>JAKEPQ010001030.1:3765000-13475000 GCA_024500445.1 Entomyzon cyanotis | reverse complement strand
TTTTTGCAGAAGATCTGTCTAACAGATTCCAGTTCTTTCACATTAAAAAGAACAAAACAATGAGTTTTGTATAACTAGAAAAATTATCTCTATTAAAAAAATATTTCTGAAACAGCTCTTTCTAGCTTGTCCTGATAATTATTTTTTTATTTGTAAAAAATATCTATATAGATATCTCAGCTGGAACATTATTAAAATGAGAAACTGAAATTTTGGAATTAAATGAGATGCTTTATACATACATGGAGCAATAGTTCAGGCATACTGCAAGATTTCATGATTACAGACACTTCAGAGATACATATGTGCACACACCTACCTGCTCATTAGAAATATTACATTTATATTTCATGCGATTTCTGTTGTCTTCTGAAACATTTATATTTATATGCTAGAAAAATACGAACAGAATGGCATACAGCACTATTTTAAAAATATTTAAATATGCCAGTGGACCTCTCCTGGGTCTTGTCTTTACTTTGCAGCTTTTCTAACTGGTAAATTAACAGGGATTTTTTCAGGATGCACTTGTAGGATTTGAACATATTTCTCTACTGGAAAAGTTATTTCATGGAAATAAAAATCTGAAGATAGCTGCACCTTTTTATCCAGTGCTGGGTTTTAAAGAACTTAATAGCCTCTCAGTATTTTTAATGCCTGTGATATTACACAGCTAACAAATAATTTCAGAATTCAGTTACCACAATTAGGAATTTGAAGCAGGTGGCTCAATAATGGGGCTTTTTCATTTCATTTATTAGAAGGGGGAGGAAAAAGCCCAGCAACGCAGAGCTTCATTTATTTTCATCAGCTCCACAGTAAGAGCATGGCAATTTGCAACACCAGAATCATTTCAAGTACAGCTTTGCATACATCATTCATTTCTTTAGTTTTAAAAGCTTCTTATCGTTCAACCAAAATTTGAAAAGATAATTTCCTGTCTAAAGTCCAATCTGGTCTGAGCATCCTGGCTGCTTTTTAACACTATGTTGGCTTTCTTGGTAAGCAGATGGAGTGTCGGTGTTACTGCTGCGTGACCCCCAGGTGAGTGTGACTTTGCCCGTGTGTGCCTGTGCGGAACACATCCGCAAGCGAGAGCCGTGCACGATATCCAATTTCCAGCTCCAAGTTTGCCTCACCTTCCCGCTCGCTAGGAAGAGAGTTTAATTTAATTTCGCCTCAGTCCCAAGGCTGGCAGCAGCAGCAGCACGCTCCCAGCAGGAGGATGCGGTGCTTGCAGCGCTGCAGCCGCGGGTTGCCGCCCGGCCGCACGCAGGGCAGCGCTCGGCACGGCTCCGGCAGGCTGCGGTGGGCAGCATCCTCTGCATCCCTCCCTGTGCTCTCCGGGGTGTGGGTGCATGTGGGGGTTTGCACCTCGCGGAGAGCCCCTCTGCCTCCTCAGGGAATGCAGCTCGGGATGCACTGTCGGCCCAGGAGTCACTTTCTTGGCTTCTCTGCTAACATGATGTGTTTATGCTGCTTTGAGAACAACGAAGCTCTGTTGTTCTTGTGCCAAAATAAAGGCGTTTTGCACTGCGTGAAGGTGCCTCGATTGCTGCATGTGTAGTGAGGGGTCTGGGCAATGGCTAAGGAAGACATCGAGGAAATGTGGTAATATAGTAATAATAACCTAGGGCCAGGTGACAGGTCTTAGTGTGCATTAGCAGGTTGCTCCAGTTAAAGTAAAACAGAGGCTGTAAAGTGGCCCCAGGTGCTGCCAGTGGTAGGATTTGCACCCTCAGAGTGTCTCACAATTTAGAGATTGATTCAGTGCTGCAACCACAACTGCTGTCACGGAGCATGAGTGAGCTATTGCTGTCCACTGTCCATTTGGGAACATGCAACCCCTTTCATCCACAGGAATAGCCATTAGAAACCTCCCTCAGGTTCAGAATACAGGCAGAAACTTCGTTTGGAAGCAATCTCTCTCAAGACTTTGAGGCCCCCCTGCACTGTACCATGGGCCCTGCAAAGCTGAACCAGCTTGTGTTTGCTACTGGGCTAAGTGCCCAACAAAGAGCCCCTTACCATGGCAGAGAGAATCTGTTACACATGATACCATATTCAGCAATTAACAGGGTTGTGGGGCTGAGCCTAGTGCCTATCCTCTACAGCTTAATAATTTCTCTGTTTGCAAGGTTTCTAGCAAATAAGACATACATGTTCCTCGCCTTAGCACATCAACAGTGTCTATGGGAAAGGCAGAGACACAACGTGCACTGCTGATCTGCCCAGGAACAGGGTCATTTTGGGCACTACTAATCGGAGGAGGTGCAGCTTCTCAGTTGACTGCTCCTGTTCTGATTGCACAGTCAGCTGCCTGCAGACAGGATGCCTTCCTGGTAAGACCTTGTCCAAACATATACAGCTCCATGTGGAAATTTTGCAATTCTTTGTATGAATATGTAATTGACAGTAAGCTTTACTGAAAATATTTTCTTTTTTGCCCAGGGGTTACTGCTTTCAAACCAGGCAGGGAATATTGGTGATAATTTAAAATTAAAAGAAAAAAAAAAAAAAAGCAGGTGATTCTTAGCCCTTAGAAGCTCTCTTCTGCAGAGCAATAGGAGGGCTACTCATCAGCACAGTCACAACCTTCAGGGCTGTTTGTACCAGCAGCCTCAACACATCTCCACCAGCCCTTGCAGTAGGAGGGTGCCTCAGCCCCAGTCTCAGATTCTGCAGCCCCAGGGAGCAATTGCCCGCCCTTGGATCTGCTCCATGCAGCCACTCCTCCCACTGCTGGCACAGCTATCTGCTCTTTGACACGAGCTCAACAACCCTGTGTAAAATTGTCCTTTCCCATGTTGGAGGGAACATGAAGCCCCTGATGTTTCACTTTATGTTCACACAGTCCACAGTTAACATCACCCCAGGATACTCTATGCTGCTTCAGTGTAGCTCACTGCAATACTAGGGGTAATGGCAGGATTACACGGAAATGTGAATGGTGCAACTATGAAACTTGGAGACTGGATCAGTCCATTTACATTAAGGTATCTATGAATACCTTACATGCTGAATAGCCTGAATAAAGTGAATTAACATGAAGAGAGCAAACTCTCTTGTAAACTGACTCACTCTGTGCGCAGCCCACACAAAGAGGTAAATGGGGAGCCTCAGATAGGGAAAGATGCTGTAGAGGATGAAGGACAGCCGTCCAGTGAGTGGAGCACTATTGCAAATGGAATGGACACTACACACTTGAGCCCCAGTCTGAAGGAAATATGTAAGCAGCCCAGACCTTTCATTCCCCATGTATAAATGGAGATGATTTTATCAATCAGCTAAAGAAATTATTTCTGAGTATAATTGAAATAGGGAGATATGTGTCTAAGATACATGAATGGACAGATGGTTTACAGTCTCATCCTGCCCACCTGCTGCAGAACATAGCTAAGCCTACTACAACTGTGTTGAATTATTTGTGAAGCATAGGAACTGCTGGTCCAATAAACCCCTAGCGAAAAATACAATGGCAGCGGTAATGAAGGCATCTCCCCCATTTGCACAGCAGTTTATATTTCTGAGTAGCTAACAATAGCTTCTGAAAGATGTAGCTATGTTTATTTTCTGGCAGACAAAAACTTGAAATCCTGATGTGATCTGTGCTACTGGTCTCTTTCAAGCACCAGTTGCCTCAGTAAGAAAACAGACATCAAGACATCAAGTCCACTGTGACATGGACTACACCTGCTCCATCATCTGGACATTGAACTGACTTGTTGCAGTTACTCTACAAAGGGACACATTGACTAGTGCTTAGTTTGTTTCCAGAACAGAACACTTTTCATTCTTTATGACATCCTAAAGTAGCTATACCCAGATTCTGTAATGATCTATTTGACAGTAGGGAGTCCCATGAAGTCTACAATAGTTCTTACTGACTTACATGTCATAAATTTTACTAGAATGATAGAAGACTCACATTGCTTTTGTGATCAATGAAGCATTTCCTTTTTAACCAGGGACACCAAGCCTGTCCTTTCTGAAGTTAGTGAGAAATAATGTTGCTTCTTACACGTTTTTTATAAGGCCTTACTACTGCTTCCAGTCATCAGTAATGAGTTAAACATCAGTATTAACATTGTTTACTTTTGTTGGATGGTTTGCTGGTTGCTAGAACCTGGCATGTCATTTCTGGCTATTCTGTTGTTATTCTTTCCCCTCAAAATTTAGGAAGAAGAATGTTGTTACAACCTTAAATTTATCACTAACAGCTGAAGCATTTTGGTGCAATGCAAAGAGGCTCGTTTTATTTAGGCATTCAGAAATTGATATCTAATTAAATTTTGAAATGAAATGTTAAAACCAGTGGGTGACAGACTGTCTGTAGGTGTGTCCCCTGAGGTGCTCCCTATTTTATTTGTTAATGATCTTTCTTCATTGCCCACACTAAGCCAAGCTCTACCAGCTACTGCTATAGCACCACTATTCAGCATTTAATTTCTCACCATCTTAAAAAAATTAAAAATAATACAAAATTCACACCATATTTAATTAGCTGCTCATTTAAGCCCTCAATGATTGGGTCTCTACTTCTGTGTACAGACACTTATCTCTTCCTATTTCAAACACTAAAGTATTGTTTTGCAATCACAAGACTCTGGCATTGAAAAAAGTGAGGTGATCTGGGGTATATTAATGAACTCAAACTGCTATGACAAGAATTTGCAGGTGACCAAACACTGAGATCTGATTTTAACTATTCTACCTAGAAAAGCATAGATATGTAAAGAAATTATTTAAGGGCAGATATGAAGCCTAAACCAGGAATTTTAAACTTTTACTTTTTGGATTTTTTCATTGCTTTTTTCTTTTTTCCCTATCTCCCTTCTATTAAAACAATGTCAAGAGACTACTTCTGTCTGACCTTAAATGAATAGAAATGTTCATTACCTGTAGGTCTTTGCAGTTATCACTAAACAGATATTTTATTTTTGTCTTTTTTTATTGTTTGTTTGCTTGGGGGTTTTTTGGGGGGTGTTTCTTTGATTTGTTTTTTTTTTTTTTTTGTATTCACTGATATATCTCTGATACAAAGAAAGGCACTGGAGAAATGCATTAACAAGCACATGTAGTAGTCTTTTCAGCCTGTGCCACTGGATGGCTCAATGTGTCACAAAAGAAATCTCTGTGAGCAGTATAAGCTAAATTCAGTTATTCAGTTTGTGAAGAAGCTACTTCTCAAGGAGGATCTGAACATATTTTGCTAAAGATCAGAGTGGCCATGATGGTCATGTTACTGCGAACTGTGAAGTTTCCTTTTTCTACAATTCTGCAATACCATTCTCAAAGCCTCCTATAAAAGATGGGTATAAATTCTTCTCTGTGGAGAGCAAAAATGGCTTTGGGCAGTTGAGTTTGCTTTTTGATACTAAGGAATCAAGACCAGTACATAAACACTAACTTGGTGGTTCAAAATTTGCCTGCTCATGGACTTGGTGAGAAACACATTGTTGAGGCTGCTCCTTACCACTGGCTTAAACAGGGCAGGACCACATTTAGTGCATGTTGGAGCATGTGTCTGTGTGTGAAATTAAACCGTAAAGCAGAGAGACACTTCAGAACAGTTCCCTGCTTAGACAAACTCTAACACTGCTGCTCTTCAGTCTGAAATAATGACTTCAGAACAGATAGGGCTGGCTTTTTATTTGTACCCTGTTTTTCTCTAGGAACTGTACTGAAACAACCAAACTATTTGCAGTTGCTGACGTAAGTTTTACCAGTCTAGATACAGGTCAATAGTTCAAATCCAGCCTATGATTAGAAAGCAAAACTACCCAAGGTTCAGGTCCCTGAGATGTCCAGTCCTATGTATTGTGGTTAGTAATGATGGCAGGAAAAAGAAACCAAAACTCACCCTTTCCTGTCCTCTGCTATGGATCTTGGAAAAACATGATGCAACTTGTTAATAATGCAACTCTTTATTTAAGACGTAGTTTGCTGTATCAGCCTGGAATTTCAACTGCTATTTGAATGATGTATCAAATTTTCTGCATTATAAATATGCTTTTGGAGCTGCTCTGTTTTTTGTGATAACTGTGTTGGGTTCTGAGTCATAAAGGTTATAAAACAGCTACAATAGACTATATTCTGCCACAGAGGTGGCATAGTTCAGCATGACTGAGTCACTGCTCTGAAGAGAGACAGCACTGATTTTTATGCAGGGTATTGCAAGTCAAGCCTGAAGTGCATTGGCAGAACTGCATTGTAGCAGGCAAAAAGCTGCTCCTTAATACATAGCTAATTTTACTTGCCCAATTCACATTTTTCCAGATACTCATCTTTATCATATAACATTCTAAACTACATTTTGGTGCAAGTGACCCAGGATCATTTCAAGCGGTAAAAATGGAACAAGTAAAATTCTGAATCATTGTAAATGGTCAACTTGACAGGTGCCAAGAGTAGCATGTGTGGCCATGCTAAACAAACTTGGCTGGGAAACTTGAAGTTGGCAAGTATCTTCTACCTGCTGCCTTGTCTGCTTCAGTTTCCCTCTTTCCTCAGCTGGAAAAATCTTACTTACTAGCATAGTGGAGATTTTTGCAAGAGTCATGTCTTCTTTTTCCTCCTTCTCCTGTCCCTGCTTGTCCTTTTCTTTATAATCAGTGCTGATTTGAAAAGGTTTTCCAGTTGGCAAGGTCTTTTCGCCAGGAACCCCAGTTTTGTTCTCCTTGCCCTCTTCTGTCTGGACTCTCTGCCCTCTTTGTGCTTTATCTATTTCCCAACAACTTTTGTGCCCAGAACACCAGGTGCAATTCTTTTCTCCTTGCCACCAGACCAAACCCCTCAGCTGCCCACTCCTACCTGCTGTCATCTCTGTCACTCATCTGTTAAATCCCCAGGCTTCTTTTATTCCTAGGCAAATGTCCCTTCTGGTTCTTTCTTGGAACATCTCCTATGGGTTTTCTGAATGTTTCTGTGCGTATATTTCTTGTGATGGTTTTGAATTTTTTTTTGTTTATTTCCTCCGTTAGTATATGGTAGGGAACAAGACTATTTTAATGTTCTATTTTGTTTACTAGAACCCTGAGAAGTTCTGAAGCCTATTATTGATGAGAAATATTAATTCACAATGAATCAAAGGTGAATAAAACACTATTAGACTACACCTTTAATAATTCATATCCAATCCAGGCTCATATTGCCCTGGTAAAAATGACCACACAAAGCCAGACAGGTTGATTTGCATTATGCTATGGTGTTAATTTGAAAAAAATCCCCTTCATCTAAAAGTGGTGTTTCACAAGGAACTTTTCAGACGCTTTATAATAATCTGCATCCCTTACCTTATGCTTAGCTTTCCATTGGGGAAAAAATAAACCAACAACCTTGAGGCTGTGAGTTAAATATGTCATTCTATAAAGAAAATTATCCATATGTCCTTTCAGTCTTTTATGCTTTCCATCTTTTGAGTGTTTGCTAACTAAAGATTATTATACATAATAAATTGGAATCTTAATCAGTAATAAAACTTCAAACACTTCTACCCAGTATATTATACCTGTTACATGAATTAATTGTTCATAACTTCTGGCTTGTTCTATAGACCAGGTGCAAACGTTTTTCAGGATATCCCTAGGAAGGTACACACCTCCACACACATACCTCCTCCTTCCATCCACCTTTGTGATTCTAGAATGATATAATAGATTTATTATTGCCAGCAGATGCTCTGGCAATTCAGAGATGTGATGAACAACATTTTCAGGAAAAGGTTATGTATCCTATCTGACCAACTGCATACAGAAATGGCAAACTTCCATGCATATGATTTCCTCTTTCAATTCTTGTTATATGAGAAAATTTTCTTGCTCATTCTGAGCATTCCCAAACACAGCCTTTCCCTCTTTCATATGACACAAAAATTGGTCACTAAAAAATTACATTTTGAGCTTAATCTAAACTACAGAACAAAGATATCAGTGCTGAAGTGGCAGTAAGTGTATCTTTAGCTGGTTATATAGGACTATATAGGACTATATAGTTTCTGGTTATATAGCTTATATTGTTTGGGGTTTTTTCTTAAATTTCTGGAACAGTTGTTTGTTTTTTGATGCCTGGGGTGTGAGTGCTGGTCCTCTGTGCTCAGTGCCATATCATGGGGTCTTGACTAAGAGTGAGAGGCAATGTAGCATCTATGTTGAATAGATATTCCATGACAGCTGACTACAGGAAGGGAGCTTTTCACCCCCAAACAAGTGCTTGAATAACATTCTGCACAAGCAGGAGAGAGAGATAGCATGTGCGCTTTGGGATAATTCAGCTCTGTCTGCATGCAGGGTCGAGCAAACAGCACCGATGATTTCATGCCTGAACCAGGCAGAACTGTCCCTCTGCTTACAAGGCTGTCTCATGCACAAACAATATAAAGACAAGTAAACAGCAAACACTCAGGAAACACTTTCAACTTTAAATAAATAACTTAATAAAAAGGGTAAAACACCTGAGCAGGCAATCTACTCCTTTTAAAAGTAGTTGTACCCTCTCAAGTTTTCACAACTAGAAATACAGGCAAAGCAAGCTCTATTTTGGGGCTCTGCAGATAAATTATTTATTAAAAATATGTTCCTACTTTAATGATCATTCTCAAAAGGCACTTTGAAAATGAAGGAAAAGCAAAGTTTACTTTGGTCACGGAGATGGGACACAATTCTAAGAAACATTCAAGAATAAGTTATATAAAATTCATGAAGCTGGAATATTTACTCTTTTACCCATCAATTTTGACCCAGCTCAGTTACTTTCATCAGAAGAGATGGAATGCTTTATACTTATAGCCTTTCTAGCAGTCAATATAGTATTGACTGTATTGCAGCCAATGTAGCCAGTGTGGTGATGAGATACCGTAGTTTTCACAAGCTTTCATTAGGTTTGCTGTGAAATGCCATGTTCTCATATTAGTCATCCTCTCTGCTTTATATCTTAGAAGATGCATTTCAAACTGTTTTTAAAGTACATTATTATTCAGCTGTTCACCAAAATAGACCAATATACATTATAATATGTTTACGAGGTGGCAGTCTTACAATTCAACAATTTAAAACTTACATTCCATCTGACATAGCTACAAAATTGTTTCAAATGGCTGTGCTTACTTTTTGGAGCAAGTAGTTCTAAATGAAAAGGTTGATGGCTTCAATTTGATTATTAGCAAGTAAAAGAACACTGATAGAAATATTGCAGTCAGTATGTTGATATTCCAGGGAGAATGAAAAATGTTTAGTGGACAGTTTAGAATACTGTCAGTATACAGTGTCAAAAACTGCTGAACTTGCTTCTTTATTTATATCATTGATGTAGGTTTAATACCATTTAAATATCTTCAAAGCCATGTCATTACTGAAAAACTTAGCTGTTCAACAATAAATGGTGAACACTTTCTTCCTGGTATGCTTCAACTGAATATGAGCTATAGGCAGCTGGAGAGGGACAAAGCTTAGCAACTCCTGTCAAAAAGCAGCCAGTCTGCAGGGAATGCAGAACTCCTCACCTCCACCATAAGCTATGCAAGGTCATCTTTTGTATGTGTGGATGGAGTCAGGTTCAAGCATGTGAAGAGAAACAAGGAGGTGGAGGAATGGCAGGAAAAGGCAGAAATTTAACCTATTGTCCCAAGAACAAATCATATAACAGAGAGCCCATCAGATTCAACACAATTTTTCTCTGCCCTGGTAATTTCACTGTGGCAGAGGACAAAACTGATTATCATGTTTTCCTAGTTGCTACTACTATATTAATTAATTCAATGCTTTCAGCAGATGTCTGCATGAAAATACGGCAACTCTACTTGAAAAAACAGATCTTAAAAACAGAGGTCTTAGGAGGTGAGATAATACTCAAGTAAAACAGTAGTTCTCTGAATAACAGGGCCAGTGCCAGTGATATGGAAAATAAGCAAATGAAACCCTGAGGACAGAAAGAAGATGGAGAGAAGGAGCAGAGTACCAGTGTGTCTCCTGAAGCTAAGGTTGGAAAAGTGCTGAGATTGTGTGTGATGCTACATGTATGTTTTTGCAGCTTCTTAAAAGCTTTGCATAACTCTCCAGTGAAAAATACGTTTGCAGTTTTCCCCACCTGCCATCGGAAAAAAAGCAATTATTAATCTACTATTAGACAAGAGATTGTCCTAAGTTATCCAAGCACATTTGCATCAAGTTATTCTAGTGGAATACCTGTCTACAAATATTCAAACAAGTGCCCTTTAAAGTAAAGAGCACTGGTCACACAGAAGATATGGCACTGCACACTGAAACTGCAGCTCTGTTTGTGGGATTGCAAAATCTGCCATCCTCACCTGCCTTCCTGTAGCCAGGATGATCCTCTCCTGTCTGCCCTCCATTCATCCTGAGCCTGTGCTGCTGCCAGCACGTGTGACAACTACTGCCAATTGTGACAGTTGTTTTGGTGAAGGGGGACATCTGTCTACATAAAATCAGGCTGAGGTCTGCAAACTCATTCACAGGGGCCACGAAATAGTCATCAGATGGTAAAAATTACCTTCTTGGTTAAAACACAAACTGCTGTCCCAAAAGTGAGAAAGACTGTGTCTGACTAACATTCACCTGAGCCAGGCTGAAGTTTGTAACATATGTGTTCAGGGGAACCCTTCTAATTGCTGGCAGATGGATCTTCATCTGAAGAGCCTTCCACCTCTACTTGCATCTCGTATGTTTTGAAATGTTAACAATAAAAGTTACCTTCCCCACCATAGATCAAAAAGCAGGAACATGAAATTCTTGAAAAAGGTATCAACTCATACCAATGAGCTGTTTGCACATGTCAATGAAACAGCCCGCTGGCTTTGTGCCTTTTCATAGATGGGGTTGTCTCAGAGGAATATCAACATCAGCCCAAGTCTCTTCTTGTCATCCCCTTTCTCTTCTGATTGTTTCTCTAAATCTTTTGCTGTAAGCCTAAAAGCAAAAAAGTTCTCTGCACAGTTGGTTCCAATTAAGAAAATTAAAGCTATATATTTTTTAACAAAAATAAAACTGACACAGACAACATTTAAACATTTAAAGCACACAAGTGAATGGGCAGGCAGTAATATTAACTCTTGACAATCTACATTTCCAGGGTAAATGGATTAGCAGTTCAGTGTCTCTCCGATTTTTGCACAGAAGCATCTTTTTTGTTTTGTCAGATCCCATTTTGTAACACAATATCAGTCTTGCCATACCCATGTTCTAGACGGGCTGTAGGGATTCTGCTGTAATTATGTAAAAAAATGAAATATTTCAAAATCTGATTGACAGCTTGATTACAATAATGCATGTGATTAAATTCAGGGTGTGCTGGTGTAACGAAGGAGGGAATGTCAGTGGTAATTAATTGTATTTTCGTTAAATTTTGTTGAGCATTTCTTGCTCTTAGATTGGAGTATATTGAAACCAATGAGACACCTAGTGGTAGCATTTCTTCAGAGCTTCTTAGTGCCATTTGAGATTGGGGAAAACCAGTTCTTATGCAAATCATATATTTTGTTACATGTCATGTAAATTTTATGTAGATTAGCATGGTCATGAACACCAAAACTATGCAGTACAGCAGCATGACAGGAAGGATTCCATGCCATGCTCAAGTACAGAACAGCAGTTCTGTAAGTACTTTTTCTTCTCCAGACAGCTACTTCTGGATAATAAAGCTTGCCAGAAGACAGAAAAGTATGAATCATAATGAATTGCAGTGGTTTATTTTTAATTTCCATTGTATTACATCTCCTTCCAAGGAGACAGTCAATGACTTCTGCCCCTTTTAGTTCCTCAAAGAAAGTTTGTATGAGACAATTAATTCACCAAAACCCTATTTATATGAATATGGATTAACTTTTGTTATTAAAAAAAGATGAAATGTGCTAATTTTCATTAGTTTTTTGTGTTGGGTTTTTTTTCTCTGAACAACATGATTCTCAGACAAAAACTGCTGTCTCCAATCTTATAAAAGATCGTAGGTATTTTAGCATGTTGTTTAGAAATTAAAATATTACCTAAATGATAAATTTTTAATGTTCTCTCTTGTGAAAGTGATGGATAAATGCAGAGATGAGAAACTACTATTTCCCAGACTCAAATAATTCAAGTTGCCACACAGTATAACAGACTCAAAACTGTGTTCCTTCGTGGGTCTGCTGATATCTGCTAACCTTGATGTTTTGCCTGCACATCTCTTCCACAAGTTTTACTGTCCTTTCAAACGTGTCCCTTACAACTGCAAAATCCATTCCAGGCCACTATTCTTCCCTCGACCCAGATTTATTCCCTTTTAAAAGCCTGTAACCACTGACTTGTCAGAAACCAGGTTACCTATATTTGTTCTATTTTGGGGAGTGAGGAGACAGGGTAGAACAACTAACAAGGCTTTCAAATTTATTTGGTATTTACTGACAGTAATATCTTTCAATAAGTATTATTTCTTCCTCTGTGTCTGGGTAACATTCAGTAAACTTTGCTCCCTAGCAAGGTATAGATGGTAAAAATATACAAATTAGATGCAATGTAATATAATAAAGTGAAAGATAAATATATAAACCCAGCATCCTCATTTATTTTCTGTGAAAAGAAATTAAGAGATTGCTAGAGAAAATAACAAGTACATGGTGATCCTTTATTTTTCCCAGCACACAAATACTTTTTCAAAAAGTGTGCAGAAAGATGCTATTTTTCCTGTTTTCAAGAAAAAGTTAATATGCCATTGTTTTCAATTCCACAGTAGAAAATGTATGACAGCTTGGTGACCTTGGAAGTGATAGCAATGTCTTTAAGAAGTGGGAAATATGGAACTGTAGATAGGGAGTGCAACACAAGGAGCTCTGCCTGTTTGCATCAAAAGAGGGTTTTAAAAAATGTAACCTCATTCTTTCATGCATTTTGCTAGAGCCTAATCACCTTAGGAAATCACTATTTGATCAGTAAGTCCATAGCTAAGTATAAGCTCACCTCATACAAGAGATCTATATCCCGTGAGCTACAAAGAGTAACAAATAATAAGTTTAGAGAATTCTGGTTTCTTGTTTAAATAGCATGCAGTGACAACACTACTATTTAGCAGAGAAGTGTTTGGAGGTATGCTAATGACCACAAGAAAATTTCAAAACTCCATAATGTGCTTTAATCACCAGCTGGAGATCAAAAGCCACCATGTGATTTTATACAGCATGGGCAGCTTCCAGAACTGCCTTACATGGAAAGAGATCAATGGTAAAATTGGTAGATACAGCAAAGCTTTGCAATAAAAGCGTTTTATGTATCTTGTTCAAAGTATTTAAGTGCCTTCTAGATCACTGATTGAACCATAGACATTATAAAGTGGAACCTTTTAATACCAAAATAAATTTGCAGAGTAAAATTCCATTATAGGAAAAAGCATTGCACTGCAACAGGACAGATAATAATTCTTTCACATGTAATGGGATATATGAAATGTTTGATGATAAACAGAAGTTCTTTGCGTCATTATGGCTGGATCCTATGCACTGCTGTTTGTGTGTGTGTGACTGAATCTACAGTGTAGGATATACAGTGCCCCCAGACAAAATGCATGTGTACCTATAAATATAGCTCCAACTGGGATGGGGGAAGACACTTCACAGTCAAGACAATTCAGTCATTTAAGCAGAGAGAAACAGCCCATGCATATGAGTTTGGACCTTGACCAAAGAAAACATGCAAAAGCTTTAGAAACTCATGAAAGTCCTTTAATTTGGATTAATTTAATGTACTTCAAACAAGCGCTAGTCTGAGAAGATTCAAGTTATTTACAATTATTTCCTTTAACAGCTTCAAATCATGTGTCTGTTAGTATCACAAAACTGACAGAAAAAGTGAAACTTTCAATGGATCTCACTCTGTAGCTTTTCTTCCACTGTATTTTCATCAATTCTTCCACTATTTCATCCCCTTTCCATTGCATTATTGGGGACTGTGTAGAGATCAGATCTCTTCTACTCCATATTCCATTCCTCTCTTTAACAATTTAACTACTTTATTTCGAGAATAAATGCAGAGGATTTTTTAAAAGAGCTTCAAGATTTAAAAAGACTTTTCCTGCCTCAGTATCTTAATTTTGGAATGAAAATCTTTTGAATAATACAATTAATAATGTATTTTTAATTAATAATATAGAATTAGAAGTCAAGAAAACCAGGTCTTTGGCATTTCTTACAAATTGTCTTTTTCGCTTTAAGCTAAACAAACTTTACTCAACATCTCTGTGTCTGATTCTTCATTCATAATAAGGGGTAAATATCTATTTGCTGAAGTGATTCTTTATTAAGTTCTTTAGAAACTTGATCCTATCAAAAAAAACAATATTGTACCTTCCTTTGGTGAGAAAAATGTACATGAGGAAAATTTATCTCGTGTAATTTTTTAATACAAATATGTAGCAACTTCTCTTGATTTTAAAGACAAGTGTCTGCTGAGAAAGGTGAAACCTGCCCTAGGTTAGAAAATATTAACCCCCTTTCCCAAACAGAAGATCACCCAGCAAGGAAGAGAAGGCAGTGCAGAGCTGAACTTTCTGCCATTGCAGAGAAAGGAAGGCTGCAGCTTCACTCTTCCCCCTACAAAGCCCAGTGAGCAAGTGAAATCCCCAGGGCCAGAGGCCCCTTCCCCAAAACAGACCTGGCCACATCCTTTATCTCTTACAAAAGAGTAAATGGTCCTACAGAACCTGGTCTTTGTGGCTTTCGAGTTACAGAAATAGAGAAAATTATCCCCCCAACCTTCAACATAACTGCACCAAGCAAATAAATATCTCATCAAATGGATTAAGTATTCAAAATAATAGTTTCTCATTACCCGTATTTTGAAGGAATTAATAAACAAAAATTTCAATTCCTTCCCAAAACTACAGAAATTCGTTAGTCTAAGTTATAAAGACAGCTGGAAAGTTTGGCAAAACCGTTTTTTTTCTATCTGCCTTTTAACAGCAGTCAGACACAACAGGATGTTATACTGGTCTACTAAAATATACACAGGGCCTGAGGTTACTGGGCAGATCATTTTAAATTCTCTTGAAATGTATATCTATGGATAAACAAGACAGCTCTGGAGTGCCATACTGCTATTCTCAGAGTATAGTGATTACTCCTTTAAAGTTTAATAAAAGCACATTACATGAAAAAAGCCATGGCCTTCATTTAATTTAGATACCTCTTTGCACCAAGGAAAATAGTGTGAAGTGTGAATGGGAAGACAAAAATGAAGTTTGCAGTAACCACACCTTTTCCTCAGTGTCAATATATTCCCACTGCAGGATAACAAGTGGATATGATGGGAAACCTAATTCCTTGTACACCACAGCAGGTGCATTGTGGGCCCATGGTAACAAAAGGCACTGAATCATAAACCTTCTTCTTGGAATGTGATCATACCACTGCTCTTTTTCAGACTTCTTATGGACTCTCATCACAAGGTTTTTAGCAAAACCTTTTTGACCTAGCCAGTCATGAGGTCTGCAATTTGAAGAAAATACCATGATGATTTTTCAGTATAGTAACCTTAATTTCTACTACTATGTGTGGTTCTTAAACCCCAGTTAGGACAGCTGAGCATAGTGCATGTGTACTCTTTTATCGCGTATCTGGGGCAGCACAGTCTCCCCATTCATTTTGGATTTTTTTTGCCACTTTTTAAAAATTATTTTTTGTGTTTTTAAAGCATTGTGTGTAGTATGACATCGTGTTTGTGAAATGTATAAGCTTTTTCTTCTCATTTTGTAAAGCAGAAAAATGAAGACTGCAGAAAGAGAACGCATGCTGGAATTATAAGATATTTAATTCTACGGATTTTGGAAGAATGGAAATGTGAAGAAAATAATCTACATTGGAACTTGAGTACTACATTCTATTAAATTACAATGTGATTCATGTGTAGAAGTTGAATATTAATAAAATTTCTCATTTAATTTTCTCTATCTGCATCTTCAATTTTTTTCATTATCCCAGTAATTCAATACTAAAGAGCATGGTATTGCAAGTGAAATGCTATCACGTCTGGTAGTGTTCTTCACTTAGTTCAAACAAACTTTTGTCTTTCCTATTAACAGTAATATCCTAGAACATTCAGAACAGCTCAGATTCCAGAACATCTCTGGTGGTACCTAGTATTTGAAGAACACATTTCTATTACCCTTAATGTAGCCCAGGTTTTCAAGGAAATCTATATAAGTGCTCTTATGGTGAACATACTATGGAATGATAGCTCTTTTAATCTATTTCATACCTCAAAAGCTGCATCATGTGAAGATGGTGGCCATCAAAACATAATTCTTTTTAAAGGTTTTTAACACCCAGTAAACTAACAACACAGAACCATCGTACTTTTATTTCCCTGTCTCATCCCATGAGTTCCCTGTTTTGCCATGTCTTTCATCTTCTACCCGTCTCTCCCTTCACAGATTGGCAGAATGAGGTGTGTGTGTGCAGAGATCTGTACCTGACAATAAAAGGAGGAGCAATCACTGTCCCCAGGAGTGTTTAAGGAAAGGCTGGACATGGCACTTAGTGCCATGGTCTGCTTCATCTGATGGTGTTCAGTCAGAGGTTGGGTTCGATGATATTTTCTAATTAACTGGTTCTGTGTATCAGCTTGATAAAGGCCTTCCCAAACTTTTAAGTACATTTTAAGACACCGAGGTTTCTTAGAACTCTCCAATTTTTTTTCACTGAAAGAGCTGTGAAGCAGTGGAACAGACTGCTCAGGGCAATGGTGGAGTCACCATCCCTGGAAATGGACCCCCAACGTGCGGATGTGGCACTTGGGCACATGGTTTTGTGCTGAAAACGGGTCTTAAATGCCCTTTTCAACCCCAACGATTCCACGACTCTCAAAACCATCACCTCCTGGCCCACCGCGGGCCGCGGTGCCTGCTGGGAAGTGTAGTCCATGACAGCAGCAAGCGGCCGCAGGAGGGGAAGTTTTGGAATACATTTCCCAACAGGCACCGCGCCCAGGGAGGGACGGGGGCGGACGGCCTCGCTCGGCGGACCAATGGGCTGGGGCGATGCTGGGAGGTGGTGCCGAGGCGGGCGGGCCGCTCGGGGACGCGGGCAGTGCGGGAATTTCGGAGCGGGAGGAAGGAGCGGCGCCGGGCCGCGCGCGGCAGGTACCTGGAGCCCGCGGCTGCCTCTGGGCTGCAGTTATTTGGGGTTTGCTTTGGGAGGCGAGTTTTGGGGCTCTGTTTCGCACCCCCATCGCCGTGCTGAGCGTCCCCGGCCCTTCTGGCGGATTGCGGGCCGGTTTTCCCGCTTCCCTCGCGGAGGAGGCTGGTGGTGCCGCCGGGGCCTGCCCGGGCCCTGTTCCTCCCCGGGGGTAGGGAAGGCGCCTTCCCTTCCCTTCCCTTCCCTTCCCTTCCCTTCCCTTCCCTTCCCTTCCCTTCCCTTCCCTTCCCTTCCCTTCCCTTCCCTTCCCTTCCCTTCCTTCCTTCCCTTCCTTCCTTCCCTTCCCTTCCCTCTCCCGGCACAGCCCGTGGCACCGGAGGCATCTCGCTGGGCCGGCAGGGAGGGAGAGAACGGGGGCAGGTGGGGCAGAGCTCCTTCAGCTTCCCCCTTGAGGTCTGGACACCCCTTTCCTCGCCACCACGGGATGTGGCCTCTAAAGCTGCCTTCGGTGGTAGCGCCTAAGTTGTTTTCATTCCTGTTTGGGTTTTTTTAGCGCCAAGGCGAGGTTAAGGAGGCTGAGTAAAAGCTATGCTCTGTGCCACTTAAAGGTTCGTCACCTTCAGGATCATCCTAATGTGGCATTGCTTTGGCTGGGAGGTATTCCTGAGTTTTGCTTTCAAGTAAACTTCTTTTTAAACACAGGCCTACAAATCACAAACCCCTTCAATTTTAGGATCAGGAAAGGCCTGTTGTGTAAGAATTGGGCTAAGCTGGTTTCTGTCACTGGTTGTGGTTTTTTTTCACTTCCTACTTCTTGTACTTCTTTGAGTTCCATGTTTAAGACTTAAACAATTGCAGGCAGAGTGCACTCTGTGGTCTTTGATTCTCAATTTTTGCTTAAGCACAAATAAAATAGAACTAAAGTTTTTATTAACTTATAGGGTAACCATGGGCCCTTTTTTGGCTAACAAAAAAAAAAAGCTGTTGTGAAGCTTCCTGTAATAATTACTCTGTCAAAGGGCTTGTGCCTTCCTCTCTAGGAGTAAGCTGTCCACTGAATTCTTGGGGATAATCCCCAAGTGAGGTAGGATTCCTGTTGAACTTCAGAGCTGTTGGTTTTCATACAGTGTGCCAAATTATCAAAAAGCCTTTAGGATCTTACTCACATTCATTAGGTATTTGCAGTTGGTGTGGAGGTGAGATGATTTAGAGTGATGTGATTTGGTACCTTGCAATGTTCACTGTTTTTTATTGCAATAACTGAGTGATGTTTAGGATTTTTAGGAGAACCTTAAATAACCTTAAAATAAACTTAAAAGAAGGTAAGGCATTCCTGAGGAGGCAATTTAAAATTAGTAACACAGTAATTTCTCTTGGAAATGACTGTTTCCTAGCTCTGAACAAGCTTCATTCTGAAATATTAAGTCATCTTGGTTTGTTTGGAAAAAAGGCATTTCCTTGGTCCAGTATGGTGTTGTGATTACATGTTTCTCAGTGAGTGTGGTCCACCAGTGGCATTTATTCATTTTTTCTAAAAATACTTTTTTATTTTATTTCTTGGGGAGAGAACTTTAGTGCCTCTTTTTCCGTAAGTGCCGTTAATTCTCAGGTGTCTTAATCGTCAGGAACTTGGATTAGAGGGGTTTTTACAGACAGTGACAGACCAGTCACAGAATGTCCGATTGCAAGAAAGTCTTTGTTCACTGTCTGCCTCACTTGGTGTGACAAGTCACTGACATACCAGTTTTTGGTTTTTTTTTTTTTTGGTGTGGTCCCTCCACAAACAGTTCTACAGCATTCAGAAGTCATACTCTTGCTTTCCCACTTCTTGAGCAAAAATTTGGTTTTGTTTTCTCCGTGTCTCAATTCTTTTTTTTTTTTCAGGCAGATGTAGATTTCTTGTTTTGACTAATGGACAATTTTAATGATGCATGGATTTCAGGTCTTGCTGGAACTACCTGCTCATGTAGGAGCACAGGTCACCAGCATGCCTTCTCTGGTTGGCAATGAAAATAGGTCTACTAAGATAAACAACTGTAAAAATGACAATTTCCAGAGAATAAAAGAGGAAGATCAGGAAGAAACCAGCTTAACTTGACACACAGCATAAATACTTTCTTCAAAATACATTTGTTTTATATTCATTTCAGAGTTTTGTTGATAATGGATAGCAACAAGAATTGAGAAGTGGCTATTCATATTTATTCTAAGAGTTCAAGTATCACTCAAGTAGCAACCATTGCAGACAACATTTGTAAAGATAACACCACTGATATGCAGACAATTTTACATCAATAGTGCTATCTCAAGTACAGTGTATTCTGTTTCTTCCAAGATGTTTTATTAGGTAGAAGCCTTTGTAGTACTAAGAGGCTTTTGGTGAGAGTTTAGACAAATAGGCTTCTGTTATTCATACTTCTTAGTAGGAATATCTGTGTTTTGAGCACATTGTAGGAACATAAAATGCTGCTGTTTACAATCATGCACCTTGAAAATTATTCTTGTCAGGCACCTTAGCTAAGTAGGGTCAGGTCCGACTCTTGAATGATAGTACAGCACTTGACATCCATGGCACTGTTTCCAAGGACTTTAGCATGATTGCAGGAACTAATGAATTAAGCTTCACAATACCTTTGGATAGAAAATATTTCCTTTTGTTGTTGGGAGAAATGACTGAGAGGAAAGTTTAAGATTTCTTTTACTTTTGGAGGGATGGTGGGGGTGAATTTTTAAAGGTGATTTTAGGGAGAAGTAGATGGCTTTATTCCAGTTGTGCAATGTACAGTAGACAGCTCTATGTCATGTTGGTGCATAAGTTTCCTGACAAATCCCTTGTGTTTGCTGTATTATGAGTTGAAAAGCACATAGAATGATAGAATTTGCACTAAATTGTAATTTTTTTTTCATTATTTTTATCATAGGTTTTTTTTCCTAGTTCTGTATTTTCATGTAGAAAATTTTTGCTGCATCCAGGTGTCTTTGGTTTCAATCAATAGCAGATACTTGAATGGATTTATCCAAATAAATGGATGTGAAAGCATGTGCAGCCATTGCTTAAATATTGCCTTGGATAACAGCTTTTTTGCAAGAGAGTGAGTGCTTAGTATTGTGCATGCTGCCCATTGCAAGCGATCAGTGTTTGGCACCTATGGCCTACTGATAGTTTGACCAACTTGTAAGTAGGCACAGTGCCATGTTAACAGATGGGTATGAATACAGACAGCCAAGAAACCATGTATGTGTATCTAGTGTATTTGTTAAGGGCAGGGTTCCCAGCTGGGGACGTTCAAACTTATGTCCATTTTGAATTTTTGCTTTTATGGATAAAGGGAAGTTGTCATTAACGATTTTTAAAAAAAATAAATACCTTCAGGCATGCAATTATTGACCATGTTAAACCAAATAAGCGGGGGTGTGGAAGAAGAGGGAAGCACCAGCTCTTCCTTTGATACTCTCAAGGAGCTATTTTAAGTAAATTTAATTCCCTTTTAAGCGAGGCTGTTACCAAGAGTCTCACAGTGAATGTCAAAGATGTGGAGTTTATCAATAGGTTTGTTTCACAGGCTTGCTAGCCTTATTGTAAGAGAGGCTACAAATTTTTCTTGTATGGGCAACAACCTGTCCAGCATTCAAGCACCTAAGTGCCTCTGTCCAAGTCTTGCCCAAAGTATTTGTAGTAACTCAGAGATTAAAGGGGTGCAGTCCTTCAAGCCCTCTGCATGATTCTTACATTGAAAATAAGTTGTTTCTTAGCTTGAGGACAGTATGCTCATTTTGGATACGTTTTGGTTTCCTTTAGATGCCAGAGAGTGATCTTGTCCCACATCTGAGTCACTGGGCAATGCTGCTGATTTTTGCGCTCTTTTTTTCACCTTATCTGAGTCAGCCTTGGGGCTCCAGACTTCTGGTTTATTATTTCAACACAACTTCTAATAATTTTAGTCTGCCCTTTGTTTTTAATCCATTTCCTGATTTGGGTGTCTTGTGAAGCTGCTTAAAGGTCTGCAGTGATCTTTTTGGCCTGCTCTTGTAAGTGATACCAACACATAGTCTTTTCTACCACTCTGCTCCTTCTGACACTTTGACACCATTGCTTTCTCATTGGTATGGTCTTATCTGAGCTAGCTGGAATTGTCTTTGGTGCTTGAAAGTCTCTTTTTCCTCCTGTTGAAAATCTGGAGGAAAGATTTTCCTCTGAGGCAGTAAACTATGTATCACCTTGAAGTTTAAAAAAAAAAGACAAAGCAATGTAAAGAGGAGTTTCCTGAAGACAGTGTGGATAATGATGTAGGTAAACCTTAAGTCTTAAATTTTATGTGTAAAATGTGTCTTGATTGTAGGGAAGAATGTTACTGTATAGAAGTGGAAATATGGAAAAGTAATGCAGAATTAAAACATCCTGTTTTATGATAATGAGGAAGCTTGTGCAATGTAGGTATTGATAATTATCAGTATCTTCCTGTGATGTATTTCATAATAGTGTTTTGTTGAAGTTACTTATTTAGATATAAGTAAGATATTCAGTGGATATTCGCATGCCGTTCTATGATACAAAGATACTTCTCAGATTAACAAGCACCCTAAAAAGAAGAACTTTGATCTGGAATGATGTACCTTCTTTCTTGCATTTATTCCTGTATTGAATGACTGCAGTGTCTGGAGACTGCTTGCTGCCAGAGTCCACTACTCTCTGACTAGGTTCTTTTAGATGTTCCACATATAAAGGATGTAATATTTAATATCAAAGTTACTTATTCGAAGATAGTTGATGCTATATGAGATTTCTGATTTAGGAGAGTGAAATAAAATACACTGAAAACAATGCAATTATGAGTTACACTTGGCAAAATACAGCAATTGCAAAGCACAGTTTAGTCACAGTACTGATGTGATTCTCATTACTGGTCTCTGTAATATGTTCACTGCCACGATGCTGGTGTCCCCAGCCACTGGGAAGGAACAGCTGGATTGTAACCAGCTCAAGCCCATTGTTCTCTTTGAAGTTATTTTGCTACTTATTTAGTTTTTGCATGCTTATGTCGGACTGAGCCTTCTATTCACTACCCCCAAGCTGGCCTGGCTAATTTGGGGAGACATTTACACCTCCATTTGATCCACTTAGCAATTCTGAGCTTCACTCAAATGTCATTTAACTGTTTTCATAAAACAAAGGCCACCCACTGGCCCCCTTTGTGTTGAGTTCTTGTGAGTTCCTTTGCGTTATTGCCAGAGCTCCTTCAGCACGTCACCATTCTCCATCTCCACAAAGTATTTTGTCCACTCTTGGGCTTTATTCTGTCACATTTCACCTCCAGGGGTTTGGTCAATCACAGCTGCAGGCTTGAGTATTGGTGGACAGAACAACATTTTCAGACAACTTGACAGTTATTCTTGCCTTTAGTGAGTAGAGAAGTGGCTATGGGCTTCTCTAGATGCCACTTGGGTGACAGACATTTGAGGAAGAAAATTTGCTGAAGATACCCAGTCAGAAAAGAGTTTTGTAGGAGGGGGAGTGCTTTTGGAACAGTTGTCATAATTATGCAGTTTTCTATTTGGGAAATTAGAAGTCCTAGAGGAACATTAGAACTGGAAGAGGAAAACTGATGTTAAATAACTGAGTTTGGCTTAAGGTTATTGTATTGAGTAGCTAGACAAATAGGAAAAAGTTATTTTGCCATCCAGAAACTTCCCAAATTGTGTATTAATATTGCTTCATGCTTCCAGCAAAATAATAAAAATCCACCAGTCAGAATGGTATCTTTTAGAAAATAATTGGGACTTTGTATGACACTTATCTGCATAAGGTAGAGGGAAAGATCAGTTTTTTGTAAAACAATTTATAAAGGCCTTTCATGTAAAGAGGCCTAATGCACTCTTTGCTGTGTCATGGCTGCATATTCAGTAATTTCTTTTAGTGCAGCAAAATCTGACTTAACTAAAACCTCAAAACATTTATTTGCTCAAAATGAGGCCTTCTGCTGAGAAGGACTTGGAGGTGATGGTGGATGAGAAGCAGTACCTGAGCCATCAAGCAGCTCAGAAAACCAATTGTATCCTGGGCTGCATCCAAAGCAGCGTGGCCAGCAGGGCAAGGGAGGGGATTGTGTCCTTCTGCTCTGCTCTGGTGAGACCCCAGCAGGAGCGCTGCATCCAGCTCTGGGGTGTTCAGCACAGCCAGGAAGGACGTGGATCTGTTGGAGTGAGTCCAGAGGAGAGACAGAGAGATGATGAGAGGAATTGAACACTTACTTTTGTTGTGAGAGATTCAGAGAGTTGGGTTTATTCAGCCTGGAGAAGTCTCCTGGAAGACCTTTTTGCAGCCTTTCAGTACTTGCAGGCAGCCTGTAATAAAGATGGGGACAAATTTTTTAGCAGGGCTTGTTGTGGTGGGACAAGGGGTAATGGTTCTCAACTGAAAAAGGGTAGGTTTAGAATAAATAGAAGTTTGAAATTTTTACAATGAGGCTGGTGAAACAGTAGAACCAGATACCCAGAGAGGTGGTAGATGCCCCATATGTGGAAACATTCAGGTTCAGATTGGATGGGGCTCTGAGCAGCTTGATCTCGTTGAAGATGCCCCTGCTCATTGCAGAAGGGCTAGATGACATTGAAAAGATCCTTTGCAATTCGCACTATTATAAGATTCTATGATTCTATTCTGCAGGAAGAGGCATATTCCAGTGGGTTGTTATGCTATTTCTAGAAACAGTGCTTATCTGAAACCTGCGGTTGTGAGAAGGCAACAGTAATACTTTCACACTTGGGATCTCAAAATAGGTAGTTATGTACTAGTTTTTGTGATGACCTATTCAATGCTGCCCTGTAGACAATAACAAGACTTCTTTTTTTTTTTTTTGCTTGCAGTTATATAGGAGAAAAAATAATTAACTGTTTGAATGACCTTTTTTTCTTTTAATAGCTAAGAGGAATTCCTTACATTACTACTGAAGACTTGCAGTTTTTCAATATGCAAGTTTAACTCCAGGAAAACTGATGAGCTTTATTTCATTAGTTTACTTTTTTTCTAAGTTTAGACCTGTGATTGGTTGTGATTGATTGAATATGATAGAGTGAGATTTTTTTAGCATGTATTGTACAAGGTCTTGTAATAGGTTTCTCTTGTGAAGGTTTTTGCTGTCAAATTTTTTTTGTGATGCCTGGAAAAATTAGTTGTTTCTCACTTAGAATTCATGCCAATGAAACTGCTTATTGCATTTCTTTTCAAGTATCTTTGAGGTAACAAATTATAACTTAAACAACCCATTCTTTTTTGTGCTTCTAACAGATTTCTATATAAAATAAGCCAGATCAACATGTAACCTGTGTTTTTTTAATGTTTGCTTCCCTCTACTTTCTCTAGGGAAAATGCCAAATAATAAGAAAACGGCTGGAAAAAGAGCCCCTGCAAAACGGAAACTTGCTGAAGTGTTTGCTCCGGGGGGAGGTTCTAGCAGATACATCACGAAAGGAATGGAAATTAGGTGTCCCTATAGGGCAGGGAGGCTTTGGACGCCTATACCTTGGTAAGTGTAGTTATCTGATAATGCTTTAAAATGGAGAGTGGGATGTTTATCCTTATTCAAAACAATGAAAAGTTGACCCTAAGTTAGAAATAGGAAGTATCTTCACATGATCTTTTTTACTAGAACCTTAGCTTGGTTCACGATGTTGGAAAAAAATGAGAGAAATAGACAAACGGTCATTTTAAATACTAGTAGTATGAGTTTCCAGTGGTAGTTCATTCTTTTTAAAAATCAAAATCTGTGTTATTTTTAGCCATGGAAAGGATATTTGATTTTTGGTCTGGCTGAAAGACTGGATTTTTGCATGAGTGTATTTATAATGATGAATTCTGAGCTGAAACTGTCTGGAGCTCAGACAGTTTCATATTATCTGGAGGATACTGATCAGCCAGTATTTGGACTGGTCTTGACTTTGATACTGCTTTAATTTTTTCATTGCCTTGTGAACTTTTGACATGTCATATACTTTTTTTTAATGTAACCAATGCTAAACACAAATCAAAGAGTTGAATGTTACAGTTTAAAGTGTCAGTTCAGGTGTTGTTTTGCAATGCTGTTACAAGGAAAACTTCTTAAAGTGAATAGTGTTTCATACTTAGTATCTCTTTTACTTGGAGAGATGAACAAATAAGAGAGGTCTTGAGATGTTTCTGCTTGATTGCCCCTAGTCATTTTTGAAACAATTTTGAAGGGATGAAAGTTAACGTGATCAGTATAATATAGTCTTCATCATCTGCAAAAAGTTGCACTGGATTCATACAACGTTGGAAAACAGGAAAAAAAATCTGTCCTGCTTTTAAAGTGAATAGACTGCAGCATAAGTGGGTTAAGGAGAAAAACAGGACCAGTGGGTGGCTTTTTGCCAAAGAGGCTTTCAACTACTTACTCAGCCTTGCTCAATGAGCTACTAAATTTACTGGAGTTCCAACTCACTCGAATTGCAGCTTTGTTCAAGCCAAAGCTTGCTCTCTGCTTCCCCATCATTTGCACAAAGCTGTGACCCTGACTGTTCCTGTACTTTGTACTTGCCTTACTTGACGTTCTTTGTATCTATATCTTTGTCACAAATACCAAAAATTTAGTAGCAACAGAATGTCACTTTTGGATGTGTGACATGGCAACATGGTATTTATTTTTCTTTATGTCCAGAAATGAGTATGCTTATAACAGTCCTAGAAAACAAAATAAATACTATTGAATAGGAAAACGTTACTGGATAATAAAAAAGAGCTCCTTCATTTAGTAAACTGCCTGTACTCTGCATTCTTGCATTCTCCCTTCTGTTAGCAATATCCGTATACAGTTGCCTTGCCATATAGAGTGATTCTCTTACCAAAGGCTAAGGTACTGATCTATGCACTTGTCAGTACTTAGTTACTTTGTTGTATGTTTGTCTATCCTGCATAGTGAGTGTATGCTTTGTTGCAGTTTCCTTTCCTACTACTAATAAAAGCTTCTTTTTTAACAGCTGATGTTAATTCTTCAAAGTTGGTTGGCAGTGATGCCCCTTATGTTGCGAAAGTGGTAAGAGAGCATTTGAATCTTTGCTTCACAACTTGAAAATATTTGTTCTAGAATAGAATGTGCAATTTAAAACATCTTCTGAAAATAATGCAATTGCAAAATGCTGTTTAAAATAAAAGTGTGGTGATACAGAGGAATGCTGCTGAGAACTGGGACTCCTGTGTATGAGGAACATCATAATAGAACATCAGTGGAGTTGAAAAAGATCCATGAAATAGATCAGATTCTGTTTCATTTGCTTCCTATAAACAGCACAGATATCATTAAATGAATGAAATCTCTCTAGCTTTTGGAGAATTTCTGTGGTTCAACAGTGAGCCTGTGTGAACTGTTGCTCACCACTGGATGTTGGAAAACTGACAGATGGCTTGTGACTGGAAACAGCAAAGCTTTGATTCCTGAGGTCTCCACAGATACAAAGTCCTTTAAACGTTTTTTCATAAACCACATACATGTTCTAATTTCTATTGAATTAAAATAGCATTGACACAACTTTTTTAACCTGATGATTAGAGAGAAGAAAAGGCATTGTTGATAGCTCATTTTTAGCCCATTGTAGCAAATCAGTTAGCTCTTTTTATTACTTGAAATTTTCTTACGATTTTTGTCTAGAAAAAGGGTTATTTAATTTGATTTGGCCATTTCTTCTCCTAAGGTATAAAGTATTTTTTCTTAAATTTTGCCAGAGTATTTTGTATAGATCTAGTAAGATCTTAAAAAGTCTTATGGGAAATAGCCTTAGTAGATACAGACCCTTCATTGTCTTGGTGGCACTTCTGTTCGTTCAATAAAAGCAAATACCAGAAAACAGTTCAAGAACTTCACAGTGTAAAAGATTAGTTTTTCAAGACAGTTCAGAGCTGTACTGTTTAACGTTTTATTTATTAAACTGTATGATGATACTGAAATGCTTTGCTGCAGTAGCTGGGCACTTTGTAAATATGGTAGTGCTTTTAACATTTGTTCCTGAAACTAAAAGATTAGGTTAAATTAGAGTAAAATACATTTTGGTCCGTTTGTGCCTTTAATCTTGATATTTACATCTGCTGACTAAAGGGAAATTCTAGAATACTGGTTTTGATACTGTTCAGACACCCCAAGGTACAGTTTGTGATGACCCTCCCTCCGAAATGTTGTCCATTGCTGAAAGAAGCAGTGCTTGCCATGCAAATGTCAGACTGCCACACTCTCAACATCAGCCTGCTGCTGCTGCCTTATATGTTTGTGGGCAGGAATTCCACACAGACCTGGAGCCCCAGCCTGCAGTTGTGTGGTGGCAATCTGCATTAGTAAGTTCAGGCTGTACTGTTGAGGGTGGGGGTGTCCATCATGCAGGAGCTGTGACCTGTTTTAGAGGCAGATAATAGACATTGAGACCATCAGCAGTGATTTGCCTGTGAGAGGCAGTGGCTTCTAATTACTGGCTCCTGCTGAGTTTGGACTGATCAGGAAGCAGAGCACCATTTAACTTTCATGGAAGAATCTGGTTTGACTTGCTGGGAAAATCATCAGATATGCATTACTTTATGCTGTATATAATTGCTGTCCCCCTCTTTTCCTAAGTTTGACACCTGTCCATCTGCTTCTCTCCGCTTTGGGCTCTGAATATAAGAATTGCCCCAACTTTTGGGTTGCTCCTATGCTGGATTCACTTTGTTGCAGCATTTTGTAAATACTTCCATTATTAAGATCCCAGCTGACTACTCACTTTTAATTTGACTTCCATAATTTTGTCTTTATGGCAATAAAGAGTAGCCCCAGTCTTTGTGCTAGCTTCACAAATGACCCATAACACATTTGTGCCTCTACAGTCTGGTATAACACAACTATGGATAAGAACCCATTTTCTGATGCCTGGGTGGTTGCTAGTTTTTCCATCAGCTGAAGCAAAGTGGTTAACAGCTTTGAACAATTATTAGTGTTTAACAAAATATGTGCTTCTGTAGTAATGTTCTTCAAATTAAGCTATTAAAGCAGGATGGAAATTGGCTTAGTCTTTGACATATCCTCATAGCATTGATGTCTGAGCAGTATGAAACGAATCACGGTTTATTAAAAAAAGAAATGCTTTTTAACATGGGGACCTTTCAGATGTCATTGTTCAGGAGTGGATGCAGGGTTTAATTACACTTCATTACATTGCTGACTGAAAAAGATCAGAATTCTTAAAACACTACTTGAAGTTTGTTAGGTTTTGACATATACTCTATAAGCTTTCATTATGTTATCTTTTTGAATAAGACTTTAATTTCAGTTTTATAAGTCATGTATTTAGAATGACCCTTGGCATAAAGCTGTAGAAATTTGTGTTTGCACTCTTCTGGACCATTATGGCAAATATTGCACATTGTGTAAGCTTTTTTAGCATCATATGTGCATTTATTTATGTATAGGTAGAATTAATGGTGTTGTGGGAAAACACCTTTATAGTCAACATAAAGATCTGGTTTATGATTAGGTCATTTATCCATTCTCCAGGTATGAAAAGATAGCAGATTTTTCTTCCTAACTAGAGAAAGATACCTCTCTTTTTCAGCACTGAGACATATATTTTTGTGGGACAATTTGTTTATAGATAAATATTGTAAGAATTTTTAACACCTACTTTTTTGCTGTATTTTAGTAAGAAAGCATTTTTCAAACCTATGGAAATTGAATGAAAATTATACATAAGATAATTTATATTCTAATTAAGTTAGGGTATTAATATATTATGCTACACAGGATCAAGTGGATAGGTCAAGTAATGTATGTTTGAGGTAACTGCAATAGAAGAATCCCGTTAAACCACCTTTCTCTGCATATATAATCTCTGTATTGCTAATTTGTTGTCCATTGTGGATAAATAAACTAACTGTGAAAGTAAATGTGCAGGTATCAAAGTTTGCATGTGTTGATCAGTTAGTCTGACTGTCTTTGATTTTGTTTTTTCTGGTTCCTCCTCACAAGGAAAGGCCAGACAGCTGTCTTGGCTCCATTGTTTATCAGGGCAGTTGCTGGAGCAAGTGAGGTGGAGATAGGCAGTAACTGCAATCCAGTGTCCAGGCCTGGGAGTGGTGCCCAGGCTGGTGCTATCTGCTCCCAGTGTGTCCCAAGTTCCAGCTGTGTGTCCCAGGCTGTACCTCAGAGCCACCAAAGCCTGTGGGCAGGGATGTGTTTGAGCTCTGTGTTGTTTCCATGAGGTTGGGCAGCAGTGAGCCTCTCTCAGCTGAGTGCTACAGTCTTGGCCTTTAGCAATCTTCTGGATCACTAAAGTTAAAATTAAACCCGTTTAAGATTGATGTGTATCTTGGAACTTTTCCTAATATCATATGATTGTATTATGCCTGAGTTTCTTTGCCAGTAATTTTTTAATTGTAATTTTTTACATGTAGGATATTGCAAAAGAGGTATTTTCACAGAGATAGAATGAATTTGCATATATATGAGTAACTAGACAAAAATATATTTATTAAGCTCATCTCAAAATCAATCACTCAAAAATTATAAGAATTGAGATGCCTTTTTTTTTTCTTCTTTCTTTACCAAGTTCTGGAAATGTAGAGTCAAGATACTTGCCCATGTGCTGTTCTTGCAGTATTTCAAAGCTTTGGTGTTTTCAGAGGAATTTCTCTCTTGAACTTTGTTTGTACTTTACTTCACATGGCTCCCATAGATTTGTCCCTTGAAAATGGAACTGAAATATATTAAATACAAGATAGACTCTGAAATCAAAATAGGTGTAGTTTTTATAATTTAGAGAAATTTTGAAAACCTCTGTTATTTTTATCTTGGTCAACTAATGTATAAAGGGAACAAAATGCCGTATGTTCAGCTGGAATATAACCTTTGTTAAGATTTTTTTCATTGAATCATTTCAGGTGTTATTTTAAGATTACTAAAGGCTACTGCAACTGATGCAATCCAGCTGTAATCTGGAAATATGAGATAATGTTGTTTAATGTTCTCTGCTAATCTTCTGCCAATAATTGTTTATATTTCTATACATTTCAGTTAAATTCTTATTCTTAAGTCTTTTGTTTTGGGGCAGTATTCTTTGATAGCCTTAATGTCAAGCCCTTTATAATAAAAACAGCTTTTAGAGCTAAATTTCTTTTATGAAAAGGAGATATTCTATTGAGTTTATCAGCATCAGGTAGAGCATTTGAGGGAGAATGTTTTTATAGGGTGAATGTTACATTTTGTGAGCTTTCAATTGTTAGGCATTAACACAGCAGTATTTAACAAATTTTAAATTGTCTTAAAGGAACCCAGCCAGAATGGACCTCTTTTTACTGAGTTAAAGTTCTACATGCGAGCTGCTAAGCCAGATGAAAGTAAGCAGTCTGTTAAAATGTTTTTGATGAACTACATGCATTTAGGAAAATAGTGCCTGTAGAAGTAAGGCTGGACTTTGAAAATCTCTTTAAGTAATTTTCAAAATAATTTTGAAATTATTGTAATCTAATTCAGGTATGTAGTAAATTAGAGGGTTTTGGTAAAAAGTTCTTTGTAGTTCTGGTGGTAGTATTGTCTAAATTTAAACTTGAGTTGTATCTCTGTCCCTACAATGGATATGTGATTAACTTTCCTGTATACTTTGCATACACATTTCCATGAAATAAGCAGCTCACAAGTATGCAGACACTGTAAACAATGTGATTACTCCCTTTTTATGTAAGTCTCTACTCATGCAGATTCATGAACTCAATTTTATTTGTATTTTCAGTTCAGAAGTGGACTAAGTCCCATAAACTGAAATATTTAGGTGTACCAAGATATTGGGGTTCTGGCTTGCATGAAAGAAATGGAAACAGGTGAATATATCTTTTGTTGATGTATACTGAAATTTATTTAATCCACAGCCATTATCTCCTTGAACCTAAGTCACTTTATAAAGTGTATTTTCCACTTATCTTCCTGTTCACTTCTGCTACAAATTTTCTTGTTCATGGCAGGGTGTGTTTAGGGACTATAAATAGATACATTTTGTCTGTATTTTTTTTGTTACTCCTATTTGTGTTTGTTACAGTCTTTATAATTGCAATTTCATTTGTTGTGAACATTGCTGTAATACAAAGATGCTATTTATGTATATGTGCTTTAGAAGCTTTTATATTTTAATTAAAAGTCAATTTCTAATGTACAAGTCCGGAATAATATGACTACCTTTAAAGTTTTTATTGTGGTGTGCACTTAGAGAGTATTTTCACTCACAAATAGTAAGGGCTTAGTGCTCTGTCAAATCTGTTCTGTTTTCCCTAGGGATAGGGTTATTTTTTACTTAATCTGTGAGCTAGAATAATTTCTAGTCTCATGTTAAATTTAAGTCTAGGGATAGTTTTTAGTATTGTTCGATGCCAGGAAAGGTTTTTGTTACTTGGTCTCTAATGTTAATAATGCCTGTTTATGTAATAGTCCTTGTTTCCTAGTGGCCGTTCTCTAAACAGCTGTGCTGCAAAGGAGTTTTGGTAGTTCTCTGGCAGCTTACAGTAGGTCAGGCTTCTTTGTGTGAATCCCTGCATGGAGCAGTCGGTGTGTATGCCTTAGTATGTCAGAAAAATCAGTGTTTCAGTAGGTCCTCAGCTGTAAAACTAACCTAATGTAAAAACAACATTCATTTGGAGAGGCTAAAGTAAATACAGCATTTTTTTAATCCTACAAATACAAGTGACTTTGCATTAAGTGTTTAGTGAATGAATTTTTTTAATATAGCCACTATGAACTCTTGTAGTTCTAGAACCAGTTTGACTATAGCAGTGAATATCAGAACACCTTTGGCAAGTGAGAGTCTTTTGTTTCTAACAGTAGGTCAAAAAACGTTTGCCATAGATTTCAGTAAAGAAGCATTGTAAGTAACCATGTTAAGCCACTTAGTCATTTATAGACTAAGAAATGAGTTTTTGTACGTAGATGAGGCTTGGTTTTGCCTGTAGTGAGTTACAATAGGAATGTTTTCCTCTGTGAGTACTTGTTATTTTGTTGCATAACTAGAATAAAGAACAGCTTTTTTGATGGATGAGCATTTGAGTAGCTGATGTAAAAAAGGTAAGAATTGATGTACAGCATTAAAAAAAAGACAAGTATTTCCCACAGTTTCTTTTGAGAGACATATTCAATCACTAGTTAGTACAGTTAACACAGATAAAATACTTTGCTAAATACAATTCAGTAACTGCTGTTTTTTTGGGTTTTTTTTTTTTTTGTCCTTGAATTTAGCTATCGATTTATGATAATGGACCGATTTGGCAGTGATCTTCAGAAGATGTATGAAGAGAATGCAAAACAATTTTCCCATAAAACTGTACTACAATTAGGCCTGAGAATAGTAAGTTTAAAAAATACATTTTATTTTCTCAATGTGTCTTCCCTGTGTAAATCTCTCAGTTCAGTCCCACTTTTGTACTGAGTTCAGGTCCTCTGCTGGGCGGACCTCGGTACTGCATTTACATGACTTTTGTTTTGTTAGCTTGATATTCTGGAATATGTCCATGAGCATGAATATGTGCATGGGGACATCAAGGCCGCAAACCTGCTTCTGAGTTACAAGAACCCTAATCAGGTATTTATAATGCATTTTACTCCTCATGTTTTAAACCTTCTATTTGACAACAATGAAAGTGCTTTGAACCTGTGAAATCTAGCAGAAGCTAATTTTTAAGAATGTATATGGTAACATTATTTCTGCTTGACATTTATATCTAATTAATATTCTAGGATTTTTTTAATGCATTTTGCTGGACAGTTATCAATTGGCTATTTGGCCTAAATAGTATTCTAGAGAAATTCTCAAGATTAAAAAAAAATTGACTCACAAATAGGTGCTTGCAGGTGGAAGCCTAAAATTACATAGCACACTGGTAAATTATGTTTGCCTGTCTGCATTGTTACCTCATTCCTTTGTTCAAGAAATCCATCAGATAAGCGTTCTGTTACTTGGAAAAATTGGTCTTTAAAGTGTTGATTGTTCCACTTGATTTACGGAAGTCTTTCATTTTTCTGCATTTTTAACTCTCTTTACTATTCAAACAATGCATATTAGAGTTTCAGAATTATGTATGTGTTCTTGCCCAAATGTTTTAGCTTGTGAAAGATGTAAAATGATTTCAGTTCTCTTAAAGTAACTGTGTTGTTAGTGAGTAGTAATAGTATGTAGTATTGCTCAAATGGGTCAACTGACTTTAAAGAGGGTAGCACAGTAACTGTTCATAACTCTGTGGACATTACTTCTTTTTTTTTGCTTGTTAGTTGTTTGTTTGGGTTTTTTTAAATTTAATTTTGCTGGTAATAACTATTGTACTGAACTTATCTTCTGTATCAGCAAGAAATTGCTTCCCGATCAGACTGCTTTATAGAAAACAGTAAAACCTAACTGACATATCGTTTTCAAATCATATGTGTTAAGACTAATAAAGTACTGAGGATCATTCAAAGTTGAACAACTCACCATTCTTAATGCTTTCAAAGAAGTTATGAAAATGGTTGGGAGTTACATTTATTATTTACGTATTTTTTATAATTATAGTTCTTTAACCTTAGAATTCTTTGTGGAAATAACTAGGTGTACTTGGTGGATTACGGACTTGCCTACCGATACTGTCCTGAAGGAGTTCACAAAATATATAAAGAAGATCCTAAAAGGTGCCATGATGGAACTATTGAATATACCAGTATTGATGCACACAAGGGTGTGGGTAAGAATGTAAAATTCAGCAACAGGCATTTGTGTATCCTTTTTTATAAATAAAAGACTTTACAAAACTCAGCACAGCAAAGAAACAAGTCAGGGTTTTGATTCTAAAAAATGTTTTTCTTTTTTTTTTTTTTGTTCTTTATGTGCTATGCTGGCATTTTTCTTTTTTTCCATCTACTAACTTTTACTAATTGTATGTTTAATGTAACTTTCTTAACTAGAGCTCCTTAATTTATGAGGACTGTTAAGAGGTTCAGCATATTGCTTTTTATTAACGAAGTAGAAATGGAATAGTGCTTGTGAGCTTGATTGAAAAATAGGTCCCGTTTTTAGGAGAAAAATAATTGCTGTTATCAGTGTGAAAATATTTTTTATTTTAACTCAAAAAACTTCATTTAATTAATTAATTACGCCTATAGTCACTGAACATCAAAAAGCAAGAAGTGAGAAAAGGTTGAATATGCAGAGGGGAGGTCTATGTCTGATTAATCATCGAGGACTTACAGTGAATACCAACTTCATTTTCTTAATTCTTAAATTTTGCTTTATTAGCATAAGAGTGTGTTCTGCAAAAATAACAGTTGTTGAAAATGATTATTTACTTCAGGATACTTAAAACTGAACATAACACAAGATGACTTGATCTGCCAATTTATACTTCTGGTGTAGTTTGTGTTCAATGTATGTGTGGGTTGTTTTGGTGGGGTATTTTTTGTGGTTGCCTATTTCTGGGTGGGGTTTTCTTGGAAAGGTTAGGGATCTGATCTCAGACTGTCCTCTGTTCAGTTTTCAGGCCACATAAAATAATTCAACATCATGGAATGTTTTTTTCGGGAGGTGGTGTTTCAGGACTTGTACATTTTTATAGAAGAAGGGAAGTAAAAACTATTTTGAACAGAAAGTCAATCACTTCACTAACTTGTTCTATTTTTTCCACAATCTGAGTACTTAAAAAGCTTCCCAAATTGGGATAACTGCAGCATGTCATGTCTTTGAATAGGAGAGATTGATAAAGGACTTGAAAATGAAGTGATCCTTCCAGATGTAGGAACAATATTTTTTCCTTCCTAGCTTTCATGCTAAAATAAAGATAAAAGTAACAGATACAGTAGTGTTACATTGTTAGCGTTGACTTTCTATTGTCTTAACATATTTATACATTTTTATGGTTGTTAAACTGTGTGTGCTTTATTAGCTGATGTTATGGTTGGTTTTTATTTATGTGTGCATAAATATTTAGCACCATCGAGGCGTGGTGATCTGGAGATCTTGGGTTACTGTATGATTCATTGGCTTAGTGGCCATCTACCATGGGAAGATAATTTGAGAGATCCAAATTTTGTCAGAGACTCAAAAATCAGGTGAGAAACTACTTGTTTTCCCTCTCTTTTGAAAATGAAAACACCTTACTGTTGAAGTGCTTTGTACATTCAGTATGTTCCCTTTTGGTGAGCAGGCTATTGTATACCCCTCATTTTCCCTTTGTGTCTCATGTATCCTTGACTTGTAATTAAACCTCACTTGTACTGTTCTCCTGTGTTCTTTTGTGTATGTGAGATGTTTATTTTTCCACCACGGTATTGGCATTTTAGAATTGCCATGGTGAAGCCAAAACCACTCTTAGCAGGATGCAGGTAACCATAAGTTGTGCTTTACAGGAAGAGAAGCTTGGAGTCTGAGTCCCTTAACACCAATGCTCTGAAGCCAGTGGAAAAAATGAAGGCTAAAGGGGAATCTTAAATGTCTTTGAGCATCGTTCTAGCTAGAGCCCTTTTGTTATGGGATTTTTAAATTACTTTTCATTTTGTCCCTCAGCCTCAACATGCCTTCATCTTCCCCTCAGCCCAGATCAGCCTTCTCTTGTCAGATATTTAATATGAAGAGAGCTGTCCCAGCATAGTAGTTTCTGTCTCATTGACAAATACTTGTTATTTGGCTTCCTTAGCACTGGTATGTGACGGTTTAAAATGGACCAGTTCTTTTTCTTCAGTCTTCTACTTGCTTTTGTAAGAATCAAAAATTGTTTCAGGTAGCCCATGTGCCGTTTGTCAGGTTCTCAAATGTGCTGCACACCTACAAATGGCCACACTAAGTCATACCAGAGGTTTACGTAGTAGTGTTTCCTGTCTCTGACAGTGGCCCATACTGGGTATAACTGTATATAAATGTATATATAACTGTATACCAGTATATATACTGTTCTAATAAAAAGTTTATTAGAACAGGACAAGATGGAAAATTCAAAAGAAACAGTCGTTCTGAATAATTTTGTTTTTTAGATATAGAGATAATATTTCCATTTTGATGGATGAATGCTTTCCTGGGAAAAACAAACCAGGTAAGAGAAGCTATTTTAAAATAGTTGTTTACTGAACTTTGTACCTTTTTAATTCTTCCTTTCAATCATGAACAATGAAATGGCATGAATTAGATTGTTGTTAAAAAGAAATTTAAACTCTTCCTTTTGGCTGAAATTATATGCACTACAGACACTGCATTGTTTCTGGCTGAGAGCAGAGTTTTCTCTGTCAAGTGTGTCTTGTCTCTTTTTTCAGTGGTCTCATGTTTGATGCATTATTTAGTATATGTTTCAGTCTTGAACTGATGAAGTTCTGAGGTAACATTGAATTTCTTTTTCCACATTTTTAAATATAGACATACAAAATACCAGGTAAATAAGCATTCATTGGTGAAGATTGGTCTATTGCATTTTTGTTCAACTGACTGTTTTCTTCATTGCAATAAACATATAAAAAACAGTGATGCTGTCATCACTGGGTAATGAACCTTGATGTAATTTTTTTCTAAAATGTGTTGTAATAAAGACATAATTATTATGAGTTTATAAATAACCATTTAAAAAATAGCATAAATAGTGCATGCATAATTTCTGTCTCTTCTGTAGTAACAGTGAATGATTAGAATGTTTGCAAAATAGTAATTAATTGGAGGTGCCATTTCTTTAGATGAAATAGCCAAATATATGGAGAAGGTGAAGCTACTGAGCTATGAAGAGAAACCTGTTTATCAGCATTTCCGAGAAATACTTCTGCAAGGTCTCAAGGCCATTGGACAGAAAGATGATGGAGTGCTTGACTTTGGCTTGGCAGAGAATGGAGACTTTCAAAGAAATCCTGTGCAAAAGGTTTTACTCTAAAAATTCATGTCAGCTTTTATTGCATTTTGTTGAGCTCAGTAAGAGTTCGTGGAGTTGGAAGTAGGTGTCATAACTTCATCCACTAGCAAATTATTAAATAGTGAAATGTTTAAGTCTTAGTTGTGCAAATTATTTCTCTAATTCAACTTCACTAATTGTTAATAAAATATAATACAGAAGGATGTTTATAGGGGTACTTTCATAATAGATAGTACCTTGGATAACAAAATTTTTATACCTAGATACAATGACATTTGAACAGATAAACATTTGGTTAATTTACTTATTTCTTTAAACTGGTAAAATTCCAGACGGATCAAAGTACAAGTAAGGTAAAATTAGTCTAGTTTTTGTTTCATATTTGTTTCCTTTCCACAACTAGTTCAAAGCTTAGTTTTAAGTATACATCTTTATGCCAAGTATTTGATTCTGGAATTCACGTATTGATTTCACTGTGATCTAATATGTTATTTTTGAGTCTTAACTGTATTGGTAGGCTAGAGATATTTTATTCCTTGTATTTAAGAAGCTTTAAACTCTGGGTTTGAATTCCCATTTGAATACAGCATTAAGAACTTTTTAAGGTTTAGGGAAAGCGTATGTTAAAACGGCTTATAACCATAAAAAGGTGGTCACATAATGGGACAGTAATTATTATCTCGTACTTCAAACTGCATTTATTACTTCTTTATTTACATTTGTTAATAGCAGGTGGGCAGTTTATTGGTTCCTTTAGCATGAACTGAGTAACTGAGAATTATAATAAAGGATAATAGTACAAGTATGTTGCCTGCTTACTGACATGATCAGCAGTGTGTTAAAGATTGGGAAAAAGCAGGAAAGAAAAAAAAGCTGTAGGATTCTAAAGGCTTCTGAAGATATATGCCCAGCTTTTCTTAGTTCTTTTTGCTCAGTAAATACTATTTTGGCTAAAATCATACAGCTGTGGTCTCTATACTAATATTTTATGCTGAACTGAATGTAAAGGTCTGTCCAAAAGGAGGGTACGATACCATAAGTTCTGTTCCCCCTGTGGTTCAGTATGGCTTTAGACCTGTATTTTGGAGAAAAAAAAAAATCTGTTTTTAGTGGTTGGCTGGTTTCTTTGCTGAGTGAGTTGGCCTGCTGCAGAGCCAACATCTGTGACCTTTAATGTCCTTGTCCAGCAGAGATGTCTGGTGCACATTTTCAGTGGAATAAAAACTTCCAAAATCTTATTTTTTAGCCTACATCAGTCAAGACCATTCCCAAAGGGTGGGATAATACTTTTCCATAGGTTCTTACCTCTTAGCATCATATAGAAGTAGGCCTTTTCATTGCAGTTCTTATTTTTTTGTACTTGGAGAACCATTTGCATGGTCAGCTTGCTCAGTTGTCACAAATATGGTCAAGCACTTAGATAAAACAGGGAGTGCTACTGGCCCACTTGAGTAAAGTGTTTTCAGCTGTCTGCTTCACATTTCAGTGGACTTGATGCTACTTCACGCCAGCTACTTCTGGAGTGTCCAGGCAGAATAACATTGATGGACATCAGGTTAACGTAACCTGCTTGCTTTTGACCAAACACCAGGACAGATGACTCGTCCTTCTATGTTGGATTTTGTAGGCCTTATAGCAGCTGCAGAATAGGCTAGGGTAGAAGATGACTTAGTGTTTTAAAGTTAAGCTCAGAATTCCAAACTACTGTCCATAAAGATAGTTTGCCATTGATCAGTAGGATCTTGCTGCTGAAAGCCAGAATCTTCTATCACGTGCTGAATATTGTTTGGCATGCTTAATGCCTAATTTGCAAAAGAAGAACGCAGTCTGGCATCTACCCTTGAGAAGATTGTGACCTCTAATGCAAAATATCTATGGCACTTTAGCTCTATTGATCTTTTAATTGCAACAGGTCTTAACACACCTATTCTTCATTTCTTTTGGTGCAATCTACCCTAATATTTTCTAAAAACAGTGTTATTTGATGTTCTGAAGTTATGCCGTTTCATAGCTACGAGACAATATTTCTAGCTTCTGTGTAAATAATACATTCTTAGAATGTAGGATTCTCCTGTACTATCAGCTAATTGAGCCATGGTAGGCATTATATGTTGCATATAAGCAGGTTTGTTCTGGTATCTCAATCATTCTCCAGTATTGATATTGGGGTAAAAGTCACAGATTTCTGCTGTATTAGAAGTTAGCATTTTATTTTCTATCTCATGGCTCAAGTTTCCCCAGATGTACAAGTAAATGAAACACAGTCCACAGTTGTGCTCGAGATTTTTTTCTTTTGGTTTTTTTTTTTCTGTGTAGTAAACACATGTTGGTTTGTGAGTGTGGTATTCTGTAGTAGTTCTAACCAAACAAGAAGCTAGCAGTACCACGTGTTGAAGGAAGTATTTCAAGCTCTAGGCTAAATTATTTAGAACAAGGACCACATCTTACTGTTGCTCAGTGCTAAAGAGTTGCTGGGAAATATTGGGAATAAAGTAGCCTGGAAAAATGCAGATCTTAGTGATTTGTGGTTCCTTCTAATGTTCAGGTTCATATGTGCAGGTGTTGCTTTTGTCAGATGAATGCTGTCTGATTTCTACTGCTATGTAATTCACCTGCATCAAGATTAAGAAACCACTTTTTATTAAATAAGCTTGGAAACAAGATAAATGTATTTTGCTTTTGTGTAACATGTATTGAATATCTGTTTTTCTGATGAGTGTTTAAAATGTTTCCTAGTACAATTGGGAGGAATGCATTATCTCTCATATAAAAGCAGTACAGTGCTGAAATAGTCCTCCTTAATTTTGGTCAGAATGAACAAAAGTGTCTGTGTTTATTCCTGCCTAATGCATCACAAATCTGCTGACATGCTAACCTTGGAGTCTTGGCTGGCGGTAATCAGGCCTGTGCACCGGCAGGAAAGATGTACCTAATGCACTCCATCAGTGCAGTTTGCATATGGAAGTTCTCACAGGGGAGCTGCCCTGTGCCAGCTGAGGGTTACCTGCCCACTGCAGTTATTGTATGTAATTATCGAACCAATCTGTTCAGCCCAGCAGGGTTTAGATGGTAATCATGAAGCAACACTTTGGAAAGGAAAGATGTAATGCACTCTCCCCTTCTCTCACGAGCTGTGTGAAGTTGTAGCCACTTTTAAAGCTGTATTAGTAAAGCTCTGGTCTCACACAAGTAAAAATAAATAAATAAAGAAAAAGGAAAGGTAAAACTCTTCCAGTGTTCATTGCTTTTCATGTATGCCTGATGCAGGTCAGTTCATCCTTTGCAAAAAATCATGGCCTTAAAACAATAATTTTCTATAACCACTTCAGGAATACTTTGCAATAGTAAGATTAATTGTAATACACAGATAAGAAGAGTTCTGTCCATTTAGAGGTTTTGAGATAATGTACCTTGAATAGAGTTCAGATTTCCCAAATACCTCTCTTTGGAACAGAACCCATAGTTGCTATTAGAAAAAAAAAAAAATGTACTGTCAGTGGGTATTAGCTTCTTTAAAGTGTGCAAAGAAAGCCTTAAGAAGCAAGGATCCAGATAAACTTGGATTTAATGTGGTATAATTGCTTTTGAAAAACCCAATTAATATGAACTTAGGGTAAAATATTTTTGTGTGTTTAGTTTTTCAGATTGCTCCTTTTGTAACAGTTATTCAGTGTGAGTTAAAAAAAAAGCCAGATTATGATCACAAGACCTCATGTTTTCATAAATTAAAATTTCAACCCCTAAAGTGATCTGCAGATTGGGGAACTGTTACTTTAAATTGTGTATGGCTTTGTACTAGTATCCTTGTGTTAATATAAGAATAAATTTTCTCTATGACTGGACCCATTTTATAATATATAATATATAATATAAAATAAGGAAATACCTTGTGACAATAAGATTTTCTATTTTCTGTGGTCTTTCCTGCTCTTGAATCTAATTGCTATTTTTAAAAATTTTTATTTTATCTTTTTTTGTTTAGAAAAGAAGAAAACCAGCAGCTGCAGCCAGTGAGAGCACTGAGGTGGAAATGGAAGATTCAGGAAGTCCAAAAAAAAGGAAAGCTGCTGCTTCTAGTAAGTCAAAAGATTGTTCTGACAGTCACATGTACTGGTGTAGCAGAGTACCTTGGCTAAAGTCCAGACCCCCACACAGCCACTTGCTCCCCTCCTCAGTGGGCTAGAAGGAGAAAATAGGATGAGAAAAATCATGAATTAAAACAAAGATGAGGAAATTTGTTACTATTTACTGTTTTGGGCAAACCAGACTCAACTTGGGGAAAATAAATGTAATATATTGCAAATTTTTAAAAAAATTGGATAGTTAAAAAGACAAATATTAAAACAACATCTTTCCTTCCCCTTCCCCCAAGCTCAGCCTAGCTACTTCACTGTAAACTCCTCTGCCACTCTCTTTGTTCAGTGCAGGGGTCATGTAGGGAAAGTGTGCTGTAGTCAATAAATTGAGCTTTCTGTTTGCTGCTCCTTTATCCTTACATTTTCCCCCTGCTCCAGTGTGAGCTTTCTCTTTTGGGCTGCAGTCTTCCACAGGAAACAAAAAAAAGAGTGGCCTAGTTTTTTCAGGAAATACCCATTTTCTCCAGATTGGGCTTTCACATGAGTTGCAGGGGATATCTCCTCCATTCTGGGTCCTTTGTGATCTACAGGGAAAACGTGCTCTGCTGCAGTGGAGTACAACTTGTACCTCTGACTTTGGTGTTCTGTCTGTTGTTTCCCACTCTTCTTCCTGCACTGCTACTCTCTGTCTGCTTGTCCAGTGTTTTTTTTCCCCCTTTCTTAAATGTTTCCATAGAAGTGCCACAAACAAGTTTGGCTTAGCTTTGGCCTGCAATGGGTTTGTTGTGAAGCTTTGGCCTACAGAGGATTTGTATTGGAGCCAGCTGGAAGGGGCTGTGTCAGGCACAGGAGAGCAGCTGGCCTCTCCCCACAGTCTTGCCCTGAAGCTGACCTCAGCTTACCAAAACCAAGCCACATGGCTGTAAAATACCCAATAGATCTGTTTACCTTTAGCAGTTCAAGTGCTTTTGATCTTTCACAATTTCTTTTTAGATTAACTTTATTAAAGTTGAAATATTTCAACTTTCTGTGTAAGAAAGGATTATGCTCCAATTATGCATTGCCTAAAACTGGTAGAATTGCTATGTACTAAAAACTGGTGGCTGAACCCTGTTCTTTTGCCATCATTCCTTCTCTGCTCATTCTCATTTTTGTCCTATCTTGTCCAGTTCACTGTTAGAACATGCTGACTCCTCAGGATTCCTCTTCACAGAGTGTTAAAGCCAAGGGCTATCAGCGGCAGCTTCCAAAAGCAAGTGTGTTTAAAGTCAAGGAAAGGATTAGCTATAAGAGTAGAAAATGCTGAAGCTATTATTTCAACATAATTTGGCATAGTTTCAGTGGAGTCTGGAAAAAGTCATGGGCAGATAAAGTAGGATTATTGAAATCCAAAATGAGAAAACTTCGGTAGATCTGTATAGGGTAAGCTGATGGTGAGTGTCCAGTTAAACTGCTTTATGGATCTAAGCTTGTAATGCTTTTATGTAAATGTGAACTGAATTCAAATAATAGCAAAGATATTTTTCCTAAAGAATTTTTCATTTATAATTTTAAGTAACATACCAGATGTTGTCTGTGGTCAAGTAGTCTAAAGATAATAAAACAGTAGGACTGAAGTCTACCCTAAAATAGATCTCTTTGTTTAAAAATGGTTTGATGGAGTATTGCAGGATGGGAATTTGTAACCTTTCAAAGACACTAATAATATTGGTGAGTTCTGGTATATTTACACAAACTGTATGGTACAAAGTACAAGGAATGAAGGTAATGTTATTCAGGGAGGTGACACTGCTTTGTTCATTTTCAGCTGTTCATATTATAGAATTTTAATCATTAAGACTAGTTATTATTTCTCTATTTTGAATGCCTTTTGACTTGTTGACTTCAATTTATTATAAATTCTCTAGTGTGTCAATGGCTGAAAAGGTGTTAATTGGATTATACTTTCAAGGCAGTACAATTCTTTTATATGATGCTGACACACAGTTTTAGCATTTTAGATATAATTTAAGACTTTTTAACAAAATACTTAATGCAACTGACTATTTTCTGGTTGTGATTTAATACACATGAGCAGAACATACTTTCATTTTTTATAGAATATTATACTACTTTTTCCTGGGATTGTAGATTGAAGTTCTTATAGAAGGAGATGGAAAAGAACTTGAAGAATTGCGATGCAGGTGGTAACATCAGCTTTTTGTAAACAATGAGGTTTTTTCAGACTAAGTAAAGGTATTTGGGAGGCTGTATAGATTTTAAACGTAAGCTTCAATTAGGAAAAACCTCCTCTTGCTAGTTCAATAGAGTTACAGATGAAATGTCTCTAATTTCACCTTTTTACACTACTCAATTTAATGAATACCAAGTAGAGGGAGTATATCAAACAATTTCAGGTGAAATGTGATACAGGTACCTACTCATTTGGTTCTCTCCAAATTTGGAATTAAAAACTTTACCAACTATTACATGATTCATAAACCTGTGTTGAATTAAAGGGCAGCTGTTTCATAATCTTTTCTGATTCTGATGCTTTTATAATTTGAAAAGGGCTGATTATTATTAAAAGACTTGAAACTGTGTTTCCAAATCTGACTCGTTTTGTGTTACCATGGACTTGTTTCTCTATTAAATGACTTTTCCTGTGGCTTAAAAAAACCCCCTGAAGTTCAATAAAATGATATTTTCTTGATACCTCTTAGTTGTACAATTTGAAATTCAGTCATACAGGAATGCTTTAAAAGTTGTTGAAATTCTATTTTATTGGTTTCTAAGAGGCATAAATATGGTGGAATGGTGGTTTCTCTTCAGGTATTGAAACATTTCATAAGTATTTGAACATTGCTCATTCTTGCAATGGCAAGAAGAGCAGTGCAGCTTCTTGCTGTTCAGCTCATCAACATTAACCACATCTAACTATGCAGTTTGTCTTATCTTGTCCAAAAGATTAGTTGTCCCCAAAAGATCCCGCCTGGCTGTGCAGCACTTTGAGTACTCTTAGGGGCTCAGTGGCTACAAGGACTCTGCCAGTAATGAAATCTGCTACTGCTGGGGCTGCAGAGCCCCCAGATTGGAGGAGGAGGAAGAAAGAATGGCACTGAGAAAGGACAGATATCTGGAGATTCTTGCTTCTGCTGCCCCTGGTTGTTCTCAGTGTAAAGGTGGCCACATCAGATGAGGTCGTTAAAGGCCTTCTCTTCCAATCCTATCAGTCATCAGTGTTTCTAAAGCTTCAAGCGACTCTATTTGGAAACAGAATTTCAGAAAGCTCTTGAGAAACAAGCTGTGTTGTGCTTCCAAAATAAGTTGCATGAAATTTGGTAAAATTGTTAAATTGTTTTTTATTTATATTAGGATGTTATCAGCTTTTTTTTTCCCTGTCATAATAAACCCATAGGCTTTCCTGAAAGAGGTGGTATTTTCCAAGGTATCCTTTATAAAGTAATATGGATGATTTTGAAGTATTATATTAGCCAAGGTATCTCCACTAGAAAAAATGCTGTCAGAAGAGTTGATTTCTATTTAAATGAGCTTTTTCCCTCTGTTGCTGCTCTGTTTTCAGTATTAGCTGCCTTCATGTATAGTAGTAAAATATACAGGCTTATAAATGATGATACTGTTAAAGCAGAATACCAGATTTTGGCATACACTGTACGTATCCACCAACGCTCATGCAGGGGTGTAGTGCATAATATGATAGGACTAACATACTTATTTTTGATCAGGTTGGTGGAATAGGCAGATAGCACAGGCATCTTTGGTAAAAATGGCATAAATGCTGGAAAAACAAGAGTTTAATGAAAATTTGTGAATAATCTTAGGTTCAAAACTACAATAGAAGTAAAACAACTACCCCTGCAGGTATTTTTAAATCTCAGAGTTGATGAAGATTGGATCAGAGCAATACAGATTTTTTTTTAGAATTTTATTTTCTCTTGTGAATTTTTTAAGACAGTTTTGAGTTTTATTAATTAGGACATATAAAGAGAAATACTAAAGTAGATACAACGAAAGTACTGTATTTTTTAATGCAGTTTTAAAATAGTCAATACTACTAAGGGTGGGGGATTCTGCATGTCTGTGTTGCTGGATAGCATGCAGCTGGATAGCATCTGCCATGTTAAGTCCTTGGTACTTTTGCAGTATAAAGAAAGAACTACGTGAACAGCTCCAATGTGAAAAAAGTCATACTGATTAATTGGTTAGAAGAACATTCCAAAATGGTGGTTTAATAGTATTTCTCAATTAACAGGTACTTAGTTTTATGTTTATTTACCTTGCATGGCTTTGCATAAATCAGTATCTGGGTTATTGTCTTAAATCTTTTTTTCTTTATTCAAGTAAGATTTATTACTTAATGTCCACTTAGCCACAATTTTGCATTTAGAGAATTATTGGCCTTGTCATCAAGCTTTAAGAGAAAGCAAATCATACTGTTTTTTGAGCTTCTTTTTGGTGCAACTCATTACTAGTCTTTCTACTCTGTACCAATGCCCACATTATGGGTAGGTTTTTTTTTTAATCTCCTAATCTTGTACCCTAATTTTTTTTTCTGCGTAACTTGTACTGCACAATAGTTCTAATTGTGTAATTCATCTCTTCCTTCTCGCGGAGGGTTTGGTATTGACTAATATCTGTTACAGACTCCAGGAGGAAGTAGATAAAAGTTTTAAAACTGTATCCATCTCTGTATTTAGTGACTGAAAGATCTGTCCCTTTCTGTGCCCTTCTTAGCCTTCCCTTACTTGTCTCAGAAATGGTTCAAGTTAAATGTTCTAGTGCAAGAGTTATGTGGTGTGGTTTTAGAAGTTAAAAGCATGTGCTGCAATGTTGTATCTAGAAATTAACAGAAAGATCTGGGTTTTAAAGCAGAGAGAAACACTGTTTTCAGTTGCCTGAAATATTGACAAACTCACTTCTGTATTTTGCATCAAGTATATTCAAACACAATATGAAGTGATTTGTCTTCTTACAGCCTGCCCAAAGATTGTTTGAGGATCTTCAAAAGCTATTTAAGTTAGAAAAGCTGTGGTAGGGGGTGTTTTTAAGTTTAAAGATTTTAAAATATTTTTTAAGTTTAAAGATTTTTAAATATTTGATTTAGATTTATCTTTGTGGTTCTTCACAAATAATAGTGGGGTTTTTTTACAATTTGCAAGTGACAAATTCAGTGAGAATTACTTTGAACATGTGCCACTAATCATAATGGAGAGAAAAAATTAGTGTCCAAGATGTAAAAAGTATGGGAGTGTTACTGTGTACTTTTGTGTCTGTTTGGAACACAGTTCTCTACTTAGTCTACTTTTATATTTTAAGCTTATTTCTGTACAATATCTTCAGACTATTTCTAGCACTTAAGCACATTTAAAATATAAATAATTTAAGTTCCATGTAACATTTCATGGGACTTTTTTGTGTTTGATGCTAATAAAAAGTATTGAATTGAAACAAAACACCTTGTAATGAAAATTTTGTATGTGTAAGATATTGTGTAATGACTTTACATGCAGAACTAAGTAATTTCAGAAAAAAAAGTTATGTCTGGTTTTTTGGTTGTTTTTCTGTGACCTGAAGATGAATTGCAGGATTTTGAGCAAGTATTGCAATTCAAACTCAGATATAAAATTTGCAAGTGAAATTTTTCTACAGGGAGGAAAAATTGTACTGCAGTGACTCAGATTTTTACAGGGAACTAACCTTTTTCAAGTTTGCAATTAATATATTTGAATTAAACTTTCTTCTTCCTGCAAATTGCTGTATGGTGAAGAGCAGGGTTAATTTTAGACACATGCTGCATGGAACAACTGATTTATGTGTATGTACAATTGTGTTTTGGAGTATCTTCAGTGAGGCAATTTTTACAAATAGAGGTAAACCAGTTTTAGTTTCATCTGGAACAATTTTTTATTAAAATTTTTAAAAGAACACTCCTATTTGATGTTATCTGTAAGAAATATACAGGCATAAAGTCATAAATAATACATTCTTGTGTTCTGATGTTTTTCCTTATGAGAATATGAAAAGTATTTGCCTTATTTGTTGCAGGAAAGAGAGTATTTGGCAGAGCCAGAATACCTAAAGCCAAGCCCCATCTCATAACTTTACTGATTTTTTTCTCTTATCCCACCCCACAGTCATATATCTACTGGAATTCAAGTCCATATTTGCATTCTTCTGGTCTCTCCAGTCTTTTTCTTTCTGAGTCATATTTCTGAATTCTTGTAGAAAAAAAGCTGCTGTGAAAACAGAAGAAGCCAACTAGCCGAAACTAGTATTTGTCACCTTTGCAATTTCTTCAGCAGCTTCAGAGGACTGAAAAATGCTTGTTTGAGAGCTGTTACACTAGCAGTTTTTTCAGTTATGTGGGGGTTCCTCTTTTTTCAGTTATGCAGTTGGGAAAGAGCTTGTCAGAGGACTCCTCCTTAAGAGAGGGAAGAGTCTTCTTGAAAGACTTCATCTTCTTAAGCAAAATCTTCTTAAAAGTATAATTTCATTTGTGCCATGTTGAAGCTGCCCAAACTGATTTGAGAATGGTGGTGTTTAACTCATTAAATGCTGCAGCCTGGCCTAAGTTCCCATTTGATGTTTGCAGCTGGTTGCTGAATATAGTCTTCAGCTTCCGGCACTATTTTCTTGTTCCTTCCATATGTAAATAGCAAATGTATGGGTTCCATTTTCTTGTTTCTTTTTTCAGTCTTATGATTGTAGAGCCCTTTTAAGGGGCAGTTGAAGGGAAAAGGTGTCCTAGAGAGCCATCTAGCAAAGTAATATGGTTATTTGATACCAACAAAGACGGCTGAAATATAACTGAAGCACATTTTGCAAGAGAAGAGGGATGTTATGTTCAGTGGAAGAATTTTGAAAAATTGGCCCTTCTAAGTTTATCTGCTTTGGAAATCACAAGTCTGTATTTGTAACAACATTATTCTTGGGATTAATTTATTTCACAGAGATTAAAAGTAGTGGCATGTGTAAGATCAATGGTTAGGGACAGTCTCATTCCTACCTTATCACTGCTCAGGTTAACTGTGGCAATTCAGCATATTTGGTATATAATTGCCAGTATTGAAGGAATTTCAGTCCTAAGACTGTCCTGCTGTAGCAAACAGGGTGTCTACACAGAAATTATGATTAAGGTTCATCTGTGTGGATACCAGTCTTAGAACATCTCTTCCAGAGAACTCTCCACCACATCATCACCACTCCAGGTTTACTGACCTTTTATTTCCTAAAGAGATGTGTAAGATTATGGACACAAATGCACAGACATCAGGTTTGTGGGTTTTTTTGAGAAAGGAAACCTTGTAGTGTCTGATCAGTGTACTCCACCACTTGTGCTTCTTTTTGATGTTAGCTGTTTTATTTCAAGGTGATGACTACAAATTTAGTTTAAGAGCTACAGTTGCTGGAACTCTTCAGCCCATTAGTCAGAGACTGGCATGTACTTAGCCTTTTGTCAGGTGTCGATTCAGTATATCCAAGTTATGCAGTTGCTAACCTCCAGCATGTCTGCTACTAGATATTTTATAAGTCTGCTACTTACCTGATGTTTGCTGAGAGTCTAAAATCTCAATGTGGTTCTGTTTTCAGATATTTTGATCTGTGATGTAACTTAAAAGTCACCTAAATAATACCTGATTTCATCTGCTTGGTAGCTGTGTTTTCATGTTTCTGAATCTCTTGCTGTCCTCCTTTTCATCAAAGAAGGCAATTTAAATGGGAAAGTTGTGATTCTGGCTTTACCAAAGAAACTTCTGTCATTTTATAGAAACTTCAAATTTTTTTGACTGAAGCACAGTTTTGTTTCTCTTAGTCATAAGAGTTATGTGAGTTTCTAAAATGGTGAACATAGAATTGGAAGATGAGATGAGAAGGGACATCAAGAGGAGATGTGCTCTACACTCAATTTATATTGGTGTTAATCTTGATACATAGTAATATTTTATCTTAAAAGCTTTATGATTATTCTAAAACTTCCCTGGTCAACACCCCTTTTAATACTTATTTATCCTTATTATTACAAAGGATTTGATAAGGGAGAGTATTTTCTTTTTATATTTTTATTACCTAATATGAATTTCCCTTAAGCTTAGTAGTTGTCCTAGCTGCTGTGGACATGAAAATCACTCTTATTTTATGCAGCAACCTTTTTCACATTATGCCTTCTATTTTTCTTTTCTTTCTTCAGATATACTAGTTAAATTCAATGTGTTTTTGTTAGAGAGCTGGAAACCACGTTTTTTCCCCCCCATTTTTCTCAGACCTTTCTTGTAGGATAGAGCCCAGAACTATACACAGTACTGCTGGGTTTCTTTCATAAAGTTGTTTTGTTTTGCATTGTTCTCTGCCTGCTTGATTCCCCCAGTTTACTCACTGAGCTTGACCAATCAGTGACTCCTACTGCTCAAAGGCTGTTGTCTTAAGCAAGCAGCTTCTTTAGGAATTCCATGAAATTCAGTTTTACTTTTCTGTATCTGTACACCTGACATGAACTATGCACTTATATATAGTTTTACAAGCAAGAACTGAAATAGCTAGGCATGTTGTCATCAAGGGGGAATTTAGGATAAAGAAAAAAATTAAAAAATACATGACTAGGACATGAAAAATATTTCATTGTTACTGTATTTGCAAAAAGAAATTTTTATTTAGGGTAAGATGGTTTTGTCAAAGTGACTGCAGTTGAAGGTGGTTCACAGAAATGAGCTGTGGTGTTTTGTTTTCTTCCTTTTCCCTGGTAGTTGGCAGGAAAGAATCAAAGTGCAGGGAGGTTTTTATTACTGCTTTTAGGTATGGTCTCTTTGAACAACCTGCCTGCCAGGTTTACTGGGAATCTTATTTAGATGGGATTATTAACCTTTGTTAATAAAATATTGTAAAGTGATAGCTTGAATCTGTAGGCAAAGTTGCACTGATAGCTGAGCTGATTTAACAGCTGACATTGCCAAACAGAAATCTTCCTTTTTTTTTCACCCGCGTGCCTTCTGCCTCCCCTTGTAAAAGCTCCATTCAGAATGCCCTAAGATGCCACAGCTCACTAAACTCTGAGAATACCAGACCAAAAAAAAATTCTTTGCTAAATGTCCTGGTTTCAGTTGGGATAGAGTTAATTTTCTTCCTAGTAGCTGGTGCTGTGCTTTGTTTTGGATTCAGTATGAGAATAATGTGGATAACACAGATGTTTTGGCTGTTGCTGAGCAGTGCTTGCCCTAGGTCAAGGACTTTCTGGTTTCCCTGCTCTGCCAGTGAGGAGATGCACAAGAAGCCAGGAGGGAGCATGGGCAGGACAGCTGATCCAAACTGGCCAAAGGGATATTCCATACCATGCCATGTCATACCGAGTATATAAAATGGGGAAGTTGGCTGGGAGGGGCCAGTTGCTGCTGAGGGATGATCTGGGCATCAGTCAGTGAGTGATGAGCTGTTGTATTGTGCATCACTTGTGGGCTGGGGTTTTTTGGTGTGTGTGGTAATTATTCTCTTTCTTTTTACTTCTAAAATTATTTTTATATTTTACTTTATTGTTGTGTTGGTTTGAAAACAAACCAATGGGACATCACAAGTCAAGATTGAAATTAAAAATAAGTGCAATAATACAAGGAAAAGCACTGACAAAGTCAGATACAACCTAACACCCTGTTAGGGTGGTAGTAGCAGTCCAACTGAAGTAGTCCAGTTAAAGCGGTGATCCTGTGAAGGTCTAGTCTCCAGCTGAAGATCCAGTGGTAGCTCTTGTCCTCTGGGAACCCAGTAGACAGGGCTAGCTCAGGCAGTTCCAAGGCCAGGTTATATCCAGGTGGGAACACCCTCCTGGGTGCTCCTCCCTCCTGGGCAGAGCATCCCACAATGGGATGAGATAAGTCCATGAGTCACACGGTGGGTCCCTGATGGCCCATTGCCTGTCATCCGGGGTGGATCATTAGCAGGTGATAGCAGCTAATGGCCCACAGCTGGTGGTAATGGAATACTTAAATACATCTATATTGCAACCCAGGACAATTGTAATTATTAAATTGTTCTTATTTCAACCCTTTTTTTTTTTTTCTTCAATTCTCCTCCACGTCCCAGTGGAGGGGAGGTGGAGTGAGTGAATGAACTCTGCATTGTAGGTAGCTACTGCCTGGGGTTAAACCGTGATCCTGGGTTATGGAGCTGGATCAGCTTAGCACAAGGTCCAAAAAATGGCTTAATACTGGAAGGCATTATAAAACTAAAAGTTGGCACATGGGGAGGAAGGAGGGGTGGAGGATCTAATTCTTTGGGTAAGGATGAGCTTAAAAAATGACTCAACTCCATGTGATGCTACTCTTGGAGAAGTTGGACTGTACAACATGTTTTTTAGGAGAAGGTCAATGCCCAGAAATAGTTGTAGATTTTCCCCTGTCCATGTCATGTTCCCCATCCCTCATCCTCAAAGCTCAGGGGATCATTTGAGTTGATCTATCCTTTTAAAGACAAAAAGTATTTTCTTTTGATTTGTTTTTGTTATTTTATTTAACAAAAAGTCTTTTTGTTTTGTTTGAATTGCAGATGCAGTTGCTACCAGAACCCAGAGGATGACCTCACCAAAAGCCAAGAAAAGCACAGCAACCAGAAAGAGAGCCCAGAAGTAAATAATATATGGAGCAACAAATTAGGTTGCTCTGTGGCTCGTTTCTGGGAATTTTTTTTTTTTTTTGGAGCACTGGAATATTTTTCTTTCCTTTTTAAATGATGAATCCTGTAAAAACATGGACTGCTGTTTGTACCTGTTTTTGAAGAATAAATGTTTTATTAAAATATTTGCATAATTTATGTATACTTAAATACTAATGCAAAATTTTGCAAACTTTTGAAGTGGGGATGCATTTTTATCCTTTATATACATGAATTCATGTCTTAAAGGCAAACTAAAAGAGAGTGCTTTTTTCTGCTTTATAATGTAGAGATAAAGCCTTATTTAATAGTTTCATTATGGATACTATATAAGAAACAGCAGTGTTGCATCTGATTTCTTGCAGTTTTGAGTAAAGTCATACTGGTGGTCACTTAGATGTACACTGAGATGAAGTCTGAAAAAGCAGAAATAGCTTTTGAATATTTTTCAAGTGTTTGAATTAAAAACAGAACATAAGGCAAAAATCATGTCCTTCCATTCTAGTTTGTATAAAATGCATTTAAACAATTCTTTGGAAGACAGGTACTGAATTTTAGCCATTTTTTTGCATAGTATTTGTGTTTGTAACACTTCTCCAATTATTCACAGTTTCTCTGGAAAGAAGGAGACCAGAATTTCAGATAAAGGGCCCAGGGCAAAGAAAAGAACCAACAAAAAACCAATGCCTATTCTCAACCACCCCCTCAGGTTTTCTTTTTATATTAGTGAAAAGACTAGAAAAGTTATAATTTTGAGTAACTTTGTACAGTGTCTAGTTCCAGTGAAATATTGTCTCACATCTGCTTCTCATAGTAACATAATGATTTAACTTTTTTAATACTTGAGAAGCATGTAATCTTCCAAATCCTTTTGTAAAAGTACTTCCTTGTTTAGCTTTGAATCCTCTCTTCAGAGTTGTAAGTCAAAAAATAGTGTTGACTTTCAGTGTGAAACACTGCTACTTTTCATGTCTACTGCAGCATACACATAGTAAGGCATGAACATCATTCTTATCAGGGCAGCTGAAAGTTGGCAAACCAAAAGGAATCCATATGAGCCAGTGAGAGTGTATTCGTGTGGATGTCCAGCTTGCTTGATTGTATAATGTCTGAGTAACTACTCATGAGAATAAATATGTTGTAGCATGAAATGTTGAATGAATGAATTATGAGGTTATGTTTTGTAACAAGGGAATCTGTTGTTTTGAAATAAAACTGGAATACCATATTTAAAAGGTGCTTTCTCATTTCTGTTGACTGTTAGGCTCATTTTCCTGGGTATTAGCAAAGTGTGGCTGACAACTTTTAGAGCATTCTCTTCATTTTAGATGTAAAAATAGGACTGCTAAAGCCTCTCTCATGTCTAAAACTCCTCAAATCAAACTATCATTTTAATGACTTAATTTAATCATTTTGTTCAGAAAGTATGCTACACTGTTCTGAATAGCTATTGTCAGGAAGACATACTATATTCTCTTCCTTGTCACATACTCAAAGTTAATGTCATTCTTTTGTACTTCAGTTGTTTGACATTTTATTTTTTCAGTAACTTATTTACCAGTAAACTTCCTTTCATTACTTTCAAAGTTTTCAAGAAGTGTGTTTTCTCTTGACATTACCAAAGCCAAATGCAACAAACACAGTTATTTCCATATGTTTAAAAAAAGTGTTTTGAGGTGTGAATTTCATAACCCACCCCTCCCTCCTTCCACCCCAAAAATGCCCTAGAAAAAGATGTTTTGGCAAGCGTCCTGTGAAGGAAAAGGGTGCTTTTCATTCAAGGTGAATGTTGTTTCAGGGCTTGTCTCTGCTCACAAGGCACTGCAAACCCCCAGGCTCCAGCTCGCTGTAACTGCAGTAGTGTTTAAAGCGTGGGACGGCCAGGAGGAGCGGAGGGGAAGGCTGTGACCATACCCGCAGCGCTACCGTATGGATCACATACAGTGCCTGCTTGCACACGTGTTTGTGCCGCTTTGCAGAGCACTGATGGGGAAATACAGCACTTTAGGAGAGGCGGAGGGTGCAGCAGGATTTTGTTGACATCCCTGTTTGAAAGTAAAGCCCCTAACACAAAAGAAGCAAGCTGCCTTTAGACTGCATTTACTGCTCTTGATGACTCCAGTTGTGTGTAAATATTAGAAAACAGCAGGGTCCTGCATTCCAAGAATCACTTGAGCAGTGCCATGAAGACAAGTGTCCTTACTAGTATTGTAGTCATACTCCCAAGCTCTCCCGCTGTTTCTAATCTGTGCGCGCAGCCGTGAAAAAACTGGACTGACATTTACAGGCACAGCAGGGAGACACTTGAGTGGGGAATGTTAAAGACTCCGCTACCTATGTTTCAAAGTGGCCACCATACACGATAAATCTTCACAGGAGAACTAGTCGGTACTTCAGCTGATGGTGTAATGAGGATATTGATAATGAAGCACAGAATGCTTCTTTTAGTGCTTGAACATTTTGCAGACAGATTGTTTATATTTTCCCCTAATATATCTGGAGAGACAGTCAAATCCAGGATGGCTGTAAGATATTTTTTAGATGGTGCTGGTTTGATAATTTTTACAGGATTAATTTCCAATGAGTTAATATAAAAGAATAATTCCCAATATTTGCTGCAGCTAGCATTAAGGAGGGGGTCAGTTGCTTTCCTGGGTAGTTTGACAGACTTTTCTTACTGTTTTGTCCCAGTGAGCTGCCAGATTTGGGATGCCATAATACCAGTAATGCAATTAGGTTTTCTGCACGTTGTCTGGTTGACTTCTCAGTTAAGAGTTTCTTTCCCTTTGGGAATAAGACTAGACAGACTGTCATTTGCTATTACTAATTCTGCTTAGCATTATCACTGGAGCTTTTTTGTAATTAGCTATCTTAGTTGGCTCTTAAATTTTAATAGCCAATTGAAGCTACATTTTAGCCAAGTTCCATATCTAAATTGCATTCAGTCCATTAACAAAGTTGGTTAAAAGGCTATTAAAACAAAAGCCAATATATGGTGGTTAGCACTTACATCCTTGCAGCAGCAGTATCAGTACCAGCTTCCAATGAATATTCTCAAGAAATGGCACTTCCTTCTAGAAAGGAAGTGCACAAAGAATGACCAAAGTTTTTTTTGGGAACAAAGGCTGATTATGCAGAATACTTGTAGAAAAAAATAAATAAATTGAAGTGTGTCTTTTCTGGAAGAAGGTGGGAGAGATGGCGGGGGGAGGTGTAGAAGGGGGCAATTAATAGTTCTGCTCAGATTTGACAGGTTCTGGAAAAGCCAAATAAATGAAATGATGTTTTTCTCCATTTCAGCTGATCAAAATTATTAGCAAAACCATCTGAAGCACCTTCTGGTGGAATTGTCATCTTGCTGAGTTTAGTTTGTAAAACATCCTGCCAGACATTTAAAAAACTGTAAGCATGCCAGCACATAGGCTCAGAGCACTGCTTCTCTAATTGATAGAACCTATAATTTTCTTTTTTTACTGAAGACCATGGCTGGATACCTCAGCCTCCTGAGCAATTTAATGTAGCATCAGTCTGAATTTTTTATTCCCAGTAGCTTTTTTTAAATTAGCTTTTTCTCCTCTTTTCTTTCTTAAGGTGTAGACAGGAGATTAACAGTCTTTGGTTCATCCTGTGACTAATAATGTGTTTCTCAGATTTATCTGCTTTAAAAAAAACCCTTTACTTTTGTGAAGACATCAGGTATTAATACTGCTACAGCTTTAACAGAGAGTCTACCAGTTGCTGATGAGCTGTTTCAAGGATGGTTTGCAGTGCCCTGTATAGGTGATGATAGGTGAGTATCAGTAGCTTCATTGTAGGAGGTGTGAGGCAGACTCCAGATTGTGTCTGAATAACCAGTATATATGTGCTTTTACCAGCATATATAGTGGGACATCTAAATTAGAGTTTCCATGGTGTACCAGTTCCATTGTACAACAGAACACAGAGCTTGAACAAGAGTCAGATCCTATTGCTTGTAGCTGCACTGCAGCATCAAACTGATTGAGAAAGCTCTGTGGCAGTAAATGCCAATTCCTTCACCTCCCATTCTGTTTTGGGGGTGCTGGGCTCTTTACAATGATGTGGCTCTCAAAGGCAGAAGGAATCTGTTCTATCTGAGAAATGATTTTCATTATATCCTTTCCCAAAGGCACAGAAAAAGCAGATGTGGTGGGATCAACTTTTTAAAAAAAAGTCCTAGAGTCTGAGTTGGGATCACAGATGGCTTTATGCAACTGCATGCTAACTCATAGGCATTTCAGTTTTCTTCACTGATTCAAGATTCAGCAGTCAAAGATTTAGAAAGTTGATTCCATGAATTTGATGCTTCATTTAAGTCCTTTATCTCTGTGAATGTTATCTCTATAGCACCAGTTTGGGGTTTAGAAAAATGCAACAACTCTAAGTGGCTGCTAAAATTGGACTACTTCTCTCTACATGGATGTGCCATGTTTTTAAATATGAAATCACAAACAATATTGCACTTGTATGCCTTTCTAGTTCTCTGTGTTTCATCTTATCCCAACCAAAACCTATCTTCTTCCAGACTGGAGCACATCCTGCCCATGTAGTCTTCCATGCCAGATTTTAATACCCTTGCATTTAGTTCTGCGTACAAATACCTGCAATCATCAAATGGACCTCAAGTTTCACAGCTGCCTAAGCTACTGATAAGTGAAACTTTTTCTTCCCCATTGTGAATGCTGCAACAAGTTAAAATTGAGGTTTTGCATTTTCTCAGGGGTACCCCCAAAAGTGAAAGAGTTGTGGAGGAACTGTCATGTGGTAGGAGAAAGATTGGCTCCCATATTTCTACCCTTTCCTTCCCTTGGAAGGTCAGCTTTCTAACCCTGCAGACCTTAGCTGCTGTGATGGGCTTTCGTTAGTATACTCAAAAGTGATGAGAACACAGTGAGACAGCTGTGAAGTACAGCAGAAGTGAAAAGAAAATATACATTTTTATGAACTTTCCTGAACTAATTCCTTTTGCCAGACCACTCCAGACAGGAAGAAGCCAGCACAGTGGAAATCTGCATCTGCAGCTTCTGAGAGAAGAAAAATTCTTCCTTGGCAAATGGAGCTAGAAACCCAGAAAATTAAGGATTAATATGTTCATTTATACAGAAGCAGTGAGAACACAATAACATGAAATACAACCAAGGAGCATGCATTTAAAAGACAAAAGAGCCCTGGAAGGGAAGGTACTTAGCTTTGTTCAGAATGCAAACTCTAACATGCAGTTCTGGGAATTGGTGAATTGCAGAGCTTAATGTTAAAAGAAATTGCTTCATACCACACGAAATACACAATCTGTGCCTTGAAAACCTGAAGGTACTTTCCTTTCTCTTTCTGCCAGGAGAGGAGTGGAACACTGGATCTACTTGAAAGTAAGTAACCCTCCAGCTAATTTTGTCTATCTGCTGCTCAACTTGAACAAAAATAGTGTAAGTAATAAATTGAATTCCTTTCTGAAAAGAGATATATCTAAAAAAAAAAAAAAAAGCTTTTATTCTTACATTCCCACTAATCTCTCATTGTGGAGCTGTTTCCTTTGGAATGGTAAGGGTGGATCTGCCATAGCAAATGTGCAATCCCTGACTCGCTTCTAATAATACTTGGTGATAGCCACAGCAAAAAATATACAGTAAAGAGCAGCACATTCAGAAGACAATGTAGTGCTGAAAATATCTGGATGTGATCTAACAACTGGTTCCCTCTGTCACTGACAGAGCTGATCATTAGTAATTTATAGGCTTTGGACTTTTTTAATCAGTGTGGTCAAAAGTGGAATGAGGCGGAATTTGAAATTCATCTCTTATGCAGATCAGGTGTCACCTGATAAATCTCTTTGGAGACTGACAACAGTTTTTGCCTTTATTATTTTCATACGTGAGCTGGTTCATGGGTGGCAGGGAGTTGTTTCACTGATTGCTTGTTTCCCTTCCTCATGTCAAAGCCCTCTTAAAAATAATTTTGAAATTTGTCATCCATTTCTGGTGAAAGCACAGCCCAAGATTTTTTTTAAATCTGACCAGAATACTTTCTTTTCAGCACATGGAAACTATTCTGTTTTGGGGGTGAATTCCAGTTTTTATATCAAAAGCCTGACCTTTCAGAGGTACCAGTGCCCAAAATATTATTTGAAGCCAGTAAGGGCTGCAGGTAACGACTATCTCTGAAAATCAAGTTTATGTTTCTCTAGAACTATATCCTTTGCCTGCTAAGAAGATAATGGTATTTTTGTCTGTAAAGCACACTGCTGAATTATATTTATAGATCAGGGGTAGGAGCAAAATTGCCAGAGACCCTAACAAGGAATGAGTAATTCATAAGTGAAATTGCATGCTGCAACACAGTAACTTGAGCTGAACCACAGAAGTTGTGCTTGAACTTGACATTCCTTGATTAACTAAGGGTGCTGTGTCCAAGGTAATGAGGGACTGGAGGAGTGAGAAAAAAGGTATTGAAATGTGTATGTGTTTTTGCTGCATTTTCACAGGTTTTTTTTAGATTGTCTTTGTTATAAGCTCTTTCAAGATGTGGTTGTCTTCTTGCCCCTCTGCATAATATCTGCTGTACTGGAATGTGGGAAGTTGAGTGCCTGTGATAAAAAGAATTTCCTTTTATTAGTTATTTTACTTATTTCATGGCAATATGCTTCTTCCTTCTGCCTTTCAAGGGAATATTTTGATTATTTAAAAAGTATTTTAGCTTTATTAGACTAATTATTTAGCCTCATTAGACTAATTATTAACCTTATTGAAATTCACGTTACCCTGAAGAGCACAGAAAACCAGGGGAGACATGGGGGACCTGGGGCACTGGCAGGCATTGGAGTAGGCCAGGGCACAACATTGTGCTTGTAGCTGAGGAAATGGGATGGCTGTTCTGGACAGGCTCTCTTGCCCAAGGTTGATGATTCAAGGTGTGGGCCTTTCCTGTGAGCGTGGCTGCCTTGCTGCTTCCCCTTCATCACATCTGCCTGGCAAAAGCAAGACAGAGCCATCTGCCTTGGGTCTTTCTGTCTCCTTCAATCCTATGCATCTGATTTCTTCCCCATTTCAGCACAGACAATGCTGTTTGCTGCACTGCTCTAATCAATCACTCTTGCAATGTTCAGAGCCCTGGGAGCAGAAGTGTGAGTCCTGCACAGGTGCTAGGGGACCCACTAGATCAGCGTGGGTCACCTGGGTGTCACAGCTTGCCAGGAGCTGTAATATTATATGGAGCTTTTAAGGAGATGCAAACAGTGCATAAGGGTTTCCTCCCTGCTCTCCCCTAAACTCTCTTCTTTCATATCTTTTTTTTTTTCCACTGTAGCATCTCCTCAGATCTCTATAGGTTTTACAGATGTTCTTCCCCTTCCATCCATTTTCATTCTACTTCTCTCATACAGAAACATCTGAAAACTCATCAGAGAAGCCTACATTCACTGTGTTTCTACATTATCATGTTGCATTTGACAATTCTATTAGTTTTTCTGAAGGACCATCAAACTGGGAATGAAATGTACCAAGGAAGTGATTTTTTTTCTAGAAAACAGTTTTGTCCAATTGTATGATGTTCAGCCACCAAAGTATTCCCTTACTTCATAGGCATGATAGTTTTCTGTGTATATGTATCTTCTAGGTATGGCTTCTCAGGAATGCTTGAGTTTCTTAATATATTAATGGTCCCCAAGGGAGAGCCCCTACTTATCTCTTGAAGTCTCAAGTATCTAGATTGAAAGATGGACAAGGAATTTTTAAAATCATATCATATTCCACTGGGAGATTTTTTTTCCTGAGGAAACCTGCCTGAATGCATGGATAGCCCATACAGGGCAGCAGCAAGCAGAGGAGTGTCCAACTTAAAATTGCAAGTTTTATTTTTAACTGCAAGATTTCTTCAGAGAAGTGTCAAGGGATATTATGTGCCCAACAGCTGATTATTCTAGTAGAACAGCAGTCAAACAGGGATCCAAACCTCTGGTGGCAAAGGGAACAGCATCATTTTCTGTCTTAGAAATGGCTGCCTGTTCAAAAGGGGGAGCTTTAACAGGAACAGCGTCCATTATATAGATTGCTCATAATTAAAAAAAAATTAATGTCTGCTAAAAGACTTCCATTATTTTGTTTCCTTTGTTGCAACCTGAAGATGATATCTTCGTCTGAAGTGGTAAATTTCAAGCCCTGCCCCAGTAGGAGCATTCCAGTAATGGGCAAGAACACACCTGCTTTTGTATCACAAGCAGTGACACGTTTCTAGTGTATGATCTGCTGGCAAGTTATTTAAGCTCACAAAAGATTATCAAACTTGCATAACTACACACCTCATAACAGAATTTGTGAGCATTTGCCAGTTAACTATGTTTGCACAAGCTATGGTGCAGGTGTGGTCTGTTCTTCCCCTGTTCCTGGTGACATCCCAATGTCCAAAGGAGACATAAACAGAAAGGGTAGGGAACATCAGGTGGATGGATGGGACAGATGAATTTTAGGACATCTGCTCCAGAGACACTTGTCTCCAGGAAGTCCTAAGTCCCAGTTCCCCGTATGCTTGCTAATCATCACCTCTGCCTTTGATACTATATTGTATTACCCAATTTACTGTCATTTATTGTCATAGGATGCTCTAGAAAATTCTTCCATCCTGTCATAAGTTCTTCCAGGTCTTTTTACAAGATCTGGATTTCTTGCTTTATGTTTCTTTGAAGGAATCAATCCAACATACATGATGACTGCTGATTTTCTGCATTAAATTTTAGTGTTATATTAATCCTGATAATTAATGAAGCACTATAAAATATAGTAAGGGAGACTTTTATAAGTCCAACAAGAGGTCTGGAAAAGTTAGAAAAGAAGGTTGGGAAGAATTAATGTCTCCCTGAATGGAGCAATACCTTTCTGAAAGCCTGTTTTTTTTTTTTTTGTCTTTGTAGAGGATCAGCCCAGTCTAAACATTGAAACAAGGTGGGGGAATAAAACTTCAACAGATCTTTGATCATTCAGACTCTGCAGAAATTCAGGACAAGTCATTGCTGCCTAGTTCTGTTTTCAGAACAAGGGTTTTGAGAGCAGTCAAGTTCAGCAATTACTATTTTTGAAATTTAAACGGATCACTAAAATACATTAATCTTTTTTTTGCTTCCTCCTCATCAAAGTATTTGATTACCATTTGATGGTTGGAAGACATCACAGTCAGAAACCCTTTGGCTCTCACTGCTGCATCCTTTGCAAAGCAGCAGCTGAGTTCAAGACCTGCCCCAGAATTCATGCCTGGTTTCTACCTCCTTTTGAGAGGCTGAGCAGTGCTAAGAGTTGTATATAGCTTACAGAGGGCATACATATTAGTGATACCAAATGGAATTGGACTATTTCTGAAATGTTGAGGAGTACCTCTGATGCAGAGAACAGTTCTTTTAAGAATTATGGCATGCTATTCCTCTACAGTTCTTTGCTGTAGTCACTGGATTAATTATGTAAAACTTGTATTTAGTTTTGCTTCATATTAATGATGAGAATAGCATGTGTAGAAATTTATTTTTACTTTTAGGATTTCTTACAGCTGGCCTATTTTACCAAGGTTAAGATTCAGTCCATTCTCTCTGTTTGACTTTTTTGTCCTTATCAACAATCCTGACATATTGATGAGATAAAAACATGAAAGGGAAGAATCTACAAATTCAAACTCAGAAAAAAAGCTTTCTCCCCCCCCTTTAAGCTGTTTTGTCCTTCCTACCCTGCAAAACATAAGCAAGCACTAGAAAAGAAAAATTAGTCAACAGCATACCAAAATATATAGAGACATTATTTTTCACCTATCCTTTTTAGAAGGGTAATTGAAAGAGACATAAGTCAACTAAATTTAGTACACTAAAACAATGTACAGTACTGTGAGTACTTCAACCTAATGGATCAAATATAGTTCTTTAAATCCTTTCCATTGCAAATCCAAGGAGAGAGAATTAAAGGAGGCTTTATTTTCAGAGTTGTTAGTCAGTTAACTGTAAAATAATTTCCAAAGATAAAAAGATGCCCTTAATGCTTTGTATTGTGTGGATTCAGGTTGGAATATTTTTGTTCTGCAAAGTTTCCATCACCAGAATCTTTTTTTGCTTCCTTGTTCAGGCATTTAAAATCCACATTCAGACCTGTCAAGTCTTATACTCAGAGAATGAGACTCATTTGGTTCATTCCTGTCTCACATGTTTCTATAGATGGGCTTGATATCAGTCAGAGAATAGATTCACACTGCAACTAAGCCAATCCAGTGGGCACCTGGGGTCAGTAGCACACTCCCATTTTCTTTTGCTGCTCCCTGGTTATGTGTTCCTTCCCCCTCTGCAGTGCCAGTATTGCTCATTGTGGTGAGTTACCTAAACCTGCTGGGTGTACAACCCTTTGTTAAAACAGGGCTTGGGACATTTTTTCGTTTGTTTTCTGAAGTAAAGTTTAAAGCCCCTTTTTCAACAAGAAATAATTCTATATCCCTGGCCCTAAATATTTTAATATCTTCTGTTACTGGACTGCATGTAAATCATTCAGGTATTGGACAAAAGTAGTTGTTGGGCATCTCTAAATACCTGTCTTGTCCCAAGAGTTCCACATGCCTTTCTGAGAAATTCCCTTCTACCTTTGAACAGTGGAGAATTAGCCAAGTATCCAGTCAAGCTGCATCATTGTGCCTCATCACTGATATTTTCTTATTGAGAAATACACGTATTGAGTTGCATATAAAAGTCAATTACAAAAAACAAACTTTTGCAGGCCAAAAGAAGAAATGAAAAACCTACATTTACTTCCATTTTCCAACATTGCTTCCCGTACTGGAGCCTCAGGCATCACTAGGAATTGTCACTCAGCCTGGTGCCTGCATCACATTTTGCTGTCTCCTTGTCACCAATTTAGCAGGTCACAGGGTTAATTCTAGAATGTCCATTTCAAGCTATTAGCTTTGTAATCAAAAGAAGTGGTTTGGAATGTGATGAAGTGATTTAGAATCATTTCCAGGGCTGTCAAGATGCACATGCTAGCCCTGTGACTGCAAGAGACATGCAGAGGAAGCTGAATGATTGTCAGGGACAAGCTGGAACCAGTTGCTGCTAGGCTATCCTGTATGGGTCATTGCATTATCATAAAGCCATGCATATACAATAGGTGGATTTGATTTTTCATGTAATGGATTACCAGTAAGTCTATGAGGTGATCATGACATTATATTTCACTGTAACATTGAATGGAAACAAAACACACATCCTTTCTCGCAAAAGCAGTGGTCCCTCAGAAAGTCTCTTTGTGTTAGAAGGATAATGAGAGCCTTCCAAATTTTAGGCACTCACCTGAAATGTGCATGTCTGAAGCTTTGTGTGTTGTAATTATGAAGGGAAGGCATTCTTCCCAGTAGTATATTACCTGTTTGAGAGAAAGAGAAATTACAAAGAACGTGCAGTGTAAAATGAGTCTTGATGTTTTAAATAGTATTGACTAGGGCCTCTAAAGAATTCCGTGGGCTGCTTGATAAAGCAGAAGAGACAATAGAGAATTTTCTACATGCTGGCTTTGCAGAAACATGTTCTATATTTGATTGTTTCATTGAGTGCAGCAACAGAGTATACAAAACATTTGGGATCAATAATGTTTTTGTATGTCTTTCTTCCAAAGATCCCAAGCTATTCTACAAACACTGAGCATCAGTAGAAGAAGCTCATATCTAGGAATGAGGTACCCTCTTCCCTTTAAAGGGAAACAGGGGACCAGAAACACGATTCAGCTTGCTCAGCATCACATGCTAAGTCAGGTACTAAATTGCATATAAAATTCCCAGACAGCACATGTCACTTCATCTCCTGGTCCTTCATACAAGTCCTGAAAAGTGTGGGTTCTTGATTAATTGTCAAGCTAAATTATTTAGGTACAATGTTAATGTCCTGTGGAGGCCATGTGAAGTAAAACAGCCTCAGTCTATTCAGTCAAATTCAAGGAGCTATCTACCTGCAGTGGAAACTATACAGGTTCTTCTTTAAACTCCTTTATAAGCCACAAATGAAGAGTAGTGTATGTTCTGGATTATTTCTCATGTCCATTTGCTTTTAAATATGAGGGGTAGCACTGAACTAATCATCTGGCCAGTCCTCGGCTGGGAATTACATTAATCACCTTAAGATGGCAAATGTATGTACTGCACCAACCAAACATTCACGTGGCTGCCAATTTCCCAAAGCCCTTTAGCAGTTAAAATATAATTACCTGTGTGGACACGAGATGGTTGACTGAATAGGTTATATCATCAACATAATTATAATGCTAGTACTCTGTAGGTGTTATGGAGGGCAGAAGTTAGCACATTTCTGCCTTTTTATTTGAGGGACACTTCCTAATGCTCCAGGAGGGAAGTCAACATGCTGCTGGGTTCAGTGCCTGTCTCTTTTGCTGAGACTGGATTAGTTTTCAAGCCTTTCTCACATGTCTTCAAGAAATGGGGAAACTCATAGCCTGCTTCTGAGAAGTTCTTCACATTTGATAAACAAAGAATCTTATACAAAAGCAAATTCTGATTGCTTAATTATTTTCAACACCTTGTGTGAACTCCCATGACATTCCTGAAACCTTCCACTTTGTACAAATGGGCACACTGAACAGGATATCTTTTCTTTGCATTTTGAGGATCTGGTCTTTTCAAAGTTGTAGATACTATTTTTATAGGAAGCTTCTAGTACATAATTAGTAAAAGAACAGGTACATTTACCTTTTGAAATAATTATTTACAATTTCTCATTTTTCTAGTAATTCCATGATTGCAATCAGGTCATCAGTCTGTAGGAAGAGTTCTAAATATATATTCATAGAGGATATTTTCTCTGAAAGGGAAATAACAATGCACAACCTAGTATATTAGAGCAGTAAAATCCTGCCACTGTTTTTACAAGTTTGGGTTAAATGTAAGGTGTTTTGTAATGCCAGTAAAAATAGCTGTGCTTCACTTTCTGGGGGTAATCAGGGGAGACAAAAGTGGTACCTCCATCTTCTGAAATTTTGAGGAGGAGATTGTTTTGCCAGGAAATGGTTTGAAACAGATGCTCAGGTATTGTAAAGAATGCACACTACAGTGTCCAGCATTCCTAGATCCATCATTGTTGAAGACAGCCTCTCCGAGGAGACATTCCATGCTTTTTTGTATTAAGTGTAAGGAGGTCATTACCGAAATGTGTTCTGTCTTCCTCTTCGCAGTGCTTGCTACAGCAGCACAGAGAGAAGTTGACACTTCACATTACCTTCTGTTTTAATAGCTTCATATTCAAAATCTCCACTGCTTGTTTGGTTTCCTGCTGGAAGTCAGCTGAGGCCTATGATCAAAAGCTATTTATCAGGTTTCAAGAGCATGTCATAGCAGGGTGGTAAAACCAGTAGAGCTACATATTAGGGTGTGTGGTAGCCCATAGAAAGGGGCAATCATGCAAGGTGAGGTTTTTTTCTGAAACAGACTTCTAAGATCCAGCTGCCAGGTACTCACAGAGTGTGGTAGATCCATGCCTATGATTTTGCTCAAGGACAGAGCCAAGGTGGGAGCAGGAGGACCCGTGAGGAGAAGCCCAGGGAAGTTTGGGGGAGGGATGTGGGACAAAAGGCTGAAACTAAGGATAAATTCTGCATCCAAAAGTAGTAGTGGACTTTCTGATACTCCATTGTCCCACTCCCCACTGGGGTTTGCCACTATTTATGCACAGCAAGGCCAGAGTTAAATCATGCCAAGGGCCCTCCTGGCTGGCAAAGGAAGCCCATGGCCATGGCACACAAGGCATGCTGGAAGCTGGAGGGTGGGCCAGGCCTGCAGCTCAGGCTTGTTATCATGTGCAAAGCAGTGTGGGCTGCAGGAAGGCCAGGGGGTTGTAAGAGCAGGGTGGGCACTGGGGGATGACCACCTGTGTGTCCAGTCAGAGAGCTGTGGGGCTCTGCAGGAGCCCAGGAGGAGTGCACTTCCTGGGATCTGGTGATTTGAATGATTACAGTGAAGCTCAGTCAGGAATTTGTGGTTGGAGGAAAACTTTGTTTTTCATACACAGAAGAAATCTTCTTCATGTGGGATGCAGCTTCTACTTACCTCCACCTGCATGTCCAGAAAGACACTTGAAACTTGCCAGCTCAGGCTCCATAAACACACACTAGACCTACACCACAGCTCTGGCTGACAGACTGCCAAAGCTTTAAAAACTTTATAAAGTTATAAACATATATAAACTATATATATACACTGGAAACAATCCAGGTTCAAGAAGCATCTGAGAAGGCACGTGGTAAACACAAAGTCAGTAACTTTTATATAACATGAAAGCTACTGATTTGCCTCAGAACTACAGAGCTCTGACCACAGTGGATTTGGAAGGCTGGCTGGCGTGGCTTAAGGCAGACCTATTTCTGTGCTGGAGAAGTGATTTCCCAGGGATTTGAGGGAGAAGTAGTATTCCCCTTTAGCTAAAAGTGTCTCTATGCGTCTGACTGCCTTATGGAGCCAACTACACTAAGTGCACAAAATACGCAGTTGTCATTCAGGGTACAACTGGATCTGAGCAGTGTCAATGGATTGTCATTTTCTCCTGCCATGCTAAATCTCTTCAATTTACAATTTCTTTTTCCTTATACCTTCGTGTTCTGCAGCTGCTTGTAAACCTGTGAGTTGTACCCAGTTAAAGCTGCCTTCTGCACAAAGGGCATTCACAAAAATGTAGCTGTGGGCTTTTGTCCACATAAAGACATTTCAGCTGTGTGTGCCTCTGTTGTTATTGAACTACTCGCTGGCCTTTGAGCCTTCTGTGCCCCATTTCAGACAAGTGGAGTCTTTATTTAAAAAATCTTCACACATATTCAGGTTTTATAGCCAGGACTCACAGCCACTTACAACCACAGATGTTTTCAGCCACTCTGTGGTAACAAAGAAGTAAGTAGGTAAAAAAAGAGCTAGAAACTGTTTTCAAAAGAAAATCATCCTTCAGGGAAGGAAAGTCTCACCGTTCCATCAGAAGGATGGCTCAGTGCTGGGTTTGCCCAAGGCCTGGGGTTGGGCTGCAGTCCCCCTGGATGTCACCAGGAGCCTCTCACAGCCCTGTACTTGTCATTATTTGAAGACCTTGTTTTTAGAAGTATATTTATACTCCCAGTTAGAGTTAACAGCTTCTTGCTTCTCTGTTGCATCACCTCTGAAAGAGTTAACAGGGGAATGAGCAACAAAGCCAGGAGACTGATGAGAAAAAGGGCCCTGGAGCCTGGGAAGGGCTGTGGTCCATTATGAGGGGCTGGGCTGAGTATGGGCACTGCCAGCTGGACCAGTCTGGGGATGCAGTTGCAGAGGCCTGAAGGAGTAAGCGGTGGCTCATCACCCCACGCTGCTCTTGCCCTCTCAGCAGGGCTGGGGCCCTGGAGCCTTTGCGGGGTGTGGGAGAGCAGCGAGCGGGCTGAGCAAGGGCCATGCGAGGGCAGCATTGCTCAGACACACAGCCCGGCGCCCTCCAGCCTTGTCCTGCACAGCCCATGGAAGGGCTGCTCCTCTGGGAAGCCCTGTGCTCTCCCAGTCCGTGGGACCTGCTGTCCCAGGCTCACGGGGGAACCCATGGGCAGCCATGCCTGCTCACCTGTCCCTCGGCAAACTCTGCTGCTCTTGAGCTAGTTTGGTGAGTTTTTCTCCTTTTGTCTTCCAGTGTCTTCCAAAGATAATTACATGGAGCTGGGGCCGTTTGCTCAAGTTACTTTTAATTCCCATGGTCGTTGTAATGAAGTGTGTAGTGCACATCCATTTTGCTAAAGTAGTGTATAAGGACACACTTGACTTGCTTTTCCTCTGCAGTTGAGGAAGGACAGATCATTAAGAAAACAGGACTGTTACCTTACTGGGGCCTTTGAACAGATCTGCTGGCCTGACTCCTTTGGAGGAGATGCAGACTGAGTCTCTGAGACCTACTGAGGCTTTGGCAGAGGGCTTTCAAATGCTTCCTCTCCCCCCAGGGTGGTGCTGCTCCCAGCATCAGTGCAGGTTTATCTCAAAGCAGACAGGCTTGCTAGTGAACAGGAGAAGTGTCCATTAGAGGCAATGAGGGAAAAACAACCTGCACCAATGAAAAAACCAATTTTTTTTTAGTAATGCTGGCAGGTGCTCTTCCCACATGGCTCATTTGGGGGTTGGAGATTTGGGTGTTTAGGTGCTGGCTGCTCTGCCTCATGCTGAGTGCCCAAGGTGCTGTCAGAGGACAGATATTTTCACATTCAAATCCTCCTTTCCCAGTTCCTGACTTCACAGAAGTTGCAGCACATACACAGATGCATGTTCATTTATTATTTCCTGAAAAATTGTCTCCTTGGAGCTGCTCTCCATGGAAGCTCTATCCTATAGTCTCTCACAGAGGAACTGATGACAGGGATTTAAATCAAGCCCTTCCTGTATGTCAAAAGAGTACATAACTCCCCAGCCAGAGTGCATTTTGAAGCTGAGATTACATTGGCACTTTCAGGCTAGATATATTTTATATAAAGTAATTGCACAGCCTTGTGTTTAAGATATGCATTCAAGCTTCTGTCTTTGATCTAAGAAATGCTTTTTTCCCAAAGTGGAACAGTGTCAATAGGAAATATTCATACCTCAGATGGCTTTATTGCTTCAGGGCTGGGGTGCTGTCCTGGGAGACTGGAAAAAGGGCTGTTCTGTTTTAAGTGATCTACCTAAACATTGCAATTTGTGAATAAAAGTCAGAGGTGAAAAAAGGGGAAGTTGGCATTAGCAGCTTTGTCCTGATTTAGACTTGCATTTTCTCTTAAAAAAAAAAAAAAAATTAAAAAAAGAGGAAGTTACACAAATAATTATTTTCAGTCCAAACAAAATCCAAGTGTTTTTTCTTTGTCACAGAAAACACAAAAATATATTGGGGCTAGATCAATTTTATTTTCTTCTTTTATTTTGGTAAATAATATTCTTAAATATTCTTATAGGGGTCTATGCAGAGAGTCATTGAGCAGAAACCTGTTCATACTTTTACAATGCTTTGATCACTGGACTTGGCATTGTCTGTCAAATCTTTGATTAACATGACAAGATTTAGATGAATTTTTGTCCATGGTGAACAAACCAACATCCTTTGCTAGTATGAAAGGGAATTATATTGGGTTTTTAATATCTCCAGATGGATACAAACACCAGGAAGAGATAGAGTTAAATTCCTAATACTTGTTAATAATTTGCCTTTGTATTATCCTGCCATCCTTAATTTCTTCCACCAAGTTTCCTAATGTTAGGACACACTAGCATGAAAGTGTTATTCTAGGGGTAACTGGGGACGGAAGCTCTTGCTTCTGGGATCAGGGACATCACTTTAACATGAAAGTGTCCTGCCACTGATAAGGTTTTTCTTCACTGTTCTGCAATTCAAGGGAGCTTTGGGGTCCACCTGTGTAAATGACCAATGTAAACTCTGAATGAACACTAAAAATAAATCCATTAGCTATTTATTATTTTGTAGCTGAATATGGTAGTTATTTCAGAGTTGTGAAAAGAGAAGACATCGTCCTTAGTTGTCTCCGCAGAACATTCGCAGACTAAGGAATCAGCAGGCACTGGTAGGATATTTATAATCATGCAGTGCTCTGCTGCATTTTCATAGTAAGGAAAATATATTCTCCATTAGAACCTACTGTGTTCAGTCCTTTCCCCTATGTTAAACAGATAGCAGCTCAGGTTTTAGTGGTCCTTCATCCATCCCTTAAAGAATGTTTGCTAAATCTACTACTATGAGTTGAAAAAAAATGCTATTGTTGTTTTTAAGCATTGGAGTGTTTAACAAAAAAAACCCATTTTCAACTCTTGAAAATAATGAAGAGATCATACAGAAAAGAGAAAACCAGTTAATTTTGCAGTGAGAGTAAAACACATTCTTTGAACTCCCCAAAGCAGGTTTTCCTGTGGTGAGGCCTCAGGAGGAATAGTAAGCAGAAAATGAATCCTGTGATGTTTAGGCTTGTGGTTTGCTGCTTTGCAGTGTGGCACATAAATTGGTGGACAAAAATATTTATTTTCTATTAGGTGTTGCTGGTGAAACATCTGTACCTCTTTGAGAACTTACAGTGAACACTAATCCTGCATTGTTATGTTCAGGATTGCATTCCCCTATGGCAGCCTTAAATGCCTTAATTTTGCCATGATGCGAGATTGGTATCAGTCTATTTTCTTGCCTTTCTCACTGTATCTCAACTTGAATTGAGCTTTTGGTGGCTCACCCCATGCTTCCCTTAGTATCACATTTAAGGCGTCCAGATGGGGTGACAGAATGGAATAAGACACCAGCCCTCCATCTGTTAAAAAAAAAGAAGAAAGAAAAAAAAGAAGAAATTAAATACAAGGTTTTATTGTTCTTTAAGTAAGAACAGATACAGTCTGTATGTCAAGGCCAAACTATATGCTATTAAATCTATCCTTTGAAGTCTTCTATTGGGCTGACCAAGGACAGATGGTAAACTGTTATCAGTTGATATGGGATTAGGTCAAGTCGAAGTTCAAGTTTGAAGGTAACAGTGAGAGTCTCAGTTCAGTTGTCAAATGTATTAGTTTATTTAACGAATACCACATAGTCAGCATCTTTGCTACTGTTCTGCTAGTTTAAAATTCGGGAGATTTATTTACCCAAGGATCTCCACACTCTTTAGAAGTCTAATATGGCAAATGTATCTGTTGTAATTTAGTAGCTGAATAGCAATAAAAGCTTTACTCTTTTGGAGGAGAAAAGAGTTTAGATCTAAGATGTACCAGCCTAAAATATACTGTAATTATTTTTAGTTTTTTGTTTTATTTTTACCTGGATAATGTATTTCCATAATTTACCTTTGTGTTTCTGGTTTTTTTGCATATGCACCAAATCCAAAATATTCTCATTGGAGAAACTGATTACTAGTATCAGATGCAGAGAAGGCTGTAGCAGCATTTCATTTCTTACACTTTATTTTCACACCCAAATAATGAATGAAGACTATTGACCGTGAAGCTGAAATGCTGCATACATGTCAGGCTGTCTATTCTTCAAATTTGGCAGAGGAAATGAACTTGCCTTAAAAACAATCAAACCAAACATGTTTAGAAACAGCTTTCACAGAACTGGCTGATGTTTGCCATATGACACATGCAATGGACATTAGACATAATTTGGAAGCAAGCAAAACAGTTAAGCATATGCCAGTGAATGAGCTGAGACAAAATGAACTTTCAAGATCTGATCATAATCTTACACAATAATTCTTTGTCAACGTCATGGTTTAATAATGTGCACAGCTTATATAAGTTAAGGAGGGATGGAATGAGCCTTTGCTAGCAAAGCCAGAGCTAAAAATGCTCAAGATAACTTCCTAAAGAACAGCTCTTCTTTATAGCTCTATTTTTTTTTCTTCTCCATAACTCCTTTAGAAATTTACTAAAAAGGAAACTCTTCTCTGTAAGGTGTTTTGAGGCAGAAAAGAGGAGCTATAGTCATGAACCGTGATAATGCAAAGTTGTCTACAGTCACAGGAGGAAAAGCTGCTATTGGAGCATAGGAATTATTTTTCAGGTATATAAATCATGAAGTTAAAACAATCTAAGGTTTTCCTAATACTGTTTAGTATATTATGGGTACACATTGACTTCTCCATATGACATTTGTTCTTTTATGTACTTATTACATATGTTAATGTGTCATGTGAATAAGTAAATATTGCCAGAAAAACAGGACTTTTGAAGTTGTGACACTCTGTGCTTCATCGCTTGACATTCAACAGCTCTTCTTAATTTTTACAGTTGGGATGATGTGTAGCTGACTGTGGCGTTATACTGTGTCAGTAACACATCCAAACTAAAAAAAGAGACAACCCTAGAACTGTTTCTGGTTCACTCTCAGCTCAAAGAGGTTTCTGTCTAAAGGCTCAGGACTCAATTCCCATTTAAACAGAATTTTAAGCTTGGCTGGAGGTGGTGGGAAAATCACTTCATACCATTTTTCCTGTTCCCTGGACTTGGTCTAGCTGAAACTACTGTTGTAATACGGCTGCAGGCTTCCTCCTGTCTGTCACAAGGAATGCTGTAGCTGCCTGAGCACTGCTAACTTCAGGGCTCAAATGTGGCACTGTCTGGCCTGCAGAGTCCTTTGCTGTGCTCCTTTCTGCCCTTGCTGCCTGCTTCTCTGTGCTGAGCTAGCAACTCTGGGCAGAGTGATGGGCAAGTTGTGGTGGCAGGGGTACAGCACAGGGGATGGCCAAGGCACAGCACAGCCCTACAGGCCTCCTTCTCCTTTAGAGATTCACAATGTCCTGCACTGTAGTACTACACAATTTTTTTAGCTTCAAGCTTCAGCTACAAGCCTGCTAAATCTCCTGGAAAAGTCATCTATGCAGACTGGACTTTTCCTTACCCACCTCTCCCAGGTAGCTATATCTGTGTCAGGGATTGGGGATGGAGTGAGAGCAGAAAATAGCCATTAGAAACATGTTGAGCATTTCTGTGAGCCTTTTCTCACCTCAGTGTAAGCTTTACACAGTTACCATAGACTACAAAAATGGAAAACTATAACACCAAGTGGAAAGAGTCTAGGATCTACTTTCCAGATATGTTTTAAAGTCACTCAGGAGAAGCAAAACATTTTCATTTCAGAATGTTGGTCTTTTCCACTTTCTTTTGATTAGCCATTTATAGTGCTTACCTTAACTTAGATCCATGTCTGCACTCACTACTTGAACAGGAAAAAGCTTCCATTATACTTGGCAACATAAAGGAATGTTATATAATCAAAACCAAACTGCATTTGCTCAGAATATTTTGGTATCCAAATGTGTTCAAAATATGCTACTTTATATACAATTTCAGGGCCTCCTTGTATGTTGCTGCTATAGTTTCATTTTCCTTTTTCCTCATGTTTTCCTCTCTGCTCATTCTTTTGAGAAGGGATCCACAGCCTTCTTGGTTTCAAAATTGTCTGGCTACTGCAGCTTCATTTATTTGAAACCAACTAGCTCACTGAGGCTTTGGTTAGTATTCTTGTTTTTTTGAGGTAAATAGTGAGCAGATTGGATCTCCAGAAGCATTTGCCCTCCCACATCTAATGTTAATGTTTCTCTGAGGATCTACCAAGTCCTACACTTCTGAAGCTGGAAAGTTCTCAGGAGATCCTGAACTTGCCTTCCCTTCACTTTTGAACCCAAGCTAACCTGTCCCCAGGTCTTCATATAAACCTATTCAGGCATGTTTCCTATATCCACTTCTGCCTACAGCATTTCTCTTGACATTAATGTGTCTTCTCAAGAGACCTGGACAATTCCTAGAGCCTGATGTGCTTCCTGTGATGCAGAGGAAGATATTGTCCCTTTGGGGAGAGACCAACTCGGGTCAGAAAGGTGTAATACCCAAACTATTGTGACTGTCTTTGGGGCATGTCCCCATACCCTTGTATATGCCTTATGCAAACAACAACTGAACTCCTGAACAGATTAGAGTTCATGAGTGCAAATTGAAAATTAGGCCTGCTGTTATAATTTTTTTTCATAAATAGCAGCAGCAATAGCATTGTTTTTTAAAAGGCTAGGATATAATAAATATAAATGGTACACACACACACACACACACACAAAAAGAAAAAGAAAAAAAATCTGTTCTGCAATACCAGGGGCCATGACTGTCAAGGACCAACACAGCCATCAAGAAAGTCTAAAATTAAAACAGACAAGTTGCCAATGCATAAAACTGCCATCATCATGTTCACTTCCCAGTTTGTTTCAATGACCATCCCATCTGTGAAACATATTTCTGTGGGACAGTTAAGGGTTGCAAGCATAAACCAGCCCATTCCAGTGAATGCCACAACCCAGGTGTCGCTCTTGTTTGAAAAATGCCCGGGTGGCCCCACTGCCAAGGATATAACCACAGATAATAAAATCCAGAAATCCCTTTCCAAAGCAGTGAGTAATTGAAATTTATGTACTTGCATAACTCATTTATTGCCGTGAAAGCAACGAATCCAAGGTTGTCAGCTCCAGCCATAGGGGTTGTTCCCTGATCCAAGAAGCCTGTGACTTTATTGTTTGAATGGGAGAGCTGAGGCTGGTGATTGGCACTGCTGTTTAGAGCCTGGGATGTATGGCTGGGGACATGCTGGATGAGAGGTAAGGGCACCAACTGCTCTCCTTGGCAGGAAGAAAAATACCTCAGCAGGAGTGATTTAAGTGGGTAGGGGTTTGAATCTGAGGCCTCAGGCCAATCTGATAGGCTCTGTTTTCTAGAATGGAAAGTCTCTGATTTGCCTCATTCCTAGCAATGGGGTAGCACTCACAGATTCTTTTCTATTTCAAATCCAAAATTCAAGGCTTTCAAGGTCAGTTCTGGTCTTATGCATTGTTGTGACTGAGATTTGGGAAACAGGTTTGGGATACCAAGAAGAATATCATGCTGGAAAAATTCCATACATCTGGGAGATGTTCTACCTCTTGCCACTCTGTCATGGATTGAGATGAGTTTATAACTACCCTAGAACTTCTGAAGATGCATATCTGGTAGCAAAATGGAGAGAGTTTTTTCTGTGAAGAGTCTGTGAAGCTCTTAAGTGACCAATGCTATAGAAATACTAAGTATTACTGTGACTAATTCAGTAATTTGACGCTTACTTCAATGGTAAAATCTTTTGAGAGTAACCCTTCAGTTTTCTAAATATTGACACATCTGATGTGTAACCACAAAGTTGCTGGTGTTTCTTCATTTTTTAAAACAAAATGGGACAACATAGGTTTTTTAGGGGAGAATGGGATGAGAGTTTGGCTTTCACATCTAGACAAAAATTAGATTTTTATTCCCCTCTTGAATAGGAGAAAATCACTGACTGCTGTTGCTTATGGTGACAACATTCTCATGTACTGAAATTAATACCAAGAGGTTTTGCACTCTGAATTGGGACTATTCTTAGTCCCAAAAGCACTGTGTGCTCTACAGATGGCGGAGAAATTAAATTTCATGGCAGCCTTTTCTAATCAAGGAAAAAGGACTATGGAAAGGTCAGTCAACCCGCTCCTGCCAGTGGGAGGACCATAAGTTCTACACACTTCTGGTTACCTGACTTAAATTTTTTTTCCTGCACAAACAGCTGTCCTATATCTTGCCCTGAATTCTGGGTCAAACAGTTCTATAGCGTGAGAATGGCAATAAAACCTATAACAACATCTCATCTTCCTTCTCTGGTGGTGAGAGACACTGACCGAGCTGAGTATATGACTTCCTATGTCCTTTTAACCACAGGCTTGACCTTCATCATAAAAGTTTCTATGTTATGATAGTCTTGTCAGGATTTACCAGTTGTGCTTATTATTAATTAAGAGGTACTAGAGTTTAAAGAGTCATTAGAAATCAAATCACAAAGGATATTAAAAACCTTTCCGTGAACTTTGACATGCCCCTGTATTACATCTAAACCCACACCAACAAAAAGAGACATTAATAAAATCATTATATATTTGACGAGGAACACCTTGCCTGTGTAAAATTTATGGCTACAAATGAATACGTGTCAGGGAGCACCATCAAGTCCATTAGGCCAAAGATTTCACTGTTGCTATTCATTTAGAGGGGATGGAACTTGTATGTTGCCATGATGGACAGTAACATAAAAAATTTAAAAGAGGGATAAAAGACCCTTTCTCCTTTTTCAACCTGGCCTTATAAACCGTATACACTTCTAGAGAAGTATGAATAAAAATAAAACTTGCTGCCATGATTTACTCATTCATAAATCTCTCTCTCTCTCTTTTTTCTTTTAATCACTAGAAATCTATTCCAGTGCATGTAAAGTCTTAATGAGACCTAGCAACATTATGAGTGCTGGGAGCAATCGCCCTTCAGCCTCATGCCTGCAAACGCTCTCGAGGCATGCATATATCTCATTATGGCCGAACGCCCTGTCATGTGTTATTCCTTACTTAGTGACAATTTGTCATTGTCACCCTTGACATGTCACTCTGCTGCAGAAGGATTTGACTTCAGCATAAAATGTGACAATCAGATGAGAGAATTTTGTAATCTAAACTGAAATATGGGGCTGAGAGAGACTAATTTTATTCAAAACCAATCCTAATATAACATAAATGGGAAGAAATGTTTGCCTTTAAGGATTTTTGTTAAGGTTCCCTTCCTTTGCCTTTTCCCAGCCCCTGCCCCCCCACCTCAGTTATTCCTTAGGATAATGCTTTTATTTTTGAAGGATGGAGCCTTATGTTTTAATACCATGCATTTTCAATTAAGAGCACTAAGATCTGTGGATATAACTATTACTTAAACTATAAGTAATGGTTACATGTAAAAATTAGGGAAACATATTGTGCTTGAGATAAATTACATTCAGATTACTTCTTATTATAAATGGGGTAGAAAATGGATTTTTAGCTCTGGCTGGCCAAAGAGCCAACATTTGTATCTACTTCATTTGTTTAAATATATTTCAAGCCAGATTGAAATCCATATTGCCTGACATTAATTGAGTACTGAAGCATCAGTGTACTCAAGTTTCATAAACCACTGATGAGCGAGTTTCTACAGGCTTGATTTAAAAATATACTGTCCCTTTTATATGAAAATTATATTCCATTTATAGTGTAATTCTTAATGCCCAACATTAAATTGTATAAATCTTAATAAGATGAATGTAAATATAACGTTTGTGCTATTGAGTTGACATCTTGTTTGCTAAGAAAATTATATTCTGTACTTGGTATTTATTAACATTGTCTTCTGTATGATATTGTAGGCAAACTGTTTTTCTTTTGAAAAGCAGAATGGAGATAAGAGCTGGGTGGGCTGTGAGATGGACTGTTCCTGAAGGTCACTTACAGGGTTTTGCTTAGGCACCTCATCCTGGACAGGATATTCCATTCCTGGGCATCTTTTGACAATCCTATCAGGTTGCCCAGTAATTTATTGGCTTTGTGGCACTGACAAATAGTCAATCATTTCAATGGTAGCCTATGGGAAGTAAGGGTTTGAGCTTGTGTTTCCCGAGGTGAAAGCCTAGGGCAATTTAACCCATTTTTCACACTTGTAATTCTCAGAGAAGCAGATATTATTTGAACTATTCTGGATTCTGAGTTTTACAAAGAACGTGCAAGGCTATGATTTTTCCTTCAAGTTTCATCAGATTTTTCTGCATAAGATGAATGAATGAATAAGTTACTAACTAACTAAATAAAGATGCCCTCATCAAGCAGCTTTTACTTGCTGAACCAAGTGTCCTATGGCCTTCATCAAGCTGCGCTCTCTCTGAGGTAGGGAATGACTGCTTTTAAGTGAACGCATTATGAAGTGCCATCTGCAATGTGCCGTCCTCCTGGATATTTTTATCAGGACTAACATAGCTGTCAGGATGTCATGGAATGAATGTCGGATAATTTGTACACTTGATTTTTTTGGGGGGTTTTTTCATAAAGCTCTTTCATACTATTATTATAATGATAAAGGCAGCTTTCTGCTTGAAGTGCATTTGCTGCCTTCTCAATGCACTTACTGAATTTTTTTCTTTAAATTCTTTAACATTACAAATTTTGTTTAATAATACAAACATTATGAAGGAACACAGTATGCATTGAATAATCAAGGCTTCTGTGGGGAGTGTGGTGAGTGTGGATTTTTGAAGTAAGTTGTATCATTTGTCTCCTTCATTTATTGCCTTCACTGGGGTCTTCAGAACCAGGAGCAACTACTCCTTATTTTTTAAAACCAGAGAACATGGTAGATCTTTAGGTCACATTCCAGGAAGGTCTATATTTTTTATTTGAGTACTCTTTGTTTCGATTCACCATCTGCAAGACATTGGAAATCTTAGCTACCTCACAGAGAAGTTAATGTAAATGCACTGAGGTGGCTGCAGGCATTCAGATAAGAGGTGGGTGAGCATGAAAGCACCAGGTGAATTTGTAAACCATGACCAGCAACTTTTGCATTTTTGTTACCTATTCTTTTCATGCTGAGCTGTGTACTCTGGTCCTCTCCCATGGACTAGCTGTTCTATATTCTCTCTCTATATATCTATATATCTATATATCTATATATCTATATATCTATATATCTATATATCTATATATCTATATATCTATATATCTATATATCTATATATTTTGTTGTGCTAAGTCAGCTCTTTAAACTAGGTAAAACCATTTTTTCCTCACGGTTTTCCTCCTGCTGATTCAACAATTTAGTTGGCTTAGTGGGACTGCCTTCTTTTGACAATGGTGAGCTATAACTTCACCAAAATTTTCACTGGAATTACCTTAGAGTAATTTCAGTTTTCTGTGTCCCAAGGCATTTTTTCAGGACCATCTGAGCCAATGTATAAGATCATCATTGTCAAGGAGTGGAGCTTAACTCTCCTGTACCCTAACTCCTAGTCCAGCTCAGAGCTGCACATATGTTGCTTACCTTAGGATGGATTTGGCACAGGAGTTGGGTATTTGAGTCAATTTAACTCCCACAAATACAGAAACTGGGCCAGAAATGAAAACAAAAGCAATAAAAAGTAGGTATTTCTTTGCTTAGTTGTAATTGACTTATCCTGAGCCATTGACCCATAAGAGGGAGCAAGTGCACCTTCTTTCAACAGGACTGAGCTGTTAGGCACAGTTTTGTGTCTCATCACAAAAGACTAACTAGGCTAGACTAACAGTTTACCATGGTCAGTACTTGGAGGTCCCCTCTGCTGTTCACCTCATTTGATTATATGGGAAGAAGATCCAATAAGGAAAATATAATAAAAATAAAAACTTTAGCAGAAAGAGGGAGATTATGGAATCATAGGATGGTTTGGGCTGGAAAGATCCTTACAGATCACCTAGTTTCCACTCCCTTGCCATGGGCAAGGACATTTTCCATGAGACCAGGTTGTTCAAAGCCCCATCCAGCCTGGCCTTTAACACTTCAAGGGATGGGGCATCCACAGTTTCTGTGACATCTTTCAGTACCTCATCAGCCTCACAGTAAAGAATTTGTTCCTTATATCTAATCTAAACCTGCCTTCTTTCAATTTGAAGCCATTACCCCTTGTCCTATCACATGCCTTTGTGAAAAGCAAGTCCTGCTCCAGCTTTCCTGTAGGCCCCCTTTAAATACTGTGAGGCAGCACAATACTGGCTATCTAGAGTCTTCCCAACTGAACAATCCCAACTTTCTCAGCCTGTTTTCATAGGATAGGTGCTCCAGCTCCCTAAGCATCTTCATAGTCCTCCTGTGGACTCACTCCAATAGGTCCACATCCTTCTTCTCTTGGGGCTCCAGAGATGGACACAGTACAGCAGGTGGCATCTCAAGGAGTAGAGGGGGAGAATCACCTCCCTTGACCTTCTGGTCGCACTTATGTTGCTGCAGCCCAGGATACAGTTGGCTTTCTGGGCTCCAAGCACACACTGCCAGGTCATGTCCAGCCTCTCATCCACCAGCACCCTCAAGTCCTTCTCCTCAAGGCTGCTCTCCGTTCACTGCTGCTCAGCCTGTATCTGTGCTTGGGATTGCCCTGACCCAGGTTCAGGACCTTGCACTTGACCTTGGTGAATTTCAAGAGGTTTGCACAGGCCCAGGTTTCAAGCCTGCCCAGGTCCCTCTGGATGGAATCTTTTCTCTCTGTTGTATCAATGGCACCACACAGCTTGGTGTCCTTGGCAAACTTGCTGAGGGTGCATTTGATCCCACTGTCCATGTCACCACTAAAGATTTTGAGCACCATATCTCCTTGCCAGGCTGATGAATGAAATCAGCAAGCTGTAAACACGTAGAGAAATGTTAGATGACTTGTCAAAACATAAAAAGGGCAGTGGAGGAGTGTTTGTGTTTTTGGGCTGCTGTTGTTTGGTTGGGCTCTTTTTGGGCAGCGATCAAAGAACAGTTTAGGAGTCAGAGAAAAGTGTTCTTAAGATCCTGGAGACATTGATAACCTTTACCTGGATTCCCCTTCTCATTAGGAGGCACTTTCCAGCCACCAGTGATGAGTAACATTCCATTCTGTATGGTCAGCCTAGGTCTTTCCTTCTCTACAACAAATTATACCTCTCTGTGCTCAACTGGACCTTATTTATGGAGAAGGACCTCAAATTGGCCTTACAATTTGTTATAGCTTTGGGATGGTGAATCAGAACTTGAAAGCTATTGGCTGGAAGGAATTACTTAGTGGAATGAATTTCAGAGTTAATCTAGTCATAGAAATGTACCAGATCACAGCCCAGAACTAATGTCATTTCTGCTCCCTCTCACCCCCTCCAATATCTGCTTCCCTTAGCATACTTCTTTAGACTTATACTTTAGTAACAAGAACTAAAATTAGATATTAAAAGAAATCAAAGTTTTTAATCCTCATGTTCTTCTAGCAGCTGGTGTTTTTGACATTGGGCTTACACAAAAAACCTGTTGCTCTGAACTGGTATCTCCAGAGACTTAACACAGTGCCTAGGCCACTATGCCTCTCTCTCCATTGACTGAATACTTGGTGGTTGTTTTTCTTTTGCTAAAAGCTTTCTCTCTGGAAACAAATTGCATTCTTACAGAATAATTTTCACAGATTTTTTTTTTGTTTGGTTTTTATTAAAACTTTCAGTTTTTAAATTTCTTCTTTGAATTTTGAAAGCTCAGAAGAAGTTTCCCAGCAGTTGGTAGAAAGAAATCTCAGGTGCTGGTGGGTTGTGGGTGAAGAATGGACACACTGTTTGCTTTCATGTCTTTGGTTTTTTTCTTTGTTTTATTTCCCCTCTCCCATAACTTTGCAAACATTGCTCTGTTCTGCTTTTTTCAGGGAACCAGATTTTTCTTCCCATTGATATGATTTTCCAATTGAAATAGAGAATCAGTCAGCAAGGAAGGTATCCTAGGATCATTCTAGGAGCATGCTAGGAGCCTAAATCTCAGAAATTCAGGTAAGCAACAAGAGAAAGCTTTTAATTTCCTCTACTAGACATGTGCAAATATATATCTGGTGCTGAGCAATTTACTTTGAGCCTGTGCAGACCTTATGTATTTTATCTCTACTTGCTTGAGTAAATTCAGAGGATCAGCAGCTAAATGCACTTTTTTGTGGCTATGTCATCAGATTGTTTTGAAACTGAATTTGGAACAAGTGTACTAGGAAGCTCACAAAATATATTTTTTTGAGCATGTAAAAATAATAACAGCTTGCATAAATTTCCTTACTTAAAACCCACTTTTACCTTGGGAAGCTGACTTTGTAATATAGTTGTCTGTGTATTTTTGCGGTTAAATAATTGGTTTTTTGTAAGATTTGACTTGTCACAAGTGTTTCAGAAAATAGAATTCTCTTTCCTGAGAAAGGAAATACTTCAGCTGTCTTTTCACATTGCCTCTGAAATTAGTGAATTTATAATTTTATTTTTCATATCCACCTTCCCAATCTTTCAGAAAGAGCTGTGACATAATTCCTGCGGTGGTTTAAACTTCATAGGAACTTGCAGTTACCCTTTAAACCTGCAGCTACTTTGAACTCTGAGATACAATCAAGGTTAATTTCAGTATCCTAATGCCTTAAAACTGATACTCATGGCTACAGAAATTGGTTCTCCTGGTCACAACAGAGCACAAAGTCAACTATTAGTGTCTAATGCAAGCTGGTCTTTGCATATGGACAGAATTGCATTAGGGGAAAATTAAATGCTATCAGTTTAGACCAGGGACTTTGCAAAGCAGATAGCCTTTAGAGCTATTGTGGTTTTTAAACGTCAGGTTAATTGAGAACTGCTGTATATTTAATAGGGGGGCCTTTGGGATGTGACTACAAGGACTCTTTGTTGTTCAGCAGTACATTAGGCAGAAACTGCAGTTCTGAAATGGTCATAAAAATCCCAGGAGGCATAATCATTAATGGGACACTAAGCTCCAATTAAGGGCATGGCCCAAAAGACCAAGGTGAAAAACATGGTCCTTAGCATCCGTCTCAGAGGATCTCTGCTCCAGCTGCTTGATTTCAGCTGCAGGCACATAATTGCAAATAACAAAATATTTACACTTAAAAAACCCCCCATACTCCTTGTTGCCTGGAATGTAAATAGGAAAAAAAAAAAAAAAAAGCAAAACCAAAGGGTCTTTCAAATTAAATTCTCTGACTTCCCTAAAACAAAACTAGAATGGCATAACACAGCTCACAGTTCTGATCTCTTTTATCTTCACAGGATTTCATAACAGTTGCAGTCCAGCCCTCTAAACTTCATCTTACATATTTTTAATATTAAATTGAGCACCTCTCCAAGTTTATATTCAGAAACTGCAAAGGACTTTCCTCTGTGACCCTGTTTAAGTTTTGTTTCTGGTTTTTTTTTTTTGTTTGTTTGTTTTTTTAATTCTCTGGGTTCCGTGAGACACAGCTACCCAGTTTAGTCAGTGTGCTTGTTACTTTAGAAATGAATTACTGGGTATTATTGCCTGCTTCTGGTCAAAGACTGTGATTCTGCATCAGACATGGATTTTCTGGAATGTCGTAAATATACATTTTCAGAAAACACTGAATCCTTAGAGTCCAGCTGAGAATGACTCACATCTTTTGGAAACTTTAACCTTGATTACTTCAGTTGCCTTGGCAATTAAATTAGTAAGTAAACAATTTGTGTCTCCATATGAATCTCTTCCACTGTTTTAATCTGCTTACAATACAAACCTTTCACTGAAATTGCCCAGAGATAACCTAGTTGTTTTCCATCTACACAGACCATCTGAGTGGGATGTTAATTAATATGACACTATGGAATTCAGTTTAGTGAAGTACCACAAAAAAGGAAATTAATTTCAATCATTGACAAACTTGTCAATTTAGTTGTATTGATTTTTTGATACCTCTACAGCACATGGCAAAGTTCATACATTGTAAAATACATCATTATTACTGGCTCACTCTGCTGGATGTAAGCAGACTGGTTTTATTTTTTTTCAATAAATTGACATTCTTTAAGTGTATAAAAATGCAAAATTATGTAAGTGGCTTTTATTACTATTTTTAATATAATATCAATTTACTGTCTTTAATGGTGAACTCTCAATCAGAGAGTTATTTCCCAATGTTGAAAAGATATTTGGTCTCAGACCAACCTAAAAACAACAGTTTCCTGGGTTGGCAGAGTTTAACAGAGTAAAAGCAGATGAAGCTGCCATTAGCAGCTGTTGGTCATGAGCTTCCTGGTGAGAGCTGGTATCTTCAGAGGCTCTGGGCCCCTGGGATGAAAGATGCTGCTAAAGTAGTGAGTCTGGATCCCTCTCCAGTTGTCTCTCCCAGGGCTGTGGTGTCAAAGCCCTCTCTTAAAGAGCAAAGATCAATTGCAGAATGCTCAGCCTCTACAGTGTTTTAGAAGTCAGTGTCCAACACTGTATTTTGTTTTTGTCAGATTTCAGTGATGGAAAATCAAAAAGCAATTGTTGTTCTGCTGACTCCAACGCTAGCAAAAATAAATTGAAGGTGTTCTGATTAAGTTTCTGATTTTGGTCTGTCTCTTCAGAGTATATAGAACAGCAGAAAACCTACATGTGGCTTGTGTCTGTAAGTTTCCTGGTTTTTAAATGCAATACTCTCATATTCCCACCTGAGGTCATTAGCCACAAGGTAGGTTAAAAAAAAAGTTTGAAGGATGGATGTAGCTGCATACAAACCCAGGCAATCTGCACTCATATTTATGCTGATGCTTCTGAAATTCATCGTGTTACTCTGTTAAAACTCAGGTCTACAGAATGTAGTGCTTGTCTAAATTTTCAAATAGAATTTTTATACTGAGGAGTGTCTGCAATAGAGGAGGGAAACCATGTATTCCTGATGAAATGCAATTGCTTTGCATTTCAGACTATGAGACAGATAGTAATATCCGAGATTTGGTTTTGTTTTGGTGGGTGTTTTTTTTTTCTTCTTTAGTGTCCCTGGACATTGTTTCAAAGTCAGTAAAATACACGTGAATTTCTGAGACAGCAATAATATGTGTGGGAGGAGGGGAAATAATTAAAAAAGCTAAATCCTAAACACTTGAGGCTGAAAAGAATGTTTCCAGCATTAAGTGTATAGTAATGGAACCAATCGTCCCTATAGGAGAATGCATTTAGTTATTGTCAAGAACTATTTGGTGAATTTTAGTCCTTCAGGCAATTGCAATTTTTCTCCATGCAACACAATGATTCAAAAAAATCAAAACACACATTTCTGTGGAATTCAATTCCAGAACCTTCTCGTTTGGTCAAAATTTAAATTTGTTGACATTTGCCATGGAAAGATTAGAGTTTTTCCATTGATGAAATAGATATTTTTAGAAAAAAAAATCAGCAAAAAATAAACTCTGACAGAATCCCTAAATTAAAATCTGCTTATCTGAGCTGAAATTATTTAGACCAGTTTTCACAGTAGTAAGTCTTAAGCATGATAGTGGAGTTTCCTTTCTCCCCCCAAACCTTTATTGACTTCAAGGCTGGAATTTTTAAGCTGCTCTGTGTGATCAGCTGATGTTCAATCCTCCAACTCAGGGTGGGATTGAACATTTAGTTGCTCATTTAAGTCCTGTTTTAACAGTTTCTTCAATAAAGAGAGAAACTGAGGCAGAAATGGGCAGTGATTCATTCCATCTTCTTGCATGTAACAAAAGTAACATATTACCCATTTTTAATCTTGGGTTTACAGTGTTTTTCCAAGAGAATATGCAATGCTATATATTGTCCTTAATAAGGGAGAATATTTGCTGTCTCATTCCTTAGTAGGGATGCTCAGACTTAGCTGTGACAAGGAGTAGCACAGTTAAATTTGACAGGGATCATGAATCAGAGCCCTGGGGTGACGTAATTTTCCAAGAGGGAAGGACTGCTGGGTGAACACTTCTTTGCCACTGTGTGAATCACTGCTTTTGTGTTAATACAATTAGGTACCTACAATTAGTCAGTCCAAGGACATAATCTATTTATTGACCCAGATAGCAGATTGGGCTGCAGGTCATCGGGTGTTACTTCATTACAAGGCTCTAATTATCTGCCTTAGTTTTCCCTTCAGGACAATACAGGTAGGGATACCTCTCAGAAATGTTGGGAGGAGTTTGCAAGGAGCCTTGAAGACAAAATGCTGGGAGAGTTCATGGGGCTGGACTGCTGGAGTCTTTGAGTGCCTGACTCCCACTGAAACCACTGCTGAGCACATGCACACCTCTGGGGCTCTCAGCATTAGAATTAGTCACCAGCTAAGAATGGAGAAAAAGGAGAATTGGTGCAGCCTGCTCCCATGGGCCTCTTATATCAGACCTTCAGGTACAATGCAGCTTTCTGGAGTGGCTAAAAGACTTATGCTTCGTTCCTTTTCTTCATGAACAGTGGAGGGAGGAGGAGGAGAGAACAGCCAGTTGAGTTCTCGTCTGTGGTTGCAGATGTGAGCCCAGGGCAGAGTTTGGCCTGGAGGATTTAGACACTACTTTTAAAAGCTGCCCAGCAATTTCATTAGCTAGATCTGGGGCCCTTGTGCTGCAGTGGATTCAAGCATGAGAAGGCATCCTGGCAAGCTTTCCAGCTGAAGTCCTCACTACTGCATTAGGGACTCGTGCAGAGCCAGGGTGAAGTTTGTTGTCAGAATGAGGGCCAAGACAATTAAAAAAAAAAAAAAAAAACAAAGCAGGAAAAAAGAATGTGTGGAAGGGTACAATCAGCTGGTTATGACTGAAATGTGTCCTGATGTGAAGCTGTACTCAGTACTAAGGCATATTTAAAGTGAATGCCAGGTACTGCATTTGGCCTTCCAGCTATTAAACATCACCACAAAACAGTCAGCAGAGCAATGTCATCTAGATCACTTTGACACAATTGCAATCCACAATTAAGAGGCAATGAAGGACTTCCTAAAAGCACATGTTTGACACCCTGCTTTGTCATGGGTTTTTGTACTGTTGCAGGGATTAAAAAAAAATTAAATTAACTTTGTGCCAGTGCATATTATATTTGGACAAGGGACTAGATGAAATGATTAGAATAATAGCCTTAGAAAAGATCACATTTCCCTACTGTGCCAATGTATTTGACTGCATACGGCAACCCTTTTAGGCCACTGTTCACAGTGAATTGTAACAACTTCCTGCAAAGATCTAAGTTCTGCATCTTTTGAATGGCAAATTATTAGAACTAGGTCAGGTCTAAGAAGAAATAACCATCTTTATTAACCAGAAATAACCAGCTTTATTAATATGAACTTCACTTTTAGGGTAGTTCACATGAATAAAGCTCTGCTAATAAAATACAAATTCACCTGACCCTAATTACCATCCCACAACAAAGAAGGAATGCATCCTATGTCATTGCTAAACACTACAGGTAAACAGTCACCTGGCTTAAGGGAATCACTTGGGGATTCTCTGTGAAGTCATCATTAGTTCTCTACTTTTAAGTCAGCTGAGCAATGGAAAGTAGAAAATCTTGAACAAAAGAAAATTTACCAGTATTTACATAGCAATTTTCCTAAAAAAGTATTTTGTAGAGTAAGGAGTATAATTATGAGATTCAGAACAACTGAGGTAGCCAGTAATATACAAAATGTGTAGCTACACTTGCTAGCAAACATCTTCTTTGTTTGACTAAAGTATAGCTGTATCTCTCCAATGTTTTTTGTAATTTTAATACTAATATTTGCTGTATTTTGGGTCAGAGCTGTTTCATAGGGCAGGAGCTCTATGTAGCGTTCACATCAGACCATGGAGGCCTATGGTCATCGTGTCCTTATTCCCTTCTTTATCACCCTCTTTGCCCCAGCAAATCTTTTCTTTATCTTCCTTTTCATTTGAGCTCCCTGTATGTGCATGTCTTTGTTGTGGCTTTTCTGTCATTTCACTTCTGCTGTACAATGTTTCTGAGTGCCTTGATTTGTTAAAACAGAATGAGCTTTTCAAAGGAACATGAGAAAAATTATAACTTTAATTATAGTTTTGTAGGATTGGCTGTCCCTTAGACTTCTTTGAAAATTTAGCCCACAAAAGAACTAAATTCAGATTATCAGTATGTTCTCTCTCAACTCAGATGACTGTGACAGGCCACCTATCTCAGACTGACTCCTAGCTGGAATAACATTTGCTGGAACTATTGCTCACTATTTACTACCCATGTGGTTTGTTAGAAGCTCACAGCAACTTCCTTTAGAAAGTTAAGATAAAACTCAGGGGAAATACATGGGGTGCTTTGGGAAGGCAGTATCACATCATATTCTAAGACTGATCAAGCTAACCACTTCTATTAAGGCTGCCCATTTCTCCAAGCTGTATGCTCAGAGTATTTATTCAAAGCATCTGTATAGATCGTCTTGGAGGTATTTTCCAACCTTAATGATTCTATGTTTTTTTTTTTTAAGAAATCAATTTGCACTAAATATCAACTGAAACCAGCAGAATGGTTAGAAAATACTGTTATATTAGTATAGAATTTCCAGGCAAGGAGAATTTTGAGATTGTACTTGGGTCCAGTAAATGCACACACACTCACAGGCACACACAACAAAAAAGATTTTTGTTTCAAAATAATCTTCATTACACGAGGATTATCATAATTGTCATTTCAATTGACTGATTTTAGTCTTTAAAAGAGGGTATAATAGCATTCACTGTCTGAGACTGAATTACTGTCATTATGTTAAAGGTGCACTTTATCACTTAGCTTTTCTCCATTATAAATGCTCACAGACACATTCTGCTTTCTGCTGCTAAAAAATCTTCAAAACATAATATGACAAAGTTTTGTATCCAGACACTTTGTTACTAAAACTTCAGAACAAAGGGTTACCAAATGCAATCTGCCATTGTGAATACATCCACAGTACTAAAAGATAAGATATTTTAGCAATAGCAGGATTCTGAATTCCTGCAGAAGAATGCAAACTGTTCATTGAGATAAAAAGGTATTTTGTGTATCTTTTGCCAGGAGGGAAGATGCAGTTGCTCTTCTGCTCAGAGCAAACTTATTAAGGTAAAAGCAGATCAAGCAAATATCAGCCCAAATGAGAGAAATAGCCATGCCTTACTATCCCAGACTTGTCAAACTTTTCCCGGAGATGTTTAGATGAAAATCCAGACATTTCTGCAATATTAACCTGCCAGTGTATAAATGACATTTATCATTTCTGCAATCTCTTTTGATCTGGTATCTTAAGATTCTTCATATGTAGAAGTTTTCAACACATTGCCCTGTCATCTTAATACATATGGGACATCTTTTACTTCTGCAGGCACAGAAGAACCAAGTCTGAATATGTCACTACGGCACAACACTTGGGCAGAGCTCTGTTGAAGTAAATGTCACTATGCCTGGAGTAAGAGGCTATAGAGAGGCATGAAGGTATTAACATCAGATCTAGAGAGATCAAGGGGAAGAATTTGCCTGAGGAGCAAACCTTTTTCTTTAGGGGAAGAAGGTAGCCTCAATTGTGAGATATTTAAAAAGGGGCAGTTTAAAGAATCTGATTTTTAGACACTGTGGTCAGCATAAAACAGGCTAATTATACAGTGCTACTTGAACAATTAAGTTCCCAACAATACTTTTAAAAGCTTGGGCTAAGTGCCAAAACATTAAAGAATCTTGCAAATTTTCTTGTAAGTGGCAGCTCTTCAGCCATTCCTCTGACCTGCCCTGGACAGTAAAACTTGGTGCTTTCTTTGCTTTATTCAGTCATCCGAGCTTTGGGAACTACATGCCTGTCTCTTGAATATCAGAATACTGGGGGAGGTTTGAAACTTGTCCCCCTAATCACTTCTGAACATTTCAGCCTACATTCTCCCACCCCTTTATGGGATTTTTTCCTGTTGTAATGTTTTCTTCCTCCTTCAAAGTGATTATTAACAGATTTTTCTAAAATGCCCAGAGCAGCATACTTAGGTCAGAAAACAGAAGCTAGAGTGTTTTTGTCTGCCAGCTTCCTCCCTTACTTATCTTATAACATTTCCCTTATGTATCCCCGGGTCACGCACAGGTCTGGTTCCAACATTGCTTTGTGAGGCAATGAGTAGGTTCTTGCCTAGAAACAGATTTACAGTACGAAGGTTTGAGAGGGAGATATTCCCTTTTTTTTTTTTTAATCAAAAGACCTTATATAGAAACAAATCATGGGCATTTAGGAATATCTATGTCATAAGAAGAGTTTGTGGCATTATATGAAATGTTTTAGTGATTTTTTAAAAATGTTCACTAATGGGACTATAAAATATCAACCAAAAAAAAGATGAATACCCTAGCTGTATTTAAGATACTTAGAGAAATAATACTGAAATGGGATGAGGTGTTATGTGGATAAGTAGTTATTTTTCTTTAAATTATATGAATGAAATGAACAAAACCCAACTAAACAAAAAAAGCCCTATCCTTACTGTGTTCAGGTTTTTCACTGTGTGCCACATCTAGTTTGGCTAACCTTGTGACCAAATGAACATTGCATGGTTGGGGTTTGAACGCAGTCAGAGAAATTTTCAGGTGCTGGCACACTGAACCAGATTATGTTGTCTGACCCTGAAAAACTGGGATGGAAACCTTGCAAGAGGCTTTTCCCAGTGAGAGATGCTGCTTGTAGACTTTTTTTCACAAGCTTTTCAGATTGTGGGGTTTTTTTCTTTTTCCCCCGTTTTTTCCTTTTTTTTTTTTTCCCCTCCATGTTTGGTTTGGTTTTTAATTTTTTTTTAAATTGAGGGTGATGAGGGGATGCATTCCAGGAAATCAGTTATAGGACAGGCAGGTATGGGCAAAACTCAGCTTAGATAAGACCTTTGAGACCTCAGAGATATACTGGAATCAAATGTAGTTACAGGATTTCTAGAGGGAATTTTCCTTTTATCTAAATCTGATCATCTACCAAACGACCAATTTTTTGACAATAATTGAAGCTTTCTTTCTAACGGAACAACCAGACATTCTTGATTCCATTTTTCATAAGTTACTTATTTCTATAATACTGGAACTGACCCTCAAATTTTCTGTATTTAGCCAGGGAAAAACCACTTAATCTTCAATGACTAATGAGCTGGGACTTCTACTCTAAATGTAGATCTCAGTCTAGTAGGAAAAGTAAGGGAATGCAAAAGCACATCTGGTAATTGGAAAGATGAAAAAAGTAATAATAAAGTGCTCATTTTGAGGCAACAGTGATGAAGATAATGGATGATAGCCAAGCAGGCCATATGCACTTGGCTAACAGAATTAATCATGGACTATGCAATGCAAAGCAAGAAAGACAAGTAGAATAGAACACTTAAAGACAAGAATGGATTTTAATTTTAGGAGCAGTATAAAACAGTATGATAGTAGTGATAGCCAAGTTAGTCCTGTGATTGTACAATCCAAACAGGACACAAATTAAATCTTTAAATAATATTTAATCTGCTATACCAATGTATGTTAAAAAGTAATAATGACTAAAAATTATTAGAATTAATCAAATGAGGAGTTCTGTTTCTAGTATACTCAGAAGGGCTAAGGCAATTCTGAAACTGTCATATATGAAGACATGATTGGAAATGAAAAAGGAATATTACAAGTTTCTAACACAGTTTAGCAAAGGAAATATCTGAAAATGCAAGCTAGTGCTTAGATTTCTGTTAGTAAGGGAAGACTTATTATTAGAGCCCTGTGATTAGCAGTGTAAAATTCTCATAAAGCAATTTTGTAAATATCCCATCTTGAAGCCATTTTGCAGCATCATCTGCCACTAAGCCTCCAGCTACGGCACCTAAGGGATCATGTTTTCTGTCGCTTGCTGTTACATTTCTATATACTTGTATTTTAAATTGTCCAAACAGTTTGCGTATTACAAGACCTCACCCAAGTACAGGCACTGTCTGTTTAGGAATTTTAGGGGACAGTTCAAGGCTTTCTGCTGGGCCAGAAAATACTGTTATGAGAGGTGGCTGAGCACCCTCTCCTCCCGTTGAATCACAGTATCCTTTGGCCTTTACTGAGAAGAAACAGTAGTTTTACTGAAACTAATAAAAAGTACAACAAAATAACCAGTACTCTCTGTTGCTAACACTAAAATAAGAGACTGCTGTATGGCTTTCTAAATTGCATAGCAAGGTTTCTTACATCTTTAATACAAGCTGCAAAAAATCCCCTTATGGTCACAAATTAGTGATTATTAATTTGAACAATATCAGATATGATTATGTCTTTGCTCTAAGCAGTCAGATGCATTTAAAAAGGGGAAGGTCTGCCTGAATGTAGGAACAAAGAATAGAATAGAATAGAATAGGGTGGAATCATTTAGGTTGGTCCCTTCACCAGCGCCATTGCCCTCTCTGGACACATTCAAGCCCCTCAATGTCTTTCTTGTGCTGAGGGGCCCAAAACTGAGCACAGGATTTGAGGTGTAGCCTCACCAGTGCCCAGTACAGGGGGACAATCCCTGCCCTGGTCCTGCTGGCCACACTATTGCTGATCCAGGCCAGGATGCCATTGGCTTTCTTGGCCACCTGGGCACAGCTGGCTCATGTTCAGCTGCTGTTAACCAGCACCCCCAGACCCTTTTCCATCAGGTCCTTTCCAGCCACTCTGCCCCCAGCCTGTAGAGCTGCAGGGGGTTGTTTCTGACCCATGGGCAGGACATGGCACTTGGCCTTGTTGAAAGTCATACCAATGGCCTTGGGGCATCGATCCAGCCTGCCCAGATCCCTCTGCAGAGCCTTCCTACCCTCTAGCAGAACAACACTCCTGCCCAGCTTAGTGTCATCTGCAAACTGGCTGAGGGTACCCTCAGTTTCCTTGTCCAGATCATCAATAAAGATATTAAGCAGGACTGAGCCCTTGGGAACACCACTGGTGACCAGGCAGGATGTAGCACCAATCACCACCCACTCTAGGCCTGATGATCCAGTCAGATTCATACCTAGCAAAGGATATGCCATCCAAGCCATGAGCAGCTGGTTTCTCCAGGAGAATGATGTGGGAAAGGGTGTCAAAGGCTTTACTAAAGTCCAGGTAGAAAACATCCACAGATATTCCCTCACCCACTGAGCAGGTCACTTTCTAAGAAAATGACATCAAGTTGGTCAAGCAGGACCTGACTTTCTTAAACCCATACTGGCTCAGCCTGATCCTCTGGTTGTCCTGTATGTGCTGTGTGATGATACCACAAGTGATCTGCTCCTGGCACCAAGGACCCCTGGATCCTCCTTCTGGGCCTTTCTGTAGATGGGTGTCACATCTGCCAATTTCCAGTCACCTTGGATCTCCCCAGCTGACCAGGACTGCTGGTAAATGATGGTAAGTGGCTCAGCAAGCACTTCCATCAGCTCCCTCAGTAACCTTGGTTGGATCCCATCTGACCCCACAGACTTGTGTGTTTCTGAGTGGTGTAGAAAGTCACTGACCATTTTTCCTTGAATTTAGGTGCTTTGTTCTGCTCCCCATCCCTGTCTTCCAGCTCAGGGAGTCTTTATTTATTTAGGCTTTAGCTATTCTAATTTTTGCTCTGTGTAACCTCACAATATCCCTGTTGTCCTCCTAAATGGCCTGCCCCTTCCAAGGGACTGTGTTAGTTTGAAAACAAACCAGTGAGAGATTGTAAGTCAGGATTATAATTTAATGGGAAAATTAAAAATAAGTGCAATAATATAAGGAAAAAACACTAACAAAGTCAGATACAACCTGACACCCAGTTAGGGTGGTGGTAGCAGTCCAAGTGAAGTAGTTCAGTTGAAGCAATGATCCTGTGGAAGGTCTGGTCTCCAGCTGAAGGTCCAGTGGTAGCTCTTGTCCTCTGGGAACCCAGTAGACAGGGCTGACTTGGGCAGTTCCAAGGCCAGGTTATATCCAGGTGGGAATGCTTGGCTCCTCCCTCCTGGGTGGAGCATCTCACAATAGGATGAGATAATTCCATGAGTCATGCAGTGGTTTCTTGATGGCTCATTGTCTGTTATCAGGGGTGATTCACAGCAGGAGATAACAGCTAATGCCTCACAGCTTGTGGTAATAGAATACTAAATACATCTATATTGTGACCTTGGACAGGGACATAAACTCTCCTGTTTTTCCTGAGCTCCAGCAGTATCTCAGTGTTCATTCAGGCTGGTTTTCTTCCCTGCCAGCTGGTCTTTTGGCACATGAGGACTGCTTGATCCTGTGCTTTTAGCATTTCCTTCTTGAAGAATGTACTTGATCCAGCCTGCCTGGATCCTTTGCCCTTCAGGACTGAGTAAACCAGCCTCCTAAACAGATCAAAGTCTGCCCTCTGGAAGTCCAAGGCAGCAGTTCTGCTGACCCCCTTCCTTGCTTTTCCAAGAATCAAAACCTCTTCATTTTGTGATCGTTATGCGCAAAATGGCCTTCAACCACTGTATCACCCACCAATCCTTCTCTGTTCACAACCAACACCTCCAGCAAGGTGTCTTCCCTAGCTGGCAAAGAAAACACAAGAAACTTGGAAATTGGGCGTAATAATGATTTGAGTAAAAATAAAAGCAAAAAAAAGAAATAGCTGCAAACAATGAAAGGTGAGGTTGACAGTCAAGTTATATCAATGTGTTTGCATGACAGTCTAACACCATTTCAGATGTAAATAAAAGGATGGAACACAAGTACTTCTAGAAATATTGTTTCTGTCTCTACAAACAGAATAATTCTGTACTAAATACAATGGTGGAACTCAACAGTAGAAAAGGTTGGGGCTTTTTATTTGTTTCCAGTGCTTTGTCTAATCATATTGTGCATGTTTTTCTCTAAGACCTAAACTTTTTAACAGTGTAAATTTTTCAAACTGAAGGTTCATCCTAAACACAAGTGAGTTCTTACTTCTAACCTCAAGAATCATAATCTGAATTTTGTATTTGATGGTAGCACCTTTTTTTAAGATCAGGTTTATGTTAGAGATATGTGTCTTCATGTTTATGCAGGTTTGTGCTTATTCAACTGGTCAAATTGCTTTTTACATCCCTGACTATCTTCTTTGCTTGCTGTGGACTCTATGGATTATGGTGAGGACAAAGATGATCAGCTGGAGACAGCTCATAGTTGAACTTGGGCAGGAAGCCAACCATGTTGTCAGCAGATGTTTTGCGGTATGTGGGTCACTAGGAATAATCTAAGTATATTTTTCCCCCTTTTCATCACTGTAAAGACCCTCCAGCTGACAACTAGAAGCACAGCTCTTCTACCCTAAAATATTTGTTATTTAAATACAGTAAATTGTTAGTCTCCTTTGGGATTTGTGTAGCAAGCTGAACAACTGTTGTGTCAGAAAGGTGCACATGGTGTGTGTGCAGCTCTGCCACGGTAGCACTGACCTGGATTGAAAACATTTACATTTCTTTGAGAGGCTTGCAGTTGTATAAACCTGAGTGGTTTATACGGACCTGGAATCTTTGCTTGCCTTTTCAAAATCTCAGTCTCTTCTACTGGAAAGTAATTTCTCTGATTTTTTATCCAGGTCCTGTTGCAATAGCTTGCAAAAGGCATTTTGAGAAGCCCTCTTCTGTCTTGCATCCCCACCCTTCCTTATGCACCTGTATCTGTCAGGAAAATACATACATTCATATACATTTACATAAATACACACACACACACACACACACATATATATATGTAGATCTTTTTCTGGTGTGCTGCCTAGATGTGGTAATTATGGAACAGACAGGAGGTCTCTTTGTAACTGGTGCCCTGGCCTCTGCAGAGGATGTTTTATATCCCTTTCCAGCTCACTAAGAGCAAAGACTTGTTGTAAAGAATCTAAACTGTGCAGTCTTTGGCTACTGATAGTGATAATAATATCTATCTTGCACACTTGGATCTCTTCCCATGCATGTGCATGAAGGAGGTGGAGGAAAGGCTCAGTGATCTGAAGTGTTCTGGCAAAACAAGAAACCAGTCTTGAAGGAAATTTTATTTCTTGGAAGCTTTTTCAAAAGCTGATACCATATGGGATTATTACTCCTGAGGTTTCATTGCTGTGAAATGCTGAGACTTACACTGTGGCCATTGGTTGAGAAACAGGTTTTAATGTCAACAAGTGCATGATCCTGCTCATCCTATGATCTGAAATAGAGGGAGATGACAGCTGCCTTCATAGTCCCAGGTCATCAGGTGGTGGGATCTGGGCACAACTCAACCCAGGATGTTGACAGTCATCATGTGGGCTGTGACACCACTACTTGTAATTGAGGAATGCTTTGTAGGAACCTTGCCTGGGCACTAGCAGGATTGGAACATTAAACTCCCCCATCCCTAGGAGGAAAAGGAAAGTTTTTATTGGTAAGAACTTTAGCAGCTGTCCTGCTTGCTGAGCAGCATGGAGGTAGGCAACCATGTCAGACACAATTACTGCTCCTTTCATAATAATCCCTCTTTACAGACAACCAGTGAAGTGAATTATCAGCTTACTAAGCCAGATGTAACATGCTCAGACCTAGGCAACTCTTTGCTTTCTGGGTCCCCTTCAGCTCTGTTGCACCAGGGAGAAGCTGCTGGAGAATCAGCATTCCCTGCTGGTGTGCCAGTCACCCCTCTGTAGGGAGAGGCTGAGGGAGGAGACAGAAGGAATATGTGGGAAAAATGCACTTCTCTTGGCCATGGTAATGTGAAGGGTGAGAGAATGGTGGAAGATATTGGAAGCACCTTTTTGTACTTTCTGTTCACTTCCCTCTTCTCACTCTGAAGTTCCATTCCTCCCCTAGCAAGCTGCTCTTCCAGCTGATTAAAAAAATATAGCCCAGCGGTCAGGAGGGGTGTCCTTTCTGTCAGTTGTGAGGCAGTTGTCACCCCATCCTGCCCCTTTTTGAGTGTAATGCAGGCTGTGAGAGTGAAATTTCAAACATTACGGTGCTGTAGCCGCTCTGTATGTGTAGAGAAATTGGAGGATTAAGCGCGAGAATGACTGAGTGGAAGACCCTTGTATAAAAATGACAGATGCCCTGGTTTAAAAGGTGACAATTTGCCTATGCAGTGAAATGGTTCTGTCAAGGCATCAGGAAATTTGGGGACTTTAGTGTAGAGAAGGAAGCATTTGAAAATGCAGTCTGCCTTGAGCTTCTGAAGTAGCCTCCGAGCTCCAGAACTGATGTTTTGTAATTTTGCCTTATCATCTGCTTGGGTTTATCATGGTGGTAATAGGGATAATGACAGAGAGTCAGTCATTTCCACTTAGATGCCAGTTTTTAAGTAATAATAAGCTCACAGCGGGTTCGATTTGGTCTGTGCTGAGAGTACCTGGGGTTATTTTCCCTTTGCTTTCTCATGGTAAATTATCTCAGCCCACCAGGGCCAAGCTGATTTTCTTGCTGTAAAAACAGAGAAGATGAACACGCAGCACTGCACCATGCTGTACACTTAGCTGTTCCTCCTTTGTTGTTTTCTTTATGTTATTTAGGAAGAGAAAATTCTCCGAGCCACCCATTATGGTTCAAATCCAGGCCATAAAAAATAGTGTAAACTAATAGTGGACTGTCTCCCCTAGCCCTCTCACCCCATGCATCTCTCCTCTGTATTGCAATCCCTAATGGGAACATTTAAAACCAGTGCTTATGATAATGCCCTTGTTCCCATGGACACCACAGCGCTGCAGAACCAAGATTAATGGAGGACCATTGAGACTGGTCCTAAAAGATTGTCCCTCTTGTGTATTATGGTCTGTCATGCTGCATCCATTAACAGAGGAGCGGAGGGTCCTCATCGTGTTGGTATCACTGGGACCAAATCGAGCTACTGCAAGATGGCATTTCCATAGCACATCAACAGATCATTTCACCACTGCTTAAGGCATCGTAAATTGGACTTATAGCTCAGCTGCTGGCATAAATAAGTCCCTTTGATAGTTAGTGGAAGACGTTATGACACTCCAGGGTACAGGAGGGGACATTGGCACTGTCATTTTTTTCTCTAGCCCTGGCACCCTGGTGCCTCTGATCTTTCTGAAGATTCAGGGCACGCGCTCTTCATTACGGTTTGGGCACCAGGGACTTGTTTTTTTTGCAAGATTAATGAGCGCCACGGAAATTCTCCAGCGCATCTCGATAATTAAGTCTTTGTTTATCAAAAAACAAGTTATATTAGGAGCAGAAAATTCGCAGTAATTATTCATAATTCTAACAATTCAAGTATAGCTACCTCATTTGCCTGGGTAATTCTGCTTTTTAATTTCTTGCATACATTTGCATATTAATTTTGCCCGTCGGCTGCAGCAGGCTTTGACAGTTTGTTACTATGTGATGGTTTTCACAGGGGTGCGACTCAGTTGGGTGGCATTTCGACTGGGTGCAATGATAAATTATGAATTTTCTAATTTGCTGCATAATGAAGTAACCCCTTCCAACCCAATTAAAAAAAAAGAAAAAAGCAAAGATGGTGTCTTTTAAATAATATTTCCCAGGTATTTCATCTCTCCAGTTTTGTTGTTGTTTTGCAAGCTTTTTTTTTCTCCCACTTAAAAAGCAGATGACTGCATTTGCAGCCTTTCAGAGTGACTGTGCCTTTCCATACATCAAACATGATTCATGATTCATGTATCCCCAGACTATATTCATGCTGTAAATTGGCCACTCCTCAACCCTCAGGGCAATCACGGATGATAGCAAAGAAGTCCTAGTTTCTTCTCTGATGTCCAATTTGGGCTGTAGTGATCTGTGTGTATGAGTCTGTCTGTCTGTTTGTCAGGGAGCAGGGATTTCAAATGAGCAAAATAAATGATGTGTGTTTGTTTTACATACTTACTCGAGAGGCTGTGCTGTTGTAAATTAACTGCTAAACTACTGTGTGGGTTTCCTTCTAATTTCTTAAAATGGTTGTAGAAATAAATATATATGTATTTATTACTTCAGTATTGTAAAAAAGGATCTGTGGAGACTTAATTTGTGGGTGAGAGATAAGGGTTTTTAGTTCAGTGTTGGTAAGTGTGTTCAGTACATTTGGTAATTTTATGTTCATAATGCAGCACTTAGAAAGCACAAGTATTGCTGGGTAAAATTTGTGGTGTTTCATTATACAACTGCAGACGGGCAAAACAGTTTAGAAATACTGTAGGCCTGATGCCATCCCGACTTTAAAGAATCTGAAATAACCCAGCCAATCTGTTTAGTATGATGCAAATACTGTAATTATACAATAAAGCTGCATTTTTAATATAGAACAATTCCTATACATTTTGTTGTCTCTTAAAATTCTGCATTATTAAGAAAAGCCATGATTTTATCAGAGGCTGCACCACAACCACACGGCAGTAGATCACGGGATATTTTGACATTAATACCCCACAATCAAGCAGCAGAGAGCACACAGCATTAATGCAAAAAGCCCACAAAGTGCAGATTACGTAACATTAATTCTGCACATCCCCACAAGGCGAGCGAGGAGCCCTCCACGCTGCCCTCGCCCAGCCTGGCACAGTACAAAGCCCCTGCACCACCTCTCAGGAGCACAGCAGAGCTGCAAAGTGCCGAGCGCTGCCACTCAGCCCTGTCAACATTATTGTGACACACAGCACACGATGTGAGCCTGGCACAACTGGGCAGCGCGGAGCCCAGCGATATTATAGCATAATCACACTGCTAAATTCATGCCTACAGTACAGAGCGAGCAGCAATAACACTGAGCACAACGCAGCGTTGTCATAACATATATTAAATCCGTTCGGCGCAGCCACAAAGTGTGGTGGCATGTTCCGTGTTTATACATAAAAGCAGAGCAGGCTGTGCTCAGCACGCAGACGGTGCGGTGCTCTCACCACAGCTGTGTGCCCACCCCACAGCAGGCAGGAGCTCCTACAGCCAAACAACCACAGTGAGACGCAGGAAGCAGCGCTGAAACACAGCTTTCACTCCTCTGCTACAAAACATGTACCCACAGCACAAGTTCATAATAAACCCCAAATAAATGCCTGACATGTATGTGCACTCATTACTGCTTGATTTAATTGTGGTGAGTGACAGTACAGCACAGCTACTAAACACTTTGCTTCATACAGTCTAAAAGTAATACAACTTTCCTCAAATGTACCAAAGTAACTTGAAAAAGAACACCTTGTTACTTGTTTGTATGAATCATAAGAAAAATTCCTTACATGATCTTTTAGTAGTGGAAAGTGCAGCTTTGTCAAAATCAGGCTTTTCCATAGTAATGTCATGGTTTAATGACATTTTGACAGAAGAGGGTGTGGGTTTCTTGTGGTTTCTTCAATGTTAACCAATCAATTGGGCTTTTTACGTTTTTGCATACTTTCTTTTATTTGAATTTTTGTATTATTAAGAAGGTTTTTTAACACATCAAAGTTTTCCAAATCAGTATTACTTTAACGTTGATGGTTAACCTTAAGTTTCCCTTCAAAATTAACTTTGTGGTGAATGCAGTTATTTGATTCTGAATAGGAACAACTTTTTTATTAATACTTTTTTTAATATATGAGAGTGAAAGTCCTGTCACTGTCTTTTTATGCAAGTGAGTGCAAATCCTTGCAAGTGCCTAGGTGAAGATAAGAGTGGTCCAATAAGTCATAAAGTTCCTCAACACCACCATTAGTGCAGCAAGAACAAAATGCTGAATATTTAGCCACTGTGATGCTACTGAAATTATATGGTATATCACCAATCACAAGTCCCCCTCAAGTGTCAGTCTGGAGGGTGTCTGTAGCCTGGGCTGCCCCATGGGGAGTACAGTGGTGCCCCACAGTGTGAGGCTGGCAGGGTGCAGTGCTGGGGAGAGCCAGTGTGAACCCATATGTGGCTGTAAGGCAGAGTCACAGTGCACCAGCACAGCCTTGTTTTCTGGTGTCTGCTCAGCAAAACATTAGAACTGCATAAAGGGAAGTGACTGATCATTAAATGTATGCTAATAACACGAGCCTTTGACTGAAAACATCAATATACTCCAGTAAAGTGCACAGTTAGTACATGGCAATTAATATTTATCTAATCTGATTTATACTGGGGCTTTCTATAATGCCCACTGCTGTATCATCTATGCTGTGATCAGATGCAGCAGACATACATAGCAAGGCATCTTCCCAGACTTCAGTGTCCTCCCTTCCCTCATTCTCTTTCACTTTGTTATTTATTATTATTCAAATTTATACATCACTAAACAAAAGAGCACTCATCCCAAGCCACTGATAAACTCTTAAAAATACATCTCATAAAATGAGCAGACTCCATAATTATCCATGGATAAAAATGCAACAGCAACCATGTGACTACACTAAATTTAATCAAAGTTATTAACAAATCACCACCAGAGTTCCTTCCAACCATTTCTTTGCTCATCTTTTGCCAATGAGCTATAAAGAAAAGAGTGGTTTTGCACTGACACCTGAAGGTTGTTTTGAATCAAAAATCAAATGTATTTGAAGTGGTAGATCCTATCTGGGAAATGCCCTTTCTTTTTAATGCTTGTACTGATTTCTTTGGGAGACAGCAGTGATAGCACAAATGAATTGAACTAGTGCATGTATCAATTTGGGTGTGACGTGCAGTATGGCAATGCTACTGTATGAGTATGGATGATTAAAAAAGAATAAAATTTTAAAAAAAATTTATTCTTGAGTGAAGACATAGCCTTAGAAGCAATGGTCATTTAAGATAAGAGAGCAACTTAAAGCCAGCCTCATGCACCTTCTTCAGTTGGAGAGTAGAAAATTTCTGATGGACACTCCTTGTCTGCCCTGTTTCAGTGCTTGGTTATTTCAACAGCTCCAGTAACCCAGGGCTTTCTGATGAGAGAGACATGGAAAGTTCTGGCACATTCTGTTCTGGAGAGGGACACTTGCACACACAGGCTGACCTCCAAGCCTTTCTGACTGAGGTTATGATTTATTTTCTATTGAGTATCTTCAGAAGGGACTGGTGGATTACCAAGGATAAGTCTGTATGTGTTTCTGGAGGAGGAGGAATGGTACAACTATGTAAAGAGGCTTTTGAGGCACAAACATTCCCATAGTGGTTCTGGTGGACTTTGTAGGATAGGAAACTTGGATAGGTATGCTATAGGTACTGGTAGGATGCTGAACTTGGGATAATCTTGGACATACTAGTCTTTGGGAGTGGTCCATATAGGGATTATCCTGAGACCCAGGCAATGGTTACTTCCAGAAAAGAGAGCTGAGGGTCTAAAACAAAACCCAAAGGTGAGATAAATATCAATGAGTGTGGACTATCTGGGTTCCAGTGCCCAAGGGCACATTCTGAGCTTTTCTGAGCTTTTCTTTAGCATTGTAGAGGTACCTGAATTGCCTTAATCCTTCTCAGATTTCAGAATTACTTTTTCTCCTCTTGTGGAGAAGGGTTAGTGGGTTTGACATTCACTTAAACTCATTCCCTACCATTTCCTGACCTGAAATCTGTTTTCAAAATTGGCTGCGAGGTGAGTCTAGTTTAGGGATTTAACTCTGTAGACCAGTCTTTCATGGACCATTTCCTTTCCCTATACCTTAAGCCTCTGTGTTTGACTATTACAAATGCTTCACTGTGTGGCTCACTGTAGGTGTTCCAAATAAGCCAGCCTTTTTGTAGAAGTTAAATACATTATATTCCCTTTATATGTTTCCATTACTTGAGAAGTGACAGAGATTGTTCTGTTAGTGTTTCTGCCTTCAAGATTCTGTGTTGCACTTCAGAAGTGCACTACTTTTGAGGGGCTGAAGGCAAACACCAGGGCACCAGGCTTGATGGCTTGCAGGCAGTGAGACAGGGCCTCTCATGTATCCTTTCATGGAATTCATCTGTTACTCATCTACTAGGTTTTCTTAATATATCCATACACCATTCATGTAAAATGATTTAGAATGATTTACCACCGAAAACTCACTCTGACTCCTGAATTCTTAATAATAATAAAGATCAGCAGGATGAGTAGCCCATCCACTTGTTTTTGTTATGTTGCTCCTGTATTCATCTGCAGAAGTATAGATATAAAAATCTCCTCCCCACTAAAACCTGCTAGAGAAACTCCATTATGGAAAGTAGAAGATAATGTATTTAGTACTGCAGGATATGGAAATAGATTACTGAAAACTTGATGCCTAAATGTACTTCTATAACAATACTACTTCTTTAAGATAATTTTTAGACTATTTTATAGTTACTGCTTAGCTATTCTAATCTAGATTCTAAAAGCTCTGTCTCAAATAGAAATGTGGATGAGGGAAAAAAGCAAGATTATTTTTTTCTGTAGAAAACCTCAAACTTATTTTTTATATCCTTCCTAAAGTCAAAATACCCCAAGTCGATGACATTTCAGACAGTCTTTGCCCAAAGAAACAAAACTTTGTATATTATTCCCTGTGTATTGCTATATCTGTGAAGTTTCAGCCTGGTTTGTCACTTTCTCTTGTGTAGGCAGCTATTGCTTACTGGTTTTAATTGCTATTCTTCTACCTATAGTAGGTGGGGTGAGTACACAACTGATAGAATGGCCTGGGTTGGAAGGGACCTTAAAGATCATCTGATTCCAAACCCCCACACCTTCCACTAGACCAGGTTGCTTAAAGACCCATCCAGCCTTGAATGCTTCCAGGGATGAGGCAATTGCAGCTTCTCTGGAAAACCTGTTCCAGTGCCTCTCCACCCTCAGAGTAAAGGATTTCTTCCTAGTATCTGATCTAAAGCAGCCTTCTTTCAGTTTGAAGCCATTCCCTCTTGTCCTGTATTTAGATCCTCTTGTAGTCTCTCTCTGTCTTTCCTGTAGGCTCTCTTTAGGTACTGCAAGGCTGGGATTGGGTCACCCTGAAGCCTTCTCTTCTCCAGACTGAACAGTCCAAATTCTTTCAGCCTTTCCTCATAGGAGATGTGCTCCATCATCCTAATCAACTTTGTGACCCTCCTCTGGACCTGCTCTTACTACTAAGTTTTGCTGCTGTATATTTCTGTTGCTAGGTGCACCACTCATCTGCACAAAATATTTGTATTCCTTAAAAATTTTGCCTCAGAATTGTTCAAATAAAAAGGATAGCAACTACTTAAAAAGTTGTGGTAAAATATAATCAACAAATCAGACTGGAGTCTGATCTGATATCTTTCCTCATTTTTGTGCAAATTGTTTTAATTTAGCGTTTTGCATTCTAAATTAAGCATGTGTATTTAAAACAAAAAAAAACAACTAAAAATGAAAAAAAAAAAGGATTTGAATTGCCAAAGGAAACCATATAGGTGAAAAAATATTTGCCATACAAGTGTCTTGAAAGAATAAACACTTCCACCACATTTATTAGCAAAACAATATTTGTAAATTTTCTTCAGTGATGCAACAATAACTATATGTAAATTATTATCAATAGAAATTAACATATAGTTACTAATAATAATTAAATAGAGGACTGAAAACTTTTTAAAATGACTGTCTGAAAAATATGCAAGACAGCAAGTTCAGAACCTAAAGCTATAAATACATAAGGGAATAGGTTTTTAACATGTGCTGTAATTTGCACTGTTTAAATCTAATATTAGAGCTGTGGCTTTTTTATGTCAAATCTGGAATGCTTCAGCAATGTTAGATAAAAATGGTCATTTCTGCATTTACTGAAATAGATTGTGCTGTATATTACAAGAATGCCATATAGGTTTAATCCCTGTTAACTGAGATCTTTCTCATTATATGAGTAGGACATAGAAAAAAATGCTTTCATTTCCTTATATTCAGTAAAGACAAACTATGTTTAAGTTTCTGTAATTATCTGCAAAGACTGGCAACACGCAATAAAGTTTGTCAGAAAGGATGATGTGCATTGACTTAACTCTCCCAGTTAATAGGTTCAGTCCAGTCTATTTTTTGCAACAGGGGAGGAAAAATTCAATATATAATTTTGTGTCATTTAGGGGAACCATGAATGCAGAATCAACGGAAGGAAAGGGAAAAAATAATAACTGTTCAAATAATTTTAGCCTGAGAAGCAAATAGATTTGACTGCACCGCCCAACCCCCCCTAACTGTATTTGTGTACATTGGTTCAGAGTTTAAGATTCAGATAACACTCAGTATTCAAATTTGTCATAAGCCATATGTGCAGGTGAGAAATTGCAACGTTTTGAACTGTTTAAAATTCATTTTATTTGAAACCGTGCTTCAAAACCAGAACAGTCCTGCTAACATTCTAAACGTCACTTGACTCTTTAATAGTACTGCTTGAGATATTTTGAGCAGCGCAAATTTTAAAGTACAGGTAGTTAGCTAGAGTTTAGACCCCTTATCAGCCTAGCAACTTGTGTCATGTTTACATCAAACTTGATTATGATATTTGTTTTTAGTAGGAAATCATGTGCATATCAGTGCTGAATTTTATTTTGCTTATAATTAGGATGGCACACACAGCACACAAAAAGAGAAAAAAGCACAAAATTTTAAGTGTGTGCTTCTGTAACAGTGCTTTGTATTGATGTATTAGTGTATAAAAAGAATTGAGTACAGGGTAGGAAGGGATAGTACTAGTCTGCTGTTTTTATATAAGAAATAAACCTAAGCCCATATTTCAGCACCCTAGGGTTTGCTTATTTCACTGTCTCATATTCTTGATGGCCAATTCTGGAGGTAGTTGTGAACCAAGAAAGTTTTGTGCTGAGGTTAGGTCTCAATGGGAAGCAGGGCTGATGGGGTCTAGACAATCCCCATCCTGTCTATCTTCAGTGTATTATCTTCTTTTCCCACCCAGATTGCTAAAAGTTTTACAAGCCTATTGTTTCCTATCCAATGATGTACTTTGGAATAACCTTTAATTTAGCAGCCTGTCTTTATCAGCCCACAGTGCTTTTTGTTCTCCACAAAAGAAAACTAGTATTCACTAACCCAAAAGCTGTGGCAATATTGAGGAGAGAAACTAAGAAAAACAAAACTGATTAGGACAAGATTTGCTTTCAGAGAACCTATTTCTGTCACAAGGGGATGGATAAATAAAATAATGTTTCAATAATTTATGCAGTGCGCGCCAGGAAAACATTGGAAATGTGAAACAAAAACGACATGTACAGAACAACTGAAGTTGATAACCGCTTTAATCAGCTCAGGTGATAATTCTAAAATAAATGGAAATATCTCTCCATTTGTGAGCTGAAATATTTTCAGCTCACAAATGGCAAAAGACTTTTGGTTGTGTATCCCTGTCCCAGCAATTCACTGCAGTCTAGTTCTCACTGCAAAGTGGGACCAGACAAGGTGTGGCCATGACCCAGATATGAACTCTCTCCTTATCACCGAGGGGCAGCATGGGCTGGTGGTCAGCCTGAAGCTTGAGGAGACTGGTGCTTGGCAGTCAGCCTTCAGCTGGAGACATTTTGGGAACACAGTTAAGTCAGTGCCTTGCTTTCACTGTGCCTCAGTTTACCTGACTGTAAGAGAAGGGATTAATCTGCTCCCTTGGGGAATCATGAATTATAAGGAATACAGAGATCATGCTCTGGCAACTTTTAAACCATTGCTGTCCCTGCTGAGTGATGAGTACCTCTGCTTTCTTTTCTCTCCTTGAGCTCTGCACATCCTCTTGGCCACAACATTCTCCCTCAGATTCCTATGTCAGCTCAATATAAAAAGAGAAGAAGTTGCTATGGCATCAACTTTGTGCTCACAGAGAAGGCAGAGAGCACCAAACAGAGCTGCCTGGGGCCCTGGAAATGGAGAAACCAGGGTGGGAAGGCAGCCAGGAGGGCTCGGGGGTGACACTGGGGACTCACACCTGCAGTTGTGCAGTCACTGTGCGGGGTCGGCCCTGACAGTCCCTCAATGCAAACCCCCAGCGCTGGGCTCTTGCAGGATTTATGTGGAGGCATGCTATTGTTCTGCAGGAATGCTTTGTGCTGGCTGCTTGCTTTTGTTGGCCTGCTGGAGGCAGGGGCAGGTCACTTGTGTCACAACCCCGACACAGCGTGGAGGTGGGCAGTGGCGGTGGCAGCCGTGGGAGACTGGGGGCCCAGCGTTGGCTCGGAAAGGTCGGGTCCCTAATGGCTGGGACTGGGAAGATGCTGGCATGTCATGGGTGAGACTGCTGAAGAAGTTGAAACCTCCTTTTCTGTCTCTCCCTCTGCTTCTCTTTCCCCTCCATTTCTGCCTGCCCCCCCTCCCACCAGCCCTTTGTCGACACTTGATCATTTACATCAAGTTGACATTCGCAGAGTTTACTCAGGGGTCTGTAATTGTATTCTTTCACCGGTTCTGCATTACCAACCATGAAAATGGAATCTTATCATCCCTGACCAATTTTTAATGTACAAAATGATTTGGCCGAGGTTCAAAGGGAGTCACAATTGAAATCAGGTGAATGATACATGTAGAGGGTTTTTTTTTCAGTTTCTCCGTGCCTTGATTTGATTTTTCTCTTAGGCATACAGGGAGATGTAGCTTATTTTTATATGTGTGTGTGTGTGTGTACAAGCTATATAAATGCATGTATATACTCTGCACATATATTGATGCACTATCCACCTATCTATATTTTGTGTACATATCACTCAAATTTACCTATTTGCAATGCAATGGATGACAATGAAGTTTGCTCTAATCCCTAAAAAGCAATCAAAGAATTGGAACAGGGTTAAAGCCTGCTGATAGTGCACTGCGATTAATAGGACATTATTAAATAGCCCCCCTCCTTCAGCTCCTCTTCCCTCCACCCCCTCCCCCACCATCTTGCCAGATGAAAAGAGGCCTGGGAGACAAAATAAATAAATAAATGAGGTTACATTTACATTATAAAGAATAGGGAAGAAAACAATAGGGAATCCTCCTCACTGAAAAGCATACCATTTCCAAAGGGACAGAGTCCTCAAAGTATGAGGGGGCGAAGGGGAGTTCCTGCTCTCAAATATCATTAGAATGTTTTTTATCTTTTGGCAGTTTCATATTGCAAATAATACGGACATTTATAACTCAGTCAAGCTGCTTCTTTCAAGAGTACAGTTCCTTAAGATCAAGGAATCTATCAACTTACATAGCTCCCTTAGCTATCTTATCTAAGTGCCTCACAAACAGGAATGTATTTATCCTCACAATCCCTGGGCAGGAGGAAAATGTTCTTGTCTCCATTTTATAGATTGAGGAGAGTGACAAAGAGATTCAGGGTCTCAAAACTGGAGGGCCTGGCTTGAGGCACCCAGGACTTTCTACCTTTCCTCTTCTATAGGAGTTGCTCCCTGTTTTCCTGCTCAGATGGCGAAGACCTTACCTGTATTGATGAATTAAATGAATGGTTTCCAAAAACTGCACTGAAAAAATGCCAGGTTTGACATTCTTGGGTTTTTTATTTGTTAGGCCATTTGTTAGGACCACTTTCTTGAGTCATGCAGACAGCATGTGGCTATCCTGGGAGCTGAACCTGGTCTTTTCCTATCACAGGATGTTGTTTCCCAGGGCTCTTGGTAAGAGAGGGAATCTGCACTTGGAATACTGAGCGAATCAACAGGAGGAGCTTTTTGATAAATGCTCAGGATGGACAAATGATCTTCTAACTGCTTTATCCATAACAAGTCTGTTGTGAGAATAGGAAAGATCTAGTGTGTTATCACTGAGATGTGTGTACAGCTTCCACAAAGGCAAATTGTTAAAGACAATAGAGCCAAAGTGGTTTCAAGTGCTCTTAGGGTTAATATTTGGAGATGCGACTATGACATAACTGGTAAGAAAATATATATTTGGTGGGGATTTGTAGTGTTGAAGTCACTGGTAAAACATACAGCATTCCATGTTGCTGGTCTGGTGAAGTCCAAGTCAAACTTCAGCTCTGAGAAAAAGGTAAAACCTGGAAGTCTCCTCTGTGCTATGAAGTAAACCTTGTGGCTGAATTCTTATAAGATTACGTGGGCTGTGTGCAATATCCATTTGTCTTAATTGGCAAGCTGAGTTATTTATGTTCTTAAACAGATTTGCAATTTTAATCATATTTGGATTCTAGAGAAACTCACCCTGAAATATTTGACCACCATTGAAAAAAAAAGGTTCCTTTATGCAATCATCAGTTTCTTTAATTTTTGGTCAAACTCCAGAACTGGGAAGATTTCTGCAGTCAGTGTCCTAATGCCATTTTTTTTCTGTGAAATAAGAAATGTAAAACCTGTGCCTTTGATATGAACTGTGACCTTCTAATACAAAATGTTATGGGAAAAATTAAAAATTTCCCTGTAAACTGTATGTATGATAATGGTGATTTTAATGGCAAAATATAGACACCTCTAAAAGTTCTCATTGAAGTGCTTGCTCATTTCATACTCTATTTCTCATCTCACTTATGTAGCTGTGATTTTATACTAAAGACTAGAGATTAGCCTGACCAGAACGAAATTATTGTTCATCTCCCAGATGTATTCAGATAGTGTTTTGATGTTTTATGGTGAACAGTGTTACTAAAAAGGATTTGCATACTCCCTTTGGAGTTGTTCTGGCAGGGTGGTTTTCCAGACTGGAGTCAACACATTGCACACACAACAACGGGTAAAATGCAGTTATTTCTGTACTTCAGAAGTATCCAGTGACAGATCTAAAAATGTGATGATGGCTAAGCACTGGCTCAAAGATGACAAAAATCAAAGGAAGTTTTTCTATGCAAAGCTTTGTTTCCATAGTCTGTGTTCTTGGAAAAGTGCATGTCAGTGACAGAAGTAGTGGGCTAAGCTACCCTCTCATATATACACCTTGTAATGAGAGAAATCAACAGAGCTGCAACTGTAAATAAGAGTTTCCTTGATGCAAAGAGGAAGGCAATGTTTTCTAAGGAATAGTAATTCTTTTGTCTTTGTTGTGGTACAAATCTTTGAAATGATATAAAAAACATTAACACCAATTTCTGTTTTAGGTATGACTTCAATATGATAACTTCTTCATTTAGTTTTACTGTAAAAATGATTATGTATAGAGCATATCATAACTCCAGATGGCCTTCTGGTTTTGGTCACAGTGATACAGAGGAGAGTAATATATAGCCTTTGTTAAATAAGAATGAGATGAAAATTTATAACAGGCTATAAGTATCATAACTAATACAATAAAGTCTGCTTTTAGCTGTTGATTTTTATTATTGTAGGATAACCTGTATCACAGGAGCATTCCTGACATTTGCCAGAGTTAGAAAGATTTATCCTTGGGCTAAAGGGAAATGCCACAGGCAGAAACTGTGATAAATTGTGAGAGTTTTTCACAGTAGATTATTTAGAATTAATAGTAAAAGAAAGGCAACTGAATAGAACCACTACATCCTCCAAAAAGTCAGTTCTGGAATCAAAACATCATGACTAAAACTACCTACTTAACCACTTTTATTTTAGTTTGGAGAGCTGTGAGTGGAAAGAGGAGCTTGTTAATGAAATCTCAAAAAGAAAAAAGAAAAGGCAGAATTGCAGGTAATTAAATTATCTCCTTTGGGATACTATAATTTCACAAGAGATGTTTTAATCTTTGGAGAAAAGGAAGCTTGAGAGTTATCCAGAAATATGCAATAAAACTCAAAGTAAAAGCTGGCACAAACATTCTGATGAAGCTGATGGAAAAAAGACAATTTCACAAAAACTGTTCTGTATATAAACTTGAATTTTTTGAATTCCATTCAGCATAGGAAGGTATCTAGGAATCAAAAATGATCAAAAACTGAGTTTTGTTCTCACAAAAGATATATCAGCATAAGAACGGCAAAACACAAAAGCATTGAGGAAGTAAAACTTTCAGAAACATTGCCTCTGAAACAGGTAAAATGCTTGGGTTTTATATTTTCAATTATTTCATCATTAAACTGCATCTGCTGAGAATCTCACTAGAATTCCAGTTTGGATGTGTGATGGCTCAGTCAGCTCCATATATTGGGTTCACAGTTGAGTTTCATTTTCTGTGATGCAATTGCTTGGGGCTGTGCATACTTGCTGTTGGGTTTTTTTGTGGAAGGATGAGAAAAGGTGGTTCTAGCCCTCTTTCAGCTTCTTGCCCAAATCAGAATTGGTGCATGGATTGTCTAGAAAGGCTTGAAGGCAAAGCAACCCAGAAAAATATAATCAAGGTAGGGAGTTAAGTCTTACTTTTCTGTTCCTACAGTGGAAAAATATCTACTAATTTGGGGAAAAACTCATAATAATTTTCAAATAACATTTTGGGTGTTCCAAAATTGCAGACCACATGTAGGCAATGTCAGAAAGCATGAGTTGCAGTCAGAAATTCAGATATTCTTATCCACAGCCAGGTATGGAGTGTGTGGCTTCTCCACATGTCTTTTTGAGGTTGTTCTGGTTGTGTGCAGAAGCAGCCAGGACCTTAGGGAGGTTGTCCTTTTCATGCAGGCAGAACAGGTTTGGGCTGCATTCCTAGGGCAGCTGTATTTTATGCACTGGAGTAGGCAATTTCTTGCTGAGTTGAACCACACATATGTTACTTGCTATTGTCCATGAATAACTTTGGGAAAGCTGTTGTAAGTCTGTCCACTTCCTAATTTTTCCTTTTTCTTTCCTTCATTGTTTTTGCACTGAGTCTGTTTGGTGCTATCATACACAGAATCCGCTTTGTCTGGGTTTACATATCTAGTATTTGAATTTCATAGTAGTTAGACAATATATATTTGAGTAAACATTAGAATAATTTATAGTTTAAAATTTGGTATTTGGAGGTATTAATAAGTAAACTGAGAAGCAGTTGACCATTTGTGAAATGGGAAGCAATTTTCTAGGACATGAGAGAGTTGTATCAGAGAAAGCCTATGGGCTGAGCCCCAAAAGTCTACATAAAAATGTCTGATTAACCACCTTGTAAATATGTCCTTGGATTTTGGCTTTCTATTGTGTCTCAAAGCCTTTTATCAAATAGGCACACTTCTTAAATTAAATGACTTGTCCAGTGCCTAGAGCACTGGAGACCTATCCCACTGCATCTGAGACCCAAGCTGAATTATTTGCTGGTCCTTGTCAGGTCTAAAAGTTTGCAGGCTTTAGTTACCTCTGTGCAAATGCTCTGCCACCAAGAAATGAATGCAGAAGACACTGGATTTTTACCTATGTGAAGCAGAAATTGACAGCAGCTACATGCAGTGGGTAGTGTTTACTTACTGGCTTTTCTGAGTAGAACCACGTGTGAAACACCCCAAGTGGCCACAGTTATGTGGAAGGGAAGCACCTCTCTCTTTCCAACTTCCAGTCAAGCTTGGGTCTGCATGCCAAGAGTATAATCTATTGCTGCTTTTTATAGTTTACTCATTATGCGAGACACTGTCAAGTCAATCTAATATCAAACCAGAAGTTTTTTAAATCAATGATGTATGAAGCCTGGCAGCAATAGAAAAGCATCCATGACATTAAAAAAAATCTGGGGGAGTCTTAATTTTGAAGAAGCAGCATTGCTCTCCATTGTTTTTTACCCAGACATCATTGTATATTCATGTGTGAAAAAGAGGCAGGGAACCTGATTAGAAGGAGGCACAATCAATAAAAGTGAGATTGATACCCCCTTCCTTCAGTCTTTGAGTTATAAATGAAAATTAAATGGGATGTGTACATGGGGAGATGTGACTCTTTTGTGATAACCCTATGCCTTTTGAATAAAACTGAGGTATTTCTTTTATATATATATATATATATATATATATATATATAAATGAGATTACTAGTATTTATTTTGTCATTGCTTTTCATGCAAATATTTTCTACTCTTAGTGCATTTGCAAAATTCAAAACAATTTTTGGCCTTCAGTTCTTAAGATTATTGAAGGCACTACTTGGAAAAGGAAGGAACCAATCAGAACTTCTATCTGGGGCTGATCAAGAAGGTTTAAAGGTCTTCCAGATGTGTTTGCTGTTTGGTCTTCATAATGTTGCTGTTCAGTTAATCCTGAAACATGTTTTGAGTCAAAGCAGTAGCATCCAATAGATCAAGGTGTGTGATGCTGGGGCCAAACTTAACAGATACCCATGATAAATACCTGGTTAAAGTAACAACTCTGTTAATTATCCATACTTGACTCTAGTGAGAACCTTAATGTACTTTAAAAGTGCTTGTACGGAACTGGAGTTCAGATCTCTCACGGGTAGAGTTAATTGCACCCTTGGTTTAAAAAACGCAGACTTTAAAGAACCCTTTCCCTGACAGCTTCTTTCTAGTTATCAAGCCCTTCCATTCTATTTTTACTATCTCTTTCCTTCCATACCAGTTTCCCAATCACTCGTGTTTCTTTTCCTCTTACCTACTTTTGCTATTGCCACCTTGAAGCTGCTCACTGCCTCCTTTTGAGAGGCCCAGGAAAAAGTTGGGGTTTTGTTTGCTTTTGATTCCTTCAGGTGTATTAAAGTAGTGGAAAACACAAATGGGTGTTGGTTAAAGTGGGTGGCCAACCAGAAAAGCTTCCATTTAATCAAAGCATATGGAGAAAGGAACTTGGTTAAATACATGGGTGACTGAATCTACTAGAGGCTCAAATACTTCTAATAATTTTGCTTCTCAAGATACCTACTGCTTCTGAGCAGATCCACAAAGCTAGCTGGAATTTTATGGAATCCCACAAGTCAGTTATTTTGATGATATGCAGTAAATTATCTGGATTTTGCTGATATGCAGTAAATTAGCTGCATTCACCAAATGCTGGGAGAGTTTAAAGACAGAGAGGTGGTGCTTTATGTTGTTCTCCCTGTTTTTGTCTCTATAAAATGCCTCAGTGCTTATCCAGAAAATGCAGACCTCCGTGGACAGTTCTTTGTTTGGAGTTTTAACACTGTCTTAAATAAACTCTTCCCATTAGTAGATCCTAGTGACATCAGGCTGCTGTACCATGTTTAATTGAAAGTGGCAAGCAAACACTGTACAACTGCTTCTAAAATGCCTGGGAGCTATTTGAAAGCTTTAGCATGTTAGAGGGGGAAGTGGCCTGGTTCTATCTCCCTTTCTTGAGGGAGGGGAGTGGGTATTGAAAGGGAGAGAAAATTAACCTTCCAGTGCTCCAGAACTGCTTTGTCTATGTGTCCTTAGCTTATGGTATACTGCTTATTTTTGGAGTGATTGAATTTCTGTGTACCCCTTCTGTAATGTGATTATCAAAACACCAACAACTTGCTAACTGACAGTGAGTTTGTTCAGGTCCCATTTATTTGTAATTGGTTCTAAGAGGGTTTGGTTGTGCTAGTGCACTTGTTTGTGCTATAAAATAATGCACTCTGTGTGAGAGAGACCAAGAGACCAAGGTAATAGCCTTAGACACTTAAACAAATTTAGGAAAGGGCAGTCCCTGTTCTCTGTACAGAGAGCTCAATGACAGCCTGGTGCCAACAGTAAGGAATGACATTTATAACATCTAACAGTTAGAAAACCTTCAGATAAGCTACCCTTGCATTTCCTGGTAGGAGTCCTTCTGGCAAGGAAGATCACCTTTAGTAGGTTAAGAAACTATTTCTTTTCTGTCTTTAATATAAAGGAAGCATGACCTTTGTCACTTTTAAATACTTTTAAATTATGTTCAAACAGTTTGTTTAGGATATTGTTGGGTGATGCATGTAATAAATCAGTGCTTTTTTTCACCAAGAAAAAAGCCTGGTGAATAGAATCATAGCCTACTCAAATTCATTGATCTCTTTTTACATCACATCTACCACTTTGAGGGTTTACCCTACAGCTGATTAAATCTATTAGAGAGTTGGTCTTGCTTAGCTGCCTAAGTACTGTGTTTTCTGAATTTTTGGATGAGTCTGTAATAAATCCTGTAGTGCAGATTTGGCAATTTTCTATTCATTATTCCAAATGGCAAAACGTAGCAAGTTTACTGTATGGGACCATGGCTATTTAAGAACTTTTTAGCATCTTGACATTGCAGAACTTATAGCATCATCTCATTCAGAAATGATGGAACTAAATATTACTTTAGCCCTCCTGACATCAAATTAAAGCCTTTTTTTTTTTCTGGGAGGTAATTAGTTGATACCTTCATCAAAGGTCTAATTTATTTTGCAAGAGAAGCCTATAACTGGACATTGTTCCTGCCCAATACTGAGTACAAGAGGGTTTTTTTTGTTCCAGCAGTACATACCTCTTCTCAATGTAAGGTTACTTGTATTGCAGAGCAACCTTTAATTTCTATTTAATATATGGTCTTTTGTGGCCTGTGTGTGCAAAGCACTGCTTCCCAGTCCAGAGGTGAGACCACAACTACTACACCACAAACCATTCTGGGACTGCAGTGTGTGACCTTAGAAGTCAGTCAGTGGAGAATAATAGAGATGGAAAGGGGAAGATGGAGAGAATCATTTATAAAGAAAAAAGAGTAAAATATCTAGAAGGATTTGGAGACTGTAGACAGTGAGACAATAGAATAACTGCCTGGCATATTCCAAAGGGAATGTCTTGGATTTGTGTGGAAGCTTCTGGAATTGGGGTGGCTGCAGGGCTGGCTTCTGTGGGAAGCTGTGAGCTGATTCCCCCATGTCCAGGGCAGCCAGTGCCAGCTGGACCCACCACTGGCTGAGCCCATCAGTTGGTGTTGGTAGTGCCTCTCAGATAACATATTTAAGATGGGGAGGAAGTTGCTGCACCACTGCAACTTCAGCTGTAGAGAGCAGTGAGAAAGTGTGAGAGGAGCAGCTTTGCAGACACTCAGGTCAGTGCAGAAGGAGGGGGAGGAGGTGCTCCAGGCCTGGTGCAGACCATGGTGAGGCAGCTTTGTCCATGCAACCCCTGGAGGACACAGGGGAGCAGAGATCCACCTGCAGCCCTTGGAAGAGCCCACACTGGAGTGGGTGGATGCCCAAAGGAGGCTGTGACCCTGTAGGACCTGTGCTGGAGCAAGCTCCTTGTGTTAATCTTGACCCAGGAAATCTGCCCAGCTGAGGAGGGCAGTGAGAGACTGGCTTTGGTGGGAACCTGGCATGCCACCACAGAAGGATTATCAGGAATTGTTGCAGTCTAGCAAAGTTGTATCTACTGAGAAACATATTCTGTTGTTTAACTCTATTGTGCTTAGTGCTATAACTCTTTATTCAGGTGTACTATCCCACTGGCAGCAGATGGACTACTTATTTGAAAAGATTTCTTTACATAGTTTTCAGGCCTTTTAGACTGCAAAATTCTCTGGCAAGAAAAGCAAATGAAGTTCCAGTAGGGAAAACATTTAGTAATGGTTTGGATGAAGCTCTGAGTAATTAACTCTGGAGGATGGTCTTTCTGTGGAAGGCAGAAGACTTTCATGAGTCCCTTTCTCAAACAGTATATCTGAGGTTAGGACTAAACTGAAGGAGTTGAAATTGTCCTAATACTGTAAAACCTCAGCCATGATCTGACTTGTTGTTAATTGTACCTTTTCTCCCCCCTGCACTGCAGCTTCAATTGCCAAGGACATGTGAGCCAAGGGGGAAAAGCCTGCTCCAGCCAAGGTCCCCATCTGGGCACAAGGGGCAGCAGGGGCCTGGCATGGGGTACAGTTCCCATAGTCCATAATACTATCAAGAAGGAATAGAAGTACAGACATGCCTGATTCTCCTAATTAAATTACCTGTTGTTAGACATTTATATTTGAATGAATGGTTTACTGACTGCAGTATTCTGAACTTGTGAAATAAGGAGTGAAAATTCTCCACAATAAAAGTCTTATGAAGGCTTAAAGGCTAGGTTCGCTGAGGTTATTTTTTAGATTTTTTTTCCCTCTTCCCCCCACCCCACCCCCTTAGCAGGGAAGAATCAAAACTTTTACTTTTCCCAGATTCACTTTTAAAAGGTAAGTTTTGTGAAAAGTAAAGTACAAAGAATACACAGGTAACTGAGTTTTGGTTTATTTTGGGGTTTTTTATAGATCAAATTTGAATGGGACACATGGTGTGTCTCATTCTGATTCTCTCAGTCATCTTGTCCACATCATCAAACTGTCCAAAGATTTGCTTTTATGTGCTATTGAAAAGCCATGGGCTTAAATATAGTTGCAGTTTTGTTTTGGGACTGGAAAGCATTACTGGAGCTATATTCAGAAACCTTTCTCTCTCTCTCCCTTCCTTTAGCCAGTACAATCATTCTCTCAAAGACCTGTGTCTGGGATTAATATTTTATGCATGAAATGTTTTGTGTACAGTAGTGACATAATAAGAAGAGGCATTGTATTAGTTTGTGCATGAAGAAGAATTGATTACAGAAACAGGAAGTGTCTAAGGACTTGCCTTAAGATGCCATTTTTATTAACATTTAAGTTCATCATTTTAAGGCAAACATGGTTCATGCTTTTTATTTTTTTATTTTAAATATGCCAGGCCCTGTCTGAAGAGGTAGCACCCCATTTATTTGTGTTCTTCATGCATATCTTGCACAGAAAATAGCCCATGTGGAAAGACAGCAAACAGATAGCTGCAGCTGTTGCCACTTATGCTCCACAGCACAATTTTAGAAATTAATGGTTTCTAATCCCAAAAATAATATAGATACAAAATGGTGTTACATTCCAAACTGCCAGGCTGAAGTCCCTTGCTCTTATTTCATAAATATGTTTATAAGAGTCTGGCTTAATCTCTCAACAGCAAGAAAAGCTTTAGAAATCATTTGGGTTTTAAAGCTAAAGTTATTGACCTTTGGCAAATCATTGGTAGCCAGGGAAATACACTGAGGTATCTCTTTGTTGAAATATTTAAGACAATTGTAAGGCACCAGAGCTATTGTTAGATAAAGCTCCTTCTGGTCTTGCCATCTACTTCACTGGCTGAAGATAAATGCAAATGCTTTTGGCACTTTTGGGCTATTGTTGAAGTGCAGGAATAAAACATGCTTGTCTGACAATTGCAGGTTATTAAAGACTATTATATTGGTAATCCCTGGGAAATGGAGGTAAATCTCTCTTCAGTAGCAGCAACAGAATAACTTTTGTCTAAGATTTTGATTATTATTATTATTATTGCTTTGTGGTTTAGTAAAACAATCTGCAAATTGTTTCTGACCTCAGATTTTCAAAAATCATGAGTCAAATCTCTTTACTCTCAAGACAGAAAGCAAAATATTGTCCTACCTGTTTTCAAAGGCTGTATTTTCAAACTCTTCTTTCCAACTGGAGAGTTTATGCTTTCTGAAAAAATAATAGCAGCCTTATTAACATAAGCTGTACTATAAGGAAAGTACCTAAAAATATCAATATAATGGTAGAATCATGAGAATTGGATATTTTGCTACATAAATATTTTATTTTAATAGATCCTAAACAAATGGATAAAGTCATTGACAACAAATGTATAAGTTATGGGAGAAAAAAACCAATAAATGACAACTTTTGCTCACTGATCTCTCACACTTCCAGATGGAAATAAAGAGGCTTGTTGGTGCATGGTGTTTTTTTGGAAATCAGACTGCTGTTCATATCTCACCTTACTACCAAAGCAGGGTGACAGTGACGATGTATTGACAAATAAGATGCCTTCTATTCCATCCTTCTCTTCATGCTACATTAGTTTTACTCTCATCAGTAAATGTATTATTAAAATAAGTGATATCCAAGATGACAGAGAAAGAGCTACTGTAGGGAGCTTGACGTGCCAGGGTCATGCCAGTCCACTTGTCATTGAAGACATGTATCCATCTTCCTAATCTTACCTCTTTAGTGTCTTTTTTGTTGTTGTTGTTAACCTTTAGAAGTAAATAAGTTACCTACTCCATGTGCAGAAAGTTTGGCTAAGCTTTTATTACCTCAGCTGACTTTTCTCTCTCATTACAACTGCTGGCCATTGGCAGTATAAGTACTGTATAGCCCTTTCCCCCCTCCAACCCCTTGGTTCTCAACAGTACTCAACATCTTGCTCTGTACCATCCTGGAAACTTGGAAGGAGGGAATAAAGATGTGTGAGAAAGAATCCTGGAGCTTGAGACATAGTGTAGCAGTAGGGGATATTGCCCTGCAGTCAGCAAAGCATCCAGAAGTTCTTATTCCTTTAATATAGGACTTGGAAAAGGTTTGGATTTTTGCTGCCTTCTAGTTCTCCTTGAATCACGTGAGGGAGTCACATGCAGCACATGGAGCTGTCAGAACAACAGGACTTGAAACTTGCTAGCATTTTCAGACTGAAGACAAAAAAATTAATGGGAACATGAGGAAGACATTACATCTTCCATTTACTTTGAATTCTGACATGATTCTTCATTTTTCTGGGGTAAGTTAGGAGATTGTTGTGTCCCAATTCAGGCTATACAATGCATGAAGTTTAAACAAGTGCCATGCAATCTGGACATAGCAGCATGGAGGGCTGAGTGGACTAATGCAAACTGTCTTGAGATGTCAGTGTGCTCCTGCAATCTGTGATGCATTTCAAAATTGGGAAATGCTTAAAGTCCATGGATATTTTTTGTAGTTTAGGGGTGTTTTTTAATAAAGCAGTTTGTGACCATGAGCAGATGCAAATGGTATTTGTGAAGGAGATATATAGACTTCCAAGAAAAACTTTCAGTCTAAACACATTGAAGGGTCTCAGGCCTTATGCCATCCCATCAGAACAGATGTGAGAGAAACCTTAGAAAGTAAACAGATTGATGGGCTCTAATGAAATTTACTATGTGGACTATTACATACAGGTGAACCAGGAGCTAGCTCAGATAACAGAAGGAGCAAAGTCAGGTTTTTGTTCTGACTGGCTGGGCCAAATTTAGTAAAATCTTAAGAAGTTTGACCAGTTTACCAGGGAAAATACAAGGCTGCATAAAATAAGATTTTTGAAAACATCAAGCTGGAAAAGTAAAAATATTTAGCAAACATCATAATGGTCCTAAGAAAAGATGATGACAGCAAAATGGGTTGTAGCTGCACTACAGAGCTGAAGTGCAAGAAGGAAAACCAGAAGGCTGGGAAGTATAGCAACGAGATGGGGAGTGTGTGAAACAACAGAATCAACAGAAGAATGGAGAACTGAATTGCAGAGTACAAAAAAAAAAAAAAAAGAAAATCAATCCATGACTACAATGAAACTCCTGGAAAAGAAATAATAGATTAGTAGCAGATTAAGATCAGATAAGGGGATGTAAATAGTATATGGGTGAGGAGGGCAGCACGTTATTGCAGAACACAGAATTTGCCTCAGGGGAAGGTGGAGAAAAGCCCAAACACTGGCTGGAATGCAGGCATGAAATGGTCCCACTGCATTCCCTTGACATAGTGACAGAAGGTTTTTACAGATCGTCATCTTTTCTCTCACTTACTGTAGCTCTAGTGTTCGGCTCTGGGAGTGACCTGGGAAATTTGTCCTAGTGATGCTCTTGTCAGTGTTGCCTCCTCCTTGCAAGCTTCTATTTGTCTGGTATTTATTTGCTCATGTTTCAGTGTGATGAAGATGAATTGCATGAAGATGTGACTCGTCAAAGCTAATGCAGATTCTTAGGAGGCACATATCAACTCATCATCAAACCAAGGCTCAGCACTGATTTCTGCTGTTCTCCTTGGCTTTGTCCACCATGTGTTTTCCAGTTTGGATTGTTTCATAAGCAGACAGTTGCTTTACAACTTAATAACATGGACATACCTTGACAGGGAGCTGTCAGTCTGTTTTAAGTATTATTAAAACCTCACCTGAGGAATATTTAAAATCACATCATATTACAGTCAGCATCCACCTTTTGTTTGTACATTAACTTCATATGCTCTTTCATCAGTTTATCTGAAAATACTTTTCTTGTGTTTCACTCTGGAGGTCACTTTATCTGCACAGATTTTTTCTCACCTGACACCTTTTCACAGATTTTTGTGACCTGGCAATAGGTTTTGGTAACTCTCAGAAATGTACGTTATGTCATTCTTCCACAGAATAACCATCAGGTGAGAGAGGATGGTTGCTGTGATAATTCCGAATTCTTGAAGAGTTTAAGTCCAGAAGGGACTGTTGTGACAACCTATTCTGGCATCCTGCTGGCCATAAATAGCATGAGTTGCAGAACTTTATTGGATGATTCCTAAGTCAAAGAATATCCTTCAGCAAAGCTGTCTGGTTAAACTTGTTTTGAGGATTATAGGTGATGAGACCTTTTCATGAAGCAAGATGCTTCAATATTTAATTGCTTTCAAAATTTGTGTCTTATTTCTCTTTTGCATTTATCAGTGTAGATACACATTCTGGCATCTGATACCTTTTTTTTTGTCTTCTGGCTTAGGTTGCTTTCACAATCAGAAGTTTTTTTCCTTTATGCATACCTACAATCTGACTGAAGCCCTCTATTATCCTTCCCCTTGCTAAACTCAGTACTCATAACTTTCAACTCTGGCAGTAACACAGGCTTCTGTTCTGCAGCCACAAGGCTCTTTTGGCTTTTTTTTTGGCTACCAACTCTTTACTTTCTGGCCACTAAGACATGTTATTAAAACTTTTTCTTGTATACCCTAAGCAGGTATTTTTTTAAATTTAAAGTTATTCTTTCTGTTGGTGTGAGGAAGTCTTGATTTTTACAAGCAAGTTGGTTTTTTTTGTTTGGTGGTTTTTTTTTTGTTTGGTTTGGTTTGGGTTTTTTGTGGTTTTGTTTGTTTGGGGTTTTGTTGCTTGTTTTGCTTTGATTTAGTGGTTTTTTTTTGTTTTGTTTTCAGCTTTGAGGATTTGGTCGAGGCAAAAAAATCTATGTAGTCATAGAGAATTATTTTTCTTTTTGGAAAAGGACAATCAGGCCTGTGGATAATATACAATCAGCTACACTAAGTTGTATGCATTCTGCAACAACATTTCATCTTTTGCAGAGAAAGAAAATACAATTAGAGAGGAATTAAACAACATCAATTTTTAGCTCAGAGGTCAGTGCTCTTCACAGTTGTAAAAGCCTGCAGTTCCAGTGTAAGGTTTTGCACCTTCCCCGGGCATCTAGGAGCCTCTGTCAGATGGACTAAATCTAATTTGGGATGAAAAACTTTACTTTATTTGGGGGAGTAAATGTTTCAGTGACTGCAGGAGCTGCTGATGACAACAGAATCCAAAGTGCTCTCTAGCCTGGACTGGAACTTACAGATCAATATAAACATAGATTATTCCTGTAATTCCATAGAGATCATTTATTATTTCTTCTGCAAAATCCTTATGGAAGCAAAGCGATGACATTTTTGTTGAAAGAGGAATGGCTGATGCTGGCTATGGTGTTGATTTTTGCCTATATAGTGTTTTAAATAAGAAACTTGCCCCATACCTTTGTGAGAGTTGCTGAAGTATATTAATTGTCTTGTGATAAAATCAACTATTTTGGCAATGAGGGCAAGGGTGTAATCTTTTACATCTTCCTAATTGCTGAAAGAAGGGGAGGTGGGGGAGTGTGTGGAACCCCTGGATTGCAGTCCAGGTTGCTTCCCAATCATCAGAGATGTAGAAGATATTTTTTTCTGCTCTTGCGGAGGCATCTATCTATTACAATTTTTAACTTTCCTTTTTCATGTTGCTGTTGATGTCTTTAAATAAAAAATCCATCTGCCCCAGGCCCATATTCTTCACTTTCTGCAGTGGCATTTTATCAAGTTATATAAGAGACTTCTCAGTCCCATTGAATTGTAACTGCCAAATACAGAACTCCAGTCCTACTGTTATCTTCCCTGTTGTCCTACGAGACATATTACAACACATGGGGAGGGATTGTTAACTTTCCTATAATGACCTTTTAATGGCCACAACTATATCCTCTGCATGTGATGCTAAGTAATAGCTAAAGGAATTTTGGGCAGGGAAATCTACTCTCAATTAAATTGGAAGGGGACATGTCACATGAAAGAAGAGGAAGAAGAGGCCCTTGACGTATATCACCGAGTTCCTTATAGTTGATCTGACAGAATTGGAGTCTGTTGATCTAAAACTCACCCTTTTCCACACTGTGGAGGATGACAGATGTTCAGAGGGACCTAACATGCTTAGTGTTTTTGCTCTGGGAGGCAGAAGATGTTATGATTTACTTATATTGTTGATTCAGTGTTCTTTGTTCAGAAGTTGGTAGCAAATGCTACAGTTGCTTTTCTGAACTAATGCCTGAATTTTATGTGCCTTTTCCCCACATCCCCCCCACAGCTGCAGTGGTTTATTTTGGCTGAGTCTGAAGGGTTTCACACCTCGGCTCCAAGGCTATGCCTCCAGATCATATTGCTTCCATTGGGATTGCTTTTTTCACTGTCATTCATCTGTACTTCAGACAGTCATCTAGGACAGGCCTTGTACTTAAAAAAGCCCTGACTTCTTGTTATTTTCTATAATGATGCACAAGGCAGAGAACTTTATGGGGGCAGTAGAAATATAAATATCTTACCAATACAGGGCAGTTAGGTCTTTTGGTTCCATAGTAATTGTCTGAGGAGCAACTTGAATTTCAAGTAGGTTTTGTATTTCATTGTGAATATTTCACATACTTCTAAGAGACAGCCAGAATCCTTAAAGGTCATGTACTATTGCTGATTCTGTGTCATTTGTCACAAAACAGCCAGCTGCTAAGATCCCCCTATGACCAACATTACCTGGCAGCTCAGATAGTTTTGGGAGGGCCATGTAAGAAGCAAAGGAGGATCAAGACAGGGATGACACTGATGCTGGCAGAGTGTCAAAAGGACGGAGACATCGCCCTTGTCTCTGCTCTGCACAGCACCAGTCTGCAGCTCATATAAAGGCAACCATTGCATGATAGGAAAACTCTCGTGCCCCAGGTCTGCAGCCTGGATACCCCTACTCCATCAACTCCAACTGTCTGTTAAACTAAAACCTCTACTTTCTTTTGTTGACTGTGTAGATTTACTTTTTTCCTCTGCTGGAAAGGTTTTAAGTCTGAAGGAGTAGAAAGAAAAAATTATCATCATACTCAACAACTTACAAACAAATGAAAACACTCAAGTAATGATGGTAAAATAAAAATAAATTGAAACAAGTCCAGTAAGCTCTGCTTAAGGTAGAATATACTGCCAAAAATGCTCTCGACACACTGTAATTCCTGTATATGTTACAATAAGAAGATGCTCCTTACCTTGGAGGCAACATAAATTTAGTGTGTTAATACACAGGCTGCCAAGGCTAATGCTGCTTTTATTTAAATACTGTCCTGAGCACAACATACAGCCACTGTACGTTAACGGCATGTAAATCATTGCTGTGCCATAGCTGCCTCAACCTATTTCTTGCATTTCTTTTCTAGCATTGTCAAACTTTTGTTTCATTTCTTGAATAAATGCAGTTTTCAGTGCACAGCTCCAAGCTACCTCTTTATTGCCAGTTCTAGACCTATGGTATCTGGAGTTAATCACCCTTCAGCTACATATTGTTAACTGTGATGTGCCTGCTACCTATAATGAAAAAAAAGGCTTCTTTTTATACTGGAAAATAAGATATATTCTACCGAATTGCTGGGGTGGGGGGAAGCCTTTGTTGAAAGAATGGGACTACAGCTATTTTTATTAGTATTATAAAGAAATCCGTGCTCCATTGAGAGCACATGCTGCAATGTTAAATTGCGGGCAATGTAACATTTCCTGTGCTATCAAGACATTATTCGCAGCTTGTTTAATGAACTCAATTTCATTTTTATCTGTACTTTGTATTTAGATAAAGAAACAAATAAAGGAACAAAAATAGGAGATTTCTCTGGCAACATTTTTTGGAAAGGGGAAAAATGATATAGCAGTGTCGACCACAGATATCTTGGTCACATTGTCAGGATGGACAGCTCGGTCTGTCATTCATTGCCCATGGCGGTGAACTGGGACACGAGCTGTTGATATGACACTAAACAGAGAATTACATTTTTCTACACTGTATGGAAAACATAGATGTATTCTTGTTCTCTGTGCCTCTGAACACGAGAACAATGCTGATAGGAGCCCACTACTTTAAATCGTTGTTGGCTATTCACAGCATTGACAATAGAAGGCAGTTGTGAACTGGCAAAAAAAAAGGAAAAAAAATCCTACTGGAAATGACAGGAAACCATTTGGCATGTGGTGAACAGAAAGCAGGCTGGTTTTATTCAAACGATGGTTGAATTCCTAAGGAGCTGTCAAGTTTGCTTTGGTGCTTGGAATGTTTGCGGGGTGTCCTAGTCTCTTTCCCCCCAATTTGATTTCAGTTCTTTGTATATCAGAGCAATAAACTGAAAACTCCCAGTTATATTTAGAAAAGCAATGACTGCTTAGTTTTATCCTTTAAACAGACAGAAATTCTTAACAAAGGTCCTGCCTCTGCACTGGGAATGGACATTTAGACATACGTGCAGGTGGTTTGTTTGGTTTTTTGTTCCTTGTTTCAAGTGAACTCCATAAAATAGTTAACACCTGAGATTTTTCCTGTAGGGGTATGTAATCTCCAGGTATGAAAAGAGAAGGTCCACTCCAGTTCAGAAAATGAACAAAGCTTTTTGTGTATACAGTGGTAAAAATGAATTTTCAAAGTATTATTAAGCCTATTTAGAAATAATCACCTGGAAACTTTAAAATCCTGGTATGTTCAACTTCTATTCTCTGTCTTTGGACCTTATAGGAGGATGCTCTTCCTCTCCATTTAGGCCTTAATTTCTTCAATATGCTGTCCCTTATTTATTTATTTATTTATTTATTTATTCTCCCATTAGCCTTTTGACTATTTCTCCTCTCACCACCAGTTGTCCAGTGGAGAAACCTTGCAGGGAGCTCAGGCATGTTGGAACAAGCATTGTATTAACGTGGTTGCTGGCTGCAGTGAGGCTCAGCATGGCTAAGTGTTTATCTGTGTTTCTGTTGCTGTAATTCCCCACGTCCTGTAGTATTCCATGACCTTAGGAGATGTGGAAGGAAACTGCAAAGACTACAGCAAGGAAACATCCCCTTTCTGATTTTAGACATGGATGGTAAAGAACCACATCTTGTGACCCTTTGGCTACTGCTCTCTAGAGACATGTCCTAGGCAAGGTGAGACACTCCATTTGGCATTCAGTACACTGGAGTTGTTGGAAGTAGCTTTCAGTTTGATATCCAGGACTGTGGGCAGCTAACCACAAAGTGGGCACCTTCTATGGAAATTTACCTCAGAGAAATGTGGTTTGACGTGCTGTTAGTGTCCATCTCTCCCTCCACACTTAGTAACTTTTGTGTTGCACATAGATTTAACTTAAAGACACGGCCACTGCCTGTGTCAAAATCGTGATGAAACACTACAAGGGACTTAATTTTGGTATTGGAGGGATTTTTCAATTGTTGTTTTCAGGAGTCCTGAGGCAGAACCTGTGGCCCCACGAGGGCCATGTGTGGTGAGGGTTCCCTCAATGACAGAAAGCCTCTTTTCTTCCCTCATCTGAATTCTTGAGACAGTGTCAGAAATTGCCTTGCTGATTTTTTCACCCTGCCCTGGTGCAACCACACTTGTTCAAGCCTAGGAGCTGAGTTTGGGTCTAGACACTTTGGTCCCGTAGCAACAGAGGAACTGCTTTGCTGACTTTTGTGCAGTAGAAAACTTGTGCAGGCTGTGGAGGAGGCTGAGATGGGTGGCTGGGGATGCATTTTCTTGGATAGAGTGAGTCAAAGCAAGCTGGAATATTTGTCAGTGTCATTAAGTGTGCCAAGTGACCCTATGCTTATGAGATATGGGGGAGATCCCTGTGTTGCTCTGCCTGCACAGACAGTGCATGTCTTCCCAGCAGTGATTTACTGCAAACTGAGAGACAGACAGCTAGGAAAACTGGTGCTATTTTGCAATTGTTAAAAATCTGACAAAAGAAAGAGGAACCTCTGGTGATATCTCTGTACAAGCAAAGTAATGTGACCTTAAACAAAGCAAAGCTACAGTATTAAATCTGTCCTGCAAAGCCTGCCCTTGCAATAGAGCTGTGTTGCTCAGCTTCTGGTCTGTATTATCCAGAAAGCTCCCAGAAAACATTGTGTCCTCAGAGAGTGAAACACGTGTACATTTTCCTTTCCTGCACTTCTAACAAAAAACTGGCTTTTTGGTATTTGAGGGTGCAGAATTTCTACTGTTCATTTGCCAGGGAGAAGTAGAGCTCACCATTACATTTTGAAGTTTTTGTTGAGCCTTTCCTGAGTCACTGCTGGGTAGCAAAGCTGACCATGATGTGCTCATTCTGTTACAATTGTACACCTGATGGCATTGAGAAGCTTTCGGACGTTGATATGTTGTACTGTTATACCAAGGGTTAAACAGATGGTGAGATTTGGAGTTGGGGAGGAGTGTCTTCCTTGAGGATGAGATTGGCAGATCTGTTGCACGTCTTTTTCTTACTGTGACATGGTCGTTTATGTGCCAATCCTGTAAAACTATGGTGAAATCAGTCGAAGTATGGATTTCTCTGGGATGGACCAGTGAGATTTGAATTTCCAGTGTTCATTAGTATTGTCACAGTCATGATGCAACTTCAGACAATTTTTGTATTTCTGCAGCTGCAGTGGGAATACTTTGGAAAACTTGAAAGTTGTTGCAAGACATGGAAGCTCTTTACTGTGCTGATGTTCCCCTGTCTAGAGCTTCTTGAGTCTCATGACAGTGTTCAAAACAGAAAGAAGAGGCTGGAGAGAATATGTGAGTAGTCCCATATACACAGGTGGTAGAAGCATCTTAAATACTTTGAGAGTGAATATAATTTCGGTCCTGAGGAACTGCTGAGAAAGGTTTCAGTACAGGTATACGGATTATTTTCCTTGATTGTTAAAAACTCAAATTCTGAACAGTACTGCAAATATTTATTTGAGCAAAATGTTTTAGAAAATGTGGAAAAGGATTCTGAGAAACCTCTTCCAGATTTTATTTCTAGTTATCAGTCTATCAGTCATTGCCCATGTAGTATGGGATTTGAAACACTTAGGGTAGTTCCACAACTCCTTGTAAGTGGCATACGTGTTAAATGACTGGAGGTGATGTCCTCCCTCAATTTGAATCAAGTCCAAATACTCCCCTGCTGATGGGAGCAGCAGTTGGACAGGCAAATTAGGAAGTCACTGCATCTGAATTTAGGAAGATTAATTTATTGCTTCTCTTTTTGTGATAACAGTTAGTAGACATGGACAGAAATGATGAAAAATATTTTACAAAAGAAGGTATCAAAAGATATTTTTCTGATCCTCTGGGGGAAAGGGAATAAAAAATAACATTTCCAGTGGGATTTTTTTCCAAACCAGTCTATTTATTAGTAATGTTTCATGTTCAATAGGTTTGTGAATATTCCTGTAAACACAATTGCAATTGGTGGTGTCAATTTCTTGTGTTACTTGTGGGGAGAAAAGGAGTGTGGGAGTAAGCATCTTGAAGATTAAGTCACATCTTTTATTCAAATATATTTTGAAATGGGGGCACAGGTAACAATTGCCATAATCAATTACTAGTTTCATAAATTTAGGAATAATCCAAACTGGTTAGAAATTTTGACTGCTTCATTGACTTCTTCACAATTGCATTATTGACATTAAGTAGAATTTACCAGTTCTTGGTCCTTGGAACAGCTCCTGTAATGAAGGGGACATAGCTGGAGATAACAGTGAAAAGTTTGAAGTCTGTTCAGCAGGCCTTTGTTCTTTTCTTTGGTGGGGACTGGAGGAAGCAAGTGCATGTTTGGGCTTTTTATTTTTTTTTGATGCAGTCTAATTGTGCCATGGTATTAAGACAGTACATCTTTAAATTTTCGTATGAAAGTATGAGCTTTGGTATGACAGAATATCAAAGTGAAAATTAATGTCCGCCACTTGTATATTGCCTAGACGTTACTTTAGAGAGAAAACAACAGGAGCGAGACGAAGCCATACATATGTTAAATTCACATCAGTAATAAAGATTAAGTAGAAGTTAATAGCATCCCAGTCATGCTTGTGGAGGTAATCTCCTTTCTGAAAATTCAAAATTAGATTTGGAGGATCGAAGCAAACAGGGGGTGAGACTTTGGCGTAATATTTTAATCAAATTGTCATGAATGAGTGGATACAATTAAGAATTCTGTCAGTCACAGTGCTGAGCCCCTTTTGTTAGTCAGCTGTTGTGAGGGATGCACTAGGGCATCGTGGGTAGAGATTAAACTTGACCTTTCCCAGGATCTTCATTTTTGACCCTCTGGCTAGGCTTTGCTTGTCAGATGGCTATTTTTTTTCACTATTTATTTAATTATTTGTTTTAAAGAGATGGTAGTAAGAGTTGGAGACACAAAAAGATGGTCTCTCTGTTTTGGTTGGGTTTTTCTTCCCCCTTTTGCTAAATGCAGCAGACAAGGCTCAATAACAGCTCCCCGTCAGCTGCAAAGTGCCCATCTAAGCCTCTTTCCTTCATTACTCCTCTGATGTGTACTGTATGTCATTCCTTGGACAAATTTGCAGCTGAAGAGTTTGTGCCAAAGGCAATACAACTTAACGTGCAGAGAAATGTTTTCTATTCAATAAGATGTGCTCTAACATTGCTCCAGCAGGGTTGCTTGGCTTTTCAAGTCCTTTAGATAACTTGGGCTTCTCTCTAGAAATTTTAACTATATTTCTCAGGGGGATTTCTAAGAGTGTTTTTGGACAATCTTCTGTTACCAAGGAATTTTGTTCTGTGCACAGTCCTTTTGAGATTAAGGCAGATTTAACTCTGAGACTAAAAATCAAATACTTTTTCTTTTCCAGTTTAACCGAACAATACGTATTTTAATTACTGTTTATGTAAAAGTATTCTGAAGTATGGAACTTTATGCACTGACTCACAATGGAAATATATTTTATTGGGAGAGTTTCTGTGAATTCATGTTCTGTAGGACCAGACTAATAGGTGTTTGTCTAGTGGCCTGTTTAACAATTTGTTTTATGGAATGGCTCATGGCTCCAAGTGAGACCAGACTCAGCTGCATTATTCATTTTAGGTATGCCATTGGAGACAGTTTCTCTTCTCTGCTTTGGGTTCTGTGCAACTGTAAGTCCTTAGGTGTGGAACCACCAACACCAAAACTTGCCTGTGAAGAGAGTGTTTTAAACAAACAGGCAAACAAACAAACAAAACCCCCAACATTAAATCAATAAAAATGTATATTCTAAATTTATTCTGATTAGCCCTCTTGTTAATGAAAACCTCTATCACAATGTGACTCGGAAAAGATAAAATGAGTGATTGAAAAGTCTGATTTAATGTCTCTTCCCAGTGGCTTTAACAGTGTCCAAACACTGAAATAATCTGTATCTGCTGTTAGAAAAACTGGGGAAAAAGAAAATAAAAATCATGTTGTTTCAACACCATGAATGGCTCCCCAAGGCATTAAAGTACATAAACACAACTACAAGAAATGCAGATATTAGAACCAGGGCTCACCACTCATTTATAAATGAAGATAAATCAGTTGCATGCAATAAACCGAGATTAACTTGATGCCTAAAGCGTGTTCTCTATTAGAGGTTTCCACATGCTCACACATAGGTGGGTTGTCATTTTTTCTTTTATTTTCTTCTTTTTCTGTTAAATAAAAAATGAATTTATTATTTTAAGCAGATCCCAGATGATTCTTTTATTTTCTGTCTTCTTTTTTCTTTTCTTCCCTGCGTTTTTCTACAGACTGTTTAGTAAATAAAAAGAAATGCTTTCGACATTGGGTGACAGTATGTAATCTACATTCCTTCTGTTTGTTTTACCTTTTGTTGCTGAAAGAATAAAGTCTGGGCAACTTGTGCTAGTGCATCAGTTTCTTTGCGCTCCTCTGTACTGTAGGACCTAATTATATTTTAACACTGCATTTACTCTATTTGCCTGGAGAATTATTTCAAATAAACTGACAGACCTATTGTGTTGCGACATCGCAGTAACTATTTTTTGTTGTTGTTTCAGGTCTTTGTTTGTCCCTTTGTTGTTGGTTTTTTGGGGAAGTTGTTTTTTTTTTTTAAAAAAAGCAACCAAAACCACAGAAAACAAGCCCTTCTGTGAATGCAGCAATAGCACAAGAAATTGCATTAACAACATTTAAGCAAAGTGTTGAAAACACACAGAAATAAATGCTAGAGCACTTCAGGGGTTGATAGGAATATGCATCAAAATGCTTGGCATTTAATTTTTTTGCCTTTCTTCGGGAATTTAGCCAGTGAAATATAGCTGCCAGTGTCTCAGGCCTGCGTGTGTTCTTCTGCAATATGCTCTCGATCAATCAGATTTGCATAACTAAACTGTCGGCAAGCCCGCTCGGCTGCCCAGGTGCAGGGCCATTTGCATATAGAACAGTGAGGAGGTCCCAAGAGTCACTTCAGACTCCAGTGACTGCTGAGCCCGCAGTCCACACCGCACTGGAAATGAAATTGGAATGACAAAAAAATGGTTGTGCTAGTCTGCAAGGGTGAAATATGCACTTGTGTTTCAAAGGTTATGTAGAGATCACAAGACAGCATTCAGGCACGAGAATATGCACGAGCCTCCAGGAAAGTAAATGCCGTTGTATGTGGTTTGTTTCCCTTCCCCCAGCCACAGTGATACATATTTGTTTGTTTTTATATATATGAGTAGATATATATATCTATACACAAAAATGTTTATTTTTTTCTTTTAAAGTTGTGTACCAAATTTCACACATTCTGCAATGCTTAGGTATGGAGGAGGCAGAGTATGGGTATGTTTTAACTATATAGTTCGTTCCAATTAAATCTCCTGGGGGACAAAATATAAATAAGAGACCTTCCCCTTGAGTTTATTTCTCTCTGGAATGTGCATCCACTTTTTCAAGATGTTTGCCCAGAAGTCTATCTCCTGCTTCCTGGACTATTTATTACTCAATTAGAAGAGCTAAATGGTGAATAATTACCACAGTATCGATATAGCTGGAAACAGAATAAGAAAAAAAATGGATTACAATACTGATTACTAAAAGCTCTTTATCTGAGGCTTGCCATAGGTACAGTTATCCCCATTTTACATGCAGGAAATGGAAATGCAGAGTGCTGAAGTGCTTTTCCTCTAGGAAGACAGTGATCTGTTGGCACTCCGAAAGGAACAGATTTAGTAACACTGTGAGAGATCTGGTATGAGATTCTCTGTTCCAGCCATGAAGAAAGGTGGCCTCCTCTTCCCCTTACCACATCTCAGTAAGCACTGAAAGCAAAGGATACTCTTAGCTGTAGTGTCAGATGCTGTTTCACCAAGGCAGTTTTTGGGGTGCAGTAGGGCTATGTGGGGCTGCAGCCAACTGCACCTCCTCACAGCAGAACACATCCCAGCCCTGCCAAGGAAGAAACACTGCAGATTTGGCCCCTGCTAAAACACCGTGTTTTGGTGGGGGAGGGCAGGAGACAAGGTGTCCCTCCTGGTTTGAATGTCAGTTGTTGTCAAGTTGGCATCCTGAGCTGTTTCCATGACAACAGCTTTTTGTGCTGGGGGACGAGGTCATGCACCTGTGATCTCGATGAAAAGGACAATGAGAGAATGTACATTATTTAAAGCTTTTATCTTCCAGTACGTGTTTGAGTATAACCTTGAAATTGGGAGAATAAAGGGCAAAGTATATTTCTATGCATAGGAGTGAGGCAAACTAAATTGGTTAGAATGAGGTGTGAGGAAGATTGGGGGCATTTTACAGCACGGACACTTCTCTAACTTTTCATGGATGGGTCCAGCTGTCTCATCAACTTTCTATCCTGCATATCAGCAGAAGTTTCCCTGGAGTGAAAGGAGTCCATCATTCTCGTGAGACTGAAAGGAAGTGCATACAATAGGCTTTCGTTTGGTATTTTCCTAAAAGAATCTTGGATTAAGTTAGCTATTATGATTCTGCTTTGGTTGCCCACCACAGCTCCTGTTGTGTGAGCCTCTGGTTGAGCAATGAATGAAAAAATAATTGTTGACCCTAAGAGCTTCCAGTCAGAGTGATTATGTGTCACTCTGCACCTTCATTTGTTTAGAATGCCTAAATACTTACAAAGCTTCATTTAAGGCTTCAGTTAGATGAGACCTGCTAGAAATAAATATAAATTTTATTTTACAGAAAATAAGCTGCTTACTCTTTACATTTTCCAAAATGAAAAGGAAATGCTGCAAGACAAAAATTAAAACCAGACAGAGGTAGTTGGGATTTTTTGGTAAGATCTTCTTATTTTGTCACTGTTCTTGGTGTTGTCAACTTAGTACAATCAAAATGGGTTTGGCTGGCTACAGTTTTCTTCCTTTCAGAAATCCCGAAAAACACTGTTTTCCAGGAAGAAAAACATTCTTTTCTCTCATGAGGAAAGAAATGTATGGATGGCTCATTCTGAATGAAAAAGAAACCATAAAGATAATTCTGTAAAAGAATACTTAAATAATGAAATCAAGTTAACTAACCCAAAATGAGGGAAAAATTAAAACCTCAGCTAACTCAAATGGGAACACTAATTATATTATTACCATTCATAAAATATGCTTGTATTCTTATATGTGTGTGTATTCTATATAGGTAAATCAACATGTTGACATTTTTACTTCAAATACTTGTATTTTTTAGTCTGTGAGAATCATCTTCTGCACAACACATTGAAAGAAAACCCATAGACCATCCCAAAAAAGCAAGTGGTGCAATGAGAACAATTTAGCAAATTTTTCTTTGGCTATTAAGTCATAAACTTCAGAGATGATTTGGATTAGAATTTTCACAGCTCATATACATCAAGCATTTCTTTAAAATCAAAGCATTCAGGGTGGCTTTCAAATTTCTGCTGTTATAGAGATGAAAGGGACTGCACCAAGGGAGTAGAAATAAAACATCACAGAACGAGAAGAATCATTAGGACAGTAGATAGTCTGAGGAATGGTTACAATTGTTAGAAAAGGCTGTTAAGGTTATGTGGTGGAAGCAGGGATGACTGCAGCCCAAACCTATCTTTCCTTCTTTTGTGCTCTCGGAGGGCAAGTGATCCCTTCACTGCTATCCCAATGGATGACAGAGATTTCCTGCCATTACTTCTCCTTCTATTTACTGCCTGTTGCCCAATGTGGAACTGCTGGAATCTGTGGGATGTCAGGAGCATGTTTGTGAGGCTGACTAGAGAAATGTAGAGCTGTAAAACTGCACAGAGCATCCCACTGATCCCCAACCACCAGAGCTATGAGGTGTGTCCCAGAGGGCAAACCAACCTCTGCCAGGCTAAAAAAAGGACAAGCTGAAGTAGAGGTCTCCCAGTGCTTGCACCAGCACAATGATGACTCCAGGCTTTGGTAGTTACACATTTAAACTCTCTCCTCTTTTGGTATGCAAGAAGAGACACAGTGGCTCCCTCCCTCCCTCCCAGCTCGGTGTAGGTCAGCTGCTGTGCTTTGTGCCACTGGGCTCGGGGATAGCTGAGCAGGGAAAACCACGCACAGTCACTGTTACTGGTGATGTATGAGGGAGAGAGAGATCACTGTCACAGTATATCTGCTGTTTTCAATTTAATTAGTAGTCAGAACTTCATTTGTCAACTTAATCATTGCAGGCAGACACCGCAGAGGTGGGAAGTAGGGGGAAAAAATCAAGAAAACAAACAAAAGAAGGCCCATTTGTGGCTCTGAGCATATTTTATTTGTTTCTTAGCTCAGTTTATTTCAATATTTCATCTATGCCAAAGCTTAGATTAAAAAAAATGATGAATGTATGTAGTCTTGTCATTAAGTATTGGTTGCAGAGGAACTGGTTTTGTCAAGTTCTTCCTGTAAAATTGTGCTGCAGCCTGCAAAACTACTCAGCTTCTCCCATGTTTCTAGTTTCTTTGTATGTTAAGTAGATAAACATTTGTTCTTGTTTCAGCTGAGAGAAACAGTAGATTTTGGTATTTGGATGCTGCTAGCTATGGCCAAACTGAAGGAAATTTTGCACAAAAATTAAGGAGACTCCATCTGGTTCATACAAGTCAATAGTTGTACTTGCTTACCTTTGAATTTTGAAAAAAGAGGAAAAGTGGGGAGGTTTTATCCCTTGACTGGACTCTTCTGTGATCAGGAGTGATGTGGTAAAGCTTAGTGGGCAAAGCTTTAATGGGTATAAATAGTGCTTTCCTTACTCACTCGGGTGTTATGAGCCATTTTAAATCCATTTGTGTACAGCTTGCTATAGGGAAATCCCACAGAATGGGTCAAGTTTCTGTTTTCTTGCCTCAGTTATCCACTCTTGCCTGATGAAAGGTAGGAATCAGAACACAGAACTTGGAGCCGATATTCCTCAGGTAAAACAGTAGACAGCAAGCACAGACAGGAGAGTTGTTTGGCTTGCTCTGGCAGTGGGCTGAGGGCTCTGTGAGTGTGTGAACATCAATTCTCAGTGGCACAAAGGATCAGCTCAGGCTCTCCATTCCTGTCAGCTGCTGCTGCTGTGACCTCAGCTGTGGGAGGAGAGAAGAAGTCCACCCATCCTGTTCATGCCTCCCTCAGCTGCCCTGCTGTGCCCTGAAGTGAAGGGACCTGCCGGTCCTGTCCCTCACACCAGTGGCATGGCAAGAGGTGCTGGCACTGCTCTCACAGTTAAAACTTTCTGCTGGTCTTCGAAGGAGTCAAATGACTTAGTCTGGCCTGCTCTCCTGCGGTGTGACTGTGAGGAAACTCCTGCTGCAGCATAAAGTTACTCCTCCTTAGTCCTGTTGTCTTATAACAATAATAGTTTAAGCTTCCAGAAATCTATTATCATACTTTTCTCTATGATCATACTTTTCAAAGTGGAATAATAATAGTATGCTATTACTTTGAGGAAAACTTCAATGGCAGGTGGCAGTTCTTTACAGGAAGGCAGGCATTTTGTACTTGATGGGTTTTAGCTTTCAGCTTGAGTTTGATGGCTGCTGGTGGCTCAGGGACCCTTCATGCTGGCTCACAGTGTGAAACTCCTGCTCTAGATCCCACTGCCCCTGTAGCCTCTGGTTCTGCTTTCAGTGAACCCAGGCCAGGCTGCCATAATTTTCTGGCCTCTGCGCCATCCCTGACTTCCAGTGTATCATCTGTTGCAGTTCCTCACACTGCTGCCCAGTGCTATCTTTAGCAGGGAAAAGAGGAGTAGAATAATTCAAGGGAAGAGTGGAGTGGGTTGGGACAAAGGTCAGTGACAGCCACTGGATTCTGGGAGGGAGTTATGTGGTAACATGTCCTCTAATACATGAAGAAGAGCAGGAGGATTGAAATGTAGTTTGGGCTGCAGCCTAGCCCATGGATCAAATCCCTCAGGGGAAATGGTCCTGTGCAAAATCACATCAGAGTCACTGAGTAATGAAAAGTACTTGAGGAGAAGGAGAGATGGAGAGCCTTATGCCTTCCACCTTCAGAATCCTGTTGCTGTCTTGTACCACAATCTAGATGTGCTGTTGCATCTTTGGTACATTTTTGCTGTCATGGATGTGGGTGATTGGTGTCTGTCTCTGGACAGCGTTACCCCTCATGTCATGTAGAGGTAGCAAATGGTATTGGTGGTATCAGATTGATGCTGGTGTGTAACCCCAGACTGCACAAACTCAAAGGCTGAGGAAGGAGTGGTGAGTGTCATGAAATGCTGTGACTAAAGTCATTAGAAAGGCAGTGGCAGAGCTGGGACTGGAGCTCCTTTCCTGTACTCTGCTGTCTCAGTGAGAAAACTTTGCTGTAAAATTCCTACTGAGGTTGCCACTCTTCCAGACAGAGTGTAGTCTCCCTTGTCATCAGCTGCTGAACTCTGGCCCCAAAGGACAAGATTTATCATGTGTTTATGTGGATTTGCTCTTTGGAAACACAATGGTCCACATGTTATTTCAGGTCTTACAAAACATGTGCTGATGATCTCTGGACTGTTCTTTTTTTTCCATAAATATATAGCTTGTAACTTTTTATTTTTGCTATGTATTTTTGGAAATGAATATTTATTTTGTGAATTTGTGTTGAAAAGGGATATAAGAGGGCATGCAACCATTGTCAGAGCACATTCTTAAAGAGTGTGTGAATGTGTGTGTATGGCCTTCTAGCCAGATGGGTTGGAAGACCAAACTGCCTGGCTTCTGCTCTGGTGTGATGATTCATGAGTCACACTAGCTCCCTCTGTGCCTCACCTCTTCCCTCCCTATGTCCACCCTCTGTGCCTCACCTCTTCCCTCCCTCTGTCCACCTCAAATATGGCTCTTCAGCAATGTTTTCTTCACAGCCTTGTGTGGCCTGAATCACAGTTTCAAGCCAAATTGCTATTGTAGCATAAATTACGTGTAAAATTGTGTATAAGTATTATATTTAATTTATGACATGGTCTCTTATGCAGGATTCATGGAGCTTTTAAGTGATACTGTCCTGGTTTCTCAATTCAGCTTTACTGTCATTTGTGAAGCTTCTCTGACACTTCTTTGTTTTGAATATTTCTGATGTGCCTGAAGTATTTTGGTACATGGTATTTAAATACAATAGGAATAATTAACAAAAATAGAATACTGATCGTGACAATGGCACTTTCACTCCCTTTCTCCTTCAATCAGTTTCCTAGTAATTTCTGTAAGAATTTTCTGCTTTTATGTCTAAAGCAAACCTGCTATCACAGAAAACTGTTGGTCAGAACTAATGAAAATGAGTTACTTAAATGAAATGTCACTTAAATGAAATGTTACTTAAATGAAAATGAATTACTTAATAATTTCCCACTATGAATTCTTTGTATCTCGAAGGAACCCTTCATTAGGAGAGCTCACAGCTTTTGAAAGAGCAATGAATTTGTATGTCACTGCAACAGCCTGTTGAATTAAGTGGTTATGATGCCCATTTTACTGATGAGCAAACTGAGGGACAGAGAGAAGTAACTTGCCTGGGGCTATGTGGTAAATAAGGATTTGAACATGCCTGACTTCTGTCTTCATCCACTTACAGTAATTTCTTTTTTTTCCAGTATTTTCTTTTTTAGTTTTGTGTGTGTGTTCATCTTATTTACTTAACCTCTTCTTTTTTTTTTTCCTGAAGTCCTTTTTCTTGAAAAATAGTGTCAATTGAACAATCACTCTCATTAATACTGTCTAAGGTTTGTTTCACTCTTATATATATATATATATGTGTGTGTGTGTGTGTGTGTGTGTAAAGACCCACATTCTAAATGCTACAATGGGAATGTAGGGATTCAGCCCAGCTATTGTTTGGACTAAATTTGCTTGTTAGTTAGATGTGGCTCCAGGAAAAGGTGACTGTTTACTTGGCATGTTCCAGTAATCTAATTGGAAAAGTGGAATTACCACTTAGAAGATGTGCAGGAATGATGGGGAGAGAGGATCTTTAACTCATGAAGCTAAAATGAACTGAAGTTATATGCTGGAAAGTGCTGCCGTTGCTGCTGTGGAGAGAAGCTTTATTTGAAATTACAAAATGAAAATTACCGATCAATGCAGCCAGAATGGAATGATTGATACCTCAATTGCACTTCTAGAAAATGTAACATAGCGTAAAGATACACTATTTACCTTCTTTTCAATTCCAAGGTTTTGCACATTATAATAACATATATAAGTGCACAAATGGGCATTTCCAGATGGTGCAGTTGGGAGCAGAGATGAAAAGAGCTGCAGTATGTATCAAACTTCAGGCAGAGCTCAGCTGCAGTAATATTTAATTCTGGGAAAATGGTGAAATTAGTGGTCTCCCATGACTGAAGTTGTGTTTTCCTTCACTGTATGAGGCTGTGGAACTAAGGGTCAGGAAAGAACTGCATCTAATGCCATGAGCATGGACTATGTTACCTGTGCAATGGCAGGGTGTGCTCAGAGTGTAGGACACATTAACTAACAGCTTTTCTATCCCTACAGCACTTCCTGGGAAATACTTAAAAGTTCACAGCTTAGTTCTTTCACCACTGAGAACCTTAGTTCATCTGCCCTTGTACCTCTGGGTATTTTTGTGCAATCGCCAGAAGTGGAATTCCTACAATATATATTTTCTAGCAGTGACCTAAGGAAAAGAATTTATGCTCCCACCTTTTTGATGGATGTTTTGATGGATAAAGTACAGTTTACATCATAGAGATTAAGTGCTTTACCTCATTTTGCTTAGTGCATGAAATAAGAATGTTTTAGTATTTAAATACAGGATATAAATAAATCACCATTCTAAAGCTTGGGCCAGATCTCCATCCTTGTATTGTGTTTCTGCTTATTATTTATGATTACCAGCTATGGCTAAGCTGCTGAACACATGCTTAAAAAATGGGGAATACTTATTTGCTTACAAATATCCAGCACAAAACTGCACAAAACTTAAAGAATCCATATGAGTCAGAAAGTTATTTTGGCTTTTGGAGGAGCCTTGTTTGTACAATGTCTACACCTCTGGCTATATTTGACCTGCTGCTACTTCAAGGAAAGAAGCTTCCTGAGAGAATGTGCAAAAATGTTATTTGAGAAACTGCCTGCTCATTTTTTTCAATTGCTGAAGGTCTCTCTATATAGACAGGTTAAAATATTTGTATAAATATTGTGATTTTCAGGAATATTTAGCTCATTGTATTTCTGTAATCAAAAGAAAAGGTCAAGTCCTGTGTGTGCTTATGTAAGAGCAATAGCACAATTCAGTTTTCTGCTACAGACTTCTAACAAATTTTCACTGCTGTAATGTTTGGCCTTTTAATATCATTATGCCCTATTCATTGCCCTTCCCAGAAACTCTAATTTTCTATGACATCATAAGTGGTTGCTATGGATATGATTGCTGTGACACAAACATGATTAGTGATTAGGACATCAGACGAAAAAATGTTATGTGAAGATGAGGAGCTGTGGTCTGTTTTCATGCAAATGTCCCTAGTATAAAGTGGAGGACAAGGAAAGCAGAAAATAGAATAAATAACTAGAATTGCCTCTAAATGAAATGTTTTACCAAGTTTTCCCCGAAGCGTCAGCAGCTCTTTAAACATGCTGGTGATGGCCCATCACAAAGCCAGATGTTACCATTTATCAAGTAAAGTAAAGAGCTCCTCCTGCTTCCACAAATACGAACTGAATATGAAATCAAATGGGAAACTGCTGCACTAACACTGGAGAAGGTATAATGTAACTTTTAAGCTATCAACAGGCTTGAGAATAAAAGAAGTGTCTGAAAGGAAGGAGGAAGTGTCGGCAGCATTACTTGATTTGTCTTTCAAAGGCAAAACTGCAGTCATATATATAGACTTGAATCTCTTGATGGGTGTCCTAAGGTTATGATTGCCTTCTCCCCTCCCTCTGTCACCTTCTCTTCCTGTTCCACACATAAATCACATGCTTCTTAGGGAAAAAAGACCAAGGAAGCAAGCCTTTAGCAAGCTTCCTAAAGCCCAGACTAGTAAATGGGCATTCAGGACACAGAGGTAGCAGATGTAAACACTTTCCTGCAGGCATGCTTTCTCTTCCATGTCAGTGTTAAACCTGGTGAGAAAAAAACCACCAACAGCATCAATCCTGTTTTGCAAAATGATGTAAAGCATCCAAATTCTGCTCAACCCCAACACTGGCTTATATGGTCAGGAAACATCAGTTGTAAAAGTATTCTTTTTTCATGGTGTTTTACCTGGAAATGTATTATTTCTGCTCAGATGAGGACCTGGTTATGTAGGATGGAGTAACTGCTGTAATGGTGGACTGATGTAACTCACTGACTTTAGGATTAAATGTAGAATCATTTGTAGACTCCAGATCTTAAAAAAGGCATGCACAAAAGGACAGAAGATTAGTGTATGTAGCTGTAACAGTGCTCCAAAATATCTCCAAATTGGTTTGGAGGGAGAGGTGTAGGAAAACTGATTAAGTTGGAAAAAACAGATATACTTTCATGAATGTAAGTGCTTTTACAGGTCTGAAGATTAAGCAGAAATCTTGAAAGTACATATTGAGGGTAATTGTTTGGCTAACTTAATTAGGTTAACTCCAATTAGACAATTTAGAAGAAGGGCAGTCGGGAACTGTAGTGTACTAGGAGATATTAGCAAGAGAGAGGTCATGAGATTGTTGGGTGAATGGATTTTTTTTTTTAATGTATTGAATTTTGAGGAGTTAGTTGGGATGGCATATAAGAAAAATTATAAATGTCAGAAAACCAGTACTGCTTCCAAACTCATGATTTTTAGCACTGTACTGGATTATATTTTAAGTTTACAGGCTCTTTTTTTTTCGAAGCAATTTGTAGTTTTCCTTTACGTACAAAGCCTGAGAGATCAGGGTCTGAAAAGCTGTACTGTGAAAAATGTTATCTCACTGGAAATTATTGTTTCTGTGCTTTGTGTGTTTCAGTGTTCACTCTGGTGCATAGTGATGAAGTGTATTATATTCTAGGATGAATAAAGCAGAGTTTCGTTGTGCAGTGCTGACTGTGGTGGCTGCAGTGATATGTTTGCATTTCTGGCTGTGCTGTGGCATTAGATGGCTCCTTTCAGCATTTGGCCTAATACCCTAGCATGGACTATAAGGGTCATTTTTGTGACTACACAGTACAGCTGGTTTGTGCTGGGTTAGGAGTGCTGCTGGATACACCGCTGAAGCAGGAGAAATGAGTTCTCAGTTTGCCCCTGCTCTACAGGATGTAACCACTGTGAGGTGTGGAAAGGAGCTGTTCTGTCCCCGTGCTGCCACTAGCACTACTTCCACCTCCAGAAAGAGGACTGATGTCCACCCCATCAGCAGCAGCTCCAAGAGGTCCTGTGCACAATTCCTGTCTCATGCCCTCACTCTGGTGCCTGTTGTACAATTTGAGACCAATATGTTTCAGGAGGGTGGTTGTGGAAGTGGGGGGAGGGGGCCGCTAAATTATGGTTGCTGTGGGAACCATAACTTTGAATTTCTTGACATCTGTCCAATGACAATCTCAACATTAACGTTGCATTAACATAGTTTTTTTGCATTTAATTAAAAAAGATGATGGCCTGGAATCTGTTAAGGAATTTAAAGCCAACATTTAAACTGTTTGCTGGGAGCAGATATGTCAGAGCCTCTGCTCTGGAAACGCTCACAAAACAGTCTGACAATGTACAATAGCCACAGAGACGAGAAATGAAAGCAAAATGTTTGTAACACCATTCCTTGTCTCCTTCTGGTGGCTTTGCCCATCTTTCTCGTCTGAAGGAAACTGCTCTGACTGAGTTTAAAATAACTTGGAGATGAAATAATTGCTCTCAGTTCCTCTGTATGCCATCCCCACTGCTGACCACTGACTCACTTGTGTGTGCAGGCTTAGTTTCCTGGGGGTTTTGCTTCTCCAGCCTACACTGCCATCCTGCAGCTTCTGAAGAGATTATGGCAGAAGCTCTTGCGTGTATGAAGGTAGAGGCACAAGACAGTAGTAATTGACTGTAGTATTCATCCTGATTTCTGGACTCTTTAAAATGTGTCTGGGTTTCCCACATAGTATTCTAGTGCACTCACTAATTGGCTTTGATTTTGCGGGTTATGCAAAAAAAAGCGTTTACAACTGATAGGCGTCTCACCTTGAAAGGTTTGGGGACACTAAGCTTTAGAACTCTCTTTTGTAACCTCATGTTATTTCAATAAGTTCAGCTATCAGACAAATAGACATATGGACTATGCTAAAGTTAGGTGCTGTAGATAGGAGAAAGATGTTCATATGGCACCCGTGTTATTTAGCCTTCTCTCATAACAGAATACCATACTGTTAAAAATTGTCTATTTTTATGTAATTCTTCCACTTATATTGAGATAAAAAAATTATTAGTCTAAGGTTGGCTCACATCATCAGAGCTTCTAAATGTTGGCAACTTCCCTACAGTCTGTTGCAGGCAATAACTGCCAGGGAAGTTGCTTGAACACAGGCAAAAAATAGGTCTTCCTGCTGAGCCACCAGCCCAGCAATGTAAGACAGAATTTAATACCATGGCCTTAAGAAAGTTTCCGTGTTCTTCACAGACAGTCGTGCCTTCAGTAAGGTGACGGAGGGAGAATATAAAATCCCAGAGTTACTGCAAGCCTTGAAAAAGTTGTGAAAGAAGACTTGGCAGTGAGTAGCTTTATGTAAAAGATTTTTGCATATAAATTGCATACGCATATGACATTTTAGCTCCAACTTTACATGTGTTTTGGAGGTTGGATGCAATCTTGTCCCTGCCTGTCTGTTTGCTTTTGCCATAGCTACATCAATATTAATCCCGTTGGTTTTCCCTCTGGCTTTTTTCTTAACTTCCCTCTCTTCCAGTTTTGATTTAAAAACTAGTTGGTTCCTTTTATCCTAGAAAAAGACCTAGGCATCTCTTTTCTATTTTTTAATGAATTATTGTATACAAAACATGTATATTTCTTTTTTGTCTTTTGTAGTAGACACTCTAGTATTCATCTGGTGACAAGCAATGGCTAGAGAGCTGATAAAATGAAGAGATATTCCTTTACTGGAGACATTTTCTCTTCTTTAAAGGTAAAGAATCATTCCTTAAGTATTATTGCTATTCTATCTCCCTCTGCCCGCCTTCTTCCCCCCTTCCTTCATTATCATCAGAGAATCACAGGCTTGGCTCACCAACTGTCTGCACACTGTATTTAAGAAATATCACTATTCTGAGCTCAGATTTGGATGGACTGTTTTAAATGACTCATAAATTAACTCCTTTTTTTGTTTGGAAATTGTCAGTGAGCAGTCTAGTCTCCCCCTATTTTTGTTTCTTTATTAATATCCTCCTGGTGAGTGTATTTAAATTTTGGGGTTTCTTGTAAACTGTTCTGCAAAACAGAACATGGCTTATCTTTGTAAGATGCCATGGCATGGGACAGCTGCCCCTTGTTGCCTGCATGACTGAGGTGGTTGTGGGCAGACACCTCTGAACAATCTATAGTTCTTCAGCTTTGTGAAACACAATCAGAGCTATGAAATTTTCACACTCACTTCAAGTAAAAATTAAAGGTTTCCACAATATTAGCTGATGAAATAAGCAATCCCTCTTTCCTTTCCATTCTAGCAGCAGTGACTCATTTTGCTTAAGTCACCCTGCTCCTACAGTGGGAGAGTCAAGGCACTCTAGGTTATGGTAGTACATGAGTTACATCTGTAGTGGAAGGGAGTTTTTATGCCAGAAGTCTATCAACAATTGATTTGCAGAGCTACACCTCAATGTAAAAGTACTTTCCCTCCATCTAGTATTTTTTTATTATTTGAAATTGTTCGAATTTTTTGTTTGGTTGGATTTTTTTTCCCCACACTACTGATTTGTTCTAGCTGTTTTAATGAACTGAAATTTGGAGAGTGTTTGAGAGCAAGACATTGTCTTTAAAGCCTCATGCTTTCTAGCACACACACACACACACACACACAAATTCCCTTAATGTTTCTAAGTAAAAAATCTGATTTCTCACAATCATTCTCATTAATTTCCTGAGGTGGACACATGATATAATTAATACCTTGCATCCATGTCCAAAATAAATGTAATTGACAACTCAGGGGTTCCAGTTAGCACAACATTTAATTTGATTCCTAAGCATATGAAAGTTGCTTCCAGTTGAATAAGAGAATGTAGATGAACAGGGGTTGCAATGGTGCATCAAAAGCTATGACATCCCTGTTCAAATCATTTATAAACAGCTGAAGAATTTTAAGAACTGAATTACTACCTGAACTTCAAAAGAGACCATGTATTTCTATTAATATATAGAACAATTGCGAGCTGTTAGCCGTTATTTGAAATTGAAATTCATCAGAAAGGTGGTGGAGGAGGAATATATCTGCACTCTAATGTGGATAAAGGATCTTCTGTGTGAGGTAAAATTACTTGTGAAAGAAGTTTAAATAAACTCTAAAGAAGACATGAAACTTTATCTTCAGAGTGCCTTTCTCCCAGCCTCAGCTCAAACTCTCAGCTTTTTCCCAAGCAGATCCTAAACACAACCTTAGATTAAAAATTCTGTTTCTAAAGCCTGGATTCATTCCTGACCAAGAATTTTCTGAAATCCTTCAGCCACTAAAAAAAACAAACAAAAAAATTTTTACACCATCCTGATGATTTTTTTTTAAACTGAAAAATCTGACTCCGTTAGTAATGCATAGTACATTTTTCCTTAACATAGGACTTATTTTGTGGAAAGAGGAGAATGGGGGCTCTGTTACTCATCACCACAGAACTCCAGCCTGACTCTTTTTGCAGGTCTCATCTCCTTGCCGTGAGACACAGGGCTGATGATTTCCTCTGTAAATAGAAATGCACACAATACATCACACTACTACAGCAGAACTTTCTAACATCACCTTTTTACCTCTTCTTAGCAGGTTCAAAATATGAATAAGGGCCAATGCTCTGAACTAGAATTTCTTGTGCAGTTTTGCTTTCATGTAGTTGTAGCAAGCAATGGATAAAATTGCTTTGTGTGTGAATGCCAGAAGCAGTGCTGGTATTTCAGAGTAACCGATGTCCCTGGGACCCAGGCAGTGATGTTGGGCTGAAAGGACAAATTGCTACATGTAATTTGGCAACCTATTTAAGGGGTAAAATAAGCAAGTTTTAGCATGATTATACACCAGCTCTGTTTTACTAATTGCTATTTGACTAAAAGCTGTTTTTTTCAAAGCCCCTGGAGCCGTTATGTGCAGCAAAGGAAAGTAATAATGAAAGAAAGCTTGATATTACACATATGAGCCACAGATTGTGTAAATCCAGCATTCCAATTCTGGTATTAGCTAAACATGCTCCTAATATTGCCACACATTGATTCAGGATAAAATACAGAAAAATGAGGCAGTTTGAAAAAGTCCCTCCTGTCCTATGTGGCAGACATAACAAATTTAGAAATAGTGGCATGATTAGGATATTTTGAAACCAAATTAATTAAATTTATTTTACAGACCATTTCTCTCTACTTTCAAGTCCTGGAAGCTCAAAGGTTTATTCACTCTCTAATTCTCTGCAGGATCAGCCTGAGATAGGGGAAAAGATTCTGTAATAGAAAGGAGGTTCAAGTGAATGGGTCTTGTTTTACGAGGAGGGGAGAAAAAAAAAGACACAAACAAAGCAGCTAAAATTCAGATCAGCTTTTTAAAATTCATTTAGATATCATCCATATTGGCAGCTGTGGATGGAGGGTGAGATGAGAGTTTTGTGTCATGAAACTATGGTCACTTAGACTGTAGAAGAAAATCATCAAAATTTATTTTATGTTTGACACAGAACAAGTATCAAGCCAAAATCTTTGATTTTGCAATACTAAATCTGAAGTTGCATGTGAAAGGGAAAAGGAAATAGAGAAAGAAATTTAAAAAAATAAAAAGACGAAGCGGGGAGGGGGGAAGGCAGTACTAAAACTGCAGTCTTAGCCTTCTAAACCCTTTTGCTTCTCTGATTGATACTTTTCAATTATACCTTCCCATTTCACTGACATTTGAAATGCTATTTTTTTTCTAGCGATAACTTCAAATGCTTAAGTTCCAACAGCACCAGTAACCCTGTTTAGCTGTAGTAGTAAATTGGTTCCTTGTACAACATAATGGCAGTGACAGCCTTTTGCTAGGGAAATGAGTTCTCCAATGGGACATGCCTATGATAAGACGTCCGGTTTTGAAATTGTATTTCTCTGTATCAGAATTAAATCTGGACTTTATATTTCTTTGCTGCCACTGCTCTGTAGCTGGTCCCTATACAGTACGACCAAAGACTGACAAGTAATGCTTACACAGGAACCCTTTCACTTAAATTGGATTTGTCCTTTTATGTTTCCTCCTATTATTAGCTATTAAAATCTCTCAAACCCTTTTTTAAACAGTGATAGGGTTTGGCAAACCTGAAACTCACTGACTTGGAGGAGGAAAAAAAGTGTTCTACTATTAAGAGCAATAATTTCCTTCCCTGGGTAAAATTAACTCGCATTTAGTAAAATACGGTATTGATTCCCTGTGTTATACAGTAAGATACATAGAGTATCTTCATTGTGTTGAGAAAGGTCAGGATTTGAATCTATTATATTGGCACAGCTAAAGGCCTTTTAAAAAGGATACCAAAGAAAACACAAATCAGCACCACTCCTGGGTACCTTTAGAAAATCCAAGCCTGCTTTCTTCTGGCTGTCATATTGTATTTCTTAGAGTCTTTAATGGTTAAAACAAAAGTAATGTGCCTCCTGTGCTGCTTGATTTGCATTGGTACCTGACAGTAGCAGAAGTGTGTGCACTTAGTGTGTTATTACTGTGTGCTGTAATGGAACAGCACAATGCAGGGCACTAGGAGATCATCAGTATATATAATTTCATTTTAACTTTAGATTTACGTTATCACTTAAATAACAAAATAATAATCAGTTTGTGGGAAAGGCTAATTCTTTTTCCATTTCTTGCAGTAAAAAAATTAACTCAATGTGATCCCTATATTCGTCTCAATACTGATACCAATTCCATCCTATTTTTCTTCAAAGAAACACTGCTGGCAAACTTAGGAGAGAAACTTCTTGGAACGTCAGAGATGTTCAGAAGCAAAAAAGTTTATATTTCAGCAATACAGTAGAAAATAAAGACAAGCATGCTTTTCGACTAAGAGGCACATATCTTGAAAAGACTATTCGACTTGTACATAGACAGATTATCTATACAGCATTTATGTCTGATTTGAGAAGACTGCAATTTTTTGGCTTCAGTGGCCATCAAGGATCAATAACAGTGGTCAAGATGATACTTTTCCTTGCTGTGGTAGAGAGTCCATTGCACCTATTAAATAATTCAATTTTTAAAAAAAAATTATTGAATGATTAAATTTCCTGTGTAAAAGGATTTGGACCTTTAATTGTTAATATTTTTCCTTTTTTAAAACATTGACCAGAATATAACTTTTACAGCCTCTGTCTGTGTTTTCTAAATGCCATTAATAATCAGAAATGTTGAATACAGAAGGGCAAGTTAAATCCTGTCATTGAAACAGCAAACAGCTTTAGTCAAATGTATTGGCACAGAATTAAAAATGCATCAAGCATGTATTTGTCTTCTCAATGGGAAGCCCTTATTAATAGTTTGAAGAGTAGAAAGCTTAGCCTTATGCAACAAGCACTGTAGTAGGTTGGGTTTTTTTTTTAAAATATATTTTAATGTGTGAAATTGCAGGATGCCAAGGTTGCCATTAAAGCTCCTCTCTCATTCCAGTAATTTTCCCACTTAGATTCATTCTTTCCTTTCACAAAAAAGCACTTCATAGTGGTCACAGCAGAAATGCAGTGATACTGAGCAGAGTGCAAGGTTAATTACTACTCCACTGTCAAAATATTGGACATAACTACAAGGACATGAGTCGGCTCACTTCTCTGAGAAATCTCTCCCTTTTTCTCTTGTGTGCAGGGATTTTCTAAGGAAGTGTGTGTGCTTTATTCAGAATTTTAGTAGAAATGACTTATAGACAGGCTATTTTAGAAGAACCCAATTTTTTGATTCTGACCCCAGCATAGAACAGTAGCACGAACCCATAAAAAAAGATTGTATTCTCTATAGACCTGTGGACATGACTCCTACCTCAGGGTTCCCTTGGAAAATAAATCAGGTGAACTGTCTGTGTTCAAAACTTTGCTTTGGCTTCTGACTCTAGAAATTTAAAAGCAAGTGTTTGTCTTCAATGCTGTTACTCTTCCCTATTCAGCCAAGATGTGGGAAGTTTGACAAACTTGGAAAATGGCTTCTTTGTATTTGGGACTAAACCATACCTAAATTTTAAAATTAAATTAAGGGAAATCCCAAATCTACGTGTGGTCTGGCAGGTGCCTCAATCACTGTTTACTAGCTGTGGGCTGGCAGGCTGGAGTCCCCTGAAGCCCTTACTGGAAACCTACAAAACAGAACAAAACTGGTTTTGCTATCTCATTCACAAATCTGCTCAAACTGCTGTAATAAAGAGTGCACAGGAATCTTTCATTGGCTTACAGTTTGTAACAAGTGCTCAAGAATGATTCTTCTATAGATGATGACAGAGTTGCCAAAGGCAAAATCTGACCAACGTTGCTGTGGACTTCAGTCTCTGCTTGTGATCCAGCCCATGGATGCCTCTCAGCAGGGTTAAATAACTGCCTTGCTTGGAGGTCAAGATTACTCCACTCCTATATTTCACCAAGATCTTCTTGCCTTGTCATTTCTCCCTTTTGACAGCCAGCTGCTGTCATGCAGCTTGATCATGTTATTGTGGTCCTTTTGCTGATGCTTCCTGGACTAGTGTGCTCTTTTCTCTAGCTGTCAAAACCAACCCAGCCCACTTCCACCACTTGACATAATGGGTGGGAAAGTTTTCCCATAACAAGCCCAGACCTCAAAAGCAGGTTCTTGTATTAATATCCTTCACCAAACCTCTCAGCTTCAGGCATGGCATATCTGATTAGGCAATACAAAAATTTTATATGGGCTATGAGGTCTTGAAAAGCTGCTTTGTGTGTTTGTTGGAAAGGAAAGATGTGACCCACGAAGGTGTGTGTCCAGAGTTTATTTGAACTCTTTATGCAGTTGGAATGGGAAATGGGCTGAATAAATAGAGATGAAGCTGAAGAGAAAACTGAAAGAGTAAGTGTGGGAAATGTCTTATGCTTTGCTTAACTTTCATACAAAACACATGTCGTGACTACTTATTTTAAATTATTTTTTAAAATGTGCTTATAGCGTGAGTGAGAACAAATCACTTTAAATTAACAATGCACATAAAAATAATTAACAAGCTGACCACATGCTTGCTAATCTCAATCAAATTTGCAAACTGCCATTAAAACAAACACAAAGCCAAAACATAAAACCCCCTAACCCCTAAATCCACTATAACTCATGATCTTATAAACAGCTAATGCATCTTTCAGCCTGCTTGGAGATCTGAGGCCTTTCAGACAAGTGGTGCTGTGAGTAATTTCTTCACTGGTGGTTCTCATTTGGCAAGGCAGCAGACTTTTAAGTCTGGGGGCTTTTACCTTGTGTCTTTTAGCAGAATTTAGCAGTTAGAAAAGTGAGAAGAAGGGTGAGTTTTTGAATAGTCAGTCTTTAAAGGCCTTGGTGAGTTAAAATCAACACCTTAAGATACCCAAAATGAGCATGGCATCCCATTTATCCTGGTAAGCATATTTATTACACTTTTTTTTTTGGACCAGAAGAGCTTCTGTGTGATGGCATTCTGCACTTAATGATATTATTCTTTGGGATGTACCTTTTAAAATTCTTCACAGTTTTCCTGACCCCCCCAAAATAAGCTTTATCGCCTTCCTGTTACTAATGGACAGCTAAGGTATGGAAACTATGTGATGTCCCAGTGTCCAGGGCCTGATTTTGTACTGAAACCTGCCTTACCCATCTTAATCAGCAGCTTGGTTTTTAAATAGCTGGCTTTCTGAGTCTCTTCTAGTTTTGTACACATGGTATTTTCTTTTAGCTGAAGCTTATTGTCAACTGGCTTTTTTTCCCCTGTAAAAAAATCAATACAATTTGAATTTTTCTACCCAGACTGAATCCTTGGTAAATTGTTGTGGATGGTTATTGATTTCTTATATCTGTGAGATTTTTTTTTTTTTTTTAAATAGCATTAAGGTAAACAGAAGTTTTATTGTGTTCATTTTACAGGATAACACTTATCTAGACAAAAGAACACATAAGCACAGGGCTTACCTATAGGAAAGATGCAGCAAATCACTTCCAATAACACAAAATAAGAAGAACAAAACTTTTCCGTTGCTGAGCAGAATGGGAAGATTGCTTTCTTGTCACAAATTTTGATTGAATTGAGTCTGTGCTTTTGGAACTGGCTTACTGATAGAACAAGAAACACCATTTAACTATTTCTTACACTTTCATGCCTACAGAAAACACAGTAAAGGCAGAAAAGGTCTTAATGAGGATTATGACTCTTTCCTTATCCTGCTGAATCTGGTGAGGGAAAGGATGAGAAATATATCTGTCTTTTAGACATCAGGTTGATTCTTCCTCTTTACTTCTAAGCTGTCTCCAAAATGTGAAGGAGGCTCTCCTATTTCACTCTGAAGGCAAGTGGAGCAGCCATTTCTAGAAGCACAGGAAAACAGAAAGTTGATTAATACAGCTGGGTTTATGAAGTCTCCACCCATACAAAAATACACAAGTATTTCCAGTGATCCCTGAGGCTTCCAACCTTTGGGATCAAAATCTTTAAAGAAGGCATTGTAATTCCAGACATAATAATAATAATAATAATAATAATAATAGCAACAATAACTTTGATAAAGTAGAATGAAGGGAAAGATAATGAATTCCAGCAGAAAAATGAATGGATAATGTAGGCTTCCTGGGACAAAGAACAATTCTAGGGAACATGTGACCCCAAAATTACTTGAATGTTGTGAACACTGATGTTCAGTGACAAACATTCTGAACTCCAATATTGCTCTTTCAAAAACGCTGATATTTAGCTTTTATAAGGTAGGACTGTTTTGGGGTCATGTCATACACCAGAACTACTGTGGGGAAAATTAAAGTTAATTATTGCTGAATGAGATGCCAGATAATAATAGGAATCCAAAGGACAATGTTTGGTGTTTCTTCTTCTTTCTTTTTTTTTTTTTCTCCTTTTCTCTGCCTCTCTTTTTTTTTCTTTTTTTTTTCTTTTTTTTTTTCTTTTTTTTTTTTTTTTAAGCATTCATTCTTTTCTGGTTCCCTGTGGAGTGTTCAGTTCCTAGGGTGGCCTGAGGAGAGATCAGTGATGCTGTGCTTTGTAGTCTATTACAGCACAGCTGTTCATCAATTAGAATGGAGAAAATAATCCTGCTGTTTTAGAATAGCATGATGTGCCTTCTCTGTTATCAGGCAAAATGCAAACTGGATACATGAAACCCATGCAGGGAGGCTGCCAGTGTGAGGGGGAACCTCTGACTCAAAAAAGTTCTCCTTTATTATTCTCATTTTCTCTGCTAGTTTAAAACTGTAATTACAAACTTGAGCACCCACTCTACCTTATGACATGAAGGAGCATCCGCAGCTGCCCTGCAGGAGCCAGTAGAGCTATTAGTGAATCAGAGGTCAAGAATAAAGCTAGGAAATGTGAATCAATGCTATGCTTATGCAGAGTGTCTGTTTGTACACTGCTTTATTTCTTTTTTTTTTTCCTTCCTTTTCCATCAGGCCTTCTTTTCTTGTAATAGCAGAGGAATGTGTGCTGAAAAGCAGATAGTTAGTGCCACTTTGCCACCATATGCCTTTATATTTGGAAATTTGCATAAACAGCAAAACATTAAAACAGGATTCATAACCCCCCCTCAAAAATAGAAAATATATGCAGAAGTTTCAAAAGGAAACCATGGGAGTTAAGTTAAAAAGCCCCAGCCCCTAAATCCCATTAATTGGAAACAGTGTATTTTATTTGTATTCATAACATGTATCTATTATGCAGACTGTCTAGTGTACAGCACACAGTTTTTACAGGGGCTAAGGAGCCCTGCTCATGGGCAATGTTCTGGATTTCTGTTGTAATTCTTAATGTGTGGAGCAGACACACAGAGCATAATCTGCATTAAAAACCTGGGAGTCAGAGAGATGGACTGTGGTTAAAGCAGAATCAATCCTCTGTGCTCTACCACAAACACATTGGCATGTGCCAGTGCCAGCTGCATTCACACTCAGTCCTTCATGGAAGCAAAAAAAAATATACTCTGAGATCCAGTGAATCAATCCTCCAGGTCTAAAGGAGTGATGGAGGTTAACAATTTCTTTTAAAGTTAGTGTTTTTCCACTCTGATCAATGCTTCTGCAGAGAAGACATGACCCTGGGTGTTACAGAGGCTGCTTCACAGCTGAAGGTGGGGTGGTGCAGCATGTCTGGCTTGAGGTGTGGGTGAGCAGCTTTGGAAACCCACTGAGACCAGCATCTCCTGGCCAGGGAGTGCTCTGGGGTTCTGACTGGCAGTAAATGTTGAGGTCCTGCTGTGATTGCTCCTGCTTTTCTGATTGCCTCCTTCCCCTTTGTGCTGTAGGAGGTCAGCAGGCCAGGTCTCCTCTCCAGCCTGCATTCTTGCCTTGCTGTCTGCATACTGACTGAAATAAATAAGAACAACGTGGACAAATTAATCAGGGAGGGGACCATTTCTGCTTGTCACAAGTGGTTAACAGCTGCAGGATTTGCTACATTCATTGCATTTTGACATGAATTTAAGACACCTATCTCCAGCTCCTGCCTTCTGATGTAACTGAAAGTATTCTTCTGCTTCTGGAGAGTGCAAACAGAACAGTGACTTCAGCCAAGGGAAAGTCTTTCTCTATCTGAATTTTACCTAGAAACAAAATGGAAGATTTTACTGTTCATACTTAAATCCATTTTATTAAATGGTCTGAACTATTGTTCTGCCTTAACAATAAGCTAAGGAGTACTTGCAGAGGGGCTTGTGGTGATCTCTCTTTTAATGGGAAGGTCTCAGAAGAGCACCTATGTCAGACAATATCCACTTGCCCAGATACAGATGCAGGGTGGTCCTGGCCAGAGTTTCCCCCCTCTGGGCTCTGTAATTTGGTTTGCAAACCTTTACCATCTTACACTGTTTAAGCTGTGTTAAAATATCTGAATTTTTCCTTTTCTTCCCCATCAGATTCAAATTGGAACTTACCATTTTGTTGCTCTTCTCACTTGTGTAATTTGACCTGTGGAAGCATTTATAGTTTTTCTTGTTTCTTTCTTCCCAATACTCCTGCTGTTGCATCTTTCACAAACATTTGTCTTCATTTCTCTCTCTAGTAAGAGAATACATCTTAAAAGCAAGGATACTGGAACAGAGATTGTGCTTCATTCATTTAGTTTGGCAATTAAAATGTAGTAAGTTATTTATTATTCATAATGTCTCATGTACCTTTGACTATTACTGTATAGTTGCTAAATGTAAGGAAATGGTAATGTGAGACATTAAGTGATATAAGATCTTACTACAGCATTGCTTCTGCTCAGTCTTTACCAGAAGTGGCTGAAAGGCACAGATTTTGGATGCAAATTAGAAAGCATATAGATTAATAATGATCATTGGTAAAAATAGTTAGATTTGAATGGTTAATCCATGCAATGTAGTTGTATTACTCTTTTTAAAAATAATCTTTTATTTGCCTTTTTACGTTGGGGCCTGTGAACAGAATCCTAAATCTTCAGATGCAGTTGATATCTGGACATGTCTATAAATTTTTTTTAGGAGTAATAATTGGCTTGTAAACAGTAAACAGCTATTTGAAAACATGTGCATTTCATATGTGCCAGGTTTCGTGTAATCTATACAAACTCTCCATACTGCAGCTATATCCTTGGTTTCAGCCATCCGAATCCCTTGTGTCCTCACACAGGACAAATGGTGCTCAGCTGGGCACCATATGCAGATGCAGCTCTTCATTTCCAGCCCATGCTTGATATCGAGACAATAAAAAGTCAGTGAAGGATTTTGCAACTGCCTCTCAGCATAGCTGGGGCCTCAGCTGTGTATGTGGGAGTTTTGCTTATCCTCCCTTTCTGAGATGGCTCTTGGGCCACTAGCAGTAGTGAGTAAATATGGGAATGATGAAAAGGGATAGAAATGATTGCAACTGTGGGAACTCTACTTCTGGGTGATTTGCTGTGAAACTGTGCAGCAGTTTGTGTTCATGCTGATGAAAACACACTTTATTCCTGGAAAAGTTTTTCCAGAATGCTTTTCCTAAAATCTCCACTTATTTTGTTTTTTATTCTCAAATTCCGACTGTTCTTGCAGAATTGTGATGTGGAGAGGATGGAATACTAATCAAAAGAAAGAATAAGTGCAGGAAGCCTCTGCTCTTTTGGTGGAGTGTTGAGGGTGGTGTTGTATGCAGGAAGTCTGTATATATTCAAACTTCTGCCTTAATAAAAAAAAAGAAATTAATGTTTTCCCTTAGAGTCTCACTCTATTTCTTATACTAAAGTTTATGTAGGAGGGAGAGGCTTGATTCACAAATGAAATTAATTTGATGGTCCTTCACTAATTCCAGCTCAATGTCTGTCAAGACTGCAGTATAGCAACAGTTCAGCATGACTGGCATTAACTGCTCAGAAAAAGCCCTGCATTGGAACAGCACATTGATTGAACTTTGACATTTAGACACATAACTGAGCAGGATAAGAAGAGGGACAACACTGGTCCCCACACATGCTACGGGTCCAGTTGTTTTCCTCAGGAAAAAAAAAAGAAAAAATCCTAGTTAAAATTTCTTAAAGTCTTGTAAAATTAAAAGGGTATTCCCTTGGAAGTTGAGACATATTTGGACTTTATGTAAGCTATTAAATATGGAAAGATATATTGGATAAATTGAACAAACATAAGCTACTGAAATCTTACTATCAAGCTAAAACTTACTAAAAGATCCAGAATTCTTCAGTTTAAAGAGAGGCTCTGAAGTACACTGCAGACCCTGAGAGATCTGTGGATCTCTGAAACCAAGGATGCCTTTTCATATGTATTTTATGATTGGAGACCAGCATTTAGAAATGCACAATACTATCGTATTGCTAGAGAGAATGAACATTTAGAGCACCACTGTTAAATGAGCTGTTAAAATCCTTTTATTTACAGGTAAGACAAACATTTGAAGTACTTAAATTTCATTGATCTTATTCTTAAAGTTGAGCTTATGCTTAAGCACCTTCTGCAAGGTGAAGAGCCTGACCACAAGCTCTTTAAATTCAAGGAAAATTTAAACACTCACAGAAATCCAGAAAAATTACTACCATATTTTCATGCATGTGAGACTTATCTCAGGTAATTTGCATCCTCTTAAATGTCGTGAGGCTTGAAAATACATTTTCGGATAACCTAAACATACTTGGAGGCTTCTGAGCATGGGACCTGGAGAAGAGGTCAGTGCATCTGTGGTAAACCTCTCCATGCAACACCCATGTACTTCTGCTATGGCAGAATCAGTTTTCTTAACAGATAACCTGTGGTTGATATGTGGTACATTAATTAAAGGGGTTTTTTTGGAGAAAATAAAGAAGGCAGAAGGTGTGTGTAGATTTGGAGAAATTTGTTATTTATTTGTGACTGTAGGAGACCTCAGCTGTGTTTTTCACCTCAGCGTGGAAGCATTTTGATCAAAAGCCCAGTGTAACAGAGATAAAGAACTTGCACAACAGATACTTTTTGAAATGGAAGCAAAACATGTAGTATTTGCAGCCTGGCAATGTTGAAAAGAAATATGTAAGATTAAAACAAGCAAGTCCAAGTGTGCTTTTTCAGTAGATAGATATATACATATATACTTAATTTAATGCAGCAGCCTTGGTTGGTCTATTTCTCATTCTCCCCCTCCCCCCTTTTTTTAAAGCATATAAATTCCAACCATGTTTTGTGTGAAGGGTCTCAGTGCATACTGACATTGTGAGTGTCAGCTCCAGATCACTTTAATCAGAGAGTGGATATGCATGATAAAACGGATAAGGGACTTTAATCAAAAAATCCGCTGGTCTGGAAACGTGACGCACTCCGCCAAACACACTTCATCCCACTTTTCTTGTGCCACTGCCAAGATTTTTATTTCATGAATATGCATTGGACATGATATTACATTAAAATGTGACATTGTTGTGTAGTGGTAGGGATTTAGAATTAGAATAAATAAATAAATAAATAGACTTCTGTAAAGTTTTTGTAATTGAACATTAGTATCATGTTGTGATTTTACATATATTTATTCACCTACCCCCACCCTTTTCCTTCTCTCCAAATTTATTTTTGAATTGCATATTGCATTCATTCCTTCCTGCTTAATAAAAAAAGCAACAGTAGCAGAGAGATGCTTTATTTAACTTTTACCTATAAGCATAATGTATAGAGTTCTCACCAAGGAATCCTATTTTTGCATACAAAATACATGTCTGTGGCTCTGTGGCTGGGGGCATTTTTGCTTCTACAGCCAGAAATGACTCCTTTGCACAAAGCCTACTCCAAAGTCCATTTTTCTTTATGCAAAAGCTCCCTCTGAATTTCACAGGATTTGGATCATGCACCTAATACACAGAAAAATCCTTTGTTTCCCCTTAATTTTGTGACATTACTTTGTTTCCTGGAAAATGGTTAGGATTATAAAACTGATGTATGGAAATTTGCATCATTCAGTCTGTGCTAGTCTCGATTTTAGGTTTGTATAGTTTCATGTACTGGGGCCAATCAGCTTTGAGATGGAACATGTAAGCATTTCTACATCTGTCTCTTTGAAAACCCCCACACCATGGTTTCTGAGAACTGATCTCTCAGACAATATACTTTGAAACACACACCCTAGCATGTGGTGAAAGCATTCATCAGATTAAAGATGAATGTTTGCTGTCGCACAGTTTCTCTGCCACACATACATACAGGATGGCATTTGAAGAAAGCAAATTTGTCTAAATGCAATGGTTTGCATCTAAAAAAAGTAAGGGCCTGGTCTAAGTGTATACAAAAGTGTTAAATTCAGTGAAGCTGTGCAGAATTGCATAGAGCATTTGCCCTTAAGTAGGCAAAGATATGCTACTACTAAAATACTGCTGAGTGTCTTTGTGGCATATCTAGGGTGGATAATGGCTAGATGGGATTCACAGAACTGAGTTTCTATTCCTTCTTGTCCTCTGACCTAGATGCTTTTGGTTAAATGAGAGAGTGATACTGCCCTGCTTTCTCTAGTGACTTGAAATCTCTAGATTGAAAAGTATTGAGCAGTTAGGGAGTTGTTTTTTCCTTAAGCTGGGGATAAGAATGGACATTCCTTATTTGCTAATTGAGGACTATTGTGTATCAGTTGTTCAGTGAGGACCTCTTCTTGTAATGGATGCTTTCTGAGACTCATTTTAATTAAACCCAAACAAACAAAAATTGTAATTACCTGACTAATGACCTGGAGCACCAATATTTCATAACCTGTGCTATTCAAATGTAGTACAGAGGCTGTGTGAAGCTTGCTTGGTGTAAAAGGTTTCTAAGTGATAACCACACTGAGAATGTCGTCTCAGTCTTTAGTTGTTATTCAAATTTTTGAAAGAGAATAGTGATTGTTGGCTGAGCTGTTGCTGACAAGGGCAAAAAATATTAAAGATAAAATTCAAAATCAGAGCTCTTTAAACTACTTCTACACTAAAGTTATGGTAATTTCAAATAGAATTTCCCTTATGAGACTCAATTTCACCAGAATTTATACCTGCTGTATATATATATATATATATATATATATATATATCTTCCACTGGTGAAAGCAGAGAAAGCTTGACATTCAGTCCCAGATCCTGATCAGGAAAGGAAATCTGCAACTTAAGATGTTTTCAAAAATTTTATAGGCACTTAGCCTTAGATTTTAGTCCTACTGTAGAGCTCTCTGAGCTGGCTGGTGGGTACAGGGAGTTCAACATTGCCGCTTTCTGCAGAGTCAATTTGAAAGTGTTGTGTGGACCAAGAAGGATAGCAGTAGGGGGACCTGTTCGTCCACTTATTGTCAGTTGAGGGTGTTTTGTGGAACCAGATGGCCTCAAACCTCATCCTGGCACTTTTCCTATGTTGACCTTGTGAAATTGCCATGGGCAGTAAAGTACAAATTTTCCCCCAGGATATTACTGTGGTACTTGTGTTGTTCCCTGCCACTGGCAAAAGGATTCCTATGCATCAGCAGGATTTAGTGTCATTCATGCCTTCTTTAGAGCTGGACAACCAGACTCTTTCTGGAGACCTTATGCTTTCATGCTATGATTCTTGAGTGCAGAGGGATTTATTTAAATTAAAGGATTTCCATAAAGTTTTTAAAGCCTCAGAGAGGATACTGAGACCTTACTGACATTACTTTTCCTCTCATAGTCAGTCTAGGATCTTGTAGCTTTTAGTGTCTGACCTTTTCTCTTTTAAATGATACCTTTCTGAAAACAGCTTTCTATACAATGCACAGCTTTGTATGTTTGTAACCACTGACAGAGGAACTCTGCTCATGGGGCAGGGACAAGTTAGGTTTACTACAGCTCCTGTGACTTCTGAGCTTACACAACACTGTTCTTCGTTGAAAGTCTAATTCAAACTCTTCTGCCCTACTTTTGTCCAGCTCCTAGGACCCACTACTCTCTCAGATACTAAAACACTGCAGTTATAGACAGTTAGACCCTCTGCATCCTCTAGACTGCCCACTTCACGTACATACCATGTAACAAGGTGGCTGGGGAAGGGGGTGAAGTCCTATCACAGCAGAGCAAGGGGAGTGCACTTCTGTGTAGATTTCAAAAGGAAAATCAGAGTTATGGCACAATCAAATATGTTAATCACAAACTATTAATAAATTAGAAACATCTAGTAGAAAGGGACAATATTCATGGGCTTGAATTCCTGTAGATTATGGATATGTACTCATAGAAGAGCTTTTAGTGGCTGATAGAGATATCTGCAAAGACAGACATCAGTCAGAACTGCCTAATGTAGAATGAAACATCCCCAAAGGAAATTACCATTACAAAAACTATTATTTAATATTAAAGGTAATTGTAACACAAGGGCATGACTCATATCCTTGTGTTACAATTAACTTAATATTAAATGATAGTTTTCTGAATGGTAATGAGGGGAAGTTATACCTGACACTCTGTCCTTAACCCTTGCTACCATGCCTGATTATTAATATGACTAAGAGGTGTCTGTACAGTCTGTCACTTACTCATGTCACCTGTTAGTCATGATGAAGTGTGGAAGGTAGAATTATAATACCAGCTTTTACAATTAATTGGAGAATGCTCGTTTTGTGGACTGTTATACAGGATAACTGACCTTTACAACCATCAGACTAGAGAGCTGATGCATTATATTGATAATGAGCACTTTAGTATGTTAGACCATGACAGACTTATAAAGATTCACAGCCTTAACTTTCCATACTTCATTCTATCTTCCTAATATTCTTCCTCCAGAGCTTTTTTTGGTTGCTGTACTGTCCTAGCCAGTATCAAAGATGTGTACATAGAAAAATGCAAGCACATTTCATGCCATGGTCATGTTTAAAACCTTTTAACAGCAGGATTTCTGTTCTGTGGAGCATGCCTATATAGGTCCCCACACAGAATTGGGATGTTAGTTTAGAGGCAGCCTTAGCGTCACTTCAACATAACATTTATGTTCCTGCATATCTGTATATTGTATTGCTACAGATAGTGCATGGACAGCTCTGCTTCCTACACTCCTGCACCTGGTTCCTGAACAGAATTAAGCAGTTCAGAGTAAGGTTGAATGTACGACTTAAGAAAAATAATAAGAAACTCATTATATGCTTAGTCAGAATGAATCATTTTGCATTTGGTTATGCCATGTTAATGGCATCATGTCATTCTTTATCATGTCACAACACATGACATAGCAGAACCACTGCATACAGTTTATAAAAAAAAAATTAAAATTAAAGAAATATACGCTCTTTTCTTATCTATTTGTAGCTGTGATTTCAGCCAGAGAACTCGTTTTATGAATTCATGTTATTAATTAGCAGGTTGGGATATCTGCAAAAAGCAGATAGTACTGAGATACCAGCACACAGTCCATGAAAACAGATATCTCAGGATGAACTCAGCTCTAAGAACTGGGTCTGTGTTTGAAAACAAGTTTAAATCAGGGAATAGACCTGAATATATGTCATCCTGCTCTGTGACGGACCCTGTTGCTAGGGTATAGTGCTACTGCTTTAATCTTTCCCTGGGAAAAAAGTATGTAGTTTTCCCTATAATCATGTTGTAAGCTAACAGAATGAAAAGAGGATTCCACAGGGCTGGGGAAAATCTCACCAAGAAGTCCAAATTTCACTCTACATCTAGAGGTGAGAAAATCCATGTGAGTCCAGTTGCCTTTTACAATGAAAAAAAGGTGGAAGAAAAGCTGTGAAACAATAAGGTATCTTTCCCTTTTGCTGTTAATACTAGCTGATGTAGGTGAAACCTCACAAATGTATTTGTTTCCCTGACTGGCTGGCAGCAAGATAATTTTAACTTGAAGCTGCACAGTGCAAGAGATACAGGAGACAAATGCTGGTGTGTCGTCATGATGTTGTACCAGGTCCCCCTGAAGTACAAAGGTACCAAAAATGGGCTTATTTTCTCTAGCATACAAACTCTGCCAGTCTAAAGCTGGCATTTTCTAGGAGATTCAGTCACCCTTTCACCTGACCAAACACTGCTGTTCAATTTCAAGAAGGAGCCTTGTCCTGTTTAAAATCCTGCATAATTTTTAAAGATTGGATTGGCTGCACATGGGCACATGGAATGGGAAAATGCAGGAATGTCATCTTATGCCTGCACAGCCACTGGAGCAGTGATGAGATAGATGGAAACAGATCAGGTCAAAACTTCATATTTTTTAAGTCCTTAAGCATATATTCAGATGGCAGGGAGCTGTCTGTGTGGCAGTTATCCAAACTCTAAAAACCCCATAAATACATACTTAGGTAACAGATTTACATTATTTGCTCTGGAGATCTTGCACAATTTTCAGGCAAGGTTTTTCATAATCTGCAATATACTGTGGAGAAAGGGTATTTCCACCTCAGACTGAGTGCATCCTTCAAGAAGCTCTGGCTGTTCTAGGTCAAGACAGACTCAAGCATGAACAGCCCTGCTGGGATCTCTGGTATTTTAGTAGCAGTTGCAGTGGACAAAATTAAACAGAAGAGCTTTGAGAGCCTGCTTTTAGCAGACCATAATCTGCCCAAATGAATGCTCCTGGAGATTTTGAAATGGATTGGTTGTGGCATTCATGACTTATTTTACTATCTCTAGGCATGCCAACACTTACAAGCTGGATGTAAGGAACTCACAGCTTCACCAGTAATGCACCTTGATTGAGCTTTGTCTGAGTTAAATCTTAATGTGCTTGTACTATGTACAGGAACTGTGTTAATATAAAATGGGTGAGCCCAACAAAAGCTCTGCACAGAAATGAATGAACAATCACAAGTAAAAATTTGTTTTGTTTTGCTGTTTAAAGACAGACATGCATGGAGAATGTTAGTCACCTGTTATAGAATCCAGCTGTACAACTAACATCTCTGTTATATATTGTACAGAACGAAAAAGGAACATCACTTATTTATTCCTTATTTAATCTTTCCTCAAGCCTTCAGTGGCTTACAGTAGAATTGATGAGATATAAAGTAGGCACTGCAGCAAGATGTGTTTCTGAGCTGAAGCAGAACTCAGGTTCCCTTAATGTATGGGTTAGCAGCTCCTGTGTCTACACATCACCAGGGATAATCATACCAGACCAGCAAAGTACTTCAGGATCTGCTTACCTTTGAGCATGCAGGCAGACTAATTGACTTAACTGAGATTACATACAGGCTTAAAGTTAGTCGTATGCTTTGCTGGATTTGTCATTAATCCCATGGCCTGAAATATACAGGAGCTTTAAAGTGAACTTGAAGGCCACTGAACCAAGCTGCCTTGAAAGGCCTCCTTTGCAATGAGGAAACTGATTTTTGAGGGTTTGTTGGTTTGTTTGTTTGTTTTAAATAAAGGTTCCTGAGGGGATGGAAAGCTTGACAGAAGAATGACTGACCTGTGCTTTTAACTGGCATTGCCTAGCTGCACGCTCAGCCTTTCCCATCTTGTTCACCAGCTAGTTCCAGGTTGCTTCTTGAATTTACCTTGGCATCTAACTTAAGGCACATCTTAGTCAACGAAATGATTGTGAATGGTTTACTGTGAATGCTATTGTTTCAGCAGCTGAAATGTACAATGTTGTATTTTGGTACCAGTTAACATTTTAAGAGATAACTTGCTGTCAGTATAAGGTTTACAGTTTTATTGCTGAAGCATTATTTCTAAAGGCTGGCAAAAAAACAGACTAGAGAAGCATTCAGAAATAAATATTTTCCCTCTTAAACACCATTGTGAAACTAAATATTATTATTATTATTATTATTAAAGATTAAAAGCAGCTTCAGGGATTCCACATGCTCAAGTATAATGCCAAGTTTTGTGGCATAATCATCACATCCTATTTATATAGAAGAAGCAAGCAACAAAATTATTCCTCCCATGTTACATATTTCTGAGGATTTTTTACATAGAGTTATTTCTTAATTTTTTTACATTGCCCTCTCATGTTACATTCATGGCCCAGAAAACATCTTGCACTTCACTTTAAAAATAAGAAAGAAAAAATGAATGAAACAATATAATAAACTTTTTGTAGTTGTGGAAGTCATGACACCACTTCTCCAAGAGAAAATATAAGAAGTTTAGTTTTAACTCAACATTACCTCTACATCCCTTGACACAGTATTATTCTGATCTTACTGTTTTATAGCATTATTCTGAGTTTTTCCTGACATGCCAATAGCACAAAAGCATTGTATAAAAACAATGCAATTTGTGGGATGTACACAAAATGAGATATTTAAAACTATGGTTATCCAAGGGACCACAGGACCTCATATGGGGTGGAGATCATGGCTAACTCACTTAAAAATAATTTCTGTTTTGCTTTGGCAATATGAAGTGTATTGCTCCTATTGATGAATGTCATATTTTTTTCTGAAAAATAAGCCTAAAATCTTTGGTTCCTCATCCTTTACCAGGATGTGCAGTTGTCTCCTTCACTCAGCCTTATCTCACTTTGCTGATTCACCTGTCAGAGCTTAGTCCTTCCTTTTCAGAGTGAGGTCAAAAATCTCAGGAAATGTCCATGGCTTGAAAATCAAACAAACCTTGGTGCAATTCTGCTGTTTGCTTAGGATAAGTTCTGTGGCACTATAAATGGAACAATGGAATATCTTCTGTCCTATAGAAATTGTGCTGTTTCTTAGGTCCACAGCATTGAGGAAATGACAAACTATCATTTGATGTCTTAGAGCAGGGAAAACTTACCTGGAATGCATTAATTCTGGAGACTGTTTTATAACAAAACTTGTCCCTTTCCTTATTTTCCCCTTTTCGCTTTCCTTCTTTTCATGCTAACACAACACAGTAGTTCATCCAGTTCTGAAGAGTCTTGCAGATAATTTACTCTTAATTGTGAAGGTATAATCACAGCTATTGCTTGAAGGATGCTTCAAGTGCTAGATGTACTTAGCTACATTTTTTGTTTCAATAGTGGAAAGAAGAGGCCTGTGTATTTTCTATTTGTTTAGTAGATGTGATGGAAAACCCAGTGTGCAAGAGACTGTAGGGAACTTCTCAATTGATACTACATTCATAATGATACTGAACAAGCTCCATATTTTGAGTTTTATAGCACTGCCTTGCAATATTACAGAGAATTAAAAAATACAGCCCAGTGTGTTAAAAAGTCATAGTACTTAGGGGTCCCGTTTCAATTTCTAGTAGCCTGACACACAGAGAATATCTCAGTAATGGTATTCTGATTTATCTGCTATCTAGCAGTGTTCTTCTTGCTGGTATTCCCATTTATTCTATTTTTTTTTAATTGCATTCCACCTGTTGATATCCAAGCAACTGGGGCAGTGCCAAAGCAAGTCCTGGTATGTGTGCAGTCTGCTACTTCATTTGTATTGTTCACCGAGCTTTACTTAAAAGAAAAATAAAATATCATCTAACTGCAAACTATGAGTTTCTCTTTATTTTAGAACAATATTTACCATGGCAATTTCAGAAACCATCAAGATAGATTCAAGCCAATAAGAGTGTGTGATGCAGATTCTCTGTATCTCTAGGTTTAAATCAATCAGTCTGAGATTTCCCATTTTTAGCTAAATAATAACAACTCATCACCTGTCCCCCATGTCATTTGCACATTTGGTCAATGAGACAGATTACCTGATGGTGTTCTGCTTGCCATCTCTTCTGTTTGTTTCATGGGAGGTTTTCTGGGTGCCAGTACTGGTCAGTGAGCAGGTCTGGATGGTTACATTTTCAGCTCCCTGCAATTTTCATGCCATAAATGCTGGTGGTGGTGACCTTTTTGACCCTTGAGAAATTTTGTTTGCATTTGATATTTAGTCTTTTGTAACAGTACCAGTGCAAACTCAGCATGGAGGTGGGGAAAAATATATTTAAATAGACCTTGTCTTTTTGAAGCCAGTTTAGTTTTGCTTGTTCTCTCCTTGTAGTACATGTATCTCACAGAGTTTACACTGATTGGAAGTTATGAACATTTCATCAACACAGAGAAGGTCTGATTAACAAAAATTTAACGATGGGGTTTTTTGGTTTTTGTTTCAGAGAAGATAAAGGACTATAAAAATTGTTAAGTATCCAGCCTTCAACCCTAGTGCCACTCTGCCCCTTCCTGACATGTTCCTGAGTGTAATTTTGTTAAGGGATATAGACATGCAGGAGCATGACCCTCAACATGATGCTTGTCTTGTGTCTCTAATCTAACATCAGCACAAGGAGCAGGGCTCCAAGCTAATCCAGAGCTCCAACAAGAGCAGCCACATCAAGGGTGAAGCCATGGGAGCCTTAGGGGTGTGTGCTGTGGGTCTGGAGCCACTCATTGCCTTTGCCTGCTGAGGCTCCCACCCGTGTGACACAGAGAGGTTGCATAAACTCCTGCAGAGCTGGCAGCCAGAGCAATACGTGTCTGTTGTCGGCTTGAGTGAGCAGAAAGATTCCCCGACAAGCCAAACGAGGCTGTGTGATCTTTGATGCCTGCTGGCGTGAGCATTTCAAAGACCTTGAAGTTATAGCACCACCCCAGGCAGCAAATGTGGAAACATTAGTGACCATCACTCTCACAAGGGGCAGGTGGAAGGGATGGCTTGTCCTGTGTTACCACAGAAAGCTTCTCCTCTTAGCTAGCTTGCTCATTTATAGCTGGGGTTGGAAAGTGCATGCCAAAATGAAATCTGCATTGAAAGAATTTTGTGGGCTGTACGAATCATAAGGGTAACTACTTCACAAAATACTGTCAACTGAGGCACATATTTAAAAGGTTAGATAAAATATCTCCTAGCCATTCTTTCCAGTTCTTTTCTTTTTATAGTCCACTGCAAAACAACAATAGATAAAAAGACTGTATATAATGCATGTATATTTTGTTGGGATTTTTTTTACCTTTCCCAAAGGAGTCTCTGTGCTTCCCACACTAATTGTAGGTTTTTCTGAAAATGCAGCATGAATCATTTATAAATAAAGAGACTTTAAAATCCCTAAAAGACTCCCTGAGGTATTCAGTATTTCAGCATAAAATAACTGTTAAATGGAGTTATTCTGAATTAGCTTTTACTGGAAAGTGGTGAAAATAAAGTTTTCTTTTCACTGTGAATGTGCAATAATTCTTTTACACAGCTACCCAGGGTAATTGACAAGTGATTTTCATAATTCAGGTTTTAGCAAAGAAATCATCTGAAGTGGCTAACATTAAATGAACAGAGCTGCTATTAAAATATAGCTTTCAAGAGAAACTGCGTGAGATGTCAGAACCAGGGGCTCTGTGTTGAGACCTTAAAAATAATTCGGGCTATAAAGTAAAAACACATACATTCAAGCTCCACAATAAACTCATACATACACCCTCCTCACACATGCATACACACACTTAAAATAATAAAGAGGTATTTTTCATCTTTCTCTTAGAATCCTGTGATTATTTTAGTGCACAGATAACCTTAGAAAGTCAAGGCACTCAGAAAAGGTAACTGATTTGCATGACTCCTTTGGACTTTGTAACCTTGACTGTCCATACCCACTGTACAATCAGAGGTCACATTTGATCTCTGCGTGTAAAATTATGCAGAGGAAGCTTCCTCAACACTTTGTAGTTGATTGACAAATTGGTCTGTCACTCAAATGCTCCTTCAACTTATCGTGAACAGTAAAGAAAATTATCTGTTCTGTGCATATGTGAGAAAAAGCCTGTTCATTAACCTCTAGTCTGCTGAAGCTGTGGAACATATAATGCTTTGAGGAATATGTGCTATATAAGAAAAGTATGCAAAAATACAGGTGTACATATTCAAGTATATATATTTGTGTGTATAACATGTAAAAATGTGTGTATAGAATAGAGCAGTCTGTATGATACACATACATTTCATATGTATATGTACATATGACACCAGTTTCTACAGCAAACTTTAGGCATGGTTTTTCATGAATTTTGTACCTGCATGGTAGTAACAGAGAGGCAGACACCTCTGAGATGATTCCTACAAATATTTGTTAGAGCAGGCTTCTTAATCTGAGATGCCTGTGACTATTATTCCTCAGATATTCTGCCTACACTGTAGCTCTCAGATGCTGGGTTATTTACAAACATTGCTGTATCACAGTGCAAGGATTTAAAAGCAGCTGACAGTAAAGGTAGGGCCTAATTCACTTCAAGTGTTAAGCAGAGGCAACTCAGACAGATTTAGTGGAGCTATTCCTGTTTATCTCAGCAGCAAATTTAGTTTTACATACCATGGAATACTCATCTGGCATCCAGTTTCTTCAGCTTGGGGAAATATTTGCAAGTCAAGTATATGTATGTGTCTTTTTTGCTAACTACTAGTCAGTGTATTTTTATTTATCTGTCTGATCTAGGTGAGAAAAATTAATTTCTCTAGGCATTTGTCTCTGAATTCTCTATGGGTAGCTGAACTTCAACTAACAATATCTAGATAAAAATCTGAAGCTACAAGATGATGACACTTCTGTGCCCTGCTGGACATTTTTTTCCCACCCTAAGCCCTGTGTACAGGTACCAGAGAACAGTCCTGATGCACTCTCCTAGTTCAAGCTTTTTGAAAGTCCTGATCACAGCCCTGACTTGATGGCTTCTGACTCACCTCTGGCAGTGAGAAAAAATGCCAGGTCAAACCTGGAGAGAATGTGTCTCTGCCCTCTTGACAAGATCAGAGAGGTTTTGAGCAAGGTATTTGCTTCAAACCCAGGCTGTTAAGTGAGATAAACTTAAAAAAATCCCACAAACATAAACCTCCATAATTGGTGTTAACATAATTTTTTTCCAAGAAAAAGTTTTCCTTCTACTGTTTAGTAATTTTTCTTTGCCAGTGGCTGACTAGCTTGAAGTCTTTGAAACACTGAGCTTTCTATAAAATCCAAATAATTCTCTGTAAATCAAAGTACTTGGCATGCTTGCTGCAAAGCCTGAAGCTTTTTTTTTTTTAAGGTAATCTCTAGAAAGTAGTTTGTACTCATGTTTTCACAGTGATTAAATATGCAAAGTAATTTTCATGATTATCACCCCGTTCTGAACCAAATCAGATGCGGCTATGCTTCTCTTTGTACAAAGCCAGTTATTGGATCAGATTCCAAAACAAATCCCCTGAATTTGGCGGATCATCATTTTAAAAGGGGGCTTGTTAAGGTAATGATTAAATTAAACCACCCCTTTAAGAATATTTAGATCTGGTCCGCCAAGCGGAACGGTCTAATGGTTTTTAAATTAGAAGCTGCGAATGCTAGTGAATTTCTTTTGTGGGTCAAGTGGGTATTAACAAATGCTAAGACTGTTCTCTCTTTTGTCATCACCTTGAAATCTGCAAAGAAAAATGAAGAGTGGGAAAGACACAAGGAGAGAAGCGGTGTTGGTATTTTAACATCAGTGTTTTTAAACCAAGGGCAGCCTCAGATTTACAAGGTTGGATAGGAGAAGGTATGAGATGATGTTGCTAGTAATCTCTTTATACCTTGCTCTTGAGAAAGAGACTGAAGCTCGAATCTTCAAGGAAGTGGAGAACCCAAGTGCATTCAGTTCTGGCAGTCTTAAGCTATTGCAGAGGTGTAATAGCCTGCTAACCACAGAAGTGTGGATAACAACCCCTACCTGTGGCTTCCAGATTTCTTAACCCTGTCAATTTTAAATCTGCTTTTTAGCCTCAGATGCTGCTGGGAGTTTGTGGCTGGGAGAGACAGTTGTTTCCTTGTGTGGAGAGGATGGCTGGATTCTTTCCAAAGCCAGAGACTTCAGTTTTTCTTTTTGATACCCTAGGCAAACTGTTTGTCACTCGTATTTTACATCCCTCAATACTACCTAATACTGGAGTTCTGTGAATATTGGATTTATGGGGCATAACAATCTCCCTGGTGGGAGGAAATCCACATTAAAACATAAATCTGTCAAGTCAGGTCAAGTCACATCTAACAAAATACCAACGCTGATATTCTGTGCTTAGTCCCTGCTTCTTTTCAGTCATACATAGGTTTCTGAAAATGGCACCACTTAGGCCAAATTTTTTCTATCCTGAAATGGTTTAAAAGAAAAATGTTGGTTAGAGGCAGAGGTGAAATTTGAGTTTCTTTGAGAAAAGTGGGAAGAGAAAATAGTTTTCTGTGTATTCTCACAAAATCCTTGTGATTCTTTTCTTTATGAATAGCCTTCTAAGCAAGGGTAGTGGTGGAAAGCTACAGAAAAAACTTTAACTGGTGAGGTGCACTTCTGCAGGTGAAAAAGTCAGTTTTCAGTTGACTGAATTATGACCCTTTAGAAATTGCACGCTCTGGACAGTTTGTGCAGGGCTTTTTGCTAAGCTTGTAAAACATGCACTCAAGGAGAGACATGGTCTGTGCATGTGTATGTGTTGAGGGAGGGAGAGAGGGCAGAATAAGTTTGCTGTGAAATGAATGATTTTCTGACCTGACAAAGTGGTCAGGCAAAGCGTCTTACTGGGCTGAGTCCTGGGCTTACTCTCTGCAAAGCAAGTAAGAAAAGTGATCAGGGCAAGGCTGATTAGTATGAAGTGCTATTTACTGAGAGAAACACCACTCCAGTGAATCCAACAGACTGCCTGCATTCTGTTATCTGCATCCATCATACCCCACCTGCAATACTGCATCCAGATCTGGGGCTCTGAACACAAGGAAAACGTGGGCCTGTTGGAGTGAGCCCAGAGGAGAGACACTGAGTTGATCAGAGGGCTGGAGCACCTCTGCTGTGAAAAAAGGCTGAGAGAGTTGGAGCTGCTCAGCCTGGAGAGGAGAAGGCTCTGATGAGCCCTTACAACACCTTCCAGTGCCTAAAGGGGGCTGCAAGAGTGCTGGAGAGACACTTTTTACAAGGGCATGTAGTGGTAATAGGACAAGGGGAAATGGCCTTAATGTAAAGGAGGGTAGATTTAGATTCAATATTAGGAAGAAATTCTGAGGGTGGTGAGGCAGTTGGAACAGGTTGTCCAGAGAGGTTGTGAACTCCACATCCCTGGAAGTGCTCAAGGCCAGGCTGGATGGGGTTCTCAGTAACCTCATCTAGTGTAAGGTTCCCTGGCCCTGGCAGGGGAATTGGAAGTAGATGATCTTTAAGATCCTTTCCAAACCATTCTATGATTCTGTTCTATAAGAATTTATTTGTCAATGGGAGACCATCAACCTGTGAAAAAATTTTAATGCACTGAAATATTCTATTCTAAAAATTCCAGTAAAATGCTGATAAGAAGTTTCTAACTTTGACAAAAACAATTAGGGAATGTTACTGTTTAACACCTGAGAAAACAGAAAAAAACCCCAAACAAAAACCCACCCAGCCAACCAACCAAAAGAATCCAACAAACTTTCAGCCTTGTTAAACAACCTTAGGTCTGCTCCTTGCATATAGACATGGGAATACATGTGGTCAGTTCTAAATAACCTTCTATATCCCATGCAATTGTTTGCACTAAAGCAAACAAAATATTTTAATGCATCACACTCAAGATGCCAGTAAGGCTTATCAGATTCTAATTTGCATGTAAGTTTGTATAATAGATATTAAGCCTTTGGTTCACATTTCCACATGTAATTATTTTGGTCAAGAAACCATTACAATGCAAAATATTAAATGGAAACTAATGTTGATAATGTTACATTTCACATACTTTTTTCTTTTTGAAGCACAGAACTTATTCCTCTCTCACTATAAAGCCTTTTGGCTTTTCGTAAATGTGATTTTGACTCAGGAAGAATATTTCTAACAACAATAGAAAGGTTGCAATGGGTTGGACTCAAGCCATCATGCTGTATAGTCTAATCTGACACTACAGTGACCAGGCTGTAATGAAATTCCTTCACAAGAAGGCCTAATTCATAATTAATGCAAATTCACAGCAGGTTTTTGTTCTTTTTTTAAAAGCACAGGGCATTGATGATTTTAAATCTGTTTGGACTGTTCCCTTATTCCCAACTATATTTTCCCTAAAATGAGAGTGTTAACTAAGTTATGTCCCAAAGTGTTTAGTGAATAAAACCCTGAAGCAGTTCTGCTTTGTACATCATCAGGACCCAGTTAGTTTGAGAAAGAACCTGCAGTGAAGTTCATTTTCAGATAACAGTTTTTCCAAGTCCATGCCCACCTTGATCCCCTCTCCTTTGCAACTTTCAGTTTATTGTAGAGACTATCTGTGAGCAATCACTAAGCCTGGACCCTCATTCCTGTGTTCACCAAAGGAAAGGTGAGATTGAATCTTGGATTTTGGTTGGGGCTGACAGTTTAAAATTAACTCATCAGTTGGTCCCTATTTTCTAAGGGCAGAGAAGACACTGTATTTCTGGGAAATGGGCTGCATGTTCTGTCAGGCAGAACACAGTATTTCAGCAGCACAACTTTAGAGGTACATACAAGTATTATCCCTATTTCTAGCAAAAGAAAATGAGACTAAAAAAGCATATTAGCCTAAAATAACTTCATCTTCTCTCCTCTGTTCGGGCCTTAAACCTGACAATCACCTTTTCTGGAAGTGGAGAGTGTAAAGTGAAGTTATGCTTCAGAATGCCTTTTGGAGCCTGAGGTTTTGGTTGTGTTGCTGTTGCCTCAGGGCAGTCATGGACAAAGGTATCCCACTTGTTCCCAAAACTTCAGACATGGAATGTGTAGCCCCAGTTATTTGCAGGCTGAAATCACTAATGTAAAGATGGAAAGCAGGTTGAGAGTCTGTTTTAAATTCACATACATTGTCTCTTAAACAGGTTTCCATAATAAAATATAAAATTTCATGATAGCACAAAGAAGTAAAATTCATATAAACTCCATGAAAGAATTTTTGGTTTATTCTATGTTTCAACCATTTGTTTGAGGTTTGAATGTGAGTATTTTTAGACCACCATTATCTCAACTGGCATCTAGCTTTCTCTGCTGAGCTATAAGGTCAAAGCTCTGCTTTTGGGTTATCTGCAGAGGGGATCTTGACTGCATATTGTGTCCTTGATCCCTGCATAAACCAGCCATTGACGTCAGTCTGAGTTTCATGTGCAGATTAGAGCTGTGTAAGCTCTTCACAACAAAATCTGAAGTTATGCAAAAGCCCCTAGTAGTTTGCAGTTTGAATGTGCAAATAAATCCAGAAGAGGTTTATGTAGAATTTGACTCACTAGCAAAGTTTTGAAGGAAAAATCAAAACTTTTTTTCTCTAGACTAAAAGGATTAATATTATTTTCTAATGCTTAATGCCATGGTTTTACCCCCTGGTTTTATATGCTCTTGTGGAAGGCACGTGGATTAAACAAAATGATCAGTGAGAAGCAATGCCTATACTTTTGAATGTCACCAGCAAATCTGCAAATTTTGAATGCAAAGTTTGAACCCCAGAAAACTGGAGGATTAGAACACAGAGGAATGACATGAACCAAATGATTAATTTGAGTTGTGGATTGCAAATATTCTCCACTCACAACACAACTGACTGGAGTGAGATCTTGTTTCCTGTCCTGGTCAGGCACTATTCTGAGCAGAACCTGAGGAGTATAAAGTGTGTATGTTATAAATTGCCAGCTGGTGTAAGACCTGAAACTGGTAGGAGTTGCAGTGCTGAGTGAGTCGTAAACTGGAAGCACAGATCTTTTCTGGCAGATGAGAAAAGGAGATTCTCCCCTAAATATTTGTGAGGCAGGGACTCCTTCTGTACAACATTTTTTGTGACTCCTGAGCAGTGTAAATTTTGCCTAAGGGGACTGATTCCTGATGTCTCTGGGTGAATTCTTTGAACAGGGAAATCAGAACAACACACTGAGTACTTCTGTCAGAAGAGTTGCTCTTTCTCAAATAATGTCACTTAATTAAAATTTTAAAGATATATTTACCTTCTCAGAGAGAAATGGATGCCTTTTGAACAGTTCTAGTCTATTAGTAAATAATGTACATTTAAAAAGATTTATAAATATGTATTTAACCAAAGCAGTCATTCTGGTCTCTTAGATAATTAATATGCATTGAAGAACTTTCCATTAAAGAGTTCTCCCTCTCTTCTTTTTACTTGAAAAAGTGAAGAAGTTAAATGAAAAAAAAAGTAATATTTAAGAAAAAAATCAACCCACTGAATAATGATAGGCTTGGGACATAACCCATAAAAAACAGGACACCGAAACTTCATTAAAACTTCAGGCTAGAGAACTCATTCTGTGAAACTTATTTTCTTTTTTCTTCTTCTTCTCTTTGACAGCTAGAATTAAAGGACAAAGTGTCAGCTTAATTTTAAATTTCCTGGCTTTGGTCCATTTGTGTTACAGCCTTAATCAGGAAGAAATAGTTCTGCTAAGGGTCATATTATTTTTGGCCCATGGAGGATTGTCCAAGGTGAACAAAAGGGCAAAGCTTTAGGGAAGGTGTTACCAGAAGTGACGTAGGGACCACATCTGCCCCTTCAGAAACATCACTGGCATAGGGGTGCTGCCACTGCATGGAGCCAGGGCTGTTCTAGGAGCTTCTTGATGGAGGTGGTGTTTGAAAGCTTGGCATGTTATTTGGAAGAGATATTTCTCAAATGTTTCACCTGAAATAGAAATAGTTTTGTTATAATAAAGAAGTGGTAAAACAGATCATGGAATAAAAGAAGATTTGGGTTGAGTTGTAAATACTAGCATACATACTTTTCTGTCCTGGATCACACCTATCCAGTTTATTGAGTAAATTATGGAGAGATTTGGAACAACGTAAATTCAATCACAACAAAGTAAGTAGAGATTTATAAAATCTTTAAGGTTCTTAAATTATTTAGTGTTTGATAACAAGCTGAAGTTAATAGCAAACATCTTCCTACCACAGTGCATGTTTGAAAGCCCTCTGAAATCAATACACAGAATCCCATTGATTTCAGCAGATTTTGCATCATGCTCTAGGTAAATCATAACACTCAATCAGAATTTACTCTATATGCTAAAAGAGAGATGCCTTTTTTATTTCCCTAGGCACAGAACAATAATATGATTTTAGTCTGTTATATTACTGAGAGAGTGATACACATGCTGAAAGATGAATTCTGATCTCTTAAAGTAGCATTAAGCCAGGGTGTCTTTCACATTTTCATACTGATATGTGAGGAAGCACTTTCTGCTTCATGTGAAATGTTAGCATGATGGCACTGAAATTTAGAATGAATATAATTTCTGCTGTACCAAGGCCCTTATGAAAACAAGACTGTTTATCTCGTGAGGCTGTCCTGGCAAACCAAGGCTTAAATATGAGAAATAAATGCTCTTCACTTTTGCAAGAGCATTGTGCCTCTGAGCTTTGCATTTTTTCCAAACCCCAGGATAGTGTAAGAAGAACAAGTAATAGGGAGGTAAGCTTCCATAGCATTATATCAGAGGAGAAATACACACAGCTCTTTAATAAAGGGCAAGGACGTTCATTTGACTTGTTGGTTTACTTTATTATAGGGATGCCATTCCTGTTTCTATAATTAAACTTGTTTCAGTGCCTCCATTATAAACTCTTTTTTTTTCTTGCTGAAGCAAATGCTGGCACGCTCCATCTGTTTTGGTGTCCTGGAGTGCCTTGGTTTTATGTTGTTTTTTTTCTTGGGGGTGGTTGATAGTTTTTTTTTCTTTTTCCTCCTTCATTTTGGAAAGGTCTAGGCTTAATTCTAAGAATGAAACTTGTATAAATTTCTTGCCACTTTCATATTGGGATCTCTAGAGGTGTCATCATACATCATTCTTCTCATTCTTGTAAAGCAGAATGTGTATTTGTAATAGGTCCTGGACTTAGAATTAGAAAACTAATCTTATATTTTTAGTTCTGCCAGAGATTGTCTTGCTGTGCTTCTACACTGATGAGCTCAGCAGGCATTTCTTCATCAGCTTCTTTCTGTGTCTTGATGCTGTGACTTATGAGTTCTGGTGGTACTTGTTGAAGGGACTGAAGTCCTCGATGTCACAGTGGAGAAAGCTGAAGGGTAATTGTTCCTGCTCTGAAAGTACCACAGTTCCCAGTCTGTGTGAGTCTCCACAAAACAAAGGCAATAGCTAAAGAACAGACATTTTGCTTGGTAAGGATGGTGAGCAAATGGGAACAATAATCTCTTTGCTACTTGCCATAAATCACCAGTGCCCTCACTATGCCAGCCTGTAAAATATGGTTTTGTATGTTTCTTTTTGTTTGTCTTCTCTGCCTAGGTATCTTTTCAGTTTAAGGTAGGAACTGCAATATGTGCACATGTGTGTGAATGAGTAGAGCGGGGTTATATTAGCTTTCCTGAATTTCTTACCAAGGTAAAACACGACTGTCAAGCTTGGAGAGACTCACCTCTCCTGTGAGGGGTTTACCTGATCCACAGATGTTTAGCTTGGAAGTCTGGCGCTAAAGCATTTCAGGTATGTAAATCCAATTCTCAAGTGCATAGCCACTTTTGAGGTACTTGCTCCAAGCCTGATAACTAGTCCTTGGACCACATCAATATATTTTCTTGGTGTCACTCCCCTTTTGAGGCTTAGTTCCCTGGCATACAGGTGCAGACAAGCACTCCATGTGCATTGGGAAGGATTGATACACCAACAGTGAGTATTCAGGCATATACACCCACATGAGGTCCACATCAAGGAGTCACTTTGTATTGTTACATTACTGTGTTCAGTGTTTGCATTTAACATTTCTAAAATGAGAGAAGAGCAAGGAATGAGAAATGCAGAGGCTAAAGTTTCAGTTGTGTGGTTCCCATAGTTTTACCTATTCAAACAGTTTTTAAAAAAGAAGTTTTATTGTAAAACCAGAATCCTTTTGAGAATTTTTTCTTGCATTCAACGGTTTGGAACAATGACAATATAAAGTATTCCTGTGTAGATAATACTTCATGGTAAAATAGAACAGATACTTCAGCCAGAAAAGTGATTGCAACTTCTGCTGCATAAAAAAACCCCAAACAAACAAGAAAATGAACCTACCATATACCAGTTGTCATGTTTCAAAAATTTTTTGTGTTATTGTGTTTAGATGCAATTAAGATTCCAGATTATCTTGCTTGTACTGAGTAAACACACTGTTCCACTGCCAGTCTGGGTTAGTGTTCTCTCTAGCTTGTTTTTCACTATTTCATTGGATATTTTTTTATAGATTTCTGTCTTCAATAAAAATCCTTGCTTTCACTAATATAACATTAATTTGTGATTGATCTGTTCTGAGGTGGAGAAATAAGGTCAAAACATATATTGGCATCCTGATGGCTTGAGCTGGTCACTGCCAGCCCTTGATCAGCAGCCAACTTTTCAATTAAGAGGTGAGAGTGAGTGATCTGTGCTGGTTTTGCTATTTATCTCATCTCTACGGAGCGACACATTTTGCCTTTCTGAAAACAGCTCTGAAGACTCTGCAGTTCAAGTTAATTTTGATTGGTGGCTGATCTCTACCTCATATCTGAAGAGTTCACTGGGGTTCTCAGCACCATCCAAGTGCTTGGAGGTAAAGGTATGAAACACAGAAAATTATCAGAGGAGTAATGATGATAATATCAAAAGATAGACTGGTGAAGCAGCTAAGATATTATAATCCAAAAAATTGTTATGGGTAATTTTCTTCTCATAACCTGAGGACAAAAACTTTATTACTCTTTAAACTCCAATATTGCACCAATTAAATTCCAGCTTAAGAACTAAGGTTTCCAGTCCACTTGTCATTTCAAAATTTGCCTCCTATTCTTGTTCTCAGAAGTCCCATATGAACAGCATTTTATTCTTCCTTTTTTTCATCTTCATATTTCCTATAATTAAAAAGCATGAAGGAATATTATGTTACAGAAACTTTGCCAATGTGCTTTTGGTTTTGCAAAAGCACACACTTAAAATCATTGTATTTTCTCACACAAGAAATAATATATTTTGAAAAAGTAAAGAAAGAGACTTCAAGCCCTTTTCTTTTTCTCTTGCTGCATTTAACTTTTCTACCTCACAGCTCACATTGCTTTTTTTAATCAAAGCAGTAATGGAAGAACAGTCCTTACACTCAAATGCAATCACATTTAATCATATTTAATATCCTTATTTCTCAGCTGATCAGACTCTAAAAATTTGATTGCTTTAGTTTGATTTAAAACTTAAGGTAGGTCAAACCCAAAAAAAAAAAAGGTGTATTTTTGTTGTTAGTGTGTTCCAATTGTGTGGTTTCTTAACGTGCTTGAGCTTTTGGCTATTGTATTGCTGGAACAAAGATTTCTGAGCACCCTTCCAGTGGAAATGAGCAGAGAATAAAATGATACAATTTTAGCCAAACATGCCACATTTTTTCATAAGAAAAAAAGAAATTGATATGATCATAGATGAATCTTTGTCCTACAAGAGAAAGGCTTTGATTCAGTGTGAATATATTTTTTTATCCTCTTCTGTTTTCCTCAAACTTGTTTCACAAATAGGTTCAGTGGAATGGGTTTCTGAATTCTGTGACTCCATAATAAAATCCAAAACAATTCTACTTGACATTGAAATCTCCCATCTCTGTCTGGAGTCTTAATTTTCAGTCTGTAAACAAAGGACTGTAGCTGAGGTTGTGACTCTTATCAGGATTTTTTTTTGTCTACATTGAAGTCCATTGCCTTTGTTGGAATTGCCCTGTAAGTTCCAGAACACAACCAAATGCACAAAATGCTTGCTTCCTACTTGTATTAATGTAAACCCTGTACTGAGCATGTCAGACTTTTTTTTTTTCATGAACTGTACCTGGTTTCCTTTAATCTCAAACTGGATTCTGCACTTCATATGGGAGGGAGCACACTAGCTGAAAGTTCCTGTTGTGCCCACCAGCCACGATGCTGAAACATGCCCAAAGACTACATGCTTTGAGAGCAAAACTTTAGGGACCCATTTGTTCTGTAAACATATACTCCCTTGAAATCTTCTGAGTGCTTTTGCTACGTCAGTCTTACTTCCATGAGAATGAATAGAACAATTATGCTTTCATATAGACTGAGACTGCAGAATATGGTAAAACTTGATCCTCCCAATCCAGCAACATACATAAAATTTGCTAAGCCACAGAAGTGAACAGAAATTAATGAAATGTTCCATTCCTTGTTAATTTGATGCATGTGTTCTGGGTGGGTGAGAAGGAACAGAGAAGGAAAGGGCAGGCTTGTGCCAAAGTTCAGGGTCAAGTCACTGTGGAGTTTTAGCACAATCTCAGAGATTGATCTTTGGATTTCTAGAGCTGTTAGACCATGATGATTTGACAGGCATATGTAAACTGTAGGAAAGTTCCTTCTGAGATATATCTTAACAGCAATGAGAGATAATCAAAAAGTGTGCATGTTGTCTGTGTTGGCGTCGTGGATCAGTCTTATATGGAAAGAATATAATTTCATTAACTTATCATCAAGGCGAATTTATAAAATGATGGACACCGCTTGTGAGGCTGGTATGCCTCAGATTAAAGCTTTGTAGCTTCAAGGTCACATTAACATAATTTTATTGTTACTTTATTGAGTGCAGACCTGTAACCTGAAGAGCAGATATTACTTGCTGTGAAATTCATTATATGTGTAAAATAAAACAAAAACCAACCAAAAAGCGAGAGTTTAGCCCCACTTGGCAAGGAATACCATCCATACAGTCTATTCCTGGTTGCTGCTGGTGTATCTGTACCCAGCTGTGCCACAGCACCTCTGAGACAAAGTGGAAAGTGCAAGACAGGAGTGCAATTGTGAGCCTGCAATGTGGATTTTCTGAACTGACTCATTATGTATCCTCTGTCATGGGTCATTACAAATAATGTAATTAAAAAAAAACCCAAACAAACTACTACAAAATGTTCTGGCTGTCTAGCAGTACTCCACCTTACATTGTTCAGTCTGTTGTTTCCCTCTGTGTTTGAGTTCATTTTAATAGCCAAAAATACTGTGTGAGACTGCTGCACAGATACAACATACCTCTCAAGAGGTAGATGAGTTTTGAAGGTAATGTGGAATGATTCTATCATAGCTTGCAATGTACTCTGGGACGGGAGGCATTGCATTGATATAAGATGATGATTTAAGTTTTGGCAGACATTGAGTAACAGTTACCATGCATTTTGCCTCCAAATTCTTCTAATTCAACTTAATAGGCAAATCATGTTTTCTCTCTGCTTTCCTGATCATCCTCCATTAACCTGCAGTCTTTGATAAATATGCATTGCTTCATAATGTTGCATAAACATTTTTTAGAAGGCAAATAGAGAGTAAACAAAACCAAGTTAAAATGATATTAAAGACTTTGATGGCTTATTAATCATTTATACAAAGCTTATTAATCAAATGGATACTTTAAAACAAAATGCTTTATTCCAAAATCAGAGAACAGGGCCAATTCTGGCCTTTTCTCTGTTATGAGGTGAAGGCTGACAGGAGCCAGTTCTCCATCAATTTGAACTCACTTTTAAAAGTTCAGACTCCAGGAACAGGAGTACAACCCCGTACTAATTCACTGTCTCTGTCTACACATGAATCTGATTCAAGGGCTTTGCATGCTCCTGGTGAAAAGCCCACCATATACAAAAACCTGCTCATCTCCTCCATCACAGTTTTCTTCCTCTTTCCTTGGCTTGTCATTTACTGCTAAATTTTTCCATCTCTCTGTCAAATCTCTGGTGAATAGATGAACAGTGTTGCCTTTGCTTTGGGTGCCCAAGAACTAATTTGAACAACACAAAGACCCTCCCCTCCCCAAATCAGCTTTCCTCTGCTAGAGGTTTCAGCACCTCAAGTGAGAGCATGGCATAAAAATCACTGTTTCAGTACTCAAGACAGTTGAGTGAGTATCAGGCTGGGACATGGAAATGGACACTGGACGTTGGGGAGAAACCTCTGACATCAGCACTACTCATGATGTCGAGAAGATCTGTATCCCAGCTGAATGGAAATCTTTGGAGAAAGGTGGAAATAAGCAGCCCTGAGTGTAAGGACAGTAAAACTGGTAGATCTTCTGCAATGATTCTGAAAAGGTAAATTGGCTACTACTTGTAAAATGGTACTTGACAGGCTGGTTACTGTTTTACCTTTGAACTTCTGCAGAGAGAAGCAGTGGTTTAGTATCACTGTGCAGCTGTGCCACAATGGCAAACAAGTGAGTCCCTGAAGATATGGAATCACAGGGTAACTCTTACCTCCTGTATCAGAGCTGTAGTAAGTAGGTGCTCTTATTCAAGTCATTCTGATTAATGTATTCTTAAAGTTATGTGGGAAATTCTGGATAATTTCAAATCAATAGCAAGCTTATGTTGACTTTGTAAGGGCCAAGATTTCACCTGTAATTTAAACAAGGGAGATCCTATTTTGGCATGTGCTAAACTTGTCATGTTGAAGCATATTTTCTTCCTAAGTATTTAACTTGTCTGACTGAACATGACTTAAAGGACACACCACCTGGTCCACATTTAAACATGTTAGCTGGACCACGTTAAAATTCACTCTTTAATTCCTAGTCTAGACAAAGTCACACTCTACAGGAGAAGGAAGAAACTGTCTACAATCTGAGTGATTAATGGGCTGAAAGCAGATGTGAGATATAAAAGAGTTTGTAAGCCTCCTTTACTACCTGGAGGTAAAGTTTGGCTGTCACAGGCAAGAGAAAAGGGATAAATTTCAAAGAAGGCTGAAACTGCAGCCAAAATGCATTAAATGATTACACGGCCAGGACTTACTTTGATCACACCTCAAAAGTAAAACAAACACAAGCATGAAGAAGAAAGGTTCTTTTCCCCCCAAAATAGCTCAAAAGGATGAATTCATTAAAGAAAAACAAGCACTCGAGGGCAACGGTACCAAACATGCTGTGGTGTTTAAATCCCCTCAGCCCCACAGTAAGGGTGAATGTGACTCCACTCGGGGCACTGGCCTAACCCTGCAGTTCCCCTTGATCCCCAGGGAGAGATGGGGGTGGCTGTGAGCCTTTGCATACCTGTGAGCTCCTGAGAAGAGAGCACAGCCTTGCTAGTGCATTCTGTGCAGGCTGGGCATTCATGTAACCTGACACAGGAGTCATCCAACTGCTGGAAATCAGTGCCAATGGGAAAAAAGAACTAAGGTACCAAGAAAGAAAATGGAATAATTCCAACTTACACGGACAAACATCTGTGAGTCACAGAATTGCAGAATCTGATGTCATCACTTCCATGTGAAAACAAGAAAATTAGAGAAGGGAGATATGAAATAGTGTATTCAGGTCATCCAGACTGTGAAAGGTAAAAATCTCTGTTTCAGTCTGTTGCTGTCTTATAAACATCTACTGGAAAAGAAAGAGGAAAAGTATATTCTTATATATACTGGTTTGGAATATTCTGCTCTCAAAGGAACAGGCAGCAAAATGAATAAAGTATATTCTCTCCTTGTGATTGGAGTTTAGTCAAGATAATTTTGCAAATTAGGAAGGCAAAGTAGCTTGTCTGCTTGTTTAGGTAGTTTAATCACTTAGACTGGATAATGACCTGTCTGAAAAAAAATCCAACTTTAATATCACTTCAGTTTTATAGTCTTGCTCTGTATGTTTTGTTATAGGAAGCAGTCAAGCTCCATGGGTATATATAGTTTATAGCAGATGTTTCGGTTCAAGACCACATCTGATAATATTTGACACCTTACACTTTCAAACCTTTGCAGATTTTGGGTAACTTTAAAATATAATTGTGAGATGTGCAAAAGACTACAATCCGTTTCCCCGCCCTGTTTTTCCTGAGTATGAAAGAAAAATTCCATGTAGAGCTCAAAGAAAGGCAGCATCACTGTGTTGTCTGATAGCTTGCAATCAAGAGACAGAGCAGATGAATTTGCAGAGTCCTGTGTCTTTTGTAGTTTTACCCATCTGTAGACTGAAGAAAATTCTACCAAGAGACAAAGTGGGATCTCCAGATTACCTCATTCTTTTCTGTACAGACTCTATATTATTTTCTACACCACACACAGTCTCAGGCCCTCAATTTACCCAAGTTCAGAAAGGTGGGGTGACAGATTGACTCTTTCTAAAAATACTTGAGAGTTAAGGCTGCAAAGTTTGTTTTAAAATACCCAGTATTACTTAGGGCCGATTTGTAATTTGTAGTAGATATCCTCCTGTTTTAGGGTGGCAGAAATCCTCTGAAATCTTAGAGAGAAAACATATAAACAAGTTCAGCTTATGCAAATGATTTATTGGAAAGTTAGGCTGGCTGAGATTGTATTTATTTATTTTTAGTATTGCTAGCAAAAGCTGTAACAAAATAAAAGTATACAAGCAAAAAATCCCTGCTATCTGGATTATTTAACTGTGCACACACTAGGAACTTTATTTATGGCATGTTAGGATGAGGAAAACTTTTTTGGTACAGGCTAGGTCTACAAATGTACTTTAAGTAATTCCAGCAGCTGTAAGTGTATTTAATTTGAAAAATATTGTTCTGATAATATGTCAACAAATAAACATAAATCAAACTGAATCTGGAAAAAAACCCCAAACACTTTTTTCTTTTTTCTTTTTTTACTTAAAAGAAAAATTCTGATATCAGAAGTTACTGATGAGTTCAATAATCAATGCAAGCATTACCTATTTAAAATTTATTTTTGTGTTTCAAGTCTTATTTTACACATTTAAAAAAAAAAAGGAAAAATACCATACAGTTACTTTCACGCTTTTTCTAGCACCTCCTTCCACTTTTATGGTAATAAGTAATATGACAGCCTCAGTTCTTCTATCAAGGGAAAGGGTGAAGTCTTCATTTACTTCTAGTGTAATAGATTAAACTGGAGAATCCATTTTAGTCAGGGAAGAGTGGATGTTGGTGAAGTTATGAGCTTACTGCACCTTTTAAAATGAAATATTTAAACAAGTGGAACCTTACGTGGTTGATGCATTAAGCTGACATAGGATGTAAATCAAACAACACCTAAATGTCCTTTAACAAAGTCAATTATATTATATAAGCGTAGCAGAGATAGAACTCCTTTATCCTGTGCATCTGTCAGTTTCTCCTACTAAGATAAAAACCTTTCCACAGATGCAGAATATCATTTATAACCGCTCAGTATTGTGCCATAAACTTAAAAGAAATTAAACAAAAATGTATTCTTTATTAATGTTATTGAAAAATGTTGTTCCATAATCGAAACATCTACTGGAAACATCTACTCAGTTCCTGAAATCATCTCTATTAGATTATGTAGATACCATCTAAGAAAATACTTCTAAACTTAATCTGTCAAGACTTCAAAGAGTCTATAAGCAAATACTTAGATTTGCATTAGATTTTTGACTTTGAAATCCATTATTGTAAGTTCCTTGCTGACTTTGATGTGCTGCCTTTACACCTCCTCTCTGAGAAAGGAAGTGTAAAGGCAGCACATTAGTTTATAGATGTTCACAGACTGTTTTTCGGATAAGGCCATTTAAATCTCTTTTGAAGGTCAATCCCAGCTCTTATCATTCAAGAAGTAATAATAACAGAGAGAGTCTGCCTAGACTAAGGACTGCTTTAAAACACAAAATAGCAGGGGTGGAATGAACTTACTTAACTCTTGACCTAGCACAATATCAGCATTCTAGTGTTTTGCTGTGACAATGCCCTGCTATGGCATAGTGTGAAATTTCAATATAGGTGCATGGAATTAAATGATTAAGGAGAACAAGAGGTTGCAGCTGTTTACAGCTGGCTTATTCTTACTTTCATTTCTTTGATTTCTGTGTGCTTGTTTGTTGCAATTAATAATGTATTGAGGAACCATTAAAATACTGTTTGAAACACACAGTGAGATGCCCCGTGTTCAAACACCAGACAAGAGTCTCCATTATGCACATGCCAATGTTTTCAAACATGATTGGCTAAATTTAGACTCTAAAAATAATCTGGAGGCAACTTCCTTCCTTTTCCTGGGCCTTATTTTTCTCTTCACTAAACCACTCTATTTACCATAGAACTGTTTTGGATCTTTTCTGCCATTTCCTTAAGGAGGTCACTTTTCTATAAGTCCTAAGACAAATTTTGGACCATTTCAGAATATTATTGTTTTGCTTCTTTTTATTGTTTTCCTTGATCAATAAAAATAAGAAAGGTTTGCTTTTCCTCTTTTAAGAAACATTTTGTATGTAAAGTCACTTTGTCTAGCTCCATTTTGATTTCAGTGATTATTTCTCATCACTCTTAAGACCTACCAGTCTTACAAGGACAAAAGATTTTGGAAGCTGTTGCCTCCAAATAAGAGACTTCATTCTCAGGGGATGGAGCCTGACTTTTGAATGCAGTTTGACCAAAAAAGCGGTTAAAAACACAGAAAAGCCTGAAATTACTAAACATAGTATAGAACAACATTTAGCAGCATTTTCCCCCTTCTTTCATAGGTTTTGGATGAAATGTGGTAGCAATCATGGTGTTACATGTTCTGCTAGTTGCGTGCTGACAGCACTAACTTTGCAATAACTGGATTATTTGCTTGTGATTTATGAGTAGAATGAGTTAGTTTTGAAACTGACCTTGTCCAGATGCAGTTTTGTGTGATTTCAGCAGCATTTTCTGTACTGCTAATGAACTAGTGGAGGTGCTTCAAAATGTCAATGCAGTGCAGTCATTTTGTAGGCAGCCTTGTCCCTGCTATTCTAATGAGACAGAAAAGTTGTGCTCTGAGCATAACAGTGCTGTCATAATCCCATCCAATAGGTTATAGAAGTGACCAGTATTGAAGAAATCTGCAGGGGGATGTACAAATCTGCAGGGGTTCAAATCACCCCTGTAAAAAGAGCAGGGCCAAACTGATTCCAGAAATGTTATGCTAGCATGTTTGCAGTTGTGTTTTTATATGCCATGCCTGCTTCTGTGTCAGCTTTCCTGTGATCAGGAAAATACAACAGCTCTAGGTTTTTTGCAAAAGTAACTTTAGAATGAGCTGTTTTACTTGCAAAGGGATTTTCTTACCCAAATTATTAGTAAAACATACAAAGGTTTATAATAAAACTAGCCATTTTAAAGCTTATGTTTAAATGATGGATAACAGTGAGAAAAGTCAGATATGTTGTTCCTCAACCCACTTAAATGCAAACAGCACCTAAAATGCTGTTTCAGCATATTACGTCTGTGCTACAATCCCTTATGTGTTTTCTCACTTAAACAGTTTCAGACCCCAGCTTTGCTTCTGTTGATTTTAGTAGGGTATCAAGTCCACATTTTGAATGATGGTTGCACTTCTCCCCAGGTCAGCAGAGGCAGGGAAGATTTGTCATCCACCTTTCTTCAGATGGGAAGTGATGGACAGAGATGAAAAGTTGGTGTTTCACAGGCGCTCTGTCAGGGCAAGTGCTTGGGATGACCATTCAAAAGGTCTAGGTGAGTTTGAACCATTGCAGTAGCTTTTCTCTCTGGATCCAGAGCTTACTTCATGGTTTTTGCAGCAGGAGAAGGAAAATTCACATGTATGAGCCACTCTTCAGCATGCAGTAAGACTGATGCAAGTCTTACTGCAAGACAAGTAAGGACTGTTGGACAACTTAACACCAGTTATGGATTGCATTGAAAGAGGTAGTGCTCTGGTGATTTTTTCTCAGTACAATAAGTGTATGGCTCTGACTGCTATAACTTCACAGGCAGGTTGGAGCATTTGTGCCACAATCTGTACTGTGGAAGGCTGGAGGAAAGCAGCAGCTTGTGGGTAGAAAGGCTACTAAGCCCTCTGCACACCAGGAAACAGTTTTTTTATGCTGAACTTTACATTCCGGCCTAGAAATAAAAGCTATCCTAATGTAGGTCAGGAGGAAAAGAAGTAGTTTAGGCCTCTTACCCTAAGCTTACATGCTGTAGTAGGGATCATTCACGTCACTGATGTCAAACACTAGATTTAGATAGTTAAAACTTTAACTCCTGTAGCAGTGATGAGGAATATCCAGGATCTACTTAGATAAATGTAAGCTTATATTCCTTAAATGCAAATAAAAAGCTGTATGCCTCAAATTCTTAAGACACTGGCTGAATCTGACTCAGGAACTTTAGTGTGTATATAGAGGATCAAAGTAAAACTTCTTTTACAAATACTTTTCTAAAGATTCATAATTTTAAGACTCCAGTGTTACTTCTTTAAAACCTTGTCATATATCATATTCTTTCTCTTCTTAGTTAAAAACCCCCGAAAAACAAAAACCAAACCTTCTCCTTCCCCCAGTAAACCCCAAAACTGCCCAGAAGGATTATTGCTTAGGATCTCAAATTCCACTATGATGTAGTTCTACTTGAGGTCCAGTTTTCCTCTTTTCCTGCTGACCTGACAACAGCAATGTATTTTCTGTCTGCCTGAAGATCGCTGGAGAAGTGCCAGTCATAATCTTCTCCTTATTGATTCTGGTCAGCAGCTATTGACAGCTTTAAAAAGATTATGTTTTAATTGGGGATCAGATAGATGGCATTTTAAGGTATTTAATTTCACTTTGCAACTCACTATAGATTATCTGAGTGGTTGCACAACTCAAGGAGGATAAAGATGAATGTGCTGTCCTTTTCTTTAGGTGACCCTGAGTGCAAATGTAGCTCAGGCTAAAGTGACTGAAAATCTTTTTCTATCACTGGGCTGAAAAGGTTGAATGTGAATTCATTAGTATTATCTTTGTTTAAGGCACAATATCTATATCTCACCATGCTCACATCTTCAGTGGTCACACTTGTTCTCACGTGGTTTAAGAGAGAAATAGACTGGTGAGGTAAAAAAAAGGAAAAATCAAGACAAAGAGTAAGAATTTATTTTGTCTTGAAATGTGTATGTTCACTTACAACTCTGCAAAATGGGTTTGCATCAATACCATTAAAAAAATTGTACAGAGGATCCTAATTTGATGGTGATTTCTTCTTCTTGCAAAGGAAGTTCAAGGTGGTGCTGGAAAAACAGCCTCCTAAAACTATCTTCTGTATTTTCAAAGAAATTAAATACTCTTACAGTGAAAAGCAGTTCAAGAGACAAGCAGTCAAAAATAAATACTCAATTCTGAGACCAACAAACCCCCGTGTAGTTCAACCTGAACAGCCAAAGTCCTATAATTCCAGTTTCAGACTCAAAATTGTCTAGTGGACTTCCTGAAGGTGCCTTTAAGAAATCTAGATCCATCTCACCAGGAAATGCTTGGTGGTTACACATACTAATGAAGTTCAGAACCTAGTGTTTTATGCTTGCCAGATGCACCCAAGATTATAACTTCATATTTACTGGGCTGTAAGTTGTAGGACAATTTTTACCAGACATACCTTTTTTGTCTGTCTAGGCTTGATTTGAGGGCTCTGAACAGGGGATCAGATTTTCCAGCATCTATCTAGGCATTGCAGAGAAACTCATAGTGTTAGGTTGAAAACAAACCAGTGGGAGATCACAAGTCAGGAGTATAAATTTAATAGGAAAATTTAGAATAAGTGTAATAATACAAGGAAAAACACTGACAAAGTCAGATACCACCTGACACCCTGTTAGGGTGGTGGTAGCAGTCCAAGTGAAGTAGTTCAGTTGAAGCAGTGATCCTGTGGAAGGTCTGGTCTCCAGCTGAAGGTCCAGTGGTAGCTCTTGTCCTCTGGGAACCCAGTAGACAGGGCCCCTTGGGCAGTTCCAAAGCCAGGTTATATCCAGGTGGGAATGCTTGGCTCCTCCCTCCTGGGTGGAGCATCTCACAATAGGATAAGTCCATGAGTCATGCAGTGGTTTCTTGATGGCTCATTGTCTGTTATCAGGGGTGAGTCATAGCAGGAGATAACATCTAATGCCCCACAGCTGGTGGTAATAGAATACTGAATACATCTATATTGCAACCTAGGACACTCATCACATTGCATGGGACAGAGCTGATGTGTCTCAAAAGTATTGCCTTCACTACACAATGATACATCGCACATTATTGATGATTTATGTGAAGTATTCCATCTATGGGTATTAGGTTTGCATGGCTAGCTTTTGGTAGTGGAGGGGCTACAGGGGTGGCTTCTGTGAGAAACTGCTGTGAGCTTCCTTGATGTCCAGCAGAGCCAATGCTGGCTGGCTCTAGGATGGACGTACCGCTGGCCAAGGCTGGGCCTGTCAGTAATAGAGATAACACCTCTGTGATAACATATTTAAGAACAAAGGAAAAGTTATTGCGCAGTTGTAGTTGTGGCCGGAGAAGAGAGGAGTGAGAATATATGAGGGGAACGGCTGTGCAGACACCCAGGTCAGTGAGGAAGGAGGAGCAGGAGGTGCTGGAGCTGGGATTCCCCTGCAGCCCCTGGTGCAGCCTATGGTGAGGCAGCTGTGCCCCTGAAGCCCGTGGGGGACCTTGGGGATGCACAGATCCACCTGCAGCCCCTGGAGGAGCCCCACACCAGAGCAGATGGAAGCCTCAGAGGAGGCTGTGACCCCATGGGAGGCCTGAGCTGGAGCAGGGTCCTGGCAAGGCCCCTGCTGACCCATGGAGAGAGGAGCCCATGCTGGAGCAGCCTGTAATGGCAGGATTGCACCCTGTTGAAGAATGACTGAGGCTGCAGCATTTTGGGGAGTACTGCTGTCTGTGGGATGGACTCACATTGCAGCAATTTGCCAGTGTCAACCCACTACCATATGAATATTGCAATTTTGATTAAGATAAAACCCAAAAATACCCTCTCTTCCTTAATTTCATCATCAAAGAACATGGTAACTGCTGTCCATAGTAAACTAGAGCACACTGAAGAATTATAGAGGGAAGTTTGTCTTGCAAAATTGTTGTAAGACACATTTATATGCTGGTAAGCAATTATCAAATAGAGGTGCTATTTCTGATACATCAATAGATAAAAGGAAGACCCAGTTCCTTCAGAAACTGTAGGCTCTCAGAGCAGAAACAGAATATGTTATTTTGGCCAAAGATGGAAGAGATAAGCCTGGAGGAACAGAATAAAAATATGAAGCAAGGTGGATCATTGGGAACTGACCAAGAGAGCTGATCAGAACAGTGAGCTGAAGTGAGAGAGGGTGCAGGGCATCTCTCTGGCAGCAGTTCTCAGATGGCCTACAGGAGGGTGACACAGATATCAGACAAGTAAAGGGAGAAGGGAGGTTGCTGTAATCAAAGGGAGAGATGAATGCACTGCAGAACTTAAACTACCCACTAAGGACAGCCTTTCAGAAATACCAAGAAATCCTGTGTGCAGCAACTGCTTTTGTACAAAGGATTTAATTGAAATAACCTCCAAGCCCATGTTGAGAAGGCAGTATTAATTGGCTCTGTCAAGCTTAAATGTTGAGCAGCAATTTATATTTCATGCACTAACTCTCATATGGGCCAAGAACCAAAGAAAACGGGCTTTCCTGTGGCTAGCAATGAAGATGGTGCTTTTTCTTTTTACATCAGATATTACATATCCCAGAACTATTTCCTTACATTGGAAAAGCCTTTATTTATGGCTGAGGTCAGACGGACAGACCCCAGGGAAACAGCATCAAACTGTCCCCATAAATTTTATTCTCAGAAAGTGGGTGACTCCATTTCAGGAGGGTTTGGCTGATGATTTTATTGTTGTAAATCCGTCAGAACATTATAAATATAATAATTAAGTAATTGAGTTACAGTAGTTGCCTGTGATTTCTGTTCTCACAAAATGCCTCTAATGAGAAGTAACTTTGCTCCTTCCTGAGCTGCTTCTTTTACCTGGGCTGAATTAAGGACAGTCCTTTTCATCTCCACGTGGAAGTCAACCTCTTGGTCTTTCCCAGCCTCAGCCTCAGCCTGGGTTGTATTAATTTGCTTTTAGTGGTCAGCAAGCTCAAGCAAAATCTATGCTCAGCTACTCCCTGCTGTTTAATGGGCTGATTCAACATCAGAGAGGGAGAGGTCTCATGCATTTTCCTCAATTTTATCCTTCTTGCTCCTGATTCACTCATTCAACTACGCTAGTGATGGGAACGGTGGGACTCCACATATATAGATGCAATCCCAGCAGACACTGATATTTGAAGCACTGTGTTCTATAGACCTGCTTTGAGCAAGGTTAGTCAACTCAGTGCTTAAAAAGCTGGCAGCCATCTGGAGACCAGCCTACGCCAGAGTTCAAAATTGTTTCCTTCACTGTTGGTAGCAACAATGGGGAGGGGGGTGGTGGGTTGAAAGATTTCTTAGAAGCAGAATTGGAGAAGAGGAGAATTCACTGCAGGCTGAAGTCACGAGGTAACCCCAGATCCTAGAGGTTCATGGACACTGTGCTCTGTAGTACAACCTCTGCTTAGAGGCATCATTAAACTCCTGATAATTAGCAAGTCATTAGGTTTTGACTACACTTAAAGGTTAAAAGGAGAAACTTTGGTGATGGATATTTTGTGTTTTTCTTTCTCTTGTGTTATGTATTCTCTTTGTGCTAAGTGATTCTGGTGCCCATCTCTTACCCACAAGCTGAAATCAGCTCACATTGAAACCCTTTTTTTGAAAACAACCCCAAAGTTATGTCAGCTTTTCATAAATTGAGGCCACGTTAAAAAAATGCTGGGTAGGAAAAGTTTAACACCAGTGACTCTTTAATTTTTGATCAGAGCCTTGAAAATGTGCATCTGATAGCAAGCTAGAGAGCTGTATTATAGCACTGCAGTGCAAAACTCCAAGATGACTATCTAAGCCTTGACGAGATAATGTGGGGCATGTCATTTCCTGTAGTCAATATTTCCTGTAATGACTCCTCCAATATGATCTTGCTTGACTGAGTGCTGTTTAAGGGCTTCTATCATGTCCATTTTCCTATCCACAGAGTAGTCAAGGCTGTCTTGCAGTATTTGGAACAAAGCTCAAACAATACATTTCAGGCTCAAGACAGACAAAGTGTGTAATCCACAGTATTCCCAAGGAATTAAGCTAATATTCCTAGGACACTTTTTGTAACAGCTAAAGTGCTGTAGCAGTATACCTATAAATCTAAAAATTATTTGCAAACTATTTTACACTTTGGGGTTGGTATTCCCACATAGTAAGCTACATAAAGCACATGCAGAATTTTTAGTCTGTTTATGACTTTTAAAGTGAGGAAGATTCAGCAATAGTTGTCCTTCATAGTGTTGAGTGTATTTCAGTTCATTCTGTGCTTGCAGAACAAACTGAGAACTAAAAATAAAAATGAAATAATAATTTAAAAAGGAAAAGAAAGGAAACAGTTCCATGCCATGTAGTGGAAAGACGGAGGGGAGGATTGTAAAGGACAGTCTGTGTGACATCTGGCTTTCAAGGCCTGCCATGTGGACAGAGGGACAAATTACAATTTGTCTATAAGCCTTTTGAACTTTTCTTTCCTGTTGTAGTCTACAGCCTCTCTGAAAACTTTGGCATTTGTGGAACCAGCTCTGTGTCCCATCCACTTGGCAGCTTGTCACAGCTCGGAGGACATCTGAGGGCTACTGAGTATCAGAAGAATGCTCTTAAATCCTAAGAATTTGCTTCTGCAATAGCTTGAGGTTGCCAGTGTAGCTTTGGGTGGCTGTTTGAAAGCTTGACCCTGACCATGGTTATCAGCAGATCTTGACAGCAAAACATCCTGAGTGGTGTGCCTACAGTTTATCGTATTAGAGAGAAAACATTCCTCTCAGGCCCATCTGAGGAATCTGTATTTTCATTCATCTTGCCTGGATTTGGGACTTTCACATGGAATTGCATGAAGTTGCATTTAAAACCAGGAGCTAAATCCTTGCCTTCCTTTTCAGCTTTTCACTAAGTAATAGAGTATTTTACCTGCAGATAGCAGCAAACTCCTATGCATTGTATAATAAAATCTTGTCCATGGGGAAGTACCTATTTTTGAATAAAATAAAAAACCCAAAAGTATTTCACTACCTAATTGATGAATCATGACACATTTACTTTTTTAGAAGGTTTTGTTAGATCATATATCTCACAACCTGACACAGTGGCATGCACTTGCTGCAGTAGCTTCTTCTACTATTATATGTACAGGTGAAAATAAGTAGGAGGAAAGGATGTAAGTGCTATGACTCAGTCTTTAACCAAACCTGAGATAAGAATCTGCAAAAAAAGCAGTATCCATTTCTTAAGGGAGTATAAATGTACATCCTAAATGGATGCGAAATAAAAATATTTTGCAATGGGTATCATTTATTGGTACCCTTAGGTATCAATAGAGAATAATATCTGCAATCCAAGATATTGTTGTAGCAATAGGCTGTAGAAAAGGCTGAGTCGGATGACAAAAAGCCTTTTGTGTTACAGTACCCCCCCCAAAAGTACAGACATCCTTTGCTTTTCTTGCTGCCTTGTTGCTTTTAATCACTTTTTAATTTTTTTTTACATTCTTAATTTCATTTTTCTGACAGAAATTACATTGTTAATATTATACAAAGTGGACCTGTTCATGCATATTATGCGTTTACTTTGATCTGACTTACTTGATACTGAAAGAGTTTTCTGAACTGTTGAAGAAATTGAATGTAAAATGAGGGTGCATGAACAGACAGAAACTGCGTAGTCATGGGATATTTTGGTCCATGAAGCCTGGAATCACCAATATGATGCATTTATGGTACAGATTTTTGCCTTCTGTTTTCTGACCTCCAGTTGCTGAATAACAAAGGACAGTCGTGGTGAAGAGTGTTATATGGTACAATATAGTACTCTTGTTCTTATCAGCTGCCAATATTTAGATTACAGTCACTCCAGAAAATATGTAAGCAGGTGCCATGCAAAGACATTCCTTCACTCTCTGATGTGAGCTTGAATTTGGAGAAGCTGTGTGATCACAGAAATCCCTTTATCTTCTCTGGTGACAGCTCTTTTTAGCATCATTGGCACAGGGTAGAGTGGTACATTTTCAGAGGGCAGTTCACAGGCACACTGGAGACTGGGCATCCAGTTTTAGCCTTCTTACATGAAAAGGGTATTTTCAAAGCTGAGGGTGGGCAGGGCTCTGAGTTTAAAACTGTGCTGCGAGTCTTGAGTGCTTAAGGTCTCAGGCAGGCAGAAAGTCAAGGAAAGTTGCAGCACAGCTGTGCCCTTAAAGGAGGTTGCTTTTCAGTAGCTATTCTGCTCCCCTTTTTCTACTGTAGTTGCACTTCACATATGAGTAAAAAATGAGAGTTCAGTTTGAAACAGAATGTTAAGAGTTTACACATTTCTACTGCTTTGTCTCCCTGCTTTTTGGAGCTGTGTATATTAGAAAATCCTGTATGTGAGAAAAGTGACTGAATGAAAGATATTTCATGTTTGTATTTCCTGTGTATTTCTTTTTATAAATTTAAGAGCTGTCCATTGCATTAAGAAACTATCTTGGGGGCACAGATCTTCCGTTGGTAAATTGTCAGCACGCCAGTGAAGTCAGTGAGGCTGAGGACCTGCCTGACTTTGCAATCAAGCCATCAAGTAAGTATTTCCTGCTGTGGATAATCTATTCAGTAAATATGGAGGGTTTCACCTTACCAGAAATATTTTCATCCTTCCCCTTTGAATTTTTGTACTTAATACTATCTAGTCAATCAATAAATAACTTAATCAGCTGCCGACCCACACAGACATGTCCTTAAGGCTTTCTATAAGCTTGTAACAACCCCTTGGCACCAGATGGGGAAGTTCTGGGAACCATCTTGACTGAAAGGACTGAAAATGCTGCATTACCGATAAATGCACTACTTCTAAGTGAAACGAACTTGGACCAGTGCACATTGTCAGGTCATGCTTTAAAATCTAGCATTGACAAAGGTGCCTCTTTGGCAAATTTTCTAGTTTCGTCAATTTTTAATGTTTTAAGCCTTCTTTCAGAGCTGCTAGTCTTAGTATCTAGGAATTCCTCCTTGAAGAATGCTTTTTAGTTTGTTTCAAAGTAGATTATTACACCCATTCCTAATCAACATACAGTTTGGATTTGTAGCCAGAGCATGGCATGCAGAAATGCTTATTACTTTGATATGTTGTTGAAAGATTGTATCCTCTGATAGAATATTTTTTGCTTTTTCTATCTGCTTCACCCTTTTTCTTTTTACCTCAAACACTTTCTTACATATGGTTTTTTTTTTAATATTACACTCCTTTCCATGTCTAAAAAGATAAAGCTTAATATAAGCCTCTCTTATACTCTCCCCCAGCCTTTTGCAGATTTTTGGCAATCTGTTTGTCTCTTACTATCATTTTCCTGAAGACAAGACTCTACTGAGAAAAACTTTCTCTCATGTATTCATTCATGGAACTCCCCAAACTTTCTGCAAGAAATACCTCCATGGCAAGCAACTAACAAGAAAAAAGAGAAGAAAAAAGTGTTTACAGCAATTAATGTCACAACAGACTTCTACAAGTGAATATAAATCTGATTTTGAAATATTTTTCGGATTGTATTGTGTCCCTTTTTGGATGTGTGGTAAAGAACTTCTGCGGTCTATTTATTTGTTACTTCATCTATGCTTCTGCAAGCTATTTAAGCTAAGTTCCTTTACACACTTTCATTTTCAGGGCCCTGCATAGCTTCTCTCCAGTCCATACCTGTCCTTCCCCTGTTCTGTGGAGCCCGGCTAAGCTGTCCTGGTACTCACTCATACTATGAGCAAACAGTTGACACAATGTCCCTGCTTGCTGTGAGAGTCCAACAACTTCATTGTTGGATCAAGTTTATTACCTGGTCCACCACTGAGTCTAAGCTGTAAACAGCTGTGGATCTTTGTAGTCATTAACAGACTCCTCTCGAGTGGTGCATAAGCCTGAATGCACCAGGGAAATAGACTTGGACATGTGCCTAATGGTGATAGTTGCAAGTTTTAGAATGGGGGCCCTGAAAATGGGCCAGCAACCCTGTTAAGCTTAATTTCATTATTTATTTTCTTCTTAATGCTGTGTATTCCCTGTCTCAGTGAGTGCTGCTGGAAAACCAAGGAATTTCAGGTTGTACCTATCAGGAGTTGCAATCTGCAATGAGGCTGTGGGAGGGCTCTTTGCCACAGCAGCCCTACCTGAGCAAGGTGTTTTCCTGCTGTTAGGTGCTCAGAATCAATGCCAATGGGATGCAGAGTGGTGAATCTCTTTTTACGGAGATTCTCCTCTGACCAGGGTTGAACTAAGGAATGGTAATTGTTTTGATTTTACACTGTTAGCAGAGATAAGGTGGAAATGGCTTTTGCTTCATGTGAGAGGTTGAGCTGTCAGTAGCATGAACTCAAGATCACTCAAAATTTTCACAGGAAAGGGTGATGTGATGGACAGACAGGTGGTGAAGTAAAAGGTGACTTGGTAATCTGGAATTACCAGATTACCAAATGAGCCCCAAATGAGACCTTGCAGAGACACGGGTATGGATCTCTTTTGCTAGTTTGCAAAGCATCCTGACTGCTGACCTGTTTGTTAGTCTAGATGTTCTAGTTCTCTTTTTTTACCTGATATACCACGTTTGAACACACCATGCCCACAAAACAGTCAAACCACATCAACTGACATTTCCTGCAGCTATTTTCGTCAGAAAATTCCCATCAAGCCTGAGAGTTAGTGGGTGTGGATCTGACTCCGGAACGCTTAAAGGGCACGCATGGGATTTAATTTTTTTCAATTTAGAGAGGGAATTTATCCATTAGATGACTCAATCCTTACCCTGCAGGATTAATGGACACCATGGATTTGGGTTTTGGCTGCCTCTGTGTTAAATTCCCTGCTGTGGGGATAAGTACACCCACTTTTGCTGCTGAACAGTGCCACTCTTATCAGAAGGGAGTTTGCATCCTTGCTCAGAATACATCACAAGCTATATAATTAAATTATATATTAAAAAAACCCCAAACATCACAAACTCTGGTCTCTATTTTCTTTCCTTGTTTTTCCTTCTTCCTGGTTCTGGACTTCGCTACACAATGACAAAAAAGCATGAAAATATCAATGCATTATTTTAAAATTTCTGGATGTGTCTATAAACATCCTTTCATGCGGTTGTTATTGAAACTCAAGGTATAATCATATGGTAGCTGCAATATTGCTTAATGAAATGCTAGCTGATGTTATAGGGTATTTGTTTCCTCCATTCATATATGCTACTATATATGTCTCCACCTGAGCTGTCTACATGTTGAATTCCAGCATTCCTTGCATCTGCCTTAAATAATTGTGTTCAAAGAGCTAAAGGGTATTTCAATAAAATGCACTGAAACTGGATGACCTGCCCTAGAGCTCTTATAGGTAGAGTGCAATGATCATAAATAGTTTACGTAATATCATCACCCCCTTTAATATCTTTTTAAAAAGCTTGGTGTTTTTTAAAGGTTTTTCAAAAGATTTTATTCTTAAAAATGAACTTGACAATTCAGACAAGCTTTGTACATTCTGTAGAGTACGATCAAATAATTGGGGAAAGTTAAAAGTATATCCGCTATTTGCATGTTTTTGGAGCTGCTCCAAATAGACTAGTATTAAACATTTTACAGTTCTTTTGGGGTTTTTGGGGTTTTTTGTGTTTGTGGGTTTTTTTTTTTAACAGAGGAGATTTTCAAGGGTGTTGGTTATCAGGTGAAGATAGTTTTGAGGCAGCTTGAGATGACGTTGTGGATTTAAGTGACCCTCAGTTAGACAATCTAAGGAACATGAGATTAGTTGCTGAGTCTCTAATTTGCTGAAATGTACTGTAGTTGCATTCTAGGGTCAGGATGATCTGCTTTGAGTCATCCTTTTCCAAGAGTACACCTATCTTTGCCTGTTCTTCCCTTCTGTTCTTTCTGAAAGTCCTTTATTTCTCCGGCTTTTGAATCTTTGGTTTCCCACAGCAAGAACTTTCAGAGGCCTATGCTTGTGCATTTCCAAAGCAGCTGCCTGTGGAGCAAGGAATTGCAGCAGGGGATGCCTCTTTGCTTCTCTCAGCTACTGAAGAAGAAAGAGTGGAGGGTCCTCAAGAGCAGTTTCAGTCATGTGTGCTGGGCAGTGACCCATCCTGCAGGGTGTGCAGCCCAAACGTGGCACATGGGAGTAGATATGGAGATCGTTAGCAGCCAACAGACCTTTTCTTCCTCAAACCGGGACAACTGCAGTTTGATTTGCTCCAGCCCTGGCAGAAGCACCCAGTGGTTTCAATGGTACAGCGATCACCCCTTTGAGAGCATTATTTCAAACACGATGCCTGTGGCACTGTGTTAGTATTGGAGGTTTTTATTGTGGTAATATCTGGAGCTCTGTGTAAGGAACAGAGGCACTGTCTGAACTTCAGCAGTCGGAGGCACCGGCCTTGTCTTTTCTTGCTCAAGGAAACTTTTGAGGGTGGATTTTTGGCTTGCTCTCTTTCCAACATAAAGCACCTCTGTATTTCCCCAAAGTGAACTGGGGACAGATCTGCTTGCACAGGGAAATAAAATAGTTTTCCCTGCACTATTTTCTTGGGAGTATGCAAAAATCCCATGTGTCTTTTTTTATGGATTGGACCCTTCTCTTTTATAGCTGGTAGTATTCATGCTTATTACAATGCCATATTATGGCCTTAGACACTTTTTATATCCCTCTAACACAGCACCCTAGAGAAAGATGCTTCACTAAGCAAGAACCAGTAAACCTGCTACAGAATCAGCGGAATACTTTCACAAAAGTGCATAAACTTCTGTTCTTAAACATTGTCATCCTTCACCTTAACAAGCACAGAGAAAGGTTCCACTGGTTTCTATGCCTTGTTAGGTCTATCATCTTTTTAATTAATAGTGTTTTTACGAAGCCGTCTGAACTGTGTCATTTCCATTATCAGAAAACCATTGCCATTAATGAATAATTTTCATTTCTGATCCTTGATATCATGCTAGTTGATCTCCTGTTTCCATGCCGCCGAATGATAGCATCGTTTTCTGCCCACGATCAAATTTAATTTGGACTCTGATTATATTATGCTGTTGCGACTGAAGTGTCAATTTTTGTCAGGCAATTAGGAGCTATAACCTGTGAAGTTAAGTTTGATAGGCATTGTAATTGGATTGTTACAGTAATAGCTTGGAACATTCCCTTTTTTTCTTGCTTCTTTGATTCTTGATGCATACTTTAGTTGTGAGAACAAAGGCATTTTGTTATTATGCAACCATAGGATGTTCAAGACAACAAGATGGAATTCAGGTTTTTCCACTTTCCCCAGATGGACTTAATATGGATTTAGTTTTGACCACAAATTATTCCAGGATTTTAAAAGAACTTGGGGGTGGTGTGGGGGGTGTGGTGGTATGTCAAGGAAACACTGCAAAAGAGAGCTGTAGAACCAGAGCAGCTAGGATTATAATATAGAGGTAGGCTTTACATTAAAAGGCTCAAAGGCATATAAAAATCCTCAGATTGGAAATGTGTCAGATTATCCAGGCTACTCTCACTCCTTTTAGTGGCCTGTGAAGTTTACATCCTTTGCAAGAATTTAGGAATATAATTTAAGATCACACTGTGGCCCAAAATTTCTATTAGTGTAGGTCAGGGCTGTTGCATTCTGATGAATCAGAGAAGTTGGCCCCAAGAAAAATAATCACAATGTAACATCTAATGGAGAACGCTTCTTTTCTTTTTTATGAATCCTTGCTGTCAGACTGTAAGTTATCTGCTTTTACATTTTGGTTGTTTTTTTTCTCCCTCTGCAGACACAGTAGCTCAAAGCCTGGCGATTTGTCAAATAAATTTTGTTCTGAATGCCTTTAGGGTGTGCTCAGCCCCTCCCCTACCTTCATCTCTTGATCATTTCTAATGAAAGGCACAATGAAGAGACCTTTTAAAAAGGACAATGGAAAGAAGATAGTTTTTCCAGTGCTTATTTGATTGGACACTTTTCATAAGTGCTGCTGTATGACAAGCAAAAGGTAGAGGAAAACAAAGAAACTCCAGCTGCTGTGGAATGTAAGGGAAAAGCTCACTTGCAACAGGATTTATCTGGAGCAAACTAAATATCAGTACTAGAGCTGTTAGGTAAATCTTAAAGTGAAATGAAACCTTTAAAACTGACTGCAGGAAGTTTTTAAAAGTTTCATATGCTGGGTATGGGATAGTTGCATCCTCTCATTTAGCAAATACTGACCAGGATTCCACCTTTCTCTTCTGTCAGGCATGATGCTCATCTCCTTCCCACCATGCAGGGTCAGCTCTGCCTCACTACTTACATCCTTAGAGACAGACTTCTTTGTTCTGATAAATTTACTACATTCAGTAATTTCATGATGCGTCTGACTGGGTATGCTCTTTCTTCTTCAGGCTAATGTTCAGTTTTGTCTTCTGGCATCTTCAGTGTCTGGTCCATTCTTGGTCAAAGACTAATTTTATGAGTTTGCAACATTCTTCATTAACAGCCATTTGTTTCTCTTGGATCTGTCCCCTGCTCACCTCCCAGTAGAACTCCTACTTCTGCCTCTTCCCAAACCTACACCGGAGATTTTCTGTCAAGGTTAATGGATTGAGTATTCACATCCCATTGCTTCAATCACGTGCTCCCTCAGCAGCTCTGTTCCATCCTGTAATCCCATTTCTCTGCTGGTAAACCCACTAAGTTCATTTACTATTCATACTTCTGTAGTTTCTGCTAAAGTTCACCATACACTGTTCCACTTCCTCAATTTCTGCAGGGCTCAGGTGGACCATGGGTTTTTGTGGCTGCCCTGTCCTCTGAGTCCACTTGGGACACAGGATATGGAGGCAGCAGAAAACTCTGGAAAGCAGCAGTAAACAGACTCCATCAGCCAGTGGGGCCCTACTCTCTCTCAGTGGGACCATTTTATTTTGTTCATACTTTGTACTTATGCTGACATTTGCATAGATGCTAAAATCTGTTGGGTTTTTTTTAAATCATTCTTTTCCTTTTCTTTTTTTGCCTTTTTGTCTTGTTCTGTGAAAACTATTTCCAGTAAATGTTTCCACTTATACCATGTTTTCTCATCCATTTAGTTTTTTGAAAGTACAGAGTCTAAATACAGAGGCTAAACTTCCCGGCATTGCCCCCTTTAGTCTCGTGGTGTTGAAAACTAATACTGAAAACCTGAAAGGATTCATCAAGACTGCTACTGAGGGAGTGGATTGCTGATGTGACAGAAACTGCTGCATATGAAAAGGTGATATATGGAATGGAAAGTAAGTCAGATGAATTTGAAGGTATTTGTAATCTATTCTCCAGCTGCATCAAAAAAGATGTCCTGAAATATGATAGAAGATAGTGGAGAGAGGTTGAAGGGTGAATGAGAGCTTTTGTTTCAAAAGGTAATAATAATAACAACTTATCTCCCTGCTTTTCTATTGCTGTACTTTCCTTCTTCCTTTGTTTTTTCTTCCTTCATGGGAGATAAGGATGGGCTGCAGTTATACGTGAAAAATAAGTGAAAGTCATGTAAATTTTTTGATACATGTGTTCTGTTTGCAAAAGGACAGACTAAGAATCTGATGAAAAAGAGGAATAGGAAGACACATGAGCATGTAAAAATCCATTCCAGGCAGTAGATATATGCAACTTTCTGGATTCTATCGGTGACTAGAGCATGTATTAAATTTCTACTTTTCTGTTGATCTGATACAGGTGTAGCAATTACCACAGACCGATGTCATTAATTGTAATGTTCTGTAGGAGTAATCAATGAACTCTGTTTCCTGAAAACAGTTTCACCTTTGAGCTATTAGCACTATAATGAAGAGGGTGCAGTACATACTTACATAAAGAACTTAGAATCTATTAGCACCTGTGCTGAGCACTAAAGCTGCTGATACTTTGCATGCAAATTGTAGTCATCATCTGAGAAGAAGCAGAGTTCATAGGTTCAATATTCTCTCACTTTCAATCTCCTATGTCAGCTATGTCTTAACCAGCTGGGGGCAGAATTACATTCTGGAAATTAGTGAGGAAAAAAAGGTAAAAATTGAAAATCTACTGTTTCTGCATCTAGCCTCCCCAATCATATGTTATAAGTCAACATGAAAAATCTTAGCAAGTATAAATGATATCTGATTTCACATTATATTTTTAAAGTGTCAGTTCTCAAGTAGGTTTACATTTGACAGGTGATTTAAATACTTCACTATGTTTCTATAGACATAAGAAAAAAATCTTTATCTGGATAAAATACTTGATGAAACTATTAATTTTTGTACTAATGCAAGGAACATTACTACTCTTTCTTACATGCAAATGTATGAGGCATTATATTGATCTTCATAATTTTTCTAAATATTTCATTGCTTGAGGATATTTCTATGGCAGATAATTTATATTGTTTATATTATATTTATCTTCTATACTGATTCCTGAATTCTATGCTGTGAGTATACACCTTATTATGATTCGTGCAATCTTACCATAATGCTGAGACAGACATATCTGTATTTCTGTAAGTCTTCTAATGAGTTTACCTTTGGTAAAAAAAATGGCAGTTTTTTTCACCTCATACCATAATAACACTTTTAGTGCCTACAGCAAATATATAGCTCAGCCATCTTATAAGCTTTAATACCTTTTCCCTCAGCTCTATCTCAAAAGAAGCAATTGTGAAGGTCTCTATGCTCAGTCTTTGAACACCATGAAACTGTTCTCTGTTCAGTTCTATCTGAAATAATATTAAAATGGGCCAGTTGTGAACATTGTGATTCAGAAAGGAGACAGAAAAGTCACAACTGTAGACAAGCTAAGTAAAACAGTACACAGAGATAATGAAACAGAATTGAGAAAAGCATTCCGATAAGCAACAAATATTTTGCATCCCTGACTCACTTTGTCAGTAGGTTCATGGTAGTTTGCCTATGTAATGGTGCCATGAGTGTTTCACACTTTAAATCAGTTTTATCCCTGACTGGTCAGACTGACCAGGATAAAAAGCTGAGAGAATATTAATCCTCAACAATATAATGATATATGAAGTTACTGAAATAATAAAATGCTGAAACTAGATTCAAATTCTGAATAGATTCCCATGTAGCTCCTTCCAGGTTTTTTGTTTATGAGCATGGACAACAATATTTAAATCTTTATGTGAAGTCTCCCAAAACATAAGAATCTGGGCTTCTGCTTTACACCAGTAAAGACTGATTCACTGGGTCCACAGAGTGGACCAAAGTTTTTCAAAATCTGTCAATTTCCAAATATTTCCAAAATTTCAGGAATTTATGTTTGGACTTGTATTTAATTGAAAGCATGTATTTTGCACATCTGTGAGAAACATGAAATGAAGAAGAATACTTCACAGCTAAAATAAATGGTTTCTTTAAATGAGTTCTCCCCTTTGGATCTTCAAATCGAAGACAAACAGCAGCACTGGATTGAACCAGAGAATTTATTAATATCAGAGTAGTTTGGCTTTACCATATGAGGAAGGTTGTCCTGTCCAGATTTTACTCTAAGAATATATAAATCATTATCATTCTGGGATCTGATTTTAGAAATTGCTCTCTATGTTGATCTGGCTCTGCCTCAGTGTACAGTGAAGTAGATGATTATGAACACCTCATCATACATCAACTTTTCCCATTGCATTCAGCTAACAGAAAAGACAAAACAATATAGAGTGTATTAGTAATGAAATAAATGGAAGATCACTTAAACCATTCAACTTTATTTTATTGTGGCCATATGTTTCCTAAAGGCAGTGTTTTGAGCCTGGAGTAAAGGCAGAGTGACCTGCACTGACCCAGAAGAACACAATGATCTGCTGGCCTCTGTTAGGCCAGAAAATTGCTCATATATTTTCTCTGTACAAGGAAATTGAGCACATGAAATCTAAAGCAGCAAACCTGTTTGGCAGCTCAGGCATTACAAATAGTAATCTCACATCAAGTTTTAACTTTGTCCATAACTTGCTCTGCTTCTTTTAGAGAAAACTAGGGCTGTGATTTAGGTCTCTCTCTCTTATCAGCTGTCTCCATAAAACCAGTAGGAATATAAGTTTGGAGTTTTTTAGCCCCCAAGTTCAAACTGGCTAATGGTTCAGCCTTTTGTTGAAGGGAAAGTAAAGGGGAGAGAAAAGAAAGATGGAGAGACAGACAAAACTGTTACATAAAGCTTATTTCCATAGGAAGCCAAGTTAAACTGTCTTTATCTGTAGGAATGGTAACACTTAGTTATGTAACTCTCCAGCTTTCTTGAAGAGGTGATTAGCTGTTCCTAATTAAGCGTTCAGCTACAGCCCCATTATAAGACATTTTCCTCTCTCCAGCAACTGTCATAAATTAAAAAAAAAATAAAATGTTAAAATCCCCCACCAACAAGCCCTTAAAAATCCCTATGCATTCACATTTTTAGGGTTAAGACTTACTGACAACTTGAGTACTTTATGAAGATTGTGATTAAATTGAGTAAGTACTTTTTAAGATTAAAATACTTGAAACAGCTTATTTTAAAAATATTTGCAACACCTATTGTTCCTTTGTATCCATCTCTGTGTCCAACAAAATCACATAATACCACAGAGTTTGAAACATAAGTAGATTTCAATACGGACTGTGCAAAAGTCAGTTTTAGGGGCAGGAACAGGAAAATGTTTAAGAAATATCCCTATTTGAAAAAAACCTGACTGATCTATCTACCTGTGAAGATGTCAAGGAAAGAAAAAAAAGCCCCAGAAAACAAAATACTTTCATCGTCAAGCTCTGAATTGCACTTGGGTGTTCCTGAAATCTCTTTTTAAAGCTCCAATTTGTCTTTAAAACTCCCTGCAGAAAGCCATTTCTCCAGGCAGAAACCAGAGGAATTAGAGGGAAGTGATTTCCTGACGAGGTGTCAGAGCTGGGGAGGGAACCCAGATCTGTGTGTCCTTCTCACTTGGCTGCTTTTGTTGGCAGCAGCTAAGGAAGCTGAACTACCCGTGTGTTTCTCTGCAGACTGCACGCACTGCGATAACCAAAACTCATGAATGTTCTTATTTTGCAGTGTTTTGTTGTGCCTTGTAAAATCCGTGGTGAGATGGTACCTCATTAATGCTGAGGGATCTTGGGGTTTGTTTTGCAAAGTCATCAGCTGTGACCTCCATCTAGGTAAGATGCTGATCTCCATGTGGTGCTGTGCTGCTGTGATTTATTAGATTTCACCCAGTCTTGCCTTAGTAATGGGAAAATGAAGCCCTTATGTATTGTCACATGATATTTTCTTCTGTTCACATTATGCTTTTTGCACTATCTCAATTTAATTTACCTTGACTTACATTATAGGTTTTCTTCCAAAAGCCCTTTCTTGTAGACCAAACCCATGAATTCCATGTGAGGAAGGCTAGACATCATCTTTTCCCTCAGAGGAATAGAGCACAGGAGAGGAAGCCTTTAAGATGCTACTATCCATCTTTTTACCTGATCTTTATATAAAGAACATACTACAAGAGTAGGATCTGAAGAGTTAATGTCTTACATTTATCTCCCCCATTATATTATGTTAAGCAATATCTTCCTCAAATGACTGTACAGTGCAGTTCTAATAGTAAAATAAGTTTCACATCAGGGTTTAATAAGTATTGTAGCCTTTGAATAATTTTCTTTATTTAAATTGGTGACAAAATTGCACTCCAAACCATATACAGGCATCTGCTTTAAAACTTGCTCAGGCTGATGAGATTGGTGGAACTTTACAGCCAGACCATTCAACAAAAAATTCCTCAGTTTTCCCTCATCGTGCACAATTATGAGTTTTGACTTCAAATTCTTATAATTACAGTATTCTGAAAAGATGTCCTAAATATATATGTTTCACAGCATGACTGTGACTTCAAGCAAATTCTCTTGTCTGAGGTGCTTGGTAAAGTAAAACTGAATTACTGAGAGTACAATAAGCAAGTTACAGTGTTTAGATACAATAACCAAAAATAAAGTCAATTTAATCTTCCAAAGTAGGACAGCTTTTCAGTGAATTCATCACTATGGAGATTTAGCAGTAGATTCCAACTTGCATTTTAATGGCAAACTTACATAATTGTGAGTCCTGGTGTGGTACTGCTGAGCATATTCAGGCTGGAATTACTGCTTAGACAGATCCTGCTTAGTCTTGTAGTTAAAACATGCTAATAGTTTACACATGTGTATGACAGATGATAACAACCATCTTTATAATCACCTTTGGATTTCTCTTTTCTTCCTCACTCAGTCCATCTAAAAGAGAAAATCAGTAGATGTGGTCAAGGCTGGGGATTATCAGTCAAGATTCTTGAGGCTTAATTTTTTTATCATTAGCTAGTTTTTTCAATGAGGATGTGCAATATTTTTGCAACATGTATTTTAAATAAACACATTTCACTTATTTATTAGTTTGGCTATTTATTTATTGGTAGACAATATATATTTGTGGATGTATGTAAAGATATTGATGAGGAAAAAGGTTCTCAGACATATTTAAGAGAATTCTGAGTGCTCAAACTTGGTAAAGTATGCAGAACCTTTTTTGTTTTGAGAGAAAAGTGATTTGATTTTGGCAATATTTGTTGCACATGCCTTCTTCATTCCTACATGTTTGATTGCAACCATTTCTAGTCATTAAAAAACTTGAGACAAATGTTTTGCTTTAAATGGCCGATGCCTTAGATTCTCCAGCTGAGGAATGATTGAGAAAAATCATGTACTTCCCAGGGTGTTGGGAGGCTTAATTAAGTGTTTATAAAGTACTTTAAAACTTTTGCATGGACAGCATTATGGATGTGTAATGGGATATTATTAATAATGTATATTGAAAATTATTTTTTATCTCTGGCAATTTTCCATTACTTTAGAAAATTAGTCTAATCTAAAATATTGGCCAAATAGAGAGAATTGCTACAATTGCTTTAGTAAAAGTTCAGTGGTGGACTCATGTTGACTTTTATCTTCAACAATCTTCCCTTAGAGTCTCCCAGAAACACAGAAGTTGAGCCATGCTTCTAATTGTTGGCTTCAGGCTAAAACTTTTGATCACTTTCTTTCTCTACTTTCTGTTAAACTCACTGAACAGAATAGCTTGATAACATTTTATACTGTCTAATTCTTTATTTTGGGGAATATGAAAGACGAATTTGACCTTCTGAATTTTCAGTCTAAACTTTGGTAACAGGGAGCATCCTCATTCTTGTTTTCATTCATATTAATGCTGCATCTATCTCTTTTGCCCTGTAAAAAGCTATTAATATTGTTCTATTAACCTCTTTCTAAGTAATAATGACCTTTCCCCTGAAAATGCAATTATTGAACTTTTTTTCCCATAATAAATCTCATTTATTAGAGAATTTGGCCTTGTGCACTTTGTTCTCTGCCATTCCCTTAAAAAAAAATCATGCTTTATTTTCAAATAAGAACATTATTTTTATTCAGAAGAATATTCTATAGTTCGTGCACTTGGTCATAATTGAAGAGGAGAGGATGGTGCTTGGTTTGATTATATCTCTACCTTTAGAAAGAAAAAGGCTGGAGTGACCATGCTCTGCAGTCTCCCATTGCTCACCAGTGGTCTGGCTGTTTTTAGCTGCAGCATTTTACAAAGAATTTCCAGCCAGGTCAGTTTGACTCTTGCTGATGTCCAGTCCAAATGATTTCTGCTTTATTAGACAGAGCTCCTATCCCCTTTCTGCAGAAAGCATTGACTTTTTTTAAGTATTGCCATCAAACATTCTCTATTTTACCATTAGCTCCAGAGAGGAGGAAGAGAAATGCTGCACATCTCCTGTTGTGTGTGGCAATGCAAACTTTGGGGGACTAAAGGGGGAGGCAGGGGAAGAGCTCTTATTGCATTCTTGATCTTCGAGCTGCTGCTTTTGTCAAGGGAGATGACAAGAAAACTTTCCTGTATTCTAAAGAATGCAACAATAATAGAAGCATCTATAACCTCTCCATATCCTTGATGAAGCAGTGGCTGTAGCAGAGGGAATTTTCTTCACTCCAGTAATACAATGCTAAGAAGCTGTGCAGAAGAGCAGTATTATTGTCCTGGTTCTTCTCCACTCCCCTCTCTACTCTTGTTGGAGAAGCTGGCATTTGCTAGAGGTCAGAGAAAGGAGGGAGGTTGGGGCAATTCCCTTTCTCTGGCCATTTTCTTTGCCAGTTATAAAGAATTCTAGAAGAAGAATGTGAAAATCCATGTAGCTTTCCTTTCCTATGTAGACAGGAAAATCATCTATAATGTCATAGAGAAGATTTTTGTGGTTATAGTGTTAGGCTGGAAAAGGGAAAAAGTGGATTTGGAGTCCGGGGTGGGTTTTTTGGTTTTTTTTAAGCACAGACGAGAAAAAAAAGGTGTTTTTTTTAATTGGACCTATCAAATTAGAATACAAGTTTCTTAGAACATGAACTGAAATAAAGGCAGAAGTTACAGACTACACATTAGGAAATAGAAAGTGAGGCTCAGCTTTATGAGGAGGATTCTCTAAGAATGTCAGAAAATGGATGTTAACTGTGTACCATGGACAGAGAGAATGTCTTTCCATGTGTTCTCCCCACCCATCTCCCAGACTAATCAGACATGTTGTAATGAATGTTAACACTAGTGATTTCAAGAAACAGAAAAAGCACTTTGTATCATGTAGGTAGGTAGACATGAGCTATGCCATATGCACAGTTTTAAGGTGAAGAATTATTTTTTTAAACTGTGTTTTTTCTAACATTTGTTTGAACTGCATTCTTCAGAAAACTGCATCTTTATATTTCCTGGCTCTGTGACTCATCGAAATGAGCTGTGCTAGTCACATCAAATGATGTGTTTCATAGAATTAGACAGGAAAAGCAGCACACTGAGTCATTGTCACAGGGAGGATGGCTGCCAAACCACTATTAGACAACATAGGGAAAAGAAAACATATTAAATGACTGGGGTCACAGAAACACAGCCTAGTGACAGGAAATCATTTACAATCAGGTGAACATGAGTTCCCTCATCTTTTTAGTCTGTTTTTTAAGGAAGTGAGGCATGTGCTATCATGATGTTTACCTGTCTATCAGCTTCTGTCCCCAGCTAACTTTTTAAGCTATTGGCCACTATCAATAAAATTTGTTGAAATGTCAGAAATACAAAGTCCTTCAGTAATTTCCTAAAAGTTGATGTTTTTACTGAGCACCCTCCTGAGAAAAGAGCTGTAAATCTGGTGCAGCCATCAGCTGCTCCACGTGCCATGCTGTGCAGGTCACTATCCCACCTGCCCTGGCTGGCCTGGCAGCCTTCGAGGGGCTCTCAGCTCAGCACAGCCCCTTGCCCTGCAGCCACAGCATGATCTGGGGGTGTTTTACAGCTGGGTCATCCTCATGGACTTGAGAGAGGAAGTGGAAGAACGAGATGGTAGCAGAGACTTTATGTGGTGTTACACTGGACATGGTGATGACACACTGACAGAAAGAGGCATGGAAATAAGGAATTGCAATATAAAGCTACTGCAAGCCAGGATTCACTTTTCTTGGTAGAAATCCTTCAGTTCTGTATAGGTTCAACAAATTGTTCTAGTTTAATTTATAACCTAATTCTGAGTGCTCAGGTTATGCTCCTTCCTAGAGGCACTTAAGCTTCTGCTTCAGCTCGCTTAGGAATGAAGGTTCATGCACTGTACTGTTTGTCTGCTGTGTCCAAAGTCAATCGAAAACAAGGCTCAGCTTTGACAAACTTGATTGAGGAGTGGAAGTCCCTATTTAAATTCCTGTAAGTTTAATGAAAATCAGTAAGTGGCTAGAAAAAATAGTTTATGCTAATTATCCCTCAGCAAGCCATAATTAGCTGGCTAGTCAAACAGCCTTCTCCTGATGCCAGGCTAACTATAGCAAGAATTATCTTTTCCTTGCTGGGGCACTGTTCTGACAGGGAAAATGAGGGATATAAGATAAACATTTGTACGACATTGGGGCTTCATTTGTCTTCTGATGAAATAATCTGACTGCTTTGTCAAACTTTTTCATTTTTTAAACATTTGCGAAGAGGAAGAGTGACTACAAAACTATCACATCACACAATTGTTTCCTTTTTTCTCCCCATTGATTAATCTTTAAAATTTGATAACTGTCCATAATATCTGGGTTATTTTTTAGGCTGGTGATTTTTACAATTACCTTGCTTCTCATTGAGAAAGCAACATGTATACCTCACTGTGGCTAGCACAGGTCCTTCCCGTGGGAACATTTTGCTATATTTCATAAACAAGATAAAGTTTGGATGTTTTGCAAACAACTTGGATTGGGTCAGTTTGGGCTTGGCCAATTGGGCCTAGGGGAGGTCTCGGGCTGACCAATCTGGGGCACCTCTATAAACTCTATATATATGGAATTCAAAACAATAAAGCTCTCTTCTCTCTTTCCTTGTCTGAGACCTTGGGTCATTCCTCAGCTAGCCGCTCAACAGTGACACCTCACCTGTTTTTCTTTAATTATTTTTATATTTTAACAGACTCATCGACAGAAAGCAAAAATCTGGCAATTTCATTATTTTAGCATGTTGAGGTGGATTTGACTTTCTTGTTATCACTGTAAATTTGCTGATGTCTTCAATAGGCTTAAGGAGAAACAAAGACACAGGAGCACATACACATCATGACAATCAGGACTCAATAATTACAGAAATATAAGTTTTTATGCTGAAACCCCAATATTGGCATTTTAGCCAGTTGCCAAATCAAACTGATATTCCAAATTTTTCTCCCAATAACTAGTTCTTATCTCTAAATTATCTGGTAGGATTTTTCCTGGGGTTTGTTTTTATCTTAATATTGTTTCTGACACAGACAGGGATCTGTAGAGTGTGCCTTGTCCACTTACATCAGCATACCATGTTTTTTTGCTTAATGCCATGCATTATTGTAATCTTTCAGAATATAGCATTCCATTCATTACACAGCTCAGCTCTTTAAATATCTGCAACAAAAATTTCCCAAATTTTTTCCTTAATATAGGAATTTTGGGGGATGTTTTTACTGGGCTTTTACTACTTCTCTGTTCATAGGGAAATACCCACATTTCATATTATTGAGGTTACTGCTTATAAATGTGAGCACATTTATCTTTCATTCTAATATCACAGAGGACATGAGAGACAGGAGTTATATTCCAAAGGTAAGTAGGAGATGGGAAAGGCTTTGTTGCACCTGCAAATTCAGTTTGGAGGCACTGTTCTGTGCCTGGTTTCTATTCTAGGACGTACAGAATAGGAACCAGTAGCAGCTTCTGTGTCCCTACACAGAGCTCTGATATTTAGAGCTACTAGGACAGAAGGTCTGTGACTGTTCTACTTCTTTGCAGACTGATTTATCTTACCTGAAGGGTGAAACTTAACCTGGAAGCCTTGAAAGAAAGCATAGCTCTCACCTCCTCTGTAAGAGGAAATATTGGATACAAAACCATTTCTATAAATTAAAATTTCTGTGCAAGCACAGAAGGGGCAAAAGTAATGAGCGCTGAGCCACACAGCCCTGAAGGAAGAACCTCCCCATGTTGTTTTTGTTAGTGAGCTCAAAGAAGGATTGCAAGGACTCTGGCTATCTGAGAGTGAAGATGGTGAGAAGGCAGCCCTGGTGTCCATGACATACTTCACTTTGAGCATGGTTCAAAAATGCTTTTCCACTAACTTAACTGAGGCACCCTGTCAGGCATCCTGAAGTCATTGGAGAGGAAACAGTAGCACTGTTTTTCTTATACTGTTATGCTTCTATCATAATTCACTTATTTTTAAAAGTTATTGCAACTGTAAAACACAGAAGAAAAAATATAAACTTCTGTGAGTCTCAGTCCTGTTATTTTTATTTCAACTTATGGCAAAGAAGAAAAGACTATTAATTCACACTTTTTGAATGTGAAATCAACAATATTGTGATTGGGTTCTCGCTTTTTCTGCAGATAGTGCTCTGCATTGGTGGGATTAGCAAGGCAGCATTTGTAACAGAGTGGTGTTCTCTGAAATACTTTCAGTTTCTACAGCTGGCTGCTTTTTCTCCTGGACCAAATTTCATTTGAGCTTTTGGTTGTGTTTGATTTTGGAAGGTTAACCTGTGGCTCCAGGAAAGCTCTGCTTTTCAGTAGTTTTCAAGCAAACAGGCCTAATCAGGTTTGATACTGCCCCATTTGGACACACACATATGTGCACACTCATCTGTGTCATTGATTTCAAAGTGCTTCCCAAACCACTCACGGTGTCTGCAGACCCTACTCGTGGTGTCCCGGTATTTTGGTATCAAGTTCATATAAAAAGAAGTTGCAATGACACTTGGTTTTCTCTGACAAGCCTTATTTTGAGAGTATGTGCAGTTGCTGCAGTAATGTCATTTGGTAACTGCTTTGGAGGGTAACATCCTCCACCCCACAAATTTTGGCTGCAATTTGCTACTGAGCAAGTCTGCACAAAACTCTCTGTGATCATTGACCTTAAATTTTTTTTTATCTTTTATTTTCAGCAGAAGAGGACTGCAAACCTTCTTTCACACTGGCTGCAGTGTGAAAGTACATCCTGGCTCACTTCCTGCCCTTGGAAAAGATTATTTCAATACCTGTGAATATGTGCATTACAAGAGACAGACTTGCTCCTTCCTGTATTGAAAACTGAGCTCTGAATATTTCTCTGGGAACCTCAAGCATGGAGAATTAGCACATTGAACAGAGAATGTCTTCCTGCCCCTGAAATAAAAAAGGAGTTGACTGAGGCAGCACCACTGTTACAGGCTGAGGACCAGCTCCACATGGCTCAGAAGTGAAAGACAGAAATGAAACCAAAGCCTCCTACAGCAGATTTTGTCCTACCTCTCTTCTCCCTTTTCAGAACCAAACTGTATTGTCTTAATCTGGAAATGTGATTTATTTGTGAAATATCTAGTGGGTGGCAGAGGTGGGGAGCAAAGTTGCACAAAGCTCCCCAGAGCTGCTGACCGAGGTAAATAGTGTGTCATAACACATTTATCAAATAATAATGGAAACCGTATAGAGCACATAGGAGAGGGAGGGGGAAACCCCATTCCCCACTGGGAAGTTACTGAATATTTCAGCCAGTTTATAAAAGTATGTGTACATGTGTTTGGAATGGGGGAGGTTTTTCTAGCTTCACCTCTGCAAATAAATCATTGGCCAGGGATGTCTGAGCAGACAAGTGAAATGGATGAGCACATTATGGATCAAGGAGGTGGTATTCCTGCCTTGGTTAGTTTGAGACAGACCACCCAAGCACTGTGGGACTAAGAGGAGACTGCAAGTAGTGCTTGTAGAGTTCTGAAAGGCCCAGGCTGCAGCATCTGACATGGGTGTGAAGGTGGGGAATAAAATATTGGTGGTGTTTCTCATATAGCAGGCATGAATTATCTGAACTGATGTTGTTCCTAATATTTTTTTCCCCTTTCAATGGACGGCCACTATAGATAAAATGAAAAAGACAAAAAATGGCAAAGGTGTAATAGTTATGCCTGTTTTGAAAATACATTTTAAAAAAAGAAGAAAAATATGTTGATGATGTATTTGTACATCTGTTTGTCTCCAGTGACTTTCAGAATACAGAATCCATAGTCAGATACTCTGATTGAAATTAAGAATCTTGCATCATAACTGGTCACTCTGATTGAAGTTAAGAATCTTGCATCATAACTGGTCACTCTGATTGAAATTAAGAATCTTGCATCATAACTGGTCTGTTGAAGTCATTAGGAATCACTTATGGAAAAAGACACCCATTCCATGTGAATAGGGCTCACAGAACATGAATGACTATTACCAAAAAATAATCAGTTAAAAAAAGTCAGGCAAAGATGGTATCCTTCTAAAGAGATGCATAGGTAAAACTTTGGAATATTTGCAAGGAAGACATTGATATGAGTTTTGGAATTATCATCTTTAACAGGGAAAGCTCTAGAGTGCAACTGATCACCTTTTTATATTTATACATGGTAATAGTGATTGAAGGCTGATCAGTCTTCATATAGTATTGAATCAGATGAATTTTGGGCTGTAGGGAAACAGTAGGAATTAAAAGGCACAAAGTAGGAAACATAGAAAATTATCCATAGATAATTATCCTATTTTAATTTTTTTTTAAGAAAAAAAGGGGTCTTGATGTTTTTCTGATTTAAAATTTTATAATTCTTAAAAATTTTGATTGAAGGACTATTGGAAGTTTATACCAACATTTCTCTTGTAGTAGACAATCTTAAATTGTTTTAAAATAATTTTAAAACTGTTGCTGAAGAAAAGCCCCCAAAACGTGTTTTTTTAAAAATTGCTGTTTTCCACCCATAGACTAGTTTTCCTCATGGCTCGATCACATCTGACAGCAATCCATCAGCATTTGCAGTCCCATGCAGCCCCCCACCCTGCCACGTCCAGTTGTAGGATGTAGGGCGTAGGGTGAAGCCTTGGGTCACCTCACCTTTACACCTGCCAGGGGATGCCCTGGGCACAGAGGGAGGTGCTGGCATTTTGTGGGCACTCTGCCTCCCATAACCAATGTCCCAGCGGGGTGTCAGCTATGCTCCTGGCAATGGGATCTTCGGGGTGACGTAGGAGGCTGAGATGCTTAGCAGTTAAGTTCCTGTATCACATTTCTCAGGAACGGAGATGTTAAGTCCCCATGTTCAGGCCGGATTTCAGTTTCAGCATTCATATTGTGTCTACCTAAATCTCCCCTGAAGTTTTGATTTGATACAGTGTCATTCATTTGGTGCCTTAAATGGTGCAGTGCAACTTTGCTGCCCACACTCTTGAACATCTGCTCTGCTTCAAATCTTCAAATGTTGCTGAGCTTTGCCTGCAAGAGAAGATTTCTTTTTTTTTCATTCCCCCCCCCCCAAGTTTTAACAGGAACTAACTTAACTGGAGTTCCAACTGTCCCTGGGCAGGAGATGAACAATTGGTGTTTGTGCTGGAGAACAGGGCTGCAAGAAACTGGAAAGAATTCTTCTCTGCCCAAGGGCTTAAGGCACCCAAGCAACTGATCTACAGCTTGTGCTATAAACTGTGGGCTATGGCTGCAGCTGTGATCTCTGCATGAGATTTACAGCCCCTAGATTTGCCCCTGCTGTGTTCCCAGCCTGACTAAAGCAACTTGCTAGGTTCCCAGCATGTCCTTGCAGAATGTGTTGCACATCAGGCCAGGGGATATCTGGAGGCTGCTCCACAGCCTCATCAATTAATGTAGTCTGCCTACAGCCTGCCCACTGGTGGGAAAGCTCTTCCTTCTCTCAAGTCCATTCTTGGAGGTAAATGTGGTTTTATCTAGGACTCTAGGTGCTTGACTACAGTAGTGATTAATTCTTTAGGTATTAATATAAAGTTAAACAGATGTCAGACATTGTTGAATGAAAATCCCTTTTAAAGAAAGTTTATATAGGGGTTAGTTACAATGGGAACTATCTGGATGTTACCCTACTTTTCTGCTGCTGATGTCTGTACACTGAGGCTAATTGAACCCATTCATGTAGAAGTTTAGGAGTTAAGCAACTGTACAATGAGAGAGAGGACAGCAAAGAGAGCTGCCCTGAATGGCAGCAAAGCAGCTAGGCGGAAAGGTTTTAGGAAGGAGTGCAGAACTGAGGAAGATCTGTGATCCTGTGAATCCTCTTGCCTCTCTGCTCCCTCATGTAAAGGTTTCTCCAGCAAGAGGTCCTCTGTAAAGGAGCCTTCTTGCTGTATCTGCTGTGCACTTCCTTAAGACTTCCTCAGCTCCCTATCACGTAAGGCAACCTCAGAGCATGAAACACGTGCCTGATAACTCTGCAGCTAAATTAATATGTAAGAAATGCAGTATTAAAAAGGGCCAGAAAAGACTGATTTGTTGTTGAAAGCGTTGTCTAATGCATATCGTTGAAAGGATTCTTGTACGCAAAGAAGACAGGTTTCCTTGATATAAAGAATAGGCCTTGATCCCATAATTATTTTGGCAGGTGCTTAATTCCCAAAGTGTGAGTTATCCTATGAAATTCAATGCACATAGTGAAACAAAGGAGTGGGAAGGGAGGAGGAAGGGATTACATATGTTGAGAGAAAGGCAAGAGGGGCAATCTGAACAAATGGGACTGAAAGGAGGATTGAAGGAGGAGAGGAAGGGCGATTGGTGGATGAGAATAGGAAAGCAATTCAGACTTGAAGTTGAATCAGCATTTGCTGACATGAACGTGACACTAATGGAAAGGATTTGAGAGAAGAATAGATATAAGGTAATAGATTTGTTCTCTTCAAAACATTCTGTATGCAGGTAATAACATGTAGAGTTTGTTTATAATAACTTAAAGTGACATCTTTTGGTTTCAAAGTGAATTCACGGTCAGAAACACAGAATGCCACACTCACCTGTTTTTCTTCCTCTTTCCGTCTTTCTTGAAATTTATTTCTGGAAGTCATTAAAATTCAGATCCCATCATTTGTAACAAATGATGTGAAGTGTTAGGTACAGTACTTGGAATATATGTTTGTTAAAATGAAGGAAGAGACTCTTCCAACACTTTGGGATTTTATGAATGATTTACATCTGGTGCTAAAGTTCATAAATGAAACGTGGGAGAACCAGATGCTTCATTTCTTGACTACATCGTGTCTGCACATACTGATGGTGAATTGAAAACAGGAATGTCTCATAAATCAAGAAAATCTATTTTTGTACTCTTGATTTCTATTCTGAACATCCACATAACACCCAAACAAAAGTGGTAAAATTGGTTCCTTGAGAAACCCTTTATGTTTAGTAACAGTGTGGACATATTTTAAAAAAAAAAAAAAAAGAGAGAGAGGAAAAAAAAGGAACCCATTTTCAGCATAAAAAGTGCTCAGAATGAGCAACCATTCTTGGAGATCAGCACTGAAGGCACTTCGTTTAGCAAGAGAAAGACTGAATGGAACTTCTGGACAAACTCTGCCATCCATACAAAGATCTGTGGTGTATAATAAGGTGAAATTTCATAGCTTTTGGCACTGGGTAGAAATTTACTGACATGATAACTGAAAGCAGAATCTGGCCCACCGATTGAATAGGAAGATTGGAGCTCACAAGCACATATTTGGAGAGAGATGAGTGAAATTCAGATGTTTAATTTTTCCATCAGTGTTTTGGAATGGTGCTCTTAGCCTACCCTCTTTTCTTGCTGACATCTTCTACTGGCTTAAGAACTGTAAATGATGCTTCTCATGATGTTCAGGTGCCACTAAAACTCTTGTAAACAGGCTTTTAAAATATAATTTATTAACTTATAATGAAAGAATAAGAAAAAGTCTCTTTAAAGGATTTTTTTAATAAAACTGATAGATTCCCACTTCCTTGATTTCATAACATGTGTTTATACACACATTTTAAATCATTGTGTTACAATTCCAAAACCACCTGTGAGAAATGGCAGGGTAGCAATAACAATTTTGGATGAACAGGTTGCACCAAAGGGTTACCAAGTACCAGCTGATGCGTGGTAGTGCCCATGTGTGCCCTCTTAACCTCCAACAAATGCATGGTGATTGGAGTGGGCTCAGCCCACTGTGCAGGTGTGTGAGGCTGACTTGACTCACCTTGCAATCGCTGTGGGGGGAACAGTGTGCATCCAGGCAATTCTTACAGCTCAACAGAAACTTGTTACCTTGTGGTATCTTGTTTGTCTGTCTAAGCCCTGGATGTGCATACCTTGCTATTTCTGTTAACAATTGAAAACAAATATTTATTTGAATTTATTTGCACATCCTACACACAGATTGAGTGTAGGTGTGCTGACAGAAGGGAGGCTTTGGGAAGGATTTCATAAAGGTGAAGGAAGTGGCTCAGCAGCCAGGTTTCAAGGAGGCACCCCAAATGCAAGGAGAAACCTGAGACCATGGAGGGCCTTGTGATGGTATCGAGGTGTGCACTGCTGGCAGAGGAGGCAGACCCTGTGAGCTGGGGGAGCTGACCTTGCTTTCAAAGGTGGGCAGGCAGATTGTATAAACACACCATTAGCTTATGTGGCTGCTACTCCTATGTTTCTCTTGAGGAAGCCAGTGGAAGTTTTGCCTTTTATTTCAATTAGAACAAGATCAAGCTTTTCTAGGGGGAATATTCCATTTCAAAAAGGGCATTGTAGCCACTTTTGGGCTGAGGTGGAGTCACTAGAAGTGACAGAAATGCTCCGTACTCCACTTACTTACTTTGCTGCTCAAAATGTGTCTCTAACTAATACAATTTGCTATATGTCATAAAACACAAAGGAAAGCACTTTTCACGCCAAATATCAGAAAAGTGCTCTCTTTTTTCTACTGCAGAAGTAACAGAAATGATGTGTTCATTTTAAATTCCATTCATGTAGGCCCTAATAAAAGCTATTATAAAATACAATTGTGTGGAGACAAAAAGAGAGATAATATCACTATAGCTCAATATAAAATTTAAGTAATTAAGACATGAAAACTATTACACAATTTACTATGAATGCAATGTGAATAATAAAAGGTTTAACCATTTCAATTCTGTTTTGGTGGGGGTTTTTTTGTTTGGTTTTTTCTTTTTTTTTATGTTTTGTTTTTTATATAGTGTCTTTTGAAAATGCTTGACGTTGAAATATAGCTAAAGATCTAAATTCCATATTATTTCAGAAGTTGAGCAGGACTGAAAAGTAAGCTAGCTGGGTTTCCAAAGAAGTCTTGTACATATTTTTAGGTATTGATGTAAATATGGCACTCTGCCACAGAATGGATTCTACATGAAAAATGTCAGTTTCAGGTGATTTTGATTGTGGTTGTAAATAAAACAGGACATACTGAGTGAACTGAGGTAGTATTTCAGCACTGCAAGCTAAGCAGCTGCATAATAGATATGAAATTGCATAGATAGACAGATGGGTCCCAAGATTAAAACAAAAGCACCCATAAAAGTACTGGAAAGAAAAGTATTTTTAAACAGGAGCTCCTTAAGCTCTGCATTGTTCTTTCACATGATTCACCACTGTGTCCTCTCCTCTGATGGGCTTCAGCAACCCTATTGGTAAATGGTTGAGAGCAAACCTCACTCCAGCCTTTCTCTCGTTGAGTGGCTATCAAAATTCGGTATATTTAACAGACACATCATTTTCTTGTGCACTGCCATATGCACGACAGCCACAGGCACGCCGGCCTGCCTGGTAACACTGAGCAACATCTGCTCAACGATCCAGCCCTGTCTTTCTCCCTCACTCCAATGTGATGCTGTACGTTTATCTCCTAGCTCAGGTTTGTGGCCAGCGCTTTTGCTCAGCCGTGTCCAGGCTGTCCCCTTGGAGCAGCATTCCCTGGAGCCGCGGGAGCTGCGAGCTGGGGCTGGCGCTGCAGTAGGTGGCACTCTTCCCCTTAGATCAGCCCAGCCTTGGTCCAGGTGCCGCTCGGGAGATGGAGCAGGAGTTCTGCAGGAAGTTACACGGCAGAGCCTCGGCTGGCGCTGCTGGGCTGCCAGGGAATAGAGTTGGACAATGTCCAGACCGGAATACATCCTACACGGGTGCAGTCTGTGTGGTTTGTGGGCCATCCTGGGCTTGTTTGCCAGAGCAGCAGCCTCCACACCTGCCCAGAAGCAGGGTTCGTCTTTAGCATCTGGGCAACATTTACCCTCAGGACCCAGTTCTCCCCAAAAACCTATACAGGGAATGGAAACAAGGTTTAGGGGTCAGTGAGATGCAACTCTGAGGTCCAGGGAGTTGTTTGGGATGACATTTTCAAACAAAGCTCACTGGTCTCACTTGGTAAATTTTAGGATAAGTTGTTAGGTCTTCAGAAGCTGATGATCTGCTGTTCCATTTATCGTAATTTTGTCCAACCTTCATCTGCCAGGCCCCAGGTGTCTCAAACTGGGAACCTTTGTTTATAAAATCTTAGCCTTTAACGTGCTTTAATTTCTTGGCTGTTAAATGGAACTGCTAAGACTTACATATTGTGGCTTCCAGACATGTGGTAGGGGATGAAAATGTTTGTGATGTGCCAGGGGGGAAAAAAGGTAAAAAAACTAATTGATCATTGTGCTTTTGTTTTTAGTTATGACGAAGAATCTAATTGTGAAGTTCATCTCCTGAACCTTTGGGTTCTTTCTCTTTTCCTATTGTCATGGTTTGTTTCAAACTGGGATGAATCCTCCCACACATCACTATGTGTAAGTGGAGTAATGATAAAAGGCAGTAATGATAAATTTGGCCCGTGAGATTTTAATTTTTTTAAAAATTTGGTTAGTTTTGTAAATCACCATTTCTTCTTAAAACAGCAGAATACTTTTCTCCAATAAAGTTATATAAATGTCTCAGATATTTATATACTTTAGGATCAATCATTAAAACAGATAAATAGTCTAAGTTACACAGGTCAAGTCTTAGGATAGGCTTTTTAGGAAGGAAGAGTCAAAGGTTTGTGGTTTTGTAGTCTCCCCAGTAACTCATCCCACACATAGTTTAATATTTGAGGTATAAATTATTCATGAAGAGTTTTTAGTAATCAGTGAATTAGCCACTTGCAATTAAAAAAAATTGACCTCCTCTTCTTGCTTTTAATCTGAGTTAAGTCAGTGTCATTGCAGTGTGATTGGGACTCATCTATTTTTATCTGTTGTAGGAGCTGTTTTGATTCAAAATTGACAAAACTACCCTAAAACCCTTAAAAATACCCACATCGTATATATATATATACACATATGTATGACCTTTTACTCCACACAGAAAGACAACACAAACCACCCAAAAGAAGAGCAAACCTTTAGCCCTGTGTGCTGGGTCTGGCAGAGATGCAGTTATTTTTCTCCATTGCAGAGCTCAAGTGCTTTGCATTTGTAGCTAGAAAAGTGATGAACAGCAGTACTGAAGCCCTGCTTGCCAGGAAGTTGCTGGACATACCTTGCTGCCAGGAAGTAGAGAAAAATTTATTTTATTTTTGTTTTCTTTGCTTCTGCATGCTTACCTTTTTTCTTGCTTGATTAAATTGCCTTTATCTTGACCAACAAGGGCTGCTTCCATTCTTATTTTTCTCTGCCTTCCCCACCAAGGAGGGGAATGAGAGAGCAGCTTGGTGGGCAACTGGCATCCAGTCAAGGTCAGTCCACCACAGTGCCAGAAATATCTAGAAATATCATAAAAGATATTTTATTTTTTATTATCATAAAAAGATCACATATACAAAATATTTTGACAGCGCTACTTGGAAAAGTAATGTCATTTTAGAGTAGATGACTCTTCTGTCCCTTTACCAAATAGAGCCTGAAAGAAAACAATGACTTTAGAATCTGCCTTTCAAAGAATTAAAAGATATCCTTTGAAGATGTTTATTAGACAGTAACAATGGATGATGCCAAATATCACGTTCTCCATTTTGCCAAGACTGATTTGCTTCAGTGCCTCACTTTTTTTCATCAGTCATAAATTGCTGACAGAATGTGACTGTAATGGGAAAAGACATCATTTGGAACAGTTACTAATATAAAAAACAACCCCGTGTGTAAGGGGTTAGCCCTCCAAATGGACAATTTCAACAAGACAGAATTAAAGTTGCATTATTTCCCTCCCTGGAGCTTAGAAAGAGGATAAGTTAGCCTTATGTTTACCTTTTTTCACTTTGTCATTGAAATAGTTAACACATTAAAAAAGAACCAAACAAAAACCAACTATACCTTCTTATCTACCATAGCTTTGAGTTCTTCTTATCTTCATAATTACTACACTATAAATACTTGTTTATTCACAGAGACTACATTGTAGAGAAGATATTAGCAACAAAAGGCTGTATGTTACCTTCTGTATTAGATAGGGGTGGGAGGCAGTGGATAGAGATGAGGGGTTTGCAATGAGCGAGGCATTGTTTAGAGAGACAGAAGAACAGAAAGACAATTTAAAATTAAAAAAAAGTATGAGGACAAGATTTCATAGAGAAAGGATGGCAGATTATTTGAAAACCTGTTGAGATGTCACAGGAAAATGTAAGAAGATTCAGACCCTGGAATTTGACTAAAAGAAGAAAAGAACTAACTACCTTTAAGAGAAGTTTCAGTTAAGTTTCAGTGGAGTACAGACTGAAAATCTGATTTAATAGGTTCAAGAAGTAGGCTACAAGAAATTAATTCAGCAGGAAATTGTAGATGATGTAGACAGATAGAAATTCAATAAGTTCAGCAAGAGAGGGAAAAGCAGGCTGGATCTTAATGGCAGAAGTATATATGAAGAAGCATGCACATATTAAGGGTAAAAGAGACTTCTGCCCATATATTTCATCACAATTACCATAAAACAGTGCAATAGAATCTAGTAAGAACTGATTATGCTCCTGTCAAAAATCTCATTGTGGGACTCATTTATGCCCTGGCCTCTTCCTTGAAATTTGTCTTCTGGAAATTCTGGGAAAAAAAAATTATCTTCATATTCTAGTAAGTTTATTAATTAAGACAATAAAAAGGCTGGATGAAAATAATTATAATTTTTCTGGATAAAATAAAATTTTATTTTTCACCTATAGTAATGAATTCTTAAAATGATAGGAAAATATTTTGTGAATTTTTATTATTTTTTGCTAAACTTATAAATGCGAAAATTTTCCCTGCAGTCATTATTTTAAAGTGGTAAATAACATGGAATTTAATGTATTTAAAAGACAAAATGAAATTCAAATAAATAACAGCATAAAATATTAACCTTGTTCTTCTCAAGCATACACATCTCAGTTATTAAAAAGAGATAATTTCTATTAATATTCTTGTAACCATGTATTGCCTAACCTGGCCCTGGTGTGCCAAAATGGGAACATATATGATGGTTATCTCTGGATGATTTTGAGTACCTTATAGGGGAGAGAAAAAAAAATTTTGGCCAGCAACCGTTCAGCTAGCTCCACCTGGTCTGTGCTCACTTTCAAGCCTGACAAAGTGCCATATTATATTTTCTGTGTCCAGCCAGCTTAAAACTAGAATCGAGAGCTTATGCCCTGTGTTTATAAGATAGTGAGCCAGCATTCGAGATAAGAATTCACATTGTGTTCCACAATATGCTGTGTCAGTGCTAAAAGTCCTGGCCTGGTGCATCCTCTAATTATCTTGGGTTTTTGCAAAAGTTAGTCACAGAAGTGAAACTTGTGCAGACAACCCACTCCCCATTTTGCTCAGTCTTATAAATGACACTATCAGCTTTTCTTCCAGAGGTTTTCCGGACTCCTGGTGTTACTTTTTGGTCTGCCTGTCTTTGTTATTTTTTCTCTAATCGACATATTCAAAGGAGAGGTTAAGAATGCAAAGATTATCCACTTCCAAAATCTTCTCTCCATGGACAGACCCATATAGCATCTACTGATGGATGACAGCTTATTGTTCATTCTTATTATAGTAAAGTGGAAGTCTACTGACTGTGACTACAAGGGGAGCTTGCTTCCCCTCTAAACTTTCTCAAGTGTCTTCTGCAGGCACAGTGCCTCCCCAGCCACCATGCTTCACTAGCAACCTCTGAAAATGCAACACAAACAAATAATCCTAATGCATGTGGCACATAAGTGGCAGGAAAGATATGTTTTAACGTAAATTGAGCTAAAAGTTCTCAGGCTCAACTGCCTGAAGTGTTCAGGAGTTAGCTGATGGTGTATAATAGCTGCTCAGCCTTTTTCTTGCTTCTCTGTGCAGACAGCACTGATTGGCTGGGCTGATTATAGCCCTGCACGTCAAAAAGGTGCAAGTTGTTCTTAACACTAGAAAATCGGCTCTTGCATATACAGGCTTAATGCATGATAAGCTATATGGTGTAGACATAAATTTTGTGGGCTTGAAATTGAAGTGAACTTTGCTTGTATCCATGTAGATATGGCCGGTAGCTGTTAGAGTCTGTTGCAGCTCATATTTATTGCTTGTAGTTAAAGTAAAAATCAGTGCCATGTGATTTTATTCAATTCAGGGAAAAAAAACTAATTGTCCTTCTGCCAAAGTTTAAGTGCTACATTTTTTCATTAGAATTTAACAAATGTTCATCTTAAAATAGACTGACAATGGGTCAAACTGTTCCACTTTATCTGTTATGAACTTAAAATTTATCAAAGCTAGTACTTGCTCTTCCCAGAGCAATTTATATTTTCACTCCTGGATTTAACTATCGAATTCTCCTTTGCAACTACTATTTCATAGCCACATCATCCTAAAACATTTGAAAAAAATCACTGCAACCACCTTCCACATTCACCTGCCTCACACAACATGTTATGTAGATGTTTTAGGGTGCTGATATCGTTTATAAATCTTTACCTCTAATGCAGAAATATAGTATTTTTAGGGAATATTCTTGAAGAAGATAGCTGCTACCTTGTCCAAGTTTTTCTCTCCCTCTTTATCATAGCCAGTCATGACCATTCCATGAATGCACACGAGTCAAAGCCAGTTTGGAGTGTAAGCTAAATCTTCTTTCTCCCTTTAGATTTGTATTCCACTTCATCATTTGCAGACCCACATCTTGAATAGGGACTTTTCTTGCTGTCGTAATATAACTAATGGTAATCTTGAGGAGGTAGGTGTGATCCAGTATGAGAAAGGGTATCTTAATCTTGCCCTCTCGTGGTAAAGTATATTAAATCCAGGATTTAAAAAGTAGACTAAGCATTGATGGGATTAAATGTATTACATATCTTTATGGAAGACACATTTATTCTTTAGTGTTTAGTGCTAAGTCCCGTGTTGAACTAAATCCAAAAATGAGATGTAGATTCTGGCATATCTAAAATGTCGAACCAGATCTCCTGGTTCTTGCTTTGATGTGGCAATATTCTTTTAGTGGCTGAACAACATCTTGGGTCGAGGTGAAAATGTAGCACAGAGCCTTTTAATTTCATTGTGTTATTTATGACAATTATCTAAATCAAATTAGAAGTAAATGGCCACTAATCTTTGTGTATATGTGTATGCACGCCCAACAATTCCTAAATGCCACTAGGAAATGAGAGTAATTTTGATATTAAAATGATTACTACCATTTTTTAAATAAACTGATGTGACTTTAGAAGTCTGTCCCTGATATCTTTCATGATTTAGACATCACACAAGCTGTAATTGTGCTATTAAAGGAAAGAGAGCTAATCTTTTTGCATTTGAAGTAAGCCCTCATCATCAGACCCGACAAAGCCAGACAGATCAAAAAAGAGTAAAAAAGAGCATTTAAGGAAATTAGTACAAATGTCAGTTAAAAGGTAAAAATTAATGCACTTATTATTGAAATACAGTTGAAACCTGCGTTCTTTTCATTTCTTTGATATTGCTAAAGCATAAAACATTCAATTAACTTCCCATTGTGTTTGCAGGGTAGCGGGGAAAGGCAAACCATTGTCAGTGAAGTGTTAGGTGTGTAGGTGGTGTGTGCAAGGCAAAAATGATTAGATACGAGAGGAGGGTAGAGCAAAGGCTTTTAGTTTGCAGTCGAAAAAGACAGTGAACTCCTTTAGTGTGTTCCAGAACAATGTTCTTGCGTGTATACTTCTTTTCCTAAAGATACAGTTCTGAGCCTCTGAGAAGGTAGCATGCATTCCTTTCGTCCTCACTGGGGAGTATTTCTTTTCCTGATTGTTATTATCTACGTCATTAAAACCTGCATGGTTTTGCGCCTCTTTCCTAATAAAAAGTGAATACAGATAAATTGATAATATTTTGGACCTTTGAATAACAGTACTTTGCAATATAAGTGAAATAGATAAATTTAATTCATACTTACCCTCAGCCATAAATAAGAATTCCCATGGTTGTATTCTTTTATTCTTTGAAAGCTGTTACTAAGAGTGTTGATTTGTAAAAACTGATTCAGGATATTTCAAAATATATCCTTGATTTACAACTGTTGTATGCTGGCAACACTGAAGCTGGAAATAATTTGTAGTAACGCAGTAGTTTTTCCTATCCTTTGTGCTGTTTAAAGTGAAAGCAGCATTTTTTTTTTTTAATGAGAGCACTGGAATGATGTAAAATGTATAGAGGTAAAATTATAAAAAAACATATAAAACAGGAATCCCTCTGAACCCATTCAGCTGGCTTCTTAAGAGAACCTCCCTAATATGTTGATGGAGATGTCTTTTCTCTCCTTCCACTATCCGTACATTTTATACGGATTTCAGTAATATTAAAACTATGTCGTAGTGTTCAATATGCTTTAATTAAAAGAAGTACTTGCTAATTGGCATAAAATATATGTGTGATTATTTTTCCATATATTTATGATTTTTCAATAAGAGAACAGCTGCTAAATATTTTCTTACATGCTGATTCCACTTAATCAGCATTCTCCTTAATGGAAGCAAGAAAAGTTAGGAATTGTGTTTTACAAATGTGTTCCATGAAAACATCAGCATGATGACAAAGTCATGCCCTTTGGGGTACAAATGAGCAGATTTACCACAAAACATTTCTATATAGATAGGAGATAAATCTTAGTTTAAAAATCCTTTGCAATATTGAGTACCTTCCAAGCCAAATGTGTACTAGCACTTAAAGAAAATATTACCAATTTTAACACCCAAACTCACTCGATGTTTTGATTACTATTCCTATTAATATGCATATGATAGAAGTTAATGCCACACTGACAGATTTAATGCTTTGTAAATGTGCTGAATTAAACTAGAAAGGTAAAAGCAGCCATTACCCTAAGACCTAAAAGAGAGACACTAATCAGCTGGCTTTTTTCCTCCTATCCTTTTTACAGATGACTGGGAATACAGGTTTTATTTAAAATGCAAGGCTGGAAAAAGCTCAGCCACAGGAAAAAGAAAAGGTCTTGACCCTTAGATATTGATCCTGTTCTATTGATTACAAGAGACGGGGGTGGAGGGACTTTTAAAAAATGTAATCCTAAAAAAGGCACAAAGCAGATTTGGGTAAAAATGAGTCTAAGCTTTGTACTTACAGGACTAACAAGTACTAGAATAAAAGACAAAGCAGGTGGACATCAGTACTCCAGAGCTGACTCAGAAGCCCAAAGCCCTTGCCTTCCCTGGAGTGTTCTGTCAGGAGGCTGTGCTGTCCATGGAAGCTGGAATATCTGGCAAGGTTGGGATCTACATTTGCTGGTAAATTCCCTATTATGGGCAAATGGGCACTTTGCTAAAGTATTCCTCCTCTGCTGCCATGCTGATCAAGAAAAAAAAGAGCCCCCAGCCCATGGCCCAGACTGTGGCCTTTTCAGAAGAAAAGGTAACAAACAAAGTTATAACCTTGTGTCTTGTACTGAACTTTGGGAGTCAAGTAGAAAACTGGAAGTTTCAGGGGCAAATAGAAAGACAGACTATTTAGTGTGTTATTATCCAAAAGAGGCTTTTAAAAGCCTCTCAGAATCCTAGGACAAGTAAGCCTATGTAGTACATCTTCTCCGAGAAGCATTAAATCTACATGAATCCAGAAGTGCCTGATTTACTTGAGCAAAAGGCTCCATAATTCTCATTGTCAAAGAACTGAAGCATTTCTGTAGATTAGTGGGAGGAAGAACTTCTCCCTTGCAACGTGCCAAAGCCACAAAGAAGTCGCTATAGATACGTTGACAAATGGAAACATAAAATACATACAGAAAAACTTGTAATCCCAGGCAGAAATATATATTTGAACCTACACTACTGCTATACTCTAAGTGTGGCTACTTTTCCACGTTGCATAGCTCAGGCTGCCCATTCTTTTTCTAAGAAAGCCCAAAATGTGCTAGATTGTTTCTCTGCATAAGTTTCTCATAGACTTGTGGAATTCTGCAGGTAGATTCTCTCTTAAAAATATTTAAACTATACAATATTTTTGAAGGGCTTCTAATAAACAAATTCAGGCCTGCAAAATAGGTAGATGTTCTAGGGCCCAGCCTGTTCACATACTGTCCTCCCCTGCTGCATACAATACTCCCATTACCTTTTGTGATGATTCTGTGCACGAATGTTCTCCTCACTGCACAAACAAGCTTCTGTCACCCACACTGCTATTATGTGCCATTTGATCTGTCCAGGGAGGAGGTCACAAAGTGTGTACTGCCAGTAAAACAAGGGTCAAATACTCTTTTCAAGTGAGATAGAGATAAAAATTGCGCATGTAAAATATGTTTCAGTTTCAGCAATCTCTAATAACTTTTAGAAGCAATCATGAATCTGGTTGGTATTTTGAGGTGACAAACACACAGGAGCTGGGGATGTATGACCTGGGACAGCACCATGCTTTGCATGGGGGGAGTGAATGCTGCTAAAAAGATAGGGTAGCTCAGTCTCACTAGGAAACATGGTGTAAATGTAAAATCGCTGCATGGCTGACACTGACCAACTGTCTCAGATCTCTCTCCACACCATTCCAATTTGCCATATAGAGAAAATGCATAGACTATCATGCTAAGTAGTCTGTTCTCATTACAGTGTGCCTTCACCACGGCTCTCATTTAATTTTTGCTGTCTAAAGACAACTTTGAGTAATATGTTTTCATGTGGGAATTTAGTTGAAAAGAGATCCTGAATTTTAAAAGCCATATCTCTGTCCAAATTATTTTCTTTTAGAGTTTTTATTAGCTGCAGTATCATCTGCTAATTCTTCTATCAGTGACCCACTTCGCAGTGCAGTTTTAGTGCTAATATACAAGCAAAAAGAATTCTTTCTATAGAATCAAAGATGAAATCAAATTATTTAAAGATTATATTTTTTAATCACCATTTACTTCTGCCTGGTTTCTTCCTCATCAAAAGAAATCTATGAAATTTTAAAAGACTTATAATTTCCTTTGCATAACAGCTAAAAATCAGGACTTTTTTCGGTGTGCTCCTATTAAATTAGAACATTCAGGACAGTTGATTTCATCAATAATAAACTCCCTTTGCAGCAGTTAGTGACAAAAAGTGTTTCTCAAGGGAAGTAAATATTTACTTACATATTTATAAACTTTCTCAGTGCTCTTTATGAAACTCAGCAACTCATGCAAAATAAAGTGGCAAATGAGACAATATACTGCATAATAACAGATATTAATATTTTTCTTTTAGCTGTCTTTTTAAGATCTAAGATGAGAGAAGTGTAAAAGTGAAAATGTGAATTGGGGAGCTCCAGAACTGTTTTGGGCTTTACTTGCTTGTTGAGTTTTGGCTGCTTTTTCTTACCCACATGCAGCCGAGTGTCTGCAGCATCCCTGGGAAGCACATTTGCTTCAGGTGCAAGACACCCCAGTCCAAAGCTGGGGAGAAACTCTCCTGCCCTGAAGTCAGACTGGTTGAGCTGAAGGGCAGTGAAGAGGCATCTCCCACCTGGCTGGAACAAGATAATTTCCTTGCTTCAGGAGGGCATCAGAAATATACAATGCATTAAAGGCATCAAGGTGCTTAGACATTACATCTGTCCTTGAAAAGAGGAAGGAGTATGAGACAGGGAGTGAAAGGCTGCTGCAACAGCAGCAAAGGTACACAGGGTGTTGTAACTCCAGTGGCTGGGAATTAGAGGGGTCCTCCAGCCTAGTCATATATCAAAAACAGGAGTGGAGTTTTTGAGGGAACCTTTTAATCTTCAGAGACAATTTATGGACCTTCTGCTGCCAGGGCTTCAGCCACCATCTTCCCATGATCTCCCCTGAAGCCTGGCCATGGGTGGGTCCTGGCAGCTGTGACAACCAGGTGTGGATGGCTCAGAAGCAGTGGCAGGGGCCCTGTCAGCCCTCAAGGTCGCCTGTGTCCTCCCTCCCCTTTTTAAAATTTATTTAATTTTAGTCACTTGAGGCTGAGGTACCTCCATGTGCTCTGGATATTGTGCAAGTTTTCAGACCTCTGCCTCAGCAAAGTTCCAGTGCAGACACCTGGGCTTCTGTGATTGAGCCCTGCAAGACAGAATCTGCATTTAAAAATTAGTAAATTAATGCCTGCAAAGATGCTGTGTAAATCTACACATAATAAGTACAGTGGAAAGCTACTAGTTTAACCATCTAGTCTCCCTTATTGCTCTGCCATCCTTATGATAATAATGATGACTGGAGTGGCAAGAGAAATTGAGCCATTTTGCCTACTGAAATGCACTGAAGGAGCTGATACTTCTGTAGGAATGGAAGGAAAGAAGGTAACTTTTTCCTCTGAAAAGAAATGGGCAGGGAGTGAAGCTAGCATTTACTGCATGAATATATTATTCTAGTGAGGTTCATTATTTTCTGTTCCAGTAAGCAGGGAAAGAAGTTCTGTTTGGAGGGAAGACCAGTTAATTTGGTATGTTTTTCACCTGCAAAAAGGGTAGGGCAAAATGAAATATAAATTCACTATAAAGTTAATATCAGGCAATTAAAAAAAAGTGATAGAATTGAAGACAGAGGAACAAAGTAGATACTGAGGGAGAACTCATGTTTGGAGAGTTAATTCACAGGAAAGAGCAAATTATGTGCATGGAGGGTAAATTCTGCAAAAGGGCCAGGTGTTTCTGAACTTTGTTCCTCTCCAAATGCATTCAGTGCTACACACCAGCAGAAGTGTAAACACCAAAAGAGGAAGTACGTAAACCACTAAGATTTTATTAGATCTTTGCTGAAAAAAAAAGCACAAGTAACCCCAGTATTACAGTGACAACAGGATGTGCCTTTTGATTCTGCTGTTGCTGTTTGATGATAGTGGCCTAAGATTTTCTGTCATAGCCTTGGGCCTCTCACGTCACTTACCTGAGAGGGCTGGAAATTCAGGTTCCAGGAATCCATATATTTATAGGTACGCAAGCAGATCTGTGCAAAAGTAACACTTGTAAGCATCATATCCTGAAATCATTGTGTTCTTCCCATGTCCAAGAGTTGTGGATTTGTTACAGGATTTCAGAATGTGTATTTTTAATATTTAAATGTCACCCAGAGAGTGCTCTATGTTTTCTGTTCACCCATCCTGCCCAGCCTTACAGACACACTAATTTATGTCCTGATCCATGCTCTGGGAATTAGTGTCATGGCACTGAATAAGATTCTAAAGAAGTAATTTTTTTTTTTTTTAACCTCTGTATGTTCAAGGTACTTATCTTGTTGCATGAATATGGATTATAATTTCCTATGAATATGGAAAAGACTGGGGAGGGATGGGTCAGTGTTTAACTGCTCTTAACCTTTCCACCAAGCTGACCTTACCAGAATATGATGCATAGGAGGGGTCGGTCTTAGCTGATTTTCTGTAGAATGCCATTACTAATTTTTTGCTACATATATTTGCCCTAAAGCCTTGTTTGCCACCTATATAATTATTAGAAGACTCTTATCATTGTATTTGAAATTCTAAGTTGACACTTATGTCATAGTACTATGGCACAGTATTATGTTTAATTTCTCTTTTGTTAGTCTCATTTAATGTACTGAAGAACTATGCTCAAAAGAAGATCCCACACATTTCTTTTCCTTACCATCACCAGCTCTGTTTTTCTCCCATACCTGTTAGAAACATCAATTTAATTAAAAAAAAGTTATGTACAGGTTTGCGTGCTCAAAATACAAAGTGTGTAAACACCTCATTTCATGTGTTTTCTAAAGGAAGTAATAAGACATTGATATTTCCCTGATAGGTAAAACTAATAACCCAGTGGTATTACAGGATGATGATGCCAGATTAATTGTGATTTTGTGCACTATGCCAATCTAAGCTGTTTGACACAAATTACATTCACTTGATCCTTGTACCGAGCAAACTGTAATTGAAAGATTAGCTTCCTCCTCCACCCTGGCAGACTTGCTTGGGTGTTTCCTGCAGTGCTCCCTTTTATCCCTGAATTCATGGGTGAGGCTCCTTCCCATGAAGCCTCATGGGAAGGTGTTAAATAGCAGATGACTGGCCTTGCCTTGGAATGGAGAATCCTGCTGCAGCTATGAACTGGTTATCTGTGAAAAGGGTCACACTGAGTGGAGTTGGAACAGGATGATCATTTGGGTTCCCCAGGTGATGTTAGGTCTCCCTTTCGTTGTACCTATCTCTTGTGAAATCTTGAAAATTCACATCAGCATTTGGTGCCCATGGGGAGGATGGATTGGATTTCCTATAAGACTGTAGAGTGGAAAATGTATTGTGTCCCTGGATTTAATTTTTTTATTATTTTCATAGATTCTAGCGGAGTTTGTGGAAGCAGAGGAATGCAATATGAAGTCACAAAGAAGTAACACTATACAGCCACTATTTAAGAGGTAGAAATGAACTTATTAGTTACTTTGTACTTAACTACATCTTTTGGAACAGTTGAAAACTTTCATCTACTTTCTGCAGATGACTATCTTGATTATCTGTTCCAAGTTGTAGTACTTTTATTGTGGCAACAATCCTGCTCTTCATCTGTCGTTCTCTAAATACCTAAGTTTTGCAAAAAGTTTGTCAATCTGTAGACGTTTTGCACTCTTTTTGGTGACTGAAAACTGATGTACTATGAACATAAGCTAGTTTTCCAGAGATGAGTAAGCACAGAAAGGTCTGATTGGTTTATTGGGCCCATGTGGTTAAGGTGTGCCAATTTCTGTAGCCAAGAGCAATGAAAAGGAGTGGTTAGCTGCAGATGTGTGTCTCTCTCTGCTTTCTAGCCTGATAGATGAGGTTTCCAGTTGTATTAAAGTAGCAGAATTTTACAGAAGTCTAGATTGGAACTGAAACTTGCAGATTTAGATCCACAGCAGGAATTTGTTTGCCTGTGAGCAACTATAAATATAGTGGACATAAATGGATACTTTTGGTAGCAGCGTCTTTGAAGTCAAGCACCCATATTTAAATAGTTGTTTTTTTACAGATTAAACTTAAGTATGGTTATATCATGTTTACAGTAGTAGTAAGGTACTTAGCTCAACATTGCATTTCCAAGATAATTCAATTAAGATAATTTTGTCATTGTGTTAATTACTGTGGATATGTATTGTGTAATACAGAGTACCTTTTGAGTAAATTAAGTCCACACTGCTGGGACTACTCTCTCCTCTTCCACTTAAAGGTTATCAGTTACTATGCAGAGTAGACATGTCCACAGTTGCTATCCTGCAGAGTTTACAGTTTAAACATGTAAAACAGGTGAAGAGGAGGTAAAGAGAGTTTCCCATGATTTAAATCAGTCAGGGATGACATGCACAGGCTGCAGGATCTAGGCACTGCTCCATCCATGCTGCTGTCCCTTTGGAAGAGCAGTCTAACACAGATTAAGATACTTACTTTTGCACAAAAGGGTTTTTTTTTGTTTTTTGTTTTGTTTTTTAAATTATTGTAAAGTAGATGTCAGCTATTCCATCTGCCCCTCAAAATAACCATCATTAATTAGCTGATTTATTTTAGACGTTGCAGCAGAGGTGGATTTTTAAGGATAGATTTCAAAGAAGCGAGGACAATCGCCTGACAGCTCAGTTCAGGGAAGGCACTCCATGTGTGAGGGGCAGGGTGGAGCTGTGTGTGAGAGAAGCTGACAAACAGCAGAGAAGATTGTTATTGTTGGTGGATTTGAAGGAAGAGTGTGAGTGTGTTGTATGTGTGTGTGAAAAAGAGAAAGAGAAATGTAATTAGGGACAAGAGCAGACAAATAAAGAAGGGTGGAGTTTTGAAGAGCCTTGAAGCTGAGGACAAGAAGCATGAACTTGCTGTTTTGAAACCAGAAGGGATTGAAAGGGGGATGAGTGATGTGGTCAGAACACACAAGGACTATAACCCTGAAGCTGAAAAAAAAAAAAAATTAATGATGGGCTATTTCTTGATAAGCTCAGAAAGCACATATTGACAGAACAACCTCTGCTTCCACAGCCTTTTAGAAACTGAACAATTTTTGAGGAAGAAAAGAGAAGAGAGATGGCATCCAAAATAGCACATTAAAAAAATAAAAATCTGAGCAAGGGCATTTGCAGTGCTAAAGCAGAATGTTAATTGAAATCCTACTGTGCCAACAGGAACATTGGAAAGAGACCAGTCAGGATTAGACTAATTAAGATGTCTTTAAAAGAAAGGGGAAAAAAAATCTAGCGAAAAACTGAACAGGTTGGATTGTATTAAAGAGGAATTTACCAAATACACAGAGAATCCTTATAGAATTTGTAAAGTGTGTCCCTCTTGCAAAACATGAATTGAAGTAGACTGGCATGTTGACACAGTTAAAGAAAAGCTGCCTTCTGAGAATCTTTGGTAGCTTATAGTTGGGAATGTGCTCCAGCACATTAGCTCCTTGTCCCCTATATTTTTATTCTGAGGAGAGATGCCAACAGCTGCTTTAAGGAAGTTGATGGCTTCTGTGTAACCCATTGTAGTGGTTTTCACTAACATAAAATACTTAAGATTCAGCACCCCACTTCCTTGTCATCACTTGCTCCCATTTGGCTTTGTGTGCCTGATTGTGGAAAGAAGCAAAGGGAGGTTTGTTCTTGAGCGGGAAAATGAAATATCTTTTTTTTTTTTTTTTACTAAGGTAAGTATATCTAACATGATCTTGTCACAACTGCAATAGGGAGTAGATGTCCTTCTTGCTGAGCTATCACTCCACGGTGCTGTCAGGCAGCATGAAAGTGTTTATGTGGCACTAGAACATGAGCATGGAAATGGAACTAGTGTTTGAACTTGCCTTTGCTGGGACCAGCAGGACACACAGATTTGAGTTGGAGACCATGGGCAGAAGCTGTGTTTGCCAGGCAGCTCCCACAACTGGAGCTGATGACCCACATCCCAGCCTCACACAGCCCTGGGAAGATAACCATTGCTCCTGACATTACAGAGTGATAATGGCATTTGACAGAAGAAACCATGAATATTTTAATCCTTTAAAAGGAGTAAGGAGTATGTCTAGTGTTGAGTCAAGCTGTTTGAATTATTCAGTGTGAATAAGTGCGCCAATTTATTGGACTTTTCCTTGTTCACAGATCACTCATAACCTCATCCTTCTTTCCATGGCCAGAGTTGCTTTTCTCAAGTTTCTGCAAATAGTTTATAGAAATGTCAGCCAATGGAACTTGTGATCTCTTTCCTTCAACCACTATTAGCTGTCATCTTTGCATAATATTCCGAATTATTGCTTTTCAGTATTTGAATAGTAGGACTTTTGAAGCGGGGGAAAGAGTGAAATAGTGAATCTTGACTAAATATACAACTGTTCAAATATTGTACCATACAAAATTTCAAATATGTCTAGTTGTGCAAAAAGCAGACATAATCTATATAAGTGTAAGAGCAAATAAGTTCCTAACTCACAGGTGGATTTTAATGGGGTTTGAATTGGGTAACAGGCCCAACAGGAACCTTCTCAGGACTGAGGGTCCCATATTGGCCAGAACCACTTGTGCTTAGCTCTGAAAATGTCTCAGCTATCCAGAAAAGCATGACATCTACACGTTGTGCAGCAATAGTTTTAAAACGTGTCTGTGCATTTTATTGGAGCTGAACAATTGCAAATTTGATGCAGAGTGAATATAAATGGTACTAATATGGTTAAATCAAATAGAACTCGGAGGAGTGTTTCAGAGTCTTGATTTTATACTATTCGACTCTCTTGAGTTTTGCACTGATATATTTATTTATTTATTTATCTATCAAAGCCAGAGTCTTTCTTCAAAAATACTCTCTGTAATGATATTCTTGGGAGGTCTGCAGTTTGTTTCACATTTGTGCATATATGAAATCAACCCCAACAAGTAAGTGAATGTAAAATCTGCATATTGATTTAGTACCTCTCTTAATATCTGATATGAAACTACACACAGTAGGAAAGCCAGAATCTTTCTAGAAAATAGCACAGAGAGTAAATCCCATTCTAAGCCATTTATCTAAGTAAAATGGAGTGTACAAGGTACTAAACTAGCCTGACAACCTGTATTTAGTGTAATGATTTATTTGCTCTTTGGCAAGCTCTAACCATTTACTATTAACTATTGCAAAGGAAAGGTAAGGTTATTATTACCTCATAAAGTAAATAGTGATACTTAACAAAACAGAACATCTGCCCCACTTATTAAAATATTTTGACAGATTTAAATTGGTTAACATTTAATCTCATTTGTAATTATGGGAAGCAAGAGTATGTGTTCTGAAGACATGAAAATAAATATTTTTGTGATTAGGAAACTTGTTATACTCCAACAATAATTTTTTTTCTCAGGGTTCTTTTCTTAATCTGAAAATAATGTAGACATTACTTTGGCATCCTTGTAAATACTGAGGCTACTTGGAACTAAGCCTACTAGTTTTAGATAGCTTAAAAACCCAACCCTTATTTATTTTACTGGCATATAAAAAAGGGGAATATAAACCAAGATTTCTGTGCTTAGCAAAACAATTTGATATATGGGAATCTAAGGGGATAGACCACAGTGTTTCGTGTGTTGAGAATAGAATCTGAGAGCTTAACTGTCAGATATTTAAAGACTACTGGATTTTCAAAAAGTGCCTGAAATTCTTCTATTTTACTGTTTTAAGGGCTGAGGACAAAAGCTGAATACTAACGCAGTAAAAGAAAATCATTAGTTTTCCTCCAGATCTGTTATTTGGTCCAGTCCAGCACATAGCCACATGACCAGAAGTAGGTTGTCCCAGGATGGGAGGCAGGAGCAAGCTTCCCTGTCTGTGATTCTGTTGAGTCACACTTGATTGAAAAGACTCCCTAACTATGATTTCAGATGGGAAATCCAGAAACTTGAGCTAGGCTGTGCTTTTGTAACTTAGGTTGATGTACCTCTCTGACAAATAACTCACTGCTCTGCACTTTTGCCACCTTTCTTCCCCCAAGATAAATATTTTTCTTGTCTCTGTAGAGAAGTTTTTAGCAGTTAGGGTTTCTTTTTTCTCTTAATATATTTGCACAATATTCAGCATAGCAAGGTCTGTTTTTTAGCTGAAGGTTATCAGTGTGGAACACAGACTGAAAAAATTTGGATGTGACTCTGTGTAAGTCTGGTTTGCACCAGCTTCATCATTCCATGTGGCAGAATGTCCGAAATCTCTCTGCTCGTCAACTTTGTTTAATATAGTATTTTTCCTACAATGTGTCAAAAGCATTTTAAAGAACAATAGCTACTGAGTTGAATAATCAATTATAGATAATAATACAGTGCAGCACAGATAGCACAAAGTGTATAATTATAGTATTTGATTTGGTTCTGTTAGAAGTCAGTGGCAATTTAACATTCACATCATAAGTGGAAGCAGGAAGCCCACTGTAGATAAATGTTCAGCATATGGTTAGTTTTGAAGTTTGTCTCAGCCATTCAAATATCCTGTAAAATTTCAACTTAAGCTGGATCTTTTTTTGTTGAGTCCTGCCTCAAAGATGATCTAGAGCAGTCTAAGGTAATTAGTTTATCATTTTTCAGCTTAAGTGTTGACTTTCTGACCTCTCTGTGGGCTATACCTATATTTCAAATATCTTCTAAGGTCTGTCACTACAACTCAGAATGTAATTTTTTCAGTGGACTGTACCAGTTCTTCTAGAAAAAAATATTCATAAGTAAATTACAATTTTTTTGCCATTTCTGAGAAATTAATCAAAACATCTTTTCCTGAGGAATCCTCCCCACCCTTTTCTTTTAACCTGAAACTTACAACTAATCCTAATATACAGAAATGTAAAATATATAGCTTAGTTGTGACTGGTGATGTGATTTTCATGGCCTTGTTTGTACTTCAGATGGATAAGTGGAAGCCTTTTAATCTGCTTTCTGCTGCAAGGATTTTGAGAAGTGTGTTTTTTAAATTGTATCTCAGTGAATTGTAGAACATAGAGGCTGAAGATGCACTGTTCCCGAACATTTGAACTAATAAGTCTTGATTGCATGACTACTCTGAGAAGAGGTCTGGAGGGTGTTTGTATCTAGATTTAAATGAGTATTCATATGATTTTATTCATTACTGTCGCCACACAATTAATGAGTTTTCAGAGTACAATCTGAGAGATTTTCCCTTCTGTGTGTTCTTTGTGCTTTTCTGTTTTCTTAATGTCTATTTTTGTATTCCATGTATATTTTTGTAACCTATCTTGGTTTAGTTCACACATCCAACTTCTCTCTGTGACCTTTCTGACAAAATCTTGGGACTAAAAGCAGCAGGACCAATTGTCATAAACAGGCTTAGACCCATGCATTGTACATATTTCATCTAATTTGTCTTAATCTTCAGATTAGTCCCCCAAGTCAGAATTCCGTATTTGCCTGAATGAGGTTTTTAGTATTTATTTTTTGCTTTAGCCAGAAGCTAACTCAAAACCCTAAGAGATAATTTAAAAAATATATAAAGTGTTACCCTTTTCATTAATTTCATTTATTCCACATACAGGTTGTGAGGTTTTTTGTAATTTAGGCCTAGCATAAGCATATAAGTGTACATATTGAGTGCTGTGTTCAGCTCTGCAGCCCCCAGCATAAGAAGAAGGTGGTCCTGTTGGAGTGAGTCCAGAGGAAGGCAATGAAATCTAGAGCATCTCTCCTATGAAGGCAGGCTGACAGAGTTGAAATTGCTCAGCCAGGAGAACAGAAGGCTCCAGGGAGACCTTAGAGCACCTTCTAGCACCTGAAGGAGGTCTACAAGAAAGGTGAAAAGGCATTTTGACAGGGCCATCTAATGATAGGACAAGGGGTAGTGGTTTTGAACTGAAAGAGTCCAGATTTAGGTTGGATATCAGGAAAAATTCTTTACTGTGAGGATGGTGAGGCCCTGGCACTCACCACCCAGAGAAGCTGTGGGTGCCCCATCCCTGGAAGTGTTGAAGGCCAGGCTGGATGGGGCTCTGAGCAACTTGGTCTAGTGTAAGGTGTTCCTGCCCATGGCAGGGGATTTGGAACTAGATCTCTGGGCTTCCTGTCAACCTAAACCATTCTGTGAATCCATGATCTGTTCTGTGAACTGCTCAGTTTGTTGCTTTGATTTCATTTTGTTTTGTTTTTCTTTCTCTTCTGTGTGAGTTTAAGCTGCTTTGTGTGTGCATGGATTTTGAAACTGCTTTAAACATCTGTTAGAGACACATCTCTTCTGCATAAAATGTATAGGTGTGTTGTTATAGTCAAGTTTTAAGAGAGTGGTGGGTTAAGAACTTATGTTTCATCACCCATCTGGGAAGAACAGAATTTGACCTCAGTACAACACATAGAAATGTGGAGCTCTTACTATCTCGATTGTAAGCTTCAGATCTAGCCTTACAGATAATAAAAACTCCAAAGCATTAACCCTTCCAGTGCTCCTAGGCTGTTACTTAATTTTTCCTCCCTTTGTTTTATTTTTTAAATTTTTTCCCTTCAACGCTGGTTTTTACAAGAAAAAGAGATGTTCCCACCCTAAGTAATTGCCACCCTTCTTTTACAGCCTTACAGCTCCATAAGATGAGCTATTGTGCTAAATAATTAGCACATGCCATTCAGAATATTATAGAATTATATGCAACATCAAGCAGGAACTATACGCTGGCACAGGACCCTATTTTCCCTGAAGTTGCACTAAACAGAAATTAGGTATTAGCAACAGGTGCATTTAAAACAGGTTATTAATTGTTAAGGGGGAAAAAAAAAGAGAGGCAGAACAGTGTCCTATTCAACCATTAATACAGTAAAGCATTTTAAAGTTTGTCATGATTTGAACCATAACCTCTTTGAAAATATCCTTTGTTCATTTGCATACACAAACATTAATCCTGTGCTTGAACACAAAAATGCATTTACATAAAAACTACATTGTGATTTATAATTTATTAAGTAATTGTGCCTGAGATGTTATTGGAAACAAAGAAAACAACTATATTTAAATGCCAGGCTCCAAGGGAATATAATATATAGAGATTTTTTAATAAGGAAAATGAAATATTTTCTTTCTAGCACATCTAGCACTAATTAATACAGATTTTCTTTTTGATATATTTATTTTTAATGGAATTTTGTGTTTTGAGATGAGCTGTACTACAGTATACTGGAGGCCCTGAAGATGATATTTTCTGCTTAAATAATGGGTAAAAGATATTGCAAAATAGAACCTTACATTGCCCAGCTAACTTGCTAGGTCAAACTTATTAGAAGATTTCTGCAAGGTGTACCTTTCTTGTGGATTCCATTTGAAGATGGGTACTCAGTCATACAGAATAAAGTAAATGGCATTGGGAAACAGAAGTCAATGTACTGGGGGAAACAAAGGTGATTGGAAAGGTCTCTGATGATGTCAAGCAGCAGATGAACAGAGATTTTATATTTCATTTTTCAGATGAGATGCTTAAGTACCACTTTTATGGTACTGGAAATACCGGTAGAGTTTTTTAAATGAAATTTAGCCCTTTTTGTATGTCCAGATCCTCTAGCCATTCCTTCCTGTACAGAGCATAGGACTTGGCTAAGGTAGTTTCAGCTGTATCCAGGGATCTCCAGAACATCCTTGCAGCAGAAATGCACCTCCAAGTTTCCCTTGGCATTCCAAGCACAAGTTGCTACTGGGAGGTGATGAATGGCTTCTAAATGTCTCAAGGAAAGACCCTAGGCCTTATTTACTTTGAAGTCATTCCTTGTGTTCTTCTCCCTCCTCAGAAGCCTCCAGCCTCAATTTGTATCTAATGCCGGGTTATTCCACAGACTCTCTCGTGCTCTTCCAGTAGGTTTAGCATTTGCTCAATCTGTGTTTGAATTGACTGTATTTGAATTGTCCTGCAGGCTGCAAGGCATATGGTCCATGGAGAACACAGGAGGGAGAGTCCTGGAGCCAGCTTTGTGTTCGGAGCCACTTCAAAGCTTTTCAATTCTGCAGGCAAAATTTAAAGGGATAACGAACTGTAGTCCCAGTTGGATTTTTCGTTTGTCAGGAGAAGCAATAGTAAGAGAGGGAGGAGGACTCTGGACAGTCATGCTGGCTGCTTCTGGAAGGAGGGGAGGACATGTAGGGGACAGCTGATCTCAGCAGCAGCCTTTTCTTTTCCCCTGCACTACAGAACCTGACCTTTACACATTTTGAACCAGTCCTCAGAGCTAACTGGCATGGACTCCACAGATATGACTAAAGCCCAGGGGAAAAAAAAAAAAGGCAGTCACAAGTCACCGTCAGTAGCCTTTGTGGTCATGACTGTTTCGGGCAGTCACTTGTAATGACAAGCTTGACCCTGGAGTTGAAATGGTGTCCAGATGTTTTGTGATCAAAATATTTAGGGAGCAGCTGAACTCTGGAGAGGTTCTTGTTGAGCATATACAAAATGCAGTAGCACTAAAGGCTAAGTGACCAAGGGTGGAAAAATTTCCATAGTGGAACCGTAATATTCAGCAGCGACCAAAGAAAGCCCCTGCCCTGAATGGTTGCCTGTGTAAAGCAAATGGCAAATAGAGTAACTTTCAACCCAAATGACTAAAATTTGGCAAGATTTATGAGCACCTTTTTATGATGTCGTACCTTAAATCATGGTTTCACCTCTAATTGTGGCTAAAGGTGGTCTCTGAACTTGGTACTTTATGCATGTCACAGGCTGTGAACTGGAGCATGATTTGCATGCTCAGCAGCAAACTGTGAGTGCCAAAGTTCTGTGGTGGATCAAACACATTATTCCTTAAATTATCTTGCTGAACTATTAAGATAGAAATGACATTTCAATAGTCCTATGTGTCTGATGAAGTGAATATTACTTAACAATTTTCTTTTGATAACACCTTTCTAGGTCTTCCAGAAAGCTGAAATTTATTTGATTATTAAAAGTTCGTTTTGGGCATATGTTCTGAATAAATTTCTTTGGGGGCTGGGAGGAAACTGTGTGGAAGGCAAATGAAACTAAATTATAATTTGTGGTTTTCTGCTCTCACTACATCTCAAGCCCATGAAATTTCAGATGGATTTATTGATACTTTGAAAAATATGTAAAAATAAATAATCAGCTGTCACTCTCCATATATGTGCTCTGTTTTCTTTAACATTCTCGTGTCAGATTCTATAAACTCCAGCAAGACATTCTGTGTGCTATGTACAGCTTGGCAGCTCTAATGACACACATTAAGACTTTTGGCAAAAAATGTTTGGAAAGATCCGATATAACAAATCCTTTGGATTTTTCTGAATAAAGTAGTTCAAGGTGGCAAATTCCATGGAAAACGTTTTCCAGAAGGCTGGGCAAGCAGCTGCAGGCCATCCTGTTCTTGCTCTGTATGAAACTCCATGGTGAAAACATCTTTCAGTAGTAAAGAAGTTGATACAGTAAATCAATTTACTCTGTCTACATATACAGCTGTAGTCTTTCATAGAAGTATTTTTAATGAATTTTTAGTATGGAATTACTCTTTTCTGGTTTTATTTTCCTTCCCCATTCTTTGTCTTTAAGATCCCAAAGGACAGTGTTTATAACAGAAAACTGGGATTCTGACTATGGTTATGCTTGTGTGAAATTTAGTAAATGACAGAAACCTTCTTCTGGACATCAGTTGTGTGCTTGAACTCTCAATGGACTTGTTAGTCACATAATAAGGAAAATAAAGGAGAAGCAGGAATATTAAAAAATATCAGATTTATGGATGACTCTTGGCTGTGCTCTTTCTTGCTCATAGGTGATGTGTGGAGTTATGCTGAAGGTCAATAGTCTGAAAATCTGAATGAAAATTTTAGCTGTCTGAAGATCAGTTTTGCTCACGTACATGTTTACACATTGCTTTTAAAGTCACAGTAGAGAATTCCATTGTGAAATCTATCATTAATTTTGAATTAATATTAATTATGTTTAGTGTCTGGGAAAAATACATGGGTGAGCATAACTTCTAGAAAAATCTACATCTTGTTTGTGACAGCTGGAAGTATAAAAGAACTTCTAAATAAATTATCTACAGCAGTAGTTCCTGATGCAGTAACATTCATAATTAAAAGTAAAAATAACTATATACAATATTTAAATTAATGTCTAAAGTTATGAAGAAATTTGTTATTTAAGAGGTTGTCTATCATACAGCTACGTGGCCTCATATTCAAATAATTATTTTTATACTCCCAATATTCCTTGCCTTAAATGAAGGTGGTGTTCCTCAGCACCTGAACATGGCTGAGCAGGCTGAAGAGATCCTCCATCTCTGCCATAGTTGTCACAACAGGAGGTACCACTACTTCATCCCATTGCATAATTTTTTTTTTGCATATTCCTCCCTAACTTACATTAGTCAAAATCAGCTGTGTTTGAAAAGCCCTACTCCCTATCATTTCCACAGGAGAGGATATAGAGGACAGCTACGTGTGGAGTTACACTGGCAAATCTGAGGGAGTGCTAATCTCTCCTTATCTCAGCTGCACTGTGATGCAGTCATAACTGTAAAATTACTGGGCTAGATAGTATTGCCAAGTCTGAGCACTGGCAAAAATCAGGAGTTTGAAAATTCATGAGATTTAAAAAAGCAATACATTTGAAATTCTTTTTATTTGACTTGTGCTTTTTCAAAAAAGCAAAGTACAAATTTCTGAACTAACTTTAACAATTCTGAGTACTAATAAATAGTTCTATTTTAAAATAGGATGAGGTGCAATAGTTAAATATTTGATTCCAGCTGCTGTGAGTCAAATAAAAATGTCACTGAGGTCTGAGAGCTGATAATAAATAACCCAAGTGTGCAGCATAGAGGGACAAAGCATTCAACAAGAAATTTGGACATTGCTCTGTCCTATTAAAAGATCTAGAATGATCTTATGAGCTCTTAATACTGCCATTTCTTTGGGAAGAAGGTCTTTCCTCAGGAGTCATCACAGAATGAGGACTTCTGAGGACGCCTTTGCAAGCCAGATGGTAGCAAGGACAGAAAGAGCCCAGTGAGGGGAACGTTGGAGTATGGGTGCGAAGACAGTTTAGCAGATTATAGTACAGCCTCAAGCTGCTAAAGTGGTGAATCTAAGGTGATCTGGGTTAGACTGTGTACAGAAGCAACACACTTGAAGTTATCCAGAGCCCTTCTGGCCTTTGATTTCCTCATCTCTGTGTTCGCCCAGCAGAGTTTCTGTGTACTACTTTATCAGAATAAAAAAACACCAAAAACGATTAGAGGAGATGAGACCAAAAGACAGCTGTCCTGAAATACTTAAGCTCTTGGTTGTTCAGTTGTTTTTTATTTTGGTTTTTTTTTTTTTAAGGCCAGCATGCCTTTGTATATCTATATACAATTATACTCATGTTCTGAGAGATATGTGTGACATAGGTCACCCTGAAGGAGGTATTTTCCTCTTTGGAAATTTCATTCCTTCAGAGAAAGAAAAAAAAGCATGGAAGGAGGCAGGAAACAGGTAGTTAAAGGCAACAGTGAAACACGTGCTAAAATTGTGATTCTTCTCAGAGCTCCATCAAATCCCATTCTCAGATCATGTACTGCAGCCAAACTGCATCTCACAGAAATATGTTTGGCTTTGGTTCTTTACTGCCCTGTTGTGATGCACTAAGAGAATTCTCATTTGGGGCTGCCAGTCAATATTAAGAAAGCCTTTCCAACAAGGAACTGCTTAATATCTCTTCTCAAGGGTCAGAGTAGCTTTTGTGGGACTATGCCTTTTGAAGCATGAGAATCAATTTAATTTTGAGATATCTGGAAAGAACAAGTGCAACTGCAGGACAGTGTAGATACACCACAGATCACCTACTTGGATCCTTTGCCAGTCGCTTGCAGCTGCATAGCCACACTTGTGGCCTTGTATGGAAGGAGGACCTAAACAAAGATGGGTCAAATTTTAGAAGAAATTGTAATCATGAAGGTACCTCATGTTCAAAGGTGTAGGCCTCAGAAAAAATTAAGCTAGGAAAAATAGTACAACTTTGGCATTTTTAAGAGCTTTGGTGATTCCTGTGTTAGTGGGAATACATGTAGGAAGTATTTTTCTCTATGATTATATGAATTCCATTTGGCAAAATTTTTGTCTGCAATGTAAACATTGAACATAAAGGTGTACATGTCTAAGTATGGCTGAGATCTTTTATTTGTATACAGTGCAGTTTATAACAACCACATTTAAGTTCTTACCTTGGAATATGAGCTGCATGAGTACAAAAGTGAGAGTTAGAGGTTAGATCTACATTGGCGCCTGGACAGTACAGAGCAACTGGTGTTACAATTGCAGCAGGGATATTCCCAGCTATGGATGCTCCTGAAACCAATGACCAGTGTCTCAATTCAGAATTCCTTTCCCCTTACGTAGGCAGATTATTTATTTTTTTCACTGTGGCTGATAGATTTGGTAGTGAGAGAGACCAAGCCAAGGTGGAACAGTAATGACCATATACATTTACAGTGCAGGCAAGTAAAAATGGACTTAGATAAGAGACAATATCTGTTAGACTTATCAAGTTATCATTAAGCAAGTAATGACCGTGTAAGTTGCAATACTTAAAAATGGTGCCTTTGATCAGCAGCCTCTTTTAAAGAGCTGTTTAGGAAAAGGGACAATTCTGAATAACTTGAACTGTATTGTTTTGGTTGTTAGCACAAATTCTGAGTTTGTGTCACAAAAAATTAAAAGAAAGCTGATATCCTATAGATATCATTATAATTAATGAAAAATTTGGTTCCATATTTAAATATTATATGCTGGACAGCTGAAAGTAAATCCTTATGGAAAAATATTTCACCTCAAGCTGAAACTTTGTAGTGGGAGAGGCAAATTTTACACTGTAATTATAAACCTCTGAAAGCTGTATTTGTAAGGGAAATGCTGACAGACTCCTCACTATCATGTCACTAGCAGAAACTATATAATACATGCATTTAATTAGACAGTTAATAAATATTGCTCTTTTTTCAAGAAATTCTGAGAGTCATACACACAGTGAAGTGACTTTGAACAAGAGAAGATGTAGAGGATGAATAGGGTGACTATTATCCACTGAAAATACAGAGAAGGAAGAGAGAATGCTATTAATAATTCTGTTTATGTATGTGATATATAGCATGATACACAGAATTAATGCAATAATAAATATATATTTACAGATACACAGTCTTTCCTCTGAAGTCTTAGTCAATATGAAACAGGAGGGCTGGTGAATTTTGTAATAAGTTCATGGTTGAAGTTAATTGTACTGTATTTATGGCCCATAGAGGTGGTTCTCATTTTAGATCAGGACTTGCCTTGGCAATTTACTAATAACCACAGGTTCCAAGAGGCTAAACCGAGAGAAATAAAGAAGAATTAAAATCAAAACATGCAGGGGTTCTACATAAAACTCACTGAATGGAACAGACAAACCCCTTAAGATAGAAGAGAGGGACACACTGTAGAAAGGAGGGATTGTACTGCTTTAAGCTATTTTCACTTTCCTCTATCCTTTTCAACTTCAGATCAATGTGTTCTGGGCATTCTGAATTTGAATTAATATACGTATTATTTGTTATTAGATCTCCATCCACAGTCCATTTGAACTTCAGGTGAAATGGAGAAATTGTAAACAAACATAATTCCTCTTTCTAAAGAAACAGATCTCAGTTTTTGAATTAGTTGGTAGCTGGAAGTTAGATGCAATCTCTTGAACTTGGAATATGCCTTTTCTCTACATCCGGTTTTTAATGTGGTGATTTCCCCAAATATAATAAAATAGAACTCAGAAAGACATATGCCCCTGCTTGCAGAGCTGACTCTGCCCTGGGCTTCTGCTTTGATTGCCTATCACAATATGTTTCTTGCTCTGCTCTGAAGAATACAATGGATATTGCCCGACTGGCAGAATTCCAGTAGCTGCATATGTGCTGGGCAGCCTTCTTCTGTCATCCAGAGTACAATTTTGCTTGTGGTCTGTAGGGAAATATTGCAATAAAATGATACAGTCTCATGGCTGAATTCCTATTGTGTTACTTGTTTTATTGTGGCAAAATGCCAGTTTACTTGAGTGGGAATTATGCCTGAGTGGGAGCTGAGTCTAAGGAATTTCAGGTTTTGTGTTTAGAGACTACAACAAGGTATTAAACCATAGAGATATACTTTGCTGTTCATTAAAAGGAGGCTTTTTTTGTTTTATTTTCTTCTCTGAAATTTCTCCACTATACTAAAGGGAATGAAAGTAAAGGAGTAATTTTTTCATTGTTAGTGATAATTTCCATGAATTGCAATGGAAAGAAATATCTCCCAGAGAATGAAAAAAAGCCCAAACCCTGAATTTGAGAAAATTCCACTAACAATGTTGATATTGTCTTGAATAAACTTTCCTTTCCTTGAGCATTCCCAATTTTATCTCTCTGAGGAAACTCACGTATCTAAGTTACATGCTGTTTAATTCTATTTTATGCAAGCATAGCATGCTTTACGCTTTTTAATTTAAATATTTCAAAGAACCAATTTATGGCAGAGGTGTTACTTTCCTTCTTAAGTACGTATTATGCATTTTTTATTACAATTTTGCTACAGCCAAATGTCTTAAAAGCCTGATTCACAAACCACTTCACTGCTCTTCAAGTATGAAAAACAAAGAGTATACACTAAGAACGTGACTTAACTTTTGAAATGTTGTAAAGCCTTAGAAATTAGAGTCATTTAGACCTGGCTCTTATTTTTAGGTTTCAGCATATTTTGGCATTTAGTTTGTTTGGTTTGATGATTATCATTTGCTGTAGCTGTAGTTATTTAAAAATGCTGTCTCCATGACAGCCTTGTAAATGATCCTTTTGACTCATATGCGGTCTCTTTCTTTTAAAAATAAATCTTATTCACAGAAAAAGCTTGCAAGGGAAAATATGTACAATTTCTTTACTGTGGGAATACCATGTGTCTTAACCAATGGTTACTATTGAGTAAAAGTGATGTTGACATTGTGTATTTCCATGTGATTCAGGGAGAAAATTGATCCATTAAATGATGACCCTCAAAACTGAGGCACCTTAGGAAATGAAAATGTTTTCCTAGAAGAACTGTGAAGGTTGAGAAGAATGTCACAAACTTAGTTGGTAACAGAAAGGGAATGATTTGCTATTCACGACTGAGCACTCACAGGATTCCTGGAAAAAAATTGGTCATGCTGAATGGGTATGGCTTGAATCCTGAGCTTCACAAGCAGCTCCCTTGTAGATTTGGTACCCAGGATGCCAGGCTGAGTATTTCTAAATCTCTCTGGTCCAATATCCTCTCTCTATCTGGCAGCAGCTGCATCAATGGAGGTTATAAGGAACTCCAGGACAGCAGTGTGATCCAAAATGTCAGGCCTTATGTAGACAGCAACATAAATTTTGTGCTTAGAGAGCAGGAAACCTAACCTGAACTTTGCCTTCAGGACAAGCTAAACTAGTCCTGTGCTTGTCTCTGCCAACATGTGTAATCTGCTAATTGGCCCACGTTAACTGAGGCATGCTAACATTGTGCTTTGGACAAAGCCTTCCAGTTGATTCTTATCCAGTAGTCTGATGAAGTAGACTGATTGTTTTAATTGGATTATGAATATTTTATCTGATATTAAGTACATTTCTATACATGCACATTGATAATGAACTTATTTTAGTCCTGCCAAACTCCTGTTTTCAGGGTAACAAGCTGGGGTTTTATTCTATCGTGAATTTGCTGTTATCAGTTTAATTTTTTTTTTGTTTAATTGCATTGATCATTCTTTTGCTTTTGTGCTGTGAGAGAGAGATTGGAATCTGCAAAGTTATATTGTAAGGAAGAGACTTTGCATTCTACCATATACACACCTGTGTAGTAGTTACTCAGTATGTTCAAGCCAAGTTATTTGCATTTTTTTCCCTACATGCACTAGTCCATGTTCAGAGAAACAGTATTTTATATGGACTGTTTCTAAATCTTTACACTGGGTAATATAAATGGTTAACATATTAATACTAATATGTGCTAAATATTATTAATTGAAATATATTAAATTATCTAAAAATGAATAAAAAATGTGTACCAACAAAACTACAATCATTAACTAGGCCAATCTCAGCTGGTAACACCTGAGAGAGGTTAAGGGATATTCCCAAGGTCATGTACTAAGGTGTTAGTAAAAGAGAAACTCATGGGAAAAAAATAGGTATATGTGTTCAGGATAATTTTGTGCCACAAGCAGAGAAAAGATTTTAACCACAAAGGAAGATTTTATTTTGAGTGTGCCTGTGGAGTTTTCTTATGATTAAGTGTGCTTATGGAGTCCATTAAGAACATGCGAAGAAAAATGAAACAGACTTTTCTTATTTTAGTAGACTACTGAAGTTACTACATGTGACTTTAGGTACCAGAGAATTTAAATAATTAGCTGCAAGCAGTTTCTTGCCCATATGATAAGAAGCACAAAAAAATTATAAATAAAAACCTGAATGACATGTCAATAGCAAAAAAACCAGTGATTGAGGTGGCTCTGGCAGAAATCATAAAAAAAGAGAAAGCTCAGAAACCATCTGGAGTTTCAAAATTAGCACTCAATAATTTGATAGTCAAAAATCACAAAACTTGATCCATTTTAAGTTCTTATATGAAAATCTTAATTGTTTAAATTATGTGGGTTAGTGTATTCTGAATTTAAAACTTTTTACTGATTTTACAACATTCTAAAATCATTATAATTCATCTGTATTTTGTATCTAAAGTGAAATAACAGTGAGAAATATAGAAGAAAATTAAGCAACTCGGAGGAAAGAGTGGCAAGAGGACAAATGGGGAAAAGTAAAGTAGTTCTGAACATTAAAATTATGAGATTCTAGAATTGCATTAAAAACTGCCAAAAAATGTGGGCAAAAAAACCCCAGAGAAATGTAGTTTATAAGAGAAAAATATTTATAGGGGATGTATAGGGAAACTCGCACTTTAGGCTGCCTCGGAGTTATATTTTTAGTTAACACAGTCTGTTTGTCTCTTCTCTTAAAATGTATATATAATCACCTTGAGAGCTGTTTACCAAAGCTTCAAGATAGTGCTTTGCTTAGTTAATATGGTTCATTTTATAAAGTCCTGTATCTGGAAAGATTTTTAATATCTAAAAAATGGTTTTGTTTGTTTTTCTTGCCTTGCAAATTAACAGATCATTTTTGTCCTGTGTTTTGACAGAGCAGTCTTGCTTACTATCTTTAAAATAATTTTTTAATATACTGGAAGGTTTTCATCATGCTCTTTCTTCATTTTTATCTGTTCTAAACATATTCAGGCCTTCCAGAGTTTCTTTACAGCACCTGTTTTCTAAGCTTCTTTCTTGTTCTGACACTTCTGCAGATTTGGTCTATGTCTGGGTTAAATCAAGTGTTCTAAATAGACACAATTTATGTTGAGGACACTCCGTTTCTAGTCGAGGAGAAAACTGTCTCTTCCTGTTGAGATACTCCTGTTAAAAATTCCGGGATGACACTGACATTTCTTGCAGTACCAGCATTGGTTCATTCTCAGTCTGAGATCTGCTATAATCCCCCAACCACTGCATGCAGAACTAGTGTGGCCAATTTTTGCTCACTGTAGATTTCTGAACATTATTTTTTCCATCCCTGTGTGAAGCAGTTCATACTCTTTTTGGTTTTGGATCATTATACTAATTTACTGAGATTTTTTTAAATTTTAAGCTCCTTCTTGCTATTCCCCACAGATTTTATAAATTTATTCTTTACTCTATCATCCAAGCTGTTAATAAAAATTTTAAGTAACATTGGATTTGGAAGAAGCTCCTTAGGGACAATATCTCAAGTATTGAATTGATAGTTTTTTGTTTGTTTGTTTGTTTTTTTCTCAGTTGTTTTCTTTTCTGTAGTTAGTCATTCATTGGATCACTAATTCTCCAAATTTTCTGGATTCTACTTTTGTGAATTCCATTCTTCTATCAATACTTTTTGTTTCTCCCTTGCTTTTTAAATGACAATCATTTTACAGTATTTGAAATTATTTTGCACATTCATAGCTAATCAGAATTAAATCTGAAATAACTTTCTCCTTAGTCACAGTCTCCGCCTAAGCCCAAAAGTTTTGGTGCTGCATTCCTAGGAAATGTTGCACAGCCTATGTCTTGCAACATTGTTAATCCATTAAATTATGTCCTTATTGCCATTTTTTCCTGGGACTTCTTCCTTTTCCTCTTTACTAAATGTTAAAAAAATGTTTAATCTTCCTATTCAAGTTTTAGCAGTCAGAATGAATGAAATTCGGCTTCTCTGCTCTGTTATTAAATTGATTCATCACTTTTCTGCATTATCAGTCTATCAACCCTCACCAAATCTAAAGTATCTTTGTAATTTTTCCCACTCCATGTCTAAATGATTGGTGTGGCTGCCCATGTTGTACATAAGCCAGAGCTGTCTTCCCATATTAGGGAAAAATCTCACCTATTCCCTATCATTACATATGCCATTTACTGTTTTAAAAGTAAAGACAGGTGGGAAGAACCCTGGAGAAGAATCTTGAGAAGCATATGTATTTACTTCTGGAGGGCCGGTGCAGGCAAACATCTCTCTGGTATGAAATAATGTTCCAGAAATTCTTAGTAAACAGATGGTGTGGCTTGAGATCTGCAAGACACTGGGTCACTTTCTCACTGTTGAGGCACTGTCCTTCTTCAGGATGGTGTAGCTGACAGGCTCCACAATGAAGTCTTGGAAAGCATAATTAGAGATTAGAATGAGCAAAGATGATGTAAATTGAGCCCTGGATTTGGGTGATATTAAAGACACATTTTAAAATTGTTGCAGTATGATATTGAAGTAGTAAGATGAAAAGAATATTGAAAAGATTGTACCAAGTAAAATTGCTGAATCTGGGCTTCAAAAGATGAATTTCCCTCAAAGTGATCCAACTTTAGACACTTGGGAGCAAAAAAAAAGAAAAAAAGAAAAGAAAAGAAAAGCACTCCAAATCCCCAAACGCAACCTCACCTCCAAAACTATCCAATCTGTTTCCTTTGAAGGGTTTGCAAGCAAGCAAGCATTATTTTTGTGCTTGAACAACTGCAAGAAAAGTGAGTTTTAAACATGTTCTGAACAAAAGGAGACTCAAGAAAATTAGTGCCCATGCAACAGAAAAAACAAAAAAAAGACAAGCAAAGTAAAGTCTGACTGAATCCTTTTACTTTAGCATACATTGCTGTATCTTTTAAAATTTTTTCAATTAATGATTACCTAAGTAGTCCTGTAAATGCAATATTTTGCTCCAACTGTTTTAATAGGTATATGGACCATTTACTTAATATTAAGAAACTATTGCTTAAGTGGTTCTCTTATTAGAAATAAATGCATGTTTTTTTAGCAGTTTAGATATCCGTTGCCTTCAAAGAACGAGTGCATCATCTTGCACTCATCACCAATGTTGTTTAGTAACAATGTTACTTTGAAGCAAACTGGAAAAAAGAATTCCCTAAACTTCTTCCTATTAAAGAATAATGTTAATTGGTTAGTGTATATAGAAGAAGGTTATATGGCCCATTGACTTTATATAGATTGAAATGCTAAGCAGGGCTAAGTAGAAGCATCAGTAGGGAATAGAGGGTAAGTGCTCATCAGTTTTATGTTCTCTTTCCTATTTACTGCTTACCCCTTACAGTGTTTTACAAGTAGCTACACAAGTTTTCTTGGGTGCTCCATAAATAAAAATGTATTTTTGGTTGTTTTTTGTTAGCTAGTCTGCCAGGTCAGTTGTGAGGGAAACAACATCTACAAATAGGCTGTTTAGGAAAGGTATTTGCTAAGAGGAAATCACCTGACAGCGTCCAGGCTAAGAAAGGGTATCACTATTCAAGATGTTTTTTGAACCAGAGAGAAATCCATTTCAATGGAGAAGGATTGTAGAGATTTGTAATGGAGATGGTATCTGAGGATGTTTGCCAAATGTGTCAGTTTCACCAGAAGAAAATTATGCCAAAATTAAAGGTACAACCAAAGGACACCAACTGTCTATTGCTTTAACGCAGATGAAGGGGTCTGATTTACGGAAAAATACAAAACAAAAAATGGAAGGGTCATGATGGTGTCACAGTGTCTAAAGGAGTAAAATAGTTACTGTAGCTAAGGAGTAATTGATCACTCACAGAGTAGCATATTAAAAAAAAGAAAAGAAAAAAAAAGCCAACCAAACCAAACCCTTTTCTTTTGCAGCTGGGATAGTCTGGGGTACACAAAGTGATGGGGTACCAGGACTCAGCTGGTGGATGGTAGTGTTTGGAACCATGGTAACTCAGACTGTATGCTTTCACACAAGTTTCCACTAGATTTATTTCTTCTTTACTTGAGCATAAAAATCAGAATGAAGCTTTCTTATCCATACGTGAAAGACACTAATGATAGTCTAGGGACTGATTATAGTTCAGATTAAGATTTTCTCCCACCTTCAGAAATATAATGAAGCTTTCAGCTGAATAACTCATCCAGTGTGGAGTGTGGTTGTCTGAATACAGGACTTTGTCTGTTGGCTGTATCCTACAGAATAAATTTTGAAAGACATTCTCAGACTTCTGAGACCTTCTATGTAATATGTGGAGTCTGAGATTGGAATTTTTCCTGTCATTGTCTACAGCATAAAATAAAAAAAAATTATAATTAGAAAATATCAACTTTTAAGAAGTACCTTTATATGATGCCTAGGAATTAGGCCTAGTTCTCATCTCAGTGTCCTTGATGAAGTTTTAAAGGAAAATTAACAAAGATTCTAAATTTTTTTACCCTGTTAAAATAGAAAGCCATCCTCTGAAATCCCTCTCATATAGACATCAGAAAAAACCCCAAAACTTCTAACGTTGGTCTGTGAGATCTGGGGAGGATGTAGCAATCCTAGCTACCCTGGGTTCACAGCCTTTCTCATTCTGCAGTCAGTCCCCCAAGAAGAAAGGTTTCATTCAAGCTCATACGAGGAAGGTTTCTCACAAAGAGCTGGCATTGGAAGTCGCGGAGGACCTGACACATAATAACCATTTGCTGTCTCTAAAATGAAAGATTCAACTGAGTTCAACCAATGCTTGCCTTTTCCCTGCAATCACTGGAGAGCGATTGCGTGGTGTGCACACAGCTGGTGCTAATGGCAGATTCCTCTGGCAGTGCTCTGCTGGGAATCCAGCATCCATGAATCCCCTGGAATTATGTGATTTGCTGGTGCAGCATTTTCCTTGCATCTAAGGAAACACTTCCTAAATGTGCAAGGACAGATTGAGGGGTGCTATAATTTAAAAGAAGTCATGATCAAAGAGGAAGCACTGCCACATGGAAGTACCTTTCCTAAAATTAGTCATCTTATTTTAATCTCTGCTTGTATTTTTTTCCCTCCTTCTGTCTCTGTCCCTGCAGTAAGACTTCCATCCTTCTTGGAATTCCCCAGAGCTAAGTTCAGAAATCAGTAACTGCCTCCCCTAACATTTCCTGAATATTTCTCCTCTGTTACTGACTTGAGGCTGGTGTTGTAGTTTTGGGCCATAACCCCCCCCTGGAGTATTAAGGTGTACAAAGATAAAGAATCAAGACAAGAGGTAATTGATGTTCTTAATAAACTCCTAGTCTCCTTACTATTAGTGAGAAATTATTTTTTAAATTATTTTACTGTATGTCAAATATATAATATGTCGTACCTTGGTGTATAATTGTTGTTTAATTGGTGTTTTATTCCTAGCATTGAAAATTATGTCAGGAATAAAATGCCAATATTTCTCTTGTAATTGACAGCTCATTTCTGTCATATATTAAGGAGGATTAAAACATCAATTTAATGATGATAGTGTGACATTTTAGATATTTGACCCAAGCTTCAAATGATAGAACAACTTGTGGGTGGAGGAACTCTATTCCTCTTATAGAAATGATGTTAATTAGTTGCAATATTTATAAGAGAAGAGGAATAAAAGAGAGAAGGGGAACTTGCCCTGTCAAAATGTTTGCAATTTAATATCAGTGTTTGGCAATTATTAAAAATGCACAGACACAGAAAAGTTTGCAAAAGTGGAAATATGATCAGTGTAGCAGTTGGTACCTGGAAATTGCTGGCTTTTGTCCACCAATCCTATATTTGTCAAATCCTCTGCTCTTTCAGGTATCAAAGTTCACAACTTTTGACTCCTGTCACTTTCTCAGATGGAGAAGCTTATGAAAGGTAAAACATAACACATTCTCACGTCTGCACAATGGATTTCATTATTTACTTCCATGCAAAGTACTCATGGACGTGCAGTATGCCACCATGTGAGTTGTTGAACCTTGGTGTTCAGGAAGCTAAACATCTATAAATCAAAATCCATATCAATTTATCTCTAGAATTGTTTGACTAAGAATTTTTGCATTTAAAATGTCTGAAGGTAACTAGTGCAGCTTTCCTGATTCGTTTCAATGTTTGCTCAGTGTGAAGGTAGATAAAAATGAAGCATGGGTGACAAGAAAACATCCTAGTAGACTTTTCATAGAAGATAGAGTTGTGTTGAATACTTCTCATAGGTCTCTCCAGCTGTCTGGGAATTACAGCCAAAATATTGCTGCTGCTCTCCAAACAAAGTCCAGGAGTGACAGAAAGCTGGAGCTGATGCATTGATTTCCATTTGCGGTATTTGGAAAACCTGGTAAAATGGCAAAACCCTGGAATTTCTGCGCTATGTTACAACAGCATCTCAGCTCCCTTTTGTCACTTAAACAACTTGAATTCCAAACATTTTACAAGTGCCAGCTAGTGATATTTTAGTGCCCTCTCTACTATTCAGATTTTACTTGTTTCTATATGTGAACTCTTCCCCATTGCCTAGATCCTTTATTCTCCCACTTCCTTTACTTTATCTTCTACCAGAGTGGCCTAATCACCTTTGTCCCTTTCCCCAGACAGTTTCTGCATGGTACAATCTCTCTAGATTCATCCTTGCACATGACAACCTGTCTCAAAGATGTGGGTTTTGTGCTACCTACAGCGAAGCCAGATGCCCTGTTGTTGTTCCTTCTCTTCAGCTTCTGTATTTTGGTCTGCTTTTGGATGAGGAGCAGTGAGAAAAGAGGACCACTGCAGACAGTATTAGAAAAGTAACCATTCTCTCACAGCTACCACTTCAAACCATCAGTCAATAACTAGTGAAGGAAAGATGAATTATCTATCACATGCCTGATGTCATGGATGTAGTGAGGTAAAATGTCCTTGCTCATGCAAGCAGCTCTACAGATTGAAGCATAAAGCACAACTGTGTAGAACACCATTTTCCCTTAACATGTGATATTCCAACAGCCTGATCCAGAGGTCACTGGAAACATTAGGAATCTTTCTGTTGACATGAATTATTTCTGGGTTAGACATGAATAAACAAAATATAAAGGACATTCAAAATTCTTATTTGGTAATTCTTGTTGCTACAACCGATTTGATTGCCTATCTGAACCTGACCTGTAAACAAATGCAAACCATAGGTGTGTATTTTTTTGAGCCAACCTCAAATGCCCCAGTTACTCGAAATCCTTATTTGCAGGACAGCACTAAATTAAGTCTGTTTCAAGAACACATTCCACAGAGTTTTAGTCTCACTGCAAAGCAGTTTTTCTGTTACCTAAAGCCCAGGCTGTAAAGGTTTTGAGGTTCAAACAAGAAATTGAATGATTGCATGTGTTCACCAAAGGCAGGTGGCCAGACTAGCTCATTGCAGAGATGCTGCAAGTCTCCTACTCTTTAAGAATCACTCTGCTGTATTGCAAATGACACCTTTGTAAAAGACTTATAATTTTTCCCTGCATAGAACTTACATTCTGAAGAAAGCTTGTCAAAACATAATTGTAATTATGTAGCACAATATTTTGTACATTTAAAGATGTTTTAAAACTTATTATATTTCTGAAGCTTCCAGATTGGAAACTGCAGATATGTGTAACTACATTGCTTTTGTCTTTTTAGTTCTCACGACAATGGTTTAATCTGTTTTGTTTCACACCTGCACTAATCCTCCGATTCTCCTCATAGTACTACTTCTGAATGAACTCTCATCTTTTAGTAAAGTCTTGCAGTACAGATACAACCTTGTGAACTCCACTAATAATGCATAGAATAACTCATCACAGAGTTTAGAGAGTGCTAGTTACATATCTTGCCTTTTCTGTATGTACATTGAAAAACAAGTGTCTAGATAATAGCAGGCAAAAATAACTAAAAAGAAGAGAGACATATCTGTAGTCTAAACAAAACAGTGTATTTTTAATTGAAATAGCATTCAGTAGAACTGAACATCAAAACATTTAACTTTTTCAAAGTTTTCAGCATTAAAGAATTAAGATGAAACACAATTAGGAAACAGAAAACTGCAACATTGTAGAGGATGGTCACTTTTTGTATGTCATGTGGCTTTAAAAACAAGTCAGATAAATGATGATGCCATTAAAACTGAACTAATTAAAGAAAGCTTCTTTTAAGAACTCATTAACTGCAACCTCATTTGCATAATGATGCATATTAATTAAGTTTTAATGAATCTGAATTTGCACCAAGCCTATTCATGTTGGCTTTGAAACAAATTGAACAAATTAGTTAAAAGCTTTTTGGAATCTACTTTTCACACCAAACAGGATATGAATGCAATCATCTCCACAAAAAAGAAATATTTTTCTTTTAATTTAATTCAAAGGTATGCAGACCCATCTATTAATTATTTTTAAATGCAATAATTTCCACCTTTTCTTTGCAAAATCAACAGTATTACTCATTCTTGAGCGGCATGTATTATAAATGTATGTTGTGGGATAAAATCATTACAGCCAATTTATTGAAAATAAGGTGGAAACATTTGACTTCAGGGTGCATTTAGTTTACTTAATACATGGATTTCAATTTTGTTGGTAACCTTTAGGCATTTTGGCTGTCTGCAGAACAACCACTAAAACTGTATTTTTTATGTTGCTATCAATTTTTCAAGATATATGTAAAATGCTAAATTGCTCTTATAATACCCATTTCCTAATGTAAGATTTCACAGCATTGTAAGTCTTATAAGTATTATAGGAAAAAAATAACTTATATGCTTTTAAAAGCTGCATGTTCTTGCTTTGGTGTTGCTGGATCTTAGTTTTTTTTCATACACACAGGCATACACACACAAGCAGCAGAATCCAATTTTAACAAGTTTGCTTTCAGCTCATAATAAAAACCAAAATTACAGCAGAAACACTATTGATTTCCTTATACTCCATTGTGTCTTCATCAAGAATGAAGAGATTTATGTAATTACTGCTCCATCTTTTGTTGTTAGAAAGCACTTTTTTGTAAGTCAGCAGATACAAAGGCTGGAATGCTTTTATTGTTGAGATTAAAAGATCATTTTTTCTCTTTCTGTTAAACTGTTTTTCTCTGATAGGTTCTTCAGGGAGGCTGACAGTTAGGAAGATACTATGCATTGAAACCCCACAGTTTTAACATAATTTTTTCAGCATTTTATCTTGTCACCTTCTTTTCTTATTAAAAAAAAAAAACCAACTAAAATGCACTGAACATCCCCCAAACAAACTCCTCTCTTTAATTCTCTTTTGTTTCATTGTCCGTGGTGATATCCTCTGCCACTGAGCTCATACCAAAGCAGATTTCCTGCAGTAAAGTACTTTGAATCCTTTTAAACTTACTGGTTCAAATTACAAGATGTTGTATTATTGTCTCCTAATGATTTTATATTTTGGTTTTCATTCCCCTTTCATCAACAATTTGTCTTTCCTATTCATTAATAAACTTAAATTCAAACATGTAATATCTGAGAGGTTTGAGGACTGTGTTCTAGAATTGTGTTTTCAGCAGTGCAAATCTCTCCTGAATGTCCATTCCCCTAGTGGGAACAATCTGTACTGTAAAAGGCAATGAACCTTCTGCCAAGATTTTAAGGAATTGCAATACTGGATTATAGAGGCAAAGAAATGCCTGGTTATATTGTGCTAATTTACCTCACAGTTAATGAAGTAACTATGGAAAACTTTGGAGTTGAAAAAAAAATAGTTAAATCACGATTGTGCAACTGGGAGAGACTCACTGATTTTCTTCACATTTGTTATCAGAATTTCCACAATATAACCCCCAAATTTGAGAAACACATGGTCTTAAATTTTGTATCACTGTCCAGGGTAAGAATGTCATCAAAGCTAAGAGAAATGTAGACTTCTCTGTGATTTTAAGGGCAATGATTATATTCTACAGTCACTTTAATATAAGACATTTCCCCATTTAAAATTTCTTTTTTTAATTCTTGTACTTTTATAGTGTACTGTAACTTGAAAACAAAATGAAGCTATTAAATACTTTAAGTACCATCTGATTTCCAAATAAGAATAAATTTTTATGAGATCACAACCTGGAATAAAGCAAAAGAATTGCTCTAAGTTATAGAGTCATAATTCTTTTGAATTTTAGGATCCTGGATTAACCAGTGAACATTAACACCATTATAATAACCTATAATTAAAAAAATAATAGAGGCGGTTGGGACCCTCCATTATGGTCTCTATTTAAGCAGACAGATATCATTACAGATAATAGTTTTATATTTGCCAGAAATGCAGTCACCCTAACCTATAGGCTGCTACTGTAACCTGTCATGTAACCCATTGCTTTGTATGTTACACTTGAATATTCATGTTTTTGGCCTTAAAGATTTTAAGCTTCTTGGAGACATAAAGCACAATTTGCAAGGGATGTTTGCTTTGTTCAAGATTACTTTTAATCTTATTTATCTGATTGCAGGAAGCTTTTCCTTGGGGAAGTGTTTTGTGGATTTTTTTTTAATACAAATTTAGTGTGCAGAGCTGGTTTCTTTTGGGGGAATTTTGACAGAAAGTGTCTTCCTTGGGGGAGGTCAAGAGTCATTGGTATTAAACTAGACAAGCTGGTAGTGTAGTGTTAATGGAAATGGAAAGCAGATGTTTGGTAATTAGGGGAGATGTGAATGACAAGGCTTGAGAGGTACGGTACATGCGCTGGCTGGCACAAAGCAGCTGTTGTTACCGATTTCACTGTCAGAAATGTACACAAGTCAGACCATCCCCTGTGAGTTTGCCATAGCAGTGACAATTAGAAAAAATTGTATTTGATTAAAATAAGTAATATATCATACAGAGTAATTTTCGTAACATTTCGAAATGGCCTGGGTTAAAGTCCAGGAAGATGAGCTAGATGTAAATGAAGCTTGGTGAACTGACAGTCCTTAAAAGTAGTGAAAGTCAGGATGAGTACTGACAATTGATTCTAAAACTCTCTATTCTGACAGAGGGAAAAGGCAATAATTTGATCTTCTGAAGGGTACAAAAGAGAATATTTAAAAATTGAAAATTAAGAAATAAATTCATCTTTCTATTAATTTTGTATTTAGAAGAGAATATTCTTATTTTATTTAAGTGGTGCTAATACATTTATTTAACAGAATTTTCATTAGTTTTTTATTCATTTTATATTAACATAACTTTAATTCTATGGAACAATTTTTTTTTTTTTTTTTTTGCTATCAGAAAGCAATTCATTTGAGATGGACCAGCATAAACTGTGATAGTAATATAATTATTATGGCTGATCCTAGATAGCTCTTCCCCATTAAGTCAAATAAGAATTTTGCCTCCAGTTTGCATTAGTCATCTTCAAAAAGTTTTGTGATAGGTGCTGTGCAAATGCAAAAAAATCATGGTCTCTCCTTATTTTTACTGGATTCAGCTCATTTTTACCTAGATGGAAGGGTTGTCACATCTGTCGTCAAAAAAGACTGGGCTCATCTCCAGTTTTCTACAGTTTTCATCCTTCCACCATTTGAGCTCTGTGGTGTTGCAAACTGCGTTAATAAAAAGGTTACTATAATAATAAAGGAATAAAAAGATTGCAGCCTTTCAGACATTAAGCTATGCCTCATTCAGTCCATCAGTGCTGACTGCCTCAACTAAAGAAAGAGCTCTCCTTTTTCATTAGTGGTGAGAGGGAAAGTTGAATTTTCCCTCTTGGCAGTGTTTTTCCTTTATGCTAAACCAAGCTACTATTTTCAAAGCAAAATTCTGGTGATATTAATCTCCAGTGTCCAAATATGCCTATGACACTGGTCTTTAAAACACTTCAGGGAACACTGGATGTGAAAGATATAGCAATAAAATATACATATTTTTATGAATAAATTCTATTTCAAGAATTCATTAGGTAATTGTAGAAATATAATGGGCCAAAAATAATAGAGATGATTCCTTTGTTTTTAACTTGGTGCATTGTTTTTAACTTGGCACTTGCATAAGGAATATCTGAATTAGATCCCTTTGTGTACTTGAAAATAAAGTTAATTACGTTTAAGTATGTCTTAATTCATCTGTCCATTCGTGAATGAAACTTTTCTTCCCATCCATAGTAAAGGCTATTAAAAGTATTAGCTTTCATAAATGGGATTTAAAGATTTTAGGGCATTTTTTATTTGCTATGGAAAATAATTTCCTCTCCCTGACACATACACACATGCACCTACATGCACACATACTTCTCATGTACTAAGGGTACCATTTTATTTAAGAGGTCTCCTGGGAAACAAAAGCAACAAAAAAAAAAAATCAATATAAAGAAATAATTTCTTCTTTGAGGAAAGGCTCATTTGTGAAGTTTGTTATAGCATAAATTTTAAGTGACATTAAAATATATTCCCTGAGTTGAAAATAATCACTTTTCTTTGGACATGTCAAAGAACATAATGTATCTGCAATCGTAGACATTCAAATTCTGATAGAAATTGCAACCTCTACTTTTAAATTACTTAATTCCTTATTTTAGTTTTTCACCTTCTTCTGATGTATAATTTTATATTATCATGTAGGGGAAAATGCTGCCTTTAGATGTGCCCCTGTAGCTTCCATTAACTTGAATGGTGTTCTGTATCTCAAAGTCAAATTTCAGTTGATACTATGTAACATTTTTCCTCTTATGTGTTCACCAAAATGCAGTGTTAATTTAAAAATAAAAGTGGTTTCATTACACCTGAGTGAAGTACACGTAATTTTAGGTGGGTCAAAAGCAAAAGATCAAATGCTTGGTGAGTAATATAGAACTGGTTTTTATTCAGTTAATGACAATTTTGCCTGAACAATACTTCACTGTTGGATGTTATAGGACTGCCTTTAAGACAGGTATGCTTTGTTAAGCCAACTGAACAATGGAATCAGAGATTACAACTAGAAGGGATGTTAGATCATCTAATCTTCAGTGTGCCCTATAATCCCTTTTTAAATATATCTACAGATGGTGTTTTAACACCTCCTCTTAGTGGTGGTTTAGCTGTTGGATTGTTCTTACTGCTGACTGAGCTTATTTCCTTTTAATTTTGAGCTGTTTAAAGAATTATTGGTCAATTTGAAATTAATTTTAAATAAGAATGAAATCAAAGTTAGAATATGGCAAATTGGATCCAAATCCTCCCTCTCTAGTCATGAGAGTAGAAATTCTGAGATCAGATCTTCATGAAGTGTAAGTGGCCCTGCATATGAAGAACTGGAGAAACTGGTTCTATGGAAGCAGCACAGCTGCTGATATCTGGATTTGCAAAGACATTTCTGGGAGATGCTGTGCTAACAGTGTCTGCTGTGGGAGAAAAGACAGGGATTAGATGAGAGTTTTGGAAGAGGGGTCCATGGTTAATTTTGTCCTGCTTAGAGAGCTATGGATGCTGCTTACAGGTTTTACTTCAGGCTGTAGCTTTTAGTATGACCTGGCCTCATGGCCAGTTTGGGTTAGGAAGAAGTCAACTCAGTTCTTTAATTCCCTAGGTAATTTCTCTGTGATCAAGAGTAATTACTTTTGTGAAGATGCACAGGACATTTTATTTTGACATCAGTGTATAATGCAATTTTGGTTATTTAGACTATCTTGGTACTGAAAAAACAGGCCATGACACAGGAATGAAAGCTGATATTTCCTCTCTGCCAGTGGTAATTCTTAATAATCTCTCAAATTAAAGAAATGTTCAGAAGTTCAGAAGAAGACTGAGTAGTGAACTTCTGTATATGACATTGCTTCTACATCTGTTTAATACAAAAACAATTGGAACTTAGTCAGAAACACAGCCAACATCATTTCTAGAGCAGGGGTAAAACCAGAGGAATCGAAACCTTTTCTTTTTAGATCAATATTACTTTCTGTAACTAAATTCTCAGCTGGTGCAATATGAGTGTTGAAGCCATTGACTGAAGATCCATTCCTTTACTTCTTACCCTTACAAGGGCCAAGACAGGCTTTGGTTTTCCTGTGACCATAGGACACATGGATTAGGATCTTAGTGCTGTGGTTTGGAAGGAAGCAAGAGATGAAAAGGATTCACAGTGAGATAGATGCCAGGACTCCATCCATCACACATTAAACAGGTCAATGAAAAATACTGAAATTAATCATGGGATGTTTTGTTTGAAGGATTTGGGTGGGAAGGGGCAAGAGAAGGGAGCTAAGTAGAGCATATGGAGTGAGATGTGCCCTACTGTTGAGAACTGGACTCTGACCCTGCTTGTAGTTGATGATTTGGAAAAAGGCCAAAATGAATATACTGAATTTTGAAAACAATTGCTCTGGTCAACTATAATAAGTGAGAGATTATTTTCAGTACATTATCTGCATAGCAATGTTCTTTTTAATTGTTGTTTTGAATTCATTCTAGCTACTTTTAATGGTGTGTTGGTTCATCTTTTATTGGAACCAAGCATACACACATTTCTTGTATTTTGGATTAACATTTTTCTACCCAGTGGGAGCCAGAAAAAAAAATCCTAATGTATTTTAAATGTGATATGTAGAAAAGAAAACATAAAGACATGATTCTCAGTTGGCTTATACTGCCATATAAATATGGTATAGTTACTTGATTTCTATAAGAATTAAACTCAAATCTTTTAAAATGCATGCAAATTCTTGCAGAATATATATGAAAAAGTCACTATAACTGTAGAAGCACTTCTGCTCCCTTGATAAATGGGACTTCTAGACCACACTTTATTGAGTCTCAGATTTTTAATAATTTGAATCCTGCAAGATTTAATTCTGCATAATTCTGGCTGAAATCAGCTTTTGATTGAGTTGTAATGGCTGTGTTATTGTAAATATCTCTTCATGCTAATGTTGTGCTGGAATTCAATAATATTTAGATGAAATTTCTAGCCTCAAGCAGTGTGGAAGCTGGATTTAGAAAGCCTGAAAGTTTGTGTCAAAAAGTCATTTATTTTTGGGAACCCATAACATGCACTGTAATAAATGGTCATCCCAAAGTCCAATTTAAATATATACAGTAGAATAGAGAACAGTTGATACAGTGTATTTTTTACACCCTTGAGCTGCTGGACTGAATAGTATTGATTGAGCAGGTTTTGTAACCTTAAAAGATTTTGAACTGTAATCATCCACAGTGAGGGTAGAGTTGGTGACACCAGATGAGCAGGAATAAATCATGCTATCACAACAGGCAGCCATAGCCCACTGCGCTGCACTCTGATGATATAGCAAAAATAACCTGTCTCCCAAAAACCCTTACTTCAGATGTGGCTTTTCAGTCCCTTTTTTTTGCTTCTCAGGCTGGAATATACTGCATACATGCAGGGGAAATCTTTCTTAGTCCTTATATAGTTTGTATTGTTCTGTTTTCTTTCTGTGTGGTGGTGGGAAGCCTTAGCACTTGCAAGGGAGAGGTAAAAATCAAATTAAAAGAATGCAAGTTCAAAAAAATCCAACCAAAATCACTGAATATTTTAAAAAACATTTATAAGAGAGATGAGAAAAAAGTCTGAAAATTGGTTGGAAAAAAAAAAAAAAAATGGAGATATAACATGAAATTCCAGAAAATCAGGATATTTTACTCTACATACACATGTATTCATTCTCACACATATCTGCTTTGCAGTTTTGTGTCCCATTATGAACTGTGGGGGTCCAGAAGGACCTGGTTCCCTGACTGAAGGTCAGTGCTCCCTCTTTCTGTAAACTGAGCCTTAGGAATAATAACTTACTACCACAACAAACATTTGAGAACAATAAATATGATACGTGCTGTGTATATGTGAACATTGAGAAATCTCACCTTTAGTATTGTCATCAATAGTTTCAGAATACATTTTTCATATGCCTCAGTGGCTTCTTTTCTAAGTAGGTTTTTTTTGTTTTAACACCTCTCAGCTGTGTTGGTTAGTTCAGATATTAGGCTCCTCAGTCAAATACAATGCACATATATTCATATATAGTCATATATATTAATATATGCTTGGCTTGTTACCCATTGGAGAAGTTCACATTTAGTATTTAAAAAAAAATTCTCTAAACATATCATCAAGTTTAGATTTGAAACCTGATTCAGCAGCAATATTCATAACCATCAAAAATGGGTAAAACCTGTACATTTGAGGACATACCTGCCCTGAAATCACTGCTCTGACATATCCACTGAGCTTCAAGCTGGCTGCTTTGGCTACTGCTGGCTGCATAGCTGCAGCAGTGTGCAACTTGGCATGGGCTCTTCAAATCTGCCTTGCAGACCTCCAGGCTATTAGCAGCACTGAGGCTTGGCTAGGTAAACCAGATCCATCTGAAAGATTGTCAGAACAAGGACTGCAGTCCAGATCTGTGCTTCAAATAGCAGCTAGCTTTAGTCCAGGCTCTTTTACTGGATGAGAGATGTCTTCCATGTATGGTTATTAAAAAGGCTCATAAACTTAGAAATTATCGAGTCACTTAATGCTGTTGCCCTAACATTTTGATTGATTTGATTGAAAAGCATAAGAAGAGATGAAAGGCAAATTTATCTTCCTTGTAATGGGTACAAATATCCCAGATTAAAACTGCAGTTAATATTGCAAGAGTTAATATTGCAATATCAGGAGACAGAGTTTGCTTCTGCTGTGGATCTCAGTGGCAGAGAACAAAGGTCACTTTTATTTATGTAGTGGTCCTTGTATGGAAAAAAGGAATGACACTTAGAACTTCTGTAGACAATGCTAATTTACAAAGATTATCGTTCTTTCCCTGCTTTACACTGACTCTCCGTCTCCCCTTAAAACCTGAGGTGAAATTTAATCGTCAGCTTTTGTTGTTTTCTGGGGGTTTCCTGAGCCAGACAGTATCTAATTTCCTTCTTTTTGTCTGCAAGCAAAAGGTGAGACTCTTTACAAGACTTATCCTATTTCTCTTATTCCCTGTATCTGTTAGTCAACCCTTGCTGATTATTTTTGCTGTATCAAGCTATAGTATATTAAAAGTGCTCTCCTCTCAAATGAAATGTCTTACAATTTAAATTTCACTAGGAGTGTCAGCATTGCCATGGGACATCTCCATCTTCCCAAAGCAAACAAAATTGACACAGTTGATTTGGTGTATAAATGTCTGCAGCTTTATTAAATATGCATTAAAGTGCAACAGTCATAAATTACATGCACTCAGCTCACTCAGAACATAATGTGTACAGCTAAATAACTTTCTGACTCTACAACCTAAGCAATAAGACCAACCTAAAGATGGACTGGATGCTGAAAGTCAGTTCCCTAAAGTGTTTGCCATTGGAGTATCATTTTATCATGCTGTTAAGCATCTCACCTCTCTTGTGCAGTGTATATATGAGTAGAGGAGGGAGGGGAAGGGGAAAGTGAGATTTCTGTATTACTTTTACTTTAAATTATCCATTTCATTTGCTTATACGAACCTTCCTTGACATGGAATAATGGGCAGTTTTCTTCTTGGGTATTTGTTTGTTTCAGACAAACAAAATCTTCTCAAATAAAATAATATTTGCTGATTATAATAATACTAGTTTATATTTATACTGCAATTTTATCATATGATGTTAATATCTTTCAAAACTGGAATATATAGGAATCGTCCCTTTCCTTTAAAAATTACCCATTTTCCTGTGGTAGAACACAATGTAAATTGTATGTCCTTCTCCACCAGTGTGTATTCTAGGAAAGAATGATTTCTCAGCATGAAGCAGAAGGGACACTGTTTTAGAAAAGGCAGAATTCAATTACTTGCACTCCTGAATAGATGCCCATTATGCAGTGAAGTGTCATGACTTGTTGATGTCTGCATGTACAGTAGTACTTTTTCAAATTTGATCCAGAACCTGACTTTAATGGTCTTTCTGCCTCCCAATGTCATGATTTTTCAAGGAGGTTACAAATTGTACTGATAACATTAACCATTACACTTTGTAGAACCTGTGTTTTTCTGAGCTTCTTTCTTCTGCTAACTGACCAGTGTCAGCCCAGATCACTTTCTGATAATGCTCAATACTGTACAAGCATCAGTGGGCCATGGAGTGAACTGTACATTGCAGCCTTCTCACTACCACTTGGTGCAGGTTTTTGGTTGTTTGTTGCTCATCTTTCTTTTTGATTCTTTTCTTGTTTGTTTCATTTTGTCTGGTTTGATTTGATTTTTCTTAAAACACTGTATTGAGCAGAAAGAAGATTTAGTTGCCTTTTACTGCTTCTTCTGGCTGAAGTCCTCTCAAATGTCCTTAGGGTCAGTGTCATTTAAAAAACCTCCAAACTATTCCTTTGCAAAAATAGCTGGAAAATCCATAATAAATTAGCTTGTATTATGAAAAGCAAGATAGCAAGACACTAACTTTCTGACAATATCTGTAATTCGTGTTTATTTTATTTCCCGTTGATTTATTGCCATAAGTCTCTTGGCTCTCTCCCAAACATCTCCTGGCAACAGAGTCAACCAAATTAATTTTGTGCAAGAAAAGATCTACTATGGTAACTTAAAGTCTGTCTTCATCATCTGGTTAATGATCTCTTGTGTGCTGCTCTATACTTGCTTTATTTTCCCTTGCTTGACAAATATGAAAGGAAAATCTTGGGGTACATGTAATAACTATAACCTTGCTTCTCCCTTTTGAGAGTACCTTTAACCTCCCATGATCTGTCACATTGGAAAGGGTCCTTTCCAAAGAATTTTTATTCTTTCTCCTCTGTAGATTAGTTTCTCACTTCTCTATTTCTGTTTCATAGCTAATCCTTGTTTAACATTTACATATTCCTGATACACATTACATAATATATATTAATTTGTTTCTTATGGCTAATACTAGCTGAATTTAGATAACTACTGTGTTCTGAAATGAGCTGATCCTGCAGCTTCTATATTTCCTCAGTAGCTTACTTTTGATTTCTTAACACTCAAAACTTCATGAATTTTTTCTCTCTGATTGCAAATGAGAATAAGTGATCCCCATTTAAACATTAAGGAATAAGTTTTCTTTCTAGTTTCTTTCTATTTCTTCTTTCTGGTTCTTCTGACCACTTCTAAAATGAAGAAAACACATTATATCATAGCATACATTTCACATATTGTGCTGGAAAAAATAGATAGGCTAGAGTTTATTTTAAGCTCTGGTTGGTTGTTGAATTAATAACTCTACTTCACATTAAGTCCTTACCAGCTATTCAGTGACAATAACTATACTGTTGTAAAATTTTCAATAGCTTCAGCAATGAGATGCCATTTTAGCCACCTATGCATTATTCTTTAAGTGGTATACCAGGCTACCACCTCTGTATCTTTTTTCCAGACTTAGTGAAGCACAGCTTTTGTCACTTCACTAACTCAGATGTTCTCTCAGAGTGGCTGGCAAATCAAAGGAAATATTCCAAAGAAAAGTAAAATATTCTCAGTGGCTTATGACTATTTTCAAATCCTTTTATTGCCACCAATGTGCTTTGTAACTCTTCAGTTCACAAGAGTCTATCTGTGCCTAAGTGAAGAAGGCATGCAAAAGGGTATTCTCTAAGAGATGACCCAAGAGACAATTAGTAACCACGATAATTAAAACTAACCCTGAAACATATATCACTGAACTCTTTGTGCAATACATGCTCTTCTGAAGAGTTTGCAGTGGCAGAAAATCAAAACTGCTAAGAAATGGAATTTTTCTGAAAAAAATGATGGTTTATAAGATGTTTTAAGATCAAACAAGTGCCTTTTTCTGGAAGCCTCACAGTGATGCACTAAATATGTAGAAATAACATGTAAAGAATTTGCAACAGACCCTCTGCAATTAGACTTCAGCACATGATAGCCATTGCAGTTCACATGATAGCCATTGCAGTCAATGGCGATCTGACACCAGCAGGTCTGAGAAGACAATAACATCCTTGGGGACAAATCAGGCTGCCAGTCACCTTTTTATCATTGTTTTCAGTGTGTGGTTGTGATGGGGAGAGGATCACTATTTGACTAAAAGCTGTATCTCCTATATGTACCACTGACCTTATCTTTTTCTTTTTCCTTGAAAAGTTTTTGTCAGATGACCTCTGCTGAGTTCTGTAACCTTCTGACCATTCAACCCCTATTGTCCAAAAATCTGAGAGAGAGAGGAGAGAGGGCATTCTTTGTATGCAAGAATGCATGGCTCATGCTGTATCAAATTGTTGAAAATAAAGCACAGTTGGTACACAACTGTTATTGTCTCCTGGAAATATATGACTTCTTTTCTTTTTTTTTACTCTTGTTACAACAGCATTACAACCTACATGATATTTTCCAGACAATCTGTGTGCCCAGACGTGTCAGAGTTAAATTATTGTCCTGCTCTGTAAAGGGATAATAAACTAGTTTCATGTATGATGTAGCAGAAAATGAATTCAGGAGGGAGAAATACATACAGCTACACTCAGGCTGTTAGATAAGTCTGAATATGATTTTGGGCCTAGAAAAAAAGAAAACTATCCTGCTCCTACTATTGTAAGATGCTAGTCAACTACCTAGGATGAAAAAGGAAAGCATAACATTTTGCAATTGCATATTTCAGTTTTGTAATTTGGGTGTGCATGAAGGAGGCCCTATGGAAAATAGCTGTATATCTAACACCACTTTTGGCATGCTTGTTGACATGGAAGTGAGCAAATCATTTAAACTGGTGAAATTTGCACACTGACAGATTGCTGATGAAATATGTTTCAGATGGAAAAATAAATAGGTGTAAAAGTACAGGATCCATTTCATTTGGCAAAGGTAGTTCTGTGTACCTAGAAACAAAGAAGTGTAGGACAAAGTTGTGTGAGAAACAACTTCAGAAAGGATTTATTTGGGAATATTTCTATGTGCTCTTATTCCTGGTGAAGTGCCATGGTTCAACATTTTAATGGTACCTTCAGGGGCCAGTATAGAAGATTTTTTTAGAAATAAGGGAATATGTTCATTTATATGTGATAGAGAAGGAGTGGCTCCTGAAATAATGTGTCAATTCCAGATATTCATGATCAGAAAGAATACTGATATATGGAGAGCTTGAGACAAAAAAACATTACAGGACTGGTTAATGTAATGAAAGATATCTCCTACAGAAAGTAAACTTGAAGTATTTCACACTGGTTTAGATATGTGTTTGGGGAAGATGACAGGAATTTTTTATCTTTTAGGTAGAACTAGAAAAACCCCTGCAATTGTTAATAGCTGAAGCTGAACAGTAGATGACAAGGAATTGGATCCTCTTCAGCAGCTAAGGTACTTAATCACAAAATAATTTTCACTATGGAAGACAATAAATCAAGACAATTATTGTCTATGGAAGACAATAAATCAAATTTTTGTGTAAAGATTACCTGTGAATCTACATCAGCTGATATTTAGTTAAAGTAGAATTGAATATTAGAAATGCATTACTATAAACACAAAATTTTTAAATTGGAAAAATGAAGCAAAGGTGATAACCAGAACCAATATCACAGAGTGGCCTTTGAAGGTGATTATTTTCTTTTCTTGAAAATACTAAACTACAGCCTATACTATCAAAGCAAGTCACATATTGTTAGTGCAATATTGAAGCCTATGTTAATGAACACAGTGCAGTTTCTGTTTGTATAGGCCCTCCGCTGCATTGATTTATCAAACCAGTAAAAGACACCAAGTGCTCATCTTGTGTGTTTAGTTTCCATTATATTGGTGCCAGAATTCCTGGCTAAACAGATGAATGAAAATATATTGTGAATAACAATTATAATTATTTAAAGGGGCACAGGTATGGAGAGTAACTAAATTTTTAGATTTGTTTCGTATCTGGGAGAATGTTCCTGTATCTTAATTAAGAACCAGCTGTTTCTTGAAAACATTTACACCTAATTTCCAAGGTTAGGTGTTGCAGCACCTAAACACCTTCAAATTCCTTTCCTGAATCTTTCTGAATTTCCTGAATGTCTTAAAATTTTTCATTCCTCACGTTCCTTGATGAATTAGTGCAAGATGCCTAAAAAAGCCTAAGAGATTTTGGAAGGTTTTCTTTTCTGATGTGGCATTTTAAACTAAGGATTTTTGGATCCTTTCTCAATTTGGTCCTCTAATTTAGTTATTCAGATGCCTTCACTAACTTTTATACTTTTCTGCTTAACAGGGATGGCTACAAGGTGGGGTTTTTTGATAGAAGGAAGTTGGACATTTTTCTGTCCAGTTTTGGGGGAAAATAGTCCTTGGACTGTATCTCTGCAAGTAAGACTCCTCATGAAAAGGCATGCTGCCCACTTTACACTCAGGCATCCATGTTTGTATTCCTTAAAAATACAGTTTAATGTTTGTATGTTATCATACAAAATGCGCAATGTGTAGCATCTTGTTTCCACAAAACCCCTGTGGAGACAATAATAAGATATAAAGTTGCAATTACATGTATTATATGGGATCGATTAGACTAGCTGGGAACACATACCTGCATTTAAAACAGCTCAACCTCATTTGGAGTGCCCTTGATAATAAAATTTCTATCTATCTTTAGCATTTTTCATCAATTGATTTCAGTGTACTCTATCATTTAGTGTTTCATGTTCAAAAGCGTACTAAGAAAATGAGTCTGAAATAATAAAATCCCAGTAGCACAGGGTATGGTGAATACTTCTGAAGTTCATGTCAAGGGGATCTTCAGACGATATCACAAGTCAGGCCCCTTTCTTTCTGCCAAGAGAGTCAACTTCTTCACCTACCCAGGAAACAAGCTGCTCTTGCATTCTGCCTTTGCAATTCTTTCTCCTTTGTTTGCCCCTTGTAATGCTTTTCCCCCCTGCTCAGATTTTTGTGGGTTTGTATGTCTTTCAGGTAAATCTTAGAAAAACTGAAAGCAATAGAGATGCCCCTTGCAGTGGAACTGTCCAGAAAACCATCATTCAGTTTTGGTCAGAAAATACAGAACTCTGTGTGTTAGAGAGAGAGAGATGTATTCCTTTGGATTTTGCTACTCTGAGTATTATGGGAGAAAACATTTCAAATATTTTAATTGGCAATAAGAACAAATGAAAACATAACAATGTTTTGGATACTGATTCTCTGAGATACTTGATATAGAAAACCAGACATAGGGCCTGATGATCTGGATCAGAGACATAAATGAACCTTTTGCTCCCAGGTCTGTTGCTTATGCATTAAGTACACAGGAATCAAACTTTGATGTATGTTTTGGTGAACATACATTTTTGCCAGCATAGCCTTAAAGGACTAAGTTGATTCTGTGGATATGTTTTTGTATACACTAGAGATACTCAGGGACAGCATCATAATTTAATTCAAAATGTCAGTGGACAAGTAAAGAATAACAACACTAACAGCAACAAAAACAATAGTAAAACACATGCACAGAAACAATTTGTTCTCTTAATCTAGGCTTCCACAATTTTTATTTCTCAAGGTTGTATCTTTTTTTTTTTTTTTTTTAATGCTGATAGGTAGACAAGACATCAAAAAAATCTGGTAATAAATATTTTTGTGATGTTATTTAGTACCTTTTGAACACATGCATCACATACACTTTCTTTGTGAGACAGTGAGATGTTTCTGAGGAAAATTTCAGTCATGCTTATGAGTGTAATGTGAGTAAGTTAAAAATGTGTTGTTGCAAACTAGTAAAAATTTCAGCCAGAACTGGCCCAGGTTTCAGATGAAATACGAAACTAACCTTGTCTAATTATACCTTTTAAAAGATGGAAAGAGGTAATATGAGTTATTTTGTATGTAGTGACTGCAAACAGTGTTCCTGCTCTGCATTGTTATTTCACATTGAGCCTAGAATGATCACAGAACATTCAAATTGTAACTTCTGCACATAATTTTGGTTTTGGGTTTTTTTGCTTATTTGTTTGTGTTTTCTTTTCTTTTCTTTTTTTTTTTTTTTTTTTTTTTTGTTTTTTTTTGTTTTGTTTTGGTCTGCTTTTTTTGTTCAAAAAACATGCTGTGGGGTTAGAGTCTAATTAATATCTGATAGTTGTTTTGTGTGTTTAAGATTGTCTGGGCAGTAATCTAATGGACATTTTAAGTGTTTTGGTTCTTGATGCTGTGGTTTCATAACAAATGCAATTATTCTATAGGTTTAAAAATAATGTAGGATTTCTTTAACCTGTCAGAGTGCAATGAGAACAGGCTATTCCTTGATTTGTTGGTGCTTTGTTTCATTTGCCTGAAATGTTGCAGTTGCAAGAGTACCCTGCAGGTCCAATAATTTGTTTTACAGAAAGAAAGAAAGTCATCTTAATTAGCTGCATAGTTCACAAAATATAGTATAAAGGTATCTGATTATTTTACAAGATTGAACAGGTACATTTTCACTGTCTAAGTGATAAAGTGTTTGATTTCCAAAAGTAGCATGGAATACTGTTTAAACAAGAAGTTTTACGGGCATTAGTAACTTATCTGTCACATATAACTGAATCTAGACCTACTGGTGCAACAGAGAATTACAGAAATCTTACTATTGACTTAACAAATTAAGATATTTGAGTGACTTGCAGTGGATTTTCCTGGAAAAGCAGAATTTTCATTCTAATGTGGAGCCAGGAACTATCTGAAGGAGACGAAAATATCATCTAAGAACCAGGTGAAAATATTTCTTCTGAAGTAAAGTAAAAATCTAAAAACTCACAGACCAAGAAAGAAGTGCATTGATGAAACAATTATTTACTCATCCCTATAGACAATTTAAAAAATTCTATTAGGCCCTATTAAAGGACAGATTTTAATTTATAGAAAAGTACTTTTATTCCCAACCTGCTCATATAGTAGTGTCAGACTGAAACCTCTTGCACCTTGATCTCCTACAGAGAGTACTATGATAAACGAAGCATATATTTCTAATTAAGAGTCAATAAAACAAACTGCTCAACGTGTCCCTCTATTACTGTGCTGGATGTAATTGTTTTTAAAACACTGAGCTAAATCCAGTATTTTAACATGATCTGGGGTTTAATCAAAATCAGGATTACAGCATATTTTATGATAATGTCTCATTTACTCCACATTTGAAGACACAGTAGGATAGTATAGGAATAAAGGCTACATGACTGTTTCTGTCTCTACCACAGTTTCCCTGTGTCCGGGGGGAAGATGTTACCCTTCTGCTCCTCACTTTACAGATCTGTGAAATATGGATAATTATACCCTTCCTGAACAGTTGCTTTGAGTTCTGTCAGTGTGCCACATATTATATTATCATCCACTTCTATTTCGTGATGCTATTCATTAGAACTTGGAATTATTAAGCAAGCTATTAGGCTATAATTAAGGAAGTGGTGCCTGAGTATGCAGAGGTCCAAGGCAAGGTTTATGAGAATAGCTAAAAGTATTGTCTAAAGATTTCTAGAGTTGAAGCTCAAAGTCTGTCCTGAGGCTGAACAAGCTTGGGGAAGATTCCTAGATGGCTTTGCTTTGACAAGAGCAGAGAGATGGCTTTGGCAATTAATGAGGGTAATGGCTTGGCTGGTTACTGAAGTAGTTTTATCCTACCCAGCTGCAGTATCTCTCTTGCCCAAGTTAAGCTGAAGCCTCCTGTTTCTCATCCGTAAGTATTTCTGATGTAAGGGCCTAAAAACGTGCATGTTTCTATGGAATTACATAGCAAGTTGTGTGCAACCATTTTTTCAGGGACAGTAGCTTTTTCCCCATGTGTGGATTGAGACTTGTTTGTCTACTGTATCATGGTCATATATGGTCAGTTCATAATCAATCCATAATATGATTCCTCTTGTATGGTAGGAACCTATTAATCGTATATGGAAGACATAATTATAAGGCATAATCATATAACAAAGAACAGTTTATCTCTGAACCTTACAACTGGCATCTTGTGAGCAGTCATCAAATTATCTGTGCTTTATTCCTGAGGAGGAAACGAAGTCTTCATACTGTTTTGTGTTTGTGCTTTGGTACTCTCCTGTGACCCACTTTGTTTTAAAGACAGCTGATAGATCCCCCAGTGTCAGTGCTGATGTGAGTCTCCTTCCCCTGGCCATAAGGACACCATCCATCAGTGCCATCAAAGCTATCATCCTGCTTCATGTTTGTGAGGGAGCTGTGTGAAGTGTTTACACCTCATAGTTTCCCAGCAAATGACAATAGACATCAGTTTGTATCTATCTCATGAGTTTGAAACTTTCATGAAGATGAATGGAGTGTGTCACATCAAATAAGCTCAGTGCCCTCCACTGCTGTATTGGGATCCTTTCAGAGTTCCGCCTTTGTGGAGCGCATTTCACCTGTCCTGAGCAGAGATATTGAAATAGTTGTGCTGTTTCAGTCAAAACATTCATTGTCAGGAGAACATATTGGTATCATTTACTGCAGGCTGGTGCTCTTTTTATGGGTATTTGTAATCTTTGATCAAGTGGAATAGTAATAACATTGCATTCTTTTATATTCCTGTGTTTGCAAAGCTTACATTGTTTACCTCTTCAAAAATTAGAAAAGGCTGTATTGAGTTAATTTTCTTTTGCATGTATAATTTCGCACATTTTTTTTCAATGTCACGTGAGTAGATTTGGGTCAAATTTGTGTTAGTTTGCTGTATTGGAAGTGAACTTTAGGAAGTTTACACAGTGGGAGCTGGTGTGAACATATCTACACACACTGAAACCTTTGCTGCTTTTCTTTTAAAACCTTTGACTTTGGTGTAGCTTAGGTGACCTCGTTTGTAATATAGAACACCATTTTAGGATGAGGGAAGCAGTGTGTGAGTAGAAACAATGGTTAAAAATTAAACACTGTTTCTGAGTGATTTTCGTCTTCTGCATAAATGTGCACAGGACTATAAATGCTGTTTCTAGCCATGTTATCTGTTAAGGCTTCCCAGAACCAGTTTTCTACAAGCCCTTATTTTTAAAGCAGAAACACTAAGTAGTGAATCCTACACTGAAAACTGAAAATCGTTTGGCTGGTAGCATACACTGAACAAAAAATGTTTTCCCCACATAGTATGGAATGCTTGCTAGGAAATTCCTTTCATTCGGAGTCTATCACTCTTTTTCATAATGTATTCTCAGAATATTTTAAGAACAGATTATATCTGCACATTTTCTATTTCCTTCTGTGGTGCATCTTTTCTTTCTAAAGTACAGCTAAATCTTGCCCTTCTGGTTTTGCTAACCCTTATTTTGTCTCACACTTAAAAGTGTATTATAAATTCCATGTGGCAGAGCCTATTCCTTGTTATGGTAGTCTAAAGCACCAAGAAGAATTTAATGTTGTGTAGAATGGTGAAATGGTTAAAGACTTAAAAAAAACCCTTTTGGTTGTATGCAATTCAGTGGATAGCTTTGGTGTTGAAATGCATGGTTTAACAGGCTGTGTGACATGTTCACACTCTAAATAATCCTAAAAATGAGGTTTTCAGGCCAGTATAAAAAGCCAAAATAAAGTGGGAATATAATGATATATTTTTAATATAAATAGCAAGACAAGTTTGAATTATGATAGTGTTACCTTGCTGATGGAGTGACATGGTTTACTCACAAGAAAGAAGCAGTAAGGTGTTTCTTGATAGAAACATGCGATTTAACAAACTTTGATAGTAAATTTGATAGTGGTTCAATAAGGTTTGTTGTCAAAGTACACTTGATTTTTTTACTTCATAGAGGGAGCTTTGTCCCCTGTTGAGTCATGAGGTTCAGAATAGACCATCTTGCTTTCCTCAGAGAGGAGTCCAGGTGCATCTGGATCCACTTCTAGTCTCAGATTTGGTCAACGGTTTACGGCTATAGGATTAGATGTGCACAATCAATCCTTTCTACCACTTATCTAAGAAGTCAAAGTTTATCATGCTATTAATCACTCAGTAGGATCTGTTGTGGGAGGGGATCTCTCAACCTGGAGCAGTAACCTTCAGAGATGTCCCTGCTCAAGGAGAGATCCTGGCGTGCAGCCTGCTGTACAGGAGAGCTCCACGGGCCCTGGGCTGCCTGCTATTTATAGAGTGAGATGAGTGACTTATGGCCATATTTGCATACCAGCAAGACGTCTGGGTCACCATTCCAGACAGCCCTTGGCTGCCATGTCCAGAGTAAGATGGATGCAGCTGGAGCACACCATGATTAAAGAAAGTCTGTGGCAGAGTAAGGAAGAGATCTCAACTTCTCTAGATTTCAACCAAGATAAAAACTTTAATTCTTTGTGACTCATTCTCTGCTCTTATGTTCTGTACAAGGGTTTCACTCTTTGAATGCCATGATCTTTTAATTAAGACACTTCTACAAATGACCTCAGTTGCTGTTTTACTGAAGAGCAGAAATTTGTATGATGTTTTCATGTCTTTAAACAAGAGAAAACAAAGAAAGAAAACTGCTGTCATTTAAAATCATGCCAGTGTTCATGCATTTATCAGCAGCATAAAAATTTCTTGGTTCATCTTCTATCTACATGTGGAAATGTGGCTTGGTAATTGTGGAGAGCCCAGACAAGCACACAGATTTGAAATGCATCTTGGCTATGTGTGTACGACGTGGGTCTGCTCTCTTAAAAACCTGGGGTTTGAGTCCTGCTGCACAGCAAATGACAACTCCTGAGTTAATCCATCTGCAAAATATGGCAAATGATACTTGTCTCTTTCTTAATGAGGCCTTGCTGCATAATAAGGGTTATGTAGTGCACAGAATTATTAACGTCAGATGAAGAGCTGCAACTAGAACTTGTGGCTCACTGCCCATCATATTTTTGCTAGGCCAAAGGGTGCTTTACAGATGTAATTTGCTTGTATACGCTGGATCTCTCTATAAATTTTTTCAAGGCATAGAGTATAATGGATGTGATTTACATATAAGGAGTGCCATGGAGCTCCGGGCATGCCTAATGCAGTCAGGGGCTCTGTGTGCCAGGAACAAAAACTCAGAGCTGGCGTGCCAGGAACTGTGGGGCTCAAGTACCCTTTGTGCAGATTTAGTTCATTCGTGGGAATGACTGACTCCTGATGAAAATGTAGCAAGGTTAGAGAAGGGGGTTACTCTGAGACAGTTATTGGAGGATTGTAGACCAAAGTAATAATGTCTGGCAAAATTAAAAATAGAATTCCTGAATTCTATGAGTTGATGGACATCTACTGAAATGGCTTATTCTGAGGCTTTTTATGTGGTTTCTTTGTAGGCAAAATGTCCATGGATGCCAATGGGATTTTTTTCTGTGTAAAGAATGCTGGAACACATTGTAGTTAGTAAGGACTGTTTTGCATCAGAGATTGTTGAGGAATGGTTTTGCTTGGTGAATACAACTTCTAAGGACACTCATAAGTGGTACAAGCCCACGTTAAACAGATCCCTTGTTGATAGGAATTGTCTGAATTCTGGCACAGCTGATGGAAATACATTGTACATGCCAGCTGAAGAACTACTCCCATGAGAGAGATTCAGTCTGAGCTCTGCTAATGGGGGTGGAAAGAAAGTGGGGGCAGCTTCTACTTATGTCTGCCTTGCATTACCTTTTGGTTTCCTGACGTGGCTGATGGTCTGAAGAAATGTGACTGAAGCTGGATCACTTATCAACTGAGAGGACAGGATAAGAACCATTGATACCATGGTTTGTCTTCATGAATCAGTGAGTAACTGCCTACCCCTTCTGAAGATGTAGGGTTAAGGGGCATTTAATAGTGAGCCTTCAGTGTCATTAAATATCTGTTAGTGTGCTGCACATATTTTGTTTTCACTGGAGTTATCAGTATAGACCCACATTTCATAAGGTACTAATACAGTACGGCAGAGATTAGTATATCATAGAGAGAGGAGGAGAGCTAAAGTATTATCATATGTAAGCTATTAGTGTAATTATATTTTTAAAGAGGTGCCTTAAATTGGTTGCTTGAACTGAGTTTCCAGTTTGTGTAGAGGAAACAGGAGAAAATAATTTATATATGAAGGCCTGAGTCTTTTGTTTAAGTCAACAGCACATAAAGCATTTTAAGTTTGCTTTTTTATTGTTGAAGTCCCATAATCTGTGAACACTTGGTCATGAAGTAGCTTGTTATTAAAATATAATATCATGTTCATCTGTGATTATTATTTTAATTCAGTGCTTGGTTGACTTATACAAAGCTGCCTGAACTCTTTCAGTAACCACTCTCCATTCGCCTACATTACATTTAATTTATACCACGATGATAAAAAATTTGATTTATTTTACAACAGATCAGTAATTGTGCTCTACAAATAAGTCCGTAATGATAATCAACAGCATTTTCAACATAATTTAATTTGTCTTCTCCCGAGAGGTAGTTAAATGCAGTAATAATAACACTACTGTTATGGACTCTGCTGCAGTTAATCATGGCCTGAATATGCAGACAGCCCCAATATTGTATTGACAGAAATTAAATTAACCATCAGCTTGGGCAATCAGTGGCTGTACAGCTATTAAAAGTAATAAAGGCAACAAAACCCAACCATAGCCAATTACATTTTGACATATAAATGAAAAAAGACAGATGTGTTTGATTTGAAATTTTTATTTCGTTGGAAGTAAGGAAGACATATCTTTTCATATACATTATTTCCTATGCCTTAATTAACCCATAATACACATCAGAGTCTAAGAATCATACTGACATAATGTAATATCACAGGTGTATTCTGCGTGCCTCCTAACCCAAACATTTAATTATCTCCATATAGAATGGCTTTGTATAGCACGTTAATGTAAAAATATATATCAAAATACATGGAGAAGACAAGGTGCAATCAACATCCAAAAAAAATTTCAAGAGAGCAGGGAAAATAGCTCTCTGGGTCCCATGTGGCATGTTTTTCTTAAATTCCTGTTGAGGTGAGAAGTAAAACTCTCAAAATTTCTGAGGAAGTCAGTGACTTGGGTTGGGTTTGTAGGGGAGAAATTAAGAAAGACTTATTATTTTCACTATATATACAGTTAGTACCTCCTATTTTTTTTTCTTATGCAAAATGAAGCATCCATAACTTAGTAAAAGTTACTTTTATGTTGTATTCTGTTTAATATCTCTTTTGTCTAAGAAAAATCAAACATTTAAGTGCACTCAAAAGTGGCTAGTTATTTAAGTATTAAACTACAAGGTAAAGTTTAAATACTTACATGCACCTGTATATATAATATGAAATTATAAATCTTATGTGTATTTAAGGGAAAATAGACTACATCACACTTAAAGTTTATGGATATTTTATCAGGGAACAGTGCTTTAACAAATCAGAGGAGTTATTATGCAATAAAATCTAAATATATGAATTTGTTTTTAATTTACCTTTTTGTACTTTCTATAGGTTTACAGCTTGAAACATTTCAGCTTATTGTGATTTATACCTTATGACGAGAACAGCATCTCAGGGTACAAGTGAAATAAATAGCATAATATGCCATTATTCTTAATCAAAATTAATCTTAGCACATATAAGAAGAGTATTTTGAGAATTGCAGTCTTATCTGTCTCTTTAGACAATGTTTCCTAATCTTACACAGCAGTTACCTGCTCTATCAATAGCTTTCTGGAGAGTTTGAAAAACTTGGCATTTTTACAACCATGTCATGACTTGACTTTTTCAGACTGATGACTAAAGACATTGCATTGTAGAAGGCTGAAGCTTTATAGATCAGCAATGAGTTCAGTTGCCTAATCCCACAGGAATCCATAAGCTTAGTTCAGATCCATTGAAAAACATAAATACATGTTTAATTTGACACATACTATTACTGAATGCATATGACTTTTCCAGCTCCTGAGCACTTCTCTGGAAAGGGCCTTAGCCAGGAGAAGAAAATAATCTTTCATCTCTAAATCTTTTTGCTCCTTAGATTTATTAAATTCAATATAGTTCACTTACATCGGAAAGGAGAATAATCCTGTAGGAACTAGGAGATAAAATTATGTGGTTTGTGTTATGCAGGTCAAGCTAGGGGCTCAAGGTTTTTAGAAATTCCCTTCTGACCATACAACCCATGAATTGAAGTTCTTTAAAAGAAATTTGCCAGAGACAAAGGCAGGTTTTAGAGCAGCCCTGACTAAAACCTGACTACAGGTTTTAGAGCATTCCTGTACAAGTGGAATGACAGAGAAGATGTTTTCATTTTTTGAAAGCTGAAGTGTCTGTGAGCAGTAGAAGATATAGGGCCAGGTTTCCTAAGGCACATGTTGTGTGCTACCAGGCTCTAGTGAAGCCCCAGGTTCCCTCTTCTGACGTGGTTACTTGAACTGAGTTCCAGCTGTGCAGATTTCAGATCCCCTCTGTGGCAAACCCCTGTGCAGGTGGTGCTTGGCCAGCTGTTGCCAAGGGGAGAATGTAATAGCCAAATTCCCCCTTCTATTCCTAGATAGAAAGTCATGAGAGACTTTCCTTCTTTGGCCACTGAATTCACAAAATATCTAGGAATCTAATGATCTTTGAAAGATTTACTCTTTGAAGTGTAACTGCAGTTGGCCAGGGGTTTGAAAAGGTGCAGAGAGAGACTGACAGGTATGTGGGAGGGATTTCTCTTATTTCATAAGAAAGCAGCCAAAAGCCAATCCTTTCCAACAGTTTTGAGGACAGTTATTCTGTGGCAGATCACAAGGTTGTAAAGGCTTAATTGGAGCTCATGTGCAATCTTTAAAGACAACATATTCTTGCCTCACCCATTAATAGGCTAGTTATAACTGAATTTGTTCAAAGGGAACATTTTGGTTTATAATTTTGATGTATATTCCACATAGCATGTGCACTTTCTTCTAAACATGAATGTAGCAATATGCTGTCAGATGCTAATGTTTATATGTAGGTTGGGTTTAGGTATGTCATGCAATGACAAAACTGAGACTTCCTTAAGTTGTACAGGATTGAAAAATTCCTTTCCTAGCTCTGTTTCTGAGCTTAAACTTTCTTAGCCTTTATAAATAACTTTCTTTCCTGAGGAACAATGATTTTGTAAATAGGTGGCACATGAGGGCCAATATCGGTTATGACACTTCTTACCAGGAAAGACAGATATATCATTCATGGCTATTTCAGTGATGAGTTATCTTTCCTCTCTGTAGCCATGAAGATACGTGTCATAACAGAGATCAACTATCATTGTAATGCAATTTTCCTTTATGCAGCATGTGTTGTAAATGGTGTTGATTGCTGACAGAAACTCAGAGGGTGGGAGATATTACTCCTGGTACTCACAGGGCAGGAAATACAACTTAGGCAATAGTGAATATTATATTTGACGCATATTTGCTTTCATCCTATAACTTTCTTCCAGGTTGTCTGCAAGTTTCCATAAAGCAATCCACTGCATTAAAATGCAGTCTGGAAATTTAGTTCCCTCAGACACTACTATATATTCCCTCATATTTGTTCAGAAGAGTGAGATACACGACATTAAACTAAGCAACAGGTATTAATTGTAAATTGATTCAGCAGGATGGGAGTCCTAATATAATTATGAGGGTCTTTGGGAAAGTAAAACCAATCTTCAACTAGCATACCAAAATAAAAGGCTACTTTTTGCTTACACAGCATTAAATTAAACATTTCAGCCCTTGTCATGCCTCTATTTCTAGAAAAGGAACAACTTACCATTAACAAGACAAATCTAGAAAATCCATGTTTGGTTAAGAGTGCCAGCAGCAAATGAATTGTTCTTTCTTTCTTCCGATTCTTAAATTATAGTAATCTAGGCCAACAGAGATTTTGATGTTAAGACCAACCAAGTAAACTGAGCCAAACCCACACCCAACCTGAGCTTAAACCAAAATCTTTCCAACATATTTCTGCCAGTTTTTATTTCTGTGAAAATTTTCTGTTAACTGTTCTTATTGTACATTTTTCTTTTTATAATTACTATTTATGAATAAAAAAAGAGAAAACATTGATATTGACTGTCCACTGCTTTCAACTGGTACTTTTTTTCTTTCACTTTGATATTGACAATTTTAATATTGTATTATCATATATTTCTCTATCTGAAGTTTTCTTGGACAATAAGTAACTCTTTTAGAAGAATTTACTAAGAAGAATAAATTTTGAAAATAATGTGCTTGTATGCTTTTTATATACAAATGCACATATATATTATGTAACACTGCTGTGTTACAAAATGTGTTTGAATTAACAAACATTTGCTTAATTTAACAATTAAGAGTATACCTATATGAAGGGCACAGAGTTTAGTGTGAAGTGAAATGTATCATGAGGTAACTGTGAGTCAGAACAGAAAACTGTTTAAATGATCTAAAATTTTCACTGAAAGATAAAAGCTATTTCTTCATGTTCCTTCTTTCCTTTTTTTTTTTTTTAATAGGTAAGTTGTAAATGACACTTGATTTTATTTTGAGAATATAATGAGGCCCAATTATTATGAATTCAGTAAGACTGTCTTTTTTATTAGAAAGGTTTCTAAATGTTCCTATACTTCATCATTTTATGATTTTTTAAAATAAATTCTTTCTTTTATTCCTCCCATCCTGTCTGGAGTTGAGAAGTATTGACCACATAGTTGGTCTACGCTTTTGAACTTCGATACCTTCTCTCAATTCAGTGACACATGAGTGAGGTAGAATCTAAGAGGAGACCTTCCTGAATATCCTGGAAAATTGTGGACTGGAAGAAACAATTGCTCCAGGAGGTACAGCTTGTTGACCTTGTTATTTCTGTCCAACAATTCATTTTGGTCTAACATTAATGAAAACATGACCAAGCAAGTAAGGAAACTCAAAAGCTGTGGACACAGACTGGTACTGCTATTTCACATTGCACACTCTCAGAGAGACAGGGTATAAACCCACATCAGTACATCCGTAGTATTGGAGTAAATCAGTCAATAATTTGGGGGTTAATTTTCACTAAATACAGAATCTTATCACACTTTCCTGGGTGGTGAGTTTCTTAAGGCAGGTGCCACAGCTGCAGTTTCTGTTGTCCAGACTGAGCTTTTGAGATATCCAGTTGCTTGCATAATTATTAACATCTACATGAATGCATCTACCCTCTTGCTCACAGGATGTGCCTCGGGAATGGGAGATGGCATTTCACTGGCTGCCCAAAAATACATATAACTTCACTAGTGGAAAGAAGCAATTCATTTGTAAGCAACAGTTGAACACTAAGCATCACCCTTGTTATGTTGGTATTGTCTAGAAACCAGAGTGGCAACAGATCAAAACAGAAAACCGTAACTTGAAGAAACAACATGTTATTTTGATAGCTCTTGTTTTAAGAATGCAAGCACATAGCAGCTTGATTTTAAGTGTGTTGTTGTTTTAAAACTATAACAGCTGAATGAGCCTTTCTCTGGGCAAGATTTTTGTATTACCTGTCAGCTCCATGACTTCTGCTCATTTCCAAAAGCTACTAACGGACAACATGCATCCTTAATAATCTCTTATGGCCAAGAAGTTGCTAGACTGAAACATCTGATCCTCCTCTTGTTTAAATTTTGCTATAATTTGCGAAACTGTGTTATCCAACTCAAAAGGCACAAACAGCAGATTTGTTGTGTAAACTATGGAATCTCATAGAGAGGGATGATAGATTAGAAATCCAAATATTAAAGGTAACATTCAATATAAGGTCTTACTTGTGGTTTCTGAGTATTAGACTTCCCTGGGGAAAAAAGCAATGTAGAAAATGCCACCTTAAAATACTTCATCACCCTTCTTGAAACCTTTTATTCTTAAAACAATTTATGGACATATTATAAACTGCTGCTTTGTTGTTTACTCCTCTCACTCTGGCTTTGTCTTCTATTCCATTGCAGCATTTCCTTTCCATCCATGACATCATCTTAACCCTCACTCAGAGAAAGGGAAAAAGAGACACAGAGAGAAAGGGAAAAAAAGCCTCGCAAGACAATCCCCCCCCCCCCCACCCCTTTTCTTGGCAATAGAAATACCTTTAAGTGAAACATAATTGCAATCTCTCTGCCCTTTCTCCCCCCTCTGGGACTATTCAGCAAACCCTACAACATACACTTATATCTTCAACTTCTTAGAGACACTACACGCAGATGGGAAAGATTTGATTAAAATTACAGTGCTTTAGGTTCAACTTCACCTATTAAGAAAAAAAAGGATCTGGTGGTGGACTTCTTTCCCTGAGAAATAACTAGGCCACAGTAATTACAGACAGGGCCCTGCTGTGCACCATGAATAGGATCCCTGGGGTGGTATTTTCCTGTAACCTGTCTATGCAGGGCTGTTGACATCAACATGAATGATAACTATGCCAGGCTTCCTTTTTTTTTTTCTTTTTTTAAATCATTATTATTTTTGTTTGTTTTACTTATTATTATTCTTTTTATGCCGTAGAAAAAGAAGGGGAGTAGAAAGAAAATGAAATAAGTAATAGGTGTTGTGATTTACACTTTTTTGTGTCGACGATGCTTTTATGTACTGTCCTATACATCTGTGTGGTTATTTTCTTAGACTATTTTTCTTAAAGTTGAATTTTAGCCCTCAAGCAATTAAGAGGCCAACATGAGGAGAGTAAAAGGCACAGAATACTAGAAACTGTGGAAGTTTAAATGTTAGCACTTTTCCTAGAACCTTAATTAGTGGAAGCTTTCCTTTTTGAGCACTGACCCACTTTAGGACAACTGACTCATATTATTAGATAATGTCCACCAAATTAATTTTATTTGGATTTCATGTCACATTAGACAGCTATACTTTGTTATTGCTTTAGCTGATAAAAGTCCTGAATTACCCAGAAAAAGCTTTACTTTGCATTACATAGCACTGGTGAAATGGAGATTAGAATTATAGCTCCTGGCACACCCCAGGCATTGAGCAGAATCAGTTGAAAGTGTATTGGGAGAAAATATCTGATGTAAAAGGCAAGGAAACAGCACTACACAATATTATCAATATGTTAGGATGGGTACAAAGAAACCCATCAGTTTCCACCACTGGAAAGTTAGGTTGAGCTCAGATCATAATCAGAAGTGCATATAGGATATTGACATGGAATTTAGAAGAAAATGTACTGCCTGGAAATCTTTCAAAAATGGCAGAAGGAAAAGCATGTTCTGGAATGGAACAACTGTAATATTTGTTGGAAGAAGCAGACAAAAGGCGGCAGAGACAAAGTTCCTCCCTTCTCCCTTTATACTCAGTGCTTGAGAAATATAAAGCACCAAACTGACCATCAGCCTTGCCAAGCTCAAATGAAGCTCAGATTCTGCTAATAAGGGAAAGTTGAGGGACTTCTTGCATCTTATGCTCAACTCTATCTTCTAGAAGAACCTTCATGGTTTGGGGGTCTGATAAAAAGACTAGATAAGTGAATCTTTTTTCTGCTAACTCTTGACTGATATTTGCCTTGAAAGTATCTACTCCTAGCTGATACTCCTTGAAAGTAAATGCATCCCTGAAAGAGCCTGTCTCAAAAACAGTTGCTGAAATCAGTACAGGAAGCTCAGGATAATCTGGGAGATGTAACCTATTCCCTGACAAAAAAATCTTTATCCTGTCCCAAGAAGATATTGGAGCAGAAGAGAATCAGAACTAGTACAGCAGCTGAGTAATTTGCTCTTGTATATATCGAACAAAACCAAAATAAACCAAAAACCCCCAAACCAACCAACCAACCAACCAACCAACCAACAAAAAAAACCCAACCCAAAAATCTCTCTGAGAATACTATTAGAATACTAACACTAATCATTCATGCTAGAACACCTGATAAGCTTGAGAAGAAAGATAACATCATGAATCAGTTGCAGGTGAGACCTGATGATTGAGAAATGACAAATAGACTGAGCATTGACTCTGCTGGTCCACACAAGGATGGAGATGTTTATGTTTAATGTAAAAACATAACATGGAGCCAAACAAGAGGATGCAGAAAGCAGAATAATGTGGTCAAAGGAAAAGCCAAAAAAAAATTATCTTTTCATCATAATTGTGAATGGATTTGAGCATGGCCTGGTTGTATTTGTCAAGTTTTGACAAAAGGATATTGCAATTATCAAAATGAGAGATGGGAGTCAGGATATGCTTGCAAATTTCACTTTAAGCACATAGACAAAGGGCCCTGTATAGGAGAGTGTTCTGACTTTATGGACCTTTATGGTGGAATCACTTTGGATATTGTCCACAGTGATTGGGAAGAACGGGAGGAAACAGCTCTTTCTCTCCACATTAAGCTCAAGCTATTTTATATCTGCAAAGAAATGTGTGAGAGAGAGCCTTAGATTTTATATTGGACAGAGATAGACATGTAACAGGGGGATGTGTAAGACATCTGAGATGTTGCAGCTCAGACATGAAGGGATGCTGTTGGGTGGCTGCAAACAATCCAGTGCTATAAATGCAGAAACTCAATTGTTTTCTATTTCCTATAACCATGATAAAGATGAGTTTTGCCATTACAACCAGATAAAATAAGGAAAAGATGACATGATTGCTATGGGATTTGTAGTATTGTAGAATTAGCAGTTAAAGAATGAAACTTCATTGTGTTAGAGGTGATGTGTGAGATTCTTTAGTGCCTTCCAGGACTGCCACTTCAAGGGAGGGCTGTAGAGCAGGGCGAAATATTTGAATGAAGTCAATCTTTCCATGTGCCTCTCATGTGCAATGGAGATTAATGTTTATGACATTTCCTCTCTAATTATTGATAGGGAGGGGGCTGGGAGAGCCATGCTTGGAAGTCTTGTGGGAGGGAGCTCAGATTCAGGCCTGCTGAGGTTCCCCTGCTTTCTCATGTGGGCCACCTGTGAATCTGATCTGCACAGTTGAGTTATGGCTCAACATTCTCTGTTTGGTGGTTTTTTCCCCATTCCCCTTCTACTTCCATGGACTCTTTTGTTACTGTTTTTATTTTCTGTTTATTGACCTAAGTTCAATTCTTCTGTAGTATCTTTATGCTGCTTTCTGTCTATAATGAGATTGTTCTACTCTTACTTGGTTCCTCATTTGCCTCAATGGCTGTTCCTATTGCTCTCTCAGCAATTGAACAATGCACCAGGTTCTACCAGAGCAGAGCCTTTTCTGCTTTTTTTGTCAACCGAGAGAGTAAATTCCGCTCCTTGAGGCAGCTGACATTTGCAAGGAAGCACTTATGCAGGGCAGGACTTCTCCTCTCCTTCACTCTTCTCAGCTCCCCCAGCCTCTGCCATCTCTTCTTTCTTAAATTCATAGCAATAGTTCAAATGTGCCTGGCAGTGAAAGGAGTACTCCTGCAGCTCTTGGATCTTGTTTTATTTTATTTTATTTTATTATTTTATTTATTTTATTTTATTTTATCTCACACTAAATGTGAACCATAACCCTCCATTCATGTCATAGCTTGCCCTCCTGACTGGTGAAAATGCTCTTGGCTCACAATACATGTCCTTTGATGGAAAGTCCTCAGCACAGTTAAGGTACCTTTCATCTGCTCACCTTCTCTGGTGGTTTTTGCAAGGAATTTGCTCACCAAGGCTAGGCTTTCCCAAGAACTCTCACAGTTCCAGTGATAATAGGTTTGTGTATACTGCAGAGTGATGCTGAGCTGATCCAGTTGGTTTTAGTTCACATTAATCACACTCTTTTACTCCAAACAGTATACCTCTGATCTAAACTAATTAAGCTTGTGATGTTTAGATGAAGAGATTAATATGGCTTAGAAAAGCATAACCTCTGTCCATAGAAATATCTTAAGATAATGAGTATTACTCAGTGGGCTGGATTCATAGAAATTCTGGATTTAGACATCTAATTGCACATCCTAAACCATGAGGAAAATAAACTTGTGCAGGCAGAGAAATTTCATCTGCGTACATGAAGATGTAAAGGAGGAATTATCTCACTTTAGATCTGATGCTTGAGAATATACAGGGAATTAAAGATAGAATCCACAAAATGAAGCGATGACTAGACTTACAGGCAAAGCAGAAAAAACCAAACAACTCTGCTTGTATTTAAAAGTACATTTTCTCCTTCATGCTTCATGCTGACTTAAAAAAAAACAAAAAGGAAATCTTCCTTTAATTTCTCAAGTTATACTAAAGACAAACATTCTTGTTTATATTTTTAAGTTGCAGTACAGCCTTGCCATGAACAAATTCCTGAACTGTGAGTATCAGTAAGATACCATTTTTAGTTCAGGTAACATATGAAGAAGATGAAATAATTTAGAATATTTATACATAATATATTTATGATGCCTGACAAAAATTGATGTTAGATCAGCTATGGATTTGTAATTAATTAGAATTTCAGTTAATTTTTGAGTTAATTTAATACAATTTAAATATTAATACATTAGTTGTTAGATCTGTGTTCAAATTCAGCTCAAAAAGTCAAAGTGTTCAGAGTAAGATCTGTTTTTGGTGGAGTGTCCTACAGTCTTAGGTCACTATTTTTGGACTAATCCTGGTTACCTCAGAAATTCACTTTAAAATCAAACACCTCAGCCCATAGGACCTAGTGTGGTGAACAGGAACAGAAATTGAAAAGCCACTCTGCACCAGTATCTAAACCCCTGGAAAGTGATAAAAAAAGGAGGAAATTGCACCTCCTCAAGCTACAAAAAAAGGAAAAAATTCCAGCTATCCTACCAGTTTGAGTTATTCAAGAAAGCTATAATAATCAGGCATCTGTAAATGAAAATTCACCTTAGATATATATTATCTAGTGTGCTTGTCTCCTGTCATAGCCAGTCTGTGCTGATTCAGAACAAGGCAGTTCTCTCCTGCTGCTGAGCACTTGTGCATTTCGAAGAAATAAATCTTTCCTGGCCAACCAAACCCTGAAGTATGGGTTTTGATATTACTGCTTGTCTGAATGCAGAATTTGTAGCAGTTTAAATAGAACTCCTCTGTGGATCATGCAGATGCAACACAAAACAAAAGTCACTTCCTGCATTCTCTGCATCCCTGCTGGGGTCTAAGATCCAGACCATGCACTTCACTCAGCAATGAGATTTCTGCCTGCTTCATTTAAATCCCTCACTTTTTTCTAGCATCAGACAGAAATCACCAACCTGAAAGTCCAGGCATCTTCTATCCTGCCCTCTGGTGCCACTGCACCCAGAAAACACACCTTCCTCTGCTTGCCTCTACTTCTCATTATGAAAAAGATGTTCTGCTTTACCTTTAGCAGCAGAATCAATAGCTGTGTACTTCCTCTCCAATGTTTTGGCATCCAACCCCTTCCCACCCACTGGCCTTGGAAAAAAATACCAGCTCAAGGAGGTTGACTATAACTTATAATTTGTGGTTATACAACCAATGTAAGTAGCAAATGTCCATAGTTTGATACACATCAAGAAATGCCTGGTGTTGTCATGGTTGTATGCTTTGGAATACCACTTGTTAAATTAGTTTTGGGCAGATTTCTTCTTGAAGGGCTTTTCTTTCCCCATAGTTCCTATCAAAAAGGCTCTGTGCCATGTAGCATCCAGCAGTCCAGGCTGGGCCAGATAGTGCCTGTGCAAAATTTGGTTAAGTATTTGTCATCTGAATTATATGAATTGCTTAAAGAACAACTCGGAGAGGGCAGAAAAAGAAATTTTCAGCCATATTTGCATTTGTCCACTCTACGTAGACATTGCCAACTTTGTCTTTTTGTTCTTCTGTGACATAGTTGGAGCTGTGGCATTATCTGTGTATCTTTTGGGTTCACTGAGAACTTGACTGAATTCCTCACACAGTGCTGATCAGTGACTCTTACACATAATTCTCTTGGTTATACTACAGGTAAAGGCTCTGCTCACCACCAGGACTGAGTGATACTCAGTCTGGTCAATAGCAATCCTTTGCTTTACAAATGAGAATGCAGATTTTTGCACATCAGAGGTATTTATTAACTCAGTACTGAGAGTGAAGAGTCCTGTGAATGTCCACATTTTTTTCAAATGAGCTGTAAGTTGGTAAACTTGAATCTGATTTGTGTCTAATGAGTTTAACTCAAGGGAAGACTAAGTACACTTGAACCTGGTGCCTGAACTAAGAATGTATGCAGCTGGATTCAGTATAAAAAGAGTATGAATCCATTTTACATTGCATGTAGAAGTTTTTTGCACAACTTTATGCAAAATAACTTTTTATTATACTACAGTTCTGTGCAGTTTACTCTGTAATAGTGTTTTCAGAGGTAAGAGTTTAAAATTGGAGGTCATATTTGCTCCTCATGAATATTAAATATCCCAGGATTATTTTCATAACCATACAGACTCACAGCATGCCCTTGAGCAGACCCATCTTTCCACCAGGACTGGGTAGTTCCTCAAGCCTGCACAATCAAATGAGTGTCTATAGGTTGAGACAAAGCTTTGAAAATGGTGAAATTAGAGGCATGATATTTGTACAAGAGTACATTTGAAGAGTGGAAAATCCATTGCAAAAACAGTTGCACAGCATAAATTTCTTGGATTCTGTGAGTCCTCTCTCTCTGCTATTTGCATGCAGAGGAGTTCTGTATCCTTGGACACATCCCTGCTCATGAACAGGTTATGGAACTACATCACACAATTCCTGTCTTCACCTCCCACATTCCCAGGAAAGATTATCTGTGCCTCTGTGGTTACATTTTAGTGTATCTCAGGGTTAAATACTGGGACTGTATTGGCGTATTCTCCCATTCCTTTTGATTTTGTTCTGGGGTTGTTTTCCACAGAAGCTGGGCTAACACAGAGCCTTATTCTTTGAGCTGGCTAAACTTCTGACTACATAAGCAAATATGCTTGAGATGACACTGTAGGAAAGGAAAATGGGATCCCTTTTTTCTATTCTACAGGCATTCACAAAAAGAGGAGTGTGGCCCATGCTGCATCTCTTCTTTAAACCTGTGTTTCTGTAGTCATTCTTGCTCTTCTTGTTGTAGTGCAGTTTAAGAAGAGAGACATGAGTCACAAGAATTGGGTCTAGACTGGACTGGTTCTAGAGCCATGGTCTGAGGAATTCTGAGGATATTTTTACATGTTAATCAAAAGACTCTTCTGGCTCAGATTAAATTTTTTTTAATGAACAGGACATTAGGGAAAAATGCAGAATTGTTTTCAGTGTAGCAGAAAAAGCCCCAATTTTTTTGCCAAATGATATCTTTGTAAATTCTGCAGAGACCTATACCATACTGTTTGCTGCTGGAGTAGACAGGCTGCAGGATCCATCTAAGATACATTCACACAGAGTTTATTTACAAGTATTTGTGAAAGTGTCTTAGATATTGTCATGGTTTTGTCTGGAAATTTTCTTCCTAGCAGAGGGTACAGTGCTGTGTTTCAGATTTGGGATGAGAATAATATTGATGACACGTTTTAGTCACTGCTGAGCAGTGCTGTTGTTACTTCAACACGTGTTTTGCTCCTCTTACCTTTCTGATCCTCTCTCCCATCCCACCCTGAGTGAGGGGCTCTGTGGTGCTTAGTTGCAGACTGGGGTTAAACTTGTCACTCTTATCTTGGATGGCAACTTCATCACACCTCTGCATCTCAGGAAATTTTGCAGAACTGACCTAAAAGCATCTTCTCTGATGTATGCATATCTCTGTCTCATCTCCTCTCTGCCAACGGAGTCTAGGAGCTGCAATGCAATATTACTATGCATTTGGTTTGTATACAATCAGCTGCCTAAGAACATATATATACACAGAAAGTATTTGGTAGCTTTGTGACCTTGAGATATGAGCTATTCCTCATTGACTAGCCTAAGAATACACATCCTGGTATGTTTTATTCATAACCCTATATGTGTGTGTAAATATACACATATATGCAAGTAAATATTCATTTTGTACATATTACACATTATAATGAGTGTGATTTATAATTTGAAAAATGAAAGCTAGTGGGAAAATTCTTACAAGTGACTACTATTTTCTCCTTTGATACCTTTCCAAATTGATGTTTCCATCTCATTGTTTTTGTATTTGTTTTTAACTTTATCTAAAAGATTTTAAAATGGGGTATTATTTAACAAAGAGGAAAACTTTACCACTTTCTCATGTAAAGCTAATGTGACAATAAAACTGTCAACAAGGAGGCAAGATCCGTCTCACAAAAATCTTGAAACCACTAAGTGGAATTTGCATAAAATAGTTCTGGTATTATTATTCACTGTTCTTTCAGTGACAGATATGTCAAGGCCTTAAAACCTAAAAGAACAATTATGCTATTGTATCTCTCGGAGGATTCAAGGGGTGTGTCTTTGGTGAAAAAGTGCTATTAGAGCTTTGAAAAGCAGTAAAAAGACAGCCCAAGGGGCTCTTTAGCTAGTCATTTTAAAAAGAATGCCTGGGCTTTAAGTGTCTTAAAGTACATTTATTCTACTCTTACTTTGTGCTTTAAAAAAACTGCTAATAATTAATGGCTGTAACATTTTTTTAACATTTGCATTAGCTATAAATAAAAACTCTTGATAAAGCCTTTATTGATTAACTTAAACTGTGATTCTCTCATGAATGTTTCTGTATTTCTGTCGAGCATATTGCAAAGAATTATATATAAGCTTTTTGGTTAAGCTAATATTGAAGAAATCATTGAACAATTATAGACCAAAACAGGAACTAATCAGTAAATCCATTACTTGAACAAGCTAGCTTAACATAACATGTCTGACATTAAAAATGAGGGATTGATAAGTAAAGTATCATTACAGCTTGATGTGCCATAGAAATCAGCAATCCAAATGTAATTATGTATTAAGCATGTTCTTGATTTTAGCTTTGGATTTGTTGGATTTGGTGTAAAAATATATATATTTTGAAGTTCTCAGTAGAGAACGAGTTGGAACAAGCCTGTAAAGTACAAAATCACTAAGCAAAGAAAGAACATGTAAAGTATGTATAAAAAATGGATCAGACTTGAGAATATGGAGCAAAGAAACATCAAAAAGAATTTAAATAGGGAAAATCAAGACCTGAATTAGCAAACTTTAATTGTTGTCGACACTAGCCAGCTAATAAATGTATTTTAGAGTGAGACCAAAAATAGCATGAAATTAATTTATTTCATACCCTTCACTGTAGAACAGTGTAATTATGAACTTGGCAGCTAGGTGCTAGATTGGCCAGAGACCAGGTTAATATACAGTATTTGATTATAAAATTATTCATTATAAATATGGCAGGTCTATCTCTTTCTTATCAGGATTGTCATATATCAATATAAAGTAAATGAGGGAAAAGTGCTGGCCTTAGCCAGCTATTTTTTGTTATAAAAGCACACATTGCTGTTACATCTAGAGTACATTGAGGTGCTATTCAGTTCCCACAGTAATTCTCTTTACAAGTACTGGTGGAATGTGGAGACTCTTAGAGCAGTCTGTTTAAAGCAGAGAAAACTGGTTAAATTACTACACTGTAAATTTTACAACAGACAGAATACAGCAACTTCCATTAAAACTCTTATAAATAGCATTGCAAGTCAGTAACTTTATCTTAATATTCTTAAGATATTCTATACACTGACTGTAGAAAATACCATAAAAGCAGAGTAATTCTAGCTATTTGGAAAAGTTAAGCTCTAAAGTTTTAATGGTGACCACTCTAACAGCGTGTGAGTGATTAGAAAGTCTGATGATATATATATAAAGATCCATATAATTTCAACTTTGTCATGCCCAATATTTAGGTAAAATCAGTAGTAGTTGATTTTTTATTCTGGATATTAATCTAATTTTTATGTGATATTCACTTAGTGCTGAAGTACCTATTCTAATTAAACTCATGAGGAATTTTGCAGGATGTGTGGAGTTGTGTGAAAATTGGGTTTTGCACTATGTGGTTCACTTTGCATTCACATGGTTGAAGTTTTGTCATGCAGACATACAGAATCAGGGCTTTTCTTTTGTAATTTTGACCACGTGCTTTCTGTATGTGTGAAAATGCATATTTGTGCATAGATAAATAAGTATAGCTATGCTTCTGTATTAGAACTTAATTTATTGCAACATTCTGATGCTGGCTCTTGAGCCAACATGCATTTTATCACACTATTAGATGATTTAGGATTCTGCAAATATATATTATGCAAGTGTGGATGGATAGCACTTTATAAACATAAGACTGAACCATACTTCTTATCTGCCCTTGAATTTTAGGATTGTGATTGACTTTGTATGAAAAATTCTCCCTAGCTTTCCTCAATGTACAGTAGTGTTGTCTTCTAAAGATTAGGATTTATAAAGCAGAACATAATTGTCAGATTTTAAAATACAGTCGGGCTTTCTTTCCAGCTGCATTCTTTGTTAAAAGCTGCTTAAATTCCCATACATTTAATGATGTCTTTTTTAATGACTTTTTCTGATTTAAACCCTTTTTCCATAATTTAATTTTTCTTCTCCTTTTCTTTTTGTCCCCAGCTAATGTAAGAGCTTTCTGACAGGACCATATTTAATTAAGGAAATAGGCCAAATTCTGCCCCCACTTAAAACCCATTCAACTTCAAATTTGATGGGCAATGTGGAGATGGAGACAGCTGGCATTTGTCCTGGCTGATAGATTTTGTAAAGCTGCAGGCAACAAGCTCGGTCAGAATGGGACAGTGGTCAAGCACAGACTTTGCTCTGCAGATCCTCAGTGAGCAGGAAGGAGGGGTAGCACCTGCAGCTTTTGCTCTGAATGCTTTAGGCAAAAGGAGTCTCTCAATCTCAATTCCTACCCCAGCATTTTTAGCAGCCTTCGCCACACATTTTCATGTGGGCATTTCATTAGGAGAATGCACTGACAAGGAATTTAAAAGAAAAATAGGGCAGTGGCCTCGCTATTTGGCTAAAAAGAGGGTAGCAAGGAAGAGACCATTATTAGTTTGACAGAGAAATAGGGAGTCAGCTGTCAAACCTGGAATTGCTGCCAGAGTGGTGGGGAGGAGGTACAATAAGGGCCAACTTGAATAAATAAGCAGAGCAAAGCTCTGAAATGGGGCGAAGGAGCTTAAATGTCATAATCAGGGGATTGATGGATTCAAGGTGTGGGAAAGATACATCAGGTCAGACTGAAAGGCAAGGCAGATGTTCCTTAGTTGCAGAGGATTGTGGAGAGAAGAAAGTGATATGGATATGTGGGAGGCTAGAAAGGAAGAGCTGTAGTGGACGAGGTATTTAGGGTAAAAGAAAACAAAGGTCTGGACAGGTGTTTCAGAGACACAGTCAGAAAAAACCCACCTGACTATTGAAGACACAAGAAAGGGCAGAATTTGGACACAGGCTGCTTATAGGGGGAAAAAATTGAAAGGAAAGAATCCAAAGAACCTATTGAGCTGTGGGCCCGACTAAGAGAAAAGGTGATGATTTTATTATACAGAGTGAATGATGTCAGCGTGAGAGGCACTCATAATAGCATTTCTGAAATGTGACAGTGCTAATGGGTTTGCAGCCGTGTGACTCAGAGAAGTTGGCCCATTTTTTTTTTTTCCTGAAAGAAGATGGACTTATCTAGATGACAGAAATAGCTATTGTCCCAGATGTACCATCCTTGCTCCCACAGAATTCTTTAGGAATGACTCTTTCAGGCATAGCATTTCTGTTCTCTGGAAGAAAATTCTTCCATTCTCTAAAAGGCTCTAGAAGTCAACACACATCTTTTGAATGGGTATATATGAGTACAGAATTTTTCCCTGTGTGTGTCAATAGGTTTGTTTGCTTCACCAATAGCATGATTGCCATTTGTTATAACCTTTTGTGTTAGCAATAGAGCCACATGGCAGGTGCTCCTCTCAGCCCCTCAGTATCCAGTCATCTTAAAAATGAAAGGAAACCTGTGAGAAATACTAATTTATGTTCAGACTACTGTTTAGATCACTACAGTATAAGACATTGGTTTGTATATTGTAGCATCTTGATGTAAGTGAAGTGTTTATGCTGATACAGAAGGTGTATTAAATATTTAAGGTGTGTGTCAGCTTACTAGTTTTGGAGCTTTGGGGACAGGGACAATGCCTCACTGTGTATCATGAACAACACCAAGTACAGGAGGGTCTTGACCTGCTGGTCCTCCAGGAGCTGCTCGAATAAATAATAGTAGTTGGGAAACAGGCTGTCATTGTAATACATTGCTGTTACTGTTGTAGTTTAAAGAGAAATGGGAGGATCATCTTGACAGTAGGTCAAGTCCTGGCCTTTGGTGGTAGATATTGTCCTTGTTACAGTGAATTCAGTAAAAGATTCTATGTCAAGCACTGACCCCGGCAGTTGTTAAACCCCCAAATTTCTAATGAATGCAGGTGTGCTCCTGGTGGTTGGCATCCTTCCCCATCAACCACTATTCAAATACATTCCTGCATGGATGCCCCACTGTATATTGGGCACAAAACTCGATCATCTGTTCTTCTGTGAGAAGCAATCTGTGGGAAACCTGAACTCTGTGATGATACCATGTCTCTTGAGAGGGGCAATGGCTAAAAAGTAATACCACAGTGAAACCAAGAATGTTGTGGCACACTAAATATTGTGCTGTACTTCTCTACACAATCTTCTGTTCTATCACTCATGGAAGAGATCAGCCTCCTATTGCATGTCCTGGGCTTGCTATGCCTCTCCTCAGATATTCTTTACAGAATTGGGTGGCACAACCTGATTGTGTTTGGTTGATGTGGGAGCTGGAGCTTCTCTCCAAAATCCACCTAAGAGCACTTTCTCTTTCTCCCACCAAAATGAAAGAAACACTACTTCCCTGTTTAGGGGCTCAGCCGTGGGTCTACGAGCAAGATGGGCTGCATTAGCAGTATGGCATGAGAACCCCAGAATCGGTGCTATCTCCCAGATAAAGTTCAAAAGGAAGGCAAGAATTTAACAATGGAACGAGAACAGGGCCCCAAATTTACCTTCTTTTAATCCAACTGAGTCCTTTCCCAGGAGGTTTAGTAGCATGCCTTAACTTGGTGGTATCTTAATACTTTCTGGGTGTCAGTATTTTGAATAATTCAGGTGGTGTCATCTGTCATTAATCTATGCCTCCTCTGCCAGTCAGGGTTCTGACATTGTCTGTGGGTGGGATCCAGTACCTGAAAAGTTTCATTGTGTTCCCTGCTGTTTCACATCTGAAGAAGGGCTTACATGCCTGAAAGCTCGTCTGTTCTTTTCTAACTAAGTCAATTGGTTTAATAAATTCTATTACCCTTCTGTACTAACCCTGCCTCTAGTCTGTTGCTCATTGCACTGTGCTTTTTCCTCAATTACCCTTAAATTCAACTCCTTCGTCTTCAGTTTTATACTTTTTTCCTCTTTTCCTATTTTTCCCTCTATCATCTCTCTATGTATATTTATTTCTCATATCTGTTGCCCTGTTTCATTTTAAAAGCCAGAACATAAATCACATTTAAAAATACACTTTTGACTATGCTGCTTATACTCTCTTGGCCTGAGTTGGCTTTCACACCTATAAGCTTTGTCCTTTTCGATCCATTTATCTTTGCTTTTGAAGGCTTCAGCATTCTCCTAATAGCAGCCTGTTTCTGTGAAAAGCAGCATTGCAGGACAGACTCTGAAGAAAAGCTAGCTTGAGTAAGATTTGTCTTGACAAAAATGACAGTCAGAAGAGGTTTGACCTGACACTATTTTCGTGTAACAATTTGGAGAGAAAAGTACTTTTAAAATTTTAGGAGAACAAAAATAATTCAGGAAGGTAAACACTGAAGTATATTTTATTATTTTTTTATCTTAGTGGAACCAAGGCATTCACAGAAATTACCCAGTCCACAGAGACTTGTCTCTTATAATGTTCCAATGCACTATGCAAATACCTAACTAAAACAATTTTTCATCTGGACTGAAGAGAGTAGCATGCAATATTTTTTATAATCAGATACCATTCTGTAATTATCAAAATAAAAATCAGAAGTTAAGTTCACATATTAAATTACAGTAAAGCACATCCCAGGAATCTAAACACACTTAACTCTTTCTTTTGAAAAGTAATGTCACTTGCCTTGCCCCCTTTATATTCCTTTGAATCACTATGATGAGGGCTTAGAGAGGTAACTTTTATCCATGTCTTTCATCAAAGTTTACACTCTGACTATTAATTCAGATACAGTTTTAAATACAAGTTGATTGCATTTTCAATACATCTTGAAAAACTACCTGATTATTCTATCTCCTGTCTCAAAGTTATTCTTATCCTCTCCAAGACATCTCAGAGAAATTAATGTAGAAATGACCTGTTGGTAGATTTTTAAGAAGCTGTCAAATCAGGCACATAACTGAAGGCAAATTTCAAATATTAGTGTAGCCTATCACTTCCCCATCATACTGGAAATATCTCTCAATAGTGTATTGAAAAAGAGGTATTCAAACCAACTTGTTGCAGTAAACAACAGTGCAGCAAAAACAGTATTACAAATTTTTTTGTGACCTTTTGGGAAAAGTGTTAATTTCTTGGGGATTTCAGGGAAAAAAGTGCCAATTTCATGCAAATTCAGGGGAGAAAGGTAGATTGAAAGGTTTTTCTTGGGAGGTATAAAAGCTGTAATGATTGTAAAGGATATACAAGCGTAATAATCATGAAAGCAACACTTTTTTACTAGTGTATATTAATCGCCTCATATCATGCTGGCAAAATGTAGAAACACGATGTTTTACCACAAGAATGATGAAATGCATCTTTACATTAGTTTCCAAACAATTCTAAAAATGGATCCTTAAATCAACGTCTTGTGGAGTTCTCTGGGGGCTCAAATAGTTCTGCCTCCTTACTGAAGCCCAGAAGTGCCAAGGGCATCCTGAGTATAGATCTCTAGCCCATGTGAATAAATGAGAGTTGTTGATTATTTGAAGAGATTATATGAGACTGAGCCTTCTGCTGTTGCTCCCCTCCTTTGACTCTGAGGCTTATGGGGGAGCACATTGTATGAAAGCAGCACCTGCAGCCAGTAGTGGCAACAGTTTACTGTCGAGTTTGAAGTGAATGTAGAATAAAAGGTGAAAAAAAATCAGAAAATGTTTTATGATTATTTAAATTTTTAGCGATTTACTTATCTGCCATAATGCAATCATTGAGAAAGGTGAAAGATGTATCATGTGTCCTTGAAAAGGATAGAAACTGTGGAATTTGGATTTGTCTATTTGCAAAATGTCATTTAATCTGCCTCGGTAAGTCTTCTAGTAGAGGAGGCAAATAGCCAGACTGAAACTATCAAAACAATATAGAGGGCAAAATATAGTTTTCACAATACAGATAGTAGTAGCTGCTTGTATGTGGTATGAGCATTCTACCCTTAGAAGTTAACAGCTGATATTGGCTTTGGAGCAGTGGTTGGATTTCTGGCATATTTTGGGAAGAGTTTGAGTCCCCTGTGAAAGCTGCAGAGCTGTGGTGTCACCACTAACCAATTAAAATTTCTAAAGTCTTATTCATAATATTTGTCACATTGAGAAGCAATTGCATGAGAATGATGTTGCATTTTATTAGCTATGCTGAACTAGAATCAGAGACATTGATTTGTATACAATTAAAATAGTAGAATTACTGAATGATGTTTACCATATCTGTTATGGTATTTCTCTTTCTTTGAAATTTGCTGTTAAAATTCCCTCATTTACATTTGCTCACTATTAATCTCTCTAATTCTGCCAGAATTGGGTTATAAATTGCCTAAAATAGCCACAAACTAAGAGGATCTTTATGACATTCTAACAGTTTCTCTACAGTCACCAAAAAAAAAAAAAAATCAATAAAACCAAACCAAACCAAACCACAAACAAACATGCAAACAACAAGGTATGTCACAGTCAAAACGTGTGACCTCAGCTATCCCCAAAGCAGCATGAAAAGCACTTCCAGAAGAATAAGGGGGTGTACTATAACCTGATCATAGTGTAGAGAGAAACTGCCTAGTGTCCTTCATACAGTTTAATTGAGAGATGACTCTATAAAGAGTTGTAACTTTAAAAGGCAGTTTTATTGACTTACAGAATACCTGTAAGTCCAGCAAAAGGTTAAACATTATCTCAGAGAAGTCCACTGTAGTATAGCAAGAGATCAAAGAGTTCCATTAATAGTGCAGGAGGAGGAAAAATATATATATATATATAGCAAAGGTTTATATAGCTCTGATGAGACTCCCCTAGGGAAGAGACTCAATAGGTGAGAAGGAAATAAGAGGGGGGGAGATGGGTGGGAAATTATTGCCAGTCTAGAAGGAGGAGGCAGAACAAATTATTTTAATGGCAGTTTTTAGGAATACATCTTGAATGCACAAGCTGATAGCAATAATTGAATGTGATAAAATCCTAGACAGTGAACTTTCCTTTAGCACAAACATGTCAAGACAAAAATATCAAGTCACATAAGGACCCTCCACCCCCTTTCTGACATCATGGTTCAATATTAGTCATGGTTGGCAAACTTACCCTGAACTTACTGAAACAAAATTTAAACAAAAAATGCCATTATGGGAAAATGGAGAAAAATATCATCTATTCTTCAGCTAGCTGTGGCTGGAAAGACTTCTAGAGGTGCATCTTTTTTGTAACTATTTGATGGAAAAGTGAAGAGATAGCATTACCACAGTTCTAAAATCCTGGAAGTAATGCAGAGTGTAGGTAAAAAGTCTAGCTGAGACCATAGGCTAGCGCATAAACACCCCAGACTACCATGCTAAAACTACAGAAATAGTTTAAAAGTAATAATTTTTGGCTTTCTTGATTGTTGTTAATGAAATCTGAAAGCATTTTGAAATAGAGCAAAAAATATGGTCCTCCTCTCTGCCTGAAAATGAAAGAAAATAGAATGCTGAGAAGTCAAAGAAACTCACCTTGAAAACTGAAATTTTCACAGTACTTGAAAACAGTTCCTGCTTTCTTGCTCAAGTTTTGAGAGCTGGACTGCCCTCTCTGCACACCTCACACTGCAGACCTTCCTCCAGAATCCCAGCACAAATAGTTTCTGGGCCCATGGCTGAGGCTGTCTGTGGATTTGAACATAGAAGATAGCTATTACTGAGCATGATTTTGACATGGATCCCTAGATGTGAAAATAAAAATAGCAGAAAAAAAAAGCAGGAAAGGGCAGAAAATTAAGTATTTTAACACCAAAAAACCCCTTTAAAATTTGTAAGTAACAGGTGAGGTTACCATCTAGGGAGCAAGGATAACCAGAGCCCACTGAGGGTTTTGTAGTCATCAGGGTAATCATTTATTTAGTGTTTTATAGAGTGAAACCAATGGCTCCTGGTCACTGCAGACTTGGCATACCAAACTCATATCAGCTTACATCTGAGGGGAAGACAACACACATCATTGCTGCAGGCCACTGCTGGAAAGCTCTGGCAAACAGCAGTGAAAGGGGTGAACATCATCAACTGCCTTCAGCTTGAGGTAGAAGTGAGCAAACTACACTGGCAATGCAAGAAGAAAAATGTGTCCATTTAAATATGCTATAGACAATTTTTCAATGCTCTCAATATTAAACTGCATGATATTAACTGAACCTCAGGGTGCAGGGTCTGTACTTAGTATCTGAGGCTTTAAAAAGTACATTTATGGGAAATAATGCCACTTTAGCCTCCTCCTTCCAACTCTACCAAAAAAAAAATCTCAGTAGTTTTCTTTTTGTATAACTTCGTATACATTGAATTTTGTTTGTTAGAGAGAATTAGATCCTTTGGCAAATGAATCATCTACCATGCTCCATCTTTTCTTCCCCAAGAGGGTAGAGCCTTAGGCTTTGCATCAAATTTTACAGTACACAATTTTTTAAGTTGTTGGAGTTTATTTCTAGATCGCAAATTATTTGATTGAGTCAAGTGCAGTCATGAGGTGGAAAAGTGGTGATGGATGAGTATGATAAATGCACTTTGAAGAAAAGTGCCTCAAGAAAGCTGTGCAGATGTATTCAGCTGCATAATATCAGATTTCCATGAAAAGGGTAGCCATTGATATACTAGAAGAACTCCCACTAATGGAATCATAATTAGTGCAAGCTACTTGCATCCTGTGCAAAGTTAACTCTCCCTTGTCACAGACAAGAGATTAGTAGTATTTTAGTAAAGCTTGATGCTTTGCTATTTGCATTTTCAAATGCACTTTAAATGAAATCCTTTCTCAGATGATAATTGGTGATTGGGATTTTCTACTAGAGCTGTATTTGGAATTTTCTTGCGGTATGTGTCACTAATGAGAAGCTGAAAATAAGTTTTTGTATTCAGTGGTGTGGGTTGCTTAAGGACTTGGGGCTTGGGCAGGTACTACCATGGACTACAGGTTCAAATGTTGTTTCTGTCTGAATTATCTGCATCAAAGTATCATGGGAACTTCACACTGACATCCCCTTTCCATTTGCAATCTGGATATACCCACTGAATAATGAAAGCACAGAGGAAAAATACAGAAGTCTAGCGATGTTAAGGATTTATTCTGAAATTTTTTTTAAAATTTCAGTCATAGGATCTTTGTGTTAGATTTTGGCCTAAGAATTTTCCTTGAAATCTGAAGCACTTTAGGGTCTTCAAAAAGTAAGAAAAATACCCCAGAACAGTGTAGAGTGAGGATATTACATCCCACACTAGAGATTCTCTTCTAGCAATAGATCTGTGAAAGGCTACATCTCCATTCAGGGCAAGGACATCTGAGCCCATCGAAGCACTGCTCCAGGGAGCAACGGCTTCTAGAACAGCCAAGCAGACCTGGTCATTCATATGCTTGAAATCATTCAATTTGGGTTTTTTTATGAATATATACTTAGGTCTTATCTGTGCTACTGCTGCTTATAGTACCACTGAAGACTGTGAGTGTCACAGTACCAGGGCTGATGGCTAAACAAAGAGTGGTTGCAATGGATTTAGCAGAGGTCCATATACAGCTGCCAGCTGAGAAATGGGTCCTGTTTGTCACTACAGGATGAAGAACACAAATGAAATGGGGTTCTGCAAGCTTGGTATGATGCCCGTTAAAGCAGTGGAGTTTTTCTAATTTATAGAAGAGGATCACCTCAACTGCAATTGTATTTTAGTGGGTAATTGAGTACAAGGAAACCGTGCATATTGTGTAGATTTTTTTTTCTTTGCAACAGCAAAACGGGATTTTGGCAAACTTCTAATGAAAAGTCATTCTTAGTGTGTAAATTTCATTATTGTCAGAGGATGAATGTGTAAAGCATGACTGAATCAATCCCATAGTCTTTATTTTAAACGATTCCATATTAGTTATCAAAGTATTTTCTGTAATTCGCTACCCTGCTCAAGTAGAAGGATTTGCAGCAATATTACTTGGTAAGAAAGGGTTAAATAGTGAAAGATAAAGAGCTCCAAGTGTCATTGTTTTAGTAACAGTAATGTTATGTCTCTGCTAAAGAGCATAAAGAAAAGAAAAAAATGCTGACAAGAAAAGAAATATCACACTTAAAAAACTTTACTGAGTCTAAGGAAGGCACTTTTAAATTTGTGCCAGTTACAGTAATTAGTAAACTTGTTCTTAATAGTGTTGTTAAAATGTAATTTTTTCACACTTTCTCTGACTTTGACACTGCTGCTTTTTAAACTTCATTTTGCACTTTGTTCCATTGTTCTTTAATCTTCTGCACTTTGCATTTAGTATCACTGAAATTTCGCACTTACTATGTCAATAACATCTGGCAAAATTGCCACCTATTAAGAGTAAGTGTTCTTTTTTTCTCCTGTGAGAAATGTGATGGTGTATTATATTGGTTTCCCTTGAGAGGCTAAGGAGACAATTTTAAAGCAGATAAATGCATTAAAGAAATAACCTGAACTACAAGAGAAGGTTAACGAAAGTCAGAAACTTTTTACTTTTTTTTTTTTCACCCTTTCTTTTTTGCTCTCATAAAAGCTTCTTGTACATGTGGGGAGTTTAGTTATGCAATGTTTTGCACATTTGGATATATGTTATATTTCATAATGCTGCTTCAGGATAGGATATGTTCTCATAGGCTTTTATCTACAACTCTTTCTGCCCATATTGGATATGTGTCAGTTTAGTGATGTACTGCAGCACATGTGCTGGTAAGCTGAGCACTGCTAGTAATGGTGAAAACATGGAAGTATATTTCCAGAGATGATGTAGACAGGAGTAGGCCTGGCTTTGAGTTCTCCCCCCTCCATGGTCAAGCACTATTCTGGTTCTCTTGTGCATGGAGCGAGTGTCAAGTTCCTTCTCACAGCAGAAATATTCTACTGAAGGAAGGTGGGATGGGTTGAAGTCATCATCCTAGTTTCCTCTGTACTTACCAGCCCAGACAGAAAAGTTCCTGACCTTTCACATTATCCATAGGCAAAATATTGACCCACTTTTGGCATGTTGTCTTCAACAAGGCCTTAGCAAGTCAGGACATACACATGCTTGTCTGTACATAGTCTGGCTTTTAAAAATGTTTGATCTTGCTTTTTATTGAAACCTTTTCCCAAACTGTATAAATATCTTGACTATGCATGTGATATTTATGCATATAGTGCCTGTAAATGAAACTGAATTTAGATAGTGAAGTACAGCTTAGGTGACAGACTTTTCCTTTGCCATGGATAATATCTGGGCGAACCTGAGCCCCCCATGCTATACACATGCTGAAATGATGCTGAACGTCACATAATTGCACACAAGGCAAGGAAGGAAAAAATTCACAGGAGAAAATTCTGTAGCACTGTTTACACTGTGGGGTCAATTTTCATAATACAGTCTCCCATGGCATTGCAGGAATGTGAGCTGTGAAGGGCTAAAGGAAATACAGTGTGTTCCAGAGCCTGCCAAAGGCATGGAGAATCCTTCCTTTGACTTTGGGAGAGCTTTGGGCTGAGTCTTTATTATACAAGCAAACTATATTTTTATTTTTAAAAAAACGGGAGGGATGGGAATACAATGAACTGAGACACAGGGATTTTGGTATTTAGGCAGATTGTGGAAGGGCATTCCATGCCTGCAAAACCTCGTATCAGGACTCAGTGTTGCAAACACTGTGCTATCTGGCTTTGTATGAGGGATGTGAATTTTGCACCCAGCTACACACACAGCCCCAGTTAGCATAATGAAAATTGTGCATATATTGAATCACAGAGAGAGGCTTGAGCAGAAGAAAGTCTGTCCCCATGGAAAAGTGACTTAACAATTAGACTAAAGAAATGGACTGTTCTAAAATTGGTACACTTGAGCTTTATTCAGCATATTGTTAAAGAATAAATAGATACAGCCTTCATCTCTGTACAGATTCATGTAAGAGACTTAAAAACATAAATGGCTTGAATTTGTATGCTTGAATTCAAAAGAAGTTTTACTTGAGTAAAGCAACATAGGGATGAGTTCAATGCCTTTGTGACTTTGATATAAACGATTGCTATAGACCACATCTAATCTGAAATAATTTGAACTAATAATGTTGAAGATATACTACAGTCTGACTGTAATGCAATGGATATTTCTATGGTTTTAAATTTGCACGTAATATTTGTAATGGCATTTATTAGCTTTTTTTCAGTATATGTCTACCCAGGTGATGTGTTGCTACTTAAACTTTGAATGTAGATCTTGGAGGACATAGAAATAGCAAAATAAAGCATGCTCGAATATTTTCACTGTTTTCTTTCTTCCATGTATAAAGTTAAGGCTCAGATATTTGCATCTCAATTGATCCTGTATTATAATATGAAGTTTACATACCACTGGTTACAAATAATGAGGTGGTGAAGAACAACAACTGTATTTCTCCTCCCAGATTTTCCCTTTTCTTAAATTTCTCTTCTTCATTCTTTATTGGCTGCAATTTAAAAATCTTTTCCCTGACATGAATACCTTTTCTTCTGACAGATTGACTCTTCTGATGTTTTGTTATTTTAAAGTAATTTTATATTAAGAAAAAAATTCTTAACAATACACAAATAAGACTCTAATGAGCACAAGCATGAATCAAATGCTTGTGTTGTCCAGTGTTATCCAGGCTGATACTGCACCGCTTGTCATTAGCCTTCCTTCTAAAATTGTAACCTTCAATTTCTCAATTTAGAAAAGATTACTTTTTCCTTATTCTGAAAATCCACCAAGAATTTGCAGTTGTGATTCATTAGCTTCCAGTTGGAGACAGAACTGGAGACTCAAGCAAGTTCTTAAGGTGACTGCTTGACTAAACTGTCCCAAAAATCAGTTATTTTTCTGTTTAAAGACACATTGTGATAGATTACATGCAGCTAGCTCATGTGAGCCTTGTTCACACTTTGTAGTGATTTTCTTGGTAGGTAGTTCCCATGATTTCCTGGGGAAGATTCAGAGAGTAAGTCAAGGTTTGGCAACTTTTCAAAGTTGAGGTGCCAGATGGTATTTTTCTTTCCCAAATTAGAAGTTAAGCATGCTGTTTGAAACTCAGCAAGAGCTGGGAGATACTGCCTTTCACAGAAGCAAGATGCTGCCAATCACCTTTTTGGAGGTATCATCTCTCCGCACAAAGCCGCAGTTTCTCAGCCCCTGTGGAGTGTGGAGGGTGGGGGAGCCTCTGCCTTTCACAGGTGCCTCTCTAAAGATGTGCTTTGTCTCCCAGCTCCTGAGCCTGCCTGAGCCCTGCTGTGTGCCCTTGAGAGACTGCCTGTGGGCCATCCTGGCCAACCAAGCTGAAGGCTGGTGATCTCAAGAAAAAGAATTTTGTTAAAGGAGCAGAGAGTGCCTAATCTGGCCCTAGGCAAGGGAACCGGTTTAGATTGTCACAGGGATGCCCCCATCTGATAGATGTTTGTGTGCTCTCTATTTCTGTTGTCCCCATGTTGAAGATATTTTGGAACTTGTTTGCTTTTCTTCCAAATTCAGTTTTAAATAGGCGACTAAAAGGTCAGGCCTTCAGCCTACAGTGTGTATCTTCAGGCAGTTATGTTCACAGTAGGTGCTTCAGAGAAAACAAATTTCTTTCAGGTAGACAAGTGACTTAGCTGCCAGCACCCATTTTCTGGCACCTGAACATTGGCAAAGATCACAGTCTACTTCCCTGTTCAGCTGCAGCTTGTCAGCTGAAAGCTGCTGCATTTTACATTTTTGAATCTCTTTCATGTCACCGGAGGTCACAGTCCCTTGTCTGGGAATCAGTGAACTCGTGAACATCTTCATGGTGTAAGGCCCTTTAAGTCTTCTGCTTTGTGAACTAACAGGAGCAAGAAATGTTAGAAAAATGGCACCTTTTATAACCTGTTAAGTTAGAGATTGCCTTGTACTGCAAACTAAAGCCTCCACTCAGTGAAAGGGCAACATAAAGATACTCAAAAGAGAGGGACAATTTCTGAACCAAGTAAACAGAGATCCAGAAAGGTGGTCTGGCTTGTCCTTTAGTCCAAACGCAGGCTCAGCACTCCTCAGCTGTTTGCATGACGTGAGTGTAGCCAAGCTGTGGCTCTTGAGAAGAGTCTGAATAAGTGAATACATGGCCCCAGGGACAGAGTCCTCTTGTGCAACTAGCAGTAGCCCTGCTGTGTTATCTGAATTCACAGTGGCTGGAAGAGCTTTGGAGGACAGCACCACTGAAATGCTTTGGCACCTGGGCTCTTGTGATGCAGCAGAGTGGCTCATGGGTTTCTTGGGCAAGAACGTGGCACTTCTCATGAGTGTGAACATCAGCAGATTCATATCTGAATAGAGGCTGAGACAAGTCAGAGGACTGTCATCAGAAGTCCAGAATCTCTTGGCTACTACCAACTGATAGCTCATCTCCTGCCATATCAGAACAGAGTACAGAAACCTATGTTGATGCTTTCTCCATCAACCTACCAACCTAACACCACTTTTAAACAAAAAAGAATGCAAACCAACTTGACATTTATCAAGATAGCTCAGAGACAACAAATATGTTGCAAGCCTGAAGACAGGTGCATTACCACTAAGAAGGATTTTGTTATGAATGTTGTCATTACAGTGTGTCATGGATAACTAACAGCATAGAGTTTGTGCCTTGAGGTTCAGCTTTGCTGTTGTTATATTGTTGTCACATGATTTTATGCTAATCTTTTAGATTAAATGGTAAATGTAGAAGTCTTTATTCAATTAACAAAGAAGTAGTCATTAAGGGATGGTGATTGAAATAAAATGGTGAGAAATATTATCGTCTTAAATAAGAAATTACTGCATGAGTGGACACAAGCAGTACAGCAAGGGATGGAATCAAACTGGAAAAGAGCAAAAGAAATACTGACACATGCCTCAGCTCTTTGTTTAAAAGGTAAATGTTCAAAATTTTCTTAAGCTTTTTTACCCACTCTGCATGACACATGTAATGTATATCCTAAGTTCTGCATGTGAGTATTCACACATATGATGTTCAGTATTTACTCTCTCGTAGGTTTCAATTGTTTTAAAGTTTGCTGGTGGCTATAAATCTCTCACTATAGATTTAATCTGAAGTAAAATAATGGACTCTTTTAATGTTATTATCTATCTTTCTTACAGTAAATGTCCAAGTTGAAGGATGCATTTCAGTCCTGGATTTTCTTTTAACCTGTATTCTGATCAGATCTGACTGTAATAGTTATCATTATCATTATTATTATTATTATTATTATTTAAATGATTTCAATAGACTACTGACAATTACCTGGAATAATATAGCTTGTGTATGACAGTGCCAGCCAGCAAAGAAGAAGGGAACCTGCCTATGGAGCCAAAAGAGCAAACACCCACCACTCTACCTATTAGACAGCTAGAAAATGTCTTCTCTGTCCTTACAGCAGGTAGGCAGATATGAAGTGTGGTAATTACCTGTCCCTTATCTTATCAATAATTAATACTTTTCACTTTCATTATGTTCTTTTCTTTCTGGTTACTACACCTTGTTCACCACGCTTGCTGTGTGTCTTGTTCTGTGCATTTCCACAGCTGTCACGTGTTAGGTTTTTTGTGCTCTTCTTGGACAGAAAAGCACAGAGAAAATTTTGGATTAATTTTTATAATCAGCATATCTCTACATATATATATATATATATATATGCCAAATATTCTGGAAGAAATCAGGATCATGGTCATTATCATGGGCTTGGAGGGGATGGTTTACTCTGCCTTACTCTGCCAACAGCATGTCAGCTGCCAGTAAAAAAAAAGTGCTCGAAGCAGAAGTCTACATTGCTTTGCAGGTGTTTAGGTTATATTGGCATTTTCCTTTTAATAGTCCTCTGACATTTCAACTGTCTTATCCATTGCAGTTGCACTACACAGGCATCTTCAATCTTACTGTAAATGCCCAGTGGGGCATTTAACTGAGCATTTTATTTGCCCCATCCTCAGAAGTACTGAGGGTCTTTACTTTTATCCTGACTGTGAGGCAGGACCAGGACTGACAGAGCTCAGATTTCCTCTATCTTTCCATCACAGACAGAAGCCGTTGAGGAACCTCTATGACCAGTGTAACTTAGCATAGCTTGGCAACAGCTCCGTGCTGCAGTCAGACAGCCTGTTCTGGCTGCAGATGGTACCCTGATTTCTCCCTGCTTAAGCATCCCCTCAGCTCACACCCAGGCTCCTGCAAAGTTACTGCCTCCTCGGGTCTACTGGCATGAGTCACAGAGTGACTTTCTGGTCCAAGGCAGCCAAACCGATGCAGGTTAAGGAAATCGTTTTTGTTGAATAAGGTTAGGGAGAGACTAGGGAAGCAGGCAGTAACAGCTGTGAGGGAACAGATAAGAGGGGAGCAAGTGAGGGAGTTTCATCTGCAGTGAGAAGAGGGTGTGCCTGAGCAGCACATGAGTGATGTCAGAACCCCTGAGAGTCTTCTGACAGGGGAAAGGGGAGAGACTTTTGTGCCCTCCATTCCTTTTTCCTGAACCAAGTCTATCCGTCACATAGAAGTGTATCAAACTCAGTGCTAAAATGCATTTATTATTTTAAGGAGTTGAACAGCTGTTACCCCAGTCAGTGAATGGTTTCTCTAATATTTTAGTCACAGATCAAGTATAGAGAATAGAATAAACTAATTTCTCCCACTAGCTGCCTTTGTTTGAAGTCTGGCTTTATAGACTAGGTTAATTTATTAGATCTTCTTTTTCATTTTCCTTTAGCTGGTTAGTATCTAAGGCCTAGATGTGTTACAGATAGCTAACAAAAAAAGCTCCATTTTGAGCAGTGATCAGCTCCTATCTCACATGAAAGCTATACATAGGTCTGGTCAGAACTTCAGCAGTAACAGCTTTAGGAAAACAAATTATCATAGGAAGTGATTGATGTACTGACTAAATAGGTTGCAATCTTCCCCTGCAGTAGGTGGTGCTCACTGCTTAAATAAAATTAAATAGTGACAGTGATGGGCATACCAGTTTTTGGTTGAGTTCTAAAACCAAGGATGGACAAATTGTGAGGAAAAAAAAAATCTATGAGAGAGCAGAGCCTTGTTTCATAGGGTGCATTCTCTCTAGCTAACCTTTCCTTTGCAGTTTCACTTTTAAGTACTATTGCTAAAAAAAACTGCTCTGCATGCATTCTTGCTGCAGGGACACCCGGTATATTTCAGTGTACAGTGCACTTTAGGAATGTCTCAGAGTACCAGAAATGTTAAATTTTTATATAAGAAGTGCTATTTTTGGTGAGAAAAATTGATTGGTAATTTGTACAAATGCTAACTTCACCTGTTCAGCTGCTGTTTGTAGGGCCTCCAGTGGGGGGATATGAACCCTGTTTCCATACTTCTGTGTTGAACAGAAGCAATCACAGAAACTAAAGCAAGCCCCATGTGTTCTTCTGTAATAAATTTTTTTAATTCATACTGGAATTTTTGATCCAGGCCATTCTTGAACTTTTAGGAAAGTTTGGGCCAAGATCTGAATTTTATGGCTTATTTCTCGAATGGTTTTGAAATGGATGCTAAATTTGTGAGCTCTGTCCTGTCTAAGTACTTGGATATTATTGCCTTAAAAACTAAAAAAAAAAAAAAATGCAAAAACAAAAACCAAAAAACTAAAAAAAAACTAAAAAAAAAAAATTCTCTGTAGTGAAATCCTCTGTTTTGAGACTTTTTTCAAAACAGCTGATCTGGTTACCCAAACAAAATAAAAATGGAAATTGCATTAAAAAAGTGTGCTAAACATTTTGTAGTTTGATTTACTATTTGTATATTTGCAGGCCATTATTAATGTTCCATAATAATATTTCACCTGCTAATAATACATATTTATTCCCTCATATTTCTAAAACTCTTTGAGAACCTAGAGAAGTGCAAAGTGTTCTTAAATATGTGTAAAATTCCAGCTGTTTTCCCCACACTAGATTTTGCCTTAAGTGAGAATGAATATTAAAGAAAAAATGAAACTTTTTCTAAAGTGGATCTTTGCCGACCGCCTGATAAAAGTACATTTATTGGCATGCTTTTCATCTCTTTTTCTCGATGGTATATAATTTTAGTTTGATTTAGTTATTACTTCATTACTCTAAGAATAAAAGTTCACCGAGGCTGACACTTGTCTCACAAGGTAAATCTCCACTCCCGTAACAGTGAAGTAAACCTCTTCTTTTCAGACAGAAGAATATTCTCCTGTAATGTTTTCTTCAAAAATATTGGTGTAGTGCTTAATAATGTCTTCTGTACAGAAATCATGTCTCTCTTGAGAAATAAATTGGTCTAAGAGCCCCAGAGAGAAAAAAGTAAAATCCTTAGCTCACTACTTTAAACCTGGCATTTTCTAGATGCAGTGTTCTGCATGGCTGGGTTTTGTTTTGTTTGAAACCACAGTATTTCTATTACTATAGAACCTGTTGAAATGCAGACTGTTAGCTTGCTAATGTAAATTGTAAAAAGGAAACTAATTTGTGCTGTTTTCTTAGGCTACAACCAAGATTATTTTTTTGTACTCAGAAAAAAAAAAAATTACGATGATGTAAAGGTCCATGAGTTAAACTGCAACCCTTTGTGTAACACGGAAAAAAGCCACCTGAAAATATGTGTAAAATGTGTTTTGAGCTGCAACAATGAACTCTTTCAAAACAATGCTGTCACTGTTTCAGTACTTTAAAGTGACACTGTGATTTTCAAGTATTAATAAGCATCCAGGGGGAGCTAGGGAGTAGCAATTTTGCTTTTTCTAATGGTATATAAGGAAATATGAATACAGAGAAAAGTAGTATAAATGACTAATTCATATTTTGGGGTTGGGGCTTTTTTTACTAGGAACTTTTGATGAGAAACTGGTCAGCCTTTCTGAGAGTGGTGGAAAGCCTGTCAAGGTCACTGCCAAGGACAAGAGAGTCAATTAGTATGCAGATCAGAGCCAAGGAGTTCAAAGGTATTGTTCCAATTCAATCACATTAGCCAGGCCAGTAATGAACAAACGGCATGACCTTAATCAGGGAGCCTGAACCACTCATTGAAGGGAAGCCTGTGTGTCTCTGTGTGTATTTGGGGGGAGCAGGAGGAGGGGTTAGGGTGGCAAAAAGGATGTGGTTTCTTTTGTTGTTGTTGTGGTTTGGCTTGGGCTTTTTTTTTCTCTTTTCTTTTTTTTTTTTAAAGGGACAGCAAGCCCAGTTTGCTTAATTAGCCACCAATAGCAGAAACTTATTTCTGGGTCCCTGTGTTCTGAAGTACAAAATTGCTTTTATTTTTGGGGGATAAATGAAACAGCTTCAAATGGACAGGTGGCTTGAATATTTTAATAAAATGCATTCAGTGATATGCTAAAGGGTATGCAGGAGGAGGGAGATAACCTTATGTAAAACACCAAACCAAATTTTGCAATTACAGTTTCTCTCACACTGTTCTAATTTTCTGAAAGTCTACATGCAAGGAAAATTGTGGGTGATGTTTTCCCCTAGACATAATGTAAAATAATCCCCACTCTAGTTAATAATGGAAAGAATGTTTATTTAGAAGAAAAATTTCTTTAGAATCCTCAGTCTGATAAACATTGCATCATACATAATTATATTTTAGCTATACAAATTGCTAAGTTGTTTCATGTGCTCAGCACAATGCCCACTGCATGTTTCAGTGGACTCGATTTAGTACAGTCAAAAAGCAGCATTCATATTCACCTTAACAAATGCCCATTATTATAAACTTACAAAATATATCTCTCTGCTATTTTTCATGTATACTTAAGCACATTCAAATACTTCTACAGAAATGTGTACATAGTGAGGACACAATAATAAAATGACAGGATGTATCTGTACTCATTTATATATTATAATGTCTGCATGTTTCTGCAAAGTGGTTTTTGAATGCATACTTAAGACTCCATTGAAATTTCTACATAAATCGGGTCTGTGTTCCCTTTTTTATAAGCTAATGATTGAATTTGGTAGCCAAAAATACTAAAATAACACTTAAAAGGGTAACATTTCTCTGTGTTTGGATACGTAAACACATAGTTTCTGCATGTGGAAAGATTGGAAAAAAAAAACCATCTGCAAGAAATCAATATTAACTGTTGAAAATGTGAATGATGCCTAAAATACATTCACATGGTTTACCTGCAAGTTATGTGTTCACATGGTTTACTTACAAGTAAATATTTTGTGTTTATATATACAATAAATTATAAGTTTTCTGTATCTCTCTGGGTAACATTTGCTCAACAGTTACTTCAATTGGAGCAGATTATCAAAGAAAGCTGCAGGCTTCATTGGGGAGACTGCAGAAATCACTCATTTCTCCGTAAATGAATCGTGATAGGCAACTAAGATTTTAGGAATCAAGGGGCACTTGTTTGGGTTTTTTTTTCTTTCACTCTCTTCCTCTCTCTTCTTTGCTGGGGAGGTACTTCATCATATCTCTCTAAAACGGAAGATGCATAACAGAAATGAAACTATTCTAGGCTATGAAGCACCCTAGGGGTTCATGAATGTTGGGGGAGGAACACTGATTATACAATGCAATAACATATTGAGACACTATTTCAGTTTTACACTTGGTATCAAGTAAATACAGGATATCTCACCCATGAAGGGTGATTATCTTTCATGAAGGGAGGAAATGAGTTATTAAGGTCTTTCTCAGGAGCAAAACAAGGATAAGAATCTTTATTAATGTAAGAAATATTTTTTTCCCCCTACAGTAATATACTTCCTTTTTAGCAAAGATACGGATTTTTTTTTGTCTTTAAATTGTCCATATCTCAGAATGGAACACATATCAGTTTTAGCTGACACCACTGCAGTGCTTGAGAATATTGTTATAAAACATGTGCTCATTTTTTATCTAGATCACAATTAATAACATTTTTAAGCATGCAATGTCTATCTCGTCCCATAAAAACACTTGTAAAGTATTTGACATTTTATTTGAGGATATTAAAAGATTGTTTAAAAATAAACATACACCAGCAGAGCAGAATTTTCACGCGATTATTCAGATAGTCAATAGGTCCTCTTTGATCATATTATTATGATGCTTCTGCTGGATTTCAGTCTAAGACAGGCGTATTTTTTGCTCTCTCTCTCTCTGTCTCTCTCTCTCTCATCCCCCCCCTCCAAACAAGGTCATAGATTTTTTTAAATGAGGACTAGAAGTTCCAAGTACAAGATTAAGTAAGTTCTAACAGTGTTATAAAAGTAAGTGCTTTTTTCTATAATAAAAGGTGTTTAAAAGGTTCGCTACAGCTTTAAACAGAATTACAATTTACTTCTTTCAAGTGTCCAGGCCATAAATTCTTCTCAATTCCCTCTCTCTCTCCTTGTCGGAATTAATGAGATCAGATTTGATCAGGGCAGTGATGTGTTCAGAGCCAAATCACACAACAGCGCGCGTGCGGTAATGGAATTTGCATCTAATGCATACATAAATCAAACATCTTTCTGGACATTTTCATATGCATAATGTCATTTCATCCAGTTCTCTCTGTGCAGAGGGGGAGATTTTTCTCTCTGAGAGAATGACTTTCCTTAATGCTTTCATTTTATTTTCGCTGACTACAATCCCCGAGAATGCGCTCGGTCGGAGAATCTTTCGGGGCGCGGTTGACAGTTCCTTTTCCAAGAGGGGTCCTTCACATTTATCATGCCTCTTCCTCGGGGGCTTTGTTATGCAAATGTGGCTGAAATTGATAATTCCAAAGTGCTTCATTTCGGTTCCTTGGCGGTTGGAGATGGTAGATAAAAAGAAACTGACAAGACACACTGATTGCCCTCAATGCTTGTAACTCTCTTGCTAACAAGGCTCGATATTGTTAAAAATTCCTATTGTTATCAGGGTGGCAGTTCCATTATGCAGGCCTTGCAAATTTCTCATTTGAATATTAACCCTTTAATCACCCTCCCTGCTCCCCTCCCCCAGCCCCAAACCAGTTGCCCTCGGGTGGGTCAGAATGCAAACCAGGAAATTATTGCCCTATTTTTAGTGAAAACTATGTATGTGAGTGTTTTGTTCTGTTTTGGTTTTTTGTTGTTTCTTTTTTTTTTTTGTTCCCTAAACTACTTCTATTAATCATTTTTTTTCAATGAGAATTTTTTACTGTTTAAAAAAAAAAAAAAGCTTTAACAAAACATGTCTAGCAGAGACAGACAGAACCGGATTGTTTAAAGTTAGGTTTGGGAGAATATTTACATCAAAATATCTGTTCGCAGAAGTCAAATTCAGTAGCTCCTGGAGACTGGAGAAGTTTCATTATTTTTAACTTGTATGTACTTGCACTTTATGTTCTAACTTAGGTAGGCCTCAGGGAGGGGATAGCGTGTCTTTATATACCAGAGATACATGAGATTTTTAGCTGCCGGTCCTACTGGCTGCACCATGCCTATCTCAGGCTCGCCAGCAACTAACTTACAGCCTGTAAACAGGTGGCTGAAATAAAGGAACAGAGAAAAAGGGAACTTGAGAACCTCAAGGATTTCTGGAGCTGTTGCTTTTTTAACCTTGAAGGACAGATGCCTATAACTTCCACAGTTAAGCACTTATTATTATTGACAGATTTCACTTACATACATAGAACATACTGTTTAAAACATGGAAGGGGAAGGACTGATTCAGGGACCTGATGCTGCAGCCCCCATGATTCACAGGAGTTTTGCTGGTATTTTCAGTGACCACTGCATCAGGTCCTAGAAAAGACATAAAATCAGGAAATTGCAGGTTCAAGCTAAGGATTAGGTCACACAGCAAAGGAGCATGACTGGTTGCTAACTGATTTACTCATTGATTAATGAAATTGTGAAGTCTGGAATTTCTAATATCCCTCTAATATTCCCCTATGTGTGTGTGTCCACAGAAGGTGAATTCGCTCCCACCAAGCACATACCTTCAGGCACATATTACAATTATAGGTTAATTTTAGTTTGTCATTTTTCTGGGGATACCTGACACAGTTCCAGTTAAAGTAAATCTTGGTGTGAAAATGTAAGTACTGCAGATGCTAGCTGGAAGTGGAGAAAGGAAGAATTTGCTCTGTAAAATGTATCATAGTTCACTGCTACCACCAGGCAGCTGCAACAATATAATATTTCTCTACAATTACAAAGAAGATGCATCTCAACCAGCTCAAGTCAAAGGAACGTCAAAGTTTTCCACTTTCTTAGCTCTGAAGTCTTGCAGAGATGTGTCTGCCAAATTACAGTAAATAAAAACGACACTTGCACAACAGTAACTGAAGATTTCTCTCCCCTACTCTATAAAAAAAGAAAAAAAGAGAAAGAAAACCCTCTCATGTTATTGTAGGAACTCTTGGGAAGCTCATACTTCTTTCTTTCATTTATAGGTGTGATGGCAGATTAAATCCATGACAGGAAGCAGTGATAATGCCCACTGTAGAGCCGTGTGAGTTACAACAGCTAAATTTCCCATGCCGGTGCTTTTTCTTTCAATTATCTGAAAACACCCTGTTAATTTTTAATGTGTTCATACCCTCATTCTGTTACCCAAACTGCTACCTTTCCCCCCCTTCCTACTTCAGAAATAGATTTCACTAAACCTGGCTGCTGTAAACTCATTATATGATTCTATCATTTATTCTGTCCATTAGAGTAACCAGTGTTAGTGCTTTTCCCCCTACTTGAGTCTGTCAAGTGCTGTTATTTATGCTCAGTGGTATTAATATCTCTGGTTGTATTATAGTTGCACACTCGAAATCTCTAATACAATCTAAGCTTGGCAATAGTGACTGCATCAGCTATCAATAATCAAAAAGTCTCATGCAAGTTGTAGGTATTAAGAGTCAATATTACATAAATATAATTAACATCTTCTGCGTGCTCTAAAGAATAATCAGTAGTGCTGATGGCTTTAAAAAGATCCTCCTTTTCAGAATCAGAGAGCGTGCCCATATTATGAACAAGAGAATTAAAGATTTGACAGGATGATTTTGAATGTTTCTTTTCTTTCGGTTACCCTTGGCAATGACTCTGCTGTAACCTGGCTATATAATGTTGTCTGCTGTCTTTACATGGAAGAGGGCTTAAAAGTAGATTTTTTCTTTCTGTGCTTGATTTCAATGGGTTAATTTCACCAACAAAAGGGTTTTCTGTTTTTCTGTAACAAGAAAACTTCTTAGGTAATTTGTGACCATAGAATTAGAGCAATACAGCTAAACTGATATATATGCAATGGTTTCATTATGCATAAGAGCAGGCACTCTTTACTTTGCAGCCCAAAACACACAAAGCACCCATTAGAATGAAGAGGCCTGTGATGTCTCTTCATGTGCAGAGTGTAAAGGTACATGAATGTCCTTGCTTGTTGGCATTTAATTTACCAGTTGCCTCTGTAGTGGAGCCTTGGCAGATTCAGCTTGAATCTGAAAGACAGGCTGTCATACTGAGAGTCTGCTGCCTAGTGCTGAAATTGAGAGGCTTGGCAGATATGCAAACAGTAACTGGGTTTGAGTTGTTTTGATTACAAGTTAAACAGAAAGTCATTGGCAGGGCCAATATAAATCTGCTGAGGTTTTTTGGCAAAATCTGTGGAGGTATTTCTATAGATTCTGCAGAATTCTGCAGCACCTTGATTTCACATCAAAGAATGTCCACCTCTGAACCCGTTCTGCGGATAAATGTGTCAGAAACGTGAGTGAACACGTTTAAGTCGCTGAGAGCTTCCAGATTCAGAAATATAAAGCACATTAACAACACGCTGTACCACACCACCTTTGTGCAGTTGTTAAAGTCTGAAACCAAATGTTTCACTGAAGTTCAGGTGGATTTTTGGAGAAGTAAAGTAAGGTCAGTTATAAACAGCTGCAACAGGAAGGAAAAATAGATTTTAATGAAAGTTTCAGGTGAACAAATGAAAACAAAAGAGAGAATTAGACTATGTCCTGAACTCAGCTGTGTTGCTTGAAATGCTGAGATATTTTCCCAACATGTTTTTTATGACATTAAGACCTTCTGAAGCTTCTTCCTGCATGGCATGCAGTTCTTTAACAGTGGTTAGACCTGGTACAATTCAGTCTGAAACTGGCTTTTTTCTCCCCTTTTTCTATAACTTTGCCTGAAACACCATGTTTGACTAAACATCCAGACCTGACAAAATCCAAATGCTCATCCCAAATTCATTTCCTTACAGAGTTCATTTGTCTCCCTGCCTAATCTGCAATGCTGAGTTGATAAAAGTAACACAAACTGACATTGTATAAGCGAAAAAAAAGGAGGCTGTAAACTTTAGTTATATGCACTTTTACAGTGCAACCTCTGCTCAATTCCAACTTAGTGTTTTGAACACTAACACATCCTTTACTAAAATTGCCTTGCAATTTTAAGGCAAAACCACATTAACTTTGGAGGGAGGGAAGAGTACATATAATTGTCGCTCCTATTGTTTCTTTCTGACTGGCTGTAGACAGATTTCTGCAAGGCTGGCTAGCAACAATACATTGATTTACAGAGGCAACAATATCTGCACAATTCAGAGGGCTAAGACACCTTTATTTGAAAACTGAGAATCTGCAAAATGTGGCAAAGATCTTGGAAAGGACCCAAATGTATGGAATCTTTTTCTATTTTTTTTTCCCCCCTCTACTTGTATCAGCTACTTTGCCTATTACAGCTTTCTAGGCAGGAAAAAAAATGCTACCTTTGAATTTGCACAAAGTATTACATACCTCATGCTAAATTTTACAAGAACCTAATTTGGACAAATTCATTAGAATATGAACATTGCTATCTAAATGCTCTTTATTTCCAGATCTGACAAATTGAAAAAGCACATTATTTTCCTATGAGAATTAAATGTTTGTTTTCTTTGGAAATTACTCCACTGATTTTCTCTTTTTCATACTGAATCTCCCCTTCCTTTGAAAAAACAGAATGAGAGAGTTTATATGAATGGACCATGTTTTACTCTGGTTAACAGATAACAATAGCATTTTAGGAATTTCATTTTCAGATGCAGGTTGATAATATATACTGACTTTAAGTCTCTTTTTGTTTCCTTTCACTGTTCTATATACTTCTCTTCAAGAAAAGTGAATTTAGGGAGCTTTAAACAGCATACTCACCCAATACTGCAACCCGATGCAAATTTTTAGAGAATGCTTACAAATGTCAAATCCCTCTGAAAGTGATATACTTTATTACTGTTCTTTCTTATAATACAAACATTTCAGTGCAGCTCAGATCCTATTTTTCAAAATATACAGGATTTTGATATATGGACAACAGGAGAATATGTATCTTAGATATAATGCCATAAGTGCTCAAAAGTTATTTCTGAGCTGATTTAACATGGAAAATCTCCAGGTAGATTAATTTTATAGGCTGCTTTTATGGGTGTAACATTTCAAGATGAGAAAGCCGTGCTTCTGAAATTTAGTTTCGGCAGATTTCATTGGCACCTCCATCTCCATCTTTTATTACCTTAAAGTTGAAATTTAATCTCTCTCTCTTTTCTCCCCCCCCCCCCCCCCCCCCCCCCGATTTTTACTTAATTCCTTACTGAAATGGCTGGGCCTGTATTTTTGTTCTCAGGTTCTGTTGTGTCTATTACTGTCTAACTACTTACATTCTGAAGGAAAAAAGAAAATGATTACAAAAGAGGCACTTAAATAACTATGCTTAGAAATTACAAGACCTGTGATGCAGAAGATCTTTTCAGGGACAGGCAGCTATACAAGAAGGTTAAGCAATTTTCCCCCATAACCTTCTCTCTAAATGGCTGAGTTAATTGACAGTGGTAAGAGTAAGTTGCCCCAAACCCAGCTGATGTATTTTGGTAAAGGCAGAGTTTGAAACTGCAGCCCTTGCACACATAAAACTTCTGACAAAAACATGACTTTTTAAAGAAACACCTATTTGTAACATTGCCAACAGGGGCTGTGTTGCAATGAAAGGAGAATGTGGGCTATACACAAGCATGTTTAGTAATGTTTCTGCGTGACTCTTAATAATATGGATTCAGTACACACTTCATAGATGTTTCCAGAAAAAAAACCTTCGAACAATAGTGTGAATTTGTGTATTATGTATGTTTTCCTATTTCTGAAACATAGAACAGAATGCATGGCAACTGCATATGAAAAGTGGCTTTCATGCATGTGTTAAGAATGCTTTATAAACCTCAATACCTCAGCCAGTTGGTTGGTTGTTATTATTATTTGTTTCTCTGACTGTAGCACGGAGATAGTCAGTATTCTGGCCTGATGGCCTGCAAAATTGTTAAAAAAAGGAGTAATGTGTTTTTTAGATTTCAAGAGTGCAGGTTAAAGGAAAGAAAAAGAAGCATTTAAATCAGAAACTCTGTGTGTGTGTATGTGTCTTTGTGAGTGTGTGTGCATGTTTGGAAATTCATAAACTAACACTTTCAGGCTATGATCTCAGTTTTTACGACTGAATTACATACCTTAAAAAATTGGTCTCACTAATATAAATGCTAAGAAACTCTCAACAATTGTGGTGCCTACTGTAATAAAATTCTCTGTGAGAGAATGACAGACATGCAAAACACTAAACAATGATGATTTCCTCGCTACCAATGCAATTGCATAAATTAGGTGTGCATAAGTTCCCAATGATTTATAGCAGTTGAAACTTACAAAAAATGATTACATTTGATGTTTCTTTAGAAGATACAAAAAAGCTGATGTTTACTCGCAGAGTGGTTAAAAGAAGCAGAAGCTAAATCTAGATTATAGAATCTGTCTTACAGAGATCTTTGTATACCTTTTATATAATTTTTTTCCTGCAGATTTTCCTTGAAGATATATTTCATTAGGCAAACTTGCATATATTATTTGTTAGTTTGGAAAAAAAATCCTTTTATTTTTTCTTCGCTTGCCCTCCTCACTGCTAGCCTATTAGTAGAAGTGGCATTTTATTGATTAGACATTTAATAACAATATTCTTCTATATTTGCTCAAATATTTAACTGTTTGCATTGTAGCTGGTGTAAAGGTCCTTAAGAGTGGTACAACCGAAATGGGAGAATGAAGAAATGTATTGACTATGACAAGAAGAAGTAATTGCTTTTCCTCAAAGGATCAGATGTGGTATAGTTGTTTGAAAAACAATCTAAACAACATTTTGTTCACCATTGATTTTAAAAGCATTAAAATTAGTTTTTATGCAGCTATACTCATTAAGCTTTTATGTATACTGTGTAGGGTGAATAGTTAAGAAGCAATAAAGCATTCTGCAGTAAAATATACTTTGCCAGTTGTCAGTAGAAATAAAATACATAGATTTGGAATGTTTGTTTCCTGTAGAATATTGAGATATTTGCCATGTTAATTACAATCCAAATAAAGCTATTTTATTTGTGTATTTTAAACAGCCTTGTAGCTGTAGATGACTAATACAACTGTTATTGGAAGTGTTGTGTTTGGAGGTTGTGTGTTCATACTGAAGAGAACCAATCATCAGTTACATAGATCTCAACAATTCTTACACTCCAAAATAAATCTTCTCTTAGAAATTAGTGTTTCAAAGTCTAATTTTAAATTTTAGCCTCAAAAACCCAATGAAAGTCCCATGCTGTGTAATTTTCTCCTGTACTCCCTTTAGTTTCTCATGTCAGTATCTTCATTCATATACAAACTAGTTCCTCTGATTTCACTGAAGTAGTTAACAATTAATTAAAAAAGAAATAGTCTGGAAAACAGCAATAGTCTAGTGCCCAAGAAAACTTACTTGGTTATTACTTGGAAGAGCATTACCTTTTATTTTGTTTCTCAAAAATGAAGGAAGGGGTATGTGTACAGTACAACAACATGCCATCAGAGAGAATAATGCATATAAAAATGAATTCCTGTTATTGTGTTCAGGTGTGTTTGTGAATAAAAAATGGAATTTTGAAAAGTCAATTAAAATGCATTTAAATTCTTTAACACCAGAATTCTTTAATGTGAAAATTTTTTCTAGACAGTTTGTCAGTATCGCTGTGAGCACTGTGCTGTGATCAGAACAGGTTTCCCCCACCCATGAATGTTGGATGGCTCAGAAATGCATTCCACCTTCCTGTTTCAAACAAGGAGACCACTCGTGAAAACATGGAAGTACTTATAAAGTAAATAACCTTTAATTAAATATCATTGTCTAGCATTAATCTTTATAGCTCTGTTCCCTATGGAAATAAAAGTGGATATTCAATTTGTTTTGATTATGCATGAATTTTATCAGAAGCGTTATTTCTATATTGCTGTGTTCTTCGAGAAAGCAGCATATTTGTGTCGGCACAAGCCATTAAGAAGAAGGTTCCTCATTAATGGGAAATAAGAGTGACTCATTTCTGTTGTATATAAATAGATTGACATTTAGAAAGATTAATTATTATTTTTAAGAATAAACAGCAGTTCATATGCGGCTGGTGTAACTTTCCCGTTCAGTCTGAAATCCCAGGTTTTTTCAGAGTTAACTGTGAAGTGAAATACAAAGTGCTTCTGTTGTTAAATAGGTATTATTTGTGGTACCTGCTGATTTCAGGGATGTTTGGTTGCACAAGCCAAGATACACTTTTCTCGTAAACTAGGGCTTGCATAGAGGGTCTCCAGGTACGTGCACAAGACAGATCAGGAACACATACTTTAACCCTGCTTTCATAATGTCTTGAAAACAAGCTCCATTCAAAAGGGTATGTTCAGCCCCATACAATTTCATTCATCTTCACTTAGGAGAATGTTGTGACAACCAGGTCAGAAAAGTCTACTAAATTCTATCTCAGTGGTAGGTCACACTGCCAAGGTGCATCCCACTTCATCAGACTCTTGCAGCACTCACCAACAGCTCTTCTGCTTTTGGCAAACAGAAGTTAATCTATTCTTGGTGAAAATACACCCTTTAGTGCTGAGCTAATGCTGTCCCATGTGCTAACTATGGATGAGGGCTAAACAAGGAGGAAAAGGGTGGTCTTTCCAACTCCTCAGTATTGGAGTACAGTTTTTGCTCTGGCCTCTAACAGTGAAGTGAGGAAGGCAGGTTTCATGGTGAATGAGGAGGTAGACCTGAATCTCTATAATAATGCTCTGCCTGACATGGTCTGAGGATGCTTGTCCTCAGTGCAGTAAACACTGGATTTTTTGTAGCTGTGTGGTAAGACACACTTTGCCACTCCGCTGTGGCTATGCATTTGCAGGAGATGTCAGAGAGTGTTTAAATAATGTGTAATGGCGTGTTGCTCTTTCATCATTTAGGGAAGTGGCTCTCCCCTGTGACAGTCATTATATGCTCAGTGCTGAACCTTGGAAAACACTTTTAATCCTGTCTGTTGTGCCCACACAGCTAGGCAAATGCATACATTCAGCACAGAAGCATTATCCCAATGTATAACATGGTGTTTAGTGATGAAGCCTGAGCAATCTGCACCAAGGCAGACCCTGGGAAACATCCGCTGCAGAGGTAGAGCTGTGGGCAGATCCATTAGGGTAGGAAATAGCCCCAGGAGCAGAATTCTCTGCACCAGTCAGGGATCCCTGCAATTCCTCTCCAAGCCTGGCTTTCTACTCTGCAAACAAGGTGAAGAGATAGAAATAAACAAGAGAAGTGAAACAACAGATAAGAGGAAAGTCACAGCAGAATGTGTGTTTTTAAGGAGAAAACAGAGAAGCAGCATTCCTCTCATTCTTGCACATTTAATCTCCACTCTGGTAATAGGAAAGGAGTAGGGACTGCAAAGACAGAATGCTTTTGGACGGCTGTCCTGCCATCCCACTATATATAACCAGAATCCCAGACTTCATGTATAGTCAACAGAATGGTGCAGGGTTTTAATGCTGCTGTTTTGAAGCTCTACTAACTGTGCAGGAATCCTTGAAACTGACAGAAGAGAGACAGCACTGGATCTTACTCGATAGGCATTCAACAACTACATTCTCCTGAGAGTCCCTCCCTTTCTTTCACTTAATGGAAGGTAGAAAGCTGTTGCTAGGGATGTTGGCTGTGCAGTGACTAGGTTGGGAGTGTCACAGCCAAAGGGCACGAGTGTGCTCTCCCACAAGTGTGGGAAGAACTGCAACAATTCTTTTCAGAAACTACGTAGACCAAATTAAAAATTTTATCTGCATATCTCAGGCTGAAGACTTTCTCTGGATTAACTCTTGCTTCAAACCTAACAGCTGTGGTTTGATAAATATCACCTTTTTCAACTATCCAATAACACATTTGTTAGTTGCAGTGGGGGATAATCCAATCTAAACCTCACTTAGAAGTTGCAATGCTCTTAACACAGAGCATCTGGAATAAAACCTTAGTCTTTAGCTGTTGCTCTTTGCAATTAAAAAAAAAAAAAAAATTCCTTCTGGATGAAGATTCCCCTAGTATTAACTCCTTATATATCTCTAAAGATGTGCCTAAACAGTAATCAAGTTATCCTTTGCATTTCTCTACACTAAATAGAGTTATTTATGTCTTTCACTCTAAGTCCTCCTCCAATTCCATCTCTGATGTCTTTCCTGCTCCAAAGTCTTTCCAACCCTTGTGAGACTGGTCCCACTTCTACTAAAAACACATGTAACTTTTCTACTTCTCCGTATTCCCCTGTTTATCCTTCTCAGGACCAAGCTAGTCCTTTTAGCTTCAATGTCACACATTAAGCTCCGGAGAAGGAGATGAAGGGGATTAATGGATCTAGAAGTCAATTTTTAAAAGTTGACACCAGAGTGAATGCTATTATAAAAGCCTTTAATGAGAATGAATCTGTGCAAATATCACTGACTGCACCTCTTCAGCATTTGTTTTACAGTAGAGATAGTTGCACATTAAAAGTCTTTTGGCAAGGGACTTAAGGATTCTACTGGGAGCAATATAACTTCCACTTTTTGGTACTCTATTCCTTGGGAGATCATATTGTTTCCTACTTGAGTAAGTCTATCAAAACCTGCCCTTGCTCTGGAAAGCATCATTTTGTTAACACTCATTTTCAATCTTTCTGAACTTGCCAGTAAAATATAATTCAATGGGCTTGTTCAATGTGGTATGAACACAGACAAGAAGATAGTTCGCTGTGGCTGGAAAAAAAAAGTGTAGAAAGAGAAGTTGCAAGTTGCCCTGAAAATATTCTGCTCTAAAACTCAAAAGGTTGATTATTTGCCATAATTTCTTCTCTAAATTATAACCAACTGGTTCTATTACAGATGCTACTTCCCAGTGTAAGTGAAACTCTCTGAGGAGCAGTGATAAGTCAGTGAAAGTGTATGGAGGAGGGGGTGAAAGAAGCACAGTCAAGAGGATGTGGTGAGAGGAAATGATGAAAGGCCATATTAACATAGCAGGAAACAGCAGAACATGTGGCAAACACACTGAGGACTGGATGCATTTTATGTGTCAAATTATCTCCAAAGAGGTTTTTTTGAATTTAAAGCATAGTAAGAAAGTATATTGCAAAGCTCACAGGACCTAATTACGTGGGACAAATTAGTCTGCAAGACCTTCATAATCTGTCTAAAGAGGTGGGTGTAGAAGTAAGTTAACGAGCAGGTTATTTTGAGTGAGTGTCTGAACTTCCAGTTGCGCCACATGTAAAAGAGCTTATGTGCAATAAACAGAAAACTGCAGGGGGTTTTAATGCATACCTGAAACAGCAGGGTGACGTAACGGAGACAAGACAAAAGGGAAGAGCTCATAGTGGCTCATTTGGGCAAAATGGGCTCAAATGTCTTTGATGACTGGTAACAAACATTATAGAGCCATAGTTTAAGTAAGAACAATCCCCAGATTCTATATCATCACAATGAAACACATTTCCCATGGCTTAGATGACTCATCTACTACCTCTAAATACCTCAAGGTATTTAAAGACCACAACAGAACTAAAATGTGAGAGAAGCTAAAACAGATACCATACCTGCAATTTTAGCTGGGAACCAAATGGTAGCAAAAGTGGATGGTTTGTCAGAAATTTCACATGGATGGGAATAATAGTGTCTGTGAGACAGACCTAGCAGGGATCCTCATAACGCTGACAACATGGTTGGGGGAAGATGATACAAGCTGTAAAACATATCAAATTAAGTATCTTAGTGCTTATATAGGTTATATACTAGGAAATCTGATTCTTACATCAAGCTGAAAAAGTGTTAATAACAAACTTTGAATCATGAGATCTTACATTAGTGATCAAGCTGATCATCTGTGTGGAATAGTCAGTGTGTTTGAAGTAATCTTTATCTGGAAAGATAGTGAAAGAGAGTTGAAAACTTGTTTTCACTGTGTCTGTCTTTTTATCCACTACCTATTTTTACTGTTTCCTTTAGTTTATGCACTTAGAGATGTGACTGAAATGTGGTACTGATCCTTCAGTTACTCCAAGAAATTTTTATCTGCTGGGTCAAGATGTTTAGCTAACTTGATCTAAAGCATAGTTTGTAATTTAGCCTGACGCATTGTTACATCTCCAGAAAACCTCAGCTGACACAGTTTTTGAAGAAAAAGTTTCAAAAATACAAGGACTAATCCGCAATATCAGTCCCTTTCTGGCTGGGAGTGTAGTAATGAATACAGTCCTTTTTTTAATTAAGACAATTTTCTCTTGAACAACAAATTATAGGTTTGTGTGAAGCAGTACTGTCCAAAGAAGAGGATATATCTTGAGAGGTGGATTGTAGTAATCTTTTCTGCCAAAAATTTTTCTTTGTTTTAAATACACAGTTATTCATAATTGCCTTAGAAACAAATTATAAAGTGTTTAACAATGTTAAGAAAAATGAGAACAAAATGTTGTTTGCTACAACAAAGCGTTAATCTTTGTTATACCTATTGGTCTTCCTCAGCCACCACCCTTTGGTTCATCACCACAGAACCACCTGTCAGCTGAGGAAGCATGATTTTAAGCTTTTTTATCTGGTTTTAAAATTAATGTTTACAAGGAGTGTACTTGCAGTCAAAATGTAAATAGACATTTTTACTGGAGCTCTTAAACCCTTACAGTGTCAGTGTAACTGTGCACTGTGCACCTGCAGTTACAGGTATCAGCATTTCTGTTGTGAGGCCTTGTGTTGAAGAGAGATTTGGTTTCAGATAGACAGCAAGTATTTTTGCATTGTCATATTAACTCTAAAGTTCTAAAATGTGTCTAAAATATTTGGACACTTTTACCATGTGGGAAAAAAACATATATATATATCGAGTTGCTTGCCTTTTCTTTCATTTCTTAAAGTTGCATTAGTTTTGGTGTCAATCTAGAAAGATATTACATGTTGAATTTTTTTATTTTAAAGTAAAAAAATAAAAAAAAAATGGGCTATAAACCAATGCATTTAATGAATTTCTGAAGCTCTACAAAGCAGGATCTCCAGTAAGCCTGACAGCGGTATGAATGTACTCCAGGCAATTGCACAAGAAAGTTAGTAAATAAAAATGGAAGCTGGTTTTATGAGTGAATATTGAAAATGATGCTCTCTTGTGCAGAGAGCACTAGTGCATGTGAAACCCTATGTGCTTTTTACATAATATGCCTCTCTAGTTAACATATAACATAAAGTGTCACAGATCTTTTAGAGCTTGATTCACTATGAAAGAAACACAGCCATCTGTAGTGTGAAAGTTTATGACTCAATTGTCCACACCTTACAAAGTGATTCAGCAAAGACATATCTGGGCCGTGGAAACTTTTCTTTCCCTTATTCCATTAGTTCTTGCTTTGAAAGAATAAAAAAGATCTTTGAGATGCAGTATGCATTTTAATTCTTCCATAGTAAGACAGTGTGCAGATTTAAGCATGTGCTTTTACTTATTATTTTTGTTTCACAAGACCATTTCCTGCTTCTGAATCATATTTTGAATTTTTAAAGGTGGATTAATAAAATGTGAAAAATGGCAAGTCATTTTCAAAGTGATGGGCGTATGGATAGATTAGATTAGACAGAAATCTGGACAGACCATTGGAGAAATGTTGTTAGACAAAATGGGACTTCTGCAATTACTTCTAGTCCAGTTGTGACCCATTTTATAGAGGTTATGCAGTGCTATTTTTTAGCTTTCTTTTTCTTACAAATGCAAAAACACTATGTAGACCCTTAGTTAATATCTCCTCCTTATGTCCTCATACAAACTGTGAGGCAGTGTCCAAAATAATCAATCTTTCTTTCTTTCTCTCTCTTTCTCTTTCTTTCTTTCTTTCTTTCTTTCTTTCTTTCTTTCTTTCTTTCTTTCTTTCTTTCTTTCTTTCTTTCTTTCTTTTTTCTTCCCCTTTCTCCCTCACACACATATACTGTATATACAAAATGCATAACTCCCCTTTTTTTGTTGGAGACAAACAAATTCAGGTGCCTGGGTCCAATAGATCAGCTGATGCAGAGTAACTGCAGCGACTTCCACATTTTCCCTCTTTATTTAGTGTTCTCACTAAGCTTGGCTGTGTGAAGAACTTCCCTTTAGAACTCCCTGCAAAATCCCCTTCTTCCTATTTTTTTTTTTTATTGGGGTGGAGCCACACCTGACATTGTGAACAAATAAGCTGCAGTAACTTTTAAGTCCCACTTCAAGTCTTACTGAGTTCTAACACTTCCTGACAGATTGGGGCAACCCTGTTACATACCCTCTGAAGAAATGGTAAATCTTTTTGCCCTTCATGAAAGCTGCCAAATAGAAGAAGCTGAATGCACATCTAGCCTCACTTTGGAAATCACCTTGCTTCAGGAACATGCTATTTCTCTCATTTGATATTAAATCTTTGCCAGAATCCAACAGTTTCAGATGAGCCAACTTTTTGAGATAGAAGAGCAAGAAAAAGTCAAAGGTATCCCTCTATTTTTTTTCTTTTTTTTTTTTCTTTTTTTTTTCCCTGGTTGTTTTTAATCTTGGCATTCTGTTCATGGAGAGATCTTTGTTGCCAACATGTCTGCTGCTTCTCCATCTCTCACCCTTCAGGTTTCTTAAAATAGCTAAGAACACAGAGTTTCTAAGCCCGAAAAACACACTTACTGGGAAAAAGGGTATGCATGAAGTTAAAAAAAATATATTTATACTGTAAGCCCTGCAACCTGGCTTCCTGCCCACGTTTGGGCATCTGTGCTGTCTCTGGATACCTCAACTGACACATGCCAGCTCCAAAGAGGAAGAAATAAAGGGCACTGCTGGTTCAGTGCTAAGCCCATGAACACAGTGCGGTACCTTTGAGAGGTGGGGTTTGCCACCATTAGTCTGCTCATTATCACAGGCCTCTGGAGAGCAGGGTTCAGTCTTTATTATCTGAAATTAAAACTTCTTTCATAATACATACTGTCACTTCAAGCAGAATTCATTCATTCATTCATTCTTTTCATTCTTTCACTGCAGAGTCTGGAGTGTCTTTTCAGGTGAGTGCATCTTCAAGTGCAGATCCAAAAGAAGGCATACAGGGCATGGTAAAAGACAGAAGATGATAATTTAACACATCAGATAATTTAACACATTAGATGATAATTTAACACATCTAAAGTTCACATATCTAGAGTTAGTACTGAATTCATGGAAATAGAAACAAAAGTTTCAGAAGGGAGCATAGCAATTCCTCAGGTCTTGGCACAGAAATCAAATTCTCCTCTGACGAAGGGGATGGGTTTTAGAAGGAAAAATTCAAATTGGAAGAAAAAATGCTGGTATACAAATGAAGAGGAAAGACAGAAGGAAAAATGCTTGGTACATATGATAAGCTTCAAAAAACCTTAGGGAGTTCAGAGGGTTGAAAGAGGAGCAACTGAATTCAAGATCCAAGATGTATGCTATTTAACTTCTCTGAACTATTTCTGTTTTCATGTTTTGAAATTTTCATGGATTTGACAAAGGATTTTATTTATGGTCAACAGAGATGAATATATAGCAAGAAGGAAAATGATGGAGGAGTATAACTAAGCCTGTTGGTTGCCCTAAAAGACAGTCCTTAAGCCTCCAACAGCAAATGACACTGTCAAAAAGATTTCCAGTAGTACTGCTTGTCCTTGGCCCATCCCTTTCTACCTGGAAACACTTGGCTACCAAGGTTTTTTGCCTTCACAGGGTTTATGCAACAAAGAACTGTAAAAACATAAAGGCTGTCAGCTCCAAAGATATTTTTATCCTCTCTGCAGGAATCAAGGATATGCAAAGAGAAGTTGGCAGATTTATGGTACTGAGTTAGGAACTGGTTCTGCACCGGCTGAAGAGCTTGTTGAACTTGCACAATGCATAGGGTACAGGCTGGTGGGTTGTGCCATCTGCTTAGAAACAAAAAGCAAGGGAGAATTTCAACATCTGTTTGTTGAGTCAGATACTCATCCCTGATTGTTTGTGCCACAGTGGCAGATTACTGCCAAAGAAATGCATCCCCTGTTGCTTAATACACCTGACCTGGATGTTATAAAGTTGCACCTGCTGGAAATGAGCCTTATGATGTAGTGCTCATAAAATGCCAGCAATTCTACCAGAGAAATGTCCTGAAATCAGCATGTTGAGTTCATCCTTGCTTCTTTGTAGCTAATAGTGATATAGCAGGGGGCAGTAGGGATTTATCCCAGCTAATTCTACAAGGTGATTAGGGCATGAGCATGATGCTTGTATTATATTCAGGTTTTCCCTGAGTATGCTCAGTTTTGTTGGGTATGACATACTGCATGTGAGTCACTCATATTCTGCATGAGTCATATGCTGAAGTGTGAAAGCAATGCTGTATCTCTGCCGTTGTTACCCGCTGCTCAGCTGCTGCCATACCACACAGCTCAAGCCAATTGAGCTCACCTTCCCAGTTTGAGCCAGCTCTCATCAGCTGCCTGAGCCCTATAAATGTGATCCATAGTGTTGTCCAACATATAACTAATGTGAATGCCATATGTATTTGGGATTGGGATTTGAATTACGAGTCTGTGGATTAGAACCTCCAAGAGTTCTTCTGAAAGGATTGTAAAATGTCCAAAAAACATGTTGGCATCTATAAAGTGTATTTCAAAAAGGGAAATAATTTAATTAATCTTTTAAAATGCATTTATCTGTAGTACTAAATAGATAAAAAGGTGTTTGTCTTTCTCACAAAACCATCATTTTAAGAGTGTAAACCTACTCTGTGTTTGATGGATTGCTTGAAGATCAGTTGAACCAAGAATTCTTCACACCTTCAAAGTCTGAGAAATTCTGGTGCAGTCACACCCTGGAGATCATTAGTCAAACATGGAACATCCATTGTGGACTACTGAGGTGGTTTTGGGTATATATTTTTTTCACTGATGACAAGATAGACCTTCAGTTTGCAGGTGAATGTCAAGAAGCTGCAGAATTTGCTTTGGCTGCAGGCACCAAGCTGCTCCCTGCTGTGGCTGTGGTCACCATATAGAGCCCTTTTTATTTGTGGCATAAAAACTCTGTTTCAGTTAGGTGGTAATGAATACCTCTGGATTAAAGCTGCTTAATAAAGGATATAAAGAAGAGTGCAGTTATGTTATACCTGTCATTTGTAAGTGTCCAGCGATCCTCCAACACTGTTTGATTCATGGAGCTGAAAGAAATTTTGCGTAAAAAATTATTAGTGCTGATTCTGCCTGCAGAACCCCTTAATTCCTATTACACATGTCAGCATATTATGACTGCGAGCTGTCAAATTCTAATGACTAAAATTTCATTTTTCTCTCTTTTCATGCTGTGTTTGAGAACTATAGGTTGGAAATAATTCCCTAGCTAAATTCTTCAAATGGTAAACTCAACTGTTTTTGTTCTCTCTCACTTTGTCTCTGTTACTTTCTAAATTCATGTTTACACTAGTGACTTTCTCTCTTTTTTTAATGTTTTTCTAAGAGAAAAAGAATTGATTTTCTTCCCAGAACCACTGTCCATTTTAAAGAACATAATCTTAGTTGACAGCACACAGATTTGATGTAAAATATTTTTTTATCCACTGATTTGATCAAAACATAGATTATTTAAAAGAAGAAGGAGGAAGAGGCAGGGTTAGTAGGAAACAAAAAACCCTTACTACTTCATGTGGTTAAATAACCTTGACACTGGAAAATATTTTTGCCATCCTCCTTGAAACAGGAATTTGTTGATACAATGTTCAATAATAGAGATACGAGACTAATGTTAACATGCTTCAAATACTGCACCAAATAGCATCCATTGATCCACCTGTTATTATGCTTGTTACTGAAATGCTGTATGTAAAGCAAAGGAAACCAGTTTCCAATTTAAGTCATTAATAGATTGGTTTTGAAATTTATGTTATACATGTCCAACAAATCAAGAATAAAAGCATGTGAAAGGCTGTGTAGTCCGTATTGAATTACTCATTTTTTTCCACAGTAAAAGCCTTTAGCTAGAGATTGACCAAAGAATTTTAAATATCTCATTATATATATGTCGTTGTTCAAAGTGTCCCTAAATGGGATTAAACAATACCCACTCAAGAGTTTCCTGCAATGTCTGTTCCCCTCCTTTCGCCCCCCCTTCCCCTCCTCACCTTGACTTAAATTAAGGCTAATGATATGTTTTCAGTGTAATGTAAAAGAAGGATTTTCCTTGAATGACTTTCCAACATTTTCAAATCTAATTCATTATAAGTACTTCTATCGAATGATTACTTATTTCATCTCGTTGTCTTAGAGGATTTAACTCTAAAACACACGTTTGATATGGATTTAATGACTGTGTTATAAACCGAAGCCAACTGAAGCAGTGTTCACCTACAAATTTCTGTTTGTGCTCAGATTAAAAATAACACCGGGACAATTTTTCAAAGAATAATAGATTTTTTCCTAACTGCTGTTTTTCCCCTGGTGTGTACTAGTTTGTCTTAGTTGCTGATTCTTCAATAAAAGGTAGGAGATAGCTTCATGAGCTTCAGGGGAGAGGGAGGAAAGGGCACAGCAGAAGAAACAGTGGAGAAAGGCTATTTTTGCATAAAAGGCTACTTTTGAATGCCAACTCCATGACACTCCACATCTTTAAAGAGAAGACCTATTTCAAAAACCATTCCCCCTTTTTAATCCTATGTTAAAAATATTTCCATAACCATAGGCATAGTAACACTAAATATCTTTATAAAGAGGGAAGAAGCAAATAGTTTTGGTTTCTCACCAAAAAAAAAAAAAAAAAAAAAAAGTTGAGATAATTAAGGTAGCGAACATATTGCGCTGCTATATTGGTTCAGTCACCTGATCTGTCTCTCCGATCACTATTTGCACGATATACATGGTTTTGACGGGCTTGTGATAGACTGCTGTCTGAAATTCTTTAATCTGGGTCTCCTGTTTGGCAGTGCAGCAGACTTTGCTATTTTGGGTTTTTGAAACAGAGCCATACTCTGGGAGGATAAGAGATAGCTGTGACTCTGTACTGACTCATCAGTATGAAGGAAAGCCAGGTAAACTCAAACCCTGAGAGTCCTGTTTGTGCCGCGGCTTGTGCAGATGTGCAGCAGAAGTGATCCCACTGAAATCTGGGGTGTTACACCTTTGTGCATGCCTGGGTATACCTGAGAATCAAACCCAAATAGTTTTAGGTTAAGAATGCCATAAGAATAAAATAAGCATTTAAGCCTGCAGGAGGTATGTGGGAAAATCCAAACTTTCTGAGACTTTGCTTCAGGAGGTGAAACTGCTCAAGTCCCATGTCGAGAGCAGGCTGTGTTGTTGCATCAAGGAGTGGCTTTGGCACAGGAGGGTAGCTGCTGCTGAGCCTGTCTTTGGCAGAAGGAGAGAAATTTATTAGCCACTAACACATAGCTCAAGTCTCTCTGCTCCCAGACTACAAAAGATAGCAACGAAGATTTAGTTATGAAATCAAATTTTCAAAAAAAACCACAACATTTTCTGATTTTGTATCAGGAACAAGGATGTGAAGGACACTTCAAACACAAAATTTAACCATTTAATCTACTGATAAATCTATATTTTACTGTAGTTGCTTGCATTTTGACTTTAAATCATGTTGAATGTGAATTTCCTCTTAGTGACCCTAGGATGTATGTAACTCTCCGGAGCTCAGTCAGAACTGAGGGATGGAAGTGAAAAGAGTGGAGAAGTCAGGGCAGAATGGCCATGACCCCACAGCCTTTCTAGCTGTCTCTGTTGACATTTCCTCAAAACTTTTTTCCTATGTGACTTACGAAAGAAAACCTGGAAGCTGGCTTTTTATGCATGGGTTTGAAGAGGTGCATTGCTGAAAGGCAGGTAGCATTTAGGAGGTGGGAGCTGCCATTTCCTGGTTGCTTTCATTTGCAGGGACTTATCAGGTCTTTCCTCTGTACTGCAGGTGTTTTTTCATCCAGAGCATTACAAGAATGTTTTAAAACATCAACATAGCAAGGATTTATTTTTAGAGGATGAAGAATGAATCTGCAGCTAAAAGGGCAAGTGGAGTCTGCAAAGTTTATACTAACATGCTATCAACAAGAAAGATCTCTAAAGCAGTCTGAAAATTAACTAAACACTATTTTCCTTACTTTTGTAAGGTTTGAGTCTGTTAGTTGTGGTTATCTCCTGCTTGTGTGCACAAGGCATATAAAGAGCCTCACTTCTTTTAAAGGGCAGGGTGCAACTGAAATCCTTAGGGCAGATCCTTTTCTTCAACACTTACACTGGATCTGTCTCTGAAGTTTAGCTCATGGTGCAGCCACTCAAACATTGTTTTGATGGCAAAATCCATTTGTGACATTCCCCATTCCTGCTCTGTAGTTTGCTGCATTCTATCTTGAGCGAGACCAGTTGTGACACTGTCCTGTGAAGTGACTCCATGGCATAGCCGGTCTTTAATCTATGTCTGCCACCAAAGAAAAGAGCATATTGTCAAGGCCTGCTTCTTGCTTACATCAGAGAAGCCTGAAAGCAATCAAAGCAGGCTTCCCTCCCTTCTTAAATAGAAAAACAGAAGATTTGATGCAGGATTTTTGTTACTGTTATCAAATAGGAATGAAAGATTTTTAAAGGCTGCTCCTATAAAACAGGGTTACTCAATACTCTTCTTTAGACTCCATGGGATTTCCTTGCAAGTTAGGAAGAAAGGTATTAGATCCCAAACCATATTACACAGATTGTAATCAAAACAAAAACAATGGGAAAGAAAAACACACACAGATTTTGTACTGTATACTCCCAAAATCAACTGTGAATAAAATTGCTGAATATCTTTTGTAGGGGACATGATTTGCTAGCAGTGAATGTGTAGGACAACTGCCTTGTGTTTCTGAAAGTGCTTGCAAAAATGGAAAGATTCACAGAGTTTGCAATGAATGTTTCTCAAAATTTGCATGGAAGTGTGTAATTTGCCTCTTGCTAATAGTTATTTTCCTTCTTAAAATATTTCAGTCGAGTAACAGCAATGATAGTATGACGTGGGTTAGCTTTACAAATTTGTTTACATTTAGTATTTATATTGCAGTCAAGCGTAGCAGCTCTCCTCAGGGACTCATCTCTATTCACTGCCGCCAGTGCAAATTGCTGAGTGCTTTCGTCCTGCTCTGGTTCCTACAGCAGAGCTCTCTCACACTTGGGGTTCTTTGATGGATGGGAGCACAGATGACCAGGTCTGGGGCTCCTTACCTCGAAGGCTTTACAGGAGCTGGTCCTCAAAGGCTGCAGTGCAGCAAAGATTTACATGTGTTCTGAGCAACCCACCCGAGTTCCAGTTAATCTTTGCAGGATTAAGATCCTGAAATTTAAACGGCAAACTCATGCAGCATGAACAGCCAATAATCTATATAACCAGTCTGTAAACAACCTGCAGACTGAAAGCTTTCTCCTGGCCTGTGAATGAAGTAAAAAACAGAGCAGATTTGCTTCACTTAACAAAGAGTGATCACTAATCATAAACAAAATGGGGGCAAGAGAGGACAGGATGATGATGAGGGCAAAGCGAAACAAATCCTTAGTAAATAGTTTCATTTGCTCCAGTATTTCTTTGTTGTCAGGATGTAATTTAACTGCATGACATTCAAAGTTGTTGAGAGGTTGTGCTACAGAGCAAAACGCACGCCTGTGAGCTCTGAGGGCAGGACGCAAATCTGCGAAGAAATCATAGCCTTAATGCAAAATTTATAGGATCTTATTTCCAAGTAGGTAATAATGTACAAATTCCTCAGGACCAAAGACGAGTTAAAGGAAGATGTCATGCAGGAGCAAACTGCAGAAAACCCATCAGCTGCTACCCCACGTGACAGACCCAGAGGCAGCTCCAGAGCCATTAACACAACTGCCTAGGGAGTTTGACAAGGAAAAAGATTCTGACACTGGAATAATATCTGCCAGCACTTGGCATCTGTGTCCTGTGATGGCCAACCATCCTGCATGGGTACTGACTCCACTGCTGGAAAAAGTAAGAAAAGGAGAGCAGTAGCAAAAAATTATCATTTCTCATATGAACTCAAAATGTTCACAGAAATTTAGAAATGGGAGCTGAAAGGACAAATCATTTTGCCTATGCATATTTGCAATTTTTATTTACAAAAAAAAGAAGCATCAAAAATATGTGCTTGAAAAATATTATGAGAACATATGATTTTATAGGTATGACATAGTGAGGGACAATAAACATTGAAATAGTATTTTTGCAGGTCCTAGGCTTCCCAAAGCTGACTCTGTGGTAGCACTAGTTGATGATTTCTGGGGTGAAAATTATTCTTATTTAACCCAAGTGTTTGGCTTTCATACACATTTTTTCCTGTTTGCAGCCAAATAAATAATCTGAAGATCAGAAAACATGTAGTAATAAGTAAGAATTAAATCTGGCAGTTCCTATGCAAACATCACTGGTATGCTGGCTATTTGAAATCTTTGTCCACGAGTTAAATCCAATCATAAATCTTTTCTGAACAGTTTTTCTCCAGCTAGCGAATCAGGCCCTATGAACTCCCTGAGGCTTGTGCCCGTGGTTTCCAATGCCCGAGTGACAGACTGGTCCAGCAGGTCCAGCCCCTACAGTCATTTCATTGAGCATGTACCTTCCTAACCTTCTTGCACCAACATTGTTTGTGAAAAACAGCAAAAATGCCAACCTGCAGTTTTTATCTGAACTCACATACGAATGCCTCCACAGCAGCAGCATTTGTCCAGCTCTTATCATCCCAGCAGGGCACAGCCTGAAGGAAGGGAACGTGTGGCATTCGTTGTTGCTTCAACCAGCGTCCTCTCTGCTCCTCGTGTGTCGAAAATGGCCCCTGCCTCTGCTCCCAGACCATTTGTCTGATTTGTTGCTCTTGTGACGCTGAAAGAGCTCCCTGCTCGTCATGGCTGCAATTATGGTTATGGCTGAACCCCTGGTATGGAAGGAAGAGTCTGGCCCTGGAGAATAGAAGGCTATAGCCTCTAGCATGTTGTTCCAGTCCACTGGCATCTTAACTAGACAGCGTTAGGTTTAGCATAAAATCCATATTCCTAGCCTTATGGAGGAGCGAGGCAGGTTCTGTTTTCTTTTTTCTTTTACTGCAAACATCAAGCAGCCCAGCACAAAGTTCAGGAGACAAAAGACTCTGTCAGCTTTTTGCCTCCGCATATCTGTCGTTTACCTGTACCATGAGAAGGGTGTGGTTCACTCTCTAACAGCAAGAGGTAGTGAGAGAATAACCCTATCCTGAGAATAATCTGAATAATTTATTATTTAAATGAGATTTTGTGAGGTAAAACGATGAATCCAGTACAGCCCCCTTCTGAGTTTTAAGCATTGTTTCTTCGAAGGCATAAATTTGCTTTGCAAAGGTTTCTTGATCTACTGTAGATGGTATTCCTACTTATGCTACATGGTGACAAAACCTAAAGAGGGAGTCAGATGTGTGCTCTACAGTACTTGAGAATTTAAGTTAAATCTGTAATTTTCCCCCCTGCATTTCCTCAGAGAAATTAGCTATTCTATTCACTGCATAAATTTTCAGGTTTTGCTAGCACGACACTCAGGGTGTTGAATTTTTTATGACAAAAATGCTGTAATAATTGTTGAACAGATGTAAGTGTTGGAGAGTGGGCTCTGGCAGACCTCATGAAACCTCTATTAGCAATTTAACCCTGTCGTTACTTGAGTGAAATGGGAGTGGAAAAGGACAGAGTTTTGAACTGTTTTATTCAGACGTGCACAAGGGGATCCCAGGTAGGGGGTAAATGACCTTTAATTAGATCTATTCCTAATAAAATTAGGCATTAAAAAAATCTGAATGAGCACTAACTCTATACAATAGCACTATTAGGACTTTCTGCTGTGATGTGTGGAGCAAAGAACTGGATTGGATGGAGATATCCCAGTCCAGCGATCTGTGCTGTGTAAATATTCATAGGACCTAATCCTCCAATTTTAGGTTAGTCTCTGTAATGCACCTATCCTTCACTGCAGCTGAGGTAGCAAATGATAGCAAGACAAAAAGTTCATGTCCAAGAAACTAGTGCTGCTTTAGATTTTCCACACCTGCTGTATTAAATACATGGCTTTTGAAGCCTCCAAGGCTTCAGGAAGGAAATTGAAAGAAAATGGCAGCCCATCAACAGTGCAACTGAGTAACTGAGGGAAATGCCTCTACATGTAGGTGATGCCAAAAGAGGGTGTTTTTCCATGACTTTGTACCTGAAGCAGTAATTTTGTGTATTTGGGTGTAGAAATAGACACGTGCAGATAAACAGTCATACAGGTGTAAACATAAACTCATACACATAAACACGCCCATCCCAAAAATATGTATGCATTTAAAACTGATACATATAGACACATTACCTTGAAATGATAACCTGTGTTTGATGGAAGACAGTAATTAGTAAACAATTACTTATGGAGTCCTAAAACTGTATTATCTGTGTGCTTGGTGGGGAGAGTCATACCTACATGTAACTTCACCATACAAGGGCAATGTAGAAATACAGGATTGCTTTGAGATGCTTTGATATATGGATGCATTCTGATTTTTTCAAGTGAGTGAATAGGTTTGCTATGGTGAGTCTCACTTTGTTATTATAATTTCAGTTAGTACTGGAGCTTAAGGAAAGAAGCAATATGTTCAGCTCTAGAACAGAAGTAACAATGCGGAAGTCTATCCAGAGTGATGTTGTCTATCTCATCAATGAAGTCACTCTTCTTTGTTTTGGCTTGATGAACTAAAGGCTAAAACTTGTTTGGGGTTTTTTTTGGTGTGTTAGTATATGTAAAATCTATCTGTGTGCTTGCTCCATCTGCTTTTGTTTTACATGCCCCTGTGGTGCTTAGTGAGGCATAGGGAACTTTAGTGCAGTGGCTCAGAAGTTTTGTGGATGAAACCAGGAAAATTCTAGCTCTAATTTATGACACACATGATAGCATGCATCTATAGCACGAGTTACTTAAAAAATTAAAAAAACGTAATTTTTCAAATCTGTGTGTGGATGAGATGTGGTAACTGAACTTTTCTGGAATGGCAAAGTTTTCAAAGGTTGGAAAGATATTTCAACACCTGGCTATTTCTTTATACACATTTATCCAACCAGCTATGTTAGAGAGTATAAACAAAGGTATTTCTAGTGCATCTACATATTCAAGAACATATTCAAACATTTGTAGGTGGACCGCTTCAGAGACATGCTCTCACAGCCCTTTTCTGTTTGTAGCTTATTTGCAACTTGGCATTTTTCCTGCTTCTCTTTGTTGTTCTTTCATATGCTGTGCTCTCAGAACCTTATAAGTAAAACAATCTTATATAGGAAGTGTTGTCCAGTAGAAGTACAGCAGAAAATAAGATATTAGTCTAGAGAAAATGTCAGTTATGGATTCAATTATCATTTAAACTTGCCCTGCTTCCTATTACCTATATAGATATAGCAACTGAAAGGGTTTGTTTTTGAATGATTTATTCTTATCCCTAGAACACAGCATTTATAGTTACATCTTCTTTTCAGATTTCATTAGAGAGCTGCTGTACTTTTCAAGGTGCTCAAAGTCGAAATGGGGGCTGTCTGTAGGGTGTCACTCTGTAAAACTGATTTCATGATGTCATAATTTATGAAAGAACACATAGAAAATTTGCTCCACCATTGAATTCTCCTCCCTTGAAACAAAACCCAAACCCCAAAATATGACTTCTGACATTGCAAGATATCTTGTAGTTTTTGCAAATTTGGATGCTCAGTTCTTCTTAGAAACTACTAATTTTTTTTTTTTTCTTTTTATCAATTCATTGGTCAGTATTGAAATCTGGTCTTATTTCCAACACTTGGAAAAAATGTTATCTAACCAGGGTTTTGCACATACTACATCTATTTACATTATCTGTTTTAACAGGAAGAATATTTGGGAAAGTAAGAGATGTATAAAGCTGAAAAGAAGTGGAATACCTGAAGAACGGACTTGCAAGTTTGAAGTTAAAAAACACAGTGTCCCTTACATGTACATTCCAACCATGTAAAAAAGTTATGTCTTTGGTAGTGATCCTCACAGCAGAGAGTATTGCCCTTTAGAAGCCTATATATATGGATTTTATTACTTAGTGCTGCACAAGAAGAGATAGAAGGAATTAACTTTATAGATATATTTTAATAAATTTTGTTGTCAACAGTCATACATGAACACTGTATATTGATAGGAAACAGCTGAAAAAATAAAATTAATCTGATATCTATTACCTGTGTATTAAGGTCACCCTAAAATCACAACTGGAAACTGAAAAACTAGAGGAAAACTAGTAAATGCACTTCCCACTGCAGCAAGGGCTTGATAAAAATACTAGAGAGCAGATGCTCTATGAGCTTGTGATGTGAACAGATGAAGAATGTCTTAGTTTTACTCCAAACAACATTGTCACACAGGTGCAAATCCAAAACTCGACCCTGTGCTTCCTAAAGAGGCTTCCAGGTAACTTCTGTTTCCTAAAGTAGCGTGTTGCACTTGGACACCTGGATGCCAAAGCAGCTTGTTTGTGGTAGGCTGGCACTCTGGAAATGAATCTTTAGTGAACAGCAGTGTGAAGTGAGGGGCAGCATGACCTCTGAAAGGATCTCTGAGAATAAGCAGCTATTAAAGAGCTGGATGAAGACTTTTCACCGCTGATACTGAAACCTGGAGTCTTGTTAAGCAGCCAAGAGGACTGCAGCTATGGATTCACCAAAACGAACTCTCAGTGGCAGAGCAGAATATCTTATAGGATCATAAGCTGGATGCCAAAGTGAGGCAGCCCTTTACCTTTCTTGGAAAGCCTGTAAGCCCCTTGCTTGAGGACTGAGGAAAGGGAAATATAGCATTTTATGTTCCGGAGACCAGGTCATTACAGAACTGCAGATTAGAAACTGTAAAAATAAGAGTCCTAAGGAAATGGCACTTAAGTTAATGAAAACTAGAAGGCTCTTGTCAAAAGTCAGAGAATTAATTTACAGAAAATGTTCAAACTTCATTTTAATCATGTCATCTGCTTATAAGGGTTGACTGAGTGGTTAATAGAGAAAAAGAATATATTCCCAGAAATTTAGCTGCAATTCAGTCCAGCCTAACTGGAAACTGATCTGCGTTTTGAAAGTAGTCACTGATTTTCAGTGTTTATCTTTGACCTACAGGAACCAAATCAAAGTGGCATCCTCACATGCAAAAATCAAGGAGGGTAAAATAAAAGGACTTAAAAACGATGTCCAGGCCTCAGAGAACAGTGTCAAAGGAGCCATATACTGGAATGAAGCATGGCATGGGAAAAACCCCAAGATCGAGCCCTTTTTATTTTAAGAATTTTGGTTCAGTACTCAGGTATGATCTATTGTCAAACACAGCATATGCATTGCTGTTTGTACCCTTATGGTCAAAGAAAAGAGCATATAAGTAAAATTCAGTGATTTTTGGTTTGGAATTCTAGATGTTACCAATTTCTTATTCTCACTTGTGGTGAGTTAACTGTCTCTTTTACTTGCCACGTTATGAAGCCTTGGTTTGTGATCTTGAGCTTTGGCTGTTGGGACTGCTTCTCACCAGTCATGCACTGACTTCTTCCCTAGGCAAAACACTCCAGTTGATCTGGGCTCAAGGGCAAAAAATGAGCTAATTTTTCTTCGGTGTATGTGAAGCCTTGCCTAAGCTCAGTGTAAATCTAGGGTCATTTGCACCATGTGTAAAGCTCTCTTTATACCGCTAGAGCATGTCTGCATTAGAAGTTTGTATCGCTGTAGTTACAACAGAGTAACTTCACCGGTGCAGGACTCGGTGTAATTAATGCAGGGGGCACGACGGCCCTGCTGGCGTTGCTTGTAATGAAGACTAAAGACGGAGCTTTCAAAAGTGCTGAAGTGACTTATAAACGTGCCTTTCATTGTACCACAGGTCATGGACTCATTAATCACTCTTAAACCACGTCTGCACAAGGAGATTTCATCCCCACCAGCCAGACGACTGTAGTCATATGGCTGTATTCATAGTACCGAAGTAGATCCACAATTTCAGATAAGAGACTCCATCAGAAGTTATTTTTATGGGACTTATCTAAATAACATACGCATCCATATTGCAGTAGTTGCACCTCTTGAACTGAAACAGTACAACCCTCCATATGAACAAGCACTTGGGGGTTTTGATAATCCCACACCTTAACATTGTTGTTCCCCTTGCTGAATAGTCAGAGGTTTAGATCTGTTCACATTTTGTTAGTGTTTTTTTAGAGGGATGAGGGAGGCATCTATACACCACTGGTATTTGAAAGAAGATCTGACATCACACAGCTTACTGGTTTTCTTTACAGAGTAGTGTGCAGCTGGTCAGCTCTGTCCTCATCAGCAAATGTCACCTGAGTTACAGGGAATCCATATCTGGTTTCAGAGAAGGGGAGAGTTTTTGCAAGAAGATAATTCTATTTCTACTCGTTACTCTATTTCTGCTAACAGTGCTAGAAAAGCAAGATTATGAGGGTTGTGTGTTTAATACAAAAAGTAGATTTGCTGATATAACTGTTATTTGCACTGTTTATATTTAAATGTCCTTAAAAAAAAATCATCAAAATTTACGGATAGTAAGAGTGTGCAAATCAGAACACTTATCTTCTTTTTATAGACTAAAATCAAATTATTCCTCACATTTTTCTCAGTTACAGAATATTAGACTGCAGTGTCTGGAAGTTACTTGCTTTTCTGAGGAAGGTATATTCCCAAACTAAAATTGAATACTGCATCAAGCCTTTTTGATTTACTTTTTTTTTTTTAATTCTCAGCAATTATTATTTGTCCTACAGTATTAACATTTTATCATTCCTAAACCTACCCATGGCAGCAGAGAGTAGCTCATTTCACAATCAGATTCTTAATTAATTACCTTGTAGCCTGCTATCTTAAAAATACAGGTCGAAAAATGGTATGTTAACCTTCTAATTTTTTTTTAACCTAATAAAATAACCAACTTGTGTTGTGACCTGTAATTCTGAATCTGATTGAGTTTTCAATATACTGTAATTCACAGATTTTCTCCCCTCTAGCACTAGGTTTGTATCTGTCACATGGTTTTCAGTGTTCCTAATGAGCTGTTAACAAGCTGTCAATTACTTATGCAAATGAGGCAAGCAGAAATGGAGGGGTTGCTATACCTAGAGTTAAAGTGTGCTACCTCGGATTGTTACGAAATAAATCATTTCAGTTTTAATAGCTGTCTGTGCCCATGTGGCTTGTGTCATGTAGGCACTTTTTCATTATATTATTTACCCAGCAATAAAATGCTGCAGGGGACTTTGGGGTGATTAAAAATTTGATGGGGGGAGGGGAACTCGCACAAGTGACTTCATTCTTTGCTGCTTTGCACCTTCTGCTCTTCTTGGGTCGGGGCTATGAGGCTACAAGCTGTCAGGTGCCCTTAGCCCTGTGGAAATCAATGACAATTCAGGACTTAAAGACTGATGCTGCCAGATTATCTAACGAAAGGCCTTGTCAAGGTATGTAATGGAGCCTCACAAACATATAAAGACTGGAACTAGGAGTCGAAATCTTGAATTTTGGAGAGAAGGGCACATTTTTTTTGTATGTGTTCTCAGCCTCCTAAGAGCTTTCTACACAAAGTTCAGGCAGAAGAAATTTTGGACTTTTAGTTGTGTAATTCGGAAAGGAATTTTTTCCCCCTTGTTAAAGTCAATGAAATTTTGCCTTCAGATTCTTTTTCCCTTTGCTTTAGCTTTCAGTCGATGCCTGCTGTAAAACATTTTGTGATACTTTGTATGAAGAAGGTTATATAAAGTGAAATTGCATTGTGTTTATGACCAGCACTATAATAACGGTCTATCAGTGTTTCCATTGTAAGCCCCTATTGTTGGGGTCTTTAAAACTCACCCATAAAAATTCACTCAGGATTGCAGCATGGTCTACAAATGATACACAAACCCTTTTCCCTATTATTGAGTTAGAATATGTGAAATATAGACTGGAAATTAGAAGAATGGGAGGCTTCCTCTCATTTAAGTATGTATGTGTGCATATATATACATTTTAAAAGATGGGTCAGAAGCATTTTTTCTATTATTTGAGAAAACGCTATCAAAAAGCTCTAGGAAAGTGAATGGATCACATTGTTTTGCTCCAGCCCATACCTAATCAATTGGTGCTTGTTGAATCTGCTGGCAGGGTCAGGCTCAGACTCCTGAATTGTCACTGATTTCAGCAGGGTAGGGACATCCCATGGGCAGGTGTCTTGTAGCCAGCCTCAACCCAATAGCAGAAGGTGCAAACCATAAATAAAGTCGCCTGTGCGAATTCCCCTCCCCCTCAACTTTTTAATCACCCCAAAGTCCCCTGCAGCATTTTATTGCTGGGTAAATTTGCACATTCAGCTGACTCGGCTGAAAGGTCTTTGGCTTAGGTACTTTACTTCTGTTCTTATGTCCATTATATTTAAGGTTCAGGGACCTGAATTTGTGCACAATGAAGCCAGGAAACCTGGTGTGAAGCAGAGAGGAGTGTTCTGGTAGGAAGCCAGAAGGAGACGAATTTGAGAGATATAATGACATGAAAACCAGTAAATAGAAGTGAATTAAATAAAAATCAAGAATGCCTTTTCAGATGGGAGACACCCCAAAGAAACAGTCTGTGAGAGAATTAGTAGGCTAAGTCTTTCACTGATCAATCCCAATGGAAGCTTTCTGGTCAAAATGTCAGTGGTAACTTTATTTTCTGCTGGTATGTACAATAATCCTTTTGTTCCATCTGCAAACACTAGGGGGTAAATTTTTAGCGTGATGCTTAGGGATTTAGCTGTAGGACTCCCATTAACGATAATGGGAATCATGTAGCTTGAGCACTCTGCATCGTGCTGAATATTTACCCCTCAGTTCAGAGCACTCTCTCGTTGAATTTTTAATTATATTTACAGATAAATTCCATAACCAAATATCATCAGCTCTCAAGCAGATTGTTTTATTAAAAGGTGCAGATTTCCAACTTCATTTTGAGCTGCAACCTACAGTGATTGGTTTAGCAGCTGAGTAATTTTTTTAAAGTGTCTATTTAATAATGCCTGATTTGTCAGCTTCAGAGCGTTTGGGAGAAAATAAATATTAGAAAGCATCCCGCCCCGCATCCATGTGCCAGAGAAATGCAAAATGTGAATATTCTGCCTTGTACTGAGCTTTCAAAAGGTGTGTCATGATGCAGCAAGCTCTTTCTGGGAAATACTGCTTCTGCATAAATCTGTGGTTAAAATCAGTAGTAGTATACAAACACTCAGCACTAATATGACACAGGTGGTATAGTTTTATTTGCATTTGTAAAGATAAACAATGGGAGTCAAAAAAGTTGGGAAATTTGCCCAAGGCCAAAAGGGTTCATGTAAGTGAGGATATTAAAATTCAAAAGTCCCTTGCTTCTACACTTACATCAAAATCTAACACCAGTATAAACAGGTATACGGGAGGTGGTGCACCCATGCTGATCTGCTTGGCTCCTCTCTGGGACATACTTCCACTTGCTTTTGCAGCTCTTAATTCCTGAAGTAGCCTCATCCAGCTCTGCTGTGACCCTGTTGGAATGTCCTGCAAAGTAAGTATATTTCTGATGATTTATTTCATGTTTGTCTATCAGTGACATTAGAGATAATACTCTTTGTTTTAAGATAAGGGTGAGATTAATCTCTTTTCAGGTATTTTCTAAAGGAAACCTAAAGTTATTGATGGAGGGCTGAGGTGTTGCTATTTTTCTGGTGCAGCTATTCCAGGGCCCCCCATGCCAGGCTTCAGCTGCTGTCAGCAGAGGTGTTTTAATAAAAGCACAAATTGTATCATTTTAGTGCCACTCATGACTGATACATGTCACTTTGGCTTGTACCAGAGGACTAGACTGACACACAGCAATCCTGAGATCAAGAAAGCACTGAGACGTTTTGACTGAGCCTTGTTGTCCACTCCAGTTTCTCTCCACACAATATTTAGGTGTCCTCAGCTGAAACAGCATTTCTAAAGTGTGTGACCATAAAAGCTTGCCTGCATAAGAGGCTGCCTTTGAAGATGTTTTTGTTACTCTGTAAATGGACCCAAGAAATCCATAAACTGAAAGTTTTTGCATCAATCAATGCACAGGAACTGTCCTGATGTGAAAGTGCATGCTTTGACTCCTTGGGGATTTTGGTGATTTCTGCTAGGGGAGCACCTGCATTTGAGCAACTGCCTTTAGAGCACAGACCTTCCCAGGGAATGTTCATACTTAATCCTTTCAATTCACACTACAACCACCAAAGTTCAGACAAAAAACACATGCTGCTCCCTTATTCTTTCCAGTAACCTACAATGAGGGAAGCAGAGCTGCAGTGCTTCTGTGTGCTCCCAGAATTCGAGTTTGCAGTCCCACAGCTCCTACTGGAGTGGGACCGCTGGAGGATTCATTTGACTTTGATAGAACATACCTGAACACCCATCTCCATCCATGGCAGCACTCTAGAATCAGGATTGATTCCCTCTCAAAGTCAGTGGAAATCCCTATTATGGTTGACAGACTAAGATAAAACCAGAATATCCTTTGGGAAAAAAAAAAAAAAAAAAAGAATAGTGATCAGTCTCTCTTCCCACTGATAGTGATTGACAGAGCAAGACAATGGCAGAAGCTCCACAATATTTTTCCCGGGAAAACTTTTTTTTGTATGCTAATCTTATATCTGAATGTATACCCTAATCGTAGTATTCATATCTCTGCCCTTGGTAATCATCAGCCCATCCCTAATGTTTCTTTTGTTCAGAAAAGGTAAACTCTTCTCACTTTTCAGTAGCAGATTATACAAAGGGAACTTTATGGTATATATTACACTCACAAAGCAGTTTTCTCCATCTTGCAATCACTTAAAAAAAAATAAAAAGAACTTTCTTATCTCATCTTCCTTCCTGCATGAATGTCTGAGATAATCAATGAAGTTCCTGTGTAGAGAATAAATTGAGCTCGAATGGCTCCTCTTAAACTGTACAATCAAAGAAAGAGGAGGCTTTTGCTGATGATTTTGATATTCAGTTTAACTTTCTTCACAAGGCTGTCAGCTCAGTGAAAGTGAGGTCAATCTGACCACACTCTTCCTAAAGGATCCTCTTCTGAGCCATCTACTTGAGTATACATCTCCTGACAAATCAATGGCAGAATCGAGAGGTAGGTACTTTGCCCAGAAACCTGGGGGCTGATTGTCCTTTGCTGTGCATCTTATGCAGTCATTTAGGTGAGTTCAGTGTGGGCGTGAGACAGTGCCTGATAGCAATAGTGGTGCTTAGCATCTGCATCCTGGTGATAGAAATGCCTGCCTGAAGATGCAGGACAATGGAGATGCAGACCTGTGGTTAGCACAGGTCTTTCTCGTGAGAACATTTTGCTACATTTCATAAACAAAGATAAAGTTTGGATGTTTTGCAAACAACGTCTCCGGATTGGGTCAGTTCGGGCTTGGCCAATTGGGCCTAGGGGGAGGTCTCGGGCTGACCAATCTGGGTGACCTCTGAAGACTCTATATATATGGAAATCAAAATAATAAAGACACCTTCTCTCTTTCCTTGTCTGAGAACCTGGGTCATTTCTCAGCTAGTGGCTCAACAGCGACATCGACCTGAGTCCTGCAACATGAAAAAACTCAGATCATGGCAAGTACAGGGGAATATGGGCACTCACATGTACCTACATATGCACAGAAACAATTTCAGGGAAAGGGTGGTAAATAAGCGACAATTTTAAAGTTTCTGGAGTTGGTGATTCAGAAATCTGAGTTTTTTACAGGACAGATGTTGGGAAGCAAGCACTAAGAAAATTACAGGAACTTACAGAGAGCAAGAAACCTACCCTTCCCTCTTTCAGTGTTATTTTGCATTTTTTGACCATGAGCACTTGCTGAAAGCTCTGGAATAGGAGCTCAATAGGACTGTTGGTCTCCCATGAAGTTACAGCATGGTGGAACTGCTGCACAGCAGCAACACAAGTGTAATGAATGGGACCAGAAGTCCCCCAAATGCTGTTTTGCTAAATTATCTAGATCCAGACAATTTTCTCAGGAGTGAACAACAGCCATTGGAAACAGTTCAGATCTGTCTCTAGGGTTACTGCCTTAGACATTTACCATCATGGGCCTTTCCTGCTCAAGATGAGAAGGGAGCTGTAGAGAAGGAAGAAAACCCGAGAGCAGATTTGGAGTGCTAGAAAACTGGTCAGCTTTAGAGAGTTTCTTAAAATATTTACCTAGTGTGGCTGAATCTGTGCCTTGCACTTAGGCCTGAGAGGTTTTGTTAGTGAATCAGATCCATCTGGTCACAGACAAAACCTCGACCCTCATCCTCTGTCTTTCCTCCCACAAGTTCTCCTCTGAGCTTGTCTGCATCCTGACATGAAATGAAGTGATGTGTATGAGAATAAGGATATTACATCCTGGGTAATATCCATTATGTTGCTCTCTATTAGCTCTCAGTTCTTGGGAGTGCATTACTGCATTGTTCCTTTTGTGCCAAGGCTATTCCATCAAGGCCAATGCTGGTTTACTCAGTTGTATCAATGATTTCTTCTAAGGCAGTCTAGACAATATGCTGTAATGTATATTATACTGTGTGATTTTTAAATCAGCCTTGCAAATGTATTCTAAAAATTTTGCAGCTCTTCAGTCAAATCCTATTGTCCATAATTCCTAATGATGATTACTGGTCAGCAGAAAACAAAAAAAGTGATTTTTATACACATAAAAAAGATTGACTGAGTGAACACAATTCTTTAGGAAGCTTAGGAGTGAGAATTTTGCTTTGACCCATACTGTAGAAAGCTTTTCACTTGTTTTGTAAAAGGGAAACAAAATACATTACATAATTTTGGAATTGAATATGTAACAATACAAAAGTGTTAGAGAGTTACATGTGAATTGAAAAACATATTTCTACATTCTCTGAATTACAATTGTATTCAGACTTCTTTTCATCTGAACAAATGAATTAAAGTCTATTCCTTCCATTTTAAGAGCATTAAAACAATGCTATTTTCTGTTTCATGAATGCAATTTCAGACAACTAAGATCACATTTCTGTTTTAGAAATACTACAATATTTTAAAATAATGTTCATATTTAGGTATTTTATGTATTTAGAAAAGCTGTAGTGCATCAGACATTTCCAGAGAGAAACAGGCTCCAACACCCTGTAGGCAACAGTACTCTGTCCCAGCTGAGTTTCCTTCTCTGGGTTTTCTTACCTCTGCTGCATGCACCAGGGCAGTGAATGCAAAGGCAGGCACAGGAGATGGGGGATTTCTGATTAGCCATGTTAAACAAGGCTAAATTTAGGATGTGCAGGACCCAGGTGTGACTCCCTGTGCCGGCCAAGCTCCACCCCTCAAGCCTGAGTGGTTGAAGTTTAGGAAGTTCCCTGCACTCAAAGGGTGAGTTCTGAGTATTCACTCAGTCAACCCAGCCTACTTTTTGTCTTGGGGATACCTTTCTACTCAAAGGTAGGAGTCACCTACCTTTTCATACTAAATTTTCGCTTAATATTTCACTGTGTTGTGGCCAAAACAATGCTGCATGTTTATTTGAGAGATGAAGCTTAAAAATAGAAGCATGGTAAGACAAAAGAGAAAAGAGGGGTGGAAGAAGAGAGGACTGATGCTGGTAAGGATAGAAGAGCAGAAGGAATGCAGGATATTTATCAGAAAGGCCATGCTGAAAGGCATGTAAATCCAGTTAACAGCTTGAAAACAGGTAGCCACATTAAAGGAAGTGGAAATAAAGTCAATTAGTGGCAGGAGGCATTAGTTGAGGGTGTCAGCTGGTGAATGGTGACTAATTTGATATAGTCTAATCACACAGTTTGCCTATTTGATTACCAAATTGAGATCAACCAATGCTTCTTCCAAGGCAATCACTTCAGAAAAAGGGGTAGCTGGAATTAAGAGATCTGATCCATCCCTTAATTCAAATTAGTTTTAAATACCTGTATCAGATTTGATGTAAACCCAAAAAATAAGTAGTTGCTGGAACGTGGTGTGAAACATGGTCATTTGGGGAAGCTGAGGATGCATGGACAAGGAGCGGGGACTATGCTGAGCTGTGAATGTGCACATGGAGGAATGTGCACTCCACAGGAGTGAGCCTGTAGAGACACTTCCCTGTCTGCTGTGCTCTTAGTCTCTCCCTTTCTCTGTTGATACTCTCTCTCTATGGACAGTTGCTCCCATTTGGATAAAATGTGTTGTGAATGCCAAGAGTCAGCTCACTTTTAGTGGCCAGCTGGTAGAGATGGATTGATACATGTCCGAACGTTGTATGTGCTTCACACACCTTTGTAAGAGGCTGGGCAGCCTCTCTGGCACTGTTTACTCTCTGGCATTAGCAGGAATGCATGGTTAGGGGAAAACAAGAGGAAACAGGAGACATATAAAGTGATTTTTTTTTTTTTTTTTAACTGACAATCAATGGTGTAGCAATTTCCTGAATCAGAGGTTAAATCCAGACTTAGGAAGCTATGTTTTACAAATTTCTCTAATCTTTTCAAATCTCTTAGCTTTTTAGGTCTCTTATACTCATGTTGCAGCTGAAAATTTATATAATTATGGGCTCTGGGGAAAAATGGCTTTTTCTGTTGTAAATGTAGTTCTTGCCCACTTCATTGGGTGCTCTTTCCTTCTGATAACATGAGCAGAGAAGTAGTCAATGCCTGTGCTGGTCAGTTTATGACCTTACACATCTCTGTCAACCCTCCTCAATCACCTATCTTGTTCACTAAAAGATGTAAATTTCTCACATATCTTTTCTTCTCAGCCATATCTCCATTTCCTATATCTTTTCTAGCTCTTTTTATATTTGATGATTGGGTTCAGGTTTCAAGGTTTTTCCCCCTCTGCATCATTTGCCCATCCAGTCATTGCTGGAATGTACACTACAGGAAAAGGAGGGATGTTCAGGGGAAGAGGGCTTCTCTGTCAATCTTGCCACTGCATTCCTGAAAGCACTTTGCCCTTCCTGGAGCTTTATTCAAGGCTGGACTCAGAAAAAACCTGCCCATGTCACAGGCTGTGTTTGTATGGTCTGTGATTGGTGAGTGGAACACAGTGTGCATTCCCTTCAAAGGACCTATTTGATTCTGCACTGTCTGCAGTCGTGCGGGTCATGATTCAGCATGAAGTTGCCCATTTTTGTGCTGAGAGAGATTTAGTGAAATGCTTTGAGTTAGGCATGTGCTTAACTATGGTAAATTGTTTTAAACTGCTGATGTAAAAGGTGAGCATGGGATCAGAGAGAAGAGGAAGTTTTCATTCCTGCCTGCTAGCACATATCATAAGTGCAGATCATGCCAAACTTATGCTTTAGAAAAACAGAAAATCACTCCCCAAATGACTCCATGTATAAGGCAGCTGCCTCCACTTTGCACTAGAGTTTAAATGAAACCAAAATTCTCTTTCTTTGCAAGTAGAAATATCAGCTGGGAACAAAGAAACAGGAAGGAAATATCATAGGTAATTTTTGTAAAGAATTTCTTTCTTTGGGTTGGTCTGGGGATCATCAGGATTGGACCTTAGCACCAGCAACCTCCAGCAGACTGCCATGGCTCTGCCTTTAATACACTTCCACCTCTGAGTGTTATACAGCCGTAATACTGAACACACGAGGCAGACAGATGCCCTGAGGCATTCTCCGTAAAAACTTTCATATCACAATGGAACTGAAGGTACCATTATAACACCACGTCTCCTCTTCTTCACAGTAAGAATTTTTCTGAAAACCAGGCAATGTCATAGAGATGTTATAATAGACACATCCGGAATATATGGGTGAGTTAGTTGTCCCCAGTGATATATTTAAGATGTTCTTTCTACTATACATAGAGCAGGTTAAATATATTTAACGTTGGTCAAAGGGTCCTTTTACTTTACATAGTTTATGAATGTATTACCTCAATTATCAGGAAGAAAAAAAGGGAAAGCATATTTCTTAACAACTGCTGGTATAAGCTTCTCTAAGTCATTTCCTTCACAATATGCATTTGTGCCTTCCAAGAAACATGAGTATTTTCACTGTCCTTATATCTTGTAATTGTTTTATTGCTACATTAAAAAATGTAAATAATCATTCCCTCTCCCCATAATAAATTAGACGCAACCTGTCTAGCTCTGAAAATTAACATTTCAATATCTTCAGTCATACAATGACATCATATCAATATTTAAAACCATTTTATGCATGTATTCCAGGTTGTCCAACTTCATTAGGGGCATTCATCAGCCCTCCGGCTACAGTGTATTCCCATTGGAGTTGTAGGCCTCAGGCCCTACCAAACAGAAATTTAAACTAACTTGCCTTTTTAATTCACATTATTCTCAAATATTCTCTTTTTTAACCCCCTGCCATGACTAAGGTGTTTAAACCTGGCTATGTTTTTGTGCACAGCAACATTTAACAGAAAAAAATCCCCATTTTTATGCCAGAACTAGAGTACTTTTTAATAATAGTTTTTCTCCTTTAATTTCCCTCCTCTTTCCCCATCCATCACTATCTCCTGGGCGCAGGAATAACTGTGCTTCTTTTAATGCTCTATCCTAACTTAGTAATTTGTGATACAGGTTGGTAGGGATATGATCTTGTTGGGGTTTTATCTTTAAAAATGTACAAACATTTCAAATATAACATTTCATTCTTTTTCTTTATCTTTCCAAAATAATAAAAAAACTCCTCTTGATCTATTTTTCGTACATCTAAGGATGTGCAGCATGAATACGTCTCCCTGATAGTGGCATCAAACGTTGTATTAGTATAAAACTTTTCCCCAGAAAACCCCCCAAACAAACAAGCCAGTGTTTCCATTGTTCTGATCTGTAGGATGACAGTGGATCTGCTCCCCAAGATGTTTAGTGACCTTCAAAATTCCTGGTTAAAAGTCATACACACACTACACAGAACAGGAAAGAGAATTAGGATATTAAAAAAAATTTCTTTGTGACTGGCCAGAGAGTGTAGCTCTGGCTGAAACCTCTCATTTATCCTCCCATATATGTGTGGAAGGAGTATAAATAGCCATCATTTGATAGAAAAAAGACAGAAGCATGTGGAAGCAGCCAACTTAATATAAAGTGCATCTGAGGGTGGAACAGCCTGTGAGAGATATTGGTGACTGAAAACAAAAAAGTTGGTGTGATTTATGTCAGTGTTATTAGCTCTTCTAGCCAAAAAAGTTCAGACCAGGTCATAACCATGCACATGGCCAGAGACACGATAAGCTCACACTGATGTGTTATGATCCATTTGCCTTCAAAAAGGAAAGATAAAAGAATGAGAAATTAAAATAAGAGGAAGAAAACAGTAACTGTGGGACCAGCTTTTTGGATTTTTTTTTCCCTAAGTAATGCTTTTTTAAACAAACTGTGCTGCTCTCAGTTTCCGTCTGCTCTCTGCATCTCTCCTTCTTCTCCCTTACTGCCTTGTTTCAGTGTTCCAGCAGCCACGTTTTTTCTTATGTCACTCCAAACCTCTTCCTTTTTTCATTTTGTTCCTCTGACTTCCACAGCCCTCTGGATTGAAGACCCCTCTTCATATATGGCAAAAAATTCAGTCTGTCAAAGTAAAGCAGTTTCAACCTGTCCCAGTCCCTTTGGTGGTGGTACAGCTAGTCATCATCTACATTTTATCATTCTTGAAAAATGCAGGTGCTGTCTCTTCTGTTGAAGTCCTGGATACCTTAGCCATCCAGCAAAACTCTGAGGCTCAGTTTCTCAAAGACATAGAAATCCACAAAAAAATTCAGCCTCCTAAAAACACTATTCAGTGAGTCGGGGGCTTCCATGAAACCTTACACAGGGAAGAAGCAGCTTGAAGTTGTCCCTCTGCAGCCCAGAAAGCTCTACAGTGTTGTGTTTGGGTTTTTTTGGTATTTTTTTGTCGGGTTTTTTTTTTTTGACCTCATTATTGTCAGATTACTCCTTCAAAAGTACCAGGAAAGTGTTTCACTTTCCATCTGTGAGGTGCTCTGAGTCATTTTGTCTCCTGTTCTTGTTGGATTATCCTTATTGAGGTGGAATCTGCTGTGCCAGGTGTGCCCAGATGTCTGCACTTATGGTCTTTGTCTCAAAGGCGATCCTAGAGAAGAGAACTCTTGATGACAGCCCCCCAGCCTGTGAAGACAGTCTGGAGCCTGCTTGTTTTCTTCCTGCAGTTACCTGACAGCCTGGCCATGGAAGAGCTGGAGCTGCAGAAGGAATTCGTGTCCCTTGGAACTCCTGGCAGGTACTTCACAATAAATGAGTTGGCTTTCTTCCTGGAGACCATAGGGTGGCCCTGTCCTTGCAGACTCCAGGACAGACTGCCTTGGAACCAAAACCTATTCTCCCAACATACTGAGGGGACAAGTTAATCCTAACATTCCCACATACCACCCAGGCCCTATCCAGGGGTGTAAAAACAAGAGCTGGGAAAGAGATGTTTGAGAGAGGGAATGCCCCTGACTGTTTAAACAGATCATTAAGAAGGTTGATGGTGATGGTGGTGAAAACACAGTCAAGATTAGATCTCTGAGCATTACTGCAATAAGTTATGTAAATAAGAATAATAACAATGGAGGAAGGCAAAGGGAATGGGGTATGTGAAATTATCAGAATGAGGAACAGGGTGTAAGAAGACTGAGAACTGAGCTGGGAAGGAAAAAGAGTCACCATCACAGGGGATGGAAGACAATAGGGAAAGAGGAAAGAGATAAAGAGGAAAGGGCAAAGAATAGAAAGGAGAGGACACAAAAATATAAAGTAACAAAAAGAGATAGAATATTATCAAAACTGGAGAGATACTTAAGCTACAGAAAGTCCAAAACTGAAACTAAGTGAGAATAAAGAGGAGGGAAAAGAAAAAGTAGTAAAATAAAAAGAAAGCCCAGTAAAGAAATAAACGTAGAAAATATATTTCAAATTAAAACAAAAAAAAAAAAGAGAAAGCGATTTTTTTAAACCTAATTTTTTATTTTGTAGAGTACTGGAAACCTGCCCATAAAAAGGGCTGTATAAAAATTTGTCATTATTGTTGGTTATTTATTGCTCCTTTCTTTTCAGGGAAGCTACACGGATGTAGCTATATCCAGGACTTGCAAGAGGATGGTGTCACTTTTGATAGTAGTTGAAATAATAGAGCTCTTTATTTTCAGACACACTCTGATTTTCTTTTGTGGCTGTGGCATCCTTGCAACTGAGACCTGCATAATGCAGATGAAAGGACTTTGCTGGACTGATGGAACAATGTTTTCCATTAAGTCTTTGGCTCCACATCCCCTCCCTGCCAGGACAGGTATATCTCACGCATATAAGACCTGTAGGCATCGTTGATAAGTTTCTCCCTCTATGAGGTTGTAGATATCATGGGAATAGTGTTTTGGTTCAGGCTGGAAGTACATTGGGAGAGGAAGGCTCATGGGGGAAGGTGAGTGTGACTCAGTGTGCAGAATGTTAGACTGTGCTGAGCCTGGCTATGGCCAGGGCTTTTTGCTCTCTCATTTTCATGAACACATCATTCATTCATAAATTTTTAAAGGGGGCAGAATCATTGTTTAATGAACTTTTGTGAAGAAAACTGAACAAGGGAGAAAAGAAAAGCAACACCACGAGCTCCTTACTCCCTAGACTTATGACCTGCATAACTCCAACCATTGTGTTATTTAGACAGCCTTCATCTTTAGCCGACATTAAATTTGTATGCTCCCACATGGTTGAGTTGCTACTTTTTTTTATCCATGCAGCTGGGATTCTCTGAGGAAACATGATGGGTCAGGAGGAGGAGGGGAGGCGAGGACAGCCATCTCCAAAATGCGGTGGATGTGCCTTTCCGGCTCTACACTGGTTGCACTCAGGCAAGCTGACGGGAATCGGCGGTGGCAGCCATGCGAATGAGGTCAGAGTTGGTTCCTCTGTGGCTTTTTTATTCTTCTGAGCACTCTGAAAATGTGGGTGTGCATGTTAAAACTGCCCTGTGAGGCAGCTCTGACATGTGGGGCTGCCTGGCACAAACACAGCACATAATAACACAAAGTGTTTGGCAGCGTTACAGGGCTAATCTTTACGTAACTGTTCCTGAACAACTTCTCTAGTGCGCTGAGCACAAACAAGCTTTCTATCAGCCTTCAGCTGCATGCAGATTGTCTTGTGTCACCTGCTTCTCTGCTGAGCAAATACTGGCTGTGGTCATGGCAAGGAAAACCTTCTTTTGCATTAGGAACTGACTCTCCCTAAATTGCCTCCTTGTTTTCCAAGACTATTCATGAACCATAGGCATGTTTGTCAAGAATGTCCGCTTTTATAGAATTTTTCCTCTTATGCACAAATGTATGCTAGAAATTATGTTGTGGCCTGTTTTCAGAGTAGCAGTGGGAAAATAGGGCCTGATTTTTCGATGGTTGCCCCCATGTTGACTTATGCCATGGGAGGAGGGATGTCTTTTATAATTAAACCACTGGAGTGGGACTTTGGGAAACTGAGACTGGAATTAAAATGTTTTATTCCTTCTACCCTTTGCCTCTCTTGTCACATTTCGATGTAAACTCTTTATGATTATTTCTTACGGTTTTGTTACCTGGTTCAATGAGGCCTGGTCTCCATGAAGAGTTTTGTACTACAGACAGCACCACCAGGGCACAGGTTGACAATACAAAATCAGGGAAAGAAAATAAAGACTAGATCTTCCCCAGGACCTTTGATCAGTGCTTGTAATGGGTCTCCTGTTCTTGCACAAAGTCAATCAGGTGAAAATCTTTTCTGTGGCTGGTGGAGGATGAGTGTTTTTAGCTTTCTTCCCCAACCTCAGGTAGCACCATCCATCTGCCCAGTACCACCCAGTGCCACCTCCCCACCCACAACACTCCTCGATTTGGGTGCTCTTTTCACTCAGCACTGCGCAGCCACAACACATGTGCTGCTGCGCAGCAAAGCCATGTGGCAAATATATAAAAGTATGTAAGTTTCTGAATGCTGGAAGAGAGCCCTAATTCTGTTGGCAGCGAAGCTGACTCTCCTTCTTCCCTCGGAGCGGGGCCCGCCGCATTCCGCGGTCCCACAGACATAAAACCCTCCCTGGATTTCTCCCAGTGCGGCGGCAGGCTGCCAGCCTGCGACTTCACCCTCGGCTCTCGCTCCAGGAGGGGCAACGCCTCTGCCTCCATGCTCAGGGAGCCTCAGCTCCCTGCTCCAGGCTCATCTCACTCTCTCCGATCTGGCTTCGGTCAGCCCGGAGCCCCTCTCGTGGTTCTTGGTTTAATCTTAGCTGGTGAGGAAAGGTTTCATACCAGGAGGGAGGCAGCCAGACCCAAATGTTCCACAGTTGCAAAGATGGTTTCTAAATACTGAACTTTAAAAATAATTTGGCTTGCATGTGGAGTGGTGAGAAAGGGGAGATCTTTCTATTTGCCTGCTGGGATTTGGAGTCTATAGTTTTCTGGGGACACATTTCCAAGTTTTTATCACCAGCAATAGGGGCTAGAAAACACTCTCTCATGTTAAACGAAAGCTGAAATTCCCCCTAGTCCTACACACTGACGATCTGGAGCTTTAACCCTGACTAAATCACAACAACATCTTTAGAATCAGCCCATGCGAGATGTCTCTCACCAAAGAAAGAAAAATCCATACAGAAAGAGTTGTTAAGGAGTCCTGAGCAAGTGCAGCTGTTAAGGGAGCAGTCACTGAGATACAATCAGGAAGGAGGAGAGGCATTTTCTGTGATGTGAAGGAGGTTTGTGCAGCCAAAGGTGAGGAGATAGGGTCACCATGGTCTATTCCCAAGACCACCCTATTGCTCCAGCAGTGTATTGATTTGTGGATCTCTGCAAAGCACACAGACCAGGTCAGAGATGTCCCTACGATTCTTTTTGCTCCCTTGAAGGTATGGATTTTTTCTTCTCTCACCTACTTTTTTCTCTATTTCCCTTTCACTTTTACTGTATTTCAAGGCAGGAGGCTGTTACTGTTTTTTTAATTATTCCCCTTTTGTTTTAAATAGGGCTTAATTTTTAAATAATTTGTGAGTTTGCCTACAATGATAAAATGCTTTTCGATTTGCTTCCAAAAAGAAATATTTTCTAAAAAAAAAAAAGAAACTGAAGTGCTTCATCGTTTCCAAATGCTATGCTTCACTTTATTTTTTTTTTTTTCTTTTTAATTTTTTTTTAATAAGAGCACTTCATTTTGGAAGTGAATAGTGTGCTCTGGGCATGGGCACTGCAGACCAATTTAGATTTCCTAGATTGCTTCAATAATCTGAAGAGTACTCCAGTAATTTTTAACTATTCTACACTACATGCCTTCAAACCCATTCATTTTTTAACTGAAGTGACTATACTTAGGACAAACTCTGCTGTTCATTTGAAATTGTTCTATTCTGCATATCTATAGACTTCAAATTCCAATATAGAAACTTAATACAATATTTTGCTGTTAGACTGTGTTACTGCTTAATTCCATAACATTATTAGTCAACATTTTTTATGCATTGCACCTTGTCTGAAGCATTGCCATGTCACCACAGCCAGCTGGCTGCAGGAGACAAGCCCATAATTAGGCAAGACAATCTTTACATTTTGGATTTTTTCATCCCAGGCTTTCTCCTGCATTTAGCCTTGAGATTCAGTTTCTTTTATGGCTTTTTAATCTGAAGATCAAAATGTTTTTGCAGATAGTTAAAACACCCAGTACCTTTATGGCACACATATTTTCAGTTTGAGTAGGGAGTGAAGGGCATCACTAAAGATCTCACAGAGCATCATCAGTGGCAGAAGCAGGAAATAGTAAAACACAAGCAATTTTAAATTTTTCCTTTTCTTCCTTCCTGTTGCATACACTCCACTTGTGTCATGTAGGGTACAGCCTTTTCTGGCACTTTTACTAGTGTATCTCGACTGTTAGTTGTTGCTGTTCTTCAGGGAGTAGTTGTATTTCAAACACCACCCAGAAGAGAAAGCTTATGAGCTGTCTGTTGAGGATTTCATGCCCTAATTCCTCCCACCTTTACCTTGCATATAAAAAGTAGTTATTCTTAGTTCATATTTCTATAAAAGCATGTCTGCATTTCTAAGAAATACAAGCATATTGTTCCAGGGAGGCTCCATGCTGCCTTAACTAATTAAAGCTTAACTGTAGGGCAGTCCTGTATACTTTGGAGTCTACCTAATGTCTTATTCAATCATGATCGAGCATTAAAATTATTGGAAGGCGACACAGTTTACATTGATCTGCTGCTGGCATGTCTTTTTGCTAAATGAGTGTCCATCTTTCACAAAAGGTATTAAGAAGGCACAGAGCAGGCACAGATGTGCCCTGGACTGTGACCTCTGTGGCAGTCCCGTGGTGCTCCTGGGGGAGCAGCTGCCCTAAGGCTGGTTTTGCAGTGTCTTTATGCTTGCAGGGAGTAGTTTGGTGATGCATTAGCAACAATATTGCTGAGACACTATAGCTAAACCCATGACTTTTATTTTGTCTTACCGTTTTTAAATGGAGGTGGAGAACCCTATGTGTATGTAGGCTAAGAGGCCAAAGCTTGTGGTGTGAATTAAGGACTTTTTGGGATCACTATAATATGACCCTAATGACAAACCTGACTTGAGATTTAGACTCTAGAATATGTCCTAAGTAATTTTGAACCTATTTGGCCAATTTCTTCAGCTGAATTTTGCAGTTTTCAACTGCTACTGAGAATTTCAGTGAAAAAAATAGAATGTCAGAGTATGAGTAATTGACAGACAGAAAAAATACTGTAAAAATAAAAATGCTGGTTCCATTTAATCATTACTAATGCATTCTGCACATGAAACTGATGCTTTTTTCAGGAATCTCGTATACATAGATTTGTTCTGTTCTAGATATTTTCTGTTCTTGTTTTATAAGATTTCTTTCTAAATTTAATGTTTCAAGGAACGAAAGATCTCTAGAGGAAAGATAGATTGAGAATAAAGAACTTGTGTGGTATCAGGATTTCAGCCAGCAATGTCTACTTCCTCTGCATGGCTGTCCCTCCTTGTTGGGAAGACTGTGCTGTCGTCAATGTAGCACTTCTTGAATGAAATGCTTACTTGATCCTGTCCACTTACAAAAACTAAAGATCTCCCAGCTTAAAGAGTAGTATCTTAATCAATTTCTGACTGGGAGATTGCATTCTCCCTACTTACTGAAATTCCCTGAAATTTCAATTGAATGCAATCTTTTTCTCCACTTAGAGCCACCCTTTTTTATGCGTTAAGTGCTTGCTCTGTTTCAACTCTGATGGAGCTGATTTTCAAGAAGAGAAATTTCATCATCTACACAGAGCTTTGTGCTCTTTTGAAAAAAAAATCTTGTATCTATTAAAGAGATGCTCTCACTTGTTTGTTACAATATTGCTGCATTAATAAAGAAAGAGGCAAAACAATGATTTCACATAGTTCGATTAATTTTGAAGAGAAATCAAGAACAGTTTTCTTTCTCAAATAATGCTTCTATTATTAGGTTTTGGGTAATAGTTGCTCAGTCAATTCCTCATATAAATATTAAGATAATATTATTGTTAAATTAGATTTCCTATCCTTCTTAAGAATGAAGATATAGATTCAGAAAAAAAAACCCACAATATTTTTCCTGTGTGATTAGCTTTGCAGAACTCGATTTTCTTTTAATTTGGCTCCTTTTTTGTTTTTTTTTTTTAGTTATGTAGCTCAATGGACATCAATAAAGAACTATCTATAACTCCAAAGTAAATGGAGCAACTTTATAGGTCAGTTTCCTTCTGACAGTTATTTGTGGAGGTAACATTTGCTAATATAATGCTGTATTATAATTCATCTTTGCACCTGTCCAGTTAGCCATAGATCCATCCAAGCATACAGTATAGTGTAGGAGGATTCCATTCTGCAAGGTAAATCTTCAGTTAAATGAACCTAAAGTGGCTTAGGGTGTGTATGGCAAGATATCTCATTGAGAATAAGTTGAAGAGAGGGAGGAGGGGATGAGCATGTCTACAACCTAGAGACAAATCTGTGTATTTCCTACGATTTCATTGTATTTCTACGTCATAGGTATATTTTTAAAATCAATATATAAAATAGGAATAGCCCTGTCTATTCAGTAGAAACACATGACTCTATATCTCAAATACAAAACAAGAGTCAGTCCTTCCTGCTAGACTCATTCGTATCCCCTAAAGTATCTGTTGATTCAGAATTATTAGGGGTCAGATAGTAACTTCAATACAAAGAAACAGAGGACACTGTCTTTCAGTATCTCAAAAATAGGTAGAAAGATAGAGAAACTACAGGAAATTAATCAACTTGAACTCACCAAATAATGCCTGGTTTTTTTTTAATATCTACTCTATCTTTAACTGTCTCTCTGCCAGCTACAGATTATTGGAACTAAATGAGAAAGAACTGCTGGAGTCTGCAAACTTTGAGATGTTTTCCATAGGGGAATAGTTTAAATGATACAGGTTCCAACATGGATTTCCTCATTGTCTCCATCTTTGAAAATACTCCAAACCTGACTGGACAAGATCTGAAGCCTGCTCCAGTGAGCTCTGCTCTGATCATGTGGTTGGACTGGTTGATCTCCAGAGGTCCTTATCAAACTCAGCTATCCTGAGATTTGGTGACTGTCAGTGGTGAGAACGATGGAACTAAAGGGCAAAATGGAAAGCATTTCCTTGTTTTCATTTTGTTTTCATTTTGACAGGGTCTGTAACAGTTTGCACCAAGGTTTCCCAATCAAAATCAACCAGAAGTGCTGGGAGATATGAAATGATCATGTCTAAGATCTGACTCTAGTCAGAAATGGTCCCATAAAGAGGAGGGACATATGATATGGGAGGGAGACAGTGGGGGCAGAGAAAAAGTGCTAGAGAGATAGGAAGAAGGACAAAGGTGGAAATAAAGCTCATTTTGGGGGAAGGGACCTGGTTGCAGGGAGGTGTTACACATGGCCGATTTTCTCAAGCAAGGATTGCTCCAGAAAATTTGGGAATCACTGGTCCATGATACACAGGCTTTGTTGGCTGAGTTGTACCAGAGGAAAAACATACATTGGCAAAAGGAGTCTTTTTTCTTCAACTACCTCTTTGAGTGGCATAAGCCATGCCAGCAAAGGGATTCTTGCATCTATACAGAGGGTGTTGCTCACATATCTATATCAATTAAGGGTGTGATTTTTTTCATGCTTGTGACTGGAACAGCTTTGTCAACAACACTTTATAATTTAGACCTGGCTTGAGAGCTGTCCTGGCTCTCAAGCAACAGCAGAATGTTGGGAATTTTAGAGTGAACTCCTATATTGTTTGCAAAGAAATAAAAGGACACAAATGCAGCAGAGTAATTTTGAATAGATTTTTTTTTATTGTTATTCACAGCACACAGAGAATTTCTTTTTTGTTTGGAAAGGTGGTGACTTAAGAAGCAAAAATAGCAGCTGTGCAGCTTCATGGCAGGACATCCACTGAAATATAGGCTTTCTTTGTAATCAAAAGCCTAAAGGTTTCTGTTATGACCATATCCTAGCTAGAAAGGGCTTGTGATATAGCTGGACTGTCAGACACTTCCATTGGAAGCTAAGTTTACACTGGTACAAAAAGCTGATAAACTGATACAACTTTCTGAACAAGATAAGTATAGACCAGAAGTACTCTTTTGTAGATAAAATGGCATATACGTCAGGGGAGTTGCAGCCATAGTAGTGCTGGTTAGGAGAGGAAAATGTGGTTTGTTTGCTCTTTGTCTTCTTCACAATCTTAATCAACTGCCAGGCTGGTGTATGTCTCTGTGTAATTTATTCCACCCTGAAAAAAAGCCAGCTGGTTTTGTGCAAGTCTTGTCATTTATTCCTACCAGAGATCCCTGTATTTTGGTCAGAACAATAGCTCTGACATGGCCAAAGTGATAACTCCAAGTACAGTGACAAAACAATGTTTAAAGGGTTGATTTCCCCAGAGGACAATCCTAAAATCCTGCTGATACAGAGAAGAAACAACCTTCCTTCCTCCCTCCTCGTGCTGTCTCTGGAACTTGTTTGATGCCCCAGCAAGCTGCTTCAGCTTACCATACATACAGAAAATGAATGCAGCAAATACCAATGCAGCATTTTCTGCCAGTTTAGTGAACTAAATTGGTTAGCTTAGACATCAGGTGAACACTCTGTCTCTGCAGAGCAAAAAGCAGCAATGTATAGCTGAGAGCAGAAGAAATTATTGGAAGCATTCTATTTTATAATTTTTGGTCAGTGTTAGACTGATATAACTGTCTTGCCATACTTCATAATGCTGGCAAGGTCACAAAATGATTAACAGTTCAAGAATGTCCATCCACACTGAAGCTTGCATTTGTTTAGCTGATTCTGAATATCAGAGCTCTAAGGCTTGTCTGCACATGAAAGTATTTCTCGGTGTGGCTTGACTGGCACTCTCCCATTCCTCTGAAGAGATGCAGTTTATGAGAGTCACTTGCTGAGGCAGCTCAAACCCAATTCCAGGGAAAGGCCTTCCTTTTTATATCAGCATTACCAAGTCTGCCTTAGGCTCCTTGTTGCCACAGCCATTTTGATCAGAAAAGGCATTTTTTTCAGGCTTGTAATCAACAGAAATGCTTATCATACTGGTAAAACAGTGAAATGGAGACCAAGTTAAAAGCAGTTTACTTGGAGTTCTTCTGAATAAGAAAATAAGCATTTCCTTGATCACACAAGGAGTTGTCTTTGAGATGGGGTGTCTAGCATTTAGCAGCAGACTGGTTACTTGCAGAAACTGATGCAAGTTATTTTGTTTTTGAAAAGCTATTAGCATTTTTTTTGTCTTTTTGGTAAACTGATACACTGTCAACATTCAGATCAGCGAATATTTTGGGATTTTTTTTAATTGCATGCATTACTTCACTGCTACCTTGTGTGTTATGTATGCAAAATCAAACCTCCTTACATTTTAATTTATGAAAAAAATGTGTTTGGCTAGAAGTACAAATTGGGGGTAAAAGAAAACTGAACAAAAAACAGTTTGGAGCATAAATGCTGGAAGGTTGTTTCTTTTGTGAGTCACAGAAAGGTCTTTAGTAGCAAATATTCAGAGAGTTGCCCCATGGCAGGATAATATTTGTGATTGCTGAAAGTTGCTCAGACATTAATACAAAGCCATATGAGGAGAGGCTGAGGTCACCTGGTCTGTTCAGTGTGGAGAAGAGGAGGCTGAGGGGAAACCTCAGTAGTCTAGAACTTCCTTATGAGGGGAAGAGGAGAGGCAGACACTGATCTCTTCTCTGTGGTGACAGTGACAGGATTGAGAGAACAGCCTGAAGTTGTGTCAGGGGAGGTTTAGATAGGATATTAAAAAAAGGTTTTTCTCCCAGGGAGTGGCTGAGCACTGGAACAGGCTACCCACGGAAGCGGTCACAGCACCACACCTGACAGAGTTCAAGAGGTGTTTGGACAACACTCTCAGGCACATGGTATGACTCTTGGGAATGGTCCTGTGCTGGGCAAGGAGCTGGAATCGATGATCCTTGTGGGTCTTTTCAAACTCAGGGTGTTCTGTGATTCTATGATTCCATGATTCACTGAACATCAGCAAATTTCTCCCTAACAATACAGTTCATTGCTCATCATTAGTTGCTATGTAATATTCATGCATCTAAAATCATCCAGCACAGGAGAGTTTGATCAATTTCTCTGTAACAGCAGTGACTAAATTTAGTGGCTACTGTGCCTGTTTATGGAGCAGAGGTTGGGATATTTCTTACCTTTATCTGAGGGGCTCTTTTAACAGTACTTTCTGTGTCATAAATACTGTGTGCTTAGAGAATAGGAGTGACATGTGAAAAGCTGAAACAAACAACCCACAAGCTGAAATGGCTGGATGAACTATTCAACAAATACCTATGAAAAATAAAAGCAAAATCCATTTGCAAATTATTTGTTAATCAAAATAACCTGAATACTTAACTGGTGTAATTTGTAGCTAACAGTTTGTGAAGCTGTAATGCGCAAAAAACACTTGAAAGGAATGAAATACCATGGCTGATTTTAATTGGATTTTTTTTTTTTTTTTTTTTACTATTAATGCACCCAGGAATATTAATTTGGTTCTCATTATGAGTGAATTAACTGAAAAAATATTAGGCAGTGAAACTATATATATATATGTGTATATATATATATATATACACATGCATACATATATATATATGTATATGAACTTCTATTTGTTGTTTAGATACTTCAAAACCTAATGGCCCCATTAGCTGGTACAGCAGAGATTTATGGTTCCCAGGCACTTAGAGCCTCTCCAAGTCCCTCAGAGATAATTTGTGATCACACTTCCCAAAGCCCTTTTTCCCCTATCAGAGCTGGCAGACTGTCACTGAGTCATCTACCAAAGAAAAACTCCTCTCTACATGTACCTTCAGCCATGTGCATCCCAAACCAGCAGTTCCCAGGCTATAGTCATCCCCCTGTAGTTTTGCACAAGGATATAGCAAGAAGTCTGCAGGGAGTACCTGAAGATTATCAGCTCACTACATTTGGGTGGCTACTCTGATGGCTAGAAAGTTGAGTTCACAGGTTTGGGAAACACTAGATAGAGGCTTATTTCTTAGCCTTCCTGAAATTTGAAGAGTGCTATCACAGCTACCCAGTATGTGTATGCATTTAAATGCTTTTATTGTAAGTCTTAGAGATATGCAAGAGGAGACAAAAATGCCCTTAATAATGTTGACTGTAGGTGCCATTTAAGCAAATATTTACGTGGTTGTCTGGCAGATGAGATCTGTAGAAGTATAATTACCTGCGGCTGTGAAAGCAGAACTTTTATTCAGGTTGGGATATTAGGATCAGAACACACTCATTCAAGTTTTATTGAATAATATGTGAATCACTGTATTCCAGTCTTTAAGACTTGCCCTGAACCACTATTGAAGTAATAACCAAAATGGAGTAAGCCTCATTGTAAGCTGTAAAATTGTTTTATTTTTCACAGTCTCTTCAGTTTCATTTAATCTGTGTTTGCCTGTTTGGTGTAAACCCCCACTGTCTCTCTAAGATGAGGATGGGAACTGCAGATAAGAATATGCACACCTTTTTTTTTCTTTTCTTCTTCTTAGGGCTGCTGTGAAGTTACAGTTGCAATACAAAGATGACAAGAAGTTCAAGACAAGATAAAGGACCCCAGTGAGATTGGACACTGAGAGGTGCACCAGACTTCCTCCTTTTACTTGGCACTTCTCTTTTTATTCTTTGATTAAAGTCTTTTTCCTTTACTTACATCCTCCATTAAGATGTCTCAGTGTCATTTAGGGTGTTAATTGAGAGGAGGTTTAAGCTCATCAAGGCGATTATAAGTGATAGTTAAAAATTTCTATATATGGCCTATGCTGGAATCAGCACAGTAGGATGCCATTTTTCTTTTATCTAACTGACATTGGTAATAATAGATGAAATTATTACTAAATCGCAGCTGCAGAGATGATATCATGATTTTTTTGTGTAATCTTTGATGAAAAATTAATTTTTGAGAGGGATAATTTAAAATGATTTAAATAGTATTATACTGAAGTCCTTACTGGTAATTAACACCAATCTTGTCAGAAGTGAATCCACTTTTGCAGCTGTTTCTAAAGATACCTACAGTATTTGTAACTTTTCTGGGAGTGAAATTATAGTGTTTGGACTTTATTTTTACTGCATAAGGACCATTAAGAGAAAAGGATGTTAATAGAGAAGGCTTTGTTCCCCAGCAGGGCCAAAGTCTATTTCACATTTTCAGTGTTTCTCTATGTGTGTATTTAATTAGCTATGCTCAGCATGTAAGCAGAGTTCAGTGTATGCAAAGTAGACTTTACATGGTATTTATATGTATGTATTCGCATGCCAGTGTACACACAGATATGTATATCTTTATGGGTTAGCTATATAAGTATACACAACTTTATTTGCGAGGGTTTTAATTGGTTGAACAGATGGCTGATCAGAAATGCTTCTTCATCTTCATCAGTGACTCGTCTTTCTTTCTTTGCATCGACTTTCATCACAGTGGCAAAAAAGTGCTCTAACGAGAAACAGCTGAAAATAGATTTTTCTTTGGTACTTTCATCATGCTTTAAATGACAGAAGTGGATTTTTTTGTCCTATATATAAAGACCTGCAGGAGAAGGTTAAAAAAGGAAATATAGTGAAATCTAAATAGAAAAATTTGAATGAGAATATGGGAGAGCCTCAGATTATTCCTCTTATCTTCATATTTTACTTTCTTCTTTTTTAAAGTACATGCTGATTTTTGACAAGATATATAGTCGTGGTTATTCACGCCAGCTACAGTACCTGCCAATCAGTTTTTCTTTTCCTCGAGTTTGGTGCAGAAAGGGGGAGGGAGGGACAGGAGTTGAAAGATGACACAGTGGCTTAGAGGACTGTTACTTTAGGTATTCATTAAAAAAGGAGTTACATGGCCAGCTTCTGCTGTTTCTGCAATTTTATTATATTCAAATCAAAGCCTGACTTCTGTAGGCTTTATAAAGGAAACAATGTGCCTTATAAACAGAGTGCAGGGTTCATGTAGGAGTGGTTCACTTACAAGCAGATTCATGGCTTGAGTTTATGTATAGATATGTGAATACTCTATCCCATTTTTAATTTGAAAGAGTAAGTTATCTGCTTTTCTTTTTTTTTGTCAGTGTTGAAGTCTTTTGCAAACAGCTGCTTTTATTCTCTGAATTCCTGTGGATACATCGCTGTTGTATCCACTTTGCAAATTGGTAAACTGAGGAATGCCTTGACTGAGGAAACTGAGAAAATCATACAGCTGGCTGAGAGTCAAAAGCAGAAGCAGAACTGGGGGATTCTGTTCTCCTCTAATTTTTCTCCAGAAGCAGACCAAAACCCCTGGAAATTATGGTTTACAAAGGAAAAATTACTCTTCGCATGTTTAGCTCGGTTTGAACTGAACGTGAAAGAAATATTCCATGGTTTCAGTGTAATAACCTGACTTTTTTTCTTAGTGGAGCCCAGTTTTCATAGGCTTTCTCCTCCTAAACGGAGTCAGCAATCTTCCCTTGTGTCCAGTGCAGCTTTAGAAAGACCATAGTCCTCACCAAGTGTATGGGGAGGCTCAGAGGAACAAAGTAGTGGTGAAGCCTGAGACTGCAATCAGAGGTTTTTCATCCAAGAATCAGCAGCAAAAGAGTAAGACTAACATTCTTCAGTACTGGAGGGATGGGTCAGTCTAATGCAGATATGTTAGAAATGAAAGGGAAAAAATATGTAAACAAGAAATTTCTGGAAGTTAAAAATGTGTAGGGAGCAGTAAGTACCTCACAAACATGAGATATGGCAACTTCCGAATTTTATTATTAAAAGAATTTCTGAGAGAGAGATTGAAACTAGAATTTAAGGATAAGTATACATGAGCACCATCTGGCTCTTTAGTTTCAGTTCTTTACACTGGAGCAGTCTGGAGATAGAGAAGACATTATTAGGACTATCTCCTCACAGCTTTGATGTAGCAGCTCATGTGCTTAAAACACCAGTCAGAAGTCGTACTGGAATTTTCTTTTTCTCCCAGAGCAATTACTGCAAAGTAAGGATGATTTTTGTGTGCTGGAAGGAGAAAGAAAAGATGCTGGGAATAAGAACAGCAGCTTCAGATTTTTTGAGCCCTTCTTTTCAGATTGTGACCCCTTGTTTGCAGGCCTTGAAACCCTGATAGAAATGGCGTGGGTTTGGGAGGAGGTAATCTTGGCTCAGGAGGTCCAGCAGATGGTGTTGGCAAATGGCAGTGCAGGCTTCTGCAGCGTGGTGCAACACTCTGGAGGTGGGTAGGGGAGCAACGAGGTTGTGGGAAGCAGCTGGTGGCAAATACACTCAAGATGGCCCCAGTGAGCAACCCCAAACAGCCTGGTGGGGTGGAGAAGGAGCAGAGTAAAGCTCAGAGCAAATGAACCACTGTGGTTGTGTTCCTCTGCAGGAGGATGTGAGAGAGGTGGTCAGTAGCTGACAGAAACAGTGGTAATGCAGTTCTGTCCTTCTCACCCTTACTCTTTGTGGTGTAAACCTCTCTTAACACAAGCCTGAGGTCTTAGAACCAAGAAGGGCTGCTGTTAAAAAATATCTGTCTTCATGACTGGAGGAACTCGGTTCTCTTTTATAGTGGTGTAAATCCATAGGCTTTCCATTGGAGACTGTGACACATCCTTATGAACCAAGAGTACTTGGGAGGTGGTCAGAGGACTCAGCTGCTTTTCTCCTCTCCCTCTCTTCCTATTTCCTTTTTTAAATATAAAAGATGATGAAAATAATCCAAGAAATTAATATCAATGTCTTCTGTCTCCACTGAGGTTAGTAACATGGAGGAGGCAGTTATTTTTAATCTATTGATGCTGATAGTCTTCAGCTAGAGAGGATTTTAGGTGGTGCTTGAGGATAAAGAAATAGGATAAAAGTAAACCAGTCAAGAAACATATGCTTGCATTCTGACTTGTTCAGAGCACTAAGGGAGGTAAGCAGAAGGGATCTGCACATTTACACATCAGGTAGCACCAGCTCGGAGCTAGACTATTATGGGTGAAGGTTTACTCCAAATAGCTTCACACAGCTTTGCCAATGCATCTTCATCCAGAGCTGCAGTATTTTTCAGATCTGTGGATCTTTATCTGACAGCCTTAAAAACTTAACATGATTAACTTATTTTTATATATATTGCAAAAAGATTTTCTTCAACAGTGAAAACAAGCAACAAGAATGACACTAGTCTCCTGGTGCATTTCTCTAAGGCTCATGATATCTCTGGTTAGTGTTTACCTTGCCTTCATATCTCATCATTCTTTTACTCCAGAAGTGCATCATCTTAAAAAGTGGCTACTAAGCAAGTGGCTATTAGGTATTCAAGCCAGACATGGGGAAGGTAGACAACAAAGCACTCCTGGTTGGCTGAACAGGACATCCTCGTTGCAGTCCTTGAACCGGAGTCCATGCCAAACATCCTATGCTGTTGCTTCCAAGATGGACAGATGGGGGCCTTATAAAATAAGGCAAGATTCTCCTTCCTTGCCAATGTCTAAGTGTGCTGTCTCCATACCTGTTCCAGGTATTGATGGAAAGGAGCAAGATTATTGCACATCATGCATAACATGCTTGATTAAACAGAATTGAATATGAATTGTCACATCTTTTACTGTTGCAAATCAGTGCCGTGATTCTTCAGTCCATTTATGATTAGAAAGAAGGGTTATTGGTTAAAAAAGTCCTTAAAACTTAACTTCTTGAGATCATATCTCCATATATTAGAAGGGGTTTTTTGGGGGGCGCTGGGAGTTAAAGAGTGATTTAAACATAAACAAGGAAAAAGTGAGTGTGATTATAGATAATATTTTTTATATTTTATTAAATGTGAGAAGGCTTGACAGTCGTGGGTTGGGTCATCCCTCCCCACCCCCTTTTTGTTCCGTCTCTTTCCTATTATATATCTAACTCCATTTACTGTGATCTATGCCTGAATTGCTGGTGAAATTATGATATCATAACAGTCAAAAAGATAAAGGGAGGAATGAATCAAGGAAAGTAAAGGAGTTTTAGTGGTAATTCATGTTACATTTTTTATTTTTCTTTTGTTAACACTACTGAGCTGTACTGCAGTATAGTAGTATAACCTTTTTGAGAGGGTAAGTTTAAAATCTTTCTTTTGTCCCCTTCCTCTTCAACCATGGTATGTATTTTTAAATCACTAATCAGTTCAGTGATTAAAATATAGTAAAACTAAACTGACACTTAAAAATACCTAAAAAACCAAAAAAAAATCCCCCAAACCTCACTCAGGTAACAAGAATAAAATAAACATTTTGGTATTCTTCCTTCATTCATCATGAAGTATGTGCTTTATAAAACCAACTCCTGGTAAATTATTTGTAGGTCACCTTTAAAGAAGCTCCTGAGGTAGTAATGCATCCCCTGAAATGAAAAGATACATAGATTTTCTATTCTTTATATGAGACATGCTTATACTTTAAAAATATTTTTGCAATGGGTTTAAAGAATGATAAAGATGTTTCAATGTTATGTATGTTTGGAGCTACAGCATTTTCTAGTGATCTGAACTGCAGACACACGAAAGTGCAAAAACAACCTTGAAAATGCTTTGGCAGACTTCACATGTTAATCACTGCAGAATGGCTTGAAAATTAATGAACAGAGTGCAATTGTTTCTGTATAAGTGCCTCACTCTGGGATGTAAGTGAAATAGAAATTTAGTGTAGTAGTTTTCAAGACAGTGATTAATATTTACATTTATCAACTGAAAAGCCCCAAAATGTTATAAAAAGGTAACTTTTACAAAGTAGAGTACTTGTTTCCCTGCTAATAGGCAGCACTTAGCCATCTAAAGTCAGTCTCTTTCTCTCTCCCCTTCCTCACCAGAACAATTGTAATGCTGACGGTAATGCCAAATTCATGTATGTTTTTCTTCTTGTTATGCCATTAAGATGAATCATTTGCAGTTAAACTATATTGCTTCCTCCTTTTAAAATATATTTTGTTATTTCACTGTTGTACTTTACTTTTTAACATACTTTTACTTTATTTGTGTATTTTTTAACTTCAGATATAGTGTTCAAAATCTTATTTATTCTAAGCTGTTCAAGAAGAGAATTTAAATGCATCACAGGATAGGTAGATGTACCCAAACACTCATTGCCAACTAGAGTCCAAAATATTGTTGTTCATTGTTCCCTTCTACATATTCAAGAGATATTTGATCAAAATGTATAACAAACATGAAAACATATAAAAGCTTTGAATTTTCTATGAGGAAAAGAAAATATGGAAAAATAGTATGATATTGTACTATGCTTAAGAGCACTGGTTAGGGTATTTATGCTGGAGAAAATAGCAAAATGCACAGAGTCTGACTAGTTTCTTGGAATCTTATGTTTAATACTTCTTCAGTATGGAAATAATGCAAAATTACTTGAAAATGGCTGTCAAGTGTTTGATCATAGCTGTATAGAATCCCTGAGAAGAAAAGGAAAAAATCCCAGAAAAGTTTTGAGAAGGTTTGAATATCAAGTAACAGACTGGGCTGCTGTCTTCATACTTCTGGTGCGTTTTTAACTAGGCTACCTTGTGTTCTTTTCTTTCCTTTCCAAACCCAGTATTTAAGAGTCCCATATGGCAATAGATATTGCTGGAATAGAATGCATACTGTTCTGGAATCAATTTTATCTGAGTTAACTTTCTGCATTTTAGAATGCAGATGAAATATTTTGCCTTCTTTACATTTTCTTTTGACCTGGTCCTTGTCCACTCTCCATTCTCTTGCCTGCAGCCCTCTGAATGGGTGTTTATGTAATATGCAGAACTTTCTTTTTCAATCCTGTACAGATGTAGAAAGGGCAGGGGAGAGGGGAGTAGTAAAATAGTTGTTCTGCCCAGTGGCATATATGCTTAGATAACAGACAAAGGAGGATTGAAGGTGACATATTCTATGTGATAACACCAGACCAGACACATTAGGTATGTACTCTTCGTTAATGGGACAAGGATGGGAAAGAATGTGAATAGGAAAAGCAGAATCTTCCTTGGAACTTGTTGATGCCAGAAGCATTATTTAACTTTTGAAGAATGAAGTTGATGTTTAAACTTAATTTTCCCATGTGATCTGAACTGATGACTCTGCCTTTTACTCACAGACCCTTATCATAGGAGTTGACTCATGCTCAAGGTCAAGAAAAAAATCTGAACAGGGATACTGTTAGGGAATAATCCAAAAACGTGCTTGTTTTACTTCATATCCTGCTTAGCAGAGACTCCACTGCTCATGACTGACAGCTCTTTTCAACCATTAGAGATTTTGTGTCAATAGGTCAATAGATTTAATATCCTGGGGATATCCCCTTCAGATTGCTGATCGGCGCCTTACAACAGCCAAAGGGCTGACCTTGGACCATTTGCAGATTTAAACTGAACCAACTGGATGTCAAACTAGGACTTTGGGAGACTAATCAGAACAAGGGGCATAGTCTGGTAGTACAGCCATGATCTGAACTGGGCAGACATTGAGTTCACCTGCTGCAATAAAACTTCAGAGAAAAGAAATCATATATTCTTGAGCTGGTCTTTGCTGAGCAAAGGTGTTTGCAAATCTAGAGTAATATCTACAACTATGCCAAAGCTACACACATTTGGAAAACAAATTGTGGGAAACTACTTACTTGTTTCTTAATGTATTTTTAATTGTGTTTTTGATTGATACGGAACATATGCAATGAGAATACTCTCTTCTTGTACCTGGTGTCATGTAGAAAGTAAATTTAATAATATTAATGACTAATGAATCACTTTAATGAATCAACTTTTTTTTCCTGTCTATAGTTATTTCAAATTATTTAAAAGGCAATTATAATTTCCAGTTTTGTTGATTAATCTTTAGTCTAGCCAGATTTTGACTGGAATCAACATACAAGAACAGAGACCTTTGTCAGATTCCCTTTAGTATGACTTGGGTTTTTTTTGTTTGGGGTTGTTTTTAGGTTAGGTTTGGTTTGGTTTTGTTTGGTTTTGGCTTTGGCTTTTTTTCTCCCTTTTTGTCTTTCTGGCTTATTGTTGTAATCCAGTTGATGGTGATTTTGAGATTGCATTCCCACAAATTTTAGGAAAATAAGAGGAAAAGTAGAGAGAGGTTTCCCACATCAGTTCCCAACTGAGAAAGATACGTTTCTGTAAGCTAACAGGCATTATTAGTCAACTAAGAGTACACATGGATTGAGACATTACCAATGTCCCAGGTACAGTGAAGGTTTCAGACTCAGCTTGAACTCTATTAGATGTAGATAATACAATCATGAGTCAGGAAGCCATAAGCTTCATGAGTTGTATTATCACATTGTTTCCTTTCCTGAGTCCAAAGGAAGGTCTTGTACAGGGTCACCAGAAGCTCAAGGGTGTGTCACTAACAGCTTGAGGGGAATTGGAGCTGTTAGAATGAGTAGCACTGTCACAGGAGGATGTTTTTTTCCTGTTCCCAATGGATCTCCAGAGCTTCCATACACTAATTAATGATGGAGGCTGCTGTTGTGGGAAAGTAATATAAAGGCCCAGATTTTCTGCTGCAGGCAAGGAGCAAGGAGTGCTAATTGGGAGGGAGGTGTGAGCAAAGACGCCACCTTGCACTGACTGATCATTAGCCAGCTTTTGTCCCTTGCCATGAGTTAGAGCAGTCTGAGGGTGACTGTAAATTATGTGGACTGATAGTGGCACCAAAGGGCCATTATGTTGGCAGGGCCATGCTGCTGTGTCACATATGCTTGCCAAAATCTGTGTTTTATCTGCTAGGGAGCAGAAGTGGAGAACATCCTACCTCAGTTTTGAGAAAGGGCTAAGGACTAGTTTGGACATGTGAAAAGAAACTTTAGGTGAAAACCTAAGCCCTTTATTGGGATTTCTGCATTAAGTGCTCAGGTGTTCAGATGCTTAGAAAAAGGGCTCTTTGCAGAAGGAATTGTATGGAGAAGACTCTCTGAATTTATAGTAATGCTTCAACTTCTGCTGCTACCAGAGTGTAGCAGGTAGTCTATCTCCAGAACATCCTATGCAATCCATTAGGCTGCAGCTCCAGAGCAAAATCAAACTTCTCAGATAATCTGCTTTAGAAAGTCTCTTCTGAGTATCTACAGAGTCCTCTAGACAAGCTCCTTTATTCCTTGGTCTTCTTCCCCTTCAGCTTTCTTGCAGGGGTGACAAGATTTGACCAATATATATGACCAATATATGTAGGTCAAGGATAACATGAAGAGGCAAAAGGCAAAAAAAGGGGAAAAAAGGAAACAGAGGCCAGTCAAAGATCTGGAGTTCTCACTTTGAGTAGGATTTATGAGATCTAACAGAAATATGAGCTGTCCTGTCAGCTTTGCATTTGATTTTTTCCTGATCATTTTCTGTTGCAGAGAGTCAGTGCGGAGACAGAGTTGTTACTGTTCCTGCACGTTATGGTACTTTGGCACAAGGCCACTCCATGCATACATGCCAAGATGCTTTTATAAAACCATTAAAAAAGCAGTACTAATTAGATATTTAGAGGACTAAAAATCCTGACGATTAAAATATCAGTAAAGCAGTTATGACCACAAGTGTGTTTTACATAAGTAAGCTCATAAAGGGTTTTCTTCAGTGGTGAAAGCAAAAATTATGAACCCCATGTTTCTTTCACAGTAGAACAGGTTAGACTGTTAAATGCTTTTATGTGTGTTACTATTCCATATAAATTTTTTTCCATTTATTATCTTTTCTTGCAGTCATATTTAAAGGCCCCACCATCATACCTGTTACTGCACACACAAAACCACAACCTCTACCTTAAATTGCTTGCAATCTCTTAACCTTTCAGTTTAAAAACATGTTGCAAGGCACATTGTAAGGAAGCAGATAAATACTGTCAAAGAAGTAGCAGAGAATGAATGTGGGCATGATCTGAATAGTTTTATTTAAAATTCTTTGTTTTCATAGAAGTTTCCGTATACTGTAAACTTCCAACTTTGCTAGGCTTCTTAACTGAGCAAAAGAACATGTCCAAGATGAGGAAGCCTATTGTGTCTTGAATGGCTTGGAGAAGATAAAGATGGAAGAAACATTCAAAGAGGAACTAGGGGTCAATCAATAAAAGGATCATGGAGCAATTTAAAAACAAGGAGAGGACAGCTGCTTTTACTTTCTGACAAAATTTTGACTGGGTGCTAGAGAATATTGTTGGCACCAATAGGAAAAATAGCTTCAAAAAAGATTAGACAAAGTCATGTAGGTTGAGATGAAGTTACTGTGTCCTATTACTGGGGTTATCAGATAAGATGACCTGACATAACAGCCTAAAAGGAATCTCTAAGTTGCCAAATGGAAGCAGGGAGAGAAATTTAGGGAACAACCATTCTATTGCATTTCATTGCTATAAACATATGTTTTCATCAATAGTAAAAGGCAGGATACACAGGCCTTTTGTCTGGTCCAGTTTAGTAGCTCTTAAGCACAAGATAAACACAAGAGGCTCATCTCAAGTGTTGTTGTAGCTGACAGCCTGTGTGAGTAGTGGCAATAAGGTTTGATCCTTTTGTGCACTCTGGATACATTTTAGAGACTCTAGTCCAAAGCTGAGGAGTTTCTGAGAATAGAAGTGGTAACCTTTCTTTGCAAGTGTGAGGCACATCAAACAGTCCTGCCACAAGACACGAGGATGTAGTCAAGGATCTGTGGCATCCATCCTCCTTTCCCTGTTTAATTTTTTTCTGTATCCACACCTTCTCTGGTTCAGAGTAAATGTAGCTTCCTTCTGAAACATGACAATGAATCCAGGAAACTGTACAGAGCATTTTCTTGCAGCAACATTTGGCCACAATCTGTGTTAGACCAGTCTTATACCTTGGTGTAGAATTGACAGGTTCAACAGGTCCAAGATTGGTAGTAGATAATCTCTTAGGTTTTTTGGACCATATTTATTTTACCTTATCAATCAGCTTGTGCTTTGGTTTCAGAAGGTGATGAAAAGAGAGGCTATTTTTCCAGTTGAGTACAGAGTACAGCGGAGAAACAAAGGTGAGTATATTTCTGTTATGTGTCCTGATTTTCCTCTGTGCTGTTTGATATTCTAACCCCACTGTTCTGTTTCCAAAACAACTGAAGACTCCCCTAAACAGCTGCAGAAAGTATCACAATCACTGGGGGGGGGGAAAAAAGTATAATATGTATCCAAATAGCCAAAATGCAGAGCAAAATTTTTATTTGGGCTGTGGTGATTCAGCCTTGTAGTATTTGCACTTCCACACTAGCAAATGCTCGTGGATACAGACACACACAGACACATGTACAGGCACAGAAATGGCAGGGGGAAAGGAGGGAAAATTACATAATTATGAGAATAACAGAAAACAAAACATGGGGTTTCTGATGTTTTACCTACAATGGTGTCTGATTCAGAGACTCTTTGCCTTAAATGATGTTTATCATCAATGTTTTCCTGTGTGGATATCTCTCTATTTTTGTTCCCAAGATTTTGTAATCCTCTTTCAGTTTGATACCTTGTTTTCTGTTGCTGCAGGGTATAATATAATAAAAATGGTATGCATCCATCTGTAAGTTGCACTTAAGCTGATATGTGCACTGTGTGTACATATACATAATATTTTTAGATAATATCTAAATGTGATACATATATAGGCATATATATATATGCATACAGAAATTAATACTTTGATGTATTTAGCATCTTCAACTAATTATACCTTGCAGTCTCATGTTAATTCCCATTTGAAACATTTGGCACTATTCCTCCTAATTCATTTATATTAATGAGGGGAGGATCCTCTGAGCAATAATCAGTTAAAAATCATGACTAGCTTTGTTAATAAATACCAGATTGGTACATGATACTGTATTGGCTTGTCCTTAATTAGGAAGCACTGGAAGGAGTACCAAGAGGGAAATACTCATAAATTTTTCTTTTAAAGTCTAACTGCTCTCTTTCTGGTATTTGCATCTTTGAAACAGAGAGAAAAAAGATAACTTTGAAATTTTTTAATTTTCCTGCACTTAAAACAGCTTATATTTAATTAAGATATACATTTGATATAGAAGTTTTTCCAGCCAGGTCCATGTAAGGAAAGAAAAATCAAGAAAAATATCAGCAACATTGCTAAGTATTAGGTAATTTAAATACTTAATTTAAATATTAGAAAACTGGAAGTTTTATGAAGCATTTGGGGAGGCTGGATGGCTCGGGGAACTAGTAATGAACTAGTGAAGTCTTCATTTCTAGGTGATTGATTGCAATTGCATCTAGGAAAGGCTAGAAAGCCATTCCTGTGAGCCTGTGTGCAGCCTTGGCTCTGCTATCAAAGCCAGGTCTTACCCTCGGCCAGGACTCCAGGAGTGAATGGGCAGATGTTAGTGTGGACAGGCATGCAATATCTTTGGACTCTGAATTTTCTGGAATGGTAGTGGGTAAATTTCTCATATTGTCAATGAATTTTTCCTGGGTTTTCGATTTCAGAGTCCTTTAAAGTAGCAACTTTTTCTGGCATCACTTACAGTGATTTTTTTCCCCCTCATGTCTTCTAAATACTGAACATCACACTAGGCTTGCCAATGTGCAGTCCACTGGTGCTTGTTTATGCCAAGTATCTCCAGCATATGTATGCTTATTTTGTCAGTAATCAGTATTATGAGTTACTAATACAGGGAAGGCATAATTAACGATGCGTAGTTTTGAAATCTACTGAACATCAGAACGGGAGGGACTGACAGCCCTGTCCTATGCAATGGTGGAAACTGAAGTCATCACTTCTTATCAGGATCTTTTGAATGGGTTAGTGCTTTGAAGCCTGGATCATGACTGATCTGAGCTGCAGCAGCACTTACTCTGCTCCCGCCAGGACAGTGCTGCTGGAGACAATATGGCAACATAAGCCTGTTATTTGTTGGTCAGATGGGCTTGAAGATGACCTAACAGTGAACAGTGCTAACATTGCTTACACACTCATTTGACCTGAAACTCTTTTCCAGTCCACCTGTGGCATGTCCTTGCAGCCCTTTTCCTTCACCTACTAGTTTGTGTCTGTAGTTCCAGAAGAGAAGTCCCTGCACTCTGGCATTCATGGGGATGCAGGCAGTGGGAGGGTTAGTTCTGGGCAGGCATTTGGCACAGGCCTTACTCTGGCTAAGCTCTTCTGGAAGGCTCTTCTGGATCATCCTTCTAGTAGGGCTGTCACTTTGTGAAGCTGTGCCTCTGATTACCTCTCCAACATTTGTTTTTCCAGTCTGTTTCTCCTGGCAGCAGCTCTGGGCAGACATTGGCTCTTGCAGCGTATTCACACAGCTTCTGACACAGTGAACTGGACCTTTTTTTTGGGCCTCAAAGAATTGCTGAACAGCAAAAAGTCCTGACATGGCAACAAGAGGAGAAAAACTTGGAGGGCAGTGTGTGGAGAGGGACACCGTGGGAGTCACAGCACCTTCCCATGTGAGTGAGAAGAATGACCTCCAATGGCAAATCCACTGAGAGGAGCAGAGTGGGGACAATGCCTTCTGGTGTAGCTGTACTGAATCAGTGTGGACCAAGGCCATGCTGGTGGCATGAGATGGCAGCCCTGGGCACTGTGGGAACGAGTGGAGGGCTGTGATAAGAACGCAGAATTGATATACAGTGGACCTACATCAAACTTTCTCCAAACGTTTCTTATCCCCCACTACACCTACTCCTGTTATGTCTTTTCAACCTTTGTTGTCTTTACTCACCCTCTCTTTTCATTTTAAGGACTTTCTATGTCTCGAATCAATAGTTTAGAAAGGCTTATCTGGTTAGGATCAGAGAGGCCTGAGGAGATTTTTGTTGAAAGCAAAAAAGATCTTTTTATAGGGCTGAGTTTTGTCTTCTGATCTAACCAAGTCCAATGTCCTGCTTGTCTCCTCTTTCTCTGGTGCTGAGACACAACATCAGTTTTCTTGTGGCTTGTGAAGAGAGACTGGGAGAGAAGTGTCAAGGGATGAGGGAGAAGAGGGGTTGTTGGAGCTGGACAGTGTAGGGTCATTGCTCCTGTGAGCAGCTCTCAGCCTAAATACCTACCTGAATAATCAGTAGTGTTTATGACTAAAAAAATAAACTTCAATGCAGTTCCAATTTCAAACCATTTTTAGCAATCCTGAGCAGAAAGTCTCACTGTTTGTCAAAAAAGTGTGAGAAAAAAAATAACTGGGAAATTAATTAACTTGGACTGTCTTTTAATTACTCCTACAAATGATAAAATATTTCTAAAATAATAACTTCAAAACTGTTTTAAAAAATCACTTGGATTTTAAAAGGATCCTTTTAAATTTACCAGTGACAGAATGATTGAAAATGTATATAAAACAGCTGCTTTCAGATGCAGGTAAGCTCCTATTGAAAAGAGATATAATCCTAACTGTTCATGCCTGCATTTGATGATAGTGCAGTTGAGTATTGTGTTATTTAATAATGTATTCAAGCACCTGTTTAGAGAAGGTATATCCCACTATGGTCCAAAATTAAAACAACCCCATTACTTGTCAGGGTTTCATTCATAATTCTTGTATCATGCTCTGATTAGAGTATACATTGAACCTCAGATGAGCATTACCTAAGGCACATTGAGTTAAATGCACTGTATAAACTAGGCACAAACCACAAAGCTACCTTTAACTTGCACAAAACAGCAAGTGGAAATTGATTAAAATATGCATTCTACTAATATAACGGCTGGTCTCAGTATAAAAATTAATTAATGCTAATAGTACACAATCCAAACTGCTTTTAGAAATCTTCTTAGAACATTAACTAAAATGTTCATCTTTTTAATGCATTTGACTGAACCTCTGAGACTAAAAGCTTTGCTTCCTCCATGCAAATGTGAAAAAAAATCACAGCCTGAATTTTCAAGTGGTTATTTTATAGCAACCTCCCCCAGCCATTTGCTTTTGGATTTCTTGTTAACCCGAGCCTGGTCCCAGGCCATGTGTGAGGTTGTACTATTAGCTACTACAGATTAAGGTGGCAGCCCTGGGAATCGAGGCCAATAACATATGCAGATTGAGCCACAGAGCAGAGAAGGAGATAACTAAATGAAAAAAGGGGAAAGGGTATTGTGTTTAAAGAGGCAGCGCAGCGATATTCTAGGCTTTCAGCTCACAGTTATTCTGAGCATCAGGAGTGAATATTCTCCCCCCCCCCACCCCCGAAAAAACAAACAAAAAAACCCCAAAACCACAAAACAAAACCAAAGGCAAAGCAGTCAAGCTCCAGGGCACTCTCTTCCTCTTGGTTTGTTTATTTGGTTTTTACATTTGGGCAAGATATTTCACTTTATTGGGATGAATTTTCCTCAGCTCTTTTAATTTCCAAAAACCAGAACTTTAAAGAGTCAGTTTTGTGGTCATTGCAAGGGTCTAATCCTCTGGCTCTCATGGGATCTTGTGAGAGGTACTTTGGTGTGGCCTCAGACACTGAGCCTCCAAAACAGGAATTCCCTTTGGAGAGTGTCAAATCTGTCTGTATCATTGGTGCATACCTCCAAGGAAAAGCCTTTAATATAAGTTATGAGCTATTTAATAATAGAAGTGGGTTTGATACCTCTTTTTTATACATATAGACACACACACTGGCACGCACATAAGTATAATTACATTTACACATGTAAACTTCTCTTGATTAAAAGCTACAGAGTTGTTATCTTTCTTCTGTTTGTCCCCTCTCCTTCCTATTCCATCTGACTTTGCTCTCTATCTTTTTTCTGTTTCTCAGAATCCCCCTCAAACCTTTCTGAATTTTAGATCTGCTTTTCCCTCATTTGCCCAGTTACCTCTGCATCTTTCCAAAGGTGCCTAAAACCAAAAATGTCTGACATTACAGATATGCTACCAAAACCTACAGAAACTGCAACAGTTTACATTGTAATATGTGTTTATCTGGACCTTATCTGCCAAGAGCTTCAACAAGAGTTCTCAAAAACCTGGAACCTTGGCCTACATGGTTTTTCACAGTTGCAGCACACGTCAGATTTTCCCCATTTATGTTTTTAGCAATGTGTGGTGATGAAATTTGATGACAACACTGAAAAAACAGCCAAACAAAGAAGAGTCTTTCTTTTAATGATGCAAACATAGGCAAACTTCTCACTTTGTTGATGTGCCCAGCAGTCTGTGAAAACAGGAACCTTAGATTCGATTTCCAGCTCCTACATAAGCTGGAGAATGCTTGAACTCCTCATTTATCAGTTTCTCATCTTCAGAGGTAGAAACCATGACTTGTTTCTCCTTTGCTCCTTGTCTGTTTTGTGGAACTAGTTTTTGTTAAGTTTTATGTTTCCCTGGGGAAACTTAGGAAAGTCATCCTGAACAAACCACCTCCTGTCTTCAACACCAGCTCCGCTGTGCTTGTGTTCTGTCAGCTTCACAGTGGCCAATTTGCCATCTTCTCAGTCGTGCTTTGGGTACATATTTCATTGCCCTTTGCTTTCTTTACAGGTACAGCATATTGTCTTTGTTCTCTTCTAGGCTTACAGTGACCTGGGCCATCTGAGCCACAAATATCAGTCACTGCTGTTACAGAGTTACAATGTCCTGCTCCTCTATGGAAGGATACTCTCAAGGCAACCACTGATGCTGTCTGTTCCGGGCTTTTTTCCTCTCCTTATACATTTTAATAACCAAACCATTAACATACAGAAAAATTTCATCATAAGTCAAGTGAGAGGTAGCTAGACTTTTTTTCTTTTTTATTTGCATTTATTCTAAGTTTCAAAGAAAATTTAAAATTACAAAATCCTAACAGATGACTTAAGGAGACATTATTAATGGGAATATTAAACAATTAAAATAAAACCCTTAATGTAGTTGAACAAAGTGTTCATCCATCCTGCCAAATGGAGTGAACAGTTATAAGTTTTGAGAGGACAGATGGATGTGTGGTAAGCCATCTAGCTTCCTGGGTAGCTTGAGAAATCAGTAAGCTACCTAGAAAGACATGGATAACTGGACCTGTGGGATACTCAGAGCTAAATGATCCTAAAAGGAAGACATCTTTCTTTCAATGGTATTTACAGTCACACATTAGAGAAATTGATAATCATTAAAGAATTATCTTCAAGGAGAAAATACAATCCATGTTTACATACTTTACAGTTTCTCCCTGGGGATGATGAATTATTAGTATTCCTGAGAAAGGCTCCTTCATTTTCATTATTTCAAAGCAGACAGAGATAAAGTTGTAGGTGATGAACATGGCTAAAAGATTGGTGAAAGCCTACTGTGGCTGGGGTGAGCAGCAAGGGTGGCTTGAATCTATTTGAGAGCTCCTAAGACACTCACTGGCTGTTCCAAGTACATTAAGCAAGATTGCTAATAAGTACCTTAACTTAAGTAAAAACTGTCTGCTTTCACAGAAGTGCTTACCACAGCACAGGTTCAATGGAGCAAACATTTGATCCAGGGAAACCCTGTACAATGTGGATTTTATTAGGGAGTTTTCCTTGATCATGTCACAGCAAATTACATAAAATCTGATGTAGGAGTAGATTACCAGGGAAAATCATAGGTCCATCAAATCTGGTATACTGTATTTTAGAAATAGCATGCAATGGATTTTTGAATAAGGAATTTCAGAAGAAATCAAATACAGACTCTCCCCTAATGTAGTATCCCAGGTTTCTTTCATGGTTTCCAACTATTCTCTGAAACTATTTATACTAGTAGGATCTCAAACATATTATGCAAGGACTGCCACTGTTATACCTAAAGATACTTCCCTTATTTTGTTTTAAATCTGATATTTGATATTTCACTTTGGAAAGGTAATCCAAATTACATTGTAATCTTTTTTTTTTTTTAAATTATGATCTCTAGTATAAGATGTATGATTAGTTATCTTTACTTCAGCGTTTTTGCTTTCTATAGATTTCCATTTTATGTCACTTGCTCTTTCATCACTCAGCTACTCAACATTGTGTTCTTCTCATCTAAATTTAACTCTCTGGATACCAGATATCTAATCTGAGCTAGTTCTGCATTATGACAGACATCTAAGAGAAACAGAATTAGTCATTGGCTGGAAACATTGTTGTTTTACTCACTGTTTTATATAATCTCCATTAATTAATTTCTCTACAAGCCTTCTAATTCTGGGTTTCTTATTTTGATATTTGCAACCAATTTACCCAGTATAGAAATTAGACTTATTTCTCTATGGTTTCCTGGATCTCCCTCCCCACTGCAAAATTTTTTGTAGTGGGGAGGGAGATCCAGGAAACCATAAGTAAAAAACATTTCTATTGTATTTCCCACTGCCACTCTTTCAGTACTGAGGTCAATTTAAGCGCTAGGTTACACACCACAGTGAGTAGTTTGGCAATTTCATATATGAGTTCCTTTAGAGCTCTTGCATGATCTGGTCCTGATGATTTGTCACTACTCATTGTATTGATTTGTTCTTAAACCTCTTCTACTGACACATCAATTTAAGACTGTTCCTCAGATTTGTCCCTCCATAAAGGATAGTTCCAGTGTAGAAACCTCTGAAAGCTCCTCTGCAGCAAACACTGATGCAAAGAATTAATTTAGCATTTCTGACATGGCCTTATCTTCCTGGAGTGTTCTTCTTACACCTGCAGGCCTGATTGACTCCCTGGCAGGATTCCTGCTACTGTTGTATTTGAAAAAAAAAGGGAAAAAATATCTCTTTAGTACGCTATTCTCCAAAATTTCCCATCTCTGGCATTTGTTTTGTGTTTGGCCTGCTATATTCTATTCCATTTTCCTTTGTCAGGAAACATAGCCTGGGACACAACAAATATAGGAAACAAAGCAGGATTTTGGGGACAGAGCAAGAGAACCACAATGACAAAAATACAAGACTTAGCTATTCTTAAACAATCAAGAATACCACCAAATGTCATTGCTTGCTTACAGATGTTGTGAAAAGGGTGAATTCTACTAAAGAGTGAGTATGATAGCTAATATTTGACAATTCCTCTAATGACCTTGAGGAAAAAAGTTTTTAATTTAATTTAATTTAATTTCCAATTTAAATATTTTTATCAGATTTGAGAAAAGTTTCCTGATGTTTCTGATGTCCACTGATTTGGGGAAAGACCACAACAAACGACAGTAAAATTTTTTTGTTTCATTTTAACCATGGTGGTTTCAGACCAAAGAGTTATTGCAATGAGCTTCATAATAGTATTAGTAGAAATGTTTTATTGGCTGGCTTCAAATATTTTCGTCCAGCTTTCAGTTCAAATTTACAGTTCCATTTGTCTGTTCCCCCTTTCAGTTCATTGTCACCCTAGATTTTCAAGAAGTCTTCATTAATGTCAGTATCTTTTTGTTCTCCCTTTCTGTATTTTATTTGGAGAAACAGAAAATAGCTGACTTTAAGTGTAACTTTCTTCTTTCTATCTGAATTCCACTAACTGGGCAATAACATCTGCAACAGGAAGGACTTCTGAATATAATGCTGTTGTGTTTTTGCTAATGCTATGACTTAAAGATTGGCAAAAAAAGTGCAAAAAAGATGTATGAAATGGAGAGGATGGCTGAGGAAAAGCTAACCATGGGTTGCCTACTGATAGATCTTGTTTGCAGTCAATATTTAGGAGCAGGCTAGAAATTTGGAAGACAAAAAGGAAACATGAAAAAGAAGTAGCTGAAAACAGATGTTTTCCAGCAGCTTTCTGCTTGTGCTGCTCACAGAACTCGTTGTGAAAGACAGAAAGACAAAGACTCAGGACAAAAGAGTAGGACACACAGATAAATCTTACCCTCCTTTTCCCATAGCCAGTGAAGATTAAAAGAAAATAAATTTAAAAAAAATATCAAGTAATCCGAGCCATAAACTTTTAAGAGATGGTCCCTCATCATCAACACCAACTGTGGAGCAATGCAACAAGAAAACTGGTTGAGAGGTTTGTAAGGGAACACACCTTCCTCCACATGGTTTCTCCTCTGAGAAACCCCTTCACATCATGCCCAGAGGCCAGAGCTCTGTCATTTAGAAGATTTTTTTGTGAGGTATCAAGGAGCTTAAATTACGTCATGTCTTGAAATTTACTGCATTAACATTTCTGATAAGAAACTGAAGAATATTTCTGCTTTTTCTTTGCACCTCAGAATGGCAAAGAATAATTGTCAAGGTAGCTATTATTGTGCACTATGAACACAGGAGCATCATAGCACTTGTGTGGCTGGTTTTCCACTGGTCATTTCTCCATCAGAGATTTTAATGCACAGATTTTGTGGTTTGCAGTTATTTGCCATGTTTAAAACTTGAAAGAAGAGTAAATTATGCTCCATTTTTTTCCACTTACCAGTCCAACAGTATATAAAACCCACAGAAATCTTTTTCTTATAACTTTGTTCATGCAAATTGCTTTACTTTCACGATTACTTTAATTTAATTTAATGGGACTAATCATATCAAGAAGGTGTTCTCACTTGTGGACTATTTTTCAGGATTAGATTTTTGGATAACACCAGGTGGAAATCCCCATTTTGGACACAGACCTGAGGCAAGGCTGAGAATCTCTGTTAAGAGTGTAATTCTTGTTAAGATACTAATGCAAAAATATTTTATTTCTTCATTTTATGTAGCAAAATTTTACTGTGTCTAAGCATTGAAACTGGATTGATATCAACTCTTTGCTGACTAGACTGTGTTTTTATAAACCCAAAAGAAATGGTGGTTTCTTCTATTAAAATTTTTCAAGGCAGTTACAAGTGCATGTAGCTTGGACATCTCAGAAAGCAACAAAAATAAATATTCATCATAGACAATCGATCCTAGGAAGATATAATTAGGTGAAAAGTATTGTTTCTTTCTAAAAAATTAGTGTGATTATAAATAAGAGCTAAACATACTTCTTATTTAACTGTGTTTTCCAAGTTTTCCTTTGGAAAACATGTAGCTTCCTTGCTAGGAAGCAAATATCTTTGTGTTATAGTGCAGAAAGATGTGCAGATGGTAGGGAAAGGTGGCAGCTAAGGTGACACTCCAGTTCACATGATCTGGTCATGGTCACACAGCTGTGCAGAACCCTCCGTCCAGAAGGCATCAGGACCTTGGTCTGAGAAAGACTAAGCAGGGTATTAGCATTTTTTCGTGTTTAAAAAAAAAAAAAAAGGAGGAGAACTAGTCATAGTTTGCTTCTTACTTTTCTTTCAGCTTTTAAAATTACACATTCACACTTTGTGTTCAGATATTTGAAGTACACATAGATGCTTTTGTCCTCACCTGGAATTGTGGATGTTTTTTGACATGGCAAAACAGACCTTTTTCAGTGAAGTGCTTGCAGTATATTTAAAAAATAAAACACTAGATTTCATATCAGCAAGCATATACTCTTGATTCTATTACCTGGTTTTGCTTGAAAAAGAAATTGATCTGTTGGAAAAGCAGATAAAGTATGTGCAGTATATTGTTGTTATTGGCCCCATACTGTCTAAAGTTCTGGAGAACACTTTATTTTTAATTTGCTGTATATCTTTCCTTATAACATAGAGTGTTACTCATGCTGCAGTGTACATCTCAACATATCCATATGCCTATAAGGCTCACAGTCCCATAGTCAGGAGCAGCAAACTTACGGATTTTATACTATAATATTATTTACTTTGATACTTCATCTCAGACACAACGAACTGTTTGCAGGCATCTTAACTTGGCATTCTATAGATAGCTGTTTCTCCTGTTTACAAACAAGTTACATTAATTTAATGATTCTGCAATTACATTAAAAGATTACCAGACCACTTGAAAATCCCCTACTAGCATTCTCATTTATATTAGCGTACCGTTCTCAATTAGAGTAATATATGTCTGATGATTCACTTTACTGCAAAACTTCATTTGGATTTCTAGCTAATCCACATTGTGCCAGTGTTTAACACCAAATAGAAACAAATGTCTCTGATTTTTATTTTTTTTTTTTTTTTAGCCAGAAATAATAAAAAAAATTACCAGACTGTTTCATAGAACATTTTTTATGTATCAAAGATTATTATTTGATTGCTGCAAAATAGACCACCTTCAGTAGGCACAGCACATCTGCTTGATTTTCTGAGAGGGGATAAATAAACTTCTTTGAGTCTATGGGTAACAGTGCTGGTGAGGGAGACATCAGTGACATCCAGACAGTGATCATCTCATTGCAGAGGAGAAAGTAAAGAACAGAAGAAAGTAAAAGCTGCCCTCATTTGCAGAAAGTTATCTTTTCAAGCTGATCATTAGCTTGCACTCAGGGCAAACTTTTCATCATCTGCCCTTATCTGCAAAGCCAAGTTATTATAACAGAAGCCACCAACAGGCTAAGGAGGGAAGGAATTGAAAAGTTTGGGAGAAATGTATGTTAAAATCTGTTTAAGACAATATGAAAAAACTGCTCACGTACATACAAATAGGTGAAAATTCTTTTTCAGCGTTATTTACCTGAGAATGAATTTCAGTTTGAAGAGGCCTTTATGTCGTTTCAGGCAGAGCACCTAAGATATAAGCAATTTTCAACAAGAGTACTACACATTTGTCTTTATAACAATTTGTATGTAACAGCTTTTATGCAAATGATGCTAAAGTGGCACCTTTTTTCTAAATTGGACATTTTTATGGTTATAATTTTCTTCTGTAATAACAGCAAAAAAATGGTTGTCCCAGTGGAGTTGAGCATTTCATCTCTAGTGCTGTTTTGTGAAGTTGGAATGACAAGTTTCTTTCATTTGCACAAAGAATGACAAAAAGAAGTATTTTTTGTCATTCTTGTCTGACTTGGTTGAGGCAGTTACACTTGGAAGCAGCATCAGTCCCCTGACACCAACCTTTTCTCTGCCATCAAGAATGGTATCATAAAGTCATAATAAAACTTAAAGGAACTAAAAAAATATTGTATTCTCTCTGTTTATGCTCTTTGAAGGACATAAATCACTTTGTTAGTTTAAATAGTTGCTGCTTTGGTGTGGTCTTTGGCGTTGATTCACACTCATTCTCCAGAGGTCAGACAGGTGACTTTTACAGACCATGGTTTTGGATTTAATTAACTATGATACAAGAGAATTTATGTATTTCATGTAAACATTCCAAGGCACTAGTATAATAAACCAAATAAAATAGGCAGGTTCTTGTTGCTTAATTGACTATGCAGTTCTGCAACAGTGATGTGAGAAATTCTGGGTCTTTAACAACGATTAAATTCTATCCCAGCTACCAATTAATTAGTGATCTGTGACCAGGAAAGTTTATGATGGATGATTTTACCCCATAAAGTGATAAATTGGTAGACTTTAATTGAGACATACAATAAGGTTAACAAAATCAAATTGAAATCTGATACTTCATCTCATAAAGTAGAATCCTATAAAATATAATTAAATGTACTATTTAGTAAAAAAACCCACAAATGTTTATTTGAATGTGAACAGCCAATAAATGCTGAAGCCCCTTGTGTGTCTCTCTCTAAACTATGTAGGTAATATTCGTATACCTTCTATATTTAAACTAGTTAAATACAAAGTGTATTTTTAACCAATCTGCTGTTAGTACTGATTTTTATTTCTGCTACTCAAACATTACCAGTAGTGTTCCTTGGCATTCTTCATGCTGGCCTAGTGTGCTGTGTTTTCTGGGACAGAGTTAATTTTCTTCACAGCAGCTAGCATGGGGCTATATTTTAGATTTGTACTGAAAACAGGGTTTATAATGCCAAAATGTTTGTGTTATTGCTAGGCACTGCCTACACAACATCAACGTCTTTTCTGCATCAATGCATTTTCTGCAGAATCTGGTGCCTGCCTTTGTTAAACTTCATACACTTGGTGACTGCCCAGTCCTCCAAATTGTTGAGGTCTCTCTGCAGGGCATCCCTGCCTTCAAGGGAGTCAACAGCTCCTCCCAGTTTTGCATCAACACACTCAGTGCACCTTTGAGTTCTGTGTCCAGGGTTGTTTATGAAGAAGTTGAAGAGAGTTAGCCCTAAAATGGAGACCTGCAGAACCCCCCAGTGACCCCCCAGTGACCCATCACCAGCCTGATGTTACCACATTCACACTTGGGGCAAGTGTAACCTTAATTATTGTAGGAATGAACTGAAAGTTTAAGTCCAGCCCTTTTTTTTTCTTTTTTTCTTTTTTTTTTTCTCCAGAGTGCTTATTTCCTGGAATGGTTTTCCTTAGAAATGTAAGGTTTTCTCTCTCTGCTCAACAATTTCTGTCTCTGAAGTTCCTGTGTTTTGCATTGTACCTTCCATTTCAGCTATACAGTATCTGTACATATAATTGCTGAACTGCCAGAGGAAAGAATGCCTTGAGACATCCTAGAATTTCAGCAAAGGCAAAGCTTCAAAGCAATTAAAGTCATAACTCTGTATGCAAAAGGAATTTCCTGAAAATAATGACTGGAGGAGGAGTTGATTATGTTGATAAGTATATTAGAATGTTAATACTGATTTTTTTCTTCTAAATCCCTGGAATAAAACTCTGTTCAGTCATTAATATTCCTATAAAGACATAATGGAAACCTGCATCCTCCTATCCCTGAAAAAGAAAAAAAAACCAACAGTGAATAGAGCTGAGTAGGTGAAATGTTTTGTATGCTTGGGGCACTCCCACAGAAACCACATCTTGTCTTTAATCATTTGGATTTCTTAAATAATTTCACAGCACACCATCTAATTTATAAATATCTGCTCACGAAGAAACACTTCTGGTATTATGGAGGAGAGGGTGTGGGTTAATACATTATTTACATTTTAGAAGCAGAAACGTCTTTTTCTTGGCATAATATTAATTAATAAATACTTTGTACATTTAATAGTGCCTTTTATCCAAAGACCTCAAAGCATCTCCAGATTTTTGGAAGTGGGCAAACTGAGGCAGATAACTACTAGGCAGCATTTCCAAGGTCATTCTGTATGTTCCTGGTGGAGCTAACAATGGATACTCTAGTGCTCTGACTAAGAATCCTGAAACCAGCGCCTCTGGCCCACTGCACTGCATGAGCAAATCTATGTACACTAATAGATTATTAATGTTTTGGCAATCTAATGGTTTACATAGTTTGACATACCTTTAGGGCTTTGTAATTAAGGAAATATGTGTTAACTTTAGCATTAAAATGCTTCTTTTTGGTCAAATATTCAGTGGAATCAAGTTAACAAATGCTAGCTTTACTGTCCCTGAAAACTAGCGAGGAAAATAGCTCATATGGGATGTGGAATAAAAGGGCTGATTTCACCTAAAAAGATTATTTTTTTTAAGTCTTCTAAATGCAACGTTAAAAAGAGTTTGAATATATTGAGCCTCACTCAACAAGCAGGGCTGAAAAAGAACCCAAGCTTGAAAAAAAATTTTTTTTAATTTGTTTTGAAAGTCCAAATCACCTCTGGCCTAATTGACATCTGCACTATGGCCTCTTTATACTTTTCTGGTAACATAAAAGCACCTGAAAGTGTGGATATATTTTAATATACTCTTCTGCAAAGGTCTAAGGAGATTTACTCTGAGAAAAAAAATCTCTTCAAGGTTGCCTTCTATATTTGCAATTAACTCAATAGGAAAAAGAAAGTAATACAATTTCTTCTGACAGTGTTTTTAGTTTCATACACTATATTTACATCTGACTAAAAGACTTCTTGGTGCAACCTCTGCTAAGCAGAATGATCCTTGCATCATGAATAATCAAATGAGATTAGCCAACTGTGTCCAGGTCCAATTGTCCTCTTATTGTCTACAGAAAAATCATCCTTTGGTTTTAGACTACTTTATAGTCTACTACCATAATCCCTGATAGCCTATCACCAGAAAACCACCTGAATTCCTTCTTTTTTTTTTTTTCTTAAAATATTAAATGTTCTTTATCCATTCTTGTTTATCTGCTGTCTGTCTGTAGCATGCATGACAGTTCAATATCCCTGTCATCCTGGTGTGTTTTGTGCTTCGTTAATTATGAAAATCAAATGGTGATTACAAAGCCTTCATGTGCAAATCAGAAAACATGATGCACACAGTTACACATAGCCATTTACCACACTCATCAGTAACTGCAAGATCTCAGGAAGAACGCTCACAATTCCCCTTGCAACGTTATTTCTTGAAAGCATTCATTTCCTATAGCAAGATAATGGACTGAAGGAGGCACAGATCCTCATCTCCCTAACCTTGGTGTAAATTAGGAAAAGCTCCCCTGAAATCAGTGCAGTTGCTCTGAATAAGCAACAGAGATCAGAGTCTGGCTCAGGAACTTTGCATATTCACTATTAAACTTGGAAAACGGAACCCCTGTCTGTCTCAATTTCCCAAGTGCTATCTGTCTGTTACAAGGCACACACACATTAATTGTGTGTTTTAAAACTTTGTTTGGTTGAACTTGTCATCCTAGGCTAAAATTGTGTGACCTAACTTGTAGTAGCTTTTGCAGTGAAGGTATCATTTACTGTTGAGTATATTTTACTGTGCTGTTATAGATCTTTTCACTCAACCAGCTGTCTAACATGTTGAATAGTCTTTCATCTTGTCAAACACTTCCATTCCCCTTTCTACAGCTTTCTCAGCCAGCATGTACACACCTAATCAATCTAATGCCACTGTCTCCAGACTTTAAAACCAAAAAGCACTGCCCAAACTACTTTTTTAAAGAGACAGTCATCCTTTTCTAGTAAATTCATCATCAAGAGGACAGATAAATTGTTAAATGAGAAGAAACACATCTCTGAAACTGTTACTCTAGGTCCAGCCTCTGAGCTTGGGTTCACTCACTGAATCTGTCATTCAGTAAAGGCTGTTGGGGGCTTCCCTTCACGTTGATCATGTATATGTTAATGTAATTTAATTTAATAAACATCTTACACATGGAACTGAGCTTAAATCCTCTCGCTTTTGCTTACTTATACTTTTTTTTTTTCCATTTTTAGGCAAACAAGATTAGTCTGCCTCAATCTGTTCAATGCCATTTTTCTTTTTTTTTTTTTTTTTTCCTTTTCCTTATCCTTCATCAAGGGAACTCCATTAGTAGATTGATGTTTACATCATACAGGAGGCAGATGAAAAAAATCCATTGGCATTGCTTTCTGGTGGCCCCTGCTATGTGATATAGCATATACCTTACATGGTATGGAGTATTCATTAGGTCTGTTTTTATTTTTATTACTTTTATTTTTATTAGATATATTACCTCCTGAGACTGTATGAAGTGAACCATGTCACTGGGTGAGATTACTACTCAGTTAATAGCAGTTCTGAAATCAGTCAGTTGGGAATAGGCTATGTTGCAAGAACCTCTAAAATGTGAATATATGCGGTGGGGGACAGGGTAGCTTTCCAAAGGGGAGGGTTTTTCTTCTGTTGATGGATTCTCTTGTGGAGCATTTTTCAATTGCATTCTCCTTTCTATATGTGCTTTTAGTTAAAACAGATAACAACACCTGAAACAAACACTTTTATAGCTGGCAGGTACACATGAAATAGAGAGGCCTGAACAAACAGGTAGAAGTGGGTGCTTTGTATTTTCAGTCCGATTTTGAATTACTAGGATGGAGGGAGGTAAAGACACTTCAACCTTTAAGCCCCTTTGACATTCGCGAAGTGCTAAAAGTCAGCTGGGGTCTCTGCTCTGACAAATTTGCATCTCTTTGAATATGACGCTTGAAAAGCCAAGCCGCTAGATTAAATTTTGCCATGGAGAAAATGAGAAAGGCTTCCATCTCCCAGGTCTACTGGGAGGATCTTTATGGTTGATTTACTTTTTTTAAATAAATGTTTCTTTATGTGTTTCCTCTAGTTTGTGTCCAGCCTTCCTCTATCATGCATGCTGTAACTTCTGCCAGTAATATCAGCCCACAGTAAGTCAACCTGGGCAGAGCACAAGGTGAAAGAATATTTCAATCCAAACTGCATACCCCTTCTGTGTTTTCTGATTAAAATTTGCAAGCAAACCTTGGAATAAACTATACCTGACATGACTTCTAAAATAATTTACGCAGTTTATAAACCACGGGCTAAATCCTGCAAACCCTCCCTATGCCATTTGTATGCAGAAGGGCTGCAGGTTTGCAGGAGCTGGCCCAGCTGTGTAACTGAAACCTTACTGTAGAGGACAAGAGGCAGAATAATGATTATAGTGAACCCATAAAAATAATAAACTGATTGCCCATTGAATAAAATCCACTAAAGTATGAATTATCTAATGAGCTGCTGCTGTGCTTCAGGCTGACTTATCCTGCATTAAGTCAACAATGACACACCACAGACTACTGTGGACCTACTGTGGGGAAGGTGAGGGCGAGTTTGGCACTCATGTAGGTGTAGAACTGTTTCAGCTAATGACAAATAAAAAGGTGTATGTGAGGCAAATGTTTCAAGACTTACAGAAGCTTATAATATGGACTCCATTTATTTGCTAAGTATTTATGGCAGCTCCTGAATTTATAACCATGTCAAGAAAAAAACTTTTCACAGATGTTGAATGTAAACATTGTTTTAATAGTCATTGATGAAATCCCAACTACACTGCTGTTATACTTGCATTATTAAATAAGGCTAGTGCTTGAAATCATACTAGATTTTAAAACAAAATCTAATACCCCTCCCTTGTATCTACATTTGCTACTACAGGATACTCATTATTTTTGGAATTTCTAAAGCAGAATAAACATTTTTTTTGTGAGCCAAGAGATGACTCCCTCAATGCATTACTTTACTCTCTCTTTGTTTCCTCATTGTATGTGAAATGTGTATATAATAGTATCATACTCAGAGCCAGTAGGAGATATTGTGTGTGAAGGGTTTTTTTCTCTATACAAAAATTGTTTGCAAGTTCTGTGCACAGCAAAAGCCATGAAAAAATCACGTATAGCTAGTTTTCCCTTTTTATTTTTATTTCCTTGCTGAGTTCTTATAATTTTCTGGCAGATCGCATTACATTAGAATGAAATGTGATCTGTAGTTAGGACTCAGCAATGCATCCTGCAGCTTTAACTCAGTCACTTGGGTTCCAGTTCAGCCCAACATGTGTCTCTTGAAATAATTCAGGAGAGCAGATTGATGATATACTTAGCAGAGGAATAACAGTGCTGGAGACTGCCAGTACTAAGCAATTCAGTTATTAAATGTATCTAAGCATCTGAAGAAAAAATCCAACTTTCTGGGAAAGAAAAAGGAAAATATTTAGGAACCCAACAAAGCTTCTGTTGATATTTACTGGAGCAGTGAGATATGCAGAGCATTTTTTAAAGGACTTAAACTGGACTTGAAAGTCCAGTTACTGCAAATTGATCCTGAGGGTCTTACCTCAGAATCTTACTGTCATTTAAGGGTCTCATTCAGGTCTGTTTTCTTCAGATGTCACTGTGGCATTTTAGTTCAGACACAGAAGTATTCTCTCTTCAGCGAAAGCAATTCTTTTGAGTAACTAAATGGTTTGAAGCTTTTATATAACATTAATTTACGCACCCAAATGTTCTCACACATTTCAGTGTCTGTTACTTTTGCTACTTGTGTCTTCCCCTCTCAAATCCAGCTGTTCTCTCAGCAGTCTCAGACCAGCTCTGGCCTGTGGTCACTCTACTGCTCTGCACATTGAATCTGCCTCCTCATTCATGTCATTCCCTACTTTGGAAGACTGCCCTTATATGTGACATTTTATTCCCCGCTGGAGACTGCAATCACCTCCATGACTGTAGCATATGAGTAGCAGTGGGACCTGCCAAACGCATCCTTGCTGAAGGAAGAAAGGTCATCAGTCCCACTCAGGTACACAGCCCCACAGAGTGGGCATGGTTTGGGGTGCAGCAAACCCCTTGCCCAAGTCCCAGACCAGCTCTAGTGGGATGGTGACTCAATACAGCCTAGCAGATTGAGCACAGCCTAGATATTTTTGCTCTGAATTAAGCCCCGAACTCCCAGCAAGTCCACTTCCCAGCTAGGATAATGACTTAGATGCCTTTTTCCAGAGAAAGAAAAAAGTGAGTGATCTGGGAGTTTCTGAGAAAAGCACTTCAATACCTCATTTGAGTATACCCTTATGCAATGTATTGGAGTTTCTAGGACAACTCACTTACAAATGGATCATTACAGCGGTAAAAGCCAGTTTATTATTTAACCAATTCAGGCTGAGTAGAGACTGGAGAGTATTGGCACTTGCATTGATTGTAAGTAAGAGTCTAGCAATTAATGAACAGAGTTTTCAGCAACAGTCTTGAGGAGAGAGTGCAATGAGCCCAAATAGGTATGACTGAGGAGGTGTTAACGGAATTCAGAATAAGCCTGAAGAAAAGGGCAGTGAAAAGCAGGGCATTCCCATAACCCATTGCCAATGTCCACACATCACAAGTATTTTTAAATGCACCTTTGATCTGGGTTGACAAAGTAGTTTTCAACCCTTATATGCTGATTATTACTAGTAGAACATTTTACTGAGGAAGGCAAATGTCTCAAAAGCCACCTAAGAATTTCTGTGAGTAATCAGTCATACTAAGGGTGTGAAGAAATGTCTGTGATAGCCAGAGTCTGGAGGAAATACACAGACGTGCCTAGGAAAGGCCACTCTTGTGTCTTTTGTGGCACAGAACTCCAGTAAGAAATGGTCAGGCTTGGTGCTAAACTAATACAATTGCACATATATAGATATATAGGGTGGAGAAGTCTGGCTTGGAAAGGAGCTCTTCAAGGCACTTTGCTTTGAGGGGATCGGCTAAATTCTAAAGCTTATGAATTTACTGTGGCTTTTCATGCTTACAGCACCAGGCGTCTGTATTTATTTTAATGAAACAAGAGAAGACTGAAAATTCACATGATTCCAGGACTTCAACATTTAGGAGATTCTCCTTATGCCTGCAAGGATATATTCTAAAGGGACACACACATTTAGAACACATTTCATCCACCCTATGACAGTTATACAGCTGTCTTTCCTTATCCAAGTCTCTTTTAAAGATTAATTTCTTCTATAATCCCTGCAGCACAGGTCAAAAAGAATAATAAAAACCCCTAAGTAAATAATTAATAAAATAATAAATTTGTAATCCAATTAAACAACAACAACAACATCAACAAAAATCCCCCCAGATCCTCTCTGCGCTTGAGCTCTTAACCATGTTATATATTTTCTGCATTTGTCCTTCAGATGGCATGGTCTTCAGAGTACTGGCTTAATTTCTGATTCATTCAGCTAAGGGTACATGGTCATCATATAGCAAAAGAACACATAATAATACACAGATAGTGATGGATGCAGATACACACTCCATGTTCACTGCTCAAATCACTACAAATCTGAAGGCATATATGGTTGCTCGCACATTTAAAATCACACATGTAAACAAATGAGGATAGACACATGCACATGTAATCTCTCCTCATAGCACCCATCTCGGGGTTATGCAAATTGATCTTGTGCGTGTGTGTGTGTGAGGTACAACAAATACCCACAATCGTAAATTAACTCTTTCCAAATAGTAAAAATCTTGCTATTAACGTGACATGCTTAAATCCAAATGGACAAGTTTATGTTCCCTTCTGCCCCTTTCTTCCTCTTTCTCACTCCCTCTCTCTGCCTCTCCCTCTCTCTCTCACTTTACCTTCCCAACGGCACTATTTTATTTCAGAAGAAAACTTATGAAAATTGTTGAAACACACACTACAAAGCATTTGCTTTTTTTTTCTCTCCTTTTTTTTTTTTTATTTTTTTATTTCAGCAGATAGCCCCCAAAAAAGGCAGGGATGTCAAAGGCTTCGAGTCCCCCCTTTGACATTCACGCAGTGCTGAGAGTCAGCCGGGGTCTCAGCTCTGACAAATTTGCATCTCTTTGAATGTGACGCTTGAAAAAAGCCGGAGCTGCTAGATTAAATTTTTTTTTTTCCATCGAGAAAATGAGAAAAGCCTCTATCTCTCCGCCGAGTCTACTGGGAAGATCTTTATTCTGATTCTTGTTAGAATTGTTTATCACCCTGACAGACCAGACTCGGACGAGATAAAGGCGCTGCTCCATCACGGGGCCTGACAGTGGTAGGACATGCAGAGAAATGAAAGGAGCAGGGGAAAATATTATTAATAGATGCCGACTTGATTTGCCTCTATGGCACGTCAAGGAAGGAAGGGAGGGGGGAGCCACGGCTTGATTGCAAGCCTATGAAGTTCTGTCCAAAAAAGAAGCTATTTTTCATTAAGTGATAGAAGGGCTTTTTTCATGTTCTTTCCTGAGGAGCTGATAACTTATGCAGTTTATTCTAACCCTGCTGATTTCTGTCAGGGAAAGAAAACTCCTGAAAGATGGCTCCAGCTCGTCCTTTTCAGAGAAGGAGGCTGTCTTGTCAAAGATGGTAGCAAGGCATTAAAGCCCCGGCCTTGACTCCTGCAAGGTCCCTCGGATGTGATTGGGTGTGCATGTGTCTGTGAGCATGGGGGTGGGGAAGGAGGGTGTTATTATGTACCCACTATGGCCCTCGGAGAGGAAAAATAAAAATATATATGCAGAGTGGTGCTTGCACATTTGTACATGGGCATACACACCACAAACACAGAGGCTTTGTGCATTTGAGCATACATGCAAAATCACTTGTTTCACTGCCTAATTACTCTGCAGTTGGTAAAGATTTGTCTGATATGAGCATGTGCTGAATTTGAGAATTGGGTGTAAAGTTAGAGCAGCTTCATTCAAAATGAACGTTAAAAAATAACCAGCTCCCTGCTACCTCCTGTATGTCAGGTCTCACACAGAAACATGACTGGAAATACGAGCCCAAGAGCTCCTGCAGTGATGCTGACTCTACTGTGACTGTCTTATTTTCTGGGGCAAAATTGCCTCTACATGATCATTATTTCTCTTAGGTTAGATATTTTTGGATGGGGAAAATAGGAGTGAGAAATATTCTTTGCGCCCATCATGGCTGTGCTACTGTTTTTCTTGGATCCTTCACATTTGCAGCCCTGACCATTTGGGGTATTTGCTGCAGTGTTTAATAAATACAGTTCCTTTTTTGTAATTAACTTGTTTGTTTCCAGAAAGGATTGTGTTTGATCACTCTCCTAAATGGAGGTTGAATTCAGTATAAATTAACTGCTGGATAAATGCTTGCCTTGAGGCAATAGAATGGGTCTGTTTCTGTGAACCTGCTTTTGGAGGTTGCTTCCTGATGGATCCATCCTACATCATGTTGAGCATCTTGAGAGGAGCTACAAATAATGCTGAGGTCTCTCTGCTTTCAGTAGAATGGAAGAGCCTAACAACTCAAGGGACTTACTCAGCACTTTGCCACTAGAAAGGCTAAAGCTTTTTTTTTCTGGAAAGCTCATGGACAGCCTCAGCACTAGGCAGTTCACTTTCTCTTTATTCTTCAGATTTTTTCCTAAAGAGTTGTTCTTTCTACTAAGACCAATAAGTGCTTTTAAAATGCAAGATCTTTTCCATTCAAGTGCCCTTAAAAGAGGAATTAATGACGGAAATATTTCAAAGCACTTTAAAAAGGCCTATGTTACCTATCTTCCTAACTCTACCACATCTCTCCTGTACAATCAGTGGCAGTCAAGTCTATAATTGATTCATTTTCAAATTCAGGTGCAGATGATAAAGGGTGACTGCTTGGGGGAGATCCTACACCAAAATTAGGGATTATACTGAGGTTTAGGTTAAGCTAATGCCCCCTTTGGGGCTGCAAATTTTTACCACCATTTCAGTGATCTTCCTCACCTCTCCTGAAAACTACACTGTAGCTTTCCTGTTAGATATCCTAGCCCTGCCACAAATCATCAAGCATCCTGATGTACCTGGCAGGAGGATTATGGACTGCTGTGTACTAATGCACGTGGCATAGTTATCCATGTGCTGATATGAGACTGGATTTGAAAACCCACTTATCCAGGTGTCTGTTCCTTACTGCATTGTGTCAGAATCCTCTTGCAAATCCATTCTTTTAAGTATAAGGACATGTTAAACTGCTTCTGAATGTTAGTCGAGTTACTGTAGCATAATAGCCAAGATAAAATCATTGAATTACTAGAATGGTTTGGGTTGAAAGGGACCTTAAAGGTCATCTCATTCCAGCCCTCCTACCATGGGCAGGGACACCTTCCACTAGACCAGGTTGATCAAAACTCCATCCTACCTGCCATTGGGAGAGCACCATCTTTTCTCAGAAGATCAATCTCATGGCAAGTGGTGGAGATCTGCAAGCTGGGAAGGAGAATGCAGCTCTTGGAGGTTGAGGGTCTTACACGCAGAGACACTGAAAACCTCCATCTTGTGTCCTTTCTTCATTTTCTGTGTTGTTTACTGATATGATGTCGGTGAATTTTCAGGAACCTTGTGCATGATGATTAGTTCTGACTTCAGAGGTTACGCAAACATTTAGAGGAATCCTATGTTGTCTCTGTATGAAGAGTCTTTTGGTAAAACATGATGAACAATCACAATAGATAACTTTATTTATGGATGCTGAAATTGTAGGAGCATTGTGTGAGCTCAGGATGATGCTACAAAGAAAAAGACAGTCTGCTCACATCACACAGTCCAAGGATGGGAGAAAATAAGCAAAACTACTTTTTATAGCTCAGAATCTGAAGGCTGCTGATAGCGAGCAGCCCAAGGTCACACAGAAAGTCTGTGGAAGGGCAGAATGTTTGAAATGAGTGAGGTCTTTAGTCCTAGTTCAATTTCTTAACCACAGCACAGTGTTTACTCAGACCAGCTCAGTCTGTTTTGGCTGAGCCAAGCTCTCCATATCATGTTCCGCTGTAATGTAGACACACAAAGCAATTCATAAAGTCCCTCTTTTTTATGACTACAACTAATTTACCAAAATTCTGTGAGAAAGCATCATGATGTAGGTAGGGATTTTCCTCTTTTTTTTTTTTTTTTTTAAGCTGCAGTTGTTTACATTGCTCCAGTGACAAAGAGGAATACTGTTAATGAAACTTTGAGAAGGGAGGTTGAGTTATGAATCCCCAAAGTCCTCCATTTGCATAGTTTTAGAGAGTGGATATATTTGGCAGGCATTCTTTTTATTCAGCTATGGGTTTGGCACATGCCAGAGTACAGAGGCTGAGTGAGCATCATGCAGCAATTTAAAATGAGAAAACAGATGTGGTTTTGCATTTTGTTATGTGTTGAGTCTCAGGCTACCATGAAATATCTTTTGGTAATCAGCACACCCAAACTGCACAGTTCACGTGTTGATACCTTATAGCTATGCCACAGAAATAAATATTTTCCTTTTCTTTTTCCCTTCAGTTGGTTATGCTGCCCCAAATTATCTTAGTATTGTGGATAATTATAGCTGAATTCATCAGGATTTGTAATACTCCACATAATCCTCCTTGAGTTTGGGTCCTTACATGCATTATCCCAATCCTTGCACCTACAAACCAGCAAAGAGAGATGGTGACATCACAAGATTATTTATAACAATTTCACATGAGAAGAGTGCAAAGCTTCTATTTCTGAATGGGAGTCTATACAATGTGCAAAAACTAATGAAAATTACATAGCTGAGCAGTATTGAACACAGCAAAAAATATTTTCTTAGAAATCAGTTCAAATATAGACTAAAGAACTGGTGATTGCAGTGCAAATTTAACATAAGGGATTTAAGACCTGGTCCCATATCACTGGCAGAATTCACTTGATTTAAATGCATGTCAGTTCAGGTCAATAGAAGGCAATTATTTTTTGTATGATGATAAGTATGAAACCCTGAACAATGACTGGAATGTGTTTATTGCTGATCTTTGTCTGAATTAGATGGGAAAAATAGCAATTCTTGCATTGTTATACAGCATCTTGCTGGATCATGCTAAGTGTGATGGTTTCGAGTTGTTAAAGTAGGAAGTTAGGGCTATTAAATCATGGTTTCTGTGTAATTATGGAAAACACACTTATTTGTACTTTATGATAGCTATTGGCTTGCTAGATTTTTCACAAGATTATGTGGAAATAGTTCTACTAACTTGTTCACAGCACTAATTTTTCAACTGTAAAAGCAACTGTAGATCACTTCAGGGCAACCTGCAAACAAGGCTTAAAAATTAAGAGGGAAAGAGCTGCAAAGTTACTAGCTGGCCAAATAAAATGTGTTCATCCACACTGACTGTCCAGTGTGGCTGCAATTGTGTTTCTTCCTTGGTTGTTACTTTAATCAATCCAATTTGTTCTCCCACTGAAAGCTTTGCAAATGTAGTTCCAATTTATAGGTGTTACCCTAAAGGAATTGGTTAGGATAATATTTTTAATATCACCTGTTACTAGAAGGTAGTTAATACTTCATAATAACTTTTCTTAAATTTTGACCTTTTTTGTCTCCTTCTCAAAAGGTCTGCAGTAGGACTGCTGGTTTTGTAAAAAACTGCGCCAGAGGAAACGGTTTACTTAGCAGATTACTTTGCCTAGTTCTGACATTTGGAAAACAAATTTCAATATATATATCAAATGTACCCATCTGTACCAACTGGCTACTTCTGCTCCAGGGAGGGCCAGGTTTAACAAGGGCAGTTCAGGGAAATAGGTTTACAGGTCCATCTATTTCTGCAGAGCCTATGAGGAAGTGCTCTTGGAACATCCTCAACACTGACAATATCCTGGATAAAGGCTCATTCATATCTTCAAGAACTCCTTGATTTTAATTTCGTTTCTCCCCACATATCAAAGCATGGAGAGCTCATTTCCTCACTTCCAAGAAACATGTTAGGATAGCTGAAGTGGCTTCTTACCAATAGCCACAACATGCAACCTCCCACTCAAAACAAGCCATGAAAAGAAGAACTGTAAAAAAAGTCTCTTAAAACAATTTTTTTTGTTATCCAAGTAACTCACTTTCTTAAGTCATCAAGTGAGGAAAGACTGAAAATATGTGTGCTCTTCATGTGGGGACCAAAAGAGTGGGGGAAAGCTGTCCTTTGATTTTGGTTCATATTCAGGGAACAGCCTGGGTTAATAATTTAAAGGTAGGAAGTTAATTTATGCATCCCTGAAATCCTCCTTTTGTGCAGTTTTAGAAAATGCATACATGTGACAGGATCTCTCATTGTTCTCAGGATGTGTTATCGTGTATATGTGGAGTAGCTTTAGTGTGATATGAAATGCAAATTTGACTCACTTTGTTCTTGCCACTTTTATGAATATTAAAAATATGGATAAAATAATTGTTAACACTTGGAAAAGGTCTTTAGCTCCTAATTTCAGTGCTATGAAGTTTTTATATTGGTGCAGTAGAAAACAAAATTGAAAATTTTACCAGCTTATATTGGCATGAATGTAGGAAATTTAATTGAAAATTTGCATTTTGAGTGCTCTCTGGGTGGAACTTTATGATGGCATGGAACCCTAATGCCAGTACCACAACAGCCTCTCAGGCCAAAACAATATAGTTCATTCATGTTAAGTCAAACAAAATGTGGTCATTCAGGTGATTTTTAACCAGCACCAACCTCCTGTAGCACCAAGTTTGTGATGGCAAAGGGGTTAAAGAAGAGTTTATCCTCAACAGATAAGGCAGTGAGCAGCACATGGGGCACCACCAGTGCCACCACCCTGCACCCCTCATAACACCAGACCCTCTTGATCCTCCCTGCTAAGAGCATTGGCTTGATAAGGAGCTTTTACATAACAGTTTCCACTCTCACTAGCAGATTCCTGGTAGAAAGGGTGGCTCTAGGGCTGCCACAATGTGCCTTGCTTAACATTGTTAAACACTACTTTTGCTATTCCTGATTGTGGATATATGCTGAGTACTGCTCCAGAAATTGAAGCTATGTTAAATCAACATAATAGACTTATTTAAATTATTGTGGGAGACCAAAAGGCCAAGTCATTACTTTATGCATATGATTCTTTAATGTAAAAATAAAAAACCAGATACTTTGCTTCCCCAGCATTCATTGATGTTACACCTGTACATTAAGCATTAAGATTCCAATACTTCATATAGCAAGACAAAGAATTACAGTGCAAGTACTGGAACAGACTATTTCTCTGTTCCTTTAGTAGCACTGTAGCTGTGAAGCTGTGGACACAGAATCATTGGTCTTATTTGTTTAGATTATTCAAATAAAACATGAGTAATAATCACAGCTTGGGCTGAGATTCTTCTTTACTTTAACTCTTCTAAAAGCTGGACCTGTTTCAGGAATTAAACATCTTTTCCTCCATGTGGCTTTTAGGCTGCAGTTATAAAGCTCTTCATCAGCATGTAGTGACTTTGCTCATTTCTTTGACAAAAGGCTGATAATCTGCACTAATGGCTTTGGCTGACTCATATGTTTAGCTCCCAACTGACTTTGACTGCCATGCTGAGGAATATTAGCAATATGGAAATGAAGGTTGGTCACGGAAGGAGACGGACAAGCATTCTGGCTGAAATCCTGCATATCTTTACTTCCATTACAGTTCATTTATTTCTGAAGTTAGGCTGTTTTTATATTACACCCTGTTAAAACAAAATTTCAGGTCCTAGACTGTCATTCCTGCACTTAGAAATTCCTCTTTAGACAGATAGCTCTTTGGATTATGTCTTCTCATATATAAAGTTTCTCTTGAGTATGAACTGTCTCTTATCCCTAAAGAGGAAGGTATGAAAAGTATGAAAAAAAAATCTTTATTTTCCTGTGGAAATCATTCACACCCAGTATCTGGAATTATAACCACTTGATAATTTACCCACTTCATGAGCAAGGAGAGGGCCATTTCCAGCTTGGAGTGGGTTCCTTCTTTGTTTTGGTTTGAGGGTAGTGCTCTCTGGGGTAGTTCAGTTCTGAGCTACTCTTCTACACTGTCTTTTATTCCATATATATCAATATAAGAACACATATCCTGACACATATAGATGGTGATAAATTCTGTACAGGAGAAATTGTAAATTGTATAAACCTTTAGGTGACAAATAACAGGATAGGATTGAATAAATAGTGATCTAAGATGCATTTACCCATAAATTCAGAAAGATAAACATTGTCTGAAACAAGGCCTAGCATGTGGAGCAAAAGGATTGGAAGCTGAGTAGGTTGTTCTATTAATTTATATGATCTTAAAATAAAATTTGGCCAAAAAAAACCCCAAACCAACCAACCAACCACAAAACAAACAAACAAACAAAAAAACCCCAACAACCCCCAACCTCAAATCTAAAACGAAAAAATAAATTCAAAGTAAAAATTCATAATTTCAAAGTTTGAAAGCAAAGGTTTTAGCTGCCATAGGAAAATAGAAATGCTTTACAGGGGAAAGTGGCACACATGCAAGTTAGTAAAGGTTTTGAGTTAAAAGAATCTTTCCAGTGCAAAAATCAAAACTTCTTCTTAAGTTCTTTACTTGCATTCAACAAATATGTCCTTCTGTTTCTCAGCAGGATCTCATGAAGCACAGGTGGGAAGACTGGTTTTGCTTTGAAGAGATGTCATGATATAAAACCTTTGTCATAACCAGGAGAAATGACTGTTAGTGAACCTGGAGCTTTTGGATTTTTGCATGACAGAGGCCTCCAAAGCATGCACATTTGGTTATTCTAAAACAACAGTCAGAAAAGTCACAACGTGAAATGTTTGTTCCTGTATGAAAGCCAGTTTCTTTCCTGGAGGAAGTGTTATGTTCTTTCACATACATGAGATTCCAGCAGGTGTTAAAGCTTGACTCTCATTTATTGGCAGGTGATTTTGAAGAACAGTCACCTAATAATGAAAACATTAAAGAATTCCCACCTGGAAACCCCTACCTATCTTAATAAGATAGCTTTATATAAAGATCTGAAGCCTTTTGAGATTAATGAGGTCTGTTTACTTTCCAAAAGGCTGAGAACTTTGATACGGGAAACCGAAAAAGAAATTGATAAAATGTAAAAAGTCAGCTATTTTGCTGGATTTGAAGTCTGTCTCTCTACCCATCTTTGCCAGGAGTTTATCAGAAAGACTGGAAGACAACTGTTCTCTTTCATTAACAAGAATTTTTAAAAAGGAGGAGAGAAAAGCTCTGTGTACCTCTGTGGCTCCAGAGACAATTCCATAGAGGTATACACAAATATAAAATACATGTGATGTTACATCTTGGTTTGCAGTGGTGCAGTGGTATTGTATAGATGGAGACATAAACCTGTCAGTTGGGGTTTTATTGCCAGGAGTGCCAGATGCACTGTCCAGGAGCCCAAACCCACCAGTGTGTGCCACCAGCCCAAGAGGCCACATCAGTGCTTGCCTCTGCTCTCACAGATTTCTCATTTGATAGACTCATGTTCCCACACTCTAAGTGCCATGGCCTCCCTCTGTGAGCTTTTAGCTTTTGATAAAGATGGTATTGTGTGTAACAATGTTCATGTTTCTTAAGAGTTCCCATATCGCCTGTAAGAAACTCCTTAGGTGCTGACCTAAAACAGATGCCGTGAGCACTCTTTTTCCTACCCTTTAAATGTTTTAATGGTTTGTGTATTTTAATTTTACCAGTCACTTAGCCTTCTCATTATATCCTGCTTCTCTCCCAGCCGCCTACAGGGGAGACATGGAGAGATAACCTTTCCTTTTCTCTCTGCCCAAATGTAAAATAAAAGCATAAAAAAAAAATTACTTGCCATGGTGTGGCTGTGGACACTGCTCTGCTTTTCCAGGACCTGTGAACTCTGTTTCAAATGTTGTTCACACTTGTACAGTGGAGTTTTGCTCAGGCTGCCTGCCTCTGGTTTGGGAAGGGCAGTGTCACCACTGAAATAGCCATGAACAAGGCTTGACAGGATGACCTGGGACCCAGAAATGTCTGAATGTATAACAATCTCAGGCCAAAAATAAAGTGAAGATAGATTCATCTTCACTATAAGAGAGTTACAGAAAAGAAATCAAATTATATTGCAGAGAGACTGAAAAGCAGGGAGGCCTGTAGCCTAGATTCCTGACACTTAAATACTACCCTATATTTGCACAGTTTTTATCACCTCTCTGCAATGTTTATGTCCAATCATGGAAAATACAATGAAATAAAAAACACATGTTGGGATCTTAAAAAGCATTCCTGTTTTTTTTGAGACTCTCATTTGAAAGTTGCATTGACATGCCTGATAAAGTTTGACATGCCACAGCTCAGTCTTTTTGAGTCACCGAGAATCCACAGGAATTATTCTCCCATCGGAAGAGGATATTACACCTACTACAGAAAAGGAGAACAAAACAAAGCCTGTAGACACACTCAAATCCACCATGCCATGAGAATTTTGCTTTGCCTCAATGACACTTCCTGAGACTGTGGGCAGCAGATTGTGTTTGGATTGTCAAGGAAACAGTCGGGCCATTATTGTTGTTGTTTAATTTTTGGTGGTTGAGGGTTTTTTTTTTCCCCCTCCTAGTCAAAGTATTAAAAAAAAATAAAAAAGGGGAAAAAAAAAAGAAGTTGATTTCTTCAACAAGCAGCTGCAATGACAGATGGCTGATGAATGCACTACCAGCAGTTCCAATGGAACTCGACTCCGTGGGAGTCAGGGCACTGCGCACCTTCCAAAGGGCGCCACGGTAGTCGCTTGGGAAGGGGAGTGAGAGTCGGAATTTCTAACCATGGTGAAAATGTACTGAAGGAAGAGAACATGATGACAAGGGGTGAGAAAGGGAAGGGAGTGATTGAGATCCATCCAGCTGAGTCTTTATCCCCAAGGATGAATTAAGATGAAATAGGGGCCCAGAGCCATAAAAACTTCAGGAGTACTTTAAAAATAATGCCTCCTCTACTAAAACATATCAACTTAGCCCCACACTTTGCTCTAGTCTTTGTTGATCTTTCTTCCTTAGACCCCAGATAGACTCCTTCTCCCTCTATTCTTTCTATACACTTTTTTCCTCTTTCCTGTTCCTTCTTTTCCCATAGCTTGTTCTGCCTACCTCATGACTGTGTGTGATTGGGAAGAAAACAGAGAGGCTGTTGCTCTTCTCAAAGCTGCTTCCTGATGCCTGCCACATCTTCCATGAGTCTTCCTTAGCACCTAGGGTCTTGCAATCCATGATCAGCCCTGCTGGGTGATCTGTGGCACAGTGTCCTCCCTTGTAGTGCTCAGACTTGAAAAAATGATTTGCCCTGGCCAGTTATCACCTCTTTGTCCAAAGGTGCCCCATTTAAATGGGCAGTCAGAAAAATTTATGACCTTCTATTGGGAGTCCTGTGCCAGGTGTGAGAATTTGTCCTCTTAATGCCTTTGAGTTTTAGCACACTGTGGAGACACAAACACAACAATGAAGGAACACAAGCCACACTCTCTGAAAGGAATTTGCAGAAAAGTGTGGAGTCAGTTTCCTGCATCATGCAGAATGTCCTAACCTGCAAAACCCCCAGCCTCTCATGGTCGCCAAGACAGTGCAGTTCCCCCTTTCTTCACCTCTCTGAGTGAGGTGAGAAGAAAAGAACTGGTGCCAGCTGGAAAAGCAGTAGGGATTTGCACTAGGGCAGTGAGTAAACGAGGAACAAAACTCCTCTAGCAGTAAATGTACTGTGTAAACATAAACAATAGCAACAAGCAAGACACGTATTCCAAATCCGTCTCCAGTGAGAATCAATTATGTTATATCCGATGAATCAGGGGAGGGGGCTGGTGAGAGAGAATGGGGACCTATTATTATTTTCAAGTCAAGTCAACCAGCCAAGTCTGCAAACAAAAGCATTTTCTGTCTTTTTCTCTCTGTCTTGTTGATGGCCTCCCCTTGTCTCTCTTCCTTGGCATATTTCCTGCAGTTTCCCCACCCAGCAGTAGTTATATACATCTGAATAACACTGCAGTTCAAACACCAAAAGAATTGTTTTCCTATGGTTTCTAAATGTCTTTTTTTTTCTTGTATTCATAATCCTGGCATAAGCAGTGCTTATCAAGGGGTGTTTTACATCAGAAAACTCAAGCATGAGACTATCTACATGCGTGTGTGTGTGCTTACACGTACATGAATACGCGTGACCAAGGAGGCAAGAAAATACTGCTATAGATCATTAATGAAAAAATGATAGGTACTTCTTTTATACCTGTGGTTGTAAAAAGAAAGGAGAGGCTTTATTCTGGTATCTGCACATCACTAACTAGTACTTACACATAGAGTTTTTTTTCTGTATCCCCAAAATCACAAAATGGGAAATGAAAAGGGGAGGAGGAGAAAGAGAGAATTGCTAGAAATTATTGTCTCTTAGGGTGTTCTCTAATAATAAGAAAGGAGCCCCACTTTGAATTCTTGATTCTTTGCCAGAGAACAAAAACCTTAAAGCATTTTGCTACCTTTAATTGTATTACTCTTCTAGTAATCAATAAAGATAAAAAAAGATCATTCTATGTACAATATGAAATCACACAGTGTCTGACTATGTGGAGATAGATTCCACTTATCTGTCTCTAGGGGTAGCCTCTCTTGTAGGAGAAAACTCAATTTTTATTTGGATTTTAAAAATGTTTCAAATTATTCAGTCAATGCTACATGCATATTAAAAGATTTATTACCAAATATTCTCATCTTGATGTACTGGATCTATGCACCCAATTCCCACTAATGTTAATGGAACCGCATCTGTAAATCCCTGCACATCAAAGCCAGACAGCACCCATAAGTATTGCAAATACATAGATAGCTGGATAAATAGCACAGAGATTAACCACCTCTGGCATTACTGTTTTTTATTTCTTTGTGTAAACGTTGGCCTCATCTTTCTAAGGACTCGAGATGAGACTCGAGTAAGAAACTAAATGCATCCAGGCCAGCATCCCTCATGCTCCAGAACGGGTGTTGAAGGGAAACACCTGACTGCTGAGTGGTGGCACCCACTCTAATTGGAGGGGAGAGGGAGAAAGGTGCCTCCACAGGGTGACTCAGATTTTAGGTGGGCTGAGTCATCCCCACAGGTGCCTGTTTCCCTCCACTGAATGTTAACTGGGGGTGTATAAAGAGATGTTAATTTGAGCAGCTGAAGGGACAGAGGTTACATCAGGCCTTAAAGTACTAAACTCCCATTCCAGGCCTCTGGTATGGGATGATGGGAATGTTCCTGCTTGGGAAATAGGCTGCTCACTCCATGCTGGGGTGCCTATTAGCCCTTCATGTTAAAGGCGTCAAGAGAGATGGAGAAAGGGCAACCATCCCATCTCTCTTATTCACACCAATATTAAAAAACCCACATTCATACATCAAAGCCAAGATTTTCAAACATGGATTCCTAGAGTTTAAACCTTAAATCCCTAGATGGAATTCATAAAAAGAAGCTTGGATTTCACTGCTCCAGAACTTGATTTTGGGTTAATTATCTAACCTTAGGCATCCATGCTTTGTAACTTTTGGATTATGTTTTAAAATTAAGAGAAAACTAGTGTATTGTTATAGTTAATAATATTAATAATAGCTTTATTAATTTAAATGTCAAAATATATGCCAATATAAATGGTAATTAAAGTAAATTAAGTATACTAACAACAAAGTTATATAAAATTGACATATCCTGTTGGAATTGAAAGTAAATAAATGCATATTTTAAAGTGAAAAAAAGATGAGGTAGAAAAAATAATAACCATGGGGCCAATAACAATATTAATTGCCAGAAGAGAACACAGCTGCAATAAAATCACAAGGAGTGTGTACAGTGAAAGATGGGTGGGATGATTAGAGCACAGACAGGCTAATAAATGTTAATTAATTATACCTTTGTGAAACTTCCATTTCTTATGCCTAGATTCACAAATGCCTTACAAAGGAAGCATCATTAGCCCCATTAAGCACAGGAAGGAGGAAGAGGCATAGAGTAATGAAATACAGTGGCCAGCCATAGGGTACAGCTGCACAAACAAGTTACAGCAGGTTAAATTAGAGGATATATTAAGGGAGTCAGATGCTCTGCTCTAACTTCCTATTTGTCTGCTCTTGACCTGCAGAAAATGAAACCCATCTTACCTCAGGTCTAATGAAAAGACTAAACCTCTTCTCCAGCTGCAGGAGGGAAAAAGTGAGTACCTGATACCTTGAAACCACACTGGCTAGCTTGCTCTAACGCCACCTCCATCAAAAACCTGGCTAGTCTGTGAGATGGCAGCGATCATTTTGTGAGGTTCTGCTAACATTGGGATGAGTGTGGTATATAAATGGAAAGGGTTGACGGGAAAGGAAGGTTCCGGGGGTGAGATACAGCGTGTAGTTCAGCACAGAAAAGTCAAAATCTGTTGCAGATCTGCGATGTGACAGTAGGGTTCCAGGAAAAGCAGGTGGTGTGGGAACGCAGCTCCCCATTAGGGCAGGGCTCAAAGAGAAGGGGATCAGTCATAGCCAGAGCCTTTATTACGTAAGGCTTTAAATCTGAAAGGGCCAACTTAAAATCAACCTGCCGCTCTGGAGGCTGGCAGCGTGGAGGATGCAGCGTGGTGTGATGTGTTCCTGCTGGCTCACAGGGCTGAGCACACGTGCTGCGTGCTCGGAGCGAGCAGCGCTGAGCAGCCTGGCTCTAAGCTCCAGGAAGAGGGTATTACAATAATTGAGCTTGCTGCTAACAAGGTCTGCGCTGCTATATTTGTGATAGGCATGGGATAAACTGAGCACACAGCCGGTGCCTGTAGCAGAACTGGAGGAGGGGGGAAAAGAACCTCTTTGACACCAGGGCTGGAAACCTGGCTTCAACTTAAGCAATGGCAAAACTCCATTAACTTCAGCTTGAGCCTGTGTTTGACAGGTACTTTTCACAGAACACAGTGTCCTAGCACAGTACCAGTGCACCCACAGCCCATGGCCTCTGAGACACAGCTCTTCAAAGTGCAGGGCAACATAATAGAAAAAATTTCAACCAGTGTCATCACCCAACATGTGCTTTTACCAACTCAGAGAAGAAATGTCTCCAGCTAAAGAGTATCCCTCTCCTCCTCCTTGGCTGAAACAGAAATCAGGATAATGATGGCATAGGATTCTATATAAATTTTATTTAGAAATTCAGTCTTTATTTTATTGTTCATCTGTTTTGATCTGTCCCAACTTACTGCCTTTCTCACATTGTAAAATCTGGGAGAAGATCTGGAACAGACTGCATTTTCTCACATACATTTTCCAGTGGCTCATTTTCATTTTGAAAACCCTCTTCATCTAAAATCCCAAATCATTTGTCCCAATCACAGCTAATAACATGAAGTTTGAGTCAGAAAAATCTTCAGTTTTTAGTGCTCTCCTATGAGTCTCACATTCTTCTAGGTTCCAAATCAAGCAAATACCTAAACTTTCACTTGACTGTGGAAACTGCATGGACACTGTCTCCTCTGGCCCATTTGCTCTCCCTGATCCACCTGACTTTGTTTCAGTTGTTTTCAGTTGGGGGCTTGATGCAATAAGTACATTTAGTGAAATCCAAAGGGTTTTGGTTGCTCAGAGGAAAGCTTTTCAAGGGCTATTTCAGGGCAAGTCTATCCTGAAGGAGCTGTGTAGGCAGTTCCTGCCCACTAACAGCACAATGACCTCCTGGGTTTTCTCTTACAGTGAGCTCTCTGAACAGTCAGTGGAAGGGGCAGGCACTTCCAGAACCAGGTCAGAATGTTGGAGAAATGTTGTGCTCTTTGCCAGTGCCCACTGTGCTCCTGGGAAGCCATGGCAGGATTCTCAGCTAACAGATTAGCATTAGGTTATGAAACCAGGGACCCATAGATCTCTTGTGGTTTGAACTAGGCACTCATGGGCTTTGGTCTTGATAAGCTTAGGTGGTAGTGAGCTAGGGATTTGAAGATCAAAAGTTGAGCATTAGATGGGATTTTGGTATGCAAGTCTTCTCTGGATTGAGCCCTTTGTCTAACCTTTTTGGCTAACCTCATTTACTGCTCAAGAATAGGCATCCTGAAATTCTGTGGTCTGCCGTGTCAGCCACCAATTAGTGATGGTAAATGTGTGAAAAGAAATTATCCATAAATTAGTATATTATGTAAAGAATCTTGTGTGTATATGTGTGTGTTTGTGCACCTTGAGCAAAGTGAATGTTTTTTGCACAAATAGAAAAGCATTTTTAAAAAATGAATGTATGATACTCTATGTGAAGTCTACAGTCATAACAGGAAATCATGCATTTTCTGCAGAAAGATTTTATTTAAAAAAGCAGAGTGCATCTCATTGACCTACATTCAGCTTCCCCGGCATACACTGTACCTGCAGAACTTTTCTGCAGAGATACATTGTAGATACAGATCAAAGGGAAATGCTGGTGTCAGAATTGTCTAAACGTCCCCTTTTGGGCCTGAAATCCTAGATCATTGCCGTGCATTTGCACTGACTTTGTAACTTTAATCAACCTGTAAACTGTTCCTTGGACTGCTGTCTTTAAAAGCTAGGTAGGCTGTTCCTGGGCATAATGAATGTCTGTATCTGTAGAGCAGACAAATGAAGGTCTCTGTTGCCTCAGAATGAAAATACCTGTATTTAAAGAGCTATCAAGGATACATTGCAGTATATAAAAGCAGCAAAATAAAGTTAGCATCTGTGTAAAAAGAACTACAATCAAACCCAAGCTAGATTCATCCTGTTCAACACATACCCTAATTGCTTTGCAGAACATTTGGTCCTTTCTTTTAAAAAGGCCGTGGGGGTGCTAAACATCGCCTATCAGGGTGCTGAGTTTTATTACACACACATCTGCCTATTCTGGCTTACCCTGAGACCTGCCAACTCAATTCTCACACGCCCACCCTCCTGGGCCTGGCTTCACAAATGTGTCTGGGGGTGTGTGGGGAGCTGTGGGGTGAGAAGGGAGCTGCAGGGGTTAACACTGACCACTGCAGGGCTGAGCTTTGCGGCACCATTCTGCCTGGCAAGGGTCACACAGGGACATGCTCCAGCTCTCTTATGCAGTGCCTAACTGGGTGTTTAAAAAATGAAGTTGACGAAGGAAAAAGGCAGAGAGGAAGGATCTTTTAAAAAATTGGAAGCATGTAAAGCATGAGGTATCTACAGATCCACTTTCTGTCTCCCTGTTGTGCAATCAGGTAGTTATAGACTATAGCTTTTGTTTTTGTTTGTGGTGCAAACACCGTATAAATAGATATTCTCTCTAAGATCGTTTTTTACTCTAGACAACTTCAATAATTTGGACAGCGGTGGTGTTTTCAATTATTGTATACTAAAAGACCAAGACAGCCACAAAAAATTTCCGTTAATAAAAAGTGTTGGCTGAGATGGCATATATTGTCATATAGTCCCTGTTTTCAAAGTGTGGGTTTTTTTTTTAATTTATTTTCAAAAAATTAGAATGGTAGATGAAAAAGGTAATTACAAAATATCTTCTTCCTCCAAAAGTTAATAATTCAGCCTTTATAGAAAATTGTTTAAACATGGAATATTTAGGGGAAGTGTATACTACATAAAAGTATAATTGTGAAATTACTTCGTATCACAAAACATTACCATTTCCAATGAGCTCTACTTGGCACTAAGTCTCCACGACTGTGAGCATCTGGAGGGCAAAAATGAACTGCTCTGAAAGTATCTTGCAGGTTAGTTTTAAAACAAATAATTGTGTTGCTTTAGTGTTGTGTCCCTGTCCTTCCATTCTCATAGGCTTAGACAATTTCCAAGGTCTTTCATAAACCCTCAACCCCTCCCCATAATCATAATATCTTTATTTTTTGTGCTACTTGTGTATTAAATGTTTAAGTGGAATGGCATTGATAGATCTCTTTCTACATTGGGTTCTACAAATTTCTCCTCCTTGCTCTTAACCAGCTGTTCAAGACATCCTGAATTTCGCCTGGCTTCCTGATGTCTAGTCACAAGAAAGATTTTAATCTCTTGAATTCAGCTTCCATTGAACCTAATCATCACCTCTTTCATGAAGATAAGTAGGAAACTTCTGCTGGAATATGGTACCTTTCATGGGATCCCCTTGGGTCATATTGGCTAAAGGCCATAACTGCTTCACTCTTTTATGACCTTTACAAAGTCACCTGTTGTTAGTTACCTGATATGAAGACTAGATCACAGGATCTGTGCTACCTCAGCCAAAGGTAAACCAATTCACTTGTCAGAGATCCACGTTATTAATGCATCATATAGGAATGGCACAAGCACATCCAGGTGACCCAAGGAATCTGAATTTACTTTGGTGAGCATAAAGAAAATGCTCCATCATCGGGTACTCCATGTACTTGATTTGTACTGAAAAAGCCTAAAAATCAGGCACTGAAAATTTATTTTATGTTAAAAAGGGAGTGGGAAGGACACGGTTCCAGAAAATAGGTGAGTGGGAGGAGAATATAAGTACTAACAGGTTTTTTTTGGGGAAGTAGTTAAGGAAAAAAAACTGGGTAAGAGACCTAGGGAAGGATTTTTCAAAGAGAGAGTCAAGTCAGGAAGGGAATATTGTATCTTGAAAAAGACCTGAAGGCTCCCAAAGAGAACACATCATTAACTTGTATGACCATCCTCAAGCATTAGAAAACATGATAATGAGAAATCAGGCTCTATGAAATTAGAGACTACTTTAAAAATTGTTCAGACCACATTAATATCAGGCAAAATGTTTCAACAAGACTCTTATCTAGGAGGGAGTTTGAGGCTGTAGATGTCAGACCTCCACTATGAATCTAATAAATTGTTGTCTGTTGTCCACAGATTGTATTGCATTAACTTGCGTTTATTTTATCATGAGATGTTTTTAAAATCTTGCTTTTGGCCACTATTAAAGGAAAATGGCCTTTCCAAAGATGATTGAAGGCAATAGAATATACAAAGTGGTTTAAAGGGAACATGGATCACATGGAGAACAAGAATTCTTTTGTTTTGGTGTGTTTTGCTAGTAATAAAATTTGAGAATTAGAGCACTGTCAATATGTGCTATAAAACCGCATGGCCTTTAAGAGGATAATGCTCCACTAGACCTTTTGCCACAAATTACTCTACATAATTGGACCTAAGATCACAAAGAGCGCACATTTACAAGATAAATTGAAAATTAATGAACAAATAATATAGTAATTACCAAATCTTTATTATTTGAAGAATATACACACTACGGGGTCTATTTCTTCCTCAATGAGCATGTGTAACCCCCATTAATTTTAATGGGAGTTAAGCGTGCACATCAAAGGAAGAATTAACTCATGATTTTAAAACTGACTTCTAAGATTAAGACCTGCACTTTTGGCTTTGAGTTGAAAATGTGGCATATCTTTTGATATTTATCTCTTTTTAATTGTGTATTTGTAGCTGAACCAATTTGCAAATCATTGTTATCCCTATCAGTACAAGGCAAAGATAAATTGCATTATATACCCTACTTCTTGGACTCCTTGATGTTCTTTTCTGATTAAATTGAACTGTACCAGCAGTATCATAATTAATAATCTATGCTGATCAAGTTGGCAGTGTTAAGGCTGTTTGGTATCTGATGGCAATGAAAAATTGTTCAAGCAAGGTGTGTCATTTGTTGGTTTTTTCACTAATGTGAGAAATTTACAACTAATAATACTGAGTCATGGAGATTTTCAGATAATGTGAACCCTGCAGTTTAGGTCTGGACAAGGTAAAAAACATCCAGTTTAATAAGATTTCTGAGGCAATTCATGAACTATGATATTAAGCCTATGTAAAAAGGATTTTACTCCTTAGAAAGGGATTATGAGATTCTGAGATTGAAACTTTCATTCCCAAATGAATTGGTACCAGTTGTTTTTTCTACATCTCATCTCAGGGAAAGGATATTTTCTTGTGCCCTTCTATGGTTGTCCATTAACTAATATTAGTGAAATGGCTTCTGCAATTGTGCATAGCCTGTTTTATATCAACCCAGATATTGTTCCCCATCTTAGGGCAGGAATTTAAAATATTTTAAAGTGTAAACCAACGTGGATTAAATGAATACAGATAAAGAACTTCTAGTTTATTTTTTAAAAACAGAAAGTCGAAGTATTTCCTTTTTCAAATGAATTATCTAGTTGTTTTTTTACACTGAGACATAGCACTATGTAAGTGGTGAAAAACTCAGAAACATGACTAACAAGAAGGAGACCACTGTGATCTTAATGTCAGAGTTGAAGAAACTACAAAAATAAATAACAAAAGAAGAAGGGGGGAAAATTAAAATTTTTAAATTCTTTGCCTTTTATGTTGGCAGCATTTCTTGTTAAATTTAGAAAACTTACCCTGGTAGAAGATTGCAATATATACGTTTCATATTCTGTCTGTTGCTCCTTACACTATTACAAAGCAGAATAATTTTCCATTTTTTTGGCTGTGTGAATGTAAAACTAAAGGAGTGCGCTCACAAAAATATTTAAACCCAAAAGTATAGCCATTGAATAGCCCTTTTAAATTTCTGTTTATTTTGTTCATCTGTTTAATTTTAAATATTTCAAACTGTAGCAACTTGTAGCTGCCATTTGCACTGCCTCAGTTTAGTCCCATTTCAAGCTGGAGAGTGAGATTAGGGGAAGGAAGCCCTAGGTCTCAGCAGTGGAAATCAGTCAAAATAATTTAAATCCTATTAACTTTATATTTTCAGCAGTGACTAATTATAGAAGGTTCCTCCACATTTCTGTGCACACTATAAATACCACAATGGACAATATTTGCCAAACCTTGAAACTGAAATGGGGCACTCAGTATCATTAGTCAGTTGTTACAATGCTAAGCAAGGTCTTGCTGTCCTTTCTTTACAGAAGTTACATTTGAGATAAGGGAGCTTCACTGTTTTGCTACATCTGTGAATCAGAGGATGAGAACTTAGAATCTGATCAAAAGGAGAGTGTTCTGAGTGACGTCTGTAGCAAGTTTTGAATAGTGAGTAATGTGAAAAAAGTAGGAGACTATTTTCTTGAGAGAAAAAATAACTATGAACTATCAAAATGAAGGTTAGATGAAACAAATTGAAGAAAAAGATCATAAAAAGGGTATCCAGAGAAACCAAAGCATATTAATAATTTTGAAGCAGGTGGTTGAAGATGGATTGTAGTTGCTTGTGCTTGTATAGTCAGTCAAGATAGAGTTTCAGAAGAGAAACGCTAAACCTATGGAGGGTCACTCAGATAATTAAGGGGATGGAGCTGAAAATGAATGAAGAGATGCTAATTGAGCTTTTTTGTTAAACTTTCAGAAGAAAAGGCCAAAGAGGGAATCCAGCAAGAGCACACATGCAGCTCAGATACAGGTAAAGGGAAGACAGAGAAGATGAAGAAGAGTCCTTTCTCAGAGACTTACAGCAAAAGGATGACAGACAGATGAATGAGAAGTCACAACTTAAGAGTAAGGGAAAACTCAATTGAATATAAAGAAAAGTTTTCACAAGAAAAGTGGTTAAATTCTGGGACTGTATCTAAGAGAGGCTGTGGGTTTTCTATCCTGAAGGATTTTCACAAAGGTCCTGAACAACCAGATCGAACTCAGAAGTTAGTCCTGATCAGTGTTGGTGGTTGAACAACTTTCAAACTCCATTTCCAATCTAAATTACTCTGTGATTCTAGAATTTTATTAAAAAGTAATTTTATTACTTATTTTATGTATGAAAATGTATAACTTAAGAACCACATTGTCTAAACCCAAAATTTATTTGGGTTTGCTATTTTTTCTTAAGGGATTTTGGGAAGTAGAGAAAATGGGAAGTAGAGAAAACCAAAGAGGAAAAAAATGTTCATGACAGGTATTTACAGCTGCCTACACAGCTTTCCACTTGTCAAATAAACTTATATTTCCACAAAAATTTTCAAGATGAAGAAAACAATTTGTTTAAATATTTTTTTTAAATATTCACAAAGAAGCTTGTAAATTAACATCCAACTTTGTACACTGGTGAAGCCACACATTGTACATGCATTAAGTGCACTGGTGAAGATATTTCCCATGAAATCTATGATCTTTAGAATACAGAAAGTTATATATAAAAGCAAGAAAATATAACTTAGAAAGACCTCTTCAAAAATACTGTCTTACTTAATTGACTTCTACATAATTGCTTATGCAAAATTAATAATCATTAATATTACTTTTCAATGGAGATGAGAGTACTATCAAAGGGTTTTTTCACCTAAATATAGTTAGTATTTAGTAATAGCTTTAAAATCCTAGTGATTGTGAAAGGAAAATAGTGTGCTGTGCAAGAAAGTAGAAGTGTTTCTTAGCTACATTTTTTTGGCTTATGATTCAAAAAACCATTTGCTGAGAACAGTATGCAGTGCCTGGGATTTTTGATTTGGAGATCTGAATGAATTAATTCCCAAATAGAATATTTGCTTCCAAAATATCTTGGGGTAATTTTGTATTATTTGTAGTTCTGACTGCCTCTGAGTTTGAAAGGATAGATTGCACTTGTCATGGTAAAAAGAGCCCCAAAATTCACTTGAATTTCCAGACTGGGTCCCTCAGGTCTTCAGATAGTGACCTGAGTTTCTGAAGAGAAGCCATCAAGGCTTCAAAACACAAATGCCAAGAATTTGCCCATCAAATGGCTTGATTTAGTGCCACTGTATTCCTTTGGCTCTTTGCCATTGTCTTCATTAGGCTCACTATCGTGACCCGAAAGATTTTTACCATCAGCAGGAGAAAAAGATACTTATGAAACCCTCAACTTTTTTTCAGCTGTGCTGTGGTTTTTTAACAGCACCAGCTTTCTCTTTTTCCAAGCAGTTTGCATTTTGGGGTCTGACACAGCAAGTGTGCCATAGCAAGAGTACACTACACAAATATCACGGAAAGCACTGGGATAAAAGCTTTATATAAACTTGCCCTGCTTGTCTGAGCCAGACAGCTCTTTATTAATGACACTGTCAAAGTTTCTATTGTGCTCACATTGGACGGGGAAGCTTCATCCTCACAAAACCAATAAAAGTTGATTACATACATATGAAATCTATGGATTAGGGGCAGGATTCTTGGATCCTTTACAAAGGAAGTGTCATGTTTCATCTTCTGTAGTGGAATGTATGGGAATGCATATGTTAAACCACAGAACTCCACATAGTCCCTTTCAGTAAAGATCATACAAGCAGAACCAAGTTTTCTTTAAGGCACAGCTATAGGTTTATAATTACAAGGGGGAAAATATCCCTTTCTTTTTCCTTTTCGTCTTCAGTGCCACCTGAAGGCTGTCAAGAGAAATTAATGGTTTTGATCAAGAAAAAAACATGGTAGATATTCCTAGTTAATAATAATAAACCAAAAAATTACATTAGTCAAAACAATTTGAAATGGCATTTTGAGAGGAGAGAGATGATGCCAGACCTGTGACTGAAGGGCCAAATATTCTAATGGGACCAGTTAACCATCAAAATAAAAAGTCAGATTTTCAAAGGCAAATATTATGCTACATTTTGTAGAAAATACAGGAAATGTGATTCATGGTAGCATAGGTGTAAGAAACAATATTATTTTCTTTTGAAACATTTGATTCAGTTGAATTATAAAGCTTTGTGAAAGAAGGTGAATATACAAGCAAGTGGGGTTGCATGAAAAAAAAAGCATGGAAATCCCAATAAATCATTGTGTTCTCATACCAAAGCATTTCTGTTCTTTAATTTCAAAGTGGCATTTCAGAAAAGATTTTTTATTTTCTCTGTTACAATGCATCACATAATTATAATATAAAAATATAGGAAATTAGGTGATTTGTCCATGCTAACACAACTTGTCCTTCTCAGAGTTTTTGAAGTCTGCAAGATTTTGCAGTTTCAATGATATCCAGATATTCAGAATCTTTCCAGAGAAAGAAATCCTTCTTTTTATATTTGAAATTCTCTACTTAAACCATTTCTGATTGACTAAAATGATGCCGAGCCTTTTGAACTTATTCAAATGCTCTGTTCCAGAATGTTTCCTAAGTAGACATCTTTGGCAAATACATTTTTATTACTATAGTAGCTCAGATTATCTTTGTGACATAACATTTTTCCATGTATTCCCATCACCTTCACCATCATCTACTCCTTTTTTAAAATGAAGCCACCTCCAAAGGTAGCTGATGAGCCTCAGTGAAACAAGAGAGGAGCACCACAGAGTAAGTTTGAGACATAAAGTCAAACAAAATAGCCTTTCATAATGATAGGACAGGATTTGGCATAGGCAGAATGTAATCAAAAAAGCCATAATGTGAATCAGATTCCAGAGGTTAAAGGAAAACACCTGACATTATGAAATGTGTGATGAAATATTCTTCACATAATCATGTATTTCAGAAAGCTTGATTGTTACATTACCGAAATTGAAGATAAAAGATGAAATATGTATCTAGTGGTCTGGTAAATTACTATAGGGCCACCTTACCTTAATTGAATCTAATGGTATGGGAATTTCCTCCTGTTACTGGATGGGAGGGAGCCCCTGGTCTTTAAGCAGTCAGACCACTGGATTGATAGCAGACTGCATGCAGGAGGAGGACAAACCCTCTCTTGTCCCTGACATTGTGAGATGCTGGTGCTCTTCGTTGGTTACTGGAAATGAAGTGATACACGTTCAGTAGTTCCAATCTATCTCCAAGAGTTGCTGCACTCCCCTCTAGGATGCTCTAAGACACTCAGGATATTTAGTCTTCCTTATGGTAACTGTTCATATTTTCTTTCTCTCTGGTTTACTAGCATGAACTATATGGAAATAACTCCAATATCAAGACTCTGGAATGCCATGGACAAAACCCAGGCTTTTAATACTGTAGAATTCTAGGGACAGTTCTTGGGCATTTTTTTGCACCATATAATTGTAAGTTGCATGTGCTACCCTCAACCTCCACAGCTTACAATTAAGTATTCTATCTTACCCAATACTATATAAATAAACAAAAATGTTATGTGGATACAAGTTCTCAAATGCAGAACCACTAAGTCATATGTCTAGGTGCTCAAATGGACATTGGGCAGTGTGAAAGAATTCTGCACCAATCTGGAAGCTCATTGTGAAGAAACAAGTCTGTTCTGCTCCGGGGGGTAGGAAAATCATCACATACAGACATACAGATCCTTGTTTGAAAATAAACTCTCATAAACTTTAATCTGTAGTTTCTAGAAATTTGCTAATACCAGGTTGCATCTAGCCAGAGTTATTTATAGGAAATGGCCTTTCCTTGGAATACATTTTTTTCACACTGTTTTTAAAGGATTTTTCCTCTTCTTGAAAAGGTATCCTTCTGAAGTTCAGGCCATCAAAGCAAAAAGTTCAAACATAGCTACAAAATATGTTTGATGATAAAATATTAAACATTCAGTAATAAAGGCACAGGGAATGATTATATAACTCTGTAGGTTAAACACGACCCACTTAAACAAATAGCTGGAACTAAAAAAGACAGTCTGTAAAATCAGTGTATTTATTCCCAGTGCTCTGAATGACATATGTTTAAATTGATCTCCCAATCAGCTCATATCAGCTTCAGCACAGTCATCTGATACCTATTTAAATGAATCTCATCTGAGAGGTGCAAGATCACTCCTGGGTGACAATTCCATGGCACAGTGGGATGTATGCTAATACAGCTGAACTCTGGGACAAATTCTTGCTGATCCAGATTTAAATGGGAATAGAAATTTGTTGTCTCTCTAAAATGAGATAGATCAAACTTTGAAAGAGGAAGTAATCTGTTGAGATCTGCATGCTCCTTGATTTAAAAAAAAACCCCTTGGTTTTCAGGATCCCTTTTAAACAAGATCTGACATTAGGCTAGGGGAGTATCTGGACACTAATCCCAAGTAATTTTTTCAAGGCAGAAAGAATGAGGAAAAGAGATAAACAATGAGGGAGCAGAAGGAAATGTGACTTAATTGGATATTTAAAATATAATTAAAATACATTAAAAGATGATCAAATAATTCCATATATGTAAATACAAAGTATCAGGCAAGCGGTATATATTGGCCCTGTTTCAAGGGCACATTCCTGTTCATTAATGTTCATAAGCTTCTGCTTAAGTGCTATTTCTTGGAGGGAATGGTCTTAAGTTCTTATTTAAGTGCTCTCTTGAAACAGGGCCAAAATACAACTCTGTGCCATTTTCCCTCAGATGCTCTGCTGTTGCTCACTACAGTCACCTATTCCATCTTGACTCCAGCACAACAAAGTCTTCCAGGTAGAAACCATGGCTCTACAGTTATTGACAGAGTACAGTCTTGCCAGCTCTAAGTCCTGAATGGGGTTTTCTGGATTTTCTGGTGTTTCTTAGCTGAGCTGTTAATAGTGGTAATACAAATAACAGTTAATAAATCAATCTGTTTCTTCCAGGAATTTTGCTAGGAGGCATTAACCCCTTCTCACCATCTCCCAGGCCACACCCCTGCACTCTTTACAATGAGTGCAGCATATTTTTTATTTCTTCAACTGGCATTTGCAATCTGTCCTGACATAATTTACACATTTACACATTTTACAGAGCAAAGCACAGTCATGCAATTTAATTCCAAAAAACATAAGCATAGGAGACTCGGCACACTCGATTAGCAAAGCATATGATCGAGTTTTGCCAGTATGATATCAAAGGCACACGTTTGATTTGAATTTGTGTCAAAATGTACCTGCTGCTCTTCATTTCAAAACAGACATGTGCTGATGTGTTAGCCCATATTCACACACAGGGGGCTTTTATATGCTGCAAACTGCACGTGTAGACCAGTGTCCTTTACAAATGCACTTTCTTTCCCTTCCTTTTCCCTTATCTTAAGGCAGCTGGTCTTCACATCCTGAGGGAGAGGGAAGGCCTGTCACCACCTGAGAGACAGAGCAGGGGAAAGCAAGAAATCACTATTGAACCTAATGAAATAAAGTTCTGACCCAGATAAAGTCATCTGGGTTCTTCCGCTGATCGTTGCCCTATTGAGCCACCATTCCAGTTCTATTATTTCTTTTAAATAGGGATTTAATGCTCATGAATGGAAGGTGAATGCTTGAAAATGAAAGGTGATCAGTGCAGTAAAAGACAAATCAATACAGAACCAAAGTGCTCTACTTATCCACAGGGCAAACTAAAGTGAAAGGAAATGTCTTCGAGACCCTCTCAAGCAGTTGTACTAATAGAGATGATGATTAAATTTCCATGCTATTACACTTGGATTAAAAAAAAAATCAGTGATTAAACACTTGATAGAAAAGGAATTGGCAGCTACCTGGATGGTGGGTATTTTGTTGTTCACTTTCCTTTAGCTTATTTGAAGGAAATTTATTTGATTGAGTTTTGTGAATTTTTGATTAATAAAGATTGATAGCTGCAAAGAGCAGTCTTAGAAGGACCAGAACAAAATTTATCCTGTAATTTATTCAAAGTTCAGTTTCTAGGAATGCAGGGAATTAAGTACTTTGCTTGGGTTCTGGTTCACATAATTATAAATTAATATATTTGGAATAATAGATGGAAAGTTAGTTTGTTCAGCAGGTGTGAAATGGGCTTTTTTTTCCTTACCTCTGAATGTGATTAATATTGGAGGATGCAAATAACATGATAGCAAGAGAAGAGCTCATGTTCACAGGTAAAATATCTTTCAATCTCATGGAAATTGCAAAAAATGAAAATAGAATTTGGGCCGGGAACTTTCTGTGCTAATCTGGGACTGACATTTGGGGGTGTTGGTGTCAAGAGATTTTGGTTTTGGGTCATTCTCAGCAGTAGATGAAACAATAAAGGATTCACTTTCTTTGATCCTCCGGCAAACCCTGATTGGCTGGAAGCAGGGAGAGACAGTTAACTTCACCAAGTCAATAAATGTGGCCATCTGGGAGAATGCAAATTTAGACAAATGTGATATATGTGGGATGACACTTTTTCCTTAGAACATGCCACACCATAAAAGCATTAAAAATACATTCGTATGACCCAGAGCATTTGATTAAAGCCTTTAATATGCAATAAATTCAGCCCCAAGCAAACTAAATGGGACAGCATGTACAAATTCCAGACTCAGATTCATTCAGGTTTGGTTTTCTGCCTCCTCAGCCTCTCCTCTTCAGACATCTCTGTCTGTGTTTCTTCTCAATTCATTTGAGAGGAATCTGTATAAAAAACTGTAATTCATTGTGCCAAAACTCCTTCTTTATGTGGAAAACTGTTTTCCTCTTTCAGCTCTTCACATTTCATCCTTTTGAGCCACTGGCTTGAGAAAAAGTTAAGTATCTTTGCACATGGGTAACTTCTCCTTGGGAGGACTCCCAGTATGTCTACAATGAGTAAAGCTGACCTGATCAGGATTTGATCCCCATAGCTACTGGTAAGAATACTTCATGTCCAGCAGCATGTCCTTCCCCGGCTGCAGGAACATCACTGGGGCTCAGCTGGCTCCCAGGCAGGAAGAAATCCAAAGCTGCTCACTGTTCTTGTCCAGGTAGGACCACATGCCATGCTGCTAACCCCTAGATTGCTGGCTGCAAAGCAATATTTATCTGTCAGTCTGTGTCTAGATCTTTAGATTATTCGCAGAGTGTTTTGGCATGATATAAAATGCAATGTTTCTATAGACTGGACTATGTCTTGAACATGGTCACTCAATCCAGGGACCTTACTAAAAGTCCACTTTAAAGCAGTGAGTGAATTAACCTGATCTGAAACAGTAGCTATCCTTTTTGTGGTGGCCAAATACCTATGTTGTCTGTTCCATGGCAGGCAAGTGGGTAAAACCAGGGATTGCCTTTTCCCTACAATGTCTGGACAGACACGTGGTACACTATGATTTGCTCCTTATATAAATCCTATTGTGCCCAAGACAGGATAGAAGTTAAAAAAACCTATGTGTATGAGCAAGGTAGCTGCAGCACAGCACCTCCTGGAGATACAGCTGATGTGGTACAGTTACTTTAGCACTTCCTTTAATGTGGAAATTGAAAGCTCACCCCAGCCTTACTTAAAAATTTTCCCTTTTTTTATGTTTTTCTTTTTTTTTTAAGAGAAAACAGACTAATTCTACTTAAAACAAACACAGGGGACTTGACAGCTCCCATTCTCTTTTGTGAAATGTTGTTTTTGGCAAGTTATTTTGACTATTTGCATTGAACAAAATAATCGAAGGGATGAACTTGCACCCTTTATTTTATTTAGCAATAATGAAATTAGCTACAGGAGTAAAACTTGCCTAACTAAGCCTTTATTTTGTGTGATAGGAGATATAAGGAAACAGATCAAGTGTGGATCAAGATTGCTGCAGAAGAAAAGTTGGAGTTACTCAAAGCTACTTGTTCCAAAACAAACCACAGCTCTGTGTGCCTGGTCTTCAGATGGTGTAACCTGTCATGGCACTTACATGACCTGCCAACACTAAAACATTTCCTGTCACCCACTGAACAGTCCTGGCTTTGCAGTAGGTGACCAGGCTATCACACCATGGGCATAGTTGTAATACTGAAATGAGGTGGCAGCAAGATGAGGTGGCAGCAAGATGAGGTGGCAGGCTGAGTGGCATTTGCATATGATGGTGATGGCTGCTGGAAATCATGATGTTAAGCAGAATGCAGAGGACATGACTGCTACTCTCAGTGAGATACTCACAGAAAAAAGTGAAGGTTTCTGAGAAGGAGAAAGGAAGGGGTGGGGGACTCTGAAAGAGCACGAGTCCAAAGCCCAGTTTCCTCTAAAGTCTTTTGTGATCACATCTACTTGTGGTTGGAGAATTAAACATTCCACAGGACCAACTGTGCACTTGTTTGTTCGTACTTTCTGTTCACACCAGTCCTTTAGCGACTCTGTGCAATGAAATACACAGTGCTAACCACCACAGACTACTTCATCTGCACTTCATCAGATTAGCATTAGGTTGAAATCTCCAAGACAATATAAATGAGATCAATAAATAGTGCAATCAATCTCAGCTAGTTTTAAGTGTCCAGACAGAGATTTAAACAGAACTCCTGTAGGACGACACTGCAGTACCAGCAGAGAGAACACTAAACACATTGCATCAATGCCAACGTGTGCATCACCCCTTACTGTCCTTCTTGCATTTAAACAGCAAAGACAAGAGGACTTCCTGTTGATTGATGGATGCTTTTGAAGAAGTATTTAAAACATTGTTTGAATTTGCAGAGATAGGAAAAGATGCATCTGTACAGTTCTTCCTTTTCTTTGGTTTTCAAATGGGTTGAGGTTTATCTTGTTTTGCATATCTCTACATTTCTCAGATATTTCAAGTAGGAGCTAAACAATCCTTGTTCAGCTCTGAGTGCTTTACCAGTGGCTAAAGAATGAAGTGTAAGGATTTGAAAGGAAAAAGAAGAATAACCCAAAATGCTACAAATGAGGAAAACAAACAGAACATGATCCCAAATATTTAAAAGGACAGTGGTAAATATCTTAGAAAGCCAAAGCAGCATAGCACAGTCATAAGTTCTGTAGGATAGAATTCTCCCTGATGGATAGAATTAATTGAAATCTGTATCCTGAGAAAAGGTAGAATACTGGGGGTAAATAACCCTGTCCATGGTACATATTTTGGAGTTTTCTTCATCACTTCATCTTTATACTGGAATCAAAGCAGTTACAGCAGTCTCTGGAGCGATGACTCAAGACCTGACATACACTCCAGAGCAAAACAGGGCAAGATAATTCAGAACACTCCACGTTTTTTTATTATTGCACTTTCCCCAAACTGGCAACAACTGTTTCACTGGATTAAAAGAATCTTCCTTTTCTTTACAAAAGTCATAAAGTAAGCTTGATTTTTAAAAAGCAGAAAGAAGGTAGGGCATTTCTTATACCTTCTTTTCTTTTTACCTTTCTGTGACCCCTAAGAAGTCACATTCCTCTCACAGTCTAATCAGCATGGGGAATTGCAAAATGAATGGGCTGGAAAATTCCTTTGAAAGGCAATAATAATATTTTTTCATATATGAATTCCAGCTTAGGAGCTCAACAAAGTGAAGTCACGGTTATTGTTCTTTTAATTTTTTTGCTCCTTCACAGAGCTTTTCAAAGGCATTTGCTTCTGCATAAGTTGTAAGTTTATGTTAAAGTCCTGTGCTAGTGTGTGCTACACGTTTTAGTGTGTTCTGTACTGCCCTGGGAGCTAACCCCCCTCCCCCAAAGAACTCTTTCTCAGCCCCTTCATCTGTAACCTTTCTGCAAGTAAATGCTAATTGAAAAAGAAAGAACACCACTAATCTTGGAATTTAAATGCATTTAACAAAACCAATCTCAATCTAAATTGTTGTTTCACCATTCCCTTTTCCCCAACAGATGTCGAGAAACTGCAATTCCTATTAAGAACACTTGACTGTTTACTCAGCAAGAGAACTTCAGGCTCAGGCTGCATCAATCTAAATGCGTTTCAGGACGTCAGTCTTTTGAAAAGTGCAGACTGTTAGTTGGTTATTTTTGAATGTAATCTTCACATAAAAGAGTTGCTGCATTTTTTCTTTTCACTTTGTCATCCGTCTCTCCCTCCTCCCTCTTTTTATTTTTTTTAATGATAACATCAAACATAGATGTCCTGAATTTTTATGTTCAATTCCATCTAAGTTTCCGTCTCTCCATGGTGTTTTATTTCATTTTTGCTCCTTTCTTTTCATTTTTGACCAATGAAATATCAGTGAAGACTGTGAACACTGTTACAGGAAAAAAAATAAAAATCCAGAAATATTATGTGGTAAGAATATTAGACATCAAAAACATGAATTTGTTTTCTTAGTGAGCTTTACAGTAAAGCCCCTGTAGGCTTTGACCACAGACGTATCTAAAGTTATCTGTGCAGATAAAGGTGGCTCTGTATGGTTTTGTTTTGTACCCTGGGCGTCACTCCTTAACTATAATCAGGAAAGTAAACATGTGTAAGGTTTTTTTCCCCCTCTTTTTCTCTTATCTCTTCACATGATTCTTCAGTTAGTAAATGCAATGTTAGTATTTGCAAACACATCCTCAAGTGATAATCACGGAAGTGTAGTTTAGGCCTGCAATTACAGTCTGACTGCAAACACACAGGGTTACACAGGTATGAACCCCTGTGTAGCACAGGGGTTCCACCATATTTTACTACAGAATAAATTTCACTGGTTTTACTCATCGGGTTTTGAAACATGGTGGGTCAAGTTCCTGACTTGTTATGGGGAGCTGGCAAGGCTGAGGACCACAGGCTGCATTTTGCAGCTGCATCCCCACAGGCAGTACTGCAGTGGCTGGTACAGCCCCACCTCGAGATGTGTGCTGCCTGAAAGGGGGAAGTTGCTTTTCTAAGGTCTTTTAAATATCCTCCATTTTATCTGACAAAAGCAGGTGTGGAGAATGCTCTGGACTACACAAAGTCAGACTGAGACACATGGCTTTAAGCCCTGCTTTTCTCAACTGTTGCAATGCAGAGAAAGGCAGCAAAAGCAAGTCAGCAAATAGCATGTAAGTGAAAAAAACCCCAGTTTAAAATTTGAATGCAAATAAGCAACAGATAATTGGGTGTGTGGGGGTGTGTGGGTGAATGTCTGAAACTGAACTTTTGAACTCTCAAGCAGAAACCTGCTACTTGCTGGCTGCAGTCTGTATGGGCTGGCTGTAAATTTTGGTAACACCTGGACTGAATAAAAGTAGCACATCTTGAATACTCCAGTTAACCAAGAGGAGTTAAACACAAATAGCAAGTGCATGGCTGCTCATCTGTTTGGCTTCTGCATATAGACTATGTAGAGACTGAAAATGGCTCCAGAAAGAAAACCTGGTGCCAAAACAAAATGCCAAAGGATGACCACCATGACTCCTGTCCAACCTCCCAGAAGGCAAGTAAAAATTTAGCAAACATAGACGTGGGGATGGTAATGTGTGAGTGTGTGAAATAATCAAGTTGGGCAATAGCTTTGCTCGTGTTGGTTCTTAACCAACCCATGCTCAGCTCCACCATGGGCTTTTTTTTGATCCATCTGACTTGCGGCACAAGGGGGAAGAATGCTGAGCCAAGTGTTAAAGAGTGATACTCCAGTACTATGAGCATCGAATATTGTTTTTTAAAAGAGGGCAGGTGTTTCTTCAAGATTTCTAGGAAAAATGCAAATATACAAGAAGAAAAGTTAAATAAAAAATGGCTTACAGTAAAAACTGAAATACTCCACAATAACCTGAAAATGAAAACAGTTGTAAGGAAAAATTAAACCAAGTCAAATGAAGTGCAATATGCAAGGAAATGTCTCACAATGGCAATCTAATAGATAATTTGCAGCCTTTACCCAGCCACATATCCAGAAATCCATTGGAATCAATTGCTAGTGAGAAGAGCAGGCAGGAAACCATTTTCCACCTGCAACATGTCAAGATATCAGAAACAATTCCATTATGCAGCATGAAAAAGGAGGCAAATCAAACCTTGAGAAGTTTATCATGTGGTTTTCAAGTCTTTTTCGTGGAAGAATGTGTACTTCCGAGAGTTCATTTGGTTTCTGAAAGCTCCAAAGCAAAATCCAGAAAGCTTAAGTTTATTCTTTCCTCATGCAAATCTTACTTGAAATAAAATATTTTATAATTCAAAAATCTAGTATTTAAAAACTCATCACCACTGAAAGTTTTTTTAGAACTCAGGAAACTCTTCAGGCATCATAGAATTAGCATGATCATGCTAATTGACTACTTTGACTTGAGTACTAAGTGTCTACAAAAAATTTCTATGCATTTTAGAGAGGCATGAAAAGGAAGTCAAATAATAATTTGGCAAGAGTGTATTAAAAGTTTTAGTACACTTTTAATGATCATTTAATATCATATCTTTGTAGCAAAAAGGTATGTGCATAGCTGGAAAAAGTTACATATATAAATTATATATACAGTTTTTCAGAACAGCCCCCACCATTCTAGATAAGTTTGTTCCAGTAATTTTGTTAAACCAAAGTTGATGGCTCTCCAGTTTCTTTGGATGACTTTCTAAATTACAGTAGCACAACTGATCATCCTAACAGCCATGACAAATGGCTGGGCAAAAAGGGCAGTATACCTTTTAGACACTGCTGTTTAGACAACATAGCTTAAAATTCAAAGCCAATGTATGAAGTCACCAGCAGCATAGTTAAAAATGTTTCTGTAAATCGGAAATCTAATTTTGGTCCAAAAAGTAACCTTGGTAACAAAAGTCTTTTTCTGAAAAGACTGAATTAGAACGGAACAATTTTTGTTTCCAAAATGTTAGAACCTAAAGAATTAAGGTTTGTGGTTATGCTTTGCTTTTCTTTAAATATGAAAAATGCAGGTGTTTGTTCTCTGTTTATATTTTCTTCAGCAAACACATTTATTGTGGTCACCACAAGGGAAATTCCCTCCCTGTGAGTTTGTGTCTCACCTGGCTTCTCCTCTGACCCTCTCTCACAGAATCAAGGTCTAGTGAGAGAACAGGAAAACTTGTACATTCCTGTTTTACATGAAGAATCATCATCCTCTTTCAAGATGTTAAGATTCAACTCATGGGGTTTAGTTTTCTTTGCCAATATGATTTCATTTTGGATTTGTGCTTTTTTGCTTGGTCTGTGATGGATTTCTTTCTTTATTCTTTAGTAGGAAGATGCTTAAATTCCTGCTCTCCACTCCACTAGTGAGCTGAGTGAAAGAAACAGCATGTGCAGAGGGGCAATAACAGGGGAGGAGGATGGCTGGGTCCATAAAGACATACATGTCCATCTCCAGCTTGCCAGGCTGCCCTCTCAGTGCCACAGGGAAGCACAAGAGCCTCTCTGCCCTGTGAGGCAGCACATCAAAAGCTGGAGTCTTTGATGTGCACCTTGAAGAGGCTAAGCAAGCTGGACTTGCAGCTCTGCTGGCCAAGCATCCAGCCTGAGATTCGGACACAGCCACCTCTAAAGATATCCCATTGGCATTACAAAACAAATCTTTTGTGTTGAGATGGAAATGTTGCATGTTGAGCCTGGAGCCCATTCAGAGCTTCCTTCTCCTGCCTGCTGGCATGATGGGCTCCCTTAGCAGCTAACCCAACCACATCGTAAAGGTAATTCAAATGGAAACTGTGCCAAGCCCAAAGAAAAACACATCTCTTCTCATACAAGAGTATTCAGTTCCTTCACTGTCAAGGGCCAAACACGACCTTTTTGTTATCACCTATGACTTGCTGTATGAGTTACATGGCTACTTACCTTTTTGGTCTCAAGACACTCACAAAAGATCAGAAGAATATTGTTGCTCTGCACAAACCAAGTCATCTCCAACTGATAAAGCACAAATAAAGTGTTATTGATACTTCTTCTCTACTGAGGTTTTCTATTTAGAATGAAATGATGTTTTTTTCAAGATTAGTTTGTAGTAAGTTTGCAAACTGCAATTAGACAGAAGAAAGTTTTCCTTCAACAATTAAATTTATGCTTTCAGTAGTAGAGGGCTAATGGGTAATGGAAAATAATGCTGAAATATTTAGGAAATTCACATTAAAAGATTTGTTGGTTCAGTTAGAAGTAAAAGCCTGCAGCCTTGATAATTATTCCACCTACCCCAAATTCCCCATGCTGCAAGCTGTGTTTGAAAATCTTTTGGGAACAGCCATTTTTGTACAGCATTTTTCATATTCTGTGCCATGAAAAGTCAGAAAAATTAGAAATATGAATTAGTTGTCAAAGACAGTAAGGTCTTTAACTTCTGGGCCTTGGTTCAACATTTGTGTATATTTTACTTTTGTTCTTCTTGCCTTTAAGTCTTAAATTAAGACTTTGATAGACACAGTAGCAAAAAGAAAAACAAATACTTTTCTTTTAGCTGCTTCCCCTTTGTGAATGAGTAAGACCAGTTTAGACCCCAACTGATATTCCTATCAGTGGTAGCACTAATGCTACCACTTGTGATACAATGCAAATTTGAATTAATTAATTCTAATTCTAGCTAATAAATTATAATAATCATTCAGTATAAAAATTTTTAAAATAAACTAAGTGTTAATTTACAGATGACTTTTGCGAGGCTCACCTCTATTACTCTTCTCATATAAGGTGAGAGCAAGGAAGGCAGAGGTTTATCTGGTTTTACAGGATGAACTACTCTGTCTGACTTGAGCTGTGATTAAAATCCACATGATACTTTAAAAACAATGAGCAGCTCACTGTTCATGGTCGTTCAATAGATAAGTGATATTATTCTTGCCTCAGTCACTATTAGCCCAGAACTCTCTGGAAAGCAGTTTTAGATTGTTAAAAGAAGTTTACCTCTGGTGAAACAAAATATGATTAAAAACAAAAACAAATAAACATGATGATCTTTCACAAAAGGTGAACCATTTGTAAAAATTAACATGCTTTCAAGAAGCATTTGATATAATTTCAATATCAGTTCAAATTGAAACCTTTCTCATTTAAAAAAAAAAAGTAATCAGATCTGCAAGGTATTTATCCTTTTTATTGCTCATCTTCTCTGTAAGGTTTAGCAATACATACCCCACACAGAAATACTGGAGGGCTCATCTCTTATGCCAACTGAGAGCCCTATATTTCATGTTAGGGAGCACTTACTCAAAAGAATGCCTACATATTTTATAGATGAACTATTCATTCATTTGTGTGAATAATATATTCAAGGGTTCAGAATTCATAACCTGTTTCTTTAAGATACTGCATAATTGTGGATAAAAGATGATATTACAGTGAAAAATACTGCTAATTACCGTTTATTATTATCCATTATTATTTCCATTTATATCTCACTATTTTTAAGTTGCTCATAAAAATTTCTCTTCCTATGACTTAGTCCAGATTGTATGATAATAAGTGAATAAATAATGCCAGCGCTTTCCTATCCAGTTTTCTTTTTTTTTTTTCCTCATGAAACCAGATTTCTAAATATGAATTGTCACTTTGCATTCCCCACCCCTCCCGAAAACACAGCTATAATTTTGTAGACATTGCTAAGTATCTGAGGTGAATGTTTGGTAGAATTCTGCTGGCATGTGACAAACAAACAAATACGTAAACAGAGTAAATACAAATACAATACATTCTGCAGTATTTACCAGGATTCTGAGAACATTTTTTACTGACCTGAAAAACTATTTTATTTTTTTTCTCATGTTGTGTCACACAAAGCATATTCTCTACAATCTGTGAAGCCTCACGTTAGGCAGAGTGAAAGTTAAGTGAATTTTAGGAGGATTATTTATTATATTGCAAATCACAGCCTGGCACTGTGCATTTCTTCACTGAAATATGCTTTTAGCACTTTAGAAATCCCTTTGTATGCATCTGAGTCGATTAATTTCTCTGCAACTATATGTGCTACTCAATATACTTGTTATGTGTTTGTAGCTCTCGGTGTGTAATGAGACATTTTTGCTGTTGCTGATAATTCTGTAGATTCCATTGTACCCAGACATATGGTGTCAGTTGTGTGAAGGCTTTAGAACCCCTCGGATTGGCTGTGATGTAAAAATTCAATAATCCCCACAGAAAACTTCGGACTTCTCGAACCAGAGTTTAAAATCCTCATGCTCGCTTGCAGACTGGGGAGTTTTAAAAATAAACGGGCCCTTGTAGATAATTTAGCATTAATGGCCCGAGTCAACAAGAAGTGCAAAGCATTCAGCCCCCAGGAAGAGTGATGTATAGTCTGAGATGTGCTTCCACAGGGTATGTGCCAGATGGAAATATGTACAACCAGTGTTTTACCAGTAGCCAGTGTGTATTAAATTAGCATTAATAAAGGACAACTTTTCAATACTTTAGTAAGGAAGAGCAATTATTTGCCTTCTCTCTGTAGTCCTAATCTGAAGCCAGCAGCAGCCAATTGAAAGACCCCATTGGTTTTGATGGGTTTTCTATTGAGTCAAGCTGGATGAAAGGCAGCTGCAGGGAATTGGAGAGCCCTGGTTCAGCAGATGCTTCCGGCTTCCCCTAAACCCATGCAAATCACCGCAGGTCCTTCACATCATGTGTGTCTGGAGTGAAATCACAGCTCCATCACAGTCAGTAAGTCTTACCACTGACTTCGGGTGGATTTAAAATTTTTCCCCTGGTATGACCAGGCCAGTTGATTTTATTTGCTCTAGATATTAAATATCCCAGACAAGGGTGTTCCGCCTGGATTGTCTCAGTGGGCCGGTAAGCAGAAGGGTTTGGCTATTAAGTGTCTATCGCCCTGTTACCTGATTTAGAGTATAAATACATACTTTCTATGCTCAGAACCTTGATGCAAAGCATTTGTTATTGTAGCCGTCTAATAAAAAATATTGGCCAAAGGCCAAAATTAGATGAATAAGGACCATTTTCCTTTGCCATATCATGCCCCTGCAACAGGAGTTGTTAAACATAGTTGAGTACAGATAATGTTTGAACAAAGTAGGCATAACATTTCCTCCATCTTTCTAATACATATATTTTCATGCACTATGGTAAAGCATGGCATTTTTAGGGAAAAGAAGTACAATAGTCTTCCATACATTTTAATGAAATGCGGGGCCTCCACTTATTTTTATGCATTACTTTTATAACTCTTGTCTTTAGGGCAGCAGTGCTCTGAAATCCAGCTAGTACACAGGTCCCAGCAACACAGAGTTAATCAGCTGAACAATGAACAGCTTGTAACTTCATTGGTCTTGTATGTTGCAGGAATACCAGAATGGGTGCAGCCCAGCATTGTGTGACCAGCTAGAAATATTTCCCATCTTCATCTCTTTCTGAGAAAACTACTTAAAACCCTTGGCTGAGCACTGGCCAGCAAACAGAGGTCAAATATGCAGCACAGAAGGCACTATCAGTCTGGCTGAACAGCCTAGGTATGGGTGTACAAAGAAGGGTAAGTAAACTGGGAAAGCAAAAAAGGTTTCAGTCTTTAGGATCCCTTTAATTGCTTGAGGCTAAATGAATCTTTTAGGTTATGCCAGGAATAATATATCCCTGGTGATGAAAAGACACTTTTTCCTTATAACACCTTTTGACTTGCAGTCCCTCCCAGCATTAATGCCAGGGGAATTTCCAGATGAGATATTTGAAAGCTTTTTGGTTTTTATGTGCTGCTGGACCAGCATTAAGGGGAGTTATGTGTACTGGAGGATTGAACTCCATTCATATCTATATGATTCCTCCCCTCCTGACTCTGTGCAAGATATACAAATGAGCAAATTCCATTCAGAGTTTCCCAAAACCACAAAATGACAATATTTCCTCCCTTGAAGTTGGCATGGAGGAAGAGGAACTGAGCCTTTTTTGAAGACAGCTCTATCTCAGCTGAAGTTCAGAAGATTAGGAGTATCCAAGTAAACCACTCAGAAAACCAAAAGTTGTCTATTCAAGGCAAAATTTTTATCAAAATTTGATTTTACTGTCAAATAATTGCTTTTACATGCCAAAAAAACCCCAAAAAAGATAATTTTGCTGGAATTATCTAGGTAAGACAAATTTCATTTCATTATCCTTCAGGCATAGAAGCCAAATTGCTGGCAAGGTGTAATTTTCCCGGTTTTTTTTGAATGGCATATTTGACAATGGGGAGCTGTGTCTCTAGAGCCCAAAACAACCTCATTTGGAGATATATTGTTTCTCTCTCATATATAAGCAGGAAACCGTAGCTGATATCAGAGGAGTTGCACATGATGAGTTTTATTCTGTGGATAGGAAATAGTGGGATTCAGAGTGCCTGTTACTTTTTGCATGCTAATGCCCTGTTTCTCTAACATAAAGGGCTCTCTAAGTTGCAGATAAGTGTTTTGTGAATCAAGCCCTAAATCCTCTCTTTATTTTAACTGGAGACTTTAGCCAGTGCATAAGCACCGTGAGACATTATTCAAACATTTTACGGCTTGCAAAGAAAGTATTTTATTTTTTTTAAAGAACACTTTAAATAAGAGAAAACAAACAGTTTCATTGGGAAAGGCCTGGTTATGGATATCTTCTTTCCACCCCAGTGGCTTGATGTGACTGTTAACCGGCATTTGGTTGCTTTATAACTGGTGCAATTATTTTGTCAAAGGTTGTAGGGGTTTTTTCCTCCTTAAAAAAAAAAAAAAAAAGTTAGTTTACAGTTTATTAACTTAGATTACTGCTAATAGCTCCCATGGGTCTTTCTACTGAAACAAGGACCGGGATAACTGATTTCTTAAGGCCAATCTGGAAGACTTTAAAACACATTAATAGCTATCACTGAAACAGCAGGAGGAAGAATAGTCTGTCATTTGGGTTTTTTTCTTTTTTTTTTTCCTTTTCTCTGCATAAACTTTTCCCCCAACTTTATCTATTAATCTATTATTGTGTCTTGCTCTTTCTCTCCCCTTTTATCTTTTCCTTCTTTTTACAGCTATTAACAGGCTAAGTTTTCAGTGAGTGCAAATAATCAGCAAGGACTCTTTTTTTGACTGCTCAGGGAGCACATTAGCACATAAATTGGAAACAAAGACTGGTTCAGGGAAAAAAGTAAAATGATACTTTAAACTGAGGAGGCAGGCCTGAAGTCAGAACACCCCAATTTCAGAGAAGTATAGATCCAGTAAAGAATATTTTTCATTATTAACATTTTTTTTTTAATTGGGGTTTTTTGAGGCATAAATATTTGTAAAACCAACACACACAGGTTAAATAGTAAGGCATGTAAGTGTGTAGTTTACATATCTTTGAAGAAGGCAATCATTTACTGAATGGGCTTATCAGAAGGAAGGGTATTTCCCTTCTTCACAGCTTTGGCATGACTTCTTTGGTCATATCTTTCAATCCTAATCCTCAGCTTTGTGGCCAAAAGAGAATGCATGAATGAAGGCTGAGCAGAAGTGCTTACTCAGTGTGTCTGAACCAGCATCTAGGATATCTGCTGAAGACTATGATGAAAACTTTTTGCTTACTTTTATTCCCTTGTCACAGTTGCTATAGTGTATAATAGAGGAAATTTGATTTTCTGTGGCAGGATTTTGGGCAGTTAAAACAGCAGGGATATTTGTTATCCAGCTACTAACATTGCAGTACTCAGTGCCTAACATCATGAGGAAGGGATGAGACCAGGAATAAGAGTGTAGATATAAACAGGGAAATTATAATATTCTGAGTGTTCTTGAAGTTGTGTTAGGCAGTCTGGAGCATCAACCATCCAGATGAGATGCTGCGTGAAATTTTATCTCTTCCTGTCTTTCTTGCCTGAGTAGTGGGAGTCATGAACTTGTTACTTGTCTTGATTTTCATGGGTTTGGTGCACTGCCTGATTAGAGAAGGAACCTTTACTACGTTTGGTGCTATACAAATAAAAGTAGCCTATAATTGTCCTTCCCTGAAAGATTTTATAATTAAAACTTTCTGATTTCTATTATCTGAAATAAGGAGGAATCAGGGTGGGGATGGGAAGAAGGGATGCTCCTCTGATATCTAATGGGAAGATGCAATAAATGAGAAATAGTGGCTTTGAGACCTGAAAAGATCAAGAAAGTTCAGCTTAGATGTTTGAGTTTTGTTCTTCCCGCTACTTTGCAGGGGGCTTTTGATCAGATACAGAATTGCACACATGTGGGAAGTGAACTGAGACAGTTATTAAATCACTCTGCCTCTGCCCTTCGAGACTGAGAACTGGTGTTTGTCACAGCAACATACTTTGAATTGTCCATGATATTATTAGCCAGAATGCAGAACATGAAGGAAAGATCTAGCCTACCTGCAGCAGAGGTGTATTTTATAAAACAAGTAATAAAGAAAGAGCACAGAACTACTTCTTAAGAGTAATTTTGGAAAATGTTGCCTGGGAGATAGATTAAATTATGCAGAGTTCAGTTATTGGCATCATCAGGTGCCATAAATCAGCATAATTCCTTCAAAGTTGGTTTTATCATATTTACAGTATTTTGCTGTGGTCTGTATTTTGCTTAGCTGAAGAGCTTTGCAGACATATATTTTCATTAAAAATGTATGCTTCCAGGAGTTTATTTCAAACCTATTCAATACTTCAGTAAAAATGTTTTATTTTCAGTCCTGAATGGGGTTCATACCATTGTCTTCTCTCTTCAGTGCTTTCTGGTTTTATTTTTTATGGATTCACAAATGTATACTGAAGGACCCAGAGTTATCACACAGACAAGTTACGGCATAATCCCATTTTCCTGGAATGAGTTTTGCATATAGTTCTGTAGTGTGCTAAAAAAGGGTCCACTTATATGAGAAAATCAAAAAGTAAAAAAAAAAAAAAAGCCCAATGGATTTATTGGGAAACTACATGTCATTTTCTACTACCAGCTCTTTTTGACACTCAGCTGTTGATGTTCAAGCACTCCTGTAGTAAAAGTGACTACAGTCTATGACAGAGAGTACGGTAATGAAATGGCATACTTTTCTCTTACACTGAAATTTCAATAAGGGTGGAATTTTGCCTCAAAAAGAGGGCAGTGATCTTCTCACAAACACTGTCCTTTGTCCTGAGGCACACAAAATCCCTAAATCCCTAAAATATTTTATCTAAAGATAATTTTGCACCAGCCCAGGCATGAAAAAGAAAAGTATATCAGATGCAGCTGGAAAGGTCCTGTTGCTCAGGGAGAAGGTAAATTAAAGGTTTCTATCTTATCTGTATTTCAATTACAATTTTATTTTTGGTCCCTGACAGTGCAGACAGTTGAAGTCTTGGGAAGTGGAAACACTCACAGGTGTAAGAAAAAAGGAATCTTTAATGGTGGAGATGTATATATTTGAACTATGTGGCTTTTCATGCAGGGTATACATGACATTTAAATAAAAATGTGGACTCTTTTGGGGGGCCTATCTGTTTGAGCTCACTTGAAGATTTCCTTTATTCTACCTTTTTTTTCCTTAGCAATAATGACCTAGGTTAGGAGTCTGCAGCTCTGCATGACTCATTCTAGGGGTCATCCTTAGCCAAACCAGTTGTGCAAGGACCAAAACAGTTAGTCACAAAGGGGCTGCTCTGACTTTGCTGTCCATGCTGCATATCCAGTTTTCTGAGAACTGGATGGCAAAGTCTTGAGATAAATAGTTTTTAGCTCTGGGAAACCTGGGTCTGTGGGAAAAGACCAGAGAAGACTTCCACCTGTTTAAAGATGATATAAGTCTAGTTTTTGATGAAGGTGTTGCCATTTAATCAGATGCCTTGGGCATTGTGCTTTTGATAATTGTCTTACCAAAGACATCCAAGACCAAGTTCTCTGGAGTAACATCAATCTCAAATAATAACAAAAGTACAAAAATGGTCAGTTGACAAGACCAGTGCTGATGAGTGTGCAAAGAGCTGAAGTTGGCCTTCAATGAAGGGATTTTTTCTGTAAATAGAGTACCTTACAGGTATTGTCCAGAATTGATTTATCAATATATTCTGGTGGTTTACCACATAGCAGCCATAAACCCGGGTTCATGGATCAGAATATGCAAGTGAATCTTGTTCTTCAAAAGGATCCTAGACCAACAGGAAGATGACAAAACATCCATCTTTTGCCTATATTTCAATTTTGAACACCATGTTAGGCAGGGTATTTTTCTTTTATTGTTATCAGGAGACTCTTGGAGACTGAGAGGGGCTGGTGGTGGGAGAAGCACAGTGTCCCATGAGCTAACACCATCCAAGCACTGGAGTTTAGGTCCCTCAGCTGAAGAAATGTTCACAAGCCCAATGCACCTTGGAAAAACATGAAAGTTCTTTTTGGCAGTACAGGAAGAAGAAGGATGAGTTGGAGCTCACCTTTATGGTTTCAGAAATGTTAAGAGGGACTGCTAAAATCCTGTAGTAGATTTGGGGTAAATATGAATCTCAACTGGACTGTGATTGCTAAAACTAGTTTCTACTTGGAGCTTTACCACAGACAACTCTGGTCTTTTCTGTTTTCTCCCAGATAAAAAATGCTCTGAAAATGATCCTGCTGACTGAGATTTCAGTACCTTCTGATTTTAGCTGCAACAATGCTATTTTAGAGTAGAGGGTTAACATCACTGAAAACTAGTGAGAGAAAGAGGCTAGAGAAGGTGAGAGGAGGTGAGAGAAAAAGGCTTGAGAAAAATTATAATCGTGAAAAAATGTCAAACACCAAATCTTTTCAAGTCTCATAATTTTCACTTGCTTAAAAAAATTAAATATGGAAAGATCCAAACCTTTTTAAATAGGATGATTTACTGAGTAAATCTCTTATTGTCTGTGTATACATGCACACACACGCATTTATGCTCTACACTTATATATTTGTGCCTGTGTGTATCAATAAGAGTCCATGCACATGCAAAGTTTATTTTCTTCCTTCTCATTTGGGAGAGGAAGGCTGAGAAGAATTTTCTGCCTTCTACTTTTCCTCTTGAAAAAATTTCATTGTATCTGTCTCAGATTCACACAAAAACATTCACTAAGACAATTTCCAGTCAACACGAGATGTGAACAGTTCCATGATTCGTTGCATTCTATATTTCATTATCTTCAGCAAAATGTGTGTCTCCTCATTGGTATCACAGAAAAACATCAAGGTTTTCACGTGACACAGTTAAAATTTGCAGCATGATCTCAGAAAGTGTATCTGGCAAACATTTCAGGGTCTGGTGGTAACCTATGGAGAAAGATCTGCAGAAATCACCAGGATGGAATGATGAATGGATTCTGGATTATATTGCAGTTGAAAAGTATCAGAAATCTATCTAATACATCTTCTACTGTTTAGTGAACAGGGCTCACATTAGGTAATGGCAGCAGCAAACATTAAAGACAATTGTATATGATGTAGTATTCGGTCAGATTCGTTCACAGTGTATAGTCATTTCCAAATGGCATTTTGCTGTTCTTTGTTCTGCAGCAGTGTCTAATATTTCTAAACATTTTTAGGCTCTGTGACACCTTAATGGTATACAATAACAGTATGCCTCCCTCTTAGAAAAATGGATACTCTCATTTTTCTAAACATTGTGCCTTTACCTTTAACCATTTCCATTTAAATGCAAATTTCAATCATGTCCACCTCTCTGTATTCCAACAGAAACCTGGGGAAAAGACTATGCGTTAAATCCTCATTTCTCCATAAAGGGAGCTGTTTCCTTCAGGTGTGTCACTCCATGTTATCTATCTTCCTTCTCATTTTACACATCATCATTGTGGCAAGTTTAACTTGCAGAATTCACAAATAAAAAACAGTTTTCTTTTTTGTTGAAAACTCTGTTGGTTTTATGTGCTAAAAGAAAATGGGCATTTTCAGTTATATTTGTTTCCCGTTAAATTTGTCTGACATAACTGTCATGGAAATTTCCCATTCACAAGCCTTTGAATTATTCCCGGCATTTGCAACTGTTTATACACTCAAAAGTTTATAATTTCCTAAACAACTGCAGACAAATTAAGTTAATTTGTATCATAGACTTGAATTAATCTTGCAATTATTGTTCCAGTCTAAAGTAAATAATTGAATTTCAGGGTTAAGGATAAAATGTGATGCTATGAAACATATGTGATACTGGTGTCAGTTTCCTTAATGTCTGTTCTTCGTATGCAGCTTAGCAACACATTTGAGCAATTCATTAAGGTGTCTCTGCTTAGTGAGTCTTCGGAGAGAAAGTTGCATTTGAATCTGGTGTGTAAAAAACACTCAGAAAACAGCCAACCGAAACAAAACATCTCCCTCCCCTCTCACCCCTCACCAAAAAAACCAAATCCCACACCCTTTATCTGTAGTTAGTCCCTCTTGATTTACTTTTGACAAGAGAGGGCACTGTGATAACATTCTAAAGAGTGGACATATTTGTATATTCTTGCCTCTGAGACAGAAAGGAAGCCAGGGATTAACCCCTGAACCAATTACTTTACAATACAGCAACTACTTCAACACAAAGCAGGGTGGGGGGGAAGAAAAAATTTAACTAATTAGTGCAAGTCAGAATATTCTTTATGGGTGTTACTTAGTTGGAAGAAAAATTTTATAGTGGGCTCATTGAAAAAAAGAACGTCTGATTTGGAGTGTGTTTATTAATTATCACTTTGAGTCAGCTTTTACTGGCTGAGAAATTTAGCTGAAGACATTTGATGGCTTCAGCCCTGCAAGAGAATTAAACATATTAGAAATACTGTGCAGGTATATTTTTCCAGCAACCTTTGTAAACCTATATTGAATGCATTCATGTGGATTTCTAACTCTCCAGCATATTTCTGGGTTTCTGGGGGGTTCTAAGACCTCTTTATATAGGTCAGAAATATCTTGTGCCTGTCATTTTAAAATTAACCATTAAATATTCTAGCCATGATATACAAATTGCCTTGCAAATAACTTGCTTTCTTTATTAATTGGGATGAGAGTTATTTTGAACACCATTTCAAATGTAGATAATAAGTTAGGGGCAGTTCAGTTCTGAGGTGGCCACGGTTCAAGGAAGGAGGCAATTTAAGAATTTAAGCACCTGCACTTTGAAAACCATATTCTTTTTAAGTGCCACAAGTTGGGTACTTGGAACTGTTAGTTATTTTCAGAAAATCCTGCCTATGTGTGGCTTATTGTTGTGGCTTTAGGAATGGCTTTCCCCAATTTACTGCTACGCCCCCCCTCCACCCCCCACGACTTTCCCAAACCAGACACTACTTGCTTCCCCTGACCTCCCCTTCCCCTTCCCACTCTGGGGGTAGACTTAAGAGCTGAAGCCACAAAAAGACAAAAAATTTCAGGTTGAATTAGGAACAACTTACTGGAAACAGCAATTAGATAAGAAAATGAACACTAACAGCAACTATATTAATGACAAAAGTGTGCAAAAAGAGACAATGATTCATATACACAAATGTTCACCTCCAAGCCTGACCAGACCACAGCCATATTTTCCCAACTGGAAGAGGAACACTTTTTTTCATGGGAGCCAGGAAAAGTGAATCCCTTTCTCCCAACCCCTGGCAATGACCTAAGATGGTATCAAATAACATTTGGGCCATGCCCACTCAACACAGTGCATGGCAACCCAGAAATTCTGGGCTCAAAAGATCCAACAGTCTCAGCCCAGCCACTGTAAAAAATTAAATTTTTTGTCATGGGAACCAGGACACTTTTAAATGGAAAACTGCATTGATGGTAGGGGCAGGACAGGTTTCTCCTGTCTTGCTGCCATATGCCAAGTGCATTCTTGGTGAGATATTTTTGATAAGAATAAATGTCATCTGAAGGAAAGACAAAATTAGAGCATGTTATCAGAATTTTAAATTTTAATAAATATCTTTTGGACCCTTAATTATTTTTTCTTTCCAAACTGCAACAGCTACTGGAAGCATTCAGACAAAACAGTGTTTCCATAAATATTGCAGTTTATGTGAAATATATATACTTAATCCACAATATATGTTTATGTTTCACTGTGTGTTTGGATATCAGAGAACAGATTCCTATGATGAGAAGAGATAGATTAATTTGATTATGTAAGCCTTTGGGCCTTTGACTTTAGCTGTTCTGGGTTGACATCAATGGCCTAGAAGAGTTATGTGGGAATGATTGTGTTCTGTAAAGAAATTTTACTTTTTGCTTGTAATACTGAGTTGGGGAAAAATCCCCGTGGTAGGCTGGGGAGTTATGTGACTACCTTGGCTTTCTTGCTTATATTTGTTCATGCAAACTTCATACCATGAGTCTTGAAAAAATGGGAAGAGGTCCTTTCCTTTTCAAAACAAAAACACTGATGTCCTTACCCTTAAATATTTTTTTTTTCTCAAAAATGTATTCTCAAAAGTGTGAATTCTCTTTCTTCTATAGAAAAGCTATGGGAAAATGACAAAGAAAGAAATACTCTGAAAATTTCAACTTTCTGAATTCAGTGAAATAAACAGGACTATTTTTTTCCTGCTTTATAATTATGTTTGTTTCTTTCTAATTCACACAGTCTGGAGCAGATGACTATATGACACTAGGTGAGACAGCAGGTGAGATTGCTATTTCCTGCAGAAGTGAGAAGACATCATTTGAGTCTACTTCTCCCTTCTATTTTGTTCTTCTGCTTTTGAGCTTGAAGGATATATTAGCTAATGGGTAGTTCCCTGCTCTCTGTCTTGATCCAGAAACAGACAGAGAAAATTAACAGACAGTGCTTGAAGATTAGCTATCATTAAGTCAAGCTTTGACATATGTGGCTAATTGAAGGAATACCAGGTACAACAGGAAATGAAGAATAATGGGTAATACTTATGTAGAATAGACTTGTTTAGCCTTAAATCCAATAAAAGCATGATAGTGCTTAGATAAACTTCAGGGAGTTAAGATCTTATACTCTTCATGCACTGATTACTGTTAAAAACTCTATATCCCAGATGGTAATTCTTTGACAAATGTTATTTTTTTTTTAAGTGACAACTGATAGACCTTGTTGTTAACAAAATTATAATCCTTTTCTTTAGTCTGGTGCAAAAACTTGTTTCTTGGATACTTTTTGTTTATTTTTGCATTTTGGCTTCCCTTGATTTATTTGAAAGGTAGACAACTACAGATTTGGACCTGAGTGTTTCAATAGTTTGTGTTTCCACATGGGTCACTGTAGAAACAGGATGGAGTCATGGAGAGCTGAATTATTGCAAAGTTGAAGCAGAAAAGGAAAGGCTTTATAGATCCAGACTGCTTATGTCTCATCTGTGCTTTCATCTCTCCAACAGTCACTGCACAGGTGTGCACAACAGACAAACCTGTATTGCCAAAGTGGAAAGCACACGTTAGCTTCTGGGACCTTGTCAGGATTACACAAAAAAGGGGCTTAAGGCATCACTGTAAAATCCAAAGGTTTGTCATTCAACCTGGAATTTGGTCTGATATTTTCTATTTGAAGAACTTTCAGGAAAGTGTTATGTACGTGATAAAATGTGATTTAAAAGTATTCTAATCAAGAACAAATAGAAACTTCAGAAAACATTTTGGCACATAATTTGAAATAAAGTGCAGAAAACTCATCAGGATATATTGGTGGCTTTTATGAAATAAGCCCATTTTCTTCAGGCAAATACATAGGGATCCATTCTCTTTTTCTGCCTATCCCTCTGGTATGATAATGATGCATGGAGCAGTTTGTGTGTGTGTGTGTGTGTGTGTGTGTGTAGGTGTGAGTGTGGGGGGTGAAGGTATTTAAGCAAGAAGGCTCTCTATTACATATTTATATTGAGAGCATGCATATAGTTCTAGCACAAAAAAAAAAAAAAAAGAAAAAGAGAAAGAGAAAAAACCCCACCAAACTAAACAAAAAACCCCAACAAAAACCTTTGCAAGCCCTAGGTTTACATTCATCTGTGGCATGTGGTTGACTGGCAGGCTGAATTTTGTCATGAAAAATGTTTAAAAGGCACTGGCTTTCTTCCATAAGCAACACATAACTTTTCTGATCCACATCTAAGGAGGCAAGTATGTAAACTAGACACTTAGAACCTGATCATCTTTGTATAGCTATTTTCCTTCTTCCTATTTTCAGTTGGCTTTGTCTAAAAATGGGTCAGAGTTAGCAGTTACCTATGAAGATGCTATAATGCTGATGAGTTTTATTTTGCTGCTTGCTCTGGTGGGTAGAAGAAGGCAAACCTATTCCATGGGTGAAAGGTGAGCAGCCAGGTCAGCAGCTATCCAAACTGACCCAGACAGTGAGGCTCCATGGGTTTAGTCTAGTGGAGATACTGCACCACACAGCTCCACTGTACAATATGTCACACACAAGAGGCTATCACAGCTTCTTATGATGTCTCGTACATCATAGAACAGAATTTGACTTTTCAAAATTAACCTGTTTTAAGATCATAAATTGTGCCAACCATTCATCTGCATGGGGGAATCACATCTGAAAATTAAATCCTGAAGTGTGATCCATCTGTTTTCACTGTCAGGCTCAGCCCCAGGAACTCCTAAGCAGTTGTTGTTGTTGCTGCTCTTTAATAGGGTAGGACAGTAATGCACAGTCCTCCAGATGTGTCCTGATCTTGTCTTGAGATTCACACACTTGACCTCAGGTTGACATTGAAAACCCATCTGAGGCCCAACAGAATTACAGTGCCCTTCTTAAAGAGGAGAAAACCAACTTCTGAAGTGCTGGAAAACATTCAGTAACCAGTGGATGGCTCTGATATAAACTTTAGTAACCTAGTGAGAGTGGAGAGAAAAAGGAGGGAGTTTTTCTGACTTCTAGTGTAGCACAGCACTTGTTCTTGCCTCCTGAAGTCTGGTTATTGAATATTGAATCACGTGACAAGGAGGCCTGTGTTGCAGCATATCAGAAATATAAAGATATATCATTTCCTTTCCCAAAAAGTTTGGTAATTATTAGCTCACTAAAAAGCAGGTCTTTTTTATTTTTACCATCATCTATGGGTAGGAGTGAGCAGCAGATAATGCACTGTCAGAGCACTTCTAATTTTAACTAATTCTAATTTTAGTGTGGGTATTTCTCAGATAAGCAAAGAAAGGTAGTGAAACTGTGCATTGATACAACTCAGACAATGAGCCTCTGGACCCACTGTAAGTGCTGATAATACAGACCCAATGCCATTCAATGTCTAAGTCATTTCAAACAACCATATTTAATGAGATTTGAGTCTACACTGCCCTGAGCAGAACATTAATATAACACAAGGCACTGAACTACTCTAATGTCCCATTCACTTTATACAAAGCAATGCGAGGGTGACTCCAAATGACAAGTTGGCACTATGATTCCACTTCTGTTCCTTAGAAATACCAGGTGCTGTGCTGAGAAGCAACCAGCTTTACCTTTTTGGAAACCTGAAGCTTGTTTTCTTACTGGCTACAGTGGACCTCTAAGGCTAGTTTTGTAAACCACCCAAATAAACCTTATTTTTATTGGAAATATGCACAGAACAAATAGGAGAGGAAATATTTTGCATTGGAATATTTCTGATAACTGCAACTTTAAGAAGAAAGTTGACATGAAGGACTGCCTTCATCATTAAAGAACTGCATGGTACAAGCTGCCCTGCCTTAATCACAGCTGTCATGAGAAAAGGAAATAGATTTTTAGGGTCCAGATAGGATTTCTCCTTGGAAATGTCAGGAGTGATTGATGTAAGACACAAGTAAAAAGCTACTCACTAAACGTGTGTTGTCTACACTTTGAATCCTGCCTCCCCCCACCCGATATGGTGTTGTCATGATTTTAACAAGTCACAGGAAGAGTTAAGCTGTGCTTTCTGAATAAATTAGTACAGTCACAAAATGACACTTCCCTGACCTTTGCAAAAGGTGGAGAGTATAACGGTAAGACATACAGGGCTGTTAAACAATGTCGGGTTTTTTTTTTTTTTAACCACTCTGACAAAAGGTGCAAGCTCTTTAAAACAGTTTCCTAATGCACTTCAGCAAGAGAGCTAACTGACTGTCATAAGATGACATGCGTAACACAGAGATCCTGCTACACATTTTGATGCAAAGGAACACCCTGTTAGTTGAAAATCATTGCTAACTGGATTCAGATGTTAGAGATGAAGTACATGGAGCACAGTACATTTGGTAAAGCTTAAAGAAGCTTTAAAAAAAAAAAAGAACATAAATCTTTAGCTGTGGCCTTTTATCAGCTCTTAATTTGTCATGGTATTTTAATTACTGACACTGTAAAAATTTTAATCCATATGTTAGGGGAGATGATGCTTATTTCTTGCTCCTTCTCTCGAAAAAGAGTTTTTAAAAGTTATCAGGCCTGCATGCACATGGAAGTTTTAAAAGCTTGCAATGGGCTGTTTCAAAGTTCTTTTAGCTCTGCCCCATGCACATAAGAAAGAAACACACATTCAGAAAGTTTTACCCATATTGGCTTTAGAAGTTAGAAATTCAAACCTTAAAATTACATAAATGGTGACTCCAGTTTGATGGGACCTGAATTTTAGAGGGCTTCTGCTCAGAATTGCTGTAAATTGCATTTTAATTGTTTCAACACAGGTATTCAAATAGATAATAGTGTACGATTTGGGGTGTTTGAAAATAAATAAAGAGCAAACCTGATCTCTTGTGTGGTGAGAGACTGCTTTTCTTCATTTTCCATTTTTCTCTTTTTTTTTTTTTTTTTTTTTTTTTTTTTGTGAGGTTGTTGCCCTTTTAATCACCTTATTTTCAGGACTTACATGTGTGACTGCTGAGACATACACAAAATATGATCAAATTGGTACATGAAGCTAAGGGAAGCAATAAGGTATTCTCAGTACTGCATGACTGCAGTTAAGTCATTTTGAAATCAATAATCCCCTCGCAATTCACTGTGCCACTTGACTGGACATACAGATGCAGATGCCCTTGTAAATGAATTTACATGGCACTGTGCTTGTAGCCATATAATCTTTCTTCCCTTCTCAAGTCTGTCCCATTTTTCCTTGCTTCCGTTATGCATATGAAACTCAAATTAAGATTGCATGTAAAGTTGACTAGCTATTCCAGGTTATTTATTGGAAATGAAACTATATAAGCATAGAATATATGGTTTGTTTAAAATTGATTTACCTAACTCTTTCCGTAGTCTCAGGCAAATACAATTGTTATACAGCAAAGAATTGTATTGTAGGGGAAAAGAAACAGGAGAAAAAGAAGGTATCAATAGATAATTTGCTGCTAGTTTATGGGGGCTTCAATCTGGTAATAAAGAGGGTAATTCATCAAATAGAAAAATTAGACACAATACTAAATTTAAAATTTTTATTAGTTACCATAAGGAAGGGTTTTAGCATGAAAACTATGTTTATTTCAAATGTTATCTGAACATGGCCCAGGCACAAGCTTAGGCTGAAGTCCAGGAGATGGATCATCTCTGAGGAATGCAAGTTCTGGTTAGCACCTTTCATTGGTCCAACCATGCCTTCTCCCCCTACACTGTCTGCCTATCTCTCCCCACCTGCCCAAGTGGTGATATCAGGGCATTTTGTATTAGCCAGAAAGAAGTCTGTGGTGTGTGAGATTCAGCTGTGTCAGTCCCAGGCTGCAAGGGAAGATGGCATACAGACAGCCTGAGGTTCATCTGTGCTACACAAACTTGGCCCTGTGGACTGTGCAGTGGAAGTGTGAATCACGAACAATAAAGAAAGGCATGTCTTAGCAAGCTTCCTAAACTGATTTCTAGGGCTGTGATTTTAGCAACCATCATCACTGGAGTGTATTGTAACACCATGAAGGAATCCAAGCTCTGACAAACCAGACATGATATTTGACAGTGACATCCCTGCCCATGGTGAGACTAGATGATCTTTAAGGTCCCTTCCACACCAAGCCACTCTATCCATCTATGATTCTTTGTATGATGTGCCCAGAAGTCTCTAGGGTTTTGGCTACCATAAGCTGCAGGTCTGTAAGTTTTTCCCCTTCACAAGGAATGACAGCTAAAGAAGGAGAACTGTAGCATGGTAGGTTCTTGCATTGACGTCTGAGAAATTGCCTTTTGCTGACAGTCTTCGGGAACTGGAATACAAGGGAAATGATCTTTTGCAGGGCAGCTGAGGAATAATCAATCCCAATGAAATGCCTTCCTTAGTCTCCATACAGACTGGTTTCAATTCTGAATCACGCCTTGCTTTTCACATATTTCTTTTATGTATACATATGCATACGTAGGTATGCATGTATGTATTTAAAATAGGTATGCACACACACATATAATAGTATTTCTCAGTTTATTTTTCCACTCCAAAAATGCCCAGCTTTTTTTGGAATTCTGTTCAGCCGCTGGGCCACAGTGACCTTGTGGTAATCAGCTCCCTGGGCTAAGAATATGTTGTGTTCACAACCTATCATTTTTGCTGAATGTTCTCTGTGCTCTTCCTCATTGTTAGGAATAATATTCTTACCTTAAGACTGGGACAATATCCACATGATACCCATGGAAACCAAGCTGTAGAGAAGACAGATAACTGCCATAGATGGAAAGAGGAGTAGGTAGGAAAAATGGCTATGGTCATCACATCTAACTTATTAAATAGACTTTGCTTGGGCCCATCTATGCCAAGAGTGCAGAAGGTTTGAGTTTCTACATTTCCTTTAGGTATCAGAAAATAACTTCTTTGCTTCAAGGAGGTGGAAAAAGTAGACTACAGAAGGGCTGTGCAACACCATGTACACTTGCCTGTGTGAATGTGGACATTCCAGCCAAAGATGCATTTATTTTACTGTTAGATACTATTTTCCATTTTCTAGAGAAACAATAGCTTCTTATTACTCTAAGTTGGCATGACATAGTGTGAAAAATCAGATGCTGCTTCATGCAGACTGAGAAAGTCACACACATTTTCACTCTGTCTACAATCTTTCATAACAGCTTCAGTTTGGAGAGGGATCTACCTGCATCTTGTTTTCCATTGCATTAAAAAATGCCTCTTTCATTATTTATTTGACAAAAGACAAAGGAAGTGAGATACATGGCCTACATTGGTAAGTCACAAGGTTTTGTCAACCTCCAGAGATTTACCTGTTCACCTCATAATCATCACTAAATCCCTCAATGTTGTGTTGGGATATCTTCATATTGCTTAGAAAAAAAAATCCCTAGTCATTACCTCCAGTCCTATTATCCCACCCCAAATTTGAACAATTTTTCCTGTCATACCCTGATAAAAATCACAGCCATTTGGATGGGGCTCTGAGCAAGCTGGTCTAGTGGGAGGTGTCCCTTGCCCTCTAAGGGGGGTAGGAACCAGATCATCTTTAAGGCTCCTTCCAGCTCAAACCATTCAATGACTCTATGATACTGCCCCTGCTGTAAGTTGTTCTAATTAGGTGTTATGGCTAATATAACATTTGTGTTATGTCTGGTTGCATGAGCATTGCTGAGTCTGGCCTAGTACAAGAAATCACATATTCTGCAGAACATTTGAAAGAAACAACAGAGAAGAACCAGAAATCCTGCACTCCAATAATAAAAAAACTGAAGCAGATCTAGGGAGAAAACTTCAATTTCATGCTTGTATTTCAATATTTTTGGAATTTACTTCTTCATCTAATCCAGTTGCCCAAAATTCTGCCAAAATTCTTTTTCCTACATGAATGTACACACACATCTTTCTTCCTCTGGTTTTCTACCCCTCCATCTGCTTTTGTCTTTTCCTCTCCCTACTCAGAATTAGCAAGAGCGGCCTCAAAAATTTCTAGCTAAAAAAATTAAAATTCCTCTGTTTCAATGAAATTACTTTTCTCTGATGAAGCAATATTTTTTTATGAAAATATTTTCTGTTAGCCTGTTCCTCTGAATTCCATTTAAAAAATATAATCATGAGAAACTCAAAGTGAAATAGAAAGTTCCAATGATATCATCATCAGTGTCCTCTTAGAGAAAACCTATCCTAGCTGTCACATACCTGAAACTTTCGGCCTGTGTTTTTGTGCTGAACCAGTAAAAAGCAATGAATTTTTTATAACTTCAAATCTTTGTTACTGCTGATCTTCTAAAGATCTACATGAGACTGCTTTATTTCACTCTTCAGAGGGTTTACATCTCTGTATCTATCTCTGTTCATGCATATGTGCCTATATATATGACTGAAATGAGCATATTTGTTTGACTTTATGAACTACATGCCAGACCACATCTGAAGAACTGCTGAGCTTGCAAAGTGCAGTACCACACTCCTCCTTCCATTCTCTCTCACTTTCTCTCTCAGTGCTGATAGCTCTGGCCCTTCAATGTTTTTAACCATTTCATGATTAAAAGTTCAGAGAACAAAAAGGATTTTCTTTATGTGTGAGTAGTGTGTGCTCTGTAACTGAATTTTATTTACTGGACTCCAACACAGAACTACGTACATTTCTCCACTGAGTAAGTTACATGATATGGTCAACATTTCAGAAATGTTCAGAGTGAGACTCAGGTCTGCAGAAAATCTCACCACTGGGAAATAGAGACATTTGGAAAATCTGATTACACACAAAGCCAGAACAGAAGTTTTTGGATGCTTAGAATGCTTGAAAAAACTTATCCTTTTAACATTGCTTAAATGAGTTCCTGAAAAATATGGCCTTAACTGGATGTGTTGAGAAATTTGAATTATGACCCTGCATACTCTTTTCCCACACCTCAGACACATTTCTGCTGTCATTAGTGTTGCTGTCAGTTAGCTTTAGGCTTTAGTTACCATGATTAAAATTAGGATGTTCTTATTTTGGAAGTATTTTTCCTGATATCACACAAGTAAGAGTATTTTTTTTTCCCCCAGATTTGCGCAGTCCTTGTCAGTTGGTCTTTGCACTGCTGATCCAGGATAGCATCCTGATTTTCTGAGCATGTCATCTGGCAATGCTGGTTGATGTCTTTGCATGAATCTAAGGAAAGAATGTGCTTTTTCAAAGGGAGACTTTGACTCTGTCAGAAGCAGGCTGTGTGCTAAAGATTTGTTACTCCATAACAAAAGGCGGCCACTGATTTGCAGACACAGCTCACACTGATGTCAACGAAAGCTGCACATGGAGTTCAAGTGTGCAAAGGGGCCCTTTCCCTCTAATTCATCTCAGGGCTTGCCTTATTTTATTACACAACTTTGAGCTGAATGAGATCGGGATGTATTTTTAAAGATGTTGGCTGCAGATCCACGCTGATGAGAGGTGAGAAAATCCTTGCAGTTCCACGGACAAATCGAAAACCTGCCTGAACAAATTGCCAGTTCAACTGTTCTTAAAGCAGCCACAGACCAGGGAATTGTTGCACACAATTGAGTGTCAAATACTCTCCTGGTGTGTTTTGGCAAAATTTCATTTGCTTCAGCAGAGGCATGATGATTTTCATCAGCTAAAGATCTGTTTTCAAAGTGCACATATATATTTTGAAGCTTCATCCTCAAAGTTCACAAGTTTGGGTTTTGTTTTTTTTCTGTTCTCTCTGGGGTAGCAGTTTAATTTCACTGAGCTGTTCCTATATTGTTTTATTTTTTCTTGAAGAATACAGACATAATGAAAACTGTAGGGTAGAAGAATCCTATGTTAAGGTGTAACTTCAGAAGTAGCACAGTTCTACACTGGACAGTACAAACAAAGGTGGTTTTTTTTTAACAGCCATTTTGCATACTAAAAAAAGCATTACCTTTTCTGTCTCTAATTTGGCTCTCTATAGCCTTTCTTACACTGATACTCAGTGTGGTGCAGACTGATGGACAGCAGTCACTGACTTGTATTGCAGTTAAGCCAAAGAAGGAAAACTAGAAAAGTCCTGAAGCAGCCACATGGCAGAGGGGGCAGCAGGGGGGAAGGTAAGTCAGAGTGTAAACAACTCCCTAAGTCTTTAGACGCCAGAGTAGAACTTACTTTGAACTAAAAATAATGAACTCTATGCCTGTACAGCAGTCAGAGGATCACAGCATTGTTAGGTTTGGAAAGGTCTCTGGAGATCATCCTGTTCAAACCCCTGCCAAGGCAGGGTAACCTGGAGAAGGTGACACAGAAATGTGTCCAGATGGGTTTTGGATGTCTCCAGAGAAGGAGACTCCACAATCTTCCTGGACAGCCTGTCCAGTGCTCTGTCACCACAGTCACCTAGATAGGCAGGAATAAGCAGGATGTGCAGTAGATGACATGCTATTTCCTCATCCAGTGAAGCACTGTAGGTGGAAAGGTAGAAATTTGTCACAATATTTGGTTATTGTTATTTTGATCATCCTAGAATAAAGTGTAAAGAACGCAGGAATCCTGGTCTCATACAGCTTCTTGAGGAATTTATGAAGTTGCAAAGTTGGAATTTCCTGCAAAACTCCATTTTCACCACAGTCAGGAGGAAATGATGTTATTAGAGCTGACCAGATCTGAAGAGACACCTATTTATCATCACATTCACAGAAGATTCATGACAGTTCTGAACTCTGTCCAGTGTGGACACCACACATCTAGCAGGGCTAAACCATCTAATTTCAAGGCTAGAGACAACACAGCCTGTTCACCACAGGGCTCTCCGTAGTGTTGAGTTCTCAGCCAAGCCTCCTTCCCTGGAAGACACTTGTCTCCTTTCTGTGAGCTACTTCTAGAATTTCCCTCAGCTTGGCTTTCTAAAATATGCAGTATACACCTAAAAATGTTTAAGGTGTGTGACTTGTATGGTCTGGAAAGCTGGAATATTCTCCATTGCGAACCCAGCACTGCTCAGAAGCAGTGTGTTCTCACTCAAGATCATTGCAGACCAGAGAGGTCACCATAATGGAAAACAGTATCTGTTTGACATTCAGGCTGAGCTGAGAGTCTGTTTTCCATGCTCATCACTGCTAAATTAGTTATGCTGTTACTAAGTGGGGAATTAAGACTTAGGTTTTCAAAGTCTCCAGCATTAAGTTACCAGTCACTGTCCCAAACTGTCATTTTGGTTATGCAATTAAAGTCGCCCTGAGAGCATTTAAACAGAAACCAGTGTGCATTAGCACGTGTTTCACATCCATTCTTTTTCAGAAAGGCTTGAAGAAAAAATTAATTTTGATAAAATATTAGGTCAGTGTTTCAGATTGTTCAATGACACAGATAGTGAGAGAATTTGTGTGGCCAGTATGTCCACCCAGGCTAAAACCAAACTAGTTTGAGCTGTACAGTGGAGTCTGAAATGATCACCCATTGGCTTTGCAACTCCCAGTCTGTATACTTGCAGGATGAATTCTGTTGTGAGAAATACCCTTTCAACTTTAATTTTCCATAGCTGTTGTAAATGGGAGGATCATTCACCTCTTTGACATAAACTGTTATGTTTTTGTACATTTTTCAATAGCTGCCACAGAAATGGATACATTCTAGCAGGAGGCAGAATTACTCACACATATGTGTGCTCCTTTTGCTCATACATTATACTACATTCTAATTTTATGTGATTGTCATTAATTTACTGAAAAAATATTTTTATTATTTCAGACTCAGAGCAGAGATACAATTTTATAAGTATTGAAAACAGCCAGGCATCCGGAATATTTCCTTGACATATTTTGGTGTACTTCTAAGTTGCTTTATCTGTCATTAAAGCTCAGCTTGCAGTACTTAACAATCTTGGCCTTGATCCTATAAGCATGCATATGCCTTGCTTTATGCATATAAGCACTCTCATTGAAATCAATATTCATCCACATTACATTAAGTACACACATAAGTGTTTGCAGGATTGAGGCTGCCTTTTTTTTTTTTTTTTTTTTTTTTCCCTGTATTCATACTATTTTCTGCCTGGTGTCTATTGTAGTCTTTTGAGTAAATGATTTGTAGGATGAATAGGGCTCTTCAGATCGCATTCCTCACTGAATGATACAATTCCTCATGTAGTGCCAGGACCCACTCAAGGCTTTTCAGCTCTGGAGGCAACATTAACTTCCACTTCCCCCAAGAGCAAAATTGAATTTTGTGATAATGACACAAAATATTCAACGAGTGTGTGCAAGGAGTTGTTGAGGGCTGAGGGAAGCCATTAAGGGCAAGGGAGACGAGGGCCCAGAAAGGCCTGGGGATGTTATGGAGAGCAATGTGTGTGTGCAGGAGTGGTCCATAAGATCTCATTAGAGCTCCATGTTGTGGAGGGAGACAGAGAAGCCAAGCAGATCATGCGGGAGGAAAGAAAGAACAAAGGGAGGGAGTACAGTGGTTCTTGGTGGCTGTGTATCTTGTCCCATCATTAGCTGGCTGTGGATCATCTACTTGCACAATAAGTTAAACAGATTTCAGAGAGGCTTTCTCCTGGAGACACACAATCTAATGCTTTCATGACCCTCCTTTCTTCTTTTCTGTGAAAAAGGAAGCATTATTGTGAGAATGAATCTTGGAAAGTTTCATTACAAATGGTTTGTTTTAAATATGAGACAATATTTCACTTTATTAATATCTTGTGTTAGGATCATTATGGATGACTTAAAATGTTGGATGGAATGGAAGACTTTATGCCTTTTACTAGATCTTGTTTGTCAGGCTATTTTATCTGTCATTTTTCAAGGGTTTTGGGTTTTTTCAAGAATGACTTGTGTGTTAATTCATTGCAATTATTAAAGTCTTTCATTTTACAAAGAAAAACCAAATTTGTTTCCTGCCATTTGTGCTGGCTCTTTGTGTTCCCTCTACAACAATGAAGAAAGGGCCAGTCATATGCACTGCTGTTTGCAGTACATTTTTCTCTGAAGTTCGCCTGTCCCAGCACTGGAATTTTTGTCTTACAATGGCAATAAGACAGTTTTGTCTGTTATTTAACCTTATGTAGCTGCAGTGAAAAGTAAAATATAGAGGCATTTTTTGGTTCTGGTGTTGAAGCTCTATTTTTAAAACAGAAATATTATGTTTTACTTTCACCTGAAAATGCTCCTGTAAATCTCAAGAGTTATGACATTTTATGGTTGTTCATCCACTTAGGTCTTGGCTCATCATTCATTATTTTTCCACTTTTTTTCATAGTGTGGGAATCTATTATTATAGATTAAGTTTTAAGTTAGATCTCCAGTTTATTAAGTACATGACTAAATATATTCATCAATTATGCCCTGCTTCATCTGTACACATTTCAATACCTTGGTATTTAAAAACTGAGGAATTGTGCCTGAACAGCATGTCCTTTTTCCACCTCTGTCAGGTTAAAAAAAAATACATCTCCCTAAAACTTTGTTTCTTTTAAATCCTAAGCCTATGTGGCTACAACAAGGCTATTTTCTTAGACATGAAGGCATTAATCATATCTGACAGATTTTTCCCTTCTATAATAAGCAACATTTCCCATAATAAGACATAAAAATAGGACATGAATTAACATGACACACCACAGAAGATCAGTGAGTACAAACTCAGATTTAAATTTCCAAGCCTTTTGGGGCTATGTTAATTTTTTGCACCATTAAGTAGTTTCCAGTTTCAATCCCCATTTGTTCTTAGGCAAAACCACAACACAAGCATACAATGCATTACAGCCTGCACTGGCGGAAGGTTCCAGCAGCTCAGCCACGCTCTCAACTTCCAAAGGGCAGTGGGTATTTCAGGCATTCCTCCAGCCCCTGAATTACTGCCACCAACATCTGGCCTTTCCAGAGATTCCCAACAATGGAGCAGTGGGGGCAAGGAATTTCTGCTGGTTGAAAGTGGAATTTGGCTTCAATAAAACAAAAAAAAAAAAAAAGAAAAAAAAAGAGGGGGATGTTTGGTTTATGAGTTGTACACCCTTTAATTTACAGGCTTGTATAACACTTATAGCCACTAAATATCTGGAGTTAGCTCTAGATCCAGGACTCTTTTCTACCCTCATGTAACCACCAATACTATTTTAGTTCAAGTGCAAATATGTAGTATTAGACTTTTTTTTCAGATTTCCTTGGGAGATGAGACAAAGGGGGATTGTAGTGGGAAAGTATTAATTTCTCCTGTGTAGTGGCCTCCAAATGCATTATAAACTTTTATTACCTGGAAAGCATTATGGAGTCAGATTGATTTGAACTTGCAAAAGATAGATAGATGAGAACTTTTGAAGGGAAGCTGTGTTGGTCAGAGGATTCCATATGGTTGCAAGCAGCCTTCTCCCTGGTCTCAAGAAACCTGTTTTTGAGAGTAAATAACTGAATGAAAACAGATTTTTTGGAAAACTGTTGTAATTTAATGCATGTAAACAAAAGCTTTTATAATAATCTCAGTCACACTGGGATTTCTGGAAGAATTACTTCAAACAAATATCAGTTTTTAATTGAGAGGCACCCAAGAGGGTGGTGATGGTGTGGTCTTTTTCTCATTTCCTTTTTTTTTTTTTTATTTTTCTTTCCTTTTTCCCCCTGAAGTGAGAAACATTGCAAGGTTCACAGTGCTCTCATTTAAAATTCCTATCAGACTTTTCTAGCACTAAAACTTCCACAGGATATCACAGAATCACACAAGAGTTAAGGCTGGATCCACTGGTTATCATCAAATCCAACCACTATGCTGAACCTGGTCAACCAGAAAAAGTTTCCCAGGACTGTGTTCAGTTAAGTTTTGAGTACCATCAAGGATGGAGACTCCTCATCCTTCCTTGGAAACCTATTCCTGTGTTCAATAGGACCAATATTACTTTTATTATTAAACAGGAGTTCTTACATTTCAGTTAATTTCCACAGCCTCCTTTCCTTTCACCGGTCTCCACTAAGAAAGGGTCTGTCTTTACTCCTTAACGTAGGGTTTCCCCCAAGCCTTTTATTCGTGAGCCTAAACAGTCCCAGCTTTCTCAGTCTTTTTACAAATGACGGACTCTCCAGGCCATCGATAAACTTTGCATCCCTTCAGTGAACTCACTCCACTAAGTCTGTTTTTGCATCAGGGAGCCCAGAATTGTACCCAACATGTTGAATATCTCACATGTGCTGAGCACAGGTTTCCTCTCTCTATCTGATAACAACACCCTTCCTAACACTGCCCAGGATTAGTAGATGTTGATCAGTGCCGAGGGTACAACAATAATGGTTGTCCTCCAGCTGGACGTGGTGCTGCTTATCATGGCCCTTCAAGTCCAGAATTCAGTTTTCAGTCAACCTCACTGCCCACTTATCTAGACAATACTTAGAATAATGGAATCATTAAGGTTGGAAAAGGCCTCTGAGACCATTTTTTCAAACTGTTAAACTTACACTGCCAAGTCCACCACTAAGCCATATCCCTAAGTGTCCCATCTACACATCTTTGGAATACCTCCACTGATGTTGACTCAATCACTCCCCTGGACAGCCTGTTCCTATGCTTGACCATCCTTCCAGTGCAAAATATTTTTCCTAATATCCAGTGTAAACATTCCCTGGTGAACTTAATGCCATTTCTTCTTGACATCATTTGTTACTTAGGAGAAGAGGCCAACTTTCACCTCACTACAACCTTGTATGACTTGTGCTACAGACCCTTCACCAGCTCCATTGCCCTTCTCTGCCCTCTTTCTTGTCCTGAGGGTCCTAGAACCAGACACAGGATTCAAGGTGTGGCCTCATCAATGCCAAGTATGGGGGAAGATCACTGCCCTGGTCCTGCTCGACACACTATTGCTGATCCAGGCAGGAATGCCATTGGCCTTGTTGGCCACCTGGGCACAGCTGGCTCATGTTCAGCTACCGTAGCACCCCCAGCTCCTTTTCCACTGAGCAGTTTTTCAGACACTCTTTCCCAACTTGTAGGGTTGCATAGGATTGTTGTGACCCCAGCACAGAACCCAGCACTTGGCCTTGCTGAACCTCACACCACTGAGGTTCACCAATCCATCCTGTCCAGATCCCTCTGCAGTGCCTTCCTACCCACCAGCACATCAAGACTCTCAGCCAGCTTGCTGTCACCTGAAAACAGAATGAAGTTCCCCTCAATCCCCTTGTCCAGATCACTGATAGAGACATTAAGCTGGACTGGTGTATTAGTTTGAGAACAAACCAGTGGGAGATCACAAGTCAGGATTATAAATTTAATAGGAAAATAAAAAAAAAAAAAAAGTGCAATAATACAAGGAAAAAGCACTGACAAAGTCAGATACAACGTGACACCCAGTTAGGGTGGTGGTAGCAGTCCAAGGGAAGTAGCTCAGTTGAAGCAGTGATCCTGTGGAAGGTCTGGTCTCCAGCTGAAGGTCCAGTAGTAGCTCTTGTCCTCTGGGAACCCAGTAGACAGGGCTGACTTGGGCATTTCCAAGGCCAGGTTATATCCAGGTGGGAATGCTTGGCTCCTCCCTCCTGGGTGGAGCATCTCACAATAGGATAATTCCATGAGTCATGCAGTGGGTTCTTGATGGCTCATTGACTGTTATCAGGGGTGAGTCATAGCAGGAGATAACATCTAATGGCCCACAGCTGGTGGTAATAGAATACTAAATACATCTATCTTGAAACCTAGGACAAATGGCCAAGGTGATCCCTGGGGAATATCACTAGGAACCAGCTGAATGTAGCACCATTCACCACCACTCTCTGGCCTCAGCCATCCAGCCAGTTTTTTACCCAGCAAATAGAGCACCCATCCAAGGCATGACCACCCAGTCTCTCCAGGAGAATAATATGGGACATGATGTCAAAGGTTTTACTAATGTCTAGGTAGACAACATCCAGAGCTTTTTCCTCATCCGGTGAGTCACTTTGTTGTAGAAGGACATAAGGATACTCAAGCAGGACTTCTTCATAGTTTGTCTATGATGATATTGTGGAAGGTTTGGAACTCAAATAATATACACTGTTCTTCCCTCATCCATCAAAATAATCATCAGATCATTGAAGGCTATCAGGCTGATCAGGCATTATTTCCCTGTTGTAAATACACACAAACTTAATCCAATCACTACCTTCTCCTTAATATGTTTTTCTTCTCATTAATATGTTTACAAATAGCTTCCAGATTTTTTTGTGCAGAAGACTGAGGTGGAGTTGACAGACCAACAGTTTCTCAGTTACTTCTGCTTGTCTTTCTGCAAGACAGGAATGACATTTATTTACTTCCCATTTTCAGGAACCTTTCCTCATCACCTTGAACTTTCAAATATATAAAAGAGCAGCCTCACAATGACATCTGCCAGTTCCCACTGTGGTTGTGGTTGTAGTCTATTAATTCCCACAGACTTGTGTATGTCCAATTTACTTAAACATTTCCTAACCTGATTCTTTTCCACTGAGGGTGGGTCTTTCCCTCTTCCTAAACTTTCTCACTGCTCTCAGGACTCTGCAATTCCTGAAGGCATGTCTTATTCATAGAATTGTGGAATGGCTTGGATTGAAAAAGCCCTTAAAGAGTGTGTAGTTCCAACACTCTTGCCACGGGCGGATGCCACCCACAAGATCAGGTTGTCCTGGGCTCTGTCCAGCCATTCCTTGAACATTTTCAGGGATGGGGCATCTGCAGCTTCTCTAGGCACCCTCTTCCAGTGCCTCAACGCCCTTTGAGTAAAGAATTTCTTACTAGCACCCAAATGTCTTCTCTTTTAGTTTAAAATAATTTCCCCTTGTCCTATCTTTAAATGTCTTTGTAAAATCTCTTTCCCTATTTTTTATACAGTCATGTATGTGCTGAATGGCAGCAATAAAGTCTTCTTGGAGGCTTCTCTTCTCAGGTTGTTCTCAGACTGAACAACCCCAACTCTGTCACCCTGTCTTCATAGGAGAGGTTGTCCAGCCCTCTGATCATCTTTGTGGTCCTCTGGACTCACTCCAGCAGCTTCATGTCCTTCTTACATTGTGGCCTCCAGAGCTGGAAGAAGCACTCCAGGTGGGAGCACCAGAGCACAGGGGCAGAATCCCTTCCCTCATCCTGCTGGTCACACTTCTTTTAACACAGCTCAGGACATGGTGGGCTGCAAGTGCACATTGCCGGGTCATGTCCATCTTTTTATCTACCAACACTCCCATGTCCTTCTCTGCAGGGCTGATCTCAAGTTCTTCCAGTCTGTGTTCATGTCTGGGATTGCCCTGATAAAGATCTGGCACCTTGCACTTAGAATTGTTGGACCTCATCAGGTTCTCATGGCCTAGACTCATAAGGATCTTGGCCTAATTCTCTGAAGATTTCCAGAACTTAGTTTCAAAAGCAGAGGTCTAAAATTGCAGCAATATTTAAGCAAAATTACTGTGGTTATGTATAATTAACAATAATTTTTGAAAATAACCGTGGTTATAATATGATAATTGTACAATACTAACCAGTGTCATAGTGAGATGGAAAAGAGGTGTTTATATAGGCAACCAAATTCCTCTGTTTTGGAAGTGAGTAGATCTGTATTAACTATGTGAGAGCCGAGCTGCTTTTAGAGGATGTAGTAAAAATAATGACTTAATCAAGAAATTCTGATTACAAATATGATAACTGAGAGTAAAGTTTGTTCAGTGTATGCTATCAAAAGAACCCTAATAAATATTTATTTACATAAATATTTGCTTATCTTTCCTGCTCAGTGAAGACAAAGTTTTGGAGGGCATGGATGAGTGCTGGATCACACTTAAGAGGAATTTCATATTCTCCAATCTGACTCAACAGATCAATAAGAGGTCTCAGCTAGTGCTGACCTCACCGTGCAAGAGTCACACACTCAGGGGCTATTTGCCTTTTGTTTATATATCCTTGAGAGAAGAGTACATTCCTGAGAAAAACCCTGATCTTTGGAAGAAATAAGATTAAGAGGAGAGAAAAAAATGCCATAATCCCCTCCTGCCTACTCAAAGTTTTCAACTCATGTCACACTAAGAAATGAGAGGTGCATTTTAGAATGTCTAGATTCCTATAGAAAAATGGATGTGTCTAGTGTTTGGTATTGTGGAGTTCTAGTTTTCTCAAACTACTTTTCAGTGGAGGACAATTGGATATTAAAGACACCTTTTTGAAAGCTTCAGGGTTTTTTTGTTTGTTTTTCTGTTTGTTTGTTTTTTTAACTAAGAAAACGAAGTCTCATATTTTTAAGCATCTTTCTTACAACATATAATTGATTGTGTGATGAAAAACTAAAATTTTCTAAGAGTGGGAAAATAATTTTCCAAGAAGTTCTTATTGAGGTGTTGATAAGGGTATGTCAGCTAAGATGTACTGTATGGGCTGATAGAACTGCTGAGTAGTCAATGAGAGAATCTGCATCCAAATTATAGATACAGTTTCTCATATAACATTAAAAGTAGATTTCAAAACTCAAATCAAAGTGTTGGTATGTGCATGTATGTGAACCAAATGATTTTGTCTCCCTAAAATTTATGAATCAGAGAAAAACAAAAGAACTGGAAAACAAAATGAAAATAATTTTACATTGTCTTTTTATTCAGTTTTTAACTCTTTGAAGTAATAAGCTCAGCACTTAAAGCTGAAGAATCTTACTCATAAGAGAGTGAAAAGTTGAGGAATATGAAAGCGGCAAATAATAAAATATGAAAGCTTTCCTTCTCTTCTTCTTCCTCTACCTTTTTAACCAGTTTTAGATTGTGAGGTATTGAGCTTAGACTATACATAAGGCCCAGGTGACACCACTAGTCTTGCTTATCAAAGCATGAAACTCACTTTGTCCAGCTACTGGTCTGTGGTTTGCTACTGGTTCAGGAAATGATGTAATGAATAATGCCATTACCTTAACTTCAGTTTTGGTAACATTGATAAGAGATAAGATTTCAACACATAGTGTCAAGGGCCTTATGTGTAGGTCCTTCAATTTAGTTCTAGAATAATTTTTGCATTGTGTACTTCATCAATAGATTTCTGTGTGAAAGAGCAGCCAAGATTATATGTGTTGGATAGGATCCATTTCATTCTTTAAACTGACATTTAAGTGGGACTGGAAAAGGGTAGAATCCTTGACCTCCAGGCCAGCATAGTTGGCTTTCTTCACTACTGGAATGCAGCCTGTAACCAGGTTGCAGATTTTACACCCATATTCTCTCTGTGACAGCATGTGTCTTTACATCCACCTTAACCTTCATGAAAAACAAAGTTATTGGGTCTCCCCACCCCAATCTATACCCTTCAAAACTCTTTTAAAATCTTTAGACAGGGGTTATTTGGTAGAAATGCTCTAAGTCTCTCCATGCTTTCCTATTGAAGTTATGTGCAAGTTCACAAGGATTCTGAAGAATAAGAAACCGCTGGAAGATGAGAGCAAATGTCTAGCACGGAGGCAGACTTTCTACAAGGCTTCCATGTTCTACGAAAACCAGCCCAGAGACTGCAGCTCAAAGTAAAACGTGGTTAAGGCATTATGCAATAGTCACAAACTGAACCTCTCTTGAGAGAGAGCATTAGGATGCAGATGGGTTTGACAGCAGAGACAAGGTTGCCTACAGAATTTAGCCACTAGCAGATTTAAAGCCTGTGATATCACCATCATGATCACTATGGGTGAAAATTAAATAAAAATAGATAACTGCTAGGATGTCTATACATTTTCTGGAAGCAAAGGTTTTACAGGAATATTGTTTGAGATCTGGAAAAAAGTTCTGATGTAGCAGGGTCCGGGAGGGTGGCACAAGCTGACTCCCCTCTGGAACCAGGTCCCTGGTCCGTGCAATTCCACCGGATCCGGGGCGTGCGACCCCCGGGGTCCCATGGCGTGGCATGAGCCTCATAGCCACAGAGATTCAGCAGGAAATGAAGTAAGATGAAGAAACGAACTGGAATCCATCTCTGTTCTGGCAGGGAGGTTTATTTGGGGTAGGGGGAGAGGGTTACAGGGAAAGGAGAAAGGGAGGGAAGCAGGGACGGGGTAGGGACTGCCAGCGCAGAGATGGAAGACCTCTCTCTGACGCAGACCCTGGCTTTTAAGGGAAAGGAAAGAGGGCGGGGGCTGGCTCTCTAAGAGCCAGTCCCAGGAGGAGGAAGGGAAGATTGGCAAAAGGGTACACACCAATAGGTTTTCAGGTACAGCATGATGCGTATTTCAAAATGCACCAATAGCATACACAGCAGGGAAACAAAGGAAGCCACATGGAGATCTGAAAATTATATTACTACAAAGTTCAGTAATACAATTTTGCTCAACATATTTTAAAGAAAGAAGTCTTTTACAGGAGTTCTTTTTACAGGAAAAAAAGTCCTGATGAACAGGACATTTGTTTGGATCTTCTGTGCAAGTGAGAAAGAGTGATTTAGGTAACAGGAAAAACAAAAACCTTAAAGGAAAAATTAGTCAGATTTGAGCTCAGTTTCACAGAAGGAAAATAGATAGAATAAGTGGTTGGCCCCTTACAGTGATGAGCTTTCTTAACCCCTCTTGGGTTATGGAAAACAGAAATAGTATCTTCATATCTGCCTAATTTAACCATAAGGGACAATGGGAAATCCCACAGCAAATTGCCATAAAAGGAAAAAAAAAGTCCCAAAGAAGAATTCATTGTTTAAGGCAATCACTAATTCTATAATAGGAAGCCACCATAAACTGCAGCTGAATACAGAGCAGAAATACTGAAACTATTGAGATGACTTTTCCTGAGCAGTTAATATGAACTTGCCTTGCCAGCTATGACATGAACTGATGATATTGCTGTCTCTTAGGTTTACCAGGAACTGACAGAAGGGGTCAAGATAATTTTCTTGGTCACATTACACCCTAAACTTCTCACTGGGTCCCATCTGAGGTTAACATTGAAGCATGTGGTTGATTTGGCTGCCTGGTTGTTGAGTGCTATCTCTTGATTTGCTGTCCTCCGGAAGAGGTTTTTATACTCTCTGTTGGAGAGTAATGTTCTGCAGAAATCTGACATAGGATCCAAACATTAAACCCTTGCTTGCTGTCTAATGACAGCATAATATTTATCTGCTATATAAATCTATATATAGCCTTTATGGTTCATTGACATCCCAGTATGTACTGTTGGTTGCTTTTAGTTTCCAAAGGTTTTATTCTTCTGGCTTAGGAATGCACAATTGCATTGCCAATTCAATTGGAAAATGTAACTTGAGTAACATTATGTTTCTTGCTTACTTTAATACAGGGAGAATCGTATATCAGTAACTTCACAAGCAGAGTAGTAAAATCCTCATTATTATACTTAAAATGTTTGAATTTTCAGTCAGATATAATCAGAATATAACCCCATGGCTACTATTTAATCATATCTGAAAACACATGAGTAAAATGACTTTGTAGGTTTGCTACAGAATGCAGTTAATAAACCCCTCTTTTTTGGTCACATTCCCTTGTGTTTTCATAAACAGTCTTATCCCAGATGCAAAGAACTTTCTTGTTTGAAAATATATTTGAACTTGTGATCTGCAAAATGATGTGACAAGTTTGCATGCTTATTCTGAAATATCTTGTTCTTTCTAACAATTGTATTTACTAGATACTTACTAGAGGCTTGTAGTCTCACTAGTAACCTTATGAGTTTAGCTTGTCAGAAACAGTGAACTCACACCTGCAAAGACTAAATGGCTGACAAAGTGGGGATTTGCTCTAATAGAGGAAGGTCTGTAGTATGTGGTTATATATTGGGATTCTCCAACTCTGCTTTTTTCTTTTTGCTAGCTCCTCCTTAGCAGCCAAGAAGTTACTAGTGCTTGAAGAAATTATTATTTTAATAGTAACAACTTTTTCCTTTCAGGCTATCTAGGAACATCACTTTGTACAGATATTTGTATTGGTAGGGGTCTCAAACTTGCACAATCATCACTTCCTTAAGACTTCTGGCATTCAGGCATGGCTTTATCTTTGCCTTTTGGGTGGGTAGGAATAGGGATTCCTATTCAAGAATGAAATATAAGTGAGCGTCTGGAGTCAAATGTGTGTGCCTTACTTCCACAGTCATGCTGGAAACTCAGCCACAGGAGGGTCTTAATCATAACACCAGCCACAAGGGACCATCGGTCTCCCTTGCCATCCTAATCAAGACACCAAGCAGAGGAGCCTGAGGACTCTGAGGAAGAGAAGCTGAATTGGCTTAGAGCTGAAATATAATGAGCAGGCATAGCCTCTGTAATTCTTTTAGCTGAAAACCTCAGTGTCTTAGTGAATCAGATTGGTGTATTACATTCTATTAAAACTAATTGTCTACAAGACTCGTAGGGTAACATAATATTATTTTAACATTTTTGGCTCTAAGACTGTCCTTATACCTTTAAATATAAAGATTATTTCTTGGAAAAGTGATTAGAATATTAAAACTCTATAAAAGTAGGCATTAGCTGATGATCCTGTCATTATGTTGAGTACCCATGGATTCACCTCAGCACACCTAGTGATTTCACAAAGGCTATTATCTCATGGCTATATCCTCGTCTTCTGAGCTTATTACTTTAAATAAAAAATGTTAATGGTTTCTGAGAAGCTCATGATGAGAAATGGAGAATTTCTTAACAAAGAAGCATGCTTTCCAAATTTCAAAGCTTGCATTAAACTTTCCAGCAAATGCCTGAGATTCTCAATTGGCCAATAATATTGCAAGATGAATTCAGACTTCTTTTCTACAGAGCTGCCATTTAGATATGCTTTATTATTATTTATTAAATTACACAGCACTGCATGTTATGCATAGCAATTTCATGAGAATGTGCATTATGCTTTCACATACAGGGAGAACGGAATGAAATTATGAATTCTGAATCGTAAAAGAGGTCAGACAGGATGATCTAAAAGCTCCTTCTGACCTTAAAATCTGAGGTCACACATTTATCTCAGAATAATGGGTACATGGGTAGAAGAAATGATGGACAATTTTAAAATCTGAAGAGCAGACAGAATGGCATGTAGATATTTGGCTGTATTGCATGAATGACCCTGTGCTGGGAGGTGAAGAGAACTGAATGCTTTTGAGTGAGTCACAAGCAAAGCAAGAGGTTGTAGTAGAAGCAGCAGGTGTTCAGATGGAATTTAGGCCTTTGCAATAGGACCTCAGTCTGTGCATGCTGTTGGCACTCATAACAAAGGCTTTGAGTGCCAGTGCACAACAGTTTCCAGTAGTAATCTGCCTCCTTTCAGAGATACTCCAAGACCCTCCTCTCTTTAATCCCCCTGGATCAGTGGAAGTTGGGACTCCTAAGTCTCAGACCGTATCCTTTTCACTTGCACGTTTCTCCTCTGCTTTCAAATCCTTTCAGAGCTACAGAGATAGTATCTTCTGGGCTCTTTGCACATAGTGCAAGCTACAAGGAATCCATAAATTGTTGGGGAATATGCCAAGCATAATCACAATCCAGAACCTTCACAACAGCTGGGATCCAGAGGTGAGTCAGAGGGTATGAGTGATGGCAATATTTCCAGCTAGTCCAGGGAATAACTAGCCTTGAAGAAACCATGCACACGGTTCTTGGCAGTCAATTAAAACATTTTGAGGGGAGGAGTAATCAGACTGTAACTTTTGCTGGAAGGCAGGGAAAGGAGGATAAACTGGTGGAGATGAGTAGATCACTCTGCTGCCAGCATGGCCAATTCTGACATAATCTGTGTATTTTGTACTTAGTCACAAAAAAAAAAAAAAAAAAAGCCAAACAAAAGGCTCCAAACTAAATGAAAACAACCTACCTGGACATATGGAGAAGAAATGCAAACTTTAATGCTACAGAGAAATATACCCTAAAAAATTAAGTCCCCAGGGGTGCTGAGATGTTATTATTTACTAGGGCTAATAAAGAAGGGAGAGAAGGCAGAGGTATTATATTTTGCAGGTGATAAGCCTATTCAGGCAAGGAAGTATTTCAGCCAGGGAGTAGAAGAGAACTGGCACACACTGTGCACTAAGAATGATGCTGGCAAAGGCCTAACTGAGTGAAAGCCAGAGTGGCTCAATGTGCTGGATTTCTGTTGCTGCAAATAAAAAATCTGTTAAAAAAGGCATTAGAGAATTTCAGGAAACTTGTCAATGAGATTTCCTGCTAGAATATTGAAGGATGATTGTATTATACTGAAGAAAGGAGAATTTAATAGCATTCATTATAAATAAGGAAAATAGAGCTTAACATTAAGAAATGTTTCACCTACCTGAGAACTGGCTCTTGGTTTTGTACTTCTGAGAAGTTCTGAGAAGTTGTCCTTCTCTGAACAGGGAGGTGAGCTGAGCATTAAATATCTTCCTAAGCAATGCCATCTTTTCCAGCTGATGTCTTTACAAAACTTTTATCAATTTCTCTCCATTTGCCTTGCCAACATCACCCTGGATATATGAGAAATACAGACAATGCTGACTAATCTTTTGGCTAGTCTCCTCAAATACAAAATCAATAAATTAATAAAATGGAGGAGAAAAAAATAAGATGAAACTTGTCTCAGGAAAATATCTATCTAAGCGGCATTTAATAAAACAGTAAGATTTTTAGCACAGTAAGTGAATGGTCCTTGCACTTTAGTGTGACCCCTCCTCCTGCATGTGTGGGTGGAGTGACACTGCTCTGTGAGTGATCAACACAGATCTGTCTGCTCTGGGGATACAGTCAGAGCATCATAATCTGCAGTTTATGGGCATTCAAGACATAACTGATGGTGAAATAACTGCAACATAGACTACTTACAAAGCAGGAATTGAAATGCAGTTTTCCAGTGAATGAGAAGATCTGGGAAGGATGAAGGTGTCTTATTCAGTTGGAAAAATAGTCTGGAACAAAGACATATGCCTTCACCAGAAAAGATAGGCACTTACAATGCCAGTTCATCGCAAAAAAGGAGGACTGAGAACTTTGTTCTACCTATTTCACTTTTCTCTAAATTGTCAAGTCCTACTTGTGTAGCCAATACAAATGTGCAGCCAGTCAGGACAAGGACTAGAAGGTTAGGATGTGATGAGATTTTTGATCTCTCCTTCACTTCTAAAAAATGAAGTAGCTGGACAGCAGCACGTGGCAGACTTGATTTGAATTCATTAGTAAAGATGTTTTTGAAATGTAGCTTGTGATTGCTACCCACTATAAGCACATTAAAGGCATATCAGCATGGGGTAATGCTATACCCTACAGCAATATTCTAGGCATCTATTCACAGAGCTCTAGTCTAAACACCTAAAATCTAGATTCAGGAGGGAAGCAAAATGTAGAGCAATAGGCTTGCAATCCCTGCAGCATTTGCTGCAGTATTTTGGAATGCCAGCCTAGAAAGGTAAAGATAAAATGGGAAGAAAGCATTAGGGAGACTCAATAAATTCATCCAGTCCTTGAAGAGGTGTGACTTGCACTGTTTTTCCATTCAAGGAAGCTTAAAACAAGAGCATACTTAGGACACTGACAAAGAAAAAGTGACAGATGCTGTTTAATTCTGAGCAGGCATAGGGTAGTGTAGAAAACCTTTTCACACAAGGGCCCATAGCTTGCATGTTGTATGAAGTACTAACTTGGATCCAGAAAGGTGTAAATAAATTACAGCTGGGGTAGTCATAGGAAAATTAGTTGTGAGGTCTCTTCCCTCGAAACAGGACAGAGTTCTTTTTGCCATCCTTATCAGAATTTAGGATGTCAAGTCTGACTCCTGTGCAAAATTGCTTGTGTTCATATTCTGATAAAGAGACAACAGAACACTCAGAAGTATTTTCTGGTGCAGTCTTCTCAATGTCTGTCTGTATCAAACCTGCTGTCCTGAAACTAAGCATTGCCACAAGACTTTATCACACTTTATGTAAACCTGTAATTTTCTGCTCTGAAAGACGGGGTGTTATAGGGTCAGAAAAGTCCAGGGAGGGCTGGTTTCCAGAGAGAAAATTGTGCTATGGCTGAGCTAGCATTTCAAAGGTGGTCAGACTTCCCTGTAGAAGGTTAACTTTGAAACTTAAGTTGCTCATTCCGTCCATTAAAACACATTATTTTGTTCAGATGACACATTAATAGCTGAAACTCTTGCTGTTCCCAGACCCAGAAATAAGATCTGGCAAATCTGTATTCACTGCAGTAAATGGTTCCTAATATTCTCTGCTTGGGTGAGGTGAGGAAAAACCTTGCACTTCAGTCTGAAATGTAGACCAGTTCTGTAAATTCAGACTCTCCACTTAGGTTCCTGTTGGGACTTCACAGAGTACTTGCTTTCTTTCATGCTAGATTTATTTGAATGACCTTATTATGGAAAATGGGATTTTATATCTCAGTGCCCATTACATTTTTTTTTATTTGTTACAATGAAAACATTTCATTAAAGCCGTTATTGAATAGCTAAGTGTGAATCTTGGGAATGAATAAAAGTCATTTATTGAATCAGCCCTCACTGGAGCTAAGAAAGCATGTACAGATGCAGAACTCTGAAATGCTCAGTGCACTTTGAGTTTCTTAGGAAAATGCTACAAAACCCAGCTCAAGTTTACTTTAAAAAAAATTAATGAGGGGCTCAAGTTGTTCCATTTCAGGGCCAGCCTTCATCCTTTTTTTGAGGAGAAAAATAGTACCTCCTACGTGGAGGAAAAGTGAAGTCACTGCTAGATCCTGTCTGTGACTGTTAGTTGCCATCCTCAGTCTGGCAGTCCTCCTTGCAAGGCTGAAGGGAGTGGACATTTCAGCTCCTGGACCTCATTTGTCCTTGAAAGGAGGCGGGGAGTCATTAGGATCTGCTTCCCCCAAAACAGGAGGCAGAGCCACTGGGGCTTGTGCTGTCTGTACCACAGAAACTCAAATCATAATCTCCCTCTGCCCTCCAATTAATTAGATTATTAGAATCATTCTGAAGCTTTGCCTTAAACTATAATTCAGTTCTTTCCTCTTTTTAAATTATTTAAAGTCAAAATGCAGATGTAGGAAATTCAAATGTACTTAAAGATCAGGGATTTTAATTTGGGGTCATTATTGGTGTACACTGAGGTTGTATTTCAGCAGCTAAAGAAAGGGGAACTGATTTTGCTCCTTGCTCCCCCTCCATAAATCTAGAGAAATTCCACTGATTTCAGTGGCATTTATTCTTGAATTACCCTGGCTTAGTTGACAGCAGAGTATGGCTGACTGTGACTCCACAGAGATATAGACTGTTTATGTGTTGAGTCTATTGTTGATTAAATATGCACACAAATGCAACAAGCCATCAGTCAAAGAAATCACATTTGCTCTGCTGCCAGGATATAAACTAAAATCCTGAAAAGAGAATGTATTCCTCTGATATATGGAATGATACAATTTCAATAGAAAGCATTGCTCCACATTATTTTAATGTGATTAGTGCCTGTGAAAGGCACTGAATTGGAAATGGGTGTCCTCTGTTCACCCATTAAAAACCAGAAACACTCACAGCTGGTATGCTCTACCCTGTTCTACCAGTCTTCCTGGTCTAAGGATCTCCCATGACAAACAGGACATTCCCCTTACCATTGCTGCTTATTCTGAGGAGCACACAAGCAAGAAACCAGCTTTATTTACAATGGCTTTCCTGAGACATGAATGTTGGCCCATTGCATTTCTTATGATCTTGCCTGCTGTAGCAGTACTCAGTTGGTCTCAAGTTGTTTCAGGTTTGATCTTGGGATCAAAAATTGGAAGTTCAACAAGGTACTATTAAATAAAGGTCCAGTACTTAAATACCCAGGTACAACCTATGCATAATAAGTCTATTTCTTACTGAGAGGAATAGTTTTCTTGGATGTTCATATACTTTCAGTCAATGCTTAAAACATTTTATAAGAGGCTTATCAGAAGAATTGTAGACAGATATGGTTGGGTAGATCCTATCTGCTCTGCCCAATTCTTATTATGGGATTCACAGATTCTCTTGCACATCTCCAGTATCTTGTAGCATTTTGGTTTCAGAGATGTTGCTATAAAGTCTAACTGAAAATATTCATGATAAAGAGGCAAGATGAATAGTCAAATATCTTTCCAGCTCTGAGCATCCTAGTAATCCATGTTTTTCTGAGAACAGTTGAATACATTGCATTTAGCAGTACATTAATAATGACAGTGATGTAGCACTTGGATGTAGTACTGACTTAATATGTGTTTCTTGTTTATTTACAGATGTCTTGATTCTCCATTGTTTTGATCACTCATTCAAGGTACTTGGAATTCATACTCAGCTAACTCTTTAAGTTTGTGAAAATCTGGTCTATTGTGGGGTTGGGTGCAAAAGTCAGCATTGCTTCTAAATTTAACTTGGTGAAGAAAAAAGGTAAATATTTCACAGATGCCCTCCTAAAAATCAGTCTCTTGTCTTTCTTTTTTGCACCTTGATTGGTACCTTTATTTTATTGGTTAATTTTTCCTGTTCTTAGTGACATGTAATATTTATGAGTAACTGCATTGTCTCAGTAGAACTCTTTGAAGAATGAGCTATAACATGCCATTTTTTAAAAGATGATCAAATCCAGCCATGTACTAAGTTTAATACTCTTACTGGTAATGAATAAACACCAGTACAGTTATACAGCTATTAGCCATAATTTTTTTGCATAAAGTCAAAATTTGTTGCCATTGACTGCGTCAAAAATAATGTGAAGTATTAATTTTGTCATTTAGAACAAAAGAAAAAGAAAAGGAAAGAAAAGCAAAGCTGTCTGAGATTCAATTTCCTACCAGTGTGTTCTCTGGATTGCTGGCACACAAAGGTTAACGAAACCTGGAACTGAAGTAGTAAGTGATGTCAGCAGTTAGCACATTATCATTTTCTCTCATCTATTCATCTAAAGTGCAGAGCAGATAACTTTAACTATGATCTTCAGTTTGAAAAAAAAAAAGAAAAAGAAAGTTCAAGGCATTGTCAAGGAGCCATTCAGCTTTAGCTCTTAATTAAAATAAACACAGTAAAAAACATTTCCATTAGAAGAGAAAGTTTTAACCTCTCATATCATTCTGACCACATTCAAATGAGGGTGGAATGCATACCACCTCATGGGAAGAGCTTGCAGTATAAAATTTTGCCAGTGTAGTGGCTGCCAATAAAAAATATTGTGATTTTCATTACACTGTGCTCATTTATCATAGGAAAAGTGCAAGGATGAGATCTTCCATACAAGTTCAGACATATGCCCTTGAGAGCTACAGAATGACTTTCAATGCAATTCCAAATGTTAATATCCCCACAGGAATGCAGATCCAACAGAGGAACCTACTATTCTCTATAGCCATCATATTCACCTCAGTGAGTGAACATCATGCATCAGTGTGGCTTGATACTGTGATTAGCTGCTTTGGAGCTGTGCTGAATAATCAGCATCACTCAGAGTTCTTCCTTATGCTCCTGGATTTGTTATGGGAAGACTCTCCTTTATTTTTAAAGATTATTTATGATTTTTTATGATTATACATATATATATATATGCACGCGTGCCACAAAACAATCTAGCACAGAACTAAATATTTTACTGACTTGTTTTTAAGCAATTTTGATTTTACATTTTAGCAACAATTAAGCGAGAGATCTTAACAAGGATTAGGAGTGAGAGTGGAGGGAACTCCATTGCCACAGAATAGTAGACAGAAGTGTGAGTAGCAAAATGTTCTTACACAGATCTAGCATGTTACATCCAAATTCTTTGGCTTGCTTCTGGTGAACTTCTTACCAGATAGGTATTGGCAATTTTGAAAGAACTCTTGCTTGAAAAGAAAACATTGGTCTCTTCAAGAGAGCAATAGTACTCAATAGAACTCCAGTTAAAATAATTTATGGGATGGAAGAATAGAATTATTAAAATTTCAAGGTCTGGCTTGAATTTAAGGGGCATTAACATTCTATACACTTTCTCAAATAAGGCTATTCGAGAGACTGATACTTAGTACTTTTATTAAAAAATGCAATATAGAAATGCAGTGTCAATAAAAACAAATACATAACAACCTCACCTTACCCGAGACAGAAGTTTTTCATTTAAAAACCACTAAGTAAAGTGTTACCAGTATATGAACTGTGAAGGGAGAGTGATGCTGAGTCCCTGTAGAGGTATTTTAAAGTTTTATGATAAATGTTCAGATAAGGACAAAGGTATTGATAAAAACTGGATGATACTTATTTCATTTGCCTTGCTTTCAGCAAGAAAATACTTTTTAAAAAAAATGGTGCTAAACACAAGAGAGGTGCATAGCTGATGATGTCTCTGCTGGTGCTGGCTAGACAAGTCAGGGACAGATTTATCACAATGGTTCAGGGAATCCACAGCACCTCTTTATTCTATTATCTAATGGTCTGATCCTTCAAACATTTATGCTTGGATTAACGGCAGAATGACAATCACACTGAGTCTGTGGGATTACCTGCCACTGAACACCAGCATGAGTGTTGGCAGAACTCAGTCCTAAACCCTTTTGTGATGGTCAATACCTTTCAAATTGAATGATCCTAGACTAACACTTATTCAAAAGTAGGCTGCAGCCTGGCATTTTTCCAGCAGATAACATGACTGGGGCCTGATTCCTACTGACTTCAAACCTTCATGTATTCACAGTGCCTGCTCTCTGATTTTCAGAAGTGTCACCAGAAGGCAGATCTAATGAGTAGAACAGAAGTTTGGATTTCACAATTTCCTGCATTTTAATTCCATCTATCAGATTACATTTTTATTTATCATCTTCATGTATCAGATTAATTCAATCATAGAAATAGAACTGGATGGGATGCAAGACATAACTCAGCATTGTTCTGTGACCCCAGTCACAGACCAAACTGCTGCTATTTCAGGTGTGTATAGGTCAGAGGGAGAAGTCTGCTCTTAACCTTAAAATCAGGAAAGGTATGTAGAGAATTACTCAGGGAAAGTGGGAAGAGACTGCTGTAGATCTTCAGTAGACCTTAAGATTCTGTAAAACTTCAACTTTTATGCAAAGACCAAAAAGAAATGTCAAAGCAAGATGAATTAAAGGAAATGCCCATGGACAAGAGACTACAGAAAGAATTAACTTTTCACCTCCACAGCTAAAACTGACCGCAGACCAAGAGCAGACTGGTTTAGGCAACCACAGGATGTAAAACTCAGGCTAAAGGTTAGACCTAATCTGCCCAAGGACAGGATGACAAATGAAGTGCATCCACTTGCCATAATTAGATAACGATAAGAAGGCTTTGCTTCAGATTGACATTCGTCTTCCTTTGAACCTGTGTTCATTTTGAGATTCTTACCTGCAGGGTGAGGAGATCTGTACTGCCTTTAAATGCAACAATTGAGACCTGGGAAAAATTTAGCTCTAGCATATTTCCTCCAAACAATCATTCCTAGCAGGTTAAGAAATGCTGCCAAGTTTGTAAATGTCACTAGTTTGTTTTAAAATATACTTATTTTTATAAAATTGTGTTATATGTATACCTGTTAATAAAATGTTTACACTAGACTCTTTCAAATTAATTCACTATATTATTTGATTAATAGTTTCAGTATTATAAAAGCAATTCTTTGAAATACTTCAGCTTGCACTTTAATGGTCCTTTGAAGTCTTTTGGTTCCTAAATCATGCTGGGGCATTAACATCACTCTCAAAGCAAAGTAAGTCACACCTATGTCATTCTTGGGAGATGTTTGTCTAACTCATTCTAGAACTCTTACTGCAGTTCAGTGAACTTCTCTGATCATCAAAAGGTACTTTCTCCACCCCAATTGTATCACAGCTTATGTTTCATCTATTCACACTCACACACATTAAACCCTTCTCAATTTAGGACAATTTCCAAAGTTCACAGAGGTCAATGGAATCACTTGCACTTACTTTAATAGAATCAGGCCCTCAGAGATTAAAAACTTATTTTATACATTTTCAGTCATCATTGCAAGGTCATTCCATTTAAAAAAGGAACTTTCCTAAGCAAACATCACAATCTATGGGTGGGCAATGATGTTTACCTTAAAATGGAAACTTTTTCCCCCACAGGTAGAATCTGCACATGGTAAAATGCAGAATATGGCTGAAGGTGTAACAACAGTTCTAGTGGAAATAAAGAAATTTAACTTGCTTAAAAAAAAAAAAAAGAGGGAACAGTAAAAATGGTAGGTTTTTCATGTATATTAAAAGCTTCATGTAAGCATAAACCAGAACTGAATATATCTTAACAAATGGCTCACTGAATGAGTTTTGTCTCCGTGAATTGTTTGGGATTAAACTGTGATTTTCTCAAATGCATTTGTTCTTATTGCTTTACTGACAATACATTATGAGGAAGTCTTGATCTGTAGCTCATTTTTGAGCTCTGTTTGTTGGAAATATAATTACATAGTACTTTTTTTTTTCCTGATGGGGGGAGTGGTGTAGTTGTTAGACACAGGTTTCCAGCGTCACTACTATGATTAGGATTTTAAATTCAGCTGGGAACAAGTTGCTCTGTGATTCAAATCACACTGAAAAGACATTGACTGCAGCAGCCCTGGCTTGTAATCACATTGCTCAGTGGTAACCCAGAATTTGCAACCTTGTTCATAAACATTTTTTGTGGGCTGAAAGTACTGAAAGAACAAGCAAAGCTCTGCAATCCATAGTTATTGACTTATATTCTGGATAAATAACAGTGTTTTATTTTTATAACTTTCTTTTCATTATGGGGATTATAGGCATAATCTAAACTCTTTGTGTAGGGAAACATATTTTTAGGTGCATGTTAGTAATCATCATTATTTTATTTATTATCAATTAAACATTAAATTAATAATGCTATTATCTTGGGATCAAGATCCATGTTATGAAGCTGAGAATTTAAAGATAATAATATTTTTTTTATTTATATTTCATGCTATTTTAATAAGGTTTCCCCTTCACCTTCCTTTACATAATTGCTATATATTTGCAACATTAATTCAAAATTAATGGACGTTTATTTATGGGAATTAATTTTGTTTCTGTAATAAAGCTGCTAATGAAACATATTGGAAGGTTCATACTTTGGAAGCAATTATTTCCTATCATATCTGTAAGTAACATTACAGACCAGCTTGCAGTTATGTTCCCGAACATAATTGTCATTAGATTTTGTGCAAGTTTCCTCAAAACTACATCTAAACATTAACAGACTTCAGTCTAAGTAGTTCATCTATAAACTTTAAACAAGCCATTAGGATACCCTTTGGATTTCTGAGGAATAGCTTTTCAACAATAAAGAGTTCACACTGAATACTTTGTTTTGAAATTTTTCACAGGACCTTCTTAAAAACACACAAATATGAGACCTTTCATGGATGGAAGATATAATGAAGAAAGTTTATTTTTAAATTTGGTTTGAATAATCAAGTTCAGGTGGCTAAAATGAACTATCCCCGCTTTATAAATCATCTCAACTCTCAAATAATTTTGTGGCACTGAGCATTGAAAAGTACCTTTTAAGAAGCTTGATGTGATCATAAGACAACAGACAGAAAGATCAAATGCAAATTATTGTTCATAGAAGTATGCATTATGATGGTGTATCCAGACCACTATCATCACATGATTCATGACATTCATTCTTTAATTCTCATACCAGAGGACATTACTCCTTCTTTTACTCTAAGCAAGCAACACAATGTGCAATCACCTCTAGTTCAATTGAAATATTTACTTTTCAAAGCAGTCTATCTCCTACGGTGCCTCTACATGGAATTTTCTTTACACCACACAGATTTCAGTGGTTGACCTTCTCAACCGGTGTGAACCTGAGCTACATCTGGTCTATGGCATCCTCAAAGTTACAGAGAATTGTAACAGGGTAGTACCTGGTTTATGATGCACTCAGAAGTCCAGTCTTCGAGTCTCTGCACTAGAGTGGATAATCTCCCTCTCTAGGGATGACATTTAACTAAAGTCTCAAACAATAGTGATTGCATCAGAAAATATCCTTTAACAGCTGTGCCATGTGAGACGAGTCTAGGGTGGATGGTGAGGGAGGTACAATGAATTTCTTCCTGGTAATGGTCTTATGCCTAACCATGTGAATTTTAATGTTCCCTATTTTAGCAAACATAAATACCATTGTTCATAAAATTATCATCTTGGTCATAAAATTACCTTCCCCTTTTTAAAATTCAGCTGAAGTGTTTGACTCAGTGACCCTCCATGACAGAAATCCCACAGGCTGATTACATGCTGTGTGAAGTATTATTCTCTCTCTTTTGTTTTACATTTACCTGTCATTAACTTCAAGTGACCCTGCTGTTGTTCTGGTGTTCCGAGACACTGTTAAAAAGATGGACTGGCTAGTTTTTGACTCTACCCTTCATAATCTTAAATGCTTTAATTAAATGCCTTCTAGTATTTCTTTTTCACTACTAAATCATCCTGGCTCTTGCAACCTTCATATGCAAATCCTTCTATATTCCTGACTCTATTTTCTGGACTTCCACAATTTTAATATTCTTTTATAGTTACCATCCTAAACTGAATTTTGTGTTTTATATTACGGCATATCTTGGCCACTGGTCTAGAAGCAAATATTTTTTGCTTGTAACATGGAATACAAATATTCCTTTTCAATCACTTGACATATAATCTGAGACTAATTTAACATTCCTTGACATTGATCACCTCTTGTGTGATATGACTAATCCCCAAATCAGGCATGGATATGCCGAATAAGGAGGACATGAGAAACATGGCTTTCCTCCTCCCAGAATCTGTGTTGTTATGCCGTCTGAGCTTCTGGGCAGCTGCTGGTTTGCTCTGCTGTGTGCTGGGGGTACAGTTTGGTATCTTAGAACTGTCCACTTTCTCTTCCCCACTGTCATTTCCTACAAGGTGCAGCTACGGTAATCCTATTTCACTTCCTGAAATGCTGGGAGGGAATACCCTGGGTTTCTTGCTTACACACTTTGCCTTTCAAACACCACAGGACTCTCCCTGAACAACTGAGCTGGAGTCTGTGACAAAAGCAGAAACTCATTATGATCAATAATTTTTAGTTTTAGAGCCTATGCCCTTGACTAGGCACTAAATGGATTTTAAGACCAAGACCAGATTTTCAAAGATATTCATATGCCTCAGAAGGCATATAAACAAATAGTGAGATTCAGTTTCAAATTCAAAAAGCCCCCACAAATGCACAGCTATTATTCACAATTTCTGTTGATATGTAACTTCATGATAACACAGTTCTGTGGCGGTAACATATTTTTTAAGTGTGTAATAAACATTGAAAATATGCCAAAATGATGCCTACCACGGGATTTAAAAGCAATTGTCTATGTCATTCTGCTTGCTTTTGGACTTTTTGCTTCGAGCTTTGCTTATGTCTACAGTAAGTCCTCCAAAGCTTGCAGAGCAACACGGCAGTGATCTTTCTTGCAGAGAGCTAATGTGCTTAGCTGCATGCCTGTGGCATGAGTGGAGCTCCCACAGGTCAGGCACGGCATTGTACCCCAGTGGTGAAAGCCCTCTGATCCCTCAGCATTCCAGCAGCACAGAGCAGAGACACTCACCAAGTGAGGCAGCAAAGCTTTTGTGTCCTGAGAGTTAAAATCGGGAGCACTATCTGTGTGCCAACAGCATCTCATAGGGAACAGTGGGACAGGGGACATTTTCTCTCTTACTCTCCAAATACACCAAATGTAAACTGTCTGAACCACAGCAGTTGTCTTTGTGTGGATGAAATAGCAGGGCAAAGGCAGACCCTATGAAATAGCTGTGGTTAGTGGCTTGTGGAGGGGGGTGAGGCAAGAAACTCGCTTTTGATCAATGCGATAATTGATGACATATGGCATCATACTCTTGCCTGATTCCATTCTTTCCCTGCACACTTCGGGTCTCAGTGCTTTCCCCATTTTTTCTTCCAGCCCAGGCTCTTAGCAGGCCTGCTAGAAATCTGTCTACCGCTTTTTTTTTTTTTTTTAATACATCCGTATTTGAAAACCAGACATAAGTCTTCAAAAGAGGCTAAGTTAACTGGGGAAGGACTGTTTAACAAACCACAGCTTGTTGAGGAGGCTGTGATAACATACACACGCCCTTGCTGTGCTTTGCCATACCAGTCTGACTCCATCCGCTGCTCCGTGATACCACTGGCCAAAGGTAGCAAAAAGCTGAGTCAGGGATTCGTGTGCTATGATTCTATATTCATATTTTCATGAACTGCAATGCCAGCAGTATGAATGAAAATCATAGTGTGTTCTTCTGATCCTGTGCTCCTTTTTCATCTAGTAACTTTGGGTTCATAAAGCAAAGGCTGTGCTGGATATCCTTTGAGTGGCATTTGTGTTGGCTTCTGAGAAGAGTTTTTACATCTCATATTTTGGCTTTTGTTGGTGGCACAGGCAACACAAGGTGTTTGCTCACAAGGCTAGCTTAAAGCTTCATATTTTATGCAGAAAGTCCTGCAGATCTATGACTTTTTCAAAATGAGTGCTGAAAGTCACTGTTACAGCTCTTTTTCTCCTTCACATGATTATCTAGGCGTAGAATTTCCTTGTACTCGGCCAACATAACTTTGGAAAAACTTCTCTGTAAAGTAAATGAACAGTCTGTGAAGTTACAGGGAATCTTAGAGTTTTACTCTGAAGTCCATATTTTCATGACCGAGGGAAAACAATTCTCTCATAATCTCTTTTTTCTCTTGTCCATTAGCAATGCCATCTGTATTTCACCTTTAGCTTATTTTGCATTTAAGGATAATCTTCCTTTCACATTCTGCTATCAGTAACTTTGTGCCTCTAATTTGTTGTATTTCTTTTGTACATAATACTAATACAAACCAATTCCTAGAGCTGTTTCTACACCAGACATGTAAATTTATTGCCGTATGTATATGAGAGATTTTCTCTGTGGGATGACCACCGGAGACTGACCAGGCTGAACTTGAGATACCTTTCAGGAACCTCTTTCCTTCCTCTTCTTTCTGCTTACCGCAGAGATTTTGCCTTGACAAGCATTCAGTTTACGAGCTGCAGTTAGGTTTCTTTTGTCTAGAGCAGAGTTCTCTGTGTAGGTAAATTCAGTTTAATTCAATAATACAACTACTTAGAAAAACTGTATGTTGACTGCAGAAGGTTTCATAATATTAAAATTTACTCAAATGTTGCTACCATGTTTAAACTAAGAGGTACCTAACAGATACTTATATAATCCTCATGTGTTCATAAAATATGTCAACAGTTTCTGTAAGTCATTAGCCTTTCAGTAATTCAGGTCCAGGTAGTTTCCTTACTAATGCTCCCTAGGAATTGGGCTGTCTTAAGTTGGAGGTGTTAAAGAGTAGAAACCAGATGACAAAGACTCAATAACCCGTATTCAGTAAAGTAGGCAATTATAAAAACATACAAGGTAATCACATCCAGAAATGAGCTGATCTTCATTCTGATCCAATACCATGAGTAGGACTGACACTCTAACAAATAGTTCTTATTTTAAGTGCCACATAATGATTAAACTTTTTCTCATAAACATTGGCCAGCTCTTGCCTATAATTCCAAGTTTTTTGAGTAAACCCAAATAAAAACAAATGTGGCTAGCACAGGTTCTTCTCGTGGGAACATTTTGCTATATTTCATAAACAAGATAAAGTTTGGATGTTTTGCAAACAAATTCTCTGGATTAGGTTAGTTTGGGCTTGGCCAATTGGGCCTAGGGGGAGGTCTCGGGCTGACCAATCTGGGGCACCTCTGTAAACTCTATATATATAGAAATCAAAACAATAAAGCTCTCTTCTCTCTCTTCCTTGTCTGAGACCTTGGGTCATTCCTCAGCTAGCCACTCAACAGCGACAAACAAACATGTTCAAATGGCGACTATCGTAATCTTCACATCATTTTTGTGCCTTGAATACCAGGAGGTTATGAAGGTTTATTTCCTACTGACCACATAATGAGGTATTTAGAGAGGTAACACCATTGTTTTCCCAGTGTCTTGCCTCTTGCAAAGAGTAATCTCTTGTATTTTTACCTCTGAAACAAAAGGTTTGGGATTTGACAGTGACTTGCTGAACTCACTCAGCTTTTCCTCCTTTCATTTCAACTTAAACCTTCCAAGGAGTATGCAACAGTCACCAGCTGAAATGTTTCTGCATCTATATGGCACGCATATACTTTTCATCTTTAATAATAAAAATTATGTGTTATAACAGCAAGCCAATCTTTTGTATATTCTTACTACAAATAATCTTCAGAGAAAGTGGTTCATGAGTCAAGTGAGTCAGGAAGGTAATTTACCTTTACTTATTATCTCTCTGCCCAACAGGCTTTTGACACATTGAACCCCTTAGGGTTTTAATTAAATACCCTCCAGTGAGAAACTTCAAGTCTTTGGCATTCTTTCAAAGACTCATCATGTCAAGGGTTAATCTGAATTTCAGTATGTTATAGATTGCATGAAGTTTGAATGGAAGTTTTTGTGTTCAGGCAATAGGCCTGATTTTGTAGCTTGCTAGCATGGATACTTTATTTGCAGTATCTTGGAATACTGCAAATAAAGGTGGCATTTTGGAAAGCAACAGGATCATTTTGAGGAAACACGTATACAAGAGAGGAATTGTAAAACATATTTTCAACAAAAGCACTTCTACCTGTCCAGCTCAGTGAAATACACAAACAATAATTCACAACAGTGAGTGACATTATGAATAATAACATACCATGAACACCTCTGGCCACTAGCAAGCTAAATGAGTGTTGCTGTATACAAGCATGGGACATGCGTTTGTTAGTCCAGCAAGCCATAAATGTGAAGTCTAGGCAAGATATCATAGAGCCAAGACACTGTCCCAGAATTATTATGCAAGTTGGAGTTGATTGCAAGCTTTCAGACTTCTTTTTTATACCAAAGCCTCACACATAAAATTAGTTGAAATACAGATTAAAGAAAACCCCAAAACCACTAAACCTTTAATAAATATTAACTGATTGTATGTTGATTGCCTTGTGTGATGCCCAGTTTGACACACAAGCTTACGAAAAACAATCTCTAAATAGGTATGCAAAAGCTTGCTGAGGTACTTTTCAGATAATGTGGGAATAAGTATCACAAAAATGTTATGTCACTGCTCTTTAACTTAACAGGGAAATTCTATAGTAAATGACTAGATATTAATTCCTGTGGCAAGTGCATTTCTGTAGAAACCATTGTATTACTACAGTGATATACACAAAGGAAGTGGGTTACTGCTGGTCTGGCAGTGATAGCTACCCCTTAGGTGGTGTTACCATAAAGTCATTTTGACAGTTTTCTTAATAATAATTTTCTTTGAAAATTATGTGTGACTTTTTTTCCCCAAACTTATATTGTATTTAATAAGATATCATTCTCTTCATCCATTGAACATATAGAATTATACTGTTTGAACTTTTCTCAAAATCCCACTCTATATCAAAAGTAAATTTTTTGAGTTCAATATCAATCATACTTCATCATATATCCTGCTCTAGTTTTAATTCATTTCAGTGTGTGCCTATTCATACAAGGTGCTTTACTTTCTGACATTCTCACCTATATTAATGATTAATTGATTTTAAACCAAGTTCAAAATCCATTCAGATTCACAGGAATTTTTCCTTTTGAAGATTTCAGATCATGCTCAATCCATGAGATAATTTTTTACATTTCTTTTGCTGTTCTTATGTTAGTAGACAAGCTGCTTCCAAGCAATTTGTTTGAAGAGATTGTGATCGGTCATTTAACAGCACTCTTCGTCTTGCATTCTGGGTCAGCCACATCACAGCACAGAGAGACAACAGTTGCCCTATTTCTGTGGCTACCTGGCACACCATTACCTCATTTAGACAAATGTGAAGGCTTTGATCTTCTGTGTTCTTGAATAGAACCCAGAGGATTGACGTGAAAAGGAATAACTGATGATTTTAAAAAGAAAAAAATAGACATTATAGAGCTTTCAAAACAGCCCAAATTAGGAAATTACTTGTCTGCCAGGTGGGTGGTTTGTGTTTTTGGGTTTTTTTTTGTAGGAAAGATTTGGTATATACATTTTGTGAGTAATTCAGAAGGCATTTGGGTAGAATTCACAGCCTTCTGCCACTTTTCCAGACCTGTCTGAACTTCCGATGAGAGGTGCCTAGATTGCAGATTTCAGTTCTACCCACTCAGCAGTATCTTTTTTTCTTTAGATTATGGTATGACTCCAGATCTGTTCCAAAGGTCAGTGCTAAGATCACGCCTTGGAGAGAAATTCTGCATACATGAATCTAAGAATATTCTCTTGTCATTATAGCTGGCTGGGACGCACAACATATAGATGTCTTACCAAGCAGTATACAACTCTGGCAGTGTGAGGGTTTTGGGGTAATTTTTGATCTGTGTTTGCATTTAACCTTGCTGATCACCCTCTCATAACATTCATAAGAAAGCTGTGTTGAAGCTGTGGTTGTTTACCTCTCCCTTTCAACATAAGCAGCCTTGCTGCTTCATTAATCAGCATTCCAACATGACTTTTTACTCACATGTTAAAACAATATTTGCCTTTCTCCCACTCTTCCTAACCACCCTCTTCCTGTCATTTTAATACTCCTCTCTTTAATTTCAGGAAGGTAGGTTGGGTTAGCACAGTGCAGGATTAACACAGCTATTGAGCTTCTGGTTAAAGAACAGTCCATGTCCAGCAGTTCTGAATGTGGATAAATGCAGATACATGTTCAGAACTTCCACATCTGGTCTTATTGCTTAACCTTCTAGAAGTGTCATGCAAGGAAATTGGGATTTGGAAAAGAACTTTTGAGGGAAAAAGTTACCAACTTCGTTCTCCGAGGGGTGATTTGTAAGTAAAGTGGGTATGAAATTTAGGGTTTTGCCTGCTATTATAATGAAAAAACATAGTGTTCTGAAGTAATTATTAAAAGTGTAAACACCTCAGGTCTCAATTTAGTCTTGGAAAGTGAAAAAAAGTATTTCAAGAGAATGGTAAAAGTAAAGTGTGGCTGTATCCTTCTGACATGGAAATTATCAGCATTATGTTCTTCATCTTCTAGAGTGAGACATCTGGACTTCTGTCTTTATGGTGTGATTTCTCCCAATAACGTAGTGATTTGCACTTTCTGTTTGTGCTGTCCTACTCAAAAAACAATGGCTAAAGTTTAAAAACAATCAAAAGATATTCTCATTTAGCTGCACCTATCCATATTTACCTCAGAAAAATGATCTGCCTCTACACAGAGGGTTTTTTTTCCACCTGGCATTCAGGCTTGAAGTTAAATAAATGTAGTTGTGACATTATTATTTTCAAGTGAAGCCCAGAGATCACACAAGGATCACTAGTATCACCATGACCCAGACTGACTGAACTGCTACTCTCAGGCCTAAAAAGCAGCCTGGCAGAGCTGGTTATGGCTGTGGTCAGCTGATGTAGAATATGGCCACACTCTGGTTTTATCATATTGAGCAGATGGCTGTAATGCAGGCTGTTCATACTGGTGAAATGCCTCAGGCTCATCATCTCACCTTTCCAGCTCAGCTTCCTTCCTTCCCTTCAAAGTGGCCCAGCTCTACAGAGAGGAACATTCTCCTCACACTGTGTTTCTGATAGATCACAGCTACGAAAAATAAAAGCAAAACCTTTGAATCCAGTAGAAAAAGACTAGGGAACAATAAAAATTATTTTACCATTTCATAACAAATATTTGAACTCAATATGCATCTTCAGTTCACTGGGCCCAGGGCATGTCCCACTGAAAGATTTACCATTGAGTTCAATGCAAGAAGAGGTAGGCTCTGCTCTTGAAAGCTATCATCCTATTAAGACAAATGAGAAACACAATCAAAGCTTTGCTGCTGCCATTGTCTCACTGTCTTTGAACGTGGCCTCAGCATGGCATTGTTTTAACAGTGAAGGCCAGACTTACATTTACAAAGAAGTTTCAGGTGATTTTTTCTTTTCATACAAAAGAGAATACTATAGAGAATATTAATAAAAAATACAAGAAAAATACAGTCCTAAACTTTGTTTTCTCAGATTTCTTTCTAGTCATTAGGTTCCCTCTGTAGCCTCAACTGATAATAATATTAATAATAGTAATAATAACAAGGCTTATAAACTGTATCCATGTTGCAGAGATTAAAAACCCCAAGAAACAATGTTACCTTTTCTAAAAACCTTTGAGTATGAATAGGTAAGGAGCAGCTGTTCCAAGATACTCCTATCTGAAATTTCTCCCATTACACATTGGGGTTTCAGAATATTCTTTGACCTTTAACTCATAAAGCACTTGGCCTCCTTTTGTGAGAGAAGGTGCTTTGCTATGATGTTTTTGTTTAGTATGTTAAATTTTTTTTTAAGACAAGTCAGATATTACTCTTTTCCCCCCTTGAAACCCCAAATCTACACAATTCAGTGAGTACACATCAATAGACTGACTTTTACTAATCTTGAGTGATTTTGCCATTTGTCCTAATCTTTCAAGCAAAATATGGTCTCATTCAATCTTTCTCCAACATTTGTTCCCACTACATACTGCAAGCAAGCCTGTGACTTAGGAATTCTGCTTTTATTGAATGCTTTTTTTAAACTACAGATTAAAAAAGAACCCAGTTGAATGCATAAAAAGTTGTTGGAGCATCACACAACTTTTCTTCCTCAGAGAAATGCCTAGAATACTGGGCTAAAGCAGTGCTCCTCCTTCCTGGGAATTTAAATATGGGTCTCTGGATCTAAAAGAAACCTGAATATAGGGTGGCAAGGGGTTACTCAGCCATGCCTGAATGGACACAGATCTGGAGGGCTGAGCATCAGGGCAGAGATCTTCCAATCTGGGCAGTGTGGTTTAATTTAAGCACATGCTTTTGTGCATGAAGAGCTAGGAACCTACATTTTTAAGGGATCAGTGCTGATCTATAACTTTTTTCACGGCTCCAGGAAGCAGCAGTCTATGTAGAGAAATATTACTTATGCAAATCTTGATCAAATTAGTCAATTTGTAGGGATGTGAGACAGTTAAAATGCAGAAAGCTTCAGTAAAAAAAAGTGGAGTGTATTTATGGCAAAGAAGTTGAGACGAATTATTATCAGTGGTCTAGAGTCAACACAATATTTTTAGGAATAATCATAAGTCAGGTCTTGGAAAAGGTGAGCTGAGACCTTACGATTTTCACTGAAGCTATCATGAATTTGGAGGTGTTCAAGAACTCTTGGGACCAGACCCATTGTTTAAATTACTCTTCTCATACTTCTCATTTAAAGGGAGATCTGGAATAAATTAAGGTTCAGGGAGTTTTGAAAAAAAAACTAGATTGGCAAGCTGGTACTGCATTAAAATTGGGGGTCTGCAATGAGACAAAGAACTGCAGTCTGGCACTACAGGGAGATGGAGGATACAAAGAAGAGGTCCAGTAAAAAGAAACAGCTCCAATATGTACATTTTCAACAGAGGATGTGTGTTCTAATGAATAGAAGAATATCTATAGGGATTTTTCTGATCTGTGGTTCATTACTCATATTCCCTCCTCAGATTTCACCCATATTGACAATAAATTTAGTAGGAAGACCAAAGAATCTTGTATTTGTTAAAGTTTCATGCCATCATCAACATATTCTGCTCTAAGACTTAAGTTACTTCTCCCCACTGCAAATAATAGTTTCCATACTTTCAATACCTCCAGGGAGTTTGAAAATGACTAATTGATGGTTTTTCCCTGCTTTAAATCATGACTGTATTTTGGACTTAGAAATGTATGGCTAAGTCAGCCAGTTGTCAAGCGAGGAATTAGTCTCCCCAGCGCCAACAGTAAATTCTCCAGTTTGCTCAGCAACTAGTTGAACAAGCTCCTCAATATTTAACCACGTCAATTGTAAACAGGCAGATTCTTTGCCTATGTTGTTTTCTCAGGAGAATCTAAACCTTCCTTGTCAAAATATGTGTTACAATGGACATTCATTTGCCTCCCTCCTAATGATGAAGTTTTTCACATTGTGTAAGGCAATGCCTGCTGTCATGCATCCATTAAAACCCCATCCATAGAGCCATGTATAGAACAGGGTGGCTGGCTAGGAGTTGCAAACTTCTAAGGAACTTGTTTGTTGTGATGTGGGGTTTTTTTCCCTCTCTTGAGTGTTGGATGCATAATATTTCCAGGTAACTCTGACTACTGTGTGATATTTAATCACCTCCACTGCCTCCCAGTAATCACTTTTATTGCATTATGCTAGTCAGCATATTCTGTGCACTTTAATATACATGAGGTTGAGGGAGGAATATTTTTAACTGAAGGCTTTACAGAAAATTTTGCATTTATTGATTTCTGTTAAAAAAAAAAAAGCAAACTGTTATTCTTAGAAAATCGATGAAAATGATTGCTGTGGCCATATTTGTTCAAACAAACAAATAATACAGTATAATGACAACGCTATCTCTCATTTCCACATTTCACCTGGAGAAGGAAAACATTTGATCTGGAAAGCCTGTGTACTATTTCAGTCCACAGGAATATCTTTTATTCATGTGTATTAAAAAAATATGCATAGAGTTCGTACAAGTTGGATAGGGGGAAAAAAAGTTTGACAAAAATAAAACAAATTCATCCAAACAAGCATTGCAGATTTGGGACTTCTGGGGCCAACCTGGCAGAGGCAGTCTTGCTATCCTTCTTTGGCTATATGCTGGAAATTTTATATGTATAATTTTTCACAAATAAATTTTTGCATTCCAGACAAAGCTTTTCACAGGAAAACTATGCCATGCATATAGAGCAGCCCTCACACAGCTGATGATTGCAAATCATCCATTCTCAGTGTTTACCTATTAAAAACTATGGGAAAGAAAGGAATAAAAGGAACTTATGAATTCAAATCAGGTAGCTCCTCTGGCTTCCTATAACACTGTACATGCTTTTTCCGAGCTTTGTGAACACAGGAATTGCTCATTCAAAACAATGTTCACAAAATGAAAATCACAATCAAAATGTAATTATTGATATAAAAACAAGAATCTGTTTCATTGCAACACATTCTCTTATCTGAGAATGTACATGTCTCACTACACATTGCATCGCAGCACAACTAGCTCAACATGTCACTGTTACACGGCCACCAATTAAGAAGGATTCTTGGCATGAATGATGTTCTGCCTGAGGCCAGGTCACTGTCTGATGTAAAAGATTGGAGCTTCGGGGCACTGGCGGTTCTGATCCTCTGTTCTGTACAAACTGAACGAGCTGATCATTACAGAAACCTTGTGAGCCTAGGCGCTGTTATCATCTCCATTTTACATATGGGGATTGAGGTGCAGTCAAAAGACGCCTTTGAATGTTCACAATGCAAAATCTAGAGTCTGATTTTTTTCTGAAGGCTTAAAATTTTTCACCACTTTACACATTCCTAGCACAGTTCTCATTGACTTAAACTTGGCTTACCTGCAGTTACACTTGAAATTACCAGCAAGCCCATTTGTGGTGTCAACAGAGTGTTATAACAGCAACACACCCCTGATCATAAATCACAGATGAAGGAATAAGCTCGCTTTCTCCTTGGAGGAAAAAAGTCTTCTATTTTTTAAACAATAGAATGATTTTTTGATGCATCTTTTAACTAACCAAAAGTAGCATCTTGACAATTTTAATGGACTAATTATACACTGATGGTCATCTAGAAATGTGCTCATTTTCAGGTCGTTATGTCCTGACAACTCTAAGAGTTATCAGCTGGAAACTTGGCATTCAAACACAGAATTTCAATCACTAAAACCCTCCAGGACTGGATTTGACTATCCTGAGGTTCTGCCTGCAGTGTCAAGGGAGATAAAAGGTTTTTGATTTTCTAGGTGTAGTATCCAGTGTCTTGATTAGTTCTGCTAAAGCAAAACCCTTTCCAATATATTAAAATGCACAATCAGAGCCCTGAGAATCTCGGAGATTAACAGTAGTTCACAAGGGTTCACACTGACCTTTGTTTCAGTCCCAATTTGCATGACTTTGCAACGTCTGCATTTTGCTTTGTGTTTCTGGTTGGAAACCTTGAATCCCCTTGCCAGAGCCCAGAGATGGTGAGAGTGCTCATCTTAACCCCACCGTGGCATCCACAGCAGAGCTGCCAGTATCACTTATGCACAAAACCAGTCCTGACAAACAATATTGCTTTAAGCCTCTTGACAAGTGTTCTTCCCATGAAATATTGCACCTGGGAGGGCTCAAGCCAATCCTTCTGGCTTAGTGTCTGCCTATAAAGCCTGGTGCAGAGATGGCTCCCAGCAAGTTCAAAGACAACTCCTGTTTAGTAACACCTTTATGGTCCTACCCACAATATTCCCATCTACTCCACCACAATGCCTTCACCACCTTCAGGAAGAAAAATGAGTTTGCAGAGATAACCCTTGTGAGGCACTGACATATTCACTCATGTTCATCTACTGAAGCACCTGCCTGCAGGTGACAGCTGCTTTCCAGTTTACTATAGCAGATGCAGAAGGCAGTGAAGGGCTCTTGTCTATCCTCACCATCAGGGGCTTTACATCACTGTCTCCTGCTTCTGCCAGTGTGCAGCATCCTCTCATGACCCACTCAGGCAGTGCCATGGAACTTGGCACCCTTCATAGTCAATATACCTTTCAAACCACAATAATTCCTTCAGAAGGAAAACAGGACACAGAGAACAGTCCCAGCAAGCCTCCACAGTGAGTCTAGGGCTCACAACACTGTACAGTCTGGGTCTCCCTCTGTAGTTTGGTCTGTGACTAAAAAATGTCCACCCCTGTCTCATGTGAATGCCTGCAGACCAGCAAATGGCTTCAAGTACAGAGGTCACAGAGCAGGAGAGAGATTGTGGCAGTTGCTGAGACAAGTCTTGTTATGTGGCATCCTTTTCAGGAAAGTCTCCAGAAGTTAGGAGGAGGGGGAACAGGTTGAGAAGAAAGGCAGTAAAGGGAAGAAATCTCACCAATAAGGAATAAATAGGATTTCACAGATCAGAAGGGAAAAGGTAAAGGAAGGTTGTGAGGAGTGTGGGCAGCTAAGACCTTCATTTCTGCATGTTGCTAGGTGCCATTTTTCTCCCAGTAACTGCCTGTCTCCACAGAGTGGCGAGGTAGAGTTACTTCAAAAATAAAAAATACCTCTAAATCTCTTTAATTCTGTTAATCACATAATATAAATTACAGTAGCCAGAAATAATATGTTGACTTAGATACCTGCAAAATAAAATATCTGGGACCTTTTTCATCCACAAGACTTAGAAGCAAATTCAATAATATTGCTCAAGTAAAGTCACCTCATGAGTTCTAGCCCACTCCCACTCACATCATAAAACCACCACTTGGGTTGGCATCACTCAGGAAAACCAACCTCCTTCATGAGGAAGAGTGGCAGTGGCAAGCAGCGTGTGTAGCTCTGTGAAGGGGCAAATAGGACACAACGGCAGAACTCACGGAGATGCCTTTTCAATTTCTGACCACAGTACCCCTGGCCACTAGCAGTTCCCTGATTCCCATACACGTTAGAATTCACCCACAAATTTGGAAAGACGGAAAAAAAGGAATGGAAAAAGTAATCTAATACAGTCCAATATTCTTTTTCATGTTACATTATCCTGCCAACCGATGCCATCAATCACAGTTTTTAAGAAGCATGATGACATTCTAAATGGTCTATGAATATTACTTTGAAATTGAGACTAATTCCTTGGATGAATTTTAACTTTGCTTTCCACCTCCCCCACTTTTTTTTTTTTTTTAAGAGAGAGCTCTGTCTCTCTCTCTTTCTTCCCCCTGCTCATACTCAGGATTTCCATGGCCACTGACATGTCAGACTGCTGCAATTAAACTAGTGATATAACAGGTAGAAGTACTATAAGAAAGTTTCTGCATGGTATTTTAAACCTTTGTTGGAAAGTGTTTTAGCCTGAATGAAAGATGTAAGTGACCACAAAGCTACCTGGCAATATTTTTTTACCACTCTTCAGTAATTTTGAACCATCAATTAATATAATGCTTCTGAAAGCAAGATTTTAATTGAACTATGTAAAAGGATCATGACTTTTGCCTGGTATATGACACTACTCCAAATAAAATCCAAACCCAAACAGCCCAAATCCAGGATTGAGGGCTTGCTTGTCACCTTCTGTAAACCTTCTGCCTTCCCATGAACCAAATATAGATGCTGACGTGGTTTGGGCTTGCACATCTGTCTATACATATATGCAAGATAGACACACAGGCTTATAAGGTATGATTTTAAGAAGGGTGGGTTCTTTCAATAATCAGTCTTTGATTTTGAATGCCTTCAAGCTAACTCACTGGCTGAATAGACTTTTCATATGAGCAAGGTATGACAGGACAGAGTTTGCAAATTTTGTGTGCACGGTCTGCAAATTGTTTGAACCACAAAGCATATTACTGAGCAGGCAGTCTAATGGCTGGGTTGCTTTCTAAGGGCAAATATGCAGGAGGAATTTTCCTCTTTTGACACTGAGCAAATATAGAACTATGTTACATACTTCATTGCAAACTACAGCCAGAGCGGATTTCATAGTATTTGTAGTCTGCCTGGGTGAGTGATAAGCTAACCCATTTCATAATTTTAAAGCCTCACCTTTCTGCAGTGTTGCAGTGTGATCCATCCTTCTCTCCTGAGATGGGCTGCCAGGCAGCACCATTTTTCAGACGAGAACTCTTGTGGGTACACATTCCTGCAGCAGTCCCACTTTGCCCCATATCACTCTTCTTTGTATTAGTTTTGATGGAGGGCAGCAATTTGTCCCATGGATGCTGATGGACAGTCCATGCACTTGCATGTATTTCTTTCAGGCAAATATTTGAAATATGCTGTCCTTCCCAGTTGCTAGTCACCTTTTAAAGATGCCTATCTTAGTTGATTCCAAATCTATTTTATCTTCCAAATTTATTTTATCTGAGAGTGTACTCTCAGGTACAAACTATTTGAAGTTGATGGATAGGCCATTTTTTGACATTTCATTTTGGGCTGACTTTGGTAACCTGTGCTTAGACATTTTAGGGTGACAAATTTAAATTTGTAAATACTTATTTGGGAACAATAAAGAGCACATTATTTCTGGGCCTCAAACCTGTAGTAATTATTTGCGCTTCCTGAAGGGCTGAGTGAAGTTTTTTTTGAGGTCAGTGTATATAATTAGAGAATACATGATTCCTCTGGCCTTCACTATCCCTTAGGACGGTACAAACTGGCGTAGATGCACTGAAAGTCTTGAATTATTATTATTTACCTAATAGCTGAGCCACAAAGTCCCAAGTGAAATTAAAACCTAACTTTATTATAGACTGTAAGTGCTACGAGGCAGTTGCTCTATGAAGAATGTCCCTGTTGAAATACATGAGGAAAAAAAGGGAGATTAACAGACAGGCACAGAAGATAAAAGAGCCTTTCTCAGGTGATGCCTAAGTTTTCTGCGGTTTGGCACAAAGTCTTGTTCACTGGGCAATGCTGCCTCTTCAGTAACTTTGCCACTCTACACCAGTGAAAAACCTGATCTCATGAATCTGTTTCTAGTCCCTCTTTGTATAAATAGTGCTGAGAAACTGAGGTTCCCAATTAAGTTGGTGGGAGTTCAGGGAAGGGAACAGGACCTTGGGGTCACAGAACAATCCAGGCTGGCATGGATCTCAGTAGGTCTCCAGTTCACCATGCTGCTCAGAGTAAGGTCATCCATGAGACCAGGTTGTTCAGTTCTTTGTCCAGTTGTGTCTTGAAAACCTCCAAGGTCAGCAACTGTACAACCTGTCCAGACAGCTTTTTCCACTGCCTGGCTGTCCTCATAGAGAGGTTTATTCCAATATTCATCTGGAAATGGTGCTTGCCTACAAATTTAATTTGGTAATAAAGAAGAAGGATTGAAGAATGAGAAACACTGAAAGCAGTTTAAGTATTTCAGAATTTGAGTCTTTTTGAGTCTAAATTCACAAGGAGATAGAACAAGTGACCTGGGACAGACCTAATCACAGTGGGGAGATTGGGAATGTTCATGTGCATGTGCCTGGAGGAAGTGGGGACAGGCCTAATACTGAACTACTGCACTCAGCAGGGTGCAGAAGTGCCAGAACTGTGCAGGAATAAAATAGCTACAGGACCAGAAGAATTTCAGTCTCAGAGCCTACCATCCTGCCTGAGAGGCAGAACTTAGTACCTCAGATGCATCCCGAAGCTGCATGCTGACCATGCAGCTTTCAGACCTTGAGAAAGCATCTCTGGATTTAGGATTGTGCCTGCCCAAATATAAGCTGTCACTGGGCATGGCTTCACTGTGCAAAATACTAATTCCTTTTACAGAGCACCTGAGTTGCAAAATTCAGTACCATAAGCATCCCTAAGAGATGAGCATGAAAAATGCCTACCAAAGGTAGCTTAAGGAGTATTTAAATCAGACAGAAATAACACCCAGAGTGTTTAAGAACACAAAGCCCTGTGCTGAATCATACAAATAAAGGTTTGAAGTCTGGCCCCTCCACACAACAGAACAACCCCTCTAAACTGGCCTCACTGGCAGAAAGTATAGACCCTTCTGAGTCTTGTGGTTAGTACTTGAATCTCATTATGAGGGTAGCCTTGCATTTCGTAAGGGGTTTTTTTTTTTAATTTAATTAAAAATACACCAAATTTAACTGAAACATTTTGTTCCAGGCTGAAGAAACCTTTTGTTTCAACCAGAAATGCTGTTATGCAAACCAAGTGGAATCCTGAAAATGGTAATTTCAGAATGATCCAAAACAACAGAGCATGTACATGTGAGCTGTGATGAATTTTTATGTAACAGCCAAAGGACTGAAAAATCAGTTAGTTTCACAGATTTTAGCCTCTGTCTCCTTGAAACATAAATTAACTGCAGATCAAAGGACAATATTGAAAAGTATTAGTCCCAAAATAAGCTTTCAAGAATATATGGCTATGCCAAAAACATTAGCTATAGTGGGCATTACTTAGCCCACACTGTAAATGAAATATATGCAGCTACACCAGATAAAAGTAAAATATAGAAACATGAGGACTAGATTAGTATTAATGAGAGGTCTGACCTTTTAATTCTTTATTTCTCTAGTTAACCACTCTGTGCATTAATGACAATGGAATATTTTATGACTCATCTTCTACTACCTATGTTCACTTAATGCACTCATCTTTCTTTCATCTAGAGGTAATTGTTTTCATACACATGTGGTTTGCTGAGTGTTGAAATAACAGTCAAGCAACACTGATTCCTCTCTCCCTGATTTTATTCCCCTTTGTGAGATTAGAAACAGGAAACTCAGTTGTTGTTTCAGGGCAAATCCAAAGCATTACATTTTCTGACAGCTTGTGTCAAATTACTCTTATACCAAGGCCCATAGAGTCTATAGAGCCCAGTTAGGGGTCTGATGGGGAACAGGAGTTACTGACTGGTTGGCCTAGAGTGGCACTTTGCAAGCAAGGACAGATACAGAATTTAAAATCTTTCCTTTCAGAAGAGTGAGAGGATTTTTTAGGGCTCATGGTTTGAATGGCAGCCATCAGTTTTTGACTTCATTGGAAAGTATTTGGAATCTCTTTGCCCATTCTCATTGCATCATCACCTGAATGGCCCCTTTAATCTGGTCCTCAGCCCCCTGATCCATGTCTCTGTCCTGCTTGGTGTAATGCATCAGGAGATGCACACCTGTAATGAAAGACAGAACGTGGATTCTTTCAGAAATTATTTAAAATGCTATTTATTAGGGCTAATGTTATGAAAATAGCACTGATAACCACACAGCCTTTCAGATTCTGGGACCCCTGAGTGGTGTAAGATCGAACAGCACTCTGTTTCATGTGCAGCATACCCTGCAGGTCCAGAGAATTTGTGGATGACCCATGCCTGGAAGTGTTTAAGACCAGGATGGATGGAGCTCTGAGCAACCTGGTCTAGTGGAATATGTCCCTGTCCATGGCAGGAGAGGTTGGAATGAGATGATCTTCAAGATCCCTTCCAATCCAAATCATTCTATGATTCTGTAATTGCAGGGTTTCTCAGTGTTTGGTCTTTCAAAGTACTGTAGGATTTTCTCAGAAGAAAACAACTCTATTTGTCATTTTTGTAGTCAAAAAGAACAGATTTTCCCACGAGAACTTCTTGCTGCAGTGTAAGATAAAGGCAAGGCCAGGCAGGTGGGGAGGGGGCCAGCACCCAGCAGAGCTGTCCACGGGTTCCTGTGGCACAGTGCTCAGGCAGAGGCTGTCCTGCAGCCAAGGATTGGGGTAGCACAGCCAGCCCTGAGCACCACACTGCCTGTGCCTTCACCTTCACTCATACTGGGTGAAGCTGCAATGCCCAAAGGCTATTACCTGGATAAGTCAATTTTCTTCCTTCCTTCTTTTTATTTTCCTTTTAATCCACTGAGATTAGCCCCTCCACACACACTTTTTAAAATCCTAATATCTGCTCTCTCCCCCACTGATTGCATTTCAAGGCAGCACTAAAAGAGGGAGTGCCATTTTCACAGGTGTTGGGTGACTTTTGCTCTCCTCTGCATTTAGGAAAAGCTGCAAGCACTCTGGCCTTCTGCTAACAGAAACCCCAGAAGGACTCTTACAGCAGCAACATAGAGCTGCTCAGTAAACTGCAGATTAAGAGCCTAAATGCTGCCAGGCATTTGCCAAGGCCCTCTTATTCTTCATGAAAAAAGTTAAAACACACTGGGCAGTAAGGAACAACAGACTTTGTGATTGCTAAGTGTCACTGCTTGGTAATACAGATGTTAAATGCTGCACTGTTTTCTGTTTCTAACCATTTTGTGATACCCTAGAAGGGCCTCATAATAGCACTTCTAGCAGTTTGTCCTACTTTTGAGGTTAACGACCAGTGAGATGATAGGAAGTGATAAAACTACAAGTATGTAAGAACAGCAGCACTGAATATCCTTCCTTTACCAGCCTATGTGCAGCCCTCATACCTTTCCCACGAACCCCTTGAGAAGAGTTTGTTATGCAAACCTGCAAGATATTCACACGGTAATGAACAAAGTCAGTTAAACTTCAGGGTGTCTTTTATTTTTGCAGTTATTTACACAGAAGACTCTTCTTTTTTTTGGGTTTGTTTTTATTTTAATAGCACAGCACACATAAGAATCGCCAATTAAAGTGCATCAGAAAAAAAACCCGATAAATTGCAGAAAAAGCTTCTCTTCACAGAAGAGCTATTTTCAGGTATCACCATCCAAGTTCTGCATCATAGATCAAAAAAATAAAATAATTTAATATTCTACCATCAGAACATGGACTCTGAAATAAACTGGTAACATTTCCCTAAAGCAAGTAAAAAAGACTGTTTGAGAACTTATTTTTAGGACTACATAATTAGCAGTGCACTAATACTTGACAGACATATTTGTAGTACAGGTTTGGTGAAAGGTCTAACATAGATAGGAAAAGAAAAAGATAAAAAGAAAGACATAGAGAAAAGGAAGAAATAAAAGAAATACTATATTTAAATTTCCATCATCAAAAATATATAACATATATATTTATATACCCAGCATATTTCTTGAAATTTAGAGAGCAGGTTCCAAAGTTAAGGAAGCAAAAATATCCAGGCATAAGGTTAAACACATATAGAGTGTAAAATTTACAATGATTTTAATAAAAACAGCATAGTTTCAAGCATTCATTGTGGACTTTGTGTACACATTGCACTGTTTTTTGTCTGATTAATGCTTACTGTGGGTTACAGGGTAGTACCTTCCACTAAGGAAAAATTTGTTTGGACCTCCAAGAAGCAGAGGCATGTAAATTAATTTAATAAGCATCACTGCATTGCATCAAGATCTGACTTCAAAACTAGAGAGTAATGGATCAGGAGGGATTATTTGGGTACTGCTGGGCAGTTCTAAGACACTACTGTCATTCAAGCACAATACACCCAGTCTTTCAAGGCATTCAAAAAAGAAGCTTATTAACTTCTTCAAGTTAATTAAATTATGCAGGTCTGCCTGCCTCATATCTTCAGAAATATTTATACATATTTTATTACAAATGCACATTGCTGTGTGTTACAACAATTTACAATCCAGAGAGTGAAATATGGAAAACTCCTGGAAAGTCTCCACCAGCTCCTGCAATTAGGGTATTTCCAGGATTGTCAAAGAAACAAATGAAAACTGTCCTGATTTCCATCAGCCTAAAGAAGCCAATGTCAGTCTCACAGTTGGGTGCTTCTCTGGCTATTACACTTCCACCCTGTCATCAGGATGAGATTGTTAAAATGTGAAGTTCTCTCTATGTCTGTATTAGCAGTTTCACTAAGGCTAGAATTTGCTTTTATAGAAGCTTCACTACCTATTATGACAACTAAAAATATTTTAATGAAACCTCTTAAAGGCAGATTAAAAAGCATAAGTTTTTTTCAGGCCACTTGTGGAAATTAACTTCTTAGCCTGCTGATTTGCTGTCACAGTTTCTCCCATGGTTAATAAAGGGCTAACAAGTCCTTTCACTCAGAGAATAATTGTAAGTGCTATTGCTGGTTATGCCTTTATGTTTAAAATAAATGTTTCCCCATCTATTTTAAAGAGAAAAGAAGAGAGAGTAAAAACTGAAAGAAAGAAAGAAAGAAAAAGAAAAGAAAAGAAAAGAAAAGAAAAGAAAAGAAAAGAAAAGAAAAGAAAAGAAAAGAAAAGAAAGAAAAGAAAAGGAGAGGAGAAGAGAAGAGAAAGAAAGAAAGAAAGAAAGAGAGAGAAAATCAGTCAGCCTTTTTTCTGCAATCCCTTTTCCTCAATGTGTTTGCCAAAGTTTCCAAGTGATGCATTTCATGGTGACATGTCACATGTTGTGTCAGTCATACTGTATTACACTAGCAGACGTGACTGACAAAGCCCAAAGTGACAGAACAATACAACACATCATCGAGAAAATTAGAAAAAAAAAAATGTTTCCCCAAAGTATAATGAAAAGAATGCTTTTAAAGACTCCTCCTAATTGTTCTCTTTTTGCCTGCTAAATTCTGTAGGACTGGTGAGCCTTTTGTGAATCATATGCAGGAAACACTATAGTTTTATTTAAGTCTGAGTGTCTGGGAAGTGGATAAAACTATGAGTATGTTAGTTGGAGTGGAGATTAGAACTTTACGAAACTGTGTTTTCACAGAGTTGTGCTTGTGGCTGGCCTGACACACTCAGGTGAGTTGTATATTCTCCTACAATTTGGTCATGCTTCATCTTTTTTCTCCTGCCGTTTCATGAAAGATGGGCAGTCCTAAGGTACTGTGGACAGATGTGCTCTCCCACTGTCCTAATTTTAAGCTGCCCAAATGTAGTATATTGTACCCTGGCCTCTGTTTTGTTCCACACTGCAAAATAGCTGCTCAGCTTTTGCACAGCTGTTAGCACAGGAAAGCAAAGCCTGTACTTTTGTTCTGTTATCTCGGTTAAACCCATCTCTGTGACCAAAACTTTGCTGCTTTTGTCTCATTTAAAAGACATAGTTGCAACCTAAAAGAGGCCTGTAACAAAGATCTGAGTTAATTTCTTTCTGGTAGAAGGCTGTTGATTTTTTCTAAAACTGTCTACAGTGTAGAAATAGTATTTGTGGTCAGTAGAGTATTTTGTTATTCTGCCACCTCTGAGGCAGGGGGTGGGTAACATCCAGTCCTTGTACTATTTTGGCACTGCTCCAGACACATACCCTTGCCTAGGACTCTACCTGACTGTTGTAGCATATGTAGGCAAGGAGGAAAGCAAGTCAGGGTAATGTTAATCAAAAGATGACATCTCTCTCAAGAAAAGTCCAAGTTGGAAATGATGTAGCTCAGCGGGAACAAAAGAAGGATGGACACTTTTCCACTTGATTGAAGTCTGATTATTGTTGACAGAGATTAAATCTTAATTTAACAGGGTTAATTTAAATTGACAAATGTGACCTTTAAACTGAAATAACAGGGGTCCTTGGCTGAATACAATCAGTTAAAGTAACACCATTTAAGTTGGGACTTATACTCTAATATATTTCTATTATGTAATAAATTACTGCATAAACTGAACTGCCATAAGGACACAGATAGACCACACTAAATGCAAGTGAATGAGATATTTGCTCAAGATGTAGCCATGTCTAAGTCCATATCCATATTTAATAGCCAACAACATGTATATGGCTCAGCTGAGCTGATACACATTAGCATGCTAAGCTATGATTACTTAACCATATGTCTGAAGTTTCAAAAGAAGTATTTGTGTGTATGAAGACTCGATTTATATAATATTTAAGCCAGATAAATTTCACCAATTGGGTTTACTGGAGAGCAATGTAGTAGATCATATCAATGAGAATTTCAGATGGTCACATTTGAGCAAGTCTGGTCTGTCAGCCAGCTCTTGAACTCTTGCAAAAGATCATATGGTTCAAAGCATAACCTGCAGTCAAACTTGGTCCATAATGTATGTACAAAAATAACTTTACCTTACTTTTATATGTTTGAACACCTTGTTGCTTTATGTTGCTTCTTGCTGCTTTCTGTTGTACTAGACTTTTAGAGAATAATTTACTTTTGCTACTGGGACATTTTGGAGCAGGCAAAGCCCAGAGGATTTAGGAGGCTGTAGAAAAGGCTCACCCATTGTCCAAATCAGCCAGGAATAAATTATAATGCATGAAAGTTCCTTCTGTTTTAGCATCATCTGATTTACTGAGCTGGGGCAATGGACCTAACATTTATACATAGTTATTATGATCTCTTTAGACACATCTACTAAACTTTTCGATGCAGGTTGCAAGTAAAGGGTGGGATATTGAAGGACTGAGATGTAAAATCCAGCTGCCTGAAATTGATGTGGACAGATGTCCTGTCTTAATTCTACATGCCCTACTTAATCTGTGTGAATATGTGAAAAGCCTTTCTTCCAATTCTTGTTGAAAGTCACTCTTGTTCAGGTTTCACTGAGAGAAATTATCATTGATGACTTTGTTTGCAAACACCTGGCCCAAAGTTTTATGTTGGAGCTTTATTACGAAAATATGTTGTCCTCTGGTTTATAACAGGAACTAATAATCATCGGATATAGCACATGATTCCTTAGCAAGACAGGCTTTTTTGTGGCATATGCAGCCTCTCCCTTCCATCAGTGTCTTAAACAGAGAGAGTTTGCAGTCTTTCATTTATTGTACTGGACGAAGCCCACACAGGCTAAAGTACCAGTGAAGTCGTTAAGAGGTACATGAATTCAGGGGGAAAAAGAGGAGAGAAGAAAAGAAAAGCTGCTTCAGAAGACCTTTTCTTTCAAGTAGTCCCTGTTCCTTGTCAAAAGCTTTTGGATGTATGGCCTATTCCAAAATCTTTTCATGGATTTTGCATACAAATTCTGCAGAGAGCAGAGGGAGAGGGGAGGGTCAACACAGCAGGGCCTAAGATGTTAGGATGAATCTAAAGTTCCATTGAAACATTTCGCCTGTCTAAAATAGGATTTTTATTTTTTCAAACTACAGAGGAATGGATGGATATTAAAAAAATACCTACTGCTCCCTTTTTCTTGTTGCTCTCTGCAAAGAACCTGCATGGCCGTAGGTTGAGATGTGACAGGCAATTAGTATTGGACAAACTTCAAAATGTTTGCAACGTGAGTCTGAAAAGTTTGCATGTTTACGCAAACTTCTTTGGTCTAGAAACAGGGTTGACAGACAAGCTTTATTCTTAGGAAGTTCTTGCCACCACCCAATTGTCAAAGAGTCTGAAATGTTGCAAGAATAAAGCGTTGTGTGATGTTTCTGTAATTAGGCTTTTCGGTTTTGTTTGGATTGGGGTCGTGCACATCAGCATAGCTCTAATGACGTCAGCTCAGGATCTGCCTCATAAAATTCAAAGGCAAGTTAAAATAAGTCAGCATCAATGTGGTTCAGTCCTTTTTTTGTCTTCAAGGAGTGATCAGTCTAATTTGGGTTTAGTCTGAGATTTCAGCTGCTTGTGCTGATCACAGAATAAGCACAAAATGAAACCCTGTGATCCAAGTACCTCACAACTTCTGTAAAGTGCTGATCTATATCACCTGAGTCACATTGGCCACATTGGCCATTGGCCACGATGGATTTATCCATCTCACATGACTGTGCAAAGGTACATTGCAACTGATTTTTCAGTTTTTCTTTGCTAGCTAACCATTCCAGGTTTTGCTTTGCATAATTCCTGCAATCCAAAAAAAAAAAAAAAAAATTAAAAATAAATACCTTCCTTCATCTTATACTGCACTCCAAACGCCATGACTATGACTTCATATTGACTAAGATCCTAACTTGTTCTCCCAGCTTCTGGAGTGTTTGGGAACACCACTGAGGAAAACTGCTGGGACTCCCCAGCTCTAGATCATGAGCATCTTAACTGAGGGCAATGGATATGCACTGAAGACAAATACAAATGCCATGAGAACAGAGGAAGATTTGACATTAGTGAAGGTATGAGGGAGAATAAGGGTTTCAAATTTGAAATAAAATCCTCTGCAACCATGAGGAATAGGGACAGCAAAGGACACCTTTCTCCCTTGTCATGCCAACTGTGCTGCAAACACGTCTGAAGTGCCAAAGCCCAGCTCTCCTGCAACATGAAGAAGCGGTAAAACCAAACATTTCTATGCTCAAAGCATGCTGGCAGACTGCAGGCAAGGAATGACACCTTGGTCTCCATGCTGACTGTCCTCCTACTTGAGAATGTGAGCGCAGAACTGAGAGCATCACAATGGCCACAGTGAGGCTAAATCTGACTGTAAATCAAGAAAATCTAAATCTAACTTGATTCCACATTACTCTCTGTAATTTGGCTCAGCTGAATGCACCTGTGTGATCCTGGGACTGATTTCAAATTTGCATCTGTTTTATTATCTGATTTTGCTTTCCCTTGTAAAAGCTGCCCATGCTTTAGCTGTTAATGCTCTTGCTTGGTGACAACATAGCCACATGGGAAGGCTACCTGGTTTGCTATCCAATGGTAACATAAAACTGTTACCTTCATTATATGTATTATATAATGGGGTAGAGGTTTCATCTGGGTAGGGTTCAGTTTAAATATACTTTAAAGTGGTCTTTAAAAGGAACTAACTCCACTGTGTAGCACTATTATAACACCAGGGAGCCCTCATTTTGTGACCACTCTGCTCGATGGATGTGGATGTTCAGGTCAGTATTCACAGAAAGCCAAATTCAGGGCTTTGAAAAGAAGCTGTGATATCTTTAGTTTATTTAATCAGTGAGCCAGTCTCAGGCTTGGTTTTATACTCATGACTGACTGTTGAAAGCCTGAAAGATAATGTTCAGGGATAGTAGAAAGGGAAGCAGGCTGTCATTTCTCCTATGCATTCCCCTGACCCACCACATGCTCAGACAAGGATGAGATAGGCTTATCTGCATTTTGATTCTATTCAGTAGTCATTGTCTCCGAAAATGTGCAAATAAAATAATGAAGACCATGATAAAATAGAGCAGGAAAAATATCTCTCAATTTAAAGCAGCTGTTTGGGTGCCAGCTGCTTAGTAACAAACACATCTTTAATGAAATCAAACAATCCAACAGGATTTATTGATTGCTAACAATTGTTTTAAATACAGTCTGGTAGGCTGGGCTGTTTGCATCCTTTTTTGTTCAATTAGTTCAGTTGGTTTGAATTACACATACTTTGCTATTATCTTAAAAAATACAGCTCACTAGACAGTGCATTATTTTCCTCCAGAATAGAGTGTGGGAGAGATGCATAGAATGAAAGATTTTTGATGCTATTCCAGCTGTTTAGAGGAAGGCAGCAGTGTGCCTTGTCAAGCTCTTTCACCTCAGCAGCTTCAGTTCAAATCCATCCTGAGATCTTGAATGAAGAGGATGTGGTATTCACTCCTTGCAGCCTGTTGAACAGTGGAAAGAACAAGAACTCCTGTGTTTTTGTGGCACTTCAGAGCCAATTTCTGCAAGAGCGATAAGAGAGTCCTGCGGAAACTTAAATCTTAGGGCTGACCTCTATCTGCCTGTAGTTCTACTCTTGCTAACATTGAGGGGAAATAAATCAGCAGTATTGCAAGCTGATAGACTAGATGGCGGAAGAAGTCCTTTCAGCCCTTTTTTCTATGAACTTGGGAAAATCTGCCATTGACTTCAAGATTGAAGAAGTTCTACTCCCAGACAAAGATCTGTTTTTTCACAAAATTACATACCAATCATCACTCATACCTGCACAGCCACTAAAGCATTTGTTATGGGTCTGATCCTTAATGATCCCTGATCCTAGAGGGCTTTAGATTCAGTAAAAAACTGTCTCTGATTTTCTGGGAATTTTTTTTATGAAAGGATGGAGCACTCAGATCCAAACATGTATGCTGAATAGAGCCGAACCACACGCATTCATTGCTGCTGATTTCAGCTCTTTTTTCTCTGCTTCAGTGAGCATGAGAAATATAATTCTAAGTGTTGGACACACCTCACAGAACCACTGTAGCAAGCTAAGATAACCATTCAAAAGCACATGCAGATAAGAAAACAAATGGAATAGATAATTGACTAAAAACACTAATGTGTTTTCTTGAATGATGTGTTTAGACAAACAAGTGCTGGCATATGATATACTGAGTCTAGACAGTAGTTAGAAACTGTAGATGCTCAGGCCCCATACTGCAGGGTAATGCCATCAAAATGTTCACAGACAAATGGCTTTGTTTTGCCCATATAACAGCTATCCACAGAAGCAGACCTGGTGGCATTATTGTTATTCCAGTGCATAAGAACTGCAGATACCCCGTGTGCCGAACGGGACTCACATATACAAACGGAATGGTTCACATGAAACATACTGGCTTATCTGAGACTTGCAGTCCTTTCAGAGTGCATGGTGCTTAATTCTGCACCCCTGTATTACACTAGGCCTTCTGATCAGTATTTGAGGATGGAAACAGCACCTACTATACACCAGCCCCCAAAAAACTTGTTAGTATCTTTATATGCAGCTCCAGATCTGAACCCTTTGCTGTAGATCCATGTATTAATCTGCCTCTGTAATCAAATATAGAACTTCCTTTCTTCATGAAACACACAAATCCCTGCTTCCTCCAGGCATTTCATCCTAACAGATAGCACAGCCCAAGTTTTTATATCTGTTCTAAAATGAGTGGCAATCTGTTCACTACTGCACTACCAGTCAGGGTGTTGGGGTGGTAGGGTGTAATCATTATACAGGCAAATAGGGTGCACACAGACCTGTCACCACCGCAGTGAGGTGGCAACAGTGGGACAACCTGATATTCCTCCACCTATTGCCCCTCAAAAAAAGTTTCAGCATGTCTTCCAGCAGATTAGCTGTGGTGGGAAAGCAGCCACTTACCAGGTACAGCTTTTGCTTAGCAGTTAGCTGACATTGCAAATCAGTAAGACCACTAAAACCACCAGCCTAGATCAGCACCTGATAAAAAGTCATTGGCTATTGGTTTTGATATGCTTTTTAAAGGCTGTGCAGAGCAGAAAATCATCTATTAAAATATATGCGACCAGTGAGGGAAGTCTTTTTTCACAACATGAGCTGATATTCACAAGGAGGAATATCTTTCCATGGGCTGCAGATGTTCCTGCATTTGTCTGTGCCTTTTCTTTCTTTGAGATGTAGTATCCACTGAAAGGTGCCCCACAGATGTTGGTTTTCTCAAGATGTATGATATAGAAATATATAGGAGAGGCAGCAGACCTACATCTCTTTCAGTATTATAATTTTTATTCTATAACCCAAGGAACTGAACTACAGTTGAGTCCTTGCTGCGCTATATGTTGGATATAAACATATCCTTACTCCTACACAGACCAAAATCAGAAATTATTTCTCTTCCATTCTACCAATCTATTTGAAAATAAATACAAAGTAAAATCTTTGCTGACTTTCAGGTAGTACATTTCTCACCTCCTCTCCAGTCGAATAGAGAAAACACCTAATCTGACTTTATGCAAACCAGCTGCATTTTGGTAGCACTCATCTTTTGTGAAGAGAATCCAAATAGCAAAATCAGGTGAAAGCATGGAAAAAGGCCCAAACACATGGAAAATCCAGTGGTGGAAGCAGTCTGATAAAGTGCATACTTTGTAACTTACAAACACAGCTTCTCCTAAAGAAGAAACTCAGATAGATTAAAAAAAATATTCCCTAAAGATGCCTGTTTCTCTCAATTGGCACTAAAAGGTGCATGGGTAACTGGCTCAGGTGTCTACACTGCAGATCATTAAAGTGAGATGAGATCCAGCCCCATGAGGCATGGCCTGTCTCAGGTCTCAGCAGACCTCTCTGGTAGGATAAGGACAGAGACAGATCTGTAGTTCAGCTTCTCACTAGGAACCATGAGATTGTCCATCCCTGCTTTTACAAACACAATTTTATATTACCTGCATCACCTGGAGAAAAGGCTAAACTGAGCTCTTATGTGTTTTTCTTTAACCACAGGGGTCCTGACTTCCCCTTCAGGAGAGACAAGTCCACAAGCATCTCCAACTTTCTCTTTTCGTCTTTCCTGGATGTTTCCTTCAGTGCTAATTTGAAAAACAGTGATGAAAGGAGAAGATTGACTTGGAGGAAGGTAAATGCTTTTAAAAGTGCTTTTGACACCACAGTCACAAAGAGATTTTCTATATCAAGAGTGTGTGGGGATAGATTTTAATCAGAGGGGTTTCACATTCCTTAAATGTATGACTCAGAGTGAAGCCATCTTATATTAGAAGTGTTTTTGTCACTTTCAGAATAGATTGGTGGGAAATCCCCTCTCCAGATTTCCTACGTGATTTTTTTCTTAATTCTCAGCATTGGTCATTTCCCCCTATGCGCATTTGTTTCACAGAGTCACAGAATGGAAAGGACCTCTAAAAATCATCCAGTTCCAACCCTCCAGCTGTGGGCACAGACATTTTGCACTAGGATCAGATTGCTCAAAACCCTGTCCAGCCTAAATTTTTTCCTTGTCTTCCACTGAGATGCCCTTATAACTTCCATGGCACAGAATTCTTCCCTATGCTGGCTAACATGGCAGTCAGGAGGCTCCAGATAAATGGAAATTGAAAAGTCCTCAATTGCCTTTGGGGCATTATTAGATTAAGAGGACTTTGAATGGTATATTTTTATACTCCTTTTTTTCAGTTTTAATGATATATCTAGAAAGTGCTGTACCAACTTTTTGCCATATCCCATCAGTGCAGTGGACATGTTTCACAGTGTTTATTACTACTTTTTATCACTGTCTAAAATTGCTTAAAAGAAGTGATGAGTAGTTTCAGATGGATTGATTTATAGCACACTGGCCCAGGCTGGAAAGTGACAGAGGGTATAAGTGCTTCCTATATTCATTCTTTTTGTTTTTTTCTTTTCAACATGTGATATGAAAAGAAGCAAATATGTTTCATTTTACATGTTCAGGCATGTAACAGCTAGTCATGCACATGAGATTTGGCATCTATAAAACCAGATGTCTCTAGTAAAAATCAGGTCCAAGTATTTTATCCAAATTCTTATGGAATTCTCTCAGTTTGTCTACTTAAGGACACTTAGCATTGCAAATTTACAGGAGTAAAATTCAGTCTGGCTTCAAAACCTCGCAATGTAATTAACTGAGACTTTATTAAAAAAAACATAATTTGCAAGCCAGCACACTATTAACATATTAATACTCTGACCCCTTCTGTATTAGGCTCATGAATTCAGTTGTGCTACATCCATAGGATGCTATGACAGAAGTAGAAAAGTGAGGTAATGTAGCTCAATTACACCAATCAAAAGGTTGCTGTGTTCAAAGACAAGGATTAGTGTTAATAATTTTTCTCCAGGGAAGAAAATGCTCGATCCAGGTTCCTTTAGGGCCTGTAGATCCTTGTCAGGATGCAGAAAGGAAAGGACTCACATAACTAGGTCATTTCAGCTCCTTTTGTTTGGCAAGAATGGCCTATGAGATAAAACATTAGGAAAGGCTTTCCTCCATAATTGCTATTATACTATCATTGACTACATTTATTAGGGTTGTATAAACACATTGGTAAATAGATATTGTTTAAACCTTTAAAAATTGTCATTAAAAACGCAGAAGTATACTTCAGTATTGGTTCAAGACTCTCAAATAACACTTATTATTATACAATGGAATAATAATTATAGACAGTGCATTAAATGTACAGGTATTATTGCATTTCTCTTTGTATATGCTATTTTTAAATTGTTTGCCATGTTCAGTAACACAATATAGCTGAAACTGGGACAATACATCTCAGACATAATATTCACATTTGAAATGGAAATAAATATGGCTGCATTGAGTTTATTACAAGTTTACCTCCCTTTTTTATCATTATAATAATTTTCTTACAGTAAAGAGAGGTGCAAGCAGAATATCAGATACACGTGTAGAACTTGCAGCTCCTGCAGATGAACAGCTCCTGTAAGTTCAGTGTCACTGATGAGTTTTAAGGAGGCTAATAAAGGGCAAAATCAGAGGGGAATGCATCCAAGGCTGATTAAGCTTAATCGGGCTGCTGTCAAAGATAGTAAAGGCTCTTGTCAGTGCCCCTCTAGCTCCTGCCACAAGCCCAGGAGAGTGATACCCCAATTTGTCCACCTCCAAATATTTTTTTCCCATCTGGTCTCATTAAAAAATTTACTGATACTATTGTGATGGCTTTGCTGTTTTTCACTGGAAGCTCTGTCTCTTCATAAGGCAAAATATGGTGGTAGGTAATGGAAATCAGGAAGGTGGAGGTACCTGTACTGTTTTTCCTATTTATATTCTGATATAGTATTAACACTTGTCTTGGATTTCTTTGAAATTTCAGGACTGAAATTCAGTCCCTGATAAGTCAATGACAAAACTGTTTCTGCGTCGCTAAGATCTTCCTCTGATAACAAGTCACAGGGATGGGAGTGCCAGGCAGATTCCTGTGCTTTTGTGTTCGCTGTGTGCCTGGTAATTCTTAACTTCAATTACACAGTGCTGGGTCACATTAAAAGCTTGCCACATCTAAATATTTCCATTCTTTGGTGTACCGCCATTTTCTGTTATTTTGAACTCTTCAGGTGAATTAAGTTACCTCTATGACTTTGAAAGTTATTGCCAAAATATGTGCTGCACTATTTCCCCATTAACAACACACAATTATTGGAGAAGAAATTTTTTGTGTACTAGTCTATGTATATAGGTAAAATAAATAATTCATGCAAAACATACTGTGCATATTGTGGTTTTTCTCCTGTTATTACAGGAATATATTATTAACATGCTTAGGCTTCTGTAGAGGTTTCATTTTTCATGTCTTTTCTACCTACTTCTAGTTTCCCTGTCCTTATGAAGTTCCTAGCATCTAAATAAATTATGTCACACATTGAAATGTTTTATGGGAATTAGAGCCATAAAAATTAGGTCTTTGGGGGTATGGCTTTAAAGGACTTCCTGGCTTCTTAGGTGTGTGATTTTTCTCTCATTCACTATAGATTTGTGTTGTTAAAAAGGTAGAAAGAAGAGTGATATTTTTGTTTAAAGAGTAAGAATTGTGGGGGTTTTTTTCTGTTATGCAAAATAAACAGAATCAGTGCTTTCAAATACTTTCAAATTTTATACATTATAAAATGTTCTTGTTTAATTCCCATGACTTGATTAAATAAAATTTCTTGTTTTCCTGTTTTAACTTATTTTTAATCTCAATGTAATCATAGTTCTAGAGGACAGCTAACAGCAGTGGTCAAAATGGAATTTTCCAATTTTATTGTAATGTGTCATATTTTTTAGGTGACACTTCCTCACATTAGAAGTTTCCAAGAATTTGTCACCCATGAATTCTCATTTCCTACAAGAAATATGTAAAACCAAGTAATTTACAAGAGCTCTAACAATGGTTTATCTTTCCACAAAGTACAGTGTCACTATTGATTTATAACAATGAAAAGGAGAGACAATTCAAGTAATACTAATTCCCTATATGAAGCAGTGTGTGGAAATAGTCAAAAGAAGAGACCATCAGTGTGAGAATTACATTTCCCAACTTTTTTTTTTTCTCTCTCTGAGTTTTCAGTGGATTTTTGTTCAATTTTAAAGTTTTGCAGCTCAGTTTTTGGGAGGGAAAATTTTAGAGATTACTAGCTGATATAAATGTTATGGGTTTTGTATTTATTAGTATACCAAGTGTCTTAAATCTCTGACTTCATGTATTCCAGTTCCTCAGAATCAGAGCTTGCAGGTACATAGATTTGTCTGGCTAGATTTGAATCTTGTTTCAGTCTTGGGCTTTATGCAGCTGTAGGCAGGGTATGAGGTCAGATTTGCTTCTTGAAACAGACCTCTGTCACTAATTTCTGGTATGAAAGGAAGTCAGAAAAAGATTAGATCAAATGCCTACGCTCCTATTTAAAAAAAAAATGAAGTAAAAAAAAAATATCTTAGACTTCAGGAAAAACGGTGATTCCTTTGACAATTATAAATACCTCACAAGCTGTGGTCACTTGCAGTTTTATTTTCCACTCTTATCAAGTGACATTTGTCTAATCAAACATGGATGTCTAAAATGGGCTTCTGAGTTAATCAATATAATCTTCCTTTAGAGTCAACAGAATGAAACAGTTATTTTTCTGAGCAGTGTATCTCATTAAAAGGTAGGCCTCTGAAATAAGTCCAATGACTCATGCCTTAAAAGTTCTTATAAATCTCTACTGACTAAATGGACTCTAGACTGACTAGCTAAGAGATAAATATCTATTCTGTTCATGCCTGATGCTGGGTGAGATGAATCCTGCACTCTTCATCTACCCACAAGAACTACGAACTTTTTGACTTACAAAAAATGTGCTGACATATCCTGCTCTATTTTAAGCATATTTAAGAAACTGAGTGATGTTTCTCTAGGTCTGTCAAAAACTATTAATAGACATCAGCAAAGAGGGGTGGTTTATGTTTAGTTTCATCAGCACAGATTCATTTCGTGCTTGAAGCAGTTTTGAGCACTTCTGTTCAAGGCTACACAATGAGGTCATGAGAAGGGGAGAAAGCAAACCCTGAATCCATTTCCCCTTGAGCATTTTGAATAGGGTGTGAAATTGTGCTAATACAATTCCAATAAAATCAATCATTTTTAGCATTCTTATCCTGAGAAACAATTTTGCCATTTGCCTCCATGTAACACTGCATCTCTCAGCTTATTACCAGCAGTGTGTAAAAGACACAGATGCAAACTTATCAAAGACTAACCAAGACAGGATATCTCTGATCCCTTGATTCCCTTAGGGGAACTCCTTCCACTTAATGCTGTGCAAGCTAGTTATTTTCTCAAGCTCTCTGGAGGCTTCTGAAATTTATTTCCGAAGGTGTCTATTCATAATGTGTTGCTTTTTTTATGCTGTTTTGCATTTATTTATAAAGTGGAATTTATGCTTTTTTTTAATCTTGTGTGCAAGAGATATTTCTTTTCTCTTAATATTCCCCTACTGCAAGATAACCCCTTATGAGGGGTGAAAGATGCACTCATTTTTCAAATTTTCTACTGTTTCTCATGGAGGATAAATGTGTGCTGACTCACTTATTTAGTAGAAAATTCAGTTTAGAATCTTCTGATTTCTGCGGTATATAACCATACCTCCATCTCAAAGGAAATCTAGTTTCAAGAGAGCCTTTTTCAGGTGTTTGTTTCACAGGAGCATAGTTTTCAAGTATGCTAACTCTTATTGATTAAAAAAACTCAGAGCCACCTAGTAGTACATCAACGGCTAAGCCAATAAAAACAAATAGCATTGTAACTGATCACTCACATAGGCAGATTCTCAACGGGTGTATATCATCTTCGGTTCATTAACCTCAGTGAAGCTAAATGGATTTTACATCAGCCCTAGATCTAACTTTAATGTGTGAATCTGTTAAAAAAAAAAAAAAGGGGGAAACATTTATTGAGAGATCAGAATTTGTAACATTTGTAATGCCTGTTTTGCAGAGGCTGAGTAGTGCTGTGTGAAGGACTTCTGCCTTTACTAAAATATTTCTGACACTTCCCGACACCCTTAATTCTTCAGGAGAAAAAAAATACTCTTCACTTTTCTTATCAGACTTCCATAGATCTGTCTTTGTTTTGTTTTAAGGTTCTTTGAGGGCTTGTGAAAGTTGCTAGGCAAATAGTTCTTGAGACTGAAATGTAGTCTTGCTGTATCAGAGAATAGTAACAACCCAGGGTGTGAGTTCTGAAAGCAACAGCTGCAAAATAATGGGTGAAGCCAGCATAAAATCTGGGCTGTAAATTATTATAAGGGAAATAGAGGTTGATTCTTCAATTTTTCTGCTGGATAGCTCAATGCCTGGCTTCAGCACTGAGCCATTGTCAAATCTTTGGATTACTGTGGAAGCACAGGCTCTACCACAAATCTCATTGCTACTTCTGTTGACAAAAGCATTATGGACAGTCTAGGTTTTAAGGTGATAGAGTTTGGCACATCTGCACTAAAATCAGATATTCACGCTGAGCAGCTGACTTTGTATTTATTTCTTTCTTTATAGTGATATACCACGGAGATAGGCATCCCAATAAGTTGCTTCTTCTTACGATGTCTTTTCTCTAGAAGCTGAGACTGCTTAAAATTTCTGCCATGATATTTTGGTGTTGAATGCAAAATAAAAGAATAAATAAATATTTCAACAAAACCAAATGAAAACAACATACAAAAAGACTTTGAACTGGAGAAGTAAATCTTGTTACATAGATGACACTTTAACAGCCCTTCAAACTATTAATAAAATAGCATTGTGATGAGTCAGACACAGCTCAAAATAAACTGAGAAAAGTATTGTGTAATAATTCTTGAAAATGTTCCTTCTATTTCCTGGCCTTAGTTAAATTATCATTGACACAAACAACTGTATAAATTATGCGGGAAATTGTCTTCTTTTGTAGCTAGTGTGTTCAGGCAAAAATAATGTATTTAATCTTTTGCTTCACAGGTGGCTAATACTGGGACAATATTTCTGTGATGAGACTGCCTTTAATAGTATGTCCCTCAGTTTGTATTTTATACTTGTGATATTATTAGTGTAGTTTTTGTATCTGTGTATTGAATATATCAGAGTATACGCACAGCAAAGTCAATGTGGATGGTGTTAACAAAGTCAGGCACAAGGTGCTTGCATATGTAACATACTCACTGGGTAATGTTTCAAAACATTAGTGGCCAAGGCAATAAACTTGACACAAATTTTTTTTGTTCTTTATATCTACTCACAATGTTTGAAAAATACTGCAGTTAATAATTTTATGCATTTTCCGCTTGTTTTTATTTTTGTGAAATGAGGTTTAAGACTTAACTTGTCCGTCAGACAGGAAATGTTCTTTTCTGATTCTGGGTATTTCTAAAATTGATATTAAATTTATCAAGTCCAGAACCTGTCTTGCCATGGTAATAAACTAAATTACATGTAAAGTAGAATAATTGGGTGACACAGAAATCCAAACAGTTTCTGCTAATCGCATGCCTTGATATCCCTCCTGTATCCTGTACTACATGATATTCCAATGCCTAGACATTTCAGAGATCCTCTTCCAAGGAGCATGTTAACAAGCATGCAGCTCAGATCAAACAGGGCAATACTGAGGCCTGTGTTCTGGCAATATTTAATTTACGTAGAGAGACGCAAACATTGTAAGCTGTGCCTGTTTTCCCAGCCCCAGCAGTGGGGTAGTTTCAGAAGGACTAGGAAGACTGCACTTTCTCATGGGTCCAGGATGATTAACTAAAGGTGAGAGCTGTAGGATGGAGAAAGCTACATTTCAATGGATGTGCAACATTCTTCCCTGCTGGATACACACTGGAGGTCTCAATAGCTCCCTCTGGTCAGCCTGTGCTTCCAAGGGCTTAGAAACAAGGACAGGCAGTGATGATTGCAGAGAGGGAGGCTCACATATTTTCAGGTGAAAAAACTTCTCGGTTTAAAACAGCCTGAGAAAGGCTGGACAGCCCAATGGGAGATCACCAGCAGTCCATACGACAATATTTAGCAGTTAAGCTATATGAGGGGCTTTTTTGCAGTTGGGAAAATTTACCAAGGTCACCATCTCTCTGCATGATGGACAGTACCAGTTTATTTCCAGGAAAATACATGAAATCTTGCTATAGACAACGTTTTTCTGCTTTAATTTTCTGATTATTTATTATTGCATTTTGTTCAGGGGTGGCATTAGCAGATGACTCAGGAGTGTGGTAAAGCCATATGGTCTTGTGTTTGTGTTTGAGGACAGGTACTCAAGGGATCCCCTGCTCTTCTACTACTGAGAATGAAGAATGTGCACTGTGAGCACTTAAGTGTCCTGGTCAGCCACATCAGCCCTTGCAGCATCTGTGAAAATTAGGAAAGTTTCTATACTTTCCATACAAGGTTAAACCATAAAAGTTTCAGGAAGAGAACAGAGCTGGCCCATAGAAAGGACTGAACAGAGACTATATTACTTTCCATATCATTTTCCTTACACTGAAATTCACATATTTTGAGGTAAAATAATATTGATTTATCCACAGGAAAAAAGTAGAGTGTAGATTGATATGAGGTGAAAAGCATGTACAGCTGAGCCCTGAGAATAACAGTTGGCTGCAATTAAATTATGACATATGAACAGTTACTCCAGAGAGCCCTGTGGGATAAATGGCAGAGGATGGCCAAGGACTAAATCACATCTTCTTCGAAAGGTGTGACCTCCCACATTAAAGTCTTTAACACCATGCTATGATATTAACTCAGGTGAGTGTCAGTGAATAAAAGCAGTTTAGAGGGCTTTTCTTTGGCATTCTCTAATACAACAGCTGACCAGACCTATTTGATTAAGGGACCTCTGGCAAGAGATGAGCCTTGGTAAGATGAACCTTGGAGAAAAGTATGTCACAGAAAAGAACATAAAATACACCATTGTCAGGAACTCTATTCTGTCTTTATTTTCCATTTTGTCTTACATTTGCTTACCGACATGCTGGTGTGTCCAACATACAAGGATCGTTTCAAATTTTTTCCTGTTAGCATCAAAAGCATGAAAAAAAACAACCAAAAAGCCACAAACCACCACCACCACCAAAAAATGAAATCCTGGATGATGTTTTCTTGTGCCTCTAGTTTAACTCAGTTGCAGAAATGAAGGTGCTAGACCCATAGCAAAAAATCCTCCTCCCACTGCAGACTCAGATTTGAATGAGTATGATGACGAGTCTTCCCTGTTTCTGAGTCATTGTCAAATGACACCTACAGAATGAAGTACAGGAATGAACTGTAAGAGGTCTAGACTGCTATCAATATGTGTGGAGTTTTCAAGTCCACGACTTTCAATTCTCTTTTCAATCTGCAATCCACCTCAGGTTTTCGCACCCTTTCTGGAGGAGACAGAAAAAGAAAAATAAGAGGGAGGCAGCTTTCTGTATGAATGGTTTCTGTTAGCACTGTTTTCATTGCTGTTTACTTGCAGTGGTGGAGGGCAAGTGTGAATTGGAGCCTCATCTGGATTTCTCCAGATCAGCTGGAGGAAAAGGCTGCAAAGATGTTGCAGTAGTTGCAATGTCTGAAATGCAGAGCATCAGAAAAGAAAATGAGAAAGATTTGCTCTGTAGTATGAAATCTGGCTGCTGTGTGCTACAGTGCATGATACAAGAATGCAAATCTTATTAGAAACAAATGAAGTCTAAAATATATATGGAAATGAAGTCTAAAATACATGTGGCTGAAGAACTTTGGGCATTCGGGGAAGAAAACAGTACTCTAGTTCTTGATTTAGGTTGTACTCAGATTTGGCTGCCTATTATGTGTAGATTTTTACTTTTTTCTGACACAAATATTCTTCTGGGTTTTTTTGTTTGTTTGCTAAAGATTAGTGAATATGAACAGTTTTTTCTCTTTCCTGCTACTTGCAGAATGGAACAACTGCCCCAGCAAAAAACTTTTATCTTTCATGTTCTTAAATTACTGAGGAAACCATTCTCCCCCAACGCAGAAATTTCCACTCAACCTTTCCGTTTCAAGATATCTGGAAATCCTGACCTGCTGGCAAGTTAGGAAAGGCAAGCAAAGATCACATAAAAATTTCCAGTAGGAAGTTTTACTAAAATCATGCTTAACTCACTGTCTCATGTCTGACACCAATCTCAGATTCTTGAAAAAGGACTTAGCAAGGGACAAAAAACCACAGCCAAAGCGACTCTTTTTGAATGAATTATGGGTGCCAAAGCTTTTTCTCCCATCCTAAGATCCTGATCAGTCCAAGTACTTGTCTACATTGAAAGTACACAAGTGCATTCACACACTTACACATATCAAATGTGTTACTGGAAAAAATTACCAGCCAGCAGAGGCTAGAGCTATAACGAAGATCTGGGCTGAGAAGCAACCTGGGAATTCATGGACCTCCCCTCTACAGGCTGAGCAGGGAGACCAGATGTTTTCAGCCTCTGTGGCCCACCCCCTCCAGCAAGGGTGAGGTCTCTGCAACCGTGCAGAGAGAGTCAAAAGGAAGAAAACAGAAATAATTGACTGTGAGGAAATGGGTGGGAGAAACTGCTTAATGCAGGGACAAGCAGGCCAGTGTTTTTTGAAATCTTTCAGTGTAAGCCACTTGTCTGTGCCTGTCAATGAATAAACTACAACTTTTTACAGAATGACTAACCAAAACTGAGTATCTAAAAACTACTTAAAATTTTAACTTTAATGAGCACTTTAAAAATGTATCTTTATGATACTAAAACTAATATACACGTTTTTTAAGGGAAAAAATATTATAAGATGATGTTCTTTATATTTATGCTGTCACTCATGCTTTGACTCTGATCACTTATCTGGATAATTAAGCAGTATCACTGAGGAACCAGATACCAGAAATCTGATATTAATCCATCCCTCTTAATAGTAACGCAAAGCCACTGGGGTGGAAAGCAGCCTAGTCTTCTTAATCCCCTTTTACCAACATTTTGGCATCAGCATATCTCATTTATTTTCAAAAGTGGTTCAAGACACACTATCGCTGGCTTAAGTCTAATTTAGGCTTTAAATCAAAATATATTAAGAAATGCAAAAATAGTCAAGATTACCAAGATTTCTTGAGGGAAGGATTCACAACCAGCTCATGTCCCTCTGACAGGAACTGGGGACAGCTAAATTTGATTGTTGCATGTCTGCATCGCTTTAAGGTACAGCGCTTTCCTTTGAATTAAAAGAAGGCAGGATTACAGTGGAGACCTTGAGATCCCTCTGCCATACTTATCAGGTATATGGTAATGATAGTCTGAGCAACTTCTACAGACATTAATTCACCTGCCAGTACTGAAGAGTCCAAGGCTATTCTGTTCTCTCCCTTGCGTGCATGTGTCAGTGTTTATGTGAGCCTTGTTGTCCCCTACAGTGCTTCTCAGGGTATTTTTGGGTTCAGTTTCAAGACTGTCCTAAAGCCCTCATTAGTCACTGATGCTCCCATTGTCCCCTTGTGTATTTTGAGGTGGTTTGACTTGAACCCAACATGAACACAATTTGACACGTACCACAGCAGTAATGGTGGTGGATAATTTTGGAATGGGAAAACTGCATTCTTCTCTCCCTTCCCTGCCTACTCAATGCAAACCAACCTCACACAGGCTGTCCCCAGACTGAGCAATCCCCAGACTGAGCATCATCCTCAGGTTGTGCTCATGGCACAAAAGCACAATCACAGCTTGATGATGAGTTTGGGTTCTGCTCTCAGCTTGTGGTGTAAGGCAGGTCCAGCTGTCACACTTTCTATGGCAACCTCAACCATTCAGCTTTAGTCTCAAGTGGCTGCATTTGGTACTGGGCAGCTGCTTCTAAAGGCTGACTAGCTACAGATATTGGTGTGTTTGAATCATGAATGGCAGCTTTGGTTTTGATAGTTCTCTGACTGCAGGTTGTGTACTGTTTACTGTCATATCATTGTATTAGTTACTGCTGACATCCCCTTGTGCATATAGAAGCTGCAAAACTTCGGACTCACAGCTGAAAAACTAAATATATTATGACAAAAACAATAGAAACCAAGCTTAGCCAACTCATTTAGCCCCAAGTTGATGCCCTCTAGTTCCTGAGGGTCTTAAGGAGGAGCTGAGAAGACATATGAATCCATTAACCTTACCTACTATGTTCAAAGTTTTCAGAGAGTGTAATAGGGACAGAGTCCATGTGTAGTCACAGTAAAAGCATGAGGCACTTCACCTTGTTTTTGTGGCTCTGCCATCAGAGACAGACACACTTCAGTGCAGGAGCCTTCAGGAGACTGCTGTTTTCCCATGTATATTTTATCAAGTGTTAGTGCCACCAAGATGTACAGATGGGGGCATCTATCACTTTATAAAATAATTAGTCTGCTATTTCCGTGACAAGAAGAAACAGCAGCGTGTAGGCAGCAAAAGGAGGTGCTGCTTTTACCTTCCTCTTCATTTTTGTATTTTTACCAAAACAGGAAAATATTTTTACAGGATAGGCCAATAGTGCCACTGGAATTGGAGTATCCTTAATTAATATGTCACAATATGAGAAATGATGAAAATATGTATAATTAAATGCTTGCACTAAAAACAGGATTATAATATGTGACTAAAATAGAGCTGGACATTTTTTTGTGTGTCCCTTTTTTTTCCTCATATTTTTATTTTAATTTAAAAAATATGGGTTCTGATATCTTTGCACTGTATCTTGATTAGCTATTATGTGCCTGGCCAAAAGATGGGTCACCCCAAAAATTACACACTATTTGTGAAAATGAAAAGAATTTTCCCAGTTCTATGAGTAGAGTGTTATTTTCAGGTTAATATGCAGTAGTAATAGCTTGGCAATGTGGCAACCTACATTGCCGATAATAAGAAGCTGCTTGAGACAGGTGCTTGAAAGAGCAAACTTCTTACATAAATTAAATGCCTATTTTCAACTACATGGCTCCAATTTTCAAAGGCAGTGAGTGATTCTGGGTATTCTCGTTTTCCAGGGCTCAAAATCAGACATATGCAGAGGGTCTGATTTTCTAATATTCAGTGTTTATGGAAGATCCAACTTCATTAAAATGTCTGAGTGCCTCTTTTCTTCCCCTGTCACTCAGGAGTTCAATCAAATAGGTCAGTTTGGATGCTAGGTCACACCTATGCAGTGAGTAACCTCACTGACTATTTTATGTTAGACATTTTTTACTCTGTTAATCTCCTTGTTCATGTGCTGTACTTTTTTTAGTTTAAGGGAAATATTTTAAACTGAAAATTTCTTTTTTCCCCCACTTTCTGGCAGATTTTCAAACCCTTATGTGGAAATGAATTATAGACTAAATCTGATGTAAAAACATAAACATGTAACTGGTCTGTATGAAACAAACAAGACACTTTACTTAAAAATCCCACCTTGTATTGAATAAATAAAACACTACTTATTCAATTATTTGATAGATCAGTCATATAAAACTCCTACTTCTTTCACAATTTGTCTCAGCAAAAATTGTCACTCTACATCCCACTCAGATCCTCAAAAGATTTGAAAATCCTGAACCCAGCCTGGATACCAGCATTATAAGGGGAAATGTCCAGATGAATCCAGTGGCAAAAGAAAATCCATAAACTACACATAATGAAGAAGTAATTGTAGGAAATTGAGTTTTCTGTTCTTGTGCTTTCCTAGCATTCAGCTCTTCAAAGAGATAGCAAATATTCTATTGGTTAACATTTAACCCAAACTAATAGGTCCAATCTCACATACTCAAATAAATCATAATGTCTTTTCAATTAGCTTGCACTTTTGCTCGCTGCTGTCCTGAATAATTAGGAAAACAATTCACATTTCGCTAAGAGATGATATGAAGTGTTATTCCTGTGATAATTACCAAGCTGCAGTTCAGTTTCCCTGGCTCCCACCAGGTCACCAGGGCACAGAAGAGGACACCATGAGAGCATTAATGAGCTCTCATTGAAGATGTTAAAAAGCTTGTATTGATCTGTTTGTCCAAGAAGGAGATATTTAAGCCTTTCTGCTGAGGGCAGGAGAGACAGAGATTCATATCACAAAGCCTTTTATCCAGCCCCTTCTGTTTCTTGCTTCAATATTGCCCAGTCTCAGCATGTCTGGTTCTGGAGGTCATACTTTTAAACTTTCACAACATTTTTTTTTCTTTTTCTCTTTCTTCTTTATTGTTAAAAAAAAAAAAAAGGAAAAAGAGATAATATACAGTGCACACCTAACCTTTACTACAGGGATCCCTTTTCACAGCTAGCTATTTCTGAGAACAAGCTGCAGTGCAGTAAGATCTCCCTTCTCAGTATAGACCACTAACACACATCTCAATTAAATTAAGGACACTCCAGGACAATGCAAAGTCTGACTCATTGCAAAATTTTGTCCATATTTTGAAAGCGGATCAAATCAAATCACTTTTGGTAGAGGCCAATCAGACTTTTTTCTCCAACATCACTGCCTTTTTGTGAACTTCTGCACTTGCTATTTCTGTCTGGAAGCGGAAGTGGAAGAACCATGAGGCTGCAAAATCACCGGTTTTGTGGTATCTTCAGAGGAGATTTCTTTCTGCAGGCAGGGGAGGCAAATCTTGTCCTGCTTTCAACTCTCTGCATTGTTATGATATATTGCAGCTGTAAACTAGTTCTGGGTACACTTTACTACTCATCAATTTTGTCTGGTCTCTTTTAAATGCCACAATGAACTGTCAGTGAGCATTCGCAGCCTGTCTAGGATAGAATATGGGAGAAAAATTAATGTAACTGTTAAAGCTGTATTTTCTTTGTTTATATTTGTCACTTGAACCAGCTGTTGTCTGGTTCAGCAAGGTTATATCTCTCTTTTCACTACATCTTATTCACATTCATCCTGGTATGAGCAACTCAGTGAGGCCACTTGTGTACATCTATTGTAAATGGTTACTGAAGTGACACGTTGGGATCTTTCATGGATATTGTTAAGGAGGTGTTCAAGATGTGCTTCTTTCTTAACATACAGCAAAGGCCATTATAGCTGAAAAGATCTCAGTGTTAGTTTTAAGCATCGAGATCAATGCAATGATAGTAGCCTGACAGAAAGGCTGGTAAGGAAGAACTTCCTGGGATATCACACAAGGCCACTCCCTCTTAAGGTTGTAGTTACGGTGTAAGATCAGAGCTCCATCCTTCCTGACTTGCTATTTTCTTCAGTCTTAAGTGACTTGAACATCATGGCCAGCTCTAAGATGTATTTTTTTCTGAGAATAGATTTCACAGTCCACCGCTGCAGAATGAATGAACACACAAATCACACTCCCAGTGGCCTGACAGAGTAATTTCCACTTCAGGGGTGGAGCTGGCAAGGGACCATGTGCATCTCTGCCACATGTGGTGGCCACTCAATAAAGATATGAAGGAAAGATTCAGGAACAAATAAAATTGGACATGGATAGGAAGTAATGACCCTTGAGTGACAACTGAGGTTATGTGGATGAATATTAAATGTGAAGGGCCTGAATTATTCATTGAAGGTTCAAGGTAAAAGGGTTAACCTGATAACATCCTCTTACTGACACCTCACTCAGGGCTAGAAATGCCAATTCTGTGATGCTTTTCAAACTTGGAGTCCCTCTGTGCATAAGGAGAATTGCTGGTGGTCTTGCTCCTTCCTACTATGGGTAATTCCTGGTGGACAAAGTTCATCCTGTGAGTACTGCTAACTTTGCCAGAAGCTGTTCAGCTGCAGTAATATGCAACCTCTGGAGGCTTATCATGTCATGGAGACAGGTTGGGGACAGGTTGGAGAATGTATCAGGAGCAGTGTGGCCAGTAGGACGAGGGAAATGTTTGTGTCTCTGTATGTGGCACTGGTGAGCCTGCACCTTGAGTACTGTGTCCATTTCTGGACCCACTGCTTGAGGAAAGGCACTGAGGTGCTGGAGCATGTCCAGGGAAGGGCAATGGAGCTGGTGAAGGCTCTACAGAGGGTCTATAAGGAGCATCTGAGGGAGTTGTGGGTGTTTAGCCTGGAGCAATGGAGGCTCAGGGGGACATTTCCACTCTCTACAGCTGCTGAAATGAGGGTGTAGCAAGGTGGGGGTTGGTCTCTTCTCCCAGTCAGCCAGTGACAGGACAAGAGGCCATAGCCACAAGCTGCACCAGAGGGTCAGGTTGGACATCAGGATGAGTTTCTTTATGGAAAGGGTTGCTAAACCTTGGAATGTACTGTCCAGAGAGGTGATGGAGTCACATAGGAATAGTGACCTAAATGGAGCTCCCTTAGACATGGGATTGCTAAAATCACACCTCTCACTTCTGCCTCATATTAGTTTTGGCTACATCAAACAAAAAGCTTGTGTCTGCATTCAGAGTGTGGCTCCTGAACCTCATTGATCCCATTGTCTGTGAGTTGGACTGAATAAACATTGCTGCCAGTAAGCCAGAGTAAGTGCAATATTCAGTAATGCATTCTGAAAGTATAAAAAAATTCAGACTGAAGCAGGAACCCTCATCTTCTTATTATCTTACAGTGTTAAGGTAAATGCACTTTGACCAGGAAATGCAGGCAGGAGAAAAACAGAGTAGAGAAGAGGAGCAGAGAACTGGAAGAAGTAGAAGGTAGAGCAGGGAGGTAACCAGCAGAAAAGGTTTGGTAGTGCACATCTCCTTCACAGAAAAGAAAATCTGAACAACTAAAAAGTTTTCCTGTCGAAAAATATTTTCTTCAACACACACAAAAAAATCAACATAGAAAAATGTCTTTTCTTTTTGGTTTTTTTTTTCAGTTTGCACCACCATCAAGACAAGTGAGAGATCATATTCAGCATGAGCAAAGTCACTCTGGGAAGATGAATAATTCCAGAGCAATCTAGATCTTCAGATTTTACACTGTCCAATTATTATAATATGATTTAATCAAGACCTGTAAAGAACTTTCAAATTCTTCTAGTTGTCTGATATTTTCTGTTTCCTCAAGAATATCTAGCCAGCTGGTGCCTTGCTGCAAGGGCCTTTGGGTAAGGTAGCATAGCTTCAGGATGAAGCTGAGGCAAACACAGACTGCTTCTGAATAAAAGCATCCACGCAGGAGTCTGACACATTACGCTACTGTGCTCTTATTTAAGCCTTTTAGAGATTTACTTTAACTTTCTTGGCAATCTCTTAAGAAGAGAGTAGGATCTACACTGGCATGGAGAAGAACTGAAGTGTACTTCTCCAGTTCTAGCAACTGCAAACATTAAACTTAATCAGTTGATTGTTAAATATCTTTTCCCCTCACTGGCAGGTTCAGTTTCAATAACTCCTTTACTGCCTTTCCTCAAAAAGATACTCACTCTCATCATCACAGTTTTAAATTTCTGACTGAAACAAGGAGGACTGATCAAAAGTATGTTCCTGTTAAGTGGGGAAGGTCAGACCTCTCTGATGGTTCAGCAGATGTATTAAGTGACTCTTACTAAGTTATTGCACTGAGATATTACCAACAGCCTCCTATAGGAGTCTTGGACAGTAGAGATCTCACAGCTATTAAGAACTGGGAGAAAAAAAAGTCACGGAGATGGAGAAATAAATGAAAAATAATCTGAGCTGTGCTGGAAGAAGATAGTGAAAATATGCTTCAGTTCTACATAATGAGTGTGCTATAAACTGGTAGATGCACAGAGAGGCACTGACTTCAGAGACCTGTACAGATAAACATGTACTGTGGGAAAGTTAATCAAATTAACTGATCTTTAACCCAGCAAAGTCAAAGTTTTCTTCTGACTTCAGTTTGCAGCCTCCTATTAACAGTTATTTATAAAAAAAAAAGGAAAGGGTAAGATCAACTGTGGAAAGAATTGCAGCAGTGGCAGAAAACCCTTAGTCCCCTCACTTTTAATGTCTGTCTACCAGACTGGTTTTCACATGACACCTCTCTATAAATGAATCCTTCTGTACACTTAGATCATCAAACAGACCAAGAAGACTGCAAGGTGCCTGACACGCTTTTCTCAGGATTCAAATTAAAACACTGACTTGAGATTTTATTTTAAATAGTGCCCTACTTGCTTATTTTGCTGAAATCAGATGGTTGAGAACTTGCAAGCTATACACACTCTTGGCTTAATGCAAATTGTACATTTTTATCATAAAGGTTAACAGAGAGGCAGGCATTTCTGATTCTAAGTTCTCATTTAAGTTTGAAATTAAAAGACTTCCCATTCTCCTCCACTTTTCAGGAACTATACACAGCACCACCTCTACTCCACAAGCTGCAAAATTAGTACTTCAGGGAATTGGGCTCTCTGCCTGGCATTAATCAGTGAGTGTTTGGGTTTAACCAACCTTTCAAAGGATGATTTTTGCAGTTGTAGCAGCCTAGGTTGTACTTGACAGCTCTCCTTCTGCAAAACAGCAGCAGACAAATCCACGAGGCCAGGCACTATTTAGTATCCCTTATTAGTTGAATAAGAACAATTCTCTGCTTTGGCACAAAGAGCAAAAATATTCGATTAAACCTGATTACTGTTTGCTTAGTGGAAGGCTGTTTGGGGCACTTTAAATAAGGTCTGTCCCATTACATGCTGCCTGCCAAAACTGTAATTAGCCGCTGTATATAGAAAAAAAAAAGGAAAAAAAGGCTGGGTTTTTTTGGTTTGTTTTTCCATTCATTCAGCAAATTTCTTCCTATAAAACAGGTGCTACCCTTCCTAGTCATCAACTGCAGACAACTTCTTGCAATGGCAAAAGGGTTGGGACTGCATGACTCAGACGAACTGGGAAGAAAAACCACAACTATAGTGAATTTCCATCCAAATAGCTATTATTACATTGCAACTATCAGTTATTAAAATTGCAACATGCAGAATTTAACTTACTCCTAAAATTTGAAAACGTGAGAAAACCAGAAGGGAAAGAAATATAACGGTTCTGGATATCCTCTTAGTCTAAAGCTACCATGATGGAACTCATATGCCTTGACTGAAGATGGCTCCTGCTAATCTCCCATTCACCATAATCTGGAAAATAAGGCCATAAAGACAGTCTGAAAAGCATCAGACCATGTCTTGCTTGCATTGGAAATAGGAAAATGTTTAAATAAAAGCAGAAATTATTTAATTGAGTCAAAATACTGTCAGAATCATGAGTCGAACACTGATCATGTGTTATATTTTAAATTTTTACTTTTTTCTGTTCAGTAAGTTTTAACAAAAAAACAGAGTGATGAGATGTATTTTAAAACACACAGATCTGGGCTTTAAAATCAGTCATCTCTGGATTCAACCACTGAACTTTTTTTTTCCATGATTTTGCATGATTTGCAGTGATTATCCTTTGACTGTTGAATGGGAATGGTGCGATGTTTGGAGGGGTATTTTAATCTTTTCAGCCTTTGAAAGTGGAGCTGGTAAGGATTTCTTCAATATTCTCCTCTCTGCTATCTCCCAAAATACTGACTGGCCAAAAAAGACTTATCTCCTTGGGGATAGAATTTTTGGGAGGAAGATTTCAGAGATTTGCCCTACAATAATCTGTAACTCAGTGGTCATTCACTGAAGTGGAAGAGACTTAGATTAAAATCAGCGCACTATATCAGACACTAAGAAGATCTGAATGTGAATCTTCAGTATCCCACATGAGTTCTGTAATGGAAGAATATGCTGAACTGGGGGGAACATGTAAAGGAGTGTGGCAGTCACAGTGTGCTCTTTTTCTTCCTTTCTTTTGATGAACAATATCTAGAAATTTTGGCTCAATCTAATGCAGATGTTTTTCACAGATATTTTTTCATAATTAAACTCCTTTCTGCCCTTCCCTACCTTCCACTGGCAGTTTGGGTGGTGTCTTCTAAGATTATTTATATTTGGCACACACACATTTCCTTTTATCTGGAAAAGTGCAAAATAAAAAAAGAAATGACCTTTGCTTCATCAGAGCCCAAGAGTCCCAAGTGTTAACAAGTCCACTAAAATAATAAACACTCCACTAAAATAACTAAAACACTGTGGCATAACAGAGGTCAGAAGCCAGTCCTCTATACACAAAAAAAAGGAATAACGTTGACTATTCCAGGGTGTGTGGGGAACATAATTTCATTTGCAATTGCAAGGTTATCAGGAGATCCTCATCAAAATACATTGTAAAATGTAAGTGGAAAACGCACAAAGTCTTTACACGGAACTGAACAGAACAAGTTTAGATACCTGGTGGCATGTTTTCACTGTGAAGGACCTAGTGTGTGTATATTTTACTTTAAGACAACATTTCCCCTCTTATTAGGGCCAGTGATCTCAGGAATACCATTTCCTCTGTGCCACATGGTGCACGGATATTGCAGTTTCTAGTATTTGTTGTAATCTGGGTGTCTGATTCAATTGTTTGGCTATCTTTGGAGGGTGAATGTGATAAAGAGTGGGACCATAACCCAATCTTAAAAGCAATGGGAAATAAAGAACAGGCCCTGTTATAATATATTTCTGGACAGCTTTGGATGACTATTTCATACAAAACTATCCTCCTAACCTCCACTCCTCCTCTATCAGTGCAGACGTGCTATGGTGACACTGGGGTTGTCTGTATCTACTGAGCTGTAAAAGAGCACAAGAGCAAATGTAGAAACACTAACCTATCTCATCCTCTTCCACAGCTGTCTGCAGCCCAACTCTATCTCTGACTCAAAGCATCTTGTCCCTACTCAGGAGAAGCTCAGGTCTGGCCAGGTCTCCTGGGCTGCATGGACGAAATGTTATTGCCACCTGGATGCTGAGTGCTTCCCTTCTGTGTCAGTATGTGACATGTTTTGTGGATACCTCTGGTCTTGAGCACAGATTTCACCCAATATTCAGCAACAGCTGAGTCCAAGTTATGAAGCAAGGGGAGCTTCCCTGCCATCCCCACCTGTGCTCACTGGTGCACCTGAACTGGAGGGTAGGGAACACTGTGGAAGGAAACCTGGGTGTGTTTTGGACTGCATGTTCCTAAATTACTTTCTTGGAAATTTATGCACAAGGATCCTGATATACACTTGAGACCAACAATTACAAATGCTGCAGAGAGGGTTTACATGCTGTGAGAGACTGAAATATTAGTGGTTAATCAGTCAAAACAATCTCAGATTCGTGGAGGTGGTAGGGTGCTTTGCTGAGGCAAGGTTTGCACCCCCTGAAGGAGAGGAGGAAGTTTAATGGGTCAAGACCATGATGCATTGAACACATTGAACACAGACCATCTGCACTATCTGCTCAGGCAGCAGCCAGCAGGGAGTTTTCAAGGAGGAAAGAGAAAGACACCTAACAAAAAAAAAAGGACATTACATAGCCTAATGATGAACATTTCCTTGGTTACAAAATATGGCAGAATCACATTCCCTCTCAGGGGCTGCCTAAAGCATGGTCTTGGCAACCACTGATCAGTTTTCCTCTTTTGAAAGAATTAAAAAATCACCAGATAAGATACGGTAAATTCCAAGGGACAATCTTCTGATACTATCCACTTAAGAGAGGAAAATAAAACAATTTTTTGCTGTCCTCAGTTAAAAACAGGGGAAAAACAGAGGTGACAGGCATGCTCCTGATGAGGCATAAAAGGAGGCTTTCAGGCCAGTCAGAGGCTGGGTTCACACAATACTGTCAAGGTCCCAGATTTATTCTTGACAGCATTAGTGCCAAGACCACTATTTATGTTGCTTTAATCAGTCACACTTTTAAAATCACCTATGCTCAGCATTTATATCAGTGAGGTGATAATATTGCTGTCAGGCACCAATATCGATAGTTGTGTCATAATCTAAACTCTTTTAATCTTCTCCTATATTTGCATTAATGAATCTGCAAGCCAACAACTACTACTACAACAACAAAAAAAAATAAGGATGGTTCTGATTATGACAAGTGACCATGGAGGAGGAAAGAAAAAAAACCAACCAGCCCTTTTTTGCTCTTTGCAAACTATTTTAATTTGCCTTTAGCCTTCTCTTTTTCTGTCTGACTTTGAAGGCATTGTCAGCACATCCTACTGATTTTCTCACAGGCGACTTACATCTCTGAAAATATTTTTAGGGTCTATGAAAGTGTAAGGCAGGTAAGCTCTTCCCTAAGTGGTTGGGGAGAGGGAGATAGGGAGGAAGAGAGAGAGAAAAAAGAAACCTTGGTCTAATTCTGGTATGGGGAGGCATCACTGTGCTTTTCCTTTGTCCTTTTTTTCTTTTTTTTTTTTTCCCTGAGCCCACCCTTACAGATGTCAGCCTCAGTTCTTTTTCTATTGTAAATAAAGTCTTTCTTGGGTTATAGCTTTAAGCAATTTTTTTAATTAAAATTCAATTCAAATATGAAAGTCAAAGAAACTTTCAAAGCAAAATCTACGAACTGATTCACTCAAAGGGTCTGTTTTCATTGCCATAGCTACAGATTACTATAAAGAAACTCGAACCAGACCTTTGACACCCAGGAAGGTCAAAAGTCCTTTCTGCCTATGCTAGGACCCTTTTGACAACTTCCTGTATAATTTGACTGTTATTTGCGTGTCTGGTCACCGTCTGACCCTGAAGTCTGGAAAAAATTGAGAGGCAGCATATATCTCCCTTTCATATGGACCTCAAAAAGGGCACTTTTAATTACATTTTGGTGAGAAAACTACGCATGCAGGCTGGCTCAGGCAGCGGCTGGGGAAAGCCCTGGACTTGTAGGTTAAGGATCAGCTTGCCTCATGCTACCATAGTTCAATGCCTATGAGCTACTCCGTGCTGTTATCTCCACAGCAAAAATGGATGTGTTTCACAGGTTACACAGATTTCAAACTTTACAGCACTTGCCCCAGTGCTACAAGCTAAAATTGGAATTACACTGCTTTGCCTCGAAATCTATGCGTTTCATATGGTTCCAATTTAAAGCCCATTGTGCTTATGGGGTCTTAGTGTGTCTGAGATATTTTAAACTTGCAACCCTAGCTCTTTGTTATGCCTATCCATTACCTCCCCCTGAAGAAAACCTAAATTAATAGACCAAAGGGATCAATGAAAATCTTGCCACATTTCCACACTGGATATTTGGGGTTTGGGGCATGTTGCAAGGCAAAAGTGCTACACAGCTTAGAAGCAGACAGCAGTTTAATGCAGTAAGATCAGGTACTGTCAGGTTGCTCCTCCTTCCTCCTCTGCTCTGCACTGAGCCCATCTATTGGTGAAGACCCCAACACCTCAATCACAGTCTGCTGTAGCTGTTCCCAGCAGGGTGATGCTGCCTGTCCTGCATCCTGAGATGGAACTTGTCGAAAGGAATCCAGCTGTGGTCTGCCTTGCTTGACATGGTGTTTCCAAGGGCTGCTTGATGCCTTGGAAGTTACAGATCCCAAAGCAGCGGCAGTCCCTGGGCTGCCCCTTCCCATGTACAGGCAGTGCTGTGTGAGCAGGAAGGAGACCTAGGTACCCACAGACATGGTGAATACTGTGAAGGTAACCATCCAAACAGTACAGAAAACATGAGATGATTCCGTCAGGGATGTGAAAAGTTTGGCAAAAATAACAACAGGGATGTGAAAAGTTTGGGAAAAATAACAACAGGTAAACAGTCAAAATAACTTCAAGTTTGGGAACATATTTGTATCGTTTTGAGAAAAGTGATTTATTCTATTTTCCTGGGAAGAGACAGTGCTGACCCTTGTCTTTTTACCTCAAGAGGGCTGTTTATCACTGTATATGAAGTTTTGGATCCTAAAGCTGTGAAAGACACGACATAACAGACAAACACATTTTCATGAATAATGGCCTTTCCCATGCAATCCTCTGACCCCTTCACTTTCCATAGGGAGAGCTACTTTTTGTGTCAGAAAGCTATGCAAATTGGATGCTGAGACTTACCATGTCAAGTCCCTAATGTGGCTCCTTATGGACAATATACGTATCCATAGAGGAGAGGGGCGTTGAAACGTGCAGCTACTGGACAAAAGGAGCAGACTCATCTTCTGTTGCAGGCACTGACACATCAAGCACCCCTGAAAACATAGTCAGGGGCATGACAGATCAGTGGTTTGATTCCTTGTGTCAAATCCCATCTCAGGATGCAGAGTGAAGAGAGGCAACATAGCCAGCCTTCTGCTCAAAAGATCGCTAAGGATAGAAAGATATGCGTGCATAAATCAAAGAGGGAGGGAAGTGGAGAAAAATTCCAAAATAGTACTTTCTGTTCACTAGTATTAGCTAAAAACCACCATGCTTAAAAATGGTAAAATTACACAGCAAAGAAAAAAAAAAAGCTGTGCTTTTATGTGTTATTTTTTCATTCAGTTAATGATGCACTTCAGCTCACTCAGAAATAGACACGCTTGAATCAATAAACAAGAACTAACTGAACACAGTCTATCCAAAAGGCACTGTCTGTGCATCAATCCTAAGCATGATGGCACAGAGAGCTCTACTCCTCAAGCTGGGCTGAAGAGTCTAGATCATTGCTGTTATTTATTGATACCTGACCTCCTCGGATCAATGGGGCTGCAGGCAGATTTGCAGGGCAAGCAGCAGGAGCCAAGCCTTCAGTTCCCCAGGGCAGGGATAAAACAGTGCCAGGGTGGGCATCAGGTCCTCACCCACTAAACATCATGCAGAATATGGGAGATGTTACAGGAGTCCCAGAAATCTGGCTAAGCTGTGAAGGTTGAGATAAAGACAGGACAAAGAGGGGAGGAATAGACCCATGTTGAGATACTTACTGCCTCTACCAGGTGGGCTGAGATCATGGGGGTGTGCTTGTATTGGTAAAAGGTAGTGACATTTCTTTTGTGAAAGGTGAAAAGTTTTGGGGTTTGCTTCTTTCTCTTTTCTTTTTTTTTTCTTTTTTTTTTTAAACTTTGAATGGAATAAAACTATCAGAGCAACTTTTGAGTGCAGCCCAGAGGGAGTGCCCCTCTATCCAGACTATGTATTAGTGGGGACATGAAGGTGTTTGTAGTTCCAATTCCCTGCCTGACCATTCCTTTGGGTGCAACTGGCCTCGAGCAAGAAGAAAAAGAAGAAAAATTAGAGAAATGTAAATAAGGAAGGTAACTTGCCATTTGTCACTTGAAAGTCCTTATTTCATGGCCTGTTCCCTGTTCTCCTGGAATTTTGTGTCATTATCTCCTGTTAAAAGGATTCAAATGACATTATTTGCATGGAAACTTGCATACAAATGATGTCGTCTGTGCCACAAAGTTGCATTACAATGAAGGGAATGATGACTGTGTCACATGTACGTGACATTCTTTGTGTCATTAAATTTAAAGTCAATGCTGGCAGTTATAAACCACTCACGTCTCAAGCAAATACATCACTTCTGATCTGAAATGAATATTTTAAAATGCCAACTCCAACTGCATCAAACAGCAATAACCTGCAATGTCATCTTAAAAAAAAAAAAGGAGGCAAAGACTCTAAACAAAGGTGGACTTATGGGATTGTATGATACACCACAAAGGAAAATATTTTAATAAGCTGTAATAATTTCCAGGCAAACAGAATTCATTGCTTGATGGTTAGGTACTAGAAACATTTTTAAAGTCTGTTCAATATTTTGTGTGTTTTTAGGAACACTTATGTTCCTAGAAAGCTTCAGGATTGTTAATTTTCAGGCAGAGTCAATGAATTAACTGTGGAGCATGTTCCACAGCACAGACCTCTCTGTGTGTTGTTACCTTCCATTTCCTTGCCACAGTCTGACACTGACAACAGGCCAAGCCTTTGAAAGATCTCCAAACTCTTCCAGAGTCCAGGGCACATGATGACAGGGAAGGCTCAAGCAGTTATCACTGTCGAAATGAATGAGCAAAGAGGAGGGACAGTAGGTGGATTAGGAAAGGTTTCACACTACCGCGATGATCAGAGCCACGCAGCAATGAGAGCCAGACGAGTAAGTGCATTGCCGGATCTGCTCGGTGATTGATGCATTGTTTGTGCAGGTCAGTGCAAGGCAAGGGATGGTCGCCGTGTTTTTGCAGGAGCACTGGTAATTGTGCCCGCAGCCGCCTGCACTGACCCTGCTGGTTCAGAGCCAGCTACTGACATTTTTCACCGATACAAAGAAGGGCTCTGTAACACTTCCCTTAGAAAGTTATTGTTTTAACAATAAAACAGGCTGTGCAGTGCTCAAAAGGTTTAAAAAACTCTGTTAAATGGAGAAGATCGGTCATCTAAGCACCTCAAAGGAGCTCAGTGTCTGGCTAAGCTGCTTTGCAGTTTAACCTCTCCCTGCTCCCCCCAGCCCCATGCACACTCACACACAAACACAGACCCCTCTGAAAGAAAAAAGTTTCTCTGAAGTGTGTCTGCATAGGCTCAGTAAGGGAACAAGCAGAGAGGAAAATCTCTGTGCATGGGTCACTTTTTTTCTCTTATTGATACCATTTCTAATCTAATTGAAACATTCTTTGGAGAAAGCTGTGCTACCCACCCCTTCGGCTTTGATATGGCTTTTTAATCAGAGGACATTGTCATTTCATAATGAACATGGAAAGCATTTGAAACATTTTCTAAATGGAGTGCATTACTTCTGACCGCAGCCAAAAGACCACATTAAAAGGAGTTCAGTGGAATTCACTCTTCACAGTCTTCTGGGTTTGAAACATTGGTGCACATGTGGAATATGCTAAGATGGGCCTACTGGCTGCAGAGGTTTAAGTGATGAGCTGACTTAAAAACTGAGCAAATCCACTGGTGAATCCCTGTCATGCCCCAGGGATGTTTGGTGCCAGTGCTGTGCCTGTCCCCAGGTGACAATGTGGGTGCTGCCATCCCATCAGGATGAGACCAGGCAGAGCTTGCACAGCTCTCATGGAAGCCACATCAGAGTGAGCACAGCAATCTGATCCCAGCAGGGAGCTAAAGTGTGGCAGCCAGATTAATACTCCATTGCCTGTCTCTTGGTTTAGGACCAGAGCGGTGGTTTGGGGGGTGGACTCAGAGCTCTTCCACTGCCTGCCCTTTCCCCGTTCCTCCAAGGCAGTGACTGATTTCACTCCCCACTGCCACCCTGCAAGCTGTCATGGTGCAAGTAAACCACACATGGGAAGAAGGGTAAATTTGCTTTTTTTGTTGGTTGTGCACTGGGGATTGTAAATGAGCCCTTAATGTCTACCTCATTTTATATTTTAGGATGTATTTCTTTCTTGTGAGAGCACAGAAGATTAAAAGCAGGATATGACTGAAATGATGCATTGGGTCAAAGTCCTTTCATCCTTTTGCCCTAGTCTGTCTAACATTTTCTTAAATTCCATTCTACTCAGGTACATTCAATTACAAAAGTGACCAGAAATAAATCAAACTTAATTACATTACATATATATATATATATATATATATAAACACTAACATAAACCACAGAATTGATTAGATTAAGATGATTGTACCTAAGACAGGCTGAAGCCCAAAGTAGGTGTATCAGTATTTTAGAGGAGTTCAATGCAATCTTAATTGCTTACTTTATTCAAGCAGACATTGGTGAGATACAGTGCCTGTGAAGTGACAGAAGAAATGTTTTGGCTGCTCTTTGATGTAGAGTTCAGCTGTTCTGGTTTGTAAATATAACAGAACGAAAGGATATTGTACTCAACCCACTTCAATCAATCTAGACACTGTGGCGTCGAAACTGCCGTTCTTCCATTGCTGAGGCTGCTGCTCAGAACAAAGACACACAGAAAGTGAGAGAGACAGAGGGAGAGAGGGTTGTAGAGAGAAACAGGCTTCTGCATCTTTAATAATTAGCAAAGAACTGCAGTGTTTAGCCTGGAAATTATGGTACATATGCTGTCCACTTGTTCAGGACCCCTGTATCGTGAGAACAAGCAAACATTCATCATCCACAGATGTCCGCCAGGCCCAGGTGACTGAAAATTCAATGCACAGGCTTCTCACAATGGGTCGAATGCTAATTGGGTGGCTTGGGGAGATTAGAGTAGCCCTGGAGCTATTCTCTATCTGCAAAAGTCTCACAGACAATAGGGAAGTCAACATTGTCTTTCTAAAGCTCTGCTTAACTGATGCTTATCAGAAAAATTAGGACAAGTAAATAAATTTAAAAAAATATACTGCTAGCTCCTCTCTGTTTTCCTTTCCCAGTTGTGAGCTAGCTGGTTACTGCCTTTCCCTTTCCCTTTCCCTTTCCCTTTCCCTTTCCCTTTCCCTTTCCCTTTCCCTTTCCCTTTCCCTTTCCCTTTCCCTTTCCCTTTCCCTTTCCCTTTCCCTTTCCCTTTCCCTTTCCCTTTCCCTTCCTGCATGACTTCCTATAAATAGGAAATAAGAGAAGGGAGGGGAGATTGAGAGCAGGTGGGAGAAGAGAAATTGTATATGAACTATATCAGGAAATGAGAATGGGTGCTGAGAAGCAAATTTAGCCTACTGGATACTTCAGAAATGGAAGTAGGTTTTCTCAGTTCACTGTCTAAAACCAAATTAAAAAAACAGTGTTTATTTAAAGTTAAATGAGAATCAGGGCAGTTTCAGAGATGGGCTTGAAATCCATGAAAGTGGATTTTGCTCCCATTTTTGCTTTTGTCTTGTGGATCCCTAAAAAATCTTTGTTTTTGCAAGAGTGAAACAGGTCAGGTTTTCCTGATCCAAGCTCTGCAGTGGTCTCTGAGATCTATGGATGTATTTTCCCTTCCCCAGAACAAAGAGCTGCATCACTGGAGATCTGCTGCTGTGTGGTGGGGTGCTGCAGACTTGGATTATTTCAAAAGATGGGTCAATTCTAACACATCTTCTCAAGTTTGTTCCCTAATGCTAAATGCTTGACTTCTAAAACTGCACTTGTTGAGGTTGTGCAGACATGGGCAGCATGTGGGACATAATATACACTTTAGCTAAGTCCTTTTTTTTTGACAGGGATTTGATAGGGACAGTCTACATTTCCATAAGTGGACTGTCACAGTGGTGAATCAAGCTTAATGAATTTACTATTAATTTCACTGTGAGGGTACTGATGTGTAATTAAGAGATGAGTAAGGGTGTGCTGACTTTAGTCTTTTTTCATTCATCCTCAGCATGTGTTTAGGGAGAAGGCAATGTGTGCTAAGCGAGGCTGTGAACTACTACCTCGCTATCTTGTGCTTCATGAGGAAACTTTCAGCATGACTGAATGTGGGATAGCTTGTTCCACTTTCAAAGAGAAGCATAAAGCACTTTTGCTCAAGCACCTTTGTCTGTTTCCAGTGCAGGACATACTAAAAAGCTAAATATATAGTGTCTCTACTCAGTCATGTAGGTTTTTTTCTTTAGGGAGGCAAACTCTACACTCGTATGGGTTTCACCCAAGTATCACCCAGGTTGAAACTTTGAATCTTAGCAAAGATGCCTTGAAACGCTGATGAGGTTAGCTGAAAAGTCTGCCAGCATCAGCTAATCTTTTGTGGAATCTGGACCAGTTTCCAGCAAGAAAAACAGAAAAAACTCAAACAGGGTGAATTCCCCTTGCCTTCAGGCTTCATTATGAAAGTTCTGCAGAGCTCGAGGAACTATGTATTTTATTATTCTCTCAAATCTGCCCTTTCTAAATCACCTTATTCTGATTTAACTGCAAAAGGCATTACTATTTTGGGTTCTTCCTATGTTAAAACTGAAGCAGTAAGCTAGGGACTTTCATAAGAGACCGTTCTGAAATGTCAACAGATGGCTTGCTAATCATGTTAAAAAAATACTCATTCCTTTTCTAAAATGGCATTTTTTTCAGTAAGTAAATCAGAAATGAATGTTTATGATATAAAACATATTACTCACAACGTCTTTTAATTATCATACTTAATCATCAAGGTCAGGATGATAATTGTTTCTAAAAATTAACACCTCATTTTTCTGAGATGCTTACCAAAATATACGGTCAGAAATATGAATTACTAGTCTGGAACCCAGTTAGGAAAATGCATCTTCTGTTCACTAAACCAAATGTATACTTAAATACCATGAAGCCCTTTAAAACTAAATACCTATTTAAGGCACAGTCTAATTAGTCCACTCGCTGCCTCGTAAAAGCATACAGTACCATATGCCCTAGAATAGGGTGCCATGTGGGTGTTCAGCAATGACACATATTTGCAAGTACTTTATTATGAGATAACGCAGTGCCATTAATATATCTTAAACATGAATGTTTTTTTGTAACCTATTGGAGACAACTATGGTTGGCAGTTAACACAAACTACCATGATATCTTGGCAGCAACTGCACTTCATTTGTAGAGGGATGAGCAATTCATACAGACCACCACCTTATATCATTCATGCTACTACACAGCAGCATTTTAAACATGTTCAGACTGTTCAAGCCATATCTTCTGCCTAGAGACATGTGCTTGCTTGCTTGCTTGATTTCCTTTCTCTTCTGGGTCTCAGACCAGTCCTGTTCAGGAGGTTGCTTTGAAGTGATAATAGCCTATATTATAAATAGTAGGGTTCAATGAAAGGATTTCTTTTGCATAATTAAATCCTTTATTAGTATCTCCAAACAGCAAATAACATACAAAGGCTCTGATATCTACTGTTTTTAAATCCAGGAGGAAAATTATGACAATCTTGCTCTGTGGTCACCCAAATGTGGTTCTTTGGTCCTCTTAGTCATATGGTTTAGTGTTAGGTAGTCCTGCAGGGAGCTGGGAGTTGAACTCCACGATCCCTATGGGACACTTCCAATTTGACATATTGTATGATTCTAGGTTTTGTGTGAGAGTTGGCACAATAAAAGTTCATTTTCATTGATTTTTGAATTATTAATAACTTGTCTTATTTTTTCCCCCAGAGGCTTGCAGCCAGTTCTATGTGTTCTGATTAAGTTTTGAAACTCTTGTCCCATCTGTTCTCTGGACAATGTGCAACCTTACTGCAGATTCATTTGTGCACTGAAAGCCCACATTGGAAAGCAGTGTTTTATAATTTTTTCCCACCATTTACAATATTTTCCAGTAGGTGCTGTTTAATTAAGAATATTCAGTACTGCAAATAAAAAAACCAGCATGCACATTTTTAGAGATAATCACGCAGCACACTACAAAATGAAACAATATAAAAAAAGTCTTTATATGAAGCAGCTGCTTACAGGAAACACTATGTGTAATCTTTGGCCTTATCAGAATTTCAACTAAAGTTAGATTCACTCAAGGAGTCAGCGTGTGGGAGAGATGATAGAGAGACATCCTATACTTCCAGTTCTCATTTATCACAGAAATGAATGTAATGTAAGACTCTCTACAGTTCCAGAAAATACTAATGAAGGAGTAAAGAGTAGGAACATGGTTTTAAGGCCTGGTGCACATATTGTTTTCAACAGAAGAGTAATATCCTAGAAAGAACACTAGAACCCACATATGTACTAAAATAACATGTTTTTCTGATGAATAAATAATCTTTTATTGGTGAAAAGTCTGATGCTACACAGAGAGTAGTAGCATCAGACTTTTAATGCTTAATTAAAGAGAGTGGATTAATAACTGCTCTGGAGAATACTGATGCCAGTGGAACTATTTGCATGTATTCTTCTGGTTTTGTATCCAGGTAAAAGCACAAAGAAATCACAGATCAAATATTAATTCAGATTTCACATTTCCTATCTCTGGCTACAGACTTCAGTGGAGTGATTATTATACATATATGTATGTATGTATGTATACATGTATGTATGTGGAGGAAACTGCTGATCTATGGCGGAGCAATCGCAATGGGAAAAAGCTTCCAGCTGAGGAAGATGGATGTCTCCAGGACCAGGAAGGGTTGCCAGTTACTTGCCAAGTTGGTCCTGTTACTGCAAATAATAGTGCAGACCAAACTCTGTGACATTTGCTTCCAGATTTTTCTGCAGTTCTTGGAAGAATGTCACTGAAGATGCAGCTTGTTTCTGAAATGGAAACAGCAAAACTGGGTGATGGAAATACCTTACTCCTTTCAATCATGCTAGCTTTTATCCTGGTGAGTATTGTACAGGCAGCAGTTTTTAGGATATATAAAAATAAACAACAGTGACAATGGCATACTTGGTAAGGCAGCTGGAACACTGGATTTTATTCCAAGCTCTTTTGTCAACACACTTGAGTGGACTAAACCACTTATTTTTCATTGACCCCACTAACAGTCTATAAGATAAAATCTCCTGTAAGAAAGGACTATCTTTCACAAGCTATGTGGATAGCACATCCCACACCAGTGTTGTGATTTCAGTCAGGGTCTCTGTGTGCTCTGCTGACTGAAAACTATTTAATAATATTGAACTTGATATTTTCACATAGTTTAAAGGTTAGAAACTTTTTACCCTAAATACACAGTTGAGCATTTTGGTGTAATTTTTTTTAAAATAGAAGTTCAGCAATGATCCTCAAGATTTTTTCTTCCTATTTCTCAAAAAAAGATTTAAAAATTTATGTAGAAAATTATAACTTGATCGTAAATATATTCCATTGTGCCAGGAGGACAGATATCAGTGTCTTTTTGTTATGTGAGTTATTGAAGTTTGACATCCTTTGAGGAATATTTTTCATAACCCACTGTTTGCTATCCTGTCTATCCAATTATTTAGAACAAGCAATCTGTCATTTTATTGTTTCCTTCCAATTATATAACTTTGGTGACAGTCATGGCAGAGTATCCTCTGTAAGTAAAATCAAATCTCACTGTGGATTCCAATTCCAAGGGCTGCAGAGTGTGTGTACGTGTGTACACGTGCGTGCATTGTGCAGAAATGGAGTGGAGGTGGAAATATTAAGACAACAGTTGGTGAGTGTCATTTAAAAAATAACTGCTTGTACGCACTGCAGAAGGCCCAAAAAGGAAACAAATATATTTTTCTGATTCTCAGTTCTCAAAAACAGAATAGGTATAATACCTTTACAGGTAGTGAATGCTCTACTGCAAATGTTGAAGTGATGACCACACTCACTCTCACAGAATTATACAGCAGTTCATGTATTTAGACTTAAAAGTGCTGTGAAAAGAAAATATTGAGTTTTCAGGGTGCCCATTCTGTCTATCTGTCCATCTGGGATATTAGTCTGTCAGTAAAGCCATAAAAACGTTCAGAGACTGGGAGCTCATATCAGATCAGACACATTAAAAAAAGTGAGGGACAAACAGGTTCCTCGGATGCAGAGCGTTGCTCCCTTCAGCTTCAAAAGCAGTTGCACAAGGTGCCAGGGATGAAGCTCACTCTGTCATTTTCATTTAGTGACTGATAGAGTCAGACTGGAAATTTTCAGGCTTATATAGTAAACCTGAAACTAGAAGCAAGTTGCTAGGTTGTGCCTTCTTTGTTGGCGGCAGAGGGAAGGGAAAAGCATTCAAGTGGCAGTTGGGTCCAACACCAGTTAGCTAGTCAGAAAGTAGAGAACAGCAGTGAAGCTGAGAAGAAACAGCATGCAAACAGCTGCAGTGTGAGATAGAATAAGTGAGTGTCAGTGGTGTTAGATGGTAGAGCTGTATGAACACTTTCACACTCAAAGCAAAATTGTCAAGTTATCGTGTCCAATTGGGCATGGATTTCTTATTATATCACCGCGGTACCACAAGCTGCACTGGTTGCAGAGTCACAGAAACCTTAATTTAAAGAAAAAGGGGAGAAAAAAAGGAAATTAATAAAATTGTTGGTTTTATTTGAGGCGTTTGAAGAAAAATTGCACTCTAAACCTATGCTGAACAAAATTATGTAAGCATATGCTTATGCCATAGTGAAGTCATGCTAAAGTGCTTTGTTGATTTTGGGCTTGTTTCAGCCATTTAAGCTGAAGTGACTTTCATATAGTATCTTTTTTTTTTCCCTTCTGTCTCAACATTGTGTGTTTCAGAGTCAGCACTGGCCAATCCAGTTCTTTTGTGTATCTTACTTACTCTTATAATTTGTGAAGATGTTGAGGCTTTTGAGGGCACTTCAGCAGGAACTGATAGGATGATCAGAGAAAGTTCTAATGATTACAGGCACTCTGAGGGAGCAGACCTTTATCAACTTCACAGGGATTTTTCAGACCATTATGCAAACTTTATGAAAAATCAAAGCCTTTTATCAATGATTTGATTTCCCTCACCTGAGAGTATACTGTACCAGTATTTCTGCTAGATGTTGCTGTTGCTTGGACTGTGTACATCAGACATTTTCTAACATAGTGAGAAAACTTATAAAACTTTTACAATTTCATTTATACTGAATTTCAAGATGATTTTTACGTAGGTTTAAAAATGGTTCAGTCCTCCAAGACAAGCATTTCAGCATATGTAGTCCCCCCCTCTTTTTTCTTGCAGCTATTTGAAGTGGCCAGCTGAGGTCTCAATATTAGAATCTTGTCCTGATATGTAGATGAGAGATCTTTGTACACGAAGAAATGTAGTGTCCCATTAACATGGACAGTGATGTCAACATGCCAACAACTTGTTGCAGATATTTATGTCATTTTACAAAATAACTAAAGCTAGAAAATAAATCATAGCTGTCAAATCAAATAGAATCCAGGATATCCCTGAACCATGATGGTGCCCAGACCACTAAGCATTACTTTGAATGAGATGTGGGGAATAAAAAGGCAAAAAAAGTTTAGGAACATAACATTTTAAAATACACCAAGGACTGATTTCTAGTTGCAGTAACCTGTAGGAGATACCAGAAGGAAAAGCACAGTGGGTATTACTATGCAAATGATCACATCGTGAAGTCCAGTGGTTTCACAAATTTTCAAGTGTTCTGTTATTGCTCCTCCTTGCTCCTCCAGCTTCTTAGGCTGAGATAGAGCCCTTCACCACTAATTCTAAATAATAAAATGAGATGGGACTGTTTCTAAACCCAGTCTAAGAGTTTTGAAGCCAATGTAGCTATGACAAGTACAATCCTTGCTGGTTATTTCTAAATTTTTTTTTTGACTGATAGTTCTGCTTTTGAATATGGTAGCAAGTATGAAAACAAACTCATCACCATGTTAAGAGGGGGACTAATTTCTATCTAAGCCAACCTACAAGTCAGGGCCATTAAAGAAAATCCTGACACTGGCTACATTGAACTTGGGCCAGGGATAACTGGAAAACAGAACATTTCTCAGATCTCCTACATACCCAAATAAAAACAAAATGCTAGCCTCACTTTAGTTAAAAGAACTCTGACTGGAAATTCTCCATACAGCATGGATTTGCATGCTGAATGTAAATTTTCTAGGGTGTTTTTCCAGAAATCTGCATTTAGATAGAAGTATTTGACAAAGTCTAAGCCCTAAGATTTTATATGTATCTTGATCTTTATTTTCCATTTTCATTTGTCTGTGTGTGCTGCAAACACATAAACAGAAGAGAGGTGGGGTTTATTTGACTGTTTTGGATACAAAGAATCCAGAACAAATTCCAGTGTATTAGAAAGACTCAAAAAAAAAAAAAAAAAAAAATCCTTTTTTAAATCCTGAGCCCATAGGAACTAAATATTTGGGATCCTTCAGCCAAGCAGTTGACAAGGTTTCTTGAGGACCCTTATTTACTGAGCCTTAAACAATCTAAACTTGGCTTTTTCTTTCATCCATAAGAGAAAGAAAAACAAAAACAACCACCAAACCAAATAGTTTGGGAGATGCTTAGTTAATGCACTAGTCTTTTATATTCAGACTCCTACTATTTGTTTCTTACACTTTTACACACATTTGGAAAGCTACCTACCCCTCTGTAGCAACACATTTTTTAATGCAGCAACACATTTTTTAATTCAGGGGAAAAAAATTAACCTTGGCAGATTTGTTAAGGTACTAACTCAATTCCCTTACAATTAGATTTTCCATGATATTATAAATATTTATCTTGCATTTTTATTCCAGGCCATTCTTCTTCTCCCGATACTGTATGTCTCTTTAGCCTGCTCCACCCAAATTTCCTGTTGCCAGAGAAGCCTCAGGATTTATTTTTAATTCTGGAACTCCTTCTGTCCTCTTCCATCTTTAGCTCTCAATCTTTTGAGGTGCTGTGTGGTTTATGATACGGCAATGATTTTAAACCCAGTGAGTGGCACAACTGATTCACATCACAGCTTGTATCTCCACACAGAGCAATCAATAGCAGTGCATCAGCTGTGGGGGCAGACACATGCCTTCTCTCTAGTGCCACGAACAAGGAACAAAATTCAGTCTGCCTTCTTCAGAGAGCAGAGCCATGGGCTGCCCATAAAACCAGTAGGTTAGGTCTAGACTTGCAGTCGTGTTCCCTGACCTCTGCATAAAGAGAACATTCCCAGAGACTTGTACCACTTTCTTGCAAAGCAAAAGATAAGGTTTTCATAAAGGAAGTGGATATACTGTAGCTTTCCTCAGGGGGGAAAAAAATAAAATCAACCTATTGAGTGGTTTCCTAGGTTAAAAAATAAAAAAAAATGGATCTTTTATTTCTAAATTATTTGAGCATTTATTCTTGGAAATTAATATTCCCCTCCTGTCTTCTTATATTCATGACTCCATAAAATAATCCATGGATATCCCTGAGCATATCAGAACTATCTGACCACTCAAACAACACTGTTTATGTGTTAAAGGTGAGGGCTCAGAGTGGGAAGTTGAGTATAGAGATCTGTTCTGTTTTGCCATAATCCCCATCTCTAGCCTCAGTCACTGATGGCAGTTTTTCAATGCAAGCTGAACAGGATAATTTATTCATTATAAAGCACTGTAAATCCATACTGAATATATTCCTGGAAAGTGTACGACTAGTTAAAGCACACATATTCCTCTGTGTGTGGCAAGTGAAAACATTTTTAATAGCATTAAGGGCTCTAACCTGGAAGGTGCTAAGTATTTTCAGCAATGTGTTTTGAGCCCTCCATTCTGAGGATGACTGACAGCTCTTAGGATCAGGCCCTCATTTTTCACCTAATAAATGAAATAGCACAACAGTTTAATTTGAAATGACTTTGCCATAAACTTATTTCTCTTTCAGAATGGGTTGGGTATCAGTAGGATTAAATGTTCCGTCTATAGAACGAAATTCCCCTGAATGTAAGCTTTTAAATGCCCCTTCAAACAATGATCAGATGTGGAAAATTGAGATCTGTTTTCTGTGTGTGGCAGACTGGCAGCAACTGGACCTGGGCTTAGAATTTCTGCCTTCACTAACAGAATTTTGTCAGTAAGTCTGCCAAAACCAGGAAATTGCTGGCAGCTTTAGTGGAAAGTGAAGAATTCAGTGGGTTTTTTGTCATCCCAAAAGGTCTGCACTTATGAAGCAGTCTCTTGTATAATAAAGCCCATTTGTCTGATGTAAGAGATTTCAACAGCTTGTCAATGTTCCACAAGAAGCAAGGAGAAATTTTTCAGTTGATGCTGTATGTAGTGGTGATAAAGATGCTGAAATGCCATGCTCTGTGTTCTCCTGTTTGTTTGGTGTATCAAGGATATGTAAGCAGAGTGAGAATGTAATTTAATTCGAGGTCAGCCACAGATGTGACGTGAGGCCTCATAGAATGAACAAATGAATAATAAACAAAATTAAAAACATCTATGACTGTCTTTATAGTTTGCCTGTTTGTTTGGCACAGTGTATTGTGGAAAGTGCAAAAAATTACAGTATGTGCAGAACAGGTTCTTTACACGTTATTTTGATTATTGATACTACTTGGTAGTGTGGAGACAAGAAATGAACCTAAGGAAAAGAAGGGTTAGAATTAGCATCAGAAAGGGTTTTTTTTGTTTTTCTTTTGGTAGAAAAGTGTGTTCAGCTCCCAAAGGAGGAGACAGAAATCTGGTTGCTTCAAATTAAACTTGACGTGGACAAAGCACTCCAATGTATAGATAGAACTGGGACTTTTCCAGCTCTACTTGCCATGTATTATCATTTATGAGTCCTTGCCACTCATGTGTTTGGGAGGGTAGAATTTAACCTGATGTTGTATGCAAACATTTAAAAAAAACTCCATCAAACTATTTTGCCAAGAATTATACTGGTGTGTCTTAGAAAAAGAGAAACCTATAAAAAGAATCCAGGTTACAGGACATTATTTATTTTTCATTTGGAAGTAATGTCAAATGGCTAAAGTTTCTGAAGAGTTCTGTGGGCTGCTGTGCCTCCTGTACATAAATATTATCAGACAAAGCTCATGTGTATAAACATTCCCAGACTTGGACTCGTTGCCAATTCAAATCCTTTTATATTGCTCTTTTCCTTATGTAGATCTAATATTCCCACTGCATTTCAGCAAAACAGCAATTTCTATTTATAGTTTCTCTAGTCTATATTTGTTATAATGAATATGGATAATATATGCTCACAGAAGTTATTAATACTACTGCTATAACATGCATAGCAATTGCATGGTCCTGCTCTCCCAGGCATTCAGATGGAAAGAATAGGAGAAGAATGTTTATGTTTCTCTACTTCATGAAAATATATCAGCAGCAGGGCACTCAAAGTGATGATGCCTGGATTGCACTGAATTGTATGTAGAAAATCTTTCTTTTTTTTCCCATTGGAACACACTGTGTATCACTAGTGTTCCCAACATGTATCAGGGGCTTCTTGAACATTTCATGTTACACCTATGAATGAATATTGACTAACAGCACTATATCAACATTGTCAAAATCTAATCCTAATATTTGACAACATCAAAGGGAGATAGGCTGCGTTTGCTCTGATGGAGCTTGGACATGAGGGATGATGTGTAGAAAGGAGGAGTGGAAGAAAATAAGCCCTTGATATCAAAAGACTAACTTTCAATGTTCTTAAAATAATCCAACATTAACTATCAGTGAAGTTGATTTAAGTAAAGCTGAAATGTTCAGCATAGCACATTCCTAATGTGTCTGCTTAACAGAGCCAGTATGTGATATTGTTGAGCTACTTCATGTAAAGAACTAATATGTCTGTTTGTTTTGTGGTTTTTTCCCTTCTTTTTTTTTTTTTTTATTCTCCTGAAAGAGTTGCAGAAAGCTGGTCTGGATGGTCTTTCTTAATGTAAGTCACTGATTAATAAAATGTGTTATAATAGGTGTGACATGCACTTTAAGACTTTCAAAGCTATGTAGTCTCCCATTAATTCAAGTGCAAATTGGGATATGGTTACATTCTGTTGAAATAAAGTGACTGAGACTTCAAGGGTCCCATTTCACTTACATTTATGAAGTTTGTGATAATTCACCACAGCAGCAAAAACTGGCAAGAACAGAGAGATTCAATTTGGTGTCTCTCTTTCTCTCTCTCACCCGTTTCCTAATGCTTAATAAATTTTCCAGAAGAGAGATACACATACTATCTTCCCAGGACTGTTAGTTTAAGAAATGTAATGTTTGCTTTTTTCTTTTATAAATTAATTACAGTTGAACCTTCTCCTAAATCCAGAGAAAATATTTCTGTTTGTAAAAAGGTTTTTCATACATTATGGCCTAATCCTGTATGATTTAACTGTGGTCATGATCTTTTTCTCACACTATGGAAAACATGATTTCACTACAAAAACTTTCTTTTTTACCCCTGATATACAGTGTCTTTCTGGCATTATACAAGTCATTGAAGTAGTTTACTTTCTTGTTTTCCTTGGAAAGATAATGCTTGTATGGGAAGAGTCACAAGGAAGGGCTCAGCTTAGTCCTATTCAGCCTAAGAACCTTTAATTCACTCATTCTAGGTAATGAGTTTGTGCCACTTGTGTTTTGTTTGTCTGTAGTTGTATATTTTCTCCATACTTCTCTGGGTGCCATCCAAACAATGTCTAATTTCTGAAAGTGACCCACTGTGAGTTATTTCATCTAGTCTGTCCTGCAAACAATCTTCATTCAGATGTTTCAGGAAAGGTTATCAACACATTTCAGAAACAGAAAATGAGTGAGAGAAGTGAAGAGGTTTGCTTGAGCATTCATTTGAATATGCATATTAAGAATGTCTTGAGTTCCTGGGACAGGCTGAGATTTCGAAGAGCAGAAGAGCATTCACTGAGAGTTTTCACAAAATAGCTGTTGTTTATAGAGGGCTTGTCTCACAAACAAGAAAGAAAAATATTTAGGAGGAGAAGTGGGCACAAAGCAGTGACCAGCTGTGGCTGTCACGTAATCACTTGAAATCAGAAAGCAAGGTAAATCCATCCATATTTTTGAGGTAATGTTTGTGCCTAAAATAGATGAAGGTTTTAAAAATTGTGCAAGAGACTGACCTTCCTTAATCTTCTACATTTAATCTAATAGGTTGATCTCATTACACTGCACCTGTCATACCTGGTATCTGAAGATCAGGGAAGAAAAAAAAATGGTCAAGGCATCTAATAAAAAACAGCCTTAAAATCCTATTTTGCTTCTTATTCATGTCCTTGCTAAAAGTACATTGCACTTACGTAACACTTTCCACAGGAGACTCTCTGACACTGCACAGCCTCCCAGAGTGGGGTGAAATAGCAGGTGATACTTTGCCCATCTCTGCCTTAAGAAAGCAGAGGAAGTTGCATGTCTTTTTTGACAACAGAAAGCTTGTGAAATGAAGCATGGAGGATGCCACTGAAAATTAATTGCTTTATAATTTTGGTCAAAGTTTGGGATATTTAAAAAGTCCTCAAATTTTTAGAAATCAAGATATTTTAACTTATTACAATTCATACAATTCATGGAAGAGCTGCGAGTCTGGAAGTGGCACTCCAGGCTCCTGCTCTCTTGCTCCGAAAGATGTGTAATCCTGCCTTTACATCAAATGTGTGAGTGAAATGAGGAGAGCGAGGTGATCCTGCTGGGCTGTATCATACTGCTTTGCAGCATGTATGGAAGGTACAACAGAGGCAGAGGTTATGCCACTGTTAGAGAAATGTGTTTTCACAAAGGGCTGTGTTTCATAATGAGAAAGTAAACTGGAACAGAGAAAAATGTCAATGCCTTCTTCATTTAGTTGGAAATACTTTGAGCAGCCTGCAAGCAATTATTTTATTTGGTGGGTAGATATGTAATTGCACTGTATAGTTTTTAAGCATGAAGACAAAATAACCCCACATGAAAAGGAAAAAGTCCTTTTTAGTGGTTATGAAAATAAACTGTTAAGCACCCAGCAGTGAAAGGGTCAAAATGGTTGTATTAACTGAACTCTCCTGAGGACATATGTTGTTTACAGTATACGTTTAAAATAATATTCCTGGCTAGTCAGGCTTTCCCTCAGGATAATGCAATTACAACAGTAACAGAGGATTAATTAATGACTCTCCCATAGGTGTTGCTAGAGATCTTGAATCGACCAAAGGGGGATACATTACCAACTCAGCACAGAGGTGAGCAGACCAGAGCTGTTCAAAATAATTAGTTAGGCACAAGGGCAGGGTTGAACTTTTTGCCTCATTTATCTGATTTTGATTAATACTGTAATTTCTTTTTTTTATGCAGAAGAGGCATATTGGTTCCTATTTGTGTATGAGAAATGAGTAAGGAAGATCAAGCTTCTGAATAAGGAAATCAATAGCAAATGAATTTATTCTGTTCCAGTGTCAAGTAGGATGTAATTTTCTTTTCTTTTTTACCTTTGACACCTGGTTTAAATGCTTGGCACCAAGGGGTAATTTTTCTGCCATGAAGGGAACAACAGTCCTGCTCATGCACAGCGCAGGGAGTGATGCAGTTGCATGACAAGCAACAACCATGACATGAGAGAGTGTTAGAGTTTGAGGCTCACCTCCCCATTTTTTTTGCCTTCATAATCATCCATGTATGTACTTAGAAAGTCCTGATAGAGGCTGAGTTATAGAACTCAATTTGGCAAGGCTACTAATTTGGAATTACGTGGTAAATTTGAAAAAAATGTAGTCACTCTCTCCAAAAGTCTTTTTAAGACAATAGCAATCCACAATGTGTTATTTTTGAACAAACAGTTATTTTTGATTCATTTCTGTCTTGAGGTTCCTATTCTGGGTGAACATTCAACAGAAAAGAAAAGATAGTGATCAAAGTTTAGATGAAATGTACAGAAGTCTGCATTAAAAATGAGTGAACACCTCTCTCCAAGGAGTGCACTGGGAGATTTGGGCTAGATCCCTCATGCATCATAACTTGTCAGCAGACCTACTTTGGGCTATAAAGCTAATATCGAAGTTCCTTGGGCTGTTCTGGACATATATGCCCTGAGGTGTGTCAAGGCATTCTCACATTTAGATGTTATATATTTGTCACATTTCTTCCATACAAAATCTCTACAACAATCTAAAAAGAGAATATTTAAATAAATCACAGAATCATTTATTTAGAACCTACATGAAAAACGAAACTCCAACTCATTAAGAAAGTGATGATCTCTTTATAGTGAATGTTTTATTCTCAAATCTGGAAGTCAGATTCTCATATGGGGCATATTATGCCTATCTAAGGATTTGATCCATTTTAAATATGTGGGAAATCTCTTTTGTCTGGCTAGGCTCATTTTGCCATAAGCAAGGACTTTGTCTGAAAGGTGGTAGAGTAACATGAAATGAAAATTAATCTATGCAATGTAAGTATTTGCTGTTTATTAAGTTCTCTTCCAGATAATGTCAATATGAAGATTACAATAATATAATATATTTCACTTATTTAGCCATAAATGGGAAGGAAACTCTAAGATGTTCCAATGTTTCTCAATGAGTAGGGATGCTGTGCCTTTCAATTCCTGAAGTAACATGAGAGAAAGAACAGAATTCTAAAATGGTATAATAATATTTTTCAAATTTAACTCATAATGACAGAAGAATTTTAACATAGAGAAGTTAGGTTTATTTGTGAAGGAAGTCTTAGGGAAGTGTTGCCTATTTCACTGCATGAAAAACATCCTCTTTATTGATATCAAGGCAGGTTTTGTAAAGAGTATTCAAGGGAATACTGCAAGGAGAAAACAAAGGAATTGCAAAGAAAAATATTAACATCTACTCTACCCATAATTTCCAAAGGCAACAGTTAGCAAGATGACCCTGGTGGATTGTTATGTGCCATCATGTTTCCCAATGCCCCCTCAATAAAAGAGAGACTTCACTGAGAATCGGGAATCATGTATGTTCATATAAACATACTTTTTTAGTGATCTAAGAAAGTACAGTATCCTATAAGAACACAGCTTTGTCCCACTGATGGAGTAGGGGTTTGTTCACATTTCTGTACATGTGAGAAAGGCAGATTTGCCTGATAATGGTGTCCGCACCTCGAAGCTTTTCTTGTGGCTCTGTTTCTGGTCTTGTCTTTGTATTGTACATTTGCTCTCACCTATCAGTGCCTCCAGGACTGATTGCACTGCTCCACACGTGAGCAGTGTGCATTGCAAGTTTGACCTGCCTGCTGATATTGGAAACATGTGCCAGCTATGTGTTTGTGGAGAGACTTTGCAGATCACATATGATCAGAACCTCATATCTGCAGAAGACGTACATGAAGCTGTGCATGTGGAACTTGTTTTGATAAAGATAGGATAGTGCAGGCAGGTAAAACTTTTTCTGTTTTGTAAACTTTTGCATTTCTGCTCATTTCATAGACATGTAGGTTCTCATGTTCTTGCCTACTGGAGGTCCCTTTGGCAGCTGTCACTAGATGGTGCTAGCGGTATAAAAGAGTTGTCCCCCTCTCTTCCTTCTCTGATTCAGACCTTGCTCTCTCAAGAACCCTGAGTACTTTGGCTCAATTGCAAGAGATGTATTTCCACTGAGTCCTGGGAATCCAGAATAGCTGCTTTGTCCCTACAAAGCTAATAGGTCAATAGGGATTAATTAGGGAATTGCCAGAGGTTTGGATGTACCTTATATGTCGGTTTCTTATGAACACAATAGAGATTTGTTGTCCTGCCAGCACTTTCAAGGGAGCTTAAGATAAGTAGAGGACCACTAGTTTTATTTCAGCATTGTCTCATCTTTGCCCGGAAAGAGGTTTGTCCTTTATCAAGTCTGCTAAAAACTAAACTTCTTTCTCACAAAATGCAGGGATCTCCTATAATTCAAAAGCCAGCCTGGCAGAGGACTGGGAGGGTCTGAGAGTGACTGGTTGTTGGAGAGGTGGAAAGGGCAGCACTGCATCTCAGAGAAATGAGCTTTGCCCATATTTTTTGTAGGGTATTGGAGCCTATTTGAATGGTCCCTTTGAGTCCTAGCAAATGCAGAAGAAGACCTTAAAAATTATCTTCCACTTGGAAAGTGTTTGTTATAGGCCCTAGATTAAGGATGGTGTAAAGTATATGGGGGATGGAAGAGGAAAACAAGTGGAAGGACTAGATAGACAGCAGTGCAAATTGAGTTTTCCCTCCTGTAGATTTTCTTCACTATTTTTAATGGTATCTGACTGAAAGACAAAACCTTCCTGAGACCAAACCCTCACGTCCTTGGCCTCAAGAAGAGCTCAGCTAAAGAAGGCACCAGTCAAAGACATCAGGTTTTCACCCTTAGCAATAAAGCCTTTTCCTTCTGGTAAAAGCAGGGCACATTGCACTCAAATGGGGAGAGATGCTAAGTGCAGTGACAATTGTTTCCCAGGGAGAATGTTTCGGCAGGAAGCCAGTATTTAATCACATAGCCACATCACATCATTACAGAGCGTCACTCAGTGCAACTCCTTGATGCAGTGCACCGCACCTCCGCAGCATAATGCTGGCTCCCTGCCAGCAATTTAGAGAAAACTGCTATCAGCTTTTATAATTGCTTTCCCTGATGAAACAACCCAGTGCAATGGCAGGGCTAGAATGGGGACGAAAGGGAGAGTTATGAGACCACAAAGTTTCCAGACTTCCAAGTGGCACCTGTTAGCCAGCAATTAAATTACTGGCCAACTTCAAAAGCCCACCAAGACTGGTGCCATTTGTCAGCCTTGCTGGCAGCTTCCTCACAGAAACCAAGGAGTAAACTTATGCAAAGATAGAGCAGCTCACTTTACCTGGAAAATGATGCCGTTGGGCAATATTTGACCATTCTACATGTATCCTGTAGCTGAGTTGGCTACTTAACATAGCACAGCACTATATATGCATGTTAACATTATCATTGCAAAAACACATGGCCATACATGGAAAGTAAAAGCTCAGTAGAGTGTTTATGGCGATGTGTGCTCTCCTGCATGCTATCTACATAATTTTACACATGCACCAGCAATGTCACCTCTCCCTGAAGGAGGCTACAGGTATGCTGGGCTGCATTAGACAAAGTATTCCAAAGGAAGGACAAGCTTTATGCAAAGGGAAACCCTCCCAAGGTATTTCTACCCAGCTTCTTGCTGGCATAATCTGAGGAATTTCATGAGCCTGGACTTGCATCTGCCCCACTGAGCTTAATAGACACCAATGGTTCTATCAGCCATAAATTTATCTAATCCATTCTTAACTTCTTTTTACTTTTAGCTGTCTTTACTTGACATGACAATGAGTTTCCCAATTTAATTTTTCTTTTTGCTGCATGAAACCAAACTTTCTTTTTTGTGGATTTTAAGCCTGCAGGTTTAGTGTTTCCTGTGCTCATTGTAGCATTCTCATTCAAATAAAGAGGAAAGAAAATGACTCAGTGCCACATGGTTTTGGATCTTTCTGTGTTTTAATTACCTACATATAGTGTCACTGTTGTCAGCCTTGGTGTCAGCAGAGATAACACTGTAGTAGCCCTCTAGTGGGCATAGCACTGTACCCCACTGTCCTTACTCTAGGCAATGTGCAAACATGGATCGGATTCTCCAACCCCACCTCTTCCCCCAAAGCTTGCAATCCAAATATGAGACACTGTAAAACAGACTGATGGAGGGAAGTGTGGAAAACAACAGCCCAGTGTGAGTCAGCATGACTGACAGTATGCCCACCTATTTTTCCTGGATGTTGCCGGTTGTTTCAGGACAAGCCCAGAACCATGAATGCAAATCCTCTGCAGTAAAATCATTTCTGCCCACCTTTCAGTGTTCCTCTCTAGAAAAAAAAAGGCAAAAAATTTCACCTTGCATTCCTGAATGATTGCCTCTGGGCTCACACTCCTCTGTTGCCAGATTTGGAAGGAATCAGCAGTTTCACTGCTGTTGTGGCCAAAGAGGAAAAATAGCATAATCCTAAGGAATCCTGATTAGGATTCAAGCAGGCATCCACATGACCAAGAAGACGTGCACCACTGCCTTCTGCTCCCTAAAGGCTGACATATTACTTTGAAAAGTGGATACCCGCACAACAGAGTTTGAGCCAGACACAAAATAGATCATCTCCTTTGCCAATGCAATAAAATGACCTCTCTCAAGTCTGGACACTCATAACCACATCCTATTTTAGATACATAAGCAATTTGTAGAAATGGGCATGAGCATCTAGAACTAAGATTTTTCCAGACTTCTGTTTATTGGCATATATTAATTGTGTTTTGGTTCAGTCCTGCCTTAACATATGATAACTTTTAGTTTTGTGGCACAGTAAATTGCATGTACTGAATATGTCTGAAAGAATAATATAGGCAAAAAACTTTAGACAGCTCAATATCTTTTTTCTTCCTTTTCTTCCAAGTGTAAAAATGCAATTGCCTTCAGACAGAAGCAGTCTTGACAAAGGAATGTATATGTCCTAATGTTAGTGTTGATTAAAACAAAGCTTGCAATATTGTTTTATGACTGTGTTTGTATAACATATGACTTTGCATAGGAGACACTGCTAACCATTACCTGTTCATCTATTTAAAGCAGGGTAGTCTGTTATTCACTGCACTCAAACAATACATGAATACACTGGCATATTTATTGTTAAGGTCAATACAATTATAGGATTTGATCTCCTTTTCTTTGTTGCTTAGGAAAAAATCAAATTCTTATGAAGTCTGCGTTAATGTTTTTCTTTGTACCTGACACTAGTAGGCTATGCTTTAAGTAGGTATTCTCTAGGGGGCAAGGCCATCAAATACATAAATTACATTAGGGCAAGGAAGGCAGTATCAGGGTCTGATTTCATACAGATCTCAACATGATTCTCGATTTGTAAAGCTAATCAACCACTTTCCTTAGATACCTTTACCACATAAATGCTTGTCTAACCAGCAGCTTTCAAATGCAATTAGCCAGTGTGCCCTTTCATCTACCATTCTGTGATAACCTGTGAGATGGTCTTGGAGTCTTTAGGAACATTTATATAATATAGACATTTTGTTCCAGGCTTATAGACTATTTCCTAGGAAAACACCTGTGTATCATTCTAAAGGGAATGTCTTAATTTATGTAGATGCCTAATTTTTTTACATCAGTGTGGATAATTGTGAGTTTACGTGTATGTGCCTTACTGATAAAATCTGATGCTTTCATGTTTTGTATGGCCTTTTTGAAGCAAGGTATGCTGAGGACCCTACAGTGCATAAATGATATTCTGAAGTATCCATATTACAACTCTTCAACTTCTTAAATGCTACCACTTAAAAAAAATGTCTAAGTCCATGGGATAAATGTAACATCATAAATTATCAGGGCAGTACAGCTGGTTTGATTCTCTTTTCTAATGGCTTGAAAAGATCATCTCTTGATTTGATCAGCCTCTGAAAGGCCTTGCTAGACTACATCTCAGTCCATGCCTCAATACCCCTTCCCTCCTACATTCTGAGCCTGCACAACTTCCCCCTGATATCAATGGAAATTTGAGCATTTGCCATCTGGCAGGGAGTGCAAACCTCCACTGTTGAATTAGATGGGATTAAAATGTGTACCAGTCCTTATATTTCTGGAAAATTCTAACATGATGTGCTGGCATCCTGCTTCCAGAGTTAGTGATGATGGGATGAGGGAAGTGAATGAGCTCATAAGAAGTAATAGCCTGTAGGAGCCCTTTAGTAGCTTCTTGTGCAGATGTACATGGAACAACCTTATTCCTGTCAAGATGAAGAATTTGTGCCAATATACTTAGGGGGGCTGGAGTTACAGATTTTTCAGGGAAATCCAAAGTAATTTGATTCAATAAAATGTATTTGGCCTGACCCAAACAGAATTTATGCATATTCTTTATTGCTTGCTATAAATATATGTCTTCCATTCTGCCCCAGGGGAACTCTGAGTTAGCAAGAAACTGAAGCTTTCTGTCTGAAAAGGTTGTGTCTCTTACCAGCAGGTGCTGTTGATGCTGTTGAAGCAGAGATAACAAACCAGGGAGCAAAATCAAATCCCATCCCAGTGCCAGCTGCTTCTACCACAGTCTCCTCTGTCTTCCAGATTTTCTTTTATCATCATGGAAGGCAGTGATACAAACCTTGAGAAGACAACTTTACATACCCACCTATAGTCACTTGGGATTTGGCTGAAAGTGGCCAGCACACAGTAGGCACACAGAAGGCCATGAGTCTGGTTCATCCTCATTTGAGTTTTTCTGTTCTCATTATTAATCTTTGTAATTATTGTTGGTTTCTCTTAACGTCTTCCATCTGTATTCCTTTAGCACTTGCTGCTAAATGATTGCATTGCACTTACCACTAATAGATATCAGGTGGACCTTCATCCTTTGCATCACTTCATGTTATTCCTTCTGTATCTCAGCCTTGTCTGTGTGTTGAGCTGTACTGATGTCAATTAAAAACCTGACTTTAAATGCTTTTGGTTAAGATAGAGAAGAAGGCTCTGTGCGGACCCTCACATTTTGGGTTATTTTTAAGTCACTTAAAATAGGCTTAAACTAAACCAACTAAAACAGAAGGATGTCCAAATGGAGGTTGGCACCAGTTTAATTAAACTGCTGCAACTATGTATATAAACAAGGCTTAAATCTACAGACTGTAAATTACTTTTGACTGTAACATTACTCATTTCATTTTACAGCATCACAGAAAAAGTTCAGTCGCTCTTGTATTCAGCCAAAATGTGGATCAGTCACTCCATGCTAAATTTTGATGAGCCCCATATGGATGTACAGATAACCTACCCTAAACAGAGGAAATACCAGAGCACTGTCATTAAGTAACCTTGAATATATGACAGTACAGTTTCTTATGCAAAGCACTGGTGAAAATTCAATTGCTTCTAGCTACTCAAGTACACTATTTTGTAGAATGAGTATGTACTCAATGTATCCTGTCATCTTTAATGTCAATTGATTATTCATGAAAACTTAGTGTTATTACAAATATTGTAAGTATGTTTTGGTAAGCATATTTCTTACTCTTCTGAACAAATATTTGTTTTATCTCTTGGATATGTGGCTATTATATGAATTCATTTCCAGTTAAATATTCCCTGTAGTAGTGGTCAGGTGTCATATGAAAGTTAAGAAAAAAAAGCTATAATTTTTTTTTAGCTTTAGTGATATTATATTCTATTAATTAAAGACACTGTGGTCTTGCCATGTGAGATTAATGACAGCCTGGTGTGCCAGGCAAACCTGAATTTCAATATTTTCCTTTCTTACAGTGCACCACAAATTGGAGTTTTGGAAACGAGCTGTCTTATTCAGCAGAGTGTATTGAATTTAATAGAAACACATATGCAGTGAAAGTTAAACAAGTGCTTAAGTGTCTCACTGAAGCAGTGCTTTTAGGCTGGGGAACAGAACAATTTTCTTTCATTCTTTCTCCTTTCCCTTTTTCTTTCCTCCTTTTCTTTCAGTAACTTTTCTATGAAGCTTGTCATATTAATTTTAAGAAGATCAGAAGTAGCAGTATTGATGCAATCTTCTCCACTATATGAAGCATGGAAAGATATTTATGGAAAATAGAGCCTATTGCTTAATTCAGATTTCAGCCACAGCACTAAGCTCTAATGTCCTGGATTTTGTCTGGTACTTTCCTATATCACTTAAGTGATAGAATTGGTACTTATAACCTCATTTTTTTTAAGATTGACCTCACTGTGAGTATTCAAAGTGAGGGGAAAAGTAATTTGACTCTGTGAGATTTTATCCATGATATTTCATTAAAGGTTCCAATTCCTTTAATTCTGTTCCACCAGAAAAATAATCTGAAGTATGAAAAAGGCCTGTAGTATTACTACTGCACCTTGACCATGCAAGAATTTTATTTAGTTTCAAAGAAAATGTGTTCTTAATGAAAATTCATAGAATCAAAAAATCACAGAATGTCTTGGATAGCAAGGAAACTTAAAGATTGTTTAGTTCCAAACTTTCCTGGGCAGAGACCTCTTTTGCTAGACCAGGTTTCTCAAAGCTCCATTCAACATGGCCAACTTTAAAGATGTATATTAAAAATAGGTGGTTTTTTTCCTGTTTGTTTTCTTGCTCTCCCTCTTTTTGCTGCAGATTGTTACATATTAATTTAGCATGATATTTAATAATTTAACATTATATTTAACTTGTGGGAACATTTGCGAGTTCAAGGCCATGAATCTGCTGAAGTGGTTGATTCCAGTAGGGTTTGATCACCTTAGTTTATTGTAGGGAAGCGAGGCACTCTACTCAGCAAAGTTAAAGATTCAGAAATCTTCTGCAGTGGCCAGCCCTTCTCTACAATCTGTTGCTGGAAAATTATTAAGCTTCTTTGTGTGTGTATTGTTTTGTTGGGTTTTCCCCCCCAGGAATACCAGTTTTATCATCGCTGTGTTGATTTGCCTCTTCTGACACATTACTTAACTATATATATACATATATATATTTAATACTTTTCTACTGGAATCCTGCACCATTTTTTGCTAATGTTCTTCCCCTTAAGAAGGCCTCACCATAAGGGTCATAAAACACTCTGGTAAATGTTTGGCATGGGCTGCTATTTCCTAAACAGATCCTGACATATTTTAAATCCTGGAGAACTAACTCTGTCAGAAGAAAACATAAATCATTCCTTAAAGAAGGTTCATCTCTGGCTTCGGCTGGGGGGACCCAGTTTTGCCATATGCCTTCAAGACTGGATGGAACCTCAAAAATTTACAGAGCTCCAGAAGAGGAAGCAAAGTGCTCTGGAAGAGAAGGCAATGTAATATGTTATATGCCAGGTTATGTCTCATTGAAGGAAAACCACTTGGTTCCTACTGACTCAGACACTTATTTAGAAATTTATCTTTGCTTCATCAAAAGCAATAAACAACTTCTTGTTGATCACAAGGCGCCTGGCTGAATTCTTGGGCAGGGGCAGTTGTAGGTTACAGCTAGTCTTGGAGTCATCGTGTGGTTATGGAAATTGACTGGAATTCAGAAATCCTGGGCTCAGTTCCCAACAAGGCCACAGCCTCCCTAGGGCTAAGCAACTAAAGCTCCTTGTGCCTCAAGTTCTCAGTCCAGAAGTAGCCTTTAACCTTGGAAGTTATTGCTATCTTTCCCAAGTAATAGGAAGTAAATTCTTTTCACAGTTCTGTCTAATAATATGTTCCTACATGAAGTTTTCACAGTTTTTTCCCCACCACCAATTAAAAGGAAATTTTAGCTGAGGAAGAGACATCAAAAAACAGGTACCAGAACAAAGTTACACTGCAGTTGATGCTTATAGAACTGTTTGAGTGAATAGAGTACTGCATGTTTGGAGTCAGTCCTGCATGTCTGTTTGGGACTGAGCCCAACCAGTAGAGAGTTCTTCAGTGGCCATAGAAAAACCATTTGATCTATTTCATTTTCACCACCTGCAAAATGGGGCTACTAATGCACTTAAGAGAGAAGTGTTTAGAGGATCAGTTAGCTGGGGTCAATTATGGCATTAACTCATAGTCCACATAATTGGGAATTGAAGAGAGATGAGGAAGGAAGAGAAGTGGTAGAAAGCAGGACCTCCTGCAGCCTTGGTGTTTGAGGCAGGCAGGATGCACCAATGCTTTGCAAGGGCACAGCTGCCACACCACCACTGTAAATAGCATTGTGCTTGTGCCAACTATGCTGATCAGGGCCCATTCTGACTTCCAGAATGGGTTAGCATTGGCAGTCAGTCAAAAACACCAGGTTGTCATGTCCCATCAAACTGGTCTGTCTGGTCCTCATCTGTGCTCACAAGGTGAAAAGGACCTGTGATGTCCCCTTGCCCTACTGTCTTTCAGACAAGCCTCTGCTCTTTAGAAAAGCAAAGAGGGAAAAGTTGTCATCACTGGCTTTATTTATTTTCTAGTTGGTAGTAGGAAGGGGAGTTGATCTCTGAGTTCTCTTCAACTTTGTTTATTTAGATTGGGTACAAAATAAACCATTCTGCTCATGTCAGGGTGTTATTTTTCTCTATGGGGGCTGTGAAGCCCTGCTTTGATAAGTCGCTCACAAAATAACAGGTGATGAACCAGCAATGCAATGACATTCACTAACCAAAGCTCTCTCATTTCTGAACTCCAAGGGGTAGCCAATTCTGGGGACAGCCCTGCCTGTCAAACATCCATTCCCAGGAATAGCTGCTTTTTTAAAAACATGTGCCCTGAGTGAACCAAGTTAAATACAAACATATAGCAGGGAGTCCAATTTTACTGTGGGAACACGTCCTTGTTATAGCATTATTTACATAGAATTTTCCATGCTTTCCACCACATGCTCTGATGCAGCCCTAAAAAACAAGCCTTTTGTGCTAGTCATTCTAAAAAAGAGAAAAGATTATGCATTAAACAAGCAGACTACAGTACTTTCACCGAGTTTGTAAAAATATTCTTCTATGTGCTTTTCATAAATCTCACTTCAGGATGCAGCATTTATCTATCAAACGTGTATTTAATAAGCAGGGCATGTTACACTTATCTCTATTCCGATCTACACAACTACATTTTATTTGTGGCCTTGTCTGTCCTTTGATGCACAAATATCTGATTACCTACATAACGACTGTTCTAGTAATTTTTGAAAATATGTCTTTTATGTCTGAATAGTCAATTGTGCATACAGTTACCTCAACACAGCTACAAAATATAAGCAGATTCCCTTAAATTAAGGTAGTTATAATAAATAATGAGCCACATTATTTTTTTAATTTGCTGCTATCTGAGGTAATCCTTTTCACCATTTTCTTGGCAATCTAAATATATATTACTATTACTACTACTATTACTACTACTACTACTACTACTACTACTAAATTAAAAAATTCCAAGTTTCCCTAAGGCTGGAGATTTATGCTCTGAGGTTTCTGGTGGGGTCTGTTATTATACTGAGTTTGTGAGACTACTGAATTTCAGGAGCTGCTAAGATACCTACTGTCGGGGTTGGTGCTGTCATCAGCAATGGGCAGAATTACCAGTGAACACATTTGTTTATGAATTATATTGTACTCCATTAAGTTTCCTCTAGAAGTGTGATTCAGAGCCAATTACAGATAATTGAAAGGTTTCGTCTTTTATCTACAAGAGATTTAGGCATCCAATGAAAAAAAAAGAATAGCATGTGACCAATCACACTGCAAATGTTACTAAACCCCAAAGGAAAGTGGTTATAGAACATCCATTCCTAGTACAGTGGGGAGGTTATTCATCCAAGATACTGGAGGAAACACACTGAGTAAAGATCTCACTAGCAGAAATTAGCTTTGTTCAGTGAGCAGTTGCAAAAGGTCTGTTTTATCAAATCTTTTATTTGATAATGCTACACAATAATTTTAGCTATGGTCTCACAGGAAATGTAGTTGTCTTTAATCAAGTAGCAGAAAATCCTACCTGTTAAACATTGAATGAATAAAGCAAAACAAAGCATGAATCATTTAATAATTTTTAATTATTTAATAATAATACAACTACTCTGTGTCCCCTCAAAAGAATATTGATCTCCCTCCTCTGCCATGTCTTAGTGACCTCAATAAATGTATTCATTTTTTGTGCTTGTAATTACTTACAGTCCTGCTTAACTCCTTGAAGAATGAGAAGCTGTATTGAAGACAACCCACTGAACAGACAAATCATACCCATCAAGTCAAGCATTAATCTAAGCTGTTCCAGGTTCAGAGTCTAAAATTGTGCTTAGTTCTGTTCTGGCATTGGAAGAATGGGAGTGCAGAGACTATAATACTGTCAGCTTTATTTAATTAAAAACAAAGACTACATGTTGACTGAATTATAAAAAAAAGCAGCAGACCAGCAATATTTACATGTTTTGCTTTCCTTCTCAAAGTCAAATATATCTGAACACTTTAAAAGCACAAGTGTGTAATTTATATTATCTCTTTCTTTAAAAGGAAAGACCAAATTTATTAAATTCTTGTATTGCTCTTCATACACCAGGAATCTACGACTATACAAAACCACCTCAAAATTCTAGTCCTGATTTTTATTTATAATAAGGCATTTTATTCCACTCTGGTAGTACATAAAGAGATTTCTAGTGGATTTGAATGCATTTTTTACCAGCTAAATACTATAAAATAGGTTTTCTGAAAGTTAGGCTTGAGAGCATTTATTTTCATTTGGTCCCATTGGTACTTTTTAACTGATGAACCTTCCTCACTTTGAACAAATTCTGTCCTCTGCAGTGTGATCCAATTTACATTTTTCTTGGCGAGTTTACAAAGTGGTGGATTTATGACCTAGTGAAAATAAAGAATGAAAAAAAGAATTTAAATGGCCAGTATGAGCTGTTTTCTTCTGCTGCCTGCTTCAGTAACCAAAGTATTTCAGCCTACAGATTTTAACACCAATCTTAATGATATCTCTAAAGCCTGGAAACCTGTACTTCTGACATGCAATTGATTTATAAATCAGGCATTATCATTGAAAGTTTTGGTTTGGTTTCTGGTCCTCAGTTTTGGTTCTTTTTGTAATTTTAATTCTCTCCCTGGAGGGCATGTTAAAACCCAGCCCAGGTTTGGGGGATGGTTTTGAAATCAATTGGAAGAGATACTGACATGAAACTTGCTGCAATTCTAGGTGCTTTCATTGTAAAAAGAAACTTCAAAAAATGAGCCCAGGTCCACCCTACACAGAAGAGCCCAAAAGCACCAATTCAGACTTCACTTTCTTAGGGACAGGGAATACAGCACGGGGTTGGATCTGCATATGCTGTCTAATATATGAGAAATCTTGGAGTCCTGATAGCCTTAATCCCTGCCACAGAAGTGTATAAAATTTCACAGCTAAGCTGCCAGAAAAGCCAAGACCACACCAGGAAAGCCGTCTGCTTACAAGAAGATACCTGCCAGGTCTTGTCTGCCAAAGCCTGGACTAATGAATGAATACACAATATCCCAATCAATCAAACTGGATTTGTCTTTGCCCCAGGTCTAGGTGAGGTCTGGTATGAGGTGACCATATCTGTCAAGAATGCAGTAGCTGTGGCCAAGAAACTGTCTGTACATTTATGCGTTTATCAAGGCAGATATGAATAGAAGTCTTTATTTTTTAACTAAATGTAGTATATACACACACACTGGTTTCATGTATCTCAATGTATAGTCATACAAAGGGAGAGAAAGTTGTATCTACAAACACACACTGCCAAATTTAGGCATGTCTTTATGCAGATATCTATACATACATAGTCGTTTTATTTTACTACTTGGTTTTGTTCAAAAAGATTTCAGTCTTGCATATATTTTTCAGCACAAGCACTAGGACTGTGATTACCTGAAACACCATTAAACTCCAAACCACAGATTTATTTTTTTAACTGTACTGGAAACTTGTTTCTAGAGTTTTAATCTTCCATTACAGTCATTGCTATCTTTTTTCACAAATATGTGTATTTACATGAGAAAAGGCATAGTGTGACAATGAGGTAACAACTTGTGCAGTCCTCACAGCCTTGTTTGAGATTGTAGGGACTATTTTAATGTGTAGGGGTTCAGTCTGACAATGGCAGCAGAGTTTGTGGTTGCTCTCCTGTACAGGTCTAAACCACCCTGAAAGAGGATCTCACCCAGGGGTGTTAGCAATGCCTTTGAACCTTGGTGCTCTGAAACTGATGACTAGCCCCCACTTCCTGGGAACATGCTCCTAGGTGCAGAACAGGGCAGGGTGAGTCAGAGAAGGGCCTGATAAAAGATAATATGGTCATAGAATAATCACAGATAAATCATTGCCCAAGGAATGGGAAGATACTTAAATGAAGTGATAGCCAGATACACTGCTGAGGTATAGAGAAGACCTGACAGTAGAGTACCTTCCCATTCTGTCATCCTTCACTAATTCAGATCTATCCTTGTGCCTGTCCTTGCTCCAAGGTGGTCTAATGACACAACACACAGTGTTCACTGCCAGCATAGGTGTGTGCAGAAGAGAACTGTAGCATAAAGCCTCGAGGACTCCTTGACTCATTCTCATGATGACTTAAAAGTGCCTTGGTTGATGCATGCCATGATAGGGCCCTCCTCTAGGCACATAGTTGGACATATGATCCATATTTGCATTCAAAATTCAGAGTGACTTTGATCACGTTTATTGCACGTACAATGTAAAATGTAACAGCATAAGCACGTTAGAAATTTGTGTTTGGAGTTTCCACTGTGAAGCAGTGCTGCTAAGAACCTGAGTTCATTGCCCCACTCCTGCCTGGAGTTTGGCTCCCTGGAGCCATGAGTAGCATAGGTATGATACAGGTGTTTGAACTGCAGTTGTAGTGGAGGCCTGTCCCTCCTTGACTGAGAGCCTCCCTTAAGCTCAGGCCCTCCTTCACCTTTGGCCTCTTCCTGAGCTACACTGACTTGGCTTTCTGACTGACTTTGGACCTGCCTCACTTATATGGACTTAGGGATGATCACTGGACATTGGTTGAACCAGTAAGCATCACCAGATCTTTTCTTCTTGTTTGGATGAAGAGGGACCGCCCACCCCACACTGCCCTGCCGCCTTGCCCCACCTTCCCTGCTCTTCTTGGTCCTTGGCAGCTATAGGGAGTCTGCCCAGGGGATTAAGCGGGAAATTTTAGGTAGATGCTAAGAATTTTTAGAGTTACAGTCTTTGATTAAAATTATCTAAACCATTGCTTCATAGTACCCATATAGAGAAAGATTATAGTTGTACATGTGCCAGGCAGTGCCTCTGCAGCAACATCTTACAGTTGCACAGAGAATATGCTGCTCTCCAGAGAAAACCTGCTGAGTATCACAGAGGTTATTTTCATTCAAACACTACAATTTCAGAGGTAGGAAGGCTTCCAGGGACCTAGAGTCATTGTCAAGAAAGGAAAGCACTATGGTGGCTGGAGCAGTTGGACTGACCCTTGAAAACCAAGGCTGAGAACCTCATGCAGCTACACACATATTATGGGACCACAAAGTGGTTGCAGACACCTCTGTAATATGTAATATGAGTCAGCTGAGTTTACACTTCCTGTGCAGCCAGCAGGGGGAATTTGCACCCCTAGAGGCTGAATCATCTTGTCTCAACATAACCAGAGTCTATTACCTATTTTAGGTGGCTTGTGGTCCCTGTGAATCATAAAAAGAGCCTAGAAAAGTAGATTGGACTGATCTTTAGACTATGAAAGTTAGATGAGGTGGTTTTTCATCTGTAAAAGGAAGATAATTTCCTGAGCATATTACATAAGTGGAAGGGATGAATAAAGAATATGACAGTTTTGGCTTAGGTGGCCTCCATTGTAAAATATACCCTAGGTCTTTCTGGGGGAGGTCTGAAAGATGGGAGCATTGTCTGTCCAATGTATTTTGGGCACACAGTGTGGATTGTGCACTAAATCCAGTTGCTTTCACTTGCTCACCTATTGATTTGTCATAACTTCATTGACATTGTTTGGGATCCCAAAGCTCTTGCGGAATCTCCTCCAAGTACACTTTCATATTAAACAGAGGGTCTGTTCTCCCCTAACTATTCAGAAGTAACTTCCATTAACATTAATGAGAGTTATACATATGCATCAAAGGGAGAATAGACCCTGAGGGCATCGTATGGACGGTCCTTCAATATTCTGTGCCTCTCAGTGGGACTTTGTACAGTATGGCACGAAATGTAATGGGTCCATTGACTTTGTATCACTCTAGGTCACTAGCCTTAATACAATGTTAATAGAAAGCTTCTCATTAAGATCCTAATTACATGTGTGGTAGCAAGACACACACTATATCTTTCATATTGCTGCTTCCAAACCACTACAGTGCATTCTCTCATAGGAACAATATAGGAGTGACCATATGAGGTGACCTCTGCTACATGTGAGCAGCACTCATAAATCCTCATCTGTCAAATCCAATCTCTTTTGGCAGCAGAAGGACATTTTAAATCTAGATGCTTCAATACTGAATCTGAGAAAGAAGCGTATTAAAGTAGTGCTGATACAGCTATCAGATCAAATACATTTTCCATGATTCTGCCTGGGATGGATTAAAATGTAGGTCCCTGTGATCAAAGGGCAGTGAATGAAAGCACAAGACTTGTCTCTGTCCTCCAGTTGCATAAACTCAATGTGTTTGCTTCTTTTTTGTTCAGTCTGCAGTGTCTAAAACACTACATTTGGGGCTGCAGGTGATGTTTCCCAAACTACCTGTATTATGTAAATGAACTGCTAAAACAACTGAAGCGTCTGATCATTATCAGTCTGAAAGTGGAACAATCAAAACCATAGAAGCTGAGAAGCAGAGCAGTTCCCTGCAATTATCTGTTTTGAAGGAATACATTGATTTGACATTCCTAAGAAGTCAGAGATGTCTGATTTAATAATATAATTTGTAGAAGTAAAAAAGGCAAGTTAAACATTTGCCTACACACATCATGTTTACATGTGTTCAAAGAACTTCCCCAAAACTTTGCAGTCTCACCCAGCAGTATTATTTTTTGAGACTTGTTCACTGTCGCAGGATTGCAAACAAATTCAGAAATACATTCCAACTGAGCTCGTTTTGCTTTTGGGGTTCTCTTCATATTTCAGTGCTTCTGTGTGTTTGTGTGGGTGTTTAATAAATACACAAATGCAGAAAAAATTTTAAAAAAAAAAGTTATTCTCCCATAGGACACATGAATGTAGCATTAAGCAAACGTATGTTTTGCCATGTATCCTCAAAGCTAAAAGAAGGTGAAATTGATGTAACATGGATTTCTGCACTGTATCAATTCATTCTGCAGTGAGCTGAGCAAATAATTTGAAATGCATAAATCATCCGATGAATGTATCATTCTTGCTCATGAAAAATCCAGAAGCAAAACTTACTTGCAACAAAGGATTTTGACATTAAAAATATTTAAAACTGGGACTCCTTTAAAAATTATCCCATGTGCTTTCTATTTTCTTGTGTGATTTTTTTTCCACATTTCTAGGGATCAGCACTCATATGTGAACGGGTCACAACACTTCACTTCCAGACCACAGTCCTCTCCCTACCTCTACGAATTTTTAAACTCAAATTTCTTTCCATCTATCCGCTGAGAGGTGATATCCATTGACAGAAGGAGTAAAGCATCTCAGTTATTCCTAACACTGTGCTTTCCTACCATGCTCTGCTCTTTATTTGCTTAGTTACACATATGCCCGACTACCTTGCTGAATGTGGGCCACAAGGAAGAATGTAAATATTTTAAAACCTTTCTGGGTTAACCATGCACAGCTGTCTCCAAATATTCCATATACAGTATTCAAGATGTGTAACTGAGTTATGAGTGCTTCCCTAAGTCACGTGGCATGGTTTCACTCTCGGTGTATGAGCAATCCCCTTTGTGACTACTCATGCGTGTGAATGCCTACATGTGACTTTGAAATTCACTGGCCATGAATTTCAAGAGAATTAAGCTCCACTGTGTGAGCACTTACTGAATTTGGAAATGAAAGTAGGAGTGAATGTGGTCCAAGAGGTTGTGCTGATGAGTGCCAAGGAACCTCAGCAAGAGGCTTTTTAGCAAAATCCTCGATCTGTGTTTCCCCCAGCCCAGGTGGAGTTGGCCACATGTCAGGGCCTCAGCTTCCAGGGTAAAAATGACTCATTTGGTACAAGCTGTTGTCTCAAAAATGCAACTACAGCTGAGGGAGAGTTTTGAAGGAACACTGATTTGCCAGTAACGCAACTTCCGATCTATCAAGTACTGAGGAGTGGGTGCCTCAGAGGATTTGGGCATCACTCAGTTTATTTATTGAAATCAGCCTAAGTTGCCTAGGTAAAAAGCTTATATGGTAGTAGATGTACTTTTTGAGACAGGAAGGGAATTTTTCTCAGATAATTATTTTTAAGGTTCATTTATTTCAATAACCTGATTGGGACATTTGAGTGATGGGTAGGTGGGCAGTGAAATATTCCTCCCACATTTGAGAAGTGAGAAGTGTCCACACGTTCAGAAATATTCATGTTTTTCTAAACTGATTCAGCTTTTCTCTTCTTCCAGTGTCCTGGGGAACATGCTGGGAAAGAAGCACAACTGAAAATGAAATAGAGAACTGCTGCAATTAAATGTAATTTTAAGTGGCATGAAATTAAGCAAACCAAGAGTAAGAAAATAAACAGAGCAGCCCCAGATTTTCCTTAGTGTAAGTTCCTTGACTTCAGTAGAGTTACATGAAAAACATAATTTTACTCCCTCCCTCTCCATGTCTCTTTCTCTGTGCCTGAATTCTTGATGTCAGCTTAAAAAGGAGAGTAAGTGAGAGGGAGAGAGAAAAAGAGAGAGGAGCGTATGGAAATTAACGTTTCAGCTTTCAGAAATGTACATTTAATGAAAAGTTTGGAAATAACCAACCTTTCATGGCCCAAAGAATTACTGAAAAAGATCTTCTGTGTTTGCAACCTTGTTGGCAGTCAGGCTGTCTTGGGCAGCAGTAATTTTCAGTCAGAGGTTTGCCATAAAAGCTTGAAAACCCACAGAGCTAATAGAAAACAGGCAGAGAAAGTGAAGTCTAACCCAGGAATTCATAGGCTGAGGCTTCCAAGCTCAGTTCAGCTGTGTGAGGTCTGGCTGAGTCACGCACTGCCACAGATTGAACTGGTACATCTAGACTAGCACCAGACTGAAGAGCTTGGCGTGTAAAGTCTGGGGTTAGGCTCCAAACACTTTCCTGGTGAGATTTCATCCAAGGGAGTATTTTAGCCAGCAGTCTCCCTGCCTGCTAGGGAGCATCACTGTTTTTAATTCTCTGCTCTTCTATGTTTAAGTTCCCATAAATATCATGGGAATTAATTTGTGCTTGTCCCTGCTTTAAACTGAGGCAGTACTATGCATGATGCATCTTTATGCTTTCACAGACTTTCTGGTGTGTAAATCAGTCACTGTGGACTGATACAGGCAAACCTTTGGGGACTGCTACAAGAAGAGTAGTGAAAGAAGACATGCTAGGAAATCAGGGGAAGGACATAGGTATGATTGCATTAACATATAAACACAGATTGAGAAGAATATCAGTATGAGTCACTAAATAGAGGAAAACAACTTTGGACATTTGCTTCTAGACTTGTATCCTTTGTAAGCTGTTTCAAAATATTTTAAATTAAACACAATTCCCCCACTGGTAAGCAAGAAAATAAGAAAACTGAAAATTGTTACTGTAATTTAGTAAAGGACCAGACAACTCTTTTTTATTAAATCATTGGCTTGGAGAGAACACTATATATTTTTTTTAAAATACATTTTCCCACTCTTCTCAGGAAATGGGAGGAATGCTTTATAGTGGTACACATGATGTAATAATCTCACTTTTAGCCGCCACATCCATCATGGTCCTGAGTCTAAACTTCTTCCTCTAGCCACACTTGCACTGAAGCAAGTGGCAGTGAAGATGAAATTGGCTGGGTCTCCTTTTCCTCTGCAGTCCCTGACAGTGCTACACATCTCTCAAGTCTGTTTGCATGGTTTAGGACTCTGAGACCACTAAAAGCAAGTAAAAGCAAGAGGAAATGGTCAAACACATAAAACCCCCACAAAAATGTAAACATAGGTGTGTGTGAGCTCAGTTAGGGAAGGCTAAAGCTAATAATTCAACAAGATTGTTGCAAAGATTATGAAATAAAAGTATTTTTGTTTTTAAAATAGAAATTAAGCAGAAAAGAGCACCAAAAAAAATCAAGACAAGATTTACCTGCAGATGCTGACGATGAGAGAAGTGTAATGGGGTGGCTGCTGCCTTAGGAATGGAATCACAAATGGGAAAGGATCATGACTGGGAAGAGAGGCTTCAGGACACAGTTGCTTCCCCAAAGCAGACAGCATTCAATCCTGCTGTATTTGTCTGACTTCTACATCTATACTGCACTGGGATAAACCTCAGACACAGATCAGCTCCAATTTTGAGACAGTTCTGATCCCTATTTGCCCCCTGGCTTCAAACAATCTTCAGTAGCAGACACTATAAAAAGGAAAACTTTTGGTGCACTTCAGCTACAGGGAAGAGAGTTACTTGTGCAAGAATTTTCAGAGCTTCGGAAGATGGAAACGAATATGAAACCTTCATGGGTGAGGGTTTTTTATTGCTAAATGAGTAGAACTAGAAGCACATAAAAAAACATTGAAGGCTGAGCCTCTAAAACTGGGGAGGTTTCAGAAATTCACTTTGGATAAGGCTCCAGAAATTCAGCTCATGTGAATGGAAGCTACAAAATATCTGTATCACTTGGAATGGCAGATGCTTGAAGGACAGGATTTTTTTAGGACTTTAGGACAGCAGTAAAGTTAGGGGAGGGTTTCATGCTTGAATGATACTTTACATGGATAACTTAAGAGTGTTTATCTGCACTCTCACAAAGGTTTTGGACTTGGTTTGGTGTTTGGATTAGCTCTTATTTTATCTGGCTGCCCTTATGAAGAGTACATTTACATTTTGTTCCCTGCAATATAGAACTGTGTGGCTTCCCTAGGGAGCCTGGTAGCCTGATAGTCTGTCTCTGGGCATACTTAATATGTTTGAAGAGCTTTTCAGGACAGCTGGCAGCTGAGGACATTTTTCATGGACAGCAAAATCCTGAAATCAGCAGTGAGCTTTTTATCAAAACCAGATCACCTCTTTAGGACGGTGCCCTCTTCCACTATATGTTGTCCTGTCCTTCATTTGGCATGTTTATGCTCGGCTTTGAGGTGGCAAAGATGCCAGTGTTTGGGCTAGGGTGGCTGTCACCCTGTAAGACTTTGAGTTAACAGCTGTGGATTCTTTGCTGTTGGTCATTCTTGGTTTAACCATGGGATAGGAGAGCCATCTTGGTATAATTTGGGGTTGTTCAGATGTGTGTAGGTCACTTCAGCTGCAAGGAATTTGGTAAGTATACAGTGCAATGAAAGCTACAGCTCTGGGCACAAAGAATTAATACTGTGTCAACCCATGGCTCAAGCTGGAATCTGCCCTGTTGACTCTATGGGTTTTTATCAGCTTTTGCCATTCAGCCATGTGACAGTGCAGTATGTGTCATTATTTGCAGTTTGCTAATAAAAAGCTGGGAAGGTTGAATTTGTTCTTCTGTAACTTCCTTCTTCTAATTTCGCTTCTTGTTAAGATTAGCCCTATAAAGATGGGTAACTACAGGAACAGAGCCTGAATCTGTACTGAGGTCTGGGCAAAGACAGTGGGAAAGTGCAGAATGCTCTTCTGAACTCCCTGAACACACAGGGGGGACCCAAACATGAGCTGTATTTTTACCTACAAACACTGTGTCCACCATGAAGGCAAATGCCTGGAATGGCTTATTCTGTTCATCTTAAAAAGAACAATGCTAAATCAGCTGGGTTACGAATTTTTCTCTCTTCAGGAAGTCCCACGTTTAAAAATAAGAAAATGAAAAACTGCTTAGTCCCTCAAACTTGAAAGTCAGGATATTCCCACACGGCATAGGCCAAATCCTGAAGGGCTTTATGATACGTTTCTCTTGTGCAGCGACGCCAAGCACAGGAGGAATCTCTACACATGCACAGCGGAGAAAATCTCTGTGGCAGATGTTCATATTTCCTCGTGGAGGGAAGGGAGAAGAAGTAAGAGTTTTGGGGCCTGAATCAGTAGCTTTGGGCAGCACACAAAAGCTTCAGAGTCACTGGCAGAGCGGGGAGCAATGAGCAGTGTCCACTAGTCCTCAGCCAACAGCCAGCAGCAGCCCAGCTGCAGGCCAGGTCTGTGGTTTGGAGGCCCCTGAGCTCCTGGGACTGAGGATTCCTTTTCCTCAGGCTGGCAGAGCTTCAGGCATCAGACTTTTTCTAACAGTCTCTACCCCGTTTCTCAGGATTTGATTATGAACTAATTAGAAGGCAATTTTCTCTGAGACAGCATCCTTTGATTACGGTGAGAAAACACACTGCAGTGTTGGTTTTTCCTCCTTTATGCAAAATTTTTGTCTTCCAATGTATGAAATATACATTTGGGGTTTTTCTTGGACTTTAATTTCAGTGGCATGACAGTAAATCTGCCTGCAGAAGTCCAGTAACTTTCTTATACTTTGCAGCCTAAGTGGAAGCCTCAGTTGGGCAAGTTTAAAATGAAAAGTTCTGGTGCTCGTTACAATAGCAAAACCTTTTAATAGCACCAGAGAGGCAGGGGAACTTCACCAGATAGCTAAATCCATTGATCTCTAATCCTTTGGGCCATACTTACTGTGGAAGACTTGCATGCATGGCTTCAATCCAGAACCGCATGCTGCCAAAAAACGCTTAGTACGTTAGCAGCCAACAAAAATGTAAGAGGTCTGCTCTGCATGTGGGAAACAACATAAAAAGAAGTGGTTTTTTAGCTTAGTCTGACAAACGTTAGCATATAACACTGATATTAAAATGAAATGGCAGAAATTCTCAATCATATCTTGGATGTTGGGGGACTTATATGTGCTAATTAAAAGGGACTGGGTGGCACTTTAGGCTGCTCTGTTGTAAGTTTCTTCTCAAGTACTCCAGTTCAAAACCTTCCTCAGGGAAGAAGCTGCTATTAATGTGCATTTCTTGCAGGCTGAAACATTAAAAAGAGAGATCTACTAAAGACAGATGCATTTCCTCCTCTATTTAGACACAAATACAGATGTTATTCATATCAAATATATATCATTCTCTGTCTCTGGTGACTGATCTTAAGGAACTATAAAATCTAGCTAAATATATTTATAGCTTTATAGTGCCTATACCCAGATAACTCCTAATGCACTTCTCTATTAATATCAATTAATAATGTACATCAGAGGCAGGTCTGTGTTAAATAAAAGTTCATATTGTGCCTTCCAGGTACCACTGACAGTCTCAGAAATTCTGTAAATGCAGAAATAGTTGCATTTTTTTATAAATTATCACTATGTCATACTGACCCAGTGGTTTTCACTGCATACTTGATACTTTCCACTTTTCAGCTTACCAATATTTTATTTGTGTATGTGTGCACACTCACACACATATCCCATATAAACTCTGTATAAATTACCTTTCAGACTGTTTCCCAAAAAAATTCTTTGTACATGTCAAAAGACCTACAGATGCAATTCTTTTTTGAGAAGAGAATGGCAAGCACTGTATCAATTGACAAACAGCCTCAACAGGACAACATTGATTTTTGTTTGTATCACGGTGACATAAAAAACCCCATGTATTACCCTATTTCTCTGACTACAGCATTCAGAGATATTTCTTACAGGCATCTTTCAGCTTCCTGAGGGCTTGCACAACTCTTGTGCCTGTTGGGACTTTCTTCAAACAATGGGAACACCAGGTGAGGATGCCAACAGTTGAGGTGAGGTCATGGACACAGATGATACCTTCCAGAAATACCCCTTTAATCTGGTACCTGTTCCCATTCGTACTAAGGTGACCTAGCAAAATCAGACATATTCTTCAGCAAGGATCTCTTAAAATTCTAGAGCAAACACCATAATACCCAGGATTTGTGAAAGATTTGGTCTGGGATTTGTACATCTAGTTACACTGGTGTGTTTGTAGGTGCAAACTGGACATGTCTAAACCATATTCGGAGCAAACATTTTTCACTCAAGTTCCAGCCTATGTTCACAGTCACCTTCTAATTCTATCACATGGACAAAAGACTTTGAGTAGGCGTCAGGTTTGAGTCACACAAGAGTAAGCACGGCCTGAGCTACTCCCTGGCATGTGCCCAAAGCACACCCCAGCCCACCCTGTGGATGGGCAGGGCACACTGACATGACATGACAACGTGGTTTGTGTCTCCTATCTCAGCTCTGGTGCCCTTCCAGAAATGGCTTGAGGGTTTCACGTTGCAAGACATGTGGAATTTATGGGTAGCCTGAGCTTGGATCACCATACAACAAAGTGACTGTGCCATGCTGTGATGAAGTGTCCAGTGTCCACCAATAGGAATGCACTGGCCTGAGCCAGGGAAAACACCAGACTTCACCCTGCTGCCAAAGCCAAGTTCTCAGGATGCTTGGCCAGGCCTGTTTCAGATGCCTCACTTCTCAAATCCAACACAACACGCCAGTCAATGAAATCAGGGAGAAGTAAATCACTTAGACCCTCTGGAGACAATCAGCAGCTCACAAGCCAGACTTTTTAGTCAGACTTTTGGTAATGTATCCATAAGTTAGAATGGAGCCACTAGGCATCACTGAGAAACATGTCATCTGCCTCAATATGCTTGGAATTAAAGACAGTTCACAGAGCAAAAGTAAGCTATTAATATCCTGTGTTCATAATGCTACATTTCTTTCCTTTTTTCTTTTTTGTACTTCTGAACACCCTACAATAATCTCCAGTCTTAATTCTACCAGATCCCTTTCTTCTAGTTCACAATAATAAGATATTACAATATCCTTTGGAAGACGGAGGCACTGACAGAATGCACTCCAGCACTGCGTGTTCTACCACACCACAGCACAATGGGACACCATTACTGGGAACCAAGTCTGCTCAATCTTGTTATGTCCTTCCAGAGCCAAATCCTGCTTGACTTACTCAAGCAAAAATCCTATTGAATTCAGTGGGCATTTTGCCTGAGAGGGGAGCAGTGAAGAGCCCTCCCTCTTATTTTTCAAGCTTTTCCCTGAAGAGGGGCCTGAGCATTCAAGATGTTGTGTTGCTGCTGGGTGGCACAGGACCATGTATCTTCTCAGGAGAGCTCCAGTCTCTTGTCTAACCCCTAAGACAAATTAATCAGGTGATTAAGAAACTGATTTCTAATGAGCTTTGTCTTTTCAGTTTTGTGTTGTTAATCCACTAAAGCAAACCTTCAATCAAATGTTTTAATTTATAAACTCTTTTGAAATCACAAGTTTTTTATTTACTTTAGATAAATAATACTAGTTACTTGTGAAAGCAGAGCATCCAAAAGCAACAGAAAAACATTTCCTCTGTTCACCCAAAAGTTTTAAGCTGCCAGGAGGATTTTCTTGAAACAACAGCATGTTTGTGCTATAGACCTTCAGACCAATATCCCTTCCCCAAATTATGATGAGTTTTTTTGTCCAAACAAAGAAAGACTTAACCTAGACTAGGGAAAAAACCCAAAACAAAAACCCCCAACCCCCCCACCCCCGTCTTTAAAAAGCATTAGTAGCTTCTAACTGACCTGCTGAAAATTCAGGGCATATTCGCTTTCTTATGGTTATTAAATCTAACAAGTTCACATGACTTTTTAAATCAGTTATTACTGTTCTGATAAAATACGAATGGACTTATTAATGCATGAACTGTACCTAGATAACAATCCATCAACCCTTCCTTTTTGAACCCCAGGATCTGGCCTGTTGAACATGTGTTGATTTTGTATGATACAATCATTTATCAGATTTCTGACAGAGCCCCAGACATGGACCTCCAGATTAGACTGTGGACTTGACATACCTGAGACAACATCTGACGATTGCCCTTAAAGAATATTTGGGTATTTTCACGTGTGGGTTCCAGTTGAATTAGTCATAAGATGAAATCTCTGATTCTTTCTCCCACCAAACTTAATGTAAGGACTAAAATTGTAGATTTGTCACTTAAAGACACCTTTTGCAGCTTCTTTCTTTTGTGTTTGTACAATGATTTCCAAGCATTTGGTGCTCACCCAAGAACCTTAACATAGCAGCCAACCATAAATCTGTTTCTTTCCCCAACAGCCATAAGAGTTTAAAATCCAAAAATCCTCCTTCACAGATTTTAAAGACTCTTTCAGAAGGTCAAGTCACCGTCTGTAGACATATTACTGTTGATGCATTTTCCAGTTCATGTTATCTGAGAAACAGTGAGTGGTTATCACCATTTGATTATATCCTCCACCACCACCCCCTCAATAAAGCAGGATAAACATACATTAGTTTTGAAGGATAATTTTGGTCAGAATTTCCTGTAATAGATCCATTCCTTAGCATGTGAGTCCACCTTTTCCTTGGACTAAATATGCTTCAGCTGGTTCTGTGAAGAATTGTGATGCATGTATAGAAGTCAACAGGAGTGCCCTTCTTGGAAGGTTAATGCATAAATTATATTCCTCCTCCCAAATCATCTCTTCTGATGTTTGAGTGAATGGTTGCAGCAGTAATAATTAAGTAACATGAACTTGTATAAAGAAGGTATGGATCATGTCATTACACCTGCATGCATATAAAGTACCCCTTTTATGGGAAATGGGGTATTATTGCCAAAGATATTCATAAACAAGGAAATAAGAGGAGGATGTTCTGCTCACCCATGTTTTCCATGTTTTTTTTTCTCTCCTTAAACCGGTGAACTCTGTCAGAGGTATTTTGCAATTTAACAAGTCCACAAATTATTCTCATTTCCTCTTTGGTATACTTCTCACTGAGCTGATATAACCAGTGTTTAGTAAAAAATACTTCAGCAAGGTAAGGTTGGTATATTCGCAAAGCTAGGGAAATGCACAAAAGTAATTTCTGGCATTGGTTAAACGTCTCTACCACTAACTTTGTGAAAGTAGGATTGTTGAGTTGAACTATTAGGTGCTGAAGTGTAGAGCAAGAAGAGCCGACGTCTTTCGTGTGATAATTGAAATCATTTCAATTCATTTCCTTCTTGGTTGGACAGAAACATGTTTTCAATAGTAAAGAAATCTTGAGGGAATCCATTGACCTAACCAGTCTTATAATGCAAGAAGTTAATGGACAAAAATGATATTCATCTTCAGTTTATAATAGCATTTTCTTTTCACAGAACCAAAACCATACAAAGGCAAAGTATATTATAAGAGCAACTGCTACTCTGGTAGATACATGACCTTTGCTTTATGTAACAATTACTGGGTTGGTGGAAAAATAAAATAAAAAAACCCCACAAATTTTTATGCTAAGATAATAAATTATAAATTATGAAAGTCTAAGGCACTAAGCAACTTGTAAGCAACAGTCCTGTCTCTTAGCAACGAGCCATGGAAAGCAGCTTGTTGATACGAATAGAGCAGACAGGATTGTTTTGCAATGATTACCACCAAGGAACTAAGAACAACATTTTAACACCTGCCTCAGGGCACTTCTGCACCTAGCTATCCATCTCTCCAGTGGCCCACAAAGCCTGGGCTGGATGCCAAGCGGCTTCTGAGTCCTGCCTCCTTCCCAGAGCTGGCCCACTGCAACAAAAAGGACCCTAGAGGAAAGATCAAAGAGGTAGAGTTCAGGTGTGTTGCACACTTGTGCCTGCTTCTATTTCTTTAAATGCCTTTTTAAAAAAAATGCATGATCATTAGTGTAAATGTTTATTTTTTCCTCTCTCTCTGGCCCTTTAGTGCTGTGTATCTAATCTATACTTAGCATTATGAATGAATGCTGACAAGTTTCTGATATTAAGCCAACATTTTTTTTTACTGTAGTTTTATTCTTAAATACCCAGCAGTAAGAGTTGGGGCAACTGTGCAATCAGCAGCACCTAGTTGTTGTTTTGCCATTGTGCTGGTTTCAAAAACATCCAAAGAAAATATTTTCAGGAATAAAGTGTCTGCTAAGTCCCTGGACTAACATCAGTGGTGGCTCATTCATTCTCTCAGGTAGAACATTATGATAGTGAAGGGAAGCTGTAGTGAAGGATAGTAAAAGTTAAGGGGGAAAAGGGTGATGTGAAATCCAGGCAAATGAAGCAAAAAAAAATCTTAGGAGAGGAGTGGGAAGGGGGAAGGGAAGGAAGGGAAGGGAAGGGAAGGGAAGGGAAGGGAAGGGAAGGGAAGGAAGGAAGGGAAGGGAAGGAAGGGAAGGGAAGGGAAGGGAAGGGAAGGGAAGGGAAGGGAAGGGAAGGAAGGGAAGGGAAGGGAAGGGAAGGGAAGGGAAGGGAAGGAAGGAAGGGAAGGGAAGGGAAGGGAGGGAAGGGAAGGGGAAGGGAAGGGAAGGGAAGGGAAGGGAAGGGAATAAAAATGGTGTGAAAGTGAGAAGAGCATGAAAACAAAAGATGGAAATGGGATAGCGGAGAAATAGAAAAGAAAGAAAATATCATGAAGACACACACACTACTTTGCTGTTAGAAGAAGTAATTTCCCTTGCGGAAAAGAGTGCAGTGAGAACAGCTAAAAGGAGAATTTAATTCTGATCTGCTGGAAATCCATCATTGACTCGTGAGACCTGGCAATTCTTCCAGTCCACTTTAAGCCCTAAGTGAGTTGGAGCACTGATCAAAGCCTACAGGCCAGCTTAGCCTATAACCCCATCTATCTCCACATTATACCTGAATTTATTAAGCAATGCAACTGTGCTAAGCACATTTCTATCAACATAGCTCTTCTGCTGCTGGCTGGAATGCACATATGCCAATTCTTTTTTTTTTTTTTTTACTCTGGAGAAAACTGCCCTATACTTGCGAAGGATACCTGGAGTTCAGTTGGAATATATCTATTTTACATTAGGCATTTACTTGAAGGCCAGAGACCCACTGCAGAAAGCCAGGTTTTTGTTATTTCTGTTTTTAATTTCATATCCAGAGTACACTAATTTAAACTAAATTTGCTAAATGTAACTACTGCCATTGCTGCATAGGTACAATAAACAAATGCATGGGTTGATCCACCTCAAGAAACTATTTGTTTTCCCTGATGCAAAATCCTGAAGGATTTGGTCATTGTGTCTTATATACCATTAAGGCTCACCAGGCAAAAGTAGGCTTTCTCCTTCACTTTTCTTTTGGGTGATTGAATATGAAGTCCAGCTCACTGCACATCCTTATGTGAGATAGTTTAACACGGTACCTCGAGGCTCTGTGGTCCCAGAATGCAGCGCAGCTCACTGGCAGTAGTTCAGCTGAAGACTAAACATTTGGCTCAGTGACAGCAGAGCTGCCAAGAGTTGGCAACAAGAGACTCACAGGGAAGCAGCAGGCTGCTAAACCCTTTCACATTTTTAATTAGATCCACACACCCATGTCTTTGAGCTATCATAAATATACAGATGACATAGAGAGCATTATTTGGGGTAAGGGAAAAAAAAAAAAAACCGAAGGAAAAAAACTGTACTGTGGTATCTCTTACCTTATTAAAATAATTTACCTACAGCTAGTCTTTGGAACTGAGGGGGGGAAAAAGGGGTTGTGACATTTAACTCAGATAAAAGTCTCTCCCTGCCTACAGCCGAATTTACCCTGCACACTGAAGATGCAGGGTCCTGAGATGACTGACATGTCGCCTTAGCTGCAATAGCATCACCAGAAGAGGGCATTATTGGCAGCAACTCCAGTGTGTAATTTCCCAGAAGAGCTATACATTCAAACTCTAAGTATTCTTAAGTGTGTATTTTGCTATGATGTTGCTGTTAAAACTATTTGTTTGGGTTTTTTGTCATTTGCACTGTTGTTACTACTTTCTAAACACACCTTGATATATTCAAAACTATTTCATTTCTTTTTTCTTATTAATTTCTGTGCAAAGACATTTTCCAAGTTCAGTTCTTCCCAACCTTTCTTTCTTCCTGACTCGCTTATTAAATTTCTTCCTTCAAAATAAATATGATATTTGATTGGTTGTTTAATTTAATTCCTTAATTTTTTTATTAGTTATTACACAGAACAATTCCTCTGTCACTCATCACTTTTTTTTTTTTTTTTTAATCTGACACACTTGAGATCAACAGTAATAAAGACATATATCAAATACATTTTATATTGGCAATTGACATCATCATATAGGACAATGCAATGCATAGGATTAAAATATTTCTTCTTATGTCCAAGGACTGTGACAATCAAAGTATTGTCTCTTGTCTCTTTTGTTGGGAAGTTTTATCATTTTATTCAAAATAAAAACTGTAGCTGTATCATCAACCTGCAGCGTAAAAACACACACAAAGGATCTTTGCAACTGGCCTGGAAGGGCTAGGATTTTCTTCATGTATGTCTCCTAATTTTAAAGAAAATCTAATAATGAAACAAAGTACTTGAAATGCTGTAGGGGGAAAAAAGAATCACATGTTGTCCTGCCTGCAAGCACAAATTTTATAAATAGACACTGTAGCAAACATCAAAGAATTTTCTGTGCAAAGAAACCAACAGATCATGTATATTTTACATTGCCCATTTATTCCAAACTGTGCTAGCCACACACTGCCAGTTAACTCTGAATGTGCAAACCACAGTGTCTTCATCCCAGATATCTGGAAAATTGGTCGTGTCATCCTCGCTTTTTTCCTCCTTTATAAGTTAAACTTAGCCATGTCTTACTTCCCTTGATTTTTCTCCTGTGTACTTCACCACAAACTGAGAGGCACAGAGTGACCCAGGAGTTTTGTCTGCTGTGCACCCAGGGCAGGTCCTTGGTGCACATTTCAGCCCACAGGATCTGTGACCATCACCAGTAAATCTGCTCTGACTTCATGTCCCTAGAAGCTTTATTTTTCCCTTGGTAAGGACTTTGTTCTGCACCAAAGAGATGAATGTGTAGGAAGCACCTCTTAGGAATGGAAACAGGAGCAGAGTCTAAGGAGTGTGTTAGCTCTGGGGCTGTGCAGAAGGAATTCTACTTGAGATAGTTCCCTCCTCACTATGTAAGGGAAATATTCAACTTTGACCTCTTTGGCTTTGTCTTTTCTTCACTCCTTATGTCCACCATAGTATTCTTGCAAAATCCTTTGATGTTCCAAGGGCAGTCAAAGGGAGAGGAAGCATCCCCACATCTTGCCAGGAATTCAGAGCCTCAGTTACTAGGAAACATTTCATCAGCAATTTTAATTGGAGGTGGACTGGGCCACTACAAACCTTCACACCATAAGGTTGTGAAGTAAGACATGTCAAGGCTGTTAAATCATTGTGTGGGGAATTTTTTAAACATTTTTAAAAAGATTAGCAAAACAAGACTTCTCTTTTTCTTTGGGCTACCAGCATCCAAGTGAATGAATAAAAATGAAAAAAAAAAGAATAAAGGTAAAAATAATTGATCCCCTTAAAAGTTTACTGCTGCTGGTAATGAGGCACCCTTCTTAGAGGCAGATTCTACAAGAAGTAGTCATGTTAAAGTGAAAAAGAAATTAAAAAAAAAATACGAAAAGGCGATTAAAGAATCTACTTGGAATATTGACCTCAGATTTTCACCAAACTTCCACATCGCAGAAGCTCAAGAACATTTCACAGGTACAGACACAGAAAAAAATCTGCTAACAATAGTACTAATAATACTGTTTCTCATTATTAGCTATGTTATAAAACAGATTTCTTTGATAGCAAAACCATATTGTTAATATCTTCTGTGTGAGTTGTAACAGGATTAAATAAGCAAGTTTCAACGTAATTAATACAAGTGATCTTGTATCTCAGTTACATGTATCTTATCTGGAAGAAGGCATTTTAACAGAGATGTATTCTTTAATGAAGTCTGGGCTGTAGTTTATCAGACTTTCAAAAGAAGGAGTGGTGCCGCTTTTCTTCCCTCTCACTCTCTTCCTTATTTTCCTCTGGAAGGTACCTATCTTGATACTAACCAGCCCCAAGCATGTTTACTATAACTGTCCAACGGAGGTAAATACCTGTGCTGATTCATTAAAATTCTTGTTCAGATCTGATCAAAACCTGGATGTCAAATCTGCGGTCTGCCCATGCAGGCTTCCCCACGCCAGCCTTTTTCAGACCTGCCAAGCTACCAGGCCTCTGGCTATTAACAATTTTATTCAGCGGTTTCAGCAGAAAAACGGACAAGTGAGAAGTGAGAATGGAAAATCCTGTTTAAATCATCTACTCTATTTCCATGTCACTGCTGGAAACTTTGCTAAATTTACAGACTTTGCTGTCATCAGTGCTAAAAGAGGTTTCTGTGTACAGCTTTTGCTGCATCAGATCCATGCAGCAAGCTGTTAAAAAAGATGGGGTAGATGGGTGTGATTTTGACCTTTCCAGAATGAGTTGTGCCTCTCTGGATATAGAAAGACCTAAACCAGAGTTTGTGAACATTGATGTGAGTATTTCCATCAACTCCACTGAGCCTTGGGGCAGCCCTGAGGGGAAGAGAAACAAGAATGATGCCTTGTGTTTGTCCCCACCACCAGCCTCCCATCCTTACATACCCAGAGCGAAGTAGGACTGTGTAGACCTGGCCTTGGACTGTTCTTTTGTGGGCAGATGGGAGAGAGGTTACTCTGCTGATGTTTCGAATGGTCTAGGCACAGGATATTCCCCAAAACTGAAACTGGATAATGTAGCACAATGGTGCCTCTCAACATCTTTCCCTGCAGAGATCGTTTGATTAAGCATGATATGTAAAACTTAAAGCACATAACATTTGTTTCAGAGTTGGTTGTACCTACAACACTAGGGAATTTGGCAGAGTGTTGTCTGGCTGTAAGGCATGGTCAGAAATTTGTAAGTGAAATTTGTAAGTGACCCTCCAGAGCCCAAGCACAACTCAGTGCTTCAGTGTTCCCCCTTTCTGGCACTGAAAATAAAAGGTGGGAGAAAGCAAAGCAAAAAATGTGTCTTTGTGCCATTGTAAATCTGGCTCAGAGATGGTCTGCTTTGGCTCAGCCACTGATCAGTCCTTCTTGGACTCCTTTGCTACAGAAATGGCTGAAGGACATGTTTGGCACATCCTGCTCTCAGTCCAGTCCTCCCTCCTTACATCCCAGTCAGGAAGCAGCCTCTATGCCAGACCCTGTGCTGGCAGCACTCAGCAGGAGCACAGCACAGAGAACATGCCTGAGAGCCATTACCAGGCACTGCTTGGTCCAGTTGCACTGCAGAGGGCAGATTTGTGATCTGACGAACTGTGCAGTTGCAAGTGTAACTCTTACCTGTCCCCAGAATTTCCATGGTTGGGCTCACCCACTGCAATGCTATGCTAAATAGTTGGAAAGATTTTTTTTGGCTCTGAAAAACACGTTTCAATCATGTTTGTTTCCCTTTGCTGCTCCACCTAAAAAGGCATGTCCAGGAAACATTTATTTTCAAGTAAAGAGGCAGCTTTCATGGTCTCTTTCATCTTTTAATGAGACACACAAAATATACTACTTTAAATCAACAGCACTGAATCCAATTAAAATATATGAAAAATGATATCTGGTTTACTGTCAGACTTTGCAGATGTCTTGTGTCTTACAGACAAAAAAATCCTATACTTGTCAAAGTAAAATAATTTAAATATTAACTTTTTCTGGTTTGTTATTTAAAAGAATCATGTTTTTTAATTGCTAGCATATATTCATATTGTCCTCATTTCTGTCAGCAAAATAGTTCTAAACAACCCCATTTTAGCAAGCAAATTTATTACAGTTATAAATAAAATGATTATTTCAGCAGCTGTAAAATGTTCCACTACACACTACAACTATTTCTCCAGTAAAGGTTTTAAACACATCATTTCATGCATTCCATGCTATGAGCAGTGGTATTCCACGGTTAGGAAAGGTACCTTTCCTCAAACCAGCTTTAATGAACCCAAAAAACTACACTGACTCCCACAAAAGTCACAATAGTAAAACTCCATTCAGGACTACCTTAACTAGACTTAAAGCAAGAAATTCTAAAACAAATAAAATGGACATCATGATGCAAGCAAGTGCCCCCCTGCCCCATCCTTCCACAAAAATCCTCTCATCCCTAGCACATTGAAAATCAGTAAAAAATATTCAGGGACTTTTCTGTAATAAGCAAATAATTTTAAAACTAGAATCTATGTGGTATTTTGCTGTTGTTGTTGGGGGTTTTTTTTCTTTTTTTTTCAGTCAGAAATACTGCAAAGGATTTATTTAGTGTGCCTTTTTTTCAGCATAACTAGGAATATCCTATTTCAGATTTCCCCTTTATTCTATCCTGGAGACAGTATCAGTACACTGAAGGCTGAGAGGGAAAAATCCCAAGTCCTGTTGCAGTCATTGTGAATTTTGTCTCTGACTTCAGAGAGGCCAAGATGTCTCTCTCAATAGTCCCTTTTTTATAGATCACAGTATCCCCTTAGACCTTTTGGCCATAAGATCGCACTGGAAACTTTTATTTAGGTTTCTGCCCTTTCTTCTCCCCTTGCCCGGGTTCATGCTCTTCTTTTAACTGGAGTTTAGAAGGGTGTGAGAGCAGAGTCAGTCACTAAGGACAGGGCTTGGGGTTCAGAGAAGGGAGCACTACCCTTTACCACAAATACATCTGTGTTCATTAAATTTAACGGGGTTCAAAGAAGTCTGTCAGGACAAGATTAGTTCAGCCTCCCCAGCCTTTTCTCCATTAGTAAAGTTTCTTACAGATCCCTCAGCTGCCAGTTCCAGATATCCTATAAAACTAGAGCTGAGCACACGCCTATGCTACCATCCAGACACCACTGACTGATGCCTGTAGCTCATTGCCAAAATGTAGGAGCAGGAGCATGCAAACAGATCATTGCAGCAACTATGCATTCAAAATTTAGCCTGTTTTCCACTAACAAGCAGAAATAACATCCCATTCCACTTCCATTCAGGAGCTAGTAATACTGCCAGATAAACTTCCTAAGGTTTCTTTTCAGCCGTGAACCACAGAATGCTGAAACCAAGAGGAACTTTTCCTATTCCAAACACTGTTTCACAAAGGGCAACTGCAAGTCTTCTCCCACCCACACCCAGAGCAAGGTTCCCTCATTTATGAAATGCCCATAACTAGTAAAGATGTTTTCATTCCTACCTTCCCTGGCAAAGTCCCAGGTGCAAGCAGCAACAAGCACAGGAAGCCTGATACATAATCTGCCCAGCCTGACTCCAGCATTCTTTGCTCCTCACATGACAGATCAGATACTTGGTCAAAACATCTCTGACAGGGCTGCCAGCCCTCCAATATCAAGGTAGCCTGATTTTTTAGGGAAAAGCTAGATCTATTTGTTACTGCCTTATCTATTTGTTCTGCATAGCCTCTAGATGTTTACTGTATTAACCACCTCTCTTTGCTTCATTTCAACTCAACATTGTCATCTCTAAATACAGAAAACTTGTCACTGACAGTCACTTTCTCAGAACAAAGTTAACATGATTTTTTTCTATTAAAAATAAGCAAGCTGTGTCCAGTTTTCGTAGAAATTGTGCCCTGGGTAAATCTAAGGCAAGAAATGTTAAGAACCCTTCAGTGATCCATCATTTCAGTGATTCTGGAATGATTAAACCTGAAGGGAGAACAGGTTTGTGCAGTTTGAGAGTGTCAGTATGGACATTTTTCCTCGATCAAGCTGTCCTATTTACCAGTGTCACTTTCTAAAGAAAACAGACTCAGAGTTACACATTCTCATTTGAATTTGAAAGTACCATGCATGATGTTTTGTTTTCCACTCTTCTTTCTCATTTCCTGCCTCTCTCCAAGGTCCGGGTCTGAACCTTCTGACACAATTCATTAACCTGGTCAAGACAAAACCTGTAGCGTAGAACCTCTAGTTACAAGTTTTCATTGTCCTTCTTGGCGTCCTTAGGAAATCACTTTACCTCGCTGCCCCTCTGCTTCCAGTCTCACTTCCTACTTGCAAACACAGACAAGACCATATCTTTCACTCTATGTTTTCCTGATGCATCCAAATGAGATGTTGGTGGAGAAAGTAAAACAGCTGCTGTATAGTCTCAATACATTATCCTAACACCCCTAAGCCATGCAGTGCCATTAATGTTGGGGGAATATTAATTAAGGCAATGCTTCATTTGTATCAGTGTTCTAATGAGAAGAAACATGTTCACCTTTCTTGTCTATTTTGCATATGTGAAACTTAAAGAAAATTAAAAAACCTAGACATACTGTCATAGCGTGGAAAATTCAGTCAGGAATTTCATTAGGTTCTTTCCTAGAGAAAGGAGGTCACTGGTAATATAGAATGTATCATGAAGAAACACAAGCAATCCAGCAAGGCCTCTTCCTCTCTTTTCTCCCCCAAGGGTCAATGTCTGCTTCACAGGCCATTTCAGCATCTGTTTGTGCTGAAAAAGTGAATGTACCTGTGACCTGGATGAATAATGGTGGTAATGCTTTGACCCTGAATGAGATTCAGCATTGAAAGTGTCTTTCACAAGGCAGATGCCATAATGCTGATGACACCACTGCAGCTGTGAGGAGTAAAAGGGCTGATCTTTTCATTATTTAGCCAATTAATTAACAATCAAGGCAAACTGCAACTGGTGACCACCTTGCATGGTCACTTCCATGTTGAATTCTTATGAGCAAATATTGGCTCAGTCTGGTGGCTTTCAGCACTGCACAGCCAGGTTGCCTTAATGTGCCAATTTCTGGCATGACTTCAGTATTTTTGCCTGCTGACAGAGGGGTGCTGCTGAGACAAGCAGGACTGGAAAGTGAGGGATAATGAAGATGCCCTGTTTTACAGGATCCTTTCAGGGGCTGTACCAGTTTCATGGGAAGTTTGTTTCTCCCAGGACAAAAGCTGCTGCATTGGCTAATAGAAGGAGGAGTATTACACGATGATGGATGCGTGAAAATGACACGCCAAAACAAAACAGCACACCCCGTTTCTTCCCTAGGGGAGAGAGTGGCAGAACAAACCACATGTGACAGTGTCAGTCATGTTGCTTAATGGACTGCTCTGGGACTTTCAGATACTGCAGCGATGTGGACAACATCAGAACCCGTTTGGGGCTGCAGAGCACCCATGGTGAAATGGGTAAAATGGTGAAAACCTCAAGGTCATGCTCCAAATTTTTAGAAGACAGCCTGAAAAAGCTCTAGGTCATCTTTTTGGCATGGGAATTTTTTACCTGCATGATGATCTAAGAGTACCCCAGAGGAGTCCTCTATATGGTGTCTACACAAATTTGAAAAAAAATGAAGGGTTTTATGAGGAATTAGTCTTGAATTATTTAAAACTGGAAGTAGAATAAGGTACAACTATTGTCATGGTGTTCCATTTCTATATTTTCTAAATGAAAACTGAATTTTCCTATTTAGCGTTAATATTCTCTTTTGGGATATTAATAATTTTAATATTAAAAAATAAAGAATTTAAGAGTTAAAATTAAAAATATCTGGAATTGTTGAAGAAAAAGCCATGATTAATATGCACACTTTTCTCCATCAAAATTATTTGAGAACACTTCTTATATTTCTGTTCTTCTTCCTTATTTAATTTCATCTGGATTAGGAAAATGATTTCTCATCCTTTTTGGCTCCAGATTCTCCACTCTTGTGTCTCTGTGATATAATGTGGAAGCCCACCACAAACATGACTATGTGGATTCTAAGGTATTTTAGATCTTTTCTATAGCAGAGCAGTCCTCCACCATCCCATTTCGATTTGTTAGAGCAGTGTGTTGCACTTAAAATTAGCCTGAATAACTAATAATTTGTTTGGATTAGGGTTCGGACAGTAGACCACAGAATCAAAAGACTATACACAATCACGTTTCGGATCTCAGACAAACAAAAGAAGAATTATCTAAAATTCACCTCTGCTTTTAATAAGGAAACTATGTACACAAGCATGTGCTGTACTTTTACAGAGATGTTTAAAATTTGGGTAAGCTTTAGCATAAAACAGAAAACATACAATATCTAACATAAAACCCTGAACGTTTCTCAAGTAGGAAAATTTCAAAAGAAAACTCAGCCAAGGTTCGATTCATATGTAAAGTCAATGTCAAATTGTTTTATAACAATTTAATACTGTTCTTTCATCATATTCTTCTAGTCCTCCAACTCAAACGATAATGAGAAATAAGGGACAAGAATGCAAACTGGCAATGGTAGAAAAATACAGTAAATAACAGAATAAACACAGCCAGTTGCCCATATATTTTAAAGTCTCTGAAGTATTTTAAAGGGAAGTAATAAGTTCTTCTAAGTAATAAGTGTTCTTCTTTTAGAATAACATAGCATACTAGTTTCTGGGCACAAAAAGGAGAAAAAAGTAAAGCAAAAGCTGGATATTGGATGCAAAGCATTAACCACATTCCTTCCAATAAAACTTATCGAAAGGAAAATATGTAAAGAACCAAGCTCAGAGATATAACTTGCCTTGAAATTCTAAAGGCCACTTCTCAAAACACACGTTGTCTGTTTAAAATACACTGATGTTATCCACCACCTCGATGGTATTTATAAACCCTTTTTCTCTTTTCATCTGTCATTTTATTTTAGACTCATAGCTTTTCCCAGTCTTCAGCCCTCCACTAAGGGAAAATAAAAATTAAAAAACAAGTCCCAAACTTGAAAATCTGAAAATGTCTATTCAACCACCTTCAGCTTTACATGAACCTTTCTGCAATTTACAGGAAGAATAAAGAGCCAGGCAATCTTTAAAGCATCTTAATTGTTCTCTGAGTGTAATGGAACCCTCAGGAGACATGACCCTAAGTTGGCTGTAAATCATATTTGATTCCATAGACTGTGCTATTTCTCCCTATCTATGGTACATATATGACATGAAAGCAGATTATTAAATCACACACATGCTTATTTTTTAAACAGATCTTACGAGTTCTTTCCTTTTTTTTTTTCCTATCTTTTCCTGAAGAAAGGCCGGAAGTGGATATGGAAATGGCAGGGGATCAAATGGTATCTTGAAAATTAAAAGGGGGTGAGAAAACAGTAATTAATCTGCCATAGCTCTTACAATTTTTTTCTAAGGCCCAGTCAATCAATCTTCTTCCAATCTGTCTCCCATCGTCCTTTTATCACCGGTATATCATCCATTCGCCCACAAACTCATTTACCAGTTGTCTCCCTTCCTTTCCTGAATTAAAACTCCGCCAACCTGAAATGGTTCAAAATCTTCCTCCAAGTTATGCCAAACAGCTTCTCAGAAACCTCAGGCACACACCTATCCTCTAGGCTGAGAACCACTTCTCTCCTCATTTAACCTAGCCAGAGCTCAGCACCACACCCTTGGCTCAGGGCTTGCGCAGAAACCTCCTTCTCTGTCTCCAGCAGGAGCACACCAGCTTGCTGTCCTCTAGTACAAATAACCAGCCCTCAGAATCAGATGGCTTTTCATTTCATGAGAAAGTCCTTACTGAATTTAGAAGAATTCATCTGCTGTCAGTCCATGATCCCGTTTGCAATTAGCATTGAAAATAGATTAGGAAAAGGAATAGGAAGAAAGACCTGAAGAGGCTAATGTTGGCTCCTGTAGGGACCAAAGAAAACTGCCTTGCTAAAGCTTCTCTCTCCTCTGCCTTATGTTTGCAACTATAAGGTAAAGGGGTTTTTTTGCCAGCAGATAGATATTTAAAAGGATAAATAAGCTCCAGATCCAAAAATGTTGTCTTGTTATAAAAATATAACAAGGTAAGAGTTGTGACTTAGTTTAGCAAATCTACAGTAATCACCTGCCCCTCTTCTGCTCTGCACAAAATGCACATACTCTGTCTGTCTACATCAGGAGTTTAAATGGGATTGTGAGGCACCAACCAACCAGCCCCAGAACAACCAACCAGCCCCAGTCAAAAAAATTGTGTTTATAAAGCTGTATGCAAAAGGTATATGGAGAAACCTGGGGCTAAATTCTTCCTGCTCATGACTGTGTGTAGAAACATTTTCTTGGAAACTGAGTTGGAATTATACGATGAAATTCTCAGGCAATAATTACAATACAGGAAATAACATTTAAATATAAGAAGCAACTTTTCTACCTTTGGGATGATCAAACACTGGAAGCAGTTACCCAGAGGGGTGGTGTAGGCTACATCCTTGGAGATATTCAAGCCACAAATGGACATGGTTCTGGGAAACCTGTTCTAGTCAATGTTGCTCTGAGATGGAGTTTGGACTATCTGGTCTCTAAAGATTCTTGTGAACCCCAACCACTGTTATTTTTGGTTCTGTGGGTGACCTTTGTGCTTTAGTACTTTCTCAAGGGCAAATACATCTGCCATACAGTCAGACCATAGGACTATGTACATATAGTCTCTGTCTGTCCCATGTCACAGTGGTGGTCAAAAGCAACTAGTGTAAGACAAAGCAAGCAGAGGTGTTTCTTTGAAGATCCTTGGTTGAATGCTGAAAGGGCAGATGGAGATTGAAGGAGACAGGGAAATGGAAATCTACACAAACTGCATTGGTGCAGAGCGCCTTTGGTTCCTGAGTATTACCAGCTCATGCCTGGTTTTGAGATCTACACTACAACCTGTAAGAAAACTGTGATCCCACCAGGTTGGTGCACAGCTGAAGCAGTGAGGCACAGCAACGTGTTGAGCAGGGTAACAACATCCTGAGGTTGACCATCTCCTAAGGTGCCTTGCTGTCTCTACAGCTCCAAAGGGTATCTCAGGTAAATGAATTCAATCCCTAAGACAGTTGCCATACAGAAGAGCCTAAAGGCACTTGTTTAATGTGGACTAGTAAGTGGCACAAATCCTCCTGAGGATGCCACACCACACCAGTTCAAAGCTCACTTTAATACTAGAAGTCCAGCCTCCCACATGAGTAGAGCAGCATTCCCACTACAGACTCACAAACCACGTGGGCTATAGAACATTTAAAAGTTTTTCTGCAGGGAAAGCAGAAGGGTAGGAGATGCAAAATAAGTACTGAAGAAGCACAAAGCAACCACCAGGACTTCCTTAGCAAGATTAAATGCCACAGATTTAGTCAACATTAAGAACTATGGAGCAGTATGCCTGCAGTTCCCTTGAAAGCTCAGCATAGCCTGTTACCACTTTAATATTAGAATTAAATGAAGAAAATTGAGAAACCAACTCAGATTTGACCTCCGGATATTGTGCTCAGTAAGTCCAGAGTAGCCCAAAGGCACATAAACTAATGAAAATTATTACCCCACTAGCTGCTGTCTTAACATATGCCAGGTACAAAACAAACAACCTGCAGTTTTGAGGCAGTTTATTTTGGTCCTAGGAAGCATGTTATGTATCTCACTTCCCAGGAAGACAATGCAGTTCTGTGACATGAGGTTACAGTACAGATGGAGTGCTGGTTGATTGCATAATGGTCTGGTGTTGAAGAATTCAAACATGAGCTGTCTTTATAGATTGGAAGTGCCCGTCTTGCACCATTTCCAGGTTTGTTGTCACTCATAATATTTGAGGGAATGCTTCATGAACCAATAATGCATCTGCGCTGAAAATGTTCCACAGGAGCTGTCAGCCATCCTATTAGCACACTCACTGACACTGGCCACAGTCTTAAAATAAAAAAATAGTTTTTTTGAAGGATGTACTTGGCATTTTTCAATATTAAAATAATAAATAAAAAATGGTATGTTTTCTGTTAAAAATTTAAAATGCAACTGTATCTACCTGGACTCACTTTGCAGACATGCATTAATTCATTTAGATACAACATCTGAAAATCTCTGAATAAGTAATGTGTATCTCTTAGTGAACTATAACATTCCATATTTTCTGTTGCTAATGAGCATTAAAAGCACTATAAATACATATTCTATAAAAAAATGTGAAAACAGGTGGATTTTTTCCTCCTAAATTTAAGCTTATATGTACCTTGTCATTCATTCTTCAGAATATGGAGTTCTGAGGTGTCCAAGACACACTGTTCTGCTTCTAATCAGGCAAAATATATATAAATGTAGCCATCTTAAGGAATGCAACCTGATGACTTTCCTGAGTCTGCACTGTAATCTATGTGCCTTTCTTGGTGCTTTGTTATCTCAAGGGTTATTTTAAAATATACCCTTTAACTGTCTTTACTAGTAAGTCACTGGGAACAGAACAGATTTCCAGTTGGAAGATGAAGCTTTTGTGACCAATCTCTGAAGAAAAGATGGGAACAAGCAATCTTTGTTTCCTTACCTAATCAGTCTTACCCTTGTTGTTCCTCATCCACTATACCAAAGGTGCCATTCTCTCATGGAGAGTCATGCTCAGTGCAGGAAAAGCTGTATTTAATCAAGCTCATTTTCAGCAAGATAAAAGCTTTGAGTAATCAGACTGTAGTTGGGTAGGAAATTATTTTTCATTCCTGAATATTCTTATTAATAATTGTTATCTAAACAAAAAATAGTAATGTGATGCCCATGCAAAGTGATAATTTTCTGGGGTGTCTACCCTGTGTGAGTCACAGGAGGTAATTCTTTGATTACACATCTCAAGTTTAGGGAGTACACTGAAGTATGTAGTATGAAGACTTCAGGAATACAGACAGACTGATGAGATTTTTGCCCACAAAGAATGTTGGAAGAAACAAGTTTGTTTAGGTAAGAGGAGGCAGAAGGGGAACATAATACATTTGTCCTATTCCTTAACTCAGTTTATCTTTTTTCCTAGTTTACATCAATCACAAGGCGTCATGATTTATAGGGCTTGTCCCACCCAAAGCATCTGGAAACACTGGCTGCCAGGCTGTCCTTTTCCTGGGCTTCAGCAGCAGCAATGGTAGCAGCATCTTTGCTGATAATTTGACCAGAGATTGGAAAGAAGTTGGCAGCTTGTTTTGCTGCAGTGGAGATGGGGCTTGAATATTAGGACAAAACCCCCAAATCCAACAAACTTCAATCTGATGGTATGCAGGAATAGGTCATGTGCTCATGGTTTGCAAGCTTCCTTCATGGGAGCCTTTCAGACTAAATCACAATTAGGGATAGCATGGGCACAGCTGACTATCATCAGCTATGAGCTTGGACAGGGCAATCTCTTGTGACTCACAAGTGATGTAGCTCTGGATTTCAGTGGTGATTTTACAACCCTGCCTCCACATGAGTACTGAAAATCATGATTGTTTTTTGTTAAAAAGAAAAAAAAGTGGGGAAAAATTAATTCTAAATGCTTTGTTTTTAAAATATTCAGTTAATCTTATGTAGAATAATTCCCTAGTTCTTATTATTTTTCTAAGCACACATTCAGAGAAGCTACAATTTGTCTGTTAGGAAACATGAAATGATTAACCTAAAATTCTTTTCCCAAAATATTTCCAAGTCAAATTTTTTATTACAACTTCTCTTTCCCAAAAACAATATGCTCTTGACTAAAGTATGTAATTAGTAAGTAAGAATCAGTGCTAATCATGACAGAATATAGAATTTCAATGGATTCAATGACAAAGCAGTTTTTTTCTTCTAGTATTCGTATGACCCACGTGTACAGCACACGTGTGGAGGTCTTGAGATCATGGATTACTGAGGCCTCTAAGAATTTGAAGTAAAACATTCAACCTGACTGGAGTACTGTGGTTTTGGCAAGTATCTACTTTTTCCAGTGGCATTGCTAACACCTTGCCTAGATGGAGCTTTAGCTAAATCTGTTCATGAGCATTGGTTTCATTCAGGTCCTGGGACAGTGAGAAGATAATGATGTTACTGAAAGCATTAAGCATTCTCACATGCACCAAATATTCCTCTGACTGTAGTAGATATTCAAATATATACTTTAAATAATATCTTTCCTCCCAGTGCCCTCAAACTACTATGCAAACTATGGATATCATACCACTGAAATGAAACCCCTTTTTCAGCTTTGGAGAACTCATGAAATGTTTCATGAAATGTTATTTCCATCTTTAACAGAGGGGATGTTGTAAGGGCTTCTCTATATTGCAAGGATTAAGAATTTATTTGGTCCCACTGGCATTTAAAGGAGCAGTTATGACCTATTCCCAGCTCACTAAACACTCCATTGAGAATTCCAAATAGTTACAGATGACCCACCGCTCCCCTCAGTCCCTACCTTCCTTCATCCTGAGCAATGGTGGAAATTGAGACTCCTGTCACACCAGCCTTTTCCAATGCCTCTTTATATTAAGACAGGTCAGACAGGGTCACTGGTCTTTGATCTACTGTATTTCTTCATTCTTATTTTAAACTACCCAACCTTTCTCACATTCCCATAACTCATGACAATGAAAGCAGCAGCTGTCTGCTCCACTTTCTAACTAATAACTTCTGTTCAGAGTGGGAGGGAAAAAACAGCTTTATTTTAAAAGCAGGATTTTCTGTTGGGGAACCAAGCACTAATTGCTTTACGTTGTGCTCTTGTCTCCCCTCTTACTCCAGGAATACCTACAGACCACCTCTGTTTTCCCTTTGCCTGCTTCTACCCCTCTTCATTTCTCTGCAAGAGCAAGAAGCAGAACTTTGCTACCTTTGTGATTATTAGTGGCCCTGGGTTCATACTGATTAGTCCCAGTGGCACAGGGTTAATGAGTTAAGTGTGCTTATTCAATTAAGCCACCTCTTTGTTTTAGCTCACATAAATTTTAACCTGATCGCTTCAAAATTACCTTTGGCACTATTCAGTAATAGAATAAATTGGATAAATTGAATCAAAAGAAAAATGAAAGCCTTCTTAGTTCTTAAGTATGTGTGTACTTGATTTCCCCTCAGTAAAAATAAATGGATAGAAAGCTTAGTAGAGGCATTGTGATTCTGAGTTGATCTACAGTTTACATTATGGAACACAGGCAAACAGGAATTCTTTTGGGTCTTGGCCTAATGTTTGGAAGAATTTGGCACTCTTACAAATTTTAGGTTGTTTTCAGTCAGTTACTCAGTTATCTATTTTCCTCAAAATGCCCTTGGACTATACCTGACACCCAGCAACCACTTCAGTGCATTAGCTTGGACAGAGGATGAATGAGCCATTGCAATGGAACACCTTTTCTAACACAGTGGCAGAATACAGCAATTTACTTTCCTCAAAGTTGCATTTGTGGGATTGTAAATTAGTAGTGGATGTCACACTGCAGCATGGAAGAACAACTGATGGCTACAGTTAAGGCTCAGCAGAACACAAAGATTTTTTCATCTGTAAATAAGATGTTGGAAGAAAAGCCACTGGATCCCAGTCCATAGTTTCCTGAAATGACTCTTTGGCATACTAAAAAGGTATTTGATTTCTAATGCTGATTATCATTGAGAAGCATCACATTTGAATCTCTCTGATTAAATGGAGGACTTTCATAATCTTATTACTAATTACATTTGTATACACACTGACTGCCCTTAAAAATACCATCTTAAGGTAAGAGTCACCTCATCTAACATTAATCATTTAAAAATTAGGCACCTAGTCTGAGCCAATTATCTCAGCTTTCTCAGTGTTCAGTGAAGAGAGACAGACACCTCCAGAGCATGATTCATCCCACAAATATCAGAAGAGGCTGAATCTCTTGGTAGTTTGTTCCACTTATACCATGATGTCACCAAACACAATTAGATGAAATTACTTCTGCCCTGAGTACAAATGAGAAGCTGGATAAAAATTTAAAAAAAAAAAAAACCAAACAAAAAACCCAAAAAACCAAAAACTAAAAACCACAGAAAAACCACTAAATGATTCAACAAACTCTTTCCAGTAATGCCATATGAAATATGAAAATTAATGAAGTGTTATTCATCCATCTTGTTTTCTTCACATAACAAGGATATTGTCCTTAAAAATGGTGACATTTTTGATTCTATTCAGCAGTGTACAGAATGCCCTGACCTGAAGTAAAACGAAGTTTTTGTACTACGAAACTTTTGGCAGGCAAGCAATTTCAATCTCCCTGCATCCGAATGATTCAAATCCATTCTCTTGGGGATGATTGCTACCAAGATTTCCATTGGACTGCAGTGATTACACCTTTGAAATTGTCTGACATATTTTGATGTTTCCTCTAACATTTGTAGCTAAATTTCCAACTGGAGTATACTCATTTTTGTTAGAAGTGTTAGGAAACCTTGCTGTTCGGTGACTTGCTGCTGTTGGTAATGTCATGTAGAGGGACATTTACCTGATTCACTCCCTATATTGCACATAACCAGCCTTTCTTCTGGACTGTGTTCTTCTTAATCATATGCCTTTAAATCAACTTGTAACTTCCCTTGAGGAACATTCATAAGAAAACGCTTCACAGTAAGTGTTTCAAGGGGCAGAAGAGAGCTTGTGTGTCCTGTAAAAACATAAAATAAAAATATAAATTAAATTGCGTAGAAAAACCTCAAATTAAAATAGTCATAGAGATCACTTACTTATTTGGCAGTTTAATCTGACCTAGGATCCAGAACTGATTGCTGAACTATCTCCTAGAAATGTGATCTTCAAACTTCATCTTATTCACACAGAGACCTTGGCAGCACAAACAGGCAGTACATCACTCCAGCTGTATCTCTGCTGCATTGGCCTCTGGTTCTGAATTACAGCATCTATCACATTCTGGCTTTTGCTTGCCAAGCTTTTAAAGGTGTGCTCTTGCTCACTGTACCTTATGAACAGCTTTCCCTTCCATCATTTGGCCTGATTTTGAAGTTTACTGATATCGACTTATAAAATATTCTTTCTCTGCATGCCTACCCCTCTGACTACTGTGTAACTGAGACATGCATGCATATCGCAAGTGTCAAGTCCCAGTCTGAAAGTGCTTTGTCTTGCTCACGCAGACTGTGAAAACTTCTGCCCATAAATATCTGAACCTCATATGCTTTTAAATCTAGACACAACATACATCCTTTGGTTAAGACCTATTTATAATTAATAGGGTGGCATGGACTGGCAGATTCTTCACTGGAAAGACTATAGATATAAACTCTATGTATATATGTATACATATATATATGGAGACATGCTCTATTCCTCTTTTCAGTTTTAATACCATCATATATCATATTTGTTTTTAAATTATGTTTTGCTCTGAATTTTATTTTATAATAAATAAATGAATTTTGCATGTTGACAGGAGCTGGCCTCAAAGTCACATTCTCACTCTTTAGCAACCTGATCATGAAGGTAACCCTGTAGCTTTCAGTACCCTGTTGATTTCATTACTCTGTCCCTGTTTTTTTGGTTTTGGGGTTTTTTTCCATAATACCTTGTTGTAGTTTAACCCCAGCCAGCAGCCAAACCCCAGGCAGCTCCTTGCACATTCCCCCAACCAGTGGGATTGGGAAGAGAATCGGAAGGGTAAAAGGTAGGAAACTCATGGGATGAGACTAAAACAGTTAATAAGGAAGGCAAAAGCCACACACACAATCAAAGCAAAACAAGGAATTAATTCACTGCTTCCCACGGGCAGGAATGTGTTCAGCATCTCCAGGAGAGCAGAGCCCCATCACATGTAGTGGTGACTTGGGAAGACAAACACCATCACTTCAAATGCCCTGCTCCTTTCTCCTTCTTCCACCCCAACTTTATATACTGAGAATGATGCCATATAATCTAGAATATCCCTGTGGTCAGTTTGGGTCACCTGTCCTGGCTGTGTCTCCTCCCAGCCTCCTGTGCAGCCATACCAGCCACTGGGAAGAAAGTTAACTCTGCAACACCCCAAATCAGCACATATCCAAAATGTTGAAAATCACTGAAAGTAAGTCACTTGTTGGTTTTTTTTTTCCAAGACTCTAGTGTTGCAATTCAGTGCTTTATGTACACAAGGCACCAAACTTAAACAAAAATAATTGGGAAGAGGTAAAGTCCAGGCCTGAAGAAAATGCTATAATCAACGAGCCACTCTATTCTTGTCCATTGATATATAACTATATGCCATGAGAGGCTCTGTCACCACTATGTCTGGGCACATTGCCCAGGTCTCTCTTCTGGGGTGTGTCCCTGGAGCCCCACAACTGGGAAGTAATCAGCGGGACCAACCTTCTTCCTCATCCTCCCTGCAGAGAAACACACAGGTGTACCACAAAATCAGAATTGAAAAGGTGTTGAGAATCCACTAGATCTTTTCTTTTAACCAACTGTGGTATTGAGCACATATTTGAGGAAAGGTCTCATTTGTGGGATAGACCTATAGCTCTAAACAAAACACCTTTTAGTGCAAGTGCTGTTTGTCTTTTTTAATAAATGAATTAATTGTGCATTTAGAATGGTATTTTTAAGGTCAATTTCTAAGTTCTTTCAATGTGCAGTGATTATATAGAAAAATAAAAAATGCTTTTCTGGCAGTTGTGTATGAAAACATCTTTGGAGAATACAAGAGACAGGAAATCTACAAAACAGATTCTAAGGTCTAAGCAGAAATAGTCACAAATCACACCCATAACTCCTGGATCAAACTAAACATCTCCAGAACCCTTTTCAAAGGGAGAGAATGGACTGAACAGGTTTGGACCTTTCAGTGATACAGAAAAAGGAACAGTTTTACTATTATTGTTCTCTTTCAGAAGCCCATAGAAAGGCGTCTGTGGGAAAGCAGGAGGTCTGAGATCTTAACAGCTGACCCTTCTCTAGAGAGGAGACAAAAGGGTGTTTGGATCGATGAAATGTTTCATGAAAAGAAACCACCTACAAAGCAAGTGGAATTGCAGGCAGCTTGACCATTCAGTTACAAGTGTATGACTTCATTTAGTCATTCATTAGATGAAAAAAATTAGATGTTTAAATTACTGTGGTTTTGAGAAGAAATGCTGGTAACAAACTGTGAGTTCGCAGGTAAAATTACTGGAACTTTTTACTTTAGAAATCACAAAGCCTTTGAAATAAAGGGTTAAATTCAGTCCCAGGAGAATGGAAAATACAACATATGCAAGCTGATACAATATATAACCAATATAACCACCTTTATAGATACAAATTAGTTGCAGAGAACTATGAAAAAGTCTACTTCAACAATGGCAAAGGTATGCTGCATTTTATATAGTAAAAAAAGTTACTGAATTCCTGCACCGTAGAAAGCTGAAAGATATCACACAAGTTCAGCTTTCTCAGAGAGCTCTTTCTTACATGCCTTGGAAAGGGGGAAACTGATGGCATCATTACTGTTATTATAAGCATCATTACTGCCATTTTTCCCTTTTGACAGGACGTGGTGATGTATTACCTCACTTTATCGTAGTTTATATTATTGCATAAATGATGCAAATGACGAAGTTTGGAGAGCACAGGTATTCCTAGAAAGTGCCAAGCAAACCACAAATCATATTAGGATAACCTGAGGATTTGAAAAGAATTGTGAGTGGAGTCGTTTTTTGTGGCTCAACCATATAATGGTACTTTTGGATTGTTCATTTGCCAGCGGCAGCATTGAGCACTGGAAAGAAAGTAAAATCTTAGATAATGTAAGAAAGAGACTTCACCCAATTTTCCCCTCTATTAATCATAGAATTGTTTGGGTTGGAGGGGATCTTAAAGACCATCTAGTTCCAACCCCTCGGCCATGGGCAGGGACACTTTTCACTAGAGATAAAAATACTTATCTACTTACTTATTATTGTATATTTATGTGTTAGATATAGCAAGAGGTTCCTGGAAGAGAACAAGTCTGCATTTTAATGACAAAAAAAATAAAAATCCTTGTCTCACTTAATCCGAATACAAAATGAAAAACAACAGGTAGATGCAATGTGAGAGGAGGGGAAGGAAGGTGACAGTGATGATTATTGCAGTAAACAGTAGTCAACAATTACCTAGTCATTGTTTAGCCTTCAATGCAAAATATAGTACATCTGGAAGGCTGGTAATCATTTCCTTTAGATCTGTCTTTATTTCCTGTAATATAGCAATGCTCCTTACAGCTACTTGGAAAATAATTTTTCCCAGTGGAGACGCATAGAAAGCTTCCTATTTTGTCTGTATGAAAAAAAGTTGAAAGTAATTCACATATTTCAAAATTTTAGGCTTTGAAAGGGCCAAACAGATAATCTAGCCTGACCTCTCATACATCTCAGGCAATCTATTTTCTGTTAATTATCTCTTTATTAATCCAAATTATATATTTGAATTAGTGCAGAGAGTAGTCCTTCCTTGATACAGAAAAATTGATACATGAAGGATCCTTCATTTATGTTTGCTAATTTGTTATTCTGGCTAACTACCCTGACTGTAAAATATTTTGATATCTTCCTAGTTTATCTGGCTTCACTTGCCAGTCATTGGTTGCAGTTCTGATCTACTCTGTTAGATTTAAATGTTCATTGGCAGCTGGAATCATCTTCCAGGAAGGTAATTCAGGGCAGTTTTCAACCAGCTTTTAGATAAAGTTTCTCAGCTCAAAATGCTTTCCTCATCTTCAGAATAATTTTTTTTTTTTTCTTTTTAGGTATCTCCTCAGTCTTTGGGCATCTTTTCCCCTCAACAGGGACACAAGAACATGTGCAATAGTCCACATCCTTTCCACCAATGTGTTATGCAGACACATAACCACAGCTCCATGCCATGGTCTGTACCTGGCTTGTTGCTTACATGGCAAGGAGGACTTTAGTCCTTTTTGCCATGGCATCATATATGCACTTTTACTTGCTTTTCCACTCTCACTCTTAAATCTTTTCCTGAGAAACTGGAGTCAGGATACACTTTCCATTTCTCAGTATGATGTTGCTTGTTTTAGATTACAGCACACTTTGCTATGTTAAATTACACATCACTTGAATGAACCCACCTTGCTTTGTCCTCTCCTAGGTGTTATGGCAAATGTTGCCACTTTTCTCAGCAGTAATTATTTTTCACAGAATCACACAGTGTTTGAGGTTGGAAGGAACCACTGGAGATCATCTAGTCCAACCTCCTTGCTAAAGAAGGTTCCCCTAGGGCAGGTTGTGCAGGATCATGTCTAGACAGTTTGTGAATATCTTCAGAGAAGTAGGACTCCACAGCCTCTCTGGATCAAATTAAGGTGTCCGTGATGGTACACACACACAGCATGTCCTTTTTGACAGTGTGAACTTAAAATGAACACAACATAGGTTGTTTCTTTAGACAACAGTCTATATATTTGAAGCTAAAGTGCACAAAACCATAAAGGGATACTGATTATGTGGCTAAACACACCACAGTTGGCTGGGGGCGATGTCAGGAACTTCTTAGTGAGAGGGGAAGAGCTGAACCTGAAAACCTCAGAAGCTGATTTTCTCAGATTTTCTATAAATACAACTGCTCTGAACTGTGTTTAAACACTTTGGATTAGTAGTCACAGTTCTCTGAATTCTGCATTTATTTGTCTGAAGAAGGTAGGTGCAGGAAAAGCAGAGAGGTTCAATATAACTGTTTCTGCTGGGTTTTGTACTCTGTGCAGAGGTCCTGCCATGAACAGATTCCAGCAGGGAACTAACATTACAGTATCAAGACTTAGGACCTGATTCAAGTTGCAGTCCAGTCTACTACAGAATGAAATCAGCTGCACTTCACACTTCTGCAATCTCCTCTCATCTGCAGAGATCACAACCTTATCTGCTTTCATTCCTTTTTTGGGGGTTGAGAGGAGGAATAATGGAGCTTTTCCAGGCCCTCTGTCTATATGTAGTTCGAGTATATAGCTCTTGCTTTCCTTGTTTTCCTCTGAACCAGGAGGAAAAGTCTTTCCATTGAAATGCTAATAGAGGAACAAACTGTATAATAAGACTGCATCCCCTTTGGGCCTACATGTAATTTACACATAAAATGAAATTGCACATGGCCTTGTTTCATAGCATATTTGTTTAATTATCTTTCTTAAAAGCCTTTTTCAATTAATTTTCAATATTTAAAAAAGGAATAAAAATGCCAATTTATCTGTGTACCTGATAATTAAGTACAGTTTGGGGAATAATTACATTATCTAATAGCAGAAATTTGTCCAGTTCTAATAACTGGCATTTTTCAACAGTTTTGCTTGTTTTCTTGTTCTCCAACTCCTCTAATTCAAAAGAAATTTACACTCTGAATCTGTCAGTCAGTCCTCACTCATCACATCAGACCAGTTGGCCAAAACAGCCCTGCTTTTGCTGACAATAACTCAGGAAAGAATGTGTAGATGCAGGCTTGAATCTCTCCAAGAAGGCCATTTGTACAGTTCTATTATATACCAATAAAGGTATAACCAATAGAGCCAAGAAAGTATTAAGTTTCCCATGAGCTCTCACTGACTCAGAGAAACTCCAGTCTGACATATTGTGTTGAATTCTGGTGATCTTTTTCCAGGAACACTGGAACATCCTATTCTGATATCAGTGGGAACAGATGTAGAAGAGAGCTATTCAGTAGATAATCACATGGCAGTGTGTTGAGAGGAAAAAAAAAAAAGAAAAAAGAAAAAAACCTGTTGTTTAGCATAGTCAAGAAAGTACCAAGAAAGATAGAGCTACTGTCTGAAAACAAATGTTGCTGGGATTAGTACCAAAAACGGTAGGGGAAAAAATAACAAGAAAGTATTAATGACAATTATTCTGAGTCAGTTTTTCCAATGCCATTATTACTAGTTGCCAGGTTTATTTTCTGTTGCTGAATCATGTTAGGAATGCAAGGAGAGCAATAAGGTTTCAGGTCAAGTACTTACCAGCTGCCTGACAAGGTAAAGATCAGGTTATATTCAAGGCAAAGCTTGGTTTCTCAGCTAATGCTCTCCACTCCCCAACAATACAATGCTTCTTTTAGCCCACAGCCCTGGTAGAAAAGATAGTAACAAAAAAACTCCAGAAGCCAAACTTGAGAAACAACCTTACTGGCATTATTTAAACTTTTCTTTGCACTTTCTCCTGATTTTCTCTCTGCTTCTGGTTTATATCACTTCACCTTGTAGTTAATCAGGCTACTGCTGACAATTAAGCTTGTTAACACTTTCCTTTTATAAGGCTTATTCTCCGATTAGGCTGCCTGTGCCATTCCAGGCAGCCAAGATATAAAGTGACTGTTCCCTGTGTTTCATCCCGGCGGCACCTGCAAGGACACCTGGCAGGTAAGGGTAGAGCTTTTAATCCCTGAACTGTCAAGGTAAACTGGACAATAAACCAGCTCAATTTATAATTAAAATTAGGAATATTTTTTGAATGTGTGTGTGTGCTGTTTGGGGTGTTTTTATTGTAGGATTTTTTGTTTGTTTGTTTTCAAAGAAATTTAAGTTCCAGCTAAGCTCCTTGTAGGAATCACAAAAGTGCCTGTTTAAATTCCGTTATAGAAAGTGTTTGGTATTCAGTGGATGTTAAATATCTAAGAAGCTTAGGCGTCTAATTACAAATTTAGCTACTTACATATATGAACAATTTAGCTCGGAATGCTTTCTGTGCAACTGAACACTCATAATCTATGTTCAGTTGCTGTACCTGGAAGACCAGTTAAATTTATTTTTTAAAAACGGATACATTCTGTTTTATTACATAAAAGGTAGTTCGGTCATGAATCAGGAGTTTCTATTGCATCCAGAAAACTACACAAATCTGGGATGCTTTTTCTGTCCCAAGAACCATCTCTTGTTATTTAAGGAATGCCATTATCAATGACAGAAGCAGTAATGACAAAAGGGTGAAATAGATGATTAGCTGTATATTATGCTGCTTCCCTTTCAGGTCCTGGAATGGAAGCTCTGTGTGATTACAGCTGCAGCTCAACTGAACCATAATACTATCTTAGATATGCCATGTATGCAATTCCATCACAAATCATCTGCTGCCTTGGCCTTACATAAGGTCTCACAGACCAAGGTCTTAATTCTGATTACAGCTGTTCTCCATGCAGTCAACATCCTATTTATCCTCACAAGCTTGCATACACTCTGTTGTCTCTGTGCTGACTGCTCTGTTAATTTGATGTATGAATTCTGGCTTGCCACGGCAAAGGACCAAAAAGTACGTGGTGATGATGATGATGCAGACGTGGGAAGTGTTTCACAGCCAGTGGGCAGTGAATTTTAGGTGGTCCAAAAATATACCCAGGCTGGGGCCATGGCACCAAAACTACTCTGAGGGGGACACTGTACATTGCATGGCTTGATTTTCAGGTCATAACCTGTGTGTTTCTGCTTGGACATATTAACAACATGGAATCAATGGAATCCATGATTGCTGATGCCATAAGAGTGTATATGTACACTGAGTGGTCATGAGGAGTGGTTGGAGATTTTCTTATAGCACTACAGTCTAGAGTTTGTCAGTGAAATGGCTAGATGTCAAATGATACCTGTCAAACACAGAAATGTTTAACTCCATTCTTGTGCTCGTATCTGTACTATGAGTTAACAAGATTACTCCTCCTGCTGAAGGTGAAGCTTCTGACTAAGTATTTATAGCCTTATTAAAAATAAAAGAATACCTGAAAATCGCTATAAAAATAAGTATGCTTCAAATCAGTCAAAGTTTAGCAATGTTTATTTTATTCCTTATCATATTTCCCTCATGCTCTGCACCTGGGGGCCATTTATTATGGACGTAATTACAGAAGCTATTGATAATGCTAACATACAAACATTAGTGGCTTTCCATGCTGCTGGAGACATTGTGGTTCACTTTCATGAAGGCTTAATTGAAGAGCACTGCCAAGGAAGGCAAAATAGACACTCGTTACCTTGGTTTGTTGAGTTGAAGCTTCAAAGATTCTTTTGTGGAATATTAACAATAGCGAGAATACAATTTTCAACAAATTAAACTTTAGGAACAGCTGCTCTACAGTGCCCCAGTGGGTTAGCTCCTGGTTATGTTTGGTTGAAAATGATGTTATAATCCTGAATTTTGTTTAAAGTAAAATATTAACAAATATTTTGTCTCTTACAGCTATGCCATGTCAAATGTCCATCTAGATGAAGTTGGCTTCATTAGCTCCCAGAAAAATTAGATTTCCTCCAAAGCTGCATCTATCAACACCTCTGTAATTCAACGTTTTCCTTTGAGAATTGCAACACTGCTGACAGGTCTCAGTGGGCATTGTGTACAGCTTTTGACTTTGGTAACACATAGTTAATAGAGTATAGCGAAAACAGGCATATACTGCCTGGCAACAAAAAAAACTGCATGATCCTTCTTTTCAGACAGCCATTCCTATCCAAATCCACTGCAGAGAGGACAGCACAGTGGATACAGTAATGGTGGAATTGTGGAAGAAAGTAACAAAATGCAGAGAATATCAAGAGTGTTATAAAAGTTGAAAACAAGGGAAAGAACACTGAGGTATGGAGATGTGTAAAGAGTAGTGTGTAAAGCTGGTCAAAAATGTCATGCTCAAATATCTTTTTCCTAAGACATTGGTGTTTTTGACAGAACAAGAATTTTTGTGAGAAGATTTGTCATTAGGAGGAACATTTCAGATTGCTGATATATTTGAACAGAACAAGATACAAAAATTTAGACAGGTGAAAATTTGAGCAAATTCTTTTTCCTGACAGGCAGTTTTAAGGAGACAACATAGTTCTTGGGTCCTTTTTAAGGGAATAAAAACTATTCCCTTCAAAACAATTTCTACAGTATTAGGATGAAAACAGGAAGGAGAAGGGTGTTAAAAAGAGAAAAAAAAAAAAAGATGGTGCAAAAACATATGGGCAAAAGCACATCTTTCTCACGACCCCTGGTAAAGATAGTAGAAGATTTGGTTTTGACATTTTAGGTCTGCCAAGAAGCTCATAGTGTTTCAGCTAATCTGTTCATTGGTTTGCTTCAATTTGTGCTTTTCTTAATGGAGCCATCTTTGGAATCAATAGGAAGAGTTAATTCCTGCATATCAAATGGCAAGAAGAAAGCAGGAGCCATTCTACCTGTAGAGCTGAGGCACAGCTTGGGTGCAATGTGTGCCCAGCCTGGCTGTGCCTCGTGGGTTTTATCATACTGTTCAAAAGTGTGGACTGCATTGCAAGACAGGGCACAGGAAGGGAATTGCAGAGAAGTTGCAAGCATAGGGGAAATCCAAGGGAAACCCCCTAGGGCTGATGACTGGATTTTTTTGTTTTACTCACAGGTTTTTACCATATGCCCCAACTTCTCCAATTTCACCACACTTTGCCCCACAGTATTTATGGTGCTGACACACTTTTGTGCCTTTTGCTTTTGTTTTGCCTGAGAGCCCCACTGCTGTAACTGATGCCCCTTTCAGCTCTCTCTTCTCTGTGGCAGCTCTGCTTTGCTACCCCAGTTCTGATCCCCACCTTTGTGCTTTTCAGCAGCACTCAGAAGCTTCTCAAAGCCAGAGTTCAAAGGAAATCCCAGAGAAGAAAGGCTACCCAGGGCTATGAATTTGCCAGCTTAAGCCCAGTTTTTAGCTCCTATCAGGATTTATTTTATAACGTCAACGTGTTACAGCAACACAATCCTTTCTGTAGTCTCCTGAATAAACCATCTCAGAGAATTTTGAAGGTAAAAGCCTACACCCAGTGTTTACAGGGAGTCCTGTAAGAGACTCTTTTGTGCTTTAAAAAATAGGAAAAATTGTTGTTAACTGCCATAACTAAATATCTAAAATGAAAGAGGAGACTAAGCATTTCACCTAGTTGGAAACTTCTTCTGTACACAGCAGCAAAACACAGACTACAACACAAGGGAGGAGCCACTGTAATTGCCTTTTGCTGTGATCTCTAGATTTTTGATTGAAAGGATCATGTCTAGGGTTCTATGCCGTTCTTTTCTCATAAGCTCTCAGTACTTAGAAGTCTTTTCTTCCACTCTTAATTTGCCTGGAGCAAGGCTTTTATCTAGACTTTTAGCCAAGAGGCACCTGCTGAAATATTCATTGGTAGAAATTGTGCCATGGGTGTTTTTCCCCATTTGTCCAGTTCTATGTCATTAAAATAAGGTTGAATGCAATGAAAATAGGATTTGACACAGAAGAATGGCATTCTCTCCAAAACTTTATATAATAGGCAATTAACCCTTTTCAGTGCAAGAACTGAAATACTCAAGACTGCTGAATAGTATCCTCTCTCAGTGGCCCTCTAGCACCACATCAAAATGGAATTTAATATTATGACTTCATTTGGTGGAAGAATCAAATTTTAATCTGCAGTCTTTAGGGATGATTTAAAGATTTTTATATTTATTTTTATACTGATCTCTACCTAAACATGATGGTCACTTGAGAAAATGCAAAATCCATGAGTCTTTAAAATCTTATAATATGTACCTGAAGTCCATCCTTTTTTTCTTCCTGCCTTCTCATAATACTCAGTTGATTATATGAAATTATTCAAAAGACTTTTCTTGTTTGGATTTTGATCCAGGACTGAAAATAGAAATATTCAAAAATATCAAAGGATAAAAATTAAATTGAATCAAAGAGGACCCCAGATATATACGATTAAACCTGGAATAGTTTTGACCTTATACAAAGCTGGCCTCAAAGCTCATCTGTTAGCCTTGCTTTGAGCGTGGGTCAGGTGAACTCTGAGTGAACTCTGTAGGTCCCTTCTGATCAAAATCGTTCTGTGATTCTATTTTATTATTGTAATGGAAGCAGATACTCAATGTGAGGAGAGGAGTAATTTTTTAACAAACAGAGTTTAAATTTAATCAGTTTTGCAACAGCAGGAGGTAAAATAAAAGTCTCCAGTATGATATTATTTCACCCTGCATTTGAGGGGCTAATCCTAGGCCTTATCTGAGAGTCTTCCCAAGAATGTAAATCCAACTACATATAAGACATTTCCTTGTAGACATACTGGAAATTTCTTTGCATTTACTTGTATGGCTCCTGTCAGAGTTTGTTATCTGATAACACAGACACATAATACTTTAACAATCTTTCTCTTCTTTAAAGATCTCAAAGAACATAAAGAGCAGTGAGAAATTAAACCATGTAAAGCTATTTTAAAATGGGGTAATATTTGATTTTTGCACATGTATCAATATAAAAACAGAAACAAAGAAATTAAGCCATTTTGTAATGAAAATAAAAGGCAATCACAATTGTGCATCTAAGTGATATAACACAGGGCTTTCAGTCTGTGGGTAGCAAAGATAGAACAGTTTCATGTGACATCTCTCTGCCTCCTTGGCTTCACAACTCTGGACTGTTGAGAAAACTAGGTAAGTTATAACAAAATTTCTACAATTCAATAAAAAGATATTTTTTTCTCATAAATGGCTATTTGTATAGATTACAGTTTGTGAAAGGTTTTAGATGTATATCCTTATTCAGCAGGCATTGTAACATATGCATCACAAAAGATCCAAGTCTAAGATTTAAATTGTCTAAAGCAAGAGACTTTTTTAAAGTTGCACAATGAGATATTTTTGGCATTTGGCTGATGGGAAGGAACCCAGACCCATAAGTGAGAGTCCCTGGGTATCCTCAGTCTTCCCTAGATAATATCTGGAGGGATATATAAATAGATATATAAATGGAAAATGCTGCTGAGTGCCTCAAGGTGTCTAAAGTGAGACCCACCTTTGTTAGCCCAGTGAGAAATTTCCAGAGCACAAGTCCAGTCTTTCAATGCTCTCTGAGTCCTGTGTCAGTCCCTAAGGCTCCTTTTTGAATTGACCACAAGACTTCTCAGAATAGAGATGGAGACCTGAGCCAGGAGCTCTAACATGCACACCTGCAAACCTCATGGGAGCTCTGCACTGTCAGACAGGCACTGGCCATGCTCTGTCCTGCTTTATTCCAAGAGGAAGGAAGTACAGGGAAAGATCCAAAAGTCACAATCCAAAAGCTTTGATTCTTTTTCAACCGTTACCAAGCTAGGAATGATAAATTTGGCATGAATTGTCTAACCTTTTGGCCTGCCAATTACGAAGGAAAAAACCAGCCTCTTCAGTTGCTTCAGATTTTTTCTAAGGTTCATGAGATGAGAACTTGGCACTCTAGCAGTCATGTGCTGGGTTTACCCTTTTTGGCAGAGTGAGGCTGTGTTCCCATCTTTCTGCAGTAAAATGCTGAGAAAAGGCCTTGTCTGCAGGACATTGCATCCTATCACAATGCTGTACATGTATCACCAAATTCTGCTCTCAGGTACCTCAGTGTATATCTGGAGATGCTTTACTGAAGTGAATGGTTGTGATTCCAGCTTTACAGCAACATCACAGGCAGTAGATTTTGGCCTTTGGCTGCTTTTTTCAGACTTTTCTCAGTGCATAGTAGCATATGTGCTATTTCAAAAGAAAAAAAGTTGTAATGTTGCCATGATAGAAGTACAAGTGCAGCCAAGGGTGTTAGAGCACAGCTCTTGATTAGATCAAAATTGCTTAAGACAAGACTGACTGCTTCATTGACTTAACACAGCTGCAGGATCTGAAAGATTCTGATGGAAAAAGCACCAGTACTCTCCACAACCTCCTTTAAAATCAGCCTCTTACACTCAAAAAAAAAAAAAAAAAAAAAAAAAAAAACCACCTACAAGAAACTGCAGTAAATGAGAAGCAGAGTTTTAATGGATAAATGTAAAAATATTTTTCTAAAGCAAAGCAAATAACTTGATAACAGCTTAAAACTGCTGAACAGCAGGCAGAAAATTACAATCTAATAAAAAGGCTGTTGGCATAATTGGTAAAGGAACTTTCTCCACTACTCTACTGTACTCTGTCCAACCTGATATGTTAGCAACAGAATAAGCTTCACTTAACCCTCAGACTGGATGGATTAGGAGTTAAATAGAGCACTTCTGAATATGATAAATAAAAAGAGATGGAGAGTTGCAATAGAGTACTTTGCATCCCAAGAGTATGAAAACATTTAAAGTTTATGGATCTGGCACAGGAAAGAATGATCATGATTACAGCTGGATTGTATTTCAGTATTTAAATTGTGATCTTTGATTGGACACAGTCAGTTTTTCTAACTGCAAAAGCAAATGCATTCCAACTTTTTTTTTTTTTTTTTAATGTTAATTCACTTATTAACCAATTCAGCAATAACTTCCAAATATGTTCTCAATATTCCGCATGAATTTGCTGTGTTTGGTCAATTCTCCTGCCAGTGCATGTGAATATGTAGATATGGGATATGCAGACCTTCAGAATGAATTAATTTAAGACTCCAAGTGAATATTTGTGGAGATGTTCTGCAGTAACCTTCACTTATATTAAAGATACAAATCCCTTTTGGACAGTTGCAGGAATCCCATGTCTTGTATGGGAGAAAAAAGAAATATTTTCCTGCCCCTACACCTCAGTTTCTAAAGTGACCTTTTGGGAAAACACAATATATACATATATAGGTATATATCACACAACCTTTCTGACATTTTTCCCCGCTTCTTTCCATCCTGTACTGAGAAATTCACCTGAAAGAAAGCTACTTGTTAATAGTTTCTAATGTCCTCTACTTCATCGTCCAAACAATGTCAATTACTGGCAGCAAGGAGAAAAATTGCTTCAATACTGTTGTTTTTTACTATCCCTGTTAAAGTCTACAGAGCAATTAGACAAAACACACACTATTACTGCTAATGTAGGTTTGGACAAAATATTCATAATTACACCCCAATTTTAAGCACATATCACAATGACTCAAAACCCACCAAATAGTTTTGGTCTTGAAAACTGATCTAGAAATTACCATTACCAAACTGTTTCCAATACTTTCATTTAGGTTGAAGTTTCCACCAAATTGTTAGCACATCTCTTTGAAGACAGATCTTAAATATTTCAAAAACAATGATTGTTATAATAATTTGCATTAAATTGAATTTGCTTTAATTGTTCAATGACATTCAATGAGTTTTTTCTGATGTAGATCAAATCTTGCATTCATAGCTCTCTCAGGTTTGTTATTTCCAAAAACTAGAGTGATTCCCTGTGACAGATACAGTTTGTTCCTCCTGCTCGCTGATATCTTTAAGACAGACAGAATATAGGATCAATACAATACCTACACTTACCTCTGAAATAAGAAATAACTTACTATAGACATGGGGATTTCGCATGAGTTGACAGAAGTACAACAGAAATATTATATGCCATTTCTTTTATAGAAAGACCTTGGGGGAAAAAAACCCAAAACCAACCAACCAAAAAACAAAAGGCGGACCTCAGCAAACAAACAAACACACACAAAAAAAACCCCAGTCCTGGAAAAAAAATCATGTTTGGAGGGTAATGTTAGTTATTGTCCTGCTTTGAGCTTCCATCAGAAATTAGATATAAAAGGAGAACAGCAGCACACGTGAAAACTCCCTTTAGGTAATTACTTGGCATGCTTGGGTTTTTCCACAGCTGCATCACAGACAGTGAGGACAGCTCTACTTTGTACTGACAGTTATTTGTGGAAAACCTGGGCACAATTCTGTCTTGCCAAACAGGTACTGACAGTGTAAGGCCTTCCCTTTCATTAAATTAAACTGGACTAAAAACCTATTCAACATTTATGATTGGGTTCTTGGAGAAAAAAGATCTCATGGACTTACTCTGCTGTCATCATTCTCTTTTCCAGGGATGGAAAAACCTGTGCAAGTGCTTTTGTTATATAGAAGTGGCCGCATGAAATTACAAATATTTCCCTAATTTATTTTCCCAAAAGTCTCTGTGTAATTTTCTTTACTCATTTGAATTCATAGATAGTAGTTCTCTAAAGTAGCAAAGATTTATCCAACTATTTTGTGTTTAAGTATGGAGCTGAAAACCCTAATCGTAATTTAATTTGACTAAATACTTACATACTTTATGGTCAATCATCCAGATCTTTTACAAGGCTCCTTGGCTTTGGAATTACTAATCTCAAATGGTACTATATATGAGCCTTGTCTAACATGACATATATTGAAACAGACTGTGGAACGATCACTTAGAGATGAGAACCTTGCTACAGTTTTAGTGAACCAAAGCTAAGAGGGAAATTATTCAATTATAGTAAATTTACAGTAGCTTAATATTTGATAAAAGTGGTTCTTCTATCATCAGAGCATCATATTGAAAACCCTTGAGCAGCAAAAGCTCTAGAAATGCTGAGGATGTTTTAGCCACTTATTAAGAAAATTCATCTCTCCTGATTTTTTTATGAACACTTTGGCTCTTTGTACAATAATGGCTATGAAGACGTTTTTGGTTAGTGTGCTGATGGTCCAATTTATCTTGGATAGCAGAGCACCTGAGAGAGCAGTGTTAGTGAAGATATGGTAGAAGCTGTGGCCCAGGAGCCACAGTGCTCTGGGTGACACCTGTAGAAGCATCTAATGCAAAGAGTTCTGCTCTCTTCTTTCTGTATAGCATATTGAGAAGTCTGCAGAGGGGGGAGGGTGTCAGTCCTGATTTTTTCCACAACATACACCTCAGATCACTGTAATTTTTTCCAGTCTGTTGTGTGTCTCTCCTATGGATCTGACCAAGTGAGATGAGATGCTGATAGTGAAGTCAACCAAAAGAAAGAGTTTTGTAGGACAGGCAGCATAAGCTCATGAGTTTGAGAACACTCAAATTTATAGGAAGATATCAAAAATCCCTCTTTTAAAAATCAGTGATTTGTCAGTCTTCTTCTGAAGCCATTATTAGGCTCAAATTCAACAGCTGATTAAAGCTTGTATAAATAGAGTAACAGATTGCAGTGTCTTTCAGCTCAACAATTTGTTCTGTATTCAGCAATCCAGATGCTCACTTTCCAAAATGGAGGATGTCATCGTGTACAGTCTCAGTGGCGATGCAGTTATAACACATATATCCCAGAAAAACTTGTACAGAGTAGCTACAGCTGCTGGTGACAAAGTTGTGAACATCAATTCCTTCTAAGGATCATCTCCCCAGTCACTTGCAGTTTTCACTCTGGAAATTAAAGGAGTTCTGTGTATGGTCAGAAGAATCTGACGTCTTCAACACAGATGAAAATATTGGTTTGTCAGTACTAATTCCTGCTCACCCTCAGACCATGCAGAATAGGACAAATTGCCAGGCCTTTTTTTCCTCTCCCTTTGAATGAGTATTACAAGCAATCACAGTCTAACAAAAGTTTGCGAAAACCAGTATGCTCTGAGCAGTACTTTAAGTGCAAGGATAATGCACGAGTGAGTGTAATAAAGATTTGGTTTTTTGATAATTTGTGCACTGAGCTGTTCTTTGGGAAGTTATGTGTAGTTAGGAGTGTACAAAGGTCACTAAAAGGCAACCACAGAAATCCTTATTTTCATTGGTTTTTGTTCTACTTTGGATTCTTGAACTATTCTTGATTCATTTCAGCAGCCAATCAGCATCAGCAAATGATGCTATGCCTAGAGTGCTCAGTCGTTTATAATGGAATTAACTCTGTCTTATATTTACTTCTGTGGCATTTATAGTACATTACATTGTAGTACATTGAAGTTCTCTTTGATTTAGCCACTTATTTATATTTAAGTCTGAATATAGCACCTTTTGGTCTATAGCAGAAGTATAGACCAAAAGGTGTGTATGATGTTATTGTTACTACTATTGTCACTTATTAAGATAAGCCTTTACCTTTCTATTTTTCTCATTGTAATGGGCAATTTAAGCCTGACTAAGCAAAAAGATGCTATCTGTAAAGTGGAGAAGATAGTGTGTTTTTCTTGCCTTTTAACCCAAGAATTGTCGATTTCTTTCAGCCGTAGAAGGGTTTGACACTTAGGGTAGCTTGAACCTGCTTTGCATATTGTGAATTCCTTCAACAGCAGCATGAATTGTGACAGGGACTAATTAGAATTTCCACTCCCTCTATTCAACTTATTTTTGATGAGTGCCAGAACCAGTAGAGGAAGTTTAACTAAAGTCAGATAAAGAAATTAGTCTCCGGTTTTGGAAGTTAAGGAAGGTGAAGACATACAAGCATGTGTGTTTGTGGGTGTGGAATGTATATATTTATACCTTAATTCTGCTGTGTTTGATACACAGCTGTTTGTGACGTTGGGACATTGAAGAGCAATACATGCAGTGACTTCCAGCTGCTCCTTCAGGGTATCCATCCAGACCCCAATGAAGCTAGGGACAGTCTTTCTGATTGCTCCATTTGATCTTAGATTCTAGTTTTATGTACACAGGGTGCAAGTTAGTATTTTTTCAATATGGAAGTGGCATATGACAGTCAACCTCCACCCAGGGTAACCAGCCCCTTTTGACCTTTCTCACATGATATTTAAGACTTTCTGAAATCAGGTGAAATTCCATGGGTTGGAGATGCATACATCTACTGGGATAGGCTGCAATTAAATAGACTCCAGTGCAGAAACATGAGCATAAAATCTACATTTGTTATTATCCCCACTAAATATTTATACTGTTGTAGCCTGTAAGAGCCTCACCCAAAAACCTTGCCTCTTATGAGCCACTCTACATCCAAATATGTCAAAGACTATTCCAGTTTGTAGTATCACACAAAGGTGCAGTGGCATTCATCACCTACATGGCTGAACTAAGAAGTGAACTGGTCTGCTTAGCACCACCCTCACATCCTTATCACTGGAAATAGTGCCTGAGATATTTATAAATTATGCTTCTCAACACAGCAATCCAAGTGCCAGGTGAGAAAATCCTAACTTTGCAGTCTAATGTGACAAACCACCCTGTCATGTACCATTGGGTCCCCGACGGAGAGATGATACTGTTCTTTGAACAGCTATTGTGCATTTTCTCACAGTTGCCTTGTGCTCATGATCTGGCTATACACATGTGTAGCATTTAGATAAAAACTCTCTGCAGCTGGGTTCTGTTTGTACGACATCTAGCATGGGATGTGACCCTGAGCCCTGATTAGGGGTCCTGGCACTAGTGTATTATGAATGAGTGGCTAAAAGTAGCCGAACAAGGACACTAAGAATAGTGTAACAAAAGAAAAAAAAAAAGGTAACTTAGTCTGCAAATAAATTTTAAGTAATGATGATAAATAGTTAAGAAAATCTACTATAAAAGAGCCAGTGCATGTATTTATTACAGCTCTCATGCATGTGTTTAACATTATGTATATGAAGAGCCCCAAGATTTCAAGGATGCTAGTCATATACTTAAAAAATTAAGCTTCAAGTTAGTGAAATACAGCCTTAATGAGGACAGCTTGGGTAGACTAAAATGCACAATGAATTAATCACCTGACAGACTAATTATGCTGCATTGAAATGTTGATCCCAACTATAATCATACCAAACTTGTCAAGCTATTCAGAACCAAGGCAACTTGTAAGGTTGTCTGTACAGTATACGTGCAGGTATTCAGTCAGAGATCAGCCTGCCTCAGAGTTAGCTAAGTTCCATGAATCCTTTGTGTCCACTGACTTGAAGGGGAAGTTTTTCATGTAGCAGGCTCAAAGGATGAAGTGCTCTTCCTTAGGAGCAAGGAGAGAGTTCCTGAGAATGAAGTCCAAGGGAATCAAGTCTGAGAGTGGGGAAAACTGCTGAAAGCAGTAGACTGAGAAGAATTCTGTCACAGGCCAAATTTGTGAGGGACCCATCAAAAGAGACATCTCCTTCATGATGAGTGTCACATCAATATACTAGGACAATGGACACTCTCTGCAGCATCCTTATCTGAGCAGGGTGCTTATTTTAAGAGAGATAGTTGGATGGTAAGATCTCTGAAGCTTGTAAATATTGAAGGAGGTCACTGTAGGACTTCCAGAGCTATTCCCTTTACATCCCACTTTTGCACACCTAATTTACTGCTGAGGTCAGCACATTATAATTATGAATGAGGGAGTCATTTGATTCAGTTTATTCTGTGAAAAATCCAAGCATTCACTGCAAACCTGAAAAGCTAAACTTGTAACCTGAAGTTCCATAAATAACTGCACTTAGAAAGAATATGAGATATCTTTTACTGTCTCAATCTAGACAGTTTCCTTCATGGGTAATAACACTGAGGAATTTTCAGTATTTTTTTTCTCTTTCCTTGATGCTTTTTGATGTTGGTTTTTACACAATATGAGGATTGTGGAAGGCAGAACTGTTTCAAGCAAGCAATATCACAAATATAGCTTTGGTTTCTACCTGACTTGTTCTTTAATTACAGAAAATTAAGTGAAAGAACTTCTCCCACTCTAAGTGTATTTGGGAAATGTTCAGACACTCTCTTAAAAGTGCAGAACTTTAGTGCCTTTAGGATATAACAATGCTTTATTTGGATTCAAGTGATTAAAGAGCTAATTTTCTTAGTGGGAGGTTAGTACATTTATGCAGAGAAACTGCATTACAGGAATATGGATACATTTGAGTTCCACGGGGGCCTAGGGAATTTCAAATTCCCATCTCTCTGCTTGTAGCAGCAAAGACCATAAAAAAGTAAAAAAAAACCTTCAGTGTTTTGTATCTTCCAAGTCTGGTGTCTTCTATATAGCTGGAGACAGTTACATTCATTTTTCCCCAGGGGACTAACTTTTTCTGAAGTAGTCTGTTTGGTCTTTTTAATTGTGAAGTCATAGAGTTAATTTCCTTTTCAGTGATTTTCAAATGATGCTGTAAATGTGAGGCTCAGATTCTGTTTCTGTCTAACTGATTTGGTTGCTTAGTACTTTCAGAGAAGTTTGATTTTATCCAAGTTAAAAATTTGAATACAGAAAAGCAAAGATCAGAGCATAAAATCTGGCCAATACTACATAGTTTTTATAGTGTCATAGAATTGTTTCCAATAAAAGAAAGGGCTTTATAACTGTAGTATTTTTCGTTCTCTGTACAGAACAGAGTAGCAAGTATTTGGAAGAATTAATTCCATTATTTTTTTATGCTGCACCTATTTGCTGAATTAAATTTGATGATGCTGTTCATTGTCCTGATAAATAAGCTGTCTGAATGCTTTTCCACAGTACTATCTGGAATGAGAGTGCTGAGTTCTAGGTGATGAAGGGTATGGTCTCCAGTTGAAAGCCATGCAGGCATTTCACCAAAGAGGAGTGGAAATACTCAACAGGGAAGTTCACCTGGATCCAGGAAATAGCACATTTAGGCTGGCAGCAATGTCATCTTCAGTGATTATGAGCCATCATCTTGGATGATGTGGGTGACCACATGAAGACATCTCCAGCAGGGCTGCTCTTTCAAGTTGTATTGCCCCTGTCCTGAGCTCAGGTGAAATGAATTGTTTGCTGAGTGGAAGGTGTGAAAACCTGTAAGCACATGTGGTTTATACATTTTGTCTAGCCAAAACCAGTATTGCTTGTAGTGCATAGATGGACACAATCACCATCCAAATTGAAGTGAAGCATCTCCTGTAGGACTCTGGAAAGTCTTGAGCTGTTTCTTTGGCAGTGGAGCCACAATTGCATACTCTGCACACTCCTGCAGCTCACTGGCTGGTGATTTCTGCAGGTTATTCATAGCAGTGGAACTGCATTTTGGAGAGGAATTTATTCCACTGAGATGTAGATGGATGACTGCACAGGACACCAAAAAATGAACTGGAAGATTTTCTCAACAATGGCTTCTTTTTACTTATCCACCTGCCACTGGAAACCAAATATTTTCCTGATAATATTTCCATTCATTCATGTTTAGGTCTTTTTGTTTTTCCCAAAGCACTGGCACTGGAAGTGACTCATGACAAGTGGGTATTACAATGCATTTCTCAAGTAATAAAAACTGGTCTTTAATTTTCCATCTAACTGAGTGCTGGGCAAGTAAACCTTGGCTAATTACTGACTAGGTTTTAAAGAGCTAACCAATGGTGGGTACAATATCCAGGCAAATCAATTGTTTCAAGCCCAGTCTGAGCTCTACTCTGGTTTCATAAGGATTGCTGTATGAAATAAATTCCATTACCTGGGGAGGAGACTAGGAAATACTGTAGATGTTTTATATTGTTGTTTGAAAGCTGAGGAGATTAATGCTAGATCCTTTATTTTAGTGACACAGCACAGTAATCTGGGTTCAGACAGTTGGTTTATTGAAAGGAAACCCTTTTTTTGTCTGCATTCCAGGATTTAAAAGAAAAAATAGAAGCTGGGATTAGAGCCAGACTGAGGAGAAACGATGCAGTCTGTCAGCAAGCCCTCAGGTAACAATATCATAATTTATAAATTCTACCAACAATAGGATAGTAATTAAAGATGTAAGTTTCCCTTTTCCTGTCTCTATTTTCAGCAAAACAGATTTCAGAATGCTAAACTGTTTGTGTGTGTCCCAAAGCAAGGATTTAAACAAAAAAAAATTTTAAAAAAAGTCAAAGAATCAAACCATACACGAGGGCTCAATTTTTCCTTCTGTTACAACTTGCTCTTCTTACTACTTATGTCATGGTAGGCTGGTGGCACTCTGGACTTTCTGACTTGTATCACTGTATGATCCAGAATTACTTTCTCACAAAGGCAAGTTGGAGCATTTTGTGGTTTTGTTTTCATTTAAAATGAGAAGGAGCACACTGGCCTGGATCTTGTTGTGTTCCTTGGAGCTTGTGAATTTCCTCTAATGAGTTCCATCCCTGCTGTATCTAGTGTTTGGCCCATATAATCCACATCTCCTGGGCTGAATGAGCCAAGAATGGGTCTACACGTGAGGAGCAGAAATAGCTGGCTGGTGTAACAGGACCTGCTTCCCCCAGTTACAGCAACCCTGATATTCTCATACTTTTAAATGTGTAGGATCATGTTGATCAATACAGTGAGTTTACTGTTGGCAAATGTTGGTGTTTTAGTGAAAAACAAGTACTGCATCATTTTTGTTGGCACTAATTAGAGTATTTTCAATGCCTGTCTCATTTCTGCGTATTTGGTTTGTAATGGCCTAGAGTTATGGATGTTATTTTATGTAATGTTTCTACAGTGCCCAGCACAAAAGGGCTCTATTTGTGATTGGGAATGGAGGGTGGTAGAGTAATAGTAAAATAAATAATATTAATAATAGTAGATTAATTATATCAGTTAATGCTGTGAATCTCATCAGCCCTCATGAGTTAAGCAGTGTTGGAGTAGTCTGATAGTTAAATGGCAGGATGTCAGGGAACATTTCTGTTTAACAGATGGTACTGTACAAGCACCCAAGCATGGTGCTAGGACATTATGTTGTACCAGGTTCCACCAGAGATAAAATTGAGGTCTTGACCACTTACAGCCATGAAGAATAAATGCCATATAAAATAAATATACTAAGCACAAAGCTTGACTGCAGTGCCAGCTAGAATCTGCAAAAATACTTCTGATTGTTGGTTACTTAATCTGATCAATATCAGCCAAATCAATCTTTGAGACTTTTTCTGCTAGGTCTTCTGAATGCTCCTGGATGAGGTTCCTTTTCACCTTGCACATTACATCATTTCACAATGTTTCCCTGTAGTGCCCCTAACCAAACCCTGCATGTCACGGGGTTTTTTTAATAGTGAATGATGTTATCTCCCTACCTACAGATCTGACAGTTAAGCTAAACAGTGTAATGTTCTTATGGTCTCCATACCTAGGAATTGGCCTTCTAGCTTTCCTTAGGGAAATACTGAATTCTAACTATCAAGGTATTTGAAATGGATTTGTGACTCAAAAATGTGTATTTTTCCAGGAGGGAAGTGACGTATCTGATTTTTACTTTCCCATTTTCTACTGTCAACTACAACTGTCAATAGCAATTTCAATGACTTCGTTTGCTTTATTTCTCTTCTCTTTTACTGAATGTCTCATGAAGAAGAATGAATGATACTAGAAAGTTGGACAGCCTGTCCAAACATATCTTTTTTTAGAAAATTCTTATCTTTCACAACAAAAGAAGAAAAATCTGGTTTTAAGGTCAGTTTGCTTTTCTTCTTTAGACCTCAAAAAGCAAGGGAAAGAATTCTGACCAACCCAAATTCATATCCTGATCAAACAGCCTGAACTGAGCCTAAGCAGATGAGTACAGGTTGTTTGGACTCACTACGCTTTTTCTTTGGTGGATCTCGCCACTTGACTGAAGTGGGGCTGGTTACTCCCCAATTTAGGAACAACTGAGAGTGCTCACGGATGCACACAACCACTGGGATTGCCTCTGCCCAGACCATCCTGCAAAAGGTTTGTGCAGTGCAAATCGTTCACACAAAAACTGGGTATCAAAATGCTTCTAATATTTCCTTATGCAGGTGATTGTCTTTTCTTCTTTCATAGCCTCCACACAATATCACTCAGGACTCATGTATATGTCTTTTCCTGACTTAAAGAAGAAAATGCTAATGATTTTACTGGACCATCCTTGCAGTCATTACTGCATTGATGGTAAAAACTGATATTCTCCTAGATCCACTTGTTTTGCTAATCTCACTTAGCCCAGCAGCTTAACCTGCATATAATTTGAAATATTTGAATTTAGGAAAAAAGAGGAATGATTAGAAATGTGTGTTGGTTAATGAAACAAAATCCTAAACAAATAGTGTCACAGGTTGTAATTATTTAAAGCTCAGAAAGATTTCTGGGAAGGCAATGAAATAAAAAATAATAGGTGAATTCATGAGGGCTGCCATCACCATGAACACCACCATGACCTCATCGACCTTCTTCCCAAACAGTGCTACTTACTCATTTCAGGATTCAGTGCACAGTCGCTCTCCTGGCCTTTAATGGAAGTGAATGACTTTGGGGTATAAGCAGGGCATGATTATAATACCATAATGAACTACCTCCTGCATGTGTATCCCTTACCTCCTACTAGAGGGAATTAGAATGACCTCAGCTGTGTGTCATAGGCTGTTAGCAGTGAGCCCAGGTACGTGAGGATGAGCTTAGTCTTAACATGGGAATATGTAGTGAACTGGGGGCTGGATCCATAAAGGACCTAGGTCATGCAACATGCAATTTTTAGGTGCCTAACAGCTTAGTGAAATTCGCAGTCCCCAGTGTCGCAAGCAACACATGAAATGCAAGGAGTGTGGAACCTAGGGATGAAACCTTTAAAACCAGGAGGCTTTAGGCATCTCACAAAGTGCATATCAGACAAGAGGAGCTGATTTTTTTCTCTCAGGGACCAGGGGTCTCTTGAGATTCCTAATCACAAGGGAGCTGGGCACCTAGCTCTGAGTTAGGCTTTCCTTGTGAGAGGTCGTGTATAGAAACAAATACACCTTCAACCTAAGTCCTTGTCAGGGAGCAGTTTTGAAATCTTTATCCTTTTGGATCTGGAACAGACACTGAAGTTTTTTCTTTTTTTTTTTTGTTTTGGTCTTTTTTTCTCCTCATCCAAGAACATTGCCCAAATCACTTGGTTATGTGACATGTTGGATGAAGTTTTCAATTGCTCCTAGCAAAGAAGTTAAACACTGTATATATAATTAAAAACTCAGATTTTGGCAGCAGATGAGTGAGATGTTAAGGATCATTGCAATGCTTAAAAGTTGGATTGATTTGTCCCAAATGTCTCTGTAGACCTAACTCTAAGAATGCACAACATTTGGAGCCTGTATCTAGTGAAATTTACATTTTGTAATGGCTGTAACTGAAGTTCTCCGAGTTGTGCAACCTAGCAATGAAGTCTTAGGTGACCACTGTATTTGGCATATTTACCTAATTATCAAAGTATCAGTCTTGTTACAATACTGTAGATGTCAGTAATTTAAAGTTATAGCTGGGTAAGCTGAGACACGGGAAAATTCTGACTGGAACAAAATCACATTAAAATCTCAGAAAACTATATCTACATATGAGTCCCTTTTTGTTTGCATCTGTCTGTTTTTTGTTCATATTAACTCACCTTCTATTTTCTATGCACTTTTCTGAAGGAAGGAAAAATATCTGAGACAATGCTTATTGGGTGTCACATAAATTTGTAAGAGATTCTCTCTCCAAAGGTCAGATACCCATGGAAATAAAATAAAAATTTAGTGTTTTAAATGGATGTTAGTTAGCTCGTGAAAACAAGGCTATTTGCAAGATACCCAGTCCTGTCTAGTTTCTTTCTCTCAGGCACACACCCATTCCTGGAAATGTGTTCTCTCATGTCAGGAGCTTGGGTCTAACCTTCCCAATATATAAGGTTATGAAAGGATTTGCTTAAGGCATTTTTATTTTTATCCAGGCAAGAAGTCAGGAGAAGAAGAGGGAGGCAGTAAGAGGGAACAAAATGATCTTGGATTTAACATGGATGAGAAATGTGAAAATGTGTAACTCTCAAATGCTTGTGCTTTGGGAGACAGTACTACTTCAACTTAAGAATGAATGAAAGAGACAAGTGATGTGTAGTTTCTTGTTCAGAGTGAAGTAGTACAAGAAGAAAGGTTTGGACAAGGGATTTGACAAATAAATTTGAGAATAATTTAATGACAATGGACTGGGCAGTCTATAAAGCAAAATGGCACATTCTCATCTTCTCTAATAAGGGGGGAAAAACAGAGTGAAGGTAAGATGAAACAACTGTATCTGTTGAGGGAAGGTTTCTGCCCGAAACATTAAACCAACAAAATCTGAATCTGAATCTCACAAAGTCAACGCAAAGGAGGATAACACAAGGTCAATGCATTTTTCCAGCTTTCGTTTCAGCTATCTGGTCAGGCAGTGTGATATGTTAAAACCTTTATTTTCAGTTAGTGTTAAGTGAATGTGCAGCTAGAGATGCACCAAAATGATGATATTAAAGTAAAAAAAATATCCCTTGAGAGCATGTCTCTGTACCTCCTCACCCCTCCAGCATAGTTAGAACCTCTTCTGGCCAACAAAGCCAATCTATAGCTATTATATCTCTTTGTCTCTTTTCATATCTCCTAATAGAAGCACTGTTGTAGCTGCTGGCTAGAAAATTAACCAAGTGAACTCTCCCGGTCTGTCTCTCTCTCTTCTCATCAGATTACTGGAAAAATTTAACAATCTCTCCCTCTCTCCTTTTTTCTTTTCAGGCTGGTAGCACACTGGAGGGGCTTAGACTGAAACAGTTTAACTCTCATATATCTCATTCTTCTCTATAGTTGGTGGACACATCCTTGTTCTCAGCCTTTGGGGGGGAATGATGGGTAGACTGTGTCATTACTTCCAGATGATGATTCAGGAATCTGCTTCATTAAGAGAAAAGCAAAATATAAAGCAGCAAAACTGAGAGGAAGCCAGGAGGCAAAGCAGTGGTTTGTGGGCATTGTTCTGAGGAGCATTTAGTTTGGAGGAGGTTGAACTACAATGTTCTCATTCAGGCTTTTGAGAAACTGCACAAACATTCTAATTAGAATGGATGTAGCTGAGGGTCGAGCATCCTGTATACTTTGTTCTTGCAAAACTTGAATAAGCATCTCATTGTGTTTTGGATCAGTCTATTCTGTTAGAATCCAAAAGTTGTAAAAAGTTTCACGGAATCATAGAATGACTTGGGTTTGAAGGGACCTTAAAGGTCATCTAATTCCAACACCCCTGCCATGGGGGTGAAGGGACACCCTTTACTAGGTCAAGTTGCTCAAAGCCCCATCCACCCTGACCTTGAACACTCCCAGGAATGGAGCATCCACAGCTTCTCTGGGCAACCTGTTCCAGTGCCTCTACATCCTCACAGTAAAGAATTTCTTCCCTACATCTAGTTTAAATATACTCCCTTTCAGTTTGAAGACATTGCCCCTTGTCCTGTCACTATATATTCTTGTAAATAGTCTCTCTTCATCATTCTTGTAGGCTCCCTTCAGGTGCTGGAAGACCATAATTTGGTCACCCAGAAAACCTTCCTTGTCCAGCCTGATAAATTCCAATTCTCTCAGCCTTTTCTTGCAGGAGAAGTGTTCCATCCCTCTAATTATCTTGGTGTCTCTCCTCTGGACTTGCTCCAACAGGTCTCTGTTGCTCCTGTGCTGGGGACAGAGGTGAGGTCTCACGAGAGCAAAGCAGAATGGCAGAATCCCTGCTCTTGCCCTGCTGTCCACACTGCTTTGGATGCAGCCCAGGATACAACTGGCTTTTTGGGCTGCAAGTGCACGTTGCTGAGTCATGTCCCACCTCTAACCCACCAGAACCCCAAGTCCTTCCCAGCAGGGCTGCTCTGATCTGTTCATCCCCCAGCCTGTGTTGATACCAGGGGTTGCCTCAACCCAGGTGCAGCACCTCGAACTTGGTCTTGTTAAATCTCATGAGATTCCCATGGCCCACTGCTCAAGCTTGTCCAGATCCCCATGGATGGCATGCTGTCCTTCAGGAATGCCAACCACACTGCTCTGTTTGGTGTTATCTGCAAATCTGCTGAGGCTGCACCTGATCCCTTTGTCTCTGTCTTCAATGAAGATATTAAATAACACTGGTCCCAGTACAGACCCCTGAGGGACACCACTTGTCACTGATGTCCACTGGGACTCCGAACCACTGACCACAATGCTCTGGATGTGACTGACCAATGCCTTTCTTATCCATCTAACTGCCCACTCATCAAATCCATCTCTCTCCAACTTAGAGAGAAGGATGTTGTGGGGGACCATGTCAAAGACTTTACGGGAGTCCAGATAAATAACATCTGCAACCCTTCCCTTTTCCATTGAAGCAGTCAATCCATCAGAGAAGGCCACAGGCTGATTAGGCAGGATTTGTCCTTGGTGAAGCTGTGCTGGCTGTCCCAAATCACCTCCTTGTCCTCCCTGTGCCATAACAGAGCTTCTAAGAGGATCTGTTCCCTAATCTTCCCAGGCACAGAGGTGAGGATGACAGTTCAGAACTTTCCATGGTCCCCCTTTCTTACTTTTTTAAAGATGGGTACAATGTTTCCCTTTTTTCCAGTAGTCTGGAACTTCACTTAACTGCCATGACTTTTCAAATATTGTGGAGAGGAGCTTGGCAACTACATCAGCCAATTCCCTCAGAACCTTGGGGTGAATCTTACTGGGTCCCACAGACTTATGTACATTAAAGTTCCTTGGGTGGTCATGAGCCACTTACAGTGGGAAGCACTTTTCTCCTCAGTCCCCATCCTGCTGTCCGTCCATTTGAGAGGTGTGGGAAAAGAGATTGCCATTAAAGACAGGCAAAAATCTTGTTGAATACCTCAGCCTTCTCCTCATCCATTGTTACTAGTTTTCCAGCATTATTTATTGGGGGGATGCACCTTCTTGACCTTTAGTTTCTAGTTAACATACATGTAGAAACCCTTCTTGTTAGTCTTTGGGGGGAAGGGGAGATGTGGGTTTTTTCTTTTTTTTTTTTTTTTTTTTTGGTAAGTAGGAAGCATCCTTCATCTTATTTGGAGAACAACTATGAACCAGAAAATATAAACCACTTCACCAGTGAAGATATTCAGTAAAAATATTTCTGTCATTCCCTGTGGAAAATATGCTTGGTGGTGGTATGAGACTACAGAGCTATTTTTCTGTCTCTTCTTAAAAAGCTTATATACTCAAAAATTTGGATTGAAAAGAACAGTAATATGGGTTTAGGAAGTAGGTTGATTTTGTAGGGATTGACTTAGCAAGATAAAAGCATCTTTTGGGGAATGAGAGAGTCATATAGCAGCAAAAAAAGTATTTTAATAACAGGAAGAAAACTTGAAAACTTCTATAGACTTCAGAAATTAAGCAAATAATTAGGTTCATGTCTTTGATGGGCACTCCTCTAAAATGGTTTCTTTTTTAATTTGTCATCTTAGTATCAAAAATGTATTTAATCTTTACTTTTAACACAGACTCACAATTCGTACCCTTAGATGTGTACATACCAGATCACAGAGGGGAGACGTATTCCTGATGGTGTGAGAAGGGGAAGAGCACTAGATTGCATTTCTGTGAAATTGCTGGTCTTATTCTACAGTTGCTAAATGCATTTGGGCAAATTAGTTCTGAAGCAATTAAGTAAACAAACGTCTTATTCCACCTGAGGGGTCCGCAGACCTGTTTCATCTTGTCCACTGATCTTCAGGGGTTTCACACAGGCTGGAGTGAGGAAAATTAGCTGTTCTGGCAGTTCCTGAAAGCCAATTTCTGAGAAACATTTGCTGGGACACCCATGTCTCAGGAATGTAGCCACACACTCAAAGGTGAGGATTTCCCCTCCTTGTGACTGGCCAAAAGTGCTCATAGCCTCTAGGGATACCCCAAACATTTTCTGTCTCAAAACATTAAAGAAATATGGGAACAGGCAGTTTATGAAGAATTCTTTCATTCCTTACTGAAGGAGAACTTGATGGACAATTTTTGTGAAATTACAATTTTCTTAGAAATAATCATATATTGGCCTCAAAATATTTATGCCTAAATTCCAGTGTTTTGTTTTGTTTTGTTTTTTTTAATTTCCAGTATATTAAGGCAAAGTCCCCCTCAGGCCCCCTTGGCCTGAGGAATGTTGTATGGCACAGTGACAAAAGAATAGTTGAAAATAAGCAAGTTGAAGTGTTGAAAGGCATGAAGAAGTCCGGCATTATTCTTCACTCATTCCTTTCACAGCCTTGATATCTGAGGTTGGTCAAGTCAGGCCCAATTTGCTCAACTAAAAGGTGGGACTGATAATAGTAGTGCGAGTGAGTTGTTGAGAGAATTATTTCATTAATATTACCGCAAGACTTCAAAATCCTTACTAGATAATACTCTAAAAGTATCACATTTCCTTCAATAATGATTGCTTGCCATCTGGGAGTTTGCAATTCAGCATTTACAGTGTTGCACAACATAGAAGTTATATAACAAAGAGAAAGAAGAAAAATATTTTTAAAGAACATATTTGATTTTTTAAATAGTACTTCAAGCTTGTAACCATCTAGATCTACTACACTATTGAGGAATCATTACGAGGATTGAAATGCTTGAAAGCAAGGGGCAAGCTCAGCATTTAGGCTCTTAAATAAGAACACTGAAAATAATACTTATTCCTCCTATGCTCTAGAACCAGTAGTCTAAAATATCACCCTAATATAAAACAAACAATTTTCCTTCTGTCCTTTTATCCTATTACAGTGGAACTCAATAATGAATATATAGAGCTGAATTTCTCAGCTACCAAAGGAAGCAGATGAGGTGATAATTGCTCTTGATCTCTGTTTTGAGGGATCCCTCACTCAGTCTCATGGCCTGAAAGAGTCACAATGAATTGAGAAATACGGTAAAAGTTTGGGAGTGGTCCAAAATTCGGGCCAGAGAGCTTTGTGTCCAAAAATAAAGCATGAGTTATGAAAATCAACTTCATTATTGTCTTCATTTTAACTGGTGTTAGGAAGAGAGCAGAGATGTGAGGAATGGTGACTTAACCTGTGTGGCTAGCATAGGTCCTTCCCGTGGGAACATTTTGCTATGTTTCATAAACAAGATAAAGTTTGGATGTTTTGCAAACAACTTCTCCGGATTGAGTCAGTTCGGGCTTGGCCAATTGGGCCTAGGGGGAGGTCTCGGGCTGACCAATCTGGGGCACTTCTGTAAACTCTATATATATGGAATTCAAAACAATAAAGCTCTCTTCTCTCCTTCCTTGTCTGAGACCTTGGGTCATTCCTCAGCTAGCCGCTCAACAGCGACAAACCTGGGCTTTGGTCTCTGCTGTAACCTTCAGCCCTAGATTTTATATAACTGGCTTGACTCTTCCTCATCCTTCAAGTCTCTCTCATTTTCTTGATTCCTGTCTTGGGGCTAATCTCCCTTTCCTGGTCTTTCTGCTCTGCCTTGTTTTTCCACTCTCAAGGTCATTGGTGCAATCCCTCTTTCCATGGTTTCAAGAGGGCAGAAACATCCTCCCAGTCATCCACAAGAACCTGGCAGCTGCTATTGGTACTTCAGAGACAAAGATGTTATTGCCATATGAAATAACTTCCTAAGGGCCAAATTCTGCTTGCATTAGTAATGCAAACAGTGCTATTAACTTCACTCTGAATTGATGCTGTTAATTAACATGGTGTTATTTTTCTGTTGTTTGTGGTTCTTTTCAAAAGTCATCAAAAATCAGAACAAAGAAACAATGTAATAACATGCTACAAATTACTTTAATTATGGAGTAACATTAAAAGGTATCTAAAAATACATTAAATATTTTCCTCCTGTTATTCGTACAGGTTTGCAATGCTGTGGTTGCCAGTGCATAGTTACATTATTGCAATGCAAGGACGAGGGTTCATGAGACTGTCATATTCTTAAGTTTTTCTCCACACAACATAAGCTCTAAAACCCCAAAACAACAACAAAACAACACCTCCCAAACCCCAAACCCCAAGGAAATATTTAACTGAATTTTTTAAATGTTGGCAAGGCACTTAATATCAGTTTTTACAATGTGTTAACATTTTTTCTTTTTTTCTTTTCTTTCCTGCCTATCTTAAAATCTGGTAAGGATTAGAACTTCAGGTTTTTTGGGATGAATGAGGTATGCCCTCTCCTGCCACAGAATCTGGCAATAATATACATCTACCTACCCATAAAAATTCACTTTAGTTTCAAGCGCCTTGAAATATTTGAGAAACCTAATGAACATTGAACTCTGTCATCAAATAATTGATTTTATTAATATGTAACACAGAAAGAATTGAAGTGTTCATGCAGGAGTTTAGTGATTTGCCTAAATTCCTGTAATAGAAAAAGAGCAAAACACAGCTCACTTAATAAGGTATATCCGCTGGCTATTCTACCTCCTTTTACTAATGTCTGCTGTATAAACAAAACAAAATGCCTAAACACTTCAAGAAATTAAAGATGGCATTCATCTATCAATCAGGAACATCTAAGTGGTGTTAGCACCTGATGTCAAGTGTGTATGCATGCTTGTGTGCCTCAGTATTGTACCCCATCCACAAATGAGTCACAAATTAAATATGAGAGAAGAGCGTAAGGTATCAGGTCTTTTTTACTTATAGGTAACCAAGAAAAGCTAACTCCATTGAGGGGAAAACATCTAGTATTGTTCTTAAAATGACATTTGGAAGCAAATATCACAACTCCAATAAATCTGAGAATTAAAGTCAATGCAGCATAAATAACAAAGGCCATCAAAAGCTAAAAGTTATGCAGAGAAGAAAAGCCCTAAAACAAGAAATAATTTTTTTTATTCCTCTCTCACAAACTCTATAAAAATCTACCAAATTAGAAGGTCTATAAAGATCAAGCATCCCCTTCCAGTTACATACATAGACGTTTTCAGCATTTCATAATATTCCTCTTTGACTCTGGATGAAAATTAATTTGCTTGATGCTCTCTAAAACTGTCATGGATATTGGTTTAATAAGAAACTTCTGAAAATAGACCAGAACCATGCACTCTGAACAAAGTGTTTAGGAAATCAAATGCAGAAACATGGAAAAGTTTTGCTGGGACCCTGTTGACTCCTGAAGAGTCCAGGCTGGAAAGGTGGTGAAACGACAGAATCAGATGCACTGACCAACTTCCATTGTGCTGAGCTCAGAGTAGATTTTCAGATGAATCTCAGGAACAGAGCTGCAGGACTGCTGTGCTTTCTGTTTCCATATTTAATGTAACCTGTAGTTCAGGTCCATCTCTGTCACAGATTTTTTAAGAAGATGATATCTTTTATATGTATAAAATGCTGAATTATGGGTATCAGCTCCTGATAGAAGCTTGTGGTCTTTCACATTTGAGGATTTTGGGATGACTATGATGCAGAGCAGAAAATAATGCAATTGCAGGGAGAATACCTGTCTCCCTGGCCTAAAACTTCCTCTCTAAGACTTGGATCTTGATCAGGGCCACAGCCTAAAATAGCAGAGGACAGTCTGTGGGGCTAAGGCCACTTGATTTTTAAAACACTTCCTCTCATGACAAACAAACAAACAGACACCAATGCTGCAGAACAACGGACACATGCCCATTTTTTGCCATTTCATTTTTACTCTTAATTCTTTTTGAATGTAAGATTTCAAATAAAGACTTGAAAAATTTCACCTGAAAGAAGAAAAAGCAAAAAGCTGTGAGAAAAAGAAACCAGATTTCCACCGGAGACTGTTTAACAACCTGAACTAGAGCTGTCAGCACCATGAACCTACTGCTATAAGATCATGCAGCTCTCTTGTCATATCCCAGAGCATTTGCATGCTCTGCTCTCTGCCACATCTGAAATACTTATTCTTGATCTGGTTTTATTTCAATTCTGTTCCATAAGAACCACATTTTCTTTTAGCAAAGCAGAAGATATTTGTTAGAACATTTTATAATTCTTTATTTAAAATGGCAAGATATTCAATTCCTTCTTGGATATTAAACATTATCCTCATGGTTACAGATGAGAGAGGCACATGTCTCAAATTCAAGATTAATCCTTTCCTCAGGTGATATATATAAAGGGAAATTTCCAAGGTTAAGTGTACATCCTATGCAGTTTTAGCTGATTACAGTTTTATGAATGCAATTTTAAGAGGTGCTTAATTCCCACTGAAACCATCAAAAATTTCCATCTACTGTGCACACCTCACTGTTACAGAGACTGTTTTTCAAATGGACCTTTATTTAAAAAAAAAAAAAAAAAAAGACGCTGCAGTTCTCCCATTGCAAGTCTATGGGAACACTCCAGCTTTACAAATTTCCTCCCTTCTTTACCTCATGAACCCAGGTAAGTGTGGAGGGCTGCTCAATAAATAAGCAAGCAGAGATTAGAGCACCTAGAAAACAATGAGAGACTTGGCTGATGGTGCTGGTTCACTAAAGTTATACTCACCACAACAGACAAAACATGTCACTATTTTCAGTCTCTACCCTCTCAGCTCCATCTCCCCTCACAGGTAGGCCAGGCAGGAGTCTATTTTAGGCATTACAAAATCATTTCCAAGGTGGGAGGGACTTGTGGAAAATTACACCTTATTCAGAGGGGACAGACACAGTCTGGCAGCATCCTCTCAATTCTAGAGGGGGTAGGTGTCTAACTCCTCAAAAAAGAATATATTTGTGCAGGTTAGGATTTTGTCTACCCCCATATGCTCAATAAAACCAGCCAGAGGAAGTGCTGAGGGGATTTCAAGCTACATCTTTACCATGGGTTAGTAAAGTGCCGAAGGCAAGTGTAATCAACCTCATGATTCAAAAGAGAAATGACTCAGATGAAACAGACTGTAAAGGGGATTTTTTTTCTTGGAGGACTCCCACACAGGACCCTATGGTTCTCCCATACTCCACCATGAAGTGAATAGTGCTCCCAACAGCTAGAATCTCTCCCACAAAAAAATGTGTGTTATTTCCTGTTTTCTTCAAGCCTCAGTTCTGTGAGCGCTTATATGAAGTTGCAACCTGTTTCTAGCTGGAATGGCAGCACAGATGATTATTTTGGGTAAGAGTGCAGATAGCAGAAACTCTCATGGTGCCGTCTCCCGCACAAGTAATTTTCTTTTTTCCATTCAAGCATCCTTTCCTCCTTGCTCCAATATTTCCTGCAGCCCTTCTATTTCCCAGGATGACATCTGCCCTGGGATCTGTGTATAAAGTTCCTGAACTGTACGTAAAGTCATGACATTATAATGTAAGAACTTCTGACATTCACAAAACTCATTTACATTTACAAGCATCATCCAGAGAATCCCACAAAGCCCAGTGAGCTGCCTTGGAGAAGTGTTTATCAGTCTAGTCTGTTTTACAGGTGAGGAAACTGGGACAAAAGTTTTCCCAAACCTGACAGAAAGCTTTGTCCACGGCCAACTAGTGAGCCAGAGATGGAAAGAAGAGGATAACCCAGGAGTTACTGACTCCAGCCATGTTGTCACTGCACCAGTCAACTCTGCTTCAAAACTAATACGCTTTTTGAGTATAGAATGTAAATATCTCAAAATCTGATAACAATCCCAGTAACTGTTCTCTGGTGCTTTCAAGAGGCAGGGATTTCTGATGTTTTCCAGCCTTCAGTAAGTGAAAACATCTCAGGACTCCCACTTACCTGTACAGTGATATTATTTTTCCCTCCTTTCCAGCAGGTAGAAGTGGTAACAGAGCCAAGAAAGAGCTATTCCTTGTTGAAGTAATTGAGGGCAGCAGGTACAAGAGCCCAGGAGTGTTCAAATGCTAACAAGAAGGTATCAGGAATACATACAACATGTAACAATTCACAGAAATGCAAGGTTGTTGAGTTCTTGTGAGTATTGTAATATGTTATGTAATATATGAGTAACTGAATGACCGAAATTAAACATCTTTTTCTCTGCATTTATTAGTTCTGATGCATCATCTTTTTCTAGATTCCAAGAATACACAGTCTTGCAATCGAAATTTGTGAATGATGTGTGCCAAAAAGGCAGTGGGTGACTAGGATTTCAGTTTCTATGTAACTTTTCTTTTCAGTAATGCTATATTAAAGAGACAGTACACAGAACCAGTGTGGGAGGTCTCATTTCTCTTGTGGCTTTGAGGCCATTCTCTTGCAAAGTCAGAAGTACCAGAGCCCAATGTTTCTCAGATTATTCAGGGCTTGAAAGTTGGGGAGTTCTGCTGGGATCCATTTTTCTTGCATGATCTCTGCCACTTGAAATGGTAGATTCCCAGAAATGTGTAGCTTTATCCGTGTATTTTATTCATCCTTGTATTTTATTCATCCTTGTATTTTATTCATCACTGGTCTAGAAGATAATTTTAGTTATATTATAGTTACTTTTTTTTTGGTAGTGCATAAAGAAAAAGCTTTTACGTGGCACTTTGAATTCCAGTGGCAGTTTATTGTGTTGCCTAGAGAAAGTTTTGCATAGTTTTATTTCCTGTAAAATGGAGAAGCATAGTACTACTAATATACTGCAAAGGAAAAACTCATTAAATGTAATTAGCTGTTTAAAAATAATGAATATTAAGTGGTATTTCCTTCCATAATATACTAATAATATTGTTATTTAGCAAGGACTTAAAGAAAACTTCTTACCCTTTTACCTTCTGTGTCTCTTGATGAACATATCCCTGTTGCTGCCATCACCACCTCAAACTTCCTTATTCTCCTCTTCCAGCTTACAGTGTTTTATATATCTTTAAACCCATATGCTGACTTTGAAAGCCTGAAAAACACAAACTTGGTCCTTCTGACGTGGAAGGTTCTAAGTGAAATAAAACCTTAAGGAAGAGGAGAAAAATTAATGAAAAAAGAAACAGCCAAGAACTTCCCAAAAGCTCACATCTGGTTCAACTTCAGTGAGCAACACACACCTCACTCAGCTTTCCTATCAGCACTGCATGTGCAAAAAACCCACAGGGCTGAGCAGCAGCTACCAAACCCAAGGGTGCTGTGCACATGGCCCTACAACAAAAGACATCTCACTGCCACTGCTGCTGCCAAAAAATAAGGAGAGGGAAATCACAGGAAGAAGCAAGAGCAGGAAAATCACAGGAAGAAGCAAGAGTAACAGCCAGATCTGATTTTCTGTTGATTTATGAGGTAATATTAATATTTGGAAATACAACATTGGCTCATAGCAGGCTGAAGAAAATTCAGTAGAACTATATTCTTTTGAAATCTAAGATTCTGTCAAGAAAATGAAAAGCTTTGTGACATCGGGCAGGTTTTGCAACAATTTCATTTAGGGGAAAAACCAGGAAGCTCTTCTAAAGATGCCAAAACATCCCATTCCTACATTTTTGGAATGAAACACTTGGACTTGTCACTTGAAAAAAAAAGCCAACTTCTTAAAATTCAGATAATAAATGTATCAACATTAAAAATTAAGCAAACACTATATTGTGAATGCCCTGAAATTATTACTTTCTAATTATTTCACTTCATGGAGAGTTTGACAACAACTTAATTTTTCCTCAAAGTCAGAACTAGTCTTGAATTCTTAAACTCTTTTGTGAGGTAGAATATCTTTTCTCTACATTGTGTTAATGTTTCACAGGGGGAAATGTTGTCAAAACCTGATGAATAGGAGAACAGGGCAATTGTGCCTCTGAAGCTTAATTGGTGTAGAACCATTCAAGAAGGGATTTCAGACCCTCTGTAACTTGTTTTGCAGGATAATGAGATGCACAGAAGGGAACTTACATTTATCTCAATGAAAAATTTCATGAATCTGGTTACATTTTATGGCAAATTCAGACTGAGTTTTGGATTTCTCATGAAAACTTATTGGAAGTTTATGTGAAAGCAAGTTTTGCATTACATACTACATCCACCCAAATGCTTTGGCTTCTTACCCCAGAGGTGAAAACTTGTTTCCACTGGGTGGAATTTAATCAGGTCTGAATGAATTCTTGTCCCTGTTTTTCCACTTGTCCCTTTGTCTTCTTATAGGTCATTTTTTCTGTTAGTGCTATCTGATACTGGTGTGTTTCCCATTCTTGGGTGAAAAACATTCTCATCCTCCTACCTGCAGTTGTTTGTAACAGACACCCATTTCTCTGCCTACCTGAACACCCAGGATTTTCCATATGAAACCTAAAAATAAAAAATTAAAAAGCTTTGTCTTTTAACTTTCTGAATTTTACCTCCACCTTATTATTTTTTAATTCCTCTGCAAATGTGCAATTTAAAACAGTAAAGCCTTTTGGGATATGTTTTATATGATAGAAATTATAAAAATGGATTTACATTGTGTTGTGAGTGACGATACTTAAACTACTCATATGTCTACATTCTTCCTCTCAACCTCTTTTCCTTTATAGGCAGAGAATGGAGCATACTGAAGGAAAACAAGATTAATTTCCTCAAAAACCTCTAAGCTAATGCATTGCTATGTTTGTTATTGTGGTTTCATGGGAGGAGAGGCAGATGGATAACAATGTGGGTGCTTCTGAAGCAAAACATTTCCAAAGCAATACCCAGATTTGAGGTCCCTTCCTTCCTTCCTTCCTTCCTTCCTTCCTTCCTTCCTTCCTTCCTTCCTTCCTTCCTTCCTTCCTTCCTTCCTTCCTTCCTTCCTTCCCTCCCTCCCTCCCTCCCTCCCTCCTCCCCTCCTCCCCTCCTCCCCTCCTCTTCCTCTTTCTGCTTGATTCATAACTAAATGTGAGATCCTGTGCAGCAGGAAAAAATAATTTTCCCACATGGTGGGATTTTACTGATTTCAGAGAGTAAGATATGGCTACACTGTGTATTGAACCATCCTCGAAGTGCAGGGGAAGCCTAGACCTGCTGGCTACCTGCACAGTGTGAAATGAGGTGACAGTGAGCCCTGGGAGTGCTCAGCACAGGGACAGCAGTGACAGCCAGCAGCAGCACTGGGTGCAAGGTGCAGCAAGAACCACATCGTTCAGGCAGCATCACAGGTGAGCAAAGCTGAGTGCACAGCCCAGCTACACAGCATGACAATCCTCTGCCTGGGCAGTTGCTCATACAGCCATGTAAACTATGTGACAGTTGCATGTGGGGCTGTGCTTTTCTACCCCACTTCCTCCAGAACAAAGAAAGGTGGAGCAAAAAAACAGCAATGGCTTTGGCTGTCCCTTCATCAGCTCGCACAGAGTGGAAGTATCCCTAAACCAGGGCTACCTTGGTGCACTTGTGTGTGTGAACAGAGACAGAAGCTGTGTATGCAGTATTCTTAACACCAGTATGTTGTGTCTGTATCTAGGTCCTCCAAAAATCAGACAACTATTATGAAGCAGACATAAATTTTGATGCTAAAAGTCTACCATCCAAAAATCTGTGTCTTTTAGTAACTTGAAAATTAAGAGACTTCTGTTTTAAAAGCATGATCAACAATGTGTGTTACCTAAACCAGTCTCCAAGATCTTGTCACTAGCTAGATTAATAATCCAATACTCTTTCAACAGTCTTCACAATAATGGACATATTTTCAGCTTTCTCAGGTCGGGCGACTTATCAAAGAGAACTATGTGGCTCCATGCAGAGCTGCAAGTGATTCTTAGCAGCTTACCCTACAGTACCTCATGCAGGGACTTGTGCTACATTCCCGTGGATTATGGACTTCATCAGAATCTTTGAAATGAAGTAGCTATCCAATATATACAGGGATCTCACAGGCAGCTAAAATTTTATTGACGCTGGGGAAGTGCACACATTTATTTATTAAATAAGAAAATATCTTATACACATGCGCAGAGACACATGAACACACACATGCCATCAGAGTACCTGGGGATAAGGAAATCTGCAACATTATCACCTGAGACAGAAGAGATGAGGGAAAGAGACTTCTGTGCACCACACTTATTTTAGCCCTGTTTTTCATTACGTGGATAACCTTAGAACTGTTCTTGTTAGCATTTAGAAAAAGGGAAAAATCTGGCCTCCTGCAGGGGAGCTATTATTGCTAGAATGTACTAGCATTATCTTGCTTATGGGGGGGCATATTGTTTATGCAGTCTATTTATCAGTGTAGGAATATATCTACCAATATAGCAATATCTCTGCAGTAATGGCATACAAGAATAAAAGAGTTTTCATGAACACAGAGTTCCTGCCTGTAGCATGTACATCTGAGATACTAAAGGATTATTTACCTATCATTAAGATATGGATTTTTTTATCTAGTCCAGTTTTTCTTGCAGCAGAAATCATATTAAACTCTCTAGCTATTATATCTAACATCCATTGGGCACCTTTTCATTCTGGGTAACCTAATATAAATGAAGAAAATAAATCCACAGCAATTTGTTGAGGCGCCTTTTTCCCTTTCCCCCTCCTCCTTTTCCTGAATTAAATTCACATAATAAAATCCAAGGGTTGCATTTCACTCACATCCGCTTCAATTAACGTGCATGACTTTGTATGAAATTTTTAATGGAAGAAAAAAGCTAAAACACAATATTTTTAAATCATTGTGTAGGGTAAAAATGCTGCATACAACACAATGTGCTTATATGTCACACAAGAGTCAGATGGGCTTTAAAATTCAGTGTGAGCCTTCCCAGTGTTCCATTTCTCTCATATTTTCCCATTATAAGATTTCTTTCAGGAGATTTTAGTGATTTTAATTTAATGAAATATTACTCTATAATGTTTCTCTAGGAAGTGTTTGCTTGTCTGAAACAACCAAGATTAATAATAGCAAAAGCATTAATAATAGTAGCTATATAATGGCTGAAAACTGCAGTCAGTGAAGAGATTCTAACACAGTATTTGTTTTTTTTTCTCTCAGGTAATGGATTTCTGTTGAATGGTAAATTTATTCATTTTTTAAGATTGCTTTTTGTTTAAAATTTCCCATTTTTGCTGAAAGACAAAGGGTAGTTTGGATACTGATAGAAGTATTTATTAGGAAAATTGTAAACAATGAAAAAGTTGGTTTAGTAATATTTTTCACTAGAAAGAAAAATATTTTCTGAGAATAGCATATGAAGAGTAGGTGTAAAAGTTGACTGCATTAATGCATTAACTGTATGTGTAAATCAGCTCATTTATACTGCCTTTTGGGTACCCTAGTTTACTGTATTCTCCACCTATCCAAGGTGGGTCAAAAAGACCATAAAACAGAGACGTCTGATTACATATCATATTCTTCCTCCCTTCTGAAATTTCTGGTTTTTGGCATCTCAGGGCACCACTGGGGGAGTGGAGGAGGAAGGAAGTTACTCCCATCTTGCTGCACACAAGATGTTTGCAGCTAGAAAATAATCCGAATTGTCTCTTCCTGTGTCTCACCTTAGGCTGGCTGAAAATTTGTCCTGTGCCATATAAAGAATAATTGACTATGCTTTTATGCCACTGGAGCAAGAAGACATTGCAATTACAGTCAGAGTTAGATACATCTGCTCCTCCAAGGAAGTAGGTATCTTGTTTGGTCCATGGGTTAATCTGCAAAGCCATCAGTCTTTCCAGTTAGGTATCTCACATGCTGGCTTCAAGGCACCTGAAGTAATTCAAAGGGGTATAAATTTGTGTGTTATTTCGGCTGTGTCCTGCTGGGTGGTGCCCTGTTTAATTCAGTCATGTGAGGGTTTCAGCCCAGGTCCTTCTCAGAGTGCCTTTTTGAATCCTCCCAGAGGAGAAGTGCCAATAACCAAGGTGTTACAGGAAATACACACAGACCAAGCACCTCCTGAGAGACAGCAAATCAGCTCTGCACGAGTCACAAGAGAAAAAGGGTCCAGGAAACACAGGGTTGAAACTCAGTGGTACCCAGGGGATCAAATGAGTTTTTCCTTCAATTACTGGAGAGATCTATTTGTTCTTTATTGACCTTTCTTCATCCTAATCCCCTTTTCTTTTGTAATATATTTAAGAGAATGAAGTCCTCCTAATAAGGCTGAATTGAGAAAATTAGAGACTCCACTGACTTATTTAAGGGCATGTGTTAACCTAAAGGTTATTTTTTCCCATACCTCCTGCAATACAGCCATATCTCTTAAAATAACTAAACACCACTGAAATACTATAGTCTAGTCTTGTGTTCTGCTTTTATAGATGCATAATACACATACAATGATACTATGTTTATTCATTCTGTTTATTGGTTTGAACATGATTTTTAATGTGTAACATAAAAAGAGGTTTTCAAGTTTAATTGGACTGTCAACCCCATCATGCTCATCTTTATCTCTGGCCGCTTTTACTTCCAGACTAGCATTTTTTATAGGATATCCACACATAATAAAGCATCCAAACAACTTTTTCACGTCATCTTCAATGAATTCAGAGGATGCAACAGTTTGCACACTCCTCTGCACACATTTTATTAATCCCACTTTCATTCTACAAGGCTACAGCGAATCATGTCATAAATAGCTGTCTTGCACTCATGAGTTGATACACTATTTTCTTCTATGATCCTCTCTCTACTCATAGCTTAAAAATCTGGCATAAAGTATTCCATGTTCTATTTTCTCACTTTAGTAGAATTTCAAAATGTTACAGAAAATCCTGTTCCAAAACTGACAACATCTCTCAATCGTAAGGTGTTATTTTTAGAAAGTCAGAGAATATGATGGTGTACAATAAATATATAAGATCAGGCTCAAAGCTGGCATAAAATAAACACTGAAGTAAATGGATATGTACCAGCTTGCACCTATGGAAGTTCTGGTCCAGAGAATATGGTCCTGAAAGCCTTTTATAGCATTATATAGCTTTCAGACCCACCTAACTATGATTTTATTTAGTATCAACTACATGTCAATACCTTATTTTTGAAAATAGACTCATAAATATTCACACAGTTCAAACTGAATCCATATGCAACTGTGTGTGTGATATTCCATGCGAGTAAATTAAATGGTGATTGTGAACCATCAGCCTTTGCTGACCACAAAAGTGAAGACAGTAGTATTCCAAGCTGGCCAATATTGCTGTTCAAAATTGGTTCCACCAGACTGTATATCTACAATGAAACTCTCTTCTGCCCTCTTCCTTCCCCACACATCTTGTCACAATAAAGATCTGGGTACTTCTTGTCATCATTTGTAATTTGATGCTGAACTATTGGGATATAGAAATATACTACCCTCTTTGTAATAAGATTCTCCTTTTGCTATTTTCCTTCTTTGAATGCTTATTTTTCAGCCAGTAGGTCATCAACAATAGATGTGAGAGTTGGTCATTTATGACAGATGTGAGAGTTACTCTGAGGAGATCATGCTCATCTTGTGGTCAGATTTGTGTTTAGACTTTAAGCCTGAGAGTAAAAAAAAATCAGAAATTTTTATTTTTGGTTCAATAGGCCAACATTTCTTTAGACTGTTCTCAGCAGATTTTTGGCCCTGAGTAGTGGCATGTGGCACAAACTGACTTGTGATATTTTTTTTTCTGCTTTGGATGTCGGAGGTCTTGTGAGATCATCTGTTTTATCCTAAAATTCCTGCCATCTTGAGCCAAAACCTCATGAGAATAGTTGTTCTTGGAACATATTTTTTTTTAATATGAAAACCAGAATGAGAAAAATAGGCCTCTCTTGGTTTTGGATTTGCCCCACAACAAAACCCAATACTTTATTTAAATACACATATTCTGATCTGAGGTCTCCTTGCTACCCCCCTCCGTCAAGAAGCATAAAAGAGGTTTTAATTTCAAAATAAATTTTAAGGCTATTTTTGTAACAGATTTTGAATGCCATCATATTCCATGGGTACTTTCTAGACTTTTGAGTTCTTTCTATTTACTGGTTTTTGTTTTGTTGTTTTTTGGTTGGTTATTTTTGGTTCTTTCATTAAGAGGTATGTGTTACATGATAATTAACACAACACCTGTGACTGCTGGCATAAAATTTGTGTTTTACACTTCTGCCACCGCAAAGCAAATAAAATGTTTTTATTGTAATCTACTATGTGTTAGCTATCATTTCTTACAAGACAATCAGAAAAAGACATTCAAAGCTTTTGAGGTGAGACAACAGAAAACTGACATTGGATCATTCTTGATTGGACTGGAGAAGCTAATGCCACAAAAGATATATTTGGACAAGAAACTAATTTTTTTAGAAAGGATTAAGCTATGTACATAGATAAAAAGACTATCCCAGTGTAATCTTACTCTATAAAAAAGGTTTTGATATAAAAGTAGAATCTGTGAGTTAGCCAATCTGAGAGTATTTAAGAGAGGAGGAAATTTTTATTTCTGGGAGTTATTTTTTTTCCACAACTATTATTTATCACAGAGCATTTCTCTTTAAATGGGATCCTGTATAAAAATACACTGAATTAGCTAGACACACCTGATCTACAAGTTCATTTTTCAGATTCCTACATGAAAAACAGGAATATTCTCATAAATAACCAACTGAGAATAACAATTGCTTTTCAAACCAAACTGCCTAGGACTTACATACTGAAGATGGTCGACCCTCTTGAGCTACATTTGACTTCCTGGACATTCAGGTGGACTTCCTGCATTCCTGGACTTCCTGCCTTCCACGTTCTCTGACCACTTGCAGGTGCCTGATGATATGGTGCTTCCTTTCTTAGTCAAGTCCTCAGCTCCAGCTGGTGTCTGAATGATCAGACACTCCTCAGTGGAGGAAGGGGACCAGTGTCATGGTCAGTTCTGCCCCCTAATCAGTTCCCAGAACTTCCCTACCTTCAATAATTTCAGCTTAGGCTGTGAAAAAAAAAACAAAAACAAAAAACCACCAAAAAAACAAAGAAAAGAAAAAAAGCAAGAGAAAAACAAGGAGCTTTCTGTGTCAGGAAAGTTAAAACCTTTCTTGTAAGCCATAATTACCAACAATTGCAGCCATTGTTCTGTAATGAAGTTTGATGTTTTAAACTACAAAGACACACATTTAAGATATAGAACAGTGTTGCTGGGTTTTGCATGTATTTCTTTTAATTCTAGAAATTGTTTTTCTCTATTTGATATAAAGCTGAAGGCAGGAACTCATTCTAGATACGCAAGTGCATGCAGTATGGACATATCAAAAGGAATTAATCTATACAGGTATAGATAAAAGAAGTAGGAGTAAATGTATACAGGCAGTGGGTATGAGAGAGAGAAGACAAAAGGCAGGGAAGAAGCCAAATACAAATAAAAGAGAATATGAGAAGACTGTTGTATTAGGTTAATACTATGGGAAATTAAAGTACTTTAAGATCCTCAGATGTAAGATACTATGCAAGTATAAAGCTTTCTTTTTTTTTGTCTAAATTTTGAGTTGAGTCAATGCAGTCTGAAAGCAGCTCCTAAATATGATTATGACGCTATGGATACAATTTCTGCCAGATATCATGAATTTCAGTGTATTGCTGTGTTATTAAAAGCAACCAGCAGTGTGAACCTGCTGTATTATTAACATGTTACATTAGCCTCAATAGTTAATCCAGTATTCATATTCATATTGTGGGCTCTTCTTCTAAGAGCGAGTAACAGCTTTCTAAATGCTTTTAAGATTTCCAGGAATAAAATTAAAACATGTTTAAGTACTTGTTGGAAATTGTGTGCAGAATTCTGAATAAGGGAGTTATTGCATTGTATCAGGACCCTTAAGAAATTCAGCTGAGAAATAAATTATGTAAACAATGCAATATGTGTGTGTGTGTCTACAGCTGTATATCAATATCACCTATATCTATGTATACAAATATCCTTATCCTTTTCTGTCAGTCTGGAATGTGTTATACTGGAGACACTGAACCTTTCAAAAGAGATGCAAGACATGTTTTCCATGTTGCTTCAGAATTCAGAAGCAAAACAAAAACTGGATAAATACTTCATTACATTTTATAAACAATCTGCTTTCTGATAATTATTATGGAGCAACTTTTCATTCTTTTTTTAATGAAGTTTGACTCTGAATGCGTATGTGGGAAATCAATTTTGGTGAAAGAATTCAGTTCAGAGTCACGTATCCCAAATGAGAATTACTGAAACCCACACAGTGCCTGCAGTTACAGTGAGAAGGGTGAGCACTGATGGAGAAGAGGAGAACAAGTGCCACTTGGAGGTTGCAAGAACGATCTACCTCTGCCCCCCAGTTCTGAGCAGAGTTGTACTGGAGGCACATGAAGGCCCCACATTCAGCTTGGCTGCAGGTTCAGATTGGATTTCCTCTCTACAGCTGCTCCACACTCCACTTGCATGAACTCCAAACATCTGGGTTTAATGGGAACGGAGTGAATTTCAAGCTTAATTCTTCTCTTTGTCTCTGTGTGAGTATGTGTGTGTGTGAAATAATCTTTCTAGAATACTTTATTGCCTTCCTAAATCTTTCATTAGTTTTGCATCCTTACAATTTATTTTGGTATGAAATGCACCACCAGTAAAGAGCCCTGTCTCCTGTCCTATTTCCTGCTCTGCCTTCAGAACATACTGTTATTTGTATTGTCTGGAAAACAGATTGAGGACCTAACTGAAATACTGTTAATCAACATTGTTTTTTACAACTTATTCTAACATAGGTGTTTCAGGTACAGAAGTCCCTGCTGATAACTTTTCTTTTTCAAGAGGACTAATAGGAAAAAAAAAATAATTTATAGGAGCATAAAGACTGATTTTTGAACTCTGTCCCTTGGCAGTGTTATATCTCCCTCTATTTATGATGTTCTATATCTAATATAGATTGGGCACAATATTAAACCTCATGTGAAAGAATGGAAGAAGAAAAAAAACAAAACAGGGAGTAAATAGCTGGTTTGCTTATCATGCCTCCCAGTTTGATTTTGGTAGGTTCCCGAGAACACAGGTGTAGGATACTGAATTATAGCAAATAAAAGACTAAAACATAACAAAGCTACCTGAGGGTTTGGCTGAAGTCCCTGTGCAAACTGTGATTAACTGAATACCTGCCCTGGAATGCTGGTTTGGCAAGAGGTTATACACACATGAATGAATCTGTCTGCATACTTAGACACTGCAGTTAAACTTCTTTCTCAAAAAAAAAAAAAAAAAAAAAAAAAAAAAAGGTGTTATTTCCGAAGTTGTTGACTATAGTTTGAGTCTGTGTGTTTTGATTTAAGTTCCTCATCCTCAGAAGAAAAGTGAGGTGACAAGTGTCCTACATGTATAAGAGAGTGGGAAGAAGAGGAGAAGCAGCAGCCAAAGATATGTTTGGGTGTATGAAGGCAGCTAGGCAGGATTTATTCCTAAAAGTCAGTGTTCCTCTGGGAAATGGAAGCTGGTCTCAGTGTCAAATGCTGAAGGTCTATTGATGTAAATTTACCTGAGCTTATACCTCAAAGCCTGCAAGACCAGCAGTGAAGAACTGGTCACATATTAATGGAACTTAAAAGATAATATACAGAATATACCCAGACTTTTCAGCAGAGCCTAAGGGAGCTTAAAGTCAGTGGTTTGTGAGCACATGAGGCTTTGCCCACGTGGAAAGACAGAGCAGCACACTAGGAAAAGCCTCTTTCTGTTGTAGTTACACTACTGGTGTAGACACAGCCTTACTTATACTCACAGCCCCCTTTTGAAGGACTAACTATAAATTGCAGTTCAGGCTAATGTAATTTAATCCAGGTTTAAGACATCTGGACTATGATTAGATGTCAGTGTCCCTTGGACTTGTTTCTATATGGTCTAAAGCTGTGTATGATTGTGGGGACGTGGTACAGTCAGAAGGGAAAAGTCACTGTTTGCTGCTAAGGAACTTACCTTCTGACCATATTTCCTGTCTTTTTACTTTATTTTTAGTTTATTTCTGTTTATATTTCATATGTGTTAATAATTTAGATCCTGGAAATTAACCCTATATCTACAGGGTAAACCCCAAGTAATTTTACCCTATTTCCTTGCCTTCATTAGAGAGTCAGATGAACATTTCTGTTTGGGTACATTTCCAGCTGGGAACATCATAGCAAATGTGTCCTGCACAGAAGAGCACACGATGGTCCTGGATGCCTCTGGCTCACATGATGTGAGATGGCTAGAAATTTCCTCTGCTTTTCCTTATGCAGACATGTTGTGCATGAACTTGCAGAGGAGAGGGACCTCGCCCTTGATTTATAATCAAGTCATGAGCTCATCTATGCTCTAAAAGAGTCTATTGTCCAAATCTTACTAGTTTTTCTCCAGGAAAGTTTTTCCAGTGTGTGGAGAACTGGCCCCAAAAAATAGTTTTTCTTCCCCTACATTTAAATTATTTCTGACCCTTCCTTGATTTTAATTTTTTTATTTCCTCATCTTTTTTCCTAATTTCCCGGGAAATTTAAGGTTTCTCAACAGCAGTTATTTTTTCCTGGACCAGCCAAGGGAGTCTTGGTACTTGCTGCAGTCAGGGGGGTGAGAAGAAACATTGGCCCAAAGCTGCTGCATCAGATAACCTGATTTTTATTTATTTTTATGTGGTGAAAGCATCAGAGAGTATGCTTTTTTTTTTGGTGCATTGGGGCAGTGGTTGTATGACAGTAGAGTGAGCCCAGCAGTGTGCTCCCTTTGGTAACTATGCCTAAAATCAGCCTCACCAGGAAGTCACCAGGTTCAGCTACTGGGGAATCAATTTCTTCTGCATATCCCACTCAGTAACATCCCTGTGCACCATTGTGACTATTTTTTTTTAAATTGAAAGATTTTCCTAAAGATTTTCTGGCATCCTTCATTTTTTTACTACAATGGGCAATGAAATCTCCCCATGTGGGTGCATACCATCCCTAATCTCTGCCTAGAGTTGCACACTGTACACAAAAAACACCCATATAGCAATTAAATTCAGACACTTGGTGGAAAACAGCCAGTTCGTTTTGCTTCTACTTGTTTTGAGAAAAGGACTCCCCCCACCTTCATCTGAATAGGCAAGATTGACATAAAAAAGTACTTCAAGAGATGAACTCGTCTACTGAACACAGATACAGTGAGTTTCTGTATATGTTTAAATGTTTTATATGTCCTAGTCATATATAATTTATTGTGTTGTGAAGCTGAGCCCTTCTTTGAATGAAAATTTTACTGTCGGAGCCTGGGGTACTTTAGTCTGATGATTTAAAACTCTCTATACGCTCCTAGCAAATAACACTTTTTATTACAGCATGTTTGTCCAAGAGGTCAACTTTCAGCACAGCAGGATTTCTTCCCACTGTAGAATTATTTCTGATGGCAAGAATCTCCCATCTTAATTCATCAGGTGCTGAATGCAGTAGCCAACACTTTCTCAGAGGCTCATTAGACTGGACCTGCCAAGAAAATGCTCAAGGAAAGTGTGAAAGTTTCACCTTTTCTTATGCAAGCATTCTCACTAGCAGATTATACAGCATGTTAAATGCTGTGTGCCTGCTTATACCCCTTTGGTCTTAAGGTTCCCATTTATAGTTTTGCTCCAGTATTTCATTTTCTCAGAGATGATGTTGAATCTAAGCTGTCTTGTGATGGTGTTAAATTCATTTTGGAGATGAATAAAAGTGGGTAAAATTATGTGCATGTTTCCTGTGAAATATTGTACACCGAGCAGGTCCTAGATTAAAAGACAAGCTTGACTTTAAAGGTAATGTCATTAATTTCTTCAGCCAAAACCAGCTAGGTAGTTTTCATGCTTAGGTTGATACAGTATAGATGCCCTATTACACCCATTTACAGTCCCCATCCCTTTGCTCAGCCCCTGCTGAGCCTATTAAGCTGGTATCAAGTCAACTTGTCCCTTAGTGATAGTACACAAACCCTCAGACTGCTGCAGAATTCTGCATCTGTCCTTTTACCTGTCACTTCAGCCTCCTTTTACTGATGTTAAAAGAAATCTTTACTGTCAGTCATATAAGCAATTCACTTTGTTCACAGGCTGTGACAACCTTGTTGTGTTTCTCCCACCACAGAACCGACTTCTGTGAATTAGTATTCTCAAAATTTAGACTAGCTCATTAGTCTGAATAAATTTGAAAGGTTGCTGTTCACATTTTTTTTTAAATGTAGCTCAGCTTTGCTTCGATATAATTTAGGCATCTTTGGAAAAAAAAAACCAAAAACCCACAAACACAAAAAACCCCAACAACTAAACAGCCCAGCTCCCAAGTAGTCACTTTATGATTTCAGAGCTAAAGGGTCTTTCAGTGGCTTCATTTGAGCTAATATAAATTTAATCAAATCTTCCAAGTTTTTTCCAGCCTTCCCCTCTTCATTTTTTAATTTTAAATTTATTTTGGTATAATTGAAAAATATGTTACTCTTTCAGAAAAGGAAACAGAAGTTCAAATGCCAATCTCAGTCATCTCTGTGGCATACTAAGTCCACCAGCCCAGGTTGTTTCCACATTATCACTGAAAATATAAACTTTCTCCCACAAATAATGAAATCTAACCTCACCTGCCTGTTCTGTACACGACTGTCAGTGCACCAGTCTGATGCAATAAAGGAAATCTTTTCCACTAAAAAATTGTCTGATTAAGCAAAGAAACCAACACTTTTGCTCTTGTTTTCAAAGTCCTACCAGCAAAAGCACTTAATTCTCTACTTTCATGAAATCATTCAGGTATTTTCACTCCATTGTGTTGTTTCTTTGTAAGGGTTGAAGGCTAACTACCAGTGGACTTGACAGAAGATACCTCTGGTCTGCCCCAGCACAAATCTCACATGGTGCAGGAATGGGCAGCCAAAGAGAACCAAAGAGTTCAATGTGTTGAGTGCACAGCTGTCATTCTGTCTTTAGGGAAACTCTCAGGCTCTAGTGGTAAGATGGTATCTGGACACCATTTTGGATTATGCTGGCTTTCCAGGACATTGTTATTAGGAAACCATAGGGGCAGGGATATTGCTTTCCAGGAACAATAATCTGTACAGTAATTTGTATCAGTGCAGTACTTTAACAGGAGGATTTCAATGTTTTATAAACAAACCTAGAAGGAAATTATGATGATACCTACCTTGAGTTTGAAAAATGAAGTACAGGGGACCAAGTGTTCCCCATTCAAATTCCTTTCTTCTTGGTAAAAGTGCACAAATTTCACTGGAGCCCCTTCTGAGTTATCCTGGCAATATAAAAATCCAGTCCAGAAGCCAGGGAGGTTAAATAATTTACCCAAGGTCACATAACAAGCACCTGAGCCGCAGAGTAAAGAATAGAGGTCCTCAGAGTCTCACCTAAAAGGGGCTAATGACGACTTCACCATTAGCTGTAAAATAGAAATATAAAAATGTCTTTGCATTAACATCAGCACCTTAATGCTAAAAATGAGAGAGCTTGGCCAAAGGGGTCTGATATAAGTGACTACAGAGTCAGGGTGGAAAAATATAAATCAATTGGATTAAATGATCCTTTGCTACAGACTAGAGAAGTTTGGCTATGTCTCAAGAAATGGAGAATTACGTGAGACATTAAGAGAACCAGAGATACTCTCAACAGCTCAGGGTGGATATAACTGTGCAATGGAGCAGAGCAGATTAAAAATCCCAACCTAAGGAAGGATTAATATATAAAACTGAGGGAGAGAGACATGATGTGATAGAAATAATGTGATGGTGCCCTTAGTATGCATTTGCTGTGTTCAGAATATTCGCCTCTTGCCTTTTCAGTTGTTTTCTCAATTCTTCCTCTAGTGTGTGACAATATTGTTGCTTCTTCTTTCAGTCTCGATGGCTTCTTCTGACACCAAAGACTCATTGTGCCAGGAGCCACAGATCTCCAGCAATTCCTAACTTGGCTGCACAGAACAGAACAGGTCAGTCATGTGGAATACAATTCTTTTCATATTTATATCTTGGTTTGCTTACACAGACCTCCAGTGAGTACTGCTCTGAAAGAGAGACAGCCAGAAATAACACAAGGTGATACTTTCTTTCAGGCATTCCAGTGCAGCAACTCTGCCGTTCCAAGGGATTTCTGTTGAAAATTAAGACATTGTTTGCTTTCTTCAGAATGTTGCATAGAAAAGTATCTGAAAACCATTGTTCAGTCATGTGAATGACTGCCTTCCTTTAAAAAAGGAGTACAGAGCCTCTCTTCACCTGCTCTTGACACCACGTCTACCATTTTCTTTTACTTTTTTCTTCCATTTTCTCCCACATATAAATAAGCATTTGCTGCTCCACATCTCAAGTGCCCTGTCCTCTTCTTCAAGTATTAGGTATCTGATCCTTTGTCCTAGTTGGAATACTGGGCATAAAACCTAATAAGGGAAATGCTGAAAGTCACTAGAAAACAGGTATTTAACCATAGTTTTCCCATCTTCTCTCCTCCTAAAGCACCATCAGAGAGAAAGACAGAAAAGTATGCATGCCTACACACATACACACACACATGCACAAAGGCTGGACATGAGAGGTACATTTGTATATGTGTTTGAGAAAAACAGTGTTACTGAATTGGTTATAAAAGCTCTATTCTCACCTCTTTTATTTTGAATTTTATTTTTGGCTGATATTTTCCCTACTTAGTTAATAGCATTTAGCTTCTCTTTCTCCCCCTTTTTTTTTTTTTTTTTTTTTTTTTCTCTTCCATCTTCCTTTGTGGCCAACTTTCTCTTCCTCCCTGGCTGCCATGCCCAGTAAATTCTGGACATCATTACAACAGCTGCTTAGGAGTGGATGGGATTTATCTCTGCATATCAAGCCAAAAGCTCTACAGATTCCTCTGTTGTGGCTGCAGTCATAACAAGGCCAAAATAGTCTGGGAAACACCTCTTCTTTTGGATTTGCCTTTGATAGTATTTTCTGGTTTATTTCTTTCCTTTTTTTTTTTCTCCTTAGTTTTTATCTTTCCTTCTTCCTCTCCCTTTTCATTTTTACTCTCGGTATTTCATGCCCAATTAATCTTGTTCTTTCAAGCACACTTTTGTAGGAAGGAAGGTTCATGAAAAGAACTTTCAGAAGAAGACTGAGCCAATTTCCTTGGTAACTACCAAAAGCAAGTGAAAATGACAAACGGATTGACTACAGTGGGTTGATTGATACTGATTTATAGCTGAAAATTGGATCAAGTGCATCCACATACACTTTCTCCAGGGACTGAAACAGGGGCAGACTGCTTCTGTCAGCATTCCTATACCATGAAGCTAACTCCCTGCATGTCACCTCACGTCTCCCTTTCTAGCCCTGTCTTCTGCTTAAATAAAGATAGTTGTTAAAATAAAGGTGCTTGCTGCCTTATCCCAGGGATATAATATTTTGAGGGCACATATCACTTATGCTTTATCATGCAGTAGTGGTCAATTTTCTACATATTCTAGACTCACTGCTCAGCTGTGCACACCTGAACCTCCCCCTTCACATGCCTGTGTCTGCCAGCTATCCTAAGGTGGTTTTGCACATCAGCTTCCTCCTATTTATACTTTGGATCTTAGTAGTATTACTACTGAATGGCAAAGGAGAAGTAGCAGGACCTATCCTAAATTTGATAATCTGGAAATCCATATTTATGATGAAAACTCTTATTCCCACATGCGTACATGTTCTTATTGTCCTTTTAGGACACTTAAATGAGAGAGGTTTGGAGGGCAGCACTTCTGCTTAAATCTGCTACCTTAATCAATTAACTTAAATAGAGCAATAATTAGAAGCATCATCACGTCCTGACCCAGCTAGACTGCAAGAGGTAAAAAAAGACTGAAAATTATTCACAGAAAATAGGGGGAAAGTTACAATATCTGCTGCTACAAATTTCAAATCTTTTAGGCAATAGGAAAGGGAAGGTTAGTTACTGTGACATTCAGTTTATAACACATTACAACATGATTTAGTGAAGAAATATAGTTTTACCATGGTAAAAAAAATCAGTGTCAGAATACATGATATCATCAGATGTGGAGACCCCATGTTAAAAGAACTTTTAGAACTTCTGTTTCTGGAGAGAACACACACTTGCTGGAGAGTCAGGGTACTGCCACTGTCCCCAGTCTATGGCAGAGGCTGCTTCTGTGCTGCTCTGCAGAGAGCTGCCCCTGTGACTACTTCACTTCTGTAATTGTCAAAGTCAGTTCTGTGCTAAATCCAAAATGCTCTGCTTAGGAAGAAGGCTAGGAAAGCCTTCTGGATTTATATATGGTTTCCTGTGTGTCACTTTATTTTGGGCCTGATCTGACAGCCTCCAACTGTGGCTTTCATTCCTGCCATGTGGTTATGGGGCTGAAGATGAACAGAAAACAGAGTTGTCCTTACAGTCTCTCCCATGGTCTTTCCCAGTAAGGCCTAGATGTTGCTTTCTGACATGGACAGCTGGATTTTACAGGCAGACTGAGCAGGGGTAATCTGAGGCCACTTTTGGCAGAGCCATGAAAATGAGCAGCTGAGTTCAGGGAGCTCATTAGGGTTCATTCCAGGAGTCACCTCACACAGGTGCTGTGGTGCTACACAACCATGAAGTGATGGCTTGGTCAAAGTCACCCAAAGAAGCTCTGGCAGTATAAAAACCTGAACTCAGTCCATTCAAGTTCTGGGTTAAACACTCTAAACCTAAGACAGCTCTTTCTCCTCTGGGCTAGTCACATTATTGGAATGTCAGGATTGATGGAAAGGCAAAAATGCTGTTAAGAAATGGACTTTTTCTTTGGGGTCTTGAGTCATGACAGAGCCCATGGAAATTTTGATGCAGTCTTCATCAAACTGCACTGAGCTCTAAATATAGACTTAATTATTTTAAACATCTCAAATTCAAGGACTTTCTAGTTCTACAAAATTGAAATTCATTTTCAAACAGCAATCCTTGGACAATCAGGCTTTGTAACATAATAGAAGGCAATTTGTGGTGGGTTGACCCTGACCAGATGCCACTAAAGCTGCTCTGTCACTCCTCAACTAGACAAGGGAGAGAAAATATAAGAAAAGGCTCATGGGTTGAGCTAAAGAGGGGGAGAGATCACTCAGTGATTATCATCATGGGCAAAACAGACTTATATGAGGGAAATTATATTTATTTATCACCAATCAAATCAGAGTAGGGATCCTTTCCATGGGGTGCAGTCCTTCAGGAGCAGGCTGTTTCAGCATGTGTTCCCATGGGGTCACACATCCTGACAGCAAACCTGCCCCAGTGTGGTCTCCTCTCTCCACAGTCCACAGGTCCTGCCAGAGGACTGCTCCAGAGCAGATTTCCCATGGGATCACAGCCTCCCTCTGACACCCACCTGCTCCAGTGTGGGGTGCTCCACAGGCTGCAGGCAGATCTACACGTCCCCATGGACCTCCATGGGCTGCAGGGGCACAGCTGCCTCCCTGTGGTCTGCACCATGGGCTGCAGGGGAATCTCAGCTCTGGTGCCTTGAACACCTCATCCCCCTCCTTCTCCACCATCCTGGCTGTCTGCAGAGCTGTTTCTCTCACATCTTATCCCCCCTCTCTTAGGCTGGAATTCCACAGGGGTTTTTTTCCCCTTAAATACTGTGTCCTAGCGATGCTACCACTGTTGCTGATGGCCTTGGCTTTGGATAGTGTCTGGTCTATCTTGGAATTTTCTGGAATTGGCTCCATCAGACATATGCAAATCTTCCGGTAGCTTCTCACAGAAGCCACCCCTTCAGTCCCCCTGCCACCACAACCTTGCCACAAAATCCCAATGCACAGTTCCCCCACAGGAGTAAAAAAAAGTGAAAAACTTTAAAAGGGCAGATTTTAAAACCAAGAGGAAAATGGTTAACAGCAGGCTGAAGGGCAAAGTAAAAAACTTTAAAACCACAGAAACAGCCTGGAGGCTATTCAAGAACATTGTGTTAGAGGCACAGATGGTTTGTGTATCATTGAGAACAAAAACAAAGTAAAATGGTGAGAATAAAACTATGGTTAAGCAAAGAAGTACAGGGCTTTATTGAGGTTAAAAAGGCACCCTCTAAAAGCAGAAAAGCTTCCTGAACAACCTAGCCAGGTCAGGCTGTCACTCATGATGGTGAAAGGCAAGTCAGCAATGACAAGAGTAGAAAGGAAGTGGTCAGCTAAAAGTAATGAGGATCTGGTGAGTAAAGACACAGAGGCAGATACTTGTACCATGTGGTTCTCACACATTAAAGTTTGCAACAGAAATGTCCCAATGTCCTCTTGAGTTTCCCTTGAATTTCCACTCTTTTTTTAAAGAAAAGATGCTATTATCCAGTCAGAGATGGGAAACTAGGCAACAAACAAAACAAAATGATTCTGCAAAGATGCTAGCCTAGCCTCAAATTTGTTGCCTGGCTATCTCCCATTTCCATCTTCCTCGCCAGGCCTGCTTCCCTGGCTGCTTACATCTCATACTTTCTGTCCTGGCTAGTATACTTTCTGTCCTTTTGCTCCAGTATATTTTGGACTTGATTATTCACTGAGTGATCTAAATTCTCCCACTTTGAACAAACCCTTCTTGGATATGTTGAATTAATTATTTGCCTAAAATAGTCCCAATCAAAACAAGTGTGTTACCTGAATGTGTCCGTGTACAAGAACTAAAATTGGTGAGTACCTTAAAGACCTACAAAAATACAGAGAAACAATAAAAAAAAGTGTTGTTGGTGATTTTTCTTCCCCTAGAAGACAATAAAGGATGCTTTCTGCTGCGTTATTGGACTCAGAGAAATGGAAGCTAAAAATGAACACTATGCATTAAACTGAGAAATTAAAGTTTAGCAGTTATTGGTGGTTTCTCAATGTAGTAACATAGGCAGTATGAGATACAATGGCAATTCATGAAGGCCATTGGTCAGCAGCTGTCTGAACATGAGCCAGCTGTGCCCAGGTGGCCAAAAAGGCCAATGACATCCTGGTCTGTATCAGAAATAGTGTGGCCAGCAGGACCAGGGCAGGGATTGTCCCCCTGTACTGGGCACTGGTGAGTTCACACCTCGAGTGCTGTGTCCTGTTCTGGGCCCTTCAGGACAAGACATTGAAGGGCTGGAGTGTGTCCAGAAAAGGGCAATGGAGCTGAGGAAGGGTCTGGAGCACAAGTCTAATGAAGAGAAACTGAGGGAGCACTGGGTGTTTAGCCTGGAGGAAAGGAGGCTCAGGTCACTCTGTTCAGCTCCCTGAAAGGAGGCTGTAGCCAGGTGGGGATTGGTCACTTCTCCCAAATAACAAGCAGTAGGACAAGAGGAAATGAAATGGCCTCAAGTTATGCCAGGGGAGGTTTAGATTTGATATTAGGAAAAATTTCTTCACTTGAAAGGGTGATCAAGGACTGGAACAGGCTGTCCAGGGAAGTGGTATAGTCACCATCCCTGGAGGTACCTAAAGGAGGTGTGGACGTTGCACTTGTGAACACGGTTTAGTGGTGGGCTTGTCAGTGATGTGTTAATGGGTGGACTTGATGATCTTAAAGGTCTTTTGAAACCTGAACAACTATATGGTTCTATGAAATCTGTGGGTAGCAGTGCCTTCTCAGAACCAAATCTGAGAAGAGCTAAAATTGTAGGCACTTTAGTGACTTGTTTCAATAATTTCAGAATAAATGGTTTGTTTGAAATAGGCTAGAGATGGGACAAAATTGAGAAATAAGTGCAAGAAACATCACCTGAACAGAGAGGAACCGAGGCAACTTTTCTTTTATATCTCTGCCAGGAGATGACAGGAGAGGGAGGGGAAAAAAGAGCAAAAAAAAAATTATTTTGTAATCATCTCAACAGAACATCTCCTGAGATTTTGTTTGTCCTTTCCCAGCACAGTTTTTGTGAGAATATGTTGACTACACCATTGCTTAACTCAACAGAATGATTCCAGAGAGGTGGCAACTGTATCTGGAAGGACAGAGCACAAACTGTGGGTAGGGAAAGAGGGAACTGGGGAATGAGGCACTTGGAGGTACAGATCAGCTAAGGAGCAGTTGTGAGAAAGGCTTGGTTTATATGAACAGAGTTTGAATAAACTTTTAACACTGTTGACCTCCAAAACCCCTGTGTACTTCATTAATCATCCTGTACACAGATGAGAACTTTCAGAACATCTGGTGCCTTCCTGAAGATCTCCAGTGTATAGGAACTTCAGCCTTTAATTTCAAATCACTGTGAACTTTAGATCAAAAGTTGAGACTGAGAATCTGCGTCACTCACAAAAAGAGAAATTTTACATCTCCAGTACTTAGTAAAGGGTATTTTTTTTGTTTGGTGGCTTTTTTTGTTTGTTTTGGGTTTTGTTTTTGGGGGTTTTTTTTGGGGGGGGGGGGGGGGTGCTGGGTGTGTTTGTTTGTTTGTTTAGGGTGTTTTTGGTTTTGGTGGGGTTCTTTTGGGTTTTTTTTTTTTGGTTTTCAGTTTTTGGGGTTTTTTTGTCTGTGTGGTTCTTTTTCCTTCTTGTTTTTGTTATATCTTGGCTTGTTTTCTAGTTTAAAGGAGAAACTGCTTGCCACTAATCAGCCATGGCACATGCACACACATACACTATTATATACTTCTCCAATGTCACTTTATAAGAACCTTACACACTTCAGTTTGATTAACACTTTGATAAGACATATATTTTCCTTGAAGAAAGTGAGGCCATGGGGATTTGTTAAAAATTCAGAAAAGGAAGATACTGTGAAAAGATTTAACTCAGTTACAGTAAGTAATACATTCTACTAATGTAATATGGACACAAAAAAATGTTAGACCCCTTGAGAAATTAGGATAATCTTGTTTGATCCTTTATGAATGTATATAATTGTATTTATGTATGTGTCTGTATGTATATCTACATTTATGAAAATATTGTTATGCATGTCCCTGTGTATGAATACATTTATAAAACAAATCCATGACCATAAATCAGCTCAACAGAAACAGTATAAAGTGGACTACTGTACATCTTTATTTAAAATACGTAGGATGCCAAGACAGAAAAACAATAAAAAAGAAATACATATTGTTTTTGAAGCTGAAGCATCAATATGGTTGTAATTTTAATGTTTCTTGCTGGAAAAAGGTCATCTTTGGCGAGGTCGGGTTTTTCTTAAGGTCATTTCACATTGAGATATCTGCCTGCTTTTGACATTTCATCTAGAAGAGGCACAACTATTCTGACACATGAAATGGGTTCTTTACAAACCCAATGGCTATTTCTATCAACATCTGTTATTCTTACACAAAAGGGGAATATGCATTGATTGCAAACAAGGCTTCACATTTTTTGGAGAATATTAATATATATATATTTTGTGCTTAAAGGTACAGCAATGTCCATCTGAAATAGAAACAGAATGAAACAGTGATTTATAAAAGACTGAAAAAATAACCCCATAGATGGCATATTTTACTCTTAAATAGAATTAAATAAATTTAAAGATGTTAATTGTTGTTGGTAAATTGTCACACTGCTTTTTGTAAAGCAGCAGGGCAGTGAAATTCACTAAGCATTTGTATAATTACTTTGAGATATTGGCACAGAAAAAGCACAATAAAAATATTTTTCTTTACATTTTGTGTGGGATTTTTAATTGCATATTCATTTGCAAATTTCAGTTCCCTCTAGCACTAAGTATGATAGGAAAAATCTGTTGCCATATAAATCCCCCACCTTGTGTCCCCATATTTTTAAACCCCAGAATTATTATGTGTTTGTGGCATGGTATTTATGTAATTAAAAAAAAACTCTGTCAAACTAATTCAGGCTCACAGGCACAACTTAATTTTCCTCTAAGACAATCCAGGACTCCAAAAGTGGTTCAGAGATCTCATTTCTCAAGGAACAGCACGGGGAAAACCATAGTTTGTCCTTGATTCTTGTTTACAGACATCTCTATTAAGCTTTGGACAATCCAAGGCAGAGGCATTTGGTTGACCATTCAGTAGTTAGGATTTGCTAGCTGAGTGCTGTGACCAGTCACATGGTGTTACATCTGTTCCCATATTGATGGTCTGCTCTTTACAAGGCATTGCTTTCTCCCAGAATGAATGCCATTTTATCAGAAAACAGGTTTTGTTTTCTGATGATATTCCTTTGGCAAGTGCTCAAATCTGCTGTTTGTGGATGTTTGTAGGAACACTGCTTTGCTCACATAAGTATTTGAGAACAGCGAATAATAAAGGACATGAAGGGGCTAAATCCAAACCCTGTTCTGTCATCTAGAAAGCTGTAAGTGAACAATTTTTTAGTATCTCTACTGGCTCACTGATCTTGCAGCACCAGTAAACTGCATGTTTGGAGTCTCTACTTCCCTACTTACTAAATGTGTCATATTTAACTTTCTGCAATATAAGGACTTATGGCAGACATTCAGGGAGAACTACAGGTGCTGCTTTTCTGGACTGAAGCCATATGTCCATAGGGCATTGAAGAGGTTAACATCCAGGTGTAGGAGCTTTATTGTTGGAACATGTTCTGCGTTGCTTCCAGACTTTGGCCTCAAATAAATGCCTTTAACATATTTTATTAAAATGTCATAATTAGATTTATTTAATGCCCTAGGATCCAGAGCATGTCAGCTCTGTGGATGACTGGAAAATGCTTTATCAGCTTTTGATGGCTTCATAGGACAGCAGGGCAATCCACTCCTATTTCCACTAATATGTCTCTATTTGAAAACAGGACTTGAATGTTCTTCTCAGTTCGTGCATTTATGGATAAAAGGAGAGTACAAACACTCTCATGTTCTGCAGTATTGCATTTGATTAGAAAATAATGCTTGAGGTATGAATACGCTGGAGTAATGTTAAGGAAATATTAAAACACCCTTAAATCTGCCATTTTATGCCTAGGGCTTTGCAGTTATCATTTGAAATGTATGGCCTTTTTTTAAATGGTTCCACAAGAGTAGCAACTGCTGCATAATGGTGCAAATAAACATAATACTGAGGTGTAAGTAGTGACTCTGATAGTTGTATTTATACCCATGTAAAGCCTGGAGTGACAAAATAGATAGTTTTCCAACTTCCAATAACATTATCAGTACACTGTGCTTGGCCAGACCATAGGCCAGAGAAGCAAAGCAGCATAAATATTAGTAGCTTGTATTGTGCCAATGTGCATACAATTACAAATTTCAAGTATTTCCATTTAAGTAAATAGTACACATACAAGTTAGAATAAGTAGGAGCAAGATGAGAGTATAATCTATAATGGAAAAGCAAAGACAAATTCGTACTTCATTCTGATTTATCACATAGAAGAGCCTGAATGTACTTCAAGCCATCAAACTAGCTACACATAGACAAAAGGGCATTTTAGGGAGCTGTCAGATGATAACTAATGAGAATTTAAACTCTGGGATTTTAAATATGGTGAGTCTTTTTTATGCTGGTAGTTAATCTAGAAAGAATCCAAGAAAAATTTGCAACAGGGGTCTACACACATTTTAGTAAATGGTGACCAGAAACTACTTCACATCAGAATGGACCAAGCTTTCTACCAGGCTAGTTTAACATCTCCTATATACTGGTTTGCACAGTTGCCGCCTCTGGCAATAATCCCCATAATTTCTGTACTGCAAGCAGCATAAGGGCTCTCTGCCCTCACTGCACTGTAATAGAATCAGTTGAATGACAAATGTCTGTCCCATCTGAAAAAAACAGATTTATCTTTGCAAAGCTGAGCCCAACAATGGGTCATACTTTTTCTAGCAGAAATAAACATAATTGAAAATATATGGATGTCATTTTCTTCCAAAAAGCGTTGATCAGATGTTTCACTGGGCAGAAGATACACCAACGTTAATTTCTGAGGCAGCTGAGCTCACTTCCAAGGGCAAGAAGCCCCATGCTATTTGCTTGTCTTTATTCTCCTGCCCCAACCAGTTAAGACCAAATGTGAGAAAACAAGGGGGAAAAGGGTATGTATCTACTTGCATTGATTTGAATAGCAGGATGATAGTTATCTTCAGTCACTGTGGAGGGTGGGAGCCTGACACTGAAAGAATTTGAGGAGGAAGTGCTGAGTGAGAAAATCACTGCCTAAGAGAAGGGTTGCATACTTGACACATGGAAAATATGCACTCTGTAGGTGGGTTTTTAGTAGACAAAGGTAAAGGAAGGAATATGCAGGAAGAAAATAACTAAAGAAAGATTACACAGAAGAGAAGAAAGCCAAGTGTCTGAAGTGACCAAATTTTTCCTTGGACTCTTGCATGGTCATTGCTGCCATTGCTGATGCCACAGCATATTGATCTGTGTCTTGCTGGGGCACCACATTGGGGTTTTAGGCTTCCCTTAATCCTTTCCCTACAGTCTCATATTGAAAGGAAGGAACAAAAAAATCATTCTGAATATCTCTCTCATCATAAGGCAGTTATTCAGATTCTTTCTTCCATTTTCATCCTTTGTTGATTGAGTTGTCAAGCACCCAACCTTGGCAATAGAAGCTGAAATAAGCAATGTCTTCATAGCTTTGCCATGCTGTGTCAGTACTGAATAACTGAGCCTTATCGACTGCATGCTGGGTCCAACATTCAGCTGAGTTCTTTTGGAATTTTTATTACTACTTTTTATATGACACTCAGAAAGGCCTTACCCACAGTGAATTGCAAACTTGAACTCTGCTTTTTCTAGACATCCTTAAAAAGCACCCACCTCTGGAGGAATTCTGCCTATAGCAACAAGTATGTGTGATAAGTTGAGGACATTCTCAAGGACTATGTTCTGCAAGTTGCAGTATAATATGTCAAAAGCCCTTGGAGTTTCACTGGAGATTTACTGGACATGAAATGTAGCACTACTGCTCTGGTATAAATACTTATTGATAATCCTGTTGATGGCAGCAGAAATTGTAGTAAAAATATGTTGGTATAAGAGAGCATGTGTCAGAATTGGATGGTGGTATGAGAACATTTATGTTGCAAAGGCAGAGTGTACATTGATAGCTCTAGTTCCAGCAGTGGATAAAAGAAAGCCCTCACTGATATCTCTAACTTACTCATGTGCAGGATACAGAGACACAAAGGCAATTCACTCAGAACTGAATTATAGATTCAGTGCATTCCCTGATATAGTGTTCTTTTATTGGCCATTTTTGTTCCTAATAAACTGATACAGTTGATAACTTCAGAATTTTAGTAATTTTTTCCAAAATGGAGTTCACTTATTTGATTCCTCAGTTACTGATTATTGAATTCATTGATGACAACAGCAGGGAAATCTCAACCATTCCTTGTTTCATTTTGTGTCGCAGGAGGTGGGAAGGAGGGCAAAAACTAGAAGGAGAGAGGGGAAGGAATCCCATTTCGTTTGGCTGTCATCCATCTTTGATGTTTCTGGATCTGATGCCTCCAGTATGTTTCCCATCACAGCTGTTTGATATTGCATATTATAAAAGTGTATGTCCACTACAGCTCAAAAAACAAAAACAACCCAAGGCTGTTTCTAGAACAACATAAAATGTCTTTGCATGAAGCATTCAGATGACTTCACAGTTTTTAAGTCATTCTAGTATGGAAACACGATGTAGGATCATAGATGCCTAATTTTTGCCATCCTTCTAATCCCATATGTTTTTACAGTACCTATGGATGTATTAATCACACACTTGAGGGCACACAGGTTTTGCATATAATTTTCCCTAGATAATATTTTACTAAGTTATCAAAATCTAGCCTTGTCAGGGAAATCAGAGACTCTATTATACCTTCTAGGTCAAATACCATTCCTTCATTAATGTACTCTGGTTGTTTCTCGTAGCAATGTATACATATTTTTATCTCACGCCTTCATTACAACGATGAGAGAGCATCATAACAATTCACCTCTGGCACTTCAACTTTAATCAGAAGAGGAATGGCTATTCTCAAGACTTCACAGCTCCACATTATTAACATTTTGGTCCTGCATATCTGCACCTAACCTTACCTTACTTCCAGTTTATGTGAAGGAGCTTTTAATCTTTCCATAAGCTTTTAAAATAAAGTACTAGTAAAACCTGAAAAAAAAAAAAACCCAAACTAAACACTACCAATATCAATGATTTTACCTCAGGAGCAGAAAGAAGAACTATATATTTTCAACTCTTTTAGAGGCCACTCTTAAAACTATTAAGATATTCTGAATGGAGTGGGACAAATTATCCCTTGACCTAAACTTTCTGAGTTCAGCAGAGCTGCAAATTTTCCAGCAGGAAAGATCTGAATATCTACAATCAATGTTATCTACCTGAAAGTATATTTTCTTCTAAATCTGTCCTTCAGTATCATAATTCTAAATTGCAGCTTTGAGGAAGAACAATGACTAATAACTATGAATCTATTGTTATTTATCAGTGTCAACACTACTTATTTTTAAACTGTTACACATCCTGCACCAGTGAATGAAAAAGTGCAAACGAAACTGAAGTTACGCATTATTCAAAATGTTATTCATAGGTCACAATAGGCGGTGTGAAAATTCAGCATGAAAACAGGACTAATCCCCAAAACATTAACTTAGACAAAATTATGTGCTTAAGCTCATCACAAATACAAAACTATGTTGTGTCTGCTAAAGAATTTGCACTTCTCTCTAACATGTCCTTTTCATCAGTGTTTTATTATAGACACTTCTGAAAGCTACTCTGAGAAGTAAGTTTCCATATGTCACGTTGTTGGAAAAGATACATATCTGACTCAATTTTAAAGAAAAACACTAATTTCCAATTGTTACAAAAATATTTTTTGGATACCCTGTCATCATGCCTAAGGACCACAATTTCCTCAAGCTTTCTTCATTTTAAAATTCATAGGGATAAAGCCTATTAAACTACATGGTGGAGGAGAGCTTGAAGCTTTTTCCAGATAACGTTTTCTCAGCAATGAATGTGTAATAATATTGCTTGTAAGTGTTTCCAATAAGTTTACATGTATTCAGGGAAGCAATGTAAAAGTCTATGCTTTCATCTTAAGGTTTTCTTTAAAGAGGTTTCAAAGCTTAGGCTATTGGATCATCAGAAGACAGGTCCCACTGCCAGAGGTCCAGACACTTGCATTTCAAATTGTTTATGTTTTCATTGTAGGTGAAAGAGAGCCAGCTGTACGTATATTAGGGTGGGTTTTACCTGCTGATGCATTCCTTGAAGTTTGTGGCCAGAGGCTGGTTGATTCATTTTGCCGGTAATGATGGCTTATTTGTGGTTACTGAATCACAAAAAGAAGGAGTTATTCTTGCTATTTTTAACATATTTTTTACATGCCTGGCATTACCACTGAATTGCATTAACTGTGCTAGTGAATCTACATATATAAGAAGACTGCATTGTTTCAGCTGTAAAATAGGATATTGCTATTCTCTAATTGGGTTTGTACTTGTTTGTGGGCCTTTTACCAAGAATTGGGTCTGTGTGCATTCCACAAATAATCCATTATTATTTTCAGTGTATTAATTAAATTTTTTACACAAAATAATAGATTTTAATAGGAAAAATAAATGAGAGACCTTTTTTTTAATTTTTATTGTATCACAAAACCTCCAATAAAGGCAGCTTGCTTTCTTGCATACTTTCTTACTCAAAAATGAGTAGTCCTTATTCCTTATTTTGCAAGGTGTGTGCTTGATCTCATTTCCAGAAAATAGTTGAAATAGCCATATAATCCTTTCCTTTCTTGTTTTGCTCCATTTATGAACTAATATATGACAGAATTACATGAAGCAAAATATTTTCTCAAACTTTTTCTTCTGAGGTAAAGTAAGGGTAAAGAGCATTTCTTTAGAACAAAGGTATGATGTACAGAAATATCTTTCTCAGCGGGGACAAACACAGTATCTTGTCTTTAGATATAGGATATATTTAGACAGTTTCAGGCCAAAATGTCTATTGTGAATTTGGATAAATGGATTTGTAGAGATATTGGATATGAACCATGAAGCATAGTTTTTTTGTTTGGGTTTTTTGTTGCATTTGTTTCCTTCCTGCATAAAGGCAAATTTTCTGTCTTTTTTTTTTTTCCCCCTGTGGATGAGAAATTAATGGTCAGCCACTGAGGTCTGAATCTATTTCCAGGGGAAGGGGAACGTTAAGGTAAACATTCTGGAAAAGTAATTTCTGGAAGCAGCTTAAGAACTTCAGATCAAGTTGATTCTTTTCATTTTATACCATATCACATAAGCCCATGAGAATCAGTATCAGGAAAAGGATTCTGTTAGAAATGAGGCAAAAAACTTCACCTCTGATTGTAAATTCAGTAAAATTGCCTGTAAGATTACATGGGGTTATTGTGGCTAAAAGTCTAGGACCCAACACTTGGTCTTTTTGAACCTCATGCCATTGGTCTTGGCCCATTTTTAGCCTGACAGTTTATGAAAGACCAAACAAACCACTCAGCTCCAAAAACAAATTTATTTTCTATTTTTTCCCATTGATTTCCTTGTTGAATAGTAGATGGTATGGAAAGTTTTACAAAGGTATTATGATATGATTGAAAATATAAGTCAGGAATTTTGAGTTTTATTCTTTAGTATCTTTTAGATACCAAAGGCCGTGTTATTATTTTCATTATTATTTTTAACAGATGTCCAGAGTAGAATATTGTTAATTTACAATTATTTCCTTTTACTAAATAAGTTGTAGGGTTCTGCTCTGCTATTTATGAAGTTCAGTACAGAAAGCAGCAATGACATTCAGCTTTAGGTCCTGTGGATCTGATTAAGGGTGTTTTGACCTAAATTACTAGAGCTCAGCAATGCTGGGCAGTTCAAGAAACAACTAAAATAAATGACAAGAATCTGACCCCATTTGTTGTCATTTGCCTTTTGCTGGAGGGATATTTTTGAATGCTTCTTAATGTCTGGACAGCACCACCAACCCCAATTCATTAAATTTTTTTATTGTTGCCAATGTTTTGTGATTTTTCTTCCCAGATATTGACCATGCTGTCACCAGCCATATACATGTCACTTGCAGAGAGGATCATTCCAGCACATGCTTCAGGAAATTATATATGTATGAATTGCTCAGGAAATGAACGAGTGCAGAATGTTCTTGTCAACTTCATTTTGAAGTAATTTTCCATTCTAGGCACTGTTTGACATTAGTTATGGACAATCAAAATATTTACTGTGAATTAGTTAGTAAGTGAGCATAGCATTTGAATGTATTTCTACATTGTTTCTGGGTGGGATTTTATTGTTTTTGGTGGGGGGTGCTGTTATATTTTGCCACAATTCTTATTTCAAGGTACTCATGGACTCATTTAAGCAAAAAAAATTCAGTTTGTCAATTGCTTGTGAACCGTTCACACCAACTATTGGCTTATTATTGCTTTGAAACTGCTTGCCACTTAAATTATATAATTCTGCTTTTGCTCCCTCAAGTCAGCAGAAAGACCACTTCTGAAAATGCAGGCATTCATTAAAAGTGCTTAATGTTGATGAAAAAGGTAACTAAAGGCATCATGTCAGTGTTCTTTTTCTTAAAAGTTACGAAACCCAGTTCATTAAGGACACATCTGGGATAGGACAAAGGATTAAAGTGTGGTGTGGTTAACTTATACAGAGTAAATAATTAAACATTCATAAAAGTCCTCAACTTTGGCTCCTTTATCACTGCCTTGTTTTTAAAGTACTTTTCCATTTCCTTAGTCAAACTGTAATCACTAGTATGGCTGCATGTGTGACAGGCAGTGGTTATAAGTAAGCCACTGTAGTTGTCATCAGCTCCAACTTGTTTTTCCTTCCATTAGGATTTCCTGATTATGCACTAAAAAGATATTTGATTGATAGTAGAATAGAAGACATTTGAAGAAAAAAAAATTAAACTGAATTCATGCCAAGGGGGAGGGGAGCTACCTCATTAACAAAATAATTGAGCTGTTAGTTAATTTTACTTGTTATTTGTAGAAAGGGACAAAAATCTTCCAAGGAATTAATATTCTTCCCTTAAATGATTAAAAGAACAACAAAAGGGTTTGTATCTTAGATGTATTTAGTAATTATATCTCTGACACCTTTTTTCATATCATCCAAGACATGTAAAAAAAAACCAAATAAAAAAAAACCAAAAATCCCCCAACAAACTGGTAATTTAGAGAACATTGTCAGTGCCAGCTTTTCCTAATCAGTTTTTCTCTCTCTCCCCCAGTCTTATTAAAAGCAATTTCTCCTAATTGATAATTAATACCTTTACCTTTGTTAAAATAAGCTACTTGTGTATCAACACTTCCAGTTTGATACAATCAGTATATTTTACAGATTATTAATTAATTATAAAAAATATTCTTGCAATACAAAATTTACATTTCACTTATTATTGTCTCTTCTTTTTTCCCCCCTTTTAAAAAAAAATTTGAAATTCTTATTCCCCTAAAAAAAAAGATATTTTTGTCTGTATACAAGTTCGAAGAAATTGGTGATGTTTTCTAAGTAATAAACATTTGGCCACGTGAACACAGAGCAAAGGAGTTTTATCTGAAAGGTGCTACCCACAACACACAACTGGAAAATTACCCCAGAGCTTCCCTGAAACCTTTTTCTTTCCCTTATACTTACCTCCTTTCAAGACTCAATAAAAATGGTTACACATCAATATGAGTGAAGCAAAGAATGCCATTTTATTTACATAACATGGCCCGATTCAGGATTTTGGTGATGAACAACTGTCAGAGCATTGAATGCAGACAGAAGAACAGCTGACACATGATTTCAGGATTTGCTCTTACCAGATACCTTATTTTGATACCCTTTTAGCAAAGAGAAACCCTTCATGAAGGGGTAGGGTTGAAATGAGCTAATATCTTGGTGTAAGAAGGCAGGGGGTTTGGATATCCATCACTGTGGGTGTGGAACAGAGATGGCAGGAAGGGCTGTGCTGGAGGAACCTCAACCCTAGTGCAGCCTGTCCTGGCTGATGGGATTTAGGGGTAGCTCAGGGCACACAGAGCTGTGGTTGCATCCTTATCTGTTAGCCAACACACTGGTAATGGTTTGGTCGACAAAAGCACCTCTGTCCTTAGTATGATAAAACATTACTAGCATCCACCTTGATAAAAAGTGCCCTGCAGCAGGAATGTGTCTGAAGTGCTGAGAACCAAACCTGTGTGATAGCAAGGCTGGGAGAAGCACTATAAGTTCTTGGCTTCAGTTTCCAAGAGTCAAATCTTAGACAACCATATCAAGGTCTTCTGTGGATTCAAGTGCTGACAGGTAAAGAGAAAAGAATTTGTTTATCTAAGTCACTGCCTCAGAGTTCAGGACAGTTTGAGAACAAAAATAATTTCTCAGTTCCACATACAAATCAGCATCGAGATTTCTGAACTAGGCATGTCAGAGCAAACCTAAACAATAATTCTGGTTACTTGGCCTCTATTCTGTTTCCATCCAGTCTTGTAAAAAATGAGCATCAGTGTTTTCAGTGTGCCCTGAGCCCAGCATGTCATATGGACATGGCGTCACACACTCTCCAGCCATAGCAGAACAGACTTGATAGACATCGATATACAGAAGATATGCAAGAAGATATATAGAAGGTGTCTCTTCTTGCCCAAAGTAATCCATTCATTTGAATGTCACTGAAGAATTCTATTGGATCCCACAGCCTTCTTATCATAAGAAATTTTTTATATTTTATTTGCATTTATATTTGCTTGCCATGCAGAAATGGGAAAAAATAGAATGATTGGTTTTGTTTCTCCTAGCATCAGAATAAATGCTGTAGCTTGGTTTCAAAAGAACAATATACCTCACAACAGCAGGCAAACAGAATTAATGTTAAGTAGTAATGCCAATTTCAACTATCCATTTTTTCTGGTTTTGACATATGTCCCACTGGTATAGCTACTGTCTTCTCTGAACCGCAACAGAAATTAACTTGTCTCATGTATTTTGGGAACCACTGGACAATCATCACAGGTGTCTCAGAACCACTCTATTTCCTGATGTGCAGCAGCTAATATGTACAAACAATTGCTAAAGAATGGTAACTGGTTAATTTGGGTGGGTATTTTTCACACAAGACCTCATACTGCTCTTCAACCTGCTGAAATACGAAGTGCCAACTGGCACAACACTGTGTTAAAATTTTGCTGTTAATATGAGACATACTAAGCCAAAAACACAAGCAAGTCCTAGAAGGGAAAATAAAGCAAACAGAAGGCAAATATCCATTTCAGAATAAAAGAATATGATCAAATTAGCAAAGAATTAGCAAGACACTAGACAAAAAAATAAGAAAAATAAAACTAAAAAGCCCAAAGCAAAACAAAAAAAGAAAAAATCCTGATTGCATGTTTTTGAAAGCTTAGTTGTAATCTCTCAGTGTAAGCCTATTCAATGAAATATATGGCTTGCTCAAGGTATTGTTGCATCTTAATTCTATGCAGTCATCATATTCAGGAGCTTTTAGGAAACTTCTCAACTAGAACATGGCAGGATGCATTTTGCCCTTATGCAGATATTTTCTGGTACTCTGAAGAATATATTTTGAAAATAAAAATTCAAACTCTTGGTAGCTGAGTAAGTTGATATTCATTCAAGGATCTTAAAAAAAATTTGTCTTCACAATTTTTCCCTTCTCTCATTTAAGTATACTTACCTTATTAAATAAAATGTATCTTCAAATGAAAAAGGAGGTTTTTAATTTCAAAATGTTGAAACAGGTTGTTTCAATTATTTTGGTTCCATTTGTTCCTAATTTTTGGGAGACAGGAAATCAGCCAAAATCAATCTTGTACTGCTTAGAATTTTGGTTGCAGTGAATCGTCATTTTATGATGAAGATATATTTAATAAAAACCCTCCCAGACAGGTTATAGGAAAAGAGAAAATGGAAAAAAATATCCTTTTGCCCAGCATTGCACATTGAACAATGACTCTTCTGCCGCCTTGAATGCTTGCTTTTTGCAAAGGTAAATACCCTATAAATCAATACTGCATTGTCCATGGAGGTATTCTTTGGTTCAATACCTTGATTTTGTATTGGTTGTTAAAGAAAAAAGCATTTCTGGCAGAGTTGTTCTTCCTAGTTGGCCCTTCTGTCAACCATATGCACATTCAGAGAAGGCTTTTTTCTGTCGTGATTTTTTTTTAATTTTTATTCTGCAATCAAAATTCCAAAGAAGTGGACATTGATATTGTCCTCAGACCTGGGCCTGCAGGACACTTGAGAAGTGATTTGAGAGGTATCCCCAGGCTGCTGAGAGCAGCAAGCTCTCCCAGAAGTGGTGTGTCCTGAAGAAGCTTTGCTCTCTTCTCCACAGCTCTCATTGCATGAGGAGTGTCACTGAACACCACTTTTGACTGAATGAATAAGTATTCTTTCATTTACTTTCTCTGGTGTGCTGTTTGCTGCTGCTGCTCACATGTCCACAATATCTACCCAGGGTGTACAGGACAGGTTTTCCACACCTGGACTAGATAGAACTGAAATTCAGCATCAGAAGCGATTGGTCTGTCAGGGACAGAGGCTGAGCACAAACATGAGTAGTAGAGCTAAACACTGTTTTTGTGGACTCTTTCCAATACCTTCAGTGTCTGATTCAGGCACTTTTCCCATTGGTGACTGGTTCTCCTCCCTGTGCATTTTCCAGGGGTCTCTAAGTCTCTAGTAATCACTGAAAATGTGACCAAAAGACATGGACAGACAAAGAGCTCTCTGGGCCTGATCAGTTAACTATCTCCTGGATCCATTGGATCCCAGATCATAGGAATGTATATGTATATACAAAAGTTATTTAAAATAGACCAAACCAATGGGGCTTGTACAAAAATAGCAGTATGAATAAATAAATATACACATATTTCAATCTTGATTTTTCCAGAACAACACTCTAGAAGTGCTTTGCATTTCAAATGGGACCTGACTATACGGAAAGTACAATGTACAGTAAAATTAACTTTTTTTTTTTTTTTTAATTCAGCCATTTTTTGCTGTTCCAGACACAGGTCATGACCTCTCACCTCCTGTTTATTTCTTCCCATGTTGACCTTTCACTGAAGCACAGGGCTAATTTTTTGCTCCAGTGACCAAGAATAGGAATTTGTCACTTTATTCAAAATGGAATGAATACAGGTATGTCTGGCATTCTCAGTTGAGCTTAACCCTCTGCATGCTGAAAACAGTCAAATAACCAAGTGATCTCTATTAGGAAATATCTTTTCTGAAGTTGTGCTATTTTTTTGTAACAAAAGAGTTTTGCTTCTTTTGTCTGAAAAAGGGTTTTTCTTTTCCTGTGCACAGTCGGGTACAGTTTTCTTTGTTGCAAAATACAATGAACTAAACAGAAGAAAATGACAGGTTAGAGGTCCATAGAAATTTGCAATGGTTCTAAGGGAGAACTTTCATTAGTGTTAGGAAATAACCTCCATCTTAATTGTCTGCTGTACAAACAAAGTTTTATGTGTTATCTTTGACTGAGAAAGAAATAACTAATTTCTACAGTAAGATGCCAGTAATGAATTCTTATGGACTAATCTTAATAAGTATGTGCAAAGTAATCTATGCTTCTCATGTTGAGTTATAAAATAGAATTCTTTTCCTTATGCAAATGCTTTCACTGGTACTTATCCACCTATTCAAATCTCCTGTGCAGTAGGGTTCTTTTCTCCATCTGTAAGTTCTCTAAAGGGAAAAGACGTCAGTGTATCCATGCAGGATTTGAAGTTAACACTTAAATCCTGTGTTAGAATTACAAAGGGTAAGGATGCCAGTAAAAATACCCCAAAACCCAAAACCAAAACCCACAAAACAAACAAACAAACAAACAAACAAACCCCAACAACACAAACAAACAAGAAAAAAAAATAAAAACAAACCCACAACCCAGGAAGTCTCAAGTGAGACAGTCAGAAGATTCAAGCATTACCTGTCAAAATGAAAAAGTTGTGAGCAATGGACTTTGAGAGTGTGATTTCCTTACACATCCTTAGCATTTCTATAGTCTCACTGAAGTTACTGTTGTCTCCCTATTCCTCTTGGTGGCTATATTACTATATTTTCAGTTTTTCATTACATGCCCCCATCTTTTGTCCTAAATACAGATGAGCAATGTTGCCTTCCCTGATCCTCCCATTACCTGACAAGTACATTCCTGAGGTTTGCATGTGCCTTTTGGCCAGCCAGGGTGTGTGAGCTGCCTACCCAAGAGAAACACTGCTGAGCTCATGGCACTGCCCTTCCTGCAGTGGAATTACTTGTTGGGGCATTTTTCTCTCAAAACTTGCCAAGTTTTAGCATATCCGATCACTTTACCACGTTGATTTAATTTTCTGAAGTTCAAAGAGACAAGAGATGGGGAGAACAAGAGACATAAATGGCACCCTCCTCTAGTCTTCCTAAGCCTCAGAAAACAAAGCCAAAAAAGCCTCATTGACTTTGGACCCTGTTGCAAGCCACAGGCTGAACCAGTCCTGTGCTTTTATCCAGGACAGGGGCCTCTCAAATATGTTTCCAATGAGGCCAGTGGTTCTGACCTCAGGAACTTGAAGCAAGCATCATTTGACATTATTTGTGTAGAAATTTTCTCCATATCAGTTAAAATCAGCAAAATACTATGAAAATATAAACTTGCATATTTTCAAATAAACTCAAAGTTATCTCTAAAATCTCCAAGTCTTCAGCACATTCCAATAGCATCACAACTATGTACAGGAGAGGACTAGAATGGTGAATTGTAAGGTCTGTTATGTGGACTGGGAATTTCTCCTCAGAAGAGAAAGTTTTAGTGTGCTAAAAATGAGAGCCAAATTTTCAGGTGTTGTTTTTAAAAGCAAAATTTCAGACCCTGGAGGAGGTTCTACATATACTTTCATTGAATGGGGAGTATCCTTAACCCTCTTTCCTCAGTGCTGAGCTCTGAGCTGCCAGCCTTGGCACAGTTTGGTTTTGCAACATCTCTCCTGGGCAAAGGATGCTCTGAGCTGCTCACTGTTGGGTCCACTCCTGGGTGGGTGTTTGCTCATGGGGCTGCCGGCAGATTGCGGGATTCAGAAACTTTGCATTTTGTCCATTTTCCAGTTCCAACCTCTAAGTGACTGCAGACATTTCCAATTCTGAGAACAAGGTGTGGGTGAAGTGGAGTGTGGTGCGTTTGTAATGGCAATCACAGTAACTATAACAATAACATCTGTCACAATACAGAGAGGCACAAGCTCTTTCTGGCTTTCAGTTACCTGAAAAGTCCCTACTTTATACTCTCCAAGTAAGAAAACTACATCCTACACCTTGGCTAAAATGTGGTTTCCAGATTTGCCAGAAGAATGCCAAAATAAAATGTTCATAAGGCATAGGAGAAGGACAAGAAGGATCCTGAAGTCAAGATGAAAAAGTTGCAACTTTTCTCCAGCAAATACGGCCTCTTGACAAGCAAAAATAAATATTTGGCACAATAATGTCATGAAAACGTTTCAGTACAGCTGAATCTATTTAGTGTAGTAGTTACTGGTGGTTAATACTACACCACCTTTGAAAATTCTTCCCTCTTATTCTATATAGGATGTTTTAGTCACAACTAGGAGTACATTCTTCTCCTTTTAGACATAAAACATCATGTCATTCCCTGTTTTCAGTCCTCACCTCTCAAAGTGCTGAATTTGATGCCAAAGGAGTGGGAGCCAGTGAAGAATATATGCTCCTGGACCAGTAGACCTACAATAGCTTACAGCATTATTACTGGGGCTGCAATTCATCCAATTTGTTGACAAGTTAAGGACTCAGCTTTCACAAGCTAGTGAAAATTATACTCACCTGTGTCAGAGCACCTATCTTTTTATCTCTCCTTCAGCATCTCTATATATTTTTTAATAAATTATTCCTTCATACTAGAATAAATATGTATAGAGATTATTGTTTTTCACTGGCCTACACTCTCCATGGGGCTTTCTACTGCTAGAATGAGATCAGCAGCAGTATCTTGGTCTGATCAGGGGCTCTGGCTCCTTTCCTGGGCTGTCAGGCTTTGTTCAAGTGTCAAATAAGGGAGGCACCAGCACCAAAACCATCCCTGCTAGTCCTGGCATTTGCATACTAACTCCTTCTCTGGTGACCTCTTAAATCCAATATACTGAATGCTGAGGGGAAGAAAAATCACAACCTAAACAGGACAGAACATCGTCTCTAAACAGCCCAATGCCACATTTTTCATGCTTTACAGTGTTTTACACAGGAGCTTTTTCTCTGGGAGCATGCACATGCTCTGATTTTGATCTTTTGAAATTTCTGCATCCCTTAGGTTGCATCCTTTCACTCCAGAATAACTCTTGTTGTGATAGATGAACTGGAACAAGTGTGGGCTTCCTCACAGCCACTTCCTGTCAAAGTGCCCTGTGCTAAGCAGCAAGCTGTGCAGTCAAATGGAAAGAAGCACAAAAGTCCACTTTTCCCTTATCCCTTCCCCATGGCAACCTGACCAAGAACAGTGACCCCCAGCAGCACAGCTGAGGCCTGAAACTGTGCTGAATTACTCAGAAAGAGAATCCCCTGACCCCAGCCAGCAGAACCCAATGAAAATAAGTGACCTCTAACTGCAGAACCCCTTGTCCGACATTGCATTTGTACTGTACACAGCCAACACAGGTCAGACCCTCTCAGGAAGCTGACTTACTGATTCTCAAATCCAATTCAAAGTGAACCAGTGAACCTAGAACTATTCAGGTTCTGCAATTAGAGGGTTTTACATTAAGCAGTCAAAAACCCCATAGAAATATCACACCTCCTTGAATTAGGTATTGAAATCAAATATTTTTTTTCTCAGGGCTGACCTTTGTTAGCTACATGTAAACTGAACTGATGATGAGTCATTGAGCTAGCAAATTAGTACTCATAGTTGTTGACAGGGTCAGCAAGAAATCTACCACATTTTTAAGCAAAAATAAAATCGTCATGTAGGTATTGTCGTATGTACTTCTTGTCCTTAATGACATTCAGAAACCATTGGCAACAAGAAAAGGAAAAACAGGAGATTTTTGGGCTTTCACACTCTCTACCAAGTGTAATCAGAAATTTAACACCACAAGCTTTGGTTAAAGAGCTATAACAGTATCTATTTGTTGTGCTTTCAACCACATAAATACTAGGGTTGACCTGAAAAGTGGGTAGAAAAGGGACCAAACTCCCTAATTCTCTACCTTGCTTGATATTGTTTCAATAGCACTACAGCCTATTTTATAATGCTTCTGCACAAACAACTGTTTGGCTTGTGACAGCAAGGTACACCAATAATTCATTACAAGAACATTTGTTCTGTGATTAACACTTAGAACTGTATGAGTAATTTGGAGCACAGCTAAACAGGGCCCTGAACACATTTTTTGAGTGAGAGCACCTTACAATTAACAACTTTAACAAATTTATATGAGCAGCATTTTAATGACAGAATGAATCTCAAAGGTGGCTGTTCAGCAGACTTGACTTAGCATGTGCCCATTGAGTCTGTGGGTTGCTCCCAGGGTAACATCCTTTGGATCACAGCTGAACTACCCAATGAACACATTGCTGTGGCCACCATGGGAGTTCAGAAGAGCTACATGATTGAAATTGGGTTGGACCATCCCAATTTCATACTTTCTTGTCAGCATGTCCACATACAGATCCAGTGTGAAGAGCACAGTGCCCCAAATGAGTAGAAAACACAGAGTACTATGGAAATATTTAAGATGAGACACCAAGAGCCTAACAGATAGAAATATTTTGTGCTACAAATACTCCTAATTTTTAAAGCAGCTTCTCTTTTGCCTGTCTAATTTCACCTTCTCTCTTCTGTTAAAGGGCTTTTGGCATTTGTGCTGGTCCTCTGAATCTAACTATTTTGCCTCTTTTCTAGTATGTTACCCAACTCTGTTGTTCCTTCCAGTATTTGGCATTTGCTTTGGAATTATGTTTGTCCATCTGTTATTTGTCCTTTTGGTGATGCGTTCTGCTGATTCCCATTTGTTCCTCTCAGCTTCCTCAACAATTTGGGCTTTTGAAGTGCTGTGGCATCAGTCAGCTTTATCTTGGCCCAGGACAGCATTTGTACAGAACAAGAGAAAGAGCAAAAACTGGCCCAGACTGATGGTTCTGTTTCTTTAGGAATTCACAGAAACACATTTTTCCAGTGGTTATTCCCACTAGCTGATTTCACTGGTTCAAGGAAAATGCAGTGAAATGGGCTTTCCTCTCTTTTGTTTCCTGTTTTACTCCTTCCATCTTTCTGTATGTTTGTAACCAGTGTCAAACCATGAAAAAGACTATAATGTCAGCAGATACTCTCTCAGTCTTGACTGAGCTGGCACTTCTGTGCTACATATTCCTTTCCCTTTGGGAACACCTCCTTTATTAACTCTCCACAAAACTCACTGGCCTGGTATGGTCAAAGGAGAACCACAACTCCACCTATTCCTACTTTTTTTCCCCCAGTTATATATTTTTTATCCCTTAAAACAAACAACAATCACACTACCCTCTGCATGCATTTGCTGAATATGACCTTTACTTGGCATGACTTCATTTTTCAGTCTTAGAACATTTTGTAGACAGAATTCCAAATGTGTCAGCTCACAAGTTGCCTTTGCACAGTCTGGAAAGACTAAAGGGATGCTCAGCTATTGATCAGTTACATGGATATTGTTTTCTCCCCCACCAAAGCCCATTTTAAGGTCACACTATGACCAGCCCTGTGAATTATATTGGGCTTGCAGAGTTTTGCTTGGCAGTCAGGCACTAGGTAGGACCATGTTTCTTTTTGTACATTTGTTTTGGACTTAGACTCACCCAGTAAAACAGTCTTACCAGAAAAACAGGTTTCTTACAAAAATAAAACATCCTCCTGGAAAACCTGACTTTTTATAAGTGGGGATTTATTTTGTATCAGAGACCCTTGGAGATATCTGAGTGTCGTAGATGAATGAAGGATGCTTACACCACTTTATTTTCAGCTTTTAAATGAGGCATTACTTCAACTGTTTACTTAGGTGTACTGAATTAATGTAATTTCTGGCCTCAATCCACTGAAGCCACGTGAATTTCGCCAATACCAATAAGATACAGGTATTCAACAACACTTGGCAGACAAAGCCTGTCTTTGAAAGGAAGGAACTTCCTTTTCTTCCCTCTCTTTCTCTTCCTGCCCCCAACCAGAAAACTCCCAAACCCACTGGTTTCATAACATAAATACTGGGTATTAAGAATAATTTATGAAATGTTTATGATGTGGGTAGTATGCTGGTTTTGATCAAATCAAAAAATCAGGAAGCCCCAATTAGTAAGGAAACCCTGAGCAAAGCACCCATGGCATGTAAGAGCTCACTTGGGTTTGTAGATAAGGGCTTTGCACATGCAGACTGGTTGGAGTATGGAAACCCCTCCTGCTCCTGAACATCCAAACTAGCTCTGGGTCACACAGAACAAACAGACCATGGTGGCTACAGAGAAACTATCCTAGCATCTTTGGACTCCTTTGGAAAAGCTGACACAATCAGCTAGATTGCATCCAAGGGAGCTAGTCTGCACTCAGGCTCCAGCAAAGGCAGGCAGAGGATGCACAGAGTGCTTTGGGACCATCTCACTGGCCAAGTGTGCCAGAAAATGGAGCAGTATCACATTAACATCAGCATTATATATAACTGGCATGAACACGACAGAAGGGATGAAAAGGAGTCAAAAACTACTACCAGCACTGCAGATCATCACCTTCTGATTGAAATCACTAATTAATTGTTGTCGTTTAATATTTTGATTCTAGTCTAAAACCACACAGTGTGTGCCCACAAAACACCCTTGGACACTTCGAGACATGGACAAACATAAGTGCTAGGTAACACATTTACAATTGCAAGAAAAAGGTGTGAATGGTGTAATAATGACAAATGCAAGCAGTTAATTACAGTTTCAGTGTTGATCATAGAAGGTCCTTTGGAAAAAAAATTAACGTGGCAACTTTCAAAGGAAAGGCCAGGTATAACTGAACAACAAGTGACCATTCAGCCTAACATGGTCAGCAGTGATTAAATCACATCTCATTCTTATTCTTGTACTACATCAATCCAGAAGTTGCCATCACAGTGAGAGATGTCAGCTCATGAAAGTACTAATCAGCTGATATATGCAAATATCATTATTACACACACTGCAACGTACAAGGAGAGCCACATTGTCTCTTTAGATGCTACTCCTGTGAGATGCACAAGGGTAGTAGTTTTTCCTCTGCACAAGGCTGCTTACCTTATATCATCACGTTACAAGATTTTGCACTTTTAAAATAATTAAAACCTTCCAGTTGCAGCCATGTCACATTCAAACAGCAGCAGCTATGGGAAGATTACAGTCACAGCCTCCCATACTGCATGCAGGCTAAATTCAAAGGCTTGCTGGCTGTAAGCTAGTTAGAAGCAACGAAAAAGTGGGATTTAACTTTGCTGTTTGGTAAAGGAGAAAATAGAGGAATCTCCACAGACTACTAGACCTGCACGGTACACATTGTTAGTCAAAAGAGAGAATGGCAATTCTGCATTATAAACAACAGCACATTCCTCTCTTTTTATTCCTGAGAGCTACAATTAAAGGATGCAAGTCATAAAACAGTGTATTATATGATGCATTGTTTTTAATCTTGCTGCCTTGTTTTATATAACAGGTTCATATAATTCCTCAGACAGGAAAAGGCTTGTTCTGTAAAAATACAGAGTCCTGCATCTGAAATATAAGTTCACGCACAAGCAATGTATATATTGCCAAACCAGCAAACTAACTCAGTTACTTAATACACTAAACTTCAGGTTCTTTCTATATTATGTGAAATGGCTTGAAACAGGAGGCAGCTGCCAGGAAACATCACTGCTTCTTTGCTCAAGAGAGACAAGGGAAGGAAGAACGAAGAAAAAAATTCCCTCGATGGATGCCACAATAGCATGTCTTTCATTATCGCCCTGTGTCAAGGCACTGTGTAATGTTCATTGTGCATGCATAGTAAATTACTATTTACCTGCCAGTGCCTTTGATAAGTCAGTCTTTTCTCCCTCTTTTCGTCCACACAGCATGGAACAGTGAAACCTCTTTGCCTATAATTCTTATTAAGGTGATACCTTTTCTGAATAAGAAAGTACACACTTCCAAAGGAGGCATTCTCTTGGGTTTTTAAGGGCCATTGTTTTTATTGTTTTCCTTTTATTTCTCCCACCCTGCTGTGTTTTAATGCTATAGTGACTTCTGTGTATACAACTCTCATATTGAAATGTCTGCCGCAGATATATGCAATATTAAAGAGTGCTTATGAATTTTTGACATCTAATTAGTCGCTACCCAGTTAACATGTCAAGACTCAGAGGGATTAGGGAGTCAGCCCTTTCTGAATAAGTTAAAGCTATGCCCTGTCCTTTTCATGTATTATTCTTTAATGTAGGTGGTGATTATTTTGCTGTGATTAATTGATGAAGCTCATTGGTCTGGCAAGTGTTACAGAATTCACCATTCCTCACTTTTATTTCTCTCTGTAGGGCTTTCCCACTTATTTGAAAGGAATTGGTTCTATTCGGTCTGTGAAGCTTCATTGTCTTTCCTCAATACATGCACATTGGTTTCTCTTAAGATTTTATCTATTTAATTTTATATCTTTTCTTCTATAAAGGAAGAAGATAATTAATAAGGCTTGTTTTATTTTAAGTCACATGTTTCAAACAGGGTTTCTCTAATGTGTTGTTTATTTTTATTTTTGATATATACTTTTAGACAAAATTACAGACATGTATTTTGAAGTATAAAAATAGATTTTAATCTTTCTTTCCTTAATGCTTTACAAAGTCCCCCACCTTCAACAAGGCTTGGTGAATTTTGAGGTTTTCTGGTCCCTGATTAGAAGCAATATTTCACTCAGGCAAATTTTAATTTTTTTTTAGCATTTTAAGTGGGTTTTTTTTCTTAGAGATGATATAATATTCTCTGTTGTCAGTTATAGTGAATTATATCAATTTTAGCATCCAAATGGAAGCCTTAATTATACAATCCCTGTTTTCCATGTGCACGTCTTTCACAAAAGGAACAAAAAAAAAAAGAAAAAAAGGGAATGTTGAGGCAAATCTTTAAACACCTGTAGAAATCTAAGTGATGCATATTTAAAACAATGTGATCACTCATAAATTCAGCTGTGTGTCAAGGTTCCTGCTGACCTGTGGTGCACTCCAAAGGAATGTTCCATTGATTATATACAGCTGCGGATGCTCAGAAAGAAACAGCACATATGTGTGCTTCATGGTCTGATATATTTGTTGTATCCCCCTCTGTGTAAGCGATATTGGGTTCTATATAAAGAAACAATAAAAACGTATGCTGAGCACATAATGGCTGTGCCGTTTGCCTACACAGGCACCACGCCACCAGTATTTAACTCACTGCTTTGTAAAGCACTGGAAGATCTACCCTAGCTGAAAAAGGCAAAGCAAAAACACGTACATACACAAGCACAAAGTTTTTTGGGTTGGTTGTTTTTTATTTCCTTCTCTTTCTAAAATACTGTGAAGGAGCATCCTGCTATATTGCATTGTTTTTTGTTCACCATTTCACTGTTGTCAGCTCAAGAGTTTTGGGCCTTGTAAAAATGCAACACAGGCAGGCAGTTTCCCTGAAAGGATAAAATCAGAAAAGGAATTTTTTGAATACAGTGCAAGAAGCAAACGTATAGACATGATTATGGAAATATTTAATCATGCACTGTGGCTACTGAGAACTTTCTTCCATTCCATACCTCTTCACTGCAAAGGAGCTGAACAAAAGGCTGTTGCCATCCGAGTTCATTTCTGCAGCCTCCTGGTTTTATGGACAAATAATTACTTTTCACAGAGCAGAATCAATTGCATTATGAACCTCCAGTATTCAAATCTGTAATTGGGACAATAGTGGAGCTCCAGCCGGTTTATCTTCTTTTGAAATGAACAAACTCATGCACACACTCCTAAAAATTTGATCATTATAAATAATTACAATCCTATTTGCCAGTCAGGGTTTGTGCTTTTTAATTTACACTGGGGGGACTCTTTCGAAGGTATTTTGTTGGTGAAAATATGTAAACAATTCTCTCTTATCAGGTTTTAAAGAAAACTGCAGTGTGTGAGGAAGAGAGGAAAGTGAAGGGGGCCAGGAGGTTTTAGCAAGGTGCCCTCCCAGCCCCTCGCCTGGGTCTTGGGGTTATCGTGAAGAAGCTGAAAAGAGGAGTCAGAGCAGCCACACACACCCCCAAACCACAAACGCCTTAGGAACAAAAACTGACATCGACCCTGCCACGGAAAGGAGAGCCACGAGGCAGCAAGGAAGGGAAATAAAACTGAGCGGGGTGGGTGGGTCGGCTGAAGGGGCTCTGAGTAAGAAGAAGGAAGAGGGGGCAGCATTAAAAGAAATATCAATCAATTGGGGCATATTCACTTTCTCCTGCACAGTAGATTCTATCAGAAGAAAACACTGAACTTTGTAGTGTTAGCAGCAGCTGAAATTTAGAATTATTGTTTCCTCCTAACAGAAGACTCATTTTCCACGGCCGCATTTGCAGCATAATAAGCTTTTTGTTATTTTTTCAATTAGAGTCAATTGACCTAACAAAATGGTTGGCAATTAAGTGATTTTTGTAATGGTCCGGGGGTAATTTAGTCGAGCTTGTCAGCTGTGTTTCATGAAGCCGAGATGTCTTTTTTTCCCACTGCCTCTCTCTCTCCCTCTCCCTCTCTCTCACTTACTCCCTCTCTCTCTCAAGCATAATGGCTCATAATTTCAAAATCTTTTCCTTCTGTTTCCCTCACAATAATTCGCAATTACAGGAAGTTGTTGGAGGTGATTTTTTCCTACCTTGCTTTTTGAGTCAGTAATTTTAAATAAAATGTACATACTTGTAAAAAGGGGGCTATTACAGAAATCACTTTTTGTGTAAACTCAATTATTTTATGAATAGTGACACCAGTTTCTGCTGGGTTCAACTCCTAAAGGCTGATGTATTATTATTTTCAGGGTAAAAGGTGTTGAACATTTAGAACACTTTTTCAAATCAAACCAGTATTCAGAAAGGTAAACAACAACTTAAACGATGAGGAGCCTTGTACTAAAGCTGACAGGTATATGAGAAGAATGAAAGCCATTAGGACATTTATACAATAGTCTGCAGCTACTGGACTTTATTTTCTCCTGTTATGATTTAGGAAGAGATCTCTCATTTGTCTAATTGATTCATTTTCTTAAGACAACATCTGGAGTTGCAATTCATATTAAAGTGCTGTAGTTAGATCCGATGACTACATCAGATGTTCTTTCATTTGTATCCCTTTTATTATCTGTTTTTGTAGCACACACACATTCACGCACAGGCTGGGAACTGAAGCCACGCACCCGTCCACCAGTGAATCCGGAGACTTCCCAGCATCTGCCTGAAAACGGCCGTCTCCGATTTTTTTAATTTTATTTTTAAATCCCTTTTTCTAATCCCCAGCCATGCCGTACATTTCCCTGTCTCGATTCTCCCAGCCGGCGCGGTGCGAGAGATGCGCAGCTGCCCGCAGCGCCCAGCGCGGCCCCGGCAGCCGGCAGAAGGGGGCGCTGCTGCAGCGGAGCAGGCGCACCTCGCCCCCTGCCCCTGCTGCTGCCCCTGTCCTTGCCACTGCCCCTGCCACTGCCCCTGTGACTGTCACTGCCCCTGTCCTTGCCACTGCCGCTGCCCCTGTCCTTGCCACTGCCCCTGGCACTGCCCCTGGCACTGGCACTGCCCCTGCCGCTGCCCCTGTCCTTGCCACTGCCCCTGCCACTGCCCCTGTCCATGTCACTGGCCCTGCCACTGCCCCTGCCACTGCCCCTGCCCCCCCCCTGCCACTGCCCCTGCCACTGCCCCTGTCCCTGTCACTGTCCCTGTCCCTGTCACTGTCCCTGCCCCTGCGCCTGCCCCTGCCACTGTCCTTATCCCTGCCCCTGCTACTGCCACTGTCCTTGCCACTGTCCCTGCTCCTGCCCCTGCCCCTGTCTCTGCCACTGTCCCCGCCCCTGCTACTGCCAATGCCCCTGCCCTTGTCCCTAGCAATGTCTTTGCCCCTGCCCCTGCTCCTGCCGCTGTCCCTTCGCCGACTGCCCCTGCTACTGCCCCTGTTCCTGCCCCGGTACTGCCACCTGATACTGCCCTGCCCGTGCTCATGCCCCGATTGCCGCTGCCCTTGACCTTGACTGCCCCTGCTGCTGCCCCAGGCCCTGCCATTGCCGCTGCTGCCCCAGCCTCTGTCCCTGCCCCTGCCCCTACCCCTGCCCCTGCCCCTGTCCCTGCCCCTACCCCTGTCCCTATCTGACAGGACCCTGCGTGCCCCATGCACTCACTCTGCCTGCTGCCCCTGTCCCCTGCCCCTGCCAGCCCCCCTGCCTGCTCACCTGCCCCTGCCCGCGTGTCCCCTCTCCACTCCAGGGTCACTGACTCCTGACCCACACCCACCTGCCCATGACCCTCTGTCCACTTGGCCCTTCCCATCACAAGCTTACATGGAAAAACCTATCGGGCAGGGCTCACAGGTCCCGGTGCAGCTGTTAGCCCCGTGCTGGTTTCCAAGGTAGGGCAGTAAGCACCGGGCAGGGGGCTGTGTCACCTACCGGTGGAAAAGCCTCTGCGCTGCATGTTACCAGCACTGGTTTGAAAATGAAAAGGGATGGGTGCTGGTTTTTTGTTTTGGGGTTTTTTTTGGGGGGAGGGGGGGTGGTGGGGAGGGAGAATTGGTGGGTTTTGGTTTTTTGGGGTTTTTTCCAGTGTCATAATTATTTGTTGGTGTCTGAATTTTATTTATTTATTGTCTTAATTTGCCTTGTCTCACGTTCCTGGAGTTTTGAATCACATTTCAAGCCAAGATCTGCAGGCCAAATTCTGAGAAGCATTTTTTACCTTCCTCTTTTTTCTTCCTCTCCTGCATCCAGCATCTCTTGCAACTGGGTTGTGAGAGACTGGCCTTCTGTTTTGCCTACTGGGACAGTAAGATCTGTGTGCATTATCCTCAGTAAATATTACTTCTGCATTTGGATCTCTGCTCCTTTCCCTCATGACCCCTGACAGTCTTCTCCTAGGGTTTGATTATAAGTCACTATAGTCTGGACTGTACTGGAGTCTTGTAAGTCTTCGATTAATCCACTGCACCTAAGCATTGCTGTGGCTATAAAAGGAAAAGTTATGATTCTGAATAAGCATCGTGCGGAAGAAAGAAGCAAAAGCATAAAGTATTAAACTTTCATCCAGCACCATAGGAGAGATGTAGTTATTAAATTTCAGCTGCTTATCAAACTGATATGAAAGTCATTTTGCATGATTGCTTTGCATCCTCGAATCTTCTGCTTTTATTTGCAGTGCATCTCTGCGCTTTCTTATTAGAAAAATACTCAAAGGATAAAAAAGCTGATAATATTATTCAGTTTTGACAATTAGGTAGAAAAAACATTTTAAGAAGTGCTTTTTTTATTGCAGCTAGTAATAATAGTGGTGGTCCTCCTGGTAGCAGTCTCTTCTGATGCTACCCAGGGTGATGCTAGCTTTACCCTATAATGGCCAAAGCCCTGATGGTTATACTGGTAAAGCTGCTAAGGAGCATGAGCCAGGATGTCATTCTCAATATCACAAACAATGTACACAGCCACAGATTATTTTGTATTCAGAGGTCTGTAGTTTATGGCTTTTTCATTCCCTCCTTCCTATTTTGAGATTCACTAGCAGACTGGGGCTAGTGCCTGTGAAGAGTGGGGCAAGAGGAACAGTACCTTCCCTGTCCTGGACTTGCCTGCAGCTGCTGTCCATTCCCTCAGGATCACTGTCACGTTAGCCACTTCAGCAAACCTATCTCTGTCTATTTATAATCAATCTCCCATTGGCTTTAGCTGCCCAGCAACTGCCTTTAATTATTACCTCCCCACATTGTGGTTCTGTTCCAGTTCAGCTTAATCTGCTCCTTATGTTTTGCGTGTGAATTTATGCTAAGCTATAAGCATTCATGGGAATGTGGAGCCCTTAGAAGATGAGAGCAAATCATCCCATCTCCCACAACTCTCCCTTTCCCCACCATGGGTTTCCACAACTTGATGCTTGGTTGTTTTGTTTTCCAATGTTCCAATAATTTCTTCAGTATTCTCTCTGCCTTCCCATTTTCTGTCAATGCTTTCCCATCTCCTGCTGGGTTTTACTCCTCTATGATTTAATTCACTCTCAGCAACTGTCACAAAGCTGATGGCTCCCTAGCATTTGTCTCTTTATCTTTGGTTGCTGCCTTCTGTCCAGTCCTTTCATCTCAGACTATCCACTCACATCAGTGTCCAGATGTCTGGTCATAAGCCCAGGATAGCAAAAATGCAACCTCTTTGAGCCATTGTTTCTCCACCAATGTACACAATTATTTCTCTGTGGCACCATGCTGGAGACTATTAGCACCATACCTGCCCTTCACAGTTTCTCTTCCAGATTTAATTTCTACAAATCAAGTCTCTCTTTTTCCAACCTTTACAAAATATGTTTCTGTTATATTAAAAGGCCTCCTTAGCTCTTGCTGTCTAGATTTGAGTTGCCATCCCCAGGCTATGAAAACTTTTTCCCCTCTGAAGTTTTTTACCTCTACAGACAGCAATTTTCCCCATACGCAAGACAGCTCAGAAGAGCAGTCTTATATACCTCTAGATGCAGAAAAGATCCAGAAAGGTCAAATTTTCCTCCCTGGGAGAGGAATTCCAGTGACTATCCCCATGTATTTTAATTAGCATTTGGTCTGTCCTGAATTCAGGGTGGGGTAGTTCAGATTGCAGCTCAGGGAGTAATTTTCTTTGACACATTAATTGCAAGAAATGCTTTCCCCATGGTGCTCAGGCACCCACCACAATTTCGGTCTTCAGAGCAGGGGGGACTCTCACTTGGCATGAGGGAGCAATGCAGTTGTCCCAGGGAGGTGCAGAATCTGGAGAGATCTAGGCTGGCAAACAGGAGGAATTAGAGAGGAAATACTTCAGCCGGAGAGAGGGAGAGTCACAGTGTTAGGAAAAATATTCTGACAGTGAGATGTGCTAAGCTGAGTGGGGGGAGGACAACATCTCCTTTGCAGGATTCATCACCAGAATATATTTATTACTGGGTTGTCCAAATTACTTTACAAATTCTAAGATATGATTGTATCTTACACCTTGGCAAGGAACAGAACAGATGTCCTTATAAAGGACAATTTAATCAAGGAAAAATAACAATTAGGCAGGAATTTGCTAAAGGAATCAGTAACTGTTAACTCATGGTCAGCCCAAAAATATAAAAAATATCTGGCTGAATTTTGCCATGCTGACCCATGACTTCTCAAAGTCTACATTTCAGTCTTATATAGTTTTTGCACCAAATACCACTTTACAGAAATAAAGTAAAAAATGTTATCTTATTTCACTGTCTGTGAGCTAATATTTTCTCTCTCAAGGTTGATAACTCCATTTTCAACACAAAAATCAAAGGCAGGTCACATGTTGAAAATATATGTAATGTCCTCTGCAGAGTGCTTTAACATGCCCAGCAGTATATTCCCACTTTATTCCTAGAAGAGTAAAATTACAGTGTGTAGCAGGGCTGGCACCAAGCTTCCATGCCGTGCAGACATTAGAGCAGAGGGAATAATTCACAATGAATAGTTTAGTCAGTAAGTTTAGCCCTTTTTCTGCTTATGGGATCTCCATGGGTAGACTGAGGTTTCCTTGAGTTTATTATGCAAAAGAATTCAACGAGATCCTTTTTCCTCTCTAAGTACTTCTAATTGCTCAGGAACACTTCTCTGTGAACATTCCCCAATCACTTTTTGAGCTTTGTTAGATATGACTGCCTCGATGAGTCACATGGTGTTGATTTATTTTTCCAATGTGTTGAGCATGCACATATTCATGTGTGTGGATCTAATATCCAGTTTCCATCAATACTCATGCATGCTGCTCTGAAATTCTCAGTGAATAGCCACGATAGTAATTTAATCCTACAAATGTCCCTAGAAAGCAAACACAACTAGAAGACAGTATGGTTGAGAGGAATCCATTTGCAAATTCCAGTAAATGAACAGTGGTTGATAGCAATCCGTTTCCAAATTTCATCAAAGGCACTTTTTTTTTTTTAATAGCATTTAGCCTGCTATAGTAGTTTCTGTGAAAACTATATTTTCTGTGAAAAATATTGTCAGCTCTCTGTTTTCCATTCATTTCATCCTGTGTTTCTTTCTTCTCATGAAGTAGCTGTGGGAAGGAAATAACAGCAAACTTCTCCTCCCCCCTCCACCAAAAAAAAAAAAAAAAACCAAAATAAAACACCAACCAAAAAAAAAAAAATTAAAAAAACAAACCATCAAAACCAAAAAACCAACAAAAAACAAACCCACAGGTTTAAAGTAAATATCTTTGAGCACCAAATAGCTATCTCCTATTTTTCAAGCCCAGACTTAATACACTGCAGTTGTACCTGGGAGGTCTAGTTCGTTCAGCACCTACTTGCCTCCAGGATGAGGATTCAATTAAGAAATATAAAAGATAATATGATGCTATAGGGACAAAAGTACTTTTGAAACTCTACCCAGGCTTTCTGTAAATAGAGGTACACTTCTTTGAAAGCAAACATTTCCTGTTAAAATGCATCAGCTTTGTATTCCGTGATCCTCCACTCCAAATTATAATAGAAAATATATAATGGAGCATAAAAACTAACAGATGAGAAAAATTCACCTTCAATGTGAATTTCACCTCCTAGCTACAAGGCTATCCTCAAGAACCTCACTGTAGTTGCAGACTGTCACTAAGGCATGAATTAACTAATCCTCACCACAATTCTCCACGGTTTTCTGGGGAAAGTGAGGTAGTAACCTTTCTGGGAAACTAGGACAAAGACGTGAAAAATCCTAAAATTTTGCCTACACAGTTATTGAGACAAAAGAATCATTATTCAAAGCATTTATTCTGTGCAATATTTCTTGTGCATGGGGCACTGGATGGGTGACTTTGCTTACTTGCTGAGAGATCTGGGTCCTTCTACAAAGTCTGTTTTGAATTGGGAGACGAACAGTGTGAGGAAACAGAAATATACAACTCTGAACACTTCAGAATGCATTATTTCTTCTTCATTACAAAGGGATAGGAAGTGAAGTCCTGTCCTTTGGATGTAGTCCCAGTACTTATTTTGCACCTAAAGTTTTAGTAGTTATTGAAACAAGGCTGTTAAAATTAATGAATACATCCCCTATCCAATCAATAAAAAACCTGAAAACCTCCCCATTAATTCTGCCTGTTTGGGATTTTATCCATAACATTTACGTTTCCTTTACATTGGTTTGGCAAGCTGGAACTCCACTCTCAGGAACAGGGCTGGGTTGTAAGCCATAGGGTTAGAGAGCATTTTCTGCACCCTCAGGTGCCTGAGCCAGGAGAACCTGCTTAGCCCCTTTTAACTCTGTCACAGCCAGCAGAGACTTTGCCATTCCCCCTCAGTGTGACCAATGCATGCCTCAGGGACATGGAGACAGTATGGGATCCAGTCCTTATCAGCAGTCATACTGTTTTAAGAGGGCCAAACTGACACAGCCAGAGCAGCTTTATTCCAGATATTTTCCAGTTTTTGAGTGCTGAAATTCAGTGTCATTGCTTTCTTAAAATTTCATAGGTGCATTTCCATTGTGTTTTGGAAATACAGGAATTGAACAAGCAAAAATATCATTGTTTGTTCTGATCTTCACACAGAAGTGTTAGAAGACAGTTACCTTCTGCATAACCTGTTATTAGCATGGGATGGAAAACAATTTGAATGGAAATTACACTTACTTTGTTAAACAGTGCAGTGAAATCAGAACTCAGGACTAGTTTTTTTTATTTAAGCTTAAGAGAGGTAGATGGAGTAGATTTCCTCTTCCTCCTTCCAACATTTAACATCCTTTTGTTCCTTTTCTCATCTCCTTTCTGGTACCACTCACGCACACCTTTCTCCACATTTCATGCTCCTGCATAAGCTTATATCCAACTCCTGCTCATTCAGTTACTCTCCCCAAAGCTGGAGCTAGTGCCCATAGCCCACATGTTGTTTGTCCTTACCCAGAATCTCCAGGTTGTCACATTCCTACATGTTCTGGATAATTTCATACATCATGTTCTGGACCAACTTAATTTTTTTTCAATTTTTCTCCATAATTGTCAGAGATGGTGCATGTACGCCTACTGATAAGTGTGTGCTTGTTAGCTCCGTGTCCAAAGTGGCTGATCTTTTTTGTTGTTAAACACAAGCTCTGCCAACTCCCCCCCCTACTCAGAGCTCTCCATTCCCAGGTTCCTTACACCCTTTCTTTCCCATCTTTTAGTGACTTACTGCATTAAGCCTTTCCTCCTGCTGCATATCCTTTGGGCTCCATCAGAACCAGGGGACAGAGGTGGTCTCTGCTGTTAGCCCTGGATCCAGAGATCCAGCCAACTCCAGCAAACAGGAGCAAAGTCCTGCTCAAGTGACAGGACTGCATGTCTTAGGGAATGTGGTGTAACTGTGCCACTTGATTGACCATAGAAACTCTGACAAAGATAACAAGTCTCTCACGAGTATAAATAAATGCTACTGGTTTTCTTTTTTTTCTCCTGAAGCTTAGGGTTTGACCAGTTTTCAAGACCCAGTTTTAAATTGCAGAGCTGTTAAGGAAACAACTGAGAGGTGTATTTATTTTTAAACACTGGCAAACAACATATTTTCCCTAATCTTATTCTCAGAAGTGAATATTCACCTGAAACAGAGCCATGCAGCAGAAAATTTCTGACCTGAATGTTAAATTTTGGCAAAGCAATATCCGCTGTGAGCAGATTTTGCCAAAGAAAATTTCCATCCACCCTCATTATAGATGTGGGTATTTAAAAAAAACACCTAAATTCTATGCTAAAGAAAGAAGCTGTAATAACAACCCTTGAAAATTAGGTTATCTAATTAATTATCAAATATAAACAGGATGTTTTCCTTTCTCTGGGCTTGGCCTATCAATATGTAGCATTCCTAACCTACTGGTGAGAAAGAATATCTATCCACCTGAACTTTTAATATTTTAATTTCTTACCAGGGTATATCAGAAGGTAAACACTTTTCACCTCTTCCACTGATGGAGTGAAATTTTCTCACTATAAGCAAGAAATATGGAGTGTACAAACTGTAGGTCATGCACAGAATATCCTTTGAGAATAACCTTCTGGGCATTGGTCACTGGCAGTAAATGTTGATTTCAGACAGGAGAAATATAATTATCCCCATTAAAAATCTGTACAATTAACGACATTTGCCATACAGTGGAGTCTAGGTTACCATGGTACTGCCCTATCTCTAGAGTAGGAAATAACTGTGGTATATCAGATTCCATCTCATGGTAATTGTTACTTTTTTACTGACCACCCATGTGGCATTAAAAGTCTCCTGCTCAACTAATTCACCTATTTTAAAGCATATTATGGCTATATTTATTCTCCATTCCACCTCAAATCACTAGTGTTCCAAGTACATAATGCTGGGTTTTGAACTACCCCAGAACATATATTTATGTGATGAGTAGGAAAGAGGCATTGACGGTGGAAGAGGAAAATGGAAAAGAAACATATTGGGGGCATGGGGTTCAGGGGAGTGTCTGAGGTGCCTCTGTGCAGTAGAAGAGAGATGGGAAAGGAATGAAGGCAAATGTGAAATATGTGTAGCAGTGATGATTTTCTGACTGCACAGGAATATGCTACTGAAGGAGACAGGAAGAATAAATTCAGCAACATGAGAGATGAAGAAGATGGTGAAATTGTGGCTGACATGATGATTGAGCTCCAAAGAGGGGCTAACTCACAACTGAATAGAAAATTTCCCTCCATAGACTTCACCCACAAGCAAATAAAACCTGCCCCCACTGCAAGGAGAGCTAGGGACTGGTGCAAGATGGGTGTGTGGTGAAACAGAAGGAGGTATGTGAATGGAAGAAGTGAGTGGGGAAAAGAGAGAAAATGGAAAAAAAAAACCCAAACAAACAGTGAAACACGGAGGTGAGAAAGATGGGGAAGTAAAAAGCACTTTAGGATCTTCATAGGCAGGGAAAAAAAATGCATTTGGTTGAATTTTGCACCTGAAATGACCCTACCTTATTTGAGACTTCTCCTTAAACATACTGATAGTCCAAAACAAAACAAAAAACCCCAAAAGCTGTGACATGCTTTCAAAACAAAATACAAGTATATACTATTAATCACTTCACCTATTACCCACTCTCTCGTCCTCCCTCCCCCCCCCCCCCCGATTTATAAAACTTTTCAAGTTTAGGTTATGGTTTACACTTTTTCTTCCAAATAATATTTTTTAAACATGTGCATTGCTCTGAGACACCCTGGTTTGAAGGACAATTTTCTAGGATGTCTCGTTTTTAGCATCCTAGGTTCTGGTATGTGTGATATCACACAAAGTTATGTTTGGGAATGTCCTTATCAAAGGAGAAACTGCCAGATTATTGTACAGGAGAAAAGAGAATTTTGAAAGCTACAGTAAAACTTGCCTGATAGTTGAGAGATTCAGGACATATTTCTGAACTCAACATAATTTTCACTCCAGCTTTACAGTTCACCTTTAACACATATCACCTCTTAAAAATATTTCCACAAGCATCATGCCTGCTACCGTCGGAGTGTCAGCTTTACCCGCCAGTTCCCTGGCTCTGTTATCAGCCCAGGTTTAGCTGCTTATCACCACAGCACTGCCATGGTGGCCACGTAGCTGTGCTCAGGTGGGGAGGCTGGAGGAGCAGGGGAGCCTTGGATGGAGCAGCAATCCCTGCCCAGCTCAGCTCTGCCCACACCTTCACTGCCCTCATGCCCAGGCTGAGGTGCATTGCCTACAGAGTGGGCTTGGCAGGATTGGCCCATTAAGGACGGAGAGATAAATCTGAGCTGGACTCAGCATTAGTTAAACGTAGCTCTTTGTATTTATAAACAGCAATATGCTGCTGTTACGAGAGCTATTTCATTTAGTGCCATCTTACATTCAGCAATTTAATTATTCTCTTAATTATTGAAACATTCATCATAGTTTTCCAATTGATTCATGAGGGGCTGGCTGCATTTCTTTAACTCATTAATATAGTGACAGAAAATTGACAGTCTTTTTTGCTAACCTCCTATCTCTGAATGGTAACACTGGGAATACAAAACCCTGAGTCTTTTTTTTTTTTAATTTTTAAAATTTGTATTATTATCACCAGCAATAACTATACTCATAAAAGCCTCATTTAGTAGCAAAGGAATAGAACGAAATATGAGGAAACCATAATTATCAATGGTTTCAATAGTGAATTTTGCAAACTAATATCTTCCTGAGACCACATTTTTATTATGAAATGGGTGATAAAGCAGAGATAATTCTAAATCCAAACACATGCTATATGAAATAGATAAACCCAAGATAAAAATTAATAGTGACCTTGCATGCTGGGATATAAGAAATATAATCAAGCATATATATCAGTCATGGCTGGAAAAGGACAGGGAGATGCCCACAGGTGAAAGATTAATTTACAGGTTTTAAAATGCATTCAAAATAAAATCTGTGACATCTCTCTTCCTTCCCTTGTCCTGATTTAGAGTGTTATCGTTATTGCCTGTCTGCAAAACTACTACCTTAAAACATGTTCCTAACTTGCCTTAAAAGAAAGATTTCATCTTTTCTTTTTTTCTCCTATCTCCTTTATTTACAGGCTGTTTAAGGAAAGGCACCACATTCCATGTCTCTGTAATTTTTTTGCAACTATCTGCTATTTATTTCAATTTTTTTAGTTTCTAAAATGTCTGGTGCTATCCTCAAAGACCTCTCTCAAATTCATCAGTTTTCTCTCAGGAGAGGTTGTCCAGAGTTTGAAGCATACAAGGTCTCATCTTAATGCTTATATGAGTACTTCTGCCCTTGGATATTATCCTCATCTTCACAATACTATGCAAATTGACAGCTACTTCCCTGTGCTTCCAGCTAGGACTTCTGAATATAGTGTGAGTAGCTGGGAAATAGCTAAAAAAGAGCTTCAGCAATACAAAAGTTCAGCCCTGAGCATGTCTATACGTGTGAGTGTATATATGGATGTGTTTGTAGATGTGTGTACTAGTCATATACTGTAGTTTGAAAAGTGGATCTGTGTAAATCAATGCATTTATTTAGCTCTCTCACCAACTCTCTCCCTGAGTTAACACCCCAGCACACACAATGCTAGCGAAGGTGATTATCTCTGCTAGCATAATTCCTCCGTAACATCTGCTTTCGCCCATAACACTCCACTAATTTTTCCCTCATTTCATTACACATAATTTTCTTTCAACACAATCTACATGTATTAAGTGGTAATGACTTTCCAGTTAAGAGCAAATCGACGCCGAGGGACCCCCCCCTCGATTGCCTGCCGTGCCTGACTCCGGCTATTAAAGATAAATTTGGTGCCTCAGAAAGCTGCAGTAAGCTAATCAATCAATTAAGCGGTTAGGACATACATTATCAAAATTCCACAGTGCGGGGGTGCATGAGAGCATGCTGACATACTTGCTATGATTTTAGGAATAAAAAAAAAAAATTGAGGTTGAAAGTCAGAATTCGGTGTCTTCTGAAATGAAAGCTCAAGCTATTGCACAGTACCGATAACAACTTTGGTGTCTGTGCTGGTACAATTTCCACTGTAGCTTTTATACCTAGTGCAGTTTACTAGTGATACCAGAATGGAGCTGATGACACAGTAAAATCTATTTTTAAGCGATATGAGGATTCTGGTGCAGAATAAGGCAATGCTATTCACAGTTAAGCTGGATGTTCTGTCCCTAACTTGTCATTGTGTCTCTAGGAACTGCCACAGCGTTAAAACACTGATTAATATTCTGTATTATGTGTGTTGCAAAAAGGTGGTTTAAGGACAGAATGGCAGCCATCACATCCTGTTGTGGCAAGTTTTATCTTCAACATTGCTTTAATATTCATTCTGAGTTTAATTTTGGAGAGTATTTAAAGCTAGTAAAATAGTTTCTAAAATAAACTGATTTTTTTTTTCCTTTTTTGTTTTCTAAAAAACAACTCCTAGTGACATGATATCTGTTGCAGGACTGACTTACAAAACAGCTTCAACTCAACCAGAAATAGTTACAGTCACTGATAATCAAGTCACATTTGATTGCAAGGAAATAGTATATGCAATATCATTTACAAGCCCTTCATTACTTTGTTTTTCTATGTTATCTTTGGCATTGTGTCATTATTTATATGGACAAAGGATTTAACCAGTTAAAGGCTTTTTAAATGTAAAAATATTTTTTCTTGCATTGTGATGAACAGCCTGTATGCCAATATTTAGCCACATGCTTAGGAAATTGAAACAAAACCCCAAAGACCATAAGAATTATACAAGCAATTTTTATAGCTCTGTCAGGACTAATACAAAAGGAGAGTTAAATAGAAATTTATAGCAGGATTCTGAGCAAGAGAAAACATGGAAAAAGAAAAAAACAACTTATATTTTCTGAGCAATCAGTAAATTTATAAAATGCGTAAAATAAATGGATCATTACAAGACTTTGCCAGTAACTTTTCCTGTCAGTTTTAAGCATATTGCCTAAAGCTTTGTTATCATAGTATTGTAGTTATCAGATGAGACGACATGGCAAAACTCCCTGCTTACTTTTCCAGAGTGTTTTCCTCACTTTCTGCAAATTACATTGGAGCATATTCAGTGCGTACACTTCTACTAGTGGAAAGAACCATAACATCTTTTTACTGTCTAAATAAATATTCCATAGCAAAAAGAAGCACATTGTCAAAGATAGAAAGGGTGCGTTTGTTTTGTTTTAAAGTATAATACAAATAAAGGAGGTAACTCAAAGGCTTCTTTCTGATGTGTTTGCATAAGGGAAAAAAACCCTGAATAAACTCTAAAAAGAGCAGTACAAATGTATATGATACAGGCAAAACACTTAATCTAAGCCCTACATGTAAAACACAGTTACAGAGACTTAATAATGGCAAACATTGTGAAAAAGAAAAAAAATTACCCACAGAGAATATACAAGTGCATCCTTCAAAAAAGCCCCAAACCAGTATGTTTCAATAATATGATGCCGTCCTTTCCTTTGTGGCATTCTTCATTGACTAGGCTGATAATGAAAAGATGTCAGGGAGATTCACAGTTTAGAGTTGTATTTTCTTCTTTTCTTTTGTGCTGTTTCTTCCCATTTATGGCTGTTTTCCTGCCTTTGCTCTGTATGGAGGGTATGAAATATTTCAGAGTTATGTTTTCTCATGAGATGTAGGGCTGAATTTGACTTTATTATCATTATTAAGAGCATGCAAGTTAAGTTTACTCAGTTGAAAAAGACACAATGATGTTGTTCTTCTTGATATAGAAACAGCTATATTGGCTTTTATAGGTTTTTTAGTATAGGCTTCTTCTGTCCTAGATTTGATAGCTACTCTATCAGCTGGAATAATTTTTTTTCCTTACTCGTTCTCTTTTTGGAAAAAAAAAATCATTCTGATTTATCTAAAAGCACATCAAAACATCTTTATCTGTTCATAGTGAGTGAGAAATTCCTTCAGATTAAGGGGGAGAGGTGGGGGGGAAGGAGGGAAGAGAGGCAAACAATAAAAAAAGCTGAGACCAAACCAGTTTTCCCTCTCCTTTTGTGCAGTGCATGTAATGACTGAACTTTTGACTTTAAAGTTTTTCTCTGGTGCAGTACTGTAGAAAAAGAAACAAATAAACAAACAAACAAAAAATATCCCCTTGGTGCGAAGACCAGTCTAAGGCAATACCTGGTGAGTGGAATTTTTTTTTTTTTTTTTTTGTTGTTGTTGTTGTTTACTTGAAGCAGATAAAACACCCACCTTAAACCCGCCCTCTATTCAGTTCAGCAGCACCTCCATACTCCAATAAACCGTTTTCATTCCATCTGGCGTGCGTTTGCTCTGAAGACATTTTCCTGTCAATCTCTCCTGCCACATTAAAAATCTGTCATTACTATTGCATTGCCGCCTGGCTCCTGAGATTTGTCTGACTGCTTTATTGCTCCGCTCATTTTTTTTTTTCTGCTACAGCCGAGAAGCAGAAATAAAGGTTTGTTGTTGAAACATGGCCGCAAGGAAAGTAGGAGGCACACATCTGTCAAGGTATTACCTTTCTTCAACCAGGGATTAAGGTGTTTTACTGCTCTCGCTACTGAGCAGTCACACTGAATAAATTTTCTCAGTAGAACATAAAAATGAACTCATACATTTTGAACTGGGTTTCATTCTTTCAAGCCAACCCATATAATTATGCAATGGCATCAGTGTTCGGGGGAAAAAGAAAAGTCAGAAACGTTTGTGTGCACCCCCCCTTCTCTCTCCTGCACCACCCTTCACATTTACATTATTTAAATGCTTATTAAGAGGGCAAGACTGAGGCAATCAGTACTGGGGAGAGAAATGGTTTTTTGCTCTTCCTTGCTGTTGTTACTGGATCCCTTGCAAGGTCAGATGGGGTACAGGACTTTACTCCCCATGTTTTGTCTCTGTGATCACAAAATATGCCTGACTGTGAATATTTACTGTTAATTCACATTGAAGCAAGCCACCAGACTTATGATTTCTGAAACTGCTTTTTGAAAAAAACCTGCCAATATTAGTTGCTGCATAGCCTTCCCATTTCTGCTGCAGAAATTAACTTTAGAGTCTCAATGGTACAAATGTTGATAATTTAAAATTTAAGTGTAACCAGTGGCAGTGGTTTCTACACGAAGACAGAACCTGCCAGACCATCCTCTGCAGTCCTCTGCTCGAATCTCCTGCATCATCATAGTAGTCCAGTTTTAGAAGGTCAGACATCTAAAGCAGAAGGGGTTATCTCAAAAAATAAACATTAAGGTGTAGGTAAATGAAGGATCAGGTCAAGCCTGTCTGTAAAGGGGGACAATATAAGGAGCTTTATGGTTTGTTTTTTGTAGGGTTTTGTTTTTTGGGGGTTTTTTTGTGAAAAAGAATAGTACAGCTTTTAAATTTGACGAGACCCCAGGAGAAAAGGACTAGCCTGAGTGCAGGAACCATAAACTTGTCCAAACTTTAAGGAAACAATATTTAAGAAAATACCACACAGAATCAGAAATCACAGGTCCATCTGTGGCATGTAAAGCTCAACACCTCCAGGTAGCTCTGCAGCCTGTCCCCACCATGTTTGACCCGCTCTCTGTTTTGCCTGGGGGTCCCTGCCTCCTAACTTCCACTGTGCCTCCTCTCAGGCTCCCCTGAGAGTGAGACAAACACCTCCCACTAGAGAAACTAACTTGTGTCATTGCTGAGTGACATATTTATTTAGCAGTAAGGTAGCTCAGTTCAACAGAGAAATATATCGGATCTACAGCTCTACTGAAAAACTGCTGCTTGAACAAAAGCAAATGAGCTATCCTACAGGTCAGCAGATAATCTGTCACTCACTTATTCTTCACAGTGTCCCAAGAAGGTCATAAATCACCAGGATATCAGTTCAATACTGTATTCCCCCAGCCTCCACTTTCTGCTGGCTATTGGCTTTTTTCCATCCATTTCAACCCAGTGAAGACACAAGGAAAAGTGAGCATTGTGAAATCTTACACTCCTCTCCCCGGTCCCACCTCCTTCCCAGAGCTCAGTTGCATGACTGAATTTACAGCTTTCTTATGCCAGAACAGCACCTGGGAACATGTCAGGCTGAATTGTGAGGCAAAGCTCCATCCCAAAATATTTCCAGGTTTTAATTCTCCAGGGGAAGGAACCATCTTCTTGTTCTGTGTTAGTATAACACCTTGCACAATGGGGGATTTAGGGTTGTTACAACAGTGCTTCAGTGCAAATGATAAATAATAATGTGTCCATGGAAATACAGTTCCTTCAGCTACTTTTTTATGGCATCCCTCAATGTGCCTCTTTGGTTTAGAGTGTGTTTGCAAGTATCTGGTGCATAGTAATAAACAGATAAAGTGAATATTGATGCTAAGAACCTCATGTCCACAATGCATACATTTCTTTTTGGGGGTTACTTCAAACTAATTCTAGTCTGGTCCCATGGACTTGATGCTCATTAACAAGTGGAATAAATTAGGTGTGATTGCAGAGCACAACATCTGTATTAATTTAATCTGAAAGAAACCCAGTCTGTGCTCCCTGAGCCCACTCTGCAGTGCAAGCCACAGCACTCTCACCACACTGGTGTCAAATGTGGCTGATGCCTTCTCTGACACCCTTCATGTTTGCTGGGTCCTGTGTGGGACTGATGCTCCTCCATGGGTGCTCTTTGGTGGTGCAGAGGAGTAGTGCAGTAATCTGCCACACCAGTAAATTCTGCAATGTATAGTTAGGATGCAAATCATTTGCAGACAATCAACAAAAAAGAGGGACAGAGAAAGATATATATATATGCCTCTTCTGATTATTTTTCCTTTTCTTATTTTCCAAACAAACAGCTTTCTCAGTGACTTTGTCCAATACAACTCTCAGGGAACTTGAAGCTTGTAGCAGTTACACTTGACTGTAAATTCAGATAATTTGCACAAAGTGGGGGATTTTGGGTTGTCTTTCAAAACCAAGTTTCAATATTTTCTTCCAGAGATGTGTTGGCAGATGATGGCCCTTTACCTACTAACTTCTTCTGTCCCAGCATACATAGTTCAGAGTCAAAATGTTGTCGGTACCTGTAGTTTCATTTTCAAAGCCTGTCTGAAGTGGGTAACTGCTTTATACCTTTGGGTGTGTTTAAATTACATATCAGGATACAGATCAAAGATGGCAAATGGCCTCTTGCCAAGATACTTTAAAAATCAGATCATATTTGTAAGAGACAATCACAAGGGGCCAAATTTCCAGAAAGCGTGACACTAATGGCAGTCCTTTTGGGAACCTCAGAGTTCTTTTGTCCCTAAAACAAAAAGCCATGGCCCCTGTTTTTATTTGAACAAATTTTTAAACAAGAACACTTGAAAGTAGAGGGAATAACATATCACATTTCTCATTACACTGACCACTTGATTTTAATTACCCAGGGGAAACATGACAATACTTTCCCATGGATGAGGAACCTTCCCATCCAATCAAAGCAGCTGAATGCCTGAATTTAAATATGCATAGCTGGTCCACACAGAAGGATCTGGTGGATAAGTATCTGAGATGAGAATCTGGGCTGTACAGTTTGATCTGGTTCTTGGGGTTATCTGCCTAACCATGGCTGCATCTCATCCCATCAGGCAGTGGTTATCAAAGCCTTACGTGCAGTCCCAGTGGAGCAAGCCAACTGCATGTATTATCTCCATTCCAAGAACCAGCTCCAGATACACAGAGCTTTAATAAGTAAATGAATTTTTCTGCCCACAACTCAATAATTAATACCTCCTCTCAAAAAATTAATTCAAGCTGCCTTCACATGGCAATTTTAGACTCTGTGCTCTCATCCCAATTAACATAAAGCCACTCCTTGCTCTGTGCATTTAGGTCATCCCATCTTCACCTGCTTTTATTCTCCTGGTATCAGTAAAATTAAGTTAGATCCACCTCAGGTATATATAACAAATGAAAGGACCTTTTCCTGAGTAAAACTAATAAATGTATTCATCTTCTTCCTTCCCAATAGGAATGTGGAATTCACTTATCCCAGTCTCATAACTGTCCCAGTCACACCTCTCCACAGAGCAATGTCAGCTAGTGCCAGCTACCCAAGGACAGATGTTGCTTTTAGCTTGGGAAGAACAGAGTCTCTTCAACCAGTGCATTTTGAGGGAAAGAAAGGGCACAGAGCTACCCAGAGTCAAGCCTTGAATTAATTTTTTTTTCTTTTTAACTGATGAAAGTAGCAGCCTAACCTGCTCTTTTCTCATATCACCTGCCACTGGAGTAGAGTATGTTAGCTTCTGCACAGGATGTCCATCAGCTGAACTAGAACTACAGTGAGGAAGTATCATCTCTTTTACTTCCATCCACTGGGCCTTTTTACACAGACACTGCTTCATCATGCTTAGGCACACACAGATTTACCCAGGGGACTCCTATTCCCACTAATTCCAGCCAGCACAGTACCTGCTACCACACTTTGTCAAAGGTCTGTTGAGACAACAGCTGTACCCATCATTTTCAGGAGGGACAGAAGGACATTACAGAAGGAAAAGACATCCATTGGTCTGCAGTGAGCTTTGAGAGAGACATTTTGTACCTCAGGCCTCCTGAACTAGCGAAGTTCATGTCCACGTGCAACATCTGCACGTGGAAGCAGGGGAGGCAGCACCTCCTCTGCCCATTCTCTCCCAGTCTCTGTGGTCACTGACCATACAAACACCACACAAGGAGCCGTGGGACAGGCTCAGGGATGTGTGCTTGTGAAACCAGGATGGAATCACTCCCAACAAGTCCACTGCTCACATGCTTATGGTTACATGTTGAAGCATCTTCTGTGTCATGGTCTCTCAACTCTGCTGCCAGGAAGGAAGTGCCATGAATGATTGATGCAGAGAGGTGTGAGCAGCTCTCTCCCAGGTCTGTTTGCTTTTGCAGAGCATGCACTTGTGGTTTGCCTTGTCTTTTCTGCCTCCTTCTGCGGTGGTGATCTGAGAAGACAGATCTTCCCCCTCAAGGAGAGTTTGCACTGCTGGTGCACAGATCCCAGTGCTGTACATCAGAAAGCTACTGCATGCTGCATTGCAAGCATGGTGGCAGATATCTACCATTATCTTCCAAGGGCTGCAGTTTGTGATTTTCACCTGAATATCAATCAAAAGTGATATTGGCATTCTTCATTGATTAAAAACTGCATTTTGGCTATTACTTTACTAAAGATCTCCAATCAATATTTGATAATTTTAGTCATATATTCCCCCTCACACCCCTGTTTAGTTTGTGCTCCCCACATAAGTGCTGTCTCCCTGATTAGCTTCACTAGCTCACAAATTAAACCAAAAAAGCTGCTCCATTCTCCTGGCTCTGTACATAACCAGGAGATTTTGGGAAGAACAAGGACAGAGAGGTATTTTCTCTTTAAGTCTGTCCTGCACCCCTCAGATACCACTGCCAACACGTGTCAGAGCAACCTTTGCAGCAGACCATGCTGCAGGTAGCCTTTCTTCTTTGCAAGCCAATGAGTATTTTAGACCCAGGGCTGTTTGAGCACCTCTCAGGATGCCTTCACTGTCTTCCACGCATGGACCCTGTGCTGCACTGTGCTCAAATATTTATGGATTACTACCATGCAGGAGCTGCAAGGATAGATTGGTTTCCTCTTCAGAAAAGAAGTGGGAAGAGCAGAAGCCCCACCATCCGTTCTGATCTCTGTGCCTGCCCTTGGCGGCAGGAATAAGTTTTATTATGAAATATAAGAGCTCTTACCCCAGAACACGGAGGGGAAGTGGCTGCTCTTGTGTCTCAGCTCAGGCTGAAACTGGCCTGGAAACCCTGAGGTCAGATTACCCAGGGAAAGGAGCCTGCCACTGTGACATTTCCCACTGGAGAGTGGCTGCAGCACCTCAAGGGGCACCAGGGCTCAATGGCTGTTTATCTGTGCTCTGTGATGCCCTGTCCTGCAGGGCGTGTGCAAGTCCATGAAATAATGATGAATTGGAGGGGTAATTAAAAACCACAGTGACACTGATCTGCTGAAATTTCAGAGGGAGTTAGGGCACATGGGGAGACTATCCATCTTACCTCATGCAGGGCCAGCTTGATTGGCCTCCTGAGGACTGCAGATGGTGAGGCTGCTCACCTGTGGCCGGGAGGGCTCCCAGTGCAGCAGCCCTACTGGCTCCACAGAGCAGCAAAACAGGAGGATGGGGAGTGAGTGGTCACAGCTGCCACCCTCTGCCCTTGCAGAGTAGCAGAGAAATCATTTAAAGGTACAGGTCTGTTTTCCAACCCTTGCTCTTTTATCCACAGGAGGCAAAGCCCATATTTTTACATGAGGACATTTTTTGCCCTACTAAGAAATGTTAGCCTTTCAGAATTTTTGTTGAATGTGGTCACTATTCAACACTGATTCACAGATAAGCCTTTTGGTTTTATCCACCTTTCATTAGTTTATTTTCTTAATTTAAAAACTCCAGGGGACATTCTACATCAGCTTCTACCTCTATATGGAATCTCATTTCATTTTCTAATTCAAACAAGAATAAATAAAAGCTAATTTGGGATGGATGATTTTCCCTTAGATAACAAACCCTCTTTCTTCTGTTTGGACTTCAGTTTGGGCTGAGGGATCCTTTCTCAACCTGTAACTTAAAGATTATGGGTTTCAAACTACTTCAGAAGCTGTCTTTATGTCAGAGCAGAGATAAATAGGGAGGTTACTAAGTTAACAGTGATGTCATCATTTTCTTTGGTAGCTGGCATATTCTGTGCATCATTATATAATCACAAATTTTTACATTCTTTTTATAAATCACAGCCTATTTTTCATTCTTTGCTTCCTCCCACTTCATTTGCTATTGACGGCTGCTGCTAAATTTCCCTTACCTCTTGGAAAGGAAGTAGGTTAAGAGCAAAAAGGAGAACTCTATCAGATTAAGGCAAACATGTGGGTCCTACTGAGAAATGATGCATCTTACAATAGTACCAGCAGAACAGCTTACTTTGAAGGCTAGATTGCTAAATATATCCAGAGACTTCTGTGAGCCAAAAGCAGCTGTCTTCTGCTTGTTTTCAGTTGTTAGACTCCTGATGGCCCAAAAAATGCAGCCTCATAGGGGGCCAAAACTGATGCAATCAGGATAATAAAATCACTCTGACAAGGCTGCAGTTTGTACTTAGTTTATAATTAGGAGTCTGTTCTCTCAGGTTAAGATACTGTAAAGTTCCAATGAATTGTTAAGCTATTCACAGCACTCTGCTGCTACTAAATGTGGAAAATATAAAGTCCTAAAAATACCCTCATGTAAACACATCAGAAATGGAAGGATGGGAAATCCAGACAAAAAAGAAACCCATTTAGAGTTGTGTCTTCTACACAGGAAAATGGCAAGAGGCTGCAAAATTTAATTTGAGGCTAGCTGCCAAGGAATTATTATCTTTAAAAATAAAGTGAACCAGAGCCTCCATTAGCATGGACTTAAAATGTTTTAAGGTGACTTTTTCAAATAACAGATTATGTGTCTTGTGCTGTAAAACTGACAAGAACCTATTTTGATCAACATATATTTTATCATTCTAATGAGAAATAAGAAGATTCCTTGTGACTTTGAATCTCGAGGGCAAATTAATACACATTTCTGATTTTGGACTGTATCTTTCATTCTAGAAGCTTCTCTGCCCAGACACAGTCACCTGTTTTAATGAATTCGTTTGAACTTCATCCAAGCTGCTCTTTTCTTGTCTAGAGGACATCTCATTTTTTGCCAAGGTTCTTCATGTGTTGTTCAGCCCCAAGTGATTACCTTACCTCCAAAGTTGCCTAGAAGAGTGTAAATTTCAAATACATCTCCCCTGAATAGTGAGAAATCAGAAGTGTTTCCATATTTATCTGTTTGGGCCAAAAAGCTGAAGTTACATCTAAACTGGACAAACTTACTAAAAACTTGTCTGAGATATTGTCTGTACTGACATTACATTGAGCAAATTTTGGGAATCTTTTGGTCTGAAAAAGCTCAATACCAGAACTCAATTCTGTGCAATTCTATTGTAGTTTGAGTGTGTCCATGAAAAATATTCCATAATTGTGTTAATTTAGATTTTTTTACTTTCCTCTCGGTCAGAAGAATAACTTATAGGTCACAGATTTTTGCTTTTCATGTGCATAGAAATATAGCATGTTTTGTCATTTATTAATTTACATTTATCTTAAATTACATGGATAGTTAAGGATGTGAACTGCATTGTGATTTTTTGTCCAAAACTGACAGCCATCAATATTCAAAAATCCAGAATCAGCTTCCAAAATAATGTGAAGCTGGTTTAGGAATCACAGTATTTTTAAAGCCCATCTTAAATATTGGCTTTAAAATAAATCCTACTGAACTTTTAAAGGTTCCTTTTTTTCAAACTGTTCTTGGCAAAGAGAAGAGCTAGAAATGCTCATATTGCTAAAATAAAATAAAGAAGGGTTTTTTTTATTTAAATCCTACAGGTGTTAATAACAACACCAAAGATGACATGATTCCTGATGCACACTGGGAAATTGACTACACTGCCTGTTTAGCCATCCACAGTGAAAGGCTCACAGCATTGACTTATCCTCTGTGTCAATATTTACTGCTCCTTAGAGCAGAGTGGCTCAGAACTGGGGACCTGGTTTTTAATTAACAGCCAAGCTCGGTATTTTGGGTGGTTTAAGTTCTGTGCCATATCAGTTTTCTGTTCAGAGCTGGCTGAGGTGTGCTGTACATGCATATTTCTCGCCGTGTCCTTAACCCACTCTGAGATGTCCCATCCAGGCTCTTCCACTGGTGCACAGTGAGCTCACAGCTGGGAAGTGGTTTCCTCTCCTCTGAAAATGGCTTTAACCACTTAGTGAGAGGGAGCTTCACAGGGCTGCTAAAATACACATTTACACAGCCATATTCATCTCTCAGTAGCCTAAAAAAAGGTTTTTCCAAAGTTAAACGTCAACATTCAGCTTGCAGGTGGAACCCATGGGACATGTTCAGTTGCCTGGAAAATCACTTTTAAAATTAGCATGTCTGCTCAGTAATATATTGTGCGTGGTTTCTTTCTTGCCTTACAAGGAATGAAAGCATTGACTATAGGGTCTAAATTTTATTGTCCTGCAAAAAAGTGCTTTCCAAAAAGGGCTGGACTGGTAAAATATTGGTTTCACCTTTGTAACACCTCTTTTTCTCAAGAGAATTCTCCCAAAGTACCAGATTTTCCTGCTGAGTCAGCTCAAGTGCCTCTGTCAATGGCCTCTGGAGAGAAACACCTCAACACATCCTCAGAATGAAGGCTCCAGCTGCAAAAGCCAGAATTTCCATATACAATTTTCTTATATACTAACCAGTCTTCTTGTCAATTCTAGAGTCCCAGGACACCTCATGGCCTATTTTATCTGTCACACTGCAGTTATAAACTGATGAGAAATACCCAACAGCTCATACATTTTGGCTAAGGTAAATAAATTAAATACAAATGTAATAAACTAAAATGTATTGATAGTGTTTCAAAATTAAGAGGAAACACCACAAATAGATCTGAATCATGCCTTCTCATAGATTGATATTAAGGTCATGGACAAGTCAATTAAATACTCTCTGATTGAGAAAGTCCCCATCTGTGACAGAGGTTCCATAAGTATGTTGGAGCATGATAATTTTGAGATGATACAGAAATAATAGTGTTCATTACCAATATTTTTTGCATACCTTACTGGTTTTAGGTTTAAGTAAGCCTTGGTACACAATGTACTGAGAAATGTGTGGTCCTTCACTGACAAAAAGTTTGCAGTCTATCCAGACTGGAAAGAGACAAAAAAGGCACATTCATCCTACGACCATTATTCCAGAGTGAACTGAGAAAAGTCAGAATAGCACCAGAATGATGCAAAACATCTGTGGTTTGAGCATCATCAGATGAAGACCCAGTTCAGTGTTTCAGCTCCTACTTCATTTAACTACAACTTCCCCACAATCTGGGTTCTTAGCTCTCCCTACTGTGCTGGCAACACATAATGTTTCACTGGCAAAAGCCATGGGTTCAACAGCTCAGTGACTGCAGTGTCCTTGGTGAGGACATGTTTACCACATGGGCAAGGCCATTCCTCTGGTAAGGAGAGAGACTCCACTGCCCTGAGGACTGCTGCTGTTCTCATTCCATGCCATCTCTGTGCTACCCCACCCAACTCTTCCCTCAGGGACTTTACAGGAATCTGTGCTCTCCCTCCTGCAGTGATTATCCCCAGTTCCTAAGTGATCAGAGAAAATCAGTCTGCAGTCCATGTTCATCCTACAAATGTGTTACTGGAGCCCACTCACCAGGCCTAGAGGAAGGACTGAGGAAGAGGTACACAAACATCTTTGGGCTGATCTGTACTTCACACAGAGCACTGTTGTGTTTGACATATGTCTTAGGTGTGTATGGAGTTATATCAGTGGAAACCTATGGTTCATTACCAATCTGCTTTGGTCCTGGAAGGGGGGAGGTAGAAAGAGGGAGGGGGAAAAATACCCAGATGGGAAATGAACCTGTGCATCTCTCCTGGGAAAATACATTTCAGTCATTCAAGCAACAGCCTAGCCTATGGAAAAAAGATTGTTCTTTCCAGCTGTTATGCCAAAAGAAAAAATAAATTTAAAATGGGAAAGTGAATAAATTGAGCGTATTTTTATCATACTTTTTCTTGAAAATTACTTACAGCATTCTTGTTTCTTATGAAGAACCATTTTTAATATTAAAATAGTCATACACTTTTCCAAAAAGTGCTTCCTGAAAAACCGAAACCATTATTATCTTAAACTCCCACACAGTTTGTTTAAAAATATCTTTAAATACTATTAAAGAACAATCATTATGTAGGTTTATATCTTATGAGTAGGAAGCAGAAACCATCAATGAATCATATTATTTATCCTGCTGTAACAACAACACCATCAACTACCACAATAACAAAAAAGTTTGTGCTCGCCGTATACCTGTTTTGCAAGCAGTTTCCTGCCATGAAATCTGCATAATAGGTAAGCTGTGGTAAGTGTAATATGCTGTTTACTGCCAATCCACTGTGGATAGCCAGGCATGCTTGGTCTGGTGCATTGCTCCTCCTTTGGGCACAGCTCCTTGCTGAAGTGCACGGCAGCCCTGAAACCTCAAATAAAGCTTCTACAGATTAAAGGATCTGCTGCTGAGAGATGCTGCCAGATATACAGAGCTAGATATTTAAATTATTTTATTCTCATGCACTATATTTTTTTCTTTTAGTTAGAAGCAATGTTTTTCATTGTAGAAAATATTTTCAGATGTATGCTGCTTTGCAGAGGGAAGTGACAATGGGACATTGGTGAGGGGAGAGAAAGATCGCAAAAGACATGAAAAAAACACCATGGAGATCAATATTTAATCTAGAATTATGGGTGTACAGTATGTACTGTGCATTTTTTAAATTTAACTTGGCTTTTACTATTACTCAGTAGGAGGGGAACAGATACTGAGAGCCCTGGATAGCAACCATAAGAAGCATGTTTAAATACACATATTTTCAAGAGATCTGTGAGTACAAGAAGGAACGGATGTCGTCTCTCTGATCTTTTTTCATGTTGGAAAATCTGAGAGCTTTACCTGGGAGATTTAATTTCAGGTGAAAGAATTTGTAAAATAATTTCCCAAATTTATGCTGCATACTATTACAGCATGTAAGAAAAAATGTTTGTGTTACCCTATTGTTGAATAAAAAAACCAAAAAAACAATGTGTGCATCTCTTTTCACAGTGGAAATACTGATGGTAGAAGGAGTTGCAAATAAATACTAAGTCAGGAATCTGTGTGGGAAAGCCCCCATCCTCTTTGTGGTTTCAGTCAGGGAGCATGCAGGTAGCACAGACTAATTCTGCCCAAAGAATGCTAGAAGAAATTATAGCATTCCTGGAAGCCTGTTTTCATCATGATTTTAACAATATTTTGAGTATATGCATGTACATATATGTGTAATGCCTCTCTTATATGGGCATTTATATGCCACTTCTAGGTTTTTCTGAAGGCCTTTGAAGTTAGCTGGCCAGAAAGGATAAAGCACCAAGGGGAGGAAAATTATTTTAAGGATTTCAAAATTATGTTATCAGGTATCATCTGCTTGCTAATGAAGCTTCAAAGTTATTTCCAGGGCAGAATTCTGCAGATTGCTCCAGAGAAAGAGTTCAACGGTCTATCTAAAGACCTCATTCCATCATTAATGAATGCTTAACCCCAGCATATTTGAACCTGGACTACATGACCAGTAGTCAATTTTCACTAACAGTTTTTTTTTTTTTGATCCGGAAAATCTGTAGCCGTGTCATCAGCTCCTTCTTAATTATACCGTATTCTTTACATCTGTCCTGCTAAATAACTCTAATTGAAATAGCACCGGCGTGAATTTTCGTAATGTTCCCCCCAAGACATCCCGAAAGTGACTCACACGAGAAAACAGACTGAAGTCACAGCTGGAAGCACGTCAAGGATCATTTCCATTTTTACATGATTAATTTGAATTTAATATCTTAAATCAAAACCTGATTAATTTAAATAAAATTTTGATGGTGCCCTGCTTCTAATATACATTGCAGTAATTAGATTCAGCTTAATGTGATTTTTTTACATAATTAAAAAACAGAGCAAGTCAAGTGTAACAATGCAGAGTTGGTACAAATCTGTCCATATATACACATATAATACACATGGGATTTTGTTGAGACGTTGCTCAGGTACAGGAAAGATCACAGCTGGATGGCTGTGCTATAGCTCAGCTTATGGCATATGTAGGCTATTCCACTCCTATTTCACTGCAATATGAACTGCTGTCCTTAAAAAATAAAAAGGACAAAAAGTACAGCTGAAATCACATAAAAAATTAAGCAAAAATATCAGAAATGCAATAGCCTGGGTCAACTTCTCAGTTCTAGTTCCTCTCACTTTTTAAACTTTTCTTTAGGAATTAGCTCTGTGTACCTCCAAGTGAACATCTGCAGTGTACTATTTACAACAGCCCACGGGCTTCTGTTTTTCATGAGGCTCACAAAAATTCTTTGCAAAATAAATTGTTACTGCATGTTTATGTGGGTTCCCCCTGTCCATCTCTGCTTTTGTGCAATGGTCCTGTGCACTATGCAAGCCACTGAGGTGGCAAACAGCAGCTGGGATGTGCTAGGATCAGGTAAAGCTCACCTGCACCACACACCTGACCCTCATGCTGACTGTGATCAGTGCCTGTGGCTGCAAATCTCCAGTGCTCAGCAAGCAAAGCTTTGCAAGGTGCACTTGAGGTGGTACTCACAGCAATGTTTTAGATGTTTTCAGCTTCTTTGTAGGAGGAGAAACTATTACCATAATCTGAGCAATGGATTCACCTGCAGGCGTAGATGGAGCTTCAGTGAAGTCATACAACAAAGGTAAATAGGTAAGCCAAAACCATAGGGAATCTATGGATTACAAAATCAGAGTATGTGAATTTGTGCTTCTGAATATCTGAATTTGACTGAAGGTTTATGTAAAATTTACTTTTGTATAAGGATAAAATATCCAATTCATCACTGCAAATTTTGAATCTCTTAAGTAAAAAAAAAGGACCCCAAAAGAAACCCCAAACACTGCTTCCTTCTTTCCTTGTCGTAAGTGACCAAATTGTTTATCAAATTATGCTTCAATAATTAGATCTTTCTTCAACAAGGCAGTGAAACCTCAACCTGACTCTTCAGCAAGGAGTAATCCTGGCATATATCAAACTCCTTGATTTCAGTGGGACACTCCACCAGCTTTAAAACGCTGGGCAGGTGCTCAGCTAGTAGTAAATCACTGTTAAACAGAAGACAATGATGGAGAGTGAAAAACTCCTTTCCTGCCTGGGGCTAACAGCTTTCAGGGAGGTGGAAGCACCTTTCATCCTTTTATGAAGGCAAGTAAAATCATTCAGGTGTATTTGATAACACCCAGCTTTCCAAAAGCCTTTACATACAGTATGTTATAAATATTGCATAATGGCACACGGGTAATTTTTAATTTTAATACTTCTTTGAATAAAAATTACTGGTAATTCAGTTTGGATGATCTGGATATTTTCCCTATCTTAAAACTCCAACCAGAACCAAAGGGAAAAAACCTCAACAGGTGACAGGCTCAATTCAGTTTACAGCCAGTAAGGCCAGGTTAAATGCTTTTCAACAGAAATGAGAAAAAGCCTACAATAGAAATGGAAGAACTGGGCAAAAATAAAGAGAACTTTAGTTGAAAAAACAGTCAGAGAAAAGGAAGGGAAGCTAGTTTACAGACAAAGTCGTGAACCAGATTTATTGCTGCAAAAATGCTACATACAGTGATTTACAACCACTCTGTCTATTTTCCAGGCTCTTAACTATATCTTTGCATTATTGAAATTGTCAAAATTCTCATTTTCATGCAGCATCAGACCCTCACAAAGTCACTGTCACAGCAAGGGCTCCTATGCCATCCTGCTCTGCTCCTCAAATTTGCCAGTATACTACCAGTGGATTACTGAAAATGTGTTGATACAAATTAAGCTTGTTGAGTTTGACCAATCAGCCCTCCAAGACTTCTAGTTCTGTGGATTTTGTAGACAGAAGCCAGTGAAGTTGAATACTGATTCCAAAAATCTTGCTTATTCATTATTCATTGCAGATAACTAATAATAAAAAAAAAATGCCACCTTTTATCTTACAGCTAAAACTTTTGATGACAATCAAAATTTTTTTTTTTTTTATTCTAAATTTAGGCTTCTCTAAATGTCTACTACAATATGATCCAAAAATAACAGCATAGTTACTATCTGGAGAGAAGCTATTTTGGAGCTTATATTCTTATTCAGAAGTTAAAGTCAAAACAAAATTAATCGTGAAGGTTTATCTATAATGTATCACCATTCATTTCTGAAAAAAAATATCTTTGCCAGCAGCAGAAGGGAAGTACTTTCAAGCAGTTACATTAGACTATAGACTCCAAGGAGAAGATTACAGATCTTCCATATTCAGCAACATGAATCAAAACTCTTAGGAACTAGTCTAACTTTCTTTTCTTTTTTTTTTTTTTTCCTTTTTATTACTGCAAGGCAGCAGGGATTGCTTTTTGTATAGGCTGTGATTTAGATGGCTAATTGAAAGTAAGCAGTGGTGAGCTGCTTCCTTGGTAAAATATTACCAAGACAATCTTATCTGAGTTTACAGAGTTATTTTCAATTTGTAAATGCTGTATTCATTTCTACTAGATAAAACACCTTTAAAAATCCTAGACCCAGGCATGACTGGATTTCTGTTGCAACTGCTCTGCACTGTTTCACCTCACACAAATGCCTTCCAACCCACAGATGTATATAAACTTCCTCTCCTTATGAATAGTTTTACTACTAAAAAAAAAAGCTCAATCCATTTTATGGTAAATAAATTTAATGATATACTGAATCCTCATAACTTTGAGTTGATGTCATCCTGCCAGTTGCCTGCTGTGCAAGAGAATCTCCCTCATTAGAGCCTACTCCTCCTAGAATCTCACCTTTGCAGATTTATCTCTTGCCTATAACACAAAGAAAATCCTGGGCTTTGTTTCACCGTTATAATAGATGTAAATTAGTGTTTTGCCATTGTTTGTTGCTGTAATCATAGAGGCAAGTATATATTCCTAACAGCTATCTTATTTTCAATTTGCAAAGCATACTGTGCTTAATCCCATGAGACAGCCTGTGGTTCTAGATATGAATTTTAAAGGGTAATTAGACCTGGGGGGGTGGCAGGGAGATTGTCCCTGAGATAGAAAAAGCAGATTCCTGCCAGGTCCAGAGGGGTCTTTAATAGGTCCCAGGCTGGTCACAGTTCTTGTTCTAGTTTATTACTTGTTTCCATTGTGTGAAACAGCTTATTTGTTCATGTAAATGTAAATCAGGTTGATACTAGTAGGAGGATCTTTTTTGCTACTTTTTTATTTTAATCCAGAAGGGCCACAGAGTTGGGTTTTAGGGACTGGCAACAAGCTATGTTTTTCCCAATGATCTCTGCATTTTTACAATCAAATAGATAGTAAAAGTGACATATTGATAAAACTTTTAAGGCATCTCTTGTGGGTGGCAGTAATTTTAAATATTGTACAATCATCATTAAGTCATTTATGTTAATGAAAAGTACTTGGCAACTCTGTATGGCAAGAAATAGCACCAGTTTCTCTGCATCTCTGCTTTCTTTCTCTCTTCCTTTCCCTTTTTGCTGGCTGTAGAATAGAGCACACTGTATAGATGAACTCTTCTTTAAGGCCCTGTGAAGACTTTCTGTAGAAAATATCACACACCTGTGTGATACAGCATGTGAACAGTAAATAATGATGAGACAGAGTCAAATTAATCTATCATGAAAAATGTCTAAAGGAATTTCTATAAGTTAAAATAAATGTGGTGTGTTGATGAGTTTAGAAAGAAAAAGCGAGATATATGGATTTCAGTGGGTTTATATTAGGTGGGTTCCTAACCCATTTCCAGTCTTACCATTTGAAAGCTAGATCCAGATCTGAGCTTTGAGGCATCAGCACAAGTCTGGTTTGTATCCTACAAATCACAGTTTGAGTTGATGGCTGGTTTCAAGTAAGACTACAAATATCCCTTCAAAGGAAAGGAAGAGTAAGGATCTGATCACTCACCCAGGCTTTGCTTTCAGAAATTGACATTGTCAGCTGAAGTCTTTCTGAGCAGGAGAAATGGAGGCAGTTTGAGCTAAACTGTTTTTGTTTGCCCAGATGTCTGACAATATTGAAGGGCCAGATTCTGCCCTCAAGCTGCTTTGGTAGGCAGTGTGAGCACTCACTCTTGGGAAGATTCTGTGCCTAAATGTTCTCACTTTTCAACACATTGTTACCCTCCCACATATCTACTGAGGCAGAAAAACAGAATGGAGAACCTCCCTCAGGGGTTTTTAATGCAAGTCTGTTGAGTCACCCTGTTTTTTGGATTGAGATGGGGGTATAGTATTAGGTTGGAAGGTGATAAAGATGCCAGGAATGTATGAGGAAAATCCTGTTCTCGGGCCAGTAGATAGAGCATAAACTCTATCCCCATATCTGTGCGCAGAAGGTGTTGCTAAACCTCCAGAGGCAGCTAGCCAGTAGGAAATATTAGGCTCAGAGACCTCAATAGAAGTGGCACAGCCAGTTGGCTCTGTGCTGCTGCCCACTGGGCTTTGTCTGTGGCTTCCCTGGTGGGAGTCTGGGAGTGTGCAGAGCAAGCCAAGGCTGCTGCAAACACTTTAGTGCATCAGTGTCTTTGCACACTGCTGAGGCCATCAGTAGGCACAGTAGCACAGAACTTATGTATTTCCCTAGCTCCATGTCTTGTTCTTTGCCCACTGTGTCTGTTTGAGCAGAGCTTTTCTGGGAAAGAGGGTCATGTGTGTACCTGTAGTCCAAGCTCACGTTTCCATACATAACATCAACTCTGCAAGCTTATTCTGAGCTGGAATTGTCTTGGAGATTTGCACCACTCTCCCTGGCAGAAAAGTAAAGTGACATCACAGCTTCTGCTTTCTGACAGAACCTTTCTTTAAGATTTTATTGAGGATCACTTCTGATAAACACCTCCAAAGAATGCTTATTAAAGAAATTAGAAACTGTGGTACATCAGGACAGACATTTCTTTTAATTGAATTGAATTATTTATTTATTGAAAGCCTGTATTGTTCATAATGCCTAGGGCACCACTCTCGTTTTGCTAGATTTTTACCAACGAATGCAACATTAATTTTAAGGGAGATATTCCTGACATTTGCCCAGTAATCAAGAATAGACTAGAGTGCTGCATAGCTAATAAATACTGGTGAGAAAAATCCTGCATGAAACTACAGTACAATTTGAGTAGATTCAAGTTCTAATGTAGTTGAAATTCAGGTTGGTGGCTTTGTGAGGGCTATAGCTAGTCCTACTAAAAATTAAAATTTAGATCATATTGAAAGTTTGGTTTTTTTATGTTTGTCTCCACAGATAAAGTAAAAATTATTTTACAGAAAAGCCAAATTCCCAGATAAATATGTGACCTGAGAACTGGTAAAACTGAGTTCTAGTAAGCCTGAGGTCTGAAAATGCAAAAGGGAATGGGTGAAACATGATTAGTTCATTAAGTCAGAATTGGAGAGAGGTGGTATCTGGTAACTGATTCAGAAACCCTAAGATATTTTACAAATTCATTAAGAGTTAACTGTCAGGGGTCAGCATGAATGTGCCACACTCAGAGGAGTCTCCACATGAGCATGTTAAGCTGTTTACCTCAAAAAAGTTATCAGCACTTCATCTCCCTACATGAAGGAGATATCAGCATAGATTCACCAAAACTGCCTTATACACTCCAGACACTGACAGCACCCCAATTCCAAGATCAGTCTTCTGCTTCCTTTTCAGCAATGATCACAATTTGACCAAAGTATAAATATTAAAATGAAATGACACTTAAAATAGGTCTCTTATTCTCTACAGTTGCAGAACGTCATCCTACTCATCACTAGCAATCCAGCTGCATTCAGGCATTGGAGATGATCAGAAGTCATGAGGATGAGGGGTGTTGCCTACCCCATTCCAAACCAGAAGGCCTGATGCTAAAAATGCAAAGGTAGAAAGCAGGCTACTGAGTAGCACTGTAGCATTTTGTTCCCTCCTTGCACTATATCAAGGCTAGCTAAAGAGGCAGTCTCAGAAGTTAGGAAATTCCCAAACAATGTAATCAATCCTTCCATGCCTGTGGTGAGCAATAAAAGTTTATATGAAACCTACAGCACTTCACACTGAATGGCTGAAAAATAGCACACATTTATCAGAATGCCTGAAAACACACCCCATTCTGGTAGAGCAAAGCAATCAGCGAAGCCATTCTTCACCTGAAAGATTTCCATTCTGTTTTGTTAACACGCTATATTCAGTATTGATGTGTCTCTGCGCGCAGCGAAGAGCAGAGTGCGCAGTGCTGGGACAGCTCATTCTCATGGCGGGGATATCGCTGCTCCGGCTGCAGCTCCGCTGTGAAAGCAGCACCCAGCAGTGCTAACGCACTAAAGGAGCTCACCAGGGTTTCCCCCAGTGGATTTCATATTTTTAAGGTGCTTTAAATCTTGCTGTCTTATCATGGGCCCCAGGTGCATAAAGGGATGCTGAATGGATTAAGTGAAGGTGTACCGTCTAATAGCACTGATCCCATCATCGTGGATGGGACTGGATTGCAAGATGCTGCCACATTTATTGGGATTTCCCTGAACAGTGGTGTCGATTGTGGTGCCTGGGGACAGAGCACTGGGCTGTTGCTTTTTCCAGGTGTGCTCTCTTACATTCTTCCATAAGGAGTTGAAAATCACATTGAAATCAGATCCATTCCTATATTAACATTCAAAATGTCTTTAAATCTCTGAAACTCTCCTTTAGAAACATCCATAAAATTCAGCTAAGGAGTTTCAGATCCTTTCTATTAATTTATTTAGGATATATCCTTGTTTACCAACTCAGTGCTAGTCAACCTGCAAAAGGTAGCATCTGAGTTTGGGATGCTGGCATATAAATCTCATGTTGTTAGCCTTTCTTACCAGATGTTTCCCACTTCTAGTCAGAAAGTGTCATGAGAAAAAAAAAAAAAGCCACATTTCATGGTATATTTGCTCTTGGGGTTCTACTTAACATCTAAAAGTAAAAAAAAAAAAAGTAGTAAAATAATTTTTCAAATAGTTAACTGAGCACATCAAAAACTTTAAAATCTTCATTCAGGATAATCTTAAAAAGAAAAAAACACCACCAAACAACTCGAGAGTTCTCTTTATAATAAATCCATGGCCACTTTCGAACTTCACAGTTCTCACTGTCCTGTACACAACTCCCACTCAGTACATCACAGCAACAGTACAGATGGAGTTGTGATCTTCTTTACTCCAAAAGCACAGTCTTATAGCTAAAGAAGGATATCTGTTAGCAGCTCAGGGTCTATATCATAGAGCTGAGCAATTCTCAGTACAGTGGTACATCCCGGTTAGACAGGCAATCCAATTCTCTGCTTCCTCTGCTGCACAATTTCTCCATCAAAAAGGTTCTCCTAATGCAGAACACTCAGCCTTCAGTGTTGTTTTTGCATAAAATTGATTTAAGTGAGCAGAGTTGTTTATCATTGAGCTAAAGATCAGCATAAAACTAGATGGCTTTGCGAGCTTTTTGCTTTACACTACTCCAATTAAAAAAGAAAATGTTAAAATTTCCAAAAGGGCATTTTAAAGCTTATTAATTGATAATGCAGAGAGTTGAGACGTAGTACACTGATGGGAAGGAGAGGAGGGGGAAAGTCAGCAAATTAGAAAGCACAGCTTTTACATCTTCTGTAGTCATGTTCTACTTGTGGTTTTGGCACTGGCCAGAGAAGCAGTAAAAGCTGGAGGTTGCTGATCAGTAAAAAACATGGCCATGCTATCCTCAAGGAATGGCAAAGCAGAGTAGGGATATGTTAATCTATATATCTCCTAGGTAACAACCATCTTGAAGATCATGAAACTCCTCTATTTATAGTAGCTGAGCACCTCACAATCTTAATGTGATTAATGAATATCCTTAGGCCATCTGGGTAAGGAAGAGCGTCTATTATCTGTATTTTAGACATGGAGAATGACGCTCTAGAAGCCTACATCTCAAAAGTACTTAGACACCTAATTTGTTTCAAATGCTTTTTTATAGGATTTAGGATTCAAAATACATTTTAGGATATATACCCATGCCTCAGCGAAACTGAGACATGGGTGTATATCTGATATAGGTGCTACAAGCAGTAAGGCTATATGTATGGTTTTTTATGGGCACTAATACATCTTGGGGTCATACAGGATAGCTGCAACAAAGCAGGCACTGAAAAACTGAAACTTTTTCAGGCCAGACTACGCAATGGACCATTTTCTCAAAAATGTCCTGCTACCAGAAGAAATTTTTGGATTTTGTGCAAAGCCTTTTGGGATTACGATTAGAATTCTCACAAAATCCCTAGATTAGTAGTTGGTCATTTTCAGTATTGCAACCAATCCCTGAAAACACTGTGAATGGTAACTTGGGCTGCAATTATACATCATAAATTAAAATTTCTGCAACGGAGAAAGTGGGCAATCCAGACAGGCAAGGGGAAGGAGAAGTCCATGGATTCACAGCTGTCATTCATGCAGTACAGCTCTGTGATGCTTTTTGGGGCCACCTCTGGCCTCCTGCTCCACAGCCACCAGGAGGTGTGCTTAGTGCACAGGCACACCGAGCTGGAAACCTCCGCGTCTGGTGAAGGAGGGATCTTGTCCAACACGGGGCAGGGGCTGCTCAGGTAAAGACAAAGCATGACAGTAGTGAATCACTGGAGCAGCTCGTAGGAAGCTGCTGTAGTTATTTTGTAGGTCTGAGCAGATCTGTGGCTATCCTCATGTAAACTGGGTGTCAAAAATAGTCTCTGTCAACCCCAGAGTGGTGAGGAGCATCGAGGCAGTTCATCATCCTTCCTCTTTACCTCATAGACACTCACAGATAATCAGAGAAACATGAGGATTAAACTGTGTGGATACAGATACTTTCTGTAAAATGAGTATGGGAGGAAGAACATTCCCTGGAGAATATGATTGCAGCCTGACTATTTATGCCTGATAGGCACATTGCTCCTTAATTATAACTACACAAGGAATAACAACATTTAAAAAAAAAAAATGGACAGGCAGATGTTGAAGAATTTTCTGAGAACTGTAGTAAAAATTCCAGCCACCACAACAACTATGTAGCCACACTGCCGTGCCTATACATCAACATATAACTGGAAGTCTTTCTTCTTCACCTTTTTAACATATATGCTTAAATACATAAGCACAAGCACATAACCCTGCTTATTTGGAGGACAGGAGGAAAGATGGAGCTTTCTGTTACCCCTAACATTTCAGAAATCTCAAAGGTAGAGCATATATCTTGTTCTAAGGAGTGATAACTCCTTGATTAATTGACTATTCTCCTGTGCTGTTGTTTTCTATCTGCTTGACTAATACGCCTTATAAGAAAAAACAGCTGCCAAGGAACATAGGCAATGAATATCCCCATCTTCTAATTGTGATAACTGTGCATGGAAATCTATTTCAGGTTAGATTTTTTTTATGTTTCTATGCCTGTCTTTTTTTTTTTTTCCCTTCTCCCTTTGCTATGAGCACTGGGAAAGAGTGGCTAAGGAATATGTTGGTTTACATTTTTTTTTGAGTGTATGCTGACTGTATGAAGAGTTAAACATTAAAAAAAGAATGAAAATAAGTATGAAAGACAACATCCGTTCTCATTTCAATTTCCTGGAAGGAAAGTGCGGTTAGGCAGATGGTGCTTTTTTGTTTTACTAAACTGAAAGATCAGATGTAAATAATATACACAATATAGACTATAAAGATCATTGAAGGTGAGTTTTCTGTGTGCAGAGAATTGCTACATTGTGGAGAGTTTCTCACTCCTTAATGATATGTCAAGCATTTTTTGGTTTTAGCGTCTTAATTTTTTTTGATATTTCAGTTTGCTTACTGCACCCTCTATCCGCATAGTCATATTTGTTTCAAGCTCTGTATGCCAGAGGGTTGAGTTGTATATATCTTAATTCAGGCCCCGTCCATGAAGAGCCATGATGTTTGGTCTCTGGTTGAACGGACAGAGGAGAGTGGCTGGTAATTTGGCATCACGTGAGTCTCAGTATTTCTGTGTTGCTATCTTTCTTCATGCCCTGGCTTTATTGTGTACTATAAGAATTTGTTTTCTTTGTTGTTATCCAGGAGGATTTTTACACCTTTGGAGCTCTTCTTTAATTTGCTTTCCAAGCTGGAACATTAAATATTCTTAAAGTGGAGCAGAATTTATGTTCTCTCATAATCAGAAAAAACCTTTATCAAAGAAAAAAAAAAAAACTTTTCTAAAATTTGTATGACTAAACATGGTTCAACAAAGTCATAGTGCTGTCTTCCTGACTCAAAGAACAGAAAAATATATTTTGTTATGACTGGAAAGAAATAATACTGTGATTTCACTCTCAGCCAGATCAAAACAAGTGCTCTTCATTGCCCCTCATGTCCTGCATTAACTTGGTGGCACTCAGACAGAGTTCATGTTCATGTTTACACTGAATGAATGCCTCTAACCAGTGGTGACAAGCTAAAAACACTTCTGGGAACATCTTGGTACATTATTACCTCTCTGAACCTCCCTGGTCCAGGGTGACCAGCCTGGCTGAACAGAGAACTTAGGCTGGAGCTCAGGAAAACAGGAGAGTTCATGACCTTTGGAAGAAGGGGCAGGCCACTCAGGAGGACTAAAGGGATGTCCTGAGGTTATGTAGGGGGAAAATTAGAAGAACCAAAGCCCAACTAAAATTTAAACTGGCTAGTGTCATAAAAGACAATAAAAATTTTCTATATATGCATCAGCACCAAAAGGAGGCATAAGGAAAATCTCCATCCTGTATTGGGTAGAGGGGGAAACATAAGGGCAGATGAGGAAAAGGCTCAGGTACTTCATGCCTTCTTTCCCTCAGCCTTTAATAGTAAGACAAGTTATCCTCAGGTTCTCAGCTTCTTAAGATTGGAAGACAGGGACAGAGAGCAGAATGGAGCTCCCACTATCCAAGGAGAACTGGTCAGTAACTTGCTACACCACCTAGACATGCACAACTCTATGGGGCTGGATGGGATCTATCCAAGGGTACTGAGAGAGCTGCCAGTAGTGACCACAGAACCATTTTCTATCATTTATCATCATTCCTGGCTTTCCAGGCAGGTCTAGTTGGCTGGAAGTTGGCAAATGTAACACCTGTCTGCAAGAAGTGCCAGAAAGAGGATCTGGTGAACTACAGACCTGTCAGCCTGACCATGGTGCCAGGAAGGTGATGGAGAAGACCATCTCCAGTGCTATCACACAGCACATACAGGACAAGCAGGTGCTCAGGGCCAGTCAGCACGGGTTTAGGAAAGGTAGGTCCTATTATAATAACCTGATCTTTTTCTCTAACAAGGTGACCTGCTTAGTGGATGAGGGAAAGGCTGTGGATGTTGTGCACCTGAACAGTGTGCGCAGGTGGTCAAGAAGGTCAATGGCACCTTGTCTTATGACAGAAATCCTGTGGCCAGCAAAACCAGGACAGTGATCATACTCAGCAATGCTGGGGCAGCACCTCAAATCCTGTGTTTAATTTTGGGCGCCTCACAGCAGGAAAAACATTGAGGTGCTGGAGCTTGACTGGAGAAGGGAATCTGAAGGTTTGGAGAAGCACTTAGCTGTTGAGGTAGCTGAGGTTGTTCAGCCTGGAGAAAAGAAGGTTCGGGGGGACCTTACTGCTCTCTACAACTGCCTGAAAAGAGGTTGTAACCAGGTCAGTCTCTTCTCCCAGGTAATGAGCTATAGGACAAGATGAAATTACCTCAAATTGTGCCAGGGAAATTTTAGGTTGAACATTGGGAAAAATTTCTTCACTGGTGGTCAAGCCTTGGAACTGGCTGCTCAGGAATGTGGTGGAGTTTCCATGAAGGAATTTAAAAGATACATAGAAGTGGTGCTTAGGGAACATGGTTTAGTGGTGGACTTGGCAGAGATAGGTTAATGGTTGTATTTGATGATTCTAAAGGTCTTTTCCAACCTTAATGATTCTATGACACTGCAAGCGTAACCCCTTTGTTTTTTTTAATTTTACACTAATTTGTCCTTATTACCCTTAAAATGGGTACAATAGAAGGAGGACAAAAAGATGTTTTCTCAATGAAAGAATATCACTGTTATTCTCAGGAGAAATGAGTCATGCAGAACTGTAGAACTTGCATATCAAATCAGAATGACAAGATCTAGGGAAATCAGAAGACATAGCCACTGCTAAGACTTCTCTATAAACTAAGAGACAGGAAAACCAGAGAACTGGATTAAACTAAAACTTACTTTTTAATGTTAATTAGAAATTAAATGTAGTAGGTTACACTAGTCATCTTTTTTTAAAAATAGTAATGCTGAATATAAACTATAAAACTGCTTACCCTTTTATTTTTTTTGTCTTGATGAAAAAATTCTCATTATTAACATGAGAAACCTGTTGATAGTTGTGAAAGTTTCACTGTAAGTTTTTTATTGTCTTACATTCATAACTACCAGATTCAAGTGCTTTCACAAGAGTTTTAGCTCAGTAGAGAAAAAAATGTTTCTAGCATTCATTGAGTAAATAGAGCTTGAAATTTTGGTGAATATAAACTGTAAAATCATGATAAACAAAGAAACATATCTTACTTTTCAATCCACTCCTACATTTCAGACATTTTTTAACATTTTTAGGATGCTTTATTTCATCAGTGCAGGGAGTATGAAAAGAAGGACCAAAGCGTGCTTGTGATGTTACTTCTGCATTATCTAAAAAGTGAAAGAAATAAAAGAGAAAACTGAAAATTCTTCACATAGTCTTAAGTTATACTGCAAACATGCATGAATTTGTGTTTGTAGAAAATATGCCACTTGAACTATGATTTTATATGTAAGAATTTTTGACAACAAATTAGTAATAAAAAAGAGTAAAAATAAAAAGGAAAGACTTCAGCTTGCAGAACCTCCTGCTTATAGTTTTCTCAAAGTCTGAAAATCCCAGAGAATGAGTTTTGTCTCCTCCAGTTGCTCACAGACAGCTCACTAATAAATAAATAAAGGAAAAAATCAAATAAAGAAAAGCTCCAGAGAGAGCTGAAAAAGAAAAGAAAAGCCCAAGCCCAGTGGCTTCAGCTGGAGTGCTACCCTGGGTCTCCTGGGAGGTTCTGGAGCAGTAAAGGTGGGTCAGGTTTGCTGGGGGCCATGTGCTGCTAAGGGGACTGCCAGAAGGAAGTGGGGCTGAGGTGTGAGTGCTGCAGACACTCACAGCAGCAGCTTCCCCGAGACAGGCAGGGCTTCACTCTCTTGTTCACTGTTTCCCACAGTTGAAAGCTGATGAGCTTGAAACAGTTTGGGGGTGATAAGGCAAGCTGTAGTTAAAAAGGAAGGAAAGGCTTGAAACACCTGGGGCCAAACCTCTATCTGCCCGTTGATCTCAACTGGAATAAAACAATGTGCGCAAGCCCAAGATTTGACTCTCAGCCTCTCACACGCACTCTGAAACCCACAGAAACTGACCATGAGGTATTTTTAGCTTTCATTAGAGACATCCCCACAGAACCCCCACAAATGTCACTGTCCTTATGGAAAAATAGTTCAGTTCTTGCAAGGTAGAACTCTGTGGATAACTAAGGCATTAGCACACACTCTCATAGACACATATGGATGGCACTCTCAGCTGAGGAAGACAGAGACCATTTGCAAATAAAAGAGACCAATCCCACGTTAAATTATGAACAGTTACCAAACAAAATGAAGGTAATGTACAGGCCCTGACAAGCAGTTGAGACTAAAACCTGTTGAACTAGTAAGACACTGAATGTCCTGTGGCACCAGAAAGTAAAAAATCTCATCTCTGATTTCTCCTTCGCTTAAAAGAAACACTTCATCATGCAAACCCAAATCTTTATTCAGTAAGTGGGCCTGGATTGCCACTTTTCATTACTACAGGAGTTGATGTAGAAGTCAACACAGTAATGCCTTTAATCTCTTGTACTATAAGAATTCAAATTCAATTTTTATTTTACAGCTCACACACACAATGCCTTACAGTATGGTTCTTGGTTGCCTTCATCCCTTAACAATAGTCTTGAAAAGAGATATAGAACACACAAATAAACCCCTATTTTTCCCCCAGTAGTTTGTTTCATCTCACAAATAATGGCAATTCACCATGTAAAAGACACAGCAATAGTAAGTAGAGTCTACTGAACATTGTGCTCTCCCTAAAGATTTTTTTTCTTTTGAGCACTGACATACTTAGCTGTTGCACAAAATCTGGCATCTACAAGTTTTGACCAGCTGACACCTTTGTCAATAACATACTAATATGCTGAAAGCCTTTCCTAACTCACCTAAAGTGGACTATGTCACTTTTTCTTCTGCTTTCCTCAGGAGAGCAGCATTGGACCATGGGGAACCTCAGCCCTTGTCTTTAACCATGAGCTCTGTGGTCTGATAGTCACAACACTCTAACTGGTGCTTGCCGAGATCTTAGTCATCAAGGTTTGGCTTGTATTTCTGTAGTGTTTCTCAAGGTTTTCAGTTGGAGAGTTTGAATATATACCACCTGCATGTTGTTAAGTGCTATACCAACCCAGAAACATTAACTTTCTAAACACGGACTTGAAAATGGTGTGGTCATCATTCCTCTGCGTCTGCATAGGAGCCTGACTCAGCAACTGGTGATTGGCTTTGTGGTCAACAGACTGTTTTATAAAGACCTTTAGGGGGACAGGTGCCCAGTGGATGGGCTGTTCAGTTTGGTATAAAAGCAACAAAATCCCATCAGTCTCAGCAGTGATTAGAGTAGCAGAGAAAACAGAGCAACACATGAAGTGTAGGGATGGAGACATCCCAAGTAATCTGACTGGTTTATATTAAGAAAGGATTTGACAGACCTGCTGGGTTCCTACTTAATGCCAATCAAGTCTGAAAGGGACCACTTGAGCTCAGGTATTTATCTCAAACTGATTTGAATTATCCTCACTTCTTGATTTTGAGAGTCCAGAATAAAATACCATGAAGAGAGTGTGTTGACACTTCCTACATAAAAGGAAATTAAACCCATTCAAGTCAAGAAAATACAGTGTAAGAGACATAAGAATCAGGCCCTTTGAATTGACAACAGAAATAGAGCTTCACTGGGGCTATGTGTTCTCAGAAAATCTTTTGGGAAGTGAAAACCCCATGAATTCTTCCACATTGCCCCCTTCACAGGAATTAGGATTAACAAAATGCATACAGGGCTATCATACATATTATTACTTCTTTTTCTGCCTAGTCAATATAAGCTTTATGTTTCCTTTGCAGACTTAATATTAGTTAAAGAGCAGCATTTGAGGTCAAGTCTGGATTGTCCTTTTTATTAGGCTAATGCTGTGCATATGAAAACTTATTCAAAAGAAATTGTCTCAAATTATTAGCAGCACTTAAATGACTATTGCAGAAATCACAGGAAAGAAGGATAGTGCTTACCAAAACCCCAAGAAAGTACTTCAGATAGTTTTTCTTTCATTGCCAAGCAGCGAGGGTCAAGTGAACTGTATTATTTGCAAATATCCACCTTCTCAGAATGTCACAAGCAGCTGTAACATACCCACTAGCAGCAATTTCCACTTGGCTCTATCCAGAGGGGAGAAAATTACCAGGAGCTGCATTGTTTATAATTCCCTCAGCCCTGAGGGTAATTCTGTTCACCAATTACTTGAAATTAAAGTTAGGTAATTTGACACGTCTGTTTGATACCCGACCACAAACTACCTCTTAAGCAAACCAAAGAGTTGGATAGTTTACTTCCCCAATACTCCACAGAATTTCATTATTGCAACCATGACAGGAAAGGAAAAATGAGAAATTGTACAGACTTGTGAATCGCTGGAGCTTGGGGGATTTTAGTCATTGCTGCCACCATTAAGTCGTCCCAACAGATCTGAGAAAGAGGAAGCTGGAAGGCAGTTCTCTTCCTGGGATGAGGGTTCCCAATCAAACGTAGCAAATATAGTAAGAATTGAACAACAAGAAGCCTCCAAGTGCAGTGTTTGACAGGAAAAGGAACCTGCTTTCTGTAGCGAGATGATTTCACACCTTTTGTCTTTGCATATAGTTACAATGCTACCTAGAAAATGCTGCGCACATGCAGAGAGAGCCGACATTATCTGCAGTCTGTGTGTTTTGATCTCTAGGGCCAGTCATTTAAATTACATCCTGAGCTGGGTTACATCTAGACTTGGAAATTTTGTTTAACTCAGGCAAACCTGTTAAACATTTTATTGGTGATGAGTGTGTGTACACTCCATTTCTGTATCTCTTTGTGAGTAATGAATTGGCTGCCAGGTACCCTGATTGAACTGCATGACTCACTCCATGGATTCGTTTTACAATCTGGTGAAACCAGAGGCTGGTAACACCTATCTTTTGTAAGAACTTTTCACATGTTGCAGTTCCACAAATGAGCACTTTCTTTTTTTTTTTTTTTTCTTTTTTTTTAACACAAAAGATTGCACAGATGAAGTTTTAAAAAGTACAAGCTGACTCAAAATTCATTCACATTATACTGAGCAATATAGTAAACTGTTCAGCCTGACATCTATGAAGTGAGCCTATTTCTCATTTCCATCAAGGTATATCAGGACTCATTTCAAAGCATTCATTATCCTTGAACATTATAAAACAAGTGAACAAGAAATGCAGAGCTACTATCTTTTCATAGTGAGAAGAGTTTACTTTTAATTGTGTAATGTAATTCTTGTTAGCGTATCTTCCTATTTGGAAACTTTAGTGCCAAATAAGTAGCAAGTGCTTTATTTTTTAAATCTGAATATGATTTCCATTTCAGCCATATCCTGCATTTCATTTTACTATAAAAGTTGTTCGTTGTCCAATTTCAAGCTGAAAAACTATAAAAGTCCATTTTGACTTCGCTGCAGCAGAACTAAAAGATTTTTTTGAACTAAGATTAAATTGATATACCTTGAGCTTCTGTCATTGTAATATGACATTAGGAGCATAGTCAAATACTGGTTTTGACTATAAGTGTCCTACTAAAGTAGTAGTCTACTGCAGAGTGCTTTTTGATGTATCAAAGAAATGGTACTATCTTTCAAACAGCATTCATATTCTCCTATCATCAAGGCAAAGTAATAGCAGGACTATAGCATGATCTTTTTTTACAGTTTCTAGAAGTCAGTGCTATAAGGGATTGCCTAGCCTTGCATTAGGTATTCATGTTTAAATGAACCACAGATAGGCTTTCCAATCTACAAACTCCATTAATCAGATTTTATCCTTTTCTCTGTCTTTTCTTTTTTGGATTCTTTACCCTCTTCCCTGCTGCTATTGCTATAGGTTCCCTAATGACAGGCCAAGTAATTTTTTTTTTTTCTTTCTTTCTTTTTCTAAAGTTAAGATACTCTTACTGGTATAACTCACAAATGTTTCTGTGTAATGTGGAGGGGCATGACTCCATCACTCATTGGGTAAATAACATTTTACTTTATTATCTCTCCAACATGTCATCTCTCATATAGAATGTCCTACCTTAAAAGACTGGTGTTTGTTTTTCAAAATGCCTTGGTTAGTGGAAAAAAGTCTTTGAACAACTCTTATTATTTAAAGTTCTGTAATGTTTAGGTATATGGCTCATGAAAAACACAAAAAATGAGGGGCAGCACTAGTACTGAAGGGACAGAGCTGGACAGTACAGTGAATTTTCAGAGGCCAGTGAGGTGTCTAAGGCAACATAAGAGAGATTTTGCTTCTTTTTCTCCCTGTGATATTTCTTTTCCCCATTTTTCTTCTGAAAACAGACAGTTTTCATCCTAGGAATGGTAGAATGAATCCTGACTTTTTGAGTTTTCCCTTTGTGCCTATCTAGGACAAAATGTAGAATTCCACATCCACAGACCAACAGGGGAGAATTTCTAAACCTATTTATTTCCAACATGTGGAACAATACATTTGTTTTGACATTGCTAAATTGCTTCAGTAGAGTAAAAAAAAAAAAACACTCATCACTTTGAAATATTGAAGATATATCTGATGTAAAATGTTAATACAGAATAAAATACAAATGTTAAAAGGATAAATTTGGAAGACAAAATAAAGCTGAAAAAATTGTATTTTGATTTTAAATCACCGAAATGTTTCCCTTAAGAAATCATTAAAATCAACATGTTCTTATGAAATATTTAAAAGAACACCCTTATGAAAACAATTTTTTTATCAAGTCTATGCAGAAAACAATGTTATTTCCATTATTTTTTAGCATAAATTCATGAAAGACATTGCTAATGATAGACTTGTTGCTAATGGAAAGAACCAGTTTGACTCTTGGCAACAGCAGGTCCTCCCCAAAGAGCAAACAGATAACAGGATGGTGTAGCCATCTTCAAAAGTGTTCTTCTGTATATGGGGATGTTTTAAAACTGGGCCAGCAAATATTTCAAAGTCCAGTTGCTATAATCAGGGAAATATCTATGTAAACCCAGTGTGTTCTTTTAAATGCAGTCTGCAAGGATTATAAGGGGGTTCCAGTAAAAAATGTGTATATACTGGAGATGTCACATGGGCAACACAAGACTAAATAGAAAAACAAAGTTAAAAAATGGGAGAAGAAATAACTCCAGTACAGGCAGAAGGCAAAGTCTTTCATGTTAAACTCTTCTCCCATTGGGAGTCCCCAAATGGGCAGACTCCATCTGCAGAAATCATTACAATTGACAGAAATGTTATGGAATTGGTCAGTAAGGTGAACTCAGGACTGGAGAAAGCAGGTTCATCTCTAAAGCCACAATGTCCTTCTGCCTGAGGTGGTCAGCCAGTGCAACACAGAACAATGTCTCAGAGTGCTTCATGCAGGTTTGCATTCACTTCTTCATTTCAGTGTCAGAGAATAGTTGGTATCCATTGGCACTGAGTCAGTTTATGGTGCCTGTGAATTATGAAACACTTCCTTGGCTACCCAGCTTCTGCTATCCACTTTTAGATGCGCAGATTGCGTTTTCCAAAATTCCTCCTTTTTGTCACACTGAATCGTGAGCATCAGAAGCACAGACCTGAGTAACTCTAATGTGCACATAATAACAGTGGTTCTAGATACTGTATTCAGTATAATAATAGTGGATGCTAATACTGGCTCCGTTGGCGCTGCACGTTGCCAAAATTTGTTGTCACACCAGAAAAAGGAAAAGAAAAATTGGGGAGAGGTGTCAAGAAGGAACCTTCTGTCCAAACTCAAATCACATAATGCTATTATCAGTGAGGAATAACAGTGAGAGACTAAATGGATCTGCTTTGGGTGGCTGCTAAGGCAGAAATGACCAGAAAGGGATGTTGGGCAGCACTTCTCTGAATGGTGCTTCTTCTCCAGCTCACATGCCCAAAGTTATGGCCCATGACAGTGGACACATGGTGGCCTGGTCCCACTCTCCTGATTCACATTGTTCTTACATGTAGCCCTATTTTGCCTGCATAAATAGGGAGGAATTTCCAATTCCATTGAGATACTACAAGTTTAGTCATGAAGATAATTAAGTCCTTTGGGCTTGAACTACCCAAACATTTCATACTTGAAAGAAATTCAGATATGTCTCTGAATGTCTGGACTACTGCCATCTAAACAATTTGGATTCATTTGAGGTTTAAGATTAGCTCCAAATTCCTCTTCACATCAATTAATCATTCAGATATTTACTATTCTTATCACTGGTACTATAGAATGGATAGAAATTCTAAGTAAGGTACTGTATAGCCTAGTTCTGCTGACACACAAAACCCAGCATCAGTCTTTTAAAAACTTCATATCTAATAAGGAAATATTTTAAAACATAAATAAAAACAAAAAACAAAAAGGAGGTGGAAGGAAGTTTTATTACTGACGTCCTTTTCCAAAGGATAATAGATGCAAAATAGAAGAAAAATCTAGTTACTGGTCCAAAACACCACACAGAATATCAGTGGTAGAGCTGAGGCAGGGTTCTGTGACTGTAGCCTGTCTCCCAAGGCAGCACGAGACTTAGTCAGCAGATCACCTTTCCCCCAAATGTTTTGCAGCAAAAGTTATTTCTAACTGTTATTGCTCACTGCAGTTAAATGAAAAGATATCTAGGCTTTCCAGAAGTTTTAGAACTCAAATATGAAAATAAATACAGTCCCTATAAACAATGGAGATTAATGGAATGCTAGCTCAGGTCCTAAGGAACTTGAAGAAATGGAGGTACTTTCTGGTACTACTGTGGTGGTGGATAAAAGGGACTACAATACAGGAATAGGGACACTTGCTTGAAATCAAACTTAAATGTCTAGAGATCTTTGAAGCTAAAGAGAAAGGTAGATAAAGAGCTGCATTTATCTCCAGGATCAGAGAGCCTCTGGGAGGTATCTCTCTGACCAATAGTCTTAGCTAAGTTTGTAATTTTGCCTATATTTCTAAGTGGAATAAGTGGGGTTTATTCTTAGGGCTTTTTGTTGAATTTATAAGTTTACTTTTAACTACTTAATATCAATCATTTATATTTACCAGAAATTTACCTAATAGTAACACTCTCTTGCTTAAATCTTACTTTCTGTTTTGTGACTAAGAATTCTAAAACTCAGATGAGGACTCTGAAAGTAGAACTGCTACAATTGCAAATAGATTTAAAAGCTTCACTTTCTTTCCTGGGGTCTGACTTTTTTGTGTCTCTATGTGTGTGTGTGTATGTCTGTAAAGGGGAGGGAGGAGTGTTCAACATGACCTGCGGTAAATATTATCAAATGAAATTTTATTAACGGCTCTGATGAGATACCAAGAGAGATTGAAGTTCACCTCCCAAAACTGTATTAGTTTGCTGTTGCTGCTGCTGTTGTAAAAAAAAAACCCTGTTTTGCTGACACTTCGGAAATTATTATGATGAGTAAAAAGATACTGTCTTTGCAAGGGCAGTTTTGGACTGAATTTAATCTGTATTAAAAACCGGATGTAAAACAGTAAAGGGAAAATAATACAGATGCAGATTCTGAACTGAATTGGGTTTATTTTGCAACTTTTATTAGTGCAGTGCCTGAAACAGAGCACAAAGAGCTTCAGCTTTTCTCAAGACACTGCAGGAGTGAGGAGATAACTTAAGAAGACATTGAATGAAGCAAAAAAGAACATAATTGTCATGGGGTGGGGGTGAGGGGGGTGGGGTGGGATGTTGGTAAGGAATAAAAAATTAAATTAACTTTGCCAAAATTTCTGTAAACAGCTCTGATAGAAGTTAGCTGTCTTGTGGCAGGCACATTCGTGATGCTGTATACAGGATATTCTCCTCCTGCATTGGAAGGTCCTTCTTATTAAAAAAAGGAGAAAGGATGGGAGATGCAAATTATGATTTATATGCACATAAGTACTTAAAATAAAAGTTCTTCTAGCGTGATACATCAGAGTGTGATATTTTTCTGTTGATTTGTATTGCCTGTGATTGGAAATAATTGTAGTGGTTTATATACTAGCAAGGTAATGTTTGATTAATTTTAATTTATCACTGACAATAAATTTGTATATTGGTGTGTATACACCAGTTAAAATACTGTATTTATGTACTTCATCAAAACTACCAAATATCTTTGGATTAATATAATAAGCCATTTTCACAGCACAATTTCAAAAACTGAAGTGAAACTTGATTCAAATTTTGTTGTGAACTGAAGGCTAAGTCTGAGCTAACTGAAGCCTTCTTCACATGGCGAACACAGATAGTTGAGGTGTACCTTTCTGATACAAACACTTTTTTCAGCCTTCCACAAAATGCCTAAAGTAGTTATAATGGAGTATGAATAAATCATTTTCCATCTCTCTCTTTTTTTTTTTTTTTACTTCCCCATAGCCTAAATTTTAGTCCCAAACTAATATACATCCATATTTTACTGTTGATCAACGTAAAACTAAAATGACTGAAAGGTATAATTTGGATCACTTTTATTTAAGACTGCCAAATGAATACCTTTCAATTTTTTTACATAGAAGAATCTTCTGAAGTGCTGTGTGATTCAATTTTCTCAAAAAAAAAAAAAAAATTCAAACTTGAAATTATCAACACCCTAGAAACAGGTAAGAGTATGTTTTTGTCATAAATAGTTATTTACAGAACTTGCTTATCCTCCTAGTCCAGACTGTAAAACTTTGGTTTTGACTGATGCTTTTGTAATAATTTCCTACTTCTCTAGTTTCTCTTTCAGTAATGTTTACCTAATTCAGTATAAAATGAAAATATAAGACAAAACCCCAAAGACCCTAGAAAATACTGTCCAGTATGTTAGGAACAGAAAGGCTTCTTTCTCCTTAAAAGATTAAATATGCCCAGCTAACTCCTATGACTGTAAACTGAGTCCTGCTGGTTTTTAACTAATCCTTTGCAAAATTGGAGGGGGGAAAAAAAAAAGGCTTCTGGTAGGTGAGCCACAGCAGGGCAATTAAGATGATATGGCAGAGGTAGACATCTGCTCCTAGACAGATACAGTTCCACTGATGCTATCTATAGCTGCAATCCTTCCGAGAGATAAACAACACGCGAGAGCGACGCGCAGAAGGAAATGCCACACTGAGAAAGTGGTGATCGTGTGGCCCCTGTGGTCTGAGAAAGAGAGAGAGAAGAGCAGCGAGAGAAAAGGGGAGGGGGTGTCATGTGGGGCCTGTGCCAGGCACAGGCAGGTGACAGCAGTCATAGGACAGGCATGCATCAAAATGCACAGATGAGAGATGTGTGGGGAGTGACACTGGAGGGGAGCAGAATTACAGCAAAGATGAAAGCACAACAAGCCCAAGAAAGAAAGAAATGGAAAACCCCTTTCTAAATGCTATACATAAAGTTAATCTATACTGAAATTAGGAAAACAAAAAAAATCGTTAGTAGATGATTTAATTTCTCAGATATGAAGGCTTGCAGGGTTGTAGGGTTTTTCAGAATTTCAAGCTCACATTCAAGTTTCTCCCAAAGTTAATCTGAACTATGCTCCCAAAGTAGATGGTTACTTGCTGCTGTTTCATACTACTGCCACAGCAATGCTCAGACACAGCAGAGGTGGTATTCCTTCTTTCCCTTGCTGACAGGTACAGAGAAAGCCTAAAGGAGGATGTGGTATCTGCTGCAAAGAACCTTTCAAGCCAAGGACTGACACTTTAATTTAGGACAGACTTGAAGCAACAGTACACTGCATAGCAAGCTCCACGACCTTATGAGACCCAAGTTTTCTAAAGGCATGTCACCTCTGGCCCTCACTGGCCATGCCACTGACTCTTCATACCATTTGTCACTGGGTTCCTTATGAGGAGAATTTGGTGTTTCTTTGACACCAGGGGTTCAAAGTCCCACCAAAACTGAGGGAGTATCCTTCCTCTCTCCAGTTTTCCTACTGGCAAGAAGGCTTAGCATTCAGTTGACTTAAGAAGTTCTCCCAATTTCAGAAGATCTCTGGAAAACTCACAGTAAGCATTTGAGGCCAAGCAGTTTGCAGAGATCACTGTTCAGAAGCAAATACAGAAATACCTTGGTGAGGGTAGCTCCTCTGACTCCCACACTGTGCTATCTTCCACTTCTGGGCTGGACCTGGTGCTTGGTTTACATCAGCAGAAGCTGAAGAACCAAAACACCAAACTGTCATTCTGTCTTGTGCTGGAATCTCAACCCAATAATTACAAGTTTTCATAATGTCTGTTATTATAATTCTGCAGCCTGGTTACCCCGCGGTCTCATTCTGTAAAAAAAGATTTCTTTTCTCCGTCTGTGAAGAAGAGAAAAATATCAAACAGAAGACCTTAATGTAAAATCAAAAGGTGGAGTGAATCACAAGCCCTCCTGCAGCATTGTGCTTTGGAGAGTTTTTAAATTGCTACTCCTGAAAACTTCTTACCAGGAAAACCTGACTCTGAAATTTACTGTTTATCTTAAGAAGGTAGAACTGGACTTAATGCCTTTAACGAGCAATTCTCATGAGGCCAGATTTTGCTATCCTGACTCAGTTCACACTCCAGAGAGGGTGACGAATTTAGATACTTCTTCTGTCCACGAGATGCTCATAAACAGACTCATTTATCTCCAATGTGTTCATTAGGGAAAAATGTGCAAGGCTTCCTGTTTGCTTAACTGCACTTTTGTCTTATTCTTCACAGAGTGAGCATGAACATTCAAGTGATGCAGCTGTTGGTTGTTGATTACTTATTTGGGGCTTTTTTAGATTTTTACATGTACCTTTGATTTTAGATTTTTAAATTTCACATTCACACATGCAAGCATCAACATTTCTTTCTGAAATATGTATTTGGAAAAACTCAGTCCTGTGGATACTTTCAGGAAGTGAAAAAAGGAAACATTAAGTGTATAATTCAAGTGTACATGACTCAAGTAACTTAATTTTTAAATATGAGCATGAGATTGGATCACTAATTTATAAAAATTTCCCCTAAATCTGCATAAAATTATCAAAACAGGAACGGGAACAGTATCAGCAAAGAACTAAGTTGTTTTACAAAGGTGTCTGTTATCAATGTAAAACTTCTGCTATTTTTCATTCTGCATTTACATTGGGTATTTCAGTTATTTGAGGCAGTCAAAAAAGGTCTGATCATTTGAGTTCCTCAAATAAAGCTATCATTTTGGAGAATGGGATTTTCCTCTTTTGCAATATCTGCAATAAATGCCTATCCACAGAGAATGTCAGTTCCTAAGTTAGTGCTCTGCATAGTCATCGAAGTATAGTATTTTCTGGACATCAGGGGTGCTAATGTAGCTTTGTTTTTCCCATTTATTAACTCTTGAGGAATGCATTCAGTGTGCTTAACCCTTCAATATGTATTTATATATTTTATAACTGTTTTGATTTTATTAATCTGTTCCTGCTTTTCTGCTTTTTTTTTGTATTTTGAAAACAAAATGTTTTAGTATAGCAAAGAAACACCCTTGCTTTCTCTCCATTTGCTTTTCTTAATGCAGAAATATATCTAATTTTTAAAAAATCACATTAATAATTTAAGGATATTTTAAATGTATTTTTAATATATATTGCATTATTTGATTCTAACCCACTGCGCGATTTTCACAGAGCAGATTGTCGTTATGACTGTATTTTGCCTTTTCACTGCAGTCTATCACTTGAAAGAGTGTCCCTCCCCCATTCCAGCTATGCTTTGCAAGCTTTTTTATCTTTTCTACCTTGCTAGAGGCATTATTAGGGCAGCTCACCTTTGACCAAATGGGCAGATGAACATTCATCCTCTGGAGCCAGTACTAGTGCTGTTTGGTAGATCAGCTCTCAAATGGTACTGAACTGTGACCTCTTCTTCTGTTCAAAGACTAAATACATAAACTTGAGTTTCCATTGGTGCCAAGCCTGGGAACCTGAGTTGCTCCCTAATCCCAGGTCTTGCAGCCAGCAGCACAATGGGCAGCTCACCATGCCAGCCGGCCAGCCTGAAAGAATCTCTTTATTCTCTCTTCCTCAACAAATTGCTTATTGTTTGGCCCACAGGCTGCTAGACCTTGTGAACTGTCCAAAACTTTATTGCTTTTCTGTTAAACTTTTTTCTCTTTTCTCTCTGATTTTGCTTACAAATAAAATTAATTCCTATTTTCATGTCTTAGTAACCAAATTTTAAAAGATGTCTGCTTCTTTTAATTTTTTTGCAGACTATATCTGCCTATTGGGAGCCTGTAGGAACCACAGAAATGATATGAGCCCTGCAGGTTTAGTCTCTTTAGACAGAAGAGTCTGTAGAAATGTGAAGTGTTACTGAAATGCAGTGCTCTATATTACTGAGAGAAAAAATTGAGGCAAAAGCATAAGAGCATTCCTAAATTTCCAAAGATGTGTACAATTTTTCTGCCCTCAGCCTCATCTTCACGGTGGTTACAACATGCTCATTGTATAAAGAGTGGGTATAGGGCAGAATACTTATCTGGGGTCATTGTGGTTTGGAGTTGTTCAGGAGAAGTTGTCTTCAGAGGAAGTTAAAGCAGAGTAACTAAGTTGATATTTATCTCTCAAGGTACTTCTGGAAGCACCTTTAGTTTTCAGCAGACGTTTCTGGGAATGTGATTGCAGGATAATCATTGTGCAAGTTGGCACTAGGCAGAGCACTGGCAAGATAAGGCTCATATTGCAAAATTCAGCCAGACCTACCCTGGGAAAAGAAGAGCTTCACGGGTGTGACCCCACTGTATATAGAGAAATTGCTTCATAAACATGGCCAAAAAACAACACAGGACCCTGTTCTTATTCCTCATCTCAGTAAACCTGTGTTGAGACACATTCACATATTCAGTGGGCAACCTTGTCCTTACTTGGAAATAGGGAACTGGGAGAGGAATATCCACGTGAACAGCAAGATTGGTTCTGATCACTTGGAGTGTGCTAATTAAGATCAACATAAACACTCATGCAGTTCTTAACCATTTTTTGCACACATTGTTTAGGAAAGATGAGAGAAGCACACAGCTTTCTGGAGCCATACACCATTTAAGAATCGCACAAATTTCTTAAAAATGCCTATGTATGTATGTGGAGATACATACATATATATAAAATTTGATACTCTTTCAAGTATGAGAAGAGCACAAGAACTGCAAAACTAAAATGTCCACATTAAACTGATATATTGTACATACCAGATGATATATATACTGCCTTATTGTTCAGTTGTGGCTCAGGAAGCTAAATGCATAATTTAAGATATATGTATAGTCTAAGGGTCAAACGCTGTCAGTTACAAGAGCGTAAATCAAGAGCAATTGCTCCGAAGTGACTGAAGTTGCAGTACCCTGGATTTACACAAGTGTTGCTGAAAGCAGAATATGAGTCAATACGTGTCATCAATACAGCTGAGTTAGTAGTACTGAGGGAATTTTATGATATGCACGCACCTAAATCCTTCACTTTTTTTTTTTCATGCTTTATAGTATTACATTTTACGTTTCAAATTTTTTCTCTCTCTGTTTTTAAAGGAATAAGGGGCTCAAATTCCTGATTCCATAAGTGAAATGTCCTCTTCCCCCATATAGCAAATTTTCTCAGTCTCACTTCATAATAGCAGGATAAACATCTCACATTCATGGAAAGATTACTTCTCTGCCTTACACTTAAGGCCAGTCTTAGTCTATATTAATGCATAATTCTGAACTCCAGCAGAATGTTGCTGGACTGGCTGCCTGCAGAAATGCATCCTTGTCATTCACTCCATTCTGTTAGCAACTGTATGAGCTGCAATGAAGGGTCAGGAAGCAAAGTTTCCTAGACATGTAGAAAGCAGGATCTGGATGCTGCAGGAAGAATTGTGGACCTGGTTGAAGTCAGTGGGTATGGAGAGCTGGCAGCTAAAAGGAAAATCAGCTGCTGTAAAAGATCACAGGACAATTTTCTTTACTGATGCCTCCTGAGTTTTTTATTGAGAGATTCAAGAAAGAAAAAAAAAAAGGCTTTGCATGGGACATGAGTGCAAGATACAGGACAAAACAAGAGGTATAAAAACTCATAATCTGTTGTGGAGCTAGCAGAGTACCTGTCAGATACACCTGGTCTTCAATGACCTTGTTTTGCATGGAGAAAGAATATATGATTTTCTGGGTTGAAAGGAGGTTTTTAATTCTGAGAGGAGGTTGTATGTTAAATATATGGTAGCAGTCTATTCAATAATAGAAGTCAAGTACCTTACTTGGGAGGCAGAATCTGGTATTTTATCACATAAAATAATGTCATTATTTTTCTAACACACTTTTAAATCAAATGTGTTATTTTAAATCACTTTTTTATTATATTCATGAATACCTAGAAACATTAAAAACCTCAAAAGTAGATTCTCTAGAATTCATATAGTCAGAACGGCTGAATTAATTTGAGACATACTTACATACTTACCAAAAAAAAAAAAAAAAAAAAAGCAAAGCCATTTCAGATTACAATGATCAACTGTGGAGGCTTACCACTTCAAAAGAAACAGAAAAAATGTCCATGTGTGCTCAACGCACACACTCCCTTACCCAGTTAGAACAATATGTAGGTATAGATTTGGCAGGATTGTTTGATCCCAAAAGGATTCGTATAAGAAAAGCTTCTCTTTCAGAGAAATGATCTCTCTAGAGACTGATAGTGATGATACAATAGGCTGGAGTTGCTATTATTAAAAAAAAAAATTACTACTTTTTCTGACTATGTTTCTTTTTTTCCCAGTGGGATTCTGATTCCAGACACTCAACTAGCCTGATATCCACTGGGAAAGTGATGACACCATAAATTATTTAAAGGTTTGAAAACCACAAGAACTACTGTATATAACCAGATTGGATTGACTTTTTAACTCTTTTGATTAATAATACATAAAGCCTTAGATATGTGAATTGGTCTAGTGCTAACCTGTTAACAAAAGGAGTAGAAGGGATGAATTCTAACATTTCTCATAAGTTATTCTACTTAACACCCTGGCCAAACAAAACAAACAAATGGAATGCTCTGACTTAGTCTTATACCTTTAATGCACCATCAATATTTGATGCCTACCTAATGTCTCTATATATCTAGACAAAGATGATAATTTGATCACCTGGCTTCCCAATTTCAAATGTCCCAACTGCTTTCTCCTACATTCATCAAAACACACAAGTAGAAAGTAGATGCAGTTTTAATATCCTGGTTTGGTTTTTGTTTTTGTTTGGTTAGGGGTTTTTTTTACTTTCATGTTAACATTACTATTTACAAGTTAAAAACCCCCCATATTTCAATCTTCTGAAAGAAAACAGGGCTAGAATTTCTTAAGTTTATAACATTTTGTGCTCAACAGCAGGATGAGAGTAGATATGTGTGCTGCTGCAGAAAGGTTTCATGTTCTACCCTTCCGCTGCTGGCTCTGTTTTAACTATTCCCCGGGTTCATAAGTTTTGTTCTCTTTCATGCTGCTTTGGGTGGAGCTCAGAGAAGAGAGGTGTTGTTCTTTCCTCTTCACGTGCAGATGAAGGTGCATGGGACAGCCTGAATTTATAAGCAACAAGAAAAGCTCTACAGGAGACAGACCGAGGATTTTTCTTCCAGATCGCCCAACCTGTGATTCAGGAGACAGGCTATCCAGGGTGACTTCAGTGTGATATATTAGTTTAAAATAATAAATGCTGTATTTTCTGGGCAATAGACAGGTATTTTTCCTCTGGATTGTTTTCTATAACCCCATCTGAAACTTGATTCCCTTAGACGTAGGAAAAATAGGAAATACGTCTTTATGGTTTTCTATTTCATCATTCCTGTGTACTAATCCTTTAACCATGTAATTCAACTCTCAATTTCCTTCTGCATGAGTCACTCACCTTCAAATGCAGAGTGTTCAGATACAGAAACTCTAATCAATTATTTTTGCCTCTTGACATGCCCACAGAGCCATCCCTTCATGGTCCTCTTAATGACACATATGCGTAGCTTCCCATGTCCCACTTTCACATATAAAATCTTCAGTACCAGCAGGCTAAGTGCCATCTATCCTCTGTCCTGGACCACCAAAGGATATCTCACCTTGTTCTTAAAATGTTAAAACCTGTTTGAGATTAAATAGTGCATAAAGGAAAAAAAAAACATTTCAAACCAAAGGCACATCATACAAATTTTTTCAGTCTGTCTTCCTTGATTTCATCAATTATTTTGGTGTGGATTTCAACTGATGCCATAAGTGGAATTCAAATGAATTTGTTATAATATCAGGAAAATTAGATTCACATCCCAGCTCTGAGAGGGAAATTACATTCAATCTCTTAGTAAAATACAAACTACAGAAAATTTTCACAGCCCACAAATTATACCTGAATTAGATGTCATTTATGGTACCAATAATGAATGTAAATTATTTATCAACATTTATTAAATCTTCATGGTTCCCATCACCTGTATATTTCATATACACAATTATTATGTGAAATCTGTTGCCATATTGTTTCCCTTTCTCACTTTAAATATCACCCAATTAGTTCATAGCTCCCTAAAATACAATGGAAGTATATTCATATTCTATGAAAAATCATAAGAATCTCACCTATAGTTAATTTATATCCACACCTTTTTTTCCTTATACCTGCCATATCAGTAGCAGTGCAGGCACATTACTTTGTTAGCTGTCATGGTTGTACACACCACTTGAACAATCCATTCTCATTCTAAAATAAAACTCTAGCTACAGTGTTATTTTTGCACATTTTCTTAAGGCATTTTAAGATCTAACCAGGAGACTGAGACCAGCATATGACTTAACCAGAATAGTGAGGATCTTTCTCATGGTATCTTTCAACTGGCATTAAAAAAAAAAAAAAGAAATCCACATTTGTTTTCTTTTCCATCTGGGATTATGTGACAAAATGATCTCCTGCATCTAATCAATTATTTTTCTTCTATATCTTTTGCATTTTCCTGCAGAACTATTTGCAAGTGTAACAGGAAGATCCTTTAGAGATAATCTGGTGATTATTACAAATTCAACCTTGGATGCTGTAGGCATTAAAAGATGAAAATTGCCTGAAGTCCACTGTTGTACAACAAATCTGTACCTCTGGACTCCTGTCCTGAGGTGAAAATGCAAACCAGAGAGATATTTAGAATCATTTTGACAGTTCATAAAATTAAGCAGGGATTAGGGATTCTCTCAGAAATAAATAAATAAATAAAGAATCTAATGCCACAGGGCCCAAGCACCGTTAATCACATCTCCTTGCAACAGGTATTACTGCAACCCACTTTTGGGGTAAAAAGGAAGTTATATAATTATTTCTAGCATGTATTTAGCACTGGCCAATTTAAAAATCTGAGCAAGTTCAATTTAGTACAAATATGTATGATATATACACACACATGATTAATGTTTCAAACATTAAAACACCCATTCAGTTTAAGTTTATACAGTTATAGGTTCCTATAAAAATGTTGTATATGTTGTATATTTGTGTATTCTATTTTCTTCTCAATTTTATGGATTAGCCCTGACAATACAAACACTTGAACATATGCTTAACTTTACATAATGAGAATGTCTTGCTGATTTTAGGATAACTCTCGATCTACATGAATTTAAGCAAAAGTCTAAGAGTCTACTGGGAATGTAATCTGTGGTGCCAGTCATTTGAAACACACATTTAATAAGAAAAGAATTGAAATAACTGCAGCAGCCATAGATGACTTTGGTTCCTGCTGCGTTGACGGCAGGTAAGCAGCAAACGTGGCTAAAATGAATTCATAACAAAAAAGCTGTGCAGCTGCACATAGATACATTTGGGGTGAGCATGGAGTTTTACAGTCACCCTCCCAAAATTCCCCACCCACTTCACAGACTTTTTAGTACAGTTAAAAATATTTCCTTTTCTTTTTCAAAACCGAAAGGCGGCATTGAGATACTAAGCAACAGTGCTAGTTTGCTTACAAGACCATGTATACTTTCCTTTCTGGATGAAAAAAACTTTAATATAATGCATTTGCACAGAGTTTATAATTAAATTTTCACTGCATTAGATTAGTATCATGTTTCAATATATTTGGAAAAGATCCGAGTTAATTTAACATTTTCTAACAATCTAAAAGCCTAAAATAGAGCTAGCAGCATTGCATTAAAAAAAATAAAATAATTGAAAGCCTAGAAATACTTTTCAAGTTTGACTATATGTTTAGATTTTTGTTGCTGAGGTTAAGCACTGAATTTTAAACATATTTTTAAATGATATAAATACTTCTTTGTAATAGATGTTAACAAATTTCCTGATTCAAAATAGAAAAAAAGAATTACTCTTTACATAGTACAGTTTAGGCATTTAAACTGTAATTAACTTCCATCTTTAAAAATTTCTTCTGAAAATTATTTTTCATCTCACTTTACTCCAGAATGCTGACTGGAGCTAGAATAATACATCACACAAATGTTGATTTAAATATTTAAACAAATTCACTTACTTTGGATTTACATCCCCTTTGGGCTCTACTTTCCATGAACACTCTGATAAATAAACTTACTGTAAGGAGGATCTGCTGGGATGACAAATTATAAACAAAAATTGAAGAATACATGTGGGATATGAATTTTTGAATTCTAATCATCAATTGTTGCACTAGCAATTAAAGCTGACTGGAGGACAATAATTCCACACTACATTAATTTCAAGACCTCATGTCTTCGTGTCTAGTTTGGTTTAGTTTGCTTTTGTTTCTTTTCCTGGAGAAAATGGTGAAAATGCCCACGCATGTGAGTGTATGTCTGCGCATCACAGTCAGGGACACTAAAAGACCCAGACTGAAGCCTTTTCTCAACCTGAATCACAAATTACTCATTTTCACCACTGATTTGTAGATGTGATTACTCAGAGTTAGCTAGAGGAGAAACATAATCCTAGGCTTTCTGTGTCCAAGGCCACTATTAAACCACGGGGCTGTCTATTTTGCTCCTTCTCATTCTCAAAAAATTTCCATTCAGATGAATTATGAATGTGGCTTTCAGAGTTGAAAGGGCTGAGATAAACTTCTCCCATCCAACACATGGGTGTTAAATAACCAGCACTCCCCATGTGAGTTTGGGTTCCTTTCCTTCTCAGGTTTGCAGGGGGAAGTCCCACAGTGGGATTCATGCTGCACAGTTTGCCAGGGGCATCAACGTGCCTGGACATCCCTCTGAACTCCCAGTCACACAGGGACACTCCTCCCATCCTCTTGCTTTGTCCATCCTCCTGAAGGGCCGAGCATGGCTGTTCGTGTTGCAACGTTGCTTTGCTCTGGAAGAAAGGTATTGAGAGGAGACATTAAAACTGAATGCTACAGGGAAAGAGACTGGTCTGAGCTCCAGGTCGCTGTCAGCCACCTCCCTTCCCTGTAGGAGCCAGGGCTTGCACTCAGCAACCTCAGAGTTGACAAGCTTTGAGGAGAGACAAAGCAAGAGAAGTTTCACCTCTTCTCCCCACAATTTCCTCTGTCTCGGCTGGGTTCCCAGAACAAAGAGCCTTTTCACCATAGCTTCATTGTGAGATGATACATGGTGATGCAAACAGCACTGCTGTTTGTCACTCACTGCACAGCCCCATCCAAATCATGATCTTGCCATTCAGTTTCAATCCAGCCAACATGAACTCTCAGTTTCATGGGGCAGTCCATGTGTCTCTGACCCTAAATTCATGCAACACCCCATAAGTACAATATAAAGATCATGTTTGCAAACAGGCTTTTCTTTTAAAGGAATTAATGAGGTGTAGATTTTTGCGTGTGTCAGTGTCAAATTTTGTTGGCGTCCCTATTTGTAAGGAGAGACTTAAACAAGGTTTCCTTTTGGATTTTATCACTGTTTGGACAAGTAGCCATAGTGCCTTCAGTAAGCACACCCTCGCTTTTGACAAAGCAGCTGGCACATGTCTAAGTAATTTTAGCCAGAAATTACATCAATAGCAAGTTCTTCTTCTTATAGACAGCTGGAAAGTGAGCTTTGATTTATTTTTATTTTTGTCCTAGGGATAATGGTTTCTTACTTACTTATGTCAATGGTCAATAGCATAACAAATCCTTCATCATGAGAATGTGTGTATCACTTTTCAGCAAACCCTGGCCTTTTGAGGTGAAATGATATACTGCCACTTAGTTTCAAATTGACATCTCTCCTGATTGCCAAGGCAAGTTAATTTGCAAATCAGCATTTTGCATGAAGCTTTTAAGCCAATCCAGCTAGGCAATGGCTGCCATTGCTGTGCAATTAGTGTCTGAAGCACTTAAAATTACATTATTAAAAAAAAAAAAAATCCAGAAAGATCAGTGATCTTGTTCTGTACATGGTCAGAGACTATGCTGCTGAAGGAATAGCAGATCTGGACTTAGGAAATTATAGCAAGTCTCCAATCTGATTGGAAAAGAATGAAGAATGTGCACCTAATGACACTGGCTGACTTGAAGTGAGAAATGTTAGTTTCACTGTTCTTCAGAAAAAGAAAATACACACCCCCTCATAATTAATTCACAAACTGCCTGACTTAGATACCACAGAACAGCAGCAATTGACAGTTAGAGGAGAAGGTAGTCATTGCAACTGGATTTCCATTCAGTTAAGGCACGTTTTTGTGAGCACAGAAGTGAACCTGAAAATAGTCTGAATTTCAGATTTTTACTTGAACACTGTCAAAGGCTTGCAAAACTTTCTGGCTCTTGTTTTGGTTTTTGAAGGCAAGAGAGTCAAGAGTCAAGAAGTCAAGAGAGAAGCATGTTTTTAGGGACGTGTTCTTTCTGCAAGATATTTTTCAGTTGTGATTTCATCCATCTTTAAAAATATCTGGGTTTTTTTGACCTCTGGCTTGAAATCTATGAGGTACTGATGAAAAATATTTAGATGTGAAAAAAAAAATAGGGCATATTTTAGAAGAGAATCTGTTTATTAGAGAGGCAGGTGTCTGGAGAGAAAAGAAAATGAACAAACAAAAAAAGTACCACAAAGTTTGTGGTAGACTAGATGTATTGGACCTATTTTGATTTCTTTACATTGACTTTTAAAACTTTATTTTAAATTTTCCATCCAGTTGTGTCTATTTGGTTTTTTTTTCTTTTTTATATTGATGCAGAAGTCGCTTTATATTCAACTTCACTTACCACTAAGTATCTCTCAGATATATATTACAAAGAATACAAACTATTCATTAAAGTGACAGAACTCACACCAGTATAAAAATCCATCCAGTACCTCAGCTTTCCATGAGTCTGAGAGCATTTTTAGCTGCCCTACTAGCAAACTGACCTGCCTAAGGAGAAATCTTGGATGAACCCTGGCTGTGTAGAGTCAATGCACCAGAATTCAGGGAAAATTTCCCCTTCTATTATTTTCTTTGCTCTTGACACATTTTCATCAGGTAAGGTAGGGGGAGAACTTGTATCACAAGTGTCACAAGCATCTGTCCACTTATTCTCCATCACACGTCTGGTAGCACTATGCTGGGGCACCAGCGTGAGCACAAGTAGTTACTGAAGAGCAGCTGACCCTCTGGATGGTCACAGAATAACACACCTCTTGATAAATCTTACATTTGCCTGCAGATTTGGTCTCTGCTCATCCTCGCTTTTGTTGTTTTTTTGTAATGTAGAATTCTTTGTCGAACTGAATCTGTAACCCAAGTGAGATGCAGAACATCACGAAGAGCGACTTGGATCATCTCCAGGAAAGCCAATTAACATAAATACTGCAAAAAAGAGTAGAAATCGAAGGAAATTGGGGCCAGGCTGTTTTTCACGTGGACATTTTCCCTGTGCAAACATAACGCTAGCGGTGCTAGCTGGCAAAAGACAAGGTTTGACACTGTTACAAGTCCGTGGGTGCTCAGTGTTTATGTCATACAAATGCACATGGTTGACACGTCAGGGGTATGTGGAAAATAAACTGCCCAATCTCTCTGGGCCTAACAGTTTACAGACCTCAATGATATACTGTAAAGGTGGTGCTGTTGACTTCAAAAGCAGTAAATCAAAGTGCCACCAGAAGGTGCTGACAAAATTAAGCAACCATGATTGAACAGAGAACAAAAGCTGTTCTGCATAAATAGTTATTTCCTATTCAGACCTCCTAATATTTAATTTATATCCTTATTTGTCTTTTTTGAAATTGCTTTAATTCTGTATGGGCAATAGGTTTATAAAGCAATTAACAGTACAACCATAAGGGTCTTTAGAAATGTACGTAGTTCCAAAACTAAACTTCATTTATAAGTTTTGGTACCATTAAGAAAATCCTATATTTTATCAGAATAATGCAGGGGATTGTTGAATAGCAGTTGGTTCATGTTGATTCACATATTTCATAAGTAACATCTGAAAAAGACAAAAATAAAATGAGTTTGTTTGTAACAGCTCTTTTAAATGCTGTCAGGTAGAATTTCTTTCATTCACTTACAAGGAATGATGTCTCTTTATGTCCTGCAGCTCAACAATCCTTGTGACTGGTGTTAGTGTGGATACAACATAAAGGTGTGAATCTGAAATCCAGACTCTATGAAAACCTTAATCCAGACCTTTGGCAGTGTGACTTGATCCTGTTTATATTCAGAATTCACAAGCCTGAGCAAAGAATGAATTTTAGTTTGGACCTAGATTTTATGGATTAGTGTGTGAATGGATTAGTATGTATATGTATCTACTTTGCTCTAGAGAAACAGAGGAGGCTTAAATATTCCTTCAATCCAGAGTTCACATTTATCTCCCATAGATAACACCTTTATCTTCATGGAGAGAATAATCTGAGGAGACCTTTTCTTACCGGTAGTCTGCCAAAAGTTACCCAGGCAACTACAACTTTTACATGAAAATGAGAAACAATGATACACAAACAGCAGTCTGCCGAATGAAATTGAATGGAGATAAAAGGCTCACACTGCCTGCCTTGGTTGCTCCAGTGAAGATATCAGCTGTCACTAACAGCTCCTGATGTATAACATATCTGAAGGTGAGCATAAGGGCCAAGAGCAGAATGCAGGAAACCTACTGCACTATCAGGAACTGCATGCTGATCCACTCAAACAAGGATTGGAAATTAAAGACTTGGTAAATAAACCCCCACACAATGCATTGCCAAATTAGGTTGCTAAAAATCTTTTCACTCCTTCTGAATCTTTACTTGAAACGCCGTGAGTGGATCAAACTGTGTCATCCCCTGAACAAAAATAGGAATCAACCACACAACCTCACACCATTATCTACTGACCTCCCACAAGTGGATCCCAGAGTTTCCTCCTGTTTGTACAGCATTTGAGCCTTTCTCCCAGTCATCCTTTTTAGCTGATGGCATACAAAGAGGAGCTCAACAGAATAGCAAGGGGTAAGTTCTGCTCCTCAGAGACAATTAAAGGAGGACGCAAGGCAGTGTGTCCTAATCATAATACAACTGTGTCTGTCCCTGTGCCATTGCTTCTGTTCCACCACGATCAGTTTTGCCCTGCAAGAAAGCATGTGAAGTGAGCTTTTAATGTTATTTCTCTTTTGGCAAAGAAAATGACTCAACTACCCTGGAGTTCCTGATAAGGAAAAATAAAAACAAAAATACAGATAAATAAAAATAAACTTTTTAAAAGGCCCACATGCAAAAATACCTCACACTTCCCAAAACCATTTGAAGTCAAACAATATGAAAATGGTGCCTCACTCTCCTGATGTTCACAGTGTGTTTCTCTGCTCACAGAGTCCATGCTCTGCTCACAGAGACCACAAGTTCTCTACCCACCGATGTTTTAGAGAATATGTTGGTGTGGATCTAATTCTCCTTCACATTTGATCAATTATTTCTTTTCCTGTGCAGTAAAGAGGAAGAACTATTGCCATTTGACCACTTTTTCTACCCATAAGATCAAGTTACCTGAGACAGGAAGTTAAGAGCTTCTGCTCTACAGCAAATGAATGAGTTTCTGCAAGCAATGTCACCACCTCAAACAGGCAGAGTTAGTGGTCTGCAAAGGTGATTATTTGCAATGCTAGGCTGGATGTTGACACCCTGAATCCAAAACTGCCTGACCTTTCTCTAGTTTTCCTAGGGTTTACCACCTATAATATGATGCATTCTCAGAAAATAGCAAGGGAAAACTCTAAAAACTTCTTAAGAAGAGAAAAGTGTTTTTTGTGGGTCAAGGATATAGTAACATGGTGTAATCACAGACATAAAACAAATCAATACTCACGTAACTCTTGTAGGACAAAAGGATAATTGTCCATCACAATTAGTTAGACAACATGTACCTCTTCAATGCTGGATATTTCTCTATTTTTGTCTCACTGTATGTCTATGTTTTTCAGCATCCTCTATTCCTGTTCACTGTGCCGCCCTCTCCCAAGTTATTCTGTCTGTGCTTTTATCACTGTTCCAAATTTCCCATGCTCTGCTGGCTAGGGTTTGAGTGGCAGGGAGGAATCTGTAAGCAGGTGTTGTGGAAGTGAAGCGTGCCATCCGGCCAGTACATTAGGTAAAGTAACGTTCCCCTGGGAACTCTAATGCTTACAACTGCATCAGCCCCAACTGTTTTTGCAAGAAGAGGAAGAGGCCAGTCCTGACCTCTCCTGACCAGATGTTTTGGAAATGTGCCCGTTTTTAGCAGATATAATAGCTGTCAATTTATCAAAAGTGTAATAAGTATTAACAAAGAAGACTCTTTAGTTACAAACTGGTAGTAAAATGCAAGAGAAAAAATCAGGGGTATGGGAGAGATTAGGTTTGAATGCATAGGACCATATTCAAAACTAGTTTAAGAAAATTTTCAAGATACTCTGCTCTGTATAATAGATATAATATGACTGGTTTAGACATGAATGTAGAGGAAAAAGAAAAAAGATAATTTTCTTAAACATATGCCAAAAATGTTCAGGACTCTGTACAGACTAGACATAAGAAAAGAAGCCAGACAGCTAATGTAAAAACTCATGCTGCAATGAAATCAACTGAGTTACATCTTTTGAGGCTCACTTGAAAACCCTAAACCTTCTGCTTTGAGTTGTGGAAGGAGGGAGTCCATATTCCACACACACGAGGAAACCGTGTTCATGTTCTTTTCTTACTATCCCTTCAAATTGCTGAAATGGGGAAGAAACATTTATAAAAAGCATTGCTGAAAGAATTAATATTCTGCTTTCCTTCCTCCTCTTACCCCTAATGTATAGCCTACCAAGGGCTCACCAATGTTCTTAATTTCTTTTTTAACAAGTGCCTTTTCCCAGTATAAATATATGAAAGCAATCATTTACATTATCATTTTAAAGTGCTGAGATTTCATTCTGTTTCTGATGTCCCAAAGGGATAGACACTTTTTTTTTTTTTTTTTTTTTTTTTTTTTTGAGGATCAGTGGGATTACAGGGACCTTGCATTCCAAGAAGTGAGAACAGAATGGGGTGCTGAGGGGTTTTGATGGCTAAAGCTTCTGGATTTCTGAAGCACTAAGTCAGACATTTTCCTTCACAATTTTAAAGATAGATTGCTGATCACCAAGATGCAAACCACCACAATGTTGTGCTTAAAATTAGAATTTCTTTTTCTTAATGTGATGGTGTTGTCCAGCAATAAGACTTTTTACAGAAAATGAAAGCACTTCAATAATAATAATATTGATAAATAGTAGCCATAAGGTAAAGATTTTAATTTAAAAATAAATTTTATTCAGCACTATGGTTTTGAATTTGTTTTTTCTGACCAAATAAGAAACACAGATTTCATTTCATGTTTTCATCTGTGTTTTTTGAAGCAAACATCTCTTCTCCAGCATAGCTTTTGCAGTGTACAGTGCCTATCTGTGCATACAAAGCATCCCATATGGTTGAAGTAGGCTGGAGGGGTTGCTACTAACCATATTTAAAAAAGCAGATGTTACTAATCTTCTAAATATTACCCCCAAATGATGTCACTTGTGACTGACAACGATTGGGCTCATCAATCCCTTCCAATGTGCTTTTGCATGTAACATGTAAGGGAAAGCAAATTTTGATCAGAGAGCATAGCTCTGGAAGGGCAGAGCACTTCACTATTGAAGAGCTCAGCAGAATGTCAGTTCCTACAGGGAGAGGTATCTAAATACTACAGGCAAGAAGGAAAAGAAGTTTGCCTGCAAATAAGCCATTCAAGTAAACTTTTAGGACAGACATTTCAGAGTCAGGCTGCACTGTGACAAGCTGAGGTTTTTAGCTCAAAGTGCCTGTCTGTGCCATCTAGTACACAAAGGCAAACTTCTTTTGCATTTGCAAAAGGCTTCTTTTCAGGTTTGCACATGAATGTAGTAGGTGCTTCTGCATGCAAAGCCAATGTCAGCTCCACAGCTGGTCTGCAGTCAACGGCACTTAGAACAGTGAGTAAACAAAAATGAAGGGTAGCACTGAACAGTTTTGACCACAAATGGCACAGAAATGAAATATCTGCTAGTAGTAATCCTGAAATAAATTTGATAGCATTGCATAAGCAAGCTTTAATTTTTTATGGCAAAAATATGGTGATTTTTTTTCATTATCCTTATAAATCTCCCTCCTAACAAACCCCAGAGACTAGCCACCAGTTCTGATGGGAACTATTGCCCTTTCTGAATTTCTAGAAACTTATATCCATAAAAATTTGGGTTATATTTTCATGAAGACTCAATTAAGGTACTAGTGGTTTATAGATATGATGTATCTCAAGTTCAATTATCTGTGTTCCCTTGCAAGGCTCAATATAGGTCTTTCTCATCCATTTTTTTGTGTTACCATCTTAATATTCTTCCTTTCAGGTACTGTGCTTTGCCAAATCTACTTTCTTCCATACACACTTTATGATGATATTTCCATATAGTGTGTCATGCAAAAAATTATTCTCCTCGGATCATAGGAGTTATATCTACACTTTGGAAAGGGTTAAAAAAGAGCACTCACCTTAGCACTATGGTATAAGGCTTTATATACCAGTCTGTGGTTTGTTTTTTTTAATTATTTTTAACTTCTTTATTGAAGCCTTTGTTACCTGTTTAATTACAAGGACTGCATGAAATCCTAATTCTCTGAAAATATGAGGATAGGAAAGCTTCTTCATTCCTAACTCGAGAGCACTTTTTGGCTAAAATGTGATCTAAAAGCTCTGCTACAGCAACTTTTGCATACACATGCAATTAGTACCTCTCTCTTCATTTTTCTTTACACACATCTGGTTTTTTTACAGCCAAGGACACAAACTCTTACAAAGGAACATGACAAAGACATTTCACCCTCCTGTACCTTTTCATTGCACAAACAAGATGTTTTGTTTGGAGGCAGCTGTCTGGTTCTACAATTCAAGTATCACTATTTTTTATTTACATTTTTTATATATCAAATAAAGAGCAGTTATTATGCCTATAATTTTCAATAAGGCCTAATCTCATTTGAAACAGTGTAATGCAATTCTCTGCTCCACACTTACCTTGCAAATTTTTATTTTTGTCTTTCATAACACATATGAAACGTATTTACACTTCGCTTAGTCTCAGCTTGTTGTCAGTGTGGACTTCAACCATTTCAAGCAGAAAATGCATAGAAGTTGGGGAAAACTTGTGTGACTGGCAACAGGCACACATGGTTAAATGTCAGCATTTTGGTATGTCATTTACTGGTCAGACACTTCAGTGCACTGCCATCCAACAAACCTATGAGACATATTATCAAGGAATATATGCCAGCTCTTTTCCAGCAAACTGCTTGATGCCTGATGCCAAGTACTGGTGGGTGTATACCTTTTTATGCTGTCACTGCATTCAGCCTCCAGGGTGTTGCGTGAAAGGATCACTGGATGTTAATGAATAACAAAATGTGTCATTTCCCCTTAGAATTTATCTATCTATCATATACAGTGAAAAAGACATGTTTGTTTTCTTCTGCCTGTATTTACATGTGTGTCAAAATACGTACTGTTAAACCTGGCCACATGCTTAGGCAGTATGTTGTCTTGTTAGTCTTTTTTTCATTATTACTATTGCACACCATCATACCTCACATTTCATATAAAAAACTAGCCACCCCAGTAAAATGAATTTGGACACAAAGGTCTGTTTCTTCCTGCTTAAAGTAGCACCTTGTGTTTAAAACTACACTTTCCACAAGCAATGAAATGCTCTTATCCCATTTAAGTATATTACCACTCATACATCAACAACATATGATAGAAAATAAAAATGTGAGAAGCACCATTAGAGATCCAAACCACAGCTGAATAAATAATATGAAAAAGCAATTTGTGACTACCTTGTAAAATTGGTGTTAATGTTCATCATGATCAAATTCCATTAATGACATACTACTGTTGCCCAATTTATATATTGAAATAAAGAGTTCAGATCTGCAGATGATTTTCAAATAGTTTTGGGAGAAAACACATTCATTTTGGACACAGGCCAAAGCAACCCATGAAGGTCAATCAAACCACCCACAAGCCAGTACCAGGCCATTGAAGTCTGAGTGCACAAAACCATGGTGAAGCACGTTCTGGCCAGCTGAAAAATAAGTGAAAAAGGTACATTTTGGAAAATAGGAACTGAAAGACAGTGCTTATTATAAATACTTCCTTCAGTTCTTCTCAAAACCTTCCTGACTTGCAGGTTTTATTGTTTAAGTGTTTGCCCATAGGTTCCCCTCAAGTAGACCATGTTCAGAGCATCAAGGCATGATAAAGCAATCTAAATAGATGTTCCAGTGCCACTTCTAATATTGTTTTGCAGCTGTACAAAAAAGTCAGTGTAACTCCTATATATAGGAAGAATAGTTGCAGGTATTAAATTGTGCTACATACAAGTAATTTTATTAGACAATCTAGCAATTGGAAACTATTATTTTTAATTTTCTTTGCAAATTCTAAAGGCTTTATGTGATACCAATCTTTTCAAAGGCAATATGTGCTGTTTCCTAGAGAAAAATGTGTGGGTTTGTGTGCGTGCACAGTTTTAACGAAAACTCCATTCACTGTGGGTCTTAATTGTGTTTTTCAGCAAACTGATTTAAAGTTCCCTGGGGCACACATACTGTAGGATTGTGACATATCACACCAGGTTAAGTCAAACTCAAAATGTTATGTGATATGACAGCGTGTAAAACACATGATTAACGCACCCATTGGGAAATTTGGCTTTATGAAAAATGGTGCAACAGGGAAACTTGGGGCATTCTCTGGTAAATTGTCCTTTTGGAAAAATAATAATTAAAGAAAGGGACTCAAAAGTGTAATACTAAGTTAGCTTCTGTTTGATGTCCACATCTTTCTCCTTTGGATAAAATGCCACTTTTAAAGATCAACACATATTTATGGTCAATGCAAAAAGTTGTATTCTTTTGGAAAAGAATTGATTTGTTGACAATTTAGAGTATGACTGTGATGAAGTACATACTAAAGGTCCATAAACTAGAATTTCACTCAGTACTTCCTGAAATTATAGATGCATACTACACCTTTTCTGCCAAAGGATGTAAAGGTATCATTTGCCAGTACAGGGAGACCAAGTCTGTTTTCTCCCCTGTGTAAGAGTAACCTTATGTGTCCACATTTTTTGGACAGAGAGCACCCACTATTACAGAAGTGTCAAGAAACAGGGCTATGAGATAAACAACAAAAATTGTAGCATTCCTGTAGCACTGCTAAAGTAGTTCCTAAAATTGCCTTGCTTTGTGATATGTCAACCCCAGTATGCCACCATTGGCCATTCTTCACTGATACACTTATTAAGAAACAACAGGTTTTTATATTATTAACAGTCTTTTCTAGCAGCAAACTTTGATGCTATTAGGCAATTTAAAAAACTGACTTTTTATTGAAGGTTTTCCATTCTTTCCCTGCTCTTCCCATCAAGTTTGAATTAAAAGGTTAATTTCAACAAAATCTGATAAGGGTAGAGTTTCAAAAATATTGAGTTTCTCCAAGTCTTGTCAAAATAGACAGCTGGCAGTTGACAGAGATTGTCTTTGCATCCTTTCTCAGCAAAAAGCTTAAATAACCTCCCAAACCTTAGACAAAAGAGAATCCACAGTGTTACTTACCTTCAGTGCTCACCTGGATTGGAAAGCAAACACAAAATTCTTGAAATTTCTTCTTTTTATTTCTAAGTGCCTGACAAAATATTAGCTGACTAGTTTACTACACCACTACTTCCTGGAATGGAATAGAAAATGGAAGTACAAGAAGTCTGAGAAGTCAGACCTGAATAGCCCCCGAACTCTGCCAATTGCTGAGGAAGAGACACAGATATTCTTACAACGGACCAGGTGTCCTGTTAGTGCTCCAGCCCTAATTCTGCAGTTGTCCTCTGAACTCTTGGCCTTGAAGGTGATAAAGGGAAAAATTTCTCAAGCCACTAATCCTCCTCACCACAGCTCCCACAGACACTACAGGCAATACAAAGCTCCAGGAAAAAGAAGATCTATGTTCACTGGAAGCAGGGGTGGATGGAGCTGGGCACTGAGGGGCTCTGTGTGAGTCACTTGCCTGTGACATGCTCCAGGGTGAGGTAAATCAAGCAGAGTTATTGCAAAGGTTATAGTTCCTTATCCATTCTGGTACATTCAGATTAGCAGCAAAGCCCAATGCTCAAATGCTGATATTTAGGCAGAAGATAAAACCTTATCAGTCCACAAAAATAGAAATATATTAGATGTATCTAGTACCCAGTCTGGTACATCTTTAAAATAATCTAGTTTTCAATTCGGTACTTTTTAATTAAGGATCAATTAAAACAAGATACTGACACTCACAGTTCCCATAATCTTCTCCTGTTTTGGTTGAATTTCAGAATCTGGAATGTTAGGATATTTTAAGGATGACATTTGAATAATGCATTATTCACTAATAGAGTGAGTTTTCTATAATCTGTACAGATAGTATAGACTCGATTAGGACAATCTGGGGAGGGTGAGTGAATATCCTTTCAGTAGGATCACTGAGGATGGAGGGCAAAAAAGAGAACCATTTGTGCAGAATTCCCACAGTTCTGTTAAAGCTTTTACGTTCTGACCTGAAGCATCTAACTATTTTGGACTGAAATTGTAGATCATGCTGAATTATGTTTAACATATTTGGAGGTCAATGAGGAAATATTTCCCTCTCTCTCTTCTTCAAGGAAAAATAAAGCATATGCCCTGGTTCCATCCTCCCACAAGAACAATGAGAGTGGCTTAAAAGTCAAGTGTTCAGAATGTTCAAGCTGTTGACTGGGACGTGTAAAATTTATAGGTTTTTTTGTCTAAAGTGGAGCTTGCCAAAAACAGATTATTCCTTAAAAAAAAAAATCCTCAAACACTTCAGTCCTTTTTTTTTTTTTTTTAAGGAATCAACCTTTCTTCTGAATTCTGAAACAATATCCCCTCTCTTTTTTTCCCCTTTTGAAATATTTTTCCTTATGGGAACTTTTGGTAAGCCAGTTTGGAAATTGTTCTATTTCAAAGAAGCCCACACTTGTGATTGCAAAGACATATCCTAGGTAAATTGCTTTGAATTGATGGTATGCTTGAAGTGATATTATAAGCAGTTACCGATGTACATAAACACAGAATAATAAACATACTATATTAACCCACTTCAGGTCGATAAAGGCATCCCTGAGGTCTGGACAATTTTCTGCAGAGTGCTACAGTAAGGTAGGGTGCCTGATACTCCTCTAAAACTCTTTGCCTAAAAAAGCATACTTAGTGCTGAGCATGTCCACAAAGCTAAAACCTTACTCAGGCAAATAGCCCTGGAATTCTGCAGGCACAAGGTAAACTTTTCTAATGTTTTTGTCAGAGGCAGAGGTAGCGGGGAGATCAAATCTCCGTAAGAAAAAACCCAGGCACAAGGAGGATTTGGGAGCCTTGCTTGCCTGCTGCCCAGGCAGGCAGCAGCAGCAGCATCTCCAGCGCCTTCCTGGGCTGGCAGAGGACTCAGGTTCCTCGCCCTGAGCCAGAGCAGCAGGATGTTCTGCAGAGGTCACACATGCTGTCTTTGGGAAGAGAGGAGGGGGACGGGGGCTCTGCTCTGCTCTGCTCTGCTCTGCTCTGCTTTGCGTGGCAGCTGTGTGTGTGTGTCTCCCTGTGTGTCTGTCCTTTTAATGGCCTGTTAGGCAGCAGCTCAGATGATTTTAGGAGATAGACGCTCACTGCTTTGCTGCTGCACACTCACAGCAAAGCCCGATGGTGTTTAATAGGGCTGAAGCCAGCTGGATTATTGTGAAACATAATACAGTCTCACAGAAAGGACTTTTAAAAAATAATTTTAAAAATCCCCAACACTTAAAGAGCTCAGTAACAAGGGCTGTCTTTTTAAAAACATTTTAAAACCAACATACACATTTTCAATACAACATTTTATCTCTGCTGTATATTCCTTCGGGTTGGCTTAAAAATGCCATAGACAAGTTATCATTCTCTGACCAGTCATATTGGATTTTTCTGTGAGAGGCAGTTGAAGTGATGGAGTAGTAATAGAAATGGACATCTCCATTAAAGAATAAGTAACCATGCAATTGTGCTGCCAGACCAAAGCAGTGCTCTTGCTGGCCTGATCCTTTCTTAAAACAAAATGGTGCAAAAAGAAATCCTGGCCCAGTCTCACTGAGTATACTCTCAGTATACCTGCTCTTTCCTAAGCCTGTGCTTTTGATAATTTCATAAAGTGTGGTTGGTGCTGAAAAAACACAGCAAGAAAATGGACCATATCTCAAAAGATCTTGCTATTTGAAAGCATAGCCCACCAAAATACAAATACATTATGTAAAAACATCAATAAGAAATGCCTTTGATTTATTAGCTTGATTGTGGAAATGGCAGGACTCATATTAGTTTCTGCTACAGAGAGGCTTCCTCTAGTTTGAATGCATCACTCCTTTCCCTGCTGTCTGCCAAGAGCTTCAGCATGAACATGAAGGGAAAAAGGCTCACTACAGGATTTCAACAATTTATTACATTATAGGGCCTTATTTTTGCCCATTAATCCCAGTCCTCTTTCAAATGAATACATCAAGTTATGCCAAGATACTGCACGAGTTGCAATATTGCTAGCTCTTAGCTGAGCAAAGAAAACATTAGGAATTATTTCTTTTGGGCTGAGACACAAACTTTTTCTGTAAACTTGTTCTCTTCTCTAGTGACCCACTCAGCTTTCACAGCTTTCTGTGCTTAGTCATCACCTTAACTGCTGAACTGTGGGATCAACAATATCATTAAATATAGCCTTAAATACTGCTAATGTGAAAAATTTGCATTGAAGATAAAATCGATGTCAAAGAAGTATAAGCTTTATATATAAGGGAGTGGGGGGCAGTTTGTTAACTGGAAACCATGTTTTATAATGTTACTGGATATCTGAGAAGTTTTAGTGAAAGACTGTATTTCTCATAAAAGTGTTCAAGGCAATCCAAGAGAGAAGACAAAGAACTCCAGGCCATGAAGTAAATGAAATCCTATTATTCCTCATTAAAAGCAAAAAGCAGGTGAGACACAATTCAAAAAGAATACTGATTGAATATATTTAAGCCATATTCACTGATGGAATATACATAAGGCATTTTCAGGTAACTGAGGGCTGCAAACATCAAAACAAGCAACTGGGTATGTGAATCACCAAAAGACAGAAGTAACTGATCTGCTAATGCACAAATTATTTCAAAGTGAAGAACTGGGCCTGCCTACCTCTGAAAGGAGACTGGAAACCCTGCAGAGGTATACAGCTATGCATGCATATAAAACATGGGCATGGAAATTCAGATCTGTATTCAAACTTGGCAAAACTGATAAATAATAGATTCTGTTAACTGAACCTAGGCTAGAGAAATAACCACCCTCATTACACACTCCTGAATTTAAGTTCTCCTTGCAAATTACAAAGCCTTGGCCCTGTCTGACTTTTCCTTGCCATGGGAGTTGATATCTCCACATCTCACCTTTAATTCTTCCTGTCGGTATTCAGTGTCATGTACTGTACCTCTTTATATTCATGTCAAAGAGGGACTGGAGGAAAAAATGGGGAAAACTTTGTTTTCCACTTTCATTGTCCCATCTGAAATACTAGTTCAGCTAAACAAGAATAACAAAATATTCATACTAGGTGTGCAAAAAGAAACTTCCAAACCTTTTTATTTTACATTTATTTTTTTTATTCTGATGCACAGCAAGCTCCTTATTTTATCCATTTTTAATTTGCTTCCATTTCACATATGGCTGTTCTCTGCTCTACTGTACATGAGATTTTTCTCAGTGATGTGTTTCATTTCTGTGCCCAGAACATTCTCCAAGGAGATTTCTAGTGAGTGTTGTTTCTTTCCAGACTTTTGAAGAGCCTGCCAGAACCAAGCCTTTGCTCTTGAGGGATAAGACTCGGGAAAGGCTTGCCCATCTGAGGCATTTGGTAAACCACAAGAGATCCCTCTTGCCCTCTTCCCTTCTCCAGAGGCTGTCACAGCACTGTCCCACCAGCCCTGCCTGCTCCATGCCATGTGCCATGTCCCTGCTGTCTGCTGGCCCTACAGGGGAGTCTGGATCACCAGGGTGAAGTTGACATCCTGAAGGCTTTCTTTGGTAACTAAACCTGGGATTACAATCGGGATAATCCTGCCTCAGGTAAAGGATGCCCAGACAGCCGTAAGCCAGCCTCATTAAAAGATCCTGACCATCCACCAGAAGCATTGCCACTCCATGTGGCAAGCAGGGATATGCTTGTACAGCATTTTGTGATGCTCCACAGTGAACAGCACATGAAGGGCCACAATGACCAAGTCAACAGGAGTTCAGGTTTCAAATGTGAGGTACTGTGATGCCTATTGTCCTCTTCATGCAGGAGAAGAGAAATAAGTTGTGGTTTAATTAGGCTCCACTTCCATTAAATTGTATGGGAGAAGTGTATCCACCTTACAGAGTAAAAGACTTTCTCTCCTTGATCATTCACAGTTTCCAACCTGGACCCAAAATCGTTGCTGGGACCTTTGGTCTCCCTTGGTAATAGGATGAAGACAGTTGATAAAAAGGAACACAAAGTTTGCTGCTGCTGCTGAGACAAAGTGCTTTGACACACAAACTGCAAAAGTACGTCGCTTTTTTCTGGCCTTTGAAGAATAGTGGAGATTTTGAAACTGAGTGGGTTTAAGGAATACGTAATCATGAAATATCATTTGTTAAAGGGAGAAGCCAACCAAAATGTAGTTGGTTTTCAAATGACACTTGTGTACTGTTTAGATAAACAAAGCATAAATTCGGGTAGATCTTCCATCAAAAAAAAAAAAAAATCATAGCCATTTGTAAACTGGTAGTTCACACATTTTTGGTCTCTTTTCTCATGAATTGATAACATAGCATGATTATGGAAATAGTGAAATAAAGGGCAGGATTTTTTTAAGAGTAGAAAAAAGATCAGCATTTATTGCAGCAGATTTACAGCTAATTTTTGTAGTACTACTGACACATCCTATAAAATTTGTAGGTTTTCAAATATTCTGCTGCTAGATTTTTGAATCTTATTAGTGGGTTTGCATGCATTGTGTTATTAAATTTGTTGTTTTCTAATATGATATGCGAAATTGTTGTTATATCAATCTTTCCAATAATATCTGCAATTTTAAATCCTTGTATCATGCTCCTGTTGTATCACAACTAGTAATAAGATATAAGTATTATTTTTAGTATTGATTTTGCACTGCAAAACTATCAGGTTCCCATTGCATTTATTCATTTTAATGGCCCCTAAGACTGCACCAAGTTAGTAGGATGTTTATTTCGAAATGCATAGGGAAGGGGAGGAATATTTTATCCATTTACAGAGAGTTTATAAGACTGGAAATTCTGGAGTCATCATAACAGCTTAGGGCAAAATCCTACTGTTATGCAATATGGTTGTCAAGGAGTGGGGAGTGGAGTGGTGCTGGCAGCAGAACCAGTCTACTTGTGCAGAACTGGGTAGAACAAGGCAGCTGGGGAGAGAAGATGTCCAGGGAAGGTACTCCAAGGTGCTGCCCAGTGCCCAACAGACCATAGCTGCTGTTGGTCTCAGAGGTGCTGGGTGGAAGGGCAGCAGGTCCCCAAGGAGGCAGCAGCCTGTGGGGGAAGGAGGGCTCTGCTCCATCCCTGCCCTGTGCCCCAGCACTAGATGTACTCAGGCCACGGCTTGCTGTGAGAACAGCAAGAGACCTATGTCAGTGAATTTACACTCTCTTGAACCTCTTCTGACACTTCTGTGTGTTTGGTTAGTGCAAGTATCCATGGATGAAGATAAATCAATATTTTTGAAGTGAGTTTATATGTTATCTTGACATCACATTCAATTGACTTTGCGTTTTCTCAGGAGGTATAGTTTACTCTTATTCTTACAGAAATTTTCTAACTTCCAGGCATCCACCTGCTCCAGCATGGGGCTCCTCCAGGGGCTGCAGGTTTGTATTTGCATCCCCATGGGCTGCAGGGACACAGCTGTCCCACCATGGTCCGCACCGCAGGCTGCAGGGGAGTCCCACTCCAGAGCCTACAGCTCTTCCTCCCACTCCTTCTCCACTGACCTTAGTGTCTTCGGAGTTGTTCCTCTCACATATTCTCACTCTGGTATTGTGTGGCCACAAGTACATCTCCTCAATAACTATTTTCTTTCTTCCCAAATGCGTTATCACAGCAGCACATCTGTCCTGGAGGCTGGCATTGGCTCTGCTGGACACTGGGAAAGCTTCCAGCAGCTTCTCACAGAAGCCACTCTTGTACCACTCCCTGCTACCAAAAACCTGGCCATGCAAACCCAGTTCAGCTAAATATTTATGTTCTGGGGAACCTTAGCTGACCTTCGACAAAAGATTTCTGATTGAATTTCTTTTCTTTCTGCATAACTGCAAGAATATGCACTACTGTTCAGACAAAAAGCACAGTGTAGTGTAGGACCTGGTGAAGATTCCCATAGTCTGCAGAATGAGAGAACTCAGAGCAAATGATGTCCTTATGAGAAGATAACACTTTACCCAGAAATTCTTTTTTTTAATTACTAAATCACTTCAAACAGTTTCAAAATTTAATGGAAACAATATGATGTGGCTCTTGATGTTGGCTTCTACAATTAGTGTGTTATTAATTAAACTCTCAAGTAATATAATAACTTGACTGTTGGAACCTCTCTTTGTATTTAAAATACATGCAGACTCTGGCTCCAATTATAAATAGACCATAACTCTAAAGGCTTAAAACTGAAAATTAAATTATTCAGAAACAAATTGTTAAATTTATGCTATATTCCTGAGAAATTATTCTTGTGCATTTTAATTTTATTGCAGATACTCTATCCAATCATTCTTTTTCGCCAGCAATTTTTTTTTGTGGTGTCCATGTGCATCTCTCTCTCTATCAACACATGTGGATGAGCACACACACACACTCGCACACTTTTACAGTTAAATGTAATTTCCTGAGCAATGATCTCTGCACATGTCTAAGCAGGGGTAAGTTGGTCTCAGATAGAATGATCTTTTTGAAAAGCTGTTCCACAGAACTCTGATTAACCACATGACATTGCAGAGGAATTCCAATGCTCCTGCTTTCATTGAATCACCAGTAAAAGGTCTAGTCCCAATGGACTCTGCAGAAGGTTAATGGTTTGGCAACAGAGTGATGTTTTTGTAACTCTCAAAAATCAGGTTGTTTTCTATTATGAATTAGCAGTTGTTATGGGAGTCACTGGTCCTTTATCCACCTCCAGTAAAATCAATTTATGAAAGTCTTTGCCATGCTTACCCTCTGCTAATGACCAGACTTAACATCTGTTACCATCAGTGGAGAGGTTCCCATGGACTGAAAAAATTTTTAGCTTAAGAACTCTCTTTAAAGGTTTTATATTGTAAAGTCATTTGTCTGTGACCTGGAATCTCTGAATTAAAAGTGACCAAAGAGATTTGGGCTGTCCAGAAACAAGTGATACTGGATTATAAACTTGGCAGTCTTTTTTGAGAACATTTATTCAATCAGTTATAGAGTTATGCTGACCAGATCTATATAGAAAAATTTAATACAGAACATTTTGTTAGAAAAAGAGGGTTCAAGGCAAGTTACTTTGTTTTTTCCTCCCAAAGTGACATGAACATGATTAGGTTTCCTGTAAAATAAGAAAATGTTTAAATAAATTATTTTTAGACTTTAAGGCAGATGCTACTAAGTACTGATTGAAACATTCTGCATCATCCCAAATTTACAAGTTTTCATTTTGTTACAAAAACAATGAACAAATGAAAAGCAATAGAACATTTTAACCAATGCCATATTATAATCTGTCAGCAGATTATGCATGACTATTTTTGGCATGTGTTGATATAATATAAAAAACTACAAAATGAAAAAATTATCTTTAAAAAAATAATCCAAAACATTTCAAACCAAAACCGTTTCTAAAAGGGCATTTTTTCCAGATTTTTTTTAAGAATTGGAATAAAATTTAAAATATTGGTTATTTTGCCATAGGTCAGAAATTTATAATTTTGGCAAGATTGGACCTTCTTCCATTTTAATTTTGGATTTTTTCTAGCTGAACATTTTCATGCTTGATATTAGAAGCTGCCAGAGACGAGTTACTAATAAGACTATCCCAATTTATTATTGGTGTCTTATTTCTGTGTTTTCAGGTGAAAAGAAGAAGAAGAAGAAGAAGAAGAAGAAGAAGAAAGAAGAAGAAGAAGAAGAAGAAGAAGAAGAAGAAAGAAGAAGAAGAATTAATTTAAAGCATATTTTAGGACTAAAGAAATTTACCAACCCTATTTCAAATTACCCTCCTCCCCACTTGAAGGGAGAGCATAAACTGACAGCAAATCTTTATCAAGGTAAGGAGCAAGTTTACTGCTATGAGTTCAAGTGCTGAAACCACTGAGGGGGAGTGTGTTTGCATCTGTGGATATTATTTTTGTGTCTCCACCATCAACAGGCTATCTAGTTAACTGGGTTGCCAATACAAAGCCAAGCAGCTATAAACCAGCTGCACACAGCTGTATGCATTCCTCCTGCAGAGCCATCTGCAGATTTTGCCACAAATCCAGAGTTGGCTCCCAAGGTTTTGGTGCCCTGGGGGAACCATGGAATTTCTGTGCCTCCAAGCACAAGTTTACTTACTCAGGCACAAAACACAGTTCTGTCACCAAAATATTTCTGCCCTCCATAGCAGCCTGTCTTACAGACATTAATTGATTTTCTTCAGCACCTCAGAGCTGTTGGGTCCTTTTTTATTGAAAAGCCCAAGCAATTTAGGAATATGCACAACATCTCTTCTATTCTTTCATTTGTCATTGAAATGCCTTCCCAATGCTGCTTATATTTTGGAGAATATGTGTTGTCAGACATAAGAATTTGGGGTCAAAACCTTCCACTTCTCACTCACTTGGAAACAAGACACTGAGGGTCTTACCCATTTATGTTGTTTTTATTATTTTGGATAGACTTTTGAAAGGTGCCCTCCTCCCAACTTCTTTTGCAGGAGTTGCTAATGTGGCTCCTCAAACATAATAGTTCTGTCGCCTAGGATGACAAATCTGCACCCACCATGATACATGTTGATAAAAATAACAACATTTTTTACATCATAATTGTGCACCCTATACTGTAAACTGGATATGGACATGTCATATAAGATAGGAGAATCCATTCACCTGCCTTTTGCCATAAGAGCAATGGCTATGAATTGAATCATCTAATCTTGGAAAGGAGGTATGGGAAGGAATTCCAAAAATCAGACAGCCTTTCCTGAAGTCCCCTTCAGGATCAATAGGCAGGATCAATACAGTGATGTCTTGTTGAACCTCCTCTGAAATGCTTACAATGGTGACAATTCCTGTTTGCTCATTTGCTTGCATCAGAAAGAAATGTTTTGCAGTTGATTTTGGATATTAATGTTTTAACTTTTAAAATCTCTTCTGTCTTTCCCTGGTGGGGTGCAAACTGTGTTTAGTATTGATTTCAAATGTCATATAAATCCTTAATTAGATCAAAACTCAATCCTTGATTATCTGGCATTGAAATATGGACAAATTGCATTCTATTTCAGCTGCTACTTACTAATTATTATTGTTACTATTGGTAAGGAGAGGAAAGGGTTAATGTTTACATTCAGTTAAGAGTTGCGTACTACACTTCAAATATTGATACAAGGAAGAATGGTCATATTTATTAAAAATATGGCCAAATACTCATACAATGACTTGCAATAATCTTTATAATAATTCCAAAGACTTTTGTCAATCTTTATATCACCTCATAGATAAAACAGAGATAGGATCATAAACTTCCATTATTCTTAAACATCTCAAAGGTCTTTTTGTGAACTACACTGTAGGCAGGCAAATCGGCCAAGAATGTGTATAACTCTTAGCTTCAAAAAAATGTGAACAATTGGATGAATTACTGTTCCACGTTTGTACACAAGAAGTTTTGTACACATAACAAAGATTTAAAGAGTGTTTTCTCCACACATGGATGAACTTCACAACTATGCATTCTAAGCAGTTAGAGGGATTAAGCAGTTTAGAGTGCATAGTCTACAAATAGTTTTCTGAAGTACATTTAAAATAGTTTTCTGAAGTACATTTAAAAATATTCATAGTGATTAGGCCATAAATAGATGTATTACTAACATTCATTGGTCCCTGGATCAACAACTCACCAGGGAAATAGCAGAGAAACATGAAAGCTGATTCAAGGAAGTTGCAGGGGGAGAGAAAAAAACCTTAATGAATATCTAGTGCAGTTGAAGATGTTACAAGGATAAAAATCACCTAATTAAGAGATAATCTCTCTTACTTTGCAGTATTGGAGCAATAAATGACTGCAGAGATTGAGTAATCAACAAAGCTAAAATGGTGTCTTTAAACAATCTTCAAACTTGTTTAGCATGCTTGTGACAACGCAAGCAAGATTACTCCAAACTCTCCGGTGATGTAAATAAAAACAACTCCATTGATGTTGTTTGGAATGGCACACTGTATGTCAGCACATATTTTAACCTAGTTTTCTTTATTCCCTTGTGAGGGAATTTACTTATTTTGCAATGCCATCTTGGTGACTGCATGCTGGATATTCAAGAGCCTGGAGGAGGAGGAACTGAAGAGGTGCAGTTATTGTGGACTGAGTGAAATCCCAGCCCCACCCACTCCACTGAGAAGCTTCGGAAAACAGATTCCTCACATCTGATGCACAGGATTCGTTGGCCTCTTTCTGAAGGGATGGAGTTCATACCTAAGTGCTTACAGATACTCTTCTAAATTAATAATAGGGGCTTGATATTCCAGCAGGGAGTATTCACACATCCAATTAAAATCCAAATTATCTATGGAAGTTTGAAGAGCATTTATGTCTTTATTTTAAGAAATGTCTTCAAGGGATCCAGAAATCAAAATGCTGGCCTCTGTCTTCCTGAGTCAAAAGGTTGTTACATACTGGTAGCACTGTGGGAAGTAATGGTATTATACAGAAAATACCTTCTCTTCAGTGGTAAAAAAAACCAGAAACCAGTGGGTTTCTATCTTTCATTTCTTAATTGAGGTGGGCATATGCTAAAACATTATATGTCCCTCCAACCAGCTCTCTGAATTCAAAGTTGGCAGCTTCATTCTGCCTCTAGTTACCACAGAATTTAACGTTGCATCTTTTTTTCTTTCTTTTCGTAACTAATCTAGACTTCTTTGTTTATCAAGGACTTGAAATCACTTAATTATGCTTTTTCTTACTCTGAGTGTAGTCTTATTGACATTTTTACCCAGCAGAAGTAGCTCTGCCATATTTGTCCTATAGATGATCAGAAATTATTTTATTCCTATTTTAAAAAAGGGTCATTTTTAAAAACCATCTGCACTATATAAGGAGATAGCCTTTGATTTAAATGCTCAAAAAAGATATTGCTTAAACAAACAAAAAATCTGTTGTTGTAAAAAGTTCATAAAGATGAAAGTTCAGAGACTAAAACTCTGTCTGTGAGCCAGAGAGTGGGAAGGCAAAACTTGTATTCTGTCTCCTGCTCAGTTTGTATTTACTTTAAACCTAACTTCAAGGTAGAAACTAAACTCTCCTGGAAAGAGTAAAGAAAATATCTCTGTGTATTGCTTTCAAGTTATGTTTCCTTTAAGCAGGCTCTGCTACAGGTGCCAACAGTGTGTGTAACTGATGTTAAATAAGGCTTCTGTGAGTCCTAGCTATGACCAGTAAATTCATTTAAGCACCCAGGTTCATATTAAGCTCAGGCATTAATAGAGGAAAACACACTCCCAGAGACTCATTTCTTTGAACAAACGAGTAATGCAAGTAAATAGCATTTAAGCTATTTATATTATTCTATAAATGCCGTTTTGGCTACACCTTTTGCATGGAAATAGGAGTATATAAGGAAAGATTTACCACTGTGTCTTATATTAATTGAACCCTTTCTGGTAATTATAGACATCAGGATGTTCCCATGGAAACAATGGAGGAATCAATATGTTGGGATTTGCAATAATAGAGATGTGGAACCATAAATATGGTCCATGGTAAAAATCACAATCAAGTCCTTTACTTGGTGCTCCTTTTTTTCAAGTATAGTCTTTGTTTAGAGTATTATTTTCACCTGAAATATCTCAGGCTTAGCAAGAAGACTGTGTTGGAGATAAGCAGCATGAAGAAAGTTATGCCTTTAAGTTACTTTTGAGTTACAGTTTGTCAGAGATACCTTGGTTTGGATTTACCAATCAATACAATTCATTCCTTTGAGGTTCCTAGCACTCACACTGACTTCTTAAAACACATTCCAAACTCTGAGAACTCGCACAGTAAAAAAAAAAAAAATTACTCGTGTGTGCATTATTCAACAAATTTTCTACCATGATATTCTTAAACTTCACCTGAAAGAAGCAAGCAGGAAAAAATGAGAGAAGGCACAAGGTTCCTGTAGCTTACACTTGCAGGTGACAAAGGGACGAGAGTTCGTGTGTGGGATGAAGTGAAAGAGGGGTGGCCAGGACACTGAGATTTCCCAAGAGAAATCATTCCAAGAAACTTAAACTTCTTCCACCAGAATTTAAGTTACTCCTGTTATTTTTTAGTGGAGGTTCCTATTTATAAGGAAGTTGAAACACCTGATACAAGCTATGAATTTTTGCTTCAGTTTCCTTCGATAGTGAGAAAATATGAGGCAAGCACAGAGCTAGTTTTTTCTTATTTAATTTAATGGAGCATTTATCTGGCTTATTGGAGTTAGATCATCTGAAGATATAAAAGAAGAGCTCTGAGATAGGAAACTGAGGCACAGTCAAACCCTAGGAAAAAACTTGAGTTAAACCATATGTTTTCCTTAAAGCCTCAGTGCAAAAGGGAAGTTCCCATATATAAACACATGGCTTTTAAGCAAGTAAAGAATGGTATAGCATGTGCACCAAACAGCAATTTAATTAAAAGGATGCTCTTTAGCATTTTAAAATACAGAAGCAAATTTTTGAAGGGGTACAACTGCCAAAACAAACAAATAAAAGGAACCATAATCCTGGCAGTGAATCAATGAAGTACTTCCTGCAAAAATGTGATAATTCTTTTGTTGTGTGCAGTGTTATCTTTAAGTATCAACAACAGTGAATGTTATTACAGATGCAAAAGCTAAGCATGGTGGGCTGTCTATGGGAATATGATCGGATCAGAAGGTTGAAACTAGTCCATACTAACAACATTTATTTAAACTATCTTGTGTGAGCTTATTCTGTTAAATTAGCTTTTGACCACAGTCAGATGAAGACCAAATTTTCTGGCAGTGCCTAATTTTGGTGCAATGGATGTGGACAGAGACAAAAAAAAAAGGGCAAGAAATGTGACAGTTATCTTTGGAAATTGTGAAATCTGTAAAGCATATGACTGAGAGGCCCAGAAGTATAACTCAGGTATACCAGGTGGCAGTGTAAATGGTCCAGGACATAATCACCTCCCTGCTGGATTCTGTTTCAATACTCCTACTGAGGATAAAAGAGTTATGATTTCACCCTTCTTGTGAATGTTAGCTCTCTGGAAATAAATAGCTTTCTGGTAAAGGTTTTTTGTTTGTTTTTCTTTAGTGGAAACACTATAATTTTTGAATAGCATTAACAAACCCAAGGGCAGTAAGTTTCAGTAGTTTGAAAACTTTGACTCTTGCTACAGATTTTACTTAGAAACACAAACTCCTGCAGACCTTTCCAACAAGTCCTCTAATCCCTCTGCTCCCTCCACTGGCTTCCCACAGAACTCTGCATTCATCTGAAGGCCTTTATTCACAAAGCCTCGGATCATATTATTAAAAGATCAGTGAAATAGCAGTCCCCAGACTGCCCTTGGCAACTTCATGCCCCTGGCTGACTGGCTTTCTCCATGAGGAGAATGTGCAGTTGTCGTTTGTATAGAGAAGGGAACTTCATACAAAACTGGTGCAAACAGGCCAAAAGGAGCCTCAGTTCATCACCTTAACTTCCTCATTAACTTCACCTTTGGTAATGCATGCGTACACACACACATGCACAGAAATCTTTTTGCGGATGGAAGTTTAGCAAATATAAAACAATGCACTCAACTTTAGAAACTCATCTGTCCAGAAGAAGATAGGTAAACAGTGGTCTGTGCTATAGTATTTTCCTTTAGCACACTATTGTAAAACACACAGATAAGTGAATATGATGCGAGTTGGTAAGAAATATGATATTAGAGCCTGCAAAGAAAAAAGCAAAGGAAGATCAGGTGGAAAGAGATCAGTCAGCTGGTCTGTCCTTCTGCTCCAACTGGAAGTCCAAATATAGATGAACAAATATTTTTACAGGCCCAATTCTGACCACAGTGAAGCCAAAATTTCCAACTCAGCACCCTTCCTGAAAAAAACATCATGGAGGCCCTTCATATTCCAAGGTTGGGTGCGACAATCAGTAACGAAGCATATTCTTTCTGCTGTCAAAGTAAGGTTTTAGCAGGCAACACCACACAGAAAAGGTTCAGCTTTGTGGATAAAGATCAGCTTTGCCATACCAAATAGTAGGCTCAGACGCTGGCCAAAAAACCCACACAACATGAGCATCAAGACTGTTGACCAGGGGAAATGTTCTGCTATGTCTCAATGGAAACTGCCAGCGCTGTAAGCTTCAGAGGCCACTGGTTCTAATTGAGCTTGTCTCAACAGTTTCCTTCCCCTTGTCAGGAGCTGGACAAAAGCAGAATTAATTCCTAAATCCATCTGTATTAGCTCAGTATTGGGAAGAGCAGTTTCCATGAGGCCATGGGATAGACCTTTGGGAGTAGGCAGGATGCTATAACAGACAGAGTGCTGAAGGCAAGAGACAGAGACCTGGGGTCAGAAAAGGAGTTGGCTCTGTGGCTACAGGCCTGAATGAAGTCTTGTCTTAGCTGAGGAGTTTATGTGCAGCCTTGCTGTTCTTGCCATCTCTACTTAGAGTGAAAAAAAATGGTATACTTACTGTGTTCTAATAATAGGTAAAGTCTTCACCCTTGGTCCATGCTCATATGGCCCAAATCCTGTGTAGATTTTGACACATGCTCGGTTTGGCACATGTAGAAATCTCATCCAATTCAAGAGCTTGACTGACAGTGCCTGGAGTTAGAAGCATCTGTGTGTCAGTGAAGACTCAGTGCAAGGCGTTCCCAGGACAAGAACTGTCCCTCCCACTATGCTTGGACAGCACCTAGCCCAGGGAGTCATGGCATTACAATGGAATAAAAGCATTGATGTGCAAGACCAGGAATTGCTCTGAGTTTGCCTTCCAGTAAGAAACTGACCCCATCTCTATTTCCCAGCATTATCATAGAGCAATGGAATGAGATTATTGTTTCCTCTAATTTGAAAATTGATGGTAAGGCCCAAATGCCCCTGCTCAAATTCATTTTGATAGGTACTGCATAGCAAAGAGCAATTTTCGTTTCCTCTCCAAAGAATTAATCATCACTGTTGGTGGCACAGGCACTAACCACTACCATCAGCTGAAAAGTTTATTATGGATTGCTTCTTGAAATAAAACATAACTTTTATTGGAAGTTTAAAGATAAATAAAAACAGCTGGAGGGAAAATACTATTAAATACTCTGATGAGCCCCATGATGTTTCACTTAAATAAAAAATTCCTCTTGCCTCATTTTAAGGGCTCTTGTCTGCTGTGTTAAAGTTAGCATTTCTTTCATGTGGGACAAGTGAAGCTGAAAAGGGAATTTACTTAAAACTGTGTCTGAAATTGCAGCTTACAGGAGCTTATGGTCAGTGCAGTTCCAAGAATCCTTCACTCTCTCTGTAATGGATGGTCCTTCAACTTATGCTTCGTCTGTTACTTTTATGTAGTTTTCTAATTAGACATTTTAATTGTTTGCTTTCTGTGGACAGACAGAAAGCCAAATATTCATAGTCCTCTCCTCTTTGAAAGTGACACTGCTCCATTGTGGGGACTGGGTTTAAATTATTAACAGAAGATAAGCTCACCAGCCATGGGATGAGAGCACAAGAAACAGCTCAAGCCAGAATACCCCACATTTTCTGCACCCTGCAACAGGGTTACATTTCTGTCTGTAAGAACAGTTGCCTTGAACTGAGGAATCACCCAGAGAGTCCAGAAACAAAGAAACTCAACTGAAATTATTTGGTAGGAGCACACAGATAGGGAGAGCGTTTACAGGGCACAGATCACATCTCATCACTTTCATGTAATGCATCCAGTATTATAAAAGGTTCCATTTTCCTGTTTCTTGAAGATACCCTGATGACCAGTCTTGCCTTTTCATGCAGAGAGCCCGAGAGTTCAGCTTCTGGTATGGCCAAAAAAGCACAGACTGGAGCATCTGTGACCCTGCAGGAATCATCAGGCTGTGTCCAAACTGGTGGTGGGTCAGCAGAGGCTGGGATGTGGAGCCTGCCACACTTACAGCTCACTTCACGTGTCCCTCCAGGAAAAATTTAAACCACCTCTCAGGAAGGGCAACAATACCTCACAGTGAAATGTATTAGAAGCCCAAAGGATAATGAAGTTGTACATCTCCTCACTTCCCACTCCAGGGAAAAGCCTCACTCTGAGCCTTGGAGGATGTTCAAATTTCAGGAGCTGCCCTGAATCTCAAAACAATTAATAGCTTCAACTGGAAGAAAGTTTTTTTTTATCTCAGAACATTGCCTCTATGCACTTCCTCCATAAAGACAAAATTGCAGTTAGTTTGTTAAAACCAGCACAGAATTTTTGCACCTTTCTTTGGGTGTGGTAGCGTGTTTAAAAGAACTCAGGAAGTTTCATGTCTGTATGGAATATTTACAGCTCAAAAGGACTGATTACACTTGTCAATTAGGAGCTAAGACTCCGTCAGGCAGTCTGGAATTCCTGGATGAGTAAGTACACTGAAGTTTGCACCAGGGTTCTGATGAGTGGAAAACACAGCCTGGATCCATGATGTTAAGGAAGGTTTCCCAGACTAGGGTTGTCTTCTTCACAAAGTAGCCATGCTAATTTTTCACAGCTCCTTGCTCTCTTTTGGTGCAGGCTGCGGACACTGGGGGCTACTGAAGCATCTGATCGTGCTAGTAGGATTCAGGAATTTAGGTGGCACCTGAGAAATGGGATGGCTGGTTGAAATGCAGCTTCCCACAGGCTTTGGGTATTTTGCTGTGTTTCTCCTATTTCTATTAGTCTTCTTCTGGGAAGTTCAGCTACATGATCTTCCCAAGCAGCATTAACTGGATTTCTTAGGCAGAAATAAGTAGAAAGAACAGAGAGCAGACGGTTAAAAACCCCAACATACAAACAAACAAACACCTCTCCCTGCAAAAAACCAGACCAAAAAAAAAAAAAAAGAAAAAAACCACTCATTGTTTTATCTTTTTTATCATTATGATTTTGTCAGTAATTCTTCTGAATTATTCTCTTTATGTTTCCATGTTTGGATATTGAGGATTTACTGGAAAATTTATGTGGGCTTGTTTATCATTACTGTGATACCTTGGTTAAACTATAAATAATAAGAAATTAAATAATTTGATGCTGAATCCTTTCACCAATTTCTGTTACTCAAGTTTCACTTTTAGGGGAATTCTAAGTTACCATTTTAACATTTTTTAAAAGAATAAATAAATAAGTGAATAAAACTGAAGAGAAAAAAAAGTGTAATAGAAAAACCATCAAAATAAACACAGACATGTCAGGGTTAGATTTTTCTTGTTTTAATTTTACAGCTCCTTTCATTGCCTGAAACAGTCTTGAGTCTTTCCCCCTGAAGATGCTCTGTGTTCAGCTTTCAAAAAACCTCTATTTTTCTTATAAACTAAACGTTGCTGTTAAATTTCCAGTAAAGTCACTGCAAAAATGAAGCTTTCAAGTTTTACAAATTTTCACCATTATTTCCCCAAAGCATTAATTTTTACAAATATTTTATTGGATCTTATAGTACAAGCCTCAATATTTTTTTATGCAGTTCTTTGAAGCTCAGATATTTTTAAGGGACTTCTATCTGTGAATAATAGTAGCAATTTAAAATCTCTTCTGTAGGAATTAAATTTCAAAGCCATTGAAATCATATAGTAAATGCCAATACATTTTGTTGGGAAATGGGGCGGGGGTTACCACAAGTCTGTTAAGGAACTTGAGTGAAATGCCAGCTTTATTGTAAAGGGTGCAGGCTTTCCCCTGACTTTCTAGGTTCCAGGAGTCTAATCACTATCACTGTGCTTTATGTAGAGAGAGATGAGTTTAATTGTCTAATAAAACTATCATAATATAAAGAGTTATTTAAAAAGCCTATTTGCAGCCAGATGTACATAGGGAAAGGAGAGTTTGCAAGTTGTTTCTCCTCCTTCTAACTGTGACACCAGTGAAGGAAAATAACACTCTCCTCAAAACCCCAAGAGGTAGTTAGGGAAAGAATAGCACCAGGAGTTTACAGTGGTCCCAAAACAAAAAAAATAATGTGGAAAGAAGAAATGTAAAATGTCTCTGACTAGAATAGGAAGATATACTTTTGTTATGCATCGAGAAACACAGGAGGAGTGAGTCTCCTGAAGGACATTGGCTTCAACAATCTTCAGTGAGAGTGTGAAGAGCCTGAATAAAGAGTTCAAGACTGGGCCTTGTTCTCTGAAGGAAGAGAGCAGTGTAAATGTGTCCCCATTAGATGCACTGTACACAAAGAGAGGAGTGAGAGTTATAAGAGTAGCATGCTCTCCTCCTCTCTCAGCTGTGGGATCAGAGAGGTCAGAGCCTCCCTGTTCGCTGTGAACAATGCCTTGGAGCAGCAGTCAGGAATCTGTCACTCCAGAACCACATGCTGCTCTTTGGAAGCAAAATCTTTCCAGCCTCTGGCATCAGAGCACTTGGGAAAGAACTGGGGTGGGGGTGGGAGTGGGTGAGCATGAAAAAAAAAGCAAAAAAAAAAGCAAACCAAACCCAAACCAAAAGACAGAAAGGGAAAGAGAGGAGGAAGAGCAGCCACCATTTTTGGTAGTGATTCATTAAATCTCTTCTTTGGTACCATCTTCTATAGAAACTGTGAAGTTCTTCAGAATAGAGCTAATAACCAAGTGGAACTGATCACAAACAACATTTTCTTCCTCTGCCTGAGCTGCACATGTTTTCAATTCACTTGATAGCTGTAATTGATGCCACCAAAGAAACATGCTCAGAATACTGTCCTTAAAAAAATAATCACTTGGTAGCAAAATGCATTTTTATAGCTGGTTCTTCAGAACGAGTCAAGTAAATGGTGACTTTCAACACTGTTTTTAGCTATGAACCCCTTAAGATCACTGAGACACTCTCAGAAGTTGAGAGAAGATAATGGACAAGAAAAAGGCCAGAGAAAAGGCCAGAGTGAAGTAGTTTTGAGACATCTGAATACCCCTTCAAGCCATTCATCACACTGTAACAGAGAGATCCCAGTCAGGTGCTCTTACAAAAGTCCAGCTCTTGCCTTTAGTTCTGAGGGTGAGTGGACTTATTCAATGGATTTATGCAGCTTAAAGAAGAGCAGAAATGGTCCCCAAAGAGACTGAACTGTGCACAGACCTTCTTGCTAGTGGCAGTGAGCCAGTCACAGTGCACACAGAGAGGTGTTATTTACCATATTTGAATCCTGATTTGGTTTCCGGCACTCACTTCATCCAAAGTTTGGGGGGTGGTCGGGTGCTAATTGTTGGTGCCAGCTGATTTCAAAGAAATTTTAAAAACTGGCTAGACAGACATTTGGCAACAAAGGTCATTGACTTTCGGCTGCCTTAAAGAATGATGCATCTGCTTTGTTTGACTGCCAATAGATAAGGTGCATATGAAATTCCCCTTGTAAATTAGCAAGATAAAAGTGATTCTTGTCTCCTTGGATTGATCCTTTTTCCAGTGTTTTAATCATGTTGAAGGCACACCCCTATTTTGAAGTTGGTGGGGAGCTGTGCTGCCCAGGGGAAAGCCCTGGGAATAATTCCTACCTCTTCCTTCCTGGGCGAGAGTCCAGGCTGCTCCCTTCTATCTGCTTCCTGCAGTTTGTCTGTGGAGTATCCGGTAGGCCAAAGGCACACACATGAAGTAGTTTTTCATGGATGGAATGCAGGGATTTTCATCCTCATCAGGATTCACTTTTTGTCATCGTTTACCCCACTAAGGCCACTCTGTCCCACATCCTAGCAAGATATCAGGACACATTCTGGTCATAAGATAGCTGAAAGTGTCATTTGTGCAACTAATGTGAGGACTGGAATGAGAAAAATAAAATTCATAGTTACTGTACACTGTCAGGAAAGGGAGCATTGCAAAGCACAGTCTAAAGTGGACAGAGATCTATATACAGCGTATAAAGCCGAATTTCTCTGAAGATGTCCTTAATTTGCCAACCCTACTCTGAAGATGTCCTTAATTTGCCAACCCTATTTGGCACATTTGATTCTAAGCTAAGATTACTAGAACTCCGAGATAAAAAAATTATTTGTAATTGAAATATGATAAAATAGTTTGTAATGCCAAGAAGAGTGGTCTGCTAATGTTATTTATTTCAAGTCTAAAGTTTCTCATGAAAGAAAAAGAAAGAAAGACAGAGAGAAAGACAGAGAGAAGGAGAGGAAGGAAGGAAGGAAGGAAGGAAGGAAGGAAGGAAGGAAGGAAGGAAGGAAGGAAGGAAGGAAGGAAGGAAGGAAGGAAGGAAGGAAGGGAAAAGAGAAAAGAAAAGAGAAGAGAAGAGAGAAGAGAGAAGAGAGAAGAGAAGAGAAGAGAAGAGAAGAGAAGAGAAGAGAAGAGAAGAGAAGAGAAGAGAAGAGAAGAGAAGAGAAGAGAAGAGAAGAGAAGAGAAGAGAAGAGAAGAGAAGAGAAGAGAAGAGAAGAGAAGAGAAGAGAGAAAAGAAAAGGAAAGAAGGAAAGAAAAGAAAAGAAAAGAAAAGAAAAGAAAAGAAAAGAAAAGAAAAGAAAAGAAAAGAAAAGAAAAAAGAAAAGAGAAGGAAGGAGGAGAGGGGGCTTTTTTTTTTTTATGTGTTTGCCTTCACGGCTTTGGAGTGCTCACTAATTCCATCTGTCCACAACAGAGCCATCGGAACGGCGAGAAAAAGCATTTCCATATGTGCAAATTAGCATCCAGCCTCTCTTAATCTGTGCAGTGCTCCTCTGAAGTAGATGGCGCGGATGGCTGCCAAACCCACTAATGGCATTCAAATAAAGGACTTTATTGGCTTTAGCTGCCACTTTTCTTTTTCTTTTCTTTTCATTTTTCTTCTTTTTTTTTTTTAAGATAGAGAATGTGTTCCCCCTCTTATTTTATTTTTGTTCTGATATTGTCACTTTGTACTCCAACCATGAAATAAAAAGAAGGCTCTGTGCAGCTCTCTAATGGGATCCGTTTTCTCGTAGAGATGCATTCTTTTACTTTCTAATGAAATCTCACCATTATTTATTACACTACAATCAACACCTAAAGTATATTATTCCCACTCTCAGCCAGCTTGTCTTTCCCAGAGAAGTTCTTCCTCTTTTTTCTGCTTTTCACCAGCAGAGACAGGGCTGAGATGAGAGACATTTTGCTTGGGATGCTGCCCGCACTGTGAGTTCATATGAAAAGGAATCTGTTTGTTTGCTTGTTTGCTTGCTCCTCAGATTGTTTTTCAAGGTCTGGCACACACACAGCTGCAGCCGCGGACAGGGAGAGGTTCCAGCCCTATCCTATTCAGGGTCACTGTCCCGACGGGTGCCTCTGCACCCAGCAAGGGCTACCATTTGGAGCATGGTTTGAATTTTGAACCACTTGATTAAGTTAATGGAAAACAAAGGAAATTATTTAATCCTAAGAAAAATGTAGCTCTTACAGCAAAAGCATCCCTCTGATTGTACCAAATCGATCTTTGCTTTCACCCGTCAGTATTTGTCCTACTTCTGGCAAGGGCTAGGTAACCACACCTGAGGCCTTGCAATCTCAGATTTTGCTGAAAATACTATGGTTGCTAATCCTGGCTTGACTAGTGGTGCAGCAATAAAACCACAGTCTCTAGTGTGTAGCAGACTCCATATGTTAGCCCCCTAGTCTGCTAAGTCACCACGCCAGCCTAAATTTGAAACATTTCTAAAGTGTTATACAATGTTGTAATAATGTTTTTACAAAACAAAGACTGAGTTACTGGAAGCCATATTCATCCAATCAGCATCTTATTGAAAGAGGAATCTTGATGGTAGCAGTGGTGACACAAGCTATTAAAAAAAAAAAAGTTAAAAGAAATAAAAAATAAAATTTTGCTGAAGTCTTTAAAAAAGGAGAATTGACCTATTAGGGAGTGGAACCTGGAAGAACTGCTGCATAAAAATAAAGTCTCCGTTGAATGTTATCTCACTTTCCTGAGGAAGAGTGCACCCAAAAAGCCTCAAGCTGAGAACACAGTCGACTTAATTAAAAAGTTCCTAATTGCTAAAATGCTGCTTATAAAAACAAGAATGGACACTGCTAATTGCATACTGAGCAGTGTCTGCCCAAACAGAAAACCTTCACATAAGCAGAACTGTCTCAAAACACTACTCCTGCTGCTTGTTGCAGAGTGTTTCCCATGTAGGGGGGAGAAAAAACCTGAAAACCAAAAACCAAACTGATTACGGATTGACTCTGCCCATGAAACTTAGGTCTACAACATGAATGATAATCAGAGGGCATGAATCTAACCTGTTTTAAGGTTTCTGTAGGATTCCAATCCTATAAATATTTAAGCTTGTATTCAAAATTGGTACCATTCATTCTCTTAGATGATGTTAGTTAGATACTTACATGTGAAGATGATAGAAAAACAAGAACTCATGTATTATATGTCTATTTATATTACGTTATTTTTAATGTTTTTAAATCTTTGGAGCACAAAAATCTTAGAGTCCCAATGCCAGCCATGAGATAGAAAGATCACACTAACTACCAAGAAGCTAAATAAAGAATGTATGTAATTTAAAAAGCTTTATATAAATTTTATATACAATACTATAAAATACAATGTTCTATAAAATACAATGTTATATAAAATACAAGAAATGTTAACCATGTTTAACACACTTGGGCTGTTTTTCTCCCTGTTTAATCTAAGAATAGGTACTTTATTCAACAGTCACAGAGCTCGTTTATGGACATTGGTGTTCTAGAGGCTTTCTCAAGTATTTCTAGAACACATTCATTTATATTTATTTTCCAGAAATACTCACACCCAGAAATTTGACTTTTATTACTGACTTGTACAAGAATACTAATTATTTTAAAGAGCCCAGGGCATCATTTTTTTGGGAATTATGCAGAGGTTGACTAAAACTTAATTTTTGATTTAAATGGATTATAGTCTTAGATGTCAAGACAAAGAGCTAACAAGCATTGTGTAAGCTGTGCTCCAGTAATCAGGACAAGGAAACAATTCCTTGTGATTTCAGTAGTGATTTCACTACTGGGCAATTGAGCACACAATGATAATGCTGAAGATCACTTGAAGTAAATGATGCTTAATTGCAGGGGAAAAATTATCAAATTATCTTACTTGCTATGAATCACTCATTAATCTCTATTTGCATTTCTTATGGAAAAGAACCTTAACTACCTGATCTGCATGTGCAAATAATAATTATTATTAAATAGTGAAAGTAGTGCAATTATTAAATAATGCAACAATATTAATCATTACTCCTATTAATAATAAATTATAATAAGTCTTTTAGTACTGTGCATGGTCCCAAGCTGCAATATGCAAACACAGACTTGAAACATCTGTTTAGACTTGGAGTTGGGGTTCATACCATATCAGTCACTGAGTCACAGTCCAAAATAGAAATTTGTCATTTTGTGTCGCTAGCACAGGTTCTTCCCGTGGGAACATTTTGCTATATTTCATAAACAAGATAAAGTTTGGATGTTTTGCAAACAACTTCTCCAGATTGGGTCAGTTCAGGCTTGGCCAATTGGGCCTAGGGGGAGGTCTCGGGCTGACCAATCTGGGGCACCTCTGTAAACTCTATATATATGGAATTCAAAACAATAAAGCTCTCTTCTCCTCTCTTTCCTTGTCTGAGACCTTGGGTCATTCCTCAGCTAGCCGCTCAACAGCGACAATTTTGGACCTTAACTCCTCCTTTGCACTTGATCTTCCCCTGTCCATAACTAGCTCTGAAATAAAAAACGAGAAACTGTTCAGAAATCACAGAGATTCAAACTCACTCTTTTTTAATCAATTTAACAATGAGTAATTTAGGTGTTATGACCCTCATTTTATAGCTAAGGAAAAGAGGGAGGGGAGAACAAGCAACAGAAAGTCAATGACAAAACTGTACTGAGTCTCAGAATCTCTTACTACTTCTTTCCCTGCTCTTTTTGTTAATTTAAGTTTAGCTGACAACATAAGCCAATAGGAAATTTTATCTTCAGAATAGTTACAAGAAAAGTATTTTGTTTCCAGGAAATAAAGAGCATTCTCATAGCAACAAGATACAAATTCTGACATACTTAATCATATATGCTTTATATGTTATCTTTCGGAAGGATCACAAGATGACATATAAATTTTGTGTAGTTAGATAATGGCATTAACATGTTATCTGAGTATGCTCTAAAAGCAAGATCTGCACAGGTTTTGAGATTGTAAAACTACTTTAAAACAATTAGGTAATGTACTTGATTGAAACTACTTCAAAATATTTTGAAAATTCAGTCTGATTTTCAGGAAGATCAGTTGCCTTATCACTTAAATTAGACAGCTAAATAGTTTTGTTTTATAGTCTTGTAAGGATTGTGACTATTCAGGGCAAGGTCAGTGAAGGGGAGGATTAGTAAGTAGCAGAGTATAACTTCTAATTTTACCCATTGAAACATACTTTCTCATGGCTCCTTTCCTGCTTTACCAAAACATCCTCTCTTCTGACATAACACCCACAAAGTGTGATGCAGAGACATTTTCTACAGAGCACAAGTCAGATGAAAGCAAAACAATTTCAGAACTTCACCTGTGCATGGGTAGAAACACAAGTGACTTTTCCTCTTTGAAATTAAACTTATTTATCATAACTTTGGCTTTTCTCCCAAGTGAAACTGACACAAATTTTGTTAGCACTGGTGTTTCTGCGGCATGCACATCCAACTGCACACACTGACACACACAAACGGTCATGCACAGATGAACAATGGCAACAAGAAAAGAAAAAGGCAAAAAAAATTTTTTAAAATGCAACTCTCATTTTAAATCCAAGACTCGGACTCCAGTGGAGCTGGGCTAATTTACACCAGCTGAGAATGCTCTTATATTTATTTTAGAAAAGATGCAATTTTGTCCTAACAAGCAGTTTGCAAGGCCTGTTTGATTGATTTAGTTGACTCTGGCTTTATTACAGCTTAATGTGTTCACATCACTATTGTTAAAGTTGTTTCAGCACTTCTATTATTACTGCCTAGTTTTTGGCATTTGAAAGTTTATAATAATAATAACAACAGTATTTTGTACTTTTATAGCATCTTTCTTCTGAGGAACTCGAAGAGCTTTGCAAACAATAATTACTCCTTACAACCCCTTGGTATAGCAGATTATATTGTAGCACATTTTACTGGCAGTTCAGATTCTGATCTCAGTTCACATCAGTGCACATGCAAACTATCTGCACTACAAATGTGGTTTGGATTCCTTATAAAATAAAAACAGAAGCAGGAATGCCCCTATTCAAGAGCTGCTGCTACCCCAGAACGAAACTTTGCAGCCCTGATTCCCTCTCCCCAGTACTAATTTTTAAAACATTGGGTTTGCTCCAGAACCCATGCTCCTCTCTGCTCACTGTAGCAGCAAAGGCTTGAGGAAACTGCCTTAAGCACATGACAAGACAATCCCTTTTACAAAGAAAATCTCTCCTGGCTCTACAAAGTCATCCCTTCTTATTTCTAGTGGGGTCTGTACAGTAAGGAAAAAAAATGCTGTTGAGCAATCTGTAGAAAGACACTTGCTATTTTTAGCAGAAATAGGAGAAATTCTGAAGCTACTCTCTTTTACACTGGTGAACAAGCTAGTCCTATATTTAGTGCTTGGGACTAAGGAATAGACAGCTAAGCATGCTCCACTTTGAAACTCAATCACATGAGAAAATCAGACCCCCTCTAGTAATACATGAACTGGTAAAAAAATTGGATTTGGGCTAACTATTCCATTTCTTTGAAGACATTTTAAAAAATGAAAAAAAAGGAAAGAAAAAGGTTTTTATAAAGTGCTTGCAAAAAGTGCTTAGCACTGACTTTTTTCATTCACTGATATAAACCACAACAACAACCAAATAACAGAGACAAGAAAGAATTTAAGCACATAAAAACTCTGAATTCAGCTCCCCAGAACAAGAACTGTAAATAAATTAATTTCTTTGAGTTAAGCTGTGAAAACAAACTAGTTTAAAATTATTTTAATTTCAGATCAACATGAAATTTTTATGTTAAAATACTGACACATATGATTTATTTTTGAAAGCTTTTTTTTTAAATTTAAATTCAACTAATGCCAAGTAACATCTTTTGGAATAAAAAATGAAAATTTCGAAGAAGAAAACTTCTTTTTGTGAATAGCTCAGGTCGGTTGAAAAGTGCTTTCTTCTGTCAAAAGAAGAATTGATGAAAAAGAAGCCTTCTGTCTGACTAGAGTGTGATCCTATCACTTTCATCATTATAAGAAACATATACACAATTCAACATGAACTTTCTACTGTTTCACCCCTTATAATAAAAGTATTTACAGAAAGGAAAAAATTCATAAGATCATTCATCAGAGCACAGATTTGACCTATATGGCCTTTCCCAAGCTGTGATAATTGCTGTGGACTCCTCTGCTATTAAAATTGGTTATAGGTGAGAACTTCAAGTGCATCAACACTTTTCAATGGCAAGCAAAAAAAAAAAAACAGAAGCAAATACTCTCCTGCCCTTTTTTCAGCAATTTGACAGCAGACAATAATTCAATTAACTGTCCTACCATCCCCACTGCCACTGGAAAGAAAACATCTTTGTCAGGCTGATAAAAAAATGAGGTTTCATGGAGTAAAAGCCACAGCTTTAACACAAGGAAGGCTTCAGTGCTGAAACCAGGGGATATTCTGTCCTTGATTTCAAGAGATTCTGAATCAGCCATCTTACAACACAGAACAAAATGTTGGCTCTCAAGAAAGCAAGCAGAAATTTTTCATTTCAGTGCAAGTAGTTGGATTTTTGGGTTTTGGCTTCATCCTAGAGAGAAGCATAAGGATGGTTCTATGGTTCTACAGGATTTTGAAGATATCTCAAAGTAATCAATATTTGAAAAATCAATCAATACCATGATCTGGGTATTGGGAATTGCAAGAACATTCTCAGATCTAGGCAACTGAAATGGTCAGCTGATTTGAAACAGAATATTTGCCTAAAAACTGAGGATATGTTGATTACCTGTAATTATAATTGCTTGCAATTTACTTAAAATTACCTTCTCTGGATATAGCCCACAGAAGAATGCCTGAAATCAGTATAAAAAAACTCTTTGGTAATCAATTACTTTTTGAAGTTAAACTTCACAGACAAGTATGTTAAAAAAACCAAATCCAAAACAAAACGAAAAGACAAATAAAAATCCACAAACCAACAAAGAAATAAATTCAGAGTAAGTCTTTTGGATTGATCTATTTTGTGCTCCAAATTCTGATTTAAATGTTAATATTATCATAGTCTGGAAGAAAAATAACATCATTGAGGCTTCAAAATGTTTGTATTTACACACTCAAAGAGGGTTGCAGTGCATTCAGTTCAGAAGAAACATAGAGCAATCTTAACTCTATCACTTCTGACTGGAGTGCAAAACTCAAATCAATTACTCATAAACATTTGTGATAAGATTAATTTAATTTTTTTTCTTAAACAAAGAGGATAAATTAAAAGAATCAGCTTATTCCTTCCTACTCTGTAGTGACAAGATTAAAAATTAAATTTATACATATTTCATTTCTACATAATAAAGCCTTTTGCAAAAAGAAAAAAATACCACAGTTCATCTAATTAAATCAAAGAAAATTGCCCGCAGCGATGCTACAGTATTACAATTAGATGTCTGCCAAAACCAGCGTTTGAATTCTTAAACACCACTCCAGTCTTAAATACAAAATACGGTTTTCATCATTTTCTGTGATATCACCGAAATGAGGGTTTTTTCATCACTATTACATCAGCCTGGAATGCCTTGCCAGACTCATCATATATTTTCTTCTGCTTCACAGAAATGTTGTGCAAAATAGATGCAGCATAGTTTTGCTTTGTTCACTGTAAGTCTACACATGAATTTTGGTAATAATGTTATGGAAATGAAATAACATCGTTTAAAAAAATCCTGCATTAAAAATTCAAGTTTTGTGTAATTAGTGTAATTTATGTAATTCTTAAATAGTCTTTGGAACTAGATATGAAAAGAATAAAAACTCAAAACACAACCCCTACAAAGTGGTTGAAGATGATTATTTACAAAAACTGAGGCTATCCACATTTGCAATTCTTGCACAGCCTGATTAGTAACTCTAATTTAGTATATGTTTCAGTACACCCAGATCCCAAAGGCCCACACCAAATGCTCAGCTCACACCCAAACTTCCTCCTTGACCTTGCGCAAGTCCCGATTTTTCCCATGTCTATAAAATGGGAGAATAATACTTCCTACCTGACAGGGGTGTTGTCAGGTTAAAATCCACAGAAGAGTATCAGACACTGAGATACTGGATGAAATAAGGGACAGAGAAAGAGACAGGCTGAAAACAGTGAAGACTGGATAAATAAGTTGCTACGCTACAGTAAAGGCAATTCATTTAAGCATCGTTCAGTGAAAGCACAGTTCAGTTACAAGCTATTGCTGACTGACAGATGCAAAAATGTACTCCAAAAGCACTAAGCTAAGTTTCAGCAAAATTATTAACCTCCCTCCCATTTAAAAAACACATTTGCAAAGCTTTGTGGAGTATAGACAGTAAAACAGTGAAGATAATCCATGGGTGATTATTAAGTTTGCATGTGCTAGGACCTTCCTATGTGATCACATTTTTTACATGTAGCTAGGAAAACTACAGCAATGTTCACCTTGTCATCTTCTCCCTGTCTCCCTTGTGTTTTCCAGGTTCTTATGCTCCATGGAGTAAGTATGTCTGTAGTCTCTGCTGAACTCTCCCAGGTCACATACAGGCACACTCCCTTTAGATTCTTCCAGTTGACTCAACTGAGCCTCAACCTTTGCAGGCTGAAGTAAAATTATATTCAGCCCTCCAGGGAAAGTTCCCATTGACCATCTGATGATAGCACTTCCACTGATCTGTGTTAGAGGAAAATGCTCATACTACAGTTTCATGCTTGCCTGAACAAAAATTGGTGCCATGTACAGGCTCAGAATTATGAGAGCTTTGTAACTTGGTATCCACACATATGTTTCTGAAATATTTCTGTAGATATGGGACAGATATTCTGTACTCTATGCACTTACCTTGCCCTATCCTCCCTATTATCAAAGATGTTTGAGGTGAAAAAAATAAAACTTATAAAAAATTGAAAACCACAACAACCAAAAAAAGAAAACCCCAAAACAAAAAAAACACCAAAACCCAACAAAAACAAAAATAAAAAATAAACCAAAAAAAACCCCAATAAAAATTAAAAAACAACAAAAAACAAACAAAAAAACCCCAACCCACAAAAAACCAGAAGATCCCCTAAACCAAACAAACCAACATATTTTTTTTAAAAGAAAACCCAACCCAACCTGCCAACCACAATAATACAAAAATATTCAGGGAAGTGGTGTTCTGGGGGTTTTTTTGTGAACTAGATGCCACAGGCAGGTGACCAGTACTCTGGTCAAGTGAGCAACTCCTCTTAAATGACTCAGTCAGACAGAATTCTCTTGCTTCATTTTGTCCCCTGCTGCTACTGTCTCACATGGGATTACATGCACTAAAAATGCCTGGGGGATCTATACTCCAGTTTAAGAGCAGACAATGTGCAGGCAGAATGCACAGCATTGGACACATTTTAATAGCATGTTTAAATGAGACCTGGATGCAGACACATGACCCAGCAGGTGACCAAATTTGTCTCAGGCTGGAAATTAGAGACTAATAATAAGACATAATAATTAAAGTTCCATTATTTACCTTAGATTTTTTATGCTTTTCATCCATACTTTATGTTCACACATAATGCAACATATATATTCTTTGACTGCCCCAGTGAGAATGTTAGGATTAATTAAAAGTCATTACGAATAATTGGATAAAAGTTCTCAAATAGCCAAGGACCAATCCTGAGCCTCACTCATTACACAGGATACTAATTGCAGAAAATCTTGATAGTACAAGGAAGAATGGGACTTGTAGGATGCTGTCCACAATAAAAGTGGACACCTGCATTTCAATTAGTAATCAATAGGACGCTTTCAGAAATCCATTACTCTTGACATTGTCATGAAAGCTCATTACCTAATTCACTACCTAAAGCCACTCAGCCTCTACACAAGTTGTTTTCCCAAAGGGATTCATCCAGTAGGTTTGCTTACAATACAGCCCACAGATCTGACTCTGAGTAAAACGTGACTGGAAGGCAATAAAGGTTCCTATTTCAATCCCAAAGGACAAATGTTTGAAAGTCAGGTGGAATTTCTTTCTCCGATTCCTGTCTGAGAGTCAATTCCTGATTGCAGTATTTGTACATTTCTGTAGGGCCTCATGTTTCTTCATTCCTGTGGCAATGAACCTTTGCAGTACAAGCTTTCAGCAGTATACCAATATCCAGGTAGGTCAGCTGAACATGCTCAACTTTGGCAAAAGGTCCACATCCCATTTGGTATGCTGTTCCATCACACTGTCCCATTCATCACCACTCATGACTGAAAATTTTAGTAGACATTTCCAGCAAACAAGCAAAACCTGGTAAAATAAATCATCAATATTTGTTTACCTTGTTCCCTTTTTGCTGGCCCCCAGACATTTGAAAATCCAATACTAACAGAGAAGATGAAGAATAACAAATTCCACTCAAGAAGCACAGCACAAAATTTATACAATACACTTGTAAAGAATTGTGCTGTCTTTGTCACTTACCTTTTGTCTATGTTGCTCCAATTTTGAGAGAAGCTAGCATAGAGAACTATTATTCACATCCTCATTATCATTTATGTAAAAAATGTGAAAGCAAGATTTTAGTGTTAGAACAAATATTTTGTAGCTGGCATTTCACTATCACATTGTGCTTTTGGGAAAGTTTGCGAGATTGCAGATTTTGAACCATATTATATTTACCAAATTTTGTACTAATTACTGAAACTCAGTAGCTTTTTGAGAACTTAGAGTAGTTCATAGGAGTTTCTAAAAATGGAAAGTGTCTGTGAGTTAGTTGATGGCAATCGCTGTGGCTGCCTATTCAGGCCCAAAGAACATTTTTTTGCAAATGACATATTTAGAATACACAGTGTCATTATGTCACTGAATTCTTCTATTACCTGGAGTGTGGATAAGGCTAGTCTAGGAATGGATACCAAAAGTAAAGATCTTGTACCAGAACTTTTGGCACCGGTACAGAAACATCTCTCTCTCCTTTTCTGGGCTTCAAATGATTGCTCTTTAGAACAAAAACTAGGATATACACCAGCAGCGTGTTAGGTCACTAAAAATTTTTTCTAAATTAAATTATGACATATGACAAAAAAATAATTTTCAGTGCTTATAAGTGAGCTGCATTTCCTTTATCATCTGGATTGCTCTTAAAAGGGTGGAGTTACCTATGCTCATAGAAGAGCACTTTATGGCGTGAGCAAGTCTTTTCTGATCAATCCTTGTCTTTCACAGAGTTGCCAGTCAAACTGTCAGAAATCTGTTTATGCATTTATTCAAGGGAAAGTGTACTTTGCCCATCCCAGCTTTGTCTGCATTGCTGGAGAACCCTATCACCCATTGTGGAGTACAGTTCCCATTGGAAAGTCTCTCTTTATGATCCTGACAGAAGGTTGTGTGCAGGTTTTGGCTGGGGTAGAGTTAATCTGTGCATTTGCTTTGGTTAGACTGCGACAGGTTGCTCAAGAGCAGTACCAGACACGAACGAGACACACTGCAGTTACAAAAGCAGAGCATTTGGGGGTAAGTATAATACTTGGAGAGACTGAACAATAACAAAAGTAAAAGTGAACCATGTTGTTATGTAATAAGGCTTAGCCCTTTTCATGAGTTAAGGATTACTACGTATACATTAAAAATAGAGAAGACCACAGAGACCACTAAAGCTGGGATTAGAATGTGTAAAGCTCTGAATCCCAGATCTCGCCTTCAACCACTAAACCACATCTTCTGCAGTTAGACCTTTTTTGAGTCATGGAGCTGCTTATTACTCAACATTCTGCAAGTACTTAAGCACCCTGCTGAATCAAGACCCACCTCCTGGAGACTAGAGCCTGCAGTTCTTACTCAGGCATTTAGCTTTTGTAATCATGCAACTGAAAACTACAGCAAAGAGCACCCTTTTTCTGCCCTGGAAAAATGAAGTCATTAGTTCCTCCAGAGTTCACAGCTTCATTTTGTAGTGCCTCACTCCAGTTTTAAGCTGTAATAACTCCACTTCACTCATAATGATTGCACTGAAGTTGTCACAATGTCACAGAATCAAGGCTAAAATCTCCAGTCAAATGGCTCTGCAGCCTTGATGGGAATATCATGCTTTCTCACCATAATGCAGAGATCTGTATTGGTACATTTAAGAGGTGCAGAATCTCACAGAGAACCTGGCCATGCAGCTTTTTTCATTTCACTGTATTTCATTTGCAAGAAATAATATATTAACTTGCCTTAAATAATTATCCACAAGCTGGAACCTGATCCTGAGACTTTGACATATGAGTTTCTAGTCATGCTCAGCTGGCTATAATTTTTCATCTGGAGGGTATCTTCACCGTGCAAGCTTGATGAACAGGCTATTTTATGTTAGATCTCCAATGAATACCCATCACTGGTTTTAAAGCAAGAAATAAAGAAAATTTATTGGCTTGTGTAGACTCTGTCTTTCATACCTCCATTTACTCAAGAGCCATTTGAAGCTCTCCTTTTGTCTGCTCAGGTAAATGCACGCATTGGGGCAGGACAAGGGGGTATTTGGTAACCACATGTGTGATGACTTTTGTGAGATCCAGTCCCCTGCATGTTCACCTGCATCAGTTTGCTAGCCTTCTGCATCTCTTGAGCACTGTCCACAGTATGTATCACACCGAGAAGGCCAGAGCAGTTGAAAAGACAGTTTTGAGCTCTTCTGTGTTATGCTGGTGCAATGGTAAGCGAGTTTAAATCCCATGTTATTCTGGGGCATCTTAGTCTGGGTGAGAGACAGATTTCATTTAATATTAAGGGCTGCAGAGACAGTATTGTGCCATATAATCATTTAATTTGTTCAACATATTATGCCAGTATTCAGGGCCAAACTGTGGTCACCAGTTAGTTCATTCTTGAATCATAGATAAAATTGCAGTGAAGCCTGTAAGACAAAAGGTCACAGAAATCTTGTATATATTAAAGATCTTCCAGTTAATTACCCTCTTAGTTGCCCTCTAAGGTGCTGCTGTGCCATCTCCCCGTTAACCAATTGCAGCTAAAATTTACAGGTAAGCTCAAAATATATACTTTTGAGGACTTGTGTAGAAGACCATGAAATGTTTGATGAAGAGGTGAAAAGCTTGGAAAAGGATCAGCATAAATGAAGAGTAATCACTCTGGTATATTCTGTTTTGTCCTAGATTTGAAGAACTCTTTCTTTTCTTGGCATCTTTGGTTCAGGTTGTTGAGGGAAAGGTAAGCAGACTGAGGTGTGCAGATTGAGGGAAGGGAAATACTTTCTCCAGGTGGACTGCAGATACACAGTTCTCTGATGTGTGGGACCTTGTCCACTGGCCCCTATTTCGCCTCCCATTCCCTAAATCTGGTCTAGCTCTCAGTTACTTTTGCTAACAACACTATCATGGTTCACACTATTCTTTGCCATGCAAACTCTTCAGAGGAGGAAATGAGGGGAAAAAAGGGGAAATGCTCCCATCAAGTCTGCCTCCTTTGCTACAGCATCCCTGCTTGAAGCTGCCCCTGCAGCCACCATGGCAAGGAGGTGACTGACTTTATATTACTATGGCATTGCTCTGAAGTCTGGAAGCTCCCAGTCCCTGTCCCTGCCCTGAGGCAGTACCAGGATTGTTCTGCACTTAGCACTGACCATCTGGGGCAAACAGAATCAGAGATAAACACGATAAAAGTCTGGATGAGCCGTTGCCCCCTTCTCTGCTGAGCTCTGAGCTCAAGGGAGGAGCTGCCATTGAGTTTTGTGCTTCCAAAGGACAATAGTCTTGTGCACCCTCGGGCCTGATAAGTTCTCTCAAGTATCAAAGAAGAAAATCAGGCCCAGGAAGAGGACATCTGAATTTGTCATCTGCCTCACAAAATAAAATGAGGCAGCAGCTGAACTCTTGTAAGATTCTAAACAGGATGTCATCCTTTTCTAAACACACAATAAATACATGGCACCAACCCCACCCACACAGACAGACACACACTTGATCCGTGAGTAGTTTTTAAAATTTGGATGGTAGAAACGTTTGTCACACCCACAAGCTATATCTGAAAGAGGGGAATGGGAGAAAAGCCATCCATTTTGGCTTCATGCTAAATTATCTGCTTCTTGGCTTTGTGCCAGCTCAGTCAGCTTATAATAATAACTGGCTCCAGGCCAAGGTTTTTTTTAAGAGCGAAAAAGAGAGAGAGAGCACTGCTTTCTCTTTCCTCAAAAATATTTGTTAATAATCTCTACATTACTCATAATCTGTGTATTTTAATTAAATAAAAATGTCTCTTTTAACTCCTCTGCTAGCTGAAAACTGGAGATTATTGGGAGCCTGGAATCAGTCTGGATTTCAAAGACGAGTCATCACGGGAACTGTTTGTACCTGACTTTCTGGTTAAGGACCCTGCTACCCCAAGACCTGAACACAAACACTCACTGATTGTGAATGGCAGGAAAACAAGAAAAAGGATGAAAATCTACAATGAAAGCCTACTGTTATATTGAACCATGTCTTGAACCTTGACCTGTTATTTCTGAAGATATACCACAGTGTCTCTACATGACATGGTAAACTCCGAGAGGACTGACTTTATCTGAAAGACAGAGCTGTGATGATGCCTGATGTGATATCTTTCTAATTTTAGAATTAATCCAGTCAAACTACATTTTAAATGGCAAGGGCCAAAGGAGAAGCAAAATTCCTCTAATTCAAATGAGTGCGTAAGAACTGTCAGGTCTCACTTACTTAAATTCCATTTCTTTTGGTCTCTTTGCTGGTTTTTATTATTATTATTATTAAAACTCCAAGAGATGACCCACTGTGATTGTATAAAAAGCCCCTCATTCATCTGCTGTACAACCATAAATAATAACAGTGAGCATAAAGAAAGCAGAAAGAGTATTTCATGCCTTTTGAATATAAGATACAGCAAAAAAGAAAAGAACATATACTGAAGAGGTTTCCCTTAAGTTGCAGGAAGAACTCCCAATGTTAATGCAATGGTAAATAAGCTTCCCAAATATTTTTATTAATGTCTTACAATTTGTTCTTTTTTCAGCTTAGTTAATATTTTATCTTCCTCCTGCAATGCAAACAATGATCATAAAAGCTGTCCATGAACAAAAGTTCCCCTCTTGGGTTTTTATAGGTACCCATGGTTACAATCTGCATTAGATATTAAAGCTATTACTGCCCTGTGCTGACCTGCAGTAAACCTATGAAGAAGTGTGTAAGACATGCATTAAGAAGTCGTTGAAGTTCAGTTCATGCTGGACATGTACCCAAAACCCTGGATGTTGAACCTTATCAACACTGAACTTCCTTAAGCTTTTGTGCATCCAAAAGCTGCCTAACTGGGCTGCAAACCCTCCAAGAACAATTTTTATTTTCAAATTCCCAGAACCTCTTATTTTCTTTCCTTTTTTTACAGTATTTTTAGTCCTTCTACTTTGGGGGCTGTCACTAAGGGGATGATGATATCACAGGAGGCATTCAGCACTTCACAAGATTAGGTCTCTGGTCCTTGCCAAAAATGATAAGGAGTTGAAGACTCAGAAAAAGAAAATAAGACTTCCTTTTCTGAAACTGGGCAGATACAAAGCAAGCTGAACTGCAGATGCCATCACACCTTCTTCTATTGTCATTTCATTCTCTTTATTTATCACTTAAGTTTTCTGGATCCTATCAGACACAATAAATGTCAAGTTCACTGGGATGGAGACCATTTCCTTTGTTATTTGTACAGTGCCTTGCAGAATCAAATTCTGATACCTGGTTAGCCTGTACAAACCAGTGCACTGTAATAATAACTACTAGCAGTAGTAATAACTTAGGAGCATGAATTGTTTTCACTTTCAGAAAAGTTCATGTCCCATTATTGGATGAATTTTACAAGGTCCTTATTTTAACTAGAGAAAATTAGTTAATTTCCAGTGGAGAAATTGAACAAGAGTGTTTGTATTCTTCAAATGTAAGGACCAAGAATCATGATGATAGTCTTTAAGATATGACTGTTAACAAATTTCGTTCTGTGCAGTTTCTCTAAAAATCTTATTATTTTCATTTTCCTTTCAAAACTCCAGCTGAAAGTTAGACTCTGAACCACAGAGGATGTACACTAAGAACTTTGATGCCCAGATGAAACTGGATGCTTTGCTCTGGTGGAAAACTCCCTGGTGGGAACCTCTCTTGTTTAAAGACTGCAGGAGAGATTGGATCTACTTTGTGCAAAAGTTGGAGCTTTTCTATGTTCAAATGTAAGAACACTTAAAAGACTGGACTGCTGCCTTGTAATGCAGTTGATTAAGAGTGGCTGAGAGCAGATTTCTTGTATTCTGTGGTAAAGGTGTGCCCAGGGTGGAAAGGTAGAGCCTGTGTGTCAAGTCCTACAAGGCATGAAGTGCATAGGGTACCCTGCAGCACTGTGCTGGCTTGGCAGAGGGCTTGGGCAGGGAGCTTCAGAAAACCTGAGGTACTCCTTGGGATGCTTCTGGGGGACAGTGACCTTGTCCAGGCACAGCTCCTGGCACAGCTCCCACTGTGGCGTAAGCTAAAAGAATCAGTTCTGAGAGGGAAGTGAGTGCACAGGGCTCTCCATGCAGAAACTGAGATTCCAGTGGTGGCTTGTGCTCATTATATAGTGTGAGATCACAAATAGAAGTTTTCACACTTGCCCATCTGCCACCAACTGACTCTAAAGAGCTGGTGAATCATACACTTAAAAGAGGGCGAATTTTTCCCCGCTGCCATTGGAATGTGTTTTGAAATTAAATATGCACAGTACAAAAGCTGAATAACAAGGTTGGGCTGATCACACCAGACACTGTGTATAATGCTACAGACATGAGGGTCAGGGGTCTAGGCCAAGACCATGGCCCTTAGTCACAGCATCAATGAAAGCTGATTCTTCCTTCCCCTTGGTGTCCCTTTCCATGTCTGAAGAGACTATTGAAAGAAAGATTTCTTTGAGAGGAGCCAGGGGAAAGAAAAGGGGGGCGGGGGGGAGAAGTTTAACTAACATAAATAAGGTGAAAAAATATTATTTTTGTGCTTGCATACGGTACTTTTTTCTATCTATCTATCTGCATACATTTTCCATTTGCTATTTGTAATTATGGTTTTGGCTTTACAATGTATTCATCAGTGACACTGTGATCCTTTTGTTCTGCTGCATATTAAAATGGTTCAGAAGATAGATTCAAAAGGTCTCAGGTTCCCAAGAAGGAACATAATAGGGGTAATGCATGGCAAGAACAGTTTCTGCTTTCTGCAAAACAGGAATAAATAAGGGAGCTATTGCATTACACTTTGTGTACAGTTCTGTACTCTTTTTCAAAGTGTTAGACAGATTCTTATCCATTGCAAATCCTAGTTCTTATCCTGATTTACATCTTGAAATAATTTTTAATTTTCCCTATGCTTACAATAGAAACCAGGCAGGATTTATAGAGGCATTATAAGCACATTATTTTTGTGAAGAGCAATGTTAATATGATCATTTTGGCCATTCAAAAAAAAAAAAAAAAAGAGAGAGAAAAAGGACAAAAGAATGTTTTTGGTTTTCATTCCCACTTTAAAAGCAAGTTTTCTTTGGGTGTGACTAATCTACATGAAGTATAACTGTATCCATTACCCATTGTAGGTTTGTGCAGTATGTGACAGCTGTTTGACCCCATCACTGAAGTCCCCCTTGCCATGAAAAAGAGACAGGAGTATGTGAAGATAAAACACCCTTTATTCAGACTACTAGACAGAAACAGACTCCTGAGTTCTCTGGCTGCCAGAGAGACTGTGTGTCTTATGCATCTGTATGTCAACACAAAAACCTTTCCAGCCCCTGACCTCTACAGCCCAGTTGTGGATGGAGCTGAGCACAGTGCAGATGTCAGAGCTCAGCTGCCTCCGGCCTCAGCTTCGCCTCAGACATGCTCCTGCCTCCCTGGAAACATGACTCCAGCATCCAGGATTAAGGTCAGATTCAACCACATGGCAAATGAGAAGGCAGCTATGAGCACAGCTGAACTGCACAGGCTCCGTGATGTCAGCAATATCTGTTATCCCTGGGATGTGTGTGTTTCTATCCACCACAGTCAGCCACATGCCGTGGTGGAAGAATGGTAACTCTTCATCTGAAATCAGTATTTGTCTGTTGTTCCTACAGGGGTTTTGTGGGGTTTTTTCACTTAAACATGTGACTAAGTAGTGCAGTGTAAAAAATTTTAGAATATCCACTAATGTGTCAGTAGGGGTTATCCTACCTGCAGGTTCTTGTATCTTTGCACAGGGCTGGGTTTAAAATATACCAGGTTATTCTGTGCTACCTGGGCTGCCTGCAAGTCCTTCTGAACTTCTGAACTGCACCTTGGAGATGTGACTTTAAGGTGCCAGTCCTCAGGTTCTTGCCTATAAAACAGATACAAAGAGTTAGTTCTAGCTCCCATTTCTTGATGGCCTAACATCAAGTATTAAAAGCAGTGACAGGATGATGGGCTCCATGTGAGTCATTATTTCAGGAAATCATGAACATTCTGTTAGTTATTTTTTCATCCTTACCACACAAAAGAAAGTGATTCTTCCCATCCCTTCATTTTCCAGACCTTACAAACCTGAATGTGATAATATCAAACAAAGAGCATAAAAAAAAGTATCCAAAGAAGTAGGGGGAAAAGATGGGCTCTGGTAGCAAATATAGATGTGTTGCTCTTAAACACTGGAGACTCTGAAATATTTAAGCACATGCCACATGTTAAAAATATGGCTGTCCTTGCTGACTTCAGTAAGAGAACTTTATCTTACCTGCTTTCTTTGGGGAGTCTGAAGATCAAGATCCTATTTACCATGTAGCATTCATGTACAGAACACTGAAAACAAATTCAAAAATACGTTATTTAATTCCCCTTCTTTATGTGTCCCCAGAATAGAGCTGCTATGCACGTTTATGTGGAATTAATGTTGACTATATATCACTGGCATTATGGTTAAATAATTAGTGTTGTCTCAGTTGCTAGCAAGTTGCTGTTCTTCACTTTGTGAGTTTATTTCCTCCTGAAGGAAATTTGGATGGATCTCTGAACTAAGAATTACTAAGTAATTTTTTTAAGCATTATTTCTGGTAGTCTCACTTGTGCCTTTTCCTGCTGGTAGTACAGCTGTCTAAGAGAAAAAGTACTTACCCAGTGTTCAGAAACATGGTGGATAAAAGCCAGCTAACCAAATGTTTTTCCTCACCTCAGCCTCCTCTCTTCCTCACACATTCAGCATCTTTTTTCTTCTCTCAGCCTTGCTCTTACCTGTTCTTGAGCAGGAAAGACAAATTGACCATTAAGACAGAAATGGTAACTGATGTATTTCTATGGAAGGACTTACCCTGTGCTTTGCTCTGTGCACACGTCAAGGTCTACATTTGTGCTGCTCCTGCCCTCAAGCAAGCAGTACTGAGCCTGCAAAAATGCAATGCTGATAGGCACAGGATATACTGATCAGAACTCATCACTTTGTGGAGTCAACTACATCACGTCCCAAAGTATGGCCAGAAAAAGTGCATCTCTGCACTTCATCTACCCTTTGCCAGTTTGCTGGTGGGTGAATTCTCATTCTCTTCCTTCTCTATAAACCACTTTATCAGCTGTTTTGTCTTCTGCATTTTTGAATGCTTGTGGTTCAGCGACATCACTATGAGTCACAAAACTCTTACCCATGGCGGCAACTTCCTTGAGTGACTTGCTACCATCAACCTGTGTATGACATTTCTTTGATTTGTCCTATGACTTCTTCAGAAGAATTTCACATTAAAAACCATTTTCCATGCTGCTACACTGACAGGTTTTAATTTGGGTAGGTATATGTGTTCAGATGTTGAACAATCTTTGCTGTAAACCACAGTTAAAGCCATTGCAACAGAGGGGTGAGAACAAGAGGTGAAATAAAGACCTTTGAATACTTTAAAAGAGTGTTCATCTCAAACATTTCATTTCATAATTTTCCTAGATGGAAATAATGATCTTGGAAAAGTATTGCCCCAAGTACAAAAGATATAACCTTTTGTTTCCTCTGATCCTCTATTGTTATGTCACTCGTTCCCTTTATGGAGAAAAAGATGATCCACAGTCATTTGAGATGAGCATTTTGGGATCTCCAGATGGCCTTTAAAGGGGAGTCAAAGAATTAAAATACTGAGGGGTTTGAAAAAATTCTGAAAAAATTCATCCCTATTTCACATTTTAATTGTTGGGGCATGTATAATAACAATCTACTACAGCAAAGGGGAATTTATATGATTCAGTTGAAAAGAGCAAGAGATGGAAGCAGTTCTCTCACTGTTAATGGGAAGAGTGCAGAGTTATGAAAGGGGAAAAAACTCAGAAATGCAACAATGCAACATGTAGAACATACAGCAGCAATACAAGAGCTGCCCCTGTTTGACCTTGCAGTTTGAATCGGTCATCCTAGTGTCTACAAAATTTGGAAATATTAAGCACTAGAAAAATGTAAAATATTCATAGAATCATGTATGCTGCATAGAGAAACTGCTGTGAAGGTTTTCTCATTACTGATACTTGGAGAGGTTAGTGATAGAAATGACTGTGGGATGAGTAATAAGTAAAAATATCCACTCAGACTGATTCAAACCAATATGAATTATGCCTGAGTCAATAATGAGTGTAGGATAGACATACTGGACTTGATTTTCCTCTGGCTTACAACACTGAAAATTAAAATTAATTCAAGAGACTACATACCACTATTAAACATGGGAACACCTACTTACAGTTTGTAAGATCCATACTGAGGGAGAAGCTCTGTTTTGTAGTTGAGTTCAAAAAACTGGGTTGAAATCCCAACATTTCTCTCAAGCCATTAATTTCTGTGCTCTGTCACAGTCCTTTTAATTTATTTTACAAGTTGTTGAGATCAAAAGCACTCAAAATTGGGACTTTTCTTGCTTAAAATCTGCTAAGACAGTACCAAACAAATCTGCACCATGAGGTACAAATGTGGACCATTCATGTTACAGTGGGAATGAATCCAAGATCTTGAGGAAGACAGCTGAATGAGCATGAGTTGTCAATAAGCGTATCACCTGGTTCAGTGCTTCTTGAATGAAACATATATAAGACTTTGGTTTCTTATCACCTTTTGGACCTATCATCCTTTTATTTACTTTTGCTTTTGTTATTTCACTGCAAATAAAGAGATCTTTGATTCCCTGGAATCTCTGACACTACGTGGTACTGTGATGGTAAATCATAAAGGGATTAGCTAGAATGGCACACTACCAGCCACTGCTGGCACAGGCTAAAAAGAAGGAAGATTGAAACTTGGTTTTGTTTGTATTAAAAAAAAATCCTCAAAAAGTTACATCATGACTTTAAAATAAAAATTTAAATGTATTTTGGTGTTTTGGTTTGTTTGGTTTTTTTAATTTTACCTTATTTATTTGAATATTTGGTGTTTCTTACAGCTTTTCATGTGTCTTTTAATCATTTTCCCCCCTGTAAATTATCTTCTTAAGTTTTGTAAAATAATTACAAGTTTTAAGATGCATGGATTGTCTGGGTTTTTAAGTTGAAAAACAATTAAACCTTGATGTGTTTTTTTATTATTTCCCATGATAAGCATGCTTACTGCCCAAACCCCTCTCTTTCTCGTTATAAAATTTTAAGCAAATATCTTCCTGTCCATTCCAGTGATCAGCCTCAGAGAGAAATAGCAGCAGTCCCAAATTCTGTGCAGGAAAACAAAAGGAGAAGGGCTAAGGGTCACCTATGCCTGGGTCACCATTCTATTCCTTCCTAAGCTTCACTGTTCTTATGTGACCTTGGACCTTATCCCACTTCTTGTTACTCTGTAAATTAGAGGTAGAAATACTTGAAATTGCACAGAGGTATTGTGAGAGAGATAAACATCAAAGTCTGGGAGGTGCTCAAACACTACAGAGATAGAGACAAGATAAGTACTGTACATAGAAAAAACTCCATTGTACGACTGAAAACACAAAAAACCAGGGCTTTAATCTATAGATTTACAGTTTAAATGAAGCCTTGTCACATGCCACTGTGTAGTTTTCATGAATGTTTATTTCAATAGCCCTGTTCCAGTGGCCATCTGGAATCATTTGGTTGTACAGTACTCCTCCAGGTACTAATTATTTTCATAAATCCTCAGAACAAGGGCCCAAGCCTTACCAAATTCTGATCAAGATAAGACCTAGAGGGTCAGGTCAGCTCAGCTGATGCCAAGCTCAGCCAGGAGCTGATTTGGTATCAAATTGCTGTGGCTTAAGTAGGTTCTGGGAATTCACTTAGCTCTGGGACTTCTGTTCATACATGCACTTTACCCATGGAAAATGCAAGATAATATAACCTACCTTAGCTGACTTTCAGTGCAGGCTGAGGTCATGCACGCAGTGATGAATCTTAAGCATTTCATATGGAAAGATCCAAATAATTAAACAGGTATAATTTTGTGTGTACCAATGCTTTTTAATTCCACCCCAACACAGCTGCTAAGTAAGAGTTAGTCAGCATTTCTCACTCTTTTCCCATTGCTGGAAAATAAGTCCTTATGTACAGTCTCCTCTTCTCTGACTCATGCTCATCTCAAGAAGCTCAGAATGATAGGGAAGGATCAAGATCTTTAGGCCAGTAGGCCACTGGTCTCTCACAATTCCTCAAAGCCTTTGTGTGGAATCCAGGATTGCTCTCTCAGGATAGAAACTCTGCTGCAGTGAACAGATCTCAGTTGTGAAGACTACAGGGCCCTATGAAAGTCACAGCAGAAAGAAGGGATAGTAGAAGGTGAATATCTGCTACAGCAGCATTCTTTGCTTCAGACACAGCCCTGCTTAATGACGAATTCAGAGGGGTTTCATGAAGTCAAACGGCAATAAAGTCCAGCAATAAGTCTGCATATAGACAGTGAAATGCATCTATGGTATGAAAAAATAGCTAATGTAAATAATCATCATTTGAGCTAAAATGGCTGATCACCATTGCATTCTCCTGAACTGATGAAAAAAAAAAAAAAATAAAGCAGTGTGACTTTAAAATGACAAAGACATTCACACATTGCTGCTTCGATGAAACACTTTAGAACAAATCTGATTGGAGTCTGGTCAGTTTGTGCCTGATGCCTAATCGAGAGCTTATATTTACCACAGTCCCTAGGGCACTGCGTTATCTTCAAAGCTTGAGCCAAGAAAATTCGCTTGTTCAAGTTGTCTGCAGGCTGTTTTTCTTTCTTTCTCTCTTTCTTGTTTTTTTTTCTTTTCCCTCCCCTCTCTCTTCCTTTCCAGATCTCCATCCTGGCTCAGTTAACAAACCCATTAATCCCTAGTCAAGTGCATACATGCAAACTCTGATGAAAGAAAGCAAATGTGGAAGAAGAGAAACAACTGTACAGATCAACACCAGCACTACTATTTTCCTTCTGGTTTTATCTCTGTATTCAGCAAAATTTTATGCATGCCTATATTTTCAAACAATGTGGCAAGATGTAGCTTTGCTACATCAACTTCACTGCAGGCTTGGACCAATACCTGTCTCACATCAGTGGCCACTACTTTGATCAAGAGATGGCATCAAATGATAATACTGTTTCAGGAGCAAATTTTTCAAGATTCCAGTGGTGTGCTATTAACATAAATTCTGTTATGAGTCAAAAGGTTTCAGGTACTTCATTCCAATTTGTGTTTTTGAAAGATTTTTTTAACTGGCCATCAGTCTTTCAGTAATGTATTTGGGAAGGAAACAGATACCAGAAATATGGTTTAAAAAAAGTACCTCTGCAACTTCAGCTATAAATTAACCAATTAAATATGTAAGATCTATGGTTAGACACCTACAGACTCAATTGAATAAACAACAGTTAAATAGGGTCTAATAAATCTACACAACAGTAGTGCTCATACCAGCATGTGAGAAGGAAGATACCCATCAGTATATCCTATTACTTGAATGTGCTAGTGTTTTGAAAATTTTACTCCCTGTATGTTTATGGTTATTTATCCCTTCCCTTCCTCCCACCCACCCTTCAATTATTTCATTCCTATGGAATGTGACTTAGCATGGAATACAGAACTCTTCATTTCAGGGCATGCACAGTGTTTACCTGTAGCTCGTGTGCTACTGTATCTTAATGGGATCTTGAAGGAGGGTTCAAGGTTATTTAACTTCCATGTTTAATTCATTCTTGGAGAGCTTTAAATAGAGACTGACAGCATGCTAATATTTGATAATCATTACCATCAGCCAAGGGGAGAATCAATGATCACCTAATACTTCTGTTGGCTTTAGAAATGGATCCCGTGACTGAAAAGTCAAAGTCATTTATCAGCCCCTAGAATGATCCACATAAGACAAACTACATTCTCTCAGCACATAAAGCATGTTGTCTCCTGTTCATGCATGTTATCTTTCAATTTACATTTTATGCAGATTCTCCTAGTTCTATGATGTCCAATCAATTTTCTGGCTTACAAGGATGTTTTAAACACTTCCAACCCTTTTCAGGTTTCACCATTTTCATCTGCAGTAGAAAATGCTGCTGGCTGAAGCAGCAGCTAGGCATGTTCTGAGCTGGGGGAAAGTCCCTATGTGATACAAAGAACAACAATTTGCTAGGAGAAATCCTGTTCAGGAATGGCTGTTAATGAGAACCAACTTGCTAGCACTGTTGTTTATATAATTTTATACTGTTCATATGACTTTTTGTACTGTTTACATTAACTAAGACTATATGTAAATAACAAATAATGGAACTATTATTTGTTCTATTATATTATCAGTCTCAGTTGTGACCACAATTTTTTCATACTTGAGCTGCATACTTTCAGACCCAAACCCCAGTATCTGTCCAAAAGTGCTAGTAACTTAATACAGCACTGGATATCCAGACAGTTCAACAAAGTACAGAGGAATATATTTCAAAACATACCTGTGGTGGGCAGTGTTATTAGTACCACTGAACAAAGAGACACAAGCGATCATAAACAGATATTTTTGCACATTTACATTAATCTGGGGTCTGGAATTAGTCCATCTTCTTATATCTGATCAATTACTTTCTCAGGGCAATTTCCTTTCTATCACTTCAGCCAGCAGCCTGTGTTTCTGGTACTTAAGGTCTTGAGATTACTCTCAAGGGACAAATGATATATGTGCAACACAGTTCAGTACTTTTCTCTTGGAGTTTAACTCACTGGGAAATGCTATGGCCCTTGGAAATCAGGCTCTAATTTTTTAGGGTTTGGTATTAGAGAAGGGAGATATCCTGCTTTAATACAAGACTTTGTTTGAAGAGTTTTCTGACTTTCACAAGCCCACAGAGAAGACAAGTCTCTTGACATGCACCTTGTGCTTTAATCACAAGAACATCCTTAATTAGAGGCAAATTCTGACACTGAGGCAATCAGATCACTTGTGGAATAAGGTAGTCATCAGTGAGAGTGACAGCGGCAAAATTTGGTCCTTGATAAAAAAAAGACAATGCTGAGTACCTCTCTAAGACTTTGATGAGAATGCACAGTAACTCCCTTGTCTAAAAGTCTAAAGTTTTCCTTGCTTTCCTTATGAAAGTTAAAGATTTCTAAATACTTTATATTATTATTATTTTCTAAAATATAGCAAATTATTAATTTTCTTTTTATTCTTATTTGAATAAAAAAATGTCTTCACATTTTTGGTATTAATTAGTTGAGATTATCAAAACTGCAGAATTACTGAAGGAGTGAAACTAAAAATCTTACCTTCCATTCATTCACTCACATGGCACTCACTATTACTGCAGTTCTTCCAAGAGTTCCTTTTCCTATCTGTAGGTTTAAATTGTGTTGCCTTCTGTGTTATAACACCACCTCTTTTTAAAAGAGATGACTGCTGTTCACATCTCAGCTTTACTGTGTTTTGTGTTTATTTGCTCCCCAATACCCTCTTACTATGTTTCTTTTTATCACTGGAACAAACTTGAGCAATAGGCCTGATTATTTTGTCAGAATACCAAATTTACTAGATCACTGTGCAGCTCAAATATTGCCAAAAGGTTACATTATTTCTACAAGGCACAGTGGAATGTCATTTATTTTTTGTGGTTTTAATCACAGAATACTGGTTCAGAGTGAAAATAGGGCAAATATTTTTAAGAAAAGCAAATACGCCCATTTATCATTGATAAATTTCAAAATCCAACATGCTTCAACTTGCTCAGATCTATGGTTAATATTACGCATCGCTTCTGCTGAAGCACTCATGGCAGATAGCTCAGAAGCTCATCACTCTCCAGCTGCAAGTTAAAAGTTTATCTGGTGTATGGATTGTATGCCACCAATGAGCATTCTGGTCACTTGTAAATGCTGGTGTTCTAATCTTAATAATTGCATAAGCTCTATATGACTTCTGCCTATGAGGTATTTTCTTACAAGCAATGGAAGTTCTCAAGACCACACAAAAAAGATCAGAGTAGATACTGCAGTGATCCTTCATACACAGGGAAGAAGTGCTTCCTCTGGAGAGGAGAGAAGGCATAAGGGGCCAAAACTGTAATAAAGACATGAAGTTATAACAGGAATAAATTTAGCTCCATGAGTTTAGATGAGCAGCCTGGACAAAATAGTACGTGACAGCTCTTCAGAGACAGGTTTTCCTCTGAGTCTGTACTGCCACTTTAGCACTACATGTTTTTCTTAGCCCTAATCATATGCAGTGCAAGAAAGAAAAGAAACTCAGCTGCTTCTAAGCACTGAAAAAGACACTAGCTTTAGAGTTTCAGATGAATGGGTAAATGGGTAGATGGACAGAGAGTAGAATCCCACCAAATAAACTCCTCACAATACGGGCTTGCCAATTTTCTGGTTATTTTTCTCAATGGGTTAAAGAGAAGCACGTGGATTTAATGCCTGGAAAAAGTCAGACTCCTTACCATGGTGTTCTCACATTGACCAAATATCTTATACAGGACAGCTGAGTTTCTCCATCTTATGAAAAAGAAAGGCATAGTAAAGGAAAGTTTCTCTTTTTTCCATTATTCCTAAATAAAGTGAATGACAGATTATCTTATTTAACCAATATATTGGGCTATTAACATTCTAAAAATATTTTATGAAGGGTTAGGGAAATCACAAAGACTGAGGAAAATAAAAACAATTTTCAAATATGGAAAGATTGTTGCTTAAACCAATTATCATTGAATGCACTAATTAGTTTACTCTATTAGAATTATGGACTGACACTGAAATAAAATTTTAAAATCTTCTAAAATTATATTTTTTAAAAGTCTGTAATCACTCAACCAACAACAGAACCACAGTCATTAAATTGAAGAACTTTTTTGTAATAATGAGTATGTCATCGGAAGTTTCCTTTGCTCAAGCAACTTTTCTCTAGCACTTTCACAAGGCATTTCAATTTTAAGTAGCAAAAGCTCTACCTTTGGACATTCTTTCAATAATCAAAACCCAGTAGTATAGGTAAAATTATTCAGATTTTTCTAATATGCCTTTTGGGTTTTCCTCTGCAAGTGTTTGCATGTGCAGTTCACTGTAGAAGTTTAGACATTTGTCTATTGGAAACTGGGACAAAAAAAGAGGTGGAGAGACAACTACTTTGATTTACCCTTGCAATATATTTTTGGTCCCAAAAATATTGCTATATTTTAATATATGCAAATTGCATTAATATGGAGCACATGCCTGGATCCTTTGAAAAATTCTTCCTTAATCTGCTCGATAACCTTGGTCACATATTTGGATAAAGCAGCAAAATTCCTGGATGAAGAGAAAGTGGCACATTCGAATTTAAAAAAAAATATTTGATACAGTGCCTGACAAAACCATACTTGAAAACTTAATTGAAATTGTCTTGGAGAAGAACGGTGTTATGTGGATTGAAAACAAACATTAATGTATAAATAGGTAAACAATACTGTAATGAAAGGGTAATGACAAGCCACAGTGTATTGACAGGAGAAGTGCCTACTGGGGCACCAGAGGGAGCAGCCTTTGGTCCACCATCACATCTTTATTAACAAACTCAAATAGAGAGTAAGCAACATACTGACAAAGTTAGTGGATGATGCTAAATGTGCAGGAGATGTAAAGGAGATGAATCAAGACTTAGATGATTTAATTATAACAGCATGAATAAAGAGGAGTTAAAAGAAATTTCCAATCATTTCAATGTACAGCACAACAGATGGATACAAGAAATACAGCAGAGAAATAACCTGCTGGATATAAAGTCTTCTGAGGAATGATCCAGAAGAAAGATTTAGAAGTAGTGGTTGAAAATTAAAAGTTAACATGAGCTCTCCATATAATATATAAGCAAACAAGGACCATGTCAAGTGTGGGCCAAAGGCACAGAAAAATAATTTCATAGAATATCATAGAATGAAGTTATAGTCTTTTTTTTACATAACTGTGGTCTTCCACACTAATGCAATTATTGGTTTTGGTCCTGGAAGTTTGATAAGAAAGCATATCATCTGGAGGAACAAATAAATAAATTATTAGAAGGGAGCTATGTAGGAAAATAATAAAAAATATAATATAATAATATAAAAATATAATATAATAATAGGGAAATAAAAGCTAAAGCACACTTGATATTTAAGAATATGCATATGGAAATCACAATCCTTCACAGAACTGATAAATGAAAACAAAATAGTTTTTTTAAGAAGAAAATAAAACTGAAACCAACAGCTAAGACTGAAAGAAGGACGCAAGCTGAAGAAAAGACAATATTCTTTATCTGCATTAAGTATGACTAGCAGAATTGTTGTCACAGAGGAATGATGGAGCAAACATGCATGGGTGGTTTTGATACTAAAAGTCTACTTTGAGGTGGTACATGTTCCCCACACCTGATCCATCTGGCCTAAACCACCAGTAGGGTTGAAGCTTCCACATATGGTAAGCTAAATTAATTTAGAACATATGCATGCAGGGGGCCTGTCTTCTCTAAAGATTTGCTCAGTCATATAAAGACTGGGATGGAAAAACAGAAAGGAAGGTCAGTAGCATCTGGAAATTGGCTATTCTATATGGAGATCATGCAGCTCAAATGCCCCGAGCTGGGTTTGGAAATATGATTTATGTGTCCCTGTGCCAGCTTTGATGAATTTGGTGCAACATTACATTGCAAAGGGTGTCTGGGAAATTCTCTGACTATCATGTGAGGTGTCAACATGTATGTAGAGGTGTTATGTAAAGTCTAGTACGACTATGGTAATCAGACGTATCAAGTGACAAGCTGCTCACAAAGTCTTGGAACCCGGGAGCTTTGCACATGGGGATGCACCTGGATTAAGAAGCAGACAGTCTCTGCACAGGGTCAGAGGAGACAGGAATTGGGCTCCTCAAGCTGGTGCTGCCCCAACCTACAGGCTGTTCAGGGACCATGGGCCAGAGCTTCTTGCAGAATCAGCTGTGGTTCATTGCCCAAGGCAACGAGCTGTGGGCAGCTCGACCAAACTGTTGTGGCAAGTGTTTTGAGAGGCACGGTGCACCAGAAAGCCAAAATGACTCTTCATATGTAGGAGAAGTTGGGAGACATAAAAAGCAAAGGTAGCATGCAGTGCCACTTGTCTGACAACAGCCTTTCTGGGGAGAGAACTGGGTGTTTCTTTCCATGTTTCAGTAGAAAGGGCCCTGTGTCTGTGCCTGCTAGGCAGTGGGCACTACTGCTGTGTCTATGGGACTTTGAAGACAAAAGGAGATTGGTGTTAGGATACGTTTCAGAAAAAGTGATGGCAACAGTAATTTCTTTAGTCTGAGGAAAAACTTCAGATTAGTACAGTCACCATGTGGCATTAGCCTTGTAAATGCAACTTGGTAGAGGTCACCTTAGAGACAGAATGTCATTTGTTCTCTACCTCTGCCTGGAATCTCATTTGAAGTAATATTTGTTCCTTGTTCTGATGCGTAGGGGGTCCAGACCATAGCATATGTGCATATCTTGTACATATCTTGTAGCATCTCAGAAGTACAAGGGTCTACCAGAAAATCAACATTAAAAGCATCCAGAAATTGTTTATGTACTGCATGAGCAACACACGATTTTTGTACAGTTCTTCTTCCCTCTCCAAGGGTCCTAGAGCATTTTATTCCCTCATCTGACACTGAAATGCAGCCACCTCTGGGGTGGAAGCCAGCAGCCATTCAGCATCAGGGACAGTGCCATATTTAAGCAAGATAAATGCACAGAAGAAAGACCATCTGTTAGCATGCCAGTCAATTTGTAGATACAAGTAGATCCATAGCAAGTTGTGACAAATCTGTGTGCCAGAGCCCACTCCAATATATCTAGCAGAGTACAGACAAGCATAAGGAAGTCATTTGTGCATATCCTAATGGTGCTGTCAGCCTGCCTAGGTGGACTCTGCTCTCTGTGATATCACTGTTCCCCTCTGGGACTAGGGACAGAGTGGGGTTGATGTTATCAGTCAATGGCTCCCCTATATAAGGGCATGAAGGTAGGCATGACAACTTTTTTGCTCAGCTCTAGTTGGTGGCGTTTGCCAAAGTCTTGAGCCAAAGCTCCTCCGGACGAGTGCCCAGAAACATTTGGCTCTAAAACCAAGCTGAGGGATCTCTAAGAGCCAAGTTGTAGAAGCCTCATGGAGTCTCTGCGGCCAAAACCATGGAAAAGGAAATTAGCTTTGAATAGAGTCCTTATAGATCAAACACCCAGAGTAGACTAAACATCTTTGACAATGAGTCTAATATTTCATGGAAAGGCAATTTTGCTCAGTAATTTGTTCAGATCTAAATGCTTTTAGTTCTCTAAGTTCATTTCTCACTAAATTATTTTCTCAGGACAGTTTGTTTGAACATAATAAGGAATCCAAGCCTCAACTACAGCAGGACCTTTGCAATATAAGTGCATGTGTTATAATACCTTATTTTCCATCATGGGATTTTAATCAAATTCACTAAAATGACAGCCTATAATAGAGATTTTTCAATAATGTATGTTAAAAGGGTTATTATGTAATGACTTAGAAGTAGGGAGTGAAAAGATGATAGTGTGTTTCAGCATACAATATGCTATGAAGGATTAGCTAAACTATTGGGAGCCCACACAGGTCTCCACTACCCTCAGCGCTTCTGAGTCATTGTGATCTTGTTTGTTTCTCTGATAAATTCAGTAAACTGGGGTGTAGTATATCACGCAGCAGTGCCATATATCATTCCATTCTCTAATAGGAACATAAAACAACCATTGATTGCAAACAGGCTCTTTTAAAGATTCACTACACTGTTTGGCATTTTCAAATGTTTTTATGTTGGCAAGCTATTATAATAACTCATATGGGATCAAAATGCATATAACTTATTCCAAAGTATTCCACATGCTAATTAAGTAAACAGAAGTGCACTTGTCTCTACCTCCCCCATCAAAAACAAGCATGCTTATTCTCCAGAACATTATTTCATTTCAACTTCTCTTCTTTATGTATCATTCCAAACCTTCTTCCCCCACCTCCAGCATTCATATTCCTGTTCACTGAGTCTCCTGTTACTGTCTCTGTCTTTTCATATATCTAAAATATTAAAGTAAAGCGAGGCAATGAGTCACTTTTTATCTCTCCAAGGAGGAGAGAGGGAAGATGACACATTGCACTGATCTTACTAAGAAAAATACAGTAAATGTGGAGGGGTTTTTTGTTGTTTTTATTTAATCTTTATCAAAACTGTGTTGCACGAGCCATCTTCGTCTCTGAAAAAAACAAACAAGAGAAAGCAAAGCAAAGACAGGTGGAAGAAGTACTAAGAATTATACCAATTATGACATTTTTTTCAGTTCAGTTCAGGGTGCTGGGTACTTGAGTGCAGCTTGAAGATAGTCATAGAAAAAAAAGTTTGATATGTATTAATTTCAAGCAAAATAAGCTCCCACTTGATGGCCATATGTGTAAGTTCCATTAGTATTACTCATCTGCATAAACCAAGGGAAGAGCAGACCTCTTGGAGTTAATTGTATTTTCACATTCGAAGCCAGAACTACAGTCTTCCATTAGAATATTTATGGCTTATGTCTTTTTGCAGAGAGCAGGCACCACAGCACCTCCACACAGCATGGGTGGAGTGATCCCTGAGCTGAAATTCTGGGATCCACATTCTACAGATGGCAGAGAGGGAATGTCCATCCCTCTGAGTCTCCCTCCCTGCAGAGCTGGGGGCCCTTTTCAAAAGGCTCTCACTCTCAACCAATTATTTGCTTAAGCACTGGTGGGGCTTTGGATCTCTGATGTATCCAAGAAGGAAACTGCAGTGGGAGGGGAGGACAAAGAGTGGAGTCTGGCACAAGTGAAGTACTGGGGCTGGGACCAGGAAGTTGCTCCCACTAAGGAATTTTCAAAGGAGTTCACCTGGGTGAAAATGGTCTTTGAGGTACAAATGGTTCACACCCCAACTTGTGGCTATAATCAGTTGTGCCAGAGGAACAGCCAAAACCAGCTGCTCCATGATGTCTCATTAGATCTGCCATTTTACACACAGCAGCCAAAGACAAAACAGGCAGTTGCTTGGCAGAAGCCTGAGGCTGCTTGGCACCACAGCACAAGCATGCTCTGAGCTCTGGCTGTGGCCAACCCCAGGCTCAGAGAGGAGAAAGAGAGGAGGAGGGGAGGAGGAGGAGGTGGTGCCAACAGGCAGTGCCAAGGTTCATTGCTGCAACAAGATTTACAGGTCGTGGGTTAGCTTTCTAAGCACGTAACAATGCCTTAAATGACAGAGAAGGACATACACCATATCTGAATCTCTCAGGAATGCTGTGAGGTCTGGAGAGCTGTAAGCAAAGGGAGTTGTGTCATATCCATGCTGCTCTCAAGTCTGGCAGTGGGTTCCCATCCCTGGGTGATTCTGTGAAAACACAGGCCTAGCAAGCCAGCCTTTCAGTGCTTCATAGCATGGAGAAGGGTTTTGAGTGCTATAATTGAAAGATTAGCTACAATCACCCCAAGCCCCAGTTCAGATTCAGACACCATGATTGAGTTCCATAGTAGCTATACATTTCCATTTACTGTTACTCTATCAAAATGCATTTATGCAAAATAACCATTGTAAAGGAAGCAGGCAGTTTAAGAGGGAGGCCCTATGGATAGTCTTTCTGTTTGTTTCAGTGTATGTTTCAAATACAAATTCACAGTAAACAGGACTGGCTATGGATCTTCCACTTTGAGATGAAGGTACCAACTTGCTTTAGTTGTCTCCTATTTATCTATGTTGGAGAAGACAATAGTATTCCCTTCAAAACAATATCTCAGAATTCTTCTTGCAGATCCCTGTGATCCCTCACAGTGAAGTCACAAAACTCCAGATCCCGCTAAAAGAATTAACTTATTTCTTTAAATAAGTGAAGTTTGTGGGGTTTTTGTTCTTTACTGCCTTGGCATCATACCTGTTTTCCCAAGATTATTGTTAATGGTCATAAAACCAATCAGAACTTCTGGGTATTCTGGACAGCATCCACCTGCACCAGAATGTAGGGCACAAACATCTGTATTTGGAAGCCTCAAATTTATCTTCTTCCCCTGAGACTTTTGCTTGGTTATTGGGGTCCAATGTAAATGTCTCAGCATCTCTGACATGCAAGAGCAGAGTGCTCTGTGCAGTAGAGCTGTTGGAATCAGGATGGTGAGGCTGCATGCCAGGCAATTTCACCAGGAACAATATGCCTTGTTCAATGCCTTTACCTACACAGAGAAGATTTAAATTCTCAAATACACCTATTGCTTTCCCAGTTAGTTCACTTTTTCCAGTGAAGATTTTTTAAGGTAATATTCTAAACTTAACTGCTCAGCCATTCCTGGTCACCCTCAGACACAAGAGCTCTTGGATCACCATTGCCATCTAAGTCCCACCTTCCGACCAACAGGCTGCAGCATTTCTGCAGGCGTCAGGAGTAGTCCTTTGACTAAACTGAGCTGAGCAAACCCTGCAAGTAAACATTTAACTCTCATCTGTGCTTTAGGAAAAATCTCTTGGAAAATCTGCCCCCTCAGCTGCCTGAGACAAACTGCAGAATGCCCACATTGTATCCTGAAACCTCTGAGAAGAAAATGCAGACCTCTGAGCACTGTGCCAAATAAGTGGTGGCTGTGCTCGTGGAGGACATGTTTATACAAGAAATTATGAAAAATGCACAATAATGTCTAAAAGAAATAAGCCCTCGAGGGTGCAGCTCTTCTTACAGGAGAAAAGCTAAAAAAGAATTATAGTTTGCAGTGTGTATCCTTAATTTTATGCTGTACCTTTGAATGTGTTGAGGTTTTGGAAGTTCCTCATTCTTACATGAAAATATATTCCAAACTTAGTCCTCTTAAGGTATTTATTTTTCTTTCCAGTGCTGGGCAGAAAGAAACCAAAACAACAAACAAAGAAAAAGAAATACATTCATGTCAAAACCATAATCCTCACAGTGAAGGCAACCTGGGGACTCTCCAAACAATGCCAAGTATGAAGAAGCAAAGATGGTTTCCCCCCCCTCTAATATTTTAAGGTCTTTTTCCCCCTCATAATATGAAACTAAATCTTACAACTAATCTGACAGGATTTCAGGCTGAAGCAGCATACTCCAAGCACCTCAGCAGCACTGATGGAAATCTGCAGAACCCTTACAGCTACAGAAAGTGACACCATCCCTTCAGAGAGCACGTAAGCCATACATCATGAGCCTGTACTCCAGAAGCTTGTGTTCTGCATGGAGAGGGAGGATAGATAGGAAGTGAACGCACTTTCAGGGTAGTGTAACACAACCCTCTCCTCTGCCTTCCCTTCTCCTGGCATCAGGGTGGATGTAATTCTTCTCATGCATTATTGATAGGCCCAAAAGCCTGCCAAGCTTGCCTGCTTTTTTTGTGACAGACAAAGGAGGGTACACGGATGGCACCTCTCACTGCTCGGGGCTCTGCTTTCATTAAGAACATTTTCTGCCTGTTCTCCAAGGGCACCCTCTGTCAGAGACTGCCACGCAATAAAAAAAATATGGCTTTGAAGTCCAGTGAATAGAAACAAAATGAATTAGCGTTCAGGTGTTCGTGCAACCTGATTACAAAGGCCCAATTCAGTGGTGTCCTTCACACCTTTTCACTTGTCCCTGCATAATCTCTACACATCTTTTAGGCTCTCTGCTTTTCTAGTCCCCCTCCTGCCTGTTCCCCCCCATCCCTTTATTTCCTAATGCTTGCAGGTCCTCCAGAAAGACACAAGCACTTACAGTTGTTGAGTGATTAAATATTTATAATCAGGGCAATGAGTGAGGTGTTGAATAATAAATGCTAAGGTTGAGGCGGCCTTAGATAATTTCTGCAGATTTCTTCATCCACAGCCTCTTTGATTCTAAGGCAAAATCCTTTTAATTAACAATAACTTTTTTCTCCCCTTCTTTTCTTGTCTCCTTCTTCTTTCTCTTCTTTTTTTTAATTTTAGCAGCTGTGACAGGCAATAGCCCTTTATCACTGTTTTTTTCATGAACCTTAACCCTGAGAAAGCGCTAGAGCTGTTATTATAACCTTAGATAGACATGCATAAAATTTACATTGGTTGTTGCTTGCTCACATGTGGGTTTGGCTTCAATATCATGATGTGATTCTTGTGGATGTCCAGGGCTGGGAGCTGGACTCGATCCTTGTAGGTCCTTTCCAATTCAGCGTATTCTGTGATATGTAAAACATATACATAAATATATCTATTTACCTACATTCACTCAAACTCTTCTGTATCAACTAGTATTTACTTAAGAAATGAAAGTCTGTAATAAATGGTCAGTCAACTGTTAGGGACAGTTACAACATGTTGTGATGGGCAAGATAAGTGACTTATATAAAGCTTCTTTAAAGAGCTGTCATTGTAGCTAACATTGCACTTTACAGAACAGACAGAACAGCTAGATTATCCAGAAGTTGCTCTTGATTTAAACTAGCAATGAATTTACTGTTTAATATATTTCTTTGCTCTCCTTAATTTCCCTAACGAGTGGCAGTGGGGTGTGGGGTTTTTTGCATTTTATTTCTATAAAATATACACTTAAAAAAAAAAATGCTGGTTTCTAGAGTCAAGAGATAATTTCACTTTGAGGGAAGGAAAGTTTTTTCTTTAAGGAATATTGCAGACACTTGTGGTATGGACAAAAAGCCTTTAAAAGTGATGTCTCATGAGATCAGAAGTCCTGCAGCAAGAACCTTTTTCCTTCCCTTCTATCCTTCCAGTTACATTCGTTCTCATGACTATGCAGGAGACTGATTTGTCATTTCTGAATGCTTGATTCAGTGGAGAACTTCTGGTATAGCACAAGAAAAGGAAAATACAAAGCAATGACTCCTGTGATCCAGGGTTCACAGAGGCTAACATGAAATGACCAAAAGTAGGAAAAATGCATTCAGCAATAGGATTTGGAGAAATAGTAAAAAGATATCTGACAGTTAGGAGCTTTGAAGCATTTCAGTGTCAAAGATGACTTAACCTGGAGCATAAAACTAACAAAGAAGCATTAGGAACCCCACGGTCTGTCCCCAGTCATGTCACTCTGATGGCTATATCGCTTAACTCCTCTCAAAACAAATGTTTCTGTATTTCTACATGAGACAACACAGTATTGGAACTTGGTAAACTAATGTTCTATGGTATTTTTAAGATCTTAAAATCAGAAATTAGCTGGAAAACATTCAAAAGGCAAGACAACGTAAAGGTTTCTGTCTGATGCTCCTTCCCTCTCACATTCTTCCCCTGCTCCAAGGCGCACTCTTTTCCACAGGTCACAGCTCCTGGAGGGAGCACCCACACACTCTGCCATAGTCCTCCCCACAGCCTGCAGTGTGAGTATCTGCCCCACCATGGAGTGCCTTATCTTTGTTCTTCTCCTCCTCCTCCTGACCTCAGAGTTCCCTCTGCTTATTCTCACTTTTTTTGTTCCCTGCTCTTCCTCCCTCTATGCAACACTTGCTGCCCTTTCTTAAATATGCTTTCCCAGAACCCCAGTTTGGTTGATGGGTGCAGCTGTGTCCTGGGATGGGGCTGTTGGAGCCAGCTCTTTGGCCCAGGGCAGCCCTGGCCTCTTCTCATGGAGGCCACCTTGATGACCCCTGCTGCCAGTACAGACATCCAATAAGATAAACATTTTAGCAAAAATATAATTTTGCTGAATGTGCAACCTAACATGCTGTAGCTAGATTCCAATGAGGAATATTTCTACTGATACATTCTGTTGTTTGACTTTTCAGCTTCAAATACATATCCAGAGAAATTAAGCTGTCCACTTAAGCTCAGTCATTGAAATACAAAAGGGAATAAGGTTTGAGTTTAAATCAAAACATCTTCAGACTGGTGATTCACTCTGTAATGCAAACAATACAGCTTCTCTGGTCATGTTATCCCATATTGTCATATTGTCTATCATTATAGCAAATAATTTGAAATAGTATGACATCCAAAAGAAAGCAGAAGTCGGGATTGATACTTCAAGGAGGAAAATGGTGACATCCTGGAAGACTAAAAAGGTCATCAGGGATGAAAATATTTGTTTTATTTACATGTGCAATTTCCAGCACTGGTACATTGAACAACAGAAGCAGTAAAGTGAGCTTTCCGGAGGACTTTTTCCTTGTTCTTGTTGCTGTACACTGTTCATGTTGTAGTCCTAACCTCCTGCCCATCTTCATGCTGCATGGCTACTTCTTCTTCCTGTTGCACCTCACCAGGCTTCAAGAACTCAGTCTTTAATAAATTCATGTGTTTACTTACTGTGCATGGACCATTTATATCCAGAAAGATGAGAGGAAAATATGGATCTTGTATGAAGAAGTTTCCAGGATTGTAAGCACTATTTGGATTGTCAACTCTCCATAGCAATATTCATCTTGGTGGTGTTCTCTGTGGCTTCAATCTTTGTCATATGTTGACAATAGATGTTGCAAAACTAATTCGGTCAAACTAATTTGATTTCTCACACCTCTTTGGTATTTATGCAGGGGGAAAAATCATCCCTAAGACAATTCTCTTAAGTGAACTCAAGCCTTTAACCTTTGTTTTCTTGGAGTTTTCTATTCCCTTTTCATAATATTTTCTACTTCCAGAACTGAGTGCTTTACCTGAGCTACCATGTCAACTTTTAGCTGTGAAATGATGCAACTAAATTCTCAGTTTCAGTTCTTCAGGACTTTCACTTTCATTCTTCAGGACAGTTGCTTGTGATTTTCACTGATCAATAGAGATGAAAAGTGCGTATGAAGAAAACTCCTATTTATGCTTCAGACCATTACACCACCTGTCCTTATCTTGGTATGTATAAGGCATTACAGGGTTAAGGCTGTGTTACCATGGTAGAAAGAAAGAAGGAGGCCTCAAGGTACACAAGATTTATTCCTCCCTCAAAACATAGTCTTTTGCCTCAAGTGACCTATTACTCTTACAACTCAGCCCAGTTTCGAAACAGATAAAATGCTTACAAGTAATTTTTTCTCCTGAAGAGGACCATTTGGACTGTATATGTTGGATAGCATCCTGTGCACAGAGTGAGTAATGGGAAAGATTTCATAGAGGTGTTTGGGCTTGTAAGAAGACAGCACAGAACAGACAGCCCTTGTAACTAGGCAAGAGCTTAGTCCTCTCACTTGTTCAGCCACTGATTTAATAGAAAAGTAAACCACTTCTTCCCTCTCCCCTACACTCATAACTTTCTGAAGCAGAAGCTGCCCCTTTACATGCATTTGTATATCTCTGACCAGCAAGGGTCAGATCTCAGTTAGGACCTCTAAATGATACTATAATAAAAATATAATGATGATGATGATGATGACGATGATGATAATGGTAATGTCAAGAGTCAAGAAAAAGTCATTCTGCTGTAAACACCTCAAAGTCAAAAGCAATCCCCAGGTTTAAAAACAAATCTCAGTTTATGGAGTGAAAATTATTCCATTTGAATAACTAAGTTATGTCAGGGTCCCAACACAAAATCTGCATAAATATTTGACTCCTAATACATTCATTCATGTGACACTTCATGCTCCTCAGTTTCTCTTTCTCAGGTTCATCCTTATATAAGCTTTCAGGCACCCTGAGATGGTGCATTACAGAGTTAGCAGAAGTGTGCATGCTGCAACCAGAGCAATGGATGGGAAAAGGTTGCCTAGAATTGCCTCCTAATTTTGTTTCCTCTCCCCACCAAGGGGTAATTGCTAAACCACCAACAGCTAAATAGATCCATCAACAGATGCCAAGGCTGCAGCTGGGTTTCGGTCACGTCTTTCCCAGTAGGGGCCACCACAGAGCATCAAATAGGAAGGAAGGCTGGGAAGAGAAAATGAGTACACTATAACAGAAGGAACCAGGTAAATATGAAAAATGCTTCACTGGAAGATTAATCCTTCCTGTAGTCCATCGTTAAAGTAATAAAAGGTTTATGATTCATTTCTTACATTATAATGGAGGAGGCAATTAGTAATTACTGGATTTATAGTATTTGTTGTGTTAACTCAGCCAATAAAATACACAGCAAAACTGTTTTTCTGAAGCACATTCATTGCAAAGTAATGTTCTTGAAGCATTAAAAATGCAATCTAGTGCACTGCACTTCATGTATTATTACAGAAAGAAGGATGGTTCTCCAACGTACACTGAGGTATTAAGAACTCAAATATTTTCATTTTTTTCCTATCCAATTTTTTTTCCCCAAAGGAAGTTTAAACAATCTAAGTAATCTCCAGTAATAAGACTTAGCACAAAATCCTACATGTGCTTAATGTCTATTGTTAAAAAACTAAGCACCCTTTTTAGACTTCCACATCTTTCCCCTTAATGTGCAATCAAGTTTGTGTCTTTTCTTCACCTGGTCAGGCTCACACACTCTTCCCTGGCTATTGGAATTTCCTTTGTATCTGCCATAATAATACTTTTTCCTTCCCTTAAAGTATTTCATCAAAGTACTATTTGCTTCAGTAGCATTTTTGGCCTGCTGTGAATCGGAATTCCATTGTTATACATTGGTCAGTTTCACGTAAAGGTTTACATTCTGGAACTACTACAGAGTAAATTTTATATTAAACCAGTTGTTAATATATAGAAAAAAAATTAACCTGGATTAACAAAAAATGAAAGTATTATTTCAGTTACATTCTTGTATCTCACCTACATATGCCTTGGAACTCAAGATCTTGGGAAGTGATTGCTTTACAATGTATCCATGTTCAGTTATTGGGCTTCTGTCCATGAGCTAAATTAAACATGTACAATAATAGAAAACATATGAATTTTCCTTCCAAAAAACACAATCATCTTCCACTTTAGCCAAAGGAAAGTATACAATAAACACCACTCAGTTGAGGGACCCTACAACCAGGGAGGGGAAAGGGAATGCAAAGGGGTGAAGTTTGAGGGAACCCCTCCAACTTAAGCAAGGCATTTTTCTAAATCATGACTATATAAGCAAACTCCATGAAATTCAGGGTTGCCAATTCCCTTTCTAATACATTTTCCTATACACTCCCTAAACATTTTCATTTGCAAAAATAAGATTGACTTTCCCTCCATTGAAAAAACCTAGCCACATAATCCTCAATCATCAAGGCAGGAACAGCCCGGTAATGCAATTTCCTTCTTCTTAAAACTGAATTCAGAGTTAAACTGTCATGCGTAGAACTCCTCAGGGGTTCCTGGAAAACCATTTCCCCATCTGAGTATGTAACTCTGTGAAACCAAAAAGGGAAGCAGTCAATCTTGTCAGCTGTTTCTAGTCAAAAACGTTTTTGACAGAGCAGAATTATAATTCTTAGAAATAAATTTCTGCTATGGAATTTAGTTCACTCGAGTAAAAGCTGTTGAAAAATTCAAAATTGTCAAAATTATTGAAATAAAATGTCTTTATTCATCTGAACATTTTTTAACTCTATTGTTTCCAGAGTTTTCACCAGTAATACTGATTTTCAGATTCAATGTGAAAAAAACACTAACTGTAATCTGAACTTTTTGGGGAAGAGAATAAAAGCTTACATCCTCCAACACTAGTGACAGATCTACTGAAAATGCATTATTTGCCACATTGGAGAAAATCTTATATAAGCAACATGTAAAAAACTCCGAACAATAATAAGTTATCTAGCACACTCTTTATCACTGCTTCCTTAATATGGTTTCAAAGCCAAAGAAGAGTCTGTGTGCCTTAAAGCTTGTTGTTTTTTTAACCAACCATATCAGTTGATCTAATAAAAGATAATGACTCTACAAACCTTCTCTTTAAAAACATTTCACACAGTCTAGCTAGAGACAGAGAGGGGAAAATTAAGTTCACAAGCTTTGCTTGTGAAGTCCCATTGAAGGGACGATGAATTTGTCTGGATGCAATATGTAATAAACAACCCTGTGAAAAAAAAAGGCAGAAGCTTGCACAGCATCTGCTTTGCAAACTTAAATAACTTGGCCATTTAAGTTGTTTTGTTTGGTCTATTACATATGGCAAAATGATCCAATTGATGCACTCAGTACCATCAGTATTTCATTTTTAAAAACTAATCTGTTCTCTTCCCTTCCCCTCCCCATGTTGATGGAGGATCAGTTTAATATCTGGATTGCTGGCAGTGCACTTGAATGCTGGTGAGTCAGATAGATGGGAATGCTCTCTCTGAGTCAGTGTGGAGCCAGCCTCCCAGCATGGTGCTTGGGGACACTCTGGTGCTTGAGCTGCAATCATTTAGATCAGAGAAAACCAAAGCCCTGAACAGTTGCGGTCACTTGAAATCAGATGGAAAAAACAGAGATATTGCGCCAGTATCTTCAGCAAACTCAAAAGAAGACAATAATTGCATGAGGCCAGATCTGCTCACACTCTGCCAAGAACCTTGGTGAGATAAAGATAGTCTTTGTTTTCTGCCATTAAATAGTCAAGCTCATTATTTTTATTATTGAAAGAAACTGTAAAAGTTGCTATATTACACACAAGAAGTGGTTGCATTTCAGTGCTACATAAAGTGATTCTGTTACATATAAGCTGTAGGTTTGCACATGACAAGGAATAAATCAGTCCTAGCAGTGCTTTTGCATAGACTTATATGGAGTTTAGGGCAGTCCTAGACTTTTTAAATGACCTATAATTCATCTGGGAGAAAACAAAAGGAATTTAATTACAAATGAATTCTTTTGGGGAAAAAATACTGCTCTACCAGTTCTTTCCCTGCCCTATAAACTCTTTGCAAGCAGGGCCCAGATTTTTATTTTGTGTTCACCCAGTGCATAGTACAGTCAGATCCTCTGGGTTTTTGAATGATATATCTCAACAAAGCTATCACAACAGGATAGCCCCAATGACAATTATGCCCATGATAATAAATTCAACACTTTCCAGTGGATAGCACATATAATTATTACACTCCATTTCTGTTTATTATTCAAGTATTTTCAGTTTCCCTTAGCAAAAGTTCACGTCACTGACAATGCAGCCAATTAAATACACAAAGATGAACATCTGCAAAATTTCAAGCTACCAAGAAAGCTCTGATATTTTCTTGCTTCAGGAAAGAAAGTGAACAGACTGATAGGGAAGTTTTTCTCTTTTTTCATTCTGAAACACTCCAACTCTTGTAACCACCACCCCCTCATTCACATAGTTACATTGTTAGCTGGCAATTTACTAGGGAATCATCATGTGCACAGAAAACCATCTGAGAAACAAAATCAATTCAGTGAAAGGGACAATAACGCTAACATTTCAAAGTGATCTGAGGTGCACAGGTCAGGGAAAAAGGATTATGGTATTCAAAGTAAAACAAATAAACATTTACTTTTGCACTGTTTCAAAATGGAAAAGCATGTTTCCTGATAAGTGAAGTTCAAGTGAAACTCTCCATAAAATATATGTTGAGATCCTGACCTGAAAACTCATGTGGCAGTATAGAACTCAATGCAAAATTAAAAGGAATGAGTTCTCCACCCACCAACTTCAGCAGCGCTGCTAGGCACCATAATTAATTTAGCTTTGATATTTCATCAGCCCTTGATTACAGAGTGGAGCTGAGTGGAACATTTCACACAGAAAGTGAGACAATGTTGCAACAAAGTCAGGAAAAAAATATCACTTTTCACACGGCATTGTTTTGTGAATTTTGACATTTGATTTCACTTAGCTGAATGAAGAATGGAGTGAGAGAAGGTGAGCATGCCAGAGTGAGAGGGAGAGACAAGGCTCAGGCAGCACACCATTCTCTAAGTGGCTCACACGTTTAATAGCTGAATAGATGGGAGCAGATTCTCCATTTGACCAAAATTTTGTTGCATGCAAAGGAGAGACCTTTTGGGCAAACAACCAGCACTCCCAGATGTCTTGACCAGCCAGTCATTGTGCCAGTGCCAGCCAGACACTGATTCGCAGCCCAGTGCAGTAGGAAGGCTGCTCCACATCTCTGAGGTTGATCAAGGTCCCCCAGTGAAATGTTGAACAGCTGAGCATAGGTGTAGCAGACACTGAAATATGGCCCTTGACATCCAGTGACCTGTTTTGGACAGAAAGCCTTGCCCAAGGGCAGCTGCACAGGATCTGGTGCCAAGCTGTCTCTGCTCTGGGCATTTGTGTGGCAGCTCAGAAGCCAGTGGAGAGCTGGTTTATAAAGGGAGTTGAGAAATAAGTGTTCATTTTTATGACTGCCAACATTCACCTCAGCACTGCTCAAGTCCCTCAATATCTCATGGCTTTCCAGGAGCAAACCCTCTTCTAGCTGAAGAGTTCTGACTCATTTTAGTGTAAGCTTTAAGGAGTTTTGGAGAGTGTTGTGTGAAGGGGGTTTTTGTCCAGACACTCAATTTAGCAAATCTCCCCATTCCTCAATAGCATAATCCTTTGGGGGTGTTTCTGTGTGTGAGTGTGTGTGTGGGTGTGTGTGTTGGAGTTTCAGAGAATCACAGAATATCCTGAGTTTGAAGGGATCCACAAGGATCATCAAGTCCAATTCTTAAGTGAATGGCCCATATGGGGGTCAAGCCCACAACCTTGGCATTATTAGCATCAGGCTCTAACCAACTTTGTTTAAATCTGTTTAAGTACCAGGGGAAAAACAAACACACATGTTTTAGTTATTTTTGATTGTGTAAATTCTGTTTGTACAAATGCAGTGAAATGCTTTACACTCATACAGCAAATTTTTTATTCAATAGGATGTAAAAAGCTATTTTTGTTCTTTTTGCTAGGACTGGGAGTGTTTTGGATGAAAGAAGGTGGGGGGAGGAAATACTGGCATGTGTGAAATGAAGGAGAGGAAATGTAAGAAGAGAGAAATCAGAACATGACACGTAATAGGGCTACAGAAAGAGCAGCTGATAAAAAAAGATAAGCACTGAAGAGGAAATTAAAAGACAAGAAGTTATCCACTTGGAATCGATCAAGAAACAAGAGCATGTATGCCTGTAGTAACATCTCCATCTCCCATTGGCAGTTCCTCCAAGATCCAGGGTGTTCCCTGAGTCCTGGCTGACATCCAGCTTGGGTAATTATATTCTACTTACATAAAATTCCCCTTGCAGTTTCAATTGGACACCACTTTGCATCCCAAACTGTTCTGCAGTGTGGTTATGCCTGCTTCACAGCAGAGATGGCTGCATTTCAGCAGGGAGCAAAGTTATCTTTTTATATAGTTCATATACTAGGTTATAAAGCACCTGGGACCCTTCTGCATCAAACGTGCTGTACATATTATGTTATCAGTAGTATTCAAGTTATTAGGAGAAATAGTATACAGTCATCATTTATCTACTGAGACAATAAATTCTCTGTTAAGTAGGGTCTAAGCTAAATCACAGTGCCATAGTAGTGCTCAGATGGAATTGAATGGCACAGTTATAAAAGTAATTGAACAAGCCAGTATGGCTACAGCTGGGAAAAGTAAATCAAAGGCCCAGATCTTCAGCTTAAGTAAAATAGATTCATAGAACCTCAACTATTTACACCAGTGGGGAATTTGCCTCAAAAACACAGGTTAGCAAAGAGAGACTGACCATCCCTCCCAAAGTTTTAATGCTTTCCCACCCAGCAGGAACAAGAAGGCAATGGCTGATGAACTGTGTTTAAGCAGTAGTTGCAGTCTTGGAGGAGGTTCTGAGGCCAAAAAATTAGAGAAAGGGGAAAAATGCACATGCACACACACACAAGGGGAAAGAGCCAGTGAAAGAGAAAACAGAGATTCACAATATAACTAGGATTGCAAAAGTGACCCGCAACTGTCAGCTGACTCAGGTGAAGGAGCCAGAAGAGGGGAATTGTGCTGTTGCCCAGTAGCTTGAAAAGAAATCTGACTGCTTACTAGTTTGGTTTTTTGTTGTGTTTGTTTTTGGGTTTTTTATGTTTAGATCAAAAGAGCATTAAGTAATTCAGTCCATGTGTTTACACAGAGAAGAGTATTAGCATGGGGATGCATGGAAGCCACATGGGAATATCTGCTAAATGAGACTGCACTGAAAAACAGCCATTCAGCAGTCTTGCAAAACCCATTGTATGGAGGAGAGCTGACCACTGCATAATTCAACTAAGTGAAAGACAAAGCCATTGAGTGACTGAGTGCAGCAGCTTGTGGGGTACTGACAGGTTTGCTGTGCAACTTGTCTAACCTGTTACTTTTACGATTACTTCCACATCCAGAGTTAGGATATGGAGCATGATAGGCTCCACAATGAAGAGTGTGATAGAAAAAGGTAATCAATTAGTGTATAAGGTAATCAATTAGTGTATAAGGTAATCAATGAAAAAGAAGCAGATCATTCAACTCCCAAAATTTCAGAGAAGAGTATTTAAAATATAAAAAAATTGTTTAAATTTTTTTTCATGTTTTTTCTTGATCATGGTTTTGGGCTACTGAACAGCCACTGGCACTCCATTTACTACGTCTTATTGTAAAATGTAACAAGAAAAGGACTGTATAGTGAGACACAGACATTTTTCACAGCATGATTTTTTCTGCTGAAGAAAGCTCTTTTGGACCCGCAAGGCAGACATATGAGAGAAGCCAAATAATCTTTCTTTCATGGTGAAGTTAGAGAGAAAGAACTGTTGAGGCACAGCATCACAAGCCAGATGAGGCAGGTGATTGTCCTGCTCTGCTCTGCATTGGTGCAGCCTCACCTTGAATATTGTCTCTCCAGGTTCCCCAGGACAGTGGCCACAGCCTCAAGCCTGGCAGAGTTCAAGATGATTTTGGACAATGCTCTCAGGCTCATGATGTGATTCTATGACTGCATAGGGCCAGGAGTTGGACTTTGATGATCCTGATGGGTGCCTTCCAACCCAGCATATTCTGTGATTCTATGAGGTTCTGTGGAAGCCATCATTATAGACACCATTTCAAAAACCTTGACAGTGTGGAGGTAAAAATTCTAATTTGTGCAAGTGTTTGGTATCTTCTAAAGGAGAAGGAAATCAGTTGAGAAGGTGATGAGTTTAGCTCCCACTGTTTTTTGATTGACCAGCCAGTGCTGCTGCAAACTTCAGAAGATAGCAAGATTATAAAAAAGTCAGTTGAAATAGATTCAAACAACTAAAATCAGAGTGCATAGAACGTGCTGAATACAGTCAAAGAGTGATAGATTTAAATAGGAAATACTGCTAGATAGCATAATTTCTTTCAAAATATGATAAACTTTAAAGTACCACAACAGCAGTGACTTCATACTTGGAAAAATAGAAGCTTTTTTCAGAAACAACTAAAGATAATTGGGAATAAAGCTTAAGAAAATGGGTCAAGGAATATTTTTATTATTATTTTGTACATACTGTGAAGTATTTTGGTGAATTACAGAACCACATATCTGAAAATCTTACTGAAGCATCAGAGACAAGACTTAATTCTTTATTGTGGGCCTGCTAATGCTCTTCAGAATTAAGCTAAATTACTGTGTCTTTCAAGCCTCATATTTTTGACAAATGTCTAAGACTTCTTGATCTTTACCATGTATTTCACACTGGTTCACAAGTGAACTTTTCAAAAAATTAGCTCTTGATTTTGCGCCTTGCATTTTGTCAACTGGATTCTTGTGAGCTTTGGGTTAGCAACTTTAATCCTCTGCTTCACAGAGGCTAATTAAATTAAATCAACTGAGTGAAAAGGCAGCCTCTCAGGTCTGCAGTAGAACAGGAGCCAATCCCAGAGGGATGAGGAAGGGTAAGGCAGCAGCATGCAAGCTTTTCCCCTTCCCCCTTCCTCTTCGTGTAAGCTGTCCTAGGCACTGTCCAGGAGGCTGTCAGCTGAAACTGGCGGCTGCCATCAACTAACACTGGGCACATGAATATGAGCCAAAAAGACAACAGAAGGAGAATGGAAGTGCCAATGTCCTCAAAATTCTGGCGCTGATTGGAAATAAAATCTCCTTTATCTACCTCACTAATTTGTTTGATTAAGGGGATGTGACTTATCCCCATACATTGGGGACTGGTGAAAAAGCTGCTGGGAGATGGCTTTTGAAATCATGTGTGCCACTGATTGCAGCTCCCAGTCTGTGGGCAGAGACTGCTGTATTATCCTGTGATTAGCAGAATGGCCTCACTATAGGAAAGTCTGTGAAGCAGAGAAAGCTTAGGGTAATTTCTACTCATATGTGCCACAAGTTTGCCACCAGAAGACAAAGTTTGGGGTCATAGTAGTTATCATGTCAAGTACAGGTGGAAGTTTAAAAAACTCACCTTCACATGACTATGTTTTCATACTGCAATACAAGACCATGGGTTAAAGGTTTAAGTGTCCAAGTCAGCATTCACAATTGGAACTGGAAATTATTTTGCTGTATTGCATAAACATGGCAGTAACCTTTCCTTTCTGAATGTGATGTAGTCTTGTGCTAAGTGGCTGAAAACCTGGATGCATTGAGCTCAAAGAAGGAGATAGGTCTGCAGAGAGAAGTAATGTGTGTTAATAAACTGGTTATTAACATAAAGAGAGCAGGGTGTTTCAAAAAACATAAATGTTTTCAAGCTCACGAGCTCTTCTTTGGGACTAAATTTCATGTTCTTACACTCCTTAAACTCAACGGGAGCTTTAGCATGAGCTCATTCATCTCTCATATTTAAATTGCAAATAGAGAGGATATAAGATGCATCCTAAAGGAAATGAAATTACCTACCATTAAAGAAATGATGGGGTTGTTCTAAATAAAGCCTCGAGTGCTGGAGCATCTTGACCCAAAGTGGGTGTAGAGTTCAGAGAAGGCAAGTCAGAACACCTTTTAGCATTGGTTTACCCACCTGTTAAACGGGTCTAACAGTCAACCTCAGGAAAACAGAGAGCATAATTAACATATCTGATGTTCTCTGAGATTCAAGAGAAGAGAAAGAATACAGTGCAAAATACTCTTCTTATTTTTGTCATTTTGGTGATCCATCATTCCACAGCTCTGTGGGGACAGGAACTACTGTCTGATTCAGCAGGCAAACACATGCAAAAGCCACTGAGATTTGCCTTTGTTGTGGGCTGTCAAATGTGTTTTTATTTTTATTTAATTATTGGCCTTTATTGGGAGTGAGTTCCGATTCTGAGTGCTTTCATGGGACATCATATGATGAGGTGGTACCAAGGGAAGTGCTGCAAAGTAGGTCAGGTACCACAAATGTAACCAGACAAGTCACTCAGGGGAAGTTCAGCTGTTTCAAATAAGTCAGAGACTACAGCCTGGAAGACAGTGATTAAAGCTTAGAAGCCTTTGCTGAAGCCACAGCATGATAGGCCTGAATCACTCCAGCAGTCAGATAAAGTTGTGCTATTATCAGTTTTCAGCCATCGTGCTAAAGTTCTGATCCTGCCAACCTTACTCACATCAGGGACTATCCTTTGCCTGGCAAGGAGACCCATTTCCTGTGTTCACACATCATAATTGAGGTCTGAGCCTAGAATAAATAAAGGCATATGAAAGACACTCACTGCTGTCTACATTGTATAAACTTTGCCTAGGCATTTGAATTTTTATCCAAATTGAGCTCATTCATTGAAGCTTTTGTGGTTCTTACACAGGCGGGACTTAAAATATTGTCAACCACCTTACATAATTAAATGAGTGTTTGTAATTAAATAGCCTCTATATTTGTTGAATTTGAGCTATCTTCCCTCACTCACAAAAGGAAAATAAATCTGGAAGAGACACTCTGATATATATTTTGTTTAACTAAAATGGAATTTTTAAGAGCTACCTCACACACACCCCTTCACATCTGCCTAATTTGAAAGTTAGCTGTAATAATAAATTCCCAAACCAACCCTTTCAATCTGTGTAATCATTGTTCACCTTTAGCAGCAAAATTTCTTAGAAGGGGAAGTGTTACTCTGGTCTGAAAAGGCCTAAACTTCATCAATTTCCTTACCTTACTGCTGATTTTCACTAGCTTCAGGTTTTGTCTGTGATTAGGACCAATGTTTTTATAATGTGTTTTCTTTGCCCTGGAATGGAAAAACAGAAAAGAAGTTAAATCTGGGTTTGGGGTTTTTTTGGTTTTTTTTTGGTTGGTTGACTGGGGTTTTTTCCCCTTAATATACATTTTTATTTAGATATCAAACTGGTCCTGATGCCGATTTTTGGCAAAATTAATTGTACCAGCAGTGCCCTATCTGCAGCGCTTTCCGCTTGACATCCTGGACTTTTACATCTTCCTGGGCAAGCAAGCCTGACAAGGATGCTGTTACACAGCTCTTGTTTAGTGTTTAGATCTTTAATATTTAGATCTTTAAAGTGTTTTGTGTCTACTTCTAGCAGGCTTTGTGCCAGTTCCCCAACAATGTAGCTGAATCAGTAACTTGGAGCCAATTCCATGATAGTGAGTCCAGCAGTCTGCTCTGGGTATGTATCTTGTGAGTCCTGCAGCCTGCAGGCCTCTTTGCCAAACAATGATATAATCAATAAGCTGCCAACTCTTGGATCAAGGATGTATCCAAGATATTTTAGGCTTATCCAATTACTGAATAATTGTGTTTGCAATAACTAGCTCGTGTTCAGCACATTTGGTTATTAGAAGAAAGTTGATTGCTGCTGACTCTTTCAGTGCCAGTACAGCCAGAAAAGCTCCACTTTATTATGTCTCCAATAAGCTTAGCAAAGTTACCTCTGACTGTCTGTTTTCCTATTTTTGGTGTCATGTAATGACATGCAGCTTATTCACATTGCTGTCCTCCGGTGGGGTTAGCGTAAAGGCTTTAAAGATATTGGCAGTGTGCCTCCAATTTCCTCTTCTCCCCTTTATACAACTACAGAGCTTTAAATCACAGTCCCTAAATTCACAATCAACTCCTGAAGCCACCCAGTGAGGCAGCAGGATGTGGAGCTATTCCGAAGCATCGATGAGCACCGAGTGCTGTGCTCCTGGGGTCCCCTCTCCCTGCAGCTGGCAGCAAATCAGTATAACCCACCTGGCAGGTAAGGGTTCTCTTTGTTATGCAAACTGGTGTTTTTCAAGGCTTTTCACTCTGCAGACAAAGAAATAACCTACAGACACGGCAGAAAGCTAAAACCGTAAGAATTCTAGCCGTTCTGGAAACAGTCCTGCTTCAGTGATTTCTTTGAATACAAGTGAAACAACTGCCCAAACATGATAAAAATTTTTAATATATTTTCATGGTCATTCTTTTGGACATTTTGCACTTCCAAGGAGATCCCAAGATGCAGCAGCTATTTAGCATGATTTGGTCTCATGCTGATTTTTAGTCCCCAAATTCAACAGGATTTGGGACTCCTTTGAGAAATTCTAGCAAAATTTTCTTTAGAAATCATGCTTAAAATAGATTGTTCCACTCATTCACCTAGTAGGTAAGCATAAATACATTGCAAATGAAGCTGCATGGGTTGAGTTTTTTAAATTTGAGGAGGAAATCTAAAAAAAACCACAGTGAATATGCTGGGCCAAAAAAACCATATTTGCATGTTGTAGAGCAATATACATTCAGTGTGGAAGGGTGATGAGAGCAGAAGCAAATATCCATGGATCAACAAGTGAGTTTCAGTCTGTATGCAGAGGTATGTTCCTTTATATAGCACTTAACACGAGCTCCCAGGAAATCAGAGGGTGAACACTGAGCATATATAGATGTAAGGGTTTTCAGTGGCATTGGTCATGGTTTCATGGTTCAAAGAAGACACAGGTGCTTTTCAGTCAACAGCCAAGGGGAACCACATACCCTCTTTCCTGGAAACAGATAAGGTGCTGGGATAGTAGTAGCTCACTATGCAGAAGCAAATAAAGGAAAGGATTTTAAAAAAAAAAAAAAAAAAAAAAGACAAACAAAGGCAGTTTAAAACAAGTGGTAACATCGCTCTTAATTTTGGGGTTTTTTTGTACTGACAGTTTTAAAAATCACTTAAAATCCACATAAAAGTATAGTATGTGGGATTCAAATAAACACAAGTGGCCTACTAATGCACTAACATGTGTGTAATTATTTTAAAATCTGGTTGCACAACAATGAACTCTGCTTTTCATCTTAATCTCATGGAGGAGAAGAGATTTCTGTGGTCTTGGTAAAATGCAATCCACGCCAGGCTTGGACTAGTCTGGCCACCCAGGTTTGCCTTTTCATATATCTGATAGATGTGTTTTGACAAGTTATATTAAGTACAAAGCAGGCCACCAGAGCAGCATGTGGAGTTGATATAGGCAGAGACAGAAAGGCAAATAACAGTATGAACACACTTTTGTAGGCAGTATTTGCCATAACTGAGAATCCCCCCATACATCATATTACCACATTTCATGAAGGAGGAAAAAAACCTCAGTGCAAGAAACAGGGTTTAAAGGCTTTCAAAAGGCAATATTTTATGCAGGATTTACAGTCTTTGCATCTCCCTTATCTGTGTCAGGTTTGTTTTATATTTTATATTTTTTAAGAAGTGAATTGTTAGCCTTGGTGTACCTTTCATTTTACACTGGTTCAGTTAAGGGGAATGTCAGAGCTTCCATTCCCACTCCATCCTTCGCTTTCTATTAATACCAGTGTATGTTTCATTTAGTCACTCCTCTGAAAACTGGTGCAGAAACTTCATAAAGAGAAAAAAAATGCTGGCACATGCACACCTGAATTGATTGCCCTTTTCTTTCACAACCATCTTGAGTACATCACCGTCATCCTCCAGAGCACTTCTAAACAAGTTTTGGCAAAAGCAAAAACAAACACTATTTTACAACATCTTTGGATGCACTTCCAAAATGCAAAACTAATTAATCAGTAGTCTCTGAGAGGCTCAGCTAAATGTGGCTGCCTCTTTGACACTGATCTCAGCTTTGATGTGAATATAGAAAGCATGTGAGCAAACCCCCTACAAGAGGTAATGGGTTTCAATTATTTATTTGTTTGGAAGACGGGGGAGTAGAAGGTTAGCAATAAATACACAGCTAATCCTGCTTAGGCCCTGCTAACCACAAGGGTGTTTAACTCCCTGCTTCCTTACACTGTGTCTGCACAGGATGCAGTAGGATGCCTTTCTTGGGCTGTCATTGTGCCAAGTTCCTTACAAAGCAGAATATACTTAAAGGATATGTATACTGTCAAGCCTCATATAAAGACTGTTATTTTTAATTATTCATTAGCAACACTAGAGAGCTGCTAGCTCAACATATAGGCCTTTCCCCTTGCTTCGTTTAACTGTCATTGGTTTTCAAGTCAAGAGTGTGTATTCTAAGCTAGTCATTAGCATTGTATTCTCCAGACACAATATAATCATCCTAATAATTGATTGTAGTGAAGGTAGTCACTTGTATCCCATACAATTCTCAGCCATGAACTTTGTCCTCTGCAGTTTATTATGCACAGAGAAACATCTTGATGCTATAATCTATCTTCCTCACAAATTTACATCAAAGGGCAACAAGCTACATATTGCTCCTTCAAAACATACCACTTGTATGATGCTGTAAAAGCACCTGCTTTTTCTGAAAAGCATGTTATTAGCAAATGTGAAATTAAAAAAAAAAGGACCAAGTAAAAGCCTTCCACATAGAGACTATTAATGTATACAGAGAGAAAATACACACAGGATCTTTCTTTGGAAATCAAATCTGTTAAAATAAAGTAGAATGACTTTGTGTCACAAACAAAAGGGCTATATTGATACTTGACTGATTAAGAGAAACTGCCTGTAGAAGTAAGAGTAATCTACAATACTTATGTGATAAATACTTTGGGAAAAATGCCTACTTTCCTTGTTGACTGGACCAATTTAAAATCATTTCATATTCTTAAATCATTTATAAGTTCTACTGTTTTTCTCTCCCCCTATACAGACCTGTCTAATGCAATACATAGATAGAGAAACTTGGAAGTTTTCAAGATGTCTATTTATAAAAGTTTTAAATCTGATGTGCCACACAAATTCTCTAAGCCTAAATATAGTCCTCAAAAGGTGCAAATGAAATGGGACAAAAAGGACCCACTGAAACATTTATAAAGATGAGGAGAAAAAAATCTATGGTAAACAGCAGCTAATTGTAACCCCATTCCCATCCTCTCCTGCCTCCAGCTCAAAACCAATATGATAATTGACCTCAGGAAGATAAAATGGGAATATTCTGTATTCACTTGATAGATTAGATCCATGTACAGAAATCTTATTACAACAGTGATTAAGCACTTATTTATATACACTGAATAAGTATCTTAAAAATCTGGGAAGCTTACTCATCTGTTCTATACAGATACACTTTTCACCATCTTTAAGCAAGATGAGTGATAGCAGGAGTGTTGGACAACACAGTTGACGGGATTGGAAACATCTCTAAGAGGAGAACTAGCTTCTTGGAAATTAATCCAGCTCTTTTCCTATTACAAGAAGGCGCAAAGTCTGAAAATCTTCAGAAGCCAATTGGGTCACATGATGCCTACAAGCAGAATGAAGAGGATTTAATAAGTCACTGTTGCCAATTCAGTATAATTCTGAAACCAGGATCTCATCGTAATATGATGGACAGTGAAGTATGAAACATGGGATAGCCACAGCTAAGCCAGCATGAATGACTTTCCTATAAAATAGGAGACAAATCAGAAAATTTATGATGTTTTCTCTTGCAGAATGGAAGTAAATTTGAAAACTGATATCATCAAAAATACTCATTTAGTATGAGTCTCATCCTTAACTGGTTACTCAAAGATCACTCCAGCTCTTGCACATGCACAAAGCCTTAACAAGTTTATAAGCTGTACAATTTCTTTCTTCTGAATTAATCACCAGACACTCTTAACACAGAAAGAGTTGCTTTCTCCTGAGGACACTCAGCAGTATCAGTTATTTTTTGAAGTTGTCATTCAAACCAGACATCATCCAAACAAACCTATTCATAACTATTTCAAATCAGTTTTTCCTGTGGTAATGTAGATTTTTTATTAAATTTTGTTCTTGAAGAAGGATAAATGCTTCTAATAGATGTTGCACACAACAATAAGGCTTTAAAAGAAAAGTGGGAAGACTAGTGCACTTAATGAGTTATAACATGCCTTTTAACTATAGGTTTTGTGGTTGGAAATGCATATGTCTTTCTATTAATAATGTATATATAAGAAATGGTATCGAATAAATCAGCATTTCTTAGATAAAGGCACACTGTGCCTACTATGGGGTTAATTTGCAGTATGGATCTTGAAACACTAGGGCTAGTATTCTGTCTGAGGCATTCTAAATCATTTTGTGTTTTTCCCCTCTTAGTAAAACTTTTGGAAACCTGATCAACTGACATTGTGCAAGAGCCTGGTCTCCATCTCTATTTCATTAGCTCTTACTCAGATAGATGGAATCTTTGACAGTTCTTTAGTCCTTGGTCACTGAAGACATCTCTAAGACAGAGTCAATTTTCTAGACCTGACAATAGAACTAACTTCTACATCTTCTTCTATACCCTTAGATTCTCCTCTCTCCTGTGGGAGTTTCATATTAGAAAGTACATTTCCGAATTCCATTTCAAGGAGCTGTTTCAATTCTTTTTCAGTGAACATCTTGTCAGCTTTACCAATTCACTGATCCATGTTTCTCATGCAAACCTAGAAAATCCATGCAGCACACTGTACATTCTCCAATGTGACCATGGTTGGGCTTGTTAACTGGTAAGTAGGTTATTATTTACTTCTGATGAATGATTAAGCGCTCTGTGACAATGTAAAGAAATTTGGCCTGTGTGGTCCAGCTGCTAGCTGAATTCAATTGCTTCTACTTGAGCTTGGTATGTGGAATATTTAGTAGTCTTCAGCATAAAAATCTTTGCTCAGGCAGGAAATGTAAATATTTTCTTATTCCTTACAAGAGGAAAAGGTCAAGTTTTACTAAATTGCCCGTATCACATTTCTCAATATTATAAATTTTATCAAAAGCTCAATTTTTTGTTGTAAAAGGAATATTCATTTATTCACAATAAATATATTTAGTAAGTGACTGTCTAGCATAATAATCCTCTTGCTTTTTACTTTTGTCACAGTATATAGTGTTTCACAGTGTGAACAGCAATAATGGTCGTGTGTTCATATGAGTAGATTCATTTTGGCAAGTCTTGTTAGTTGACAGGTATGTAATACACTTGCCTTGCGGCTTTGAGACCAGGTTTCAAATACAGCCTTCACTGAAGTGACTGAAAATCATTCAGATCTCATAACTGTATCAAGTGACAAGTAACGTGAAGTCAGTCAGTATGTGTATGGGACCTGATGTACACTAGCCAGTCAAAAGTGCTTCCCTTTATTCAGTGTGCTGCTATCTCTGACCATCACAAGACACTTAAGGCAAAGGATTAAGGCCAGCAACACAAATCTATCTTTCTAAATATATTCATATCTTTCCAGCAAGACATTTATGTGCCCAGCAGCTGTTTCCTTAGCTTTTGGACTCAGTGTCCACTAAAGGAACTCAAGTCCCTCACATATACAATAAGGGCACTGTACTAATTGTCAACATTAACTGCCAAAAGCAGCAATTCTATCAAGTTGATGTTGACTCAGACATGGACTTGTCCTGATTGGGTTACTCTTTAACGCTGCTGGACACCTCTCACTGTAATGTTTTCACTACTCACCAAAGAGTGCCAAATGTTGGCATCTCATTCATGCTTGTCATTGCCATGATATCACACATTTAGCTGTAAGAGGAAAAAAGGCTTCACCTTATTATATCACATACAAGGAACATGTCAGTCATACAGACTCATGGTCAGAAAAAGGAAAATGGAGTTTATGTCCAACAGCCAATGATCCTGCAGGCTCTAGATAACCTATTTAATTACACTTTTTGTCCCATCTTTATCCACTATAAAATAAACTTATTACGATTAAGAATATGTGTGCTAGAGATGTACAGCTGGTTTGCAATCTTTTTATCCATGGGCACAATGTACAGCACGTGCAAGTATGTTTATTTTATTATAAGCATCTCAAAACCCATTTTATTCCCCTAAATATTTTCTTTTAAGGAAGAAGGTATCATAAAGATGGAGTGTCTTCCAACTTAGAAAAGAAACTCATTGTGTTTTCACTTTGTGGCATGGTGAGTAGCATAGATGAGGTGTATTTCTCCTAGCTATGACATGGCCATGCCAGTATGTTGATATATACTGTATATATATAAAAAAGGTATATTCTTTTTTTAAATTCTGGTCTGACCTTTGAGGTTTTCAAGCCTTTCTGAGTCCTGCCACACCTGTTTCCTCTTTATTTATTACACATATACTTTCTTTTTTCTTTTTTTTTTTCCCCACCCTTGCACCTTTCAAGATGTTTTCTTCCTTTCCTCTACCCCAACAGTCTGTGAGTTCACTGAACCCCAAGAAAACATGAGGTCAGGTCATTACTGCTCTGCCCCAAGGCTTTCCACTTTATCTCGTAGTATGTCAGTATTTTCTGTGCTGTTTGCAGCTCCATCCAATTAATTTTCATATGCTGATGTCAGTTCCACACTGGAAGTAGCCACAGCTATGCTAAGGGGGTGCTATTTTTATTCCCCTTTAACTTTTAGGCTGTCTCCTCCACAGCCAAAATCACAAAACCAGCTCTTCCTTGACAAGTTTCTTAATGAAAATACTAAATAATCTGTAAAATAATTAATCTAGTGTGCTCACACTTGAAGATTACTGAATCATTGGGGTTGGTAACATCGACATTACTGTTAGTAACTTGACTACTGTATCCTTTGGACTAAATCAAGATAAACCAGATATTCCTCAGAGAAAGCTGCACAGAAGAAGGGAAAAACATGACTTTCAAGTAAAAATACACTGTAGCACAGTCACCCCCTTTCCATGCTGTGTCATTCAAGCCATAATTTTGGGAAACCGTAGGATGTCTATTCCTCGTGCTGATAGCTGTTAGCACATGAGAATTTTGTGTGTTCATTGCTACCTGTAAAAAGTCTGTTTAAAATTCCTTCTAATTGTCTCGGGTCTTTTTTTGTTTTCCTCTAAAATCGCTGCAGTGATCATTACAGAAAAATCCTATTCTTCCATAAGGCAGTAATGTTAATGAAAGCCACAATGTAGTTCAGTCTTGAACTTTACCAGCATAAGTCAGGGGAGCTTACTGACACCCAGTGACATTATTTACAGCAGCTGAAGATTTGGGGGTTTGGGACAGTGTAATGATCTTGTTTCATCAAGCTAATTACTATGGAAACAAACACAATAAATAGGAATAACAGTCATAGCAATATGACTAGCAACACACCGTCATTTTTAATGCTGAATTATAACTGATTAGGCAAGTAGAAAATATTAGATGTTCATGCATCTCAGGTAACTGGCATAGAAGTTTATGTCCACATCAAAACTGTGAAGAGCATGAATCTCTAATTTGTATTATTTCCAGCATACAAAACTGAATTCATTCTGTTGGTCTCATCTGCCTTGAAGCTTCTTTATCAGGAATGTTCTGTGTAGCAGCTTACCCATAAAAGATCCTTTACATACAAGTTTGAGGAGTGCAACTCTATAACTTGAAAATTACTTTGTAGAGCAACTAATTTGGCTAAATGTCTTGTGAGGTATCTTCAAAATTTCAACATACATCCAAATGTTAGAACAAATATCCTGTGACTTGTCATGGCATCTGCATTATTAAACAAAGTATTTGAGAGGGGCCTTTGATTCTGATGGTGGGTGGAATCTAGGAAAACGTGCAAAGAAAATGTAATGTGGGACATTTTCTTTGTTCTTTATCTCTCGGATTTTACACCTCTGATGTCATAAATCAATAACAGAATAATTGTACAGATGAAGCATAGATTTATACATGAGAGTTTCCCAAAGATTTAATGTCCAATTTTTTTACCAGAGTCCATTTTAATAACAAGCCACTTTAAAAAAAAAGCTACCACTTAAATCAAGAATCAATTAGAAACATTAATAAAAAAAGCCCTGTTAACTTCCATTAGACCCTAAATGAGCTTTTTAATCTCCATTAATCATGCAGTTGTTAATCATTGTTTTTATCAAGATTGTAAAAACCAGGGTTTTTAATTCCTTTCAAATAAATTAAAAATCAGCTTTGCTTAAAAACTACAAGAAAATCTTACCTACCAAATGAGGAAGGGAATGGAATTCATGTGTTCAGTTATTTCTTGTCCATGGACTGAGGTAAGCACTGGTGGAAAACAGAGTATGCTAATTGGTAACTACTGCAACATCTTCATCTGTGATGAAGACTCAAATCACAAAGCTATTTAAAAGGCCCTGACTCAAGACTGGGGCATAAGGAATGTAGAAAATTACCCTATGGTTTTGTTGAAATATTTTTATTTTTCATAAGAGATAGCTAAAGCATTGGGAAGTATATGGTTCCTTCCTAATTATGTGGTATTAATTCCTTCTCAAAATAATCATAGAATCAGAGAATTGCAGGATGGTTTGGGTTGGAAGGGACCCTAAAGATCATCAAACCTTAATGGCTCAGTGAACTTGTCAGATAAAAATCTCACTCGCTGTTGTACAGCAGTCACTGCCCAAAGACCTCAGAAACGGGGAGAAGCCTGCTGGATTTTTAGGCAGGTTGAGAAACCCTCCCAAAACCTTCCCTTTTTTGGGAATGATGTAATCTATTCTAAACTTATTTTCTTTTTAAGCATCATTGTTTATGGTTGGCATTATTTGCAGGAAAAAATATAATATAGTAGGCAAGGAATTCAATCTTTTTTAACATTTCCTGTATTCATTTTCTCTGTCTCTGATAGATAGATCTGTATCATCCACTGTGACACTGGCAGGCTGAGAAGTAGGTAGGTGGGAATGAAAATACCCTGTGGGATTTTTGGGCTTGGGCAGTGCAAAGGGACACAGTACTTCTCTTTATTAAAATTCTATGCAGAAAGCCATTCAAATTTCAGTTTAATGTCCAATCTTTTACAACACTCACCTAAGCCTGGCCTTTAAGGCTACCCTAGCCCTAATTAACACAGTTAATTCAAAGCAGCAGCTCACAACGAAATAGTTATTTAGCCCAGATGTGAAAATTTCCACTTTAAAAAGCAGGGGTGAACTTTCCCTCTGTATGAAATGTTTATACACTCATGAAAACATCAGGCATTTTCTTCTTGCTTGGCTTACAAATATTCTCCCTCTTGCACACAAAAGAATGGGTACATTGCACAACAGCATCAGAGGGAGCCTGGGGGCAGCAGTGCCATGCGTTCAAGAATTACCTTGGGGCTCTTCAAGACAGGCCACTGGAGGCGGAGGTGACACAATGAATTCAGAGAAAGTGGAGGAGTGCTGGCTGAATAGATTCTTATGCATTCTCTGTATTTAGTAATACCCACATATTGGCATTGACATGAGTTTCAGAGGCAGAAGGGTTGAAATGCAACATGGCATTCATAACAAAGACTGATAGAAGCAAAATAGGAACAATACTAAATGGGACATCATTAAATATTATTATGAGATAAAGTTAAATTTACTTAGTAGAAAAAAATTCTCCTAAGAACTGCATTTCAAAGACTGACATTTCATTGCTTGGCACATTCCAGCAATGACTGAGAATTGAACAAAGACATTGCAGTCTAAGAAGATCAGGGAGCAGAATATTACACTTCACTTTTTAATGCGTGAGTGAGTTTAGTGTGGGCTGAAGGTAGGAGCTGATAAAGCAAGGAGGTGCTATGCAACCTTCAGTCAAACACACTCTGTTTCATAACTGCCAGAGGCCTTCTCAGGTGCTCCTGGTCTCTCCAGCAAAGAACATGGATATGTGCAGCTGTGTGCAGGAAAGACCAGCTTATTTCTCCGGGGTGCTTGCTCTAGCCAGAACAGAGATTTCCACCTAAGAAATGAAAGCTCCTTACAGCAATAACCTGAGCCATCTAGACCGTATTGTACTTTTTAGATTTTATGAGCTCATGAAAGACTTTCAGGCTTAATCTTTCAGCCATAGTTAAGACTTGAGGGCAAGGGGGAAGGATGTGCTAAATATAGCAAAACAAGGAGAGATTCACTCTCCTGGAGGGAGTACGAAATTATGAAAATCCCTGCAAGGACTCCGCTTTCTCCATAGGGTATGCAATGCAGTAGGTTTTGGAACACAGATATGTTGGTAGAAGTATTGCTGCACAAGTGCTCAGCCATTCAGTGACTAACTCCAAACCTAGACCTGATTTGCCACACAGCACTAGCGCTACCCACTGCCTACATTTTTTCAAATGCAGTTGATTTGAACTAGAGAGTCTTCCCTAATTTTCCTCCAATTTCTTACTACTGGAAACTCAATCACGACCTAACACCTTAAGCTCATTGTGATCAACTCCCTCTTTCCTTTCTGGTCTGTTAGGCCCTTGGGTTACGCTGTCCCAGGTGCAGGCAGTTGGTCTTCCAGCTATCTTTGTTCACACAGGGTTTTGAACAGTGGCTGTATCTTGAGGTGGAGAGTGTGTCTATGAATACACTGTTCTCAAAATATTCTTCAGGGCTTTGCTAAGGTAATAGCTGTCCTTCCTTAAGATATGTTGTGCTTTAATATTCATAGGGCTTGCTTAACCTATTCCATCTTGATGCAGTTGTTTCACCCTTCTGTAGCCTGAAGGCTGGAAAAGACACACATCACCCCTTCTTTTTGATAAGTCTTGTTGGTGTTATTTACCACACCCTGGTATGTTTTGATGTTTTGTTGTGATTGCTTGGCTTCTACAAGCTGGGTGTTACCAAGCATATTCAACATTCCCTGTCCTCTCTGAGTTATTGGGATTTAAATGCTGATTTAATGAGTTCTGCATGAAACAGAGGTTGCCTGGCACCTGGGCAATCCTTTACCAGCAAGGTGCTAGGATCTCTCTTCCCTTTGTATCTTTCTTTCATTAGTCTAATGAGAAGATTTATTCTATTTTCCAGTAGTGGGGAGACTTATTTAATCTTCTGCTGAAGACAACTGAGTGTTCAGTGGTTTGCTAACTATTCATCAATATTTGGGAGATGCCATCCTATCTCAGAAACATAGTCAGTTTGGAATAGGACACTGCTCAGTCTAAGCTGGTAGCAGTTTTCTGAGCTCCTTTCTTCACAGTGGTTCAGTCAACTCTTACCTTGCTCTCAGCTGCAGCTATTTGCTCTTGTGGAAAGAGTGGATGGGTTCAAAATGCAGTGTGGGATGGTATGAATTCATATGAACTTTCTGCTGAGGTGAACAAATGTTGCAAGCAAGGAGGCAAAGTAAATAGAGCCTTGCCTCTTTCCTGGGAAAGATCCTTGGAAACTAAATCCAGGGGAGCCATGCAGAGAGAGCTATTGGCCCTGGGAAAGGCTGGTGTTGAGTTTTTCAGCTCTGTCTTCAGATATTTTTTGAAAGCAATATCTGAAATTGAGGTAGTTCATATAAAATGTCAGAAAATCAGAGTTATGGTGTTGTGGAAACAAAATGGGTGTCTTTATTGCAAACCTCTGCTCTTGGTTCAAAAGTGCCAAGAAAGTAACTACTCATATAGGTCCAATTGAAATTTTTTCTTTTTACACTTGCATTTTATTTCATATGTTACACAGCTCAGTATTCTACAATTCATCTGAAATACACCTTTGAGTTTCCCTGTTAGTTACTGCCTTTCACTGTGAGCTATTTGCACTGACTGCAGCATGCATCCAGCATGGGTGAAATTCCTTTTGGAGTTATCCTTACTGGCCAAATAGGCAACTGCACCCAAAAGATGCATGCTTAACATAAAAAGACAATTATTCCCAGGTTCCTACTATACTGATTTTATGTTGCCAAAGGTAGTGAAGTAGTGCAGCCCAACTGGCTATTTTTGGTGATGAAGGTCTTGTACTCAGAAACTGCCGACTTTTTGGTCTCCTCAGGAGCAGCAGCGCCCAGAAATTTACTTCCCGTGATAGCTGCTTGAAATGGTAGATTCAATTCTTTATTCAATGAAGAAAGAAATCTTTTTTAATTAAATCTTGCATAGATTTTCATTCCACATTTTCTCAAATCCAAGTAATTGTTTTTTTATTATTATTTGAAACAAAATATAAAAATATGTCCTTCTTTCCTGTGCTTTCTTTCTTCTCTCTGCCTGTCTTATGGAGAAAAAAAAAAAAGAGTGACAAAAATAGTATCTAAAAAAGGAGACTTAATTGAAAAGTCACTTTAGGAAAGAATCCTTATCCATTTGCAAAAGATCATTTTTGATAATCTGCAAAGGGAACTATGGTGACCACTTATTTTTATCCTGTGAAATTAAAGACAACTCTTTTATCTCCAGTTCCAGCACTTCACTGGGCCCAAACTGTTTAGCCCACTAACAGATTCAGCAATTCACCACGAGTTTTTGCTAAGTGGTTTTTTCTTTCTCATCCATCAATTATTTCCTATATTTCTGCCAAAATAAAAAAGCCAAATGCATTGTAAAACAAAAATGTCAGATGTTCTTGCTTCGACACTGACCTTTGACAAAGCAATGTGTTTGTTCTGGTTTTTTTGAGACACAAAGTTAGAAATGGTTACTTGTGGCTAGCACAGGTCCTTCCCGTGGGAACATTTTGCTATATTTCATAAACAAGATAAAGTCTGGATGTTTTGCAAACAACTTCTCCGGATTAGGTCAGTTCGGGCTTGGCCAATTGGGCCTAGGGGGAGGTCTTGGGCTGACCAATCTGGGGCACCTCTGTAAACTCTATATATATGGAATTCAAAACAATAAAGCTCTCTTCTCCTCTCTTTCCTTGTCTGAGAACTTGGGTCATTCCTCAGCTAGCCGCTCAACAGCGACAGTTACTTGATTAGGGCCAATGTGAATGTCTAACATTTGGAGTCAAACAGCAGTGCTCTGGCACACCTGCACTTGTCTGAGCCTCTTATGCTCTGCAAAATAAAAATACATTAACATAGTGAAAACCAATGTTAATATGCAAAAGCAAGAATTTACTTTCTGTGTTCACGATATATTGAAATTATGAGAAAAACACCTCCAGGCACCTTTCCTCACCTTTCATATCTGCCCCTGTAAAACAGCCTCTGCTGAATCGATGGTCCCTACAGAACGGTTGCATGCTTTAAACGGCAGAAGTACAATGTCTTATAAAGTTATAATCAGGCTAGATCTCACTAATCTGGGTTATAGCTCAACTGTGAAGGCTCTTTTGAGTAAAATCATTTCTTTATTAATGAGATTCAGCCCAATCTCACTGATAAAAATTACTTTAAAAGATGTCCCTTTGCTGCTATTCAAATGAATGGGAGAAAACGGTGGGTGTTTTAAGAGCTGTCTTCCTGTCATATCAGGATGGATCTCATTAGTGAAGGGAATGATTTTACCAGGAAAAAGCTTCTACAATGAGAAAACATAGCCTACCATAGATGAGCAAAATTCAAGTCTAAAAAAAAAAACCTTAAAAATCATCTCACTGTTCGCACTCAATAACAGGAGAAAGGACATTTCTCTCTCTTTCAAAAAAAAATTAAAAAAAAGAAAGGAAAGTAGTTCTTTAAGTTAAACTGGACAGGATCTCATTAATATAGGAACTATTTTACTTAAAAGAACTACCAGAATTATTTTACTGTTCAACCTAGATTAATCAAATCAAAAATGATTGGGGGGGGGGGGGGAAGGAATAACTCAAAAGTGTTATATATGTATATAAAGCATTTAAGAAACCGATATAGAGGGATTATAATCCACAGATATTTTTTAAGTAGTTTTCATATATTTGGCCAGGTAAACTTTTAAACCAGTGCTTGGAACCTCAGTTAGATGTGACCAACCACAAGTGACTGACAAAAAAGGCAATAAAAGCTGTAAAACCACACAAATTTTACAATAGCCTGATTGTCCTTCTCCTTGGATGTTTATCAGGAAAGGCTCAAGAGCCACAGACTTTTTAGCTATTACTGATTCCTCTTACCATCAAAAGAAAGGCAGTTTCAGCTGGGTCCTGGACCACAGACAATGTGGGAGTATGTGCTTTTTCCTTGTCACCTTTTATTGTGTTATGAGGTTCAGCCAAAATCTTGCAATGAGGTCTCTCAATTAGCATTGCTCTGAATGTAAAAGACAATGATCAAGAAAGATCCTAAGGTGAAGGAGAGGACATGGTTATCTTCATCTCTAAAGCACTTCCAGAAAAGAGGAGAGGCTGGGAGGGTGTACTGCAGATGTGCAGTTCAGAGTCCCATCTGAACAGGAGCAGGAATCCGGGGAAAACCTCACACCCAGCTCAGAAAATCACCCAAGCCTGGAAATATCTATTTGAACAGAAACTAAGCTTAAGAGACTGTGTGTGTTTCACGGTATTGCAGTATTAGACAGACAACAGTGACTGCAAAATCATATCGATAGACTTGCACAGTGTCTCTGGTTTCCTACTACATGGTTTTTCTAATATTTTGATGCCTTTATTCTGCTCTCACAGCACTCCTCCATGAAGCAATATAGCCAGCTGCAGACACTTATCCAAACTGCAAACACAAACCTAGACAGGAATCAGCTTTTGGTTTAAATAGCCCTAAATTAATTTGAATTGCTGCAAGACTACACACACCTGTGCCCATGGATACCTTTTACTGTGTTCTGGCCCCAGAAGTTTTGCAGTGATTTCTCAACGACTCAGTGCAGCAGCAGCAGCTCCAGAGGTATGGAAAGATCAGCATGTAAGTGTATGTTCACCAGGACCCATTTTTTGAGATGTTTTAAGATTAATTTTCCCATTATCACCACATAGAAAACATTAATGTAATAAACACTCATTTTTTTTAGTGTGCTTAAAATAATTTCTGATCAGCAGATTACTGAACATACTCGGAATTTAGTACAAGTTAATTGCAAAGAAAAAAGAAAGTGGAAAAACTGGATTTTGTGCAAGGCACGTTTTAATTTTTTTCCCTTCGATGACTGTCAGATTCCTTGACATCTACAGGGAATTTCAGCACACCTTAATATATATACACTAACTCACAGATTTACAATCACTAATTAATTCTGTAATGCACTTTACAACAGTTAAGGGTAAAATTATTACATCTCTTTCACATTAACACTCACATTCAAGCACACAAAAACACACCAGCTCACACATGTGTGAAAATCTATAGTGATATTTTATTTTAGCCCACCTCGAGGTGGGCTAAAATTCTATTGTCCACATTTTTATATATTCTGAACATGTTAAAACAGATCTGTCCATGTCAAAAAAGTGAATGCCATGGACTTTATCTTTCCAGATGAGAAAGCTGCTCTGAGGTCTGATTGCAGCTATCTGAAATGAAAACACTGTAGGTGTATCCCACATTAAATGTTCAGCTTGAAGCTAGCAGTTAAGCATGTCACATTATTACATGCATAATAATATGATGAGCTGAAATGACAGAATGCCAGCTTCCCACCAAAAATTAAAGCAACAAACACTGATTTCTTCCAAGGATACCAACTCTAATTTTGCACAGTGGCTTTGGGAAATGAAAGTATGTGCTACGTGGACAAAAGGACATACCAATGGCAATGGTAATACAATGCAAACTGTCTGAAATACCACATCATGTTTAAGGAACACATCAAGTCTTAAATGGTGCAGCAAGTATAAAGTGTAAGTAAGAATGGAAAAGTCTGTTTAAAAAAAAATATTTTCAGCTCCTTTCACTGAAATAAAATTTAATTTACTCTTGACTGGGTCTTGATACTTGTTAAAGAACAATCAGATATGTTTGATGCATTAGAAGATGACCTTTTGGGGAATCTTAGCACCCATTCCTCCCATGGAATTTTGGATCTCTTCAACATTCACGTGTAGGACCTCACAAGGTTTATCAAGTTTTAAAAAGATGCAATTTAACTAGGTTAATATTTTATTTATGTTAAAACTTCCTTCTAGTCATGTCTAACAGAGGTTCTGCTTACAATCTTGCCAAATACCAAAGAACAAATCAACAGAACCTAAATATACTTTTTTTAAAAGATGTTATTTGGATAAAATTTACATTTAAAAGTCTAAATTTGCATTTCTCTCTATTCCCCCAAATATCAGCTTATTAAAAATAAAAGTTTCCAAGAGATCTTTTGGAAGCAAAACTTTTATTTTTAGAATGATTTAAACACTTTTGCTGGTGCATGTTTTATATAATTTTGCTGCATTACATCCTAATTTTCGTTATCATAGAACTGCAACGTTTTTTCTTCCTGAAGTAGAAATGGGACATTGTTTGTAAACAAGCAACCCCACAAAAGAAATACATTCTTACTAAAAGCTGAAAACAACCAAATCTCATTAAAAAGATTAGTCACCAGTCAGAGGTCTTTCTACATCACATACATGAGTGTTAATTGGAGCAAAAAATCACCCCCAAAATCCGCATAAATCTACTCTAGTACATAGTTGTAGTACTTAGTGCTGATTTTCAAGTGTGAATCTCAGGTGTTCCAGTCCTGTCATGCTGCCACAGGACTTCATCCTGTGGCTACTGGATGTAATACTTTCAGGAAAGGATTTGATTTCCAGAAAAAGAGAATTGAAATCTGAGTAAAAGAGGATAGCAAAACGTTTTTTATGTTCCTAAGAAACTAACACACATTGGACTCTCAGATGGTCTTCCATTTTGTCTATGCATCCATCCCTTGTGCAAATAATAAGGTCGATATTGTTATGAAATAATGAACTATATGGTTGTTTTGGCACTTTATTGGTCAAATAGAAATCAGAAAACAGTGTCATATTTTACTTACAGCAAAAAAATAAAGAGACATTTGATGTCTTGTGTTTTTGCAACAACTAAAAGGCATGGAAACGAAAATTCAGCAAGACCAAGTGGACAGCCCACATGCTACTTTACTGCTCTCAGAACAGAGGTTTTTGATATGAGAAACTTCTTTGCTCTCACTTGTGGGCCCATAGGTGACCAGGATCCCATTTTCATCTCACACATCCCTGATTTAAAGCACTGAAAAACTGACATATCTGGTTTCTGGCAAACCACAGGGAAAAGAAAGCTTCAACCTCAAGCATTTCCTTGGAAAATACTATGCCAAAGATCAGTCTCTGTCAGCAGAAGCACTGCAGTTTTCACTATTTTTTTTTCACTGGCACAGAAGTGTTGTCATGTAGCAGAATCCTGCACTGTTCAGGAAGTTATGTGGCACTGTTCAGGAAGTTATGTGCCACAGTGCTCACCCTGGCTGTATTTATATCCCTCCTAGGTCATTTGTAGATGCTGCCCCATGAGGGTACCCCAGCCTGGGCACTGTGTGTGCTCCCACTGAACAGCCAAGCCACTCCAGAGGGAAGCACAGTGCAACGTGGCACTGAGGGAGGGCTTCCTAGCGTAATACCAGATTTTTAGTCCTGCCAATGTTCCTTTCCCACTTCTCCTTATGATGCTACTGTCTCCTATTCCTTTTCTGTTCAGTGAACAATCATGGACAGTCACAGTCTCCATGGAAGCTTCTCTGACAAGTTCCTTCTTGAACATTTAATGCCCTAGAAAAAGACTTGCTTTCTTTCTCCAAGGGGATGAGCTGTTGTGAGCCCTTTGGTCATCTCCAGCCATGCCCAGAGCACATTTTGTCCAGAATACACTTGAAAGCACCTCAGACACCAGTGCAAAACTTCCAGCATTCCCTTCTGCCCTACTGTACACTAAGGGGATACTCCAGAGGGATTGCCAAGGGAAAAAAGGTTTAACTGTTTGGTAAGCTGATTTCAAATTTCATATTTCCAAAGGTACTGTAATGAGACAAATGGGCTCAGCTATTTTATCCTCTCAGGCTGGTTCTTTAATTTGTGGATTGTCAAGTGGGTTGCTAATTTCTGCTCTGGTTTTCAACTTCTAGGAGCTCTCCAGATACAGCATAATGCACACCTCTTTGCAATAGCCTCATTTGTAATGTAATCAGAGCAAGGGTAACTGCAGTGAAGTTCACACATAACAGAAATGCGTGCACCTGTTCTAAACACAAGTGAAAAAAAATAGCTTGGTTGACAAGAAGTTACTCATGACCCAGCAATGTGTGTTTGCAGCCCAGAAAGCCAACTGTGTCCTGGGCTGCATCCCAAGCAGTGTGGCCTACAGGACAAGGGAGGTCATTCTGTCCTTCTGTTTTGCTGTGGTGAGACCCCACGTGCCGCTCAACCTAGGAAGGACACGGACCTGTGGAGCAAGTCCAGAGATGCTTAGAGCGATGGAACAGCTCTCCTGTGAGGAAAAGTGGAGAGAGTTGGGGTTGCCCATCCTGGAGAAGAGAAGGCTCTGGGGAAACCTTACAGCACCTTCCAGGTTACTAGAGAGCTGGACATGGACTTTTCGTGGGAGCATGTAGTGATAGAACCAGGGGGAATGGCTTTAACTGAGAGAGAGTAGGTTCAAAGTAGGTGTAAGGAAGAAATTCTTTACCATGATGATGGTGAGGCAATGGGACAGGTTTTCCAAAGTTGTGAATGTCCCATGCCTGGGAGTGTTCAAGGCCATTTGGATGGGGCTTTGAGCATCCTGGTCTAGTGGAAGGCATTGGAATGAGATGATCTTTAAGGTCCCTTCCAACTGAAACCATTCTATGATTCTGTGATTCTGTTAACCTGACTGGGGCTGATATGCAAATCAAAAATTCCTGCCTGTTCTCAAGCAAAGCTTTCAAATCAGGAGCTTTTCTTCTCATTTCATCCTTTCTGTATTTTAAGATATCACTTATTCTTTGTGGTTTTGCATCAGGCTCAGTCTGAGGTTTCTTCCTGGATTGCTCTTGCCATCTTCTTGAACTTCTGCAGGTGTTTTGCAAACCATGCTGACCTGCAGGGCTAGAGAGGGAAAATTCAACCACTTATGTCCTTCTATCTATGTAAATAAGAGAGGACATATACTTTACCTTCTTCCTTCTATCCCTACTAATTTGCAATGTCTGGATCCTCTATTAAATGTCTCATAATTTCCATATGGAATATGGATTCCCTATTATGCACAAATGAATTTAGTACTGAAAAATTAAACTGTCACAGAGAAAAAAATGAAACTGTGAAAGCAAAGGAAAAAAACAAACTCAGAGCTATAAACTGTGATACTGTCTGGTCTCAAACATAGTGATAAAAAGGCAACTTATTTTTTCCTTCCTCAGGATATGAGAACATTGCTTCCAATTAAGCATGCAGCATATGTAGCAATCCAAATGATGGAGCTGACCAGATGATCTCTGCCCTCACTCACTCCAACATGAATCCAGGTTTGTGTCCTGGAAGGAACTGCTGTGAGTTTGTGCTGGAAAAAACTAAGAATAGAGTTTGAACCACTGCCATAAGAAGAAGCAAAGAACCAAACAGAACATTATTAAAATGTCAGTGTTCATTTCTGTTCTTAATAGCTATGTACAACGTCCCTGCTCCTTCACAAAAAGGAGCTGGAAGGTCACTGTCATTTCTGGTCTTGAAGACATGTGTCACTCATTTCCAGCCTCTTCTGATATTTGACAGTATGGACCTGCCTGGAGCACAGCAAGAATAAAGGATAACACAGCTCACTGAGCAAAATTTCATTAACAATTTTCCTCCTACTCAAATAAGAGTTCACCCCTGACCCTAAAATGTAGAGTTTGCTACAGAAGAGGCACTTGCAAGGGCTTCAGTTAATGCAATCCAGTCTTTGAAAAAACCAGGTCTCTGTCTTGGAGGAATGCTTGAATTTATAACAATCTTTGATAAAATACTACATAATCTGTAAGAGAAGAAATGGGCTGCTTCAGCAGAGTAGGTCACAGTTTTCATTGGCTAGTCTGACCTGAGTTTATTTCACCAAGTGAAGCTAAAAGCATGGGTTTTCTGTGAAAACCATTGCATGTGTATCAGCTATATTTGTGTGTTCATACTCATATCATAATTAACATTTTACTCAAAATTTGCAGATAAAATACTAGGTTTCATTTTGGTAAAACAGGAAACTCCATTAACAGTTTAATTACTAATTTGTCCAGGACATTCTGTGTTGCCGTAAAAACTGATATTTTTCCTTTTACTGTAACATGACCCCTTCAGATACTACAGTTGGTACCTGGATTGACACATGACACGGATTTTTCTTCATGACAAGCAATGTCACTTGGGTCAAGCAGCTTCTAGAGTCATCAGGATGGTTTGTATTTTACGAACAACTATATATGACAGTCTATATAGCTTAATGCATGGTGTGTTATTATAGCACATGACATGATAATTGAGGTTTTATATTCTTACTAAAGACATAACAGGAATTTTCAGATAGATGAAATCACGACACTCACCCAAACTCAGAACTATTAGATTGAAACAAGTCTCCCAAATATTTCCACATTTGGGGAAATTTTCGTTTTGAACTTTGTGGATTAAACCAGACTCATATTAAATGTCACTACTTGCAAAGGTAATGTATTCTATTCCACCTGCCCAGACACAAATTAAGACAATCTTAAAGCATTGGTGTGACAATGTTTTTCCAGCAGACAGTGCTCTTCTGAACAGTAAAGCATGTCTAGAAGACAAAGTCCTGTCAGAATAGCTTTAGAGTTTCCACTCTGTAAAAAAAGATTCTTTTCTGTGATGGTCCAGCCTGTTCTATAGAAGCATTTCATAGAATCATAGAATGTCCTAAGTTGGAAGGCACCCATCAGGATCATCGAAGTCCAACTCCTGGCCCTGCACAGAATGATCTTCAAGAGTCACACCATGTATCTGCAATGTCCAAAAGCTGCTTGAACTCTGTCAGGTTTGGTTCTGTGACCATTGCCCGGGGAGCTGTTCCAGTGCCCAACCAACCCCTGGGTGAAGAACCTTTTTCTCATATCCAATCTAAACCTCCCCTAACACAACTTCAGGCCATTCCCTCAGGTCCTGTCACTGATCACCACAGAGAAGAGATGAGTGCCTGCCTCTCCTCTTCCCCTCACAAGGAAGTTGTAACTGCAGTGAGGTTTCCCCTCAGTCTCCCCTTCTCCAGGCTGAGCAGACCAAGTGACCTCAGCTGCTTCTCACACAGCTTCTCCTCAAGGCCTTTCACCATCTTCATTGTCCTCCTTTGGATGCTAACAGCTTTGTATCTGTTTTATACTGTGGCACCCAAAACTGCCCCCAGCACTCGAGGTGAGGCTGCCCCAGGTCAGAGCAGAGCAGGACAATCCCCTCCCTTGCCCAGCTGGCCATGCTGTGCCTGATGCCCACAGGACAGGGCTGGCCCTCCTGGCTGCCAGGGCACTGCTGACTCATGTTCAACTTGTCATCGACCAGGACCCCCACGTCCCTTTCCACAGCACCGATCTCCAGCCTCTCATTCCCCATTCAGTGCATACTTCCATACATACATATCCCAGGTGCAGAATCTGGCATTTGTCTGTGTCAGACTTCACATAGATGGTGATTGCACAGCCCTCTGGTCTGTCAAAGTCTCTCTGCAAGGCCTCCCTGCCTTTAGAGTCAAAACTCCTCTCAATTTTGTATCATTTGCAAACATAGTGCACCTTTGATTTCTGCATCTAAGTTATTTGTGAAGATGTTTAAGAGTGCAGGGCCAAGGATGGAGCCCTGTGGAGCCCCACTAGTGACAGGTCACCAGTCTGATGTCACCCCATTCCCTGTAACCCTTTGTGCCCAAACTGTGAGCCAGTTGCTCACCCATTACAGGATGTGTTTATCCAGCTGGGGGATGCACATTTTGTCCAGAAGGATCTTACAGGAGACAGTATCGAAAGCTTTACTGAATATAAAAAAATTACACCAACTGGCTTCCACTGATCAGCTAGGTGGGTTGCCTTGTCATAAAAGGAAATTAGGTTTGACAAGCAGGACTTTCCCCACAAAGCTGTGCTGGCTGTGAGCAATGACTGTGTTGTCCTTCAGAAGTTTTTCAATAACTCACAGGTATTCCCTATGGCAGGAAGGCCTAATATCAACCATTTCTGGAGAGAAAAAGTGAAAGAAAGCTTAGTATTACTTTAATATTTGGTTTAAATTTAAAATACAGTCTAAAGACAGTTGTGGTGTGGGAGTGTGGTCATTTTAAGCAAGTGCTGTCTTATGTTGTTCTTGTTTGTAATGTTCTTAGTAACTGAGAGGAGAGAGCTGTGACTGATAAATAATCAATATCTGTAAGACCATATAAATAAAGCAGAATATTGAGATAAAAGAACTCAAGAATCAAAAGAGATTTTGATACAATTCCCAAGCAATTATATATTTCCTTTGTTGACTGACCTTTTTTAAAATCTATCATCTTTCTAACCAATACTTACAGTTATTAAGAACTGCTCCAGGAGCAAGCAACTGAAAGAATCTGACACAAGATTCAGTTTATCTTATTATTGTTTCTAAATATTAGAGATATGGATATTAATTTAATTTTAAATTTCTATTCTTTCAGTAAAGACAACATTAATGCAGACAGTGCATAGGAGTCTCAAAGTATGAGATAAGGCTGTATGGGGGAGATCTGCTCAATGTGGGCGACCTGTCTCCCAAATTCAGTTCTTATACTTCATCTTTTAATTTATTCAGAACGCCTTTGCAATTCACACCCTCTGATCTTCTCTTGTATAAATCACACTGGCCCTTCTTATTCCTTTGGTAACATCATACTGGTACCTACCATGGAGTGCCCAGAAATGAGATAATAGTGCATCTTCACATTTTAACACCCCAAATCACTGCACAAGATTTGCACTTTGGATTAAAACTTAGCCCTGTGAGTGCAAAAGCCAACAGCTGCAGGGCTTATATTTCTCTTGCCCTAGTAAATAGGGCTTAGGAAAGCTTTGAACTCCACAGAGACAGATAAAGAATGTAAAGGAACACTTCACATTATGAAAAACAGATCTCTAAAAAGTTACAAAAAAACTATCAATATAGTTACACCAAGTCTCTTTCCCCTTGAACAATATTTATAGAGAATATAGAATTCTTTACTTCTCTCCATTTTTAACTAAAATGGCTGCAGCGTTACAAATAGAAAGGGCACATCTATAGTTTCTTTAACCTAGCCTAAAAAAATTAAATCTGCAGCTCTGAATGTGGGTAAAATTCTCAACCATTTCCAAGGAAACTGTGGTTGTGTTCCTCCGGCTGCTGGTCACTTTTTGTTTCTGACCAGAAGGTTGATGAGCACTTCTCAGTGCCTGTCTACAGCCTCAAGTATAGATTTCCTGCTCCATTACAGACTGTAACTTCAACATCCACAGCATTTAGTTAGGCTGCTAAACTATAGAACTGGCCCTTAATTGCATTAGCCAGCAAAGGGAGGTCTTTGGAAGAGTGGCTTACAAAGAATTTGGATCCAGAACACTTCTACAGTAGGACTCCATGCTTCCCTTATTGTCCTCTGTGTCTTTTCTCCCATTTACTGAGCTTTTCAAAGCTTGTTGTTTACCTGGGAAGAAAATTCAGCCAGAACCATGAAATACAAATAATCATCAATGTTTGCCAATAACCAAAGGGTAGTAAATAAGGTATTAGCCACAGAACATCAGTTACTAAATGCCTGGAGAGTGGCCAGTCTGTCTGTAAGTAGGTATTCCTCTTCTCCCCTGCTGTCATTTATGTCAATCTTGAATAGATTCTGTTTTACTATGCAGTGGATTACACCCAGAGCTTATGGATATGAATATGGGTTGCTTGATTTGCTCTCTCTGATCATGCTCCAGTGGTATTAACACTTGGGGTCAATCTGGATTATCCCATGTTTAAAAGATGGCAATTAAACACTTCAATTCTTAATTTCTGAGAATTTCTTCTTGCTTATATGAAGCTAAAGGAATTGCTCATGAAGACTTACTTTGCCAATTTCCTGTTGCTGGTGGTCTGGGTAGTGGTAAGGGGAAAATGAAATTAGATCATTGCACAAGTATTCTCCCTTGGATCTGAACGAGTTCCAAGGAACTTAAAGGTTGAATGGGTGATTTCACTTTTCAGAGCCATTTTCTCCTTCTGTGTTGAGACTCCACAGTCAAAATTAGATAAGATGCAAACCTAAAGCAAAGTCTGGAGTTCAAATTTTACCAGTTTTGTGTTTAGAAAAGAGCCTGGTTTGTCATCACAGGAGGTAAGGGTGACTGCATGTGAAACCGTCTGGGATACCACCAAGTGAGAAGGAACTTGGGACCCACTTCCAAGCTGGAAGAAAAAGCAAAGAAAAGCAGAAGGCTATCTTTAGCATGCCAAGTACATTAGATGAAAAGATGAGATCATCCGAAAGGTAAAGAAGACTTTCCTCTAAAATATATGTCTCTGATGTCATGAAGTAGCTGGTGTGAAAACTTGCTCGATATGTAGTAGCTCAGATATTTTTGCTCACTATTTATTTTTATCCTCAGTATGTTAACTAGGAAGACAGTGTCAGAACTACATAAAATGAAGACACTTTGAGTAAGAAAAAAATATTTTGAAAAGGTATAGAAATTGTTGTGAGAAAGACTTTGTCTAAAATACTGTTAAATCCCCTGTCTAAATACATTGGTTTAGAACTCGAACAGGTCTAATCAGGAGTGAACACAGCAGCTTCTAGGGCCCTGACAAAGTGGGTGGAGGACAAAAGAAAGCAAAATGCCTGCTTTGACTCACTGTATGTGACCTTTCCTAGGACCAGGCTATGATTTCCAAGTTTGACCACAGTTTTCTGTGCTTTTTTGAAGGCTAGGATTTTTATCTATAGAAAGAACTTTATGATATAACTAAGTGGAATAGAGTGCATATTTCCTCTGTATTAAGAACAACACCAATCAATGATTTTAAAGATTACATTATTCCTTTCTCAAGTGGAAAAATGTGTGACCAGATAGCAGCTACATGTCAGTACCAACGCTAAATTTAGCTTTCCAAAATTTGTTTCCCAAACTCTCTGACAGTATGCAAGAAATAAAAACTACCCAAGGTTGAAAATAGCCCACATAATCATAGGATTCCAAGAGGCCATAGTGCCTACAAGTGCCCTTAGCCATGAAGGTGTTAATCAGTATATACTGTCTCATCTGCATCTAAGAAGCTCTGCAATTAAAATTAGAACTTTTATGTCTGATCCCCAGCTTGCTGCTATTCAAAGCTGCTATCTGCATACACTGGGGATGCAAAAGGCCTTTTGAAAGTAAATAATTGGAAAAATTAGAGGGATTTTCGAAGATTGCAGAGCTTCCCTTTAGGACCAGTCCAGGAGCCCTGTCCTTCTGTCAAAGTACAAATTACCCCCATATGGTGATGTCCGCTCTCTCAACTGTAATTTATTCATTATGCAGAGCGCCGAATACCAAATGGTGAAAGCACGGCAGCAGAACAATGAAACAGGCTTGGGAAGCTAATAAGTGTCCAATCAATGAGAACCTAATGAACTATAACATGTAATTCTTTATAAGGCATTCAAATTAAAAAGGGGAAAGAAATCAACAATGATGCAATATCAATTTACTTATTCCAAGTCTAATCAAATGAAATAAGTATCATTCTCCAAAAATACAGTCATAACTGACATTTGGGGAGGGGGAATGAGTGGAAGATAGGATCAAGCCAAAATTCCTTTAAGAACATAATTAGTACTAACCAACTGTCCTTATTTAATGTAAGCTCTTTGCACCAAACTTCCAGTGAGGTAGTAAAAGATTGTGGGGATTTTTTTCAGTAAACAACCTTTTCCCCTCTATCCCAAAAGCCTTATTTTACTGTGAGTTCCACTACCACTTTTGCAAAAAAAAAAAAAAAAAAAAAAAATCTAAAAACTTGAATCTGCTTTTGTAGAAATAATAATAATTAACAGATCATGTACAAGGTAATCCCAGGAAGGTGTTCTGTCTTTCCTAAGCAGCCAATGGGCAGAACATCCTCTGGATAGAGCTGTTTTCATTTAAATGTTGGCAAGAAAGCTATTAACTCCTTCCCCAAAATGACAGGGTGACAGCAGAGATCCAGGTATCCTCTCTGACAGAGCACTTCACTGGCTTTTGTGTCTGCTGGGCTGCTCAGTCAAGAATCTCTGTTCTTCAGTCTTCTTCCACTGAGACACCCATCTCTAAATGAGAAATTTCAATTAATGTGTCTCTGAATTACTGTTTCTCTGTATTTTTTTAAAAAGCTTGTTGTGGGCTTCTTTGTGGTCCTTGTTGGTTTAGGATTTTTTTGTATTTTAAGTACCCTTAATCCATCTTATATTGGCTTCTGTTGCCTTCCCTGACAGAAAAGGTGCCAACAAGATGGTTCATTCTTGACTCAGCCAGCTACACATATTAGCAATTCTCACAGCAGTTGCCAAGTATAACTGTACATCCTCCTCTTTGACAGTGGCTGTAGTTTTCTTTTTCCACAGAAGTTGACATTAAGTGTCTTCTGTGTTTCCTGCTGCTCCCGTTCACATGTGATTGTGGTTACTGTCAGCATCACTATCTCTCCATTTCTTCTTCTGTGTGAATTTCTTTCCTCTTGTAATTGTCTCCATTTAAAAAAATAAAATAAATCCCTATTTTGTGTTATAATTATGTGCTTAAATTTGATGAAAAGCATTTTGGTCTCTGGATTTCTGCTTCCAGCTCTGCCACTGATGTTGTGGCCTTTTGCACCAGGCACAGGAATGAAGTCTCTGGGTTGCATTGCAGGAGCCTGGTCTGTGGTTTATGAGAGCAAAAACCTAAATTATGTGTGACTTCAAACACACAGTCATAAAAGGTCTCAATGCTGTCCATCCCCAGATAGGCAAAAAAGCACTGCTCATAATAGTCATGCATTTCTGAGAGTTTTCTGTACTTATCCTGTATTAGTACAAAACCTATAGCAAATGACCCCTGTGCAGTGCTCAGAGTTGCAAGGAGTCTTCTGTGTCCTTTTCTTCAGGACCACAGAAAATGGAGTAGAAAACTTCTGGGAATCAGAAGTAATCCTTTGTGTTGTAAGACAAATCTCTTTTTCATCAGTGAAGGGAGACAAAATTAATTCATCTGGACAGCCATTCAAACAGGTGAGTCCTAAGAAGGATGCTCAGCATATTAGGAACACTGAGCATAACTGAAACATTCAAATGATGTAAAAGACTGGCTAAGGAACTCACATCAGGGAAATGTCAAGCAGCCCAAGGAAAACTTTTGAGAAGTCTAATCTAGTCTTTCTCAGCCTGTCTCATATTCATACAGAAGTAAGACAAAAGGATGCAAATGCATCAGATTCTGGTTTGGAGTCTGACTGTAAGGAGTAAGTTGGTTTTTTTTGTTTGTTTGGTTGATTTTTTTTGTTTTGTTTTTGTTTTTTACATTTCTGTGTTATTTGTTGGCTTACAGATCTTTCTTTTTCTTTCTCACACCTCACACTTCAGCATGACAGCCTAAAAGCAATTGCTATGAAGGTTATAATAACAAAACTCACTCAGCAATGCAGGTGGCGTAAAACAGAAATGAAAATGAAACTAACAAAATTCAGAAAAAAAAAATCCCAGAACATGACAGAACTGCTTTGTTTCCCAAATTGTCATCATGCAGTACAGCTATGGAGAAGCAGTGAGCAGCTATTGCAGTGCAGCTAATACAGAAAAGCTCTTCTTAGAACAATGTAAGCAGTACTCCCATACCCAGAATGTGAGCTGCCAGTGGGAATTAATGTCCATCAGATCTTCCTAGTCGCCTGGTGTTTCGCTACTGGGCTGACCCAGAAGAGGCACTCACGAGGTCAAGGGGGAAGGCAAGGCACAGAAGATTGTAACGCTTCCAGTTTTAAGAGAGCATTACCAAACTAAGTTGTCATTTTTAACTGCCCTTCAGGGACTGTAGTGGAATCTCAGTCCCTTTTTAGTGAATGGAAGCTTTGCCTGTAACATTAAAAACAGCATAAGTAGTTTAGACTGTTTGACTTGGCTCTTTTTTTTCTCTATTACTATTATTACTGTTTTCAAGCATGCCACAGCATACAGGGTTAACGATATAAAATCTCCACATGATGCGATAAAACTGATACTGAAATAGTGTCCCCTTACTGTAGGAGGAATCTGCAATCAAGACTTCCAAGCACATGCAAAAAATAACTCTTGGATCCGTCTTCTTGTCTTCCAGTAGACTTGGCAAGAAAGGCAAGCCATATGTGAAGCCAGCCATATATCAGTTATGTGGTCTTAGATATTTGCAATAAAACAAAGGACTTTGCTGTCAGTCCTCTTGATTTCATGAAGCCTTTACAGCTCACAGCAATGTCCTTTATCAAAAGCCACAAAGTTATCCTTAGACATGTGCATTTCCTAGAGAAAATATTCTCTGAAATAGCTATTTATGATTAATTCCATCAGGGAAAGGGGAAGACATGAAAGGACCTAATACAATCAATTTCAGCCATGCTAAATGCATCTATATGTAACAGTGTAAAAACAATTAAAAAGAAAAGCAGTAATTCTGGGGAGGTGGGGGAGAGTGGAGGAATTAAAGTACACATGCACAAGACAGCAAGACCAAGAAGAAAATCTTTGTGACAGTGATGTGGATGCCCTGGTAAATTAAGTGGAACTAAGACTTCATCCCCGAATTCCTCCTGGCCATTTATTTAGACATTGTTAACTGGCAGTTTCATACAGGGATTGTGTTAGGAGTGGGTTCAAAGAAAGAATTTTATAACAGTGCTTCTTTTCCCAGCTAATTCTGGGTGGACAGCCTGCACATGAGGCACCAAAAGGAAGGCTGGGGAATAGTTCAGGGTGAGCCATGAAGTGAGGTCAGGAGCTAATGAATAGCTCACACCCCAGACGTGCAAAACCATGTGGCTGTGAATGGCCCTATGTGTGTGATTACTCACGTATGTGGAGTTCAGTGTGTGCTCGAGCTCAGGAAGAGAACTGGTAGTTTTATTTGATGTAGTGGTAAAAGGAGCCAGGGAAGGGATTTTAAAAGTGAAGTGAGGTGATTATGGCAGTGTTTTTCAGAACTGGCCTTAAAGAAAAGGCTTAAGAGAAAGGAATTGCTGCAAAAATAATAATAGGGTTTATTATACAACAGCAGCAATGACTTTGGCAAAAAGTTTGTGAATTTCAAGACTATAATGACAAATGCTGATTTTTAGTCAACTATTAACTATTACATTATAAACATCAGTAAAACCTGAATGGATAGATTAACATTTCTCTTCACTTTGAATTACTTTTTTATACTGTAATCTTTGTGCACAGCCTAAGTTTTAAATTTGTTTTAGCTTTATGGGTCCAATTCAGTGAGGCAGTTCAGCTTACTCTGTGTTTTGTCTCACCGAAATTAGGGGCTTGCAATGATATATGTGCGTAAGGACCTTGCCATGTCATCCAGGTTGTCTATTTTCTTTTATTTTATAAAATTTAAGAAGGAAAAGCCCTAAAACTGACTCCCATGTCATCCTAATTTTCATCACACTATATGACATGTTTGAAAATAATCTCTTTAATCAAATTATGGATTCAGATAGCAGTGAGATATTTGCTTTACAATGAGTATCTCTTACTAATGTCCTGCTCAATATGATGCTGTCTCTGTGGACTCTGTACATAAAGCCTAAGGGCTCTTATTCAGGGATACTATTACAGCTAAGTTCAAAATTTATATCTCTAGACAGGGCAACAAATTCTATTATACAAATATTTGAAGCTATCACAAGGAGAGGAACACTTTAAAATAATCCTTCACTCAGAAGTTGCACTTGCAGGTCTTTTCAGTTACTTTTCATTATTTCACCACCAGGGAACAGTTTCAAGGAATTATTATACTAGCCATAATATTAAAAATGAGCCCTGCAAGCCCACCCCCACGCCAATAAATATCATTTAACATTCATTGTTGTAGAAATATGTAACAGGCAAGACAAGAGAGTTTTTCTTTTTTACTTCTCACAAAGGTATGAAAATATTAGCGAATGTTCAGATCTCCACCACTCAAAATATTATGGGTCAGATCCAAGTAGAGTGGAGAGGTCAGCGCTCCATCATCACAGCTTTAAATCATTATGGGCTGTAGGGCATAATAGCCTGTAAGGAGGCTTGGTTAAAAGATGGGAAGGAAACCTGGAAAAGGTTAATTATGGTACACACACACCACTTGACAGTTCCTTTTCAATCTGATTCAGCTCAGCTGTGAATGCCGTTGTGTCCTCGGCACAAAGATCCTGCTCGCTGCCACGCTACTTTCCGTCACCCCAAGGCTGGGGCATGGTTTGCTCACAAGAATGCATCCCAAATCCAAATGCCACCTGTTTTCCAAAGGGTTCACCTGTTTCGCTGTGGAACTGGTGCTTAGAGCTTCCTGTCTGAAACCTTAAAACCGAGCAACTTGTTTTGACAGTTTGGGTTGTGTTCACTAGGAACCCCAAGGACTTATTTTTTTTCTCGGTGAGGGGGAGGTAGGGCAGGGCAAGAAGTACAAATAAAACAAAAACTTAAGCCTGTGACTAATTGGCTGAATGGATGTGAATAATTCCAATCCACCTAATTGAATGTGAGCTCAAATTAAAAAGCGATTGCCTTCAAAAGTTTGCACTGGAGATTGCTGGCCTCTTCTTAAGGTTAAGAGAAATCCTTCAAGAACATGTGTCAGTGCTTCTGCTTTTGGGAACCCAAATACCCTGCTGTATACATTTGCAGTCAAAGGACTTCATTCTAGAAGAGATTAGTCTGCATTTTATTGATGGTTTTATTTGCAAGATGAATTTTCTTGAAAAGGTGTCATGATTTTGGCTGGAAATTTTAGATCATGACCATGCCTTGCAACTGCTGGCAGCTTTCCAAACTTTCCCTGATCAGAAGACCTGAAAATAGTAATTTATTTTTTGAGGTAAAAATACCTAGGTTTTGTATTTGAAGCCAATGCTGGATATTTTTACACAAATTTTCCACTGATTTTGGGAAGAGCTTTAGTTGAGCAAAGCCATACCTGCATTAAATACGAATAATCAAGGAAGAGAGAGTCAAGGAATTCACCCATGAAAATACAGAGCTCAGTTATGAGGCCTTTTAAAATAAAAATCTTGAATTAAATTGTTTTGTCTACACACTGACATTGCCATTTTTTCTTTATATCAAAGCAACATCCGCAACTTCTAACATCATTGTGCTATGCACAAAAACACAGAACAAAAGAATTCTCCTACCTCTCAAAATACTTTCCAACAAGAGCAACAAAGACCCTTTGTTTGCTATTTAAGCAAGATTGGTGGACATCATCTTTAAGCAGAAGCTCTGAGAATCAGCCTTTTCTATCCTTTTCCAAACATGTATATGCATATTTTCACATGAGTCTGCTACAGCAAAAGGACTCTTAAAGAAAAGAATCAAGCAGAGCAAAAGCAAAATATTACTTTATATTAATAACAAATGGAGTGCACAATGCATTCCACATATCAAGGTTACCCATTTGTGGAGCTGGAAGCCAAGGGCATTTTAAAACTTAAAGATCCCTTAAATAAACATATTGGTTTAAGTACAAGGCAAATATTCTTAGCTCAGCAGGTAGTTGGTATCTAAATCACATTCAGACTTCACATAAATACACATGTCAAAGCATTTATCTAGTAATAAAAAAAACAACTCTTAAGGAATGCAGTTCAGATAAGGAAGTGTCAGTTATTTTGCACATTTCCTATTTCCAGCTCATTAGTTTCAGCTTTTGACAGGGGTGGAGCTGAAAGAAATCCTGTAGAGGTTTTTCTCTCCTCCCAATTTCACATGAATAAACAGAGGGAGGGAGTCCCCTGCCTGTCTGCCAGGCTCTTATCTATCATATTTAGATGCTAGATGCTGTCAGATTTTAGATAGTGATGCCTGTAGGTATTGCCAGTTATGGGGAAATTAAACCTGGAATAGAAGGTAGTCCTTTCCTTTCTCAAACTGACTTTGCTTTAGGAGTAGGTTTGGACATCCTTCAAAAATGTTGATGTCCAGACAAAGGTGACAGGATTATATTTCTGTCATTCATTACTTGCACCTGATTTTCTGTTCCCTCACTCTGTCCTTGGTGTCTCTGCAGCACTCCATCTGCATATTTTCTTTCACCTACATTCCTCTCAAATCCAGATCCTCCCACTCCAGAAGCAGTAGGTGTAGATTTACACTGCTGATTTTTGTTTAGACTTTCCTCCTGTAATATACCTCCCTGAGTATTAGAAATTCTTAGAAATTCTGTGTTTTCATTATTAGACCAAATTTACCTTAATTTCCCCCAAAATATATTTCAGAAAATGAAGCTGTTCCTCTAGGGACACAAGGCAGTGAACATAGGAGAGATTTCTGTACAATTCTAATTCTTGGAAAATGTCCCTATGATCACTAGCAATCAGGTTAGCAATTACCACCCTCGTGCTGGAAGTTACACCTCTTGAAGCTGACGTAAGATAACCACATGGGCACGCTTTTCCCTCCCAGACGTAAAGCACACTCAACCATCAGGAACTGCAAAATGTTAGTCTAACTCTTTGGTGTAGTCTTTAAGTGATGTAGCTTAATATCATACCCCCCTGGCTTATTCTTTCTTTCCTAATCTTAGCTTCATAAGTTCTGTCCTGATTTGGTTTTACTGGAACCCTTTAAAATAACCTCTAAAACCAAAATAAAATGTTTGTACATATTTATGTGTGCATGTCTTCATGTGGATTTTTATGTGTGGTCATCTGTGTGCTTGGATTACAGAGGGTAAAGACAAAAATATGGCATGTCCCATTGAATCAGAGAGATCTCAAATGCTACTTTATACATGTGGGAACATCCACACGTTTGGATCATCCTTTGAAAAAATTCAGTATAGACCTTGAGGTGCTTTTACTGCACTATACGTGAAATACTGCAGCAAAAGGACTTTCATTTGAGGGTCAGCAAAAGGACTTCAGTTTGGTTCCTATTGCTTTCAGACTTGTTCATGTAATTCTGCTCCTAAAGTCTGAATGTTTCTGAAAATAAGGAGATTTATGATTTCTTTTAAAACCACTCACCACATAGGGATGTAGGTGTAACAAATGACATTTTTCACTAATTTGTAGGACGAGACTTCAGTTGTTTAAGCTGTAAACAGCAGTAACAAAGGCTACAGCTTGTGTAATTTTTCTTTTGGGCTCAAATCTCAAATTTGTTGTGTGGCACCATCATAAAGGGGGTGTAACTTCCTCCAAGTGTTTTGAGCAATTACTAAACATGGCAGTGCTGCAGATCTGGAGATGCTCTATGAGTTTTCTCTTTCACATACCCATGCAGATCACCCATCTGCCCACTGTGGCTGATGAGGCGTTTTAGAGTGTATGGATGCAGAAATAGACCCAAAAGTGGATATAGTCTTTAGAAAGAAAAGTTTAGGTAATGTAAATTTGTCTTTATTTTAGAGTAAAGCACAGACAGAAGCTCATCAGTCATACAAGATTATCATTAGGGACTTTTCATAAGGTCATGCAGTGATAGGACAAGAGGAAATGGCTTTGAACCATAAGAGGATATATTTAGGTTAGATATAAGAAAGAAATCCCTCACTAAGAGAGTGGGGAGGTGCCAGCACAAGTTTCCCAGAGAGGCTGTGGATTTCCCATCCCTGGAAGTGTTGAAGGCCAATCCAAACACAAGCAACCTGGGCTAGTGGCATGAGGATTGAACGAGATTTTAAATGCTGAAACAAAGCTGGTTTAGTATTTAAATTTAGGATACCTAAATTATTTGGTGCCTTCCTTGTTTTGAGTTTTCAACTGTACTGCTCAAATTGGGAAACTAACAGTAGCTAATAGGAGAGTAAGTCACCCACACATGACTAAAATTTAGTTTAGTGCCCATGAGACAGCAAGACGAACCACGTCTCTTAGGTGTTTGAATACTGACTTGGATGAAGATGCTGACCTAACAGTAGCAGAAATATAATCCTGCCACTGTTGATCATTTTTCACAAATTCCCAGCTGGTTGTTTGACATGCAACTGGAAAGAGTTATTGTTTTTCTCTGCTTTTTTCCTTCTCTATTAGCCAAAATAGCAAAACCATAGCATCAGTGTTGTTTGAAAATATATTTATGTTTGTTTTCCCTATAAAAAGAGATAATAATGTTATGTTCCAATAATATTAAGTTGCAATGTTATTTGCAAGATTGCAGAGCTTTTAATTTTCTGATTATTTCCACAGTGGGAGTTTCAGCTCAATTTCTACCAAGACACTTCTATCTGTTTCGGTTATTTTTTTATTACAGCTAGAAGCAACAATAATTGCCTTTAGTGTATGAAAACATGACTGAGGAGACAATTGTTGTCCCTAAAGAGTAAAATCATCAGCATACATTTTTGATGTAAATTTTTTGTAAATTAATTGCAAGATCCTATAAATATTATATTTACAAAAATTGTGTTGTCTGCTGTCTTCAAAGAAACAATCTTTTTTCTATTTTTTTTTTTTTTGTAAACTATGCTTCATACACAGTGCATTTCCTGAGGCAGAAAACAAAAACATGGAACAAAATATTAGCCTTCTAGTTTTGTAATTTTACATTCTTCTACTTTTTTTTTCCAACTCTGAGTTTGGGGTTTTTTTAATATAATTCTGGAAGCATACAGGAAAAAAAAATCAGTAACATTCTTAGTAATCAAGCCCCATTTTCAATATTTTATTATTCAGATGATAACAAAAAATAATCATACATTTCAAGTGATAAAGCAGTGGATTTGCATATAATTTGGTCATAAATCAAGAAAATAATTAAAAGTATTGAACATCTAGTAAAATATTTTTTCCAGGATCTCTATTCAAAAATGGAAACATGAAATCCTTTAGATTTTCTATAATGAAAAAATTCAGCTTGAAGTACTCCAATCCACAGTTATATCTCGGAAAAATTATCTATCAAGGCTTCTAGTGGAATTATCCTTTACAGCCACTCCATAGAGGAACCTGACAGACTGTCCAAGAACTGGAACTACAGTTGTTAAAAGCCTCTGAAAAAACTTGCGTTGATGCCAACATTAATAAGTGCAATTAAAATTACACTAGTTTGTTTCCATTTTTCCTGTTAGCAAATTAAAAAGTCAGCTTTTTGCTGTGGGGAAAAAAAAGCCAAACGAACAAAGAACCTACCAACCAACCAACCAAACAAACAAAATCCCAAATAAACAGAAACAACTGGATTTTGATTTTTAATCGGACTAGCATCTTTTCAGTTGTGTTAGCTCTCAGTGTAGTGTATCCTGTGTAACTCAGATGTACAGAAATTTCACATGATTTATGAGTGCACAGGACAGCACTTAAGACACACGTATTATCTCCTTTTCCTGTCACTGCATCTGAATGCAGGAGCCACAGAGTATTTTGGAAAATAAGCTTGGAGGCTTTTTTGAAGGAGATGGGCAGCGTAACAACTAATATCAAGAGTAGTGATTAGTTCCAATGGATATTCCAGCAGATTTACTCCAGTCAGAATGGTGGTATTTACTTTTGAGCAGGCTACACGTTGCACTTAAATCAAATAGTGCTAGCAAATTTTCTGCTAGAAAAAAAATCGTAGAAAACCGAGGAAAAATCATTATTTGGAAATCATACTTTCATAAGATCTGATCTCCAGAGATGATTAGGGATCAGATTGCACAAATGACAAGAAATATCTGAGGATATAATTTCATTTGTCTTTGACAACTTCAGAGCAAGTCTGCCTGTGATTATTTACTTATTTGTTTATTTTTGAAGCCACAGTAGCAGAAGCCTTTCTGAGCTAGTGATAGCAACACATTTTCTCGCATTCCACTGGAGATTGGTGTGATAGAAGGACTCCAGCTCACCTGCTGGCACTGGAGGGAAGGTGGGTGTCCTCTGGGGCATGGAAATTCAACTCCAAGTAATACAAATGAGTAACAATGCCCTTCCCTGACATAATACCATTGCAAGCAAACTTTCAACATATTTACCAGCTAGCTCTATGGGATTAACCAATAGTATGCTCATTAGCCAATAAGTATTTCATCATCTTTTGCTTCAGAAAAGGATCATTGTGTCCAATTTGGAAATTACCACACTGCTGGCTTCAAACCACATCCACTATAAACAAAGCACAATACTGCAGTGCCGATAAACTCTGTATGGAATTTTAGCCCAAGATGTAGTTCATATCTATATCTATGCCAACTATATATATATATATATATCTATATATATATCTATGATAATAGCTAGGAATAGGAATAGTAGTTGAACCTTAAGTGATTGTGCACCATCTGTCTGCATTCATATTTCAGCATTTAAACATGTTTCACCACTGGGAATATGAAAGGGTTAAACAGCAGCAGATTTCCTGTGCTAGATAACTTAATGAAAAACATTCAGGGTGTTTTTTAAGAACAACAGACTCATGCTGTTGGATGGCAATCTTTAACATACTTTTTTTCTTTTCATTTTTTTTGTTTTTCACAAGGAAAATGTAGTCAAGACAGACTTTGCTGTAATTCTTCCTAATTGCTCTAATGCATTTTATTTTATTTTAGTGTTTTCAGTTTATAAAAACAGTTAGCATCAGTTTGCTTCCAGTTTTAATGGAGATAAACTCATTCTTTTCCTCCTGAAAAACTTCACAATATGGTTGGAAATGTCAGCAATAATTAGATAAAATGCTTGTGAAGACATAAAATAGAAACAATACGTCTTTTTATAATGGAATCAGTTTGTCTGATTATCTCAAACAATGTACGTTTCCAACTGCCCAGGAGGGTCATTAGAGCTTATGAAAATCAAACTCTCTTTTTTCTGCTTCATACATCGTGGACAACAATATTGTCTCCAGGATCATTATATATTGCCTGGCTTTATAAATATATGTTAGACTTTATTGGGCTACAGTGAACCTGGAGCATGAAATGCATTCAAAAATAAAAACAACAGGGGGAAAGAAAAAAGAAAATCATGTTATTAAGTAAATAACCGTTACATAGAAATTATAAAAGGAAAGATAACCTCACTGAACACAGTACTCAAGGGACCTTTGTTCAATTCTGTCTTCAGTCACAGATTTTCAGTATAACCTCAGGAAAGTCATTTTTACCCTATGCACAATGAGGGTTATTTGTCCTTTAAAGAAGTGGTTGTGACAGCACTCCCTTCTGAGCTCCTGTCAAGGTGTGAAGCCTAATTCAGAAGTTTTTGTTATTCCTTTGAGATACACGCAGAGAATAGACAAGAGTATCACTTTACTTTTTTCCCATTTGTAGAAATGGGGCTAATATTCCTCTATTCTCACTGGAGATCTTGTGGATGCAATTCATTAGTGTGTAAGAGGCATTCAGATATCATGATGACAAGGGTCATTTAGTGAGTAAATATCTGGATGGAGTGGGAAGAATTAACGTACAGTTACCACTTTACATCAAATATAGTTTAGTATGAAAAACAATGGAATTCTGATAAGTTTACCATGTGATCAATTATTATCCTCCATTCTAGGAAGGTGGGAAGCTGTTTCAAAGATAACCTCTACACCTGTTTAGTTTGTTTTCCTGTAGGTGTTGCAATATGTTTTTTCTGCCCTATGGTTCAAGCACCTTGCTCTCTCTCTCTCAGTGACCATGGGTTTTCAGTCTTCACTCCTTCAGATTCAGCGACAGTGTCACCTAGCAGGATGGAATTCTAGGAATGATGCTGCTTTATTTTGAACAGGGTCCCATTACATCAGCTGCCAAAGTGCCCAAGGAAAAATTGAAACTTACAGCAAAATTGGAAAAACATGCAACACTTTCATTAAAAAAATTTATGTTAGAACCTTTTAACTTTTGAAGATCTTTACCTGTATCTGCAAAACATGGTTGAAAAAGCAAAAGCATTACAGAAGTAATCTGTTATAACCAAATAAATCATTTCTCTTCTGTAGCACTAGTGCATGTATGCTCTTGTATGCTTACCAGTAATGAACTCTCTATATTGGTTGCAATGTTCTAGCACAAAGTAGACATGAGGCTTAAAACTATTTTTAAATCACATGAGGGAATTAATAAATAAAATCCTTCTGCTACTCAAAATTTGCAATGAAGCAACTCCTTTCAGCCAAGCCTTCATTATAATGTACTGAGCACATTTTCAATACTGGTGAACACAGCATATTCTCCCTGGCTCTCCAAGTATTCTGTCGCTGCTGAGGGTTAGATCTACCCTATCAGAGTAAGTTTATCTGAAGGGGGGAGAGGCTAAGGGATCAAGGTCTCTCCATCCTGCTCATACTGACTGCGGCCTAGGCCTTCCATGGCATGACAGAAGGGAAAAGTTGCTCAGCCTCCCAGTTGCAATATGGTCTAGCATGCTCCAGAATAAAATGCTAAAGCTCCATCATCATCCTAAGACAAGGGGTTTGTTTTTAATTAGCAGAAAACAAAGAAACACTATGAACATCAAACCACAGAATTCTGGGGAGCCTGTTCTAGAGCCCAACCTTCTCTGGGTAAAGAACCTTTTTCTAATATCCAACCTAAAGCTCCCCTGACACAACTTCAGGCCATTCCCTCAAGTTCTGTCACTGATCACCACAGAGGAGAGATCTGTGTCTGCCTCTCCTCTTCCCCTAACAAGGAAGTTGTGTCTGCAATGAGGTCTCCCCTCAGCCTTCTCTCCCCCAAGTTAAACAGAGCAAGTGACTTCAGCTGCTCTTCATTTGGCTTCCCCTCAAGGCCCTTCTCCATCTTTGTTGCCTTCCTTTGGACACTCTCCAGTAGTTTAATATATTTCTTATATTGAGGTGACCAAAACTACACAAAATATTCAAGGTGAAGCCATAAACATATTTATGTTTAGTTTCTTTTCTTTTTAATGTTGCTTTTCTCCTCCAGAAATTGCTGAGGACTTCTTTTAGTCCAGTAATTCTTAAACAGTGACAAACAGCTCCATCAAGGTCACAGGTCTAAACTTTATTTCACCTCTATGCTCATTTATTTCTTCTCCAGTGAAATGAAGATTCATTGCCAGAATAAGCACAGATTTTACAGATTGGAACAGCAGAGGAGTCACACTTCTCTCTCTCGCATCTCCTACAACACAGCACAGCACAGAAAGCAAAGCCCAGGGAAAAACAAACCGGACTGAGACCCGAAGGTTCTGTAGAAAACATTCGCAGACTTCATCATTGAAATAGAGATTTAATAAATAATCAATCAACAACTCAAATGCATCAGAAACAAAAGGCCAAATTTGGGCCAAGGCACAGATCCACACATGAGGCTTCCACATGGTAAATAGCCAATGTTTGCAGATGTACACAAGAGCAAATCTTGGAAGAAATATCAGCAGGCAGAGCTGGCCAGTTGTCATCAGTCTCTAGGACAGACTGGAAAAATAACGAATGACACAGAAAGAGGGGAGATAAATTTTCACTTTGTGTCTGTACTACAGGGTAAAGGACATATTACAAACTCCTGAGAAGGTGATCGTGCTCAGGCCCCTCCTGAAACCTGTGACTGTGTCAGAACTCCTTGGTAAGTGATCTCTGCCATAAGCACCAGCCTGTCTCAGCTCACCAGTCTGCTGCTCTGTATCTCTGTTTTTCGAGAGGGTGAACCTCAAGAAACTCAACTGTAACATTTTGTCATCAGCCTAATTTTTCCATGTCATGTACTTGCTTCTGATATTTTCCCACTTGTGTTATTTGCTTGCTGAAGCTTCTCTATTGATGGAGTTCAATAAATGGTGTTTGCCATCAGAGCAATTTGGTTCTAGCTCTAATTATAGCAACAAGCTGCTTCCTTAAAAAATGTTATGGGTGTTTCATTATTTTAAATTGTTATCTTCAGTAATAATTACAGAAACAGTTGATCTTTTCTGAGAAGCCAGCAGCTGCAAATTCTCCCCTTTTCAAATGTCTCATTTTAATAGGTGAAACATCAGGTAAAACTCAAATCAGAAGAAGAAGATATGTAAGTTACAACACATTGCCTCCAGATTCCATGGGGTTACACTATTCAGAGGTACTGAACCATATCCCTCAGTATAGATCATAACAAGCCATATGCTGCACAGCTCAATTGTTAACACAAAGCCCCTAAATAAATCACACAGCAATGGCAACATTACTAATAGGACTATCAGAATCAAAGGACGCAGGGTGATGCATCTGAGAAGAGCCTACATTATTATTCTGCGTGATTTGTTTATGGTATTGTTGGAGAGATTGTTTTTCCCTCCTCCTTTCCCTAGTCCCTCCAGATTAAGGATGGGAATGAAAAGGGCAGCAGAGCTCCAGGAACAGCCTGTACACTGTAATCCTACAATCATAAGAAATGGTGGTCTGGTACATTCTGCAAGGCATATTACTATACTAACTCACTCTTCATCTTTATTCTGACACAATTCAACATTTGAACTCATTTCAGTATTCTGCTGTCATGTATTTCTAGCCCCTGTTCACAGTGATCCCTGAACAGAACACAGCACAGCACACAGAGCAGTTACTGAGACTGCTAGCTAACATACACAGCATCATACTTTTGCCCAAAAGACAAATATTTGCTCAAAGACTTCTGCCTGTTTTAAGGAGTGATGAGAAATTATTCTTATCTGTAAAATGCACAGAATTGAGTGTTTCCAATAGGGGTTAAGATTTTTTCTCCCCACTAGAACAGTTAAGAATAAAAGAGGAAAACTTCGTGTTGGTGGTGACAAATATTCTATCAGTGATGGGAAGTTCCTTAGCATTTCTATAACATTTAAAACTAGTTTGAAAAAAATAGGATTTTATTTATCTATTAATTTATTCCTTTATTTAGAAATAGTTGTCTAAGGATGGGAGATAAATTGTATGATCTTGTGGATCTCTTCTGACCTAAATCACTGACATTGTGTTGAACCCTTTCCTCTATAAGGCAGAGAAACATTTATCTTGTTTAATCATGGAGCTAATTTTTTTTTAAAAAAGGAGTTACCTCTTTGCAGTGATGAGGACTTGGCCCAATATAGTTTGGAAGACAGAGACTCAGATTCACAAATAAAGTATTGACTGCAGATTAAAACTTTTTTATTTTAAGTCGTACAAATAAAAGCTAGATAACATTGAGATACTTTTGAATAGGAGCTTTCAAAATCCCTTAATTGATGACATCAGCCAAATATGACAGGGGGGAAAAGGAAAAAAAAAAAAGAAAAAGAAAATATATACTTTAAAGAAGAGAGAGAGAAAAAAATAAAAAAGGCAGGAAAAAACCAAACTACAAACCCCCAAAACCTAGAGCTCAGTCAATCAATTCAATGCTTTTCCCCAGGAACCAGCATACCACGAGTAGTGTAAATCAGGAGTTTATAATAAAACAACAATGCTCCTTTTCCAAAAAGAAATCAATAGCACTCCCAAATGTGTTTCAACCAATAAAGTAAGAATTTGCAATTATGAAACATTTAAAGCAATGCTAAGATCAACCAGATAGTTACAACTGTGGTTTTCTGTACTCCACTTTCATTTTCCCTTTCTTACATGTCCCTCCCACCTTGTATCAGACCAATTAATATCTTTCCTTTCCTAACAGCTCTCTAGATAATTTACAGAAGCATTTGTCTGTGTGGCCTAGAATTAAACAGAAACTATTGAACAGTCAACTCCTGTTTCTTCTGTAGAATTACTGTCATGTTAACTCCTACCATGCCTTGCTGGTTTGTGGTATGCAAATGAGGTATCTTAAAGAATTTGTGAGGTATTTCTCTCACACCCTCAGCAGTCTCACAATTCAATCCAGGATGCAGTAAGCCTGTTTTAGTTACAATATGGGAACTCTTCCTTAATCGCTAATTTTAGCCTTAGTAATCTAAGTAGAAACCATAAGGAAAATCCAACACTCTTCATAATACACCAACTGAGTTGAAGTTTTGTTATTTTTGATACATGCATCACATTTTATGATTTGCTTTTAAAACATGCAAGAAAGAGACCTGAGGAAAAGTTGGCTGTGGGAAGGAGGAGGAGAGGATCAAACTGTGTGACTGAGGTTTATGAGCATACTTTGGAGTAATTTCATACTCCATCCTGTCAATTTTGCTAGAACAATGTGCTCTTATTCTTGGAGGCCTAAGCACATGAGCACTCACTCACCTCTCTAAGTAACCGTGTTCAGGGTCCCATTATATTCCATTATGATGATTAATAGCCTCCAGTGCATTTGTACAAAAGCAGTCCAATGCATTGGGAACACTTTGATCATCATCAGCACACGGCTCATCTCCTGTGGTCACATTAACGACATGACTCCAGCTACCATGCAAAATTGCAGTGCTGGATCAGTGCAGATGTCATCAGATCTCCATTCATCTCAGGGACTTCATTTTCTTCCTAAAACACAGAGGTGACATCACAAAATGAGCCTTTTGACATTGCTTTATCAGACAGAGTCAACTTGCTAAGGAGCCAGATGTGTTGCCCCTCCTGAAGTGGCCAGCAAGCTGTGACCACACAGATGTGCCCTGAAACTGCAGCCACACTCAGAAACAAGATGCTTCAGCACCTCAGAAGGGCAAAGATGGGACACTTTAATACCATTCTGGTCTGACCAGATTTTAAAGAACCACAAGATGCCAGAAGCTGTGTGTCACAGTGCTTGTGCAAGTATCTATGCTTTAACCCTAATATGGCTTTTCTTTTCCATCCCAGGGCACTAGGCTTGATACGACTCCCTTCTGTAAAAATGTATGAATTTCTGCTCCCTCTCAGGCAATTGAATTAATAAATCTGCTGTGTGCAGAACATGATTTCCTCTTCATAGGCTACACTCCTTTTCCAGAGCTTCCTCTTGAAAAGGCTAAGGCATTTTTCACTTCACTTCCCAAGACCCATTCAACACCTGTGTGGCCTGTGGTGACCATGCAGCATGGTGTAGAGAGTGAAGAGTGGAAGAAGGAAGATTCCTTCCAACTCAGTCACTTCTAACTGATGCTGTGTGTATGATGAAAGATCATCAGAACATTTACCACCCTGCTGTTTTATGAGAAGAAAATACGAGGTCCTTGTGCAGTCTTTACGGTCCTCGTGTGGTCTTTACAAAACAAGAAAGCAGGATATAATTGTCCAAATAATCTACTGATCTGGAGGATATCGACCTCCATTTGACAACTATCTTGGAGAAATATACAGCTCTCACATTACAGAATCACTGAATCAATTAGGCTGGAAACGACCTCTGAGATCATTGAGTCCAACCCTTGACCTAACAACACCATGTAACACAGACCACGGCACTGAGCATCATGTCTGCAGTTTTCTTAAACACCTCCAGGAACAGTGACTCCACCACCTTCCTGGGCAGGCCATTCCAATGTTTAACAACCCTTCTGTGAGGAAATTCCTTCTAATGTCCAACCTGAATCTCCTCTGGGGCAGCTTGAGGCCATTTCCTCTCATCCTGACACTTGTTGCCTGGGAGAAGAGAGGAATGTCCAACTATGGTCTCGGGGAGTTGGAGAGAGTGATAAAGTGACCTCTGAGACTTCTCCTGACTGAAGACCTGCAGCTCCCTCAGCTACTCCTCTTATGACTTACCCTCCAGACCATCCACCAGATTTGTTGCCCTTCTCTGGACTCCCTCTGGCACTTAAATGTCCTTCCTCAGCTGAGGAGGCCAGAACTGGGCCTAATTTGTTATCAAAGTCTTTCTTGGGACAGAATCAAAAATTATCATTGTTACACAGACAGTGAATCAGGACAAGAAAATAAAGCAATTTGCAGAAACCAATGATGCCATCACTGTCAGAGCCCAGATGAGAAGGATTCCCTTTTTTTGGTGCATAGCTTATTCCAACCCTTTGTGCACTCATTATGCACTCCCTGAAATCACCAAGCTGCAGGCAGCCAGACTGCAAGAAAGCAACCATGCCTTCAAGTCTATGGAGACAAGTTAGTGCCTCTCAAAAGCCACATTTTGCTGCAGAGAGCACAGAGAGCCAACAGCAGCCATGGCGTCTTTTGCTCTGGTAATAAATGAGCAGAACAAGCCATGTAGAAGTTATCTGTTAGCACTGACAGTTGTTAGAGACCATGTAACAGCCGGTAATGTATATAGAATTATTGACATCATATGTATTTATATTTAGGTTAAACAACTATATTGTTTTTATAAGAGAAAACTGTTTCTGGAAACAATAGACCAAATTGCTTTTCCTTGCTGAGAACAATGATGCAATGCTGCCAGTACCAACAGTTGTTATTACAGCATCAGCTAACTCAAAACACAAGGTCTTTAACGACTTGTATCTTACAAAGCACTCCAAGGCGTGCCGATGCTGTTTGGCTTTGCTAGTCAAGATGGGTAAATGCAATTTGTATTTTGCATCTTGTTCGTTATTGCAGTTTTCCCTGTGTATACTTCCTCCTCTTTTCATTTCTCTTTCGTGAGGGCAAGAATACAAAGTCCAGTTCTTGTGAATTTTTCACTATCAGAACTAGTTGATGAAATCAGAGGCAGATGAACAGAGGAAGGCTAAACCTTCTGGGATGTACAAGGGGTCCAAAAAAAAAGAGAAAGGAACTGAGATGGAAAATACACCCCTATCAACAGAAATAAGCAAAACTTCCCAAAAAATTTGAGATTACTCAGTCATGGTTACCGCAGCAAACACATTCTGAACAGTGTCTTGGACCATCCCATTAAAAAAATTTTAAATATACAACCGTAGCACAGTTTGCAACAGATCAGCATATTTGAGATGTTTTTGATAGCTAACATTATGATGATCACAATCAATTCAGATATGCTGAAAGTGGGACTATAAAATAGAGCTAGACAAAGGAGTCTTACCATTTGCCACTTAGATGCAGTTTAAAACAACGTCTTCAACTTTTCACCACAGCTAACAGGTCAGAGATTCACCAGATGTGGACAAGCTGCAGCAAGCTGGGAGCAGAAATTGAGTTTATATTTAGGTTTAAAATGGATCTCATTGTCACTGAAATATTAACCCCGCAACAGAAAAATCCACTGGATTTTACAAATGCAAATTTTAAGCTCCCATGCTTGGCACGATAATGAAATATACAACATTCCTTGTTGTCCTTACCTTTGAACTGCAGGTAACTGTACAGCAGTGTTACAGGACAAAGATACACTTGTGAAATATTCACAAGCTGATGTCTTTGTAGCCCCGTGGGACCTGTGAAGAGCTCTTTTTTCCCCCCACATCTCTCTCTCAGACTTTAAATAATGAGGAGCAGAAAAGGTATGAGACAACATGTCTGTGTGTCTCCTTTGAAATCTTTTCTTACATTACCTTGTTATCTGTGCTCAAGAGCAGCAGGTATTCCAGCAGTTCAGAGTGTATCCACAGTAAAAACACCCAGCAAAACAGAATGCCAGTAGACACAGCTTTCAGTTCCAGGTCCAGTCAGCAAAACAGAAAACAGATACATGGAGGGAGTGGTGGCACAGCTGAGTGGGGGGATGTGTGTGTGTGTGTGTGTGTGTGTGTGTGTGTGTGTGTGTGTGTGTGTGTGTGTGTGTGTTGAAGGGGTGGGAAGGCAGAATTTTGCCAAGCCAGTTAGTTAAGAAAAGAGATATTTATTATCCATCCTGAAAACCATCTCTCTTCTCTAATGTGAACTCACAAAATGCCTTTGGACAGAAAGTTAGCCAGCTTCCCTAGTATTACAACTTGCATCAAAGCCTGACCACCCCCAAAAAATAAGAGAGCTGGTCACTGCCCTGGGCACAAGGATTTGGATAATTAATTTCAATTTAACCCTCGTTGATAACTGCTGAGCAACACTGATACAGGTAGGGATTTGAAGGTTTTACTATGGCTCTGTATTGTGCATCAGGAAAGACCATTCTGAGCCTGGTATGAGGTGTGAGCTGAGTAGGAAGGATTTCATTTGTTTCCTCACATCTGAGACAGTCTTGAGTATGTACAGAACTAAAGCCAGACAAGATTTATCAAATGAATCCACCCTGGCATCCGTGAATGAAAGTACAGTTCTTTCTAGAGGAGGCATCACTTTTTTAATTTCCAGTTCTCTAAGACTTCTAACTACTTTTTTATCCCCTCTGCATTTCAAAGATGCTTATATAACAGGTACTTTCCCACACTGGCCTTAAAAGCCCTTATCCTCTTTCTTTCATTATTTCAACAGACTAATAGTCGTTGCAACACAGGTGACGGTAAATCAAATCAAGTTGAAATGTGGGCCTGACTCATTCTCAGACGATATATGATTTGTTTGCATTACATTATCTTGGAAACCCATAAGCAATGTGCACTAACTACATGTCCGCACATGGCAAGAAGATAAACGCTCTTAGTCAGTAATATAAAATCTAAATAAAATTACAATCAGGTTTGGATATTAGGATAGCTTTGCAACACCCTTGGGGCATTGCTCTTATCATTAGCATTATTTGCATTAGAGTAGTGTCCAGAGATCCTGCCTGTGATCAGTTTCAAATTGTGCTAGGCTCTGGAAAACGTGGGAAGAGACAAAAGTTTTGAATGCTAAATAGATAATTACAGGCAAAGAGTGGGAGACATAAAGGATTGTTATCATCGCTACGTAGAGCTCTGAGGTGTGGAGATTAAATTTTTGTTATAGTCTAAGCACAGGCGCAGAGCGATGTTGGAGTCCAAGTTCACCTTGCATCCAAAGAGTTTGCGCACAAGCCCATGTTTAGGTTCCCACTGGCTTTGTGGGAGTGCTGATAACAGTAGGAAAGATAGCTTGAGCTTGCCTTTCCCCAGCTACATTCCTACCTGCAGCATGGGCAGCTGGGAGCAAGGCTGGCTTGGCTTTCTCGGCCTGAGGCAACCTCCACATATGCTGTCATGCTGTCCTGTGACACCTTCCCAGTGCTGATCAGGCAAGTTTCCCCAAGTCCTTCCCATACAGGATTATAGCCCTGCAGTGTAGGAAGGATGGGCAGGTGAGCACAGGAATAGCAAGCTCAATCACCTAAATGACTGCTCAGAGAACATGGGGGCGTTTTTTGGTTTGTTTGTTTGTTTGTGGGGGTTTTTTGTGGGTTTAGTTTTTTCTCCCCTCTCTGGGAAAACTCTATGTCTTCCTTAAGGTCACCAGAAAGTCAGAGTGCAGCTAAAAACCAGACACCTGACTCCAGTTCAGCATCCAAAAGTTCATCATTCATCTCTAAAGTTCTACTGGAAATATAAAAGTAAAAAAATAGGACATGTGGTCTTTAATCAGTAGAGAAAGGACTCTATTTGACCTCCAAGGAAGTTTCTTTTCAAGTGACATTTCAAGGTGTCCTGCATACATGCTGACAAAATTTTGACAACAATTACACAAACACCCGTCACAATGCTGGGCTGATGAAAGAGGGGGTGGATGTTTATGTGCTGCTGTTTCACCCCATGTTGGCAGGGATAAGAAAATTATAAAGTGATAAGAAGAGATGCAAGTGGGAGGAGCAGACAGGAGTGCTTGATTATGTATTTAATTAAGCAATACTGGCCACATCAAATTGTAATGGTGTGCGTGTCTATCTACGGCATGTTTTTAATCCCAGGTAATACACTGGCTACCTGCCTCTGAATGGACAGTGAGGGAGATATTTTCAGACACAGAAATGTTGACTATCCAGGAGAGCTGGATGGTTACCTATTTTTGCCTTTGAAGACTGTGTATGATTAGTTAAGATCACAATCTCACCAAGTGATCCAGTCACTCACACAAATAACTGTGCTTAGATAAATGAGACAGCAGGCAGGAGTAATGCTTGCAGACCTCGACCTAAAATAAAACTCCTGGCACTCCAGGATAGCAAGCTATTTCATTCTGTTAAAGTGTTTTAACAAGAATATAAACATTTTTTCCTTAAACATGGTAGGAACTTTAGTTATTATATTTCAAAACTAATATTATTGTTTTTCTATAACTTCCATTGTTCTGTAATTCTAGGGCCTCATGTCTAATCCCATATGTAACATGTTTATTATATGCAATATTTTATCTCTTGGATTCAGTGTCTGACACTATAATTTTGTTCTTATTTCAATAAAAGTGTTTCCCTCCTCCTCACTTTGTCAGAATCTACCGGTTTTCTGTATCAAAATAGAAAGTTAGAAAGACAAAAATGGACTGTATGTGTCTTCACCTTAATTCAATTTTTATCACAAAATACAGACCAAATAAAGTAACTTTATAATATTAGAAACAGCCAGAATTGAGCTGGGATTTTTATGTTTGTTGCTTGTTTTTAATATATGGACATGAAGTCTCAGTAAATCTGTAGCTCATTGGCTTCATTACCTGTAGCCTTGTGAACACAGAATGAAACAGTACCAAATGCTCATGTGATTTCTAGTTTTATTTGGGAATTCACTATCTGTGTGCTTTAATCAAGTGGAAATACATAGGAACCATTCTAACTTTCAGCTGTCAAAAGCACAATAGTATTTGTTTAGTGAGAACTCTATGGATAAAAATTCCACATGGATTTTCCTAGGTTTTGTAAATTTATTAAAAAATAATACATTCTTTCCACAATTAGACCATGAAAGTTAAAAGAGTTAGTAAAGTAATCTATTGGGTATGTGAAATCAACAAGGAAATACAGGTGTTTTCATATAATTTTAATGATTGTATAATGTGTAAGACACTGAAGGCATCTGAAACCTTGGTATCCAGACCCAGAAAAGGTTCCCACTAGAAATGTGTTCCTTGCACACCATCCTCTGGAACAAAGGACTTCTTTATCTCCTTTATCTCCTTTATCTCCTTTATCATATCTGTGTAGCTTTTGCTGAATGGTCAGTCAAGCGCCATTGTTGAATATAGATGTTGGAAATCCCTAACCTTCTTTTGTATTCATTTTCCACACCTTGTCAACATCTGCATAGCTCACCAGTGAAGCTGCTTTTCATGCGAGCCACCCAAAGGTTACAACTTATAGGTCAGGGATGGGAATTCACTTTGAAATCACTGGGCAGCTGAGCCTACATACATTACTGAGGTGACAGGTATAGCACATAATGATGAACCTTCTGTCAGTCACAGAGAGGTCACATTGGTATCAGTTGCCAACATGTTGTCTCCCATCTTTAAAAAAAAAAAAAAATGGAAATTAAAAAAAGCCTGTGTTTTTTTTCTTCTTGTGCTGTTCACTAGTGTCAAGTGGCTGAAGATTTAGGGCCCTAGAGCTCAGAAGGTCTCCTTTAACTGTGCTGGCTGTACTCTCAGCAACAACATAAATTGCTGCCTGAACTGAGCCCCTCACAAGCTATTCCAGGAGCAATGATGACAGACACATTAACGTGAACTGTACTGGAAACAAACATCTCCAGCCCAGTGTCAGGAAAGCCAAAATAAGAGCATGGCATTCTCTTGTTTCATACCTGCTTTTTTCCACAATTGGCGTCATTTTATAAAACCGGTAAGATAGGTCTAGTTTAAAAATTATCACATTAAGAGACAAAGATTTTTAGTTTTGTTAGAGGTGCCCGAGTCTCACATACAAGAAAGAGTAAGTTGTAACATGAATAAAAAGAAATATCTGAGTTTTCTAAAGGTTCACCTACAACTCTGTAATTTTAGCATTATCATGAACAGATCAGAATACCAAATCTGAAGTCAGTACTCATATCTCATTACGCCGTCTTTGTCTACTGCATTAAAGAAATGCCAGAGCTCATCAGATAACAACAGAATATTAACATTGCAGAGGTTAAAGAATCGTGTTCTCTGTAGTTATCTCAAAGTGTTTGGGCTTTGCAGTAAAAACTTGTTTCAGGGTCCTTAGAGGTTAATAAGATCACTGCTCTCCAGTCTTTCTGTGAGACCCCAGAAGAATCTTCTTATATTCTTGCATTTTCCCAACCTACTGAGGTACTTGAATGTTCTATGTGTTCACTCTGCACAGACAAAGGCTGGCTTTTCTAAACAAGGTGATTTGGATGACATTTTTTTTGGTGTCAAAATGAAGTTCTTCTTCCACTCAAAAAAACCCCTCAGAACAAAACAAAAAATCATCCCTAGCATAAAACAGTGTTAATACATGAAATAAATTGATTTTGCCAAGGCTAAATTTTTCCAGTGGAGCCTATACTTGAGAACATTCGAGTGCTCTCTTGAGTTATCTCATTGTATCAGTGTTTGCAGGACAGTACCTTGAATTTGTTTCTATCATACAAAGTTGATATATAAGGAGGCAGGATTTAATTGAAACAACTCTGAGGAGTCTTCAATAAATCCTATATTTATTATCAGAAAAAAATCTTTTTATAAAAGAAGAATCAAAGAGTATAAAGAACCTTTAGGAAAGATTCTGGTCTGAAATGCAACTAATAGTCTGTAATAAATGTGATTGCAGTCTATAATAAATGCTTTTTTATTTTTGTATGTGAAGTTTTGAGAGGTGGAAGGATTTGCTCATTAAAAATATTTTTCTTTTACTTTGCATATTGGATTTTGGAAATCCACTCATACCATGGATTTGATGAAGGCAAGCCATAAGTTTATGCAAAATCTTTAGCTGCAGAAGACCCTGACCTTAGAGAGGATCAACTCTTCCAGCTATTACCAAATTAATACACTTGCTTAAATAGTGTAGTGCATATGAACGTAAACTATGGAGATCTGCCTGAGGTTGTCAGCCTTTTCTGTATGTCCCCATCTCTCCTTCAATATATATGCAGTTGTTTTATTTGTCCCAGTATTTCAGACTAACAGGGGTTGAATCCAAAGCTTCCACACAAAAAAGCCTGATGCTCAGGTTCTTCCCACCTATCTTGAAGTACTAAACTGAAAAGCATCTATATTAATAATGGAAACACTATTTAAAAACATGGCTATTCATGCCTTTGTACAGATAGACACTTTTGTTCTTTTTTAAGGGGAGGGTTTTAGAAATTCTAAGTGAATTAAACTGTCTTTTGTGGGACTGGTGAAACTGTTTTTGAATACGATCGTACTTTTACTTCTGCAAGGTTTGCTTTTTTTTCCCCTTGTAACTATTTATTAGGAACATCAATATACAGAAACAAGGAATAATTTCTGATGCTCATTCAGGGACACCAATAAAAACACCATTTATCCTTTCTGCACCAAGTACCGTGTTGCCTTAAAAGTTGTCTTTTAGCTTCATGTAGTGGGAAGTCCTGGAAGACAAGTTACTTTGGGTTTTCACTGCCAGAAATGAGTGGTTGAGAGCATGAATAATTCACCCCAATAGGCTAGAGAAAGTAACAATAAATAGGTTGTCCACATCCCCATTTCAGTGGTCCTTCCCTGTGTCTTGGAGTTTTCCTTTACTGTGGGAAGGTGACTTCAGCACCCTTGTCATACACAAGGGTGATAGACAAGGGTGCACACGAGGGCATAACTGTCAATACCAGTTACAGTGATGTACATCAGGAACAACACCATTAAAGTAGTCAAAGGGGAATAGAGGTATAACACTGGGGAGAACAAGCCTGTACTTAGATCTCAGTATGTAGGACTGCAGGAATTAATCATGTTTTCAGACAGACAATTCATCTGTCACGTGACAATAAAAATTACATTTAGAAAAATGAAATATTACCTTTCCTTTGTTAATTGTTGAGAAAATGTGACTCAAGAAGCAAAGCTTTAAGCTTTTGTTTTAAGCTCAGTGTCCAGTTCTATCTTGCAGTGTTTGCCATGATTACATGTGAATAAAGTCCATCATATCCTTAGAATTTAGCTTTATTAAACTGACTCTCTCCCCCATCTCAGCATCCATTAAATTATTGTTCTTCTCCTCCTCCTCCTCAGTTCTCCCAAAGATGCTATTCATTAAAATGTAGAGAATAAAATCTCTATATGTGCATTTTTGCTTATTAGCTATGCTCGCTGCCTCATCATTTGCCAAAATCATATTTCTTGAACAAGGAGGGCAGAAACAATGTGAAATCAATCTTTTTTGCTTGGCCAGATAAACATAAGACACAATGAGAGAGAGAAAGGTGCAGAGAGAGACAGATAGCGAGAAAGAAAATAAAGCAAGAAAACAGCAACGCCATCCCAGTGGTGATGGATAACTGAAGTGAACGTGTCAGGATGGTATTATGTAAATTACCAAAGCAGCTGAGCAGTGCACTGATGATTACAGAGGATGTGAACAATGTTATGGTCCCCAGGTGCTACCATGCCTTGTTATTTTTTCTTCCCTCCAACTACCCTTGGGGTAGATTCTTCCTGACCTGAGTCCTTGAAAAAAATCATCCAAGAAATACGTTCCTAAAAAAAAGGTTAGAGGACATCTATGACATTTCTCTAAAGCAATAACTGCACCCTGTGTGTTGCCAGTTTAACATTCTAAAAAGTGCCTTTTACCTACACCTCTGAAGGATTTGACTTATCAAACACCTTGATTAGAGAATGGGCTCAAGGTCAAAATGATTTTAAAACAGAAAGGGAAACTGAAGGGTGAGGGACATGTATTCAACATGCATTAAACTATATTGTAAAGTTACTCTGTATTATTAGGAAAAACTTCTTCCCTTCTCGTTAGACACCCTGTGTATCTGTGTTTGATTTTGCGTATTAATGTTTGTGTCTATGGTTACTGGTGACTCTGCATTTTGTTTCTCCTTTTGGGGAGTGTTGATTTAAATAACTGTTGAGCAAGTTTGCAAAGTGATAATTTGTTAATTAGCCCTCATTTGGAATTACTTCTTCTTTAAGCTGAATGTGGGCCCAAAACCCAAAGTCCCATAGTCCACTGATAAGCTCATGAATTATCGAGACAAACATCCAGACTGTCTACAGACTTCTCAGAATTGGACCTTAGAAAACAACAAACTTCCCTTCGCTTAGGTCTTGCAAAACCCCTTGTCAACATGCAAGGATTTCACCCAAATACTTCCTTGCAAACAGTGTTAGAAATTGAATAAAGTCTTAGAAAAATACAGAAAATTATTCAGAAAGATTCTTACGGTCTTTAAATTATTTTGACCAGGTTCCTAATTAATTTGCATTCTCTTTTCACAAATAGATGAAATTGTGTTAACTTATTAACAACATGCATAGAACATATTTCTACTTGATTGAGGTTGACCTATGTTGATTACACAAAGTGCCAGATAAAATAAGCAAAGTTTCATGGAATTTGAGAAAACCTAAGTAGCTCCTCCTACAGGAGAAGGGTTCCCAAACACAGAAGAACCCTGTTGCAGCAGCCTGGGATTCTTTGATTTGCAGATCGGTTTAGACGACAAAAACTGTTTCATCTCTTCTTAAAATTTGGCAGAGTCATGCAATACTGGTAGATCTTTATTTCTACACAGCATCTATTAAATCAGGTCCAGCCTCGTGTCTGAATTCACTGGACTCTGCAATATCAACAATAAATAAGAATCATTAGCCGTAATGCCTTCAATAAGAGTTTCTTGGAGTAAGTAATGCAATGTCTGCACAATAGCTGCACTTTCTAGCTGTGCTCTGGGCAGCCTCGTGGGACTAACAGGGGAACTTGGTAACTGACACTTGTACAGGTTTAAATTTGAAATTGCATTTAATTTGTATATCATTATGTAATCGAGAACATGAACCTTTAAGGCAAATATAGCAGTAAGTGGGCATCCTGCTAAAAATATTTGCAATATAATAATTAATTTAATGGGATTCATGCCTCTGGAGACTATTACAAGGCCTTTCTGTGGCAGATTGCATTTGCTCTCTTTACATGTGTAAATTGGGGCACTCAGTGGGTGAGGGTGCATATGAGCTGGTAGATGTGCAGAAACATTCCCTCCTGGACTGCAAATTCCCTTTCACGGGACAGGGACAGTATGAGCAAGTGTACAGTCCCTCTCGGGTTCAATGATGCTTGAAGTGGTTTCCAAGGTGGAATTTTTCAGTGTATCAGCTTGAAAACAAACCAGTGGGAGATCACAAGTCAGGATTATAATTTAATAGCAAAATTAAAAATAAGTGCAATAATACAAGAAAAAACACTGACAGAGTCAGATGCAACCTGACTCCCTGTTAGGGTGGTGGTAGCAGTCCAAGTGAAGTAGTTAGGTTGAAGCTGTGATCCTGTGGATGGTCTGGTCTCCAGCTGAAGGTCAGTAGGTCTTATTTTGGATTCTTTCTTGGCTCCTTTTTTGGAGCCTCTTTCCCTGAACACATTGTTTTGTCTAAATTCATAACAAGAGAAAAAAAAGCAAACTTGGGGGAAAAACAAGCTAGACTGACCACATAGAGAAAATTTATCATGCCAAACTTACCTCTGGTTTTGTTATTAATATACAGTGGTTTTGTATCCCAAGATGTCTTAAGAATGCCAGAATACAGGAATACATTTTTAATGGAAAAATTGCTTAGGAAACTTCCATCAGTTTGGATTTGGATAGATCGCTGAGCCTGTTGTCTGGCTAGGCTCCTTTCACATTCCTGAACTCGATGATGAACAGTAAAATAAGCTATGATGAAACAATTGCTTCTTTCTTGGTTCTCTACTATATTTAATTCAGTATTCTTTTATATGACTTTAAAAATAGCTTCTATAGAAAGGATATAGAAAGTCTCCTTCATGTGACTTTGTCATTGCTCTATTGTGTAAGATCTCCAAAAACCCTTAAGAGCACAAGTCTTGCTAATTGTTAATTGGGACATTCAATGGGACTTGAGCACCCACTTCACTTAATTGCTTTTGAGCAGCCAACACAGCTCCGAGAAGTGGCAGACATTTGTGACCAGATTTACTCCTATATCCTGGGTCCAATTTGTCAAGAGCAAAAGCATCACTTACAAAATGCCATTGACCCTCAATTGTTCAGCTTTTCTGCAGGACCCGCACTACCTATTGCAGGAGTAATTTTGTTCCACTTGGCTTTTCTTTATAGAAGAAAATAGATACAGAATTTTTATAATGTTCTGTTTCCTTTGTTTTAAAGCACTTATTTTAATGTGATTTTTCACTCACCAAAAAGAGTGGTATTTCTGGCAGCGTAATAATAACTTGTATTCGTATTGTACCTTTCATCTCAAGTGATCCCAAAGCACTTTACTAACTTAACAAGCTGAAACACACTATATTAAATACTACACATAGGGATCACTTCACCCACCACTAAAACAACCACTTATGTGGTGAAATGAACCAACTGTTTAAAGGCTCAGTTCTGCAAGGTGTTGAGCTCTATTAGCCTGATACAATGACCACTGAAGTCAATATAAAGACGCCTAAAGATTTCATTGGGCTCTGAATTAGAATTTATTACAATCTTCCAACAAAGCATTTAGGAACATGCTAAACTTAAGCACTTGAGCAGTTCCATTGACATTAATAGAGCCTGAGGTTGCTTAAAGTTGAGCTTGCGAGTTTTTGAAGTAGGGCCAGGTGTCTGAGTGCTGTGCAGTAGAGATTGCTGCATTGACACAGCAGAGAAGCAGAAAACAAGATATGAAGAACACCCTAACTCATTAAATTCACTGCTGAAATTAGGCAGCACAACTTAAACACCCTTACCAAACACGTGATCAAGACAACCTGAAAGAAGAATTGTTAGTCCACTCCTTGAAGCATTTTCGCATTCACTACATTCTAGTAGGTTTATATTATTACTTCTGTTTTATTACCAGTGCTTTGTTACTTAGAGATTTTAAAATTATGAATCTTTTTGTGTTTACAAATCAGAGATTCTTCTTAATGTAATCCAGTAATTCATTACTTTCCTTCCTGCACTGTTAGCTGGATTAATAAGCATCTTCTACATTAATTTATTAATTAAAAAACAGTAGAAAAGAATAGGCCTATAAGCTGGAGCAAAGCATCTGGAAAGAGCTATAGCAAAGCAACTGGAGGAAAAAAATGTGACTGCTCTGTTTAGCATTAGGCAGCTCCAAGGATGTTACTTCTCACTCCCAAAGACAGTAAGGCTTTGTGATACTAGAAAAGATAGTAAGTCCAGGTCAGAGCTGGGACAGTAATAACCCTTCTTCATAACCTGACTGCACCCTTCCATGTTAACATACTGTGAACTGAGCACAAGTGACAAAACCAATCCATCACTGCACCGCCAACACAAAGAAGAATAGAGAGGTTAACAGAAATTGATGACATCCCTGCTCGAATTTTACACTGATTCGGCCAGCTTTACGATTGAAACAGACAAAGATTTATAGTCCAAGCTAGGACGCTGGCTCTCCTTGATTGCCTTGATTTTTTTTTTTTATGCGCTTCTGCATATTTATTTCCAAGCTCATCATGGGCTTGTATCATTAGAATGCTGATTTGATTTTACATTCCAAGAGGAGTAGACATTATGCAGCCATTTGCATGATGTGAGAGAAATCACCATAACGGTTTGTGATATCGGCGACCAAAATGATCGGTAATGTTCACCTGCATAAGCAGGATTGTGTAATATTTTTTTTTGAAATTCAGATTTTTTCCTTTTGCTTCTCCCTCTGTGAAAAAAAAAAAATAAAAAGAAGGAATTATTCCATATCCTGTGGATGAGAAATTGTGTTTTGTCATGCCTCCGAGGGTTACAGTGGTATTGAGCTTTTATGAATTCGTTTGATATCAGGGCTGAGCGTTACGAGTTCCAACACAAATTTTTTTCCCCATGACATTATTACTGAAAGCTTTTATCAGTTCATTGTGACAAAAAATTGATTATTATCCTTGACATTTGATGGATAGCTTTCATAAAAGTGCTTTTTTTTTTTTTTTAGGTTCTTTTATTTTGTGTGTGTAAGCCTGTAAAGTTTTCTTAGGAAGGTTCTATTTTCTGGAGAGGAAAAAAAAATCAAGCAACAGCCACTTACTCTATGGAGTATTCTTGAATCACTGCTATCTGTGAAAAAGTTAGAAGTGAAGTGACAATTCTGCTTCCTTACAGCTTCTTCCGCCTAAAACTAGGAAAATGTACATTCACACAGCTTAGAGATAAATTTGGATCAGTAATATAACTGTTCTATAGCCACCTGAAAAAGAGATTTTGAAGTAGTTGAGACAGAGGTATTGACAGACACTCTACAGTTAAGGTTCATTTGGGCCTTTGTCTTTGCCAGATTCTAATACCTCTTTGTAGTTGTTATATTTTAAACAAATGTTCAGCAGGTGTCTGACAGAAGAAAAAAGCTGCCTTTAAGGAGTTTAACTCTTGTTTATTGTGTTCTAGCAACAAGAAGCAATAGGACTTGACTCATTCTGAACAACGCCAGAAGCTGAAACTAATGGTGATTCAATTACGGTCTCTCACAAATGGGAATATTCACCTCTGTGTGTGCATTAGTGTTGATGGGAGCTCTGTGCTTGCCTTGGGAGGAGAATATACTTTAAGAGAATGTGGCAGAACTGTTTTCTTCTGGAGGAAATGGCTGCTTTCCCTGGTTGCCATTCTCAGTGATGGATTTGTAGGAGTCTTCCCAGGGACTCTCACTGAAACAAAAGGTGGGAGGATAGTGAATTTTAGAGAAATTAGTGGAGACAGAAAGTCAGCCAGAGGCCAGACCAGCCATTTGCTAGAGAAAAGGGGCTTTAGAGAAGATAAGATTAGTTATAGGAACAGATTTTAACCTTTTGAAGCAAATGCTGTTAAGTGTCAGATCAATTAAGAAAAAACATATAAAGGAGTTTTCTGAACTGTGTGCCAGTTTCAGACATTTGGTGGTTCTTGAGATCAGGGAAGTCAGCATTAAACAGAAAAAAAATACTATTTACCCTTACTGTTACTATTGCATAGATGCAAAATTGATTCCTGGTGATGGACTGGTGTAGGGACAGTTGCAGCATGTGTGAAAGAAAGGAAGATGTTACAACAAGAAGCCTTGGTCTGATGTGTAACCCCCAAGATGTGCCTTGTACTGAGAGAAGTGATAAAATGGCTGCAGTATTCTTAATTCCTTCCCCCAGACTTTTCACTCCTCTCCGCTCCCAGCAAGTCTGTCCTGGGGGCAGGTTCTGGTCCAAGTTTACCAAATGGGGACAATATAAATGTCAGTAGCACTGTAGGAAAGGAAGAATATTCCAGTGTATACTTTGCATCTGTTCTTAGAAAGATGATGTTTACAACAACAAAACAGGTTTTCTTACAGTAGCAATGAGAGGGAACAAAAAGCACACATAGCAGTTTAGGAAAAAAAGTTTCATTTAGCTATGATGAAATACTTCACAATGTTAAGTTCAAAGGAATATCAGACTGATGAACTAATCTTGGAGGACTGAAAAAATTCTGGGTTTCTGGAAAAAAAAGGGTTCTTGTGCCACTGCTTAAGAAGGACAAATACTTCAGCAAACTGTCATCTCATTAAATGGATATAGAGCAACTAAGTCAAGGTGATGGGAGATTAAATCAATGAAGAATTAAAATAATGGAACACTGTCAATCAACACAGCTTAATGAAAAAATTATTAAATAAACTTGCTCTTTTTGATTGAGTTTATGATTTCATTGGCAAAGATTTCTAAAAGGCATTTGATTTCTTTAGGATTTAAAAATACTGCAAGTAGAGAATTCATTAAAAGCTTTCTAACTGATAGTTTTTGAAAAAGAATTCTAATGAAAAAATAATGTTTTTTCCTATTGGATTCCATCTTTCTCTCCTGATCCAACTCATGACCCAAGCAGCACTGTGCAAAATGACACACAATCAGTCTCGTTAAGATTTGCACACACAAAAATAACTGTATGGTAAATAACAAGAAAGACAGCTCTGTTGAACAGCCTAGATATTACAATGATTTGGACTTGCTAGAATAAGATTTATTTTAACTTCTTAAACCTCAGTATTACATACCAAGCAGTCAAGACTGCAAGTCACAATTCCCTTCTGAAGGTGAAACTAATTTTGACAAGGAGCATCATAAGGAGTTAGGAATTTTCAGGATTCATATGATATGGAAAAGCATATGATCAGGAAGTTAAGAGAGCAAATATCAGTTCTCAGATCTATGGCCAAAAAGAGTAAGTTGATGATTAACCAGTGGAATAATTTATTTAAGGATGTCATAGCTCCCCCAGTTTTAGGTGTTTTAACAAATGAAAAGGTTTGAAAAGGTATGTTCTGTCTTACCAGCAGGTCTGGTGCAAGAGATAGGGTCATGCTGTTCTCTCCACTGCTGAGTTTAATTATCTCTGAATTGTCAGCTTCATCAAAATAAAATTAAAAATATGTAACTGCCTATGAGTATCATAAACAAAAGGACTGTGTAAACCAAGCTGCCCAAATTAGGCACTGAAAGTACACAAAAATACTATTAGAGTACCTAAATGCCAGTTTCAGGGCCAAAGGCAAATGTATGCAAGGTCTTCTGAGTATTCTTACATGCAATGTTGTCACTTTACAGCTGTATTTCAAAGAACTTTAGGTTTTTATTGTTTCTCCTGGTACAATATTAGGATTTTATCTGCAGCTTTCAAAGAAGAGAAAAAAGCATGTTGTCTACTACTTTTTCAAAGTTAAAATAATTTTCAGACTCTGAAAACTGGAAGGTACTGCTGTTGAGCATGAAATTTTGGCTTCATTTGCAAGTGCACTCACTACATATGATTTTTTTTTTTTCATTGGCTGGATTGTCTTCACCTGGTGGGTTAGACCTGGCAAACAGCCAGGTTTCCCCAGCCATTCCCTCATTCCTTCCCTCTGTTTCTCTTCCCTCTCCCTCCCTGGACTGAGGGACAAAATAGGATAAGAAACTTCATATGCTGAGATTGAGACAGATTTATTACCAGTTACTGTCACTGGAAAAGCAGATTCACCTTGAGGACAATTAATTTACTTTTCTTTTTTTTTCCCTAATAAAAATAGATTTGGGTAGTGAGAAACATAAGACAAACATTAAAACACCACCTTTCCTTCCCCAGCTCTGCCCACAGAGGCCATGCCCTGCAGAACCCCCACTGCCAAAGCCTTGCCTAGGCACCCCAAACAATATAATACAACAAAAAGTTAGCCTAACAAGTGGTTTGAAATAATGAAAGGATGACAGTTAAATTGCATCTGGATACTGCTTTTATATTTTCTGTTAGCACTGTAGGAAATACTCTAGCTAATTTTCTGCAGAACATCTTTTTAATCACACTCGATAGCCATGATTCCCCCTCTATTTATATAATAACTTGGCAAATTTAATTTTAAAAGCTGATTTTAGTTTGTAAAATCAGATTTTTTTTATTGTTCATTTGGTTAATTTTTAACCCTCTTCTAATGCAATGAAAGATCACAATTTTATTTAATTTTTATTGAAATTACTGCATTTGCTGTGAAACTGATTAAAAAAAACACCTTTGTTTTGGTTCTAGTTAATATTTTTCTTAAACTGCAAAATTATTGCTATATATGTATTCAAGTAAATATCATGGAGCATAAATAAGGTTCTTGTCTGGATCTTCCTGTCAACAATCCATTAGTTGTAATGAACCTACTAAGAAACTATATTAGAAATCTCCATATTAGAAATGTGTGGAGGCTGGAATATCTGCCATATAAGGGTTTTTCAGGAATTTTAAAATTTGTCTGCCAGCAGAGTGATTTCACAGAAAAGAAAATGCTGGTAGAGCAAAGGAGGAGAACTTTGGGTCATTCAGATATCTTGCTTCAGAAAATTAGAAGGATTTGTTTTGATTTCAATGCTTGAGTCTTTGTTTTATTAAAGCACTTGTCATTCTGTTATGATTATAATTTGGCAAATTATTTCTAATTGAAAAGTGAGCTTCCATGAAGAAACAAAATTTCTAAAATAACCTAGAACCCAGGCATTTCAAAACTGTCAGAAATTTTCTTTATATTTGCAAGCGAAATCCTACAAATATCAATCCCATTTCACAAAGCATTTCTGGTAGCAATATTTTCCAGTGAAATTTAAATCAATCAACTTTTCTCTTAATGCCTCTAGTCTTACTCTCACACATTTCTGTATTTTTCCTTATCAATTGCCAGTTTGGTTCCTTTTGCAAAGTACTAAGTTTAACAAGTAGGTTTACAAATTAGGCCTAAAAATAGAACTGGACACAATATTTAAATTATTTCCAAATTCAAGTGGGGTTTTTAATTAGAAGACTGTTAAACCAGGATTTGGAAAAATATCTCTAATAGGATAAATTTAAGTCATGCATTGACAAAATGATGTTACTTTGCACTGAGTCTGATTTCTGTGCAGATCAAAAGCAGGCACAGGTAGGAAGATACCAACAGTCTGAAATATTTGTAGTACTTTCTGTGAGAGCAATAATGATTTTTTTCTCATGAATAAAAGTAAATCAAGTTTAAACTGTGAAGTTGGAGACTATCTGGAGAGAAAGAATAATAAACTAAAAATAAATTGTTCTCCATTGTTGTGAGTGAATTATGCACATTACTCCAAACAGATTTTGTTGAGGTGATTTAGCCATAATCCACTTGTTTTGTGCTTGCATGCCTAAATTTTATGTATCATTTGTACTAAGATGAATAAAAGACTTTTTCAGAGATATAAATATGCATATGCAAAGCCAAGTACAGTAAGATTGAATCATCTCCATATATTCTGTAACAGGAAAATAAAAAATATGACAGGGAGCATCAAATTACCTTATTTTACGAGCTTCTCCCTGAAACACATTTTTAAAAGTACAAAACAATATAATTTGCTGTGGCATGCTACTCCCTGTGTTGCTATTAAGCTATCCAGGTGATGCTCTCCTGGGAATCCACTCCGAACAGAGGCCTAATTCAGGACTGGATCACAACATCTGCACCAGATAGAATTTGTCATCTTCTGTCTTCAAGCCCATTGGCTGTTGCTTAGCAACTGGTCAATCTCACAGAGTATTTGCCATGACAAATTAGTAGTGTTGTTACCATGACAACCAGCTTTGTTACTTAATTAAATTGATTTGAATCAGAATTGGCTTTCGGGGAAACAAGTGTGTTGTGTGAAGTAGTAAACACGAGCTTGCAGCTAAACCATTCATGCTTTGATGTAGTAGTCCCTAAAATCAACACCATCAGGATGAAATCCCCAATCAAGTCCTGAAATCACTGTGGACAGTCTTACTTAAGATTTTAATTTCCTTTTCCAGATTTTTTTTTAGAGCACTCTGGATATATTTAGCAATGGTAAAAAAAAAAACCCAAAAACACAAAAATAAAAAACCAAACCCCAGGCTGCTCCAATTTCTTGATTAATGCCTTGACAGTGTAAGTAGGGAAGTTACTGCTCTTTAGCAACCAATTGTGGAGCCATGTTTCATGTGTCACTGGAAATTGCACAGCTTCAGACAGAAAAAAGGAAAAGAAATCAGATTATATTGGGTAAAGAGCTAGGAATGGAATTTCTTGACATTTTTTTTGTATTTCTTCTCCTGTGGCATCTTGGCCGCTACCTTGAAAGTCTCAGTGTTCACTAATATGGGACTCTGACTGGCTTGGGGAAGTGAGGGAAATCCCTTCTTTTGATACTTGGGGTCCAGGCAACACAAAATTAAAATAAGGCAAGCTAGAAATTCAGATTTCACACTACCGACAAATTTCTTTTAACAGAAACACCTACACACTTTTTAATTATGTTTTCTACCCTTCTTATCCTCTTTGCAGACTGACAGAGGCACAGGATTAGCATATTTATATCATACATATATTTAATGAATGAAACCTACACGTTAAGTATGAGCACAGCTGTAGCAGACTTCAGATATGCAATCTCATATTTTTTCACTTTATCTCTATTTTATCACCAGTAATGTATGGGTGCCTGCTTTTGCTGTCCTTCCTGATCTTCTTGCAAATTTAACTGCACAACTCAAGTTGCATTTTCCTTATAAAATATTAAATTAACTGCTTGGAATGATTCGAAATTTCTCATTATGTGTGACTGATTTAAAGCTTGAATGTGCTGTTTTGCATGGATGTTCCAAAAGCTTAAGCCTATGTAAACAATAAATGGGAAACATCAACCAAGTGGTGACTCACAAGGGAAACTGCAAAATGTTGACAAATTCTAAATTGCAAGGTGCTGTGTGGCCTTGCTACATTGCTTGTGTGCTATCTGTAATTCACACTGCTATCATTAGAATATGCAGACTGCCTACTGAATTTCTCAGAAGTAGATTTTTATTTCTTTAGACATTATTAGCTGAGTCTCACTTTTTTGATGCACTTGTTTTGAGAGTTTGTTTTGTACAGAAGCTTCTGGAAAAATAAATCATTTAAAAGAAAGAAAAGATATTTACATTTTTACCACTAGCAAAAACTTCTATCTTTCACACCTCTGAATAAATTCATACAAACCATTTTTCTCCTTAGATTGTTTTCACAAAACTTAGTAATTGCAAGATCAGGTTTACATCACTTTACATGTAAGTTCCAAATATTATAATGTCTCCTCCTTGTAAATATTATACATTATATGTATTCCCCTGATACGGGGATTTCATCTTCAAAACTCCTGTAGAAATGTTATAAGGTTCTTCTCATATTTAAAGCAGAATTAATAATAGGAATTGACATCTTTATTATGAAGAGGGGGAAAATGCAGGGGAAAAAATTAAGTCATTGTCAAAAGTTCAGAACTCAGAATCACTGTTCACACATCTGTCACAACATCAATGTTCAGATTTTGACCAGCTAAAATTGCTATACAATAAAGTATCTCTAAAAGCTGATTTTCAAGTATTTTTTAATTATAAGCTCCTTTATAAGTTTTATGGGGCTATAACTGGGAGGGAAAAAATGGACTGTTAGAAGTAAAAGAAATTATTATGTTTGTTTTTTGGTAGATTTCATTTCTGTTTATCTAAGTCCATCTGTTGAAACAATACACTGTCAGAAACAAGTTGTTTTCTGAAAAATGCTTATCAATGTTAATGAGAGAAAAATCTAAAGAACTAAAGTGGAGAGAAAGGGTGGAGTAAAATTACATTCAAAGGATATATGCATGTCTGAAACAGGGTGATGTTTCAGACTATCCACAAGCTGCACAGTTAAATGAGAGAGCTGAAAAGCCATGCATAAGTCAGGAATAGGATAGTTAAGGGGGAAAAAAAGGGAAAAGGTATTATCTTTTTTCATGCATCAAGGCGCACAGGCACAATACCTCATATGTTCCATGACTCACTACTCATTTTGGTGACCAACTGGTGAACAATCTTCTAATGAAGGTATAGTTTTTAGAAATGGAATTAATTTCTCTCCAGATGAGATGAACAGACGTCAGCAGATTTTATCCACTTAAAAGAGGTAGCAATGCTGTAAACACTTGGACTCCTTCTTAAGCATATTTAGCCTTCAGAGAACATGAACTAGACAAATATTGGGGCATTAGCAAAGACACAAATTTAGCTGTTGAGGAACCTGTACAACTGCATGGGAATTCTGGGCACAGATGTAGAGTGGGGTTTAAACATGCCATTTCATTAGTGTAGCTTCTTATACTATAGAAACACAAAAAAAGTATTTGCACCCCAGCCCTGTTGCATTGAGTGATGGTGTGGTCCCAGAAATAGGCCTTCTGGTTGGGAAAAGCAATTATTCAATGGCTCAGCCATGTCTGAAATGGAGTCCTTGGCTTCCATGGCCCCTTCACAAGGCAAGGGGTTGGGTCAGTCCCAGACTGACTCAGGCAGGCAAACCATCTGACCACCAAGCCTGATGAATTATGCTTCTTGCCCTCGGGCAAAGCAGGCAGATACAAGGCACTGTCCATTCCTATTTTAGTGGGCTAGTTAAATAGACAGTAAAAATGTTGTAATTTGGCTTAGCCACAGTTTTATAATATTCTACTTCTTGATGAAATGTGTGAGGGATAAGCCAAAGCATGAATTTATAAGTATGGCAAACATCTTTCAGTAGTTTGTCATCACTTATTAGACTTCTCTGTTCCTCCAGAAGAATAAAAGGTTAGAGGCATATTTTTCTTTTCAAGGTTATTGAGTGTTTTTACATTGAAGATGAATACTTCAAAATCCTTCTGTAATGATGAACTTCACACTCCAAGAAAGAAACATTTCTCTTTCACAAATGTTTTAATATTCTGTAGCTTACTATCATCTTCTGATTCACTCTAGGAAATTATGGGTTGGTGATATTTTTCCTACCCACGCCTTAAGATTAAAGGTACAATTGAACAATTGAAAGCATGTCCATTCCCTCCTGCATGACGGTGACAGATCTGAATCATGCAAATATAAACAGATGCAGCAGGACTAATTCTGATTTTTCTTAAATCTGGATAGCTCTAGTAAAATTTCAGGGAATTAACACTATGAAGCTTTAAGATTCTTATCATGAACACAAACTGCTATTGTACGAGGCACTGTATAAACAGAGTAAAATGTTGTACAGACTTACAAATCAAAGATAAAGATATTGGTTCTGTAAGTAAGGGGAATACAAGAACACAAAGAAATGTGAGTTGTCAATGTGCTATGCTTCAGTCTTAGAATCATAGAATAAACTGGATTGGAAGGAACCCATTGGTTCACGAGTCCAATTCCTGACCCTGTGCAGGACACTCCAGGAGTCACACCATATGGCTGAGAGCATTGTCCAAACTGTGTCAGGCTTGATGCTCTGACCACTTCCCTGAGGAGTCTCTTCCGGTGCTCAACCATCGTTTGCATGAAAAACCTTTCCTTGATATCTACCCTATACCTCCCCTGACTCAGCTTCATGCTGTTTCCTTGAATTGTTTCACTTCACAATATTAATATTTGAAAAGTAGTGTTCCTAAAGGTTGGTGTCACTAAAAGCAAGTGAGGGATACTAAATACATAAAAAGAAATTTGCAGGTAAGGGTGCCATGGTTTGAGTCTGGGCTACAAAAATGCACATTTTAACAAATTGTAGAAACCCACTTGTAGAAATTGGGATTGGATATCATGAAAACTGACAGTAGTTTTAACTGGGGATGGTTAGAAAAGGTTTTGTCTCAGATAAATTATGTAGAGAGTATTTGGATGCAAGGACTAAGAATCTGTCAGAGAGGAGCCAGGTTACAAACCTGAGTGACAAGCAAGATGGTGCTGAATTTGATCAAAAATGGGAAAGAGTAAGGAATTTCTTTCCTTTAGGTCCATGAAGAAAAATAAACAAAGGTGATAGTTACATCAGTCTAAATGAATGAAGAGACCAAGACCTGTGGTTTAGTGGAAAAGAAGAATATCGATGAGAAAGATAAGGGTACCACCCTAATAAACTGAAAGTAATTGTGAAATAATGGACCAGAGAAGAGATGAAAGGGACAATTAGAGGAAACAAGAGAACAAGTAGGAAAAAGGGTCAAGAAAGGAGGGGGAAGATGAGATTTTAAGTGTGGAATTGATTTATGCTGATGAGACAACATGATTTTTAGATCTGATCTTTGACTAAGAATCCTCAACATCTTTGTCTGTTGCTCTTAGCTGCAACAGACAGTTGCAGCTAAGAGGAAAATTTTCCAGTGAAGGTAGATGTAGGAATGAGAACTGGGAATAATCCCAGATACATACCGTATTTCTTTAAAAATCTGAGAAAAAAAGAAAAGAAACCAACATCTAGAGCATTAGTGTAAAGCAAGAAGCATCAAAATGGACTTTATAAGATAAGAAAAACAAAGATATGTTTGTACACTAAGAGAGAAAACATAAGGACTACTGACAGAAAGTCATGGAGAATATGACGAAGATGAGATTGTCTAGGAAAAACAATCAATAAAACTCACAAGAGAAGGAAGTAAAAGATCAATATGGGAAAATCATATATTTATTCCAATATTAAATTGGAACATAATGGAAAGATTATTGCCTGATAAGTAATCTTGGATGGTATTTTTGTTTTTCGGTTTTCTAGAATTCACATGGAAAATTATACTATCTTCATAAATACCTGTGTGCCTAGGAAGAGCATGGTAGAATTTTTTAATGGCATATTTCAGATCATAATTGACCAAGTATTTATTAGAACAAGTTTATGAAGAAGATATAACAGTGTAAGAGAAAGCTCAGCTTGGAACAGGTCTATGTCTTGACTGGAGAATCAGCAAAACCCTGTAAAAGTGACTCTTTTTCTTGTAAGACTCCACATATTAAGGATTTTATTTAATTTTAATGATCCTCCTACTATCCTCTAATATGAAAAAAGGATACCTCGCAAGTTCTAAGAATATATATCATATTTACTAAGGAAGTAAGTACAACCAAGACTTATTACCCTATTTTTATTTATTAATTCTAGGTTTTTTTCCACCATGTGATAAAAATGTATAGAAATTTATAATTTCTGAATGAACTTCAAAATTTTATGTCTTTTCCTCATTCTTTTCAAAGCACTGAATGAGTATTGCATTGCATCAAGACAGTGCATCTGAAAGCAAACTTTCTTAATAGAACAAAACAAAGGATGAGGTTAAGGTTGAATGCATTACACTGAGAGGAAATGGTGTTGCATGGTGATGGATTCTGTCGCAGTTAGGAGGGGATGCATGTTTTCATTCACACAAGCACAAGGCTGACAATTACCTCAAGAGGTCAGTCAGTCTGTCCCTCTGCCTCAAGGCAAAACCAACTCTACCTAAGTAATTCCTGAGAGTTGCTTGTCTAATCCTGCTCTTAAAGGCCTCTAATGATGGAGACCCACAGCTCCCACACCATGTTTTTCCAGTGTTTCTCTAAGCTTTCTGTTAGAAGACATTTCCCAATGTTTTTATGGACTATTCTTTGCCCCAGTTAAGCCTACTGTATCTTGGTCTAGTCAGAAAGAGATCTATTAATTTAATATATTTTTAGTATTTTTCTTCTTCGGGAATTTATTTAAGAATAAATTTGATATGGGGTGTTAATTTTATGTCAATCAGGACAGAGAAGATCCCTTAAAATATTTTGTGTCATTACAGTTATTTTAAGCAATTATTTGGATTCAAGACCCTAAAGGTGAAAAAAGGACTGATTTATATCACTGTTTTCTTTTTCCTTTACATTCATTGAAATAAACATCTGATGAGTTGTAGGAACATAGTTAATGCACATTAAGAAGGGATATAATGAAGAGAGTACATTTTTATATGAAATCAAACATTTGAAATCATCAAGGAAGAGAACTTTGTGGAGTACTGAGCTTTGTATCGGTGTCTCCAGCTGACAGAGATCACTGCCCAGTGGCAACCACAGAGAGTAGAGAGCAAAGAGCACCTGAGGAAGGGTTACCCTTCACTTCCAGGGTCAGCCTAAAGTGTAGCAGTCGTGACCTTCTACTTGACTTTTCAGGTTCCTGTGGCTGTAATTACATCACAGAGCCTTCCAGGTAGCACACAGCTTCTGAGCAGTGGCTTTGGAAATACTGATTTTTCAAACACAATGGCTTTGTAAATTGCTACTCTAAATAAGAAGGTGCTGAAGTAGCCTAAATACATTTTATTTTCCTTTTCCTTTTTTTTCTAGACTTCATCACCAATCCAAGTCTTCATCTCACTCTTGACAATTCACTGGCCATAAGAAAAATTAGGCCAAGGAGCTTCAGAAGTCACATCGTTAGCAGGAAATTACAAAATGTGACTGTACTAGCAACAGTAACTACAGAAAATAAAAATGCAAAAAGTTAACATATTTTTGGCAAATTTTTCTTCTATTAAGGTGAGAAAAATCAAATCTTTCACCAAGAAAAAATATCTTTGTCCAACCATCTCTAATCAAATAATTGCAAGGAAATTCTTCTACCTATTCTCTCTGGAACTAGCTGACATGACCATGGCCAAATATTTTCAGTAGAGTTTTACAAAATTCTTGTATATTTGCTTATTTTGATCTTCTTTCAGCTCAGCCATCCCTAGATACAAAAGTCTGTGTATTCCATGCACTTATCTGGTTGCAGCATTTATCAAAGAGTTTGCAAGTTTATTTTTTTCCCACATTAATACTTCTACTTTGGGGCCATTTTCCTCAGTTACTTCGTACCCTTAATTATTTTGATTTGTATGGAAACAATGTAAATAAAGTGAATTCCTATAAAAATGTTTCATTTAATAAAAATTAGGATGCAGCTCCAATTTTATCATCTCCCATTTGGAAGAAACAGACTGTAGCACCTCTGTGTAAGTAGAGGAAGAGAAAGGGGCAATCTGAGAAAACTACAGCATGTCTTGGGAGTGGGATACTTTGGATAGGGACACTAATGTTCAACCTCCAAACAAGCTAGGGGATTACTGAGTTTAGAAAGAGCACTGTTTTCTCACAGCCCAGGGGGCCCACAAACTAGCCTGATTTTTTTTTTCTACACAATCTGTATACCACAATCTAATCTCATATAGCCAACGAGATTTACTGTCATGTTTAGAATGTGTTTTAAATAGTGATTTGCCATCTCTTAAATAAATGTTTGTAGCAGACAGCCTCTGGTTTAGTTTTGTTTTCCCTATCTGCCACAAGGATCCCATTTTCCTGTTAGTATGCTGACAACACAACTTCGTTAAGGCTGGTTGGTTCCATTTGCATTGGACATCTCTTCTGCATATAGATTGATGAGTTTAATCAGCGAATCAGGAGAAAGACTTGGACATCAATCAGTGTCAGTTTTCTTCCTTTCTAATTTCTGATTTGCTACTTCTAGTTATCAATGCAATAAAATCATGCCAATTTGAGATAAAGGCTTGGAAATAATGTAAAGTTAGTGTAAAATTGTCAACAGGCCCAGGAGCCCTACTGCACTGTGATCACTGATATTTTGAAAAAGAGACACCATATTTAACAGCCAGGAACAATGCTGAATTCATTGTTCACAGCTGAGTAAAGAAAATGCTTAGTAGTCTACTGATTAAACCATACCATAAGGTCTTTTGTCTTATTAGTAGAACAAAAATATTCCTATGGATTTCCATGGACTGCTAATGAACCAAAAGGACAGTTTGTGCCTAAAAATCCAGCCTCATCTATCTTTAGAAGTAACACATTCAGTATTGTTTCATACTGCCAGTGTAACTGCAACATCTCAAAATATTGTTTCTTGTATCTATTTTCACAGCAAGCTGAAGGAGTGGGAAATTTTTTTCTTTGTTATGGACAGAGTGGTCAGTTAAGGCATAATAAGACTGAATCTATACCCTCAAGATCTGAATGTTCATAATGTTCTTTAGGAAGCTAATTCTGAGCCTTAGGAAGACAATTCTTATCAATTTGAATACAAATAAGGTTTCCAAATTCCTCTAAGTATCCGGGTCTAACTGACTTCTCAGATCCTGTGGAGGCAATGAATCAAACTAGACCCCAGGCTAATTCCAAGCATTACACTGTTCTTCCCCAATGGAAAACACCATCCAGGTATACACCTTTGCCAGTAGCAGATTGTTTTCCTGACTGTGGGGAGAATGGAGCAGTGTTTCCTTATTGCTACACCACCTTTATTGTCGCACTCTAGGATAAAGAGAAATGCATGGAGTACTCCTCCCATACCTACAGGTTAGAGATGGAGAGATAAGGGAACTGGCAGAGAGATCACTGCTCCTCATGCCCTAGCATGGCCATGTAGTTTTGGTCCACAGTGAGGGCCTAATTAAGGAATTAGACTAGCATCCCTTTTTACAGGGCTGTAGATTGAAAAACAGTATAGTTAGGCCAATTATGCCTATACCTCATAAAATGGTGAAAAAATTCAGCTCAAAAGCCAGCCACCCAAGAAGATAAAATGTCTCATATAATTGCACCTCTTGAAGTATGTTTCTGCTTTTATAAATGCTACTACATGTTCATGGAGATTCTTCTGTAGTTTATATGCTGGAAGTCTGTGGTTTTGAAGCAGTAAGTCCTGAGATTTCTCCCTCAGTTTCTGAATGTTTCTGATTTAGTTATTTAAAACATTTTCATTATAAGTGGAAATCACACACATATTTGTAACATCAAGTTTGTTTTATTTTTAAAAAATCTATAGCCAAACAGTCTTTCCAGAAATATATGAGGAAATATCCATTTGATTTTAATTTATATGCAGGCAATCACAGAATCACAGAATAGAATCACAGAATCCTATGGTCAAATATCCTTAAAATGGAAACCACTTGCCTCACATATTAATTTATTCTGCAGTCTGCAATGTGGCACTGACTGAAAATATACCATCTCTTTTGCTTTGTACTTTGTAGAATAATTTTTCAATTTTAACTTTTTTTTTTTAATTCTGACTGATACATTTATTGAGAATAGTAAAGGCCATGATTATGAAATAATCATGTTAATGAGATGATACAAATACCAGCTAAATCTGCATGTATTACAATGCAGACTTCTTATATTTATGAATGCATTTATATACATATATAAAAATATGGATAGGTAGATGTATGTATATGCATTTATATGAGAGTATAAAAATGCACATATATATGTATGCATATCTGAATATAAGTCTATACAAAACAGTCTTAGTACTTCATGTATTTCAATACATATGTTTCAGAGAGAGAGTGGGAGAAGATCCAACTGGGCCTTATTTAAGAGTTATGTGATCATCCTAGTCTGGGAAGAAAATGGTATGATTATATAAAACAAAGAAGCAATAACATAAGAACAAAGGCAACCAATCTCAAATGTCAGAAAGTAAGTTATTTACTCACAGTTATAATGGTGACTGGAGTAATTCCTGCCTATCCAGGTAGCTAGACTTTTGTATAACAATACCTGATATTAAACAGAGACCTGCAACAGGATTCAGAGGATTTTGTCCTCCCAGAAGAGCCTGGAAAACATGCTGAGGTATGGGTCCATAAGACCAGTGCTATCTAAACTGGAAGAATTCCAAGAGTATCCACTGCATTCCATGAGGATTTATTTACCACCTCTGCAGCCACAGCAGAATAAAACTGTGGATGCAAAATGATTAGACAGTGATTTTAAAATATATTCAGCATGCCAATATCACACTAACAGCAGCAGTTCTCCAGGTGCTCTGAATTCTATCTCCCAGCACCCATCAGTGTTGGGTGATGGCTTTCAAACCACCAAATTATATCACATCTGCTGTATATTCCGACTGTGTTTTGCTCTCTTCTCTTACTGCTTTTCTCATAGAAACAAAGCCAGATAGATGCTCAGAGCTCACTTCTAGAGGCACTGAGCATTGCAAAGGCACTTAGTGTCATTTGAGATGCCCTAAAACATTCTTGCCCAGCCTCAGCTGCCACTTCTGAGTGGCACAGGTCTGCCATAGGTGCAGCATCGCATCTGACAGCCGTATGTGGATGCCTTAGGGTGTGTCAAGCAACACTTGATGACAATGCATAGAGAACCAAATCAAACCCTCCTGGAGAAATGCTGCAGTAACAAGTCTTGCCACCCTAGGCAGGTACCTCAGGCAGCCAAACCCAAAAATTTGCCCCTAGAGAGGTGAGGCAGACGTGGCTGGATCCTGCCAAGTCTGTGCTGCCAGGGCTCCCGTCCCCACAGATGGGGGTCGTGGGTGAGAAGCAGCTGAAGACAGGCTGTCTGGATCTGCCATCACTGTGTTAAGCCCTGAAACTGCTGCTGCAGGCCTCGTGTTGCAGTAGCCTTTTCTGAGTGTCTTTGCAGTCAATCCACTGCTCAAGGGAAAAATTTTCCTTTTTCCCTTATAGCCTGCTGTGGAGACACTTATCACCCAGGCTATTCAAACTGGCTCAGGGGTCCTGTTTAAAAGCAATCAACTGCATAACATATGGGGCTGGCTGCTCTCATACTGATGTCTAATTTTAAAAAGGAAAGAGGTAGGGATTCAGAAGACACTATGCTCTTACTGCAGGGCAAGCTCGTATTCAGCAAGCAGGATCCAAAGTCCTTGGCTCGTACAGTGTATTTACAATTAGCTCTAATAATTGAGAAGAGACAGTTGTCCTGGAACTGACTCTGTGGGAACACCTGATCATGCAAACACAGAAGCTGAAGAAACCTCGAGGGACCCACACACACTTTTCACACCTCCCCGATTAGTGACTGGAGCCAGGCCCTTTTGCTTGTGATAGATTAATCAGACCTTCTCTCAGCCTCTAATTGGATGACAATCAGGTTCTCAGGGTATGCTGAATGGAGGAAAAAATTCCCCTTCCCGTATATTTTACATGTCTTTCATTTCTGGCCTAGCTGTCTTTTTTTTTTTTTTCCCTTTTTTTTAATGTGATTCATTTACTTTGTTACAGTTTCTCCTCCTTTAAATGAGCTGCATATTTTCACCCAGCACTACTAACTTCCATCAGTTTTCCACTGAAGACACAACCTTTTCTTCTTATTATAACAGCACAGCTTGCAAAGTGATAGCTAGGAATCAGATTGTGTCAGCACTCCCATTACAACCCCCTGTTTTCAGGGAGTCATTTTTAGTGTGGCCACAGAAATATACTCAGGACTTACTGCTGCTATCTAGTTCTTGTTCAAAGAGCGAATTTCCTTTTCCTCCACGCAGATGAAAACACTTGACCACTTTTAAACTCCAGGAATATAAACAAACCAGCATAAGGGTGAATGTGACAGGTTTATGAGGCCAAGGTCAGGTTGTCTGCTCAATACCTTTTCTGCCCCAGCAGTCCTTGATATTAGAGACTTTACCCTCACTCACAGTGGCTGTATGTCTAGTCAAGAGAACTGCATAACATTCTCAATAAATAAATATACAAGGAACCCCTGAGACCATATAAGAATTTCAGCTCTTCAATGTTTGTCTAGGGACAGCCATTCAACTTTTCCTCCTAGTTCACCAATATCAGCGGGTGATGAAAGGATGCTAAAATACCATTTCTTGGATTTAATGTTGGGGTTGGGTTTTGGTTTTGGTTTTGGCTTGGGCTTTGAAGGTTTTCTTTTATTTTGTTTGGTTCATCTTATATTGTTATTGGGCTTTGTTTCCATTGACTGATAATTATTTGAATCTGATCTGATATTGTCACCTGACTTCAATAAAAATATGTTTTTATTGTCCCTCAATAATATTTTATAAACCTTTAAATTACCGGTATCTCTCATTAACTGATTTTTTTAGTAAATATCAGCACTCTTGATTCAAGAGGAAACAAAATAAAAGTATTTCCAGAATTATTTTACTGCATTAGAATTAGTTGTAAGTGCACTGAGCAAATTTGCTGAATGAATATGATTTCACAGTCATCAAAACCACTTCTACCAACTTTCACATTCTATTACAGCTGAGCAAACATTATGAAGGGAAAGTGTCTCTGATTGTATACATTACCAATTTTGTCCTAGGCCTAGGAAAGCTGAGGCATGTAAGCTGTGGTGCCCTTGACAATTGCAGTCTGACTGTACAGAATCTCTCTGTAATAGACTATTCTAGGTCCCATGCCAGACAGAGGAATTTTCTCTATCCAGTGAACCAACATTCCTTCAGTGCAAGCCCCTTGTACCAACTTCTGACATGTGAGTTAATACCATGCTCACACTGTCTCTCTCACCTAGGGGTCTATCTAGGTCAACTCCATCCTTTAAACCAAATTCTCTTTTCTCCTCAACACCACTTTAAATGTAAACATCATGTCCTTGCCTATAAGGCTTCACCTAACCAAGCTCCTCTCTTTTTTTGACCAGCCTTTTAAGGTTATTTTTATACTCATGCTTTATATATACACGTGTTTCTGCACAATTACAAAGGAAAATCATTGAGCACCTTGTTTCCAACTTTGAACTCATGTTCAGTTACATAACTCTGAACTGGTTCTTTCTAGAATTTCCCATCTATCAAGTAGACTTCAGTGATCAGTTGACTCCTGATTGCCTCCCACAAATGCCTCCATAAACACACAAGCCTTCCAAAAGCTCCCTGTGAAAGAACCCTGATGTGCCACTACAAATGTTGCTGTGGGAAGATCAAATTCTTCACCCTATTTCTCTGCTCCATTAAACATTTCATCAATGGATGAGATTATTTTCTTGACTCAATCTGTGACATCATTTCAACTGTGTGTATTCAGAGCCATGTGAGAACACATTTCTTTTTGCTACCTGCAAGCAATAGCTGATAATTGCTTATGTGGTGATCATCCTATATGAAAATAGATTAGCAAACCAACTGTGTTATTAAACCTTAAAATTCAACAAGTATATTAATTATCCTGACTATTATGGTTTCATGATGAACTCATCTAAACCTCTTTAGTTATTTAGACTGTTGCTTCAGTGAGACAAGGATCTTTCTTTTGGATGTGGTGAGAATATATTCAGAAGGCCATAAATCATAGTTTACAAAACCTAAATTATCATAACTCATCTTGGTAATAAAAAGGAAATTGCCCTAAACTAAGTTCTTCTTTTCAGCAACCCAATAATTCTTTTTATCTGAACATCACAATAAGCTTTTTTTTTTACTTTATATCTAGCACTTTTCACTTAAGAATTCTCTTCTAAAACAAACTAATAGAAATTAGTACATATTTCCTAATGTTTATTTTCCAGTTATGCTTAGCTTTTAAAAGTCATAAATATAATGTGGTTTGCTAATTTCAGCTTAATACCTAAATATACCTGGAATTATTACTATCATTCTTTACAAGATTGTTCAAGTGCCTTTAGCAATTGTTATTTTGTTTCTTGTGGACAAGACTCATTATTTTAACCGAAAATTTAGAGTCTGCTTTCAGACCTACTTTTTGAGATCATTCGACTGCAGAATGATGGAAAGTAGGTAAGAAAGCTGAGTGACAGAAAGATAAATGCACTAATGTTAATTTAGGCCTCTTCAGGTCCCAAACATTTCCCATAGAATCTAGTGTGTTACTACAGCTTTACTGCAGCATTCATAAGAGCAGATTTAAGAGGTGATGCTTATAAGCTGAACTGTTTGGGGAAAAGATGATGGATTTTTGGCCATGAAATAAAATCCGAGAGTACTGAGCAAATAAGCATATAGATGAAACTGTAAAAGTCTTCGTTCCTTCCTCAGTAGGGGCTGTTGGATAGAAATGTGTCATTTTCCAGAAAAGAAAAGATGACCACTGAGAAGCTCTTCGTTGTGATGATCCACATTAGAGTGGTCAGAGAAGCCTTTTACATATGGATGGTTAACTGAAGAATGAATGACCAATTTCTGGTCCTCTGAGATGCTATAGGTCACCTTTCTCTGCTGTTATGTTTGCATAATACCATCCTTAACTCAGAATTATCTAAAGGCATGATTTGACTTCATACTCCCACATTCCCAGGTGTAGCCTTCAGGGTATTTGCCATAGGTTATCCTCATATTATATTTCTTTTCCTATGAAGTTGACCTTTTAGTCAATTTTTACTCCACCTTCCCCAGAAGTTTTGCACATGTATAGCACCTTTCCTCCAAAGGTCTAAAAGTGCATTATAGCCATCACTAAAATAGAGGTGAGATTTTCAAGGGCATGAAGGACACTTAGAATGACTCCTCTTCCTGGTTTTCATGGACACCTGAGCATCTATTTTTCACTGTTGTATCTTTGGATATTTTTCTTTAACTCACCTCACAAGGATGTGAAGAGGCTAAGTGTAGTTTGTTCCATTTAACAAAAGAGGAAACTGAGGCCCAACTGCAGATAAGAGGCTATGGGAAGCTCACAGCTGCACATTCCTGGAAGGGCATCTAAGGGATTCAAGTCCTTGGCTGCTATTTTATTTATTAGCGTACCCTTACAGGCAAATCTTCACATTTCCTTCTGCTGCCTTAATTCAGATTACATCTGTGACATGAGAAGAAAGGACCCTTCTTTAAAGCTGTTCCAGCTTCTTCAAGTCCATTCTAGATTATTTTAAAAGCAAACTCCATGGAATGTACCCCCAGAGCCTGGAGCAAGCTTTTTTCAGCTGTTCTGGTCTATTGGGTTCATATGTATTCAGGGCTTGAGGCATTTTATGTAGCCAGTTGATTAAATATATATTTAGAATTTTTCAATATGCATGTTAATTACCCAATAGACTAGAATGACTATTTAGGAGAAATTCCTGTCCATTGTGTAGAAACATTATAAAAATCCTATGAAAAATAGCAACTGCACATGTTAAATTCTTCTGTTCTTTCTGTGCTGGACCCCCTCTTCTGGTCTCTAACATACCAGAACCAAGTTGTATGATACCTTGGAATAATCACTGGACAAATTTGTATTATTGCATTACATTGATGCAAAATCTCATCTTAAACTGATTTTTTTTCCTCCCTAGACCACAAACTGATAAATCTCCCCACGTGCCGATTGCTACCTGGATAATACCAGAGAACAAATCCATCATTATTGTTGTTAGTGTTCTAATAATTTTTAAAATAAAGGAAATTGGTGGGGTGAGGAATGATAACTGCATTGTCCTATGGCATATTTCATACTCCCATATTCAGGGGTGGGGATGAGAGTAGGAATGAGGAGTAACAGAACTGTACTAGAGGTACCAGTAAGACCACAGGTATATTGAGATGAGAACAGCCAGGCAGAATGTGTGTGTGTGTGGCCTAAGGAGCTGGTGAAGACACTAAGAAAAACCCTGTGCTATCTTCTTTTCCTGGTCCTCTCACTCCTTCCCAAGAGCTCTGGATTTCGTGATACATGTTCCCACATCACCTGCCACATGCGTGGTTGTATGTGCAGCCCTCCCTGTCGAACACCAGAAATACTCTTCTGATGCATCCTTCCTGATTATACACCCCAAACACTGACATTTTCTTTCTCAGGCTACTCCTGGTAGCCCTGCATGTGTTTGAAGATGTGTGCCCATGTTTTGGAGACCATGTTTTACAAACTGAGAACCACAAGATGAAAAAAAGGCTGGTTGAAGAAGAGCAACATAGGATCACCTAGATCCTTGCAGACACTTCTGGTAAATTACTGGAGACCCAATAATCAACAGAATCATCTCATCTTGATCCCCATCTGCCCACTTAAAAGACCATCATGTGAAGATCATAGTGCAGGATGGTTGATTGAGGATTCACTCCATTTCCTAGGTTACACAAGGAAGATCCCAGCACTTCATACCAGGTTTCTTGGATCTAGTTACCAAAGTATATATTTTTGTATATTAAGGGGGATTGTTTGGATCAGATGTTAATAACACTGAGCTACTTACAGCTATTAAATGAGGTGCTGCATATCTCCTCTTGGAAATAAAGCATGTTTGAGTTTCAGTCCCAAAACAGACTCCTGAAATTCAAGAGTTAAGTTCTGCCTGCTGGTTTACACAAATTTATAGCAATTCCTCAACTGACTGATCTGCTGGAAAAGTTTCAAAATGAATCCTGTGTTGTTTTAAAGCTCTCCTGGCTCTTTCCTGAGGGCAGTGGGCAGAGTAGCACACCATTCCCTAATACTGGCTGTAAAAGCTGCACCCCAGAAAGTCAAGTATCAAGGAAGATAAATGCTCTGTCAACCTGCTCTGCTGTTATTAAAGGAACACAGCTGAAGTGTGTGCTGATGGACCATGAAATCTGAGGAGAGCCACAAGTCGCTCAAGGTGAGAAATATGTTCTGGGAGGTCACACAGTATCTTTGATGTTTCTGTGAAATTATCACACCATAAACTGACAGACTAAAATATTAGATTTTGACCTTTTAAGTCAATCATATCACTTTTTATCTCAAAGATCTTTCATTTGCAACTTGGTCACATATCAGAAAGTTTAACGTCCTTTTCGTGGTAAAAAACAGGTGCAAGCAAACCCTCTGGGAAAGAGTGAGCTATGAAAGCCATTCGTAATCTTGTACTCTTGCCACACTATCTCACTTCAAATGTGGTATATATGTGTTAAGTTAAAGCATAAATAATACCGCTTGCACATCTGCCTGAAAAAACACAGGGAAGGTGCTGTGCACTGTGCTTTTCACAGGCATGTTCAGGTTTGAAGCGCAAACTTAAGCCCACGGTGAAAGAAGCTGAATCCTCAGTAAACAATTGCCAACATGAATCCCCAAATAGACATAAAATCCAGTAAGACCTTAATATGAGTACGCAGTAACATTAGGCAAACACATTTTGATTTTTCTCAACTCCAGTTGTACTCACTGGTTTGTAAATACTGGAAATTCTGGTTAACACTTCACTTTTTCTTTGACTAAACTGAAGGTTGTTAAGACTGACTTTAAAGGACAATAACTGAAAAGAGTCTTCAGCATGAAAAATTGAGATCTGTAGTACTGGTACCATTGTACCATGGTACCACTGTCAACATGATGGTCTATGGTTACAAAAAAATTATAAAATATTCTCTAAATTCACATATTTCACAGGGGAAAGGAAAAAGCTCATTATATAAATGAGATAAAACCACTAAATTTACTGAAAATAAGATCTGAAAACCAGAAATCTCATTAGGGAAATTGCATGTCCATCATTATTATGGTGTCTTATATGAAATGGCCAGTTTGTTTTCCTATGAATACCCAGAAGTAGGAGGAAAATCAGAAGGTGGTGAAATGTATACTAAGAATGATATCTCTGTGCAACCATTACCTAAGCCACTGATCTTCTCCATAACTCTCACCAGCATTTTTTGCGTGCTCATTGGCAGAGTAAAGTTGTAAGGTTTCAATTGCTGTACAATAGAAATACTTCAAACATGAAACCAGACAGAGCTCAGTGACTTAGAATTCACCTCTTCTATGACAAGTCAGTGACTTCATGGACAAGGAACATTTATCTCAAAGAAAACCTGGTATCCATAGTCTGTATCATCATGCTATGATGTGATGTCCAGGCAAGAAGAACAATGCTGTACATGCCATAATTTTTCTCAGATATCATATCATTTTTGATTAAATTAATTAAATGTGAATTAAATGGGAAATTACACAATTTCAGATTTTGAATAAAATATTGGATTTGGAGTGAAATAAAAGAAAATTAGTTTATGCTGGTTTGGATAGCTACAAATGAAAGATTTGTAATATAAATTTCATTTATAGCGTAGATTTGAAAGTTACAGCATAATTAAAAATACTGAAAACTAAAATGAGAAGTAGAGTGAGAAGAAGCCAAGTGAATTGAATAGATCTTATAGTATTTAACATAGCCCTGATTTTTTTTTTTCTAGCAAGACTGTTTTTCTGATTAATATTATGTCTCTGATAAAAGTTCAGGTCAGCTCTACTGAAGCTGATGAAATTATATTTTTTTTCCTTTTGTTGTAGAAAATAGATATCCCAGATGTTAACTTTCATTCAAGAGTGGGAAAAAGCCATATGTTGATAGTTCCATCAGTGTTGGGTAGAATGGCACTTAGGAACCACAAGAAGTAGTAGTGGATGCAGAATTCACCTTGTTGCATCCTTCCATAGGAGCTAGAGATGTGTATTACAGGTGGGAATTCTGCAGCACTGCCCAAAGTCACTAATCAGTCCAGGATCTGCACTGAGGCCCCTTGGCTGGGTTTGAGGTTAACATCATTCTATAAACGATGTAAGCTTCTGAGCTAAATAGTTGTGCCTGTGTCATTTTGAAACTATTTGAATGGCCCATTGTTTGATCAGCTGCTCAATAGCCACTGCTTATCATTCTTTCTTCCTCTCCCTACTTTAAGTCTCCTCCACTTTCTGTGGCTTGTGGGTTGAAAAAATCCAAAACCAGACAAGCAAGCAAGACAAACATAAGTTGTATACAAATTCTTGCTTTTCTTAAGGTGCACAAGAAAGGCCCCTTCCCATCTTCATTTTCATTTTTCTTCACATTTTACTGAATAAAATGCCTGCTCACACAGATATGATTTGTAGCTGCTCATAGGATAGTCCTGAGCTTTCCCACCTTCCAGTGAGTCATTGCCAGAGTCGTGGGACTGTGTGACAAGAAGAAGCACTAGGAACAACACATCTGCAGGTCCCTCTAGCAGCAGCACATCTGTTGGTCACTTAGGGATGGGTGAATATTAGCTGCTGTGGAGAAAAAGGCAGTGGGAATGCAGGGAAATGCCCTGCTGGGAGAGACATGCTTGCAGGAAAAATTCTTGCATTATAAATGCAGAGAGCAAAGTGTGGGCAGCAACTAAAAGTCGAAAAGCCAAGGTGTTGAGGAGTTGAGAGACCAAGTCAGGCACAGGAAAAGAAATAACCAGAATGCAGGAAGGTGGAAGAGGTGAGATGGAGAAAAGGGGAATCACAACCACTAGATATTTTTGGTCATTTAAAGAAACTGACAGAGAGATGACCAAAATGTCTCTTTGCTTGCATTTTTAGGTCAAAATAAAGCTTAGGGTGGCCTTTTTGGCTTCTAAGTTCAGAACAGATGTGCATTATGGAATGATCCCCCTTTAAGGCAGATAAAGTTGTCTACGCAAGTGTTACATAAGATGCTCAGAGGCACTCACTACTTTGAAAACTGTGTCCACTCGAGTCACTGCTGTTTTCTATCAGGCTCAACACGGAGGCAAGACCTGTGGGAGGGTAGGCAGCTATGGTGTCCCCATGTGTGGAGCATGCACAGAATTTGTCACTCTGACTCATAACAGGATAATCGCTGTCATGAGTGAGGGTGTTGGATCTTCTTCTCATCTGCACAAGTCCCAGTGTGAAATGAATAATGCTACTTTTTCACTTTGAGGCAGCAGACCCTAAGTATGGCCCAACTAAATTGGCTACAAAAACATTTATCCAGACCTTGCTGTTAGAAAAAAAGAATTCAGAGAAGAAAAAAATGTGCCTTCACTAACAATTTCCTTCCAGTAGCTGAAAAGAAAATTAATTTTCTCTCCCTAATTGCAGAAATTGCATGGTTGGAAATAAAGACTAGTGGTGGATGGCATTGCACTGTCCACCTGATGTGAGCTCAGGGACAGGGGCAGCAAGTGTGAGGCCCTTTTATTTTGAGTTTGCTTTTACATCAAGAATAGGTTCTTAGGTGCTGCAGTCATAGATCCTGGGAAATAAAGCTAGTGATGAAGAGACCTGAAAGCCCATCTGTTACATACAGATGTCACATATTGTACAGAGATGAGAGGCTTTGCAGGGTGTACTTTTTTCCTTTAAACTAGTGGGAGGAGTTTCTTATAATTGAGAACAGATGGGAAAAAAAAGAAGGGAAAAGCACCCAAATCATCCCCCTTGCTGTCGTGCTTCAAGAAACTTGGTTTCTTTTTTTGCGTGTTATTCATACACCTGGGTCTCTACCTAACAGTGTGTTGTCCACTGTTTAATTACTACAGACTTTTGCAGAAACTTCTTATTTTAAGAGATGTGAGAAACTACAAATATGCTGTGTAAGGTACATGAACACAGTTGCACAGGAAGTCAGCTCTAGCACAAACTAGGCAGTGACTGCTCCACTCCAAGCCAGAAAACCTTAAAAATTAGTCATGTCTTTTTTTGAGCAAAACTATACGGAGCAACCTTAGACTCACAGAAGAGGCCTTAGCTTGGTACAGTGGACAATGAAAATGGAATCGAGTCTAGGAGAGAATATCTTGGGTTTTCAATCTTTTTTCTGGTGGAATTCTGTCCCCATTGTGAAACCTCAAAAGCCACAATCTCATTTAACAAATACTTGTCATTGCACCTATGTCTGGTTTCTCAGACATTGTTGCAGAGACAGAAGAGCAACTTCTGCCTGTAATCTCAGACATCCCTTCTGTTCAAACATTTGAGTTTCAGCAAAACTACCCCGATTTATCTTGTGCTACATCAGGCCCAAGAGCTGTCATTCTGGAGTGCTGGAATAGGTATCTGTGTTCAGAAAAAAAAAGCATCAGGCTCAAAAGTTGAGTGAATAGATAGGTGAGATAGTAAGTGTGAAGTAATTCAGGCATGTGCAAAGTTAAGACAATTATTTCTCCCTCTCCTTTTCATTGGGTTTGGGGGGTTTTTGTGTATGGGAGGGGAAGGGGACTTGTTTGGGTTTTTTTAAGCTCAGTTTTCTGCTCTTTTGAATGTAAAATAGCCAAAGCAAATATATGCTGTCCAAGTAAAGTCTTCATGCAAAAACTGGACAGTTTAGTAGTTTTCCAGCAGATGAGCTGCATGACCAGACTGAGGTACACACACACACGAGAGGTTACAGATTCATGACTATATTGTGCAGTTATCTTATGGAAGGTGGGACACTGGGATGAACTATTGTCATCTGCCCTGCCATCAGTCCCACCTTCTCTAGCTGCACTGGGGGCCAAGGCACGCATGGCTCCTCATGTTTCATGGCATCCTGGTGTGCATTGGCAAGCAAAGAGAGCAGCCCATCGCAGCCATACCGCAAGGAGCCGTGCTAGACTTGCTGCTGGATGTTTCCCTTCGCACTGCTTACATCAGCTGAAAATAATCATCTTTAATCCAAACAGGAAATGGTTTGCTCACACCACCACAGCCAGCATGCAGGGCAGGGCGTTCCTGTTAGAACGCAGCTCAACAACAAGGTTCAAAATATAGATAGAGGAAAAGATATGGTGCATCACCTCAAGTGCAGATATATTTGTGAAAAGAAAGCAAATTATGACACTAGTGAATCAGAAAGTCTGTTACTCATGGAAATGTGGCAATATCCACTTCACGCTCTTTTGTTCATCTGTTTTAAATCAGGTTTGAAGTTCTCCAGCCTGTGTCCTCTGCTTTTGAAGGATTGCCCATGCTCTTGCAGTATGGATTTGGAGTCAAATAGCACTGGTGAAGACCAGTAAGTGACCATTTACAGGGCAACATGACCTGATAATTATTAGCCAATTACCCTTAAACTGTAGCATTGAGTGGAGATGGATCCAGAAATTTCCAATGTTGATCCAAGTTTCCTGGATAGCCTTCAGGGGTCAATAACTGCATCCATTTCTCAGGATGTCTACAGCACACCCTACTAAACTTGCCTTGTACAAATGTGTCCCTGTCATACACAGACTGACTGGGAAAAAGAAGGTCCTCAAGTTTAATTCATTCTCATTGTGGTGTGATCAGATGCTCTGTTATTCCAGGGCTGTATGCATATAATGATTGAAACATTCTAGTAATGCACACTTATTTTTTGAGAAACTGAGACACTTAAGTTCCTGTGCAGGTAGAGGCCTATTAAAATTGCTGGTGTGAGCTTTAGGATCTTTAATTACTTTTTCACTTTGTAAGTCCTACTGAACACCTTCTGTGCATTTTAACACCTAAGAACCTTTAAAATTTTCTGTATTAGCCACATCAGAATTCATGAGATCCGAATCACCTCAATATGAAAACTCCTGAGCTCTGAGGTACTCGAGAAATTTTGCTTTCTCTCAAAATTATATCTGTTCTGAAAGGACAAACATCTCTGCTTTCCACCAGGCATCACCAAAATAGTTAAGTTCCCTTACTAAAAAACTTTTCTTCCTATTAATAAAAAACTGACTCAAAGCTTCCTTATGTCATGCTGTCTTGACCACATTCATTGTCAGTTATATTCCTGGAAAAAAGGAGCTTCAACTGCATATTTGGAGTGGAGAGCACAACGGCAATAATTCACTGCGTCACCAAAACACTTCAGTAAGATTTAAAGGCAAACAAGGAAACAGCTCTCTGTTTTGATACACTAAATTAGGGATCCCTGTTTTAGTGATTTTCATTAATTCCTTTTTAAGGAATTAACAAGGAATAATAATTCCTTATTAAGCATGTTAAAGTATTTTCTAGTTCTGTAGGAAATACTCATGTTTATATTTCATTGGGTACTAAGCTGTTTTTTTCTATTTTCATTCTACATTTTGAGTCTTCCTCGTCTCCAGAAATATTAATAACAATACTCTGGAGTTATATTTAAATAGCAAATGGATCTGTATTTCTTCTTCCAGCTCTAATATTTATATATTCACAAAGGTTTAGAGGGAAAACTGTCCTTACATGACAATTCTGACATTTGTCATTTCATGTCTTATTTTTGCCCATAACATTTTTCCTTGTCAAAGTAGTTAAAAAATCTTCTTTCCCTAAGTAGGGTGAATATGCAGATTTTTGCATGGGAAAGGAAGAGAATAAAGCAAAAAAGTTGAGAAGATACTTAATAAAACTCAAATTATGCAGACAACAGCCAATTGCTTGATTCAATTTTTCCAGCATTCATTTGAAATAATCCTTATTTCAGTTTTACAGGCTGGCTTGAAATTCTGTGGTCTTTGCAGACAATATGTTTGTATGTTTTTCTTGTCTCTGCTTCAAGTGAATCTTATTTCTTGGAATTTTCATTCATTCTGGAAATTTTAATCCTCCTCTAATAATTCACCCTCTTCTATATCCCAGTTAAGACTCCCCCAAAACTATTGAATCCCTGGATGAATAATGGTGAACATGAAACAAAGTGCAAAATACAGTTTTATTTACAGTGATAACTTTTCAATAGTTGGTTGGGGGTTTTTTTAATATTATTATTGTTATTACTTTATTGGCTTCCTCATTGAATAGTTTGAGCTAATTTAATTGCTGTTTTGTTTAATTATCAGTTCTATGGGTTTCATTCTAAGGAGGACTTTAATACTGGTTTAACCATATTTAATGATGAATGTGGATATCTGGATGGCAATGTTGATGTAAGTATATTTACCAGATGTCAATGGTGCATAATTAACTATTATAATGGAATAATTTGGCAATGTGAAAAAATATTTTCCTTTATTTCTTGTTTTGAAGGTAGGAACAGCAATTTTACATGTTTGCTGTGGGTTTTTTGTGATGTAAGATTGTCTTGAAAATATCACAGAAGTTTGTAGTTTGTTTTTGTATTTCAAATGGAATTTTAAATAGACAAATATAGTTGCAGAGTGGATGAAAAATAGCAAATATTTTTTGTCATTTTTCCAAAAACGAACCTCCTGCTTTTCACCTACATTGGCATTCTATTTACAGTTTCAGAATATTTTCAAATTTTGCAAAATTATAATCAGCTTTTATACTAGTTTACATTAAAAAATTGAGTTGACTTTTTTTAGTGTTTGATTTTATGCTACTATTCTGTACATGTGAATATGTAAAATATATACATATTTTAAATAGGTCTTGGAGTAACCATCTTTTTAATATAGAATTTTTAAGTGTTTAGCTATTCTTTTTAGAAGCAGTACATTTCTCAGAAATCATGATTTTTGATGTTTATCCAGAACTATAAGGTCCTTACTTTAAATCCAAAACTATGAAGAATTTGGGCAAATCTTAGCTGAGCCACCAATATCGTTCAAGCCAAAAAAGAAATGTCCTGTAGTTACATCACTCTTTGTATTTTTTATGACCTCAGGGAATAACATTTTATATAATTTGCTGCAGACCATACATCCAGTAAATATCTTTTTCAGAATATCCTCTTCTTTGTATATACACAGATTTTCTCAAAGGTGGCTACTGGTTAAGTGTGGAACACCAAGTGCAATGGAATTTAGAGCCCAGAAAGGCTTTGAACAGAGAAAGAAGGAAAAAGACCTCTGCTGGCACAAACACACCTCCAAAACTTTGATAGCCCTCTACAATCTGTTGGCCCATTTCAGACTTTATTAAAGCTTTACTCAGGTAGTGTAACAGAATTAATTCCAAGGTTTCAACAGGAAGAACACTTGTGCTCTTTTGCCTCATTCTTAGGTACAATAGACCCTAGCTCAGCCTGGATTGTGGGCAGCCTGGGAATGGCTTGCTACAGCTCAGTACCTTCTTTCTGAGCTTACACCTGGAGCACTCACAGAAGCAAAACATTACCTGTTGAGCAAGGAAGAGTTCAGGAAAAAATATAACTGCTAGATCACTTAGTGAGTGAACAATTTGCAGTCCTCCAGCAGGTATTCTGTCTGATTTTCTGTGTGGGAACACTGTTTCACCAAAAGTGTTCATACTCCCATCTAAAATCACAAGATCTCACCCATGGATTTTCAGATACAGGTGTTTATACCAGTCTGTCCAAAAAAGGAATTTTCTCTGGTGCAGTGGTAGATCCAGTAGTATTTTCAGAACTCAATTTTATAAGATTATATTCATTGATAGATGAGGAAGTGAAGTTTTGAACAAGACAATCAAATAATTATAGAAGTCCACAAGATTGAGACTAAGTGAAAAACAGAGGATGGTAATTCTAGATTCCTGTTTTCCATCTACTCATGGCTGAAAGATAAAGAGAATAAAGTAGAGGTTATGTGAATGAAACAGCCAAGCAAAGCTCAGCTTACTCATATTAAACCATCTGTGATTAAAAAAGAAAAAAGCCTGTTGAGTAGTAAATTACATTGTAATTACTTTCAGTTCTGTGTAATTGTCTTTGTTTTTATACTCAAAAAGGTGTGTTTATTTGGATGAACAACTGGCAAACAAACTTCTGCTATGTTTATGTTTATTGAATCAAATGTGATTTTGTAAAAACATATCCCATAGCAATTTTAGAAATTAAGAAGATTTTTAGCCCAAAATATTTTTACCAGAACTTTACATTTCATTTCATTGAGCAAATCATCTCATAACTGTGAGAATAGTTTCTTGATCAGGGATCTTAACTATTTCAGTTGTGCTTAGTGGGAAGCAGAGATGTTTTTACTTTAGATTATCAGAACAGTTACAGATTTGAGGTGAAGTAAAATTTCATGAGTACCTAAGAACCTGGGAGTTTGTACATCCAGGGGATTATGATTCTCTAAATTCCAAAGTAGTTTAGAGAGGTATTTTTCAATAGAGCATGTGTGAATTGAAAATCAAGGGGATGTGTAGACTAGGAATATAAAAATGGTTTTAAAAAGTCAACTGTTCCCCTTGACTGATTTTTTTTACATAAAGTCTGATTAATGGTAGAAACTACATGAAGCTGAAGTTAAAACTGAGATTCCCTTGTATTTGCACAAATGCTCTGCCTGAATCTAGGTGGGACAAGCAGTGTGCTATTGTGTTATCACCAGTTTGGCTAACATGGCTTACTTAAAACAGGAAAACATGAAAGGACTTAATTTTACCACTCTTTAAGAGTGATGCCCAGTTTAGCTCTCTCAGTTGAAGAAGATATTCCAGTAAAACAGGATCAGCAAAAAGAAATTAACTTTTTTTTTCTTATTAGCACTTTGTATTTTTGATTAGACTGAAATAAACAACCAATCTACATTCTAGTTTTATATGTCTGAAGTTTAAGGCTTTGAAACCAAACCATATCAGTTTTAAAATTCAGTATACAGTCTCCTCATTGCATCAAGCATACCCATAAAATAAAAGACCTGTGAAAAAAATGGGCAAGCTAAACACTAAACTTTTCCATCAGCCTGAGGTGAAGACAATGGACAAAGTAAGCTGGTAGAAGTAGTTTGATTCCTCTCTTATAGCCAGCTGTTATCAGATATGGGTCTGATAATAATTATGAGATTTATCAAAGAGCAGATTGGCATCCTAACAGCCATTATTTTCATTTCATGTCCTGCTGGAAGCCTCTGGAATACACATTGTTAATCTTTTTTCCCATTATCTCTCTCAACTCACTCCTCAAATTATTCAGACCCTATGTATGCTTTTGTGGGAAAATCTTAGCCTCATCTGTATGGCAGATGATACAGACAATTCTTTTGTGCCTTTTTTTTGTTTTTAAACTGGTTTTAATCCAAACAAATCACAATGTTATTATCTATCATCAGTAGTTGGGATAGCAGCTCAGAAAAAAGATGTGTACAGTTTTTGCTACATCTCAGAAGTTAAGTAATGGTGTAAAGTTCACCTCATGATGAAAATAAATGTACTTTTTCTCTTCTGCATAACAGTAAGCACTGTGCCTCTTCCTGAAATACTGCAAAACATAACACCAAGTGTGGGCTTGACAGAGACTCTATCACTTTCCCCCTGGGCCTCAGGTGGTTGAAATGAATTTGGATTGTTTACCAGAATACAGTGTTTTTACAGTTACAGGAACATCTACATTCTCAAGTACATCCCCTGTGTTGGTTGAAAAGCAATATGGATTGTCTCTCCCTCTGCTATTTTTTTCATTAGTACTAAGTTTTCCAGATAACTCTTTGTGGTCCATAGTAGAAAATACTTACTGATATAAGCTTCATCTACTCCAAGATATCAGGTCTTTATTTTTTCCTAGAAGACTAGTATTTACTCAATCATTGGCTCATTTTGTCATAAGACTGAGTCAAAGAAGCACATGATACCATTTGCAACAGGGCAGGGATCGTTGCATTTGGGACAAAAGAGAGTTTAGCCATTGTTCAAGGCTCAAATCCTCCTACCAAAATGGCTTGTGGTCTTTCTGCTTCTGTAACATAAATTTTACATCTGGTAAAGAGTGTGGGTTAGGTTGATTCCTTTAAAATTTAAATTAGGAGTTTTTGTGAAGCCTGGGACTTAGTTTTGTGAGTGTTCACTGAGGTTTACAAAACCATTCAGCAAAACTCATGGCTGGTGAGTGAAACTGTGCCCCTCAGAGCTTCAACCCACTGCTGAGACTTGAAGAGCTCTATGAGGCACACAGAAGCACTTAGTAGAAATGTTGCTGGTATTAATTACTACAAGAAAACCAACTTGCATTTTTTAGGTTAGATCATAAACCCTCCAGCTGCTGAACACATCTATAGGTGTCTTCCTGCTGCATTTATTTGCCTCCTAAAGTAGCACAATGCTGAGAAAATGGCAAGAATTAAAATGAACTAAAGTAATTTCTTACATCTGGATGGCAACTGAGAGTCCAGATAAATAAAGTCGTGAGGAGTTTTTTAAAGATTCAGCTTCTGCAGTTGTTTGTTCAGCAGCAGTTTAGGCACCAGACAAACTAATTGTTTCTCTCTAATGCCTTAAATTAAACTACAGACATCACTGACCTCAGGGTAAGGAAGAGACTTTTACCAAACTCACAGACTCCAGAAGTGAAAAGAATTCCTTAATGCTGCTGTGAAGGAAGCTTTATGCCAGAGTGTCACACTCAACAGGAGTTTCATGAACAAAGGAGAAGAAAAAAAATACAATTCCATTGCTTCTAATTAGTGGTTAATTCTTGTTTATTAGAATCAGGTTCAAACCAAAAAGAAAAGAAAAAAAAAAAAAGAGAAAATCAAAAGACAAAGAGAGAGAGCTGTTCAAGGACCCTAAGTTTGCTAGAGATCCAGATCTGTGCTTTGACCCCCCTCCCCTCCCACCCCCTGCACTATTTCGGCTTTTCCATCCAGCCTTTAAAGCATTACAAATGAAAACCCTCTTCATTTCCACAAAGCAATGCTGTCTTTTTGTATCCCTCAGTTACAGCTGATATATGCAGTAAATGATACCAGAAACCCTGCTACTCAGTGAGGGGTAGAGTTTTTTGGACTCCCCAGTGTGTCCCCATCCTCCTCTGAAAATGCAGGAGTGGCTGAGCAGGATCTGCTGCCTTTTTGTGAGTTAAGCTGAACATCTGCTTCAACCAGGCAGTTTCCTGTGCAGTCTTGAAAGAGCTCTGTAAAAGAAGACCCCAGAAAGGGAGCTGGGCCTGAGTTTTTAAATTCTATAGATGCAAGATAAGGAGCTTAGATAACAGCATAACCTCCTCATTTCAGCTACCCACTCGGTGATCTTACATAACGCCGATCCTCTCATTTAATAGTGATGAAAATTTCATCAACAAAATTTGCTTTTGCTCTGCCAAGTCATGACAACCTCAATTAGAGCTGAGCTGGAGAGGCATTTGGGTGATTACATCAGTCCAACTGGATGTCCTCTTCTCCCTGTGATGGCTCTTTCTATGCCATTCTCCGGGTATTTGATCTTTCTATCCGGATTCAGGCAGCTGAGCAGTGACATGAAATAAAGAGTAGCTAAATCAGTTTGGAAGAATCTGCCCACAATCATGATTTTCATTCTTGATTCATTTTTTAAGGCCCCAAGTTAAACGTGCTCTAAACCACATGGCAGTCGGATCCAATTTTGCTAGGTCTTTGCTGAAAGCTTGATAATTCTGATGAATGCAACAATGAAAATACATTGTATAAGGCCTATCTTCCTCAAAAATGTCTGCATTGATGGTCAACTGATTCTATTTTTCTTTTCTCAAATCCACTGTGATCAGCAGTTCTTTAATCTTCAGTGCTTAGATCTTATGTTTTGGTGGTTACTTTTAGAAATTCCATTCCAGAGAGCATTTAAAAATACAGAATATTAAGCTTTTAGTATACTGTGTATACTGGTGTCTGGCAAAACACTGATATCCAGAATATAAAGTAACAGAAGTTTTTCACCCTTTTAGATTTCTTTCTTGTAAATAACTCAGACAAATAATGTGATTTGTAATGAAAATTGTACAAAGCACTAGTTGCCAGTTAATATATACAAAAATTTTAATTTCATGTTCATCTTGAAAATTGCAATTATCTTAAAACAGTGAGCCTCAAACTCAAGTAAAGGTGAAATGGTGAATGAAAGAAAGTGAAAGAGTTAAGCTAAAGGGATTTTCTTCATGTTTCTTTGCATCATTCTTCTTTTATTTCTCCTTTTAGGCCTGTTTTCTGAAGGATATGTGATGAGGATGACCAGCCTGTCTGGCCTTTCCTGCACAGGAACCTTTCTTTAGTCCATAAAAAATTCAAACCATTGTGATAGATGATGTAAAACTACAGGGGTATTTAATTTTCTAAAACATTCGTGAAAGTTGATGAATAGAGAGGGGAAACATACAAAAAGAAGTGCCTCCACTGAAAAAGAAATGGGCAGAACTCAGCTATTACACCTTTTGTCAGCAGCAGTCAGACAGTCAAGGAAAAGCTAAAAACCAGCGAGTCCATGGGGACATGCATGCTCATGATATTGCATTTACTTCAGAGTTACAACAATTCACAGATGCATTTATTGCAGCTTGTGCTAGAAAATCTTCTAGTGCAGAAGACATGAATTCATAGGAAAACAGGCTTCAGTAGTCCAGCTGCTCTCAAAGTCAGTCTTCTATATTCCCATCAGTGCACCTGAACATTCTTCTATGTTGATAGAAAATGGATTTTTCTTTTATTCCAGAGCTTAGGTTTTCATTTGGGCTTCTCTGACAAGGCCAATCTGCAAACTTGCACCCCCAAATCTGAGTTTTTGTCCTTCCTGGGACTTGTCTTTTTCTTGACTTTGATTGTGATGCTTGAGTAGCTTTTATAAGGAAATTGCAAAGCGAAATTAATAAGTTCTGTGTCTTACAAATCATTTGTCATTATGGACATCTGGATGAAGAAAACAAAATCTAATTGTATAACCACATTTTCAGAAAATATTTTCCTCAGGCAACTCTTTTTTGGAACTCAGATCTGCACAAATCATACAAAGTACAGCAGAAACTTGTAACCTCTCTTAAGCTTTGCAGCTTGATGGGCTTATATTTAGTTATCTTACATAGTTTCTTGAAATAGCCATTGACAGGGCTAGGTGACTAATTAGGTTCATTTTAGATAAGTTGGAGGCATTCAGTGAAAAGCTGAAGTAATGGTTAAAGTATTTAAAGAATAGGTTTAACAGTGAAAGGTTCGAGAAGCTCAATCTGTGCCATTTATAAAAGTGTAAAGGGCCATTTGTTCACAGCCAGTCATCCCCTTACAATGGGAAAAAATAATGGCAAATTAATTTAAAAAAATTTAAAAGACATAAAAGTATCTAAGGGCTGAACAATGTAGTTCAGGCCATAAAGCACAGTTTTGACACTCTGAGATAGTCACTTCACCAAAGATTATGACCGAGGCAGCAGATTCTGACCTGCACCCAAATTAACAGAACTGCCTGACAGTCAGAACCTCTAAACTCCTCCAGTAAAACACTACAGGCTTAGCATCACTTTATCAACAAGTATTGCATATTCTGAATTTAATGTTGCCATTTTTTTCAAGTTGTTCACAGGAATATTTTTACATTAATCTCATCTCCACTCCTTACAAAAGATACATGACTGTTCATCTGAAAGCTTTGCCTTTTAGTCACTTCTGCCCAATAGATAGTCACCAATTTATTCCCCCCAGTCATTTTCTCAGTTTTCCTCCTAGCAGTAGAAGAAGGGTACTGCAAGGGACTAGGGAAGTTCACACTTTATAGGTGAACTGATGCTACTGAAATTTAATTCCTTGTCTTCATGAACAAAAGGTATAACCACCTTACAAACACTGGTTGGCTGAGACATAAAACCCCAAAGGTGTGTCCACTTTAAAATGCATTCAATGAGTTTTTTTCAAGCAGGGGCAACCCCAGGTCAGACAATGAAAAAAACCACCCATCTGCTATCACTTGTGGAAATTCACCTTCAGGAGGCAAAATATCTGGAATTAATGTGTTTGTTGCCTACATACCTGGTCTCCTCTGAAGAGGTCTTGATTTGATTAGTTACCCCTTCCAGACAAAATGTTTCCCTCTCATCCTAACCCCTGAGATATTCCATTATTTAGGAATAAATGCTGCTTGGCGAAGCATGGGTCCAGCATGGAAAGAAAACAAAAGAGAACAGAAACACCTACATATCTTCCTGAAGCTAAATTAATCTAAATAGTAGATTTTAAGGGCAAGGAGTAGGTCATAGCTAATGCTGCTAGTGGATTCTCCCAGTCAAAATGAGCTTGTTAGAGGAGTGAGATACTAGTTATATGAAGCAGTTCCTAAATTTTTAGACAGCGTATATTTATTTTGCCATCATCAGGTATCCTTTTTATGACCACTCCTGACTGCACCTGCCAGAGACCTGTATCTGCAAGAACATTTCTGCTTCAGGTATAAACATTTTGGCCTGCAATCCCTTAAGCTTTTAGCATGTACCACCATTCCCTGAGATGATGCAAACCAGCATTGCAGTTCTGCTCCTGCCACAAGCAGGATTAGGAACAGGACACAATTTTTCCCTAAAGGTTATTAATCATCCTAGAGTATGGTTTATTTTTTACTTCTCTGAAGCTGCCATCACCAGATAAGCAGCAGCAGCAGCTCCCATTTGCACTGAAATTATGCTCCTCTGGAGCTGTACAGTAGCAAAAGCAACAGAAAGGCTGTGCAAGGCCCACTGTGTGTATGTGTGGCTGGCTTCCCCAACTCTGCCATCTCTCTTCAAACATAATCTTCCCTGTTTCCCCACTAAGGGAAACTTGTGTCCTGAAGTGACCATAACCTGTAAAGCAGCTTTCTTTCAGATTTGAAATCCAGAATGCAAAATGGCTCTCATTTTCAGTGTCTCTCTTATGCAGGAACATCACACTAAACCAGAGAATTGCACTGTTTTGTATGGGCATTATGACAGCGTTATCACTAACAACACAGTATTGGGACACCCTAAAGTAGAGCTACAAGATTTTCATGAGAAGAAGAAACAGATTTCTTGCTGTCCTCTTCTTGTTAAGCCACCTACTTCCCTGGCAAAAACCAACCCATTTTATAATGCCTAATATCCTCTGACCCCAGGTCTCTTGCACATTAAATGTCCTATACCTGTAAAATGTGCTAACCACCACCCTTCCTGATAAGAATCCCCAACCAGATGCTTGCCAGATGTCAGGGTCTCTGTACAACAAAAAGAACCCTGATTTGCTCTGGTTTCATTCTGTTTCATGAGCAAGAGACCACAAAGAAATGTGTTTTATAGGTATGGAAGTCCAGCTGTGAGGAAGTGGCTCTCAGACTCCCACAATGTTATTCAGGTGGAAATGCTAGCTCCCCTGTCCTGAAGGACTCTCCAAGTGGAGAAATATTCCTGTATAGTAGTGCTGTGGAATGTGATGAGACACCACAGAGAGAGAATGGCACTCCCAGACACCCAGAAAGGGTACAGGTGCTCATTAACAGAGCAGCCATCGCTACAATTTTTAGCCTTGCAATTAGAAATTAATCCCTATGGAAATATTTCAAAATAGAACTGAAACTACTTTTAGAACTATAAATAACATGTGTCTTGGCAGGCCCCTGGAGAAAGATTTCACCATTTGTTTTTCTTCTTCTTAACCTAAAGTTACATGTATAGATGCATTCTTTCCTGTTTTATGCTCCCTGAAGATCTCAAGAGACCTAATTTAAACCTTACACCACAATATAGAACCCTCTACAGCCCATGGCTTGGGAGGGTCTGACCTCAAGAGGTTCCAATGCATTTTTTCTTTCACTCCCTAAGAAATCTCACTAAAGCTGTTCTGGTTGCACTTGTATTGTCATGCTGGAAAGTTTGACATGTTTGATACATTTTCCCAAATAGTAAGTATGCACGATCTACTGTGGATACTGGTAGAAAGCTATGTGTTGTGTCATCTCTTTCAATAAACAGCCTTTTGAGGTCAGATTTTTCTTCTGTTGTGTGTATCTCAAAGCCTATAACAAGAAAGTCTGCATCTCATTTGAAACAATCCTATCTTACCATCTGATGAGCAGATCAGAGAATTATAAAATGGTCTCAGTTTGAAGGGACCTTAAAGATTATTGAGTTCCAAATCCCCTGCCAGATGAGGATAAATTTCTGACTAAACAAAATTTCATTGTTTTCACATTTTTAACACTAATACTGAAAATGTTCTACAGACCATCCTATTAACTGTTTGTAAAAGTTAGTATATATTAAAACTGCCCTTCCATAATCTGTCCATTAACTTCAGAAAGTCACATTGTACAAAAGAGAATAGATTTATTTTTTATCAGTTCTACGTCCATTTAAAGAAGACTGACATCTGAGTTTCTGGATGATTCAATAATTATTTTGATTGCATTAATACAGTAATATTTAAAGCATAGCCTTGATAAAGTATTTTCCATTTAAAACACATTTTTGTCCAATGGTAAATACAAAACAGGGAAGGATTCTATATTTCTCGTTTTCTCAGAAATATAACTAAGGCTGCAAGATATCAGTATAAAGCTTAGAAAATGCTTAAGAGTGTCATGGATTTACTGCTCTGCTTACAGTTTGGCTTCAGTCATGTCTTCAAGGTCTTCTTCCATGAACATCAGTACAAAGAGCAGATATGCTCTGTTCATCTCCAGCAAGGCTTCTGCAGAGATTAAGCTACCATTAGACATCCTAATGCACCTAGTTTAAATCACACTACCAAAAAACACAGTTCAGCATAACTATGTAAACTGATGTCCTTTATTAAAATACAGGCATGGGCGGACTCTGAAATGGGTAAAGACTAAATTATTCTTCTTGCCAGATGAGTGATTCTTTTAAGTCTCGGTTTAAGTTCAGCAGTGCAGTGATGGGAGCGAGCCATGCCTGTACAGTACCTCATCTAAAGACAGATAAATCTTCAGAGCTCTGCAGGGAGCCCAGGTGCCATGGTATATTTTATCATCACTCTATAAACCATGCTCTGCCTCCATGCCTTCATAATGAGCACAAGGACACGAAGATGAAGAGCCTTGCTGCATATGCATCATGTAAATCTATCAGTTTCATTGCTAAATTTGAGTAATCCTGCTAAGGTCAGTCTGTGTAGCAGCATCTCTTTCTGTTTGTTTAAAGAGATTGAAAATTAGCTTTTTGTAGTGTTTTGCGGAATACAGTATATTCAAAAAAAGTTTTTATTGTCTACTGTGTAACTTGCATTCAACACAAAATGTGAGAGGGTTCTACCTTCATTTTTCTCTCTCTTTTGCTCTTTCTTTCTTTTTTTTTCTCTTTCTGCCTTTCTTTTTCCTTCTCTACCTTTCTCCTTCTCTCCCTCTCTCCCTCTCTTTCTGTTCTGTCCTTCCTTCCTTCCTTCCTTCCTTCCTTCCTTCCTTCCTTCCCTCTTTCCCTTTACTAATAGAAAATGTTACATACTCTGTGTGAACACAAAATGTCTAAATATCTCCTGAACCTGAATATTTCCTCAGCCTTGTCTTTCCTTTACATGGACCAACCACAACTGTGATTCCAGACCAATCAGAGTGAGGAATAGCGAAACAGCTTAAAAAGCTGAGGCATTAACAAAAAAGGTACCAGGGAGGATGAGTTAACAAGTCAGTCTAATCTGAGAGGGAAATGTTGTAGTGAAGAAGATCTTGTGCCTTTCTGAAAAGAGGTGTCACACGGCCTCTCGCATTGCCGTAATCAGCGCCCGGTGCTCTGACACCACCTCCGACTGCCACTGACAGCCCTAGTGTCAAAAATCTTTTTAGACTGCATGTGGAAAGCAGTTCATAATTGGCGTCTCTATGGAACTGAAGCTAAAAAATAAAAACAACAAAAAAAACCACCACAAAATGGGAAAACCTGCAAGCAACATTGTTGCCAAGATTTTTGCTATCACTTAGTTCTTAGATGACTAATATTAGTGCTGTGATTTGTATGATAGAATTTACCACAGCTTCCAGTCATGGGAGGCCAAAAAGCACTACTTCGTTCCATAGGAGACATAATAGATGTGATATTTGCATAGATAGATAGATAGATGGATGATAATCTCTCTTCCCTAGCTATTAGAATTTATTTTCTTTCCATACTCAGAAAAAAGGTTTCCTTTAAAAATCTGCCACAAAACTCTTGTCGTGGCTGGAGGTCCACTCTGGGGTTTGCAGTGGCTTTACTGACAGCACCATGGGCACATTCCAAGCTGGGTGTGGAGGTGGAGGCACACAGCCAACTCTATGGCCATGACCCCCACAGTCCAGGCTGGTGCCTCTGCAGCTCCTTCATGAGCACTCTCAAGTTCAGGTCATTGTTCGAAGAGCTGTGACACCTCTGCATCCAGAATTTAGAGTGCCCTGTTCTGCCCCAGACTCCTAAATCTAAATTCAACATAGATACTCTTCAAAATGTACATGTATTTTTTTAAGGTGTGTGTATGTGTATGTTTCTTTCTATTACAGGTCTCATTTAATAAGCTAGATGAACAGCAGAGGCCTCCGTAGAAACATTCTCCATAGGGTAGCAAGAAATCTTACTCTGAAGTTACATTGTATTTCATTATCAGACTCAGGAATTTAATTCATTTTACTGTTGCTTAAGTGCCCAGGGTCCCATTCTCAAGGGATTTACTTATTTTTTCTAGTCAAGGATAACTGAATATTTTCATGATATATTTGCCCTCTACCTCTTTAGTTAAGTCAAGGTGTTTGCTTTCTTTTGCTTGCTTGCATATCAGTTGAATACTTTAAATCTTCATCATCTTAGGTGTTTTTGTCCAAATCTTCCTGAAGTATCAATGTTTCCTGCTGTCTTTGTTAGGAAATAATGGCTACAAGGCCATTTTGAGAGACTTGGTAAGTGCTGGACACCAGTTTAAGAGCAAAGCTGGATGCAGGAAAATCTGAGAGCAGGGAAGTAGCAGCTCCTCACCCTGGATTTCAGGGGTCAAGTCGCTCCCTGAGCCCTGGTGGGCAGGGAGCCTGCTCACCCTGGTCCAAGCAATCCAGCTCCTCAGTCAGACAGGAAGCTAGGAAGGCAGGATAAAGTCACAGGGATTTGGTAGAACAGAACAGTGCTTGGATGCCATCTGAGAACTGAGTGATACCAAAGCACATGACTGGAGCCCCTTTCCTTTATCTGAAGTGCCACGATGAGACACAGCCTTGAAAATAAGGAATAGCTTTGAGTAGGTGACAGCCTGAGTTAAGATCCGTTTGCTGATTATAATGATCCTGTGAAGTACACCTAAAAGAGCCTTGAGTGTACTTCTTAGTTATATTGGCTCTCTGCAGTGATTATCTGTTTGTCATCTGTGTCTATTTTGGAAAATTATATTTTAGTTACTGCGAGTTAGTCAGCAGCTTGCACAATAAACAGCTAGTCACAATGAGAGTGTCAGGCTCCTACTGGGTCCAGCTACAGAGATGTTTCCACCAACAGGATTTATAAATGAAGCACACAAAATGCCTCTTAAACACAGGGCTGTGGTAAGGCTGTTCGGCACAGCAGCAGTGGGAGAAATCGCTTGGAAAAGGCTCGTCGGAGAGTCAAACTGAACTGGGCTTTTCTCACAACAGTTTGAATTCTCTGAGTCTGGGTGAAGCAGGATCACTGGTTCAGGAACATGAAGGATTAGCTTTACATCACACAGCTCAAGGGAAAGATGTTCAAAATGTCAGGGAGGTGGCAATTTGACCCAGCACTGTTCCCAGGGAAGGTAAGACCTGTATTGCTGCTCCATTGCAGCACCTAACACCACCACAGTTTTAATCCTTGAAACACTCTTTTCAGAATGGCTGCAGTGAAAGTGAATCACGATTATCTAATCTAGAAAAATATATCAATAAAATACCTGTAATTTTATAGTGCTCTGCTTATTTGGGCCTGCTTTGGAAGTGTTTCATCTGCACCAGAAGCCAGTGCCACTAGTTTAATAAGGAAGATGTTTTCCAAAGTCTCTGGGGGAGAGGGGAAGGAAGGCTGTGCATGCATGTGGTTGCATCTTTTGGACTGAACAGAAGAGTGCTCCTAAAAATGAGTGACATAGAGTAATTTTCAATCAGTCATTTTGTTATTTAACATCCCTCAAAAGTGCGAGGTCTTTCTTATAGATTTTGTCTGTGCCACATCCTGTTAATAGCACAATCTCATTACCACAATGGTAACAGTCACTTGATGCTCATTTAACAGAAACCTTTCAAAACAACAGTATTGAGTTTTCACGGTTGGCTCCATATGATACAGGTTAGCAGCTTCTTAACTCTGCTTTCTTAGCATAATTACATAATTCAGAATTAGTCAGTCATGTTGACCTTTAAATAGAAGCAAACATTCAATTTAGATAGTTGTTTTGTCATTAGCAAACAGCAAGCAGCTGATAACATTTTTGCCATTGGTTGATAATGTCTTCCTGAACGTGTTCAAGTCTACGCCAAGTGCAACACCTGTATTAATTATGTCTGTCCTTTGATTTGGGTCTGGATTCTCATCAGTCATCACAGTGGTTAAGGTCCAGTCTCATCCTCCTGAAAGAAGTAGCTTTCATCCTTTTATCAGAGGCAGACTCAGCATGTTTACCAAAATAATAACTCTGACACGGAGTAGATGAAGGGATAAATTCTGCCCTGGCATATTTCTCATCAGTTCTCACAGCTACGGTTTGTACATATGGAGGATGGTAAATCTGAGCCTTGAACAGTCTTTCTTTTAATATTTTATCTCAAAAGTTTTCCACAGGCAGAAATCACTCTGACCACCAAGAAAGTTGCCCCACATCTGGGATAGGATTCTGCAGCTGTTTGCATTTTTGTGCTTAGTTACCTGGCTTCACCCTCTTGGAAATCAAAAAGTTGTGCTGGGGTAACAGAAAGCGAAATGTTGCCTGTAGCTTTTAGCTGCTCCAATCCTCAGAGCACATATCCCACACACAGTGGTTTGAGAAAAACAGGAAGAAGCAAGATAAGCCAAAGCCCCAATGACTACAAAATATACCTTACTAAGTCCCTAACTGATACTGCCTCTTATCAGATGAAATGCCTTAGTATTAATTCCTTTTAATTAAATTCATATTTGATTCTCCAGTGATCTTTGTTGCATATTTATAGTCACTCTTCACTGCGGTATGATGTACTCTAAGTTACAGAACTGCTCAGAGTATTTAGATGAGCACTGAAATGTGTGTTGCAAAAACATGAATAAGGTCTATATTTCTGTTTCCAAATACACACAGACACTGAATCACAGAATTTTTAGGGTTGGAAGGGACCTCTAGAGAACATCTAGTGCAACCAGGTGGGTTTGGAATGTCTCCAGAGAGGGAGACCCCACAACCTCCCTGGGCAGCCTGTGCCAGTGCTCAGCCACCTTCAATGTAAAGAAGTTCTTCACCATGTTAATATGAAATTTTTTGTGTTTTATTTTATGGCCATTACTCTCTGTCCTGTCACTGGGCACCACTGAAAACATTTGTGCACACACAAACACATCAGCAACATAAACGATACAAGACTCGACACTGAGTAGATTTACTAACTGCTAATTTTACTCTCTCAGGACACTTTCTTCTTTTTATAGTGTTTAATGTGCTCTTTTATGGATGAGGTCAAATTGTATAATAGTCTGCTGATAAATTGTAAGGTGCCTGTGGGGCAGACAATCTTTGCTAACAATTATCAACTTTTGACACACAGCAAACATTAATAAAAAACCACGAGGCTAAGGAACAACATGACAATGCTGAAAGAGCCATAGTAAATACTAAGACACATACAAAATGTGTAAAATATACTTTTTTAAATTAAAAATTTAATTAAGTAAGTTTTTATGAAACTTTGCCTGGGTTTTCTTGTCTTCCAGTCAAAATATAACTTTTTACACTGTTTTGAAAGAAAAACATGATAAAAAGATACAGAAAAATTCCTTGAAGATTTGCCTGATACCTGCCTCCAAGGAATTAAAGTACTTTATTTCTGTTAATATGTCATATATTTTTCATACAGAGAAGGAATAATGAATAATGGAAAAAAAATCCTGTCCAAAATCAAAATATGTGTAACAGTGCAATAAGTGTTTTCCTTTGGTTCCTTAAGCAGGTGAATGGTAAAATTACCATTTTATTCACCCTTCCCTTAGCAAGGTATATTCTGTTCACCAAATGGACTAGTAATTCTGGTAAATTCTCAGAGAACTATCACTTCTAGACCTGCCTTTCTCTATATCTCCTTCTACAAGTAGAAAAGTCCTGTTCCAAGTTATTACACATCACAAAAAAGACATAAATATGTATTTCTGAGCAGCTATACGATAAACCAAGGAATCACAATTCTAAAAGCCTTGACAATGAGTCAGTATTACATAGAGAGGTTAATCATGGTTTAGAACTATTATCCTGTGGCCAGAAGACCATACTTATCCCCATCATTTGTGGCTGGTTTTGAAAGGGACTCTATGATAGGCCTGGCTAAAGCCTTATCATTGTGGTTTGTGGTCAGATGGGCCAGCTGAAGCACCAACCAGAATGTATTTACATACTCAAAAGCAATTTCTGATGAGATTTCCTCAAAAACAACAGTTAAACCAGCTATTAAAGAAGCAAATTATTTCTAAGGTTAAAACCAATATTCGTGAAAATAACATCGTCCTTTTTTGAGGATAGGAACAATCTGGATGAAATATGAAAAACATGAAAATATGATCCAACTCCATTACTCCTAAGCACACTATCAGTTCCTGTAGCAAAGGAATAAATTAAAAATGGAAAATTAGAAATGTGCAGCCAACTTATAGACTTTTAGATTTATTTCTTTTTTTACAAAATGCTTTTTACTGGAAAATTCTAATTTACAAACATCTGAACTTCTCAGTAGTTTATCAAGTTTAGTGGATATTTCACCAAAAAAAGCCTTGCAGGATCAAAGATGAAACTGTAAAACCTGTCTTACAAAAATGTAGAAATTAGATGTTTTACCTTGTGTATTGGAGACATGGTTTTGAATTCCAAATCAATCAACACATAAACTCTTCTGCTGAAGATCTTCTGCATCTTGAGTATGTGCCCTGTGTAGTGATTGTTTGTTAGTACAGATGCAGATGGAAGGTAAAATCATTATTTCTGAAAAGTCCCGCTAATATTTTAAGTTTTTGTTCTGATGAAGTAGAAAAACAAATTAAATTTTGCCAGTTTGGTATTCTAGCATTCTATCTTTAGCATATATCTCCTAGTAGAGATTTTTATTGAGGTTAAATTCATCCTTTTGAGGACCCTGTCCACATAAGGAAGAGTAGTTTGCTTACTCTCTGCAAAGGGAATCAGGTCTGCACCTTAGAACCTGAAATTCAACTTTCTCCAGGAATTTGTCATCTGTGGTAGCTCTTATCTAGCTGGGTGTTTTAATTTTGAGCTCTTAAATTTGTCTGACTCATATTTAGGTGAATACACGTTGCAAAATAAATAAATATATAAATAAATGAATCTTGTCAGCCTGGCTTAGTGATGTTTAATTTATCAGATGAACTTTCTCTGTGCATGAATGTGCTGGCGGTCCAGATTTTTGAGAAATCAAGGCAATTTCTACCTGTGAGAAAATTGGCTCATACATTTTAGATACCACTGAGGCTCATTCTGGGGAATTTCTGGCATAAATCAAGGCTCTCTGTAAGTCCATCAAAACAAACTGAAGCAGATCTATTTGAACGCCTATGCTCAACACAGGGCAGTCAAAGTGGTTTCAGGCAGAAGTGTATTCCCAGGGGCTGGAGCAGTTAAAAGAAACCAAGCCTTGCTGCCAGCATGCCCCAGTTGGCTGATTAGCAATCACATTGTCTGCTTTTGTGCTTCTACCATTTCATCTCAGTGTGTTTTCTAGGGCACTGGTCAGTGTTTACCTGTATTTTGTGTCACCAGAAAGCATTTCTTTAGCAAGGAGATAATTGTCTATAAATCCCAACTAAATAGTAGGCAAAGAGATTTCTGATAATCACCTTACAAATAATTTAAGGGATTCCCCGGATCTAGTTTAAAAATTCAAAGAGTAGTGTCACTGTATGTGTTTCACATGGACAGATGCAGTTTGGCATAATAATGCAACTTTGAGAATCTCTTTACCTTTACCTGACAAAATTCAGTCCGACTCTGTAAGTATTATGAGTATTATTTACAGAACACTGTGGGCATATATGCTATATTCATATATGTCTGTGAATGAGTGCAGCATGCCCATGCCTCGTTGAAATTGCATTCTGTGAAGGAGAGAGAGCTTTTTGTTTCAGCCTTGTGTAAGGGCTGGCATGTAGCAGCAGCACTCTAGGAGAAGCCCCAGAGGAACAGTGATGGGATGGTGAGTCAGAGAATTCCCATCTCCTCTCTGTCTCCTAAGGGAGTCATTTGTTTTAGTTCCTTACTGATTGCAGTTAATTTGCCTCCTCCACCCACTTCCCGCCAGCTTGCCTGCCCAGTGCGCAGATTTCAGATTTCAGAGCACTGGGTTCCCAGTCTGTTCCCAGTGCCTGCTCCTTGCCTGTGGATTTCTCACACATATTCCTGGCATCCCCTATGGGAAATGACAGCAAATGATGGTGAAGAGGCTACCAGTAGAACCAGATGAGAAAATGGAGATACTAATGGCAAGAAAGGACGTATTTTGCATTTAAAGAACCAGAGTGCTCATGCCAGCTCAAGAAAAACCACTCACAGGGGGCATGCTTGCATGTAAGGAAAGCAATGTCCCTAATGAAGTGACCTATACCAATTTTAGAGATGCTGTTCAGTTGCCTGAACTTTCCAGAAGCCTGAAGTTACATGCAAAAATGCACAGGTAACAGCTCTTTTCATGCCTTCCTTGGCTGGAAAGGCAGGTACAATGGATGTAAATCAGAGGTGTGGTAAATGCTGTCTCATTGTTCTTGACAGGTGACATTTCAGAAAGCAGTCCAAGGATGTAAAAACAAAGTCAAAGCTACAGATAATATTAGGTCCAGGAATTCCTTGCTCCCAATCCCCCTAATATTAACTATTACCTAATACTCCCTCTTGTGTTCATTCATATGTTTCTTATGGCTATGTAGGAGGGATGCTCTTCCTGTATATCTTTTTAACATTTGCATTTTAATATAGTCACAGGGGGTCAGTTAGTTATAAGATAGAGTAAAATGACCCACCCCCAAACCCTCTGGTTAACTTTATAATCATGGGAAAGTCAGTAACAGGGGTAGTTCCCTACTCCTGAGCACAGCTGAGGAGACAAGTCACACACACTACTACTCAGGGTTCAATGTAGGGATGGTGTCCAAAACTTGAAAATACATGAATGACAGCACAGGAACAGGATTCTGTTTGAAAGGCTAACTTTTATTCTCCAAATTAGCACAGTAAAGGCTATAGAAGAGAAAGAGAATTCAGTATTTTAGGAAATTATTTATGAAATGTAGATGGGCCTTCAATTGGGAATAGGGCTGGGCAAAATGTTAGTGGTTCTTTGTTCTTGCAGCTGGCCTGTCGAATTACACAGAGCCAGCACAGTAAATAATACTACTATTGTCTGCCTGTGTCAGAGACAGACAGAAGGTACATTTGGACTTGGTCCAAACACCACAAGGGCCACTCATAGCCACAGTGTCCAATTACTGCTTGCTTGACTATAAAATGCACTTTTTTTGCAGAGCTAATTTAAGAATGGCAGCTTTTAATGGGGTTTGTATTAAAAGGGGACTGCTGCTCTGGCTTTTGCCTGCAGAGAAAGTTCTACACTGTACAGGAAGCAACAAACACATACACAGTGAAAATAATCAGAGTATGATAACATTAGCACAGCAATAACAACAGTGATAGCAAAGTCAATGCTTTGTAAAGGAAAAAAGATCAAGCCCTTCTGGAAACAGCCCTGTGCAAAACATGCAAAAAAACCAACTAGATTATCTTAAATGATGAAACAAGTGCATCTACTCAGTCTCTGCAGATGTGCACATATTGCAAAACTTCTCTCAGTCTTTCAAAGAATCGTTGACCACTGCGTTCCCACTCTGCACAGATACTTTTCTTAAAATTTCCGTGGCACTTATTTTCACTCTTACTGTCAAATGCTTTGGGGAGCAGAAAACCCTATGATCCTTCTTGGTCAAATGGTCAAAATTTCTTTGTATTACAAAGTGCTTTTTAAAAAAAATAATGGTTATAGAAAATTATTCACACAGAAGGAAGATCCCATGGGATTAGGGATGCAGAAGCTGTCCCCTCTACAGTAAGTGCATATCAGGGCTTTCAGGGCTTTGATTTTCTTTGCTTATCTATTAGCTAGAGATAAATTTAGGTCTCCTGTTTAGAGCAATCTGCCTACAGTGCACAAGAGATCAGTAGTTGTCAATGATCTATGAAGACTTACTGTGTTTCTCTCCTCTGCCATGCTGACAAGGTGTTAATTTCTTTCTTGGAATAGCAAGCAAAAAAGCCCCAGAAAACTGATAAATTTAGGCGAAACTCATGCAAGGACCACATCACTTTTTAAGGCTTCCTGCTACCACCATTCCATCACAGAAGTCTTATAAGTCTTGCATAACAATAATCAATAACAGAATGTGTCTATTCTCTAGCTTTAAAATCTTGTTCTGTTCTGCAGTGTCTATACACACACATGCACACACTATGAGTGCTCACAAAGGTATTTGTACTCACGGTTGTAGAAGGGTTTTAAAAAATGTGCCACAGGTACAGAAACACTATCAATCAAATGTTAAAGCCTTCATAAGCTCTATGTAGGTGAGTTCATTCTCCTTCTTTTTATCTTTGGATGTCTTGCAGAGTGCTTCGTTTGGAGAAAGACCTAAAAGCCACATTGGGTAACTAGAAGGGATAAAAGGGTAAACCTGTCTGTTCATATTTTCCAGCCTTCAACATGGAGAACACAGCAAGCATTCTGTCAAGGAAAATGAGGATATTCTTTTTACTTCTTTGAATCCTCAAAAGATGCATCTTCTTTGTAATAGAAAAGAAGTATCTCAATACTTAAGTCAAAATAGCAAACTTTTCAAAGGCCAGAAACTTGAAGCTGGTCATGCGACTTGTGAATTGTGTACTGTAGGATTGTTTGATATAGCATAAAACAGAGAGAGCCTGAAAAAAATTGTCCTCAGAATGATGGATATGGACAGTCCTTTCTCCACAAAGCAACCTTCAATTATTAACAGCAGGACTTGTGCTCAGCAGAGTAAAAAAAGTCTTCCCACTATCGGGAGTGAAGCTCCCTCCAACAGACATGGTTGATTCTCTTTCTCTTATCTTATACAGAGACATTAATTCTTCTCCAGCACACATAAAACTATTCACATAGAGAGAACTCTTCACCTACAGAGGAATATTCACATACACACTGTTAAAGTTGGGTTAAGGATGTCACATACCCAGACACACACAAAAAAAAGAGAAATATTCAGCGTTAAAGCACCTGCTTGTTCCTTAATTCATGCTTTTGCAGGAAAACATATTGGTCTGTGGGTTACATAAGCTAACATATAACACCAAGACATTTGTGATGCTGTGAGTACAAAGACTAAGGATAGTATCCCCATAAATGAGGCTAAAGGAATTACTCTCATGCAACTATCTGAAAATCCAGCCTTCAGAATTACATAACAAGTTATTTTGTCCTCATATTTCATGTTTTTATGGGTTCAGGAAATAAGAGAGGATATTCTGTGTAAACTTTCTTAATTAAAGCTCAAGTGAAGCTCATTTTCTTTTTAAGATGTAATATTCAACAACGCCTGTGTATGGACTGTCTGGTAATGTGAATGCCACTCAGTATGTACCAAGTCCATGTTCTGTAATGTCAAGGACTATGGTACCACAGGGGCTCCTTAGTATGCAAATTATTGACACAATAGAACATAGCAACTCTTTTGAAATCGTTATGGTTTATTGTGTCAGGGTCTCATTGAGGACTCTTTAATCTAAGGATTCTTGAGAAGATAAAATCTAATAGCTCCTCTGGAGCTATAAAGTTCTCTGATGTCATAGGCTATTTGGACACTCCTTATTACAGTAGGAGGATTATTAATACACTGACTATAATGACTTTGTGACTCCTTTGTGGTCTGTTATGACTATCTGGAATTTTATAAGGTTGGTCATCACCATGGCATGTGAGTCTCCACCACAAAAAATTATCTTCCTCTTTGTTTCCTTCTGCCACCCTCTCTGTAACAATACACCGGCTGATTGCTGGTCTTTAGAGGGAAAAAAAAACCAACCCACAACACATTGGAAATGTGGATTCTAGTGTTTTGAAACACTACAAGAATTTGAGTCAGACAGCCTCACTTTGCATTTAGTTTGGAGAGATTGTGGTGGCCAAACATATTTCATCTGGTGGTGTCAGTGGAAATTTGCCCAGTATAACACTCTTCAGAGGCAAAGAAATTTCACTCCCTAATTCTTTTTATGGAAATTACTTGCAGTGTTGTCCGGGTGTCCATGTGTGTTCATGTCAGCATGAATGTTTTACACTATTAACTGCAAGTTTCCCTCCAGAGCAGACATCGAAAAGACGAATAACTAAAAAAAAGCAAACCAAATACAGCAATTTGCATTTTAGACTGATGATCTGCCTTGAAACCAGAAGCTCTGAACTCTGCTCCATCTCATAAGCTCCAGGAGTCCTTGCTGTGTTTCCCCAGTGAATCTGGAATTTGCATAGCTATGGACTCACAACCCTTGGCTTACCCTATCCTAAATCTCTTTGGGACTGATACTCAGCTGAGAGCCAGGATTACTAGGATTTAAATATATATCAAATGCAAAAGTGGGGAGGTGCAGGAATTTCTACAGCAGCTACATAAGGCGAGCCTTCATGATGTGTGACAAGAGAGTCCCTCCCATTTCTCCACTGAAGAGATATAGGGCAGGATATTTTCATTAGTCCTTAAATGGACCCTTATGCCTATAAAGCTCTTTTTTATCTTTCTCATTATTGTTGCCCCTTACTCAGCCTATGCTCTAAATTTATGTATTTTTTAAGCTTAATTTCTCTAAAGTATATGCGCTAATTTGTGCTGATTTCTTCACTGTTTTACCCAGGATGCCACCTGAAAACACACAGATACTGTTAGATATTATTTATGCACCACAGAGCAAGCCCATCATTCTTTATAATACAAGAGCAGACAATCAAAAAACAGTCTCAGAGTCACCAACAACAGGACGAAACAAGGAGGCAGTACTGGTCAGCAAGACGAGACATGGCCAGAACCCATTAGCAGTTTTCTTGGTTGCATCTTTTTGGTAATCTTTATAGAAAATGCCTTTCAAGAAAGAACTTGAAAGAGGACAATGTGAACACCTGAAACACATCAACCATGCAGGAAGGTTTTGTGTTCAATAAAAATAATGACTAATGAAGGTGACATTCTAGGGCAGAGAAAATGTCCCAAAAGAAAAACCCGGGAAGTAGAGGAAGCTGTGAGCATCTTTGCAGGTAATGAGAAACACTGAATGCAAAGAAAGCGTTTGGAAGGATCCAAAGAAAGAGGAGACATGGTCAGTGCATTAGTCTCAAAGATAATCTCTGAGGAGCATTTTAGGCAGATATTATTCTTAAGATTTAATCTGTCAAAGCCAGAGACATGTGTGTCCAGAAACAGGAATGCAAAACAATAGGAACAGGAATGAATTTCACAGTGTGAAGAGCAATGAGAGGGCATAATCTGAGGACATTATGCAACAAGTGCTTGCAAGATTTGAAACATACAGCTGAGGAGGTTGTGTTCACTGTTCTCTGTGTCAGCCTTTGTGCACTGCAGAGAAATTGGAGAAGGAGCTAAACAGCCCTTTCTGAGTTACCTGCAAATCCAACAGTTAAAGCATGGTACTACTGGGAATCCAAGGAGAGAGTTATGGCTTCTCAGGGATTAATGTGCACTTTGGAAAGCCAAGAATGTGGGTGTCTGCTGTGATTTCAAACTTAAGACAATTTTCAGCTAAAGACTGATGCAGAACTGCAAACTTCTGGAGCATCAACATTCAATAGGAACTGTCAGTGTTTTCTGTAAACATTTCTCAACATAGCCCCTAAACTGTATTGACTTATATCATATCCACCTAAATGTGCAGAGTGCACACTGAAAACATTAGGAAATTAGTGTTCAGTTATATAGTAGACTAAAAAAAGGTTGTATTTTGAAGAAAATTAGTAAAATCCTTTCAAATATTTTTCAAGCCATTTAGCAGCACTCAAAGTGGTATATATTTGGAAAGCTTCCAGAGCAGCAGCATGTGCACACTGCATGTGGTTTAGTGTCTGTGTAATCCTTATTTAATTTGGAAAGGTCAACAGATAGATTTGTTCTCTTAAAACACAGCATATATGCCTATATATTTAGCTTCTTTATATGCCTTATATGCCTGCTTCAAAGTTCTGTTTTCTTTACATTGCTAAATACATGTTGCATCACTGAAGCAAAGGCCAGTTTTACCTGTCCCTTGTTTGTCAGAGAAGAAACTGTCCTTGTGAACAGTTCTGTATAAGCTCAAATACTGCCTGTTGGTTCAGAAGCTGTCAGAGACAACTTCAGAACCAGGACACTTAAAAACTTATCCTGCCTTCATGGCCAGCTCCTGATAAGCAGATTCAACATTTTTTCATACTACTTCATTTAAGATTGTGTTGACACTTTGTTAATTTGTTTTTTCTTGTTGGAATATGCAACAATCAGTGAGTGATAATCCTCATTCTTTTTATCTTATTGTGTAAAAAAAATATCCTTTAGCTGAGTGAACAACACCTGCTTTCTCTCAACCTGTGCTTATGATTCATTTCTAGGTCAAAAACTAAGATCAAACTTTTGACTACCAAGGTCATAAGTCTAGTCAAAAAAGGGAGGGGAGGGGAGGGGAGGGGAGGGGAGGGGAGTCACCTGACAAAATGTGCATCCCCAACCACCCTACATGTTTATAGATTGCAAGAGATGTGTCATACAGAAAAATTTATCATTAAGACGTCTTTTCTTTTTGTGGCAATCATACAAAGTGTCCCAGAAGGCAACAACAAAAAAAGTTTAATTGTATACAGTCACCTAAATGGTAAAATTGTACTTTTGAAATTAAACACTGATCTATTGTTAAAAAAACCCCAGAATATTTCCTTTTGTAACAGAAATTTACTGAATTGATTTGGAATAATTAAATTAGAATAAAATAATAAAAAAAATTAGAAAATGTAAGTGAAAACCATTCAGTCTTACTACATGACACCATACTGTTTTTGCAAGAACAAAGCCCACCACCAGATACCCTATAAAGTATTTCATCAACATAACACAGCTCTTATTAACTTGTGTTTAATTCTTTGTTGTGGATAATAACACAGATTGCTGAGTCACAGCATGTCTCTTTTCCCAAATCTGTGAAGTCTCACAGCTCCAAATATCATCTACCAACTCCGTTTATTCATACTTAATTCTTCCAATCCATGCACTGTTTAGGTCATAGAGATTTTTTTTTTCTCTTAAAAATTATTTTTGTCCTTACAGCACTGCATCTTAAAAGCATAGCATATCTGAAACAGACAGAAAAGATGCCTCAATTTTAGATTGAAAATACTCTCATTTTGGGAATTTTTGAGTCAAGCAAATAAACCATGAAAGCAACAAAAGTTAGAATGACACCATTATAGAGTAATCACATAGTAGTCAACTTCCAAGGTTAAAAATATAAACTTCTGAATTTCTAAATAAAACTTCTAAACCACAAAACGTCCCTGAGCATCAGTTTTGCACGTGTTATGGATTTCAGCTAATTATGTGGCATCACAGTGAGCATTCAGTCCCTTCTTCACTGAGTAAGGGAAGCTATATGTAAAGACTTGATTAAGAGGAAAAAGGCCTTCTGATATCCCAAAAAAAAACTAAAAAAAAAAGGAGGAGCTATGAATATAATACAGCAACTTACTCAGTCTCTGAAAATAAAGAAATATTTTTCCTTTGCCAATTTTGAATGCAATTATTCTTATTATTTTTACGTTAGCATTGCCTTGGGGCCCTAAGTAAGATCAGATCCCCTTTGCAAACACAGTGGGAAAGTTCTTGCCTCAAAGATTTTTCAGCCTATATAGGCTATGCAGACAAAGGATGAAGAGGGGAACAGAAGCACTGTAGTGTGCTCAGAGATATACAATAGGATGCAGCAGATCTGCCAACAGATTTAAAGTTTCTGCCCCTGTATTCTCAACCTTGACCAGGTTGGCTCAAGAATAATGTTCTCTCACAATGAACTGCAGAAATACGTCAGTGTAATGCTGAGACTTAATGGGAACCGTGCCTCTGGTGAGAGCCCATATTCATCCACAGGAGCAACATAATTTCCACATGGTCATAGACATTTTCAATTTAGGGAAAAATATTGTTACAGACTTTCAGCATTCAGCCCTTCTAGCTTATAATGGCTGCTGAGTATCAAAACAACACTTGGATCTCAGAGAACCAATAGAAAGCAGAGATTTGGTTGCAAATAAATCCTAGTTATTCCTGGGGGGTTCTCTTTAAGCACTGTGTAAATCAGTGTTGTTATGTGACAAAAAAAAACTTTCATATTTGCTTACAAATGGTTAATTCCATATTTCCACACTTGGTCAGAAAGCAGTTCCTAAACAAAATATTTTTTTTTCTACCCAATATGCAAGTTCTCTTATAAAGACACAATTATGTCAGGGGATTTTTTGTTCTTCATGAAACATATGACAATAAGATATTAAAGGATGATATATTTTTCAAACTTTGTACTAAAATTGCTTTATACCATATTAAGGACCAAACTGTGACACTTCTCTCACTCTGGGGCCTGCTGTCTTAATGCACAAATCCTTCAGTTAAATTCAGTAGACTCTTGAATATGCCTTTATACAAATCAAGGTTTCACTGATTACCACCTAGTCCTAAATTTGTGCTTTACATTTAGCGTCATCCATTTTTTGAAGACTGGCAAGACGCATTTCTGCAAAGCATTTGTGGCACAAGGAGCCTTAGGAATGAAGTCTATAAAATTCTAAAAAAGAACCAAAGAAAGGATTTGTAGGCTGAGAAAACAACCAGTCAGCTTGATCTCACTTGCAGCAAATAGTGTGTTGAAGGCTGAAAACACAAATTAAACAGGGTGGTGTACCTTGCAAGCAAAGCTTTTTTCATTTGCTTCCTTAGATTATTTGGTTTAATGAGGTCTTTGTTAGCAAGAAAAATGTACTAGAGTTCATTAAGGAAGTCCCAAAATAATTCCAAATCCTGAAACAGGGAATGGAGCATCTCTGTGCCTGAGCAGTGCACTGTCAGCTCCCACTGGTTTCAGGAGGTGCTCAGAATCAGGAAGAAGATAATCATCACCTCACACAAACGGGACTTTTTTCACTGGAATGCTGAGGTTGGCTTTCAAGGAGTCAAACTCTCCACCCAGGTTACTCCCTGGATTCAGCCTACAGCTTCATCTAGAACTGGTTATTCCAAACTCAGCACTGGAGAATAAAGCCTTTCTTTTTTCTTATTTCCCCTGTTAAGTGCTCCTGTGTACTTTTCCCAGACTAAACAGGCAACCCTGACCTGCAGCCATCTACTCTCACACAAACAATTAACTTAAAGCATGTGTCCTAACATGAATTCTGGCTCCACAACAACCAAGCATTCCTATGGGAAACAACCCAAATTAATAACAGCCATCTTTCTGAAATACCTGATGTGCCCTCTCTTAAAAGAGAGAGATAAGAACACCTTTTTTTTTTTTTTCCCCCTTTGGACTAAACCAATTGATTTTTGGCTTAGAATGATCTCCCACAGAACACTTACAATACTTGCTGTAATGAGTGCAGTCAACATCTATGTTCCTGTATCACATCACTGTTTTCCCTAAGAAAACATGAGAGCTAAAACACTAATCTGATTTCCAATATAATAACCCATTTTCACACGCTCTCACTAGTCGGTACTGTATTTGGACTCAGTCCAAAAGAGATGTAAATGTGTTGGGTTTGTTTCTCCCCACCTCCTGGAGAGCTTGAGTCAGATCCTTTTGTCATTTCTAAACGTATCAAAGTTGAGGGAAAAAAACATTCATTTGTTCCCATAATTTTGGAAACAATTTCAAAATTATTTTGTTCCTCTAAATAAGTCTGCTGGCCTAATTGCATTAGTGGCCTCTCCCATGAGATGAACAAAAAGCTGATAGCTGTTTATACCTGAGGTGCCAATCTTACTGAGACAGATCTCCCCTTTCTGAGCTCTCCTTGGTTGCACTTGAACTCACAGCTCGACTTGAGCTTCATAAACTTCACAGGGGCACTGATGTCAGAGAAAGCACATGCTCTCCACTTCCCCACTCTAAGCTATAAAACCTTTTTCTTCTTCATTAAAACACATTTAGAGACTAAAGATGCAATGGAGTCCTGTGCCTTCAGCTATCTTCAAGTCCCTTTGGGGACTTGTGCATCAGCACTTTCTTCTTCTGTTTCTTCTGAAAAACAAAATGTCCTTTGCACTCAGCACAGACAAATTCAGATTTATACCATTCTACTGCATCTCTTAATAAACCCTAAAAATTACTCCAAAATAAGGCGGTAAGAATGTGTAATTTCCAATTTCCTAGAAGGACATGTTCCTCTTGCTCTTTTTATTCAGTCTCTACCAATGAAACTCTTGCTTTTGGTCTGATGAGGTGGGGAATGCTTAAGGTCTAGGGACATGATTCTCTGGGTTATTCTTTGTCCTGCTCTACATTCTGCTAATTTCAAAATCCCACAATATTCACATGAAATGCACTGCAATGTTCCCCATGAATGATGTCCACTCTTGTACGCAGGACAGGAGAAAAGAGCTGAAAAAACACCTGAAGGTCCCTGCAAGGACACATGCTTCCTTCCCTGCAGAAGTCACCATTTTTCATTCTCCCATGACTCACCCATGTTAGTAATGGTGTCAAAAAGGGCAATCTTCTCTCCTTAGGTAGAGGGGATCAAAAGCTAATTGTTGGAGGGCAGAATTTGGCAAGAGTTCTCATTCTCCATTGTTGGACCTTTCTCCTAAGCTCACAGTCTAGAAAGGAAGAGAGTGTGCTTCTGAACCAACACCTCATTTTTCAGAATATACAACACAGGTACTGGAGACACTAACAATGTTCATCCAGGTGGTTTAAAATGAGATGGGTTATGTAACTCAGTCAAAAATAAGTAGAAAAATTACATTAAATCTTCAGTTCCTTGTTTAGAACTATACAGGTAAATTCCAGTAAACATCAGAAGAACTCTGAAAAGTAAAAGTTTCCAATTTGGCCTTTTGTTTTAAATGTTACTGCAACAAAGTTACAATAAAGATGTAAAAACTATGACTCCTTTTGACTCCTTTGGCAATGTTAATTTAGCTGCCTGAACTTCCAGAATATTTTTCCCTCAGTTTCAAATGTACCACTACTTACACTCCACAAAATATAGTGCATTTTTACATGCCAACTAAATGTTGCTTTGCCAGCCATTGCTTTTGTGTCTTTTAATGTCTTTAATTTACCTATGCAACCTTAAGTTCACATTCCCATATATATAAATATATCTCTAGCTATTTTTTTAATTCAACATATTAAAATCCTGCTCCAGGCTTCTCCTCTGATCATCCTCTTCCCATTTATCTTTCAGACAGCAATAAAAATATGTAAATATTAAGCCACAAAAACTGTATTACTGTAATTTTAAGGATGTGACTAACACCCACAAAACACCAGAGGTTTCAAAGTCAAGGCTGCATGTTGAGCCTGGCTCTTTCAACACTCATGTTAAGTAAAATTCAATTAAAAAAGCTCTGATGAGTTGGAGATAAGATTATTTTACTACCACTACTACTTGTAATAGTTGAATTATGGGAGTGTTTGCAACATTAGCAGTGTCCATGCACCATGGGCCAGAACCAGTTTCATCTGACATGAATACAGTCTGGTCTTGGGGGAAGCTGCAAAAATTGAATAAGTAGCCACCACCCCATCTCTTTCTCTATATTTCTGTAATCATAGAGAATCTGCCCTGAGCATGGGGTGAGCCTCTTGACACAGCAGCAAACAGCTAAATGCTGGTATATTTTATGACAGTTGTTAAAACATCCAGGATAACAGAAGGATCAGAACTGTGTAGGTGAAAGCTAGCAACAAATTGAAGCTCTGTGTCACTAGCAGCAATTCACAGGACTTGAGAACAGCAACCAAGAAATAGATAAGTTAGGATAATGGACAAACATTCCTAATATCTGTATTGAAAGACCTTTGGGTGCAGATAATGAGAGGATATTAGAAGAGCCTGGATTGAAAAGGCTTACGACTTGCACATGTGAGCATTCATTTACACCCATGCAAAGTGAGCAAATAAAAGATCACAATGGTAGTAAGTGTGTGATAAAGTGCAATGCTCTCTCCATAGCTATCTCAAATGCTTTACAATATTAACTGATCAAGCCTCCCACAGAACATTTGCAAGTATGCATCGCTATCTGTAGTTTACAAATAGTTTTACATGACTTGCACAGGGTTGCAGAACTAGACTGGTGAAATCAAATACACTATGCCAGGCAGTGCTTTGCTGCTTAGAGTAGATGCAACTATTCTCCTTTGTACTTTGAGACGTTCCCAAATCCATGTGTGCAAAACAATAGAATCGCATAAGGAATTATATATAAGGAACACTCTAGAAGCAAACAAAAGGATAATCTTGCTGATATATGGGTCTAGGCTGACAACTAAAGCCTGAGTGACCGAAATGTGTCTCATCTAGTAGTCCTACTGAATTGTGTTCAAATTTGGGTAGGTGACAAACCTTCTTCTTGAAGAACAGGTTTTTCAATTTTCCCAAGTGTCTTATAGGTAGATTAAAAGATATACTTCCTTCTTCAGTGGAAAACAACTGTAGTAATCCCCCAAAAATTGTTTAAAAAATATGAAGGTATTCAAAACCACACAGCTAGTAAAAATGCAATGCCCCATTCACTCTTAAAAGAATTATCAATATAAGTAGTTCGCACTTGCAATTTACTACAAACTGCCCTCTTCATTGGAGGCAAAGCTTTGCAGAATCAAGCTGAAGATAAAAATTTATTGCTTTTTATCAGCCATCTTTGAAAATCAGGCCCCAAAGTCCTAATTAACTAACATTAGCGGTTTAGTACCTTATGGAGCAAACAGTATCAGATCTGAATTACAAATGGGCATATCTCTGTCCCGAACCTGTGTTCAATCTCCGATAAAGAGTGAAGTTGCAAAGACAATATTAATTAAACTACCATGCTTTCCTTATTTAGTTCTTCTGCTGTGTGTGTGCTTGGTGGAAAAATACATTTTTTTCTCTAAAGGTGAATGCAAAGAAATAAGCAAAAAATGAGAAAAAGTGCATTTCAAGTAGGAATACTTATACTTCTATATTTTCTATTACTTTTCACATCTGGGCTTTGGAAACACTTATAGCATCAAGAAAATCTGAAAAAATGATATGGGAACCAAATAGCTAATTCAAAGCAGCCACATGGAAGTCTATCTAGTAGTTAGCACATTGTATGTATGACCAGTTTCCAATGTCAGATTCAGAAAGTATCAGCATGTTCTTTGAAGCTGCTTTACCACCACATGGGAAAGGGACAGAAACACAGATTAGCCCCCAGACAACAGAGTGACACTATTCTCTGCCAGCCCACTCTTGCAAAAAACCCCACCCTTGGCTGGGCCCAATGGTTTAACAGGGAAGAGCAGAGAAATTACATATGAGCTCTACTTATCTATTTATAATTTGCTTATTTATTTTTACACTGCCTCATTTTTGGCGGGCAAATTGGCATGCAGGTTGTCATTTTGATAGGGAGTTAGTGTTTAAATGTGGAGACATAAACATAGTGGCAACCAGATATGGACCAGTAGCTGTGTAATCTCTCACCTCAGCAAGGAAAATTACAAGAACTTCTGCTATCAACTCTGGGGCTACAGCTATAGGCCTGTAAGCTATATCAAACACAAGACTTATTCCATCCGTTACAAAATATGGTGAGTTCATTTGCCTTGAAATATAAACAAAATACACGGAGGGAGGAGTCAGTTTGCAATGACTTCTTTTAAATTCCTTCCCCAGCAATCCCACACAATGTACAGCTATTGGCATTGTAGCGGTTTAATCTTGTCTGTTCTCAAACCACAATAAATATCTTGGTCACAACCTTAATGAAGTACATAGTTCTGATTTTGATCTTATATTGACTTTTCACAAGTCAGGAGTTCCTCTTGATTTAAGCGAACATGTAGAGAGATCAGAGTCAGACAAATATCTAGAAATCTGCTATAGATCTCTGGGCATATTTCAGTACTTCACAAAGACACACAGGTTGTCATTTGGTTTTGGTGTTGGGTTTTTGTTGGTTTTTTTTTTCTTCTGGCAAACATTCTGGTCTCCATAAAAGGTTGTGAGAGGACATAGATTCAGACATGCTGGAATGCAGTCTAATCTCCTCATTTTGATCTTTAGAAAATTAAGATGTCTTTATTTACTTTTCTTTTTTATACACATTGTCTTTCAAAATATAAATACTTTAAAAGAAGGAGAGAGAGGTTGGAAATAGACACAAAAAAAAAAAAAAAAGAAGACATTGTTTTAATTGTCTAACCAGCTCAACCTTTGGGAGAACAACCCTAACCTTTGGACAGATGCCAACAACTGCCATTTAGGTATTTACATCTGTTTATCCTCTCAGTCAAATGTCTTTTGTCTTAGGTTTGACATGGGATTAGAAATGTTCTGACCCCTACAAGCGGTTCTCAAACATTGTATAAAAGACTCCTTTTCCCTTTTTCTAAAAGGATGAACACATACTTTTATCCTCCCTTATTCCTCCTTACCAGTTTTATGCTTCTGAGGCAGTTGTTGACAAGACCTGCATAATTCAGTTTATGTGTGTGACTAGAATTTCTCAAAGGCTCTGCTGGACTTTGCAGCCAGCCTCTTAACTGTCTACAGCTCCATCCCAAGTTTTCAACATATGCTTTTACTTTGCTAGCACTGCCACATATGGCAAACAAAAGTTACAGCTCTTTCAGAATTTGGTTGAGGATTGTTGTAAGACCTAGAAGTCTATGCAGACTGGAGAAAAATTCCATTCAAGTATGGTTGCATAGGCTTTCTTCTTAAAAAAAAAAAAAAAAGCTTTGTTCACTGTGCATGGTTTCTCTTGTCCACATATAATAAAACATATAGCAAAGGCAGTAAAAAGTAATTATCGGAAATGGCAAACTTCGCAATCCCTCTCTTCCCCGGCATCTAACCTGGATTTTTCCCAATAGGTACACCACCTTGCCACTAAAAAAAGCCATCATTTAAGTACGTAAATAATCATAGCTCTATTGTGGTTTTAAAGAACTCAGTGAATATCATGTTTCAGCAATCACTGAATGTTTTCTTCAGGTTTGGTATGAAACAAAGCAATAAAGTTATCTCTCAGCTTTATAGAACCCAAACTATTTGATGGTGTCTCTCTAAGATCAAATGGAAATTAAAGTCTGCGGAGGAAGTTCAAATGAAGCTTCCAGCTAGAGCTGAAACATAAAAAGCTTCAAGTTAATTGATAAACTCCAGGCAGAGAAAGAAGCCTCTAGGCTTGGCTTGGCTGTTCTCTCAATCTACGGCAGTTTCAAATACCACTAGGCTTTAATCATGCCTGCAGCTGGAAGTAGAACCAGGAGGTCTCCCTGAGCTCTGCACCTTTCCTGCCTGATAAACAGGAGTTTTAGCAAGGTTTTTGGTGCTACCCTCCATGGCCAGTAAGCCTCACATTTCTGCCTAGGGACAAGAGAAACAAATTTCTGTCATTGGCTGACCAAAGACCAAACCACCTTTTTTCAAAGTTTATCGAACATTTCACAAAAAAAAATGAGGTCACCATTTGCCGCATCATTTTCATGAAGAACCATACCCAGAACAATGCCTGTTACAGAAATTTTGGACTATCAAGGGGATACTGGAGGACATGATCAACAATGCAAGAAACCTACTTTCTCAGGGAACAGGAGCTGAGTAAGAAGAATTCATAGCATGAAACATAGCTGGCAGGCTTTGCTTTTTTCCCATTCAAATGCTGGAAATTTAGATCTTACTGTAAAATTTAGTTCCAATTTTTTTTCATTCTCTCCTAGGTGCAGTATTAGTATTTCCCATTAAATTGAAGATGTCAGCAGCAGCATTGGCTGGCCAAAGCTCGTAAATCTGGTGTTACAGTGGAAACATCGCTTCTGAGAACAAGGTCTTTGAATATTTTTCTGTGTCTGAAGCAGAACTGATTTTAAAAAAGAACATTAATGTCATCTACGTACGTAACGTCACTGACATTTGCACTTAGAGAAAGTAAAAGGGGCTGTTTGCAGGGTGTTCACCCCAAATGACCCAGTGCCCTAGAAGGCCTTTGTGCTCAAAAAACCCCTGGAATTTTCATTTTCCTGTTTGAGAGTCATTCTCCTCACCAGGCCATTATGAAAAACTAGAGCTCTCAGAAGTCTCAGGCAATGTGCTGGAGTTTTGCTTGTTTCTTCATTTGAAGTTGCTGCCAGGAAAGGCAAGCTAGTTGAAACGTGGAGTTACTTCTGTCATTTAATAATTAGCAAGCACTCAGAAAATATATTATTCATTTTTGAAACATAAATAATTAAGATGTAATAATGATGCTTTTATAAATAATATTTCATTCTCTGTGAATACACTCCAGGATTTCCTTACATCCTAAACCTACACCTTGCTCCCAGCTAGAAAATGCCTTTTCTGGAGTATTCAATGAAAGCAAATGGGATAAAGGGATCTCAACTTCCTTCCCATTTAGATATCTGTGGGAACATCTTTAAGAGCTCTTTCCCCCCATACCTAGAAAATTAGTCTTTTTTAAGCAGCCAGATTGTTAGGCATTCATATTATGCAATCCAAATTAGTTGCAACCAGAATGCATCTGAAAGTGGGTTGGTTTTTTTTTTCCCATGTAAAAACATTTAAGCATCTAACACCTACAATTTTGGGAACCCAAAGTTTACAGGCTAAGGAAATGGGTGAGTACTAAAAATGACAGGTCTATATTTCAGTTAAAGATTTTGTATCTTATTTGGCTTATTGAGAAGTGAATATCATATAAAGAAACAGCCTGGCAGATTTCAAAAAAAAATTATCTCTTATTTTACAATCAAAGACCCAAGTGCCGCAGACACTAACTGCTGGATATAGTCCTATCGTGCATCAGCCTCCTCTCTCTTGCACCTCATGTAGGGCCACTGAACCTCATCTGTGGCCCCTTTCTGACTGCAGTTGTAGCATAAATATATGGTGGTTCAGAGCTCTGTAATAAAGCTACAGTATAAATGAAAATAATCCCAAGTATTTTAACAAATTTATTCCTGATTTATACTAGTATAAATACAAGAAAATCAGGACTAGTTACTTTCTGGTTGTATTTGTGGTTTTAAATGCTTTGGAATTTATTTTTCTCTTTTCTGATAGTATAAAGCTGACTTACAGCCAATGCAAATGTAATTTACATTAAGCAACTTTCCTCTGTCAGTCTTGTGTAAATGTATATTAGCATAGATGGGAAGCACAAAAACTACAAGTGCAAGCTTTACCATACTATGCCAGGAGTCAGTAGTAGAATTTTGTTAAGTTCTCTCATTCTAATATTAAAACAACTTTTCAATACCTAAACTGAAACAAGTAACAGTTGTGGGTAGAATGGAGACTTGCCCACTTACTAAGGTGCCTGCAAATCTCAAAGAAGTGCTGAAGAGCAACAGCAGGAATCCATGAAAATTCCACCTGAAAAATGGAACAAAACAGAACTTGCACACAGGGGACACTGCATGTCTCCTTCTGTGAGACACAAAGGGGACAAGAAAGTTGATAAGGACATGCCCAGGTGAAACACAGAGCATTAGGTTTAGCAAGAACCAAAACCAATGGGTTGGATTATCACGACTCTCAACCACATTAATGCTTTGCAGAAAACAAGAGAAGGAGGCAATGGAAAAGTTTGCCAGTAATCTGGCATATTAACTAAATGATGGCTGCAGTCTTGGTGCAGCTCTGTCTAGCCCAACCAAATGGTTTCCTTCACTGATGCCAGCTGCATTATCAGGTATATCAGTAACCATATCAGTTGTAACATGTACAGAATTGCTGAGATCAACAGAAACCCAGCATTTGGAAAGAGTTAAAACACATGATTAGACACAGGGCCAAAATCAAAGGGCCTTCACCCATCCTACGGGTGGTGCTATCTCAAAGTATAATCACACCCTGGGGTGGCATAAGGCTATTTATCAACTAACTTGCCTATATTTGAGATGGGCAAGACAGAGACTTTTGTTTAGCATGCATTTAAATGCTGCCAAGCAAGAACTGCAGCTGTGACAACCATCCTGTGAAACTCTCAATTGGGAAAAAAAAGAAAGGAATGAATCAATGAATAAAAGGTGCATGAAAACATGGACACATGGGGACATAAACCCCTCTGTCATAAAGCACATGACACTGAGGGAAGATGGGAATAGAAGAGAGCATGAACATGGATTGCTGTAGGAGTCGGTGACCTAAAACTTTTACCTAGTTGTTTACATATGCGTTATTTCCACGGCAGAAATCTAAAGACTACCTAAATTAATTTGTCTGCTTGTCAGTGATACAGAAAAATACCACCCACAACTAGGGTACTAGAATGAACACAGTTTCTTATCTTTTTATTCTGGTCTGATCTGCAATGACTAAAGGTAAAGGAAACTCTAAGAATCCCTATGCCTTTACATGCTATCCAGAGATGTACTTCTTTCTACTAATATATTCCCTTTACAGTCAGGTTCAACATGGAGCTAACAGAAAATCTCTATTCAGGATGTTCATTGAGAAATGGCTATCAAGATCCCAAACCCTGCAAAGACCCCATCAGAATTTTGCTGGGAAAATAGGATAAGTAAAATGGGCAAGGTTGAAAAATTAAGGTATGTGAAATGTAGTAGTGAAAATAAATCCTTCTCTTTGTTTTGCATCACCAAAAAAAAAAAAGAAAAAAAAGTGAGAGAGAGAAGGAAAAGGTGAGTGATCCAAAGCTCCTTCCTTTGAACTAGAGGTAATATGCATAGAGGAAAAAGAAGACTTGAATTTTCACAGTGAATTGGCATACTGTGCAATTTAATGCCAGAATAGGTCAGTAAGTCAAATACCATAACTGGATTTTTTAAAGGGCTGTATGCTTCATGACAACTAGCAACTTTTGGAGCTATCTGAACTAAGATAATAAGGATAATCAAATCTCATGCTTCATTCTACAAAATGATTACCTATAGGAGTTGAGCAAGGATTTTTCCTCCAAATGCTAAGTGCATTGTTGGTAGGTTGATTTATTTTCTTGCAAGGAGGAAGTTTTCCCTTTCCTCTGCTGCACTGGATATGTACTGTGCTGAGAAGAGGATACCAGCTTGCTTTGCCAGGTATGCCAAAACCTATTTAAAGATCTGACTTGGAAGGGAAATCTACTGTATGTGAATTTAAGCTAATGCATTTCATCTCACGAATGGGGCAGCTGAAGAGAGTTTGCACGGTTGGTTACAAGAAGTCAGCTGATAGGCACTAACTTGTTAAACTGCCGTAATGCAATTGTCTCCCACACTGTGCCCATATCCTGAGGAGGAGAGGGACAAATAGCTGAGCATGCTGAGATACCATGAGGTAAAGCCAGTGGGTTTTTTTTCCACGGCTTTTGGGATTTTTCACAGACTGCCTACACTGTGCAAGCAAACGCGTTTGTCAGTACTTTTTAAAAGCAGACTGCTGTGTAATTTTGGAGTCTTCCTGTTCTTCTCCTCTACTTCTCTCTTCTTATAAGCACATTCACACACAGACACACTTTTACAGAGATAAACCCTAAATAACCACATTTGTTTCTCAAGGCTGACTAATGTGGTGAATATTAAAACTCACTTGGAAATTCTCCTTGGGGTGAATGATCTGAGAGTGTTGGAAATTCTTCACACACATGTCCACAACATCCACAGCTTCACAGACAGACACAGGTAGGCTGAAAGAGCAATCAGGATACCATCTGTGTTTGGCAGAAGATTTCTAACCACTTTGCTGCTCTCTCTCTCTTGTCTCTCTCAGTGTGAAGAGACAGAGGAACCCATAGAGATTCGGTGAGAATTTAAGCAGAACATATTGAGGGCTGCACTGACAACTGTGGATTCAAAGTAGATGAAAAATGAGTGCTGGAGCAGCAACGGTGCTGTGGATTCAGAAAGGATCTCTGAAGTGGCTAGCACAGGCACAGCTATAAGGGCTCAGCCTGCTCCTCCCTTGCTCCCCCATCCCCAGCTCTACTTCTGTATGCAAGGTTTTACTGTTCACAGCAGCTGGTTGCTGTTGATACCAATTTGAGCAACTCTCTAAAGCACGTGACAAAGCAAATCTCATGTGTCTTGAATGAAGAATGTTGAATTCGTCCATGTTCTGAAAATGTACCCCTTCTTTATGCACATTTAGCTTTAAAATAGTGCTATCACAAACTAGATTATAGAGAGAGTTGTTTGTCTTGATGTCAGTCATGTTAGTGTCATACACATGTAATCTACACTTTTCCTATGGCTTTGCAGGATCCTCTGCATTTCCTTTGCACAATTAGGGTGAGGGCTATGCAGTTTGGAACCTTCTGGTCAGCTGGCGGCCTTGGTCTAGGTGGACACAAATCCACTGGTGTCACTGAAACAGTGGTCTCTATAACTGCAGACATGAATGTGATAGTCTGCCTAAGAAGATATCTACAGAGTTACAGGAAAGAGAAGAAGGACAATAAGAGGGAGCACATTATTTTCTTCATGAGTGTCTAGAGGTGAACATATCTGGCAATCATGGTGTTGAATTCAAAATAGTTTTACCCAGCAGAGAAAAGGCAAAAGGAGGAATAACACTCTTATATTCTTAACACTAAATTTCTCTTCCACAATTCTGTCAGCATCAGAATATCACACCATATACAAGTTAACATTGCTGCATCAATTAGCAAATGTATGCAAGTGACTGGTCTGTGTCATCTTTTAGGCCTCAAAAATACCAGAAAATTAAACAAAAGATCCTGGAACCCAAGTAGGTCATGGTACATCCATTACTTCAGAGTCTGATGAGTATTTGGATTATGTGGCTCAATTTGGCATTTTGTTGGGAAATGCATCCAGTTTGTGTGATTATGAATATCAATGTCACTCAGTAAAAGGAGCCAGAGAAAAATAAGGTCAAGTTAGACCTTGTTCTGCCTCCTCAGCAAAAATATCAAGCAAATTCTGATTACAAAATTTTTTAATGGGCAACGTTTTCTTATTTAGCTATTAAAGGAGTATAGAACAAGTTGAGATGGGCTCTTAAACAAGGAGCAAAACTCACAAAACTGGCAACAAAAAATTCACAAAATGTTCCTGGGATCTGGCCTCCACAGCCCAGAGTAATACTTTTCTTTCCAAATAATTACTTTAATCACCTATAATATCATAACTCCTTACTACCCTTAAGGGAGGAGGAGAAGAGAAAAGACAAGAAAGAACAGCTTTATTTTCAAGATACCTTCCTGAGTTTGCAGAATGGATGATTTGAGAAAGTATCAGTTTACTTACACTCCATAATTAACCCAAATATCTTAGCACTCAGGATACTGCTAAGTATTTTACAGAGATCCAAAAAGACACAACCCTGACCCAAAGACAATAATCTGTGGGAAATGAGGCTCTTTAATTTAAAAATTATTGAAATAAATTAGAACCTCCCAAAAATAATTTTCAGAATTACTAATTTTTTGTCTGAAATCAATTAAAACACTAGAGTTTGCATATCTCAAACACATAGTAGAAGCAAAATTCCAAGGATGCAACATTCATGAAGCAAAACAAACTTTAAACATAATTCCATCTTATTTTATTGGTAAACAGATGAAGGATTGTTAAAAGATGTTACACTTACTTGAAAGACTGGCCCAGAATGTTATCAGAAATTATAAAGTGCTAAGTACCTTCATAAATCTGCTGTTTTTTTAAGGGCCTATATAGGAATTGAGATTGTTAAAACCATTTTGGTCATTTAGCAGATGCAAAGGCCAAAAACTTCTCTGAAATTTTACAAGAGACTCCCTACCAGAATGGTTTGAATCAATGGCTTTGAGTTTGTTTAGTTTAGAAACGTACTACAAATCCTCCAAAGTGAATTAAACTCCCACTAGAAATTTATTTTCATGCACAAGAAACTTCTTTTCCTTCAAATCCTTGGTAGTGTATAAATCAAGAAAAGCTTTCTGGACATATTGAAACACGCATGAAGAAGTTAGGAATAAATGATCTTTTCTTGCAGTGGATTAAGATCACCTGTGAAATCCTGTAGAGAACAGCACAGCTCATGGAGTAAATGCTGGGGTGATAAAATATGATATGTAGACTGATATAAAGGGAAGCACACAGGGAAAACTTGTCATACATTCACACCATTACTACTCAGTGGAGAAAGTTGATCTTTAAAATATTAAAGACACTTCCATGAAAACTATCAAGTCAGTAGTCATAGCAAAAGTAAATGAAGTGTTCAGAATCCTTAAGAAAAGAGTGGAGAGGACAAAAGAAAACCTCATCATACCATAGTAGAAATCCACAATTAGCCATCCTATGACTATAAAGGGTTCAGATCCCATCTAGGAAAAATTATATGGGAAAAGTTTCTGATATATATCTGAAGGATCTCTACAAGAATGACTGAGGAGATGAGGACTATTCTATCTGGTCTACAAAATCCCAAGTGGCCTGGAGAGTTTGGGCAAGGCTCAGATATCTCTGTTGTTATCTTCCAGATCAAATACCAAGGGCCTTCAAAGAAACCAGACTCTAAACATACAAAAGAAGGTGTTTATTCATCAGATAGCAGCCCAGTGGAAATTCTTGACAAAAGAAAAGGATAAAGAAGATTTACATGGGTTCCAGAGGTAGAAGAAACAACTGTAGGTTGCTAAACAGACAAACAAAATCAGGCTCAGGAATTCCTGTCCACAGAACATATAAGGATGTTTGAGGAGAATGACAGGGGAAGATTACATATGTTCACCATGTCTTTCCCTGATATGTCCTTGCACTTGCAGTTACAGATACCATTTGGGAAAGGACATCGTGTTGGATGAACCCCTAGATTGACCCAAAGTGGATGTTTTTTTAGAATCACTGAACTACATGAGCAGAAATAGCAGGTATTGTCAACATATTTCATGAATTTGCACCTATAAGACACTTTCTGTGACAAAGGACTCGGTTGATCTTTTGGTTTATACAGCACAATATCTGAGAGAGTGTTGCAACACTCCATTTGTTGAGAATATTGTCAATGACTTGTGTCAGATACCCAAAAGGAAAGCCTTTTGATATCAAGCTTTTGTTCAAGCATAATTTATTTTAACAATAAAATAATAGAAGAGTGGAGAAAAGAATGAGAGGTGTTTATTGTTAATATAAAGTGTGCTTTACTGATCTCCCATGGCTAGATATCATAGTGGTACCTTTCATCTCAGACTGTGGTGGAAGGAGCTAATGCCTTATTCTAAAGAACAATTAGTGCATGAACCATAAGGTGTTGTATTTAGCAAAGTTTTTGTGCAAAATTGGAACTTGGCACTTCATGGGGAAGAGAAAAATTTGTCTTTGTACTCATCGGGTGCATTAAAACCCATTGAAATTTTTGTGTCACCAGTACAGTATGCAATCAGTTGTAACACAAAAAAAATGTTTCTAAATCATATATTTGTTTCTGAATAATTTCTCCAATTTATCCACTTTTCATGAATTTAAGAAGAATTACAAAAGTTGAAGAGCTATGGGTTTCATGACATCCTTGTATTCATGCAATGGCAGCTGCATAATACTGCCTGGTACTGCAACATGTAATTGAAATTAGTTCTTAAGAATACATTAATACAAGTCTTTGTTTAAGTTCATGGGCCAACTTCAACCCTGATGGAAGCCCAATGAAGGCAATGAATGTGAATTATATTGACATCAGGTGTTGATTTAAAAATGTTGACAGAATAGCATTTCAGATATGAAAATGTCACAGAAGTTGGAGAAAGAGCTCTGGAAATGTCAAAAATTGAGAACTGCCAGTGTTCATTGGATTAGCAACATTGGCAAGCCTCAATCTAGCCAACAAGAGGCAATATGAAAGAAATCTGTGATTAGAAGAAATCTCCTGGCTTAATTAGCTAAAATCCTATATGTCTAATGACACAGGTTCTTGTTTATTAACCCAAAAATGCTTGATGGGTCTGTGACTGAAAATAACTATAAAGTTTGTTTGATTTCATTCAGACTGTGGCTTGAACAATTCCAAATTACAATTAGGCTGGGGCAAAAAAAACAGAGAAGGAAGCAAGTTTGAATAAGCTACAGCTTGAAAATAAAATAAGTGTCTGAGCTAGGACACCTAAGAAGAGCATGGGAATGCCTTCTGCCTATCCCCTTGCCATCTCACAAACATGAGGTTCCAAATTTACAAAGAAACTTGAAAAGTGTGAGGTTAGGATTTCACCTGGCTCTGATGTTGTTCAAGTTCTAAGCTGCTGGCACTACTCCCTTGCCCTCATCAACCTTCACTTATCTAGATTGCAGGAAAGGTTATATTACCATACTTGAACATGCTGGAATGGAATGTGTATTTGAACGTTTAATTTGCTTTGAAAATCCACAGTATAAAATAAGGGAGTAATTATCCCAAAAAAACCCCACACCAAAATCTAAATGTTACCAAAGTTGCATCAATCTTCAAATACTGCTTAATTTTCTCAATTATTTCATCTTTCTGCATTACATCGTGCTGCTGAAACATGATGGACTTGATTGGAATTAATAGTAATGTTCCAGTGCATCTTATCTCTGCATCCATTGCTAATAATAGGAAATATTATGAGTGCTGTGAAGTTGTGTTTTAGCAAGGGAAAAGGTAAAATAATCATTATATATATACATATATCTGTTTAAATTTCCTCAGTGAGAAAAAATAAAATGGTGTGCAGGGAGTGAGGAAGTAAAAAACATGGTGGTTAACCCACACCCAAGAGCATTCTGAGTGCTCTGGTTAATTAGAGAAAAGTCAATTGTTTAATGTGAAAGATGGTTCATTATCTAAGTGTACCCAGAAATATGGTTAATTAGTTTACTTAACTAGGAGTACTTTTATTTTCTCTTATTCTTTGTGTTCTGAATGACTTTAAATGTGTTTTATTTAATCCATGCAAATTTTCATTTTTGTTACAATGTATCGATGCAAACCAATGAATCATCTAGCTACATTTGTCTCTTCGGAGTGAAAAATAAGCAAAGGAAATAAAAGTAATTTAATTTAGTGTTAATAAACTTCAAACTGATGTTTACAATAAATCAGCCACTATTACCATGCTTAATAGTTGTGACGGAGACAAAGCAGATATGGATTCATCTCTCTTTTTCCTGTCCTTACTCTTAGGGGTGAATCTCTCCTACACTCTTCTAAACAAGCACATTAGTTGTTCAAGTGGGTGTATAAAAGGACCATTTTATAAAATAAGAGCCAAATAAGAGCCAAGGCCAAGAGTCTTTTAATTCCTCAGGTTTGTTTTCTTACCAGAAAAAAAAAAGAGATGGATGTTCAGTTTTCCTGCAACATTTAAACAGATGTGACAGTCTATAAACAGAAGGAAAGGAGAAGAAAAGAAGAAAAGGTCTTCACAGGTTAAGTGTTTTCATTCAACTTTTCTTTTGTATAGTATCCTTATGCAATATTCCAGTCCCCTGGAAAAGAACCATAGCTGTACAAACATTATTAATTTCAATTTACAAAGGTCTGCTCTGTTCTTGACTTTCCAGAGACATTATTAGAGATCAAAACATTGTGTTTCTGATAAGTTTTTCTAAGCATAACCATAACAGTTAATGTTTTGGACATATAGCAGATGCCATCTGCATTGGCCACTGTGTCTCTGCTTCAGGAATCAGTGACAAAAAATATAAGAACCAAGTGAGAAAGAAATCCTTCCCAAAAATCCCCTACTATCAACGCACTCAGAATATCCAGAACTCACCTTGTGTTTCTACAAGATTGCTTCCTAAGTGGCTTCATCTCTGGAATTATACCCAGGATGAGTTACACTCTCAGCATATTTTTAGAAAGTTTATATGAGCTAAGAAAGGCAGAGAGGAGGAGGAGCACACAGAAAAACCAAAAATATTTTATGCTTTTGCAAGTAATTAATTCCACAGTATAAAAGTCTGAAAAGGGAATGGGCCTGGAGAGCAAACCTGCATGCTAATGCATGCCAATATTTAAAAACTACACAGCACTTTTTATCCGAGGATCTTTGCAAAAATGGGTATCACAGATACTGCATTTTGCTAAAGGTCACTCAGCAAGCTGAAACATGAGCAGAAGCAAGGTGTTCTGTCTCCTGTGTCTGTATCCTACCCATCACAAGACACCACAGCCCTGTTCAGATTAACTGCTATGAAGAGAGGCTTTTGTCTGATTAATCTTTTGTCCTGTCAGGTTCACAACACCCCTTGCAAAGTTGTAGTTCAAGGTCTTCTGATGTTTACCTAACATATCACCACTTATTTCTCTGAGGTTTTTATAACTCAGGCATGAAAAATTTGCTCCAGGGTGAAAGTTGGCATGAAAGTGTCTCCAGCCAGGAGTACAGCTTTTTTTTTTCCCTTCTTTTTTTTTTTTTTTAACTAAATTTAGGGAAAGGGGAAAAAAAAAAGGCTAAAATATTTCCAAGAGCTTGCAAAGCTGGAAACACAAGATCATTTACTTGAACCAGTTTGCCCAGACCTAACTATAATGAGAATCATACCATGCCTTAACTCAAAATTAACCCAAAGCATTGTTATTCACTCAGTCCTTTTCTCCAAGAGAGTTTGGTGGGATTTGAAGCAGGGTCTGGGTATTTTTAGGTTTTTTAAGTAGTCCACTGTGGTAAAACACTAATAGCAGGAATGTTGTGAGGGCTTAAATTCACTGGAATTTCCAGCTCATGATGATTTGGCTGAACTTCAGATAAGAGGACACTCACTTCACAACTCCCAAATTAACACAAGTTCACCTGTAAGCTGGGAATCCTATGGCAGCATTAGGGAGGGTACTAAAATTTGCCCCTGCTCCATATGTTTCCACAAAAGCTTCAGGCATCCTGCAGCATGCAAGGTATCCTTCTTGGGACAGCTCTGCAACTCAGCCATGGGCAATGTGCTTTGCCCAAGGCTGGGATGGAAACAAGTTTTAATCTGATTTAATTTTCTTGTGTTTTTTGGCTGGGCTGCTGTGCAGACTGCCTCAAATTCACCACCATCCTTACAGGCTTCATATGGTCTTTCCACAGTCTATACCTGACCTTCTCTTGCAGACGTGGTGTGAGTGATAACAGACAGCCCTCAGAGGCTCCAGAGAGGAAAAGGGTCTTTTACCAAAGCTGCTAATATGGAAAATGTCCTACATGCAGATGTATTAGATCATAGATTAAAGATACCCTATCTGATTACCCTACCCCACCATGTGAAGTGAAGTAGGCACTACCAGATAAAAAACATGGCCCCTGTACAAAGAGATTAAAATCTGACCTAACTCACATGGATTGCTGGCAGCATATGACTATTTTTCAGTCCAGGTCTCAACTACACAAGCACGAAATGTACTCCCACACCTTCTTACACACGAAAAGGAGAGTTTTCAATGTAAAAAATATGTCTTTAATAAGCATCCTATGGACTTCTAAAACTCAGGACTTCAGACTAAGGAAGTCTGGCTTCAATAATAATATTGAAAGGAATTTTAGGTAATGTAGGGAATATGGATATTTAGGTCTTTGAAAAAACGGTCTGTGTTTCCTAATTTCTAAACTGTTTGCTTTGTTTCTTGTTTTCCTGCCTTACTGTTGTATTGACCTGATTGCCAAGGTATCAAGATCCAAAGGAAGTGAATTCATTTTACAAAAACCTCTTAGCCTGTCTAAAATGTGGTACAAGATTTGGCACCGTTGAATAATGGTGTTGTCAAAGTTAAAAGCTGTCTTTCCTCATAAAAATATCTTTCTGTCCTCAAAGAACTGTAGGGCAATAATCTCTCTTAATTTTAGTGTTCCTGAATAAGAGTCCAAAGATTTCCGATTCTTTTTCTTTAAACTACGTTTTGAAAGATCTGGTGGTGACAGGCCACACCAAAGTGCCTACAGGGACAGCCAAATCTTCTACCTTTTATTTGCCTGAAGATTACTGCTTTTCCTCGTCTCATCTTTCTTCCTCCAAATGCCATAGGACTTATCCACCCTTTCATTGTCACAATGGCTTTCACAAATGCCCCTCAGGAGTAGCTCTCAGCAAATTAAAGACAATTTACTTAATTCTGGAGGAGGTACAGAGACAAATTTTCAGGTAATTTGATATTTATAGGGCTGGAGCACCTTCCAGCGACAATTGTTTAAAATTGTACAGTTATATAGTGGTCTGAAAGGGGAGAAAAATAGTTGATCACAGGTAGAACAGCAGTAACTTTATCACCAGTTTTAGAGTTACAGCACAGTTTCTGGCTACCAGACAGGGATAATATGGAGGCTTATGAAAGCGGACAAATGTGAATTTGTAGCGAGATAGTAAAAGAGATTCTAATCCTTTTCCAAAGTAAAGTCATTAATCAGGGACAGCTTCAGGACAGCCAATGGGTTTTTTGACACCAGCTTCAGGGAAGTGAGAATTCACCTAGGCCCTACTATTTTCATCATTGAGATCTGTAGCTGTTTCTGCTTTTACAGATTTTGAAAACAAAGCTTTGTAATATGTATGTTTATAGTCTTCACCATTGAGAATCAACAAGAAAAAATCTTGGAGTTGCTGATAGCTTTGCAGTGTAAGAGCTCAGAGGCCTCTTTGTATTTTTCCTGCCTAATAACTTTGGATTACTTCCTGTTTACTGTCAGTGCATCTAATGCGTGTGTCAGCTTGGTGCAGCACTGACATGATATATGCATTAGACCACACACTGATAGCAAAGACAAAGTTACTCGGTTCTGACAGGACAAGAAAATTACCCACAAGCAGTAAAATATAGGGTTGCCATGTGACTACATTCAGCTTCAAAACCATGTATCACATGGTGATAGCACAAGGATTGGGGGATTGTGAGAGCTGCTGGGACTGCAAAGGCAGTTATCTGGTCCCTTTGCCTGTATGTGTCATGCATCAATGTGCACACCTGCTTCAATCTGCCTTGTGTCCTGATGGGCTGCTGAGCTCTGCTTGGAGTTTTTTAGCATTGTTTCTCACCACAGTCAGTGCAATAGCCTCACACCTCCTCGTGCATTGCCTTGTTTCCCTTGCAGCACCAATTCCATTCGTTGGGAATGACTGCTGCTCTATCCCCATAGACACCTCCTGGTTACCCTGCTTGCACTGCTCTGAATCTACCTGCCAGACTGGGAGAGCTAAGGCAGCCCAGGGGGGAAAGAAAGGGAGCAACTGGTGATTTACTGCCAATGTCAATAATGTAGTCTTCTCTTCAGAAAATGCGGACTTGCAATGAATTAAGACTGCAACACCTTGCAATCTTATTGATATTCTAATTAAAAATGTGAAACATCCAATTGACCAACACAGGGAAAATAAGGAAGAAAAAAATTATTATCTAGAGATAAGACAATACGGTTGATGTAGTTGGGATCATGTGTTTAGTTTCCCAAGCAAATTCTGGGTTTTTATTTTGTTAATGTGAGATACTGGAAGGTAAGTCATTGGTTGAAAGTCCTATATGTGTATTTCTGCCTTTACTGTGATTTGCATAAATGCCGACTGTGCTACCTGAAAGCGTTCCTGTTCTGATTTATGGGTGTGTTTGCATTGCTCATATCATAAATCTTCTTCTCTAGGACATTTCTGTTCTGGTATTTATTGACCAAAGACAATTTGCGTTAAGAATGTCTTGAGATCTTGCCAGATATGCACTAGGGGATATTTGAGAAAACATTCAGTGCTCAAGTGAATGAATCTAGGCAAGTGTATGATCTCACTACCCAGATAAACATTTTGCCATAATATTTTAGTACCCTATTTTATTAAGAGAAACCTATGTTTCCATATGCATCTATTTACCATAGAGTCAATTCATTTAGGCCAAATCAAAATAAGTGCTGGAAGACGATAATTTAGGCTAGCAGCCTCAGGCTGGTGATTATGGCTCAGCGAACAAATCTTTAGGGTCAGATATTCTTTTGCTGAATCTAGCTCAAGCTTGAGTACTACCCTGTATTGAAACAAAACACCCAAACAAGCCCTCTGTACCCTATTTCTAGGAATTTTATTTTGAGAATTCTTTGTTACTAATTATAATTATCAAGTCTGAAAATACATAGAAATCTTTGAAATGAACACTTTGCGCTACTGGAAGATTTGCATCTTCACTGGAAGAGAGGTAGACAGCAACAAAAACAAGCTGTGTGAACAGTGGGAGAAATATGTTCATGAGAAACTGAGGCACAAGGAGATGAAGGAGTGTTTGTGCAAGGAAAAATCATCTCTGCAGCATCTGGTGGCTTAAGGGTGGATTTTTTGGTGCTCATCCCATGCCATAGCCTTCATATGATGTCCCCACCTGGAACTGCAGTGCTAGAAACATGGATTCACCCTCTGCAGAGCTTTATTTGGGTTAAAGTCAACCTTTCCCCTGGGATTAGGCACACTCCCTTTGAAGGGAATAGGGAGAGAGCTGGGATTACCCACATGATTTTCTCTCCCTGCCTGGCCATTCCTGTGCGAGTCAGGGTCACAGCACCCACACTTCAGCTAGGAGATGCTGCCATCTTTGGAGGATCTCTACATGCCGGCTGCTCCTGACTTGGAAGCTGTTGTGGGAGACTGCAGTCCCTCCTTCCAAATTAGTTTCATTTTGCAGGAAACATATAGAGATTCATTTGGCCAAAGAGGGAAAGCAAGACTGAGCATGTATCTCTATCCTACTAGTTTGGGCACTCACCTGGAAGGAAGGAGACCTGGGCTCCCATCTCTTGTTTCAATGTGTTTATGTGATTTATATTAAACAGCCATTAGATAAAATACTTAAATAGTTGTTAGAACAGGGATGGCAGCCTGGGTCTGTGCCCTTCCCTTCCAGGTGAGGGCCCCAAACCGCCAGAGAGTCATGCTCGGTCTTGCTATCTCCCTATCTCTTTCTAATGAATCTGCAATTATTTGATGCAAAGTGGAACAGCTTCCACAGCAAAGATGGGGAGAACACCTCCCCCTTTCCCCTGTTTTTTGAGAGGAGGGTTCAAAGGCTCTCAGGCAGAGCAGGAAACTCCACTAAAGTCTCCTGGTCCCAAGCTGTGGGTTCATTGTGGGACTGGTGGCACCACTCCTCCGGTGGCTGTGCACACTCTGAGGTCACCCGGCAGATTGAGCCCCTAAGGGGACCACACACAAAATAATACCTCATCTGTAGATCCCCAGCCAGACAGGCAGGAATTAGATGCTGAGCTACCTGGGACTAAGACTTGGTGGCATGCCCAGACCTAGAGGCACTGGGGGATCTCCTCATCTCAACAGGAGAAACACTGGGGAGGTGGCAGGTGAGTGGGGCTGGAAAGGTGCTCTGGCAGGACTCGAGATCTCCCCATCCTCACCTGAATCCAGCCCCGAGTCACCTGCCAAAGACCACCCAGGGAGTCTTGAGCAGCCATCTCCCGAGGCACAGTCAGGCACCTCTTCGTTCTTATGCACTCCTATGCAATTTCTCAAGGAAGAAAATAATCTGCAGCAAGGGTGGACAAGGCAGGCTGTTCATCACCCAGAAAGATCACAGCTAACAGCCACTGCCATTTCCAGTGGATATGTGTAATTAGCAACCATTCAGTAGGCAGTCCTAAATGAAAATCACAAATAGAGCTGGTGAGCTCCTGGTGGAAAGATTGAGTTATCTTTCCACAGGAAAAGAATATGCCTCTGCGTAACCTTTTAACCCTTCTTCTCTTTCCTTCTCTTACTCTTACACTGGATAATTATTTTGTAGCTTAATTATCTAATTATGCATGTGTTATGATGCTTTTAAGTGGGAAGTCACTTTGTTTAGTTGTTGGTGGCATGTGGCTTTTGTTCAGCATCTGCAATGTCAGTTTATAACATAATCATCTTACCTGCATCTGAGGTGATGAAGTCTTTTCCCGACGGTAATATTTTAATTATCAGAGTAAAGTTGGAAAAAGGGCAGTGACTAACAGGGAACTACTTCATATGGGTAGAGGCTAAGTGATAAATTTGCACAGGCCCTCAGCTGCCTATCTGTGAGGCAAAGTTGTGCTGTTCCCATTCAGAAGAAGATTCTTTGAGGCTTTTCAGAGGGTGTACTAAAAGGTACTAACAGGAATTGACCAAATTCACCCAGGAGTTTCTTTTCTGGTGATCACTGTTTTCAGAAACATAAAGGGACTTGAACTGGATCCCCATCCCATCAGCTCAACAGTAAAAGCATCAAGGTAGAACTGGTGCTTAGGAAGCAAATGCAAACAGGATATATTGCAGGGAGCTGAGGTAGATTATTTTGCTGCCTGCTACAGCTTCACAAAACAGCACAAGTTCCTACCTACCTACCTGCACACCAGCACCAGTTTCCTGTGCATGCAGGCCAGGCATGCAAGGTCATTGCGAGTTAGCAGCTTTGTTTCTTATCAAATGCCCAGCCGTGAAAGCAACTGCAGCATGTACCAATGGTTCTCCCCCACAGCTGTCCAATTCTCTAGTTTGTCTGATTCAGAGATATCCAGCATGGTGCTCTGTGCCAGCTCCAAACCCTGACAAACATCTTTTGTTTGCATTTAGTTGTCAGACATAATTTATGCAGCCACAGACCTGCAGTAACATTTATTCCTCCTTCTACTGTAAAGTTGAGTAAGGCTCTTAGGCTCATTTCCCCAGTGGTAAACCCTAGCTATCTCAGTCAGGAAACTGGTCTCCCTCAATTCCTTATCTAGTCAGCTGAGGTGCTCAAGAGGACTATTCGGAGCATGTGAATTAGTTTCTCCTGAGAATTACCCTTTAAAGAGCCTCTCTAGAGCAGAAACAGTACACCTACTAGTTTACAGTACTCAGTGCTTTAAAACTCTTTCTATATTCACAGATTAATACTCTACACATTTCTATATGTCCATATATTAAGAAATAAACTTCCCTCTGAATCTATTAATTTGTCCACCAGAAACTGTGCCTGCTACCTGATGAATGCAGAAAGAAAAAGGTATAGCCTTGAGTAAATCCCTTAGAAACCATAACATGTACAACAGTTCCTACATCGGCTTTGAGACTGAAATGTTGCTCTATGTTTTTAAGCTCACTGACAGTTTTATGATTTAAAGGCATTTTTTTCTGTCTCTTTCCCACCCTCCCATTCACGTATTCTTCACAGTGGTTTCTGTGCAACAACACTCAGTAATAACCCCTTTCCCTAAGGGATCAAGGAAGGAAATTTGACAAGTCACTGCCTCTCCCCTTTCTTTTTTTTTTTTTTTTTTTTTTTTTTTGTTTGGTTTGGATGGTCTCTGAAATGGGCTGGAATGCAAATGGAAGATATTTGGCAGGTTGACATTTGTCTGCAAAGCTAGGCACCAAGCCAGAAGCATGGAGCAAGCTGGAGTGGGTTTACATAAAGTGGGAGCAATAGTGCCAGAGCACTCCAATACATTTTCCCCTGAGACTCACAGGCAGCCCACTCAATACTTCATTGAGGGTGAAATCCAGCACTGTTTGAAGAGCCATAGGAAAGAGCCTGTGCACCAATTAAGTTCTTGAGGCCTCTGCACTGGTCTGAATTCCACCCAAAAGAAGAATTGTCCACTGAGGAAAAGATGTTATTACCCAGATTACAGTCTGCTCTTGTGAGGAAGAGAGACTTGGCATATGGTTGGAAGCAGCACAGCCATTCTACACAGTCCTTCATAGATGATTCCTTGAAGAATGTTCAGTGCAAACAGACTCTTCCCCATCCGTGAATAACTCTTACAAGGTGAAAAAGTCCAGGCAATCAAGAAAGGAGGATATTTCCGGGAAGAACCCTAGAATCTGACCTTTCTTTAAATGGGAATACTGGAGTCACTTGTTGCAGAGTAGCCAGGGCTGGCTGTGGTTAAGCCCAGAGGTGGCTCAGAACAACATCCCAGGGTGTCTTACAAACACAGGTATTAGTGTTTCTGAATCTCTTTCTGCATGAATACAGGATGAACACAAGGGTGACAGACTTGATACAGCATTAACTACAGATAAGAAGTATCTGCTATCGCTTCAGTAGGCTGGAATACAATTTTTGCAAAAGAAGAAGTTTGCCCAAATTATTCTCTTATTTATAAGTCAGGCAGGCATTTAGTAGCTCTCTACTGCAGTAGGAAGTTAGTCTTAGATGGAGGATATCTTTCTATTAACAAGGTCAACACCATTATTTGGTATGGGTTGCATGAATGCTCATTTGTTTGCATGCAGTGCGGGGAACACTGAATATTTTAATTTCTAAACAATGGGGTGGCACAATGTCAAAGAGACACAGAGGGGCAGGGGGAGCATGGGGAATGCTTGTAAAGCCCTAGAGCCTTTTCACAGCAAACCAGTGATAACACAAGCTAATGGTTTCTGTAATATGAACCAGGATAAGGTCAGTTTAAGACTGATTTTTAGCTTCCATCAGAGGGCATCTGCTCCATAAATAAATCTCTTTACATAGTGGTCTAGATTGAAATGTAGGGTTGAATACTGAATGGTAGAAAGATGTTTTTTACTTAAAAACCTCTTCACACTTACATAGATGCACCAAAGAAGCTGAGTACAGGAATGGGGACTTACCAAACAATTTGTGAGTTCAACCCATCAATAGAATACCAGCCCCTTGATGCACATGCTTAACTCCCATTAGTGGCACTGGGAGCAACAAGACTGCACCAATGGAAAGAATTGCCCTCACAGTCTTTACACAAATGCATACGCTTTCCATTGAAATTAAGGTGCTTTTAAGAATGTGGGGTTAAGAAAAATACAGTCTACACAATGAAAGTGAATCAAATGTTTACATTATGTAATTGCTTTTGCTGGCTTTGACAAGGAAAATTAGCTCTGTAAAGTACCAGTTCTAAAATGCATACTTGAATGCACTCAATGAGCATAAGATCCCTGCACACCTTGGGCTAGATTGATAAAAAAAACTAACATATGCAATTGAGCTCAATTTTTTTCTTCCTCTTGCAGTTGCTGTCTGGAGCCTGTGAGTTGAGGTGGTAATTCCATAATTTGCACAAGTGTCAAATGAAAGTAAATATGCTCTAACATGTGGGCATGGCCCATCCAGCAAGAGATGGATTAGAGATGATCATAAAAATGGTCTTGCTCCAGGCCAGCACTGTGTAGTCCTCAGTCAGGACTTTGGATTTCAAGGTCAGAAAGGGTTATTGTAATCATGTAAGATATATTGCAGAACTGAGGTCTTTCTCCAATTAAGTACTAAAAAAAAAACCTCAGACAAAAGCTTTCTTGCATGGAGAAAGCTATTATTATTTCTTGCATGGAGAAAGCGTATTATAATTACTGTCCTTAGCAAAACAATGAACAAACAACTGTTCCTTCAAGATGTGTACCACTGAAAATGAATTTGTTTGGGCTTAAGTATCATATTTCATTATAACCTGGTCTCCACAACTGAAGAATTCTCAACATGAGAACTGAATGGGATTTTTTTCACTATTGTCCAGTCAACAGCAGAGGGAGAGAGAGGGCATTCCTTTGAAAGGTGGGACACCCATATTACATCCCAATTTTGCCCAAACTAGAGTTAAGGGATTTGAGCTCTGTTCCCACCACAAGACACTGGGTCCACTGGGGACTGGACTAGCATCCAGCCTGCTACCCACTGGTAATTGTGTCAGCTGATAAAGCATTCCCTGGAACCAGCTTGAAGCTTTTTTATATGAATAGTCAGGCAAGTTTGCATAAAAATCCTGGACAATAGTAGAATTGCACTTTCCATCAGCAAGTAAAGCTGGGGAGAGGAGGTGGAGTCATAAGCTCTTCAAGAGTTTCAGTCCCAAGGTTATGTTTTGCAATGATGCAGTGGTTTGTTTTCCAGGTCTGCCTACAAACACTGGCAAAAATGGTGCAAATTGCAAACAATGAGTGGGAGAAGTGTATGTACATCCTACTGTATTTTTCTCACAGGTTTTATCTGTGCCTATTTCCTCTGTGATGTTTGTGAAAGCTTTCTCCAAGGTGACACAAAATGAATATTATTTGCAGTTTTATTTGTAATGTATTACCTGAGAAAGTAACAAAATGGGAAGAAAAATGATAACAAAATCGAACAGGTCCCAAAACATCAGGAAACTGTATAATTGTTTTGAATCAGAATGCAAGTTGGGACAGAGATCTTTCAAATTGGGTGGCTCACAGAGAAAAATACTGATCTGTGCCAGCTATGGAAATGCATTGCCCTCAGTGGGATCACAAAAATATGTGTAGAGAGACACAATCCATGGACGGCTTATTTAAGCAGATGGCTTCATTTTGGGGGTGTACTGTTTGCCTAGCACATTATAACTCTAGCAAAAGAGATTTGTATCACTTTTCTTATCAAGTTATGACCTGTATTTTCAAATGTGGGTGCTTACAGTTAGCAGTTAAATAAGTGCCCTGATTTCCAAAGCCACAGATGACATAAGGATGCCTCTGTCTTTGTTTTCTTTTTCTTGTTTTCTTTTTATTTTGTTTTTTTTTGTTTGTTTGGGCTTTGTGTTTTGAATGCTTACAATGTCACTCAATCCTGTAGAGATTCATGAATCTTCAGGGATCTCAAACACCACTTTCTTGACCAAAACAATCACTGGAATTCCTTGTTTTGAGCTATTATTAGAAGCAGGTGAATGGGATAAATTCGCCTCTCACCAGTTAGGTTCACGTGGCAGCAATGATCTAATATGCAGGTGGAAAAAGGATGAGCTATACCTTCCCAAGTGCCTTTGCAGAGTCCTCACTGCTTTAACTCCACCTTAAAGATTTTTCCTAACTTTATTAAAAGGCTTATGGTCATAGAATATATGACAAAACCCTGAGAAGTAGAATCTATCATAATTAGCTCAGCTTTGACCAGCAGATTGGACCAGATGACCTTGAGACACTGCTTCCAACCAATATTGTTCTGTTATTCAAGTTAAACCTTTTATGCAGTCTGATTATGAAGGTGATTTGGGAAAAGTCAGAAATGTTGGCTGAGTGATAGCAGCTCCTGAGCCACCAGGAAACTTGGCAAACCACAAAGAGACTTACAAGTTCATAAGGCCAAGAAAGGCAACAAAAAGGACAATCAATCCCTCCAGATAATTATTAATAAAAAAATTAAATTAGTCAAATCATTCATAGATGGTGGTGGGGAGGAAGAGAAGACTAGAATTGCCCTCCAAGGCATTGCAGTGGCAGCAGTACTCCTGTCAAAGGAGGCATAGTAAATTGATCAGGGTGAGGTGGGTTGGCCTTGGCTGGAATCCAGGTGCCCAACAAGTTGCTCCATCATTTCCCCTTCTCATCTGGAAAAGGGAGATAAAATAAGATGGAAAAAACACATGATTGAGATAAGGCAGTTTAGTAAAGTAAAAATCAAAGGTTGCGCTTTCACAATCAACAAGAAAAAACGAAGATTTTCTTCTCTACTTCCCACCAGCAAGTGATGTCTGGCCACTTCCCAGGAAGCAGGGCTGCAGCACACATAGCTTTGATCTATGAGCTGATGTCATATGGTATGGAATATCCCTTGGTCAGTTTGGGTTTGCTGCCTTAATTGTGTTCCATCCCAAGAGATTTCCCACTCCCAGCCTACTGGCAGAGCTGGGGGTTGAAATGCTGAAGAGACTGCATTGGCACTGCTGGAGCACTCCTCAAGAGTAGCCAAAACACTACTGTTTATCACTTTTCTAGCTACAAATGCAAAGCACAGCATTTGAGGGCTGCTATGGGGACAAATAACTGCATCTCAGCCAGACCCAACACACAGGGCAAAGCACACTAAAGCGCAATGAGCTGAACTTCAAAGGCATCAATGATATTAGAGCCCTCAGGGTAAAACCTCACTACTGAGATGATTACCCTGGTCAGTAAAAAGAAAAGCAGTAAGGAGTAAGCAGCTCTCCATAGAAGTTAAAGAAATTAAAGTGTGCTTCTCCACAGAAGTCTTCAGTGGTGTTTGAGCTGAGGAACACCAGCTCTAAAACACAAACCTCCATGTAGGAGATACAAGGCTGCTAGGTTCTTGTGGATGAAGATCAGTGCAAGGCGAGCCTGGTGATCAGAGGGACCCTCACTTATCTTACCCAGAAGGATTGTGGCAATTCAGTTTATAAAAAAGATACAGAATCAGCATCAAAGCAGGAACCTGGGAAGAGATATTTGCAATTTGTTCATTGCTCCATATGGTCCCATGAATTTCAAGCTCCCTGCCACATATTTTACGCTACTTAATGTGACATCTTTCATTAATGGAAGGCCAAGTCTCATTCATTTTGCTCATGTGACTTAGCAGGAACTGTTCTATTTATTGATGCATGAAAAGTTTGGCCTCATAAATTACCAGAGAAGAAATCAACAGGTCTGCATTTTGATTTCTGCAGCCTGCTCTAGTATTACACCATCTCAAGAACTGAGAGTCACTAGTCACAAGGAAGGTGACTTTCACAGTCTCATTCTTTCAGAAAAAAAAAATAAAGTGCTTTCCTTTGAAAAAAAAAAAAAACAACACATGAATTCATGACATGAGTGCTAGGATTTCTAGAGATTTCTGTTATGTATTTTACCATTTACAATCATGAGCTACATTATGTAAGTACGGTATGTATTTTATCTCTTTTATATAATCTTATTTCATGAAACACCAATATGGTGTTGGTGAAGGTTTATTCAGAGAATCATATGACCATTAAAACATTACAGATCAAGATTATATTGTTGAAAGATGTGAACTCAACCTTACATTAACCTAGAGCTTTTACCAAGTCCTAGAAGTCATGGCAGGAATTAGACAGATGTAACCTGACTCCTCTTTACTTAGATTTCCATGGAAACCACTTTTCATTACTAGACCAGATCCCAGAGTCACTTTTTTTTTCCAGAGATACTAAGGTCAAACCACAATAAAAGTTTAATCACAAATAATTTTTTTAAAAATAAAAACACAATATTCCTTCTAGTTGAAAAAGTAAGAGAGTGAGATGTAATATGTATTTATGACCATTTAATTTTTCCAGATCTAATAAAATGATAATTTCTGTAAAGCAATATTATGCATGCCAAGTACCATCACTGATCCAGTCCTTTTGAGACAGCTGGCATCACAATTATTTCTATATCTATTTGAAATTTAAACTCAAAGAATTGGCAATATTAAGCATGCATAATCAAGGTTTAAATGTAACAGGTATAAGTGGCAGAAGCATATTTTTGTTCTCCCAGCACTTCTGTAATATTATTAAATAAATCCTTTTCTAGGTATATCTGTTTGGTGACATAATGTTGATGAATAAAATTTTGGACACATTTGATTTACAGTCACATTTTCACTATAGATAAATTCTCCTCGTTTCTCTTTAAAAAAAATATTAGTACAACAAGAATCATTAAATTCAACGTCTCTTTTTTTGTCCTGGTTCAAAACCTGCTGAGATTTGTCTTCAAAATAAGTAACTCAGAGACAAATCTAAATATGCTTGGTCTGTTCTTTTCTGAAGAATCACTCAGAAGTTCAATTAAACATACTGCAATCAAAGAGAGATGTCAACTCTCTTCAAGAACTTGAAGTGAGGAATTTTGTTTGCTTGTTTTTCTTTTTACTAATATTGTAACTTTCAGCGGCATTTGATTTAAAGTGAGAGTTTTTGTTTGCCAGATTTTAAAAAAATTACATCAGGGAAGGGAAAGATTCTCAATGGGTGTAAATTAGCAAAGTTGATTTAAAGTTGATGGAGGAATGTTCATTTATATCACCTGTCATTCTGACACTGGCTGTCTATATTTTAACTGGGAAACATTCGAAATTTTACAAATTATTCCATTTTATACCTTATGTTTTTCATGATTAACAGAGTTGTCTCATATAATAGAGGCTGCTGTTTTTCTTGTTGAAGAATATATTGGTTAAAAGCATGGCAAGGAAAAAAACCAATATCTTGATATAAGGGAGTTCACTTTATTTCCTTAATGGCTATTAAAGAATCCAACAGCAATAAGGTATTTTGAAACTACGCTGTCCAAATAATATTAATATGCAGACATGGGAAATGAACATCAAGTTACTCAAAATCAACACTGTCCAGGCAGAAACTTGCATCTCAGAAAATAAATTACTTGTAATACTAAATGTCTATATAAAATATTAAAGTTTAAAACCATTCGGTATTACCCATTTTAAACACAGTCACCCAAGTCATACTGCTTCTTCTCCAGCCATATCTGAAAGTGAGCAGGCACACTGCATCAATCAAAAGAAAACTGCAGTGAGAAAAATAATCCCCCATCAAAGCAAAATACATAAATACATAAATAAAGCCAGTGTTACATAAAATATCAGCAGTACCGAAAAGTATTTAAATGAGTGTTTAAAAACTTAGGGGTATTTTTCTCTCCCTCCTTCTGCCTCCCCTCACCCCCTCCCCAGGCTGGGCTTGTTTTATTTGGTGCTTTAAGAGTCTGGTTTATTAGGCAAATATTTATGAACTTGACTTTAACCAAAATCCCGTTCACAGCTGCACCTGAGAGTTACTCCAGCCTTGGATTGGAGCAACTCTTGGGGATCAGCAAATTGTTTGCACAGCCACGGACGGGGAATTAAAAATCTTGTTGAATCAGGATTAGCAGTCTGCATGAGGAGGAGGAGGAGAGCTCATTTCCATAAGCTCTTCATCTCCCAGGCTGCTTCTCAACTCTCTATGGCCTGAAGACATGTGTGACCCAAAAATGGGGGGAGGGGGGGGAAACAAGCCAGTGTATGACTGAGAGGGAAAAAATGAAAATCAAGAAAGAAGGGGCTTTTGCAATGACTGCAACTTTGCTTTTTCTGCAGCGCAGGGTTTGAGCCACCTTCCTGCTCTTTCAGATAGACTCAAATGACCTCCCACAGCTGGAAGTACATAACAGTGTCAAGACAGATCCCAACAGTACAGCTGAACCTTTGTTCCTGCCTCAAGCAGTGTTGCCAAGCAGGTTAAACTTTGTGGGGCCATGTTTATTTCTGCCTTCTGATGGATGGTAGAAGAGCTGCGTCTGCTTTGTGAAGTCCCACATCTCACATCTGCTGAGCTGCCTACCTTCCTGAGCCTCCCAAGGTCTGGGCAAGAGCAGGCTCTCTGATCATTAGGGGCCCTTAGCTGCTTGCTATTTGCATGGGCATCAACAGCATTTAAATGCAAAACAAAATACACCACTGTGGCATGTATGGGTGTCTTTCATGCAAGATGAATGGATAAATCTGGCTGAAGTTAACAAACTATTCAATGACTTAGAGTCACCCTAAACTTAGAGAGCTAGCAGTGTAGTCATGTGAACTCCATTTCCTCATTAAGAACAGGAGCACAGGGTCTCTTACTCAACAGAAAAAAAAATATACAACTGTCCCAAACCTGCCCAAAATCTGAGGCTGGGATGGCCATAGAGTCTGCATCACCTACTCAAGTTTCTTCATGACCACAATTGACCACTGCCACTGCTTCCTCTCTTGACTGTAAGCAGGATGGTTGAAGTGTACCAAGTTTATTTTTAAACAAATCAAACCACAGGCAAATGAAAATGTACGTGTTTGAATTCTATTGATTATGAAAAAAAGAGGTACAATGTGGCAAAGATAAGCATAGAGAAATCAAACTCAGAATGACTGTGGATATGTGTGTGAAGCTGGACAAAAGCAAATAATGCTTTTACATTGAGATTTTTCTTGTGTTTATACTTGCTATCCCAGAAGAGCCAATTGAACTCCTTCAGCATTAATTGGGAGCTATATAGCTAAATCTCAGCTATACTCTATGAACCAATGTCCTTCTCTGTGATAGCTCATCCATTGATGGATCTTCTAAGAACTGCAATTGTAGAATCAAAAGTAGAAATCAATTTCTGAAGTGCTCAAAAGAAAAAAATCACACATGTCCCACCTATGTGGTCACTTCAATCAGCCATCCTTTTATAGGCTGCATTAGAAACTTCAGCTAGAGTTTGAAAAGCTCTGGTTTATTGACTTCAGCAGTCTCATTTTTATTCCCTAGACAAGCTTGAAATTTTTGAATGAAAAATGTGCGCAAATCTGGCCCATTTTCAAAACTTGAATTTTTTTTAATTCTGCCAAAGCCCATTAATGTACTTATGATTGGATAGACAACTTTTCATTTTATTTTTCCTAATTGAAAGCCTTTTTTTCCTCTTTCCTGCCCCATAGAAACTGCTTTTTCACATCCCTAAAGTGCTCATTTGAAGTGATCTTTCCCATCACACTTCCCCTGCTGCTGCCAACACTTACACGTTTGAAGTCCATCTTGGTTATGACTCTGTATCATTTTAAGCACTCCTGCAATCTTCTTGCTCATAGACTACTCTGAAGGCTGAAAAGATCCTCAAAATCACTGAGGCAATCCTCATCACCTTTTAAATTGCAACTGCATGTCCAGGCTGTCATGCAGGTCACTAAGGATGTGCTGTACTCACCCTCCCAGATCCGGATACTCCCACATTTTCTATCCCAAATCTGATGGCTTTTACTGGTTGGAGAGATTGAGACCTTGGCCATGAGGCCTTTGTCCACAGGAGAGTGCCAACATGAAAGACACATCCCAGATATCCCCACTCAGGGTGCTGCCGCTGGTCTTTCCACATTGCTGCCCTATTTCCCCTTTCAGCTGTTGCAGCATGCTATACCCAAATCCAAGGAGGAATCTTCAAGATCGATGTCTGTCACTTCTTCGTAGGAAATTCTAAGTTTTAGTTCTCCTTTACACTGTTCTGACCTTTTTGCATGTATCCTTATGTTCTTTCACTTGGCATAAAGTACCTGACTTACAGGAGAGATTGTTATAGCACCTCTTTTTTTGTACTTTCCTTCACATCCCAAATCTCTTTTTCCTTCTGAAATCTCACCTCTTCAAACCTACCAACCAACAACAGACAACATTCCCCAACACCACCTCCACCCCAGCACCCCTTCAGTCTGGCCTTCCCAGCAAGAAGTGGAAATTGTCTCTTCCCCCTCACTCACTGCAGAGAAACCTCAGTTTCAAGTTTTGGTTTGCTTGATGCTGCTCAGGGAACATCCATAGACGTGGATCACACCTTCTCCCTCCAATACTGTCGCTGTTCCTCCAGCCCCAACAGCCACACAGCAGAGTGGCTGAGATTCAGTGTCTCTCAGTGAGTGCACTGAACCCTAACAGCTGATGAATCCAAAAGTTTTTCGTGCAGTCCATATTGTTTTCTCAGAGGAAGCACCAAGGTGACAGGGACGTTGCTCACAGTCACACCACAAATAGATAAACTGATGCATACTGCAGAGTGGGCAACATGTCTACAGTAGGTTTTTGCAGATTTTTTTGCTTTTGTTGTCTCTAGGACTGGTGCAGTGGCACATTACATTAGTGCAAACTGGTGCTGATGCTCAGAGGCTGTGCCCACTCTGTCAGTATTCAAAATATTACCACAATCTGCAAGTAAGCAATAAGATATGACAAGGAGTGTGATACTGTAACATAACAATGTATCTCGAGGGACACCTGTGAGGGAGGAGGTGAAACTGAGTGTATTCAAATGCCCAAGGTGTGATTTTTATCTGAAACCATAATGTAATAAGATGTGATAATAAAAAGGCACTGGGCTGAAACAAGCCCTGTCTTTTTTAGAATGTCAACCTGCTTATGTGGTATGCTGTAAAAATTCTTGTGTGATTTCCTGCTTAAAGAATTATCTGAGATAATTTACATTAGTGTGCTTCTTGTTAAGAAATCCATTAGCCATGGTAGGCCTGGATTCCTCATGTGGTTTCTGCTCCAAGAATCCCTTATGCATCTGATATTGTTTTGCCAATATATAAAAATTGCTACCCAACATGGTAGAAATTGGCTCAATCTTTTGTATCATTTTAAATGTAGGGGATTTAGAAGCACCACAAGAGGAATGCAATACACAATTAGTTCTCTCCTTTCATAACAAGTCCCCTTCTCTCCTGATGATATTTTGCAAGTGTGTTTCTAACACAGATTCTACACGAGCCTCAAACCCTACCATGCTATAAAAAATTATAATTTGCTTAGGGAAAACTAAAATACAGTAGCTTAAAAGCTCCTTGGGGATAATTTCAAGGGAAACCATGCTCCATAATTTAAAGTTTTTGTGCACCTACAACACAAATCTGGGATTCCTGGTCAATGGCAAGTTGGACATGAGTCAGCAGTGCCCTGGTAGCCAGGAGTGCCAACCCTGTCCTGGGGGCATCAGGCACAGCATCACCAGCCAGGCAAGGGAGAGGATTGTCCTGCTCTGCTCTGACCTGGGGCAGCCTCACCTCAAGTGCTGGGGGAGTTTTGGGCACCACAATATAGGAGAGATAATAAGCTATTAGAATGTATCCAGATATTCTGGGATTCTGTGAGATCATAGGTATAACATAATTTTCAAACATGGCATAATGAAATGATGCTCTCAGAAGAGTTGAAAGACAGAAAGCTCATAGTGATCTGTTAACAAGTGAGCTCAGTTCTCTGAGACAGTAGTCTCAGAAGAGACATCATGTTATGATTTGGTCAGGTCACTAAGCATGGAATACCTTGAACAGCAGAGCCTTGCTATCAGAGCTCTTCTATCAAATCTCAGAATTGTTTATTTTCAAATTTTAATTCAAGAGTTCTCTATATAATCCAGTCCTATTTTAGAAAAAAAATTATTATTCAATCGAATGGACATACTCACAAATGTTTCTTTTACCAAAATAGCAAGCCTCAGTCTATCTTCTCCAAAATATGCCATTGATTGTATTTTGTGAAAAGAGAAGAAAACTTTTGTACAAACACAGCCCAGTCACCAGCAAGAGATTTAATCTAATTGTTGTGTGGAAAATAACTATTGCAGGTCTTCTGATGATTATATGCAGTACTTATTGAAGCATTGAGTTCCCATTGAGATGAAACATCTCAGCTCCAGAAATACTCAGCATCTGGTACTGGCCATGCCTGAAGCCAGTTATTAAGCATATGCCCATGAATATTTCCCCTGAACAGTTAATATTTCCCCATTGACTTCAGTTGTAGGACTCACAGGCATGATGCTTGTGACAAAGTCTTGATCTGGGGCTGTTTGCCAGTATTTAATGATGCTGGTCTCTTTTAGTTCAGTGGGAGAGGATCTCCTGTCCTTATCTGTGTCCCTACAAATGCTCACATGCATTGCTTTCCTTGCCCTCTAGCCCAGGTAAGTCTCCATATACTTACCCAAAGCTAACATTTATTTCTCTGCCGTCTTCCCCTTACAGGGCGTCTGTTACCACCATTTCAGCAGAGCAGACATATGTTAACTCTCAAATGGGAGGATCATTTGGGGAAAAGCAGACAGTTTGTGTCTTAGAGGATGGTACCATCACTTCAAGTCAGGAGCAAAGCTGTGTTTCAGTGCTATAGGAAATGTCAAAAGGAGAAATAATACAAAGGTTTTGGCTATTTGCCTCCATTAAAGACCTCAGAGTAATTTTCACAATACCATCCCCAGTATATACCCAATTTCAAATTAAGATAATTGCTTTATACCTACCTGAACTTCTATTCTGGAGCTCAGTTGGATAGACTAACTTTTTTGCTGTCAGAATTCAAATGTTTTTTAGGGATGCAATCTGCTTTTAAACAATTTTTGTTCTGCTTTTTAGAGATTCATAGCAATTCAGATACTGAAATGGTTAATATAAGAACACTTCATATTAATAAATAAAGGAATTTCAGGAGTGGTTGAAGTGATTCCTATACTCATGCAAACACGACCCCTCAAGATGAGATGCAGTATATGAGACACTACATTGTAAGACACTGAGATGTTATTATGCTTTGTATGGAGGACGCTATATAAAATATTAATGTCTTTCATTAAAATTACTCTTAATGTCAATATGTAGTGTGACTGTGCCATGATTTCTTATGTTAGTAGGTGCTTTACTAGAAGTTATAACTTTACATTATTCAACCACAATAGTCTCTGTAGTAAATGTATTGCCTCTGTTATCAACTTACTTATGCCCCATGAAAAACCATTGCTATGGTGATGAGTATTTTATGGTACAGTATTCGCCTAATTATAAAACTGTTCCCTAACAGAAGCACTAATGTTGTCTTCAACAGCAAAACCCATTTTCAAAATTAAAATATATGCAAATAATTGATCCATAACCCACATCAGACAGTATTTTTATTGATAATTATTTCTGTGTATTAAAAATGTTCACGGCAAATGTAAAAGTTATTGCAATGGGTGTTTAAGAGACCTTATTTTTATGACTCTGAGGCAATGTATACCTTTTTTATTTGCTGATGGACTGTATGCTGTTAAAGTGAAAAAGTTACAATAGAAATAAAATTATTCTGATTGTCTATGAAGCATAATATTATGTGAAAGAAAAATGCAAGATCTGGGTTCATTAAGCATTTATTTGTAAATAGCATCATCCCTTGAAAAATGACATATTTAGTTCTCTGACTTTATTACCACTTCCATGAGGCTCAATGTTTTTCTTCAAATTATTGTGATTATTATACTCAGTCTGAGAATTTGACACCTGCTGTTTCAAAACTTGATTGCAAATGTTTCAAGATATATATCAGATAGTACATAAGAGAGAAAAAAAGACTCACACTACAATAATGTAGGAAGACTTAAAAAAACCCCTAAGACAAAAGTGTTCTTCCCAGTAAATAAAATCAGTCAAAACAGTTATCTAGAATATGAAGAGAGCATGTTAGGTGCATTTAAATTAGTATCATGAAATTTACAATGGAATGGTAAGAAGAAGAAAAAAATCCTACTGGCAGAGGATATAATTTTGGTTGAATCCTGTAACAAACTGTCTGCAGAAAAACAATGCTAACAGGGAGTCAACTGAGAGTAAGACGGTTAAACACACAAGACCAGAAATACTTGAATTAAGAAGAATGGAACATCATTAGATAATAATGGGTAAGAACAATGTGTGTAATACTGTACTTTAGTTTTTTTCATTATTTAAGGGTAAAAAGACAGGGCACCTGATATAGTTTAATATCTACTGTGTTACAGTGAACATAATAGTGATGTTTAATCTGAAAGTCTCTACCTTTTATTCCTTTTCCTCTTAGTTTATTCTTCTTTTCCTCTTATTTATAAATGGGTGGCTTAATGATTGTACTGTTAACTTTGCACAGTATTTCTGTGATGCTTGCTTATAATGGAAGCTTCAATACATAAATCAAAATAATGGAGAACATTGTATTGATGATTATTCAAATAACATCATTCATTAATAGCCTGTGCTTCCTGTAGGTTAAGCAGGGTTTCAATTTGATAAAGCAATTAGATGTGATCTTAACTTTGAGCATGCACAGAAGTCTTTCTCCAATCATATAAATATTTAGGCATATGCTTCAACTGGAATGAAGTGCATATGTAGGGTTAAACAGATGCTTTGCTGAGGCACAGATTCTAAAACTGTGAGCCTGATCCTTGATCTATTGAAGGCTTTCAACTCTGCTGGATGTTAGTTCTTTTATTATGTGTAAAGCTGTCCAGGGAGGATGAGATACTGACCCTAAAATGAATAACAGTACATTCAGCCAATGTTTTTGCTCATGTCTGCTTTGAATAGAGATGGAATAAAATTAATGTCTGAAATCTGCCTTATTTGAGAAAAGTAAAAAAGGTCAAAACTGGGGGGCCTGCACTTGGATGTAATACCAGTTTCTGGCTTTTATCTGGAGGTTATTGATGTCAGATACAGGTAAGAGCTGATTCTAGAGTGCTTTGGTTTTTATTTACTTAAGGTATTTTTCAATGTGTTGTATTTCTGCAGCATAAAGACTGGTGCTGGCATAATTTCTTGGGGAAAACAAAAATAGAAAGGAACTCTTGTGTAATCAGGTCCAGTTTACAGCTAATGGAGGCAACCAGGTCATATAGTTCTGATAATAAATTTATCAAGTTCTTTATCTAAACTCGTTAGATTTTTTTTTTTTTTACTCTTCATTGCTCCTATCTGAAAACTGTTCCAGAACTTCAGTCCTCTGTTAGTTATAAATCTTCCCTTTTCTGTCCTAGATGTGTTTACAACCAATTTATACCCATTTGATCTTACGCCAACATTGTCTTGGATTTTAACCCCTCTCTAGTTGAAGAAACATAATAAAAAAATTTTAAAGGAGAAAAGGGAATTACACTGTTGAAAATCTGTAATGCTGACACTGTTAAAATACAGAAAATAGAAAATACTCCTGCATGCTGATTTTCGAGTACTTTTACTCACTTTCAGAAGTAACCATCAAAATCTAAAACAGTTTAACTTTTCTCTGGAGAAACAGATATGTAAGTCTGGACACTCTTAAATAAGAAACAACCAGGCAATTATCCATAAAATTAATCAATCCTAAATAAAGAGGTAGCTGTGTTATCTTCTTTCTAGCCCTACATAACAGTTATTTTGAAATGACAGTGGTCAAAGCGCCCCTCTCTGGGGGTAGCCTTTGTTTCTCACAGACAGAAAGCTCCAGAAACTATCTTCCAAAATATTCAAGGTTTCTGGATTGCACCAGTTTAAGGCTATTTACACAAAAGCCATTGTTCTGAGGGAAACACTGGTTTTTTCCTATCATTGAACTGGCTATGGAACAGGGTTTTCATTACAAATATGCGAGAGGTTGGATTTTTTTCAGGGTTTTGTTTTAAGAAAAGTAATTCTAACATGTTCTCCTCCTTGGTATAGGCACTGTACTATCCTTTGGTCCTATCCCCAGCTTTTGGAGCTCTGCTGTCATTTATAGCCTTGGCAGAGTATTCACAGAATACAGGTACAGCCCCTGATAGAAGAGGAAATATTTTCCAAGAGGATTCTGCTTCTTCTTTTCAAAGATAATGAACAGGACACCTGCAGATGAACATCTCTTTTTTGATTACAGAAATATACATAAAAATATACATATACATATATATAATATAAATATACTTACAGATATAGATCATTTTCAAAGCACTACGAATGCAGCAATGTCAGATTTTTGTTTAAGAAATACATGTTTAAGAATTACAGTGAATACATGTAATGAATTTTCAAGGTATTCAAAGCAATTACAACTGCAAAAGCAATTGTAAATATTTCCTGTAATTGCTACTCACATTTATAGGTTTTGATTTAAAATCCATAAATCTTGTAGAAAAATGAAGACTTGAAAACAGAAATAAATGTAAAGCCTTAAAAATTGTGAATATTGAAGGCAGAAAATTATTTATACTTGACTATCTGCATTTATCTAGTCCTTTTCCAAAATAAATAAGGTCATGGAAAAAAAATAACACCACATGGCAGCTTGAAACATTCATTAATAACTTAGCCTTCTTGGACCACCAATACCATTGTTTCCTGAAAGTAAAGATTTTGTGTTGGAAATACTTGTATCCAACTTTGTTGAAGTAAAGACTATAGGAACATATAAATGTTACAAATGTTGAAAGGCCCTGATAGGACCCTGTCAATCTCCAAGGGTATCTTCAAGATAAATATGCTTGCCACACTGAATTCTTCCCTTTCTTTCCAGGCTGGTAATAAATCTTGTGAAATTAGTTCTACTTTCAAAGCTTAGGAAAAGGTATAAAAATATCCTACAAAGAAGAAAACTTAAAAATGCTGGTGCCCAATCGTATTGATTTCACTTGGAGTTGAGGGCACTCAGCACCTTGCAGGAGGCTCTTGCAGCATCAGACGATCAGACCCTTATGCAGAAGGAAATCTTCCATTGATTGCTCTTAACTATAAATGGTGTCATTTCAGAAGAAGCAGCACAGAATGTCAAATGTGTGGCACTTTTTTTAGGCCCACTCTTGCAAACATTTATGCACAGGGGAGCACATACACAGGTGAGACAATTTGAGGAGTTCTACCAGGCACAGGGAGGGAGGCAGGAGCCACTCTCCCTTGGCTGGCCAGGGCAGAACCATGCAGCCAACAGATGAATTTTCTCCACTCCCTCGTTTTCCGCCATGAGCCGCTTTGAAGGCACGAGAACTGGGTGCACAGATTTGCTCCCTTACAAGTGCTCTCAGAAATGTTTCCTCTCCCCCTCTTTCTAAGTAATTTCATATACTTTATTTCCTTTTAGTGAACTTTCCAATACGCCCAGCACCTGTCCCTTTAATATAGCACACAGGGTTCTTTCCCTCCATACTGTACATTATCCTCATTAACACATATCAGTCAAAAGCACTGTTAATTAAACTGGCAAGATGATTACACACGCCTCCATGTGCCCCCTCAGAGCATCCGCTTGCCAAGATTTTTTCCTCCCTCATCTAAAGTGGGTGGAGAAAGCCCTGAGTAAACCAGAATTTAATATTTACGAAAAAGATCCCAGTTCATTGTTTCCTTGGAGCAGAATGGCTTACACGTTATCACCACTGTCCCAAAAAAACAAATGCAACACTGACACCAGTCTGTAAAACTAACACATGCGTATTTGATCCACACAGGCACTGCATATTATGACATTTCCCTTCAAAGCCCTTCTCCAGACAGAAGACTCAATACAATACACTGGCATTAAAGTCTGGACTAATGTGGACATCATAAAGAATTGACAAAGCTGGGCAAACCCAACAGGTTAAGGGGCTTGGGGTGTTTAACTTTCTTTTTCCCTTTTTTTTTTTTTTGTCTTGGTAAAAATCTGAATTATTTTCCAGGTTTTCTATTCACTTCCACTTGTTTGTGACAGTTCTGCGAGGAAATTCATTGGCTTCCAGCAAATATTTCCACAGCATTTCAAAAGTTATAACCATTTTTGCCACATTGCCACAAAACTCTTTAGAGAGTTTGCAATTCTGTAATGTGCTTTGGATCAAGCTCTCTTCAAGAATACTATTGGAATGACAGGGCTTGAGGGTACAGTAGTGGAGTATAAATAAAGGCAGGCAGTGGTGATCCCTGAAGCAAAGATAATGTGCTTTTCTAGTACACATACACAGGCCTGATAGCTGCAACATAAGCCATCCAAACATCTCCCTAGCAGAATACAATTCTAAGAAGCTGTAAGAAAATACTGTCTTGCAAGGAAGGAGATGAATTTCCAGAAATCCATCACTGAGACTAAAGAAGTGTTTACTCCATAGCAGAACATGAGCACCTAAGCTCCTGGGAAGTGGGACTGGTATTCAGCTGACTGCTAATACCCTATTCTCTAGTACAGGAAATGTCCTTGAATGATGAAGAGAAAAATATAGTGTAGATCAACAAGAGTTTTGTAACTGGGTTTTTTTCTCTCCTCCTCTATCAGAAGAGGTCAAAATTTTGAAAATTATTGTGAACTGATGAAAAATTAAGGGAAAGAGAAGTATAAATGAGAAAGTTGTAATTTGCTGAAATTATTTTGCATTGTTTTGTTCCAAACTTTGTCTCTTGGAAGCTAAAAGGTGATTTCACATGTAAATAAATACTGACAGCTGGGAAGGAAAAAGAAATATATGATTTTTCTTTTTAAGAAGGAAATTCACAAAAACTACCATGTTCAACAAATATTTCCTAGTTTGACAATTCCACAATTTCCAGTTGGAAAATTCATAAAAATTCTTGACCTGTTGTATGGGACTTTGACACATGATTCAACAATATTAAACCTGCCTTGACAGAAGGAAAAAGAGACACTCCTTACAAAAGTTTTCAGGCTGAGCATACATAGGTCAGTAAGAATTCACTTCTTTTCTTTGAACTTCAGTCACATTTAGCTGAAGAGAACAAGACTCTCCTTGTGTGACATAAAGCAGTTTTCCCATCAAAGGTCCTCACATACACAATCCAGAGGGGTAACATCCTACATGTTGTTTCAAATGCTTGCATAAATATCTGTGTATCATGACAGAAGATCAGCAACATTAAATAAGTGATTATTTTTGTAAATGGGAAATTATTATTTAAATTAACTTTAATGTATAGTGCACTATTAAACTTTAGTTATAATTTCTTTTTCTTTTAAAAATTAATTCTTATCATTTAATTTTGAAAACTTTTTTTGCTAGCACTATTTGCTGTCTATGTTCCAAGCTCTGGAATTCAGCTAAATTTTGGTAATCCAATTTAGGGAAGAAAGGAGAGGAACACTATGTGCCCACAAAAACAGACATGCACACTCACACACAGGTATTGAAAGGTCTCATCATACACAAAGAAGACAACAAAAACCTCTCACCAGACAGATTACAGCTTTGCTCCAGGACGAAATTTACAGCTTGTGTTTTCTACTACTTTACATTGAGATGCCTGACTCAAAGGCTCTGCTGTACTGGGTGCATCTTCTCAAAGTGACCTTGGTTATTTTTGTAGTGGAGGCAGAGTTTGCTAACTATCCCTTCCAGTACTGTCCTTGAAGTCCCAGTCTTGACATTTGCAGCCTATTTGCAAGCAGCAGGCATGCACTGCAAGCACTGCTGGACCCAATTCCACCCCTTTGAAGTCAACAGTAATTTTGACATTGAGTTCAGTAGACACCCATGATGGAAGGTGGCCTGATATTGCAGTTTAGTTAGTGCTGTCACTTGTTACAGAAGCTGGGCTGAATTTTATCACCTGAACTTTCCTCTTCTCCTGTATGATCCCTCCACATCAGTTCTAAAATATTCTAATGCTACATTTTTTACTCTATGGACCATTTTGGATCTGTACAATAGTCAGGGCAGCACATAGTTGTCACTAGCATCAGTTTTTATGACTTACTAGCCATGACAAAGATAAAGTTTTCCTTGATAATTAGGGAAAACAATGTGCTGAAGATTAAAAGCCTGTTTTGATGAAGCTTTGCACTATCTGGCTTGCACATACACATACAACTGTGTACGACAAGTAAAAAATTAATGTCACCAAGGACGACCTAAAGCTCGGGTGAACACTGATAAAAGTCACCCAGCAAATAAGAGTAGAGAAGAGCTAACTTCTTCTTCATAGATCCTCCCTAGGCTTAATGTGAACGTTGTGCAACAGCCATTAGCATAAGAACAAGGAGCCAGAGGACTCACACCACTGAGAGGCCCAAACTCATGCAAACATGTGTAGCTCTCTTTTCCATGACTCTTTTTTCTACCCTACATGCCAAATGTCCCGACAATAATGTTTTGACTCATGCCAAAGAAACCCTTCTGATGATCACCAGTAGGTAAAGGTTATGTTTGTGGTGATTATGTTAGACTAGTCAGTGGTCTGGATTGTTGTCAATAAATCACTCCCTCAGCACACATAGCATGATTAGGAAAAACAGGCTAAACACCATAGTGATAGTCCATAGGAAGTAATGGAAGCAGCAGGTCTAATATAAACATGGATCCCACTGAAAATGATTTATAGTCCCCTAAAGTATGCTGCAGGAGATACAAGTCTTAGCCTGAGCAATTATCCTTCCCTCAAAATCTACTATAAATATGTTTACATGATGACAAAAGCCTCTTAGTATTTTTGAATTACAGTTGGGAAAAAAAAATGGGAAAGGAAAATATAATAATCCAACCAAACAGGAATATTCCAATGACTTCCGAGGAAAGCACATTGAAAAGTAGTTTTGGAAACATGACAGAGTGATAGGAAGGGACTTCAGGCATATAGGCCACATCTACCATCTGTTAGATTTTCCAGTTTTACAGGGCTTGAAAAAGGCACTCGCCCACTTGCAGTAATGAGTGAGAAACAGTCTCTGAGGAGTACAGGCAGCATCGGGGTGAACTTCACAAGACTGTGTCTGCTTCCTTGAAATGCTCAGAGGCTACTGCTAAAGAAACAGATCAAGTCTGGGTTGGTGGAAGAGACTTCCCACCACTCTAAGCATGAATATCATGTTACTAGTAGAAAATGACTGTGCAAATTAGCCAACAGATGGAATTCAATTTTTTTTTTTTTTGTTTCTGAAACATCCAGTCCCAGGAGATGTTAAAGACAGGACGCTAGGACTGCTGGGTCACCAATCTGATTTATTATGGCAGTCACCTTACTTCAAATGATTTGAAGACGTGCAACACACTCACTGCAACTCCATTCCGTTCAGGTTCTGAATGAGCCAGCAGCAAACAATTTTTTTCTGGAAATCTTGGGAAGCTGAATTCCTTTAGTCAAAAAGTAATGGGATAGAAGTGCTATCTTTCATTTTTTAGCATGTGACCAAGTCCTGCAATGTTGGTCTCATACCCTAGACCATAATTTAGTGACAAAATCATATCACTCAAAGACAGAAAAATATGTCCATGGTTTGCTTCCTCAGCTATTTTTCACTCAGACCCTGGCTGAAAACTGCCAAACTTGGAAGTGTGTGATACCTTCCTTACTATAATAGTATGGACAGGGATGGAGAAAAGCCAAAAGGTTTCTCATGGAACTGGAAACCTGCAATACAGAGCATTAATTTTCTTTGAACTTTCCATTGAGGATCAGTTGACGGTCAGTTGGCTGAATTGAAACTATGTGAGCTGTACACTTCAAGTATTTATGATCCTTTCAGCCACAGCCAGGCACATGGTTTGAACAGCAAAAGTAACTAACCATTGGAAACTGGGAGATGGAGCAGATTTTCCATCACATGAACTTCTTCCATCAGTGTAGTCAGTGTTTCCCCTGCCTCCTACTCAGTCAAAAAATAAGGGTTTGATGCAGAATAATCCTTCCAGTGAAATTCTCTGACTTATGTAAGCCCTTCATGGTTATTCTTGTCTTGCAACCTATGCTATGTTTTGCACACTGAACAACTTGCTAGAGGGCACACCGAGTTTGACCATTCTGTACATGTAGAGGTGCTCACACCTTTATCTCCTTTCTTCTGGACAATTATTTGCTAGAAAGTATAAGAATTGAGAAGGGTCTGTACTCAGTCACTCCAGGAAGAATAAATGAAAATAAAATGGTGCAAAATTCACAAAAAAATAGTCTAGTTATATAAAACACCCCAAATTTTCATAAATCAGAGATTCAGAACAGCATCTGTGTTTTGACCTCAGCAGAATTTGGACTTGTCACCATTGTTTGTTCTTCCAGTGTATATCCTCCCTATTGAAGAAACATGGAAAATTATGCAAAAACACCAGGTGGTCTTACAGCCAGAAAAATTGCCATTTTCTCTCAGTCTTCAAGTGTTTTATTCCCTGTTCTCCTGACTGTCTTTACCATTCTTAAAAGTCACTGTCATGTGATGTCATAATTCTGAATTAATTTCTATGTCCTCTGCAACTTAATTGGCTGAACCACCTTTGGTGCACTGGTCGAGTCCCTCTTTAGTGAGCCTGCCAGCTCTCAATCTTATGCAATTATCTGTTACGAAGACAGAGGCACCTACAGACATAGATTTTTTTTTTTTCCATTGTATGCACACAGCCATTTTTACTGTAGGGTGACTAATATCTTGGGATCATTGAAATATTTTTCAGTCAGTATATTCATAACTATAACTAAATTTGTGCATTAAATTACATTGGGTTGTTCCAGAAAGCAGCCTAGCAGTTTTCATGACAGACAGAAATAAAAGGCAATGAAATTATGCTGATTTTTAAACATAATTTTCCAGTAGTTTAAGAAGAATAAGTTTTTCATTTAAAAAAGCCAGCAGGATCAGCAGGCAACTAAGTTCTGTTTTAGTTGAAAATCAGTGGGAGGGAATATAAAGCCATATTTTTTTCCCTAAACGGAACCGGAGCAGCAGCAAAGCTAACAAGTTGTAATCAGCCAAGATTTTTTTTTTTTTTTTAACATATCGCAAAAAAGGTACATTTTAAAAATCCATAGCGCCCTGGTGCAATATAACAAAGCATGTTTGCTTTGAGTATTTATTCTTGCAGTAGAAAGCACAAGAAGGAAACATCTCAGGGAAGGTAGGAGAGGGGATTGTTATAGGCAAGTATAATTAAATTATTCATTTATATTAACAAACTCTCAATAACCAACTATTTTATGTTGTATCCCTCCCAAAGTATAGATTATAAAGAAGCATCCCTCTGATGATAGGTGAATACTCACCAGCCTAATGTCAAGAAAACAAACAACAGATGCTTCCAGCTCTCAGCTCAGCCTTTCTCAGTAGAGTGGAAATAGTGAAGTGGGTTTTTCAGCTTGATGCAAAGGTTAAAAAATCAGATCAATGATAAACCAACTGTAAGAGAGAGCTCTGGAGAAATCATTACTAAAGATTGTCCTGCTAACCTCCCTTTCCACAAATGTCTCCATTGAATTTACTGGGCTTTGGAGCACACCCAGAGTGATTTGTTGCCCAGTGCTCTGTCAGCTGGAGAGAGAAAATCTCTCAAATAGGCAAATCCTAGGCCACTAGGGCTCTAGGGACTAATGCCAATAAAGTGCACCAGCCAGAAATTTGCTGCCTGCCAGGACATATCCACTGAAAAGACATGTTTAAGCAGATACCAAAATTCTGCACTGAACTCTTGCTTCAGTTTCCAAATGGTCTCTAAGGCTATATAACTTTCTCTTTTACAGGAATTAAAAGCTACACTGGCTGGTACAAGAATCAGAAACTGAAAGGGAGGTTGGCTTTCTAAGGTTCAGGCATTGCTGTTTGCTAGGCTGTACTGCCTTCTTAAAGAACAACATTCAGATATGCTGATGGAAAGGTGAACAACCCTGCAATGACACAAATTAAAACCTCTTCTTGAAATATCTCTTGCCCCTACCTATCATATTTTTTAAATATATAGATATAGATGATATAGATAGATATCGATATATATAGATAGATATTAAAAAAAAATCAATAGAAGGGGAGACCTATGTGTGACTTGCATATCATCATTGTGGCAGGACAAACACCCCCCTCCCCCTTCTCTCTCTCCCTGATCGCTGGCTAGAGATGAATGGCTCAGATTAAGTTGATAAACTTAATCCTGGCTATCTAGTCCTGGCGCCTGGAAGGCCAAGGTGAGACACTAAGAGAATGTGAAGAATTTTCAAATGACCGCAAATACACACTCTTTTCCCTATAAAACACCACGAAAAACTCAACAAAAGTAGAAGCTTTCTACATGGACATTGGAGAGTGAAGTAAAAGCTTTCTCCCCTGAGCTTGGACGCAGGCTCTGTGGTTACTTCCCGAGGGATTGAGTGAAGAAATCTTAATGCATCCCCAGCTCCAAAAATTGGATTTGGTAAGATCATTTGAGTTTCCTAAATTGTATTATTCCGGCTAACTTATAGGTACCTTTCTTAACTTGCATTTCAGCTAGCTCAAGCAAGCATTTATTGCAATTTTAACTATTGTAGTGTTGCAATTATGCATTCATTGTGTGTTTATGTGTGTCAATCTGTTCTATGTTTGTATGTTTGTTATGTTCTGTGTCAAATAAATGGTATTTTTAGACAAATCGGCCAGATATCAAAGAATCTTGCAAACGGGACTAAGTCTTGGGGAATTAGCTATCTTAAAGTCTATCAAACTGCAAAAATTCATAAAGCTCCTGTCTCCCATGCAAGACAATCATAAATCAAATGGCCAGATATTTCTCCAAACATACATCAGACTGTAACAATTTTAGGTTGAAGACACTTCCTATGAGCTCTAGGAAGAGGCAAAGGAATAAAACTGAGATTTATGTGATATTTTAGCAGTGAAACTAAAGGTCTACAAAACTCAAATATTTTTAGGATATTAAGTTACAAGGTAATGAACAGGATTTTGAGGTTCTTGAAAAGTTCCTTGAAAAACCAATTCAGGTGGTTTATCTTTGGATTTTACTACATACTATTTAGAGTACTCTCCATGATACAAAAGATGGAGGATTCCTGAAAAGTGCTTAATTTATATGCAGCAGTATTTCATCCATTTACTTACACAGTAAATGAATGACACATCACCCTTCATTCCACCATCAGCACCATTGCACCTTCACTAGGCATATTCTGATCAAGACCAAAATTTTACTGTCTCTGACAAACTTTTATTGAAAAACTGGTTCATTTGGTTGTAAAACCAGCACATGACAAAACTGAGAATCTCTCTGACTCAGATTAAGTATTTCTGATCAAGTCCATTTTAAATTTAAATTGGTCTCAAATGATGTGGCTTTTTCCCCAAATTTGTCTCTACCAGAAAATTACCTAACTTTCTGGAAAACCACTGATAAATTTTAGAACATAATTTCTTTCAAAAGAAAAGCAAGATTATCAAAGATTTCTATTGTTATGTTATAATCACAAGGAGGTCAAGAAACGACAGATGACCTCCAGATTTGATATTTAATTGACTGCAGCTATTCTATAGTCTGGGGAATAATTGGCATGTAAAAGAGCATTAAACTATGGGTACTCTGATTCCCTCACCCTGACAATAACATTTCACATCATTAAGGTGGAAGAATGACCTGCATGACTGACCAAAGCAAGCCTCAGGTCACTTCAATAATTAAAAAGATAGGTAAGATCAATAACAGCAAACGGTAGCACTTTACAGCACAATGACTTGTTACATGTAGTATAACTGGCAGTAACAACCTCATATTTATTAAGGCTGGGTGAAATTAGAAAGAGGAAGAGGAAAAAAAAACAGTCAAGTGCTATTGTACACATTTGTTTTCTGGCCATCAATATTTAGCTTGTTATGGAATTTCAGTGACTCATTGATTGAATGTGGAGATGTGTAATCAGCACACAGATTTTATTTAAGCATTGATCTTTCAGTCAAAAGCCCCATAGCAACACTCCTCAAGAATTTCTGACTTGTCAAGGCCAGACACTACAACTTATATAGACTGTACATCATTCTACATACATGTAGAGGATCATGCAGACACCAAGACATCTCTTCAGGCAAAATGGGGCTCAGCATGCATGCCTCTGATTTTATTTTTTTTTCTTTTTGAGGGGGGGGATATAATGTTTAAAACAAAAATATCTCATACTATTAAAACCCTGTCCCTCTACTTGTTTTGAACAATCTTCTCTCCACCTGAAGTATCATGAAGTAACAAGAACATTGGCTCAGTGCTGTATTGATACAGGACTTAGGAGAAATCAACTGATTCTTCATGATTATGCAAAAATGCAGATATCCTAATAGGATGGAGGAAATCTCTCATCACATACTCAGGCTTTAAAATAAATCCAAATTTAAAATCGCTCATTGAATATTTTTTAATCTTAAAATTAGGTTTCTTAAAAATAAAAACCAGAAGGACTATTTTGACAATATTTAGAATGTACATGCATTAAAAAAGCAAATGCTAATTTTACATACCAAACAGTCGGCTCTCCTAGGCTTACATCCACTGGCTATCACTACGTCTACATCATTTGGGATAGACTCCAATGCTGTGATTACACTGATTTTTACCAGCTGAATTTCATCTTCCATGTTTGCAGAAGGCTGTTTAGTGGGCAGTGCCAGGAAACTACAGTCAGTGGGAGACACATCAACCTACTTGTCCTGGGGGAAGATTTCTACCTTTTACCCTGTTTTCAGAGCCTGTGTTTAACCTGTTGGAGTTGTCATGACAATAACCTTTTGCCATCAATTTAAACTGGGGTTTAAGTTGCTTGTTGTTCAGCAAAAACATCATTGTAGATGTGTAAATGATACCCCTCAAACTTTAGCCTTTGTTGGCTGACAGACCTCTTGAAACACAGTACACAGCAAAACTGTATCAAGATTAGAGAGCATAACTGGTGATAACTTTCAGTGTTATTATCTTAATAAACTTTCTGTACTTGATTAGCCTGGATAAAGAAGATATGGATCAGCCATGATAGCTGAAAAACTACAGATAAGCTGGTCATCCTTTCAAGATAAAAATGCCCATCTGTTCTGAGATTGTAATCAAGGACCCTCTGCTGATATTTAGTCTATTCCTGCATGGCCTCTAGCTAATTAAATACTAAGATGAAATCCATTGTTAATGCTTTTTCTTTTCATTTAACTCACTTCATTGTACCCACTCTGTGCTTTTTTAAAGATCACAGCATACTAAAATCCTTATGGAAGGTTATAAAAGCCACTTGTACCTAGTCGTCTCATACAGTTGAAGGGTTCAGGAGCAGCAGGGTTTATAACTCACTGCTCTTTGGTGAGAACAAGAAATGTGAAGCAAGAAATTTACTATAATAAATCCAAATTCATGTAATTCTGTATTTCAGGGGGCTGTAGCTAATGTACAAATTTCCATCTGTTTTGTTTGGGTTTTTTTCCCCCAATACTGCTTTTAATATTCCTACTCTGGGTTCTTTCCTGGTTGACTTTGTGGGGTTTTGTTTTAGAACTTTAGGGGTTGTGGGGTTTGGTTTCTTTATTTGCAAAGTTTAGAAAGAAATTAGCAACATGTTACTCATCCAGGAGCGTGAATAAATAAAATTTAGGACTGAAAATGATTAGGTGCGGAGGCGATTCTTTGCCAACCTTCTCTACTTTGCAGAGACATATTTGAATGGATTATGGAAAAGCAGCAACCTTTCCTCAATAAGGTTTCTGGTAGTACTGCTATAGTATTCCTTCTCCTCACTTCTTCCATCATGGAGTTACTTCCAACTATGCTTGCATATATAATTTTTTCCCTGTTATTTTTTTAGAATTCAATCAGTCTTCTTGATTATCTGAAGTGAGTTCTCAGTTTGCAGCGCCCAAAACTGTTAGTAGCTTATACGCCTTATCTGATCAACTAGAATCTGCTGTGCTTTGAACTTTGAAATTTTGTAAGGTATATCTTTATTATATCAACTGTCATGAAAGTTTCTTCTTGCTGTCTTTACTCAGTGCTCTATGCTGACTCTTTCTTCATTCATTAATAGACTGCCTCCAGCCCACTTTTTAACCTTAAAACATTTGGTCCACAAGTCTTTTTCAAGTTCCAATAAACAGATTAAAGCCTCATTTTTTCCACAGGAGGAAACCAGGATCAAATGTTGTATTTTGTACGTTGCTTACACTGTTTCCTTGCCTTAGCATTACTACCTCTGCTATGAATACAGCTCTCTGCCACTGGAATTTAACTACTCTGCATGGTGTCCTACCTCCATTTTCTGAGATACAAGCTGACTTTGTTTTGTGCTGATTTTAACAAAGCTGTCCTGAGTGATCAAGGGCCCATGGCATTGCAATGTTCTGCCACTTCCAACTTCTCTGTGTTGACCAAAAATATCCTCCTTTCAAGATCCATTCCATTAATTTATTTCCTCAAAACCACACTAGGAACTTCTATGTTTGCTGCACGAGATTTATTCCAGCCACTAATGTCATCACAAACAAGTTTCATATCCATTTTAGCGCCCCTCATTACAGTTGTTTATCAGGTCACACTTTCAAACAGCTGTCTGTAGCACGTATTGCAACTTAACTTCTAGCTACACTTTTCTACACTACTTCTTCATCTGTCTTTTTCAGTTTCTGTGGCCCTTCTTTATCTCAGCCCCTGCTATGCCAGGTGTCCTCTCCACATTAGTTCCAGACCTTCTAGGCATACATGTTTCTGTGTCCCCAACTTCCTCTGGGGAGGAGGTAAAAAAAAAAAAAAAGAAAAAGAGAAAAAGCAATTTCCATGCAAGCCTTTGTACACTATTTTATCTTAGCCCTACAGGCAAGCAGACTTCTAACATAGCTTTAGGAGCTTCTTGTTTGCACCTTCTCTCTAGAACTTCTTCCACTTCCGCAGTGGTGAACCCAAGTCTAAGATAAGCATGCTTTCTTTGTTCCTATCCTGATTTCTCCCACTGCATTTTTTTCTTTCATGCCTCTTTTCTTCTTGTACTAATTTTCCTTGTAATTTTAATCCACTGTCTCAAACCCACCAACAAATTTCACACACTTCAGATTAATTCATTAGCATCTGTGCAATCATACTAACAGAAATTCCTCTTAAAATATAAGAACTTTCTATATTATAGAAATCTTGGCCATTTCTGAGTTCTAATGCAACATTTTTTATGACATTATTCAGAATATTTATCTTGACAGAAAAAAAGAATAAGGCAATGACCATATATCCTTGTAAGGACTTAGGTTTTATAAGTGTCAAGAAATATACAAGAAATCCAGGCAAAATACAGCATTATTTCAAGTACCAAGAGGTGATGAGCAAATTGTACTATCAGATGTGTCCAGTTGCTGCTGAGCAGCTTAGTTTATTTCAAGCAATGGGTGTTGGGTCACATAAGAGCACTGAAGACAAATGGGACCTGCTATTTCTACTCCTCTGTATATTCAGTCACTCCCATTGTTATTTTCAAATCAGTGTAGAAATATCCCTCAACAGACTTTTTTTCTGCAAGGATCAAAAGCCATCCCTTCTTTCCTAAGCATGCTGCATACAGCTCTTTTCCATTGCCTGACAAAAGCCATCACTGGCACCAGTGCCAAGCATTTGTGAATAATTCTGCCTGCAGATACCCAATGTACAAATTTATACTTCTGCTTTTTATAAACATTGCTTCAGCTACACCATCTGAGCATAAGAAATTAGTTCAATATAACAGTGGGTGTTGTTCAGTTGGACATAGATTCACAAAATCTTTTAAAGATTAGATTTAACTTCAACTCTACTTTTCTAATGGTTTTTGTTAAGGAGGGAGATGGAAGGAGGGAAAACAGAGTGCAAATAAATTGTTCTCACCCCACAGTTAGGATCCACATGAAAAAATAGGCTGTCCTATGTAACTTAATATTTGCTTCCCACAAATAAATTCAAATGCACGGGAAAGATGAAGGTGACACATCACTTTCATTCATCTTAAGATGTCAGGCCAGCCAACTCCATTCCTGCTGATGAAACTTTTATCTCATCAACAGCCTTTCTGTCATTCCTTGAATGCCTTAATCTGATTTAGTGCTCAATGCAGATTCTTGTTGTGTGTTATATGTTAGTTTGTGGGCTTTTTTGGAACACCCTACCTTCAGTGTGAGGGTAGCTTCTAGAGAATGCCTTCTTCTTGCAGTGTCCTTAACTGCCTTTTATTTGTAAAGTCATTCTGAGTGCTTTAAAGCACAGATAGGAAGCAGAACTCCAGAAAAGGAATGTATGTGCTGATACTGTGATTTCTCTCACATAACTTTAATTCTGCAGTTCTAGAGTTCAGTATGGTTGGGTTGTCCAGGCTTGTCTGAAACTGGTGAGATGGAGGAGCAATTTGTCCTACTGTAAGGTGGTATTTGCAGAGATTGGTTAAATGAAAAACAATTTGGAGGTTGCACAGGCTCATCACTGACATGAGAGAGAGACCAGAAGATATCTAACTTTTCACTGCTAAAGTAGCACTTTATAACTCACCTTACACACCACATCTCTTCTAGAACTTGCTGTAAGCACACATTTGTCCTGAAACCTCATTCTGTCTATCCATGCACATTTTCCTAGAAGCTTTTTCTATAAATAGATTCCAGTTAGAAATAATAGGGAAAAGAGCAAACAATTTGGCTGCTAGCAGCAGCATCTCTCTCAAAAGCCATTTGCATATACGAATTAACAGTGCAAATATTTCTTTCAAGATTTGAACACTTACACATTATTATCATTCTTGTTGAAAGACAGTGATGCAGGTTAATTCTTTCCATCACCACACGTGTTAAGTTTCCACTGATGTGGTGCTTTTTTGTTCTGCCCAGTAATGGGTTGACCAAGGGGTACTGCAAAACCATACCACTCCCTGGAGAGGTCAGTGAGTGTCCAAGGCAGAAGCAGGAACACATCACCTAAATGGCCTGATGCTAGGAAGGTCCATCTCCTGTCTGGGTCCATGGGTTCTGCTGAGCCTCTGATGACATTCCTGTCTGCTGCAAAGAGGACAGAATCATGTGCAGGATATGAAAAGTGAATGTAACTGAGCACTTGAAGGTTTGCAATGTGGCCATTTTTCAGTTTTAGAGAAGAAACAGTAAGAGTACAATCTTGGCTAATGAGAACAAAAATCCAGTGATGCCAGATTGGGAGTTATGAGGCTCAGAGATAAGTTGAAAAGAATAAAAGTGAATTAGGCCTTGTGTTACTGGGAGAGGGCAGGCAGAGAGATGTGATGATTGATCAGTCTAAGCAAAAAGGGTGATTTTTGGATACCAGAATGCAGAAGCAAATCAAAGTTTTTTTCATATCAGAGTAGCCTTCAGCCCTTCCTAGTCTTTTGTGCTACAGCTGTCAGTGCCCAACTTTAAGATGATTAAGTTCTTTTAAAATATAATTTTAGTCACTGTGCCTTTTTTTTTTCCTGGTGACAAAAGGTAAAATTCTTCCCTGACCATTACTGGTACTATAATCAGCTTATGTCCTGAAATGTATGATTTGATTATCCTTATTATCTTGGCTTTCATAGCTATAAAAATGTTATTAGTGATCATAAAAGTATCTGCCCCTTTTTACTCTAGTCAAATCATTTTACTTGGTTACCTCCTGTGGCAGTGTACTCAGCAGGTCAAATATATATTGCATATCTGAACTTGTTCTGAACTTTATGGTCCAAAAATGAGGTTTAAAATTTTACAAATCTCATGAGAGCAAGGCTTACCAGTGGTTTTGCTAAGTAATTCCTGCTCACTTGAGAATGATAAGGGTAGTGCAAGAATGCTTCATGATGCTATATTTAGTTCTCTATGAGTTTTTGGTGAATCCTTGAGATCCTGAGGTGCTATATTTATTTAAGTTACTGGAAAGTAAGACCAAAAAAATGAGTTATCCTAAAGGAACTTGATATTGCTCTTCATTTTCCAAGCCTGTATCTATGAAGGCATATCATACTTGTAGGCAAACCTCACTCCTGACGCCCTGTGGGGGTGAGCTTGTTGCCAATTTTAGGAGCTCCCGAAACACAGACAGAACCTACTTTAGAAAGGAGACATCATTCGTTCTGCGCAGAGTGCAAAGTTCCACAAATCAAGAAGACCACGGGGTAAAAAGTTACATGTTTTATGCAGTGAACATTTTGACATGAACCCGCCTATCTAATACATATTACCCACCTACCTAAGGCAGATATACTTGTGTGACACCAAGTTCTTTCATTTATTGAGCAACTTCTATTGCAGTAGTTATCTGATGACATTAGCTATGTTTTACAAAAGGTGAGAAAATTACATCAATTGCTTTTGTAGAAGTTATCTGACGACATCAGTTACGTTTACAAAAGTTACGTTTACAAAAGATTCAGCCTGGGGACAAATAATTCAGCTTGGAGACATCAAGCTCACTGACTTGGGCCATTGTGGGTGTCAGAATAAACACCTCAAATTTAATTCTCACAGTAGCCCCTCCTGACTTTAGAAATTGATGCCAAAAACTGTCTCCCAATTTCTCTTGACTGAGAAAAAGCTAAAACCTGGTGTAGGAGCAGCAAGGTCAAACCAGGACTGATTCAGGAGAAAGCGTGCCGGACCCCGGCTGAGGAAAGGGTTAAACGTGGCGACAGGGGAGAATTAATGGTCAGTGTCAGGAACAGCAAACAGCGTTTGAGAGGCCAATCCCCCGCCGGGCACAAGCGCGACCTCTCGCCGACCCTTGTCCGCCGGGCTGCTCGGTTCGGTGCGGTGCGGAGCGGGTGCGGTGCGGTGCGGTCCGGTGCGGTGCGGTGCGGTTCGGAGCGGTGCGGTTCGGAGCGGTGCGGTGCGGAGAGGTGCGGTGCGGTGCGGTGCGGTGCGGTGCGGACCGGTGCGGACCGGTGCCGTGCGGTGCCGTGCGGTGCGGAGCAGGCGGAGCTGCCGGCCCGGGGCGCCGCGCTGCCGAGGCTCTGACCTCCGGCTGAGCTATTGACCGGCGGCTCTGCCAGCCCCGCCGGGGTTCGGGCCGCCGCTGAAAGGCGTATTGATTACACATTAGTCTGCGAGGACGGGCTGGCATCGCCGACTCCAGAGAAGCGCGGGCCAACTCTCACACGTTATTAGGTTTGGCATGATTCTAAGAGGACACATAGGATGGTTTTATTTTACCTGGCAGCCATGACATTCGCTGATATAAAGGATATAATCACGGAAACTGAGTAAGATATTAATGTGGAATTTTGTACAATAATTCTGGGAGCTCCGGGCTGGAAATGTATACACTGCTTTCTAACATGTCACCATTTAATTTAGCATCCAAAACACTCTATCTATGCATATTTTCTCAATTTCTGTCATCTGAAGCTCTGTAAAAAAGGCTATAAAAAATTCTGGATACAGTGACCAGGAATACCAGAAGGAAGTATGATTCTTTAACTGCTTAGTTAACTTTGCCTTCTATTAATAAATTGAAGTTAGGGTTGTTTTTTTTTTAAAAAGACACATGGATAAATGTACTTTAATTATCCTTAATCTGTAATGTTTATTGTAACTCTGTCTTATTTACATATTTCCTTTCAATTGTGAAGTCATTAGTTAAAAAAGATTTGTTAAGCATCTGCAAAATTGAATGTGGGTGAATGTTGACAATGACAATCTTCATACCCGCTGAGTTCCCAAAAAATGTGGGTTTAGAAATAAAATATATGATCTCTGTTCCAAATCACAACTCCCCTGACATCAATTTAGGTCTTAATATTAGCCTGAACTCCTACATGATTTTAGAGAAACACCATTTAGGTGAAAAATCATTTAAAAAATTGCTATCATTATTTGAGAACAGCAATAAACATCACTCACGCTGTTTACTTTATCACTCAATTCTCAGCGCAGTTTGTCAGTGCTGACCAAGGCAATGAAAACATCTAGTTAAAGAAAAAGAAAGCCAATTTTTGAAGCTTTGTTAATGCAAGCAAACAGTAGAGATACTTGTCCAACTTCCAATCAGGGCTGGACAAATCATGGCTCCTGCTCTGCACTCATTCCTGAGTTTTTGGGGCTCACCATGCTGGGGCTGGGGTACATGCCTTGGTGGCACCTCACTTGGAAGCCCAGTTCCCCAGCAGGGGAATGGATAGTGCCCAAAGACAAAATGTCTGGAAATTTGCTGTGTGCTTTGCTCTGCCTTACCCTAAAATAGTTCTGCACACTTCAGAGCTAGTCGTGAGCCTCCTGAGTGAGGAGGCACTGGGGTGACTCCCAGCTATCTCAGGTATGCACCCAGTAGGCTCAGATTAGCCTGCTCCTCAGCCCCCCTAGCCCCCCAGTAAAGACCTTACAGAGCATAAACTGAGAAGAGGTACCTTTTTTCCTCCTATTTTTCAATTTATAAAATAAACAGAAACTGTTTGAAGGAAGGCAAAAAAGAAGCCATTTACGTTTAAATGGTCTGATCTGATTTCGCCCTGCCTTCTAGTCACTTTCCAGTGATTTAGTGAAAACATCAAATAAAGAATCAGCTTTCCAGAAAGTTTGAATTATAGCTAATTGTGTTAAGTTAATTTTGGTCTTATTGAGCCCGTAGCACACTTTATTGATTGTAAACAGAGTAAATTTAAAAGCCAAACCATAAAAGCCTCAAGTCTACAGAAGGAAACATGATATGTATGCTTACTAGCAGCATATCACTCATTCTAATTAAAACAAAAATACTGTGCTAATGGCATGGGGGCCTTAAAAGGTGTTGTTCAGAGATGGTGAGATGTTTGCTTTTGACTGAATAACACAACTGAACCACATCATCAGCAACTGTTAAGAGAAATCGGGATTTGCTGGAGGGAGCATCCGGTTGTGGCTCCTAAGGATCTGAACCATGATAACGCAAGCATGAAGGAAAGATTCCCCATGATGTACTCCTTTGTGTTTCTTCTCAGTGCAGGAGTTCATACTGCCCGGTTTTCACTGAGAAAGCCTATGACTGACTCAAATTTTCCAACATATTTCAAGGCAACAATTCATATAAAGGTTAATATTTATGAAAAAAATTTTATCTTGGTGTGTCAGATAGAACACTTTAACACGAAAAAGGAGACAACCCTTCCCATCCTCTTTATGACAATAGTTATTGTAGAGTTTAATTTTGGAGCAACATGTAATTTTCCATGTGTAATCCAAGCAGCACTGGGTTGGATCTTATGCAGTACCCAGAAATTACAACCATAATTGAGGATGAGCAAATCAGATTCAGACTGAACCAGATAAATTGGCCTAATTCACAGTAGGACAACTCAAGCTCTGTTGGTAGAATTGCATGTGTTATTCTGTGCAAAACTACTAAAATGAAAATAGAAACCACTTTCCACAGTGCACACAACAACTTTTATTCTTCTACAACAGACACATAAAGGTGTTATCAACCACTTCATGTCCGGGTGTTGTGTAGCACATTGGTGAAACATGCATCTCAGTTTCAAAAGTAACATCAGTGTCTGGAGGAACTCTTTTTTAGTTAATGAAAGAGCTATGGCATGAAAGAAAACAGCCTTATTCAAAGATGAAAATTTGCAATGTATTTTGCATAACATCCAGAATGCACTAATCTTTTAATTCCTGTGCTGCAATACAGCACCTTGTTTTAGATAAATGGCACGAAAAATGCCATCTGCCAGGAAAATGTTCTGTTTCTAAGGCACAAGGAAAGTTCCTTCTCTGAGGTAGAAGACTGCTGTACCACACACACAGCAACAATTTACCTAGGCCACTTTTCTTGTTGGTGGATTTGTCAAAGTTTGCACTGAAGCAAAACATATTGAAATGATACTGTAATGATCAAGCTAATGGCACCACAGATTTCAATGAAAGTTTCCCCTCATAAAAATAGGAAACACATATGAAAGGCATAATATAACTAAGCACGTCCCCCAAGCCTCCAAAAAGTAAATAGACTGCTGCAAACACCAACAAACCAAGCTGATGTTTGCCCCTCACTCCTACCGGAGCTCAAAAATGCGAAGAACATTTACATCCAAACTTCATCACATGAATCAAAATCAAGCTAAAAGTTACTAATGTACACAAAGCATCAGGGAAACACTGGCTTCAGAGCTCACATTGCCACCCTGGGAGACACAATCTAGCCCTACACAATAGTGCAATACCCTCGGTAGCATCACCAGTTCTCCCAGTCGTGGGACAGCCACAAGTAAGGCACTCACTAGAATGCTCACCAGAAAAAAAGACTATGTCCACAACTTGAAAAACCCCATTAGGTCAGTGAGAGCTCAACAAAAGTGAAGAGAAGACATCACAGAAGATTTGTTTGTTCAACAACCAAATGCAGTGATCTGAATATTAAATCCCCAGTGGAGCTCTTCAGGGGCAAGCAAAGTGTGATCCAGTTTGCCTCCATCTGCCTCCAGTTGGCAAGCACACATTTAAATTGAAGAGCTAAATTTTGGTCCATACTTTTAAGAAAGCAAAACCAAAACATGGTTCTTCTACAATAAAATTAAAATTAAGAAAAAAAAAAAAAGAAAGAAAGTTCTGCATGGTAAATAACTGCACAGTGTAATGAAGTTTCTATTTGCCAGTCACAAGGTTAAAAGTTTTTATTAGAATGCATCTGGAAGCCCTGTATTTAACTCTTTCAGATGGTGAGTGCTGTTCACTTTGTTTAAAATATAAATGTCAGTAGGTAACCTGAAGGCTTGCTGTAAATCAAACCTGCACTGTATAAAAACTGTTATTTGTGTCCTAATGGGTCAAACAGAAGAGGTGCGCTCTCTAAAAGAGCTGGATACCAGATTCCCCTTTCATTGATCGAGGTTTCAACTCTGGGTGCTTGAGTTTATGACAAAAGAGTTCACAACACCGCTGGCAGGAAGTCGATAGTTTGATAGATACCCTTTGCAGTTGGTCCTGTCTCTAGCACTTTAACCACGCTTTCACTTTGACAGTTATTACTGCTGCAATAAATTCTTCAGTAAAACAAATAGGCTCTCTGAAAATGTATTAGCCCTGGCACACTATTTTACTTAATATAACTGCAAGTCTTAAACAGGTAACTACCATAGTAAATAGGCCAATATATTTAGAGAGAATCATGTGTGTGTGTGTGTGTGTGCATTTACAGTAACTAAAGTTCCCTCCAGATCAGGTTGCACAGCATTTATTACACCTTCAGGTTATACTTTTAAAATTCACAAAGTAACAGACAGTAGCAGAGACTTTAAAAATCTATTTTAAAAATGCTGTAAGAATTCTCACACAGTTTTCAAAATTGCCTGGATGAGTTTGCAGCCTAAATCCTTATAATGACCCCTACACCCTTTGGTACTGTTGAAAAACTGTTCTCATTGTACTCATACTTGGCCTTAATTGCTGCCTGTCTTCCAGAAATCCCAGTGCTGTTGTCATTTTCTTACAGGATGCTTAATAACAATTGGCAACAGGTTGTGATTGGATCGGGCAGGGAGAGTGATGGTGTCCAGAATTCTTCACAGGGGTCCATAGGCAGCAGAAATTCACTCACTCTCCCTTTCCCTAGGCCATCTGTCTTAGGAGAGTTAGTCCCAAAGGAAATCTCCACAGATTTTGAATTTTGAATTCTCATCAGCTATATTTCATGTCTTCATCAAAATAGTTTCTAGGAAAACCTGCAAACATTTGTCCATCGCTATCAATAAAAATAGGCAATACAAGAGAAGTGTTATCGTGTTATTGATATTCTTCTATGTTGTTTCATTTCACTTTTTTCAATCCGCATTCATTAGCAATTTTCGTTAGACATGGGGATTAATATTAAAGCAAATTTATTAGCAGCTATACCACTTTTTCTCCACTTACCCCACAGTCAGGGAGAAACTGTCTACATACAGAACCCTTCAGCACTCCTCTCCACATCCAGAGACTTTGTGTCACTTAGGGGAGATGTCTGGAGACATCTATCCTTCAAGATTAAATGCATCCCTTCTGAGTGGCAGTTGCCACAATTGAAGTAAGCATTTACTGCTAGTGCTCAGCCATGCAGCTAACTGCTCTGTGGCTGTGGCCTCTCAAGGTGTAGGACATTCATGGGGGAACACTGGTAATTTTGTTTTACCCTGCAGGCATGCAGTTTCTGGCTACATTGTGAGGAAATATCGTTGAGTCCATGCTGAGATTGCTGTGCCTGCTGCTCAGAGCTCTCATGAAATGAACTAAAAGGATAAGAGCTCTCTTGACCTTTAAAGTCCACTTATTTGGGGTGATGGATCTCCCAGACATTTAAAAAAAAACAAATCCCAAGCCTATTAGGAAACAAGTGAGGATTGGCTGAATAGAGTGATCAAAATTCCATCTGCTAGAACAGAGAGAAAATCTGTGTTTTAACAAAAGTAGAAGTGGGCTGGCAATTAAAGTTCATTTCCACAACTTTATCACTAAGGGCTCCTAAGAGTCTCCTATTTATTCCCATTCTATTTCTGCCACAACAAGAAGTTGTATTCTTTTCATTTCTTTGATCTCCATTCTGATTTTTTTTCAAAACCAACCTGTGTTCCTTATTACCAATTATCAAATCAGCCAATACATCATTTTGTGTAAAGTAAGCAGGTGAAATGATGCAGAAAAAACAGATTCAGTCAAGTTCAGATATAATTCCTGGGATGATCTTTATCATTAGAAATCAAAGCAAAATATTATCAGGGGAAAAGAGAGAAAAAGTTAACAAAACTCGCAGCATCCAGGGTTTGATCAGGTTGACTAGATAGCGTTCTAAAATCAAGGTTAATTTCCCAAATATTGTGTGTCTCTGTCTCAGAGAGGGTTTTTTCTCTTTCCTCCACATTCCACATCTGCTCAAGGAGAAGTAAGATTCACTTTCCATGCAGTTAATTCTTTATTCACCAAAGTAGGTTTTTAGCCAGTATATCATCTTGCTACACACCAACAATCATGTGATTATGCTGTCTGAGTTACTGAGGTATTTGCCAGTTTAACCACTTCTGCATCTGTGCCCTGACTCAAACCCTGAATTGGTTTGTGGAAGATTTGAGGGAGCTGTGACTGTTAGAAGTTCCACAAGAATACAACTCCACGCTGGTCAAATGTCTTGTTGCTCTCAGAAATTCACAACAAGGAAAAAAATTATATAGCCTTAAAGGAAAAATAAACAGCAGACTCTTCTTTCAGTGTATTTATCAAACAGATGAAAATAACATCTGACACAGTGGCATGGAAAGGTTTGCAACACTAATCCATTTGATTTTTCTAACAGCAGCATTTTTAGTCGCTCTATTTTACAACTGAAAGTTCATTTGAATTTAACAAGGTGGAATTCAGCTCTCTCAGTCTTGGCATAGGATGATACAGGCCTGAACAGAACCACAAAATATTTTGCCCCTTTTATGTTCACATAAATGACACTATTGTTTCTGATAGCCCGTAACACACTGCCATGGATGCTCCAGACAGAAAAGATGGAAAGCACAATAGGAACTCCTGATAAAATTATAAATAGATTGAGCCAGGGATAACAAAGCAGGAAGGGAGTAACCATGCTGAGATGGAACGAAGTCCTATCAGGCAGTGCAACCCACAGAGGAGTTGACCATTCCAGTAGACACAAGTAGTCTTCAAATCATCAGGGGCCTCCTCCCCAATGCCCAGCTCTGAATTAATACGAAGGAAAACAGAATGACATGGAGCAGAACCTGGTAAAAAAAATAAAATAAACCCAAGATTCAGAAGTTATAGACCTCACTAGAAAAGAAGAGAGAGGGGAAAAAAGGCGCCTGGTGGCACTGAACAAGGGACTTCCATTGTAAAACACAAGGTCAAGTGCTACAGTAGAGGTTGGGTCTTTTCCAGCACCACTGAATCTCAAATTGGTGGCAGAATCAGCAGGAGGCTGAGAAAATCTCCACCATCGTCAATGCAGTATTTATAAAGAATAAGTTCCTGTGCAGCCTGTGATGCTGTCTTCTGGTGTGAAAAAGGAATCTAGAATAGCATCAAAAACATCTGGTTTATGACAAGTGAAAGAATGCTACCAAAAGGAAAGGGTGTCTGAATCACCCCCTAACAGTAACTTTAAAAAAAAAGTCTGATCATTACCAAATGGACAAGGAAAATTAAGAGTAGGGTAAACAGGCATCCAAGATACTTCCAGTTAATTCTTTCCCACACACCAACTGTTTTCAGTATGGGGACTCCAGAGCTGAATGTGATTCCTATATATTTAGTGATCTTCAAAGGATTTCTCTTTCATAAAGTTGCCCAGTCACAGAGCCTGGACATAAGCCAGCAATGTGAGCTTGTAGTCCAGAAAGCTAATTGTATCCCAGGGTGCATCAAAAGAGGAGTGACCAGCAGATCGAGGAAGGGGATTCTGCACCTCTACTTTGCTCTGTTGAGACCCAGCTTGGAGTCCTGCATCCATCTCTGGGTCCTCAGCACAGGAAAGACATAGATCTGTTGGAGCAAGTCCAGAGGAGGCCACCAAGTTTATTAGAGGGACAGAGCACCTCTGCTATGAGGAAAGGCTGAGAGAATTGGAACTGTTCAGCCTGGAGAAGAGTAGACTTCAGAGTGTCCTAATTGTGGCTTTCCAGGACCTAAGAGGCACAAGGAAAACGGAGAGACTATTTACCAGAGTGTGTAGTGACAGGAGAAGGGGGAATGGCTACAAACTGAAAGCAAGAAAGTAGATTAGACATTAGTAAAAAATTCTTCCCTCTGTGGTTGGTGAGGCACTAGAACAGATTGCCCAGAGAAGTCGTGGGTGCCCCATCCCTGGAAGAATTCGAGGACAGGTTGGGTGAGGCTCTGGAAAACTTGGTCTGGTAAAAGGTTTCCCTGTTCACAGCAGGGGCTTTGGAGCTAGATGATCTTTAATGTCACTTTCTACACTAGACATTCTAAGATTCTCAGCTTCTATATTATGTCAGTCCCAGACACATCCCAGCCCCTCTCCAGTGCACCAGTATTCTCTCCCACACTTCTCTTTCCAGGGAAGAAGGTACTACTTAACACCCTTGACCACACTAGACAGTGTGGGCAACTGGAATTTTAACTGAAGAGATGTAGCAATGAGGCTGTGTGCTTTGCTTCTCCATCAGTTAAAACTGAAGAGTAAGTCCACAGTAACATTGCCACTCTTTAGCTTTTGTACTTAGATGTGTGATCTGCCAAGATTTAGGCAGTTTTACTTCTGAATGAAGATGCAAAGTCCCTTGGAAGGGTGTACTCTGTGCAGGAGAAAGCATGAGTCAGCATGTTTGCAACTAATTGCAGATCTTGCACCTCAGACTTTTAGCCCTTTTGGACCAAGTCCCTCATTTGTTTTATACATGCATTTTGCATGAAACAATAGATTCCTGCTGTCTGTGGTAGCTGCTAAGTAATAGTGGTGGAAATTCAATCAAATCATATGAATGGATACACTCTTCACATAATGGCCATGTTTTGTTTAACTGTCCAAAACCAACACTTCATAACACAGAGCAGTACTTGGAATCATCCTTCTTTTCATAATAATTCTTTTGTTTAACATAGGAACTTGAAGCTGTTTCTGATGGATTAATTCTTGAGAACTTGATATATAGGTTTAGTATTTTTCCTCATTCAATTCTATTTATTCATTCAAGCGGAGTCAAATTGGAAGGAACCAAGAGGAGAGTTACTAAACAGATTTTCCCCTGTCACTAATATTTCCTCTTGCTCTTTTCCTTTTCCTGTCCTGCTTGCAGAAGGCCAGTGCTCCAATTCATGCACTTGCCCAGTCTTCCCAGTAGGAGACAAACTTTGCTGTTCACATCAAACACCAGCATATTGATTTTGCTTCTCTTTCCATGGAGTTTTCTCTATTCAGAAGACTGGACCTTGGCTCTTTCCCCAGCCACACTGGACACATATTTGCTGACATGTCGTTTCAATTAGACTACCCAAGAGCTGCACAGAAACAGGAAACCACTCTCAACCTCAAACCAATCCAGACACCGGAAACCAGGGGTAGACAGAATTGAGCTGCAGCCTCATTAACAACAGTCAGAGCAGCAAAAAGCCGTACTTGCAGAAGGACAGCAGACCTTGTGGGGAGGTATGCTGCTCTGAAAGTCATTAGTTAAACCCGTGAGTTAAACCCTTACCACTTTGCTGTCTCAGACCCATTTCAGCTCACGCAGGTAGCACTAGCCATCAGTGGCTAGGAGATCATCTTCACTGAATTCACACACAGTAACATGTTTTTGCAACGAAAGGACACACAGACCTCTTCAGGTCCTTTTGGCACTGTAGCCAAGCCATTAGGGAGCTCAGTGAGGAAGAAACACAACCAGCCACCGAGAAATATACAGCTGTGGCTGGGCAGCTCTCTAGTAAACTAGAATGTCTCATACCTAAGTTAGCTTAAAATTAGCAAAATCACCACATTACACTGCCTCCTGGTATGTAGATATACTCAGAGATGAACAAAAATACTCGTGAGGAAATCTCTGCCATTCTCACATAATCATCTCTAATGGGTTCTTCAATCCAGAAACTAAATTTGGCAGGTAATATATAAAGGTCATTTTTCAAAATAGCCAATTTTCAACATAAGAAACCACCTCACTGAAAATTTTGCCAAAAATCACTACATTGCTAATTCTTTTGCTGAAGCAATGTTTTTAGGGAACGTATATATATATACATATGTAAATAAATTCTTAGTGTTTCTGGTGGACTGCAGATCTGGCAAGGTTGTGTTGCAACCTAAAAAAGAACAGATGTCAGTGATGATACAAGTAGCAGAGCATGGGAGGCAAGTTTTTAAGCATTGCTTAAGAAAAGCAAAAAGCTCTATGATGGGAATAACATCTTCATTATCAACATCCTTCCACTTGACAGTCTCTACGTCCACTGCAAACTGGGATGATTTATCAAGACATCAGGAGTGGCACAGCACAGGTAGCCCCATTTCTGGATTTGGATTTTGGAAGTCTGGTCCCTGATTGTTTTTTTGAGTCATAAAGAAATGAACGCTGTTACTTGCTTGCTGATAGGTGCTTTTAATATATAATATCATTTATAATTTGATTAATATAGTCTAAAGTATGATAATACATATTATAATTTTGTATAATGCAGCCTTGACTCCCAAAGCAGATGAGGGTGGAGGAATATCCTCTTCTTGACTTGCAGCCATCAGATCTGTGGTATAGACTATGCAAGGCACCCCAAAAGGCACACTCAACTCCCAGAAGCCTTCACCATCCTGCAACAAAGATTACTCTGTCATTAGCAGCCATGGGGAGCTTTAGCTGCACAGTAGGACCTGGATCCAGGCCTAATTCCACAGTTTGGATCACAGTCCAACAGGTATTAGAGATGAGAGGCCATTCACAAGGACCACATTTTTTTCTGAGATATGTAGTCAGACTGGCATCTAGTGGGATTTTGAAATGTGCCTAGGAGCCTAACTGGATTTTGAAAACCTCCTTTTAGCACTGATCGACAGTTTTTAGTGGCTAAAATCTTCCAGGCTGGCACGTGGTTTTGATTTGTAGTCAACCTTCTGCTAGCAGAGCAATTCAAATCTAAAGTTTCAGTTCTTGTTTCTCTCTCTACTTGATTTGTTTTTTTATTTGGAAAAAAATAAAAGGCTGTTTTGCTCTTGGACAGAGCTAGGAGTGGCAGCTGAATGTGGTAAACAGGAGACAAATGCATCAACTAACAGGGCTTTTTTTAGAAACTTCAAGTATCACTTGAGAGAAGATTTGGCACAACATGTTTTTATACAAGTACCACGTGTTGGATAGTTTGATGTGATTATGTTCTCAGCAGACGTAGAGAGTGACAATACATGCTTTACCTCTCATTTCACTGGGAAGATAGCCCTCCAGATGACATGCCAGCAGTGATGTTGTTGATCATCTGACACCCAAATGATAATTTACAGAGACTTTTATTGAGCTGACCTGTGTCACAGAATGGCATTAAAGCCTATTGGTTATCACTGTTTCAATGAAGACACTTAGCCTGACACAGGTGTGTCAGGATTATTGAGTTTGGGTAAAAATATTGAGTACTTTGATGATGGTTCATCTTCACATGTAAATCAGGCAGGAAAGAAAAAGCATGGTCAAAACTAGAAACACAGCTAGGTAATAACTGGATATCTGGTACATAAGCAGAGAGCATCCATTTGCAGATTATGTACTTCTTCTAAGCCCTTTATTCAATTAAACATCCTTCAATTGCCAAAAGACAGTCTTCATAAAATTCTTATGCTGAGAAATAAAAGCAGTTAAATATTTTTCTTTTCATTTTATTTTTATTCATAACATTTAAAGGTTTTTTTGATTAGGAAAAAGTTTGTTCACTGGCTTTTTTTTTTTAAGTATCAGTTTGTGTTTGCATCTCTTGATGTGGGATGTTATATTAAATTATTCATTTTTACAGAATGGAAATTAATTATTGTGTATGAAATCCCAAACACATATGGTCACAGTGCTGGTTAGATCTGCCTCCTGCTATGCTTTAGAGATTCAAATTTGGAGGTAGTATGTTATTTTCCATGCCAAGACCACCTATGGTTTTCAAGATATAAGTATCTGAAAATTAGCATTTTCACACTGAGCACTTGTTCCAGCTTTATTATACATTGACGACTACCATCTTGTAACTACATGTACTAGAAGGGATGTTAGCAATCTATAAATGTAATTTAAGTTCTTCTGAAATTCACTGACTGACTGCATTTTCTACATCTACCTTTAGCACCATCTAACATCAATCTCTTCTTTTGAAATCTCTCAGAATGTCTTTTGACTGATAGCAGTGATTGGCATTAATTAATTTCAAGGGTCAGTTGTGAATGATTGGTTTGTCATGGTCGAGGACTGAATTATATACGATCAGGAGAGCGTGCTGAAATGGTCAGTGAGTCAGTGAAAATCAAAGAACATAAGTTCAGATGGAAAAGAATTCACAGTTCTGTTTATGAATGCAGCCAAGCCACTTTACATCTGAAATTAAGGGGTTTTGGTCATGAATCTACTCTTAAGGAAATAGCCCAATCTCTAACTGCATTTTTTGCAATAAAATGTATAAAGAAAAAATTCTATTTCTTTCTGCAAATGTCAAGGAAATTACTACTAAAAAGATTTTAAAAATATGTACTTTATTATATATTTATAAAATAAAATCAGAATAATTTCTGTTATGTAATAAACTTCTATTTCTTAACTCTTCATAAGTGCATCTACATTTTGTATTATCAAAAGGAGAAAGATTCCAGGAGAAGAAACAAAAAATAATGATCCCTGTTGTGTTGGTTTTTTTTTACTTTGCATTCTGTTTTGTTTCCCCTAAAGTGTGTAACTAAAGGGAAAATGAAAAGAAAATAACATTATTAGATGCACAGAATATGCTTGAGGGAGCAATACCTTTTTCCAAAAAAGGGTCAATCATGATTTTTTGTTAACTTATATGTTGATAAAGGTTAATCTTCAAAGTATTCTAATCAAACCACATCAATGAAGGATCATTGCAGGCAGTTTTTATAAGAGTGTAGTAAACACTTGAACTCATCATGTACCTGTGGGATACATCAGTACCTGTGGGAACTTATGGGATAGCATACTAGGGAACATCTTAGTAGATAAATATTTAGAAAACTACTGGCTACTGATGGCCAAAATGGTAACGCAATTTACTCACCTTAACATCTGAATTGGTGGTGGTGCAGATGAACAATTATTCAATAACAATAAAAAAATTTTTTTAATTATTTCATGTATCTTACAAGCTTTCAAGACAGAAAGATCAACATTTATCAGTCTATATAAGCTCTTGATTCACAATCTGAGAATATCCAGCATTTAGCACATTACATTTTAATATATAACGATGATATCTGCACTGTGCACAGAATCAAAAATGAGATTGGGTAGATTTTGCTTCTCTGCAACTCTCTTACATTCAAAAATTGAATGATATTACTAAGAAAAATGAAGGCCAAGACAGTGGACAGAGTCTTGATATTCCAGTGAGCTGGAAGAGTAAATACTTTGCTCTTCTTTTATCATAAAGATGAAGGACGGCAATCCATACACAGTAGGATAAAATTTTTATTTTATAGGATGAAACTAAGCCTTTGGGCAGACAATAAGATACTGATGGGCTGGAATATACTTTGGGCTAGACATCTCTAGTGTGTGGGGGCTTTTATAGAGCAGCAGTCCACTGAACTGGAAAGGTCAGTTTAAGTGATTAGAGATTTAACAGTAAACTAAGGTATAACAGGTACATGAGATGAAAGATAATGTAGCTGTGCAGCAAGAGCATGCAAATCACAGCCATGGACATCTCTGTTAAACATACCCCTAGTGCTACCCATGCTAATTAGCACAGTCTGCATCTCTAAGGATTCATTAGCAGGACTGGGAAAGGACTATCTCATGCAAAGAATTTCAGCCAAGGCAATATACTGTCATGCACGAGCATCCTAGCTTATGAAAGCCTACAGGAGAGAAGAGAAGAAAATCCAACATGCACATTCTACTCAAAAACAAAGAGCCTGCTTTGCACTGATATGTGTCACCTAACTGAAAAAACAGATAAACTCACAGTACTGGCCAACCACCCCTGGCAGGAGTCACCACTATTTTGGCATTGCACTGGGGCCATGTGAAGGTTGTCGACAGCATGTCACAGGATCCAGAGCTCAGCCTTGCCTTTGCAGATTCAAGGAGCATTTTACAGTGGTAGCAAGAGATGCAGCTCTGGGAACCAGGGAACCTCCCTGTGAAAAACATTCACATCAGAAAGCAGCACCCTTCTGCCTTCTCTGTAGTCAACACAAGAAACTTATCAGGTAATTATTCTCAAATGGTATTCCAGATCCATCAATCAAAATCATCCCAGAGGAACAGATCCTAAATATAAACTAAAAAGCTTGGCTTTAGCAAAGCCACTTTCAAAATTTTGGCTACAAAAAGGCCTAGAGCCAAGTTTTTATACAAACCTTTTCATGATCATGCAAGATATGACTATGGATCTGCTGAGGTAAGGTGATGTTTCACAGTCCATTACTAATACTGTACACATCAGTACTAGTTGTCCTGATCTTATTCAAGTTTTATGTTATCATTTTTTCCTTTTCAGTCATTGATGACAGATTCAAGAGAATTCTAACATAAAAATCTCACTAATCTTTATTTAAATTTACTTCTTTTGTTTGTTTAATGGCAATTCCAGCCATGTCATTGCTGAGAACACTCTGTGTGTATGTTCTAAAAATGCAATCTCCGGGTTAAAACTGCATTAGAGGAGCACAAAATAGTTTTCTAGTACATCTTGACTATAACACAGTTCTATGAGTCAGGATCTTTTGAGGATAATAATGTCACCACTAACTTGCCACAGAAATGAGAATAGTCCAGTGAAGTGCAAAATTTCACAACATTTCACTCTCAAGAAGCCATAAGAATGGGGCCTATGACAGTGAGTGGCACCTCAGTGTTCTCCAGAATGTCATGGTACACTTATCTAGCATTGTTTGTAATAAAAAATTGTAAGTATGATAAATGCCAGCTCTTCCCATCTGCTTCTCAAATCGAAACAGATCCAATTTCTTAAAGGTGTTGAGCCAAAAGTGGACCTTCTGTATTTGTAAACTAAACTGGATATAGATTGTTTTCCTTTTATTGTTACATCATAAATTATATTTGTTTAGTTTTAAAAACACAGGGACCACTTCCATCATCACAGTATCATAACACAGGTGCATTTCATAGCACAGGTGCAAGTTTTTCATTAACAACAAAGCTGGAAGTGGGTGTTATTTATTAATCCAACAGCACCTAAAGTTCCAGCCATGCTAAGCTCTCAAACAGACTAGGATCTGCACAAATATAGTACTTCCAATCTGTGTATGGAAACCATGCCATCAATAATCCCACACATTTAGAATATTCAGTAAATATCAAACTTCTGTTAAAAAATCAAAGATGGACAGCAATGCTAACAAATATGGACTGAAGAGAGAATCAGGATTGCAAATCACCATGGACATCAGTGATACACGTGCTGAAGAAAATTTAGGATAACTAAGCAGTGCTTTGTCCACAGTAAAGTTCATAGAAAAAGCAGTCTTCCCTTCAAAAAAGTTTGGATACCATTTATAACAGGCAATTTTGTTCTTAAGACTTCTTATACACATTCTAAAATATTTAAAACTTGTCAGACCCCACCTGGAACACTGCACCTCAACTCAAGAATGAGGAGGAGCTGTTACAGTGGGTCCAGAGGAGGGCAATGGAGATGATTAGAGGGATGGAGCACCTCCTCTACAGAGACAGGCTGAGAGAGCTGCGGTTATTTGGCATGGAGAAGAGAAGGCTTTGAGCAGATCTCATTGCAGCCTTTCAGTACCCTAAGAAGGCTTAAAAGAAGGAGGCAGAGAGACTTTTTATACAGACAGTGATAGGACAAGGGGCAATAGTTTTGAATGGAAAGAGGAAAGGTTTAGATTAGATATTAGCAAAAAAGATTTGTTACTGTGAGGGTGGTGAAGTACTGGCACAGGCTGCCCAGAGAAGTTGTGGATGCTCCATCCCTGGAAGTGTTCAAGGCCAGGCTGGATGGAGCCCCAGCAACCTGATCTAATGAATGGCAGTCCTGCCCATGGCAGGGGGTTTTGAACTAGGTGATCTTTAAAATCACTTTCAACTCAAATCATTCTAATATTCTATGATTCTACTAAGCAGTATGAGAAACCATGATGATGGACACATTAAAAATACCTGTGACAGGGAGAGAGAAATAGGCTGATAGAAAAGTAACAAGGTCACATGGCATCAATCCACAGGTGATGTGTTTTGGGTGACAGCTGGTGACTGGAAGCATGCAATATATTGTAAGGCACTTTTTTCAGGAAAGTTGGTGTATTTCCAAACATTGGTGAAAAACAGAAACACCGAGAATGGGTCAACCTCCCACAGTTCACATCTGATCCATTGAGAGTAGGATTAAATGTGATTGCCATAAATACTCATCTTGTCTATTAGCATGTAAACTGATGGCAATATATATAAACAAAAGTAGCTGTGTGTCAGTCATTTAATCAGGTGTCGCAACTTTATTAATTTAGTATGTACACAAGGACAGAAGTTTACCAAGGAGAGTGCAGTTTCTGATAGGGTAGGTGTATCTGATCTTTTTTTTTCCCCCCTTTTCTCAAGAGAAAATAACATTGCTTTAGCGACTCGCAATACTAGTGAAGCAGTTTAACAAAGCAGCAAGCTCTGCAGGAAGAATGATCAGGCATCAGGTAGTGATCAAACTAATGATCAGGCAGTGTAGGTAAGTGGAGAACTATCAGTATACAGCTGACACGAGAGTTGCAAAGAGCTTACCCATCCACTTTCACCCTATTTATTTAAAAAACTCTAACAGAGACAGTGCAGACCAGTGCTACCATATCAGTAAACTTACGGGGTGACAGCCCATGTTGAAAAGTGAAATAACCTACAATTTGCTCTGTTACTTTTTTGTCAGCCAAATAGAGAGCAGAGTGTGCAGACAGTTTCTAATTCCAGTACCAGCAGGTTATGGCTACCAATCAGGCAGGAAAAGACAAGGGCTGAGAGTCTACCTGCATTACCCCGACTGCTAGACTCCCAGGACTGGGGAATATGAACTAGTAACAGAAGTTATTTGCCTGGATTTTTTCCTTCACTGTGTTCTTACAGTGAATGTGATGTCTTGAATAGTCTGTTAACCATCAAGTTCAAAAAATTAACATTTCTTCTCATATACAGTGCACTGGTGTCAGACCCTTAATACAGTTTTTCTATGAATTCTAAATTTTGACTGCATATATTAGCAGATACCAACAATAACTAAGCTGCATGGGTACATCCTACATACCTACAATGCCAATACAACTCAGGAAAGGTTTCATGGTTACAGTCCATCAGTGCTGTTACTGGGATTCAACACAGTCATGTGCATGTTGTGTTGAATTTGCTTGTTCAAAGTTGTTGCTCACAATAGAAATAGATAACAATGTCTGGGTATTGCACCAAGAATGTATCATAGTTCTAGCTGTATTGGTTCCCTGCCACCTCAAAAATTCTAACATTTTAAAGTTCTGTAAGAAAAAAAAAGGAAAAATTGAAGAAGCAATGCAAGATTTTAATGGATCATTTTAAGCCTTTAATGAGAATGAGGGTACATCTTGGACACAGGTCATAAAACTGGCTCAAGACAGACAACAGTGCATAATGACTGTGCAAAGGAAACCCCATTATCAACTTAATAGTCAGGAAAAGATAGATTAGGATGGCACAATGTTCCCATGTGGCCTCTTGGGGATAATTTCTTAAATGAATTCCTAACATGCAATACTGTAAAAAGATGATTTGTTGAGACTTGAAGACGATTTCTTTCCAAGATATTTCAATGGTTTTAGCATGGCTGATGACATATTTCCTCCTTAGGTTGTGTGCCCAGAAAAAAAAAGATAGGAATACATTAAATAGCATAAAAGCACAGTTTAACAAACTGAGAATCTTAAACTATATTCATCTGGATTCATATACTGCAGGGCAAAAATAGATATTGCTTTAAAGCTTTGATAGACACTAGGAGAAGTGCTGAATACAGGTTTTCCCTACTAGGTCCATTGAATTTAAAAGAATTAGTATTAGAAAACTCCTCTGTGACATCGTGGCTAGAGCAAGGCTTCATTAATCCCAATGGCTGTCAATAATCTGAAAATTCTTGGTGCATTTTGTCCCATTTAAAACATCAAAGTTTGATATGAACAACTGTTGACATGGGCACCTCAGAAGGGGATCAACCTACAATGTTGAGTTACAGACTCCATTGGAAAGAATTACCCATATATTTTAAAAAATAAATCTTCCTGTCCATTCTGGGGTGGTATCTGCCAGAAGAGCACCAAAAGAGAGCCCATCATATCTAACTCTCTGAGGACTTTTCATGAAAGTACAAAGAAAATATAAAGACATCAACTTTGTGCCATCTTTCATGAAGCAGGATGACATAGCAGGACAACAAATTGCTTCCCATATATTCATGTGAATTAACAAAGAACAAAAATAATCATAATAAAAATGTTGATTTGTATTCATTCCATCATGAAAAGGCTAAAAATTACCTGGCCCAGAGTTGGCCCAGAGAATCAAATATTTAGCAGAAATCAGGCTTATTCAATCATGCTGCTTATTTACCATCTTTTATTTACTACTTCTCCTCATAACGACTTTGAGTCTACTCACCAGTTTCTTTGTCCATATCACCCACTGGCTTTGAGCCTTCAGTACTGATTTTTTTCCCATTCTGGCATACTTGTTGCATCCCAGTTCTGTTAATTAGGTTTCATAAGTACTTTGAAAATGAACACTTAAACAGTGGAGAAAAGCCACGTCAATTCTCCATGGAGAAATTTCCTCCTGTAGTTTGGCACTAGGAAAAAAGGTCAGTAGCAAACCAAAGAAGTGGGACAGGGATATTAAGAGATCCAAAGAGACTGCTGTGAGAGTTATTACAGGAGGTCCAAAAGGTATCTGAAGTTTTTGCAGTCACTAAAGCAGATGACACAGCATATACATCTGTAAAACCAGAGTGCTTTTCTGGTTTTAAATACTATGGGTGGTCCTTTATGTACCTATGTAAGGATATGGAGAGACTTCCAAAACTTCTTTTCCATCTATACAATGACATGAAACCCATATGGCTTGTCACTTGGCTGAACTGGGATGCATTTTGCAGAGGGTCAGAATTTGGTGTGGGCTATATGAAGCTCTGAGACAAAGTCAACTAATGTCAAGGGGCCCCATCTGCTGCCTTCAGCAGACTTTGGATCAGGCTCATTGCATACTGATAAAGATCAAGCAGAACGGGGCCTTGAATTCTCATTCTGATTTATGCTGAGTAATTGAATACAAATATAAAGACAATATAAATAACTTCGGAAAGGTCACTTGGCTAGTCAGCCTAGGAAATAAATTTAGAAGTCTTAGGTAAATGCATAAACTACCAGAGAAAACACCTTTGGAAGGCATCAGACAACTGTTTTATCATTATGAGTTTTTTTAAGAATTACAGTCATCATTCAAAATCTACATTTTTTTGCATTCCTAATGTAATAAACAATCAATAGGACTTTTCAGCTCTTTTCTTATGGCCTCATCCTTCTATTGATCTCAGCTCAAAGTCCTCACTTCAGTGAAGTCTCACATATATAAGGACAGACTCAGCCTTAATGAGTTCCTGTATCAGCTTCATCTATGATATATGCAAGATTATATATAGATGTGGAAATAGCATCTGACAGCTGGGTGCTGCTGCACAAGAGTGGATGGAGACAACACTCAGCCTACCAGTGTGACCCACTAAACACCCTTTGGCAGAAACACATGAACCCATCTGTTACGTAGTCCAAGAAATGGGGTGCCAACCTCTGGATTTCATTTCCAGAGGGAAGAGGAATATAAACAAAAGTCCATTTCCTGTCTGGTTTAACTCAGTTGCTTGTCTTCCAAGAGTCACAAGATTTTCTCCAACCTGGAAAGTTTATGCAGTTCATACTTGCGTATCTTTGAAGATGACTTGTTCCCTAGCTATTGTACCCAAATCCTATATATGTAATTAAGTCAAAATTAAGTCAATTTTGTACTTCCTGACCTGACATGAAACAAGCTTTAGGGGATAACATTCTCATGGCCCCGAATGGTTTAGATACCACAGGTTGTATGTGAAGACTCTCAAAGACTGGAATATCTGTACTTGCACCAAGTATGTCATGGTGCTGAGAACATGACATTAGCTACAAAAGCATCAAAACTTTCCTCCAGGATGTGTTAAGAAGAGCCAGAAGCATGATAACAGCCTAGGGTCCTGCTGAGGTAACTTAGCTAACTGAAAAAGTTGTACTGAAATTCCAGAATATCTAGTCTAAGTATTGATTAGGTCACTTATATTGATAATACACCATAGAGAAGCTGTAGTCATCACCAAATTCACAGTTGAAAGTGATACTGGAAGACAGCAGCAATCTTAAACCAGAATAACCCAAATTTTCCAGTTTCTATTCCAGCGTTCCAACTACTAGGCAGTCACTCACATCCTTGAGTTTACAATGTTAGATTCTCTACACTGCTTACCACAGTGAATTCCAAGCATCTATTCCCTATTACCAGCAGAACTGCAGTTTGCTGATCCATTCCCTCAACAGGAAAATATGTTTGAAGTGCAAGTCCCCAGTCTTGCCCACAAATTTAATTTTAATCATATGGCATTCCCACTAAGGAAATGGCACTTTCAAGGTTAAAGATAAGAACATGATTGTTTACAAGGTTTTCTTTTGACTTTGTAGCTAATACACACCTACAAAGTCTAAAAGCCAGGCAATCATTCCTTCTATTTCACCTGCATGGAGGCTGTGCTCCTACATGTCTAGCTGCATCTGTGCCCTGATTGATACAATATATTAAATTATTAATTAATAAAAAATCTTCAGCCATTTTATACTCTTGAGCAATATAAAAGGAAGGTATGTAGGTTTCCCGCTACATCAAAGTCATTTCACCTTAAACTACGTTCCTGGGCACCTGGCAATTGCCTGTGAGGAATTGTGTAGGTCTGTCTTTCAAGACAGGACTGTCTTGTTCAGGTTTTGGGATTCACATTGTGCACTGTAGAAAGGAGCATTGTTTTTTCTTAAGTGCATTTTCTATGCCATGCACAGAAAAGTCACAGCACATCCAAGACCAGTGGGAAAGGGAAGAGTGAGGGAAAGATGAGAGAAATGGCCACAGGAACCTGGTGTCTAATTTGCACTGTCCTTTAAGAAATATTTTTCTTTAAAGAAAAGGTGGAAGTATCAAGAGCTGCAAAGAAAGAGGAAACAGTTTGGGATCATCCAAAAGCAGTAGGGAGGACAGAGGTGCTGTTTGGGGCTGGTCAGGAAATGGAAAGAATCCAAGATTCTTTCCCAAGGAAGGGAAGGATTCCTCCCAAGATTAGTTGGGACCCAGCCTTTATTGCTGCTTTATATTCTTTAATTAAAATGGACAGAGAAACACAGAAGGAAGTCTACAGTTAAAAGAGGTCTTCAGTTCACTTGACTCACTGGCATATTTGAAGGCAAAGAAAAGGTTGCAGAATCATTTTATACCAATGCATTCCCTTTTAATTGTATGGGATGGATGTAAAAACAACATTACATCAGCTGTGAAGAAAGTGACTGTCACAATACCTTGGGCTGCTATGTTTCATCCTATCTATAAACCCATATAAGCCAATTGCCCAAGTCTTTTAAAGACACTATTTCATATTTTTGGAAAGGAAGGTAGAAAAAAAAAAATTACCCAGATCCCTCAGGGAATATAGGCCCTTATGCTTTGACTTGTAAAATTACCATTGTTAACATACTGATAATTCATACATGATACCACTTAGCAAATGTGAACCTTTACCTCCTTAACAGCCCCGTGATACAGGCTGTGTTGGGTCAAGTTCAGCATCCCCATAAGTACATTTATGCATGATGAGCTTGATAATTTCCCTCTATCTCTCAAGTAGAAAAATAAAGAAAGAGAGCACTGGAAGCAAAGCTGCAGCCAAACTAGGACAAAAGCACAAGTAATCACTCCCCTTTCTCTCTTTACAGTGAGCATTTTTTTGATCATTCCTGTACTGTTAGAGCAATATTAAAGGTTTCATTCCATAACCCTGGCTCACACAAGAAGACCTTTTGCAAGCAGAAATACCCCATGAGTTTAGTAAAATTAGTGCTGCTATATAATGAGATTTTAAGAAAGGACCCAGGTGGAAGCCACTGGTGATGGAAATTGGTCTAGTACCTCTGAAAGAAAGTTTTTGTACCGTTTTCCTTGTCAGTGAAAGCCACCCATGAAATTAAGATATGATTAATTGGAACTCACAGCAGTGTTGTAGGTTAGAAGCTCTGTGTCATATCGTCATCTCCACTTTAAATTCAACAGATTAAAAACATTATGCCTTGATCCTTATTTACAGCTGACAATCACCATTTTCCATAGCACGCAACCAAAAACTTCTGCTTTGCTGTTTGGGGCCATACTGCAGCACGGCTGGGACTTCAGGAGCACTTCAGAGTGCATATTTCAGAAACAACACCCTGTTTCTGTGAATGAAGGGTCCTCATTTTCTACTGCTAGATGTGCAGGCACGCCTCACTAACAATTACTGGGGGTCACAGGCAAACAATTTCTACACCTACTGTACATAATAATTGTCCTGAGAAATTATCTTCACAGCCTTCTAAGCTTCCGTTTGCAAACAATGATCTATATGATAATAATATCTCTATAGCTTACAATGCATACACATTAGCCTGGTGTATACACAGCACAACTTTCCATAGAGAAGTCCACATTGATAATCAAAACTTTATTCCATACTTCATAGCTGGGAATAAAATGCTTGGCATGTTTTTATCAGCAAAATACTCATTTTCAGTGCCTCTGGCTGCGCATTATTCTTGACTAAATGGACATGCTACAAACCTCCTACATTCCAACATATGGCTTTCTTGCATGCTTCAGAAAGAGAAATTAAGCAGCCATAAGCATTAATAGTCTCTATTGTGCTAAATGAAAAAGATTTTGTAGTATTATATCTCATCCTATGGTTGCTTCAAGAGACGTCTCTTTAAAAAACCAGAATATATTTACATTCAAAATTAAGGGGGTTTTTTCCCCATTTAGCATAAGCCTGTAATATGGCAGACATGCACCTGAGCATGCTGTTTCCCACACAGCAAAGCATATTTGTGTGTTGTTAAGTGGTAATGCATTTCATGTATATGATACCTGCTCCGCCAAGTTGCCTCTCTTTCTCTATGCATGCTGTAAGAACATTTTTAATGAGATATTTGCCATTAACAATATTTTCATACATGCATGCTATTCATAAGAGGAAAAGAAATAATTTTGCTTTGGATTAAGTTCAGTTTTAAATAACAAACTGCATTATTAAAGCTACCCCCTTCCTGAAGCAGAGGCACATGCCTGTGTGCACACACACAGGTACACACACCCTCAGAGAGCAGAGCACTGCATTTTCCTCTGAGTATCATGTGTCCCCTGTAGCCCTTTAATGCTTAAGGCTAAAATGCTAAAACACTAAAAACAGGTGTACCTTGACCCTCTGAAGATCTGATAAGATCTGACTGGATCAAAGGCCAAGGTCACTTGAGTCATGAGATTGGCTGAGTGATATTATTTTTGTCATGGTTCCAAACTGTTGAGAGGTAGGACTCTGATTCTGGCACATGAGAATCAAATGATATGATAGTCTAGTTATTAAATATGACAGATAGAAAAAGCTGTATGTTGCACAGCTACTCTGTGATTAGTAGCCTATATTTTACAATGTCACTGCTCTGAATGCTGTAATACTTCCAAGACTCTTTCAAGAACTAAGGCTTTTGAATTTAAAAAGAAACAATAAAAGAAGATAGAGATGAAATCTGGTAACAGCTCCGTAAGATTTCACAGCTTATTTTCCCAAACAGCATTCTATTTCAATAATTCAACTGCAAAACTAGTTCTCTACCACCATTTTTTCCTTAGAACCATCTTTAAATCTTCTATTTTATTTTATTTTAATCAGACAGATGAATAAACTTCTACGGAACATTACAGGAAAGCAAAACAAGAAAAGTTAGCTCTATCTTCTCATTTTCATGTTATGCTTGCAAATAGATGCAGCATTTTAAATCCAGCTCTATTCCCCTGCAGGTAACCTATCTTAAGAATTAGGGAGGAACCCCAGCAACAATAAAAATGCCCATCTCACCCATGTATCTCAAACACTATCTTTTTAAGGTAATCAAAAGTAGAGTAGTTTGATGTTTAGCATGGCATATCTATAACTTACACATCCTATCAGTTCATTCATCTGTAAACTAGATACACTTTTCTCTCTCCCTGATGCCTTGCAAATGCTTTTAAAGGGCTTTGAGATCCACTGATGAAAGACATTTTAATAGCATGCAGTATCACTGACATGGGCGTCTTGAGTCCTTACTTGCATTTTGAAAATGCAGCCTTTTGTCTTTAGAAGGAGGCCTAAAACCCTAATTAAATCGGAAGATTTTTGTGGGCTGAGGGATTGTGCAGTATTAGATAAGTTAGCAACAAACCCAACAAGTAGTCCAGAGGGAAAAAAAATAAAATGCAATCAGGTAATCTTACAATCAGCACATAAAAGCTAAATAGAAACATATTACATAGCCTGTAACTATAATGGGCTAACACTGCATTATTTCCAAGACATAACTACTGCACACAATCAGGAAGAGAGCGAAGAACCATGAAGCACTCAGTGGAAATGAGATGGGAAGGGAGAACTTGCATTCAAAACTTGTCATTTTCTGATGTTTCTTCTCAAAGAATGGATGATTGCTTGCTATAGACAATGAAAGTGATGATATTAAGGCATGCCTGAACAGGCAACAGTTGCTACTGTGCTTCAGACCAGAGCTGGAAGGAACAACTGTTTCTGTTTTGAGTAGAAGTGGGCCCCCAGTCTCTAAGAATGTGTGCATGATGTATAATAGATACCTGTCTGATATAATTAATTATATTTTTCCTAAATTTAACATTGCCTGGAGGGTAAAATCATTTTGCTTGGTGAAATCCCTCATGCCACACAAAGTCTGTGCACAAGTCAGATTTAATTGCTGTGATAAAACCACAAGAAAGACCAGGTTTGCATTAAATCTATAACCACATCTAGTGAAGAATAGCTTTAATCACCTTTGAAATGGTGACCACAAGATAATTAAAGGGAGAGTGTTCTCATTAGTAATTATCCAGGAATATCAAATCTCAGTTTATCTTGAAGTCCAATTTAAAATGACTTGGCATGGTTTTAATTTTTTCCTCTATTTCTGAGGTTATGAATCTCCTAGAATTTCTTCTGTGAGGGTGGGAAAAAAATCGTTTGCCCTGTGGAATTCCACAATCCACTGTCATGCTTCCTTTCCTGTGTCTGTGCTAGTCAGAATACCAGGTGACTTCTCATTGATACCTTTGCCATTTTCATATTCAAGACAAACTGAAAACTGAAGTTTTTCATTCCCACTAAAGACAGCATTACTTGTGTTGCTAGGAGATGATGTATCTCCTTGCTCCCATCACTTAAATCCTTCTTGGTGTAGTTTCTCTGCTCCTGGTAACAAATACTTGATCTCTTGCACATGTGCTTCCAGTGGAAAAGGGAAGCAGAATCTCACTTGAATCTGAGCAACAACTTGCTTTAATTTGCACATGTAAATCAGCCTTGAATTTGAGTTTTTCAAAGAACAGCACAGAGAGAAAATTCTGCTTCTCACATTGTTTCCTCTGTCTGACCTGTTTAAAAAAATCTAACACAGCACATTTCATTAGGCTCAGCCTTTACTTCATTGTAAAGAAAAGGAATTTAGAAGACTGTATTTAAGAACATCAGATAGTGCTAACAGCACAACATGGCATATGTAGTAGGGTAAATTATTCTTTTACAGGAACTTATTTCCCTCTGCATACTTTCTCTGTTTTCCTCACCCTTTCCTCTTTACACACCTTAGCAAATATGCCAGGAGGGGAGACTCTGGTCTGAACTGCTGCCTATGAAATTTCAGACAGCTTGATTTCTGGCTTGGCAAAGTTTGGTAAGGGTCGCTTTCAATATTAGGCTTATAATGAAAGGATTGTTGTAACCTTATCTATGTTATGTGGAAGAGATCAACATCACTCAATCATTAAAAAAAAAAAAAAAAGCAGAAGGCTTCTTTTCTTTCTTTAAATGTAATTTAGTTTTCCTTTCCCCCTTTCCCAAGTTTCATTGTGGGTTCACTGAGCTACTCTCCCCTTCAGGCAGAAATGGAAACCAGAGGAGTTGCATTCCTTCAGTCTGTTTCTGACAGCAAATGTGGCTGCATCAAACTTAGCAGCTAAAACCTTGCCCTGCACTCTGTAGTGCAGCTGTGCAGAACTTGGCTGTTTCAGATCACAGTGCTTTTATAAAGACTTTCGCAAAGATTTCACTTGGCTTGCTGCTGCTGAATTGCACTTTGAGACAGGCAAACACCACAAAAATAAAGGGGAAAAAAAAGGTATCAAAACACTCAGTGGAAAACCTTGCATTTCATCTGGTCCTGTGTTGAAATTGCATGGTGCTATGAAGTTTGCGTGATACAGAGGAATAAAAGAATTTTTTGAACCTTGGCCCAGGTTTGCTTTGATATGTTCACAAACCGTAGCAAAACTTTCAACTGATATAAAGTGAGATTCAAGTTTCTAATGAAACCAGGCCATTTTGCATGGATTCAGGTTTCATAATGCAGGTCTCTTACAGCTGTACTCTCAAAGGAACATATTCCTATCTCAAGATGGGATTTACATACTGTATGTAACTCCCCACATGTCCCGGCAAGATTATTACTTTCTTACATAGCCGTAAATCCTAGAGCTTTATGTTATGTCAAGGGAATGGATAATCCGCTCACTAAGGGCCAAATCCTACCCCTTGAACAGGCATGTCAAGGCCCAAGAGGTAAAAGAAACCCTATTCTTCGAGGAGATAGATTAGCAAGGCACGCCCTCCTCAGTGGCACAGGAGATGCTCCATTCACACTGGTGCTAGGGTCCCTGAGCAAGGACATGGTCAGCCCCAAGAGCCCCACACAGAGCAGCACAGCACAGCAGCACAGCACCAAACAGAGCAGGCACTGGTTAGGTCATGTCAGTCAGGTCCTGACACATGTTATTCTTTTCCCTGGAAGCATCCCTGCAACTTAAATTCAGAGAATATTGGCCAATTAACTAGGGTGATGTCAAACTGTAGAGAGGATAAACAGAAAGCATCAGGTTCTGGACTCAAGAGCCACTCTCTTGCACTGAGGGGAGATGGAGTTTTTGAGTGAAAGCAGAATAAAAATTTATAGCTCTGCACTATATTTTAGTTTAAGGAAATCATGATGTTTTTTCAGAACGTGAATATTCTTCATTGCAATTTTTGTAACAGCAACCAACAGCCCAAAGAATTCTCTCTGTACATATGCAATTCTCTCTATACATACCACCAGCACACCCTATCATCTGCCTGTTTAATTTCCATAATTTTGGATCCCTCCTGTCCTGGCCACCCTGGGTGCCCTGAAGTGCACAGATGTGCATGGTGTGATGTATTGATACACCAACAAAAAGAGCGACTACAGAATTTCTGCATTTCCCAAGGAATATCTCTCTGGGAAGTGCAATCAGCCAGGAAAAATGCCCTTTTCCAAAGGCCAAGAACAAACAAAACTGTCCCTTCCCAGCAGCAGCCATCACATAATGATAGCTTGTTTGAGCTGTGCCCACATCAGGCAAGCACCAGAGAGCAGGACGTCGCCTTGCTCAGAGCTGATGTCGAACACTGGACCCAGCTTCCTTCCTTTCCCCTTCTCCCTGCCAAGCCAGGGCCCTCCCAACACACCCCTTTATGCTGTGCAGGAGTGGTGTGTATAGGAAGCAATTAACTCCCCACAGCTGGTTTAATTCCTACGGACTGTAGTGCATTTTCTAGCCAGCTTAAGGATTAACTCCTTTTTCCCCAGTGTCTCAAGAGGTTGTGCACACTCTTATGAGTTAGAGTACAGCTCTGAACACATTTGACAGCTGACTTTCAGCAGCAGTTCCACATCTGAAGGGCTATCTGTCTTTAAACAAAACATATTATCAGTAACAGATTAAAACCAAAGTTCTGTGTTTAGACGCATTGTTATAGATCTGCTTCAAGCAAATATAATTATGTCCTGTAGCGTTTAACCAAAAGCACAGGAAAGGAAGTCCACATTGTAAAATCTTATTTCTTTCATGCAAGTGATTAGTATAGAATTGAATGATAATATTGCTAATAATAATAATAATAATACATGGCACTTATATAGCACCTGCCATCTGAGGACCTCAGCACTTTTCAAACAGCCACAAAATCTCACACATGCTAACAACATGGCTTGTGATCTTTCCTGCCTAACCTTTCAAAACTTTACATGCCATATGAGCATGTTAAAACCAGGAAATGAATATCCCTGTGACTTCACAGAATTGGACATGGGTTTAGGTCTAAATCTGGTGCAAATATGTGCCCACCCTAAGTGAATCTGACCCCGGAGTGGCTACAGTTAGGATATTATTGGAGTGCAGTGGATAAGTGTGCATACATGTTTAATTACTATCTGAGTTTTCATTCATTTAGGGAGTGTCTTGGTTCAAGGAAAGGCGAAAAACTTGGTTCAAGGAAAGCAAAAAAACTTGTAGTGCCAGAAGTCATCTTTACCTTATGCTGCCTGAGACACACACACAAAAAAAAAAAAAAAAAAAAAAAAAAGGTTTGGCCAGGTTAGACAGAAGATTCATTAATGTGCCCTTGATGCAGTCTCTACCACAGGTGCTCACATAAAGCCCAGCCAGATGTAAAATCTAGATCAGAAGTTAAATTTCCTCCTGCAGGTATGTTGGCAAAGGCTCTTGGTGCAGAGCCCCACACATGTACACCTGATTGGTGACTGTGAGGAGTTGTAGGTGAATGATGAAGCTACATAAAACAAAGATTAACAGATTCAACCCATGTGCTTGGCAGATATATTAAAGTGTGCAGATTGTCATTATGTGCAGGGTTTGGAAAATGCAACAGCAATTCCTGTTGAGAGGAATCAAGAATTAAATGGGACAGACCCTGGTGCCCAGCTTCTCATATGGCCTCAAGAACATGCACAGACTGAAAAGGGACACTGGTGGCTTATGGATATGACACCAGCTTAGGAAGCTGAGCTGCTGGGATCTATCTGCAGTACAGCCACTGATCACCTCTGCTACCTCAGTTAAATATGTTCTCTCTGTATTTTTGCTTTCTTTCCACTTCAGAGAAAACTGTCATTAAAAAAAAAAAAAAAAAAAAGTATTTTTAAGGTGAAATTTAGTTCCATTAAGAGGTAGTTTCTAATGATCTAGCAATCTGTGTGATACAAGGAGACCCAGGCACGTGAGCACAACAACTCTCTGTTAATCTCATTCATGACAAAGCCAGTATTATTGATTGGGTATCAGACCAGATGAGGCCTCACAAAACTACTCTAATGTAATATACCTTAATTTCAATAATCTTATGTACTACTGAGCACAGTAACCCATTAATTGAAACTTTTGGTCTTTAGATATATGTATCTATCTCAATACAAAATTCTTTGAAGAGGGAACATCTTCCTTCCTTCCTTCCTTCCTTCCTTCCTTCCTCCCTCCCTCCCTCCCTCCCTACTTCCCCCCTCCTTCCCCTTCCCTCCTCTTCCCTCCCCACTCCTCCCTTCCCCTCCCCTCCATCTCAATACTCCTCTAGAGATATTTAATCCTCTTCACACTAAACTCCTGACTGAAAATTCCATATATAGCATCCATTTCTAAAAGCCACCCTATCCAATAAGGGACCAGAAATAAACCAGGTGAACAGTCACACACAAGGAATAACTTCAAGTAAATAATCATAGTGTTCAAATTGCAGATAATTCATAGGGTACAGTTTGCTCACAAAAATAATTCAGCAGACAATTACAAATAATGATCTAATTTGGGAAAATCGCAATCAGCTTGTATGCATTACATTTACAGAAGAGCTGAATTTGCTGGATGAAATATTTGTTATGAAGAGTTCAACCAGCTCCACTATTTACTTCACAGAGTAGCTAAATCCAAAGAGCACACAGTAGAAACCACTGCAGAAGGGAAATATTTACATATTATCTATGTTAGAAGTGTACAATGAAAGTTGGAGAGAATACACAGCTAAAAAGACATGCTAATCACCCTGGAAATCATAATGCAAAATTAGCATGCAATAGATGCTAAATGGCAAGCAAATAAATGCAGACACATGACCAAACTAGGCCAGAAAATTCCAGATCAGTATCTTACTTCCTCACTGATAGTATTTATTTTATGGGTAGGGGAAATGAATGATGTTGTTACCATTGTTGCAGGGCTCAGACCAAAATTTCAGACTCGTTTGGCTCTCACACACACAAGGTTCCTAATTTCTATCCCATAGAGACTGACTGATGTTACCAGGTTCATACCAGAACCTGATGGAGTGCAAGGTGTTTCGAGATGACTATGCAAAAATCTGTGGGCTGCCTTGAAATTTTGAGCCCAGTTTAGCAAAACTGAAACAGAGTTACATTTCACAGTAATCACATTTCCTTTTGGTTCTTCCAGGAGAGAAGGCAGGGAGACAAATGGAGCAGGATAGACAGACATTGTTGGAAGTCAGATTCAACTCTCTGTTTTAGGTGAATCTGTCCTTGTTATATTTTGGGATCTTTCTTTGCAGGAGCTTGTCTTGTCTCATCTTAGCTAAAGGCTGTCAAAGTTCGCCTCCCGGACCAGAATATTCACTTCTGACCTAGCTTGGGCCAAGTTTTAGACCAGAGGATATTTATTAGACAGCTTCACAGTTCTAAACAAACTCATTGTTCCACAGCTTTAAGCAGGGAATTTCTTATGAATAATATCATGTCTCAATTTCACAATCCCTATTATAGACTCTATTTATAATGCCTTGTGGAAAAATATTCTTCAAGCAACATTGAAGAAAGGAGCTTAAAATGAACATATGTTGAAGTTAATAAATTATAGTATTTCTTGTTCTCTTTTTCCCCCTTATTTTGTTTCCCATGTTTTGGGACCAATCCCATCCAGACCAGGTCCAAATAAAACTGAGGAAAGATTTAGGAGGCAATTTGGGATCAATCCCATTTTAGCAGTACTGTTCTTACCACACCAGGATGTTATGTAGTTTCATCTTTTTCTCTCTTTGAATGTTGGCCATCATTTCAGCCTGCCTGCTCTGCTGCACGGAATTTGATATGCAAGTTGCAGAAGTGTCCCAGATTTGGTCTTGACCAAAAAAAAGTGAGTTTTTTAAGGATCCCATAGCCACAGCATTCATATTTCCTACACCATATGGCACTGGAATACTCAGTGGGAGTTGAGGCAGTAGAAAAATCCTGGGTGAGGCTGCATGAAGCTACAAACACCATTTGAAAACTGAGTTGTCTCACCACTCTGACCAGAGAGTCTCCACAAACCACTAATAAATGTACTCCAGACCACAGCTGGGGAAAGGCTGAGATAGACAAATCATTTAAAAACCAGAACATGCTTCATTCACAGAGCTTTCTTTAAAGGGGAATGAAAATGAGGCACAGTGTCTGACAAAGTATTTCCTTTAGACAATACAATACTTACTTTTAATTTATAATCCAGTTTACTTGGCAAAAATTACTTTTCCTCCTCATTTCACTGCTATGTACTTTCTTGCCTCTACAGGGAGCCAGCTGGTCACCACTTTCTGCCCTAGAGGTAGCTGCTTTTCACTGGTGCTTTATATTGTTGTGAAGTGCTTAGGGATTTACAAGATGGAAGACACTATAAATGTGAGAAATTGTGGAGCTTGTTAAAGTTATTACGAAACTTCCACTTTGTATTAGTCAGATCTTTTCACAGCCACTTTACCACTGAAGTCATCAAAATGTCATCCATCCTTTCAACTGGGAAAGAGAGCTCAACAGATTCATTTAAATGGCATTATCCATCCTAAAATTCTGTTCAATTTGGGTGACTGATGCCTGCACCCAGTTTATCCCCATTTTTGCTCATGCTCTGCAAATTTCAAACTACACAGAATTTGAACTCTCTCTGTAAGCAATGTTGGTTAAACACAGACAGATATAACTATACCATCATAAAAAATAATAATTAAAAAAAAATTTAAAAAACTGAAAACAAAGAAACTGAAAAAACCACCCCAGGTTGTTCAGACAAATCCACATCTTAATTACTCTTTATTTCTCTCTAGATCTTGCATGTGTCAAATCATGAATGAAAAAATTTGATTTAGAGCTCAGGACATAATAGATAAAAACAGTCATTAGAGCATATGCACGTACACAAAATCATCATCAGTTCAAGTTAGTCCAAATGGTCCAGTGAGGAAACAAAGAATTAACAAATTCATTGTGTGAGCAGCCTGCTGGTCATTAGCAGCTCTACAGAAAGAGATGTCAGCTTAACTAAAACGTTATTGTTGAAGTAAAAAAAGAAAAGGAAAAACACCACAATTATGACATTCAATTATTCTATTAAGTGAAATTAACTATTCTTCTTGTTCTTTGAAAAAAGCAAGATAAAGCACAGGATCCAAATAATTAGGTCAGCAGCAACGAATTCTGAAGAAAAGCTGTCTAGACTTCTATTTTCGTTTTCAAATTTGAGCGGTTGGGTTTTGTGTGCGTTTGCCGCTTTGAATTCTCAGGGTGGTCACGTTAATAAGTTTGCCCCAGCAGGTAGAGTGAAGCCTGGATCAAGGTGTGGCATTCCCACTTTGATGTCGGCTGTCACGCTCAGCTGCCTCTCGATCTCTTTGGCTGCCATCAAGTCTGTTGTTGTGGGAGACCAGGTAAGCCAGGGCTGTTCTGCTGCCTGGGACAACTCAAAGGAGGGTCAGTTCAGGTACCCTGAGAGGGGTTGTGGTCCTCACCAGCTAAATAAACAAGGAGAGCATAACTTGTAACTAACCTTTTTGAAAAAGGCATTGATTCTTGCTGGGCTTTTAGCAGAGGCCACAGAATGTTAGAGCAACAGCAATTACTGAGGTGTGTTTGTAAAAGGTCCTGTAAAAGGGAAACTATACGGTGGAATGGCAATGGTGGACCAAGACAAACAGTGAGTTGGCAGGTATTTAGAGAACTAGAAGCACAGTTCACAAAAAAATTTATAGACGAAAGGTGTGTGAGGAGGTGGAGAGTGGAATAAGACTTTCTTCAACTGCGAATTTGCTGGACACTCCAGAAGCAAAACACTTTAAAAGCAATATTTTCCCACCTTTTCTGTTCCAACAAACACTAGTAACTAATAGCTGTGGCTAGCACAGGTTCTTCCCGTGGGAACATTTTGCTATATTTCATAAACAAGATAAAGTTTGGATGTTTTGCAAACAGTTTCTCCGGATTGAGTCAGTTCGGGCTTGGCCAATTGGGCCTAGGGGGAGGTCTCGGGCTGACCAATCTGGGGCACCTCTGTAGACTCTATATATATGGAATTCAAAACAATAAAGTTCCTCTTCTCCTCTCTTTCCTTGTCTGAGAACTTGGGTCAGTCCTCAGCTAGCCGCTCAACAGCGACAAATAGCAACTGTCTGCAAAGCAAGATGCAAAAATGAATGAGCAGTTTACAAGGAAGAATGCAATACTAGCCTTTCCTTGAGCACAGGGAGGTCTGTTTCAAAGGGAAGCTCAGTAGGTGCAGTCTATTATTTATTAGTGTGACTAATGCGAGGAACTCCCATGGTTCACACAAGGAAGTTCTTCCCTGCTTATCTCAACATTCTGTAGGATAAAACCTTTCATGCATGTTGTCCTCAAATGTCAAAAATGTTTTCATCTGAAAAGGAGGGTGGAAACCAAGTAGACTCATCCCAGAAGCTGAATCATCACACTGTATTTCTGATATTGTGCTATGATGTAAACCATGACTGCTCTCAGCAGCCCTGAACTCTGAAGATTTAAAAAATTAAACATTTTAACACAAGTGTGAAATCTTCTGTTTACCAAAGACTCCATCTCCTGCTCTTACTTTCTAGTCTTTACCTAAGCTGGCAAAAAGATGAAAATTTTGAAGTGACAGCTGAATGATTATGGGACTTCTGAATTTGGTCCTTTAGTCTTAAAGAAAGTAACAGTGTGAAAAACCGGCCAGTGGCCTCAAGCTTTTCTAAAACTAAATACCAGAGCAATGCTTATGCATTTCTTCTATTCTCTCACAGTTGCCACCTTGAGACATAGGTACAGTTAAGGCCAAAAGCAGCCTTGCAAGGCTGCCTGCAACTGTCAAGCACATTCATCCAATGCCAATAACTTCTGAGGATTTGTGGAAGAGTATGAGCTGCCACATACAATCCAAATTGGAATTCATCTTGCTACATTGCCTTTTTGACAGCATAGTGAATGATACCAGTGGTCACAATAAACCCTACAATTTGAAAACAAGGCTGGAAACACCAGTCAACTTACTAATATCTGCTGAGTTTAAATATGGTAAACCAAGGAAATGGTCTGCAGCCCAACCCCAAAGTGCTGCACATGGAGGCTCCCGCATTTCAAACTCTTTATCATGGGACCTACAGTTTTGCAGTCTCCTGCTCCATGGCCCATGCAGCTTGTACTGTCAATTACTCATTTTGCATTCAGTAATATCATTTTTACTTTTCTACAAACCTAGGTGGTTACTTGGGACTGGTGTAGTGGGAAATCACATGGCATGAGTGGGGCTCTGCTGTACAACATTTGGAAGTGCATTGCAAGGTGCAGCCCTGCCATGATGTAGCAATGAACTATTTTCAGATCTTAGAGAGGTACAAAATGGGAGATTGTTCATCAGTTTCTCAAGAAATTGCAACAAAGTTTTCTGCAGGAAAAAAAAGGTGTGTCACCAGGACAGCCTTAAAACACACTTTCAGAAGTAAATTAATATTTCAAAGGCATAGACAATCCATATCTAACATTAAGAATAGAGAATAATAGACACCATTGACTTAGGAACTGCCTATGCATCAGCAATGGCTTGTAGGAAATGATCCCATAATTCAGTGTGAGATGAGAAGATGCTACAGAGCATCATGTATTAGTGCAACACCACTTTAGTTGTTTGTTGTTTGATGCATATTGTGAGTAAACTGCCAAGAGCTCTGCAGCAAGCTTCAGCCACAAGATATGTGGAGTTATTACTGTGGTCAGTTCAGTTCCTGAAGTCTATAAGTAATCTTATTTTTACTTTCTCTTTTTTTTTTCCCTTGTGGACTGTAAGTGTTCATTATTTTATCAATGTTAACAATGGAATAGATGAGTAAAACTTCCAGAGGCATCTAAATGACTTAAGGACAATAAATCCCATTGGCTTTGGATTCTAAGTCAATTAGATGCATTTGAAAATTTTACCTTTTATCTGCATGCTTCATTAGTCAGATTTATTAACCAATCATTTAGGAAGGAAAAGGCCAGAGCAAAAGGATCCCCAAAGTGTAAAATTTACAACACTGCTATCTATCCTCACCAATTGCCCAAGTTTAATTCTCTAATTTAATTCATTAATTAAAGAATATGCTAATTGACTGAAAAACCCAGGCAGAGGTTTTTCTCTGAGCTCTTTCCCATTGAGAAAAACGGATCCCAGTTCCTAACAAAATACACATATCAAGCATAAGGCCATTGAAATTCTTTTCAGATCTGAGCTCACATTTAGCACAGGAGTACTTATCCCTATTGAATATATTATTTCACCTGAACTTTCCCAGGAAAAGGAATTTTCGTAGTTTGCATTTCTCGTCAGGTCTCCAGCCCAGTGCATTCTGTTGTCAGCAAGTTTACTCCAAATATTCCATCCTGAGTTATTTTGCACCCATTTAATTTCACTCATTTAACTTGATCCCTACGCCTTAGTGCTACCTAAAATAATTCCTCAATGCTTTTGCCAAGACTGAGCCAAATGGACGAAAAGCCTCAAGGACTAAGAAAAGCATCTCTGCAGAGCTAAGTGTTTGTGCTTCACTGTAATTCCTTTTTTCCATAGTGCTGACATCTCTGCAGGTAGCTTTTTTGCCTCTGGGCAATAGGGTCGTAGGTTCATAGTACAGCAAAGGGGGAAGGCTGGAGAACTTCCTTTCCTCTTGGCCCAACACAGTTATGTGCTGTATTTCTCTACTGTTCCCATCTGCTACATAAACATTTAATAGCCCACAACTGTGCTGAAAAGCTGATAAATTCTGACACATTGGCCCATTTTCTCACTTAAGACTACAGTATGAAACAGTATATGGCCACCTCAGTGAGAGAATGCATTCAGGTCCCATCCCTTATTTTAAAATGTTTTCAATATTAAATCTTTCTAATTCAGAGAAATATTTTACAGAAACTATTGACCTCACACTTATGATAAAAAAGAAATCAAAACCCCCCAAAACAGCATTTGGGATTATTTGCCCGTGAATATTTCTGTCTATTTACAGTAGATCAGAATTAGTAGGAGAGATAGAATGGAGGTTTTATATCATCAATTTAACATTAATTACCTAAATCTCTTTGAGGACATGTAACAAAAAGCCCCCGACATTTGTGTCACAAAGATTATTATAACATATTGCCAAGTCATAGCATTGCTGCACTGGTTGATAGAATTCAAATTCAAATCCAGGCTAAAGATGCTACAGCTGTCACCCTTGCCCAGAAAAGCCCTCTTAGGTTCAAAAGTTAGCCGTCCTCCTGCCTGCCTCCACCAAATCAGCTCCTGATCCCTGGAGATTACTAATCCCGACTTCTCTGCACATAGTTGACAGGAAGAATAAAGCTATTGTGCCTTCCTAATAATTCAGGCTAATCACATATTTATAAAAGAAAATTAGGAAGAAGTGATTAACTCCTTCCAGTTCAGCTATTGATAGTATAGAGTTTATAAAGAGGCAGCTGGAATAGCTTTAAAATGTGTTTAAATTTTAACACACTGTTGTAAAATAATAAATGTTTAAATAACTATGTTTTGGTTTAGCCTAGTTGCCCAACACTGCACCACTGTCACCAAGGAAACATGGAAAGGGGAAGTGACAAAGCCTGGTTTTGGATGCATAGGCAGCCTGAAAGTGCAGCTGTAATGCATGGGAGGTCCAGTTCAGGTGTCCACCCTCCTGAAGGAAATGCGTGTAGTAAACAGTTGAGAGAGAAAATTCATGTATTATATGATTCCTGTAGGATATGGCTTGAATCCCTGCAAGTTTGGAAGGATTCCCATCGTTATTTTTGTGTGTTTTAAAATGTTGGGAATTCTAGAGTGATTCTGCTCCCAGTGCAATACAAAGCAAAAAAATGGCTACTATTCTTCAGTGTTTGCAGTCTCAATCAGTTCAGTATTAACTGGGTACTGGTAGACCTAAAAATGACAAACTAAAAAAGCCTCAAAAACCCAGAATCCAGTGAGTTGTCACGGGCTTAGACAAGAGGTGTTCCCACATCCCTGTGTTCCTGGTATTTCCTGCATGTCCCACAGCAGTACTGATTCACTCATGATTTTCTCAAGTTCCCATTCAAGGAGAGGCTGGGCAGTGCTCAGTGACATTAATGTGTAACAAAGTCACAGGCACACAGCACCTTTCAAGAAAAAATCAGTATACCAGCAATTGTGGCCCACGGAATGTAAGGTTCTCTAGCAAGGGAGCAGGAAATGGCATATTTAAAGAGAGCAATATGCTAGAAGAAAATTAATTACTGAAACCACCCTCATATTGTCCTGTCCCTAACAGCAAGCAATTTAAAACAGTGTCTTCTCTGCAGTAACACCTTTAAAAATAAAGTGACATGCATATTTTTGTTTTTGTTGAAAATCTTTACTTTTATCAGGCACCACACACCATGAATATTTTCAAAAACTAGTAACTTTTAGATTCTTCCCTATATTCTGACAATCTGTTCATCCAGGAAAGAAATTAAAACCTTACTAATTCTTTAAATATTTACCTTTAATCTTAGCCAAAAAATAGAATAAAAATACAGTATTTATATGGAAATTCCAGTATGTTTCAGGTACTTCCTTCCCATTGATCCAACTCCATCTTTATTTCAGCTTTGAAACTGTTTTTTAGGAGACGGGGAAAGCAGGCAGGACAGACATCCAAAAAGGACAAAGGGCCAAATCATATTCAGAATTTCTGCACATAACAAATGAGAGCTGAGGTTGTGGGTGCAAACACAGGGCCCTATTGGCAAGGACAGGGTGCTTGCATGGGGTGAAGAAACTGCAGGTTCAAATCTTTACATTTTGAAATGTCTCCATTTCACACTGCATTTGCAGAAATGTGTTGATATCTGTAAAAATGTACTGAAACTTCTGATTTTCAGTCTAATTTCAGAATTAGACTGTATTTGCAGCACTGTATTTCATCCCACCTGTTTTATCACTGGCCAGAGTTATAGCATTTCTCCAGTAGTGTTTAAGAGAGAAACACAAGGCTCTGAGATTCTACATCTGAATCAGGATCTGTTTTATCTGGGAAAACTGCATATTTTTATTGGATGCTAAAATCAAGGAAAAGAAACAGGCAGAGCTCTAATGCACTTTAGGCAGCAGAAATAAATCTCATTTGTTTATCCTGAGCAGTTAATGAGTTTAAAAAATGGTTCAGCATTGTTAACCAGTCATTCTGACACCATCTGAACAATGGATTGTTTATTTTTTTTCCTTTTTCAGCCATCTCATAAGGCCAAATTCATGTGTGAATGTTTTCTGCCTTGTCCTTCTCTCTCTTCATACAATCATAAAGAATGCTTGTCATCCATCTATTGAGTAGTTCGGTCATAGACATTTTAAACAGCTTTAAACTGAAAGAGAGTAGGTTTAGACTAGATATTAGGAAGAAATTCTTTACTCAGAGGGTGGTGAGGCCCTGGAAGTGGTTGGTCAGGGAAGTTGTGGATGCCCCATCCCTGGAAGTGTTCAAGGCCAGGCTAAATGCGGCTCTGAGCAACCTGATCTAGTGAAAAGTGTCCCTGCCTGTGGCAGAGGGGTTAAAAGTAGATGACCTTTATGGTCCCTTCCAACACACACCATTCTATGATTCTGTAACTCCCAAAGAAAATGAAAGACATTCCAAAATATGAAAACTAGAAGCTTACAATGACCTCTTAGTATGAATGAGCAGGAGAAGAAAATGAATGTTGAGGAAAAAATGTCTTGTTTACAAACATTTATCTTCAATTATTAAGTATTTATGGAGGAAAATAGCCGTAGATACATGATTGGCAAATTGGCTTATGTTTAAATAATGTGTCTAAAGTTTGACTGAGCATGGAAGTTCATCTCTAAATAAACAAATGGTACCATAATGTTACAGTCATGAAATATAAACAAGCCGCAGTCATGGTATCTGCCTGCCACACTAAAGTTGTGCAGAAGCATCCGAGTTTCCTTAAGCTCTTCCAGTGAACTGTGAAGAGGTTTGTATCAAGGAAAGTCACTGAAGTGTGTTACACTCACAGCTTTTCCTTTCATTGCATCTCGGTAGCCAAGGCTGCTGGTGAGCTGAGGTTGCCGGGAACGGAAATAAAGGAGCGTTTCCTAATGTCACCTACAAAATCAGGTAGCTTTCTCTCCAAACACTTCACCTCTTCAGCACTCATTGTGGAATCCCATATAAGGTGCCTCAGATGCAATACCCTCTTTGAGGTTCGGGAGACAGCGGCAGAAACAGGCAGGTGAACAGGGAGGTTTTTTTTGCTGATTTGCTGGGTTTGTCTCTGCTGCTGAGCCCGTTATTACAGTGTGAACTGCTGGCAGCTGTCCATCTGTCTGGTCCCCATCCCTTGTGGTAGTGCATTTGCACTGCCAAGCATCTCATCCCTGTTCCGCTGGTACGAGGACTGATAGCCACAAGAGGATTTTCTATTTGCTTTTTGGGGAGGCCAGGTTAGAAAGGATGGTATGCAAATCTGGAAAGATTTGGACATGGTAACTGCATTGAGAAAAACATTCTAGAAGAATGAATGAATTGATGTCTGCCAGCCCATAACCTCATTTGTCCTGTGAGCAAAACGTTGATAGAGAAAGCTGCATTCTTCAAAGGATGAATATTACTTACACACTCAGAAATGAGGACTTGGGAAAGCAATTGATTCTGCTTCTTCACACGTCCCCTTCCCCTCTGCTAAACCTTGCTCCTGTAGCAGATGGGTTTAGCCTTTCTAAGAGGCACAGCTGCAGCTGGTTGCACAGAGAGGAGCTGCCTGAGGGCCACTGTAGGCCACAGAGAGCTCACTGGAGTATGACTGTGACCCTGAACCCAGTATTTAAATCAGACAGAAAGCAGAGTCCAGACTACTCTTGCCAGTCTCGCTGAAGAGTGGGTTTGTGTTCTCAATAGGCTGAAGTTCCCCAATCATAATTTTGTACATAATTTTAAAAATATCTGTAAGAAGCAGTTTCTTTCCCAGTTTTCCTTTTTTCTTTTTTTTTTTTTTTTTTTTTCCATTCATAGTGTGTGAAGAGCATATTTACCACTTTGGGAAAATGACATGAAAAAACACATTTGTAAAAGGCAAGAGAAATTCTGCAAAAGATGATGAAAACGAAGAGACATTCCCCACCAAGGCAAACAGGGTACCACTAGTGAATAGTCTCTGTCCATCTATCCATGCTTGGACAGCCTTCCCAGAGTGTCCAGTTCACAGTGCACAGAAGGTCTGACTCATCATTCTTTCATACTTTGTGAAGTTATCTCCACAGGTATGAACTGGGAGTGAATGCTACCAACCCAATACTGCCTACCAGCTTATGTCCATGCAGCCCATTTCTTTGTTCTGGGCAACGGTGAATGATTTGAAAGAGTCAAGAAGACAAGGAATCACATCTGAAGCATTTTAAAAACTTATCAGACCACATTGCAAACAATGGAGTGTGCTATGGAAAGCATTTTTAGCTTGGGGAATGCAGATGAGAAAACATAGGGATCGAGCAATTAAAAGCCTTGATTCCCCCCTCCCACCTCCAGCATATGGCAGGAAATTGGACCAGAATCAAGTGATGTCTCTCCTTGGTGGAGTCTGACTTCTGACCTCTAAGACAATGGAGTCACAAGCTATCCTGAGGCTTGATTGAGAAGCCACTTCAACATTTCCATAAGTCATTCTGCCATTGCAGATCTGTCACAATTTTGTCATAAAGTTTGCAGAATTCTGTTGACATTGTGTCATCTCAATAAATGCAAAGGGAAAAAAAAATGAGTCGGGGCAGGTGCGAGCACAGATTTCAAGTCTAATGCGTGGGCTGCTGCATGTCTTCTGACATAATCTAGGCTCTCATACTTGATGTTTTTCTGGAGCCGTGGTGAACTCTTCCATCCTTTAAAGCGATCAACCTCATTTGACTAATTTGAGAAGAAAAAAAAAACCAGAAAGAAAAACACTTCACTTCCCCTCTCAAAGCATCCTCGGCCAACTTGGATCTTTAAAAAAAGTAACTTAACGATTTGGGGCCTGGTTGTCATTTACATGAAGGTCACTTCACACTGATCTGGCTGTGTAAATGGGCCATAAGTTACTTCTACACCCACTTGAAAGACCTCTTGTGCTTGCCAGAATGATGTAAAATAGCCTCAATGTAAGTGAGAATTCAGGCTCTTATTTTTAAAGCACTATCCCTTTATGGCAATGCATCAGTCAAGCACATTATATTCCACTCATTATCCTAATGGAAGCCTGCAGCTTGTAGAAGGCAAACAAAATGGCCACTGACAGCATCACAGCAACAACAACCAGGACAGGCATGTTCCACTGCAGAAGGACCCACAGCTTCCAAAATACCTAAATAACCCACCAGCTTTTAACACCTGACTAACTCTATTGGCTACTTGCTTGAACACATAGTCATACTGGTAATTGAAGGCCTTTTATCATGGGAAGGTGCAACCCACCAAGGTGCAAGACATCTGTTAGCATAAGCATGGTCAGACCTTTGCAGGACTGCAGCCTTAGTGTTTGTGTTCCTCTTGAGCTTGGTGCAGCTCTGGTGGGACCGTATTTGTGCAACCAAAGTGGCCAGCACATGAGTTAATAGTTGCAGCTACTGCAGTTAACAACTGGGTCTAGAGCTGAGAGGCTGTTCATGCCCTTCTGCACCCCAGCAGCTTGGTGCTATGTGGCTCAGTTTGCACAGAGGGCTTGGCAACTGTGATGGTGTGTCGCTGTTGAGCCGCTAGCAGAGAAAAGGACCCAGGTTCTCAGTGAGGCAAGAAAGAGCATTTATTATTTTGATTTCCATATATATAGAGTTTTCAGAGGTCACCCAGATTGGTCAGCCAGAAACCTCCCCCTAGGCCTGATTGGCCAGGCCTGAACTGTCCAAATCTCAAGACACTGTTTGAAAAACATCCAAACTTTGTCTTTGTTTATAAAACACAGCGGAATGTTCTCACGAGAAAGACCTGTGCTAGCCACAATGGTGCCTTTGGATTATGTTTAAAAGGAACCAGGTGAAAATTACTTGTATTGGATGGGCTAATGAATAAGCAGTGATGAGGAAGAAGCTTCAGAAATTTTGGAACTGGTGAGATTTCATACCAATATCAATGGGTTTCAATGCCTTTTACCTTATCCTTCAGTCACCCATCTGGTTGTATTTGAAGAGAGATTTAATATTCTTTGTAGAAGTTGCATTTGTGACCTGGATGCTTTGTGCGACAAACAGAATGAGGAAAGTAAGGAATGAAATACAAATGGCAAGAATTGAGAAAATAATTTGCTTAGGTAGAGTTTGGTGGCTTTATTGCATTTAAATGCACTCTAATCCCCAAAGAGAGTTCAAAAGGGTTAGAAACAGAGAGCTCAAACTGAATTGTGTGAAACATAATTTGAGCCCAGTCCAGACTTCAGTTTTGTGGGCCCTGGGAGAGCTAACACATTCAGATCCCCAGGCAGATGCCTCCCAAATCTCCATCACTAATCCCCTAGAAGCCTTCTGTTATTCTCTCATCTCCATCAGGCTGAAACAAACCTTCTCACCTTTGTGTAGCTCCCAAAGCAGGCAAACTCAAATTGTCTCTTAACTTTTGGAAGAAGATGGCAAAAACAAAATCTACGTTAACTAGTTTTAAACAGTGTCTACTACTCCTGCTTGTGCATCATTTCAGTTAATGACATGGTATTTAATAAAAATATTCCATTTAATACCACCACACTGTTACTTTTAAAACTAAATGTTTCTATAAAAAAAAACACAGACAAAAAGCCAATTAGTCCTGGCATGCATCTCAACCATTATGTATTTGACCTTTAGTCCCCTTATTCTTAATTTAAGGTCTCTTATTTATCTCCCTAACCAGTGGGCTTGTATAAACCTGATCCCATTCCCTTAGAAGTAATTATCAACCAGGGAGTTGTAATTTTGACTTGGACCTCTTGATGTGCAAAATATGAAAACCAAAAGATCCACATATTACTGGGCCACCAAAGTATGAGTGTTAATACCTTAGAATATTCTTAGATATTTCTTTGAGACAAGATGGGGAGCTGCCTGACAACTGGGAATTTTCAAGGGCCAGAGTTGTGGCCCTCGAGGCTCCAGGTTTCTGCTACATAACGAAGAGCTGAATAGGGCCATGCATTAGTTTGAAAACAAATCAGTGGGAGATCACAAGTCAGGATTAGAATATAATAGGAAAATTTTAAAAAAAATAAGTTTAATAAAAGGAAAAACAAGGAAAAACACTGACAAAGTCAGATACAACCTAACACCCTGTTAGTCAGGGTGGTGGTAGCAGTCCAAGTGAAGTAGTTCAGTTGAAGCAGTGATCCTGTGGAAGGTCTGGTCTCCTCCTGAAGGTCCAGTGGTAGCTCTTGTCCTCTAGAAACCCAGTAGACAGGGCTGACTTGGGCAGTTCCAAGGCCAGGTTATATCCAGGTGGGAATGCTTGGCTCCTCCCTCCTGGGTGGAGCATCTCACAATAAGATGAGATAATTCCATGACTCATGCAGTGGTTTCTTGATGGCTCATTGTCCGTTATCAGGGGTGAGTCATGGCAGGAGATAACAGCTAACGGCCCACAGCTGGTGGTAATAGAATACTAAATACATCTGTATTGTAACCTAGGACAGGCCAGCATGAGGCTGTTGGGCAAACTGAGAGAGGAGACATCCCGGGGACTACCACTGGAGCTTTCCCAGCCCTGCAATGGACTATTGGCTTCAGTGTGTGGGCAACTTCCAGCATCTCACACCAGCCTCACTCACTGAACAATAATGTATTTATCTCATGGCTCTCAGTTTAGACCTATGACTTATAAGGTGCAGGTTGCAGGGTAGGAAAATTTAAGGGGTTGTGTCCTCAGCCTACTGGAAAATCATTCTTTGTGCAATCTTTTTTGTGTGAGTGTGGATCGTCATGTCCAGAAATTACAATCATGAAAGTCCAGCAGGCAAACAGAAATAACAAGGCATGAATTGTCATAAATGGCATCACTACAGCACACCTCAATATACGGTGTCATCAGAGGCACATTCTTCCACTTCTTTTGCATGCTGAAAGTCCAAAACCAACTCTAATGCCAGGAAGTGTTTTTCATTAGAACTTTTAAATTTGAACAATACTTGTTGGAGTAAAACAACACTCTGTTTACATTTGTCAGCATAAAACTGAATTTCTCATCTGGGCTTTAAGTTCAAATGTCTGAGGGGAATATGAAGTGATTTTACTAAACTCCCCCAAAATGTCTCTCTCTAAGGAACGTTATCCGTTCTTTCCCTTCTCTACCAAAAAACTGCAGATGCAGCATACACTTAATCAGTGTTTCGCAAATTGGACATATTTTATTTCAAACTCATCCATGCACCTTCCTGCCCATCATTGTACTCTTCTCACAAGAACAACACGAGTTTTGACTGAAAAAGGATCACCCTGAGGTGACTAATATTGTTTTGTTAATAGCCATGTGGAATGGTTAATTGCTGGCACATAGACAATAAAGTTACTTTCTGTTGCCCAGCTCCCACCTGAAAGACAGGTACTTCCATTACTTCTCCTCTTTGGTGTCTCTCTGACTTTTCCTGAAGCACTCAAGAAATTCCATGTCCAAATGAAAGTGCCAAGTGAGGGAAAAGAAAGTAGGAGATAATCCAAGGAGAAAATGTGACAGTCATAATACAAGAACTGAAGGCATCTGATCAGTGTCTGGGCACTGAGCCTGGGAGAGGTGTAATGGATTGATCTGGTTCTGCTCTGCAATACAGATTTCATTGGTCTCATATATCCTATTAACCACAGCACAAAGTTTGTGCTGTCTGGAAGGGTGCTGGAGGCTTCTCTTTTTCTGACCTTTCTGTTTTGATGTCCTTTCCACAAACACAAACCAGGAAGGGAACTGAAAATATCAGGCTGGGAATGCCTATTGTTCATGAAGCAAGATCAGCACAGAGGAGAATTATGAGGAAAAAATGCAGAAAGCAAGATGGGGTGTGACACATGGAGCTTGTGTTTCAAAATAGCCCCAGTGCCACACTCTCCTCCCTCCCTAGCAGGACCACAAAAATGGTCTAGTTTGCCCTTCTCAGATACAGAACTTCTGGAAGCAACAAGCAACCCTTGACACTTTTTGCCTTTACATGTATGAAAACCAAAACTAGGGATATTTTTTAAAATGCTGAGTGGAAGTGCAACATCAGCTTCTTATTCTTTTTTTGGCTGAGAGGTCCCATGAACAAGCCTCAGTTCTCCTCTGGGATAGGATACAGAAACAGATATGTCCCTCCAGCTTCCTTTCAAATATCCAGAGGATATTTCAAAAACATAATTTTCTCCTCTCACTTTAATTTCCTCACCTGTTTTCGAAATCTGGAACTCCAAATCAGCTTATTCCAAGGAAACAGAGGTCTGATTTTACTGACAGTTTTCTCTTACTCAATTTACCTGCTGCTGCTACCTCTGTTATTGTATTCATTCCTGTTTTTCAATCAAACACCCAAACAGCCAGCCTCCCCAGAACACACCACTCCAGATTCACTTACTGTCATGACTTAATAAGCTCCAGCTCCAAAAGGTGTTTTTCTCATGAGATTTTTATTAATCAAATAAGTGTCTTCTTTCTTGCTAGTACTGGGGTGATTTGTAACTTCACCTGTCATAGTTCAGACCAAGGGGCATCTATCTCTCTGTACAAACAGAAACTAGCGAAAAAAGTCAGGTTCCAGCCCTCTGCTACTCATGCAGCTGCTGGGACCATCACCCAGACAGGAATTAGCATCAGACTTCGCACAAAGCAGCAGGAAATAAAGTTAATGTTGATCATAGCAAATTCCAATGCCAACAAAAATAATGGACAGGGCATACCCTCATCACTTCCCAAGTGTGCAGTGCCAACTATCACTAAGATCTCACTGTTTACACCCTATTTTGCCTCTTATTCCATGTTTTCTGTGCACTGTTCCTACATTCCTCCTTTTGGACAGGACAGGGCAGGACAGGACAGGACAGGACAGGACAGGATAGGATAGGATAGGACGGAACAAGACAGGTCTCATAGCCAATTAAACCCTATTATTGATGCCACAATGCCTATGAACTCAGTAATCTTTCTGCTGATAAATAGACAAGTCGTTAAATTTCCTTTTTTTTCCATAAAGCTTAGCCATAGGTGGACAAAGGTGAGTTAATTCTAATATTGGCAGCTGAGTTACACATGCTAAGCACACACACATGCACAAAAAATCCTCATTATTAAATCACAAAGCAATTAAAAAATTAAAAATTTCATAAGACCCCACATAAAAGAAATACAAGTGTTTAATGATGGATTATAAAGTGAAAGTGAGAAAAAAGTAAAAGCTCAGCTGTCTCAGGGGCTTCCCTTGCAGCCTGTGATACTGATTTCTGTCTTCACCCTCACACAAGCCGCAAGAGCTAATAAATTCCTGGCTCCCCTGCCTGGGAGCCAAGGCCGATTAATATCTGCCTACCTTGTTACCTAATTCATTATGGAATAGCAGTTAATTTGATTTGATATTATTTTAATAAAATTCTGTAATATATTAGATTGTTTCAGGCTATCAAAATAATTTTCCAATTATTACGGTTACTCAAGCAAGTCTTTTTTTCCCTTCATGAGCGGCAGTTGGTCTGACTCAGAATACATTAGCTCCTACAGCTTCATCCTGGCCAGAGGAATACGAAGTATATGCATGATTACACCAGAAATATTATTGCCAGTAATGTGAGCCTGCAGATCAAGGCACAGGGTCCAGATTGATGTGCAATTACAGGCCCCCATGATGTCATGACATTGCTGATTGCTCTTCATCTACAAATGAGTTAATGCATTAATATACATATACATGGTTACACACACACATATGTGCAAGCATGCATGCATGCAAGTATCTGTTATTTTCTGTATCCTGATACAGGTGTTTGAGGGACAGCAGTATATGAAGGCAATGTGGGATAGATGCTGCATCTCACAGAAACTCCTGTTACTTGCATCTGGCATGGACAGTGCCAGTCTGGCCAGCAGGAGAGGGTGGATGACTTTTGCAAGCAGTGGGAGTTGCCTTTTTTTGGCTGTCATTACTTCTGACCACTTGAACAGATACCAACATAGGTATTATATTTCTGCTTAGGAAGCGTCAGGCTGCTCTTTTCTCTTGGTTATAGCAAATGACTAAGAGACAGAGAAGAGAAAGGACATGAGTGGAACTTGATTGAAATAAGAAAAGGCAGCCTAAACAAAAGAGCAGGTGCAAACACAGCCATTCCATTTGCAGACAAGCTGAATGTCACAACATTTCTGCCTGGGTGTGTGAGAGCATCTTCATCATATGCTTAGGGGGTCGAGAGGGTTGAGAGGATGGGATTCCAAACACCTTCATGGCTTGATCCCAGTCCCACCAGACTGGGCCATCTTCTTCATTAGGGGCAGAACTGGGTCTGCATTACTAAATTCACAGAGTGCAATCAACAGCAATAGAACTGATCAGCTGCTAGGTCTCATCCTTTCTACAGCACTTCCTCGAGGAGCTCCTGTTCCCAGGAACATACAAAATATCTGTACTTCCATGCTGTGAGCAATAGGGTTCTAAATTCTAAATGGTGGAAGATATTGTTTGTTCCTCAAAAATAAGACCTGATAGGATCAGTTGCCTCACTTTTAGATCACCGTTCCATGAATACCGTGACACAATGCCTGCAATCCTGAACCAGTGTCTGACCCTGCTGGGGCCCATCCCATGGCAAGTTCATGAACAAAGTTCATGAAGGATTGCCATTTTGCCATTCTGTTCTACCATTTCCTTGCCTGGATTGAAAAAAGAAGTGCAAGCAACTGATAAGCTGCCGATCATTTTTAAGTGATGGTTTTCTGCCTTATACAGTACATCACAGTTTCTTTTTCATATTCTGCTTCCAAAAGTGGTTTTTCCCATTCCATTCAGTGCTCTTAGAAGAGTGGTGGCTGACCCATGGGATGTATGTCAAATATGATTTACAACCTTTTTCATGCTTCAGCAGAACTCAGCAGAAGCATAAATGGATCAGAACACACCATACATATGTGAGGAAATACAACTTCTTTTTGTTTCAGTATTTGTAAATTGCCTGATTATTTCCATTTCTTAGCTATCATTAAGTGCATGAAACAGCCCTGTTAATCACAAGATGTTGCAACAGCACTTATTGTGCAAAGTTTATTATTGTGAGTAAACTATTTGCAACCTCCAAGTGAAAGCACTATCATATCAAAGGTACAGTTTAGTGTAATTTTTCCTTCTGCACCTTAATTTTTATTAATTTATATTCATATAATTTATTTCAGTGGGTTTAAATTGTTGAGATGAAAATTATATTTTCTTCCAAAAGGATATTAGTGGAAGATGAGGGGATGGTACAGATGCCTAACATGAGGCTATTTGTCACTCCTGGCCAGCAAAAGTGTTTCTAAGTTTTCCTTTTAAAATCATTGCATTTTTCTACAACCTATATTTTTGCTAACCCTTACAGGATAAAAATATAACAAAATTATTATCTTGTCACAAAATTCAAGTACACAAAAGATTCTGGAAGCATTCACTGTTTTAAATACATCCATTTCCAAAAGAAAGCTTCTCATACAGCACTCAATGATTAGAAAGCTTTGCTTAAAGTCTGTCTCTCACCAATTTTTTTTTTAATATTCAAGCTTTTTTAGATGGGTAATATTTTTTTAATATTAATATGTTTTAAATGTATCCATCATGTTTTAAAAACAGGGGAAAAGACTTACAAAGGCTCCTGACTTTATCTTTTGGAAAAAATCCCAATGTCATTAATCATAACTAAAGTTTTTCAGTCACTCAGTATTAGTGATGCTGAAGTGAATTAACTAAAAGGCTTTCATGCTTCTTGATCTTATATCCCATGCCTGAAACCCTCATTCATTCAAATCTTTCTTACTCACATAAGTTGCCCTATTGAAGTCAGTGTATCTCAGCATGTAAGTGGGGTTTGAAGAGAGGCCTTTGGTATATAAAAGTGGGAAACAGAGTCCGTTCTCATGATTCTTGCATAGAAACTGGTAGGTTTACATTCTTTTCAACATCTCTAATGCATAATCATCTAAAATGATTTTAGATCCTAGAAATTGCTACAAGATGGTTATAAATTCTTTGTGTGGACAACTTTTCCATTTGGTGGTAAAACTGGAAGGCCTTATCACTCTTTTATAACTTTCTATATAATTTTTATGAAGGCAAACATAAGGCATCAAAGACTGCAGGCTAAAAACTCCTCTGTGATCCAAACCAAGTGGCAAAATTAAGTCCTGAAAAAGTTAAGAAACACATCTGGTTTATGGTCTGCTTAGGCGACTTGGCCTGAGAACATAGCACAGGAGTAGATTGATGCAGAATAAGGCTCAAATTTAATAATCAAGCTTGGTTACTGAATACAGCTATAAAGATGGATAAAATGAAAAGTTTGTATTACATGTCTCCACTCATCACGTAACAAAAGAACATGAAATAAGGGGACGTTTCGAGACTAAAAAAATGGTCTGTGCTGAAAAGACATCAGATGTAAACAATATGGGATAAGACTTTAATACAACAATAACCAAGGAAGAATGTGGTGTCCATTGCCGGGTAATGGGAAAGGGACCTTAAGCCCAAGCTGCTGTCACTCTGTACATGTGCTTCTCTTTATGTAAGTGACAGAAGATCACAAAATCCTTTGTTACATGGCTTCCAGGAAAGGGCTCTGCCAGCATATTACTATTGTAGAATCTCTGTTCTCCACCCTTCTTCCTCAATCCACCCCTCTTCCCTCTGGGTAGTCATCTTCTTGGCTGGCCAGCAGAGTTGGTTTGGTAACTCTCTATTCTTCTCATCCTTCTCTGATCAGAAGTCCTGCAATACAGTCCATCTTTGATGACATACAGTAGAAGGGAGAATTTAATTGAAAAATTACAAGCTGTGCTACTTCAATAACTATTATTATATAAACTGTTTGACTATTGCATCTTCTGCGAGTAACAGGACAGAAAATCCAAGATGCATCAGTAACTCTGGGATTCTCAAAGGTTCTTTCAAATGTACCTTGAATTACAGGAGCTGGGATATGGAGATTTCCTGATAGAGGGGAAAATCCTGGAAAGTGATAGAACCCCGGGGAAATGTTCTCACAATAACTGATGACAACCCCGACAAAGATTTAATGCAGTTTTATTCCTTGGCTGGGCTCTCTGAATTGCCCTGTGAAAAAGTGTGGCCATGCTGAAGATTTATGTTTCTAGTTATCCATCTTAGGTATGTGCATGACTACCCACCTCAGTGCCTGAGTGTCCTGCTTTGACATGCCAACCTGCCAGCATCCCTTCAGAACTGCCTGTCCCAGCTGGCCACACTCATGCAAGGTCTGTGGGAATCCTGACCTTTTGAGCATCATTCCGTATGAACTACCAGGTAATATAACCAAGGAATATCCCCTTACTAATGTGCTCCTATGCACTCTAACTGCAGTTGTACCTTGTGGGACATAAGCACTCCATCGTTCAGGCTGCTCAGAACGAAGTCCTCTTTATCATATGTAATGGCTTAGAGAAATGTTTTAGATGCTGTTGCACAGTATTCCTGCTAAATAAGTGCCAAAGTATTTTTCTGGGATTTTTGGGTTTTGGTTTGTTTTTTGGTTTTTTTTCTTATGAGCACATCACATTATTTTCTTTAAAAAATTTTCCTTCTTAATATATTTCAAGGGCACACAGGCTCAACTTCTCTGTTTCTCTTTTGTTGCTTTTTTGAAGACTTCAAAAAGATACCTAGGTACAAGAAGAACAAAACTATGATGAGGTCAGGCTGTATGGAGAAAGCCTCATGCAATATAGTGATTAACATCTACTTTTTCTATAGAATAACAAATTTAATCAGCATCTTAATTTAAAAACAAATGGTCAAATAAAGGACAGTTCAGAATACATCCACAAGGAGGGAAGAGCAGAATATATGTTAATCAGTTCACAAATGTTTCCTAACTTCTGAAAAATGGCAGTATTCTCTGTGTTCAGGAATCTCTACAATTAACACAAGTAAGGAAAACTCCATGAAAATTAATAGTACATGTTCCTTTTCCATGTACTGGGACATGAATCATGGGTGATGGTTGAATGTGCCAGATGAAAAAAAGCATAAAACTGTTATAAAAACAGAATCCATTTTTCTATCATGTCAAATTTTGAATTCTTAAATATAGGTTCTTAAAGAAAATAACTAATTATATCTGGTTTTCTAAAGCTGAGGCTTCAGGTTTTATAACATACACACTAGAATAAAATGCATAAACATAACTTCAGATAGAACTGTAATAGAAGCTCTTTTAGTGATTCAGAGAGAAAGAATGAATGAGGGTTAGCAGCACTGTCAAAGATTTCAAGAAAAGAAACAGAGTGCATGCTCTGCCTTAGTCTTCCTGTGTAACTTTTGACGAGACACTGAATGCTCAAGTTTCCCAGCTGTAACATGGGGGCAATACCATTGCCATTTTCACATGGGTGGTTAGAGGATGGACAGGCTGAGATAATGACCTGCTTCTGAAAGGGGGCTGCAGAACCAGTCATACCCTCAGCACTTTGTCCTCCTACTCAGCAGAAAAGGAGAGGCAATGATCCTGGAGATGAGTGGCTGCACAAGAGACATAAAAGTAAGGTAATTAAAAATCATTGGGTAGAACAGTGATGAGTAATTGCATTCCCCTTACTTAAAAAAATAACTCCCTGAAGCTTCAGTTGGATCTAGGCCTTTTTTCCTTTCATTAGAGGACAGCAGGTGTTGTGCTCCGTCGCTGTGCATTGTTAACGAGTTGCCATGTTTCTCCTTAGCAATGGATCAGCAAAGTGATTCCCTTTAGTATGTAAAACACTTTGTGGCTCTCTGAGGTGAAAGAATATATAGATGGAAAATCAGCCATACCCAAAAAGGCCTGATTTTGTAGGAAGGTTTCCATGGAAGGGAGCAGCAGGAGCCATTTTCTCATGGGCAGTCTCAAGCCCAGCAGTGCAACCACACTCATCACCTGCCAGTGCCTGTTCTGATTATGTCCTTGGTGGAACAGACAATCGCAAGGATTTGTCAGCACCCAAATCTGTGAGCTTGGCTCAGGTGGAACAGTTGCTTTTGCCTTTAGATCAGTAAGGTCTTTTCCATAATTTTTTCTACCAGCCCTGTTGCACAGGAGGTAAGTTTTTGAGAGGGCCAATAGAAAATCAGCTGGAGAGAAATCAGGAAGAAATGCTTGAATCCATTTCAATCATTTGTAAAAGAACCCCATGTCTACAGAGTGAGCATTTTCAGGACCCTCACAAGCTCTGTGTCTCTCTTAGAAATCTCCAGGCATAGGGGGAATCCTGAAATTCTACTATAAGCAGATACTGGTTTGATTCTGAACTTCTTCCAGAGGTTATGCTGTATCTCAACACACAGATCTATGAATTAAATACTCTGCTTATCTTTACATTACAAACTGAGATGAAGCAAATTCTCAGCTTCTTATTGAATAGGAGGAACTCAGCTTAAAGAGCAGGACTGCCAACCAGACCAGGAGGTCTTTCAACATCCATGAAATAGACAGGAAGACAACACCGTGGAAAATATTTTTAAAATTATTTCTTCTTAGAAAGAAATGAAAGAAAGTTATGATTTCCCTCCAGAGAATGAATTAGTCTTCTTGCATAATGAAGAATTGCTCTTCTGGTTTGTTTTTCCTCAGCAGAGAATCTGCTTTGGAGAAAACTTGCTGCATGTCATCATTTCAATTTCCTGTAAATTCTTTTCTCATTTAAAAAATGATCATATAAACATGTAAAGTCACTTCACCCCTCTGTTGAGGTTATGGTGATTTGCATAGTAGTTATGGTTGTTAAAAGAGGATGGACTGAAAACAGGTTCTTCATTTTTACATGAAACATGAATCATAAATTAGGAAAAGCAGAGCATAAAGGAAAGAGAAAGAAGCCCTGGCACACCTGTAGTCTTCAAAAATTAGATTTCTTATCAGTCTATTCTACTCTCTAATTTCTAAACTCACTTGCCAGCATAATATCTGAATGTTATGTGAGAACAAATCTGTCTTGTATTGCTTTCTCAAGTTTCAGCCATTTGGGGAGAAAGGGAGCTGATATATATCTGTATGTAAGGAAACAAGTCCCAGAAAATCTCTGTAGGTAAAAGAGGTGGTATCAGATTATGAGATGATCCTTCATTCCCAAGAATTTATACTGCAAGCTTGGAGTGAAACCCTCACAACACATGAAAAGACATTAAATTCCACATAATCTTCTATACTCAAATGACTTCAGCTGATCATATCCCAGGAGAGATGTCTAGAAGTGAATAAGCATTAAATAAGGCAGGGTGGCACCTCCACTTAAATTTTCCATATTATTTTCTTTTTTAAGGTCAAGAGAATGAGAACTGAACACAAGAGTGAATAGCAGAAAACACTAGGGTATTTTGAGATTTGAGTTTTAAACGCCAGAATGCCAGACTGTGAGCTTAGTTATAGCAGAGTAAATCTGAAGTAAATCCATTGACATAAAATCAAAACTGGAGTCACTGAAGTCAGTTACACTGTATTTAGAATGCCATGGCTGAGATTAGAATTTGGCCCATGCTGTCTAAATAAGGTCACTATATATGAAAGAAAACAGAAATCAAGGCAGCAGAATGCAGAGAAACTGAGGTGATAAATAGAATGGAAGAGTTTACAGAGGAGGAGAGAATTACTTAGTCTTAGAAGAATAATAAAGATGATTAAGAGATGACAGGACTGAGGTACTTAAACTAGCTGAAGATTATTATAAAATTAAGCTTGATGATCTATTTGAGTTTGTTGAAGATACCAGAACTAGAGGATTTAGGTTTAAGTAAAGTGGGAATATATATAAGAAGAATTTAAGGAAGTACTATTTTACAGGGGCTGATAAAAAGGTGGAAGGTACTTCATATTCAAATGTTAGAGACATGCTGCATTAATATTTAAGCAAATGCAGTAAGACTAGCTGCAACCTAATGCAGTTAAGTGGTATCAGTCAGTTTTCTACTTGCAAATAACCAATCATTTTTACAGAGAGCTAATTTCCACTGATTATTTCTTCACCCGAATAGCTAGATCAAATCAAAGGTACAGAGATTACAGCTGCTCAGGTTTTTGGAGCAATGTCAGTTTTCTGTAGGTGCAGATCTGGTATTGTGTTTTTCTTTCACTGGCAAGACTGGCAGAATCTCTCCAGCCCTGGGATCTTGGTTGCATGCACTGTCAGGGTGGCATGAGGAAGCTACACTTCTGTTGTCCACACATAACCTGTTTGGTGGGTAATTAAAGGATTTTAAATTCCAACACAGTCAGTCTGGCACCTTTCAACAATTCAAACTGACAGGAGCAGAAGACAAAAAAGAAAGAGCACATTCAATTCTTGTTGAAACAGAAAAAAATAATTATGTGGAAAAGATAAATACGACTTACGAACAGTGTCTCATTGTTTTTTTGTATCTCTGAATCACTATTGAATAAGACAAAGCTCAGCCTAATGCCCTACCTCTGAACATCTCTATATATAATCTTCTGCCTTTCCCAATACGTGCATCTCCTCTACAACTCTGCTTAAATACATTTTTCATGAGGGTAAATGACAATTGAATCTAATCAGTGTTGTGCATGCCTGCAAATCAAAAGGTAAATCTGGAAAAGATGAAATAAGGAAATAACCCAAAGGTTTACTTCCACAGTCCCACTTTACATTTGGTCCTCCTCCCTTACTTTCCCAACTCTACAAGCCTTACAAATAGGATTAATCAAGAGAAAGTTTTAAGTCATTTTAAAGAATGGCAATGGGAGAGAGTGTTAATATTTTTTCTCTCATATCAGATTATAATATAAGACTCAGGGGAAGTATTATGTCAGGCATATATAAAATCTCAACCCAGTTCAGTTCCTTAAGGATCACCTTTTAACTCAGATTGCAGGGCTCCAGTATTGTTATGTGAATATGCCTCACACAACATATTGGAAAAGTCTTGTCAAGAGGGCCCTTGTAAAGGGTTGCTTTTTTGGTAAGGAAACACGCAATTCTGATGGGAGGCTTGAGGCTGAATTTCCCCAGGACACAAACACTCTGGACTGTGTTGCTCACCAGCAATTACTCTAACCCTTTTAAGGTATCACCACTCCCAGATCAGTTTGAAAAATTGCAGCAAGCCTGTCATTCACAGAGAAGGGAAGGGCAGGAAAGAGCACTTCTCCATGAATCATGGAAGGGGGACTTGCAAGGTGGGCAGAAAAACTGAGGAGATAGATGAGATTTCAAATTATCTGCCATTATTTTCTCTTTTGTGGATCTATGTTACTACCTATTTTGTTTTGCCCCATTTGGTGCTGCCTCCATCCTATTTCATATAAGCAATTAACTGATTGTCAGAAGCAGTGTCATTCTAGATTTCTCACATAACTGATGAAAAAAGCTGACTGTCTTTATAGGGAAATTCAACTTTAGTTCATCTGGGAGGTAAACTGCCTTTTATGCCTGCACTTGTCTTTTCCCTGAGCACAAAGGAAGACAACAATGGCTGTACTTCTAAACAAAATATCTGTTACATTTCTAGTTAGACCCTTAGTGTGCAAGTGATTGCTAAGTCCAGTCCTGAGGCACCTGGGTGTTATCAAAAGCTGTATAACGCAGGTTTGTGAATTTGACTCCTGGAACTTGACACCAAAAGTTATGTGAAAAATACTTTGCTAAGTACTTTTGTGAATCTTTCCCAGGGTCCTAGAAGTTATTAGCTGAACTCATTCCACTCATAACTTAGGTGATTATGCTAGCCACTGTAACATCTTTCTCTTTTTTTTAGTTTTCTTTCCTTGAAGAAAGAAGACTGCTGTGATTATGTGGGAAAGGCTGGCTTGCTGTCCCCACTCTTGCATATTTTTTTCCCGGAGGAAATCCATTGACCAATTTCAAGCACATGGAAAATCATAAAACAGTAAAGTTTTAATGTGCTTATGAAAATGAGTAGGTAGAGTAAATTAAAATGATGCCTGCAGTGAAGAAAAAAGAGAAAAAATAGTTCCTTGTCAACTCCGTTTGATAATGGCCAACTGGATAATCAATGAGAGAGTGTGATGATTTTGCTCAATAGGTATAAAATAAAAGGCAAGGGTTGTGGGAGAAACTTCTACCACCTGCCAAGCAAAGGGAAATTTAAAGGACAAAGGATATTTATTTTTCCTTCATATTGAAATACAGACTGAATTTGTTCCATTACTTATGGAAGAACTTTTTTTTTCATTGTGAATGTGGTAGGTATGATTGTTTCTCCCATCATTTCTTTTTTCACTAGAATCTAGTAGGTAAATACAGGAGGAAACTCTAATTGCCTGGATAAAAATAATTACCTTTATTTTAAGTTTTGCTTAGTTGGGATTATTTTTGGATTTGCACTTAATTACAAGGCAGCAAATATGTATTTCTTTGTGCACAACTCCACTTCTGTATACACAAGTTAAAAAAGGAAAAATCTATTTCTTTGTAAATTACAGTTGGGAAGACAGCAAAAACAGTTTTAGGAGCATACTTAATAGATCAAAAATGTTATTACCTCTTGAGGCAAAATGCAGAACTAGTACAAACTCATTTGGCCAATTCACACTTGTTTGATATATTTCAAAAGCATGATTTTATGCTGGATCAGCTATCATCTCCCTTCCTGCAGCCGTCATCAGGCCAGGATAAACACTACAGTGTATGCTCTGATTAATTTGACATAAATACTGTCAAATTCTCATACCTGAGCCAGATCATGTTTTGTATAGAGGATGATCCAGGTGTGCACGTATCTGGTATTAATGAGCACAGAAACAAGGTTTAAACTAGATGTTCCCTCTCAGTGTAAGTAAGAAATGGTAGCCAAGTATAAATTACTGGTTATAGTTCTCCTTGATGATGGCCAGTTTTCCATATTCAGTCCAAGTACATGAGCATTTTAGCAATATACCCATATGATTCTCACTTTCCATTGCACTATCCTAAATATTGCACTGAGCCTGCTTTACTCCCAGATGATTATACGTAATGGGCAATGTCTGGATGGAAGTGTGCTGCAGGGATTGTGAGCAAATGAGCTGTCTCAAACTTACAATGTGGGACTGCTCTACCGTTAACAGAATCTTCTGACATTATTTCAAGCAGTGAGATTATTAAGTGTCATACGGCTAAATAGGATGGGTCATTCAATGGAAATATCAGCAAACTCAGTCATATAAAAACATAGTACCAAATGCTCTGTGTGACATTAGCCCATATCCCCCATAAATCTACAGAAGATCTCATTTACTATGTGTGTGTATATATATATATATATATATATATATGAGATACCATTTTATGTGTGGCATGGTAAAACAATGCCAGCTCTGTGCATAGCAGCCTTTTCCTGCAGTGGGAAGGTCTCCATGCTTAGGCACTTGTCTCGATTCAAGAGACAAGAAGGACTTTTAATAAGGCAAATAAAAAAGGGACTGGATATTTTAAAGGATATATGGCTACTAGACAACTGGCAAGATATAGATCTTAAGCAGCAGCAGATCATACAGTTTATTGTGAAGATTAGCCCACCTTTCCATGACTCATCAAACGGTCTCAAATTTTGTATGTGTGAATATATATATATATATATATATAAAGTAAATAATTTTACAAAAGGCAGAAGATACCATAATCCTAAAATACCAAAACTGATGCATAATGTCTTCTCCCTGGGCTTCAAATAGGCAGCTCCAGATCTTGGTGAAGCCTGATCCATTTCCAACATCAACATTGTGCTTGAGGGGATGGGAACAAAAAATACTCTGATAATACTCCCTGGAATATCCACATACCCGACCTGGAGTACTGCATCCAGCTATGGAGATGCAGCACAGAAAGCACATGGACCTGTTGGAGAGAGACCAGAGGAGGCCACCAAAATAATTAGAGAGCTGGAGCACCCTTTCTATGAGAAAAGGTTGAGAGAATTGGCGTTGCTTAGTCTTGAAGAGAGAAGGCTTTGTGGTGACCTAATTGTGGGTTTCTAGTGCCTGAACAGAGCCTAAAAGAAAGACGGAGAGAAAATTTTTACAAGGGAATGTAGTGGCAAAACAAGGGGGAATGGCTTCAAATTGACAGACAGTAGGTTTAGTTAAGATATTAGGAAGAAATTCTTTACTGTGAGAGTGATGTTGCCCTGGCACAGGTTGTCCAGAGAAGCTGTGGATGCCCCATTCCTGGAAGTGTTCAAGGCCAGGCTAAATGGGGCTCTGAGCAACCTGGTCTAGTGAAAGTTGTCCTAACACATGGTAGGGGGGTTGGAATTAAGTTATATTTAAGGCCCTTTGCAACCTAAACCGTTCTGATTATAATATTCTACAATTAATGTAATCCAGTTGGAACATTGGATAACAAACACAAACTAGACAATGTGATGTCTCCATCTCAGTAAGAGTCATCCCTTTCACTCTGTTCACTCACTGAAAGACCAAGAAAAGCAGAGAAGACCAAGACAAAGCGAAATAGGATCTTGTGGACAAAATACTGGATTATAACTCAGAGATAATCAAATTACCCCTAGCCCTGCTCTGTGAATCTGTTGTTTCAAATTTGGCTTCCTGTGCCAACCCATCTTTTCCCATTTGTTTGTAGTTTCTAGTGCAATGTAGCCTACACATGCAGCTAAAATCAAGTAGTAACAACATTGACATGGGATAGTGTAAAATCAGAATTGTGTGCAGGAGGAAAGAAAATGTGCTCTGTGATAGTCTGCTCTACGATGAGACAGTGTTCCATGAAATTAAACTCATAAGGTATTTGGAAGGCTGGAAAGAAGATAATGCTAATGTCAAAAAGTGTTGATGCAAATTGTTTGACAAGATTATTTTTATCTGGAACAAAATGTTTAATTCCTGTGTGCCCAGCCCCACCTGTAAACAACTGTTGATGTGAGATGTGCTGGGGAATTGAAAGCATTGAGTCTTTTAACCCATTCAGGAGGTTCTACCTTTAAAAGGATGTAATAGAGCTGGATCTTATTTGCCAGTATTGCTTTGGAAACTGAGATGAAAGAAAGGATGCCTTTGTGATGAAGGGAAAGAATTATTCCTACAATGCAGGCAGTTCAGTTCCAGCCTGGTACACCAATTCCCATCTGACCTCGTGCACATTTAAGATCAGCCTTTCAGCGTAGGAGCCAAAGTTCCCCCATGGAAGGTGCTGAGGACAGAGGTGTATTACAGGTCCAGAGAGGGCTTGACTCATGCAGAGAGACTTTACTTTAAACATCATGGTCTGAATGACCTGAGGGTTTTCAAACAGCATCAAATCTCAGTACAGAAACTGAAAGGATGTACCAAGGAAAGATCTCTTCAATAGTTGCTTTTTCCCTATGCTTTCCTGTGCTTTCATTACTGCCCCTGCCAGAGACAGGATACTTGAAAGGTTGTTCTTCTGCTGAGGAATGGTTGCTCTTCTGTTACAGCTATGTTTTGATATAGATGATTCAGTGCAGGTCTCAGATTCAGATCTCTGCAGGTCTCGGTTTTTCCCGTCCACCTTTTTTGTCTGTCTTCTCTAATTTGGCTGTAAGTTTGAATCCCAGCCCCACTGATTTATGGGAGTTTTGCCATTAGCTTCAGTGAGCAAAGATTTGCTCTTACATTCTTTGAGCCCAGGACTGTCTTTTATTATGTGTGTGCCATGTCTAACTCACTGGGGTGCTGAAGTCAGTTGGGACTGCCAGATGCTACTGTAATGCAAATAAATGTTAGTATACATGGAGGAAGAGGAGAGATTGTATAGGTTTTCTTTCAACCATTATATAAAAATCCTCTCAAAGTTAAAGGACTTCAAGATATTACATTAAAACCAGCCATTTTATTATTTTTTGCAGGATCTCCAGCATTTTTCATGTGCAGACTGATGGCTAACAGCTCTTCATGGTATTTACAGGAAAAATGCATAGTGCTAAATAATCGCCACATGCCGTGGGAGTAACTTCTGTTTTTAATAAAACCAATCTGGTCTGGATCAATGATAAGGGGGCATAATTTCTTCAAATGGGAAGCCAGCTCTTTGAAAGGAATCTTACAGTCTACATTAATCTCAGATCAGAGTCTGCAGGGTAAGCAGAAATCAGAGGCCTGGCTGGTTTTATGAAAAAAGAGTATTGTCCCTGTCTGAGGAGAAATTCTGGCAAAGACATTTTACTGGGATGAAGAAGTTTTGGTGCACAGGTTAAAGTGGTCTGGAGCATGTGGGGCTAATTGCTGCTCTCCATTTCTTTAGGTGCCCAGGCACTCATTCAGGAATGCATTTACTGGACAGTAAGCTCTTGCATTAATGCTCCCTTTTTTCAGGGAATGAATCCTCCTAGTTGCAAGGCAGGCAGCAATAACTGAGCAGAACTGCTGCCCACACTATGATTGCCTTTAGCACTGTCAACCCATATATCATACATTATCACCTCTGTTCCTGCTGGCAGCCCCTCTCTCTGCTTTGCATGTGTGTGGGTGGCCCAATGCAGTTGACTCAAGCATCACTGATATCCAGGGCGGTTTGCTTGTGCACAGTGGTCCATCGTCCTTCAAGGACCCAGTAGTAGGACTGATGTCTTGTTGCCTTCTCCCCTCTGCTACATCTCTATCATGCTGCTGGATCAGTTCTTACAGTCTCTCCTCCACCATTGCTGCAGACACAGCGCCGGTATTCTCCACCCTGCATTTCTCGCCACGATACAATCAATCTAATCTTACTGTCCATTGTTTCTGTAATTAATGCATTGGCGCGTGACAAATTGCTAAACAGAGGAAAAACAGAGACTTGTCCCTGGATTGTATGGATCCCAAACAGAAACTGCAGGGAGGAGGAGGAAAAGACAGCAGGTGTCCAAGCAAACCAATTGTTGTCGCTGGACTCAAGGATAACATTCCAAGATCAGATCATTTTTAGCAGCTGTCCAGTCAAGCAGATACATTTGCTGCAAATGAGGTGGTTTGCTACTCACTTTTACAAATATAATAGGTGAGCCAAATCCCATGGATCTTCCTCAGTCTTATTATAAACAATAGCAATAAAGGTATGCATAGTGCCTTCATCCCACTGATGTTATGTGTTCTATAAGCTTTAAGCATTCTTCTCTTACAATTGAAGTGATTTACACAAGGTAATTCTGTAAATCAGCAATTAACTGAAGGTTTCTAAGTTTCAGCTCTGCCTTCACAGCAATAGATCTCAGTTGCATCTCTGGTAGGAGGGAAGACAGGACAGGCATCTACCAGCTGATTTCAGTTTGTGTAAAATGCACGTGTACAGAAAGTTAGAATACAAAACCACACAATTTTGCTTTAATCGTATGTCTGCTTTTGGCCAAGGTTTGGTTTTTTTTTCATTTCTAAATGAATGTGCTGTGAATACTTCCTTAGTTGTGTATTATCACGTGTTTCAAGCAGTAAACTGTCTAAAATGATACAAGAATTTTTCAGTTTCTGCTATGGATGTAACTACCAGGAAGTCAAAAATTTCCACGGTGTTGGAAAAACAGGCAAACAAGACATACAGCCAACCATAATAATTACTTTTTGGCAAAGAGCTTAGTGGAAAATTTCCCATTGTCATTGTACAAACAATGCACGTTCTCCCGTGAAACAATGTCAGAGTGTTTCTCATAAACATATGCACCATTTCCTCTTCAGAAAGGTCAAGTAAAACAGCATCTATCAAGAGGAGCATTTAGAAGCAACCCACCTGTTATTGCCAGCCAACAGCTACTCAGAGAAATGATGCTAGTGTATCTTGGGGAAAGACAACTGGGTCTCTGTCCGCAGTGGATTTTTATGGTGTAAAAGAAGAACACACTGGTTGAAATTCACAATCCATTGCTTTAAACTAGCTTTGTGAGGCACAATAAAGTCACTAAAGATAAATCATTGAGGTTTGTATTAGATGCTTCAATGGAAGTATTGAAAAGAGATGTGCTAGTGTATCAATGGAAGTCTTTTGAGCCTTTCTATGAGATCCTTCCATTTAGGGAGATTCACTTCTGAAACAGAAGTTATTGCAATCAGCAGATATCGTCTAAAAAACCACGGCGCAGCTCAGCCAAAGGTTGCGTGTTTGAAGCATTAATGGCTGGATGAAATTCTTCAGTCCACGTTATATAGGATAACAGACACTACTGTGATAATGACCCCTCGGATTTTATTAACCACAAATCTATACCACACCTCACAGCACGTGATCTGTGTGTCTCTGATCGCCCATAAATGAGATCTACAGATATGGGAAAGACGATGCTAAAAAGCAAGCTCATTTTCACTCTACAGCGTGTCCTGGGTGGGCAGTTTGTAAAAGACAGAGGGGCACATCACCAGGAGAATATATTTATGGGTCTATCAATAACAGAAGACTAGCTACTGGAAACCTGCAAATAATCACTCCCAGATAAACAAAACTTTGGTCTTTCAATTGGGTTTGATCTTAGCATTAAAATTAATTAAAAAAAGAAAAGAAAACAAAACAAAACAAAAAGTAATTACAAAAGTATGTTCCAGGAAAATTAGTTCCTTGGATTTGATTCCAATTTTCAATCTCCCCCCACTATTCTGAACCACCAATGTGGGAATCCTAAGTCTGTATATGTAGTTTTATACATATGTATATAGATCCTTTGAAGAAGGTACCCTTTAGAAAACTGCAGTCAAAGACACTGAATGGTTCAGAGGAGAACTGTGTCAGGGTAGGTACTGAAGAAACAGTACTGAAAGGTTTCTGAGTGACAATAATGCATATGACAAATGGAAAGGGCCACTGAAATCTGAAGTCTTACAGAAGAGAAGTTTAATATGCAGGTCATCAGGGAGAGGAGGAAGAATTGGACAACTTGAAGGGCAAATCATGCTAGAATTCTGTGCAAGCCACTGAGCACAAATGACAAATACACCCAGAGACAACACTCATGCGCACAAATACACCGTATAATCCCAGACACTGTAAGAAACATGTAAACATTCGAGCTTGCATTTGCATACATTCTGAAAATGCTAGAGGACGTTTTTGCAAGCTATTATTTAATTTATTCACAAGGTCGATTTGGAAACAGTGTTCAAATGTTTTGGAAATACGTCAAGAACATCGTTTTATTTCATGGTATTGTGGTAGCATCTCATTATAGTAGTCTAATATGAATGCAGCACAATGAAAAAGCTATTGTGATTGTATTGTACTAGGCTAAATAGATAGAATGTTATTACAGTACTGTAAAAGGAAAGATTTATAGGTTAGCATTTGCATTTATGAGTAAGAACAGCACATGCAGCCACATACTTGGCTATTTGGACTCCCAAGGAAACTAAACCTTTTGTTATATTCAGAGTTATCAGACATTTGAGCAGTGAATGACCCTGCTATTGCTGGAAAAAAGCAGCAGCAAGGGAGAATAGGTGTGTTGACTCTGCTTCTGGAACAGTTTCTGCTGCCATGCTCCCCAGAGGTTTTATCCCCTTTCAACAAGAACATCAGGGTCCCAGACAGAATAGGATCCAATTGCACATCAAAGCAGCAGCCTTTTTTTTCAGGATGGACAACTAAGGGGCACAATTTTAATTTCTGCAGAAATGCATCCAGCAGGGAAACAAAACTACCTTGTATGAGCTGAGGAATGCCTTTGCCTTCTCCAGGATATTTTTCACTGTGATTAGAGACAGAAGTGATAGAGGAGAGCTGAGGGGATTTCTCTGTTTCCTTGCTAAAAACATTTTGCCAAATATGAGAGTATTTCAGTAGGGCACCCCTTCATCCCTTTCTCACCCTTGCTGAGTTTTGATTGATGAGATCTATGAGTTTTCTATTTAAAGGAGAAAATCCCTATTTGCTTGCAACTTAGGTGAATAAATACTATCTGGAGAGGAAAGAATCCTGAAAGCCAAGTCCTTGGTGTTGTAATCACCACAGTTGTGCTGACTAGAATGAAACTACACTGATTTGTATCAGCTAAGGCTCTGGCTCAATACCATGAGCACATCTTTGTAAGCCACTAACCATCTCTCCATGCTGTCTTTTGAAAGAATAGATGCTTGAGTGACAACTGCTTCCAACTGGAAATCTAATATAATAAGGAGAAATCTTACAAACAGGAAATAGCACTCAGCTGTGGAATAAGGGCTTGATGGAAAGCCTGTGGAAACCAGTGGGAAGCATACCATGGCTTCACATAGGTTTTGGATAGTTCTTAAAAATGAACATTAAAAAGTGTCTGAAGGAACCAGGTGCTTCATTCTCGGTAAATACTGCTGTAAAGTGAGATGCTAATTCCTTAGACCCTACTGAAAAACCACAACTAAGATCACAAATGTGGAGGACTTTCACATAAAAGTGAATTATGGATATAGATTTTTACTATGGAATTTCCAATTATTCTGGACAAATTCTGGATGCTTTCAAGAATCACATCCTCCTGTTCCCTTTGGCAACACATGCATTGATTGATTGTTAGTCTGGAAGAATGGCTTTTCAGTCTTAATTTATGGGGCAGATATCTATTTTTAACAAGGGAAATGCTGGATATTTGCTGCCAGATCCTGAATGTCTTCATTACTGTTAAAAGTACTCCACATCCTGCTAAGGCTGGTCAGCAAGGTAGGAAGACAGTGCTTGTTCAGAAATAAAATCTGAAAAAAGAAAAAAATTAGGATGTTTGGTCCATGAAATCTTTTTTTCTAAAAAAATCAGATCAGAGCTTTTAGGAAGCTTACTAAAAACTTTATCCAACTCTTTGATTAAAGTAGAAATCATTGGATGTTATGGAAAGTATAATATATAGTCAATAAATGGATGGAAAAGTACAGAGGCAGACAGACAATTATTGATTAAAACAACAACATAAAGAGCTTTATATACCTGAGAAAGGCCTTTTCCCTTCTCCAAAAATATAGTTATACAAATATAAATCTTTCATATGCTCTATCCTGTGGGATCAGGAGTTCTCTGATTTTAACAAAATTATATTATGAATAAGCAAATGAGTTATTGAAGAGGAAGTGTTCCTATTAGAGTTAGAAAATACCATAATTGATCTGCCTCTGTTTATAAGTAACCACTGCTCAGAAATATAAATTAATTCCAATTAATGTTTTAAGCAACTATTTTGAGATATTTAAGACCAATTCGATTGTTTTGAAACGATTAAAAAGAAATATTTGGAATTTTTTCTTCACAGAATTCATCTTTATAGGTAGGCTCAAACAAAATAAACTTCTGATTTTGCTGCCCCTATATTATTCTTGCTAAGTTTTGTTGCTGACTACTGAGTTGTTCCAAGGTTGATGATGATGTTTAAAACAATGAACTATTAGGTGCTAATTTTGCCAGAGAATTCTCATCCATTTGCTACCTACAGAGCTACCAGAGTGGGTTCTGCACAAAGCCCAGCTGCTTTCAATCAAAACATATTTAGAAAACATGTTAAGTTGTAGGGCCCTCATGGCAGAAATTGCCATACAAGATAAAGTCACTGTCAGGAGGTGCTTACTCCAAGACAGAGTAATCCATGCTCTGGATTACAATTGAAAAGATCTGTGATCTTCTTACAAAAAAAAAAAAAATAAAAAAAAAAAAAAAATAGAATAACCAGACAATTTTAGCTCTACAAGTCACCTGCTAAGGTCAAGTAGCTAATTTTTTTACGTAGTCGGTGTGTGAAAATAAGATATTTATACACGATCTTACTTTCAAAATGTAGAAATATGTCCACTGACTTAAAAAAGAGGGCACATGCCTAAAGTTAGGTATCTAAAGGTCCTGATGATTCAGTACTTTTATGTCAATGCAGAAAATAATAATCAACTTCTCTCTTTCATATCATCTCCCAGACGAATTCAACTCCTAGAAACTTCTCACAAGTGCCAAGACATTTTTGTTTGACTCTTCTCAGTGGGCCATGTCTTCAAAGTGCAATCATGATACACATTTGCAAATAGAAATATTTGTTAAAGCCAATGTTCATCCCAAAGGGATCCTCCTTTTGAGTGTACTGCTGGATTTTTGCCTTTTACAGGAAGGTAAAATAGGAAGTAGTTTATTGTTCAATACTGGGCCTGTGACAGACTTCTAACTGGAGAATTGGAGACCATAAAACACCAAATGATTATATCTTTCAGTCCTGCTATCATGCTTGAAAGGAAATGATTTGATTCATTAAGCATTCCGCAGGTTAAAAACAAATTATCTCCATTTGTATTTATTTGCAGATCTAAAGAGCTATCGAGCTCACAAACCTCTTCTGGTCTATTAAAACCATCCAGCACCAATTTTAAGAGTGCTTGGGAGGCAGCTTGCAAACAAGTAGCATCCAAAACCATGGACAGACTTTCTGAGAGCTCCATCCACAACACATTGGGTTTATTTTGGGACACAAACAGGAACCAAACCCTTCTGAAAATCTGTGCTTCATTAGGAATTCTGATTATTATTAAAAATCTGGCATTCATTGAAGGTGCTGAGTACTTGAAAACTCAGTGCTAGGTTCTCTTGAATTTCCTGTCGGAGAGTTGTTAATATGCCAGGCAAGGTTTTTGTGTCAGAAATGTGTTTTAAGGGAATTTTGAGATACATATCGAGGTACCACAATACCTTCTAAAAAATGTTTAAATCATTGCTGTAGGAAAAATAGGGTGACGTTGTTGCATGGTGACATCATTACATCCCATGCACTTAGTGGCATCACAGAGCTAGAGAAATAAAAATGTGAGCAATTTCTAATAAAGAGCTGGAAATAAAATATTTTTAGTCCAATTGTTAATAATTCTAATAGTCTCAAAACAGATGAAAACTTAGGGTCATTTCTACTGATTCAGATAATTGGCTTAATTGCTGGCATGTCATAGAGGTAGAATTTGGAGAAGCAAAGACTCAAATTTAGGGACCTTACATTTTAAAGCTACCAATACAAAGAGCTGTTCCAAAGTCCAAAAGCAGTTAAAACAACAGCCTCCCAGGTCTGGGAGAAATGACTTACACTGGATAAAGCAGTTCAATACTGAGCATTTGGCTTTATTTTTCCCCTCTGGGCCACACCATTGTTCTGTCAATTTGAACAAAAGGAAAATATTTTAAAAGGATAATATTTCTAGGTCTTACAGACTTGCATTCTCTCCTTAGCTCTTCACAGGAAAAAGAACTATGAGATAAATTGTTCTGTGAAATAAGCCAAATTCTAATGGGTAAAATACTGCAAAAGGGATTAGACACTCCTGGATTTTTTGATAATCTTTAAATGTTTAAATATTTAATGTCTCTAGTTTTAAGAGGCATTTGGACAATGTCCTTAATAAGATGATTTAACTTTTGGTCAGCCCTGAAGTGGTCAAGTTGGACTAAATGATCCTTGTAGGTCCCTTCCAACTGGAACTCTCCAATTCTACTTCATTCTAATAAATTATGAACCTCTATGGGGACCAATTAGGCCAATGGGAAACATAAAAAGTACTTAACTTTCTGAAAGGATACAAAAAACACCAAGTCTTTAGGGAGGACACCACTGGGATTCACCAGGAAGAATGTGCTACAAAACCGTTATATATAAAAATACAGATAAATCAACATGTAGTGTAAGACAAATATCTTTTAAAAGAACGAGAAGAGGCAGTGTTTCACATTTATTCCTCAGGTAGTTGGCAATGTCCTGTCTGCATTGCAATCTGTGGAACATCTGGGTCTGATCTGAGGCTGCTATTCCACCAGATGTGCTAAAAAAGTTGTCCCTTCTCAGGTGCAGCAATGTGGACACTGGCTGCATAATGAACCTGCAACCTTCTGTCTCAGCTGCTGGTTGTGGGGAAAGCTCTGGTTCCTCTTCCTTTGGATGAATTGTGATTGCTTGTTTCCTTCTTCTGTCTTAGGTGGAAGCTAAGTATCGGGGCTTTTGAGGGACAGCAGCAGTGCCATGTCCACCTGCCTTTTGGTGGATGAAAGCTCCAGGGACAGTCCTGGCCTGGCCCAGCTGCAGAAAGGTGTCTCTGGAAGGTAAGAATAAGTCTCTCCCTCTGGAGCACCTTTTGTTCCACCCCCCTCAGAGCAGATAACTTCCATCTGCAGCGTGCTAATGCAGGGTAACAGGGAGGTAAGGCTGCCATATAAAATGATCTCTGTTTCATTTCATCCAAATCATCCCAGTGAAAAATTAGTCTTACACCCACCAATGCCCTTAAAGTGATATGCTCCTTTTAATGTGTGAGATGAAGAACTGGAGGAGGATAAGAGATGAAAAACAAGAACTCTGATAACTGTGGGATCTAGAAGCTATAGTGCGCTCAATTAATTAGAATCTTCTCTTGCTTAAAAAAATGGTCTCTCTGTGCACATATTTAAAAACTGGTAATAAAATATCACTACTGCACCACTATGGAGTCTCTTTGAGATGCTCAATGAAATACTTGAATTACAAAGTAACAATTTCTATTGTTAGGAGTTGCTGCTATTCTCTTTTTATTGATGTCATAAAGTAGGTATTTATGAGATGAGGTTATTAAGATCAATAGTATAAATGGAACACCTAATTCTCTCTTTTTCAGAACAGCACAAAGCATTCCTTGGGTGGAATATGTGAGAATAAAAGGTGACTGGATACTGTCAGTTAACCCTAATCCAAATGCAAAGAGCTCACCCTATTAACAATGAGTCATTTTTTACATGTTTCTTAGATCTAAAACTATCTTGTCCCTAAGTAGCCTTTATGAAACGTGCAGATTTTAATTCATTGCAGGATGGATTTGCTACATTTACAACTAACACTGAGAGTCTATTTTTGCTTCTTTTAAAATATGAAAGACAAGATACAACCATTAATTTAAAAATCCATTTAGTAGTGTGTTTTTAATAAATATGATCCTTCTTTGTGAAAAAATGTCCTTTTGCAAAGAACAAAAATCTCAGATTTTAGCACTGGTACCAAGTCCCATCTACTGAATAATGAGCTGCAAAGACACTATGGTATGGACTAAGTTAAATCTGTATACTAGTGAAGAATTTAACCTATGTTTATATAGTTTCATTGATCAGACCAAGTTGCAAAAGACATAATTTTTGAGCTAAATGCAGTTACCAAAGCCTCTCAACTATTTCTAGTGATCCTACTCTTGTTTCCATTTCCCATTTTCACAGCAGCATCATCAATCACTGCTAATTTAAGCTCATGACTAAATAATATCAGCTTAGTTTAGTGGTCATCATTAAAGGAAAATATTTACCAACAGCTGATCACGTTGTTATTCTTAATGACTCTGCTCCTAGAACTGCATTCTACAAGCGCTTGATAACATCAATAAGATTTACACAGAGAAGCAGGATTTGAAAAGTTCACCAGTCATGAGGTGCTACAGAAGCCAGTCAATGCGCTCTATTGCTAAATGAAGAAAAACTTTAAAGAATATTATTTCTCAGATTTATGTTAAACAAAATATTTAGAAAATTTGGATAGCTTCAGCAATAGAAAAAACCAAACACTTTTATTAAATACTCAAAGCATATTATCACTCTAGTATTTCTTTCTGCCCTAAATTAATCATATGTTTTGATTTAAAATACATGGTTTTCAAAAACTGCTATAACACTTTAAAATCTAAAAAAAGCACACCAAAAAAACTTCAATATCCTATTTCATAGAGATTCCTTTCTTTTATCTAAATTGCTGCATTTTCAGTGGTGTACAAAGAGTTAATTGAAATAGTTCGCAAACTGAGACATGAGCTTCTACTACAGCTCTTCCCACATGAACAGGTGAACAAGAAAAAGTTCCAATATCTCACAGTTTTCCTATGTGACTCTGCACAAAAACTTTGTATCCATCTAAGTGATTGTAACTAGACACAACAAATTTGCTATGACAGTTAAAATACAAAATCTGATGCATCCCAACACTAACAGTAGTAATTGACAGGCAAAGAAAGTCTTTTCCATGCTGCCTATATGTTTCTAAGAGCTGTAAAAACCAGAGAAAAGCTATCTGTGGATTTTGCACTGTCAGCTATTGCCTGTCAGTGTGTGTGGACAGGGAAGGGTGTCCAAAGCAGTGCTGGGATGGGGGAGAGCTCTGGTGAAGCTCAGCTCTGTGTTGTGTCCCCAAATGCAGCCCCACAGGGGCACAGGGCTCTGCTCAGCCCTGCTCTCTGTCTGGGGATACGTTCCTCCTGCACCTGCAGCCAGGGGCTGAGAAACCTTTACAGGGCTAATACAAAGCTAACATTTGTGCATGCTGAAAGGTATTTGAGGAGGAAAAGGCCCCTGCTTGTCTGCCAGGCTGTCTATTCCCCACACTGTACTCAAAGCCTCTTTACTGTTGTGCCACAAAGGGTGAATCAGAGAGAGCAGGGAACAAAAACCTTCTAGATGGCAAATGTGAGTAACAACGTGAGAGCTACATACTGTGCAATGGCATTATATGACTTCAAATCTTTTGTTCTAGAGAACATTATATACCTATTATGTGCTTAAATACAGGCATTGCCATAGCATAATTAAAATGTTTGTGATCACAGAAATAAAAGGACAAGTTAAAAAGCAACACTACACTACCTCTGTAGGACTGCTGAACTTTGGCTGTAGGCACAGAAAGAAAAGCCACCAGCATGAGGCAAGGAGAATAGAAACCTTTGGCTCCATCTGAAAAAACAAGTTAATAGGTAGAAGGGCAATTCTCTGTTGGTGTGTAGTTGTAGAAAACCACTTTCTCTTAGCTCTGCAAGCATGGTTCCTTGAGCAGTGTTTTCATACCTGAAATGCTCCTGTGGTCATGCTTCAAGGCAATGGTTTTAGTGGGAGCTGTGCAACTCTGCAGTAATACTTGTTAATGTGTACAACCTAGTACTTGCTGTAGTTTCTTTTCCAGTGCAAAAATTTGTAGATTTGGTCAAAAGGAAAACCAAAGGTACAACTGCTAAAATACCTCAAATGTTAGTCTAGGACCTAGGGTTCTCAAATGTACTGATTTTTTTTTCCAGGAAAGCAGACACTTATTTCCATTTAGAAAAAAAAATAATTTTCCACAGGGAAATGTGTAAGTGAGCACTTGCAATCAGCTTTATTCATAGCATTGCAGATAAATTGCTGCAAACACCATGCACTTTTATGCTTTGTTTTGCTTAAGAATTCTAGAGAAGTCCGTGAGCGAGATTGTTGCCACAACTGGGAATCCTTAGCTTAGCTGACAAAGACCTAGCTAAAGTGTTCTAAGGATGTAGAATTAAATGAGGACTTTGCCCTTCTTTTCCAGTCTGATCCCAGAAGATGCTTGAGCTAGGTTATCTTCTATAATGTGTTTTGCCACACTCTCTAGAGAGGACCACCTCCTTAAAAGGACAGCATAGTAATCTAATAAAAATCCAATCTATGGAGATCCATTACAGTGCAACTGAGAAAACCAAACCAAACAAGATACTAATATAAAAACCTCAGAATTCCTTGGTGCATTTTATGTACTACAGCATTTACAAATGACCACGTGGATCGTGTAATATCATCTACTGTGCAGAGTTTCTTTTATAGGTCCCCATGGACTGAAATGTTTAGACACAACAGAGCTGAGCAGAGGGCCAGTTGTAGATTTAACTGGGAATTCTTATGGTTTTATGGGCTTGTATGTCAGCCATATCATTGCTTTAAAAATTGCTTTTGTATTTAATAGTAGGAGAGCTTGACCCGAACATAGTAACAACACATGTATCCCTTTAACTGCACTCTGCAAAGGATTGCAAATTGAAATGTAGAGAGATACTAGCTCTGTGAGTTAAGATGTCATTAGCTGCCCACGAAGGGTAACTTTGTCAATTGTCATTAACACATTTTTTATGCTGGTACTTTAAAGATCAGAAGTGTTAACCTGGAAATGGCATTCTGATTTAAATCTCTTTAACGTTTGGAAGGATTGGTCATTTCTTTATACCTCACTGCTCTTTGAGGGGAGTCCTTCCTTTGTTCAGCATCTGTAAATTGCCTGTATGTGGATCTTACTTAAGAAAGAAGAAAAAGATCCTCAGTTACTCAGATCTGTCATAAAACTGTCACTTTGGATTATTGCTTAAATGTTGGCTGCAGGCTGAAAACTATGTGTCCGTGCAGCACTCGCCAGTTCAGGTGGGGTTTATAAAAGAGAAATTGTTGCTCTGCAGGGAGATACCTGTTAACCTTATTCATTTGTAAAAGTGGTTACATATTTTGGCTCTCACCTGTGCAGTTTGACACTGACAAAGCTTTTGACAAGGTGAAGTAGATATACGGTATTTATGTAAGGTTCTCAGAAAGTGCAGGTTCAGAGCAAACTTTATTAACTGCACCTGAGCTCTTTCTGTGTTAACCAGCAACTCTTTGCAGGAAAGACTTCAGATCTTCTGCCCTTTGACCTTTAACACGAGACAAAGCTGGGATGCAGGTGATATAGGACTCTCAATCAGTGGTTCCAGCTTTACATGCATTCTTCTCTTTTGTGATTCAGATGTCTTTTACCAGGCTACAAGTTGTGTGTGACCAGAGGTGGAAAACAAGGTGCTTGTCTTGAGAGATGTTTAGCAGCTTCAGTTCCTATGAACATCAACTCACAGAACAATGAAGGATTCATTCTTCAACAAATTGGTCTGCATTTCAGTTTATAATCAAGGAATAACTACTAAAAAACAGCAAACTGAAATTAACAATATTGTACACGTGTTTGCATACATAACTTAGCTTTATCAATTAATGTGGCTTATATTCACATTTGATTGTATTTAATCTGACAGGTTTTTTCCTACAGCTAGCACAGGAGTTTCATCATATCAGGAAACTCAGAAAAACTGCAAAAGACAAGAATTAGATGGAATAAAATGTACGCATTTTGCATTCATTGTGTAGCCATTATCACTATGGAGGATCTTGTTTAGAACTGAAAAGTTATTGATTTTCACCAAAGTCAAAAAGATTCCTCACATGGTAAGATTCTGGGACATATTTGAAAAAAGAATGAATATCAAATGAGAGATTTTGTCATGACCAAAATTTTTCAAGAGAAACAGTTGCTTTACCTGAGCAGTGTAGCTGCCTCGGTCAGGTACAAGAAAAAGACTAAGATGGAGAAGAGTGGAAATACAATATCAGGTGATGCAGGTAGGCACTCATTGGCCTGAAGCTGAATTGAGATGTGGTCTATCTCCAGGAGCATATTTGAGGAAACTCCTTCTGGACTTTCTGTGGCCTGAGACTCTCAGCATTCTGTAACATTGGGCCGCCCCATAAGATCTGTGTCTCATGGCATCCAGGACCAAATACCTTATGATATATCTGGCTCACCTTTGTAGTGCTCAAGCAATTACACCAAAGTCTAGGACACATCACACCTGCTGCACGAGTGGTTCATAGCCAGGCTGTGGACATGCTAGGAATCCAACCAGCCATCCCTGCTGTTGACTAATGCTAATATGGAGGGTGTCAAGAAGAAGAATAAAGCTGGAGATGAAATGGTAATAAGGATTTCTGGGATTTCGTTATGAAAGTAGACGTTGCCAGTGTCTTTAAAAAGGTTTAAGGTAATCTGTTGCAGCAGTTGATTTCTCATTGGTTTTTGTGCAGGACTAAAGTACCCAAAACTAAAGTACATAAAACTGTCTCAAGGTATGTATATTTGATATTCTACAACCACTCCCCCATGGTCATCCTCCTCACCATATCACCATGGGTTTTCTTTGTAGGTGTGGTATATTGCTGCCTTACATCATGCCTCTCCTTGGATGCTCCCTTTCTTGGAAAATATTCCACAGGTTCAAGCTGTTGGCTTGCCTAGGGATTTCTTCTGGGACAGACACAGAAAAAGACACTTCCCCAGCTTAGCATAACCTCTGAGTTTCCCTCTGTACCTCCAGACTACCCATATTTTCTGTTCTCCCTTCCAACCCTACTGTGACACAGCAAGATACTCAGATTTTTCTCCTGATTACATACAAGCTTTGCAATGTGACTGCTGTATTGCAGGATGGGATTTCATATATTGTAATCAAGTATGATCAATTCACTGCAGGTGCTATGGAAGGCAGAGGACATGCAGTCCCTGGTTTATAAGTGCTCCAAACCTAACCTTTAAATGTTGCTACCAAGAGGGGTGATTGGCATTGCCTTCTGTACAGTGAGGAGATAATTGTGGTGCAATGGTATAATCAAGTGAGACTCATTCTGTATTTTTGCTATCATGGAAAAAATGCTGATAAGAGCCATATGGGGTAAAAGACTAGGGTTACAGCAATACAATTACAGAGTTGTTTCATCTGAGTATAGGTGTGACTGAGACAAGAAGTGAACTTTTCTACAATGTATATATACAGGCAAAAAATCTGAAAGACTGTGGACTCTATTTCTAACTCAGCTTCCTGTGACCACTGAAGAACAGAAGAATTTTCAATGAGGAATTAATGTTATGAAGAGGTTTAATATTATATAGCTCATGGCATACGAAAGATCCTTAGCTCTTAGCTCATGATAATCCGGATAGAATTTAACCTTCAAAACTTAAAAGGTGAGTCCGTATTACTTTTAAGACAAGAAAAAAGATCTATCTTATGCTGTCATTCAGGTCCAATTCAAGGTTCTTAAAATTAACAGGTCTCTTTCCCTCACCTTCGGTAGGCTTTGGATCAGATCCTGATAGTCACAACTCCAAACGGTGTGATATGTAAAAGTGCCCTTTTTAAGTGCTCCTTGCAATCAGATAAAACTCTTTCCTAAACAGCATCATTCAATATACAGATTGTAGCAGGTAATTGTAATTGTAAATTACTGTAGCAAGCTTAGAATCAACTATTTAAGTACTCACCTGGCAAAACTGCAAAAGCTAACTTTTTTCCTCCTCACTTTCCAGTATATATTTCATTTTTCATGGCTGCCTAAGTCAGATATTGCAGTGGGCAATTAGGATTGAATCTTGGCATAGATGTTGTCAGCCTCCAAGCAAATATTTGTCATTTAAAAATCATGGTTCTGTTGAGTAAAACTTGGCAAACTGTTCTAAAACTGTATATATGTCAGCTCTATTTGCAAGTATTAATGCACTGGGTATGCACACTTTCTAGCAAAACACACTCCCATACACGTGTGCACAAACATACAAAATACACAAATGCAATTTCCCAGCACATCAGAACTCTTCAGAATATCAAACTTTGGACACAGGACTGAAAGGGATGCTAAGCGAGTTCACAGATGATACAAAACTGGGAGGAGCTGTTGTCTCCCTCGAAGGCAGGGAGACCCTGCAGAGAGACCTCAGAAAATTATAGGACTGGGCAACCATCAACTGTATGAAGTTGGACAAGGAAAAGTGCTGGGTTCTGCACCTGGGATGGGGCAACCCTGGATCTACAGACAGACTGGGGAATAAGATGCTGTAGAACAGTGCCGTGGAAAAGGACTTGGGGGTCCTGGTCAGTGGCAAGTTGAACATGAGTCAGAAGTGCCCTGGCAGCCAGGAGGGCCAGCCCTGTCCTGGGGGCATCAGGCACAGCATGGCCAGCTGGGCAAGGGAGGGGATTGTCCTGCTCTGCTCTGCTCTGCACTGGGGCAGCCTCACCTCAAGTGCTGGGGGCAGTTTTGGGTGCCACAATATAAGAGAGATATAAAGCTGTTGGAGAGCATCAAAAGGAGGGCAGGAAGGGTGAAGGGCCTTGAGGGGAAGCTGTATGGAGAAGCAGCTGAGGTCACTTGGTCTGTTCAGCCTGGAGGAGACTGAGGGGAGACCTCATTGCAGTTACAACTTCCTTGTGAGGGGAAGAGGAGGGGCAGACACTGATCTCTGCTCTGTGGTGATCAGTGACAGGACCTGAGGGAATGGCCTGAAGTTGTGTCAGGAGAGGTTTAGATTGGATATTAGAAAAAGGTGTTTCACCCAGAGGGTGGTTGGGCACTAGAACAGATTCCCCAGGGAAGTTTTCATAGCACCAAGCCTGACAGAGTACAAAAAACATTTGGACAATGCTCTCAGGCACATGGTGTGACTCCTAGGGATGGTCCTGTGCAGGGCCAGGAGCTGGACTCAGTGGTCCTTCTGGGTCCCTTCCAATTCAGCTGATTCTGTGATTTTGGATGTGTCTTCCATACAAAGGCCTGCTTGGTATTTTATATTCACTGGCATAATAGACTCTAATCCCTCCAAAAGGAGTCTTAATAACTAATATTCACATAGGCACACATTTTGAAAGCATACACTTCAAAAATATGGAAATAAAGCATAAAAGATAAATTTATAATTTCACACATAACAGAAATTGTAGAATATTGGGCTTTTTGAAAATGTCTTAATGACAAGGGGGAAAAGGGAGGGAATGACAGAGGTGTTTCAAGATACCTTATAATACCTAGTGCTCAATTAACTAATTATAATTACCAATTTATAGCTTCATCTTGCCAACTACAGAAGCACTGAGAAGCCTTCACTGTTGTGAAATTTAATGGGAGTTGAAGCTGACCAACAACTATCAGGACTTCACAAAATTGGTAGGACTGACCTCTTGGAACACACACTCTTGGTGCTTCATGATCAGCAAATGAGACAATGGATAGGCGGATCTCACAGCCAAGAACTCAGTGCCTAAAGCTGAGGAAAGAATTAGAGATGAGAATAATAAAAATGGAGACATCCATGCCAAACCAAACACAAGGAGTTTAAAGCCAGCACAGTACCAAAAAGAATGACCTAAAAAGATCATAGGTCTACTTTCTGTCAGGGCAAAGATATTTTATCAGTTTTCTTCTTCAGCGGCTCTAAGTGACTCAATATATTAACTCATATGGCAGACACTACACTGCTATAAAATATAACCAGTTGAATTTTTGGCAGATTGGAAACTTTCATTTAAAAATGTCCATGCTTGTCAATTCAATTAGATGAGAATTTACTGGCAAGACAAGCTAAGTAAGTCTTGCCAAAATGCAAGAAAAAAGCAGACTCATCAGATAACTGTCTGAGGCAGGTACAGCTCACCAGGCTAGGCATTTCCCTCTGCTTTAAATGTTTCCTCCACTGCATCCATATGTTAGTATTGTCCCATCCCTGAACTGGGAACATGTTCTGCCATTTCAGGCTGCCTGTTTTGCCATCCTTCTCCTATTTAAACCTGTCAGTCTAAATCCATCCTCTTTTATTAGTTTTAGCCAAAACTCACCAATATTCCACAGGTATAGGAGGACAGACCACTACCACCAAGGGTATCTCCTGATACTCTCACAGGGAATGGCGTTGGTTGGGATTTGGGTTTGAGTTTCTTTTGGAAACTTTATATACTAATAAAAATTGAGCTGCGATTATGTGATATACACCTAATTAAAATCTACTCTAATTGTTGAAGTATTTTACAGAAGTAATTTTCTTTTTCAAGCAACAGGTTTGCCAGATGACAAAGCTGTGGTTTCTCTGCTATTGCAAGGAGCTCAGAGCTAAATCGATAGGGTGGGGTCAGCCCTGGACATCAACCCCCCCACCCCCAGGAATGACAGCATTTTTCACTAAGCTCTCATGCTCAAGGCTTAAGTCAGGCTTTTTGCCAAACACTCAAGTCCAAGACAAATAGCCCATGTGGGTGTTTTGTGCACAAAGATTACTGAAGTTCATTTTAGCTAGATGGATAAACGTTTTGAAATCTGGCTTGTTAGAATTAACTATAATATTGATCAGAGTTAGCTGTTTATTGAGAAGCACTGTGAGAGGAATGTAAATTACCCATGAATCAGAATGACCTGATGGTGAAGTACCAGTAGCTCTTGGTGAATGTATTGTCACAAATTCTCACAAATGCAACCATTTCTGTACAGTGGATTTTTTTTTAAATGACCATGTTCCTGTTCTGTCTTTTCAAGTTTTCCATTTTTCCACATAAAAATGAGGTACTATGGAAGAGTACTACTGTATGGAATTTGCAAGGAATAACTCAAAATTCCTAAACATCCCAATTAAAAAAAATTACATTAATATGTGTCTGTTCCATAAGGCCTATTTTGGTGGCGGGGCTGAAATTTCTCTGTGGGTGAAAAACCTAAGTGATTACAAGTTGCACTTTGACTCCAGCTTTATGCACCATAGGAAGTTTTTAGATTTATTTTCTTTTAATGTCAGAAGGTGAAGCTCTGGTTTAGTGACTGCTCCCATTCTTCCACAGGTTGCCAGCTAAACACAGAGCATTCCTGACTCATCTTACACACCTTCAGGTATCCTCTAACTTGGTTTTCACCCTTTTTTCCATTCCAGCAGGAAAAAAGGGTGTATAATTGTTCATAACTGCCCAAAAATTTGGAACCCAGAAAGTGCAGTCTGGGATGTCACCTTGCATGATAAAGCAGGGGAATGGAAATCATCAGCAAAATACAGCATCTCTTGCATCAAAGGCATTTCCCTAAGGTATTGGACTACATTTAAAAGTTTTACCTTTCCCACATGCAGTCAGTATTCACCCTTTCTTTCACTTTCCTAGAGAATGGCTCTGTTTTCACTCTGAAAGTCATCTCCTACTTCCGTTAGCAACAAGACCAGAATAAGTTGTTTTGTTAAAAGGTACCACAGCCTATCATGGTCTACAAGCATGATGAAAGTACAGCCTGGAGGACAACTCCACTGTGTGTTTCCATTGCATCATGTCAGTGCTCAGCCCTGCCTTCCTTCCTGGGACTGCCAGTCATGTTGCTAGTTGATGAATATTATTTACCACCAGGCAATGCCGTGGAGGGACACTCAAGTGAGTTGAGCCAGGATCACAGGCAGAGCTACCAGGTTAGCACCCAACTCCACTAAGCTGATATATCCTGTTACTCAGCATTTAATTTGATCAGACTTTATCATGGCTGTGATAACATGGGTATCCTTCTTTTAGCAGGCAGTATCTCTGCATGGCACTCATCAAGCAGTGGACACAGATTTCTAGAGCCAGAGCAATAAACCTGCAGAGCCTGAGACTTGGGCTGAAAACTACCTGACTTCACACTATAGCTCAAGGAAACCAGAAGACTGTAAAAAGTTCTCTTTAATGATGACTCAGGCTTCATTTGATCCAACAGTGATGGAAATAAAACCTGGCAAAATTTGGTCTTGATTGATTAATATGGTGTTGACAGCACCCTAATGGGTGTTATTAGAAACTTGACAATTATTAGCGTTTATGGTGCACCTCTATGGGGTTTGCAAAATTACTCATTCTGCACACATCCTAATTACAGAAACACTCAAGAAATACCTTAACAAAATGAAAAAGCACTTTCAGGCAAAACTGGCAATTTTTTGTAAGGTAAATGTGGATGTAATCCATCCTATTGATCAAAGGACATTAAAATTGCACAGATAAAATAATGGAAATAGAACAATCTATGAAATAGCAGCTTTTTCAATAAACACAACTCATTGTGTTCAGAATAAACCCTGGATCTTGCAGGAAAACTAAAAGTCAATTGCATAATTAATATTAATATAAACCATATTCATAAGTGTCTTAAATTAAAGCTAAAGGTCAGCTTTAATTCCGAAAATATCAAAATCTGATTGGTTTACTTTTCAGTAATTAAACACTGAAATAAAAATAATAATAATGATAATAATAATAATAATATTGGTTTAATTTTATTTATTGTAACACTATCTAGAGGCTATTTTTTTTTGCAGCAGTGACCATGAAAACCCTGCTCCTAGAATAGCTACAGCAACCATTAGGTCTTGTAAAGTAAATATTTCCAAATAATCAACAGCAACTATATCAAGATACACATCACATGCTGAAAAACAGACAGGAATTTGGCATGTGTTTCCCTTGCCCAGCCATGAACAACAATCAGTGCAGCACATGGTTGATGTCACCCTGTGTGCTGTCCCTGTCCCCCCACCATCAAGGTGGCTTTCAGCCCTGTAAGTACTGGTTGCTAATAGGTCTGTTTCACAACTTTTTCTTCAAAAGCTCCTTTCTGTTACACTCCTGGCATCTGTTTCTTCCCCCATAGAAGCTGCTTAACCTAGGTGCGTAACACTGTTTTATAGAGAATCCAAGGCCTGATCCAGCAGCCACGGAAGTCTTGGAAGAGTTCAGTAGGGCTAGACAAGCCAAAGTAGAAGATATAAGGAAGACAGACAGGTCGTACTGACAGGTTTGTCTAGAGACTCTCAGAGGTGCATCAAGAGGCACAGTGACAGAAGGACCAGGGCTATCGGTTGTGTAAATCCGTGTGTCTGTTTGCTGTTTGCATAGCAGCAAGCAGCAGGTTGTTACAGCCTCTGTGGTTTCTCTCTGTGCCATCACTAACCACATTATTCCTTTCTTGCTCTCAGAGAGAAACCTTACTTCATCCCAATGCATCTCTGCAGGAAGATCTTGAAAACTTCCCCATGGCATTACTGGAGAGTGGATCAGGCTCTTACACAGATGAGAAGCAGCTGAGTCAGGTGAGTTTTACATGCAAACTTTGACCTATTCCTGTATAACCTGAATTTTTTTTCCCAAATATCCACATTAAATTTCTTTTTGGTCATGCTACAGGCCTCCGAGCACTTAGGGCTACACAGTGGGAAATGAACCTTTATTTTTTTGGATTTGACACTTGATCCAGTCATTTTTCTGTACAACCTCTCTTTGTTTATGGTTGTAAAGCTGGAATTGCTACCTCATTTTAAGTCTCGTCACCTGAAGCGGTACAAGATTTAGGGTATGAGCAAGTCAACCACAAGCAGCTGGGGTATAGCCCTCAGCTGAGACTTGATAACTGAGTGTATACCTGCTTCTAGCCTGTTGCAAAGAAGCAAAACTGGTTGCCTGAAACCAAACTCACAGTGGATTTAAGCCACTTCCTGGGTAACTTGAGCATGTTTGGTTTTCACATGCATCAGATCTACACAGACATGTCTCAGCAGAGGGGCGGTGAGTTTAAAGAACTCCCTCTGTCAATTGATGCAAATGTGAGATGTTTGGGACAGGTTTGTATTTAAAAAACTTGCGTGATGAGCCTTAGTCCATTGCTGATGTTACCAGGCATCAGACTGATAAACGTTATTAGGCCTATAATACATTAGCATTCTGGTGTGGTGGATATAACTGCAACAAGATCTTTTTACTGGGGAGGGTTATTCATTAAGATCTGAAAAACATTTGGAGGTCCATGTAAGAAAGGAGTTAAAGAAATGCAAAAGTGTTGCTTTGGTATTGTGTTATTTATCAGCTGTCTGGTTAGCATTTGTGCTCAGTCCGCAGGTTTCATATGTAAATCAAATGCAATGACTCTATGACAACTCACAAGATTTACACAGATGGGACCTGACCAGCCCTCGCTGAAGTCACCGGAGGTGGTCTGGGTTCCCTAATGATTGCAAATAGGAGACACAAACATAAATATAATTTACTTTTATAAAACTTTTAATTAGGTTAATAAAATATCTCAGCATAAAAGCCTATAGCTCGTAAAAACTCAGACCCTGTGCATAGCAGAGCTGATGTGGGTCAGGATAATAGCCACAAAGAATTGCATTACCATGCTAATACAATAGGGAAGTCTCCTGCCTCTCTTTTGAATAACCTCTTATGCAAATTTCAAATGTTGACCATGACACCAGACCTTCATAGGGCATCGAGTTGTGTTTCCCTGTGCTTACAATATATTTGATTTCAATGCAAAACTGCAAACTCATCAAAACTACACCTTTCTACCAGCATTCAATTATTTAAATACAGAATAGATACAATGTGGGGGGTTTGCCTCTGAGTCTTGTATAAAGTACTTCAGTTGAGCTTACAAACAACATAATATGAAAAGGACAAAAATCTAAATGAGGTGAAATGTTAGCCATTGGGATCCTTTTTAGCTAATAGTTTCCACCTCTCCTCCCCCTTGACCAGCTGTTTAAAATGCTGATTTCAAAGTCCATTTAAGTATTATATATATACATATATACACACACAAATTTTAAGATTCATTATTGTAGAGACAATTTGTGTGTGTACATATATATATGTGTGTGTGTGTGTGTGTGGGGGTGTGTATACACAAATTGTCATTACAATAATGAATCTGTACTATTCTTGAAAAGACAGGTTTGTTTGTAATTTGGGTCATTATCTGCCCACTTGCTAAATTTTTTGACCACATGCCAAAGATTTGAACTATGCAAAATTTCATTATTGTTGTCCAATTAAAATGTGTTTGCTTTCTCATGCACATAAAGATGGACTATTTATAAATATACAGGTATTTAATAGTATTTATTAAATATTATCCACAAAACTCAAATAATAATAGGTATATAAGAATATTCCATATAAACATACACATAATTTCTATTAACAAAGTATTGTGTTATTTCATGTGCCATATTCTAGACTCAATTCTTGGAGATCACAATGCCAAGAAAATGGAAAAACACACGAGATGGCTTTCAATCACTTTCCCTTCCAACAGACAAAAGTTTTATTTGTCTTGTACAATGGGGCTTGTGCTAAATATATGGAACAATTTTACACTTCTTAGGGAGTAAAGAATTATTCCTATGTGTTTCTACAAAAAATCCCCCAAAATATAATATTTACAGAAGAGATACATCCAGTTTTATCTTCAAAAGTCTGATATATTGAAAATAAGAGCAAAGGCACATCTTCCAAAAAGTGACATTCCACATCGTCCAGGATGGGGGGTTTTACACCACCACTAGTCAGCCCTGGGGCTTTGTTCCCCTCTACTCCCAGTGCCTGGACACTTCCAGGACCCCGTCTCTCTCTCGCCTCACCCCAAGGAGGAGCAGTGTGCAGGACCCAGAGCCAGCCATGTTTGAATGAACCTCACTACCCACTTCCTTTGTGCTGGATGTTGTTCCCTTCAGACCTGTCTAAGAGCTGGTTGAGTCAAAGGGAAAATCTACCCCAAATTCAGTGGATTTGAGGTTGGATTCCAGACCCCAGACAAGTTCTGCTTCAGAGGAGCCTGGAGTCTAGGATATAAATCTATGTCTTTGTTGCAGACCTAACTGTAATTTGATTCCAGTAGTCATGAACAGGACATAAGAAATGTGGAAATATGTGTACATGTTCCCTGCTCAAGCAGTGGGTGCCATTAGAAAGCACAATAGTGTTCCGGGCTATTGATTTTACCACAGTATTTCCTTGCTTGGTCTGTTTTCCACTGTGAGGTATTTGCACCATGCCATGGTAAATGTTGTTTTTAACAGAGCTCTCTGCAGTCTTATTTGAGAAACTATGTGAACAATGTGGAGTTCTCTCACAGTGCTGGGTTGTCTGTTGGGTTGTCTGATGCTCTATTTGAAAAAACAGGCAGGAAGAGCCAAAAGGAGCACAAAGCTGAATGGAAGTAAAATTTATATGCTAAAAATACTAAAGAGTGAGCCCCCATGAAGTAGTTTAGATACTAATGATATTAAAGAGAGGATTATATTCATAGAGTTCAGATTTTTATTACGTTTATCTAGAGCAGAAACAGACATCCAGACCTCATTTATATTCCAAAACAAATACAGCTTAAGTCATATAAGATGTGCTCTTTTTTATGCCACTTTTCAATTATTCAGCTATCTTACTAAGAGATTCACTTATTCCACTCTAGCAGGGGAAAACAAGGGGATGGGAAGTAAGGGCAGGAGAAAAGGAATTCATGTAAACCAAGAAACAAGTTGAATACGCTTCTAAGTTACAACCAATACAATTAAATGTAGATCAGCTCATCTATAATAAAGTCCAATTTTCATTTGAATGTAATTTGTGTCATTTTTGTCCTTGGCAAAAGGTAGACCAAAATTAAGTTTAAAACAAACTGACTTTTGCTGATATGAATTGACCCATCTCCCTTTTCCTGTATCTGAGTTATTAATTACAACAACTAAGTTTTACCAAATACTTACAGCATGTAACAAAAAGCAGGCAAATATTATCGAAACTTAACTAAAGCAGATATATTTAGTGATTTCTTCTAATCCTGAATGGATGCATTGAATGTTCTGTGGGGTCTGTCATATGTTTGGTACTAATTTGTATTTCCTTTAAGACTTGAAGATGGAATAAACTGTACTAGCAGTAAACGAACAGATGACATGCAGCTAAACCACACTTCAGACACGTTGGATTAGACTTCAAAATCTGATAAAATAATGGCTGCTAAAAGTAGGATACAACAAGGACAAGGGTAAAGTCTTACACTCAGGTTTAGGAATACTCACCAGGAGTAAGGTATGAAATGTTGTGGCAAAATGCAAACAATATATACAAAAAAGTGTCATCTACAAGGCACACAGGTAATATACAACCACAAATGGAGACTTGTGTCCAGCTGTCCTCTCAACTTGAAGAAAGATGTAAACTCATTGACAAGACTGTGGGACAGGGCAGTAAAAAACAGTCAGAAAAGGACATTAAAAGCAGAATGGAATCACCTGTTCACCACACTATACGCCAAAAAAATAATGAGCCAGAAAATATTAACTTTTTGGAGTTAATTTTGGAGCATATTATCTAAAGACATTGCTGGATATTCCTAAGAGATGACAAGTCCAGTTTAGGTAGTTTATTCTGCCCTGGGACACAAGGCCAGATCTGTTTTTCATAAAATTCCATTACAGTTATGACAGAAAGAGCTTAAATGAGAAAATTCACCCATCTAAAATCATGATCACATGAATCCCTTGATGAGATCATTTTCATGGATACCCCTAATAAATAGGACCCCGTGTCTTCCTGAAAAGCAAAATTCCTGTTGAGTTCACAGGAAAACAAAGGACTGGACTATTCAGAAGCCAATATAACTGGAAAAGACAGACTGTTGGAGAAAATTAGCTGCAGGCATATATTTTCACTAAGGCTGTAGAGAGTTTTCTTTGAGAGATTTATCATTCTAAATTACCATTGGATCTACATAGGAAATAAATCTTCACATATATCCACTTGGAACGAAAAAAAAAAAGAAAATTAAGTTACCTGTCCTGTTTCAGAATGTATTTTAGCATTTTTTCTTGTATAGACTTCAGTAAAGGTTTTGCTTTTAACAGGTAGTGGATGATGGCAAATATTTTATTGTTTGTTTTGGGGGGGTTTATTTTCCTCTGGTTTTTTGTGGGGAGTTTTTTGAAATGGGGCCAGCCAAAATCTCAATAGTTTTACCTGACATTCAAAGACTTGCAAATATTGAACCATAAATGTCAAATTATTTTAAATTTTCAGATGTTAGATATTTTTGTCCTACAATGAAATTATCTGCAAAAATCTTACTTTCTTTAAATGTGGTCATCAAAAAATTCTAACTTTCCCAGTTGCAAATATATGCCCAAATTAAGTGAATTTAGCATGAGTCCATAGTGCAGTACTTTTTAATTCATTGCAGCACCATAATTTCTTGACATGTAAAAGTTACAGGTATTGATTATTCACTGGACTTAACTATGTCAACAGCCACTAAACCCTAACAGAGTGCATAAAAATAAGGATAAAAATTATCTATAAATAATTAATTATGAATTCACTAATAATTTTAATTGCATTTCAAAATGCACCAAGAAATTAACTGAAAACTGCTTGATTTCTGCCCTGTGTAATCTGGGGAAAGAGACCATACCAGATTAGTTGCCATTGAGGAGTTTTCATCTCCTCCACTTTGATATGTGCCACAAAGTTAATGGCTGCTTGAACTACCAGGCACTTACTGGGCTCCTCAGTTTTCTTGTAGATGGAAAGTTATTGTTTGAATATAAAAGGAGACCAGTTCTCACTTCAGCAAGTTCCCAAAGCTAAACAGAAGTTCCCTATTGGCAAACACTGCTGATTTGGAAGAAGGGTGTAGACTGGTTGAAGAAATTCTGTAATAGGGAAATAAGGGCTATCTGAGAACCAGAAAGAATTTCTAAAAGCAAAATGGAAATCCTGGCAATGTCCACTGATACTAAAAGGAGAGGACAGCCTGACATACAAACTTGGTATGGCTCAGGGATTTGAAGCTGGTGAAAGAACAGAAGAATACTCTGCAGAGTTCAATGATTGCCCTCACAAGGCATGTTTAGAGGAAACAGCTGGCTCTGTAAGCAAGACATAATATATCCTGCATTGAACATATACATTCTTAGGAAGAAGAAAAACTGTAGTATAAAGAAAGGGAAGTGAAAGATAAGAACAGTTTAAGAGGAAAATGGAAGTGGAAAAGAAAACATGAAGGGGAAGAATTTCAGAATGTTTTTGTGACCACAGCAATAACAGCACAGATCTGTGTTTGATATTATGGTAATGTCTAAATCTCGTCAAGAGATGTTTACTTGTGATCAGCTACTGCAATGAGGTAAATTTTGCATTTATTTAGAATGTCTAGCAAATTTCAGCATGTTCTAGCTTCTTGCCACCATGGTGACATAAACTATTGCAGAATATATGAATTTAAAATTTCCCCCTGTTCATTTCCAGCTGCAGTTCAATCTGACATTCGAGACATGCTTCAAAAGGGACCTCACCAAGTGACATGCCACTTTCTTTTCTGTATAATAGTTGGTGAATGGATCCTTACTTGAAAACTCTTGATCTCAGTTCACAAGAATACTTTCTGAGGGACCTATGGCAGGTCATTCTGAGGGCCAGTTCTCAAGTTTCAGGTCCTGGTTCTTCCACAATTCAGGTCAGGTCAGAATATCTTTTTTAGCTTCTTTCGTATCTTTTAAGATTACCTCCTGTTTCTGGACAAATGAATTGCTAGATTGTCTGTGAGGTCCTTAACGCTCGAGAACTTGGGAATAGTTCAGCTGAGAGAAATATCAAAATCTCCCAGATGAGTTTGAAATTCAAAGATGCAAGGCTTAGAAAAGTGTTCTAATTATGGTGAAATTTCTAACACTTGATCAATATGTTTCAGTTAGAACTTTTTTTATCTCATAAAAAATTGAACTTCCTTACTCCACGGATAGTTTATGTTAAATAATGTTTTTTCAAGGTTAGCAATAAGGTTCTGTTTAAGTGCTACAGCAACAGTGTCTCTATAAATCTGTCAAATAAGCAGCTAAAAATTTTCCGTGTCTGTAAGTTCGGTAGATAAATGTCTGCTAACTGCCACCAAACAACACGCAAGTCCACTGCTACCCAATACTAACATCCAATGGTAGAGCTATATTTTATACAGGAAAATCAAAATCAACTTACATGAATGTTTGAAGAAAAAGTCATGCATAATCCACTATAGCAAAATGAACATCAGAGTCAGTGGGTTCCAAAAAGAAGAAAGAAAAAAGTAGCTATAAACTCCACAGAAAGTGGAAATGCAGCCATTGTTACACAGACCTCTAATCTCTTGTGCAGTGCTATATGTGGAGAGGAAAAATGCCTTCCTGACCTCTCCAAGTGATCGATTTATACTCTGAAGCCTGAGAGGTGATCTGTATCTATTCCAAATTAAGTGGAACAGAAAGAAGCATGAGGCTAAAACATAAAGAAATAACACTGCAGAAAGCAGAAAGTACCTTATTTATCAGTACCAGAAGGGATGTCATTCGCTAGCAAAGGAGATATCTTCCTTTTATAAATATGCCTGTGCCGATTTTAATATCAAAAGTACCTCAGAACTCTCAGTGAAAATAATCTCTGCAGGTACCGGTCCAAAGCCTACAGAGATCAATAGGAATACCTCCCTCCACTGCAGTAGAGTCTGGATCAGGCCCTTTCTCTACAACAAAGGTTCCCTCCATCACAGGGCTGCAATGTCTCCTTCTTCTACCCCCTTACAGAGCACTCAACTTCTGTTTTGAAGCTCACAGAAAAACAACACAGATGAACCTAACTGGGAGTGCCCTTTCAGATGGGGAAAGATATGCAAAATCCCACCAGCTTTATTCAATGTTAAGATAAGATGCTATGTGACCTACAATCCGATGCACTGTATGTGATCATCGTGCGGTTTAATTTTACAGCATCTTTTATTCCCCCCCAGATCTACTGAACTTCTGTTATTTCCAAAGTGTTAAAAATACTCAGTTTGCTAATATAAATTATTACAATTGACAGTGCATTGTCAATCTATTGCAAAGCTGATTTAATTAAGAATGCCAAGGGGCATCATTTGGGGCCAGGTATCTAAGCTGCAAATTTTTTTTTGATCTCAACCTCTCCCTATAGGACCGTCCACACTGGCACCAAAGGCTGGAGGGCAAGAGAACAAAGGGAATTTTATGTGTCTGAATTCAAATTCTTTCCCTTTGAAATGAAGCGTCCAGAATGGGCAATAAAACTGTGAAAATGGATTTCTGGCCGCATTTGATGTTAAGCCTTTAGTGTCAAGAGCCAGGTCTTTTTTTCTGTCTCTTTCTTTTAGGTTTTTTTTTTCCTTTCCCTGAATGGTCTTGTGGGGAATTTGTCCTATAAATTATTTCTTGTAGTTTGTATGCATACAGTATGGCCTTGTCTCATAGTTAGAACTCAAAAGTAGGCTATTTTGTGTGTATGTGTTTTAATTAACTTGTGTTTGCAGTAAAATTGCAATAGAAAACATTGTGCTAAAGAGGCTCATTTCATGTGGCTTTTTTTTTCCAAACAGCCCATGTGTGAAACCTGAGTGTTTATTAAGCATTTCCGTGGAATGAGTAACTTTCACTCTGGTCTTCCTTTTTCATATCCAGGACTCATAATCCTTTGTATCATCTCTTCCATAACCATTGTAGGACATTGCAATGCAATAAGAAAAGCAGAGGATTAGGCCCACTTATAATGATCATGCAGAGGGATCTATTACAATAATGATTACAACCAGTTTATCTTTAATAGCTAGCTACTGATGGAAGGGCAAGGGGGGAAAAGAGAGACAGAGAAATGAAAGGAATTTTGGCATATTGAAATTATTTTTTTCCTAACCTTTGATTGTATATGAAAATTGATCTTTAAATATTTATCTGTTAACAAAATCAATTGGTAATACCTTATTAAAGCTGGCAAAATTAATTTAAATTTTCACACACCACTTAAGCAGTGTTTTCTTCCTGTCTGAAGAAAAACAATTGTGCACATGCATGAGTACTCATGACTGTGTTGGTGCAGTTTAATTGCAAAACATCTTTTTAATATAACTAGTAGCAGTTCACTATCCATTTCTCTGCAGATCATATTTTCATGAAGAAAGATTACAAGGATTAGCAACTGGTTTTCTACCCTAAAAAGTCCAGGTGTTGAAAGCAAAATTTAGTTCCACAAGTATATGGAGAGTCTTTTACCAGAAGCCAGGCTCACAGGTTTTCAAACAGAGAATAGCAAATGTTTAAAATGTCACACATTTTTCTGCTCTTAAGTAAAGTTAATGAAAAAACCCAAACCCAAACTCAAAAACCAAACTAAAAATTTTCTCTTTTGTGGGTTCATGACTTTCATCGTCTCTAGTTCTACATTATTCCTCTTTCAGCCCCTCCTTTTTTTTTTTTCTGATATCGTTTTCTTTCAGTTTTCTTTCTTCAGGCCTCCCTCAGGCTTCCTGCCATCTATCCAGACTTACTCCCTTTTCCATTGACTGTGGTACATTCTGATCTTTTTCTTTTGTTTTACACACTACAGTTAGTTCACTTTTCCTCCTTTCTCACACATAGTTTTTCTGTGCCTTTTCTGGTTTATTTCTCTGTCCTTATCAATGTTTCTAATTCTCTGTTTTCTGTATTTTTAAGAAAGGTTTTCAGCCTGTCATATATATATATGTATCCATGCAAAATTGCAGTCAAAAGAATTCTTCAAGAATTCATTTCAATCAGTATCTGAAGCCAAGAGATTTACACACACAAACCGATACACCAATGTCTATCAGACCAGAATCAGGGCCAGAATGCTTCAAACGAAATTACTAAAAAATGGATAATTTCCTACTTTCACATTTATTGATTTACAGAATCAAGAATGACTCAGGTTGGAAGGGACTACAGCGGGCCCTCCCTGCTCAAGCAGAGTCATCCTAGAGCTCACAGCACAGGATTGTGTCCAGACAGTTCTGGAGTATCTCCAGTGAGGGAGACTCCACACCCTTCTGGGCAATCTGTTCCAGCGTGTGGAAACCTCACAGTAAAGAAATTCTTCCTCATGTTCAGGGGGAACTTCCTGTGCATCAGTTTCTGCCCATGGCCTCTTGTCCTAGTGCCTGGCACCACTGAGAAGAGCCTGGCTCTGTCTTCTTGGCACCCTCCCTTCAAGTACTTACCGACAGTCATGAGGTTCCCTCTTACTCGTCTCGAGGCTGAACAGGCCCAGCTCCCTCAGCCTTTCTTCATAAGAGAGATGCTCCAGTCCCTTAATCATCTTTGTTATCCTGCTCACTCACCAGCAAGTTGGTTACAACTCTAGGCATCCTTGCTGACCTCTCCTCTCCTGAAGTCCATCATGACATTTATGTGGGGCCGCAACGTTACTGTATGGAAAACATGGTCTATCCCAGCACAAAAGGAAGAGTGCAAATATAGGTTTTGGGCAAACCACTATTTTCTCTGATCTATTTAGTTCTCAAAGAAAGTCTTCTAGAGTTACCTATGTAATTCCAGCAGTGCCCCGAAAATCATGCTTTTGTTTGATTTCAAGGCTGTGTGTTCAAAACCCACAAGCATTGTGTGACAGACTACGAGGCAGGGCATTTTTGAATGTTTAGCATCCTGACTTTACTTACAATAGATTGTGTGATGTTACTGAGAGCAAGACCTTGCCTTTCTTTTCCTGGTTGTAAGAATAGAACCAATCTCTCACACACCTAATATTCAAGGGTATGCCTTGTATAAATAAGTTGTCAAAGCCTGAGGTCTTGAGACATTTTAGGATCCCTGTGGGAGGGTGTTCAGATCAGGCCTTGCCCTGTCAAGGCAGTGAATTGCCCCACACCCCCCTAGAGCCAGTATCCCAGTATGGCAGAGCTGCCAATCATTGGCAAACATCAGGAAATGCCCCACACTCCACCACTGGAGACCCTAACCCAGCTCCTGAGTGGCCAAAAGACTGGAAGTCCCACCTGGGAGGAGGGCCCATGGAGGCTGAGGGGTATTTAAGGCTGAGCATGAGGTCAGCAGCCCTCTTAACCCTATCTCCACCTGGAGTTCCTATCTGAACATGGCTAGAGCCCAGGAGCTGGTGAGTATATGTGTGTTTTTCTATATCTTTTTTGTCCTTCTTCCAATTCCCTCTTCTTGGACCATTTTGAGTAACTTAAGCTCAAATGGTTTTAACATTTGCTAAGTTAAATGGGCCGAGTTAATGCTGTGAGAAGTGGTTTATGTTGGTTGGATGTTATACTAAACCTTTTGCCAAAGTTTCCTGATTTTTCTAAACTTTGCCAGTAAACTTTTGTTTTGACCTCATGAGGAGATCTGATCAGTATTACTGTAGTGCATTTAACCTAGAATACATGAACCACTGTTAGCCCTTTCAGAGAGTTGATTGGGACCTTACAGAATTGTGTCTGTTGGATATCAGCACATTTCACTCAAGACCTCCTGTAGTTTAGGTCTGGAGTTTTTTCATATAAATAAAAACTTACATTGCTTCTCTTTGATCACCATTTCTACACTCATCTCTGGGAAACAAAAAAATTGTAGAACTGAGCCAGACCTGTCCAAATCTCCTTCTTCACCCACCAGTTAATAAAATATATGCATGCTTCACTTAGATTCACTGACCAGGTCCTACAGCCTTCAAGCTAAGCATCTGTGAAAATGCTTTGTGAAAACATCATTTTTGCAAAACAATGGGAGCTATACTGAGGCAAACTAGTAGACAGAGGACTCAAAAATGGAAAGAGATATTTTTTTTTTTATTTGTACATAGAAGTCAGTTGATACAGATTTACTAAAATATACTTTAGTATGTTTGAATGTACATCTATGCAAAAACCAAACATCTTCCATTTAATTCAGCTGTGTAAGTAAAATGCTGTGCCACCTGATTTACCTGGTACAAAAATCCCAGTTAGACACAAGAACTTGGGAATTCTCATCTCCCTTGCTGCTTCTAGAACAGACAAACCAACTCCTATGAACACTCAATTTGATTTAAACCTTTTTCAGACACACACAAAAAAGAAATGTAACAAAACCTTCCCCACACAATATTCCAGTTTCACAGACACTCTGTGAAACAGAAAACAGGAACACGTAAGATATTACACATGGCTGTACCAAAACCACAGCCAACATTCATGTACTACATCTGTTAGCCAGGCAATGCTCTGTCCTGTCCAAGATGTGGTCAGCTTTTGACTTAAGATTTGCTGAAACAAGTTTCCCAGGATCCACTACAGCCCTGCAGCCTCAGGCTTTGATAATGTGAGATTTTGGAAACTAAATAGGATAGGGCTTGGCCTGTAAGTGGAGAGGAGAATCCAAGGATAAGCCAAAGCACTGCAAAATGTTTGGCTGCTTTTCAGTTCATGGTGGTTTATACCTTCATGCTGAGATGGGCAAGATGTTTCTCTGAGGGCCCTGGCAATGTTTCCATGATCTGTGGTTCCTCCATTCTGACCACGGCGGGGCATTGGAGACTCTTCATTGCTGGCTTACATTTTAGAGCTTTCTCACCCCACCCGGCCTTGCAGCCAAATTAGAATGGGAAATGAGTGAACAGAGATGCTATTATTTAATCTGGGTGTATCCTTCACATCTTCCTGAACTTAATGCAGGAATTTGTTACTCAGAGGCTACCATGCTCACATAGGTTCACCTGCACCTCCATGATAGGTATAGTTTTCTATTAGTGCATCTTAGGAATCACTAAATATTATTTGGCACTAAAATATGTTTTTCATTATAACTATTACATATATGCTTTTTTTGCTTACAGTTGGGCCCAACATGAATTCTCAGAAATAAACACTTTTCTTTTGTTGCACCTGCATGTGGTAAAGGTCATCTTATAGTACTTCAGTACAAAAGAAGTAGTATGCACACTGAAACTGTAAAGTACAAAATAATTCCCACAACCCTTCTGAATCCTCTTTTTCTTCCCCCACATACTCAAGCAATCACAAGTTCTACTATCACATCACAAGTTCTGCAATATCAGATTTTTATACGTTTTCCTTGGGAGTTTGCTGTGTTTAATCAAGACACTATGTGAGAATCTGTTTTCATTATTTTAAAAACTTGAAAATATGACCCACTTATTTTGCAAAATTCAGAAAGAATAAGGTAAGAAATTAAAAATAAATAAATAAATTAGCATGGAAATAAATAAATGTATTGATTAATATTTATTCTTGTTATTAAAACCAGTTTAGAGGTTTCATTTTCAAGGCATTTATTTTGAGGAAAAAGAAGTGAGCACCAGCAGGGAATAAACATAATTTTTAAACAGTATGTAAGTGATGTGTATGACCTTTGTTCAGCCACATGACAGTCACTCTGCTGCTGTAACAAAAAAAAAAAAAATCTAGATTCTAGAAGAAAGCACATTACATTGCATAAATTGTTTACTTTTCATGGTACCCAGGTTGTCACCAGCTCAGAACCCACTCAGCCTAAATTCTCAAAGCCCAGAAGCTGAGATCTTTCTGTCCCACTCATGCACACCCCTGTGATTGTTCAGACTGCCTGTGCTGGGCACAATACACACAGAGCTCAACAAGGAAAAAGTGTAGCACTGCCAAAGTGTTCTGTATTTCATTAACATATAGCAAAAGCTCTTTATCGCTTTTAAACTCTCTACAGGGCTTTAATTAGAAAAGAAAATCTTAGAGATTTCAGGCAGGGATGCTCTCGGACAGAAACACCTTTGCCCAGCCCCAGGTCCTGTATCCCTCAGTCAGTCTGTGAGGTGGCCAGCTGAGTTCTACATGCCAGACACAGAGTGTGACTTGCACCAAGGTGCCCCATGCAGGATGAACCGTGTGTGCTCTGAGGGTGCTGACATGCTGCAGCTGATTCCAGGTGCACAAGTAGATGAAGTCTACCTGGATGTGGTCAGTATTGTAGTAAACTACACAAAATATGGGGGTTTTGCCAGAGGCCTTTGCAGCAAACCCACAAGTTTTTTGGAGGTAACTTCACAGCTTTCAACTTACTGGATAAATTGCAATGGTAATTCACTGCTGGTATTGCAATAGTAGTTGTTTCCATTTTTGAGCTCCTTTCATTTATTTTCTGTCTTCCATAAGGATCTGAAAGTGAAAAATAATACCTGATGATTAGTTAGACACCTTTTGGGTATAAAACTTCAAAGGAGGAAGAGTAATGATGAAAACATAATAGTCAAAGTTTCCTCATAGATTTATTACTTATTATTACTGTGAATATTTTTCAATTTTTAGAATGCATGCCATAAAGAAAATTCAGGTGAAGCTTTCAGGTTTTAGCATTCTATTTATTAACAATAGTTCCATTTAATGTCCATAAACAGCAGATGAAATTTTAGTGAAATCCATAAGCAGTAAAGCTACTCATATTCTGATTCAGGTATATCTTGACCCATTATTATCAATTCTCATTCTTGTGCTTATTTAGTTTCATTACAACAGTAAGTGCTAAATGCTTTCTAAATTAAGATTCATGATAGTCATTGCAGTCATGCTGAAAAAAAACCAGTTTTAACCTTTTTATCTAAATAAAATCTTATTCTGGACAGAAAATAAAAACCTCAACTGTTTCTTGATAATGCCAGTAAGAGTTTTCTCAAATATTTGACAACATGTTATTTAAATGAAACATATATTTTATACATGCACAGAATTTATTGATTGGTGAATTTCAGAAAGTGCAGCTAAGGTTATTGCTTACTCATCATTCAGAGGCATCCTAGGAGATCTCACAATTATTAAAAGTGAAGTTTCCCTTTTGAACTATGACTGAATGGCCAAATCCAAAACCCAAATAAGTCTTAGTTTTTGGATTTGATGAAGGAAGCCATTGTATCTTTCCATGGGGATCACACTCTGTCCTAGACACTCAGCAAAATCCAGCAGAGGACACATGACTAAAGAAGTACAGCCACATTTCTAATGTTTGGGATTTTTTTGTTGTTATGTCTCCTTAATTCTGAATAATATTTGCTTATCACCCTCTCTGATTGAATTGTATGAAAAAAGGCACGTGTAGAGAGAGACATGTCTGCTTTGCAGTCTTGCATGCTGGACTCTCATCTGGGATTGGGCACACACCACACACATCTCATTAAAATCAGCATGAAGCCCTTGATGAGAGCTATTTTGTATTCAGCCATAACATTGCTCCACTTTACCTGTTTGTGTCACCAAGTTTGTTGGGCACAGAAAATTTATGCGAAAACTTTAGTTTGACGGTTCAGTTGCATTTAAGAGCAAGACTTGGAAAACATGATTAAACTGCACTGAAGCTTTTCCTTCCAAAAGTCAAGCCTCCTATTTAGGGAAGGGAGGAAGGGACTTGAAGTTTGGCTCTGGAGTGGTATTTTTATGGATGGTTTCATAAAGAGCCACACAAAGGATTAAAAGCTAATTGTGTCAGAGAACTGATGAGCTTTTGTAAAAATAGACAATATTTGGATTCAAATATTTGTGACAGATATTTACTGCATCACAATGCATTGTCTTTCCAGCCAGAACTTTTTCAGCTGAATGAGTACGCGGACTGGAGTCAATCAATTAACAATTTCCTTCATGTGAGCCACAGAACACATGTCTCCAAATCTGTAGCTGGATCTGGGGATCCAGAGTGGTGTCTCTGGGCTCAGCCAGTGGTTAATCCACACAGTGGCTCTTTCCTCACGGGGGCTCGAGAATGTTAGTAACTTCTTTCCACTCTGCACAGCTATCGATTTTCATAAAATCCAAAAGAACTTGCTATATTTGAGATCTTCGTCTCCTACACTTGCTTGAGTTTAGCCAGCATGTTCTAAATGTAGTGATGTACAGATCACACATGCACATGGTGCAATCATGATTATTTCTTCCTATTATTTGCTGATCCTCAGCAAACCAGGATAAAGCCCACAGAAGGAGAGCCTCTGAGACTCTTTGAGACAGACCTCCAGCATTAAGTGCAGCATTGCCTCTCAATGTATACAAAGCTCATTGTTTTGTCTAGGCCAATTCTAGATGACATCATTGATTTGTGAGAAGAGTATCTGGTAATTAGTTGTTTTTTTAACAGTCATGCCATTTGACATATTAAATGTTGTGCATTACTTAAACAATAAGGTAGAAATATCAATAGTCTGGTGCCACTGTGTATGGCTCCTTTCCATTAGAGTGCATATATGTGTGTGGCTGTGAGTAGTGAGTAATAGGGGATTGTTTCTCCATGATATATCTGGTGAAGTCAGCATTAACTTCTTGTACAGTAGATCTCTAGGGGTAGACAAACATTAGTAGGACTTTATTTATCTTTCTGTGGCTTCATCAGAGGATTATTTTCAGGTTTATTATGACATTTAAGTGGATTTTACTCTGAGAGATTCTTTAGCTGGACCTCCTCTACCATTTGTCTCACTAGCAATGTGTTCAGTAGCTGTTTTCTTCTCTTAGGACTCTCTGTAATGCTAATGACAAGGGTTATTTTGGGTCTCTGTAGCTGCTGTTTTCTCTTTTCTTCTTTTTCTACCCATGCTGCTGTGTAGCCTGGAGAAACGATGATGTAAGAGGGAACTAATCCCACTGTGAAGGTTATTGGGAGATAGATCCAGACTCTTCACAGCAGGGCATAGCAGAATGAAAAAGAGTTGACAAAGAGATTGAAACACAGCTCCATCCCTCAAGGTTTTCATGAACAAGCTGGACAAAGTCCTGAGAAACCTGGTCTGAATTCAATGGCCCTCCTTTGGGCAGGACATTGGACTAGAGACCTCCTTCCAATAGAATTATTCAATCATATTATGATTCTGATTGTCTTTTAAATTCACTTTCTGTACAAAGGCATAGCTGGACACTGCCTTGCCATAAGATATCGATCTAGTGAAAGATCAATAAGAGAATTTACCTTTAACTGATACTGTTTCAATATAGTTTGCAATCTGAGACATTTCAGTCAGTTCCTGTGAAATGCAGTGTCCTGTGTAAAAATAAGGTATTCTTAGTCCCTTGCTGACTTTTGGTAGCTGTTGCTAACTGAAAAACTGCTCTGGATAGAAATGGTCCCCAGGGTCCCTAAAGCTGTTGTTAGATTTTCACGGCTCCTTAGGCCATCAGACCTGTGAGCTTTAACTCCTGCTATAACTTGGTGTAAGTGCGAAGGAAACGAGCAGTGCACATTTCAATTCCCTAAGATCTCTAGATGGTCATACATTTACTTGAAGAGCAGAAATGTTTTATACTGATGGTCATTGGATGCATTTAGACCTCACCTGGCTTTGGGTGATTTCTTTAAAAATATCACATTACTGAGAGAACTTGCCTTCAATAAAGTTTTTGTATTATGGGGAAAAGTTATTTACAACCTTGGTGGGTTCCCCTTTGAAGTCATTTGTCTTGTTGAGAGGGGAAGTGGAGCTGGCCTTTGAAGAGTCTCATTTCATCTTGGATCTCTCCCTTTGAAGTGCACTTTACCCTGTAGGCATTCCCTGTGGAAAATCTCTCATTGTTCATGGGTCTCCTAAGAAAATATTCCCCAGAGGCACACTTCCCTGAAGAATAATTTACCTTGAAGATAGAAGCAGTGATGTATTTTTCATCCTTGCCAACAGCAGGCAGGGTCTAGTTACACCAACTGCACAAATGATTACATAAAGAAAATATAGGGGACTGCTAATTTAATATGTAGGGGGCAGTTGCCTAAGAGAGTGTCCAAATCTTGATAAACTCAGCTTCCTTAATGCTACTAAAAAAAAAAAAATTCAGTAACAATACTCTGCCTTCAGACAGCCTCAGTTTTTTGACTCTTTGATGCTGAAATCTTCTCATTCTTATGCTCTATGAGGAAGAATTCTCTGAAAGCCTGAAGAAAATCCTGTCAGCCATTTGCAGGCCTGATGCATGTTGTTTGATAGTGTTCAAAGATAACCAAAGATAACCATTCTGAGTGTGATAAAATCAAAGAGACGGTATTTTTTCTCTCTAAAGAATATTCACTTCTTTTTTTTTTTTTTTTTTTTTTTTTGTTATAGAGCTTCAACAATTGGAAAAGAAAAGCTTTCTTTATGGCTCAGTGCTCATTGAGGTCTAGTGCCTCGGTGTGGTTGCAAACTACAAATTAGGAACATAAACACAAACAAACAGCCACACCTATGGTCCATAAAAGCTTTTCAACCATTGAAGCAGTGTTACTTTTGCTGTATCCTACCATTGCCTAATTTCAAAGGCATAATAAAGGGTAATTGCTATGCATACAGGATCAGCTCTAGGCATAACCAAAACAAGCAACTAACTTGGACAGCAAATTTCCTGAAAGGAAATCCAGCCATGGCTCTGCTACCTCTTTTGTTTATACCACAGCCTCAGAAAACCAGACACACTGCTGCAGCTGCTTCAAGGTTCATGCTACACAGGTGAGGGGGGCAGGTGGGAGCTCTCCCAGAGGCACAAATCATTGCCCCAAGCCATCTGATCCCCTGGCAGCAGAAAGAGCAGTGATTCTGACCTTGTGTGACTCCTCTTGGTGCCTCGTTTCTCTTTTTCTTCACTGCAGAACTGACCTATTTTTGGTCATGTCCCACAACTTCTTCTGAAGCGGTGCAGTGCTGGAAGCTTAAATCCAGCTCTGTAAGCTTACAGATATTCTTAAGCACCAGTTTACTTTAGTCTTTGCTATCAGCATGCCTACCATTTTACAGAGCACTTAGATCACTCAGGAAATCTATGGTAGATTTAGGATTGTTGCAAAAGTATCAAATCAAATTCTCACATTTCAATCTGAATGCAAACAGACTCAGTGGATTACAGTGGAGAGCATAGCATGCACAGTTTGTGGTTTGTTTATATATATAAACATATTTATAAAATTTAAATTACCTCTGAAAATGGAGGATTCTGAGAGGAGATAAGAGCTCAGCCAACTTGAGTGTTTCCTTTTAAAATTATGTAACTGATTTGGAGGAAGATACTATGATATTTCCCATTGCACTATATTTAAGTATTTAATGGATTTTTCCTATGAAATCTCTATCTCTCTTCAAAGGTTGTAAGGCAACCTTTGGCCATCTTACTTGTTTGATAGTATAGACCTTTCCATGGCAACAGATTGTGATGTCATGCATGAACAGATTATGAGGTCAAAAAGTGCCCAAGTTAGCTTTGAGGGAAGAAGTAGGAAAGAGTCATAAACTGCATAAACGCTTTTCAAACTTAGTATTCAAAAGAAGTCGTAAACATACTCAGTAAATGCAATAATTTTTTAACTTACCTTGTCAATGAAGCTTTACAGTTGTGTCAACCACAATTATTATTATTATATCAAAAATATTAGTAAACATTAGCAAAGACCATAGCACAGCCAAACAACAAAGAGGTCTATATTATATCCATTTCATCTATGTACAAACTCGTCAAAAAATTTACTTTATCAACAGTGAAACTTGAACTAATGAAAGTAATGGATATACACATGAAAAACATAGGTATGGATTTGATATTTTTCCCCATCATAGGGTTACAGTCATTCAGACATGAGATTTCAGTTCAACTTTGTTTAGAGAATGAGTTTGTCCACACATGGTTTTAAACAATGCCAACAATACATTTATATGCAGGGTTTTTACTCTAGGCCGTCAACACATTAAATGCCTTTGGATGTTGTCTGTAAAAGTTCTCAAACAAATACATTTCTCCTGCAGGCTGAGATTATCCATACATTTCTATTCTCTTACCATTTGATAAAACTTGCTAAGTTACAAGGGATCGTTGTTTTTAATGTTCCCCATGGTTGATCTGATTCCTCCAAGGATACCCTCCTCTGAAATCTACTTGCTGATCAAGGCGATTGGCTCAAGGTAAACATGACAATTTAAACAAAACAAGTTTGTTTTTGCAAGTCTGGATAAACCCCACCAAATACTATGTTGGGAGAAACAGTGCCATGGACTTTTCCAGCAACCACATCAATTTCTTTAAAGCCAGGTCAGATGTCTCTATGCAACACTGAAGCTTGAAGGTTGCAGATAACATTCCTTACATCAAATCATCAATCTATAAAATAGGGGTAATCCTACATTTTAATATATGTTTATGCCTTAATATCAATGTAGTACTCACATGGGAGGGTATTAAAACACTCATTCACAACAGAGGGTATACTGAGAAAAAATAACCATATGGGAAGGTAGAGGCTGAGAGAAAATTCATTCTATATTTACTAGTTTTCTTATATTTTCCTCTGGACATGTACAATTGACTCCTCTTTGAGACAGAATATTGAACTAGATGGAGCTCTGCTCTGCCTGAGGATGTAAACTCTTGTGTTTACCTTGCTGTAGTAAATGCTGAAAAGCCTGAAATCAAAGGAGTAGTATTATGGCTTGATTGTACTTTCATAATAAAGTCCATCCTTGTTAAATAAAGAGATTACCAAGTTCCAATGAATTTGAATTTAAAGTGTGTCTATAAACATAACATTGTTTACATCTTTCATTTATGATGATATTTCAACTAAGTTGTTCTGAAATTGCTCTGCTTTTGCACGATGTCATAAAGTGGAAGCATATATTACATTAAGCAGTAAGGAGCTGTATCTCATTTGAAACACATAACCACATAATTTCATAGATATATATCTATATATAGATATATATCTATGAACAATGAAATTGCCCCAAAATTAAAACCCTCTTGGCAGTGTATTTGTAAACACAATCAGCCTATAATCCAATAAAGAGACTCTGCTTTGAATTAATGTGAATTGCTTTTCTATTCTGCCTTTACAAATATAACTCTTCATCTGAACTTCTTCACTCCCTCTATTTGTTTCACTAAAAATAATTGTAGTGATTTTCTTCCTCACTTGTAAACAGCAGAGGAAACATTTGAAAAGTAGAATAAAATGGAGTTGGAAAAAACAGAAAAAAGCCAAAATAAAATAAGCAGACATAATTCCTTTTATACCTGCAAATAGAAAAAGCAAATCCAATTTTTCAGAACTTCTGGCATGAAACAGTTTGCATGTTAAAAAGAAACCATCACTTCAATCACTTTTTATGATTCTGGTAATGAAAATGAAAGCTAGATTGTTAAATGGAAAGTGCAATAATTTTATATACACATAAAAAAGGAAACATTTCTTTAATTTTGATAATTTAAAACAAAATTTTCCAAATGACAACCTTTTAGTCATAATTCATTAACCTTCCAAGAAACAGCATTTGGGACAAAAGCAAATCTGAAGCCATACCCATACCAATGAAGTGTTTACAGGTTCATCGTTGACAGGACAGAAATTCGAAGGGAGATGGGTGGCATTTAATATTTTCTGAACCAAGTTAAAAGGGGAAAGAAAGAAGGTCTTATTCTCAATATAAAGTACATACAATTTGGAAGGTAAATTGAAGACTGATATGCCTTCAAAAACAAGGTTTTGTTTCTACTTATTATGTGGTTTTCTCCAAGTTTCTAGGTATTTATCAATACTGAAAACAAACTAGGAAAACTACTAAGAAAACTTCAGTTAGTTGTGAGGATTTTTATTTTTATATCAGGAAGATGAAGAAACATTTTCTAATGAATTCTTAATCAGCTATTAAACCTTGTCTGCTAGACATGATAACTATATAGACCAGATGGCATCGATTCCAGCTTCCTGGCTGGTCCTAGAACAATTTTTACTTATTTTCTCAATAAAAAATGTTGTTTTTCTGGTTTTCTTACATGGTAAGTTCATCCCACTGATTTTGGCAAAGCTGTGGTATTGACCCAGAAAGCTCATTTAGGACTTTTAGGAACGAGGATGGGAGGATGTGTGAGGACTGGAGGTACATGCTCTACTGGGTCCTCTCCATTCCTTCTCCATCATGTTTAAATACAACAGGAAGGTGATAGTCAAGATGCCTGGCAAACAGGCAGATATCAGGCTGTGGGAAGTGGAGACTGAATCACTGGAGGTACAAAAAGCCCAAAATTTAGGAAAGAACTGGTAAATTCAGAAGGATCTCATGTCTCTCTCCTCATAAGCAGCTCTGAATATGGCACTACTGCAGCTCCTCCCCAAATACACAGTGCTTGCACGGGAGGGGCAGGATTTGCTGTCAGGGCTACTAAATGAATTTCACGTCTTTAGTGTCATGTAAGGAAATAAAAGTACATTGTCCATCAGCAGAAACCTGCAGAGTATTTACTGTCATCAAGGAAAGCCCTAATTTTTTTTGATTCCTACATTTCCAAAGCCAAGCCTTTCTTCTAATGCAAGTCTGCAAGTCCAAAGCAAGAAGGGACAAAAACTAGGCTGCAAGGCTGAGGGACTGAAAGGGGAGCTTGGCTGAGTGCTTTGTGCACATGGAGGAACAAAAATGGAGTGCAAGGTGGGTAGGCAGAGTCTGCAGTGAGTCAGCGCTGTCCTTTCCAATCTTCCTGTTGCTGGGCACACCCAGTGCCTCCCAGACAGGACATGCCACAGTCCTTGCTTGCCCTCCAATGCCTCTCACCACACTGGTGGGCACAGTCTCCTTCCCTGCAGACTGCCTGTGTCCCACCAGGCCATGAAGAGCCCATTTTGCAGCCCATTCGTCTTGACCAGCCTCATGCTCACGGCAGGCTGGCCAGAGGCTCTCCCAGGCTGTCCTTCCCAAGCACCCTGTGGAAGATCCCCCTTCCCCATTTTTCTGCTTCCCCCTCCAGACCCACCAGCCCTCCCTTCTCCCCTGGTGGCTTCGGATCAGAAACGGACTGTTTCATTCAATCCTCCAGCTTAGATTGATTGCAGGCCTCTGGGAGTCTGTGGCCAAAACTAAAGCCAGGGACAATTCCTGAACAAGTAAGCTCACAATGCCCTGTTTATTTATACAGCACGAATGATTGAAATCATTATGCCCCAGACAAGTGGGACCTATTTATAAACAGCATCTTAAGATGAGCAATATAGCAGGACTCTCCACTGCTTCACAATGAGCGCCAGCCCCTTCCCCCCATCCCCACTATAAAGCTCTGAGGCCCTTCTGACTTGCCACATGAAAGACACATTCCTCGCCTGTTAAATTAAAATCTAATCATATTCTGCAGTAAACAAGGCACAAAGAACACTCTCGAAATTATGGGATGAAAACCAGCAACACTAAGGGCCAAACTCTCCCCTCAGATCTATCCTACAGCTCTTTGACAAGTGCAATCAGTTAAACGTTTGAGGGCTTGACAACAGCCACTCCACCAGACGTTTGATCTGCCTGCTATTCCACACTCTTCCATAAATTATGGATCTTCAGATCTGCATGTCCTCCATGTTTGTGATGGCAGGTCTCCAGCAGAGAGGAGGCTTGGGAAGAAGTGGATATTTCTCTCAAAACACTTAAATTACTCCTGTGTTTCTGTCTATACAAAGCAGATCTGGAACTATTTAAGTGGGCATCAGTTGTGTTTGGAGCTTTGGAAAGAATAGCTTTTGCTTTTTATCCTCCTCAAACAGTGATCCAACCTAAACAAAATGTGAGATCTAAACAGAAGCCTCACACTTTAGTGCCATCTGGATTTTTGACTCACAGCAGCACCATTTTGCTCTCAAAATGCCCACACCGTGGTGTAGCAGCTTGTACAAGGGGATAGGAGTTGAGCTGGAGCTGTCAGACTCTGACAAATCCCATGGGGAGCCACAGGCTGGATTTTCAACCTGTTGCACATCACCCTTGGGTCAACGTGGATGAGAGGTCCCTTACAGATCCTATGAATCAAAACCATTGGATGCTTTGGCTCTATAATTTTGATAATCTTACCAGTTTACTTAACTGGGGTAATCATGATGAGGCTTTGATATGATTAGAATTTAAGAATTAATTAGGCTTAGTACCTCCACGCTACTTTGCATTTTTCTCTTCAGATGGAGAACAAGCATTAACTAATTGGTCCTCAGAAAAACACTTTTATTATTACAATTTTATGAGGTGGAAACTAGGAGGTTAAGTAACTTGCCTGAAGTTATTCACTAAGTTGCACTGGGATTAAAATTTAGGAGTTGCTGGCTGCCAGCCCTACTTTTCGACCACTGGACCACTCTGCTTCTTATTATAAGAATTTAATTTACTTGGCAGAGAATGCAGCTTTCATGTGGTAAGTCATGTATTGCCATTCTAATGAAGTTGAAGGAAGGTGAGAAGGCCAGCTCATCTCATTGTGAACTGATGAAGAGTCACATCATAGTGATTCTGTTTAAAAATCTTGATCTAATACAGTAGAGCTTCTCCTTCCCCCAAAAAACATCCTTGTTTCAAAATATGGATGCTAATAAACAACCATCTAAATTTCTATTGAGCCAACCAGAGAAAGAAACTGAAAACTAAGGGAACTGGCATTTAGGTCCCTCTGGTATTTTGAGACCTATTTTCTACATATTTCATAAAAATTTGGGGAATATTTTGATACCTAAACACACAATATTCTTCACCAAGTCCTCTTATCTTGGTTTGAGTTCCTGCCTATATTTTTTTCTGTGATATTCTTATCTTGAAACTAAGCTTTTTTTTAGTGTAGTCTTCTAGAAAACTGATGATCCAATATAGACATAGGTGCATGTGTGTGTGTGTGTGTGTGTTCAAGATGGCAGCAACTATACAGACAGAAATAAATTTTCATGTCTCCATTTTTCTCAAGCTAACCTAGTATATGAAAAAGAAAAGTCTACAAGTACTGAAAATCAGTGAATCACTAGTCCCCAACTGGAGGTGACAACAGCAACAAATGTCTGTGTATGTATCTCTGTGTACACATTTTGGACAACCACATCTCCATGTGTATCCATCCCTTCTCTAGTAGAGCCTCCAATGAAAAGAAACTCCACGGAGAATTCATGTACTGCCAGACGAGCTTTGTTGACATTGCATTCCAGCTCCAAGGTGGAACTATGCAGGTGCATCATAAATTCACCACTACTAAATAAAGATCTTTTATTTCCCTGCAAAATAACTGTCAAAATACAGAGCCAAAAAGGCAAAGAAAGAAGTGTCAAAAGGATGTTAAGGATTACTATGAAAATGTATAGAGATCTGAAGCAAGAACAAAATCTGTGTCTGAACACAGATTGGTTTCTGCAACAAAAAATGAACACAGTGGCTGTACACAGATCCCAGAAAAGAAAGATCATTGCCATTAATGGGAGAAAAACCTTGATGATACAAGGCACTTTAAAAATAGTGAGTAAAAAGAATGAAAACTTGTCAATATGAATGAAATCTATGCCATAGGTTTAAATTTGCAAGGTTGTGGAAAGCATTTATTACTGAAAACGTAGCCTGACAGGTAAAATCACCTAAAAATAATTTTTAAAAGCATATACAGCAATATAATTATTTTTGCTTACCACAGATAAACACACATTTGCCAAAATCACAGTAAAAGTGATTTATTTAAACTCCAGAAAGGTTTAGTGACACACACTGCTTCTAACAGGTTTGTTTTCTTTAAACTTCTGTTGTTGTGTCAAGTCTTTGTCCTTGTGGTTCAACTCTGCAGGATTACCTAGATGGCCCAAAACTCTTTTGTCCATTCAGCTACATCTTTCAATTATGTGTTCTCAAGTATGGATACAAATCCTACGTCTCAACCAGTACGTTAGCAATGGGCAGGTGGGCTTCTCATGGGAATGCATGACATTTTTGACAGATTGGTAGTCAATACAGAGGAAATAGTAGAAATATGTCCATAATGCCCATTTGTTGCAGGCCTTATGCCTGAGGAGCCTCTTAGTCCACAGCAGTCAAATGACTACTGGTAACATTGAAAGGTCTATCAGTATTCATCAGATTTCCGAATGATCCAAGTGAGCCTGTGGTAAAAATCTTTTCATTGGATGTAACAGGGATAGAATTTTGCTGAAATCTAAGACTGGTTCCCTCCAAATTCAAAATACTCATTCCAGAAGTGTAAAGAACCCTAGCAGGTTTTTGGGAAGGCTTGTGAAATGGAATAATATAAAAGAAAAATTAGTTGTCATTCGCTTGACAGAGATGCCAAGGCTCCTGAAAATCAGTCTTTCCCCAAGTCATGTGAAGTTGAGAGCAGCCTGTACTCTAATGGTGGCATTCCTACAGGAGAGCATTTCCTATCAGGACAGTAAACACTGTCGCTGTCAGTAAAAGACAGAATGGTGGGAAAGGGGCAGTGATCTCCAGGCTGTTTCAACTACTCTCTCCTTTCTTTTTTCTCCACATCTTTTTTTTTTTTCTCTTTTTTGAGGAAGATAATTGCTTCTCTTCTGATACCCTACAGCTAATATTTTATTTTCCACAGTAGGTTGGCCACTTCTTTCCTCTTATTTTCTACTCCATCTCCTTCATTATTTCTATCCTCTCCACAGGATGAAGTATGATTCTGAATGGAGAGATTATGAAATTTCAAAGCCAGCGATCCCACCATGCAAATTCTCAAATTCCCTGTAGCAGAAGTGCTTCTTCCTTGTATACACCTTCTCCTGGGAATCAGACTGCTTCTGCTTGGTCTTGTGAGAGACCTGTAAAAGTGGCGAAGAGTAGTCCCTGTGAATTCACAGCATCTGGTTTAATATCTGCACTTTTTTACTGTTTCTGTGTCTCCAAAGCAATTCCTGTGGCAGAAAATTCTGATGGTAGCCCAAATCACATTCATGTATAACATATTCCCTTACATGCTTGGTACAGCTGCAAAGATGATCTGGTGCTTTTACCACAGGGATCTTGAATTCAGCTGACACAAGGTCAATGAGGTCTGTAGACACCTTGTTCTAAATGCAAGTTCAGGTCTTCTACAGGGCCATATGGAAGAATGAAGCCAAAAGTGGGACAGTATTGACACACCATTTCATTTTTCTCCATATTGGATGCTAAAAGAATTAGAGCCCCTCACATAACTGTTTTTACCAGGAATTTTGAAGCCAAACTGCTTTCAGCTATACATATAAATTACTGTGGGGTTATATGCATGAAAACAAGAGCAAAACTTAGACCACAGATTTTCCAGGGAAAAACAAGTGCTGCATTTTAGGCAATTAGGAGCAGTAAAGTAAACATTTAGTCACCATTGACTCATGAGCCGAAAAACACAGTAGTCAATTACAGCTTTCGGCAGCAATAATTAATATGGTGTTGATGAAAACTGTGGTTTCCACTCAACATACAACGCTATTTCAGGTAATTAAATGTAACCTCATCTATATGTAATTTGTCTTTAATCTGCACATGACACAGTATTTCAACCTCATATGTTGTATGCTGGAGGAAAAATAGTATAGGAACATTACCTAAAGTATATGCCCAATAACCCTAGCAAAATTTGTTTTCATTTAAGTCTATATCACACTTTATGATTAAATATTTGACTATGAAAAGGTTTGTAATTTAATAATTTGCACAATCTTTCTTATATTACTCCCCATATCTGATTTACAGAGATAAAGAGATAAATTTTAACTGTGTATACCACATAGACATTTATTTCTTTATATTTTTTAACATCCTGAGGCTTTTTCAGAGACATTAAATAGGAAGAAAGTAAATACTTCCAGAAAAGATCACTCTTGCCATTTCTGATGAAGAACTTGTGGTATTATGAAGCTTCTGAATACAAAAAGAGGTGTGACGTGCAAAGCAGTCTTTATGATACTTTATTGACCTGATTTTCCAAAGTGCAGATTATCTGCATTTCTCACTGAAACTAATGGAACTTGAAATGCTTCTCTGAAAATTAATGTGTATCACTGCCCTCTAAGTCACTGTTTATAAACCCTAGTAATTTGAAGTCCATATTTCCAGCTTGACTGCCCAACTACTTCCAGCTATAGTCATATAGCAGGAAAAAATGGAAAGGGTAATTATATTTTATCTCACAAAACTTCCATTTACTTATTTATATATTTACAAGATTTTATTTGCATGCTAGGCTTTGAGGGGTTTCTTTACAAGCTAGTTGCCAATTGAAGCATTAGTTTCATGTGATTGTTAACCAAAGTGTGCCTTTGCTGGACATCTGAAGTGTCATTGCTGCGTGGCAAACACACCTGATATCTTTACATCCAAACTGCAGACTAGATAGCCCTATTAAGCTCCTAAAATAAGCCTCCAGAAAAGATGAACTTTTATACAATATGAAATTAAAAAGAGTGGCTATTACCTTTAACAAATACCGCATCTGAAACCATAACTTTGCCACCTTTGTTAGCACAAGGAGATCTTGTTTCATAATGCTGTCGGAGCTTTACAGTTCCTAAATAAATTGGACTGCTATTTTATAACAAAACATCAGGTTACTGGGCATTTAGTTCTGTTAGCCTTTCTAATAACTAGTTTAGCTTAATTCAGAAAAGGAAGCTAATTCTCAATTATAAGCATTATCCTTTCTCCCAAAATAAATAACATGAAAACATGACTAAAATTCCCAACCAAAACATTTTTATGTTAATGGCATGCCAAAATATTCTGCATTGGTGACTATCATTTTTGTCGTCTTAAACATTTACTATGAGATTGAATTTTCAGATGATCTTATAATGTCTTTGAGCTAAATTCAGGAAAGATGTGTGGTCCATTTAGGTGGATTTTTGGTCCATGAAATGTATTTAATGTAAAAGTGTAAGACTGTGATACCAAGGAAATTCCCCGGCTTTGACTTCAAACAAACTCTTTCTCTGAGCATGAGCAAGTATTTAACGCTTTCAAAAGAAGCACAAGCCAAAATAAATGGTAGAATCAACCAATAAATGAAAAGCACAACACAGTGCCCTACGTGGGCATAATCAGTAAGCCTTTTTGTGCTATTTATTTGAAGGAACAAAGGGGCTTTTCCAGAAACCATCTGTACATTGTTAAAGAGGAGTGAATTACCTACAGCCTTCAAAGGAAAATGGTGCTGTTAAAATAAACTTGGGGGTTGGAAGGAATTAGGTTGCTAAACATGGAACTGAGTTAGAACTTAAGCATCTCTCTGGACTTTGTCTCGCTGGTTACACAAAGCCCAGGTACACAGAGATGCAAGGTTTCAGCACAGAGACATTGCCACAGCTGTCAGATCTGGAGCCAGACTTGCCAATACCAAATGCTTTGAAGTTGTCTTCTATAGCACCATAACAATAAGAGAAGGAGAAAAAAACCTTAATGTCCTCTGGATAGAATGTAGAGTTACAGATAGTGGGCTAGATTTCATGCTCAAAAACTATTAGCTAAGATCCTAAAATTATGAGTTTAAAACAATACCACGCATGCTGGAGTCTCTGGAGTCACCTTTGGTTTTGAACTCTTGGTACACTTGGAGCACATGTTTAAGATTCTTGCCACAACCACAGGGATTGAAAACTTCTCCTCTCTTTTAAATGAAAGATGAGATCTTCACATGGTCACTTCATTTCAAGAATAGTGGCCTTAAGGAAAATACCAGTTAGGGCAAGTTTCATTATGATTACTGGCAATGCTATAGGTCTTTTCAAAATTCATGAACCTCAAAAGAAGCCAGGCAAAATCTGCTTGGTTTCAGATTTCATAGAAGCTTGTACCTCAGCTCCAGTTTGTCCTAAAGTTCACTGAGGTTCAGCCTTTCAAGTCATTCTGATTCGATTTATGGGTTTTTTTTCCTAAACCATATAAAACTTGGGGTATTACATGGATTTGACATGAGCCAGGTGGAACTCAGTAGGTCCAACAGTGTTTTGATTTGAGATTTTGGAGTCTGTTTAAAATCAAAACAAAAAGCAAAATTCCATCTTCCTCTGCAGCCAGAGAAAAGTTTCATATGACCCACTGTGTGCCAAATGCACTTCCTGCAGAATTCGTGAGATTCACAAAGTCCGTGTTTGCGTAACTGTGCAGTGAGGGCTCCATGGGGTCCTAGCAAAGGGCCTACAGGGAAAGCCAGGAATCCTGGAAGCACAGCAAAGGGAAGGGTATAGGTGTGCCTTGCTGCAGAGAGAGTATATACCTCTCCCAAGAATGCAGATCACCACGGTTAATCCTCACCGCGAGATTTACTAGAGCCTCAGGCTCAGTTTTCCAAAAGACATGGAAGACTAGTGTAGCTTTGCACAGAATACATTTACAGTGTGTCCTCTGTGGTGCTGAGAGCTTTCCATCACAGCTAACAGAATCAGAAGAAAAGGAATAGCTTTCAAATAATTTTCTAGAATTTGAATAATTTGGCATTCTTTGTTTGAGTAAAGGTCAAACACCTGAAACACTTCCTGAGCTGACAATTCCAAAAAGTTCAAGTTAAGCCTACTAAGATCCACCACTCCAATAATATCAAATTTCTGAAAATTCTAACCTTCATCTAGGTTTCAGAATGGAGAGGAAATAATAGGAGCATAAATCCATTCGTTTTTTTCCTCTTAAGGAAATACGTGGCCTTTGCAATCCAAAGTTATTTTAAGTCATAAATCTGAAGCTCAGAGGTATCTGCAATCTCTATGGAGTTACTTGTCAATCTTATCACTGAAGACTTCAAGATTCATTTTGGACAGGACAGGAGAAATCCCCATATGGTCAAGCCTCCACTACTGAAAGTTTATAATAGAAAATTGCCTCTTTTTCTTTCATGCATCTCTCATGCGGTTGTTCAGACGCTCGGTATTATTTATGTTTTCCTGTCCATACATGCATGCATCCATCCATTTCCTTTCAATTTATTTCTCTGTATTCGTGCAAAAGGAGCCATTTTGAGCCCTCTGTGGCCAACATTTGGGTTAGCAAATGAGTGCTTATTGCAGGTTTGCATTTGTAAATCGTTTGTTCTAATTACAAGCAAAACCATGTAACTGAGTGAAGTACTGTGGTTATATGTAAAGTCATAGTAACCTTACATGCGTGAGTCCTGAATTTCTGGCCTCCTCCTCTTTTAGCTTAGCTCTCCCTTGAGCATTTATTCATTTGTTTGCCCTTGCCAAAAAAATTATTCATCTAAACACAGCCCCCTCATGATGTCAATGGAAGTCTGAGCAACCTACGGCAGAGAATGTTCAAAGCTTATATTGCCATAAAACAATGTTGTCTTCTGGTTTGTTTGATTTTTTTGGATATCCTGTTCTGTGAGAAAAGCAATTCTGTAACTAAGACTGACTTGTGATTTTTCACAGTATAACAAAGTATAACAAAAATGCCTCTGTTTCACCTTTTAATGATTAAATCTCTCCAATGCCCTGAGCCTTGTACATGCAGGCGCAGAAGTAATTTTATGCACATGAGCAATCCCACTGAACTGCCTGGGTCTACACACGTGTAGCATTGCACATATTCACATCGGCAAGATCAAGAACTGGTTTTGTTGAGAACATCTGTAGCAAAGGAATCTTCCTGCAAATAAACAATGTCTACTTTAGCAAACCTCATAGCTTTGCTTCAGTGCTCAGTCACCCACAAAAGTCACTTACTGCCTTGCATAGCATTTGCTTTGAGCAATATTCCTTAAGTAATTTGCTTTAAATTCTTTAAACACTATGATAGCATAGTTTGCTGAAGCTTTCAGAAAATTAAGAAAAAAAAGAGGTTATATCCACTTATCATAGGTAGTTACAAGTCATTGCAAATGGTGTATTTGAAAATCACAGTTAACAACTTGCCAATTGATATCTCATTCTCCATTACTTAGTGGTCAGGATAATGGCTTCCTATCTTCATTCAGTTTTTTTTTACCTGATAGTGTTGAATTTTTGAGCAACAGTGTGAGCACAAGAACAGTTTGTGTAAGTAAATGAACCATGTCAGCAGCTGTAATTCACTCTGCATTGAAAACATGATCAAAATATATTACATTATTTGTGATAGTTTCTCTCTGCAAAAAGGAAAATCTATTTGAACAAAAAAAAATTAACTAGAATATGAAACTGCAATAATAAAAATGTCATGTCCCTTTAAATAGTGTTTGAGTGCATGGCTATTCTACATTTTAAGTGGTATTTCATTGTAAAGGAACTAAGAAAACTAATTTGTGGCTAAATGTATGGTGTTTCAAAAGGATTGCTCTACAGGTAGATTAAACAAAGAAGCCCAGGCAAAAAATGTCATCTATGTAACCATTCTCAAATGGGCAATACATTTTCTACAACATAAAACATAAGCTGCAATGTTACATGACAGCCAAAAACTTCTGTATTGATTCCCAAAAATATTGACTTAATTTTATCAAAATGTATTTATTCATCACTGCTGCATCAATGATCTTCTGTATTTTATATGTAAATAATCTATTCTATTCCCTTGATCATGTTAATCTTACTAATGACAAATTACCATTCTCCACGTACAGTTCCTAGATTTACAAATTATCACTCCTGCTTTCAGGGGACTGAGAATCAGCCACGCTTACTAATGCCTCCATGGATCGCCTGACACATAGCAGATTTTTATATTCCCTTTTAAAGCATTCAGCTTGCGAGAAATAATTTATAAATCTGGCTATCACTCGCACTTATCCTCTTACTGCTTGAGGGGGAAAAAGAACAAGATCAAATTGGGAGGATTATTAACAATGTAAGAACTTTATTTGCTTCAATTAACTCTTTGTGGGAAGAACTGAATGCTAAAGCCTATTGGTTTTAGGAAAGAAGGGGAAGTACCCTGTCTATTCAGTTATGGTGGAAAGCTTGGACAAACAAAAAATACTATCTACAAATGCTCTTTGTTTTCTGTCTTTAAAAAATATGAACTTTTTAAATTTTAAATGTACTTTTAAACCTGAGACCTCTTTTCACCAAACAAAACATGGCTCGTGTTTGGCAATTAAAATGGTGACAAATCAAGCAAGCTAAAAATTCAGACTTTGGGAGTATTTCTGTCTTGCTCTGCACCTGTGCATGGTGGAAACAAAATGCTACCAGACCCATTGGGATTCACCACTTGATATTTCCTTTGTAGTTGTAAAAATTATGATGACACAACGGAGAACGAGATCCTCAAATTTCACCCTTCCTGTAGGTTCACCTGTCTTGGATTAACCCCTGACTGCAACCTTCTCCTTCTCAGGCAGAGACAAATACTAGGGATAGCCACTGAGCAGGGTGCTGCTTTTCATTGCAGGGCACTCCTTGGTTCTTTCAGAGCAAAGGAATGAAGAGCACTGACTGTAACTACTGACAAATTGCTGAGAAAGAAAGGTCGTCAGCTGTTCCTTCACAGTAAAAGTATTTTGGAAGTCACACTGACAATTCCTGCCACCCCCCAGGGCTATGGACAGCAGTGGGAGAACCTGCAATGTAAGACAGGATTCATTTGCCAAAGACTGGTGCCTAGATAGCAGCTAAAATGCCTCAGAGTTTCCCTGCTGACTTCCAGCTGCCACTCGAGAAGGAAAAGGTCTCATAAAGGTCCTGCTAGTCCCAGGAAGGTGTCTTAGATACCCAAGGCATCAGAAATGCTAACATCTATCAAGATTTAAGTGACTAAATGTCTCCCACTGGACCCAAGAAGTTGCCACCCTATCTAGTGTAAATTTCTATGTCACTGATAACAGATAACAATAATTGTAATCAATAGCAATAATTAGTGTTTTCTGGTAGCACAACATCTGTGCAATAAATGCTTTGAGTTAAAAGTAACACTAAGAGAGCACGGACTCTTGACATCTAGTGCAACCTGACTTTGTGTGTATAATTGGTGACAAAATCTCCATCCCTCTGCTCAGGCCACCAGATAGGGCTGTTGTAAATAAGTTCATAATACCACCCCCCCTGCCCCCCCACCCTCCCTTCTCTCAACTCTTAAAATAAAGAGGGAATTCCCCTGAGAAAACTGGGAGGCAAAACTCAGGAGCCTCCCAGGGTGCTGATTATCTCTTATTTACACCAGAAATTTCACATGGTCCTTCTGTGTTACTGATGCCCTCTATTCTCAACATCTTTCCACTGGGGGAACAAAGACACAATAAATGTCACAGCTGATAAATCCTCATGCTCTAAGGAAAAAATGATTGTAAAGGCTTCCTTTAGCTTCACTTTTGCCTGACCATTCTGTGTATATAACCACAATACTGGCCATATGTGTGACAGGACTTTACTCATTAAGAAGACTTTTCTGCCTACAAAATAACTTTGCAAGTTACCTAATGGGATCTTTAATTAGCAGAATACAGTATTCCTAACACCATCAAAAATCCCAGTTCTAGTTCATTAAATTAAGGTTAGTTTTGAGCAGTCTATATGTCAATAAGTATTTATGGTCTCCTTGAATCACAACTTATTGGCCTGTACAGTACAGCTATTTCCATTTGTCACATTGATATGTATTTAGGGACTATCTATAATACAGACTGGATCGATTCTAATGGTTGGTCATGTAAATTCTCTTTAGTTCAATGGTCATTGCCACAATAGACTCTCAGAGGCACTGCAGTCTATCATGCATCTAATCTATAAAAACCTATTTCTGATATTCATTAATCATGAGGTTATTATATATATATTGGGGATAAGCAGAAAGGCTGGAAATGGATGGCATTTGGATATGAATTTTTTTAGCTCAGATGATACACACTTAAACACAAACTTCCTCTTTCTCCATGTGTCATGCAAGATTAAGCCCTCTTCTTTCTCTGTACAACAACATTTAAGATTTTAAGGAGAAAGAAAAAAGTACTCTTGTTTTCAGAGGCCAGTATTTTTTTTCTCTCGTGATCTCTTCAAAAACTCCAGCTATCTGTGCAAGACATCTTATTATAAATATGCTCATCTACTTACATTCACTTTAGGAATGTCAGGATAGAAAGGGGCCCTGCTACCTACCACTTCTTACAGAAAGGTTGAAAATGTTGTATCTTGCCTTGTATGGAGGATACACAGCTCTCACTATTGCTAGTAGCTATTTTAAAAATAGTTAGCTTCTGGAACTAGGAAGTTCTAGGCCAAATTTCAGCTACAAACAAGTGTATCCATGAAAAAAATGCTTTCCCCACTCTATGGCACAGTTTGAACTGTTGGAATTCCACTTCACTTGTATTGTGGTTACTATTTTCCACATAGTTGGAGCACTAACACTTCAGCAGAACCAATTATTTTCATGCCTACCATAAATAAATTTTTTTTTAAAAAATCAAAGTATAACTTCAGGGTAATTGCAGCAGGTAAATCCAAAGTGGTTAGTGCAGTTAACTTCATGTTAATTTTAGTTCGAATCTAAGGGTTGCTGCCTACAAACACCCATTCATAGTGTTAGTCACATGAGTCATTCAGTGACAGCCAACGAAAATATTTGGTGAGTAAACTTCCATATATGTTTGTAGGCTCCAGTCCTAACAGGGTACTAATAAGCAATTCAGATATGTAGTTTACTTCCTCATATGCATTAATGTTAATTACAAGTAACCAGAATTATAAAGACAATGTAATTATGTTCTAATTATAGCATAACCGCAGCCACTGTATTATAGGAGTAACCCAATTTAAAAAGAAAAACCTTTCGCTTCTTATAGACATATCATTTTAGCACATGCTTTTATTCCTTTTTTTTTTTTTGTATCCTACTTTTCAACACCACACGTCTGAGCACTCAGACAAAATTTTGACCCATCTTTCATTGGACAGCAGGGGAAGCTAGATGGTATATTATCATGTTTTAAATTAAAAGGTAGTCACATTGCCTTTATTCTTTATAAACCGGGGTGACGTAGAGGAATTACACAGGCAGATTAGCTTCCATTTACCTGTACACACAGCACTGAAAATCCATCAGCTTGGAGTGTCACTCCAGTAGCTGTGTATGCTGCAAACATGGAAAACTATCCCCTGAGATTAGCTCAGCTGGTCAGAGCTTGGTGCTAACCACACCAAGGCTGCAGGTTTGATCCCCATATGGGCCCCTCACTTAAGAGCTGGATTTGATGATCCTTCTGGGTCTCTTTCAACTCAGACTATTCTGTAGTTCTGTGAGCTGCTGGAAGGCTTGACAGTTAATAGTCAATTAACTGTCTATTTAAATATATAAAAATAGATGCATTGAACATATAATAGATATGCAATAGATACATTCTAGATATTCCAATTTTGGAGTCACACTGGTATTACAGTCACAAAAGCTTTTTCTTTTCCTGGTCAGCCATTTCTGGCTTGCTCTGTCACTAAGGAAAAAAAGTAGCAAGGAAGTAATAGCACAAACTGAGTCAAAATGTCCCAAATCTGAGCAGAGTAGGAAATGGGAAATGGAAAATAGAAAAATCAGTGCTCGCTGAGTCCTTTCAGACATGCAGCAGCTGAGAGGCAACCAATCCCACCTGTGGAAAGGCATGTCTAGTTGTGGAAAAAAGAGCATGAGGGGGAGAGCCAAGACAGTGTCCAGGGTTTTACTGCACTAAGCTGGAAAACAATTCCCCCAAGGAAACACCTGAAAGTCCAGGGGATTTGCTGGCACATATGGAGTCCTGTGTTTCCCTTGGGGATGAAAGGAAAGTAAAAGAAGCAGAACAGGATAACAAAGCACACCAGTTTGAAGAAGCCCTGCATGCTCAGCTGCATGTTTCCTGGCTAGAAGGAGGGAATGTTGCAGAATTATGATTCTTCCCCCTTGGCAAACAGCACAATTGATGAACAGAAGAAATGAAATAAATCATAAGACAAAACTAAAGAAACAGAAAAGACTCGCTTCTAGTCTTAGAAGAACACGAATCCTGTCTCCAGGGTATGTGTCTCATTCCACACACCTGTGTTACAAAGCCTGGCTAGTAGCATCATGCCCTGGAAAGATAACACCACGAGGTGGAAGTGGTTCATTCCCTGTTTGCCACACAAGGAGCCTTCTCAGCCATCATTGTGGAAGCTGCCCATAGCACCCAGACCTACTCGGAGCTAAACAAGCTCAGCTCCAGTCTTGGAGTAGAAGTTTCTCTGAGACTCTGAGTCTTACCCATGTTGCAGTCTCCTTCACAGAGAAATAAGAACAAAAACACCTCTGAAATATTAAAGCCAGCATACGGTGTCTGGAAGAGAGAGAAAACTCACAAATTCACATTTACTGGCTTGTGAAGGTTTTATTCTGATGAAGTCATGCAAGTTTAAATAAAAGAAAAAGAAGGGAGGAGTGAGAATTGCAAAGGCACATGGGAATCTGTCAGGCCCAGAAAACCTGCTGATTGCAAACAGAGGACAACAGCAGGAAGGTGGGAGAGTATTTCTGTGCCACGGATGGCAGATCTAAAGTACTAACCTGAAAGTCTGAGGCAAGGCAGGCAGATTGAAGGTAATTATATTTCAGGACTTAAGAAGCTGGGGAAAGAGTCTCAAAGCCATTGCACTAATTTGGTATGTGTGTTTGTTATAGTTACAGATCCCTTAACTGTATCTTTTTATCAGATAAGGCTGTAACTCACCATACAGATAACCTTCATAAAGTATCAGAATCAACAAAATTTAGCAATTCAGTCTTTTGTGTAGCCTCCAGGGTCACCTTATCTAGTAAGTATAAAGGTGAGGAAATAGGGCAGTACACTTCTGAAGGTGCTGCTTCTCTTAACTTTGTAGATACTGCATGAGTCTTCCTCAATTATCAAGAGGCAAGAAGAGGACCTTGAAAACTCAGTGTTACCCATGAGTCATAGCTTAGACCAGCAAAATAAGGCACAAATGCAGAGAGTAACCCAGCTTAATGCCAGTTGCCAGAGCTGCTGTTCTTTACAAGTGGCATTAGTGTGATGACAGGTCCTTGAAGGGGAATATAGCCCATTTCACAATGGTACATTCACAGGATACTATGTCGTCATCTGCCTGTATGTTTACGTTTCACTGCCGGGGACGCCTTTCATGCCCAAATTCAAGAGGGGAAAAATACTTTGGGGAAGAAACCACCCATCGTTCAGTAATTTTTCCCATGAGCAACCGAGCAAATTAAATGAAAATGTGAAATAATAATAAGCAAATCATTACACTTGCGCCAGACAAAAGGAAAAGGGAAAAATAAAATGCATATAATATAATTAAACATCACAAAACATTATATGCTTTAAGTATCTGCTTAGAATAAATACAGGAAACAGTATTTAAAAGTTAAAAGAACCAAGAAGAAACCCATCAAATATTAGTGGTCAGTGGTGGTGGTGATTGTGCAAATTCATCCTTTTGGTCTGAGTACAAATAACCAGTATGTTCATATTTTGAAAATGGGAAAAGACAGGAATTAGACTGTTTCTGGTGCTGTGGCTGACCCTTGCCATCCTATATGACAAAGCATGTGTGAATGGAGACACCCCTGAGGTCTAACATCAAATAAAAGAAGCAGTAACATCACTAAAAGTTTAAAGTCAATAAAGCGGCTGGTTAACCTCCTCCTGTTATCCAGTGCAATTTTGATAGTCCCACCAAGTATTGTTTTACAACCAAAAGCAAAGCTTATGTTCATTTCTTAGAAACTGTATTAAAAATATATCTGATACTAACAAGAACACAGACACAGAGATATGGAGAAACTAAATTACTTTTTCTGTGCATTCAGCTAATAAGCAACATTCCTAAACCAGTGTAGTGTGAAAAGCACATGTACATTTATTTGGAGAGAGGAGTCAACTTTATAAACCTGAATAATGAGCCATAGTGAAACAGTCACAACAACAGTCTGAAGATAAGGTCTTCCTAAAGTTATGAGCATAAAAGCAGCCAGTATCCAGCTTACACTCACCTCCTGATTATGTCCCATGCATGTGGAGAAGTCTCATTGGTGGTCTGGATGATCTCTTGTCCATTTCTGGATAGCAAGAGTTCTCCAGCACTGCAGGTGCTGTGCTGGGCAGCTGCAGACCCAGCCATCCCTAGCCCAAATCCTCTTATGTTCAGGAATCCACATTTCCCACAGCTCATCTTTAAGAAGAGTCACGTGCATGCATACACCTGCTTCTATTTGTCTGAAAGAAAAAGAAAATAAAAAGAGGGCAGAAGAGGTTTCTATGTGGCATTTCTATCCACCTCTTCTCACTGAGTAGTCTCTTCTTCAATGTAGGATCTGAGAACATGGTCAGAATTACTCTTTGCGCTGGAGATTCAAGCTATTATATGTACCCATATCCACACATTTCAAACCTTTTTACACATATTTACAAGCATGATCACAAATTTATATCCACTTTGTTTATAAAAACCTTCATAGTAGGGGTGTGGGGTGGTTGTTAAGCATAAATGCCTCCAACTGTGTTCTGTTAACAAGGCCTGGTCCCTCGACCCTTTATCTAGCAAAGCACCCTTTATTTTAAATAAAGCATGTGCTGGGGCACACCTGAATCCTTTTCTAACTTCTAAAGGTAAAGTGCAAACAGTAGAGTGGTCAGTCAAAAAAATAAGTTGAATATACAACTTAAAGATTTTAAAAAAGAAAACAAACAAACAAAAAAAACCCAGCAACAAAAATAACCCCATTTTTCATCCAAACTGGAAGCAAGCAGTTCAGGAAGCAAACAAGACTGCTAGCATGTTATCAGAGCAAGGAAATCAGCAACAAAGATCAAAATGCTGTTCCAGCATACTAATGTTGACAATGTCTCTAAGTCCCAGGGCTCAAAAAGACCACAGCAGTAATCTCGGTGAAACACATCCAATCAGCAGCAGTTTACTAGCAGGGTGCAACAGGAAACCCTCACATTTATCAGCTCTGCTCCCTCATCAGTGTATGTCACTGCACTCCGTAGCTGCTAGAGCTAGATCATATGAAATGTAAACCAAAGCCAGCAAGAACTGGGCTGTGGACCTGCAGAGAAAGGAACCTGGTGTGTTCATGGATTCATTGCCTGTATCCCAGCTATCCCAATCTGTTTTACTTACTGGATTGCTGGCTCTGACCTTGGGCTAGTACATATTACCACACCTCTGCAGGAGTGGAAGCCATACACACCTCCTCAGTAAGTTTATTTGATGAAATTGTGAAAGTTTAAAAGTAAAGGCATTTAATCAGATGGACATTGAAGCTGAGACAGCAAAGAGAAGCTACCTCAACAAACTCCAGAGAATTAATATGCTTTCTACACCTAAAAAAGGCATGGTTCGATGCAGCTCCGCTGGTAAGTGTCAGTGTGCAGCAGTGGTTATTACCACACAAACAGCACTGCACGATAGCTCAGGGCCACGCAAAGGAAAGCATCCAGCTGAAACCAAAGGAGATGGCACTGGGTAATGCTCACACACTGTATAAACAGCACATGGTTCACAAGTGAGGCTGGAGAGCTCTGCGAGCTCCGTAATGAACACAAATGGTCAGTGTTGCATCTCGGATGAAAAGCCACTGCCCTGGAGCCAATGCCCTTAACATTATGGTGAGCTCCTGTTAACAGAGGGGGAAAGAAAGGTGTCACTTGCAGAGTCAGTAGCACCTGCTACTGCAGAAGCATATCAGGGTGTTTGCTGGAAATCTTTTCTTCCAGAGAAGGGTGACCTGACCTTGCTTATGGGTCATACCCAAATCAAAGCCCAGGCTAAGATGGCATGTTCAGAACAGGAAGTGAAAGGAGAAGGAAGAAAAGCATGACTTCTCTGTATTTACCCCAAAGCCAGAAATCAAAGTTGTTCTTTGTGCCATCATTATGTAATACTTAAGTTACCAGAAGACAGCACTGGTTTTCCCTCTAGTTTCTTCCTTATTTGCAAAACCAAGTAAAATATATTTATTTATTTTATTTCTATAGCACTTTAAAATGTTTGTATAAAAGTCCACTCCATAAACTAACATTCTGGAACATTTTTTATTTCTATTTTGAACCCAAGGAAGAAACCTACAAGTCAGTTCCTTGTATCTCAGAGAACTGTTGCAAGATCTGTCTGGAGAATATGTGAAAAGTGACATGCCAACATTTGTTCTGTTTGAGCATACCGTGCTTGAAGCCAGACCTGTGCAGGAAGCAAAGATTATAGCTCTGTTCTGTGTGCCATTCACCTAGGGGTCCTGAAAAAGAAAGAAGGAAAAAAAATTCGGATGTCAAGAACAAATCAACAAAAAGTTGATATAAATCAAACTGGCGAGCTCAAGTCATGCCTAAAGAGTTTGTCTATTTCTGATGATTGTATCAGAAAGATAAAGAATGAATAGTTAACTTCCTTTAATCCCAGTTTTAAAAGTGGCTGTGGTAGGACAGTAACTACACACAAAACAAAAGGTCATTGCGATCAAGTTATGCTCCTAAATACAGACCATTGAGTCAATTTATGATTACTTAAGTACTTGTCATCTCAAGCAAGAGCAGAGAAAACGATCAACATAACCAAAAGCTTGTGACACCAAATTGCATCCAGTTCCATGTGGATGTTTTATTTATTTTCAATCAGGATCAATCAGGAAGGAAAATAATCAATGAAGTCGCACTCATGAGTGGTATTTGGCCATCTGGGGGCCCCAGTTTTTCTCGGCCTGCATTGGAGGAAAGGAAAAAAAAATTTTCAAGAGCACGGAGGAGCTCCATATGGTTGAGATCAAAGGTGTTGCTGGGTGCATGGTTCTGCTTTATTGCCAGGCACTGCTGTTAATTAGAAAACAAGATCAGAGGCAGTATTAAAATCCAATTAAATTGATATGAACAGATTGCCAAGTGATGTTCACTAATGTATAATTGAGCACCATGCAAATTTTGGTGGCTGCCTTTTGTTTTTTCTCCCCTCACTCTGGAATGAATGATGAAGCTATGAAGTTTTTCCTCATTGTAAAAGATAAACAAGTTAATGCACTGATCTAGGGGGTATTGCTTCAGTGATTGATGAAAATGAGAGTGGAATATTAACGTGTGACTTTTGGGGGGGTTCTTTTATAATCTTATTTTGTTCGTCATTCTTTTATTTTTGTTGTTGTTGTAATTCTTGTTATGGTGGTATCCAAGTACATGCTCAGATCCTTCATCATTCCATCATTTCACATACAGAAAAAGTTCCTGTGGAGCTGGAGATTTGATTCAAACAATTACAAAACCATGAATATTTCAAGTGACAGGCCTGCTACTGCTGGAAATTAACTTTCCAAGAACTATATGGACTTTATACCGTATATCTTTGTTTAGAATCCACAGCTTCTATTAAATTTAATTACTTCCCTGTGCAGCTTTATATTGAGGGCGACTTCAAAACGAGGGCAGCAGCTATTAAATTTAATTACTTTCCCCTGCGGCTTGCATAGTAAAGGTGCATGGTTAAGGTGCAGCTACTAAACGAGGGTAGCTTCTAAACAAAGATATACAATATTTATACCACATATATTTCCTTTTCCCTATCTATCTGTCTTTAATATATACACTTTTTGTATGTATGTGTGCATATAATGCGGGTACATAGCAAAGTGAAATTTTTAAATGCAAAAGCTAACTTTTCAGCTAAACTCTGTAATACCTTAACTACATTTCTTCTTCTTTCTCTCTTTGAATGCCTCACATGGTTCCATTCACAATTCTCACGGAGTTCAGTGTGACCAGTCTTAATATAGAACAAAATGCCAGGATGTAAAATTCATTGAAAAAGCTGCAGAAGTGCTGGAGTCTTTTGGAAAAAATGCATTTTTATGTAGAACTTGCCATAAAGAATAAATAGAGGTAACTGTTGTCCTTGCAAACCTGATATATTGATATCATTGTGTTTTATCTAACCTATCATTTGCTAATTGTGAATATACGTTGATGTAAATGCTGGTTTTAAAAACAGGAGCAAAGGTAACACATAAAAGAGCAATAAATTGACCAAGGCAATGTCTGACATGGTGTTCACGAGGTATCTGTAAAGCTTTCAGAAACTGTTTAAATGCCATTAAAAGAAGAACACATTTGATCAAATAATGTTAGCTGTACATGTGAACAGATTCACAGAACTGCTGTTGCAGCTGTGCTTGCAGAGAGATGTGGAGTTATGTTTGTCTGACCTGTGCTCCTCCGTGCAGGGATGTGCTGGGTGTAGGCAGAGGGAAGGGTGGGCACCAAACCCTTCAGGGTCTCACCTCCTCATTCCATTTCAGATTAAACTCCAAGAGGCTTTAGGATCTCAATACAAACTCATCACAGTGTGCCCCATACCACTCTCATGCACTGCCTACACAAAGCAGAGAGCAATGGAGGAGTTTGTGTAGCACTTCTATCTTAGAACTTGACAAAAATCCTTGAAAAAAATATAATATAGAATATTGGAAACTCCAGTAAAGCAAACGAAGAAGCTGTGATATGTTTAATGCATTTCCAAAATTATTTTGATGAACTTGATTCCACCCCGTCATTAGTGGAACAGGAAATGGTAATTAGAACTTCCTGAAGTTTCTGTCCAAACATTTTCAAAAGTCGCTTTATGGAAATGGGTAAGTTATATAGCTCACTACTTATTCCCAGGCAAAAAATGTGCTTTTAAATCAAGAATTAGAATTATGGTCAGAATAAAACATATCTGGTTAAAATTCTGTGTGCAAGAGGACAGTCATAGATGTTTTGTTACAAGTTTTTAAAAATTAAAAGGGCCTAAAAAAAAGAAAAATATTGAGGAAAGACCTTTTTATTTCTTTTTTCATCATTTTTTAAAAAAAATTAAAAGGCAAGAATATAAAATGAAAAATTAAAGGCATTTTCCTTTGATTAATATTACTATTTTGGGGGACTGGGGATTTGTCTTTGTCCTTCCCTTACATTTGGCTTATCATTTTTTCTGTTTCTCTTTCTTCAGGTAAAGATTGTGGAAAGAAATAAAGGAAAAAGTGTAGCAGAGAGGAATAAACTACTGCTATGAAACATGGTTTTTAAATGTGTCATGTTTTTTTCCAGCAAAAATATAATACCTGAGAATGTTGCACCAAAAAATATAAAGGAATAAATAAATAAGAAAACCTTATAATGCATGCTCGCATGGGTGCAGAAGCACCTTTGTGTTTCCGCTTTATTGTTTCAGAATATTTCAGAATTTCTCCTCCTGTAGAAACCATCTTGACATCTCATTGAAAAAATATTGCTTTAACATTTCCTTGCCTAACAGAGAGTTTTGGTTAAGATGCTAGTCAGCCATGCTAGAGGAACCATAACTCGTTCCTTGCCAGATGCTTAAGTCCAGTACAAGGACTTTTTTGATAAATGGATATTGCAAATAACCTTCAAGTGAGATGAACCCCAGTCCTGAACCAGACACGCCATGTGCTTCCTCTTTATAGGTTAAGAAGTACAGTACGATGGAAAGAAAGCAAGAGTTTTGTCTGAGAGCACTTTTCCTCTCTTCTGTCCTTTGGGGAAAAACCTATTTAATTATTTATTGTCTGTTTATACAGCTTTTGGGTCCTTGGATCCTCATTGTGATGTCAAAGAATTACTGTAATACAGAAAAAGGGAAAAAGAATGAAGAGGAGAAGGAGCAATTAGTGGAGGAAAGACAATGAAACATGTTACTCAAGAAAAGTGATCATCAATTTACCCACAATTATATTAATGTGGTGTCTGAGACACCAAATTTCCTTCCAAGGCCTACAGAAGGAGATGACAGCTGTTACAGATGTGTGATGCTCTTGCAGCAAGTCTATGCTACTGGTTGTAATTTAGCCATAGTGGTGCTGTGGTCACAGAGGTTAACCCAGTTAACTCATTTCAAATTAGCTGAGCTTTTCTGCATAGCATGGCACTGAGCAATGAACATTAGCCTGGAGGAGCATTGCTGCATGTGAAAACATGTACAAATGTGGACCTTTTGAAAGAGACCAATGAATTTTATAATGATGAGGGAAAAGAGAGTGGGGGAGATCACATGCCTAGCTGAGGTGAAAGAAAAGGAACATTTGCAGTGATAATAACCCTAATTCCTCGCATCTAGAAAACAGGATTTGTTATGTCACCATATTATATGATCTGAGGTCTATTAAATAAATGTCTATATGCTGATTTCAGTGTGCTCTGAATGCTCTTCCACTTTCAAACCATGGCAAGATGTGTTTTCTAGCTGTGTGAAGGTACTGGCATTGATCTCACTTTTTTTTTTTTTTTTTTTTTTTTTAACTGGGTAAAGCAACTAGATGCAGGGAAATGCTTTGTTCTGTTGTATGTCCCTCCATCTCTAGGGTCAAATGTAGAGAATATGCTTAAAGGATTTGAGAGTAGAAAGTTCATTTCTTCATAACTAGTCAACATGGCAATTGGTGTAAGTACAATAGACAAGGTCTTTGTCACATTTTAGTGCAAGCATTTCCCTTTTAACTTTATATTTCATTGTCATCCAAGCTTTACATATTGGATGACAAGGATAAATTAATAGTACTCTGTCAGTGGCTCCGCTGTGAAGTTTGCCTTTAACAGAAAGCTAACTGCTGATCTTTAGACACAAAGCCCAGGAATCTATCAGCAGAGTTCAAAATTAGCTGAGATCTCATGGCCTGAGGCCACCCTGGTAACTAATGGCAATTTTACAATCATTAGTTTTTGCTTGATGGGCCAGTTGTAAGTGGGACCATGATCATGACCCAAATCTAAGAAAAAGGCCTCGAGGCCCAGCTTTTTGTCAGATTATGGCTTTACTTACCTAAGCTGGTTTTATCTTATTACAGTGTGTAAGCTATGGTAAGCTTGATACAGACAGGATGGAAGAAATCGACCCAACCTTAGCAGGGTATTAATCACAGACAAAAGGTTGGGAGAAAGGATCTGGGGTATAAATCAACATCATTCCTGCTGGTCACTGCTTGATGAACTACAGATTTGAATCCGGTTTTGCCTTATCATATTCATTTGGAAATTGTCAAATACAGTAAATAAGACAAAGGATTTCTATTTTGAAAATAAGTTTCCCAGCTGAACACTAGTATATACACTTTACTCATAGTGTGCTTTTAGGAAGTTTACAAAGACAAACTCCTCTAAATAAAAAAAGTTCCAGTCATTACTTCTGGAATGATTTATAAATTTTCACCTTATGACTGCATAATGTGCAAACTTCTGAGGAGAAAAAATGACACTTTGCTTTCTTTTGCCAGTTGCTTTTCAATTACAAGAAACCAAGCAATAATTTCTTAGTTGAGACAGTGAAAAGATTTCAATGCTGAATAATTTCAATTAAAGCAAAATCAGAATTTTTTGTATAAGGCATTTCAGGATAGAAGCTGATTTCACAATCATCTCTAGTTTTCAAAAATTAACATGACATGAGCCTTTGGATAACTGTTTCTGCTCTTCATAGAAAGGAAAAACATCAAGTTTTAGAGGTGTTCAGAACTTGTTTCCAAAGAGCATTAGTTTGCATATTGCAACCTCCCTTTTAGCTGTTCATGTTTCTGCTAAGCTCAGAAAATCTCAGTTTTACTAACACTTCTCTTTGAAAGTTCCAGGGTTTGGGTGGAGGGACAGATTGACTACTGGAAACAGTGATGTTGGGGAGGAAACTGACTCCCAGATGATGCATGTAAGTAAGAGGATAAAAGAAAAGGAAAAGGGTGATGGGACCTCATGGGAAATAGTATCTAAACAGTGCTAGTACAAGCAAGGGGGTGGTTAGGTTGTATTCTTTTCTACTAGAAAAATACAGGCCAGGGTTACTGGTAAGTGAAGGGAAAGATGGAAAGTGTGGGCTTGGGGGAATGAGATGCAGTCCTTGTCACTGATCTCATGCACACATTTTTTCTATTACTTGCTTTCTTCAGCTGTAAATAAAATTCGACTCTATCTACCTAATATCTCAGGACTGTAAGAATTAACATTTATGAAGTGTCATGTCACCCAGGACTATAAGACAACATAAGTACAAATTACTACTGACACCAAAAGGTAGAGATTCAACAGGGATTTTCTCCTCACATACCTAGGCTGAACTCTGCAGTGTTTATCAAACCAAATATTATATATTGTCTCCTTGTATTTCCCAGTCTCAACAAGCTATTTTCTTCGCTCACTTCTTTGTGCTTGTTTTGTCTCCTTCCTACTGTTCTGATGGCTTCTGTCGTATTATTAAATTGTAAATTTTGGGGGGCCATGATATTAATTTTTTCTCTATTTCTACAGAAAATAATAATCTATAGTTTTCCTCCAGCTACAACAAGAATAACAACATTGGTAAAGAGAAGAAGACAAAATTATTTCATTAGTATATCCAGACAAGTAGAAAAATAATACTGATCATCACGAGGCAAAATAATTGTCATTGTGTCTCTTTTGTATGAGATTGTACTATTTTTATTTAACTATGTTTGCAATGACAGATAGTTAAAAAGATTTCTGACTTGGCAAACCTCTGTGGTATTGTTCATGTGAACTTTGTCCACATTTGGTGCAATATTTTGTTCAAAACTCTCAAAAAAGAGACATCTTTAACAGCCCAGACCCACCACAAAAAGTTCCACCAAGCCAATTATCAGAAAGATACAGGCAGTGGACAATGGGGCAACAAGTGTAACCCAAAGTCCTTTTCTTGCCACAATGACACCTAATGTCATCGTGTTCATGTGTAGGAATACAGGCAGGTCTGTAAACATGCCTTCTCCAGCAAGTGGACTGGTGATCCCAGATCACCAGATGGCTATTATCATATCAGCTGCAGGGAATCAAATGTGGAGCGCTGAAGTTGGGAAAACATTGGCCCAGTATTTGAAATTTTCCTACTAGAAGTAGGAAAGAGGTCAACAAAGTCACTGATTGATTTGCTGCCCTTAAAATTATCACCTCTTAGAAGTCCTGGTTCTGTAACATCCGTTCCTAGACTTTGGTTTATTCTCCTGGAGCTTGTTTGGGTATGAAAACCAGTGAATATTTATTTTTGTCACTCATAGAGAAGCTAGGACTGTGAACTAACACAAGAGTGGGTTTATTGAGAAAGAAGTTGCCATTCAAAAGTTGAACTGTGGTTCAACTATTTTGGAGAAACACAAGCAGATGACACAGTGCTTTTCTCCATAGTGAATGTGCTTGATGGCTATTGCAACAAAACTGAAGATTTATCTAAATGATCATACATGTTCCTGTATCTGTGGGATGAAGTGAGGAAAGAATAAGGATGTCAGGTGAGACAGGTGAAAACATTTATAAGAGGTATAAGCATTTTTTGAAGCTAATTCTGTGTCATGAATGAAACTACTCACCTGTACTAGAACATTTTCAAGCAATAAATGAGCACAGTGACTGATGCTGAAATCAAAGTGAGGCATCTCTTACTTACACACCCTACCCACACATTTAGTTGGGTTCAGAAACACCAGGCTGATCTCAGTGGTCTGATCTCAGATCCACTTACCTACTCCCAGCCTTGGAAGGCAGGGCAAATTTGGTTGCTGCTGACTAAGTAAACCATGTGGGAGTGTGTCATTGAGACACAGATGGTATTAGTCCTCCTAAACTAATGAGAGCTTGGCAATCACGAGGGGGACAGGAACTGGGGGAGTCGTGGCTAACCCCAAACAGAGAGACAGCACTCAGCAGTGGATTCCAGGGGAAGAAAACCCAGTTACTCAAGACAGATTTTCTGTAATTTTTGCTTGTTTGTGGGATTAAGTAATTTGGAATTTTTTTTTTAAAATACTGAATCAACGCTTCTTTTTTCAAATGACACAGCTCTTTTAAAGAGAAAGTCACAGTCTGCTGGTGTTGTCAACCTCCCCTAGTTCTGCTAAGAGGTAAAAGTCATGAAGAAGAAGCCAGGACACAGTTTACAGGGGCATCAACTACTGATTTGGCTGCTCCACAGAAATTGGTAGTTGCACCAGCCAACCTTCCTGACATTTCAATAGTTCGCTTTCCTGGACACATTCTGTCCTTTTGATTTTGGAAGCATGGGTTTGATCTTGTGAAATCCAAATACCTGGTGAGGAACCCACAGTGATTTCTTGGATGTCTGAGGAGGATAGGGGCCCAGATCCTCTTTGCTTTCAGCAGAGCTTAGGTTTCTTTGACTCCAGACTCATTTCCTTGTAAAAGCAGGCCTGGAGGGATGAGTCAACAGCCATTGAGGGCAGTGGAGAGATTCTCATCAATTTCCTTGGAGTCTTGCCCAGACTCTAATTAACCAACTAAATGGCCTTCCTAACAAGGCTACAAAAAAACCCCAAAAAAACCCTAGCTAACTGCTTCAGAAATACCTAGAAAATGGAAATGAACAAATTACCCCAGGAAGAGCGGTGGTAATCAGTGATATGAAAATCTTTGGAGAAGCTTGAAAGTTTTTTTCAAACGTTATTTTTAGCAGCCACCCTAGAAATTCCTGACTTTTTTTACATAATTTTGAATTCTGCTCTTGTATTGTTTATCCCTGCAGTTATCTGCTTTCAAATATGGATGAATCTGCTGATTGAAAATTAAATATAAATATCTGTGTGCTTTATATATTTAGTAACAAACACATGCACACATATGTACAGTGTATTTGCATTGTTGCCTGGGAACAAAATGCCTATTTTTAGTTAATATCAGGTGATTTTAATTTACAAGAACTACCTTGCCTCTCAGCATTTTAAAGAGCATACACAGAGGCACCTGCATGCTTCTAACATTTGATGTATCATTAAATATGTCTTCTCACATTTGGCACACAAACCCTGATAAAGTTTCACCTTTTAGCGAAATAAATGACTCAATTAACAAGATGAAAAACAGCAGTGTGGTGGCAGACCCTCTTGGTGGCAAAAAAAAAAGGATAAAAAAGAATTATCTCAGCAGGGTGTTAATACAAGGAGCGCCACAACACACAGCAGGCACCTGGTTTGAGTGACAGCCACCCAGCAAAGCTGACAGATTTGTCAGCTTGCTGACCGCTGGCTTGAGTCTCTCACACCACCCTAGGAATAAATTGTTGCTCAGGAATGGCTGGGCAAGCACTCACTTGTCTCTGTTAATCTAATTGAATTTTTTTCAAGTTGTTTTCATTTTTATCTGTTCCTCTGTGACAGCATTCATTCCTGGAGCAACAAATTTTGGCACCCTTAGATGACTAACTTCCTCACGGTGCTTCTGTCTTTTGAAGGAAGGTACAGGTACAAGGCCAAATTCATCTCTTAGCTCCCAGGGCTTGAATGGATATAACTGAGGTACAATTGGACCTCCCACAAGGGAATATTGCCTTTTTTAATGGGACTGGAACTTAGGACATCTGTATTCCCTTTCAACGTAAGATCCCAGCTGACAGGAAGCACTGTTCATGCATGACATATTCACTATGACCAGAAACCAAGCAGAAAAGAAAACTGGAAAATTATTATACCTTTCCTTAAAGTGGACATTAGCCTTCCTGCAAACATCTGATGTGCTGTTCAATGGGAAATTAGGACAGCAATATGAATGTATTTGGAGAAAGCTGGGACTTTGACTCAAAGACAGTTCAGTAGTGCCAGGTGTGGAAGACTCTGCCAATCAGCTTAAAACCTTGCTAAGCAAAGGCAGCCTAATCTAAAGAAGAGATGATCAGGAATTGCACAAAATCAATCTGCTGAATATCACAGTTTCTGAGGTTAGTAGATGCAAAACCACAGCTTCTATTGTATAATCAGGCATGTGCCTACATGAATGACATCTTTATAATTGTATGCTGTATCTCTCCATGTGTTGCATATCATTAAGCATCCAGAATATGTGTAATCAGTCTAGATCTAGGAGCTACCATTTACAAAGTTTTTTAAAGTATGACGTACAAAACTAAATATGTTCAGGGTTGACGCAATGCTGATCTCCCAAATGCTACCAAAAAAGGGCAGGTTGCTTCTAATAAATCTCTTGAGATATTATATAGCAGTCTTAATGTTGGATCTGCTCTGAGACACTGAATTCTGACTGAAGGAAGATGCAACTAAAATAACTTGGTGATAGTTTTTACTTGTGTAAGACAGTTTCACTTGTATCTGTGCATCAAAGAAGCATTAAAACTTCAGTGCTCAAAAGCCTCATTTAATTTCAAATGACAATGCTCCTACTCACATGACAAAACCCTAAGATTAGCTCTTCAGTTCCCGTGAACAAAGAATATCTATTTTCAAGCTGAGCATTTCATATTACCTTGGTACCAAAATGTATTTGTAATATTCCCCAAGAACGGACAAGTCTAGCACTCACTTAACTCAAGGCAAACAGTGTCATGCTATTCTCACAGTTATAGGACTCCATACTGGTTTTCATCTTGACTATCTGTTGGGATTTTAAAAAGAATAGCTTTTTAGCTTCCTTCTGCTTACAGTGGTGAAGTTCTGCTTTCTCTAATGGAACCATTTTCATGAAATCAATAGGGTTGTTTGTTGAAGGAGATGATATTAAAACAGAATAAACACATATGAGTCTGACCTTCAGCTACAAGCTTTCACGATAGTTAGAGAGATGATTATTTCTAATATAGATTAGGATTTTCACTGCAAACTGTCAAGAAATGTCAGGATAAATAAAGGTATGCATTGTTTTCCTGCCTATTCAATAAACTCTGGGGGGGAAAAAAGAAAAGTAAAGTGTCTTTTATATCCTGAAGTGAATTGGTTTGTACTAGCTTTAACATTCTTATTTTGCTGACACCTTCTTCAGAATAAATTTATCGACAAAACATGTGACTAGAGAGTCTGGGAATATTTCCTTAATTTCCATACAGTACACCCTCAAAAGGTATATAATGACATGTGGAAAGAATTAAATTTGATAGTCTTTCTCAGAACTATTTGACAGTAGTACTGAAAAGGAACTTCAGAGTAAAAGATGGGCCAAAAAAAGGGTAGGTCTAGTTCTAAAAATGACTAGTTTCCAGCATTGACCTAGAAAATCATTTAGCTCTAGACCTTTTGAATATCTCTTATCATGCTTCAGACTGGATGATATTGAGAGGAGTAACCATTTTGCTTTACTACAGATATATTCTTTTTTCCATTTTTTAAATTTTAATTTCTTTCTACAGTATCCATCTTCAGAGAGAGAAAAAGAGATAAGAAATTGTTAAAGAGACTGTATCTCTTTTCCAGGAGAACAGAGCAGTACAAGTTCTGATTACTAAAAATCAGAATTTTATATTGAACTTCATGTGACTTTTGTGATTTTGAATTAATAGACATGATAGTTTCCCCTGATTATCTGCACAAGCTCTTTTTTACCTTTTTAATAGCTCTAGACAAAGTTTTGTGGTAAAGGCAGCTGCATATCAATAGCCCTGTCCAGGAACTGACTCAGGAACAAACTTTGGAGTTTGGGATAGTTGCTCTTAAGCAACAACAGCAGAAAATGTTATTACACAGAAAATGCAGGTATTCCAAAAGTCCATGTGGTACAGAAACCCTTTTTGAGAAGAAAACAACATTTTCCTAAGCAAATGCTTCCCTTCATAATTCTATTTCCTCTATAATAGATTTGGTACTGAGAGAAAGCATCAAGTCCCTTCAGGTTTATAACACAGTGTCCACAATCAAATGACATAACAGGTGAGTGTGATGCTTAGGAGAGCTAAGCATTTGCAAACACTGCAGAGAATCAATTCAGCATCATGTTTCCTGAGAAACACTACATCTAAAAGTATAGGCACACAGCAAAGATGACATATTTCAAAAATTCTTTAGATAGGAGTTATAAATAAATACATTTTTATATACATTTTCACATACACACTCAAGTAAATTAAGAAAAACTATGTATGCTATTCTGAGAGATGTAATGTTCATTATCCCTATCCAGAAAGGTTTTATTCCATACTGAAAAGACACATGTAACAAAATGTCCTGAAATCTTGGCTCCATGTAAATCAAAGGAAAAACTCCTGTTACTATTAATGGGCAGCATTCCTTGCACCTATACAACTCAGAACAATCCTAAGTAAATATTTAGCTCACCTGTCCAAGTGGGAACACAAAAAAAGCTCCAATTCACCACAGAATCACTGCTATTATAGTTATATGTGTATAGTTTACATCAAGCTAATTATTCTCTTCACAGAACATGAATTATTGGAAAACAAAAGATGCTACGATCTGTCTCTGGCTGCCTCTGTGCTTCTGTCTATAAAAAAAAATCAGATCACTGTAGTTGACTTTCTAGCAAGTATTATTTCATTCACATAAAGTAAATTTTGTCTGATTTCTTCAGGGGGGAATCAAAAAGGCAACAGAAATATCTTTCATATCTGCTCTTCCTCATTTTGATTAAGTCCTAAAAAGTCCATTTGGTGTTTTCCTAAGCTTCAAAACATTTTCTTTTCAGGAACATCATTCTGATGATTCACTTAGGATACAGAGCCCAGAGCAAGGGACACATGCAGGTCACCAGAGATACAGAAGGCACATCAGCTTTGCAATGGCCAGTGAATTACACTTCAAGTGACCTTTATGCACAAATGGACAAAAGGAAAGAAAAAAACCACAAAACTTTTTCAATGCCTGCAGAAATTCCAGGTGTGCAGAAAAGGTAAATTCAATGTGAAAACTGCCAGCCATTGTTAATTTGCCAGGCTATACTGGTATTAACTGAAGTATTAAATATCTTATGATATCACTTATAATTCTCTGATTTTTGTTTTGCACAAACTTGGTTGAAATTTTTGCTTTTAAGAAATGCAATGTTCATCCACTGTTATAAGAATCAAACCATGTTCAGGAATCATATATTGTTTTTTCAATTTTGTATGCAAGAAAATAGAAATATGAAACAAAATTCAGCACATGGATGAATAAACCCTTAATTTATTAGATCGTTTTTGCTCTGATCAAGGGAATAGCTCAAAGAAAAGAGGTCAGAAGGACTAGTCCTGTTAATATGCAATTGATGAAATCCTCAAACACATATTGATCCACTTTTTATTACATTTTTAAACCCTTGACTGTGAATATTTCCCAATAAGACAATAACTATAGCAAATATAATTTGATGTTCTTAATCACAGTAGATGTTCTTCCCCCTCTAAAGATCATCACGCTGGAGATATTTACATCCAATACACAATGTGAATTTGCGGTGGGTTGCATTTCATACACAGCCCTCTTTTTCACATTCGTTTCTTCAAGCATATCGTCTCTGTATTTGACACTATCTGTACTAACACATTTTAGTCACACACGGAAACCCCAAACAAACTTTCCCGACAATATAAATTGTTACAACAAAAAAAAGCATAATAATGCATTAGACCTCTACCCCCTGAAAAACCTTCACTGCCTTATTCATTACTTAAATAAAAAGAAAAAGGCAAGTTAACTGTCAGGAGGTTTTTTTCTCAGAGCTGTAGAATTTCACAAGGAATTCAATCTACATGGAGACTTGGGAATAGCTGGTCGCCCAGACAGGCGTGCCTGGGTAAAGTCTTTCTGCTGCTTGTGTTTGACACAGCTTGAGGCGAAGCAGGTTGTATGGGCCTTGACCCAGCAAGGTCATCATTTTGTGAGCAATTCTGAGGCCTGACATCTGCTGCCTGGCTTTGAGTACAAACCAGACCCCTCAGCCCAAACACAGCCCCGCCTAAAATAATCCCCCAGCAAGGATCCTAGGCTTCAGAGAAAAGGCTAAATGGCCCTCTTTTTGTCTGGGTGTCCAGGCTTTTTAGTCCTTCCTCATCACGTAGCAGAGAGTGGCGAACAAAACCATTCCCAGAATGCAGATAAAGGCCATATTCTCACAACTCCACACCATAACTTCTTCACCTCATGTGAGACTCGCATTTACACTCCAGGGGCATGGCTTTGGGAACAAAAAGGGACAGACACGCAGCAGCACAGAGAGGGACATTCTCTCCTTCTTAAAATGCATTCAAAATGGTGCCTTTTCCTTCACAGCTTTTGAAAAAAACCATTGTACTAAATAAAGCACGTGAGGTATATGTGCTATTTAAATATTATTAAGAGTGCATACAAGGAGTGGAAGACCTGATTCTCAGACTTTCTGTTTCTCCATGTGGGACAAACTGTGAAGAACCTGGTGACCCATATAGAGGTGGCTCTAAGCCTTGACTGCCACCTGATTTTGGTTCAAATTGATATTTGGTTCTTTCAGTCATTCTGGCAACAGATAGAAACTGCCAGAGAGTATCTGATAATATCCCACTGACAGGGAATCTCCACAAAGCAAAAGTGGTACAAGGACTGTCACTGGCAGGACATTTGGAGTTAAATGAAAGCCTACCTAGAGGACAGGTTATGGCTGTCAGTATCTTTTTCTTAGAATCAAGTTAAAGCACTCCTGAAGGAAATCTAATCTTATAATAAAGATCAGGGAAGACCATGTATTTTTCTACAACACAAATAAATTTTATCTTCTCTTCACCAATACAGCTCCATCTAGCCCCAACCACAAACGAAAATCAGCTCCAGAACAAAGTGATTCTGAAAAAAGTATTTATTTTACAATGCAAAACACACATTCTGTGTTGCCCCCTCTAAATATCCGGTGATCTCTCCCTATGGCAGCTACAGCACTGCATGGATGCTACGGTGGTTGGTGCACCCTCAGTAGCAATAGTTATCTAGGAACACCAACATGGTAGGAGATCATGAGCTTGTGTGAATCTGTTTGGTGGCAGGGAATTATTTAAGGTGAAATAGCACCAGGAGATCAAAAAAATCAAAATCAATCACCAAAAATATTTAGACAAAAATGGGGTAAATTTCTAAATCTCCAAATGCTTTACAGTCTTCAAACAAACCAGTCTTCCAGACAAACAGACTTCCAGCCAAAAATAAAATTATATTGTTTCAGATTGACATTGATTACCTTATGGAAAGAATTTTGTAACTAGATGAGTGAAAAACTCAAGGATAAAAAAATTAAAGCTCAGTATGTGAATTCTTGGATTAGATGTTGTCATGGTACATCAAGGGGAGTTGCACTGCATTCAAAATATATGACTAATCCCAAATTCAGTATTCCTGGTAGTTGCCTTGGGTCTGATGGGTGCTGCATGTTTAGGTATTTCAGTGATCTGATATGTAGGATCACACACTCATTGTGTAGCAAAATCCAGGTCATTGCAGACACCCAGATACTAGCAATGCTCCAGGGTTATCCCCTTCCCTTCCTGTAGCAAATTATATTTTACAGAATCACAGAATCAGCTGAATTGGAAGGGACTCACATGGACCACTGAGTCCAACTCCTGGCCCTGCACAGGACCATCCCCAAGAGTCACACCATGTGCCTGAGAGCATTGTCCAAATGCTTTTTGAACTCTGTCAGGTTTGGTGCTGTGACCACTGCCCTGGGGAGCTGTTTCAGTGCCCAACCACCCTCTGGGCGAAGAACCTTTTCTAATATTCAATATAAACGTCACCTGACACAGAGTCAGGCCATTCCTTTGGGTCCTATCACTGAGCTTCGTATGGTTGTTGATTGCCCAGCCCTCTAAATTGTTGAGGTCTCTCTGCAGGGCTTCTCTGCCTTTGAGAGTTGACAGCTCCTCCCAGTTTTGTATCATCTGTGAAGTTGCTTAATATCCCTTCCAGCCCCGTGTCCAAGTCATTTGGATGACATTGAAGAGCACAGGACTGAGGATGGAGCCCTGTGGAACCCCATTAGTGACAGGTCACCAGTCTGATGTCACCCCATTGACTGTAATTTTGTCACCCACCCCTTTGTGCCCGACCCATGAGCCACTTGCTCACCCATCACAGGATGTGTTTATCCAGCTGTGGGATGCATATTTTGTCCAGAAAAATCCTGTGAGAGACACTACCAAAAGCTTTAGTGAAATCCAAAGGGATGACATCAACTTGCTTTCCTTGATTGACTAGGTGGGTTACCTTGTCATAAAAGGAAATCAGGTTTGATAAGCAGGACTTTCCTCTCACTAAGCTGTACTGGTTGTGACCAATGGCTGTGTTGTATTTCAGCTGTTCTTCAATACCTCCCAGAATAATCTTCACAGCTTTACCAGGCACTGAAGTGAGACTGACAGGCCTGTAGTTTCCAGAGTCCTCCTTATTGCCCTTCTTGAAAACTGGGGCAACACTTGTGATCTTCCAGTCAGTTGGGATCTCTCTAGATTCCCAAGACCATTCAAAAATCATCGAGAGAGACTTTGCAATTACATCAGCCAGCTCTTTGAGGATTCTTGGATGAATCCCATCAGGCCCCATAGATTTGTAGGAATCCAGCTGGGGGAGCAGATCCTGCACAATTTCAGGGTCGACTGGAAGTTGATCATTCTCACAGTCATAGTCCTCCAGCTCAGGTCTCTAGGACTCCCTTGGTCCATCATCCTTGTTGAAGACAGAGGCAAAGAATGTTTCAAACATTAAACACCTCCACCTTGTCCCTGTCTCCGTTTGTGAGGTGACCATGCTCATGCTGTAAAGGGCCGATGTTCTTTTAATGCTGCCAGTTGCCATTAATATATTTGAAAAATCTCTTTTTATTTTCCCCCACATTTCTGCCAGCGTCAACTCCAGTTGAGCTTTGACCACACGAATTTTCTCCCTACAGTGGCAGGCAACATTTCTGTGTTCTTCCCATGTCACCTGACCTTTCTCCAGCTGGGTATATATTGACAAGTACTTGATTGATTAAGGTGCGAGGAGTTAATGACACATGGATCCTTCTGAGCTCAACTGCTGCAAGTTCCAGTTGCAGGAACTAAGTACACAGTATTCCAGGCTATTCCTCCTGTTTTATGGTTCCAAGAAAGAGCAGGTGTGAGATGGTCTTGGGGAAAATTGGAGCTGCAACAATTTCAATTTAAAAAAAGGGAGAGTTAAATCCCTGAGCTAATAGGAGAATCCATTAAAAAAAAAAACTGTCCGTGAATACTGACCATCATTAACAAGGTACACTAAGACAATTTGATGTAAAGGAAACAGCAGTTGTGAACACCACTTACTTCCTCTGTTGTGCTACCATGACTGCCATGACTGCATTCCTGAAGTTTCAGGAATATTTATTCCTGAGTGCAGTCCCCATCAATGCAATAAGTAGCATCTGAAATATGTCTTCAGCTAAGAAAATTCAAATAATAAAATTTTACACATGAAAAATACATTCCAGGGAGGTTCTTTCCTTGGCTTCTGCTAATACTGGGCTTTCAGTGGAGTTTTTCTTCTTGAGGAAAGACTGAGAGACTTATTAGAAGAGGTGTGCAGTGCAGAGAGGACATCGTCATCCTGACGAATGTCACAAAAGGGCCTATCACAGAAACAGTGGGGTATTGGTGTAGAGAGCAATGAGCATGTTACGAGTAAAAAGAGAGAGAACAAGAAAAGAAGAACAGAGAGCACCTGTGAGATGATGAAAACCTTTATAAAACCAGAATTTCTTTGGTTGACCTATTTTTCATAGCAATGAATGTTTGGATAGTAATGATTAATGTTACAAATTCCTTAGTTTTATTCAGAATCTTTAAGACTAGGCAAATAAGCTCATCAGAATACCCAGGGCCAAAGATTTTCTAAGAATTGCTTAGGAGTTTCTAGAAATCGTGTGGTACAGAATTTCTAACCCAGAGTACCCTCTATGCACACAGATATTCACCTTCCAGTACATCTGTCTTTTTGTCCTCTTTTCCCCTGGCAGAAAAATTCAACCTGCCCTCAGATTTTGCTAGCCCAGGACACACTGCTTGAATTCTCCCTACTGCTGAATCAGACCCAAAAAAGGATCTCTGTAATTTTGTTCTATACTTACACATTCTGTCATTTTTATTGGGAATTGTAAATTCTTTAGCCAATATCTATTAGTCTTTGGTAAAGGCTCAGGGGAATCAGATGACCAAGATAGAAACTGATAACCAGCATTCCTTTAGTGAAACCATGACGACCCTAATGGAAGTTGGTCTGTAAATACATTGACCACACTGGTGAGTAGTATATCAGGCTGCAGAATCATTTTTTAATGACCTGTATGTGGATTTTATCTCCTCAAGGAAGATTTCATTCCAAGAAAATCATTCAATGGTCCCTATAAACAGGCACCTGCATTTAAGTAAAGGTAATGTCATTATGAACTTCTGCTATTACAAAAGGATTGCCTTTGAATGTGTGCATTCAGCACTCCTTAAGTATCCAGTACTCCTTTCTATTGCTTAAAGCCCTTATGTAGTGTGAGATTCTGCACTTCATGCACACTGGCACATACACTGAAATACAATCATGCTGTATCTGTACAAAGAACTCTGAAAATTACATACTTCCTCTCTTACTATGCCACAGCCCTTGCCTCTTCAAAGTTCTTAGGTTTGCTTTATAAAGGCAGTGGTTTCATTATGAATTAAGACATTCTCTGTACCATGTTGCTACCTAGGCAGAACCAATCCAACAAAAGGAAAAATCAAAGTCTTCCAAAATTTTATCTTCAATCTGTAGAACTGACAACTACATAAGAAGACCAAGTAATTCTAGATTTTAAATAAAGGACAAAGGAGATTTCAATTCACAAAACTTGGAAGTAGGGTCTCACCTAAGAAAAGGTAAGAAAGGGCTCCGAGGCAGTATGTTATGCTTTGCTGTAGGAGTCTGGTCAGGAATTTAAGGGACTGACGTGATTGGCCTCAATCCCACTATCTGAGATAGAGAGATAGAGGGATCAGAGAAATGTAGCTGCCGTCTACCGCTTGTTTTCCCTGCCAGGCCAGGAAAGTGTGATAGCAGAACAAACCAAAATTGTTCTTCTTAACATGACATGTTCCCTAAAATCAGGATATGCAACAGTGTGCCTAAGGGGAAAGAGAAAGAAGAGGGATGCCTAGTCTGACAGAGAATGTTTCCTGAGAATAATGCCTTCCATCCGTTAACACCATTAACTGCCTATTTGTCTTCCTATCTCTTTCCCTAGTCCCCCCAGCAGACCAGATAGGCTTACACCAAGGTAACCCTTTTATCCCCTGTTCCCTAGAAAGCCTGTACAAGTTCCTGGGTAACTTCTTGTTATTCAACCCCAACATAATCCCTATGTGTCTGCATGACAGGAAGGGCCTTTTCACTATTTTAAGGCCAAAGGAGAGTGTAGGTTAACTATGCAAGTGCTGAACCTTCTTTCTGTGTTTCAGAGGTCACTTGATATGGCTTTAGTAATTTTCAAATTACTTTGTGGCATTGAGGCACTTCTGACTTACTTCTGCTATGTGATATTTTGCCTATATTTTTGCCAGTTACTGTAATGAACTTCTTTACTAGCTTTTAAAAAAAATTGAAGTTGTACTTATGATGTGCTTTTCTCAGATTTGCATCAATAAAAAAATCTTACTAAGGTTCTTCTGAAAAAAGTACACTAATAAGATTTTTGTTTTTAAAAAAGAACCTCACTAAAGATTTGTGCTGATAATAATTATGCACTGATTAATATGATTAATTTCCTGGATGATCAAAGCATGATAGCTACTTAATAATACAGCTACAGAATGATGGCTCTCAACAGCCAAATTATGTAGTACTCTTTCTTAAACCTGGCCCATCTGGCACAGAGAAGGAAATGAGGCCAGAAGAGAACAGACAGGTTAAGTGTACTGTTTTGTAAAGCTGTTCTGATCCAGAAGTTGGGACATGGCTTCCTAAGACAGATGGGAGAAGATATCAGTGAAGGATAACTAGAGATTCTGGAGCAGTCCCTTCTGTACTGGGTATGCTTACCAGTTGTAATTGCTCCTTCTCAGGATTCCCAGAGAAGGCAAGATTTGGAAAGAGAAATGGTTGTATTCAGAACTTATAGTATCTCACTCCCATGCAATATGCCCACATCCACCACTGGCAATAAATATCCAGTCTGCATGACAGAGCACAGCACCACTGTAAGTCCTCTACTGCTTATTAGTCTTTCGTACCATGCTTTTGGCATCTTGAGCATTTCCAGGAACCAAAAGATTTGTAACAGTGGGAATGGCAGCCTTGGTGACTGGATCTATCTACAGAGCGTCAGCTGGATAGTTAAACATCAAACAGCTTCTTGTCTGACAAGCATATCTACTTGGAGCAGGAAAAAAATAATAGGGTGGTTTTTTGTTTGTTCATTTACTGGAATACTCTTGCCAATTGGCTTTGCATTGCCATCAAATCTATGATGGCATTCCCAGCCAGGAATCCTGTCAGAATTGCTGTAACAAGGCAAAATATTCACACCAATATGAGAGTTCCACTTTTCTCCTTTCTGTTTTCATAAGTCATCCCTGAACATGGATCCTGTGCAGTCACTCTTCCAGGCATTGCTATAGTCAGTGCTGCTGTCAAGTCAAAGTATACCAAGGACAGACATGATCCACACCCTACTTGGGACCCTGAAGAAGTGTGCTGCATGATGAGAAGTGTGAAGTATTTTTGATAGACACTCTGGACTTACAAAGAAGCTGAACCTGTCTGTGCTAGCACAGAGAGTTATCATCCATTACCTTGACTTCAGGCTAGGAAAAGGTATTTCAATAAGCAGATTGGACATTTGGGGTTAGCAGCAAAGGCGTGTGGGAAAGCATCACATCAGACAGCAAAGAGCTACAGCGTGACTTCTTTGGAAGAGAAATTAATTCCTGTTTCTGCAAGAGCAAAAATCCCCCAGAAATGCTGAAATTACATCCTTTCAAAGTTTTGGGTCTTATAGATGCAGATCTTTTAATAGTGATGCAAGCTGGTTTGTACTGGTATGAATTGCCCATATAGACAAATCTTGATGTCACAAAAAGTGTGTGTAAAAAGCAAGATGGGGGAGAAACAGTCGTATTGCAAGATGCATCTTAATTTTAAAAGAAAACAAATGTGTTTGAACAGTTTTTCCTAGTCTGTCAAGGAGTTTCAGACCCTAAAGGTATTTCAGCCCTTTCCCTTTCTCCTTAGGTACAATCACTAATCTCTCTCACTACTTTTTTTCAAAGAAGCAACCTACTTACCTACCACATAAAATGCAGAAACTTATATTATCATGGTTCAGCTTTAGAGATTTACATTAGAATCAGTGAACCTTATTTTAGTACAATATATATGGTGAGCAGTACAGAGAGAGAAGACTGGGTTTATTCCCCAGATAAGTAATTTATTTCTTTCCTCAAAGAAAAATCCAATATCCTGAGATCAGATGCATATTGCAGCTTTGGTGGAAGAAAAAAAAAACAGAAAAAACCCAGACTTAGGTTGGATTAACATGTTCAAATTGGACACTCACTATCTGTATTCTCTGCAGAACTGGCTCCGTACATATTGCTTACTCTATACCATGTACAAGAATGGCTTAAACATTTTCCTTGATGAGATATATGGCCTGAACTTATTTACCAAGCAAATAATTTATTCATTTCTTGTGTGTCTTTTCATGTCAAAGTTTTATTGTTGTATTGTTTAATGCATTTATTGACTATGAATTTCGGAGATTCAGGCCATGAATCAGATAGAAATATTACCATAAATTCTGTATATGTCCAAATCCCTCAATAAACAGTTTAGAAAACTGCTAGATATTACAGAGTTATTGTTTTTATTCTTTGTAATCAATAATGTCTAAAGATTGTAATAATCATTTTATTGCAAGGAGATCAGGAAGGAGACTTCAAATGGTCAAAATGGCATTTCTAACTAGTCATCTTTTTTCTGCCAACAATCTGCCAAAATATGGAATCATTCAGTTTTTCACTCTTTGGTCAAAATGTAGAAATAGAAAAAATAGTATTTTAGTAGGCATGAAGTAGATACACTATTATATTTTTTAGCCAGTTCTACACCCGAGTGTTCAAGTCCCATCAACATGCCATGCCCGTGGCATCCAGTCTCTTTTCCTGTCCCTTTCAGTTGGTTACAGATTACACTTGCTCCACCAATTTCCTTCCAAAGCACTTACCCAGCTGCCATACAAGGCTCTCAGACCTTTTGTGGGGTCTGACCCAACACCATGACTCTGTGGGGCAGACTCTCTATGCCTCAGCCAAGTATGAAACCCATACCTCAAGCCTGCATTTCACAATCACAGGGTCACCTCATACCTGTGAAACCCTGAGGTATTTTTCAGACTAGAGATTCATCTACTGATTTAATGTAGGATATTTGCAGGTTAAAAAAGAGAAAGAAAAGCTTTTATTATTGTCTTATATATAATATCCTTGGTAAAATTAGAAACCATTCAGTGGCGCTACTCTAAAACCATTTCCAATCATAAGAGTAGCATTAGGGTGCATACAATTGGAATTAACATGGAAGTCCAGTCCTCTGTCCACGGCCAAGACATCCACTCTATTAAAGTGCTAAAACAAAGATGTCCCATATATCAAGTTATCTACAGTGTTACTTAGAGATAGAAGACAACCAATTGATGTGTAAAGCTGACTGGAGATTGTGAAGATAACACACTCCTATGTGGACAGTGCGATTCGCAGCGGTCTCAGTGACTTAACCACTGCTGAATTTTTTGTAGAAGGGGGGAGGTCAATCACAGACAGAGATGATGGGAAGGAGGTCACCTACCCAGAGGTATGGCAGTGAGGTCTGCAGCATGCAAGGAGACATAAAAATGCAACTTGAAATTCTGACTTTAACCTTCAAAAAAATTGCTTCTTATACACTAGCTGGCCCAGGAGTGACCCCAGGGTGCATTCAGACACAAAGGCTTTCACCAGGTGCCATGGTAAAGATGTTATGTTTAGGTGTAAACTCTCTGCTTCACTGGGGTCCGGGCAAATGGATCCTGTGGGCAGCAGCAGCTTGAAGGCCACACACCTTAAGCAGAACATAATCTTAAATGACTTCTCCTCTTTCCCCTTTTCTGTTTTTCTTACAGTGTTGAAAGATGCTTCTTATCCGAGGGAACATGTGTGTAAAGAGATGCATGCTGGAACTGAAACTGCAGGTGTTTTATAGAGGGCACTGTCTCGGTCGGGTTGGCACTAGTTACAGTTTGAGCCCTTTGCTCAGTGGTTTTATTTATAAATTATCCTGGAGGGGAAAGAGCAGAGAATATCAGCACATATGGTATGTCAAGTCCCCTACTGCTTGGAGACCCCTGAAATGCTTAGGTACAACAGGGCATGCTTAGGGCTCTGAAAATCGTGCCTTTTGTCATTTGAGCCAGGCCCTTAACATTATTTTAATGGAGATGTTTTGAATTTAATTATGCATCTGTTGTATAATACACTTACAATAAATACCTCTAGTTATTGCTCCTTAAAATCCCTTTCTTTCCAATATTGACTGCTCTAATTTACTTTTATGCAAACAGCCTAGTCAGATTTAATAAAATGTCTTAGTAGCATGTTTAATGACATCATTCCCCCTAGGGACAGTTGGGAAAATGACCTTCCATTTTACGAAAGAAGAGGATTAATTTTTATTGTCTGCCCCAGTTAATGCGTGTTTAGACATAAAGGCCCGATCAATATGACAGAGAGTATAGTGATTTTACTCACAGTAGTTTCTAAATGGACATTTCTTACTAATCCATTTTTATAAATCACTTTAAAGGCTTTATTGATCTTTAATTGGGAGTTACACCTAATCACTCAAGAGCAAGGCATGGCTAGTTTGAAACATTTTAACCCTTTCCACATGACTCTTTAAAACTCATATCCTGAGAACTTTTGCCCTCTTTAAAACTCATATCCTGAGAACTTTTGCCCTCTCCTCCACTTCAATACATATTATGTATCATCCTTAACTCCCAAACAGATCTTGCTCAGGCCACCACATATCAGGTGAATACTAGGGATACTAGGGAAATGTGAATACTAGGGAAAAGGTTATACATGAAACCTCAAAGAGACAGTATTGCAGTGTGTGCCAAAAAATATGCCCATATAGAATGGGGTGGGGTGGGGGGGGAGGCATTTTCTTCATTTTCTTTGAACTTTCAATGTACAAATGCTCAAAGTAAATATTTATAGTGAAAAATGGTAAATCGCACTATATGACAGGCTTCTTTTCTATCTCTGTATTCACCAAGCTTATAACCATAATTGTGAACTATTCCTTTATTTTATTAAAGATCAAGTCAAGCTCTAAAAGTGGCATACCCAGCATGGGTTTAGGAAAGACAAGTCTTGCTTGACCAAACTGATCTCCTTCCACAACAAAGTGACCCACTCAGCTGATGAGAGAAAGGCTGTCGATGCTGTCTACTTAGACTGTGGTAAAGCATTTGATACCTTTTCCCCACATGATTCCTCTGGAGAAACTGACTTCCCATGGTATGGATGGGTGTACTATTCACTGGATGGATGGCTGGGCTCAGAGAGTGGTGGTGGATGGAATTATATCTGGCTGGTGTCTGGTCATGTGTAGTGTTCCTCAGGACTCACTAGGGGGGCCACTCCTGTTTGACATCTTCATTGATGACCTGGATAATAGGTTGAGGGCACCCTCAGTCAGTTTGCAGATGACACCAAATTAGGTGGGAGCGTTGTTCGGCTGGAGGGTCGGAAGGCTCTGGATAAGCTGGATTGATGGGTCCCGGCCAGTGACATGAGGTTCAACAAGGCCAAGTGCAGGGTCCTGCCCTTGGGTCAACAACAGCCCCACACAGCACTACCAGCTGGGGGCAGAGTGGCTGGAAAGGACCTGGTGGAAAAGGGCCTGGGGGTGCTGGTCAACAGCAGCTGAATGTGAGCCAGCTGTGCCCAGGTGGCCAACAAGGCCAATGGCATCCTGGCCTGTATCAGCAACAGGGACCAGGGCAGGGATTGTCCCCCTGTACTGGGCACTGGAGAGGCCACACCTCGAATCCTGTGCTCAGTTCTGAGCCCCTTAAGACAAGAAAGACGTTGAGGGGCTTGAATGTGTCCAGAGAGGGCAATGGAGCTGGGGAAGGGTCTGGAGCAGAGGTCTGATGAGGAGAGGCTGAGGGAAATGGGGATGTTTATTCTGGAGAAACAGAGGCTCAGGGGAGACCTTATGGCTTTCTACAACTGCCTGAACGGAGATTGTGCTGAGATGTGTGTTAATCTCTTCTCCCATACAAGTGACAGGACAACAGAAAATGGCCTCAAGTTGTGCCAGGGGAGGTTTGAGTTGGACATCAGGAAAAATTTCTTCATGGATGGGCTGTCAAGGATCGGAATGGACTTCCCAGGGAAGTGGTGAATCCACCATCCCTTGAAGTGTTCAAAAAACATGTGGCCATGGTACTCGAGGCCATGGTTTAAAGGTGACCATGGTGGTGGTCCGAGGTTGACAGTTCAATTTGGTGATCTTAGAGGTCTTTTCCGACCTTAGTAATTCTATAGTTCTATGATTCTATGATTGTGGAGAAAGTTGTGGAGAAGGTTTGGTGAAATTTAGAAACTCATAGGTGGTCTTTCAAGTTTTTATTTTTCATATAGTCCTAAGATTCAGAATGGTAACTGTTCTTTTGAGTAACGTAAGTCACTGCCATTGGGTGATGCCTGCATATCTGTGTGTGACTGTGGATGTATGCAGGTAGGACATGTATATATGTAATCTATCTGACAATATTCTAAACATACCTCAGTATATGCTGAATAAATTAAATTGACTTGACACATTCATTGGTTTTTAAAATTGTATTTTTATATCCTTTCAAAAATTTTGAAAGTTTATTCCCTTCTCACAAAAATATTCTTTTGAACTGAACAGTACCTCATGATTTATACAAATATACTAGTGTAATTATATGGTAATACGTATACTCAGAGCAGAAAAATGTCTTCATCTATTTTTACCATCTCGCATTTTGTGAATGATTTTTGAAAGAACCCTTGCAGTTGTGGAGTAAACAACGCTTGATTGTAACCCTAATTTATGACTTATTTATTTACACAAATGGAAAACATTATCATAAAATGCTAAACTTCCGTGGTTAGTGCATTCATATAGATTTTTTGATAATGGCTGAATTAATGTTAAAAATATTTAAGAAAATGTCCTCCTTGACTGAGACCCTCCAAGCCAAGAAAACCCACAAATGCAGTACTTTGCAATCACAGTGTTTACATTAGTATCACATCAGTAATATGAGCCTTCCTCTAGGACACTAAAACACAATCTTGAGAGTTGGAAAGAGGAGAATTTGGATATAAGTATTAAAGTCCACTGGATAAATTTAATCTGCCTAATTGCTATAGTTTATGAGTTTCCAGTATGATCTCCTATGGAGTTTTCTGTTCATCAAGGATCACTATATCAGAACAAAGACTATCACAAAACTCTTGCCTGGGGCTTTTGTCTGTAACTGGTACAACCTGGAACTACATTGTTCCCTTAACAAGTTCAAAGACCTTTCGACTGAAAGGCTAATGGATACATCTGGGCAAAATTCAGTAATGCTAAAGATGGCTTTTAATATTTCAAAACTGCCTCTAAACAAATAATTGTCTACAATACTCTGCTACCCTTTCTGGTTAGGTGTAGTCATTTCAGTTAAAAAGTACATAGTGGCAGAAACTTCTAGAAGCAAGAAAAAGAAAATTCCAATTTTTTTCTCATTTCTAGATTTATGTTGTTGTTCCTTTCTTTAAAAAAAAAAAAGGTGGGGAAATAAGAGGGACATGGTGCAGGTGCAGCTCTGAAAACCTACTGGAAAGCTTCTGCCCTGCAGCATCACATATGCCCCTTTTATCCCAGAAAAACAACCACGTGCTAGATAGCACTTGTAAAGATGTAGCTGAAAGAGGAAAAGACACATCACCAGTTTGAAAACAGGAGTAGTCTATATAATAGCTTTTAGCAATGATTCTGATCATCATTTAGGAATAGCTATTTTTGAACATACTTGCTAAGCTAATTTCAGAGGTAAACACTTCTGAGTAGTTTTGGTGAGTTAAATGGAAGAGCTTGAAGTACGCCTGATCTCATACTAGAAAAAGGTACGTCCTATGTCTAACTGTTAAGAACAAATTCCACACTTTTGCAGAAAACAAGTCCAAATATGTGCATTTAAAGCTGGCAAAAGGTGAGTAGAATTTAAGAGGGGTTGATCTGCAAATATTCCTGTCACTAGCAATGTATACAGGGGTGGGGAATCCCCACCTAGAAGCTGAATAAATTCTGACCTGCTTTAGAAACTACTGCAGGATAACCCTGGATGGCTAGTGGTCCACCTCCCTTGTGAGCAGCCAGCTATTTTCTGGAAAAGAAGGGATTAACCTAATTGATAACTAACACAAGACCAAGAGTTCTTAGGATTTTACTTTCAGCACAGAGAAGGCTTCACATGTATGGAAAGTGTGGTCAGCACTTAGCTGAAACTAATTTCTACTGCGGAGGGGGTCTGAGGTGAGGGAAAAGGAAGATGCAGAACTCAGCTCAGATATGTAAAGTGATGGGGCACACAGTCCATGCAACAGGGGAGAATGGAAGGGAAATGCTTGTCCAAAACTAACCAAATCTGGCCACTTGGAAAGCAGCTATAAACATGACTGCTAAGTAAACTGAAGCTTCCCAGAGTATAAGAATCAGCTTTCTTCTGCTGTTTGTGTTATGAGGTGACTATTAATATGACTAGTGACTAGCAGCTGGTTTTTGCTTCTCCTGGACTCTGACCTGTAAATAACTGAACAGGAATATGATGCTGTAAGGTTTTTTCGTTAGTATAATAACAACATGGGAGTAATAACAGGTTTGCAGTACAAACATTAAATAATGACATGTAAAGTGGAAATGCATGTGGCAGCAGCTTTGGTCTCTGAAGAAACATAAAGCTGTGCCCCAGGTTGTCTTCCCCTTTGTCAGAGTAACCTCTTAGTTTATGCAGTTTTGGATTTAGTCTTAAACTCTTTGAAAATGTGGCAAAAGAATGTGATATCATCACAATTATGAATGGATGTCATGTGCTTATTTATTCAGGCTTCTGTTTCCTGTTACCTTTAGTTTCTGATTGCATCTTTCCTCTGGGAATCAAGCAAATTTGGTTGGCTTGGGGTTTTTTTCCCACACAGATCTGACTTACACCTCAACAAGAATAAGTAATTCAAAAGATTGGGCTAATAGTTCTTTATAAAACAAAGGAAAATATAACAGCTGGTGTAAAAGATGGAGAAGAGACAGTAAGAGAAAAGAAGAAGAAGAAAGAAAGAGAGAGAGAAAGAGAGAAAGGGAGAAAGAGAGAGAGAGAAAGAGAGAAAGAAAGAGAAAAAGAAAGAGAGAAAGAAAGAAAGAAAGAAAGAAAGAAAGAAAGAGAAAGAAAAAGAAAGAAAGAAAGAAAGAGAGAGAGAGAGAAAGAAAGAAAGAAAGAAAGAAAGAAAGAAAGAACGAGAGAGAGAAAGAAAGAAGTGTGTATGTGCATCCACAGAGAGTAGTTTTCATGCTGATGAGCAAATACAGGAATAAGAAGTATTTTGATCAGAAATTGTCATTCTGTGGGATTCAGAAAGCACAGTTATGTCATTAGGTAACAATCTATAATTAACTCATTCAAGTGTCTGTGAAGGACATGGCTGAGCCAAGGACAGGAACAGCTATTCCACCCACATGTTCAAATAAAAGCAAACAAAAGTTCTTGCTGTCTGTCACCCTAGTCAGAAGCTTCACAGAAGTTGGTTGATGTGCGGTTATTATTCTGGATGTTATCTCTCGCTAGGAAGACTCTGAAAAATCTGTTTCCCTGCACAGAAACCATTGTATTTTAAAGGAAATACACAAGTTTAATAACTGGACAGCAAAACTGACATTAAGTAAACAAAAATCAAATTGTTTTTTAATATATCTTAATTTCAGATGGTTTTAAGTGTGTGGGAGAAGTGAAACACTCTGGCAGTTCTACTGTTACCTCCTGACATGGCAGTCAAAAGAGAACAGCAGAGCTGGTTGGTAACCATCCTATTATTAACCAGTAGCACAGATCTCAGTATTGCTTCATGCCCTTTGTTAAAATACATGTCTTAAAACATGGTCATGAGATGGGAAGAAATGACAATGGTACAGCTTTGAAAAATATGCACATTATACAGGTGTTTTAAATGGATTCAATGAAACATTAATCATGCTTTCCATCTCCTGCTGGTTTTTAATCATCACAAATTTATGAGGCTCTTTGTAGAGTTCTGCAATTTTGACGAAAATATTTTATTTTCTTTAAATTATTTTCTCTGAAACATTCTCAAAGTTAATTTTATTAAAATTAAATTGTATTGTTTCCGAATTAATAACTTAATTCTTTTATTATATGTGTAGAGGTAGATCCTAATTGGCCATTAAATTCAAATAAATCGTTGCAGATTTACACTGATATGACTGAAAGAAAAACTTGGCTCATGGTTCCCAGTTATTACTCCCACAGCCTCACTGACTTATCGTAGGGGTGTAAATGAGAACATAATTTAGCCCAAGTTATGCAGTTATGGATACTAATTCCCCAAGGATAAATTTTGATTTGAGGGCAGTTTATTCTAAGTGACTCTCAGTAGTCCAACATGATGTGATATATGTGATGTGGGAAAGGGAGAGGGAGAAGGCAAAAAAGAAGGAAAGAAGGAGAAAGAAAGAAGGAAAGAAAGCAGAGAAGAGGGCAACCAAGCAAGCAAATGAGAAAGGCAAGACAAGGAGCAAAAAAAAAAAATGTGGAGCAATCAAAAGAAATAGGAGGGAGGAAGGAAGGGAGGAAGGAAGGAAGGAAGGAGAGATAAAAGAGAAAGAAAAAGAAAGAAAGAAAGAAAGAGAGAGAGAGAGAAAGAAAGAAAGAAAGAAAGAAAGAAAGAAAGAAAGAAAGAAAGAAAGAAAGAAAAGAAAAGAAAAACAAAGAAACATCTCTAATGTTATTAGTTAAAAGAACAATTTGACTATAAACTTTGATTCATCTACTAAATGTCAAGCACTACTGGATATACCAGCAGTTTCCTTGGCCCTCCTTGCTATTAATATATGCTTAGCTGCAGTAGAAATTAGAAGGTCTGTAATAATACCCTTCCAAAAACACTTGAGATGAAAATTTTGGTTTGAAATTTACTGAGAACTCTATTGCTCTAGTAACAAGTTATATAAAAGGCAAATGTTAGGAGGGAAGCCTTTCATTTAGACCAGCTTATTTCTGACATTATATGTATTCTACCTTTTTTCAGAAGTGTTAGAGTCATTGAATTTGACCAGTATGCTAAAGAACTGCTAAAGAACACACTACCATGGGGTTTCTTTTATTTTAAAACCATTTAATTTTGTTAATACCCAGAATCTCTGTGCAACACTTGCCATAATGTTTGTCACACCACTGCTTTGTCAAACATGAACCAAACAGTTCACAGGTAGAACTTCCTCTGAGATGTATACATGCAATCCTGGAAAGCTTGGTTTCTTTCTGAAAAAGTAATTGAAAGTCACTTAAATTATTCTACATATATTGCATATTTCTGTTCAAAAATGGCACTGTAGGCTTTGAGGCACAAAGGAGAAAACCTTTTGTGTACATATGTTTCAGGGGAGAGACAAGCTGTGACTGAGGGAGCAGCTTGAAGTTAAAGAAAGAGAAATAACAGACGACATTTTGTCTCAATAAGAAAAGGATTTTTAACCTAGTTTCCTGATAGGGAGGACTCTTTCACTTGGGTAAGTAGACTCCCAGTTCCTCATTTAAAACTGTGAAGGTATTAAAAACAAAACCAACAGCAACAACAAAAAAGAATGGTACAGGTATTTATTTTATAAACAAATACAAAAAATAATGTTAATTTTGAATTTTCAAAAGGGTAGTAGACTAAAATGAGAGGAGAGGAGAGGAGAGGAGAGGAGAGGAGAGGAGAGGAGAGGAGAGGAGAGGAGAGGAGAGGAGAGGAGAGGAGAGGAGAGGAGAGGAGAGGAGAGGGAGAGGAGAGGAGAGGAGAGGGAGAGGAGAGGAGAGGAGAGGAGAGGAGAGGAGAGGAGAGGAGAGGAGAGGAGAGGAGAGGAGAGGAGAGGAGAGGAGAGGAGAGGAGAGGAGAGGAGAGGAGAGGAGAGGAGAGGAGAGGAGAGGAGAGGAGAGGAGAGGAGAGGAGAGGGAGAGGAGAGGAGAGGAGAGGAGAGGAGAGGAGAGGAGAGGAGAGGAGAGGAGAGGAGAGGAGAGGAGAGGAGAGGAGAGGAGAGGAGAGGAGAGGAGAGGAGAGGAGAGGAGAGGAGAGGAGAGGAGAGGAGGAAGGGGGAAGATTTAAAATTCTTTCTTTCTAAGGTGTAAAGCTATACACCTTAAAGTAGGCTTTACTCATGCAGGTATATCACCTAACTACAATGAAACTTATGTGAGGGAACTTTTGTGAGGTTTGACCTTGCTTGCTTTTTCTTTTTTTTTTTTCCATTCTTTTCATTTTCTGTTTTCAAGTAGTCTTTTGAGGTTTGAAAATACAAATCCAAAGATACGTTCCAGTTTAACAATATCCCTGATACAAAATGGTGGATTTCTGTTATACGTCATTATACAACAAAACTCCTTTCAGCATTAAGGGCAAAGTTATTTTCCTCAAGTAATATTTGCTAATATTGAATTACTTCTCAGAATGTCTCCAGTTTCTTTACAAACCTTACCATCTTTCTGCACTATAATTTCAGAGGGCCTTGAAGTGCTGCTACCTCTTGGAGTAACTTGACAACTGTTACACAGAGAATTGCAATCCAAGTTGTCCAAGGTTACAAAAGTCCAGCTCAGCCATTATATTAATTTTTTTTAATGTCACGTAAAGGAGGAACGCTAGTAGAAACTGGTCAATTTTGCCTACTTATTATTGAAGTAGCTTAGCTAAGGGGTCCTTGAGGTACCTGGTGAAGTCTGAAGTTGGCATGACAACAAGCTCAGAGAGCCTAGAAATAGGAGAAAATGTATACAGCTCAAATCACCAGAATGCATTTTGTTTGGTTCACTTTAATGACATGGATGTGAGGGGTTTTTCTGCACAGTGTTTATCTGTCAGTTGCTGAGGAAAAGTAGGAGATGATAGCCTGGAAGAAATGAGCTTTACCAATTCAGCTGTCACCAATCACACCAGTACCTAAGGCCACATCATTCACCATGGAACTGCTGATTATACACAATATCCTCACTGGCTGGGCTGAAACCAAATGGCATCACTATGTCCATGGGCTGTAACTAAATCTTAAGCTTTATCTTTTTCCATCCACCCTAATCTAACATTCTGCTTTTCCACCACACTGCCTTTCTCTCTACCTCTGTCTAAAAAGAGCCTGTGATGGTGGGGTCAGGAAAATTCGCATTTTGTATCACTTCAGAGAATTGTAAATAGAGAGGCAAGTACTCACAGTTCATTAAACTGGCTGATCTTGGTAAAAGTTTGCCAAGTACTTGCTGTTGTGCTTATGCAGTTTGGCAGAAGCTCAACACCTAACAAAAGTACACATTGGAAAGTGAAGCTGTATTTTTTTTTTCCATTTCTAATATTTATTAATACTTCCTATTTTTGTCTTCTCTTTAAAAAAAAAAGCTACAATAACAGCAGTTGCTCCTGAAAAATTCAACTATTTTTAATTTTACCAAAGCATTTAATTCTAGATGTTGTAGCTGGTTGATATACTGCTTTTGGTTGGACTTTGCTGAAAAAGGGGAAAAAAAGTGCTTGCTTATTTCTGAATCATGGAAATATTCCTGCAGATTTTCAGATTAATTTTTAACAGAAATTTACCTGCCAATTGATTGAAGAAGAAGGAAAAATATTTCTCCCATAAAAATTTGTCATATAATTTTTCACTTTATATTTTGTCATTATGGCACATATCATAAATAGAATATATCCAAAAAAAAAAGAAAAGTTTTTAGTTTAAAATGTGTAAGCAAGGTGGTTGGTTTCTCTTTTCAAATAAAGTTTCTAAGGTTGGGGGTGTTTTTCTTTGTTTTGTTTTTTTCGGGGGGGGGTGGGGGGAGAGGTGTTCTTGGTTTTGGTTTGATTTGATTAGGGTTTTTGTGACAAAAATTTGCAGTTTTCCAAGCTTTAAATGTCATCTCATCTGACAGACTGACTAGCAGGGGCTTCTCCATAAAAGACTCAATACTGCTAAAGAGAAAATAAATAAATGAAAGCTTTCCACCTAAGCTTAATTCTTTGTATCCTGAAAGATTTCTGGGCTATTTTATTTTTTGTGCCTTCATAAAGGGTTAAGAGGTATTTCTCACAGTGATTGATACAAACGGAAGCCAGCAATAATTTGACATGAAACCTCAGACTACACTTGTTTGATTCTGTAACAGCAAACAAGAATTTTATTAACATCTTATCCCTTCCTGGCCCCAAGATAGCCTCTTATCAACACAATACAACAAAACAACGTCACAAAAGAGATTAGGACAGAAAAGGATATAAAAAAGTACTATATCATTTGAAATGGCAAGGGACTGAAGGTTACAGTTCCTTTATGGAGAATCCAATCCATATTTATTATTTTTTTATATTTTAAAAAAGTCACAAATCTCTTGCCAAAATTATGCCTTTTCCTTCCCTATTAAATCCTTTCACATCATTTGCAGCACAATTCCTCCCTAGGCTGCCTTGTAGTATGTCATTCTAAAGCAGAATTGAAAAAATAAGTGGTATAATGGCCATAACCTTGAAAACATTTATTCCTGAATGTATAAAAAGGGAAAAATTACCAAAAATATGTAGCCTAAATTAATTGTGGGCTAAGGTTGCAATAACCTTCCTTGAGCAAAAGAACTTTTCAGGTGAACTGAGTTAGGAACCAGCATCATGCAATTTCAACTCCTCTTCTGTTTATTGGTAAAGTTTATTTTTATTTTTAGTGCTTCCTACTGAACAATGCCTCCCCCTTTACTGCTGACATGGGCTAGGAAGAGCAAATATTACCAACACGGCAGGTTTGAGTCTCAAGGATCCTAAGACAACAGATTTTCTCACCACACAAGCTTAATTCATTCTACAGTGTCATGTGGCAAAAGTAGATTGGGGGGAGGGGGTGGGTGGTGTACTTCTTATTTCTTTTCTTTTTTTTTTTTTTTTTAAATTTTCAGTAACTAGAACAACTGAAGATTAGTATTTTAAGTCTGCTAACAAGATACCAATTTTTAGTTTCACAGGAAAACTTAAATCCAGTGCAGTCTGACTGCTGGGGTATCAGCTGATGCTTTAATAGCATCCTTTTCGTGTCCCTTTTGTTAACTGTGTCATGTCCATCACATGATACAGCTATATGAACAAACAGCCATGTGGAACATATTTCTAGGGAAAGGATAAGCCAGATATCCCAGTGCCACAGGCTGCAGCACCATGGGGACACTCAGGTCAGCTTTCAGCTCTCTTGGCAGGAGAGCTGGGCCCTGCTGAGATCCATGGTGCCATCCCTGAATCAAGCTGGCTTCACTCAAGTGCAATTCTGTCCACACTACCTTTCAAACCCATTTCATTTTGCTTTTTCTAAAGGCAGATTTTGGCCCTGCAGACCACAACAATCTGTCATGTCACTTACCAGCAGCAGTACATAAACAGAATGGGAGTGCTAAATATTCCCATTGAGAAAACGGAGAAAGATGTGAATGCAAAAGAAAAAAAAACAAAAACCTAATTAATTGCAGCACTTTCTTTCTGTCCCAGCTATCCAAAATACTGTTTGCAATGCACATTGGTCTTTAACAGAATCCAGCTCTCCTCCCTACACAAGCAAAACACATATGACTTTTTAATTCATTTATTTGTTTGCTTCAATGAAAGTTTTGTAGACATTTTGGGTAAGTGCTGTCTTGCAAGTCAACAAAACAAAGTTATTAAGTTCTGCAATATACCAAAAATTTTGGAGCCACTGATTTAATTGGATTTAAATGTATTTGATGTCCAGCTTTCTATTACTTCTAAATTTTCTTGAAGAATTATTTTTAAAACTGATGGTTTTCATACTAGCTAGAGTGTAAGTGGGGTAAGATAGTTTAGCTGAAATAGGGTGAATTTAAGATAGATCAGATGCAAGAACAGTTAAAGTTGAAACAAGTTTTGATCCTTACTACTGGGTTAATAAATTAAATTTAGGGGAGATTTAGATTATATATTAGGAAGAAATTCTTTACTATGAGGGTGGTGAGGCACTGGCACAGGTTGCCCAGAAAAGCTGTGGATGCCCCATCCATGGAAATGTTCCAGGCCAGGCTGGATGGGCTGTGAGCAGCCTGGTCTAGTGGAAGGTGTCCCTGCCCTTGGCAGGGGGTGGAACTGGATGGTCTTTGATGTCACTTCCAACCGAAAACTTTCTATGATTCTATTACTATATTATATTCCACACACATTTTTGCCTCAGCAGTGCAGTTGCAGGTGCTGCAGAATTTGGTGTAGAAACAGAAGAGGGCCAGTGAATGACAAGGTACAGGATCATTTATCTTTGAGCACCAACAACTAAAACAGTTTAAGTTCACTTGTAAGCCTTTCACCCAGTTCAACAAAACCTCTTACCTTCCTCATCCCGTTCTTTGGAGCATTACTGATATTGTTGTGGGCACATTAACACCATGAAAGAATTGCAGAGGTGAGTTCAAGTTATGCCAAGCTTAATTTTAAGGTATGCTCATGTAACATCAAGAACTCTTGATATGATTTCTGAGAAACAGTATTTTCTCAATGTGCAATATAGTTTCAGCCTGGTTTCACTTTATACTTTACATTCACTTTAATCAGAAATGAAAGCGAAGACTGAAAATAGGGGGGAAAAAAATGTTCAGGAACCTAAAATGGCAGAACTTTTCAAGGCTCTGTTTAATACTGAGAGACAATAGCTTATATTATGCAAAATTACATTGCTTAAGTCAAAGCTCAGTTTGCATTTTTAGGATCATAAAAAATCCCAGTGTGAAACCACAAACTTCTGTCTTTCCTTTTTTTTTTTTTCCTTCTTGTAACTTAAAAAATACCCAATTGATTTAAACCATATTCTGTAAAAACAAGTTTCTCCCATTCCAAGACCTCATGTGCCAAGTTTCAGAACACAGAAAATTTTTATAGGCTGAGATATTAACCTCCCAAAACAGGAGCATGTAATGGAAACTCTGTTAATCCCTTGACTATTGGGGCGTAATGAGGCATTAACCTACTAGCTCTCAGAAGTGAAAGGGTCCAGTTTCTGACCTCAGTTATAGCAATCCACACTGAGAGGAACTCCGTTATTTTCAAGTACTTTATGCTCTCTCAAAAAATTGTTTTCTTTTCCAAAACCACTGTTCCTGGGAGAGAAGCTCTACAAATAAGAAAACTCAGATTTATGAGCTATAGTGTGTTCCTGAAGGTAATTTAAAAGCTGTAGATAATTGTGATTGCATAGTGCAGTTTTACAGACTCATACGCACTTCAAGATTATGTACTAGCTGCGTTTGCAAGGGGTAACTGTCTCATTAGCTTTGAGATATTTAATATTATACAGAAAATCCTCCAACCACAGGAAAAACATGAGTGTCTCATCTAATCTCTAGAATTTTTCTATGGCATAACTTTTTTGAGTTAAATTCATCACTAGAGAAAATATTTGCCAGTCCATAATCTAATCATTCCCCATTAAAATACAAGATCCCTGCTTCTAAAATATTTTCAGTCTAGACTCTGATTTCAGCAGCACAAGAACATTTCAGTGTAACAGGTCTTAAAGGTAAATAACTTCTGGAAACAGTTCAATATGAAATATTATGGGATTTAAAACTTATTATGTGATTATCAACTCAGTGACACTAGACTGATGGGATCACTGCAGAATGTCAAATGTAAGAATGAAGGATAATTAATTCAATAAATGGTAATGTATTTAGCACATACAGACAATTACCAACACACTCTAGGGCAAAAGTTTAAATACTTGATATGTATGTCATACATATGTCACACATTTATTCCTGAGCACAAAGGTTAGCCCTGTGCTGCAGTCAGGAGATGTGACTCTGGTACAGATAGATGTACCTGCTGTCACCTCAGCTCAGCTCCCTCAGGTAACAGGGAGGCAAAGACGTGACAGCAGAGGCTTCAACCTCATGAGCAAGAACCTGCTTTCCCCAGCAGCAGTGAAGGTCCCACAGTGAAACTCACACCCCCACATGGTGCAGTAAGAGTAGGTCCCTAAGTGGAGTAGCTGAATTCAATACAGGATCATCATCAGGGAGGTAAGGAATAAATGCCTATCTCATGTCCATCACTCACCAGAGGAGCCTGCGTCTGCCTGAGTCTTTAGAGAAACCAGATTCCTCCCTTGGTCATTCATTTTTGGAAAAAAAATTAGGAAAGCAAATATCCTTATAACTCTTAACTTGATAGGTAAGATGAATGACATCATAAAATGCCATTAAAGATTAAATTAGTTTTGTTCACTAGCTGTCACAAAAGACAACTGGTTCAAGCCTCTCTTTGGACATCTTGCACACACAACAGCAAGTCTTGAAGGGTTCTGGCTTTTTTGGAAATATTCAGAGTCTTATAGCCACAAAAGTATAGAATTACTTCATGTGCTGTATTTGTACAGAGTAAATAATATTCCACTGTCCAGAGTGACAGTAACATTTATATCATATATGACACCTACTGCTTGTTTGTAACACACATTTCAAACAAAAACTATCTCAGAGAAAGGAGACAGACATTCTCTGTTTCAAACTTTGTTTAAAATTTTCTCACATGCTTAAAAAGTTAATCTGTAGAGAAATACATTGAGACAAGTTCTCTTCTGCAAACAATATTGGTTTTGTGAATCAGACATTTCTGATTAAACAATGTTCATTAAAATAAAACCCACAAGTCACAATGCAAACCTTTCAGTCAGATGACACTGTACTGCTTTATGAGGAATTTGGACACTGGATCTTCCATTATTTTTACTAAGAATAATGGCAGGCAATCTCTGCAATGAATTCCATTGCATGGTATATTTATATATATATGCAACTTCAGCAACAACCTAAAACTAGACATTTAAGCAAATGAATAACCTACATCTGTGTATGGGAAGAAAAATCCAAAACAAGCAAAAGAAAACAAGCCTTTTGAAGCAAAAAAAAAAAAAAAAATTAGAACATTTATAGCCTTGCCCATATTGCCCTCCAGAGTACCACTGACAATCTCAGGTATGAGTTAGGCACTACAAATCATGGGGTCACAGAATCATGGAATCATTTAGATTGGAAAAGACTTTTAAGATCATTGAACCCAGTACTGTCTAGTTCACCACTGATTCTTATCCCTAAGGTCCACATCTACATGTCTTTTAATTACCTCCAGGGATGGTGACTCAACCTCTTAGTTCCCTGGGCAGCCTGTTTCAATGCCTGACCATTGTTTCAGTGAAATTTTTTCCTAATATCCAATCCAAACCTCCTCTGGTGCAATTTGAGTCTGTTTCCTCTCATTGTATCACTTGTTACTCGTGAGAAGAGAATTACTCCCTTGCTACAACCTTCTTTCAGGTACTTGTAGAGAGTGAAAAGGTTGCCCCTCAATTTCCTTTTCCTCAGGCTACCTGTTCCCAGCTCCTTCAGCCACTCCTCGTAAGACTTGTGCTCCAGACCCTTCAGCAGCTTCATTGTTTTTCTTTGGACACAAGTTCAGACCCAAAAAATGTCAGTTTTGCTGAGCTTCTGCTGCAATTTTAATACAGGTACCTGTATACTAACCAAAGTTATGAAGCTAGGTGAGAGCTCCATGAATTCTCTTTTAGGATTTAGCTCTCCAAATTCAGTTTTGTACCCCTAAATCCTGCAAAGTCCTGCTTCTGTGACCAAAGAGCATTGTAACATACCAGGGTAATTTGTCATCTAATTCTCGCAGCAAGCCTTCAAACCCACATTCCCACTTCCTTTCCATGGAAAAAGGGCTGTTGGATGAAGGATGGTACATGCCAGGATTTTATCCTGTAATGGAGACACGATATGACAGCAGAGTGGGAAAGTTCTCCATGTGCACACGTTTTGAAGGCGTGTGAGCCTGAGGCTCAGACCCTGTGGACAGCCTTAAAGAGGGGTCACATCATACCAGCTCTCAGGGGAACAGCATGTTTCCCAGTATTTTTATGCAGCAGCTGGCACATTTGGGGCACTACTGTAAAATAAATAATAATCTTTCGTAAACTGAGGTTGACACCCTGCTTCAAGCTCAAACTATTAAGCATTTTGCTTTGCTTTTGCCTCAGAGGCAGAAATAAAGAGTGACATATCCCACATGGCTAAAATTCCTTGGCCTTTCTCTCTGTCACATTAACATTATTAAAAACATGTAAACTTGGGGGTTTTTTGCTGTTGTTGTTTTGGTATTCACATTGTTATTTTGTTTGTTTCCTTATTCTACTCCAACCCATTGTTTTCACTTATTACCCATGCTACGAACAATAACCGACGAAGCAGCAAAAGCCCTGTGCAATTGTTTGGGGAGCAGCAGTAGTCCTGTCGTGTTGCCTGGATTTCAGCCCAGAGTACCAGTTCAGCATGCAAGGCTACCCAAAACAGGCTGCAATAGCTCAGATCTGCGTCTCCCACCTAGAAAGATTCAGGAAATTTGTAGTTACAAAGGACCATGTGCAGATGCAAGTCCCTTCCAGCAGGAGCTCAGAGCTGATCTGAAAAGAGCACATGGCTCTCGAGCATCCTGTACTCTTCTAGGACCTGTGCACAACTTTTGAAAGCACATACTTCTACAGCTCTCTACAGCAAAGGTCAAAACATCCATTTTATTCTGGAAATTAATGTTTCAAGACAAAAAAAAAAGTTATTGTTCTTATTAATGCTGTTGCTACATCCAAATTTAAGCAGCAATGAAAAGACACCAGTTCCAAGTCCTAACTGCCTAAAGCATAACCCCAGAAACACTGAACAATCTTTTAAACTGTGACTTGGGCAGACAGCTTTCTCCCAGCAATTATTTTCCATTATTGTAGTCCGGGGTATGGTGCATCGGCTTTCCAAAATAATTATCACACAAATAGATTTTGCCATAGGCAGACAAGATCTTCACATTAAAATCTGCAACCCATTTCATAGAAACATAAACATATTTACTTTAAGGTCACTTGTAAATCTTTGTTTTAAAAATTTCCCAACCCTGAGAATGTTACTAATAAAATGCTCATGTTCAAAACACGATGGACTTAAAACAAGGATACAATTATTTAGACAATTTTTACTCGTCCAGAGCGACCAATACACTCTTTATTTCAGAAGGGTTTTAAAGGAGGATATAAAGTATACAATACAATATTTTAATTTAGGTATCAAAATAAGGAAACAAATCTGCAACCTAAACAAAACATTCCTTTTCTCCTGTTCTCTGAAATAAGAAGCATTCACAGTGATGATATAAGAACCTGCAGAAAAAGATACATTGATTAGATTAGATAAGCATGAACAGCAACAGAGATCAAACTTGAAACCAGCACGCGTATCAGCTATGGAGAGCTATTTTTATCATCTTTGATTTATACTCAGCGATGAGACTCAATTATGAGAAGCAGAAATATCAATTAAGTGGGAGAAAAGTTTTATTAATGGGACAATAATGTTTTTCTTGCTGCTTGAGTTGTCCGTTTGTTTCTAGCCAGACTAAAGCATCTTTGAATTTTACAGAGAAATTAGGAGCTCTAAATTACTTTCCTCTGACAGTGAACTGCACACTGCTGAGTTCTCAGTGCTGCTTCTGCAAGGAATCCACCGGTGCTCTTTCAAAACCTCTCCCCTCTTTGCCATCCTGGCTCACCCCTGGCAGTGAATTTGCAGCTTTCACCCCAGGGCAGCTCACCCAGGTCCAGTGCACCTATATATGAGAACACCAAGCTGGAAATCCCACCAAGAAGTGAAGTGATAATTATACTCTAGCTATAGGGAATGCAGCATTGCAAGGTTTGGTTGTTATTTTCCTTTTTTTTTTCCGTTTTACATCTTAGACAGCTTACGCTTCAACTCTCAAAACAGATTTAATCCTAATAAAGGCTTTTATTACTATTATTCACCTGTCATTACATGGCATTAGATAATTCACTAGTATAGCCCAACTTTCAGAGTGAGGAACATTCCCATTTGCTTTCAAATGGGAATGGGAAGACAACATAAACAAAACATTTCATTAACATATAGAGATGCAGCTTTATTTATTTAAAAAAAAAAAAAAAAAGCATTGCCAAGACTGCCACCTACACTTAAAAAACTTTTTTATGAAAACTCACTGGCATGAGTAAAAAGAAAAAAAAATCTATGGGCATGAAACAGTCTTCAGTCACAGTTTGATTGCCAGGCGATTGACAAAATAATTTGTACCCGTCGATTTTCATGAAGGAAATTTTTACAATGGATTTGCCAAGCAGATTTTTAATTTTAATCAGTAATGAAAAAATGACAACATGGATCACAACAAGACATCAGCCGTTAAATGGGCTTTCGCGATTGCTGTCAGAACGACTCCATTAGACAGCCATACCTTTGTGGGCATCAATCACGCTCTTCAAACTCTTGTACATCTTCGAGATTTAATTAGACATTTAAGTTCTTTACTAGCAATTTGCAAAACTGTCACTTACTAAAAGTGCAAGACACCAAAAAAAATTTTAAGACTGAGAGCGAGATTTCTTTCGAGCCCTGAGACACTGTTTACCCAATTCCTGGGAGCAGTTTTAAAGCCACCAGTTCCCTTTGCTGAGCCTGACCAGTGCCTTTGAAGGGGAATTGCTCCCGCAGACTGAGAGGGAGAGGAGAAGAGCCTCAGCCCCAGCTGCTGGCAGCGCTGTGCCGGAAGCGCTGCCGAGGGATGGTGGCTTTGTGCCCGTCAAAATTCGCTGGATGCCGCTCCCAGCCAGGTGCGGCACTAAACACTCCTCAACTTCCCGGGCAAACTGCTGTGCCTGGGTTGGGGAAAGCTGGTGAATGCCTGAAATGGCGTCTTTCTAAACCGTGTATAAAACCAGCCCCTCGGTGCTGCTCACAGCCGAGGTGTGCTCCGGGACGCTGAGCCTGCAGCTCCAGTGCTCACAAAGGGGGCACCTGCCCACCAAAACCTCCTCTCCCAAACTTCTGTGCCTCGGGGGAATTTGCATCACTGGGACCGACTTTTCTGTTTGTTCAGAGACGCCAGGACAATTCTGAAACAAAACCGGAACTTTTTTAGTGCTTTTTCAGTTTGTTAAGATGGGATCTTTGTCAGCATTTTGCTAAGCAGGTCTTCACAGATTTTGTGATGGAGAAGTAAAAGTATCAGCTAAGAAAGTTTCAGGTTTTGGTAATTATCTTCTCCTTCAGATTTCCAAAAGCAGAATCTGTAGTCTCCTTTAAATGAACTTTGGCATACTACATAGCATTAGATCAATAAATATAAAAGGTGGATTGTGAAAATGCTGTTACTCATCAGTGAAAAATTTGCCCTAGGCAAAGATGTACAGTATAGAGTTATTTTCAGGCTAAAGTTTTTTTAATAGGATTTTTTTTCTCTTTGGCGGTGAAACGAGGGGGCAGGGAAGCTCAGCTTTCCTACAGATCTTCATCACAATGAGGGAGTGCATCAAACTTCAGCCACTTAGAGCCTTTTATTAGTCACCGGTCTGAACTGATACAGGAACATTTTTGTATTTTGCAATTATGCCCTCACAAAGATTACCTGTTCTCACCTGCATAAACTCCTTGTTGCTTTACCGAGGGAGACAGATGACTCTGTGTCTTATTATTCAGGCAAAATTAGCTCCTTGCATTCCCAAGCAACCACAATCATTGTCATGGCAATTTTCATGACTCTCCCGGGTAAATATAGTACCCGTTCACATCAGTGAGAGGGTGAGCTGTGGCAGGGTGATAAGATGGAGGCAGTCATATATTTAGGAGCATTAGGCTGGTGAATGAGGGGTCAGCCCTGCACAGAGGAGGGCAGCCAGGGCAAAGCCACCGCTGGCTGAGCTTCAACCTTTCACCCTGGTCTTCATATGGGGCTGCAGGGAGCAGTGGTGAATGCAGGCTTGTGTGAGGCTCTCTGTGCCCCCCAAGCTTCATGAAGCACTCCTGCATCTGCAGCATCCCTGGGAACATCGGCAGAAGCAGAGGCAGGGTGACAGGCATCAGGAAAATCAAAGGAGACGTTTGAGCTCAGGGGGAGGAAGTCAGGGAGTTTCTCAAAGTGCTCAAGGGGACATGCCGCCCACACCAGTCATCCTGGCCAGAGGAGCAGCAAGCAAAGAGAGCAGGGAGGAGAAAAACAAGTCCTCTCTCCCCCAGAAAATTAACTGGAAAGAAGGTGCCAGGAGATCCTGCTTTGTGCTACCTTACCATGAAGCTGGCACGAGCACATGCCTGGTCAGCAGGTACATATGGCAAATCAAGGAAAGCCAAGAGTGTGTTACCTGCAGAAACTTTGCAGTCCTGTAGGTACCCACCAGTTCTTCAGAGTGCTATCATCAAAACCCTGCAATTATTCATCAGTACCTCATCGTTTCTGAGCTGGAGAGCACAGGAGTGTCATGTGCATCATGGACCTGCATCTGCACTGACACACATTCAACCAGACCTGCACAGAAATGATCAGCAACACAGCAAAAAAACGCTATAGCACTTTTCATCTTCCATGAGCTTTGGAAGCTTTGTAGCTAATTAACCTCTACATTGCAGTTATGAGTCAGGTGTCTGGTAATAGTATCAATATAAATGACTTTTCAAATGAGATACTGAGGCTAACAGGAGACGTTATTCCAGAGACCAGTGCTCAAGTGCTACACCCCAACGTCTGATTGCCTCTCACTCCCATTTTTATAAACTACATTACCTTAAGAAGATGCAGGCTTTGTAAAAAAAATATGTTCATTCATATGTGCATGTATAAAATCTCTTTCTCCCTCTTTTTGGATATACTTGCTCACATATATATTGTAAAATGTAAAATTCCTCATATTAAAACTCTGATTGCTTCAAAAGTAGGGTCCCATTTCAAAGGCTGTTTCCATTTTGGAGAGACAGTGGCTGCAGGACTGAGAGGACAAGGAGTGGAAAGGAGTGTGGCCATGAGCAGCCTGAGGACTGTGCTGCACATGAATGGCCCTGCTGCCCATCTGCAGTGACCTGTGCTGAAAGGACCCACATGCCGATGAAGCAGAATTACTTCCCAGCAGCAGCACCGGGGTAATTAAACCATCCTCAGCCCTAATGCCTTCCAGCACTGCTGCTTCAGGAGTGTGCTTGCTCCTCTCCCAGAACACTGCAGGCCCCTGCGCAGTGCTTTTCTGACTAATAAACCTTATGGGAGAAAAGACCAATGAGGTCACCTGGTCCATCCTTCCCCTTGGCAGTACCTTCAATTTCCTTATTCTAGCGCTGCTTAAAAAAGGCTTCCACTGACTCCATGGGTGGTTCACCTCCGTAAGGCCTAGACAGAGTTCATGGAATTTGGCCAGTAAAGCACGCTGATAAGAGGATGCAGACAGCAAAACCTCTTTGATGCCAGGCCAACGGGTTGCAATGCAGAGGCCCCAGGAACACACCATGAATCAACCATTTCTCACTGGCCAGAGGCTCTGGAGGAGTGCTCACACCTGCCACAGCCATCCTGCTCCTGGCCCCACCGTCAGCCCATGAGCCATGCAGGCAGTGAGCCGAGGGCAGGGCAGCCTCCCTGTCCTCCCAAACTGATGAGCTGCCCAAGGCCTCTTCTTCCAGCTTGCAGAAATCACCTGCACTTTAAACTTTTTGCTCCTCAGAACTGTGCATTCTGTCTCACTCTGCAGCATGAGGCAGAAGCCTCTTTCGGTGTGCCATCTAAACGTAGATATTCCCCTCTGTTTACATCCTGTCCTTCCACCTTTGGACACCTCAATATTTCCCATGTCTTCAGTGTTCTACAGCAGGTTAGTTCAGCCAGCAATGGGGGAGACCTGAAAGAAGAAAAGGCAATAAGCTTCGCAAAGATGCCCTTACAACTTCACAATGTTGCATACAATCGAAGTAAGAATCACTAATATCATTATACAAAAATGTTTGTGGTTATCCTAAAGGAAAGAAAAGTCAGTTAACTGGTGCTTCGGATAAGAGCTTGGTTTGTAAATTTCTCTCATGGTTAGATATTTTTAGTTTATTGAAAGAAAATAGCTTGATCCAGAAGTAAGCCATTGAAATAAAAAATTGTCAATCTGATAAAGATATCGTTTGAGGTCTTTTTTTTAGAGTATCTGATACAAAACTCATTGAAGATAACAGATTTTTTTCCACTGGTTTGGATGGACTTCATTCATGCAGTTCTTATCTCCTTGAAACATTTAAGACTGACATTTATACTGTTTTTACACTAATTTTTCTATCTTCTAAAGTCAGGTTTGTAACTGATGATATAGTAACATTCTAGTCCTTTCTGTGGATTTTGCCATTTCCTTTACTAATGCTAGAAAAATCTCATCCTCGGATGCCAGCAATTCTTAATAAATCTACATTAGCATATGACTTTTATACTTCTGAGTAATGGATGTAAACTTAATACTAAAAATATAATTTTTTTTTATGTTTGCCAGTGTTTAGCCTCCACTAGGTCAAGGTAAACTAAAGTAATTCAATAGATCTAAAATTTGCAGTTTGACATAGAGTCACACTGAAGATTGTGGTTTGTAACTTCCATACATGAAGTGGATGAAGGTGGCTCTAAATACATCATTTTCTCAGCACTTCTACAGATTAGACTATTTCAGTGAAATTACGATCACATGAATGTCAATCCCGTGTAAACTGTTCCAAGACAAACCTTGCTTCATTTTGGATATTAGTGCTAAATCAAAGCTCAGCAGAGGTGAGCTGAAATTTTATATTGGATGTATTGACGTATTTGGTTTTGTTAGCTAATTCAGCCTGTGAGAGAATGAGCAATAGTCACCCAACAGAATCCCACATCTCTAGATTAAAGGTACTTTTACAGTCAGTTAAGGCTCTCTGATTACTACCAGCTAATTTCTAATGAGGTTGGGCTGTAATTTGCAGGTTTGCCTCAAGTCCAACTTCCTCCATCCTCAAAGCCAAGTGTTACATCAAATAAACCTCAAAATTCCCACTTAATTTTGACTTCCACTTAACTCCTTGACTATCTGCCACTGCTCCCGCCCATTCCCACAGCTATTATTTATACAAACACACAGACATGCTTGCACTTCAGTAGTAGCACAAGGATCTTGTGCTGAAAAGGGTCTTTTTTTGATGTAGAAAGGTTGCAGCAGAATTCATCCTCTCCCACAGGCTCTCCTGAAGTTTCTATTCCTGTGAACCTGAAACCAGAAGAAAAAACATAAAATCATAACTTTGAAAAGGAATCCTTGAGGACTCTGCTAGAATTGCTAAAAATCCATGGCTTTGTATTCAGGAAAACTCACATTATTAGGTTTCCTGAAGCCTCTGACAGTAGGGGCAAAATATAGGTCCAGGTCCCTGGCAGATGTTGAACAGCAGGGTTATACTGCTTTTCTAAGCCTCATCTGGCCCATTATGATTTCTATGCAACTTTTTTTACATGTAAGTACCACTCATATCCAGGAGCATTCAGTATGTTTTCTTTTCTATATTCTTTTTCTCTGGTTATCTGACTCGCTACCAAAACAAATAAACTAAAATAACCCTACACACACGTCTATTGTATCGTATCCACAAAGGATTCTGTTATTACATATGCAGAAGCGGAACTTCTAGAAAATAAAACACGAAACAGTTTGAGTCTCTAAGGCCAATTACAACTACTCTGATTTAAAAGGATTATAGAGAAGCAGGCTCTGTGCAATAATTTCCAGTCTAATTACAATTTACAAAGAATCTTCATTGTTGTCAAAAATATTTAATGTGCCTTGGCATTTAGCAAATAATCTAATTCGTTGTTGTTTTTTTTTTTTTGGTCACACAACATGATCGCACACAATTCTCCAAGCTGTTTACAGTGAGCAAAATTATCCTTGCAGCTAGATGGCTAGATCCTTCTGAATTGGTAATCAAACATGATTGTGATTGCACTGAATTTTTAGTGCTGTCACAAGTGTATGCTTACTAATCTCACTATGAGAATAGCTGCAAAACCCTAAGCCTTATTAATAAAATTCACCATAAGAGCAAGAGAGAGAGGGAGAATGACCAGTCCTTAGTAGGATTATTTGCTGTCTAATAGAGGTCAGAACCCCAATACAGTTTAACAATATAACAGGCATACACCTAAATGGATATGTCAGTTTTTACAGTATTAAATTATTTAGCAGTAATTACCCCAGCATGTGGATACTATAAATGTAGGTCTTCTTATAAGTGTGAGAAAATAGTCTGCTTTGTTCATTCAAATTGATGGTTTGGAGGCCAGCTATAAAAGTACTGATGGTTGCCAGTGTTCTATGTCATGTGCAAAAGCAAGTGGATAGAGACTGTCCCTGATGAAGGAAATTTTTTAATAAAGCTAATTGCAAAGATATGTAAAAAATAGGAAGTGGAGAGCTCTCTCTATTCATGACACTGGAAAAGTGTAACTGAAGTACCACAATGGGATGGAAGAGAAATTCCTCTCTTCAGCCAGAGACTCCTAATTTTGGCTTCAGAAGAGCCCATGTTGAGTCTAACAATCCACTCGATATTGGCTTTTTTGCTGAGGTTTCCAATACAGATGAGAGTTATTAAGATGAGTTTTAGAGGTGACAGGTTTGACAGGTTCGTAGAAAATAAAAATGCCATTTATTGTTATGTAATATTCAACCTTGATTCAAAGACCAACAAAGAAAAGCTCCATTGACCAGATGCCAGCAACTAAGCCATCCATATTTCAGAGAATAAGTGTGATGCAAGATTTGTGTTTGCAGCAAGGTCCTTTAGATTCTGCAGCAAACTAAAAGCTACAGCAGCTTCCTTTAGTATCCTCGTGCTGATATTTTAATTAATTAAATGTAAGTCTGAATTACACAGTTATTAAAGAGGCATCTGCCTTGTTTACTTTGATGCTAGAGCTTCACCTTGAAGAATATGGGATGTACTTTGTCTTAACATGATAAGCATTTTATGAGTTCTTTCTCTTAAAAAGACAAACAGTGATATAATGTGAATTCAGCTGATTCAACAAGATCCTGTATATTTGAGTAGCAGTGGTGGTATTTCAGCATTCATCTCTACTAACAGCAGAGCTAACAGCATCCACAAAGAATTTCAAAATTCACATTGCTCAGCAATTATTCCAGGCTGTCATCAGATTCAGGAAAACAGCACTACATAATTTTATACTCAACTTAATGTTCACTAACATGAAGTAGTCCTGATAAATTCCAGGTGTTCAGGTGTGTGAGCTAGGATTTCTGTCCTTTGAAAAATGGGGGAAAAAGGAGCTATGCTTTTTTACTCAACTCTCCACAGGCAGATGGGTGAAATTCGATATTTCACAGCAGACTCAGAAATAGTAAACCTCAGTTCAGTAATTTTGTCATGTCAGAGAAACTCTTATCTGACTCAGCATCATGATACTTGCACATACCAGAAAACCTCTGCATACCAATTGTGTTGTGGATTCAAAATCATGCAGAAGAGTCCTATAACCCACACAGAGCCATTCAGTGGATGGAGATGGGGTATGCTTACCTATTTTTTTTTTTTAATTATAAACACAAAATGGATAGCAGGCATTTTGTTGTTATGACAATTTGGCATCTTCTGAGCAAATGTATTTGCTTGCTACCTATACTTCTTCAAGCTGTCGAGCAATTAGACAATCACTGCCCTCTCCTCATATTACAAAGTTGATTAAAATGGCAGAGGCCAGATGCCCAGCTCACTCACAGATTCTTTAATTAGAGGGTCTCCTGAACCTCCAAACCACTTGAATGAAAAAAAAGAGCAATTAACACTTTTCCAGGGCTTCCTTCGTCCATCTGTCACTGCACAGGTGAAAAAAAAAACCAAAGAAAAGAGGAAGAAAGAAAAGATGATAATGGATCCTTTCTCCAGAAAGCACTGGACTCTGAGTGTGCTCCTCCAGCCAGTCCATCAAAAACATCCCTCCCTTCCCCCGCCGAAGATGAAAAGCCTCTAGGTTTTCAAATATGCTAAATGCACAGAACATCATCTAAGGGAGAAAAATCATGTGGAAGCTACACAGACGGGCACAACATGTCTTTAATCACCCCCATCTCCATCAGGCAGGAAAGCCTCACAAAGCTCGGTTGGTTAGATGCAAGGGCTTGACATGTGAGGGCATCCACTTCCCACCCCCATGCTGCCCCCCAGCCATCCACAGTATCAAATGAGATCTGTTATCAGCCTTAGTTAGATCATAATGAAATAATTGAAGGACTCAGCTGAGGGTGACTGCAGTGTAGTGAGGTGAATTAATTTTCCCACCACAGCAGGGCATGTCAGATCTGGCCACGAGCAGGTCAAGCCATTATTTTTTGTGGGTGTGTGAAAGTGATTGACTGGATTTCTGCACTTCGGGTGGGTTTGTGGGAGAAAAACAAAGGTGCACCTCAGCCTTTAAATGGCAGGCACAAAGGAAACTAAAACAGTTCCTAAATTAACACAGAAAGAATCTTTTTATTCAGGATTGAAAAGAAACTTCATGCAACTTCAGAAATTTCAACCAGGATATATAAAATAGGCATTTCAATCCACTCCAGGGAAGTTACCATTCCTTTTTTTTTTTTTTTTTTTGAGGGTTACAATAAGTTTATGGGTAAAATGTTAGCAATATGCAGCTTCTAATGATCAATATCACAGTTCCCACTCCCGTAAATGAGGCCGCTGCACTGAGGATAAAACATTCAGCATGACTCAGAGAGGTATTTTGGATCCAAGTGCTTTGAAACATTGTACTGAAGGCCAAACAGCACATTATGTGCTCAGTAAAGCTAACCAAATGTCTATCATTTTTCCCTAGCTATTTAGGTTTAGGGACAATTGTGATTTTCAAAATTTCCTGTATTTTCATAGGCTCAAACAAAATTGCTGCTTTTGTGAATTTTGCTGAAAGCAAACAGCTTTATATTTTAAAAGAGCTACTCATTTTAATCAGGATTCACGTAAGACCTAGAAAGGCAAGCTGTCTTGCAATTCTGATTTTTCTCTTAAGAAGTACCTGAAAATAAAATAAAATTTCCATGTTTTTCTCTGTATTTTCATATCAATTTTTTACTTGGTGTTAGCTCACCATTTACATTCACCAGCAATAAAAAATATGTGAAGCCCTACTACAGTACTTATTATTTGATAAAGATTTTTAGTGGGGTTTTTTATTTTTTTAAGTCAGCACTACTGAAGGGAAAAAACAGTCTGTTGTACACTGTGTTGTATAACTTTTCCCAGAATGGTGTTGTGAAGAAATCATCTTACTGAAGCCATCCCTGGAATCTGCTGCAACTCACAGAAATCCTCTGTCAATTTCTATTGTGGCCATGAAGAGGAAACACAATGTCTTGCCTCAAGAAATGGAAAATACTTATTGAAAAACTTCAGCAGTTCTTGCAAACTCCTGGTGATGATTCGAAAGATGAGTAGTTGGAGACCAGAGGAATCTTATACAGGGATTAAATTAGGTAATTGAACAGCAAAACAGTATTTTAATGTAAAACATTCAAGGCTGAAGTGAGTACTGAAAACAAGGATTCAGAAGACAATTGCACTACAAACCATCTGTTTTTCCCTCATTTTCTTCTTGAATCTAGAACTAATCAGCAACAGGGTGCTAGTTACTTCCTGTGTTTGGATTGAGGGGAGAGGCACATTTTAAGAGGTGACTTCGTTAATTCCTTTCTGTTTCGTTTTTCCCCCGTAGCATTTAGATTAGAAAAAGATGAAGGAAGGGACAACTACTCAGATTTCTCTTCTAAAAAATAAATGAGATGAGAAAAAAATTCTGCAAACATCTATATAAACCTCAAGCTGTGCTTTCTTAATTACAAAGAAGCTGAAACACCTCTAAAATACCCTTAACAATTATTCACCTATCTTTCTTTTTAGCAGCTTTCCAGGTCCAGTCACCTCAGAGGCTCCAGTGCAACCTCCTGACAAGCTGAGTGAGAACAATGTGATTATTTAACATCAAGAGAATACAAAACCTAAAACTACAGCACCTCGGCTGAAAAAAAATCCACATGAAAAAATACATTCCTCCTGAGATACTAATACTAGATTATACCAATATCTGGACTGCAGCAGGAGGTCCCAAAAACTCTTCTTCAAAGAAAAGGAAGGTGTTGCCACATTTTTGCTCCTTAGGCCTGAACACTTCATCACTAAAGACAGCATGTATTAATGGCTCATGAGAAATTCTGTCAAACCACTTTTAGGAAGTGTTCTTTATCTGCAGTGTCTTTATTTTCTGGTTGGTTTATATATATGTATCAGCATATACATGGGTATGTGTATATGTGTCTGTGCATATATATACATATATATATATATATATATATATATGTATTTCTCTCCTATGGCTCCTTGTTGATGAGCCTGTTGCTCTCTCTCGTTAAGCCCTGAGCTGTCACTCCCAGTCCCTCAAACACAGGAACCTCTCTGCTGCCGAGTACAGTTTGGGGGCAGAAGAAATGAACAAACTCTAGCTCCAACACTGATAGGATTTCATGGAAGATTTTCTGAACAGCTATTGCAGCCAAGGGACAGGAAGCAAAGGTAAGGATAGAGCCCTTTCTTGAGTTTGGAGGAATGAAAAGAACTCCAGCAGATGCCCATATTAAAGTGTTTTCTGGGCCTCATGCATCAAATTTTCCCCAGGCAGCCCAAAACTGAGGAAGCAGAAAGTGGCCTTTTATTCATTCATTTTCCAGTCTTAAATATCTGTTTTAAACTATGTTCCTCTGCTCTGTCTCTGTCTGCTCTCTGTCCATGCTGCCCATGAGGTGGAAACCTCCTCTACCCCTGCAATCCGCTGACAAAGCACAATACAAAAAAGCTGTTCTCCAGGGTACACACCTGTGCTTTATCACACCACCTTCTTCCCCTCCCTCCTCCCTCCCACCGCCATCCTCTGATGTCTCATACACAGAATTTTGTTGGCCTGAGACTGTAAGCCCCTCCAGGCAGAGACCGTGTCTTTTTTGTGTGTGTTTGTAAGGTGCTGCTCCTCTCCCTGGAGTTCAGCCCTTCATCGTTCTTCCATTTCCTCAGCAATGCAGAGCTTTACTCCCTCTCTGACACAAAATGCTACTTCAAAAATGTGTTCAAACTGTTGTGGGTCTTGAAGCTCCAGTAGCAGCAAGGCAGTGTTCTATAAATGGCACAAACGTTGATTGGTAAAACCATGTGTTAATTGGCAATATCTGCCTTCAGTAGGCTCTGCAATATGTGTTATATCATACTGACTAGTTACATACCCATGATAGTAGGTATTAACTGTTTGCAGGATAAATGTGTGCTCCTTTGCGGGAAGCATGTGAATTTAGTAGTTTTGTTTAATTAGCCTCTATGGCCTGTCAAAAGCTGGAAAGTGAAGAGAGCATCCATCGAATGTGACATGCTGTCAAAACCAGGCAAAGCAAGTATTGTCTCCCCCGCTGTATAGTTCCTTCAGAAACATCCCCTTGAGATAATCATCTTAGCAGTATCAAACTCTTGGCAACCCTGACCCAATCCAGAGCTCACAAAAGGCAAAAGGAGTCTTCCCCAGACTTCACTTATTTACAAGAGCATCATTGTTGCTCCTTTGGACTTAGCAGTTAGACAGGACTCAGTCCCCCAGGACTGCCCCAGATGATAAAGAGTGACACAGTTCAACAGTATTCTCTAGGCTGTGGGGGGGTTTGTTTGTTTGTTTGTTGCCAGACCAGAGGGGTCTTTTTCTGACCATGGAGGCATTTTCTGTACCCAGATTCTGTACCCAGAACCCATCATCAAGCACTACTTTTCTCTGCACTCCAGACCCTTGGCACTGCTCCTGCCACCCTAGCCCTGCTCACTGCTGCTCCCATGGGGTTTGAATGGTTTTGCTCAGCAATTGCAAATCCAATATCCCATCCCTTGTGTGCCACCAAGGAAATCCCCTGCCTGCATGCTCAGGTCTGACCTCGCATGTGCTGTCTGAAATCCCTCCATTGTCTCTGCTATTTAAAGAGGCTCAGTTGATTCTTCTTCAGAGCTGGCAAACCCACTGATTTTAATGAGATCTATTATTATCTTTGGATCAAAGGCTCACTTTATGGCAGCTATTAGCACCTTTCACCATAACAGTAATTTAAAGGTGACCACAGGCATCTTCTGTTTACTCCTCAACAGTACCTTGTCTTTTTTGTGCTCAGATTGGAGAGGTCTGTGGGCACATACTTGACCAAGGATGAACCTGGTGTGTGTCTTCACTGTCAACAAAGGTGTAGGAGGGGGAAAAGGGAATCTCAGTGTTATAATCCACACTATTTCCTGACAAATTCAGGTGGAATAAAAGCTTTCATTTTAATTCTTTTGTAGGCATCACTGTAATCTCTTCACTTACACAGCTGAATTTACCTATCTGGCATCCAATAAAAACTAGAGCATCCAGTTCACCACAGAGGTATAGAAACATATCTATCACACGTTTTTTACCTCACCTAAGCCCCTGTAACTGGGGGGGAATTACTGGTTTTACTAGGCTGGTCTATTCCACTTGAGGGAAGTCAACTTCATCTTTTCTTCTCTCCTTCCTTATACACTCCTGATGCAGGTGCTTTAGCCTGTGGATTTATGGGAAAATAAACCGGAACCCTATTCTAACAGCTGATGTCTTAATTTGGGCTGTTTCTGAGAGAAAAGGTGGGCCAGAAACCTAGTCATTTTAATAAACAGCCAAATTTTACTCTACACGGGACTGAGATGATAATCAGTTGATTACATCTGAGAGCAATATCTAATTTATAACAGTGGTATCACAGACTAGATTTTCCAGGCTGTCCAGTTGATGCACAGGAGGATGCCAGGTCTCTGGCATGTCATTTTTCAGAATGGGCCCCTGATAAGCAGTGCTGTATGTTAAAAGCCATTAAACACAGTAACACCTTCCTCTGTCTTCCAAATATCTACTCAGCCAGGTGCAGCTGGCTTAACATACTTTGCAAAGTATTAACATTGCATATTACCACTATTTATTATAGGACTACAAAAGATAAAATAAGGAAAATTAAACACTTGCACTATCTCCAAGAGCAATGGTTTCGTTCAGTCTGTTTGCATGACCTATAAAGAAATTTCACGTAACTATTCTTGTCAATCATGTTCAAATAGCTCAGCCCTGCCCTTTCTGTGTCACTTTCCCTTCTCTCCATTGTGCTCACAATCACTACTGCCACTCTCACTGCTATTAAAGCAAAACATTCAACCACAAATTGTTAATTTCTGCAGTTATACACACACTCTCTCTTTTCTATTTCATGAAACTACCGTGCATCTCGTTTATTTTTTATAATCGGTTCCAATTAAATATCACTAATTCAGTCTTAACATCTCATTTTTTACTTAACTTCAAAGGCAGTGAAGCAACTTATACACAAAATTAATTATGTCTATTATCACTCAAAGAAATCCACTTAATTCTGTCAAGCCTGGCAAATGATATAAAAATGTTGGTTTGATAATATTAACATCAACAACTTAAACTGTATTTAAACTAGGAAGGAAGAAAATAGAAATAATTAATTGCTCATCACAAATCTGCCCAATATGGAATGCCATGTGCTTCTTCTTGTCTAATAAATTAGTTTGCTTTCTCTGCACTATTTTTTGTGAGGTATGTAAGTAGTTAAAGGAGCATATTGAAAAATGAACAATCAGGTTAACGAGGAAAGTGACTAAAAGTTAATAAAACCAAAGCCAAAATACCAAGGAAGATATAGAAGGTTTGAAATGTTGTCCCACATGAGCAAGCCTAGAAAGTGTTCACCTTTTCCCTCCTGTTCTTCTGTTTGTATACTTGTCCCTGATGTGAGAAAACTTATGATGAAAAATAAAACAACAAAACAACAAAGGAGAGGAACTGGGACAATCACATTGATTTATGTGCTAAAACCTGTGAAGGGAGGGATGAAACTCAGGCAATCTCAGACTTCCAGTGTTACGGACACTGTGATGAGTTTTCTAGGACTTTGCATGGGAAGCAGGTGTGTCTGAGCACACCCATCCCTTTCCATTGCACCAGAGCCAATGTGGAGAGGAGCAGCTCTCAGTGCCCTGCACTCCTGCTTGCTCCACTCCACCCAGAGCCCTGGCAGCCAAAGGGTGCCACAGATGTCTGCACGGGTAGGTGTCACAGCAATCTAAACAGACAGACCAGAAATTAATTTCACCGCCAGAGATCAGCCAGCAAATTAAACTCAATCTCCCTGTCAGAAAAGCACAGCAATGGAGATTGCCTTCACCATGCTCCCGAGAGCTGGTCCTGCCCAGAGTGCCTATCCAACACCAGCTCCCTCAGCTCCAGGGAACCAGAGACGGGGGATGTCAGCTGCTATGGCTGAGCAGAAGCCAGGAGGACACGATGCACTGCCAGTGTAGCCCCAAGAGAAGGGATGAAACCTCACTGAAAGCCAGGGTCTGCAGAAGCTCCCACGAAACAGAGAGCCAGATCCACCTCAAGTGAAGTTCATTACTCTGTTTACCCAGAGGGAGCAATATTGACTTATGCAAAGGGATAGTCCAAAGTCCCACATTTATTCCCAGGAAACAGTCTCACTGAGATGTTTAGACTGCCCCTAAAATAAGCACTTCACAGTAAGTGTTTGCAGAGTGAGGCACTACTTACCTATTTTCTGACACCAAAAAATTCCTGTCTTGATTTTTCAGTCCACATTCTCACACATTTTTCTCACTTCATCTTCTTAGGCCATGTTAACCAGATGCATACCAAGGCCAGAGTTGTCTTCCAGGGTGATCTTTCTGACCAAAACTTTGCAGTTTTGAAAGAACCAAAAAACACATCAGAGGAAAGAGTGGAGGTTTCAAAGCTGGGTATGGAAATGAAAATACAAGCCACTGTAAATTATTTAAATACTTTGGCTAGAAGTACTGAGTATAAGGAAGTCCAAACACAGAAACCTCCAGTTCATCTCTGGCCCCACAAACAGGCCAGGGTTCCTGGGAGCCCCAAAACCTGCTGCCTCAGAGGTGTGCCTGGCACTGGCAGCTTTAGGGCACTGTGGGGCCACAGGAGGGTCACATCAGCAGCAGGGATGAAGCCCAGGACCATCCCAGCACAGACAGCCCAAAGGGTGGACAGTAGAGAGGGAGCAGTGAAGAGCCAGGCTGATTTTGATGGAAATCTGCTTTGCTGTCCAGTTTTGAAATAATTTGGAAGATGTGTTAGAGCAAGCCTGTTCTCTTGAAATGACTGGGTGCCAGCAAACAAGTGTGTTTTTAACAGAATAAATGTTTCAGCACAAAAGCTTTGACCAGATTCACAGAGGAGCACAGTCTGCTAAATGTCTTCCTCAACAGTTGATCTATAGGATATGAGAGTCTGCTTTAGCCAGGAAAATAAAAGCTCAGCTTCTTAACTTATGGTGCCTCAGCTCACACCTTGTGTTATTATAGGTCAGTCCCCAGCATTTAGCCAAGATAGCAACCTGTAACAAGACCTCTGCATATCTCAGAAATCCATCTATAAGCCTGATCCAAAGTTCAGAGAAGATGGCAGGAAATTTTCCATAAGCCTCAGTATACAGAAAGACCTTAATGAAGAGCGTGGATGTTCCCAGACAGTTTTCACACATTCATGACTGCTTTTCCACCCACTGAAAGGACTGATTTTATCTTGTAATGCTTGAGTCCAACCATGACATGTACTGATTGGAAAATCTCAACGCATGAAAGAGGAACATCTGCTAAACAGGAATACAGGATTCTGCCCTGACTCAATCCCTTCACTACATTTCAGCATTGGAAAGGGGATATCATGCCTCCATTGATTGCCAGTACTGGATTCTCAAAGCAAAGGAATATTTTCTACTGACATAAAACTCTCAGAAGCATTTCCTAATGCCAAACTCACTTCCTTCCCTGCAAGGCAGAGAAAGAAGAAGACAAGCCTTGGAGGGTGTTTGAGGATATCATCTCCATTTTGTCCCCAAACCTCAGTGGCAAAGATTCCCTTAGCAGCTGTTTCAAATCACAGCAACAAAGCAACATCTAACACAGAGAAAGGACAGCCAGGAAATTCAAGAGTTAGTCTCCTATGAGTGGATCCTGGAGTAGAAAAGACATCAGTCTTCTGCATCTAGTGTCCCTCTACAAGCCTCTACTTTCAGCAAAGAGAGCCAAACTGAGCAAAAATCACCTACAGCAATAGACATGGATAATTTAATAACCACTTGGAGGATGAGACATTTAAGCTCTTGAACCAGCAGTGAAAGCAAGCTTGAAGTCAAAGCTTTTCTCCTTGGCAAATGCCCAACAAGTAGCTATTCCTGATTTGCACACACAAAGTGTTTTTATATCTTTCATGCAAATTCCTATGCAAAAGAGGGGCTGCACAGCAAAAATTACCCCTCGCCCCTGTTCCCCATCATCCCTGCTGGAGAGCACACAGTGTGCTTGAGAGATCTTGTCCAGACCCACTGGGAGGCTTTGATGAGAACCCTTTGCTAGCACATGGTCCTAAGTGGTATCAAAAATAGTAATTCAGCCATCTCTAAGCAAACAAAACAGAGACTGTAAGAGACAAGAGCCTGCCAAATCTGAAGTGATGCATGTAACATTTTTCTTTCAGGAAGAAGGGATGTTTTCCCTTTCATCTGTTTTCTGTTTGTTCATTTGGTTTCATTCATTTACAAGAGTCTCCTTTTAACCAAAGGGGAAAAAGTTGATGTTTATTTACATCCTCTCTGCATAATAAGGCCCTGGCCCTTGCACATATATGCATAGTCCCACTTAAATCAATGGGATTAGTTGCCTGAGAAAAGTTAAATAAGGAGCAAAGTCCTTGAAGGAGCAGGGCATAAAATATCTGCCTATTGAGATAAAATAATTACCTCTTACAACAACCCAAATAATCAGCAGTTGTCACCCTTTTTCCTCATTTAATCTATAAAGTTATGTTCTGTTTTGTTGCTAAATTAGCACAAAGTTATCAGTGGAGTTAAGTAGGAAGCACCCAGTCTGATTTCCACACTGCCCAACATGCAGCCCTTTGTTATAATCATCATAACAATATTAAATAAAAGATAAGGACCGCTGTCAAAAAGTTAATCATCAAAAGCTGGAAATCACATAGTGAATCTGTCAGTCGTCTGAACTGGACAGGGTCATGAAAATGAAAGGAAAAGAATGTGCAGTCCACAGATGATGCTTACATGCTAATAAAAACCAGCCAGGCAAAAACATATATGCACAAGACTGAGCAATTTGTCACCCTGGGCTATCATGGCTGTTCCCCTGCCTATTGTAACAATGCCAGCATTCAAAATAGTCAGAAAGGAGCTTACAGGAGCTGGATGCCAGCACATGTGTTTTTCCAGCTGGAGCCGAGTCCTGGACCAGCTTCTGAATCCTAGTTTAAGTTTCTTACTCTCTCCCTCAAACAGGAAAAACACATAATGCAAAGACTGAAAGCCCTAAAATAAAAATGTTGAAGAGAAACTAATGCTGGAAAGCATCCTAAAAACATAGCTGCGAATTTGGAAGTGTTAACCATGGCCCTGCTGCACACATACCTTCCTCTCTACAGAGTCTCCCCGAGCTCTGCCTTTCCCTAACCAGGGACCAGGGACTGCAGACCCACTGCCCCCTCCTTGCCATGCACCCACAGCCCAGCACAGCCTGGCCCTGGGAAAGGCTTTCTAAGTATGCCTCAGCCTTAGTGTCAGTGCTGAGACACTTCAGCTCTGAAAATTTCAAATGCTCTGATGCTTTCACCATATTGGTCTTGCAAATTAACAGAGCTTCCCTCTCAGCCCCTTGCCTTCTTCAGCAGGAATGGTTCAATGCGGCACAAGTGTGTGTTTAAAAAAAAAAAAAAAATTTAAAAGATAGTTTTCATCCCTCTCCAAAGTTTCCAGTCATCTACTCCAGGCATAATCATTTCAAACTCTGCAGCACTTCACATTTGGTTAAAACCACTTCAGTTCAGAAGTGATTAGAGGTTGAAGATTTGCAGTTTAAAATTTAAATTAAACTGTTTAAAATTATTGGAACACTTCACACATTTAAAGCAAATAATTTTTTTATATTTATTTATCTTTCCTTCCCAGTAGTTCTGGATTTTCAGTAGCAAACTGCAGAGCAGAAGCAGCTATTAAAGAATCAGGAAGGACCAGAAATCAGATTTAGGTTTTCAAATCCTAGTAACTTATAAAGGACAAAGTTGTGAAAAGGAGTATGTTTCCACAGCAGCAAGGACAGCAAAAATATTTTTAGATACATAGAGAGAAAATCATGGGAATGGATAATAATAGTGTGTGGTTTAAGTCTTGTGCTAAATTATTACTTCAAATCATTTGCAGCCAAATTCCTTTATTTACAAAAAGGCATGTAACAGAGGCAAACAAGCACACTATACCCTTTTATCATTTCCTTTTAGTTTTCTAAGACTTCTTACTCTAGCTGGACAAATTAAACCTTTACTCCAATATAATCTTTTTCTTTCCCCCCTAAAGACACAGACAGAGTCTCTAAACTTATCACTTCTACAATTTTATGTGGCACAGCACATTATCTGTATTTGGCCTGCAACTAAACTGCATTTCCATAGGAATTAATCCTGAGTTCCTCCCAAGAAGCAGCAGTGTTTGTGCCAAACTGCAGCTCTCGGTTCACAATAAGAATGGCACAGTGCACACCCACGTGTGAACCTGAACCAAACCAAGCCATTGCACAGAGCACAGCCCGATGCTTTCAGCTCAGAGGCTCTGACAGAGCAAGCCAAAAAACAAAGCATTTCCTAGTGTGCATCACCACTAAAACCAGTGCTGAAAGGGCGGCACCAGCCTTTGGACACCTATTAACTGGAAGTGTGGGCTTTTGCTGTTTCCCCCTTCAGGGAAGGAGGTGGGAAAGAGGACAAGCCTCGTGCAATTCTTTTAGTGCCTTTAAAGGTACATTTATATATACTGATCACTGGCTTTCATCAGTGTTCCTCTGGCTTCCCAAATCAGTGCAGAGCTATAAATAATCTTGATAGTTAACAAAGGGTCATTTACAGTAAGTTTTTTATGGTGCTTGAACTGCCTAATATTGTGATAGAAAAGGTAAAGAAACACAAAACTGACTGAAAATCAAGCCCAAGCCATACAGCATCATGTTTAACAAATCCATCAAAAGCAGTTCCATTCCTCTCTTACATATCCTTCCTATTATCAGTAGCTAATAAACTCTGTTTCCTCAGTAACTTCATTGACAGCTACATATATATATGTGAAAAAGCAGATATACAGGTTGGATTAGAACTCCGCACTAATTCTTCATAGATGGGAATCTATGACAAAAAACAAAAACAAAATAAAGGGGGGGGTGCAGAAATGAAAAAATAAAAGTTGGGGTTTTTTGCAAGTACCCACAAGTAATACTCAACACTTGTACATTTGGTATTCAAATCTTTTATGATCTTTATATTAAAACTGCCTACTTGCCACATGCCTTTTTAAGCAGTACTAGTCTTTGACACACACACTGAAATCTACCCAGTATGTTAGTTATTGAACTGTTGCGAGCTTCCTGACAACAGTGCTCTGCTAATGCCAGTTTTGATTCCACTGACATTAATCTTGGTAGGGCTGAGATGCTGTTAATACTCACTTCCTAAGCGAGGTAACCCCTTCAAAGGCTGACACACACCACCTCGCCTTGTTCATCAAATATATAATCTTACTAAATGCTGTAATCTTAAATCCCAACCTAGAGTAACTAGCAGTGCTTACATTATCATTTTTCTTTAAAGTTCATCTAAAGGGAAAAAAAATTATCTATTAAAGAATTGTAGATTTTGAAATCAAAACTTAGGACCACCACCTTCTCCATACACTGCACCAAACTTCTTATTAAGCTTTAATTTTAACACAATCTAAAATTATTTTTGCCTTTCTGCCAGTCCTCCCACGCTTCCATGCACACAACACACATGAATCTTCCAGAAGGTCCCATTGAATTTTTAAAGGGCTCTTTTTTTTGCCTATTTGACAACTTTACATCCTCAAATTAAAAGGGGTAATGTGGTTATAGCATGTGATGTAGAAGGAATTATAAAAATGGTTCTTCATTGCCAGTGCTACTCAATGACAGCTCATTTTCTTGTGCCAATAGGAAGAACAAGATTAGAAGTGACTCTAATTCTTACCCAGACTTCAGGCCGGTGAAAGTCAAGTTAAAGAAATAAGGCTCTCAGTCTCTGGAGGGCAAGGGTACCAGTCACTTATTTCTTATGAACACTTGCTGACATGTGCACTAAGCATAATAATAATAATTTTATTTATAAAATGCTCCCCCACTGAAGTGCTTGGGGCATTGTACAATATCATAAAAGCAATTTAAAATACATTTTAAAACATAGGAAATAATGGACCACCCTCTAATAATAATTATTATTTTGAATTTTAAAATTATGACAAGAACACTGGCCTAATGTTAGAGACTCTCATCAGCTACAGCAGAGGACATTAAAAAAGGAGGAAGAAGAGAAAAAGAGGAAAGGAGGAAAGAGGGAAAAAAAAGAGAGAGAGAGAGAAAGAGAGAGAGAGAGAGAAAGAGAGAGAAAGAGAGAAAGAGAGAGAAAGAAAAGAAAGAAAAGAGACAGAAAGAAAGAGAGACAGAAAGAAAGAAAGAAAGAAAGAAAAAGAAAGAAAGAAAAAGAAAGAGAGAGAAAAAGAAAAAGAAAAAGAAAGAAAGAAAGAGAGAAAGAAAGAAAGAAAAGAAAGAAAGAAAGAAAGAAAGAAAGAAAAGAAAGAAAGAAAGAAAGAAAGAAAGAAAGAAAGATAGATAGATAGATTGATTTCTTCTGGTTTTGATTTGTAAGTTTTAAGGTTCCTAAAGCATCTGTGTTTAAAAAAAATCACACCTTTCAAGTAGCACTGTTTTCCTATGTGTAATGAAAATCATAAGGGAATAATATGACTAACAAATTACAGTCAGGTAGTTAATTCTCTGCTCCTGTTAGCTGGCATTGATGCTTCAATTTTCCAGACTAGCTTGAATTACTTAATTTCCTAGCTTTCACTGTTGTAAGTGGTATTCCTTATAATAATGCAGGAGCAGTTGGGTATTTTTTTCCTCTCATGTATTTTATGTATGTAAAATTTTTAATTAATGTTTATTTAGGGATAAAAAGAAGAGTTTTTGCATCATGGGAATGGCCAAATTTATCACACATGCTAATCTACTAGTGTCAGCAAAGTTACCCTGGGGATACGTTTGGCTCTATGTATCACACTAGCATATATAATTCCAATAACGGGCATCTCCTGGGGAATAAGAAATAGAAACCAGAAGGAGAACCAGGAAGTTTAGGGTAGGATGCTGGAAGATGCTTTGATAGTGCCTGGCGCTGGACTGGTGTGGAAGGGCAGTGACCCTGGTGCACCCAGGGCCCTTGCAAGGCACTATCAGAGAGCATTGATCAGATTCTTAATTAGGACTCTACTCATTATTTTGAAAGGCTGGATATGCTTAACAAGAAACTTAGCTAAGTGTCCTTGTACACTCTACATTCTCTATACTACCAGTGGTTTTGCACACACACTTAGAGATAAAAACAGAACTAGAATTTTAACTGACTACTGCAGTGAAATACAATTAAAATATTTTCATAAATACATTAGCAACAAAAAGAGGGCTAAGGAAAACCTCCATCTTTTACTAGATGTGAGGGGAAACACAGTGACCAATGATGAGGGAAAGGAGGAGTTACTTAATGCCTTCTTTACCTCAGCCTTTAATAGTGAGATAAGTTGTTCTCTGAGTAATCAGCTCCCTGAGCTCATAGACAGGGATGGGGAGCAGAATAAAAACCCCACAACCCAAAAGGAGCTAGTCAGTGACCTGCTGCATGACTTAGACACAAACAAGTCTATGGTGTTGGATGGAATCCACCAAAGGCTGCTGCAGGAGCTGACTTTCCCACAGCACTGTCTTGGAGAAACTGGATTTCCATGGTGGGCATGGGGGTACTCTTCCCCGGGTAAAAAAACTGGCTGGATGGCCAGGCCAGAGAGTGGAGCTGACTGGAGTTAGTTCAGCTGGAGCCTGGTCACCAGTGAGGATCCCCAGGGCTCAGTGCTGGGGCCAATCCTGTTTAATATCTTTATCTATGAGCTGGATGTGGAGATCAAGAGAACCCTCCGTCAGTTTTCAGTTGGCACCCAATTGGGTGGGAGTGTTGATCTCCTGGAGGGCAGGAAGGCTCTGCAGAGGGATCTGGATAGGCTGGATCAGTGGTGTGAGGTTCAATAAGGCCAAGTTCCAGGTTCTGCACTTGGGTCATAACTTCCCCCTGCAGAGCTACCAGCTGGGGACAGAGTGGATGGAAAATGGCACTGTGAAAAAGGACCTGGGGGTGCTGGTAACAGCAGCTGAACATGAGCCAGCTGTGCCTGCTGGCCTGGATCAGCAATAGTGTGGCCAGCAGGATCAGGGCAGGGATTGTCCCCCTGTACTCAGCACTGGTGAGGCCACACCTCGAGTGCTGTGTTCAGTTCATGTGGCCCTCAGCACAAGAAGGACATTGAGATGCTGGAGTGTGTCCAGAGAAGGGCAATGGAGCTGAGGAAGGGTCTGAAGCACAGGTCTGATGAGGACTGGCTGGAGCTGGAGAAAAGGAGGCTCAGGGTCACTCTCTACAATCACCTGAAAGGAGGTTGTAGCCAGGTGGGGGGTCAGTCTTATCTCCCAGGTAAAAAGCAGTAGAACGAAAGGACATGGCCTCAAGTTACTCCAGGGTAGGTTAGGGACATGGTTTAGTGGTGGACTTGGCAGTGCTGTTTTAACAGTTGGACTCAATGATCTGCAGGGTATTTTCCAACCTAAACAATTATATGATTTTCAAGAAAAGCTCTGGATAGATTCATTTTCATAAAAGCTGCTTAATAACTCCCCATATTTGCTCCCAAAATTTCAACAACAGTGTCAACAAACCCATTTAGTCCATCTGTACACTCCCAAGAGAAAGTATTATAGCTTTACTTATATTTTGGATGACCCCAAGCAGTTCTTTGTATGAAGAGAATATAAAAACATTCAAATAGCATTAACTGGCCTCTCACTCTCAAATGTGCACGTGCCCAACAGGCAGTTACTTCTGCTCAGGAATAAAATCGAAATTATTATAACCAACTCACCACTTGGGGTTTTTTAAGCCTTTTTCTGTGTCATTTGCACCTTCTCACTGAGTAGAATTACTTTAGTCTTTAAATTATATTTTCCTCATTGAATTTCCATGGTGCATGCTCCTTTGCATGTTTCGTTGCTCAGCGTTATCATTCATTAATGTTTCAGCTGCTTTCTTTTGTCTGCTGCCCCTCTCCTGTTAACATCAAGTTTCTTTGCTACTCAAATAAGTTATCCCACTCTTTTTATAAAGCCTTGGTTATGGCTTTAAAAAAAAATAAAAGCAAGAGGATACAAAATCTTCAAATGGCTTATTAGAATTCAGTATGACTGGCAAGTGTAGTTTAAAAAAGAGATACTGCGCCTTTAATAAATTTAATCCACATCTGATTACAGAGGAAGAAAGCTCTTTTTTAATCTTACAGGGCTGGAATATTGCAATAACTGTTCCATCTGATTTTAAAAATAAGATTTGCTAAAGGTCAACGTATCTCCTGGCCACATATGCAGCAACATTGAAATTTCCTTGGCCAGGGAATAAAAAGATTCTATCATTAAAAATAAAAGCGCAAGGACATCTTGCAAGCCCATAGGGTTTTTAGAAAGAGAAGGAGACATTTCGTTATCAACTAGCAATCATAAGATTTTTAAGCAATATCTCTAATCTGCTTCTCTTCCCCCCCCACCCCCGCTCCCCACAACCCCCCTTTCCTTTTCACATCAAGGTCTTTTTATCTTCCAATTTTGCATCTAAAGATGAGGTGAATGCCATTAGCTCAATTCAACCTCAAGTGTAGTCAGATGTGCCTGTGATTTCTGAAAAGCACTGTCTAAGGTCACATTAAAATGTATAAGAGCTTTTCTATTCCTGAGAAGGGGGCTTATTACCCATCCATGGTGTAAGGGAGTAATGTCAGTGGCCATAGACTAGGGTGAAAACAAAAGAGATACCAGGGTTTCAGGCTTTTGTCAGAGAACCTCTCGCCTCCCTTTTATTGCTTTCTGAAGCCCTACAGATAGCGCCACAGACTGTAAACTTGGGCAGCACTGGGGGAGAGAAAAACAAGTTAAACAGGCTCAGACTCTCCTTCCCTGAACCCTCATCTTTAAAAGGTTAACTCTTCCTGCAAAACCAAAATCTGAAAGCAGCACTCCCCACCCACCAAGGGGCTTCACTCTGCTCTCTTCCCAGGTGGGATCCCCACCACCAGAGCTCCAAGCCTGCCACAGACAGTGGCATCCACTTTGCCTTGAGCACACAAGTGTTCTCGGAAAAGAAACCTGGTAAACGCTCCTTGGGATTAGAGTCAGGACAAGATCAGAGCTGCCAAATTTGGCAGCAACTTGGAGTGCCATTTTCTTTTTCCTTTAATTTAAAAAGGGCTGCCAAGAAAAGTTAATGAGTGTTTACCTGGGCATGATGTCCGTATTTTCCTGCAATTGAATTAAGGAGCTGTCACTCAGGGATAATGCGAGTCATCAGTAAAAAACATTACAGTACCAACAGTTTCTGTTTTCCTTCTTTCTTTAGAAAAAAAAATTACCAGTCAAAAGAAAAATTCAATCACAAGGACTTTTCAAAAACAGATATTCATGGCCTGTTTTAAAGCACTTTTCAAATGTAATTGTATATTTTAGACTCAATTCCTGTCTCAGACCTTTCTGTGTGATGTTACAGCTTTAAGTACCTTGTAGATATCCCTTCAGGGCCATGTGCATGGCTGACTTGCAGCAGTCTGATGTCTTTAAGAGACTGCAGGCATGCTCTTTCTACTGTACAACTCTGCACTGAACTCCCATGACCTGGTACAGAAGATACACTCTCTTGGTGATCTGCTGCTGAAGCTGCAGGTAGGCCTTTTCTGGAAAAACAAGGGATTATTTCCACAACTTCAACTGCCTTTTGCCCTAAGGAATGGGCAAACTAAAAGCATGAGACAGGTTTTTTCTTCCTTTTTTTTTTTTTCCCCAACAGCAGGTCTGATTCATCTCCTCTCCAAAGCACATTAAACACAATCTAATTTATAAAGGGTGGGCCAAATGTATTCAGGGCATAATACTTCTGAATGCTACACTAGGAGTTAATCTGACCCATAATTTTCCAGCTTGGTAAATTTTCCCATCTTGCAACCGTGATGCCAGTTAAGTGACTCACTGTGATGAGATAATGTAGTGACTTAATTACCATTGTGAACAATGAAGTTACCGTGCCATTTGTGCACCTTAAAATGGCTCACAAGCCAGTAAAGGTAATTCCTGGCTTTACTGTGTACCATGGAGCTTATTAGAGGGAGTAATAGATTGATATATCTCTTTCTTTGTGAGTAGAGGGTTCAGACCCTCTGCAATATTTTTTCATGGGACTATATATTTTCAAACCTTGCTGCTGAACTCATTAGCTTTTTCCCGTGCAAGCAACTCCCTGTGAAAAGGGAGCTAAGGCATGTTTGCAAACTCCAGGCAGCAACACAGATCTGTAATGCAGTCTGCACAATCATTGTGGCATGCAAAGAAAATCACTCGTGCAAAGGAGGCTTTGACGTCTCTGAGATGTGTTTTGTCTCGTAGACAACATTAGCTTGAGTGAAAATCACTCTGTTTCTATGTGCTGACAGTGCAGCTGACACGTACAGGTGATCCCAGTATAGGTTTCATCTATTCCATGTACAAATAGAAACAAATATTCAGCATCCCAGGCTTTTAGCCCAGGCAAGGCAAAACCTCTCCTCAAGTTGCCCTGATGGTATCCAAAGGCAGGACACCTCTACACACTGCAGAGACAAAGCCAGCTCTTCCCATCCTTGCAGAAAGACACAACATGTTGTCTTTGTCCCTTCTTGAGAGACATTGCCATCAGTTGGACAACAACCATTCCTGGCCTCATGTGACAATGGATTAAAAAATCGAGCTCTTGGGTACATCACTGTATTTACCCACATTTGTCCTTCGGTTGTGACAGTGTTGTCACTTTCCATGAAGCCCATGGAGCACAGGCAGCCTTTACCCTGCCCTCTCCATGACAAGCCAACCCTTGACCTCAGTGCAAAGCACACCTGGTGCCTCTCACAAGACTGAAAGCACTTCCTCTGCAGACTCCAGCCAGCCTGGGATCAGAAGGATGAGTTAAATACAAAACTTCAAATATAGTCAAAGTTTCAGTAGGCTACTTGGTTGGTTTCCACACCCCACATGCCAAATACATCCTCTAAATTACTTCCTTATTTGTCATTTATGTACTTTTGAATTTTAATGAATAGTTCTCTCGTTCTTTGCCAAACTCCTATATTCATAGAAAGCTGGCATTTCACAAATATCAAAGAGTGCTGCTAAGTGAACCAACCTCAGAGAAGCTCAGGAATCGTCATTCAAATTCCTTGTTAAAACAGGAAAACAGCTAAATGACATTTATCTGTTAAAATACAAATAATATTTCTACTTATCCCTCTGGTGCTCCTGCATAGCCTTAGAATGTCTCCCGAAGTGTTTGGGCTGCAATTTTATTATGATGCTTTGAGCTCAGGTTTCAAAATCTGCAGCAGTATGAATCAGATTGGGATTTCAGTTTTCTGCTGTTCTTTTTAATGTGAAGGCTCATAAAGAAATTGACCCCTCTTTTTTTTTTGGCAGCCATTTGACAGTAGATCATCTTTCTTTTAGTAACCCACATCACTGTTTCCACAGTAATACTGCAGTATTTCCACAGTAATACTGCAGAGCACAGACATTAGCATATTGATAACTACAGCAATGTGAAATATTTGTTTCATATTCATCTAGTTTTGTTCTATTTATTTATTTCTTTAGAAGGAAGGGGTTTTTTTCTGATAAGCAATCTCTGACTTAAGGAACAGCTATAATTTTGTTTAGGGAAGATGAAAGACCTCCTCAGAGATCAAGGAAAAGAAACAGGGAAAGAAACAAAGCTGAAATCAACCCAGGTGATTTTTTTCACAGAGCTTTCCAATACAAAGCATTGGCAAAGAAAAGCAAACACAGGTATGAGACACTGATCACTGTGTCCTCCTGCAGCACAGACAAAAAAGATTTTAGAATCAAAAAGCGTTCAGCTATCTTCTGTGATGAGAGATGGCTGCTTTGTTTAGATGGTCGCCACTAAAACAGAGAGTGACAACTTCTCAGGTACAAAATTGACTTGTTATGTGGGCTTTAAAATACTCTGAACAGAGAAGCTTTTACTTAATGCAAAGAATCAAGTGTGTGCTTTTAACACACAAAGACAGAAGTTGAGGATCTGAAATCGGAGATGAATAATAAGAGAACTAAAGTCATAAAGTGGCTTTATGTGAATGGAAATTCTGTATGGGAAACAAGCAAGAAGAACTAGAAGTATCACTAAATAATGGAATATATGAGTGCAAGTGAAACCTTGTAAAATGATTCTCATAACCAGAATATCAGTACGGACAGGTTCAATTTATATAGAAGAGATGCAACGGGAAGAAACAGAGGGATGGTTTTGTATGTGAAAAACATCTCCAATGCCAGCAGATGACAATATGAAAATGGAGAATAGGGTAGTGAAGTTTTTGGACAAAGACAAAAGGAATGAAAATCAAAGGGGAATCTACAGGAGGTAAACGCTATAGATCACCAAGACTGGAGGAAAGGAAGAATAATAATTCTTGGACCCACTCTCAAGATACTTTTAACCACAGGATACCCTCCCCACTAGAGAGTATAATTTCCCAGATATTTACTGTGCAGTTAGAGCGCGATACAGGTTACATCAAAGAGATTTTTAAATAGTGTGGGAAACAGCTTCATAATTCTGACAGGAGAGATTCCAACTAGTAGAAAAGTCAACCTGGAAGTAATTCTTCCTCAGAGGCTTGAATTAATCATGTAGAAGAGACCAGTAAAGAAACTTAGAATGAGTTAACTACCATTTTCTTGCCCTGAGAGGAAGGGATTCATGGCAAAGTATACATTCTAAGAAGCCCTATTCGGAGTAGAAATGTAATTTAAACCCAATTCTCCTGCCTTGAAATCAGTGACAGAACAACCATTGATTTTGTTCTTTGATGCTGGCTTCATCTTCATCTGGAAGTCAATTCACATTGAGATGAGAATTCGCAGCACACCAGTAGTTCTGCACAAAGGGCAAGGATTCACCTATGAGATACTACAGAGACACTGTCTGAGACACCAAACCCAGGTGCCAAATCTTACCACCTAGTCAAGTGAGAGACATCTCCCCAGGATATTCCAACCCACCGAAGATCTGATTGCCCTCTGGATACAAGTAGGATCCTATGTGAAACACCTCAGGCACCTACAGCTAGGAAGAATTAATCCCCTGCTGGATCCTCACGCAGATGCTGTTATGCTCCCACTAAGAATATTTTTATGTGAAGCAGTTAACTCTGACGGTATCCATATGGAGACCGGATAGGAAATAGTTTCAGTGTTGCATACTGTATCCTACTTTTCCTATCTAAAGAAGACTGACGGATATATTAAAATTCATCTGTGAGAAAGCAAGCTGTGAAATCTCAAAGTACATAGGAAGCGATTGTTTTTAGGGTCTACATGTAATTCACAGTCATTGTTTAACCATTGAATGGTGGTCTGGGGTATTTTTGCCCATTTTTGCTTTTGAAACAGAAATAAAGCTCTCAGGCAGGAGGGCTGAGGCAGTACAATGGTTTCTCTTATTGACATCATTCCATCTCTTTTCCTGAGACAGATTATTTCCCTGTCTTCTTCCCAGTAGATTCATGTATACATTTTCCCCTGATTTAAATCAATCTTTAGTCAACAAGAATGAACAATTTCAGTGTACACCCTATTCCAGAGATTCTTTTTATGCCATGTGTAGTATCAATAATATTTGCTATTTCTGCAAGGGATGTCTTACCTGGGATTTCATTTGCCTTTTTTACAGCCACATCATTGCCAATGGCTTAGGCACATCTCTGTGTATTAGTTTGCAATGGTTGAGATGCAGGCATTTGTCTCATGTCTAAATGAGTCTCCTCTTTTTCTGGAAGAAATTCTTGCTACTGTTTCCTAAGGGAAGTACTTTGCACTTTGTACTACTAAATTTAAACAAATTTCTAGTACTAATATTCTCCAGATCATTTGTATTTCTCCTTCTCCCAGCTTTTGGAAGCACAGAGCCAGTTTTACAGTGATGATGGAAACTCTCATGGTTTCTTGTAGCATGAAATCTAGGGCTAGCAGCAAAGCCTAGAACACAGAGAAAAATCTTCAGACTGTGTAAATCAGCAAAGCTCCTTTGATTCAGTTTTCACAAGGATGTGGCTCTAAATCTCTAGCATGTGTTCAAAAAATGTAGTCCAGTTAATGTGGAAGAAAATCCAAGTGCTATTGTTCTTTTGAAGACTGAAGATTATTATTCATGAAGTGCAGTGGGACAAGAGAAATCTCATAAAGAAAAAACAAACTGAGAAAAAACAAATATGTAACATTTAAAATTAACTTGAAGATTTTTATCTTAGTATGGAAAATAATTTTTCTACCATAGATTTGAGATGTTAATAAGTTTTCCCTTATTCAGACTAACTTGAAAAGAATACAAATGTCATAATCTGGATTAAAATCATTCCTACTCTATTTGAGATACACATCTCGTAATCAAGAATATCCAGGTCCCCCTTTCACAGGCACTGCTATATTCCCCAGGGGTTTTCCATGCTGAAGTTAACTTATGCAGCTAGAAAATTTAGACAGAGTGAGACTTAGAGCACAAACATGCAGGGCTGGAATTTATATACGTGAAAAAAAAGGATGAACTGATTTTAAAACTGTTTGCTAGATTCACACTGTCTCTTAAGGGCTGTCTTTTGCCTCTCCTGGGTTCTCAGAGCTCTCTGTGAGCTCAGAGTTGCAGCCCTTTACTGGATAATCACCAAGGCAGGCTGTGATAAGTATCACACACAGTGAAGGAAGCAGTTCAGAGTTTCTGAAGGTAAGGTAAATAGGCTTCCATTAATTGGAAAGAGCACTCTTTAATTACTTTTCTAGCCTGGACTAGCCTGTTCTAATATATATCCTAATTCAGAATACAGTAACTAATGTCTACAGAATTTTCATTACAAAGGGTGAAGAGCTAACTTTTTGGGAGCCAAAGGTAGTGATGCCATTGATTATAACAAGGTCAAGAATTCACCACAGATAAAGTTGTTCCTGACTAGCACCCCGTGCTTGTGTGAGAAAGAGCAAGTCACTTCTCCAGACTCCTGTGGTCTCTCCCACAGCTTGTTTTTGTATTCAAGCCCATTAGCACTGGCTCTGTCTCCCAGATTTGTTTGACTGGACTAAGAGGGTGGGAAGAGCACCACACAAAAGGTCTCAAAGTAGTTTAAAAAGGTTAATAAAAATAACAAGTGTAAGCAAGATTTCTGAGCACCAGATACATAAGGACAGAAAAGTCACCCTGGATCAGACAGCAATCTGCCCAGCGTGTGCCCAGGGATGGTGCTTGGGGAAGCAGCAGAGATGCAGCTCCAGGTTGGACCTTGTCTGCAGTTTACCTCCCAAGCATCCCTCAATCAGTTCTAAAGATCCCATGAAGCAGAGTCTACTTCTGAAACATATGGTTTAGCAGCCTCCTCTGGAATTTCGTGGATATGTCTAATTCTTTTTTTAACTCATTTTTGCTTTTCACTTCCACTATATACTGTTCTCCATTTTGGTTATGTACTGCACAAGAAAAAGGAAGGCTTTGTTGTTTTAAACCTAGTAATTTCACTGAATTGTGAAAATCAGAGCCTAATCCTTCCCTAATGACATTCTCTGCAATATTAATTATATACCCTCAGAAGTTCCTTTCCAAGCTAAAAAGCCCAACTCTTTCCATTCCACAGTGTATGGAAGGTATTCCTGCATCTGGTAAAACACATCGCATTTCTCCATAATCACATTCAGTATTTAAGATACAGATACGCCATGAACTTGCATAAGAACATAACGATGCTTCTTATTTTCCCCACTATTCTTTACCTAAACATTCCTCAATTTCTCTTTGCCTTCCTTGAACTGAACCTCTCAAAAATTATTTAAACATCTATGGGCAGCTATACCATCCTGTGCATAGACATGAACTTAATATATAGACAAGGACTTTAGGGAGGATTCTTCCCTCTGTGTAACTATTTTGCAGTTACCACCATTGAATTTCAGTTTCCACCTAAAAACAGAATCTCTCTGGATCGTGGGATACTCCAGTCAAAACTACTAAATGAATGCTATCAGAAGTCAATTTTAGTAGATAGCCCTCTTCATAATGTTTTTAATAATTGATCCTATTTTATCCTACTCAATTCCAAATTATTCAGGGATCTGACTAGATTGCACTGTCTCACTGGAGTTCCCTCTGAAAATGGGAAGCAATATTGATGGCACAATGGATCATACTGATGCAATCTTATAGGAGCAGACAGCATACAAGAAGACACAGTTGATGCTCCATGTGGCAATTACAGAATTTAGCTGTAGCACTTCGGTTGAATACTTGTACCATCTCCTAATTAAATGATTCCACTTCACCGGATTGCCATATAGTCTTCTGATTGAGTAAATAAAGGACTGACCAAACTTCCATCATCTAAGCAAAGTTTTTTCTTTGTTTTATTTTCCTTTTGGTCTTTGATGATCCCTCTACTTCTATACCTATCATAAGGTAGCAAACATTAGAATGGAAAAAATACTGAAGAATAAATCAAATAAGATGTTACAGAACTCAGCATCCCTGGGGCACATATGTTTTCAAAAAAACACCTCCAGATATCCTTACTTAATTATATGCTAAATTTCTCCTAATTCTGATTAAAGAAAGCCTGCATTCTTTTCCAACAATTAAGATATATTCTATATAAATAATATCTGGGATAATTGAGAATATTCTCCAATCACTAAGCCAAGGCGGGAATCATTTAGTAAGTAACGGCAGGAGCCTGATGCCATGCCTCTGCTGCACAGGCTATCAGCCAAAGAGCTCCACGCAGCTGCAGTTTTACAGAAGGATTTTTGGAGTTCTGTGATGCTATTAAAAAAAACCCTGTTTTCCATTTGTATTCTGAAGACAATGAAAGCTTTTCAGACCCTTATTATATTTATAAATAAATAATCTAAACTAAAAAATAACCATTTTTTACAAGAAGAGACACAATAATATGCACATAAAATATATGGTTATGCTTTTGTAGATCTGAATAAGGATATAGGTATTCTATGAGGCCTATATAAAAACATAGTGAAATTACCAACCGTGATTTCAGGGACTAAAGGAGCTGTGCCAGTGATATCCTATTATATAATAATTTCATATGGAACACATCAGATGTACAGCTAGTGACAAAGTATGAAGAGATCACAGTTAAATTATTTAGAAACTATCAACATATATGACAACCCATCACTCTTAGGTTGTTACTTTCTGCTGACAAAAAGGGTGAGACAAATTAATCTTTCCTAGAACATCCCTGCATTGGATGATAGGTGAATTGCCATAGCTTTTCCTGTGCTTACACATCATACAAGGCTCATAGTTTACTGGCAATTTTATTTTAAAACAAGCCTCATGTTGTACTTAGAATGCATCAATAATTGCAACTTTTAGTACATAGCCTGGGATTGGCTTTTACAAATTTTTGAGTTTACTTTGAGAACCCCAGAATTAGGTTCACTTCCTCTGTTTAGAGAAGAGAAACGACACATGTGGTTTACAAAACGTTTCCCCAGAAGGAGAGCACTAAGCACCTGAGTAACGCATGAATATCATGAACTAAAGCCTATGAAAGTTGTTCTCCAGGAGCAGCAATGATTAACACAGCCCATCAGAGCTTTATTTATTAGCTGGGCTCTCTGTGCCAGCTCCAGCCACGAGCCATGTGAGAGATCGTGTGCTCAAACACACGTGTGCACCGCGCACACGGCACGCTTGCTGTCGCAACATGCTATTAAGATATTTCCTTCCTTTCACATGGAGAGAATTACAGAGGATTAACCAGCTCTCCCTTTCTTCCCAGCACACTGCGAGTCTCCAAACTCGGAATTCGTGTAATTCTGAAATTCAGACTGGAGGAGGTTTTCCTCATTCTGTGCAGATCAAAGGCAAACAGGGGAAAAAAACAAAATTATGCCTCATATACAATGCAAGGGCCTCTTCATTTCTAAGTTATGCAGATGACCCCTCCGCAAAAATAACAATCTCTAGGAACTTGGAAGAAGAAACTGTAGTCCCAGTTGCTTTGACCTAAATAAAGTGTCTGTGTAATTATCTTCAACAGGGCTTGCCAAAACATCATTTTATACTGTTCAAATGCATATTCTAAGAGGGGATGGAAATTTGAGGGACAGGATGGCAAGCAAAGTACATTTTATTTCTCTGAACAATTAGAAAGATTATAATAATACAGCAAATACTGTGCATCCTGCCACTGTGTGCCATCTTCCATCCCAAAGGATCTCAAAGGGACTTGTCACTAATTCCATTTTTCTCGTTCCAAAAAATAACATGTCAACCTTTAACTATTTTGTTCCATGCAGTACAATACATACTTAAATTTCCTACTACCCTTTTCGTTTTTGTGAAACTGCCAATGTGCATTTGTTTGGGATTTTTTTTTCCAGTGTCTTGGGATTCCATACAGTCTTGATGAACAGGCACCTTTGCTTAAATACAAGCCAAATTTTGCTCTAAATCATACCTTCCTTCTTCATTGCAGGCATTTTGCAAACCTTTTGCTCAAATATTAGAGATGATTGGGCAATTTTAGTTACGCAATAAGAAAAGTGATAAAATCTTATTTTGAAAGGATTTGCATGGAAGCAAAATTTCAGTTCAGTCCATGAAAACTGAAATTTAAAAAGGAAATTAAAAGTGAGAATTTTCTTTCTTTGATGAATAATTTTTGCAAAAAAATTAAACTTTTGAACAAAATGTCTATTAAACAAATCAACAAAACTATTTTAAATTGATAACTCATTACACAGGAAAACATGATTTAGAGAATGATGTAAGAGTTCAATAGCATAACATCTTTTTCATGATAGAAGTACAGATTGATTTGTGAGATACACACCCCAACAGCTGCCTGAAACAGAAGATATGTCAAAAAAATAGGAGGAATTTATTCACCCTTTGAAAATGTTCTCCAGATTTTTAATACAAGCTGAAGTTCAATTTCCTCAAAATTTAGAAAAATGAAAAAAAAGGAATAAACATCTCAGACTTTCTCCTCATTATCTCAAGCTGACATTTCCTTAACCTGACAAGTAAAATTCAAGAGTCTTTAGGACATGACTGTTCGGAACTTTGAGAGGGATTTTTATAGACAGAAGATTTTTCCCTGACTTGGAGTCTGGCCAGGGCACTGCAGAGAGAAGCATCTTGAGAAAAAGCGATCTGGTCAAAACAAGGGATACACTCATGCTAAACTGTTTATATAAATCCCTCCTCCTGGCACCAAGACAAGCTGTCAGACACTACCACAGTGACCATCACAAACAAAGCAGTAAAGCATTTCATCACGAATGTTATCCCACACTGTGCAATTTCAGACAATAGACACCAGTTTGTTAGCAACAAGTTTGAGCAATTTACCAGGAAATGTGAAAGCTGGTCAAGTAGAGAAAGGAAAATATTTCCAGCCTATTACAGAAAAGTTCAACAAGAAACAAAACAGAGGATCTCTCACACACATGATCTTACTAGGTTGATATCCAGATGCATGCCAATAGTCCTTCTGTTGTTAGAGCTTTATTAGAGCCAACAGGGAAAGGATAGGTAAGACAAAAATTGAGACTTCCAGAGTCCAAAGCACACAAGAGGTGATGAACTAGCAACATCTCAAAACTACCATCAGGAGACCCTGTTGGGGTCAAATGCAACCTCATGAGAAATAATATATTTGTGTGGAAGATCCGTGTGTTGAACAGATAAAGCTTCAATCATGTCACACAGCAGTGGCTGGGTATATTATTCACAAAAATCACAGATACACACTTACAACAAACTCGGGACATTAACATGAAGGTGGTACTGAGACTCAATCAGCAGGATGTGGAAAGGAGCATAGCAGAAAAACATCCAGTAAACATCAGAACAGACTTTCAAAACACTCTGCTAACAGAAGAACCAAGTACAAGCCAGTCTCTTATCATCACAAGAATAAATTGCATTGGCACCAACATCAAGATGCCTGCAAGGTAAACACAAGGCTTTGTACAACACTGGCATGAGAAAGTAACTCTCTTAAATCCAGAAAAAAACACATTAATTCTCCAAGCAAACTGGAAGCTCACAAAAGCTATCAAAGAAAGAACTTGGTGTGAAACAGTGTTAAGTTATATAATTGAGGAGAATTTTAAGTGTATAAGAAAGTTCTGCTAACCACATTTAGTGTTGCCATTTTAAGTACAGTAAGAATCACATTGGGAAAGGTGGCTTCCCAAGAAGGGATATTGTGTTTTGATAGGCTGCTTATATGATAGGTTTATGTATCTTAAATATATATATATATATATGATATTTTAAATCTCTTATTTCAAGAAGTACCTTATGACAGAGGACACTAACTATATTTGAAGGACTAAAAGCTGAACTATGCACCACTTTGGCTCTCTCTCTTTTTGTGCTTGAACATCAAACACCAAGGACATCAGTTCACTTTTAGTTCACTTTTTTAGCTTACCAGATAACACTTAACACATCCTTTCAGGGAAGTATAACTTCTAGGTGCTGTCTCTACTCCTTTCTTCCCAAGAGTGCAGTAAAGATGGAGCTACTAATGTCCTTCAAATGAAATGACAACAACTGTAAAAAGGAAGACATTGTCTAAGGCTCTGAAGAGACATGTTACTTGTCACCTTCTGTGTTACCTCTTAGTGCTGTGCAGACTTACTGCTTTTTTTTCTCTTTAATGTGAACTTCACATTTGTCTCTAGCAGATCCTTTGGCTTTTGTGGGCCTTTGTTTTGCTGTTTATTGAGTTTTTATCTGCAGGAACAATGCGTGCTGTTTTTCCCCGCGGTGTTTTTGTACACTGTGACCCAAAATTTAACACTTCATTTCTTACTTTCTACAACAGAAAATTCCAATTGTTTGAATTAACTTTTCCATTGAGCATAGGAACAATCACATAGCCTGTCTTTATGCTGTACTGTGGGCAGAAAAGAATGATCTGCCAAAGTCCTCAGCCAGCCACTCTTCACTCAACCCTAGTTAACAAAGTATTAAATCTGACATAAGTCCAGCTGATAATGAACCCAAAAATGCTGACGGCAAGAAGGCAGACGACTGTCCCACTGTTTGTGATGTTCCATTTCTTGCAGCTCAGCAGGGTTATGTCCTCCTACTTGTCAAATGAGTGTGCAGCACACACGCCATATCAATACACCCACCTACAAGAGGCAGCCAAGCCAATGGATTCATTCCATGTATCTACAGCCACTAAATATTTGCAGTGAGCGAAAACACATATTCAGATTACAGCTTTCCCCTGCTAAGACTCATGTTTAAATAATTTTCAACTTCCTTTTTAATTATGTGCCTTGGAGCCTGCTTTCCAGATTGAATCTGTACTCTCGGCAGACTGGATCAGTGCTAGAACAGCATGTCTCATTTCAGCAGGTATCTGGTAAGAGATGGCACCCAGAAAGCTGCCTTCTGCAGGGGAGGAGGATATGCAAGAGAAAAAGCTGAGGGGCTGAGTACAAACAAACAAAGCAAGCAGATTTGGATATGCATGTTGTGCCTGCAGAGCAGCAAATTGCCACAGGTGAGATAAGCCTCTGATTCTTAGCCCCAGTCAGAAAGGACAGCTTGAAATGGGAGGGTAACTAGAGCCAGCTCAGCCTTTTGAGGCCAGAATTTGCCCTATCTCAGCTCAAATTCAGAAAGAAAAGTATGGAAGCTCCTGCAAATGCTCTGAAATTTTGGCCTGTCCTTTGGAATTATATAAATCACATGAGAAGGACCAGCTGAGGAAGTGAAGAAGACAGACAGACTCTGATGGCCAATAACACCATCAGGGCTTCCCATTACACAAATCCCCACCAAGTGAGACAACACTCAGAGGGACAAAGAAATCCATTGTTTTCCCCTGAATAACTCACAGGCATCTCTTGTCCAACGAACCACTCTTTCCTGAACACCCTGAAAAATCACATTTTGTGATTCTATGATCAGATCTTGTAAAAAGCATCGCATTCAATTGTCTCTGCAATATAACTATGGCTGAAGATGGAATTGAATATGTCCAATGGTTATGGGGAGCAAATTCCAAAAACCCTTTATCATTTCAATTCTCCATGTGTAATTTACATAAGATTATTATTAAAGGATGGCTGCTGGTTTTCTGAAGTTTAATATCCAGAAGTATTGCCTTCAAAGCTCCACTTCCAAAAAGCAACTAAGAATTTTTTTCCCCACTGAAAACTGCTCCGGATTTTGGGAAGTATTGGCATTGTTTATTATTAAACCTTCTGTATGAAAATTATCTTTCACAGGCAAGCAATCACAGCAGGTACCAGCAATATGCACCCACAGACTTCCAGTTTCTCAGTGTGGGAGCAGAACTGAAGAATTTCTTCCTTTGGTCACAATTATTTTTTTTTCCCTCTGCCTATCCATAGCTTCCTCTGAAAGAAAAGTGATATTTGCTGTCATAGCTTCAGCCTCACTATGTAAGTCAAAAACATGTCCTGTCTCCATTACATGATTACAGGCAGACTTTCTGATAGTCTATGAGCTAAAGTCGAGGAACGTGCGCCAGCTGTTACAAAACAGTTTTCCTGGAAAATAGCCACCGGACCAGCAGTCAAACTAGGACATTCTACATACAAGGAAGAATAAAATAAAATTTAAAAAAAAAAGCACAGCAGTACAACACATGATTTTAATAAAGTCAGGAATGCCATGAAATGTTCAGAAGAAAACATGTCTATACTAACTACTAAATTTGACTAAATCCATGAACATTCACTGCAAGAAGAGCACCATGGCACTGAAATACTCACCCCAACATCTTCACTTTCCATTAAAATCTTCTGCAGAAATTCAGGTGTCTTTCTCTCCTGTTGAAACTTAGATACTTGCTCATCTGAGTATCTGAGGACATCACAATATGTGATGTGTTTCACATCCATCACATGTTCTTTGTTCTCTCATCATCTCCCCATGGAGGAGGAGTATGTGGCGCCAGGCCTCTTGTTTTCCTAGGGTTTGTTGGGTTTTTTTCTGGTTTTGTCTGCACATGTTTCTGCATACTGGATAAAGCAAGGTCACAAAGCGTGTCTCACATTTGGAGTGGAAGACTGTGAGGCTTGTGATAGTCCTTAGCTTCTTAGGCTTTTGTTTTAACTGATGGAGATCTTCCCTAAGGCTTTGTTTGTCTCCCAGACAAGTTTTATCCAAATGAAAGAGTGCTCTCTTGAGCCAGAGGAGCAAAACTATCAGTGTCCACCACCAGAATGTCATTTATGTAGCTTTCTAGAAACTTCAGTGAATAAATCCCAGGTGCCTCCTAGAGAATTCAAGAGAGGAGTTGTGGCTTGGTCCCATTTCTGATCAGAAATTACTAGGGCTAATGATCCTCACACCATGAACCATGACAACAAAAGGTACTGTAGCTTTAATTTAACACCCAAACCAACTTCTGCAACAAATGTTCACACTATTTAACTTCAGGAGAAAGCTCTGGTGACTAAGACTGAACTCCCGTGTGTTCACAGGCTGGGGATTCAGAGCTAGGAGCCTACTCATCCTCCCAGATGTCCAGGCTCATGTGCCAGTTTCCTCATGCCAGCATGAACACAAATTACACCAACACTAACCACAGACCTACATACAAATAAGAATGAATTTAAGGACTTACTGACCATAATGTTATGTAAAATGCAGGAGGAGCAGTTGCAAGATGTGACAACACCGCATGACAATGATTGCTGGCATATATCACGAGAGGAAGGAGGATGTCAGCTTGTCCAGGATGTAGTGAGAGCTGCTGGCAGCTGGAAAGGACAGTTTTGGGCAGTCAGGGAAATTGCAGGTGGATTAAACATTTTGGAGGGTCTGGGTATCTCAGTTGCAGGAGATTGAGCAGCTGAGAGGACAAGGGGTCTGTGAGTACTCTCATCATGGTTGGGAGGGGCTTCTCTGAGACTGTCTCCAGATGACCCTGTGAATTTTGATGGCAAAGCAAAGCCATTCTGACATGCAGAACTGACACTGCAGAAGCCAAGGCACACGGGAGGGCATTGCTGCTTGTTTAGGTTTGGCATTTTAGTGATTCTGCTGCAAATTGCCCAAAGGAACTGCTGTACCTGGTGGCTGAGGTTCACAATGTGCAACTGAAAAATAAGTCAAAGAAAATGAAGAATGTTGTGTTAATACACATATCAGTTATCCTGAAAATTCAAAACAAAGTTAATAGTTCTAGAACCAAGAAAGCTTATAGGTAAGACAATAAATACAATGTCAGGCCATCAAGAATAAAGCAGAGAATCACACGTTTAGCATATGCATATCAAGGTTTTTAATGTTATCACAGGGGAAGTTCTTTCAAGAAATGTAAAGTATCCTGATTTGGCTTGAGCATAAGTATTCCCTTAGAAACACTAATCACTTAGGTAAAAAATTCCAGAAGAACATTTTTCACAGACCTTTTTTTCTAAATATTCGCAAAACAGGAATATTTTCATTATGAAATATACCCTATGTTCCCTAAACAGGGCTCAGTACAGCATCAGTCCTAACTGACCTTCGTCCATGGAAGTACCCCTCTCAGTTTTTTTTTTTTTTAGTACAGGCATGAGCATTTTACTCATTGCAAGCATCAGTTCAAGCCATCATATTCCTGTTGTGCTTCTAAACATGCTCAGATGTATTTGGACAGGGCAATATAGGTTAATTGTAACTTTACCAGTTATATATTGCAAACAAAACACTGGCAATAAAACATGAGACAGAAAATCAATATGGTTACAGACAAATTAATTATCAATGGTATACAGAGTTTAAAATAATGGAATGAGATCATCCACTTAGTTATTTTCAATGGTCTGGGCCCCTGTAAGCCTCTTTTGACTTTAGAAAATTCTCCATAGGTCTGCAAAAGCAGAATAGTTGCCTGTTCAGCCAAGCTCCTTTCTCCTGTTCTTTCTGCAGTGTGAACTCAAACACACTTCAACACCCCATTCATAGTCCTGTGCCTCAGATCACACCAGTTCCTGCCTTGCAGGGACCTCCTGGTGCTCTCATGCCTTATTCTCCCCAATGAAATTAGTACTTATAATTTCCAAAGCTTTCCTCCTTTTCCCACTTCCTGCTCAGGTGCCCAGCAGTGAAACCCCCTAACCATTCTGCTGACCCTCACCTCCCACAAAGCCCTGCTCTTTCTCATTGCCTTCCCATCATTTCCCTGGCCTGGATTTCATTCCCATGCATTCCTTGTTCTCTCCTTGCTTCCTTTGGCCTATCCCCTATTTTGCATCTTCCACATCGCCCAGGCTTTCTGAACCTCTCCTTCAAACTTGTTTGAAGGGCTTCCATATCTCCATCCCACCTGCAGCTCCCATAATCTCCTCTGCTACATGCCTGTAGGTCAAGTTTCCAACTTGAATGATAGAATTACAGACTATCCCTTTCCCAAGACAAAAGCAAATGTCTTTAGGCCAAATCCGGGTCTGATATGCATCAGCTTGGCTCTCCTGATTTCAGGGGAAGGCTTCAGGCTCCAAGCAGCTGAGCAGCTCACAGGCAGCTTTGCCCAAGGGGATGACTGCACCACATCACACTGGGAGCTGAGAAGTCCTCATTACCCCAGTAATGGCGAAGGCTAGTTCTGCCTAAAGGCCAAAGACAGGAGCTGGTGCATGATGTTTTTATAGTTGTGGGTCATTCACAGTTCTGTCAGATACATAATAATCACAACAGACTTTGTTTGGCTGTTTTCAAAAACTTGGAATTGCTTGCGGGAAAAGGGTAAAAAGCAACAAAAGGACTTAATTAAGTGTATTCACTGAGGTCACACAGTTATGACACATACATTTGGTTAAAAAATTACATTTTTGTTCACTGTCACAAAAACTGGCAATTCCGATTTACAAGGCCAATTTCTGTCTGCTGACTCCGCTGTTCAGCTCAGAGTTTCCCTCAGTGCCAGCATGTAGCAGCAGTGGCCTCCCGTAACCAACATTTACCTAGCACAAAGTGTGATTTCCCAGCTTCTCCTCCCTCCTGGATTACCAAACTTTAATTAACAGGACTCAGAGGTCAGTAACTCAGACTTTCCACATTAAGAGATCCTTTCATCAACAAATTACGGCTCTGATGGTGCCGCGGGCGCAGCCCTGGGACAGCAGGAGGTGATGACGGCGAGTCGGCCCAGGAGCAGCCCTGGGAGGCTGAGCTGCTCAGAGACAGCCCCGGCAGCCCCTTCCTGGGGGCAGAGAGCTCTGCCTGCCCCCAGCGACTTCCAGCAGCTGCCTGCAGCCCTCCCCGGGCAGCTCCGCCGTCCTGGAGCAGCTGGGGAGCTCCACCCGCACACCTGGGCAGCTTCGCAACATCCTCTCTGCTCTGCACGGACACACAGATCTGCCCCGACAGGTTCCTCTCCCCACCTGCAAAATGACTGAAATATTCTGCAGATGATAGGTCTCTGAGCAAGATGAATGAATTAAGAGCCAGGGCCAAACCCTCAGCTGGGGAGACTTAGAGTCACGCTGATTTTATGCAATATGGAGATTTGCTTTTTCGTTTGGTTTTGGGATGGTTTTTTCCCCTATATTTCCCTGCAAAACAAAGCTGTTGTCTAGTAGCAGTAAACTTTGACTGGAGGTTACTCTACTTCTTTGGCCACCCTTCTTTATTCACTCCCTTCTTTTTTATACATTTTAACCTGATAGATTTTAAATTTAAAAAAATTCATTGCTTACGTAACTTCCAGTGTGCCATCCCGAGTAATGAAAGCCAACAAATCTCAAAGCAAAACCCTCCTGAACAATGGTGCTGCAAATGAAGAAAGAAGACACTTAGCAGAAAGTTGCCAAGAGAGGCTGTGAGATGCCAGATAAAAGCCAGGGATGTATCTGAGGAAACAAGGCAACTGCAAGAGATAAGAAGGCAGATATAGAGACTTAAGCTCAAGAAATAAAGCAGGTTTTTGTAAATCAGGACAATGATATAAAGACAAAGATGAGAGAGAAAACCAGGAAGAACAATATGGAATTTATCAAGACAACACTGAACAAACAAAACAAAACTCGAAAGTATGGTAGTAGAAAGAAAGCACAAGAGAGAGAAATAACATTTTATTGCAGTGCTGGGAAAAAGACAGAACTCTGTAAGTGACAGGGCACAAATCATTAAAAGAACTGAAGTATTCTACAGAGACTTGGAGTCCTGCGTTTACAGCAACTAGCCAAGAAAAGGGTTTTTGCCTTCAAAAAGCACCTCTGAATTCACAAATGAATGAAATGCGTGGCCTGACCAAAGCGTACAGTAGGTCAAGGCACTGGCAGGCAGTTCCCTTTGATAATCCATGCAACAGCCTGTCAGACAGCAGTGTGCTCTTTCTGATGTCTGTTTGGTGTCCTGTATAAAAAAGAGCTGTTGGTTCCCCTTGCAGGAGATATTTGTCTCTCTCACAAGGAATACCAGGGCAGTTGGCACAACTGATTCTCTAAGCAAAGATGCTGAGAGATGACTGGACACAGAGATTTTTTTTTTCTTTTTTTTTTTTAATAATATGGGCCACAGACATACAGATATTCTGAATGAAGAAATACAGCATCACAGTTACAAACATACAGCATGACACTCAATTGGCCATTGAAGATTTGTTCAGAAAATTTTAGCAAGCTGCCATGGAGTGCATACACCAGCCTACAACACCAGCCTTACAGATTTGATTGTCAGCCCCCAAGCATGGCCATAGCAGCAATGTGGGATCAGAACAAAGGTCTGCACCTTTTTTCTCCAGCAGTGCCCAAATACAGGAGCAGGTGAAATGTCTAAGATAAAGGCAGCATTGTACATTTCTCTAGCCTTCCAGTCTCCAGCCCTTTGTGACTCAGCAACTTCCTAGGCCTAAAATGGCTTCTGTGTATTCAGGAATCCTCAGAAGGTTTCCTTTTAATGAAGGAAAGCCTTCCCTTTAAGGCATGTAAATGTTTATAAAGATAAATCAAGGAGTGCTGCATCTTACCTGCATGCAGGGTGAAAAACTGCTTCTCACCTTCCCCAGCCATCATCATTTCCTCCATCCCTATCAAGAAACATATTTTTGCAAACCTCATCTATCTTTCTCATGGTCTGCAGAGATCTTCTCTTAATTGTTCTCTTTCCATATGTTGGATCTTCCCTGTGGACCTCTGACTAAGAACCATGATGAGCCACTTGAAAAAGCAAGTACAACCAATGGTCTTTGTGGTCCGAGTACCAGTGGAAGGCAGTTCTGAATCCATGTTAATGTGGGGAGGGAAGAAGAATGGAAAATATAATTTCTTTCAGAAAAAAAAGGCAGGAGAGATTTGAGAGCACACTGAAATTAACTTATTTGGGCCTGACCTGTGTAGAAATGCAGTGCAGGTGTAACAGCATTTCTGTAATAGAAATGTTCTGTACAAACAGATCAGAAGAGGTCCCTTCAACTCTTTTGAAGCCACATCATGCAGAAGCAGCCCAGCAAAATAGGTAGAAAATGCCAGATCTCTCCAACCCATCTTCCCTACTGTCTTATCACACTGGTCCAGGTTGCCACTGCACCAAAAGTCAAAGCCCCTTGGGGGATAGCAGCAAGATCTGCCTTCCTCTGAGCTACTTGGGTAGTATCATGCCCCTCTTACTCTATCTCGGAGGAGGTGATTCTGCACTGCCCTTATCTTAACCTCCATTAAACCATCTTTAACTCCACAGTGCCCGTTAATTTTAGTAAGATCAACCACAGATTAAAACACTATTCAGTGCAGGAGTGACTTTACCCTCCACTTTTACGTCTAAGAATCAAAGCCTGGGAAGAATTTCACAGGTATTTAACAGCTGGTACCTGTTCCCACCCCTTCACAGATATTTAAGAGGTCAACCTATTTGTTTATAGTATTCATTTATCCCAGCCTAAGCAGTCAAGTGATACTATGCCTGGGGAGAACACAACAGTGGCAGAGCACTAATGGACAAACCCTTACAAAGAAAAAACAAGAGAAAGCCAAGACAAAACACTTACAGGTCCTTAAATCTTCTTCAACATCACCTACCCTCTGCCACCAGCTCCAGGGTAATTGCTAACACGGTCGGTATGGGCTCGAATTAGGCAATCTGCAGAGGGTTAACGCTTGGTCTGGATCTTGGAGCTTCTGCCGATTTTTACCACCTACAGATCTGGCCTGGGATCTGCTGTTTTCCCGCGACAAAAGCGAGAAAGAATATGTCTTATGCATCCTGTTAGCATTCGAGCAAACATCGTGTTTAATATTAGAAGCCGGTATGCATGTGGTTGCTTAGGAATGAGAAACATCCTTTTGCTATGCCCTCCGATATGCACAGGGTTGCTGTGGGATGTTTTTGTGCATTCTACTTGAGCAGTTACCAGGGTCTGGAGTCCACGGGAACATGACATTGTAATCTTGGTCATGTTTTATTTATGGGAAGTAGCGCAGCAGATAGGGTGTGTTAACAAACAAAGATGATTGCTTCAGGGGCACTCTCTCGTCCTGAGGTAATTAAGACAAAGTAGTTTCACTGGTTGGGGGATTCATACTGCAGACAACCTTTCTCTTGCTAAAATGATCTGCAGCAACCAGGCCAAAAAGGCTAAACCAGAAGCAACGTGGGTAGCGTTTTATCTTTGGTTAAAGGTGCATCATTAAATGGCACTGACATAAATTATACTTCTTAAAAATCCATATAACATTAAAAGCTACTGAGAAGAAAATGCCGTGCTCAGAGATGTGCAGATTTTCAGCTGGAGAAATATCCAGAGGATTACTGCTGTAGCCCAGCATCTCTTTCACATCTTGAACTGAAAACAGTAACTGTCACCAAGGCCACCCTAACCACAAACCCTGAGAGATGCTGGCCTGACAAAACATGTAAACTCAGAGTCAGGCTCAGCTGTCAAAGAATCTCAGCATCACAAGGGAAATCTATTCCACCATCAAAGGTCACAACTCAGAGACCTATGGCTGCTCACATTTGTTGGTTATTTGCAAACTGTATGGCTGTGATCACAGCCCTGCAGTACTTGCTCCAGAGGAGCAGACAAACACACACAAGGCACAGCAGAGGTTTCACTGGGAAGTACACAAAGATCTTCCTCTTTGTCCATTGCCTCTTCTCCCTTCTTTTATCACTAGTCCCATCCCTTTCACTGCAGCATGTCCAGTAAGAAAACTCCCCCCCTCTCCCTCTCACTCTCCACAGAGGGTCAGCTTCTCCTGGTCATGGGCAAGTGCATTGGTTGGCCAAGGTCAGGCTGATCCCATGTGGTCTCATGCGGTCATACTGTGCTCACACCCAATGTGGAGAATGGCCTTGCTCTCTGAAGTTTTTAGCTGGCCCACTGAAACCAATGGGACATTTTTCACTGATTTAGGCAAGCTCTGGTTGAAGCTTCTATGGAAAAACCTCATTTCTTACACCTTGAGATGTAACTTGCCATAAAAACATGTCTCCCAAAGGATGTCCCTTAGGACTGAAAAATAAGATCAAAACCCACCAGAGCTGAACTCAGGAGATCTGCACAGAATTTCTGTTTACTTCATAGAGTTTTTTGTATGACCTTCAACAGAGAAGTTAATCTTTCTGTGCTTCAGATCTCCATTCATAAAGCTATTGTAATAATAGTTTTTTTCTCTTACTGTTTATACATGCTGCCCAAAGATACTAAGTCTCTCACAAAAGCAAGAGGCAGCAAGCTCCAGCCCTGCTTTTCTGAGACAGTTATAAGCATATGGGGCATTTCAGAGGCATCAACAATAAACTAACTCATTTTCAAGATTCCACATCTTTCACTAATAGGTTACATTTGCTGTGTAGAATGCTTACAGCAGTGCTGCTGTCTTCTGTCACCATTAACCCAGAAGAGTGGTCTGCTCAAAGCAGAGACAATTTGAAAGGAAAGAATAAATACACTTAATGAAACCTGACAGGTACCTTTCACACCTTTCCAGGGAAAGACATTAATTGCCCCCTTTGCTTTTAACTGTCCTACGGTGATATTTTAAAATAGATCAATATAGTACAAAACCAGTATCTTGATTGCTTGAACTGTATGTTTAATTAGGCTAATTTGCATTTTTCTCTGAGTTAATTTAAGGGCTAAAATCAGGGCTGGTGGAAGAAGGAGGAACTCTTTCAAAGGTTATGTTGCATTAGTTTACACAAGGTCTGAATCTGGTCCACAGGTCTTTTCTTGCATTTGATGAAGCCTGGGTGAAGGCAAGGTTGCCGTTGAACTCCCTTGTTTAGTAAACATTTAAAAAAAAATCCTTGCTCTTTTAAGATGCTATTCAAGGGAGCCATGATCACTGATTTGTGAGGAAAGGAAAGGTTCTGAGAGTGGCATAAGGCGAAATTCCTTTTGAAGGTGCTGTAGATTTGTTTCTTCTTCCAGATACCATGGAATCATATGTAACCAGAGAGGAGGAGAACACCTTTTACAAAATTCTTTTCCCTACTTGAGAAGAGTTATCTTCGTACTTCACTTTGCTTCCTTCTGCTCTCATTTGGACAAATGATCCAAATTATTTCAATATTTCCTCATCAAACATTCACAGTAGTCTTCTGATTATTTCCTTTGCTTCCTTTAGGATAACCCTCCAACTGGCCTACATTTTTCTTGATTTGTAAGAGCTGAACCCAGAACTGGAAGTCCAAAGTCCTCACCAATGCTGGGTAGAGTGCACATCACTCCATTTAGGGGCTACTTTCATTGACACATGCCATGGTGTTATCTGACTTTTTTGAATGAACATATTGCTGTCTCCCTGTCTCTTATTATCTTTCATACCCTTTATTTTTCTCCCTGAACAATGTCTGTTTAGTAAATTAGTCAAATATTAAGATCACTTTGAACACCACCATCAACCTTCAACACAGCGTTGATCATTCACAACCTGATCTTGGTGTGCAAATATAATAAATGTTGCCTTCAGTCCATCACCTAAGGTTCTAATGAAATTAAATTTAATTGCACAGAAGTGCTCCCATTATTGACCCCTTAAAACCTGCTCTGTTTTGAGAGTGGCTCCTCCAAGATGGCTTTGTTCCCTTCATGTCTCTCTCTCTTCCTGAGCAGAAAGAATGCCTTGAACAGAAAATTGGGAGCATGTAGTAATACAAGCAAACTGAGATATGATATTTGGCTGGTAGACACACGGGCAAGCTGAACAACTTGTAAGCATGCAGGTTGTTCTAGTGTCTTTTGTGCTCAGAGGATCTGAATTCATTTTTCTTTGAGCTCCTATTTCACTTAAGCAGCTATTGTGTGCAAGAACTGCAGAAGCAGACCTCCAGACCTCTGGGCCAGGAGTGTTTCACAGATTAAGAAACTTCACTTGAGGCACAATTACCTGTACAAATTAGTTCTCATTAGCAATTTAGGGAGAAATCAATGTCCAGTCTTCCTCTTGCTGGGCCAGAGGAAGAAAAGCTGAAACCTCATCTATGGGAAAACAGCATGGTGAAGAGAAACATTCTGGTTTTACATTAAGGAATCATTCATCACCAGGGTTAAAGTGGTAACATGAAATCACATCTGAATAACAGCTAACAAAAGAAGCAGTCTGAGTATGGAAAATCATGTGAACTCTCTGGCCAAAGTTTTTGCATATCAAGACAAGTATATAATTCTGGGAAATATTGCTTGAGAGATTACATCAGACTGAAATGGCAAAAAAGTTACTTCATTCTTCTGGCTGATCATTCACATTCATCACAGAAGTTCCTACTGACATGCACAGTAGACTTAATTTGCCAAGAGTTACTGCTTTCTACTACTCTTTTTGAGGATTGACTTATTGGGAAATGACAGTATCGCAAAGCAATTAGGTAATTTGGTTTAAAACACCTCTTGCTTTAAAAAGAAGAACAGGTTACTCTTTCTAAAAAATATACCCAATATTAGGACCATTTACCAAGCTGAGCTGGATAGCACAAATTGGAAAACCACTCTCAATTGATAAGTAAATATGCCTAAGTAAATATGCCTTGGCACAGCAGAACAATGCTGATTTATATCAGCCCATATCCCGCTTTAGTTTGCTCCCCCACAAAGTAAAATTAGGAAATTCATTTCTCTAACTTGCTACTAAAAAAGGAAAAAAAAAAGTCTGCATTTAGAATCCACATCTGGGAAGAGAATCTATCTTCAGAGACACAGACAGTCCCATCACCACTGGTCATTACTGCTGCTCTGCATACATCTGCTGCAATGTATCACAGTGTCACGGGTGGACAAGACATTATACAGCCATTGTCAAACATACATTGTAGAATAAGGTGTGACAACTGATACTGTACTGCTGAAGTCCTCTCCTTTTCTCTGATTAGCTTGATCTGTCAGCAGAGAACTGGTTAATCTACCTGGCTTTGCACTAGAGGAGAAAAGGAGCACCCATGCGAGCTGCACTGCAACTCTTTTATAGAAAGAATAAACTGTGGCAGAGGAGTAAACTGCAAATACTTCACATATCTAACTTCAAAACTAGTGCATACATAGCAACATTTCCATCAGCGAACATTTTTCATGCAGAGACATGAATTTTTGACTAAAAATGTGTTCCCCTCAACAAGAAAGTTCATGTTTTTCATCACTTGTAGATTGGGCATTTTAAATAGCTACGGTTTCATACCATTACTTCAAGAGTCTTTGCAATAAGCCAAACTGCAGATCTAAATTTCAACCTCCTTCAGGCAGAGAGGGGTATCCACCAGGGTGTCATTCCAAGAGTTTCATAGGACTGTTGGAACACTTATGAGCCATATTGAGCTGAAGATAATTCTGCAGCCTTTCAGATCTAGTGAAATGGTCAAAACACTGTCCTGGCCACGTGCTGCTTACCCTGAATTTGTGTTATCTGCTGGGTACAGTGATGGGTTTCTTCACCAGAAACAGGGGGAGCTAGGAGTTATGTCTCTATTTAGTAAAGATGTGGTTAAGACACAAACTGGAACAGGATGAATCTGGCATTTCAATTTCTCTAAAATGTTCAGACATTAAAAGCAATAATTTAAGCCATTGGAATATGAGCAGAATGATATCTACGACAAGAATTTTTTTCTAAATAGCTTTGAACCATTTCCTTATTTTCAATATTCATTTGGAAATGCGAAGCTTGTTAAAAATCAGTGGGTCCTAGAACTCAAGTTACCTCTAAAATGTGATTTAAAATCCATTTCACTTAGGTATTTTGAAATGTCTAACAGTCCTGATTCATCAATGATCCTCCAACACATTCCTTTCATCTGAACATTATTACCATGTGAAACATGATTTTCTCCCTTGTTTATATCTCTTAACATCTCCTTACCTCTCCCCTTCTAATTCTGTAATTGTGTCATTTTGTTCTGCCAGTCATTTGGGAGTATTTTGCTGGAATGGTGCTTTTCTCTGTGAAGCTGCATTATGTTACATCATTGCTAAGAATTCAAAGTATTCTGTAATAAGTGCCTGGATTCTGATTAGATTGCTTCAGCCACATCCTGAATAGAAACTACTGTTGCTATCAATATCAATTTTCCTTGGTTTTGCTTCTGGTTCACATTGGAAATATATCATATGAAGACTCTGCTCCTTGGGCTTCCTTTCTCACTCCAAAAATTCTTCTCACATCACATCACAGAGACTTAAAAGAGTTTGTCCTGTGTTCTTTGTTCTGTGTTTCATGACTACTTGGCTTTTCTAACTTATCCTATTTTCACTTTGTCTCTCTGCATCTCACACTGGTGGGAAGACCCATTTAATATGATGACTGAAGTCCCCCAAACACACATGTAGTTATATCTATCTGTACCTAAAAATTAATAAATATAGGAAGGAAAAGAATTATCAACATACCTCCTAGTGGTACTTTGCTACTATGGAAATTTAGCATGTACCAGATTAGCTTGGCTAGTCACTGAACTTTGCTTTATGATCTATTGCTTTCAGTGAAAAACATAAAAGCATTTTAGAGATTTTTATAGTGTCTAATAGAACGTTACATAGACATTGCCCCGTGCCATGGGTGCTTCAATTGTGATTTCTAGAGGGGAAGCAAGGGGCCTTCATTTATCATTGTAATATCCATTTTAAATCAGCTTCACTAAAGTAACTGGCAATCTTAAGAATTTAGTGCAGTGGACTAAAATGAGCTCAGTTACACTTGTCTGTTAATTACGAGAAATTCAAATAAAACCATTATTACACTTTAGCTTTCTACAGGTACACAAATATCTAAGTTAGGTACAGAGAGATGTATACATTGTTTTTTGTCCAGTCACACACACATTTAACTTGTTGCTCATAGGACATCTATTCTTTGAGCTTAAAACTTTTCAAAAGAGCAATGTGTATTTTTTTGCATTATTGTAATTCCTAGTCAGTTTCCAGGAATAATTAAATCATTGTTTTCTTTCACATTCTCATTACCTTTTATGTTCTCTGATGATACCTATGATTTCTACCATAATCAGCACTTCCACTTGCCAACCCTGTATGAAAATATGCAAGTGATCTTCATTTGCACCAGAAGTTTATCACAAATATCCTGACAGAAGAAGAAATAATTTAAAAGATACACACATAAGGAAACCTGTGTCTAACTTTCACGCAGAGGAAGTAATCTCTGGATCAATACCTTGTCTGCTAATGCAATGGTCTCCTGATTAGTATGGGAAGTAGAAGAATCAGAACAAATTTTTAAACTAGTCTCACCCTCAAACTGCAGTCCAACCAAGCCCTGAAGCGTGTGTCCAGTCTCAATAAATTTAGTACCATATTGTTATATCCTGTGGTTGAAGCCATGGGAAAATGGACAGTGACAAAACTGGATGAAGACTCTTTTCTCACCAATTTTTTTCAATGGGAAGGTGTATAAGCACATTTAATTCTCTTCTACATAACATCTTGCTTAGGAAATGTACTGAAAGAAGTAGTCTTGCATTGGTAAAGCATTGGCAAATGGAGTGAATATGTCTTTTCCATCTCTAACATGCGTGATCTCAGAGAATGGTCTGTCATCTGCCAGACAATGAAACGCATGTTGTCATTGAGTAGCTAAAGGTCAGTGTTTAGCTGAGCTAGGAGAATAATTCAGAGCAAATCAACTATTAGGCAAATGTTGCTTCTTTTTTGCTTACAAGTTGTCTGCAAATAGATCACAATTTTCCCAAATATATTCATTATTCAGAATTATTTCCTGAATGATTTTTGTGTGTAATTATTGGTCTGTTCACAAGCCTTTCATTTTGGATGCTCAGTTTTCAAGCTGTTTTAATAGGGCATACAGATCACATGGCATCCTTCTGTCCTTTGGTAGGCTAAATGTAACTCTTGGACTCTACTTTCTGATGGAAAAATCTCAGTTATTGTCTTGCAGTTCAATGATCACTGTTATTCTGTTATATGTTCCTATCATTTATGTAAGTTTTATGTACATAAAACCATTAAAGCAGATTCAAGTCCATGGAATACTTATGTAAGTCAGGAGTAAATCTATTGAATCCAAAGAAGTAATATGGTGCACAACCAGTGCGAGGAATAAGGACCTTGAGAAATCAAATTTCCTTTATAATAGTTTTCATGATAATAATTACAATGCTGAGTTTAACTACCTCTCCTTTCATACCAAAGTTTGAATTCCATTGGTTTCACTTGGATTTCGCAAAGATTTTTCTGAGCCTTCTTCCTTTACTAATTATAATGAAGTTCTTGGATTACACAAGCGCGTGTGAAACAGGAGTATCCAAACCAAGGATGTCGCAGAGTGACTCATTTGGATTTAGTTGTTTGCAGCTTTATTTATGTGATTTCTCACTTTTTCTCTGTCAAAAGGGCCTCATTCTACTTTTCCCTCATGCCAATGTGTGTGGGTAATCAGGGCTCTGACAGACAAGCTCTAGCAGATCCAGCAGTGATGAGTTAAGGCATTACAACTTCCAGGAGGTCCAGAATTCTCCTTGCCAGGCAGATATCACCTTCCCTAGCAGAGGCAGTAGACAGAGACCCCTTGTACCTCCAAACCCTCCCGGCCACAAGCCACCGTGCACAGCAGCGGCTGCTGTGCTAAATCTTCGAGCACCACATCAACATCTGCAGGGCCTGCAGCGTCTTTACAGCTGACAAAATGACACGGCGGTGTAAAGCTCGGCTGGAGTGAAGTCATGTTTATGGGGTGTCAAAAACACCCCATTCAAATGCAAACTGTACAAAACTTAGAAGTGAAATGTAACAGCCTTTACAGCTCACTTCAGAAGGCATCCAAAATGAACATGGCATTTGGGAAATTATAGCGTGAACTATTGCCCAATATAATTGTCAGCGTCGGGTTCCGATTTCATTTTCACTGGTTTTTCATGAGTGCAGCTTTTCAAAGCCTGTAACTTTTATATCACTCTGAAGCCTTGATCCAGCAAAGCACTTACATACCTAAATTTAGATTGTAGATTCAGGGAGCCTGAGATCAGGAAGGGACCATCTGTAGGAGCTCTTCTGTAGCACACACCACTTAGCTTCCCCTCCTGACTTCTGAGTTGAGCCAAATACTTTAAAGTCCAGGAGCAGTTCCTTTGAAATGAATTTCAATTACCCGCCTGCTTTGAATCAAAAGCCTGTTACATGGTTTGTTGGACCAGGGCCTCCAGGAAACCAGAATCTGGTCTCCAACACTCCAAATCTTTCCTATGCTTTCCAATAATGGTTTGAATAACAATTCTCTTATTTAAGATTTCCATGCATTAGCTAACAGGTTGACTTGATAAAGAGCATCAGGACAGTGAACTGCCTGTAGCTGTCAGCTCTTATCCTCAAACTGCAAATTGTGCAAAATTCTGCCTTTAACTGTGATGTCTTTGTCCCTAGCTGAGGAGGGGGAGCAGATGTTTAGCTGCAGTTACTTTTGGTGCTTCTCACATAATACAGCCCGTGGCCCAAATTCAGGTCCTGGTTGAATTGGTAAGTGTTCTACCTATTTGCATTGGCATCCAAAAAGCAGAACATGTTAACAAACTTGAGTGCATATGCCATATGGTTACATTTATGGGGAGGGATGGAAAAAACCACAAGAGCAAAGTAATTCTCAACACCTTCAGAAAATGGAGATAATGGCCCCAAACATAACATAATTTTGTATGAGAAATGTGACTGTTTCAAGCATTATTCTACCATTTTCTCCCAAGAACCCTATTCAGGAAATACCTTGCATTTTATTTAAGTTCAACGGATGTAAGCAGGACTTGAGCATCTGCTTAGCGTCACTGAGGTTCTCATGTGTCCTCCCCAAACATGATTTCCCTCCTGATGGACTCCCATGAGTACTGACAGAAAATATGGCAGGAGCTCTATCATCTGTACTGTCCCTTCAACCCCTTGCTCCCTTCTTTTTCCCCTTCCCGCCCCTCAATGTCAAAAAAACAGGAAAGACAAGATTTGGAGATCAAGTCAAATGTCCAATTTATTTTTATAACTTGAAACTGGAACAAACGTTGTTTTGAACGAGCGTACAAATGAAATGGTAGACACATGCTGAACTCAACATTGTGACAATAAGGGGAAAAAAAAGAGGCCAAAAATCTTGTACAGAGAATAAAAGGAACAATAAATATTTCACTAAGCCATATTGAAATGACCTCCAGCCATCTCAACATTTTATCCATAATAAAAAAAAAAAAGTGCTCTCGTTTTTTAAACAGAGCACAAATACCAAGCAATAATAAATAGTTCCAAACTTGTAGTAAAAGACAAAACCTCCAAGTAAACAACAAAAGCTCATACAATAAGTAATAGAAAAAGGTAATAAAAATATTTTGCCTTGCCGGTACAAATGCAAACAACTTAAATCAACGTTACTTTGCTTTGCAGTTCTAAAATACAAAGAGCACCATAAAAAATGAGTTTGCCTGTGATAAACAAAACCTTGGACTGTCTTTTACATAGGACTGGGATGAAATGCTGATTTTTTGACCCTTTCCTTAAAAACTGGTATTTTTATTTCTAAAACAGGTTCTCACACCTGTCCAGTTGCCAAGGGAGTCGACTGGAGTTTTGCTCTGGACTTCAAAGGCAGTAGGACTAGACACAATGAAAGTAATAAATTCAACCTTAAAAAAAACCGTAACACTACTTAAAGTGTGAAAAGAACTATGGCAGCATTCTAGCTGTGTCCATGTTATATTGTGCTTATGGCCTAGTAAACTACGGCTCTTCTAAGCAAGAAGAAAAGGAGGGCCATTTCAGTATCACTACAGTCTGCAGAAACACAACCCTTGTGCTTTTGGGTGACTTATTGTTAGTTTCAGTGATCTAAGTCACAAAATAGACAACTGCTGGTGTTAGCTATCCTGGATAATTAAAAACAACATGGAGACCGAAGCTCCTAAGCAATTTACACTAAAATGAAAAGTGGAATTCTTTCTTAAATCAATGAATTGTGGACTGAAAAGGTGCAGTTAACTTCTGATCTTCATTGCACTCATGCAAGTCCAAGAGATTCTTCTGAGTTCTGTGACGTGACTGGACTTCTACAAAAGCCAGAGATCTGAATTATCACCAAAAAGTGAAAATGTGCCTTTAAGGGACCACATTCCAACCTCAGTTACGCTGAAGCAATCCAGGGCTAAGAGTGATGAATAATTCCTGATTTATATCAGTTTAATTGAGATACAGAATTTGTCCAGAAGACTTAAGGATGTGACATTCAAGCCAGGATACATCTATCTGATATTCTCCCTACTGTCACACCCATGCCTCTCCAATTGCTCCAGTGGTTCTGCACTGATGAAAGCAGAAGAATTTGGCATGGCAATATATTTTTTTGTTGTTTTTGTTTTAAGTTTTACCATCATTTTCTGCAAGAGCGGTGATCATTTTCTCCTCCCCTTCACTAAAGCATTAGTGCCTCTTCTGCCACGTCTTCCCCTCGACCCAAAAGGGAGAGAGTGTGAGAGAGAGAGAGAAAAAGAACTGCAAAGAAGAGAGACATCAAAAGGTACAGGATTTCATCCCAGTCCCTCAAACATTCAGAAATTTATGGAATGTACAATTAGAAGTGAACAGCAGCAAAGCAGCTAATAACATGGACTGGCAAGACCTGTACACGGAGTCGGTCCTGTTCTGACAGGGAAGAGGAGGGCTGTGCCTGGACTAATTTTACTTCAACCCAATTACAGCTGTACCAACAGCAGACCATTTTACCATTTTATGTCAAAGTGGATGCAACAGCTCTCACTTTTTGCTATAAAAAGACTTTCTTCCAGAGGGCAGTGGCAGGGTGTGAGGAGCAATGAGTGGGGGTTGGCCAGGAGAGGGAAGATGTGCTGGACATCTTGTTTGGAAGGAGGGGAAGAAATCTCCTCTCTCTCTCTCAAATCTGCAGGGAAGCTGTGGGATGTCAACCCAGACACCTTTCCAGGAACGGAATTTCTTTTCACACAAATAGGCAATAACCATCCAGCCTGGTTCAACCATACCTGGTAAAACCTTGATGCAAGGGGTCCAGGCAACTTTGAAGTTATTTAGAGCCCTGTGGGAACAGCACTTTTTTGTAGGCCATTTCTGACAAAAAAAATATATATACAACTAAAATTATTTGTGAACAACAACAAGAGAAAAAAAGTAAAATAAAAAAGCACTTAATTATTTTGTTTTGTTTCTTTTACTCAAAGGTCGTCTAACAACCCCTTTTTTTCCTGTACAATAAGGACTTCACATACAAATTTTTTTTTATTTTTGCAATATTTTATCCTGCCAAATTAAAAAAATATATTATGGCAGCCTGTTTGTTTGTTTTTATTTTTATTTCCAAATTCACTAACAAAAAGGTACATTAAATCCCTTTAAAAGGACAAGCGTACAGTTAAAAAATTACAAGCTTCAGTAAAAATACAGCAAGTGCCTACATCATATGAATCAACCAATATCAATATCCATTCCAGAAGGGGAAGGGAAGGGGTTAAGGGGAGAAAAAAAGAGAAAAATAGGTACAGGTCAGAAACGTGATTTTTTTTTTTTTTTTCTGCAAAGCAATAACAATATTAAGCACTTTTTTCTACATACTTTTTCTACATGGTGTAGCAATCACCTTTTAATCCCCGAATACGAGATTCTATACATTTTCGGAAATAAAAATTCAACACCCAAGGCAGAAAAAAATTTACTAAAACTCAAGACTTTACAGTTACAGTGACAAGAACAAATTTATAGACCCACCATTTAAATTTTACTGCAACATTTTCAAGGAAAAAAGAAATTTTTTTTTTCTTTCTGGTTTTGTAAAATGCCCAGGCATTCTCCATTATTACAAATACTGGTCCACTTTTACAGTAATCAAGAAATTTTAATATATATAATATATACTAAAACCCCGTCACCAAAAGAAAACAATATACACATGGCCATTATGGCATTTTTTTTAATAACCTATTAAGCAAACTTTGAAAAAAAAAAAAGATTGCTCAAACACACATACACACAATTTCTTTTTACCCTTGTATGTATTCAATACTGTAAACGTATTTTAAGACAGAGTGCACTAAATTTAACTTTTAAAAAAAAATTAGCCGTTGTTCCTGAATTGTTTTTTCTCATTCAATGATAGCAACTTGTAATTTGTGTCATTTGAGTTTTAATTCAGCAGTAAATCATTTCCATTCCATTTCCTAAGCAGCGTTGTCCTGAAAAAAAAAAAAAGGCTGAGAATAATTCAGCTAATGTATGTCCGAAGTTGTGCTGGGTATACATCTTCATTTGATTGGGTCTTATGGCATTTTCATGTCCACTATCTTCAACCAGTAATTTTTTTTTAAGTAAATGTGGCTCTTTTTTTTTCTAAAGAATGTACTTTTCTTGTTTTACTTTTTTTTTTAAAAGTCTTTCCATTTCACAAAAACATTTTGCATTTGTCTCAAGAGACTCAAATAGGAAGATCAGTTTTCAAGGCACTCACGTCAAATTGAATGGCAGTAGAAAAACTGTCCAATAAATTATTTTTATTTATTTTTCTTTATAGTGCCAGTATTGTGAATGCCATGCTTAGCAACACTGACACTTAATCTCAGCTGTTCCCTTACAGTTTAACCCACCTTTGGGCCAAGTAGAATATGATGTAATTTCTTGTTGAGAAGCCATTTTTCTCTTAACCACAAACAAAAGCTTTAAAGTGCGGGTCAACATAATTAAAATCTCTAACCATAATTGTCTGCTGTTTGCTAATATTAGTTGCAAAAGGCTTTAAAAAATTCGGAATTTGAAACTAGAGCAGGTGCATTTTTCTTTGCTTTACTTTTTCTCTTATGTAATGCTTTTATCTGAGTACAATTCCACTCTGTTCCTAATTAAGTTGGAAAAAATCTTACCAACTTCAGCAGGAGCAGAATCTTGCCAGGACAGGTAAATCAACCAGAATTTATTTTTTCCCTTCTTTATAGTAACATCACTGTACAGCATCTAAGATAGTTCTAATGATTCTAAGCATAAACCAAATGCCTATGAGTTGAGGCTTTTCATTGAGAAATTCACACTTTCCCATCTTCTAGTAATTAACTACAGCAAATATGGACTAAAATGTATGTCCTGAATTCAAATTTATGATTTTGTGGTTTTAAAAGAAAAAAAAAGATGGCATTTGGCTCCTCTGAGGTTTGAAAATAATATTGAAATGTTCAAGATGTACTTTTATTGTCTCTGGGAAGAGTCACAGGAGGGGAAGAGGGAGGGAAAAACATTCTAGAAAGTGACAAACTGGCATCATTATGTTGCCACAGCTTTTAACAAGAAGAAACTATCTGATAGTAATGCACAATTAAGAATGTTTCTGGGTTTTGAGTGTAGCAGCCTTCTGCATCTATGTAATTTTTGTTGCCATAACTTTAGTGCTGAAATCCATCTAGAAAAGGCCTCTATCGTCAGCGACATTGTCAGTGCTACGTATTTGATCCAATTTCAAAAGAAAGTGCTAATTTTAAAGATTGTTATCCGCTGTACAATTTTGTTTTCCCTAATCTTCAAGGTTATTTAAGAAGAGGAAAGAAAAATAGGACGAAAAATAGAAAGAAAAATAGGAAGAGAAAGAAAGAAAGAAAGAAAGAAAGAAAGAAAAAGAAAGAAAGAAAGAAAGAAAGAAAGAAAGAAAGAAAGGAAGGAAGGAAGGAAGGAAAGAGAGTAAGAAAGAGAGAGAGAAAAGGGGAAGAAAAAAGAAAGATTTCAGTTCAAATGCTGGCTTCTTCACAAGAAATTACACACACTTAGCTTAAATTTCAACAAAGCAGCGGCCCAGAAATTATAATTTTAAAAGATATGTTTCTCTCCTACAATGCAAGTAATCTCAGGCTACGACTGGGTAAAATTAAAAAGGGATACCCAACAAAATTTTAAAAGAAATTTAAACAGAAAGAATAAAAAAAAGTACCTGCACATGCCAAAAAATTACAAAAACCCAATAAATACAGAAATTATTGCACAGTTAAAAGGCTCCACAATTTTTACTGCCTTAATCAACCCTCGGGTTTAATAGAACTTTGTAGACACAGGTTATATTTAAGTGCCAAAGTCTGGCACCTACCATAGTTATGCTAAGTTATGTTTACGGAGGCAAGTTAGGTCATCTTTTCTCAGTTGGCAATAGTTAAACTGTACAAATAAAATGTTACCTAGACCCCTGAAATTTAACCTAGTGGAGGTGGGGGCGGGGAGGAAGGGGTGGGGGGCGGGGGGGGCCTTAGCTTCTTTCTGCCTGCTCAATTTTGACGTCATTTGTCAGCAAATGTTCTCCATGCCACTTTTTCATGTGTTTCTCCAGGGTGCTGTAAACACTGAAGGGCATCTGGCAAATGTCGCAGCGGTAGACCTCCTTCCCTATCTGGCCATGCGTTTTCATATGGCGCGTCAGCTTACTGCTCTGGGCACATGCATAGTTGCAGAGCTCGCATTTGTAAGGCCGCTCTCCAGTGTGGCTCCGACGGTGTACCGTCAAATTGCTGCAGTTCTTAAAGACCTTGCCACAGTACTCACATGTATCGCTCCTGCGTCCTTCCTTGGAACTGGGTCGCCCGGGGCCGGGTCCGCTGATGTGGGGGGTGCTGCCTCCGCTGGCCGTGCCGCTGCGCCCTGAGAGCCCCCCGTCCAGCATGTCCCCCGGCGGAGTGGAGAAACGCAGGCTCCCGTTCTCCGATGAGTGCTCGGAAGAGGTCGCGAAGGGGGATTGTCGGGAGTCTGTGAATCCGAGGAACGGATCCTTCATGAAGTGCCGCGATGCTGCGTACCCTACCAGCCACTGGGAGTAAACGTTTTCAGAAGGTATTATCGTTGCTGGTGGCAAGTCCAAATCTTTCTCTACCTTTATTCTTTTAGAGGAATTGTTTAAACTGGGGCTCGTGATAGGTGTTGGCTTGCGGGGGAACAAGTTTGGGAAGGGTTCACCCGGGCCAAAGTTTCTTCCATTGACCGTACCTTCCTCTGTGCGGTCCAGCTCTCCTACCACTGAGTCTTCATCGCCCGGATCTCTCTGACAGAGGTCTCGAGGACACAAGTCTCGCTGGTCAGAGGACCTTTTCATGAAGCTACTCCTCTTCTGTTTTTCAGCTAACATGTCGTTATATTGCTGAATGGCACCTAGACTTACATTCTCGATGACTTTTCCCAGGACGAGGGATTTCTCGTCCGGTAGCGACTTGGAGCCGTTTTCTCGGTTACGACTCAGCTCTGAGTCCATACTGAAGCTCGATTCTGGCCGGCTCTCATTTTCAAGTTCCTCTTCCTCCTCCTCCTCCTCTTCCTCTTCTTCATTGTCATGGCCCAGGGAAGGATCGCTCTCGTTCCTGAAATCTGCCTCACTGGATTTCAGTCCCTCTCCAGTGAGCTCGCTTGTGCCTGGCTCGGGGGAACTAGTGGTGGACAGTCCATCGTCTGACCTGCCCGTCATGGAGCCAGCTTTATGCATATGCGTTTTCATGTGGCGTTTTAGCTTGCTGGCCTGGGAGCAAGCATGGTCACAGAGCTGACACTTGTAGGGCTTTTCTCCTGTGTGACTGCGCCGGTGCACTATAAGGTTACTCTGGAACTTGAATGTTTTCCCACAAAATTCACAGGACTTGCTCTTGGCCTGAGGCTGGGGAGGCGTAGTGCTGCTGGGGGGCATGGGGGGCAGTGGCGGGGTGCTCAAAAAAGGTGATTTAGGACTCGGCTGGAAAGGATTCAACAGACGATGCATAGGGTTGGTGCGACTGGGTGAGACTGGCGGAGGGGTGGAACTGTTTCCTGCCAGCTCTCGAAGCCTTCTGGAGAAATCCATCGCTGGGGACTCAATTGCCATGGGGTTTAAACGCATAACTCTGTCAAAGGCACTGGGATGCTGGGCAACTAACCCCATTTCTTCGGCACTAAGGCGATGTGGATCCAGATGATGACGAGGCGGTGGGCTGAACAGTGGAGGCGTGTTTGGGAGCCGACCCTCACCAAAGCCAGGGTGTTCACGCAAGATGGGTCCTGTCATGCGCAAAAGGTTGAAAGGGTTGTTGTCTCCAAGAAAATTCATCAGCGGGGACTGTGCAACAGTCTCCGGTCCCAGAGGAGGAGGGATGGTGATGCGTGGAGTAAGGGAACTGTTTGAAGGGCTTGTTTCCAGGTAGATGCGGAATCCATGTGTGTTCTGGGCATGCTGAAGCAAGAACCAAGCGCTATTAAAAGGCTGCTTGCATGTTGTGCAAATATAGCTTGAAGGCTCATCTTTACCTATAAAAGAAAAAACAGAAAGAACACTTAAAAAATAATACAGCGGAGAACATTTAAATACTGTTGGCATTCACTTTATTTTGCTAACACATTTCCTCCTTGGCATTTCTGAAAGAAAGATTTAATTGCAACGTATTGACTGATATAAATTGTTGAACAGCACATTTACTCATCACACTTATTCACTTAACATGTATGACAAATATCACACATACGCATTTGTGCTATATACGTTTACATCCTCTAATTTGCAAATAAAACCTTTCTTTATGACGTGTAAGGATCCAAATCCTTTCATGTGTTTATTCCACAAAAAGGAATTTGTTTCAAGGGATTTATGACTACAGACAAAACGCAAGAAAAATGCAGTGTGGTAGGTTTTACAAGGCACCTGCAAGGACCTTCAGTGTCATTTTCACTCTTTCATTTTATATACTTTGTGCAGCAGTCCCCTGAGATGTTGCTGAATTTAATTTATACATGCTTAAGTCATGCCAGCACTTCCATTTTCAAAATACTATGTAGGTATTTAGCCACAAAAGTCCTATTCAAGTCAACAGGAGCTTGGAAAACATACCCTTGCATAAACCACTTTGACGTTCTTTTTGCCAAAACACCAAGAAGCCACTCAAATGAAACATCCGGTAATCAAAGCCGACAGCACAGTTGCAATTAACAGTAACAAATGTCGGGCCGTGCTTGAACTGGGTCCCAAGAATTTCTGAGCCTGAGCCTGCCCTCCAATGCAGAAATGCTCACCAGAGCCAAAAACATTGTTCTGTTTGCTTTTCTAGCCTCTTTGAACGACTGCATAAAGGTGGAAAGCATTCCTTTAACCTTGATTCAGCTTTACATAAAGGACAGGTGTGGACAAGTCTGCATCACAGTCATAATTTTGCTAGCTAGAAAATTCCGGTCCTGGGCACAATATAAACTGTGTGCTATCTGCAAAAAGCACTTCCCTCCTTGCCCCCCTCTCCTTTCTGAATGCTTCTGCAAGACTCTGATAAATTCATAAATATGTGTCAACTTGAAAATCATGATCCAGGATTTGTTTAGTTGTTTGTTTTTAAACGAGGGGGAGGTTTCCTGAAAAAAAACCTGCCCGTTTTGGAAAATCTAAAATTAATTTCTTGCTTGCTTTTTTGTTTATGATAACACATGTTTTGTCTACTGATGGCCCCACTGAACCTAAAGGCACTAAGCTTCCTGAAAGTTTAATACCTGAACCAAGCTTCCTGCCTGATCCGTGAGGGAACAAGGACCCAAGCAATGCCTGATTCAGCCCCTCCACAGAAGCTCAGATCCAAAGCTGAACTAAGAGACCCTTTCTAAACAGAGGGACTGCCATTCCCAAAAGCCTGTTGCATGAGCTTGAAAATGAAAGAGTTTATAAGGTGAACAGGACCATATTATCGAAACTACCTTTTAAACAGGAATGACTCATAGCAGAGGAAAAAAAATTAAACTCAGGCACATCAGGAGAAGCTGATTGAATTCCCCTCTTCTGGCTGTTGCAGGAACAGCTGCTGCTAACAAAACCTACAAAACCTTAGACAAGGAGGCTAGAAGATTATCTGCCTACCTATCAGCCTGTCAGTTTATTTAATCTTATCACCCAATATACATCCATAAGAGCAAAAGGAAAAAGCATGTATCAGATTGAGACTTATTTACAAAGGTAGGTGATAAATGTGGTGCAACTCCTCAGGCACCTATTGATTTAGTAGGGCTATTGCTGTGGATAGCAGCCTCAAACCCTGATTTCAGAGTAGCCATCTCTTCACAGCCAATAAAAAATGTGCACAATAACATTTCTGCCTGGCTGACATGGCCCCTGTGCTCTGGCCCCACATTCTGTGCGTGTATGGGACAGACACAGTTGCTTTGATTATTCCCTAACAATATCTATTGGAAAAAAACCCAAGTTTGGGAACTGCACTCAGCTTGGAAAAAAGTGCCCGTAACTGCTATTGACATTAATGAAAGCCACATACAAACATGGAAAGGAACTGATACATTATCCCTTAAAAATGTACTTAGCACTGAGGCAGTTAGGAAGTTTTATGTCAGCTTTGCAGCCAAAGCAACAGTAAATGCTCCCATTATTACTTCAAATATTTAAATTTCTGTTTCTTACAGAAATATGATGAAAATGTCTAGACCTTTAACTTTTCTTGCACAGCAACATGTGTAGTATAAAAAGTGACAGAAATCACTGAAGCAGACTAAAGTATATAACATACTCTGTCAAAAGCTTTTTTAAACAATATGTTTTACCTCAGCTCACCCTAGAATAGATTTTAATAAAGCCCTTTACGAAGTGTGATCTAATAGCAAATGAAGTGCAGCATCTTACAAGGTCATATATCTTCAAATTAAAGAGTGCTCTGCACCCTTCACCTTCACTTTATCCACTCTAATTAATCGATTTATTACCCACAGCTGTTCGATTCTTTCATTTTTAAAGTCACAGCATGCACTCTTTTTTGTTGGTGGTTTTTTCTTTAAAAAATAAAATGTGTGAGTGTCTGTGTGCGTGCATGCATTCTCTTTGCTTAGCTCAAGAACTGACAAGGAAGAAAGCAGCTGTGTATTAGACAACAACAACAGCAACATGTTTACTTCAGAAAAAGCACATACGTAAGAAGAGAAATTCCTGAGCAGGCTGAGGATCAAGGCCAACCTAAAACTGAAATGGCTGATTAAAAAAATTACCCTCAAAATGGCAGCTGGCTGGATGCTTGCTACTACATGTTACATGGAACTAAGATGTTTTGGTTTTTTTTCTCCAAAACTTCACCTCCATAAAATTCAAGAGAGGAAAGTACATCCCCTCCTTTTTAGTTTTCTATCAAAAAGACCAAATTAGTGCTATTGGTGATCTAAGATTTATAAGCCAGCAGTCATAAGTCTTCTCACCCTTTTTTGTTTTGTTTAGCTTTTATGCTCCTTAAAACCCCTCTTCAGGAGACCTCAACACAACAGCAAAATTCACTGCAGGCTACCTGGCTACCAATCTCTGACTGATTCATGAATGCATGCCTATATATGTGTATTTATTTATTTATTTATTTTCACAACCCTCAAAGAATCTCCCCAGACTCCCCGTTTTAGAAAAAAATAGAAAATTTTTAAAAAGTCAATTACCATATTATCATTTCACGGATATCTTGCCTAAAATTTGCCCTGAGCAGTGTAGATGCTCACTTTTAAGAACAGAACAATGTCAAAAAGTCTTTGAAGATCCACTCTGAACATTTTTATATTCAAAAACTTGCTAAATATTTTAACCATGCCCAGAAACATCCATGTATTGCTCAGGAATGATCCTTATATTTAATAATGCACCTACACTATAAAGTCTTTGTTATAAGGCTACTTTTGATATATGGCTATCTTAATCCCTTGCCACCTGCACTGAAGTCTGTCTAAATACCCACTTTATGACAACTAGCTATATAGTCTTTGCCATATGCAGTCTTTATCACTTTAGCATGTGCTTGACTTTGAGCATGTGAGTAATCAACATCAGTGAAACTTAAGCATAGGCTGAAGTGCTCTGTTGGATAGTGATGAAATTATTCATGTGCTTAGAGTCAAACACAAGCCAAGACTTCATTAATACTGTTCGATGGATTGCACATGGTTTCAATCCCACAGTCTGTAACAAAGCTTGAATTTCAGGGCCCAGAGCTGAAGTATAATTCTTTATCTTTGCAGTAGTTGGTAGATATGGTGTATGTACAGAGATGAGATGTCCAGGTCACAACTCCTCAGCAATCAATTGTAGCTTCAAGGCTGCAGTAAAACCAAACAAATACTGCCATGTTCAGACATGATAGAGGTTTGTAGGGCTGAATCCTACCAAGACACAGGTGTATAGGTTCAGAAATACCATTTGAAGGCTAGGATGGATTGTGAAATTAAAGAATGAGAGTACTGGGATAATCCTTAAGGTTTTCCCTCATCCAATTCCTGACCCAAAGGATCACGGGGTCATAGAATGGTTTGGGTCTGAAGGGACCTTAAAGTTCATCCAGTTCCAGCCCTCCTCTCATGGGCAGGGACACCTTACACTAGACCAGTTGCTCAGACCTCCATCCAGCCTAGCTTCAAATACTCCCATGGATGGGACATCCTCAACTTCTCTGCATAACCAGTTCCAGTACCTCACCAACCTCATAGTAAAGAATTTTTTCCTAATGTCTCATCTAAACCTACTCTTTTAGTTTGAGCCCATTCCCCTTTGTCCTGTCACTACATGTCCATATCTTTGAATCTATTAATATTTATGCCAAATTCTCCAATACCCCACTTCAAAGGCCACCAAATGGAGAGTCTACAACCTTTTCAAAGTCTACCACATTCCTTCTCTCCTTCACCATCAGGAACATTCCCCAAGTGCCTAGTCTAAATCTTGTTTCCTGCAATTTAAGATTTTAATACATTGTCCTACCCAGATGTACATGCAAAACACAGGAAAAGGTTTATCTGCACCTCACAGTTATCATCCAGCCCAGGGATTTGCAGCTGAACCTCTTTGTGCCTTTTAGCACCCTCTTCTCCTAATTTGATTTGGACATGTTGAGGAAGAATTCACTTTGTATTGGAGTAGTCCATGGCCACGGTTGACTATATTCAGTATGAAAAAAAGCTGTCATCATACCATTTTGAATTGCTGAGTTCAACTCCCAAACATTAGCTCTTGCTATATTTTTATCTGGGAGATTAAAAATCTCTCTAGTATCTTCTCCCAAAGCAGGTAATTATAAACTATGAACTTATTGAACACTTGCCTTTTCTGCATATTATGACAAAAGATGGTCTTTTCCAGAAATATTAAAATGCATTCCCTCCATTAGTGCATGACAGATTATGTTCCATTCAAAATGTCAAAGCAATAATGAGCCTTTTTCTCTTTCATGAACAGCCCTAAACAAAGCTGAATTCAGATCCTGCCTCCCAAATTCTGCCCTCACAGGGGACAGTGATAAAACACAGGTCAGAACAAGACTAGGCTAGGTCTGTAGACATCCACCCCACTGCACCAGCCAGCCTGAATCCCTGACTTATCTGTCCCCTGCAGTCTGACTTGTATCATTTAGTGATACGCAGATCTTCCTTGCCCAGTTGGTACATAACTTTCTATATACCCGGAATGCTGAGCGCCTTTACCCTGGAGATAAAAATTTCCCTCAAAATATCCTCAGTTATTCTGGATACCATCAAACAATAATCAGTGTGAGATAAGAACTGTTGAGAATTCATTATTTTCTGCTGAGCTACAGTGACATCCAGTGCCTTACTGAATCCTCCCCTCAGCATGCCTGAATAATTCCATTAGCTGTAACAGGGAATGAACTTCCCCTCATTTTAATCAGCCACCCATAACCCCTGCCAGGACTGCAGTGAGGACCTGCAGCCAGGTCCACATAACCACTGCCATTCTTTACCTCTAGCAGTACTTTCCAGATAATGTTCCTGGTTCCCTTTTACAAAGTTACAACAGCAGCAATAAAAAACGTAAAGGAATTTTAATGCTGGTTTACTGCACCTTTAGAAGTTCAGGAAAAGTAGAAACTTGCAAGCTTTAAAGAAAGGACACCTTTTATTGTAGCACTCAGGAACAGACATGTATCAGGTTCCTACAATCTTTCCACCAATATTACTCTCTTCTCCACCACTTGATTTTTAATGAACATTTAAATAATTACTCCTTGTTATTATGATGGTTACTCTAATAATACCAATAAAGGCAGTGTGGATGCTCCATAAAAAACACACCTTTAATTGAATTATTATTTAATTAAAATGCCATAATTGAGAACACGAGTTTAACAAGTCTCCTTATAAGACCAGCTGACATTAAAGAGAAGGGCATTAAATACTGGAAAGATTTAGTGTTGCATAGTGAAAAAAATATATCGTTATAAGCGGTTTCACAGATCACCCAGACAAGGGCCAAATGCTTTTCAGGTGTCTGCAGTGTGGATCTGCTATGTGACCTATATCAGTTCATACTTGATACTTGATTTTGTCTGCAAAAATATCTATAATATAGGTATTTATGCTGAAGAGGATTTATAAGCCATACTATAAATTTTCCTAGTTAGCAAGAACATTTACTGACCTATGTTTATAATAGAATAACCATTATCTGAGCACACACTGTTGAGAGTTTTACCCTCCCTTCCTGCATTCACTGAGCTCTTTGGAAGTGCAGCTACCTCCATTTCAGAAGGACTGACAGTCTCAACAAAAAAGATAGAAATGTAAAGTAAGGTCCAAGTCTGGGTGTGAATCACCACTGCCAGTCCAATGCCAGTCACTAGCTTTAAACAACACAGGTCCCATATCTCTTTACACCTCTCTTCATATTAATTCTGTTTTGATGGCAGCAAGAGCTGAAGATGAAAAACAAGCACGACTCCTCTATACATCCCCAGGGCTAACACAGTGCTTCCATCCCTATACTGCCTCATCTAAAGAAAGGGCTCAAGAGAGTCTTGCAGCACATCCTTCTGAGGGTTATGGGGACTATCACCAACAGTTCATAAAGTTAGCATCAACTGGCAGCTAAAGTTGGGATTTTATGACTTAACAAGTTGCCTGCAGTCTCACAACCTACGCACCTCCAATTCTACACTCAGATAAACAGCCCTTGTCTCCCGTAAAGCTCAGCCAACCTGAAGTGCATCTCAGTCAAGAAGAGCAGATGAAGGTTTAGGTGCAAGAGCCCAAGCACGAGGGGCCACAGAGCCTGTCATCATCTGGGAATGGGGAATAGCAGGATGAGGTCAGTAAAGGAAAGAATGTGACAGGGAAACAAAAATGAAATGTTTTTAAGAGATGGATGGAAAAACAGGGGTGTCTGAAGAAAGAAGTAATCAAGAGGTGTCACTTCTCAGTAACAGAAGCCTATTTCCTCCCATACAAGGCCCTGTTCTCTTTTCCTACCTTGCCTCTTGATAGCCTATCTCCTCCAGTGCCATCTTCAAACAGAAGAAAAATCACGACTTCATGCAATATTCTTCTCCCACACACTGCCTGTATGTTTTACAGCTTTTCCCATCCTCTTTCTACCTTGACTAGAGAGACTGCAAGTTCTCAACAGAGATTATGCAAGAAGATTTATGCCAAGAGAACCTACACACCCCACAAGACCCTCTCATTCCCAGCACTGATTTTGATTAGTGTTGTGAATATTCTGGAGAGCATTTTCTACCTGTTGGAAAATATCTACAGTGGTACTGGTTGACACAAATATTAAAATATATTAATATCACACTAGTATTAGCAATGTACTGTTAATTCCTCCTGTGCTAAAGGCAACTGTCAAACTCCAGTGTTGGTGGATTAAGTGCTGCCCCACTTTTGGGAAATTATTTTATTTTCTGAAGCCATTTCAGCAGTGTTTTTTTCTATTAGGCAGAACTGCAAATAATCTGTTTATCACTCTTGTAATAATAAATATCTATTTTGCCAAATTGACTATTTTATTAGACGAGTGGAAAACCAAACGGATTAATTACCAATCACAGAGCTGAGAAGTCAGACTGTCATGCTGTCTATCTACAGCCAATCCTTTTGGAATTTCAAGAACAAAGAGCATGAATCCTTGAAAGTCTTAGAGATATCAAGCTGATACACCTCACCGAACTCTGATTTGAATTACCCTGCTATGAATTCAAAGTAGCTGCCATGATCACCAGTGCAATCTTCAAATTTTTCCAATTAAACTACACCAGGTTGTCACTAACAAGGATCTTAACTAGACTTACATGAATATACCAAGTTGCAATCCGTTTTGGTTTTTTTTTCTTCACTGAACTTTCCCCAGAAGCATATTATATGTCCTGTCTGGCATTTATACTCACAAAAAAGGAGGAGGCTGCAGGCAGACTACAGCCATGCATAACACAAACAGATGCTTCCTGCTTCTTAATGGACATGGGCGACCTTTGGCTGAAGATGCAGCTTGTGTTCAATGGTCCCATTTTCTGTGAGACTTAATCATACCTCAGGTCTGTACTGCCAGATTCACATAAATGAGCCAAATGCACAGCTCAGTTTAATTTCTAGTGCTTTACAAAATGGCAATATTATATTTTTAGGTATAAAATGTCAATAGGCATTTTGGGCAACTTCCTTCTGGATGTCCAATTTCTCATTCCTTAAAAGAGCTTCTGGCTTACTGGAAGTTAATGTTCAGACTACAGAAGTATAAGAAATGCTTTTACTTGGTCCAGAAAAGGAAAGAAAAAGGCATAGCAAAAGTTGGAACACATGACACAGGGATTTTTACCCAGAAGCACTATTTAAATAGAAGATAAAAAACATGTTTGTCATCTCTGAACACCTTCTCCTAATTGGTGTTAAATCTAAAATGCAAAGGCAATTTATAAAGCAGAGGAAGGGAGAAGTGTGAAAAGTAAGGAGCAAACAGGAAAATCAATATTAAAAGATCAATAGTGAATGAGTTAACTTTTAAATTAGCCCTTTGTGATACAACAGTTTCAACTAACTCCACCTTTAGCATCTAAACAGCTTTGTGTCTTTTAGATAGTTTCTTTGAACCTAAGACATCAACTAGCAGACTGAACAGATGTTTTACAAACCTGCTGCATAAAATAGTGAAAACTATCAGCTAAAATGGGGAATGCAATACAGAGGGGCACCGTTCCCACTCATGAGATTAAAGGACCATAGGACTAACCGTGGTTGGTGGTTTAATATATAGGATCCCATTTGCAGCACTCACAAAAACCCTTGTACTGCTCAAGGACACATTTAGGCCTTTTCTTTGCATAAGGTATTCAAATGCATTTGAAATAATGTCAGTCTTTTCTACAACATATGAAATATGCCAGCAGCTTCCCTTTAAATCGGTTTCCTGTAAGCAGTTTTGTTTGAAAACTGGCAAGTGCTGGGATTTTTTTTTCCCACAGACTTTTCTAAGGTGCCATTTTCTCATTTTACAGTCAAGAATTCTCAGTAATCTGAATAGGAACTAAACGGAGGGTACATGAAGGAAATTGTCCATGTCATATAATGGAAAAACAAAGAGCAAATTAGGAAACAATGAAAAAAGCCAAAGGGTGAAAACAAATTTTCCTGGTTTTTTTCCCCAGGAGTACTTCAGTCTGTTTTACTACAACTATTTCTTAAGGGTATTAGGTGCCTATTCATAGTTAGTAAATGAAATAGCATTTTTGTTTTAATTCATTGCTCCTTTAACAAATGCTAACTCCCATCTCTGCTTCTTTAAATCCACAAAATCTCCACATTCAAGCCTAAGAAGTATTGTAAAGGCTGTAAATCTTGTTTTAATGGAATGTACATTTAGCTATGAGGAGATAATTGACGTTATGGAGGGCCTAGATGCTGAATTATATAGGTTATCTAATACAAAGGGGACTCATTACCGAAGCACTACAAACAAGTAGTAATATATGTATATTGTTCTGAGTGGCGTTATAGCAAAAGTGTTCAGGTCTGCAGGGATTTATAAAACACAAGAAAACAGCAGACATGCACTTGTAAATTTGTCTCATTTGTCTCTGAAGTTAAAGGTTATTCCCTTGATCTGAATTTGTAATAAAAACATGCTAGACTAAGGTTTGTAGAGAATGTTTGAATATGTAAATTGTGTATAATGATAGGCAATTATAGGGTAAAAACTGGACCTTATGAATGTTACAGAATTGCATGGAGCATCAAAGTATTTTCCTTCAGATGAAATATTTATCTTTTATGCATGTTATAAGCACTTTTTCAAAGGTATTCAGCAACCTATTTGAGTGGAGAGTTGACAAAAATCAAACCATTACAACCAACTAAGACTGTGGGCTTATGCACAGGAGAAGCCACAGCTTTTTACAGAATATACATAATAAATCTCTTGAACTAATGGTTCCGGAGATGGATCCTCAAGGACAAGTTCCACTGATTTTCACTCCCTTAGATGAAAGCTGGTCAGATGTTCCTGGATTTTTTTAAAGACGATATGGGGGTGGAAGTGTAGGGAGGGAAACCGGGGAGAATAACTAGGTAAGAATGTGAATTTTCTTGGACTGATTCAATGAAGCCCCATTTTCCCTCCAGTTCATTGGCTGCTGTTTTCAGGGAATAATATAAAAAAAAATTAAAAGAAAAAAAAGGATGCTCTATCAAGATAGAAAGCAGTAAAGCCGGGAGAAGATACTACAGTTTATGCTACTGAAGATAAGGTTTTCTCCTTCTCTGAGCACGACAGTCTGTTCAGGTTAACCAACTGCAGTGTTAGAATAACTCCAGCCGACTTGTCACAGAGTACAAAAGTCATCAGCAACTGAATGTTCTTTTCTGCACCGCAATTAAGACGAATCAATACGACGTGCCACAAATGGTATTTTACTCTCAATAAGAACTCGGGCTGAGTTTATTCAGAATATTTTAGCGCTTCCCCAGGGGATTTTGGTCCGACGCAGATGGCAAATAAAGTACTCAGCCTAGGGCTAGAGCACATTATGCTAATTCTAATGTCAGATGTACTTTAATATACAGCTCTATTTAATCACCCCATTATTTCACATTTCCATATGAAAAACCTGCGGCACTTCTGCAGAGCTTTCACTCTGCGACAATGCCAGCTTCCTTCAACTAGCTCACTGCGAAAGAGAAAAGAAGACTGGTCATTCTCGCCAGTCAAAATGTTACAGTTTCAAAGTTTCAGTATTCCTGAATTTAAAGTGGGTCTTCCAGTGCAATTAGCAAATCGCTCGGCTAGAATGCTGATATGTACAAAATGCTAAGGAGGTGTTATTGAAAAAAAAACCAGCCCTCTCTCTCCAGCTCATCTGCTCGCGCATGCAGACATAGGCAGGCATGTATCTCAAATCCGTTTGCAGAATAGTAATAATAAAAATAATGAAAATATTTTCATAGTGCAATTGAACCAATATTCTCAACACTTGTCACTAAAACGTTGCTATTCCCGGCTGTGTGGCTTCCGTTACTTAGAAGAACAGACATGGCTGGCACAGCTGCCAACCTACAGATGTCTCCAAATAAAACCTTCCTTGTGTATCAATAATTTTTGCCTGCAACAAACTACACCTCTAATTAGGTTTAGAAGCCACACACCTTCAATGTGGGCCACTACCCAAATTATCTGCAAATTTACCTTGATGCCCCATCTCTGGTGAGCACAGAATTTGAACCTTGAAAGGAAAATGATTTAAAACTGGATTTACATTGAAAGGAATGATGGAAAAGACTTTGCTTTGGAGCAGTTTTTCGAGCCACGTAGGCTCTTGATGTGCAGACAAGGAAAGCAGAAGCAGTTCTTGGAGCACCTCTTCAGCATCCAAGCTTTCCCTTCTGAGTAATCCTTTGAAGGAGCCTTAATTCAGCATGTATGTACAACCACCAGCAAAATGAGTTGCATGGTCTCAACAAAATCTTCCCTCTGTTTGGCATAACTGGGGCTGCATGACAACCAGTACTGCCCATCAGGGAGAGCCAGGTCAGGCCTAGATTATACAGAGCTGTTATTAGAGGAATGTATGAAGCTTAAGTTGATATTTTTTTAATCATTTCATTAAACCTAAAACATATTTCACTGGAAAAAAAAATGTATCTAGAAAAATACATCCTTTTTCCTCCTCCAACCACCCAATCTGCATCCTTTAAAAATTGTTCAACAATGCATGCAGCAGCCAGCACCTGGGGCCAGATCTCACCTGGTTTCACTGCTATGCATCAACATTTAAAGATACAGAACTGCACTCTGTGCCTTGACACGACATATGCCACAACTTCCCTGCCCTAATTTGAACACAGAGGATGATATCCTTCATAGTCAAGGCAGAAATTATTCCATTTCAAGCTTTCCTTTATTTTTATATATATGCATATATATAAATGTGTGTGTGCAGGTATGCATATGTGTGTGTTTATTATGTATGAGTATATGATTTGGTCTGTGTTAGACTGGCTGTGAGTACAGCATTATACACAAAGGAAAAAGGGGGCTCAGTACAGGGCAGAGGTCCATTCTTCCTTAACTACTTAAACTAGACCTTCAAACACATGATCTTACCATGGGAGAACTACATACAACAGTTTCACCCCACTGGAAGTTTTGTCTGAATGTTAAACACAGCCCAAGTTAATTTAGTAAATTAGGGCAACTTTAAGATTTTTTTAAAGTGAGGTCTCTCACTCTGAGAATGAGTAGTTAATATAAAAAAAAAAAAAAAGAAAGAAAAAGATTAAATGAATGTTTAATATCCCAATGCAAAGCCCAGTAAAGTCAACATGAATCTTTCCACTGGCTTCAATGGGCTCTGGAAGCGGGTCTTTCTTCCACTTTGGGATTTTTTAGTCTCAAGGCACTCTTTTCAATGTAGGGATAAATCTGCTTGTGGTGGTGTAGTTAAAAGAAGATAACTGATTTCACAGCAGCTACAAGCCTAAAGAACCCAGCTGTAAATATTTTAGAGAAATAAATGGAGACACAGATAGTAAAGTATCTTTTGTGTCTTTAGTTGAAAAACAGCTGAAATATAAGAAATACATAAACTGAAATTAATCCTTGACAATTATGATGCTTTTTCTTCTGCTGATATTATGTTAGTTTTTGGAAATAAAAAAAGGACAATATCAGTTCTCCGTAGGTCTATCCTATTTCTTTAGCTCACTTTAGATAAACTGGCTTCATTCTTAAATTCCGTTATTAAAATTCTTTTGTTGAGATGAGCAAACAATTTTTAATAACATATTTATTCTTGACAATACACAAATTTGTGGAATCCCATTAAATTTCCACCATTACGGAAATTTTTGAATGCCAAAATATTTGCAGACACATTTACACTAAAGGGTTCCTACAGGACTCAGAAGTCCTGTGAAGGAAAATTCAGTCTGAGTGAACAAAGAAGCAAAATGAACAGAAGCTTTAAATGCCTAAATGGGGAGGGGGGACAAGGGGGGACAAGGGAAGGAGGAAGGTATAAAATACTCGGATGAAAAATAAAACCCATTAGTTACAGAGGTAGGGATCTTGAGAGTTGCAGTAGATAAAGCAGTTAAATTGCAATCTATGACTATGAAGTTGCAAAAGATGAATCTCCAATCATACTTCCTGAAGTGCAAAGATAAAAATACCACTTTTGCTCCTTAAATAGGTGGTGTTTTATGTCACTGTAACACTGCAGCAAAATAATGCCGATGTTGGCTAAAAAGAAGATCCTAAAAACTTCCTATTTCTATAGAATCCAGATAGATCACCTAAGAGGAGCATAATTAAACAATGCTAAGCATCCCAACCCCTTAGAGAATGTGCTGCTGAAAAATATTTTTAGAACAATCACTGTAGTAATTCTTCTTAGTTGTAGAAACACTCCAAATCAGAAAGTCAATTTTTCCTCTATTTGCAGAAGTGTGCTGGTTTTCACTGGAAAGGCGCCTGTGTTTTGTTTGGCTGCTGTTCATATACTGCCTTGGCAGGATTTCCTTGGATTGCTTACAGTGAACATTGCTCTTGCATACAGTAGCACTCCCATTTTAACCGTCCCAGCCACACGTTTTCTAATAACACAGGGAGAGCTGCAAAATCCCTATAAGCACAGCTCTTTAAAGCAGCAACAGAAGGGGGTGGGGGCGGAGGACCGGAGAGGGGGAGGCTCTGCCCGTTCAAAATCCAGCGCTGCAAACAGAGGATAGTCCTTTTAAAAACAACCAATGCGAATTGTGTTTAAGGAGCAGCTTTCCAGGGAAAGAAAAAACATCTCCGAGAAGGGGGCCTGATTCAGCTGATTCACCAAATCTGATCTGAACAGGCTGGGCTATGAGCATCTCTGAATTGGGTCCTAAGTACTGTTTACATGCTTGCTTTTTTTTTTTTTTTTTTTTTTTTAAATTTTAATTTTTCCTGCCCTTCTGAGGGGTGTGCAGATAATTTAATAATTCATGTGATTACCTTGCATGTTTGAGACCCTGCACCTGAGTCTGTGTTCCTCGTGCGTCCCAATTTTTTTTGCCTCATCATGGAGAGGCTGGGGTGCATGGAGAACACAGGGCTCCACTGTGAAAACCAAAGGGGCAGGAGAGATGAAAAAGGAGGACATCTATCTCGCTGAAATAGTAGCAGGAAACAAATGGAGCATTTCTACCTACGGCTGAGAAAGAGAGAAAGCCAATAACAAAACCGTTATTCAGCTCCGTGCCCTTTACAAATAGGACTGACTTGTTAGTGGACAGCTGCGGCTCAGCCCCCCTCCACACCATTCCAACTTGCTGCCTTTGCCACCCTGCTTTTGGAGATCAACAGCAATTTGCATCTCCATGCATCTCATTTCTCGTTAAGTAAGTTGATTAATTTGGGCGAGGGAAGTTGTCATTCAAAAAAACCAGAAATTTCCACTTGCATAATTTCTGCCTTTCAAAATTGGCCGACCTCCTCCCCACCGATCCAGCCCCCACTTCACACCTCTCTTTCTCCTGGTCCCTTTCTCCCCCGTTCCCGCTCCCTCCCTCCCTCTTTCCCTCTTTCTCCCTGTTGTTTACAAAGGTTTCATTATGTTTTCAACTAATCAGAAAGGCCTACTAATACACAATTAACATGTGACTATAAAAAAATAGCTTCCAGAAGAAGGAAAAGTAATTAAGTAGAGAATGCTTTTCAGTAAGTGCTCGCTTTAACCCATCGTCAAAGAACAGAGTGTAGGTTAGTCCACAATGGATGGAACAGATGCCAAGGGCGAAATGTTAAAAGCAAATAAAAAAGGACGTTATTTTCTTTGGGAATAATAACTATCAACGCCACAAAAACGTACATCACATTGCAGTTGTTTATATCTGACCTCCTCCTCTTTCCTCCACTTTTCTGAAGTGCTTTTTCTGCCTATTTCATTAAAATAAATACAAAAATAAAGATATCATTTATTGCATCTTTGCTTCCAAAGTGAGAGGAAACTAAGTGTCTTATTTTCAGTTGGGATAGAGTTAATTTTTTTCCTAGTAGCTAGTAGAGAGCTGTGTTTTGTATTTAGAATGAGAATAATGTGGATAAAACACTGATGCTTTTGGTTGTTGATTACCCAAAGTCAATGACTTTCCTTCTTCTCGTGCTGCCCTGCCGGCGAGTGGGCTGGGTATGCACAAGAAGCTGGGAGAGGAAACAGCCAGGACAGCTGACCCAACTGACCAAAGGGATATCCATGCCATATGGCCTCATGCTCAATTATATAAATATGGGGAAAGCTAGCTGGGAGGCTGCTGCTTGTGAATAGTCTGGGCATCGTTCTGTTCATGAGAAGCAGTGGTTTGTCATTCACATAATTTGTTTTTCTTCAGTTTTGCTTCTGTAGGCTTTTGTTATTTTCCTTTTCATTACAACCTTTCATTATTCTTTTCTTTAATTTCAATTATTAAACTGTTCTTACCCCAACCCACATGTTTTCTTACATTTACCCTCCCAATTCCCTCTCCCATTCCACTGAAGGGGAGTGAGCAAGTGGCTCTGTGGTGCTTAGCTGCCAACTGGGATTAAACTGTGACACCAAGTAATCACCATCACCATCAAAATAGCACAACGCTGCAGTTTACTAAAAAGATTTTACTTCAAAATATTTTAGGCCCAAATGTACACATAAACTAAGCACCCAGAAAAATCAGTAGGAATTCTGCCCAAGTAATGACAAGGGGTGTTGAACCCTTCACAAGATGTGCTGTTATTGCAACACATAGGGACTATAGGAAACAGTTTTAAAGGATGTAGTGTTTGCAACACTTCAGTTATTAACTTTAGATCTGTCTGTTGACACTGTCCTCAGGCTGAGAGCTGCCACACAGGTTGGAAGCCTGAGGACACTAGCTTATATATATATGTGTGTGTATATTGGGGAGGGGGCTTAAATGAAAGTGTTATCTAAATAGATCCAGCTTTTTTTTCTATTTTTTGTCTTTTTTGCCCTTTTTTTTTAATCCAGGGATTGTCAAAATATGTCCAAATATTCCTCATGTTCTTTATGCATTCAGCCAACCTCTACAGCAAAAATGGTTCCCTTTGGAAAAATATGTATTCCTCTATATGTCTGTCCTTGGAGTGGAGTATTTGAGATATTTTTTATCTCTGTTCACCTCCCTTATATGAGTTCTAAAGCCAACAGACACTTAGTTGTGTAATTTCAAAACCAAATTCTGCAAGGAGCTCAGTGTTTTCAGCAAGATATTAAACACCACTTTGGTCCCACTGAAATCAAGTGGGAGTTGAGAGGTATTGGGAGGGACAGGTCCTCCAAAGTCACAAAGGACTACATGCAATAACTGCTCCTTTTCCTTATGTTCCTCCCCCCCACCCCATGAATTTATATTCCAAACTATGTATCGCATACAGAGTATTTTTTACTATCCAAAATCCCATTAGTTTCATTGGCACTTTAGGTAATAAGATTTGCATGGTAAAAATTCCATTTCTATTAGATTGGGTCCATAGGACTCACCAGCCTGATATGATTGTCAGAGGAAAGGGAGGATGTGTGGGTTTGTTACAATATGAGGATTTGTCCACACAGAATTTGGCACCAGTTTAATCAAAAGGACTCAGTTTAACCAGTGCAAAACCCCAGTGTAGCCTCTATTTCTGTCAGCTTAAGACTGGCTGTATCAGGAAATTTCTCACTGTACATATATATAGGTATGCTAAAACAGGTCAGCTGAACTGGAGTGGCAATCAATTTAAACAATTGATACCCTGAGGTATTCTGGGTTATCTGTCTGGAAAACCCCTTTAGCTAAACTGGTGGAAGGAGGTGTTCAGGCCAGACCCAAATGATGCTTCACACAGAAGAAAGAAATTATGGCATCCTGGGCTGAACCTTGAGTTCTCTCTGGACAGAGTGAAATCAGTGGGATCCCATCAGCCAGGCACCGCTGCTCTTGTTCATGTAAGAACCTAAACCCTCGGGTTATGCCCAAGGCTGGACCTCATTTCAACCATGGCCACCAGCTGGAGCTTAGGGAAAAAGCTTGTGAATCAAGCTAGAAAAAAGTTCACAACTAGACCCTAGCCAGACCTCCCAGCTCCTAGCAATCAATGATATAGAGTCTTTCAATGCCAGGACTTGATCCAGACCAGATTAGCATTTTTATTAACCACCCACCAAATCTTCCTGATTTTGCCTAGTCCTTTTCCAAACCTGTTTGTTATTTTTAGCCCCTAAGACACCCTACAGCAATGAGTCCCAAACCTCTATTTTATGTGAACAAAAAACTACATCAGTTTTAGGTCTGCTGCCTGATTCATGGGGTATTTAAGAGGCACACTTGCACTGTCAAGTGCAACCTGAATGGGTCACGGCAGCAGACCATCACAAGGTACTCCCTAGAGATATGGAGAGGAAAACCACACTCTCTACTTTTATACAATTCTTATTTTAACCAAATCATTACTAATGCCACAGGAGACTGAATTGTAACTAACAGCAAATTGAAAACTTCAGGATCAGGCACAAGTCAGATATGGCAGCTCCTTTCCAGACCATCCTTCCCTTAGTTTGTTTGCTCTTGATTTCTGAACAACTAAAGAGCTTCTTTTTCTGTTCCTAGCCTTGTTGAGGCTTAAATGCCTCAAACAAAGGAGATATATTGACCAAATGCTAGGAAATGAGTTTTTAAGTACTTTTCTGAAACTTGGCAGTTTTCCACCTCTTAAGAACACTCTACAACCTGAAAATCAGTCATGGTCTGGATTTTTTTTCTAGTGCTCATTTCACACATAGTTCAGTCACCTATTATTCATTCTGAAAATGCACCTATGCGTAGCATCAAGCTGATACTGAATTCTCTTTTGTTTCACAGGCTTTGAAACCTCACTCCAAACTTTCTGAAAATGGGCCCTGGAAGGGGTGTCACACTACTGAATCATCCCCAATGTTCCTTGACACCTGAATCATAATTCCTCTACCTGCTCCTTATTTAACTTGCTCATATATTTTTAGTTCTTTTCATCTTTCCTTTTGCAAAAAAATCCTGTCAACATTTTAATCACTTTTGTTGTTCTTCTCTGAATTACCTCCAATTTGACAACACCCTCCAATTAGCAAGGTGCACAAAATCATAGGCAGTCTTGGGTCTTTGTTCTGTGGAAAAATAGTTTTCCACTTAGTCTTGCTGTGGATGACATTCTGACTTCAAAAACACCCTGGGATGGTAAAACTAAAGATTGAATTTGGCCCTTGTACATAACTGAGAAGAAAGAGTATTTTCACCGTTCAGTGTCAATGTCCCTGGATCAAGCAGTAATCAAGAGCATCTTGATTACCTCCTCTACCACTCCTGAGACCAGAACACAGAGCTGGGTGGCAGAGCCTTCAGTCTGGACTGGTTTGCCTTTATCACTCAGGCAGATGTTTAACTCTACACAGAAGATATTTTCTAACCAAAACATCGTGGCTCGCCAGATTTACAAAACTTGCTGTTGAGGGATATGGGCTGCAAAGCAGGAAGAAGGGCCCTGGACACGCACAAAGCAGACAGCAATCAGGCTGACATAGCCAAAATTTGATTGGAGACTCCAGATAATCATCCAGGAGTGTCTGACAGGGGACAGATAGTGAGGCTAGCAAGGAATTGTTTGGGGATCCCACTGAGGTATAAGAAGAAGTAAGGAGATTTAATTGGGCTGCTGACAGTGTAGGCTGATTATCAGGAAAATATTTCCTAACTCTGAGGCCAGCAAATTCTTGCAAGAAGCCCCAAGACAGTGACATCTCAGACAAGGAGGAGCACTTCAGAGTACACAACGATAATGTCCCATTGCCAAAGTCAGGCAGCATTATGAAACAGCCATTTTCTGCTTTCTAAATTTACAGTTGTGATTCACAAAAAGGAATTGGGTTGATCCAAGAACCCCATTTAGAAACACTGGACTCAGCATGAGCTGCACACACCCCCTCCAACCTCAACAGAGGCTGTGCCGTATGGGAGCCTCAGTGTGCTCTAGAAATGAGTGTTATCAATATCAGTCACTGAGAGATCAGGTCAAAACTTTTAATATCTCATCAGTCACGCGAAATGCATCTCCTTTCCAACACACACCTACAGATTTATTATTAGGGTACTTCAACCCTTTTGTATTTTTAAATCAAGCTGATTCACATACTGTTAACATTCATTACATAATTAAAAATATATGATGGTAAAAGGTTTTTTCCTAACTCATTAGGGAAAACATATGATATATATTTATAAATTACATATTATCATCTTTTTAGACCTAATGATGTGTGCTGTCTCAGGCAAGATGACCTGTTACTCAGACTAATTGATGTCATTTCATATCTACAAGCACAAGGTATTTTTATCTAAGCTTGGTCAATTGGCTCTATCCATAAAACATGTACTTTGGGTTTTGCTGGGAAGGGGGATGGGAGGGAAACAAGATTGAATGTTTGAGTCAATATTTATCCCTTTGTCGAGATGGATGAGGAATGGATAAATCTGGTGTATATGCTTTGTCTACTGAACTTGGCAACATGGACTCTGCTCAGCAGACCTATCTAAGTCAACAAATACTCTCCCAATTAACTAACAGGGAATTCTAGGTACCAGACAAACAGAGAAGTCCTGGCTTCTTCAGTGAATAACATGAACTTTCATGAAGACAAAATCCATTCCCACAAGAGGTGAGTCAAGGTAATTGAAGTGTTGAGAGAAATAATGAAATAATTTTGGGGGTGTCAATATAAAGGTGCCTGTTTCTAAAGCCACTTTCTTCACCAAAGAAGATTCCCTACATATAGTAGCCTTCAATTCCTCCAAGTCCCAATGCACACACAGTTGTTCTCAACTGCACTCTTATGTTGGAAAAAAAAGAAATTGGAGTAATGCATAACCCTTGCCTTCCTGAAGACTAAAATGGGACAGAGGCATGAAAGCACCCCTAATTCTCTAGCCCTCAAAGCGTGGAAAGGGACTTGCATCTTTTTATTCTTCAAATCAAAGAGGACCTAAATCAAAGTGGTCACTCCTGCTTCAGCCTACAGGTCCGACCTTCCTCAGAGACAGGGAGCGCTTTGTCACATCCCCTGCACAGTGTGGGGTGCTCTGAAAACACAAAGCAACAACCAGCGAAGGCTGCAGCCTTATTCCACACAGCTCTGCACTGCCAGGTCTCCCTCTCTTGGGTGCTCCGATGTGTTTGTGCCAGGTTTTGGAGCTGGAGGCAGACCAAGCTCTGCACACCTCGGCCGTGTGCTGAGGAAAGGCTGTGGCCGTGGCATGCACTGCCCCAGCAGGACAGGGTAGGGCTGGGAAGCAGCATGAGGACTACAAAAGGTAACTGCCACAGAGGTACTGCCTGTGACAAAGCCACCAGGCTCTGATGAGGGAAGGCAGATAGTGGTGAGGGTGACAGCTGAAAGCTGCGCTAAGAAAAACACTGTGATGCTCCATTGAAGATACAGGGAATGAGGGATCTGCATTATTCCCTTCAAAACTCCCTCTGTGAAACACACAGTACATTCAAATCTTTCCTGTTAATTATCCATCCCCCCTTTGCCAACTTCCCCTTTGTTTTACCTCCTATCATCAAGCTCTCTTACAGGAGCTTCTGTTTAATTTTTCCACCACTGACTACCAGTCAGAAACTAAGCAGACCAAATTTTTGCCCTGTTGTAAATCTGCCAGAGCCTTTTACCAGAGATAAATGTAGCCCTGCAGACACAATATGATGCAACAGCATGGTATATGGAGAGATCTGATTTTCATTACTGTAAGGATAGACAGTGCAGTTATGTGGTGATTATTATATAATCCACACCTCTATAATGGGCAAACAGGAGTCAAACTTGTGTACTCCAGTAATAAAGGGTTTACAAATGGGCCTCTTCTATTCATATAAATAGTCTTCCCTATTTTATTAAGATCCATCTATTGTATGGTGCAGAGCTAACAAGCAATCTTCAGTTGCCACCTCGCGCGTCTGCATTGCATAGTACAATTCCTCCTAGATAAATATCTTGGGAGAAGCAGGAAAACAATTAAAACTAGAAGGTAATAAATGATGAAGAAGCCTATGAACAGCATGCTGGCCCTCTTCCCAGTCTTCATTCATGCATCAAAAAATCCCATAGCTCTGAGTCTTTGAGAGGGCAGCTGGGCAGTAGGGATGTCCACAGCAATATAAATGGGAATTAGATATGATCGAATGTGCTCATTGCATTTTCAACAGCACATGTAATATTCTCCCCACTTCCCTCCAGTTCCCCCACCTCTCACCCTGCTATCAGAATAGATGACTAATGATCCTGTAACCAAGCAACGGGGCAATTGAAGAGTTTCAAAGTTCCAGGACATGATAATTTAGCTATGATCATTTGGGTGATCAGGCTCTGACTGGAGACACCATCCCTGAGTTAAATACCTCTGCTCTCTCCAAATAGTTTTACCCTGGCAAGGGTTTGCTAGGATTGGCGGAGGTAGAATTTTGTCCTCAGAGCTTGGCAGCTCTGTTCATTACTTCTGCTGCTCCCTGACACACGCAAGAGGATGACGACCACAGAGGAAATGAAGATGCATCTACTTGACAGTCACCTGCGTAGCAGCAATGGAGGCAGCCCAGTTCACACTGCCATTGTGACACTCCATCAGTGATACCCCAATGAAATTTCATCCCCAGCAAGCAAATGCTCATACAGAGTCCATCAGTAGGTACACTTAGTGCAGTTTAATCCACCGCTGCTGTATTTTTTTTTTTTTTGCATAATGCAATAACATTATTTATAAGAATTAAGTCACCGAAAACATTTTAAAATACCTAAATCTTTTTCATGGGTCTATTCTAACTGCAGTAGCCCTTTCCACTGGGGAATGTATTGTGAGATAATTGATTTTGATGCCACCACGTGTGCCCTTGCTTTAGACTCAGGACACATAACTCACGTGGGTCAATTATCTCATAGTACAATCCCCAGTGGCAAAGTCTATGGCTTAAAAAGATCCTATGCTAGAAAAAGTATTATCACTGGCTGGCATTTGTCTCCAAAGAAAAATGTAGCGGTAAAATTGTTTATTGCTGACACACATCTACATGCAGATAGATGTGTGTGTATAAAATATATATTGAATATAAAAGGAATATGTTGAATGTATATCTATTTGTACACGTCTGTAACTCTCGCCGCTACAGCATCTTTGATGTAGATGTAGAAAAATGTACAGTAAGTATTTTTAACTCTTGCCTTGCAAAGAGAGTGTCTCTAGTAAGGACATTCAGCTCTAGCCATTTGAATAAACAAGGCAAATATCTTTACAAGAAATGCAGCCCAGATCCTGCTAACTGTTTTTAAACTCTGAGTTTTATTAAGCCTTCTCAAATCCTGGACTATCCTGATAATACTGAGTTAGCATTCACATATAATCTGTAATTGCCAACTCGCCACCACAGTTGAAAACTATTTAGTAATAAAACTTAACTCTATTACATTGACCCAAGATTAAGTTTTCTGGCTGATCACTGAATGAGGGTGGTCAGACATACATCTGTACATCTCCATTTAGCCACAGAGGCCCAAAAGAATGTGGCAGTATTCTAAAGAAAACTAGTCATAGGTAACTAAACCCCCCACAAAAGACTTGGCAAGCCACCCTAAGATCACACTGCCAAATTCCAAGGGAGTGAGTGCTTTCCAATCCTCAGCAAGTATAGAGGTTAGGCTCTTTGGTGAGGTAGAGTTTAAATTACTATCTGGTAGAGAAAATTGGTGCAAACAGTGGCATCTTTACCAGTTTGGGATTGTAGGCTGAGCAGTAAAAGGTAGCTTGCAGATAAGGGGATATGTCAGGAAAATCAGTCAGCTGGAAAACATCACATTCCTTTTCTTCAGCCCAGCTCCTTTGTGCCTCTCCATAAGCAAGCACATTCAGGTTCCAACCTCAAGTTTTAAGTTACACTCAATTTTTAACCCCAGGTGAATGTTGAAAGTGTTCACATCTTACCACTTACAACTCCATTGTTTTTTACCACCTTAAACCCACTACAGCCTCAACCATTTGAATACCAAACCTCAAGTCAACGTCAGTCCCAGTGAGAGATTTGCCAGAGGGACTGAGATCTGCCTTAAAGTGAAGACAGCAAAAGAAATTACAAAAACTATCTTGGGAATGTGCATCACAGGGACACTTTAAAGCTAAATGAGACCTATCTTCTTTTTCGAAGTCAGGCTGAAAAACAAAGAGCTTCAAGTAAGAAAATATACACTTCAGGAAATTAAGAAGTTGATGCAGATGGAGTTTTTAATCACTGCTTCTTAGTGTAGGTTTATTGGCCACTTTTAAGTAGAGAAAAGAATGCTTAGCAGAGATCATCTCCAGCACGAAGAGCTTCAAACCTGGAACTATTAGCAACCCCTTCAGGGTGAGTAATTATAATCAATAAATTTACCCTCTTCATCCGTGTCAGAATTACTGTGGCTGTGAGTAATGTAAATAAGGTGCAAGGATTTGGGGAGTAACGCTGCTCACCACACTGGTCTCTCTGAAATTACATCTCATTGTTTCGGGCAGTAACTTACAAAACTAGAGAGATTTATAAAAAATAAATAAAAACACAAACCCAAATTAAAACTTCCTCCAGTTTGTGAGCTATGGGGGTGAAGGAGGCCAGGTCTCTGTAGAGGCTGATACTGGAAATGGAGGTGTGGGCTAAAGCAGAAGAGGAATGGAGGGTGCTCTGCTGCTCACACAGTGGTGTTGGGAAATGCCTCACTCCTGTCTTAAAAAAAACATTCAGAAGCCTCCACAGATGTTGACTGTGCTCCTCAAAACAGCTCACTGATGGTCAGAAAGACCTATTCCTAAAACAACTGCCCCTTGGGTAAAAGAACTCAAGCCCACAGAGCCCACTGCAAATCACTAGGAAGCTTCAATACCTCAGGTTTGACTCAAAATGTGCCCTCCTAAGTGTTAACATGGGTGCCCAGCATGTCCTGTGTTTACTAATATGATTCCTGCTTGATTTACAAACGGCTCAGTCTCCCTGAGCCTGTTCCACAGTCGAGCACACTGCACGTGGAACTCTGCAGACCCATCAATTCAGTGTGGCTCAAATTCTCACTCTGGAGTGATGCTTTGCACTGGGCTATTGTCCACAAACCATTACTTGTCGAAAAACAAACAAAAGGAGAACATTGGAGATACTTTTACATGATACTTTTCTGATTCCTGAAAATGTGAGATAATGAATAAAAATGTTCATTACAGAATTATTCACTTTTCTTCGTGATTCACGTCCCAGTAATTACCGTGACCAGCCTAATAAAAACTGCTACAAAACGAAGGTCAACTTGCAGTTAGAAGTGTTCATTTTCATTTCAATGTATTCATCTCTGGCTCCTAATGGCCTCATTTTCTCCTATGCTCTTTAATAAATACCACTGAATTACAGGTTAAATAGCTAAATTAAATTATTGCAATTACAGTGTGCAGAGCACTGAAACTGGTTTACCTTTCCCAGTTCAATTAGAGGGGAAGTTTCAACAGCCTGAGACTCCTGATTGCTGTCAATATTCTGAATCACTAGGAATCCTCACTAAAGGCCAGGTTATTTGGTTACAGACTGGGTAATTTCCACACCCCTCTTCCCTCCTGTATAAAGAGGAATGTCTTGAGTGCTCTCAGCTAAAACAAAATGAGGCAATCAAAGTATTTTTGGGGAAAGTAACCGCAATGCATAATTGATTCTTTTTGACTGAAGAGAAGGAAGTCTTGAAGTGGCTCAGGCTGAAGGAGAGAATATGAAACGACAACCTCCTTCCTCTAAAGCAGAGGCAAGTACATTTTAATAAATATGAATGCTTAACCTGCCATCGGCCCACAATTATTTTACATGTACAAATTAAAGATGTTCTTCATTATTTAAATATATTCCAGCATTTGTTGATGTTGCCCCTTCCACAGGCTTAATTATTTAACATCCCTTTATAAGAATGAATATCTTAATAATAAGGACTGTTGGAAGATAAATTTAAAAAATAAAAAAAGGTTTCTTTCCAAAAGATCCCAGAGCATGCAGCGATATTTGTTGTGGAAGAGCTCCCCCTTACTTCTTCACTCTCATCTTTGCAAAAAGCACCAAAAAAAAAAGCTATCAAGAATGGGGGATTCTTCACTGCAGTGATAACAGGACATGAAACACAGGCACACTCAAATACAGTTAGAATGAGAGACTGAAACATTTTGACTGCTCAGAGCTATTGCTATTTCTAGCATCAAGGGAAAGGGGATCTGTTTGTCTTTCACCAAAATCCACATGTTCAAAGCCACATGTTCTGTACTGCACTTAAACAGAGAAATTATGCTGTCACTGTGAGAAAAGCGAGCTGGACCATCCAGGTAAAACACTCTAAAGGCTCGGATTATTTCTTCTTAGGATACCAACAGGAAGTAGCAAGAAAGGGAGTTACTTTGTGCCAAGTTGAGGAGCCACATTAAAACATCTCTACAGCCAAAGCAAAAATATATAAACTCATTAAGGTAATTGGAAGCATACACAAAATCCTGTTATTTTATTATCTCATCTTTGAGATGTTTTGCCATTACAAGAATTTAATTCCTGGTAATCAACTGGATGGAGGCAAAAACAGAATACAGCCAACACACTGAAATGAAGTTGGAAATTAATGTGAATGTTAAAGAAGCGGACACTGATAGAGGCACAAATGTGAATTAAAAATGTTACTGGGTTCTTGCATGTGCCACATCAAGGCTGTGGAATATTAATATGATTTTGCCTACTGGATTTTAGTTTGGGGTTTTCTTGCATGTGGATCCTGCTGCAATTAACCTTAATAAGCCACAATATTACAATGGTGTTCTCAGTAGCTTGAGCAGAACTGTATTCTACTGTATTTTCTACAAAATATAAACCACACTTTTCATGAATTTGGGTAGAGAGACAGATTCCACACGTCAATTATCAAGAGAAGATCAAATCACCAGCAAGGTAACCTACAGCATGGGGCAGATCTTGAATGCACATTATGGCAATGAAAGAGCTAATTAGTGACAGCACCCAGGGCCCCGAAGGAAAGCACTGTACAGCGTTTGAGTGACTCAGCAAAGAAAGACAGAAATGCAAGTAGAGGGAAAGTATTTCCAGGATCACTACAAAGTCCTGAGTACAGAGTATAAAAGGGCTCAGTGCACGTGTGAGTAGAGGAAGATGATGAGGAGTTCTGAGGGTGTGAATTTCTCAGATTCATCCCTCTAAGCAATCTTGAAAGGTTTGTTTTCTCCACCCACCCTTCCTCAACCTGAGAGCAGGGTTCAGTTCACATATAACCTTGTGAACTGGACCCTGCAGGGCTTGAACAGTTCTAGACAAAACTGTAGCAATGGAAATGAAATGAGTGTTTTGTGATAGCTGACAAATTAGGTTACATCTCTCCAACTGTGAAGTGCATCCACCCTTTGATATGTTTCCGCTTTTCTCACGGATCTAAGAGGGCATCCGTAACACCCCAGGGCTGAATGACCCATGTCTGGACCTTCATATCCTATTTGTAATCTAGCTGGGATACTCAGGACATGGAAGAGACAATTGGAAGGCTTTTCTTGTGTCTATCACATTGAAAGAGCTCTTTGATGACAACTGCACCAGCCAAGCAATGTAATCAACATGTAAAGCCCACTTCTCACAGAACATCGCAGATCCTATCTTGCAGATCTGACATGGTTAAACTTAAAATAAGTTTAAGGACCATGAACTAGAGCTGCTCAGAGCACTTTTACCAGCTTTTACCAGCAAAGGGTCTTGCCAGCTAATATGACCTGTGTTAAGAGCTGAGTTTTGATTCTGAGAGTCTGAAGTTTCATCAGAAAGACTGAAAGAGTTGCTAAGTGGTCCTGAACCCCATGTTCAACTCCTCTTGTCAGACTACAAATCACCTGGGAGAAAAATGCTGAAATACTATTGATACTTACCCAGAAGTCATCAGAAATAAAATATTGTGGGTTTGCCTAACAAACTGAGACTAAAGCTCGATTTCTCAGAAATCTTTAAGTTTGGGTTTCATTCCAGTAGGCAGAAAAACCCAAAATTTCAGACTTTAAAAATTTTGCAAAGTGAACATTTGCTATTCTCAATACTTGGGATGCAAATCCTTATGAAAAACCTACAGAAGTCACCGTGAACTTTCTGGTGGGTTTAACAGACCACAGTTTCACATATTGATGATGTGGGGGTTTTTCAGAACACTAGTGCTAGCATGTAAGAAAATGAAAGAAGACAATTTTTTCTGGGCAATTTGAAGCTTTTATATCACTATGAAGTTCAAGCTTCCTCAGCAAGAAGCCAAGGAAGGAATATTAGTGAATTAGTAACAGATAGGAATCATAAAATATACATCTACAATTCCTTGAATTACAGAGACCAATCAAAGCTCAGACAACTTGGAAACATGAGCCAACACCAATTTCTTTTTCACTCTTTGTTTTCACTCGGTAAAGCATAGTTTGTACCCTGTAGGGTGGAACTTTTATTATACTCCCTAGGGAAGAAGCACCAGTTGCTGAAGTCGCTTGTTCGCTTCTGGCTAAATCACCACTCCCTTCTTCAAGGTGAAGAGAGAGGGCAATATCACCATAAAGCACTATTGAGATCTCAACAACTTCAAGAGACTCCAAACCAGCCTCTCAGGGCTGGTGGTAAACTGCATTGCCTGAGGGAGGGTAGCAATAAAATCTAGAGACTTCTCCAGGGCTGACAACTGTATCACTGCAGTCACATGCAATTACAGAGCTGGAGCAGCCAGCAGGAAAGAGGGCTGACAGTGACCAAGAGAGTGGAAAGGCCTGGGAGAAAGCAGAACAAACATTAGTAACGCAAAGTCAGTGCCTACATTGCTAAATCCATGCGTTACACAAAGGACCTCCTTTGGCAACCACTGCTCAAGATGACTAACGTTTGCTCATGCTGACTTCAACGAAAATTAAGTGCCTGAGAAACTGCTACCTAGGGTGAGGAAGGGTATGTCTACACCATACCTGGCAGGCTGACAAAGGCTCGCCCTGCCTGCACTCCTGCCTGGCCAGGCACAAGCCAGCACCACTGCAGAGGACATGTAGCTGTGGTTAGCACAACCCCAAACCCGAGCTAACAAGCCCTGCAGAGAAACGGGGCTGGGGCTCAACATCCTCGCTCACACAGCTGTATGGCTTCCGCTGGAGCTTGGCTGGGCTCCAGTTGGCTTGAAGCATGGGCAGAGCAAGCTCACGTCTGCTTGCAAAATACTGCGCACACCTACCTTCACACAGCTCTGACTTTCGCCCAGGAGGTTGAAGAAATGAAGAAAACACACATAAAGTAGCCATTATGGATTCTTGGCTTCTTCAAAACCTGGAGACTCACACCGCAGAGCCAACCCTGATTGGCCTTCCTAGCAGGTTCCAGGTATTAAATACTTAATCTCAACAAAATAAAATTAATTGCATTTAAATCTTTCAGGTCTCCTTTTTTATTTTTTTTTTTTATTTCACATGTTCTCAATTACAGTAAAAGTTAAAACCCATTATTTGATCAGAAATGCTCCAGTATCTCCATGCCTAAACAGGAATTTTAGACATACTTCTGTCATGTATTTCAATTCTGACTACCTTGGGCCAAAATGCTCTCACTTTCTGCAAGATAGTTTGATAACTGCTGACCTGGATTATGGGCCTAATCCAAACCCAAAGCAAACCACTTTCAAGAGTAAATTCATTTTATGCCTGATGTTCATGTAGCAACGTGACCAGACCAGATTTCTAGAGGCTGGGAACTTATTAACCAAGTTTGTGCCCAGGCCCTTTGTGTTTTTCCTGCCTGTAAAATGGGTCATACGCACCTGTGAGGGCTGATTAGGAGAAACCACAAAGTTGAACTATGCTACACAATCTCAGGCAAGTTGCAGCATTTTTAAGGATTATCACTCTGCTTCTAAACCACCAAAATTCTATACTTCAGAGAGAAGTGCAAGCAAGAAGCACTACACTTTCTGACCCATACATAGCCTAAATTCTTGGAAATCTACATGTCAACATGATGGGCACTATAAGTTACAAAGCTGGACACTTTACCCTGGTGCTTTTCAATCAGACCAGATTGCTACACCTCTTTCCAAAAATAATGACTAATGAAATGACTAAGAGGGATGGGTAACTAAAAAGAAGAGGCTGCAGGAATGACACAATACTGTAAAGTATTAATTCTGTCAGGGAACCTGGCACTGTTTGAGAATTTTTTTATCCTTTCTCTTTGGGAACACAATGCTAACCCAGCCTGGCCATTTTATTGCATAGGAGAGGGGAATTCCTCCTTGCAGCAGGAACCTTGTTACTGCAAAGGAAAAAGTAAAGTAATCCAGTGGAGCAACAAAATGTTAAAGCAAGCTTGTGCATTAGTACTTAAGGCAGAAAGGTGGCAAATGACAACTGCACCAGAATCTTCTCTTGCTGTTTACAGTACGGAAGATGTAAGAAGTGAGAGAAATGAGACAAGAGCATTGCAATTGCAAAAATGAATGGACTGTGCCAGACTTTCTCTTACTGCCCTTGCCAAAATGCCCTGTTGTCTCCTGAAATACAACTTAATGGCAGTCAGGGAGCAAGCAACCTGACCTAATGCTCACTGAATCAATAGCAACTGATTCTCCTGATAACTTCCACGGACTTCATCTATGTCCTGCCCTGAAAGAGTTCATTTGTTTCCTCACTATTTGATCATATTTCTTCTTAGAGTGGACCTCCACGGGTTCAATTTCTCTGAACATACAAGTCTATTCACAATAATCCTGTTTAGGTTCTTGCACTGCTTGCTTTATCCACAAAACTGTTTGCCTGAGATTAAGCCTCACATATCCCCACCACAGCCACAGTTCACAGAGAGGTGGTGTGGTGGGGGCAGCAGCAAGAAAACTCAGTTTCCATTGTCTTCCTTGTTCATCCCTTGAACTATAAAACTACCCCTGCTGTAATGACTTGAATTTCATTGTTTATTTTTTGCTCACTCTTCAAATTAGAAGTGCTCTGGGCTCCTTGGAATGAAAGGTTTTAGCTAAGTACTTGTTGTTGTTATCATTGAGATTATTCACAAATAGAAATGTCAAGGTAGATTCAGAGCAAGTTCTTCTGAGGCTCATATATCTTCCAGGCATCCATCCATGCTGTTATATAGTATTAAGGTGTGAACAGGGAAAACCATGTACCCAGTCAGTGCTGTGTTTAAGTGGCCTGCCAATTCCAGCTAATCACCAAGTTATTTACTTCCAGTTTATTAGGCCGAAACTGCCACTAGCTGTTGGCAGCCTCTAATATATACACCTCACTTTCCTGGGGGTCTCTTCAAGCACTGCTGTAATAAAAAGGCCATTTCTTCCAGTTTCAGATGCAAGAATTAACACACAGAGCACCTCACAAGGCCAAGGCAAATTCTGATTTCAGTTACAAATGTGCAACCCCATTGATTTCCAGTGGCTTAATTTGCAATGGTCTTGAGCTGCTGTACCTGAGAGCACAATTTGATCCACTGTTTTCACAGAGAGAAGTAACAGCAGTACCTCTTATGCACTTGTGAGTATTTTAAACACAGTAACAGTTGGATAAACATCAATCACCATCAACGCCCCTCAGAATCCAATAAAACCCTGGATGAGCAATTCATCAAAAATTAGCTTAAATTATTCGCATTCATTTTATTTACTTCTGTAGATTTTTATTATTTTAGTATATGAGCACCTCAGAAACTTCCACTCAGATGTTCAGAAACATCTTCATCCTCATAATATTCCCATCAGAGAATGAAGAGTTGGAATTCCTTACTGAGTTTGTGGGAAGATTCCCATGGAGAAATTAAAGGACTTTTCCAAGATCACAGGGAAAATTCAACAAAGGCTTGGATTTAGATTTCCCAGACTGAAGGGAATGGGACAGGAAATGCAAGGATCCTCTTATCAATGCTTTTCACTGGATAACAATAAAAGCACACAGCAAATTCTCAGATCCTCTCACAATATTTTTCAACCTGGATCTTCCTATTTTAGCCAGATACAGGGTCCTTTTGTTGGTATTACTGGGGACCCCTGGACAAGAATGTTTTTTTTTCCACCTGTAAGGAGAGCCTGTTGTTGGCCTCCCAAAGCTGCTTTTTCCAAGGAACACTCCCTGTGCGGTGTTTTCCTTTGATTCTAGACGCATGATTAAACCTTACAGCCATGCCTGCAGTTGTGTAAGGCCAACAGAGTATTTGTCCATGCAGAGTAAACATGAGATTCCTGATGCTAAGCCTGAGGTGTGCACTGAGCTATGAGCACCACATGAAGTTCCCAACCCCATTACACCTCACCACTGCCAACATGAGGGAGTTCCACAATTTGCCCAGGGCCAGGCACACCTTTATTCAGAGGAAAACCTGCTAAGAAGCAGCCAGAGAAAACCAATACTTACTCATAGCACATGTGTACTTGCTCAAGTGACCACTTCCAGAAACAATAAAATACTGCAGACAAGCCCTGTCCTGCAAAAATTACACACTCACAGCTCATTCTGCAGGCTGAGTTCATTGCAATTAGGAAAGTCACCATGTTATAAAAGATATCTCCCTTTAAACATTTTCTCAAAGATATTTTCATCTACTTCACATAAAGATGGAGGAGCAACCAGAGAGGAGACCAGATAAAAAGAAATTGTAACATATATTGCTCACTGCATGGTCAGCTGTGCCCCTTCTCTTGACTTCAGTCCTGATTCTTCTCCACAGAAATGAAGTTTGCTGTGCACTGCAGGCTGACCAATAATGATATCAACTACATGAATAACTCACCAGCTCAATTTAGGATAGTCACATATGCACCAATTCCATTTCCTCCCTATAAGAAAATAAAAGCTAAGAAGAGGGTGGAGTAAGTAGGAGAAGTAAAGGAAGACAAAAAGCAGATTTTGTGCTTTAGTAACTTGAAAGTATGTCCTGATAGGGAGAGAGTTCCCATTGACTTTATTTTGGCCCACTTTCTGATTTCCAGTCATTTTGTGAGGTATATCAGCTGGGAATTGTTGGCATCATAGCACAATCAGGTAGATATAGGGAAAATCACCAAGAACAATCTGAATGGCCAGGTTTTACACCAGTAAAGTATAGTTACTTTAACTGAAACAGTCTCACTGCTCAGTTCAGTACTGTCTTTAAAAAAAAAAAAAAAAAAAACAAAGACTTTAAGATATAGTTATATTTGGTATTAATATTGTTATAGTTACACTCCACATGAAAAAAACCCAGCTTGAAAAAACAGTTTATTCTCTGTTCTCACCTGGCTGCTGTATGTAGAGCCCCATTCAGGTTCCAGGCTAACAGGAGGTCATTCTGGAAGTACTCTTTTTTGCTGTAGTTTTGACATGAATACAGTACAAAAACTGACATAGACAGAGCTCTGGGATGCCAGTACCTATCCTTCTCCATGACTCCAAGTCCTTTCTCTGTCCCTTTTATCCTCCATCTTTCCTCCTCTCTCTCTTTCCCTCTCCTGCCATACACACATCCCAGGTCAGCCTGATTTATTGACATCAAGGAAGAGTTATGTTGGTCTTTACATCTTCATCTGTCCACCTCCGAAATAGTTTTCTAGTCACAGACATCACCTGAATAGCGATTTAACAAATGGTAAAAATGCAAAAGCTATCTCACACACACAAAAAAAAAATCTAAGTGACTAAATCTGTTTTCTCTTTTGCTCACAGAAATACTGGTGAGCATTTTAAAACTACTGGAAATATTTTTACAAGAGGCTTTAAAAAGTAAGCATTCTCTGGTTTTTGGAAACACTGACAATCCTGCTGCCATTACCAGAAATGCCTGCCCTTGGCCAAAATGCCTCCTCCTCCACGCACTGGCTGCGAACCTGCTGTTACACACCGGCTGGCAAGGTGAACCCCAGGGGCCAAGGGAATACACGAGAGCACTGCTTGTAAAAGGGCTGTAAAGCATCATCACTAAACTGGAGAGCCCATGCAAAAAGATCCTCTCTGTATCTGCTTTTATCTAAAAAGCTGTGTGCAGCGTATGTCAAAGTTGCCTGGATGACACAAAACCTGATCTTGTGCCCAGGCAATTCAGTCTTTTGCTCCTTTTGCTGTCTGCTCTCCACAGATCTGCATGAGCTCAAGCTAGCAAACTCTGAAAAGTGTTCGGCCTGGCTTGCCAGAATTGCCTGAGCACCTACCCAGTCCACAAATAGCAAAGACAGCAGTATCAACTTTGGTTTGGTTTTGTCAGGTGGTTTTTCAGGGGTTGAGTTAACTTTAGAATCAGCACTGGGCACGCAACACACTAGAAACTGAACTTACCTGCCCTTGGACAACATACCTACACTACTCCCTGAGTGAAAACTCAGAGATAAAGTCCTGGTTGTCATCAATTCACTGGGCCTTCCCCTGAACTGGAGTTTGTCAAGTACTTCTGACAATTTGAGGATAACACTGTTGTATGTATAGATATCTCACAAGCAGGGAAAAACCTACCTGGGATCCTTTATTTGTTAACTGTTCACTCTGCTCATGATAGGTGTGTGACTCTGAACTGTGTTCGGCATCTAACATCTCTCTTTTGATTGATAGCAGTCTCTCAGCAGCCTGCTCCCTGAACCAGTGCAGGCAAGGAATGGGCAGCACACGTTCATCAAACTAACATCTGCTTTCAGTTCTCATTTATAGATATGGAATCCTTTCAACTGGACATTAATCATTCTCTACGGCAGCAATTAGATACTTGAGACAGATCAGAACAAATCAAATTAGCCTTATTTATTAAACAAAAGAATCCTAAGGAGTACATAAAAAGGATGGCAGACCGTCCCGTGTGCAGCAACATAAAAAGAAAATTAAGATACTGACACACAGGAGTCTAAAAGCTTTCAGGTGCTATTTTCAAAGCCTCAACTGTAACCAAATAGCAGAGGGCTCTACTGCAGAATGCCTCATGGATTATTTTAGCAATAAGGTATAATTGAAAGGATTATCATGAATGTAATGTTTCCCTTCCAAAAATTCCAGGAATGCAAAAATTAGTCTCATGTGCACTGCATGACTCATGTTTTTAATGCTGGAGCTTCATTTTCACTCATGAGGAATTCAAGCTCAGGGAAATGTTACCACAGAAATCCTCATTCAATCGACAACGGAAAATCTCTCTTTTTGCTGCAGTTAAACAAAGCCTAAGAAATGTATCTTTAGAGAGTCTGGCTTGATTCAGCTTCAGGCAATGGACATCCTGCACACCAAGAAGAGACACTGCCACCCCTGAGGGATCAAATGGATCACTCTGAGGAGCTCAAATTCTACAGACTGGCTCAAACCAAGCAGAGCAGCTTCCTCTTGCTGGATTTCCCCAGCTTAACACGGCAGACAGCTTTCAGCAAGAAAGGTGGGGGACCCTGCCACATCTGCATGGAAATTAGTAGCAAAATATTTGTCAGTCACAAGATGAATGGACTGATCACAGGGAAGGTATGCAGCTGTCCACCAAGCACCTGATAATCTTTCCCTCTTTCTCTAATCTGCTTTTTTTCCAAAAGGTGCTTTTGCTTTTACTAATGAAATAGTTCAGCATATTCATTAGAGAAAACTAGCACTGCCTAAGTGAAAAAGAGTTCCCACCATCTAGATTACATGTATCAGCAGCATTCCAGGGCTGTCTTTTACAATGGGAGCTAAATGTTAAGCAGATGAGAAGTTTCATGAAAGAATATGTTGGAGAACAGGAAACAGGGTTTTGCCATCCAAAACCAAAATGATCCTCATCTGCCTGTGCCATAGATTGTAAAGCTGATCATCTGCTCTCGCCCAGAAAGCCCCATCCCACGCTGGGCTGCTTTGCTGCTGGAGAGCACTAGGGTGGGACAAGCAGGTCTGGAGGAAATGTGATTCTGCTGCATGCCTTGAAAAGCTGCGCTGGTTTATCGCCTTTGTTCTCAGCATCTGTTCAGGGAGTCTATGGGTGGGATTGAGGCTTGCATGGGAAGGAGGAAGACACTTTTTCCAGTGAATCCATCAGACCTCTCTTTCGATATCGAGAGCCTCTCCCGCTGATCCCTCAATCTCCCTTCCTCAACTCCACATACACCTGACTAATAGCAGCAGAGATACCATCTGGGGTTAGCTCATTACATGTTTATTACTCCTTTGTTTATTTCTTCATAAATATAAACTGTTGTTACCTGTGCAAGCCTGTGCATCTAGCCCAGTTTTGGTGAGCCTTAAAAGCCCCAAACTGAAAATAGCCTAAAGATGTAAGAAATCACAGCCAGCATCGCTGCCAGTTAGCCAAGGTATGGAGAGAGAACCATTGCAACATGCAACGTGTAGGGTTGGGTTTATATTTAAGATTTCCTGGCTCCAAGGTACCGTATTAGCTGGTTAGATGTGGGTATAAATGGAAGCACCTGCTGGCATTAATCACAGTAATTTGGCAATGCGGCTACCAGTGCAAAATTACGGAAGGGACAGGCACCTTGAAAACTTAAGTCCAGTTTATCATTGGCCAGATCAATTATCAGCCAGAGAAAATAACCTTTCCTCCGTGTGCTGTGATCTCATGCAAATGGGGATGTGAGGAAGAGAGGGAGGGACCATGGTTTTTTTATTTGATTGGATTTTTCATTTGGTTCAATGTAACTTTAAGAAATGTTAATCTGCTCCTTCATTTAATTTCATCTGTACCACTGGCCAAGAGAAACGCACTAATTTATAAGTTGAAGCAAGCCTTGAGATAATGTCACCCACCATTCATCCAAATTTGTCACTAGCATCCCATTAAAGCCATAATTATTTTTTAATTAAAACTAAGGAAGCTGGCATGTGTGTGCCTACTTTATACATCTGTTATGGGTTAAAATAGCTTTTAAAAAATGTTTCTTTAGACCGCAGTCTTTTGTGGCCATGGCCTATGCCAAAGAAAACGCAAACTTGCTTATTTTCTCCATGGGGCGCAACACTGCCTATGTGTGCCTCAACAGATTCGACTGGCCGTGAAAAGAATTCTAAATAAAACACAAACATGGAATTTGGCAACGCCACAGAAGCGAGCTTAAGACTAATTCCAGCATGCGGACGGCTCTCACACAGCAAGTCTGGCTCCACTATAAATGAAACCAGGCTCTGTAAAATCGCCAATAAAGTTTGAGTTAGGATTTAAAGAGACAGCACTCTTAGTCCAAGGTTTAAGGGGGAAAACACACACGTGCGCGCTCACACACATACCCTAGCTTATTAAGGAAATTCATGCTGGCTCAGTAAGTCTGTACATTGCAAACTGTGTTTATTTTCAGCAGTCATTTCCATTTTAAAAAATGTGAAGTTAAAGGAAAAAAAAACCCACTAAAAAGAACAATTTCACTTCGGACTTGAGATTTAGAAAAAGAGTGCTGTAATTATGACTGCAGGGACCACTGGCAGTGACAGCAATGAATGAAAAACCTACCTGATGGAAAAGTTGAAATGTTTTATATAAAATCAGAAAGAAGTAAGGATGTCTAGGTCAGAGCAAGGCAAGGGAAAGGTGCAGATGGGCAGAAGCTCCATGGCCAGGGTGGCCTGGGACAGAGCATCCTGTTCCCATCAGACAGCCAGCAAGCAGGATGGTGACTCACTGAGACTTGCTGGGAGGGAGCTATATGCAATACAGCTCCATGCTGCTGTGTAGATGGGGAAATCTAACCCTGGGGCAATGAAATCCCCTGGGAAATACCTCCCCAGCAGTGCCAGCCAGCCCCAGAGAGCAAAGACATCTGTGAAGAAAGAGTGAGGAGAAAGTGAGAAACAACTTTCGCTCATCTTTACCTATTAAGGAGAATACAAATCTAAGAAATCTCAGTTTATAATCACAAGACACAGCCTGACAAACTTAAATGGAAAGGGCAAAAAGCAAATTATTTAAGCAGTGAGGGTACTGCCTCCCACACTCTTGCTCTCCTTTACAGCTCTGTATGATACCAGGTCACTGAACTAAAATTATTCCTCAAATGTCCACCTCAAACCCTGATCATTGTGTTTTTCTCAAAAAGGGAAGAGAAGATTTGCTGGCTGGAGAGCTCTAAATATGGGAAGAGCTCAGACATTTCTGAGTGTGCTCAACTGCACTAATGAACAGTGACAGTGGTGATGGAGGAAGGGGCAGCATGGATGCAGCCTTCCCAGAAATGGAAAATGGGCAGGGAAAATATGAAGGAAATTGGGAAGGAGTTTACAACAATCTTACAGGATTGTTTTACAACTATTCTATGTATCTATTGATAATGATATTGAAGTGTTTGGCTTCAAGAGACTATGGAGCATTTAATATTCTGCCTCAAATTTACAATGGAGGAATTAGTTCCATTTGAAGAGAAAACAATAAAAATAGAGAAATAATTACTGGTTTTTTTTAGTAAGGTTTTACAGGAGGGTAAAGTTACTCACTAATCTTGTCCTCACTGTATGACCACAGTGATCCTGCTCCCAGCTTCATCAACAGTTCACACATTTTTATAAAGGATTTGGATTAATTAATCTGTAAACACTCAAACCTAATTTTTGGACACACTTTACATTATAAGCCTGTCTGTGCCATAATAAATTAACTTATTCTCTCCCTATTCAATCAGAAGAGATGAGAAAATAATCTAAAACTCTGTTAGAGGATGCAAACTGAAAAAATATTTCCCCTGCAGGCAGAAGGCTCTGGTGCTATGCTGAGGTCTTCCAAGATTCCCTGAATTTTAGGGTTTTACCCTCATCATCATGGACAGTTTTAAATGGTATGTATTTCCCAACAATACTCTGACTCTTACTTCAATCCCTGTATATCCTGGAATTCCACAGACCATGTTCACAGCTGGCAGAACAGTATAACACCACTGAAGTCAGAAAACACCTCACAGGAAGATGCTCAGCCAAGCATCCCTAGGCAGCCCCTAACCCATCTCTCAGTGGACTGTTGGCATGGCACAGCACACCCTGGCAGCACCACGTTTGTCATGCGGCCGTGGAAGAGATGGGAGGATCAGGTTTAGATCCGAGCCTCACATGAAGTAATCTAGGTCAATACAGGACATGTAAGGAGACAGTCTGACACACAGGAAGGATGGGATGCCTCTCTCACATTGCCAGGGGATGTACTGAAAATAATACAACTACAGTTGGCTTCAAATAGCCAGGTGACTTTTAAACAAGCATAAAAGCTGCAGGTATGTTGTGCAAACCAGCTCTTCTCTGACCAGAGATCCTTTATGTGAATAGTAAAGACAACAATTTAGAAAGCACCATTTCACAGCATGATTCCAGCAACTGTGTCTCCCCATCTCCTTGCTTAGTGCCTGCATTAACCTCATTCCTGAAGTCCCAGGACCTCTGACTCATACAGCTGAATTCATAAAAAATGTAAGCCTTTGCTGTGTGGGATTTTTGCCTGCTTCCTTCCAAATGCATGTCTTAGTGTCTTGTTGAACATGGCTTACCCAGCCTGTGCTATGGCAAGTTACATTAGCTGGAACTGGAACGCAGAGAAATGGTTTGATTAAGACAAAAACAGGACGAAAATAAAGATACCAACGGCATGTACCATAACCCAGCCTACCAGACTTCTGCACATACTGCAAAAATGCTTGGAAAAAGCCTGCCCAAAAGAAGGAAAACAGCATAAAAAGGTGTGTTGCTAACAGTTGCTCAGCTGTTTACTGCTCAGCAGAAAGAAGAACCAACACGCAGAACACAGGAGCCCAGTGGGGCACACACAAGATGCACCAGCATGGCTTCTTTGACTCAAATCCCATTCTGAACATAAAGCATCCTGTTGGAGCACAGAACCCTTCCTTTCATCTATTTTTATGAAGCACTCAGAAAATGAAAAAGAGCAGAGGTCCTCTGAATTAGACTGCTTCAGAGGGACACAGGGTAATTTTTTTGCAGTTCTCTGGCCTAAACCTGAGCCACCCCAGGAATAAATGTTCCAATTCCTCTAAAACAAATAAAACAAAATTAATTGATTTCACTACAAAATGTACAACACCTCATTGTTCCCTCCACCTTTCCCACTCTGGCTTGTGAACTAAAGAGCAGTTCTCATCACAACTACCTACGCCATACACCATAGCTGCCGTACTTCCTTTGACACTGAGCATTATATTTGTGCACGAGAGATTTATCTCTGTTCTCACAAACTGAACAGGCCAATTCACTTCCTGGCTCAGACACACAAACACATCCGCACGAATCTGACAGAAAGTGAGAAGAAAAGTGATGACAAAAAGCTACTGCTGAAGGGGCAGGAGGAAACTCCATCCTGAATATGCCAGGTGAGGCTGCACAAGTGAACTGTTTAGCATATGTTATGTACAAATGAATGGCAATTTGCTGAGAGAAAGAAAGAATAATTGCAAACATTTATTCCTTGTGCATGTGTATAAAAAAAAATAAATCAGCTCTTAGGAAGCTGGTGCATTGCCCAACGAAAAGGCAAGGCACCTGACAAGCACTACCCCTAATTTTGTCGCTTTTTAGGTGATTGCTTCCTTCCTTCTCTTCCTACAGTTGATTTCTTCTCTTTTTAGGAAGTGTTCACCAAGAGGCATTCAACTCTCTGAAAATTGATAGGAAAACAGTGGCAGCAGGGAAGAGGCTGGTCCCATCCTGCAAACCATCCCTGGTGGTTACTCTGCTGCAGAAACATGAAAGCAATTCCCATCCCTTTGCTGAGTATGAGCACACACCACACTACAACTTCAAAAAGAGGTCTGCTCCTCCTTCAGTCAACCAAGGTGTTTCTGGACATAATGGCTGCTGAGAGTCATGATGGTGCCCAAACTTTTCCTGCTGTGCCTAATTAAAGCAGTCCTCACTTATGCTGGTGTCTTGTGGAAAGCATGAGAAAAGAAGACTCTATCTGTTTGGGTTTTCTGTCAGAGCAGCACAAACCGTGTCATCAGTGGTGCCTCTTTGTAACCAAGCTACTCTCTCCCTTCCAAACTACCAATACTCCCAAATGTTTAATGAATCAAGGGGACAAAATGGGGGTTATTACTAATGGGAACAACAAGGTACAGCAAGGCACAAGAACGAAGCACTGCAATAAATTAAAAAAAAAAAGTTCAATGAGACAGAAGAGCAATGTCCTTCCCTTGCCTTCCCATAAGCTCCCTTTTTGCCTCGTCTCCCACCTGATACCACCAAAGCCTGTTTGTGCTTTAACAAAGATGGATCAGTTGCTGTGTGCTCCCCTGGTCCTTACCTATACTCTGAAGTCACCTACTCCTAATCCAGCCATCATTCAGCAAACTCCAAAAGGACATAAATTCATTCATTCCAATAAGCAAATTATAAAACCACCTTCATCCATCTTGTTCCTATGTTTTTAAATTTGACTGTGGCCACAGAATTGCTGGCTAGGAATTACCCTTCCCCCACTCTCACATACACCCTTTAAAAATGCAAAATCTAGCCCTCTATTTCAATATTTCTGATGTCAGTGACCGGTGTCGGCTCTCCCCATACAGTAACTGCTTTAAAGCGCTGCATACAGCACTGCATTAAAAATTAATTACACATGCTATTTTATTGATAGTGCATAATGTAATGAGCACCAGCTGTGCTAAACATCCAAACTCCTTTTTAAGACAGCTATAAAAAAAGAAAGAAACTGCACTTCCAAATGCTTCTCCTGTCAGAGGAGAAAAACAGCAACATCTTGGACGGATTTGAAACAGGATTCTTTGATTTAGCTCTCCATTTGGAGCGTTTGAAGAGTTCAGACTCTCGGGCTCGGTGTAGTGGTATGTGATCGAGTTAACTCTCTCAATGTTGGAACCATTGTCCTTACTGCAGGCAATGTTGCCTTGAACCTTTTTGTCCCAAGACTACCAGATTCAGTTCCACCCATTAATATTGCAATTAAGGGCTTTTCTTTTTCCCTGGGATGTCTGGAAATGGCAAGCATCCGCTTTAAGGCACCTTTAAATATCACTATTGCTCCTGCTGGTTCTTAACTTGACATAATTAGGACTTACAAAGTTATAGTGATCAGCCATCTGTCTAGAACAAAGCCACAGCCATGCTCACATTGCCAGCGACCCTGCCCCATGCAGCACCCTCATTTTAGTCACCTCTTTGCAATCTTAAGGTCTCTTCACAGCCTCTTGACAAACATGCCATTCAGTCAAAAAAAATCAGTCTGTGTTAGATCCACCTATTTTGAGTTTGGATCTGATTTTAATCTCTAGTGAGACAGGAGCTGCATAGACTGCAGGTCACATATGATTTTAATACTTGGATAGATGAATGAACACATAGATTGATATATAGGTGCAAAGATGGATGTGTGTACTCAGACTGACGCATTGCTTTTTTTAGTGTGTACATCTCTCACACATCCCTGCACTCTGTAAGTACTGTCCACAAAGTCAATTCTACTATAGCACGCATTAAATATTTCACTAAAATAAATAAATACACGTAACCATAACTAATAGGGATATCTTTCCAGAGTGTTAGCCAGTATTTTATGCAAACCTCTTCTTTATGGAGCAAAATGAAAAGACACATTTACAAAGGGTCTCAGGGAAACTACAGATCTTTGTCTGTCCTGTGACACCAATAACAAATTTCTCTTTCTCCTCTTAAAAAAGCAAGTTTTATTGCATTTTTTGTTGGTTTTTTTTTTTTGAGACTCTACTCAACAAAAAATGAAGAGTAGAGTATCGGCCATTGTCCTGAGACACGATGAGTTAGAAGGTTTTTGCTGGATGAGTTTGCATTCTCTGCTCTGATTACTGTTTTGTTTTCCATTGATCCCCCTGTGTTAATAAAACCCAGTCTGGAGTGAACAAAAGCTTGCTTCAAGTAAGAAATGTGCTGAGTGCATACCATATCATTAACATAAAAGTTTCTGAAATAATACTTCTTTCTAGACAGACTGTATTAATTGCATCAAGCTTTTTACAGCAGGGTGGTCTAATCTAGCTCTTCTCATTGGCTGACTCCAGTTATAAAACCAACATAAAATGAATACAGTGATATAATAGACGGAGAAAAAAGTATTTTTCTAAAACCTATGATTTACTTACAGGGACTGCTTTTATCTTTACTGTCACCTTTACCTCTGCCAAGAAAACCCCAGACTAGTTAAATGAAGCAGTAAGTAGAATTTCAGTAGCCAAGTAAATTGATATTAACTTTACAAGATGACTGTGATTTTCAGAATGTCCTAATGACTAACACAGCTGATTCCTTGAATTAGCAGGAGCTTGTTCCTCTCTTCAGAGATATGGCCCCATGCCTTCCTATGTTTTAGACCTTAAATTTCACAGCCCTGTCCATTAATCACTGCTGTCCATGCCCACTTGCTGTTTTTATATATGCAACTAAGTATCGTAATTGCTTTCCACCTCCTTCCATCAGCCTACATGTGGGAAGGAAGCAGTTTCACTGGTTAGATGAATATATGTGTATTGGGCAGATTTAATTATCTTTACGGGGGTATATAAAACCCTCAGTCGTAGGCCCAGGTCCAAAGAATTTGGATCAGGTACATATCTGAATGCAGGCACAGGGGATAAATTGTTCTCTGTGCCATTACAATCCCCTTTGTCTTATGCTGATTACGATCCTCTTCCTGGGGCTTTTGCACCACAGTATCTTCAAGGCAGGGACTTTTTCCTTTGGAGAGCACACTGTAAAGTGCCATGCACTTCTGCACTGAGATTTTCAATGCTCATTTCTCGTTAACTTTAATGGGAAATGGGCATCCAAATCTCTTAGGCAGCTTTGACAATTTAAGCCTTAATGTACAATATTAATAAATCAGCATCATAAAAAGAGCCTTATGAAGATGTATTGTGAAAAAATAGCCCCACAAAAAGCATTGCAGTGTATGTGTGCATGCACACAGGCATATACTTTTCTTTACATAATTATGTCTCTCAACAATCATTTGCATGTCTCTGTTACGCAAAAATAAAAAAAACTGTGCGTGTTTTACAGTTACTCTGAGCAGTTGCAATTCATTGAAATGAAATAAAAAGCAGGCTCACAAAAAGCACCCTAATCTGGCAAGGGGTAAAGCAAAATGAATGCTTTGCCCATTTATATTTTAGATCCAAGCTACACAACCCTGTGAATTTCATTACTCTATTCCAACTTCTAATTAAATAGGCACTAAAAACATTTGAATGGAAGAACCCAGTTCAACTCACATAAGCTTCTGGGGCAAAATATATAAATAAATAAATAGACTGAAAGAGATTGAACCGGTGGTAGATATTTTTTTTTAAATCACATGAAAAAATATGGACCTTTACTTGCAAATTCATCGTCCTGGGGTGCCCTGAATATAAAGAATTGAACAAAGACAGAGGGGACCATGATCAGCACCAGCTGAGCAGCACAGTGGACATCCAAGCAGACCTCCCAGCACCATTTACTGTGATTGAAACTATCAGCAGCACGTTTTCTAAAGATCACTAACAGCTCTGGATGAGGCAGCACGACTTCCTCTGTGCATGACTGAACACTACTCAGCAACCCAGGCAATCACTCTTATCTAGGTTGGAGATTTCCAAATGCAGTTTTTCACACATGTGTACCCCAAATCCCACCGGCAGACAGACATTTGGATTCTCCAGCACAAACTGCTGCGAGGGACTCTTGAGGGCCAAGTTTGTGAGTGTCCAGCAGAGATTTTGGAGTACCTGCAAATTCAAGCCATCAGAGGCGCAGTCTGCTTGAGAACTGCATGGAAAATCTCCAGGTCCTGAATTAAATAAATGCTGAAAAACAGGAAAGGTAAGAAATTATGAAGGATGAGGAGAGGCGGGAACTGCTGATGGCTTTTGTTCAAAGAAGTAACCAATTCCTCAGAAGCAAGAACAGGGCTGACAGAATAAAAGGCTAATCAAGTCAGAGAGACAAGCTGATCTCTAAAGCTGGAGCAAGTGACTGCTGTAAATGTCTATATTAAAAAAGAGGGCACAATGCAGGGATTGTCCCTAGATTATTAATCAACACAAAGAACTCACTTTTCTTTCATTTCCACAAAACATTTTGGGGAACAGAAAGATCCCATAACCCTTGCTGTGGGGTTTTAAGCCATGCCCAGGCTCACATACAGTGAATACTATGGGAGCTAAGAAAGGGTTAAGTAGATATAATCTCCTTTTTCAAGGGAAGAAAATGTTTCTTTCAAGCAGACCTTGACCAACTACTGTCATAAACATGTAGCATGCACTTTGATAAAACCTTCTCTAAGTGTCGCAGACTGCAGCAGTAATTACAGGAAGCCATGATAACAGGTCTCTCACTCCACAGAGCTGGCATCGCTCTCCCAGCAAACAGGCAATTCTGAAAACTCACAGCACAGAACTCCAAAGTGAGAGCTCCAAGTACGCAAAGTACAAAAGCCTCACCTTCCCCACATTCTTTAATAAGTTATTCCTTCCTTCCTTTTCTATTTTTAGTTGTACTTGCTTCCATTCCCACTAGCTGCTGGCATCAGAAACAAGAGGGAACCAGGGCATCCAGTTCAGTGTTACAACTACCTACCTCCTGAAGGCACAGGCGTGCATACTACACCAGTGAAGACAGAGGACAGCAAAGCAGGAGACCAGCTCCAGTTTGGTTTACTGGTGCCTTGGGAGGAGGGAAGGCAGGATGTAGGGAAGCTTTCTGAGCTTTCTGACTTTCTGATCCAACTCCCACCATTTTCAAGAGCCTGTCTTGACACCCATCTCAGGCCAGTTGCTCAATCTGCTGAGGCTAATGAAGCAGAGTTTGATTAAAACAGCATCCCCTGCCACACTGCATACGGCAGTTTCAATAGAAAATTCATCCAGACCCCCAGATTTAATGACAGCACCTCAGCACACAGCACACTGCTACAAGACCTGGGCCTGTGCCCCAGTGCAAGTGGATGGGTGTAAGCTGAGCATCTTCCAGGCCACATGGAAGCCTTCACCCAGGATCCACACAGCACCCTGCACAGTGCTCTTGGTCTCCTCCTGAGAATATTTTATCTTTCAAGACCAACGGTTTCCAAGATAGAAATTTAAATTTCTTGCAAAACTCTTTATCTCACTTTATTATATCATTGAGAGATGTACAGGAACATTCTCATGGGATACAGCATACTGCAGCCAGGTGGTACCACTGCTTATGGATGGAAAAAGCTGAGCACAGCAAAGTTTTGCCAGCTTCAGGAGCTATTTCCCGAAGGCTTTACTCCTGACAGTCGTTGTCTCTCTAAATCCTTTGGTCCTCACACTTTACTTATCCAGCATCATTTAGGGAACTCTCCATTAAAACTACATGCACATTATCATGAATGAGAGCGGTGAGGTTTGGCCCACCACAGCGAGACTCCATAAACATTTGTGGATTTTGCCACATCTGTACTTTCTTTTAAACCCTTCCCATTTTCACCTCACCAGCCTGCAGTTCAGCATAGACCAATCCTTGCAACTGAGCCACGCTCAGAAACACCCACTGATTTCAAAGAGATCACTGGGCCTGAAATGATGGGGTCTGGTGACAATATGTCCGTGTTCTCTTTGGCTAGGTTGGTGTGCCTTCATTTTCACATCACTTTCCCCTCCTTGTGGTGACAAAAGTCAGGCATCCAAAAGGAATAAAGGAAAAGAAAAGCTGATGGGGTAGAGGCCAGGGGTGCATGGTGAGGTACCAGGGAGCATTTTCTCAAAGCAAGGGAGAAAACAGCATGGAGCACATACATCCTGCGTGCACATGGATGCAGAGGAGAGCCTTTAATATAAATGATTGAGGAGGAAGGGCAAAAAAAAAGGAGGGATATAAAAATACCTCAGATGTTAAACGTTATCCAATTAAGCTTAAAATAAACAGACTAGAGAGATGAAATCTTGATACTGGGTATCACATTCTGTGAGGAGTCTCAGACATTTGTTCACAACATGGCACAAACGGCCCAGAAGTGGCCGCAGGTGACAACTGAGGGTGGGCAGGCAGGAGGGGAGGGATGAGGAAATAGAGGGAGTCGCAGGCCCTTTCCCATTCCCCATCCTCTTCCAGGGTGGAGAGGGAAGGAGCTAGGAAGGTGGGGGGGTGGTTAGGGCATTTTCTCTGCCTTTCCCATGCGACCCAGCAAAGGCAGCTCTCCCACAGCAAAGACGACATCACTTGGTAGCACTACTGACCTTCAGATAGCAACAAAAAAAAAAAGTATTTCTATTACCTGACAACTGACAATGACATCCAAATGTGCCTGACGTCTCAGTCTGAATCTCAGTCTGAGTCCCGCCAACTGAGACTGCACGTGCACCACAGCAGGGCAGGCTAAGGCAGGGCGGGAGGGAGGCCAGTGCGCGGAGAGGTGACGTGATCACGGATGTGTGAGGGTGGGAGGAGGCAGCTATGGGAGCCCCCGGCAGGTTTGCAGGCCTGGACGGCCCTGGAGAAAAAACAATAGAAAAAACTGTCAGTCGGATCTAAGTTTGAAGGGACAGAGGAGGCATCAAACAAGAGAAGTGGGGGCTGGCTGCCTAACACACAACACGATTGGGCTGAACCTCTCTCTGGGTCCGGCTGAGGCTGGTGGGCTCACGCTAGGAGGGGGAAGAATAAGAAGAGACCTGGAGGACCCACGAACCCAGGCTGGGGGCCTGTGGTGGGGATGGAGCGGGGTGAAGGTGGGGGATGGCCAGCCCTGGCACGGAGCAGAGCCGGAGGCGGCGGACGTCGCCACCAGCACTTGCTCAGGGACCAAATCAAAAGGGGGATAATTGTTTTATGGCTGTGTTAATGCACTGAGCCGACACAAAACTGGGCAGGCTTTCTGCCGAGCCACCGCTGAAGTGGGCTCCACACACCAGCCCGGACAAAGTGTGGTGACTTAGAGCTCAAATGGCCTCAGTGAGATGCCAGGAGCCAAGCTCCCAGAAGAAAGCCTTGGCGGCCATGTGCTGCCTTCCCGCTTGAGCTGCAGCCAGTTGTGCATTTTGCATGCCCCGATTATGCAGGCTGATTCCCTACTGAGCCTGAGAGGAAGGGAACAACCTTTTTCCTGGTAGCTAAAAGATGATATTGTAACCTCCAACCTTATTATTTATTTTTAACCCCTCTAGGAATCACCTGCCATTTAAAAGCTGTATTTAAGAGTTTTCTCCTGCTCCACTGGAAAACCTTGCTCCTCCTGGCACTAGTCCAAACTGAACTCTGTGGCTTTGAAAAACTAAGATGCAAGTCTTAAATATCGACATACATCTGCACAAATACAGACACATACACACACACACAGAGAATCACGTAGGACTCACGTTTTTGGCTGGCACAAATTAGCAGAGTTTAAAGGGAAGCTGAGTGAATGGCACCACTTTCCATCCATTGGGAATCCCAACCCCTCCATTTGAAACTATGCTGGCCACTTAGTTATTAGCTAAAGGGTAGTTACTAATCAAGGCCAGTTTCTAAATGAGGATATGTGATGGAGTAGTTGCCATTAAAAAGCTGGCATTTGCCAACAGTTACCACACAGCGGTAGATCAGAAACCACAGTTTCCCCCTGTATTTAGATCAGGAAATATGTGTGCTAATTGTGGGGTACCTTCTGGCAAACACTTTCTTTCTAAATGGTGGCATCTCTGGCTGTGCATGAGTGTGGCAGATACAAACACCATGGCAGCAAGGAGAAATATTTATCTGTGTTTCCTCCAAACCTAGAAAAAACAACATTTCCTAAAGGAACCTACACTGCGGCAGCAAGGAAGAATATTTATCCATTCTGCTCCTGACCCTAAACATGCAACATTTTCCAAGGGAGTCTCTCTACCTTGAGAGTCCCTACTCGGAAACCAGGCCTGCATGTTGATCTGACAGCTACACATGTGAGGCAAATGGGGATACTTCATCCTTGGCACAGCATCCAGCGCTCCAGTCTGCAAGGACTGCATTTGATTTTGGCGTTTATCTTAAATGGCTAAGAGACCACCAGTGCAAAACATTTGTGTGAAGCTTTTGCCAAAACCACAAGTGAAGAGTCTAAATTCCCTGCGTAAATACTTGAGCTTCAAGCATCAAGGATAAAATTTGTGCTCTTTTGTGAGGACTGGTTTTAAATAGAAGCCATCTCTGTGACTTGTGGGACAAGGAAGGACTTTTTTTTTTTTTGGGGGGGGCTCTGTTGTTTGACTTTTGTAACTCTTTGATCTCTCTGGAAGTATTTTACAAGCAGGTAATGATGACTGCTATCCAGATCATAGCTACATTGCATTTTTGGCAAGATGGTGCACTACACCTGTGGAAACCGATGTTGGACATGGATTTCTATGTGAGTAGGAACCGCTCTACTGCCACTGAGAGAGATATAAATAATAAGTTTGCTTTTTTCATGGAACAAGTGAAAAATAACACAGATTCCCTCCAATAACTTAACAATTGTATCTTATATTCCTAATATAATAAAAATGCCTAGGCTGTGTTGAGCTGCCTGGGCACTTGTCCTTGCTTGGAAAGTCACGAGCTTGAAATGGGGATTTAGAGTAGAACCACAGGGCAGCTACATTTCAGGTTACACTAAAATGTGTCTGTGGTCCATCATGACTAAGGACACAGATCTTGCAGTCACTTGGCTCTCTATACATCATGATGCCTTACTACATGTTTTGAAGGAGATTATCACACAGAGAAACTATATGCAGACCACCAAATGCACCATCTGACTCCACTGAATGGGGCTTAAATGTGGAGGTCCATGGGCCCTGGCACACAACTCTACCCTGAGAGTAACAGCCTCCTCTCTAGACATGGTGTGTTCCACATGTCCATTGGCAATGAATTTAATGCAATCTGCACAGCCCCGAGGTGTGCGAGAAGATGCAAAAATCTCTCACCAAGTGGGTACAGGGAAGACCTCCCTGGATCTCTGGATGTGGAAAGGGAATAAAGGTCTCAAATAAGAGGTTTCTCACCATCTGCTCCAAGAGATCCTGTAAGAGCCTCCCAACAGAGGTACTTGGGGCAAAACAGCAATCTGCTTTAACAAGCTACCTATCAAATTTACCAGAAAGACTGTATGAACCAGATGCCAGTGAATGGATGGAACTGAATCTGTCACTCAGAAGGTCTTTTTCTTGTCCTCAGCCTGGAGAAGAGAGGCTCTGGGGAAACCTTATAGCAGCGCTCCAGTACCTGAAGTGGGCTGACAAGGCAACTGGTAAGGGACTTTTTACAAGATATGCAATGATAGGACAGGGGACAATGGCATTAAACTGACAGAGTTGGTGTAGATTAGGTTTTAGAATGAAATTCTTTACTGTGAGGGTGGTGAGAAACAAGTTGCCCAGAGAAGTTGTGCTCAGTACCAGGATGGATGGGTCTTTGAGGTGCCCCTGACCATGACAGGAGGGTCTGTTCCAACCCAAAGCATTCTGTGATTCTATGACTAGATGTACATGGGAGGAAATCTAAAAATTGCTAACCTAGTATCACAAAAGAAAGGATTGGTAAGGGAGAAGAAGGATGGACCAAGAGACACTCTGGCAGATGATCAGGGATTACTACTGTCACTCTGGAGTCCATCACTAAGAGACAAATACCATGCAACTGTCAGACAAGGAGACTTGAGTTTGCCCCTACAAGCAGAGTCAAATCAGGTGATTCCTTCTCCTCTTTACTACCACTTCAAGGTTTACTTCTTTGTTACTAATAAGGACAGTCTTACAAAATCAGATCAAGTGGCAAATCATGAAAATGGAAATCATATCCAGTGGCTTCAAGAAAAGGCAGGGAGAAAAGGAGGGGTCCACTATTAGGTACATGATACCTCTTCATAGCTATAGAAAGAATAAGAGTTGTGTTCAAAAATACTCAGCTTGTATTTGCTAGGAACACATTCCCATTTCATCTCTTCAGCTCCTCTCTGTGGGATCCTATGTGTGATTTTTATCCCATAAAGGGTCTATTTAAAGCTGAAAATGAAGATGGAGGCTCTTCAACTTAACTGTTACAGGTGACAGACAAACACAAAATGAACAAACATAAATAGATAGATAGATAGATAGATAGATATAGATAGATAGATAGATAGATAAATGATAGATAGATGATAGATAGAATCTTAAGGTGGTGCTGAGAATTTTCTGCTCAGCCCACACAGCAACAGGCAAGTGAGTGAAGCTGATCTCTGGAATTCCACATCCAATCAACCACATCACGTTGCACAGAGGTTTCAAAGAGAAAACACACCTGAGAGCCCCTGACTGCCACAAAGGGCACTGCCACAATCAGCACTAAAGGGAAAGCAAACTGCAAGAACTGCAATGCAATCTTAGAGGCAAATATCCCATCTGGGTGGGGAGAGCAGGCACACACATGCAGCATTGTGTCGCTCAGACATCCCTGACACGATGTGTGAGGCTTGATTTTCCTCTTGGGTCAGCACTGGGAAATCACTCACCTGCACTGCAGATCTCAATTATATATTCTGCATTCACTCTGCACGGATGCGAAGGGGAGTTTTGCACATAGCATGAGTGTGAAACACGCACAGGGACTGTCACCATGTAAATAAAACATTTGCATTGCTGATGGTAAAGAAAGATTTTGTTCTTATGCTTTAAAGAGGCTCAGCATATCCTCAGAGCCTGTACACAGCCATAGCTCATAGGTGATGTTGATTCCCATGCACCACTAAGAGCAATTTTTTTCTCTCTCTGCTATTTTTAAACTTGCAAAGAAGAAAATTAGGTAAATTGGACATGACCCCAGATGGAAAATGAACATAAAAGCCAAGATGAACTTGACAAAAGCCACAATCAAGGCATAAATTGCATCCTTTTGTTGCCCCTCTCCCTGAGCCTAGGCACGACTGGCCATATGATATGGTGTAAAACACCACGCTCCTCTGGCAGATCTGCTGAAAAGTCCCTGAGCAAAACACAAAGATGGAGCCAAAGCAGCATTCACAATGTCCCACCTCAGCACAGCTTAGATCAGGGGAAGCAACCTTAAATTAAGAGCTCTGGCTTTACATCTCATGTCACATATAACTGCAGCCACACATAGCTGGTGTGTCCCAGAGGTGCTGTGTGCTTGGCTGGGTGGGTGCCTGGGTGTGTATCTGTGTACAGGAAGACAGACAGGTGCACAGGCACGAGATGTGTGAGCCTTTTAACAGGGCACAAACCAAGTACTTCTATGTGTTACTCTGTGCCTGTCTGATGACAGAAAATCCAATCAATAGCTGGTTGCAGAATAAAGCTCAGCTCCATTATTAAAAAATCCTCTTCCAATAAAAAGAAAAACATCTGTTCAAACAGTGCACAGCTAAAAATTTGGAGTGCAGGCTGAAGCCTCATCCCTGCCCTGTGCCCGTCATGTTCAGGGAAAATACTGCAGATGTTTTGAGATGGGATTTACATGAACCATTGCAGCAGGTTTGAGCAGGCACTTCCAAAAATGATAGACAAATCTATCACTAATCTCTCCAACATTTTTTCCAAGCTTTTCCTAAAACAAGTTGTCTTATCTGTATGACACCCTCTCATGTGGACTGTTCCCACCTGATGGTATTGTCTTTCTGCCATGTTTCTTTATACAGACACCAACAGGGTTGGGAAGAAAATACACACAAGCAGACATGAGTACACACAGAGAGACACACACAGACACACAGAGACACACAGAGCAATGCCTGCACACCCTGTGAGGGGCGAACATACATAGCACCCTCCAGGAAAGGCAGTCCTGTACACACTCACACCCACAGTCCAGCTCTCAGCCAGACACACCTGCACACCAGCCTTCACCTCACCCCCCAGCACACTCACAGCAGCTCAGGAGCAGTTTCCTCACACCTGTTATGATGCTTAGACTAAAACTTTGCTCAAGCTGGAAATGGAAAAGTTGCACCGGGTGGAGAAGAAGGAGGGCAGGGAAGGGATTTCTTGTTGTATTTTGCTCAGGAATTTTTTCATTTTGGCAGACAAGGATTCCCTTTGAATTGATACATTTCTTTCTCCCAAGAATTTTGAATGATAATGCATAAATGAGTCATAGATCAAGAACAGCGACGTGGTGAGCAAGGAGGAGAAAGAGTGTGAGTGAGGGGCACTGGCACAGAAATTTGACAGTACCCCAACTCCCCCCTTCCTCCCCCCATGCCAAGACATTAATTCTCACAAGTCGGAGAAAATTACTATGCATGAATGCAAAAAGCATGATCAGGAGTAATTAACATGGCTTCATATGCAAATTTTATTAATGCAGAAGTACAAAGTCATTATGCAAATGAAACTTACGTCAACTCTCTTGACAAATATTCATCTCTAAAGCTCAAGTTTCTCCCTTCTAATTTTTTTTTAAATTTTTGGTGTAAAACCAAAAAAAAAAAAAAAAGTGATGAGGACTGCTTGACAAGTTTGCAAAGTTGTTTTTCAACCGGAGAAATTTATTCTTGCATTGTTGATATATTTTTTTTTGTTGTTGTTGTTGGCAGGTACACGACAGCTCATGGAGGAGAGCGGGAGGATGGGGGACGCGGGCTACCAGCAGCAGGCAGCCAATCAAAACGCCAGCGGCTGTAATGAGCGCGATTGATGACTGTTTGGCTTTACTGCAGGGTAATGAACTAGAATCCAGTCTGAGGAGGGAAAAAATATGAATATTCATGAAGCTGTGCTCCTGCCTTTGATGATTAAAGAAATTTTTAATATTCAAATAAGCGCTTGCCAAGTGATTAACAAAGAACAAGCACGCAGGAATATGGAAATGGAGCTGTGGAAGATTTGGGAGTCACAGTCTGTGCAGAAAAGACAGCACAAAATTTCATAAACAAGATAGGCAGATAACCTAATTCAAATCTGAGCAAATAAAGGGGGGAAAATCACCTTCTTTTTCATCAGTTTGCATATTGTATCAGTCACTTTGTTTTAGAGTGCAAAGGAGAATAAAATCAACCGATGCAGTAAGATGGGGAAATATCCAAACCCTGAGAAACCCAACCCAGCAATTACAGAGTAAGAATCCCGGGTGAGAAACCGATAGGAAAATGATGGCTAAGTCCACTGTCTGCTGTGGGCTATTGCTTTTCAAAAGCAGGAACCTGCCTGATGCTGAGAGCCTACTGGCTACTGAGAGCCGCCAACTTGTTGTATACGACAGGCAGGAGTCGTAAGTATCCTGAAATAACCAAGACCAGTCCCTGCTGTTAAATCCCTTTCCTTGGATAAAGGGCACACTGCGGGGCTTGACTCCTGTCTGGGAGGAGGGAGTGCAACAGAAAGACGAAATATTATTGCCAGGGTAAAGAAAGCAAGAAAAAAACTGAAAAGGAGGGTGCAAGGAGGTCTCAGCTGCCCACCCTGGTAATCAGTTGGTAAAAAATGTGTTTTCCATGTCTGAGCCAGAAAGGTCCTCCACTCCCCACAGATTTCTGAACAAGGATACAAAAATTCAGTCACATTATAAAATGTCTGATAAGTTCAGGCTCTCACAGTTTAATAGCTTCACTAAGGATTCACACTGAAGCACATAGTAACAATATTAGCTGCTAAAATGACTTTGCAGTTAAAATACATCTAATTAGCAGCCTGCTAATTTTTTTTTTGTCTTTCTTTGAAAAACAGTTAACTTCAGGGCTACATTATACCAGAATGAAATGTAGTTGAGCTCTTTCTGTTACTCAAAAGCCAGAGTAAGGATATCTTCAAACTCTTAGGGCACTGGAAAACCAACTCACCTTTTTGTTATTAGATCCTGGGGTTTCACAGGCCTGTTTGCCTTTTCTGCAGACCTTTAAAAACTCTGGTTAATTATTTCTTGTTCAAAAATCTAAAGAAAGCATAGGCTAGATACCATTTAATAATTAACCGGTGTCTTCAGAATGTAAAATTTAAGCTATACTTAAAATTAAACAATAACAATAATAGCACGAGGACAATGTTACAAAATGCAAAAAATGGCCACGATTAGAACCTTCAAAGTTGTAATGAAAGCACATTATGAAGCTATTGGGATTTTTCCCCCTATATCTGCTCCATTTTTGGAGATACAAAAATACTCACTATTGATGTACTACAGAAAAGAACAGGGAAAAAAAAAAAAGGAAAGTAAGGAGAGAGAAAAAAAAAAGAAATGCCTAAACGTAAGTAAAGATAAGGTTAAACACCATGCCGGGGTATTGCTGGGAGTCTTTGCTCTGAATAATGCCAAGACCTTTCGAAGATGTCTGTTGTCTCTAGGTGCGTGTGGGCGGGTGAAGTGTGATATTACATAACACACACGCGGCAGTGGCTGTGCACAACCGTACTGATTAAAACACTTGACTGTGAAACCCAGATCTCCACTTCCTGGGCTGTTTGTAGCTCGTGTCAGACCCCTGAACACCGTAAATGTTATCCTTTGTCTACAAGATTCCTTGGCTTTATTTTAATCAGTGCATTTTCTTTTTTAATGACAGAGGAGCAAGTACCAGCTCCTACAGTTGTTGCTTTGAAGCCCTTCTTAAACGACCATTGAATTCTACCATACAAATGTGAATACTTAATATTTATGCCATATTTTCATTCTTTCTTTAAAAGAACCCCATTTACATATTTCTGGAGAATAATGATACTTCTGCAGGGCAGGTGAACACACATTTCTGCATATGGAGTCAATGGGGAAAAGCATTAAGAGTCCATATTGTAAAAATCAGCCCCTAAATTTAAGTGGCTTGAATTGAGCATGCAGCTGTGGTTGCCTGTCAGTAGTTAGATGCTGTAATAATAATAACAACAACAATAACAACAATAATAATAATAATCTTTTCATTTCTCTAGTGCCTTCCACGCAAAGATCTGGAAGTACTTTACAAAGATAAATAAACTGAGTTTGGAACACCCCATGTGGTTAATAAATATCCTAATATATCTAAAGAGCATGCAATTCCTCTCACTGTGTAAAAATCCATGTATTATGTCATCCACATATTTGCATATATGGCATTTTGGAGGCTTGGACACCAAGGGCAAGCTGTGGATAATTTTACTTACCTTGAGACCATGTGAATTCACAGAAGTAGCCCACACCATGCCTGCAGGACTGTTTCTGCAGTGCCAAAACCCCTCTTTTAGAAAATGGGAATGTAGGTTGTTGCTGGCCCCACTCAGGGGCCAGGGTGGGTGGCCCCAAGGGTATCCAGGTGCCACATGGCAGCACTGGCAGCATCCCTATGAGCCAGGTCCCCACAGGGACTCCTGAAGGACCACCTGTACCTCCCTCCCACCTGATGCTCATCTAAACTTGCTCTCACCCCTTGTCTGTGCTATGAACATGAAAAGACAAAAACTGAAACATCTTGGCTCATCCCAATTAAACACACAAGAAAAACGACTCTTGCTTACCCAAGGCTGCCTTCATCTCTTCCCCATGTTGTGCCCCTCTGCCCACCCCACCAACACAATCCTTTGCCCCAGGAGGACCATATCCCTTTGCAATGAGAGCAACTGGGAGCAAGAGCAAGGGAAAACAGGGCAGGATTTAGCCTAAAAATTTCATAAGGCATAAGTAAATACGGCATATCAACAGATGTGCTAAAAATATAACACAGGAGACCAGGGAGCTTCCTCATCTCAGGAGGGTGGTCTTGCAGACCACTGGTCTGGGAAGGGGGCTGGGGTGCACATCCCAGGGCATGAGCCACCCAGGCTATGGCATGTTCTCTCCTGGAGTTCAGCTTTCCCCTTCCCACTGCCTGCCTGCCTGGTCTGTTCAGCCCCAACACACTTTTAAGCAGAGCCCAGATCTCGCTCTGGGGACACAGTGTCTGACACAAGGGTGGCCTGATCTGAGTTGCAATGTCCAGAAGCTACCACAATAAGCTAACAAACAATAATAATCACCCTGATTTGTGGAGGGCTTTTTTTTTTTTTTTTTCCAAAAGGCATAAAGGGTAGACAATAAACAGTTCATCAATTTTCCCAAGTTTTTTTCCCCAACTCTTGTAATTAAGTCCTGGGGAGTTTCAGTGGTTGTAAAAATCCTTGTGGGGACTAAAAATTATAGTCTTGATTATATCATGAATATTTCTATCTACCAGGAAATATTTCTGATGTAATTGAAACATATAACTACCCCAACAGACAATTGCAGTAATTTAACAGGCCCTGAAATTAATAAAGGAACTCAGTGGATGGAAAGAGATGCTTCCAAAGGGCAAAATAATATATACAGGCAGCTAGAGCAAGAAATCCCACTACGAATAACCAGAGGGCTTGACTTCAGGTCAAGAGGTTAAAATGAAGGAATTGACGGGGCCAGGGAAGAGCCACAGATAAGCAGGAGTCATTAGCTCCAGTGGACTTCCCTGCCTTGGCCGCTCAGAACTGAGCCCCACTCACACACTGGCAGATGCTGCACTGCAAACGTATATCCTCAACCTGAATATGGCCTCTGGAAAAGAGAACAGCAGGATTTGCTGCTTGGGTAAGTATCTCTGTCTAGCTCTGAAGTTTGCCTTCTACAAGTAGTTTTAAATTTCGTCCCTATCTCACACAATAAAAAATAATAACAATTTTTTTTAAACTTGGTGGAATTAGGCAAAATCAGGCTTTAGCAGCTCTTCAGCTGTTTGGCTGAGAAAACAATTCCTGGAATGGGAGGGAACTTGGGGAAAAAGAAGCAGATGAAGTCACTCTGCCCCTCTGTGCCTCAGTCTCCCCATCTGTGAAAATCGGCTAATGACATCCACCTGATTTAGTTAAATGTCCTGGAAACTAAAAAGACTCTGTAACAGCACTATATTAAGTAGCAGCACTGTTAACTGCTTCACTGCTGGAAATGCAAAGGGGAACCATCAGGTGATGCCGTGTCCCTGCACAGCACAGATGGACAAACTTAATATACAGAAACAATTAGCTTTGGGAGAGAATCACAGCTTCTGTTTTTTTGGCTCACCCCTTGCCAAAAGCAATGTAAGTGTAGACACTTTGTAAGTGCTGAATTTCAATGTGAAAAATAGTCTACCTGCCTACTGTGAATGCATATATCCGACTTAAAGTAATATAACTTTAAAATAAGTGAGGGAAGGGAGGGGCATTAATAGGTACACAATTTTCAAATTTTTCCTTGTGCATGGAGCACATTCACACTTAGCAGAGCAATTCACTAACACCAAGCAAACTTGAAAAAGCAAAGCAGTGTCAGTGACTGGGGAGGGAGCAGCAGGGAATTTTTTAAAATGAGAGTTCCCTTTGAGTTTTGGACGTCTCAGGGGAAAACCACTCCAGTTATGTGTGCGCAAGTGGATGCAAGTCTGATAACTGAATCTGTCAAATTAAACGAGCAAAGCAATCATCTGGAGATGGTAAAACAACACACCAAATGAGAAGAACACTGAGGATCTAAAGTTTCAGTCTTCAATTCACTGGACACCAGCACAACTAAGCAAATAATGCTCTCTGAATGGAAAAGAGGCTAGAAAATTAACTAGCTTTTAAATAATGAAAGAAAGCAGATAAATAAACCAGCAACCAGGAATTTAGTTCAGACTATAATGTAAATCAAAAAAAGGAAATAGTGAACCGGTGTTTCATTTGCATAAGGAAGCATGCTGGAAACTTGTGCCCAATCCTCTTGCTAAATAGAACAATGAAGTTTTACCCAAAGAGTTGGATCCAAACAGAATCTGGCCAGTCAGAAGTGCTAATTAGACAGGATAACTGAACCCTGCACCAGGAGAGGTAAAACACAAATGCAGTATAGCAAGAACTCTTTAATCCTTTCACTCTGACACAAAACTAAGAGCAAAGGAAAAGAAACCAAGAACCATTTTACGTAAAGAATTTTTTTCTGAGGTATATGTTTTCTGGACCAGATTTCCCTGTAACTCTCAATTTACCCATTATTTGTAAAGAATAGCATCTTCCTCCATAGCATAAAAGTGTAAGACACAAAAAGGCTTTTTATTATCAAGTCTGCTTGAAACGGAAGCTGAATACACTTACCCAGGAAAGTGCATTAAAAAAAAACCAAAATGATAAAAAACCAGAGATACTGTACAAACAAGGTGAGGCAAGAGAATTCCTTCAAAAATTCATGGTTAGGATGAGAAAGCAATATTAAATTCATACCTATCACCCCAGTAAAATAAAGGTGAGCAGACTTCTGTTTTGTTTCTGATGAAAATGTCAATATACTCAAATGACGGCTTATTGCTGTATATCACAGTCTAACCAAATCTTTCTATAACCTCCTGCATTACGAGCAAAATCTCTAAAATGTCACCAACTGAATAACTGAACTAGCCTGTAATTAGTTTCAACAAAGTCATCCTTTTAACCCTAATTTTCTAGATGTAGATGGTATTTCTGTAGTAAGCATTATGAACCTTCCTTAAGGACAAGTGGAATCAAATTGTAAAATCATAAACAGCGATCTAGTAGTTCTTCCTCAAAGCAAGCCCTTTATTTGCCTGTAATAAATTCAAATCCAGTCTTCAGTCTCTTAATAGATGATCAGAGAAAATATGCATGCACACCTAAACCGCTACAACAAACCTTATTTTTTAAATAACACTTCAATCGCTAATACAATAAAGATTGTTGTATCCCGTTAGCACTGGTATCATTATTCCTTATAATTCAATATTCTAATGACTGGCTGTAACAGAGGTTTATGTTCTGCAGAGGTTTATACCACTATTTAATGTAATTAAGCAAACTGGCAGCCAGTGCCTCTATGGAAATATCATTTCTATCACAGAGTATTCCCACCAGAAATTCAGAGGGATCATAACATACAAACTTTGATTCTGTTTATTTTTTTCCCCTGTTCTGAAACTGATCTGGCATTTCTTTGACTTAGTATTAAGTGGAAGAAGGAATTAATTTGGCTTCTGTAGACATGTTATTATTGACAATACTAATAATCTACGACAAATGGGCCATCCCCGCTCCTCTCTTTCAGCAGGCATTGCAGCCTGCACCATCACTTTGCAAAACCCCAAAGCTGGACTCTTCTCCTGCCGGGAGCCCTGTGAGTGTACCAGCAATGGGGTTTTAAGCAAGCCATTAAAATGCTAATATTCAGCACGGGCCAGATCCCTGTTACCACTGAAAGCAGAACTAAAGCTTCTCTGGAGACAGGATAAGGCCCTTCCAATGTGATCAAAGAGTAAATACATGCAAAGCTCTGATGGGAAAAAGGATCTTTTTTCTAATTTTAAAACTAAACAGGGTGAGTCCACCAGGCTCATAATCCATGTTACAGTCACATCTGGGATCACTGACATCTAGGATAACAGCAGTGAGGAAGATGGGTCTAGGCTAAAAAGTTGCCACCTGGGGTCAAAGAGGAGCACTTAATACCCAGGATTCTGTGAAAATTGAGTTATTTATCTTTTAGGCTGCACTCAACACAGCTCTGCTGATGACAGCAAATGTGCCACACTATATATATTTGTTATATATATATATATAAAATATATATATATGTATATGTGTGTATATATATATATATATATATACACACACACACTGCGCATTTTACCCCATCTTGCAAAGGAAGCTCAGCCCCTAACTCAAGCAAGAGGTTTATAGGGCCACCCAAGAATACAGGGTCAGGAGCAGAATTCAGACCAAAAACCAGAGTTCACCCTCTGCCTGCAACAGCAGAGCAAATTTGGTTAAATAAAGGGTTAGTTGCCTCTCCTTCCCAGCTGTAAAGCTCCCTGTAGAGGGAAGAAAAAGAATAAAAATAAAACAGAAAAACTTTGAAAGTAAACCCACTCCCCTTTGTGGGGGGGAATGGGACATGGAAGGATAACGGGAAAGGAAAAATGTCTGGTTCCTATTATTGCTATCTCCAGCACTTTCACCTCCACAAACAGCTTAAAGGAGAGCTTCTGGAACAGAAGTTCAACTTTCCTTAATCTGGGCTCTTAACTGCCAGGATCCGGTTACATTTTCTCCTTCTGCAGATTTAATACTTTTATTTTATATTCTAATGGGGAGTGGGGGGAGTAAGAGTGGGAATCTCAGTGTCACTCTAAGAAAGAAGTCACCGGGTTTTGCAATCCAGCAGCTTCCTTGGCAGAAGGAACTGCTGGTTGGCATAATCCACTCGTTTGACAAAACTACTATTTCTGGGCACAGGCTCAAAAACAGGTAGGAAGCAAATGCTGAGAAATAAGGAAGTAAAAACAGCCAACAGATTTTTCACTACCAAGAACGCCAAGAGTAAACATGATTTATTTAGCTGTGTTTAACATGTCTCTTCTGCACTAGACTGCAGAAATCTGCTTGCATTTAGAGCAGGAGGAGGAGGAGGAGGTAGGGGGGAGGGGATGAAAAGGGAATCCATTACGGCGCTCCGCTGGTACTTTCTGAATTGTTCAGTCACACAGTTTTATGGAGTACAAGTATTTTCTAGCCCAAAATATATTCATGTGTCAGAAGAAAGCAGCGCTAATCTGCTGTTAATTAACAAGCTGCTGCTAACAAAAGATGAAGGACCCAATCCATACAAACAATATTTACGTGGGTGTCGCATGATTTTGTCACAGATCTTTTCTCTTTTCCCCTCCCCACCCCACCCCCCCCCACTTTTCCCCCTGCTTCCTCCTCTTCCTCAGCACCCACTTGCAGGGATGGAGCACAGAGGAGTCCCGGTTCCTCTTGTAGCTGACACCCACAGTGGAGGTGAGGGCACCAGCCATGTCCCAACCCAGCCAACCTCAGACAGGGTCTCACCTGAGCCAGCCAGCTCCGGGGCTCACGGCTGCCCACACAGGAAAAGGCTCTAGCACGTGTTCGCAAGTGAAATTTCCTCAGAGCCTTCATTTCTGCGGGAGAGGCCATCTCCTGGCACCGTGCCCACAGTGGCAATGCTGCCGGGGCTCCAGGAAGTGGCATGAAGCCTCCCATCCTGCATCCATCCTCACCAATCGGTGCAGACACCACTGCCTTCCCCAGTGCCTGGCCTGCGATTTCATTTTTGTTTAACCCAAACTTTTTGCCGAGGAGTTTGGCGATGGGGGGAGCATGCTAAAAGCACAGAGACTCAAAGGGATTAGGGCTTGTTCAAAAATATCCACACACACACAAACGGGTAGGGCTGTGAGCAGGGAACCAGAAGGCAGCTTTCCCAGCCACAGCCCTGCTGCCCTCCCTGCTCCCCGCTGGCATTTTGGGCAGCAGCACCTGTGGCCTCATCCAGAAGGGTGCTGAGCACTGCAGGCAGCCCCAAGTCCCTGCCGGATGCAGCTGGGCACTTTGGAAAATAAACCCATTCACATCTTTTCTGCCTCATCTGAGAAATGAGAGTGCATATCTCCTGTGGGCGTCTTAAAGCTGGTGCTGGCAAAGAGATGGGAGAGTTAAAACCAACAGCAACTAGCACTAAAAATTCCTGGACTTGTTCCACTCTCGGGAACAGAGCTGGGGCTGCAGGGTGTGAGAAAGGGCTGATGGTCTCCTGCGCTTCACTCATCAAGCCATGCCAACCTGTCCTACAGAAGGGTCACAGGGGACAGAGTTTGAGCGCTGCTCTGTACTGTCATCACACAGCCAGGGCTGGGAGAAGCATAGGGACTGGAGGGTGGGAAGTAGAAGTATTTAAGCGTGATTGTAGAAGTGCCAGGGTTCTCCCGTCATGGCACACTGGGGTGGTATTTCTGCTAGCACAGTTCTCTGCACACCCCAGTTACTGTCTCGCCCTCAAGGCCACAGCTTCCTCGGTGAGAAAAAAACTCCACTGGAGCATGCACACATCTGCCCTTCCAGGTTTTCTCTCTGTACCCTTACCCCATTCCCTAAACCATGGGGTTTTCACTGCAGAAGTCACCACCACTCTCTCAGCGCATCCCCCAGGTACCCTGGCCAGCACCCAGCCCCACCACTGGCTCATTCCAGGACCTGCTCTGGCCTCTGACCTGGCAGGAGCCTCTGTCAGGGACCAGCCCTGAATGCAGACTGGCACTGACTTTTCCCCACATCGTCATTTTGTGCATTTCCAGAGTCATCTTTGCCACTTCTAGACCAGCATTTTAACAGAGTCCTGGCCTGAGCACTTTCAAAGATCTATTTTTAAATTTTTTTTTTTTTTAAGCAGTGATACTTGAAACACTGAGATTTACCATTTGAAAAGCAAATAAAACACATTGAAACAAGCGTCTTTAAAGAGCTAATGAAAGAGAAACAGATCCATCTGTATTGTGTTCTCCACTCACTATCTCTTGAAGTAAACCTTTCCAGATAGCAGGGAAGTCTCCCAACAGTGAAAACAATAGCAGTTCCCAAGCTTCCCGCAGAGGGAGTGAGGAAAACCAGTGAATTGCCCCACCCGGGTAACGCCTGTTGCAAGCTGCTGGCTGCCCGGAAAAAACCCCAGCCCAAGCAGCCTCAAGGCCCCAGCCCACAGACTTCACAATCCAGCTCATCAGTCCTTCCAAAACAAGCAGGTGCTTTTGCTAGGGGTCTCTAACCACCACTGCACCCATGACCTCCCACTGCAGAAATGTTTCTAATGGATGTCAGACAGGGAGCACTGAGGACTGAAGGTGTTTTTCCTTACCAGCAGAGCAGACATGGTAAGGATGAGGCCAGTCCAAGACAATGCACTGTCAAAAGCCCCCTGAAGGGATGGGTGCCTCTGTTGGCCAGTAAAGATGTCTTTTGCTCCTGTGTATTTGCACTGCTGACAGAAAACCATCTTGTGCATCCCTTTGGAGAAACAGCTCCAATCAGGTATCCTCAATCAGCTTCAAAATCAAAAATAACATGCATCATCCTAAATGATGAGCTTGGCACAATGAGGATAACATCCTCCAGGGGAGTCTGGGCGCTGGAGTGGGGGCTCAGGGGCTTTTTTTGGGGAGTTTTGGGGCTTACTGTTTTAACTTCTTTCTTGCAAAAAGGCCCTGTACCATAAACATTAATCAAACACTATATTCTGCCTTTTAGTCTTGAACAATTATGAGTACAGTTTTGTGATCTTTAGCCATATTTACTGATACTCAAAGGCAGATTCTATCTTGTTAGATTGTTATAAATGGGACCCCAGGGAATCGGCACACAGGCGGAGGCAGATGTGAAAGAGCCTTCTCAGAGCTCGGGTGTGCTTCAGTTTTCTACTGCTGAAATTACGAATGTTTTGGAGAAAAAAAACCCAACCAACTTTAGATTCCTCTGCCAGATCGTTACAAAGAGCTGCCTGTAGATTAAAAAAAAATTTTTTTTAAAAAGCGCCATTTTGCTGAACTTAATATTTTTTAAGGTTAACTGTTACATTTCAAAGTGTGGTTTACATGTGCTGGCCACTTGTATGCACAAAAGTTTCAGAGGCAGACAGAGAAAAGGTTTCTGGTTATAAACCATTAAAAAAAGAAACCCACAAATTCTGTCTCATTCTCTCTTATTTAAATATGTTGTTTCAGCTCCAGACCTGTTTCATAATACCATAAAATAGAGGCATGTTTCCGACACTAGATTTGAGAAGCTGTCACATTAAAGGTAAACTTTTAATCTGCTAGAGACAAACAGCACACATTTTTATTTCCTGAGAAACAGCTCTTGAGAAATGTTTAAACAAGAATTTAAGAGCTGTGTGGTAAAGCCACATACAGGGGTCTCAGACAGCTACTGGGTTTGAGCTTCTTTTCCTTGTTTTTGTTTTTTTAATTCTTTAAATAACCCACTAAAAAGTAGACTTCGAGGAACAAAGTAACCAAGATGCATGGTAAAGTGAACCTCTAGGCTTGCTTTTATTTCTGGTTAATAGAAATGTTTTAACTGAAACACAGGCCTGAATTTCTAGTTGTTCATCTCCATCTTTTTATTTTCTTGGGACTCACAATCAAATACTTTTAAGAAGTTAATTGTGTCACAATTAGTAACACATTAGTCCTCCAATATTTTTAATAGCAACCCAGGTTTTTCCCCAAGGCACTTAAAAATGGCAGGCTCGGCTATATTCTCCCTTTTTTAAAACTCCCATGCACTTTCTTCTTTAAAAAACTCCCACATGCATTTCACTTGGTCTGAAAATACCAGCTCAGATCTTAATCCTGCCAACGCTTACAGACATGCTTAACTTTCTGCACATCAGTAATCCCGCTGACTGCAGAGGACCGTTGGCGTACCTACAGCTCGGTGCAGGCTAAGGATGGAATCCGGCCTGCGCCCAAGCCAATGGCAAAACCCCCATTGACGTCAATAAGGTTGTGCTTTGACATCCAGTTTCTTGCAGGATTGGGACCATCCTTGTTTCAAGGTACTTTCCCAAAATCTATTTTGGTTTGGTTTTTTGTTTGGGTTTTTTTTTCTCTCTCTCTTTTTTTCTTCCTGCTCTTTCTCCCCCTCACCTCCCACACTCACTCTTGTGGGGCCCCATATTGAGACCACTTGAAAACTTCTGCCTTTCAAATCCCTCCACGAGAAAAAACCCCTCACTGAGACAGGAAACATCCTTTGCAGGTAAAACTGAAAGACACTATTTTGCTCCACTGTGTGCATTTGAGTAAACTAATTAAAACCTGGGAACTTGGGTTCCAACCAAAGCCAAGAAGCAATCGTTATGAGCCGAAGTGAAATGGGAAGCTCCAGACACTTAAAATCAGCTGTAGGGAAAAAAAAAATAGAAAAGTAAAAAAAGGAGGGGGGGGAAAAAGTGGAGGAAAGACAGAAAGGATATTTTGTAATTTTTACTGTAAAGTCAACTCAGTGCGGCTTGAACTGCACGGGGTTAAAATACATTTGGGGGGGGATGCTATACAATGAGGGATAAAGCCCTGCTGAAAAGCAGGGGTGGGGGAAGCAGCGGCAGCCGGCTCGGAAGCGCTGCGGTGCTGTGAAGAGCGGGCAGAAGTGAGCAAACCAGCTGAACCGCTTGCAGAATTAATCAGTAACAAAGAGGCTGGAGCTGTTGGCGGGCTTCAGCCCTTGAACCTGGACTCCGCTCTATAAATTTCAACTTGGAATGGCTCTCTACTTGTTGAAAGACAGGTTGGCTCCAGGCCAAGGCAGAGGGGGAAGAAAAAAAAAACAAAAGAAAAAAAATTCCTTCTTGCTCAGGAAACTTCCCTTCAGTTTCTAACTCTTTTTATGAGCTAGTAATAGGGCAGTCTAGAAAACGGGAAACAAAAAGTGGGTCTTGAAAGCAAAAATGAACCAGGAGCTGGTTTAATAAAGAAAATAAAACAGGTAGGTGCTAAATTCAAATCTGGATTTTGCCTGCACGCAAGTACATCAGCTCTAATAGAAGACTTCAGAGCACCTCGGCAATAATTCAAAGGAGACTTTTACAGTTACATTAGCTGACTACAGGTTTGACTCTGAAAATAATAAATGTCTTAAAAGAGGAAGAGGGCTGTTTAATCCCTGTCTGCAGTCTCATCTCGTTCTCTCCTCCCCCACCACTCTACCTTGTTTAAATGACCATTACAAAAGGAGTGTGGTATAAAAAACATGTAGAAGCATCATTTATTCAACAGCATCTCTTCCCTTTTTTATTTTTTCCCTCTTCAAACAGGGGTGTGCAGCAGAACCGAGACTCTGCTCAACGTCTACTCACTGGCAAGGCAGTTTCAGCCACAAATACCTTGCCGCCGCCGTGCTTTCCCAGCATGAGCAGACAAGGAGTGGGCTGGAGCAGAGTGAGGGGCTGGAGTGCAGAGGGGGCAAGCTGTCAAAGTGGGAAGAAAGAAGGCAAACATCTATTCAGAGGCCAGATGCGCTGAGCAAGGTCAGCTGCAGAGACACAGCCCTTTGCAGCAGCTATGCAATTACATCGAAAGTCTGCACAGCACCGAGAGTCCCACAGCCTGCATGCACGGGCTGGACCGGAGGATCTAGGGCAGCTGGAAGAAGGTCTATAATGATTTTAATTGCTCTTCCGAGATGCTAAAGGGTAGATGAGATGCTCTTTAGCTAGAGCAGAGGGGCTTATGCTCTGTACTGCTTGCAAGAATACATGCAGATAAAATACCCTAATGAGAGAATGGAGAGAGAAATAGGGTAAGTGCCAGCGGTGATCAAAAGGTGAAATAAAATAGTGAAATAAGACACAGCCTAATCAGAGCATGGAGGACAGGGATACAAAATCTTTTCACCAAAAGTGGCTGTTAAGGTAAATTAGATTAATCACTCCCAGCTCTCTTCCTCCCCAAACTCCCTTAATTTTAAAGAAGGGGCTGACTCCTGTAAGGCTGAACACCATCCAAGACTGCTGGACATTTAAAGCTATATACGTAGCATGCCTGCTACAGACACGTATCCTGTACTTCCACTTTCCAAGAAAACTGGGATCTGCTACTTGGTAGGTCTTTTCCATCTGCAGATTTTATGGCTCTACCGAGGGCCCAGTGAGCAGTGTCCCCCTTTTCTCGCTCAAGAAATATGCTACCAAATGCCAGAAGAAGGAACGAGTTTAAGAGCTGTTTGGCTTAACAGTGGTTTGTGCTGATCACACTCGAATCTTGCTGCAAAGGCGTACACGCAAAGAGAAAAAAACAACAACCACTAAGTAACCACTTCACATCTGCCATTAACATTATTAAACTCCTTACAAGAGGTATCTACCCCACCTTCCCCACTACACACAAACATACACACACCCCCAAGCTCTGCAACACAGCAACTAGGAGCCAAGACGGCTCTCCTCACTGCAGCAACCACATTCATTCCTGTTAAGGGGTTAACGATTCATTTCCACTACTTCTCTCGAGAAAACCTACAATGAAAACATTGGCTCACGAAAGCGTTCTCACTGCCAGAATGCCACAGCGCGAGTGAAAAGTCCGTTTTGTTTTCATTACATCTCTGGGATTTCCGGCTTAACTCCTGAGCTTAGACACCAAATCCCTAGATACCCCACCCACCCAGTTTTTCTTCTTTCTTTTTTTTTTTTTTTTTTTTTTTAAAATAACATTTCTACTGCACAGCCCACCAGTTACCATTTGGAGGGTGGGAGGGAATGGGGAAAAGGAACCATGCTGAAAAGGATGCTCTCATTGGAGAGAGCGCACGCATCTCCCAAGACAAGTGTTACCCGTTTCTCCTGGCTTCCAGGGTTTTCTGCTGAGAAACATAGTTTCATTTCTATACCTGGTCTCTCTCTTATATTTCTTACCCTCCAGGCTCCCATCTTCCCACTCAGCCACCGAAGCCAGTGCTGAAAGTCAGCCCCAAATCTATGCCCTTTGAAGTTATGTGACATGACATAGAAATCCAAGCCTTTCTTGTACAAAAAGTATGATTACTTCACAGTTTTGTTTTTTTTTCTCCAGTTATGATAGAAAAATGTTCCAATCTCAGAAAAAACCTAGAAAGGTTCAACCTTTATGTCACAGCCGATTTGGTCACTGTGTGTGTAGGCAGCACAGTTCAAACACCGGCTGAGAAAGAAAAACAATCTATGGAAAACACATGAAGGGAGGCAACCTCATGCTATAGCAACACTTCTGTCCTGCTCAAGCAAAGGAACCATTTCTGTGCCTTTATGTATTTATCCACCATTGGATAGGAACACTGTTAGAGACAGCTTTTTCTTTAATAGTACTTTCACACACCCAGCTTTCCTTTAGCTACATCCCAATCCAAAATTCCTATGCAAACACATACAAAATCCCTTTTTGCAGTCAACATTTCCCCAAGCACAAGTATATTGCTATTAGTTGCATCCACAGAAATGCCAAAGCAGTCCACAAGATGGTTGGGTGCTGCTTTTACTTTGCTCTTAAACAGTTGCTCACAAAGTTGTCGAGAAAAATGAGTAACGACTGGCTGAACAGTGCCTTTTCACCATTCACCGTTACTGTTGCCTATAAAACTCTACCAATCCTTCCAGGGTTATAATAACCAGATATGCATACAGTTTCTGGATGCATGGCCCAAGCAGTTTCACAAAAGGAACCAAATAAAGGCAAAAAGCCGCTTTGTTGGGTGACATTTTTAGTGGGTTCTAACTCTGAGTAAGTCCAGAGTTCTTCCATTGGATTAAAAGAGGCTAACAGCAGTGCCAACATGGTACAAACAAGCAAGTTTTGCTCTTAAAGAGTGACTCCTTACATGCATTCACCCCAGAGCAAGAAGACTCTGGCCATGTGTACTGAATGACCTTCTTAAATCCCCTCTCATCAGCCTGCAAAATGGCACTTCTGTCGAAAAGGTTTTACCCAGCATTGTCACTCATAAAACTGAAGATGACTATAACTAGGAGAGATTAGAGAGGGAGAAAATAACAGCAGCAAGCTCCTGTTTCTCAGTTTGGCACACCGCGCGCTCAGGGACAGGTCCCTGCTTGTGTCACCCAATCAGTCCGGCATGGCCCTGCTGGTTTCAGGGGAGTTACCCCAGGTGAAACTGGGGCAGAGTGGGGTAAATTGGAGCCCCATCACTCCTCCAGCCTTGGGGGAATCCTGCGAACCACATACAGGGCATGGAAGATAACTTTGAAAAACAGTCTGGTGAGAGAAACAAAACTAAAAGCTAAGACTGGCAGGGAGAATCGAGGGCATAATATCCTCAGCGGTATTTTTTAATCTGCTTTTAAAACTCAGCGTGATTAATTTCACTCTTTACTAGCAGATGCCAGGAAGCCTTGGTGCCTCAGTCCCCAGGCAGGACACGGCTGAGGTGGCAGTGGGGAGAAAGACAGGGTGGTTGGTGGCCTTGGGCTGGGTCTGAGGAGAGGGTGCTGAGTGGGGCCCCAGGGTGTGGTGGAGTTCAAGCAAGGGGAAGGAAGGGTTTTGTAACTGGCAGGTTTCTCACCTTTAACTCTTGCTGGGATTAGCAGGGTCTGTGCTGCTGCCTTGGTGAGAGACACGGCAACCGCGGCCCTGCGGCTGCAGCCCTGGGGGTGGCACACTGACAGGCACCCTCCACACTGCCCTCCCTTAGGATCCCCCACAGGGCCAGTCATATTCCTTGGAAACCCCCATGCTGGCCTCCACCAGCTTAAAAGATTAAGCCATCAGAATTTCAGCAGCCTTTGGTCATGCTTGAAGCAAACCTGGGAGGGCAGCTGCCTCTGTGGGCTGCTCCTGTGGGCTGTGGGGTGCCCTGTCCCCAGAGGAGAGCCAAACTCCCCAAGCATCCCCCCCCACCCCACCCCTCGGTGCAAGCAGTGCTCTGGGTGAGATCACCTGGCTTGTTTTTCTCTCCACACCCCAGTAAGCACCTCAGCAAAATCCCAGGGGCTGGAAGCTTGCTCATTAACCCACTCTCAGGGCACTGTCAGTTGACACCTTCCTTGTGTCATGTGTCCTCCCCTTACTGCTCAGCAGCACCAATTAGCAAAACTTGTTGCTAAATACCTGGTGAAGCAGCAAAGGAGTAGGAGGAGGTGCCCAGGTAACTCAGGAAAACCCTACCAGATTCGAGGGAAGAAACAAGCCTGGAAAAGCCTCACAAAAAGGACTGCAGCTGAGTTTCTCAGGCACTATTACCACACACTTCTAGAAGCCTCTTTTTCTTCTCTCTTTCTTCATTGTTTTCTCCTGGCGTCTCTTTTACGAGTCACCCCTGCAAGACCCTTTACCCCAGGGAGGTGCTGGCTGCAGCACCTGGTGCCATGACAGCCTTGGGAAGGGGATGGACACTGTGCCCCATGCCAGCTCAGCTTCAGAGCACCTCTTCCCAACCTGCCTGATGTTGCTGTCACAGTACTTGGGCTGTTTCACCTGGCGTTTCCCTCCCCTCACGTGTGAAGGCATCACGATGGCTGTCTGAGTCCTGCAGTTAATATGGGTGCACGGGTCCATAATGGTACATTGTAAGTGAATGTCTCAGGGTAGACAGCAATAATAATTAGCTGTCATGATTTGAAAAAAGGATAATCCATGCCATTGAGTTAACAATCACTCACACAACACACATGGATTTAACTAATCTTAATTTGGAGAAAAATAACAATTCTAAATATATCTAATAGCCCATTTCATGGAAACCTGCAGCGGTGTTTATCTCTGGCTTCCAGCACATGCGAGTTATTTAGTTTCTCTCACTGGCAGTTTTAGCATTCAAAAGCCTGAAATGAACATTCATGGAGCAGGGGTTGCAGTTAAATCCTGCCTCTGACAGGGAGCCTTTTTTCATGATGTACATCTAGTACAATGTATGGAGCCCAGCACTGGTAGCCGGGACAGGATGAATGAGAAATTCCAATCAACCCCCTCCCCTTTCCTAGCACTATCTTTGTAAAAATTAGCTCACCATCTTAATGAACCTCTGCTGCTGCTGCTGCTGGAGTTATATTTGTGATGGTCTGCTGGTCTGAAGGTGCAGACCTGCCAGTGAACCTGGAGAAGGCCTGGTCCAAGTGCTGCTTGCCCCACAGAGGCTCCCTCCTCTCTGCTGGGGTTTTGTGAAACCACCCAGCGTTAAAATCAAGCTGACTGGTACTTTTTCTTTAACCTGGGTAGTTTCAGAGAGTCCTGATAGCAAACAGACCACAGGGCCATGGGGAGGAGATGAGATACCATCAGTCAAACGACAGTGGGAGCACCGTCCCAGGTCATTCTTCAGCCAGGACAGGTCACCTGATTATGCCCAAGATCTGATAACTATGAAAGATAAAAAGAGGTATAAAATACAACAGCAGTCTATTTTTTTCCAAAATGCCTGCCAGCAGTGAAGTAAAAGAAGCAGTGACCGATAACTCCTCGCCAACTCATTGGCCTGGCTATGTTTTGCTGTGCGACAATCTGGTACATCTCTTTGATACTATCACACCCTCTGTAGAAGAGGCAGAACTGATTTTCAAACAGGTTAGCCAATTTGAAAACAAAAAAAAGTAACTTCACAGGGCAGACTGCTCCTAAGCAAGTCACATCCTCCTAGTGCCAGCTAACATGCTACCACACATCTCACGGACAGTGGTAACTAAATGAAAACACCTTCAAAAACTTGGATTTGCAAGTTACCAGTCAGGGCAAGATGACAGATTTCATTATCAGAAGATCTTTAAAAGCTGATGGCAGAGACAAAGTTGCCTTTGTCTCCACTGAAATATGGAAATGTCAGCTGGAGATTTGTGTTGCATACATAGAAATTCTCGTGGACCCCTGAATTCTGTCTCAAAGCCTCCCTCAATGTGGCACAAGGTCTGTTGTGTGGTCAAGAGGCATTCAGTGACCGGGGCAAGAAGAGCTACCAAGAAAGTAAAAAAAAAAAGACAAAAAAAAACCAGAGGAGGAAAGAGCTCAGGAGCAGCCTGTACCAGGATAAAGACTCAGCACGGGTCTGCATCCCAATATCCTCACACCCTGAGCTACGAGAGGTGCAATGGCAGAGCCAAGCTCAGCACTTGACGTACCCTCAGTGCATTCAGCCATGGGAAGCTGTAAGGTTTGGTGGCTTAGTCACACCACAGAAGGCTGTACAAATCATTCTGACCAAATAAGAAGGTCTACAAAAATAACACAAGATCAAGGAGAGGAGCTGAAGCCTCTTTGAGGACAGCAGTGGTGCCAGCATATTTCAGGGAGCCGGAGTGGCGAGTGGGTGATTTCTGGTCTTCCTCTTCAAATATAAAGACCCAATTATCTTTGAACAGCTTGCTTTACACATGAATTGACACATTTATTTTACAATAAATAACTGAAAGTTATCTATGTTTCCTTTACTGTTAATCTACACAAAGAAATAATAAACAGAGCTTGTCTACAAAAATGCAACTACTGCAGTCCTCAGAATTCAATTAAGCTAAAATAATTAATGCTTCCACCATATTAAATTACTTTATACATTTGAGCCACTGAAGTTTTTTTTTTTATTCTTTAATCTTTTTTGCCTTTTTATTTAATAAAAAAAGTTAGTTTCAAAGGGGGGGGCTGGCTAGGAGGGGGAAAAAGAACATGATTTGCTGTTAAAATGTAATGGTCTCCTTTAGCTGACACAGCATGTAGAGTGTTTTGTGCCTTTGATTAAAATAACATTTTAAATGCTTTGAACAAACATATCTCCCCATACTTCTAAGGGATTATTTTACATATTTCTTGGTGGAATAAAGAAATTCATTCTTCCTGTCGCAGTACAGAAAGGCTAAGAATATCTTTCGTCACATATAAAGTAAAAATACTGTAGGCTGTTGCATTATTACAAAAAAAATAAAAAAATAAAGGGAGGGGGTGGCAGGGTAGGAGAAAGCTGCCTTAGAGATTAAGTTTCCCTTTTATGAAATCGTATTTAGTCTCTTTTTTTAACAAATCTAACAACAATGCTCTACAGCCGCTCACTGGGAAATACCTTTAATGTTAAATGCAGATTCTGATTTTCTTGGCTAATGCAGAAAGCCTTTCTATTGAAATATAAATAAGGGGTTTGGTATATCCCACTAAAGCCTTTCCAGTGAATGACTTCTGTGGGTTTTTCATGGCTACCCTCCATGGCTGTAATGTGAGGCTTTTATCCTACTATTGAAAACTATCCGCTGCTATTAAAAAAATATGGAAGGACACTGCACCTTTTTATCTCAGAGCTGGGCTCCTAATTGAGAAAGCATTATTACGGCACTGTTTAGTGGATGTCCCTATCTCCATGCACTGCTGAGAAAATGCCAATCAAATGATAAACCCTTTTATTTTTCTCAATTCAAAATCTTTCCTACATATTTTTCATTTGATATTCAGTTTAGTCTGAAAGAGATTAGGTGCTCCAGATTGGCTTTTCAATTTTTTTTTTATGCCTTTCCCACATGTGAACATCTCCTGCTCCCCCTCCTACCCCAGCAGATTTTCTGCATGGCAAAAGCTTTGGTTATGTTGTTGCTGACCCCCAGAAGCTGGGATGGGACAACACCCTCTGCTCTGGCAATAGCCGTAGAGGTACTGTGGATTGAACTTGGGCAGAGATTAGTAAGAGATGAGCTCTGGACTGCAACTGCAGCAGAGCTCTCCTAAGCCAACCTACTAAGCACAGCACACCCTCTGCAAGGGGCTGAGCGCCATTGCAGGAGATCAACAGCTATTGGGAGTGCTCAGCACCACTCAGGCAGCCTTCAGCACTATTGAGGGGAAGGTTCTGAATACTTCTCTTCTGCTCCTACCAAATGGAAGGGAAATCTAGCCCTCAAATCTGCTACACCATGACCTAGTCATCTCTCCCAAGAAATGCATTCAGAACTGCAAAAGGATGAGGAAAGCTGAAAGAGCATGAGCAAAGGACGGGGTCAGGTCTTATGGTAGGTTTGCTTACAGTGCTACAGCACAGTCCTGCCACACCTCATGCCCCCAAAGCTACCAGCTGCGCCAGGTCAAGGTGGTGGCTGCACCCCAAAAAAGATTCCTAGGAGAAAACAGTGTAGTCAATGGGCATCCTATACCCTGTCCTAATAGACAGGAAGTCCGAAGCCTGTGGCATTTTAAAGCCACACCCTCATTTATGTGATGCCCAAGCTTGTCAGAGTTGCTGGGGACTGACTCAGAGACCTCCAACACTAAAAGCAGAAATCTCTTAAGCTTCAATTGTAAAGAGAGGAGCCTCTCACCAGTCTTCTGGGGATCCCCTCATGGGAACATCTCTACTACAGGCAGGATCCTGGATCGTCAGATCTAATCCCACAGGACAATTCCTAGAGAAATCGAGATAGTGGCAGCAAAGACAAATTGCCACTGGTGTTCTGTATGGGATGCAGTCGGTTTGAACAAAAAAGGCCCGTTTGAGGGGAGATCCTGCTGTGTAACATAAAACCCCCACTCACTAGCAAGGAGGAGAGTCATCCTTTCACCACTGCAGAGGGGAGAAACACCCTGCATGATGGAAGCAGCCCCATGCCAGGCACTCTGCAGGAACCACTGCATATCCTCTCCTGCCTGCCCACCTCTGAGCAGGGGAGGTCCGCTGAATTAATGTTAACTGCACCATGTACGAGAGTTTTAGAAAAAGAAACGCCTGCCATTTGCTCACCCAGGCCAGCCTGTGCTCTTGTAGCCTCATTCAGAAGGTCCATTTGGGGTGTGCATGAGAATGGAGGTGTTGCCCACCCAACCCAAGCCACCTAAGGAGACCCAGGACAGGAGGCACAGGCAGCAGCGCAGGCCAGGAAGCTGGCATCTACCCAGGGAAGGAAAATGGAAGGACTTAATGAACCCCTGCTTTAGTCCTCACAACAAAATCTTCTTCCCACTAACAGTTAGTGTGAAGAGGATTTTTCCACTGGCTTCACTAGGGTCAGGATGTGGTCCTTCCTAGTGAGTCTGCACGGGACAAAGGGTTTCTGGAACAGGACTAAACTGAGCATCTCACCAAAGTCCCCTATCCCTCCACCACTGCTACCTTCTTAATGATGGTCCTGAAATGTTTTCTGCCCCCCAACTCTCTGCTTTTTCCCAGATGTACAGGCTGCCCCTTGGCTCCCCTGGGGGCCTGAGAGGCTCCTTTCTCCAGCAGCTGGCCCTGCACAGACAGCTACTCTAGATTAAACAGGGGATGGACAGCCCCGCATAGCCATGAGGATCCTCCAGATGGATAGCTCCTATAAAGACATGTTGCTGAAGCCTGTTTCGTGGCACTTTCTAGAGGACTCTAGTTAAAAGATTACCTAGGCAAGTTGATTGAGTGTAAAACGTGCTGTACCTGCAATGTTCTCCTGCTTGGGGCAAATTCCTTTTGTAGGCGTGAGAAGACGGTCTTCTTCATCGGGTGTGACTTGGATCCCGATTTCCACTGGCTCTGACACTTTCCTGAGCTCGGCGCGTGAGGAGGGGGGAGGGCTGCTCTTATCCATGCTCTTTTCATAGCAGACACCACCAGTGCCATTGCACTGTTTTCTCTTGTGCTCTATAAAAACCAAGATGTCTCCCAGCGGGAAGTTCATCTGACACTGTCCACAGGTTAACAAGTCGGGGTCTGTCCCGCCTGCGGCGATGCTGATGCCACCTGGGTCTGCTATTGCCAGGCTCTCATCCTCGTCGGCCAGTGCCGGTTCCACATGGTCAGCCTCTGCTTTGCATGGACAAGGAGAAAAAGGGAGGAAAGGGATGAGGGGAGAAGAGAAAGAGATTGCTTTGAGTGTTCACAGACTCTGAAGGATGCATCACCAGAGGCCCAGCCTCCCAACACCCCCCCCCCTCAAAGAAGCCAAGCCTGATTAGATCTTTCTTTTATTTTTCAGCTTTTCCGCTCTCCCAGAATGATTTCAATATATTTTGCAACCAAGCCTGCCTGAAACAAAATGGAAAGGCTGACCTGGCATAGCTTTCTTGACAGCTCCTTCCCACTGCTGCCAGCACTGCAAGGATATCAGCAAAGAGCCATTTTGCAAGCGTTCAAGCCCCAAGTCACATTCTGAAATAGTTCCTCTCTTTTTATCCCACCTTCTCATTCCCACCGCGTCTCCCAGCCATCTGGCCAAGGCCCCTTCCAGCAAAGCTTATGCACCCAAGTCTTTCCTTCTTTTTCAGAGAGAGGGGGAAAGCTTTTATACACCAAACCAGCAGGACCGGGCTCCCCATGACAAACAAAATTAGTGCCACCTTGTCCCATTACAGAGTTACTGGCAAGATTAAATGACCACCCATTAGAAGAAATTACAACAAACTATTTGCAAGGTTAACATAAGCAGGATATGGTCTCATGAGCAGTTAAGGGGTTTCAAAAGTGTGTACAGTGGGAAAGGGAGTGAGGCACTTATTTAACATACTGGAATATTGGCTGAGCCTGAAATATTCCACTCTATTTTTCCAACGCCAAATAACCCTGCCATTGCTATATAGGCTAATAAAAGATTTTTTGTTTAAATCTTGTCTGCAGACCTGTTGAATTTCCTACCTATACCCCCAAAGACTGGGAAAGGATTTCTGAGTGACCTGAATCAGTTTCTAGGAAATACGTAACTTCTCATTTCACAATTAATAAAACCCAATATGTTTTTAATGGATATTTAGAAGATAATTTTTACACTACAAAATAATTGTGGATCACAATCCATTTCTGGGCAAAACATGTTTTTTGATTTGTTTTCTCTTGTTCTGCCATGTAACTGCCAAATCATACAAACCTTGGACTTTACTCAGGCAAAATTTCCACTGACTTTTGCCTAAGGCTGGTTTGTCTCTGCAAGGACTATAGGATTTGGGCTGAACAAAACAGAGGAACTAACAGTATGTAAATCAGTGACTGAGACCTCTAATCAAATCAGGATTAAAGGAATAGGAGGAAAAATGTTCTCTATTAGCCCGAGCAGTTTCTTTATGGATTTCCTGGGGAAAATAAGTAACACAAATATCTCAAAGAAGTAAGACTGTGATAAACAGATGCTATAATTCAGATCTGGACTCTTCTCCAGTCTGAAAACAAAAGGATTTTTGTCCCACTCTTCAGCAATTGCAAAAAGAAAAAAAAAAAAAAAAAAAGGCGCAAGAGGTAGAAGGTGGAATGCATTGCCTGGCAACAAAAATGGTTAAGCCTTGAAAAAAGGTAGTTTAGAAAAAGAATCGCTCCCATTTTTGCCTTCCAGAATAAATAACTGCTCAGCATATCTAGCAGCTGTATTACAAGTTGCATCAGAGCTCCCTAACAGCAAAGCGTAGAGCAGCAGCAGCAGCACCAATGACAACAGAAAAGGACAGGGACCTAAGAGAAGTGCCCATGCATGGACCATCCTGCTGGAGAAAATGATGGGCACAAGAAGGCTTATGTTTCCCAACTCCCTCGTTCTGAAAAGCATTAATTACCTTTTTCCCCTTAACCTAAGTTTAAAAGGAGTTTGAAGACAATACTAAGCAATTAATTCACCCATTTCTATCATGAAAAGATGCCTCCTTGCCTTAGTGAAAATGTAACTATAACCCTGTGCTGAAAAGGCACTGCTGGGAAGGGAGCGGATGCCTGCAAACAGCGTGTCACGATGGAAAAGGTAATTATTTAGTGCTGCAGTTCCCTTTAATGATCTAACATTGAGCAATATTGTTTATATTGAAGAGAGCTTGCACCTTTAATTACCAATTACATATACATCATTTTAGAGCCAAAAGAAAAGGACTGTGAAAAGGGTCTTTTAGAAATGTGCACGCTATTTGTAGCCAGAATTCCTATTAAGGGGGAGCAGTGTGTCAAAATATTAAAAAAACCCATACAGAAAGGCACACACAGAGGAACGAAGATACACACGCGGGAGATGGGACAAAGAGCTGGAAAAGACAACACGAAAACAGGAACTGAACCAAGGGTCGTAAGAAAGAAAGGTGGCAGAGGGGAAAAATGCTTGTTACTAGTTTCCCTAACATTCCTGTAAAGGCTTTTGATTAAAGTCTGTGTCTTAAATTACAAAGGCTGAATTTCGGCATTTATGTAGATGTTACAAATAAAAAGAAAAGCACGGATCTCAACTTTATTATCTTTTTGATGTGAGGATTTGTATTTTTTTTGCCCGTGATTTAGATTGTGCTCTTCAGAAAACGTAGCAAAATTGCTGCATTTGGTAAGGGTCCTGACCAGGCATCTGCAGAAACATGAAGGAGGTTTGAACAGCTAAACTGTTGCGAATTCTTTCTTTTCAGTTCCACACTTCATCTGAATATTAGTTAAATCCACATATGCCTATTCGCTTACACTCGCTCACTCTCTCTTTCCAAGGACTCTGCAATGGCACTTTTTTAAAATAACATCTGGTATTCCTTCATATTTTGGCAGTCGTCACATCACCGAAAATCAGCTTTTCGTTTTCTTGGTACGCCGAGCCCTCGTGATCAGTAGTAATTGGGTTTCAAACTATCAAAAGATTTTTTTTACTCAACCCTATTTCTGATTTGAGCTTAATAAATCATCAATCATGAGACCAGCTATTCACCCAACAATGCAGAAGCTGTATTACATCCCCTTATTCACGACATGGAAAACAGACATAAAAGAATGAAAAACAAAATACTGAATAGATCTTCAAATGCATTTTATCCATGTCAATTTGCATTTATTTTTTTACTCAGAATAAAAAAAAAACAAGAAAGAAAAGGCTTCCTATTGACAACTCAATTAAGCCATTAAAAACCTACATTCAAGTAACATTACAGGAGAGATTTAAAACCCACAAAGGAAAAGAGAAAAAAGCCTGCAAGTCCAGCCCATAACGCATCGGGTCATGCCTGGTTAATACAACAGCCAAGATCTTAGGCTGTTTAAGGAGCCCTTTAATACCAGTGGGGCAATTTAGGCCAGTCTCAATCTAAAGTTCTGACTCTGCTTGTGTCTGTGGGTTTAAAATGAGTCGCTTCATATTATTTGAATTTAACTCTGTGGTTTTATTGCTGTTGTTGGTATCTGAGTTTAGAGGTAGGAGGGTGTTTCTTCACAAGTATTTATTTAAAATTAATTTATATTTTTAGGAAGAAATTAAGCCCCACAAAATAAGAGAATGGAAAACATTTCAAATCGCTTACATGGGAAAAGTAAAAAAAAAAAGCAAATTAGCTATTTCCAGCCAGGACTCGTGCCCTGGTTCTTTCAGGTGTGTTAAGGTGTGCCCAGTATTTTCCCTACATCCAGAGATTCCTACGCAGAGGATTGCCTTGGCATTGCTTGCCTAGGGAGCACAGCAAGTTGGCGACAGGCAATCTTTGGGGACATGAGTGACACAGTTGTTATATGATGGCTTTGTGAAATTAATGCAACTGGACAATCTAAATCATTTGCTTTACTTAAAAAGTGTTGCACTTGCTGACTGGACTCTAAGCGGCATCTCCAAGCTCTCTGGCTGCCTACCACACCAAAATATAGTGGACAAACCCCTTAATTCCATAAAGGCACTGTCACAAAACCACCAGCACTTCTACTCCAGCGTGGTGACATCATTAGAGCATATGTGCCCCATGCAAACAATGCTCTCATGCCCAGTATTAAAGTGAATGCACACGCTAACAACTTTCTGCCTGTCAGTTGCCTCAAAATCTTACCCATTAATACTGGAAAGACTGTTTTGTTAAAAATCATTTCCACGGCCTCAAAGGACAGAACTATGGATGCTTGTTCAGCGTTTGGGTGAGGCTGGGTCCACACAGCAATCATTCATTTTCTTGCCTTTTTATTGCAGTGCAGAACCAGAGCAAGAAGGAATATAAAGTTTCCAATCTATTCTATTCCTTATTTTTCCTGTCCCACAGTATCAAAATGAGACAAAGAAAGGGGGAAGAGGAGATGATTTGGTGTTGGGCCAAAGTGTTGCATGTGAAACTTCCCCTCTGCGGCTGGTTTCTGCACAAATCAATAACGGGGTGGTGAAGGTGAGTGCTGCCAGTGCCTTCACCACAGAAGTGCTGCTGAGTGCCCTGCCTGCCCCAGCACCCTGCCGCAGCTACTCCCCACCCTTGTGCCCACTTGATGGACAAAGCACAGGCTACCCCAGGGGCCACCCTTCTCTGGGACAAGCTGGGGGTGCCCAGGGTCCACCATGGGGACTCAGTTCCTGGTGGCCAGGCACAGGAAGCTGCCCAGAAATGTGCCGCAGCATATCAAGTGTACTGTTCTCCACACACAGTCGCTGCTGTCTTGAAGGCACAGCCAGAGAGAGCTCAGCCTAGTTGAGGAGCAAGCACAAAGGACTGACTTGCTCTTCAGGGTGTTGGCCCAAAGCAGGCCTGAAAATGATGTCCCTTCAATCAACACCCACATGTCGCATTTACTGTAACATCAACATGCTTAACGGAAATAGCTCAAATCACATGCTCTCTGGCTGGGTTATCACCGAGATCGGTGTCAGGATCCTTGCTGCACAAAGACTAACACTGCTCAAAGCAGGCAATGCGGCTCCTTGCCGTCGAAGTTTATCAATAACCTGCTTCCAGAGCCTCCCAGCAGCTTCCTGCAGCTGCAAGGTGCAGAGTTGAGATTATGCCTACATATTGCATTAGCATCACACTCAGCGGTACCAGGCACCGCCGATCTGCCACCAATTTTTAATTTTTCTGAAGACTGCAAAACAATTGTTCACAGTATTTAATTCTTTCCTGAATGTAATTCTGAGGCTGAGTCGGCCAAAAGAGGCAACTTGATGGAGAAGCCGCAGAAGCACAGGGGACCGCGCTCTGCCTCACTTTCCCAGAGCCTCTCCGGCGTGTGCAAAGTGCACAAAGGCAGCCGGAACAGCGGCAGGCGAGGCTCGGCCGCTCGGTGCGAGCATGGCCCCGGTGCAGCCGCCGAGCCGCCGCCGGCCGGTCAGCGGTCAGCCGCCGCCACGTGCCGGGCGGCCGGAGCGCAGCGCGGCAGGTGCCGGACCCCGGCGGGCACCATGGACCGGCCGTCCCGCCGGACCGCGAGGGGAGCGGGACACGGCGGGGCAGGGAGCTGGGGAAGTGACCCGGTCACCCCAACAGCACCCGCACAGCGCTGAAAGGCTGTGCTGCAGCGCTGGTACCTCAGACGCCTTTTGCAGAAGTAGACCGAACCTCTCAGAAAGCAGTTTAACCCTCTGTACACACCTGCGACGGAGCAAGCCCAAGCACTGCCACAAAGAGACTGTCGACACGTCAGGAGTTAGGGAAAAGAAGAAGGAAAAGGACACAATAACCACGCCAGACCCAAACAGGACAAAAGATAAGAATATCCAAAAATCTGCACAACAACAAATCTCCAACACTTGTCAGATGTTATTTCTTCCGAAACTATGTACAGCGTTACAGAAGGGAGTAGTGTGTCTCCTCTTAAGTAAACTATACATTCATAAAAAAATATTTACTGCTTTTGAAAGCAGAAAATGCATAGGCTCTTCTATAGACTGCAGAAGCTGTAAATCTCTGCAGATAAAATGGGATGTGATGATGTGATATAAAAGCATTCTTTGTTCCCCAGTGAATACATTTGTTTTATTTAAAACTAAACGACAACCAAGGAGAGAAAGGAGCGCTCGGTGCCACAAAAGGAGAAGGAGCGGTATTTGGGTACAGGCTTTCAACTGGCATAGAAAAGAATATTGGAAGCAGAGATTCTTACCCAAGGATTTAAAAGGCATGATCAAAATTAAGTAATTAGTTCAGAGCATGTATTAAACACACAACAGCTCTGTTCTTTTCTTAAATATCAGGCTCAAAAGAGACTGCATTTTTCAATTGTTTATGGCACACTGTTGCTCATATACGATTTTCTTAAGCTTTTTTTTTTTTTTTACTTTCATTGAAGCATATTCATTATAACATTCAGCGAATTTATGGCTTCTTCCAGTGGCTTAGTAAAAGGGGTCATAAAAAAGTTAAGTAAACCAGTATGTTTTTTTCCTCTCCCTTAAGTTTGGATTCCTTTTTTGTACTGTGCTGTCTAGTGCTTAGTCTTTGGAAAGTACCTTGGGCATATCCAGCACACACACAAATTATCAGCTGCTCCAGGAAAAAACAAAACAGAATTTCTTGCAGTGAGGCAACTACACAAAAGACTTGCATATGTCAAAAATACAGAACTAAGTCCCTGTGAATGCTGCACCATTAATCAAATCCCCGATCTGGTGTCACTTTTGCCAGTAAAATGATTATATTCTTCTAACCCCCTTCTACTGGCGCGTGCCTGCAATGCATGAAGTGTGTCCCTCTACTTTAATTTGTTTTCGAATAGCCTGCTTTAGGCATTTTTTATATATCCTTTGGAAAAAAAAAAAAAGAAAAAAGAAAAAAATAAAGCTGCTGCTTAAAGCTCCAGCAAGGGTCTACAGTACTGAGCAAGCAACAGCTTTTTGAGAAGGAGGGCAGACAGCAAGAAAATTTAACTGATGTTCAGGAGCTGAACACACAACTGCCTCTGAGGCTGCAACTGTAAGTGCCGAGAAATGGTGTGCAGCCTGCCCAGATACATTTTTAAAAAGTAAATAAACACCGAGGAGGAAGGTGCTATAGTAAGAGCAGCTGAATGAATCATGCATTTATCAATGCTTGCAGTTATTGATGCCTTTTCCCTCCCTCATTAAAAAGATACATACATACAAAGCCGTCTACAGATGATGCTGATGCTTCACCGAGTGCCTTAGTGGCACTGTTAACTTTAAAGCATGTGAGTAAACCCCAGCCACTCTTTATTTTTCCACATGCTTTCTCTGGACGGTATGAAGGGAAACTAAACTCAACCAACAACTGCACTGCAACCCTAGAGAAACCAAACTGCAACCAAAGAATAGGAAATGCTCTGGCAAGGAGGCTGAGAGCCATTTTGGGGTAGCAGGTCTCTGCAAGGAGACTTTTCCACCAGGCTTCAACCTGGGGGAGTGGGAAGGGTGGGATGCAGAGGAGGGAGTGTGAGGAAGGGTAGCATGGGTGTGTGTGCATTTGGTGGGCACAGGTGAAGGGGAGGAGGAGAGAGGGATAGCTATTTCTCTTGATAAAAGTTCACACTCATGCAATGGAAGGAAAGCCACAGTAAGTGAAGTCTGAGGTTTTGGGAGGGGAGAAGGGAAGGTTTTCCCCATGGCTGTGCAACACTGATGCTCTTCAGCTTACCGGTTTGTCAAATGAGCTGGCTGCTGTCTATATGCTTCCAAGTAGCTCAATTCAAACATTAAATGAAGTAGAGAAATCATCAGATAAATTACTGGTTCTCTCTACCCAAGAGTGAAGGGTTTTTGTACAGCTGATGACAGCCCTGATCCTTTGTCTGACCTAATTTACTTCTCTTGAAGGTTAGAATAAAGCGCACTTTCCTGTTGCAGGATAACCTCCGTCTACATATTGCACCCTAAAAATAAGAAGATGCTTCTGCTATGTTAACAGTGCCCTAACTTGATGGGCTTCTCGGGATGGGTGAAACAGACATCCAGAGCTTCCCGAGTGTACACCACTAAATTATATATTTGGGCAGGAAAGCGTCCTGCTAAAGTCTGTCCACGACACGCAAGCCGACTGCAGCAGAGAGCAGCACAAGCCCGTCGGAGAAGCCTGTGAGCTGCTCAGCAGCAACTTCTACATGACAGATGTGATTCTGTGTTTATTTCTCTAGGAAAAAAAAAGAATGCTTATTTTCATTTACAGGAACTGCAGATTGTTTGCTCTAAGGACCTGAGGATCAAAGTACGGTAAACTATCTCATATCAAATCCTCTCGGCAGGGGTACATGTGGCTTTCTGATAGGTAATCTAAGCCAATTTCTGTACATGTGTGTCTGCTTTGTTGCTGCACACATCTTGCCCTACAACTCCAGCTTCTTCACTCTGTGCTTTCACATCCACTGGAACTAGCATATGGATCTCCGTGGGTTCCCCCGCTCCCCGCCACGCAGGAGCTCACTCATGTACAGGTATCATTACCCCGATTACTATCTGACAACAACAAATCGAGAATTTAAACATTGTCTGTTGACAATAAAAAGCACCGTTAAAAACTAATTTTAATTAAAAACTCTTGTCCGCCCGAGTCAATTAATCAGCCGCGATTTAGTTAAAAATAGATTTGTCTCGCTGTCAGCCTCTCTCAGCTAGCTCTGTATAGATCTTCGCATGAAAATCAATAGTACAACTTTCCGGCGAGCACATCTCGCAGCACGGTGCGCGCCGGGCGCGGCGGTGCGGGGCTCCGGCGGAGCATCCCGCGCGTCCCGCGGCGGGGCTAGCGCGGCCATCGCACGGGCTGGGAGCTCCCCCTAGTCGCCAAGCCCCGCCACTGGCGGCCGGGGCACACGGCAGGCTCCCGGCAGACAGCGAAGTTTATTTTGGAAAGTATTTTCCATCAACAAACAGCACAAAGAGCAAAGAGATGCAGGTAGGAAATGAGGGAGACAAGCTAACATCGTGTGCGAGGCGCGTTTGAAGCAGAGATGTTTGCTCGCGGCGAGCTCAGCCCTGGAGAGAGCAGCTGAAATCAGCCAGAGTCCGTAACTGATATCAAAAATTTGTACTACTTCTTCGAGCGCACACTCCTCTAAGTCATAATTATTGCCAAATATGCCACAAGACAATCCTTTGTTCTGCAGAGAAACACGAATTTTGTGCAAAACAAGGGCTTCCGCCATTCCTATTAAAGGCAGCCAGTTTGTAAAATCTTGAAGAGTTTTATTTCTCAGTATTTAAATAAGCCTGACAAAATATGCTCTGCATCTGCCGACCAGCAAAAAATGCAAAATGGTTTCTCACCCACTGTATATCTATATAAGCCACCGGACACACCAACCAAAAAGGTCAGAACAACCCACAGCCACAACCTAGTTACTCTGCACCAGTTTTAAAAAAATATTTTAAAAGACCAGAAACTATGAAAATGTGCCAGTATTTTTTTATTTATCTTGTAAGTCCAATACAAGTATACTCAAATGAAAGACAACCTGGAAGTTGACAGCATATAAGCTTTTTTCCCCCCATCCTATTTAAAGTATACGCATGTAATGTCTTAAAAGCATGTTAAGCTTTTCTGTGCACAGCCATGCAGGTATTATGAAAAAGGCATCCATCCTTAAAATAATAGTAATTTCCTCTTTAATTCTTCAGTCGCAGCTTACATTCTCTTTGTATTAGAGTTGATTACATTGGTGTGGGTTTTCTTCTGCAGGGAAAGTGCGTTAATTGCACTAAATCTAAATGCATTTTAGGAGAACTCCTTGAAGCAATTTGCAAAACTTTGACATGCAAAAAATCATAGGGGCTTTTGTTATGATTTTTAATGACTACGTACAAAACAAAGTGATACAGGAAATTATTGCTCTTCCTAGGAAACCTGTTGACCAGGTACTGAAGAGCTGCCTTGGGAAACCAGGTTCTCTACCTGGAATTGTATGATTTTACTATGCCTTTCCTCCTCTATCTTTGCTGCTGCTCTACAGAAATGTTCTTGCTTTGCTGCCTTCTGCAAAACTGCTACCAGCTAGCTTTTCACATGCTCTTGCCTTTCACATTTCCTTCAAATGCAAAATGCAGGGCTAGTTTGAAAACAGATTTCTCAAATTAAAAATGGAAGATCTTAAGCTAGAAAATCAGCAGTTTGAATCAAACCAAAATAACGTTTCTTTGCACAGAGCAACTCAACACCTCAGCCTCCTCTCCTCTACATAATCGGTTCTTTTGCATTGTCCACCCATTTAAATGAGCTTGGCTACCAAGTTTCCTCTGTCCACCACAAGTGAAGACAGGTCCGGAGTTGCCCTTTTCTCTCCGCGTTTAACCTCTTTTTTTTTTGTCCTGCACCTACACCCTTTACAAGGCTGCCTGAGTGAGCCTGGCAAGGACAGGCAGGCCACTCTCGTTTTGCAGTCCTGAAGACCGCTGTGCTAATGAGATGCTGCAACTCTGCAGCACAACTATATTGCACTTTCTCTGCTTTTTGAGTTTGTTTGTCTTACACTCAGGATCTAAACGTTTCTCCAAACACCAAGTGCATGAAACCAAATAAACTCCAGCTGAACAGTGTCAGAAAACCCTTCTCTTTTTTTTCTCTCCCCATCTCTCTTTCCTTGCCTGGCACAGACCTCCAATCCATCCTGAAATGCAACTCTCCTGACAGATGCCAAAAAGGGAGACAGGGAGAAAAAAGCCCAAGCTAAACACGACATAAATGCAAGATTTCTGCAAACAATATCAATTCATCCTGGCTTTGGGGGCTTGGCTTGGGGTTGACTCTATTTTGTTGTAAGTGCTTTGGTTTCCTATTCTGTTGCCCGCTACTTTCCAAACTCCCCTTTAGAGAGGACACTCTGCCTGGCTGCTTTTCCCCCATGACTGACACTTCCCAAGGAGTGCAGAGACTGCGACCCCCTCTCCCGCAAGCCTGCAGCTGAGGCTCAGACCTGTGCTCTGAAATGCCTGCGCTGCTGCTCCCCAGCCCCAACCCCAGCCCGGCGCAGCTCCCCCCCACCCCCCCGCCTCCCACCACCTCCTCCCCTGGATACCTTCATTTTTTTCTGCCACTGTTCAGTATGCAGCCTGATTTCTCCGCCAGCTTCCTCAGGATGGAGAGATAGATAAATACAAGAGGGGAGGGAGGGAAGCTCGTACTGCTCTGCTCTCCATTCCTCCCCCAGCCTTCCCCGCTAAACCCATTGTACACGCAGCTCCTCGGCACCTTTGAATGCTCTCCTGCCTCATTATTTACGTTCAAGTAAAGCGATCGGAAAAGGAGATCAAATTGGAATAACAAACCTACCTGGCTCTCTTCTCCACCCCACCTCCCCCCCACCCCCCCAGCAGCAACAGCAGCGAGAAAAGAAATGTTTCACCCATTGAAACAAATTCAGATGTGCGCAACAAAACAGATTTTCCGCACACCCCCTTTCAACACCCCACATCTCCTCGCAAGAGAGGCAGAAAACAAGTAGGAGAAATTACACAGGGCGATTTAGGGGGGCTGTTGATTCTTTTTCTTTTAGAAAGAAAATTAAAAAGCAAAAAAGGGGAAAAAATAAGAAGCCACCAACAAAAAGGGTAAGACATTTTCCAAACCGGATGGTCAAAATCAAAAATGCAATTAACGAAGGGGAGGGAGTTGAGGAAGGGGGGAATCCACCTTTTGTGGTGATGCAAATCTGTCTCCAAAATAACAATGAATTAAAAACAACATCCCCAGAAAAAGCTGAAGACCAGATGCATCTTCATCAAGGTTCCACCAGCTGATGGGCTGGGGGTGGGGTGAGGGGTACTTTTTAAAAAATGAAGGCGCACATCCAAAAAAAAAAAAAAAAAAAAAGGAGTATGTATATATATATATATGTATATATTTTAAAAAATAAAGAAAGAAAGGAAATACAGAAACAGCGAAAGAAATTAAAATTTTGGGACTCAAACCGTCCCCCAACAACCCTCCGCTATGAAAAGAAAATCCCAGTGGAGGTGGAAAAATTATACACACATATATATCTCGATTCCCAAGGAAATCTTACAAACAGAAATTTATCACCGGTAACAAAGAAAGAGAGGAGCTCGCAAGCACCAAATGCTCCTGGCAGATGGCTCCTATTCTTGGCTTTCAGGGGAGGGGAGAGAAGCCGGGGAAATATTTTATTTATTTATTTAAATTTTTTAAAATCTCAACATAAATATTCGGATCCGCCGCGGCTCAGGCTCAGCCCCGGGCTGGCTCCGTGCGAGCCGCCGCCCCCCGCAGCACAACAACTTGCGGACTCGTCTTGCGGGGCGGGGGGGGGGGGCAGGGGTCCGACCGGGCTTCCCGAGTGCGGGGCCACGGCGCGCTGGGCATTTTCTTACCACCCCCCCCCCAAACTGGTCCTATGCTACCGGAGGGAAATGGGGACCCCCCTGACCTTCCCCTTCCCCGTGCCCCGGAGGCGTCGGAGCAGCGCGGAGCGCTGGGGACCACGCGGCCCGGGAGGCGCCCCCCACATCCCCCCGCCTAGCCGCACAAGCCCCCGGGGACGGGAGCGGCGGAGCAGCGGAGCGGGGCGCCCGCTCGGGGACCTGCCCCCTACTCTGCCTGCAGGCACTCGCCCCTCTCCCGGAGCTGTAGGGGTGGGAACGGGGAGGAGGGGGATTCTGGTGCTGGGGGGAGGGGGAGCGCCTCCTTCCCTCCCCCCGCTTTATTTTTTCCTTCCCTATTTTTTTTTTTTGGGGGGCGGGGGGGGGAGGATATGTGTGTATTTTCACTTACAATGGGAGCTGCAGCAAAGTGCAGCCTCCGCTCCTGCCCCGCGGGCGAGCCGGTGCCGCTGCCCGGTCCGCATTTCGTGCACTCCATCCCCGTCCCCCGCCTCGGCTCTCCTCGCGCCCCCCGCCACCGACAGACACTCCCGCCCGCACCGGGCCCCTGAGCAGCCCCTGCCCTGCCTCTAGCCCCAGCCGAGCTGGTTCTGGCTTCCCCCGCGCTTCGGGGAAGAGTTCTCTTCCCCCGCCGGCGATGCACCTGGGGCGGGCAGGGCGCAGCTGGCCGTCTACCTGCCCCGCGCTCCAGTGCCGAGGGGCTCGGCCCCGTCGCCGCCGGCCCACCGCCTCCATGTGCTTCCCGCTAAGTCCCCCCGGCCGTTCCGCTTCTCCCTCCCTCGCTGCCCACCTTGATCCGCCCCCCCCCCTCCGCGGCCCGGCTGTCACGCCGAGGCAAGGCGCTCGGCCAACTTTTCCCACCGCTCCGTGCTGCCCCCGAAGCGAGGAACGAGCAGCGGGGCCGCGGGCGAGCGGCGGAGCCCCGGCGGGGTAGCCCGGCGTGGCCAGGGGTGGCCCGGCCCAGCCCGGAGCAGCGCGCCCCGCTCCGCCGCCCCCCGCACACGCAGCCGCTCCCCGGGAGAGCCCCGCGCCGCCCCACGCCGCGCTCTGCCCGCCGGCAGCTCCTTCCCCGCTCCACGCCGCCTGCCCTCCCGCCTGCCTGCCCGCCTCACCTCCGCACCGCTGCAAAAACGCACAGCAAACTTCGGGCTTCTCCCCCCCTCCACCCCCAGCCCATCCCCCCCAGCCACACACCCCCCTCCCCTCTTTAATTCCCTTCTCCTCTCCCTCTCTCTGAAGTCATTTACCAGCTTTGGTTGCTCCTGGAGTTCCCCCCCCCCCCCCCCCCAACCGCTTCCTCCCCTTCCCTAATTTTGCTTCTCGATTTCGGCTCGGTCTGGTTCCAAGTTCAAACTTACGTGTGATAATCTCTCTTTGTGACAAGTGCTGCGGGTTTCCCTGCTTGCGACGGGACATTGCCCTGGCATTTACACTGGCATCGCCTGGAGAGCTGCACTGGTTTGGGGGGATGTGTTGGGGGGCCGATCCTCCTCCTCTTTTTTTTTCCTCTTTATTCTTCTTCTTCTTTATCGACTTCTTCTTTCAAAAAAAAAAATCAAAACGAAAAAAGCCTCCTTTTTGTTGCTGCTGTGGTGCACTGGATGGGATTCCCTCTCAATTAAAAATCATCATCATCATCATCATCATCAGGAAAAGCTCTTTCTCGCTCTTTTTTCTCTTTCTCTTTCACACACTGTCTTTTCTCCACTGCTTCTGCCACTTGGGCTTCCAGATCTCTTCTTGAACTTAGGAGGATATGCACCGCCAGTGACACTTTTCTCTTTCCCTCTTTCCAGAGTGCTTGGCAAAATTGGCAAGTGCGCTTTTCCACCAGGAGGGTTAAAAAAAAAAAAAAAAAGAAAAAAGAAAAAAAAGAAAAAAGAAAAAAGAAAAAAAACAGTAGTAAAAAAAGAAGAAAAGTACTAGAATTGGGATAGCCCCCACACAAAAAAAAATTGCCAAAAAAAAAAATGTTTCTCAGAGATTGACCCTTGCTGGGTAGATATATAGAGAGAATTTTTTGAAAAGGGGTAGCCGAAACTGTGTCTCCTCTTTCCCAGTTCAAGTGGCACTGCTTTGCCCTGGTGCTTTTAGATTGCCAGTGCTCCTGCACCACTTTGCACTCTTCCCCCCTCGCCTGGCACTGGGACTGGAAGGAAGGAAGCCCCCAGTGCAGCTGGGCTGGTGCTGGCTATTACTATTATATATTGCAATGTGAAGATGGCGGAGTCCTGGTTCTCTGGGAGCGCTCTGTCTCTCTATGGCTGGGGCTGCCTCTGTACAATGGGATAAAATTCAAGTTCAAGTGCGGACGTGACGTTTAATCTGCACTAGAGACAAAAAGACCCAGAGAGTAGGAGCACTGGGGGCGACTAGCGGTGGCTTTTTAACATTGTACCCTGCAAGAGAACAAGAAACGCCACTCGCACACACCGCACACACCGCACACGCACACACACCGCACACACACCAACTACGGCACACGCAGGGCTCGCCGCCGCTCCGGGCTTTGTGCAGCGCCGCTTTCAGTACGCGGAGCGCCGGCGGCCAGGGAAAGAGAGGGGGGAAGGAATAAATCCGCATCCTCACGCACGGCCAAACTTCCCCGAGCCCGGCGCCGGCCGCAGCGGGGGCGGCTCGGGCGGGGGAGGCTGCCGAGGTCCGCGAGGGGCGCGGGGGGAGGCGGTGGCTCTGCCCGCCCGTGCCGCGCTGCCCGCCCGTGCCGCCGCCTCGCCGCTGCTCATCGCGGCCGCCGCTCTCCGCCGCCCGGGCTCGGCGCTGGGTCGTGCTCCCGCCGTCCGTGCCCAGGAGCGGAGGCTCCCCGGGGGTCGCGGGCTGCTCTTCCTTCCCTCCAGGCGCCGCCGCAGCTCCTCGGCGGCGAGCGCGTTCCCCCTGCATTTCTTTCAAACAGTTTTACAACAACACAAATATCTGTGTGGGCTGGGGAGAGGGAATTTTTTCCCCCTCCTCTCTCCCTACCCGAAGCGCGATGGTAGCGGGACACGCGCGCACACCCGATCCGCACACGCACACACGCTCCGACCTTCTCCCACCCCCTACCCCCCTTCCCTTAAAATACTGGCAGAGAGTATTTTTCCTTGGAGGAAATAAGTCTCAGCCACGAACGGAGAGACGCCGAGTTCCCAGGAACGGCATCCCAATGCACTTGTCCTCCTATTTCACACGCAGGTAAATGCCCACAACTGCGTGCGTTTCTAACTTGGAAGATTCTTGGAAAACAACTTTTTCCCCTCTACCTCCGCTCTGCCAGCCCATCTCCTGCGATTGTTTCTCTCTCTCCCTCCTCCCCCGATAAGTAAACACTTCGGTGCAAACAGCTTTTCAGCACCAGGTCTGGCCAGGGCGAGGGGAACGGGGAGAGGGGAGGCCTGGGGGCTCGGAGGCAGATGGAGCAGAAACCCAAGAAACCAGTCTGTACCCGGAGCCCACTTGGAGACCCGCGCTGCACTCGTGTCATTTACTTTCCACGTTAAATTAGTATTTTTCGTATTAAATAGCATGAGAGCCTGGAGGGGACCAGAATTCATCTCGATGCCCTTAATCAGCTTTGAGAAGAATTTGGCTAAACAGCATCGCTCTCGCCTCCTCCAGCAAATCTGCCTCTCCCTCCCCACGCCCGTCCGCCCGCTCACAGCTCGCGTTCCGGCGCTGCCAGACCCCGCAGCCCGGCCCGGCGAACGCCGAGGGCAGCGAGCACCCCAACCCCGGCCGGTGGGCGCCGGGCCAGCCTGGCGCTGCCCTCCGTGCCCGGGCTCGGCCCGCCGCCTCTGCTAACGCTCGACAAACACGTACGAGACCATTAACGGCTCTTAAACTGCTGCGATTGTTCGCCCTGTGTGTTTGGTTTGTTCCGCGGGGTCCTGCAAAGGAAAATGACCGTGGTGATGGCAGGGCCCCTCCGCCGGGCGGGGAGGGACGGGTCCGCGGCCCCGGGGCCCTGCGGGGGAGTCCCCGGTCCTGCCCTGCGGGGCAGCCGTGTCCGAGCCGGGGTAAAGGATGCGGCACCATCGCAGGGGGGCTGGCGGGAGAAGGGGCTCCCCTCGCTGACCTCGCCCCCGCGGGAAGGGGCCCGGGCGGATCAGCGGGGATGGGGCTGCCCGCACTGCTCTCCCCGCTTTGATCACGCTCTGCTCGCGGCCGGCGAGGCCGAGAGGCTTTGTGTGACTGTGCTGCTGCTCTCAGCTCGGCCCGAACCCAGGCCACGCCGCGGGGCTGCGGCCGCGGGCACCGGGCTGTTGTGGGGTGCAAAGTCCGGCCGCCGGCGGCCGCCGCCGTTCTTCGGCGAGCTGCAGGAAGCTGCACCCCTTGGGAGCGCGGCTTATCGGGAAGTTACTGGGCATCATCTGTTGATTAACCAGTGTCTTCCAGTGGGCACCGAGAGCAGGAGATAAGGGCCGGGAATGATTGACCAGGAGGACTCCCCGGCTGCCCGGGGCAGAGGGGTCGCCGCAGTGCCCTCCCGCCCCTCCGGCTGCGGGCAGGGCTTCTGGGGTTGAGCCCCCAGCCTGCCTCCTCCTCCTCCTCCGAAAATACATCCCAATAGAGGGAAAAAAAAATTCCAAAGTGATTTCTCAGTCTTCTCTTTCCTCCCCTGTCTGGCACTTGTGATCATTAGCACTGAAAGCTGTTAATGTCTTGTCTCACAGCTCCCCCTTTAGTCTCTCTGCTCTCCCTGTCTCGCGTTCAAAGCCAGATCAATAGCAGGCTCTTTCTAACCTTGACCTATCCCTCGACCTGCCTCCATCTGCAGCTGGCCCCGCGCTTCCCTGTCTCCCCCAGCCGCCGCAGCAGCCCCTTGAGAGGGCCCGGTGTCCCCGGGGGCTGTCCGGGCGGCGGCGGCCCCGGCATCGCCCCGCTTTGTCCCGCTCTGCGCGGCCGTGCTGGGCGCTCGCCGCCGGCAAAGGGGGCTGAGCCCCCCAGGCCTCCGCTTCGCTGTCCTTGGGCTGCGGCTCAGCTCCAGCCTCTGCCACCGGCCTGCAAGCTTGGGGCCGGAGCGCCCCACGGCCACTGCAAAACACCCAAAGAACCCCACAAAAATATCACCAAAAGAAAGAAAAAAAGCGCGAGCAAAATGGGAGCATAATCTGCAAGAAGAAAACAAGCTTTTAGATAGCTTTAGACGTCCTGTGGTCCCTCGTTTTAAATTAGGGGGAAGAAAGCACTATTGTACACTAAATATCTTGTATTAAGATAATAATCTTTTCTGTCTTTGTAGTATATAAGGGATTTGAGGAGTTCTCACACAGAAACACCGTCCTTATCATAGGGAACAACAAGCTCATCTGATGTCAAATATTCCATTTTATCCTATGTACAACAAGGCATGCTGAGTCAAGAACTCTCAGCACACATGCTCAGCTTCTGGGTTTCTCTTTTTTTTCCTTTTTTTTTTTATCATGCAATGTCTTTAGCTAAAATTTGGCACGGATATGGATGCATAAATAACAGTGGCTTCCGTGTAAAGGGGAAATCCCAATATCCTCATGGAGGATAAGCTTGATGTGCCACTTGGACATATTTCGAATGCATTTCCACTTGCTCCCTGTTTGGTCAAGTAACTTTTCAGTGGAAGAAAAATTGTAGCTGCAGATTCTGTGTGATGTGATTTTGGCTTCTCCTCAGTGTTTAATGTGAAAGCTTATGCTAAATTAGAAGTAAATTGTTTTTGATACAGGTCTGGGATTTGGGGCGGGGGGAGAAAAGAGAGAAGGAAGGAAGGAAGGAAGGAAGGAAGGAAGGAAGGAAGGAAGGAGGGAGGGAGGGAAGGAAGGAAGGAAGGAAGGAAGGAAGGAAGGAAGGAAGGAAGGAAGGAAGGAAGGAAGGAAGGAAGGAAGGAAGTTTGAGACAATCTTGACATAAATGGGGCTGCTGTCCTCATTCTCTTTGAATCTTTAAATGTTGCTGCTTGGGAGGAAAAAAAAAAAAGAAAATAAACACAGGGCGTTGATCTGTTCAGCTTAGTTAGCCGCTCCACCTTGTGAAACGGCACAGAAACACAGGATCTAACCAGATCATATTTACATACATATTAATAAAGCTCCCGAGGTGGCAGTTCAGCCTTCACATACAGAGCAAGGATCTCTGCGAGTTCTCATTTTAGACCCATAAAAACAGATAAAAAGAGGTCTTTTGGGCTTCCCTGAATATTTTTCTGCAGTGGTTTTATATCATTTCTGAAAATTACATAGTTAAGTGGCATCAAATTTCTGGGTGATATAATAACTCAAAGTGTGTAATTTTTTTGTATCAAATCACTTTGCAGCCATAAACAGAGCTTCAGAACCTCAATTAGAGGAATGATTTGGTGGGGTTTTCATTTATGGCAAACACTAAAATTGTTCTTGTTATCTATTCAAATATATATAAATTGCAACATTTATTCACTTGATTTTCTTTTCCATGACACTGGTGTATTTGAGAGTGCAGTGAAATGAAGGCTTAAGAGGATAATGTATTATCTCCTGCCCCATTCCCAAGACTTTTTGGAGTGAGGTAAAAATGATGAAGATTTTGCTGTGTTTTCAAGATATTTGGTGTCCTCTTATTTTTGGTGGCTGTGACTTGCTGATGTTTCTAGGAGTGAATTTAGAAAATGAGATTTTTCTCAGCGTTTACATTCTAAACCTCCCTTGGAGTCCCTTCCTCCGTCAGTGGTCTGTGAGGTTTTTTGGTGGTTTTTTTTTCTTTGCTATGTTTTTTTTCAATTCACACAGAGTCTCTCATTTTTTCTAACTCTTCCCAAGTGTTAAATGTACTAGATAACAGTCTGAATGCTGCGGCTGAGTTTTCCCACACACCTATTTTCAATAAAAATAAACAAAAACAATACCACTTCACCAAAAAGAAAGAAACAAAAAACCAAAACCCAGACAAAATCAAACAAACAACAACAACAACAAAAATAATGGAACCAGCAAGCCAGAATAGAAGAAAACCACTGTTTTAATTTTGGGGCTTTTTTCAAATCACATAAAATGCAAGATCAGTCCATGTTTTCCTTCTTTATAGCTTCAGACTTTCTGACAGGAGAGATCCAGGAGTGTCCCCACTGAAATCACTTGCAGGACTTCAGGGATTGCACTGAGAGCCAAACTTGCCCCTACATTTGTAACTTGGGGGTCTTTCTAAAAGATAACAATTCTCTCCAGCACCTTCTCTCATCCTGCAAAGGACCACCTGCACCTGTGTGCACATGCCAACAGGCAAAGGTAGAGGGGAACATGCTTTAAAAGCATCCAACACAAAAAGGAGTCAAGCATCCCATCTGCTACATGTACTCCATCCCACTATGAATGCCATTTGTGCATCCACACAGCACCCGCTTTAGGACAAAAAAAAAATTTGAAGGAAGATGGGCAAAACCTGCTGTTGCTGGGGAGGCTTTTTAAAAAAAGCTGGCACATCTTTTCTATCGACTTCAATCCAAGGATTGTTTGTGCCTTTGGAAAACAAATGCCATCATTGCTTGGTGCAGTAAGCTAAGTTTTGTGAACCAGCACTAAATTCATCATTAAAAAAAAATCCCTGGAAACCTCATAGAATTTGAGGGCTATTTTTGTCTGAAGAGGAACTTTTAAAACTTGGTCCATTGTGGAAATACATAATGTAGTCTTGCATGACAGATTCATGTGCAAGTTGGCTGGCACATGGAGGGGACAAAGAACCCTTCCTCCCTCCATAGGTATTCCTCAGAATTTACACAAGCTAAAATTTGGGACTGATACAGCTGTCCTCTGCTTTTAAGTGCAAGTTTCAACTAATTTCTTCTCTTTCCCTTCTCAGATGATTAGAGGATTTGAAATCTTTGGACTGTTTAAAATAACAAAGGCCTCTAAGCTCTGAATGTTGCAATGAAATCTTCAGCTTGAACTCACGACAGAAACATTCCAGTCTGTCTCTTGTGAATCATGAAAATCTGAATCTGAACATCAGAAAAGAGTGGCAACCCATTCATTCTTGTCCTTTTTCCCTCTACCTTCTTCCTACCTTATTTTATTTAAATAGGGTATATCCATAGTAACAAATCAGCATCATTGTTGTTATTGTTTTTACTATTTTAACTTGCGCAACGGAACTCAAACAGGGAAACTCATCAGTTTCTAGGTTCACTATCAGCCTCTGCAGTTTCATTATTCCTGTTGACAATTACGGATCGCAGAAGTGTGGATGCCTGGCCGGGGAGTGCTTGTATATTGCACCCAAATTACACATTGCTGTTCATAAAGAGTGGAGCAAAGTATGAATGTTAGCGTCATCACTCGTGTCTCAGGCAACTACTCACATCTTAATTGAAAATGATCAAATAACAGTATTCCCTTCGACAAACAAATGGCAATGTCTTGCCACACTCATTGAAGGCAGTTGAGCTGGAAAGCCAGGGCAATAGCTGGTGTTGGCCATAACACACTGAGAACACACACGTGTGTGCACACACACGCGTGTGCACACACACGCGTGCTCCAGCCCTGGATTGTGTTCCCTTCCTGCTCAATTCCTTCAAGGATGCTTCTCCTGACTCCAGGATCGTGCTTCCCACTCTCCCAGTTGGGATTTCACCTTTTTCCCATGCGCATCGCTTTTGGCTTCTGCGTGTGAGCTGCAGGTCAGTGCCGCAAAGACAGATCAGTTCTTTCTCTCACCTCCTCTGCTGCTTTGAAAGGTAATTTAGGATGATCAGGCCACCTCAGTGCTGGGTGGACCAGAGGTTTGACAGCAGCCTAGTCAAAGGCTACTGAGAAACGAAGCATGTACTGAGCAGCAAATGAAGTCTTCTCTGAGCCAACTGTTCCACCTGGACCTCACTACAAATTATTGTTTTCAATTACCACCTGTGTACTCCTTCCCATGCAACTTATTGATGTAAAATTACAACAACACTGGTATAAATAAGTTATGCTGTGGTTGTAAAATGGAAGAAATTTTGTTGTAGCAATTATGTTCAGCAAGATGACAAAATAAATTTCCAGTGCTGCGCTTGCAGTAACCTGGGGAATTTAAACCTCATAATTTCCATTCATTTCAGATAATTTGGAGTAATTTCTATATGTAATAACTTTGTAATGAAAAACACAGTGGTACTGAAGTGATTTCAACTCTTTTTTTTTCCTATGGTATACATGGCACAAAATAAATAATAAAAATAATATTTCCTTTTTGTATGTGTTCAGTAATTCTTTCAGCAAAATCATAAACTAATACCAGGACTAAATCTTTGTCCATGAAATGAAAAATAAATTGAGTTAAAGAAAGTGAAAAAGTATGAAAGGCCTTGGATGTTTTATTGTGACTTTATTAAATTGTATCATCTCTATGCTCTATGGTATCCCCAGGGGTTACTGTGCTGGGGAAGGGCAGAGAGCTAGATAGATACATGTCCCTAGATCAAAAGCAGAGATGGTTGGAGGAAATTCATACAAAAGTGCTTAATTCAACCCCTTAATTTTTAAAATGGAAACTGGAAGTAATAATAAAATTTTTTAAAAAGAATATGAGAGAGGTGTGGTATGGTACAGGACAAAAGGCACACGTTGCTTTGGGGCACTGATTTTCATTAGTGTATTTGATGGTAAGTTACTTAGAGACTGTAAACATGTGTAATCACAGAATACGTTCCAATACAAGGGAATAGCATTTAATTAAAGATAAGAAAGAGTACTGTACATCACTGAAAAGCTGTATCTGTGTCCTACTTACCATCGCAACACAAGGCTATTATTACACAATAAACAAGAAATCATGTGCACAGATTTGTGGAAAATAGTGGATTGCTTGGGAAAAATAATAACATGATACTAATAATGTTACTTTTGCATTTGAGTCTCACATGCATCTCCAGGTAGTTTACAAAGGTGTGTAACGATTGAAATGTTTGTCCTAATAATAAGCAGAAGGAGGCATAAAAGGTGTTCCTATAACCTTGAAAGGTCACCCAGCCAAGCTGTGGGACTGAAGCAGAAATGTAAGTTTACCAGGCTGAAAAACAGTTCTCTTAACTGCTAAAAACCCACATCCCAATGGCACCTCTACCTCTCTTTTTAAACAGCAATATTAAAATGTCATGTGAGTACTCTTGAGCTGTACAAGAAGAGGGTCAGTTTGAGTAAATTGCCCCCACGTCATACAGGGATGATACTCAAGGTTTGCACCTGCACACCCTTGAATTTGCTGGGTGAGTGCTCCTTACCCTTGGCTTGTGCTGTAACCCTGCCTGAAGGCTGCCTGAAGATAACATGGAATGCAAGTGGACTGAAGGTTTATGACAGCCCACTGGAAATGTTGTCTGGAGATCTTACTAAGCAGTGCTGGGTAACCAAAAGGAAAAGGAAAAGATGGTCTAGAAAACACTCTGATTTTGAAGGGAGACATCAAGCCACAGAAAAACAATGCACGAATTCTGAATTTGAGGCTTGCCTGATACTGAAACCAGAGGTTATTAGGTGCCTAAATAATACTTGAGACGTAATTGCCAATTTGATCAAGTCAGGATTTGTCATACAACACTTTATGTCCCAGATAACCAGGAGATGTGGGTCCAGAGGCCATACTCCAGGAGATACTTTGGACAATTTAGATCTAGAAACACGAGAGGAAATGTAAGAGAAGTAAAAGTCAGCCACAGTACAACAGCACACAGCAGTTGGCACCAAGGTTTTAAAAATACAGATCCCATCCCCAGCCTTCAGACTAAAGAAATGGAAATGGAAACAAAGTTCTAAAAGCTAGAAGCAGGTAGAGGTCAACAGCAACATGTAGTGGCAGAGAGCTATAAAACTCTCATCCCTTCATCAAAAGAAGCCTCAAAAGCAAGGACCAAAATAGAACCCACTTGTGGTCACAAAGTTGAGGGGCTGCATTTGTATAGTGGCTCCTGTGTCTCTGTATCTTTGTGTAATGATGTTGCTGCTACTGAGAAGAGGGAGCTCTGCTGCTGCTCGGAGCCTCCACACCAAAGCCCAGGAATGTTTTTTGAAATCTATTTTTTAAACATATATATGTATATAGCTATATATATATATATACATATGCTCATTCTATCTTTTTGTGAATTTTCTGATCCCCCTTCAGAATTACAGATAATTGTACTGCCTTCCACTAAATTGCTCAAGAATTCCATAGTTACTTTCCCAAGGAATATTTTTTAAGGCAACATGTTAATGCCTATAAACAAAGCAAACAATCATCTCCCAAAGTACATACCTAAATTCTTCTGAGTCAGGTTAAGACAAATCTTTCCAAATGGCAATGCCCTTGCATATCAACTGCAATTCGAAGAATGACCCCTTCTAAGCCTTTCCTGATAGACAAGGTGTCATATATTGAATCTAAGCTGGGACAGGGCACAAGTGGATTTGATTTATTCTACTGAATAAATGTAGATGAGATCAGCCTCTAAATTGAGGTTATAAAAAAAATCACTCCTTTCTCTCTATTCAAATTTTAGTTAAGACACTGAGCTCAAACTAGCTATCCAGAAACAGAAGTATACTGATAGGGGAAAGGAAAGAGATGAAGATAAAAGCAGGTGTCATTTTAAGCATATTAGTAAATCCTCTTGCTTTTCAGATTATTCATGTGTTTGCAGAACCAGGGCCTTAGACTAAAGTACAGCCAAGGCCATGTTTGCCTGTATGCACAGTGATGAGCACACTACCAGCGTTTGCCATGCAAAGGAGCACATCGAATAAGAATAAAACTATGCCAACAAAATCCCCCTCACCCCATGCGCAAATTAAATTCATGATGAGCAGGCCTGAGGGAGGGAAGCAGCAGTGGAGGCCTGGCATGCCATGTTAAACTGAATCTCCCTTCTGCCTACTCCTCCACCTCTTTCTTTTCCTCCTCCTCGCCATGTGGCATCCTACTCTCCTGCTGCTTGCCTGCTACGCCTCTGCATCCCCTCCATGCAGCACCGTACAGAGCAGTAGCAGCAGCAGGAGCACGCTGCCAGTCCCTGCCTAATCATCCCCCACTGTGCCCTCCAGGAGGACCTGCTCACCCCTCAGCCTCCTGCCCCACCGAACAGCACACAGCTACCGGGGGAGTCAGGCACTAGCACTGCAGCCAGGACACTCGGACATCTTCTGCAGCCACTGCGCTCAAGGACACGAGTGTCAGGCAGCTGGCAGATGTTCTGTCCACTCAAAGCCCCTGCCACGGTGGTTGTTGCTGCCACACCTGTAATATTTCAGGCAATCCAGGATCTCAAAACAGCCTCCATGAGGCACTTGGACCTACTGTCCCCTGTCCTTTGCAGCAGCTCACTGGCATATTGAGCTGTTCTGTGCCCTTTTTCAGGATGAAACATCACAGACTGACTTTTTAGGACTGGTTTCACTGTGGTTAACCCTGAGCTGGTCACTCATGGCCATGGCTGTTGCTTTATCATTCTCTATCAGAGCCACGTAGCTCAGGCAGTTCCTAACAGTGGTGGGTGAACTTTGCTGGACTTCTCCCCACTTCCCTTTGACTTCAGGGAAAGTCAGAGGAGGAGCCATGGGACTGGCAGAAGGGGAGATGGGGTGCTGTAGCACCCGTGACAACACTTTTACCACTGACAAACCAAGCCTTATCTCTGAAGCAAAGTACAGCATATCTGTTGCTGCAGGCTGGAGATTGTTCTGAGATGACCAACCCATGCAAATCAATTTACAGTTTCAGCATAATATATTCTGATGATATTATAAGGACATAAAACATGAACACAGCAAAACTGTTGGACCTAAAAGCCTCTGTGTACATCAGCTTTCTACAGACAAAACCTGCAGATAGTGTCACACCTGTATACACACCCTTCTGGGGTTTGCAGAAGGGCTTTCAAACCCACTGGGGAGGGCTGGGCATATCTGTGGGCTCTGCATAGGCAGCTTCTGCCTGTTGGCAGCCGTGGTAGGCAAGCACTGCTCTTCCCATCTCAAGGCTGGACAGTCCTGCTGGAGATGCAAGGCTTGTCAGCTCAGCCACACACCCTTCCTGACCCAAACTGCTGAGATGGGAGACCTTACAAACTCAGCATCGCGGTGGGTTGGGGAACTCTTCAGTGTGTGATGCAAACTTGCCCTAGAAGTTGTAGTCACAGCCTTGCTACTGTTTCATTGCTGCCACCTTCAGATTTTATTAAGATTTGGAAATTTTTTAATGAAAAAAAGTTCACAGTAAAAAAAGAGCTTTTCCTAACTGGGGTGGGGGGGAAAAGAAAAAAAGAAAATTTAAATGTGCCAAAACCCCAAACTGAGCCAACCAAAAGGCTCAGCATTCCAAAGGAAAGGAAAAAAAAAAAAAAGAATACTTTGCTAAACACAATGAAATGAACTAAACCAGCAAACACTTCTTCTGTCACACGCACAGCGCTCAGTCTTACCTCATGAATCCAGAATAATCCATCTTGCTCTTTTCTATCAGCTTGGGCTTCATCTGCTTTTGAGAGCATGAACCCTGAAACCGTTCCCAGCTGGCCAGCACCCACCAAGGCATAAATTTTCAGAGCTGGGGGTCTCAAAAATTCATCTTCTAGGGCACAGCAATTCCAAGCACATTAAAAGCCTCATGGCTCATGTGAGAAGTAAAGCTTCAGCTGTGCTTCTCTCACCTCTGAGAGGTCAGTGGGTGAGGTTCAGTGCACGAATCCAGGTGGAAGACCCAAGGCTGGCCTGGCCCAGGCCAGCACTGACCTTGCTTTGGCTTCCCTGGCCACTTACACTGCCTGGTGCTGTGCAGAATGTCTGCTGCTCCCTGATACAGAGTACATGTGTTTGTGCACTGCTGGCTACTGCTTGCATTTAACCACACATCACCACAGGCACGTTCAGATGTGCTTGAGGTCTTAATTTTTATGATGAATATGTGGAAATATTTGGATTCCCCAAGAGACTAATTTTTGTGGCCATTTGGGACATTTAGTATTCAAATTGCATGTCTCTGGGACATGTGCAATTCAAACCTTTCAACTCTGCCCATTGCTCCTGAGTGCTTGGGTTAGTTGCTTTAAAGGCTAGAGGCCACTTGCATAATGCAGGCACCAGAACCTCACCCAGGCTTTCCAGCAACCAAACCCACAGCTCCCATTTGAACTGTAGAAAGCGACCCAGTCTTGACTTAAGGACTAGTCCAAAACAACCCTAAGTGAACTGTTTCAAAGAGGTATTGCTGCCTGTATAAAAACCCAGTGCACCTTATTGCCAACCTGAATTTTTCCAGTTTCATCTTCCAACCCACTGATCTGTGCTAGGACAGAGAACTGAATGCTTTTCCCAATACTGGTCATTCCCAACTTCTGGTCACAATATTCCTGAACTTTGTCATCAATAAATCAGTTGTGGTGCCTCAGTAAAAGGTGCAAAATTCAGAATCCAAATGACCTCCTCACTTCTTTTCTAAACCTTTCCCAACTCTCACAAAATTACACAAGACTTCCTTACAGTGCTAAAAAGAAACAAAGCTGGTGTTCTCACCTCGCTTGCAGAGCCAAAGAAATCAGTCATCAGGAACCAAAATAGATTTATTGTGCATAAGAAATGTAGAGAGCTTGTATTTATTTAAATGGCCCAGTGAAGGAAGGGCATTCAAAATCCATTGCAGAACCAGAGCTATGCTATAACCAGTCTGCATCAAAGGCAGGTTTACTGAGGAGGATAAAAAGGCTCAACCTCGTCCTCCCTAATTAGCTCTAATCAGTGAGAGATATTCCTGCCACAGGCTAAAGGAATTGTCACATCTCTGCAGAACTCTCACATCCTTAGCACTGCTGTCTCCCATCCCATTGGTTTCACTGTATTTGCCCTTGTCCTCCCTCTCCTTTGGTTATCATCTCCACTTCGTTTTAAACCAGAGATGGCCAGTATTTTTCTGTTTTCATTGAAACAGATAATCAACCAGGAACTTCTGTGCTTTGAAGGCTCCTCTGAGGTATTAATTACATTTTTAAGAGACACATATACCTTTTAAAATCCTGCTGGCCAGAGCATGAGGCTGGGACTCATGAGAGGCAGATGCACTTAGTAACAGCCACTATCAATGTCAGTATTCATTTTAACAAATTTATCTTTTTTTTTCCCCCTTAGATTCTAGCTTAAATATTACTTAGAACAGAATGCAGCAATGCCTTTAGTGTACAAGAAACGGATTTGTGCTGCATAGGCACTTTCTGCACAGGATTGTCTTCTAGGATCTTCCTTGTACCTTACCAGCACAAAAAATCTGCGGCTTCCCATTGCACAATATTGGGAAGCATAACTTTTCAAAGAGAATTAAGGCAACTGTATTTTTATCTACAGTTGTTGCACAGATGTCTTATCTCAAACTGCCCTTCAAAAATCATATTTACAAAAGAAATACATGTTTAAATATGTTTTATGCTTTACCTACTATGTATTGGAATAAAAATGCAGATGTTCAATGAGGCCACGTTTTAAAGCTAGGTCATCAGTGCTGTCTAATATCTACTGGAGACAATGTCTAGCTTCAAATCTCTGCCTATTCCTCTCTTGTTATTCCCCAACAATTCTCACACAGTCTTTACACAGGTCAGCTAAATTATTTTGATAGTGTGAGACAAGCTTCACATAGGTAAGATTTTGTTACTCATTTTTGTTAAAAGAAGAGCACAGCTGATTCCTCTGAAATTTCAGCTGTCAGCAAGTGATGATTGTTGTGTAAGTTATCATTCTTTTATTGATAATTCTAGCATGTCAGTTACTTTGAAATATATAGATACCTGCATAGGAAGTGTCAGATATTTATACATCCTGATGCCAAACAAAGAGGCAGTCGGTCCCACTGTGATTGCACTTGAGCTCGTGTGGATAGAAGTACTTCAGCTGTAGGATGGCACCAGTGGTTTTAGATTTCAAGCCCATAGTCTGCAAGGAGATGTGTGAAAGCATGTGGCCACATGCCAGGTTCTTGGCACAGTAGGCAAACCACAAATTTAGCTATCTCTTAAAAAATACAGGCTGAAGAAATAATTTTTGATGATTATATAAATTAGCAGCGTAAGCTCTATTGTAAAGTATATAATGCACTTTCTGAAAGAGGAACTTAGAAGCTTTGGACCTGACCTGTCTCTTTCTGGTACCCAGTGTTGGCATTCAGGCATGTCTAAAAATGAGTGCCCAAAGCTACCAGGTCAGGGTAAAATGTTTTATCCATCCTTTACCCTTTACACACAACTTGCAGGAAGATGCAGTCAGGAGGTCTCTGATCACAACACAGACTGTGTCTGGGCCACATCCTCTGGGCGATGTTATCTTTTCTGACATGGCACAGGGAACAGAGCTATGGCTTTTAGTCCTGTCTGAGTCCTGGACATGTCCCACAGAGACTGTTTGTCTCCCTGCACAAGCAGAGGGTATGGAGGGTTTGTACTGTGACCAGAGGAAAGCTGTGCACTGCCCCATGCTCTGCCCTGGGTGGTGATCTTAAATGTCAACTGTTATAAACTCTGTTCAATAACATCTCTTGTTTCACAGATTTATTACCAACAGCCTGCATTGCCCATTGACCTCAAGGTGGTTTTATTGTACATCCCCATGCTGTGGTCACATATCTCCAGGTTAGAATGAATTGCTGCTTATCGCTTCTTTCAACGACATCACAGCTTCATGGCCCAGCTGTCTCTGGCCTGCCTGTTGATGCAAGGACAGATGTGGGGCCTGAAGGCTGGTAGCCATGCTCTGTCAGGTGTGTGGCCCCCCAAAGTCCCTCCTGCTGCTGAAGCCATGGGTATCTGAAAGGCATTCAGTATTTTAATACCTTGGGGAGCTGCAGGATTGAATAAAATGTTTTTGTTCCTTTACCTCTCTTGCATCTCTGCCCTTGCCAGGCATTTTGCTTCCAGCCTCTCTTGTTGTTTCACTACAGAGCTCCCACACTGGCCCCTGCTGCCTGCATTATTGGTAGGCTGTTCCCTCCCGCTTGCTGCCTTCCTTCACTGTATTGGTTTGACCTTTCCCTGGGATAGCTAGCTGTTCCTTTGATATCTGGAGGTGTTTCTCTAGGGCTAGATCTCCTCTTTTTATACATTTCTGTAAGAGGGACTCATGTCCTACAGATGATCTTGGTTCCATTTAGGGAGTGTTTAACATCTCGAGAGTTATAGATTTTGCAGCTCTGCAAGGCAGGTGTCTATCTCAGCTCCTGCTTCTTGAGGTGGGGAAAAGATACAATATTTCTCCAGAGTCTCATTCTGTCTGCAGGGTCATGATTCTAATCAAACACCTTTATCAGTTATTCCAGTGTTTCAGGCGTTATTCCTGGCAACAGCATCTCACTTGCTTCTTGTCCTTTAATTCCCAGTGAGACAGTAAAAATCTTTACCTTCATTTTCTCATCTTTATCTCTCATGGTCAGCTCTGCATACAGACTTGGTTCTGGCTTCCCTGCTACTATACAGGTTTGGGGGGGGTTTTTTTGTCTACCTTCACATTAGTTATTTGCTCTGTTTCTGTCTGTGCTCTATAAACTTGCTTTTCCTTGCTTGCTCTGGGTTGGCTACCTGGGTTCATGTGCCACATGCTGTGTGATCTCATGAGAGGACTGTAGTACTTCTAGGTGTGGCTCTCAATGAAGACAGTTTCTTTGTTTATGCTGATATGCCACATACACTGGCTTCCTGGTGCTGATACACACTTCTGTCCTGCAATTCTTGTCTCCCTGTCCTGTTCTCAGGAGCAGGCTGGAAGTGTCCAGTCATCATCCATCACAGTACCTTGAGCTGCTGCCATACGGGGTGGGACATGCAGGGACAGCAAATGGTTTGCTCTTGTGCTCTCTTCTTGAGCACGGTAAGGTGTCCAGACCTTTAGCAGCCAGCAGGATATGACTGGAAAGACGTGGTGGGACTGTCTGGGTGCAATGGGCAGGATTTGTGCAGTACCACACACATCTGCAGGCCTTGAACTCTATCATACACAGAAAGAAACAGACATGGCACAATTCATCCTAGCCTAAAATGCATGTAGAGAATTACTCTGCCAAAAAAAAAAAAAAAAAAAAAAAAAAAAAAAAGCTTAAAATGCTTGTTTCCCTCCTTTCTTCATCAAAAGAGCAGACTGTCTCCAAAATGGAGAAAACATGAGGTGAGAGTGTTTAAGAAAGAAGGAAGCTCAGAGAAATGACCCAGGGAAGGATATTGATTATGCTTTGTTTTGCTGGGAGAAGGATAATAATTCCTTGTTCTTTTGTACTTAGAAAAGGAGAGAACTTTGCTGTTTGCAGCAAATATTCAGGATCCAAATATTTTCTGCTTTGATGTAGTTGCTACTTTCCTTTGCTTGATGCAGCTATCCCAGTATAAGACCAGCAACAGAATAGAGAACCAGGACATGTATTTTTTTTAAAAATAGATGAAAAAAAGAGTTGAATGAAAAGCCCTGTGCTCCTGGTGTTAATGGAAGGCTTCTTTGTATTTAGTACTGTGGAGAAAATTTGTCCAAGAGCAATTCAACCAAATGTAAATATTGCCCCCTGCTAGTACTGCCAAGATCAATGAGAAGCTGGATTATCTGCCTCATAAGTGCCATCATTTATGTTAGATCAATGCTGGGGCTGGCTACATGTATGCACCTGATTTTCCAGTATATGGTTTTTTGGCTGGTTGTTTGTTCTGGTTTTTTGGGTTTTTAATTTCAATTCAGTGAATGCCAATGAAAGCTCTCAGGTTTAGGTCTCTGGAAACTGAGGTCATCTAGTTATCAGCAGAGCTTACTCTGGTGTGGCACCATCCAATTCCTGAGGTGTTTCCCAGAGACACCCCCAGGCAGAACCAGGCTGCTGCCCTCTGGCCAGCTGGTCAGTCTGACAGAGATACTTACATGAGTGCAAACTGCAGGACATGTCTGCACCCCAAGGTTTTCTCACTCAGCTTAATAAGCTGCAGAGCTCATTCCTCACTGTTCATGTAAGCTTTGCTCATTGCTACGTTGAGTTTCTCTATAAAGAAGTGGGAATTCATTTTCATTGCATACTCACACTTTTTTATTCATTTTCCACATTTATAGAGGAAATGTTTTTGTTTCTTCCTTCCAAGAGTGTTCCCAGAAAGTCTTTCAGTATCTACCAAGAAAGTTGGACCCTGATCCAGCAAAGCAATTAAGCATGTGCTTAAAATTACAAAATATCCCTGTGACTGAAGCACTCTGTCAAAACCAGGACATCTTTCTGCAATCCTGACTTTTCATTTTGTGAATAGAAGTTATCAAAATAAATGACGACAAGGCAGTGACACAGGGTAGGCTACAACACAAGTGCACAAGCATCATCCCACACAAACAGCCCCAGAGACAAGTAGCTGGGGCCTGGAAAGCACATTTCTGCTTTATGTAACTTCCAGATTCAAACCTTCATGTCCTCTTAGGACTGTCCCCCTTGGCCTCCAACTGGACCCAGTCAGCTTTGCCCCAGCACTCCTGGGTGGCACAGCCTCCACACACATGACCACGAGCTCCCTGCAACCTCAGCACTTTCCTTGAGGGATTTCCTACACACAGACCGGGGGGAGATCAGCACCTATTCTTTGGGGAAATTCCTGTGAGATGGAATCCCTGCAGCTTCAGCATGGCCACAGCAACATTTTTGAGCAGCTCAGGATGGAGGTGGTGGTGCCAAAGTTTTACAGGAAATCTGCGCTACGTGGAGCAAAACTGGTTCAGGACACCCCAAGGAGCCTTAAAGCAATATGACATTTTGTCAGATTTCATCCAATTCCACATATTTTGCCAGTGCTTTCCAAACTTCGTTGTCCTACGAATCTGGCAACTCTTCCTTGTCTGCCCTTACAAAACAGGATCAGCTTTCAAAGAGAAATGTGCCCAAGCAAAATCTGCATCTTCCTTGCCAGCAATTACAGGAACATTTTCCATCTCCTTTTCCTTTCTCTAAGAACCTTCTCCTTCCCATACAGAATTAACTTTATAGGACTTTCAGTCCTTCACCCTGATCTCCTCCAGGCAGACTTACTAGCTAAGGAATTTCCCAAGCTTTCTCTTTGGGAACCTGAATCTCCTTCTAGAAAGTGAACACGTTTTGTAAAATGAGTTTTTACTTATTTCTGAGAAAAAATATCCATCTTCTGTGATATGGATGAAGAGGTGGTTGCTCTGATTAGGGTAAAAGAAACCAAATAACCCTCATCCAGTCCAATAATAACTGAAAGAGCAGTGGGCTATATACGTACACTCTCACCAAGGCATTCAAATCTTGCCATCTGCTGAACAGAACCTGAACTGGCAAGCCATCTTGCCTAAAAGTGCTAAAAATTAAAAGAAATTTTCCTTTGGCTCATGTTGTCCAAGTATTTGTCCTGAGAATCCGAGCACTAAGGCCACTGTTTTCACAGTACAGCAGCAACTCCAAAGATTCAGTGAGCCAATACTCTTGTAATAGTTCATATTTATAGTGCTTTTCCTTGAAGAGGTTTTTTTCCTCCAAAGCCCATTGGTGAAAGGGATTAGGTGGGGTGAGGGGAGAGATAACTATCCAAGAAAGTAAGAATATACATCTGTGAGTCATCACTTATCTCAACAGACCAGTCCTGAGAGCAAAGAGTGCTATGGAAATGTCTATTTTAGTCCAATTAAAAAAAAAAAGTTTGGAGAAGTGAACATTTCTGCACAGATTGTCACTACTTTGTGAATACTCACTGAAAAAGCCATGAATCTGGTACAGCTCTACTGCAGACAACTTTGGAGGAAAGCTTATTCTCCGGCCGTGAATTATGCACAGATAATTATACTGTTCTTTTTTGGCAGCCCACTCTGTGGTTCCCATCTTGGCACATCATCTCCTGTTCCAAGTCGCACACCCATTAGCTCCAGCCTGAGAGCCCTTCCCCGGGTCACACGCACAACACCCTCTGAAGGAGTGGAACCATGATGACAATTTGTCAGATATGATAACTAACAAATTAGTGCCTCGCATCGCCGTCAACGTTTGGGGTTTCTGATACAGTGCATGTAGAGCTATTCATTAGGCATGTTTGACAGAGGGTGGGAGGGGAGAGGTTGTTTTGTCTTCCTTCACTTTTAATTCTGACAATTGCAAATACGCTGCAGGCTTCTCAGCTCATAAGCTCAGTGCACTATCCTGGCTAAATCCTACTGAGGAGAAGAAATGAGCTCTCTTGGGTGACCACTCCAGTGTGTAGGAGTGAAGCATCCTTTTCATATTCTGTCAGTGCTACAGCAAAAGCAAAAATCTTTCAAAACATCCTTCATGTATATATTCAGATTCCTCATACTTTTGTTCCACTTTAGGAACATAAGATCATTGGAGACATCCTAGTTCTAACAAGTATTGTGGAAATACATTGTCAAAGCCTTTTAAAATGTTCCCTTAGATACCTCATCTTAAGAGGCAGCTGAGCTTTCAGCAGCTGTGAGATACTGGAGTCAGCTACAACTGCTACAATTTGTTGCAGCTCAGCCTCCTGGAATAATTCCTGTCAATGAATCATTATGGATTAGGCCATACTTAAAAGGTTAATTTATATACAACTGCTGGAGCTTGTATTGACCCTTCTTACACTGGTCTAAGGCGCTGAATGTTTTATTGCCTCTCTGTATAAACAAAAGTTCCAGATAACTGCATATCCTTGACAAGATGTTCTTAACTCTTTCAGCGATGGACAGCCTCTCTGAGAAAGCACTGCCCACAAGAAGAGCAGGAGTGGTGTGTTTGGGGACATACCAACAGCTCCTGCCTGGGGTTACTGCTGTGTTTGCCAAGGCAGGCCCGTTACACCATGACACCACCAGACTGGATTTCACAGTTTCATATCCCTGATAAATATATAAGAAGGGAGAGCAGTACAGGGAGAGCTAAAATCTTTCGTTAGAGGAAATTGGGGGATTTGAGGGATAGGTTTATAGTTTGTTGCTCTCATTTCTGCCTGGAGGAAGGAGCTATGTGCCCAGGAGCTTGTCCATTTCCATACAAGTCTATCATGTTTCTAGTGAAAACATGATTCATCCTTGCAAACCTCATGTCACCTGTTGCATGCTTAAGCCACCACGCAGGTAAGTGTTAGAGCCTTAAGTGTTATTTGTGACAACATTAACCATATGTCCTGGACATTTCTCACTCCATAGCCACAAGACAATGGGCAGTGTTCAGGTACCCAAGGTATGCTTTGATTCCAAACAAACCTGGTGCCAGCATGGCTCAGGAAAACAGTAAAAACACACTGCCATAAAAGCTCAGTAGAGGCTAAAATGCCTCCAGCAGCTCTGTGCAGTAGAGATGGCGTTTGCAATCCATCATGGCTCAACCATATGTTCTGGGAACACAGGCTGCCCTCAGCCATCTTCTGTGTGCATGAGCTGCTGCAGTGCTGCAACCTGATCCTCCCCACAGAAATGCCTGTCGGCACTGCAGCCAGGACCTCCACCATCCTGAAGCCACTGTGGCTGAACAATCAGGTGAGAGACTCCCTGGGCTGCATTCACCATGGGCATTTTAAGTTTCCAGATACCACTGGAACCTGCAACCACATCCCAGCTGGAGTACCCCTTGTTGTAATGTCTGTCCCACAGTGCTCTGCACAGGCTGGGACTCCTCAGCACACCTCATGTGCCTCACAGGACATCTGATTTTATTGTGTTATAGAACCCATCCACCATGGTACTCTCAGCCATCCCTTACTCAGGGATCTGCTACCTGCATGTGGAAGCATCCTCATTGCTGACACTCCCCTTGCCAGGGTTTGAGAGGCAAAGACATAGGATGCATGTCTTTGTCAAGGTTTTCCTAGATGCAGAGACCTAGCCCTCCTGAAGCCATTTTAGTCCATGTTTGCCAGAGAAGTTTCCATCATTTCTTCCTTCTGACATAGATTACAACTATGATTTACATTTTTTTCCCAGCTTACAATATTTTTTGGCAGGAAAATGCCATCACCTTCTCCTCACAAAGCAACACCAGAAATCTCAGTGTGGATACTGCTGCTGCCATGGGTTGTGTGACCACAGCTGAGTGCTGAGGTCCTCAAACTCCTGTAAAACAGATAATTCATGGCTAGCCCAAGGACTTTGTAAGCCAATCTATCCATCCCTGCATATCTGGGCAGTGCTGCCACAAGGAGCCTGGTATCCTGGGATGTAGGAAATGTTCATGGCCATCTGCAGATATACAGCTCAGAGCTAAAACTGAAAGAGCCTTAGCATACAGTTAAGACTTGGGACTACTCTGGTTAAATTGGGCTACCTTATCAGTACTCATAAACCTGATTTAAGTAGTCCTCCCTTTGGCCAAGACAGTAGGGCATTGTTCTCCTCCTGGTATGAAGGATGGAAGCAAGACCTCTGCCTCCCCTTCCCATGGTCCCAGAAAGGACGAAGACACAGGGACCTGCTGCAAAATACAAAAACCATCCCTCACACAGAGCCTGTTCGCTTCTCCCCACAAACATCCTGAAGATATAGAAAAGGATTTTTATCTCTCCAAAAGAAACACTTTTTCCAAGTCCCATGCTAAAAACTTCGTCTCCTTCATCTCTGAGATTATCAGAGGGCTAAGGGCCCTTTTTTGCCAGTGTCACATGTCAGTGTCATGTAGTGGAGGCCCCTGTTAAACCCAGTACCAAACCTCCCTGGGCAGGTTATCAGCACATCTTTCTGCTGTTTGCCCCTGTATTTCTCCCCTGCCTAGAGATCCTGTGTCTCCCCAGACTCAAGGGAAGCTGCAGCCCAGTGCTGTCCCTCCTGGGGGCACCCACCCATGCAAATAGAGAAATTAAGAAACCTAAGAGACCTTTCAAGATCCTCAGATGTAAGGAGGTGGCACACACTTTATACTGAAATGTATATTTAATATCAGCTGTTCACTTAGACCTGATTAAACCTGCCAGCTCAACTTAGAAATAAATCCAATACCAATCTGGACAACAACAAAAACAACTCAGTATGCCATGGGTGTCCTGTTGTGGTACCTTGCTGTTGTTAGATCCCTAGCAAGGGTGGATGGGCTGATAGTGGATGGGACAAGCTAGCCTGTTTTGTCATGGGAGTGTGACTGAGCAAGCACAAAATTGCTTCTTGGTACTTCTATTTCTGCATCTGCCTCTCTGGGTAGTGGGACACAAGCTGACTGTTGGGGTCAGTTTTGCTGCAGGAGGGTTCCCCCACTGTTTGTTGCCACATCCACACCCAGCTCTTGGTTGCCAGAAGTGATTTATGATGTGGTGAGTTATTTTTGCTGAAAACAGAGGTATTTCTGCTAGGACGAAAAAATAGATCTAAGTGCTGCCTCACAAAAGCAGATAAGGATCCATCCCCGTTTGAAATTAGGGGCTGCTTTAGAAGCTTAAAGCAGGTCATCATTCTCTCATAAAAACTATGTGGAAAGAAGAAAAAGTCTCCCATATCCCCTGGATAGAGATGCAACACAGAAGGGGAGGCTTGCTTTCCTCTTTACCATCCTGCCTGAGCTCAAGGCCAGGTTTCCCCTGAGAAGAGGCACAATCCACCGTACTCGGCTTCCACCAGCAAGACTTCTCTTGCGGAAGCCCTTCCACTTGTTGTAGATAATAAAATATTTATTTGCCCAGAGATTTGGACCTCTCTTCCTTATTTCACATTAGTGTGCTAATCGCTGGCAGCAGAGTAAGTCTCTCTCCCCCTCATCATGCGCGGGTGCTCTCCTCCTTCACTTCAATGGATATTTATTTTTCATATAAAGTAGACTAACTGGAAAACCAGAGTATCTGATTACCTGGGGGCAGTGCACTGTGCTGAAATGATGTGCAGCGAGCAGAGAAAGAGTGTGAAGGGTGGTCTCTGCTTCCCGTTTTAAATGGTGTGGTTGCCATGGGGTAAAACAAGATACCTCTATGGCTCAGCAGCCTTCTTAACCCAAATACTGTGGGCATCTAAATAGTTTAAAATGCAACTCTGAAAAGATTTCCTTTAATGTGATGTTCAGTCCCTTAATGGGATCGAAGTCACAGTGTCTAATATATTTTTTTTCCCTTAAAATTGGCGTGGATTTTGGGGATGATGAAAACCCCCAAAACCAAAACCATCTCCTTATCTCTCTCAGTTTAGGTGATGCCTCTTTTCTGACACAGACTTCTTTGTGGGGAATTCAAGGGTTTTGTTTGAGAATTTCTCTCATTGAATTCTTGAGTCAGAGAGTGAAGTAAAAAAAAAAAAAAAAAATAACTACTCAAGGATCATTCAGAAATTGCTTGCCATTTGGGATCTTGAAAATAAACAGAAAAGTCACTGTGTCATGAATTCTGTGTTCTCCTTCATATCCAATAATCTTTGAAATTGTCACATGACCACTTTCATGAGTAGACAATTACAAATTTAAGCAAGAAGATCAGAGTTTCTCTCCTAAAAATCTTTCAAACTTTGACAGAAGGCAAGTTCTACCCCTTACCACCCTTCCCCAAAGAAATCAGCCTTTGCAACTACTCTAAAAGTTGGCTGTACCTACAATGTTACTGAGAGTATTTTTCCAACATTGCAAGAAAAATTGTCATGACAACATATTATTAATAACTAAACCCTCTGCTGTTCTTCCTCTGTGGCACTAAAATGCTAGAAACTACTTAAAGCAGGAAAGATAATAATCTGTTTAATAAACATGTTTGATTGTGGAAGACAGAGCTTCTAGACCTTTTCTAGCTGAAGAATCACCTAATTTGTGTTAAAAAAAAAAAAGGACAAGAAGAACTTCAGAAAATAAGTTAATTTATTTATGTCAAGCTCTTTTGTTTCAATATTTGTGAATGGGAGAAAACATATATTGAAGAATTTATGTTTATTTTTGCAGTGTGCCTCTGACCAGAACCAGAGTGTTGGTTCCTGGACTGGCTAGTGAAGACTGTGTGGCTTGGACACCAGGATGCTTTGGTGATGAGAATTTCTGACATTTTTTACTTCAGTGACTGGCTCCAACACAGCCCTGGTTTGTAACCACCCACCTGTGGCAGCTGCTCTCCATAAACCAGTTGCTACCTCGGACATGACCAACACTGGGATTGGCTTGGTTAAAGCTCCTCAATCTGGAATGGCTGTAAGGTGCTTCTTTTCAGGGTAGACCATCAAAGCCTGGACTCCTGCTAATGACTGACCACCTATGCAAATCTCACCTCACCTTGGTCTGTGCCCCAGGAAATGTGCTGATGGCCACCTGCAGCTCCAGCTTCTACCCTGCCCAGGGCGTGAGGGCACTGCCTCCGGTGTGAGCCATCCTCTGGCAGCTGCAGCACTCAGGTGGGGCTCACACAGGGCTTCTCCCCACACCAGGCACCCTTTCAGAGCAGGACTGCAGCAGGCTGGCAGGGTGTGAGACAGCAGTTTGCACAGATATCATTCAACCTGCGCCTAGGTTGTGACTGAATCTATGCCCTCGGGTCTACAGAGAGCAATACACAGCCTTTCTTTTAAAAAGTATGTTCTATTGGAAAGCGTTTAGTGTTGTACAAAGCCAGTAACTGGGTGTGTCTGTTGAAACTCTGAGTCATTTCTCAAGTCCACTCCAAAGCCAATTTGAGTCCTAACGGGCAAAGGAGCAGTTAAGCAATTACTGCACACTGCAGTCCACACTGCTGATAAAAGACAAGGGCTCAGGTTGTCAAAGCTCAGAGACGTGTCCATCCTCATTTTTATGTTAATCACTAGGGCTAAGGTTTTAATTCACACCCTTGTCAATTTTGTTGCAATAGGACGTAAAATAAAATTGGATACAGATTCCTTTCAGTCAATCCAAGTTATAATTATTGGTCAAAAGTCACAACGCCAGACACATTTATTGTTAGTTATCTCAGTAATCTTTAACCTTCCATGGCAAAAGATCTCCAAAGAGAAATAGAAAGCAAACAAAGGTTGGGCATTAAAACATAATGACTCAACTGAACCTGCACTAGCCTAAGACTCTGTTTTCTCTTCTTTTGTTTTAAATGTCCTCCCAAGATTGTAGAGCCAGCTTGGCATCTGTATCAGGACACAAGGGTTAACTTCATAGTGATCTTGCCCATGGAGCATCTGTGGAAAGTGTCAGGTTCTCTGAAATTCATGGGTCTTGGCCAATCAAAACCCAAAGCATCCCCTACCACTGTGTGATAATTTCAGAGCTTAAAACTCTGATTTGAACTGAAGATGTTAATTAAGTCTGTGCAGAAATTCCAGCCTCTTTGTTAGGTACTGAAAGGGTAGATACTTCAGATACCATGCAAAAAGCTCTGAAAAAGTGCACATCACTGTACTGAATTCATATGCCACTTGATATTATGTGCACCAGAGCACATAAGGTATGTCCAGAGAGAGATCACTCACCTATTCTTTAAATATGCAAGCGGAATCATGAAATGTCATTGGCACAAACTGAATTAGACAGCACTCTGCCAGCAAGGCAGATGAGCTTGAGTTTAAGGCTCTAAGGAGACCTGGGTTCAAACCTCAGCACTGACTTTCCGTTTGACCACACGTCAATTAATTACTCAGATAATCTTTGCAAAGTGATGTGAGACCTTTGAGTGAGGGATCATGAAAGAGCCAGGTGATACACACTTTTTCTAATCTCTGGTATGTCTAAACACAATACTGAAAAAAAGAGCTGTGTGAAAATAATATTCCATTTCACAAATATTTATTTCAATTTGGTCTGCAAAGGAATTACACAATCATGTTTTGGTTTGACTTTTGGGGTTCAAAAAAATCCAGTGTTGGCTGTAATACTGACTATCAGGAGGGTTATTGAGACACTTCTAAAGATGTTCAAACCCTTTGATGAACCAAGTGTGTGGCTCACAAATTTGCAGGAGGGGAGAGAATGTGTGTTGGCCGTTGGGATTTTTTTGTTTGTTTTTATTGCCTGGTTGTTTTGGGGGCTTTTGGGTTTGGTTTTGTTTTGGTTTTGGGTTTTTTTTGGAGGGGGTGTTGTTTGGTTTGGGTTGTTGGGATTTGGGCTTTTTCTTGGAAAGAATTGTCTACTTTCACCTGGTTATAAATTGACACCATGAGAGAGTACTTTGGGCAGGTTTTTTCGTCCAAACTTGTGAGTCCTCCTAGCTCCTAAACAGTGTGGAAATAGTTTTAAAAACTCAGGCAGATTAGAGAGAGAAAGAGAGAAAAGGAGCGCACAAGGGAAAGAAAGAGAAAAATTTCTCAAAGGGCTAGCAAATCTCAGCAACCTTTTGACAAATGTGGTCTGAGGTCCAAGCTTGCAATGAAACCCGAAGCCAGGCAAGTTTCTTGTGATTTGGGGCTCTGCTATGAACATTTTGCACAGCTCTAGCTAAAAGGATCTGTCCTGCTGTGCTGCACTCTGTGCCCTGTGTGCAGTGCATTTGTCACTGTGCAGAACAGAGGAGGGGAGTACAGATCAAAGGCGTCAGAGAAAGATGAGCTCAGCAGCATTCGAGGATCAAGGTGCCCCTTAAAGTTTTTGTGGTTTTCTATTTGTTGTTAAATATTTTTATTTAGGGGCATATGAGGGGGGAGATGCAGAGAGAACTCTGCAGCCCTCTAGTTCTGTGTGCTGCTGATCATTTCTGCCTGTAGCACACTGAGCCTTGTCAATTAATGTCTTAGCACCCACATAGAAGCACATTTGTGATCTTCATATACAGAAGATCAATCTTATTCCTTTCCAGAAGCCCTTGTCTGCTGGAGCAGACCAGCTCTAGAACCCCACTTCTAAATCACTGTTTATGATGCTGCAAAGGAAGGATTTGGATTAATTTTTGTTGCACTGCTGATGTGCAGAGATCTTCAGGCAATCAGAAACATCACCTGCAAATCTTCCTGACAGTACGATTTTGCCTGTAGCTATGAGGTTCAATCATACACAACATGTCTTCCTTCTAGTCTCACTGCTCTTAGAACAGTGGCAAGCACATTTTCTGTTTGCATTAAGCCTAATACATAGACCCAGCATTTGGCATTGTTTGTAAGTCTATCATTACCTTTGTTCATATTGACATCAAAAGCTTCCTTCATGTGTGTGTCTATGAGCTCGGTGAAGCTTCTCTATCAATCAGTCAAACAACCAGACAATCAATCAACCTACAAGTATCTGAAGCTAAATACAACGAGAGAGCATGTCAGGCAGATACCTGGCTTCTAATTAGGTCTAGGTATTATTCTAATTTCTCTGACTTGTTCTGTACTTCACAGGACCTGGGGATGTATTTTGTCATTAACATGTCAATAAAACAATACAAATGAGGCTGGAGGGAAATATCAGCTCCCTGCACCACAGTGTCAGCCCTGGTCTCTGATGCATTCTTTTGCTGGGGGGTGGGAGGGGGAAATGCACTTTCAGACGTAGTTGATCAAAGAAATATCATATACAATAGATTTTCTTCTCTTCACTCCAGTGGCTGGGTGGCCCATTGCGATTGATTGAATTTTATGAATTAAGTGAATAAGTGAACACACAATGACAAGGAGGTTGTGTTACAAAAGCTAGGATGCCAGATTCCCTTAAGCCAATGTCATTTGGGAATAATCCCACTGACAGCAATGGAGTTACACTAGATTTCTTCTGAGGCGGCTTGGATGTGGCCTGCCTTGTTTTTTGATTGCTGTAATTTAGTTTAATTATTTATGCCAACCCTTTGTGCCATACTTTAAATGTGCTATGATATATTTTCTCAAGGTAGAGAAAATTCAGTAATATAGGTCATTACTGCAATATTAACGCTATTAAATCTTTGGAGAGAAGAGATCCCACTGCTGGCAGTGTGAAAATGATGAGGTATGTAGATTAGCACAGACTAAGATAAAAATATTCAGCTGTAAAAGCAGGGGGAAAACAACAATTCCTCTTCACATCTCATGTTATTTAGAAATAGCAAAATCACCTTATTTCTATTTTCTGCAATGTGATATTTGCAACATAGAAAAAAAATAAGGAAGAAAGTTTAGGGATCCTGGAAATATGTCTGGAATTAAGAGTATCGATCTAACAACTCCTTTCACAACAATGTACTTTCCCTCACCCTTGTAAATTTCTCACTGCACTCATGACAATGAAAAAAAGAATATGACAAATAATAGCTCTGATGACTGCAGAGCCTGGATAAGCAGAATTATTGTGCTTAGCAAATTATCAATCTCTATTCTTATGTGGTTGCATAATTCAGATAACTTTAAGGAAGAGCTGCTCTGTTCATGAGATTTAGGGATTGTTTAATGCATGAATGAGCTGCTGCCATCTTCTGACTTTTCTGAGTTCTGCAAATTAAAAAAAAAATTCTACTGTAATCAAGTGCCCTGGGGAAAATACTTGTAGTGTTAGAACTTGGAGGCTCCTAGGGCTTCTTTAATAATATTTTAATATGTTGAAGTGCTTCAGGTAACTTTTACAAACATATAAAGAAAAATTTGAGTTTGGATGCGTTGGTGGATTACCATGAAGAGAAGCAAATGAAAGCACTTTGCCTGAAAAATGCTTTCTCACAAAGTTAGACCCTAATTTGCTTCTCTACAGCAATATGGATAACTCTGCTTAATCACTGGGCAATGTCCATGTGAAAATGGGGTGAAAACATGACTTAACGAGCTGAAGGTGATACTGAGATTAGGATGCCATTTCACAATGAAAGCTCTAAGGGGAGGCTTAAACTTCACCCTTTCAAAAAAAAAAAAAAAAAAGAAAAGAAAAAGAAGGAGCAAATGAAATGTCTGGCTGAGAAAAGCCTTGACTTTAAGGAATTCAGTTGCAAATTTTTCATATGATTCTTCAGTTTTACAAGAGGCCAAGATGGAATCTCAGTTGTGAGCATCCACAGCCTTGGGGACGTTTGAAATGAGGAGTCATATTATGTATTTTGAGTCCTTTTGAATATCAGTGCCCTTTCTGCTGTTATTGTTTTGAGGTTTTCTTGATGCAATGTTTGCTCACAGAGGCTGGATATATAACCTTATTCATTTATCAGCCTCAGGGAAACTCAGGGAAATTCTTTTAAGTTTATTGTAAGAAATAAAGATATTATGGGCTACTTTGAGTGAACTGTGACTACTGCCTGCCATGTTAATTGCTTCTGGATTGCCTTCTCCTTCCTTATGGACCCTACTCAGGTAGCATTGCCTGAAGAGGCTCTGTGCTGAGTCTGAAGACTGGCTATTCACATGTTTCAGAAAGAGATACGAGGATGTGTCTGGGGAGAAAACACATTTTGAGAAAGAAACTTTAGGTCTAAGAGAGGTCATTTTTGTCTCCTACCTCTCACTTGTGCTCAGCACCAGCCATTCTGAATGTTTCCAGTTTATTTTCAAGAGGATTCTGCACTCAGCCCATAGGTCTGGGTGTCTGTACAGTGATTTTGGTACCTGACAAAATGAAGCCCCATCAGACAGCCTCTACCATCACACCATCACACCCTGACAGGGGAGTCACCCAGCCAGGGAGAGAACATTCTGCAAGCAGTCATCCTGCTCTGGGGAAGAGCCATCTGAAGGAAGTTCCCCTGGAGCTCAACACTCATCCAAAAGGGAAATGCTGTGGATAATTTAATAAACCCAGAAATTCACTGGGACTGTGCCCATAGTCCTAAGGACCAAATTACATGTCAAGAATCATAGATACAAACATTACCTAGTCAGAGAGCTTTCCTTTAATTCCCTCTGTTGGACATACCGCTGTCCTGTTTAATTGCTTTGGCTCTGAGGGAAAAGAACAAGTTGACAAAGTATGTTCCGATCAGCAAACCAATAAGAAATAGTCAAAGGGTATAACACATCCCTCTCCCATGTGCTCCTTTGTGCTCCAACAGCTGCCCAAATCATGTAGAGATGATGTGGCTTTCCATGCTACTCTCATACCCGTCCTGATGCATATTCTCAAGCGAGATGGGTGGAAGTGGAAGATTCCCTTTGCCATGTGAATAGACAGGTAGACCAGGATCCAGAGCAGGTACAGGACAGCAGGTACTCAAGGATACTTCTGTCAGGGTAGGGAGAAACCCCAGGCCAGACAGTTCCTCCGGGTGGGAAGCTTTCCATGGTCACAAGCAGAAGCAGCTCCTTGCTCCAGTGACATAGCAAAGCCCCAAAGCCTCCTGAGATGAATCTCCTCTCCCAGTAGCACCTGTCCCAGTCAGACCAGACCTGATCCAACGTGTCTGTTACCCACCATACCCTTTGCTCCTCAGTTACAAAAGAGCAGAGCACCCTTCATGGTGCCTTGGTGCGGGTGGCTGGGAGCCCTGGGGGCTGAGTGACCTGCTCTCACCCTGGCAGCCTGTGCCTTCATGCCTACACAGTATTTACAGCTCTCCTGTGCCAGCCCCTCTGCCAGCTGTGACACTGCCAACATGCTTCCTTTCTATTGCCTGTGGAGAGCCACGAGACAAGAAGGCTTCTGCCTGTGTGCTGAACCAGTGTTGGCTTATGAAGCACATCTGACATCCAAAGGCCAGCTGCGCTCCATTCCATTCCTAAAATCTCGAGCCGGTGAATGAAATGAATGAAACGTAAGCACTGCTTTATTAGCTGCTTTTATAAAGTCACCTCAGGCTGCACAGGTGTGGTAGGAGCTGTTGGGATGGGAGATGTGTGCTCTGTATGTGGTTAAGCCATGTGGAGGCACTTCATCTTGGGAACACATGGCAAGGAAGAGGAGAGCCTGCTGAGAACCACCACTGACCTGGCCCTTGAGGCTGGAATACTGACCACACCTGGCTGTCAGAAATACTCTCTCCCTAGCCCTGGCTAAATTGCAGGGTGGGTAAATATACTTTATAAATTCACATTCTTTCTATATGTTCCAAAAGAAATTGGTGTCTTAGGCATACTGCCTTAAACTGCTGGCAGTTCTGCCTGAAACACCTGTACCTGGGAGGGATATCAGGTCTATCAGGACATATATTTATGTCTCAGGGATATCTGCAGATTTTCTGTGCTTGGCAAAAACCGTTCCAAATACCATAACAGGTTTCCAAACTACCTTTGTTAGGAAAGGTGTTTCCATGATGTTATAAATCCTAACCCCAAGAATCCATGAGGAGATTTTTGCATTATTAGATGATACTGCTAAGGGACAAAAGTGACAGTTTTTCTATATGCTGATTCCCCCATTCCTGCACCCCTCTTGTGCTATTAAACTGAAGATCCCAATTTTTGTCATTCTCCCCAGGAACACACACAGCTGCAGTCATCTCCACAGCTTGAGAAAGTGTTTTCTTGCTTGATGAAGAAAGCTCAAATTTCCCTAGGACCTCCATGAAAATTTGTCTCCACTTGCCCAATAAATTTACCCTTTATGATAACTCCCGCATTTATTGCCTGTGAAAGAAAAAAATATTTTGATGGAAAATACACTAAAAGTTGGTGGATTTTTCCTAACCTCATGAGTGTTCCCTGCAAAATGTTTTGAGTCATGCCCATTCCACTAATATATTTAGCCTTCCTAAACAAAGCTGGCAAGACCTTCTGGTGATTTGCAGCCCTTGCTTGTGAACATGCAGACTGTGGCCTGTAAAGAGTAAGGAATAGTTGTACAACCTTGTGTGTTAAGAGCTTCCATGCTTACTGGGCCTGTTCAGAAGCAGATGCTGCCAAGGAGAGTGCAGTGATATGTCTAAAATTACAAGTCCCAGCTTTGCTTTCTTTGTTCTCATCTCCAAGAGTAATTCTCATACAAGGACAAATCCTCTCCCCCACTGAAGAAAACAAAATTTAAATAGCTCTCAAGTTCATCTGTTTTGCTTTCTTATCAAACTCCCATTCCTGTTCACCCAGAGGAAAAAAATTAAATTTCTGCTTTCTCTGCTAAGAATGGAAAAATGTCTGGTCTTTCATCTTTAACCCAAGAGGCAGCTGCTTTCCAAACACAGCAGTCACTGCCACATCTCTCTGCAAACTGCTTGTCCTGAACTTTAGTGCTCAAGCCATTCTGTGTGCTCAGGGTCCTGTCGGTGAAGAGTGAGAGTGAGAAGGGTGACACAGCTTCTCTCTCCATTGCACAAACTCACTGACCCAGCTCCAGACTGACAGAAGTTTCACTGGGAGAAAGCTCTTTGCCCCACTGTATTTGCACATAGAGGTGGGAGGCAACACAGTGCATAAACTTTTAGTGCAGAATTCATTTGGTGACACTTTAGGGATTGCTAAGAATAAATGCTAATTCAGAATTGCCAAGTAGTAAAACTGGAAAATGAGGAGATATTGCACAGCACAGCAGGACATTTTTTAAGTGTTCAATGGCTTATTCTGCTCCCTGAGAAAGTCCTTTACTGAAAGGGAGGTTAACTTACATGTGATTGAATAACCCTGGGTGATTTGTGTGTGTGTGTGTGTGTGTGTGTGTGTGTGTATGCTATAAATAAAGACCTCAAAGATGAATATGTGTTTCTTTTTCCAGAAGATATTCCTCAGTTGATGTCTCTTTTCACAGATCCCACCTACACCATAGTGTCACTCATTTATTTACCTCCATTTGGAATAAATGTACATTCAGAATGTCTTCAAACATAATTTGTATAGAAGGTTGTCCAGCAGAGACAGTCTGAATGTTAGTTGTAATTATTTGGGTTTGATGACTACAATTCAATTAGTGTATGAAACGCTGTGGAAAGAGGAAAGGAACTCCACACTCTCAAGCACAAAGTACTTGAGTAGAACTGGCTTGAACCTACATGGTGCAGCGTTGGTGTTAGAAGTGTGTTGAGTCAAATTTAATTCTTGCCTTTGAAATCCGGAGAAATTCAGGCTTTACCCACTCTTACTTTCCATGGAAGACTGCAGAAATGTATTAAGGGTCTGACTAGTATCTCTCATGGACATTTTGTTCTAGAATAAATCAAACCATCTTTGCAACTCAAGGATTTCTTCCTTTGTGATGTTGGTAAGAAGTCAGCAAAGAGTTGCATGGTGCCCTGGCAGCAGAGGACCATCTTGCTGTTGGTGACCTTGGCTCTGTCTTCCGTGTCAGCCTGTTTTCAGTCTAGTTTCAGTCTTAGAACATCAAAAGCCAGGGAGCCCAAGGCTCAGAGCTGCTAGCCATCCTTTATCTAGGAGGTTGAAATAATAGTCTGGATTTTGGAGGGAGCAGTTTGTTGAGAAAATAGCTGAGGCTTGACATTTCCCTTGATGTTTATCCAGCAGAAAACTAAAGATCGTGGAAGACAATGTATTTTTAATAATCTGTGCACTGCTGTAGAGTTTCACTCCAACGGTGTTGTTTTGATTGGGCATTTCACTAGACTTAGGATGTATATTATAAGTTGATTTGTCAAAGGATGTGGGGGGAGACTGTAAAGAACAGAAGTCGTAGCCCTGGACCAGCCAACTTACATCTAGTTCTCTAGCTTTTCCTGGAGTTTCACAGTTCTCTGGGTGAGCAAAGTGATCTTCTTACCAATGACCCCAAACAGATTGTGAAAATAAACAATAGGACTAAAATGTTTTATGCACATGGGAAATAATTAGGACATTAGAAATTGTTCTCTATGTGTTATCATTGAATGACTCCTCCCCCTCAATTTTCAGTGCACAGGGCAGACAGTAGCTGTAAGTGAAAGCCAATGGTTAAGGGGTATTTTTGTTTGTGTTTGCTTTCAAATTGCAGTCTGAAATGTTTCTTTAATTAAATCCAAAGGAAAGAAGTTGCATTACTGATGTCCCTAGAGATGTTTCTGGTTGATACAAAGGCAGTACAAGCCTGGTGACCTCTTAGAGGCTACCTTCAGGCACCATCCCTCTGTTGACTTCTTATAGGGCTGGACACAGACACAAGTTGTGGAGTAAATATCAAAATGTTGTGAAGCTCCAGGTGTTCAGGCAAATAGCCACAAAAAAACACTGTACTTTTAAGGATAAAGTCAGCCTTAAATTCAAGCAAATGTAGCAGTGCATTAGTGAAACTTTTAGCTCTTTCCTGCCTGCCCCATCTTCTGCCACCTACTTTGTGTCTCCCTAAGGGCATCACCACTCCTCTCCTGGCATTCTGCAACTGTCCTCTAACTACTGTTTTCAGACTCTCTCTCCTGATCTTGACCAGTACTGGAGGGACAGGGGCATAAACTGAGTGAGTCTCAGTGCTGGGATATCACCTGAGAAACAACAGGGCTTCTGACAGCATAAAAATTAGAAAAAGTGGATATTTTCAGATTAATTTTGCAGTCCCTGTTGTTGCAGGCCAAAGCTACTTGGACAGCCCACATAGCCATCTGTGTTTCACACTCCTTACCTGAACTGAACCGTCATTATTTTATTTCAGGCTTATCATTAGCTTTGAACAGAACTTTGTCAGGTCTAGGAAGGGAAGGCAGGGACATAGCTGTTGGCCAAGTCTGTCTTCCAACCACCTCCAACAGAAGGGATGAACCTGTCAGGGGCTGACTTGCCTCAAGGTATCCTGTGGCAGTTATTTGTCAGTCCTGTTACCACTGACCTGCTGACAGTGACTCCGGCTCCTGGATATGGCCATACAGAAACTGTAAATTAGGGGTTGGAGACTCAGACACAATGATTATTTTGCGAAGAGACAGCTCCCCAAGTGTGTGTTTGCACACACGTTTGTGATTTTGCTGTGAAGGCTTTTCCTGCCCGTCATTCCCACAGATGATGAACCCCAGTTGTCAATGAATCGCTCAAAGATCTGAAATTAACCTTTCACAGACCTGCTCTGGGACCTTCTGTATTAGAAGAGAATTTACAAAGGAATACATTAGAAGAACTTACAGCTAGTGGTGGCTTGCAAGGGATCATGCTTTAAAAGCAAAACTATTGTTTAATGGTGCCAAAATTCATTCATTCTTTCAAAGTCTCAGATCTTCCTGCAGCACATTCATTCTAAAATATCATACTCCGTGCATGCAGCCAAATTTGGTATTTACATGACGAACACTGCAAACCAATGCTCCTTAATATAGTTGCAGCCTTGTGATGGGATTATTTCCCTTGTGAAAAAGCAGAATATCAAGTCCATTAAAAGATATGCGAAGTATGGCAGCTACACAGTAGTTTTATAAGGCTAAGGGAGAAAATGATGCCTTGCTATGCTGAGTTGAGGCCTTTTCTAATTTTTGACAGTTTACATTTCCTACCTCTTTGGTAAAAATCCTCTTTGGTTAGCACCACTGGAGCAAATTCAACTCTCAGCAATGTGGGTGTAGATTTGGAGTAATTCCATTCTGAACAGAAAAGATATTTCAGATGTGCTCTAGTCCCCCTGGTACATGGGTGACATGATGGAAAAAGACTGAGAGGAATCCAGCTCATGGAATTATGATTACCAATGGCTTGACCATTGCACGTGTTTATCCCCAAGGGAATTACAACTGGTGAACTGAGGGACATATCCTATGAGAAGAAAGAGCCTTATTTCAGCCTCGCTTTGTAAGAAGCAATCTGAAACAGAGACCTTGCTCAGAGAAATACAACGCTGTCTAGCAGAGGTTTATCCTCAGGTACCACCCTGGCAGGTGGGGAACTGGGGCACAGAGACAGAAATCGCTGCAGGGCACTGGGAGGCCACAAGCAGAGGGAGAACCAGACTCTGGTTTGGAGTAGGAGACAGGTGTATGGGCTGTTTTGGGAGGAAGCACTGAGGTAAATGTAGGTGTGCACAAAACAACAAATTGGGCTCTTACTGTTGGGTGAATCCTTTGCAGGACAGGAAGACTGCATGTGTGTGTGGATCAAGAAGTTATTGCTTCATGCCAAGTTTCAGGCTGCCATTAAGCCAAGTTTCCATTCTTCTTCCACTCCCCTCCCCAAACAGATTAACGAGAAGGTGATGCAACTTCCCACTGGTCAGGGCTGGATTCTGTAAACCCATCCATCACAGCAGCCACTGGCCTGCACAGGAAGCCATAGAGGCAGCATGACTGTATTTTAGGGAGGTGAGATGTTTATCTGGAAGGAAACCAAGGCCAGCAGCTCCATGACAGGCATCCCCACCTTCCCCATTCCTTCCCTTTCCTTGCTGTGTATCTGCTTATCAGTCAAGCTGTGATTTTGCCTTCACAGGCAGGGCTGGAGTGGGATGTTGCTGTATGCCCTCTCTGGCTTCTGGTAGCTGCCTCTCATTACTGCCACGTTGCTAAGGTTTTCGTGACTTTTGTCCAAGCCCAGCAGCTGGATTTTGGCAGCCTTCCAGGCACTTCCACTAATGTAACTCAAAGTTACTGCAGGTTTTCTCAGGAGTTTCAGGTTGCTGCCAGACTCTTAGGGATGCTTGCTTTTCCTGGCTCCCCTTCTCCAAGGCTTTAGCTAGCTTTAATTCTGGATAGTTTACATCTCTGGAGTCGTTAGATGTGGGACCTGTGTGCTTCTCCCTGATTATGGATCACACCAACATTTCATCAGAGCAAGGCACAGCTCTGGTGATGTATGACACTGGAGCATCATCAGTCAGCCAGGGCAATAATGATGCATTAGCGTAATATGCCTTCAGGATGGAGTTGTACTGATGATGTATTTTCGAAAAGATGGAGTCCCAGAGAAAAGAAACAGTCTGGACCTAATTCAGTATGAGCATGGCCATCGAGAGCACGCAGTGTGCAGCTGATTGGGATAAGAAGGATGACTTTACATTACCCACTCTGACCCTGATCCTTTCTTTTTCTCTTTTAATCTTTCTTCTTTGCTCCCTCCTCACTTCTCTCCTCCACCAGCACTTTTCTCCTCTTACTCTTTGTTCCTTTCTCTTCTTTCTTTTTTTTTCTGTTTGGGTTTTTTTCACACTGGTGACTCTCATGGCCACTGGCTTTATTCATATATTCCTGTCTCTCACAGTCTGACCTTGTGTCATGCTGTATAACTTAATATTATCCCGCTAGAAACTTTTTCCCCTCTCTGACTGAGATAATATTAAGGTGACCTGTAAGTGCAATAGATAAAAATCTCCAGGCCATCTAGGCAGTGACATTAAAAATCATCACAACCCTTAAGTGATGGAGGGGGGAAGTCTTATGGGATCTTTCCTTGGCAAAGGCAGCAAATGTGGGCTGAGGAGTGGCTACCCCTGGGATTTCTCATAGCCTTCAGCTTCTGGAAGATGAGAAGTGTGTTAACCCATTCACACAGCTAACAATATTAAAACAACAAACAGAGCTCAATCAAACCTGGATTGTCATCTTTCATTTGATAAAAAGTAACCTTTCTAATAAACATTTCAACTAATAAAGACTATAAAAGTAATTAGACCATTAGCTTGCTAGTCCCTGACACCCAGACATTCATTTGAAAGTAACTTTCCTGCAGTGTTTAGACGGAGACAATTGAATGATGGGAAGATATTATACCAAGATGAAACATAAATAAAATTGGCTTCAGTCTCGTCTGGAATTCAGGCTATACATGGAACTCAGATAATGCCCTCAGTCTAGTCCTAACATGTTGTTAGCATCCTCCTCAAGAACAGATGAATTCTAGGAATTTGATCTTTCAACACTCTCAAATCTACATTCTGTGAAATAAAGCATTTTGCAATACCCTGCAATACCAAAGAATTTGGTAAAAAATATTCACCATGGAAAATAAAAAAGACTTTTTGTGACATTTACAGTTGTTTTCAGTTTTTATTTTTAGTGGATCTCTTTATTTATTATCACTGGCCTTTATTTAAATTACATTATACTCAGAGATTCCAATCAGGACACAGCAACCCATTTTAAAAGGAGCAGGGCACATACACTTAAAAAGACAGTTGTTGCTTGGCCACTTAATCACTACACCCTACACAGTGCAGAATTCCTCTTTATGTTTAGACTGAGTTAAAAATCCTCTGAAAAATGCAGGGGCTTGTAGCCCTGGTGGTTGAAATCATCTGTTTATTCATGTATAACTCAGGCACATCAGTGTGCCTCAGCACTGAGTTGAACTGACACAACAAGTGTTGATTTTCCATGTCTAGCTTGTGGCCTCACTGTTATAAAAGCTACTAAGCAGGTCAGCTGTGGAGACATGCAGAAAATGGACTGTAGCCCCCTCTGCTCATTTCCCATAGCCTGCCATGCTCAGTGCAGTCAGGACCAGGAAGCAGTGACCTGCAAGCATGATGTACTTCTGCTCTTGTTGCACCAAATTCATTTTCAGTTAAATTGTTCAGGTGGGAAACTGTAGTATCTCTGGAACGGATGTCTTGCTTTTCATTTACTTCCAGCATGAGCTAATTCATCCTCAGCTCATCCAGATGGAAAACCAGGTCGTTTTATTCCCATTTTACAGGTAGCGAAATTGAAGCAAATTTAATTGACATATTCTGAGTCATAAAAAGAAGAAAGAGCATGGGTAGCTGAGAAGTCTGCTGTTCTAAAGCACCAATTCTGCTTCAGTCCAGGAAAGCCAATTCTGCATTAACTTTTACCTCTTCTGAAATACGACTTCTAAATATCTATTCATCAAATATCAGCACAAATAACCTTGCCATTCTTTGATGTTCTTTTCCCATAAACTGCCATGAGCTTCTCTACCAGTATTAGGTCATAAAGGTTTGGCTTGCACAATAAATGCTGCCAGAGAGATGATCTCTGTTGCTCCCTAGCACCAAAGTTCTAATTGGCTGGTGAGATTGATTAACATGTGAAGCAAAGCTAAGGTCTTTAATCAATCTTAGAAGTCATTTATTGAGAGTATATGACAAAGCTGTAAAGGTTGTTGCAAATGACATATTTTAATATTAAAACCAGAATCGTCTGCCTTTGTAGGGGTTTGAATATGCTTTTTCCCCCCGTTTGTAATAAATGAAGATTAAAATTAAACAGATACAAAATAAAAGGATGATTCAGGAATGTAAGCCTCGTTATCACTAGTCAGTAATATCCATAGCACTGGAATTCCTTGCCCCAGAATGCCTCAGAGCCCAGCCCAAGGTTGATTCACCCCAGCTAACACCTGCTATCACTCCAAAGTGGTTACTTATCATCATGTCTGATCTTTATGAGAAACTGGAAAACACTATGCACACTATTCTCATTTCTCTCTTTGTAGAAGTAAGGTTGAATAAAGTATAGGTGGTTACATGAAATGTTGGTCTCAATGTATAAAGATGGAATATGCTGATCCCCTGCTCTGCAAGGCAGAAGGGAGCATTTATCTTGCATAGATATCAGATTCAGAATGGATCCTCAGGGAAGGTTGGGGGTTGTAAAGATAAACCTGTTCCTAAATCTGAAAGCTCAGCCTGAGACTACACTTCTATGTAAGGAAGGGATATGCCAAGACATTGCATAAGCATCTGACAGCTTGCTAGCTGGATGAAACAGAGAGAGACACCTCTTGGGTGATCTAACATATAGATAGTTATAATTATGTTTTTCTATTTCTATCCACCTGTCTTGAAATTGAGTAACTATGCTGTTAAATTTGTATTGCAATAAAACCAGTCTCCTTTGCATTTACCTTAACATTTGCCTTATGTTCAAAGTGACTTTAGAGTAACTGAAAGTCAGCCCATTGAGAGGACTTGACAAGCCTCAAAACAGGGTCCTGGACCAACACCTAGAACTACCTCACAGTCAGAGCTGTACAAGACTGCTTAGTGACTTGTAGTTCAGGTCCTCAAGGACACCCAAAAAAGGTGTCCATTGCCCCTCTGGGTCCAGGAGTATCTCCAAAGGACTGATGCAGAAAGCAATAGCCAGAACAGGAATTTACTGTTGGTTATCATTTTTCCAAAAATCACATTTTCAGTCTTGCTCTGACTACAGATTTCTTACCACAGAGTTTTTTGTTTGTGTAGCTGCTCTTCGGCTTCTTTTCAGTCACCTCAGGTGAAATGAAAGGCCAGTCACATTCAAGATCAAGCAAAACTGTCATAACAAGGATTTCCACAGTGTTTCAGAGTAAGCCCGAATTCATCCCCTAATGCAGATAATATGAAACAGGGAGTAGCCAAGTGTGATTTTCACATATCTCACAAAGACAAAAGTATTTAATTCCATAAAATTTGCCATCTACATTTTCAAATAAGGAAAATGATGTAGAGAGAAATACATAATTTTTTCTCCTGTACCAGAGAAAACAGCAAAAGAAAACCAAATGTCTGAAATACGATTCAAAAAAATTCACTGTGAGACTTACTTCTTTTTTTTTTTTTTTTTTTTTTAACTGTCACAGTCATTGACATGTAGGAGCAGCAACTCTAAATGCATGTCCTCAGCACTGAAGCCATGTGCATAATAAGTGAGGATTTCCATGGGCAATTGAGTGATCTGGTACAACACCCGTTAAGTGAAAGGCTCTGCTGTTGATGGCCAGAAAAACAGTACCTGGCCTAAGAAGAGTAAAACCCATACATTTTGTTTCTCTGACCAATGTGAAACTCTCCAAAAAAAAAAAAAAAAAAAAAAAAAAAACGGAAAAGGCTAGACACGGATAAGAAAGGAGATGTGCAGTTTTGTTTCTAATGATGGAGTCTGAACGACCCTTAATGACCTCCTCCCATCTTCGGGCTCTCAGTGCCCTGAAGAGCAACAGATGCGCAGCTGGTAAGGCTAAATCAGGCCTGACAGCACAGCAAGACGGCTGGGGAAAAGGAGAACATTTTTTTTTCAAATATTAAGTCTGGTATTCAGCCTTTTATTGTGCAGGAGTGTCCTAATGAGGGAAGTGTGCATATAGAAATTAGCGATGGGAAAGGCTATCAGGTCATCTTGTCCATCCTCCTACAATGAGAGAGGTTCTGAAAGAAATATAGCATTAATGTGGGGCCAAAGAACAGAAGAAAAGTTGGCAATGAAGTGAAATAAGTTCCAAAAGAATTAAAGGCTGTTACAGGTAACACTAGTTAATAAATAACATTAAAGCAGATGTGAACATTAATTGGCCATTTAGATGGGTGGGTGTGACGTTATTAATGACAGACAAGTTCTAATATATCCAGCCCATGTCCACAGTAAAAGCCAAAAAGAGTCCTCATTCAATAGGATAACGAGGCAGTCAATGGATGATCCAGCTATTTGACCTGTATTTTTAGTGCATTTAAATAGAATAACTAAAATATGTTAACTACAGCTGATATCCAGCAAGAAAAGAGAAAAAGAGAGAGAAAGGAAGATGACATGTCTTTGCAGGGAAAAGGGCTGGAAGCATTACTTCAAAGTTTACACTATGCTTAAGAGTGGCAGAAAAGATGGTGGAGAGGTTGTATCACACAAAGTACTGCACTCTGAGAACCTCTATCACCACAAAACCCTGGTTGCAAACCTCACCATGGAAGAATTATATCCTGATCTAGTTCATTTTCATTTTGCCAGTGTTCACTGCAAGCCAGTGCTACCTGTCATGAAACAGGGAGCTGTTGGTTGTTTTAGTTTAGTGAGTTGTGGGCTCTGTGCTGGAAACATTCTCAAACCTCTCTGAGAGTGTCTCTATCACGAGCAGGGAACAATTTGTGAGAACAAGAGAGCATTTTACAGATCTGTTCAGCTCTTCTCAAAAACCTCCTCTGTACAAAGAACAAATCAAAAACCCAAAACTTGTTCACAGTATTGCCTCTGCACACAGTCTGTGACTGTTGGTGACCCAGCTTTTGTAAGCACACACCCCACGGTCTTGGAAATTCTGCATGGGGCTCCTTTGCAGAGGTGGTGCTGAGAAGCAGATTCACTGGCTGAGAAGCAGATTGAGAGTAACTCCATGATCCCCAAGTGCTCTGTCCCAACAGCCATCCCTGAACATGTCCTCCAAGCAGATGGTCTGACTTCCTTGGCATGCATGTGACAGTCTGAGCACAGCAGGGCAGGATCGACTCCACTGGCACAACTGGGCTTATGAGGCAGGAGTGCAAATCTCGTGGTGTGTGAACACAGCCCATGTCCACTGAAAGCAAATAGCATGCATACAAAGCTTCTTGTGCGACTGGGGCCAGAAGAATACACACATGAAAGAAAGGTGGAGATTGTCAGCTGCTAGGAGAGGAACATAAAAGTTCTGTAATGAAAAAAATTGGTCCTACAACTCAAGTAGACTGTCCCGTCCTTTTTGCCTTCAATCTTCTGGATGATGATTGCTTCTCATTCCAGTGTTTACAAAGGGTTTGGGGGAAAGGAGGGGATTTAATCTCGTGACTGACCTTTACAAAGTATTTACATAGCCAAATATTTAAAAGATGCATAGCACCTCTCCTGTTTGCCAATTTGTCTGGCTCAGTTAGCCCCTCCCTCAAAAGAGCCACTTGCACCTGCAGCAGTCTAGAGCCCTTCATGTCTCCACTGGTCTGCCAGTGGAATGTGGGGTCTTCCTGGGATGCTGATTCACCAAGGTGATGGGGCAATTCCAGCGCTGGGGTGTCTGAATGGTGAGGTCAGTGCTGCCCAAAGCACTGGGCCTTATTCTGGGGCATTGGACTCCACTTCTGAGCAAGGAGATGGGAATCTCTCCAAAGAACGAGTTAAGGAAGGTAAATCCCAGGTAATTCCCAATAGGCCCATCTCTATGCATCAGGAGAAAAGGCCACAGATATTAAAAAGGCATTTTTTAAGAAAGCAATGAATGTCATGTGCCTTCCTCATGGGGTGTTCCACTATCCCAGAAGTGGCAGGTGAGGGACCGAAAAACAGTATTCCCAACCTTTTCTTTCCCAAAGATCCAAGCTAGCATATTTCCCACCCTCCTGCAAGGGTTAACGAGAAACCTTTTCCATGCCCCTGACTTTGTCTGCCCCCCTCTCTGTATTCCTGCTTCCCTTGCCGGATCCATTTGCAAATGATATCACTTGTCTGCATATTGTCACTTGCCGCCTGCCCACCCATTTATCAAGTGTCTGCAGCTCGGCACAGGCTTGCCCTGTCCTGCTTGCTCCATTGTTCCTCCTGACCCGGGGGAAGGCGCGTGGGATCGGGAGAGAAGCGGGATGGAAGCGGGATGGAAGCGGGGAGGGAAGCGGGGAGGAAAACGGGAGGGAAGTGGGAGGGAAGCGGGAGGGAAGCGGGAGGGAAGCGGGATGGAAGCAGGGAGGGAAGCGGGGAGGAAAACGGGAGGGAAGTGGGAGGGAAGCGGGAGGGAAGCGGGAGGGAAGCGGGAGGGAAGCAGGGAGGAAAGCGGGAGGGAAGCGGGAGGGAAGCGGGAGGGAAGCGGGGAGAAAAGCGACAGAGCTCCCGCAGCCCCGAGCCGGCCGGGCGGAGCGCGGCGGGGCAGCTGCGAAGGGACAATGACACGGGCAGACTGACAGCTCCCCCTCCCCGGCTGGCAGTGACAGATGACCTTGCAGGGACAGCAGCCCTGGGCCTCCCCACAGACATTAGCTGATATAATGGGCTAGACTGGACATGCCGTCCTGGGAACGTAGGAGGTAGGGAAATCATCCCGGCTTGGTGGAAATAAACTCCGCCATTTACTTTCACAATAGGTTTTCCCTCAAACTCGTAAACTTGTTTCTCAGTAACCCTAAAGCGAAATGATCATGGAATTTGAACACAACATTTACCAAGTCCTAATGAATAACATAATTATCACTTTATGCAAATCAAAGCTATTTTGCATATGTGAATATTTAACTATTAAAAACAACGCTTTGATCTTGAATAAAAATATCTATATCACATAATCATAGCCTTATGGAACATGAAAACTATCTTTTTTTCTTTCTTTTTTTTTTTTAACTGTACAGTTTTGCTGTGCTTGGGTTTGCTGTTTGAACCTTCTCGGCGGGGACTCCATCTATGGAGCTTCTTCCCCGAGGATGTCCACTGGGGTCTCTCGGTGGCTGTCAGCCCAGCTGGGCACATCAGGCCTTTCTCTTCAGGTCACCTAATCACTCAGCACGGCAGCCTTCCCTCAGTTTGCTTTTTCCTTGCCCAGTAGTGTCCGGTTTGGTGGCAGGAGCAAACCCTGGCTCTGCAGCCCAGGTGGGCTGAGTGCTCCTGTGTTACACACCACCCAGAGATGTTGCCAAGGGATGGGTATTTTATACATTAATTACAGAGTAAGGGAAGAAGTCAAACTCTGCTTGCATATTTAAATCAAGCCACAGTAATGCAGATTTTTCTCTTAGGGAAAGATTACCAGGGATCACAGAAGAAGCACGAGCCTTTCACGGGAGATTTCCCCACTGAAAGCTTTGAACCTGGCTCACAGAATAGCCTGGTGAAGGAGCACTTGGAGCCAAGGATCTAGAAGCATCTGAATGCCCAACACCCACAGGTATCATCTTAAAATTGCCAAGAAGCATCTCTGAAGGTTCAAGCCATGCACTGTGATATGTTGAATGATAAACCTCCTGTTTTCGTATACTGGAGTTATTATCACTAGTTGTTATCCTGTGTTATGTTTCACTAAAAATAAAAATTAGGTTTTTAAAAAATCCTCCACTTTACTAAATAACTCCTTATCTGCAAAGTTATTCATAGGTTATTAAACTAAATTAATAACAATGTGTAACTGTTCACCTAAAATTCCCCTAAAGGCTGTCATTGATTATGGCCCCTGATCAACAATGTTGTCTAGTAATGTGCCTACCTAACTGGGGTGGGTAAGAAATAGCTGATTGCCCTGTACTTCTGTCCGATGGCTTGATGTGCTTCCCTAGGGATGTGAAAGAGTGGCCCCTCCTGCACTGATAGACATCCTTTCCCTGCTCCCCACCCCATCACCCCCTCCCAGTTCTAGGCTATCAGTTATTGCCCTGCCCCGGCAATCCCCAGTAATCCTATGTGCTAAGGGAGCCAGAAAGGGACACAAAGCATGTCCTTGACACTAAATTAGTGAGGATGAAGGTGTTCACTTAGGGGAAAAAAAAAAAGTTTCCAGCTCTTAGCTCCAACCCCTGCTTGAGTATTCTGCCCTAACAAAGTTTTTGCTGGAGCAAGGCTTGCTACACTTGTCTCTCTCTTCCAGGTAATATTGCCTGGGATGAAAAAGTCACCCTCAAATTATTTTTTTTTTTTTTAATCCAGCACTTGATGAAAACAGTGTCCTTTTGCAGGATTGTCTGAAGGAGACCCTCCTCAGCACACCCCGAGAGTCCGTGGGCTCAAATGCTTTTCCATCTCTCCAAAAACCGAACGTTGGTCATTCCCATCCTGGCGGAGCACAGTAACCGCTGAGCTGTTGCAAAAACTGGGAGTGGTGATGAAAGAAACAGGTGGTAGCACTTGCACCTCTTCTGATATTTTGTAAGCAAAGGCTGCTGTAAAAATTTAACTCCAGGACTGCTTATAGTGCCATGATTCCCAGTTGGACTTCAGTGACTTTAAAGTCTGCGCTGTTTAGAATTTGAGTGTTGGTTTGAACTTTGCAGTTTGGGCTTCAGTCTAGCAAGTGCATATTTTAAACAAAGAAAACATTTGGCAAATAGTTGATTCTGCATGCAGGCAATGTCCCTCTGCTCCACACAATTTATTTTTACAAGGGTCTAAGGGAGACACATTTCTCTAAAAATAAAAGGCATCTGCATGAAGCGGAATTATTCCTTCCCAAACACAAACTGATCTTTTGCTTGTTTCCAAGCATTCTATCAAATCATAACAACAAAGCAGCACTGCACTCGTTCAGTTAATGAGCCTATGGCTGCACCAAAATCTTACCCTTTCCAGCCCCAAACACGTGTTGCTCCTATAATACTTTTGTCCATTAGAGTGGACATTGTGACCCCTGACCTTTGAAGGGTTACAAGTTATTGATGGCATTTCCTACATGCTCTGTAACATGACAAAGGGCACCTGATATAAAAGTAAATAATTAGAGAAGAGTAAAGTAATAAGGATCATAATTATTTTTTTAACTATGCAACTCCTCTTTGCAACAAGTACAAGAAGACAATTTTCTTCAAATCACTGAGGATCTCCTAACATGCATAGCTCAAAATTTAGTGATGTGCAAGAGAGAAACTCCTGTAGATCTGTGAAAGGGACTAGAGAAAATACAATTCACATAACAGCACTACTTTGGTATTTTTAATAGGTTGCCAAAAATCTTCCAGCATGTGGTGGGTTGACCCTGGCTGGATGTCAGGTGCCCACCAAAGCCCCTCTGTCACTTCCCTTCTCAGCTGGACAGAGGAGAGAAAATACAAGGAAAGGCTTGTGTGTCGAGATAAGGAGAGGAAGAGATTATGGGCAGAACAAAGTCAACTTGAAAAAATTAGTTTAATTTGTCACCAACCAAATAAGAGTAAAATAATGAGAAATAAAACCAAATCTTAAAAAACACCTCCTTCCCACACCTCCCTTCTTCCCAGACTTAACTTCACTCCCAGGTCCTTTCCCTCCTCCCCACCAATGGCACTGTGGAATGGGGGCAGTGGTCAGTTTATCACACGTTGGCTGTGTTGTTACTTCCTTCTACAAGGGTCCCTGCCACAGGACACAAAATTCTCCAATCTGAGTACTTCCCAAGGCCTGTTTTCAGGAACTGCTCCAGTGTGGATCTCCACCAAGGGGTGCAGTCCTTCAGGAACAGACTTCTCCAGCATGGGTCACCTCCAGCATCACAAGTCCTGACAGCAAACCTCCTCCAGCATGGAATCCTCTCTCCACAGGTCCATAAGTCCTGCCAGGACCTGCTCCAGTGCAGGCTTTCCATGGGGTCACAGCCTCCTTTGGGAGTTCCTGCTCTGACATTGGGTCCTCCAGGGCCTGCAGGTGATTCTCTGGTCCACTATGGACCTCAATGGGCTGCAGAGGCACAGCTGCTTCTCTGTGGGCTGCACCATGGACTGCAGAGGGTCTCAGATCTGATGCCTGGAATCAGATGCCTGGAATCCTCCCCCTCCTTCTGCACTGACCTGGGGGTGTGCAGAGCTGTTCCTCTCACACATTCTTAGTCATTTCTTTGGCTGCAACTGCTCCAGTGCAGCAATTTTTTTCCCTTTCCTTAAATATGTTATCTCAGAGGCATTACCACTGTCACTGATGGGCTCAGCCTTGGCCAGTCAGGTCCCTCTTGGAGCTGACTGGCACTGCCTCCACTTGATGCAGGGGAAGCTTCCAGTATGTTCCCACAGAAGTCACCCCTATAGCCACCTTCACTACCAAAATCTCGCCACACAAACCCAATACACAGAATATTTTGAATAAGTGACTCTTCTGTTTACTTGCCCAGCACAAAGAAGCACCCCAGTGCTGTATGCACAGGATCACTCTGCTGCATCATCTCCCTCCTTCACTCTGCTGGCTGCTCCTCAGGAGAGCAGCCAGAAATGACCAGCCGAAATTTATGCTCGAGCATCTTGATTCAAAACTTGTAGAAAACCAGATGAAAGAGGATGTGAATTCAAAGTGTGGTTGTCACTGCCCCCCTTTTTCCCAAGGTATAGAACAATGAGGCCCAGATGTTATGATTGCAGGAATGCTAAAAATTTCATGAGTTATTCTGCAGGCAAGAAAAGCCACAGAAGGTCAGGCCAAACAGGCTTAGGGTTTGTGTGGGGCAGGAGCTGTTCAGAATGAATCTTTTTAATGTGCAGTATCCATTACCAATTGATGTCAGAGATCCTCTTATAGATGGATCATCTAATGTTTTTTCTTAAAAGGCAGAAAAATATCCATAGCAAAGTTTCAACACATGTATTGGAGGGGAAATTTGGAGTCATGGAGGCACAACTTCTGTTTTGACCAGTTAAGAATGGCAAGTTCAAGTTTTATTCCACTGTCTTTCTTTCCTATGGTAGGATGATTACCACAAAAAAAAAAAAAGTTGGAAATTATGCTGTGTAAGAAAATTCATCTGGAACTCTCTATTTCTGGATTATAAGTGAACTAAGTCTGCTTTCATCTAGTAGCCTGCTGTCAAGTCGGCAGGTTTGAACATGCTCAGATCTAATAGCACAAAAAATGCAGCATGCAATGGTCTGTGTTTCCAGAACAGGACCCCAGTTTAAGCAAAGTTCAAGGTTATACCCAAGGCAGAACCACATGGAGAGTTTGCGAAGAGCCACTAGCCTCCAGCAGCTCCCAAAACCTGCTGGGTTTGCTCAAAATGATACCCAAAGTGTGGACAGCTGCTGTCTCCTGGCTCAAGCAGGAGCAGCGGTTTCTTTGCCAGGAAGTTTCCCATATCACAGGGGTTTCCCACACGAATGGACCTGCATGCCAGAGTCTGCAGTGGTGGCTGCAGGAGCTTCTGCTGCTCCAGGCCACGTCTGAAACAGAGCCCTCCCGATGCCCTCTGCTTTCACCACTCTTGTGGCCTCCACAGAAAAGTTTTCTATCCCTTTCCCCTGACGTCCAGAGCAGTCTGAGGAAAATTCCAGACATGCCTGATGGTCTGAGCTAAAGATACAAGGGTCAGCAGGACTCTGGCCTCCTCCAGGAGTGGAAACCTGGATGCAGACCAGGACTTTGATGGCTCTCCAGCACATCCACCGCCCACCTCTGCCTTGGCCATCCCACTCAAAATGTGGCCATTGACAGCACATAAGCCCCCCCAGTCCTGAGGGCAGAAGGTCCATGCAGCCCAGGAACTTCCTGTGTCCTCCACTTTAGTGTCAACACAATGTGTTGCAAATGTCCCTCCCTTGGAGCAATGCTTCCCCATTCAATGTTCCTCTCTCCAGGCCATCCCGCCGTGCTTATATTTGTCCAGGGTCACTCTCACACCCGTATCTCGTAATAAATTCTATTAATATCTCTAATTTGAGACTGTTTTGCCCGTGATGGTATTTGGTGAGTGATCTCTGTCCCTGTATATGTCTTTCCCACATAACTCATGAACCCTTTGTTATATTTTGTCTCCCCTGTCCAGCTGCAGATGGAGAGGCTTTGGTGGGTGTCTGACATCCAGCCAGCATCAACCCACCACACTGCCCCTTTTGAAACCAGCCCAATCTCCTTTCCTATGACACCACTCAACAAGGCTTGGACACAAATTGTTCTGTGCACCAGAAAAGTCAGACTGTGAATGGAGAAAGGTGAAGATTCCCCACTACAAACACCCTTCTCTGCTTTCAGAAAAATCATTTAGCTCTTGCTAATGATGAACATTACTTGACCACAGCCTTTGGCAGGACTGAAATCAGGGTTTCCTTTACTCACATTTCCTATGATTTCTCTCTAGTTTGTCCATAATTTCATACAGACATTAAGCTTCCTTGCTATATATATCTCAAGTAGAAATCCATTCAACCAGAATTCCCTTAATAAAGGTTAAAAGATTTGCAGTGAAGAAATGTCAAAATACAGTAGCTTATAATTGCCCTCAAATATGCAGTTTGATATATTTACTTCATGGAGAGGAACCTTGGCATATATTTAATTAAAGAAATAGAGCCTGCAGGAGGTCTTGGAATGGAGCTCATTGTATTTTGGTTTGGGATGAATTTCACAATCTACTGTATAGTTTTTTTAATCTCCCCAAGCATGAACAAACTCCAGCTATTTATGTAGAAAATGGGAAGGAAATAAAACTTAGAAGCCTTTGGAAGTGGTTTTAAACATAGCAGGAGAAATTACAGTATTTAATGCCAGACTCTAGACAATTATTACAGAATAAATGGCTCCACACAGGAGAAATAAACTTTGAACCAAGACAGTTAATTGATACTTCAACAAAGGAGACATTTTTATGAAACAGAAATTCTGAAACTGACTTTTAGCACTTTTATCAATTAACCAACAATAAAGGTTACAATCAGCACCGGGAAAGCCTACAGTATGATTCCTGTTGATATCATCTTTTTTGATTAAAGTTAGAAACATTAACCTGAAGACCTGCAGAACAGGAACCCAAAAAGTAAAGCTCTGGTGAGCTTCCTAACACCAGGTACTGGATCCAGGAGAGAGTGTAGAAGTGTACCAACTAAAAGGTTACTTGGATAGAGCCATAGCTCAAGGTGGCAGAAAATGGTGCCATGCCAACCAGAACATGACAAGACTTGTGAATCACTTCTTTGCACTTTTGCAAGAGGTGGAAAACCTGATCTTGTGATGAAAGCAAAAGAAGGGAAATGCACGTGAGTAATGCTATGTGTGCCAGGTCCAGGGACATCAGCATGTGGGCAGCAACACTGAGAACTCTGAAGACTTACTCAACCATCAGTGAAAATTAGCTTTCTTCTGAAGGGAGAGAGTTAAAACTTCAGTGGGGCCAGCAAGGATGGGCCTGGGGTATTTATAGAGTAATCTGTGACAGGAGAATGCTGCTTTAACTTTTGAGTTGGCTAAGGGAAAAGGGTGACTTTATCCTGAAAAAAAGACTAACACTTTCCTCCTCCTCTTTCTTCTTCCTGAAATGTCAGGGCTAGAGGTAAAGTGACCAGAGTAGTGAAAGCAGTGAAATAAGATGTTATAAAATGTGACTAATTCTATTTGTCAGGTAGGTTCTGGCATCAGAATCACAGGTCTAAAACCCAGGCTAACTCTGTTATTTTTCACTTCTTTATTCCTCCACACTTCTACTTTTTCTCATAGGAAAGTTAGTGGAGGTTAAAATGTGTGGGAATGGGGATATTTTCCACTGAAGTAAATGTAATTTGAGTGTAAGAAGTCAGAATATAAATTTCTGTGGCAAAACAAAGAATCTGAGAAACATCCCATATAAACCAAACTTGTTCATTTAGAAAAAAAAATCTTCAAGAAATGTATTTTTTTGCTGATATCTGAAACCTTTTTGACCTATAAAGCCAGTCATGTACCAGTAGGAGTACAAGGATTACATTTTACCAGTTCTCTGCAAGTCCTATACACATGGCAGAAAGTATAAAGCAGGCTGAGTTTAACAGCACAAGGACCTTAAACATGTCATTTTAACCAGAGGGAACTCATTACTGAAGATCTGAGACAAAGAGAATCACAAGGCTTGATTAATTGTATGCATGCTTCAGCCAGAAGTACTGCTTTCCTCACAGTCCAGCATGTTCACAGTTGAGGCAAAAGGAGATTTCACACCAAAAGAGGAAAACCACACTGGGTTAATACTTAACTTCCACCTACCCCAGTGTAAACTGGAATCCTCAGCCCTGGGTTAGAGACACAGGTATCCCAGGGTGCCAGGTCTGGTGTAGGGGAGAAAGTAAATCTGATGCCTCAGGATGGGATTAGAGAAGCTGGAGAGTAGAAAAAGAAGCTGCCCAAGCTGACGGATAAGAAATGTCTACAAGAGGCCATGTGGTGTGAAGTATTTAGTGGTGAAGCAATTAAGCAGAGGCAGTTATAGCTACCACTGGGAGAGAAGGTGGCACCTGTCTCCTCTGGGAGTCCTGGCTGTAAATCCTTTCCCAGAGATAAGAAAAAATACCAAAAAAACAACTAACAGTTATCTCCCCCATATTTTTCCCTTAGCCACATAAGAGGTAGGAAATTGCTTTCAAGTCTTCCTCCTCTCTCCTCACCCACACATCTGATTAGAAAGCAGATTCGAACCCTGGTCTCCCATTGAGGAGAGTGTCCTCATTGCCACCTTCTCAGGTATTTGGGAACAGGACTTTCTTAATATACTCTGCTGAATCTGATCTACTTTGTCATAGCTAATTAAATACCTGCATTTAATTATAAACTAAACCTGACTCTCTCACCTTTCTCTGTAAAGATAAAGTATGAAGATCCATCCCCAGAATGTGAGACACTCAAGTTTAAAACTTTGCTTCCACGGAGGTGGGGTCAGATGGCTCTGAGGTTTGAAAGGACTGTTTCCCAGAAGACCTGATGACATTTCCCACTCCACTGAGCGTGTTCAGAGTGTGCTAGGAGGTGATCCCATGTGTTTTCCTGCACCACTGGAGTATCAGCTGTACCTGAAGAATCTAACACAGGTGGCTCATGTCACTAGTTCTACTGATGCTGTCCATGGGTGTCTGATGGGTCACATACCTGCCCAGGAAATCTGCTGGAGCACAGCTCCTCCTCCTGCGTCACTGCAACAGTGAGGGTGCTTGTGCTCCTTGCTCCACAGTATGCAACATTGCCAGGAAAACATTTTGCCAAGGATAGGAAAAACTGACTGTTCCTCCACCTACTTTCAGTAGAAAGGGGAAGTATTAGAGTTCTCTTACAGAGGAGAAAATGCATGGACATGAAAATAAGGTGGGAGGATAAAACCTGTCTGCATCAGGCATCCTCCTCCCTCTGGTACTACAGATGCCCTATCAAGAGGAAAAGGTTATGTAATGAAAGAAGTCTGCCTACAAAGCCTGCTGCTACAAGAGTTTGCCAAGAAAAGAGGCTCTCAAGAGAGTGCCTTACAACAGCCTTAAAGCAAGATATTGCAAGACAGAACATCAAGGCAGGATCTCTGAATAATAACTTAGAATTGGTTAAAAGGGTAGAAAGACCACTGAATCAACCAGAAAAGCACATAAACAGGCCATCTCTGGAGATTCTCATTCATTAATGTTACTGCTATTGCAAATAATAATAATAATGTTTATTTTTGGTTGCAGGAGAATGTGGAGGCCTGAATGACTGGGGTCGGTTGTATTTGTCATTCAACCAATAAGGAGAGAATTTGAATCTAACAGGAGGATGGACAAATGAGTATACCAAACTTCTCTGGTGTTCAGTGCCACCTCCTTAGGCCCATCTAAAAATTAATGTTATGTGACTCATATGACTGATATGACCATGTAATAAATGCAATTGATATGACCAATGAACAAAGAGAAATAGTGTTGCTGCCCACTACTTCCATGTCATCCAGGTAGTTTTGTCTTGCTCTGCATTTGTTTCAATGCTGTTATTCTTGCAGACAGGAGCTGGACATGCATTGTCATGAAGGTAAATGGAGGTGTTTAAATACTTAACTGGCTGGTGAACCATGAAATAAAATACTCAGTCCTGGTCTGATTCAATTTTTTTAACAGTTTGAGATTGTCAGCGACAGATGCCAGGAAGATGATTACTGTTCCTAGAAGTGGCCAGCTTCTGATACTTCACTGATACTTCTGGAACTGTTCATCCTTTGTATATACATGTGTTAAGTATACATTGCTCTCTTGCCTTGAGCACTCTGATTCACACACTGATGGTATCAAGAGATCCCAGTGAGATGAGAGCCCATGTGGGTTAGGGACACTTACCCATGTTCTCTTTCTGTCTTTCTGAAAGTAAAGCAAGGAGGTAAATTGCCCTGTGTCCCCTTTACTCACACAGAGCTGAGGTACAAGCACACTTACTTAAGATGCCACAGGCAATCTATGGTGGGGCTGGGAAAAAAATCCAGATTTCCTGAATCCTCTCTAGTGTCTTAACCTCAAAAGCACCCTTTCTCACTAATCAGGTATATCAGACGAGTCATCAGACACCTATATGTATATCTGCTTACCCTCAGATTTGTATACCTCTGTGGTCCTGAAAACTAGTTTGTTCTCTCCTGCCTCGCCCACAGAGGTTTGATATGGTGGTAAAACCAGCTTAAAAACTTCCTTTGTTCTGATGAGCAAATAGCAGCTCTGCCCAAGCCTCTGACCTTGGTCGTGAGGACCTGAGAGATGAAACAGCTGTCAGGTGGGCTAAATCCATATGGAAACTTCCTCCTCCTGGTTTGTGCCCTGTTAGGTGTCTCCTGGAGTATCGGTGGCTGGACGTGTTGTCTTAATGAAAGCAGTGAAGGTAAACCAACGAAAGAGGCTCAGCAGCAGCAGCTCTCTAAAACCACCTTACCTGTAGACAGAAGGTAGGCAAGGCATGGTCTGCTAAACAGAGAGTGAACAGATCTCAAAGAGAAGCCAAACAGTGTGGAAGTTGCCAGAAACCACTGCCAGTGTCTGCAGGTGAGCATACTGTTACCTCACCATCCATATTAGAGAAGCACAGACTCAAGAGCCATAGGAAATCTCCAGGTGAATTTGTTAACCTTGGCTCCATTACTAAATCAATCTTCATGAGCAGAATATCTGCCTTTCCATTTCCTTTGAAAGCAAGTGCTGCAGACCTTGTCTCTAAGTGCAATCAAAGTCTGCTGTGTTGAAAAGAAAGTTGACAGAGGTAGCAATAGGCATGACAGGAGCATATGAGACTCCTTAAGCTAATCATTAAAGCCAGGATCAAGAAAGCAAGTGCTTACAGGTGCCTCTGTCAGCCTTGTCAATCCAAGAGGAAAAGAGGAGATGGGGGGTGAACTCCTGAAAAAGTAACAGCTGAAAAGCGAGGCTGGTGTGATAAGATGGCAATTCCCAGAAAAAGGTGATTCAAGCAGTAATATATGCTGGTATTAACTAAAAACATGAAAAGTGCATAAGAGAAATCTTGTGAAGTTGGCAAACCTGAATGGAATTTAAGAAGAAATCAACAGTTTTGAGAGATTAGCGTATTATCACTGGAAAAACATTTTTGCTCTGACTAGAAAAATAAACAGAGGATAAAGTTTTAGAACAGCTGTAGCTGGTGTCAAAACTTCTACAGATCTCAGTGGCACCAAGACCTTGTTGTAGGAAAAGAAAACACCACGATATCAACCAACTAGGAGCATTGAGTGGGGAGAGCTCAAGGTTTTCAGCTTCACCACTGTTCCCACCACCCATGGATTTTCTGAGCTCCCCATAACAGCGTTGTTCCCAAAGACTTGGACAGTGTGTGGATACATCTGCATTGCTAAGTGAGGCAGGTCTAAAAGAATTAGCTTGAGGATGAGGAGCAATCCAGACTTATTAGCATGGTGCTCTAACCCATGCTAATTTATTGTGCTAATGTAGCTATGCCACTTCTAGGTATCCCTGAACAACACAGTGTTGTGAGATCCGGATCTGCCAAGAGCACAGATGTGTTAGGAGGTTGAATGAAGAAGGTCTGAGACTAACAGGCTGGTTGGTAATGTGAGGTACACCGAAGGAGGCTATTACTTTGTGCTGCTTTAATGCCTTCTAATTTTTTTAATTAAAGCTCAGTTACAATATCCCGTAGGGAAATATCCCTTACTGGCAAAAAGAGTAGGCCAAGAAACCTCACAAGCTCTCTTCTGGCATTAATGTCTATTACTCTAAGTATCAGTCCAGCCCAAACTTGTAGGAGAATAAAGTTACCACCCTTCTACCACAAAAGCTGTTGTTCTTTGACAGTAATTGCTGTTTTTCCATATACGAGGACCAGATAATCTACTTTCATTCAAAATTACTTCTTTTAGGTTAAGGGAAAACAGCAACAAGAAAAAGATGGGGGGAGGGGGTGGTGGTGATGGTATTAAAATGAAATGCAAGGTCTCCAGGAGAGGCCAGTGTGTGTTTGCCTCCATGACAGGCTGGAGCAGGCAAGAGGAGCATGGCTGCTCCCTCTGCACACATGCAGGATTTCTTTAAAATTCCACCTCTTGCTGGCAGACTCAAATATTTCCTTTGTTACATTGGTCTTTCAGGGAGAGCAGTCACTTGGCTGTCCTGATATCAAGCCTTGCAAATGGCTGATGTCCAGTGAGGGAGCAATTGGATTCATCTTTGTGTTTGGGATCAAGACAGTAGCCCGGCTACAGGAAGGTTTGGCTGCAGCAGACCAGCAATGCTGATGGTGCTGCCTCCACAAGAACCCTCTGTTATGGTTAGGTCTGAACTTCCCCACCTGACCATGTCCTTGTGCTGCATCATGTTGCACAGTGAGAGAGTAAATCATGTGGCAAAAAAAAGCAGCATCTTGTTTATTCTTTCTTCATACCATCTCGGTGGAGGTCTACGGCCAGATCCTGTCCATGTCATTGTAATACAGCACTAGTGACAACAAGCCAGAGAAATAATTTGGACATGGTAAAACTTTTGCTGGACTTAGTCTGGGTGTGACCTGGCCCTGTGAAAGACAGCAGGACAGGGCTGCCTGCAGCTGCTGCATCTCCACTGCAGGGAACAGCAGTGGTGCAAGAAAGAGATTGATTTGAGGGGCTCAGCACAAGAGCAACAACATGATTTATAGCTGTGTGGCTGCATTAGATAAAGGAGATGTGGCCTTTTCCTTTCAGCCTAGCTGTGGTCATCAGTTAATTATCCATGAGAAGGTGGAAAGCATTAAGGCCTCAGGAAACCCTTGTGTGTGTGAGTGTGAGAGTAAAAGTGTGTTAGGCAGCTAAACTTACCTGCTAAGAATCAATTTTACTTTCTCTGGGGCCCACCTCTGGTTCCCCACATGCACACACCCTCTGGCACATGCAGACAAATACATGCACGTACATACTAAACAAATACATTCACCTTGATAGCATTATTGACTATTCTATATGGTCGAATTGCTAAAGTTAAAAACTCTCCAAAGAAAAGAGTTTGCAGATTTCTGTCAGCCAGAGATCTATTACTCATGCTCAACCATCTGGTATTTAATGAGAATATGACAAGCTGATTGTTATTTTTTTTCACATGGCAAATTGAAAAATGTGACTTTTTGATCTGTATTTTAATTACACCCCCTCTGATCTCTCTCCCTTGCACTTTCTTAGTAATATGATTTTGGAGAGTAAACACACTCTGACTTTCTCTATTAGCAGTGCCTCTCAAATGGATACAGAAAATCTCATTTCTTTATGTTTCTCTGATTTACCTGCATTCAGTGGAGGTTTGAAGAAAATGCTTTTTGTCACATCTGAAGAATCAGGGAAGAGCTTCCAATGGAAGGTGAGACTGTTTGACTCTGCAACCGCCCTTGGTCCTTCACAGCTTCCTGGCACCCTGCATTTTCCATGCCATTTCAACTCTCATGGGAGGGGAGTTATTTCACGTTGGATTTCCTGTTGCAGGCATTGCTATTATCTAATATGCTCATAGTTTTGCTGCAATACTGCAATACGTGACATAATGAAAAAAGAACCAAAACACTTCTGCCATGAAAAGAAGGGATGATGTTACAAGTCCTAGAAATCAGGATTTCTGTCAGATTGACCCCTCTCAGTTCATGACACGTCTCTGCCTGCTTAGCTGGGCCTCGTGCCTATATCTGCAACTACATCTGACTATATATGAAAGCCTGACTTTGAAGGGACTGGACCCAATCACATGACATGTTTTTGTCCAAGTTCCACTATCATGTGACAATCTACAGTAGATTTATGAAATTAAGCACAGATGGCTACTTTGTTTTTGTTCTTTGAACTGACAGCTGCTGGTGTAAAAATAAATTAAATTAAATTTCATATAAGTCAGACTCTGAGGGGTTTTTTTTTGGTTAAATAATCTTTAAGGTCCCCCCCTCCCCGCATACACATACATACATTTTAATGTTTCACTGGTTCTGGCCTTCACCTCATGATCCTGGCACACTCCCAGGAGCCTTTCCCAGCCTCCCTGGCAGTGACCTCCTCCTCATCTGGGCACAGAGCCCCTGTCCCCAAGCAGACACCCAGTGACAGTGGGGACAAAATGTGCCAAGCTTGGCCAGTGGGCATAGCTGAAGCAGGGTCATATAAAGCCACTTTCCATCAGGAAGCTCAGCTAAAAGAAGGGAAAACCCCACGAATCCTCCACCCTGCAAGCCTGCGGGAGAGTATTCCTAAAGCCCTTAGGAACTGTCAGCTCTGAAAGGCTGCATCTGCCAACAAAAGTGGGAGGATTGTTAATAACCGAGCTGCTAATAATCCAATATATAGGGAAAACCAAAGGAAGTCACTTCTAGGTAGGGAAAGTAATGGCAGGTGCATAAAAGAGAATCAGATGACTTTTTAAGAAAACAATGTTTCAGGATTAGCCAAAGGGTTCTCCTGTATTCAGAAATCTCCATGGAGCACTTTAAAGTCTTCTGTGTTTGTATCATTTAAAGTGCTGCTATTTTAGGTCAGTGTAAATAAGTCATGTGTGCCGTCAGCCTTGTACAAGTGCTTTCTGCTGCTTAATAATACATGTGCTTGTCCATTATAGGGGCTACACGGGTATGTGCTGGGATCTGGAGGCAGTCATGCAAAGATCCTGTCTTTGGCATGGCTGCTTAATGCTCTGAGTTAGGGCATGGGGTATGTGTTTGTGATGACCTAGAGCAGGACAGAGGCTAAACAGAGCTCTGATCACAGCGTCCAGTAAATAATTCATAAGGAACTATCTCATGGTATCACTACTTTCTTTCCCAGCTATGCCATCAATCCAGCACTATTGCCTTTTATTTTATTTATACAGAGATATCAGGGTTCTACATAGCAGGGGGTTAATTGACCACATCAGAATTCTGCCATTTCAAATGCATTTCAGCAGTTTTCTGGGGTCTGGTGGGTGTTGTGGAATTATAATGTCTCAGGTTCCATCATGGAGGTGCTTAGCACAGATGATGCTATTCAGATGCAGTATCCTACAGGACACAGCAAGCAGAGCATCTCCAGCCTGGCAATCCCTTTGGATACACGTAGATGCTGAGCTGCAGTCTCAGCTGTGGCTTGTGCATCCAACAGACTTCCACCCCTGTGAAAGGTGCTCCAATCAGTGGCCTCAAGTGGGAGCAGGACATTCTGTAGCTGATATGTCCACTGATATGACCTGGCATTCTGTGCTCCTGTATTGTTCACTCCTTTGTGTTTCCCTGCTCTCTCTGGGTCTCTTTTTCCATTTATGTAATATATTCATCAGTATGGGGACTCACATCATGTGCTTATCCGGAAATTAGCACAACGGGGTCCTGTTCCCTGTGGCCCTCTAGGCAGGACAGCAGCAAAGACAATTAGTTTCACTAAGTGCCTCAATGGCACAATAGTGTCATGCAAAGGCCTGAATACAGGAAAGGGAGCATGAACTTCCCAGATCTCAATCATTTGATCATTTTGCAATGTTGCAGTGAAATGTAGAAGTGATGGTGAAAAAGTAGGCCTGTCCATGATGCATAATTACTGAGTTAGTGCTTAAAAAGCACTCAGAGGTTGGAAGCTGTGAAGTCCTGCTAGGAAGCTGCTGTGCCACATTTTCTTCAATACATCTGCCTTTTGCTGCATCCAACCAGGTAGCCATCACCCCGAATTAGAAGTGGGTTCACATAGTCTGAGCCAGTTGCTTTACCTTGGAATCTGTGGGGAGAAAATGAGTTAAAGTACGCCTGTTTTTCCAGATGGGCATCTGAGAAAATTAATCAGGTTATATTTTTAAAGGATTTTGCTCCCAGAGAAGTCAAATCAGATTTGCCATTCCTCCAACAGAAGGAAAATTCAACCAATAAAAGAGCAAACTATCGTGCTGGAAAAGCCAAATCTCCAAGTCTGACTTGCTGGGAGGGAGATGCCAAAATACCTTTACAAATCTGTGCTTCAGTATGAGTGTCAAGTTTGCAAGGTGCAAACACTGTGTATGAGACAAAAACGAAGAGGGTTTTGTTAGCAAAAGGCTTGCCCAAATCACACCTCCACAGACCTCCGCAGGCTACTGAACTGAGCACAATGTCTGTGAAATTAAGAGCTGAAGAGCAATTTGGTGAAAAAAAACGGTGAACAGAAAATAAAAAAGTAGTTTAAAATGGTCTTTTACTTTCCCCTTCAAATGTTACAGTACTGATTTCTTTGACAGAAAAATTAGTATGTGCATGTGTCTATGTGGTGAGTTGTAAGGAGAGGTTTAGAAACAAGATTTTTGATAGAAAACAAAGGCACGTCAGTTAATAAGTATGCAGCAATGTTGAAAAAGCCCCACAATAGCGTTTCTCATGCATATGTGGGAGTGAGGGATTGTAAGAACAAGTGGTGGCTGGTTGCCTGGGTTTATCAAAGCCCAGTAGGGCAGTATCACCTCTTTGTCTCTCCTGGGCTCAGAGTCATCAATCCCTCCTGTTCCTTCCCGAGCTGTGAAAATGTCAAGAGAGAAACTCCTCCTCCTCCTCTAACAAACCCCAGCTCCAGGCGAGCACCCAGCACTGTGCGCAGCTCTCCGGGGCCGGGGGGAGCCGGCCAGGTTGCTGTGGCTCTGTGGGGCACAGGGGATGGATGGGCAGAGCTGCTGGCTGGTGGGATCGCACAGCCCCCAGGGCTGGGTTCTGTCCGGGGCTGGGCTCCCTCCGGGCTTGCAGCCCTCTGCAAAGCGAGTAAGGGCAGGCCTGGCCAGGGCACCATGGGAAGAAAAGGGACTTTATGCTGCCTCCGAGCAGGGGCTGGCCCCGTTTCCATGCTCTGACGGGGCAGTGCTGGAGGCAGCTTGGCTTAATGGCTCAGCTCATACCTGAAACCACAGCTCCCACATGGCCTCGGGCCTCGCGTGCATCCTGTTCCACAGGCTGCCTGTCCCTTGCTCCCCTCGCACCGCCTCATGCACAGCCACAAACCTCAAAGACCCCTTTTTAATAAGGCAGTCTCCAGACTGTCTACCCTATCTGCCCTTCCCCCAGACAAAATCTTGCTGGAGGCATGTGCTCCTGAACCCTGGCTCCCTAAGACTGCTCCAGTGCTCGCAGAACCCCCAGGATCTGCAAGTCACCTCAAAGAGAGGAGGCCAAAAAGGCCCTTGGTGCCCACCAGGAGCCACTGCCCCATGGAGAGCCTTGGGGAGCTGGACAACTGCATCAGCAGAAAGGCACAGCCTGTGGGATGCTGTGGTGGGAGGCAAACACAGCAGACGAGAGGAATGTGGACAGGCATGGCTGGGGGGCAGTGAAGAAGCTGGAGGGTGGCTGAGGGCAGGAGGGGAGAGGAAAGGCTGGAGGACAGGGAGGAGGGTGGAGAGGTACGGGAGGATGTGGGAGATGTAATCTAAGGCAGAGAGGCCCAAAGCCTCCAGGCTGGGAACCAGGTGACTGAAGATGTTCTGGGGGCAGTAGGTGCCTTCAGTGCACCTGCAGCACAGCCCCCGCCCAGGATAACAGCACCTACCAGCTCCCTGCCGGAGCACTCGGCACCACGCAGCCCACGGGTGGAAAGCTGGGCACCACAGCAAGGAGATCACACAGGCGTTATGCTGACAAGCTGGAAACAGAGATTTTATCTTCTTCTGTGCCTGGTGTGATGCTGGGACAGCAGGAGGGGTTATGCTGCAGGTTTGCCCAGCAGACCAGAGGTCTGAGCAGGTGGCTGAGGGTCCCTGGTGCCTTACCATGGTAGGAATGGGTGATGGTTTGCAAAGGCACCTCTGCAGCTCGGTGGGCTTCTCCCTGTGGTCAGGTAGGGACTGTGGGCAGAGCAGTTTTTTCCCAAGTCTGCTCAGCATGAGAGTCAAATATTTCTCTGCCCTCCATCATTTTATTGCAGAAATGATTCTGCCAAAAATTTGCAGTCCAGGAAGTGAGGAAACAGCCAAAGACATGTATCCAAACAAGGCAAAACTGCAGAGCAGTAGTACAGGATTTAGCACAGGATTTGCCCCAGCTTGATAGTGTTACTGTGCTTGTAATTAAAAGTCTTTTATCTTCTGATTGCAAAGAGAACCTTCTATAGTATTGCTGACCATAATCCAAATCAGTCTCATATCCTTGAGCTCGGAATGACAAATACCTCTGAGAAATAGATACCATTCTATTGCTGTCAACAAAACATCATTGCTAGTGGCAGCCATTCATTGCTTAAGTGTTCAGCTCATGCTTTTTCTTTGCTGCTGCTGGACATACCTTCAGACAGTGGTGGTAACATTTTCAGGGTTGTGCTGGCATTGCTAGGAAAGCTAACAACCCTCAAATATTTCATATCATTTGAGATGATTTTGAAGGGAGAGAGAAAACGGGATTCCTCCTCCTCTGTAAAATTTACTTTTTAGAATTTCAAAATCCAGCATTTCCTCCTACATCACATTCATTGTCCAGATCCTATCCTCTCCTCCAAAGCAACCTATAGTCCACAGAACTTCCCTCTTTGTCACTACGAGTACTGACATACATTCCTATAGCTTAGGAAAAAAACAGAGTATTTACAAAGTAAAATAGAGAGTTTCTACAATGGCAAGTAAGGAACCAGGTGGGTTAAATTACTCTCTTGAGGTGCATCTCACATTAAAAGGATGAGTCCATGCCACTCTTTCTTGCAAAGGCACACTGTTAGGCACTGTACCTGCTATGTTCAACATGGTCCCTCACCCATTTTTGGAAGAAAGAGCCATATCACTATATATTGCCTTTAGCATTCCTAAGGAGAGCAGACAGATAGCCACTCTGAGGGGCACATCAGTAACCACACAAGCAGAGCTGGGGGAGATAACCTTGGTGGGAGGCACAACAACAGCCAGGACTGGCCCACATCCTTCCTCCTGCCCCTGTGCATGGTCTTGGTCTCTGTCAGCTCCTGTTTCCTCCTCCTGTGCCAACCAGCTCCAAGGGAATAGGTCAACCCAATTTCCTAGAACAGAGACATATATTTCTCCTTCTGCACCATGAGTAGCTGCTGCTGCCTATGGGAGTTGTCATCCTTCCTGCACAGAAAAAAATACAGTGAAGGGAAGAGGCTCAAATCCCATGCAGATTTAGAAAAGAGCTAGTTTCTAGTCCAGGGGAGCAGAATGTCAGCCCCAGTGTCTCTGATGGCAATCCCAGCTGAAGAAAGCAGAACCTGCAATGCTATCACAGATTTCACTGCCTTCAACACCTACTGATAAGCCATTAAAAGCTACTTCAAATATATCAAACTAAAAAATAGCCCTAGATTGGCTCATGGTTTCAATACACATTAAGAATTTATGCCTGTCAGCCCAAAGCTGGTAGTAAGAGATGTTTCTTAGTGACCTGGGAGTAGGTATGTAAATAGTGAATTAGCAAAATGTCTGGATGACACAGAATTTTTTAGGTTACTCAAGACTATGGGGAGCTACGACATGTTCCAGAAAGACTTGACCAGACAGCATGATGGAAGATGGAATTCAGTGTAGACATGTGCAAGCTAATGTACACTGCAGGAAATAATTTAAGCTTTCATACATGCCAAGGGACTGTGAATTAGTGATGAGAGGCATTATGGTGGACACACAATGCCTTCAGTGAAGCTGGCTGCACAAAGTACAGCCCAGGTCAGCAAATGAATGAGGGGAAATTCAGCTATCTAAAGGGTGAGTGGGGTGATACTTCCATGGCAGAAACCTTCTGGGTCAGGCTGGAATATAATTTAAAGCTACCTGTGAATGAGGCAGCTCTGGAATCAATTCTCTCACTTTGCCTCAGCCAGGTCTTCCGGGGCTCTCACGTCTTACACTCTGAGAAGGTCAGAATAGTTGTCAAGCCTTGTAAAAAGAGCTGGACCTCACTGAATTCTTTTTCCATCCATGAAGTCCTTGAAAACTGATATATATCCTGACAAAGGCTCAAACTTGGCAATTAAATTCCCATGAACTGGAATTAGAAAAGGTGTCCCACTTACATGAATAGATTGCATAAATTGTATTTGGAGGTAGTTTCAACAAGGCTGGTTCCCTGGGTTTTGCTGTGAATGAGCCAAATGCACCTTTAACATAAGGCACTATTGCAATACTACTAAAACTGAACCCCCCTGGAGTGGGAAAGAGAAGACCCTTTTTTGGTTTGCTTTTTTTTATTTTTTCTTTAAAACAAAGGGCATAAAACAATGGCTGGGAATGAAAGCTGTGTAAATTAATTTGTATTATAATTTCTGCAATGCCTTTTAATATAAATGGGAGGTAAATACATAATTTATGGAGGGTGGTATATGTGAATTGGAGTCTCAAACCCCCTAAAACACACTCACTCAGGCATGATGTGTAGCACACTAACACTCTCAGGCAGTGTGCAGATTGCAATAGCAAAAAAAAAAAAATCACTCTAATACTGTGTGTTACAATAATAAATGCAGGAATTAGAGGGTTTTACCTCTCTGTAAATAAATTATGCATATGTAGTTTTAAATTAGCCAAATTAAATGATTAAAGACACTCCATTCCTTCATAAACTTGTCTCAGGAGTAAGGAATGCAGCATACAAGCAGAGGTCTCTGGTTCCTCTGAGCCTCAGTGTTTCATTTGAAGCAATCTTAGATGCACTTCCCTCACAGCTTTGCAAGGACAGAAGGAGTTTTATTTTTCTTCAGCTAATTATTTTCAGATAAAAGCAAGTGTTGAGATTAGAAGCACTAGTTTTGTTTGCATCCCCTCGCTAGGATGTTGCTGCTGCTGGAGAATTACCATGGTTCCCCAGAATTCATCCTACCCACAACTGTCCCTGGATTTAACCAAGATTTTCAAATGCCCACAAGTTCTTCATGACTGGGCTGGCAGTGTAAGTGGACAACACTCCTGAAATGCCTCACAAGTGGCTACAAACATCATTGCCCATTTTCCTGTGGGAGGGAGTTTGGGCCATATCTCAACAGATGCATTTCTTACTCATTCCATGAACTGTTACTGTAGCTTTAAGCCTAAACTCACCAGTCACAAGAAGAAACTGCAGGGATTCAAAGAGTGTTTCTTTCCCATATTGCCAGTGCTGGCCTACCATCATATTACCAAACAGGGCTTGACTCTACAACATTCTAGATGCCAAATTATCTCAGTTCTTCCAGGGAAAGTTTGGGCAGTATCTGTCACTCTCAAAGCATTTAGCCCAAAATGTCATTTTATAGGTGGAGAAGCTGGCACAGAGCAGAGCACCTTTCTTGAGGTCACAGGGTAGAGCAGTGGAAGAGCTGAGACACTCAATTATCACTACGGGTCCTGCCCTGGGACAGTACCACCTCCACACACGCTGGTAATTTCATCAGCTGAGGCACTGCAAGATTCTGTTTCAGCATCACTCAGCACTTCCCAAGCAGCTTGGTTCCTGGACAGCTCGGCCATTTACAGATGTTAAAACTTCCCAAGGTTGTATAACCAAAAAGGCCTACTGAGTTCTGCATGTTAAAACAAAAAAACCCAAAAAAAAAACCAAAAAGGGATGTCTACCCGATATAGCGTTCAACTGGATTTTACAAGTCTCTGCTAGGGAAGAGTACACAAGCTTGTCACTCTATGTAAAAATGTGTATTTTAGTGGAATTCTCTCCAGACAAATCAGCTCAAATGCTGATGCTCAAAGCAGTGTGAAAGCAGAACGAGTTTAAGTGAAGGCAGTGTGGACATGGCACAGTTCACAGAGCACTTCTCCTTTAATTCCAACTTTAAGTACAGTGTGCAGATACATGTATTCATTCACTGCATTTTGACCATATTTTCCCTTTTTGCTATGAAACCAGACTCTAACATGATGCATGTAAGGCAGAGATGTCTCTCAATACATTCTTGGTGTTTTGTGGAACACCCCCATTTTCAATAGCAGCAGAAGTTGACTGTTCACATCCACATCAGCAGGGTTTTGGGAAGCAAGTCCTAAGTACAGAGAGTAGGATCAAGAAACAGACTTTAAACTGCAGCTTTATGATTTTATAAATGGGTTTATAGATAAATACGAAAAGCAGTAACTTCAGGGAATCAGATTTACTGATCCAGAGGTTCCTGAGCATTCTTGGTACAATAAGTATGCCATCCATCTTGGGAATTGAGGTAGCTGTTCCAAGGTAGCTACATGCAAAGGTTTCTATGATTCAGACACAAGATAGTTACAATGGACTCCAGTCATTTGGTTTACACTTTGGAGGAAAGTTGGGAGAAATTTAAATCTAACAGTGCTTTGTGGTTGTGCTTTGTCCTAACCAAATAAGGATCAAACTGCTTCCAAGATATTTTTTAAATGCTATATAAATCTGCCGTTGAGATCTTCGCTGCAAGTTTCTGAGTACAAATACATCCTCGTGGTGAAATAGAGATTATTAGCTCATTATGTTTATTGCATGAACCAGAGGTTTTGGATATCAAGGGGGTATATACACTGGAAAGAGTTGTGATCTTTCATTTAGAAATCTTCTCTTCCAGAGTTTTACACCTCTCACTAGTCCACCTGTCATTGGGATTTGGAACAAACGGGTTTAATGTTCACATAAAACAATGACAGGCCATTAAGCTATGAGATCTTTGGGATTTGCATCTAGTGTGACTTCTTGCCAGTTTGCCATGGCTCCCAGCATCAGCTCAATACAAATAACCAGCACTACATTTTCTTTTCCTACCTGTTTGCAAAACTTATCAATACGTGTTTTCAACATCACAAGAAGCTGCTACAAGCTGGCATCTATGTGTGCACACCAATATGTGCATCACATGTCTGTGAAAACTGGGAAATATTTCACACTTCTAAATCACCCTAGTTCTTGGGTTTGTGTTTGGATTCTGTGTGGGATATGTGTGAAGGACAGAGACTATGGCATCTGTGAGGGCAGGTACACAATGGGGTGGCTGGATGAAAATGCAGGAGGAATTGAGAAAAAATTGTCTGAACTTCAGTTCACATGAAAAGCCTGGCTCAGGATGGAGAGGGGTGGCAGGCTTGCACCTCTTCTCCCCTTGTGTGTCTTTTGGCAGTATCCCTTTCAGATTAGATCCTACTCTTTCTTGCACGAATTCAGGTCACTTATGGCTGTCTGTGGTCTTTTCTGCAGGTGAACTTCAATACAGCCCACAGAGCTAACCATATCCTGGGCTGCACCAAAGCCAGCATGAGCAGCAGCTGGAGGGAGGTGACTCTCCATGACTCTGCTCGTGTGAGACTCTATCTGGAGTGCTTCATCCAGCTCTAGGGGCCACAATATAGAAAGGATGTGGACCTCTTGGAGTGAACTCAGAGGGGGCCCGTGGAGCTGATTAGAGGGATGGAGTCTATCCTTGATGAGGAAAGAATGAGAGAATTGGGATGTTTAGCCTGGAGAAGAAAAAGCTCCAGGGAAACATTAGTGAAGACCTCTCAGTACTTGAAGGGGTAAAAGACACCTGTAGAGGGTCTGTTTACAAGGAAAAGGGCTAATGAAAAAGGGGATGTTTAGATCAGATATTAGGGAGAAATTCTTTACTGTGAGGGTGGTGAAGCACTGGAACAGGTTGCCCAGAGAAGCTGTGGATGCCCCATCCCTGGAAGTGTCAGGTTGGATGGGGCTTTGAGCAACCTGGTCTGGTGGAAGGTGTCCCTCCCTGTCCATGGCAGGGGATTGGAAAAAGATGATCTTTAAGGTTCCTTCCAACCCAAATCATTCTATGATTCTACAATTGTGAAGGCTTGCACAGACCCTGGTAAGAAACTCTACAGCTCTGACACAGCTAATGAAAATCTCTGGCCTGACACTGCCTGACTGAGCAGAGGCATTTCTTTCAGACCATTCCTAGGAGATGTCTGCCTCAAGAATTGCCTAGTGCAGATGATCCCTGTTCTTCCTTACTGAATGTCTGCACAAACTACCTCCTAAGCATGAAGGTATTTAACAAGAGCTATAAACACCCATTCTGTATAGTCCTTGTCCTGTACAGTAAACAGAGAAAGTACCTGGAGAGACAAGTTTTTGATTCCCCCGCTGTTGGGAAAACTGAATTTGGAACTGAACTTCACAAACTTTGGAAGAAGTATGTACTGTTGTTTTTCTGAAATTATGACTAAATGTGAAAAGTGTGGAGTTTAGCAATCTCTGTTCCAAGAAAATGTACTGGAGAACATGTCCCTATTTTTATCTGTGTAAGTAAAAATATTCCAGGAGACATTAAACTTGACTATAGAATTTCTTGTACGAACAGGGCATGCAGTACATGAACTTAAGGAGATTTAAAAAAAAAACAACACTGGACTTACAGAAATAAGAAATTTCATCTGAAAAAAAAAAAAGGAAGAAGACATAGCAATTGCAGGCACTATAAGTTAAGATAATCGTCAAGCTCTTATGTTCTTGTTCAAAATATTTGTTAAATAAATAGGGATCATGAAACCTGAGAATTTTTTAATGCATCTGAATTCAAAGCCAGATGTCTAGAAATCAGAATACAGGCTCCACCTGTGAACTGTGCAAACTGTATCATCAACAGTAGTGATTGAAATGATAAGCATGGAATTCAGTGGTAATGCCAAGAAACGTTAGGACAAAGAAGACTACTGAAGGACTTTGATATTTGACCAGGCAGAATGGCAATCAAAAACAGAAATACCACCATAAACAGCCTTGGTGTTATGAGCAACCATATATATTCCAGCGGAGGAATCTTTGAAGAGCACTGAAAAATTAGAGGAACATGGAGGGGAGGTCCTAAAATAACTTTCAGGCTGGAGGTAACTTACAGCAAGAGGCCTTCTGTGCCTCTCTCATCAAAAGAAAAAGCCTGGGAGGTAAACTTGACTATTCCATACAAGTATATTCACAGAGGGAAATTTCCAGGGACTAGAGAGAGAGCTTTTGCATCCAGCAAAACAAAGCAGTACAAAATCTACCATTAGGACCTGAAGCAATAGGAAAATTTTGTTTTTGAAAGTGAGAGTCATCAAATATTGAAACAAGCCGCCAAGAATAGCAACAGAATCACCATTTCTTTCTATCTTTTTATCAACATCAGATGCCTTTGTCTTGGACAAATGCACGTTTTGGACATATACCAGGTAACTGGACTCAGGGTCAGTGTTCTAGTGAACCCTTCCTGCCACAAGGTATAAATCTAGAGTTAGTGTGGTTACTCCTAGTGCATTCTGGAAAGGATATAATAGTATCTGCTCATGCTTCAGGGTTTTCATCAATCTTTTTAAAGGATCAGGATAAGGATCTTCAAGGAAACAGTTTCCCAAATCTTCAGGTTCCTGAGCTACTTGTTCTACATTTCCATTAAGCATCAGTAGTGCAGATGCTGTCTCCTTGTTCTTCATTTGTCTTTTCACGGTGTTTTTGGCTACCTGAACCATGCTTCTTTAGACATCTCCCTAGCTGATAGCAACTTACTGGGCTATGTCTGGAAGACTTCTCACTCCTACAATATTATCCAAGATTCACAGCCTGTTTCTGTAGGTGTTCTTCTGCAGTCCAGCACTAGCTAATGAATACCTTGATTACAGCATTCATGAGAGATGATTTACATTTTTTCATTAAAAATGTCACTGGCAGTCCAGTCTTCCCATGCTAAAATATTTGAAGCCACTGCCAACATCACACATGGCTGATATTAATTAGAATAGAGGATGACAGCACTTGGAAAATGACCTTTAACAAGTGCTTGTTCTTTAGTTAGACTAGGTCATTACTAGAGATTACCAAGCATTTTCAATAAAACTGGAATCTCTGTCTCCTCTTGAGCTTTAAATTTGAACAATGAAAATAGTGGAAACTCTTCATCTACCACTGCCACTAGCCTGTTCCACCACAACAGACAGGTGATCTGTGTGTATCATTTCCTCTGAGCAGCAGGAGAAGGAAAGTGGTGAACTTCATTTTTTCCCTCACAAGTAGAGCCTTTCTTTTGCTACACAGAACCAGGCTTGGACAGATTGAAGACAACCATCCCCACAACAGTTCCTTTTATCATCGGCACACAGGTTGTGGAAAAGGGAAGAAAAGCAAGCTTGCAGTCTGTGTTGTCCCAGGTAGCAGCCATGTCCAGAAAGAAAATTTTAGGGGGCTGCACCACTGCACCTTGTCCTTGGGCAGCACCTTCCCTGCACCACAGCTTCACTCTGGAGCAGTGAGACTGCAGCAGGCTGTGATCTGAGCTTCTTGATGCTGAGGTTCATCCTAGATTCTTCTAGGTGCCGTCCAACTTACAACATTGGAGTTTCAGAGTGTGCCACTGGAAAAATCCACTTGGAGACACTCTTTGTACTCATACTTCAGTCACACCAAGCCTCATGGAGCTGAGGACAAAGCTGCAAGCACAGCACACACCATGCAGAAAAAAGGGCAGTGGGGGCAGCCACTCTGTACCAGTAATTCTGGACAAGATGGGGTGAGTGAAACAAAAATCTCCCACCCAGCCTCTCTGTTCAGAGAGCAGGGCTTCCCACCATGCTCCACAGCTAGTGGGCTCCATCAAATCCTGCAACTTGCTCCTTTCTGCACGAGCCATTAAATGAAGGTTCTGGGCATAAACCGTGCTGAGAAATTATGCTGCAGTTTAAGAGAGTCTGAACAGAAGGCCTGCTTAGGAAGCAGTTTGAAATTATTGAGAGTAGCACTTCACATTTCCACAGCAGAAGCCTTTATAGGCTGGAAGTCTCAAACCTTGATCACTTCCAATTGAACCACTTATAAAAAATGTGCACTGCTGGAATATTTTAAATGACTGTGTGCAGTGTGTACTGACTGAACATTAGGGGCTTCAATTAAATAACAGTTCAGAACATAATGAACTGAAAAATTTCACACTCTCTAAAGTGAGATAAGTATGAAGTGAAGAAGAGAGAATTAAGAAATAGTGCTCTGAAAGTGGCACCAGCTAGTGCCTGATGAGATTCAGGCAGAAACACAACAGAACAGTTTGTGAATTAGGGTGTTATGTTTTGTTGGGTTTTTGCTTTTTTCCCCCAGATCCCTCAGAGAACACAGGAAATGGTCAGATCCTTTTTTTTTAACAAAGGGTGATATTACTTGCATTGAAATTTGGGATGCATGTATCCTGCGAGCTTGGCTTGGTCATGTCTGAAATTAGGCACTTCTGGAGGCACGGTTGGTCAGCTGCTCCCTGCTGTGGGCCCAGTGGATAATCTGGAGCCCAAGTCCTAGGTTCCAGCCTAATATTCAGCTAACACCACGTCCTTCTGCAGTTTTTGCATTTAGTAATGAAATAATGTTCTCCTATGACCCATTTGAACCAGACAGATACAGCACAACATTTGAAAATGCCTGTGTGCAGGTATGGAGAATGATGCAGCGAAGACTGTCCATGCTGTGCATTTTCTCTGAATGCCAGTTAAAGGAGAAAAAGGAAGAGCAAAGGTAGAGATCCAGATCCTGCAGCACAGCATGAGGCACTTGCACCAGAATACTGTGGCATGCTTTATAAAAGGGAAAACTGACACTCAGAGTACCAACACACTGCATTTTGGTAGTTGCTGACTTCAAACTAGGGCGATTCTCCCTTTGTTCAATGGCTGGCTTGTTAGCTTTGGAGGCAAATCCCTTTACAGACGTCCATGATCTCTAAAGCACACTTATTTGGTTTGAAATGGAACAAAATGAGATCTCATTCCAGTAAGTACCGTATTTATCCCGTTACCAGAAAGGGCATGGGTGTCTTTAGAGATCTTGCAAATATGAAAGATGTTTAAAAATACCAACAAACCTGACGACCAGAAAAATTGACACACTTCAGAATTTTAGGCTTATTAGGTTTAACAGTTCTATGTTTGAAGTTTTAACTGACTCATTACTATTGTTCTGTCTGTATTATTTCAAAGCAACCTTTCAAACATCTTGGTGGCACCTGCTCTGGGCACGTCCTCCTTCATTTTTGTAACTGGTGAGATCCTACAGCCAAATTCCAGCTGACCATAGCAGCTGTACTCTCTAGGAGCCCATGAAGGCTGAAGATGATGGACAGCCGTATCAACCTTTACCAAGGTTGATATATCGCTTACATGCTGCATTTGACTTGAAACTAGCCCAAAAAGGTCTGACAGCTGAAAAGTAAGTGGATCTTATATAGTGGCTACTTCAAGTTGTAGAGAGTTAACTCAGTTTGCCAGCAAGTGTTCATGGGGATATTAATAATCAGGTGGGAGTCAGGAGCCTGCATTTATTCCAGTTTACCTGACATAAACCCAGCATATGAAAAAAACTGAACAGACTACAAAAACCATTTATAAGCATATGTGGTAAGCTTAATGATTTAGGAGTTCTATAAAAATTGTAAGTATACTCTGATCTTCAAAAAAAGGTTGTCAAATAAAATAAAATACGAGGGAAGCTTATGCACATTTCCTCAAGCTCCATATTGCCAAACTGATGAGTCTGTTATCAAAGACTTGGTCTGACTGGTCTTTTGAGGAATGTAGGAAATCCAGCCCAGACCACTTGAACTTTCATTCTGTCATGCATGGAAAAAGCATCAAAAGCAATGCAAAAACCTTGCTCCTTATACAACCACATAATTATTTGCCCACGGATTAAGTTTATACCTTCCCTGCTCAATCTAAATCTGCTTGTAATCTTGGTACTGAGGGTTGTCATCTTAATTTTGCCTATTTCCTTTAACATAGATCTGAAGCATTGAGACCAATGCTTAGCCTTTTCAGACTCCTCCTGAGTGGTGGGTTTCTTGTTTTGTTTGCATAGGATGAAGTGTCAGTGGTCAACTATGTTTCATTGGGTCAGTCTGAGTCTCTCTGCCTTTCAGGCTCCATTTGGTCCTCCTATGTAAAGGAGGATGAATGGGATTGCAGCTGGACCAAACAGCAACTTCCCAATTTAACTCCAAGTTTGTTCTTCAATTTGCAGCAAAATTCATTCTTGGCCGCTTGTACCAGAGGACAAAAAGCTATTAAGATACTCATCTCTTCAAATCTTTGATTTCAACATTTCAAAGAAAAGGGTTGAAGTCATAGAATCATACAAGCTTATACTCTTAAAAGGTAATTTCAAACCCACAGCAGAGGTTTTAAATTTAAGTTGCTTTTATGAACAAGGCATAGATTTCTTCTGACTCTCATGACTGACCAGGAACTGTGGTTAGGGCTGTCTACACAAGGATTTTCTGTAAGCTAGCAACAGATGCACTAATGAAGCAGGTCTGTCCCTGCAGCAGGGCACTACCTGGCTGGTGATTTTAATGGGACTCAGCAATCTCTGAGCTTTCCATAATTTTGTCAGATTTGAAAATGACCAGCAAATTCTTAACACTTGACACTTAAGTAACATAAAAAATGCTTAAACAACATGTAGGGAAATGCAGAGATCATGTCGCTGCCCAGGTTTTGTTTCTTTAACAAATCAGCCTTGAAAAATCAAAATAGGATGTTTTGACAGATCAAATGTTTTCAATTTTCTACATGAGGAAAATATGCTAAATCTCACTCTTTCCTGCAGATTTGTGCTGTTTAGACTAACACGCCCCTAAGAGAACATTTTTGTCAGTAAATCAACCAGCTATGCCTTTCCCTAAACATATTTTCTTACTTTATATACCTGTATCACAACTACTCATTACCTTAAAGAGTCTTTAGAGGATCCCTCATATAGAAGTTCCACCTTGACTTCACTGTCTGTATTTGACTGTTTATATCTTCTTGGGATGTTTCTCAGTGTTTTCCAAGTTCACACTTTACTTGCATTTGCCACCACTGACCAAGCTCAGGGAAGATGCCAGCTCAGAACAGGTACAATTACACCTGTAAATCCCAGTCTGTGCCTGGGAGAGGCTTAGCACTGCTGTTACAGCAATACACTCTTCCCTCAATCCATATCTAGGGAGAAAAAAATCCTAATGCTTAATGAACTTTTATTCCTAAAGAGGAATTGCTGATTTTAGTAAACATTTGTTCTAAACAAGTACTAGGCACATCTATTTTCCTCCTTCTAGAAACAATCTTGTAGTTTGTTCACAAAACTATTTCACATGAACTTAAAAATGTAACCATCTCTTGTGACCAGAACTACAGATTCAGGCTCTGCCACCCTATTACAGCCCCTTCTTCATGTCAGAAAACATAATAATGCCTCTTCATCTCAGAAAAATACTGCAAAAATTCGGCTTTGTGAGTGCTGCAAGGCATTTAGAAACCATTGGGAGAAAACGTGCCATGAAAGTGAATGTCTTCACTGCGGGATGCAAATATATGTTAAGCAATAAAATTCTAGTTCCTAAATAGGCTTGTCTTGCTTTGATATTCAAGGATATGAAAAAAAGGCATACATACTTCTCATTTAATCCTGCCAAGATACAAAACTTGCCTATTTTTAAACAGTTGCCCAATATGGATGACAAAAATAGCTTTCTTAATAAAGAGAAAGAAAAGACTAGCTAATTTCTCCCGATGCAAAGGCATGAGGTCCACCTCAAGACTGCACATCCTTTTTAGGCTGAAATTCTTCTACCTGTTGAACCTCATTTTGCTGAGGAAAAATGCTGCTGCTTCTTGAAACTCAGCTTAAGATAACTGAATTGTTCTGTCAGAGGATATTACTACTCCCAAAAGTAAAAGATTAATATGCTTTGCTGAGAGTAAGCTCAATAACTATCATTGTGCCGTGTATTTGCTTCTTGCAGCAGATGATATTTGATCACTTGAAATGATTACTTAGCTTTAGCTGAAAATCTTTTGAATCAAGTGGCTCTAAATCATCTGTCCCACAAGTATTGGTACCAGCTAGTGTGTGTTTAGACAGCATTAGCACAGGTTAATAACTCCTCTCAAAGGGACAAAGGGCAGGGAGTACCTCAAGAGTGTGTGAGAGTGTGTAAAAACTTCTGGGGACAAGGCAAGAGTTTTTAAAGCATCAGCTAGACCTCTCCTGTGAAAAATAAGCCACATCATGCCAAACTGTGCTGCATTTTAAACTCAAAAGTCACACTTTTTTTCCAGGGGGAAATAATTTCATCTATTCTTGAGTGATGACATTCGAATATGAATGCTGTGCAATTACACTGATGCACATGTTAACAGTGTGGGACAGTTTGTACTCCTGTACTTGAAGTGAGCCTGTTCAGCAGCACAGGACTGAGAATTTGTGAAAATGATACCACCATTTCTTAGGTTTGGGTAGTAGTATTTGTACTACTTAATGAAAAAATTATACAGGAAGCACTATTATTTTCATTCCACAGCTTCTTATTATTTGAAAGATTTGTGTGTCATTCCTGCATTGAAGTGTTCAGCACCAACCTATAAACAGTGTAATCTTCCAGAGGGACTCACTGTCTTAGTCAATACCTAAAAACTTCAAAAATGAATGTGAAAAACAGGTTTTCAAGCATCACTCAGCACTGACATAATACTAAAGGTGCAATGATTTTATTAACACAGCAAGTGACTCTCTGTTCTGAGTCATCTGCAATCCCTTCTTCAATGGATAATACAATTTAAAATTAATAAATATGCTTTTTGATACATACTTTTCAGAGCTTTCAAAAATGTTAACATAGTTTTTAAGTGATAGCTTAAGAGACACAACATTCCAATGCATCCTTTAGGAATTGATGCCACTACACAGAACAAAAAGGGTTTATTTTCACCTAATCTTGTGGCTCATTAAAGCCAGGTATTATTAAGGAATGCAGTATAACTAGGCTTTGGTCATCTAAAAACACCACCACCATTTCCTTACTCACTTTGCTTGTTTATGCCTTTCACTGTGGTTTGATGTTGCTTTACAGCTGTGGGAAAAATCACATGTGTACGTGAAAAAAATCAAAGGGACAAATTATGGATTTGCATAATTTACAATGTTAGATAGAGTAAGTTAACAGGGAAGTGGGTGGAAATGACTTTAAACTGCTTACTGTGATGATCACTTTTCTATTTCATTTACCTGTGCTCTGATCTATGCTACTCCTTTTATTTCAATTCCATAGCAGTTCTGGTCCTTTTGTTACTAACCATTCAATAGTATCTTGACAGCAGAACTACATCTTCGTTCTCATTTAATAACTATTTATCATTCTGTATCTGCCCATTTTCAAGAAGGAATAAAGTTAAGTGTTCCAGAAATTGGAAAAAATTGAAACTTGACCTTTATTAAGTGGGTTAATTGTCACAATCTCAGCATGTACGAAATTAATGACCAAAAAGTGGAACTTCAGAGTTTCAGAAGACTAGGTTAATGTCCAAAAAAGTCTAAACTCTGACCTTCTTGACATATGCCAAAAGAAACAGCCACCCTAATAAATTACTACCTGTGTGCAATTATAATAAACCATTCCTAGCATCCAATCACTTGAATTAATTGCTGCAAGGCAGTGGGACTTTGTTACAGATATTCAAGGCAATCTAAAAATTCCTTTGCAGTTCATAGGAGGCTGTTTGTGCATGCTTGTTTCAGCATGGAGGTTCAGTTTTAAGGCACGTTATTCATACCTTTGGACCACAAATCTGTACAGAAGCCCACTTACTAGTGCTGAAATTGAGCATTGGCTTAGGTACTAACATTACTGAAAGCGGTGAACCAGCATGGAATAAAGCAAAGGGAATGGAATTTCCCTTAACCCATATCATAAAGCAGTTGCTGGATGCAGGACACCTACACAGTTTCCAAATTTCAGCCTTACATAGGAGGAACAGGCAACTTCTGTGAATACGACAACAAACCACAGTATATTTAAATCAAACTGCATTTGCAAAAAGAAAGCTAAAAGAAAGAAATACTCCATTTGTGTGCATCCAAGGTAGCAGTACAATGTGAAATCTGCTGACTTCCATAGCATCATGTCAAACACCGAAGAAGTGGCCAAGAAGACAGCCCACACTTCACACGTAGAAATGCATCTAGGGAGCAGGTAGGTTGCTCCAGCTGAACACAAAGCAAGAGGGTACCCAGTCAGTAACATCTGTAAGTGAAACAAGGCTGCAAACTAGAATTAAGCTATTCTTGGTGTTTGCCATGCATGGGATGTTACAGGGAAACTTGCTTTTTGCCCCTGTTAATCCTATTCAAAGGACAATGACTTGTGCATTCAGGGCTGTCAAGTTGACCTATTTTTTAAAACTGGAAAATTAAATAAAATACCACTGTTTAAGTTCAATTATCTACTTCTGCTGATGTTTGAATCTATGCTTAAGTAATGGTGATTCAGTCAGGAAATTAATATTACTCACATCCAAGATTCTATTCCCTATACTCATGCAGATTTTAAGCACCTCTCTGAAAAAGCAAAGTCAAGTCTCAAAGGGCTACAGATCTGTTTTACTCCAATTCACATCAAGGTGCTCAAAGGCACAAGATGTGGTGGTCAGCATCACCTATTTTGCCAAGTCTGAACTGGATTTAATTGGTAAATGATTGTCTGGTTTCTCCAAACTGGGAAGACAGAAGACTCAAGTTCAAAAGCCTCTTCTGTGCTTCAAATAATAAAATAGCCCTATACACAAAAAAAGTCATGTGGATGAAGGTCCCTAATTCTAGACACATTGTTTCAGGTGACTGAGCCAAATACAACATTATCTTCTATTTCCATACTGCTCTCTGTGGCTTTGTCCAGTCCTTCCATGCTGGATTTGTAAAGCCTTTCCTTAACCCCCTAGAACTGAGCAGTTGTCCCACAGTGGCAGAGCGGCAGTTCATGGACAACAGTGACTCCAACCCAGGCTCCCTGAGGTTACCCCAGCACTGCACTGACAACAAGGCAGCAGCTACTTACATCTGCTCCTCGCTGCCAGTTCAACACATTACAACAGTTTGTTATCAGTATGCATTCACCTGTTCCTAGAGATAGTGAAGCCCTTGCCTAACTGTGAAATTTCAGTAATTTCTGTAATAGTAAAAGTATTTACAGAACTAATTGGGGATGATTTTGAACACTCACTGAAAAAATTCCTGAACTTCCTATTCTTCAGAATAGCAACTCCTGCCTCCCAGACAAACTAGCTGTTGTTTACTTGCCCAACTCTTATTTTCCACTTAGGAAAGGACACCTTCTCAGTTTCCTCTCCTATCTAGCTTAATCTTCTGTGATTAGAAATGACACCAGGTCCAGAAACCAGGACCATTTGTGACTTCCTTTTTTTCTTAATTATGGACTGAGGGTTTTTTTTTCTTTTTAAGTGAAAAATCCTCCACATGGTTTCCAAACTTGTGGCATTTGTTAGGAAATAGATGTAGAACCTGCGAAATGCTAAGAAAGCTCTTCTAACTGTGAGTCACCAATTTATGTGCTGTACTTTGCACAGCACGCAGTGCATGCAAAGGAGGAAACACGATAGAAACTATTAAATATAGATGGTAATTACGTGAAAATCATGTGGTCATATCTGACTTCAACAAGGATCAGTTAAAAATCTTCCAGAGGAAAAGGGATGGGTATTGCTTCATCAGATAAATTTGGTAGGGCAACGTTTTTACTGAAAACTCCTCTTTGGAACAGAGCATAAGAAATAGCTGGACTGACTTTCAGTCCATAAAATCAGGAAAGAGGAGTGGATTTTGGGAACACCTTTCTTTTGTCTGTGAAATACTTCCAATGATGTTTCATAATTACTTTACATGCCTTTCTATAAAATAAGTGAGATAGGAGGGGCAGCAGTAGCTACTACATACTGTTTTTAAACACATGAACTAGAGAAGATTTTGTAACCTAAATCTTCCAAAATACCTTTGAATCATGCAAGTTTCATGACTCCATGATGATCATTTCTCTCTAAAGGCAAATCAGCGTCAAGAAGGCAGTTACTGTTGGGTTGCACAGATTTTCTGTACATACCACCTTATAATGATATCTGAGGCAAAGAATACTTATTCTAGCCAAGAACAAAAACCATCTCACCTCCCCAGCCAGAAGGCTCTCATTTCTCCTTCACTCATGACAGCACTTAAGCTACAGTTGCATTTACACTTTTTAAAACATTTTTCAGGGTGGCGGTTGCTGCTCAGTTTCATATATTTGACTTTATCAACAGGGAAATATGGACATCACCTCGTGGCACAGATCCAAACTAGTTATAGGTTGTTAGGGAAATGATTCATCAGTAGGTAGGTTCATGTAAAATTCAAAAGGCTTTTTTTCCCCTGTTTTGCTTTTGGAGAACAGTCCGAGAAATGCAAGTGATGTCTTTCTTACAGGAATACTTTAGATAGCTAAACAGAAGCAAGATTTGGCATTTAGCCTGGGATTAGTGTGAACAGCCTCTTAACCAAACATTATGAAGAAAGTTAACTTTAAAAATGCTTTGAAAGGTCTGTTTTCATGACAGATGGTAATAAGGGCTCATCAGTGCCAATTTTTTTGTTTCCACCTCACTTTTCAAAAGCTTAGTTTTAGGTTAATGCTTCTGAAGGAACCATTACATGCATAGAGGAAAAATGCAAATTACAAAATTAGATTACTCACTATTTTTATTGTGTGTAACATATTTTTCTAATTAACACTAACATATGAAGATTAAGATTTTGACCATGCACTCAGTAGAACACTTTCCCTTTCTTTTACTAGAATCCTTTTTTTTTTTACCCCCAGCTATTTGTCCTTTAATCTTTATCTGTACACCTGGACAGATATTCCTCTCCCCACAGACCTCAAAAGATACAGCAGTCAGTAGCAGGTAGAGGTTTTGTTTGTATAATACACTCACTACTGAAGACATGGTAGAACTATATTTTATTCAAGAAAACCCACACATTCTGTCCTGTGGTGACCACAGGCTTTGCTAAGCCATAGATATTAGCAAATACTGAAACAAAATACAGTGTATCAGATTGAATCAAAGCATTTAAATTCTGAATTACAGTTATAATTTTCAGGGAAGGCTAGTTTCAGAATTGCATCATAGTATCTAGTACAATGTTGTGCAATGTAAGTGGCAGAAACAGAAATGGAGTATTGGTCCTAATAAAAACCAAAATGTAATGACTCTTGTATGACATTTAAATTGTCAAGACAATAATGCATAACATTCTACCAAAGGCAGCATATAGTTACAAAAATACTGGTCCAGCATCTTGTTAGTGATGAAGCAATATCCAAGGTGCAATGGCAACATGCCATTCTTAGTGAAATACTTTTTAAAAAACTATTTTTTTCTATTTTCCCCACACTGATACTAGTTGAACACCAGAACTTCTATGACAACCTGAAAGAAAGTCACTAGTCAAATGTGTATTGCACCAAAGATTGATGCAAAAGCACATTTTCCAGGTTGCAGTATAAAAGAAGCAAAATCTAATAAAACTATGGATGTGCCAAAAGACATTTTACTGCAACTGATCTTAGATGAGCAGTTTGCAACCTCTATTGAGCTTTAAACAACTGACCAAGCTTTCTATTCTATCCATTATTATGAACTTAAGGATACAAAAGTAAAAGACAAATCCTTGTTATTGAGAACAAAATTAAATCACTTTATATTCCTCTCAATTGATCCACAAAATAAAAATATTCTGCCCTCCTCTCCTCCTAATACCCTGGTAATTTCAAAGTCAAGCCATGGAATTACCCTTGTTCTGATATTGCACAGTGCTAGGATTGTATTGTTTCTACCTAGAAGTTAAAACACAATGCTGTGAGGGTGACCAAAACTGCTGGTGACAGTAGACCTGCTTAACTTGTGGAGGTATCCCAAGAAACGTGCATCAGAAGAGACACAATCTAAATGGCAAAAAGCACTGCAGACTTGGCTGTGGTTTGGACTTGGGCCAAAAATACATAAGCCTGCTTGCCATTTCCTTTGAGAACGCAGGATCAATTAATATCTTAACCAAAAGACAAGGCTGTGTAAGACCAGGTAACCATGTGACATTCAATGTTACATTCAACAACACAGAAATGAAGGAGTAGCAGACGGGAATATTAATAATATTTTCCTTTTAATAATGGTTTAGTCAAAAGTGTAGCTTTGAAAATCTCTAGCTAGTTGTGAAAACCTGAAGAAGCTGGGAAGTGACCTCACTTTGACCAGTTTAAAGCTGTGGCTTGGCCTATCTGCTTTCAAAATCTCCAGTAGCTCTGACAACCTTGTAAATAAAAACTACTGCCTGGAAATAAAAAGTAGTCAGCTTTTAAAAGTTTGTCAATGTTGTACTGTAGCAGCCTAACTCTGACTGAAGAAGAAAGATATTTTATACAGTAAACAAAAGACAAAGTAAACTGAAATCTTCAGAGATCACTTTAAGTGTATACAATTTGGATTCTCATCGACATTTAAAACTACCAATCATAAGGTTGCCACCTTACCTTTTTCTGGACTGGCACACCTGATTTTAAACAGGTTTTCCTCCAGTCTCCCAAGTTTCTGATCCTCTCATTCAGTTTTCTGCTGTACTGCTCTCCTACCTTCATGCTGAATACCGACTCAGTCCTGCCTTCTGCTTTTCTTGGCAGGAGGCAGAGCAAGCTTTTAATTTCGGTAGTCAGAGTGACAGAACAACAAATGCACAGCAGATAGAAGAGCTTAATTCTTCCCCAGGAAGAAAATACATTTGGTTCAACAAAGGGCTGCAAAATCTTCCAAAGGCACCTCTCTTCCCAGTTTTTGCCTGAAAGCAAGATGGCAATCTTAATTGAAAAGGGATGCTAAATCTTTTAAATAACTTAAAAATTCATTTTTATATAAAGCAGCAAAACCATTTTTCTCTGCAGAAAGAGAAATGTTAACAAAGAAACACACCAACATAAATGCACTGTTCATAAACTTCAGCTAGTTTAATTTCACAAGAAAGTAAAATTTTAGGACTATTCTTTAACCTCATCAGTACTTTCTGAAGAAGATTCTTTGGCATCTTCAGTCCCTCTGTTGCTTTTCTCTTTATTAAGATTTTCACTTTCCGATTTGGTCCCATTAAATAAAGAGTTTTCACCATTTACAAACCCATTCTCTGTGACTTCAGCATCAATGGCTTCATCAATCTTTAAGTCCCCTTGCTCTTCCACATCTTCTAGGTTTCTCAAGACAATAGGGAGTCTAGAGTCTGCCACAGTGTTCTCCAACAAGGCAATATTGCTCTCTTCATACTTGGGAAGTGGAGCTCCATCTGCCATTTGTTTGGTATAATACTCTCTGCTGGCAGCAGCGCTCTTCACTGCCTTCTCCAGGATCTCCTTTTCACCTAAGCGCAATTTGATGGCCATTATCGCATGTGGAGTGAGGTCATGAGTGTCCAGGAAGGACTTATCAACCTGTTAGAAAAGAAAACGCAAATCTGTAAGTACCACCCAACACAATAAAATAGCCCCTCACCTCTTATCTCTTTCTGTGAACAGGAAGTGACACCAGGTTGAGCCAAATGGACACGAGGGGATCTGCAAGGAGTCCCAGTGAAATTTGTCATGAAATCATAAAAAAAAGCCCAAAATCTCTGCACATAAATCAGTCTGCACAACAAGCAAAGTCAGGTTATTTCACAAACATATGCAGCATGAAGGTTCACTTATACATTTGAAACAGAAGCACATTTCTTTGCAGTCTGGAGAATGCAACTAATACACAACAAGTTGAAACTGATTCCCCATCTTATTTGCAGAGAAAAAAGCAGGTAGTCTCTACTTGGAGAATCAAAGGAAAAATACATTAACAAAATTACATTAACAAAATTTTCTTTTGTGCAATCTTATTTGGTTTTCCTTAGATAATGCAAAACTGTTTCTGCACTTTAAAAAGTACAGAATGAATTATATACTAACATTCAGATTGAAGGTTGCAAAGACAAGATGGAGGACAAAATATCTTTTCCTACAATCACAACACACAGAAGAATTCAGACATTTAAATTACTCATAATGATAATTTTACCTCCACAGTTGTTTTATAGGTTTTCAAAAGAAGGGATGCTCTGGCTTCTAGGAATGTCCAAAGTTTAACTTCATTGTCCCAGCTAACAGGAAATTCAGAGTTCCCCAGAGTGAAGATTTTGTCAATCGCATGCTCACCTATCAAGTGCTCCTTCAGCTCTTCTGCAATAAGTACAAAACCAATCTGTTAAAAAACAATCTCATCATTCACTTTGTCAGTTGACAGACTGCAGAAAGATTTATTTTCAATCGTGTATCTTTGAGAGCTAACAAAAAATAACCCTCTCCTCAAATAAGAATTATCAGATATGCTGCTTATTTCTAGGATTTGCCTCAAAGAGACAACAGGAAGTCTTGAGGTCAGCAGAAAATAGGCCTTCTCTCCACTTGGAAATAAAGACACTTTTTATATCACAGCCTCTCATACACAGTATAAATCTGTGACAGTGAAATGGATTGTTTCGCAAAATAATTCACAAATGATAGAAGTAAATTTTTAAATAGTTCAATGAACGTCTTGAGAATAAAAGGAACAGTTTAGAGAGCGTGCAAATAGCAATGGAATTATTTTCCTATTGTTTAGTAATCTTTTTCAGTAGCAGAAGCTTCCTACAGGTGGTTAGAAAAGACATTCATCAAAACTAAGAGCAGAAAACATTTAAACAGCTCCTTGACATTACACAAATTCCATTAAGCTTTTAATTAATAAATTTGACTACTGCAAAGCAGTTACCACAAACTTCACTAAGAGCTTGCATGTAGTTTCTCAATAAACAGTTTTCTTAAACAGAAATTTAAGACATATAAATAAACTGAGCACAATCATATACCAAAGAAATGCAATTAAAATGTTCACTAGCTATATTTTCCTCTCCAAGCCAAAATTCACTCCCTCGTCAGCATCCTAAAATTTTCTTCCCTTGAATTTACTTCCCAGAAGCGTCAGGCAATTGGAATAGATTATTATTGTAGGTCCCTTCCAACTGAACTATTCTGGTATATTGTAATTTCTAGTAAGTTCTAGAAGATGGATGACAGGAGGAAGTGAAGTCGTGACACTAAGTAACATTGTTTTTATTAAAGAAAGCAAATAGACCACATGCAAAAACTCAACTACTTCAGTATTTCTACTGGCACAAAAAATCCACATCATCTGCACAGTATTCTAACTGCAAGGGAATTCTCTCACTGTCATGACAAAGTGTCACATCCATAACCTTCAAAACTGCATCTAACTAGCAAGGAGCTATTATGAACATTTAATGTGAAGTTTCACATGCACAAATAAGGTGAATATTTATTAAATGTACACATATTTTGCCCCACAAAAAGATGTAACAGAAGAGAAACACTAGAAAGCCAGTCTGCAAATACAGACATTTGCTTTAGATTACAAATTACCAAAATATTTAAAATACTCAGCTTTGAAATGAAACGTCTCTTCCATATTTCCCCTACAGTACAGAATATTCCAATTTCATACTTAAATGATTCCAGCAGCGATGGCTAAAATGCTGTGATTTTAAGCATGTAAACCCCTAGGTCTTGCATGATCTTGTTCTGCAAACTATTTTGAAACCTAAGAACTAGAGATCAAACTCCAAAGCTCACTCATTTACAACAGCCTGGGAGATTAAAAGAAATAAAAAATTGTATCATCTCATGCTTTCACAGTTACTGAAATATTCCCTCAGATGACATGGCCAAAGATTGGGGTTCTCAGCAGCTTATAGATAGATTCCTTTTTAACTTCAAGTCCTCACTTTTCTGATCTCCCATCTTAATGTTTTATACGTCTATCACATTCCTGTGTTAAAAACAATCAAAAATCCCCCCAACAATACAAATATAAATTAGGTTATCTTCATAAAACACCCTACCTTCACTCATACAAAACACTCGAAGGAAAGCCAAAAGCTGGGCAGAGATTGCAGGCTCAGTGGAGTGCAAGGCAAAAACACTTGAACTAATAAAAGAAACAATCAAACAACAACAGTAAATGCAAGTTCAATTGTTGTATCTTTGAACTTATTTCAACATTAAAGACCATAAAGTATACAACAAATATACAGCTACAAAAGTGGCTTAAAAAATTAGGTAATACTAACTCAAACTGAAAAGCTTCCCTAACCTGTATCTGAAAAGAAAATTATCTCCACAGTTTTACACTTAAAATTATTTTATACCGCTTTCATAATAAATTCATGAAAATGCAATGTTTCATGTCTGCTGCTCCTAATAGTACCCTCTGGACTGAAAACACTAAAGGAAAATGCTGTGATTCACATACTAAGCATTGTAGTATGTCTGCAAGGGATAGGAAAGAAAGAAAAACTACAGATTGCTCCAAATTAATCCTTGCTCTGTTTTTGTTCAAATGGTTATTAAAGCAAAGGCTTTTTTTTCATATATGGTTCAAATTAGATGATAATATAGCTCAGAGAACTTCTGTAAATATTATTACAATAACTTTAACTTGCTATACAAACAGAGAAATATTACACCTAAGAAAACGATCACAGAAGAGCTTCATATATGCTCTACTGGACACTATATACTTTGGAAATGTTTTAAAAACCCCATGGCATTGTGTTTTACTTACGTCGGGATACCAGCACGAGCTAAGACCTCTGCCTTCATAGCATACAGCCTGTCACTTTTACTCACGCCAAGCTTTATTTTCACTCTGTCATGTGAATTATTATCAAAGAAAAAACCACTGTGGATCACAAATTCAGCGTTTGACCGAGTGCCATAAAAAATGTAAATCTAGAAGAATGAAAAGAGAAGTGAAGGGACAGGAAAAAAGCTTAAGATCAGCTCACAAAACTGACATAATTTGAAAGTTATTTTCCAAAAGAGTTACTATTCTGAGTACAAGGTATATTTGGTTATAAGAAGAAACATGCTTTGTTTTCTGGTATTGACTCAAATGCTGCATATAATGTGGCAATTACACTTTAGAGGTAGAAGTAAACATATCTGTGTAACAGAGATTTTGAAAGGCGAGAAGTTCTTATTCTGTACTTTAAAATAAAAACGTTTTGGTTTCTCACACTGTCATAAAGCACCAGCATATGGAAATAAGCTTTCAAAGGCTTTTTAAAGGCTAAAAAAATAAGAGACAAGGAGGGCCCATTAAAAGAAATGGTGTTTCTGGAGTAATTTCCCCCAGCCAAATGTCCACTCAAAACAGTAACCTTTACTGCTGATGGATCAACTTTACTTTCATTTTAATGTTACCTCAAGGTATGGATATACCACAGTACATCATACAGAGAGATCTGAGCTGTGTGCAGCCAGTGTTTATCTTTGTGTTTTACTGTGAACTCTTTTATATAAAGCATATAGTTACTTTAATTCACGTTTAAAAAGAAGTTCCTAAATATAACCTGCAGAATGTATTTAACTAAGGGCTAGGCTGTATGAAATTCATGGGACTAGAGGTCAGAGTAGCAATTGTATTCTCCCACATCAAGAGGATATTTTCCCATTTGTGTTTGATAACAGAATTGTCAATGAGAAAAAAAGTTCCAGCAGTTACAGAATTCCCTTCAGAATCTCAGGGTACAGCAGTGCTCAGGATGCCTGCAAGCTTCCATTGCTCCCTAGCTGACAGAGAAAGACACAGTGCTCTCTAAAAGGGCTCAAGTAACAGCAGTGATGCCATTTACTTTCTCTGTTTTCAATTTATATTAGAACTATTTATCCTAAGCATTAAATGCTTAAGTATGATATTGAATTATAGCAAACATTATACTGTAACACACTCATATGACAAACACATAACCTGCCTAGGTATATTAAGGCAGTCAGTAAGGAGAGAGTTGCTCACCCCCTCAACTTTTAAAACTACTGTGATACATCTCATATTAAACCAGAAGCCACATATCATTTATAGATTACACAGTATGCTCTTACACCCCAAGACTGTTTTACAAAAATCCAATTAAACAGAATGAGAATTGCTTTATTTCAGGCCAGTGTTTGACAGACTCTGGACTTCTGCTGCCTCAAAGTTTTTAGTAGTAAAAGCATGGATTATGCACTCTTCCTGCTGAAACTGTAAGAAATAACATCTGCACGGTATATTGAAGGACAGAAGCATTATATAATTACAGTGCTTTAAAGATGTCACTAACAATTAAAGTTTGCATAGAAATTTTAAAAAACCCTGATAAATAGTAGACAAAGTGAAACTACTAAAATAAAATTGAAATATAGGAACCCTCTATAACTGAAATGGAGAAAGCAGCCAGAACAGCTATATGACACATCCATTGCCAGCTGTGGAAAATTATAAATTGGATCACTTCTGGAAAAACTGTGGACCCCTTTTAACTCATCACACCACTATTGGAAAAAACAGAAAATATTTGACTACCATAACAAATTCTGAGAGCAAAAATACACAATCACTGTAAACCCCAGCATAGCAATGAGGATAAATACACTTCTGGAAAGATGTATTTAAAAAGAAAAAATTCCAGACACTTCTTTGCTAAAAAAGGTAACAATACATTAAAAAAATTAAAATACTATAAATTTTAAGACTGGGAAAATAATACAGTAAAAGTAATAACTCAGAGGTTGAGTTACAAAACATTTCAGGATGTTTCACAGACAAAGCTTTTGTCTGGCCATGCTGACTGCACTTGCACAAGCAGTAGTCAAAAAAAGAGTGCTATTCCACTTGAGGGTTTAGGCTGCCTGCTGACACAGCACAGGGGATTCCTACACTCCTGGAACCACTGTCTTCAATGCATCACTAGTTCAGACACTCAGTTTTGGTTTTTAGCAGTTCTGATCAAAATACTGGTTTCTGAACTGTTCCACGCATCTTTGCAAGGCTCTCCCCTCTGTCTCAAGATGAAGAGGTAAATGCATGCATGCCTGTGTGAAAGGAAGGGAGTATGTTTTTAGGCCCTTCCTCATTTCCACTAAGCATTGCAATGACAACAGCATAGGTTAAAATGATTGGCAACTGTACTGCATTTCACCTCCTTTAAATGAATGAAGACTAACAAGAAACATAAGCCAACAAACACCATTAAGAAAGACTCCACAATCCTCTATTGCAGAAAAAGTGGTGTTCCAAATCTAAAAAATATCTATCTTTGGTCCTTTGTACATGGCCTTTTACAAAGCTCCTCCAGAATACCAAACTTGGTGTTTGTGTATGTACTCTTACCAAAGATTAAATATTTCAACTAGTTCTCTAAAATATGAGGAGTAAAACCCCAGTTGGGGCCCACCGAGTGATAGAAAATATTCTGGAAAACGTACATGTATTTAGTTTGGTGGCATTTTCACACAAAATTAGCTTAGCATAATAAAATTAAAATGTACCAGGGCTTAATCCACACCATTCTGCAATTAAAATTTTGTAGGGAGTCACCAAGATTTTGGATTCACCAGGTCCACAGGACTTAATGAAAGAACGATTATGTAGATAACTTCACACTACCTGTTCTCCAGCCTTGAAATCTTGAAGTGCTACACATTCACACCGGTCATCTTCTAAATTGTAGCCTGTAGTGATCTATCCAAGAAAAGAGTGACAAAAGCACCTTTAGCATTTTATATTTCTCTCTCCCACCATGGACAAATTTTCCTACTGGAAATAAATATTAACAATAGGAATTGTATACATTTCTTTCTCTGCACAACAGAATATAGCTGATAGTGATTGCTTTATGACTCCTGAGCAATCTCTTTTTAAAAAATCTCTGCATTAAAGAAATCTAATGGAGGAAATAACCTACCTGAAGTGAACAGAAGGCTCTGAGGAAAGTACCCTCCATAGAGCACAGACAAAGTGCCATGCTAAAGCCAGCAGCTTGTTATAAAGTTCTGGAGCTTTCAGTCACTCCCATGAGGCCCAAGGGAGCAAGGCACTGACAGCTCTATATGCTGTGCTTTATCCTTCAACTGCCAACACATTTTTGATCTCTCAATGAAAAAGGATTAGATAACTGTGGATCTTTAGGGGATACAATCTTCAGAGAATTATAATTTACTTGAAAATAATCCCTTTATCTAAAAGTTAAGTAATACTCTTAAAATGCTAAAAGGATTTTTGTGATGGTAGCGGGCAATAGAAGAGGATAAACTCTCTTGACAAACCTGTACTTCTACCAAAACAATTACTTAACTGTAAAGGGGTCACCCTAACAAGTAAAGCTGTGCTAAAAATATAATATTTTTATAGTGACAAACAGCATGTTCTTGAACAGTAGTATTACCAAAGATGCAGCCACATGATGGAATATAAGCTGCTGGAAAATCAGAAAGCAACTTTTATGGTAGGTAGTCTGAGGTAATTTATGGAAAAACACACTCTGGGCATGGGGAAAAAAACCTAGAAGAAGCCAAATATTCTCTCTCAGCCTTTGAAAATGAAAACATACTTTTTTGCAAGCTGACTGACGTGAGCTGCAGTATACCCTGATTCCCATCCTTGTCCAAAGACAGAACTCAGCTTGTCCAAAGACAGAACTCCTCAGATTATTTCAAAAGCTTGGTTAATGGCTTACACATTAATAGTTTTGCACTGCTTGCATCATCAAATGTGCATTTGTCAGCCGGAACAGTGTTTTCAAATGGAGCAAATCCAAAATGTCAGCCCCAAGCACGGGCAGCCTGGCCCTGCAGACACTTGCAGAACCCTTCACATGCAGATGCCACCACTGCAGGACTGTTAATGGGTTTGTGGTATGTGGAGATCAGAAGAGAACGTGATAATCATGAAATACAGCCTACTGAGAAACACAGGCTGAAGTACTTGAACACAGAAATTCCTGTGCAGTCTCTAATTTGAACTGCACAATTTGAATTAAGATCTAAGCTGGGTTTAGAAAGTTATCGAACCCTGAATTGCAGGTTACAAGTGCTAGACGATGACAAATGTACCTTTCTAGTTCAAATACAGTCATCTTCTGCAAAACTGTACCTTTCATCCAAAAAAGGATGACCTCTGGACCTGTTCTGACATCTTCTTAGTGTGTAAACTCAATGAAATAGTTCTGGATGTGAAAAATCCACTCAAATTCCTTGAAATGCTGGAGGAACAGGAGATTTTCACAGTCTGCATATTTAAAATACTGCAAATTCCAGTATTTTAAGAGGAGGACTCAGTCAGTTTAAGCATGCCTCATTGAAGCACTGATCTTTCTTCTAAATTTTTATTTTTGCTTTTAAAAAAACCAACAAAACAACAAACCAAAAAACCAAAACCAAAAAACCACACAAAACGCAGCAGCACTTCTGAAAGACGTTTCTATAAAGAAAATGGAGTGCTAGACTCCTATTTCCTCTTTCTTTTAAGAGCAGTCACGTAAGAGAATTAACAGGGTGTTTACTTCTCTTCCCACATGAGAGCTGACAAATTGCATCCCTTCAGTTTTATTTCTGAAGCAGCCTGATACATGAATTTCAAGTTGTGTATAAAGCATGCAATAGTCTGCTTGGTCAGTGATTAAGGATGGACCCAGCCCAATAGGCAGAAAGTAGCTTATTCAAAGCTCTGTCAGAACTGGTAATCAACCTCTGACTGTCAAAATACAATCCCACTAAAGAATAACAATGAGAAATGCATGAAGACAACCATTTTGAAATAGTTCTTAGAGGCAGGTTGATCTAATTAATAGTGTCAGAAGCAAGAAAATGCTGGATGGACCTAGCTCCAGTTAAAATCCAAAGAGCATTTTATTATCTAGCTGATGGAAAGGGGCCCTGTGGAATAATGCAAGAACAGGGATATATATGGTAGCTGATTGACTTGAGAAGTATTTCAGCACTACATTTGGAATAAACTAGATAGGGGTGCATTCAATGCCATCTTTTGTTTCTTACCTTCCTGCAATGAATAACAATTCCCTTAATGTATTTTAAAGGGATTGTGCTATGATTACAGCAGAGCCCACCCTCATCTCACTCTACAATAATATAAACTACAATACAGGCATCTTACAGTTATCTTAGCACTCCCCCCATTTCTAATAGTACAAGGCAACTAGCACACAACAGAAATAGGTTTAAGTAGCTTTTCTTAGCCCATTACCAATATTACAGTTTTCTATCCTTCCTGAATTTATATCCATGTAAACTGTCTTCTGCAGAAATATGAAATAAATGACTGAAATCTTTACATATATACAAAATATTTCAGTTCAGCAAAACCCCCTTTGCCCTTTAGGATATCCTTCAGCATTAAAAAATGTTTCCAATCCTGATATACTACTGCATTAGCAGGTTTGGCTCCAGAGGCTGGCTCCATATCAAACCCGTTGTTAAACAGCATAATAAAAATAAAAATTACTTTATCAATTTAAATAGAAGTTTGAATGAGTAAAACAACATAAATAGCTGCTCTTTTAATATATGCTACTTAATTTTTCCCTCACAGAACCTTGATTCTCTTCCTCTTTAGTCTAATCCCAACTTTGAAGGCATTCATTAAGAGCTGTCTAATGAATACAGACAAGTCTCTGCAAAAGCATCTGAAAGAGATGCCCAGCAGGAAGAGGGTACAGGAAGTACTGATGCTTGCAGCTATAACTTACATTACAAAAATACACATTTCTGAATTTTGAGCAATTTTCCTTATATTGAAGAGTCTATCCCATATGAACTTTATTGCTAAATCAGAGCTGTGAGATTGCATAACAAATAAGCAAAGGCAAGAACCATTGTTAAAGAACAACATGTAATCACCTTGACATAAGGAAAAATAAATAAATAATAAACCCCAAACACTTGCAACTTCGTAGCCTAGCCTCCTGTGCTGTAGTTGATACAGTCATAGTGACACTAAATTAGCTAAATGTCAAGTGAAAAACAACTTGCTTTACAGTTTGTTCATTTAAAACAGACCTTTTTTATACCAACAGCACTAACACATACTGCTGTCTTAACACTCAGGTCAACCCTCCCAGAAAAGAACCAGATCAGTTGAATACTATGGTCATATCCAGTGCTTACAGTAAATAATATTATCTACTGGAAACACAAGTGGGGGGTATGACTTTTGAAGCGTACATGAGCATGACTAAATAACATCAATAAACCAGCCTCTCTGGGTTTCCATTTCCTCACCTCAGCATTAACTAGCCTGTTAATGAAATCAGGAATCATCCCCCTGAACTAGCACACGTAAGCCAAAATGTCAGCAGGTCTGACTTTCTATATACATATGTCACCTTTTAAATGTTTAATATGCCCTAAAGTAGTGTTTTTGCATTTTGTTTCTTTGATGTAGTAACAGATGTACTGTTTTTGTTGAACTAGGCTTTGTTCTTGCTGTTGCTGTTTCTATAACAAGGCTCTTTGGGCACAGTTTGGAGAGCAGGCAGTATTTCTTAGCTGCAAATCTCTAACCACTTTCCCTGGTGGTAGCTACAAGAGGCAACCTCCATCAGTGCCAGTTTCTGTTCTCAGAACAAATCTGTCCAGTACTGTGCATCTTTTTCAGCCCACCAGAAACAAAGCTCCACGTCAGGAGACTATTCAGGCTTGTCTGGACAAAATGTATCATGTAAATGAAAACTTTTAGAAGTACATTATATGCACATAAGACATAACTTTACACAAGTATCCAATCACTTGTAAAGTTTTCTCTAGATAAAGAAAGCTCTCCCAGAAAAGCTATCATAAGATATTTGAGAAACTGACAACCCTTTCTTTCAGATATTCGTTTTTTAGGGTCTCTTGGGAAGATAACATACCTGTGTTAAGAAGCATAACGGAAAGTGTTACTAAACTGTTCTATGGCAGTTGAAAAGCTTAATACTTTAGCCCTAAAGTCTTTCAGCAACACTGAAGAAATCCTTACCAGTCCGTTAGTATGATTACACATGTCCCATAAAGGTATCAGAGCCAGTGTAACTCTGGAACCATCTTCTGTTGGAATCTGGTTCTGCCGTGTCATAACAGAGGAAACGGCCCATCTGCAAAAGTTAAAAACACGGGATGGTCAAGGTTCGAAACATTAAATATGATTGGCCACAGTCCCACCTGAAGCAATAATTTAGACTGGGAGTTTCCACACTTAAGTTTCCTTAAAGACCACACTGATTATTAGGAACAGTAGGAGGCAACATCACTTGCAGGAGAAGCAGCAGCTCCCAGCTTTCCAAGACACGCACACAGAACAAATCCCAAACCAGGATTGCAATCCCTCCTCTCTTTGCAAGAGAATCTCCACACCTTCCATTGGCTCCATTCCTCAACCAGGATCCACTCCTATGCCACCTTCTGCTTCCCCAGCCCTTCACTGCATACGTATCTCACACTACACACCCCAAACCCAGGATCACTTGCTCCTGCAGGTTTTCATGCTCTGCAGCAGGAGCTCTCATCTACATGCAAACTCTTGTAAGAGCCATATTTTCCCCCTCACTCTCTGAAAAGCTGATGTACTGCATGAACTGGAAACCAGTGCAACCACCTGACACGTGCATGATCTTTTTTAAGTGTTTCTCTTCAGTTTGCAAGCTTTTGGCTTAGGTCAGTATTGCTAAATTTTCTGCTTAATAAAATTGAAAGGGGAAAAAAAAGTCACAATATTCCAAACAGATATCCACGTAGAAACCATGAAGAGAGCTCTTTTGTACATGGACATCACTCAAAACCCTTCTAAGTCAGGTTAAGTAAACGAAATGCAAGCTACCATCTCAAACATAAAAACCTTTAGAAAAGCTTAGAATTCCAGTATTTTCTAGAATTTCATACCTGACAAAATTAATATTAAACACCAGCGGAAGAAAGAATCTTAGTTTCACTATGTTCTGGCTTTAATACATATATGTGCTGTTTGGGTTATTGATGGAAAAAAAGATGCCGTCAGGAGCAGATCAAAATAATTTCAGTGCTCACAGACTCCACTATTAACATACATGTAATATACAGAATTAGACTTTCTGAAGGATTTCTTCAGAAGGCCTCGATTGCTAAGAGAGTGGTAAACTGAAATCCACTGAATGTCTAAAAATAAAATTAAAATTGTGTACAATTTTGATATGCAAACACTGTTTCTTGTTATGTTATATGCTTCTTGTTAGCTGTTGTAATTTATCTGTAAAATTTTAGACCACTTCACATGGAAGTTGGTGTGTTCCTCAGTGACCCTTTAAGTGAAGGAGGCATGGTTTGGAAATCACACTTTCACAGACTTACCCACAAGTACAACTAGGCTAAAAAATCCCTCATGAATGCCTTTTATTGATGCTATTTTAATAATTTAACAGAATTAAAGCTCTCATTATCTTAATTATTATTCTTTTTATCTTAATTCTGTCACTACTTATAGCACCTCCAATTGACACTCATGCTTCATGTGTACAACTTCTGTTATCCAGCTCTCCTGTTCAACAGCAGCAGTTTTAGATACTAAATTTTACTAGCATGTGCTGGTAGAGCCTTTTATGGAAAAAAAAAAGAAACTAAATTTCCCCAAACCCTAAAACTCCTGCCACATCAACTAAATTATTTTCTTAAGAAAGAAGGAATTACCTTAGTAATCTCAGACTATGTGTGCCAGTTGACTAAATTAACTGCTTATAATGACTATTCCTTTGTAACAATTAAAATCCGCATATTTATTTCACTTTCTTCTTCACTAAGCAAGTGTATTAGTATCAAATCCTACAATTAACATCTCAGTAACAATAGGGCTTTCCCACCAATCAAGAATTTCCAGGGCCCTACAGTTTACCATAGTAAAAAAAATAAGAAAAGAAACAAAGAAAAACAATAATTAAAAGACAGACCAACCTGTAGTCGTCATAAGTGAAAGAATCCTTTAAGGGCAGTTTGCTGGCATTAGGATGGGTCTGCAAAATGTAAGTTGCATAAAAAGGTGAAAAGAGGAAGAAAAGAGAAATCAGAAATCAGTCAGCAGAATTTCATTATTTAGCTGCCTAACAGATCCTAACAAGAGCCAAATGAAGCAGGAGGCGTCCAGCCGCGCTACAGAGGGATCATCATGCTATTATGCTCTCATACATCACTGTCAACTTAATTTGTTGTGCCCAGCAGCCGCCATAAATCTGTTTCTTCATATTTCAAGACTGGAACCCACAGACATTGTACAAAAATAAAAAAAAATTTAAGGTGGACTGAATATGTGAAGGTAAAACACAATCCAGCCCTCGATGCACAGTAGGGGAAAGAAATCACACAATAAGCATACATTAGCTTTCACCAACTTGCACATATTCCTCTCCTCTGGGATATCACTACGGTATTTCACAAGTGCAAGAGATATTATACAAGATTTTCAGTTCTTCCTTGACACCTGTAACAGTGTTATTCAGTAAAAGTTGCACTACACCTCTGAAACAAAAAGAGATTAAAATATTTAAATAGCTTTGGTGACAAACACTGATTAGACAGTATCTACATTAACCCATCTACACACACTTCTGTCTAAAAGTGGAGCTGTGTCATTTGAGAATGCATACTGCAGTTCCCATTAACAAGCAAACATTTAATTTCTAAAGGCTTTAAGAAGCTCTGATACCTTTTATTTTTCTGACTAATTAACTTATTTAAAGTCTCTAAAATACAGGTAGTTTTAAGCCTACATTCACACATTTTCTTTAGAACTTTGTTCCAATTCACAAATGGAAAGCCATAGTAGCATAAATTTTAATCTTCAGGTTCAATTAGGTCTCTAAGACGAATTAAAGCAAATGATCAAATGGTTATTTCAGAAGATACAAATGATTTTTTTGCATAGCTTTATCTTTGCGACGCTCTTAATGCATGAAGCTCCATGTAGTACGCAGTTTTTTACTCCTGATGCATTAGCATCACAAGTGCGTGGTAATTTATCATTTCTTACTGTAATGTACTTGCTGGCACTGTGTGCAGGACAGTAGGGGATGAGGTAAAAGTGGCTCAAACCGTAAATCAATTAGAAAACAAAAGCTTGTGCTCAGCGCGCAATTTTAGGCAAATTATATATTACAAAAGACTGCCAATTGGGTGTGAGGTCCCAGGTGGCTGCTCTCCCTCAGCCCCTCCGTTAACCCTTCCGATGGGCTTTCTCCGCAACACCACTGAAGTCAACAATTCCAGCGGCTCCCCTCACTTTCTAATTTTTTTTTTTTTTCTTTTTACAGCACCCTACGTTTCCGCATGATTTTCACTCACATCGACGACACGGTCATTGTATAACAAATCCCTTCGAGTTTAATTGTAGCAAGACACCGTACAGCTGTTTCTTCTCACACAAACATCGAGCACAAACCAGGGCCGAGACCCGAACCATGTCAGGAGGCACCTTCGCTGCACGACAGAGCAGACCCGAAAGGAACGCAGAAACTCAGCCTTCAGCTGGAAATAATTCTTACAAACAAAAACCACACTGTAGTTTTCATTCATGACAATCTAATTTCAACTCTTACTGCTAGCGTTATTAATCTGTTTTGCGGCAGCTGGATAAATTAAGCAGGGAAAGACACCACCAACACTGCGAGTATCAGCCCCTCAGTTTCCCTTTACAGCACGACCGTGGCGATGGGTGTGAGAAGCCGGGTGTCCCTGTGCCTCAGGTGTACAGACATTTCCCGTTTAGCCCCCGATGGCTGTGGCTGCCTCCCCGCGGCCCATGCCGGCTCCCGGCGCTAGCCTGCTGCAGCCCCGCCGCGCCCCGGCCGAGCCCTCACACCGCGGGCCGCGGGCCGCCACTGCCCCCTGCCGGCGCCGCCGCGCACTGCTCCGCCGAGCCGAGCCGAGCCGAGCCGAGCCGAGCCGAGCCGAGCCGAGCCGAGCCGAGCCGAGCCGAGCCGAGCCGAGCCGAGCCGAGCCGAGCCGAGCCGAGCCGAGCCGAGCCGAGCCGAGCCGAGCCGAGCCGAGCCGCTCCTGCCCGGCCTGCGGGGCAGGGACACCGAACCGAGCGCTCCAGCACCCCCAACCCGTGCTGGACAGCGTGCCTGCACTGCAAGCGAGCAGCCGAAGGGGTACCGGCCTGTTCATCGCAGAAAGACCCCGGGAGGGCAAACACCTCTCCCTGTACCCTCTGTTCTCTTCTGCTTTCCTCCTGACCCCCGAACGGCTTTTAGCGGAACGTGCTGTTTTCCCAAGGGTAATAATGACTATGGTCCTAATGCACTACAAGTAAAAAGGCATCACAGACACCGTGGGGGCTCAACAGCCAAAAAGGGACTGCTGCAGCCCCTGTGCCCAGCTCAGCCACACTCCATTCCAGAGCAACCAGCCGACAGCCTCAACCCGAACTTGGGGCAAATAATCACAGCATGCAAGACACATACATGTTGTCATTGTCCTCTCTGGGAGAAGGTTGTATTAGATCAGCGGATTGCAGGGAGATCAATTACTCACTTCACACAAGCAGTCACCCTGTAACAGCCAAGCTGAACACCCAACCCGTGGGGCAAAGACCCTGGGTGCCACCAAATGCTCTGTCACCCTCCCCGTCTGTAAACCTGTGAAACTTCGGGGTTGCCCCTATGTGGACACAATCCACACATAATTCACATAAAACCACTGGTAAATTACAGCAAAGGACAACATATACAGTCTTAAAAGACACAGGGCAGAATAAAATCACAGCACATGTAATTACCATATTTATAACATTCTATGGTACAGTATTCTAGTAGCTCTTTTAAAGTTAAGATACGTCAGCATACTTGATCATGTTAGATTTCTGACATGGTCTATTTTACTATGTAACTTAAAAACCCTATAGATTACAAGAATCTGAAGACACACAAAAAAGAACAATATTCTGATTAAAAAATTGATTTACTATGCAGCCTCTCTTTATAGTCCCTTGGTAAAAATGAAATCTTCCTAACAAACACTTAATAAAACCTGTCAATATATCTAGAAAGAAAAATGACACAAATGCATTAAGTATTAAATACCCTTGAAAAAAGTCACATATTCCATGAATTTTTGATGTACTATCTTGACATTAATGTAAAACCTTGATATTTATAATTGACAGATATTTAATAAAGTATAGAAGATGACTGCTACATAGCATGCAAATTTCTCAGACTGCTCAAAAAAGATACAGACATATTTAAACTAAACAAACACTTAATACGTAAAAAAAATCAGATCTAGCTTTTACAGGTTCACGCAGCTAGGTCTCTACAGATTAGCTTTCAAATGTGACATTATCCACTACATGAACTCTAATTTTAACTTACCAAGTCTGTATGAAGTAGTTTCAGAAAGTTGGGAGGGGAAGCTTTAAATAAAAAATGGGAACATGAAAATGTGAATATATTCATTTAGATGCAGGTCCTGACATTCTACTGAAAGAGTTATTATAAAGAACAAATACCATCTATTTCGTTACCCTTTCTGTGAAAATATTGTCAGAGCTGGCAATCAGGGTGATGACCACTGCAAAAACAAATAGTGGCATGCTGAATTTCATTTTCCTCCTGATGCTGCTATTCCTAAAAAAAAAAAAGGAATAAAAAAATGCTTTTCCCCCTTCAGTGTTCCAAGCCTTCTTTGAGACATTTGGAGGGTATCTCAAAATAACCAGAAATATTAAAAAGTAACAGTGATTGCTGCCAGATTGTCTGCAGCCACTGTGGAAAGAGACAGACTGTTATTCTAGTCACCTAAAACACTATCAGACTAGAAGCCAGTTACTCAGTATGGCAATCAGAGAAAGGGGGGAGGGGGGGAGAAGAGAAAAAAAAAAGAAAAAAAAATAGGAAAGGACACTTATAAACATTTTTTCTCTTTCTGTGAAGCAGTAATATCCAGGGGTTCACGTCTCATGTTTAATGTCTCACAAATAAGCAACACTCCTGATGCACCACAGGGGCCTCTGTGTTATTAATTTCTTCATCACACTTTTGGACAGACATCACAAGATAATGATTCTCAAGTCCCAGAAAGTAGATGCTAAAGGACTCCCACTTTTGAGAGCTTATTTCATTTGAATGGCATGAAGGCTGCAGTGCAGAAAAGGGGGATGCCCTTCCAGCTAAGAAGCCATCAGAACCTTCACTTCTGCTTTCCAGCCTAAGGGCATTCACCTCCTGTCAGAGTGGCCAGACTTCTGGAAACAGGATCCCTTTTCCCTATTCAATCACAAAATGCTAAAGCTCATTTATCAGTGCTCATAATCTTGATGGGGAATTTCCATTAAAATTGGTTTAATATTTGCTTGTTTACCAAGTGATGCAAAGAACAAGTCCAATTATGGTAACACACAATAAAATGTCTGAGTAGAAGGAAAAATTAGAGTTTACACAGTGTTAAATTTGCGTTCACATCTATACTACTAGATTCCTTGAAAAGAGCTGATGTGTTTTTATGTGAAGTTGTATTGACCAGTATATTCCTTTGTGCTATTAACCCTTGTATAATCCAAGTAAGAAAAAATTATTTTAATCACTAGATGAGATCAAAGTTAGGGTTTTTTTAAAAAGACACCACTTCTCAGCTGAGATAAACTGATCATTGGACCCATCTACTACTCCACTGTAATACATAGCTAAAAAACTCTTTTTAAAAAAACTCCTTGTCTTAGTTGGTTTCCTGAGTTTGTAGACAAAGAGATGGTTGGACTTCTGTGAAGACTATTTCAAGGATTCCCAAATCCAAGGCAAAGTTGTGGGCAATCAGTGCATCAATATCACTAAATCACATTTCAATATTCTCAGAAACCTCTTGTATCCCCACTGAAGAGGAGACAGCTCCACTTCTACCCCAGGAAACCATTGTACCTAGTGTTAAGATTATACTGAGGCCACCACTCCATTCTCCTCATAGCCCCCAAAACCCTAAGGGTGCTTGAAACAGTTAAAGCCAAAACCACTTTAAGCTTCCACCTTGTTAACTTTCATTCCTTTGAACATAAACCCCAAGGGTTAGTTGCTTTTGACCAAACAATTTTTTCCTCCTCTTCTTTGCAGATTCTTCCCTCTTTCCAATGTACTCATTAACATGGGGAGATTTCGTTATAAGCCTTAGTGGATGCTACTTGATGGTTTCAGGCCAATGTGTAGGTGTACAAAACCACAAACACACACACATTCGGGGCCAGAAGCAGGAAGATCTGTCAGCATTTGCTGGTTACTGTCCCTTTCCCAGCTCTGGAAATCCTTTGAAGCAGCAGCCTTGAAGAGAAACTCCTCTCTGTGGAACTGCTGAGGCTTTAACTGCCCTAAAGCTAAGTAAAATAAAGAATTCAGAATGGAGGATCCTAGTGATCTACAGGGAAACAAGAATTCACTTTTTCCATTGGACATGTGATGCCTAACCTAATGAGGGAAGCCAGTTCACTGTACAGGACAGGAAATAAAGCCAAAGATTATTTTACTTTGTAACAACAGCTTATAACTACAGAGGCGTGCTCTGGAATTTTCAAACAGCCCAATTCATGAAGTGCTAGGAATAACATTCACAAACTTGTGCTGTTATATGATTTTCTAACAGAAAAAAATCTAATTCTACTTTGAAAAACCTAATAGAATGAATCTTAATGTTAAAAAAAAAGTACCACAGGATTGAAACTTATTAAATCTAAATAATATTCTCGCTTAATTCTTTATGTCAGCAATTTTTATTTACTTTCTGCCAATATACACAAGAAAGCACTGTTCCAGACTATTAGGGGATTCATGCAGCGGAAGCAAAGTGGAATGACTCCTTCTGGTGCAATGGAATTTAACTGCACAGTCCCTTTTTCTGTACCTTCTACCTGCAAAAATTGTTCTTTGTTAATGATACAGCAGTGGCACAACAGACAACTCAAACCATTAACTCAAGGGTATGAAGGACTGACAACCCCCTTCACATGCAACATGGACATTATTGTTTGGTAGACAGAGTACACAGAAACAACTCTGAACAGACTGCAACTGAGTACCCTGCCTCCAATCCTGTGCCATTTCCTTTTTAAAACAAGAAGGACAGCAAATGGACTTCTTAACAGCCACTTCTTGATTACTCCATTTCAGCGTACTACTTATTCTGTATATCTGTATGTATACATACACAATTCTGAAATACTGATCTTTCCCAAAACAGAAGACACTCAGATATATGGCATTTAAATAAGTGACCAAGTTTTCCATACCTTTTCTTGTCTTTTCACAAAATCACTTAGAGCTGACTGCAGCCCCATTAAGGGCTGAAGTGGGAGAAGCTGGGCTGAGATTAGATGTGTGTTGCAATGAGACAGCCTCCCAAGTCCCTCCTGAAGCCGTGCACATAACAGAAAGACACATGAGCTCCATTATCTCCTGTGGTAAATCTCCTGGTGAAATATTAGTTTATTGTTCATGTTGAGCCTTAGATTTATAGGTTCAGTCTGCAGTGTTTCATTCACACAGGTACAGTCAGATAGCTACAAAACCCAGCTTCCTTGCAAGGGTCTATGTCTGCACACCATGACACATCATTTACTCTGCAGGCTCTTCCCGAGGTACAAAGTTTACCTTGAGCATTTTTCATTTCAGTTTACTTGGTTAATTTCAGGAGCTGGACTTTGAGGATCCTTGTGGTTCTCTTTCAACTCTGGATACTCTGTGATTGTGTTTAGTGCAACACACAGGCACTACGTTCATGCACAAATTCATCCCACAACTCTACTATTAGTGATCTCCACTATTAGATTAATCACAAGCCACAAACAAAATGCCATGATGGAAAGCCTGAAGTGAACTGCTTTGAAAGGACAGCAGCAGTACTTCGTATTCACAACCATTCCTCAACCAAAGAGTTTGCTAACAAGCATTAATATTATGCAGTACAACCAAAGTTTTGTTACCTGTGAATCAACTATTCAAGTTTCCCAATAAATCATACCAGGAGCCACTTAGGTAGAAGCTTGGATCATGATCACCTCATGACCTTCCACAGGCCATGCTAAGTCCTGGAACTAGAGGTACTAAGGCTACAGCGGCACACACATCCAAAACTAAAAACTTACCATTTCCTCTTCAACTCACATTCAAACAATAGTACAAGAAAATAAACTTTGGTTTACTTAGCAACATATCAATGTCCTACTGTGTGGAGTATTAGCATTGGGTCTGACTGAAGAGGATAATCCACTTTGTAATTTAGTTAAATTACTAATTTTAACAAAGATAAGTACCCTGTATAATTTTGCAGTGCTTAAAGAATACATCCTTTGAGTATTCCGCTCTAAGAAACATCAGCTTGTTATAATATTTTAAATTTATGGAACATTTGTAACTGCTGTTATATCAGGAAAAATATTAAATCTGCACAATAAGTACAAACTTTATATGAGAAAGTATACTTGTAAGTGCATGATGATCTCCTGATGTCTGCTGAGGCACTCACTTCCACAAAAGACACAGACATCATCTCTGGGGATAGACTCAAATGTCCCAGAAAGTGCTGCTCAGCTAAAAAATAAAAATAAAGGCAACTAACAGAAAAGCAAACAAAAAACTGTCTCCACTCTATTGGCTGTAAAAAGAGATGCTTATCTGCATTCTCAAGCAGGAGAGTGGTTGAGAACCCCATCTTCAAAAAAATGCCTTAAAAGCTCATACTACTAACAAGAGAATGTATTATTCCTCCCAAATGTGGTTTAAACTGTGCAGAAACAAATTTTGTTTTCCACTGGCATATACACTCTGAAATACATCTCTGCTCCTCTAGAGGAAAGCAGGCATTTAGGTTACTATAGCAGAACCCAAACCATTCAAAATATAAAATAAATTAAAACCTGCTGATTAGGAGAGCTTAACAATGACTGTATGATGAAAGATAACATCTATATCCAAAATGAAAGATATGTTTTATCCTGCCTGTCCTCCAACTTTGAAACATTTTGACTGTAAGAAATAGCAGATACCAAGTAGGACATGCCTGTATTTCGATCTAGGCCAGCACAGTCCAACTGGTGCCCATCGTCTGAATCTGGACCACAGGACGCCTCCATATGGCCTGCCACCTTTTCCTTGGAGGAGATAGGGAACAGCTGTTTGAGGAGCAAACGCTGCCTGAACAGCCAAACACCTCCTCCTGTGTCCGGCTGGCTCAAAGCCCAGAGCTGTCGCCGTGTTCCTGTGGAAGGCAAGGAAGGAACGGGGGAAGAAGGCAGCAGACCTCCTACCCACGCAAGGACTTGAGCTCTTCATCTGTCTGACTCGGACAGACACAATGCAGCAAAGCCTGGAGCTGCTTCTGCCATGGAGAGGGGCAGCCACAGGAATGGCCCAACGAAGCCCCAGGATCTGCTGTTACTGTCATCATAGCTGGGGGTGGGCTATACCAGAAGTGACACAAAAATCAGGAATTTGGCACGTGTTTGCAAAGTCTAAAGCACCTTACAGTAGATACACTAAGTGGTGCAGTACAAGCATACTGTCAGTCTTCAGTTTGCTGCCAGCAAAACAGATTAATACAATATTTTGGCCTTCACAGAGAGGAAAAACACAGAAAAGCATAAATATATTTCATTATTAACTGTCTATTGATTTATTATTGATCAAGAAGAACAACTCGGTCATAGAAATCCAGACAAAGCAAATTAAATAGCAGCACTATTTTTACCTTTGTAACTGCCCACTCAATGCAATTTTAAATCTCTCCTTAAGGTGATATGCATAGTAGACAAGTAAACAAAAGGGAAAGATTTTACAGGGTTTACAACTGTGCCATCTTTCTTCCACCCATTTTTCACAGTGTCGCTGACATCATTTCTGAAAAAAAGCTATTTGACTGGCATGCCAATGAGTATAAATCAAGCAGTGAGGAAAACTGAGAATCCTAAAGACCTACCTGGTAAAGAAACGAAACTGAATTCTGTTTCAAATATATTTGCTTTTGACTGTATATTGGTTGAACTCTTTGGAACCATTAAAATATTCTCTATTATACCAACTTAAAAATAATAAACACTTTCTGAATATTTGAATAGGGTGTTTTGAAAGACAGTATACTTGTCTGCATTCAACTCAAATATCATTTAGCACTCAAAAGTTAAATGATGGTGTCTTCAACCCAAGTACAGAGAGACACCAGATATCCTACTTCACGCTGACCTGGAAAATCATATGCTTATTGGAATAGGATAGATTAAAACAACACAGAAAAATAATGTAAGAGCAGCATAAGTCATATTGAAAGCACCATCACAACTTCAAAAATTGGTGTAAAAATTAGGCTAGATATGTGAAATCTCACCTAATACACCCAATATTGAAGAGTCACACATGATACCAGATTTTAAAGATGCTATAATATTATTTTGAAATCTAGAACTTGATGTGTTAAACATCCTAATGGAAATGATATTTCAGTCCCCAACAGCTAATGACTGGGTTTTAGAATTTCATTCACGCTAAATCAATTAGTCAAATTTTATATGAATAATATATGAAATTTAGTATCTGATCAAAAGGGATTACAGCCTCCAGGAAATTAAGTTCTCTGTCCAATACTGCACGCAAACAGATCAAAACATCTTTGGATAGATTACCACAAAGCTTGTATTCACAACGGGACTACAACAACACTTTCACGAACAGTGCAGATGTCAATACACACTAGTCAGAAAACTGTATGCTGGTGTTCCTGTGGAACGCTGGATACAAACCAGACTACAGATAATACCTAAAAATTAACAACTTCTAGCAAAGAGATTGTATGAAAAAAAAAATGTAAAGAGTGTGACTCATGGAACAGCTTCTGCCTTCTTGAGTAAGAGTAGCTTGACAGAAGGCAAAGAAAGCACTAGCAAGTATTTGCTTATTAACTTTGCAAAGAAACAAAACTGAATCAAAGTAAATAAGTTTACTTGCTAAAATGTTACTTAAATAGGTGACTTTTCTTTCTCCATTCAGTAAGAATTTTAGAATTAAATCGATCTCCCTTGTATGGGGAGCCCAGCACTGGATACAGGACTCGGTGTGCCCTCACCTGTGCTGAGCAGAGGAGAAAGATCACCTCTCTCAACATGCTGCCAACAATGCCAATGCAGCCAAGATGCCATTAGCCCTTTTTGCTGCAAGGACACATTGCTGGCTCATGTTCAGCTTGTCCCCCAACATAATAATGGGATTATTTCACTCCAAGTGCAGGACTTTGCACTTCTATCTGAACATCAACTGGCAGACCATTTCTCCAGCCTGTCAAAGTCCCACTGGATGGCACCTTCCCAGAAACTGAAGTGAGGCTGACAAGCTTTCCCTGGGTCATCTTTATATCCTGAATACAGGAGTTGCATTGGCTTTCTTCCAGTCCTCAGGAATGTCTTCTAATCATCATGACCACTCAAACATCAATGAGAGTCAGAGTTTGCATTGGAAAGGACCTTTAAGGGTCATCTAGTCCAGCTTCTCACTGTGATGAGAAGGAACATCTTCAACTAGATCAGGTTGCTCAGAGCCCCATCCAACCTGACCTGGAATGTTTCCAGGAATAGGGCATCTACAACCTCTCTGGGCAACCTGTGCCAGCATTTCAACACTCTTATTGTAAAAAATGCCTTCCTTAGATCTAGTCTAAAACAACCCTCTCTTAGTTTAAAACCATCACCCCTTGTCCTCTTGCAACAAGGCCTGCTAAAAAGTTGGTGCCCATCTTTCTCATCCCCTTTTAACTACGGAAAGGCTGCTATAAAACCTCCATGGAGCCTTCTCCTCTCCAGGATGAAAAAGGCCAGCTCTCTCAGCATTTCCGCACAGGAGAGGAGCTTCAGTGCTCTGTTTATTTCTGTGACCATCCTCTGGAATTGCTCCAACAGATCCATGTCCTTCTGTGCTGGGACCCCAGAGCTGGGTGCAGTACTCCAGGTGGGGTCTCACCAGAGCAGAGGGATTGAATCCTCTCTCTCAGTCTGCTGACCTCACTGCTTTTGATGCAGCTCAGGGTACAACTGACTCCTGGACTTAGAGGAGGTGATCTATCAATTCTAACCACATTTTCTTTCTTGGGTCCTTGTTCCCTCCAAAGCCTTATCCCACAGGAGTCTTCCAAGCAGATCCATGAAGCAGCCAACACTGCTGTCCTGAAGCCCAGCATTGTGACCTTGCTTTCTGCTCTGCTTCCTCCTCTCAGGATCCTGAAATCCACCACCTCATGGTCACTACAGCCTGTCTTCAGCCTTCACATCCCCAACAAACCCTTTCTTGCTTTTAAGTATGAGGTCCATGAATGCAAGTAGCATTCCTCATTGGCTCCTCCATTGCTTGGTGAGGAAGATCTCCACAAACCTCCTGGATTGCTTATGCCCTGCTGTGCTGTTCCTTTAACAGATACAGGGGTGAAGTCCCCCATGAGGACCAGGCCCTGCAAATGTGAGGCTATTTTAAGCTGTCTGCAGAAGGCCTCGTCCACTCCTTCCTTCCTCCTGATCAGGCAGCCTAATAGCAGAAGTCCACTACAATGTCACCCATATTGGTTTAGGTTGAGGTTTTGTTTGTTTGTTTTTTTCTTTACAAACAGGTTGCCTGGTGTCCTTCAGAAAAAAAAAAAAAAAAAGTGGTCTCTCAGTGGTCCAAAGACTACAGGCTGAAAATGTTGTGTAAATCAATGTCAAACTGCCATCCTGGACAGTGCTGCAAAACTGGTGTTTTTTCCAGCACAAGAGGCAGCTACATACAGACACTACTTACTCAGAGTGCTGCTGAATGCATACAGCCATGGCAAAAGCTATGGCTAGCTAATGGGCTCTGCTGGTTTCAGATTTACCACTTCAAAAAAATTTTAAAAGTCAACTAAAATTATCATAAAATTCTCTTTTATTTAGGCAGGTAGTAACAGCCTTTACTACAGCTGGGGAGAAGATACAACACTGCTTCAAACCCATAGTGTTCAAAATGTAAATAGTTTGGGCACTTCCACCTTCTCTAAGTGCACTCCTTGTCTTCATGTCTTGTTTTGATTCACAAGAACTTCTCTGTAGCTGACTACAAACAGGCATACAGATGCACCTGAAAATCAAACACAAAGACCACTGCATATTCTTTTTAAAAAGCTTCAAACTTGGCTGTATTTTCTTTAGGAATACAATCTCACTGTGAATGTCTGTAAACTATATGGCTCCCTCTTGTGTCTATTATACCACATTTCAGTGTACAAAAATTTTTTAACAGTAAGCCATAAATATTTGGGCTTTGTTCACCCTTCAGCAGGCATGCAATGCTCATAAATGTTAAGGAAGTCACAAGGAATACTTTCCTTTCTCTTCCCCTGAGAAGAGAAAACCCTGCAGCTTACAGAATTTCTCTTTGGAACAAACTATTAAAAAAAAAATCTTGCAAACTCCAAGTCTACAGCAATGAAAGCAGTCTTTTGACCATTCCCTGTATTTTGATACCAATGCAGAGGCCAAATGCACCCTTAAAGGACATCTGTAAGAACTTTTAACTATTCTTTAGTTATCAAATTACATCTGTTTAGAGAGGTGTCAGTGTGGTTTATAGAGCCTGGCTAACATGCTCAAGGGTTTATTTTTGTCTGCTCAACATCCCACCTGTTTCTGCTTATCAAACCAGACTACAGTTTAGCTTGCAACAGCTGTGAAATTCATAAATCTGCCCATTCTTCATGTGTAGCCAGACTAAGCACTTGGAGCAAGAGTTAGAATTGCAGCAGTCACCCTCCTGGAGAAGCTAAGGAAATAAAACAGAGCAGCACTTCTCAAACCATGTTTAAAACTTCACATCTATCAGAAGCCAAATTATTTTAAAAGCAGTCTTGTAATACTATTTGGAAAGAAAAAGAAGCATTTAAATAAATGACTTGTTAACCCTTTTATTCCCCCTGCCATTAGAAATATTTTGTAGACTAAAGATGCTGCAATTAAAATATTTTGCCTGCACATAATTCCTTTTTCAGTAGCTCCAAATAACTAAAAAACCCTTTTATTTCAAGATACTGATAGCATTACTTCCTGCAGTAGAACAACTATCAATAAAGTAACCATAGTTTTAAGATTTTTGTATTATAAAAATGTATTTGTACTTTAAAAAATATAAAAAAATATACTTAAAAATGTATTTGTACTTAAAAAAATATTAGTCTGCATACTGAAAGTAATATCGAAATCCTGGTCACACAGGACAGCTTTCATTAAAACACTTTTACCAAAGCAGTAGTAGTACTGAATGAAAGGATGGTATACAAAAATCTAACACTTATTTCATCAAGCTTGCAGAGTACACTGCCTTTAATAGATAAGTGGGTTTGCTTTGCTTTTTTCATTTATATGACAAATTTTTCTTTCGCCATTCTTTCCCTTTTCCATCTGCTCATGAATTACCCTTAGCAGTAGTATTTTGTGGGTCAATTTTGTTCACAAAATTATATGAGTGCATGCAAGCTGATACTAAAATTAATTTCAGCTTTTATGAATAATGAAAAATGATATTTTGTTTTAGGGAAGAAAGATTTTTTTCTCTACGTATTTTTCTCTGTGTACATTTTTTCTCTATGTACTTTTTTCCTTCACCATTTCATAAATTACAAACTCTTATTTTTGAGAGCAGGAACAGAAATCAAAAATTAAAACTTTTTCATAAGTTTTCATCAAAATCATTAATAATAGGTACCCAATACATACACTAGGCATTCCTGAAGCCAACTGAATTTATTTAACTTTCTAATGTGACATTTGCTGAATAGCCATAAAAAAACATTCAGCTGAAATTGTCATTACATGGCAGTGCTGAAGTAAGACACCAAGTAACCAGAACCTGCCTAAAATTTAACTAATATTTATTACCTCCCATTCTACGAAGGAAAGTAAATAAAGCAAATGAATCCTACCTGATCTACCTTCATGCTCATGTTTAACAATGTGAAACACCAGCTATAGAACAAGATATATAACAAGAACACAAGACAAGCAATAAAAGCATTTGTCAGGAGAACAACAAAAAAAATTTATCTAGTTTTCTGACCATTCTGCATTTCAGAGGTTTTTTTAATTAATGTTGTGGTCACATAACCTCTCACATAATACTACTACTGCAGGATTAGTCAGTGAAAATGATGGAACTGGTCATAGTGATAGTTCAGCTGATTCAGTTCTGATTAAGTACTGCAAGAGTAAGAATAGCAGCTAAAAGAATTGGGTAATGTTCCACAATATTCTGCTAATAACTCATTAGAAACAGCAGACCTTTTTAGGGTTAAAGAGATGTTCTAAAGACACAAAATTTACAAGCTCTGTTTGCTCAGGCAGTGTACTTTGAGAAACAAAGTGAAAGGCTGGAAGACCAAGTGTGGACTGGCAGCCTAGGATGGCACATGGTAAGAAAAAAGAGTTGGCTGAACTATCGTTTCCTGAATTGTGACACCTGGAAGGAAGAATTCGGTTCCCTTCTGATTTCAAAGCCATTGTTTAGAGCCTATTCCTTGTGCATCTGATTTGGCTTTCATCCATCATGTTCAATAACTTCATTTTTCCAAATGTATCCCTCTGCTCCTTATACTCTGCAAACTGACACTGTGTTTGAAACATATCAGTCCTTGAAACACCAAACAGCTACACAAAATAATTCAACTTTTGTTGAATTAAAACAGTTAATAGAAAAGCTTTGGAGCTCTGGTAACACTAAAGGAGAACAGAATTGCCTTGTGTGTTCTGACCTCTCCCACGATGAAACAAAACGTCTCTAGATCACACATTTGGGGAGATTGAGTACATAGAGCCATACATTTTTTACACAGATTGTGCCACAAAATGCTTTGAATGTTTGGACATTGAGGAGTACCTTGAGAACAACACATCAACATTACTTACAATGTTATAACTAGATCTCAGTCAGAATAACAGAGTTCTGTTAGAAACTCGGTTTAAATCATTACTTCAGAACACAATGAGAAGTTCACCCATCTCAAGCCTTTCTATACTCTAACTGCTGCCAGATGGGTTTGCCTTTGTATTTGAAAGCAATCAAAATAATTATGCTAAACAGAACAGAAAACAAGTTAATCCGCAGTCATTGGAAATACAACATATGTAATGGTTTTATTCTGTCAATTAACAATTACAATTTTACTTTGTTAAGTGCAAACTACACATTTTTTCAAAGAACCATAGAGGCATAGGTTGCAGACCTCTGCAGGTCATGCAGCAAAACTTCCAACAAACAAACTTCTGAAGACTGGCCAACAGTAGCAAGATGACAGCAATGACTGGATCATCCCTTAACTCCTTTTTCCCCAGAACAAACCAATCCAGCTTCCTCAGTCTCCCATATGAATAAAGGGCTGAAGCAAATTACATCTTAAAGGTCCTCCTCTGATCTCACTCCAGTTTGTCAACATGCTTCCAGTTTGTCAATGTCTTTTGCACTAGTGGGCCCAAAACTGTACAGTGTTCCAGATGAAGCCTTACCCATTTTCCAATAAAGGGCAGTAATCACTTCTCTCAACCAACTAAATACATTTCTCTTAACCAACTAAATACATAAATCCATAAGCCAACTGAACTGCAAAATTTCAACAGTGGCTAAAAAAAACAGCAGGAAATTGCTTTAATGATTCAGACTTTTAAGGGCAATATACCTGTGCTATTATTCAGCATCACTGTTTTCACACCTTCCACAATAAGCATCACGAGAACAACATATATATACTATATTTAAGATTCTTACCTGAATAACTTTGTAGAAATAGGCATACTGTCGAGCTGTATTTTTATATTGGCTAAAAACATCATGTATGGCCTGAGTTGATTGAAGATACTGTACTTCATCTTCTTCAAAATAGAGAGGAGTATCATATTCACTGGGGAGAGTCTGGATGTAGGGCAGCCAGAAAGAGTTGGGGTTGGCTCGCTCACAAAGGAGATGGAATGCCAATGTTATATTGCCCATGGCTTGAAGAATTCGATCTTGAGAATACAGAGATCCTGAATTAACCAAGAAAGGCAAGGAATTAAATTAATTGTCCATGGAAAATATCACCCTAAATTTACTTTAAATTAAGATGATTAAATAATATGTAAGCATTTAACAAAAAACCCAAGATTTTCAGGTTTCTAAAATATTTAGCTGCCTACACTGTATTATACTGCAAGTTTTTTGACACAGCAAATGCCTCATGTATAATTGCATGACAAAACTAGAACAATATTCTCAATACCTCAGAACACTTTTATCTCCAAGTATTATACAAGCTACATGATATGTGTTCAAAATAACACACACACTTGTGGAAGATATCCAGTGCACTCAGCCAGAAACTAACTGGGAAATTAAATTCTTTCCACTGACACTTCAAGTTTCTAAGTATTCCAAACCTTGATGGCTGGCATGATAAGCAAGCCCTGTAATAAAGATCAGCTAAAAAAGAAAGTCTCCTACTGAATGATTCCATAAATATTCATTTCTTGCTTAAGAACTTCCTTAAGCTCTTACCTAAGACTGAGTTTTTAGCTGACTCAACCGTCATCAATAGTTTTCTAGGAACCCATAGAAACAATTCTTCAGCCTACAGAAAGGAGAGAAATGCATAAAGAAATGCATAAATATTTATATGATATGCCAAGTGCCTCAAATACACACCAACTTTAAATTACAAGCTGTTTACACTATTTTTTTTAAAATCAAAATTATTCTGAATCAAAATTCTTTCTTCTCTTCCACTGCAAATTAAACAAACAACCTGTGTTTCATATTGTGGTAACCAAATGTTCCAATCTGCATTACACAAAGCTTTAAAGACAGACACTTAGATACAAAATAAAGCCCTTCCATTTTGGAGCTGCTAATATGTACAACACAACTTTCAAGCTACCAGATACATTACATTGCTAATAATTACGTGATCACATTTTCTCACAGTAGAGCTTTTCATATTGGCTGTTTTTCTTCTAGAAGCACTGTTCAGGATTTCTATAAACATATTTAACTGTGTGCTAATGAAGCTCTAAAACGATTATACTATGCTCATTTTTTAACAGCCTTTCTACAACAGCTGATGGGTCTTCAAAGCTGTTTCCCACCTACAAAATGGGAATGGAAAAACACAATCTTAAATGTTTACCTTTTAACAGTTAGGTAACTGTATATGTGTCTATACTCCTTATCTGATGATAAAAAAAACTTCTATAATTACCATAATATTGGGATTTTTAATTTTCACTGGAAAACAGGTATTGCAAACACCTCTTTCTGAGACAAAGACCAATTCTTTAAAAGAAAGGACATGAATGAAGAGGAGAAGAGACAAAATAGGTGCTGCAAATACCTCTTTTTGAGGCAAAAAGACCAGTTCTTTAAAAGGGACATGAAAGAAAAGAAGAGACTAAATAGTTAGAAAACATGGAAGAAAGGCATACATTAGTGGGGTAGAGTACTCTGGTGATTTGGTAAAGTCTATAGGCAACACAGAGGGGAAAAAAAAAAAAGATTGATTAAAAATTCACAGTACTACCAGTAGTCATCAAAAATAATACTCAATTTTATCAATAGTGTTATATCAAGTTCATAGAATGGAGAATGTTACAGAACAGCAGTTCCATAAGCAGTTAAAATGGGGAAAAGGGTGAGCATTTCAGAGCTCTGCAGTTACATTCCAAACACGATTTTCTAATCTAAGTCAAATGTTCACATGCTCACCTTTATCTCTCTTGTTGCTTTCAAACCAAATCCCTCCTCTTCAAAGTTAGCTATTTCAAAACCCTCTGTGGATGCTCCATTTTCAGTTGCCCACTTTATCAATTCAGGGAAATAGTCATCTCTTTTTCCATCAAAGACAACAGACAAACCTATATACACAATTTATTGAAAAACAAATGCAGAAATAAGAGGATCTAGAAAGATAAAGTTCAGGATAAAAGCCCATGTAAAAAGCTATCTGCTATCTCACTGCAGTGCTACTTTGAAGTAGCTGTGTCAGAACTGGTCTCTGTTAAGTGTTACTCAATACTACACAAATGTCATATCCAATTTTCATCAAATTCAATATTATGCCAAATTGGTTTACCAGTCATCTTAAAAAAGCAACTGCCCAAACTGAGCAGTAATGAAATACGAAACTCTCTTCTTCTTTCCCTTTTAATAAGAGCCAAAATATTTCCAATCTTAATATCAATGATAAATGCAATCACCACAACATGTTGATACAGACAACAAGGAATTTGAGAGACAAGCTGTAATTTCATTAATTCAGCACTGCAACTGATGATAAGCAGATCTCAAGCTCCTTCTTTCATATACAAGGCAGTTAGCCTTTTCCTGTAGCATATGGATCTACTAAAATATCTAAGGATAGATCTAAGCATAGATCTAAAATATCTAAGGATCATCCTCCTGACATCACAGAGCTCATCCAAATTTTTACACTTTGCTTCTCCAACAGGCATGTGGTCCACCAGTGAAATCAGAAGCCTCATTTATTTCCTCAGCTTTCCTCTTCACTGTGAATTGATTTGAACCTCTCTGTAATAGTTCCTGGCTGTACTCAGCCAGCTCCTTTTGTACCTCTTGGCCTCTGTGTGTTCTCTTCAACCAAACTCTAGTGTTGGATCACATTAAAAGTGTCCAAAGGCCAATGAAATGCTCAAGCCATTTTATGAGTGACAAAATGTCACCAGCAAGATCCTTTACATCCAAAGATATTTTGGTTAAGTACAGGGAATAAAATATGTTTTGAGATAAAAATTGTTTAGGACTTTTTCAGATATGTCCAGCCCAAATCTATTCATTGCAAGTTAAGTTATTTCTCAGTCATTAAAATACATCAGTCATAAAAGAGGGTAATGTTACTAAAATTATGTGAAAAGCATTTTTTTTTGAGCATGCCTCCAAATATAAAAAAGCCTAATATTAAAAAAGTGTAATCAACAGCAAGATGTTACAGACCATAACAGAAGAAAACTGGTCTAGTACGAAAAATAAGCATATCTTAAACTTTGGAAAATTGGCAATAAAATTCCTCATTAACTGTGATATAATAAGCATTTCTTTATTTTGATTACGTGCTTCATTTAGAGCAGACAGATTTATTAGCTGATGTATTTATTTTGTGCATTTATATATTTTTGTCACCACTTAATGTCTTGATCTTGTATTGCTGAAACTGTTTCAACACTCAGTAAAGTCTTGATGCAAAACAGTCACAAATTTAAATCCAGAATGTTCAGATTGATAGAGGCAGAGCAGCAGACCATGCAATCAGAAACCAAGAAGGCCTATTATTCTCTAAGGGTTTTTACTTCTAGTCCTTCAGACTGTGATGAGAAGAAAACTTGAAGCACATTTTTCTTCTTATCAGACAGAATTCTCACAGGATCATCTGTCTGTGATAATAATTCAGATAATAATTTGGAATAATTCAGTATTAAAATGGTTAATGCCAGTAGTCAAGCCCACCTGAACATTTCAGAAATACTTGCAAGTGTTTCACATTTACCTTTTTGTTTTTTGCGAATTTTCTCAACAAGCAAACGGATCTGTACATATTCTTCCCATTCCTTACCAGGACCTGGGGGAGGACTGCTGCATTCTGGAAATAAAAATGTTTTCTTTAATAAAGTATAACATATATATATATATATATATATATAAAAACACACATGCACATATATATTTTAACTGCAGAACTATTATTTCACAGTAACTTAACTGAACCCCAGTAGTATCTGTCCTTCAAATATGTTTACATGGCAAATAAAACAATTGCCACTATTATAAACATCCCATTATATGGCAGGTAATCAATTTAGACTTTTGAAACCTTCACAGTATAACTTAACTTAATATATTTTTAATATTCTTTCAGATATAAGAAATAGCAAATGTCTAGAAAGCTAGGAAGAAAAACAGGTAAACAACCAGGCCATTAAGCAGATAGTATCTCAGCTAAGACAAACAAAAAAAGTGTCTGTTTTCAATAATTCAAGCAAAGCACTCTGTTTACATTAGCCTGCTTGCCATCGCTCTTGCTGTAATGAAGGCAGATAATAATAGCACAGAGCATACCTTAATTAATTGAGAAATTTGCTGGTACATACATTTGACCTGCCTAGTCAATACTGTTTTCACAGATGCACAAGTACTGGAGGGACAAGCAGAGGAACACAAAGCCACGCTTTAGCTTTAGATTACATCCACAGTGTTTCTGCCAATATTCTAAATGTCAGTGTGTGGATTTCTTCATCTAAGCCATGTAAATCCAAGTGGACAGCTGAAGATTACCTTGCTCAACTGATTTGAAAAATCTTAGCATTGAATAAAATATGGAAGCTTGACAAAAAGAACAGCTGATACTTGTCTTTGCTTAGCAAATTAGATCTACATTTTATTTTTGGTAGCAAAGCAGAGGCCAATTGTAGCATAAGCATCAAACTGCTTTGCCAAGTCCTTGTCTCCTTTTCGTGAGCAATGCTAAGAAAAATTTTATTTTTTCTAAGGCAACATTTAGATGGGTCCAGGATATGAAAATCTGGACTTACGTTTCAAAAAGAACTGTATATCAGCAGATTTCCTAACGACAGTAGAAAGAGTCACTAGTATTTTAGCATTATCATATGAAATTATGCTCTGGTTTTCATATTTACTAGAAATAGTGGATGAGTTCCAAGTTCCTCAACAAGTGAAACAATCTTTGGTCTATACACAAGATCAGCACTATGAAAAGTTTCCAAACAGCAACAACAACAAAAAATTTATCTAAGCAACAAAAACATCTGTGCAGTTGAACTGAGTTGTACTACTGCTTCTCACAGTTAATTTCTCTATTCTGGTATCAGTTCAACGTACTGCTCAAGTGATAAATGAAAACAGTGTAATTCTTCAAGTTTACAAGAAAAACATTTTTGACAAAGATTCAATGTCAAGTTATCTAGTTGTTTGAAAGTCTAATCTGACCCAGTATTTATGCCTGTATTCAGATGCAAAGACAAAAGCTGCCACAAATATGGTCTGCTCAATAAACAGACATTTAAATAAGCCAGAGATGGGATATATTAATAGAAATAGCTTAGTGTGTATCTCAGAGTATTTATCTTAAGCACTCTGAAATAGCAGGCTTGGCCACTTACAGAAAAAACATAACTCTCAGGCTTCAGCAAAAGAATGTTTTTGAATGGTTTGCACACCATCCTTTTTCCCAGAGAGGCATAAAAACAAAACTTACTTTGCAATAACTCACTAATTAGATTCAACATTTCCTTTGGAGATACTGTCGCTGTGGCTCCTGTACCTGACTTCTGAGTTTTTACTCGGCTCTTCTTCCCCATCTTCCAACTAAAACAGATTAAGAAGCACACTGTCACCCATTACTGTGAAACAAAATACGGTAAGTATGAATGAACAAGGACTTCTTTTAGTAGTCACATAAAAAAGAAAAGGATGAGAAACTATTTCTTGCACGTATATATGTGCAAGTAGTATTTGCATGACCTGAATGTAAGAGCCATACAGTGCAATCTGAAGCAATATTTCATGTAGTTGCACATTAATTATTTCAGGGTAATTAGAAACTAGAAATTTTAGAGACCAAAAAAAAATTATTATTCAAATCACATGCAAATTCATTAGTTGTGAACAAATACTATGGATTCCAAACTATTCAGGCTATAGAAAACCAGGTTATTTTATCTCATCAGCTGCATGGCCAACAGCAGCTGAATTAGTATTTTGACTGCATGTTACATAGTAATTCAAAATGAATTGAAAATTAAGTATTCTATTTCAAAATAAAATCAAAATACCATCTGTATATCTTTGCAGCAGCTTCTTATGATTCAAGAAAAGTACTTAAGGAAAACTTATTTTCAGTTCCCAAAGTAAATGGAACATCATCTTAGGCTGGTATTCCAATATTTAGTGCCCCTTGTTCTCATGGAGGACTTAAATCACACAACGCCTCCTTGAACAGCAGTGTAGTAAGGTGTGAAATATCCAGGGAATTTCTCACATGCACTGGGAGCAATTTCTGATGCTGGCACTGAACAGGCTTCGAGGGGAGGGGCTGTGCAGGATCTGATACTCATGAATAAGGAAGAACTGCTCATGCATAAGAGCCAACTGCGTTGGATGCAGTAATTGTGAAATCGTAGTGTAAGTCTTGAGAAAAGGAAGGAAGGAAAAAAGCAGACTAAAGACTCTGGACTCACTGCAGTAGACAGAGCTGGGGCTTGCTCAGGGAATGGTAAGCAGAATGACCTGGGAAACTACAAAGGAGTCCATGACAGCCAGTCATCTCCCTGAACTCTCCTCTCTGAGCACAAAACAAGCCTTCCCAACATGAAAGAAAATCAGCAGGCACAGTAGGAGGCCAGCTGACCGTACACAGGACTCCTCACTGACAGAGCTCAAATGGAACAGAAACATATGTAAAGTGGAAGTGGGGACAAGCAACTGGAGGAGAATATAGATGCACTGTCTGGGCAAGCAGAGACTGAAAGAGGGAGGCCAAAGCTTGTTTGGAGCTGGTATTGAAAATAGATGTGAAAAGCAAGAAGAAATGCTTTTACCATGAGCAGAAGGCACACTGGGGAAAGTGTAATTCAGCTGCTAAATCAGGAAGCTATCTAGTGATAAAAGGTACAGAAAAAGTTCAGGTACCCAATATTTTGGGCATGGTCTTTACCAGCAAGGGCTGCTATCAGGTTTACCATGTTTCTGCTTCTAGTAGCAAAGTTTGAGGGAAAGGAGCTATCAAGGTCAAAATACCATCCAGGTAAGCTGGACCTAGACAGTAGGTAAGGCCAGATGGGAAACATCCAAAGTACTGAAGAAAAAAATGGGAAAAGCAGTCAACATGTTGGAGGGCAGGATCAGCATTCAGAAGGATCTCAACTAACTGAAGGAAGCAGCCAGAAGTGATTTTGCTAAGTTATGCAAAGCCAAAAGTAAAGTATCCTACATTTGGGATGGAAAAGATCATATACAGCATCACAGCTGCAGACTGTACTAGCAGCACTTCTGCAGAAAAGGATTTGGAGACTCTAGGAGACAGCAAGTTCAACAAAAGCCAGCAGCGCTTCCATAAACCAGTGAAAACTAATTGCAGTTTGAGTTGCATAAGCAAGAGCATAAACAGCAGGTCAAAGGAAGCAATTATTCCCCTCTGCTTGCACTGGTGAGGCCACATTTTGAGTGCTGCAGCTTTGGGCCACAGAGCACAGGAGGTACTGGCAAACTGGAGACCATCTAGAGGAAGGCCACCAAAGGGGCTAACACATGAAGTGAAAGGCATCATGAGGGAGTTCAGTTTGTCCAGTCTGGAGATGAAAAGGAATCCACTACTGCCTTCACCTATGTGACAGGGAATTATACAACAGGTAGAAGCAGATTCTTCTCGGAAAACACAGCAAAAACTCAACAGGCAACAGACACACAATGCCTCAAAGGAAATTGCAAACAGACATAAGTAAACTCCTCACCATGAGGATGGTTGAGCACTGAACAGGATGGAGATTTAACAGCATCTCCAAGCAACCTTGGAGAATCCAAAAATTTGACTTGGCAAGGTCCTAGGCAACCTGATTTAACTTTGAAGCTGAAGTAGAGAATGGAGTCTCTCAATCTCCAGATCTACTTTTTTTTCTATAATTTCACATGTTACTGCAACTGAAGTTTTCATCACCATGGGGGCAGCCCAAGTAGTCTATATGGTAAATAATATCTTCCTGTACAGCACAGAAGTTTCTATGTCCAGTTACTTTGCAGTGAGAGGGGAGTCAGACAGTCATGTTCACAGCTGTGGACACCTGAAAGATTTCAAACATCTGCGTAAGTCATCTAGATCACCACAGCCATAGCAGCTTTAAGTTATGACATGCTGCACAGTAAAATCCATAAAATGCTAAAAATCACTGTACAGAAGCAGTACTTTGGGCTCCAGGTGTTCTGAGCATTCTGTATATATAAAAGGGATCATTTTCTCTTTGGTGAGTGTAACTAGCTGACCCCAAATTAAATGTTTCCTCTCATATGCTACCAAAAAGTTTTGTTGTTTGGCAGCTGGTATTAATATTGCAATGTATTGAGCAGTAAGTGAAAAAATCTAGTGGGACAGGTACATAATCTGGTTCCCTGCCTTTTCCACAAAGATTACAGAGAACAAGAAACTACCAAACCCAAGGCTTATTTTAAATAGTAACTTTGAATGATCAGGAAGCAAGCCAACGTTAACACTGTTAACTTATTAACTCAAAATTAAGTTAAAAAGAAGCTCGAAATTGACTGAAAAGCAACACCTCACAAAAGGGAATAAAAAAGTAAGGCAAAACTACAAGATATTTTCCAAAGGGAAGGCAAACAGTCTTTCGTCTTCTGACATTAAACACAGTGCAAGAACAAGACTAGCTCTAAGTACACAGAAACTGTGAAATCCTGGGGCATATCCATAACCCCTGATTTTAGCACTTTCTGACAGATAGATGTCAGAGGTTTAAACAACCCACCTGTGCTGCTTAATTTTATCAGTCCCCCTTGAGTTGCATAACTGACTTTCCCAATACAGCTTCTACCATGAAAAGCCCACACATGCAGCTGGTAAGGAGAGATCCCACAGATTTAATGTGAGAATTGTGGTCTGATCACATCTCTTGGTGTTTGTGAATGAACACTGGACATCCTCTTGAAAGGTGCTGCATCTATCACAAACAGTTGCATTTTATATGAGATTACTTAATATTTTTCAGCTCAGATGAAGGAAGCATTAATGCTCATTATGAAATCCATGTTGAATTTACAATAGTACAAATTTGAAACAGGATCAATATAAATGGTCAACCTGCTCACACCTGCAGTGTGAGACAAAGTTAAAGAATAACAAGACCAACAAAAAATTAACTTAAGAGTTTATTTTCATGGTCTTCCCATTATAGAGTGTTTCCTTCTGGTTTCTTTTTGTCTGTACCCTCCCCCCCAGTAGTTTTCTCATGGTACATCCTTCACAAAGACTTTATTTGCACATCACCTATTCACTTGACTGTTCCCCTCTCCCATATGTCATCCTTGTACATTTATTTTAAACTCTTCTGCTCTTAAAAATCAAGCCAGATGGGTCTGTAATGGATCCAACACCAGGTTTGGAGATTGAGTCCAAAATTTTAAGAGCAAGAACAATGTAGCTCTGTGTTGATTCATACAAATGTTTTCTACATTCCCTCTAAGCACAATTCCCTTCATCTTTAGAACCATCAGAAAATTAAAGCACTCACACAATGTGTATTTCATTATTAAAGCTATAAATTATGACCTATAGTTTATATCAAGATGCTCATAAGTATTAAGATATGTAGCTTGAACAAATGAAATTATTTTGAAGGATTTTGGTTTCTCATTTCCAAGAATGAAGCTTGATATGTATTAAGATATGTAGCTTGAACAAATGAAATTATTTTGAAGGATTTTGGTTTCTCATTTCCAAGAATGAAGCAAGTTAATTGATCAATAAATTGGGGAGAAACAATCTCAGCAAATGTTCTGTATCCATAACTACCAATATACTGCAGGCTTTTTTCTTTTCATTACTTTTTTAAAAAATTGTATTGAGAAGAATCTGCTTGAAATATAAACATCCATCAGTAAATTTATGAGAAGAAAAAAACAAAGAAAACAGTGCACATATTATGCATGGAGACATGAAAAGTGCCACCATGGATTCAGAACAACAATACAGCAATACGTGAAGCTGTTCAAATAAGGTACAAAGTCAGCACTAATTTTTTTAATTTTCCTTGTATGAAACACATTAGTAGCAAGAACCCATTATTCCAATGAAAGTATTGCCAAGAATTATGTCTAAAGATAAAGCTGATTTCAGAGGATGTGAACTTCAGTTTCCCAAATATGATGAAAAGGAAAATTTGAACAATGCTTTGTATTTCTATTACTATCCTAGATGAATATTGTTTCAGAGGCCAAAACCAAAAATCTAGCTGAAATCTGGTCTACACAAGTAACAAATTCAAGGCTAATACAAGATCTGTCTCAGCTACTACTAATGTTCAAATAACACACAGCAAACATACCATAGAAAAAAAACAAGTTCATTGAACACAACTCATAAGATTGATGGCACCATAATCAGAAATGCGTTTTTTTCAGTACACTGCTGCCAGCATATGAATATGAAATAAGCTCTGTAAGTATCTCTGCTCTCTCCTTTGATACATGCATCCTGTCTAACTATTGCTTCTTAGTCATCACAATTGCTACAGAGAAAATATTCTGCATGCATGATTAAATCAGCAAGTGTCTCACACAAAAAAAAGCAAAACCATCAGACTGATATCTTGAAATATCTTGTTAAGGAAGTACTTCCTTTTAAGGAATCATCTACCTTGATCAAAACTGTACTTTTTGATCCAGTTCCCAATCAGAAAAACAGGTTTCTGCTTCCTACATACTTCTCTTCATTCACTGCTCAGTTATATGAAACAGATATAACTATTTAAAACCTAATGCATCTGACAGCTGTATTGTTTAGTAAGAGCCATAATTTGAAAGGATTTGCTGCTATACTTAGCTGTCTAGAAGATGTATTCCAAATACCAGCACACCGAAGTCTGCATACCATTAAGAAGTCACACATTATATTTTATGAAATTTATCATCTAAAAATAGGTTATGAAGGTTTTTTCAAAACTTCTGAAATCTAACAGAAAACTTAATCCAATTTCACATTTGGAAAAAAAGATAGTTTAGTTGAGCAATGCTCTGCTGTATTTAACCAGCAAGTGATGAGTTATAATGAAGGGAGAAGACCAAATATGGAGAAAGTATGTTTCCTTTGTTAGTCTACCTTTTGGAATTCAGTTCATGAAACACATTTTCGAGTTAGATTTCAATTCCAAAAAACCCCCCAGAATTTCAAGAAATATGTATAACTTTAGGGGGGAAAAAAAGTCTATTTTTAATTTAAAATAAAATTTCAGACACAAAATACCTTTTCTTTTTGCAAGTGTTTAGAAAGAAATAAAGTGTGAACCTTCTTTTTGACACAGCAATGAAAAGAAGGGTTGTTTGCCAGTACCTGCATGACAACAGAAGAAGAAATAAATACATACTATATAAATATATATAATGTAGCTGCATGACATGGAGAGAAACAAAACAAAAAATTCCTTCAGATGAACCACAAACTTTCCAGTGGAAAAGTGATTTGGTTTTTATTTTTTTCCTTCTTGGAGTTTGGTTTCCTGGTTGTATTCTGGTGAATAGTTTTTAAATACTGTGCCATGTTTCCTTTCAAATGAACACTGTTGAAAATTCCTGAAAGCATTCTCCAAAGAGTGAGTATACTGACAGCAATGATGAATAAGCTTAGTAATACAGAACACAGCCACATTTCCAAATATAGTGTATCAGCTGGCTTGGCAAAAAGAATCATGCCAAAATTGGCAGTGAGGGGTGTAAATGATCCATCTCCCCTAATACTGCTATCAAAGAGTAGTTGTGTTGGGTCAGACTTTGAACTAGTTTCCACATCACACACAAAAATAATATTTTAATGAGCTGTAAAATATGCCTCCTCTTGACTTACAGCTTTAAAAAATGAGCATGTTCACCTAACAGCTTTAGAAGGCAACTATGAGAAGTCTGCACTAAACCCCAGAAGTACTAAAGAACTGCCACCAAGTGAATATGTTTTTGTTGTTTTATTGGAAAAAAAAATGCTTTAGCATTTTATTTAAAAAATCTATTACTTATGGTATTAGAGAATTTGACCTCATCACAGGACCACATTTCCTTGTGGAAGCAATGCCAAGCTTGCATGATAAAATACAGATCTTTCCAAATAATGGTTCAGAAAAAAAGCATCCATTTAATCATTAACAACACCCCAGGTTTTCACATTCACATGACAACCAAAAAGTTCACTGTGGTGCTACATAGAGCTGCAGTCAGGTTTGATAGGAAAAAGTTTAAAAAAATCTATCACAAAGCAATGTAAATATACCTAACTCTCCTTCTCCCTAATTGGGTAAAAATACAAGTTTGCAACCTTTGTTACGAAACTGTGAATATGGTCATTGCACTAAGCAAACACTATGTTAATTTTTAACAGTGTTAGTTTTAAAAAATGGATCTTACGTGATGTGGACTACATGGAGTCTGTTTTCTTCTGGATGTGTATCACTCTTTCTTTTCCCATGGCCTCAGAATCCCTCCAGTGCCCTGCACCCTTCTCTTCCAGGATCTCTTCCAGGACTCCACGTTGCTCTCTCTGCTTTCCCTCCCCACTTGAGCCAGGCAGCATTCTTCTTTTGCAGGTTTCAATCTAACTGTGCATGTTGGGCACTACCATCAGCACATGTGGTCACTAGCTAACTAACAGGCCAAGCAGGTGAACTATTCTCAACATAGCTTTTCCTCTAGCAAGCAGGTCAAGCTCTGTTACAGTACTCCCACTTCATCAAAGTTGATTGAAAACATCAAACAAGTTGATGGGTGAAGCAGGACGAACTGAGCAGCAGAGAGAACTGATAAGCCTTATTTGCTTCAGCTATTACTTTTTACTTTACAGAGCAGTAAACCAGCTACCCAAAAATTTGCCAGACTTTTACAATATCAACCAAGTTAGGAATTCCCACAGCAAGAGTTACCTCTCCAAGTTTAACTTTGCTTCAAGGACTCAGTACATTTCAATGCAGTGTCTTAACATTGTATTTTCTTTAATTCAGGTCCTTGTAGATGCTAATTACATTATGTTCTCATTATTACACAATAGTTACCACTCCATGCATCTACTTGGCTCATACAGGCACAGATGGCAGAAGGGTGCAGATCTAGAATCTGTATTAGAAGGACACATAGGGGTAAACAAGGGCAGACAAGGAGAAGACAAGGGAGTTCTCAAGCCATGCAAAGAGCAAGGAGAGGTGACTATAGTAGGTGGTTGTGGGATATGTTCCTTGGCTGCATCAGAAGGGAGGACATATGAGTGGGATGCACACAAATGAGGCTTACAATTTCTTTTTCTAGTTAAATTGCCTAGCCTAAAGTCCTTTTCCCCTCTGCTTCAGAGAAGGAAGTGTATCATCTCTTATATCAACATATGTTAAGAAGCCAGGGTCTTAAAGGACAAGCTTAATGCTTATAGGCAACTGACAGGAGTTCTCCAATCTGTATGTAGGAGAACACAATTTTACACTTGATACGACCAGTTTTACGCAGAATGTGATCTTTTGCTTCCACTGATCAAGTTTGATTTTTTTCTCCTAAACTTGAATCTTATGACTGTGGCTAAAAAGATAAATACATTTTATAGCAAATAGATGAAATCAAGAAGTGTAAGAACAGTGTGGGTGGAGGAAGAGATCTGTGATCTTTAAGAAAAATTCAGCTTATACATTTACAATGAACGTTATGTTTTCTTGTGAAAACCACCTACATCATGTCACTTGGAAACCACATTAACATTCTCATCACTCCTAAGGTATTAATCTAAATGTGCCCACTAAATAAATGACTAGTTAGTTACTGATTCAATTCCTTTCCCCCCAGCTCTCTCACCTTTGATGTACTCCACCCCTTCTCTTCTTGCTATTAATTCTCCTCTCCTGTGACCGCCTTTTGCTTTTACTTCCTGTACAAATTTGTCCCAAAAGCTGTTCTAAATACAAATGTCATTGCGATTCACTGTGTTTGTGTATTTCCTTTCTCCAGCATGTCTCTGTTCTTCTGTTTAAGTTGCAAGCTCTTTTGGAAGTTGGACCTTCTGTGATTATACAGAGGAATAATAACAAGGCAGCCTTTTTGGTTTTTTAACAGTATCTGAAGTATTGACATAACACTGATGAGAATGCTGACAAAAATGACCTAGAGAAAGCACTAATAAGATTAATAATAGAAAAGCCCATATTCTTTCCACTTATGATTGCATTCCACTTAAAATACAATATGAATTTATGTTTCCCAAGAACTCCCTTAGCCATAACCCACATTATTTCCTCCCTGAAGAGCTAGCTTTGATACACATGCTCCTTGTGGCAAGATGCAGTACTCAAAATCAGTCCAATGCACAGCACAACTAACACAGAATACCCTAGGATCTTCTGCTTTCCCAAAACAACTTGCACCCCTCAAATTCCACCCTTCTTGCTAGTTTGTCTGTACACTTTCTTCTATATAAAATACAGACCAGCATTCTTAGGCTTTTCATTTGAGCACCAAGTCAAGAAAGCCATCTTCAGCAGTTACCCACAGCTCCAGATATGCATGTTCTGCAGGAAGAGGGAGATCCTGGAACACACATGTATTAGTTACACACCGCAGTTTTCTTCCAGTTCCATCTGATGAGGTTCTGCTTACCATTGTGCCCTTCTTTTCTAGTGTCTGCTTCTGGGATTCAAGGCCTCCTAAAGCCACATGATGACTAATGAGGTCAAAAACTAGGACCTTCCATCACCATCTCCTTTGTTTTGTTTAGTCAGACTAAGTAACAAAAATAAAAAAATCAGTAACCACTGATGACTGTGAGGGCAGGACTTAAAATTAAGCAATATTATGTTAATAGAGGCGCAACAAAACACTGTAACACTCAATACGTTGTTCCAGAGTGAACAGCTAAGAGCAAAGTTCTGTCCCTGTTCACAACAGCTGATGTGCTTTGAAATTTTGGCAAGGCCTTGCATGCAATTAGAACTTTAGGATGATGCTATCTAAGCATATATTTCCATAGGAATCAGAGTTTAACCCAAAGCATACATTTCACATGGCTGTGTCTTGGTCTCTAAGAATCACAGTAATTTTAACCACCAAAAAAGAGGACAGCACCTCTTCAAAGAGGGGAAAAAACTACTAATAAAAATTTAACCCATTCCTCCATTTGTGTTACTGAAAAAAAAGTGTGCGTGTGTAGCATCCATTTTTTTTTTTGCAAATTCTCTAGAAGGCACAGAAAAGATTGATGCATATTGATACATATCGCTATATATTTACTGTGACCTGCTTCACGTAACAGCTAGAGCAGAAGAAACAGAACCTCGCTGAATAGCAAAAAAAATTCTTGGGTATCACTCTGTAGATTTTTTTAAGTCCTTTTTTAATTGCATTATAGTCAACAGCATAAATAACACATAACTAGGCAATAACATATATTCCAATTAACTGGACTGCCACAAAGGAAGAGATTTAAAGCTGAAGATGCTTAATGCCAAGGACTACTGTTTAATTGCAACAATAATTCCACCTAAGTGGAATGCCCTCAAGCAACCTAGTAGCAATTGGGCCCACGATTATTGCTATCCACTGAAAAATTCTCCTTTCAGCTCAGCTTAGTTTTTTGCCTTAACACCTTTGCCTACCCTCTGCTTTCTACACATACTGCAACTCCAATATGATTTACTATTGCCTCCTACGCTGTTCCCTTACAATTAGATAATTATGTAGGGCCATCATACTGACAAACCACGTCTCCAATCTCAGCATAGGCAGCACATCCTACAAAGGGATGGCCACAGTCCTTGGGCCTTCTAATGTACTTGATTCACATGTTGAAGTTACTCCTCCAAGCAGCCAGGTGATGCAGCTGAAGGCATCCATCAGATACATCACACACCTTTCATTGAAAAGAACTTACTACCCACAGAGTCCTTGCAATATGTACACAAAATTACAAAAAAGCTCTTGCAAATCTTGCTTATGAAAAGGAGGAAGGAAAGATGATATCCAGAGCAGAAAACAAGTTTCTACAAGCTTCAAGACTTGTTCTATGCTATGTGGCAACATATGCAATTCTTGCCCTCAAAATGAGTTTCATTATGCATTCATGTCTTGTAACAACTTAAATTGGCTGAATGTTTCAATACCACTGCTGGAAACAAAAAAACCACTTAGGTGTCTATATTTGGACACTGAATTGACACTATCCAGTGTGCACAATTAAATTGTGCTTGAAATTATAAATATCTGAATTCAGCTACAGTTTCATGTTGCTTCCTGGAATACCCTGTCCTTAAAGAAGGGAATCTAAGCAGTTTTAAAGAAACTGCTGTACTTTGCTCTAGCTAAGAGTATAAAGCACAGCTGTTCCCTCAAGCTTCCGCAGGAGATGAATTTCTTAAAGGTGTAATCAGAGGTGGTACTGGTGGCACTTCACCTGGACCAGGAGAGCTTAGGATCACTACCAGACCACAACAAACAAAACACCTGAACAGTCCAGAAGTGTTTATTCAATGCCCAGGGCTTCCTGGCTGCAGCCAGGAACCACAGCACAAACTAGTGTGAACAAGGAAAAGAAAAGTTTAAAGAATTTCAATGGGTATTTGTGTACCTTTCCTTAATCTTTCCAAGAGATGGGAATATTTATGCCAGTTAAGGCGTTTCATGTTAAATTACACTGTGTGCCTTGTACACTTCTGAAAGGCATCCAACAGCTCATGTTGAAATAGGATCATGGCTGTATGGGGGCAAAAAGTTTGGGGTGGCACTCCACCTCCATAAGAACATGCTGTTCTTTTACCTGCCTGCCTTCCAGCTCTTGGTGCAAAGTGACATCAGCTCATTGTAAACATATATATAAAAATCTATCACTGGTCATTCATGGAAATAATGAATAAGCATTACTGTCATTCATTCCATATATACCCAGGTGAAGTTTGAGGACAGTGGAGTTCTTTGTTACATAGCAAGATTGTACAGTGGTTGCCAATGTATAAATTGTAGCAGTGCACAGATTTACTGCAATGTAATTGATAAGAAATACTCTGGGGATGCCCCTTAATAGATTAAAAGAAACATTTTCCCAGTGCATTTATTATAGAGCTGCTTCTTTTGCTGGCAAACTCTTATGGGGGAGATCACAGCCTTCAAGCCCAGTTACAATCACACTTCAATTTGCTGCAATTTTAGTGTCCTCAGAAACCATCCGGGGCAGACCAAGCGCTCCACATTTCTAAATCCCAAAAGAGTACTATTTTGACAGTGGGGCAAGGAATTTCTGACATTATGAGCTATGCACATTAAAAAACAAAATAGTTTCTGCTATGAATGCCTGATAAGTGATGTAACTGAGGGTTTAGCAACTGTCAGAAAGTCTTCCCAACCCACTTGCCTTAAGCCCACTCTCTAGTAAGTGGTTAAAATGGTGATTATTCTAGAAGGTGTCTAGAAGTTTCAAGTGAAATATGGGCAGTTTTCTGATATTTTTATTCTAGACCTTAAAAGTGAAGCAGCATATTCTTTCAAGCCCCTTAATATCTTCTGGCATTCATAGCTGGCAAGTTGAGACCTTACAGTCTCCTCCATGTTTACTCAAACACTGCAGTGGTTTGAAATAAGGAAGCTTTTAACATACACATTTACTGGGCTCTAAGGAGCAAGAAAGACACAGCAGTATTAAGTGTCACTTGGCTTCATCCCTGAGCTTTCAGATGTTCAATCAAGTAACCAAAATGTATAAACACCATAAGGTACTGTAAACTGCCATCAGCTTCTCAGAATTTTAATCCTCACAATTCAGAAGAATGATGGAAGACCTGCTAGGCAGCACATTTTTTTGGTATGCTTGCAGGTGACAACACAGACCAAAGCAGAAATATTTTAAACATATATTTTAGCACACACATTACAGAATAAAGCACATTGTCCACTGTAGTTCCAAAACATGCAGGAAGGCCTCAACTCTCTGAACAAAGCCCTCCTCTCCATATTAAGGCAGAAAGATTGACCAGCACATTTTCACAAGCTAACTGTCTCTAGTATACTAATAAACTGTTAACATGCCTGCTGAGAATCTGTTTTCTTGCCCTGTTTTAATTTGGTACACACCCCTAGTTGTGTCACCAACCTATCACTTTAACCTCCAGGCATGCACTGAATCACAGAGTAGGGCTGACAGACTGACTCTACAGTGTTTTCAAAGCAGTCAAGCAGTATTTCAAAATGTTCACATAAAGAGCTGCAAAGATTTCTATAGTCTCCCTATGAACCATTACGAAGCCTGAGCTTGTCTTGTCTCTGAACCTCCCTAACAGAGATTTCCAGGTTCTTATTTCTAAGTACCTGCATTCCCAGTTTCCTGGGCCTATCTCGTTCCAGCACAGCCAGCACAGATAATCCACTTGTGCCAAATTCCAGCAGTTCGGATTTTCAACAGTCCCAGGGCTCTGGAGACCCAGCACCTTCCATCTCATCTGTGACCTGCAGAGCTTCCTGTGCTGCAGACAGAATTCAGTCAAGGCTGTGCTGCCGCAGCTAGAGCCCTGTGTCCTTTGCCAGGAACACCACTGGGTCTCCTTCAGCTGGACCATGAACTGAACATTGCCTTAACCAACAAGTCACACCTGCAACACTTGCAAGATGAAATTTATATCCATCAGCCTAAAATGAAAATGTTTGTACTGAATATAATCTCAAACTAGGGAAAAAGCAGCAGCATGACTCCAGATAAGACTGGCTGTTAGTGTTATTATGATTCCCAGTTCTTGTAGTTGAATTTCCTGCTACCACAAATAGAACCATTATCTACTAATCTGGCAAATCTGTAGACAGATAGAGATGACTTCCACTCAGACCAAGAAATTCTTCCTTAGAGACACAAAGGACAGGACTGAATACAAACACCGTGGCTATTGTAGCAAAGTTGCTCCTGATACCTTGCTGCAGGTGATACTGGTAAATCTCTATCCACCAGAGAAAAATGCATTCTGGGAGCAGCAGCACTTTCCAAAACCAGACCGCTCATGTCCTACGCCTTAGGCCAACATGTCATATACTGTCAGGACAGAAGTCTGCAGAAATGTGCTCAAACCAGTTTTTGTTATTAACCTGACCTGCCATTTGAGAGTTTTCTGGAAAAGATACAACTTTATCTTTACAGAAGGCAAAATGTTCCTCGAAATTGCACAGAATTTTGTTGTCTTGGAGTGCTACAGTAAAACCCCAGAACAACAAATAAAACTGGCATCACAACACTAACTTCCCACTTTCAAATGAGGTTTGCAAAGTTTTTGGCTGTTCATATCATTATATGAAACTCTATGCTATACCTCCATACCACTTGGAGGCCAACTCTCAAACATCACAGAATTAAGCAAGCAATTTCCATATTCGTCTATTCATTTTTGTCTTCTAAATGCCCAAACTCAAAGTGCAACAGGCCAGTTTTTTATATTCAGGCATGGATTCAAACACTTGGTAAGCCAGAGAAACAGGTTTTAGAAGCCAGGCATCCCACAGTGACAGAAGGAAATCATAATATTATCTGCCATTGTCTTGAAAACAGGAATTCTATTTTCTAATGGCGCATTGACAAATGCAAAAATTCTAATTTCATGAGCCACTGTTCCCAAGCATCACTGTTCCCAAGCATCAGCTGGGAACAAATAACTACTTGAATGCTGACTTTTGGAAATAGGGGCAGAGAACAGATACCACCTGAATCTGACAACCACATGAAAACCAAACAGTCATTTTCTACAACTCTGTTTTACAGTTCTATCAGCGTCCTCACTGTATCAGCACACAGAGCTTCTCAAATTGGTCTGACAACATCCATTTCACTTGCTCCTGACTGACAGAATCAGGTGCAGCACACTCCAGAGGGAATGGATGCTTCTCTATTTTAAGGAGAGTTAATATATTAATATGTGTCTTGGATTGATGTTATGATAATCCTTTATCCCCTATCGTTGGCTTATATGCCCAAGAAAAAAAAAATGTGTAAAAATGTGTGGTCCTGTCTCTTTAACTACACCCAGCCGCAGAGAGAAACGCGGGTTGTTTTGAAAACTTTTCCCCAAGCCTCGCTCCGGGGGAGGATTCCTGGCTCGGCAGAGACTGTGTGCGGGACGGCGGTCGGAGTGAACTCTGTTCCCGTTTTTTTCCTTTTTCCTCGTTTGGACCCCTTCTCTTCGATCTGCTTTGTCACCCGAAGACCCAGGAGGGCCAGAGGACAGCAGAGCTCTCCAGGGAGCTCCACCCGGCCCCGGGGGGGGGCGAGGAGGAGAGGGGCTGCGTCTGAGGAAAAGGACTTTTTAATCAGGTTGAATAACTCCTTTTCACCTTGGTTTTCCCCTTCCCCTGTGCCTTGCAGGGCACTCTGCCTGGTTTTGTTAAATAAATAGGTTTTTTTTTTCTTCACTTCCATCTAAGAGGTTCTGTTGTGGGTGGGGGAGGGGGTGTTGAAGGCCCTTCGCTCTCGGAGGAGAGAGAGTTTTATCATTAACCCGGGACATATGCTATCAGTGCAACTCTGCTTAGCAAAGGGGAAGATTACACATTGTAGGTGGTCATCCAAAGTAACCAGCCATTTCTTTCTTTACCAGCCAAGCCTTACTACTTTCTGCAAGTCTAAAAATACTACCCCAGCACACAAAGTTCCTTAAGCAAAGAAATTCATCCACACACAGCTCAGCCTCCTCATAAGATCCAGTTCATTTGAAAAAGGCAGTTTCCAAAGAAAGGATTATCCAGCTGCAAGATCATAGACACATATAAACATAAATATAAACATCAATATAAATATTATATATATATCATCTCAGTGAGAGCCTCCAAACATCAAGACATACCAGGAATATCCAAACCCAGGCAGTTACCCTCCACAGTGAGCAGTAGTAGTTACAGAAGGGCTGCTGGCTTACAGTGGTTAGAGGTGGAGTTCCACAACAAGACTGTTGAAATGTGTCAGTCACCAGTTTCCTGAATCCCAGCAGCATGGTTTGCCATACCACCTGGAAGCTCACAGACCACCCAGATGCCACAGCCTGTACAAGGCAGTGGAAATCGACCCAGAAGGTTGTGAGCCTATTTTGAAAAAGTCAGTTTTGTTTATGTAAAAAACTAAACCCTGGACAAATGAGTCACAGGCTTTTCAGATACAGGCCAGTAGCTATTTCTCAGTAACATATTCAACAAGAAAGAAGCTATGCAGATGCACTAAAGAAATGCTTTTGTGTCAAGGGTTTATTTGACAAAACTGAGTAAATAAAACTGCAAATAAGCGTGGGGAACCAGCTAAAACTGGAAGATTTGAACATTTTATCACTGGTTTTGAAGAACTAAGAAAACCAACTTTATGAATATTGATATCAACCTCTATCACATTCTATCAAAAGAATGGATGAGCATATTTGTGACAATTCATCATATCCCAGTGAAAGTCTGGAAAAACAAATGTTAAAACCAGAATAAGGTGTAACAACTATCAAAGCACTAAAACAGACCCATTTTAATAAACCCTGAAAAGCTGTCTGCAGAGGTATCAAAAATGTAACAAAATCATCTATATGCCTAACACCTTCTACTTTTGAAAATGATGATATTCTGTTGTATTTAGGGAAAAAAGAAAGTAACATCGAATGCTAAAACAAGTCTTATATAGCTGCCTGGAACTAGAGACTTGATGCACAAGGGGTAACTTGGTATCTGTTAACTCAGGCATCTGTTCATGGTTTCACAAAATATGTTCTAGCAGCCTACTACTTTCAGTGAAGGTGACAGGTCTGCATCAGCAGATAAGATGCTCCTGAGCGAAGCTGGCCAGAGGTCTGCATGAATGGACAAGACACTCCTGACAAAACTCAAGCTAAGAAACAGAAGAAGTGGAAGCATGGCCAGGTTATTCAAGAGAAATCAAAACACTGTTTGAGCATGCAAGGGCGGGGACAGGAAAGCTAATGCACATTTGAGTTGAACCTGGCAACAGACAAAGTACAATAAGGACAGTAAGAATCTTACAGGTACATCAGGAGCTAAAGGAAGAGAAGACAAGGTAAGGTGTGAGCCTGTTGCTGAATGGGACCAAGGAACCTGGTGACAAAGGACAAAAGAAGACTCATAGTCCATGTCTTCTTCAATGATAAGACTTGCCTTCAGGAATCCCAGGCCCCAAGATCTGACGTGAGGAAGATTCATCCTTTGTGAAAAAGGACCAGGAATAAAAACATTTAAACAAACTTAAAAAAAAACCCAAACTCACACTGAAAGGACCCACTGGAGACTGACTTGTTCAAGCCCTCTCCTCAGGCAATGCCACCTAGAGCCAGCTGCCCAGGAGCATGGCCAGACAGCTTTTAAGTATCTCAAAGAATGGAGACTCAGTCTCATTCTGTGACAGTGCACAGTTGCCTTCACAGTAAAAAAGGGTTTCCTGATGCTCAGAGAGAACACCTCTGTCGCAGTTTGTGCCTATTACTTCTTGTCACTGGGCACCCCTGAAAAAACCTGGCTCTGCCTTCTTTGCACTCTACCTTCAGGTAATTATACACAGTGAGCAAATCCTGCTGAGCTTTCTTTTCTCTAGGCTGAACAGTCTCGGCTCTCCCAGCCTTTCTTCAAATGAGGAAAGTCCCTTAATCATCTTAGTGGCCCTCCACTTGGCTCTCTCCAGTAACTCCACCTGTCACACTGGGGAGCTCAGATCTGGACACTACACTCCAGATGTGGCCTTATCAGTGCTGAGTGGAGGGAAGCTGTTGAAGTAAGTAAACTTGGAAGTCATTCCCAAACATAGGATGGTCAAGGTGATTTGGAATAGTGAGAATGGACTTATAAAGCAGAAGTCATGCCTAACCAACCCTGTAACCCTGATGGGAGAGAAGTAAATGCTCTTCATCTCTACATTGGTAAGGCTTTTAACAACATCTACCATCACATACTCAGACAAGCTGATGAACTTCCAACTAATGAGGTGGACTGAAAACTGGCTGCACAGCTGGGTTCAAGAGGTTGTGGTGAATGGCACAAAGTTTAGCTGGAGGCTAGTCACACCAGCATACCCCAGGGATTAGGACCGGGACTAACACTGATTATCATTCTCACTGATGACTTGAGCAGTGGGACAAAGTAGACATGCAGTTCCACAAGTTATATAATTGCAGACACTAAGACACTATTCACTTGAATTACCTAGAGGCAAACCTGTAAGAAGATCTTTCAGAAGTCTTTGTCAGAAATACTTCAATACAAAAGTTCTTAAATGCAAAATCTCCTTCTCTCAGTTCTTGAAGTTATTATGTGGCTACATCTATAAACTGTAATCAAATAAAGATAACTAGGCACCTCCAACAGTGGCCATAAAAACAGCCTCCACAGGACCTGTCAAGGGCAGGAAACAGCATGTATCTCATGCTTGGTTAGCACCAACCCCTTCCCACAAAGTAACTCATATTCCCTTAACTTATCATGAGACTGGGCACACCAGGCAACACCCTGCATACGGGAAGTTCTGGACCAGCAACACAGGTTCCATGGAAGTAGAAATCCACACATCACATCCTCTTCCTGCTCTACTGATGCACTACTTGAAAACTTTGGGCACTAGTGCTATAAAGCACTAAAGACAGAGCAATATTAACTAACAAATACAGACAGCATTTGCAATGCAAGAGACTTAGTTTAATTGAGATAATTCCATCATTATTTATCATATTCTAAAATATATACAAACATAAAAGCACAACCTACAAACTGATCTCCATGCAAAAGGTTAGAATCACACAGCTAACACAAGAGCCCCAGAGATGGACTCCCCTCATTCAGTGCAGGTTATCACACTCTTAACAGAAACAATTAAAAAGCAACTAAATAGAACTGAGAGTTTATAGTCCATCTTCAATTACGAAAACAATTTTGGCCTACAGTAAAACACTAGTTGAAAACCATGTGTTCAAACACTGCTGTAGGCACTTCCAGGACAGGTGAGCCAACTCCTTCAGAGATATTGGGAATGTACCCAAGATAAAATAAGCCAGGAAGTAGATACTAATCTGTCATCCCCCAGTACATGTCAGAGTTTAACATCAGGCTCAGAAAACCTTTCTGAGAAGTAAAAAGGTATCTCTCAAGTTACAAGTTACATTGTATTTTGATTACTAATAGGATGTTAGCAGCTACATTCTCAGAAACACGTCTTTTGCTTTATTTCTGCTCTATGTATTACCCACATCTGGCCAACTTCAGAGGCTGTAAACACCTGTACTGGAGATAAAACTGATCTCAAGCACAGTCATTCACATCTCTGCATGATTCAGCCCAGGCTAGACATACAGGTGGAATCCTCCCTGTAGTGACAGGTCTGCTGCTCTGGCCTGGTCACAGAACCCGGCACTGAAATCAAAGAATACAGCCCTAATTCTTCCTTATTTCAAAGAAAGAAAAAGGATTAGCAGACTACTTAAACAGTATGGGAAGTGATAAAGGACAGACAGGGATAGATGGAGCAACTGGAATAGTCATTTGTTAGAAGAGATGCAAGCAAGAGGCAATGTAGGGCAGAGCAGCTAAAAACAGAAAAAGGGAGCAAAGAAGGTTAAAGCAGAGAAAGGGCAAGACCAAAAACGCAAAGCAATGTTAAAATACACTTGGGCATGAACTCACCTCTTAATTGATACAAACACAACCCTCTACAAAGTCTAGCTCCAAACACTCAAGACTAAGGCCAGACAACACTAATGGGGCATTTTTATGTAGCAATGAAGAACTCCTGCTGTACTTTTAGTTTTGAGATGTCCTTTCTCACATTTTACATAATAGTCTAAGTTAAAAACATTATTAGACATCTGAACCAAATCTAGGGAGCTGAAGTGTCTCTAATAAGTTATCTAGCAAAGGATGGGGAGAATCAAATAATCCCCTTTACTACAAAAAGCTGTACCACCACAGGTTTGCAAACATAAGCATGAGCCTAAAGTATGCAGAAAAGGAGAAAGACTGAACTGTTGTATACACTGCATACATCTACCCTGCAAAGAACAAACTTTGCTAATCCCATTTTGGTGTAAGGTTAAGGAAAGAATGATGGTATATAAATACTAGTGTGATACTGGGAAGAAGCCAGTCTACAAAATAATATCAAAAGAAGCTACTAAAATTAGTTAAATATTTACCTGATGCTCTTACAAAAAACACCAGCTACAACAAATTTTGCCGATTGTTGGGAATCAAATTCCAAAAGACATTTATTCTTATAATTAGAATCAAAGAAAACACGTCTCGACAGTATTCTGATTTCAGATGCTTGAGATAGTAGTAATCTACTAAAAGTATTGTCATTTTGACAATCTCCCCCCACCCAGTTGAACCTAGCTAGATACTAAACACAAGACTGCTTCATGAATTAAATATAAACTTCTGGTAAGAAATTATTAATTTGAAGGTAGCACAAAATGCTGAAGGGCAAAAAAAAAGTCCATATCCAGGAGAACAGCTCAAAAAAAAAGTATGTATTTCTTAATTCACCTTCATCAGCTTGCCAGTTCAGAACTATTCCATTATTTACTATAGGTTTGTGCCTATACCCCTTCACCTCCCATTAAAGCTTTCTCAAGCAGATGGAGTGCTTCTTACTATCAACACCTCACTGATCTTTCTAGGGAAGGTAGTTTACTGACTATCCACAGGAAACAAGCTCTTAGCTCCCTTGCATCTCTCTTGAACCAGAACCTCAGACAGCTATTTGATCAGAAAAAATACTTGCTCTTTGAAGAAAAGATGCTATTAAACTCTACCAATTTGCCAACCCACTTTTGTAATTTTACTTCTTTGTTTGAATTTTGCTCCTCCTGAAGACTACCATGAACATTTTTCCTAGTTCCTTTAGAGCAGAATTAATTAAAAACCCTTATGTACTTTCTTTATCTGCATGTTCCTAAATAATGTTCTTAATTTAGAAAATATTAACCTCACTTTATAAAATTTAACTCCTAATTGAGAGTAATTCAAGCCACTCTGACTTCAACCATCAGCATGGGCAGACTTAACAGAACCACCCAGGCCTCCAAAAGCTTAAGCCACAGCCCTCATGAGGTCTCATGCACTGAGCACTATGACAGCCTAGGAGAAAAGATACAGATCCCCCAAGACCTCCAGTACCCTTAAAGTACCTCTTTTTTTTTTTTTTCCCCAAAGAGCAACCACTGAAATATTCACTTGCTGAGAACTACCCAATTTATCAGATTAATTATATAATAAGCACCACTGTGATGAAGTATTGCATACATTCAGTAGATATGCCTAAATAGATTTATTACAATGAAAACATCATTCAGACGTATACATTTCAATGCAGAGAGGCATAATGTGGTTTCTTTCTAAATTCTGTACCATACTGAAATCAGAAGTCTATTTTAAGGCACATCTGACTCCAGCAACAGATCAGGCCATCTCTGGAAATAGTGATATACCGATTACAAATGATTTTGGGGTTTGTGGTGTTTCTTCCCCCAACACCCTAAATCTATTTCTCAGCACACAACGCCAAGAATGTGTTTGCAACCATACTGCAATATATACTTCAACCCTTGCTAAACATAACTGAAAACTTTATTAAAGCACCAGCTAGCATGCTTGAATCTCTACCATATTAAGTTACTTAATTGAGCAAAAATATCAGGAAGCCACCCCCGCCTTTGAGCCCATCATGCCTTTCCCTCCAACAACTTGTACACTGGCTTACTATTTTATACCAGGAACCTGATAGTGGACATACAGAATGCCACAGTTGTTTACCCATCTACAAAATACTTATGTTTCACTTGACAGTTATAAACTTACAACAACTGAAAGCAGAAAACATTTGAGAGATTAAGCTAACATTGTAGCAATTTTCAGAGAACAAAGCTGTCACTTGAATCGACAGGTGCTTACATTACATGCTCTTAGAAGGGACAAAGACAATCCACTTTCAGCCTGATCTCAGGAGCAAGCTTAGGTTCCAAGGACAAGTCCATCCAGAAGAGCAGATGCCAAGTTTGGAGCAAGAGCATGCGAGACAACTTCTAAAAGGGAGACCTGAGCTTGTCCTGACAGTTGAATCTAGGGTAAAAAACTGTATGCCATACCATATTCAAAATTTAGGAATTTGCTAAGTACTAAAGGCAAAGCACAGCCTCAGCTTAAGCAACCCTCATCAGGCGTTGCTGGGTAAGGAGAAGGAGGAAGGGTTCATGGGACGGGTAGTTGCTGTAGCAATAGAGGAAGGCTGAACCACTGAGGCTGTTCCAGGAGTAACACCCCGTCGATAAACAGTTTACGATTCATTATAATTTTACCCGCCCACCCCCTTTTTTTTCCTTCCAAAGGTTGAACCCCTTTACTAAAGCAGGCTGCAGACTGGGTGAGAAAGGAAAGAAATCAGAGCACTCTTCTCCAGCTAGAGGACTCTGAGGAGCCGCACACCCGCAGAGATCCCCCGGAGCCAGACGCCGAGAGGTGGGGGCACGGGAGGCTCTCTGCAAAGCTGGAGTAGGGAGCATTCAAACTGTGCCACATATTTAAAAAAAAAAAAAAAAAAAAGAGAAAGAGAAAAGGAATTACATCATGGGGAAAGCAGTTTTTAGCCATTAGCTTGACTCTCGTTTCTACCAGCCTCTCGAGGGGGGATGGGGCAAGGGAAAACGCCAGTACCGCCGCCTCGCTCCCTTGCAAGCCGCGCAGGCCGGGCTGCAGAGAGCCCGGGCCGCCCCCGCCGGACGCGCCGGCCCTCCGGCCGGGCAGGGGCAGAGAGAAAGGCCAGGGCGAGCCGGGAAGGACGCTGCGGCTCCCGGGGGAAGTCAGCCCGGACCGGCCCCGGGCCGGCCACGCGGGGGAAGGCGGGGGCGGCGAGGCCCGCGGAGCGCGCCCCAGGGCGGCGGCAGCGGCTGTCCGGAAAGAGCGGCGCCTCCCGCGGGGCAGGAGGCGGCGGAGCGAGGCGAGGCCGCCCGGAGGGGCGAGGGGAAGGGCCCGTGCAGCGCCGGAGCGAGGGGCTGAGGCAGGGGGGGGGGCCCGGGCAGGCCCCGCCTTACCTCCCGCCAGCGGCCGCTCCTGCCTGGCCCGAGGGAGCGGCGCACCCGAGCCCGCGCCGGACGCCGCTGCCCGCGGTGGGGAGGCGGAGGCTCCGCCCGGCCCCGCCCCCTCTGCGCCCCCCGCCGCCATTGGCCGAGCTGCCGCCCAGCGGAAGGCCCCGCCCCCCACCCCTGGCGGCCAATCCGCGGTGAGCAGCCGCTCGCCTTCGCGGCCAGACTCATAAAAGGGCACGGCGGCGCTGCCATTGGCTGTCATTCAGTCCCCCTGTGCCCGCCTTCGGGTTTCTATTGGTTCGTGAGGCGCGCAATCTTCCTGTTTCGCTTTCCGATTGGTCCGCTCCCAGGCTACGGCCGCACGCCGCCCGCCTGCCTGAGCTCAGCAGCCCCCGGAGGAGCCGCGATTGGGCGGGAGGCGGAGGGCCGCCGCTCCTCATTGGCGGGCGGCTCCGTCCTCGCGCGCAACGCCTTTCCGACGTGATGACGCAGCGCGCGGCCTGGCCTGGCTCCCAAGATGGCGGCGCGCAGGGCGCGGAGGCCGCGCTGTCGCTGAGAGGCCCCGCGCTCCGGTGCGGCTCCTGCTCCCCGCGAGCCCTGTGAGTGCGCGGGGCCCGCCCGGGCAGCCCGCCGGCGACAGCCGCCGCCCGGGGAACGGGGGAGGGAGCGGGGAGGCCGGGGTGGGGAGCGAGCGCCTCCCCGGGCGCCGGCAGCCCCGTGTAGGGCGGGCGGGTCTGAGAGGAGCTGAGCATCCCCGGCCGGGCTGGGGCTGCAGGGGACGGATCGCGGTCGCGGTCGGCGGGATCGTCTCAGGTAAGGTATAAAAAAGCGCGATCGAGCTCTGGAACTCTCCTCCGGATTAATGGGGTGCGTAAAAAGGCAGGGGAAACTTTGGTTGTGATTTCCGAGCATTGGGGTGTGGACTGGGACGTTTGAGATGGTTCATCTAGGATGTGTGCGGGTGATGATTTGCGTTCCTGGTTCCGTATTCGGAAACGCTTTCGCTTCTTTAGAGAAGCAGATCTCGTCGCTTAAGGCGCTTTTAGCGTTAATTGGTTTTTAAGCTATTTAGAAGTTAGGAAACAAAGTAGCGTGTAAGGAAGAAGAATCGTAACAGTTGTGAAAAGGAGTACGTTTGTAGTAAATTTAAGGGGAATGCGTGGTCGTGGCCTGGCGCGCTTTGGTTGATTCTGGAAATAGATTTTAGTAGCCATTTATTTTTTTTCGTGACAGAGTTTAAATCTGTCTGTGACCGGTACCACGAGTTGTGAAGGTGATTCCAAACCCACCGTGAGACAAAGGCAGTTTCCTTTATTCTGAAAGAGAGAAACTTTTTGAAGGTGAGCGAGGTGCTGATCGTAGGCATCGTTTTTCTGGCCGTTCACGTGATCTTCCTTCCGTTTTCGGAAGAGAAATGTCTCGAAAATTAATTTTAAGGGTTTTAAGTTTGGGTCTTCCTGTGCTTTGTGTCTTGCTTAGAGCGAATATATTGCATCATATGTTAATCACTGTTTATGCAGACCTTTGCAGGTGACTGCAGCAATCTGTGCATAGTATCTGTAGTTAGCTGGATTGCAGTAAGAATAGTTTTGAGCATGAAAGAAATAAAAGCAGCAAGGCTTCATTCTTTAAGTTGAGGCATGGCTGAACGTCTGTCATAATTCAAACACTAGAAAGGTGCCTGCAGAGCTTTGTGATCTGCATCTATGTACACAGAGTGCTGGAAAACATAGGCAAGTAGGAGATTCTTGGAATGTATTCAGTTGCCTTGTTTTGGGGATGATTTTAGATGCTACCTTACACTACAGACTCCCATCGGTTGTCTTAATCTTGGTATGTGAAACAATACCGCTTTTGTTGCATTTTTTTCTTTAAGCAATACAAGTACAGATCACTTTACAAAGCTTCTGCCAAGTGGTTGCTGCTCGGGGTATCCCTGAGAGCAGGCAGGTATCTAAGGAGCTATTCAGGCTCACCCCAACAGTGTCTTTCCTAGTTACCAACAGTCAGCTAATCCCCCTAACTTTTCAAATCTTTCTGCAGCCATAACTGAATTGTATTTTCCTACTTTTATGGATGAAGTAGATGGAAGTTGTTCTGTTAAGAAATAGCAGGTATTGTTGGAGATGTATTCTTGAAGTTTCCTTATTAAATAGGTAATAGTTAGGATAACTGATAACCTATGGCTTTTTCTTTGATTGTATTTGCAATATATGGGGACGATAAAGGCAAAGTTCTTTATTGCTTGTCTTTGAGCACAGGAAGGCTAAACTATTCCTCATAACTCCTCTTTGAGCAGGAGCTGGAGGGGGCAGGTCTGTCTTTTTTTAAAGAATTCCTTTTGTCTTTTCTTTAAGGTCCTGAAGTGACTCTCTGAAGACTTCGTTTTTCAAAATTTAAAAAGAAAGGACAATTCTGTTTTAATAAATGAAGGAGAATAAAGAAAATTCCAGCCCTTCTGTAAACTTGGCAAACCTGGACCATACAAAGCCATGCTGGTACTGGGATAAGAAAGATTTGGCACATACACCATCACAGCTAGAAGGGCTTGATCCAGCTACAGAGGCACGATACCGCAGGGAAGGGGCCAGATTCATATTTGATGTGGGAACACGCTTAGGGCTGTATCCTTTAAACTTATGTTGGTATGAAATGTCTTTATGAGTAGTGAGTTTTCAGAACAAAATGTGTAAGAAATGTCATGTGCTCAGTTACCTGTTCAAATGTTTCTTAATCATTAATCAAAAATACTTTTGTGTTTACATGCCTGTTGATGTAATTTGTTCCTACACAGTTTTTATCCATTCATTGGATAAACAAGGTTCCAACTGAACCATTTTGGCAATAGGGAGATAAGATGATATAAACTTTCCAATTAAGAGTAACTTTTGTCAATTATGAAACTTAGTGTTTCCCTATATGAATCCATGTAATTTCTCAAATTTTGAATTTTTCCTTCATTTTTCTATGTTTTTCTTCATTTTTCTGCATCTGAGGCGTCCAACCTCTCTTTCAACACTCTTGGTTTTAGGTGACTGGTTTTTTTGTTTCGATGGTTTGGGATTTTCAATTTTGTATATGTTAATAAGTTCTCCTGACAATCCCACTGTCTCAGAGATAGCAACTTAAATCTTTTGCTTCCTATATTCCTATGCTTCCTTTAATCTCTTTAGTTCTTTTTTTAATAAAGCATGGTGAAGACCAAACTTTGTACTTAAAGTGAAGAGTAGGGAGCATGTTCAGGTTTTATTTGCATTTGTAGGTGTGAATAGTAACCTTGCTCCACACCAGCACTTGAATGTGAAGTGATAATTGTTTTCTTCCTTTGTGTAACTTCTGCTGGTTTTGCCCTTCTCTGAAGTCGGTTTGGTGCAACACGGGGATGATCTTATGTGCATCCTCCTGTAAATACAGTCAGGACTTTGCACACTTACAGTAAATGCTTTAGGTATCAGCTGCATCTGGGCCTGACCACACTATTTACACAGCTTTAAGGTTTTTTGTGGCTTTTTTTTTCCCAAAAGCTCCTGTTTTATTTGCAGTGTTTTCTAAGTCATCACTAAACAGGCAATTATTTGAGGTACTTGATAAAGCAGAATCCATTGTGCATGTTTGTTTTAAATTTGTTTTATGTGCTGTTTGAAAGTCCTTAATCTGCACCACAGACATTATGACACTTTAGCAACCGGAATAATTTATTTCCATCGGTTTTATATGTTTCATTCCTTCAAACAGTTCCCAAGATATGTAAGTATTTAGAATATTGATGGCATAATTCAATGATTGCACTAGGCATGGATATTTGAAATGGTGATTAGTCATTTGGGTACTAATGCTGTTCACCACAGAAAGACAGAAAATTAGCATTTTGTCTTTTCATTATAACAGCTTAAAAGTCATGGTTCTTGCCTGTTTATGCATTTCTGTTTATGCTTGGAAATGTGTTGACATTGCAGTTACATCTTGCTGATATGTTTTTTAGAAAGAGTTTCAGCTGGAGTGCTGGTACTTCTGTATTAGCTGTATTAGGAAAAAAGAAGTCTAATACAGTTTTAAAACTGCTTGACAGACAATGTTGAACCAGGACAAATTGTGCCTTGGGTTTCTGACCTAAAAATGAAGTTGTATAAAATGGACATCCTCCCTCCAAGTCCTGTATTTTTCCTCTGAGAAAATAAAAGTTTACCACTGTATTAAAATTAGACATTAATATGTTCATTAAGTCTTTCCTGGGAGACTTCTACAGAACTGTTAATGGAAACTGACAGTGCTTTTTATAATGCTACAGTGTATTGCATATTTACATGCAGGCCACTTTTTGAAAGCACTTTCCCTTTTTTAGGTGACAGGAGCCTGCTGTCTCTTCCTAGCAGGAAAGGTTGAAGAAACACCTAAGAAATGTAAAGATATAATTAAAACAGCTCGTAGCTTGCTAAATGATGTACAGTTTGGGCAGTTTGGAGATGACCCAAAGGTAAAAATACTCATGTTGAAATTGATTCCATCCTGTTGTACTGTAGTAAAGTGACATACATTCAATAGAGCATTCACTGATTTTCAGTTGTTCTAAATTAAGTTAGATGTTCAGCATGCATTTATGGCTCTGCTGGGTAATGTGATAGGTAGCTATGAAAGTAATTCTTCCCAATACAAGTAGCTTTGGGAGCTTACTGGAATAGTTGTTTTTATAAAAAGTTTGCCTTTTAGTTCATGTGAATTCTGATATTATTTCACAAATTAAAGTAAATATAAGTAATTTCAGCCAGGGCCAGAAATGTTACCAAGACATAAATCATAAATCATCTGAATGGGAATTTATAAAGTAATAAATAGTAAATCTTAAGTAAGAGATCTCAAAAGTATTGAGAAGTTTCTTGTTTACAGTATTGACTTAGCCAAACTATGCTTCTATTAAAATTTGTGTATTTTAAATAGCAGAAGGATCTGAAACTCCTGAGAGAAATGTGGTAGAGCTTGTATATTTGTTGTGATTTTGTATATCTGGCACTTTCATGCTGCAGTGTCTGGTTCAGTTCATTCCTCTGCAGAGGAAAAGGAATTTTAAAGACCACATGCCCTGTCCTCATTCAAATAAATGTCAAGAAAAGGTATCTGAGTTTAAAATAATGTTATAAGTTGGGGAGATTTCTGTTCTCCTTGGAGACAAACGTGGCTGCCTGGAGGTGCTATGTAGTCATGCTCTATGCTAGCGTAAAATATCTGTGAGTAAAAGAAGAAATAATACTGTGGTTACCTTGTAACTCTCTACAGGAAGAAGTGATGGTACTTGAAAGAATCTTACTACAAACAATAAAGTTTGATTTGCAAGTGGAACATCCATACCAATTTCTTCTCAAGTATGCCAAGCAACTTAAAGGTAAAATATTGCAGGGTGAGCAAGTAATGCCTGTTATTGATTTCTAGAACTTAATATATATATAACAGTTGCAAGAATGTTCTATTTCGAACTGTTTGTCCCTCCTAATTTTATGTCTAAATATTTTTCTGGTTGTTTTTCAGGAGACAAAAATAAAATTCAAAAACTGGTTCAAATGGCATGGACATTTGTCAATGACAGGTGAGATACATGTAGAAACATTTTGAAAGTGAAATAGTTACTGTTGCTTACTTTGTTCTGGGATTGGATATTTTCTTTGAAAAAGTTTTTGACTTTTTTTTTTTTTCTGCTTGTTACATGTTTTCTTGGTTCCTCAGTTTTTCTTTCCTTCCTTTAGGATGATAGTTCCATTGAGCACAGAATCAGGAATGAGTGTAGAAGTTGGCCAGTAAGACCTCTGCAATTCTGTGGTGTTGATTTAGTGCTGCATTAAAAAGAAAGTTACTGTTTGAAAGGGCCAAGCCAAATTCTAGATCTCCAGCATACAAGCTGGCTTCTTGCCAAAACTGTGATGCGTGGCACATTCTGAAAGAAAGAAGTCACTTCACAATTCCTTCACGTTTGTCAATATGTTTTTAAAGTGACATTTTGGTAATAGTGAAGTAACCATTAAATGCACTGAGGAATACAGTTTTTAGCACTAGATTTACAATTTCTTGAATAATGAGCTTGATCAATTAACAGGAGTGTGTGTAGAAGCACTTCTCATGTGGTATTAAAAAAACTCAACCAAAACAACTTGACACACTGTAGTCTTGCAGAGCTGGGCAAGTTAATTCACTAAGGACTCTTCAGTGTTACTTTTTATTTCCATAGCAAATCCTTAAGAAAATGTGTAAGTGGCCTGACAGTCCAGAAATGGTGAATACATTGGTTTCAGTAATGCCTATAGCAGTAGAACATCATAAAAGAAAAAGTGCATTTTTAATCACTTGCCTGATTTGAATTTGCCCTGTGTGGGTTCAGATTCTGTAGATACCACCTAAACTCTCCAAACCAATTTGAGCTAAATTAATGTGGATCTCAAGAGATATTTACTTCAGTTGCTGTCAGTCTTGCAGGTGATGATCTCACAGGTAGAATAAAATTATGGCACAACTGTCACTGCAGTTTGTCAAACTACTGTAATTTGTCTATCAAAGTTTGGACACTATTGTACTTGGAATTAGATAGTTTTTATTATTTTAAAAAATTAGTAATTAAAATGCATTTCAGGAAAACACTTGTGTGAAGTTGGGAGGTATTGTTTCAAATCATGCATAATAATTAGCTCTGTTCTGAAGAGGCTCTATTGTGCTTACTTAATAAGCACCATATTATAAGTTTACATTTCTTTTAGGATCCACGGAAAATAACTCTATACTTTGCACTACAGGCCTTTAGGATAGGGGGTTTGGTTCTTATACAACTTCAGTGAATTCAGAGACATTCAGCTGGATGGATCTAAAGTTCTGTAAGCAGAGTATTGTTACAGAATCTACACAGAAAAGAGAGGGAAAAAAATCATAATTTAAAATAGTAGCTTTGATAATGACAGAAAGTTAATTAATATCAATAATACCAATAATACCAATTATTTTAGTGATAGCTTTAACAAAGGCTATTCAAGATACAACCTTTTATATCTTGATCTAAAACTTGGGTTGTGCTTGACAAGTCACATTGCAAGTTCATGTTGGCTGTTCTGTGGGCCTTTGGGGTTTTTTTTAGTATTTGTTTACATTTTATTGACAAACATTTGGAAGCTCTCAAATCTGATTTGGGACCTTATTTCATGACAATGGTAGTTCAGAAATAGTTTAGTTTTGTAAACTCTTTTGTTTAACATTCTCCTAATTAAAATTGCCTGAGAAATTAAAGTGTGGTGGGGTTTTATACCCTGTTAACTATAGCAGCTGTATATTAAAGTGCACTTGGACAATCAGGTAATCTTCAGGGCTGTGTTTTGTTTTGGTTTATTTTCTGTTGCAGTCTCTGCACTACACTGTCCCTGCAGTGGGAGCCTGAGATCATAGCTGTTGCAGTTATGTACTTAGCAGGCCGTTTGTGTAAGTTTGAAATACAGGAGTGGACATCCAAACCAATGTACAGACGATGGTGGGAGCAGTTTGTCCAAGATGTTCCTGTTGATGTTTTGGAAGGTATGAAAACTGTTTACCAAACATTTCTTTTAACTGTGTGGCCTAGGTCATAAGTAAATGCAAATAGCTTTTTATCTAGGTTTTAGTCAAAATAATCTTGTGTTGAGTATGTAACTCAAGTTGTATGTGCTATGCCGTAATGAGGTTTTAAATTGAACTGGCTAAGCTTAGAAGCATATTTAGTCGTCATGATTAGTCTTCTGTTCAATTTTTTTTTACAGCTTGTTTAGTTTATAACACATATAATTAGCCTGACTTGTCATGGTGCACTTTCTATTTTTTTAATGATTACCTTCTCCCCATTTTAAATAAGTGGTTCTGCAAACACTGGAGCTAATGAAGCCTGATTTCCAGTGGTTTTCCCACTGATAATTGATCTCTTTGACGAAATTATGGTAGGATACGGGGTTTTTTTGTGATGTACCATGAATGACAAACAGATCATGGGGTACCTTTAACTCCTAACACCAGAAGAAGAATTTGGTACTAGTTCTTTACACCGTTTCCTAAAACATTTTTGACTACCTAACTAGACATGTATGTTTTAACATATACTCTTCTTCCACTCTCTTTCTTGCTGGATTACTGTCCTGTAAGCCTAGTTACCTTGCTCTCCAGGCACGCAACAATGACATACAGTGTACTATTACCAAGACACTGTGTTCTTCTTCTGAAAGTTCTACAGGTATATATATACATAGTGTTCAGGACAGGCAGAAGAAAGACAGAAATGCAAGTATAAGTTGAAAATTACTCTGTTTTAAAAAAGTAATTTAATTCATTATAACGGTGAGTAATGTTTACAATGAGTTTTTCCGGAGTAGATGTCCATTAAAAATCAGTTTATAATTGTGTTAAACATATACTTGTACATTATAAGGTTATAATATTTTGGATTTTTTTTTCTTTATTATTAAGATATCTGTCATCAGATCCTGGATCTGTACTCACAGGGAAAACAGCAAATGCCTCATCATACTCCTCATCAGTTGCAGCAGCCACCATCTCTTCAGTCTACACCCCAGGCACCTACGGTACAGCAGTCACAGCAATCCCAGAGTTCAGAGCAATCCCAGACACAGCAGCAAAAAGAGTCACAGCAGTCAGCACAGCAACAGCAGCAGCAGCAGCAAACACAAGCACAGCAATCTAAAAAGCCTTCTCCCCAGTCAAGTCCTCCTAGACAGATTAAAAGACCAGCAGTAAGTTGAACTTTAATTTGTAATTTATTTTCAGGCTGATCTGATGCCCATTTGATTTAAAGGCCATAATGTGCAGCAGACTTGTGTTTGCTTTAAGAATGAGCCTTGTAATTAATTTTATGTAGTAGATTTTCATTGGTTATATGGTAACTTTGTTAATGCAGAACAGCCTTTACAGTTCTGGCATTCCACATTCTTGTTCCACTTGAGCCAAAAGCCATGGTGAGGCTTTTATGTCAACATGAGCTATTCAGGTTCTGTGCTATCAAACTTCGTTGTTTTCTCTAATAAGCAGGTTTGATTTCTTGTGGCAGGGAGGGTTTCTTGTGCCACACCTGAATGTAGAGATGTGCACAATGCTGATGAAGATATTATTTGACTCTTTGATTAGTAATATTAAAAGAATAGTGACTTCTAAAATTATGTCCAAATTCTTGGAAAAAAAGTTTTTTTAAATAATAATTTAACAGCGGCCTATAAATTCATCTTATTCTAAAGTCTCACTTTGTCCATATTATCACCTCATAATTGAAAGTAAGAAGGTACATTAGCAGTTGGATAGTGTCACAAGTACTCTGAGCACTTTACCACAGCCATCAAGTTCAAATGAAGCTTTCAGATCTTAATCTATACTCTTATTATTTTTTTTTCACTTGTAAGTTTAAAAAAAAAAGTGTTAACGTGTTACCCAAGTCTTCTTTCACGTACTTAGCAAGAGGAGTGTTTTCAGAAGTACAGTTTTTGGAACAAGTCCATTTAGAATTTAAATTTTCTGCAGCTTTTGCTCTAACTTGTAATTAATGCATGCCTGAACTAGAGAACAGACATCAAGGGAAAAAAAAAACCCAACAAACTAAAAAAAAAATTAACCAAAAACCAGGAATAAGCAGCAAATAATAGAATGAAATGGAACTGGAAGAGTGCAGCATCTTCCTGATGGCAGCCTCCCAAAAAGACAAAAATGTAACTCTGTAAAACCTTGGTCTTTTAAATGCAAGATAGAGCCTGCTAGAGGAAAAGACCTGCACTGAAATTTTTAGTTCTTGCAATGACCTTTAGCATTGTTCAGGATAGAAAGGTGATAATATTAATTAGCTTTAAAAGTGTGAGAATTCTTTATAGGTATTAAGTATTTCTTTTCATACTTTTTCTGCCATCAGCACAAATCCTGCTTGAGTTGTTAGACCTGTAGGGTCTCTCTTTATTTTTCTTCAACAAAAATGCCTGGGACAGTTTGGTACATCAGAAATTACTAATAACAATTTTGGTCTTTCTGTGTGTGCCTTCTGATTCTAAGTTGTTGTGAATGCTTACTCATTCTTATAAAGAATCTACCCTTACAGCACTACTGATTTTGCCCCATCCCATGTGTTAATGAAGTACCTCATCAAAAATAGTGATGCTTTTGCATGAATGATATCTGTTGTTCTTTAACAGTCACCTCTGGTCAAGCCATCAGAGAAACTTACCTTTTCTTGAAAGTAGTTTGAGGTCCATCACCTAATAATCAAGGACATAAATAGTACAGATACACTGTAGGCAGCCACAACAAATAAAAAGCAAAGGGTCACTCAAAGGAGTTTTTTAAGAATTCAGCACAAGCAGCATGAGTTTGAGAAAAATAAATGTGGTGACCTTAAATTGTTCTTTTTCCAGAAAGCTGTCTGGGAGAACAACATGTGTGGTGTTTGAAAGATTTGCTTGGTGCTTCTAAAATGTTCTTCAGTTAGATGTACCATAAACGTTACTTAAAATCTTTGCCTCCTTCTATAAATAGAGCTTTGCATGACTTCTCCTTTGGTTTGTGCAGAACAGAAATACACTTTGTTCCTGGAGGCCAGATTTTCAATTTACATGAACTCCTATAACTCCATTACCTTCTACTGAGCCAAGATGCTTTCAAGCAGCTGAGGCATTGGCCCATGACTTACAGACCCAGACCAGATGTCTAAAGCATCTGCACATCCTCTACATCTCTAGTGGTGAAGAGCACTAGAATTTTCAGTTGATTTCGCTAAAAATACACTGATGAATCATTAGATGTAAATAGTATTTTCAATTGGATTAAACTAGAAATTGTTAAGGGGAACAATTTTATTGCTCATAGAAACAGCAGTAAAGAAGTTCCATTGTATGGAGTCAGCTGGAAGTGTTAAATACACATCAGCATGCTAATAAATAATGTTGATTATTTATTATTATTTATTATGACCCTCAGATGTTCTGGCTGGGGCAATACAAACTACAGTCTAGTAGAATGACCAAATAAATGCTCATTTCTCTTTTAGCAGCTGCCATTAGAGAATTTTTGCTGCTTGATTTTTTTTTTTTAATTTAGCATAAATACAGTTGAATTGATGTTTGTTCTTTCTGTCACAGGTTATTTTGCTCCAGTTTCTTGTTCTATTCTAATGGTGTACCTTGAAGTTGTTTTTTGAACATTGCTCCATATTAACAAGTGCAAAGTAATTGAATTGCTTGTCACCTGAAGCGATCAACTGACTTAAAAAATGAGTGATTTTTGGAAAAGATCCAACAAATAGGGATATGCTTCTATTTGAAAGTGCAGGGAGAGCTGATGTGGTTTTACAGGCAAGGAATTTAGTGTGCTGGAACATCAAGAAAAGGCCACCCAAGTGGGCCAAATGAAGGCAGCAGATGAGTCCATGAGAGTCACTAAGAAAAATGTCTGTGTGTTTGAAATGGGAACATAAAGATTGTCCTTAGAAAGCAGCTGGAAGGTGTCTGGAAAATTGAAATTACTATCAAAGGAATATAAGAATGAGGTTGCCTCAAGCAGGCAAAAATTAGACAGCAAAAATTTTGACAATACCAAGCACAATTAAGGAAAAGTTATTGTTCAAATTGGATTGAAGTGTGTGTCCATTCTTGCTGTGGAAAGTGAAGGAAACAGAGCAACAGTTTGTGAAGGTAAAGCTACTAGAGATTAACAGTTCCTTAAAAAAACCTTTTCATTGAAAAGACAGAGACACTATGTACTGTACCCCTCTAACCTTCATCATTCATTTTAAATATAGTTGTACTTAAAATTTCAGTTAAGTTCTCTGCTTTGCTCAGAGACCACCAAGCAGTCATCTCAGTGGGACTGTGTAATCTGGGAAGATTTTTCTTGCTGCTTTATCAGTGATTGTTTAAAAAAAACACAACAACCAACAAAACAAGAAAAAACCCAACCAAAACCTTGTGATTGGAAGGGTAATGTGGGTTTTGTTCAGTGTGCATACTTTTTTTTTCTGGCATAAATTTGGATTTTATACAACGCTTTCCATCTGAAGGCTTCTGAAATGTTTTACACTGTACAACACTTTCACTGCCCTCCTGTCCTGGTAAATAAAGCATAAGAGCCTGAAGTGATTTTGGCAAAGGTTGAGTGACAGGTCAAAGCAGAATTGGGAACAGAGGCCAAGCCTCTTGTTTTCAGCTCAGTGAGCAGTGTACCGGACCATGGCGTATGTGCAGTGGATGATAAATACATTAAATGAGATGTAATACTCAACAGTGGGAACAGCAGGAAATGCTGCATATAAAATACCTGCTATTTTTCCAGACTTTTCATTCTGCCAGTTAAGCTGGGCATTCCCAATGTGATTTGACTTTGTTCAGCATTTGTCTAAAGAGACTGTAGAAGCATTTAGATTGTAAAAAAGCTTTAAGGTCATCAACTCCAACCGTTAATGCAGCACTGTGAAGTCCACCACTAACCATGTCCCCAAGTGCCACATCTATGCATCTTTTGAATACCTACAGGGATGGTGATTGAACCGCTTCTCTGGGCAGCCTGTTCCAATGTCTGACCACCCTTTCTGTGAAGAAAGTTTACCTAATATCCAATCTAAACCTCCCTGGGCACAACTTGAGGGTGTTTCCTCTTGTCATGTCACTTGCTACCTGGGAGAAGAGACTGACTGCAGTGGTCTTATTTTTACCTTTTGGTTTGTTTTTTTTTCCTTTTTTCAAACAGGCTGTATCTCCAAAAGAAGAAACAAAGGCAGCAGGTAAATATTAATATTCTATTCGTGTTGCTTCCATTTTACTGTTTAAACCACAATAAGTAATTTGCTGACAAGGACTTTGTTTGTTTGCTCACATGCTTGGCAGTTCTACACTACTTTGATCCTGATAATGCACCTTAAATACATACTATTAACTGTTTTTAAAATGTTCCTAACTGCAAAACTTGAAAAAAATTGAGTATAACTGTGTCTAAAGAGTCCCTTAATAGGGTCTATTCTATACAAGTCTCGCTAAAGTAGTCAATTCTCAGTGTATAACTCCATGCATCATTTGGGAGTAGTTCCTCAGCAAGCTGTGAGGCCTTGAAGTGACTGAAGGTACCATGTCATTAAGTAGTTGCAGTAACAGTATGTGTTGGTAATCAGCAGTGTTTGTAATTAGTTGTTGGCATGGCTGCCACTAAAAGGCATTTTGTGTCAATAGTTAGTGTAGCTTAAGAAATGCAGGCTCACTGCCGTGATCATGTCTGGTTCTTTTGTTTGTTTGGGGGTTTTTCTTCATTTTGATGTTTTGGAACAAAGTAGTTCAGGATAGCTAGGATGTACTTTATAAGGAAATCTGGCAATTTCTCCCCTCTACCTCTGGAGATATATTTCAGAGAGCTGTCTCCTTCTCCCTCCTGTCTCCTGTCCAATTGCCATTTTGTTTGGATTCACATTTCCCTAGTAGAGCATAGTTCAGCTTCCTCTGAGATCTGTTTCAGCTATTTACAAGTTAATGCTTCAGGCTAGAAAACATAGACTTGCTCATCTTCACTTACATACTGTTACTGGGACAGTTTGTCTCTAGTTACAAAATCACTTGAACTTGTACATTTTTTTTGGAAGACTTGTATGTGATACTTGATGCCACTTAATCTATACAAAGGTGTTGATTTTGGTTTTCTTTATTAAACGTACCTAGTAAATAGGATTTCCACTGTATTTTTGCATAGTGTAATGTCATGTGATAATCATTAGCATGAGACCAGAGTTGGAATTTGCAAAATATTGCAGACCAATAACCAATCACAAACTGAAAAATGTTTTTTAGAACCACCACCACCATCTAAAATTCCTAAAATTGAAACTTCACATCCACCGATACCTCCTGCACATCCACCTCCTGGTAAGCTTTTATTTTCTTAAACACATTTATTCTTGTTAACTTCCTTGCTTTTCATTCAGGTGATGGTAGGTAATGCTGTGGGGGCAGAGGGTTGTTGCCTTGATTAATCAGCTTGGTAAGTAAAAATATAAGGTTGATAAGATCTAGAGGGAATTTCCTCATAGTAGCACAGGCTTTTGCATACAGAAGTAAAAAACTTATGGTGGAAATAACACTACTAGGTGGATAAAGGCAAAACAAAGCTGTGACTGTTAAAGGCCTAGAAGACTAAAACTAATTGTTAATAGCAGGCTAAAAGGGACTTGATCTCAAAAGGATGGCAGATGCCATATTAGATTACTAGAGCAGCTGTTCTGTAGAAGTTTTCCATGTTATTTCTGTAGTACAGGAATTCTGCAGGTGTTCAGCTTCCAGACAATAAGGGGGATACTTCGTTTGCTGTACCTCAAAAGAGGACTTTCTTCTGCCAGAGAACATTAATACTGCACACATGCCTTATGTTTGCAAAATAAACTATACTGTTGGTAAAAATGTGCTTCCAGCGCCTTCATGCATTAGCTGTCCTTCCAATGACCCTTAAATATGACATAAATATTTCACAGACCATGGTCCAGAATATAACTGTAAGATGACAGCTTCTAACAAGGAACTAGGAGAGAGAAAAGCAGTGCCCTGAAATATAGGACCATTTTTCTCAATTGTTAAAATCTAATTACGAATGAAGGAATTTTTCTAAATACCATGCTCATTATTCCTTTGGTTGTTAAATCTTGAATGCACATTGCATCCAGAATGGTTCTGAAAATGAGTAAATGAAGAAATTATTGCCTGCTACAATTTAGGTGCTAGAAGTCACTGACATCATGGGTACTACAGCCAGCATACCCACCTTGTGTGATTTAATTATGTTGCTTTCCTAGGGGACAGTTTTGCTGTTAAAATCCCACTTAGGCAGGTAATGGATTTATTTCCCTTGTTGCCTGAAATTTTCCTCTTGGAGTTTGTTTATACAAGCATTGTATAAGCACTGAAGCATTGTTAGAATAGTCTTTAAAGGGCAGCTCTGTGGAAGAAATCAGGTGAAAACCAAGAATGCATATTGACCAAGTGAACAGAAGTACTAGGAGGTGGATTTATCTGAAATTCTGTTTAATGGTGACAGTTTAATTTGCCACTAGAAATGACTGGCCTGTATCTGCTTCTAAATAGCTTTTCTTACTGAACAATATTTTAGATGCTTATGTATACAAGCAAGATGAATGTCAAGATGTCCAAAACCATTTTTTGTTGGTCATTTTAATACTCTCTCTGACCATACAGAAAGGTTGCTATTAGGTTAGTCGTCCTAGTGGTATTACTTACTTTAAATCGTCTGCATTAGGAGGGGAAAAAATCCCATTCTTACTTGAAGAGAAGACAGCTTAAAGCATGTTCTCTCCAGGAATGGCTAAGTATAATTCTGTAAAATGCTGATCTTTTTATGAACTTCTCCAGAGTGTCAGGTACTGAGTTCACTGAAATTCATCAGTGGATCAAAACTGATCAGATTTCATGTCTTTCTTACTTACCCTCTGGTTTTCTTTTTTTCTTTCTTTGGTAAACAGGTTTAGGACTCAGTGTTAAAAGACTTGGGACTTTGGCCTGTGTTCTCAAATAATATTTCCCAATATGGGAGGCAGGTGAAGTGCAGAGGGTAATCCCAGGCCACCTCCTGAACTATCAAAGAGGTAGAAAGGAGGTCTGGACTAAAGACAGAAGCACTGAACTAAAGATTTTTGGTATTGTGAATCCCATGACTTTTTAAATCCATTAGTTGTAATTCCATCCGTCCAGTCTGTTAATTCTGCTGATTGTACAACAATATTTAAATTATATAAAAAATAGTAGTAAGAAAGATGAATTTAACTTTTAGAATGAGAAAAGCTGACCTTGAAGCTTTGATAGGCAGCTTAGTTGTTTTTTAGTGACCTAAGAAGGTCTGACTGGATACCATATGGCATTCAGAGACTTAGAGAATTGACTTCTCTTTTGCTAATTTAACTGGAAGAAATATATGAAGTATTCAGAAGCTGTTCTTGCCACTATCCTTCAAAAAATAAATGAAATTTTCTTTTTCAGAGCGCAAGCCTCCTTTGACAACAGCAGTTTCAATGGGAGAACCAGAGCAATCTACTACTGTGGACTCAGTAGATATGCCAAAGGTCCAGATTCCTCCCCCTGCTCATCCTGCCCCAGTACATCAACCTCCACCTCTGCCACATCGTCCCCCACCCCCACCCCCCACCAGTTATATTACAGGGATGTCTACTACAAATTCTTACATGTCAGGGGAGGGTTATCAAAGTCTCCAGTCAATGATGAAAACAGAAGGACCAACATACGGAGCTTTACCACCAGCCTATGGACCACCAGCTCATCTACCATATCATCCACATGTCTATCCTCCCAACCCTCCACCACCAGTTCCACCTCCACCCCCTGCTTCTTTCCCCCCACCCAATATTCCACCTCCTACTCCTGGATATCCTCCTCCACCTACATACAACCCTAATTTCCCACCTCCAAGACTGCCTCCAACTCATGCAGTGCCACCTCATCCACCTCCAGGGCTGGGAATGCCACCAGCTAGTTATCCCCCTCCTACTGTTCCCCCAGGTGGACAGCCACCTGTACCACCTCCAATTCCACCACCTGGTATGCCACCTGTAGCAGGACTTGGACGTGCTACATGGATGAGATAGCATGAGGTAATTTGCACGATGTACCTTTATGTTGATTACGCAGGAGTAGATAGTCAAAACCTACGTTGTAAAGATGAAGAGGAGGGTAATCTGTATAATTTAGATGAAGAAATGAGATGAAATGAAAATTTAGCTGATCTGTTTGCAGTATGGTTTATGGTGAGTTATATAGGCTTCTAGATTTTAATCAGCTTTGCAGTATCTATTCTAACTTTATACATTTGAGTTAAGTTTAAATTGTCTTGACTTATTCCAGCACTGGATTACTATGTACTAGCAAAACCAGCCATATTGGCTCAATTATATCAGTAAGAAGAAAATTTCCTTCTAGAAATCAGTGCCTATTTTTGAGTATCAAAATAGCCAGATACTATGATATTTGATCTATAATAAGAAACTTCATTTTTAGTAATAAATAAAACAACATGATGTCAAGCATAAAAGCTGCTTTATTTAAGAGAGATTCTGAATGCTAGCTGACTGGAATAATTTTGAGGTGTTTGCCTTGCTGATAGTTTTGGTTTGGAATGTACTGGTATCTTAAAATATTGTATGTTTACACCTATTTGCAAATTCCTGTACATAATATATATATTTTCTAAGTGTGAAAGTCTGAATGTAACAGCCTACTGTGATGTACATCATAGTTATAAATGGGACTACTTTGTTCACTCTACCCAAATAAAATTGGTTCTGAATTTAGTGGATTTCCAGGTTTTTCATATTAGTTCAGAATTCATAACTGTGGTACTTACTCCAATATATTTCAGCAGTGATCTCCCAAATATTATTCGTCAGTTTATTTAAAAAGAATGTTTTTTATTTTATTCAGCTAGAAGTATACACTATCACAATCAATCTCTTACTTCATCTTTACTAAAATATTTCAAATGAATGTTTTACACACATTATCAAAAAAAACTGTACTATTACTTTCCTTCCCCAAAAAAGCCAGAGTGGTTCAATAATAGGTAAAAACGCGTGCTAAGGTCTAAAGAATTTTGCTATATACACAACAGCAGGTGCTAATTTTCCAGTTCTTTGTAAATCATATACAGAAAATATAGCAGGGCTGTAAGATCACAGGTTTAACAGAAATCAAACTTTAAACTGATTTCTAAAGCAGCACAAATAGACTTTCCCCACATTATGAAAAATATACAATTTTATCACTTTACAGTCATGCACTTTGAAAAAGATCAGTAGTACTCTTCCCCCCAGTTTCTAGAAAGATAAAAGGTCACTTTAACACTGATTTCATTTAGTATCTAATATTTGGATAAAAATGTGCCATTCTCAAACAAGGTTGTGCTCAGCAGACTTATCAAGGTGCGAAGAGCCAACTGAAGCTGGTTACACTGCAGCATTTCAGGAACTGTTAGGGAAATGCTGCTTACTCCAGTCACTCCAACAAAAGTCAAGGATGTGATTTTACTTTCCTTACGCAAGCAAAGTCTATTTGTAAACAGTGGATGCTTTCTTTGCCAGAGGATTGCAGAACCCAGGGCTTCAATCTTGAGGAAGTGATCTTGGGCTATTGCCTCAACTATATGAATTTAATGGCCACTATTTCAAGGGATGCTGCCCTCCAACATAAAGTACAAAGCTCCTCAGGTAGTTTTCACTGAATACTGAGCGCATAGGTAAGTGAATTTAAATATGTATATGAAACATCTTTTTAGACAGCTGAAAATTCAGCACCCAAGTCATCCTGTAAAGTCATTGAGCATCATTTTACCCCAGGAAGACATTTTATAGCTCAAATGGAGCTAAGTATGAAGAGTAGCAAGCCTAAAAACCCCTAAACAGTAACACCCCAAGGTACAGCACTGTCATGTTCTTCTGCAAAATCAGTGATGCACATCTTACATTGAAGATGATGCTGCCAAATAAAATTTTAAAAAGGGCAGTATCCTACGAGCATGAACATTGTTCAGCTGAACTGCTGGCTACCCTGTAAACTGGCTCTTCAGGATTTGCAGGGCTAATTGACCTCAACTGCAGCACTGTTTCCTTTGTAGGTGAGATCTGCAGATGGAACAAAACAAGCTTTGCTTGAAGTCATTGCATACATTTTGAGAGAGATTTGAAAGCAGGGAATATTGGAATGGGAATTACATAGTGGTGGTGAGACTAGTAATCTGATTAGTATAGCTCTTGTTGAGCAACCTGCTAATGCCTCATATACCCCTTAGACAGCAAGCAGGCTGTGAACACAGTCAAGTCTCTCCAAGTGCTGGCAACATTTGTGTTGCTTTAGTTAAAATTCGCTGACATAAATCAACCTTGTTCCAAATATACTTGAACTCTCTGCTTAATCCAGCAATCAGATGCCACCAAAGTTAAAATGGGCTTTCAAGCAGATAGATTAAAGTAACCCTCTGTTTGACATTAAATGTTAAGGAGCACTGATGCCTCTGCTTTACATCATCTTTTCTGGTACAGAAAACTCAAGGTATAAATTGTACAGGAGGAAGACGAATAATCACCAATGGTGACTAGAAACTGGAGGTCAAAATAAAAAGCAAAGAGGAGGAAATCCAGAATCCTCTAAAGATGCTGTATCTTAAAGGAGATAGCCAGACTCTAGAATGGATTTTTCCAGACTCCATGGGATGTAAATACTATTAGACTGAGCGCTAGCTAGCTCAGTGTTCACTGACTGAGCAGTAGTAAAAAATAATCTGCTGATGGGGGTGTGTGAGTGAGAGTATGCACTTGTGTTTTGGGGGTGGTTCTTGGTTGGTTATTTTTAAATAACCTACTCAACTGTTACATTTCTATTTCTGTGATGAATAATGAAGTGGTGCTTACTCTTACTGGTTACTGTGTATTTTGGTTGTATTCCTTCTCTATTTTTTTACTGGTTACAGGTTTCAGCTCTGACACTGCAAATTCTTCAGCCAGGCAGCTAGTTTATTTGTACACCATGGGACCAATTACCTTTCATAAGTTGCAACATGGGATCCTTGGTATTGTATCAGTGCTCCATGTTTATACAATACCACAAGTCAAGAATTCAACTGGTAGAACAAATTAATTTAGAGGAAGAACCTGTCCAGCTAATACAGCTGTAGCTGTGACTGATTCTTCCAGAGAACAAAAAGAAAGTAATGGTGTTTGAGGTTATTACATCCTCCAACTAATCAGTAAAATCGATGCAACTTTTGAAGAGGAGGCTTTGATCTTTTCACATGCCTGTCTTTAAAATTATTTTACACCAATGAGTTCTAATAACGAAGCCCCACTTCCCTGGACCATTGGGAAAGAACATCTAATGGAATACAGGGACAGCTGCTGTGACAACTTCGAAAAGGAGGGAGTCAAATTTTTACAACTACACAGGCAGCTACTCCACAATAGCAAAATATAAGTCCCATTGTTTTATATACAACCATTTGAAGAAGGAAAAACCCACTTGTTTTGGTTCATTAACAAAAATAAAGCTTGAATGGCAGGAAGTAGTCTCACCCGACAGCCTGTGTTTATGGAGTTTTTATTCAGCTCTGCAAGGTTGTTGTCTGGTTGCCTTACACAGGAACCAGTATAGGTGAGGGATCCAGCAAGAACATTAAAAAAAATCACCCAAATCTTCCTTACGTGAAAGATGAGCTGCTCTTGAAGATCCTGTGAAAGCTGTAAGTACTGTCAGGATAGCAGTTTCTGCTGAGTTATTTTGTAGTGAAAGGTTTACAGGAAAAGTGTTGCCATATTTGTAGGGAATACTGGTGTGTGGCTAAGTGACTTCTTTCACATTACAACTGCAGAAATCTTGTGTCATTTGATCATGAAAAATAGTTCATTAACACCTGATATAGAGTCTCAAGCCTTTATGTAGGCTTGCGTGATGAGTACCACCGTACAACGTAGGGCAGTACAAGTGTTTTTAGCTTGCCACTCAGTATTTTACACAGAGCCTTGTGGAAACAGTTGCATGTCATTCTTCAAAATAAGGACCTCCAAAAAAAGTGTTAGCAGCTCGTGAACTTGGCAGGCAGTAAGCCAATGAATTTGAATTGCATTTTCCTTGGCTGCCTGGAGCCACTAACCCAGCTATGAATCACTGACAAGCGGGTGGACAGGAGCAATACAAACGGTGACTTCTCCACAGGTTAAGGGTTCTTCTTGTTCCTCTTAGAAATTCTCTTGAGTTAGTTAATTCTACAAACAGACCATTACAACAAAGCAGGTTTGAACTACAATACAAATGATGCAAGTCTGGCATTGTTGGATGGTTACCCAGTGAACAGTAGTTCCAGAGCACCACAGCCTGGAAATCAGGCCTTTAGCTGCCATATTTACACTATTGTTACAAAAAAAAAAAAGCTGAAAAAAAGAAGAAAAAAGGAAACCCTGAAAAAACTCAACCCAAACTCCCAAAGAACAGGCAGCCAGAAGCATTGAGCTCTGCCTCTTTAGTCTTCACAAAATCCATCACTTCCAGTCACCAGGATGGTGTTCCTACAAAGGACCCTTGAACTGGTTTCCTGACAGATGTTGCCTGATGGAGGGTTTGGAGCTCGCAGCATCACCCAGCTTTCGCCAGACAACCTGTAAGAAAACGTAAAGAGTTGGGGGAGAGAAAGACAGGAATTAAAAAAACCCCAAAAACTAAGTCTAAACAACAAAGCCTCTGAGGAATCACAGTATTTTTTTAATTGCAGGCTGAAAGCCAAAACCTGCCTTTTCCTAGAGCTGGGCTGCAGTTCTCAGCAGGGACACTGGATGGCATCTCTGCACCAGTTTCCAAGGGAAAAAACATTGATGCATTTTTCTAATTAGTCCCTCTTGAAATTAGAACCGGTTTTGCCTGGGGTAATAGTATAAAACAAATACACTAGATTCAGAACTTAAGTTCAATGGTAGGTCAACGCTGCCATGCTTATAGAAAAGATGCTACCATGAACAGAAAAGATAATGAAAAAGATAATGATTAAAATTATATATACATGACTTACTAAAAACATACATTTTATCACTCTGGGGCCGCTATTTAAATAAAAAATAAACTGCAAAAAACTTTATAGCTGCCTTGAATCTACATTAAATGAATATTTAAAGAGAAAACAGCTGATGATAGACAAATAGAGATAAGTCAGTTTGGGAGGGTGAAGTTACAGTATTTTAGCTTTCCCCCAGCATAGCTACAAGGGACTGGGACATTAAGCAGACAAAATATCTTAAAACAAAGGCCCTCTGTTACTCTGGTCTTGGTTTTGTTTACAGGGATCCAGCAATCAAAGTGAAGTGCCTCAGCCCTTGCCAAGGATGCTCACAATGATTTAGCTCTGCAAGCTGCACTTGTGTTCTTTACACCCTCTTTGTAGGGTTGAGGTGATTTTCAGAATTTAAACAGAGCATTAGGCGCCTCTCAGCTGCTGGAAGGCACTACATGATGCCACCTGGGCTGATCTCCTATGTGGACTTCAAAACAAAAAGGCTCATAAGCATCCTCCTCCCTGCTTTGGGCAGTTGAACAGCACATCCCCAACTGCAGGTGACAGGCAGCTCAGGCTGTGTTCCAGCAGAAATCCCAAACTCTGTTCAGAGCCAGAGCGTGGCCAAGGTGCTTTGAGGATGGAGGCAACACCATGACTGCACACACCACAGAGCAGATGTTGAGTATGAGTGCTCACCATACAGGATGTGGCCAGCTCAGTTAACAGTGCGGTTGCCCAAAACATCGGCAGCATTAATAGCACCCCACAGATCATGATGCTGTTCAATGACTTCAGACAAGAAGATTCTCCCTCTGACATTACCATGTGGTTTAGGCTCAAACCCATTCAAGCTGCACATCTTTAAAGATGGCAACCAATTGTTGCTTAGCACAAACCGAGCCCTTAAGGGCACAGGTGGAGACAATCTCCTAGGCAGGGAGAGTCCCTTGCACATCTCTGGTCAGCTAGACTAGCTACTCCACAGCCTGGAAGACAGCAAAGTGGGAACTATCTACTGAACAAGGCACTCAGATTACCCAAAACAGTGGTCAGCAGAGCCTCCACTCTTCCCTTGTGCCTGTGCACCTCACAAGGCTTACACACAGGAGATCCCTGCTCCTCCATACTTCTAACAAAAGACCACAAAAGGAATCCTGAGAGTTGCTGGGAGGTGTTCTTACATTGCACATTTCACGAACGATTGCCTTCTCCTTTTCACTTAGGTCTTCTTCATAGTTGTCTTGCATTTGCCTGTCCAAATTTTCATGGACCTCAAGGACCTACAAAAAACAATATTGCAAAGCCATTATGATCCTCAAATAATTATTTGTGTCCCTAAGAACTTCATTAACAAGCATTTAAATTAGAAGGAATCACAAAGCTGCAAGACAAGCATGACACCAAGCTGAGCACCTCCATCCTCCCCATACTCCCAGCCACGTCCTGTCTCTGTCCCACCACCTGCATGGTGTGGCTGCCCCCACAGTCCTGGGGACCATGGGCAGCTGGCAGCTTGTGCCCACAAGTGCATCTCTTCCAGAAAGGCTGCTGGTAGTCCCACCTTCCAGGCAGCACCCCAACAAGGCAGCCCTCCAGCAACCCACATTCTCTCCTTTTCCACCTTTTGCAAGAGTGGGGCTGATTCACTCCCTCATCCTAATCCAAGTCATGGGGCAACTGGGCTCAGCACAGGCCTGCAGCTTTTAAACCTAACAGTGTTTAGGCCATCAGGGAAAGAAGCAGATGTTTGTACTACTGAAAAGCAGAGTGTTACCCGCTATGCAGCTGAAGTGTGTCGTCTCCAATCAGCCATGAATTTGCAGATCTTAAACAGACATGGCAACTTTCACTCACCTTTTGGCTGAAAATTGTTTTTAACTCAGTTTCTCAAGGGAAACCCTTGGAGGCCCAAAGAGAGAGCAAGAGTCAGACTATTATCACAGAACCCTGGGACCCTATGTAATTCACAGCTCTTGACCATTCCCTCTTTGAACTGGTTGCAGCCAGGCAGTGAAGGGGATGGGCACAGGATGGGGGAAAAAACTGCTGCCTCCCAGCTCTCTGAAGGCGCTGTCCCCATCAAGTGCCAAATCTGGGTCACCATCTCCTTGTGCCACAGATGTCCTCTGCAGATGGAGACGATATCTCAACAGCCTGAGCTTTACCTGAATCTCAGCACCACTTCCACCCACACCCATAAAGGTAAGGGCTTTGGCCAGGGCTGGCACACGAGTGCATCCCCTGCACAGCCAGGATTGCACACAGCTACAGGGTAACACCAGCTGCTCAATGAGTTCACATAAACCCAGACTGCACCCCAAAGTGCTACCCACAGGACACTCTGAAGGAGTGAGCTATCGCTTTTCCCTCCTGCTCGTGACTATGGGGCTTTCCCCACTATATTAAAGGAAGGAAAGCACTGGAAAAAATGGATACATGGCTGCAAAAGCATAGGAAACCCTTGAAAGGGAGTGGGAGAAGGATTTGAAACTCTTCAAGGAGGCTCCACTCTGTGAGTCAGAGGGCATCTCTAGTGGGCACTCCCAGATCTGGGAAGAACCAGGTTTCCTTGCAGAGGCAGAGAGGTTATAGCTCCAGCAGTGACACACCAAAGTGACACATCCAGTGCTGATGTTTGTGAGCCTCAGGGTGCCTTTCAGCCTCGTGGCTGGGCAACACTTGCACATTTGCCTTGGGAGAGCAAGTGTGCTGTGAAAGCAGCTCAAAACTCTGTAAAAAATAGTGGAAACATCCTGGCTGTGATTCACTTTTTTAGATTTCAGGTTGGCAAAGTTTGGAAATAGAAGTGTGATTTTTTTACATCTTCCTTTTCATTATCACTTGCAGACATTCCCCAGGCACTGATCCCCAGGCCACCCAAGGCTGCTAAGATGCAGCAGGTCTGTGCAGTTGTTGTGCCTCACCACATGCTGCCCACACCCCAAACTCTACCTGGGTCTAAAGGCAGACTTCACTTCCAGCTGGAAACACTAACTGTAGGATACCCCTCTGTTGCTTCAACATGCATTCTGACAGTCCCCCCAGACAGGCATATTGCACTTCACAGCACAGGAGCCTCCAGGTTTTCCTGCTGCTTCTGTGCTGCCTTACACACCTCAGCCAGGGGTTCACCACTGATGAGCCAAGTGGGTAGCTCAATGTGCAGGGCCAGAGCTCCTTCACCCACCACGATGCATCCGCACACATATGAAGGTGTACAACAGGGGTAGTTGTATGCACAAATATTCTTATACATCCTAGGGAGGTACAGAGACACATGCAGTGCTAGGATGGGTTTCAGCCTTTGCTGAGGTATATCCAGCACTGGCTGCTCCACGAAATGGGATACCAGGGTAGATTATCCCCTGGTCTGCTTCAGCACAGCGATCTTGCTATACTGAAACTGTGTTAGAAACAAAACTAGGTCATTCTCCTAGGGCCCACAGCCTACTTGGGACCAGTCTTTGCACAAATAGGAATTATCCACATCCATTCTAAGAAGAGAGGAAGGACATGAGGGATGCAAAAAGTATGTACGTGCTGACAAAGAGAGCATCTATTTTCTGCCAGAGAGGAGGGAATTAATTATTGATCCACCTGGACTTGCACATTGAACTTGCTTGTCTGGAGCCCATGTGCTTCCGATGCTGGCTGCAAAGGCAGCAGCCTGCAGGATCACATCCTGGTGTGCAGCGCCAAGGCTGCCTGGCTGGCAGCTAAACACTGCCTGTGTCCACAGGGCTAGTGTCAAGGACAGCCATGGGGTAGATTAGTTAAGGATCACATCAGCTCCAGCCTCTGCTTTCAACAGCCATCCATCTTGCAGGCATGAGAGTCCCAGTGGACTAAAACAAACTCTTTTTCTACAACTTGTGCTTAAACTAAACCCACATTCCTCAGTCCAGGAGGTGTGAAAAGGTAGCACAGCATATTTCTTTCAGTGGAAATGTCTTTTAATAGTGTTAACCAGGCAGAGCTGGAGCTGAAAGCTAATCAAACGGAAATTATGTTTGTATTTAATTTCTGAATCTCATTTACTATGGAAACCATCCTGCTTTCCAAGCCCAACCCATGTCTGGCTAGGCACTTTGTAAACATGTGTTAGCATCTTGGGTATCGGAAAATGGGATTCATGGTGATAAAATGCAACAGCCTATCCAGGAAAGCCATGTCAGAAGAAAAAACACTCTGAAGAGTGAAATAACCTCTTGAAGAAAGACAGGAAGGCCTTTTCTTAGTGCTGACCTAGCCCCAGCTATTCTCAGATCCTGCCAGACGCCTCCTCAGCTGTTTAGAAGGACCAGGTTAATGTTCCTCCAGTTACACCACTGGGGAATACAGACATGCCTTCACATCAACTCCCTATGGATCAGCTAAAGTTCAAGGACTGTGCATTCAGTGTGGGTCTAAGGAAGTGGGGTATGCCCCGTGATTTCTGCCACATCCCAACCCAGGAGCCCAAAGAAAACAGACCAATGTACCCCAGGCTCAAAGTGGCTCATGCCACCCCCTCCTTTTTGCTTTTCATCACGCTGCACTGACAGCACTTGGTCCTCTGTGGACACAGCAGCACCTTGTGATCTCCCTAGGTAAAATGCCAGCCAGTGAGAGCAGCCTGCTCCACTCTGGCATGGGGCTATTCCACATGCAGCAGTATGGAGCTGGACTGGGAAATGCTGCTCTTCTGCATAGGGATGCCACTTCCTGAAAACAACTTTCACCTTGCTCTCAATGGGCATGCTGGCTTGTCTGGCTTTCTACCTACTGATACATAAACTGAGGAACACCTCAAGCACTCTTTGAGGCTGCACTGATGTCTGTGAGCAAGGCAGTGTCACCTCAAAGTCACCTGGCCCATCACATCCACCTCCCTTCTGATTTGCTGTACTGGCCCCATATGGCCAAGATGTAAACATACTTCAAACAAATAAACATTTAGTAATAAAAAAAACCCCACCACCAAAGAGTCTGAATGACTGCAGTAAAGCTTTGGAATGGAAGCTGAAGGTTGAGGTATTCATTTCTGCAACACAACTCTGGGATTGAAGGATGCTTTCCAAATTGTGCAAACCTCATTAATTTTGTTGCTCCATAAGTCAACTGGACACAGCACTTGGGAACACAGCATCCTGCTTCAGCAAGGGAATAGTCCATATGCCCTGCTAGGATTTTTCCCTAGTTTTGGAAGGCCAAATCCTGTCTTATCCTCAATTAGTGGGAGTGATGATCACCAGCTTGATAGCTCTGTGTGCATGGAAGAGGTCCAGGCTGCTGCTGTGGGGGCAGCTGGGTTATAGGCTAAATGTCGTTCTCTTACATTCGTCTCCTCATCACCTCCCCACGTCTTTAGCAGGTTTGCTCAGTTCCCAAGAAAAGTGCTTTGATGTTCAGTGAGACACTGAGCTGTAGCATATGTACCTTTTATTCTTGTTAGCAAAAACAGCTGTTAGGAGTGCCAACCTGTCATCCTGCTCCTTATTTAGTAGGTGCAAACAAACAAAACTATTTCAGAAGGAAAAATAAAGAAAATCCTAAATGTGCTCAAGCAAGAACTTATGCTAAATTGCAGGCAGCACTTCAGCCACATAGATAAATTTAGCTGGCAGAAAATCCCAAGGAAAAAGCCTATGGAATATTACATATGTGGATGCAGACAGAGGGAGTCCAGAAGCCCTGCAGACCCAGGCAGAGTGCACGGTCCCTCAGTGACCTTTGCCTGGGCACAGAGCCACCTCCTTGCAGCCACATCACTTGAGGACAGACTTGCATGCAAGCATTCCACAAGACAAGCAGAGCCAACTTCATAGAATCATAGAATAATAGAATGGTTTGGCATGGATGCCATTCATTAGAGCAGGTTGCTGGGGCCCCATCCAGCCTGGCCTTGAGCACTTCCAGGGATGGAGCATCCACAGCTTCCCTGGACAGCCTGTTCCAGTGCCTCATCACTCTCACAGTAAAGAATTCCTTCCCAACATCTAATCTAAACCTGCCCTCTTTCAGTTTAAAACCATTGCCTCTTGTTCAGTCACTATGTAACATAAAAGTCCCTCTCCCTCTTTTTTATAACCCCATTTACAGGACTGGAAGGTGCTGTAAGGTGTCTCTGGAGCCTTCTCCAGGTTGAACAACCCCAGCTCCCCCAGCCCTTCTTCATAGGAGAGGTGGTCCATCTCCTTGATCATCTTCATGGCCTTTCCATCTCACCCTGCCTTTCCTTGCAGTAAGGAGCTGGCCTGCTAGAGCCATAAGGACTTCCTTTGCCAACCAAGGAGGGCTTTTTCCAATTTCTGTTATGCTACAGCCAAAGCACAAAGTCTCGTTTGTAGGACGACCTTTCTCAAGAGTCATGATCTGTATCACAGGAGGTGAGGGTCTAAGGGAGTAGCTGCATTCAGCTTCCCACATGCAGGGTTCCCACAGGCAGTGGAAAAGCTACCAGTTCTTCAGGGTGCAAATAAGACCCACTCCATAAGGTACAGCATGCCATGGCCAAGAAAACATCTGCAGCTGGAGACCAACAGGTACGATTTCACTGTGCCACAAGGGAGGAGGAGAGATTGAGACCATGACCAGTTTCCTCAGTCTTTCAATTTCCAGATGCTACTTGGAAAGGGACCACAGGATGGAAAAATAAACACCTTCTCATCCATCTGCGCCACACCGACTTACAGGAGAATTTCCTCTTAATTTCAAGTGAGAATATTTTTAACCTCGAGTGAGCAGGACACATCACGTGAAATTATTTATGCCCTCTGAGATGTGACTGCTTCCTGACTCAAGCCATGGCAGTTTCCACGGTTTTGGAGACAGACAAATGTACCTCACCAGCCAAACTATCAAATTGCAGGGGAGAATTTCTTCTGAATTTCTGCTAGTCCTTCCTAGGAATCTACAAAAATCTGAAGCAGAGGGATTACTAATATGTGCAAACAAGCTGTCATCCAACTTCCCTTCAATTCCTTTAAATGAATCATTGCGCCAGACCTTCCAAACTTAATTTCCATTTTCCAAGAATCTTCCTCATTAATTTTCAATCCTATTCATAAGCTTATCAAACCACATCTTAAAACCATTTCTGCTTCTTGCTCTTAGTAAGAAATTCAGTCCTGTAATTCCTAAAGCAAATAGGAAACTAATTACTCGCCAGAATATGATCACAATCAATTTATAAGTATTTGATCTTGTAATTTAAAAACACTACCAACTCTGCTTAATACTATCCTTTACCACCACCTCCTCAAATGTAATGAAGAGCAGGAGCAGAAAGGTATGAACCCCACAGTGTGGGGAGAAAAAGCCAACAGCAGTAGTCTGGACTGCATCAGAACTGGGATGATTAAATGCAATCTAAGCCAAATCAGTACAAAGTGACAGGAAAACAAAGGTTCACATGAGTTTACAACATGCTGCAAGACAACAGTTCAGCAGATCCATATGCGTATCTATCTATATATATAGACACACACAGAGGAGAAATGTCACCCACGAGCACAGTGCAGCATAGTACAGGATGGAGCTTTCTGAAAGCACAGAGCCATTCACAGCAAGCAAAGAAGAAACTTGTTGGAAAACACAGGACAAATATATGTCAGCAAGTGAACTGCCACTTGTGTGGTCAGCTCCTTTGGTAGCAAGAGAAAACTGTACTAAAAGTATTTCTTAATCCTTGACCATGCTGGACATCCTTCTCTTAAGATCCAATAGGAGTTATACAATCTGGATGTATAATGCTTCAAGTACGCTGAAAAATCAAGATTTTCAATTTGAAGGACCGTTTATAATTTAAATTTAAATTATATCCAAATCAAACCAAACTTGTCTTGCCTTTCATAACTACATGAGAAATAGTGGCACTCAATATCCTCCTGGGATATTGCAGCTGCCCAGTGGAACCAATGTCCTTGCCAGCCACACTAATACTTCTCCTGGCATTTGTTGGTTTTACCACCACCACCACTACCACATCTGCCCTGGAGCCAACAGACCCTGGACAGGCATGAAATGCTAAGCTAAAAACACTAAAAATTAGAGAACTTAGGGAATTTTTAAATCAAAGCCATGAGCAACATCTGTGCCATTTATTTATCTGTCAGATGTGGAAAGGTACAAAGCAAAGAGCTTTGTAAGCATCTGTCTCCAGGTCTCAGATCATCCAAGCTAGTGATGCCATCGCTGGACCCTTTTTCCAGCTATGACCATAGGGATCTGAGCTCCAGAGCAGCCATCCAGGAATCCTCCTTTGAGCTGATGAAAGCTTTTTAACCCTGTACAAAATTTTTCATCTTCAGCAAATCCAGATCTAGAAATCATTATATTTCAACCAAAGATTAATTTAATTAAGAGACTTTCCAGCCATCCTTATGGCACCTTGTAATTGATTTGTGCTTCTGTTTCTCTTAGACACTCCGAAGTATCTTGCTTAACTAGTTAAACATGTAACACTGGGGAATTATACTTTTTCTACTAATGGATGGCCACTGAGAGTGGCTGGGAAATCATGGTGCTAGTTTTCTCCTTAACTCAGCTACTGGTCTCCCATGGTCCCATTGCCAATGGTCCTGACTTTAATCCCTACTAATGATGCATATCCTACATGTGTAGGATGCCGCTGTTTGCTGTATATTTTCATAAAATAAAATCTTTCTCCTTTGAAAGCTGCTGCAGGATTTTCAATAACAAAATATATGTGGGAAGTGCAGGTTTTGTGTCCCTTTTAAAAACAGCATTTAGGTCACCACTGTCACCCCAACACCCAGTTTACACAGGACTGATGAACACAAAGGGTAACCAACACCCTCAGCATCAGCAGCTTTTATTGGAGGTTTGCAACCCCAAAAAAAATAGCTGTGCATAATCTTGCTTAGCTCTGCAACTGTTTTAAGCAATGCTTATTCATCATGATACAGGTGCTGGTTACCAATACCCTGCCTGAGTATTAACTTTCATGTTCAGTTGTTTCCACAAGAAGAGCCAATGTCCAGCTCTGCCACTCAGGTGCACCACAGGACACCTCAGTGCCCACGCAGCCTTACCTTCATAGCATGGACCACAGCTTCTGGCTTCTGACCCACAGGGACATAGCCTGCTGCAGGAGAAGATGCAAGATCAGATGTCATGCGAGCTGGTCCCTGTGGAAAGAAGAGAAGATATGTGTTAATTCCCCTTTGGGTGATTTAAACAAGGAGGGGGAAAATATCCAGAAAATTTGACCACTAGCTTGTCTCAAATTCAATCCCCTTAGCCACCTGCAAAGACAAAAGACACCACTTCCCCTTCCTCACAAGTCACTTGATTTAATGCCATTTGAGTGTTCCATCACTAGGTCTGGATGTGTTCAGGCAGGAGAACATCCTGGTTTAAAGCTAAATTGATTCAAGAAACATTTTTTGTTCACTAACGATAATTTTGTACAAGGACGAGATCAAACTGTTCTCATCCTTCTAGAGCAATGCAAACAAGATGATTTGCCAGCAAAGAACGGTCATTTCTAAGAAGCTGCATTCATGAAAGAAACAGTTGGCATAACTTCATTGCTTCTCTGGCAGTGTTTTCACATAGACATCAAGTACCAATCTTCAGCTATGGAGAAAATTGTGAAAGCAACCTTAAAACAAGCAGATGTCCAAACCTAATGTTGACTGGATTTGTTTCCAAAATGCTGGCCAGTCCTCCTGCACGAAGGATTCCATTGGGAAAGATGCCGAAATGACATTTTACAAAAGATTTCTACTGTCCAACCAGCCTTGTAAGCACTTTTCATAGGGCTCTCCTTTTTTTACAGGCATCCAGCTTGAATTATGAGAGACACAATATCTTTATTCAGTGAGATGCACCCTGCCTGTCCCTAATATTTTTGCATTGCTTTGTAACTCTGGGAGAAATCAACAATGAAATCATTGACCAAACTTGTATTTAGTCTTCACATCCTTTAGGAAACACAAAGAATTATTATACTTGGGAGCCTCTGAAAGCAAATTAGGATGGCAGAGCGGCATGTAGCACCATCACAGGAATGCTTTCACACACAACACACGAGGCACTCTATTCGCATATTTTTCGCGTTTAAAAACACAGCATGTTTTATGCTTTGTCTCATCACTTTGCCTTCCATGCCAAGGCCAGCAAGCTAGTTGTGCCAGAAGAATCACAAAATAATAGAAACATAGAATGGTTTGGGTTGGAAGGGACTCTAAAGATCTGCTAGTGCCAACCCCCTGCCACGGGCAGGGAACCTTCCACTAGACCAGGTTGCTTAAAGCTCCATTCAACTTGGCCTTGAACATTTCCAAGGACGGAGCATCCACAACTTCTCTGGGCAACCTGCTCTAGTGCCTCACCACTTCTACAGTAAAGGAGAACCAATGGAGTGGCACTTTCTCAGCTCTCATTCTTCTAAATGTTTTGAGTTGTAGGGGTTTTTTTACTAATGAAAGTGTTCGTGTGCATATATTACAGGAAAAGATGGGCTAATCCATTAGGCTACAGACAAAAAGGCATGGAGCCTTTCGAGCCCTGGCCTCTGATCTGTGCCTAGCCCATGTCATGACCAACAGCCATTTACGCATTATAACAACCTTCACAAACTGAGCTGCTGGTGATACAAAAACTTCCTTTGGACAGGGGGTGGCATTTCAGAAAAAAGGAAAGTTAGACTTACTAACCCAGCAATAATCCTCCAAAGCTATTTAACAGACTGAAAAAGCAGAGGCACTCACAGGCTGGGCATGGTTCTGGACCAGGTGGCAGAGGGTTTCAGCTTGTTGGAGCTGTGGCCACCTGAGGACACATCCTCAGCCACCCCATCCATAACGTCACACAGAAAAGACAGAGGCTGGGGAAGGAGCTTTAGGGACTGGATTCAGCCACTCTACAGCTGCAAAATGGGTTACAAATTTCTCACAGGGCTGGTAAATGCAACAGAGACCTTCCAGAAATCAGCTTCCAACAGAGGTCAGAGACACCAATGCACGCACAATTACTCTGGCTTCATCACAAAAGCTGCTTTCTCTCTGTAAATGACTATGATCATGACAACTAAAAGAAGAATATTCAGGAGTTTGTGGCCATACTTGATATGGATCTTCTCCCATGGCCCTCTTCAGAACTAACACAGGAAATGCCAAGCAAAGGTCTAACATCTAATATTTCTTTGGAGTTGAGAGTAATATGACAAAGTAAAAGGAATTCTGCTGGATACTGCTGCTGACAACATTTTAAATAGTTTTCTGCCCAAACTAGAGTAGATCACGAGGTCTCCTGTATGAAAGACAGCAGCAGCTTCTCCTCACAGAACTGAAGTCACTAATGAGCTACAAAGCACTTCCATGATCGCAATCACTCTCAAAATTATTACAGAATACAAATGAAACAAAAATGATTAGAGAGAAATGTTTTCTAAAGAGCTTGATCATACTTAACCAATCACCATACTGACAAGATAAAAGCATTCTTGCAAACACAATGATGCATACACTGGATACACCATATCAGACAAAAAACATTCTAAGGGTCACCTTCCCTCTCAGACAAGGGCAATCAACTGAGTGGCCCCTGAACACAGGTAGAGAATTTGACTGAAGAAGAGAAAAATAATGTTAACGAATGAGAAATGCAGCAAAAGAAGTAGACCCAGAATTTGCAATCAGTCTAAGTGACAGATTATTTCTAAATATCTAAATATAATAGAATGATAGATTCATTTCTAAACTAGGAATGATCCTTGATCCTTAGCTTGGAAGCCAAAAGCCCCAGCCAACAGAAAGAGATGTCCAAACTGTGGAGTGCCATCATCAGCAACGGCAAGTGCACCACGGCCACACCACAGGCCACAGAGACCTCCCCATCATGCCAGGCTGGTGCTACAAAAGGTCAAACACACATGTGAAGAAAGTGGGGGAGCAAGAAAGATCTCACCAACATCCCTGCTCTTTTGCAGCTATGGGATGCAACCAGCAAAAATACACACAGGGCTAAGGGTGGCTTAATATTCATCATTGCACTCAGTGCTTCTTGTGCAGCTGCACATTTAGGAAAGGCTCTTTCTGGACATAGAAAGAGTTGGTGTTTTATAAAGGGGTTGGTGATTCATTCCCACTGGTTTCAGTGGGGTTCACCAAAAAAAAAAAGTTTCAGCCAAACTTCTATCAGCTTCCTGCACAGAGGCACACATAAAGGCGGCCAGACTGCAGTCAGCAAGGAAAGAAGTGACAACATATCCAGCAGGATACATGGCCAGCAGGATGCATGGCCAGCCTTTGGAGGATGGAGGAGAGGAAAATGGGCAGAGTTCACCAATAGTGTTATCTGAAGGAGAGGAAATGGAAGGAATTGGAGATAAGGTCAAGGTTACTGTATTGGAAAACTGCCAACAGCAGGAGAAGGGAGGGAATGGGAAGGAAGAGGAGGATGTGTATTTTACCCAGCAGGAAACCCATTGAGGTGAAATGCAGGGGAGAGGGAACCAGATTGGAGACAGGAGATTGGAAGGAGGGCAGGAAGGAGAGGGAAATCTCAAGAAGTCAGTGTTAAAGTAGTAAATAAAATTACACAGATGGAGGAGATTCCTCATGCCTAGAACAGACACATTTGGAAACTATAGGCAAGAATTCCCACAGCTGCACCCCAGCACTCTAACTCAGCTAATCTGAGGACCTCCACCACTGCAGAAACCCATGCCCTTCCTGTTCCCTATAGCTGACATTTTCACAGACATAGGATCACAACTGACTCAGCACCCTGGCAGACAATAATAGCAAGGTTAATCTGGTTACATCCTAAGAAGCAGAAATTGTCCATATAGGCAAAAAACAATACGCTGCGTTTCGAGGCATGCATCACTTCCAGTTTCCTCTCCCTGTCTGGTTTTGTAGAGCATGCACTCTTTGTATTAAATGGACATATGGCTTTTCCACTTGCTAGGTTTTCATAGTGTTTGGTAGCTCAGAGGTCATCCTTAGACATGTGGCTGAGGCATCACATAATTATATAAGTGAATGGTGCTACAACACAGCTCAGAAATCACCAAAAATGCCCTTAAAATTTATAATAAAGATGTTGAGAAATAGCATACCACTTTCAGCTACATCCACAGCCACAGTCACCCCAACAAAAGGAAGAGCTGCCCAGCAGTGAGATTACCAGTCTAATTAAGGAGAGGGGGTCTGGGTTATGTCTCTGAGTTCCCAGGTGCTTGGAGGAAGCACCTTTCTTCCCTATGCACAGGGTTTATCAACCACTGCACCACTGAGACCCAAAGATAGCTCTCCAAGATACATTCTTAAGAAGCAAAAGTCCCAGAGAACCAGAGGCTGTGGAGCTGTGTGTGACCCACCCTATGCCCCTTCAACAAGTTGGTGCTTTTGCTTCCCTCCAAACTACTGTGGCTGCTCAGAACATTTGAGATCATTGTGGCATGGATCTCTGATGAGCTCAGCCCTGGAAAGAGCCACCCTGTCTCTGCTGCCAGGATGTTTCTGAGACTGCAGTGTCCTGAGAGGGTCCTGGTGAGGGTCTTTGCATCCCTCAAGGGAGGACAGTGCCAAATACCCCAGTATCCAGGCCACTTTCCACTGGGAAAAAACACAAGAGCTATTCCTCTGCTGCCTCTGTGCAGGCAGCAGTACTGAAACACCACTGAAAACATTTCCCTTTCATCCCTTGCCTGCTCCTCCATTGCAAGCAGATCAGTGCTGAATATTTGCTGGTATCAGTGATGGGACCAATGCACTTCTCAGAGCTTACTGTTCCCACAGGGCACCAGTCCCCTCCCCATCCCACCAACCCCACGTCATGCCCAAATCACAATCCACCAGAGAGGCTCAGCTCTATCTGAGACCCTCCCAGAAACCTCTCACTGGAGCCTGCAGGGTTTGTCTCCAAGTCCGTACAGGGATTCACAGTCCAGCTGTATAATTGATGAAAAAAAGAGAGAGGAACTCTGCAGTCTCTCATGCCAGAGCATCCTTGAAGCATTATGCTACACCCAGGGGATGAATTCCCCAGTTCTCTACTGCTAGAACGATGCTTGACACACTGACACCCTCAAATCCAAAGCAGAAAACAAAGCAAGTTAAAGTAGCCCCATTCACTGCCCCATCCAGGGACCCAAAAACCATCAGCAAACAATAGTGCTAACGTGAAAATGAAAATCCCCAGACCATAAATACTGCCAATGATCCTTTTCAATCTGACTCCAAAAAAATGAAGAGCAGAGGGCTCAACTTGCAGCTGCTGGCAAACATCTGCTGCTCTGTATCACGCCACAATGTCATTACCAGTGTCTAAGACCAAGTTGCCTAATGAGTCCTTGCTGGCTCTGTGTGGCTGCATGGGATGTGGTCCAGCACAGATGCTGACAAGCACTGCCATCGATACTCCATTCCTGTGTGTTTGGAAGACCAAAATTAATAAGACTCTCTGTAATAGGGCACACTGCGAAATCCCAATAATGACACACCTCCACAGAGGTAAAGTAAGGCTTAAAATATGAACATCTCTTAACAGCAGCAGGAATGCTTTGGAACCCAAGAAGAAAAGAGCCTAACTGGGGACGACAGGTGTCTGCTCTTTTAGAGGTTTTGGATCAGAAATTTCAAAAAAGAACAAAGAAATTGCAATAAACAATTTCTCCGTGATTCCTCCAGGGATCTGAAAAAACATGAGACCTTGGTCCTTCCATCAGTTTTCGATCTCTTTTTGCTCAATTTTATTCTGTCTTTTAATTACACCCTTTCCTACCTCACATCCAAGAGAGCTATTCCTAATCTGCAGAAAGACTGCAAAAGACTAAGTTTCAAAACCCAGAGGAGAACATCATGCTGTTTTTACTTCAGCTAACAGGCACAGCCCAGGCACTGAGGATGCTTCAGACCCATGTGGAACATATGAACAAATATTAATGCTTCTGAACCTCACATCTTCCCCTTGCCTTCTATTAATTTTTGTCTACCATTTCAAAAAACAAGCAGACATTTAGAATTCAAACCTGATTAAATAAGCCACACTTTTGTAATGGCATACCTCAGACAACATTAAAGCTAAATGGAGTCATATCAGACACTGTGAAGTTTTTATTGCCGAGACAGAACACAGAAAATTACATTACATCAGGCACTGTCAGACAGCTCACAATGAAATTCCCAGGCACGTCTATTTATCTCACTGTTGTTTTGTTTGCAGCCTGCTTACCCAGGTTTGAATTATACTTGGACCCTTCCTTAGCACCTGTCACCATCCAGGTGTTTTAAATAAATAAAGGTGTCACAGCCACTCTGCAAATTAGGAACTGTTAAGAGACAAGCAGGAGGCAGTTATGTGACCAAAATTCATGGAAAGTAGGTGGCAGAGCCAGGTAGTACCATGGGAAGGTGCTGTATTTGGCACCCCAGTCCCTGCATGCTGACAGAACAGGAGGCCCAGCACATTTTGATTTTGTGAATGGTACTTGTGGCTACAAGTTTAAGGAAGCACCGGGAGCAGCTCCAGCCAGGCAGTGCTGGGGGCAGATGTGGAAAACCAGCAGCAAAACCAAGGCCTGAGAGCACAAGGCCACTCTGGCATGGGAGAAGGGAATGCAGGGAATGCACCCTGAAGCACACGGAGAACCAAGGACAAGCACTGGCATCACATGGACTGATGGTCCATTCAGAATGGGAAATCTCCCTTCACACAAAGGTGAGTGGCATTCCTGGGTGATCAAACACAAAAAAAATCTCCTGTAACCACCAGCCTGAGAAATTCCCTGGGCCCCCTCATCGTTTTGCATCCCAGGCCACATTTCCCATGCTCTGTTGCCCTGCAGCTGCAGAGGGGTTAATGGCTGAAACAAAGCGCTGGTACCACGCAGCGCTGAAGCATGACACAACTCCAGGCTGACATTTTGCCCTCCCTTCCTTCAAAGTCCCTTTCCTTCCTGCTGCATCTTCTCTTGCCCACAGCAGCTCTGCAATTGCCACCATGTGTGGTGATCCTGAGGAAGTCCAGCCCCTCTCGTGGCCCTGCAGGGACAAGGCTACCTGGTGGCACTCTGGCAGCAGCCCCAGGGCTCCTTGCTGGCTAAAAGAACATTTCCTGGAGGCACAAAGAAGCAATGAGCGCCAGCTCCTCTGCAAACAACACCATGCAAGCTCAGCCTTTTTGCCACCCTGCTGCAGATGATGGCAGACCTCTGATATCTGAGTGTGAGACACCCTCACGAGAGCCAGGGAGCACCCTTATGTGTCCTGTCTGCCTGGCAGATGATCCAGAGCAGGGATGGTGCTTGGCTATTGTTTTTCCATGCCTGGTGTACAGAAAGCCTGCCAGCATCCAGCTCAAACCACACCGCCAGCTCCCTTCTTGGGCACTTCAATGGCTGCACAGTCCTACATTCCCAAAGACACAGCGGGCGGCCTTGCACCTGTGAACACTTGACACTCTGCCACCAGGCACAGGAGAAGGAACCTGTGCAAGATTCCTCAGACAGACACAGATCTCCAGCGCAACACAGGGCCTGGCCACTGACAGGCAGTGAGTGCAGAGCCATCCGTACTCTGTATTAGCATCTTGCTTATCAAATCAAGGGACTTTATTGCAGATGATAATCTCCTTTGGCATTACTTAATTTGCTGCCTTTAATCATAGAGAGCAGCTGGTCATGTAAACATTCAAATCCATGAATTAACTGCTGGGTCCAAGCAGGAGCCAGACAGAGCCCGTCTGTGTGTCACAGCCACCTCCTCCTGCATCTTCATGGTGACCCCAGCATGCATGGATGCCTACTTAAGTAATAAAACGGACTTACACAGCACTTTTTGACTAATAAAGAAACAATTTAACTGTTTCATTGCTTTCTCAGCAAACATCACAGGACACCCGACAAAGGAATAGCTCCTCTCCCTGGCAGGCATGACACAGCACTGTCTGTACGGGCAGTGCTGGGGCACCAAAGGGGAAGGGAAGATTTCAGGGACTGCCCTGAACACAAAAACAAAGCCAGGACATTGTTTGCAACTGGATGTCATTACAAACAGGAAGGGTGTCTTTTCTCAGCACTGAGCTGATCGTGAGTCCAGACTCGGGACACTCCTTGGAGCATGCAGAGCCGGTGAGTCAGCCTCCTCCGGCAGCGGTGGGGAGAAGAGCGCTCACTGTGGGTTGGTAACAGTGCTGGGGAGCTGGGAGGGGTGCACACCGGTGAAAAACACCACCGACAGCTTCAGCTGCCCCCTTGGACTGTGAAACCCCTACCAACATGACATATTCAGAGCGGTTTCAGCCCGTGACAACCTGACACAAGCAAACAGAACGAGTCTGTCCGGACAGAGCCAGCCCACGCTGTACCGCTGACAAGTGCACTAACTCTGGCTGACTCACAGGGGCACTGTCAGTGTAAGGATTTGGAGAGGTGCTACTACTTTGGATAAAGGAACATCAAGCACATTTGTTTTCAGAAGGAAACGGCGGGCATTTTTAAGACTTTCATGACTTTGAAGCAAATCTGATTTAGGGATGAGGCAGGTGAAAGCCTCTGAGCGTGTAGAGGGTGCATGCAGGCACAGGAGGATACCTGTGCACTTCTGTATTGCCCCTCAAGTCTCCGTTATCAGCCTGGCTGCCCTTCCAGTCCTGTGGCAGAGCAAGGGCTGATGTGACCCTGCTTTTTCCCTAATCCATTGCCAGCCCCACACGAAGGTGCATGAAAAATGAGCATGAGAACCTACAGCAGATCTTCAAAGCAGATGAATTTTTCTTGCCTCCCGTGGTTACCTGTAAGAGTGGATTGTGGGCACAGCCTGTCAGTGCCTCTTTTGCTCATCAAATCCCCAAATTTTGTCACTGCCAAACTTTGTGCTGGTTGGCTGCCATGGGGAAAAAAAAGCCACCCACTGCTCAGAGCCTCTGCAGTAGCAGCTGATGAAGGGAAGCTGCCTTCAAAAATGGATTGGTTTGTTCTCAGCTGCTGGTAATGTACGCTGAAGCTTCACCACAGCACTCCCTGGGCCACAAATCCCAACAAACCTTTCATTTTACTTTCTCTTCCACAGCTACTGTTGCTGCAGCAGCAAATCAGCTGCCTTGAATTTCTCTTTTTGTCTGCTCAATAGCAGCCTGGTGGTATCGGTGAAGCCCGTGAGAAGGAGCTGTCTTCTGCCACGCTTCTCTCAATCATTGTTTCCCCCTGCCTAAAACAGCACCAGGGCCATGTGGGAAGGTGAGAAACCAGCCTAGAGTCATCCTCTGACACACACCACCAGTGCTCAGCTCATCTGACAGCTACAGGGGATGGGGTGCAGGGATAGGAGAAGGCAGGGGACCAGCAGGGCACTGCATAGGATAGGCTTCTGGAGCAACACAAGGGGCTGAAGGCATTTTGAGAGGCCATAATGAGATGCTGAAGATGCATCTGGGCACTTGCACTGGGCAACCAGGGATCCCCCTGCTCAGGGACTTCATGGAGTACTGTGAGGGGCTGGGGGCTCCTTGCTGGCATTGGAGGGGTTGCTGTGCACTGCCCAGACACCTTGGGGCCCTGCTAAGGTCCCCAGTGCATCAGTGCCCAGAGGGTTCCCTGACTCTTCTGGGTGCATCTTCAGGACACCACAGTGAGAACAGCATGGTGACCTTTTGCCATTACAAGCTTGATTTAAAAGTCAGGTTGGCTTTAAGAAGATGATCCCATTCTTCTCCCTGAGAGGAATAGATTTACTCCCTAAAGTAAATTTACTCCCTAAAGCAGGCTGAGGAGGGACTAGAAGACTTGCTCTGGGTTCCCCAGTGAGACCCAAGACCAGGACTAGGCCACAGCTACGTCTCCTGTCCTACACCAAGATGGTTCAGGTGCCAGCTTGGTCCTTCCTCTGTAGAGAGCTGAAAGAGATACCAAGTTACCTTGTTGCTTTTCTTCTGCCTTAGCCCTTGTACTGACAACGATGGAGACCATCTCTCTGGCCAAAAGGGAGAGACAGGACGGTCGTTGGGGCTGGGGTTTAGCTACTATGTGCCCTCACCTCACCTCTCCTCACCACATCTCTCACAGGCTCACCAGACAGCCAGCACTTCAGCCAAGGACTCATCATCCCTTCCCACTCCATCTAATGGCTTCTCTTTACACCTACAGACCACAAACATTTGGGCTTGTTTTCGTAATAGCAAGTGTGCCATCTGGCAAAACGAAATTCACTTCCCCCGAGTATCTGTGAGGCAGAGGTACAAAACGTGACTCGTGACAGTGTGGAGGGAATCAAGGGAAGAGGCTGGTGCTGCAGCCAGGCAGCCAGAGGTGTGTCCCAGGCTTTGCATCCTGCAAGAAGTGGACACTGGAGAAAAATACAACCAGAGACAGAGCCAGGAAGACAGAGACTCACCAGCCCTCTCATTCAAGTGTTCTCCACTACATAACCGCATTTCTGCTTCTTTGCATTCTCCTATGGACCTTGTTGGTTTTGGAATAGATTTAAAGGGGATAAAGAAAGTGTGTCCTCAGTCTGGTCTGTAGTCTACACCACACTCCCGAGAGAAGCAGCTTTGAACACTCTAATAGAAATCTCACTTTTATCTGTAGATACTTACTGTACTCCTCAGGGGCATATATAAAAGCAGAGTATTGGCACCACCAGCATTGTACTCTCAAAGAGAGAGAGAATCTCAGCTCTTACAGAGAGAATCTGCAAGTACTTTCCCCAGGGATTCCCAGTTCCAGATGCTGGATGAGCACAGGTCCCTTTCTCCAGTCACCACCTACAGAAACTGTAGACACATCCTCCTGCACCCAGAGGGAGAACCACCAGGAGCTCCAGGGAATGCTACAAACTCAGTACAAAAACTTAAGGAAGGGGAAGGTGATAATTCTTTTAACCTAAAGTGTCACTCACACCCTCACACCTACACACACTCGAATGTTCACCTAAAAGGTGGTCAGGGTCACTGTGTGTGGCACAGAGGACAAGGGACACCCACTAGCAAGTCCTAAAGACAGCTCTGAGCCCTCCTCACTGTCAGCAAAGACCTAGGTTCTGGGACACATTTTTCACATGCTTTAGGCATCAGTGGTTATTACAGGCTGATCATTATCTCAGCATCTCACTCACCCTCCATAAACCCTAGGAAAGCTGCTGCCTGTTGCCTCCTTTCCATCACTTTGGTCACCTTATCTAATCTTTCCTCTTGGAACCACAGGAAGGAAAAACCATGGTGTGACATTGCTCCCGTTATCAGGGAACAAGTCCTCTGCTGATGAGCCATCTGTGCTGTGGCCTTATCACAGCACAGACCTCCCAGTCCTGACGCAAACCACACATCCTATGGTGTTTACCCATTTGTTTGCTGCCAGTCACGTCTTTGGCCATCAGCACAGGCCAAACCATCCCTTCCTCTAAAACTCCTGCTGGTGTTTTCACACATACTTTTCTATCCACACTCCATCCACTCTAGTCTTAGGATTTCCATAACAAACTTCTACAGTTACTTCAACCAAAGGCAGGATTCCTATTATAAATCACATGAACACTGCTAGCAGATTTTAAGTCTAAGCCAGCCAGGGTAGCTCTAACTGCCAGTAACAAGCTGGTTCATGTTTAATGGTGTTCTTTGCCAATGTGGATAAATGGCTCCTCCAGGCAGCTGGTTTATGAACTTCTTGAGGTGATGGTACCTTCAGCCACAGGAACACTGGCAGCCCTCAGGTCACCTTCTCATGCCTGGGCACTGAGATGGGCCTGTGGCACAGCCAGAGTGCAGCAGGCAGGTACATGAAGAACTGCAGAGAACGTGTCCACGTGGCAGCCAGAGCACCCATGAAGAGGCCAAAGAAAAGAAAGGGGTGCAAGCTCTGGGCCATGCCTCAGCCCCCACATTCATCCTCACCTGTGCTGCAGGGGTCTTGCATGTCCCCTGGGATGTGGGGGGAGTGAGCAAGCAGGTGTGTGGTGTTTAGTTTAGCTGCTGGCTGCAACTAAATATCACACCTTCCCTTGCAAAGGCCAGGGTCTTGTAGGCCACACTAACCCCCAGGACTGATATTGCTGGATATTTGGCAACCACTGCAGACTACAGAGCAAATCTGTAATTCCCCCATTCCGCACAAAGCACAGACTGCAACCGTGACTGCCTTTTGATCCTGTATCTCGAGTGTGCACCAGTGTCCCTGATCCAGGGCCCATTAGAAACACCCAACTGTGTCATTAGCTGGGCTGTGTCAGGGCCCTGCAGAGCTGGAGCGATGCCTGCTAGTAAACTGTGTGACAGTGAGGGATGTGCTGAGGAACTGCCCCAAAGAGCTGCACAGGCAGTGCCGACAATGAAAGCCTGAGCGGATGTGACAGCTCTGAAGCTGACACCAATTGTCCATCACTCACCCACATGAAGCTTGTGCAGGCACAAAGAGGAATGATTTCTCACAAACTCATGCCTGCTGTCTATTAAAAAAAAGCCACAGAGAAACTCAGGTACATCTAAATGTCCGCCTTTGGGAGGTGCTCAAGACATTCAAAGACATTGGCATGAATTTGTGATGATTGTCCTTCGTCACAAAAACAATGTCTCATGTCAAGCCACAAAGCAAAGAGATTTTGGTAGGAATAAGTAAATAAATGGCTACGTAAGTATCTCAGACAATACGGATTTGGATCCAAAGCTGTTTTGGTTTATTCTCTATCAACTTCCTGCAAAGAAGGCAGAACACAGCTAGGATGACAGATGAAAGTGAATGTCACACAGCACCCAGGCTCTCCATAAATGCCAGGTGCCATCTCTTCCTTGAGGAAGGAGAGAAAATAGGGACAAGTAGCCAGGAAGGGCTCCAGCAGGCAGGACCATCTGCCGCCAGCCCTCACACAGCCCCGGTGAGCTGCGGGGGCCGATGCTCGAGCAGAAAACTCCCCTGCCAGCTCCCATCCCAGCCCAGCTCCTCTGCAGAGAGCTGCTGGACGTATCCCAGCCTGACTGACAAGATAAACATGAAACCATCAGTAGCAGCACTCCTTGTGGCAACCAGCACAGGCTGAGTGAGCATAGCCCACCTGGAACAAAGCTGGGGATCAAAAGCCTAAGCGTGAGGGAAGCACGCCAAAATGTCCAAAACTGTAATGCTGGCACAGCCAGACAAACATCTCCAGGTTCAACTGTCTCTGCACCCCTGATAAGGTCTCCTGTCTTTATACATGAGGCACAAATTTAGAAAAGTGAATATTCACCTGGACAATTTCATCCCCTTTTTTTTTTGTTTGAAGCATCTCTATCCATCCTGCCATTTAGCAGGGATAGGAAGGAGATCTGCCTCTATACTTTCCATACCGGAGCTTTATTTACGTAAACTTTATTAAATTATTATTAAATTATTATTGTGCCCTTCTTTACAACTCTAAGAGATACACTAAATCTACAGAATGACTCTCCTAATCAAGCAGCCAACACATGACTGCTCCTACAGGACCCACAGCTCTGCTGACCAGTGTCCCAGACATGGAGCAAGAGGTTCTCCAGCTGTGGTACAATCAGGATTTTGCTCACATTCATAACACTCGCAGCCCACTCCCAGCAGGACTCTCTGACTGCTTCTAAGCTCTTCCTGTAATCTGGAAAACAATATCACCAAGCAAACAGAGAGGCCCAAGCAGTGAGGGGAACATCTGGAAGGCAATCAATCACCTGGCAGGGCTCAGGATCCTCAGCCATGCCTGGCACATGGGTGCAGGAGGAGCCCTGGCACAGCAGCACAGTATCCATTTTTTGCAAGAGGTTTTATTCAAGATTCTTCTGTTGTTTGAGAAGCAATGCAGGCAAATCTCAGGAAACGCAAACCTCATTTGTGATACAGAAAAACCTAAGAACTTATTCATTAAACAATCCTGTCTATGCACTGCCAGACTCCTGGCAAACCTCATGCACGTCCAGCTTTTTTACTGCAGGCACAGGGCACTTACCAAGAAGAAGCTGCAGGTGTAACAAGACTCACCCTAACTTTAAAAGATGCACAACAGTGACTGTCAGTGGACTGAAAACCTGTGCTGGGAAGTCAATGAACCAAAGTCAGGCAAAGATCAATGTTCCAGGGGCTCTCCATCCTTCCAACAGCAGCAGGTTTTAGCTGCACATTTGCAACACTAGTTTCAGGGTGAAAAATCACTTGGGAGAGCTCCCCTGCAACCTTCACATGCCCCCCACAGCCATGCCTACTTCCAGGGAAACCCATGGCTCTGGATTGGTAAGAAAAACTCTCTTACATTTTGCAGGGCGTCTTGGTACTGTGGCAGTGACGAGAGCTGTGACTCAGAGTGGTATGGGGACAATCCTTTCCTCAGAGTCCTCAGGTCCCCTGTGCTGGACTGCTGCAAAGACAACAGAAAACAGGACATTCCATATTAATGAGAAGAAAGAAAGCTGTGCCACTCCGCTGCCCTGGCTTTTCCCATGACCACATCTGTCCCCTGACCTGTTCCCTGCAACAACAGTGACAGTGATCATTGTAATAAAATGCTTTTTCCACATCCAGACATAGAGAAAAAACCTGCAAGCAGTTGGAGGTGAACTGTTCAAGATCTGCTACATTCAGTGATACAGCAGGAAGGCATTTTTGTTTTACCTAAGTTCTTACATGCTCAATAAAAACATTTGTTAAGATGCACATAACATACAAGAAATATTTTTAAGATGTCAGATTAAATCAAAATCAGCAAAAAAAAAAAAAGCACAAACCCAAAACAAAAAAACAAACAAAAAACCAAAATATAAAAAACACCAAAAAAACCCATACCAGGAGACATTTTCTAGGTTGAGGGTTTGTAAGCAGTGCTGCTATGATTCACCTATGCTTGCAAAATGTACGTTGACAGGAACAGTTTCTTACTTGGTTACAAATTTGCCTGCACTCACAGGTCTTAAACAAAGTCAAATAAATATAGTCTGTATGACCCTAGAAACCAGATAAATGCAACCAATAGTCTGTGCTCAAAGGGAGAAGCAGCACTGCGTGTTAGGAGTACTGAATAATCTCCCTGGGACAAAGTTTCTGCCTTGTGTTATTAGCTCTCTCTGTGATCTTGAAATGTGAAGAATGAAAAGTGTTTCTCATTTATAAAAGTACACCCACAAAAAGGCAATACACAAGTAGTCAAAATCAAAGGTCTGGGAGAAGATTCTATCTTTATCACCAATAAACATCCTCATTAACTTTTCATATTTTTAAGAGTATCAAGCAGTGCACTGTCCTCTATTTTAAAGCTAAAAAATCATGACCTTTCAGATTTTTATGCTCCATTAAGACTTTCAACTTGCATTTGCTGCAGAAATGATGTTTTCTACTTCAAAAGAACCAACGAAAAGTCATTGGAGCAATAAAATTTAACAGGAAATCTCATAAATCAACTCAATTGTATATAAAAACCCCACAGTAACCCAAAGGCCTGAACATAACGGAGACTTTGGGGACTGTTGCTGTGCACAAATCTCTGGAAATATCGAAAGTTCATTTCCATTTCCTGCTCCAAGAGAACATTTGGTGCACTCTGAGTGGATACATCATTTTCTATCAGTGTCAGAAACATTTTCTTGTAGCTACGTGGCCTGTTTTAGTTGACATTCAGCTTTTCTTTTATTTCAAAATGTTGTTTTCTTAGGTTAAAAGTCCTACAGTGATCTGGTGCTTTCACAACCATACTGGAGGCCTCACCCTATCAGCTTTCCTTTTATAAGCTGTGAAGAGAAGGGCAGTTCTCAAGAAAGCCATCATGAGAAATGGATCCTAGTCCTGTATGGCCCAATCTGCTGGGAACTGCTGTGCCTCACATGGCATCAAGTGTTACAGAATGAGTTCAACATATCAGGTGTCTGGGATTCCCCTGAATTTACAAAGAGAGAAGATGTGGCCTATATTTCTTTCACATTTCACAACAGAGAGTCAGAGAGAGAGAGAGATCTGAAGGAGATAACCCCTTCTGAAACTGAAAAGTGACTGCTGCAAAACTGAGTTTCCACCACTATTCTGGGAGGTTTATAATTTCAAAGGAAGGTTAGCAGGTCACAAAAGAAGGTGGTAAGATTCCTAGTTTACTGGCAGTGTCTCAGGCATGTGATGTCTCATGGTGGTTATCCTGAAAGAATTTCACCTTGGCTGGTTATGCTTCCACTGCCCTGCTGGGTGCAACCTCTTCACCACTATTGTGTGTGGGGACACAGCAGCCTCCTGGAGAGGTCCTGACATTGCTACTCACTCCTTTGGACTACCAGCTCAGGAGCTCAGGCACTCTTCCCTGACATCAGTGATGAGGGGCACTTGCATGGCCAAGAGAAAAGCAGAATAAAACAGCAGAGCCAAAGTGTGAGCTTGTATCTTTGCGCTGGAGACCCCAGAGGTTGCAGATGTCCTTGAAGTCTGTGCTCCAGAAGAGTGTGAATTGCCTCAGGAGTGTTTAAAGGCCATGGACTGATCAGACTTTTGCAAACCACAATGAGACCTGCAAGATGCCACACGATTTTGGGGCACCACAAGTGTAGAAAGAGGCCTGAGAGAGATTTGGTGGACATTTGTTTGCATCCCAGAAACTTGCTCTCTTGTCCCCCAGTCTGAATGGGTTGGTCTACCTTGGATGCACAAAGTGTTTTGTCACATTACACCTTGGCCTCACAGAAAGTCAAAATGCCTTGCCCACCAAAGGAAGGAAGACAACAAAACCCAAGTCCAGGCAACATCCAGTATCACACTGCTGTCACTAAAAATACGCTAGTTTAAATTGATTTAATTAACTGCCCTATGCTCCTGCCTGGAGCAAAAGTCTGCATTAATTTCAATTTATCTTAAATTGGTTGAAATTGTGTTGGTAAATACACAGATACAGTCAAAACTCTGCTCTAACAAGTGTTTATAATGGATTAGTTCTAATGCTTTTTTAAAGCAAATCCCATTTAAGACTGCACTAGTGTGTGACAAAACTATTGTTAAGTTGTTTCAGTGGCTGCTGATTATGAATCTGACCTAATGCACTCAATTTGATGGAAAGATTCCCACTGAGTTCAATGAACATCAAAACAAGCTCTTAATTAAAGAACAGAAAGGAAAACGAGAAAAAAAATAGGACAAGAAAAAGAAAAGACATCTAAGAAATAAAAATGCTGAGCAGAGACCTACCCAGAAGAGGAATGAGGTGTTTGGGGCAGAGTGTGGGTTTGCTAGGGCAAAAAGAATCTTCACCTGCCATTATTTATAAGATATCCCTGTCAGAGATGGGCAGAGTAAACTTTTTCCTCCCACTGTCTGTCAAAAAGCCAGCCCCTTTCATGAGCACTCCACTCAATGTAATTCTCCTCCTGTATTTTCCAGGAGTTATCTGGAAATGTATCTTACTCTAATTGCTTGGGGGTTTTTTACAACAGCTACCAATCACAGCTCTGTCTTATTTATCTTCCTTGCACTAAAAGCAAACGTGTATTTTTTCAACATAGAAAGAAAACTGCTTTTTCTTCCTTTTCAAAATTAAAATGGTGCAGTGACACACATTCAACAGACCTCCCTAGACATTTGCACATTCCTTGGGCTTTGCTATCAGTGTTAGAGCTAACCAGGGAAAGAAAGTGAATCCCTCATTAAAAAGCAATATGACGATGCATCACAATGAGTAGCCATTACTCCACTTAAACCTAAATTAAAAATCCTGATATTTGCATTGTCAATTCACTCACAAAATGAAATCTCTTATTACCTTACCCAATTTTCATTACTGAGATGTAAGTGGATCCCAAATTGCTTTTCTATTCAGAAAGACATTTTAAAAGTACAATCCCTGATCATCTCTGTTCATCATCATTGCTGGAGATTATCTCAACTAATGGGCAACATACCTATAATAAATTACCCTTCAGGTAAATTCACTTCACATTTCTGGAGTTTCAAGGAATTTATCAGTAAAATCATTTTCATCTGAACTAAAACTCCATGGGAGCACAAAGTCTCAATAGAACTTTTACTGGAAACATTTCCTAAGCTGAGGAGCAGAGACAGAAGGAGGGACACTCCAAAGAAGACCAAGTGAGAGCTCAGGAGATTCGTAGCCAGAGTTTACTTAACCTGGTCAAACACACTTGTCCCCAGCAAACACCAACACCTGGCCATTGGCTACTCTGGAGTGGCTCTTGCTCTCTTACTGTGAATTTTTTTCAAACACTAGTTTTACCCATAATGAAAAAAAAAAAAAATTAAAAGGCATTTTCTGATTTTCACAGAGGTACAAAAGTGCAAGATCTGCCTTGGTCTAACTCAGCACTTGTCTCCATGGCTTTGCCTCCCTTTCCCATGGGGACAAACCTGCAACCCAACACCTTCACCTGCAGACCAAACCTGCAGGCCACACACTGTCAGCACTGCCACCCCACAGTGGGCACTTGGACACAATCACTCTTCAATACTTGGAAATAATGACATTTATTGCTAAATTTTTCAACTAGGCAGAACTTAAGAGTGACCGCAGAAGATACCATTCTTTGGCCTTTGTCAGCCTCTTATGAAACAAATGGACACAGAAATGCCCCTCCCACCAGGGAAGGGAGTTTGGCCTGCCTACCCATGAGAAAAGAATAGGGCCAACAAAACAAGATTTTTAGTAAAAATAGACGGCAAGCCCAGCTTTTTTTTCTGTCTAGAAAACAGAAGCAATTTGATTACAGAAGCAATTTGATGGGTGGAAAGTGGTATTTTCCATAAAAAATAATGTATAATTTTAAACACTTGAGATAGAAATTAAAGCCTTGGTGCTTACCAAAGACTAAAATTACATTCAAAAAAACCAAAACAAAACAACGAAAAAACAGCAAACACTTGTTCCTATCAAAGCTTTCTATCCTACTAGCAGAGAGAAGAAATGGTGGCCTCTGACTTTTTGACCCACTGTGCTGAGTGATTCAATTGAAAAATAACACAAATAACACAAGAAGATGGATGGTGTTTGCAGTGTTTTAGGGTCAAAGTACTATGAAGAAACATTTATTTTCCTCTCCGTTTCTGTCCAGCAAAGTCAGACCAGTGCTGTGGCCATGTTGAACCAACTGTGAAGATAAAGTGTTGAAAACTTAAGAGACAAGTTAGACAAATTATTTTTTCTGTTACCCTTCAGTGTTACTTCTAGAAGGGAGAAAAAAGGAGACAAATATTTAATTCTGAAATACTTTGATGCAACAAAATGGACTGTTCTTAACATAAATTAAATACAGAAAGACAGACATTTACTTGACAGAAAGTTCTCAGCATTTATGAAAGAGATTAGCAAAAACCGATTTCAATTAGAATTATGTGCTGAAGTGACCGAGGAAAATTAAAAAGCAGCACTGTCAGCTCCCCATAATTCATGAATTAGCATTCAAAACAGGGTTGTTACATAAGTAGCCTTTAATTGAAAACACTTTTTTCTCCTTTTGAATAAGTCATAATAGATGAAGGCTGAAAAGAGGTTAAAAAAAGTATTTAATCATAAATGATCAGTTTGACCCTGTGCCCTGTGGAAATACTAAAGCCTTCACAAAGGGTCACAGCCTCCCTTCTCCCCATGGGCTGTGGCGCCATTTGGGAGCAATTTGGGTGTCTAACCATGGGCATCCTGTGCCTGAGGATATCCAAGGCACCCGGGGAGCCTTGGTAGCTGTGACAGAGTTGCTACAGACCTGAGTCCTCTTGCTGCACGGCAGGAGCAAGGAGGGACAGACCTGGTGCCACCTGAGCACCTGAGGTGCTGCTCTCTTCACCTCTTTGCAACCCATTTCTGACCTCCTGCTTTGTGAAAACTTTCTCTCCTGGTCCAGGAGTCATTTGAGAAAACACACAACAAAGTGCCAATTTGAAGGTGAAGAGTCCTACAAAGGCCCTTTTTGTTTACCTCTGGGGAGTCCCTTTATAAAGGGATGGGAAAATGTGTCCAGAATACAGAGAATCAAGCACACACGAGTCACTGACAGCAGACTTCCCAAAGAGCTGTCATTTCCGAGCGTTTATAATAATCAGCTTCATTTTCCTACAACGCAAGACCCACTTGCACTAAGCTCAAGAGACAGCAGATTACACACACTGCACCACTTAGATGTATTAATATTATATCTGCTTTCAACATAACTTTAGAAGAAATTATGTAACAGCATAAAATGCAACTAGATGGAACGGAATACTGCAAAGAATTCAGTGTTGATAAGAGAACATACCCTCATTGACACCAGTCCAGAATATCTTCTTTGGACAAATTATAATGCCACACCATCACCCAGCCCTCTGACAGACAAGCAATTTCCATTTTTAGTGGCTGCCTCCCCTTTTACAAAACACAGGATTTCTTTCAGCCATCATTTAAACATCAGAGTGAACCTGGTCCTTAGCAATAGGGCCAGGGCATCACAGCCTGACCAGATAAGCCCATAAGGATTTGGGCTTATGATCTGGGTAATTCTCTATGTGGAAAAAAAAAAAGAAAAAAAAAAGCCTATATTTAAAAAAAAATCATTCTTATTTCAGATTTTAGTTTCACCCCATAAATCTTGGATGTTAGATGGGAAAATCTGTTGAGACCTTGGCTTTTGACTATATACATTTGTGAAGAAGAAAAAAAGACCCAGAAGGTTTTATTTCAGCCCATTATGTCAGGCTGCCTTCATCTTTATGGACTCTTGCCCTGCCCATTACCTGAATTACTTGCCTGTCACTGTAATATAAATTCTTAAACCTACCAGCAACAATCCTCTAAACCATAATTGTTCCAGTAATTGAAACTGCCTCAGTTTTGACACTCAACAACCCATTGTTTGTAACTGACTAATTAAATGGAAGGTTTAGCTCAAAATATTTTCCTGTTATTTCCTGTAGCAATTTAGCTGAAAGTGCTCACTTCTCTTCACATAGGCAAATGGCACTGAAGTTGGCCAAAACTCAGATATTACTAACCAATGTATTCTGCACAAGTACAGGAGGGAAATAAAAATTATTGGCATATTTAATACATTCAAATTATTTAAAAATGGAAATCACCTGCATTAGCAAGTGAAAGAATAAGCAATCAGAGCCCCAAACAACCAGCAGCAGTATTAAAAGGCAGCCCCCAGATCCAAGAAGCTGCTCATGGATGCATTAGTTCTCTCTGCCTTACAGAAATTTCATGGCAAGCTGTAGCGGTAAGCCAGAAGAACAATATACATGTGGAAACTTAACAGAAAAAAAATTATTTTATCATCTTGAAAAAAGCCTCTGTCTTTACCACAGATGACCAAATGGTCTTACATGCCGCACTTGATAATATTATCATTATTTGAACTTCAACCCTTTTCCCATATTGATGAATGAAGCCTGGCAGAACCCATTACTATCTGCACAAACTTTAACATCTTACTATCCAGATTCAGAGCATGGTGACCCCCCAAACAGTTGATGAAGCTTGATCACCTTACTCTTCTTCACAGCTACAGACATTTCACCACACCTGCAGAGGTCAATGGCACTATCAGAGCACATGGCTCTGCAGGAACGACCTGGCCCAAGGTAGCCTTAGGTGTCACAAGAGAGCAGGGATATTTTGCTGAGCTAAAGCAAAGCAGAAACACGTCTCAAATAACATGAAGGAGGTGGTGCAAAGCACCTGCCTTGCACAGCTCCCACATGGGCATCAGGGCAATGTCCACTGTTTCTCGTGACCTCAGCACCACAAGTGAGTGGCCCTGTCAGGCAGCTTCGTGCCCCAGAGAACATCCCCTACCACATGACCTTGCACAAATACTTCCCCCTTATCTCATTAATCCATGTTTTAGTATCTCATGCACCAGGAATCTGAGGGATGGGCAATTTCGCTGTGTGAAGCTAGCAAATAATTGAATTAAGGTTCAGTAATTGCAGTTATCATTACAAGACATATTCAAGCAAAAATAAGCTCAGCAAAGCACATATCTGACTTTAAGTATATGTGAAGAGTCCCATTAGCTTCAACAGCATTTATCAGGCAAGTTGGAAATTCACACATGAGAGTGCAATAAAAAATCAACATATTTGATTTTGAAAGAACCCTGCAAATAAGGAAAAAAAATTAAAGGATGGGATTAAAACTATTTAACATCTTCCATGTCATGTAATAACATGAGCTTTCTGTAACAGGAGAGATTAAATTCCTTTACACTGGTTCATATCCCTGTTGTACATGCAGCACATCTGGGGATCACTCCTGAACTGGTGACAAAGGCTTTAGAGGATAACAGTCTGTCAAGACACCTACTCCCCCTGAATCCCTCTTCAGTATTCAGCCAGGAGGTCGCAGCCTCAGCCAATTCCATCAGTAAATCCATTTTCAGTGGTTCATGTGGAACTGGAAATGCATTTGGGCATTGTGCCATGGCTGGACCTCAGCCATTCACAAACGTAACACAGAGATGAGGATCTCCACTTCTGACTATGCTTTGACTTCCCCCTCACATTGTGATCTGTGCTCACAGAAGCTGGAGGGGCAATCAGATTTCACCTGGTTGCATTGGTGACAGCTGGAATTCTCTGTTATTGGGAGAGCTAACAACTTTGGGAAAGGCAGGAGACAGTCGATAAGAGGCTTAGCAGATTTTACCATGTAAAATCACTCTTGGAAAAAGAGTTCTATAAGTATTTCAGTGGGGTACAGGCAATAAAAGCAGTGCAAGTTTCAAACCTCTCCATCCTCTGTAGAAACTGAGGTAAGGAACTTTAGTACACTGCTAATATTCAAGAGTGTCTGTATTTTTGTCCTCTTGTTTTAGATCTGCAGAGAAAGATCAAGCCCATAACTCACAGGAGACTCAGATAATCAGTTCAAACCCAATTGCAGTATATAATTATAATCACACAACTGGCAGGCTTTGCTCAAGAGGAAATATGAGCTGGCACGGCTGAGAGATTCAAGTATCACAACCTATAACCCAAATAGAAATGCAGCTCAATAGTTAACAAAGCTAAATGGAGCTACAGCGTTTGGTGTAGCCCAAGTCTGGTCTGTGGCTTGCATGCCACTGAGCTTCAGAGTCACAGAGCTAACAAAGCTCCAACAATTTGGCTCATTAGAACCAAAATCAGTGTCTTTACTAGGGGTGCCAGTGGAGAAGCTAAGGAATGCTGCCCCAGTTCCCCCAGGGAAGCAGATGTTGATATGGATGCAGTTCAAGCACAGGTCTGGACCATCCCCTGGAGTCATCTCTCATTTTCTTCTGTCAGCTGCACTCCAGGCAAGGAGGACAAAGGGAACCACTGCTCCTCCTCCCAAAATCTCAGCCACAGCAACACTGCTGGGCTGCCTTCAAGGCATTCCTCACATCCCATGAAACAACAGAGTTGTCGGGAATGAGAAAAGTAAAGACTTGAAACCTCTCCCAATAAATCAGCAAAGGTCCCTGACTGAGGGCTCTGCTGGGCACTTAAGTCCCTCTCCTCTGGAGGACCATTCCCATGTTCCAAGATCTCTGCTGATCAGGACTCAAACAGTCAGGGAGAATCACTTGCAGCCAGTCTCAATTTTTATGAGGTAATCTCAATATTCTTTAAAAGTCTCTTATGAAGATTTAGATTTGCATTTTTGGCTTCATGAAAAACAAAACAAAACTGAAAATCTTGTCATAAACTTACAGTTTTGGGTAAAGAGGCTTTTTTTTTTCAAAGCAATGAATGATTAATATCCTTCCCATTCTTGCCCAAGTTGTTTTCAGATATCAAACTGAATTTTTCTTGATCTGGGCTTGAATTTGGCATTTTACTCATTGCAAAAATCTGTTTTTAAGCCTCTGCAGTTATTGCTTAGTTTTCCCTCAAGACATTTTTCAGCACTTCTCAGATGGACTGATCACTGAGACTCTGTGTACTTTGAACCTCTCCACATGTTTCAAAGACACAAAAAGCTGCTTCTTCATAGCCTGATCTAACTGCAATTAAGAGCTTTTTCCTTGGCCCTGTCCTCATACAGAGAAAAAAAGTGGAATCTAGTGAAATTATTACAAAGCTGGTTAAGCACAGGATATGACTAATCCTGTATTTCACAGCTGGAGGTTAAACTGAGCCTCATTAAACCCAATGTTCTTGCTTACCCACAACAGAAACAAATGGGGCATGGCAGAGCTTTGCATGTGTGCATCTCTCTCACACAGACTCCAACAAAGAAATTCAGCTCCAGCCCTTCCAAAATTTTAAGTTGCAAGAAATTATATGATAGTCTCAAATTTGCAAGACCCAATTAACCCAGTATGTCTCTGTCTATCTGTTACTCAACTTATGGATCCAGATCTTGTTGAATGACATTTCCTAGGTTTTTAAGGACTTTATTTACATTCTCACTAAAGTCCTGGATACCACAGGTGACAACCCCCAGAACACACAGTGCACCACCCAGATTTCATTACAAGTTGCAAAAGCTCACTTCTGTCTCTGATCATGCAATTTAGAAGTGCATGAATGCAAGAGAATATTTATTTTGGTAGGTAGCAGCCCAAGCCCCCAAAGTAAACAACAGGATCTCCACTGTCTTAAAGGGCTTGAAGGTATTTTGGATGCAGTCTTTGAACTGTTTTTATGAAACTGCACATCTCTTATATGGGGAGGGAAAACCTTTTATTCAATAAGTACATGTATTGTTAACTTACATCTCAAATCAACTTATTGAATAGCAAATTGGTGAGCTCAGTCTTGTCATTTTAATTCATAAAAGAAGATGAAATGAAACACACTTGGACATTGATTGGTTTTGCATGCTATGTTTTTTTTAAGATTCTGCTGCCACAACTAAGGAATCAACATTTAAGGGATTCTGTTAACATCTTTTGCATTTACACATGTACACAATGCAGTGCAGCTGGAGGCCTAAATAAAAGTTCTGAGAGTGGTGTCACGATAGGTCTCACAAGAGGAGGTGTCAAGAGAGGAAGGTCACATGAAAATTTGGTCTTTCAAGAGCTGTACTCCAAAATGGCATGGAGTCCTGTAGGAATTCTCACCATTGACTTGAAGGGAATATTTGGATGTGACCCGAAATATGAATCGCCTTTTTTATTACTTACAATTAATATGCAGCTAAACATTTAAACACTGTCTAAAAACGGTAATAGAGTAACTGAGGGCACATCCCCTTCAGTATTTTGAATTTAAATGGAGACCAACTGCCTGGAAAGCTTTCATGTCTGAGTTGCTCTGTATTACAAAAAAAAAAAATCCAATTTCCCCTGTGAGACCTTAAATTAAAGCAATTACACTTATGCTCCTCATGCACAAACAATAGGTAGACTTTGGGGAAATTAGACAGGTTTGTAATTTTGTTCCTGTCGTGGTGAGTGTGTGCAGTGCTCCTGGCACAAGCCATGGCCTCAAACAAACCTACAGAGCCAATTCACAGAGAGGCCCAAATGTTAAGACCCTTACAGCAACTCTGAGAGCCGAGAGGCAACTCTGTAAGCAGGAACTGTTAATGGCAGACTTGGCACAGAAGTGACTGATAATAAAACAACAGAGGAAATTGCACTCTGACTCTCCTGGAGCCAGCAAGCACATTGTGGGCAATTTCTTTATCTCCTCCTTGGGAAGAGATCAGGCTCTCCACAGAATGGCATTTACATTTTTGTTCTTTGCAGTGCTAATGATTGTCAGGTTCTTTCTGACCCTGGGGTCCATATTTTGTTCCTTGTTTTCAGAACGATATGCTGGAAACTGCCTGCTGAGTGCATGGTTGTGCCAAGACCCCATTTGCCTAAGAATTGTGGCAGCCTGCAGATGCTGTGACCATGGAAGTTCCTTGCTCAAACACCTCAGCTGTGTTTTAATAGCAGTGTTAACAGGCATTGCCTACTATCATTTTATTAACACTACGGCTGCAGCCTTCTTTTAACTCAGGAAAAGCATGCAGTTTCTTAAAAGTAAGACTAAGAACAGGTTTCAAGAACTTGTAGGGATGCTCTAAAGATCTTCCAAGGACACTGTAAATCCCAGTCAGCTAGCAGACTGTGAACTGCTGTGAAGTGCTGGTGCTACTGAAGTCTATTTGGCAATTTTAATTAAATACTCTTTTGTTCCTCATAAATCTATAAATCTCAAAGGCTGTCACTCCCTAGAGAAGAATTTCTTTTTTTTTTTTTGTTTTTGTTTTGTTTTGTTTTGTTTCTGCTCTGCACCAGGGTACTTGAAATTTTTCCTGAAAGAGTCACCAGGACCTCAGGATCTCATTGTCAAATACCCAGTTACTTAGGGCCTCACCTGCCCAATGCATCTGCTTTCTTAAAAGCTAGGCTTTTTGAAACATAGGTGTGTAATGTGCCCAGGACATCTCTGGACAGAAAAATGCCTCTGGCATTCCTGTTCTCGAGGGAAAAGATAGACATAGCTCAGCAGAGACTATAAACCAAAAGGAGTCCTGACAGCCAGCCCACAGTGCACAGTACTTAGTTATAAGGAGACAGAACAGGATGATGAGTCTACACAGCCTATAAACTGCAGTTTTAGTTAAAAGTGCTCAATCCTTGGGAGTTTACAGAATGAGCTGGAAGTGCAAAATAATGTGAAAGAATGGCCAGAAGTTTGTTACTGTTATGACCTCTAAAATGTATGTATTCATTATGAAACTACCCAGAACTGACCTTTGGAGCTCCTAAATGTTGTAAATACATATCTCTGTAACCTTAAGGGCAAAGTGGGTAATTAAAAATTCATTTTTTAGTTCAAGGGGCAGCACGAGGTGCCTCAAGGAGTCTATTTTGTGCTTGGACACTTCTAGCTCAGAGAAATGGAAAGCAAATATGGTCTCTCACCTCAGGGTTTGTATCTTAGCAATATGGAAGGTACCCTCATCAAGCCAACCAGACACCACTAAGGAAGGGTTAACACAGCCCTCCTGGGCCTTTCCCATAATGACATAGAGGAAAATGAAGACTTCACCTGAGTGATGTTGCACAGACCAACTGCATGGACACATCAGAACTCAGTGCACTTATTCCCTGGAGAATTTGAGACTATAAAAGTGGGTCCCCTGAAGCTCTCTGAAACCAACACCCAACATTCCTCAGAGCTTACATTCATCTTCTTCACACTACAATTAAAACTTCCAGAAATCAACTACACTTGTGAGAAAGGCTAACACTGTCCCCACTGGGCTCTGTGGGGTCTTTGCCACTACGGCTACACTACAGACACCTACCAATACTGGAGAGCAGAATTGAGGACGTCTTTTCTGGTAGAGGCATTTGCTACAACCTCTCTGCAAACAATACAAACCAGGGCAACAAAAGCTGTGCGTTGCCAGAACTGCTGCCAGAAATTTTGCCAGCAATGCCATCCAAGAGCATTGACCTTCTAGCTGACATGGCCATGCCAACAAAACATCACAGCATAAAATGAGTCAAAAAAAGTGAAACCTGGAGCTGTTTCTCCTCAGAGAAAGGACAATAGGGAGAGTGATGATTACGGATGGGTTAGCAAAGTCAGAAGTTCATTTCATCAAATACACTCCTTCCCTAGAAAGCAAAAGTAGCCAAAACAACAACAAAAACCCCCAAACCATATATGGCTATCATAATAACTCCCCTACATCCATTTACTTTCCTCCTACAGCAAAGTGTGGCTTGTGAGATGGTGTTTCTTGATCTCCCAAAAGTAAGAAAAGTTCTCTCCATTAACCTGTTCAAATAAGCCACTAGAAAAACAGAAGTGTGAATCCCAGCACACCTGTACTGCAGGTGACATGCAGAGTGCAGCAGAGCAGCTGTCAGGCATGGTCTGAGGAGCTTTTGCCTGTCCCACTGAGGCTTTCTTTTAAAGTGCTTGTAGAGAAAGGATATGCTGGGAAGCAAGAGAAAAAGTGCAGACTGCAACAACTTGATTCCAGAAGGGGCTACAAAGACACTACCTCTCAGCATACCTTCACTCCAGACATGCTGAAGAAGATAAAGCAACTAATCTCCCTTAGGATGCACCAGCCAGCAAAGGAGTATTGTGTCACTGGCCACTGGAATATAAATCCTGCCATAAAGCCTGCAAATATCCTTTGCAGCACCGGCCTTCTCAGGTTTCTCTGGATGAAGCACTATTTCAGCTCTGTGTTCAGCACTTGGAAGGAAGCCAGGAAGACTTCCATAACCACCCCTGATTTGTTAATCCCTTAATGCACAGGCACTGTTTGTTACTTAGGACGTCAGGTTTCATCGCTCCTCAGCACGCTGGTGATAGAACTTCTTGACACCAGGCTGCAAATATTATTGCAAAGTCAATACTCCCAGGGAGAAAGCCAAGCCGAGTTAAAATGTGACTTTGGTGTTGACAAGCCAGTTTGGCACTGCAGAGTTCAAACAGCCAGGATCACCTGGCAACTTTCAAAACAGGAGAAAGTTTGCCAGGATCCTTTTTGACTAGAGTCTTATCCCAAGATCCGCATGGCAACAGCTAAACACTTTCCAATCAAACAAAGCAAGTAAAAACGCAGTAAGCAGATTATACCTTTTTGGGGAAAGTGCTGCGAGCTATATGTACAAATGCATGTGAGTTTGTGTCTACACAGATTTTCCTAATCTTTCTCATTAAAAGAGACAACATTCCAAATCTAGGTGTGTAGCATGACAGGCTGGAGGTGATGCAGCTCAGTATTCCCAAGGAGTTCACCCAGACCACGGTAGCTTCAACAGTCCTATTGCCCAAAGGAAAGCTGACTCCCTGCTTACAATAAATAAAGTTATGTCCTGAATGTGATCTAAAAGAGGCTGGATCCTGCTCTTTTTTGAGGGCCCTGAAGACATCACACAGGGCCTGCACAGCACACCATAGCCAAACCTGCTTCTGCTGGGGAGGTGGATGGCCTTCTCCAGAACACAGAGCTATTTTAAGGCAATTTCCCTTGCTCCTGGATTCAAAAATTTGTAACACAGACCAAAAGGTGATGACACCTGAGGACAGGAGAGGAAAAGGCACAGCCTTCACACCCAGAGCAGCACATAGGTGAAGAGTTGATGCATGAGCCTGAAGCAGCCCCATGCACCCCAAAACTGAGTTTCATCCTCCCAATGCAGTGAGCCTATGCAGCTATTCAGCCCCTATTCATTATCAGCAGTAATTACCAACTGGTTTTTTGACCTCCTAAGGCAGATCTGACAGAGTTGTGTGCTTGGCTGTGGCAGGACAAAGCTAGGCCAAGGGCACAGGGAGCCCATCCCCAAATCCATGCACATCCCAACCGTCCACACGCAGACCATCTGCCTATCAATAGCTCCAATTAAACAGTCTCGGGGTTCCGACCACCACCAGACACCAGCTCAGTCACAGTTTGGGAGAAACACAGAGGGAGTTAAAATTAAATTAGCAAACGATTAATACATGAAGCAACTCCAAAGCTGTTGAGTTGAGCACCCTTTTGGGGTTTAACCCTTTGGTGCCCTGTGGTTTTGTGTCAGTAATGCCAATGCGTATGCTGGGAAAAAGGAGTAATCTTTTAAAAAGCTCTGTCTTTGACAGTCAGGTGAAAATGTGTATTTCAGAAAAAAATAACATTTGACCAAAATTATTTTATTGAACTTTCAGTACACATAGAGCTCTTTATTATTTTTGTTTGTTTATTTTAAATTAGAATGTTTTAGAAATGTGATCCTGAAACAGTCTATTCTCCAATTTGGTGAAATGCAAAGAATGGCACAACATAAAGTGGCAAAAAGGCATTTAAAAAATATTACAAGGACTTTTTTACTCCTCGTACTCATAATTGGGAAGAATCTGGAACAAAATGACTGTCAAATGTGGTGCTTGAAGTAAGAAGCAAAGTATAGAAAAAAAACAACTTTAAAATGCCACACAGGTAGAATATAAAACAGTGAAAGGATGCAAAGAACGGGAAAAAAAAGGTTAACTTTTCCAATGGTTTAAATAGACAATGACTTATTGAGTGCAGCAGAGCTGCCCCTGTTTACACCAACTGCTGTGTTTTACAGGGGATCCAGAGGACATACCAGACAGAATGGCTGTTTTCTTCCCACTGCTTGACATTGCTATATAAAGACAGGTAAGCATCAGGAGTGATCAAAAGCACAGTGGCACATGGAATAGACTTTGAAAGGGAGATGCAAGCAAAAAATGCCACTTTAGAGAGTCTGTTCGGATTTAAGTAAGATCTCAAATAAAAGCTGGGAGCCTGCACCACACAAAACTATTCCCAAGGCTGTTCTTTGACAACAGCCTCCTCTCTCAACAAGATAAAAGTCAATGTAAATGGGCAAGCAGGACAAAATCCTACAGCAAGGACACAGGCAGTGCTGGACTCCCACAGCATCCCCAGGAGCAGAGGTGGATCAAGAAGCTCTGCAGGGAGGCATTAATGCATCTCCCAAACACACACAGACAGAGGATTCACTTCTTTTTCCCCCTATTTTTTTTTTTATTTTAACAAAAGGAGACCATACTCTACCCTTGTGGGGTTAATATGAACTATGTTCTTCCTGGGCAGGATGTTTACCAAAAGCTCTTGTGCAGTCAAATGGGGACTCAGACACAACCATATGGAAACAGGAGAACCGAGCCACACTAGTATCTATTAGGCAGTAAAAACCTACCTGGGAGAGAAGCTTGTTGTCATCCTCCAGCAGTTTCACTTTTGTTTCAAGTTGCCTGATGTAGTTGGAAGACGAATCTTTAGGAAAAGAGAAAAAAACACCACATTTAAGCTTTTTGTGTTACAGGCAACTAGGCAAGTATTGTCAGACAGCAATGTTTTTACACTCGGTGGCAGGCAAGTTTGGGAAAGACTTAATGAATAAAGCCCTGAGTGTATAGGGTGAGGAGGGACTGTGTCAAAGGATTTTTCACTAAAAAGCTGAGATTCAGCAACAGCAATATCTTCTGTCAACCTGCATCAATGACATCAGTTTGACAGGTGGGGTGGATATAGAAGGAAAGTGAAGTCGAAACATTGTGGTTTGTATTTTTAAAAAGTAATTTCCTAGTTTTGAAAGCTATTCTCACTCATCTAGAATGCACCAAAATACTCCACACAACAGAACAGGAAGTTTCCTTTTAGGTTTGAATAAACAACCCCTCCACACACGTGCCTTTTCCTTTCAAAAACAACTGAGAAACTCACAAACTAAGCTGTTGGCACAGCTCTAAGAAGAGGTCAGTGCCACAACTCCCAGTGCTGTAAAAGGGGGAGAAGTGTATTCAGAAAGGCCACAAAGCTGCAGCGTGCACACAGCTTGACATACACAACGAGTGCCTACCCAGGACATCTGTTTTTTCTGGTGGAAACACGTGACACTAACCAGAAAAAATACCAGGACAATAAAATACGGAATATACTCACATTAAACGGTAATATTCAACCTAAAGGAATGCAATGGCCAGTTTTACCATTGCAGTAAGACAGCAACAGCAGATAGGGTGGCCTGGCATAGAGGATAAGTTGCTGGAGAGCTCTGTGGGTGGCTTACTATTCTCCAAAGCATCTGGCTTTTGTTCTGAACCATGCTTTGAAGAAACACATTTGCAAATTTCACAGGGAAGAAAATAAAAGAACCTGGGAAAACCTTTTCTCCATTTTCATTATAGCTGGGTGAGTTCCTCCCATACACTTGGATCTTTGCAAAATTTCTCCTCCACTTGTAATATGAGTAGCAGAGGCCATGAGCTGTTACAGCAGGAGGAAAAGTTTTGACACGTAAGTATATGAAAAACCCCAAACATTTTCCATACTTCTAAAAGGGCTTTGCAAAGTGGAATTATATTTTACCTCATCTCAGTGATTACCACATGCCTGCAGAAGCCACTGTTGAACCCCAGGACTCCTTGCTGAGCACGAATCTGTTATGAATGAGGTGTTAACACAATGGCCCCGGTGCTGGTGAGTGTGTGCTGCCAATGGCCAGCACCTTTTGGGATCAGCCCCACAGGGTGAGCAGACACCTCTGGCTACAGCTGTGGCACACCAACACTCACCCACGCACACGGGTGAGGTTCAGGCTGGCTCTGTGCTCAGCTTCTCTCTGCCTTTGCCAGTGGCTGCCAAACACACTCGGCACTAAGCCTGAATGCTCTTCCTGGCCACTCCGGGCAGCTCAGCAGAAGAGCTAGCAGGGGAGCTACAGCTAATCACTGAGACTGCTTTGGCCACTCAAGGTAAAAACTGGAATATGCTCAAAAAAGTGCTACCAAAGACCAGTGCCAAACCGCTCATAAAGGAACAGCAGGACGGATCCGAGTCAAGTGCCCATCTAAAGCTCACTCTCAGAGGAAAAATGCTCAGTTTTTTGGTCTGGATTATGCTTTGTCCAAACCCAGGAAATCCAAACAAGTCCTCATGAGAAAGGTTAAGAAGACACTGTAGGGAGCTATGTAAGTTCAGTGAACAGCTTAAGTGGTGACAAGGTTCACAGCAACATCGGCTTGAGCTGCAGAGACCACAAGCTCAGCCCAACAATTACCCTAACGTGGGGGGAGTCTCCAGCTCAAAGGAGAAGAGAGCAAACCAAGTAGGTTATAGAATCAATCTAAAGCACCTTCCCTGTGAAGGCCTCCTGCCAACAGCACCACAACTTCAGCCATGCATATCTAAAGACAGCAAGTAGAATGCTGCAGTAGATCAGTGCTGAAGTCAGCAAGATTTTGGGATCAGCTTGAAGAACTTGCTGAATTAGTAACGATCCTGTCCTCCAGCAGAGTGCAAGGGGGGTTTGAGACTGTTAAATAATAAGCCAGGAGGACCACAGATCCTTTGGTCTGACCTCCTCTGTGCCCCAGACCACCACACTTTAAGTTAGCTTACTCCTAAATTCAGTACAACAATACATATTTGGCTAAACAGTTCCAAAACCAGTCTCCATCTCTGTCTGCAGACAACCAGAGACTACACCACTTCCACTTGTGTGCTAAATACAACAGCTTCCACTGGTAGATCTGGTCAGATAAGGTGTCCTTCCCACCTGCACTCCAGCTCCACTGGTAGCCTCATAGAGCTAGCAGCTACAAGAAATTTAGGTTAAGCAGATGAAGGGTGATGCAGAAGCTGTTGTGTTCAGGCCCTGAATGCTACAAGAAATGACTGGCTGATTGACGAGAAGAATAGAGCATGACTGCCAAAGAGAAGGAAATGGAGAATTATTTCCTCTCTGTAGTTTCATACTCCTTACCAAAAATAAGGGTACTCCTTGGGAAGGCAAGCCCTGCATCCTCAGGAGCCAATGCACACCAGAACTACTACCAGCCCTGAAAGCCTGATCTGAGATCTGCTAGAATTCTTCAGACACTACTGTCCAACCCCAAACCACATCTGACATCTGACCTCAGCCAGAAAAGACCCTACAGCAACATAAAACATACATAGGGGGGAAAACCCCCCAAAAAAACAAAACAAAACAAAAAACAACAACAACAACAACAAAAAAAAAAAAAAAAAAAAAAAAAAAAGAGTTGTTTTGTCAGCAGAAGATGCTCCACCTTGGAAAAAGGCTGAGAAACAGTACTCAGAGTCATCATAACCCTCAGAAATGAATCACCTCCATCTTCTGGACCTTCCTGTTGTTGAGGCAGGTGCCAGATAAGCCATTGGCATCTTGATCTCAGTTTAAAGAATCTCATAAGTCTCACAACAGCAGGCAGTAACACCACCAGGCTAAGCAGTGAAAACCCAGGCTAGGTCTTGCCTATGTTAGATCAAGAAACACATTCCCAACATTTTTCTGCCTCTGACCTTCCTCTTATCAGTGAGTTTCCCTCCTCTCCTGCCTCCCCCAAAGCCAGGAGACAAGGATAGCCCCTGTGACCCACCCAGGAGAGGCAGCAGAGCTGGATCACTGACTGATCAGACTCATCTATCCCTTTTCATTAGAAATCAAACAAATGGTCCTCACTGCTGTGTCAAAGCCTGCTGCCACCTATGAGCAATGCTCCACCTTCACCAGCCCAAAAGCTCTCTCCTCAGTAGCCTGAGCAGCTCCCACACCCAGGCACTGGGGCATACCCCCAGCACAGCCACCCAGCCACACCTCACGGCACTGATTTTGAGTCCACCCAAAATTTTTTGAGTCCACTGATTTTGAGTCCACTGCCCTGCTGCTGACCAGACAAGTGTGGTGGTCAAGGGCACATGGTCAAGAATAAGCTTTCTAGCACTCTCCTCTCTGGCACTCAGTACTGTCTGGGATGCCACCAAGGCCAGTGTCCTCCTCTAGTTACCCTTGGGGCCACGAGCAGCAGCTGCATGAGCAATGTGTGCCTTAGTGGGCCAGATGGCACCAGAGGGAAGGAATTTCCCATCAAAACATTTCACATCCCACTCGGCACCCTCCCTGTGGCAGCCATCACACAGAAGAGGAAGTCAGGGAGAGAGGCAGCAGTGTGCCCTGCCAGGCTGCTACCCACAACAGCAAAACGGGTGAAAACTGTAATCACCATCAGCCATCACTCTCTTGCACAGGGTAAATGCTACAAGTTAAATCGTTGAGAGGGCTGTAAAACCTGAAGTCCTGTTTCTTTACAAAGCCTTGGAAAAATTAATTGGATGTAGCTCCCCACATTATCTCCATGAGAGGTAGAAGAGCCACGTTCCAGCTCAGGAAGGAGCATTACTGTTATTATCCATCCTCCTCAAGATTTACTGTTCTAAAAAACATACTCCATCTGGAATGGGATGTAATTCAGCTTGGATATAATCTAGCTGAGTAACTTTTCTCCACATAGATAAACCACTTAATACTCATTACAGCTAAATGGAGGCAAGACAAATCACTCTACCTTGTTTTAACGCAATGGTCTCTCAGAGAGCAGGGAACTGCCTGGCTCCTCAAGCTTTGCAAAAACATAAATTAGAAATTGTTTTAACAAACAAAACGATCTTGCAGCCTGCAGAGCACAGAATGGAGACACTTGGAGCCTTTCTGATTCTCACCTGAGATTTCAGAGGAATCTGTCAGGGGGTAAATATGATAAATTACACATTTATTTTGACAGTAGCAAAATAAATGGTTTTATTTCCTTGTATGCCACTTCTCCAACCACAATCATGCAGAGCAGAGGTTTGTGTGGCAGCTACACGGCTGAGATCAAGACACTTAAATATAAGACCTTTTCATAATGAGGCGTTACTACTTAAATGAATATAAGAAAAAATATGCACCCTCTGCTTAGGGCAGTTCACAGCAGAGATGCCAGAAAAGGTTAATGTAGGTGTCTGTGAGATGAGAAGATTGTCAAGAGCCCTTTTGTGGAACTCACTCACAGCAGGACAGCCCTTACACCCAGCCTGGGCAATACCAACCAAGCATGATTTAAGACAGTAAAGCATAGCTATATTTTGTCAATGTCCTGCAAACAAGGCTCTTCCTGTCCTCATAAAAAGCAGCATCCCTAGAGGGATTCTCCCAAACCAAAGAGGAAAGGCACATGAAGGAATGAAGGTCTGCCAGATTTGCACCTTGCAGCCAGCTGCCTTCTTTGCATGATAGAATGCTGACATTTTCTCTTCCTCTCCTTCCATCAAAGATCATCTCATAAAAAGGCCTGTGCTCAATAAAACACTTTGCTGTTTGTTGGCAGTTTCATTATCACATCTCTGCTCTTCACCACCATATTTCAAATTTGTATTGCTCTACTGGTCTTGCTTCTTGACACAGACAAGCAGGCTGAAAAATGGCCAGTGGTTATTTCTTGTAAAGAAGTTGATTTATTAAAGCAAAAGCACTCTTTCAGAGCAGCTGGAAAGCAGATGAAACTCACATATCTTCAAGACTGTCATTAAAGGAAACTATTGGGAGAGATGGACAAACCCACCACCCTTGCTTTTTCCTAGGTAGCCCCATTTTTCTATTTTTACCAGCAAATCCCATCCCCAATGTCCTGTTTCAGACTGGTATGCAAGGCAAGTTTTTACAACAGGCTTAACCCAGTGGATGGCTTAAATGTGAGCAGGGACACCACAAAGCCAGTGCTGAGTTACTTCAGTTTCACAGGTGCTGCCCTTTGCTATGGTACCACCAGGGCTTTCAGGGAATGCTCCTTGGTTTGCCTTGGTATGGAATCTCAGCATAATCTGGGTGGGAAGGATCCTTTATCAGTCATCTAGTCCAACCCCTGCAGTAAGCAGGGACATCTTCAACCAGATCAGGTTGCTCAGAGCCCCATTCACCTGTCCTTGAGTGTTTCCAGGGATGGGACATCTAGCACCTTGCTGGGCAACCTCTGCCAGTGTTTCACCAGTTTCATTGTAAAAACATCTTTCCTCATATCTAATCTAAGTCTGACCCCTGTCAGTTCAAGGCCATTGAAGTCCCTCTCCAGCTCTCTCATAGCCCCCTTTAGGTACTGAAAAGCTGCTCTAAGGTCTCCTTGGAGCCTTCTCTTCTCCAGGCTGAACAACTCCAACTCTCCCAGCTTTTCCTCAGAGAAGAGGTGTTCCAGCCCTCTGATCACCTTCACATCTTCATGATCATCAGGCCCAAAATACCATACTCTGCTAATCCCAAATCCCATGCCTTTCCAGTAGCATCTCAGGCATAATTTGGGGTCTTCCTTGGGATGTGGTAAGAGAATATGCAACAAGAAGGTCTATGGTAAATAGAAGCTCTCAGCATTTCGTACCTCTGCAAGATATTCTGCAAGCAAATCATACCAACCTGCTCGACCTCTTATCCCATCACCTCATTCACCATGGGTTGTGTAGGGAGAAGTTTCCTCTGCACTCTGCCAGCCAGTGTTAAAAGGTGGCAGGAATGCACTTACAGAAAGAGAACTAAGGTCAAATCTTAAATATTTCCATAGCGAGGTGCTGCAGCACATCTACTGAACAGACACTGCCTTAGACTACACTAAATAAATAAAAGGCCCATCTGTAGCCTCCAAAGCCACCCATGATAACATCTGTCTGAATAAGACTGGTAGGATCAGGCCTCATTTATAAGGCACAAGTGATAGCTCAGGCATAGCTTAGTTATTCAAACACTAATCAAAATGACAGAGAAGTGTGTAGCCAGTCCAATCACAAATAACAAAGAAATATGTCTCAGACTAATATACATTTTTAACTCTAACAAGACAGAGGCTAGGCACTGGCAACATGGCTGTGCTGCCACGACGTGCTGCTCTGACAGGATGGAACATATGCCACTGCAGCTATTTAATTAACATTTCATAGAAAGCCTCTAACTACAAGCTCTGAAGGTTTCCAAGACTGTATGTTCCCGACTCAGTTTCAGTTCATTAGACCTGTCTGGGTGCTCAGTGGCCCCAAGTTGGCCTGTAAGAGCCTAGTAAGGTCTCTCCTGTCTCTGGTTGTTACAGATCACTACTGTGACTTCCAGCCACAACATCATCTCCGCGCACAGCAAAACATCTGCCTGCGACTGTCGAGAGTTCAGGAGCTCCTGATGTCAGGATTCACTAGGAGGGGGCCCAGTGAGGGGGCTGATAGGGAAGGAGGAGTGTGTGTGTACCCATGTTCTGCAGCACAGTGGCCACCAGTTTCCCTTTCCTTGCTTGGGTGATACGTACATGACAATCTTTGGGGGGGCTGTCCCTCTGTCACAGCACAGCACAGCACAGCACAGCACAGCACAGCTGGCACCACTGGAGAACATTTGCATCTGAGGATGTCTAACCCACACAACCCACAAAACCTGCCTAACAGGAAGGTGGTAAAACACCTCCCAATCTTGTCATCTGAAACCACATCATATTTTCCCCCTCCTGAGAGGACAACAAGTAGCTACTCCCCTGCTGCTGGGAGTGGGCAAGGACAGCAGTGCTGCTGTGGCCCTCCAGGGCTCCCCACAGCCCTTCTGTAAGCCTGCATGCAGAGGTCAGCACTTCACCAGGCTGCTCTGATGTGCTGCCTGCATGACAGACTGCCTCAGCCCTGGCCACTAGTCACTACTAGTTGTTCAGGTTTCCTGGGGAGATCTTTCCTGCTATTCACTCAGAAATTTTCAAGGTAAACAACCAAGGAAAAAAATGTGTTTGCTTCACAAGTTGTGTTCAATGCCCTCACTGTGGGCATCACCCCGAGAAAAATCAGAGTGAGTTTTTGATGGTTCAGCCTGAGAGTAAGCTTTCAGTCAAGAGAAAATAGACTGTAATTAGATGAAATAAGCAAACACAGCAATAGAAATATTAATGTCCAAGGCACGCACAGCCAGACGGTCTTGACTAGTGTACATGTAACAGAGAAAAGCTGATTTACATTCCCTGCAGTGCCCTTGCTGCCTGAACATGGAAGCCTGCCCTGTCTGAGGAAGTAGGTGCTCTCCAGATCAATCCAAGGTGCTGCAATACCTGCAACACCCATCACAGCCCAGTGACACCAGGCAAAATTCAGGGTTTCCTTGGCCTCTTTTAAGAAGCCATTTGCTGTGCAATCACTAGATGTACTCAATGATTTCTGCCTGAATGCAGACAGCTCTACAGAAAGTAGGACAATGTTCAGATTTCAGGTGGATCAAAGTGATCCTGTCTTCCAGACACTGTGGGGTGAGCATTTCTATACCAGAGCTTGCTAGGTGATATGAAGGGAGACAACAGAAGATACAGAAGTTGGAGTAAAGACACGGGAAGATCCAACTGACTACTGGGTTTGGTGCTGCACTCATGAAAACTTGCAAGAGAGGAAAATATGAGTAACACCAACAAATTGGAGGTTCTTTGATGGCCTCATGCCTTAGTTAACATAGTTAACAATCAAAAAGCTTAGCTTTCCATGTCAGAGCTGCACTGTAGCAGTGCAGGAGCTTTTGCTGTCACCAATCCCAGCAGAGCAAAGCCATAGCCCACTAACCAGTGCCAAAGAAGTGACTTAGGAGATCATCATAATCTTCCTTATCCTGTACCTCTCAACTATTGCCACAGATGGGCAAGGGCTGATCTACCACAGTATGGCCTGAGCAGGACCTTCCATGAGAGTCTAATTTTAGAAACAGAGAGATAAACCCTCTGCTTTTGGTAGACCCATGGATTGTCTCTCCTTGGTACAACAAACTCCTTGATCCACATGAAGGAATGGCCAGACTCTGCTCAAAATTTGGGTCCTAGCAACCAGTTGGGTTGGACTCTCCTGCGGGGGAAGACAGAGGTGAACAGAAAGTTGTGTCACCAGTGCTCGTTTGGGGAGTGAAGCTGCAAGTCACTCACTGCTAATGGGATTCTGCAGCTTTAATGATTATGAAAAGGTTAAAATGACCTGCCAGGCACCCTCAGCTGTTTAAGCCTCTTTTCCTTCCTCGTGCTGCTTTAATCTTGATAGCATGATCACGTGACCAGGTCAAAAAAAGCCCCAAAGCCGATTAGCATCTTTCCACCAGCTACAAAGGACTCAACATTTGGGATAACGTGGATGTCTCAGCGAGAGTGGCCCGCTTTGCTCCACAGCCTCCTTTTGGGGGCACTGACAGACACTGCAGCCTCTGGAGGTCAGCGAGAGAGCACGGTCCCAGGGGAAATTCCCTGTAACCGATGGGACAGGTTGTACTCATTTCTATTTGTATCAATCCAGTTAGTTAATTTCTCTCTCCCATTGCCAAAACCCAACCCTTCCTGTCTGAATTTGGATAATGCTCTGGTAGCTGCTGTCACTGTCTCTACAGCATCAACCAAAGGCTCAGTCCGTCCCACTGCCAGCATGCCACACTCACAGCCTCTGCCAAGGTCAACCCAAACTTTTGTGGCAGCATCCTTTGATTCCTCACACACAGCAGTCCTGTGAAAAAGCATCTTGGAGACTACTGCAATTTGTAAACTGCGCATGAACCAGCTGTTAGGCTGAAAACAATATCTGAGATCGTATCATGATGCAGAAACAAGAGACCTGTATGTAAACAGGGGAAATAATCCTCCTTCACCAGCGCTATTAAAGATCTTGAATAGGGATCTGTGTCCAGTTTTAGGCATCACGCTTCAAGACTCATGTGGGCTAGTTGGAAAAAATTCAGGAGAGAAATAAGGAGGATCAGCGTGTGGAAAGTATAATCAAGCAGGAGAGCTTGAGGGAATCCAGATTGCTTAGCCTGGGGAAGAAAAGACCAGACATAGATGCAGTAATGGATTCAAATATGTAAATGATTGTCAGAAAAAGAAAAAGTGAATAAATTGTTCTCCATCTCCACACAGCAAGAGCAAGGTCTCTAAGAAATTTAAGGGCTCGAAGAGGTTGCCTTGGGAGCTGCTGGAATTGCCATTAATGATGACTTTCACAAGCAGGTTAGACAAACATCTGCCAGGAGCAGTTTAGGTAGAGCGGACTCTGACTTGGGGCAAAGGGATTGGTTTGGTGAAACTGAGAGTCCTTCAGTCCTGTTTTCCATGTCTACACTGTGCAATATCACATGAGAAAAATCTGTGGATGTTTCACTTTAATTCCAGAAAGCAAACACCATAAGTTATTTGAAGGCAAAAATGAAATCACTAAACAACTTCTCGTCATGTCAGATTCAGCAATCTGAAACCATCCATGCCTTTTGGTTTTCCCTTACCTGCAGAAAGTCTCACCTAACTGCAGAGTGCCTGGCAAAGAAGAAAACATGGCTGGAAAGACTGTGGGGAGAACAAGTGCTGGGGTAGGACTCTGACATTACTGGGATGTTTGCAATAAAAAGGTTATATTGGAAACAGATGGCTGTGTAAAATACAGAGATTTCAAAAGTTAGTACTTCCCCACAAAAAAAAGAGGGGTTTTATCTTTAAGAGTTATCCAACTTTTCCACACAAATTCACAGTCCTAAATCACAGAAGGCCAGCATGTACGAGGCTTGGTATGACTATAGTAACAACATATGGTCTCTAGCTGAAAGAGCTTAAAAAAGAGGATGCTCGGTGTATGTAGGCAAGCTGGAGAATGCCAGGAAACCACGTGGGTTAGGAAACAGCCTCAGAAGCACTGATAGTCCAGCTGTGGTCAAGGCTCATAGGCACTGTCTCAGAGGAAAGAGCTGCAGAAAGCTATGGAGACAGCTGAGTCCTCATCTGAGTCTTTGAGCATCACAAGTGAACGTGCTGATTTGAAAACTGAGGATGGGGGAATGGAGACCAGGTTGTTTTCAGCTATTTTAATAGTCCAGAAACTCCCATAATAAGTTGCTAACTTCCCCAAAACAACCAGATGGTCTCTTAAGACTGGAAGGTAGCTATCAGAAGCCCAGAAACTCTTGGGTTCACACTAGTTAAACCAAAAAGGGTTGCAAATGAAAGTCAAGCTGGATTCAGAGTCCTTTGCCACCCTGTCCCAGTCAGACAGCTCTGGAAATAAGGCCGATCTGAAATGTTTGCATGCACAGGTGGCCTGCTAAATTATCTCTTACAAATCCAATGAAATGAGCACAAGTGCTCCCAGAATCTCCTCCGTGGCCCCCAGTTTGCACTATTGCTGCTCCACTTCGCAGCAAGGAGAAACAGTGAGCATCCACAATCAGTATTTTTCTCTTTCATCTCCTCACACTAATCAAAGTTGCACAGGATGTTTGTCCCCAAATCTGAATCCACCCAAACACATGCAGATTTGATCCCACCCTTGGTGGATTTTGTGGGGTGGCTGTATTTCCAAAAGCTTCACCAGATTTGGCAAGACCTTTGCTGAAATGTCTCCATTTTCATGGCAAACTTCTAACCATTGATAGTTCAAAACCCAGTGTGAAAGACTTGAGGTTAATCCAAAGGCTTGTGAAAGAGAACAGTTGTGAATGAGCTTTGCTTTGACATTTTAAGTTTGTTTGAATCCTTTAACATGTTCTCCTGGATAGATTAACATTAACTCCTAGGTAAGAAGCACTGCCAAATTTCAGATGGCTGTAAATCTATTCGACACTCTACATACAAATGGGCCAGTAGGTTTTATGCAGGAATTCCCACTGCCTTTGAAGGAATCCTGCTTAGAAACTGATAGCACAAAGCAGTCCAGCTGCAGAAGGGCTCTCTTGGGTTTACAAAATTATTTCCTAAGCAACCTGCGAGGGGAAACGCAGATTACCAGATTAATTGATGGGGGGTTTTTTGTTAAAAGGGTAAATAAAATCCTAAATAGTTGCAGAAGTCTTCCTTTGCAAACATCAAGTTGAAACTTTTGCAGGCTCTAAAAACACATTTTGGGTTGTGAATCTGCTCCCCCTTTTTTCTTGGGAAGATTCTTCTGGACAATAAACGCAGCGAGCCTGGGAGAGGGCTGAATAATTATCCACTCCACACAATGGAAACGAGCCTTTCCAATGTGGTCCTCAACTGTCAGGAATCCAAGCTGTGTGATAATTAAAACTCAAAAATCCTCTTCCATCCAGAGAGAAATTAAACTTTCATTTCCACTCCTCAAATAACCCCACCATGTCCAGGAAGCTCCCTATTTTAAAAAAAAAACAAAAAAACTCATAGATGAAAATTATGCCCTTCTGAGTACTGACAGGAAAAATTTAATTGGCAGCGAGAAAAAACTAATGATTAGGTTAATGAAAAATAGGCTGTATTGACTCAGGCCACTCGACCATTCCTGATGAGGGTAAACAGCCCCCCTTCTTCTTCCCTGCTCCCCTCGCCTTTGTCTGCTGCGCACGGCAAGGCTGAGAGCAGGAATGCATTCAAAGGCAATGCCTCGTTGGGAAAAGGCTGGAGCCAGATCAAAGTCCTTCCACCCAGGGGCCCACCGGAGCCCAAAGCTCTCTGAATGGTCTCCATGTGCCCATGAATTCATTATCCCCCCCACACTGCACAGGCTGCCCTACATCTCATCTTTAACCCCAGCACTGTCTGCCCCCATCTCTCTTCCTGGGCCTAAAAAGGTGCAAGGTAGCAAAGGTGCTAATGCCTTTTCCAGCAAGAAGCATTTATCCATTTATAACTGCCATTTACCCATTTATAACTGGCATTTATGTGCAGGATGGCAACAAGCCTCCTTCCCACACTGGGGCTGGCAGGGGAGGGCTCTTGGCCAAGTGGCGAGGAAGATGCCTGACTTCACAGTGTCACCCACTCTTGCCATACTACTTGGGATGAGGGCTGGTTGGGAAATTTTAGGTAAAGCAGTTTTTTGTAGGAAAATACTGCTTTATCAACAGACCATTTTTTTATCCCACACACTCAGTTTCATGCAATTTTTAGCTCAGGATGAAATTTCTGGTCAGACCCTCAGAGAGAGAAGAAGAGAAAGCCTAAAATAGCTGTGAGTCCATAGCTTAAGGCAATCACCAGGAAACGTCTAAATCCCTGCACACTAAGCTCTTCTGGAGTTGGGGATTGTACGTGTATGTGTCAAAGACACAAACTTCTATGGCCAAGGATATGGAGCTTTGCTAAACTGCAGGCAGAAACCCCACAGCTGGTCCTATTTGCCAGAAATAACTGCAGTTGTAGAGCCAGTGATTCCTACAGGCAAGGATGAGCACCTGTGAAGGCGCCAGTGTTCACCTACAGTTCAGTTTTGGATCTCCGTGTGTTTTGCTTTTAGCTGGTTTAATGTGCTGGGCTCTTCCAGAGATCCAGTGTTTTGGGAAGAAACGCTCTGCTGCAGACCAGAGCAGAAGACCCTGTTCCCCTCCACCCACTCCCCTGTGATTTTGGGGTTTTCTGAGGTATTTATTTTCTCTCCCCCTGCCCAGTTCCTCCTTTCCATCCAGCAGCAGAAACCCCTCAAGCTTCACACTCTCCTATTGCAGACTGTAGTTAAACGTGCTGCACCTGCCTACTAATTTAACTGACTTTTGATAAACACAATCCAATGGCAGAGTGAGACCATGAGATGAAGGTGTGCTTCTTCCTAAACATCTTGAGGGATTCAGTACAGACAGGAGGAACAGCCATACATAAAAAATTATAAAGTATGTACTCAATTCACTGTACTTCAGTGTCAAGCTGGAAGATGTCATGGATCCAATTCCTGTCAACTTTCACCTGAGAAAAAATTCAACCAAAAAACCATAAACAACTGTGTCACAGAGGAGACCCTTTATGCCATCAAATTATACAAACAGAGACAGTTGCCTATGTTCTTACTTGAGGGTGGAGGGAAATCCTTGTTTTGGAAAACAAAACTCCTACCTGCAGCCCTTTCCTGCCTGCGTCTGCTGCCCTGCTGTGGGAGTCAGCAAGAGGAAATTAAACAGGAGAAGGGCTGTCAGGTGTAATGTGTTGGCTATGCCAAACCAGCATGGGCTTTGTCAGGGCCAGCTGGGAACAGCAGTAGGCCAACCAAAAATATGCTATAACCCAGAACTGAGCAGAACAGGGACTCCAGATACCTAAGCGAGTGACACAGGGTATGGCTTAAGAATCTAAATACAGCAAATGTGTAATTATAATGCCTGGAAAGAAAGGCCAGACAATGCATACCTAAGAATTTCCTAACGCACAGTGTTTAAAGGGAATAGAAAAAGGTGGAGGCAGAGATTACAGTGCATCACTGGGCTGGATTGAAACAATGAGACAAGGGAACAAAACCTGTTTTAAAACAAGTTAATAGTACAGTGTTACTACAATAACAATAGGAGACATAATTTAGAAGTAGTAAGTCCATCCTCAGGTAAGTTTCCCTAATAATTGTAACTCACTCTTGTCCATGCTACCACGCCCAGCCAGGAGCTTTAGGGAAGCCCCCTACAGAGCTGGTCTGTGCAGAACTGGCCCCTTCCAGGGGATGTGAGGGAAGGTGGCCTGGCAGCACCCCACAGGAAAAGCCCCTGATGATCACAGCAAAGCAGGGAACTGCACCATCACCTTGCCTGGGGTAGCCAAGGAGAGCCCAAGCATTTGCCCCCTGGGGATAATAAAACCAATCCCGCAGTGACTCAGAGTGCAGGCAGTTGGAGGAGACTTTCTGATACCCCCCAAGCCAAGCAAGTGCTCACAGAGCTTTGCAAAGGGCTGTGCAAACCTTTGCCATGTTTCTCTGAGGTTACATGCAGAAACTAAAACTATGCAACACAGCCAGCTTTCCCTGTTATTTATTAACTGGTTTATTGCCTCTCACTCAGGCCCTTTGGACTGGCAGCTGACGGCTCCCTGCCAGGCAGGTTGACATGTGCTTCTCCAGGCTACAAAGCAACCTTCATGGCTCTTGGCCTCACCACTCCAGCAGCACTCAGGGGCCCACAGGACCCACCTCTGCATGCTGGCTTTCAAAAGCATATTCTGTATTTTGGGCTTGAAGGGCAGGCTCTCAGCAGTGTGAAGCCCTGCTCGCTCCCCAGTGTCACATTGGTGAGCAGGTTCTGGCTGTAGCCATCATGGCAGAGCTGGGGCAAAGGGAAGGAAAGGGGAAAGGGACCCTCTGATGTACTGCAGAAATAACTGCCATTCATGTCTTCATTCTCAACCATGTGATGGTTGAGAATACATACAGGCATTCAGAATACAGGCATTTCCTGTATGCTCCTGTGTGTCACCTGTGGCTCCTCTGTGTCCTTGTCTCAGGACTATCTGAGAACTAGTAGAGGGAGAGAAGATGATCTTATTTCCACAGAACAGCTATTTGTTGCACCCATAGAAGAAGAAAAAGACTACTAAGCACAGGCCCCCTAAAGCCACTGCTATCTGTCATCTGCCCCACAGTTAATCAGGTGGGTTCATTTTCTAGGGGTGTACACTGCACAGAGATGGGAAGCAAATTGTTCACCCACAGATAAAAGGGTGTTTCTTTGGTTCAGGCACAAGGGTAGTGAAGGAAAATACATGGATGGTTAAGATAATGCCATTCATAAAAGCATAAAGATGTTTCAGGTCATATAGCACCGAGGTTCCCAAATTGTTTTGTTTCCCAGTTACTCCCACTCTTGAGAAATATGTTCTATGCCCTCCTTCCTACAAGCCAGACATTACATAGAAATAGCATTTTGAAAGGCCAAGAAAATTATGGGATGCTGTTTCAGGACCTACCATAGCCCTGAATAACACCAGGACAAGTCCCAGCTGCCAGCTTACTGGTAGCATATTGCTTTGGAAGAGAGGAGCCCACAGCCCCCCAGAGCTTGAACCTCAGCTGAAGATGCTGTAGTCCCCTCCATCCCTCTCAGAAATGCAGTGTCCCTGGGGGGGGAAGTTATATCTCCCTGGAGCCCCTGAAGTCACGGATAACATCCGTCTCCTCCCCAAAGCCAGGTTTTTCTCATGTTGTCAGTTAAACAGAAGTAGGTAAGTGCCTGTTACTTCCCTTGAGAAACTGTGCTGCAGCCTAATAGCTTTCACCTTGAGGAAACATTTCCTGACAACTTTCTCCTTCACCTAATTTCATCCCATTAATCCTGGTTATACAGGCTGGAGTCACACCACACCACACCTTGCAGACATGGGGGCTCAGTGAGTGCATTCCCACTGAGGCTGCTTGCTCCCACTACCAGAAAAGGGGAGACCCAATCCTCACACTCCCTCACTGTCGTCTGAACCTCCACAGGCATGTGAGAAATGCCTGGGAAGTTGCTTGCATGGAGGGATTTGTTCTTCCCCACCCTGCTCCCCCATCACCATCGCTGCCAAACATTCTCTGAATGTGGTTTTAAATGACAGGTCGCCCCGGCCTTTCTCTAGGAAGTGCTTTGCAATGCCAATCTCCATGCCATGAACGCACAGTCTGCACAGCACTATTTGTGTTGACCAACAGGAATTTAATCAACCAACAATAATAAAGTGGGTAATACTCAATTGTATGAAGCCGCCAGTCAGGTGAAAGGATTTACAAAGGCTGGATTGATCTCTCAGCCCTGGCAGCTTTCCCACGGTCCCCTTCTAATCTGTGGAGCCAGAGAGAATACATGAAAACTCCAAAATCTGGGTTTTCCTGCGGGGTGTGTTAAGTTCAAATAAGTTGACTACACATGTGTATTTTTTTTCACGTCCCCCTGTTCTGATGCTGGCTCTTCCCTTACCCTAAAGGAGCATCGTGCCAGAGCAAAGCCCCTTGGAGACAGCCAGCTTATGTAACCACTAATGCCATAAGCACTACAATGTCTTTAGTGTCAAAAAGGCTCAACAGAGACTCAGACCAACTGCAGCCAATTCACTGCGGAGAGTTAAAGAGAAGAAACTGGTGTTACGTTGGGAAATCAACCAGCATGGCCAGCATTGCTTTAGCAGATAGTAACTTTCCAGCAGGTATGGGAACATCTGGCACCACAAAGCATTGGCAGGATGGTGTTTGCTTACTTGGGGGAAGAAAGGAATGTAAGGAAATGCTCCAGGGCATTTTGGCTGCAAACGCCTGAAAGTATCTCCTCTCAGAGCCACAGTATTAGCTTGTGCCCCCTCTGGCTCTGCGCTTGTGCAGGCTGCTTGCACCCTCACCTTCCTCCTGCAGAACCTGCTTGCACTTCCAGCTGGGAGCCCTGCAAGACAGGGTCAGATGAGGGTGACACTGGTCAACACTGTGGGAGTTGACCCATTGGGGTGACACTGGTGACCACTGTGGAAGCCAACATGCTAGAGAGCAAAGAGGGTAACTCAGGCACACCATCCCCTGCACAAGGCATGGTCCATCAGCACCGTGGGTCCTCCTCTTCCAGCACCTCAGTGGCTCCCCCTGAAACATGGAGACCCTGGCACATGGCTGAGCAGTCCCATCCCATGCATCTCAGAGCACTCAGTGGCTTTGGAAATGATCTGTGGTTCACATCATCCAGACATTCACAGTATTGCTGATTTTACAGCCATCTCCCCACAAACCAGGCAATCATCTGAGTTTTGGACCTGAGCTGCAGGAATTGGTAGCAGCTGTGATACTGACAGTGGTGGCTGCACAGGGGCCACCAAACACAAAGGTAACACTTCTGGCTTGGAAAATCCTTGAGCTGCAAATCTCTGGTGGTTGGGAGAGTATTGCAGGGAAGCATATCATCATATGTGGTCATCACTTTGCCCTAGCTCTAATTCCCCTGAACACTACTGGAGACAGGACATCAGGCCAGGGGGATCTTCAGTCTGACCCAAAGCAGCCACTGTCACAGTTTTCAGGCCATTTTCACCTCTGCTCCTCACAGGGCTCAGAGGCACTGCTGTGGAGAAGAGGACCACAGCATGAGGACATCCACTGCTCTGCCCCACATCCAGCCAGCTATAACCATGCTGACCCACACCATGAGATGGGGACAGAATTAAAAGGAAAAGAGAAACTAAACAAACACATAGAAGTACCCAAGCAGGGGGGGCAACGCAGCAAAACAGAGCAGCATAAACCAGCAGTACAGGCAGACTGGCAGTAGCTGTCAGTCCAAGGGTCAGTTGCAATATCTTATTCATCCACATCCCTATTAACTGTCATAGCACAGGATCTAATGAAAGACACCTTAAAAGCCCATCAGAGTAATAATTTTACAATTCATTTGTGAAGAAGAAGGTCTGGGAGGGCCCTGCAAGTAGTGATGCCTCCCTTGGCTAGGAATCAGCTGCGTGAGAAAGCTGAGAGCCCACAGTATGGGCATTTGTTCTGCTTTATGGCAGATGTGGTTTGTGGTAGGAAGAAATCAGGGACAGAGATTTCCTGTACTGGGAGGAGGATTAGGCAGAGGTTTGGCAGCCTTCACCTTTGAAGCCAAGGTTGTGTTTCGGAGGTCAAAGTCCTCTGTCCACAGAATTATTCACAACACTCGTCAGAAAAAAAAAAAAGTAAACATCTCTCCACAGTTGTGAGCAATCCCCTCTCCATCCACTTCTGTTTTAGTGCTGAGGAGAGACCAAAAAAGGCTGGCCTGGGAGTCACACCTCCATCCCACATGGCCAGATCACACCACCTCCACCAGCTGGCTGAAGGGAATAAACACACACATGCACCCAGCAGCTCCCTCCCCTCCAATCTGCACTAATCTCCTCCAGCGTCTGTGCTGCAGAAGATAATTTAGAGGCAATGGCATGCTCCCGAACACATCGCCTCTCTCACACAGCAATTAAATGTATATCACTGTCTGGCTGTCCCATATCCTTGGGGCAGGAGGGATTGTCATCATCCTAAAGTCATGATTTACAGAGGTAATAATCATGGCACCAGCCTCGTTACATGCCAACTTTTGGGAAATTAGGTGATAGATATTATTCATTAAGTTGCTACATGATGCCCATATCCATCCATCTGTTACAGCTGAGCTAACATTTTGGTTCAGAGCAAGAAAGCTAATGGCTTCTCTAGGAGGGAAGCAGGTGCTGTCCTAAAAGGCGACGGGGAGAAAAAAGACTGCCACTGGGTAAATAATTAAAGAAAAAAAAACAACATTAAACAGAGACCTCTGAGACTTCTCAGACCTTGGAGGCTTCATGAGTACCCAACAGCAGAACACTCAGGCCAAAGAAGAGCAATACACAAGACATAACATGATGCTCAAAACTGTCATGAATGAGGCAAAAGCTTCATTCCGAGTGAGCTCAGCCCAACCAGCTGTACATGTCACAGAGTGGATTCATTTTGGGTTGCTTTGTCAGGTTACTCCATCACACTGAGCTGCTTGAGGAGCTCCAAGGAGCTGTTTGAACTTTGCCCAATGCACAGTGTCCAGGCTGTGAGCTGCTGCTCCCCTTGTAGCAACCAGAACAGGACTGCATGGGGTTATGTTTGCAACAGCCCATTTGCCCTTCAACCTCAGAGTCCAGGGGTCCTCCAGCCATCCTTGGCTTCTGCCGAGAGCCAAGACCAGCTTTTGACAGCCTCAGAATTATGGAGATACATGTCCTTCGTCCCTACACCTGCTTCTGCACACAATGGACTGAAGGAGGAACATGCTGGAGACCTGGCTGTCACCCAGAGCTGGGACAAAAAACACACACACTCAAAGGAGTGCATGTCCCAGAAGTGACAAGTGACTCCAGTAGTTCTCTGTTTCTCCCCCAAAACTACTTATCAGCCAGTTTTGCTTCAACAAAATCTCAGACGAGAATTTTTAGAGAACTCATTTTGAGGATGATTCACTCTCAAAAAGGAGGCATGAAAGGATTCCTCCAAAATATTTTTTGGCTTTTTTATCTTTTTAGGGAAGACTGTGTTCTCAGGCACAAAACCCAGAGGGTAAGTGCTGAGACCTCAGACAGGCACACTCCTACATTGCTCAGATACCCACTCTCAAGTATTAGTCATCATTAGTTAAATAATACAAATGGTTTCCCTGCAAATTTCTTGCCAGAAGGAGGAAAAAAGCAAGTCCTGATGGTGCTGCAGTAGCTGGTGCCAGCCTTTGACATGATGGCACTGCAAGTCTCTGACAGAGGCAGAAAGAGAAAGAGCTTCATGCCCATCAAGCCATAGTACACCCAGAGGCTCAAATTTATTTTCTCTAACCCTGCTCGACCCTTTTAACAAACACTTCCTCAAGCAATATACATTAAGAGGTATCACAAAAATAAAAGCATTCCTACTTACTCCCTCAATGCATAAAAGGGCTGGTTTTGGCCACAGAAGATACCAGAGCTGACCAGGGACCTCAGAGCTGGGAAATCCTGTAACAGCGATTGCAAAGAGGGCAACAATTGGAGTGTGGGGGAGGCAGGGAGACAAAGCCTAGGACCTAGAAAGTCTATGTTCTGCTTGAAAGCTTGCCACTAACAATGGGCAAGACCTCGGCTTTTGTGCCCATCCAACCGCAGGCAGCTGCCTAAAGGGGCAGTGCTTCCCGGTGACATCCCGGGATGACCTGGTGATGCAGAGCATCCCCGTCTGGGGCTGGCACGACGCAGGAGGGGACGTGCAGCTGGGCATGGGCAGCCAGCACCAGCCCTTGGCAGCTGCCCAACACGAGGTCAGTCGAAGCTGCCTGTGAAGCCACATGCCTGCTGCTTCGCTGTCGAACCGGAGCTAATGGCTCCCCACCGCTTTTCCCCTCCACAGCGCAGGATATTTGGCTAAGCGGAATGGAAAGTGCACTGTGATGTTCTACAGTGCAATTCAGTCAGGGTAGCATCCCAGCCACGCTGGGTACAAAACATGCTGTCTCTGCAGCATTAACAAATCTGCCAGTATGCTTCACAGTACTTAAAGCACTTCCCACACAACTTGGGAAAGTTCTGAGTGCCAGGCTGGCACTGCCAGGCTCCAGTGGTGCTATAAGACTTCCCCACCCCAAGTTCTGACCTGGGCTTTCCCATTAAGATGGAAAATCTGAATAAATTTAATACCAGCTAAGCAAAACTTCTTGCAGAGGTAAGCAAGTGTTAAACCATGCCTGAACAGCTCAGTAACCTGAGGAATGATAAAAAGCCATTGCCTAGAGTCAATCATACTTCCATATGCTTTTCTGGATCAGAGCTGTGCATCACAAGCCTTCAGCACAGCCATGAGCAGCATCTTCCTCGCCTACCCTCAAGCCCCACACTTCAGGCAGCAGGTTTTCTTCTCCCCGCCACTCCTGCCTTGCCTGGTGCAGCCCACAGGGTAGGGAATGTCCTGCTCACCAGCACAGGTGGAAGTGCTGAGCACAGAGCTGCCAGGCACAGCAGCACACTGCATGCCACGGGAGTTACATTGCCTTTTTTGTGAGCCAAGACTGCCCCAAATATGTTTCTCTATAAATGTACCGACCAACCGGGAATTTTAAGGTGCCCTTGACTGTGCTCCTATAGGCCTTCTTCCCAAGTAATGCATTAGCAGAGGTTGCCAGGTGGGAGCTGAAGGGCTCATTTTGCAAGGCTGCCTATGACATTCACAGCATGTATCATGAGGTTAGATTCTGCTATTAGAATGAAAGGGACATCATGATAGCAGAACCCAGGATTCACACCGACAGGCTTGTGCTCCTCCAGGACTCAGCAGCACTTGCCTTGGGCAATAATATGGCAGGAAAAGCAAAATGTTCAGCAACTGAAAGAGATGAAAATATGAACACAGCCTAAATTTGAAGACATTTACGATAGAAAGGAAGGTATGAGACTCGGGAATATAATTTGCCTTGCATTATAAGTAGCAGGGGCAAAAATTTCAGAAGGCAGGTAGTGTCAAGTGGGACTGCTCACTATAGCACCAAACCACATTCACCAACCCCAAATGTCCGTCCTGATCTCCTGTGTCCTTATACTGGTGCATTTTCCATACATTCATCACCACATGTCACACACAAAATCAATGTAAGATTCATCTAAGGGGATGACCATACTCCCTGTGCTTTGGATATTAGAAAATACTGTGTGTTTTGGACATTAGAGCATTTCTCCCTTGGGATAGTAAATATGGTATAATTAGGTACAACGTAATTAAAAATAGATTTCACAGAGATTAATTTGCAAACACGAAGATTCAGGAGCAAATTCAGTCCTGGTTTAATTCTACTGGAGTCATCTGAAATGACCTCAGGGATGAATTCGGCCAGCTTGAATACCCATGTCTCATTATTACCAGATGAGCTGTGCAAAGGGGTAATGGGTCTTTTGGACAAGCATGATCCCATTTAGAGATGGGCATGTCCAAGGTGGAGGCAATGGATAAAAGTGCCTCTTGTCTTAGGATTCTCTAGCACTCAACTGCTGGTTTCACTGATGTTTTTGCTTAGGCAAAAAATTGAGTTTCAGCTTTTCTTCAAAATAACACAAGTAACACAGTCTCCTTCAGGTCACTGCCACTGTATAGCAAGCGCTAGGTGGCCCTTGGGAATATGAGCTTTCAGACAGATTAGTACAGCTTGACTGAAAAAGGGAAGATGACAGACACTATTTAACAGACTCCAAGTTGGGCTCATCTTTGAACTGAATTTTCTTCACCATCTCACAATTCCTCAGTTGGAAAAGTAAGTCCTCATATAATGAAGTGCAAATACTTTTGCTCTTGGTAATTACTTTTAATTTAGACAGTGGACAAAGGGCAAAGATTTGCTCTTTGGGTTTTTTTACTTTTACTGGCATTGCCTTAAATATTCAAATATGCAGACAGCAGAACCACAGGCTCAGTGACAATAACTTAAAAAACACAACAACAAAATATTTTACAAATATTCTCATGTTTCCATGAAATGACTGGCAGCTTGTTAAGGTACTCTACACTTACTAAATGGATTTGCAATCACCAGAAAAGCCATGGGGCCTTCACTACACAAGGCCCTTGGAAAGTCTATCACAAGGAGTTTACCACAGCTACTGGGTCATCCTTGACTTTTTAAAACCTTCTGTGAATTAGAAATATTGATACTAAAATGACGCACACATATTACACTTGTCTGTGGTTTTGCCCATAAAGGACATCACCAAGGACAAGAAAGAACAGGCAGAAAATTTAACTCTTCATCCTCTTTCCTCTCAGCTCCCAAATTGCCAGTGAGTCTGTTGCACAAGGGCACAAACCATTTTATTTCATTCAGACCATGGGTATGTTGGGTGTCACTGAGGCAGCAGAGTTCAGGGTGCAGGGAGAGGCAGCTGCCAGGCCCTTCCAGGCTGCAGGCAGCCCTGCCCGTGGCACTGCTGCAGTGGGGAGCGCGCAGCCCCACGGTGACACACATGCCACCATCGGCCTTCGGGGACCACAACCCGCCGCTCTAATTTTAGCACGAACAGCCTTGCTGGCATCTGGGGAAGACGTCTGGCATGCAGACGCAGGCAGCCGGCAGCCAGTGGCAGAGCCCCAACAACAGCAAACCCCTGGTGAGATCCGCCGAGGGTAACAGCAGGAGGACACAGCCAGGAGCAGCATCTCAGCTGACGGGCACAGGGAGAGCACTGGCAGGAGGAGCACGATGCTGGCCCAGAAGATGGGCAGGATCGCAGCTGGAGGGGGCAGGCACAGCGAGCAGCACCCAGGGCAGCTCTGCCTGCTGCCCCAGGTGAGTGCAGGGGTCACTTCATGCCCTCCCTTTCTCTTGGAAACCAGGGACCTGTCCAAAATCCTGGTCAAAAACGCTGCACTCTGAAATCTTGTCTGATTCACCTACCTCTTCCCCCAAGAGCAGAGCTCCAGCCACCTCTAGCTGCCACGGATAACAAAGTTGAGAAAGGGATGTTATATCATGCAGCCAGCTATTGGAGAAAATCACACTTTTATCTTAGCAGAACAACCTTCCCTTTCTACTGCTGGCAAAAGAAAAGACTGTCCCCACCTACCTGTGTTGCATAATGCAGCTGCAGCATCTAAAACAATGTTTACCTGAGGAAAAGATACTGGGAAAACAATTTGTGCCTGGTTTCCAGACTGCAAAGGGATGCAGCATTTGGAATCCAAGAAAACAACAACAGTGCTGGGTATCAGCCAGATTCGGGGATCACCAATTTGGAAAAGCAACTTTCTGGGAGGACAACAGACATTAGAGGGTCAATTCAAAGAGAGCACTGGGGAGATAAGCAGGACAAGATAGTCAAGCTTTTCCACCACTGGTAGGTGTGATCCCAGAGCAAGGCTTTTTCCCTGCCATCACAGCCCCTGAGAGACACCAAACCTGCTCTTGCAGCACCTGTCTGCTCTGCACCTCCCAGCCCTGCTGCTCTCCGCTTGCCCCAGGGCAGCTCCTCACTCCCTCCTGCATGGTCACCCAGGCTTTCATCTGTTCAGCACCCAGAACTCAATTCAAAGACATCGATATGAAAATAGTGAGAGCACTGAGCTCCAGAGGGTTGAATCCACCACTCCTTGCTCACACAATATGCCCACACAGCAATGGGAAAGTTCATGCCTTGTGTTCCTAAGAGCAGGAATCTTAGCTAATATTGCTGCTCATTAAATAAAAAGAAAAAACAACAAAAAACCTAACAAACCAAATCCAAGACTCTTTGCAAGGCTAAAAGGAAAAAAAAAGGTCCTAGAGTCTTGGGAAATGTCTTTCCCATTGGCTTTTCCTTAAGGATTTGGTTTGGGCTTGTGGGAACTTAGCACATTAGAAACTCGCCCATAATTTGCATGCCCCAAACAGCAGGGAGATATCATGAGATCTGGTACTCCTGAGATTTCTTTCCTTTGGCAAAATATATTCCAGAATTCACTTGAAGAAAAGTTCACACATCATTACAAGTAAACCTTATTCAGCCAGTGAGTGAAGAAAGGGCACAAGATGACACATTATCCTGTGGTTTTATTATACTAGCTTTGCTCCCTTACCTCATTTGCAAAATTAGGGTTGGTCATAATCCTTCCATCAGTCTTTCCTGAAAATTAGGAAGGGCCCAAACCAGATTTTCCAATTAAAAAAATATTCCCACACTTTTAAGAGATGTGAAAACGGATTTGCCAAATATTTCACTTAAAGGAGCTTTCTGAAGTACCGGCTTGGCATCTGAATGCTAAAATGCTTCCTTGCAAGTGATTTGGGAGATTCTCTAGTGAATATTCCCCAGAAACACACACAGCCCGAGTGATCCCCTACTTCACCCATTTTTCTGTGAGGGAATGAAAGGGAATGCAGGCCAGAAGGTAGACAAAGTTTAAAACCTTTAAAATATATGCTTTAAAAACAGCATTATTTGAGAATACTGCTATTTTCCTGTAAATTCTCAGGGGTGATAAATAAAAGCAAGATGGTGAAAGGACACAGAACCCTGCAAATGCCTTGGAGATGAGCACCTCCAGTGCCTTCTACCAGCCCCTTTTGCCCCTGAGCTTGGCGAAGTCTGACCAAATAAGTCCTCCAAGCAAGATGCTGAAACCCCCTCCAGGCAGGTCTGACCCACTGACTGCTGTGAAGGAGCCTAGATGGGATGAGCTGGTGTTTCTGTTTCTGCAGGGAGGACAGATCTCTGGGAACTCCAAATGCAAAGAGCAGAGCTGCAGAGAGGCAAGGCAGCAGGGCCTCCTTGTGCAGGACTAGAGGAGGCACATCCCCCATACCATGCCGAATGCTGGGGACCTGCACTCCGCACCTCAAACCCACAGTGGGTGGCAATCTTTGGGAGCTGTGTCCTCCTGGCTCCTAAGGCAATATGCCTCATTTGCAGACCAGCTATCTACCTGAGTGTGTCAGCTTTGGAGCCAGGTGTGACAGCAGCACCCAGACAACCCAGAGCAGAGCCTGAAGTCCCATTCCACAGTGCCCAGGAAACCCAACACTGCCCAAAGAGTGTGTAATTCAGCTGGACACACTGAAAGGAAGAAGCCTTGCTATCCCCATTTTGCCAGTGGGAACAGTGTCACAGAGAAGCTAAGTGACTTGCCTAAGGTCACACCAAGAAGTCTGAGGCCAATCCCAGTCCCACGAGGCCCAATCCACTGCCTTAACCACACACCAGCTCCTCTCTTTTATGTGGTGACCAGGCAGAAGCTGAAGAGCTGCTGACGTTTCGCAAGGCAAAGCCACATCCTCGAGCCTTTCCTTGGCACACGTCCTGCAGCAGCCAGCAACTTTGAGAGCAATGCAGCAACTGGAGATCCTGGCTCATATTTCTCCCCTTAGAAAAAGCAGTCTCTTGGCCCCAGCCCTTGCCCTGGCCAATGCCGGCTCTCCACCACCTCCTCTCCTTCACCTTCAGCCTGCAACCTGGAAGTCAGCTGCTGCCATAACACTGTTGCCAAGAAAATACCACAATATGCTTATCAATAAAAAGTGTGGGGTGTGCAGAGACAAGCCAGTTAAATTCACCGGGCCTGGAGCCACTCCTCCTGCTCTCCAGCTGTCCTAACCCACCTGTGACCTCCTCTGCGGCTTTAGACATTAGCACATGCACAAGCAGAGACAAAGAAAGACTTATTGGCCTGAGGAGCTTCCTCCTTCGCTCAGTCCAGCACTGCAACAGACTGACCTGAGAGGCTGCATGGTCTCCAGACCCAACAGAACAATACCCTGAGGAACTCCTCTGATCTCATGGACAACCCTGCTATGAGCAGCATGTTGGAACAAAGATTTGAGGCCCTTTCTAATCTGAACTGAGGCTTTTTCCAGCCTGAACTACCCTCTGCCTGTTCCTGGCCATTGTTCTGACTCCAATTGCTCCTTCACTGGCACAAAATGCTCACTCCCAACAGGCAGCAGTACTGATGGGACTGTCTCAGTCCCCATTTGACCACCCTCGTGGGGAGCAGCCCCTTTCTTTGCTGCAGCTCCACAAACATGTGGATGTCCCTATCCATGCTTACAGCTCTTGATCCTGCAAGAAATGAAACAATTTGGTACAGAAAAGCACCAGATTTTGTACCAAGAGCCAGATTGTGTAAATCCATGTCAAGAGAAAGAAGTCTGAATGACTCACAGACATGAGGCTGGGCACAGCTGGCCCAGAGCTAGGGAACAAAGGCCAGAACCTTGGTGTTAACACTGGAATTAACCAAATCAGGTTCCTGGAAATCCACCGTTGAGGATTTCCCAGACAGCAAAGGAGGAGGATTCCCAAATCCACAGCAATTAGGAAATTCCAATACTGAATAAAGAAATACTAAAAAATGAATTAATGAGAAAAGACATTGGAATGTTTGAAGAAAACCTTTTTAAAAACCTACACACTTATAATCAGGCCAGTAAAAATTTTGTTGCCAGCATTACAATCTAAAAGAAAAAATAAAAGAAAATATGTTGCTTAAGCTCCTTCCCCACTCCAGAAGAATCTCCAAAAGACTCTTATTCTCTAATATTTAGCCAGGCAAAATTCTGACCAGCAGTGCTTACCATACTCTGAACTTTCCCCACCTACTGCTCTCTTTTCTTTTAAGGCTTGCATGTTTTAAGAGACCTTACCTAGACCTAGGGTTTTTCCCCATATTTTTGTTAAACAAAATTTCAAAACCAAGCTACCTGAGTGCTCACATTCTTCCAAACAAGTTCACACACCCCTTCAAAATCAGAAAGAGGAAATAACCTAACTTGAGAAACAGGCTGAGATTTATTTTATTTTAATTATTTAAAATGACAGTGTTAATTTCAGGGCCTTCAATAATTCAGCTTAATTACCCAGGAGACAAAACCGTCAGACCAACCCCGGTAAAATATATATAAACAAAACAAAACAGATCAGTAGCAGGCAGAATGACTTGAATCTATTACCCTATCCCCCAATAAAAAGCCACGCTGCCAGGCGCTGGCATGGCTGCAGGTAATAAAAGTGATGCTGATGGTTCCGGGAGGGAACAATGCTCCCGCGGGCAGTTAGAAGCAGGTGACAGCATCCTTTTTCCATTCAACTGGGGGTGTTTTTAAGCGGTAGCCCCTCAGCCCCTCCAAACCCTTTTGTTCGGCAAACAAGGCGCCCTGCACAGATGGCACTGACTCGTGAGACAAATCGCTGCGATAATTGTTCATCCTGGCTGGGAGCAGAGCGCACGGAGCCAGGGACACTGCGAGGGGCACCCGCGCAGGGCAGGGGAAAGCTGGGGGAAAAGAACCGTGCCCTAAAAGAAAAGCTTAGGTACCAAAAGGAGTTGAATTGCTTGTGACAGCAACACAGCCGGCATCTTTGCTCTGCCTCGCACGGGAAACCTCGAGCACAAAGGAGCGCATCCTGCTGCTTATACAAACCAGCGTCTCCCTCCGCGCCAATCAGAGCCCCGAGTTCACCCGCCTTCCCAGCGTGCTCGTCCTCTTGCCAATGAACATGGACCCCTCCATTTCATCTCAGCATTTGTTTCTTCTCCCAAGCATATTCAAGGGGGAGGGGAAACAGGTAGGAGTGCCTAGGGACAGGACCCCAGAGAAATCTGTGTCAGCTTCTTGTCACCAGACCATTCCTCAGAAAAATAAATGCCAAGTTAAATTCCATAAGGCACCGTAACCACCACAAATGCGGATTCCTGCAAACAGAAATACCATCAAAAAGGTCACAGCAGCAGCAAGTGTGACCTGTGCTTGGAGCCAGGCAGAGCCCTCCCCTCCTGCTTTGCTGCTCCTGCATCTGGAGGAGGTGGACATCGGATGCTGCATCTCCATTTAGAAACAAAAAAGGAGATCTATGCCTTTTTTTGAAGACACTGTTGTGGAATTTGGTAAATGGATAACATGCTCAGTATCTACTAGCATGACTATAAACACAAAAAAAAAAAAAAAAAAAGAAAAAAAAAGGAAAAAGCCTGCGGCAAGACTAATATTAATACCCAGTCATGTCACTCTCAATTAAGTTCATATCTAATGAGCCCATTTTCTCCTTGCACTGTCCACTGATGCTGTAAGCAATGTCCAATGAAAAGCATAAAACGCTGCTTCTGGAAAGCAATGATCTGTACTGGTGAATTTTGAACCGACCAATTACGAACATTATTTTTAATGGAACGAGCAGGGTTTCTACCAACCATAGTCATCAATGCCAGAAAATGTCTGTGTCCACAAAATGTCCAGACACACTTCTCTCAGACTGCAACCACTATTGCTATTACTTGATTTGCTATTACTATTATCTCTGTAAATATATATATACATATACACATATATAATGTAAATAAATCTCCTCTGCACCCTAGCAGACAACCACTCTCACTCAGCGTGGCAGTTGTATTGGGAACGCCTGTTTCCCAGGAACAGCAACTGTTTCTCTAGATTATACAAAATCTGAATCTCAGTCAAATCTATCCAAGCAGCACCCTTTATTATTAGGTAGAACACAATTTAACTGGGTTGCCCTAAAATCAACTTTGTAGCATTTAAATATGGAAAAGCTTACATCATCCCCAAAAAGTGCTTATCTCCTGCCTGCGGAAGGTGTGGCAGGGAGAACCAAGAGCAATACTGGGCAGATCTCAAGCGAGTAGAGCAGGATAGCACTGCGGCCAAGTGAACAAGTCCTGACACACAGCTATCCCTGGAGGAGGTTATGCTACGCCCGGATCCTCCACTGCAGCCTTCATTCCCACAGGCATCCATCCATCCCTGGGTTGCACTCCATGACAAGGTACAGGCACACCCTCCAAATCATTTTAATGAAAACTAGTTGAATGGAGAAAGTTAACCTGCCTCCCCAGTCTAGTTTGCTTTGTAGCCTTTATAAAATTAATCTTTGGATTGACTATATTAATGTAATCCATATCAGCTTGCATGGCTGGAGGCTCATGGAGGCAGTGTGGGGCTCTGAAGCACAGGGAAGGGCAGCTGCTTTGCTCCAGAAGGGAAGAGACACCTCTCCTCATCATGATGACCTCAACACATTACTCTCTCTCCTTCCTCTTTTCCCAGGAAGAGATCACTTAATCCCAATGGTTTTACAGTGCATGGTTGGCTGATTCTCATCCCCTCCCAGGGAGCTCTGGAGCATACAATCATGCCTAAGAAGCTTTCTATATCAATTCTGAGTTGAGAAGACTCAGAAATAAACAGGACTACCTTCCAATATGGATATAGTGTCGGTCTACCCTTCTCAGCCAGGGAGAGCACACTAATAATGGGTGGTTAAACCCAAAATACAGATCAAAAGCCATCTTAGCCAGTGGAAGGCATACTCAGGTAGGCTCAGCAACAACCTGAGAGTGAGTTTTGAAACCAGGTACAGGCCTGTCCATTCCAAATGCATCAACAGCTGTGCCTACACCGTTGGCCCAGCTTTCCCTCAGCTTTGCTCTGCCTGCATCCAGCACTTCAACAGTAACATCTCGTCTTCTGTCCAAAACCAACAAACAATCAATCGCAGGCCAAAACATTAATCCCAGTGGGATGTTGGATAGAGTAGGAAGACTGTTGATCTTCCATCCTCCTTTCCTTCTACTGCCAGAATTTTCTTACTGCTTTCTCCCTGTTTCAGGTAACAGGTGCTTCAAAGAGGGACAGTGAAGGAGCAGAGAAAGAAATACACACTAAGGTGCAGTCAATTTCTGAAAGATTTTAGCACACAGGTTGAACTCTCTATAAATATTCCCCTCTCAACATTTAATAAGAAAAAGCTTTTTTTTTTTTTTTTTTTGAGATTGGACCTGTACTTGCAACAAAACAAAATCTGTCTCCTGGGGAGGGAGAAGGGGGAGACAAAATGCTCTGAGCCAGTTCAACCTCAAAGAAACAATGCTGTTGTTTTAAAATTACCCATCCTTCTGAAGTCAGCCAGTCAGGAGTGATTCTTTCCAAACCTATCTGCTGTGGTTTTTTCTCACTGCTTTAGCACAGTTTTACAGGAGAGGGAGGGCACACAAAAAAAAGTGAGTATTTTCAGGAGGTATTTGAGTCCCACATGACCCTCACCCCCACCCCCACCCCCACCCCCACATTCACACACTGCAATCTCATACAATCATTTTATTACTGCTTTAGCTCTGCTAAATCCAATTTATCCACCAGGCCATAAATCTTGTGTGTATACCAGCAGAGCCTTGGTCTCAAGCTCCAAGAGATGCTTCACCAAGCAATGAGTGTCCCAACCGGGTTACTGTTTAACCTGCAGAGTGGCAGTGGAACAAATGGCCGTCTGCATGTCAGAGTGTGCAGCTCCAAATGGCAATGCAGCAGATGATTGAGACCCAAATGTTTTGCAAATACAGCGGACGAAAAAGAAAAATATTTGTATTCGGCAGCTCCACCAAGTCTGTATAAACACTCCAAGGTCAAATCCACACGTGGACTGCTGAATGATCAGTCATGTGTTATGAAATTCTCCCTCCAAAACCCTCAAGTTTTAAGAGTGTCTGGCAGAAACAAAAGACCTGGTAGGAAATCAAATCTGTTTCACAGGGTAATTATCTTCCATCTTTTACAACTGTTGCCAGAATTGGAGAAAAAAAATGGGAAATTACGATTATCGCCTCCAAACGCTGCAAGAAGAGCCCTGTGTCCTCTTGCACCATCACCGTGCCTGGCAGCCTCGCAAGGCTGAGCACTTGCACAACTCCAGCGCTGGCACCCAGCCCACTGGTTCAGGGATGGGAAAGCACGGAAGCAGCATCCATCAACAAGCAGAGAGAAAAATGCACAGGGGTGTGATTCCAAGCGCTGGGAAAAAGGCTGGAGGGCTCCTTTACTCATTCCTTTGCCACAGGTAATGCCAGTTGGGACACGGGCTTGATGCCTGCTTTGGGCAAGCAGGTTGGCTGCAAGGTACCTGTTGGCCGTGTTTTGGGAGCTTGCTTTGTTTCATCCTTTACTCTAAGTGTGAATGTAGGAGTTGGCTTGACTTTGATGCTGGAATTCCTGGACCAGGACAAGCAGACTGATGGCAAGGAACGAGAGGCTGGTAAGCAACCAGTTTTGCCACGGAAGAAAACATGCTGGGTAGCTGGACCCTTCCACGTGACCCTGTGAGTCTATCTTGAGCCCAAGCATAAACTGCGATTCCAAGGCAGAGGAGGTCCCTCAACCCATGTCCCATCCCAAGAAAATAAGGATGATCCCCTGGTTTGGTTTCATTGCACAAGTTATTCCCCCCTGCCCCCACTCTGACAGTGCTTATGAAATCAGCTGAAGCACTAGGAGCAAAGAAAAAAAAATTAATTCCTAAAGCAATGGCAACCCGCCAAGTTTTGAAAGAGGCAAATATTGAGTAGCTGTCTGGAAACTCGGGTAACTCGCTGCATGAGCCAAGGGGATAAACTAAGTACTCAACTCCCTTCCCTCAGCCTCCTCTTTTTTATGTATTTCTGCTCGGTACAAAAGACAGTAACAATCTAAATGGAAGTCAGGACTACAAAAGCAAAGATCTGCTCATGGATACTTCAGGGATCCCACAGACCTGCCAAGAAACTCAGCCCAGGCTGCAAACTCGGCTGAAGCTCCAACAACCCACGTGGCCATGTGGGAACCTCAAAGGCACCAACCCCTGTGCCAAAGTGGTTTATCCCTCTCTGAGGCCAGGCCATGAGACACGTGTGTTGGTATGATGCTTTTCTCAAGGGGTTTATTATTCCCCATAGAGGTGGGCACACCGAGCTCCTGGTGACCAGCAGACGGCCTGTACCAGCTCCTCCCTCTCTGCTTAACATCGCCCTCACACAGCCAGCTGGTTTGGGGCATAACGCTTCAAAAAAAGGGAAGCACATTGATTTGACAGTCCACTGGGGAAAAGACTTCTCTGCAGCCTAGAAAACATGACCTACAAAGGATGACTGAAGGAACTAGGTTGTTTAGTCTAGCGAAGACTGAGGATAGACACGATAACTATATCTAAACTACATGACAAGTAGGTGGAAAGAATAACCTGTTCTCCTTTCCCACAGCAGACTGGACATGGCAAAACCAGACCTAAACTGCAGTGATAAAGATTTAGGTTAGAGGTTAGAAAAAGCCTTCCATTTGGGAATGACAGTGCCACACTTGAAGCCACTGCCTGCTGAGGTTATGGAATTGCCATCTGTGGAGGTTTTAAAGACCAGGCTACAGAAACATCTATTTAGATATGAGGTGGTCTTGCCTTAGGCAGACAGATGGGTTAAATGACCCCTAGAAGACTCACATCCTATTTCTGCTTAATCAATTAGTAACAGTGGTTCACAAGTCAATATCACAATTTTCAGATCAATTGGTTTATTTTAGGCCTGCTATTAACATCCACATATTTTGTACTAAGCCCAGTCCTCTCAGGACTGCTCTGCTCTGCACAAGGCTGGTCCCAGACTCCTACCAACAAAACAGGCAACCACAGGAGCATATCTGCTTTGCACATTGTTTTCCATGAAGTGGAGGAGGTCTGGAAGAGCTGGTCTTGCTCACAAGGAAAAGATTTCCAAATGATGGTGGAGCTTACAGAGGATCACACAAAACTCTGGAGCACAGCCACTGCCCTCCTGAGCTGGTGTCCCTTGGTCAGCCTGTGACCAGTGCAGCCCCAAGCCATGCACACTAATTTTTTTTGTGAGGGTTTTGAAAACAATTTTCAAATCCCCATGAACATTTTTGTGGCCAGCCACCAAAGTCCGCAAGCTGACTTTTGTAATCACAAGGAGTGTGTTCTGTCTCCTGCTACATGCATACACCACAGATACATAAGACATACAACGTGACAAGAAACCATCAGGGGAAGAAAATCCCAGCGTCTAAACAAACATCAAGAATGTATTAACCTTCTGAACCCAGCTCTCCTGTGACATGCATCTACCTCAGTTTCACCTCCAAGCAGAAAGTCTCCAGCTAAACTTGTGCATGAGAGGAGACTTAAGCCTCTTCCTCCTCCCTATGCCAAAAAACGAGACACCAACACAGAAGGTCCAACCTGGATCCTGATTAAAGACAACAGAGGTGGGCAAGGCTGTGCTTCCCACCACAGTGCACCTAAGCCACCAGTCAGCATTTCAGCTGAAATGCTGGCTTCCCTTGAGCTCCTTCTCCTTGAGATTATCATTTCTGCCTTCCAAGGCATGGCAAGGGGCAGCTTGCATTGGGGAATACACATTTTGGAGCCAAGGGACCGATTCAGTTCAACAAACTGAAAAACCTCTTCCTTAAAACTCTCATTTCAGAATGTGCATGGCAGCCCCAAACACACGACCACCTGGATGGTACAGAAATGAGTGTAAACAAGCCATTGGCTTATATACGCCACCAGAAATCAGGTACTGTGTAAACTGATAAAGGTCTGGCTTTAACAAGGGGCATAAGGAGACATATTTAGCATCCTATTTTAATCCTTCTAAATTGTAAGCAGTTTTTCAGCTATATTAATTCTTTGAAGCAAGTGGTTCTCCACTAATCATCCTGGTTTATGTTTACATTATGAGGTGTAATGATGCATCTCAGGAATGTTATGGTATTAGTTAAATTAACTAAGACAACTCTGCCTGCAAACTGATGAATTTTAATGTGTCAACATCAGATATGAAAACGCAGTTGTGTGGGTCTCCAGATTCACATGACCATATGGTTCAGAATTCTAATTAATTCCTTTGGATTTCATTTCACATAACTTACAGCTACATTAATTCAATATTTTTTTCAGAATTTTGGAGAAACATATATTTTGCCAAGCTGTGAGTTTTCAGCTCACAGTAAGTGTTAAGTGTAAGAAAAACCTTTCATTTCCCCTTTTCCTGATAACCTTGTCTTACCTCCCTGTGGGTTGGCATTCTTCCCAAACCAAAGGTCAGGTGGAGCTGTTCTGCCCCAAACAGTCTGCAAAGACCCACTTTGCAAGAGCCATAAAGGTTTATTACTAAAAACAAACTCGTTTTCAAATTGTTATGTGCTGTGGGCAATCAATCAGACAAACTCTCCGGGAGGAAATGCAATCCAGGCTTCTGAAACACAGTGATTGTGACAAGTAGGGATAGCACAGACCCTGGAGCCAGGCACTGCTATCATCACTGCAGACCATCACAGTCATATGAGCATTGACAGAAGATTTCCAGCTCCGTGGGGCGTTGCACAGTGCATGGGTTTGCAAGTTCCAGTTTGGGGACAGTGGTATTTTCTCTTCTTTATCTGACCCCATTTCTTAATGATCCACATTCAAGATCTCCCTCTAGGCAACAAAGAACATTTACTTGTGCTTCTCATTAGTTAAACCAAATCCGAATAAAATGAAAGCACAAAGCATGCTCATCCCAGAGCTCAAAACGTATCTGCTCAGACGTACATGCCATCCACTGTTACTTAGAAAAAAATATTTCAGCACAGAAACTTATAATCCTCGAGATCTCCATGGTGTGAATGGAGCAAATGCAACATCACTCCGTTGCTTTTTGAAACATGCAGTGCTTTCAAAAGCCAGGTACACTAACGACAGCCCTCAGTAGCCTTGAAAGACTGCCACGAGTGACCATGGCAGGCACTGGTTCATGCCCAGTAGGAGAAGGCTGCTATCTGAAAGCTCACTTGGCTTGGCTACATTCAGGTAGGATTTCTCCTGACACAGTTACACATTCTCACAGCATGGCACGAAAGGATGGGCTTGAGAGGTTTAAAGATTTAAGACGTTTCTCTTCCTTCACAAGAGTAGCAAGTAACTACAAGCACTATCAATTTAAAAGCTCAGCTCTGCAAGAACTAAACACGCTCAGCTTCCCATCGACAGTGCCCGGCGGGGGAAGGTTTTAAAGAGTCAGACAATGTTTGTTCCATTTATGAAAGGGTCAAGAGGACCCAAGATTGGGATTGCCAGATCTGCAATTTCCTGCATCCCTTACTTCAGAGAATCGCTAGGGGAAATCTGAACACAAAAACCCCAATGCAAGTGCAGAATTACTGGCTGCACTCCCCAAGGTGGTATTACAGAGGCACTGGTAAGGGCTGGGTGATGCAGCACACAGTGACAATGGGGCCTGGTTACCTCCAGCCTCTAAATAAAAACACTCTGCAGCAGTCACAATATGTGAGCTGCCACAAGGGTCAGTCCCTGCTTTATGTCTGAGGCTGGACATTAGCCAGCTGATAGAGCAAATAATGCACCAAAATACCAAAGCAAGGGACATCATTATCAACGAGTATTTAATATTCAACTCAATTTTCATTCAAGGGGTATGAGGCACTTTGATATCACTGAGAATCTGGGCTACAGACCTACTATCCCAAAACTGGGTTACTTCCACACTTGCACAAGAGGGGGTAAGAAAACATCAGAAAGCAGCAGGGCAAAGGGCCATTTCAGCTAAGGCAGAAACACAACCAGAATCCAGCAACTGCTGCCTTTCCCATTCTCTCAAAAGGACTAAAACCACATCAACACAAGTCACCCACCAGTCCCTCCACTCTGCTCCCAGGTGGGAGAATCTCACCTTTGCCTAGCCTGGACCAGATTTAGCACCATCTCCCCTTGGCTACCTCTTCAGCAGAAGAACTGGGTGAGAGAAGAAAGCCCTGTCCCACAGCTGAAGGATGTGACATGGGACTGGGAATGCCACCTGGTCCTTAGGCGCTCTCCTAGCCCCCTCCTCAAATCCAGTTCCAGATCTGGCACCTTGCTGCTAGAGGGAGGCAGGTAGCCTGACTTCAACAAAATAAATTAATAGATCTGTTGAGTTTAAAAGGTTCAAACTCCCTCTTTCCATCCCAAAGTGTTGAAAATTACTTGCATGATCATAAGAAAGAGACATCTTTGGGCTTGTTTTGAAGCTCCAATTCATAGTAAATGGCAGTCCTAAAGGGAGGGAACAATGGTAGGAAACAAAACCCCAGAAGTAGTGAAAAGAGCATTTCTGAAGTGAAACAGCTACACAGTTTCATCTCACGAACCTCTATAAAAAGATGCTACTAATGCACAAGACTCCATCTCTGTAAATGCTGCGTGACAAGCAGTCAGACAGAGCTGATGAGCATTTACTTAACAACAAAACCCCAGGAAAAATTGGGAAAAAACCCAGATTGCAATCCTAATCCTGCTAGCAATCTTTCGCTTAAATATTATTATTATTATTATTATGTAGTTGTTATTTGCATTGTAAGCCTAGTCACAGACAGACAAGTCTTGTCTGAGCTGCTGTTCAGACACAAAATAAAGTCAAGTTTTTCATCCCCAAGTGACTGGAGATATCACAGATAAAGCAGGGACACGAAAGGGACTGTGGGAGCCTTGCCAGGGCTGCCTCCCTGTTTCTGCTCAGAGAAAAATTGCACCAAGTGCATGAGATCCTGCAGTGGTACCCACCATGGTAGAGCAGCCCCACCTTGGGCTGTGATAATCCATCCCACCTTCCCCATATACATTCCAGGGATCTGCCTATGTTGTCCTCAGTTCGTACATAACCCCTAATTGTTATTTCCCCAGTGGAAGTGCTTAAAGACTCCTAAAGCACTTACAGCCTCATTACCCCAGGCACCATAAAAGCAGGGAGCCCAAGGTCAGCTCCCAACCACAGAGACAGGTGAGATTGCACACATTAACCACAGTGGCTTCCAAAGCCTCAGATGGCTCCCAGAAAACCTTTAACTCTGCCTGAGAACAGCAGATGACAACTCACCCCACACAACTGAAGAAGAGAGGCTGGTTTCTGAATTTCTCAAAGAAAAAAAAAAAAAAAAAAAGAAAGAAAAAAGAAGAAAAGATAGTATTCCCATATCAATTAAAAACTTGTTCTAAGTGGCTGTTAAGGAAGAATTTGCTTTGTGTTCCACATTTGTGTGAAAGCAATACAGTTTTATGACAAGAGATTTCTTTTTTAAGGCCCTGGGGCTTTTGTATTGAAGTTTTTCACTCCATGGTGGGACAGTGGCAGTGAAGCAGAACATGACAGACAAATAAGGATGTGATGTGCTGAAAAGTTGCCCTCAGATGAGGGAGCTGGACATTCTTCAGTTCTGACAATGAAATGTTGTTTATTAAGGCTTGGAGAATCATTTGCTATAAAAATATAAACTTTTATTCAAATCCCAGAGCAATCCAAAAGCCTGATGCTAGCAGCCACCCTCATATAAATCACTGACTAGGCTTTGATAGCAATCTCATTAGCTATTGTATCAGGAGCTCAAGTACACACTGATGAGTGCTGCAGATCACTACCTATCTTCCCACATCTTTTTGAATAGGTGGAACATGCAAAAATAAATCTTCCGTAGGCTCTGAAAAGACCAAGATGCTTCAGAAAAGGCTTCACAGCACCATTTTTTCTCAAATGCAAGCAAAAGAAAAGATCCACTCTACCCTTTCACTGAAGAGATCACAGCCGTACTGCTGGTCTCTTTTCTAGTACTCAGCAAGTGGTCCTTTCTCAGACAACATCCCTGCTGATGCAAGGGGAGTTGGAGGCTGGACCTGACCTGGGAGATCACCCACCACCTCCGAGGCAGACAGATCCTGCAGTGCACCTGCAGGCACAGCTGCCACAACTGCCTGTGAGAATGGGTCTGCACACTCTGTGCTCAAGGAAAGCCATGCCTGACCATGCCTTTGCCTTGCACTTATTTCTTGGATCCTGCCTACATTTTCCTCTCTTCTAGATTCATTTGCTGATATTTTGCCCCTTCACGTCTTCATTTTTTGCTGCTTCTCTGCCGCCTTCTGCTGCTGTTTCATGCTTTACTTTCACTTCAAGTATACATATTTAAATGAGCTAAATCACAAATACCTATTCCTCCCTTTATAACAAAATACACACTCCTGCCCCAGCAGGTTAATTGCTGGCTCTGGCCAAGGAAGGTGAAGAGTTTATCCAGGCAACCTGTGCTCCACTGGCAGATCAGTGGAGCCCCTTATGAGTTGGTCCCATCCTGCAGGGAACAGCAACTTCCACCAGGCCAACCATCTCCAAAAAGCCACTTTTCTGCCCAAAGCCTCATCTAAAGACAGGTAAGTCACATCACCACAACAATGCCAGTGCAGCCAAGGAAGAAAGAGCCCCTTCCATCTTTGCTCTGATGCCATCACACAGGTGTACACAGGTGTTCACCACTTCCACCACACTCCTTGCACTGAGAACAGCCACACACAGCATGTTCCTGCAGCAAAGCTACGCCTCAGACAGAAGGAACTGCACAGGAGAGAGCAAACAAACACCAGAAGCAGGCACTAAACCCACAGGCCTGCGTATGTACTGCAGCTATGACACACCTTGGGAGGCTCCCATTCCTCCACCTCCCAGTCCTGGAAGCATGTGAGAACAGAGCAGGACTAGCACCATGTGCTCTGCCTCCTTCCCAGCATTGCACTCACTCCCAGCTCTCCTTTCAGAGAGGAATCAGAAGGACACTCCACAAGAAGAGACCCAAAAGCATCAAATGAGCCATAGCTAAAGGCTGAGGCTTGGCTGGAGACTTTTTTGGGGGAGTTCAACTCTTTTGGGGAAATGATGACTTGCTTTAAATAGCAAATAAATAAATGTGCCCAATTTTTCATTTTAATTTGATCAGATCAGCTCTTCAACTCGAATTGTATCTGTTTCAGCAGCGTGACCAGGCACTTGAAACCAGTGCTGATAAGAGCCCTGTTTCCCACCAGCAGCAGCAGACGATGTGCTATTTCATGTCGAGACATTAAGCAGATTAGCAGCACCAGCCTGTTTGAACCCGTTTTGCTGGCTTGGCTCCGGGGAAGGCTCAGGCTGAGGGAGCAGCTCCAGTTTGGCCCCACAAGTACAACTTCAGAGCCCAGCAGGTGCTAAAGTCCATCCCAGAGCAGGTCACAGGCACATTCTGGCAGCTCCTCAGAGTGATCAGCTTGCAATCCCAGCTCCAGGGATGGCAATTCAGAGCTTTATAGCCACCCCTGATACACCCCAAGCTCTGAGGGATACAAACAGGACCATGCCACCAAAAATTTCAATGCAACCATGGGAAACCCAGCTGTGGGTAATGGCCAGGGCTGGCTCGCTAGCCCCAAGCAAGGACCTTTAAACACCTCCACCTGCACAACAGGGAACTTCTGTTATTTACAGTGGAATCAGTCCTGCACAAAACCTGGAGAGAAACAGGGTGCCTGACTCAAGTAGTTAACAAGCCTAAAACAGAGGCTTTGTGCTTTTATGAAATACGTGTGGCCTCCCAGAAAGCACGAGGAGGAATGGAGAAATAAAAACATCCCTTATCTAATCTCTGCTAAAGCATCCGAAGTGATAAATCAGATGTGTTTCAAGGCAGGAACCCAGGCTGGCAGGGGAATCTGTGAGAGCATCCCTGACAAGCTGGGAGGTTATGGACAGTCCAAGGAGTCACTCTTCATTTCCTCCATTACAGGGAAGAAAAGTAATGGATTTTTTTTTTCTGCTGTCACCCAAGGCCACCCTATAGCAAGGGATTAGAACAATTGAAATTCTTCTTTCCCACCTAGTGCCAAGAAACTAGCAGCCCAGGATGTACCCCTTAGATGGACCCCCTAGAAAAATATCTGGTTTTCTAGCCCTCATGTCTGGTTTGCAAGACCCTCATTGCAGCAGAATTAAAGCGCTTTATTGCTCAAAGCAGAGATTGCCTAATCTAAGCACAGGCTAGCCCTCCTCAAAGGCATCATGCTCAAGACAGCTCCAGAAGCAGCCCTAAACTCAGCAATAAAATAATCAAGAGGCCTCTTCCCAGGTCTCAGCACCAAGCATCAGAGGAAGCAGAGGGTCAGGCAGCTGCAGGAGGTTAGCCAGGTCAGTCTCCCCCCAGACCAGGCTGTCTGGGGAGCAGTTCTGCTCCAAAACAACTGCCCCAGTCCCCTTGTTCCTGGCAGCCTTGCTCCATACTTTAAACCCCTGCACTCCTCCACAGACTGCTGCTCCTTGAGGGCTTTCCCTCACCCTGTCCCACTCTCATCCACAAACAGAATAAAATCAGAAGATGCTGTGCTGTGGTGAAAGAGTATAAAAGAATACAAAAAGTTTTGCAGGAGAGGCCAACATTTGGATATTTTTCCCCTGTACCATTCCTAGACGCAGAGCATCATTTCCAGTTTCCAACCCTGACACTTCTTCAGTTCCTGCACCTCCATCTCATCCAGCAGTTTCAACAGCCAGGCCACAGAGGATGTGGAAAGCCAGCTCAGCCAACTCTGCTGAGCTTGCAGCAATGAGGGGGTTTGTAGGTCCAAATGCTGCAGATCCAACTCCCTGGCTTGCTTGGCAAATCAACCTTTCTGTGTTTGATGGACTTTCTAGCAGAAGGAGCTTGGCTATCCTTCGGGTGCTTTCACAGTCCCGTGGCCAAGCTTGTGAGATAGCTGTTCTGAGAGAATTACAGCTCCAGCAGCATTTTCATGAACCAGTCATCTAAACAGCAGCTGCACAAAGCCTTAAAGCACAACTGGAAAGCAGAATCCTGGCACTTGCCTTGTGGTTTCCTACAAAAGCTTCCCTTTCCACCTCCTTCACCACAGGAAAACCTCACTTTCCACCTCGTAGAATAGCAAAAGCTGCAAGGGAGAGATTCCTGAAGGAAATAAAACCAACACCCATTCCAGATAAATAACTTCAAGGATTGGTTACGCCAGGACTTTTTCAAGCGTCCTTCCTGAGGACTTCTCTGAGGACCCCCAGCAAGCACTTTTCCAAGTATCCCCAACAAAGACTCTTCCAAACATCCTGACCAAGGACTCTTCCAAGTGTTCCCACCAGCAGTGAGGGGCTGAAGCAGGCCACCAAGCAGCCTGCCCTACCTAAGACTGAGCACCTGAGCAGCAGAAGGGCTCTTCTGTGTCAGCCTGCAACAGGACAGGCTCCTCTGGCTACCGTGACACTGGAGCAACACCACCAGGAAACTAGATTCCAAACCAACACAGGCTCACAGTGTTCAAGCTGCTGCCCCTTATTTCCACATAAGGACTATTTAAATGCAAAGGCTTGTGACTACCTCTTTGCTGATCATTTTGCAATAGGATGAATACTCTGGTGAATAGAGAGGGAAAGCAAACAGAAGGACTCTGCCTTGTCACTCATCCTTTTTAAAGTGGCATATCTGGATTCACACCTCTGCAACTGGGAATGACACCCATACAGTGATGGTTCCGGTGCCAACTGCACAAACAAGAAAATTGTAACGAAAAGTTAAAAATTCTTCCCTAACCTACGAACTCCAGCATTCAGGAAGGTCCCATAGCACCACACAAATGCTGCAGAGCACTTCTTCTCTCTCCCTTGAACACCACACAGCAAGAAAGTGTCTGCAATCTAGAATTTCTTTTACCCTTGATGGCAAACAAACAATGTACACTCACTATTTTTAGTTGTGACCTCAGATACTTACTGACTTCAAAACATATGCTTAATTCACACATATGCAAGCAAGAAAAATTACTCATAGGCAATGAATAACAAATGTTTGACATTTAAATGTGATTTATTTGTAAGAATAGTTAACATTTGTATTAATTGAGGCACACTCGATGGAAGATTGTTCTGTGTCATTCATCCTAGTATATGTGAAGATTGTTGTCTATTTCAGAAAAAAAAACATGAAAATTATGTGTAATTACCTGCCTGTACTTTCCACCTGAGTATCATTAAAGAGAGCAGAATGCCATTGAATTTTAATGCAATATTCTAATTGAAAACCTCACAAAAAAGTCAAGTGGGAACGTCATCAAGATCACAGGCCTTGGTGCACAGTCTCAAAGTATATCTAAAAACCTTCTGGTATGAATGGATTGACAGCACTCTACCCCTTTGAAAAAATTCCATCACTTTATCACATTTTGTGGAACGTTTGTGCATGTCCACATCTAACTGGATCACACAGATACCTGGATTGGTGCTTTCATTTTTCTGAGCAGAAACAGTAGTTGATAAGGCAGGGACACAAATGGCAGAGGGTGAGCTTTAACCTGGCTTTAATCTGCATGAGGGAAAGAAAAGTGGATGAACCAATAGTCCCTCACCAGGAAATGGCATTTTCTGGGTGTCTATTTTCCAGCAGGAGATGCTCTTAATATAAGAAAGAGGAAATGGCCTCAAGTTGCTCCAGGGGAGGTTTAGACTGGCTTTTAGGAAAATGTTCTTCACCAAAGGGGTTGTCAAGCATTGGAACTGGCTGCTCAGGGAAGTGATTGAGTCGCCATCCCTGGAGGTATTTAACAGAGGTGTAGATGAGGCACTCAGGGACATGGTTTAGTGGTGGACTTGGCAGTGCTGGGTGAAGGATTGGTCCCAATCATCTTCAGGGTCTTTTCCAACGTAAAGGATTCTATGATATTATGATAATTAATTCTAGCTACACAACATAATTGTCAGTTTTGTAGCTGTGAGATTATTACTGTACCAAGCCCACCAAAGAAGATGGGATTAAAGCCCTTGGAGAGTAGGGAATACCACAATTTATTCTTTAAAAAGGCTTCTTCAACACTCAAGCCACTTCCCTTCCAGAAACATAAACTTTCCTAAAGCACTTCTACCAGCACAAATAAATAAATAACAAAGTGGCTGCAACCACCCCAGCTTTTAATTAAACTGCAACTGAACAAACAGCTTGAAAGCTGCTGTGCCGGGACGGCCATAACCTGCTCCTGCTGCTGCCCTTTTGGCTTTGCGCTCCCAGGGTCAGATTCTCAGCATACCCTTGCCTGCAGCCCTGCCTTTTCTTTGAAGCTGCACAAGCTCTAGTTTTGTTGGGGTTTTGGAGGTTTGTTTTTACCGTAAGGGCAACACCACGCCTGGCACGCACCCGACTGCAGGCGGGGATTTCCTTACTCTCCCTGGGACTGGAGAAGTGCTCAGTGGAGACAGCTCCCAGGAGCTCAGAAAAAAAAGGCAGAAAGCTTCAAAAAGGTATTACATTAATCTCACGAGTTGCTTCCTACTATCACTCATTACATTCTAGGAGAGACCTTGTATTTCTAACATCTAAGAATGGATCTATGGCCTGGTAGCATGCATTCATCACGAGCGCAATTCCACCAGCAGCAAATTTGCCTCCACCCCGTTCCCTGCTCTGACTCTGTCAAATCCACCTCTTGCCTCTAGAAAAGAAAAACCCACAAAGAAAAGCACCACACCTTTGTAGCCTTATCTTTAATACAACACAGTACGCTGTGTTTTATTTTAACAGCACAGGTTTTCAAGGTTTACCACCCTGGATTGCATTATCAGATCTCCTCCAACCCAGCACTGAGAGAAAAAAACTGTACTATTGAAATGCAAGTACTTTATAGTGACTGTGCATTGTTCATAAGAGATCAGGGATAGCTTTTCCATTTAAAAAAAAACCAACCAACCCTAAGATACCACGCATCATTTTCACTTCTTTATTAAGCCAAGGATCTGTTAAAGTGCAGATTTCCCCCCCCCCCCCCCCCGTGCCAATAACACCTGGCAGTACATAACACACTAAGCATTTTTACTGTAATGACACTTCCATTGAAATTCATGCAGGCATTTGACTACATTTCCAGAGAGGTGGAATATTATTCAGTGAGGGAACACAGATACTCTGGGAGGTGAGAAGGGGTAGAGGGAAAATTGCAGGCAATTAGTATTTTCTTGACCTAACTGTAATTTGTGAATTTGTAGAAGTCCTCTTCTGAACTGGTTAATTTGATCGAAGAATAACTCAAAAGTGTCTGTTGCACTCTTGCCCTCACAAACACAGACCAGCACACTCACACCAGTCAAGCCCAGAAGAAAAGCAGTACCAGTCCCCTCTGCCCCCTGCATTTACCCCAGCAGTGGGCAATCCCCTCCCACACCACCCGGGGAATCCTGGGCTCTCTGCAGTCTGATCAAGGGCTGATGCACTTAGCATCAGGAACAAGGGAGGAGATTCCAAGAGACTAACAATACTCTTCAAAGAGAAAACATATTTTCCCATGGTTTAAAATTACCATCTGAACTTTAGTAGAAAAGCGATAGTGGTGCCATAGCCAGAGGTAGCAGATAGCATTATCCCATCCCCTGTCACATGGGAATGTGAACTGCTGCCCCACCACAGGTAATCCACATTCTCAAAATACACTGCTGACCTACGTACCCAGGTGCCCCATCACACAGGTGGTCTGTTTCTTTACAACAATGCAACTGGGATTTCTTTGCTTTCATGTCTTCTCTGCTTGAGAGGCTTTTTGTGCTCCCACCACCCACATGAAATGGGGAGAGAGGGGCTGGGGCTCGGGGAAGAGGAGGTGGCGGTGGTCAGGTGAAGTCTGCAGAAAGGATAAGAAGTTTCTGTGACAAGATAAACAGTGATCACTCCTTAACAGCTTAGACACGGGATACCACTTCTCATGTGAATTTATTTACACTTAAATAATATATCTCTATGACTAAAGGCAAGGAGTAATCAAAAGCTGCCATTTCAGCTGTGCATTGCAAAAGTAAACCTCCCCAAAAAGTGAAATGCAAGAGGAAAGAGAGTGATATGCTTTGATTTATAGGTTACTTTCAAATTTAGTGGTGGGGGAGTTCTCCCAGTAGCCCTTGAGAAGGTCTCTGTTTATTTGAGAAGCTCACAGGAGCACAGCCACAGCACAGACTCCTATTCAGCCCCATAGCCACAAGGGGCCCAATCTACTCTATCAGTATTTATTTACCTTTAAATACAAAAGGAAGGCTATCCAAACAAAAGTTGAGAGTGTCCAGCAGATAATTAAGTACGCTAATGCACGAATCTATTTAGATAAGAGTGAGCATATTGGTAGAATCAAAAGGCAGGTCATAGTTCATAATCCATTCTCTGTATAAACAAGCACCACCAGTGCCACTCACACCAGAACTGTACTTGGGGGGTAACACCCTCTCCCCTCCTGAAACACTGACCCGTGAGGGATTTTGGCAATGTGTGGGCAAGGACACTGCATTTGGGCTGCAGAATGCACATCTTTGCTGGTGCTCAGCACTGGCTGAACAACTCCAGGCTTTGGCCCACTCCCCACTGTATCCTCCTGAGTGTTCAAGCCCCTGGAGCCCCAGCCATCAGCCATCCATGAAGCATCCTCACAGAGCTGTCACTGCTGGAAGCATCCAGGAGGGCACCAACAAGCATCATAGAGCCCAAGCAACTTTTGGCTCCACTGTTCTAATGAAACCACAGCTTATCTATTTTTATTGTTCTCTGTATACCTGCTCTGTTTTCCTGTACATAAATTATTCTTCACTTCCTTCCTGTAAGAGCTATTATTTAACAGCATAGCTGGCATTAACTATTGTATCACATTCCCCCAGAGATCCATTAGTGCAATGATAGAGTGCAACACCAACACAAAAAAACATGCACAAACATTCCCTGAACTAAACCATTGCAACACAGTCCTTTCAAACAGAAGAGGCAAAATAGAAGAGATCAGAAGCCTAACCAGGACATGGTACAGCATGGACAGATTACTTCTTCCAATTAAAAAAATTAAAATACCTGGGCTATAATTAATTATTGTTCCGCTTGTTCTGGACATATCTAACCCTGAATGGACAAAAAAGGATATTGCTTGTATATCTCCACAGTGATCAAGGGGTCAGGCAAGGCTTGCATTGGATACTCTCTGTCTCTTGAAACCTGTTTTTATTTCATCATAATTCAAATTATCTAAAGCACCTAACCCAAAGGAGAAACACTGGACTTGGGCTTGAAAACTGTCCTCCCTAGTATTTCAAGGTAGAAGTATCTCCTCATCTGTGGACATTTTTACATACAAAAAATGTCAACTAAAATAATCATTTTAAACCCTGGCTGATCTGAACTAATACACCAGCTATACAATACATTTAAAATTGATGTTTTATTTTATAGACATCCTTTTTTAGATTCCTATCTCATTTCAGCCTCTGTCCCCAAAGCAGCTTTCAGTGGATGATTCCTCTACCCTAAGAAAGTTACACTGACTTCCAATACCCACACAAAACCACTGGTCTCTAATTAGGAATTCAACTGAATTAGTATTATAATGAGCCCCAGAAAGCTGCCTATAGGCATGGATTTATCTAACTAAGGCCACACTGTCTGGAGATTAGTGAACAAAGTATTCTCCCAACCCCACAGTGCCGGGGAGCCCCCATCGCCACGGGTGGCTGAGGGCTGACAGCAGAGCATGCAGCACCACTGGCTCCCAGAAAGGAGCTGCCAGCAGGAGGTGAGGAGCCCACTGCTCAGTAAACCAACCTCCTCCCTCCTCCCAGGACAGGAATGCTTGCTCACAGGAGCAATACAAGTTGTTATCTCAAGTGTCTTTTACTTGTGCTGTCCTTACCGCCAAGGAAGTGGGTGGCAGGAAGTCACACCACCACCTTCTAAGACAAGAGAGCAAACAAGAAGTTCCCCTTTTCTAAGGCAGAAGGCTTTAGGCTTTTCTTAAGGCTTTAGGTGCAATCCTGCTCTAATCAGCTCCAGCAGAAGCTATGGCACAGGAGGTGTCTACAGCAGCAGTAACACTGCTCTGAAACAAAGCATGCAAGCAGAAAACAAAAACAGATATACAAAGCCAAAACTTGCATCAGTCCAGGAAACCTTCACACATATCACCCACCACAGACCAGCCACGAAGTTGTGGGCTGAACAATTTCTCTCCAGCTCTTGCTTCACCTTCTCCAAGCAGCTCCAGAACAAAGTGTAATCCTATCCTGAGGGAAGGTGATGCATGAAACACAAGGTTGGTGGAACAACATCCACTTTACATCTGTGGAGAAGATGCCCAAATGGCCTGGACATGCCACCTGGCACCAGACATGCAGTTTGTATCATTTGCTGTTCACAAATTTTAACATCACAAAAACAGATCCAGTCCAACATTTACTTAAAGCAACAGAAACTTCTCCTGTTTCACCCCTTTTTAACCAGAAGAGAGGACTAGTTAGTGCAGAGTTGCTTTGGACAGAAAGGGAAGTCAGTGGCTCCTTTCCAAAACTCTGGAGGCAAAAGTCCAACAACAAGCCCTGGCTGGGTGATAAAAGGGAAAACAATGCAAAGCTGCAGAGAAGTTGACACAGCAGCCCAATGAAATGCTCTCCCAGGGACAGCAGCACTGACCCAGGACCTGCCAAGGTCTCACCTACAGCAAGGCCTTCGCCAGGTCACCTCACAGTTTTGAACAGACCATCACAGAATTTAACAGCTCCAAATTCCCCCATAACAAACCGAAAAATTTGACATTGCAAAGACGAGGTTTTGGGCTCTCCTAGGTAATTTCTGTGCCCTGCCACTGCTGGGGAGCCAGGTATTCCAAAATACAAGTCAAAACACAGTTAGGAAGGACTAAGAAAAAAAACTAGAGAAGCAGGAATCCCAAATGGGTTTTGCCTGGAGGCAAGGGGCAAAAGCAGTGAAATGCAGTAACTTTAACAACATAGTTTTACAAGATTAAAAAGAAATAGGTCACCCTGTCACTACAGAGATTGGGTGGGATTAGTTTAATACCAGTTTGCCCAAATAAAGGTCAAAACCAGCTCCACTGAACAACAAAGTTTAGAGGGTTTGGCTATTAGCAAGCTGGTTTCTTAGATTATATTTGTGTACTTGTCTAGGTGGGTCTGAAGACAAGATAGATGCCACCCAAGAGAGTCCAGGACAAGGAAGTTTGCAATGGCTCTCAGAGGCAGATTTCCAAGCCATGGATTTAAAATTAGGGCTGCATGGGCTTGTCTGGATTTGCAGAGTGAATCTGCCAAACATTTCAATGCATGTATTTGTAGCACAGCCCAAGATCTGTACAATCCAACTGGAGGCTCCCACATTGTGCTTAAAGGATGGCACCAAGCAGCAGGTCTCTGCAGCATGCCGTGAGGCCAGAGCGCCTCAAAGAGCAGTCCTTGGAGGAAATCCAATAACAGAGCATACCACAGCATCATACTTGCTGTGCTGTCTTAGCCCTTGGCCTATGGTGATTCATCTTTGCCTGCAACCTCTGACATTTTCCACCACCATTCATGCAGATACATTACTAGGATTTAGTCACAGACTAATACATCCAGCATGGATCAATCACCACAGGCCAAACCCACCTGAGACATCCTGGATCACAGGAAAAAGAGACAAGTGTAAAAGATGACAAAAACCTCAGAATAGCACCAGGAACAGACGCAAAAATTGAAACGTGGAAGAGTTTGTTTCCCTCTTAAATACCCTACAAGTCACTTTGAGCTGTAGCCTGCATCTTTATTTTTGTCAGAAAGCAGCACTCCTTGCTCAGTGTGAATACTCTTGATCAGCCATTGCAAATGTCAAGCTGGGTTTGAAGTCACCAGTTGCATGACTCTGTCCCAGTTCCATCCTTTCAGTGCCTCACTGCCCCAGCATCCCCCGAGCAGGGGCTGATCAGACCTGCCCCAGAGCCAGGCCACTCAGAAACTCCTTCTCCCTCATGTTGTCTGCCTCCAGCTCACTGACCAGGCACTCGGCCTGCATCAGCATCCCTGCCTTCAATGCCTGGAATTAGACTCCGCAGATTAGCCAATGTGCTGAGGCTTATCTCTGTGTCTAATCACTAATAAAGTTGCAACCTGGTGCATTCGTACCGTATTAGGCCTTGCTCAACAACGCGGACTTTAAAGGTCATCTGCCTCCTCCAATCCCTGCCAGGTTTATTGCAGCAGGTCCGGGTGGGTCCTGCTCGCTCCGAGCGGCCAAATTCAGCAAAAATCCAATTATGGCCACAATGGTCCCAGGCCGGAGAGGCTCCCGGGCCCCTCAGCCCTGCTGCCCTGGCGCCCTCTCCACAATGCCGGCTTTTGTCTCAGCCTCGCTATTGTTTGGGATTCTCTCGCATCCCTGGACACGGGATAAAGAGCCGTGTTTGGAGAGATGTTTATGAATGGGGTCTCAGAGCACAGGGGTGCAGCGACACAGGGCTTGACCGTGGACAAAAAAGGTCATGGTTTCGAAAAGCCACGTTGAAGAAGAATCATTGAAGATGTAATATGCACTTGCCAGGAAGGCAAAGTTACAGGCAAAGAGAAAATAAGAAGTAAATCCCAGTCTTTTCAAAGCCAAGGGAAGTTTGGCCACAGACCTCAGTGCAGTCAAGGTGTCTCCCAAAATAACTAAAATAAATAAAATACCTAGCAGATCCCATTGCGTTAGACCACAGTGTTGAAAAGATTTTGCATCACATTGATTTCCAAAGCAGGAAAAATATTATTTACATTTGCTTTCTGATTAAAAATGTAGCAGATAACAGCAGTAAACAGTAAAATATGGGCCAAAGAAATTAGGTGAAAAATATCAGCTAACAAAAATCTAAATCATCCTTCTAGCATCAGAGAAAATTCTCTATTCTGGTCTTGAGCTGGTGTCATGAATCTGCTACACTAAATTCATCAAGAGGAAAGACCTACACTTCTTTAAGACCTGTAGAAGTTACAAGGGTCTTCCCAGCTAACAGCATATAAGACCAGGTCAGTTCTGCAGTGCAAATCTCTGCGAGTTCAGGCAAAGTGATGCAAAACTTCTGAAACACCTTCAGCATGACAGCTCCATGAGTCTTGCTAAAAACAAAAACTCACCTTCCCTCACACATCCAGGCCTACCAGGGACAAAGCCACCCACAAACCCCATCCGTCACATGGGAAAGTGCCTCTTTGTGAGGCTCTGCTGAGCAGAGGAAGATAGTAATACTGTTAAACCTTTCTGGACTTTAAAGAGTAGAGGCAGATTTATAATTGCATTCAATGAAACATCATGTGGTAATGAGCAGCAATGGAAGAGCCAAGTATAAATCTCCCATTCAGTAGAGTGTCACATGTATAAATCTATTTACCAAGGATTACTCTGTAGCTCCTGCCATAATAAATCATCAGAAAAATGCCTTGTGCACCACTAACAGAGCAGGAATTTGGAAAAGCAGGCAGGCTGTTCTTTGTAAGGAGTACTGATAACCAGCCAACCCAAGAGTTTGTTAAAAATCTGATATTAATTGTGCTCCGCTTATTTGGTGCATTTGTTTGGGTGCTTGGGAGGCTAAAGTTGATTTTTTTTTCCTTTTTGTTTTAAATACAAGTACATCAATACACACAGACTGTAGCATTAAGTCGATGTCAAGGGGTACAAACAAAAAAAAAAGGGGTACTAAGACAAAATCCAGAATTAATGTCCACTCACCAAAGGAACTACAAAGGCTCCTTTGATTTTATAAGACGTACCACACTGCAATTCACAGGATCATAGAATTATTCAATCATTTAAGTTGGAAAAGATCCTTGAATATCAGCAAGTCCAACCAATAACGCAGCACTGCAGAGTCAACCACTAAACCTTGGTCCCAACTGCCACATCTACTCATGTTTTAAATGCCTCAAGGGATGCTGCCTCCACCACTACCCTGGGAAGCCTGTTCCAATGACTGACAACACTTTTGCTGAAGAAATTTTTCCTAATATCCAAACTAAACCTCTCCTGGTACAACTTGAGACCATTTCCTCCTGTCCTACCGCTTGTTAATTGGGAGAAGTGAGCAGCCTCCACCTTGTTCCAATCTCTTTTCAGGTAGCTGTGGAGAGCAATAAGGTTACCCTGAGCATCCTTTTCCCCAGGTCCCTCAGCTGCTCCTCATCAGACTGAATGGTATTCTGGCCTAGTTTCTGCTCAATGTAAATGTTTTATGTAGGTTAATCCCAGATAAATAACTGTTTTCTTGCATTATCTAGATCTTCCACTATACATTATGGCGTGTATTAGAAAGATTAAGCACTGCACAGTCAACTAAGAGCCTCTCTATAGGATGCTCCTGCCCCCAGCTCTGCAAGGATGCCACATCACATACTGAAATACCCTGTGTATCTGCATGACTTGCCAAAACCTCTTGCTAATCACCTGAGGTTTCTATTTGTAGCCAAGTGCAAACAGTGTTTCAGGAAAGCTTTCGTTCTGTGCTGAAGAGCTAAGACTAAGCTGCCCTCCAGAAGTAGCCAGATAAGGAAAAAAGTTACATGTCAATATAGCATTTAACGTACCAGAATCAGAAGAAAATCACAGCCCAATCATATGGAATGGGCAACTGCTGTGATGGCACTTGATTCAGTGACACACAGGTCTTAAGTGCAGCAACATGCTGAACACAAATTCATAAAAGAAAGTCATGGACCTGCTGAAGCAGCTCCAGAAGAGAGGGCTAAAACATCTCTCCAAGAGGAAAAGTTGAAAGAGTTGGGGTTGTTTAGCCTGGAGAAGAGAAGGTTCCTGGGAGACCTCATTGCAGCCTTTTAGTAGTTAAAGGGGGTTATAAGATAGATGGGGAAAAATTTTTATTAGGGCCTGTTTTAATACAATAAGGGATAATGGTAATGGTTTAAAACTAAAAGAGGGTAGATTTAGATTAGATCTAAGGAAGACATTTTTTACAATGAGGGTGGTAAAACACAGGTTGCCCAGAGAGCAGGTGGATGCCCCAGACCTAGAAACACTCAAGATCAGCTTGGATGGAGCTTTGAGCAACATGATCTGGTTGAAGTTATTCCTGCTCATCACGGGGGGTTGGACTAGATGACCTCTAAACCTTCCAACCCAGACTATTCTATGATCCTATGAGACCAGAAATGCTGCTAATTATAACAACCACATCGTGAAGATCACCACCTCTATATCCAAAACTTTACAGACTTTTTTTTTGGATCCTCACTGGTCTCCAGTCCATGCAAAAGCACTGAGGTTTGGAAGCAGTTTTCAGGTTAGGGATGTGAAAGCAGTATGTGAAATGTCTGCTTGCATATGCTTATCCTACAGCTAAAGAGGGACTTATCCCTCTAGAACTGTCTTTACAGCATGTGTCACCAAACACCAAATTCACACAAAAAATACTTATAAAATGTATCTACAATCCACATGATGCTCATGTTGCAGAATATCCTACTACGTAAATCTGTAGAAATAATGCAGACATTCTGGGATGAAGATCTGAAGAAGCTGCTAAGGAAAAATCTGTGTGTGCCCATTGCAGTGTCTGATCCCACCTACTTCGCAAGGCGTTTTTCACAGGCATCACTCTCACTGCCCTTTGACATGGGCAATTATCTGCTCCCAATCCTGCTGACCTCACATTCCTTACCCACCTGCAAGTCTCATGCAAAGATAACAGAAGTTTGCATTCATATTAACTAAGTCTCTTTGTTCTGGGCAAGGAAACAATATTCATCATGCCCAATCTGATTTCATTCCAGTAGAGGATTAGTTTCAATCTCTGGTGCTGTAGAACAAAAAGGCAAGCAAGAAATTATCATCAAATAATTACAATGCTTTACGCTTTACAAAGGACACCCAGAGGTTTGCAAAAAAACCCAATTCTTTTTCTGGAACAAATCTGCAGTAAATTTCTGAGCATGCCTCAGACACACTTAGGAAGCCTACAGAGTCCTGCAGATAAGGCCCAGGACTGAGGGTCAGCAGATGAAAGCTCTGCTGCCTGCTCTTTGCATACTTAGGCTAGTCAACATCCAAACTATAAAAAAGGGGAATAATGCTACTTCTCAGGCTTATAAATATGCTATGAGGCCAAACTCATTAGCGTTTACAAAGCACTCCTAGACTCCTTGTCTGGAAGGAGTTATACAACCATAAAGTATTATTCATGCTGTTCTAAGGCAGAAAAGTACGTATTACTGCAAATCCAGCAGTAGCTCTTCATGCACCATTAAGGTTTACTACACTGTCTTAATCTAATCATCAGCACTTCAGAACCCAGATCTGTCATTTGAAACATACAGATCAAGATTCATCATTGGATAACCAACTGGGTCAACAATATACAGCACGGGACACACATGCCCTTTTTTTCCTCACATTACACATCTACAACTGAACCATTCGTATTTTCAAAACCTCAACATTATTGGTTTTCCTGCCATATTGCATTACGTCTAGTCAGGATTTTAACAGGTTCAAAACTCAGCTTCCAGATCTGTTTGCAGATTTTTAAAAAGCTGATATGGGAAGGAGTGCAAAGTTCAGGTCTACACCTCTTCCAGCATTTATCACGGAAACTGCTTCCTTCAGGCAACTTTTTCTGCCCATTATTATTCTGAGATCTCCTTTGCTTGTAATTCTGAAAACGTATTCATAACTAGTGGTACACTTGCTTTTGACTTGCTGATCAAAATACAATCTTTATAGCTCCAGGCACCATCATCAATGCTGAGCTGGAGGGAGTTCATTCCAGTTCAATGAAATCAGCTGTTAAAAATAACAGCTAGCTCCCAAACCACATCTTTGCAGTGATATACTCCATCCCCTCCTTCGGCTGCTGCCACATCCCTTTGTAGTGGTCTCCAACCCCATCTTGAGCTAGGCAGGCAATTCTTGCTGCCCACTCCTCACACACTGAGAACATCTTCTCCACACATACGCCATGCTGCCCAGCCCTTGCCTCCAGCTCTACAGATGTTTTCAACAGAAGAAACCTGTCCCTTTGTGCATGACACAGTTTTGGTTTATATCCAGATACTAAAACTCTTCTTTAAAAAAAAAAAAAAAGATCAAATTCAAATATCACACCATCCTTGAACAAAACACAGTCAGGGAGTTTTACCCTTTAGACAACATTCCTTTTACAAGGGCAGTTCCAAGGCTTTCCCAAAAATACTGTGTTTGCTTCACTTTGAACTGCCAAAGAAAAGCGAACTAAAAAAAAAGGACAGTTCTGTAATTTTTATCCAAATAAGGCAGAATGAAGGACAGGACAGCAGATCTTCCATCAGAAAGCTTCCCTGTCCAACCTGGCCAAGACGCTGTAACAAGCAGAAAGAAAAAATAGAGGCCTTTCCAACAACTGTATCAGCTGCTGCTAACGTGATCCATTCCTCATCTTGCAGGTCTCTGAGCAGACTTGCCTCCACAGCTGTCGGATCAGAAAACTTGTTGGACCTATGCTGTTATGGACAGAGGATATTTACAGCTCTGGAGTGATGCTTTCTCAAGAACACAGCCCCATGGCCAAGAAAATTAGCTAGTCACCTCAGCCTCTTACAAGAGCGAAGCCTGAATCACTCTCAGAATCCTTAAGACTCTGAAAATGCTGAGCACCTGTGCTTTGAAGATCCCTTCAATATCCCAGGTGGACCCACAACGACAAAGATACTCTGGATCACTTGCCATCGTGCAAGCTCTTGACCTGCTGCTACAGAGCCAAAGCAAGTCTGTGACCTGCCCATGCCACCTCTACCAACACTCCTGCCCTCAGCTCTCACTTGCATTAGGCAGCAGATGCTAATGAGTTACAAAATGCTCCCTACTTTCTTGGAAAAAAAAAAAAACAACAACAAAACAGACAGAAGTGGATAAAAACACAGCTTTACATTTAAGCACAGATTAAACAACATTGATGTTTAGAGGGCTGTGTTTTTAAAGAACAAATTTCCAGAGGAACTTAATTATGTTCCTAGGGTTAACAAAAGGATTTGTGTGATCCAGTTTCTCTTCCTTACCACGCTGCAAGTGAGGGATGTGACTCAATACAACAATTCACTTAACCCCATAGGATCTACACCCATCATTTTGAATAATTAGAGAGCATTCATTTGGGATGATCCTTTCTCTTCCACTCTCTGCTGTTTAGCTTTACATAGAGAAAATATTTAGTGTATAAGACAAACAACAAACAGGAATAAAATTAGTCCTTTCAAACCGAGATGTTGTTTAACTTAACTAATTGAAAAGAGAAAGCAAAAGCTCACTTTGCATGGCTAGCAGCAAAGTCATAAAATTTTCTTACTTTTCTGAGGTTCATACTCCAGTAATTATCTTTTATACAAAGAACAGTGACTCATAAATCTGTTTTTTCACAAAAATTTTGCACAAAAAAGTCTGAAATAAAAGAGGATCCCCTCCCCATTTTTTCTTGGTCAACTTGAAGCTGAAACATGGTCTTTAAGAGCTGTGGGAGTGGAAAGTCATTAGGGCTTCAATTCCAAATGAAAATTAAGGCTTTTAACTTCCCATACTACTCATACTGACAACCTTTCATACATAATTGCCTAGGAAGAGTTACTGCGGTCTTGTCACCCTCCTAACATGCCAGTGATACGCTGACAAAAAGATCCTCCCTCCCAATTCCACCACGCAAATGGAAATAAAAGCCCATGTGGTTAAGAAACTCTGAGCTCACACCCAAGAGCGACTTTGATGACTTTTCAGTCAGGACTCGTTAGGAGTTACCAAATTACCAGCGTCAGAAATAAAGCAATCAAGGGATCAGGTAGGACTTTAACTTGAAAGAGGAAGGGTGCCCTCAGCAATTACAGCAAAGACACTGCTGCTTTGCAGTGACATGGGGAGCAACGTGACACGAAGGACCCTTGTGCTTCACAGCTGTGATTCTTCACCTCAGCCAAAACTGCAGTAGGCTGAGAGATAAACTGCCTTTTAAATCCACATATATAACATGATATCCAACTGGGCAACATAGATGGGATGAGCTGAAATAGCAAATGCTCTGCCCACTCTCTGAAAGATATCAAGGTAACCTGTTGCTGTGACAGCAGAAGCATCTTTCTGCACTTGTCTGTGTTTGTGGAGAGGCAAACATTGCTTTTCATCTAATTTTGGTTGTCTTCTCATTTGGGAGCATTATTATTTGACAAGTTTCTGGGTTTTTACAGTTGGCTGGAGACTGACCACACTTCATCACCCTGTGGTTCCAAGAAGTATATACAGTATAGAGGGAAGCAACCCAACATGTAAAGTGCTTTTATCCCAGTAAAGCTGAAACAGGATTTGAAACAACTCCAAAACTGGGAATTAGAAGTGTGTGGAGTTACTATAAAGACTTCTCCTTCCTTGCTAGTTCAGTATAACTCAAAACCTGTTTGTTATCACTGGTATCATAGCAATGGTCAGAGGCCCCACTTGAGGTAAGGGTCTAATTCTGTTGAGCACTGTATGAGCACGTTATAAATAACCTAACAAACCACAAAAAACTTAGAGAAGACAAAGGAAATACATTATCCTGGTTGTATAAAGGGAGAACCACAAATCACATAATTCAGGTAAGTCTATATCAGAAAGCTATGTAACAGTGAGAAAGCATTTCAAACCTGAATCCCAGTTCAGTGCTGTAACTTGCAGAGCCATACAGTCTTAACTAACATCATAAAAACAGGACTGGATTTTCTTACAAGAGGTTGGGAGACAAGCATGGGAGACTTCCAAATAAGCTGCTCAGAATTTAAGAAGGAAAAAGCTACTCCAAAAACTTGAGAGGAACAACTTTCAGAAGATGGTTGAATAGAGTCACACACGTGCAGCTACATCCACATGGCCTGGAGGACAAGCTGCAGAAATCATTATTATTCCTGAGGTGGAAACTGCAGCCACTCCAGAAGAGAAGATCTCCACAAACAAGGCATATATTATCGTGTTTCAGGACATGAAAGAGGAATAAACACATAGGCTTTAAAAATGGATCCCTATTTTTAAAAGGTGCTAAAAGGATGAGAAAGGAAAACACTCTAAATGTTATCAGAACTGGAAGATGGAAAGGCTGCTGCACTGACTAAAATACTGAACTGGTTTGTAGCCTCAAAAATAAACATCACAGAGAAATGAATGAATAATTGAAATAAAGCAAGAGAGTGTGGAGGTATTCGTAACAGCAAAGGACAGGTGTACCAGCAGTTTGACCAGGAGTGAACGACTCATTCCCATGCTGGGTTTCGGCTGCATCAGGAAAATGAACAAGGGAACATTTTATCAGAGTTTTTCACAATGTGCCATCCCTGTGCGATGCATGACCCGCTGGTGAAGATCATATAACCTATAACTATGTATCACATTCAACAGCAAACAAGCTTTTAACTCAGTGGAAAGGGATTAAAAGCTCCATAGATCCAAAGCATAGATCAAAGTTATATTCAGCTGCTGGGAAATAGATAAATATGAGACTGCAAATCCCAGTAAGGGAGATAAGAAAAGGAAACCAAGAAGACAAAAGAATACTGTGCATCACAATAGTTCTTTAAGATTGTACATAAAAATAAGATCTTCTTAACACCTTTGTTAGGAGCTGGAAAAGATTCAGCATCAACCAAAATGACTTCTTTTTAATTACTGATGCTCTGTTAGCATCTGATGACGTTACTCTGGCATAAAACAGTAGATTTTTACACAGATTGTCTTGGAACCTATTCTATTAGATCCTACTGAAAAGAAAAATGGGGGGGAAATAGCAAAAACATCAATATGAAAATGGTAAATTCCTGCATGTATATAACCAGCAGTAATCCTCTGGCAACACAAAAATCAAGCAGAACATGGCCTAAACAGGACAGATTACTTCCCTTGTTGGAGATTAAAGATACTCTGGATTTCCTTTGAAAAAAATACCAAAGCAAGTGTAAGGAGTCCAAGTCTCAATTTCATTCAAGTCTGCAGTGTCCCACAGTAACTTCACTGGTCACTGAGATGCACCACACCACTGAACAGCCTGATACAAAGTCACAGCCAGCAGCACAGCGGCACAGAAGCGGCATTTATAAGACAAGGCATTATCAATAAGTGTCATAGAGCGAAATAAATGTACCTTAGCAAGTAAAAAACTGCAGATGAAAGAGATGCCAGGCCTCCAGAGACTGCTTAGCACTTAATCAAAAGTCAGAAACCAGGAATTTTGCATTTGTGATGCACAGCAACCTGTCTTCGGATGACCCATGATGGAAGATGGGGGGATGAACAACCAAACTCTAGCCAGCCCCACCAGATTAGAGACTGACAGCAAGCCTCCTCCTGCTATTTCCATAGAAATATTAAGCTTTGGGGACTGGAAATGCTAAAAGTCTTTTTTTTCTTCTTCTCTAAAACAACGGTTTGGTTTTGCTGCTCTACTTTGAGTAGTCCTTTGGCCTGCTCCTTTCCTCTTCCTGGGTCTTCTGCAGCGTAAGGACAGAGAGCTGCTCTGCAGCTTTCCCTGCCGCACCTGGGGGCTCTCAGTGTCCTAGGAATGCAGGGACAGGTCAGATACAGCTGCCAAACCCCCAGGAACAGGCATCCCTGGAGCATCTTACTGCCCTGGAGGTGGTTTGAAAGAGCAGCTAAGTATCTCCTCTCGCTTCCTAGCCTGAGCCCTACTCCATCCATTTGCTCCACACACTTCATCTCTCATCTCCCACAGACATTCAAATGTCACTGACCTTCCTGTACATGAATGAAACCCCAGCAGCAGAGGAGTTTGGTATGAAATGGGGGAAAAGGCAGCAGCATGCAGTCCTGAGTGTCAGTGCACAGAGCTGGGGGGATGGAGCAAAGTCTGAAGGGCTTTTCAGAGCACTCCAGCTTTGATTGAACTAATTCTGCCAGCAAGCCGGCGTTGACACAACCACAGAAGACAGCTAGCGTGTCACCCTGCGACTGCAGTTTGCAGCTGGCCAAAGCCCTGATGCCATAAGCCTGACACTCACTGACGGTGCTCCCTCTACGACAGACAGCCCTCCCACCACAGCCACCCCAGACAAACAGGAGACATCCCATCCTACAAGCCCCTAGAAGATCCCAAGCAGACAATGAGATAACTCACATCAGATTTAGGATTGCTTCAATCTCACCGCAAGATCTGTGAACTCTCAAACCGGGTCGAAACTAACCTGTAATCTACTTCACAAGGACTTAAGGTCACAAAGAGCCTTTACAGGAGAGTCTCTGAGCAAGGTGAACACTCCACCACCTTGGAGACAGAACTCAGAGCAAGCAACGAACTTCCTGAGAGGGGCAAAACAGCAAGGCAAGAAACAATTTAAGGGAAGGAAGAATATATATACCTGTATGTATGGGGGCTAAAGTAACCTGGCATAAATGGTCTTGACCCAGACATGAGTCACCAGAAAAATGTTCAAAATAACCTGTACAGCAGCCTTCAATTGCCATGGTGATAAATGTTTCCTAATGCCTAAGAGCAGCTGAGTCCTGAACTCCACGCACCTCATTCACTAACAAAAGCTTTCATTATATTGGGGAAAAAAATCACGACCAAATTGTGGCCATTTTAAGCCCTCCTCAGATCAAGGGCTGATTTACACACTCTGGTTTCAATGGGGAGTACTGTGCTCACATCACTGCTAATTCAGAAGATGAAGCTGGCTTGCTTTTTGCTTCACAATTCAGTAGGCAAGGGGAAGATAGATTCTGTGAGACAGTGTTACTTTTTCTGCCAGGAGTTATCTATTTGCAGAAGTGGGTCAACTTTCTCTTGGTGGACATGTTCGTGTGCGAGTGCCTAGCAGCGCTGCCTGCACATTTCTGCCCGCTCTGCGTGCGGAGGAACCTCTGCACATAACTATTTATGGCAGCCAAGTGTTTCATGAATTGCAGCAAGTTAACCACAAGGGGATGATGACATTTGGCGACAGGGCAGGGTGAATTCTGGCTGGCAGACAAAAAGTCAGGTTAAAAATACAGAATGCAGAAGCAAACCCAGCCAGTTGCAGCTAATTTGCAGGAAAACTGGATGTGCAGCCCTCAAACCTTCCCTGTTGCAGGCGAGCAGTGTTGTGTGTTTTGCAGTGGGATGCACTAAGGCCTGTGTATGAGCGTGGAAAGAACATCAGCCTTCTGGGTTCATGTATTTTAGATGTATTTTAAATGGGCTTAGATGTTTTTCATTTGCCTCAGTCCACACGTGATATATACCAGACATTTTTGCCAGTTTAACACCTCACCTCCATCTCACCTACCATCAGCCATTGTCCATGGTTTGCTCCCAGAGCATCTCCAACGGGCAGCCCCACTACAGAAGGATGCTGCAAGGCCAGCCTGGGGGGACAATGTCAGCAGACCCTGTCATGGATATGTCTGTGAGATGCAAGCAAGGCCACAGCCACACTGTGGGGCAGATAAGAAGCCCAATGCCTCCCAGAGTCAGCCTCCAGTGCCCCAAGGTCACATGGATGCAGTCACCCTTGTCCCCACAAAGTATTAACCCTTCAGCTTTCAGATGCAATGCTTCTGACAGTGTTGGTATTCATGCCCCTCATCTCTGCACAGACATCGAGTGTAACACCTGCCAGGGCTGCATTTTGGGTTCCCATGCCGGCCACTTCATTAGATCACCATTTAATTTGATCCTCAGCTTTATTTGATGAAATGTCTCCAGAGGACCAAATCATTTACATGTAACCAACACAGTTTACTTTCCTTATTCTGATTGCTTTTGACGAGAGTAAGTGGATAATTCCATCAAAGGCCCATAGAAAATTGTCTTTTAATCGATACAAGTTTTCTTCCTTCAACAGGAAAAAACAAGCTGAGAATAAGGTATCTCTGTAGAATATTGAAAGAAGAAAACAAAATTAGAACACATTACCATGGAGAATATATTTCCAGATATGGCCCAATTTTAATTTAAGCATCCTGAGCCTTGTTTTCAGGGACACCAGCTACCCTGAAGTTTAGGAGCCATGGAGCCTGGCACACAGGCAGTGCCCCAGCAAGAAGGCAGGAGTGGGCAATGACAAAGATGCCTCAACTAAAGCACGCCACGGAAGTCCTTCGAATGAGTGGCCGATGAAACTGGCTACAGGAAACTCAAGCTGTATCCTTCATGCCTGAGACCTCAGCACTGATAAGCCAATTAGCCAAACTCACTGAACTTACAGCAGAGATGGAAATAGGTATTTCTCCAGCAGTCTTACATCTATTGAGGGTACCACCCCAGAGAAGATTTCCTGTCTAAATCACAAGGAGTCTGTATGTAACAGCCCACAGCACCAAAAATACCAACACGTTAAAAACAGCAGTATTAAAAAAAGAAAATAAAAGCCATTTTCATAGGATGAAAAGTGCTCTTGATATAAGAAAGAAAATAATTGGTCAAGTAACCAAACCTGTGCTTAAGCTTGGCAGGAACCACAGAGCTCTGAGAGGTCTCCAGCACAGAGACCAGGACTTTCTCTGGGCTGCCCATGCAGTGTGGGGACTATAAAGGGGTGACATCTGGGTGCTGCTGAGAAAGGCAATTTCCTCTCTTTCAGCAGAGTTAGGACAGGTGCACTGAAATAGTGGACAGTGGTCACCTCAACACCTGGAACACAGCTGATCTCATCTGGCTTTAGATGGCTGCATATGAAAGAGCTGACCAGGCTTACTCCTCATCAGCAGAAAGAGCACAACCAGCATGCAATTGTTCTCTCTTTGATGTAGACATAGTTCACATAAATCATGACACCAAAGTGCCTTTCTCCACATGGCCAATAAAGGAAGCCCAAGGGAATGCAGATGTTAATATCTATATTGGAAATATCTCAAATTAAATGGGATGAACCTCATCTTTTGCTTCTACCCCTGCATGCTCTCATCTCAAAGGCTTCATTAATATGCCATAATAAATAATAAGTATATTGATTATTAATACACTAATAAAACAATTATTTTGGCCTAAAGGGCATGCAAAGAAGAGAAGTAAGTACAGGATAGCTGCATTACCAATCAATACCAACCCACAGGGAACAGCCATTTCTCTCTGCCACCATCTTTACTGCAATATATTGTACCCTCTAGGTAAATATGTGGACATCTACAAGTGGGAATCAATAGAACTAGAGATCTTCCCACCCCCTCACCCAGAGAGACCATTCTTCTTTCATTGGAGAAGACAGCAACAAGAGACCATAGATTAATCTCTGCTACTGTGGGCTCTCTGCTGTATCCACAACTTCTTTCTGGGCCTCTCTGACCACTTCTTAATTGTTGATGTTTTCAATAATTTATAAAAACAAAACATAAAAGAAAAAAAGAAAGGTAAAAAAGAGCGTTAACATTTCACACAACTGGAAAAAAGTCAGAGACACTGGAAACCACCTAATCCATTTTGGGAAGCTAGAATAAACAGCTTCAGTGGAAGGTGAAGTTCGAATGACAACTTCAGTTGATGGGTGTGAAATAAAACTAAAGCCTGAGAACTTTGCCTGTATGCACAGGATTTTGTCCCAGGCACATTGCTACTTGAGTCTGTATGCCTCCAGGCTTGCAGATGGATGAACAGTTGTCCCAGACAGAACTAGATAAGGCTAAAACCAGTGGAAGCCCTTGCCCTGGCCTCAGGGTGCTTTGAGTCACTCCTCCCAATGTTCCCACACACTTCACACTCCAGGGGCATATCCTGTGGTACCTGAGGGTTTTTTCTTCCCCCAGGTCATGTTAATATCAATATCACCAAATGTGCCTGCTTTTTTTTTCTTTTTTGTTTTTAAATTCTCTTTTTTTAAACCTAATTCCATCAGGAGCCAAGCAGCCACTTCAACAGGGCTGTCCCAAGCTGGATGGGCAGAAAGTCTGTATGTGCACAGAGATCCACATCATGCATAGAAAGGAAAGCCAAAGCACTCACAAACACACACAGTGACTGTGCCTCAATTCCTGTCCCAGATCTGGGTAGGTTTGGAACTGTGACACATCAATACAGAGGCAACTGGCCAGTTCCCATCACACAGCTTAGTGTGCCCCTCTTCCAGGTCACAGAGCAGGCACAGAATGGTCATACCTCTTACTTTCAGAACAAGCAGGATTACACGTGTCATCTAATTTAGCCATTTTCGCACTATGTTATACTTATTAGCTTATCTTCCATAAGTGAATAATTAATCATCAGTTTCCAAAAGACAACTTACATGAGTAAATAGACTTCAGAAAAGTGAAGCAAAGGTAGACCTCCAGTTGGGTTGGGGTTGTTTTTTACACTTACACCATTTATTCTGAATTCACCTTACAAATCTAGAGTTCATCACCTCACACTGGGGTAGGTCACTGGGGCCAATAAATCAAGCCCTGCTTCAACAACTCACTTCCAAAACCACTGAAGAGCAAATGCACAACATTTAACCCACCTTTGCTCACTAAGATTCTACTGAAAAGCTACCTTTCCACAAGTGTTTTAACAGCCACCATCCTGACTCTTTTGGAGAAGCACTTAACAAGTGAAGCTCAGTGGATACCACTAGCAGAGGCAGTACAGTTCTGCACTTTCCAGCTTCCAATTACAGGACTTTCCAGCTTTTCCATAAGCAAAAATACTCTAGCAAGCAGCTCACAAGTAGCAACCTTGCTCCCACCAGCTGTCCAAGGCTTCTGCTATGCTCTTACTACAGATGCTAAATTCTGCACTGCATCCCTTTCAGCCACCTCCTCTCCCTAAGAAAGCACACCGGGCTGTTCATTTCAGTGTTAGCTGAGCTGGCTGGGCAGCATCTGTTTTATCCACTGGTTAGTTCTCCAGTGCTTTAAAGATGTGAGACAACAGCAAGCCAGACTCAAGTTTACAACCAAAAAACTGAAAGGTCACACACACTCTTTCCTCTGCCTTCCTACTGTTTTATCCCTGAGGAAAAAAATCTCACCCAGAAAAGAGTACAAAAAGGCTGAGATCTCTGCTGCACACACAGAAGGCAGGGACAGGAGCAGGAGACACGAAAGCATGCTCACTTGAGAGGCTGTTCCGTGACAGCTCCATCACCCACCTGACTCACTGGAGTGGTTTTTCATGTTCACCTGCTCCTGCCCTGCTCCTCTACACCGTCACAGGCTTAACAGAATTGTTGCTTGATCCCAGGCAAACACCCCTCCCAGACTTCTTGCTGTCAGTCAGAAAAGGGGCCTGATAAGGGCCGTATTTGCATATGTATTGAGAGGCATTTCCAAAGGCACAGTCGGGGAAATGGTCTTGCTGAATACCGATGCTATCTGAGAATGACAACTATTCAAGTCATTTTACAGCTTCACTACCTAAGTGGAGAGATCAGGCTTGTCCACATCTTTACAAGGATTATTAGCTTTTAAAAGCGCTGATCATATCCGTTGCACCCTCAGAAATGAAGCCGCACAGCTTCACAGGAAAGAGCTTCAGTACTTCCCACAGGGACCACCTTCCACAGGCACCCCAGAACCAGAAGTCACTAAAACATAAAGGTCACGTCTGAAACGCTCGAGCCCATACTCCTTCAGGCACAGGAAACGAGCAGGGGTGCAAAGGCACGCATGGGCACACGTGTGTGTGCAGATGCTCTGCCGCCCTTCCCTACTCTCACCCTCCATAGGGTAGGGGATGACACTCTCAGTCCCCTCCAAAAGACGCTGCTGGGCAAATCCCACACACAGCGTTTGAGGAAGCCGGTGAGGACGGAGCTCTGCAGGCAGAGGCTTTCCTCTTTGTGCAGACAGGGACGACTTTGAATCCCAGGTGAAGCATCCCACTGTGCCTTCACGCCGGATTTAAGGGACAGCTCCAAAGTACTGCTGATGTTTTGTATACACAAGAGCCCCGAGTTAACACATGAATTCAACTGGCTTTGTCCTATTCAGCTACCGATAGCTAAGAGACATGGTCTAAGGTTCACAAACCAGAGCTGCAAAGCTCTCCTGTCCCAAAACAGTAGTAGCACATTCAATACCTGTCATGTGCTCTACAAGCCTCCGTGGAGGGCAATGCTTTATGAAAATAAAGTCAAGTCACGTCAAGAGCAGAAGCTATCTGCAGATTTACAAACCAGATACTTCTGATTTACACAGCTCTAGAACAGAGAGATTAAAAAATTCCACACCAAACATTTAAAGATGTTTGCTGTACCCTGCACCATCTGGTGACTGGATCACCCTTGAAACCAGCAATCCCTGACTACAGGGCAAGGTGGCCAGAAGATCTCCAGCTGTGAGTTGAGACACGCAGCTGAGGCAGCAGGAGTGCAAACAGCACATTCATGGATGAACACTTGTGAAATGAGTTGATCAATCCTCCATGCCCTCAGGTCTCTTGGGACATAAGGACTTGCCACAAATCACCAAAAAAAAGGACCACCAAAAGCTCTTGGGGGTGAAAGGATGGTTATCTGGTAAACACATCCACTGCTGACATCAACCAGAGCCAACCTCTGAGGCTCCATCCCCCTGCATGAGCTTAGAGGAGGCAAAAGGGCACCCCAACCAGAAAATAGTCCTCCATGGTTGGAAAAGAGGATTCAGAACATTAAAAGCAGTCTTATATACAAGAATTTTTTAGACTGATGCCTGGTGTGATTCCCACTGAACCCTCTTGACCACACTAGTCCTCCTAGAAGTCATGTGTTTTGTCTTGTTGGTTTCAAAAAACAAAAAGAATCTCAATTTCAAAGACATTCCAATATTATTTTAATGCCTGATCACTATTAGACAACAGGAGAAACTTTGATTGAATATGAACTGCCAGAGGAGGCTTGGCACGATTTCATTGTGGAGCTTGTTTCTAACTTCGATGACTAGCCTGAACAAAATTGTGAGTACAGCGTCCCTTCGAGAGCAATCTCTTCTCTACAAACAAAACTCCTCTTTCTGAAGCAGGCACAGGGGAAAGCAGTTACACCTCTCCAAAACTGCCGAGCACTTCACAGCCAGCCTGCCCTGAGAACCTGTGGAGTTAACAGGTGATGTTCTGTGGGACAGACCTGCACTTTCATCTGATGCTTCCAAAATCTCATCCCATCTTTATCAATCTTATCAAACTAACAAACAAACAAGCCAAACATAAACCAAAATATTTAAAGGGGGAGAGAAAGAGGAGGAAGAGTGGGAACACAATCAGTGTTTATTTAACCCTGAAAACTCGGGCTGTTTTTTGTCAAAAATGAAGCCCAAAACAAATAAACAAAACCAAACACCAATCCTGCAGATAAAAGAGGCTCCAATCCTCAGCCCAGGACACTGATAACACAGCCAACACATTGATAACACACACCCCGCACACAGGTGCCCCTCCCCGGCTCCCGGGGCTGCTCTGCCAAAGAGGTCACCAAGGATGGACAGGGCTGGGAATGGCCAGGAGTCCCTCACCCCACCGCCAAGGGGGACCGGACATGCCGGGGGAAGTGGCGCGGGGCCAGCGGGGCGGGGCAGGGGAGAGGGGCAGGAACTCACCATTGAGGCCGTTGGGGATGCTCCGGTGGTGAAGGGGCGCCGACAGGTCATCCATAGACCTCCGCATGGCCCCGGCCTTGCTGTCGCCGGCCTTGTGGTGGTGGAGGTGGTGGTGATGGTGGTCGGGGCTGCCCGCGCTGCCCGTGCTGGAGGTGCTGCTCCCGTCCCCCACGTCCCTGGTGGCCGAGCCGCCGTTGAGGTTGGTCAGGCTGGCCTGACTGTCGATGGAGCTCCGCGAGCCGGCCCCGCTCCGCTCCTCGTCCAGCATCAGCACCATCTCCTTCAGCTCCACGTTCTCCCGCAGGAGGGTCTCCTGCCTCGCCTCCAGGTCCTTCAGCTTCTGCTGGTACATGCCCACCTCCTTCCACATCACGCTGGCCGTGTGCCTCCCGAAGCGCTGCCATTCCCTTGACAGCTTCTTGCCTTTTTGCCGGTCGTCGTCCAAGAAGCAGCAAAGCTCCCGCAGCTCCTGGTTGTCGTCCTGCAACTTCTGGTTCACCTCCTTCAGCCCGCGGATCTCGTGCAGGTGGAGCTGCAGCCGCCGGTTCACGTCTTTCATCAAGTTGCCGTGTTCCACCATTAAGTTCATCTTTTCATTCTCCACTTTCCTCAGTCTTTTCACCAGCTCTTCCTTGCTCCATCTCAGCATCTCCTCTTCCGAAATTTTGCTCAGGTCTTCTTTAGACCCTTCCAAGGAATTTTTTGCCATCATCTGCGCCTAGGTTGCGTTTGCTCTCACAGAGTAACAAATGGTTCGGGTTATTCGGATGATTTTGTTCGCCTGATTTCCTAGAACTCAAATTCACTGCAGCATCTCAGGGAAGAAATATTATAGTTCTCCGTTGAGCGTTGGACAAGGAAGAAGAGCAACGCCGGACTGGAAATTCTGCTCTCCCACAGACCCCATAATTATAATAAAAACAAACCACAAACCAAACGGGGGGGGGGGGGGGGGGGGGAATGAAAAAAAAGGAAAAAAGGAGAAAAATAAAAAGGCCCCCCCTGCCCCGGGGGCTGGGGGCGACAGGGAGCCGGGAGCCAAACGTGCACTCTCCAAGCGAAGCCTCCGTAGGGATCGGCCAACTTACCCCGGGCAAAACAACTACGCGGCGGCCAGCCCCCCGTTCCCGGGCGCTCCGTCCACTTGTCCTCCCGCCCGCCCGCCGCCCGCCGCTGCCCGCCGCGGGGATCGCGCACCGCACACCCTCCGCCGCTGCCCCGCTCCGCCGGTGCTCGCCCGCAGCCCCGGGGCGACGTGGGGCCGAGCCCGGCGCGGTGGCGGCCGATGCCGGTGCGGCGCTGCCGAGGAGCGGTGGGGGAGCCGGCGCCTTCCCGGAATGGCTCAGCCCTCGGGAGGGAGGGAGCGAGAGAGCGAGGGAGGAGGGGGGGCGGCAGCGCCGGGCTTTGGTCCCACCTCCTGCCGGGCAGGGCGGCGCGGCCCTGCCCCAGCCGAGCCGAGCGGCGGGGAAGGAGAGCCGGCTGCTGGCGGCGGAGCGCAGGGAGCCCAGCCGAGCCGGGCCGCGCCGAGCAGCGCCACGCCGCCCCTTGGCTGCCGGGCTGGGCGCTGGCCGGGCCCGGTGCGCCGCGCCCGCCGCCGGCTCGGGTTACGGGAGCCGCGGCCGCCGCAGCCAATGCGGGGCCGCCTGGCGCCTTCGAACGGCAGGTACAAAGGGACGGGGCCGCTCCCTCCCTCCCTCCCCCCGCCCTCCGCCCGCCCCGCCGTGCCCTGCCGTGCCCTGCCCGCCTCACCGCTGCCCCCCAAGGCTTCTACCCCGCTCTTTGCCTCTTTTTTCTTTTTCTTTCCTTTTTTTTTTTTTTTTTTTTTTTTTAATGGGTTTTCCCGGTTTTTTCTAAAGAAAAGCTACCGGAGCGAGCAACATCCCGGGAAAGGGTGGGGTTGGACAGGCAGGAAAACGCGCCTGCCGGGCGGCCCGGGGAAGCGGCGCCGAAACGGCCCCGGTCCCGCTCTGTGCAGACGCGGGGAGGAACCCGGAGCCGCCTTGGGCCGGGAGCGGAGCGGGATCTCCCGGAGCATCTCCGCTATTGCCGCCGGCTTTGTCACCGCGCCCCGGCCCCGCGCCTCTGTGTCCCGCTGCCCGCCCGCCCCTGGGGTCGCCGCCTTTGTCCCCGGGTCCCTCTTGCCTCGGCAGGTTAAAAAACCTGGCTCTAGCATCCCTGCCACCTCTCTGCTCCTGGGAACGGTGTATTTCTTTAGACCTCAGTGGGGCAGGAGGAAACAGCCCTGAAGTCGCAGATAATGACTTATTCCTTGGTAAAATCTTCCTAGGTCCTGGTCGTCCTTACTGCTGGGAAGCTGGCATGCCAGGCTCAACTTCTGTACACCTCGGACATGACCTAGTAAAGGGTATGGAAAGTTCATAAAGTGGATTTCCTAGGCAACATGTGGGCAGATTTCCTATATCTTTGCATCACATCCCCTGAGTTTCATTCTAATGCATTTTTCCTTGGGCTGTGGTATCTCTCTGTGGGCTGCTTTTCAGCCAGTATCACACTGTAAAAATGAAAGGTACACCACGATGCTGCATGAGTATCCTTAAAAAGCCCAAGGGAATTGCCAGCTTTGTGTTCCTTAGGAACCTAAGTAAATGGTTTGACTCCAGGGTTAATCCAGTGCAACATCAGGTTTCTGACCACACTGGAAAGCTGGTCAAGACACCCTCTAGCTATAAAGAGACGTCAAATCCGATGCCAGAGCGTGGGACGCAGAGCATATGGCCTGTGCATGGAGGGAACATCGGAACAGAGAGGGATGGAGGATGGCAACTTCTGCCTTTTGATGTTATCTTTCACAGTCTCAGTTGGTAAAGCTGCAGTTTCTTCATGTTTTTCTGCACAAGTCTTTGTTCTTGGGTTTCCAAGCCCAGATATATGCTTGGCAAACTAGACAATTGCCTGTTCCCTACCGAAACAAAACAGCAGACCCTCCCTGCTCCTGGAGGAGTTCATCCCCTCTGTGGGTGCTGTTGTCCCTTTTCTCCTAAGGAAGCTCTTTATCCCATTATTATCAAAAGGGTAAGAGGAGCTTAGGACAGAGCACGGACACTGGTTCACTTCATGTGCGATTTGCAGGTGAATTCTTGGTAACACGCAGCACAGACATGAAGATATGAAGAGGATGGTGCTCCCCTGACACAAACCCACACCGGGGTAGTTCCCTAGAGAGGAGGGAATCACGTTGTATAGCCAGTGGTGAGGCCCGTTTGCTCCTTTCAGGGGGGATGGAGCTGAGCAGGTCAAACAGGGGCCACCCAGGACCAGAGCTGTGCTTCATCTTGGAGACAGCTCTTCAGAAGGTGCAGTCCTGGCTGTGGCTGATCAGGCTTTCCTGAGTTTGCCACCTCGGTGGCTGAGTCAGCCCTTAGGACATGGAAACCAGCAGGTGTCCATGCCAAGAGGTCACTGTTCTCCAGGTCTGGCCAGCATGGCATGGCATCAGGCTGTGTCCCATCTCCTGCTTCTCACCACCCTGAGCCACAGCTCATGGCTGCATTGTGTCTAGAAGGCACCCAGGTATTTTTTGAGCCAAGCCTTTTATTTACAAGGTTTTAATCACATCCTTCCCCACAGGAACTGGAAAGTGCTTCTCCCAGACCCTCCTAAGTGCTGATGTGACTAGCAGGTCCCTGGCCAGTGGCCAGGGGAAGGAGGAGCTGAGCACGGGGATGCTGCAGAGCAATTGTTCATCATTGACCAAAGTTGGAAAGGGAGAGAAGCCTTCGGTGGTGAAGGTGAAGCTACACTGTGGCAGTGCCTGGTCTGGGCAGTTTATTTCTGAGCCTGCCTGATGTTTGCTTCATGAATTTCCCAAGAAAGACCATCTTTCCTGCATGAAACCTTTCAAAGTTTGAGCATTATTGATGCTTCTGTAGAAACTGAGCTCAGCAGACAGGGGGGCTCCTCAGAGGAAGTGAGGAAATTATTAATATCCACAGAGGAAGTCCTTGTGATGATTAAGACTTGCTTTCAGTACTCAGTGGGTATGTCTGTGCTTTTGGAAATGTTAATATCGCAGATCCACCCTGATGCCATCCACAAGGGGTTTGCTGTCAGTTCTGCCATTCAGGCGCCCAGCTGGCTGTTGGGACACAGTGACCTGCTGTGTTTGAGCATCCAGAGGCTCAGGAGGTGGCAGTGAAGCTTCCACGTGTCCAGATGGCAACTGGTCTGAGTGAGTGTGACCTGAATCAAGTGGACACTATGCATCATCACCTGTACTGCTCCCTCATCTTCCCTTCAAGGTGGACCTTGCAGTGCAGTAGAGGAAAATCCTTCATTTTGGAAAGGCAAGGCAGCAGTGCAAGAGCAGGGGTATCAGAAAGTGTCTGTAGCCCAGGTGATCTGTGGGCACAGTGGAACCAAAGACGGGGTTGAGATAGGGTTTCAAATGCTTTGATAGCTTGGAGGGAAAGGACTAGGTCAGTGCAGAGTTTTATGATCAATAACAAACCCAGTGTAGCAAAGCATATTTTTAATCAACACAAATAACATATAATGTTGGGATATTTTTGATGGGTTCATCGTTTTAGTGAAAAAACCCTGTTTCCTAGTGTTATTCAGAAGGCATTACGATTTCCTCGTGCCAATTTAGATGAAGTGCAGAAGCAGTTGGTAAACAACACACTACAGATTCCCTCTTGTTACATCTGGCCACGGGGCCTTCTGCAAGCTGCCAGTGAAAAACACTTTTAATATGCATGTTATCTTAAGCTTTTGATGCTCACGTAAGACAGCATCAAAGCCCATCCCTTGCGTTGAATCAGATGGGCATTTCCACCTTCTCCAGTCAGGGATGAAATTTTAAAGCAAATTGTAGCAAAATAAGAATTTCAGAAAAAAACCCTACAAAACAACTACCAGCAACCTACTGGGTAAAAATGCTCTTGATGTTAACTCCTGAACTCAGCAGGTGATGCAAAAAATGAATTTGGTCCCTGATAGAACACAGCGATACACAGCCTCGTTGAAGTCTTACCAAAGCATTCCCTCTACAGGGATACATCAGTATTACAGAAAACACCACCACAGCTCAGAGCCCTGCTGCCGCTTCCCTCGCTCCCCCGGAGAGGGGTAGCTCTTCCAAAGCCCACACATAGGTGTGGGAGTGGGCAAAAGGGCAGGAGTACTCCCGGTGAGACTCTCCCGGACCTTGGTTTTCTGAGGCAGCTTAAGAAATACACACCGCTGCCTGTGCATTGAGACCATGATCCAGTTTATATGCGCGGAGGACCCATCTCAAAGAACACATACTCCATGAATCATTTACATGGGATATAAATCCTTTGTGGCATTGGTGTTTTGCCATAGATCAGCACCAAGGCCTAGTCCTTGATTAATATTTTGAAATACAGCATCCAGATTGCAACAATGGGAGCTCTCTGTTGTGAGACAAAGCTGTGTCATAACAAAAAATATGCAATGCTCCAAACTCTGCTATCAAGATAGGCACCTCCATTCCAGCTTAAGCAATATTTTCAGCCAGAACACTTTTCCAGGTAGCAATTACCTGAAGAACCATCTTGTGTCATCCTTCCTTGTTTTCCCAGATCAGCTGAACCATCCTGTGAAAAGCCTTCATGCCTCCATTTGCCCATCTGGCTGAGCAATGAGGAAAATGCAGTCTCTTGGAAGATTATGCAGCACTCCTTAATGCTGGCTTCTGGCAATATAACTGGGCCATCCAGTTCATTCTAGCTCCTTATGAAAATGGTATGTTTTAGTGGAGGATTTCATCTTGTATCCACAAAACCTTTTTATTTTGTGCCCTGAAACTACTAGTAAAATTCTACAATGCACCAACTTGTTTAAAGAACTTCAGGATATTCAGAGCAGGATTGTGGTTGTGACCAGCAAACTCTTTGCCTTGCCAGAAAAACAGGTCCTCCAAAAAGCAGACGCAGTAGCCTCTAAACATTGCTAGAAAGAGCAGCATCCAAACTGGAGATCAGCAGAGATGAAGAGCTGTTCCGTGAAGGAAGGTATGGGAGGAGTGTGTTCTCAAGATGTGCCTTAAATGCTGTTTTCCAGTCCCATTTTGAAGTGTCCAGCATTCACCCAAGAGGTGCACATTCACATGTTGGGTTCACATCTGCTGAGTGCAGGCAGCCTTACAGGGTTGATAGAGCAATACCAAGTCAGATCTCTTGTCATAGAGGCAGTTATAGAGTAGGCATACACAGTGTGTTTGAGCCAAAAAGAAAAAGCCCATAAAAATCCCCTCACCCACAGTGTTTATTACCACTTCATTTTCATGGAAGTTTCTAACCATTTCATGCAACTCCAGATTTTTTCCCTCATGCCTAGTCTGTATGTTGGTAAAGGACTGGAAGTTAAATCCTAAGAAGGAATGGGTGATGCTGCTCCTACCTATGGGCTGCAAGTGATTGACATGTCCCAAACACATACATAATAACAAGAGCAAAGATTTCACTGTTAATTACTGTATAGCAGGGATCCAACTTCATTGTGCAGTCACAAGGCTACATACAATATCAGAGGGATTTTTTTCAAGTATTAAGAAAAATCTCCATATTTCACTTACGAGATTTGAATCATCAGGATTGCCTTGTGCCTGTGAGCTGAGGCCATATGCTTGTGAGCTGCCACATCCTCCACCATCATCTGCCCAAAGAGAAGAGACATTGATATTTTGGATCCAAGTGTGTGTCAAGGAAAAATTTAACAAAACTTCCACTGAATAGGTAAGAAATTAGTCAGTAGCAGGAATAGAGAGACAGGCAGACTGGATCAGAGTGCTGGCCCCTGTATTGTCTCTGCCAGTGGCAAATACCAGATGCTTATGAGAATACTGTGAAAAACCTGCCCATAGGGTGAGTTTCCTTCTTTCTGCCATCTGGTACTGCTTGGCTTCTTCCCAGAAGCATTAAGGTTTACATCCCTTCCCAAAATATTTACCATCCTATCTAACACGGGAAGAAGGCCAGAGATGGCTTGATACATCTTCGCCTTTTGTAAATACTCCTTTATAAACACAAGCGATGCAACAAATCAATGAGAGAAACGGCAGGTAAGAATTTACATCTGCCTTAGCATCACTAAACTGCAGCCCTCAGTTACCCTGACTTCAGGGTGCATCACTGAGGACAAATTGTGCCCTGAGTTACACACAGAGCTCACAGCATATGTTGGGGGCAGGACTTCGTTCCTGAAGGCTGAGGAACTTGCAGGACAAAAACACTCCCTGGTTTATAGTTGCATCTTTCCTGAGTGTGCAGCACACATCCACTGACAAGGCACAGGAAACTCCAGGGATTTAGACCTCTGTCATTTAAGCCACTGGTGATTTAAACCCTGAATTTGCTAAGAGTATATTCATATCACATGATTATTTTCCACCTTGCCACCTCTATCCTTGTTATCCTTACAGCTCTAACAACCCCTCAGTTTTGGGGAGATAGAGTGAGTGCTCTTCCGTGCTTCACAATGAATTTGTAACAGTTTCAACTGAATTATCTTTGACATCATTGGTTTAAAAACAGGAGAAAAATCAACACAAGGATAGAAAAATTATCAGCACTGTTCCCAGGGACTGTTCAGTTTCATGGCAAGTGGTTGTAGCCCAGTCTGTAGTCCAATCTCTGAGCTTGACAGGTTGCCCCTGAGCAGTCTGTGTCCTGCAGGATGCAGCAGCCCCTGGGCTATTCTGGTCTCCTCCACTCCACATACATCCTCCTTTCCCCTGGCACAGCTCTGTGCTCAGGCTCAGCACTGCTGGCTACAGCACAGACACCTTGCTATTCAAGCAGATGAGCCCATTGGTATTAGCAGCATGAGGTCGATGCAACCTGAGTAATTCTGCAACAGAGAAAATGGGAAATGTTACACTATCCCCCATCTTCATTACACCCTGATTTCTCATTCCCAAATGAGTGAATGACCTTTTAGATGTGTTGATGCATCAGGGACTTACAAATATCTTGTTTTATAGTATAAGCTAGGCCTGTTGGTACTCTTCACTCAGTGGTAAAGAATATTTTCTGCTTGCAAGACAACAATGCTGCTGAGGACCTAATTTTGCCTTTTATAGCTCAGTGAAGCCACTGGGATTTTACAGCAGATAAGAGAGGAGAGCCATGCCCTAAAATGCTGACACCATTTCTATATATCATAGAGATATCTGAATAATTCATAGTGTCAAGCAGTGCAAGTTAAAGGAACAGTGGCAGAAGTGACAACATCCAGTTTTAGTACATTCTGCACAACAATTAATATTCCACAAATCTTTTTCTTACGCAAAATCCATCATCAGTCTTTCCAAGGAAGAACTGCAGCAGTGTTACAAGAAGTGGGGTGATACATGAAACACAGGGATTTCCTTGAGATCAGACACATTACCCCTTACCTTTGCCTTGAGTGGTGTTTGAAATGGAATGAAATTAAATTAGGCCCAGATTGGAAAAAGGGACAACAAAAAGTGCCTTTCCTCTTGGGCTCATTCTAGTGCAGAGGTAGTTGCAGAACCCCAAGCTGCTGTCACAGGTCTCCAGGCTATGGATCACTTTCTGTTCCTGATAGTGACTGCCATTCAAAACAATTAAGTCAAAAGCAAAGGCTGGAGATTACGTGTTTATGCTGCTCATTCATCAGGGATCTGGGAACTCTCAGAAAGTCCTGGATTGAAGCCAGACTCATGTTTTTCCAAAGGGCTCTTACCGTCACACTGAACGGAGTGAGGGAAAGCCCTCCAGGAAATCACACTTGCACTTCTGACATAAAAGTAGCACTTCCAGCTTGTGTCTTCTTGCATGTGTGAAAGTAAAAAATCCTCTGGAGCTTGCAGATCTGTTTTCTACTCTATTTCTCTCAGCCCTTAGTTTGGAGCAGTGACCCTTGCTGGGTCTGATATTTCAGGCTGGGTGATGGGCAGGGGATGCCTTCAAAACACTTCAAACCTTGCCAGCTCTGTGGTGAGGGGCTGGGGACCACATGATGTGCTCTGCAAACGTGAACCAAGCAGGAAGGTCATTTCAGACCTCCCAACAGGTGATCTCAATCAACACACCCACTGGCATGGCTGAAATCCTCTCCCTGGCCTGGTTGACTACAGCAGTTCCTAGTGGCAGGTGACTGTGTTGCCTCTCTGCATTCTGCCTACATCTGCCACCACTGCCAGACAGGGTCACCATTACCAGCAGGGATGCCATCCGAAGAGAGAGAGGAGGCAGGACACCACTCTCTACCCACGGGAGCCCAGGGCAAGGCCAGGTGGGGTGTGGTGATCACATTGCCAAGGTGAGGTGAGGAGGGACCTTTCCCAGCATGGCGCTGGCTGTTATTCTATTTTCTGCACCCCATCACCAGCGTGATGAAGCCTTTCCCACGGCTTAGTGGGTCACAGCAGCGCTGGCCTGGCTTGGGCTTTTCCCTCCAGCAAGCAGGTTGCCGTGCCTTTGTATTCAGCGCTCATTATCTGCAGGCGGTTGTTTACCTCCGCTCCCAACCCGCCCCTCTCGGCGGCCCACGTTATTGTCCATGCCGATCGTTGTTGCCGCAGAAGTAAAACTCTGAAAGTGAGGAATTAATTGCCTCAGGGCTCTGATCATTTTTAGTGGCGCGGAGATAATCTGTCAGACACAGGAACCATTCTAGCGCCGAGCAGCCAGAGCACCAAAGATCCCCATATTTATAATCTTACTTTTAGTCTCTTCATTTCCAGAGCAGATGAACACAAGGTTTTACATTTTGGGTGCAACTCGAGATTTGCTTTGGAGATACTGTTTTTCAGCCATGATGCACATTGATTTTGATAGCATGCAGGATGTACCAGGCTTAATTGATCAGTTCTGCTTGCACATTTGAGCTTATTTGTTTTACTCCCTGCTTTGCCTTCATTAGAAGTGAATGTAACGCTCAGGAAAGTTTCCAGAATTGACAACTCCGGAAACCAAAGTTCCAGCTGAATAGAGCGAATCAAAGCAAATTTATTATGCCTGCAGCTTAACCCCTGTCCTTTAGGTCAGCCTTATTGCTGGGATCACCAACAGCATCACCCGTGAGGACCAGTCCTATTGATGAGGATACTCTGGTCTGGTTGCCTGCCTGTCAAAATGTGCAGTGGACTGAAAAACCCTCCCAGTGCTTCCAGCTGGGCCCTGTAGGCTGGCTCTCTGCTCCTGGGCTGGCCCTCAGCTGGAGGCTCAGGAGTAGAAAATACGGCAGGGTGGTGGCAAATGGTGTAGTGGGACAAGGGAGCAGCAGGCATTGCCACCAGCAGAAGGTTGGGTCCAGTCTGCCCATAAAGCTTCCAAAGCTTTACCTTAACCATGCTTATTTCAATAAGTCTATCTCTGGACTAGAAATAGTCCCAAAGAGTGAATTTCTCTGTGCCAAGAAAAAGAGTGGTTACTATATACATGTGGTACATGGTACTTCTCTTTTGCTCGCAGCTGAGGCACCTGCAGAGAATAGTGAAGGAGAAAGGATGTTTTCATGCGACCTGAACTGAGAGGCATATTTCCATTCAAACCTTTTGCAAGTAATGAAAAGAGAGAGAGAGCTGGGGAGGGATTAAAAGGAAAAAAAAAAAAAAAAAAAAAGAGGTGGAAGTTTCTTTGGCAGGCAATTCAGGACATGTGTCTAGGTTAGACCTAACTCTTCAGGGAGCAATAAAAATATTCCCCAGGAGCCATCACAGTGCCTGGGGAGCAGGGAACAGAGATGAGAGTCTCACCTGATCCTTCTGCACATAGGACAGCCCCTTTGGCCACCTGGTATTTGCTCAACCCCTCAAGTCTCTCTGCTGCCATCACTGCTCCCAGAACCACATCTGTGTGAGATCTGTGATGGTAAAAGAGCTGCATCTCCCTTTCCTACCCTCTTGATCACTGAGCACATCATCATCTTGCACAGTTTACTGTACAGAGGGATTGCTGCTTTTGCAGATTATCCAGAGCAGATAGTTCCTAGATTCAAGTCTGGTGTCCTTGAGAGATTTGCTGATCAGAGAGGAAGCCCTTCTGCAGTCAGTGCTGTTACCCTGCATGGGCTGAAGTCTGCAACTGGGGACCACAGAAGTGACTGTCATACAAACGTCGTAGTAGTAGTAGTAGTAGTGATAATAATAATATGCAGAGGATTTGAGAGACACACCAACTCTCTTCTTACTTACACCTCACCACCACCATCAGTGGCACTCCCCGTGCTTTAACCCTTGAGCAAAGGTCTCTCCTCACTGCTGAGGGCTGGGGCAGAGGCAAGGTGGCTGTAGGAGCCACAGGTCGCTGCTGCCATCCCTTCCCCTTCCTGCACACAGCCACGCTTTTGTTCTTCACTTCACTTACCTGACCTGACAGACTGGAAAAGCCGCTGTGGGGCTTGGGAGGGGACCCTGCCCTCTATCGAGCACCAGCCCTGCTGGAAGCAGCATCCCTACCAGAGCAGGAGCTGTTCATTTCCATAGCCAGAGCTCAGCATTGCCAGGTTGAAAGCAGGGGGAAGGGAAAGAGGAAGACGCAAGAGCTATTTTTGCACGTAGTGTCTTCAGGTAACATTTTATTGCCATTTCCATCCCAGAAGCATGTTGTTTTGGGGCTTGTAAATACAGCTTGGCTAGTGCTCACTACTGAATACTATCTGGATCAGACTCCTGATAAATTGAAGCCACAACGTGTTTGGCTGCTGATACTTTCATGTATGTCCTTAGAGGAAGATTATTTTGCAGCCCTTATACTTATCAGGTATGTCAGACAGGTAAGCCTACTCATTTTAGCTTCACTGGGTGAGCTGAATCCTCTCTTAGGGTAAATGGGAGCAGCTCAGATAACTTGAATGGATTTTACATCTGTCTATAATTTGATGCCCCTTCCTTTGTCCCCTAGCTATTTCAAAAGGCCACATGCAGTGATCTCAATAACAATATAATAAAGACTTTTAGTTTGGAAGTGCCCTGGGCACTGGGAGGCAAAGGGATGTGGGAGCATAGGAGCTCACAAAGGGGACAGATCCTGCAGTAGTTCCCTGTCAGCTGGCAGCCCGAGACAGAACTTTCTGGGTGCAGGAGGGTGCTTTTAGGTGCTGGACAGATGTACCTTTGCAAACTTCTTCCTTTAAATACATGATTTTGACACCAATGCAACAGACATCTGCTGCGAGAGAGTGGAGTGGCTCAAGGGAGTGGCAGTAATGAGATCCGAGCCTTTTGTCTCTGGGTTACTGGTTCAAACCCAGTGACTGGGAGTCATTACTGCCTGACAGCTGCTAAATAGTTGGTGTCAGTTGGGCTGGTGTCCTTGGTCAACTTTCTCATTAACAGGTGTCCTCATCTCAGCACCTCAAAGAGAAACCAATTATCAGCCTCATCCCTGACAGAGCCTCATCCCTCCCTAGACACGGAGACACGAATTATTGAGTCACCAGTATTAGCTTGGAAATATGGTCCCAACCAGCAGTGGGGAGTGCTGATGGAGCAATGTAACACTAGGAGTTTAAAGGTCTCAGAACTGCAACTTTTATATATCTGCCTTTCACAACTGAAGTGCAAAAGGCTTGGAAGAGTAAGAAATGTAACTATGGCTTTAGCACACTGCAAATACTGCTTTGGCTAAGTGAAAATAGGACTTGCTTGCACTTACAGCATCATCAGTCTTACATGAATCTTAAATTCATAGGACAGAAAAAGTGAAATTAGTTTGCAGTTGATAAATGAGATCAGGCTTTTTTAAAATAAAAATCATTATGTTAACTAACTATATCATTATTTAATACTAAACTTGTGATGAGAGGGGAGTCTGGTGCCTGAGAGAGCTTAATATTTCTTTTTCTCAGACTCTGTCCTACAATCCTGCATAACTCTGGCTATGAACCTAACACACAGCAGTTGCTGCAGGAAAAAAAATGGACAGCTAATGAAAGCTGTTGCCTGTCCACATGCTACTTCATTAACAGAATCACCAAATGGGATCCAGGCCTCAGATCAATCATTGTCTTTCACCTATTACAAACCAGAGGTCAAACCTTGCTGAAGAATCACAGGAAAATGTCTCCCCGGCAGCAGGCACAGCTGATGGGTGAGATTTGAAAGTCTGCTGGCCCTGAGCTGAGCAAAAGCAGTCTATCATATAGAAGCAGCCTAGGTGGGCTAAGTGATCATTGTGGGTCACTTCAAACTGAATATTCTATTCTATCACATTTTGCACACACCTGTAACAGTGGTAGCTCATGTCCAAAGCAGGAATAATGTTGAACAGCTCAAAAGCATGTTTAAAATAAATAGGGGAGACAACTTATTTCTACTCCAGAAAAATCAAAGAGGCATTTATACAGCCTTTTCTTTTCTCTTTCTCTTTCCTTTCCTTTTTAATTCTTAGTGAAAATTAAATGCAGGACTCTTATTCTCTTGTTTTTTAAGTTACTGACTATGCTGAATCACCACTAAGAAGGGTGGTTTCCCTGTAACTGGGACAGCCAAAAGAAAGCTGAAGTCTCTGTGAAAATGAGGGGGGAAAGGCAAACAGAGCAGGCTGAGAAGAGAGCGTCTGTGTTACCTGAGGCATCAGGGGGAGAGTCACACTGAGTCTTGCTCTGCAAAACAGGTTCTGAAAAAGAAATCTTAAAGGACAGACCAGCCTGAGGTGCTGGCAGCAGCAGATCCCATTCCCTCATCCTCACTTCTTGGGCTGTGTCTGCAGCCAGACTTGGGGAAAAAGACCCTCACCTGCAACTGGGGACTAATGGGAAGGCTTCCAGTTTGGGTTTCTTTCTTTTACACTACTTCTGAAGGTATTAAATTCAGGCAGGTTTTCATTTTCCTGCAGCCTTGGCAACGCAGTAGTTAGGGTGATCCTAACACAATTATTACTGTATGGGAATATGAAATCAGCCATGAATATGATGAGGTTGTTATCAGTGCCCAAGCTGATTGCTATAACAATGGCACAGATAGGGTAAAACTTACTTGGCTTTTTTCAAAGTTATTTGGTATAAACGGTCTTTTTTTTTTGTAGCCTTAAAAGAAAGGTGCAATTTTTTATAGATACAATTTTTTGTGTGTGTGTTCAGAAGTGCACAAAATAATCCCTAATACATTTCTCATTCTTTACAAAACTCCCATGCTGCTAATTGGGTGATCAGATAAAATTCTTACTCACACTGAAACAATTATAAAACCAATTTATTTACAACTGCAATGGTACTGAAATTAAGCTCAAGTGTGAGAGCTGCTTCGTGCTGAAGGTCTCTGAATTTCCTTCAAGTTTATAATAAGTTCTCATGGGACACATGAATTCATGCCCTTAATCCATTCTGACTTTAAAGGTCCAGCTTCTTTTACGGAATGTCTCGTTATACAAGCTCTTGCTTCAGCAAATGCACTTCCATCACTTTTCTCTGAAGTCTGTTTAATATAACATCTTCTGAATTATTTAATGGACAAATATATGGATTAAATAAAGCAAACACATCTACCAGAGCTTCTGTATGCCTGATAAACTTTTGACCAAAACTTGCAGACTTTCTACAGCTGTCATATAAAATCTCTAAGCCTCAGACCTGGTCAGCATTATGGTCTCTGTGCCACAGCACAGCCATACCTAAAGCTGTGGCAACAGGTCCTAAAGGATCTCTTCCCACTCTGAAAGAGTAACAAATCCCAGAAAAGTCACAAGGCAGGGATCAGACCACGTAAAACTATCTTGAGGCTAGCAGTAGCATCAATCAGAGCAGCTTCCCCACTGCCCCAGTGTGTGATACGGACTGGCCAGGTAGGCTCAGGGCTCATGTCCATCCATTTCCCTCCTCCTTTGTTCCCCAATCTCTGCTGTGTGATTTTCACCTTCAGCCACAGCCTTTTTCCTATGCCTTATGTTTTGTTCAGTGCTCTAAAATTCAATTCTGGATTATATTTCCATGTTTTGGAGTGAAATATAGTTAATGGTGAATGTTTACCCATGTATGTGTAAGCCAATCTGGAGTCTGCCTCTGATTAATTTGAATTTAAATCTGCATTTCATTTCTCCTGACCTTTGAAATCTCCCTCATGGCTATTCATCAGGAAACCTTGATATGATAAATTAGGAATTCTTTTAGATCTTGGATCAGACAGGAATAATAATCACATCACTTCCCAAATACTCATTTCAGGATTTGTTAGTCTGTTTCCAGAAACTGTGGATAGTTTAAGGCTGCCCAAAAGAGTTGCAGAAATTAAACTGGAAATATTTCTACATATGAATTTAAAAGCAGGGAAAAAAGTAGCCTTCCTCTCCCATGACTCTTTCAGACTTTAAAATCCAGACATTCTGACCACAGTTTTAGATTATTAGTGACCCTTTTCTGAACAGTTCTGACCCCATGGTTTCTTCACATACCTTGATTAAGTTTTATTCATAGCTGAAACTGTGAAACAAACTCAGAAGTCAGATGCGTCTGTTGAAGTTGAGAAATTGAACTGCTGTTTTATTATTTGTAGCAATTTAGGTGCAAATAAAACCAGGCTCTGGACAGAAGGTGTGGAAGTCTGAAAAAGCTGGGTACAGAGCAGCCAGGAGGTTTGGGACCTTGTGACAGCAGAACACTTAATACTGAGGGGAGTGGACAAGCAGCAGGAGGCACACGGGTGGCACATGCCTCTTAAATTATCTGTTTTCCTTAGCAAAGGGATTCACTGCTTAGGAAGAAGTCTTAGAGCCTGTAGCTGATAACTAAGCTGATAACTAAGTTGCTAAATGGGCAGATATAGTGGGAAAAAAAGCTTCCGAGTTTAATGTCTCACTAATTCCATTCACTGGAATAATTAGTATTCCCATCTATAAGTAGTCCATCAATGAAAGAAGCATCTCGGTGCCCCAAAAAAGGAAGACAAAAAATTACTTTCAGTCCCAAGGAGCTCACAGCCCAAACAACTGTGCTGTGCTTTGGAGCTCTGGCTCATGAGTTGTCTGTGAACTGCAATTGAGTGATGCACCCTGGCTGCATTATCCATGATCTTTTCCCTTTTTTAGTGGATTGTTTTAAAACTCTTCACACGCAAGCTTGGATGACAAAGCATCCTGGCTAAAATCCTGGCCCAAATGGAGCTGGGGGCTTTGCTGCCATTGACTTACACAGCTGAAGATTTTGCCTCCGTGATCTGCAGAAAACAGATCTGATTTCACACAGCTGTATTTATTTTGGAATTTTGTTTCTTGTTTGGTGTCAAAATAATGGAATTATACCTGTGTTAAACAAGATGTTGGCGGTCCTTCAAGTGGGTATACAGGAGACAGAAAATAATTTTCCATCTAAATGCCAGGAAACAAATTTTCATGAACATACTTCACAAAGGCACTCAGTTTAGTTTCAGCAAGAGTTCATGGACCTCTTCCTTAATGAACCATATAACATAATTAAATCTTATAACATAACAGATGAGGTCAGTTCCAAAATTTAACTTGATAATAGTAAGTACACCCAATGAGCTTCTTAGAAATTCGGCATTCTTGGTCTGATTTGCCAGACCAAGAATGCTGACCAATTGCATCTTTACAAAGATATCTTGAGTCCAACATCCTAGAATAATGCAAATAATAAGAATGGCTTAATTTGGGAGCTATTAGAAAAGTAGCTTCAATTGATAGTCATCTGGGTTTGCAGTGATTTTCCACTGCTTTTGCAGAATGTTGCTCCTTCTGACGCTTAAGGTAATATTTTACTTTAAGGTTTTAACAGTCAATTATTTGGCCTGGGCAATTCCAGTCCCACCAAATACAGTGAAAAGAAGGCTTGAAAGCCAGGTTTGCATCTTAGAGCTCAGTAGGAGTTGTGGGATAAGTGTCATGGGTTGGCAACGTTCCTTTAAGTTGGCACTTAAAGGAAAGACGGAGTGAGAATATATTGTGTTTACACTGCAAAAGTAGCCAGATATAAAAACCATAATTTCAGGAATTTTTATGCCTTTTTAATCCATTCTAGTCTATTTATATTTTATTTCTATTTCTATTCAAATCTATTTAATTTAAATTCTATTTCTATTCTAATTTATTTAATTTTAATTCTATTCTATTCTATTCCATTCCATTCTAAGTTTTTCTAATATTTTCAGTGATGTACTGGATTCCTGTACCTTGCTGATGTCCAGGACACAACAGATTTGTGACATGATGGCGCTAGATTGGGAGCCTGACTTGCATTTTATGCCAAAGTCCCAGTCCTGGAGATTTCTGGTCAGCAATTACAAATGTCATAGAAATATCACAGAACTGCTGAGTGCATTAAAATTGTATCTGTCGCATGGTTTAAATTCAATCCATGGAGCTATGAAGTCTTTGAAATGGCCCCATGTGATGTGAAAGCTTAACTCTGACGAGGTGACAGAGCTCTTGTGACCCAGTTTCAAAGGCTTGGTGCTGCAACAGGGAGGGAGGAGACTGGCAGACCCTCCTTTTGCCCAAGCCCAGAAGAATTCCCTTTGCATGGGAGGAGTTTCTTGCATATAAAGAACAGCTCAGATGTATAATCCAGAAGGATGTGAAATTAATAGGGGGAAATAGGATGTCAGGGACGGCGCATGTGTTCCTGGGAGTGTGTGCTCACGCGCAGGAGGGAGCGCCTGGCTTCTTCTGCAATTTTGAATCATTTCTCTAATAGCAACAGACAAATAGCCCAAGCATACATTACCGCTCCTCTGCTTTGTTGCTCATTGCCCAGACAATGTGGTGATAAGCATGGAAAAATGCCCAGGGAGAGAAATGCAGCAAAAACCTCCATGTCCTCTCCTGCGTTCGCATCTCTTCTGCAATATTAGCCAAAGCAGACAGATGCCCAAACATCATCCTGCATCAGCCCACCCACTGATGTCGAAGCAATTCTAACAACATAGGAGTAATTGTAAGGCACGAGGATGTTTTGTTTTGCATGGAGCATATCTCCATTTGGTAGTAACCATTTTAAAGTCTGGAAGAATTTTGCACTCACTAAGCTGATTTTACAAGCAAAGAGAAGTGCTTGTCAGCAAAGGTTAATGTAGCTGTCACTGCAGGAGAGCCCTGTGGGTAGAAAGAGTCTCATCTGGCTGTTTTTTAAAGGGCAAGAGTCATCACTGTGAAGGAGGAATTTTTCCATTTCTAGGAACCTTTCACATCATTGTAGTGAACTGCTGCATAAGTTACCACTTCTCTATAGTTTCTCTGGTTTTATGATTATCAATATTTGTTTCTATTATTTGTGTTTTAAAGTCTTATAAGATGTTCTCATCTGAAATGAATAAAATCTTTATTTGAGAAGATTAAAAGAAAAGAGAATTTCTGTGTGTTTTTATGGCTTCCATGGGCACAATATTATAGTACTGTGGAGTAGAAAAGAACTGTCTCCTCTTTTTATTGATGGAAACAGGGGCAAGAAAAGACTAAGCATGGAAATCAGAATATGCACTCTAACCTTCTGCCTTGCATGTCATAAACACCTTTAATTTATGGTCTTATTACAAGGGAATTGAACCCAAGTCTTCAACATCCAGGCTACCTGCTTACTGCTGGGTGTGCTCAACCCTCTTTAGAGCATCAAAGGTGAGATCTGTGCAGCCATGGGCTAAATACCCCTGATTTGTTACAGCAGTTGCAACAGATAGAGGTTTGGCCATGTTGGGCTGCCCTGACCATGGAGGGCCTCACACTGGAGGCATCCAGAGCCTGTGGTGAGCTTCCATTTACACCACCAGGTTGTCACTGGCACAGCCAGGGGACACACATACTCCACATAACAGCAAACATCCAAGAGTGATCCTGGGACTCCCAAATAGCAGATGGCTTTATTTCCCCTGGTTGCCAGGAGATGGAGTCATGCCACATGAAGCATCAGTGCAGGCAATGCTTTGCTTCTTTTGCAAAGATCCTCTTCATGAAGGGGATCTTAGGTTGAGATATTCTGGAAATTTTCTCTTGGAGCTTACATATAGGAAAGCTGGCAATGCTGAATGCTTGGATGAAGAGGCATGGGGGGGAAGAAGGCTAAGTGTGGGCACTCCCTTGTGAGGACAGTGCTGTGAGCAAGCCAGTTTCCCACCTGCAGCAAGCTAATAGTGGCTAATAAAGATGCCATTGGATACAGCTCACATGGCAGCTATTAGTAGGGTAACAGCTCCTAGGTGTTACTGAACTAGATTTGAAACAAAGACTCCAAGGTGAAAACCTGGATTTAGATCCACTGGAGACCAAACCACTGTACACATGTTGCATAAAGAATAGAAAAAAGCACTGATACTTGACCCAGATCCATCCTGTTAGTTCTGCCATGTCAGATACAGGAAATATCCATATGGTAGCAGACTATGCATTGGACACCACAATTTAACTGAGAATCTGCTGACAGAAGATGTTGTACCCTGGCAGATCTTCATGCATGAAAGCTCAGAGCAGCTACAAGATTTGCATTATCTCAACAGCTCAGCTGTCTCCTCCAGCGGAGTCCAGAGGCAATCCATTGTGGAGCACCTCAGTGCCTTCCTTGGGCTTGAAGTGACCCTGAAAAGCCATATTTTCTGCTCCTCAATCCACAGCATTTAGGAGCAGAAAAGAACTTGAGAGGCCCTGAGAAGGTGCTCTCAGTCGAGGGATAAATGGTGGTTATTTCATGGTGCACTGCCTGGGTTGCAGAAAACAGAGTCAGCCTTTAGAAATAGCATCAGATCCTCCATAGCTAATGAATAGCCAAAGCACCAGGAGCAGGGATGCTTTCTTCACTGCTGATGCTTGCTCAGAGGGGATTTCCTTCTGCTCCTGACCCAGATGTTGATACAGTGAACAAGACACTGCTCAATCTAGCTCGGGTTACTGCAGCATGCCCCAAGGGCATCCAGAAATAGCAATGCTGTGTGATCTCCAGTGACCTCCCAGTTATCTCTATGTGAAAATCAGGCTGTTAATTTTGACAAATATTAGCTGCAGTTAGTTCAAGACCTCCTCACCTGACCTCCCCCTTGCTTGACTGTTGGGGCTGTGGGAGGTGATCAGACCATAATTTCCCAGATATGACCTGTTCAGGGCTTGTGGAAGGTCACTGCCAGGGAAAACCCCTTTGCTCTTGAGCTTTGCTCCTTCCTGTCTGCAACAGCCAAACCTGACAACTCCTGAGGCCCATCAGTTTCCCACTGAAAATGCTGCAGCCAATGCTGAGGCCAGGGAAGAGCCAAGAGCAGAAACTCCTTTAAACCCATGTACTCCTACAGCAAGAGATACCATTGCTCATGAATTAAACACAAAATAAATATAGCTCTTGATTTACAGTTATTTCTAGCAGATCTTAGAAAACTCTGCAAAAATAAAAAGTCTGCACAACACCTAGAGTTGGTGCCTGTTGATATGGTTGTGCCTTTTTGGCTTTCACAGCTATGTTTCTGCAATGCTTTTTAAGTGCCACATCTGCTTTTGAGCATTTTGAACTATGTCAGGTTGACTCATAAATCACAGCTGATATACAGACTATGAGACTTTTTGCTTATGGCAAAATAACTCTAAGTGTCTGAAAATGCCATTCTTTCAAAACTTAGGATTTAATTCCATAATTTAGGTCAATAAGAGTTTAGAGCTGGATTTGCAAAAGTCTAGAGGCACATACAGGCAGTGGAAATGCCAAAGATGTTGAAGCACATCAGACACAGAGCCTGTATGGACACCAGTGGCAGGCAGGCACCTGACACACTTGGACTTGTAAAAGACCATCATGAACTTCCACCAGAATTAGGCTGTGAGAGAATTTAGCAGTCTGCAGTACTGTTACTCCATTACAGCCTTTTCTTTGGGGCAGAACAACAAAAGAAAGGGAAGCAAATAGAACATGCTCAGAATTTCCCCCAAGTTTCCATGTACTGCACCTACAGCAGGTTTTCTTTGAGGCCACAAGACCCTCTGAAGCCAGTCAGTCCAGCTCTGCAATGTGGCCAGACCACTGTAGCATTTTCTGTTACCAAGAGAGGTGCTTGAAGATAACCCACAGTGGCAGATACCCCACAGCAGTTCTGGGGTCCAAGATCCCCTCAGCTTTGGGGAAGGAAATGATGACATATGTATCTTCTCAACTTTGCCCATGCATGCGAAATCTGAAAGAAAAGGCACCAAATCAGTGATGGCAGAGCATGGTCACCATGGCCCTCAAATGCAATACTACTCTAAACAAACTGAAAATTTGCATATTCTCTTATCAGAGAGAGTAGTTCCTTGAGTATTTTGTGAAGACACTGGATTTGATTGGAAACCAGTGGCAATGTGATTACTAGATGACTGATGGTATTGGGGCAGATATGCAAGGGATATCTTGCCAGATTGGTTCAGGATTCTCCAGGTATGTGTGGTCTGCACAGCCACAGTCCCCATTCCTCCAAAAAAGAGCCCACTAGATTATCCACGTGGACTTTTGCAACTTCTTTTTTCTTTACTATTTTGTCCTGCCTGAAAGTTTGTTTGGCCTCTAGGTATGTTTTTTATGAAATGCGTGTCTGAGGGCTTGGTTGAGGTGTCAATGTTATATACCTTATTTCTCAGAAAGATTTCAGAAACACTAAATTTGTAATATCTCTGGGTTTAGACCAGCATCCATTCTTTGTGGCATGACCTGATTACTTTGGGGAAGAATTCTTCAAGTTACAGCTGGCTTTTATTTGCCATGACTTGTGTTTTCAACTATTAGAAAATATCTGAACAACCTGTTTATTAGCTTTTTGTCCTTCAGCGGAGTGGTGTAATAGCAGCATTGGCTGCTGCTAGCTTTCTTCCAACAAAGTAACATTTTTGTGGTTCTTAATCAAAAAAACCCTTATTCTCTCCAAACTAGAGATGGAACTGAATGATCCTGGGACAAAGGCCTAGATCCAAATGGGATTTTTCCTTTTCAGTATGTGCTCAAGCTATGATTAATCACCTTTTCTTTCAGTGGAATATACTTGCTTCTGTAAGTGAGCTTTTTCACCTCACAGAGGGAAATGAAAAAGCAGGGTATTTTATTATGCCTTGGATCACTGATGAGGAAAGGCTCATTTGTACAATTCACTGAGCAAGTCTTTTGGTCTATTTCTTGTTACAGACAAATTATATGGTTACATGTTAAGTTACAACACAAAGTATTCAGATGTTACATAAAATCAATACCACCGCTTTCTGAAAAGAAACATACATTTTAATGTCTTTATTTCTCTTGTGACCAAAAAGGGAAAAAGATCCATGCACTGTAAAACAGAGAGAACCCATTCAAGGATTTTTACTTATTGTTGTATTGCTGTTACCGCAGGGAAAATAGTAGTCATTTTTAAAAATCATTTCTGCATGATCTGCTTTTGTGAGCTGATAAGAAAATGTGTTCTTTCTGCACATGCAACACATAAGGAATGTTTACTGCCCATATAGTCTCTTGAGGGTTCTAACATTAGAATTTCTGTGGTAGCAAGTGGAGAAGCAAAAAAAATGCAATTATCTGAGTGCTGTAAAACTCTGATGTTTGCATCCTGCCTCTGAATAAAATGAGCACAGGAAGGACAGGAAAAGAATTTAGCAATGTGTCACCTATATGGGAGTCCTGGATATTATACACTATGGCTGAGCTCTGCTGATTTACATCCTCTGCAGGGTTGCCCCAGTGTTTTGTACAAAAATCTGCCATGACACATGACACAGAGCCCAGAAGTGTGCACCAGAGGGTACTGCTGAAGGTGCTTCATCACAGCAGGATTAAAGAATGTGATGGACTTCACATGGTTCCATTAGAAGGAGAAATTAGGTCTTTGATGCTGCAGCAGTTTGTTTCATTCCACATCTGAGTCATCCCAGCATGTCAAGACGCAGCAGGATTTCCGCTTATCGAATCCTCTGACAGTATTCCTGATATAGCACGTGATGCTGCCTGCACTGGGTTGGCTCCTCAGGTTTCTTGCATTAAACACTTCCTCAGTATCAAAATGTGTTGGTAGGCCTGTCACAGCCAGTGTGACTTCAGCTACTTGTGTTCCCTGGAAAATCACCTTGAATAGGAGATGCCCAGTTTGCTTTTGACTGTGCTATAAAACTATTCTTTCATCTTTCCAAGGGCTTAATATATTCTTTCAATTGTTTGTGTAGAATAGTAAGAGCTGTGTGAATGAGCAGTCTCCATGCCAGTGGATCACAGACTGCCTAGCATGGGTTCTGTTCTGTTCAGATGTTACCTCGCTCTCATTGTGGGTTTGTGTGTATGGGCACACACACATTTTCCTTTCTTTTATTCTCATCATAATAAACAGTCCTCAGCATCTCCGCTAGTAAGGAAAACAAAACACCAAGAAGACAAATGAGGAGCAGAAGGGTTTTGTGATCAGATGTGTGTTGACAAAACTCAGCCTAATTTCCTTTGTGAAGAGCTATAAACTTGTATTTAATTCCTGACTGTTACATTTTTAGGAATGGTGTTCTCAACTGGTTTGGGTATGAGCACTGTGTCCTTTGGCAATTAAAGCTCAGAGCTTTAAACTCCCCTTAAGGATGGACCTGCAGACACGGGGTCTAATATTGGTCATTTGATCAAATGCAATTTGCTTACATTTTTAACCAATGTGTCCCATGAACACTAACGAATTCTAACGTATGCAGAAAGAGTGAAAAAAATCTGGATGTTGCACATTCAAGGAGCTCATTTTGAGATACATAAGGAAGTCTTTTTGAGCTGCAGGGTACCTACAACTATCAGTTACTTCAATGGTCGCTAAAGATTTCAGGTTTCATACTCCAAAACAATCAACATATTTTAAATGTAGGGTTTTTTGTGCTTTATGTTGTGTTGTTTGCAAGCAAATACTGCATTTTCACACCTTGCTTTTTCAATTTCATCCATCGATAAAAATGCTGATTTTGAGAATTAATTGAAGTCAAGATTTCTATGGACTTCAATGGGAATAGGAGCAGTCTAATATGTTTTTTAAAAATCAATTTAAAAGCCACAAAAAAATTAAACAAAAGGACTTGTTTCCAGTAGCTGATAAACAGCACAAAATATTCAATTGATTGATTCAGGTCATTAGGCACAAGAACAAGTGTTCAAATTATCCAAATTAAAAATGAGTCATTTTAATAAAAAAACCTTCTGAGTGCCAAATTCTCAAACTACCACATGATCTTGGTAAATACTGCTTAAATCAGTCTTCATCCCAGTCCTGTAATTACTCCACAGATGCATGTTATTGCCCTCGGCTAGGAACAAGGGCAACTTCAAATTTAGCATGTCAGGTCAAGGGCAACAGTTCCCCTCTTGAGCTTAGTCTCTAGAAATGGCTTAGCAGAGAACTCATAAAAAAAGAATAAAGGTGATTAAAAACATCAATAAACTACACCTTGAGAGGTTGCTGTGGGGTGGATGAGCATTGACTGCCCTCACTTTATGAATGGGAGAATCCAGGCAGAAACACAGTATCTCAGGAATAGTCAGTGAAGTCTCCAGGCAGAGCTGGGAAGAAAAGCAAGAGCTGTGTGCTCTATCCACCACACCACAGATCCCTCAAATACAGCCCATGAGCTCCTACCTGTGGCCTGGGAAGCCTCAAAACTCAGCTCACAACAAGCAATAAAATAAGCCATCTTTAACAAAAGGACCTCTTTAATGAGCTGAGGGATCTCTGGTCTCTGCTTCAGCTGTGCTTTGCCCATGAATTGCTGTGCAGTCCCCAGCCTGAGGGGTAACCAAAAAATTGCCCTGCCTGAGAGAGCAAAAGAGTGGTAGCTCTGGCATGGGGGTGTGCATTGTAAATGCACACAGAGAACTCTTAAAGGTATTTTATGCTGTTTTGCAGTGATGAGCAGATCAAATCTATGGTTCCTGCTCTACAACTCACTGCTAAAAATGCACAGCATTTAGTTTTCCTTTCAGTTCTGAAACAATTAATGGATGCCAAACTAATCAAGAACTGCAACAGCAAATCAAGAGGCTATAAGATAAATCTCATTATCCAGAATATGTCTGGTTACTGCAATCCATTCTTTATATATTAAGCATTGTTTCAGTGTTAATTGTCAGTGTCTAATAATCATTATAAACACTGAAACAACAGCCAGTGTTAACCACAGGAATAAAAGATTAGCTGGGATGAAGAGGGAGATGTCTTTACATCGGGTTTTTTATGCAATACAGAGTTGCATGACTGCATACTCATTTTTTGCATGGCGTGCAAAGTTTTCAGGGGCAGCGACTTGATCATGTGCTTTCCAAAGTGCTTGCAAAGGTAGTCCATGAAAAAAGTGGGTTTAAGTGACCAAAAATAAAAGGGCAGAGAATTCTCAAGTGAGATCACCAGGTATTCTGGTTGCCTGCACATTTGCAGAGCTTTGAGTGACCTTAGCAGTTACATAAGCATATGGAGAGAAAATAAACTCATAATAAATGTGTAACACACATGGTCTTCTGACAGGATGTTTCAAGCCACACAGTGATTTTATAGTCCATATGCACTGTACAGTAGTTCTTTGGTCTCAGAGTAGGAGACAGAAATATTATATCATCATGAACTCCATTCTTTCTCTTTGAGGGGCAGTCAGTGTGTTAATATTAAAATATAAAATACACTTTGGCAAGCTGTGTTTAACAGCAAAACAGCACCATCTGCATGGGACTAGATCTTACTAGCTGATAACATCACACATGATGTGGCTGTAAGATGTGTTGTATGTGGAGTAACTATTTTCCTGGGGTGTGCCATAAGGAACATTCCTTTAAGGTAAGGAAATTGTCATCAGCAATTTTATTTTATTTGGGCAAGGGAGTACCATTCTGAATGGGAGAAGTATCCTCACAGAGAAGACTACGTGACCTGGGCTGCCTAGGGCCACACGGTGTAAAGCCCACACCAGAGCTCTCCTTTCCAGCCTCAAAGAGGAATCTAATCAGTGTCATGCCGGGATGAGATTGACCAAGGATGCAGAAGCACTGTCGTACTGAAGTTAGGTTTTCTTGTTATTGAGTATGTCCACCAGCCACATAAACTCCGAGTGCTGTATTCTGTCGTGTTTGGGTCATACAAAAGCCACAGCGTCAGAACCGAGCCCAGCAGCCATCACTCGAGGAGCCAGTGGAAGGAATTACCTCCCAGTACGATCCATTCCGGCGCTGTACGCTCCGCTCTGGCGTTGCGCGACGCCCTGTGCCGGCCGTCCAGCCAAGCACCTGCCCGGCTGCAGGCGGACTCAAAACAAACTCGCCAGTCCAAAGGCACCACCGAGCCACGCGTGCGGCGAGCGGCGCCGCGACCCCGAGCGCTCCGTGCCGTGCCGTGCCGCGCCGCGCCGTGCCGCCCGTCCGGGCGCTGCCAGCCCTCGGGCGGCCTCTCCCCGCGCTCCCGGGGCGGCGGGCGGAGCGGAGCCCGGCGGGGCAGCGCCCACCTCGCCGTGGTGCCCCGAGCGGAGCCATGCGGGGTCCCCGGGCGGCCCTGGCGCTGCTGCTGGCGGCGGCGATCGCCCCTGGGCCGGCGCGGCCGCACCCGCAGTGCCTGGACTTCAAGCCGCCGTTCCGGCCGCCGCGGGGCCTCGCCTTCTGCCGCCGCTACGCCGACTTCGGCTGCTGCGACCCGCGCCGGGACCGCGCCCTGCTGCAGCGCTTCTACCGCCTCAGCGCCGGCCTCGACGAGCGCACCTACGCCGCCTGCGCCGGGCACCTGCAGGACCTGCTCTGCCAGGTGAGACCCCCGGAGCTCCTGCCGCACAGCGCGGACCCCGCCGCGCAGGGTTCAGCCGCGCAGGGCGCTTCCAACGCGCGGGGCGCATCAGCGGCCGCCCAGGGGTATTCCGCCCCGACACGGAGCTCCGGCGTAGGCAGGGATGCTTCTGCCCCATCACAGCGCTTTGGCACAGGGGTGTGTGCATCTACTCGTGCCGGGCTGCATCAAGCCCAGGTATGGATGCTTGCTTTGGCCCAGACGTGGGTGCATTGATCCTATGCACTGGTCCGGGCACAGGTACTTTGGACAGTCCAGGGGAGTGTAAGACATGACGTTAATTCCCAAGCCCAGACTGGGGTACCAGCCCACAGGTGCATCAGCCATGGCATTAGCGCCTGGGCCCAGGCAGGGGTACATCACCCCACATATGGGTGTATCAGGGATAGCACAACAGCCTAGGCATGTGTTCCCAGGCACTGGCAGGAGTGACCGTCCATCATCAAGTATCCCAGTGGATTTTTGTCCTTTGGCAGTTGCCTAAAAGAGGAACAGGGACGTTGCTCTTCTTTAATTTAGGAAGAGCAGTGCTCTGAGATAGGTATGTGGGCAGTTACAGTTTGCAGACTTCCCTCACTCTTTCGGGGTTAGGATGCCAGACCTGGTAAAGACACCCACAGGAGACCTGCCTGCACAAGTCATGCTCCTTGTTATGCCAAATTGATGGGGTCAGGTGGGGTTTTTTTGGTGTTGGATTATAGCACCTTGAGGTGCTTTTAGCATGTGCCAGGTGCTAACAGGTGCAGAGTAATGCCTGCGGGTGTGGCCAAGAAACCTCTGTGGTGGTCATCCTTCACAGTGGGGAATTTCCACTCAGGGTTGACATTCTGTGGGCAGATTTGATAATGGGATGATCACAGCCTTCACAGAGAAAAGTGTCTGACCCTATCATCAGTGGAGGCCTCGAGTGTATGAAAATGCCCCTGAGACAGAGCAGTGCCGGCTCGACACTGTTCAAGTGTAAACCTTAAATTAATTCAGACAGTGGAGTCTTGCTTGCTGTGCTCACATGGGACCAAAGTAGCTTTTCAGAAATCCTGCTCTTAGCATTTTGCCTGTACCTCTTGGGTTCTTTATACCATGAAGAGAAAGACCCTTTTCCATACCACGTTCTAGAGAATTGACTTCTATTTCCTCTCACATTGTACTGGAAGCAAACCCCATTTGAATGTATTTGTGAAACAAGCAGTGTCTAAAAGTCCATTTGCAGATAGGAAACCCAGTAGCAGTGTGTGCTAAGCACTCTTGCTTCTGGAAGTGATAACTAAGTCTCCTGTGTTTGTCAGAAACCCAACCACTGAAAATTTCTTCAGCAACAGAGAAATATTTCAGTGTGGGAGCAGTGATTCACTGAAATGTTCTGATGAGCTCAGTGCATCACCAGCCCAGATGTGGCTACAAACCACTGCCTCTGGTTGTATAAGCACATAAAGGAAATTCAGGCATTGCAAACACTCTAGAACATTCTGCTTCCATTCATTCATTGTATATACATTATATCCTAGACCTGAATTAATGTGTGTTTCTGTGACTTATTCAGCATGCTTCTGTCTCTTTCTACTCATAATTCAAGATTTCTCTAAAATGTGATCAAATTATTTTGACAGCTGTCTCAACTTGTACTTGTGGATTCCTGCCTTTTCTTGAATTCATAGAATAATAGATTTTTTGAGTTTGAAGGAACCTAGTCCAACCTCCCCTAGCAATCAGCAGGGACAGCTTCAACTAGCTAAGGTTGCTCAGAACCCTGTCCAACTTATCCTTGAGTGTTGCCAGGGATAGGGCATCTATCACCTCTCTTGGCAACCTGTTACACTATTTCACCACCCTCATTGTAAACAACTTCTTTCTTATATCTAATCTACAGTGACCCTCCTTCAGTTTATAGCCATTGCCTCTTGTCCTATCACTACAGTGCCTTGTAAAAAGTCCCTCTCCAATTCTCTTGTGCTCCTTTAGTTATTGGAAGGTGCATAAGGTTATATTGGAGCCTTCTCTTCTCCACCAAAGTGCAAGACAGCAGATGCCTCACTCTGCTTCTCAGGGAACAGCTTGCTTAAAGGCTTGAGTTTCCAGATGGAGGTGGACAAGGAATGTCAGGGATAATGTGGAAGCTAAATGCTTTTCTGAAGAGTCCTGTTGCTTCCTCCAGGCTGATAGCAGCAGTAAATAAGACAGTGTTTGATGTGGGTGTTCCTTCAGATCAGACTGTTGTAATTCCTCAGATAAGTAGCTGCCACTGAATTCTTGGAACAGATAGGATGCATTTGGCTAGCCTGTCTTAATGTGATTTGTTTTGTTTTCTGATGAGTTGTGCTCATAGTACAAACTTGTTCCAGCCCTACTGAAGTAACTGATCATCTGCCCATTAGTTTCCTTGGTCTTTGGACAACAACATAGTATAAAATTAATGAGCAGGCAGCATTATTAGGAAATGAGAATTTAGATCTAATATTGATCCTGGGCTCTGACTAAGGGCACAGCTTCTTGGTATTTTGAGTTAAGTGAACATGACAGGATGATGTGAAGACTAAAGGGCCACAACATTTGCTTCAGTAGCAGAGAAATTCGGTATAAGGCATCGGGGTCCATCTCTCATGGAATAAAGAATGGAAAATATTTCACATGTGTCTTGAAAATACCTTGGGCACATGCTTGGGTACTTTGTGGCTAGTGATAGATCTTTGAATATCACTGCCAGTGTAATGCTGCTGTAATTAGCTGCATGCCACCAGGAATGTGGCAAGGAGGGAAGAAGTTGCCCACAGCTGCTATTCAGACACACCTGAGGCTGGTGTGAACATCCAGCAACAGGAAAAGGACAGGGAAACCGTATCTCTGGGCTGTTTTTAATTCTGATGCTGAAGCCAGGGCATTGCTTTATAATGCATAAGATCACTGCTAGCTTTGAGAGAGGCTTTCAGAGAATGACGTACGCCCGAGTATTCAAGCGAGGGGTTTCCTCTCTCTGAATGGGAAACCTCCATAGGCAACAACAGACTGAGCTCCCACCCAGCCCTCCCATCAAACTTCCCTTCTGTCTCATTTCAATTTGTTTTCCAAGGCCAATTTTTCAGTCATTACAAGTGAATGGACAAATGCTCTGTCTCTTTCTGTCCCTGGCACACCTCATGTAACCAAGCCGAGTGTGTTACCCAATCTGCCTGTGTAATTTCAGTGTTTTGTGTCACAAGCAATCTTCTTTTTACCACATTAATTGCTGCTCATTTGAGGGCATAATAACCTTCATTTTGCCATGAATAGCTTGACATTCCAGGAGGAAAGCTTATTGTGCACTAATGATCTGTTATATGGCCTCTCAGTTTATTATGGTATGTAATGGAAAATAAAATAAAAATTACATATTGTGTGTGCTTACCAGCTAATTCAAACAGTTTGGTATCTCAGATGTTATATCTTTTCAGCTATTGAGTAATGTTGTAATCTGCATTAAGAAATAGCTCCCTATAGATTTAGAAACAGCTTTTTTGGTTTTTTTACCAGGCTGGTTTTGCGTAGTCATAAAAGAAGAAATATCATTTAGGAATTAAAAAATACAGAATTTATTTAAGTAGTAGTTTCTCTTCTGACCTTTCTTGCCTCAGTTATTTATTGAAGTATGACTTTGAAAATAACTGAGCCTCCACAGAGTCATGTTGCATTATTTGAAGAGCACTTTTGAGGTGCTCATTGGAAAGATGCATTACAACTGGAAAATATTGTGTTTGTTACAGGAAAAACCCTGGCAAAGCAGAACTGAGTCACTTTGGTCAGTTTGTAACTTACAGAGAGTTTTACAGGACTGCAGCTTTTTCGTAAGGAAAATGTGAAAGGAGCTCTTATCATGGAGATTACAATGAACTGTGTGAACTTGATCCAGTCCTTAAGCAGATTCCCAAGGCTGCACCTTCCATAATCAAGGGTTGAGCTGCAGCTGCTGTGAGTGGACCTTGCCTGGATTGTGGCCATTTGGTGCTCACTGTCTGAAATCCTGAAACCTCACCATCCCTCACAGGACTTGGTGACCCATGTCATGTTCATGAGATACCTTTCACCACTCCTGGCTGAGGATATTAACTACCTGTAGGCAAAGATCCTCCAGCAAAGGTGGCTGTACCCAACCTAGGATAGTGTCCTCCCCTCCTCCTCCACTTTCTCATCCTGCTCTTCCAAGCTGTAAATCACATCTGTGTTTGAGGTGCATGTCGGGATTATCAGATGATGAGGTGTGAATGTCCCAGACTTTGATGCTGATGACCTTTCCCATTTCCTCATCAGTGTGGAGATACAGGGCCTGAATCTTCTCAGCTAACTTTGGTTTCACTTCTGTTCTGTGATGAATCTTCTAATTATTTCATAGATAAAGTCAGAGCATCCAAGAAAGAAAAGTCTCTTTTTCCCCAGTACAGACTGCTAGGGTTATGTAGCAAGATAGCTACTATTGCAGGTTTTTTTAAAAAGTGCTGTGGTTGGAATAAATGTGTAACAGCTTGAGGAAGTCAGCTTTCACCAGGAATATTGAAGATAAGTTCCATGAGTGCTGAGACAAACCCCATTTCTAAGATCTTTCCCTCTGTTAATACATCCTCAGAATAAAACACAACATATCTCGTAATTAAGATGAAGTATCTCCAATTAGCATCACGACTCAGCTGTTTCAAATCCGGTCCAAGAAATGACTCGAGGCATTTTCTCTCTGTGTCTAGGAATGCTCTCCATATGCAGCTCACTTGTACGATGCTGAAGATCCCTCCACCCCCGTGCGGACCATACCAGGACTGTGCCAGGACTATTGCATGCAGGTGTGGCGAAGCTGCCGCTCCATTTTTCGCTCTCTCTCCTCAGACCCAGAGTTAATCGCCCTGGAAAACAACATGGCAAAGTTCTGCCGCTACCTGTCCTTGGAGGACACTGACTACTGCTTCCCACACCTGCTGGCCAACCAGAACCTTAACCAGAACCTGGGGCTGGTCACGGCTGACGCCGAGGGCTGTCTCCAGCTCTGCCTGGTGGAGGTGGCCAACGGGCTGCGCAATCCCGTAGCCATGGTGCATGCCAACGACGGCACCCACAGGTTCTTCATCGCTGAACAGGTTGGCCTGGTGTGGACCTACCTGCCTGATGGATCCAGGCTCGAAAAGCCATTTCTGAACGTCAGCGAAGCCGTGCTTACCTCGCCCTGGGAAGGAGATGAGAGAGGGTTTCTGGGTATTGTCTTCCATCCTAAATTCAAATTTAATGGTAAAGTGTATGTCTACTATTCAGTTGAAGTTCGTTATGAAGAGAGAATCCGAATCAGTGAGTTCAGAATTTCTCCTGCTGACATGAATGCCTTGGACCATGGTTCTGAAAGGTAGTGTACATGTACGTGTTTCTCTCTTAAGATCTTAGAGGGCAATTTGAGCATTTTTAAAGACCACTAATGAATGAGATTTATTTAGTTTAATATTGTTTTTGCATTCCAGAGTGCTAGCATGTTAGTCCAAGTCCACGTCTAGTGTGCTGAGGTACAGAATATGTGTGTCCTCCACAGATGAACTGCAAGTGGTCAGGGATAAAAATGCACAATTCTCAGTTCTGGCATGTCAGAGGTTTTAATTGAACATGGATTAAACATTATTTATAGTTAGTATTTTGGGGTTTTTGTTGGATGGGGCTTGGGGGTTTGTTTGTTTTATATTTCTATGATTACTCTTTAAAATAGACTTCTACAAAGCATCAGTGAAATTCATTCCAAAGCCAAAGGTTTCCAAAATTAGTAGAAAAAAACTAAGTGATACCAGACCAAAGATGGATTTGGTCCCATATTTCTCTATCTGAACAACAACTCAACTCTGTGATATAACAAATTTAATATCAAATTAAATAAAATGCAAATCTCTATGTTATTACTGAGTGCATTTTGATTGGAAATGTCATTTGTTTGAGTCTGATGAGAGACTTGTTTGTGGAGTCAGTCTATAAATTTATAACCTGTTGCAGAACTATAGGATGGAACTGCTGTTTTAAGAGACCCTAGAATATTAGTAATGCTAAGATTTTTGCTTTGTTATTTGGATTTTATTAGGGGTTTCCCAGATACTCAGCTGTGGATGATTCTAGCTCAAAAATGCACATAGCCTAATGATAGAGAGGGGATAGTGGTTTATAAAGCAATTACAGCAATCCAGTGTAAGCAGCACTGTAGATGACAGGTAAGGAGAATTACAACGTGACACTCAGGAAAGCAAATCAGAAACCTGCAGATATTGACAGCCCATGAGTCTTGTTTTAAATCCTCAGGCTCTATGTTTGTAACATTTTCTTTGCTTATTTAGCTTATGGTTAGTACGGCAAAAGCTTAAGAAAACAAAATTGTGCTTGTGTAGGCACAGGTCCCACTGACTTCATCCTGAGCTGCTGCCCAAGAGGGAGCTCGGGCTGACATGTGGTGTGCATTGTCTCAGCACAAAGGCGTGTGTCTGTTTATCCTCAGCTATTTGCTCAATGTGTTTTGGTTTTTTCCATCTTCTTTGGGAGGCTGAGGAAGATTCACCTTTGTGTCCAAACAGGATCCTCCCTCACCCCTTCTTTCAGCTGGAGCTGTGCACTCTTGCGCAGTTACCTTATCACAGAGATGCTGACATTTAACAGGAGGTGACAATAACTCCATAGTTGGGTTCCTTCCCACAACTCACAATAACTACCAACATTTCAGAAGGGAAAAAACCTCTAAAAATGGGAGACTGAAAATGAGGTGGTGTAAGTAGATATTATAGTTTGATTTCTTAGCTATTAAGATGCACTGCCAGCATGAAATCTGGACTTCTTTAGAAGCTGGAGTGAAATAAACTTCAGTTGTTTTACCAGGGAACCTCCACTGCATGTATTTGTGGCTTTATCATTCTATAAAATGATACTTTAGATGTATCACTCTTTCTTGCTATGGAAGGGATACCAGGTGCATAAAATAAAAAAATAAAATAAAGAGTTTGGGGTTAAAATTAAAGTAAATTTTGTTGGTACTGCTTTGAATAACCTTTGTCAAAACATCAGTTTGTTGGTGGTGCTGCTTTTAACTGCTCTTTAAACTCATAAGGTCCTGAGTGTGCAATTATCATTTAAGGATTCTTCTCTCTTTAAGAATTTAACTATTCCTTAATGTTTGAAAAGTTTTATGTTCATCTTGAAAGCACCTGTCAGGTTTGTTACAAAAGCTGTGCAGATGCACAGATGGACTGGAGTCCTTTCTCTTACAGTTTCCAATTGGATATAAGCTCAGATGCCTTTTCTTTAATAAAGAAAAATTAAAAAGAAGTTTAACAAGGAGGAAGAAAGAATCAGAGGAAAAGTTTAAGTAATTAAAAGTATATTTTGCCATGTGATTTCCCAGACTTTCCATATTACACAATTTGGTGTTTCTGTAATCTAGAAAATATGTTGAAACTATTTAAGGTTGGAAAAGCAGCTATGCCCAAGAAAAATTCAGTAATATGGATATGGAGGAATTTGTGTCAAAACCAATCTGTAGCTGCTTCCATCTGTCAAGAACAACATTGGCATGACCTTGCTTTGCCCTTTGCTTAGTGCTTGTGCAGTAGGTAATTGCTTCCTCCCTGTTTTCACTTAGGATAATCCTGGAAATAGAAGAACCTGCTTCCAACCATAATGGAGGAGAGCTGCTCTTTGGAGATGATGAGTATCTCTATATCTTTACTGGAGATGGAGGCATGGCTGGGGATCCTTTTGGCACCTTTGGAAATGCCCAGAACAAGTAAGAGTTGATCCATCCCTGTGGCAGCTCGAGGCTCCCAGCATGTGTCCCCGGGCAGCACGGTGTGGGAAGTGTGTTAGTCTGAAAACAAACCAGCAGGAGATCCCAAGTCAAGATTAAAATTTAATAGGAAAATTTTTTTAAAAAAAGTGCAATAATACAAGGAAAAGTACTGATAAAGTCAGATACAACCTGACACCCTGTTAGGGTGGTAGCAGCAGTCCAAGTGAAGCAGCTAGGTTGAAGTGGTGATCTTGTGGAAGGTGTAGTCTCCACCTGAAGGTCCAGTGGTAGCTCTTGTCCTCTGGGAACCCAGTAGACAGGGCTGGCTTGAGTAGTTCCAAAGCCAGGTTATATCCAGGTGGGAATGCTTGGCTCCTCCCTCCTGGGTGGAGCATCTCACAATAGGATGAGATAATTCCATGAGTCATGCGGTTGGTTCTTGATGACCCATTTTCTGTTATCAGGGATGAGTCACAGCAGGAGATAACAGCTAATGCCCCACAGCTTGTGGTAATAGAATACTAAATACATCTGTATTGTAACCTAGGACAGAATTCAATGCCAGCCACCTGAAGGCTTTTCAGAGGCAACAGAAATTATCTTGAAATGTTTCTTTTTTCAGATATATTCAAAGACTTGTCTTTTCCAAAACAGAAAGAATGAAACCCTAGACTTTCCAAACCCCCATCTCCAATTTTTTACCAAGTTCTAGTCTTATTTCTTTATCTTTTTTCTCTTTCCATTCTTCTCCCCATACAGATCAGCCCTGCTGGGCAAAGTGCTACGGATCGATGTGAACAACAATGACCGTGGGCCTCTGTACCGAATCCCTCCTGACAACCCTTTTGTCAGAGACCCTACAGCTCGCCCCGAGGTCTATGCGTACGGAGTGAGAAACATGTGGCGCTGCTCTTTTGATCGGGGGGACCCTCAGACCAAGGAGGGGAGAGGGCGGCTCTTCTGTGGAGATGTGGGGCAGAATAAATACGAAGAAATCGACATCGTGGAGAAGGGGAAGAACTATGGCTGGAGGGCGAGGGAAGGGTTCAGCTGTTATGATAAGAAACTTTGCACCAATTCTTCATTGGGTAAACAGATGTGCTCTTATTTTTAATGCCTTCGAAGCCTGGCTGCTTGGTGGTAAACACACCTTTTTGAGATGTGAATCTCTGCTGTCTCAGTCTAGAAGGGAACTGGCTTGGACATAAATACTGAAAGTCCAAATGTTACCATTTCTGAGTCAGGAGGAAAGTGAAACATGCTAGCTGTTGTTTTTCTAGGTGTTGTAATGAGATTATTTGGTGATTCTGTGGTTTAGGGGGGACAATTTCATCTTTGCGACATCAAATAAGCTTTTGTGCGGGAGCAAGAAGAATTTAGAGGAATTGTATTTTTCTCCATAACTCACAAGTGGTGTCCTTATTTAAAAAAAGGAGAGAGAAAAACATAAACTTATCCACCCTTATGCATGCTGCGTGCTTTGCAGGTAACTGAATGCACAATGTATTTTTGTTTATTTTAGCTATGTCAAAAAGGAAAAGCTCATTTTATTTTCATTTCTTTAAACTGTTCAAAACTGGATTGAGGGTATTTGCTGGCTGGCTAAATTCCAGCGCACATGTGAAGTCAGAACATATTAAATTGCAAGGCCTGATGTGGACCATGTCTTGTATTGGAATCTCTTCCCAGAGATCCAGGGGGGCAGTGGAGTGGGCTGGCACTGATTTGCATTAGCTGAGATTCTGATTATTTTCTCTTCTGTGTGCTGTGTGTTGCTGTTTAATTTTCTTCCTATTATTAACTCAGTTTAAATTCCTTCCTTTTATTAATTTAGTTATGAGTACAATGAGAGTGATTAAGTATTTTTTTATAAAAATGTCAAGAGCAAGGAGCAGATTTTTTGCAATCCCTTTACTGAAGCAGTTGTTCAGAGAGCTCATTTAGTGCTCTCCTGTGTGACAGAACCCATATGAGCATTCAATGCAGACACTTTACTGAGGTCTCAAGGGATTCAAAGCAATTTTTGATAACTTTAGAGACCCTTTCATTAGAACAGTGAAATGTCACAGCCCCTTTAGAATGAAAAGTACAGCTGAAGTGTAGAAAACACCTGCTTTAGATGAAATTCCCCTGGCGCAAATTCTTCTCCAGCAGAGTTGCTGGATTTGCTACTTGCTACAGGGGCAGGGAGAAAGGCTGTGAGGATGAGGAGGAGAGGGTACCATGAGGTACCTGTGAGCCAGGAGTTTCAAAAGAAAAAGGAAGAAGCACCTAATGGAAACCTTCAAAATCAGGACAGCTCTCTCCGATTTACATTTGTCTTATGTTTTAACTTATATTTTACAATGAATATGCCAGTACTACATCATTCATGCCTGTGCCATCCCATAAATATTTGATGGTCCTTTCAAGTTCCTTCTCCATCTCAGAGGAACAGAACCTATTTGTGCTGACATCTGACATATCTTTTCATCAGTGCCTGCAGTCTGGAGTTACCCATCTCTTTTTTGCCTTTTACCACCTAAACAAAGCTTCACTGGTCAAACATTTCCTGCATGGGTGCAGTGTCCCTAGGAGTGACCTGTGAATTCTTAGCTAAACCAGACAGGCTCTATAGAAATGTGCTAGAAGTGACACCTACAGAGATGGATTGTAGTGGGAGGAGAAGGGCTCAGGAGAGTGCTGAAGTGTCTTGGTGAGGGGCAGGGCTATCTAATGTGGTTCTGAAAAGGTGAAAATTAATCCAAATACAACTCCATTGGCACTTCATTTAAATAGAAGATGCTCCAGTGAACCTGATTGTACTCTGCCAGTCTCAGAACAATCTAGATAAAGAGCTATTCTGCAGCATGTGCAAAACAAGTCACAGATCTTTTCTGCCCTACAGATGATGTGCTTCCAATTTATGCATATCCACACAAAATGGGGAAATCGGTCACAGGAGGCTATGTCTATCGAGGGTGCGAGTATCCAAACCTGAATGGCCTGTACATATTTGGTGATTTTATGAGCGGGTAAGTAAATGCTTAGGACACTCAGTAAATTGTACCCCCAGCCAAAATCCCCCCACAAATAGCCTGACAGCCCTTCAACCCTCCTCTCTTGTATTTTTCATGCACTTGTGCTGCCCTTGAAAGACAAGAGGTTGCAGGGTGTGTAATACATTTGGGCTAATATTAACAATCTTTCACTTTTCAGAGAAGCTGCAGTTCCCATTGGCGCTAGTGTGGGTAGGAAGCATTAAACATCCTTTCAAGTGTCCATGTTAATATTCATAAATCATCTAGGTCAGGTTGTGGAAGTGTTCTTTTGCCTTGCAGACGCCTGATGTCTTTGAAGGAGGATCATGCTACTGGAGAGTGGCAGTACAGTGAAATCTGCATGGGGACAGGACAAACGTGCATGTTCCCTGGGCTTATCAATAACTATTACCAATACATCATCTCCTTCGCTGAAGATGAAGCAGGTAGTTGTTTAACTTTATGTCACACTAACTGGCATGTTTGGGGCTTCTCTTCAGACTAAAAAAAACAGAGAAGGGATCAGAGAGGGCTCCTGGGAGGCAGCAAGTAGTGGGGAGGCAGAGGATGGGTCTGTCAGTCTTTAAAATGCCAGTGGGTGAGATTCCCAGCATCTCCCAAATATAAACCAAAGTTAAAACGCTAATTTTGAGGTCTGTGTGCCATACAGTGCCTGCAGTGGGAATTGGAGAGTCAGTTCCCTAGGGACTGAGTCTGGGTGCCCTGGACATGCTGCTGCCCTCACACCTTCCCTCTGGACAACAGGGAGCAAGTAGAATAAAACAAAGCTTGGAAAAGAAACCTCATTCTTCACAGTGCCATGCCATGGGGAATGCAAGCCCTGGGGGCCTGAGGAGCTGATACCCGAGGGACAGCAAGTCTATGTTTTTATCTAGTCAAGAAGGTTGTGGGCATTATTAATGGATACAGGGAGGCAGATGTCATGAACGGCGACTATGTATCTGCTCACCCTGGGCTGGGGCATTTGTACCTCTCAAGGTGGAGCAAAACAGAAGCCTGTGTTATGTCTTGAGTGAGGTGTCAGCAAAAGGCTGCTGAAGTCCGTATTTTATTAGTGCCAGCCAGGATTTTGCCCTGCATAGGACTGAAGGATACAGTCTCAGTGGAGCTTTGCTGTGTTTTCATGACGGGAGGCATTTTGCTTTCTAGAAGGGAGCTGCTGTGATCTGAAGAGGAGGAAATAAAGAATCCTGGGGTGAAAACTGGTGGTGTATCCTATGCAGCCCCTGGCTGGGGGTGGGGAGAGGATGAGCCCCATGATTCAGCACCATTGCTAAGGAGCCTCATGTGTGACCCAGCAATGCAGGAGCTGTGCTCTGCCCTCTTCCAGGGAGGTCCTGGCTTGTGGTCACAAGCACCTGCTTGCAGAATGCAGAAAGCACCCACCTTTTAAACATCTGGTTTTTCCTGCAGATTATGTCAAGTTTGGATGTTGCACAAATCATAAAAATGCAAATTCTATCATGTAAATGCAAATCCTCCAAGTTAAGTATTATTTTGAAAGTTTGACTTTTTTTTTTTTTTTGGAGTTAAATTCAATTTTCTTTATGGTTAATATTCATGGAATTTAGAGCTATTTCACAGGGCTGTAGTGAGAAGGATATCTTACCCTAAAATCAAATATCTTAGTTCAAATCTGCTTTATGCCAAGTGCAATATCAAGCTGTTGATTGCAGCCCTTAATCATGCACATGATGAGGATCTCCATCCTGTGCTTGTCAACAGTCTGGAAAAAGGAAAGGGTGACACACTGCCACCTTTTTCCCCTGTGCTGAGCTTTGCATAAATATTATAAAGCTGAGTGGAGATTTGGGCTGGAGTCTCTTCTCAGAGGTGGTTAATTGCCTTGTGTTTGCTTTATAGCAATGGAAAGAAATCTATTGATAACAGTGTAGTGAGACTGCTTTATCTGCAGTGAACAGTCTTCTCTTGCACCTTTTTTGTGTTCTGGGAATCTCACTTTTTTACCAGTTTGCCACGCACTTTATTTTAACAAGGTTTTCATCACAGAAGTATTTAAGTTTCGTGGTTGTTGCTCTGATGAACGTTAATCTAACTGGTGCAGTGGATGTGTTTATGTTGTGGGGAGAGCTCTATTTTTGATTCATTGCACAGCCATTGTAAAGCCATCAGCCCCATCCCTGGCCAGTGGCACATGTCAGGGACACGCCAGGCACTGTGTGATGTCTGTGGGTCACATGTGTGCAGCCTGTGTGCTTCATGGCCTGAGCATTCATCCTCCTGCCTGATAACTTCCAGGAAAGAGGGGCAGGATGTAAATACACACCACCACAAAACTCAGTGCCAAGTGTTTCCCATCCCTGTTTGGACCAAGGCTGCCTCCGGCCTGTCATTAATGAAGATCAGCAGAAAAAGGAAGAAACCAGCTAGGGATAGCCAAAGGTTTCTGCCCTGGGATTATCTGAGCGAGCTCAGCCCAGGGCAGCATAGGAGAGCAGGTAGGAGAGCACAGCCACAGCTGCCACTAGCTGCCCATACACTCCTTTGCTCTGACCTCTCTGTTCCTTCCCCTCTTCCCCTTGGGGTACCCATAGGACGCCCAAAAATAGCTGCCTTACTCGCTAAGCAAGTCTGTATTGCCTCTTTTTCTATTTTCTTTAATACTGCAAATGTATTTTTTCTCTCTGATCCTTTTGGTTGCACCACTCAAGCACTTGAGCTGTCAAAAGAGAAGAGTGCCAGAAGGAGTGTTTATCCCAGTCTCCCCTGCACAACAGGAGAAGGATAGAAATGCAGTTAAGAGAAATAAGTCAAATAAATGGTGATGGACATTGTTTGGCTGAAGGTCGAGCCCTGTCCATGTGACCTGACAGAGCTGTGATGAATCAAATGCTTTTTGTGTGAGATATGTCCCGCTCTGTGAGTGTGCTAGAGAAAGTAAAACAAAATCTTGTTCTCCTGTAATTCATCCCAAAGGAGTGCTTCATCCAAATGAGCAGAAGACAGTGAACTTCCTTAATTTCCTTTCATTTCATTTCAACAAAGGTGATTCAGGGTTTGACTGATTTGCATTAGAGAACTCAAAGGACACAGATCATAATGAGATGACAAGGAAAATCTGGGCAGGTGAACCTGCAGTAAAAATTTGTCCAAATAGCATTTCATGGCAATGTGGAAAAGCTCCCATTCACTAAGAGTATTTTATGCCAATGGACTGCAGATGAACTCTCACTACAACCCCAAAATTAAACCTACCTTATTTCCTCCAATAATCAGATGCCCATGCTGGTCTGCATTTCCTGATGCTCTTTGACCTGTGATGCAGAGTTAACACCTTTATGCTGTACAGGACAGAACCTCCATGGACAGTTTTCATGGCTGTGTCTGGTTTTTTTTCCCCAGGGGAATTGTACTTCCTGTCTACTGGTGTGCCAAGTGCCACAGCTCCCAATGGAGTGGTGTACAAAGTGGTGGACACCTCCAGGTATGAGATGTTCTTGTTGCAAAGCCAGGTGATGGTGCAGTGAGTGCTGGTGTGGATGTGATGAGTGATGCTGGCTGACTAATGAACTCTTCTCCCATGCTGGGCCCTTCTGGGGAGGTTGATCAAGGAACATCTGGAGCAGCCCACTGTGGGTCTGCTTTGCTCCTGCTGTCGTGGGAATCTACACTGCCTGGTGCCAACTTGTTATGGGGTCTGTTGGTGTTAGGTGGGTTAGGAGATTTCCTGAATGCTAAAGGAGTATTTTATGGATGGCTTATCTTTTTTGGGCAAGGTTTCTCTATATTCCCACCCAAAAGGAGGCAATTTTTCTCAGGATGTTTATTCCCAGTTCCTCTCCATCCCATTTTTCATCTCCCACAAGAGTGCTGTGCCCCCAGGCCACTGCAGCCAAAGCTGGACCAGCGTGTGCTGCAGAGCTTTCTTGGGCAAACCAGAAATGAATGTCAAAAAATACATTCTTTTTAGTGTTTCAAAAACATATATGGATTGGACTAGAAAATAGGACCATCGTTACACCTCCTGGATTCCATGTGCCTGTATCTGAGACTGGGCAAGGCAGGGAATAGCTGTGTTTTATGGGAAGACTTACAGCTGTTTTTTCCATCTTCCTGGTTTTTTTATGTGTTACTATTATTGGCTAAACACCAAGGTACTTTCAGCCAGAAATGGAGAGTGAGGTTTTTGTAGCGGGTTTTTGGGGTTTTTTTTAATGGATTAAATTTACAGCTTTAGCTATCTGAGCATTTTGAACCAAACCACTTGTCTAGTTTTATGCTGAAACCAGTCCCCAAAGTTAAAGACACCCCAGATCTGTCATGTGTTTCCTCCAAGTCTCCTCTCGCAGGAGCATTTTCCATTATCTAATGTAACAGAAGAGTTCCTGTAAACTATGTATTAAGAAGCTGGTATTACGTAACCTTTGCAAAAAAAAAGAAAGCAGAAGTTAAACGCAAGTAGTAAGTTTAAGTTTAAAAAGAAGTTTTGTTCATGTTCAGAGTACAGAACAAAGTAGTTGGAAAATTCATAAAAGTAGGGAACATCCTTGTGTAGACAGTTGAGGGAGAAGTTCTCTGCCTTCCACAGAAATGCAAACAATCCTAATTGCACAGGAGTTATACCCTCCAAATGCAAACATCATGCATTTTTGAACCAATTTGAAAACCTCTGAAGAAGTCCAACGATTAACAGGACAGCCGTCATAGGAAAAAGTGGTTATCAAATGGATGTAACTTTTTAGAAGTGAGGTATAACTCTATGCAAACAAATTTGTGCCAAAATAATGCACCATACTAAGAGAGAGCCTGTGGAGGAGAAACTTAGAGTTCTTTTTTGAAACTAATACATTTTTGGCACTACATTTGTTTGGTCTTTCTGTATGACTAATAGTGTGTTATTTTGCTTCCGTGAAAACAGTCTGAAATCTTGCGTACTCATGACCTTTGCGTCAGATGTTCAACATATACTCTCTAGTTTTGCAATTTTTATTTTCACTTTGGTAAATCTCTTTCTGTAGTGCTTGAACCTGCCAATGTTTTATTTCCTTAATGGCTTCAATAGTGGCAACTGAAAACACAGCCAGAGGAGTCCACTGCCTTGAGAATATTTGGACTTTCATCAATGGAAATCTGTGATTGTTTAGTTATGTTTTCTACCGTAAGAGATTACTTACATCATTTAAACAGACATCTATTTTTTTACAATTAGCATTATATTCTTAGAAAAACAATGGGAAGCAAAGGGTTGCTATGCCAGAGGAAAGGAATTAATTGTGCAGTGTATGTATCCCTTTTTTTCAAGGAGAGCACCACCAGGAAAATGCCGAGTTGAGCCATCACCAGTGAGAGTCAGAAGCAAGCGCATCCCCTTTGTGCCAAAGGAGAGTGAGTGTAACTCTTGCTGTCTATCATTGGTCCATGTTAGCTGGCAGTAGATACAAACTCCAAACTTGCACTATCTGTCCACATGTGTGGAGACCACCCAGAACTTCACTCCTCAGGGTATCCTCAAAATTAAATCTTTCCAGCTGTTCTGGATCTGAAGAATTCATTCAAAAAAGTCATAAAATATTTCCCCTTTCCTGGCCATGTGAAATTTGCTTTGTAGTTTCTGAGCCTGTACATTTTCCCTTTTTCATGCTACATTGTACACATTCATTACCACCAACTTGGTTTCCCTGTAACTGTTCCTGTCCGGAGACCCTGTGCTCAATGGTGCTTTTCAGTGACAAGTGATTTTTTGCAGCAGCTTCAGGTAATGGGGAGGATATGATGGGTAAAGGGTTGGGAAGTAGCTCATTGAACAAAATGAGGGCTGAGTCATTGTTAGCTGAAAGTGAGAAAATACGGGATGAGAAAGTGCTCCCAAAAGAATCAGTGATCTGGCAGAGGTGAACTTTTGGCTTACCCAAACCCTCCAGGGCTTTTTGATTGCTTCACGCTGCATGAAGTATTGTACTGCTAAAGCTGGAGTAGACAGTGATGGGGCTGAATCTGCAGCAAGCCAAGTACTATTTGTGTGAGGTGCAAAAACCTAAATACAATATTAGGATCTCAAAAATAGATTAGGCAGTATCACTGTTCTTTTCCCCTGTGCATTTAATTTGCACATGTAAGTACCTAGGCAGCTCTCTAACAACTCCCCTTCCTATGAACTTTGTCATAAAGGTAATGGTACTGTAGGAACTCCAAAGTCAGGATACTTTTCTTCAATTTTTAATTACATTAATCACGTTACATTGCATTTGAGTCACTAACAGTTCCTACAGCTTTGGCTTCAGGGAATAATGAGGGCATTTAGCACCTTGCAGTGCTGAGTCTTAAGGGTGGAAAAAACTCTGAAGCTAATTATTGACTGCTGACATGCCTGAGCACTCAGCGTATCTTCAGAGATGTTCTCTTTTGCAAACTGTGCAGGCAGTTTCCAACCATTAGTAACTTGGCTCATGCTAAGCCATTTTTGTCTCTGTTTCTGCTTATGAGTTATTCTCTATACAAGTCCAAAGTTCAGATTTTTAGACCATACATATAACAAAATCTTTTGAACTTGTTTACAAGGTAGTTGAGGTTTAATTTGTCATCACAAATTAAAACTTAGAAATGGTGGGAGAGATTCTACCATGTGTTTCAGGAACTACACTCACATTTTGGTGAAAAACAAACACAACCATTTTGATTCAGAAGCATGCAAACAAGGATGTGTAGCTGTAAATATTTATTGTTTTGGTTAGTATTTAGTCTGAATGTAACAGAATCACCAAGGCATGTGCCTTGTATTAGCTATGAGTGCATTTTTTTGAAGAGTATTTAATAAATAGTTTAACAAAGAGTATCATATAATGACAATTGGATCCAGTGAGGTGAAAAGCACTCCCAGGTGACCATTAGCTTTCATACAGTCCTACGCAGCATTCTATGAGTCCCAGGGTTTTTAAGTGCTTTACCAGGGCAGGCTCCAGCAAATGAGCTGTGCACAGGTAAGGCCTTTGAATATGTTTCTTGCCTTTAGAACCTCAGCTCCCAAAGAAAGGAAATATGTTCATGTCATGAATACAATTCCTTTTCAAAGAGTGTTATTTGAAAAAAAGCATGGACGACTGCAAGGGTTTGTCTTTTGGGGGCAATAGATATTAAGCACAAATAAGACAGTGGTATTTTTCCTCCTCTCTGCACTACAAAGCAAATGATGAATGAGAATGGATAAATCTGGGACATAATTCAAAAAGTCATGATGTCTTTGCAAATGTCTATGACACTCTCGCAGCTCTGTTGAATGTTATTCCATGAAATTCTGAATTGCTTCCTTCTGGCAAACTAAAACTTATTTTTAAGCTAAAAATAAAGCACATGTGAATAAGCAAGTCCAGTAATGCCTGGAAACTGTGACAGCAAAGAATTTTCATCTCGTCAGAGTTCAAGGCTCTTTTTTTTTTTTTTTTTATTTTCATAAGGAAGAACAAACCCAACCCCAAATCCTGTTTTATGTGTTGTCCTGGCAACTTTGTTCCTCTTGCACATTCCAGTTGCCAGAGAGAATTGATTTTGAATGTTCCTGATTTCAGCTCCTCTGAATAAAGCATCTGGCCCAGTGGGGAGGCCACGCTCTCCTCTGGTAATGATCCAATCCTTAGTAATGAAGAGAAGAGCAGAAATAGTGCCTGTCTGTAAAATGCTTTCATCAGGAGAGAAGGATATGGTGAAGAGCTCCTCTTCTGCCTGTGAAACTCCAGGACCTACCCTTTAAGGGCCAGGCTGACATTTGCCTATAAACCGCTTGGAGCTTCCTTTCTGGGAGAGGCTCAGGAGTTGGCATTCACCCCTGCAGTCCTCTCTGCTAACCAACAGTAGCCGACAATTTTCACTGAGGAAATACTGGGTCACTGGGAGCGTTGGTGCTCCTCTACAGGATCAAGCAGGCAAATTCCAAGAAATCAGTTAAATAAGTCAAAAATCAGCACCGGTTTCGTATTGCCCAGAGGGCGACAGACTCATGGTTTTCTGACTTTTCCCCCAACAGAGTTTATCATGAGAGCACCAACACCACATCCCCTGCTGAAGACCACGACCGATGCCCCGTGGGGAGGCACCCCAGCCCCTAGAACCCCTCGCCCGCCGGCAGTGGATGGGGTGGGCAGAGCCCCACGGCCGCCAGGCAGCCGAACTGGGGCTCCCACCACAGCAGCGCCCAGCGGCTCGGCCCCCAAGCCCGGCAAGGGAGGAGAGAAGGGCGGGCAGCGCAGGAAGAAGCAGCGGCCCGGCAATGGCACCGTGCGGCTGATGCGGCAGGGTCGGCGGGGCCGGGGCAGGGGCAGGGTGGAGGTTTTCATCGACGGCGAGTGGGGCACCGTGTGCGACGATGGCTGGAGCTTGCCCGCCGCCGCCGTGGTGTGCCGCCAGCTCGGCTTCCCCTACGTGGTGCGGGCCACCAAGAAGGCAGAATTTGGGGAAGGGACCTCCCTCCGCATCCTCCTGGATGATGTGCAGTGCTCCGGGCAGGAGAGGACGCTGCTGGAGTGCTCCCATGCCGCTGTCGGTACGCACGACTGCTCCCACGAGGAGGATGCCGGTGTGGTGTGCAGCCGGGAGGAGGTGACACACCGGTGACAGAAGAGATGGGGAAGGCAGCTGAGGGACTTGGAGCACATCCCTTTCTTGTCCAACCCTCAAAACCAGCTGCAGTACTGAGGCGGATGCACCCTGCCTTGAGGATGCTGCGTTTGTTCAAAGTAGTCTTATGTTTTCTTCATGTTTGTCCCCTTGCATCTGCCTCGGAGGGAAAAAAAAGTGAAATGAAGCAGTGAATTGAGCATTGTGGGCAGGGACTGCATTTCTATGGTTTTTTTGTAGGAAAAACCCCCAAACATCAGCCTTTATAGATTAGAAAAGAGATGCATCCTGTTGCCCTTTCCCATTTCAAAATACAGCATTCCTCAGCTGTGCTTCATACTGTTTTGCCAAAATATAAATTCCCAAGTGACCATGTTTCACTCTTAAGGAAGCATTTGCATTGTTTGCCTTGCTTTGCCACCTGCAGCTCTGAGCTGAGGTTTCTAAGGATGTGTCTTTCTAAATCTGTGCCTTTTTTTGCAAATTACAAAAGGGTTGGGGTTTTTTTAACTTTCCACTCACTAGTGCAAAGGAAAATTATTTTTCTGTAATGCTTTTTATTGGTATAAAGCTATTGGTTATCATGGATCAGCAAAATCAGATAATTTAGAAGAAATCATAGCATACCGTGTGAAAAATATTTCTGCAGTTTACATTAGCCTAACTGAAAAGAAAATCTGACCCCTTTTGCATGAATGGGATTGAAAATCTGTCTCTTTCTACATCAACAGGACCATTATCCAGTTTAACTATGAAGATACTTTGTACATGTTTCTCCACTTCCCCAAACTTTATGAAGGCACATGTTTTTTCATTCAGTTTTTCACAGGTGGGAATGACTAGACATGAAGTATTGCAGTGGGGCAAAATCCTGTAATATTTATCCCTTTTTAGAGGATATTAAAAAAAGCAAACAAAAGCAACCTTATTTTGTCTGAAATGTGTTTTTCACCTGAGTGGTGATTGGAGACACATGTTCTCTTATGAAAGCATTTTGCCTGGTTATTTGTTTTCCCTGGTGTAATCAGGATAGGTTTTGTCTTGCTACTCACACAATAACATAAGAAAGACAAAAAAAACCCCAAAAACCCCTCAAATGTAAAACAACCAGTGTGTCCAGAAAAGATCACAAGCAAAACCTTCCATCTAAAGCTCTTACTGTGGATATTTATTTTAATTCCCCAATTTCAAGTTGACAGTGTCTTCTTAAGCCTAAAACATATATAAGGTAAATTGTTTTTAATATTTTCCTTGAACTTTCTGATAAACTCATTACATTCTTTTTGATATTAAAGAACACCTTCAATATACAAAACCAGATGATCAAAAAAAAGTATTTCCCCCTACTTCTTATGAAGTATAAAGGGGGAACAGATGTATCAAGTGCCTTTTGAGAAATATTACTCCCATTTCGTTAAAAACGTACAAATGCCATCAGGCACCAGGCTGTCCTTAGGCCTTTACCATTGCAGTGAAGTTGCAAACTCACTTGTTTCAAATGCAGAAATTCACTTCTGGCACATCAAAATGTTCAGGGAACTGGAGAGTCCTTTGTAAATTCTTCTGTTAAAAAAGTTCAATGTATTGAGCTAATGGGACTAGAGGGCTGGAAGAAAATGGAAGGTGGAGATACAATCTTTCTTTTTCCAAATTCCTCTTCTGCTTCTTTTGGCTCCTTAGCCAAATTTCAGCTAGCTCTGTCTGGGAGATTTTAAGGAGAATCTCGATCATAGTTGTACTTCAAAAATTCTGGATAGAAAAAAAAGAGCTGCACAATAAAATTTACCCTAAAGGAATTGAGATGATTCCAGAATGTCTGCCATAGATGAATTAGGCAGGAGTTTCACCATCATTTTCTAAGCATTAAATACTCTTTTTCTAATTTAACTCTTAGTTACCCTGGGAAAGTATTTCTGACCATTGTGGTCCCTTCCAAGCTTAAACTATATCAGTTCTAAATCCTGGTATCTGTCAGTCTAGTTCACTGGTATTTAAATCATGAGCCTGTACTATTCAAAGCACACAAGTACACATGTATTTAAATACCTGCTATCTCATCTGTTGTTTAATAACATTCTTATTTATATCATTTTTCTTCATGTTAAAATGCACCTATATAGCAGGATGTCACACAAATTAAGCATTAGATAAACCAGTAAGCCCTGATGCTACACTTGAACATGACAGCATACTTCCTGGATGCTAATTCAGGATAAATCTCAAAATAGCCCACAGTGCAATCAGTCTTCTGCATGTACTATGTGGCATTCCCAAACTTTTGTCTAGTAGCAATATGGTTTATTTCTTTCTCTCCTGTTTCAACTCTGTGACAGACTGGAGCACCTCCATTTTTCCTTACACATCTTTCCTTTCCTTAAATTAGCACAGCTGCATCACATAGAAGACCCAGTATATCTGTAAGAGAACAGTGTAGACTCAGCCTTTCTATACCTTTTTTCTACCTCCAAGGCAGAGTAGCTCTGCCCAGAGCTCAGGATTTTTCACTTACATTGCTTGTGGTGCCCAGCAGCCAGGCTGAGTACTGCCACACTGTGTTGCATTCTGCAGTATGGACATTATCTTCATTTGAACTTAACATGGTCTTTCCCAGAAATCCAACACATAAATCTTCCCAACATATCTAGGAAAAATCTTTAGGGCTTGCTGCCCAAGCAGTGGAGGGCTAGAGAAATAAGTAGGGTGTTTATCAGGGGCTCTCACTCCAGTGCTGGCAAAACCCTCCTGGGTGCTGAGCCCTGGATGGAGCACACTATGACGATATCCTCCCTGTCAGGGGAATTTGGGCTTGGCTCAGCCTCTCTGTCAGCCTGCAGGGTATGAACAGCGTGAGGCATATGTATCACATCAATAAACACAGCAGTCTCTAATGAAATTTTGCTGAAGATATGACTCAAGTTCAGAAAGCTCAGCAGTGGCACTGTGACACTGGCATTGGGTGCAAAGATGAGCATGGGGATCCAGCTTCACCATCGTTCTTCTCGTGCCTTTGTCTCTCCTATCAACCTCTCCCCGAGCTCTCACCAGTTAGACCTTTGTGCTGGGCTTTGTGATGGCCAAAGGGAGAAGAGCAGCTCATGTACTCCTGCCCTGCCTCACACCCCAAAGCCAGCAAAACACTCCCGGGGATGTGCCCAGCTCAGCCTCCCTCTTCTTTCACGTGTTAGCATTGATACGGCTGTGGGTTGGACAGCCTCCAGCACAAATCTGTCCCTCTGCAGGAGAACTCAGCCTGTCGCTGTTTGGGTGTGGTCAACATAGAAATGCAGAGGTGCAGCGGAGAAAAACAGTCACAATGTATCAATATCCAAGCCTGCTTTTCCTCTCGGAAACATGACAGTAGTCCTCTCTGAAAGGTCAGCTTGGCATGTGAAATGCATTGCCCCCCTTACTTTCAGACATAAACACACATTTTCCTATGTGAAAAGAGATGTAAGCATATTTTGGTAACTACTAACTGCATTCCACATTTCAGCTTTAAGAAATCATAGTTTTTTCCTCTGTAAACAAACAAGACATCAAACCCATTTGATGAGTGTTCATACCTTGCTGCTTTGTACATGACTTTCCCAAGGTTTGCATGTCTGGGGCACAGGTGTAGATACAGAGCTGCCTTGAGCAATGTTTCAACGTTGTCAGAAAAGCAGCTATGATGGAAACAGCAGTCCTTCTTTTACAAAAAATGTGGCAAATGCTATTTTTAACAAAAAAAATTTAAAAGGCTGTAGTGTTCAGTCAGTTCTACAAGTATTACATTAAGTAATTTGTTCCTCAGGGGCATTAGCTGTTGGCAATCACTAAAATCCTTAGACTGTTTTTGTTATTATTAACATCTTGCCAATTATTTGTCCACTCCATGCTGGAAAATTTTACTGACTGAGAATGATCAGGACCTCACTATATGTGGGCTGGGGGACAACCAGCTCAGGGTGAAAACCACTGCAAAACTCTGTATTTGGCAATGTTGGATAAGTAACATCTAACTCACTGAAGACTTTGTTTTGCAAAGTTTGACTCCTGTATCCAGCATAATCTGTGGCAAAAGATCTGGTTTTAGATGAGCTCTTTTATTATTATTAACTTTTTATGAGAGTTTTCCTGTCCACATCTGCCATGGTAAATTCTGTGTGACCAAGATGCTCAACCCTCTGGCAATTCGTGTGCTGCTGAAGGCATTTACCAGCACAAGAGCTGCCTATGATGTGCCTTCTCCTTGCTGTCCTCACTTATGGTTTAAAAAATGCTGCACCTTCAGAGATGGACCAAAATATGTTTTCAAAACTAAATAGTCATGAAAACCAAGCAAAAGAGAGCAGGATTTTGGACCAACCCTATGTCTCACCCACTTTTCAAATTCACCTTGGAACTTCACCAGTTCCCAGTTCTCTGCTATTCTGTTCGGCTCCCAAATCTCTCTTGCTCCTCGTGTTTGCGGGGATGTGCAGGCTGGCAAAGTGTCCACGCGGTGGCAGTTCAGTCCCCACAGCAAGGGGACACACGGTGAAGCTCAGCCCAGCCTTGCTCCTTCCTCCCAGCGCAGCACGTGGCTCCCGGGCAGATCGTAAACACAAGAGTGTCTTGGGATCATTAGCCTTTGCTCAAGGGTATAGAAACACGTTAGAACACAAACAAAACATTGTATTAAAGTTTGTTGGAACACAAAAGTTTTTTAAAAGTTCATTTAAAGCATGAAAAATAAAATAATTTCTGCAGTGTAGCCAGGCTGAATACTTAGGGGAGTTATCAGCTGGTAATTATATTTGCCTGAGAAGCTTAATTTTGAGAGTTTACCTCATTTACTCAGGGATTAGAACTGTATCACATGGTCTCTCCCATCAAAATGTATAAAATACCAAATATTTTATCACCTCCTGGTGAGCTGCTCACAAACAAGGTACATGCAGGAATTTTTCACAGGAATTATTTCAAGACTGGTTCCAGATGGAAGAACACCTTACAGACAGTAACAATCTATTCTTGAAGTATGCTGAAAAAACATTGATGAAACTCAGAAAATCAATGTTTCATCAGAAAGTTCATTGAATGTCTTTAAAGACATGGTTTCATCAGCTAGCTTTAGTTTTTAAGCACTTTCTCTGGGTGATGCTATTCTTGCTATCAGCTATATCTTTCCTAGTGATGGATATTCATACCATGATATCATTATATGTACTGCCTAACTAGTGGGAAGGAATGGTAGCTTTTTTTCTGAAAACAAACGGTTTTAAAACCACAGCCTTACTGGGGGGGGGGGGGGGGGGGGGAAGTAGTTTCAAATTAAGATAAACAAAAATAATTGTTAGATAATAATCATGGTCTTTGAGAATATGTACTCAAAACAGAGAGGAAAATAATTCAGGGTTGTTAGGCAAGGCTTGGTCCCTTGTGTCCTGCAATCCTCATGCAATTCATGTCAGTGAGCTTTAGATTGCCTGTTTTAAATAAAACAGTATCATCTCTCACTCCTGTGTCTGGATGAGGAATGAGTATGTTGTATAACACGGTGCCCAAAGCAGACTGCTCTAAAAACCTATTCATTCCTACAGGTATCAACGGTATATTCCCTTTATCTCTTTTAATTTAAACAGTTAAAAATCAACAAAAAAGCCTCCACCTTCCTTGTTCTGGGATGCTTGTTTTGTCTAGGAGCCCTCAGAGACAAGCCTTATTTAAAACATTTTTGTAAACAAAGGTAGGAAGGTGCAGCATCCTTCTGACCTCCTCATGCACATGTGTAAGGCATCATCTCCACCCAGGAAAGCATATATTCATACATATACACACACACACACATATATATATATATCATAGAATCATAGAATGGTTTGGGTTGGAAGGGACCAGGATGCTCAAAGCCCCATTCAACCTGGTCTTGAACACTTCTAGGGATGGGGCATCCACAGCTTCTCAGGGCAACCTGTGCCAGTGCCTCACTATTCTCACAGTAAAGGACTTATTCCTAATATCTAATCTAGATCTACGCTCTTTAGTTCAGAGCCATTCACCCTTGTCATATCACCACATGCCCTTGTAAAAAGTCCCTCTCCAGCTCTCTTGTAACTCCTGCAATAAGGTCTCCCCGGAGCCTCCTATTCACCGGGCTGAACAGCCCCGACTGTACCAGCCTGGCTTCACAGGAGAGGAGCTCCAGCCGTCTGAGCATCTCCGCGTCCTCCTCTGGTCCGTATCCACGCACACACAGCTCGGCACAGGCCGTGCGGGTGTACCCGGCCCGCCCCGGGCTCTTTAAGCGGGCCGTCCCCGCCCGCAGCCGGGCCTTCTCCGGCCCGCCCCGGCCGCCCTTTGCCCGCGGCGGTAGGAGGCGCTGCCAGCCGGCGGGATGGAGGCGCTGTGGGCGGCGGGATTGCTCCTGCCGGCCCTCTCCCTGCTGGCCTTCGTGCTGTACTGCTGCTACGTGAAGTACATCCACGTCAAGTACGACCACATCCCCGGCGCCCCGCGGGAGAGGTAAGGGCAGGCGGGGCGGCGCTCCGGGCCTGTGTCTGCCGAGCGCTGCTGCCAGGCTGGAGCCGTGAGACAGCGTCAGAGCAAGCTGTAAATAAATCCTCCGGCTGCTGTCCTCGGGCCGGGCCGGGCAAGGGCAGCGGCGAGCGGTCCCTGAGGCTGGGCACGGCTCTGTGTGTGCCCGCTTGCCGGGAAGCGCTGGCACCGCCCGGCATCGCTGAGGTGCCGCCAGGCTGTCCGGCAGCACGGCCTGGCCGGGACTGCGTGTCCTGACCTACATGTCCCGGCTGGCCACAGCGGCATGAAGGGGCGCTTTAGAGTCGCCCATCTGAGCTGTTTGCCCATGACCCTAAAGAGGGAGGTGACAGCAGCACCAGCCGTGCAGGAGGGACCAGCACTGCCAGCCAGCCCACGCTGCTGCTGGAGGCACATTGACACTAACTCCACCGGGCACCTTCCGTGCTCTCCTTCATAAGCCAGGTGTTTGGTTTCTGCCAAAAATAAATAAAAATGTCATAAGTGATAAGGGGCAGTGAGAAAGCTGCCAGCAAGGCAGTGGCAGCTCTGTCACAAGGAGTCACGGTTGTTGCGGGAGTGTGTGGGCTTCCCGGTTAACCTCACCTGCGGGTGCACACGCCCTCCCTGACATGCCACAGGAAGAGACACCAGCTCTCGTACACAGCCTCGCAGGGACACCACGCTCTCCTGCCCACCTCCAGGCTTCAGCCCACTTGTGTAATCAGGGTCGGATACCAAGACTAGAGAGAGGATGATCTTGTCATACCTGAAACTGCTTGTCCTTAGGTTCATTTTGAGGTGTGAAGTAACACCGTAGAGTGATGGCAGCTGTTTTTCTGTGGCTGCTTTTCTGTCCCTTCTTCAGGGCTTGAGGCTTGATATTAGTTACCGGCATAGGCTCTGTCCCAGGAAGGTTTCTAGTATTGATTTGTTTAGGTGGAAGCTTGTATGTCATGTGAGTCCTCAACACCTGGTAGCTTTTCAACAGCGTAAATTGCCAGGGACAGTCCAAAACTCCCACTTCAGTACCTGTTGCACAAACACTTGCACTCCTAAATGTCCAAGGTAAGAAAAATCAAATACCTCCACCTATGAAAAGTCATTCATAACAAAAAGGCAAAGCTGGGTGCTGTGTGCAGTGGTGGTGGTGGTCTCCCCAGTACACTGACAAACTGGGGCAAGTCCTATGAAGGGCAGCTGGGATGCCCAGGACTCTGAGCTGGGCTGACTTTGGGTGGAGAAGCAGCTGCTGAGGGGCAGAGGGATCCAATGTCTCTTTTCAGGGCAGTGGCACAAGTTGTCTTAAGGCAAATTGCATTTAGGTGTAAGGCAAAACACCTTCATCTTGAGGGTACTCAAACACTGGCACACGTGGCTGGGTGAAACCCTGAGCCATGTACCATAGCTCTGATGTTGACTGGCCTAAAGCAGGTGACTGGACTGGTGGTCTCCAGATGTCCTTGCTATCCAGAATCCTCTGAAATGGGATTAATTCAAATCTAAACACTTGTCTTCTAATATTGTATCTGGAAAACTGGAGAAGAGCAGCACCAGAAGCGAAGGCTGGCTGCAGTCCACCTTGCTGCCCAACAGATGCGCTCCCCAGCCAGCCAGTCCACAGCCTGGATCTTTTCAAGGTTTTATTCTGTCCCAGGTACATGACTTTCCCCTTGCCCTTGGCTCTTTTCCTTTGATAAAACCTTTAAAATGCCTTATTTTAGGTTGAAGTGCAGCTGGATCTTATAAAAGCCTCATTTAAAGTATTGTGGCTGCCTCATGACAAGATTACATTAATGCCCTTGATTTCCTAGGCTCATTTATTTTATCAGAGCTAGCAAAGCACATCTCTCAAGGAGACTTGTGCAGAACAGACTGGAAAAGTGAGTCCTAGTGGCTTTGTTTTGTTTTTACTGCATGAATGGCTCACCTGTGGAGGGGAGGTTGTCTCTTCAAAGGTTGGCTCCATATTAAAGATTGAATGACAAGAAATGAGAAAGAGGAATTTCTTTGCAAATACATGGTTTTGGTTGGTTGTGTCTCATAGTTATGTATCCCAAACCAAGACCATGCTTGTTTTTTTTATGACATTCAGTAAGCAATTGGGACTTCTCACTAGCGGTTTCCAGAGCTAACAAAGGACTTGTGTTGTATTTGGGGCTTTCACATATTTTTGGAGTCCAGTTACAATGGAGGAGTCAAACAAGTGGAGGATTAAAAGTTTCTGTAGATGTTGGGTAACTTTGTTCAGCACTTGTTATTTTAAATGCCTCCTGGTTCCAACAGTAATAAGATAAGATCCTGTTTTTCCCCTACAGCTTGTTTATACTGAAAAGGATGATAGCATGGCTCTCTGTCTCTCAAATGGAAAACAGGTCTTGAGTGGAGTTTGCTTCATTTAGGGAGGACTAAATGAAGGAAGGAGGAGGAGCTTGGCCAAATCTTCCCTCAGATTTATGCGAAGCTGGTGGGAATTCACTGCTCACAGTCAAAGGAAGGAACTGATCTCTAACTTTTTAATACAGCTATTGTATTTGAAGAGTTAACATTTTTTATTAATTTCTTCAATTTCTATATTAACCAGTGATTATCCTTCTCAGTATTTGAAATGACATGGCTTAGGACAGGAGATGATTCCTAATTTCCCTTGACAGAACTCCACTGACAGAAATGAAGTTACATTTACCAGGGATGAGCATGTATTAAAGAGTATTTAATGCAAATGTCTGTTTCATGTACAGCAGCATAATGCTACAGTTGAGATTCAGTCAGCCAGGCAAAGAGCAAAGCCATTTGTGGGGGGTTCCCACCCAGACCCAAACATCTCCTATAATACAGTATTAAAAAAAGACCTCATCCTTCACCTCTGTACTGGTTTTCCTAGCTGCCCACAAGCACCAGCCTGTCTTTGGTCCCCAGTTTGCCAGCTTGGTGAGAGCTGGGCATTGGCACAGCTCAGAGTTATTTTCATCTTCCCTTATGAGGAAAACATGAGCAACACTCACTGAGCAACAAGGATTGCAATTCATACAAAACCCTATGTTGGCATCCTCGTGACACTCTTAACCTTCATATTCTGCAGCTTTTTATTTGGACACCTGCCAATCCTATGGAGGATGCTGAAGAAAAAGGAGTTTACCCCAGATCTCTTCCTGCAGTGGTAAGTTGAGGCACATCAATAACATTGAATTGGATATTCCTGTAGCACAAATGGAGCAATCAAGGCACAGAGGCCCTAAATTACATAATTAGTGTAATTCAGACGGTTGGTAGAGGAACTATTGAGATAGTATTGATCTTTCAGATTGGATTAGATACTAGAAAAATTTTTTCACTGAAAGAATGGTTAGCCACTGGAATAAGTTGCCCAGGATGGTGGTGGAGTAACTATTCATGAAAATGTTCAAGAGGCATCTGGATGTGGCACTTGGGGTTATAGTTTAGGGGTGATTATAGTGGCGATGGGTTGACAGTTGGACCAGATCTTGCAAGTCTCTTCCAACCTTGATGATTCTGTCCTTCTGTGACTCTCTTGATGGCTTTATTTGCTGGGGACTGCAGTATTTCCCACTGCAGTGTACACTGGTCTTTCAAGGTTATTAGGGTTGAACTGTTACATGTTGGTAGTTTGTACCATAGTTCGCTTTTTAAAAATCTTCTCTTCTTACAGGGCAGAGAAATATGGACCTGTTGTACGATTTAATGCCTTTCACAGAGTCTCACTATTCATTACGAGTCCTGAAGGAGTGAAGGTACTCAAAAGTAAAGCCAAATCAACAGTGGGATTGGCCCATCCCTCCACATAGAGAGAGCTGGTGCCTGATGATTAGAGCAGCACAGAGCAGCCAGTCTGTGCTTGGCTCTGGCTGGGTTAGGAGGATGAAGTGCTTTGTTCTCCGGGCTGTCCTGATTTATTTTTTAACTTGATCAGTTAATTTACTTTGTTACTTTTATTTAAACAGCACATACACCAAACATTTACCATTTGTGAAAAGCAAGCTCTCTGCAAGAGCTTAATATCTCAAATAAATGCAGCACGAGAGACCAAATTTCTTCCTCTAAATCTTTGTAATTACAAGAGAGTGAGATTTCAGGTCATTGGGCAAAAAAGTGCTAGAGGCATGCTAAGCAAGCTAGCAGCACAGGAACTGGGGAATCAGGGCACACCGAATAATTCATCTGTTCTTCATACTATTGCTGTAGAAGGAGGAGATTAAATGTGTATGAGTGAAATTTTGTGTTTTGTCTGGGAAACAGATTGCACTCAGTATTCACTGACCTGAGGTTTGATTTTAGGAGTTCTTGATGTCACCACAGCACCCAAAGGATCCGTTTGTGTATGGTACTCTCTTCAGGCTGTTTGGTGAGAGGTAGGCAAAACCCATCTGAAGCCACTGTGATCTGAAAATAAGTGCAAGAATAATAATGTTGCAGGCATGATGCTTATTTTGACTCAGACCGTTTACCTTAGTGTGGGAATTAATGTCTAATTACAGACATATGTAAGCAGCATGTACCTGTTAATATATGTGTCAAGTCAAATGTCTTCCTAGTCAGGGAGGAAGATATGTTGGATTTTGTTTTACCTTGATTGTCTCTTTTTTCCCCACTTGGGGATGTTCAGTTAGTCTCAGAGCAGTCTGCTCAAGACCATCATTAAACTTTTCAGATTTTAGAGCACTCCATAATGCATGGCAGTTTGCAGCTTCTAAATTCAATTCGCAAAAAAGGAAAATTTCTCTTTGTTAGTCTGAGGCTTTAAAAAATATAATAATCCAGTTATCTTATTAATTATTTGCACAACAGCTGTAACGGACCAGCATCTTATTGGACTCAGCAGTCCACACCTACCTGGCGAAAAATATCTGTGGTCAGTTGTTGTGCACAGTGATGCAATGCTTGCATACTCAAGGGTGCTCCCTACTAATGGGGAAAAAAAAAGAAAGTAGATGTCAAAGACTTACATTTGTGACTACATGGGGTTCAGCTGGCTCCCTTGCATAAAACCGTTCCTTTCCTTGTTTTCCTGTGTGCTAGGTTTCTAGGGAATGGCTTGGTAACTGTTTGCAACCATGAGCATTGGCGCAAACAGCGGAGGATAATGGATCCAGCTTTCAGCCGAAGGTAAGGCAGATAGTGCTGGGATGATCTAGCTGTTATTTCTCCTGTATTTTCATGATTGTCCCTGTCATTATTTGATATTTAGATGAAGGAAAAGCCCATTTAGTGCCAAAATCATGTTTTACTTAGAGTCCAGCACACCATTTCCATGCCAAGTATAATTTGACCAGACTTCCCATGGAACAGTGACAACCCTATGAGCTCAGCAATAGCAGAAAGGTGCCAAGGTTGTGTATTCCAGAGCATGGTTATGGCTGCCTTATCCTGTTGGAAAAGATAAGGCAGAGGATTGGACTGGTTTCCTTGTGTGCCTTGATGAGTTGTATGTAGGGTCCAAAGTTAAAGTCCTTGTGCCTTGACAGGCACAGGGCACAGCCCTTTGGTTTGACAGACATTTATGATAAGGTAGGGCAGAGCAGGGCTTCTGTAAAGAAGAATGTAGCTCATTTTATCTGTTTGCTTTTTAATATATTAAGGCAAATTAATTATCATTTTTAAAAAAACTTTACGATTTTCTGTGGAAAATAATGAAAGTTATTTTGCCTGAGTAAAGATGTCCTCTCCAGGGCCCCCATTACTCATCTTTCTTGATTGTTCAGCTACCTGATTGGTCTGATGGAAACTTTTAATGAAAAAGCAGAGGAGCTGATGGAGAAGCTAGAGGAAAAGGCAGATGGAAAAACAGAGTTTAGCATGCTGTCGATGATGGGCCGGGTGACTATGGATATCATTGGAAAGGTACCAGCTGTCCCTTTCTTGTTCCCTCTGCAACTGGCAGGAAGGAATGGAAGTAATGCCTACCAGCAGCAGCATGGGAGCAGGAGCTGGAGGCAGGGAAAAAGATCTCCACTCAGCACTGCCAGCAGACCTGGAGGACTAATTGTGCCACTTCCATTCGGGCTGAGCAATGGGAAGGGGCAGTTAGGGAAGGGTCTGCATAGTCTAGGTGTGGCCTGCAGGATGGGGACCCTTTTCAAAAGTCCTTTCAGCCTGATGCTTCCCACCCCTCTGTGCCAAAAGGGACACACCAGGGCTCTTTCATGGGTGGAGGTTGTATTATTGCCATTACATGTCAGCATGAAGTTTGCCTTATGCTGCCTTTTCCCTTTCTATGCAAACCAGTTGGGGATGAATGGAGAGTAGTAGTAAATTATTAATCCACCCAAATAAGGAGAAAACGTAATGTAGATATTGCCCTCCCCTCACAGCCTCCTGCAAGGTAGGTTCTAGCCTGAGATATTTTTAGGGGAAAAGGTGGCAGTGTGAGGCTATCCTGCTCTTTCACCCCCACCCCAGCAAGTTGTCTTTTTCTCTGCTGCTCCTCAGGTAGCCTTTGGCTTGGAATTAAATGCACTGAGCGATGACCAGACACCTTTACCAAATGCTGTGACTAAGATTATGGAGGGACTGAACGCAGCACGCATCCCCCTCATACGGGTCTGTACTCTCCTCACTTCAGTCCCTTCTCCTCACATCCAGCTGCTCCTGCTTGAGTTCATGGGCTGGAGCTGTGCTAGGTCCTTATATATTGGGGAAACAGTCATGTTTACAGGAAAAGCTGTAGATCTTTTCCTCCAATGTGCATCAAGATAAAATTCATTAGTGCTTTAAAACACTCACAAAATTAACATTAATATTTAATGCTTCTTTTTGTCTTTTCTTCCTCCCTGCATGTGTCTCCTTCTGATATGGTTGTACACTCTCATACCCATTAAAAACCGAGATTTTTGCCATTTGGCCAAGGACAGGAGCCTTCACTTAGGTTGGAAGAAATTTGAACATTCTTGCCATAAAAAAATTACATTTTCAACCCAAATTTATCTACTAGGAAATAATGGATGTAATATGAAGAATTTAACTAAAAAAATATTCCAGTCTCATGAAAGCTGTGGTTCAGGCTTTTAGAGCTCCTGTTTTCTTTTTTGAGACCAGGGGTGAGATTCTGCATTACATACCGCAGTTTATTTCCATGGAGAGGTGACGGATTTTGCTCACAGTGCCCAAAACATCAGCTCTGATGCAGCAGGACAGCAGCATGCACAGATTGAAATATTTCAGCCCAAACCCTTCATCCTGTGGGCATTCAGTTTGTTCCATGGAGAGCAATTGTTTTTGTGACAAGTGTCATTTAGCAGAAAACAAGGTGCTCACTTGTAAAATAACACTGACATTATTTTTTACCAGAAAAAGGAATAAAATTACTCAAGAAATTCTGTATTCAGTACATGCCAGGGAAACGGAAGCTGGTAAAGGAGGCCAGGGAGAGTGTGAGGCTGTTGCGGCGTGTGGGGAAGGAGTGCATTGAGCGGAGGAGAGAAGCCATCCAGAATGGGAAAGAAGCCACGCTGGACATTCTTACACAGATACTGAAAGGAGATGGTAAGGGACACGTTGCTGGTTGGGTGACTTTCTCTGTGGCATGTTTTGTCATGAAACTCAGGGAGGATTGTTTTGGGGATCTGAACTTGGAACATCTTTTAGTATTGTTTTCACACTGAAGATGGTGAGAGTTGCTTTTAAAATTCCCTGTTTCTTTGTGTTGGATCAAATACTGGTCACAAGTCACCACTGGAATGTGCATTCAGCATCCTTTGTCGATGCCACCTCAGCCAATATGTGCCAAACAAGGCAGAGCATTCTGTCTGGTCCAGCTGGGACATGAGGGCATTTTCTAATCCCATTTGTTTTTCTATCTTGACAGCTCTGGAGGAAACTAGAGATGATGAAAACATTCTGGATAACTTTATCACTTTCTTTGTGGCAGGTTGGTAGCTATTTTAATGCTTGGATGTTATGTGGGAAGGTGTACTCATTCTTGAGCTGTCTACAGGGTCATGATTAGCATCCTTGTTAATCATAATTAACATCATGATTAACATCATCACTCCATGTGACGCTGCTGTAACCAGGAGTCTCTTGGTTGGAAGACAGCAGTATTACACTGGCATAGGACCAGATGGGTGAGGTCTGAAGAGAACTCTTAATTTTCTCTTAATATCATAGGCAAATGATATATTGTCCTCTTTCAGTGATACCAGCACAGCAAATAATGCCAGGCCAATGTTTTCCAGCCACTGGCTTCCTACTCTGATTTCCAGCCTCTGTCTTTCCACTGTCCATGAGGTACAAGGCTACTCATGGGATTTGGGCCCTTCCTTCCAGATCCCACTAAACCTCACCAAAAGCATCTCTTACATATTCCATGTGTCTTTTTGTCACCTCACCTACATGATTACATGCCATTCTTGCCTAAAGAACATTAGTCAACATTTGGTAGGAGAAGGCACTTTCAAGCCAATCAGAAAGGGTATGGGCTGAGTAATTATGTGAGAGAAATGACATTTTGCAGATCAACAGTATTTAGGTTCATAAGAAGGTGAGGTCAAAATGCTGTTCTTTGGCAAGAAAGATATTATTGCAGCAGACATCCTTGCGGAAGTCTGTTTTCTGTAATGCTTTAAAATAGTACATATGCCTATCCATGAAGAAAAAAGAGAAATGTTCACTTCACAGAGTCACAAAATGGGTAAGGTCAGAAAGGTCTTCTGGTCCAACCTCCCTGCTCAAGCAGGGTCATTCCAAAGAAAGAATGTAACAAGCTCTGTTTTCTCTCAAAACAAGTAAACCCTTCCGTTTTGGCAGAACTGTGTGTCCCATAATATGACAAATACTAGACCTCTCGGGCCCTCCTGTTAGGGAGCTCATAACCAGTAGGTGCTGCATGCACCAGCTCATAACCAGTAGGTATTTGGGCAAGATGGGTCATATCTTTACCAGCTATGTCCTTTTCTTGTCATTTTTGAAAAGCTCCTTATGTAGACGTAGCATCCCTTTTATTATTTCTTTTAACTTCTAGCATACTTGAAATAAAACATTGTTGTTTAACGTTTCCTATTCACAGTCACCCTAACAGGACATCTTTGTGTCTTGTTATTATTTCGTACTAACCTTTAAACTGATTTTTGTTATCATTAGGTCATGAAACCAGTGCCAATCAGATGACATTTACAGTAATGGCACTGGGTCAGCATCCTGAAATTCTGGAAAGGTACGTACGCTCCAATTTGCAAACCCAGCTCAATGTTAATTTCAGGGTGAACTTAATTATAAGGATTATTAAAAAGATAGGATCAGTTCCCAATAAATTCTAGCCTCTCTTCCAAAATAAACAGTTTCACAGTAGCGATATATACAAAATATATTTTAAAAAAAGGCTTAAGAGGGATTATTTCAGTTTTACCTAGGTGATTTTTTTCAAAGACTTTATACATACTGGTCCCAAATCCCACCTGGTTCAGCTGCCCTGTATGCACATTGCCTCATCCTGATATGAGGTACAAGTTCAGGAAGCCTGGTTGGGAATTGGTAGGCATTTTGCCTGAGGATAGGTGTGTAAGTCCAACTCAATGTCTGGAAAGTAAAATAATGTAATTTGTCAACTTGCCTAGCAAGCAACAGGCATCTGCAGCTGACATGTTTTAATTGAACTGCAGGGCTCAGGCTGAAGTGGATGAGGTTCTTGGTGCCAAGAGAGACGTAGACTATGAGGATCTTGGCAAACTCACCTACTTATCGCAGGTACTGTAGGAGTGAGGTAAGATACCAGGCAGAACTGTTTGGTAGCACTCCTGACATGTCATGGAGGAGCCCCACACTTTCAAAATTTAAAAAACAATGTCAGTATTTTATCCTGATAGTGTTTGTCCCCAGAGAGTCAGCCAGCAGGTAACCTGAGACATTTGCAGCGGCCCAGCCATGTTGGGAAAGATTCTTCTCAAATTTACAGGATTCCTTCACTGCTTTCCTTAATTATTACCAATCTGAGAGCTAGAGTGGAGTTGCATAATCCCTCCCTGTCTAAGGTGAAACAATAGCTGTAATTTTAAGAAGGGTGTGCAACTTTGAGCCCAACGTGTGTGAATCCCACACTTTCCTAATTCGCAGCTCTATTTTTGTTTGATTATCGTTAAAGCATTTCCAGCTATGATCTCACCAGATGCCATAAAGTGGGATTTCAGGATAGCCAAAAATAATGGCTGGGTTTTCTAATGTCAGTTTTTCATTATTCAGTCTTGAAACCTTCTTCAGTCACTTGAGGGAGTGGCAGGGGAGTTTGGTACTAAAAGAGGTCTTGTGTATAGAAATGCTGGTTGGTAATGAACTGCAAAGCCAGGGTTGGCTATTAGCCAGTGTTTGTGTTGCATTTCCTTTTTCACAAGATGGGGGACATCAGTAGCTCTCAGGAGAGGCTGAATCACAGTCCTGGCAGCTGTTCTGCCTAAATTGCCCTGTGATTTTCGTAGTCTGCCATGATCTTTTTCCTTTTAAACTGCCCTGCTGAGGTGAGCAACAGTGTTTTACCATTTGGCATATCCCATCCCACAAATTTCTGTGCTTTGATAGCAGACAGATTTCATAGGTCCATTTCTCATAAGGAAAAGGCAACTCTTTGTGATTACAGAAATCAGCAGGCTTCTTTAGGCTTCTCCAAACACCTCACAATTATACCACTCCAATTAGGATGAGGTATCTAAGCCTTTCAGTTTTAAGGCACATCACATGAGAGCGTCTCAAAGCAGACCATTTATTTAACAGCACAAGTTTGCATCTGTACAACCAAAATCAGTCACCCTTGGTCAGAGCCAGTCCATCACTGGGGTATCAGAGACTATGGGACTCCTCTCCTGTTGTACAGGCCATTCTGAATCCTTTTGTCCAGGTTTCTTTTTCATTAGTCCACTCGTGCATGCATGTTGTTAATTGCATTTTCAGTGCAATGCTCATGTGCACTGTTAATTAGGTTTCACTTTGATGAAATAAGCCTTTCTTACAGCTCACTGACACCAAAAGAAATAGTCTTGTTCCATTTTTTTCCTAACATTCCCTATTCATTTTCCTTTGCCAGGTTGTTTTTTGTCATTTTGGGGCTCTGACCTGGCTCAGCTCCTCAAGCACCAGAAGCAGGACAAAGGCAGGAGCTGAGAGTGGGAAGGAGGTGGGAGCAGTCACCCACCCTGATGGCAGCCAGTGCCCAGAACAGCTCATCAGGGGCAGGAGACTTCACTCTTAGATATTCCCTTTGAGTTTGCTTCCTAATACTTTTTTGCTTAGTTGTTGATCTGACTTGAGGTGTTAGATCTGTTCGGGGATCTCTTCTGGGTTTTGTGTCTTTTTCTCTGTATTTTACAAGCTGTATTTAGGCCTGAAGGAGCTGACTTAGCCATATATTTTGCCCACAGGAGTCCAAGGCAGATACACCAGCATCTGTTTCAAAAGTCAAAATCTCCCATTTAGCTAAAGTGAAAGGCCATAGGGAGGTAATTAATTTTATTTCTGCTTCCTACCCTGTATGAGCTGACTGACCTCTCGTGCTTTTTGCTGACACAGGTTTTGAAGGAGTCGCTGCGGCTGTACCCGCCTGTCTCGGGGACACTCCGCAGGCTGGAGAAGGAGCACACCATCAGTGGCATCAGAATTCCTGCAGACACCACAATCTTTGTGAGTCCCATCCACCAGCAGCAACTTCTAGCTGCCCCAGTTCATCCAAATGTAATGGACCTGTGGATGAGTGGGCCAAAATCTTCCATGAGCGTATTTGTACTGGCCTCTCTAGAATTTTGACCAAAACTGGGGTATGAATTAAGACTCTCAGTTGAGCCTGGGGAGTGGAATGCATTTTATGGTTTTATACCTCTGACAGCAAAGAGGCATTTCCAGTGTGTTGCTCCCAACTAACAACAATAAACTCTTTCTTGCCAGCTCAGCACTTATATAATGGGAAGGATGGAAAAGTTTTTCAAGGATCCACTTACTTTTGATCCAGATCGATTCAGCAAAGATGCACCTAAGTGAGCTTCTTTTTATTCCCATGTTATTAATTATGTATTAAGAAACCATTACAGGAAGAGATTTCAGGGGAAAGAAAAATAGAATAAAACTGTTCTTCCATTCCAGTATGAGTAACACTAAATCATCCAAATGTAAATAGAGAGCACTAATGCACAGCTTTTGTTCAAAAATTCTTTAGACCACGTTACCTTAAAAAGAAAGACCAATATTATTGTTATTTAATGTCTATATTGAGGTCAAAGCTTTGGGCCTAAACCAGGTTGAATATTTGCCTTAGTACAATACAAGCATTTAATGTGTGACAGCCCTGGTTCCAGGGTGCTTGAAATGTCTCCATATTACAGAGGGGAAAAGGGGCTGAGGGAGAGAAGATGCTGTTCAGCCACGTGGGCAGGCAGCCTAAGTCTAGTCAGTGGTCAGGAGTGCAACAGAAGGGATCAGTGACTAAAGAGATGCACAGATCAGCACCAACTACTTCATGAGTCAGGAGTTTTCCTTCAGCCTGGAGTTAGTCTGGTCTCCTGAACCAAACGCCCCTTCACTCATATGGTTCAGAGCTGCCCAAAGGAGCAATAATTGGGTGGATTGTGACATCCTCGTGACATCCTCATGACAGGCTGGAGAGCATTTAGAGTGTGCTTGACATTCAGCTTTGAAATAAGGCTGGCAGGCATCAAAATATCTCCAGCAGCTGAGCCATAACAGTAAGCAGAGATGATGAGGAAATGTGCTGTGGAGTTGTATTGCTGCTCTGAAGAAAAAAAATAGTTGATTTGGAGACTGCTTTAACAAGTTAGATAGGCGAGGGGATATTTAGACCATTTCCTTGCTGCTGTAATGAAATATTTGCTTGTTTCTTTACAATCAAGTTGTCAGAATGACAATTTTGAATATTTTTCTTTGCAGGCCATATTATTGCTATTTTCCATTCTCTCTTGGACCCCGATCCTGCATTGGGCAAGTGTTTGCACAGGTGAGTAGAGGCCTGGAACAACCCTTTGTTAGCAAGCACTGGGCCAACTCAGGGTGTGCTGACCACGGCAGGTGGTGGGGACCAGAGGCCACACCAACACCCTGTGCACTGAGCCTCTCCTCTTCAGAGGGAAGATCTCCCCCCATGCCCATGCCATGCATGTCTCTCAAATACTATCACATGAGCAGACATCCATGCATCCCAGGTGTCTGCAGGGAGAGCAGCAGGCTGTACTCCCTCTGAACTGTACTGGGTCTGCCTACTTGAATCCAGACCTCTTAATGGCAATCACAGTCAACATCCCTTTGCCAGCCACAGTCTGGATGTGCAGGGTATGTGCAGGGGGTCTTGGGGATCATCCCATGGCTGCCACTGGCAGAATCAAGGTAGGGAGTACATCAGCTGGAAAAGGACAGAAACTAGAACTGGCACAGAGAAGGTGAGAAGGGGGCTACATGGACAGAAGGAACAATTTAATGTGTATGAGCATGGCAGAGAGCGTTTCAGGGCAGCTGAAGCCACTGCTTTTTGTCTGTGCTGTGAGCTCACCTAGGCACCAGTGCTCAAAGTCTTCTGTGCTTTAGTTTTACAGTCTCATTTCCAAAATGGGGTTAATGCATTTTGGAAACATTTAATGCACACAAGGACTTAGTGCCTGTCAGTTGTCTTCAAATCCAGGAAGTCCCAGGTTTCCTGCCCAAACTCAACTGGCTGCATTTACAGTGTAACATTTCACTTTTAGATCTCTGTATTGACAAAGCACTGTAAGATAGTAGACTTTAAGCAGCTGCTTAATGCTGCAGTCCAAGCTGTATTTGCTGTCACTGACAATGAGTTTGCTTTTCTTCTTAACAGATGGAGGTAAAAGTGGTGATGGCAAAGCTGCTGCAGAGGTTTGAATTCCAGCTGGTACCAGGACAGAGTTTTAAACTTGTGGAGGCTGGAACCTTCAGGCCGCTAGATGGAGTAATATGTAAATTAAAGCCAAGGAGCTCTGGAAGAGGCTGCCAGGCCTGACTGCTCAGGGAGGGGAGCGTGACATGCTACTGGTAGCATTTCTTCTCATTTTGAAGATCTTGATACTAATCAAAGGTTAGATATTTCAGACCCATTTAGCGGATTACTAGACTGAAGTTATTTCTAACCTTCCTCATAATTTACTGAAGAAAACCTTAGGAGACTCACTCTACTGAGCATCTTCAGTCTGGAAGCATACCTGGAATTGCCAAGGTTGTTATTTTCTTGGAGAACCATTTGATTCTGACCAGATTTGGGAAAGAACGTCCTTTCACTGGAGTATCCCTGATGCTCCTCACAAGCCTACACTCCAATCCCAGCTCATAGTTTCCACTAAGCTTACTTACAACACAACATGGTCTAAGTAAGCCCTTGTTTGGGAGTTTCCTACTTACACAATGAAATCAGAAAGGAGTACAGCATAGATTTGGGCTGAATTTAGGAAGAGATGTTTGGAGATAGAAAAATTGCTTTGACCAAGAGACTATCCCTGCTCCAACTGTGAAGAGCAATTGATCGGAACAATCTGAAAAAAATAATGAGAGTCTGAGGCCATTATTTCTCCTGTTGCTACTGCCTGATTTTTATTCAGTCTCTTCTGCTTTTCTTCTGATACTATGCAGAGCATGGATTCTGAGTTCACACTGTAGAAAGGGACTCTCCTGCTTCCTCCTACCCTTCCACACAGCCCATGCTCATTCTTCTGAGACTTTGTGGGGAAAGCCTTGTTGCATCTATTTTAACCTGGATCATTTTCCCCATCTTGTTTACCACAAAGCTACAGTAACACTTAGGCCAGATGGTCTAGTAGGTACAGGAGGGCTGGAAATAAGTGCCTGGACTAAATGCTCTTTAAAATAGTGTTACCACTGAGGAAACGTGTCTGCAGGTTGAGCCAGAGATGAGAGAAGGAAGGTCCTGCACCCCCTTCTTCTGCAGATGTGCCCAAACTGATCACTGTGTGTAGGCTTGCAGCCAGGCTCTGCTAGGGAAAAAAAACTATCATTTGAAAATGCTGCCATCCAGAAATATGTGAATACCTAATAGGAGTTTGGGCTGCCTCTGTCATGAACTACAGAGAATTAAAGATATTTGATGCTGCCACGTTTGTTTCTTATCTTTCTGAATTAAAGAAGAACACAGTCTGTACACTGTCAGGTTCCTGTGGTGGTTTCCACACCAGGAGAGTAACATCCCAGCGCTTTCCCTGACTCGGCTCCTGTTGTGCACCATCATTCAGTGCAGCAGTGGGATAGCAGGCCCAGAAGGTTGATGCTGCTTTTGATAATACAATCAACATCTTACAGTGTAGTAATATGACTGACACCCAGGGGTACCAATACCTGTATTGCAGGGAAGGTTTAGTCCATCTAGCACTAGACCAGCTCTTTGAGACCTTGTGCTGGAAATCTGATTATGTCATCCCAGACATTAATAAAATCTCATTGGGAAGATTGAGGACTCTTCAGCTGGACGTGTGTTCCCAGGAGCTGATGCAATAAGGAGTGGGATTTCCATGCCAGTCAGGCTGGATGTGCTGGTGGTATAACAAATGGCTGAATTCTGAGAATATGTCAAAGGCAGGGCAGTATCTTGGTGCTGTGCAGAGTGCTGGGGGAAGCTGTGACGGGAGTGGCATATGCTGTGATCAGCACACAGCTTGACAGACACTGGCAAATTGTGCTGTGGAAATGTGAGATGCCACCATACCAGGGCTCTGCTCAGTGCTACCAGTGCATGAGTTAAGATTCATTAGTTACACGAACACCTTCTGCTTTCTGCTACCTCTGCAATGAGGTCAGGCACCGCCAAGGAGGGCTCAAGGGGGATGTTAGCATGGTAAAATCCTGCAGTGGAAAGTTCTGTCAGCCCTCATGTGCCCAAGACTGGAGCTTCCTGACTGCTTTGTGCTTACCCTCCTCAGAGGATACTCTTCCTCCTCTCTCTGCAAGCCCAAATGCCATCCAGCTCTTCAGGGACTGCTGGCACAGGCCTTTCTCCTTTTCCTAAAGCCAAGAGTGTCTCATGTCAGGCTGGTTGCCTCCCAGCAGATGGCAAACGCTCATTGCTGATGCACCCAACAGCAGCAGCACTCCCCAACCTTGACAGCTCCTTCTCTTAAGAGACAGGCTGCCCTCATACTGCAGGAGGAGATAGTGGCCTGTGGGGCCAAGCAAATGCCCTGCAGTGTTCTCATGGTTTCATCCTGCACCTCTAGCCAGGAGACAGCTGTGCCTGCCATGGGCTATTAGAACACCTGGGAACTGCAGCTGTCTTGGACACCACAGAAAAGGATGGTTTTTCTTCTTCCTGGGGAAGAGTAGCACATTATTTCAGTTCTAGGGCAATCATGATTGCACCAAGCCCTTGGCTAGGGTTCCTGGCTGGTTATGCAGAAAAGCAGAGCCAGGTCTGTCTCCCTAATCCACATCCTTCCATTCATCTCTGTAGCTAACTTTCTGCTTATCCTTTTCCTGGCTCTTGGGCAATACAAAGAGAAATCTGGAAATGGCTGGTGGGGTGATTTTTCCCTGGGTATCACCCAGGCATGGCCCCACACAGGCCAGTGTTGTGTGCCTGGAGGCTGGATGCAAGAAGGTTTCTTAGTTGCCATGGAAGTGCAAAGCCAGGCTGTTCAGGACAGCTCCTGCCCCTGCACTCTGCAGGTAAATGCCTGCCCTCCAGCAGCTCCTCTGGCTTTCACCCTGCCCCAGATGTGCACACTTGCAGCTGGACAGGAACTATCTGGAAACAGCCAGAAGCTCAGCTGGCAGGAGTCAAGGTAACTGCTGCCCGCACAGGCAAGGGCACCAGTGATGACAAGCATTCCCAAGAGTCTTTATTAGAGGTGTCTAAGTCTTCCTCCTGTTCTGAAGTGGCTGCTGCAGGTTTCTTTGATCCCTCTCCCAGACCTATAAACTCCTGGCCTCCCTCTTCTGGACTGATGCCCAGGACTTTCATGTATGTGCTCGGAGTGAAAACTTTCCCTGCAGGATTTCTCCCCAGGTTTTTTATGCTAACCCAAGAGCTTGATCTTATCCCTTCTAGATCAGTGTCATAGACAAGACACAGGGAAATGCTGCTGCCTAGACCTCTTGGGATAGGAGGGAACCAGCTAGGAAAATTGCACCCAGAGGTGTCTGTCTTTCAGAAGACAAACACTTCTGGTGCTCACATGGGAAAATGGGATGCTTTCTCACCCCATCTAGTCTGGAGCACAGGAGACTCCCAGTTTTTCATCTACACTTCATGTACAGACTCATACATTTCGAGAGAGGAGCCCAGCTAGCATTAATGCCAGAACTTCTTTTCATGAGAGGAATCTCATTCCAGCTCTTGCAGGAAGCCAGGAGAAGCTCAGAAGCATGGGATTCAATCACACTCATCGAAATTATAGCACAGTCTGATATTTTCTGAACAGTGGACAGCCTTCTACTCCATCTACAGCCTATAAAGGAATGAATGTAGATAAGAAAGTGTAAGATACTGGTGGGCCTAGTGCAAGCACACAGGTTAACCATATGTGCATTTGCACTTGGTGTGATTGTATGATGAGAGCTCACCAGGAGGCCTTCCCTGGATTTAAGCAGCCTCTGCTGTTGACACCATACAATCACAAAGCAGATATCTATAGCATGTACCCATCTGCTCCACACCATGCTCTCTTGCCATCAAAGGCAATAAAGGCAGGCAGAAACTTCCTCTGCTGGACTACAAGAAAGGGATGCAAAAGGAGGAGAGAGGATGCACTCGGTCAGGCAGTGCTCTTACACCTCCTCTAAATTTTCCCACAAATTACAACATTTTGTGTTCTATGGGACTCAGGACAAAAGAAGCACTTGTATAGGAAGAATGACATTATCTCACTGAGGCAGTGGGAAATGCTCCTGCAGTTACAGCAGGGGCAAGGGAGACACCAGTGGGGTAAGGGAACTACCCACATTTGCCAGATCCTGACAGCCTCTCAGTATGGTCATTGTAAGGTTTCTCCATCTTGCTGCCCATGCCAGTGCTTTGGTCTACTCTGCAGAACACATTATGATATTATTTGTAATTAATCTCTGCTTGTCTGCCTTGTGGTAAGATTTGGAGGCTGTACCTAGGTGAAGCTGAAGAGGGGGGCCCTTTACTCTGTTTTACTCTCTGTGAGCCCAGTTTCTTGCTGTAGACTCACAGTCCCTGAGGTGCAGGTATTGTGAGTCAGGAAGGCTCAGGAAATGGAAAATAAAATGACATAAAGAGGTCAAAGCTAGCAAGCTCAGAAAACTTTCTACAATGCATTCCCTTCTCTACATGAAATGGTTGGTGGCAAGCCCTGCCCTGCTCATCATGCCCATGTGTGCCCACGCAGGGGTCCTTGAGAGGTACCAAGTATTTTTTATGTCTCTGAATTGTCAGTGATGGGGATTGAACAAAATGAGAACTACCAACTTGGGTATTTGCCCTTCAGGCCCTGAAGCATCTCATGGCCTTGTCCTGCTCTGCTCTCTCAGCAGGCTCTAGAGTGGACAAAGTCAGAGCTGTCTGCCTCCCACTGCAGTGAAGCAGCTAGATTGCTCCCTCACAGGAGTTTGCTTTCTCTGCATTCAGCACTTCTTTGCTCCCTGCCAGGGCCTGCAACATGCAAGAGCTCTGCTCTGTACTTCTCCAATGGTTTTGTAGCCTCAGAACACAGCATCGACTGATCCTCCTTCTGGCTGACACAGCAAAGATCCCCAGAACTCCTGGGAGTCAGACAGTGTTCAGGAGCAGAACTTTCACCTCTTCTCAAGGACTGGTGAAGAGAGAGTTTCCCACACTCTCTTCAAAGTATTTAGGTAATATCTATATTAACAAAAAAATCCCCATGGACCTTTTCCCTCGCAATGAGGTTCAGCTGAGGGTTTTGGACTCTACCCCACTGGGCTGGTGCAGGAGTTGTTCCTCCAGCACAGACCCATTGCAAAAATACTGAAGAATTTCTTCATTCTTTTTGAAAGGACTTTATTTAATTAGGCCTTGCTCTCACCTCCTTTCCTCAGAAGATCACTACTCTGTAAGCTACAAGGAGACACTGAAGCCTCTCCAGTGCCTAAGGCACCAGCAGCATCCAGTAGCAGATTGTGCTGGATCCACCCTGAGATTCCAGTAGGGGATACTGATATCAAGCACCAGGGAAGACTCCAGTTCTGTGGATTTTTTTCAGCTCTTCTGTAAGGATTGTCTCGCTCTGGCCTTCCATCTCTTCCCTCATTTCCTCCTCTCCCCGCTTTTGTCTGCACAAACCCTCCAAAGAACTAAAGAACTCTCAAATGACCAAATACTCCACTGTTACATCCTTTCTAGAGTACTTTGCTGTGTTTCCCATTTCAGGTGTCAGCTGTGTCAGGCAAGGCCACCTCTTGTGTCATAGTCTGCAAAAAGCCTTGCACAGCAGAGCCATGACCTTGGCAGGAATCCTTAAGGGCTACTATAAAGCAAGTAAATAATCATTCATTGTTATTTTTATGTATCTGTGAGTCTTCTCTAATAGGTCTTGATACTATTACAGTGCTGGGGACAGGCTGAAATTAGATAATAGTACACACAGCTGGCATCTATTCCCTTGGAAACACGGGTAAAAATACATTTAATACCTCTCCAGAGATAATGAATATTCATTAATATGACACAGATGTATACTTCATTTGAAAATAAGAACAGTAATTAAAGAGCGATTAAAGTTAAAAAGCAGCAAAGAAAATTCAGCTACTGAAAGAGCTGTTCTGGGATCAGCTTCCAACCTGTCTGTGCATGGGTAAGCACAGTCAATCTGAGATTTTCCACTTGATTATTTTACTTATAGGCAGACAGTGGGGTTTGCCTCCCCTCCCCAAACTCTGCCATCTAAAAATGACCTGAATTCAGAGTTCATTTCTCCTGCTCCCTTACCAAGCAACTGTGCGCCACTGAGGTGCTTTACTCCATCTCATTGGCTGCTCCAGTGGTATTGAACCAACAAGAAGTGAAAGGGAAACTTTCTGCAGGCTTTTGGGAAGGAAGCTATTTAAAAGTGATCGTTTGCATTATTTTTATTAAAATAGCCTTGAGGATCACCGGTCATGATAGCTGCCTTCCTGTAATCTCTGAAAATCTCCATCCCACTGGCTGTGACATGGAAGTTGAATTTCTTAGGGATGTTTCACAAAGGTTCCTTTGCAGGGGTGACTTGCGACTGTGACCCGAGCTGTGCTTGTACAGAGTGTGTTCTGAGTGAGTCAGGAGAGAGGTATTGGCACTGCTGTGCATGGAGGGGGCAAGATGGAGCAGATGTGTCCAAGGGCAGCAGCAGCACGGCAGGACCAAGCTGTCCCACTGCTTGATCGCAGCCAGGGCAAACCCTGTGCAATGTCACCCACTGTGTGCCGGTGGGTGACCTGCCAGTGTCCTCCTGGTGCCGGCAGAAGCTGCAGGCTCTCAGCAGAGCTGTGTCCCTCAGGAGGAGGGCAGCAGTTGGGAAATAGCAGCCACTCCAGCTAAGAGCAGAAAAATGAGATGGGCGTCCTCCAACCCCAACTGTGCCGTGCATAACCTGCTCCCTTTCTGGGGAGGGTCTAGTGGTTAGTTATGCCACTGAAAACATTAGGGCAGAAAATTAAGCAGACCAGGTGGAGAGGCAAGCCATTATTTTAATTTCTGATCCAGTAGCATAAACATAAATAAAAAAGTGAATCAACCCATTTGGCTGCTGTTCCAGGCTGGACAGTGAGGAGAGTTAACTGCATATTGCCTAAATTAGAAGCAGCCAAACTGCATCTGCCTTTGCCCTAAGCTAACCGGACTGACTTTCTGCTCAGCAGAGCCCTGTGCAGACACGTGTCTAAAACCAATGACAGAACCGCGGCAGGCACCTGTCCTGCTTCTCGCAGCCGCGCCGGCTTTCTTCTCCTGGCAGGTACACGTGTGCCCTGAGCTGTCACCACGCCGATCGATCCGAACTCCTCATAAACAAACGATAAATGTGTGTTTTCTGCCTGCATTGGCTGGTTTTTCTGGAGGACGGTTTGGTTTGGTTTTTTCTCGCCTGGAAAAAAATCCAATTCCGTGCTTAGGCAGTGTATTGCTGATTCAACCTAATAGGGTTTATCCCTCTAGTAAGAGAAGCCGGCAGTGTTTGCTCTTCTTAGAAACCTAACCTGAGAGTTCTAAGCGGCAGAGAAACGTGATATCCCAGTTCTCACTGATTTTAACCTATTGTACCTCCCTCGGCTGTACTCTGCGGTACACTCCAGCAGGGCTGGCGAAATCCACGCCCGTGAAATCGGCGTGTTCTTCAATAAACAGCCGCCGTTGGAGGGTGGGCGGGTGTCTGCGGGGATGTGCCGCTCGCACCCAGCAGCTCCGCTTGCTACCCCGGGCCACCTCCTCCAGAACCGCTTGGGCTGAGCCGCCGCCGCCTCCCCTCCTTGGGCGGTCCGTGCCGCCGCTGCCCCGTGCGCCCGCGGGGCCGGGCCGGCGGGGTGGGAGCCCGGGAGCCCGACACGCCCCCTCGTAGGCGCTCGGCTTCCCCGGCGCGGCGGAGCGCGGGCGGCAGAGCGGCGGGACCCGGGCGGCGCAGCCCCGCTCCCCATGGCGGCGGCGGCGGGGCGGGCGCGGCGCGGAGCTCGGCTGAGCGCGGCCGCGCTGCTGGCGCTGCCGGCCCTGGCGCTGCTGGCGCTGCCGGCGCTGCCGCCCGGCCGCGGCGCTGGCGGTGAGGGGCAGCCGGGCTCCTCGCCGCCGCTCCTGCTGCCGCCGGGCTTGCGGGAGGAGCTGCGGCAGAGGCGGCGCGACCTGCGGCGGCTGGAGGCGGCGGCGGGCGGCGGGCAGGCTGCGGCCGCGGGCGGGCTGGGCTGCGGCGACCTGAGCCGGGCGACGGCCGTCAGCGTGCTGGGCTGGGGCTTCACCAAGGTGGTGGCGCGGGCGGCGCTGGCGGGCGGAGGCGCCGTGGCGCTCAAGTCGGTGCACGGGGCGGGCCGGGAGGTGCGGCGCTGCGTGCAGCGGTACGGAGCGCCGGCCGGCTGCCGCCGCCTGGCTGCCTACAAGCTGCTCAAAGAGGTGACGCTGCTGCAGCGCCTGCAGCACCCCGGCATCGTCAAGGTACGGCGGGGGGCTGCGAGAGGCGCTGCCTCGGCACGGCGGGGCGGGGGGGATTGCCGCGGCTGAGCCGCTGTGCCCGTGGTGCCCACGCTGTCCCCGGGCGGCTGCGATCTGCTGGCACTGGCGGTGACATCACCCCGACCGTGGCTTTTGCTCTCCCGCAGCTGCACGGTCAATGCTATGACAACAGCGGTGATGCCGAGCTACGGGTCACTGCCATGCTGGAGCTGGGATCCCCGCTGGAGATGATTCAGCTCTTGCAGACCCCCTGGGAGGAAAGATTTAAAGTAAGAAAACAAGGCAAAGGAGTTTTATCGGTCGCTTTTAGACCACAAACTGGGTAAACCGGCCAAGAGCCGGTGGTGACCGCTGGGGCAAACGGGATTCTCCTGCCGACGCTCTGTTTGATCCCGCAAATTGTTCGTAAATCGTTTCCTTTTCATTCCTTTTAAATCACAGTAACACAGCCCTAGCCTGGTGCCTCACAGTTAGTTTCCTTCTCTCTAGGGCAGCGTTAAAAGAACTTCATCTGGGGGGAGATAAGACAAAATCGTGCTGAGTGCTGGGGCGGTGGTTAATACCTTGCATTACACTATAACCTTAGCTTTGCTTTTACCTCTATATTGCCTATATATATATATATATATGCAAAAGGGCTTTGGTCGGGAGAACCCCCAGCAACTCGAGTGTGACTTGGGAAAGCCACCTCACCATGCTTCGAGTCTGGTTTGCTGTGTGTTACCTGTGCTCAGCAACAAGCTGAGCAAGCTCTCCCTCACCATGTATTTGTATGGTGTTTCTGATCTTGGCCCTTTAGGACTTACTGTAGTGAAAACACGTCTAACCTGCTTTCCCTCTGCTGTCGGTGCTAGGATTGCAGCCCTGTTACCGAGATCTGCCTTGTCTCCTGGACATGCTGCACAGGGACTCATATGCTCCCCAGGAATATAAATTAATTGAGACATGGCACTTTGGTTATAGCTTGTTTTACAGTTTGCCTCAAGGGCTCAGCTGGGGGTTCACTACTACTTCTTTGGGTGCCAGGAGGAAAAAAAGCATCACGTAGAAGCCATGGTGTCTTAGTGTCAGCAAGAAATGCTTTGGGCAAAATAAAAGCACAACAAAAGTCCTAAAATAAAATCCCTGTCTGCATGTGGTCCTTAATGTCGAAGGGGAGCCTTGCCATCTGAGCCAGAGGGGGAGTGTGGCAACTGCGCTCGCTCAGCTGTGGGATGCGAAGCTGGGATTCTTATAATTGCTTCACTAAACAAGTTAAAATAGCATCAGAACTTCCAGAGTAATTTCTCTTGGCTTGTGGGGTTTTACTTTTTGCAATTCTGTACTGGATTCTACGTAGCTTTCCTAGCAACTCATCTTCTTCAATGTGCCAAAGTCTCCTGTAGAGCTAGGAACTCATGATGTTGGATTAACTGGTGTTAAAGTTTGGTATGGTGGCATTAGAGATTTTAATAATCTCTTGACTGCAGAAGACACTAATTCAGAATTTACACTGGCACTGTCTAGTCCTGTTTCCTAATTAGGGTGTCTAAACCTATGGGATTCCCCTGTGATGAGCCACATCAGATACCAGGGATTGTGTGAGCTGTTCCAAGGGAAAAAACCCTCGTGCCTGCACAGATCACTATCGGCAGCGGCGAGGGGTGACGTGGGGCTGCCTGGCACACCTAGCTGAAGATACACTTTGTCTGATGCCAGGGCCCCTGATACTGAATGAAAACTGCTGCAAACAGCTACTTGAGCAAAGTGCTGGTGCAGTATAAATGCATTCCTCTAGCTCTAGTTTGGTTAAAAATAATTTACTGAGCTTTCTGCTGGGTCAGGTATTGTTTTGCCTTTCGCTGCTGCCAGAAAGTTGTCTTAAAAGCAAAAAAGCTGGCAATAAATACATTGCAAGCCTTGACTAATTCTTCAGAAGCATGATTCTGTGCCCAAATTCATATTGCTGAGTGATGCAGCAAGGCATGAATCTGGTATTAATGACCATGGAGCCTCAGTCTGTATTGAGCAGCATGGGGGAAGGGAGGGGAATCTATTAATTTTATGCCAGACTGGGAAAAACCCTTCTGATTTCAGCTAGCAAATCAATATAGCTCCTGAAGCATGAAGGCTGCTATTGTTTTCATCACAGCTTTCTTCTCTAGTTCTTCTAACTGCAAATGTCTCTTTTTGTGTACATACATTTTTAAAAAATGTTGCTAAACTACTTACCAGTCAAATCCTGTGGCAATGTTGATAATAAATTTTGTAGCATACATATAATTACCTTTTAAGTTCTATATGCTTTTTTTCCCTTTTAATTTAATTGAATGCCCTCCCCTTTGTTCTACTTCCAATTTAATAGCTGTTTTTCATCTGTTTTTTTCCATGCATATTCATCTTCTCTTTCTCAGATTTGCCTGAGCCTTGTGAAACTGTTGTTTTATTTGGCACATTCCCCCCTGGGTTCAATAGTCCTCTTGGATTTCCAGCCAAGGCAGTTTGTTATGGTGGATGGAAACCTAAAAGTGACAGACATGGATGATGCCAGCACTGAGGAGCTGTCTTGTAAGGAAGATAATGACTGCACACTCGACTTCCCTACGAAAAGCTTCCCTCTCAAATGCTCCGTGGGTGGGAAATGCGAAGGAATAAATGAAAAGAAGAATCTGTTCAATGCGTATCGGTATGTCCAGCTACGTGGGGGAAGGTCTGGGGTGGTTCAGCTCACTCTCTGCCATGTAGCTTCTAGCACCCTGTGTTTCTTCCACGTGGTGATTCCCTTCACCTCTGTCAAAGGGTAGTTAAGGATCACTTTGAAGCAAGTTATTTTCCTTATAAGGCAGGAAAATAGTGTAGTTGTTGTCTGGTGAGAATGAAGGCATCTTTCTTCTGCTGCTCCCTTTCCCCAACGCCCTCTAAAAACTTGCCCCAGAGCTTGCACCTGTTTGCCAAACAAGCCCTGGTGCTTGACATCCATGGGCTGTGCTTGCTGAAAGCAGTGGCAGTGCAGGCTTCCTGCAAAAGCCCACCAGCTCTGAGTCCCTGTTGTTGGGAACAGGCTGGCGAAGTTTCCCCTTCAACTCTGAATCTCCATATGGGCTCCTGTGGAAGAGCAATGGAGCAGGTAACAGTCAAGGGGCTAAGGCTGCTGTAGCACTTCATGTAAGCCATCAGCTGAAAACACAGGGACTTTTGCTTACCACTGATGCTTGGCAGGTCAAGTCCTGGAAGGAAGCCTTGGCAGCTGGATATTTACACAGAAGGGCTTAGCAAGGGAGCCTGAATTTCCAGGATTCAGCGCTAAAGGGCAAACCCCTGCACAGATTATTGGAGCCTCACGGTTGCACTTGTCTCTTGTGCACTTGTTCCCTAGAGCAGGAATTTTGTGGAAGGGTCAGGAGGTGAGTCATCCTGACTTTCCAGGGGCAATAAGAATGGCAAACCTTTTCAGGGCAAGAGAAAGGTCTTCTTTTATAAATTGCTTAGTATAAAAAAATGGCCCAGGGGAACGAGGGGAAGCCTTATTGGATTAACCTTTGCAAGGTAAATTTCATGCAGCATGCTGTGCTGCAAGGACCAGGCTTTCAGCCCAACTCAGGAACCATCTGAGGCACCAAGATGTGCTCAAACATAACTTTATAACCAAAGCAGACTTACTAGTTGCATATGGATAATCAAGTCACGGGAAAATGTAGACAACTTAATCACCAGGGAAATGAAGGCACTGTATTCTAATCAGCCTGTGGGATTTTTTGCAGGTATTTTTTCACTTATCTTTTGCCACACTCTGCACCACAAACTTTGCGGCCCCTTTTGAGTGATATTCTGAATGCAACAGGTACCAGCTAATATTCATAAACTTCTTTATTAGAAGTCTCTAAATGGTATTTCATGGAAGTGCTTATCTTTGTCATCTTTTTCCTTAAATGTAGGTGATTTGCGATATGGAATAAATGAAACCCTGAGAGCTTTTGAAAAGGTTTTACATCTGTACAAGTCTGGGCTCTATCTGCAGAAAAGACCTCTTCTTTTAAAAGGTAGTTGATTTTGAATGCTCTAAGTAACTACTGAGGGAGAGAGGCACTTGGTAACTGGTCAAATTCTGATCTCACATATATTCAGGCAGTGTATAGTAACTAGAAAAAAGCACCAAAAGTGTCTTTTTGTTTGAGCAGGCTTTTGTTGGTTTTTTTTCCCTGGGACCTATACATGATTATATGGCTTTGCAAAGTAAAAGCAGTGCAGAAAATCTGGCCTACAAATGGACATGTGTTTGCACTGCTTCTAAATACTCTTCTCATAATGAGCATCGGTGTTTCAAGTGATTGTATTTGGGATAGCAAGCTGAGTGTCTCCTGTCTCAGGATATTCTTATCCTGTGGACCAATAGGTCAGTTTTCTGGGCTGATATTCAAACTTCCCATTTCACTGTGTGGCTGGTGTCTACTGAACACATGTTATTATGGAAACATAGAGTGGGGAGGTGACAGCACTGAGATGAGTGTGGCCGGGTGACTGGGGCCTTGGTGCTCTCTAAGTTCCTTTTGTCTGAAGATCATTCTATTGGACCTGTGGATGGATAAATCTGCCTTTATGAGGTGCATTCCTCTGAAGAGTAGCCATTCAGTGGTAGAGATGAGGGTGATTAAAAAAAAGGCTTCAAAAGTCCAGTAGTTACTGTGGCTTTCGTTTTCCTGAGCGTTCACATGAGGTGGTGGGTGATGGTGGCTTGCAAAAGGAAATTTCTTTACATGTGAATGAACTAGAATTTGCACCGTTATGAACAAAGATATCTGGTCATTTGCATGGAAGGACCAGCAGCTTTAACAGGAATTACTGGTATTTTCCAACAACACCTGTCTGTTGGCTTCACACTGTGCCAAAATGATCACCATCCTAGAGGTGTGGTGGGAAGATGGGGAAAGACTCCTAGCAGTCACTGAACAATAGCCTGAACAGCACCTGCTCAGGCTTGCCACGTCTCCTTGTCAGGAGCAGGATCTGGCCTCCCTTTCCTCCACGGGGGTTCCTCAATCTCCTGTTTCTGTGGGTGGCACCATGATGGGTGGGTCAGTCTGTGCCACATGTAGCTTGGTGCTGGATCTGCAATGAGCTTCTGCTGTTGAGGCTGGGGTGTAGGAGAGGCTGTTGTGAGGTTGTCTTCTCCAGGGAAAAAATGTAGGGCCTGTGGGTTTGCACAGCAGCCTCCTCCTCTTACCCACCCCTGTGACAGGCAGCACCCCTGTCCCTTCACCCTTGAGAGCTCTGACCCTTCTACATCTGTGGGGGAATTGCTGTCCTGTGCTCCACAGGGCAGCAAGATTTGGCTTTCTTTTAATTTTGCAGCTTTACCCCCACTCCCTCTCAGCAGGCCAGTTTAGTCTTACCACTGTTGCAATTCTTTCAAGAGTTTCACTGATGAGGTGTGTAGCATAACTTGTCTCTGAAAGTGCACCTGAAGTGTTTCCCTATTCACCCTCTTTCTGTCCCCAGACTACATCTCCCTGAAGGGTTTCCGAACAGCGGAAGGAGAAGACTACAAGTGCTGGCCCTCCTACAGCCACCTGGGCTGCCTGCTGTCCATTCACAGCCCCGAGGAAGCTGCTGCCATTTGTAACTCCCACTCACAGTGTCAAAGCTTCATCGTCACCCAGCAGAGGACATGGACAGGTGAGCTTGGGCAAATATGACAGGGTACTACCATATGTAGTGCTGCTGCCTTCCTCCACAGTGCCTTGAGTCTACAGGAATATAAAAAAGCTGCCTTCCTTATTTTCAAGATCAGACAGCCACCCACTGTGGGCATCCAGAAATCCCCTGAATGTTTGTAAAGAGAAACAAGAGCAATTATATTCTCTCTCTGCACCTTTTTTCCTCTACAAATTTTGCCCAGGACTGCTAGGTATTGTTAAACACTTACTCATTTCTTGCAGAGATGGCTTCGCTTTGGTGTTAGGCTAAACAATACCTGTGGTGTGTATGGCTTACAAAGCTGTGGGGCTTTTAGAGATGAAAGAAGCCGTGGAAAAGAAGGTGGTTACTATTGTTGTAATTAAAAGAATCACAGCTTACAAGTTGTTATCCCCTTTATCAAAACTAAAGCCCCAAGCCAAGGGAATTCCAGAATGTCCCTGTAATTAGCTCTGATTATAGCCTCTTACAGTTAGCATGTTTTCAGAATTATTTTAAATTATCTCATTTAGCTGACACTTCAAGCATGGGCTAAATTGTTTCTTGAAGTGAAACACTAAATGAGGTAAATGAGTGTTTTCACACACAATGGTGCTGAAGAATCGTTTTTTGTCAGCTCACATGACATTTAAAAAAACCCCCTAAACTACAAAAAAATACAGCTTTTCTGTAGGCTTGTGTGCATTTGGCATATGGTAAACTAGTGACATAAGAGTGCTTACACGGATGCAACATAAATCTCTTCGAGCCACCAGGTTTCACACCCAGCAATGGATTGTGTGAGTTGTGCCTAACACATCACATCTGGCTTCCTCACGGGGCAGCTGTTAGTTGTGTGTGTAGTGCCTGCCTGGAGAGAATCCTGCTTGAAACCCCAATGAGGATGCAGAAGCACGTGGGACAAAGACCCTTTCTGCAGTGCCTTGCTTGGGTACTGATCCCTGACATCCTGCACCATGCCTGAGGTCTTTAATGTTTCTCTTCCTGACATTTTTCTTCCTTGCAGTTTCACAGCTCATCTTTGCAGCAAAAGATGCCAAAGGTATGTGGCTGAAATGCCAAGTGCCTAAGTTTGCCAGTTGGATTAATGGGAGCTGTGGGAACGTGCTGGTCTCTCTTAGAGTGGCTTGGTAAAGCAAAGCAAGATGTAAAAGCCTGTGGGGTTGGATGATGCATTCCTAGTGCACACTCTGTGAGCATCTGGAGTTTACTGGGAGTCTAAAACACATCTATGGCAGGGCACAGTGACCCTCCATTGAGCAAGCAGCGTGGTCCTGTGTCTTTTGCAATAAATAGCATGGGTCAAGGTGAACCTATCTCCTCTATTAAATTTGCGTTTTTATTTCCCTTCCAGGACGCCCACTCGCCTCATTTCAGAGTAGCTGGACTGATTTGGTACCGGATACTAATGCTGTCGTCTATATTAAACGTTCAGCTTCCTCAGGGGAAAGACTTTAAAGACAATGAGATCACATAAAATGATCCTGGGAGGAACAAACCGCTGGGGAGAATTTCATCAGCTGGAAAGAATGACATATTTTATTTTGCTTTGGGATGGGATCTCCCTGCCAGCTCAGATAGAGTCAAATGCTGCTGTCTCCTTGATCAAAGCTCAAATTCTCATTGCTGCTCTGCTAGCTTCTTTTCTGTTCCCACACTGCTGTTCCACATAAATAGTCTCAGTTTTAGTCAGATGTTGCTAGACTGTGCAATACTTAGCTTTGCTGCTTTGCCCAGCTTGTCAGCCAAGAAATAGAAATAGCTGCAAGGGAACCAGCTTGGGTAGGCTTAGTTATTTCAGTCACCTCCAAAAATCTACGGATAATGCACTTTGGAGAAGGCAATGGCTCTTTCTGCAGCTACAAACTGGGTTTTCTTACTACTGCAAATGTAAAGGGCTGTATTTCAGTGATGAGGCCGAGGTTGCAGGGTTGGGATCCAGAACCGGAGGTTGATGATGGGGGTGGTCCTCCAAGGAGGGTCCTGATTCAGTTCCTTCCAGTGCAGGGGAGGGAAGTGGTGAATAGGTCAGCCCTGGATCCAAATATCTGTGTGTTTGGATGCAGGATTTGGGTTTGATCCTATGTGATTTCTAATACCAGCTCCCATGTATCAACCTTGAAGGTTTTTCTCTGTTACTTTCCATGAAAGAGCGAGACATTCAAATTATTTATATGTAAGGTGTAACTTTTTATGACAAAGAATGACTGTTTATTCTAAGCATGCTGTGAAAAGTTGTTTTTTTCTTAAATTGCCTAAGTCTTTACTGTAGCCAAATGAAGAAATGCCAGTGTTTCCCACCTTCAGCTGACCTAGCATCATTAGCGACTCCTGAGGCCAACCTGTGGGTGCTCCAAGCAGTTCCTGAGCCCCTTGGACACTTAGGTCTTGAAGGACACTCTGTGGCTGTGCTTGCAGACTCCTATGTGTAGAGGAGACAGTCTGGTCCCAAGAGCCTCCTGCAAGTGCCCTTCACTAAAATTGTAGATGTGGCCTCTGAAAACGAGCTGGGGTTAGTATAATTTCAGACTGTAAGAGGTGACAGAGTAATGTGCCACTCCTGGGAGTACCTGGAGGCAGTGACTATACAGTGCCTCTTCTGTAGCACGGTTAGGAAAGCCCAAATGTCCACTGAGCTCACTCCTCCTAGAAGTACCCTGGCTTTGTGCAGGAGAGCCACACTACAGCCTCTGTGTGATGCCACACTGTTTTCTCTTAGCCCACAGGAAATGACAGCTTTTGGGACACGGTGTGGCCATTTCCATGTGGGACCTTGCAGCAGCTGGGGCACCCTGGACTGAAGAGGCTTGGGCTCTTGCCTGGGGTCGTGCTGTGTTTTTGATGGTCTCTCCGTGTGTTTCCTGGTGCAGGGCCACACTTTTCAGCTTGTTAGTACTCAATTAACACACGGCAATGCCATTGCATGGTGTCTTTCTCATGCACTGTTACCCCTGCTGCTTACTCTGGGGCTGGAGGACTCTCATAGTGATATCAATTAGTGAGAATTCCTAGTTAGCACAACAAGAAGGCTCTTAGTGATGGCCACATTGCTGCAGGCTTTGTGAAAGCAAGGCTTTTTAAATGGACAGCCACAGACCTCTCTCTCCATTGCAGTGGTTCCCGAGGAAGTTGAAGGAAAGGTCCTGCCAGGGGTCTGCTATTGTTTTACATTGATCCCACTGAGCAGGGCTTCAGACATCTGCTGTGCTCTACATTAGCAAGAGGTAATGGGAGTTTATTCCGTATCTCTCAGCCTCCTGAGATACACATCAGAAGTACTTTCCCCAAAGTAAGGCCTTGCAAGGGCCAACCTGGGGTCATTTCAGGGAGGCAGAAACAGAATGTGAAAGTTGAAGTGGTTCCACTTTTGTGTTAGAAAGATCTTCCCATGTTAAAAATTTCTCCTGGTGAAAAGAACATTGTGTGTTTTAGTTGTGTGATGCTTCTTTCTCGTGGCAGATTTTTCTGTCAACTTCTCATTGTAGGGTTGCTGCCAGTTAGGTCCAGCCCCTCAGCAGATGGTGACATTGCAGGGAATGCCAGTGTCACTTGTATAAATGCAGCTTCCAGGATCAGACCTGCAGTTAGACCCTGGGAGCACATCCTGTCTTGAAAGTTGTCAGCACACAGTGCTTAACAAAGTAATAATAATAATATAAAAGTAAATAAAAGAGAAGCTAGGCTTCAAAGAATCACAGTTCTCGATCTGTTGTTGCCACAGTAAGTGGCTTTTGTGAGACATTTAGACCACCCTCTGCAACAGAGTAAGCACATTCTTAGAGCCTGAACCCTCCTGAGCACATTCATCCAGCTGGCACAGAGAAGTAGCCAGGGCATGAGCATACTCTTCTGTCCAGTGCTGATCATGTGCTAGAAACTTAGAAGTTGCCACAAATATTCTGGTGTGTTCTCCTCCTACCCCTGTGCAGCTCCCCATGCCCATTTGGGGGGATATGCACTGCAGCCCAATGGTGCCTAGTGAATCCTGGGTGATGGAAAATGTTTTCTCACCCTGCCACTTGTAGATCTGTAGTTTGACGTGCATTTGAGGAAACAGGCACTGAGAAAAGCAGTTCCCACCTTGCTTTTTCCCAGCTTCTTGCTGGTTTTGTCTGCTAAGAAATTTTACCAATGGCTGTGCCAGTTTAAAAGCGTGTAGGATGATTTCTCTGCTAGATTGCAGTGAGCAGCATGTGACCCCCCCAGGTTTCGGGCAGCTCACTAGTGGCTCAGGTGCAGCTTCTGTGCCAGGTCTGTTTGGAGCACCCAAGCTTTCTCAACCCTCAGGGGAGGCTACAGGAGGAAACATCTTCTCTACAGCTTTTGGGCCCATGTGGTTGTTTTGTAGAGCACTATCTTTATGTCCCATCTCAGTCAGCCTTTATTTGTTCAATCCTTTTACTAAATTATAACTGGCTCAAGCAACTTTTGGCTTTCAATGCCCCGAAATTTCAATGCACGCCTGAAAACTGTATTTCAGTAACTATGCTACATACAAACTCAGACATAAACATTTGCTGCCCTTAAAACTCCTGGTTGCTGTAGTCAATTTGTCTCTGCTATCGCTGATCAGTATTTCAGCCACCATTGTGGAATATGTAACAGAGGAAAGTGTGTGGAAGGAAAAAGCAGGGGATCAGTTGCAATGCAAACCATGTGTGCTGGAGGAATAATATTTACCTAAATGTCTCCATCACATCTTCCCAAAGGATGATGCCTTTAGGAGAGAATGGATATGAAAATGTTGCCTCCATAGATAAAAATCAGGAATATAATTTTTTTAAACACAGACTTTAATATTCTTAATTAATTCCGTATTGTAACAACAGAGATAAAGACACATCCATGAAGGATAATACCATGTACTCCAAATATATAAAGCACAGTTTAATAAATAGCAACAGATGCTGCATTACTCATATTCAGTATGTTTGCACAGACGTTTACGTGACTGGTGACTGCATGACAGATTGAAAAGCAGAGCGAGGGAGACAGAGCCCAGTAATGCAAAAGCAACTGCTGGTGCATTAGACAGGGTTCAAGCAACAATTAGTGTCATACCTGTATTTTTACATGGCATATTCTGCAATCTTTGATGCTCTAATCAACACTCAAATAGATGAAATTCCAAATTCGTTTTGGGGAACAAAGGAGGAATTTGTTACAGTCAGCTGTAGGCCCAAATCACACATCAGTATTAACACTGATTTCTGTAAGGGCACCTGTAAATTAGTGTACCAAGCATTGAACTTTGTGACTAGAAGTCAGAGCACTTTAGTTCTATTGGGTTGAAAGAGCTGAGTTTGGACTCCAGCTTTAGGAATCAGTGAAGTGTAACTCCAGTATTCAGAATGGCCCCTCATGATGGATTGGCAGGACTCCAGAGTAACCATTCCTTCTAACTGTAGTACTTGGAGCAATCTTTCCGCTTGTTTTCATTGTCCCAGTGTTCTCATGTGCCACCACAAGCAAGTTGGAGATGGGAAAATTCACAGAAGAGAATGTTATGAGAGGTAACCGTGAGCCCCTCTGCCTCCTCTGCAGCATGTACTGAGTCCAGGATGGTGGATTTTCCCCAAATTATAGTTCTTGGCTAATGGGAAAATGCATCATGTTAGATCAAACAGGTCTGGGTGTACCAAGGGTGGGTGATAGCTGGAAGGAGCAGCTGTCAGACTCCTCTGCTTGGAATTCAGCTCCTGCCTCTGCGTGAATGCTCCAGGCAAGGGCTTGTGCTTTAGGGCCTTTGGATCTTCAGCCCACCTTGCTGCCCAGCCCAGATGGCAAAAGCACTGGGTTTACTGGTAGAGAAGACTTCTTGGCATAGTTGTGGAGGAGATGGAGATGCTGATAGTATTTTAAGAAATATGTATGGACTTTCTCAGCATGAAGTTACATCCCTTCAGTGCACTCACTGCCACTACTGCCTCATCCTCATCTACTCCCAAGGACCATAACCACTTTTGTCCCCCAGGCTCAAATCTATACCTGCTGCCTCACACTCAGGTCTCTCCCTCCTCTCATTTACCATTTGCCATCCCAGCACTCCTACTTGTTAACCCCTTGTAGAGCCACACCCTCAACATCCACACATTGCCCCACTGCCTCTTACCCTTGCAGTCAACACCTAGAATCACATAATCAGAGAATCATTGAAGCTGGAAAAGATCTCTAAGGTCATTGAGTCCAACCATTAACCCAGCACTGCCTGGTCCACCACTGAACCATGTCCCTAGCTGTCACATCCACATGTTTTTTGAACACTTCCAGGGATGGTGATTCCACCATTTCCCTGGGGAAGCAGTACCATGTAGGGCTGTGGAGTCCTTATTCCTATAGTGTCAGAGGTGAAATAGCCCTGTGTGTAGCAGGAGGCCACATCTGAGAGGTGTAACCACAAGATCAGCCTGCCTTTGATTTGTAACCTCTCTTTTCATTTACCATCGATGGTTTCTAGATTAGCAAGTGCTAAATACAATGCAGTAATAGCTTCCTGAAAAACAACCAAGTTTAAAGCTGTGCATTAAAACCACATTGCCTTAACTACATTGTGTTAGTCACATGGTGCATCACACCTTCCAAATCCAAGTCTAGACAAGGCTTAGGAAAATGCAAATTCCTACATTATGTAACATATATCGGCATTTATTCTCAAACCTCATAAAAATCAATAGGAGTCTCAAGTGGACTTTTTGGCTAAAATCTGTTGCCCTACTTACAGTACTGGAAATGTAAGATACAGCATCAAAATGAAGTTAAACACCAGCAACACCCAAAATTACAAAATGAACACCCAAATTTTAAAACTCTTGTATCTGTAAGTTATATCTCCCACATAAGGTCTTTAGCAAGTGAATTGTTTTTATTTGCTGGGAAAAACCCTGCTGCAAATTCCCTCACTACTTCAGATGACAGATCAGAGAGTTCAGGTTTAGATTAAAAGCTTTATAATGAAACCTAGGGACACAAGTTTATCATCACATTGGGTAGCCAGAGAGGTGGTTTATTAATGTTTTGGGAACACTGGAGTGCAAAGGAAATTCTCTTGGACCCTCAATGGAAAATGTCAAGAAATATTCTGGCATTGTTTCTGTGTCCTGTCCAATGCTGTTCCTCATTTGCTTGGGGAGGGAATCATGTACTCCCACTCCTAATTAATCTTACCCTTGTTTGTTTGTTCTGATTCTTTAAATACACAAGAAACAAATCATGGTCCCTCCCAGTGGAGTTAATGCCACGGTTTGCATTCTTCTGGGCTTGAGTCTTTCACTTTGTCTAGCAGAACTATTGTTACATAACTATATTAATTAACATTACCTCTGAAACAAAGCAGTGTCACCCTAAATTCACTTGTACCCTAGAGTTGTGTTAACCCCCAAAGTTTTACTAGCCCAGCTAAAAAGTAGTTCAAGGCATACTCTGGAAATTGCCTAATCATTGACATTGGTTTGTTTGCTTGCTTACTACATGAAAACAACAATTAAAGCCTCTATCAAAACCTTCATAAATTAGCAACATATTCTTTGATTCACCCAGAGAACCTTCAGTGGAAGCTACTTTCAGCACAGAATAATTAACTTCACCTTTATAAAAAGTAATAGTGTTTAAGAGCTGCATCTCATTAAATAGTTTTCAGTTTTATTTTAACTGAGTGCTTCATCTTTGAAAGAAATCTGTGAATCAGTGTTATTTTAACAGTGCTTCCTCCATCTTACCAAGACAACACAGCAGCATAAGGATTAGTCTCTCATCCTCACCTTCTGTTTTCCTGCTGATAGTGGCTGTCATTCCATGCTAATGGAAAAGCCCACAAGCACATGCCAGTGATGCCTCCAGGGAGGGAGAGGATGGTCTGCAAAGCCTCACTCTGAAGGACCCTGCAGGATGTCACCAAGGCTGTCAAGGGAGCTGTCATCCATGGGCAGAGGAGATGGACACAGCATCCCCCTTGTCACAGCACCTCGCAGCACTGCTCCACTGAGAGATAAGGCAGTGGCTGCAGCCTGTGCTCAAGCACTGCTGGGGTGCATCTGTCCACGGGAGGAGAGTGGAGGCACCTCATGTCAGGAGATTGCCCACCCATTGCTGTCTCTGGCAGCTCCTGCACCCACAGAGCCAGGCTGGGACCAGCTCCCCATGTTTTGACATCTTTTCAGCTCTTGGTCTGCAGGATCACTGTCCTGGGGCTGAATCTGATGGTGCTAAGAAATGCAACAGCCAACGTGCACTGTAGCTCCTGTTTGAAATACAGATATCAGGAACTCTTTGTTTGGAGCCATTGTTTAGCAAAGGAGCTTCATTCCTGCTAGTCTGTAGATGAGCTATCTTGGGAAAGGGGAATTGTTCCCACGCCAGGAACCAAATCAAAGTTATACCTTCATCCTTAGAAGTGCAGCTTTACCTTGCCTGACCCTCCCATCCTCCGGAGGACCCCACGCTGGAGAGGATGGGCTTTGCACGTTCATGCACAGGAAAAGAATAGGGAGAACAAACAAAGCACCCCACCTTCTTCCACTTATGTAAGATCAGAAAGAGAGTGTAGGCTAAGCCCAGAGGACTGGATTTATGGTTTCAGAAAAACCTAGTTATTAAAATGTTATGAAAGTTTTCCTCTCCTTTAAATGCATAAATATGCAGATGAAAGGAGCCATGTGATCTGGCCACTGGCCATGCTGCTGCAGGCTCAGTCTAATTATCAGCTGCCAGCTCTGCTGCATTTTAAGTGGTGAACATGATTAAAGATACACAGACAATTGAAGAAAGTTAGATCAGTTCTTCAGGCCTGCTTCTATTTTATAACCACATGGCAGCTTGGCCTTGAGACTAAATCTGCCCTTAGAAGCTGAGGGAGAAAAGTTCTGCTGATCAGACGGGTTTTTTCAACCACAAGCTCCACGTGCTCTTGAATTCAGCATTTTCACAGCGAGCTATTTGCCAAGCCAGACTGTTTCCCTTCTCCACTCTGAGCAAAAGGAGGCTCTGAAGGGGGAAGAATGCAGGTAGGACCAGGTGTTTGTGGGGGTCAGGCACTCCAAAGCATGGCTGAAATAGTCAAACTCTCCCAAGCAGAGAGGTGCAAACCTGTTTCAAATGAGTTTCAAAACCAGCATTTGCTGGGGCTTCTTCTTTCTCTTGGGACAGGAAATATCATCAAGAAACCCAGATGGTCTCATGGTTTTGGGGGAGAGCCATAGTCCTGTGGGCAGGACAAGGAACTAGGACTTCTCTTCCAGAGCTGCCAAGTTTTTGAACCGAGTGTCATTGCCATTGCAGCGACAGCAAGGCCAAACAGTCTGGCAGCATCTGTCCTTTTGTCATCTGCATTCGCCAGGGGACAGAGCCTGGCTCTGTGAAGTGACAGGCCCGTCAAGTCTCACACACTGGGTGTGAATCTCCCGCTGTGGGGTTTTGCCTCAATGCTTCCCACAGCTATGGCTGGTCTTGTGCTGTCCCCAAGCCTCACCCCCATCACAGAGCTCAGCACGGTGGGTGCATCTGCTTGGCTCTGCCTGGGAGCTACTGTCAAGCTGCACCATGCCTGGGGACTCAAAAAGTGTCAGGGTTCTGAGAAACTTGTTTTAGTGCTGTTTCATGGCTTTCCAGAAAGACATGTCTTTTCAAAAGACAAAGATTTGGCTGTTTTTTAGCACCATCACCAAGTGTGGCACAGCTACCCATGAGGTCCTGGGAATGAGTTGGTGTCTGCACAGCTGCCATGCCCATCCCAAGAGTGGCTGGAGCCTCTGCCTGCCTGCACATCCCTGGGATGAGCACAGCAGCCTCGATCTGCTGGGACACTGCATAGCAGATCAGTGCCCATGCATTTGGCACCTCCAGAGCAGGTTGTTTCTTAAGCTAGGTAGCAATTTGTGCTGGAAGGGTGCACCTTGCTCGAACCTGCTCAAGACATCTCCAACCTGCTCAAAACAACATTTCATGCATGTTCTACTGTTGCTTCAGCACAGTGTCAGTTTCAGCTGGGATTTCAAGACACCTCAGCTATGCACTGACTACCAGTGCAAGTTCCCTGAAGGGACACCCTGCTCCAAGGCACCATGTGCATCCCCGCTCCCAAGCAGCCCCTGTGGCCTTTCTGTGAGCCAGCTTGGCTGGGGCAGTCGCCTGGGTGCCACCAAGCTGTGCCTCAGGGAGCACAGCTCTGTGAGGAAGCTGTGGGGCTGTGGCAGCACCAAGCTGTGAGTGCTGTGCCCAAACACCTCTGCCACAGCAGGGACATCTCACCAGGGCTTTGTGGGCAGCTACAGCAGAGGCAGCAGGCTCAGGATTCTCTGTCATGAACAGAGAGAAACAGGCCCTTTAGGGGGCAATGCATTTGACCCCTATTAGATATCTACTCCTGCACAGGGAGAATTACACCCTCAGAGCACCTATTGATTATAGAAGCAGTCCAGGGTGACTAGATCAGACACAGGCTTGTGAAATGAATCCTTCCCCAGGAGCCTGGTGCCAATTCTTGTCTGTATAAGCTAAGAGATATGGCTGGTGCAATTCCTGTGCTGCTGGAAACATGACTCTACCCTTCTGCTGAGCCAAGGTCTTCATATGTCAGAGGCTGGGGAGAAGGGAGCCAGGCTGTCTCCTTGCCCCCCTGATTTATGAGCTAGATGCTAACAAAGTCACTCCATCCTTTGAAAAGGAGCAGCACACAAATGCATGTAGCTCTATCTTTCCAGGACTGGGGCCTCCTCCAGTTTCTTGCTGATTTAACTGTCACATATCCAGCCAATAAATCAAAGGGAGACAAAGCTGGAAGAGAAAACTGATTATTAGGTTGCATACCTGGGCAGCCCCAATGGCCCCCTGTCCTATAGCACAAGCTTTGTGTTTTTAGCTTCCTTGTGTTATGTTTGTCAAGGCATAACCCAGTCAACAAAATGAATCTCCTCTGTGCCAAAGCTATGCCTTAGGAAGCCCCACTGCAATTTTGTGTTCCCCTCAAAAGTTTTCTGTTTCACTGGTGGGACTGGAGCACCACTGTTCTTGGATAACCAAGGATCCCCAAAGACACAGTTTGTGATCACAGATTTGCTAAGGTGGAAATTTGCATTTTCCCTATTCTGCTCGCACTGCATTGCTTCCCAGAACACATTCACTCTTTTAGGAATAAAGTAGTGTTGTGCTCTAACTTCTCTGTAAAGGTTATTTCAAAACATAATCTCTTTCACTGTTTGACAAAATAAACATGCCTCTTCCTGGAGATTATTCCATTGCAAAAGATAAGCAAAATGGACCAGTTATCAGTGCTAACTCTCCTATAAAGGCCATTCCACACTGATCCAATACATACAGTCAGACCACAGGAGTCTGTTTTTTCTAGCACATCAATAATGCATAAACATGCTACTCTTTCTAGTCTCAGCCAGATGTCTCTGCATTATTAGCCTACTCTCACTAATATATTCTCTAGTAGAGGAAAAGAGGATTGATCACACGCAGAGAATGGCAGGAATATATATATTTTAATAATACTCTGTTTTCTGTTCTCAGTATTTGTTTGCTTTTAAACATGAGGTCAGGGTGGGAAGGGGCTGCCTGTGAGCCTGCTGGCTCTTCCCTCTGCTCCTCCAGGGCTGCTCCTGAGCTACAGTACAGCCAGGGCTTCTGAGATCCTCTGCCCTTGGAGTCAAATGTTATCTGTGGATTTGCATCTCAACCCAGCTATCAACTTACTGTTTATCCACAAGCCGGTCATATAATAGCATTCTTTTTGGGCTAGTGAGCTGTTAAATTGATTGGTTCAGAGGCTGGGGGAAAAAAAGTGAACAACATTTACAAGCCCAGTTCACATTTCACAAACTCACATTTTTATCAGTACAGGAGAGGAAAGAACACAAGTAATTAAACTGGAGAGTGAGAACAAACAGGAGCATCTTACTTTGGTCTGTCAAGCCAAAACAGCATCTCATCACTGCCAAAAGGGTCTCACAAACTCCTTGTCTGCCCTTGCCTCTGTGCTTCTGCCAGCTACCTTGAGCTCCTGCTCCCTGAAAACCAATTTCACCCACTAAAATGGCAGAAAATTTTCTGAGCAAAGACATTAAAATACGTTCATGAGGTTAGTGAGAAAAAACTGGCTGGATAAATGCCAGTGGAAGGGGGAGGTTGCTGAAGAATTAGAATGTATTGGTAAAGGAAGGCTGGAGAATGCTCAGGGGGACATGGAAAAGACAGGAGAAAAGGCAGATCTGTGGCAGATGTGGCTGGAGGCACCATGGTACAGGAGCATTACCCATGTGGTTTCGTGTTCTGCTAAAGCAAATATGAATCTGTGTTTCTGGAAAAGCTTTACCACCACTTCCCCTGCACCATCCCCTGCAGCAGGACTGGTGCACAGCCAGAGAGATCAACAGGCATTAGAGAGACAGAAATGAACCTGGAACAGGTATTACTGTTAAGCCAGGGAGCTCCCTGATGTGAACATGTGATTGCATGAGTGTGATCTGGAGGCCAGGGAGGCAGAGGGAATGTGGGTGCAAGAACCAGGGAACTGCAAAAAACCCACTTTTCCATCCATGGTGGGTGCAGACTGAGACTGACTCACCTTAAATAGGAAACTGCCCTCTGGCTCTCCTCCCTGGGGCTGGGCCTTCCACCCTGGCACTCCTGTGCTTACAGCTGCTTCTGAGCTGTATTTAATGGGACACAGAATCATTACAGAATGGCTGAGGTTGGAAGGGAGCACTGGAGATTATCCTGTCCAACCTCCCTGCTGCAGCAGGGCCACCTGCAGCCAATTGCACAGGACTGTACCTAGCTGGTTTTTTATTATCTCCAAAGAGAGAGATTCCACAACCTCCCAAGACAGCCTACTTGCAAACACAATGTGACCAACACAAGTGCACACGTCAGAACTCTTCTACGAGTATTTCAGGGGAGATCTCAAATTTGAACATGTGAGACACTGCATTTCGTCACCATGCCTGGACTCCTGTGTCTAGATTCCCTTTGTGTGATAGGGCAACTGAGTCTGCTCTGCCCCATCATTGTAAAATTACTTTGGTCAGCGCTGGCATGGTCCCCCTCTTGCCTAATGGAAATACCTCCCCAAATGGAGAAACACCCTGAGAGGCACTCCCATCTCCCAGATACTGCAATGAGCCAGTGCAGGAGCTTACCTAGCATAAAGCAATTGTTTTTTTGCCAGGTCAGTTTTCTGCTGGTTTAGTTCCCTGAGCTGACTTCAGATAAGGATCATGCCAGCAACTGGGTATACAGGAGGGACTGGAACAGCACACCAGGTGAAACACTTGGTTAGGGATGTTTAACTATTGTGCAACTACAGCTTGCACGGTTCATGTGACCAGCAGTAAAGCTCTTGGCCTCAGAAACCCCAAATCTCTAGCTACAACACTGCACAAAGGGATTCTGCAGACCCACTAACTCGGATTTTGAAAGCATGGTGAGTAAGGCCAGGATGGCAGAAGTGCTGAGCATTTTGCATGACCCCAGCTATAAGAAGTTGCATGCATCTCCTTTGTATTGACTCTTGGCCTGATTACTTATGGCTGCAATCTGCTCTTTCACAACAGCAGCAAAGACAGCCATGCCTTTCCTCAGCTTCTCCAGCTGTTGGGGCTCTGCCAGGCTGAGATGATGGCTGTTGAAGAAGGGGTTGTCATGCACTTGGTGAAGCCCCAGAGAAGCTCCCATGTGCCCTTGAGTGCTTCATGCACTGATTATTGCACTGCTCCTTGTTGCTGAGAGCTTTCTTCTAAGGCAGGGCTTTGTTCCCCACGAGTCCATGTGCTTGGTGTGAGAGCCAGGCATGCAGCTTCCACGGTATCATGGTTTCACCCCAGGCAGCCACTTGCTCAATCCCCCACCAGTGGGACTGGGGAGAGAATCAGCAATGGAAAAGGTAAAAGGTAGAAAACTCTTGAGTTGAAATAAACACAGTTCAACTGGGGAAGCGAAAGTTGCGCACACAAGCAAAGCACAACAAGGAATTAATTCACTGCTTCCCATGGGCAGGCAGGTGTTCAGCCACCTCCAGGAGAGCAGAGCCCCATCACATGTAATGGTGACTTGGGAAGACAAACACCATCACTCCAAATGTCCCCCCTTCCTCCTTCTTCCCTCTGCTTTATATACTGCACATGATGTCATGTGGGCTGGACATATGACATCATGTGCAGTACATCCCTTTGTACTGCACACACCTGTCCTGGTTGTGTCTCCTCCCAACCTTCCATGCACCTCCAACTTCCCTGCATGGCAGTACAGGAAGAAGAAAAGGCCTTGGCTCTGTGCAAGCCATGCTCAGCAATAACAAAAACATCTCTATCACCAACCTTGTGTTCAACCCCATACCAGCCACTGGGAAGAAAATTAACTCTACCCCAGCCAAAACCAGCACACACGACCATAAGCCTCTTTTTGGCTTCTTTCACCCCTTAGTCACCCTTGCTGGTGGCAGCTGGTGGGCAGCTTTGTCACTGTGGTGCATCTTCCCACAGCTGCTCCCAGAACTGGGGGCAGCTGAGGCTCTCTGAGAACTGGCATGCTCAAAGTCACTCTTAATGGGTTTCATTTCCTCACAAGACATTCATAATTTGGGTCTGTGTGACACACGGTACATTTGAAAGGGATAAAAGCATGATGGGTGTAAATCATTTTGATCACTCAGCCTTCTAACGGAGATGGATTCTCTCCCCATGAGAGAGAATGAGTCAGTAGAGGAGAATCCACAGCCATGACTCAAGCCCACAGCTAAAAACTGTGAAGGAAGTATTCAGCAAACAGTCATAACTCCAGGCTCCTCACTAATTTCTGAAAAACATAGGGGGGAAAAAAGAGAGGACTAGATCAGCAGGTGGTGCCAGGACAGCTGTGGATTAACAGTGGTGTACCAGATAAGACCTGGCTGGTATGGGAAAAGGACCTCAAAAAAGTTGGAAACGAAAATAGCACTGTGCACAAATGAAAGTAATAGATGTTGTGATGCATAAATGGCAAAAAACCACTGGGATTTAGGAGCAACATGCCTTCTGTGCCCTATTTTATAGCCCCCCCTTGCAGCAATGGCACTAGGCTTCCTTTTAATGTATCCTTTATGTTAACAGAGGGCACCTTTCAGAGAAGACTTGCTGGAATTTCCAAATTCTCCTTCTGGCAGTGCTGGTGGAGGCAAAGACCCCAAGCTGCATTGCTGCAGGCTCCCCTCTTTCCCAGCTGGCTCAGCCCCACCACAGCAGAGCTGGATGGAGCTACTCTGGCTCCATGCTCTGCTGTTGTCTGCACAAGGAAAACAGTGCCTGCTACGAAATTATTTTAAGATGATTTAATTAAACTGATACCAATCTCTCTAATGTAAACACAAAACAAGAAAAAAATGTATTCTTGCTTTAAATCCCGTGCAATGTAGCAAATGGATGGTAAACAGACGGTCAAAGGGAGAATGAGCTGGCTTGTGCGTGCATAAATCTGGAGGCTGCACTTAGTGTTTGATGTAAAGGCAGGTAAGCTGCTGCCTAGCATTGACAGAAGTTAGGACAGCAAAAAGGCAAATTTGCAACAGTGAAACCATTCTTATCATTCCTGTTGAAACAGACAAAATTTCAATTGTCCGTGGATTTTAGTGTGAAATTAGAAAGTTTCCCAGAAAAGGTGAGAGGAAAAAAGAAGATGGTGCCTGCACTGATTTAACTGCATTTATCCTCTACCTGAGGAGCACAGGTAGGGCAGCATAGGAGAAAGTCTTTGGAGGAAGAGCTGCTGTGGAGGAAGAGATGGGGTTGAAAGGAGGGAGGAGAGGAAGGGGCAGGGAGCACTGGCAATGCTTTGGGCAGAGGCTGAGCTGTCTGAGCTCAGGGGATGGCAGATTGCTGGCTGGAAGGATGTGGTGGGAATTGTTGTTGTAGATCCAGCCCTGAGAATGATCACACTCTTGGAAATCCTCACCTTGGTCTCAGGTGCTGAGCTGGGTATTTCAGCTATTCCCTCTCTGCAGCTGCCCCAAGACCTTGGAGACTCCTGTAAAAAATACATATGTAGAACTAGAAAATAGACACTCACAGGCTTTCTGCTGCACTGTCTGGGCTGAGGTATTGTGGGAAGCAACCACATCTTGTTCCTTAAAGACCATCTGCTGTGCTCTCCAGACAGGCACTTCATGCCAAATGTACCATATGGAAGTTTGATTCATCTACCAGGCATGCCAGGGAATGGGAGAAGCCGCAGGACAGGCTTCCCTGAGACTGAGGGAAGGACAGATTAGATTATGTGGGCTGTGCCACTGGTGTGGAAGTCAGAGGAGCACACAGGATGTGCTGACAATGTTTGTCAGCAGGTTTCCTTGCCATTCATCCAAAGTGAACCATCTCACAGCACTCATTACTTCTCCAGGCACTGCTGCAGTTCTGGTGATGGGGTTGGTAGGTCCTGCATGCCATCTCTGCTGCAGCTCCAGAGGAGGAAGAGGATGCTCCAAGGGGCTACACTGCAGGCTCAAGTGCTCAATATCTCCTTCCTGCTGACATGGTCCATTTCCTGGACACATTATTAAGGCTTGAGGTGGAATTACAGTGTGTTATCCCTCGCCAAGCTTCATCTGATTCAGTGGACAATGTGGTGCTTCCTGTCCTCATTTTCAAGCGAGATTTGGCAGATACAGCTGTCACACTGCTATCAGCCCATGACATACCCACATGAAAATCCAGAATCAGAAATGAGTTTCTGCATAGCCTAGCCAATGAGAAACAGGGGTAATTTGGGGCAATTTCTTTATTTGCTCTAGTGAGTGAACTGAAAATTTACTCATTCAGATGATCCTAACTTGTCCATACAGGCAGTCACCTACCATCACCCTACAAGTTTGTAGCAGAGCTAGATATAAAACACTGGATGCCTCAAGGTAGTTTTGCTGGTGTTTCCCAGACTGACTATGAAAATGTTTATTAACTTCAGCACAGAGCAGTGCTGGTGGTGGCTGTTCAGCTCCTGACTCAGAGCCACCTTGTGTCTTTGCACCATGTGGCATGGAGAAAACAGGTCTACAAAAGATTGGACAGGTGTGACAGATTTCTGGTCTTAAACCTTATCTGTGAATTTAGGTTTTATCCCCATTGCAGGTGGGGTATTCAAAAGATCCTGATCTTGTTGGTAAACTGACACTTACTATAATAACTGGTTATAATAGAGAAGAATCACAATTTGTCCTGCAATAATATGTGGAGAGAGCATCCTTCATGGGGAAGTCATATGCTTACTTAAAGTCTACATTGTAGCACATCAGAAGAGTCATACAATTAAATGATCTCACTCTTTCCACCTTCCATTTAGCAATCAATGAAAGTTCTCCCTTCAGGGAAAAGCTTGATGGGGGGGGAACTCTCAGCTCATTGTTTTGCCTGGGGTGTCAAAAAGAAATACATCATGATTTATATGTTAATGAGGAATTCTCGTTGGGCAATGCATTTAGCAAGGTGTTGCAATGGGGGACTGGGAGGTTGATCCATCAGAGGAAGCTAATTCATCATCAAAGTGAGGCAGGGAGCTCCCTGGTGAGAGCTGTAAATAGGGCATTGGGAGAGTGACAGAGCACTGGGTGGCATGTGTCCTCCCCCCATTAGCACTCCCACTGACAGCCCTGCCACTGCCAACTCCCAGGCTCCAGCTCATGCACATTATTCATAGAGCATTTCACATTCCTGGTTGGTATCCAGTCGATGTTGGTTTCAATTAGAATAAATGCTTATTGATTGAGAGGAGATGGGCCAGCTGATTAGCTCCTTGGGAAGCAGAGCACGCTTGGCTGAGGGCAGGCTGGGCTCCGCGCAGAATCAGGAGTGCATGGGGCTCTGAAAATCTGTCAGGGAGGAGAAGTCTTCTAGATTAAATCAATTCATTGAAGAGTCCATCTAATAAAGATAAACGGCTAACTTCATTAGGGAATTAATGATAGGCCTGATTAAAAACCCCTGTGGGAGCCCTGTTAACCTCAACAAGCTTCGGATCCAGCCCAATATTTGCCTTGAAGCCACAGTTCCCAAACTCTGATTCAGCTACTGAACTCTGTATGCCCACAGCCAGGCACTGATCAGAGCAGGCACACCATGCCCTGCTTGGGCTACACATCTAGAAATGTCCGTCAAAACCAGACAAACAACCGTATGTACATTAAGGAGGGATTCTTTTTTTTTTTTTTTTTTCCCCAGATGCTATGGAGAAGTATCTTAGCTGGTGGATAAAAGCTCCAGAAGCATGAAATCACAGCGCATCATCCCTCCCCCAGTGGGGTGGGCACTGACATGGGCACAGCGAGATCCTGACCCGTGGTTCGAGCGCCTGGCACGTTTGGCTGGCTGAGAGCTCCACGCCACGCGTGACACACCCCGCGGCTCTGACTGCACACACGGCTGGGGAGCACACACTGCTCGGGGCACGGTGTCGGGCTGCCCGCATCTATTACCGTCATTCGCTCACGCTTGGGCTGGAGCATGGTCACCATCACTCCGTCCTCCCTGCAGCGCCCTTCCCGGGAGCTCCTGCCCTGCAGCTCCTGCCGGCGCCCAGCCCGCTCGTTTCCCGTCGGGAGATCCCGGCAGCGCTCCCGGTGCGTGCGGCAGCGCTCCCCTCCTGTGGCCGGGAGCGCTCGCTGCAGCCCGAGCGCGGCTGCTCCTGCCCGGACAGCGGCATGGGCAGCTCCCAGCAGCTCCAGAGCACTGAGAGGAGATGGAGAGGGGGAACAGCTACATGTTTAAACAGTTTTCAACTTCAATTTTTAATTTTTCCCACTTTCATGTGTACTTGTTATTTGAAGAGCGCACGTCCCTTTAGGTTCACGGCCAGTCCATGCTAGGATTTGTGAGCTTGGGCAGGGATCCCGAAGTGGCTGAGCTTATGGGCTGCAAAACCCTCTCCTGGTGTGACTTTTCCCATCCTAGGGACAGCATGACCTTGCCAAACACAAAATGCTCAGTGGGATCAAAAGAGAAAGACCTCAACATGAATCTCTAATACTGACGAATCCACAGGAACAGCTATTCTGTAAATGATTAATGAGTCCCTTCATTATTCATGCCTGTGTCAGGTGCTGCCAGGGAAAGTCCCATTGCAATTTGCTATTGCCTGCCTGCTGCTTCACCAGAGCTGCTGCTGCCACAGGTGCAGGTGCTCCAGGGATGCAATTTCTGGGCAGTTTCGCTTTGCAAATGTCACATGAAACATCAGTGGCACAAAAGAGCTGCTCAGATGCCACTGCCTTTTTATGGGTCTTTTTTTTTTGCCATTAGTGGATAGGTTTCAATGTTTGATAGACAGGATATTCCTTAGCAGCTTCTGTGGTACACCACACAGCACACAGACCAAAGGACCACAATGGTGTTTCTAGTGGTTAAAATCTAACAAAAATCAAATCTAACAAAAATCTCATCTACTATTTTGTCTGCAGCCACAACAATAAGGGAGGAAATTCCCTTGGAGTCCACACACATAGGAGGAGTCAAATCATTTGAGCAGGACTTCCCCTCAGCTGCAGGATTTTCTCCTCCAGCCTAAGCCTTGGGAGGTGAGGCAAGGATGCTCTGCTCAGGAGGGACATTCACAGCTCACCACCGTAGCTCTCCTACCCTGCAGCCAGAGCTCTAATTACCCACATCATTATCTCAGCCTGTCCTGCTGGAAATGTTACCAAGGAGTATGGGGATTCACTAGGAACACTCCTTCCAATGTAGGACAATGTAATTATTATTGCCATCAGAGAAGGGAATGACTAATAAGGACCTTCAGAGAGCATTTTGTTCATCCTTCGCTCCATGGCTTCAAAGACAACTTTAAAAGGCATAATTAAGCAGCTCAAGTGCTAAAACTGCCTTGGCTCTTTTAGTTAATTTCTTTCCAATATCAAGACATAAAGTGGACAATAATTTCCCAGCAAGCCAACAGCTCCACCCTTAATGAGCTAATGGATCTTACATCTGCCCACTCTCATGTTTTGCTCTTGCTGTGTATTTTTACCTGGTGCTCACTTTTTTCCCCCTGCTGATTCCAGTGATGTTGCCCAGAAGAGGTGACTGGCCATTTTCATCTCACTCCAGCCCCACTTTGCAGAGCAGCTCCTCACAACTACAGCAGAATCCTGGGTTTTGATGACTACCTGCTTGAGAGATTAGTTTGATTAGGCAAGAGATTTGAATGAGTTGGTGTGTTTCACTCAGCACAGGTTTATTCAGCTGTTTTGTAGAGCATGGGATGTTCTTCAAGTCTTTCTGAACCTGCAGAGGGGAAAGCTGGACATAGCTTTGGTGACTATAGCAATTTGTCCTGTTACCTTTACCAACTGTTCCTGATGTGACACCACAAACTGACACTGTTACACAGTGGTCTTTGTTTAAAATATTCTGCTTACATTTCCACATAGTGTAGAGTTGGAGTTTTGGGGTTTTTTTGTGTGTTTGTTTCTTTGGTTTTGTTTGGTTGGTTTTTTCCTGTAAGGATGACTAAACCATGGAGACATCCTATGTGACACATCCATTAGGCTCTCAGAGGATGACCATGGTGTCCCTTCCCAGCTCACCAAGGCTCACCCCATCAGCTGACACCAAGGAACTCTCCCAGAACAGCTATGATGTTGGTGGTAGCAGGGAAAAGGCTACATCTGCTCTCCCACCCCATGGGTTGCAGCATCCCTGCCTCTATTAATAGGAAAGAACAATTGCAGCTCATCCCTGCTTCTTTCAGTGAATTTGTCCTTGGGGAAGTCCCTGTAGTATCAATGCCAAATTTTAAAAAAACATGCATAAACCTAAGACACAGCCAGACCCCTAATTCTCATTGAATGAAGTGTTTCCTAGTATTAACTTCAAATTATGATGCTCTTTTCTGTTAAAGCAAATATATCTGCTTTAGGTTATTTCTTCATTAAAATGCCTTAAAATTAATGTTTTTAAATAAAAAAATTTTGAAGGGTAAATAAAAAAAAAAAAGGGTTTAAATAAACCCACACATGCTTTTCTGACCTTCCTATTTTGAAGTCAGCTTCCAAAAATAGCAAAGCCAGTGCCTGGTGCTCCTTTAAACCTCTGTGTGTCAAGGGAGGCTGTTAAAATTAATGGAGTAGTACCAACATAAAGGAGGGATAATGAATTTGATTGGTTTTATTGCTTCACCCTGTGCTAGTGAAAAGTGCCAATCTGTTTGCAGAAGATGTTGCAAGACACTTACAGGTGCCTAAAGACCTCATCCAATGTAACACTGAATATGGGGCAAACCTAATGAGCCTCCTAAATGATTAATTACACATCCTCTTTCCCACGCTGGAGAAAATTAAGCATTTTAATACAGTAGTGAAAACTAGGCCAGATATTATGATGTGAGGTGTAAACACGCCCTTTCTGCTCCACAGGTGTTTGGATGGGGCTTTGAGCAACCTGGTCTAGTAATAACTACCTGTCTAGTTATAAGGACCTGGTCACCTGTTTATAAGGAACTCCTTACAAGTGAATTTAAACAGAAACTACTGCAATCTTTTCCAAACAATAAGCATTTATAAAAACATGAAATAGGCTTTTTTTTTAAAAACCCTCGTATTAATTACCTAATTCTTTACAGAGTCAGATACTATGTATGATTTTGCTGAAACTGCTAAAAATAGGTGGCAATTTAAAAAAGCACAATAAATCTATGTGTATCCTTGATTTCTATTCAGTCATTACTATGATTAATGCAATGCACAGGTGAGAGAGGGAATGTAGCTTAGCAATGGGTGTACTTGCACCAGTTACTAAAATGTTTTTCAGTGAATCTAGTAAGATGATAGCATTGGTAGCTGTAAAAAGAGCAAGTGTACTTATGTACTGCTGCATGAAGAGGTAAATCAGTTATACCCATGCTCTAAGAATTGCAGAAAATTCACACATTTATGCCTTTGGTTGATACATACGTATGCCAGTGTATGTTACACATATAGCATATAGTTTGTATTTACATGCTATATACATCGACTATATGTGTATGTGTTATATACATGTTCTATATGTGATATAACTAAAATAGCCAAAAATGTAATTTCCATAGGTCTAATGCTCAGGTGGTAGGAAGAATGCAATAGCAACTCCATCATGTTCCAGGAGAGGGCAGTCAGATATGTCCACAGGGTTTACAAGCAATTCGTAAACCTGGAGCATATGCAGGGTCACCTAACAAATAAGAACATTTATTTCTGCTTTCACGGCCTTATTGATTGCAGTTCAGACTAAAACATGGCTCTGAACTTTCCAAGTCACCAGTCTAGGATCCAAAAATACTCTCCCTAATGTTACAGTCAAAGCTTTCACTGACCTGAATGACATCTCTTCAAGCAGCTGACAAACTTTGAAGCATTGTATGAAGTCCAGTTTAAATACTGTGAAGCAGGTGGTCCGTGGGCATTTCTCCTTAGCATGGCTTCTTCAGGAAGTCTTGTGGTTGTGGAAGAAGGACTGTGTTGCACCTTCCCTGCAGCTCAAGCATCTCCACAGCAAGTGGGAAATAGCCTAGAGAGTAGCTACATCACTGGGAATCATCTGAAAGGTGCTATTTGTCTCTTCTGTTATGCTAATGGAAGGTGCAAATCAACACAAATATTAATTGCAAACCTGTTCAGTGGAAGTGCTTTGTGCCAAGCAGGCATGGTAATACAGCTGAGAGGCTTTGTGTTTTATATTAATTAACTCAACAAGAAAGGCAACTGAAATGAAATGTTTTCAGTTGTGTTTTCCAGTGCTAATCAGCTGCTCGTTATCTTTAATCACCCCGGCTTTGCTGCTCTTTTCCAGCAGGTGAGAGAGAGACAGAGCAGGAGTGTGTGGTGGTGTATGACAAGGGTGGGGTGAGTGCAGCAGGGAGAGGATGAGTGGGAGAGAAACTCCCTGCCCACGTGGAGAGAGAAGAGCCCTGTCTCCAGGTCCCCAGGCACCCCCATTGGCACCCACCAGACGAGCAGATTCAGCTGTAGTCCTGTCATTTAAGCAGCTTGTGCTGCAGCATCATTGGGTGAGTATGTTCCAGGAGGTCACATGAGGCCATGCTGCCACCAGGTATTTGTGTCCCAGCCCTCCCTCTCCCCTGTCATCCTCACAAGGCATTGGTGACTCTGCAGGTGACACTGCACTCACAGAGATGCTCAAATCCTCATGCATGGTTGCAAAATGATGCCTCATCCTCTAGGGGCCAGTCAAGGCAATAGGACCTGGTTTGGCAGGGTCTCCTTTCCAGCTTCCCCAGGCCTACTGTGTGCAGCTTTCTTCAGGGTATGAGCACCTCCAGTCCCCTCAGAAGGAGACACAGTGCCTAAATCCTTCCATGGTGCTGAGCCTGAGAAGGCAATGGCAGTGTCAGGGCTCTCCCAAGGCTCTGCCCCAGTCCTAGGGGCCTCTCCTTCTGTGCACTGTGCAAGGGAGAACCAACATTGATGTGTCTGTCTCCTTTATATGCTCTTCATCACTGAGTTAATAACCCGTGTCACCTCACCATGGAGTTGTATTCATGCCCATGCTTTGAGAGTCATTTTGGAAACATTAGGTATCTATATGAGTCTCAAAATTGCAAACTTTGATAGTTTCCCTCATTCTTGTGTGTTTTGTATATTGCAACATTTAATACTGACAAAATCAATGATGCTACTCAAAAGAACTATTTCTAGGGCTATAGATAGGAGCTTGAAGCAGTATTTTGCAGTATTATACAGTAAGGACATGTAGGTAGTGGATAACAAGGTGTGGATAAATTACCCGAAAGAATTAAATCCTTCTTTGGAAGATACAAAAGCCAAATTAAACCCAGATGCAATCTAGAAAGTGAGCCAGATAAAAAGCCAAGTGTTGGCTATGGTTTCATAAAATCTCATCCAATAGTTTGAGCTTGCAGAGCCATCCCACGTCTGAGATTTCATAGAATTATAGAGTGGTTAGAGTTGGAAGAGACCTTAAAGATCATCTGGTTCCAACCCCCCTGCCATGGGCAAGGACACCTTTCATTAGACCAGATTGCTCAAGGCCCCATCCAACCTGGCAATGTATGCATGTAGCTGAATCACTGGTGAGAAGAGATAGCAGTGTTAGCTGTTGCCAGATGCTAGATGAAATAGCTCAATACAATGGAAATGCAGATGATCAGCAGGATAAACCCCAGAGCCAGAACACCAAACATGAAATTCTACTTTTGGGTATTAAAAATGCACAGGGGAAAGAACAGGATCTCTAACCAGGCTGTAAGTATTACACACTATTGGATATTGGCCTGGTACCCTGAGAGCTGGTGGCAAATCTCCCACTGAGCTCAGTTCTTCCTTGTCCAGGTGCTGGGTGGCCGCCCAGGCCCTAGACAAGCAGGAGAAGTCTGTGCAGACAGGCTGGGCTGAGCCTGGAAATGGTCCTTGCCATGATGGCACATGTCCCTCAGAGAGCTGCAGGATAACACTGCAGCACCACACAGTCTCCCGAACAGAGAAACCAGGGTGAGCAGCCTCAGGTTTTACATGCCACAAAAACAAAGGGAAAAGAGAAACCTAAGTTCTTGCTTGCTCATAGCCCAAGATCCATAAATCAGTGTCTGAAAGCCCTTGGGATCCCATGGCTCATACCACCTCAGCTCTTCCCAGAGTTAATGTCAGTGCATCTCCATCCTGCTGCAGGCTGACTTGCTTTGTGATGGATTCAGTACACATCGTACAAGCATGTGTTACATCAGGCAGATCTTCCAGAAAGGTTACCACTTTTTGTTCCTTTTTTTTTCTTTTTTCCCCTCCATTTGAATTGGTTAGAAAAAATACAGCTTGTCCAATATTTGGTAAGTGCACAAACCTAATTGGTAATTGGTTCCTCATATTTTTGGAAAGCCTCTGCAAGGAAAGCCTTTACAAAGGTAGATGACCACCATTGCTATGAAAAACATGGGGTAAATGGCCACCAGAAATAGCTGTCAGGGATGACAGTGCTCAAGAACTAAAAACTTGACACATGAGCTGGAGCAGCAGCCACAGCCAGAACACCCCTGTTGGGATGCCTGTGATGTATTTCAGGTTTCTTGGCTGTACTGTTGGAGGCCACGTAACACTGGGGGTCAAGTTCACTCCTGGCTTAAGTTCAGTGAAATCAAATCATCTGCCTTTGGGTTACTGGTGCTGCACCAGGGACTAATTTGGCCCTTGGTGTTTCATTTCGATCGTATTCAGTTTGAATTAGCATTGATCATTTCACACAGCAGGCAGGCTTTACAAACAGGAGTTTTCTCTTCACCTCCTGCTGTCTGCATCCCCATGTGTCTTCTTCCATCTTTGAAAAATTATTCTCTTTAGTCCTATTGTATCTGAGGGAAGTATTCATCAATGGAGAGAGAAATGTGGATTAGCCTCACATCTGCTTGCCTCCCTGCTACGGAGCGGGGTGAAGCTGAGGAGTTTTGCCAAGGGAAACAGTAGCAGAGAGCATTGTTGATGTAGATAGAAGTAAAAAGTCTGCCCTGAGGACAGCTTGTCAAATGAAGCGTCCCATGCCATTAATTACAGTTCCAAGGTGCAGATGAAATATGTATGTGATAGAAGAGGTTTGCTTTTTAATGTATTATTTGAGCAATTTTTTAAAGAGACAGCATCAAGCCGAGCCTTCAGCTCATATACAGAGGGTTTTCTTTTCTTGTTGCTCATAGACTCTTGTCATTTCATTCCTACAACACAGAGAGTAGCTCTGGTTACACTTCCAAAGACTGACTTCTTCCTGGGAAACCTACGGGAAGGGCTCTAAGACTGACAGATTGACTGTGGCCACATCAGTTCTCACATCAACATCCAGAGTTGTGAAACTAGTCCCAAAGTCGTTTTATTTGTTAGGGAATTACAGCTAATTAAAAGGAGCTGCATACAAAATAAAAAAGCATAATGTGAAGAACTATAATTAAGCTCTAGTTACTATTTTTGTGTTTCATATCGAAAGTGTAATAAGATCCTTAATGAAAACATACCATGACTCTACTGATTTCAGACATCCCAAGGTGTAATCCCCAGCCAGGGCAGGAGCTCCAGAGACAGGAGCAGTTTGAGCACATTGTATAAGCCAGCTCCCACCCAGGCAGGTTACGAGAGGGAACTTTGCTGTCTACAGAGGGAAACTGAGGCAGGGAGAAATCTAACCTTTGATTAGTGTTAGAGAGGCGATCCCTGGCAGAGCCAGGAACTAAACTTAGCCTGCTGAGTGCTGGCGGCAGCAGCCCTTTCCCTGGGACAGGCTGCATTCCTCCCCCGAATACCGCAGAGCAATAAATAGCAGCAAGCAGGGAAAATGGAAAGGAGAACAGCGAGAGCTCGGGGCTCTCCTCTGAGATTGGTGATGACCTGGCAAAGCAGTGAAATGGTCAGGGAGGAGGATTCACAGCTGGGAAAGCTGTGCCTCCCTCCTCTGAGCAGTGCAGGAAGGGGACAGTGGAGGCAGGAAGGTCAGGGAGGAAGGTGAAGATGACTTCAAGAAGGGCTGAGCCTTACAGGGCTGGAGGTCGAGCACAGCCCTGTGGGTGCAGGGCATCTGTGGGCAGTGGGTGCTGGCCAGGGATGGAACAGACCCTGAACCCTGCAGTGCTGATGAACACTGGCTGGCTTCTCCCTGTGTTTTTAGCTGCGATGACTCCTTTTTTACACCCCAGGCTCTCTCTAGCATCCCCAGCACACCATAGCAGTCCTGCCTGGCCCCTCCAGCCACCCCCCCACTGCAGTACTGCCTGACACTCCAGCCTCCCATTTGGGATCCCCTTCTTCCTCCTGTGTCCGTGTCACCCTGCTGTGCTGCCGGCAGGGATGGGGTGGCACATGCAGGGTGGCTCTGGGGCTCTGTGTGTGCTGCATGGCCACCCCAGCCACACACACTGACCGTGGGTCACAGTGCCACCTGCCTCTTCTCAGGCACCCTGAAATGGTCCAGCCTCTCCCCTTTAAAGAGTCCCAGATGCTTTCTGGAAGCTGTAGGAATTCTAACACCCTGTGAACCTCCTTGTTGCTTGGAACTAGGCTGTGTGGTGAGGATTTATTACCAAAGGGACTGTGCAAATCTTGTTTCTTGAGGAAACAGCAATGAAAAGGAATATTTGAATGACAAGAAAGCACTGGGACAAACTCTGCCTCTGGATGGGTGGATGGGAGTCTTGGTTATTTCAGTACTAAACACTGTGCGCCTTTCCAAGGGATTAACTTTTATCTGGCAAAGGTGTGGCTGGCCTGGCTGTGCCACGGGGAGGAGCAGGGAAGGGAGCCATGACCTTTTAAAAATGAGCAGCCAGATTTCTGAATGCATGTGTGCTGAAAGGAAAAGCTCACTTTGCTTTCTCTCCCTCCCCTTCCCCCACTGAAAAACTCAGCTCAAAGGAAAAAACTTCTCTGCAAATGGAAATACGATTGCCACATTGCCCTTTGCAAGAGAAACAACTTGACATTTGACCATACGTGGAATTTCCTCAGATGTGGGCTCTGCTGCAAGACAAATTTCTCTCAGGCTTCTGCTGCTTTCTAAATTAAAGGAAAAGAATATGAATGGTGTATAATTTTCAGCTCTGCAGCCTTTGGGCTTCTCTCGTCTATTCCATGCAACTTTAACACCTTGTCATTAACAAGGTTTCAGAACTTTTAAGTATAATATTATAATATAATGTAACTAACTATACACTGGTACTGTACTTCAAGAAGGCCAGGATCCCTGATTAGTGCACATTAGCTGCTGCAGTGATGGCCTGGGGTTGGCCCTTCAGCACATCTGGATCTGCTCTGCACAACATAATGATGATTTTATGTGCCAGCCCTGTTGATTAGCTGTAAATCACATTTCCAGAGGCAAACATTCACCTGCTACTTCTGATTCCTGCCATTTCTGTGGATTAATAAAGTGATTGATGAGGAATGGATCTGGGATAAAGCAGAAATATTGGCTTGGGTTTGTGCTGAAGGGGAGTAAAGGCACATTGTGGACAAGGCATCACTGAGAACTGCAAGAGGCAGCCCTGGGGAATGTCAAGGGGCAGAAACAGCCCTGGCTCTGCTCTGAAATGAGAGTTCTTAGGAGGTGAGGCCAATCCCTGCATGTGAAAATGCTGGGATTGGCCTCACTGCTCCACTCCAGCGAGGAGTGTGCAGGAAAGTCAGAGGGGGAAATTCAGTCCTCACATTCTCCCTGGATGGGAACTGGAGAGGAAGAAGGAAAAAGCAGCTCCATGCATCAAAGTAGGAAATTGCAAGGAAGTTACAATTTTGAAGCATAAAATGTTTGATCTGGACTTCCTGAATGCCTCCAGTTCCCAGAGCAGGCTGGAACATTTACTTATATATTGAAATAAGCACTTGCTGAACTGTTGAGCATCTCAAGAATCGTTGTAAGGTATTTCAGTAGCAGAAGTGATTGCAGCTTCCCAGAGAGCAGCCAGGTGGACACCAAGCAAATCACAAAGCTGCCACAGCTCTGTGGTGATGCAGCAGCTGCAGCCAGGCTGGCAAGTGTCCAAAGGGCACTCCTGGATCAGCTGCAGCTCTTTAATACACTGAGGCAGAGGTTTTGGCTAAGTGAAAGATGTCACATACTTAAAGCCCCATTTCCAGCAGTCCTGCAGCAGCTGTATCTGTTTAAAACCCCAAGACATCAGTGCCAGAACAGCCCATCCCACAAAAATAGTTATCCATACATTCAGATTTTAATAAGAAAGAAGAGTAAAGGTTCTTAAACTTTTCATGACCATTGAATGGAAACACAGATTTTTTTTTTTCTCTTCTTCTTTTTGATAACAATAAGCAAATTAACATTATCCAGACTTCTTTCGTGTTTGCAGGCAACACTCCAAATTGACTGATTTAGTGAGTTCTTTCCTTTGCCCCTTGCCTCCTGTGCCCCTACCACCATGCCACATATTCACAGGATGACCCCAGGAAAGTCACATAACCAGGATTTTGCCATCTCCATGTTGTCAGGGGGATTCTGATTCCCTTCAGGAGCCTGAGTGTGTCTCTCTACCCTGCCTGGCTCAGCTCCAAGGAGCTGCAGTCCCTGCTCTGCATCTCAGCCCAGGCTTCCCACCCCAAACCCAAGAGTCTGACCACACCAAGGCAGTCTTGAATTTCTTCATGAGACAGCTGGAGGTGCTTGTAGTGAAAAACATCAGTATCAGAAAACCTAAACCGAATCTAATCCGGTTTTCAAGGCGAACTCTTTGAAAAAACTACTTATGTGCTATTTGAGCAGTCACAAGCAAGCTTTCCTTTTACCCCAGCAACATGCCTCACCCACAACGTGACTTACAGAGGTTACTTAAGTGGTAATAATCTGCTTAATTCACTATTCCCAAGGAGTCTTGTCCTCTTTTCAGAGATTGCCAAGAAGGTCACCACTTCCGTTAATTGTGGCTGTGTTTATGATAAGAGGGAGGCAGCTCCGAGTGACTAAGGATGGAAACTCCTCCCAGATCATTCCTGCTGTCAAACACTAGTGATGAATGTTTGCAGAAAAGCAAATGAAAGTGGGTTGTAAAGTGCACCATGTTGCAAACTTCATAGACAGCCTCATGAATAATTTTCCCTGCTGTTCTCTGATTCCATTATCAATTTCTTAATCAAGTCTGTCTCCTAGCATGGTAGACCTTCACTCAGTGTTCTGGGGACAGCAGTTGCTTTGCTAGAGAAAATCAGCTAGATAGATGATCAGCTGGAAATTATCAGATCAGATCCCTCTGGTGCTCTCTTTCTGTTGCTGGTCATTCCCAAAAGCATAGTTTGCTCCTGTTCCAAGTTTGGGATGAAAGCCTAATCTGCTTGTTACCTGTTGTGGCTAATCTTGGCCAGTGACAATTTTAATATTTTATTTTCAGCTTGGTGAAAGCATCTTGCTATGCTTGACACAGCACTGAGCAGGGAGAAAATCTTGGAGATGAGAATGGAAATAAGATGTCATTTGTCTGAATGTAGGACTGGTTTTGGCTGTTGTAAATATTCTGCCTTGGTTATGTGCTGTCTGGGGCTGCTTCTAATAAATGTAGGTGAAGGTGTGGTCTCTCTCTGACCTGCAGTGGACAGAGGATGCTTTCACTCCCTCAAAAGAAATTTCAGAGTTCCCAGGATGAGCCAATAATTCAGTGTGGCTGACACCTCACCTTCCTGTATCACCAAACGGATCTCCTTGATCACAGGTGGCTGCAATTAGTCCCCAGAGCACTGAGAGTACATGACAAACACTGTGGCTTTTGCCTTCCTGAAGGATGACACTGTGCCTCTGTAATTGCTCTCCAGATTTCCAGCTCTGAAGCCTTTGTCAGCTAACCTTGGCTATATAAGCTGTCTGGGAAAGTTACTGATTCCTCTTGTCTCCACCTCCTCCCTGCCCAGTTAGACAGATTTATAGGAATTTTGGTAGGAACCACTAAAATCCTGGCAGGGCTCATTAATCTGTGAATCTTTTAAAGACTTCCCTCCTTGCAGAGACCATCTGTTTGCCTGAGTGCTATTTTTGCAGCTGCCAAATCAGGTTTGCAAGACTCTCACCTTCTCCTCAAACCCACCACATGATACTGTAATATTTACACTCAGGGCTCGACACTTTTTCCTACCAGATCTATGCAGAGCAAATGCAGCTTTGCTCATCTGTGCAAGACTCAAACCCAGTAAAATAAACAGCAATAGTGCCCTTAAAACCAAAAGCAGCAAGATCAGAGTGAATCACATAATTTCTCTTGGCTTTTTATGTTCACTGGGAGAGTATGCAGTGACACCTGAAACATATGCAGAGGGAACTGCCCATAACTGTAATTACAGCATGAAAATCTACCATGTATTGATGGGAAAAGAGCTTTGGCCTATGTCCCCTGTGCTGGGTGACTCCTGCAGAGGCAGGCAGCAAAGAGCCACTCGTGTTTGTCAGCAGATGCCAAAAGCTGGGCTCGTGCTGCTGTGGTCACCTTTTCTCCATCCCTGTGCATATGCATCTCAAGTGCTATGGCAGGCTCATTTTGGCTCAGTGTGTCACAAGACATTGTCAGCAAAAACTGTGGCAGCTCAGAAGCCAGTTTTGTTTTTCAAATGTAGTTTCTTCGTTTCTTCGCATAATTGCAGCGGCCTCTCCTAACTCCCCCCCAGAGAATACAACCTTTTATGAATAAGATGGGATGAAAATGCCACTGAGATTCAGACTATCAATTAATTTCTTCTTTAAGAAAATCCTTTTCTGAATCTTTGATCTTCTTATTTTATTTACTGTATATTGCACATTTGTATACAAGGTTTTCTCTGTGACACAACAATTATCACTGGTAAGGTTCTTCATTTCTTGGAGATAGCTGGAATTTCTTGCCCATTTTCTTTCTGAATGTGCAAAATTATTTTCCCTGCTGCTGGATTGATGTCACCTGACATAGTTAATCTTCTAATCTTCTCTCTGGGGTGACATCAGAGGAGATGATGGAGACATTGCCTTTCTTGAATACAAAGCTCAGATTCAATTTTTTTTACTAGTGAAAATCTTGCTAATAAAAAAAAATAGAGATAAATGCAAAATTATGACATACTTAGTTATTTTGTGGGCCTGCCATTACTTTGGTATTTGTTTCTTCCTAGAGGGCTGTTTTAGCTGTCAGCTGCATCTTGCCTATTTTTACTCACTCTTCCTTCCCTGGATGAACCCACATGAGATCTTGTCAGAGCATCAGCTCCTCTTGAAGTTGCATTATTAAGTTCCCCATCCATCAAGTTGAAATGTGAAAAGAATGTGTCAGAAAACAATAATGAAATAAGATTCCAATAATTGGGACTTCCTGGGAGCTCTGCTTCTAGCTGAGCTGGTTGCTTTTCCTTCTGCTGATTGCTGCACAGAGGTTCAAGCCTGTCAGACCAGCAGCTCATTTCTCTGCTGCCTGTTCTGGTGGCAAAGCATCCCACTGGCCCTGGGTTTGGCCTGCTGGTCCCATAGGTACATCTGGGACATCACCAAGGCCCCAGCAGTGACTCAGGAGATGTGGGGCTGACAGTGGGGCTGGTGCTGGCCAGGCAGCACTGTCCTCTCTTGTTTCACTACATTTTAAATTAGTGCAGTTCAAAAGCCAGGGATAATTTTACCCCTTACTTTAGTGGACAGAAAGGCACGTTTTATCCCCACAGCTGCAGGGCTTTTCAAGGGGAAAAAACATGTCTTAGCTAACAAATTCCTAACATTTTGGGCTCTTCAGTGCTCTGAGAGAAGGTCATCCACATCCTGATGCCAACCTGCTCCTATCAGCCTGCAGTTTCTCTTCCAGCCCTGTCCTTCCCCTCCCCCTCCCCAGGCTGTGAATCCTCTGTACCCAACAGTCAGAAATCTCTTCACACGGCAGGAAAAGACCCGAGGGAATTTGCATAAATTAGAAGGGAGAAGCGCATTTCAGCCATTCTCTCTTTAAACTGCGTGGAAATCACGCTGATGGGAGATATAAATGCCTGCCGAAGCGGGCAGTAAGGCGCTTGCCTCAATCTCATGGAAAATTGCAGATTTAATAATCAGATCTGACTTGGTTAGCTAAAGAAATAATTCTCGCTTCTCATCATTTCCCTCTGTCAGGAGGGAGAAAGGCAGAGGGAAGCAGAACAGCTCACCCATGCTCCTACAGCAGTGCTGAGCTTAGAGAAGCCCTTCCACCAGTAATTTCAGCAGGCAGCCAGAGTCTGGCAGTGTCTGAGAACCCACAGTGGGAAGCACAGCTCACTGCTTTTCCTAGTAGGTTTGGATGAGGCTGGCTCAGCCCATGGCTGAGTGAGAGGCAAGTCAGCAACAGCAAAAGCCCTGGTCCAGCTGGGAGCTTTCAGGTGGATCAGGCTCTTTTCATGGTCAGATGGCTGAGTCAGTCAGGTGGTGGGGAAAATTATGACTTCCCCATGGGGTTTAAAATCTTAAAGTCCAGATTTTCCAGGATATTTAAGCACTTAGATCAGGCTCAGATCAGATGTGTAAACCTATAGGTTACAAACAAAGGTTACTACACGTCTTACTCGTGTGGCTGACAGGATCTGGGCACTCAGGGGACTTGTGCCATGGTAGGTGCCCTGCAACCAGGTTTCCCCAAATATGCCTTTTTTTCCCAGGCACATCAACTCAGGCCCAGGGATTTTGTATCTCAAAAGCCCTTTGCACTGTTCAGACTGGCCTTGAACATGTCCAGGGATGGGACATATATATATGACATTCCTGGGCAGATATTTCTTCCTGGAAATCTCCAGAGAGAGGTATGGACACCATAGCAACTGCTTAAGTATATCAGAAGAATGTAACTTTCTTCCACAGGAGACTAAATGGTCCAGGGAAATCTTCTTTAAGAAATATTCCAGTGACTTCCTTCCATATATTGCATTTACTACCACAGTCATGGTAATTGTCATGGATTTTGTGCAGATGGCTGTCTATTAGGTAGTAGAATGAAGCAGAGAGATTTATAACTGGTTCTCTCTGCGTGTTAAGGGATAAGCATCCTTCAGGTTCCTTGGAAAGCCCAGGTGAGAACAGTTATTGGCAAATATTTAGCCCATTTCGCATATTATTTTAATATCAGCTGAAATAATATGTGCTTTAATTCTCACCTTTTATTGTTTAGTTCGATTTTTGGCTAATGCATTTTTTGCCATGACAGACACTAGGCTTTTTCATAAATTCCCAAAACTTTCTCTGTCAGATTTAAATTTTCCAGGTTTGGCCTTTCTCCAGGAGCAAACATAGCCCTTCTCTTTTCTGGCTCTAAAATGGGAAGTTAAAAGAAATACGTAGTTTTAATCAAACAAAAAAAAAAAGTCTTATAATTTATCAAAACCCAGCACTATAACTAAAGTATCCAGGGATCAAAGCTAATTTTTTGATTGAAGTATCCGCATCAAAAGAAGGTATTTGTTTGTGAGTATCATTGTAAGAATTAGGTCTGATTTGTTCAACTTTTGACCTGCTTTAGCATTTCCCTGAAGAGCTTTCCCAAGGCCAAATCCTAGCAAGGGCTCTGGCAGACGATCTCTTGCCAACTTTGCTGTAATAGTTTGAGATGTATTTGTCCTCCCACCTCAATCTTGTCTCCTGGCTTCTCTGCCCCTCTTCCAGAAGATGCTGACCACCTGCAGCAGGCTTGGCCATGGACAACACCATGGGGGTTACTGAGGCAGAGGTTTCTTATGTAACTCTCAGGACGAGATAGAGCTGAGACACCAGTGTGTGATTTGGCATGCCTTCCCCACAGGCACTTTTCCAGCTCTGCTGGAGGGCTCAAACCATCAGTGGGGGAGCACCAGCACACAGCTGTGAGAGGTAACTTCAAAACCAGCTGCAGCTGTTTGCTCCGAATACGAGGAGGAATGGTGAGCTCTTAATCCTGAAAATACTTATGCATGTGTTTATAACTGTGAGCAGTTCCAGGAACTTCAGTGGGGCTTGAAGTTTAATTGGCACGTAAATGCTTGCAGAACTGGGAGCCTGCGTTTTCACAGGGTCGAGCTAAGAAAGCTTTGATTCTCACACATTGGAGCAATATGTTTCTGCAGCCAGATGACACTGCAAGAAAAGTCCCCCAGTCTGGTTTAGACTTTCTTCCTTTCCCAGATGCATACCAAGACCAAGACCAGACACCTCCCTGACTGCCAGGATAGCAGAATGGTCACTCCTCGGGTCTGTGGGCGGCAGCAGGATGGAGAGGTTAAGCAGATGCCCTGCACTTCTCCTCTTTGTACAGCTTCTTTGGCAGAGAGCACAGCCTGAGGCTGTTTCTCCTCAGAGCTGCCCTCCAGGTGAGCCTTACAGTGGTGAATAGCTCCATGTGTGCTGCCTGAGCAGAGCGAGGAGCAGGCACTGCCCAGAGCTGCCCTGGCAGAACTGTGCCAGCAGATCCTCATGCTGGCAAACCCCAGTGGCCACAGGACACTTCTGGCCCTGCTTGCCCAACCCTGCGTAGGCAACCAGAGGAATGGTTTTGGGAACATGTCACAATCTACTTTTGCAGCTATTTTAGCTTCTTAGTCAGTGGCCTGACATCCTGCATTGAATCCACGGCTAGCTGTGCTGCTGAGTCACCAGCAGAGTATAAAAAGTCTTCTTTTCAGAGAGAGCTCAGGCAGAGCCAGCAGTGGCAGCCTTTGGGTGCTTAGAGTGAGGCATCTGAGTAAAAACAGCCCAAATATTTCAGAGCTGCCGGACACAGTGAGCTCCTAGTATAATTCATGTAAATTACGCTTTTTCTTCTTCCAGGCATTTTGAAGAAAGGTGTCCCCGATGGCTCATTTCCCCGAGGGGCTGTCTCTGGCCACATGGTCTGAAAGTGCGAAAACCCTCCCCCATGGAGCCCCCCTTGCCTCCTCCCCGCCCTAGCTCCGGCTCTGGGTCTGGACCCCCGACATTTGGGAAGGGCTCACACACTAAAGGTCTGAGTCAGGCAAAGCCCAAATTGTTCTGACTGTTCCCAGGAGAAAAAGTGGCAGGAATCTCCCCCCGCCCCGGGTGCTGAGGCTCCCACCAGGTCCTGCACATGTCCCTGCCAAGCCCAGCGTGGCTCTAACGCTGCCAGAGCCTTTGCTTGCACTTCATTAAGGTGCCTAATGAGCACACCAGTGTGCAGGGGTACTCTCCACTGACTCTGCGAGTCTGGGAATCTCATACCAAGCAAATCCCACATAAACATTTCCAAAGATTAGAAAAACAAGTTGTAGGAGCAGCCACGGAACTGGCATTAAAGTGTTATGTTTTAAGCAAGAAACGTCATGAAGTTACAGAGAATTCCGCACTCAAAATATTATTATAAACCACAAAACAGCCTTTGGTAACAGTGTCACGAAACAATTTCTCAGATATTACAATATAAACAAAGCCCTTTTTTCCCCTTCCCCCTTAAAGAGATACACCCTGGCTTCTGCCCCCTTTCCAGCAGTGCGTGTGTGTGCTCGGACCCTGCAGAACGAGAAGGTAGAGAGCAAGATGTCAAAGCCTGTCCCTCGCAGCCCCCCGGGAAGCAGGAGAGCCCTGCGGGGTGTCTCCCACCGCACAGCAATTAGCTCTGTTCTCCCGCGAAGATTTGCGGCTCAGCTCTTAAAAGCCGTTTCATAAATATTCGATGGCCTTTCCGACGGGGTAATGTGCCTCTGTGACATTAAAGAGGAAACTCTGCGAAGGGGAGGGATGACAACAAATTTATCCACCAATAGCACACTCTTTTGGCACAAAAGCACATTCTTATCTTTACATCCCATAATGAGAAGGCAGGGACGGGACTGTTGCTACAGCTCTCTGGGTGGGTAGATGTACAGTGCAAGAGAAGGGTGGCTGTAAACTGTTAGATATTTTTCCCCCTTGCCTTTGCAAAGAGAAGGACCCACGCTTGCGGTCCTGCAGTGGTTTTCCTAAGCCCCCGGTGAGGAGGACTTCTCTCACGATGTCAGACTGCGAGGGACTGCCTGTGGGTAAGCGCCAGATTTATATTTACCCCAGTGTCCTGCCGACTGGTTCACATTCTCAGATTGCAAAGTCACACGCGAAGCCGCTTGCTTTCGAAGGGAGCCAGAGCCGCAGCGGGGAGAGCAGAAACTCCCCAAACCACTGCAGATCCTGGTGCGCTGCCTTCCGAGTCCGGGCTGGAGGGCTGGTGAGGGTGGCGATGCCTGGATTTTCTCTGAAGGCACAGGGGCTGGGCAGGAGGAAGGGTTCTGTAATTGAGACAGATGGTCTGGGGTGTCGGTGTCTAGAGGGATGATGGTATCGATGTGTGCAGTCCTGAGCTCACCAGGGAGAGTTTCTGGGGATGGGTGCTGCAGGACCAGGCGCTGTGTTTGGGTCCTGTTTGTTGCTTGATAAACCTTCCCGCACGGTAACGGACCCAGCAAGGGCAGATAAATGTAATGTAAAGGCTTTATTTTCTGCAAGGAAATAGAAATGTACCTTGTTTTTAAAATAAGCGTGTTACACCCGTTGCCTATATCTGTGATGGAGTCCTTTACTAGCACTGAGGACTGTATCTGTCAAACTTCACTGAGCAGAAGAGCATGTCAGCAAGAAGCATGTTTCTCAGCTGGGCTTTTTAAAAACTTCTATAGGAATTATAAACATTCTCTTGGCTGCTTGCATAAAAGGAAACTCTTGTCAAAATGATAGCCAAATTTTCTGCCAAGGCATTTTACTAATAAACAGATGGACCATCAGAAACATATTTTATTTTTTCTTTTGCGGAGGCATGCATTTATCTTTTCACATAGGTATATATACACACGGGTACTGTGTAGCACTCAGGTTTCCCTGGTTTGTGAAGGCTGTGCATCAAAGATGAGGTTCTGGGACAAAAAGTGCATCTAGAGAAGGCTGCTGCAGTGTTTTCCTTTCTTCCTCCTCTCTCTGCTTCCATTTTAAAAAGCAAATCCCAAGTCCAAAACTGTGCACTCATAACCAGAGCAGAAAAATATAAATTATGTATATGGTGCAGAGTGAGCTGCACCATGCACAATTCCCTGTGCTGTTGCTATCAGCTAAAGACAGGAGAGATGAAAATGAGTATTTCCTGCTTACCTGCTCAAAGGGCTGATGTGTTAACCAGCAAAGTTTCACTTTTTCAGGCTTTGATTTTAAATGCCTAGCCCCAGTTTGCTTATTAAGCACTCTGAGTTGGGGGTGGGATATTTCAGGGTGACAGTAGCAGTATCAGCTGGCATCTGATATTAATGATGAAACTGATATCAAGAGTGCATGGCATCTTGTGTGCAGAAGTTACTGACATCTCAATTACCTTTGCTGCTGAAAGCACCTAGCAGTTTTCTTCCAGAAAAACATTCATGGATGCATTGAGGGAAGGACACAATTTTCTATGGGCAGGAATGAAAAGTAAAGTGAGGTTTAGATGTGGATCAGAAATGTGCCAGCATACACAGAGGAAAGGTTTATTTCTCTCTGTTCCCCCAATAATTCTCCCATGCCTCCCAGGCCTGCTCCAGGAAGCAGGGCTCACCCTGCCACATCCCAGACAAACTAACCTGTCCCAAGGGACACCTGCTTCACAGACCCTGCATAATATTCTGGTACCTGTACTTACAGATGTGTGGATGCATATATGCATATAAAAATATGCACAAAACCAGCAGTGGAGAGAGAAATGGTGGTACTCCATCAGAGTTACAAAGCTGTCTTAGAGAAAGAGTTGCTGACAGCTTGCTCTTAATGTCAAGGAATTTTGAAATAATTCTCTTTGTGGCTATTGCTAACTGGCTAGGTCAAAGGTTAAATCTTTAGCAGTTTAAAACTTAAAATTTCCATTAAAAGAGTTGCAAAAAATCATCATCAAACTTTCTAATACACTGGTTAGCATCCACTAGTGCAGAAATGCCCCTTCACTGAATCCAGTGGGCATAGCAAGGCTGGAATTCTACTTCTAAAATCCTTGGTTTTGCATGCAGCCAGATAATACAGCTACAAAAAGTTGGTGCAGTGACAGATATCATTAGCACTGTGATGTGGCTGCAATCCAGAGCCCTGCTTCTAACACAGACCGTGCAGCCCTGTGCATGCACCCGTGTATACACATGCACTCAGCTATAAATAAGTTTAGCCAAAGCACAATAATAGTGTCAAGCATATGTATTGCTTCAGTAACCTCTTTGCAGAGGGTATGCCTCACGAACAACCTGGAGAGCTGCACTTTGTAGTTACAGGAAATTAATGCCAGAGTTTTTAGACTGCTTTCAGCCTACACAAGAATGTAGCAGGAACAGCTGTGTAATTGTTCCCTCGGAAAAGCAACTCGGGGGGAATGGCTGAATGTAATCTTTGACTTAAATAGCTGGATAAGAGTGGGTTGATACACCAATAATTTTTCAAGAGACTTTATTCAGTAAGAGTATCCTACTTCAATGCTGGCAACGGTTAGGCAATTTTTCATGATGAAAACATTGGGTGTTTTTAAATTTCTGGTTTGTGTTCAATTCCAGCATGGCTGCACCCTTTCACTGTTGTAGAATGGAAAGTTAAACATGTGATGCAAACAAAGTTTTATTTTGTTGCTTGAATGTAGCACAGAAGACATTAAAAAAGTATTTTAAATGCCAGAATGCAGATTACACGTAAGCAAGTATACAGTCATTTCAGATTGAATTCATACAAATAAAAAGGCATTTGAAAGCCTTTTGAAATTTGAAAGTGAACAGAATTCCAAAATTTACACTAATAATTTCCCATTGTAACACAGGGAGATAAAGAAGAAAGAAAGATCAGTCACTTCAGGACAAATGCACTCCTATTGCTTCCTCATTAGCAATTATTGACATACTGATGCTATCCATTAGTGCCAGCTACATAGATTTCTTGTCACTCCTACATGCAGATAAAAGAAAAGCACATCAATTATTTAAGTGCTTCCCCTTGTGTGTATTATTTTTCTCTTGTAAGGAGTCGTAGTTCAGTCTCTGAACAACTGAACAGCTTTCCACGCACCCAGCATTTTGATTAGGAATATATGAGTCATGAAGGTTCTGGTTCTTAGCACAAACCTTTTGACTTCAGAAAAATCTCTGAAGTCACACAAAGGTTCTTAAAGTGCCTCTTTTCTTATTTTCCCCTTTCAGCCACAGACTGACTTTGAATAGCATGGGTAACTTCTTGTGGACAACATCACTGTTGAAATAACACAGGGTATTGAGCCATAACAGATGAGGATTATAATGCTGAAGAATACCAGGAGTCTCATATATGCATACTTTCTCTGTTATTTACTGCAACAGGGCTAAGAAGGGAAGTAACACAATTGATGTAGCTTGTTCTGCAGCAGGTGGCATGTGCATCTAACTGAATTTCCTTAGAATTCCTCACAAACTTTTATTGGCCTTGTTTCAGCAGAGGAGGAAGCAAGACTTTTCATCTGAAGTATGTTCCTGACTCTTTAGCTAAATACTTCCTTTCAAAGCTAAAATTACACATTTCAAACATGTCTTCAAGACAGACTGGAGCCAGTTGATAAAATTGGTGTTTTTAGAATTAGGATATCCCAGAAACCTATGGCAATTTAGATTTCTTGAAATTCAACCCATATTCTGCACTGTCGTGGGGAGTCCATTTATCTCAGCCAGAGAGGCTGTTAGTGAGTGACCTCCAGCTCCCACACTGGGCTGTCTCTAAGCAGCTACTGGGAATAAAATATGGCCCACATACATTTCTGTGACAAAAAATCATGATTCAGCACACGAATGAGCACTACTCCTGTCAAATAAAATTGCCTCACTTTCACATATTCACTATAGGACTATGCTTGAAATTAACATTTCATTAGATCTCATAAAAAAATGTCTATTTTTTGCAGATAACCCTATGTCTCCCTAAGGACTGGAGCACCATTTCTGCACTACAGTTTGCAGGGTGGGACCCTCAGTAAAAGGCAACAGCCTGAAATCACCTTGCAGAGCTGCTGTGCAGACTGCAGTTAGTGCTCTGGGATAAGCAGGGAAGGGGGAAGGTTTTTCCAGCATATCAAGCCAGTTACCTGCTGCAGCTTAGAAATGAAATGGCATGACTTGAGCTCAAGAGAGAGGTCTGCAGGATGAACCATAGCTCCTGACTGCACTAAACCCCCCAGCACTGGCTTGCATGCTCACAGCTTCCCCCAAGAGCATCCTCCTGCCATGGGAAGGTGAGCCCAAGGTGCTGGGGTGATGAGAACCTGGCAAGCATCTGTATTATTTGTCAGGGTTTGTAACTGATAAGCACTTCACAGGAACTCTGATCTTGGTGTATGGACTCCTTGGCAAGCTCAATTCCTTTTGCATTTGGGAAGTCAGCTTAGGAGATTAATGTTAGCTGTTAGAAGCAGTCACACATTTTCTAGGCTAAAAGTTTGCAACCTCTGGAATTAGGAAAATTACAAATTCTGCTGTGAACCTTGTTTTTGTCTTCCAACATGGGTATCCTGTCCCTGAGGCTCGGTGGTGGTTCAGTGGGAGCTGACTATGTTCCAGGGGTGTTCTGAGCATAGGCACTGGGTTAGTCTTCATCTCCAGCCTCTGCACTTCAAGTAGCAGGTGAGGTTTCTTTCTGTGGACTAGGCTGACTGTTCAGATGGCAGGCAGGGGCTGTGCCTGCTCACTGCTTTTCTGAAGCAGAATGTGAATATGTGTGTTATCTGTTACAGGGGCTACAAGTGGGGGTATTTGACCTAGATGAGATATTAACACCCATTTTCAGGAAAAAAAAAAGTTTGTTTGTTTGTTTTTCTTTGAGGAGGGGTGCTGAAGGAGGAGAGCTCTTTGAGGCAGTCAACAGAGGCAGTAGAAGTTTGCACAAACGTTTGCTGCATGGATGCTGGTTAAGGATCTACCTGGAAATAGAGAAGATGCTACATGTTTCCCAAGTGCTCCTCCCCTCCTCCCCCTATGGGACGATTTTCCTTATCTGCCGAAATACTTGGAAGCTGTAGTTTGTCCCCGGGTCTGTGAGCAAGAGCATTTGCACAGTACAGCACATTTCTGAACAGTCTTATTCCATGGTGTTTACAATAACTTAAGGAATGCTAAAAACGAGTGTGTTTTTTTCTCCTCCTCTCCTCCATCCCTCATAACATCTGCAGTATTTCCAACATATTCTGTGTTAAGCCATCAGTATTTAGAAGCCATAATTGCATTTAACAATGTCTGGAACCTTCTATTGCTACAGACCTGTTATACAGGCAGTAATTTAGAGGGTGGGGCCCCCTTCCTTTCTTTTGCTGTTCAGACTACAAACTGAGTGCCCAGTGTGCCCTCCCAAAAACCTGACGAGTGCCCAGTCTCTCATCATCATATTCAGTTGCTTCTCTGTCCCTGTTATTTCTTTCCTTACAGACTGTGATCAGCTCCCTCACCACACAACTAGTGGTTTCCACAATTAAATTTGCAACATTAGGATTACCTTACATCTCAGACCTCCTCTAAAAGACACATGAAAGACTGGCAAGATCCCCCAAAATTCTTTTTTCTCGTGGCAAAGAAACTCTGGGGCAGAGGAATGGGCTCCTGACAAATGGCAGGTGCTGGGCATGGACATGTTAATAGTGCCCAGGATCAGCTCCCCGAAGGAGTCCTGGGTTTCACGGAGCAGCTGAAGTCACCGTTGAGTCAGCAGGGCACACGGGGACTGGTCATGGCTGCTCTTTGGTTCTGCACACGGTCTGTCAATCACACCAATTGCTTTTGGAAGAAAAGCCTGTCTCCGCAAGCCCTTGCTGGGATGATTCCAAACTGGGCTTGTAAAATGGCTTTGGCCCTTGAGGAGCCACAACAAATTCCAAGGAGACTTTGGGAAGTACAATGCTGTCTCAATCACAAAAAATAGGGAGCATTTCAGAGAGGTGCCAATGGCTGATTTATCTCAGGCAGCTTTTCCACCCTGCCCGGGCAGGAAACCCCCAGCACCACTGCTCTCAGCATTGTTTGTATGGCTCAAGTTTCCACCACTTCAGTGCTCCTTGGGAGAACATAGACTCATCCCCACCAGGTATTCTGAGGGCATGAAATTAGGAGTTTGGAAAGATTTTTTGAAAGGTTTAGGTCCAAAATCCCCTCATAAATCCATCAGCACTACTTGCAAACTTGGCATTTCATGTGGTTCTCACCTATCTTGCAGATAAATGTACATGTGCACACTTATCACACTTACCCTTTGTGAGCTGCAGGATAAGCTCTGACTTTGCCAGTACCCCTCAATGACACAGTGCACCCAGAACACTTCCCCATGACTAACACAGTTACTGTGAAAATGGTAAAATCTTTGCTGTTGAACCAGAAGGTGAAAACTCCTGTTGCCAGAAAACTTGCCTGAAGAGGTCTGCTGATGCAATAATGAAAAAAAGCACACATGCAAAAAAAAAAAAGACCTGTGTGCAACATCTGAACACCTGAGTAATTTTTCACGGAGACTCTAAAATCTAAAAAGGTTACAGCAAGCTGAGTGTCTCAGGTTGTGCTTGATCATATGATAATGAAGGACTTGACTTCAGGTTAAACTTATAATTGGCACATCTCCCACTCATGCTTTGGGAGCATGATCCAGACTCTTTGGAGAGTCAAGAGGAGCCTTTCCATTCAGTCCAATGAATTAGCATCACAACTCTCAAAAATCTTGGAGCTATGTTTATCACCCTGACACAAATTGTACAAATTTTGGCTGGGTCAGATCAGTTCTACTCCTTAGAGCAGCAGCCTGAGCCCTGTGCTGTGTGGCTGGTGGGGTTTGCTGGGTGAGGCCCTGCCAGCAGGCATTTGTGGTGGATGGAAGCACCAGACACTAGTCATACTGTGTCCCAGCACAATTGCTCAGAGAAATGTATTTATATTTGCACTAATTAAAACCTAGTGAATGTTTCGTATTTCCCCTACTGAAACATCGCTAGATATGACTCAGCAATAAGTCATACAAAGAGCCATGTGTGCAGTACTATTCAGAGGTTATGTGTGAGAGACTGAGGCACATCAAGATTAAGCCAAAACCAGTTCCCAGTGCTGTGGGTGTCTAATTGGGGATGTCAAGGAGCTCTTCTTTCAGAGCACCCAGCACACCCCTTTATTTCACATATTCAAACTTCACTGGCAGCTGTGAGCACTGGACATGTCCATAAATCAGATCTGTGCTCTCTGGCCTGGTGTGAGGAGATGAGGATCATGTCATTAGTGACCATTTGGGAAAACCTGGGCTCCCACAGTCGCTCCATGGACCAACTCTTCTCCCTTCCAGAGCTGCTCTGCAGCTGAAGCACAAATGTACTCCAGTTCCCAGCAGAACTTTTCAAGCTAAGTTAACCTGAAATTGTCCTTGATCTTCCTGGAATGGTATACTTTACCATGTTCAATATCTTCAACAGGTGAAGCTGTGATATTATGATAAACAGGGTATTGGAAACACATATGTCATAAAATACAACATACTCTGACACCTCATAACTAGATCTCTAGCAATAAGTATGCTTGCTATAATAATAACAACTTGATACTTCACCAATTGCTTGGAAATGCTCCTCAGTGTCAACAGCTTCACACACAAACACCTCTGATACAGGCAGCTTGTCTCTGGGACAGAAAGTCTGTCATTTCTTACAGCTCTTTATCCCAAATCAGAGGCTCCCAGGTCCATCCTGTTGCTATGACAGTCAGCTGGCCTTCTGACACCCATCTGACTCAGGCATGTGATCACAATCTCTGTGCTGCAGGCATATGGACCACATGTGGAAAGGATTTTGAGAAGGAAACTATTATTTCCTGCATCTATCATAAATTCCAAATGGTATATTCAGGCATAACTATTCAAAACCAGGCAGTGCATTGATGAAATGGAAGCAATTTCTCTGGGAAATCTCATCTAAACTGTTTGATTTTTCTTAGTGCTGCCAACTCTTTGATGTTTATCATGAGCCTCATAATGCTTGTTCTAATTTTTTTTTTCTAAAGCCAGGTTTCCTGGGTCATGAGTTTTTGGTGGCTGTCAAAATGTCTATGCACTGTCCGTTTTCACCCAGTTAGCAACATATGGAGCTTGTTATGCCACTGGAGAGTGGAGATATTTTTTCAAAGATGTTTTGGTCAGGTATTTAAACATGTAAGTCTTAGGGAGAAGCATCATGTGGGAAAGTGCAAGAGAATTTGCAGTGTCTGGAACAGATATGGCAAGCTGAGGCATACAGTACTCACACATGTAGGATGGAGAATAATATTTCTCTAACAAAAACAGTTTTTTAAACACCAACCACATTTCTGTATGTTTTCATTTTGAGTCATTTAATGAAAAAAATTGGAAAACTCCAGGGAAAGCATTCAATCTGCTCACAGTTTTTCACAGGAGGAGTATTTGTTTTCCCAGCAAACTCCTCTTCTATGATTATTTGGTTTCTCCAGTTCTCTGGGGAGCATCCTAGCTCACAAAGGAGCTGAAGAGTCTTTTTGCTGTCCTTTACTAATCCCTGCCTGCTATGATGTCCTGTAAAGGGGGAGGAGTAAGAAGACAGTTCTTCACTCTTCTCCCACTGCACTGGGAGGACAAAATTACTGAAAAGTGACCAGATGACACATTTGTGCTGAGGCATGGTGAGTCTCACTCCCTGCTGTAGGAGCTTCCCTGCTCAGGCCAATCAAAACATAACCAACATCTGCAAGGATTCAGCACCATTTTGGGCTTTGGGGATGCAGAGAGATCATCAGACCTGGAGCAAGAGCATCTCCCTGCTTCACTCTGCCATTGGGATTTCAGCAGGACCAAGCCAGTTACTGGAGCAGCACATGTGCTCCTGTGCCATTCCCAAGGTCAGGTGTCCCTGCAGAGGAGAGGAGGCAGAGGAGCACCCCAAGATGCATGAGAAAACTCACTACCCTCTGGGTATGAGACAAAGGCAGCCAGGAGCTGAACATCTCCACTTTGTCCAAGGGGATGATACAGAATTATAAAATACTAAACCAATTTTATTTTCTCCAGCAGAAATGTGCCTCAGAGTTGAGCATGTGCATTTGCTTCCTCTTCCTAATGAAGCTCAGCAGCTGGGTTATCCTAGATAATGGTGCCAAATCTTTAAAGGTGTCCTCGTTCCGAGATGATTGCTCAATTGACAATCTGCCTTGTTAATTAAGCTGCCTTGAGGGACAGTGGAGAACTGGAGACAACTGGGTGTTTTAATGAGTGACACAAAGAGTGAGACAAGGCTGGAGCAGGAGTCCATCCCAGCACAGCCCCAAGCCCACCCAAACAGCTGGTCTTTGCCACCCGGAGTGCCTGTGCTCTCGGAACGATCCCGAATGGAGCTGATTGTAGTGAAGAGCCAGCACAGAGAGATCAAATTTACTTTCCTCTGCTTGACACAGAGCCTTGCCACAAGCCAATCTGCTCACAAGTCAGAGTCCTGGAGAATGCTGAGGAGTGAATGCAGCTGGGCAGGCACTGCCTAGTACAGCTTCTGGCCTTGTTCTCCTGTGCAAAATCACTTGTTGCTTGCAATGAGTCCCAGACCTGTCCTCTCAGCAGTACATAGCATCTGATGAACCCATGTACTCGAATTTCTGTGTTGGTCCAATACCATATATCTATAAAAGGTGTGAAAAATCAGCAGGAATGCTAATTACTCACTGAGCTCAGGCTATGGTCAGAGATAGCCCTAGGCTCCTGCCCAGAGATGGAGGTTAACTTTAGTTCAGTAAGAGATTATTTGATCCCTGTTTCTCCTTCCATTATTTCACAAAAACCACTCAGCAGAACTGAGTTATCTTCCTTGTCTAAATTCTCTGGCTACTGGTGATGCTTGGCTGCCTTGTCTGTACTTGAAAGGCCTTATGCTAAATTTAGACAAGGAGGAGATGCTTCTGCTCTGGACCTTCATTTTGTGGGTTACTCATTAAATGCTGCAGGCGCAATGTGAGCTAGAATCCTTTTTGCTGCACAGCCAGGTGGGTTTGGGATAGAAAACGGATTTCTTGTTGCTACCTACTGGACCTCCCCATGCCCTTCATGTGAAGGGCACATGCCCTGTGCCCTGAAGGGATGCTGCTGTGGGTTTCCAAAGACTCAGAATCAACTCCTTCTTTTTCACATGTTATCTAAGGCAAGCACTTACTAAAAATTGTCTCTGTTCAACTATGTATGAGGATCTCAAGAGATCCTAAATAAGTGATGTCTGTGCCACAGCGTGGTGCTCCCTGGAGATACTTACTCTGACACCTCTCTGGCCTTTTCTCAGTTCTTTGAGTCCTGCCCATCTGCTGCTGACTTCCCTGTTCTGCCCACCAGCAAGTCTTGGGAAAATACCTTGATTTTATCCAGAGAGGAAATAGGAAGCATCAAAATACCTGGTGTGAGAATTTATGGAAGCTTTTGCGTCTGAATACTCATGAAGTAAAAATGCAAAGTAATTTTCTGTTTGCAGTGAAGATCGTGAGAAAATTCTTTGTACTTTTTACAGGAAAGCATCTTCTACTATTTTCACATATTTAATAAAGGTGTTTCTCCAATTCTCGTGTGATAAACATGGAATTCTACCAAGTATCTGATGATGACACGAACTACAATAGTGAAATATGAGCCACTTGCTCGTGTCACTGAAATCTCAGAAGGGAATTACAGCCTTTAGCAGGGTTCATTTGAGGTATAGTACTTAAGGTAATAGGGCTGGACAATCTCATTAAGATTTATTTCCACCCCATTTAAACACGGGTTCAAAAGTACAGCTGGAGCTCTACTGGCTTTATCTGTGGCTTACGGAAGAGATTGGAAAAAGAAGTAAACAGAAAACACACTCAGTTGCTCAATCAGCCAGGAGACTGCAGTATAGAGCAGACACAGGCTTGTGCCCAGGCTTGGAGGCTGAGGAAATCGGAACAAACTTTCATCCTCATTATATTGCATAGGCTTTTTTCTTCTTTTTTCCCCCACCCATGGAATTTAGGAGGTATTGTGTCATTCCATGAGAGAGAGAAAGGCACAAAACAATTGCCTCTGCTCTTTGTTAATGGTAATTCACCATGTTCACTGGATTTCTTCCATCCCTGAATTTGTCCATACTCATTTGGGAAATGTATGGGTTAGGAAAAATACATTTTCAAACATTTCAGCTTGTGTTGCAGATTCCCTAAGTAGTCTGAGATGTTTACAAAGCTCCCAGCACATCAGGCTTTTCCTCCTGCAGACTGTGATATGTGAGGACAGTAATCCTTCTATCACACTCCAAGTGCTTGTTCTTGCTTCTGTTGAAGCCATCCACACTATGAGTTATTTGGAAGCATTTATTTTCTCTTCCTCTTCAGTATAAAAGAAGCAGAGGGTATTTCCTCCTGGGAGAGGAGAATTTGCTAGATAGCAAATGCAGAAGCCCACTGTATTTGCTGCAGTGTCTTTCTGGTGAGGGTGAATAGATGCACCCAGATGCACCAAATGTTCGAGGCTGGCTGCTCCTACCCAAACAGACTCATGGTGATCATGCCCTGAAGGCCACGAGCTTTTGGATCAGACACCCTGTAATCCACGGGCAAAGCTCAAGCTGCCAGCACAGTCCAGCTTTTCCTACTGCAGGCAGCAGCTTCAGGCTCACCCTGGAGAGAGGCTGGACTGCAGGACTGCAGGGCCAGCACCAAGGGAAGCCTTCAGCAGGCAGATGATGCAAACAGCAGAGGACATGACCTCAAGCATGTCCTTGGTGTTGCTTCCACATGCAACATACCCGAGCCCTTCAGTCTGGGAGTGGATTTTCTTGTTCGGACATTGCACTCTCACTTCTCTCAGATTTGGACCATCCTTTGTGGTTTACCAAAATCTGCAGTAAATTAGTACATCCAGAGGCCCCTGGAGAATACCAGGGCAGGGAAAGGCATTTGGACCTCTCCAATATTTTCTATGAGAGAGTCAGCTGAGAAGTAAATCCAGCATTGCTGTTCTTGAAGTTTGATTTCCTTGGCACTTGTTTGATGCATAGAAATGTACAATCAACACTGCCATGTAGACAGGACTAAAATCTGAATGTTTGGAAGAAAAATAAGGGATTGAATAGAAAGAAAAATGGAGTCAGCAGTTCTAAGAACCCATCACCATAGTATCACGCCACTATTTACAAAACTTCTCTGTGAAGAAGTTTCCATGTGCTCTTTCTTTCAATTTCAGTTAAACTCAACATAGTCACTGCTTTGGATTTAAACTGTGCCCTGAAAGGCCTGTAATCTAAACATGGAAACATTTAAGTCATATGCTAAAAGAAGAAAATGAAGTTGTTTCCAGTGCTGTGTGAGGACCCTGGGCTGATCCTGGTGACCTGCAATGGCCCCATTAACACCCAGGGAAAAATCTCTTGCAAGCCTCAGAGCTGCCATGCTGGGAGGAAAACCCAGACATACCATTGTTCATTGGGGAAACTCTCCCACAAGCCCCAAATCTGTTGTCTCTACATGGAAACCCCCCTGCAAGCTCCGTGGTTGCCATCCTGGGGTGGAAATCCTCCTGCAAGCCCTGGAGCTGCTGTCTTGGGGTGACAGCCCTCATGCAAGCCCCAGAGTTGCTATCTTGGAAGTCCGAGGCTGGGCCAAAGGTAATGAGAGCAGCCCAGGCAGCCTGCTGAGCTGGGACAGAACATGGCCCCTGTGGATCTCTGCAGCTGCATCTCCAACTGTGCCTGGCACATCTCTGCACTGTCCTCTCTTGTGAGATCTAGGTGTGCTCCAGCCTGAGAGCAGCAGAATAAAGCCCCATCTATTTTCAGTGGCTGAGTTGTGTGAAATACAATTCAGACTCTGGCACGAAGAATGGAAAATTATTTGGGTAGTCAAACTTCATTTTGTTTAATTTGGAATTATTAAGAACATTTATATTTTTAAACATAATGTTTGACCTGACAGTGTCCCATTAAAATGCTTCATAGAATCTCATTAGTGTCGCTGTTGAGCGGCTAGCTGAGGACTGACCCAAGTTCTCAGACAAGGAAAGAGAGGAGAAAAAGAACTTTATTGTTTTGAATTCCATATATATAGAGTTTACAGAAGTGCCCCAGATTGGTCAGCCCGAGACCTCCCCCTAGGCCCAATTGGCCAAGCCCGAACTGACTCAATCCGGAGAAACTGTTTGCAAAACATCCAAACTTTATCTTGTTTATGAAATATAGCAAAATGTTCCCACGGGAAGAACCTGTGCTAGCCACACATTAGGAGCTTCTGTGCAGTATCGTGTTTATTGCAATTAGCAAATATTAGTGGCTCAGACACACAGCAAGGTATTTTTCTGCCCTGCTCCTATTTTGTTCCTCCATCTCTTGCCTCCCATAACCTAAGCCTAGCCTAGATTAGATCCTTTCACATATCAGCCTTTCTGTCTGACAAGTCTTAAAGAAGGAGAAATTTTTAAAAAGGGAAATTAATAGAAAATTACCATTAGGAGCCACTGAGAAATCAAATGAGTCTTTTAGATTAAGTCTCTCACTAGAGACAAGGCTAGTATCAGTGCCAGTGGCATTAGTGGCACTAAGTTACTTAATTCCAGTATGATTCAAAATCATTTGTAGCTATGAGCTTATCCAAAGTAAATCCTCATCCTCCCAGGTCTTTTATTTGCCATCTCTTGACAACCTAGGTTACATATAAATGAGCTCATAAAACCTGTGAAGGAGGAATATATTTTCATTTGTATTGAAGTTTCATGCACGCAAATTCTACTGCACTAATACTAGTAATGAATAGTATTAGTAGTTAATGAACTCAAGCCTTATTTGGGCTTTTTTGGGGGCTTTTGTGCCCTTACTCAGATATGAAATATGTGAAATGAAAGGAAGATTTCCCCAAAGAAGGACAGAGGCCAATTTTAAGAGATACTTAGACTTTGCTCCAGTCAGTGGCAAAGGGTGGCCCAGCTGCCTGTGTTCCAACCAGGATGGATCTCACAGGATGGCTGGAATTTAGCCTCTGAGGTCTCTCATGGTTTATGAGCAAATCACAGGCTGCTAAGCCACTTTAAGCCCACAGACTGTTCAGCATTGCAGGGAGGAGCAAAGGTTTGGGTACCTGAGTCTCAAATCCTACTACATTTGTCATAATTCTATTATAAGTGCTAGTTCAGACCTTTCAGCCCAACCTGACACTTCTGTGTGTACACACTAATGCTGAGTCTCGACACTGGTGAGCAGATAAGCATTGGTTCTTATCCTGCAGCCTCTCTCTCAAGAGGGCAGAGGGCATGGTGACTGATTGGGCTGGGCTGTTGTGCACAGTGAGGAGATGCACTTAGGAAGCAGGGGAGAAACCAGTGCTAGACACTCCACCACTGACCTTGACCTTTTCCCTGGCAATGCCGTGTTGCTGTGCTGGGAAGGACTGCTGGTCCCCTGTCAGGCTCCAGCCCTACTTGACTGGTGAACAGCATGAGATGTTAGTGCTCCTTCTGCCAGGTGTGCTGGCCTGCACTCTGTGTGAGTGATGGTAGCTGGAAAAAAGCCCCACTTTTTTTTGGCTGTTAGAGGTTTTTTTACTTTTTCCAGAACAGGAGAAAATAAAGGTGTCCATGAAGCTCACTTACTCACTTAACAGTTAGATAAAAATGCATCCAATCCTTATCTTCTTGATTTGAATAGAACTTACTGCAAAGGTGCCAGATATTTGGAGCAGCAATCAGTAAAATGATTTTTCATTTACTGCAAACATCAAAACTCCCTCATGAGGTTCAGAGATCAGTTTAGAGAGTTCATTTTTTTGGGCTTGGGCAATGAAGGCCCAGGTTTAAAGGGCTATTCTTCAGCTATTAATTATCTAGATTTAAGGACCCAATTCACAGATATATTCTAATTATATTCTTTTCCACTGGAGTTGCTTGGGTAACTGCTTCTACTCCCAGCTGCTGCTGCTGCTGCATTTTCCTCCTAATGCCCTGCAGTGGGACAGCCTGCTACTTCACCACTTGGGAATCAATCCCAGAGTGTCTCTTGCAGGAGATGTACTCCAAGTGCTCATCACTGGATAAGCACAACCCCCAAAGCCATTTGGAGTGCTGTGTGTCATTGCTACAAGTAGAAATTATCAGTTGCAAGATGTCTGGAGGTGGTTTGCATTCCTGTCTGGAAATATTCATGCTGAGTCTTTCTCATTTCCTCATGTTTTCACTGATTTCAGGGAGCTCAGCTTGGACCTACTGTTTGGGTTGAACTTATGGTCCCAAAATCTCAAGATCTCATGTATTATTTTTCTTGGAAATTTTTTGATCCAAAAGTGCATCAACTGACAAGTGTATCTTTGTCCTGTTGTGTCTCATACAAATGTAATCTCTGCAGCATATACTGGTTGAACTGAAAAATATCCCTGATATCTACTTCCACTGCCTTTTCAGGAATTGATTTAGGACACATTCTCAAGATTAATGCCTTGGCCGATGGTGAGGAGCATTAGGAGTGGGACCAAGATAGGGTCAGATTACATAAAAGGAGAAACACTAGCTGCAAAATCCACAACTAGACAGGAGAGCAGAATATCTCATGGATTAATTTATCAATATTTCAAAGCTGCTCTGCTGGAGATGGAGCCAGCTCCAGCACTACAAACTAGAGCCTATATTCCAGTTGTTTACTGTGATCTTGTACTAGTTGTTTTGCAGAAAATTTAAAGAGAAGGATAAATATTTCCTATAAGACCTGTTGCCAAAGAAAATGTAAGAGATATTATTTTCAGCTGCTTACTCATTAAGAGGGAGCTGCAGCACTTGAGTTTTGCTTTGCTTTTTGGCTGCTGGGAGCCAACAGTTTTGTTCTTTGAGTGTGGAAGTGTGCACACCCAGCTGTTGAAGGAAGACAGGGATAAATCGGAAGTCTTCTGAAGTTACTTTGTTAAAATAGTATGTATAGTCTAAGCATGTGCAATCATAAACATGCTGTTGGAAGGGAAAATATTTGGGGAAACTTTTACAAATTGGAAGACAAATATGCTGGTATCTCTAGTTGTGCTCCAGTAAGGACATGTAGTATTATGTGCAGATTGCCTGAAGACATCACTGCCTTCGTCAGTGGTAACAGTGTTTTCTAACAAAGACAGATTGTGCCTACAGGGGAAAATAAAAGAGGTGACTGCCAAATAATATCACTGAATGTATCAGGAAAATACTATTTAGCTACCAAAAAAAAAAAAAAAAAACCCCATAAAAATCTGGTTACATGGCTTGTCTAAACTGAAGAGACTAAATAGTTGGTAAATAAGATTCCTTCCAGTCCAAACCTATGGTTCTACGAACTAAGTGTAACTGCCCAAAGGATTAATCTATTATCCCAGTTATCCTACTGCAGCTTTAATACCTCACAAAATGGTCCTTAGCAGCAACAACTAAAACCAGCTATATTTTATTAGCTAGCAGTGAGTGTGGTAACATCAAAAGATACCGTGAAAGAAAGAAAGAGAGAAAGGGAGTGAGGGAAAGGAAAGGAAAGGAAAGGAAAGGAAAGGAAAGAAGGAAAGGAAAGGAAAGGAAAGGAAAGGAAAGGAAAGGAAAGGAAAGGAAAGGAAAGGAAAGGAAAGGAAAGGAAAGGAAAGGAAAGGAAAGGAAAGGAAAGGAAAGGAAAGGAAAGGAAAGGAAAGGAAAGGAAAGGGAAAGGGAAAGGGAAAGAATCCCTGGAAAGGCCTGACTCCACCATGCACAGCTGCAGGGATGCTTTGGAGGTTTTGGCTCCTCTGTGTTTGGGACTCACATAAGTAACATCAACATTGCCCTGCCCTCTCAGCTAAACACCTCTGATTTACCTGCCCTTCACATTGGAGCAGATATAAAGAGGACCAGTGGGCAACTAAAGAACCATCTTGTTCCATCATTCTTCCTAGGGTCGTTAGTGATGGGTAGAGTTTGCATACAAAAAATAAAGGATATTTCCAGGAATACAGTGATATTGTAACAGATAATAAAAAAATCCAACACAGCCCATTTCAGTTTCAAAATGCCTATCAATAAGCTCAGTTATACGTTCATAAATCGTCACTTGAACTACAAGGATGTCACCAAAGAGCCCAATTTAATTTCCTCTCAATCCATGACAATTTACAGGACCATGATTTAAAACCTGGTCATCACCCTAAGTGTGTATGTTTGGGGGCTGGGTAGTTAAATCACAAGAAGCTCTCTTTCTCGCATGAAGCCTTCCTTAGCTGTACTTCTAGAAGTTATTCAATGCAATTAGTTATTACTTGCATAAATCAGAACAATGCAAAGAGGTCTGCCACTGGAGTTTAGCAGCATATTCCTGTTTCTGTTATTATTCTAACATATCTATCCTAAGAAAGGGATGATTACTTGGTTTTGTTTGCTGGGGCTTATTTTATTATTATTTTCATTGGGGGGTTATTTTTTTTTTTGTTTATGATGTTATATGCTCCCAGGGAAATAGTAGGCAGTGATTTATTTATGAAATTCCTACAGCAGGAGGAAGTCATGCTTGAGTCTTGCTGCCATGGAGGGAGATAAATAAACTAACATATTTAGCTAAAGAATATATAACCCATAGGAAAACAGACTGAGCAAGACTGGAGAGACATATACAAGCTGGCACGGAAGATACTGAGACAGAGAACAGAATGTTTAGATAGAGGCACTTCTGGGTACTCCCCACTAGCAAACGAATCATCAAGGGCATGACTGGCTATTTTTGGTAATAGTGTCTATGTTACTTTTGCCTTTTACTCTGAGAAAACTGTGAAGCACTTAATAGGAGATACTAAAAATCCATACAGAGCAAAGCTGGGCTTCCTTGTAGGGATGGGCAGGACTCAGAGTGCCTTTGGCTTGGCTGTGCTTTAGACCCTACAGGGATAGATTAGATAGATAGATAGATAGATAGATAGAACAGACAGACAGATATGAGGGGAGGTGTCTCCATGGGGTAGTAGTTCACTCTTCCAACATACATCATTACACGGTGGGTAGAAAGGGAGTCCTCAGACACCCTTAGTGCTGACAGCCTCCACTCCCATGCTTCCTGTCAGGTCCTCTGTGGGGATCAGGGAGATTGCATCTTCTGATATCCTAATCATTGCTCTGGGCAAAATCCTTTGACTTCAGCTGTGAGGATCATGATTTAATCCAATAATTTAGCCCAATAATGGAAACCAGCTGTTAACACAATATTTGGTTTTGTCACTATATTCACCATTGGGAAGTAACTGGCTGCAAAGCCCCTTTAACTTGTGGCAGGGCATTCCATTAACACATGGAAAAAAACAGCCAAGATTTCTCCATTGGCAGCACTTAACAATTTTCTCTATTACTTTGATGACTATTCACTTTGAACGGAAAGTGCTTTTCCGCACCATTGAAGCACAGCTAGTACATAACCTTGGAGCACTCTGAAGTGCTGAGATGCTACAAGAAGTCACACTTAGCAGGGCACATCCCCTCTTTGTCACGCACCGCCCGGCGCCAAGCCCTGCACAGCTCCCTGCCTGCAGCACGGCTGTGTCACCCACAAACCAGGACTGGAATGTGCCCTGTGGCGTTGAGGGGGAACTGAGCTATTTCATCTGCCTTCCCCTTTCGCATGATTACCAAGTCGATTTTGCATTCAATTCCTAGTATGCAATTGATGGTAAAATCTATGCAGGTCTAAGCTTGCTCCCCAGGCTTTTATTGGATAGCAGAAACAGTGTGTACTTGTCAGGCGGTGGGGGATATAGAGGCTGTAAGTTGGGAGGCTGATGTTCAAATCCAGCAGATCAGCATAAAGCCCTCAGGATATTGTTCTTGCTGCAATTACAAGTAACAGCTAAAGAAAGGGTAGGAGAATCTCACATAGTGAATAGAAACGTGTTTCTTCAGTTGCTTGGATGAATACTGCAGACAAGGGTAAATACTTGTGACTGTAAAGCTCTCGGTGAAAAATTGATCCCTATTTGTGTCTCTAGCTGCCTCTAGCTTTTCCTTATGGGAGGCAGAGGTGGGTCATCAGAGTGGTCCTTTTAAGCTTGGTACAAAATAAATCCTGATTCAAAAGTCTCCTTGTGTGACCTTTGCTTATATGCACAAGCGTTTCTCATGCAAAGAGCCCCAGTGATGTTGATGCTAATAGGTAGATGGTAGAGACAATTTCACTGTGACTGTTAGAGACTGGAGATGAGGAACAAAAGCTCCTTTCTGAGAGCTGCTCATCCATCTCGAATGCTCTGACTCACTTCACCTCGTGTGGGACTGACTGCTTAGAAAAACCAACACTGCCATCTTTTTACCACGTGTGCAGGAGCACAGCCTTAGCATACACAAAGCATTACTCATTTCAGCTGATCCCATTAACGCTGAAGACACAGGCTTGCACTTAACTCTGGACCAGCGGTAGAAAAGGCTTCTGTATGAGAGGATTATGACCACTGTTCAGATGCTCAACATTTCCTAGTTAAAATATTTCACTATGAAGCAGTAGTGTCATTAACAGTTTGCAGTGTATCAGCGTCTGCTTTATTTCTTCTGTTAAAGTCTTAGTAAAGTTTTTTGGGTTTTGTAAGGCTGTGATGAAAATAAAAAGTAATTGTTGCTGTTCTTGATTTTTGCAAAATTAGTTACTTAAGAAAGAGAGGAAAAAAAAATCTCTGGCTCAATTGTACAATGTAATCAAACCATCAAAGCAAAATGTCAATGCAATGCCACATCAATGGAAGCATAGAGATGAGCAGATTTCTGGTCGCCCAACGTGCCTCTCTGAGCATGCTTGTATGCAAACACAAACTCAGTCTGGCATAAATTAGATTAACTATGTTATCTTGCATCAAAATATTTTCCCAGTTCTGTGTGTTTCCAAATATATCTAATTTATGCATTTCTGAGTGTATAGTGTGTATTGCTCAGAGCTGAAGCAGGTGTAGTGACTCTTCTCCTATTTAAATCAGAGATGCTGTTGCATATTTCCCTGGATAGAAAAAGTACTTCTCCAGGTGGTGCCAGGTTTGGGGAAAAAAAAAAGGAAGTTAACAAATTCACAGAAAGCATCCAACACAAGCCCTCCAAACTATAGTATTTTGCTGCAGGACATGTACTCTCCCTTTCCAGTGACCTTGCTATCCTAAGCATGTTCTTATGACATCACCTTAATGCTGTGGCTTTAAAACAGCTTAATTAATTTAGTGTCTATGCATTGCTGTCTGCTGCCATTGTAACATCCACACAAATAAAAAGAAGGGAAGGCACTCAGCTGCCTCTCATGCAGAGCCCTTTGAGTCCAGGACATAACCCACCAGCTGCTCCAGGAGCATCGCTGAGGAACATGAAGTCCATCCCTGAGGAACCAGCCCAGGCTGACCACAGCGGAGCACCAGAGTTCTGTGCAGGTCATTTGTTTCTTCCATTACTTAATTCCACATTGCTGTTGAAATGATGACTGCCTTGTATTTTATAACAGCTGGGGATTTTAACTTAATTTACAAAGTAATTAATTTTCTTTAATTGCGGTGGGGGTTTGGTGTTAAGTGGTAAGTGGACAGGGATAGCACAATGATGTTTTCTGTGGTCTGGATATATTACTCTAAGATTGTGTCATTTCTGTATGGTCTGATTTTAAATACTGTACTACAGCAAGAAGAATTGTTCTGATCATATTTTCTTTATAAGTATTACCTGTTCATGGTGACTAGTTTAGTCTTAGTTTAGAACAGAAAATAGCTTTCCTTTTCCTCCAGTGCAGACTGGAAAGTAGACAGGTGGCAGTAAAAAAAAAGGACCACAAATCTAAAGCGAGCTATAATGCCATTAATGGTTTAAGTTACTTTAATAAGAAAGGATTTGTTGCTTACTAGCTTGACATTATATATAACTACTTTCAGTCAGTAAGGAAAAAAACCAACAAGATCAGCTATCAATATAATTAATTTTAAATATATTTCGTTTTCCTAAGTAGTAGACTTGTAGATCTTTTTATGATGTCCATTAATAAAAGTAATCCACATCCTGAGATCTAGCCAAGAAGATCCAAGATTGGAGTTCATGCAGAGACTAATCTATACAGATTACATTTGGCAGCATACCCCTAGACCAGATTCAAACCAGAAGAATGTGTTGTATTTCTACCCCACCCCAGAAATACCTGTGCTGGGGTACAGGGACCTGTTGGGAAATGGCAGTGGTGGTCTGCAGATGTGATCCTGGGAGGTGTTGTCAGCAGCTGCTGTATTCTGCTGGTGCCCTCAGCAGTCCCTCCCTTCCCAGCACTGGATTCCATAAAGCTGCCTGAGGCTGCAATGGGCATCACTGCAGCAAGGGGTGTTATCTGTGTTATTGACCAAAGCTGGGCCCTGGACAGTGAGAACAGGTTCAACCTGCCCTTCTGACAGCCCCACTGCTGTATTTCTGCATGTGACTCATTAACTGTGAGCAGCTGAGACAGCCCAGGTAGGAAGATGCTTTTGGAGCAGGCTGATTTGCTCAGAGAGAACTTCAGAAAAATGCTGTGCTTGATCTTGTGGAACACGCACACTGAGGATGGAGGAGAACCATTAAAGAGCCATTTTATCCTGGCATAACCCAAGCATAGTTCTCCCTCAGACATCCAGGAACTATTGAAAGACAGAAGTACACTGAGGTCTCTGCACCTATCTGAAGCTATGCAGCTGGGATGTTGGATGCCAGGGTTTGTGGAAGAGCAGATTTTCTTCCTTTTTAACAAAAGTAGTTTATAATAGATGGTGTGACCAACCCATCCTCATGGATTCTTCTGTGCTCAGAATAAAGAGATATCTGGATGTGGATAAATTATACTACTTTTATCATAGTGCTGGAGTTCACATCACCCAGCATGAGTGGGATGGGAATCCCCAGCATGCAGGGGCCCCATGGAAGGTGGGGACAGTGGCTTTTGGAAGTACCACAGAGTTGTGCAGGGAATGGTCATGCTGGGTTGCCTCCTGCACATCTCATGGTGTTGACGCTGAGCCATGCGTGCACCCAGGCACTTAGCTGGCTTTTATTGCATACTGATGCTCTCCTCCTGGCCATCTCGTCCTCAAGATGTTTTTCCATCTCCTCTAATCAGATTAACCAGCTGCTCATGCTTTAAGGACGCTGTGGGATGTACTTCAGACTGTGGTCTGTCTCATCTTCCTATTTACTCCCTTGACAGCTGTGTGCCTCAAGCTAGGGGATTGTATCTCTCTTGACTTGCTGGGGCACCAAAATTCCATTTTCTGTTTGCTGAGCACTATGTTCTGTCCAAAACAGGGCTCAAGGTGATATCTTCCCTAGGGATGTATCAGGGGCAGACCTGTCCTATCTGCTTCAGACTGGTATTATCTTCCAAGATACTTTAAGGGATGATTTTTTACATCCCTCAGGGTGACACTGGGTACTGTGGGATGGTAGCAAGTGATTGAGATGGTACCTCTGAAGAGAACAAGTTGCCACCACAGCTGAAGCTCCAGCTTCTTTGTAAGGACATGGTGAGGAGCTAATTTGTTGTTAATTTGCTGTAAATAGGAAGTAAGGTGGGTATGTGAAAATGGTCATGAGGATTTTCCATACTTACATGGGGTCAGTTCTCTTACTCTGATTTTAAGATGACATATCTCTGGTGATGTAAGTCAGTTTTTTCATTTGTGTTCACAATCCATATATATAGCAGTAAATGTCTATGCAAGCTGAAGAATAAATGTTTCCATTGTTGTGCTTAGAATCTGAAACAAAGACCCTGGTAATACTCTGAATAGTAACAAATATATCCAAACTAGAACATAGAAGACTTTTTCATAAATATATTCATTTCAGGGTGCCTGTAACTCCGTTCTTAAAACACACCCAGACTTAACTTGCCAGTGAAATCAGCAGTGGCTGTGCCAATCAGATGATCAGCAAAGAACTAACACATTGTTTACAGGACAAAGTCTGGGATCTGCTCTGCTCCACAGTGCTTAGAAGCAGTGGCCATCACTACTTTTTTTCTGCTATTCTCCAAGATCTTCCAGATTTACAACTGGACTTGGGAAGCAGTGGTTTTTCTGAATATGCATGTATCTTCCCTCATAAATTATTTCTGGAACACATGTTTTAAGTAGGGCAACAAAGATATATGAAGTAGACCAGCTGTAATTGTTTATGTGCAGTTATTTTTTATGAAGTAACTTGGGTTTGAATCACAGGTAATTTTACTGTGGTGTTCATTACAGCATTAAAGTATTGATTTTGTTCCCCTGGTCAATAAATACTGGTTTTAATATAAGTTTACTTACACAGAGCTAACACTTGTGATGCTGTGTTTGTTGTTATCTTGTTTCTACAACAAACATTAGCTGCAGAAGATAAGGTAGCTGTACCCAGCTCCTATCTCAGCCATACCAGAGCTGAAATCATGACCAGGTTTACATTGACTGCACTTCTTTTGCACAGTTTTACATTCACTGTCTGGCTTTACATGGTCTTGTGCTTATAGCACTGCGGGTATATTTGTGCTGTCAGTATATTTGCCCTTTAGACAGCTTGGATAAATGGTGATGTGGTCATTACCCATTTGCCCTAATCACTATTGATAAACCTGTCCTAAAATAAAAGAAAAAATAGCATTAAGCTAGTTAGTCTACTGAAATATAACTGTCTACATACACAATTTTCTTTCTGCCTTGAAATTAAAGTGTTAAATACACTGGTTACTTATGAAAAAAAAAATTATAATTTCTTCCTCTAATAATCACTGAATACAATTGTCAGAAACAAACAGAAATATTTTCATTTTATATTGTGAAAAGTCTTCTGGAAATGTAGGCTTGTGTTGAAGCATTTCTCAGAATAGTTCTTTAGATCCATCTGTCAGAGGAAGATACTAAAACGGGCATTCTTTATCAGTTTATATATTATGGGCCTAAGCTGACAGCTTTTTCTGAAGCACATTTCCTGTTGTTTTCATTGCCCTTCTGAAACATAGATGATACCACATAGGAACATCCCCTAGTACATTTATTTACTCTTTTTGGCAGATTAAATTCTCCACATCATGCTTTCTTGGCTTATGTGCACCAGTATTTAGCAGTACCAACTCCAAAGTGTTATCAGATTATCAGCACTGATTCAGAAACATTATCATCCCTGCCCCATCTTCTGTCCTCAAGTCTCCCTACCAAAATTCAGGTTTCTTTCATATTCTCATTAGGTGCTTGTACCGTGTCTCTTTTCAGCATTCTCTGTTCACAGATGGATGCAGCAGTGTGTCATTACATTCCTAAAAAGTGCTCAGCCGGATGGGGTGGGGAGGAAGCTGGAAAGCTCTGCCCCACAAAGCTCTGCTTCTGTACCACTGTGCCAGGGAGCATCATAGTAAAGTCTCTCCAGAATGGAGCTGCACCATCAGCCCAAGCACATCACCTCATTTGAACTCCTGCAGTATATAGAATGACGAAAGAGGTTTTATTTTATCCAAGAATATCTCCATGAAAGGAGTTTTAAGTCATTTCATTTCATCACCAATTGTGAAATCTCTGCCATTAAAGACTTACTCAGGCAGAACTATGGATGGGAATATCCCTATTGCATCTTGAATATTCTTTCTTGTAATAAAAATGAAAAACCTGATACATATTATTACATTTTGAATGAAGCCTTCTATGCAGTGGGGTTTTAATGATCTCACTGTTGCCAAGTTTTGCTTTCAGCTTCCCAGTGGAACATTTTTACCAGACCTATTAGGTAATGCACACAACTTTCAGGCACAAATTCACTATCTCCTATTCAATGTCCTCATGCTAGACCTTGCCAATGTCACAGATGTTCTTTTTCCATAAATTCCATCAACCGTGGTCTGGAAGCTGTGGTTTTTGTTGTTCTGTTCATCTCTGCTTTGTGTTCATCTGTGAATTTGTTAGAGCTGGTCATTACCCTTTAACAAAAACATTTCTGCTTATCTTCTTTTTATAATAAAATTCCTGAGGCAAATTATAGAAAGATCCTACTCTGCTGTGGGCCAAAATTGACCCTTTTGTAAGCATCAGAAATGTCTTCAGAATTTAAGATGAGAAAATGTGCATTGTCACAGACAGTGAATGAGGAGAATTTTTTCCCCCCAAATCTCAGAACAAGTCAGTTATACAGATTTTGCATTGCTTACTTCTTACTGGCTTCTTTCTAATGGGATAGTTCACATTTTGTCAGCTCAAAAGTGGAAGCTTTAAAATTTATGAATCTTTCAAGTGCTACTTTCCATAGGACATTAAACACTTGGTATTTTCCAAAGAATTGAGGCTCCCAGGGCCATAATAAATATATTTGACTCTATATCAGTTGCATGGAAGTCTTGCCCTAAGAAAATACATGACCCTAATCAGTGACTGAAGTCTGGGCTGACTCTCCAATCCTCAAATAAATGATTGCCCCAGAGCATCTCAGCTGAGATGGGAGCCTGAGGGCACATCAAGGCTGCTGTCACTATTTCAGGCTCCTGCTGCGAATCCTCTGCCAAGGAACAACCTATTCATCTATTATAGTGGATCCTTTGGTCATCCCTGTTTTATTGCCTTTCTTTCAGTATTGCTTAAGAAACAGTCCTTTACAAACCAGAAGATTAATGACATCACCTAATTGGTTTTGCTATCCTTAGAGATGATGGGCCAAATTAATCCCTGTTAGAGCTCCATTAATCTTTATGGATTTACACCCAAGATTAATTCATCCCCATGATACTAATCACTTTCTGTGTGGTCTGTGGAAAATCACTTAACTTTGCATGTTGGTTTTCCATCCCAGATGGAAAATGGGGGCAATCATTTGGAGTTCAGTGAAGAGAAATGCTCCAAACACTCCTAGGATTGGTTAAAATGTAGGACAGTTTTTAATAAAATGCACATTTTATTTCTGAATATTAGTTTCACTTCTTAGTGAACTTTGGATACAAACATTTCCCTGTGGGGTTATGGATGTGCCTCATATTTATACCAAGAAAAGTCTTGGTACTGTAGAACTTGGTGAGAATTTATGTGCTGATTATCCCAGACCCAGGGTGTCACACTTCAGGTTTTACAGAAGTCACACACTCACACCCAGAGGCAGAATTTGGCCTTTTTCATTTCTGCTTCATTGAGGCCAATTTCTACAGCTGTTCCCCAGTGAGAATCTCACTGAAGATAGCAGGAATTTTGCTTAAGTAAGGATTACAGGATTAATCCCTCTATCTCCAGTCATGTTTATTTTGGCAGTCATTTAGCTCAGAGATCTCCAAAGCTCCCTAGCTTAGGTTCTCTCCATTGTGCTCACAGATATGCATCTAATTGCACCTCTCTTGGGTTAAAGAAGCAATTGCATTTACCAGGAGGCTTCTATATTTGCAGAAATGTGCTGGTAATGCCACCAATTAGATAAAATTGGGAGTTCTCACATACGATAGAAAAGAAACTCCTGATAAGGGTTGCAGCAATTTATTTTAGCTGGGACCATGCTAGAGGTGAGTAACAAGCAATCCATCAATCAGATGACAGAAAGTACACTTGAGTTTTACAACCTATTCCCTTTGAATAACCCCAGGCACTATTACTCAACCGGAAAATATCGGTGTTGAAATCTGTTATTCTCTATTTATGATATTTAATGTGTTCAATTGCCTATATTAGCTAATATAGGCATATTATACCAAATAAATAGTATAATAAAGTAGTTAAAAGGTCAGTTTTTGCAGTCTTTTCTAGAAAGAAAGTATAGAGTAAGATTTAATAATATTTAAAAAAAAAAAAAGAAGGTGCAGTATGTTCAGTAAAGAAATAATTATAGGGTTTGGACATTTATTTGATAAAGCAGCTTTGAGCAATGTACAAATTGCTTTGTAAGTGCAAGTATTTTTCAGCCATACATTTTATTTTACAGCCAGTATTACTCATTTCCTCTTAGTTCTAGATATATGAAACTGTTCTACCACCTTACTGGAATGTGAACGGACATGCTAAACATACAGTGAAATCATCGTCAATTATTTATTTGAGTTGGCAAGGAAAAATATTTTTAAAGTTTAATGAAGCCAGCAGTGATACACAGTTGCATGTTGCTGAGCAACAGTACTGGTGGCCAGCATTTTTAAAGTAAGGGAATACAGTATAATCATGTTGATGCCTCAGGACTCCAGTGTCCCTCCCACAGCAAAACTCGGGGGAGCAGGATCAAAGGGTGCCCAGGACTGCATCAGCTCACTGCGTTTCTCATGAAGAAGCAGCAGCTTGCAGGTCAGGAGGGGAAGCTTAGGGATAGTCCCCAGATTCCAGGGGTGCAGAAGGAGGAAGCTCTCACCTCCTTCAGGGCAGAAACGATTGAAGGAGTTGAGTTAAATTGAAAGGGAAGCTTAAGAGGGATGTAGGAAAAAATTGAGTGCTACACAGAGAGTAGTTAATCTGGTGCTTCTTGGAGTTCAAGGATAAAGAGTCATTAAACTAAGTAAAAGGCAGAACATAAATTTGATTAAAAGAAAGGCTTTTGCACAATGCATTACTGACCTGTGGGACTAACCATGTCAGAGTGCTACTGAGGCCAAAAGCATAAAGGATTCAGAGAATGACTAGTGTTAATACAGGCCATGAAATCATCATTAGCTGAGAGAGGTATAAATTCTTTTTAAATAAGGAAAAAAATATGTATACAAATATATCTGCTTGAGATTGTGTGTATAAATAAATACATATATATGCTTCCTGGGACTAAATAACTGAAGAGGAAAAAAGTTGAGGAAATTCTCCTGAGGACAAGCTACTTTATAAACTCCTGTTGTGTGGCAAGCCGAAGCCCATCTGGTACTGCGCCAGTCAGAGCACAGGTCTGGGTTAGCCTGCTAATTCTTGTTCATGCAATGCTCTGTAGGGATGTCTCCCCGCAGGATAGCTCTTGTCTTGGGCTACTGTCTTTTTATTTTGGCCAAATCCTGGTGTGGTGGGACCCAGGTGAGTGAGAGGAAACTTCACACAGGGGCTTCCTGTGGCCTCTGTGGTTTCACAAGTGAAAGGAGAAGCCTTCCCACTTGTAAAGGCCATGGCAGTAGCACACGGACTTGACTGAGTCTGTCCAAACTTGTCCCTTACCAATAAATACAGTTCCAGCCACATGGCAGCCCTGTGGAGAATGGTGCAGAACCCAAAGGAGCAGAGCAGAGTGCTGCTGTTTCCTTCACCACCAGCTTCTGTTTCCCTCTGATAACAGAGGGGCTGAAAATATACAGCACTATGGCTCCTTATTTATTAATTGCATTCCCCAATAAAAACACCGGCTCTAAGCAGCACCAAATTCTCTTTGATTTGTGTGTATTTTTGAAAATTGTACTCTGTGCCTACTGGGAGTTATGTTTCTGAATGTTCCTTTTTCTGTACTGTCTGAGTCATATTCCCATCATTCCTATACCTCACAATATTTTCCCATTGCCATAGAGACAGCCTGTGAGGAAAGCACAGCCAAGTAACTTCAGGTTTTTACTGAACCCAAAGTGCCTGCCAGACTGGACCTCTGCTTCAGTTTGTCTTACATCAAGAAGGTGATATGAAATAAATTCTTTTTAAGAGGTTCATAGTTCCCTTTCAAAACAGAGGTGATATTGTCACCTGTTTGGTCTAAAAATCCTCTGATCTTAAATCTTGTGAGCAGGTCTGAGTCTGTAAGCAGCAGTGGCTCCACACCTGAATTCTCAGAGAGCAGCTAAACGAATCTAATTGCAAGAGTAAAGCATGTATTGCTCACTTGCATTTGTGCGTGTCCTCCTCTCCCCTTCTGTTGAATTCCTTAATCTTAGAAAGAGTTTGGACCAAATCCGTGTTTCTGAACACCTCCCTCTGTTGGACACAAATCCAAATGCCACAGCCTTCTCAAATGTCACACTGTGCTACCCAAGCAGAATGGCAAACCCGAGTTTTGTAAGTCTGAAGACATAATTTTAAACGTTGTGCTTTAGGTTCAGAAATATATAAAATATTAATATTTTTTAATTTTAAATTTGTATCTTAGATAATGTAAAAGTTAAATTTCTGTTGTAGAAACTACTTCTGTTAGCACTGTGAAGGGTAAGTACAGGAAATAGATAGCCTAACCTTCGAGGTTAATGATAATTTTCAATGCCTGTTTAGGAGATTGTGCCACTAAGAGATAAATCATATTAGATCATCACTCTTTATAAGGGAAAGGGAGGACGGAATGCCATTATGTGTAGGTGTGTGTGAATGCAGACAAAAGAGAGGCATAAATGCCTTTCATCTCATACAAGGGAATAATATAAACACATCCAACATTCAATTCTGTTCCTAGAAGTACTTTGTGATATGAAGACAAATATACGCTGAACTCACTTTAAAATATTTTCAGATGTGCTGATTACAGATGCTCAGAATCTGCAATCAAATGCCATGACAGCTCTCCTTTCCATAGGTGTACATTTGCCTGCCAAACAGAAAAGAGTCACTTTTAACTGAAAATAAATACTTCAGGCAGTGTGAATTGCCTTTCCACTTCATCAGCTTGTCCATATAAGCATTTTAGCAGTGGATCCAAAAAAGGGAACAGACTAGAAAAATGAAATCCTGGGCATCCCAATGTACTGTTTGGGAAGCAGACAGGGAGGACACCTCAGTCCTAATGCCTGCTCAGACTTTTGGCATTTCACTATTACAACTGTGATAGTGATTTTTTGCCAAGTTTTGACTCTGCTTTGTACCCACACCAGAGGGAAAGATGCATTAACTCATTTCATAACAAGCACTAGTGGACTGTGGTTGTTTTGTGTTGACCTGACCTGACACACACCAGTGACTGTGAGAAGAAAGGCTGATTCTCCATCACTAGCCCCCTGAATAGTAGCATCGTATGTGAGTACTCAGTAAAGTGACTTAGTTTTTGGTATATCAACTTCATTTTCTGGTGCGATGTTAACTAAAGTGTTTTATTCATCACCTGCTTTTGAAGGTGGCAGGAATATATTACTAATAACTCAAATGGGGAAAAATTTATCTCCTCAGAACACACACACACACACAAAAGAACAATATTGTAATTTATATTCCAGCTTTGTAGCAACTGAGAGAGATTTTTTTAAAGTAAATTACTTGAGGCACACCAGTCAATTACTTGTGAACATCATGTGAGGAGAGCAATAGCAAAGTGCCCATGGAAATGGCCCTGGAGCTACTTCTCCCTAGAAAGCTTAATGGTTAGGCAATAACTCTCAGGAGACCTAGGCTGGAAAGTTCATCTAGTCAATCTGACCCAAAGCAGGACCAGCTATATCACACCAAACAGGACATACAGATCTCTAAAATTATTTCATGGGTGCTCTGTTACTTTCCTAGGCAAATTACTCTAATGCTTTATTGCTCTTCCAATTGGAAAAGTTTTTTATTCTAATGTCTAACTTAAATGTGAATCTTTGTTGATACTGTTTAAGCTGGACTTAATGTTCCAGCCGAGGCACTATAAATGCTGAATAGGGTTGCCAGATTTCTTTATACATTTTCAGGATTATTTATCCATTGTGTTATATTGCTTGCCTTTTCCACTCTGCTTGACACAGTTCCATGTTTGGTTTGTGGTCTACCCTCAGTCAAGCTATTTCCTAACCAGTTATTACCCACCTTCCAGCAGATAATTCCTGTCTAAATGTAGTCCCTTGTACTGGTCCTTAGTATATTTTGTCTTGCTTTTATAGAAAGTTCCTTCAAGCTGCCAAGATATTTTTAAAAAATTGATCTGCCTATTGACAAGTATACTTGCAGAGCTCCCAAGCTGCAACCACCACATTTACTGAATATCTTCTGCTTCCTTTTTCAGTCAATAATGAAAATGTGGACTGTAATGGGACTAAGGTGAAAGACGTGCGGACTCATATTTCATCCTCTTTCCATTTTTTGTCACTGTTTAGGTATGGTTACCTCAACAGTCTTACACCTGTTTGAACAGGTATAGCAGCACCAGTAAGGCTGCTTTTCTTCATTTGCTCCTAAGAGTGTCATGAGTGTGCACAAAGCCATAGGGAAGTTAAGTTACTTGACACCAACCCCCTTTCTCCTGTCCACAGCACAATAGAGGCATGGGAAGAACCAAGCTGGTTTGACAGACTTTGTTCATACAAGGAAAACTGAATGCTACCCACTTCCCTTTTATTATCAAGGCAAATATAATATGTATGTCTAAAAAGTTCTAAATTTTGGGGCAGGAATTTAATTTAATCAACTGATCAATAACCTCCTACTCTTTTTTTCCCAACTTAAAGTACAGGCCACATGCTTTCCTACTTCTGATCCTCTGACACATTAAACATCCAGTCACTCAGAGACTGAACCAGTCTGCCCTTTTGCATCACAGAATGAAGTTAATATATCCAGCTAAGTTGAAATAAAACATCTGATTGCAGTACAGCAAAGAGATGGATCAAACTGCAGAATTAATTGATCTTGGTAACTGCCACCTCTTTGCTAGATTAATTTTCAGCTGGAGCAGTTCCCCATCCAGATCTCAGCGCGCCCTTACAAATCACTGTGGCAGTGGGATGAAGGAAGGCAGTGAGGAGGTGGGAATGGAGTGAAGCAAGGAGGGTGTAACTCCATTTTTCAGCAACAGCAATGTCTTAACACGTTTGTTGAAATACAGCTTTAATGAAGACAGATACAAAAAAGTCACCAATCACTTGTATGTTCCTCATGTCATCTGTCTATATTTGCCTTGCACCCCTGAGTGCTGAAACCAGCACTCTCCTGGCCTTTTTCTATGCATTTGTAGCATGATATCTTGCATGATCTGCTGAGTTCTTATTTTGTAGGTTTTTCTTTCTGATTTTACATTAATATAATTCTGCCATTCATATATACTTATCCTGAATAATTCAATCCCTTTCAACAAACTTTCCTCTGGTCAGGTCAGAATGAAGGGCTTGTGATGAAGCCAGGAACTTTATTACTACATTTCCTCTCCTTCCTCTACACTGGCACAGCTTGAGTTTCTGAGTTCCAAGGGAAAACATACAGAGATGGAAAAACCCTGGGTTTCAGTCTTCATGTGCCATATTTCCTAATTTCACATGGAAGGAAATGGGGAATGAATGACAGAGCAAACACTCTTCATCAGACAAATGGAAAAAGTACAAAATGCTAAATCATATCAAGACTCTCCCTGAAACGTACTGCTTGAATATGAAGTAACTCCAAGCAGGACATAGCTGATGGAGGACATGAGCAAAAGAGAAAATTACTTTTCTTTCTCCTGCCCTTCAGCAGTTCTGATCTGCTCAGCAGAGCTGAATGTAAACAGATATTTTGCTCTGCTTCTGGCCTCTAATTGCATCATTTTCCACAAATTCACATCTACAACAGCTGAAAATCATGAGTCACATGTATTCTTTTCCAGCATAAAGTATTATTTACTCCTTACTCTTGGATGGTCATCAAATGACATTTAATGTCATTTGTGAAGTTGGAAAAATGTCTCTTACCACAGTCCTAAGTGGGTTTTCTTTAAAACATCTTACTTATCTGAAATGAATGCCATCAACTTCTCTGAAACATCTTTATTTTCTTAATTTGTCATACAACACTAAATTGCATCAATATTGTAAAATTTCTTTTCCCTGCTGAAAAACCTGCCAAACAAAAAAAATAATCTGCTGATATCTTGAAATAAAAGATGTTATAAATAAAGGAATAATAAATAATTCAATAAAAGAATGAGAAGATACTATGGATGTTTAAATCTGACAAATCTGGATCCAGAGTTTTGACTTTGCCAAAAAAATATTTAGTTGAATGGAGTCTCTGATGAGCATTAAGCATCTAGGTTATTCATAATTATTTCTGTGTATAGTGCCACAAAGCTATATAACACATTTTCTAATAAATAAAAAGGAATGAAACCAAGACTTCAGCTGAAGCTGATGGTGCTTTGCAAGGTTACACATGAAGAGTTGGCGCTTGGCCTCTTCTACTCATCCCTTAGCTTAGGGAAACTCATTCACCTTAATATGGAATCTTTGTCTGAAGGGATGGTTTGGGCAAAAGATGCAAAATTCTTCAGTGCAAGATGTCTCAGACATCTGTAAAATATACTACAAGATGGTTATGGCCAAAACATTCATTAAACAATGATTGATATGCAAAAGAACTGTTTAAGAGGAAGAATGCAAAGGAAAAGGCAGCAGGCCCTTGCATAACAGGGCTGCAGACTGATGTTTAGAGCAAGATCTTAGCTTGGACTGCATGGTGGTCACAGAGTGTCCCTTGGCAACCCCCAGCCCTTCATCAGCCAGTGCTCACTGCAGGGGTTTTTATGTTCCTAATTCTCTCGCCCATGACTGCATCTGATTGTATAATTTATGGCACACAATACATATTTTTCTTTTGAGATTTATTCTATTCTTTATTCTAGCATTTATTCTCTCAGAAAATGGTGGCACAATGAGGGGTTATCTGGCATCAAAAAGTTGAAAAGAACTTGTCTTCTTGCCCTTTTTTTCTTGAATTATGACTGCTAATGACAAAATCCTTTTCGTTTCTCTTCTTTCACTTATCTGTAACTTTGGTTTTCTCTGGCTTCTTTGAAAGCTTGAGAGAGAAACATCAGGTGGTGAAATACTTAAGAAATAAAGGACTGCATCAGGAAACGTTTTTAAAATTAGGTAACTTGGTATCTGAAACAAATGTACAATTGTTCTTCATGCTTGGATGGCTGGCAGCCAGGCAGCAGGGCCTCGGCTGTTTCTCAGGGCTTCATTCAGAGACTGTCATTATTGCCCCTATTACATTTTCCTCCGTCCAGGACTCTCTTGAATACCACCACCAAAGAGAAGAATGCCACGCATGGCTTCCCCTGAGGAGGATTAGTAATCCTACACCTTGCACTGGCTGGCAGAGGTGTTTTAAGAACAACCAGAATTCTTTCCCCAAAAGCCAAATATTTATTTCTGTATGGATCTGATCCTGCCATGCAAACCCTAATGTCTATTCATGTTTCCTGACAATTCAGTGAAGGCTTCTTTGGTTCAACCACTTCCTTTCTTGCATTTTATTTCTTATATTTTATATGTTCAAAGGAGTTCAAAAGTGAAATTTATCTGAATTTCTGGATGCATTTGCTATGAACCTGCAAAAAAAAAATTACTTTGAAAAAACACATTTAACACAAAATTGCTTTGATCACATTGAGGGCCTTGGGTGATTGCACAGACCAGAACAAAAAAAAAGTTTCTTCCAAGGTGAATTCTGCTCCAAAGTAAATAAAAAGTTTAATTCAAAACTATAGTTACCCACAAAAATAAAAGCTACAGCCCATGCTGGAAATCAGCATAAAGTAATGTTGAAAACTGTAGGAAAGGATTATTTCCTACTGCTTTTTACTCCAGTCAGCCAAGTTTAGATTAGCTGATGATTTAACTGTTTCCTTCCATCCCCAGGTTGTGTCTTGGGATCTTGAACTGGGAAGGCAGAAATAAGCTGAGGCAGCAAAAGCAGTGGAGGGATGAAGGTCTCAATGTAGGTGGTCTTGGGCTCTGTAGGATACCAAAGGAATCTGCAAGTGTAGTGGACTGAAATTCCTGCCTAGCCCTTGTAGGTCATTCTGCAATCCACTCTCCTGTTCCTCCACCCACTCAAGGAAAGCTCATGGAAATTCCATGAGTTTGAACCACTGGAGCTGGTAGTGTCCCCTGCAGAAATAACCCACAGCATACAAATGAAATACTGTCTTCTTACTTCCCCTACCTCTTTTGGCATAATTTATATTGTATTTGGTGGAAGATACAGGGGATGGATAAGCAAAACTTGAAGTTAAATTAGTTGAGGTGGCAAATGGTCTTATGTGATGACAGGAGTTAAGATTACAGGTAAACTCTCTGCTGCTATTTCCTATGACTAATAGCACAAATTAGTTTTTCCAATAGATCACTCACTAAAAGCAAGCATAACAAATGAAACCACTAAAAGAAATACAGTATTTTTTCCAGCTATCTCTCAGAAGCTATTTGCCATCCTTCATTTTCTATATCTAGGAAAATTTCCATTAACATAACTGCAAATGTGGGAAGTGCCATAAATGAGATTGTCTAGTCCCTTCTAACATTAATATATTGAACCAACAGGGTGCTTCATCTTACCCACACATTTTTATGTGTGCTTTGTTATTTACGTGGCTGACAGTAAATTCTCCTGGTACACATCAGTTCCCATGAGATGCCCTCAATTGTGCTGGATCCCAACAACAGTGAAACAATGGCATGGGAAGGTGGGAAATTAGGAATATCAGTTCTGGCAAAGCACAAGTTTAAACCAACATACTACTGACCAGAGAATGTAAAGTATAGTGCAGAGATCCATCCCTCTCATCATAGGCACTGGGGGTATCTGTTTGAAGAAGAGACAGACTTCTTTCTCACAGTGTAACTGATGTATCCTTTGGACATATATCCTGTTTTGTACTTCTGGGTTTTACGCATTCCTGCGAATTGCTACAGTCCAATTAAAATGCTCATTCTAAAAAGTGAACAGAATGAGTACTGTAGTACCACTTTGTTTAAAAATGGCAATTTTTGTGTACACCTTAAATTATCAACTTGCTATGCTGTTATTTAAATATAATTTGAAAGAAATATATCTACATTATAGCTTACTCTAGTCTCATTTTTCTCTCATATAATTCAGAAGGTGTAGATTTATGTAACTGTGGCTTTGTATAACTGAGACATTAAATTTAAACAAAATATTATTTAAATATATGCATAAAATAGATCACTGGAATATATACTGTCACAGTAAAATCTTCATAGCATGGAAATTAAAACCAAACCAGTGATCTGAGCCATGTGCAGAAGGGTGTCAGATTGGTGCAAGTGACACAAAAGCATCGCTTTTTCATACTTGCTGAAAGCATTTCCTAATACCTACATTCCGGGACTCCCTGAGGTTCCAGTGGGTGCAGGAAAGGTCCTTCTGCTGGGAGAGAATTCCCCTTGGGAAGAGACACAGACCTGTAGGGATGATCCTCCTGTGCCCTGAATGGTGAACTGGTAAACTTGTGCCAAAGCTATTGTACCTGAAACCAGAGATGTCCCTCTCACAGGAGGCAGGATTCATGCCCCTGGGCACACAGATCTCAAAGAGCTCTGCTAGCAGAAGCTTTCAGCCTCTGTTGAGGGCTGAAGCCACCAAAAATAGGGTTGCAGAACCGAGTTAGATTCGAAAACTTCTAAGGAGTAATTTTGAAGAGTGGATGGATCATTTTGTGTGATGCCATCCATCACTGCGCCTCTTCACATCAATCTCGCAGTTTATTAATATCTCAGAAATGCTGTTCCCATCTGCAGATTGCAATGGAATATGGAACAGGAGTTGCATTCCTGTGTATCTGTAATATATTTTGCTTCTCTTCAGCTTCAAATCACAGTGTCACAGCTGTGGATGTAGTAAGTCTGCACTTGGCCATTATATACAGTGACACGCATTGAACCGAACGTGTTAAGGAACCTTGCAAAAATAAGAATGTTCATATTGCAAGCACTGTGCTTGAAGGAATTTCATAACAAACCATACAAATAGTATCTTCAGTGTTTACAGGCAGGGTATTCTCAGTAGACTCATATTGCAGTTAGTGCAATAACTGGTAGTTATTCTGGTTTGATTCTCTCACAGACTTCCCAGCATGACTTTGGCTGTGTCATGTTTTTCTTCCTATTTTCCAAATAAGTAATATAAAGCCAACATTTAGTTCAAAAAGGTGGTGCAAGTCTGAAAGCATCAGTGTTTGCTGAGCAACCTCCAATCTTTGAATAGGAAGAGTCATAGATGTGGAAAGCCTTATTCTTTTAATCTTCAAAGTCTTCTCTTTGTATGTATAAATGAACCAATCTGCAAAACAATATTTTTTTTTCCTGGGCAGTATGATTAAAACTATTCTTATTAATTATAGGGAAACTTCCATAATTCCAATATTTGTAATTCAAAACAACATGATACATACAGACAGACTGAGACATATTTTCATTTGGATTGTTAAACCTGTGTACCTTTGATGGTTTCATCCCACATTTGTTATATTGTATTTTTAATGTGCTCAGACTGTGCTGCTATAATGGGGATCCTCCTCTTATACCACATCTATCCCACACGCATGAAGTCTGCTTTGTAGTGACATTCATGAAGCTCCCTGCTGTGGCTGAAACACTGGAGTCCTGCTATATAGAATGAATGATTATTCCAGTGGTTGAAGTGTTTTCACAAAGGAGACTGGGCAGCAAGGCACTTCTTCCTTTCCTACACCACACTAGGAGAGGAAATCCTTGTTTGAGCCTATGATGGGATCCTGACAGTCAATACCTGACGATAGTCTTAGCAATGAGAAAAAGATACTTCTGAAGAATGAAGACAATTTATTCACTGCATGAAATTCTCTTAAAAACCGCAAACATTCCTGTTGCTTTCTGAATAGAAAGGGCAAACAAAAAAATTTTTTAAAAAATCGGTATAAATCAGGATTTGATCGTATTTTAGGAAGCTAAATCCAAAACTTAACCCCAGAGCCTCTCTCTGCTAAGTGATGATGTCATCCTGCTAGTGCCTGAACCAGGCATTGGCTCTTCCTTCCCCAGGGCTCCTGCTGTGTGCAGCTTGCTTCTGCTGCTCCTGCTGCTCCTGCTGCTGTTGCTGCTGCTGGGCATTGTGTTGCTCAGCTCTGGCCCCCAGCTTCTGTCAAAGCACTGTGTCCTCCAACACTGAGGCAGGGCACTGTGCCTGTGCTAGGATGCCAGTTTTCAGACCATCTAATTCACAGTGCTGGTGATAAACAGCTGGAAAAGATGCCCATTTCTTCTGTTTTGAATGAGATGATTCAAGGAGAAGCCCATGCGTGGTACCTTGTGTTTTGGATTGCAGTCTGGGGCCAGGCACCTAGTGTTGCAATGCTTCAGCCTTTTAATGGGTGAAATTTCTGACTCACAGAGGGAAAGCAAAACTTGAACAAACACACAATTTAAAAGCTTCCAGGCTCAAGCAGAGACCGACTGCTGCATTAAGTAAGACTGCAAATGGTGAAATGGACTCTTACATGTTAAATGGAAACACAGTGAGCTACAGAAATGAGCTCAGCTCCCTTTAATCACGCTGCAGTTAACGTGACCTATCAAATGATAGCTAAAGAGCTTGAGGGGATCTTCAAAAGTTAGTCATGGTAAAATAGATGCTATAATTATAGCCACTGATAAATTTTAGCAAAACCAGCACATTTTCTGATGGTGCTAGATGCTTTGCCTGATGAAGATTTCTCTAGTTACAATGTATGCTTAGTGTGAGCAGCATCCAGCCAAGCTTCCCTGATCTGTTCAGCAGACAGACATTGCACTGACCTGAAAGAAGAACCCCCCAGTCTCTGTGGTGAACTGAGCCTTCACCTCCTGTAAACTCTGCACAGAAGGGCTCACTGCACCTGATGCCATCAGCAGCTCTGCACAGCGGGCTCTGCCACTGACAGCCAAATCCCAGCATCCTTCCCTTACCAAGTGCCATCACCTCACCCGCCACACAAGCCCGCTGGAAGCAGTGGCATTTCAGCACAGAGCCAGGGGGCAGCCATGAAGGGCAGGCTGTCCAAGCTACCACCACATGGTGGAAGCAGCCTGATTCTGTTTCCAGGGATACATGAAACATCAAAATTATCAGGAGTTGAACACTGATAAACCTAGTAAACCCCTCCCAACTCAGAATATTCTGTGATTCTGTGATATTTGACTACAGCCTGTTAGCAGGGAGTGAAAGCAAGTCTTCTTTGTCCTAACATTGGAGTATATTAACTCGTGAAAGTTCAGCTAGGGATGGGTGAAACCTCCTTTGTTCTCACTTAGCTAATAGTCATTCTCATTGCACTACTCAAGACAAGCAAAACTTAAATAATTAGCTATAAAATACAGCTTTCAAAAATGTAACATTGTACAGTTTCCGACTTTGCCAGCAGCCAGTGTGCACAAATGAACAGTAACAAATCCTCTCCAGATAAACCAGCCCCACTATACTGCTCAGGATGCCACATTCCCACCTATATGGTTTTACGCTTGCCAAAGAAGTAGCTTTGAACTGTACAAATGATGAAGGCTACAGTATACTGAAAAATGGACAATTAAAAGTGTTTTTTTGTTGTTTTACCATACCAGTAGAATTCTCAGAGACACGTTAGTGCATCCTTCTAATCCATTGTCCCATTGTTCCCACAGCCAGACAGAATTTCTTTTTCATTTTGTGCCTTGTGGTGCAGTTTAGTATAATGAGATTGTAACAGGTCTCAAAATCATTAAATTGTGAAAGTGTTTCCCTTTTCTAACCCTTGCCCTTAGAGTATAATGGCATCATAACAGCATCTGGAGACTGGAGCTGAGACCATTTTCTGTCACATCTCTGAGCTGATTTGCAGCACACTGAGCTGAAAGGCTTCACAGACACCTTCTGCACTAATTTCAGTGGATAATCTATTGCAAGGTTTTACATGTTGTATCTCTCTTGAAGAATGGATTAGATTTGAGTTTCTAAGTGACATTTAATTTCTACTCTCTCAAATGGAGCTGCATTGTCTCTTTCTGGCCTTTCTCCTACTTTGGCAAATCTGATAAAAGTTACTGAGCATTTATTTCTTTAATCTTTGTAGCACTCTCACTGACAACATAGTTTTTACTACAAACAGAATACTTTCAGGTAGCATAGATTTCATGTATTTATTTTCCAAATCTTGCACATCTAAAGGAGGTATAGGTTAAAGTAACATCAACATCTTATGGTGAGCACATTTCTTGAGATGGTGAAAAATGAGCATATAAAACACTTCTCAACCTCAGAAAGGATAACCTAATGATGGCAATAATGTTTTCAAATGAAGGAAATTCTTAGTTAAAATTTTTACTGAAAATTAGCTTCATTTTTTTATTGTTGCAACTTCTCTGCCAAAAATCCCATATATGTCTTTCTGTGTGTACAGTGTTTTAGAATAATATAGCATCTTCTAAATGTTTTATGGCTTATGAATGAAAAGGTCATGAGAAAACCTAAGGGCTCTGTGTTAATTTTAAAGATGAGAAAGAATTATGACTCATTTAAAACACTAAGAAAATACATTTGCTTTTGTATTTTAAAGTATTTTTCCATTCTTTTGTGATCTTTTTTAACATATATTTTCAATATATATATTTTTAATATATATATTAAAATTATATATATTTTTATATATATAGTTTTAAATATATAATTAAGCTACCACAATTTTCTGTTATTTATAGCCCACAGCTATAAAATGCAGTTGTTTTTGTCCGATACAAGTTAAGCACATCAGGCTGGGTAAGTACTTGTGCTGGAGATGACTTCAACTCTACCGGTATTGGCACTGGCAATTCAGGAGGGAGCACTTTTCACTCCACTTTAACATGGAACTGATATCTCTGCCTAATTTTATAGCATACTTTTGTGTTAGCACTGCCATGGTTTAGTGGTTGGTGAAAAGACTCACGTATACCAAACCCACGCCTGTAAATGGATCCACATGATGGAACTGCCCTGCAAAAAGCTCCTGAAAGGACTGAGGCCTGAAGACATGATGTGCTAAGTGCTTTGGCATTTTTCAAGATGAAAGGTGCTATAGATATGAAATGTGCTCTTTCCCTTGTGTGCCTTGAGGAGCTTGAAATAAAAATGTCTTTCAGTCACTGGACACGTCAACATCCCTTAGCACAGAAACAAGCCCAAAATATATCAAATAATTTTACAATCTTACTAGACACCAGTTTTGGACCACCACCTTCATCTCATCATGAATGCACATTATGAGCATACCTAGATAAAAATATATTAAACAGTTAAAGCTATTTTAGTGTCCTGTATTGGGAAAGTCAACCACTCTTCCAACTACATACTTTAAACTGTATGAAATGGCATAAGGAACTACAGGGTGTATACTTTTTTGTTGTTATTTTGTAAGAGAGTATCAATCACAATGTTATCGTGACAGCTCCATCCTGTAGCCAGGAGGATCGCCACTGCAATCAGTGGAGGGCATAAGGTGCAATTACAGGCATGCTGTTGCTTCAGTGGAACAAGAGGAGCCTCGGATAAGGCAGCCGAGTGCTGCTGCAGCAGGGAGGGATGCTGAGGCTGTGAGCGCTGGGCTCCCCTGCAGCCACCGCGAACCCCTGCCGGCAATCAGGGCGCTCCGGCCCTAGCAGTGTCCGCGGCCGTACTTCGGGTTAACCCCGGGCCACCGGCGGGAACCTCCCGCCGCAGGGCCGGGCGCTGTCTGTGCTCCACCTCGGCCCGATCGGACACCAGGTCCCGCCGGACCCCGGGGTCAGGCAGCGGCAGAGGGACCGCGGCTCGCCTTTCCCCCAAACGCGGCCCGGAGCCCGCCTCCCGGGCCGCGCCGTGACGGCGGCCGCCCCGCCCCGGCCCGCCCCGGCCCGCCCCGCGGGTCTCCCCCCGCGCCTCGGCGGCGGAGCGGAGCGGAGCGGCCGCCGCCCCAGCCGCGGCGGAGTGAATGGGTTGCCATGGCAACTGAGTGAGGCAGGCAGCGAGGCCGTCGCGGCCCCAGCCGCCTCCGCTCCGCAGCGTGTGGGCGAGCAGGCAGCGGGCGGCCGCCGGGACAGCCGAGGGGACGCCGGGAGCGCAGCGGCAGGATGGAGGACGGCTTCTCCAGCTACAGCAGCCTCTACGATACCTCCTCGCTGCTCCAGTTCTGCAACGGTAAGGGCGGGGGCCGCCCCCGGCGAGCAGCGGGGTCCCGGCGCTCCGGCGGGGCGGAGGCGGAGGCCGGCGCGGGGAAGGCAGCGCCGGGAGCGGGCCTGGTCCAGGCTGCCGGCGGCGTCTCCGCCGCCCAGGGCCGCCCGGCTCCGCAGCGCAACTCGGGGAGAGGAGGAGGAGGAGGGAGGAAACTTCACCCCTTCAGCCTCCCCCGTTATACGGCGGGAAACCTGCCAGTCCTCGGGGCGCCTCTGCGAGCAACTTCTGCACCTCCTTCATGGGAATATGCGGAGATACGTGTGCGTATGTGGATGGTATAGATGTCTGTGCATCTTTCCCAAAGGCAGATCTGGTAGCTCAAGCGATCACCCACCGCTGCGTGTCTCCGTTGCGCGTATGCCAACGCACACACACACATATACATATACATATACATATACATATACATATACATATACATTTAAATTCATGTTTATTAATAAATACACATACATATCTGTATAAGGCGTGTATTTCTGTACATGTGCAGGGCCGAGCTGTCCGTGACCCGGGGGCGCAGTGGGACGCCGCAGCGGGTGCAGGTGTCCTTCAGCCCCCTGCCCGCTCCCGGAGCCCACCGCCGCTCTCTGCGCAGCCAAGGGCGGTGTTGGGGTGTGGGATGCCCGTCTGGAGTTACGGGAGTTGGCCTGCAGTTAGTGATTTTTCCTTCTGCTGCTTTTTGAGGTGCGGGTTATTGGGGTGGTGGCGTCACCTGGGTGGCAGCCCGGCAGGGGAGCTGCCAGGCTGCAGTGACGGGTCGTAAAAAAGGAAGGAGGTGAGGAACTGCAAGTATCCTCACAGGCAGCATTGGAGATTGGTCTGCATAGTACTTGGGATTATTCAACTAGCGGATGTTTTCCTTGGGGGGAAATAAATCAGCTATTCTAAATGTTACAGAGAGTTCTTAATGGTAAACTATAATCTCAAAATACCTTGTTTTGATTCGAGTTATTGCTTTCTAGAAGTAAAATATTGAGCATTCATATTATCATATTTCATATTTGTCATGTTATCATATTTCATATTTGTGGATCTCTTATTCCTCCACATTTTAGTAGTGGTCTTGCTTTCTACTGCTGTCTGAACAGCTGGATTCAAGTTCATATGAAATTGCATCATGACAGCAACTGCATCAGACATAGCTGCCTCTTCCCTTGGAAGATATGAAGATGATAAATTTCACATTATTTTCTTTGTGGTGTGGTGGAAGAAAGGGACAGGTTTGCTGAAAACGCTAACATGTATAGATCTGGAGACTGTGGGAGCAGTTTTTTCAGGGCATCAGGAGTTGTGTGTGTGGGCTGTGCATTGTGCAGTGACGCTGTATTTTTGGAGCTCTTCAGGAGAGAAAACTTTGACTGTGTATGGGGGTTGTACGCTAATAGCAGATGCCTGTTTTGCCTAAACTTAATAAATGTTTCATTGTAAGTGTTTTTAATAAGGAAACATACAGCAATGTATTCAAAGTTTATATGCTAATCCATTTATAAGCAAGCTGTCTTCCTACCAAAATCCCTGGGCTTTGCTTTTACAGTGATCATGATAGTAGCCTGCATGTGGGAGCAGGAGTAGCATCACTTTCTGAATAGTTTGAAAAAGTAGAGTAGCTTATTCCTGAGCACTGTCCCTCATGTTGATTTGGTAACTCTGAGCACCTATTATATTCGATGGAAATAGGCCATATGGATTTTTTACTGTACATAGGTTTTAAAATCTTAGTTAATCCTTAAGTATTATGTTCTAAAATGTGTTTCTGATGAAATCACTTGCTTAACTGTTGTCTCATTGTAGATAGTGAGCTCAAGGGTTGTTGTAAGTTTGTATTGTTCTGTGCTTACAAAAGAAAGTGGTTGAATTCAGAAGCCCTTCATTTTGTGAGCTAGCCTTTAGTGAGACTATTAAATGAGATGAGGAATTAAAGATAATCAGGCCTTTGAGTACAGCCTTGAGGTGATCAGATATTTCACACATGACCCATGAGGAAGAAAATACAAATACAGGATGCCACTAAGGGTTTTAAGGTTGAAAAGTGGCAAAGAAAATTGCTTTACAGGAAAGTGGAAAGCTCTTGAAAGTATAATGGGCAGTATGAAAAATTACGTGAAGTTGGGAGTGGGGCAGACATATAGAAGAAACCAAACGAAGCTAGCAAGTGTAGAGATTTAAAAGACAATATGATTTTAGTATATGGTAAAGTGAAATACAGAAATGGCTGGTAAGCACTCAAAGTGATCATTGTTGTTTGCTGTAAGTGTTTCTGTTCTGAACAGGATTAATTTTAGTAGTACAAGAAAAGACATGATTGAAATTTCCGGTGCTCTCAAACAGAAGAAATGATAAAGAGACTGCATGTATGTATTGTTTCGAAAGATCAGGATACAAAGGCTGTGCTCCTGTAAAGACATCTGTGGATCACCTGTGGGGTAGCAATTAAGGTCTAGCCTGGGCCAAGGATGGCTGCAGCTTCTCCCACTTCTCAATGCATTCTCCTGGATTGGAGTGGGTGGGAGCCCAAGAGGGGATTGGGGGGAGGGAGGGAGTAGTAGTGGGCAGGAGGCTGATGGGAATGAGGGAGCAAGATATTGGTTGGTGGAGGACCTGGTCAGGCAGAAAAAAGTTAATATGAGAGCAAACTTGCCCCAAACTTGCCCCTTTCTTTCTAGAAAGGGCCCTGGGCTCAGGAGAAGAATTTGGGTCTTCACTCAGGCAGATTTAGGTTGCATGATTATTTAGTAATGTGTTTTTACAACTTGCAGTGTGTAAAAAATAAGGTAAATGGAGAAGGAAGGGAGAGAAGAAAGAGGTGAGGAAAATATGTTAGTTTTGAGCTGCATGTCTAAAATCTAGGGCAGATATTTAGCACAGCTAGTTCAAAGACACCTACTTTCTTCAAACTCGTTTTACAGAACAGTAAAGGTACAGTTAGCATTTGAGAAACATTGTGTTAATGAACACAAGTGTCAGTCTGAGACAACATCAAAGCACAAAATACAAACTTATGATGTGATTTTAGGCAAGTTATTTCATTCTTGATGCCTTAGTTTCCTTAGTTGTAAACTCAGCAGAAAGTACGTGCCTGGTTTGGAGGAGTTTATCGTATTTATTGATTTGTTTGGTGTCTCCCTATTCAGTTTCAGAGGACAGTCTTCAGATGCACAAAGTGTTTTGCTGGTTGCTCTGCCTGTTCTGTTTGTTTGTTTGTTGTTAAGGAAGACACTAAAATAACTCCTCTTAATGCCCAAGGACAATTCTCGACTTACATCTCACTTTCTAGGTAATGAAAAACTCTGTTGGTTTATTTTGCATGTTGTAAAGTAAAGCTTAGATAATATTAACTGTGCCTGGTTATAGATACCTTCCTTGGTATTGAAGTTACTTTTAGATAGAAAGGCAGCATGTTTATCTGCAGTCAATCAGGTTGTTAGTCATGTGTTATTTAAGCTGAAGGTAAAAGTGGAAGGATACTGATGAGGCAAGATAGTGTTGAGGTTTTTAGCATCTGCTTAAAAACTGATGGAGAGAACCATGCTGGACATGAAACACTACCAAACAAGACACATACTGGAATTAGAGACAGTGCTCATCTCGCCTCCAGCTGATTTAGTAAGCTCCAGGTGTGATCAGTAGTGATTATAGACAGGTTGGGAAGACATGTAGGGTATGCGCAGAGTTTTGTGGATCTTCTGACCACAAATCCCTATCTGTCTATTCTCTATTTACTCAGTCTTTGCCACAGTAATTGCTGTGGGCAGGATTATTAAGTATTTGAAATGTAAAGGGTGAAATCTGGGATTCCTGCAAAATGCCTCTGTAGACTTAAAGATGGAAGTGAAAATTTATCTATGATTTCTTTGGAGCTTTTAACATCTTTTAAATGTCCTTCATGTGGCTAGTGGGAAAATCATAGCTGTCAAATGGCCATTCCTACAACCACAGATGCCTTGTTTGACAGAAACTTCAACTTTAGAGTATCTGGATAAAGCAGTAAAAAAAAAGTGTGAAACATTACTTCTTAATGAAATTGATATATTTGGCAAGGGATTCAATAATATTAATTACAGTTCTTCTTAACAGATTACCTGAAGTGTAACTGTTAGTAAAAAAATTTAGAGTTTGAGAAAAATTGAAATTGATATAAACTATGTTATAGTTTATTTAAAAAAAAAATTCGGTCAGAATCATAGAATGTGCTGAGCTGGAAAGGACCCACAAGGATCATCGATCATCCAACTCTTAGCCCTGCACAGGACCGTCCCCAAGAGTCACACCATGTGCCAAGAGCATTGTCCAGATGCTTCTTAAACTCTGTCAGGCTTGGGGCTGTGATCACTTCCTGGGGAGCCTGTTCCAGTGCCCAATCCCCCTCTGGGTGAAGAACCTTTTTTCTAATATCCAACCTAAACTTCCCTAGATACAACTTCTGGCTATGGCCTCTGCTCACTGCAGTGGCTGCCCCTTGTCTTCCCCTCACAAGGAAGGTGTAGACTGTGATGAGGTCTCTTCCATTCTCAGCCTGTTCTTCAGGCTGAACAGACCAATAATAATAATAATAATAAAAAAAAAATTCTTAAAATGTAATGGTTCCTTTTTTTCTCTCCCCCCACAATCACTAAATCATATTATTAAGATTCTTGACAGGTAATAGCTTTGATAACTGTCAGTCACTCAAGTCAGGAAAAGTAGATTGTATGACTCAGTTTTTGTCAGTCTATTTAGTTTGAATCTTCTGCTTGTGAAATTCTCGACAGTTTCTCAAAATAAATTGAATAGATGTACCTCTTCTCTCCAACTCCTGTATCTACAAGTGGAGCAATGCCCTATGGGTGAGGAAGTGAACGCCACAAACAGGAAATCTATATGGACAGTATTATTCTGGCAGTTGTCTCTTCTTTCCCATTTGACTCTCGCACTTCCTCTCCTTAACCTTCCTAAACACAGCCAGTTACCCTCTTCCTACAGCTGGACCAAAATCACACAATATGGAATGGGTTAGGGAAGGAACAATGGTAAGTTGAGCCTTGTAGCTTTCAGGGCACTAGTTCAAATCTGTCAAGCGCTGGAAGAGACTGTAATTTGTTTCACTGTGATCACTTCCTAGCAGTAATGCAAAACAAAATTGGTTTAATTTGGTTCTCACTGAGCAGATTCATGCACTGTGTGTTGGAAAAGGTGTTGCAAGCATGTTCAAAAAGATGTTGCAAACATGTTAATAGCATTACTCGTTGTTTTTCTCAGAAGTCCGTAACAACACAGTCAGAGAGACAAATCAGGCTTTCTCATGTTTCATCTCTAGACCTCTTTCCTCCAGAACAGCAGCATTTTTTGAACTCAGGAGTGGAGGACATACCCCACTTGAAGGTCCTACCAGTTTTGTAGGACAGAAGATTTTATTACCTTAGACAGCATTGCTTAGACAGTGTTTTGTTAATTTTTCTTTCAGTGAGATTTGTCTGGCTCTTACAATCAAACTCTTAAATGAAATGCTGAATTGGACTCTACATGAAGTGTCAGTTTTATGCATTTTGGAGCTATACAGAGTATAAGTTGATTATATTTTTTCACTAATGGAGCAAAGGGGAGGGGTGGCATACAGAAACACTTTTTTTTGTATTGCTATGTGCACTAATTGAATGCAGAATAAATCAGTATGCTATGAATTAAAAATAACTTGCTGCAATGGACACTTGCACAATATATATTGTTAGCCTATTAGAGCTCAAACTATTATTACTAATAAAATACTATATAAGTAAACTGAATTGGTTGCCCTTTAATTAGCTATTTATTTCCAAAACATGAATTATTAACACTTGTTTTAGTCATGAATGGTGTTAATTATAGTTACTGGAATTTAATTTTTTTTCCTTTTTTCCTTTTTTAACTAAGCTTCTAAAAACAAATGAAAATGTAGACCAGTCATGAGAGAATCCTCTAGTGATAATCAAACCTCAGCAGAGAATCTGTGTCAGTGTTAGCAATATGGAGAGAAACTACAAGTATCAAGTATTTCATCATGAATAAAACAACATACAGAATCGCAAATTAAAACATTGGGCTCTCAGCAGAAAAATGTGCTTTATCTGATCTTCAAGGAGTTTTTAAAAAATTTAATAGTACTTTACAGAGCTGATAAAGTATATGTTTTAAGTTCTAATTAAGAATAGCAAATCTGAAATTCAGTGCAGACAATTCAAATAAGAATTAAAAGTATATTAAAAGTACTTTATTAAAAAGTGAATATATGTGAGGAGACAGTGAGGGAGTACACGAGTCAGTGATATACATTTTAATAGGTTTTATTCTGACTTCCCTCTTGTTTTGCCTTTCCTTAGAAATTTAAGATGAAGATTTTTAAGTTGATGCTGCAGTTCTTTTGTCAAGAGAAGTTTTGTGAAGCTGTAATGAAGAATCTGTCTTTTGATCTCTAAAATCTTGGGGATGATGTGAGAGAATAAGTAGGAAGGTTGCATGAACAGTGTAATGACTACATTTTTTGTTGGGTGCTTGCTGTTTGCAAATGACACTAATTGGGCAACCATAAGGAGTTTTGAAAGCTTAGAGGGAGTGCAAAAGGAGCTGTGGATGATGCTCTTCTTCCATGAAACACAATTTAAAATGCTCATCCATTACATAATTAAAATGTGGAAGTAGCTCCCTGAGGTTTTTCAGGGAGATGGGATGGGGATAATGATATGTTAACATGATTTCACTAAATTAATTCTTTGGAAAGTAATTAAGTGAGATTGTCCACACTCCATTACTTCCAAAGGGTAAAATCTGACATGGTCCATCATATTCTCATCTTGCTTTGAAATGACTGATTATTGAATAAATATATTCATTTGCAAACTAGCATTGGAGATCTCTAGCACTGTTTTTAGGTATTGTGGAATGTAGAAACTAATCGCCTTTTTGGATTTAAATCTGAAATAAACACTTCATTGTGATAAAAGCAGTTTGCATTTCTTAATAGCGTAGACCCTGTATTTGGTTTGAAATTTACATTGGGTTTCTGCAAACAAGAAAGAAGAAATATTTTCTGGTTTTAAGTATAACTTCTATAATCTGTTGCAGACCAATACATGAAGCATTGCTACAGTCATCTAGGAATTGAGAGTGAACAGGAGCCTAAGCTAAGCTTTGAAATGTGAGGTTCCTAAGATACAGAATAGATGAACACATTTCAATATGTAAATAGGGAAACAATCTTTGTTTCAAGCTAGTAAAGGCAAATATTTTCAAATGAAAACTTTGTAAAGAACCTTGTATTTAAGGAAAACTAGATCTTTCTGTTTCTGACAACTGTATTGAAAAACACAGCAGACTGAAACAGCCTTTGACGTTTCCCAGTGCAGCTCCTGTATACCCAAGTGGGGCTGACTGGGCACTGGTGTCTAGAATTTCCTTGAGGCTGTTGAAGGTTTTTGTACCCTGAAATCAGCAACACTATGAACAGCTCTAATTTTATCCTTTTCCTTTGGTGAAAAAAAATCCCTCTGAAACCCAAGAAAGATCCTGACAGACTCATGTTTCTGTTTACTAAAACCAATTACCATTTTGTTGCTTCCTTTTCCCCTTCCCTATCCAGCATTTCACAAGCTGGTTTACACAGACCTGTTGACTGCCTAGAAAGCACCCTTCCATCTCCTACATGGAGATGTTGCTTTAAAGAGCTTGTAGGAGTGGCAGGTGGGTCCTTCTCCTGCCCCTGAAGTAGGTGTGGCAGGGTTCGTGTGTTACCCAGCATGGTCCCAGTGTCTGATGAATGGCATGGTGCCGCAGGGTGGCTTCTTGGAGGTGACCGAGGTCTGTGGCTACATGGGTGGTCCAGTGAGGCTGGCTGGGCCACAGGGGGCAACGAGGTCTTTATCTAAACTGATAAAAACCTTACAGACATTAGCATATCCTGAGGCTCAGGACAGTCTTTAGTCAAACCAGTGTCTGCATTGCTGCCTTTGCTCTTTTCATCTTCTGAATATAGGCCAAAATTATAGGGCAGGGACAGCCAAGACTATGCTTAAATGATCTGAAAATTCAGGCCATTATTTTTAGGTTCCTAACTGTGAACCTAAACATTGAAATTTGAATTAAATTTTAAAATTGAATTTAGGGAGTTTCTGTCCATGTATTATATGAGGCACTGTTATAAAGTACATGTATAATACCTCAGTGTAGTACAGTAAATAATTACTGATGTGATTTGGGGTAAGAAACAAAATCCAGACACTGTGCAGGTGATAGAAATTTAATTGTGGACTTCAGTGGGACTGCAGTTTGAAACTCTGAAAATGCTCATAGCAAAGTCTAGTTGAATCTAAAAAATTGAAGATACTTAGAAATTTTGGTGCTCTTAGTAAAATGTATATACTATTGTAATTTAGTGAACTCTGTATAATGCCATGCAGGGAAGGAAGTGTGAGGATAGGTTTTTTCTTTTTCTCCCTTTTATGCTAGACAATGTGAGAAGTCCCTGTGGTAGCTGCATTTCAGTTTGGAAATAAGTGATTTCCTCTGTTTTCAGAAGTCTTAATGAGCTAATTGGGGGTTCTTTTGGGAGCAAATTTTTTATACATACAATTTTTAAGTTAAGCATTTATATGTTTTGCAAGGCTTGAGGCCTTTCTCTAGTGAGAAGTAAGAAAAGATCCATTTTTAAATTTTGGTGCTCTGGTGTGTGGTCTGGCTGGGGTCAGCTACTGGTGGTATACAGATAAGCCTTTTCTTTACTGGGGTAGTTCAGCTGAAGGGCTGAATACTTTAGAGAGGTGTATATAGAAGATGCACTAGCTCTGTGATGCTGTACTTTAGTGCTATGTCCACATTAGCAGGAACTGTGGGACAAGTGGAAGAAATCTGGAAAGAAAAATAGTTTATGGTGAGGGCTGGGGTATCCATGTGTCTCTGCATTTCCTGTGGGCTAGCTCTAACCTAATGCTGTGTGCCAAACACACTTCAGCACTGGAGCACTCCTGGTGGGCTACTGGAGTGCACTTCCAAGACTTGGCCTCTCTATGAACCAAAGAGGGCTGATGGGTGATCACTGCATAAGCATCCTTTGCGTCCAAACTGAAATATGTATAGGGAGCTGTGGTAGCTAAAGCTGGGGCAACTGTACTGTTGTTATCTTTGAGAGATGTTTTCTCTCAGTCTCTAGTCTTTAACTGTTGTTCATTCTGACTTGGGAAATAACATGGTCAGTACACCAACAGAGAAGTTGCTTACTTGATGTTCTGCTCTGGTTTCCTTGAGAGGAGTTTCTTAATATCATGAACAAGGGACCACAGGATTTGTGTTGGGCTGGAGCACTTCTGTAGGCCTGAAGATTTTTGTAACAGTTTCTTTATCAGAGAAGTCATTATGAGTGTTGATCATGTTCAGTACAAAAAATTTAAAACTGTGGACTTCTCTCTTTTGAGCGAGTTTCAATGGCTCAGACAGAAATAAAATCAAGGCTTTACATTTACAACAGTTCTGGTTTACTGAAAGGCCTAAGCCCAGTCATTTTTAAGGCAGAGAGAGGGGAGGGAATATGGGTGTAGCAGTCTACCTGTCCTTTTTATTATTTAATACTATGGTGTTTCCACCTCTGTTTTTAAAGCTGAATAAAGAGAATACAACTAGTAAGGGCTTTGGTTATGGGATTCCCTCCCACCATTATTATTGATTACTGTGTGGTGGGTTTTGCCTAGATTGCTTATGCTGCATTGGGCAATCTGTTATTTGAAAGCCTTAGGATAAGCATATTATCTGTGCAAGCCTGAAAAAAACTGATTCTGACTATCACAACAGTAGTCTTTCAGAACAAATTTATAGCTGAATTACATCGTTAGTTATTTGAATGGTATTTCAGCTTTCTTTTATGACCTGGATGCTTTGTTTTGGCTTTAGGAAAGAGTTAAGTGACTGAGTTGTGGGATTAAATGTTCAGCTGTGGAATTGAAAAATGGTTGTTGTTGTGTTAAGTGAATGCTTTATAACTAAAATTCATGGAAGCTGAAAAACACGTTTGTTGGTATGGTCTCCTGAGAACAATATATTTGTATCTACTCACTCATTTTTTATGGAGCACAGGGTTTTAGGTATTAAGGTGAAACTTTGCAGCAGTGAGCAGAGTAGTGTGGTTTATTCCAGCATGGCCTTGTGTAAGTTATTTGAGAGGTTCTGTTCTGTAGCTGTCAGTCCTTGATAAGATACTCTTGCTGTGATCATAGCTTCTTCTGTGAAGGCATACCCCTGGGTGATTGATATGCTTATTTCTAAATTTTGTTTAAATAGGGGGAGTCTATACCAGGCAAACCTACCAGTTCTGACCCTCCCATAGGACCAAGATGAATCAAAAGAACTCTTTCTCCTTTCATCTGCCCTTTCAAAATAAAATTTACCTTGTTTCTGACACATACTGATGTAATACAATAATTTTTCTAACTTTGAAGATGAGCGACTCTATGTGATAATGTTTCAACTGTTTCAATGAAATGAAAGAATACAAAGTAACATAGGTGGGGAGACAAAGGAATGTTAAAGATGACAGGCTCAGTCCTTCAGATGTTATGTGATAAGAGGGTGTATAGGGTTTCTTAGGAGTAAAGGTTAATAAACCTGAGAGCTGTGGGAGCTGGAAGATAGTAGTGTAAAATTCAGAAGACTGAGGTTAAGTGGATTCTGGTCTTGAGGGCAAACCTGATGTCCCTGCCCCACTGTCATTTCCATTTTCAGCATGGGCTGATAAACCACCCCTCACAGTGCAGCTGCTCGGGAGGAAGGTCTTACTACCCCTTCCCTCACTTACTGTCTGTGGCTTTACCCACTTGACAGACTTAAATTGTCAGGAGTTAGTTTAACATGCTAACCTAACAGAAAAAAGAATGCAGTATCTGTGTGGTATTTTAGTTTTGCTTTTGCTGGGTTAGTTTTCTGCCAAGCTGGAGAACTAAATCAGCTTCCAGAGGCAGCAGAAGATAAATTGTAGGAGAAGCGGGTGCTGCAAGCAGACTGGGGGCTTCTAGAATGGCCATTGTGTCTTGTGGAACTGGACCCTTGCTTTTGTCATTGCAGCTGCTTGTGGCACCATGTGTTGCACAGCATCAATAAATTAATCCGAGTTAGAAGGGTTGCCCATCTGTTATGTATTGTAGCAGGTAGAAGTGATCCCCTTTTTTCTCTCTTGTGCCAGGCATAGTGGTGGCAGGCAAACTTTTAAAACAGTGTATAAGGCAGTACAAGGGAGAGACATGCAGCTGCTGGAAGACTGTAATAGAGAGGGAAACTACTTTTTGACTGCTACAAATGTGATTGAAAATTGAATTAAAGACTCGTAGAGGTGCAAAATTATCTATGCATCATAAATTTAATTTCCAGTCCACTTACCCATTTTAAACAGAGTGAACTAACATAAGTTTTTTACCATTGAGACTCCTGTCTTTCTTTGGTGAATGTTTAGTTTTTGTGGTTGCTTTTCCTGTGTGTCTGTGTACGTTTTGCTTTTTTTCCTCCCTGGAAACTGGGAATCTCAATCATTTTTGTAATTCTTTTTATGTGCTTTTCAGAATATGACATCACATTCAATTAAAAAAAAAAAATCATAGCCCCAGGCACACAGGTGTACTAAATATTTTTTTAAACAGAAATTTCAATTAGTAATTGAATATCACCTACTTTTTTCTTGCACTTTAGAAATTTGTAACAATGTATTTCTTGAAATTTTCCTTTAGACTTTTGAGATATAAGTAAAATTTCTATCAAAAGAACAAAGATATCTCCTTTCTTACATTATTTTATGTAGTGATTTCAAGGGCATGTTGATCAGATTATTCCATAACTTTTCAGGAGAAGACATACCCTAAAACCAGAATTAATAAATAAAAAAGATCATCAATGTGATGCTGCTGCTCTCTTCTCAGAATCAAGTCTGGCTGACTGCAGCTGAAGCATTCTTTTGATTACAGTAGACTCATTGCAAGGAGAAGAGGAAGGTCCACAAGATCTCTGTGCATTGAGGGGCTTAAACACAAATACTCTTGCAGGAGCTAGTAATCATCTTCAGTGGTTCCATATAGGAAGGCCTGGATTAAAAACTGCACTTGAGAGAGAGCAGTTGTGTCCTGTTTGTTACTCTTCTTTGCTTCCAAAAAGACTAAATAAGCCTAAAGCAGCTCCAGTGATTCCTGCAGGCTCTGTAGGATTTTGTGAATCCCAGAAACCATTTGGTTGATGCTGGGTTATTAACCTTGGTATTTGTGACTCAGAAGGTTATGAGAGATTTGTGTGCATATTGTTCCAGGAGGGGGTAACTTCAGGGCTTTTCCTCCTTTCTAGTTTTTATATTTGAGTTTTTAATTTAAAAAAATGTTTAGCCTCAGGGAGCCCTCTAAATCTAAGCCTTTTACTGCCTTCTGAATTTGGCAGTTGCTCTTCTTGGTTTAAGTCTCTAGGCATGTGTGATGTGAAGCTTTGAAGTAGCTGTTGCCTGGCTGAAACCTCTCTGGAGGCGAGGAGAAGGAAAATAAAGTTTTGACATTTTCTTTCTTTCCATCGTGTAGATATTTTAACACAAGTGAAACAGCTGATTTTTAGTAAAAACCCTAAAATTACAGAATTGCTAAGACTGTCTCTTTTGTGGTTTGGTTTTGATTTAGAACAGTTGCTAAAATCAGTGGTGTGGAAAGCCACATACATTTTGTCAGTGTTTTAATATCTGGCATTAGGAACTGGTTAATCCATTTAAGAAGTGGAACAAGAGATTCAAGAGGGAGGTGTTGCAGCCCAGTTTTCTTCAATGTTGCCCAGTGGACCACTGACAAATACCAGAAAAGGCAAAGAAAGCTATTTGGGCGGGGGAAGAATCCCCGGCAAAAGTTTGTGGCTCTTTGTAATTCTGGTTCTACACAGTGTCTACCAGTCCCATGGTCAGCAAGCAGACAATTGCCAAGTCCATCCATGGCAGTCTGTATCCCAAACAGCAAGCATCTTACCTCCACCTTTCCGAGCAAGGCTCTATCTCAGCACTGCTCATGTCCTTCCCCCAAGAACAAAATAGATACAGGCCACCTTTTCTTGGCTATTCCTAACTTTTTCCAGCCTGGCTCCCTTAAAATAAGTGGCTTCTTGTAGTGAATCAGAAGTAGGACAAATAGATCAGGGAGGAAAAGAAGATATTTCAAACATCTTGATTATGACATGGTGAAAGTCTGTCTGTTTGGATGTTTCCAGCTATATGTTTCCAGTGGCATAGAGCACTTCTGACACTACATTGGTTTGTATTAACTTGGTTTACTAGATTTAGTAATGGCTAAAATACATAAAATTATTTTAAAACAGTTGGTGTCATGCAGCCATTGCTCAGTTTACCAAGCTGTGTTCTGTGCTGGAGACTGTGCACTGTGGAAGCTTTATCTTTGCTGTAAATGTAGTAGTAAGATTTTTTTGTAGAAGCTTAATTTATCTTAAAAAGTGTAAATTATCTGGTTTTACATGCAGTTTATTGTAGTAATTTTTGTTCTGCTGCATGGATAAGTAGACCTGCATAAAAATTTAAAGTCACTTTGTGCTGCAAACAGCAGTTCTGTTACTCTGCTGACAAGTCAACAACTTGCACAATCGTGAAATCTTTCCTCTTTTTTCCGGTTATGACTGGGAAGAATTGACACGCTGTTGCTCTTACAAGTCCATGTTACCTGTCCTTTAGCAAGCTGTGGTTGAGCGTTGCATACTAAATGTCAGTTATCATACAGTGCAATCTGTATGAGCAGAATTCCCACTTCCACAGCTGTGGGAATAGAAATGGGAAGCAATCAAATAAGCTCAGTCCCTCAAGGCTCCTCCCAAGGTGACTGGTGCCGAGTGCAGTGAGGTCCAGGGAATTCTTCTGACCTTTTGTAGGCACAAACCTTGGGAAACAAACCAGCATTGTTAAAGTGATGACATCTTTCAGATGATAAAAGTAGGAGCTTAAAAAAAAAAAAAGCTTTTGACGCTTTTGACAGGCTTGCACATGATAATTAGATAGTAAAAAGAAGGTGTGGGTTGGCAAGGCATTAGATATGAATGATATGCACTTTCGTGTCCATTTTTCTTTAAGCAGTGTTGCACTGAAGATGAAGCCCTCTGAACAGTTGTGTAAAGCAGAGGTTGTAAAGTGAAAATGGATTGTATCCATTTGAAATAATTCAAAAGAAGCTAGTGAAAGCTTCTGGCATTTCTTTTGCATCCTTTGCCTCAGTAAGAAGTTCTTAATACAGCATATTGTGGGTAGAATCTTAGAACTGTGTGCATCAGCTTACCTGGTGTCTTATTTATTCCCTTTCAAATTAACTTTCAGGAATAATAAGCTTTTTCTTGCACTGTATGTTCTGAACATTACCCTTCCTGCCTTCACAACTTGTTGAGCATGCAGGAAAACAGCTGAAGGAGAGGATGATTTTTGTAATTTGTTTTGAGAAGGAGGAGGAGGAAGAATGGGAAGAGGAAGTGAAGATGAAGCAGGGCCTTGACCTACCTATGAATTTTATCAATAGTCCACAGGAAAATGAATTATGGGGAGATACGCATAAGGTGGAAGACAATACATGGCATTTAGTATTCCTGTGGAATTTGGGGAACTTCAGCTTAATTTAGCAGCGTATCATCAGCAGGCCAAATGTACTGGTGGCAGCAGAATTGGGTTTTGGTAGTGGCAACTGCCCCTTTCCTATTGCCATGTTTCTGGCTGCTTGCGTTGGGTTTTGTCCATGTTCTGCATGTTGTGCCATCTGAGAGCCTGATTCCATACTTTCCACCTGCACACTGGATCCCAGCTTTTTGCCACAACAGAGACCACTCTTACCTGCTGAAGCCCTCCGAGCTTCCAGCCTGGCAGTGCTGCCTGCTCTCTCCAGTACCTACTGGTGGCAGTCACTCGCCCTGGGCCCTGGGACCACGACTCCTGAATGCAGCTCCAAGGTGAAGGTATCCCTGCATGTACTGACTTGAGATATGGGGCAATCTCTTCCATGAAGTTGGGAGCAGCAACAGCTGCCTGTATTGCAGGGACTTGTCTGTGGGCAGTCGAGAGGCAATTGTGGGGGCCTGGTCTGTGCTGACAGTTTTTAGATACTATTTTCTTTACAAATTTTTAGTACCATTTTGATTTCCTGAGAGAAGGTCAGGCTGAGTTCTGGAGGACCCAGCACTGTTGGGGGACCCTTTTCACACCACACCACTGCTCTGTCCTGTTTGCCAGGCTCCAAGTCTTTCAGAAATCAGATGGGAGCTGCCAAAATAGCAGATGTTTCTGCTGAGTGTGCTGTAATCTCTCGCAGCACTGATGCTGATCAGGCTTTGGGTACAGGTCTCAGCAGAATGTCCTCCAGCCTTTGCTGTGCCTGACTGGGTAGTCTTTTGCCCCACAGAACAGCCCTGACTGAGGGCTGCAGGGGTAGGGCTGGGCACATTTTATTGATGATGGAGGTAGGGGACACCTTCTACTAGATCAGGTTTCTCAAAGCCCCATCCAACCTGACCTTGAACGTTTCTTAAAATGGGGAATCTGTAGCTTCTCTGGGCACCCTGTTCTGGTGCCTCACCAGACACTGAGCAAGTTGAAAATCAGAAGACTTCAGAACCTGCACCATGACAGGGTCATCTCTTGCAGAGTTGGTGGGGAAATGCATTGAAAATTCTTGGGACTTGTCTTTTCTCTGCTGTAAGCAGTTGTGCATGAAATAAAATGTTTTGGGTTTTTTTTGAACATCTGGTACAGATCCATAGATGTTAATGCACTCTCCTTGCTGTCAGTTGTTTTGTGGATGAAGTGGCAAGCAGATGGAAAGTTCCAGCACCTCTGGAAAAATGAAAAAAATTATTAAGCTTTCCTTTTTAAGCTCTAGGAAGTAAGAAAATGCTAGAACTAACAGTGCATAATGAAGCTTAAAACAAAACTGTTTTATTCATGTGTTATAAGATTTTTTAATTACTTTATCATTCCCTATAATTTTATTAGGAATTAGGCCTCATTCATTTCAGAAGGCAGACTTTCCTGGAGTCAAATAAATCCGATAAATGTATTTAATGTAATTTTGAAACGCAGTGGACATAAAACGAGTGAATTTGATGTCCAGTTCAAAAGCCTCTTTTTCATGCAAGGGGAGGTAGTAGGGCATTGAACTACTTTGCAATACAGTAGGAAGAAAAGATATTTTTCTTTTTTAATGAAGAAGGAAGCAGGAAATATCACACTCTGTGAATGACTGCTCAAAATGTGGTTTTCTGTGAAATATTTGGGTTTATTCTTATGTGGATTTTTTGAGGAGCAAGTTGTTTGTTTCTTTGCTTTGAGTTTTGTTTTGGTTTTTTGTTGTTTTTTTTTTTACTTGATGGTGTGCCTATGAAGCTGTTTTGTTTCCATCTAAAAGAAAGAAAAGGAGAGGTGTGGATAGATTTGCTTGAGAGTGTAACCCCTTTGTCTTTGTGGCACTCACCACTACAGCAGTTGCTTGTTGGCTTAAGTATAACAGGATTCCTGATCAGACGGATAATTTTTCCTTTCTTTTCAACTTTTGGCTTTGCAAATACTGAATGCTTGCTTTTGGTGAAGAATCAACATTTGGAAACTGTTACAAATAAGACCATTGAGGGTAAGGAGTTGGGTCACTGGCCCAGGGAAGTTGTAGCTTGGGGGGTCAGATTTCTTTGCAGTGGAAAGAGCCTGGCTTCTGGGGAGTTTCCTAAGTGGTCATGTTAAATATTGGCAAGATGACCATCTGATCTGTGTATCCTACCATAAGCCTTTGTATTAAGTTTGTGGTTTTTATGTAACTAAGTATTTTTTTGATGAAGCTTTACTCTACTAGGTTTTCGTCTTGACTGTCTTCTGCCCTAATGAAAGACGTTTTGAAAAAGGTATCTCCTGCTTGTCATGGCTGACTTAAAAAATTGATGTGCTGTGAGCAGATACTGTTTTTGAACTATTTCTTCAGTGCAGTTGAGAGAAATGTTTTCCAACCAGTTTCAACTTCTTTTCTATCTCTTGTAAACGTAGTCATTTTCAAGTTCAATGTGGTGCCCAGCTTACTGCCCATAGAAATCACTGCTCTGTGCTGTGTTGAGGAAGTTTACTGTTACCTGAATCTTGTTTTGAGCAAATCTTATCACTGCAATAATCTTTATGTACTTGTAGACCACTAATCTGTGTTCAGGACTGCTTTTAAAAATGTTCCTTCTTGAATTGTAAGTAAAGATTGTACTGTAAACAGTGCCTTTGAAATATTAAATTAACTTAGTTCAAGTGGCTGTACTTGACCTAACTTGTGTCTGTACACTTGCATACAGAAGTCTGACTTACGTGAGGTCCACCCAGATCTAGAGCTAAGAAAGCATAAGAGAGCTTTTCCCCTGAAGCTGAATGGCTGTATAAGCCTTAAAGGTTTGTCTTTGCTGATAGGTTCCACCTTATCATGAAGGTTGAAGCTCAGATTCTCAGTAATCACAGGGCTACAAGAGCCTTATCAGCCAGGCTTTCTGCAGGGTTTGTTCACACTAGTCCTTCAGCACAGTGCTATTAGGAGATGGCTTTTGGAAAAGGATTTGCTCTGCACAGCCATCACCCATCTAATCTCTCAAGTGAAAACTCATACAGGAGAAGTGCTGACTGCCGCCAGAAGGAAATCAGTCCCACAAAGTCCTTGAAGGAGAGGAATGGTCATGAGCCAGGCTCTGCTTGGACCTTGGCCTGGGGCTTGTTCCCAGCCAAGGGCAGATGAGACATCTGCTGACTCTGTCGCTTTTTCGGAGGGCTCTCAGTAGCCCTGGGGAGATAACAGTATTGCATTCGTTGATCAAAGAGTATCTGTAAACGTTTTTCACCCAACATGAAAGCTATAAAATAGTTTATCTCTGTCTCTTCCTCCATCTCCTCCTCCATAAAAGCTTGAGTTTCTTTTAAAAATAGACATCATGCATGTTGTGGCATTACCAAGTGCTGCGGAGGATGGGGCAAGCCTTGGAGTACAACTCACTCACTCTCAGGGCAGCAGGACCACACTTGCACAGTGTGCTGGGAATGGCATCGCAGCTGGGTGAAATTTGTGACAATGCTGTGCACCCTGTTGTGGTAAAATAAGAATATGATCTCATGCTAGGGAACCCAATTAAAAATAAAAAGAATGCAAATTGTCTTCAATTAGAATAGTCACATTTTTAACCAAGTAATTTTTAAGATTATGTGTGTTTCTCTGTTTCCTGAAATAAACCTGAATTCATGTTTTATTTTAGGATAGGAAATAAACGATTTTTTTTCTTCTTTCTCTTAAAAAGCCTTAAAGCCGTCATCTTCCTGGTTATTACCAGGACATCAGACACTGTATCAAATGTGGTATCTCTGGCTGTATTTGAGTCCTTGGCAAGGGCAGTTTGTACTTTCTATGTTAATGTCAGCAAAGATTTTTTTGCTGGTGAGTAGGAATATGTGATCAGAAGATTTTACAGTAAGAAATTATATTACTAATAATTATATTATTATATATATTCCAGTCGTCAGAATTAAATGAAAGGAAGACTTAACCCTAACTGAAGATGAAGATGGGCAGTGTGGGTAAAAGTCTAGTCCATTATGGGTATTCTGTATGCTTCTTTACCTCTGCCATACAAGCAAGGCAATCACTAGTTAATTCAAATACTTCTCGTGAGCACTACATTAACTGTCCATAGTGAAAAAAATTGTACATTACTGTGAGAGACAGTACTGAACAAGACAGGTTTTAAAAGAAGACTTAAAATAGTTTTCCAATTTGAAATAATTCTTCTTTTAAATATTTAGATTGTGATTTGTCTTTGTGACAACCTGTAATGAAGTCTAATACTACATTAATTTCAGAAACTAAAATATTCACGAGGTACAGAGTTCTAAAGAACAGTCAGACCACTGCTGGAAGTAAAGCCATTAGCTGAGAGCAAGTACCCAGAGTTTGCAAAAGTGATAAATCTGCTTTAGACATCAATGGCCCCTTCTGCAGGTGCAGGAGGACTGTTTTATTCTCTTTGTATTATTTCTCTTAGTTGGAGTCTACAGAAAACAATTAATAAAGATTATAAGCCCTTAAGAAATGTAAATGCAGAATGTTTGGGAGTGGTATTTATTTTACAGATAAATGCTGTTGATTAGAGGCTGAGATTTTCCAATTCTTATTTCTCAGAGGATATACTGACAGAACATAAAGTATTTCAAATTGATAACTATGGATTACTTGCTACCCTAATGTAGTCTCAGTTTGGTAAATTTGTAATTTCTTAAATGGAAAAGTGTTTAATTGCTTATGTATTTCTGAAGTTTAATTATGTCTTCAATTTGTTTTTAAAAAGCCATACACATAGATGATTATAATTTTCCTTAAAAGGTACATTATAAAAAAATGCAGGTAAAAAGCTAGTGGTCTAAGTAAATTTGAGTGTCAGTTGCCATTTTAATATTGAATATGGAAATTAGGAAAATGACAAAATATATGCTAAGCTAAGTAGTTTCTTGAGTCCTTCTATGGTCCTGTCTCTAACGTAACATAAAGGCTGCATTTAACTGCAGATCAGCTACTGGCCCTAATTATCCTACTGGTCCCTTTATTTGCAAGTTCTTGTTAGGCTGTATCTTCAGCTTCTTAACTCCAGGCAGGTGCCATGGAGTCACTTTTTCCCAAACTACTGTCCTTGCATTAATATTATGCTACGGAAGGTTGTCTTTACTCTCATGGTTTCTGTTTGCTATGCTGGGGTTTGGGATTTGTTTTTCAATGGTATGGGTTGATCCCAGCATAATGTGGAGGAATGATAACTGGCTAAAACATTTTCTATTGATTTCTGTGTTCAACAGAGCCAGCACAGTAGCTCTGAACTGTAAAGCATTTATGTTGATAGACCTCTTCTGGGTAAAATTCCTCTAATTTATTGATGTGTCAAAAATTTCTTCCATCTTCCTCTTAAGTACTATTGGGGGAGGTAATTTTTAACTGGTTGATTTCAAAGTAGAAGCTCATCTACCATGTGCTTGGGAAAAAATAGTAAGCTGCTGGCTATAGCTCAACAGCTACAGGCAGGTCAAGGGCACATGCTTATAATTTTGCTGCAGTGATTTCTGACTAATTAGCCACGAGGAACTTTCTGAGAATGTTCTGTTAAGATCATTTTATTCTCTCCCATTTTGTTAATGAATGCAGTGCTCCCAGCTGTGAGGCTCTGAGTGATGATTGCTATTATGGATTTATCCTTTCAGATTCTGCCTCTAATTTTAGGAAATTATATTCCCTGTCTTTAAGTTTCTAGTGGTAAAACTGTAAAAGGACAAGTTATTCCTCAGTGAGTGTTGGGAAATACAGTAATCAGCTTTTATAAATACTGGATTGCAATAGCTAGCTTATTAGAGGAGGGAAAATACCGTTCACCAAAATAACCATCTGTAGCCCATATTAGTTGATGAAAAAATATTTGTACTATTATTTTTTTTATTAGAATGGTTTAGAAGTGATCTGTTCTCACAAAATTATGCTTTACTTTACTGTTACTGTAGTTCCCAGTACATCCAGAGTAGGGCTTTAGGCAGATGTGTGGGATAGAGTTTTCTTCCCATTTCCTCCTACACATACATACCTTGTGAGGACATGGAAAAACTAATCTGGTCTGTTCAGATTACTTAATGTGAGATGTACCTGATTGTACCCAACTAGGGCATCTCCTTGCCTTGCTAATCGCTCTTATCTTAAGAACATGCATTAGAATACAGAATGAACTGAAAAGTTGTCCTACCTGTTCAAAAATGGTATGTGTGTATACATACATAATCTTATAGATGGGCATGGCATTCTTCCTGTAGCTATTTGGTTTAAATGTTAGACATGATTTCTTGTTCCTCATAATCAAAACTTTCCATCTCAAAAAGTATTTATGATGCTTGCACTTTTATCCTGTTATATATATGCATTTATAGCAAACACAGTTAGAGGATTAGCCATTCAGCTGGCAACCAGTTTTGATTTCCAAAACCAGTTAAAGCAATGATATTTACTGTTTTACCTGTAGTTAAAAAATTCTGTCTGTTTTTATTCCCTAACCACACAAAGTAACAAGATTAAATAGGATAACATTATTTTGGGCTTTAAATCCACTTGCTTCTCGCAGTGGAAAGCTCTAATCTGGCAGACCAGTCCAGTGTGTACCAGACTTTATGATAAGCTGTTGCCCATATGTGTTGTCATTGTCCCCAGGAGACAAGCCTGGAGGGCTGCTGCTGTGTTTCAGGTATGGTACAGTGTTTTGCATTAGAAAAGTGAACAGAGGAAAGATATTTAGTCTGTGAAATACTGTGACACTAATCTTTAAACAAAGGAGCTTGGCATGGAGTTGTCAAAGGAAACGAAATCTGCTGGTTTATTTTCCCATTGTTCCCTTTGCACAGAGACTCTGGTCTGCAAATGACCGCTGACATTATGCCACAGAAATTTCTACAAGGAGAATACTTGGTACTTTCCAGTCTTGCTTCGAAGCCTGGCAACAGTGTTGTGGCTGCATTCCCCTGTTTCTGTGCTACAGTGAATTGCTTGTGTTCATTTTAGGAGAGATCATGGTTGTCTCTCTTCCCAGTTTTTTTCCTCTCCGTTGCTGTCAATTCAGACAAACTGTATCTATCAAATAGCTTGTCTGTCTGACTTCTGTGCCTCAGACTCAAAAATGCATGAAATGAACCAAAGAGGGAGGGCAGGATTTTGAAGATGTAGGAGGTGCTTGCCATGGAAGGATGTTTTTCTGCTCTCTTAGAGTTTCAAGCTAAACATGGTATCAAGAGTGATGAAGCAGAGAGGTCATTTGAAAGTTAGTGGTAGTATTAGTCCCAGGATGCTCGAAGGAAATAGTTGAAGTATCTCAGATACTTGCATGAGATCTCAGTGATGATGTGGGCCTGAGAAGGGGAACTTGCCAAATGTGTGCTGAGTGAAATGTGCCACATCTGACAGTTTTGCAGCTAGTGGAGTCCAAAAACCATGGGCCTTTATGGGTGGAAAGATTTTTCTCTAAGTGTAGCGTTTTCAGTGTTCTGAATTGCTTGCTAGTATACTGGGTAAAATTCGGTCTATGGATCTCCCAGTCTGCAGGATTGTGCTTTGTTTGCTTATTTTTTCAGAAACACTATTTTAACTTTCTCTCCTTTGGTGGCATGGCTTTCTCAGCAGCTGCTGTGCTCTGCCACAGAGTTAGCTGCTTGCTGAGGGTGGAGAATTCCTTTCTGTCCATGTGCAGTTTCATAAGGCTCTAGTAGTGGCCCTGAAGTTCACAGCTATTTCCAGGGAATGTAAATACTTGTACCAACTGATTTCAGGAGAAGTGCAGAACGTGATACACTTATGAAATCTCTCAGTGATGGTAAGTGTTCCTGCCAGTTGAGCTCAATTCAGGCTTGCTGGCACAATCTGTGGTTTTATGCTCAAAGAAGAGCTCCTCTGTGTGCGGGTGATGCTGCCTTTTCACTGCCATCCCTCGCCATGTTTTCCATCATTTCCATTTCCATCATTTCCATTTATCTTTAGTTTTTGCCAAAGACCACTGCTAGAATTTGCTGTCCTCAGAAGGCTTGCATTTTCTTTCCTGATGTCCTGCAGAGTGGCTAAACACAAGGACAACTCTGCAAAGACTTTGAGATGCTGCTTTTAAAATGTGTTATAGAAGTGTCTAGCAGCCACTTTGGAAGTACTTCATGTACAGTTTTAATTGGTGCTCCAAAGAGGCCATGTAGATTGAATAAACTCAGATTTGTTTGCCAGTCTTTTGCGAATCAGTACTTAATATTTCCACTGTATGGTCAGCTGCTGTGGTCTGAGCTGGACAAGATAGCCTCAAAATTAATGTCTGCATAATGCAAAGGTGGAGTATGTTTAGTGAAGTAGTTCTTCTGTGGGGCAAATCCCAAGTCTATTTCAATTATTTCGCACACATTAATGTACAGTTAAGATTTAGGTTTTCCAGAAGATAGAAATCAATAGAAAATAGTATGCATCTAATAGGCTTCCTTCTAACTAATAATGTAAGTATGTAATTTAGCTTTAGCCTACATGCAATGAAATAGTATTGAAATCACTCTTGTAAACAGCGTACACGTCCTGTTGTTGGCTTTGCTTCAGCTGTTTCTTCACATTTGGCTAAGCTCAAGTAATAAATTGCTGTAAAACTGGAATACACTCTGGAAGCAGATTAATCATCTGACTCAGTATTGTCTTTTAGTTTGCCACGAGAAATCTTTCCAATCTATGAGATCATGGATTAGCTGGTTGGACAATTTAGAGAGGCATGTAGTACATTCCCCTTTTTTTGCTGCCTTCCCTTTGAAACATGTTGACTCTCAGCAAAGCGAAAATGACAAATGACTCCTTTTTCTAAGTTCTACCACAAATATGTATAGTGATGAAAAATCGGGCATCTGAATTGATACCTCCTTGTTTTATCTAATTTTGGACATTGTAGGTGGTATTTATCTCAGGAGATGTAGATTAACTCCCTGCCCATTGCAGGTGGGCAGGAATCTTTAAGGTCCCTTCCAACCCAAAACATTCTATGATTTACATGTTTGAGACAATGATTCAGACTTGCCTTAAAATCTGTGAAAAGAAATGAACATTGTAGAAAGTGTCTCACTTCAGGTTTCTAGAACATGTTGCATAAATTCCACTGTAAAATCCTTTTTCTTACCATTGATGAAAAAAGTAATGGTTTATTCTGTTGTGCGATTGATGCTCCCCATGTAGGTGATACAATGTCTCTTCTGTCCATCCACGGACAAGGGGTGGTAGTGACTGATAAGGAGATCTAACACTTCAAGGAAATTTGTCTCGATGTGCAATCTCCTTCAAATACCTTTCCAAATTTCATTACAAATGTGTGCTGAAATATTCCTAGCAAATGTCCTTTGCTTTGCATGGTGAATGAGTGGTGCACTGCAGAGGCAGGTCACAAATTAGGCTAATAATACCACTCTTGCTTGTGTGGGCAGAGTAGGTGACATCTGTTGTGACATTTTTGTTGTTGTATTGTTAGTTTGTAGTGTTGGTTTTTTCTCTTCTGATACCGTACCACTTTGCTCATTTGGCTGTGTGGAAGTTGCAACTTTATTGCTCAACATACTGGGATGTAATGATCTCAATGGCAAGAACATTCTATCCTCAACTTGCATAACAAACAGGTTATGCTTATTTTATAATTGAACTTTGCATTCTTCATGAAATGTAGTTTTATTGTATTCTGTGTCTCTTTTCTAGCTTACTTGTACATGCATGCAAAGAGGAGGTAAAGTGAAGTGGTACTGGACTGTAAGCAATCTTGTCTCCAGTTGCAATCTTACTGAAAGCTGTTACAAATTTTATTCTTTTCTGCATCCTTGGAAGGGAACTGCACCCAGTGAGGTAACCACCACAGAAACTGAACAACCTGTTGGTTACAACAGGGATGAAGGTTATGCTGCCAAAAACGTACAAGAATGATGATAGTGGATGATATGGATGTTGTGTGTCCAAGAAGGGGTTTGCTGGTGCCTGTTGGTCAGTGAGGGGAGCAGTCACAGTGGCAGGTTGGGGAAGGGGAAGAAAGGAGAGAGCTGCACATCTTAACAGTTAATAGTGGGAGTGATTTCTTACAGGACTGTAAATAAACCAGTGCCACTGATTTACCACTTGAAGATTAATGTCTGGGCAAAATTACTGTTTCTACACACTTAAAAATTAGTGAAATGGATACTTCAATGAGGATGTTTTCTTTTGTAGAAAGGGCTAGGTCATTTCAACACCAACTGATTTTCCCCTGGGTTTCCTTTACTGCCCTGGTTTTGGGATTTGGCTATTTCTTGTTGGCTGAATTCAGAGGAAAGCTATTCCTGATCATATTGAATTTGGCACAATAGCTGAAGTTTGAATTTGGCTTGTATTGGTTAAATCAAGCTTTTGATTTGGTTGCCTATTGTCCAGTATGCTAATCCATGTTATTTCCAGCTGAGTTAAAGTGTAAAGTCATTAGAGCAGCGTGGGGCTTTTGTTAGTAGAGAAAAGGTTAAGTTCTGCAGGCAGCTCATACTGCTGCCAGCGTAGCTGCTAATCTGAGTTTGGGGACTAATTACCTGTAATAGCTACAGGACAGAGTCCTGTGTTGAGCAGAAGTCTGATTAGGCCAAAGTTTGGAAAGCTTTGTCATGGGGAAAGTTTTTTAACATTTTTCAGGAACTCGAGTTCTGATTTAGTTCATTCAGAACCAGATACTTACCTTACCACTATATTCAGTCTAATAATATCCTAATGCTGGTATTTTAAATAAAGTCTGAAAACCCTATAACAGAATTAACGAGCATTTTGAACTATAATAGCCTGTAGCTATTTAGGGACTGTCAATATTGTTATATTGTTTCTGAATTGTTTCTAATTCAGCTTTTGGTAACCACAGATAGCTTATTGGGGTGTGAGGGATGAGGAAGCCAAAACTGATCTGATGAACAAATTTAAAACCCAATCTGTCCTGGAGTGGTTTGGAGATAATTAGATTTTAAAAAAAAAAAAATTTAATGCAATTTTTTCCTAGCCCTTATGATTAAAAGTTTTATGCATTAACATTTTTGGATATGCTCTTAGGTGTACTCAGAAACAGTTGTTTTCCTTTTTTAAACACTTAACTTTGTTTTAAAATTCAACAGGAGTTATTATTATTATACACAAACCATTTAACGTTCGTTTTATGCCCTTGTACAAAAGAAGTGGAAAGCTCTGGTTTGGAATGGAGGAGAATTAAGAACAGAAGAAACAAAAACAAATACCACCTTCTTCACAAAGAGAGCTCAGCTTTAACAGAAGAAGTACAGGCTGCAGACTTGCATTGGGAATGAGGGAGAAGTCAATTATGATTGCAGAAAGTGGCATAAACATCCATTTTTGCTACAGTATAACTTATTAAATCTTGAGTTGAAAGCTATGATCCTTGACTAACATTACTTAAGATCATCCAATAAGTTAGTACCCAACTTTTTTTTTAAGTTTCAAAGCCTAGTTAAATAAAACTTTGCAATTACCTTTAAAAACTTCACATTATTTCCCTAGTTGATACTGACATTGATGTCTTTGGTGTTGCTTTCTTATTTCTCCAAACTTAATGTTGTAATAAGTTACTGTGTTTCTATGTGATAGGAACAAAAGTGCTCATTTAGGAAAAATATTCTTATTGCTAGTTTTGAGTGGGAAGAACGTGTAGTCCTCATCATGGATTTGTAGACTTGAAGCTTCTATGGGTTCTTTCCAAATAATGGGTGAATTGTATGCAAAGTAATGACCCTTTTAAGAATTTGCAGGCTTAGAGTATAATTACTGAGTAATTCCAAATTTATTTGGGGTTTTATTTCAGTCAGAGGGAGTGTTCTGGAAGCTGCTGGTATAAACTAGGGGTCAGCAGGCGGGGTCAATATCTGTTCTTTAGTCTTTGTGCAGTAGCTTGAAAATTGTAATCCTGTTACTTATATATGTATAATGCATTTCTATCACCTATATGAGAAAGAAAAATCTGGAAGGTTGTGTAGCATATCAGAAAATGTAGCTCTCTACCTGAATGCCCAGAATTCAGTATCAGAATGTTGTGTTGAGCAGAACAGTGAAGGGTGATGATTGATCACTACAGTTCAGACATGTAGATAATTGGTAGTGAAACCCAATTAACGACTGACCCTGAAGCCAACCTCGTCATCACATCTTACTTAAACACTCTTTATTTATTTATTTATTTATTTATATTTTCATCTCTTCTTTTTGGTTGCTTAAAAACTTTGTTCCTCGAGAAGTCATCAGGTCTGAGAAAAGCCTTGTTTTTACCTGGAGCCAATTACATGAGGTATTTCTGGATGGCTATCCGTTATTGATAATGTCTATTTTTTCCACTGTTCTGTTTAGATGACAGTGCCTCTGCTGCAAGCAGTATGGAGGTAACAGATCGCATTGCCTCTCTGGAGCAGCGTGTCCAGATGCAGGAAGATGACATCCAGCTGCTCAAATCTGCCCTTGCTGATGTGGTCCGACGCTTGAATATCACGGAGGAGCAGCAGGCCATGCAGAACAAGAAAGGACCTACCAAAGGTTTGCATTTCAGATAGATGTAAAATACATAGTGCAGTTCAATGTGTTTCATATGTATAAAAATAGATTATTCATTAGATCTTGAAATACTCAAAATCAACAAATCAAACTCTAAATAAAATACATTTGAAATTCATCCTGTTAAAAGGAATACATAAAAATCTATATGGTTAAATCTGTGAGCCTTCTGCAGTTTACATGAACCAGCAAAACATCTGCATGTTCTTAGTGCTGAATCCACAATCTACGTTTAACCATTGCTACCACTTCCTTACTTCAGATCAAGATTAGTTTATAAACTCTTCAGGGGAGGCATTGTGTTCTTTGGCTGAAACTCCTAATAGGTTTGGGGGACTTTTTAACCAAAAAAAATGAACTAACCTGAAGTAAAATGTAATTAAAATTTAATTTAAAATGTCTTAAGTGTCCATGGATGCCACAGACATGGCAGATAAGGCAGAGCTCTAAGCTAGCACAGAGCAGACATGCCTAAGGAGATGGTACAACACCAGCTGCTCAGCTATAAAAGAAAGGTAGAGCTGTGGTTGTTGCCTGACCACGTTCCAGAGCCAGCAAGGTGCCAGGTGTGACAGATATTGCTGCTTGGCAGAATTCTGTGCTGTGCCCATGTGCCACAGCATGCTCTCTCATGGCTCCTGCTCTGCAGGAATGGGTTTGTCTGTGCACAGCTCAGAAAAGCTGGACCTGAACATCCAGCACTTTGCAGTAGTAAAAGTTAATTAGAACTCAAGCAGTGTGATTTATTGATCACTTGATTTATTTATTGATGAGGCTGCAAAGGCCTGGGAGGCTTCCTAGGTGCATCTTACAGAAACACAAAAGGTATTTTAGAGTGGTTTTAGGAGTACGAGTGGTGGCAACCTAGATGTGGAGAGAAAGTATGGCTGACTTCACAGGCTCTCTGTTGTCTAACTTAAGAAGTTGTTTCTTTAGGGATCCTGATATGTATTAATATTAAAACCTTATTTTGCATCAGAATTATGTTATGTATTTATGGATTCATAATTTTCTCCTCTTAAACTTAGGGCTTCCTTTAATCTTGGTTATATATTTGTGACTTTGCGACAGATACTTAGTTCTAGACATTGGTTTAACAGACTAACTAGGAATTACTTAATTTGCTGAACTGGGATGTCATGTTTGTTAAAAAGTTGTATCTCAGAAGATGAGGAAAGCTGAAAGGGACAGAATTACAGAGCCAAATTATGAGTTGGCTGTATCCCATGCTAGCTGTCAAAGAGAATATGCAGTAAATATCTGCAATCTTGTCTTCATGCTCTCTTCCCTTTCTGTTGTGATCTCCTTATTCTGTCTTTGTTTTATTGAAAAAAAATTTAAAATATCAGATAAGTTAAATGTTACTAAAGATAGCCTCCACTGTAATAAAAGGTTCCATTAAATCTGGTTGTACAAGGGATTAAGAGGCTTCATGTTGCCTGTAAAATAGATATTATCTAATGTGTGGAGGAAATAAAGTCTAGTAATTATTACTGAGTTGTAACCAAATCTGTTCTTCTTGCCTGCTGGGTTTACTTAGCAAAATACAGACCAGATTTTCATGGATTCTGTGGACAGAGTTGAACTCTAAATTGGGAGAGGTTTTCTTGGTCATGGCAGACTGTTAGAGCCATAGTTCAATGTACATTGAAGAATAGATGCTGTAAGCCTGTCCCCCTGTCTTCTATGGTTGGTTTTGAGGGTGTTTGTTTGTTTGTTTGTGGGATTTCTTGTGTGTTTTGGTTTTTTTTTTAATGTATATATGACCTGGATGGTTCGTAACGTGTGTGAAATTACAGTGTAAGAAGTTTTACTGTAGTAATGCAAATGCAAGACTATAAATGTCAATTGCTCTTCTATTGCAAATAACCAGTATGAGCCCTGGTACTTGCCAACAAAACCTACCTAATTTCTGGAGAAGATTGCTACTGTGACCATTTATGTAAAGAACTTTAAGTTTGCTGTGCATCATTTGTATCATTTAGTGTATGGTCAACCTTATTAAACATGAATGATAAACATGAAAGAGAATCTGAAGTATTCTGGTCACTTGTTTCTTCCAGCTGTATGGTCAAATATGATACATTTCACATGATGGCCTACTGTTCCTATAGTAGACACAACTACTTTATAACAAATTGCATGCAATCACTTAGCATAAAACTAATTTCAGTATTTTAGTTTGGAATAGCATTACAGAGGCTCCTGTTGCAGACTGTTAGGAGAGGGGCTTGTTTAGACATGGGAGGAGCTGGAGTGGTGGCTTCTTATGCTTTGCGCCTTGATCTGCATGGACTGAATCTGTTTATTTTCCCTATATTGTTTAATGACTAATTCCTCGTTCGGAATTTTAAAAGGTAGAATTTGATCCCACTGAATGTCACAGAAATTGTGTCCATGCAAACTGGGGCTTGAAGCATACTGTGTGCTGCTGTTTTCATTTGATCTATAGATGAAGTAGATCAGGATTAAGTTTGTGTGTTGGGGGGAGGTCTGTGCCTTTGGAGAAATGGGATCCTGACTGTACCTTGTAAAGTCTGAAACAATCTTCATGGGACAAATGACTTAATTTTTCTGCATACTTCAGATTTAAAATTAATTTAAAGATTTCAAGTTTCAGACTTTCAAATCTATAATGGAAAAATCTTGAGCTTATTTTCAGCCTTTGTGTGTGTTCTTGTTCTAAACTTGAGCTAAGCAGCTTAAAAGCAACATACATCATGGAAAGGGAGCGGCTTATCTTGTCCATTTGTGGAGCTCCTTCCCTAATGGTGTTTCGAGTTTTTGTTTAGTTGTTTGGTTTTTTTTCCCCTTTCCTTATTTAATTCAGCTACTTGGTAGAATTTCAGTATGGCTTCCTGCCTTTGTTTTACTTGTGTTTGTTGTTCTTTCCTTTTGCAATTATTGGTTTGTTTGTAAACTTAACAGCCCTATTAATCCATAGATCAGAGTATGATTAAAAAAGCTGCTGCTGAGGCTGATAAACATGTCAGTCCTGTTACCACAGGTAAGACCTTGAAGCACCAGAACTTCCAAAATAAACATTACTGACAAAGCAGTAATGGCAGTGTGTTACTGACTTCTAACAGCAATGATATGTTTCTGACAAAGCAGTAATAGCAGTGTGTTACTGACTTCTAACAGCAATGATATGTTTGGGATTGTGTGACTGTGGTGCCAGATACCACTAGTGTGAACTAGCTGTTGTAAATAAAACTAAATAGCTCCAGAGTAAACAGTGGAGTAATTGAGTAATGCAGTTTTTCTGTGTGTTGTGTAAGAGTTTCATGGTGTTGCTTTCTACACTAGCTGACCATTTAAATCTCTAGTTCGAGAAGTGTGAGTTGTGGGTTGGTGCTGGATTTGAAGCAAAACTTCTGTTAAAGGTTAAAGGGTTTATTCCTGCCTGCTGCTAGTTTCGATTTCATAAGGTTAGGAGAGTAAACAGACTCCAGCTAGTTCACTCCACCTACTTTTTAATAGGCATTCTTTTTAAATAACTATAAATAAGGAAAATATTTTAATTATGTACTTGTTTAACTTTAATTGCTGTTCTAATTTGTCATCTCAAAGCTCATTAAAGTTTTGTGAGCTATGGAAGGCTTGCCAGGAGTCAAGTCCACAATGATTTAACTGTAGCTACCTGTGATTCTGTAGTATGCAACAGAATCAGTTTTATATGTATGGATTAATTACAGCAGTGCATCAGTTAGTCAGGAAACAAGCAACAGAGTTTCCAGCACAAAACGGTAAAAAGAATTTAATATTAAAAAAATTAATGAAGTAAAAGTAAATAGAATTATGATAATTCATGAATAAAAAATAAACAGAGACATGAGAAGCCAAGTAAACTTCAGGTGTTTTGTATAAGCTCTAAAGACAGCATTAGTCAGTTAAAACAGATCATGGAAGGCAGGGCTGGAAGGCTTCCTCAATAGAAAATTTTCTTCTTTTTTCTCCTTCATTGACTTTTTTTTCTGTCATCCGTCACTCTTCTAAGCCAGATAAGCCTAATTCCTTCAGTATTTCCCTTGCAGGTTATTTTCTAAATTTCTCTCCTCTGAACAAATAAATAACAAATACATAGAAGCCAGTATGTTTTCTAACAAAGTTTCAAGAGAAAGTTTGTCTTGCAAGTTGCATTCTTTAGCAGACTGTATTTACTGGCTTAATCTTCTGAAGGCACAGTCTTTCATATCTTTTTATTCAATATATGAAAACTGGGGGTGAATAAGTCAATAAATGCTTGCTGTCAGTGCTGCAAAAGGATGTTACAGTATGACCTATAACTGTATATAATTGGTACTGTTTCAGTTTAGCCTTTTAGATCTTTTATCCTTGACAGTCTTCTTGGAAGAACATTTCATAGCTATTCTCTGTGCCATCCTCTCCAAGTTCAATGAAATTTTATTTGATGTTCCTAAAGTGACTTGTGACTGCTGCCTTCTCACAGGTGGTGTTTCTCTGATGCTCTTGGCATCTTTACAATGGCCTGTAATACAAAGTCCTCTCAAATTTCAAGTGATTCAAGCTTTCTTCCCTGCTGTAGAGAGAGCACTAGTCATGTTTGTGTCTGTGTTTTGAGGCTATGATCCACAGTAGTTTTCATGTTGTTACTTACTGCTTACACTTTTAAACACTGTTTGTTTTTGCATCTAACTCCTAACTACTTGAATGGGACTTTGCTGTTACTCTAATATTAATTACAGCTATGACATGTAGATCATTATTTCAGCCAACATTGGATCAGAAGAATGTAGGTAGATAATGCCAGCTTATTACCTCCATTCTTCTGCTGATTTCAGTTGCTTTTTCTGAATAAAGGGTACAATTCCTTTCTGTCAAACATAAGCCCACATTCTTTGAAACAAGACCTTTTTGGGGGAGTAGGGATTTCTTAATAGATAATTTGCTTGTAGAAAACCTTCAAGAAAGCTGAGGGGTGAAGAGCAGGGGTTTCTGGGATGACAACCTGCCTTTGTTTCTAGCACTCCTCTGGATGCAATCCAGGTGGGCAAGGGACTGATGCTCTTTTGAGAAAGCAGGATTGTTTTTGAGGGCAACAACTACTTTTCTATTTACCACTAAGCTCCTTGATCTAGGACAGAGTTCTACAGATAAGAGAGGTTATAGAGGTGTGTGCTTAAGCCATATGCTATGATTTACTTGATAGGATTATTATTAGTAGTAGTAATGGTGGTAGTATTAATAATAATAATAGTAACAAAAAATTCCTCAATGTTAAAACCCTCATTTGTGCTGAATTTGGCAGTAGTGACACAAAAATAGCACACTACATGGATAATTTAAAATATTCTAGGATTGTTTGCTGAGGAAATAAAACGGAAAAGTAAATGAAGACAATAATTTCATGTTAATGCTTGTTTCACAGCAAGACCACTGGTACAAACCCTGCCTTTAAGGACTACAGTTAACAATGGAACTGTGTTACCAAAGAAACCAAGTGGCTCTTTACCTTCTCCATCAGGAACCAGAAAGGAGACTGTATCACCAGCAGCAAAAAGGTAGGCATCTATGAGAAACCATATAACCGTGGAATCGAAAACATGAAACACTTCTCTTTTAACCTTCTAGATACATAGTTTTTCTTACTTGCAAAGCAGCAGTCTAAATATTTAGTTCGGAAAGAAAAGGAGATGGATTTCATTCTAAGAAGCTTTAAATTTATTCATTCTAATTACAATTAAGGTTATTACCATGAGTATTGAAAGAATGCACAATGCTTAGTCTTACTGGTTTGTGTTCTTTTCTTGCTTTTAAGAGTTTAGCATAGAGAGAATAAAGCATTTCTACTGTACTGTTGCCAAACATGATGTGAAAAGGAGTGCAAGAATTCTTTGAGCAGCTAGTAGAAAATACATAGTCTGCACAGAAACAGTGTTATCATTGCAAATCAGTATGTTATCTTTGGTGGTTTTCTCTCACTAACAAAATTATCATATAAACTGCATGCGCAGTGTTAGCAGCATCTCAGGGAGGAGGAAAATTCTATGCCTACCACATATTTATGCAAATGAAAGCATCCATCTTTAGATATCTTACCATTAGCATGTATTTAAGCCCTTTTAAAAATTACTGCTCTGTCCCAGTTTGCTTTGTAGCTGTTTTTAAATAGGCTAAATGTTTTATACATCTGGAATGGATTGGGTGAAGCAAGTTCAAGTTCTACATGGCAGTTATTGTGGTGCTAATCTGCTGTGTGGTTTGTCTGTAAAAGATAATAGTTTGGGGTGTGGGGTTGGTGGTGTTGTTGGGTTGGTTTTTTTTTATACATTTCTTTTGTGTGTCTCCTCATCTTTTTGTAGTGATCATGCTGACAGCTCTAAGAAGGGTAAGTTGTAGAGATGAGAGCATTAACCTGCTAAGATCTGAGGTCTCTCTTGTAAAGATAATTTTTCCTCAAAGGGGAGATGGTGGCTAAGGATATGCCAGCTTTTGTTACTGTGTTGAAGAGGACTGACTTTCAAGAAACTCCAGGTTTTATTATTGCAGAGAATAGAGAAGTTATGCAGTGCACAATTAAAATTGGAAAATACCATATTTGTTTGTGTCACAGAAATTAACTCCTGTGAGCTCTTGTGAACTGGACCTCACTGCAGCTGTAGGCTTTGGCAGGTTGGTCTGAATCAGCCCTTAAGATCAGAGCAGGAAAGCAAGTACTGTCTAAACTGTTCCATTATTGGAATTATATTATAAGAAGTTTGAAAATGGGTGAAAGAACTTTCCTTTTAGAAAAGGAAATGCACTAGCGTTTGAAAAGGAGTACTATATACTACATGCTGCATTTTAAAACACATTTGTTCTTTGTAAATTATTTTTTTCTTAATAATTCTCATAATTTCATTCCTCCTAATTAAGTTTCAACTAGTAGTTATAAAATATATAAGAACACAGGCACTGGCAGGCTTCACCTGTGTGCAGAGGGTGTGATTCCTGAGCCTCTATGCTCTGTGACAAATGTTCAGCATAGGACTTTTTGCCCCAGAGTAGGGTGGATGAAGAGCAGGTCAGGATCATACTCATACTTTCTCTATTCTTGGAGGCCTTTATGTAGTCCAGGTGTTCATCTGGTATTGCCTGCAGCCTGTAGGCATTATCCTAGCTTAAGATCGCTGTAGATAAGTGGCACCCTATATCCCTTCCACCTGATCCATGTGCAGCCTGGATACCCAGAATGCCAGCTCAAAAGTCCTTAGAGAGCATCATTAGAGAGTATTTTTAGACTGTCTTGGTTCCTTTATGAGAAATTTTTCCACAGGGCAAGCATCGAATGTCCTTTTATTATGGTTTGTCCCTTCTCATTGCTGAAGAAGCTAGACTGAAGGTGCTTTAAATGTGCTCCATGAAAATGTATATTCATTTTTGGAAAAGGAAAAATACACATGAACAGTTTTGGTGAAATAGGTGAACATTTATTAAGAGTGCTTAGGAGAGTGGGGTTGCTGCACGTCCTGAAAAAAGCAGTTGTAAATTCAGGTGCTGTAGAATTACTGTTTCTTTCAAATGCTCTAAAATTCTGTATCAGTGTCTTTAACATGCAAATGTTCTTTAATGTTACATTTATTAAACTATATTAAAGCATATTTCTATGCATTTCCTATAAATATACTTCAAGATGAATAAAGTGGAATGGTAAGGACCTCATCAAGTAATTACTGTACAAAACATTTTTGGGTAAATTATTCTGTAATCATGTAATAGTGAACCTTGAAATAACTGGTGGGATTTCAGGGTTTTATAGTAAATGGTGTTCCACATATTTGGTGTTCAAAGATGATACAGTAAGTGCTCCAAATATTTTTCTTGCATACAGTCAAGTAGAATAATTAATTATGTATCCTTAAGATGAATTCAATCACTTTATATTTATACTGAACCCTTCTACCTTCAGGAACTGTACATGTTTATGCATAAAACAGTAATGGAAATACATCAGCAAGATCAAATACCTTTCTTTTTCAAGGGGTAGGACTTGTTTATTTGTGTTAGAAGCTTCTCTCAGTGTTACGCAGTTGATAGATTGTGTGAAATTTTGAGTTATTTTTTTAGTTCTAATTTCTGCTAAGCAGTTCTCTTATGAACTGGTTCCAGAGCTGCAGCTTGTAGTGTAGGTATTCTTTAGTGCAAAATATGGTCATGTGACACAGCAGCTCTAAATGGTATTAAGTGTTTATAGATGTTTTAAAACTTAATTTCTGCGTGAATGCTTTCAATAATTTTTCTATACAACACAGGTGCAGAATTGAAAAGGTAGAATTTGAAAAGTGAAAGTAAAGTTAAAAATTACTGTAGAAAGGGAAAAATATTTTTTGCTGAGTCATCTTCTAAACTTTTGACTTGCTGTTGAGATTGACAAATATCTGCTAGGACTACAGTAGCAAAAAGTATCAACTTCTGTTTTTTTCTTACCTGTGACCATATATTCAAGAGAAAGTGCAGGTGAATGGAGTCCTTCCCAAATGTCTTACTGAACTGCCTTATGAAAAGAGGGCTTACAATCAAATAATTTCTTATTCCTCTGTTCTGCTATACATAGCACCATTCAGGTTAAGACTGTATGATGTCCAATTGAAATGACATCAATCTGTCCCTTGAAACAGTTTGTTGTGCATTATTTATGTAAATATATGCAAATAGTCTGTGTGGGGACTTAGCATCTATCCATACATCCCCCTGCTTAGAAATAGATGTATTTACTGGTATGTCTGCAGACACAATCTCATTTCATACAATAGCTGCATTAAATGTGCTGGTTAACTCATTTGAACCCACAGGTTGGTATATGGCTTATCTGCCTTGCTGGATTACCAAGGAGATGTGGTTCAGAGTTCACTACATTTTCTGATTTCCCATTTAATATTTGAAATGGAAATGACTTCTTCTGGCAGGAATATAAAATTGGAGGAAATAAAAAAGGCTTGAGGCTGAAAGGGTGGAACTAGCAGGCTTTTATTTGAGTTCTGCCATATATTCTCTCAGTGACCTTATGCAAATCATTTAACCTCTATGCATATTGCTTTTCCATATGTAAAATGTGTATCTCTGGATATCAGTAGGTTGTTATAGGGCCTAATGTGATAATTAGATCCAGATCTTGCAAAGTGTTGAGTAACCTCAACTGACTCTGGCTTCAATTAGAATTGAGGGCACCAAACCTCGCTTCAGCATTCAGATCTCGTATAGTCAATACCCAATTATCCAAGTTAAGGAAGGACTGAAATAATCTGAATAGAGCAAAAGCACAAATCCAAAACATGGATCAACTGGATTATAAAAGTATATGGTGATAATACAGTGCACGATAGAAAACCTGGTGATGCTGGTGGTAATGGGACCAAAAATCATGGTCAAGCAACCCTGCTGCACTCGGGTTCTGGGGGCCATGTGAACACAGCTGGGAGGCCCTGGGTGCCAGCCAGCTAACAGAGAGCTGGAGTGATTCTGAGATGGGCTGAACAGTCACCTGACACAGATAGACAATCAAGAATTGCCTGACTTTGTAAAGTGGTTCCACATCATCTTCACAAGAAACCTTTGATCAGAGGATTTGATATTAATTTTAGTGTATTTACTAATTCTATGATTCAGAAGTGTATCAGCTATTTTGAGTACCAGCTTCTTGAATGCTGCCATAGTTTTATTCTGGACTTTGTGTTTAGAATCATTATTTGAAATTTTCATTCCAAATAAGATAAGTTTAGTGTATCATGAGCAGAACTTTCCCTTCCCCCTGCACTCTTTCTTTGGCATGTAATGTGGCTTGAAGTTTGCTGCTTAACACTAAATTTGTCTTTGGAATTTGGCCAGTGCGTAGTAGCGATGTTTTGTGTTCCCTATTAAAATCTAAGGTTTTGTGACTCATCTAGGGTAGCTTTGTTTCCAGGAGTTGAGGAAGAAAAAGGGGGAAAAAAAAAAGTAAGAGAGGAGAATGCAGGCAGTACCTTTCCCAGTAGGGATGCTGCTGCAGGCTGCAGCCTAGCACATACTTTGCCTTTCAAAAGGAGACAATCAGTCATTCTTTCTCCCCCAGCAGATTGCAAAGTATTACAATGGTGCAAAACTCTTACAATGGAGATCAAAAGGAAGAAGCAGGAACAAAGAAAACATAAAGAGCTTTGTTTGCAGGGAGAATAAAATACTTTAATATGATAAATTCCTGTTTTTCTAAACTCTAAACACATGGCCCCTAGGAAATTGTTCAGTCGCCTGGAATTAATGTTATGTGTTCTGTTGGGGGGCAGCGATGGTTTGTAACTGGCACAAACACAAACTCTGTATCAAGCCTTCAATTAAGTGCTCTGTGTAACACAGACTGTCAAAGAAAATGGTTTAAAATATTTAGAATATAAATTAAAAAAAGAAATCCCTCTCCATTGAACTTCGGGTGGAAAACTATTACACCACTTCACAATATCTCTAACAATTAAAGTTATTAGTGCATTTTGCTCAAAGGCGTAATGAAATTAAAGTCATATGTTATTCCTGAATTCATTCTAATTGATTTAAATGAGGGTCAGAATGAGTGCTAGACAAAATATTAATACCATCAGTTACTCTCTTAAGAGCATTGTGTGCTAGTTTTTAATTTCTTTTATTAAAAAGCTTTTCTATTTTCCCAAATAATTTCAGTAATAAAGTATATATCTTTTTAATTTTGGCCAGATTTGCTCACCACAATTCAGTAATGTAACTACCTGAAACATTCATGCTATGCAGTGGTATATGTATGTATATATGAGGATTTATTTTCTTGTCTTTGTTGTTGCTTTCTTAATAGTCTTTGCCTTTTAGCTGGATCATCTGTCGTGTTCCTTCAGACAGCCTCTTTGATTTATTTTATTTTATTCTTGAGTCGCTTTACAAATGGTCAGTCTATTGGGGCACTGCTGAGATTTTGTCATTCAAAGATACATTGGTGTTCTTAAATGTATGGTTTGAAATGATCAAACATCTGAGTCAATAAGCACTTTGTTGTTTACTCTTGCACGTGACTTCATATCTTGAAAGCATGCAATTTTGTCTTTTAATGTAAGTCTTGTAAATGTCTTGTTTCCACATTTTATTGTTGCATTCACCTTTTATTCTGCTTTGTTTACGCACCTCTCAATCTGGATTAAGCAGGTCTGTGAATCTTCTCAATGCATGCAAACTGAAAAAGCCTGCTCTAAGGTGAGGGATCCTTATAATAGCTTTGTAGTGTTGAAGTTCAGTTGTTTTTCCTTTCCATTTCAATTCAACATAGAAAGTGGCTGTTTTAGTAAAAGTATTAACATGATAGAACTGTAATTATTATTGCCATTTTTAACATTTTCAGAAGTACATGTCTAAAGCTTTCTCATCATTGATAAATGCATCATACAACTTAGATAATAATAATTTCAGTGATGGTGTCTGCATTATTTCATACTAACATAATTTTTATTATAGAGGTGTTGGATCACATTGCTGTCTTAAACAAATTAAAAATTGTGTTATCTTCTTAAATAATTGCACATGCTCTCTTTTCATATCACTAATGTGGAAGCCAAATTCTGGAATCCAGTTACACTCTTGCAAAGCTGTAAGTTAAATTAATATTCTCTGTCATTTTAAATTCCTCTTCAGGTGACAGTGTATCTGACAGCCATGGATATAATCACTGGTGTTTTACAGCATAGCTAACAAAATGTGTATAATGCCAAAACTGAGTTAATATAATGGAGTTATAATCCTCTTTTCCAACCACCAGCTAATATTTCTCATTGGGCTTTTGTTGTTGTTGAAAATCTAAAATAAATTTTGTCAGAAGATAGCATTTCTAATTAGTTTAAGCAGTGATGGGCATAAATCATAAGAGTTTAAAAGAATTTTATAGAGATATGAGACTTCATTATTCAGAAAGTAGTTAGTATTAAACTTTTAAATTTTAGTCCCACCCTTTTGTTTCTTATTCTCTAGTTCATATTTTGAATGTTGACAGCTATAAAAATAAAGCCCCAATCAACATTAAAATTAGTTTCAAATTGTTTCTGTAACTTAATTTTTTTCTAAGATTAGTATAATTTGATAATGTCCTTAATTAAATTTCAGTGTAGGTTGATGTTGGTGCCTCTTATCCTTAACGAAGAAAATATGTGTCATCATCAGCCTACACTGAAATTTTCTTAACCAGGAAAAGATGCCAAAATAAAGATTTGATCCTGACAAATGACATAGGATGTTTTTGTAATTAATGTATATAATAGTGGAAGGAACATGCTAATAAAGCTATTTTATGTGGAATAAACATTTTCAGTATCAAGGTTTTATTTTTTAACTGGAGTAGTATTAAATTGGATGATGTCATGAGATGCAGGGAGAATAGTTAAATATTAACAGTATATTCTTTCATTTACTAGAGAAGGTTTTTTTCATGCATTTGACATTGAGATGACTTGGATAATGTTAGTCTAGTGTAGGAAGTACGCTTCTGAAATTAAGCCAGAATTAAATTCTTGCTGCTGCCTTTTCTCTTTCCTTATGAATGTATTTTGTTCTGTGTCTGTGTGCAATTTTGCATTCTGCTTGCTCTCTTACATTGCTTTCTCCACAGAAACACTATTTTTATAATTTCAGCTTAATCATTTGAAGCTTATTTTTATTACAAGAATGCAGTACTCAACATCTGTCCTACCATCGCATGTTCCAGAAGGTTTTTTTGTCAAGCTGCCTGAGATGCACCTTAACATGCATCACCTGCCTCTGCAGATCTGCCCCTGAGATGGGGGCTGCCTTCTTTTCAGGAGGGCAATTGCTTCCAGAAAGACTCTGGTTCAGGTGTTCCCATTGTTTCTGTAACTGAGTCCCAGCTGAGGTGTTGAAACTTTCCCCTCCTTGCTGGTAGAAAGACATGGAGGAGCAGAAATAAGTTTGGGGTTTTTTTAAGCAGGAAGTGTATCAATGGTGGTGTGCAGTTGCTGAACTGAGCATTTTTTGACCAGACAAAAAAGTCTTATCTTGTTTCCTCTAGTTTTGAAGAGCCAACTTATACCACACATAAAGTGGGGCAGAGCCAGAGGAGCTGACTGAGATACCAGGGTTAGAGATAGCTGCTAGGGACTGATGGGGAGGTTTTGAGTAGTCCTCAAGAATGCATGAGATGAGTATTCTGGTAAGCAGAGCATTTTTAGGGGTGTGTGGAGGCCAAGGGGGAGGTGGCTGGGGATGATAAAAGGTATGTCTAGGATGAGAGTGGCTTTAAAGGAGTGACTACTGAAAGAGCTGAAGTTTTCACTATGGGATGGAGTTTGTGGTTGGGATTTGGGTAGAGAGATGTGAGCTTGAAAGCAATCATTGGTGTCCATGTTTTCTGGGCTTCAGAGCTGCTGAAGGTAGTTATTTAGTATGGGGATTATATAGGTAAATGGAATATTTTCATTCTACCTTCTGCAGGGGAGAAAAGAGTACAGGACTGAAATGGGGGGAAATGAGACCCTGACACTGAGTCCTGTTGTTCAGCTGCTGCCATGGGGGTAATTGCTGCCTCAGGCTGGGTACCACTGCCTGAGCCTCTCTGCTGCAAAGGGCCTGCAGCAACGTGGAAAGCATTACCTGCTTTGGGGCCTCACCTTTAGCTGCTCCCTCTCTTGCTAGGAAGCACTGCTTCAGGGAAAAGTATTTTGGTCAATAAATTGTCTCCTATGAGGTATAAGTTCTGACTGAGCTTCTCCTAATTTATTAAGTAGCACTGCTTGTGTTTTGGCTCACATTTTTCCATTGGAGAGAGCTGGATGTCTAAGGGGTGCCATAAAGCCACATGAGAGCTCCCTGATACCTATCTTGGCAGGAAGGATGGTTGAAGAGTCAGAGGGTAGGGCAAGCTTGAAGCCTTTGAGAAAGCTCCTGTCAGGACAGGGAAATCTAATCTATTCATACATGTAACTAAGAAGCATACATTTTTGTCAACAATCAAAAAAATGCAGGCTAGCTCGCCATTAATTGCAGTTTGGAGTATGTTAAAACTAGCTTTGAACCTCAGAGTAATTGATACTTTATGAAGACCCAGAGTTAGCTTGCTTGTGTTCAAATTTTGGCCTACTTTTGTCATTCTCCGTAGTCTAGAAGTGTCAGGTAATACACTTTTTCTTTAAATCTTTCACTTCTTCATAAGAGAATCCAAAAGTTCAGTGGTAGTCAGAGATTTGAAATGTGGCCCAGAAAAAGATTGCAACTACTCTATGAAATTGGTTTAGCCTATCTTCTATTTTATGATTAAGGAAAAAGCAGTATGTTTGTCTCTGCACCAGGTACTCAGCAAAACTCTTACATAGGCTCTTTACCAAATCAAGTTAAGATTTAAAAATTCTAGGGTTTTTTTTTTAGGGTCAGTATTCTACTTGATACATTTCTCAAAAATATTTATTGTAGAATATATACTTTTACGAGTGCCACTGTGAAACTTACTCCTTGTTTTATTAGCACCATTAAGAGAACCAGTTCAGCTGAGCGTGTGTCCCCAGGAGGTCGGAGGGAAAGCTATGGAGATTCCAAAGGCAGTCGCAACCGCACTGGTTCCACCAGCAGTTCATCTAGTGGTAAAAAGAACAGTGAAAGGTAATGTTATCTAAGTATCTATCCCCTTTCTCTGCACCCTGCTCTAATAATGAAATTAGTTTCTTTAGTGAACTTAGTTTTTCTTATTTAACAAATATTGGAAGCTTTCTTTTTTTCACAAAGCTCCAATTGTTGGACCAAAGTATAAATCAAAACATTTGAAATAAAACAGGTTTTCATATTCAGATTAAATTTATTTGCCTTATTTCCAAACTATAAACAGTATGAGGACCTAGAGTTTCCCAGGAAAGTTTGTAATTATTAAACATGCTTTTTCTAATATCTTAGTGGTTTCCCTTGGTCTTCATATTCCTGACAAATACTTCTTAGAGTTTCTGGTTGTGGTGCATTGACCTCAGCTGGCATCGAAGTACCACACAGCCATTCACTTCCTCTCTTCCAGTGGGATCAGGGGAAGAAAATAGAAAGAGCAAAAGAAAAGAAACTCATAAATCAACATAAAGGTAGTTTAAGAAGTGAAGGAAGGAGGAAGAAAACCCAAAACAATTGCTGGGAAGCATTCACTCACCACATTCCCTATGTAGACTGATATCCAGCCAGTCTCTGAACCGTGACTGCCTCAGTCTGAGAGTCAGATTTAAGATAAATAAAGGGAGAGGTTTACATGAAAGTGCTGTCCAATGAAGCAGAATGAAGTGATGCCTATCTCTGTGTATCTCTGATCATACTTCTCTGTATTCCTGACAGCACAAAGAAAAAAGAATATCTTGTCCAAGGGCTTCAGACTTAGGATGGCCTTGAACAAATAGCTGTTTTGTTGAGGTTCATCAGTATTGTCAGTATAGGTCAAGCAGTTCTTTCCTGTATTTCCTAGTCAGATTTTAGTTTCGGCCATTTCACTTGACCAAAATTGCAATATTCTATTGCAATTTCCTATCCAAGAAACGATGTTGATGGTACTGTTTCGCTGTCTCACAGATGATGTGACCATAAAAACACATTGTTAATGAAGATCACATAATAACCTAATTTACCTGCTCTGTCTGGGCATCAATGCCATTATAGGAGTCATTTGTCAGTGGTGTGGCACAAAATGCTCCTTCCTTTTTATCCCTTCAGCATATTTGCTTGAGTAAGGAGTGACTGAGCTGGTTGTGTACTATTTTACAGCCCAAAAAATGGGTGATTACATTATTAATAGCTTAGTTTCTGGCTTATGTTTTCAGCTATGAAGCAAGACAGCAAGTGTGCAAACTATGGAACTTATTCTAACTTACAGGTTGGGATAAAAGAGCAAACTAGTAGGGGTGACACTGTGGATGTTTGCTCCAAGCTGCCTGAACAAGAAGAAATGCATGGGCCTTTTACTGGCAGCTTGAAGCTCTTCAAAGTCACAGGTTCTGGCTCTTGTGGGAGACTTTAACTACCCTGGTATCTGCTGGAGAAGAAACACAGCAAAGCACAAATCGTCCAGGAGGTTCCAAGAAAGCATTGATGACAACTTCTTGTCACAGGTAGTGGAGGATGCCACAAGGAATGGTGTGTTGCTTCACCTTACTCTAACAGGGAAGGCCTTGTTGGAGATGTGAAAGTTGGAGGCAGCTTTGGCTGTCATGACCATGAGGTGAAGTTGAGTACCAGGAGGGGATGAAGCAGGACAGCAGGTAGGATTGTAACCATGGACTTCAGAAGAGTTAATTTTAGCCTGTTCAGGAATCTTCTTGGAAGAATCCTGTGGGAATAGCCCTGCAGGGAAGAGGGATCCAAGAGAGTTGGTTGATATTCAAGGATCACTTCCTCCAGGCTCAAGAACAATGCATCTGGATGAGCAAAAAATCAGGAAAAGTGGACAAGAGCCCTGCATGGATGGATAAAGGAGAGGATCATGGGGGTACTAGTGGACAACAAGCTGTCCATGAGCCAGCAGTGCACCCTTGTGGCCAAGAAGGCAGGTGGAATCCTGGGGTGCATTAGGAAGAGCACTGCCAGCCGGTTGAGGGAGGTGATCCTATATAGAATCATAGAATTGTCAAGGTTGGAAGAGACCTTTAAGGTCATCAGGTCCAACCGTCCAATCCTGCCCCTCCACTCAGCACTGGTGAGGTCACATCTGGAGTGCTGTGGCCAGTTCTGGGCTGCTCAGTACAAGAGGGACATGGAGATTCTGGAGTGAGTCCAGTGGAGAGCTACAGAATTGATCAAAGAACTGAAGCATATCTCTTACAAGGAAAGGTTGAGGGAACTGGGCCTGTTCAGCCTTGAGAAGAGACAACTGAGAGGAGACCTCATCAATGTCTCTAAGTATCTGACGGGAGGGTGGCAAGAGAATTGAGCCAGGCTCTTCTTGATGTTGCTAAGCAATAGGACAAGAGGCAATAGGCAGAAACTGATGCACAGGAAGTTCCACCTGAATGTGAGGAGGAGCTTCTTTACCATGTGGGTGATCAAGCACTGGAACAGATTGTCCAGAGAGATTGTGGAATCTCCCTCAGTGGAGATATCCGAGAACTGTCTGGACACAATTCTGTGCCACATGCTCTGGTATAACCCTGCTTGAGCAGGGAGGTTGAAACAGATGAACGACTTTCAACCTGACCTGTTCTGTGACCCTGTGAAAGGCTTAGCAAATTAAAGGAATGATGAAAAAAATTAAATAGTATCAGAGAAATTGTTATAAAATTGTAACCAAGGAAGATGTAATAATTACACAAATTAAAGTCTTGTTTGCATTCTGCATGTATGCATGTGAATGAAGTTTTGATAAGCCAACAGAATTCCACAGGAATGGACCTTCTGGTACTTATGGAAATTTGACTTTATCTTAGCACCTGAATTTTCTTCCCTTAAATTTTTTTGTAAAATAATTAGAAACAACTAATAGATGTGGGTTGCATTTTGTTTCTAAGATTTTTGTACTTCAAGATTTTTAAAAGACAAATATAACTGAAAAAAATTACTGTAGCAGTACATAATATCCATGAATAAACATTACTTTTGAGAAGAAAAGCAATCCATTATTAGTTTACTTAGGAGCCAAGTGTCTTTCTGTATATGCAGATTTGAATAAAATCTTTTCTCAGACCTTTGTAGCACAGAGAATGTGTACCTGCACACATCTAAATCAGCAAACCAAGCATCAGCACTGTTAGGGACAAGTGAGCCTGAAAGGTTTGAAAGGCAAAACCAAGCATAACCCATAATGACCAGTGAAGGGACAGCTGAAAAAACAGCTCACTGTTAATTTAAACTGCAAATTCTGTGAAGTGTTGCAATGGTGCATATCTTCATGCAGCTACTTTGCCTTAGTGAAGTCATTTACATGGAGCTGCTATTTTCTGTATAGATCTCTTGAAATGGTTGGATTTTTTTTTCCCTGAGGTTTTGATTTTTATTTTGCATCTATGTGTAACTTCCTACTCTATCACACATATCAAGTTATATCATCTGCCATTGCGTGGTGACCTCATTGATTAAAATAACCTTATCTTCTAAAAAAAACCAAATGTCTTATGGATTGTTTTCATTAAAAAACCAAGTTTCTATACTTAGATGGGTAGACTTGTTTCTGGAATATGAACAGGAATTATTTCACCCACTAATGGTGAATCTCATTGCTCTTCCAATTTGCTGTAGTAATTTACTGTAGTTTTTGAAAACATTTTAACAAACATGATCCTACAGTGCCCTTGCTCTGTGTATTTTATGTTATATAAAAAATTTCATTAGATCAAGTGCCCAAAAGATTAATTCTGTGTGTTGTGCAGTGGAAGATCTACATGTCAAAATCGAAATACAATACAGTGCTTTGCAAAGTCCATTTTATGGATGTGTCTCTGATCCTGCTACCTGTTTGAGGTGACAATTATCTGAAATTAGATATATGTTAAAACTACTAAACAGATAAGATGAGACTAACAGGTTATTCACTTAAGGAAAGCTATGACTTCCACCAGCTATATAGATGTACTGTGCACTTGAAAATTGATTCCAAAATAGCTGAGAAATAAAACCATTATAACAAAATAATGGTTATCTGCAAAATTGTTTTGTTCCTACTCTAAGGTTGACCACAAGACTTGAGATGCAGTTTAATTTTTTTCATACTGTTTAACAGAAAGTCCGTGGTTATGTCATTTGGCAGTTGTTAGGCCACAAAGGGTTGAGCAACAGCATTAATCAGAAATCACTCACTTAGGACTTGGAGAGGAGGTCCAGCACACAAGGGATGCAATGTTTAAGTAAAGTGCAAGTATTCCAAGGAACTAATCAAGAGCATGTGTTAGAATGCCTTAACTGGAGCTAGTGATGTTGGTACCACTGTGAAAACAGTCATTGTATGGTTAGAGACTTTTCCCCTCATTTCTGTCCCATGCAGCCTGTTCAGCACCCCAGCTTTCACCTCCTTGAAGAGTGAGTGTCCTTATCCTGTGGAACAGGCTCGCTAAAGACTTGCCTCATGCTTCCTCTTGAAACTGGGCCACCATGCAAAATACAAAGCAAGAGTCATGGTACTAGAAGGAAAATGATGATTCTATACACTGGGACTAAGACTGTCCCTCGAAAGCTGACTGGATGTGTGAAAGAGTGAGGAAGAGTGTGTTAACCTAAGCATCTACTCACAGTCTTACTGTTTGTATCCTTGACCCCTTTGTATCCCTTCCAGCTTGAGATACTCTGTGACACTTCGTTTTACGAAGTATGTGGCGTTGTAGACCGTTATGCAAAGCAATGCTCTAGAAAGCTCTTTTAAGAAGCTTTAAGCATAAGGAGATGACCATAATCTCCCATGCTACTGTGAAGTGTCCCTACTCCTGTAGCTATCAACCAGGAGTAAGCCTTCCTGAGGGTTAGTTAAGAAGGATGTGACTCAAGTTCAGGAAAAAGGGTAGCCAGAGCTCTGAGCTGTGTGTGGTTAGGGTTTGTATAATTAGAAAGTACACATGATTTGCTTTATTACTTTCACATTAGCTTGATTAGCTTGAATAAGTCAGCATGGTCTGTTCAGAGCTAGGGGACTGTTTTGTCTCTAATATGGCAGCATTTCTGACTAGTGCTCCATCCCATTAAGTTTTTTTTATTTTCTAAAAATATCTTCATTCATAAGAGAAAATGTTAATCTTGATGTTAACAATGGCAACACATCATGCTACTTATATAAATGACATTGGCTGTGTATGCCAGCTTGAAGCATGTATTTTGATGCATGATTAATATGAAGGCTGATATTATGGGAAGTTGCTAAATCTGGAGTAGAATCAGAATTAATTTGGTTTGATTTGAATTTATCATTAAGTACTATTTTCAATGCAAGTGTCAAACCAAAGCAAAGGGAAAATACTATAGAATTATTTGCTACAGCTTTCATTGTAGTGAGAGAGAGCCTTTTATGCTTAGAAAAAAACCTGTGTGCAAAAATCCAACACAGTTTTGCTTCTTTTTTTGATTTCTCCTTATGTGCCCACTGCAGTCTAGGAGAGGATGTTGAGATGACATCAAGCTCCAGCAATACTTTATGCTTTAGTATTTCTCCATCAGAATGATGGAGGGTCCAACCCTTTTGGGGTGAACATTTAGGGTTCAACCCTAAGAAACGTACAGCAGTTATCTGATACTTCAGAAGTTTTATTGGATTAAAAAAGAGGGAACTGGGAGGCAAAATAACTGGATAATATAACTTTGTGTCCCTTCCATTCTTCTTCAGAAGCAACACCCTCAAGCTCGATTTAGAGGGGCAAAGGACAAAGAAAACAAATGATTAGCATTTCTTAACAAAGATTCCTTCCTTTTGGCCAGGGTAGTACTATCTAGAAAGCTTCTCAAGGTACTTTATGTATTTTCCCCTCAAGTTTTCCCAAATATTTTCTCATGACAAAAAGAAAAACCCATTTCCAGTTGTCTTCCAGGCAGCAGTGCAGTGACAAAGAGAAGACATTTTAATCATGGTTATGTGCTCTCTGTGTTTTACCAAGTACTGTCTTTCACCAAGAAACAACTGGGTAGTTCCATGTTTTATGGAAACTCTTTAGAAAAGGCAGAATTCAAACTTTGGTTTGCTCCTTGAATCCAGAGAGAGCAAAGCCATGAAGAAAGTGAACACCCATAGATACACTGACACAATAGCTCCCCCCGCTCCTTGTTCCACGTATACGGAGAGATGTTGTAGCAAACAATATATTCCTATCTTTTTATTGTAGATTGCTTTAGAGTAACGAATCTCACTGACTGGAAACCAAAAATGATGCAGCTGCTCATGGCCACCTCTGTGTTCTCCTGCAACTAACTTTACTGAAGAAGAGAATTTGGTAGTTAGTGGAGGAAAACCTCTAATTTTGAGAATGGAATGAGAATTGAATGTAAAAGTACCATCAAGGATGTTTATTGGTTTTAACTGTGCTTGGCTGGGGGTTTACTTTGTAAATAAATTGAAAAAGTATTTTTATACATATATACACTTTAGTTTTACATTGTATTGATGCATACATATGTGCAGACTGTATGTGCATACTTTTAAAATAGTAATTTCTTCATTATTTTCACAGCAAACCCAAGGAACCAATGTTCAGTGCAGGTAGGAACTTTTAAAATTCTTAAGCAGTTAATAAATGTGATAACATATTTGGGTTCCCTCACCAGCCCCCTTTCCTCTGTGGCTGCCTATGAACTGGTATTGGGAATCTAAACACAATACTTACGGGCTGCTGTTGATATATTTTAAAAAGTTCATCAGTTTGCTCTAGATCTTGTTGATGCAAAAGATTTATTTTACAGTTGGGATTCCTAGTAAGAAGACAAGGACAAAAAAGACCATGTCTTCTTACTTCACATATGTCTTCTCTTTCAAAGCAATATTAAGGTTTTGGTAAATAAAGTAATGCCAAGTTCCAGCTATGATGCTGTCATGTTAATTTAATAATAAAATGGTGCCCTCTACAACTAGTTAAAGATTGTCACATCTGTCCTAAAGCCTTGTAATGTGATTTGTCAAATTACAAATAAAAAGGTGATTTGTTACTACTGTTTTGGTAATCTATCTTTAATTTGAAAAGCACTTAAATGTTTTCCAACTTAGGTATTACCCCTGCTGAAAGATTTTGAAAGTGAAATAGTAGGTGTAAGTGAAAGCAAGACTTTGTCTTTGTCATTAGACAGTTAAAAATTATAAACAGTCTCAATAAAAATATGAAGCTGAGTAGTGTATGTAAGAGTTATTTTTGTTCTGAAAAGTCAAAGACAACTAAAATAAAGATTTATTTTAAAAAATAAGGAAGGGAAAAATCCCCGATGATTTATCAGATGTATTGTATTATTTTTACGCATAGTTCTTTGACAGTAATCATACATTAAGCTGAAAAAGTTGGATATCTTTTGTTTACTGCATGGATTGATCAGCATCCAACAAAGCTCTTAAACCATATTTCAAAGATCAGTGTAACTGATTTTGAAGTCAATAATACATGAAACTAAATAAGCACTTAAGTCTCTTGTGACAGTATAATCATGGTTCATGTCCCTTCCATGAAAACTGTTGGTTTAGAAAAAGAAAACTTCTGATTTGCATAGAATATGCTTTCTGTGCCTAACTTTTCTCCTTCCCTTATACCACAAAAGCAAAGGTGTTTCTAATATTTTTTTCTTCCACCACTTTTCCCATCTATAAAATTAAATAATTAAACAGGTGTGACACTACACTGGTGTCCTTCTCACCTAGACAAAATTCCTACTGAAATGAATGTGTTTGCTAAGAAGGTTGTACTTGGTACTTTACTTAAGTATACGGTTGCATAATGGAGTTTAAGCTAGTGTTTTAATGGGAGAACTAAAGAGAGCCCCCTAACTGAGGAAAGCAGTTCAGAAGGTGATTACCCAACGTATGGCTCAATTTTTTGTCAAGCCCCAGGTTAGCCTGCAGCAGAATAAGAGTGGCCAGCCTGTAGAGCAGGTATTTAGAGAGTTTATTGTATTCAAACACATCTTTATCTAGCCCTTCTGTCTCTGTCTCTGTAATCACAAGGGAAGCGCCGTGTGACACACTGCAAAGGTAGGCTTCACTTCCAAAACCTCATAGCTCTCGAAGCAAAATGACGGTGGTGGGATAAAAGCTCAATGGATATACAGCTGTTTTCTAACTTGTGTGCATTTTCCAATCTTAAAACTTTTCCAGTTCTTTTGAGTGAAACAAAAATACTATACCATTTATTATATGATCTACTGAATTATAACCCTCAGGTACACTTTAATCATAATAACGGGTTATAATTTACATTCCTGTGGACTTATTCCTAAGAATTTGAATTAGAAAAAAAATGTTGAGAGAGCTATATGGCAACATGTGGATGTTCACTGTGTTTGAAATGGCATTCTGCACTTTTGCTGAAATTCGTATCGAATTTGCCCCTTTGTTGGCTGTTTTGCTATTAGCCTAACATGATCATAGAAGCCTTTGTTTTTCCCTTCCTTTTTCTTACTGAGTAGATTGTAGATTTTTCTAAATGGTAAATAAACAGACCTAGGCCTCCGACTAATTTCTCTGTGCTTTTTGCTCAGTGTCGTAAAGCAGAGTTACACTTAGTAAACATACCATATTGGTTTTTAAAGCTTTAGTTAAGTTGTAGTGTAAATATGCACATTTTGGATGCATGTTTTTATCTGTGATCTAATCACAGATTTATCTGCTTTTTAGAGATAGCTATATCCTAACAGTTTTTCTACTAACCAGCATCTTTCAGCTTTGCAATAAATGTGAATTTCACAAAGCAAAAACTGTTTGTTCTCAAGGCAAAGTCTTTTAGAGTCTCTACCTCTGTGTGTTCTTTGTACAAATTTATACCTGCAGTCAGTGGGGGTCTCCTTTGCAGGTCCCACTGGCATTGATATGCCTTCTTATTCAGTTCATTAACTGTTAATTTATGCAACAACAATATCAAATTTACAAAACTGCAGATGTAAAAGATACATTTGTCTAAAAGTTTCACTGTTGGTCTGTCTTTGTAGTTTGATGATTGTCTGTCTTTACATCTATGTCTTTGCATTTAGAACTCCACTGTCCTATAAACTTACTTAAGAAAAGGATGGAGATGGAGTGTGTAGATAATGTATTTGGATTAGAAACAAAAGTTAGTAGCAATAGAATTAATATTTCCAAAAGTTGGAAGTAAATACACAGTATGACTTCTATGCCTGACCTAATGAGCTTAAGTTCTTGTTTATAGTTAGGAGAGAGACACACACACATTCTGAAGGCATAATTTTTATACGTGTTACAATATACTTGGTATAGTTTATTGTACTGGTTGGTATATATGTGCTATTTCCTAGTCTTGAGTGACTAGGACAGATGTTTCCACTGTAGATGGCTAAATGCAAGTTTTTTGAGTCCTGTAAGCTTCAGGTGAGAAAAGCAGCTCAGTAAATTAAACTTTGGTTCATTCACAGCCTTTGACAAGTACAGCCAGTAGCTGTCATTGCTGAAAATCTGTTGACTTGCAGTGCATCAGCAGTATTGGCTCGTGTTTGACGCTCATTAAATAGATGCTGCATGCGCATACAAATAGTGCTGTAATGCTTTGCTATTTAATGCTCTACCCTCTATTTTATTTTCCAATACTGATCTATTGGAGTAGATCTTTAAAAACAATTCCAATATTCTATCATTTTAATGGGCATCTTGAAGTTCCAACCTTCTGTCACCATTATTTCATCATTATTATCTCTTCTTTTTAGCATTATGTTTTCTGTTGCTTTCATTTTATGTATGCATTCTGTAAATGAAGTTAAAGAGACCTAGCTGTAACTTTATTGTGACAGATCAGGTAGATCTCTTTCCCATATGACTTAGTCTAAAGGCAAAATACACATCTAGTTAGGTAATACAGCATAGCTATGATGTTTATTTGTTCAAGCAATAATTTTTATTAATTTAGTCAGGATTTTTAGCATATGCATATTTCCAATTAAAATAAAGCCTTAGCTTGCAAATTAAACAAAAATAGTGGTATATTTGTAATGATACTTAACAATTAATAGCATAATTTTAACAGTCCTAAATTGTATAGATTTTTTTTCATTTACATGATTTTTGTTACTTTTGCCCTTCCGTTTCCTCTGTGCCCACGATTATTCTGTCTAGTAACTCTACAGATGTCACTGACTCCAAAACTGCTTGATTCGCATGCGAACAAGGCTGAACCCCTTGATCTGCCGATGGAGCAGCAAGAGCCAGCACGTTCTGAATCTGGACAAACTTCATCAGAAGTTCACAGGACACCCACTTTGGCCTTGCCACTTCCCAAAAGTCCTAGTCAGACCTTCATGGCATTTCCCAGATCTCCTAGTTTTATAAGCCCCATGAAGTCCCCAAGTCAGTACTTCCAGATCTGTTATTAATCTCTGCTTCTCTCCCCCAAAAATATTTCTTACCAGTTCAACACATTACTTTTAGTATTTTCTTCTAGAAATGTTTACTTATGTCAGCCAATTGAGTTTTTGTAGCTTCTCTCCTGTATGTCATTTTCCTTTCTTTTAATGTGCTGTCAATGTTGTCATTCTTTTATCAATGTTTAGTAATTCTTAAAGCACATATCTTTTCTGCATGTACGTCAGCATGATTCCTCTTACTAATTGTTTGTGTTCCTTATTTCGATTGTATCTCTAACACTGTATCAAGTGTAAAGCATATCTTTACACTGGGATGCAAAGAATGCGACTGAGTGTTGGAAAATAATTTAGATGCTGATGCTCAACTGTAAACATTGATTAAAAAATAAAATTAATTTTAAGTGGCATTTCTGCATTAATTGTAATCTTTGATGTATTCTCCTCCATTTATAATATTTAAAACCTAATATTGTAACATTTTTTAAGAAAGTTTCAATTTCACATCTTTTTGTAGTTCTTCATGACATTGTTTAGTTCTATTTCTGCTACTCAGAATATTTAGGGGAAAAAGGGACTTTGTATGTTTTAAAAAAAAATCTGCTTAGTGATTATGATTTAGGAAAAAACCTCAACCTGTTAAAGTTCGAAGTTTGAGATTGCATGTCATTCTGTAATTGTAATGCACCAAACTGTTATGTGGGAAGGGATGGAGGAGCACTGGAATTCTCCCCTGATGTTTTTTTTGTGTAACATTAAACATTTCTGACCTTTTGTAGAGGAAGGATACGTAAAAATGTTTCTTCGTGGACGTCCTGTTACCATGTACATGCCCAAAGAACAAGTGGAATCTTACAATTTGGAAGCAAAAGTAGAACTACCAGCCAAGAGGCTTAAACTGGAATGGGTGTATCCTTTCTGTGCTGGAGGACTACTGGAAATCAATCATTCCTTAATGATTTAGGTTAAATAACTTTTAGAGCTAAAGTATAGCAGGATTAAGATCATAGGGTTCATTTAATTGGTGAAGTGACATTCCATTGAAAATTGTTGTTAGTTTCTTGAGGCTGCTGTTCTTCACCTTGTAAAGTACAGGGTGGCAGCTTATGAAAGATTTTGCTTAAATGTTGCCTGAAGGTTAAGTCTGAAGCATGCTAATTAGCCAAAGATTAAACTAGGCATATCATAAGAATGTAGTGAGCTGGGATTATTAATTATAGGATGCATAAGACAAGCTCAGGTTTTTTTTCTGATTCTTAGCAGTAATCTATCATTTTAAACTGTTTTATAAAATGTACACCTTTGTCCTCAAGAGAATGGTGCATTCAACTTCCGCACTTAAATAAGCCCTGAATTGAGTAGTGCTGTGCAACTGATACATGCTTAGCCATAAAATTTATAAAATATCATCTATAAATTAATATTTGAATTTATATCTTAAGGGGGTGTAAACGGCATAAATACTGAACAACCAAATTCTTCCACTGACTTCTATGAGTGGACATAATTGCAGAAATCGGACTTGAAAGAAATCAGTGTTCCATTACATACAAAAGTTTTCATATTTCACTTTTAGGTATAATGATAAAATATATTCTTTATTTTTAAATAGACATTTCATTTTTGTATAGTTTTATTATATATAATAGGTGATTCTATTATTCTATTATTCTATAAAATATAAACATGACAAGATCTAAGTCTATGTGGAATATCCATTATCTTTCAAGAGATGACATCTTCGTAAGGTTTTCCATTTTAAGAAAAAGACAATTTTTTGGTCGCAAACAGTGAAAGTAGGAAATTACTTTGTCTTCATAAAAAAGACAGACTGCATATAGTCTTTTTCAAAGTTGTATAAATAGAACTGCATGTGGTTTCAGAATGTTCAGAGAGTTTCCAAAAGTCCTTTTCTATTCACAAGAGATTAATGACAGATTTAGTAATCATTCTTATTATTCCTGTTGCAGCTGAGCCTCTAGGTTCCATCCCATTCTGCTGGAACTGCATAGATAATGCATGCATAAATAACTGAAGATGAGTTAAAAAGACAAAAAATCCATAAAATTAATAAAACAGGTGAGATTAGAGTGATAAGTGCTACTTGCAGCATTTTACCGTCTAATTGTACAGGTTCTCACCATGTATCACAACAGAATTGAATGATCTGTTTTGCAGTTGTAAGGAGCTCCTTGCTTTGGGAGATGATACAGGAGCAAGGATGATACAGGAGAAAGTGTTTGAAAGCTTGCTGAAACAACAGAACACCCAAATGTGAAACAAAGCAGAATGTCATTAGCAGCATGTAGGTGGAACTTGACGTCAATATTTCAGTCTATTATAAGAAATGATAATTAGAGTAGGTCATGATTTCAGTCTCATTAGTTTCTCACTTAAGCTTATTTAAATGACTGAATATTTGCCAGATGGACTATTATTTTTAGTTTGAATATTCATATGTCCTTCCAGGTGTGTGTCCATATACCCAGCAGAATCCTATCTATTAAGGTTGTCTATGAATAGAAGAGGTGTGAATTAATAAAAAGATCTAACATCCCTAAATGGTTATTGAGGAGGAGGTAGCTTTTTCCAAAAATACTGTGCTAACTTAGTCAGTTTCTAATGTCTTTGCAGTTAAATCCAATCATGATATCCACACTTAATACTTACAGCAATGGCTAGGTATATAGAAAGTTTGAAAGAATAATTTTAAAATAATTTTAAAAAAACAAAGAGGGAGCAGGTGATGCCCACTTTACAGACTATGACGAGAAGAAAATCTGTGAGCAGGAGCATAAGATAATTTAAGAAGAAAGACAAAGGCAGCAGAAAACCAAGCAATATTGGAGACATTCATTCCAGTTGAGTTGGCGAAGCTGCACTGTTTGATTGGGGGGTAACAGAACTGGAGTAGGAAAAAACATCTTTGTTGCAGACAAATGAGTCTGGCTGTGGGAGTACAGCCAGAAATGCTCTATAATGTAAGAATGGGATAAGGAAACAAGATATTGGAGGTGGCATGGACAAATGGAAAGGAAAGCAGACTATGATGAGAAACAGAAGGAAGAAAATCTAATGTGTATAGATTTCAGGGCACACCAGAACCATAAAGGGGTATTATGGGTATTACCCATTATATCTGTCAGGGTAAGCTGAAAAAGGTTCACACCTTTGATATAATATTATTAGGACATGAAGAAACAAAAATACTGAGTGATGAAGTGTGAGGGCGGCTAGAGCAGAGGTGGAAAATCTGAGTGAGAAATCAGCACTAGGGACATCAGGGCGGGAGCAGTGGCCTGCCCAGATCCATTTGAGAGCAACTCACTTGGCATGCAGGAGGTTGAAACAAAAACTGCAGGCCAAATGAAAAGAAAAGGTCAAGGTAACATTCCCTGAAGTGCCAGCTCACCAAATCCAAGTCAAAGCCACCAAATCCGAGTGTGGGAAACAGTGAGGAGAAGGAGGGATCAACCCCAGGAGTTTGCATCTGAGAAAAAAGGCTGATAGAAAGAAATTGAGTGTTTGACAACAGCAGTCATGTGAAGGATTGAATGCAGCATTGTTCCCCACAGGAAGAATAGTAAAGAAAGGAGATTTTCCCTAAAGAATGTAATCTTTCGCATTTAATGGCTATTTTTGTGCACTGAGATTTGTTCCTTATGAACGTCTATGTAATGTTCTTCACTTTTTTTAGAAGTTTAATTCCTTACACTAACTGCAGCTGCTGGTTCACTACAAATTTCGTTATATGTTGTTGAACTAGGGAAATACTGTGTTGGCTTCAATTCGTAATGGTATCTGGCCTTAAGAGAAAAATAAACAAATAAAGCATTGTCCAGCAATCTAGAGTAGTAACACCAACTGTCACAGACAGATTCAAATTGATAGTAAGTTCTTTGTAATTGAAGATATTGATTGTTTCAAAGTCATCACATTTTAGTGTCTCAAACTTGAAGAAACTTTGGCTGTAGATGTTTTTGTTTATGAGACTTAAAGGTCTATTTCTGAATTCACACTTTGATAATTGGGTATGCAGCACTAATTCTATTGAATTTATAAGTAAAAATCAGCAAGATGTTTCTTCTAAAATAGGAATTTAAATGGGATAACTGTTGACCTTGTTATTTCAACAACATTAACATGACTGTTTTAGTTTGAGTGGCTTATCACTTGACCATACAGAATAGTGCACAAGTATCTTGTTTAGATCATGTGATTGGGATTTCATTATCTCTCCCTATATGTTTCACAGCCAGTTTCTCCATATTGGCTGCATTAGAATGCACTTCTCTTTTGCCAAGATTCTGTTAATGTTATTTCTTTCTGTTCCCATAAAAAAAGCCAAAATAGTTGTAGTCCCTAATGACTCTTCAGAAGATTAAAACTAGAAAATTTGGCTGAATCAACATTCAGTCTAAATGAGATTATTATTCCAGTCATTTAATTGAATTAATTTTAGGTTTGTATTGATATGACCAGCATCAGAATCTGGGCCACTGCCTTTTAAATACTACAAAAATAAATTGGAATGGATGATGTAACCTTTTTATGGTTTGTATCCATCTGGCTGGTCATGTCCAGATTAATGAAATCAATCAACCTGCGCACAGGATAATGCAATCAATCCTCGTGTAATGCGGGGAGATGTGCTAGATGACTTATTAGTGTTTCTATCATCTCTAATTTTTTATTTTAATTAGTCAAGCACTGTAAATAGTAAATACACCTGGGACAAAATTAGTTTTGCCTTAGTCTGGTATTTAGCAAATTCTAGACAATGCTAAAGGAATAGTACATCTGCAAATTCCTATATTCTTTGCTATGGATTTTTTGTAGGATATGTAGGTTTTAAAGTCTGCAAAGTGCTGCAGCTCTGTATTGTAGTAAGGGAAAGACTTCTGAAGGTTGTCAAGGAGTAAAGCCCTGCTCAAGCCAAGAGATGCAGACTACAAGGACAGAGAATCCATTTTTTTTTTTTCCTTATTTTTAACATTCTTCATTGGTAGATAATGTTATTGCAGCTTGACCAACATGCTAGCTATGGATATAGGGGTCGAGACTGTCGCAGTAATCTCTATCTCCTGCCAACGGGCGAGACCGTGTATTTCATCGCGTCTGTAGTTGTGTTATTCAATGTCGAAGAGCAACTTCAGAGACATTACACTGGTCATAATGATGATGTGAAGTGGTAAGTCATCTAATAACGATCCTCTTTTTTCTTCATAAAACAGTATTTGGGATAGATCCGCTCATTTGCATTACTCTTCTCTTAGGATGATTGAACATTATCTTCTTTAGAAGGTATCTAATCTTCTCCTTCCCCTTTTTAAGTACAGTTGATTTATTGCCCTTTACCAGGGCCTGGGTGCCCAGTACAGGTTCTTTAGGTTCAACCTAACCAGCAAAATAGGTTTAATCTCACCTGTGGTCACCTGTGCCTGATAGTCTTCAGGCATGCTGACACCATGGCAGGTAGCCTGTAAACTAGACCTGGTTTGTCTGCTTCTATGCACACAGGCCAGCTTGGGCTTCAAAATGATTTAAGTGTGTTGAAGCTCAGAGGATATTAGATATCAGCAAATATCAGAATCATTAACTGAAATCTAAATAAACATATGGTTTATCTTGATGGTATCAGCCTTCTGCAGAGTGTAGGTGAAAAAGAGCACCTGGATTATCTGGTAGGCCCCAATGTATGAAATGAGTTTGGCATCTCTTCTTTAGATTAGGCAATATGAAGTACCCATTGTCCCTCAAAGCCAAAAATGGGCCTGATAACCAAATTTGCTTGAATTGTGAGCATGTTTCATAAATTGAATTATTTGTATAATCTAGTTGTTTTACAAGGAGATATTTACCTTGGACCTGTTCCATCTCATTTCCTTCTTTCAAATTTTCTGTCTCTAGATATTTCAAAGCTTTCAGATTTATTGGAAAGAGGATACTTTTCTAGATTGTAAAGCTAAATGAATTATTGCCACAGTTTGTTTTGTAGGGTACTTGGCCTCTAGAACTGCATGCAAAGCAGCTGCAGTGAAAAAATAATTCAGAGGATTTTAGGGAAAAAATACACTGTATTCCAGGCTTTATTACAAATTTTAGGTTTCTTTTCTTAGAGGCATCAGTAAACATTGATCACAGTTTTTAAAACCTCAGTGTTAATTTTAGAATCAAAATTCCTAATTTCTGTATCCTTTCTTACTGAAGGACTTTTTTTACCTTTTGAAAAGCATTAGAGGAAGTTGGTATCTCCCTATGAATGCCGCTGAATATCTGGTCATACAGGCTGACAAACATTGTTAGAGTGGATACATCTGTTTGCTCTGGGAGACTCTCACTAGACAGCTCTTATGGGACTGACCAGATCTCTGCAGCCTCTGATTTGAGATAGCTGAAGTTCAGTAACTTGCTCAAAGTGAAACCTCCTTGTACACTGCACTCCTTTAAACCTAGGTGAGGTGAATCCCACACAACTGAGACTGGAGCTTGTTTGCTACATGCTTTGAGGTATTGGGACAAGTAAATTGCTGCCTTCTTCATAAGGGAAGAACTTTCTGAATGCAAGAGTATGACAGTTGTTTTGTCAGTTCTGGTTTTATATCATTAAGAAGTTTACACGTATGCTGTGTGCTTTATATGATGGAAATAGGGCTATTTATTACATGCTTGAGTAATAGTTTGATGAAATAGGTAGCCAATAAGTTTGGCCTCTTCTTTTGTTTTCTAGCCTGGCTGTTCATCCTGATAGAATCACTATAGCAACAGGTCAAGTTGCAGGGACATCCAAGGATGGGAAAGTAAGTGATTGCTTTACTGATGTATAATTTATATTTTGTTAGAATATGTTATCAAGAAGATACACACTATATTCTTTTCCTGCTGTAGTTAAAGCAGTCTTACATTTTTGGACTGAACAGAAGCAAAATTTAATTTGAGAGTGCCAATTGCACTCTATCAAGTTACCCAGTTCCATTATCAAGATTGGTCAATGGTTTCTGGTCCATGACTTAGACAGATTGAAGGTAAATTTGAATCTGATCTCCGAGAGGCATGGAGGGATAAGGCTGCAATGGACACCTGAAGTGGGGAAAAGGACATTAAATTGTACAGTATACAACTTCATTTCTGATCACAGCTACCAAAACCAAACTACAAAGAACGGGTTTGGGTTGTTTGTCTAAAAAAACCCAAACTTTTACTCTTGCCATTATCCAGGCAACAATATTTTTCTCTCTATTTCTACCTGTATTATCTTTTGCTTAGCAGTAGGCTAGGACTTTATTTGACCAGAGTAAGATGAACATTGCTCCAAAGAGCTAACAGAAGTGAGAAAAAATGGGAACAAGCAGAGGCAGTAAAAACCATGAGGAAAAAGTAACTTGGCAGAGTATGCAGCTGTTGTCACAACCAAACTATTGCAAAAATTTTGGTGGATGCTAAAGAAGAATTTTAGGATCAAAACTGGATTATCAATATGCTGACTTCTTTGAGTGTCATGATTTAACCCGAGTCAGCAATTAAGTACCACACAGCCACTCATCCACCCCCCCATACCCCTCAGTGGGATGGGGAGGGGGCTGAAAAAGTATAAACTTTTTCAGTGGTTTGAAATAAGAATGGTTGTTGTTATTATTATTGAATTTTAATTAAATAATAATAGCAACAATAAAGACAACAAAAGGAGATAAATAAGACCCAGGAAGGAGAAGTGATGTACAATACAGTGTCTCATCACCCATGCCCAGCTCATCCCACAGCAGCATTTGGCCTCTCCATGGTTTATGTACTGAGCATGATGTTCTATGGTGTGGAATATCCCTTTGGCCAGTTTGGATCAGCTGTCTGGACCATGCTCCTTCCTTGCTTCATGTGCTGATCCTCATTGTCAGAGCATGGGAAACTGAAAAGTCCTTGACATAGGGTAAGCACTGCTCAGCAACAGCCAAAACATCTGTGTTATCCACGTTATTCTCATACTAAATCCGAAACACAGCACTGCACCAGCTACTTGAAAGAAAATTAACTCTATCCCAGTCAAAACGAGGACAGTGAAAAAGAAATTAAATCCTAGTTATGCAACATAAGTTTTATATAAAGGTAACTTAGTTGAGTAGTGTATACTATTATTTTTTTTCTTCATAACCACAATTATTTACCATTGGATTTGTGAAATAAAATCTAAATGTTTGAAGTCTATTCTTGAGAAGAATGAGGTATATAGGTATATAAAAGCCATTTATGTAACTGAGGTACTCTTGCAGCCTTGGGGTTTTTTATATATATTTATTAATATTAAAGGACACTTTCATTACTGTCGCGCTAGAAAGACTCCACCGCAAGTGCTTCCCGGGGCTGCCCCCTGGTGGCTCGGGGAGGTATCGCGGGGCTCCCGTAGCCAAAGGCAGAGGGGAGGGATGGGTGGAAGGAACACCATGGAGCTCTCAACTCTCCGCGGAGTTGATCTGGGGCCAGGATATATATCTGGAATTTTATTTACAAAAAACAATGTCATTCTGATTACGGTTTTAAAGAAGAGTTTGAAGATAACGTTCTTTTCCCCAGCCATTTTTATGATGTTGAAATGAATTACATTTTAGAAGTTCCTAAGCTCCTTTTCACACTTGCTGTTTTCCATTTATCAGAGTTATCTTAGTTAGCACAGTTTAAACTGTTCCTGGGCCTACCAGTAAGTCCCATGTCACAAAGTTACCAACAATTAACACTTCATGACGGCTATCTCAGTGGCCATGAACTTCAGTGAACAGAGAGCAGTGAGACCTGAAGTGCTGTACACTCTGGATAGTCAGCTCCAGATATTGGTCCTAGGCACAGTAACCAGCAAACAATCTGTAGTGTATCTTACATGGGTGACTCTAGAGAAGTTCTGGTAATTTTCATACCTTCAATTGTGGTAATTCTTTTTTTCCAGATGCATTCTCATTTTTTTTAAATCCTGATGGATTTTTGCCATCATTGTTTGAGCTGATTTTTTCTGTGTCTGCATTACAGCAATTGCCACCACATGTGCGTGTCTGGGATTCTGTAACTCTGAATACGCTGCATGTCATCGGAATGGGGTTTTTTGACCGAGCTGTCACTTGCATTGCTTTTTCTAAATCTGTAAGTAAAGTAAATTAATAGACCTGTAAAGACTGTTTGTTGAAAAGGTCTTTGAAATCTTTCAAATGTAGGTGACCAAAACAAACTTCCAAACTGTTTCTTCTCTGTCTTTATAGGAGGAAAACTTGCAGCCTAATTGTTTCCAACAGTTTAGGTTGCTGTTGAAGTTAACAATATCTTATCCATCTCAGACATCTACCATATGCTTAAAATAAACTGCAATTAATTTCTTCAGCAGTTGCAAAAATACTTACGTACTTGAAATTTTGCCATCCCTGTTTTTCTTGAATCATCCTGTTCTGTTTCTCCCTGCATAAGAAATGTACTCTCTCTGCATCTTTTAACCTTCTCACTGTGTCTAAAATGATTGATGAAAGACTTTTTAAAAATGGCCCAGTTGTTTCTGTAGTTGTGTCTGACATGTACTGTGGGCCTGATTCATCAGGAAAACAACCAAAAGAATCCATATCTTTTGCCTAAAAGCAGCTAAGGCATATGGATAAAGGATTGTAAAATAGTAGAATCCTGTTGTTTGCCTCTTGGCACCATCCTTTGAACTCTAATCTATCAGAGAGATAAAGAATATATATATATATATGCTGATATAGGCAGCATTTAAGTTCCATATAAAATTTGAGTCTGTGACCTGACTCATGCAAGTCTTGAAGCCCTCCGTGTACAACAGAATCTATAAGAAGTGTATGTGGTGGTGTCTGGTTTTCTTGACAGCATTTTTAAATAGGAAAGGACTAAATGGGGTATACTCTAGGCAAAATGTACTTCAGTGAAAGTTTCTGCAAAGATTTGAAATCCATTGATGACTATGTTTACAGAAAGTAGAAAAGAGAGGAGTGTATTGGGAGATCTAGTTAAGAATTCAAAGGTGAAAGCTAACACAGTTCAACGTCACCTTTGAAGGATAAATGAAAAGGAATAGCAAACAAATGCTCTGTAAATAGCCCCCTGGGCAGGGTGCATAGTAACAGAGGAGCACTATTGACATTTGCCAGAAAAAAGCAAGTATTTAATATGCTTGCTTTGTGATTTTGGTCACAATTTGGCCTGTTCTGAGCATCACTTCCCATTTTGTAGCAGTACTTCTCTCACTTCAGACAGCCCTCTCTTCAGGTTTCTTAGTCCTGTTTCTGCCCCACCTCTTGGGTTGCCTTGGCACAGTTGTTTCTGTAGTTGTGTCTGACGTGTATTGTGGGCCTGATTCATCAGGAAAACAACCAACTTCACCTGTAAAAAGACACATCAGAAAAATGGGTACCAATGGAGAAGGTCTAGGAAATATGATGCATGAAGAAAGACTGAAAGAATTAGGGTAATTAAGATTAGAAAGGGTGATAAAAATCATAACTCTAAAAGAGACACCTGTCAGGAATAATTTGTTTTCTGATTCTTTACTATGTTCTCTGATTTTGATCCATTATGCCAATGTGAAGAATAAAATTGTTTCTTGTGTCAACAGATATCTGAGAAGAAATAATTAGTTTGAATTGCAAAGAAAGAAATCCAGTATAATTATCAGAAGAAGCTTTCTTAATAAAGTAGATAATGATGTGTAGATAATTTTCCTTTGGAATTTCCACCACTGAATATTTGTAAAGAGATACCTACCACATTCCTGACATTTGTCTGCAGCTTGCAAAAGTTCCTCTTCTAGATCCCTTTTTAACCTTGTGTTTCAATGACCCTATAAATTATTATATTTTATGGAGATCTAACTAGAAGTATAGCCATTGAAATGTAAGTATGTATAAATATTCCCACTTACACATAAATATTTAATTTTTTGGGATATGTATTTATATGTTCCCCAATTTTGTTTGGGTGATGCATTAGTATTTCCCATGTTTTGCCTCAGAATGGAGGAAGTAGCCTGTGCTCCGTGGATGACTCCAACGACCATGTGCTTTCAGTGTGGGACTGGCAGAAAGAAGAAAAGCTGGCAGATGTCAAGGTGTTGCAATAAGATATTTTGTGCTACTTGCTCGTATGTAGATCTGGTTTCTTGTAATAAAATGTCTTTCTGTATTTAACTTTTTGTGCCTTTTTAACGCTTTCACTGTATAAAAGGCAAGGAACATGAAGAAAGGGAATATTTTCTCTCTGTTGAGATTATCCAAATTTGGTTTTTTAAAAATTTTGCTATTATTTTCATTCAAGAATTGATTAGAAAATTCTAGGCAACAATGATAGGAGAGTATGCAGGAAAAATGTCCTAAACTAATCTTTTGTGCATAACTTCTCATTATCTGGCATGGTTTTGAAGGATACATTTTGATATTATCTTATAAATACATAAAATCTTTTGACTTCAAAGTATTCCAGACAGTACTAGTAAATTAATAGCTCAGAATTTTTCTTATATCAGAAGTATCAGTTTATCTAACTAGAGAACCATGTAATATTGTTTTCTTTCCTTTACATTTTAGATTTTGATACAATGTTTTTCTTTTTCCTTCCAAGTGCTCTAATGAGGCTGTATTTGCTGCAGATTTTCACCCTACTGATACAAATATAATAGTTACTTGTGGAAAATCACACCTTTATTTTTGGACACTAGAAGGGAATTCCCTTATTAAAAAGCAAGGATTATTTGAGGTAAAATAAAATATTTCTCTAATTTTATGTTTGTAATAATGGTACAGTCATACTGGGTTAATAAGGTTTGAGTAAATCAAAACAAGTGATTATTATTAAACTTGAAATGTTGCAGAAGCTCAGTTGGCATTCATGGTATGACACAGAGAACTTTTCAATGGGTAAAACTTCCCCATTGAAGTTCTGAAATGCAATTACCATATTGTTCCTTGTGTTCTCTTGCCTATATTCTTTTTGATACATACATCCACCGTCCCACCCCATAACCTGTGCAAAATAAAATTACCTTAAAACTGTCTATGATTACCTGAGGTTAAAAAAAACAAAACCAAAACAAAACAGAGAGAGTGATGGAGGAGATATTTATTTTGTCAGAGGAGAGACTCCATAAAAATACATCTGTATGAATTTTCTTCTCTTTTCCTCTGTTCAGCTCAGACACATGTACATATGTCGTTCAAATACAGATTGAGCTGGCCACTGCTTGGTAAATACAATTTTCATTTCAAGGTTTTGTTTTGGTTTTGTTCTTGAGTATAGACTAAGTTGTACAGCAGTTGTATGCACAACTGAGGGATGTTTGCTGTGACTGCAGATAACTCCAGTAGGCCCTAGTTAACTGCTTGTGGAGTCGTGGCCCCCAAGTATTGTTAAAACAACTGTTTGCAATGTCAGTTAATATACTTTGTGGGAAATCAGGAGGCAATGCTGACAGAATGCATTTAAATTTTGTTACATTTTATTTCTCATGCATTTTTAATGGATTTTTCTCTATGTTCTGGCTCTGTTGGTCTTGATGATTTTTGGAGCTGGAAAAGGGTGGTGGCCCTTTTAAATAAGAGAATAACTCTTATTTTGGGGGAGAAAGAGGTCATACACATAGGTTGTCAACAGGGAATGAATAATGTCCTTAAAAGCTACCTGTGAATTTTTTTTCCCTTATACATTTAATTGTTTTGTTGCAGTCAGTGTCTTAAATGCAGGGGTTTCATTACTGAACCTTGGGCTTCTTTCAAGGGATGATTCCTTAATTCTTACACTATGGCCAAACCCTCTAATAATACTTTTTTTCTCCTAGAACCTTTGGCATTAAAAATTATAATAATAAAGCTTGTTTGAAACTTTGGCCATTTCTAAATACTTAAAGTCTTTGGCATTCTGCAGTAGTTGGGGGATTTGGTTTATCTCAGAACATTCCTGGTCATGTGTTATGTGTTGGCAGCCCTTCTTACTCACTCTGTCCCCAGTTTGCAATTAGAGGGTGCAGGATTGGGCCACAAACTTCAGCTGATGCATCTTCTGCCCTTGCACAAATTATTCTGTTTAGACTGTAGGAATATGTTTAACTCTTGTGTAGATATTTAAGTAACAATAGAGTTGTATAAGACTAAACTAAATTACTCAAATGCATAAAGTTAAAATGAATGGGTTGTGTGTTGCTGTGAGTGTATATTTTTCATAACCATGCAGAAACAAGAGAAGCCAAAGTTTGTCCTGTGTGTGACCTTTTCTGAAAATGGTGATACTATTACAGGAGACTCAAGTGGAAACATTTTGGTTTGGGGGAAAGGTAAGATAAAATTTCACTATTAACTTCAATCTTTAATATTAAAGACTGTGGGTGTAGACTTGAGCGTAGACCTTCATTTTAAGTAGAATAAATTTTGTTTTATCTTGAGCTCTTTCCCAAGACCAAGCCAGCAGATTGTGCCTAGATTCTTTTCTACAGGAAGCTAAAGACTATCTGTATCTAACTGCTAGAGCACAAAACTCTATTGAATGTGTCCCCTATGGTCATATTCTGAATCACAGAGCTATGCCAGTATGAGGGGCTTTTACTGATGTAAGAGATGCCAGGAAAAGTTCTTTCCTTAATCATTGGGATAGAAAGAAACATTGTTAATGTAATTGATGATTTCCAGTCTCCTATACTGTCCTTCTCTACTGTTTGCAGAAATTATGCCTCTTGACACACGCTTTTAAAAAGACAACAAATAGCAATATTTGTTTTCCTAAGAAGTCAAGCTAAAATGTATTCAGATCTAATTGAATTCCTCAGCTTTATTTCAGAGGAACAGATGGATAGGAGCAACTTCTTAGAAAGCATTTTCTAGTAAGAAGATACTTTTTTTCAGCAGCAGAAGGCAATGCCTGCCGGAGGGCAAACAGCAGCAACATCCTAAACGTTTACTTAGTGCCTGGGAGGCCATGCATAAGAGTAAGGAGAATCCCTTGAAGGAGGCCTTATTAGTAAAGGAAGAAGGGATGTGGATGACAGCTTTTCCTAATTTACTCGGTGCTTTCTCCCAAAGTACTCAAAGGGATAAGACCCCAAAAAGAACACTGTAAATCTGTTACACAGTTGAGCCTTACTGAGCTGTATTTATAGACTTCTTTTTCAACCAAGGACTGTCAGCTAATTATCTTCTTGTGCTTTTGACCACTACACTGCTGTTGAGGACAGGGGCAGATATGGTGTTTGTAACTTGGCTTCTCATTTATTTTCCTTTCCTTTTTCCTATGGTAATTTAAGCAGGACACTACAACACTTTCCCTTCTACACTGACTTTAGAAATTCCATAGTCCCATGTCCCTGTTCTTCGTTGTTATTTTGGACTGCCAACAGACAAGGGAGACAGTGGCAGCTGCTGGCATGGCAGGGCAGTGCACTGCTCAGGGGCCAGTTTGCCATTATGCTGGTAGACTAATTTCTGCCTTGACTGCAAGCAGCCTCTTCTGCCCTTTCTCCCAGAAATAAAGGCGAATTCTCAGTGTGGTCAAGATCTCCACACCTTCTGCCAGCTCTTTAGGGCTGGACAAAAATGTTTTTCTTGGTTTTCTGTCTCAGTTCAGTGTGCTTTGTATGTCTTCACTACTTTTGACTCAGAGCTCTATGTGCAAGAGAGGGCTGCTTCCACCAGGTCAGAGAACCCTTAGCAAAAACTTGTCTTAATGGAAATCAGTTGTACCTGATACATTAAATCCATAGATGTGGATGAAGCGAAAGGCAATTGTTTTTCCAACTTGCATCAGCCCCTCACTTTCGCTAAATATCAAGTTTGTCAAGCTTTCATGCAAGGTGCACATTTCAGTAATAGAACTACTAGTAATCATTTATTTTTATTTCATAATAGTAATGGTTTATCTTATTAGAGATACTTAATCTAATGTAGTTGGTTTTGAAGGTGTTGAGTCTAAGGAGGTACTTGAACAAGCCAAGTTCATCAATAAAGAAGTACAGGCTCCTTTGGAGAGCGATCAGCACATTCTGCCAGATATATGAGGACCTCTAGCTTAGTCAGATTTTGGTACAAGTTCAGTGACTGGAGGCTGTGGAATATCTTTGGAGGACAAAAGTGACTGAATTATGGTTTCTTTGCTGATAAGGTATGTAGTGCTACTGCAGGTCAAATGTGATGTCAAATTGTTTTGCTTAAACCCCCATGAAAGGTTTAAATGAACCTATTTTACTTTGGCCTTGACTTGGACCGAAAATAAAATATTTTTGTTTTTGAGATGGGGGCAATATCTTGCAAGATGTAGTAATTCAGCTTCTTCTGTGGGTCTGTGTATTTTGGTCCAGCACTCCTTGCCTGCTGTTACTATTGTTTAGATGCAATCCTTGACAGATAGTAGAGAAATTGAGAGAAAAATGGGGGGAAAGAAGCTATGAAGCTGAATGCTTCAGTAGTAATGTCCTTCTCCTTCTCTTCAGGTACCAACAGAATAAGCCATGCAGTTCAAGGAGCACACGAGGGTGGAATATTTGCACTGTGTATGCTGCGAGATGGCACATTGGTATCAGGAGGTGGGAAAGATCGAAAGCTAATATCTTGGAATGGAAATTACCAAAAAATCCACAAAACTGAGGTGATATGACCTATCTTGAAATTATGCTGCTACTTAAAATGAAATTCTGTTGTCTTCTGAGCACAGCTTTTTTCATGATTTTTTTTTATATGAATGTGTATTCTGTGGGAAAGCAAATCAGTGGTAAAATACAATATTTTTGTGTGCTGAGTTGGAAGGCACCCATCAGGATCATTGAATCCAACTCCTGGCACTGCAAAGGACACCTCAATTTTGAGTTACCAGGACATTCCTGGGATTCCCTGTTCATTAACATAATATTTCCTTTATAAGTTCTATGGTAACTGGAAAACGAATTTTGTGTTCGTCTTTTTCCATATTATTTCTTCCTTTCTTTGCATTTAATAATGTGAGGTAATGTTTAACTTCAGGATATTATAGTCTTAAAATGGTTTTGTGCTTTCCTCTTTCCCAAAATGATGTGAGGATCTTTTGAGGGTTTTAATACTTAAAGTTTTGCATTAATTTCTTGGTTGGTGTTGTTTTTTGAATATAATTTAAACAAAAATTGAAAATTAATCCAGTTGCTATGTAGGAATTTAAAAGATTAAAGCAGAATTTGTTTGGACAGAACTACTATGACTTTGCACACTGAACGTAAAAGAAGAATAAGCATAAAATTCTGAGGAAAGGCTTCAACTCTACTATATAATACTAAACTATATATTATATTATAATAATATTAAATGTTGTTAATATATATGCAACTGGAATGGCATGTCTGTTTTCGTAATTCAGTTTTTAACACAGCACAAGGGACATGCTTGCTGTGCTGTTTCTAACTGTGGTGTCCTTCTTTTTCTGTTATTTATTCATACTCTAGTATTCCTTGTTATTTTACATCTTCCCTTGAACTTTATTTTGGAGATTTGCACTGGCTCTTTCAGAACCTAGGCTGCAGTTAAAGAAACATTCATTGCAAGAAAGTGCTCTGAGTAGAAATACTTACTCTGATATGCCAGCTGCAATTAAATACTATTGAATTAACACAGCATGAAAGAACCTGTTGTGTTTCTTGAAATATTTGCTTTATCTGAGTATTCTGTAGATAAGGATGTTTTGTCTTGCAGTGTTATAGAAGTTACTGAGCAGATGCAAGTTGTTATAAAGTTTTGCAAGTCAGGCACATGTATTAATTTGTTTCATTTCTTCACTGTGAAATATTTATTAAAACACATTTGCTAGGACACACATCTTTAAAAATGTCAGTACCTGACAAATTGTCTGATTTATCTATCCTTTTGTCTGTTATCACCACAGATTCCAGAGCAGTTTGGTCCAATAAGAACAGTAGCTGAGGGAAAAGGGGATGTTGTATTAATAGGAACCACCAGAAACTTCGTCCTACAGGGCACACTGTCAGGAGATTTTTTTCCAATTACCCAGGTAAGCTGGATTTCCTTACAAGAACGCTTCTAAGTCTGTAATAGCAGTAAGGTACTGCTGAAAGTTGTTTCATAAATATGCATCTATTTGATTTATTATTACAATACTTTTGACAATAAGAATCATTATAGATATGTATCTATCTGGAGCTAACATATTTTTGAAATGTTTGAATATATAATTTGGTCATTTTAATGCTGTTTAAACATGTTTGGTTTTGATGGCCTGTCCTTTTTGTCAAAAACCATCTCTGCTTGTGTAGGGTCACACTGATGAGCTTTGGGGACTTGCAGTCCATTCCTCTAAGCCTCAGTTCTTCACATGTGGACATGACAAACACATTACGCTCTGGGATGCAACCACTCACCATCCCATCTGGGACAAGATTATAGAGGTATAAATTTACTGAACACAACTCTCCTGTTATAGAAATTCTCTAGTCATTTTGTTTTTTGTTAAGATTATTGACTAAAAATATCTTAAAGTATTAACTTCAGGGAAAAAAAATAATTTCATGTTAACTTATTTTTGTCATAAAGATCGATGTAAAAGCTTTTTAATGTAGCTATTCTGAGTACAAGTTAGATTACAAGTTAGATTACTGTTGGAACCTCTGGTTTATTCAGTGGAATATCTTAGCACTTGCTCTGAAATTATACTTAAAAAAATTAGCAAATTTTCCTTTCTGGAAACTGTAGTGTCTTAGAACACGTGCACAGAAATCCTGGATCTCAACAATTCTCTTAAATTTCCTTTAGGGTTAGTAATTCTTTTAAATGAGTCATCTGCTTATAATTAAGAATATCCTTTCCACATAGCCTCTAGGGCTAGTAATTACCAATTATTAAAAATGTCAGCAGGTTTACTAAAACAGCTACAATGTGATATTGTTTTAAAATACAGAAAACTAGGGATACAAGCATATCCATGAGATAGATCACCAGACTGGATTTTTTGCTTACATTTAAAAATTATATTTTAGTGGTATTAGGGAAAAAAAAAGAAGCTATTTATATTGATATTTTCTGCTATAATCTGAAGAGTTCTGGAGCTCATTCTTTGTAACTGGACAAGTATTAGAACAAAAATGCTTACCTTGTTTTTTAGCCATATGTTTAAATTGCAAGAAAAACACTAGAATTTTACAGAGTAAAATGTTTTAAACTTGCATATCCAAATAAGAAGCTCAGTGTATGCCCTTAATCTCCCACTGAGCTTCAGCTTGGCAGGTGCTGGAAAAAGGTGTTGGTGTGTGTGGGAGTTAGGCTTTACCCCTCCTGCAAAGTGCCACATACCTTTGTTGAATAAGGTACTTGCTTGTCCTTTGGACTGTAGGTTAACTGCAGCTTTGATGTTTAATTCTGAGGTCAGCTGTGGTTTAAGAAGTTATTTTTATCTCTTACTTCTTTGTGATTTGTTGAGAAGCTGCCACTGCCAGTGTTATTGTTATGAAGTCACTTGCCAAGTTTTTTTTAGATAGTAAAGAAAAGAAGACAGTGGCCTTGTGTAGAGGGGAAAAAAGTTAATTGGATAATATTTCAGTTAGTTAAAAATTCTTTTTTACCCCTCACGCTTGTATTGAAAGAGAAAAAAACAACCCAAAAAAATCAACAAGAGAGTTTTACTACATTCCAGAGGCAGGTCGTTGAATTGTATTACAACTTGAAACTTGGACTGATAAAAAAGTATACTTCTTTCTGAAACATTTCAGGATCCAGCACAGTCTTCAGGTTTTCATCCTTCAGCATCTGTTGTTGCAGTAGGGACGCTGACTGGAAGGTAAGATGTGCAGAGCTACACCTTGGGCGCCAACAAACACTGATTTTTCCAGCTTACATCCAAGTTCATGTTCTGGCATTGCAGATGTGTGCATGACATATCTTTATTCCCTATTGATTTCTATTGAATGTCAGAGTGAAATTGATTTGTATTGCCTCAGCGCCTAGAAACCCTAGGCTTGGGCCAGCACCCTGTGTTTGCTGAGTGTGCATGAAGAAAGAGATGGCTTCAGCCCTGGGAGAGTGACAGTCTAAGGTCAGTGGGAGGAGGACATTTAGAGAGGACAGGAAGTCTAGGTTAGCTAGACTTGGGAAATACTGTCACCACACCAGTGACCTAAATGTTAAATCTTTGTGTCCACTGGGAAAAAGGAGAGGCTAAAGGAGGAGTCTGAGGTAGTGAGTTCACTTTGCAGATGTGGAGAGAGATTTCCTCCGAGGTCTTTAGGGCTGCATGGAGGAAATCACATAGAAAAATTTTGTGTGTTGGAAAATGTAGCAAGTGGTTCATGATCCCTAATGCAGTGACAACAAGAGGCTCTAAAAAAATTTGGCAAATGTTCCACTGTGCTAGACATAGTGTTAAAATGCACATTAAGAGACTTGTTCTGCTTGAAGAGTGTGAGGGGTAAACAAGGCAGAGGAAACTGAGGTGCAGGAGAGTATTTTACAGAGCAGGTTGAGCCCTTGGTCACATCAGTGGCAGCTGCTGGGTTTATCCATGGTGTCTCTCATAGGAGGGACTGCCATTGCTTAACTTCATCCTCTCTGCTAATGTCACTTGAGGGCAGACTTGGCTGTTAGTAATGAAAACAGTTTCATTTCACTGAGAACATATAGGAAGCTTGTAGGTTATGAGGCAAGCTTATTTCAGATTGTATATCAGTCCTAAATAAAGGATTTCCTTTTGTTACTGAATGTACTTTATTTACTAAATAAAGTAAAACAGAAGGAGAAGCTTTGAGAGGAATCTTTTCTTTGTCTTTAGTAATCTGATGCAAGTATTGAAATGCAAATTTTGTCTTTGTCCTTTTCATGTGTTTCCACTAATTATTATTTTGTTAATTAAATTTAATTATTAAACAACAAAATAATAAATTAATTCACTTTAAAGTAAATTAATTAATCTCTTTCTTTTATCAGAAGGGAAGGGTCCTGATGCTTCCTTGTGTTTTTCCTTGCTTTAGGATTTAATGCAGGCATAAATTTAAACATCAACATAGTGTAGAGAAAGGTCATTGAAGAAGAAAGGACATTACAAACAATGCTTACTTTATTCTAATGCATGACACATATTAAAACACACTAAAATCTGAAGATTGATTTTAGTCAATGAATCAATGCCTGATCCTTTTTATGGTTAAAAAAGATGGGAAATAAACTATTCTTTTGTTAAAGGAAAAATAGACCAAACTGAGTAGCAGTTGCTGTTTTTCTTTTCTTGGTATAAAACTTATGCTATTTTGACAGAAGAAAAGTTGGTCAAGATTACAGTAGATTTAAATTCCTTATTGAATGATTTATTGGCCTCTCTCTGTGTTTACAACAGGTGGTTTGTGTTTGACACAGAAACAAAAGACTTGGTCACTGTACACACAGATGGAAACGAACAGCTGTCTGTAATGCGTTACTCACCAGGTTTGAGAGCATTTATTTGCTGGGGGACAAGAAAGGCGTTGAATTTTTTTATTGAATTCAGGGTTGGCTTGTTTTAAAATAATTCCCCGCTTGCCATACTGAAGTTGAAAATAAGTGTGCCATCAAACATTGGCAGGACTCATGGGTGGTGTCTTAAACTCTGGTTTTCTTTTCCCTCTCTCTCCACCGTGTTCAATATGGTTTCACTGTGAAGGAGGGAAAAAAAAAAGACTTAGCTCTGCAGGTTGTTGCAATTGGGTTAGCCCTAAATGGACTATTGCTGCTTCCAGAAATGTTATGTGTTTTTAACAGTAATATTTGCTTATATTAATTGTTATTTTGTATTGTTGAAAGATATATCAATATGCTACTGAAAAATTAAAAATAGAATTTAATTTTTTCATTTTTCGGTTTCAAAGCCTTTATAAGAACAGTTCCTCTTGTCTGTGACATACAAATGTTTCAAAATTAGCCTAAGTTGTTTCTTAAAGGAATAATTGCAGTTCACTTTTGTGTTTATAGATGGAAACTTCTTGGCAATAGGTTCCCATGACAACTGTATTTATATATATGGTGTAAGTGAAAATGGAAGAAAGTACACTAGAATTGGCAAATGTTCAGTAAGTAACCTTTCTGCTCCTTGTTCAGTATTAACACCTTAAGTGTATTTTGTAGCACTGTATTAATACTGTCACACTGAGACATACGGTTAGTGCAGTTAATACGATATTTTTTTCTCTTTGTAGGGTCATTCCAGCTTCATTACTCACCTGGATTGGTCTGTTAATTCACAGTATCTCGTGTCTAATTCAGGAGACTATGAAATCTTATACTGTGAGTAAGAATTATATTTAGTCCTTTTGTGCAAAGTTCAGGCAGTCTAACACAGATTTAAAATTTAAATGAGACCATATAACTGCCAAGATCAACCATATGCTTTAATTCATCTGGTGTAATCAGAAATCTATACAATTTGAGAATGAAAAATGTTGATATGTGTGGTTTTTTTTTTCTTTTGTAGGGATCCCCTCTGCTTGTAAACAAGTTGTGAGTGTTGAAACAACTAGAGATATAGAATGGGCCACTTACACCTGTACTTTAGGATTCCATGTTTTTGGTAAGTGTATTTCCTCTTACAAGCTCTTACCATTCTTCTTATTAACAAACACTTGGAATGCCAACTTTTGCTTATGAAACATGACTATTCATAATTCAGGGAAAAATACAGAACTTCTGTTATGCCATTTTTATTACAATCTGTCTTCTTATTTCAATCCAGAAAGACTCTGATTTAATATTCCTGCTAGCTTCAAGTACAAATATCAAATTACAACATAAGTGGGAGATAAGGAAAAAATCACACACTGCCCTTTCTGTCACAGTAGACCACCTTCTCATCATTTTTAATTTAAAGTACCAGCTCTGTGGAATTGTCATATATTTAGGCAGCTACTGGGTCAAATCCCCTTACCAGAACTGGTTTCATTTGCTCTAGTTACTGTGCAAACACAAAATGGGTGATAGTCTCCCTCATTAAGAACTTACCATGTATTTTGATACAATCTGTAGCAATTAAATTGAGTGAAAGGAATTAAAAAAGAAAAACGTAACAAAATCGAATGGTTTGTTTCCATGGGACTTCTCTTTTGCCAGTTTTAAACGTTCCACTTTTCCCAGTATAGTCTGAAGCTTTGTACTCATTCTACAACATGTGCAGAACTAGACAGATGGTTACAAACACTGAGTAAAAGAAGCTTCAAGTTTCTGAGTCCTCAAGAGAAAATAGGAGGCCAGAGCAGAGGTTCAGAGAAGAGTCTAGTATAGGATAAGTGGTAAACAAGGAAGATTTGCACCCGTGTTTCAAGTAGAATAGATGCAGTGATGTGTTTGAAGGCAGCCAGAAAGGCCATGTTTTCATTGCCTGAAGATGCTATGGCAGTAGCAGTATGCTGGCAAAACACATGCAAATTTTCTATTATTTAACTGAGAAGCAGTGCTTGGATATCACAGCATGCAGATTCAGTAAGAGGAGGGAATCCTGGAAGATTGGCTGCATGTTGACATAATCTATTTTTCATTTAAGGGATGGAGATCCTTATGGAACTATTAATGTATTTCTGGTGTTTGACAACACCTGACACATAGCTACAGAGCTACAATGTCTTTGCATTTAGCGTCACAGGTTCAGATACTCTGAGATACTAAATACTTCATGTGAGGTTTTCTTACTTTTAATTCAGTGCTGTAAGAATCTGGAGATGCTTTTGGTGCATAGAGAGTCAGGGGAGAGAGGCATGTCACACCTGAGAGGGATTTTCCCCATACGTTGCAACAGTTCAGCTTTTGGAGCCAGACCATAGGACAAAATAATCTACTGAGGGGTGAGGAGAGATGACACTGCTAAAGCTGAAGTGTTACAAAACCCAACGCTTTTTTTAATATTTCTTTAAGACTTACTACAACCTGATGAAAGCAGAAATTGCAGCATCCAGGATGTGAAGCTTCTGGTATATTGATTTTTCAGTAGCTACTGGCTGACTGAAACTAGGGATATTTTCTCGCTCTGGTAGAACTACATAAAAATCACCAACTATGCGTAGCACCCGCAGATCAGCATAACCAATGCAGGGAGAAAAAGGAACACTGGTTTGTTAAACACCTGTCTTCCAGCATGGAACAGATTAGTCAGTCTGGAAGTGTTTAGAGATGATTCACTGAAAGTCAATAGCATGTAAAGAAGTGTGCTTGAGGGAGGATATTTTAGTGACACAAACATATAAATGTGAAGGAGCAAAGACTTTTAAACACTGATCTACTCTTTCAAGAGCCATCTGCTGCTGGATACACATCCAAGGTATCAGTTCATAGCACATGCCCAGTTTTGAAAAAAAATAGTGTTTGAGGTGAAGGACAGGAACAGAAGAAATCAAAGATGCTGTACAAAGCCTGACAACACTGCAAGCAAAGCAGAGCTTAGGCTGGTTGGGTTAAAAACTGACTAGAACACTGTAAATTTAATATTATGTTTGTTTGAATATATTTATTAATAGCATACATGATAAATCAGCATGTAAAGTTTGTAGGTGGCGTGAAGCTGCAGAATTAGAAAGTTTTCTTGAGAAATAGAGAAGTGATATGAAAAAAGGAAGGAATTCAACAGAGCCAAAAGAAGAGGCTCCATATTAGAATGGCAGGACCCACTTGTAGAAATGCAGAACAGATGAGAGCAGATCTGTACAGAAAGATCAGATTACTCTTGCATACAAACTGAACATGAGTCAACAGCATTATGCTGTTGTAGGAAAGGCAGACACATTAGTGGGATGTGTAATGAAAAGGATGCCATGCAAAATGTGAAGCAATTATCCATTTATCAGTATTTGGTTCAGTCACAGCTGGAATGGCTGCTTCCGGTTTTTGCACATTGGACCAACAGATAATGTGCTGACTAGCAAGAATAATTAATTATCCATCTAAATATTGTTCTGGGAGAAGAGATGTAATGAATGAATTTTAGAGAAGAGGAGGGAAAAAAAGCATGACATCAGTCTTCAAATGAGAGAAAGGAAATGGTCTTTCACATGTTTGGAGAGGGTGGGAAAAAATAAGGACTACTTTTTCAGCAAGAGGGATTCAATTTGCTTATTCATAAAAACTGATAGTGAGGCACTGGGATAAATTTTGAAAGAACAGAAAGATTCAAGGAAAACTCTGCTATTATCCTTTCCCCATTTCAAAGTGGCAGTCTTGCTTCTTTAACCATTTCCTTCACAGGTTATTTCCAGCTTGTCATAGTGACCTCTTGGGAAGCTTCCTGCCTCTTTTCAGCTAGCATTTGATATTCATATAGCCTCTTTTTGTCAAAGCAGATACTTAAAACAGCTTTTCTGTGTCTCTTTGTTCTGCACATTCATAATTCCACAAGTAGCAATTACCATGTTTCCTCTTTGCAGCTTCTGTTTCTTTGGGCCTCCTTTACTATCCCTGATCTAGCAAAGAGGTGTTTCCACACACATCAGGGAAGTTAAGAGCAGTCTACAAATCAGACTTTGTATTTTATATACAGCAATTTGTAATTTCTTATAAAGACATGTAATCACCTCCTTGTAGTGAATTGCTGTGCAAAGATGCAAAGGCTGTATTTGGGAGGAATCACAGTGATTGAAGAATAGCTGTTCCCACAGTGCATGGCAAATGCCCACTGTGGTGTTAAAAGTATCCCAGAGAAGGAGGAACTGGAGTGTGCCTGCCCTGCCTGCAGGGAATTCTTTGGGTAGTAGCAGCTCTCACCCTGACCTGCAGCAGCACTGGAGGAGCAGTGTGCACCCGAGTGAGCAGGGCTGCAGGGAGGTGCAGAGGGTGACACAGGGACAGGCATTGAAAATCACAGCACAAGACACGGCAGGGGTTTTGCCAAGTCATCATGGCTGAAGATGTCAGTGGTCTCTGAAAGCTTGGTGCCCTTTATGCTGAGTAGGGATTAAATAAAATCTAAATTAGAAAATCATAACCAAAAAAAAGTCCACAGTACTGCATACGGAATCCTGAAATTTCAATAGCTGGGTGGACTTTAGTAAAATTGCAATTTATTACAGGCAAGTATTCAGAGGCTTTAAAGATGTGGTGCACAGATTTGGTCTTTGCACTGTTGACCTTGCAGTTTAATTTTAGAACCCACTTCATGCAAGAACAGCAAAGAGTATACAGTATGTGGGGAGAGAGGTACTTACAGTAGAATAAAAGTGTTTAAAAATTTATAGTAGGTTCAGGTTTTTTTCAAGGGCTCTATCAATTAATAAATAATAATTTGAACTATGTGATGTCTTGTTTCATAGGTTTTAGACTCTAGTAATATAAAGAAATGACTTTTGGATCATACTGTAGTCTGAAAAACATACCCACGAAGAAAGTGTGTTAGCTCATACATAAGGAGAAGGGAAAGTAAAAGCAGTAACTGTTACTTTTCCACATAACCATATGAAAGTTCTTTCAGGCTCGGACACATGACTGTAATTCAGCAGAGTGCTTTTTCTCAGAGTAAAAGCACTTTGCTGACTAGAGGGAATAAAGCATTTTTTAATGTGCTTGATTACCTATTAGGATCTGGACTTTAGCTAGTATGGAAGTACACATTCTAACTCAGATGCAGTTATTTTTATTGTTTTTTCTTTTCCTTAAACAAGTCATCCTTTATTAATATTTTAACAGAAACTTTAGGCTGTCACTTTTATTTCCACGATAAACCCCTTTAATTAGTCCCTCTGTGTTTCAGGTGTATGGCCTGAAGGTTCAGATGGTACAGATATCAACGCTGTCTGTCGATCCCATGGGAGAAAACTGCTATCAACAGGAGATGACTTTGGCAAAGTACATCTCTTCTCATATCCATGCTCACAGTTTAGGGTAAGGTATTTCCCAAAAATTTACTCTTGTAATTTGCACTAATGCATTAGATGATGTTTTGCTATGAACAAAAAGACCCCAAACACATCAAAACAGGAAGAATGGGAGTATTTATATATCTAAGGGATTTATTTAAGGCTGATTGGGATAGCAATTAAATTTAGAAGTTAATTTACTATTAAAATAAGAGAATGGTGTGATGCCTTGGTTTCACTGTTGTATGAATGTTCTAACAAGATGCTTTTATGACAGCTGCTATTCTCACTAATATGGTGTTTTCTAGGCTCCAAGCCATGTGTACGGTGGACATAGTAGTCATGTAACTAATGTAGATTTTCTCTGTGAAGACACCCATCTCATCTCCACAGGAGGAAAGGACACAAGCATTATGCAGTGGCGAGTCATTTAAAGGAAACTTCAGCATGAACATAGTTGAGTCGACCATGCACAGAACTTATGTATAAACTGTATATTTAAAACTTAACAGTATGTTTGCAGTTTAGCCTGGTCACTGTGATTTTTGTTTAAAAAATTCTTACAAACCTCAGGAAAATTAAGCCCTGTGCTGGTTACCTTACTCAGTCTAGTATTTTTTTTTTCATTGTGTCACACCTTAAGAATGATCGTTCTCTGTTGTACAATATACAATGCAGTACAAGTTTAATATAAGAAATGTGGCTTGACAGTTTGCAATACAGTGGTATCAGCAGAATGTGACTATCTTAAATGTTTTCTATAAACACTGCTAAACTAGTCACAAAAATGCCTTTCAAAGACTGTATATATGTGCTTATTTGTTTCACTATCTACACTTTGTACTGTATATCTACTGATTTAGAAAGATCTATGACAATGTCAAGGTACTGAACTGTTTCTGCTGGAGGCTGTTGAATAGATACAAAAAGTATAAACTGCAATGTAAGATGCAAAAATTAATGTTCTAGACCTGAAAATGTGAATGCTGGTAAATTTGCATTCTCTTGGGAACAGCGCACCATGGGTGTCACCCATGAGGAGTTGTGTTCCTTTTCCAATGAATCAGCAGGCTTTGTCCCAGTTTGACCTGAATTTCTCAGCAGAGCTTACAGATGTCTGTGTGGTTCAGGTAGTCCATATGAGTTTAAATTAAAAATCTTTTTACTTGTATATGAACAGTTTCTTTTTGAAAACAAAACAATAAAGCTTGGCCACATCCCCATCATTGGTTCATATATTTAACTAATATGTATATTAATCAGCATGATGCTATATTGTACATGTATAAGATTTTAGCAGTTCATAACAAATGGTAAGGCCATCTAGCTTTACTTTTTTATGCTTATGGATATTGTATATTTGTATTTTAAGACCAAGTAGACCAAGTCTAAAGATATCTTTTTAAGTGTACCATAAACCTGCAGAGGGTAAAGGAAGACTTGGAAGCCTACATGAAATATTAATGTGTAACTTCTGACCCCTGTGTTTTGTGCATGGATGGGTATTTATAGTATGAAATAAGATTGTGTTTTGCAATGAAGTAACAGTGGAGGTGGTATAAAATGGTTAAGAAGGCCTTATCAATGTTGATTGTGACACAGATTGAAATGTATTGTTTACTATGAGGAATGTATCTGAAGAATTTTAAAAGAGGAGTTCTAAGTGGACTCGAAAAAGGTAATATTAAAATTTTGCTTGTAACAGACAGTAAATGTTAAATCTCTGAACTCTAAAGCACTGGTTGTTTAGAGTGATTTAAATGAAATTAAATCAATAAATTTTGAAACTTTTTTATTACATCTCCAACCTCCTACACTGAAAGTGCAGGACACCAATAAACATGTATTAAAGTGAATTCTCAATGCATTCTTCCTGTTTAGTAAGGTATCTTTGTTTAAACATGATAGAGACAGGTTTTTACTTAACACACATCTGTGATTTCTCGAGTAAAGAGGCATTTGGAAACATTCGGCAGTAAAATCTAGATTTTGGGGTACACAATTTATGTGTGGCCATGAGCCTGGGAACATAATAACATACCTAGAGGTTGAAACTCCAGTTTTGCAGCAGGGAAGGGTGCACCACATGTTGTCACCTACAAACTGCCTTGGTCATGCCTCCCAGTACACATCTCTTGTTTCTGAGTACTCAGCTGGTGGAATGTTGTTCCACTGCTCAGAATTATGCTCCTGGCAAGAGCTCCTGACAATTTCTGAGTTAGGAACTTGTCCTCAGGCATGACCTTTGAAGGCCACAGTTTCAGGATCTCTTTAACCTGATGTCACCTGGCACTGTCACTGAAGGCAGAGGTCTTGATCCCAGCTGGTTTCTCTGATCCCATCCAGCACCACAAGAGTTATTGTGGCCATGAGGAGAACCCAGCTGGGACACAAATAATTCAGACAAAAAACCTGTTTCCTCAGTTTCCTCATCTGATCTAGCTGTGCAGCTGTGTGAGTGCTTGTACTGAGTTTATATAGAGAAAGGAGCAATGTGGAAAAATAAATGGCCAGAGGAGCACTGGAACAACTTCTTTTAATAGTGATGTTAATCTTCCTCTTCTAGAAGTATGTGAAGCTGTGGCAAAATACCCTTACCCTTTCTAGGTTAATCTAGTCATAAGAGTTCATAACACCCAAGTGACATTTTCATTGTGTCTGGGTGCTTGGTTATCCACAATATCTTCTGTTTGTTAATTTTTTTAAATTGTTTTTGCAAATGGGCTGCTTTCAGGTTTTCTGCTTTTGGAACTTCAGGTGATTTGTCATTACTTGCTGCAGAAAAAACCAGGAGTTGCAAATTGTCTTGGTTCATTCCCTTTTCATCCTTCTCACATGGTGCTGCTCTTGGGATATAGTGAAGCATTTGTGATCCCTTTCTTCATTTTAAACAGTTATCCTTTAGAAGAAATAGACGAGGAATACTGCAAGTTCATCCCTAGGATTACTGATCAAAGGGGATTTTCAACAATCCCATCCCATCTGTGCCTCTGCTGTTCCTCTGTTTCTAACTTTTGCTCTTAAATGTGTCTTTGTTCCTCTATGAAAACCTGATAAACTGTATTAGCTGAGCTGGCAAATGGTGGGTAATGTCTTAAGCCAAATATCCGTTTGATGACAGTTAAAGTGATTCTCCTTTCTTTATCCAGGAAACTCTACACAATTTTGCCATTGTTATAGCTAATCTTCAGCTCTCCACTTTTCCATCCTTGTTCCTTTGTTCTTGCATTTATTTGTTTTCTTGGGAGTGTCTTCTTTTTCACTTTAAAAGAAAAAGAGAACAAAATAAAATAAAGGAAAAAAAAGAGTTATGCCTCAACTTTGCATATTTTATTATCTCAGAAACACCTGAATTCTTTGCCTGATACTCTGTCTGCAGCAGCTCTCTTTTCCTGCCCCTCCACGGAGCATAGCACTGGTCTAAAGTCCATGGCTGAAGACACACCTGGGCTTCTGCTTCTGTTCCTTCCCTCCCCTCATTCTGGCTGCAGCAGGTGCAGTGTTGCTCGAAGAAGAGACTCATGTCTTCATGTCTTTTGTGTATTGTTTTTGTCTACCAAGCCTTCAGCAGCTACTCCCTTTGAACTTCTTTTGGTTTCAGTTCCCATTTCTTGCTTTTCTTCCCTTCATTTCTAGCATTACTGTTCTGTGACTTCAGCTTCAGGACTACAACCATTTCTGGCACGTGTTGCTGCCCTTACCTGCTCCTAAAGCCAGTGGTCCTGATGACCTCTCTGGTAGTTTTGGGGCTGTGTTCCTGGTTTGTTATTGTATCTCTGTTCACACTTCAGTGACTTGCACTTAGGGATATCAGTGAGTGCACCTGCTTTTAGCCCCTCTGCCCTGCCCTCCCACCTCCTTGTGTGGGGGCACTGAGGGGATCAGCAACATCTCATTTCTCAATTGTCTCTTTGTCTGTGGGCAGCCTGCAATTTGTATCATGTACTTAGATTTCAAAATATTTTTAGGGTAAGGATATTTTTCTCTGTTCTGTGGCATTTAGCAATGGGATTTTGGGGTCCTGTACTCACTGCAACAATATGACTGTCATATTTGTCCAAAATTATAAGCATGTATTCGGGTAATGCTTCTCTGTTAGGGTGTTCAGAGTGATTAACTGCTAAAGTTGATAATATGTATTCTCTTAAGTCTTAAATTATTCAGAAAACAGTACAAATGCTTTCAAAACATTTCTTTCTCCCTCTTTTATACACTTATAAGATAAACACAGACCCAATCTGGTTTTTAGGATTATTGCCCATCATCAAATAGATACTTTTTATTATTTTGTTTGCCTCTTTTGCCTGTCTTCATATATTTGTTTTACTCCAAAAGGATATATATTTGCATGATACCAAAACTACAGCCTTAACTTAATCCTATATGTACTGTTTTAATTATTTCCTGAAAGATGCATGTTACATAAATATTTCTGATAGTGCTCCATTTTGACAGGTTATTGAAACATGAGAGGTATTAACAATCTCCAGCAGATGAGCTCTAAAAAAGCCAGTTGCTATATTAAAAAAAAAAAAAGTTAAAAGGAAAAAAAAGGCAAAGAAATGAGATAAATGTAAAAGGAAATAGCTTTTGCAATGCTAGTGAATTAAAAAACCCTACCATTTCAAATTATTTTTAAAAAATCCATGTGGAGCAAATCAATTTTGTTAAAATGGATTTTTTACTGTTGTAATTAATATGGGGTTAGTTAATTCAAGGTCATATTTCCTATGTGAAATGTTTGGATGAATTTTATTCTTCAAAAGATTTAATATTAGAGGATATTATTTCCTTCAAAAGTATTCATGTGACAAGAGCTTGCAAGGGCAAACAGCCCCATTTTTGCAAGGGTTGGCATTTTTAATTTCTTCTGGTTCTGCTCAAGGGAAGCAGGCAGTCTTTTTGCTCTGTTTTCTACTGGAAATAGGGCTGTTGACAGATCACTCAATTGCATCCTCAAAAAATCCTACAGATGGCAGGGAAAATGTCACTTTAATTACTAGGGGAAAGAACAGACTTATGCGAAGCATAAACTGAAATCCTTTTCTCCCACTGCTGGCCAGGATTCACAGCTGTGCAGGGGCAGTGTGGTCACTGCCATGCAGCTCCAGCTGCAGCAGCCTGCCCTGCAGAAGAGATGCCCCAAGGCAGGGCACCTCCTCCTCCACAAAATGGGAGGTGAGGAGCCAGCTCCTGGGGGGAAGGACAGAATCACTGCCAGATCTGTCTGCTCCTGCATGGAGGCTGCTGGCTGCTGTTTGAGTGAAGCCATTAGCGATTCACGCTCTTGCTGGGAGAGATTTATGTTTCTCCTTAGTCATGAACTTCTGCGGCAATTTCATTTTTCTTAATGGAACTACTTTGCCCCCTGAATTCATTAAATAATTGCAGAAGACTAAGGGATGATTTGCATGGAGTTATCAATGGCAGTGCAGCCAAAGCTGCCATGTAGCTCTGAGTCCTTATTTGAGTCAGCTCCCATGCAGCTCTGACAGACCTAATTTGAGTCAGCAGTGATAGCGATGGGCTTATCTTCAAAAGCCACTTTGGAGACCTTTGTCAGTCAGGACAGTTCACAGCACTGTGGATCCCCCCATGTCCTGCCAAATGTGGAAATATTAGAAGGGGTCTCCTTTCAACAGAGCCTGTCAGTGTCACCTGGCACTGTAGGCACCTCTTTAGACCTTGCATTTTGTCTGTGTTGTTAGGAAAGCTTGATGTCTTGGACTCAAATAGTTCTTCCCCACCAGCTTCAGAGCCACAATTTAGCACATGTTCGGTTTTATCATCTTTTGGCTGACTACAGACTACTGTCTAAATGAATTTAGACATTTCCATTTGTTTTTAGTGGACATACCTGTCCTTAAAGTCTGTTTCTTTGGGTTTAGTCTGAGGTGCTGAGCTCAGAGCCATGGGAATGGTGACCTGCTTTCTGGCTCTCCATGCAACTGAATGGGTTTTTAGCATGAGCTTCTAAGAGATGAACAGTTTTTTAAATCTGCCCTTTGGAATTACCTAGAATAAGCATATAGCCAGAGGGAAGCAAATTCATCTGCTCTGTGGATTCTGTCAGTGCTACACGAGCTACAGTTGCTCCAAATTCCAGGTTGTAGGATAAAGAAATTTCCTTCAGGCTGTTCAGTCATTATGGTTAGAAAGAAAAAATTAAAAAGCCTGGGTGAGTTCTGCAGCCACGTTAGATTATTGTAATTTGCCATTGCCTTGCTTCGCCCTCGCACCACAGAGATGTGCTGAAGGGGGAACAGTCTGCACGAGCCTGAAGAGAACTCCTCTCTACAAAATCAATTGCCTGGCTGTTCTTTCTGGATTCAGTGTCTCATTAAGATAAATGTCAACATTTTAGGGTTCCTTCCTCCCTGCCCTGCTTCTCCTTTTCATCAGCTTTCATTGACATTATGATATCAAATTTATGACATCAGTGTACAACCACAGGGAAAGTTATTACGACAGAGGTTCAAGTGTTTTGGCCTTACAGCACCTAAAAAGAGCAGAAGCTGAGCTCTGTCTGAGAGTTTCTGTCTACAGCTTGAACAGTTGGAGAGTGAGCTGACAGGAGGCTCAGCCGAAGTGAAAAGCCCTGTGGCATTTCCCGTATGCACAGCTCCTGCTCAGCAGCAAATCTGGCCACACACAGCATAGCAGCCTGGAGAGTCCCCACTGCCTCTGACTTCGGGAGCACAGCATTGCCTCTGGGCCAACACCCTTCTGACTAGTTTTGGGTGAGAGGGAAAATTACCTTTGCCCTCGAACAGGTCCCCAGGGTCTGCCTGTGAGGCAGAGCTCCTCCCTGCTGCCTGGAAGTCTGCAGCTTCCTGCTTCTGCCTTCCTAGTGACTGTAAACCCTGCTCTCAGAAGGCATAACAGGAAAAATAAAAGTGCCAGTGAGCTCCTCCCTTTCCAAAAGGAGGCACTGACTATCTCCCTGAAAGCAAAGTTGTACCCTTCCTCTCCCCAGTTCCCATCTTCACTGGAGGCAGTGTAATAAAGTAGAACTAAAGTACATCAACAGTGTATTTTTTCCTACTTCTTCTCATCCTCTTCTTATATCACTTCCCTGTCTTCTTTCCCTTCCTCATGATTTCCTTATTTTTTTTCTTTTTCATGTGATTTCCTGTCGCTGTTGAGCGGCTAGCTGAGGACTGACCCAAGTTCTCAGACAAGCGAAGAGAGGAGAAAAGGCACTTTATTGTTTTGAATTCCATATATATAGAGTTTACAGAAGTGCCCCAGATTGGTCAGCCCGAGACCTCCCCCTAGGCCCAATTGGCCAAGCCCGAACTGACTCAATCCGGAGAAACTGTTTGCAAAACATCCAAACTTTATCTTGTTTATAAAATATAGCAAAATGTTCCCACGGGAAGAACCTGTGCTAGCCACAATTTCCTTTTCTCTCCTTTTCTTGTTAAAATAAAAATCCCAAATTTACGTAATCCCTTCATTTCTCTGTAATCTCCATTTTCCTATTTCCTTTAGCTCCTGCCACACTCTTCTGCTACTTGATTCATTGTTACACACTCTTCTCATCCTTTCCTCCTCATCCCAGAACTGGATGAAGCATTGCTAAAGAAATCCAAGTGCAGGCAATTGGTGATGTGCAGTCCCTCACCTCCAGTGCCTCACCAGAGCTCCTTTGGGCTGCTACAACAAACCTGAGATGGAACCTTTGCCAAATGGTGCCAGAGATCACAGGGACATGGTGATGGGTGAAAACCAAACATCCAGGACACAACCTGACTGAATTTTGGGAATCTTTGAATCTCACTTTGTGCCTGAATTTGGTATTCATGTTCTTTCTGCCCCAGCGAGGTCCCTGTGAAATTGTACAACTTCATCTTTGGCAAAGTTCTGAGTCATGTTGCTGTCTGAGGAACAATTATTTTTAGAAATAAAAGCATATATGTATTACTGGATGTAATATAATGATTTGATATAATGAATTCCTCTCAAGGGTGACTTTCACACAGCTAAATCCTCCATGCTTAGGAAAAGCCTTCCAAAAAGAAGTAACTATTGTGGGCATTTGTTTTCCTTGAAAAGAGGTAGTTTTGTGGACAAGTCCACAGGAAAGTGCCAGAGTTTCAAGAGAAAGCTCTGAGCTGGACAAATTCAGTGGGGAAAAAATGACCACAAGATTCTTGCTGTACCAGCCTGGACATGGCATGGACTCTCTGAGAAAAACAACTGGATGACCCTGAGCTCCTGATAGGAGGATGTTTACAGAGGATGTTGCCCCAGGCTGTGTGACTGTTTTAAGGAGAGTGTCCTCTTCCTCCTGCTTCTCCTCCTCCTCCTAACATGAAATCTCTGAAGCCACAAACAGAGCAGGCCCCAGGGCAGTTTTTGCAACAGAACCCAGAGGCAAGGCAGCAGATCCATCAGGGTTTTCCATGCAGGAGGTCTCAGCTGGGAAAGATGCAGCCCTAGGGGCAGCACTTCTCTTGTGCAGCTCTTTGTTGGGCTGTGCAGGAGAATTTGCAATTAAGGAGAGGTGCAATGGGGAATGGGAAGAGCAATGAGGCCAGCAGGATGGAGACCACCCTGGTGAAAAGCAGGTGAATTGACAAGACTACAGTCAGAGATTATATATTTGTCCATACAAATGATCAGATTTAAGTCTCTTAGAAGACATACAGTTCTGATTGCAATATATTGTCAGATTTGTCTCAGCAAAACAATTATTACATGGTCCAGTAATGTTTCTGGTGAAACATTACTATGTTTCTGACCAACATAGTAATCTGGTGGTCAATCCATGAATGTTGATAAAGAAGCCTTGTGGACTCAGATACAAGAAAGATTTTTAACACTGTTCTATTTTTGTGCCATTAGTGGCCAGCAAGATTGGCATCTGTAACAGTGCATAAAATACCTTTTTCTTTTCTCTCTTGCTTCTTTCTGTAAGAACAAATAAAATTGCAAATATCATTGTCTAGTAATCTCACTGCATTTCTGCATCACTTCTCAACCACCTCATGGGCAATTAAAGCTCCTAACCCTTTGCAAAGGTAAACATTTGCTCAAGTTTACAGCCAGTGAGGTGTTGCAGCTTATCTAGGGACAGACAGATCCTATGCTCAGGAGGCACTGCAGGTACAGAGTGGTGAATGGCAGAAGCCACCCCTGTCCTTACCTGGTGGGTTGCAGTCCCTTGTGGGCAGCTGCCAGGGCTGGATATGTCACTAGTGGGGCATGTGGTGGCTGTGGTTTCAGCACTTTGTGCCCCTTTATGCTGTGCAGCCAATGCTCATAGATAAAAGTCTTTGCAGAAGACATTTTTGCTTATTCCAGTTTTATATCTCAACCATAGTGTGATTTACATAAATTTATTTGCCTGTTTGATTTCTGCCTGTATAAACCTATCTTAAGGAAATTATATTTTAAAAAAACAGATTATCAGTGAACTCACATATGGATTTTCTATTTTAATCAAGTTTTAAATTCTAGTAATACTATGAAACTCTCTAGTTTAATAAGCATCCTCCCTGCCTTCTGCTGTGTCCCATATGTCCCATGCGCTGGCCAGTGACCCACACTCTAAGGGATTAGTCAGATGATAATAATAAGAAAATAGGTTTTATTTTTTGCTCATTATTTCTTCATATGCTTACTAACTTCAGCATCCACATCTCAAATTATGTGGATGAGTTTCTCCAAGCCACTGTCACTTGGGGGAGACTGCATATCAGATCTGTGGTCTGACATTGTTGTTTCTTTAAACAAACAACATATATTGTGCCTCCTAGGAGATTTAGGATAAATCCTTATAAGAAAGGGCTGTACATTTTGGCTTCAAACAAACAAGGAGGCCCCTTAGATATAAGGGAAGCTTCTTTAGGAGACCCTCTCTGTCTGAAGTGAGCTTACACTAATTGGTGGGGCCACTTGGAAAGAGGATGATGCAGGAGCAGACCTGCTATGGGCAAGAAAAGCTCGAGTTGGGATTTGTGCTTATGAAGCACAGAAGTGGTGGGGGTTCCCTCCCCTTGGCACTGCAGTAACTCTGTCTCTAGTTATTTTTTTAACACCTTAATGATTATTGACAACAGCAGTTATCAGATGTGTATTAGCTACCAAGAAACAAGCATGGCCTTGAATAAAAGGCATACACATTATTACTACCATGGGTTTTATTGCTGTCATGTTATTGTTGTTGCTATATTATAGTGTATTTTATTTCAGATGGAGCTGCAGTGGACAGCAGCAAAGCCTTACAAAGCCTTGACATAGCTCTGTAGGGCATCAAATCTATGGGCTTGATTTTTGCAACATTTATTCTGGTGGCATAGTTTACTACTGCAGTAAAAATAAGTGTTGTATTGGCATGAGTATATAAACTTCTCAGAAAAATGGAAATAAAAATGTAAAATATTTATACTGAAAATGGACCCCACTGCTCTGCTCTGCATCTCTCACACATTCTATGCCACACCTGGTCGCCCCCTGTGCAGTCCCACAGTCTGCTCTGCACCATGTGCTCCTTCTCCTGAACCCTTGCACAGCCTGCAGCCCACCCTCCCAGGCACACTGCCCACTGCCCACCTTCCCAGCCACACTGCCCACCTTCCCCAAACTGCCTGGGCACACAGAGAGGGGAGCTACAGCTCCCTTGCCCTTCATGGCACATGTGGATGGAGGTGGGTCTCAGGGAGGGATGGGGCAGTGTTAACTGGGACACAGACACACAGAGAGAGCAAGAGGACCAGAAGGCTTTACTGTTCCAGACACCATGTGCACACACATGCCAGCTGCCTGGAAACCCACTGCTTGCTGTGGGATTACATGGTTGTTCAGAGGGTTTTGAGCCCTCTGAACTGGGTGAGAGAACTGGGAGAGAGCAGTGGGAGATGGATCCACAGAGACTTTGAAGAGCCTTTACTCTTGAGAAATAATGAACAAGTTATTGTGACCTATGCACGGAAGCACCTGAGAAACAACTGCATAACTTTGTCATGTACTACGCCAGATCCTTGAAGATATTCAAGTGATACCAATTCCAACATAATTTGTTTTCTAGTGGGTGGTGCATGGGGAGAGGTAAAGAGACATGGAGAGGGGCAAGGGAAGTTCCAGGCTCTGGACCTGCTGAAGATCATCACGCTGTGGTTTGGGCTGCACAAGGGAGCTGGCAGGAGATGACTGGAAGGAGAAGGGCAGAGGATTAGGGCCAGGACTGGGATGTGGAGTGGTAAGGGGAGTTGGAGGAGCAGGGAGAAGCAAGGACTGGGAGGCAGCCCAGGGTTCCCAAGATGAGTGGTGGGAAGGTGGGTGTGCAGAAAGGATGAGGCTGAAAGCAAGGCAAGAGAGCTCGAAGGGACACTCATTGAGCCAAGCGGGAAGGGTGACGGGGCAGGAACCACAGCTGCCCTCCCGTATTAGCTGGAAATGCCATTTCTGCTCCTTCCATTCGCAAAAGCAGCGACTCCGAACGCCGGTGTACGGGACCCCCACAGCACGGTGCAGAGAGCTCCGCAAGCCCGGCACCGCCCCGCTCCAGCCGGGAGCGGCTCGGGGACGCGGCACGGCCAAGTCCCGGCACTGGGCAGCGGCACGGCCAAGTCCCGGCACTGGGCAGCGGCACGGCCCGAGGAGCCCTGCGGAGCCCGGAGCCGCCGCTCGGTGCCGGGCACGGTGTGCGGCCGCTGCAGCCCCACCTGCGCCGCGGGCAGGGCCGGGCAGGGCACGGGAGAAGCGGGCAGGGCCGGGGCTCCCCCCGACACCCGCGGCGGGGGCGGCGCGGAGCGGGGCGGGGCGGGGGGCGGTGCGGCCCCGCCGCGCGTGGGAGCGGAGCGGCGCGGGGCGGGCGGCGGCGGCGGCGCTTTGTCCTGCCCACACACAGACACAGCGCAGCCGGGCGGGAGCCGGCAACATGGCCGGGCCGGCGGAGGGGCTGCCCGGCGCCGCGCTGCCCGGCTAGCCCCGGGGCCCGGCGCTGCCGCTGGGGCGGCGCCGCCAACGGAGCCCCCCGTCCCGCCGCCGCCGCCACCGCCCGGTCCCGGCCCGGCTCGGCTCCGGCCGCCGCCCGCCCCGCCGGGAAGATGAGGTGAGTGCGGGCGGGGATGCGCCGAGCGCCGCGGGCAGCGCGCCCCAGAGCCCCGCCGGAGCGCTGGGGACAGCTGGGGACAGCGGGTCCCCGCGTGTGTCACGCCGCGGGGGGTGGGGATTTCCTGTGCGAGTGAAGGCGGAGGAGAGGTTAAGCAATGCGGCGCTTCCTAGTCTTTCACCGGATGGATAGTACGAGTGGGTGGTGACGTTTTTGGCATGTTTGACTGTCAGTGCCTAAGTCCATCTGACAGATTATCTCGCGGTTACAAAAGGCTGTAAGCGCCTGTGAAATCGTGCCGCGCTGTGCAGCCGGGATCTGCCCGGTGCTGCTGTGCTCTAATGCTGGGATCTGCCCGGTGCTGCTGTGCTCTAATGCCGGGATCTGCCCGGTGCTGCTGTGCTCTGATGCTGGGATGTGCCCGGTTCCGCCGTGTCCTTCAGCCGGGATCTGCCCGGTGCTGTCGTGTCCTTCAGCCGGGATCAGCCCGGTTCCGCCGTGCCCTGCTGCTGCCCGGGGGCACGGCGAGACCCTCCTCGTTCGAAGAAGCGCCGGGCGGGCAGAGCGGCGTGCGAGGGAGGGAACGAGGAGTTCAGCGGAGAGGCGCAGACGGGATGTTTCTCACGAGCATGCAGCACGGGTCGTGCCGGATCTCCCGGAGTCTCCCTCTGCCCAGGCAGTGGGTGCTACAACTCGGGGTTTTCCCGAGGTCAGATTCTCAGTTGTGAACAGGAAGGGCAGAAACGCCCCACCAACCCAATATCCTAGCAGACGGATGGAGGGGAAACGTTATTTGGTTTGGTTTATGCTCGTCCAAACCTCTCTCTTTCCTCATTTATTCGAGTTCACTTGAGCTGTCAGTATCTCGGAGCAACCCAGCCCCTGATTCATCTGTAATACTAGTGAATTTCTCCACTTAATTATTATCTTTAGCAACGTAAAACTGCTTTGGGAAACCTTAAAAATGGAAATAACAGTTTGAAGCCAGATATCTTTCTGTGGTGCCTGATTCCTGAATTGCAAGGTTGGCATTGCTCCTGGCAAGTACAGTGGGAGTCCAAAAAAGCCTTTGCCTGCATTTACTGTTACATTTACTCCTGGTGCTACCATGTGTGCTGAAGACTTGGAGCTGCATTGATTTTTTAGCCATTTATATTACCATTCATTTTCTTCGCTTGCTTAAAATTGCATTCTTGGGGAGGCCTAAAAGCACACAAAGCTGCTGTGTCATGTGCCTGGTGGTCATGTATTTCTCTCACAAACAAAAGGTGTGTCTGCCTCAGTCTCACCTGCTCTGATCAGAATGCAAGTCAGAGACCTCTGGGAATAAGTCATCAGACAAACAGGTGGTAGGAAGTTTTCCTTTGCTCCCTCCTGCTCAGTTAGTATCCCAATCAGGAGAACTCTTGCCCTTTGAAGAAGGAGAGCTGACTGACTGACTCATAAGCACATCTTTCATCCATCCCAAGGAGGCACCATGGGCAGATTGGAAGGCTGAACAATTTTGGGTTTTTCCCTTGGAAGGTGTTCAGCTCCACATGAACTTCCACAGGTGGTGGTTGTGCTTTTTGTTGGAAGAGGGAGCAAGGGAGAGAGACCCACCAAGACAGAGTGTGAATTAGGGTATCATAACACACCCCAAGCAATCCCCACCGTGAGAGCCAGGGCACTCTCAGAGGAGGTGAGCCACAGGGCGTTTTGGAAGGAAAAACCAGCTTAACTCCAGGAGAGGCTCCAGAACTTCCCCACAGCATCACTTCTGACGATGATGGAGGGGCTGCTTCTCTAGTTTGACCGCCAAACACCAGGCTGCCTCTGGCACAGGTGGGGCAGCCAGAGCTGGTCTGTGTGTGCTGCTGGCATGTCCTTGTGCAGCTGCCCTGTCCTGCTTTCCCCAGGTGACACTTGGCATCTGCAGGTGTATCACACTTAAAGCAGTCTTTTCTTATAAATATCCCTTTTATACTTGATCTATATTATTATTTTGTTGGGGTTTTTTTAATGGATTCCTGTTTTTAAAGGCTTCCATTTCTGATTTTTTCCCCTTGCATATACAAACATTACTGAATAGGTTGTACTTGTCACTAAATATATGTCTGTAAATCACCTAAAACCTTTTCCAATAACAATTTTTGTTTAATAAATACAGGCTGTATAATTTCAAAATACCCTGGCAGGCTATATAATCATTTAATAAAAACCTCCTTGAAACATTTGCTTGGCCATGTGTGTTTTATTTATATCGCTTTTTGTGGTGAATAGATTACAGTGCTTTTCTTTGCACTATTGCATTTATGTGATGGTTTCCATTTTTTGATAATTCTTTATGTCTTCACTTCAAAGGTATTAAGTGTATGAATAGTGGGTGTACCACACACCTTAGTAATAAAACATTATAATAGATGTTCTGTCTCAAAAGTGGATTAGGATCCCTGGGTGGAAAATGCTAAAGTGTAGAGGTGTTATTATTTTTTAGTATATAAAAATACTGCTTTAGAACAACAAATGTAGGGGTTATTTGACAGCAGATACTCATTTATTCTTGGAAGTAATAGAATTAGCTCATGTTTGGGAAAATGAATATCGCTGTAGGTGAAAATAAAATTTTTACATTCTGACAACAGAGGTGTAACCTCTCATTCTTAGTCATACCTGTAGTTTATAAGGCATCTGTGTTTCAGTGGTCTCCATTCTTGAAAATAAAATCCAGATACAGCATTTTGGGTGTATCCCTGAAAAAATCCATGTCTCTCTTTGCCATGGCTGTGGTGAATGTACTTTGGCTCTCTGTGCTGTGGTCCTGAGGCAGTGATGGGGGGGAAAACTCCCCCTTTAAGCACTTAGTTTTTTTCTAAACAGAACATATAGTGAATGTCCAGAGATGGAGCCAGCCTCTAAACAGGATTATTCACATTAAAACTATGCCTCCTTACTCTTTTGTGGCAACACATGCTTTAAATCCAAGCCAAAGTAATGAGTTCAGCACGGAAGTCATGGGAGAAAACAGTGTCACTGAGCACCTTGCTGTTTAGATAAAGTCAACCTTTTTGTTCTGATGTTTTTATATAGCTCCCAACTGGAAATCCAAAACAGCTGTTGTATTTACTCTAATTTAAATGGATGGAGCAACATGTAGAGAAAAAGAGGACTGAATATTCATAGTACAAACCTGTTCTAATAACAGGAAGGACTATACATCATTCTTCTTAACCCTTTTGATTTCAGACATAAGCAAGCAAAGTCTTTACATTTACACCAGTAAACATACTGTATCAAGTATTTCAGTGTCCTCTACATTTTCTATTCATTAAGCAGTTCATGAGTTAACTCAAGAGTCTTGCCAATGCTTTCAGTTTGCTTGGAGGGTAGCTCGAGTTGTATGTATGAAGTGTTATTTTCTAACTTTTCTTTCTCTTTACTGTTTCTTTCTGTTTACCTCTGTAAAAAACTAGAGAGAACATGGTATTTTTATTTATAATGTCATCAAAACTGGGGTTACCAACCCCACAGGGCTAGTGGACTTTGTAGCTCAGTATTTCCATTAAAAAAACAGGGGCATGCCCTGAGATGGATAATAAAATCAAGTTGTCTATAAAATACCATTTAGCCTTGTCACTTAGTAATTGATTTCTGAGCTGGAGCAATATGCCTATAACAGCTAATTTTTGTTTAATTTGGAGGCTCTGTCCTGCCATATTCTGACCCCTGCTGTGTGCTGTGGCATCATGGTGTGTGTGGCTGTGGGTTCCTGGGGTCAGCTGGGAGCTGGCAGACCACCCTCTGCAGCCCTGCTTTTGGATATGTTCAGGTTTGCAGCCTCTCAAGCTGAACCTGTGCTGCACAGCTCTGCCAGCATCACTCAGTAGGAAAACACCCAGCCCTTCACCTGTCAGGGTTTGCTCAGCAAAATCCCAAGTGTGGGGACAATGCTGCTGACAGAAGATTGCCTTTGTTAGCTCAGCCTTGATCTTTAGAGGGCTAGGTAAGCTCTAGCTGCAGACAGACTCGCTGTCAGCAGATTTTGGAGCTCCACTGAAGGTTGCACCATGCTGGCTGTGGCCATGTGAAGGCAGCAGTGGTGATGCTGGGTTTCCATCAGTGTACCCTGACTGAACAGGCAGGCCAGCTGTGCCTCTTTGATACTGTTATCCTGTATACTTTTACCTTATTTTCCCATCTCTAAAACAAAGCATAGGCCCTGGACATCTTTATGTGCATTCCCTCATTTTTGGGGTATTTTGTCTTGTACTTTTGTAGTGGTATAACCAAGGCTGAAGGTAATCTTTCAAATGTGCACTAGTCTGTTTAACTCAATGTTGTGGGTTTGTGTGGTGTATCCCTTCTGTCCATTCCTGGGTCACACAAACCATGTTAAGCAACAGATACCCTAATGCAGAACAGCTCCATCAGAAGTGTGTCACAATTAAAGGTGTCTGCATAGTCTGTCTCTGCACTTGGCTGGGTACTTCTTTGGGCAGTACAGTATTTCTCTCTTTTGAAGTATTTTACTTTAAATATTTGTATTTCTTGTAAGAAATCATCAAAATCTTTCCAAAGTGCAAACACAATTCAGTTTCAAATAATTTCCTGTATCTTGCAGGTCAGCAGTTTTGTGATTTCTTTCCTGTTTCTTGCTGTGTCATAGTTTCACTCAGTTCTGACTACTGTGTAAGGAGCAGTATGGAACCTTTAAAAAAAAAAAATTTCTAAAGCTGCTGCCAAAATGAAATTAATTATAACTAATTTTCAATCTTAATAATTACAGAATTGAAATAAAATAAGTTGAATTTTAAAAAGTTGAATGACCTGCAGGTTTTCTTTATCTGAAAATGTCATTGTAAATATTTCAGGGTTCTGTGCAGAATCTGAACTGTAGTATCATCTCATACACTCTATTTACATTTTAAAAAATACTCACTGATGTTTTGGTATTGTCCTTCACTGCAGTAGGTAAGCAGCAAAAGCTGTTCCAGCTGTACATTGGTATTGCCCCCACATGTTCTCTGTTCCTTCACAGCCCTTGCAGAACTCTAGGGATCCACAGTGCTTCCCCTCCTTTTCCTTGTTCTCAGCCTCATGGCCTGGGCTCAGTGTCTGAGGAGCAGGGAGGAGAGGTGGAGTGACTGTGCCATGGTTTCTTTCTCCTCTCAGCCATGGCTCACCCTCGGGCAGATTCCATCCAGAGTCACCTAGCCAAGACTTCCATTTCGTCTGCTTTTTGATCTGATGTGCTGTAACGAGGGGAAGGAACTGAAAAGTGCCCTGCCACAGCTCAGAGCTCCCACCACAGCACTCCTGATGGGTGCACCAGCAAAGCCCTTGTCCCTGTCACAGTGCAGCCCTGATGCCACCCTGGGAGAAGACACCAGACCTCCAGACAGGCTGCCTGGGATGCAGACACAAAGCCCCTGGGATGCAAGTCATGGCAGCACACAACCTTGCTTGGGTTAATCTACCTTGTTGCTGGCTAATACCCCAGGAAGCTTTGCAGTGTCAGGGCTGTTTCCCAGGCTGGTGGAGACATCTCTGCCCTGCTCTGTAGGAACATCATGGTTCATCCAGAGCATTCTCCTGGTGCAGCTCTGGGTTCATGGCTGTGCATGTACATCATCCAGTAACACTCAGTGTGTTTCAATCCCAGGTGTGACCCTGTGAAACTGAAAACAGTTTAATTATTTCTTTTACCCCATTTCTGGGGTTTTTTTTTTAAACACTGCAGAATTCTTCTTCCTGTGAGACTTTGCATTTTTGCATTGAGCAAATGCTTGGAATATTATTGACAGTCTTTCCAAAACTATTCATCATTTGAGCGCTGTGGAAGCAGTAAGGATATCTATATTAATCACAGGAGACAGGGTGGGCAAGACCTTACCAAAAATTTGAGCCTGGAAACCTTCACATTTCTGACTATCCAAAGTGCCATTCTGTAAAACCACAACAACCACTGTAGCTTTGCATTTCATTGGATATTTCCCAGTCCTAAAGTCACAGAGACATGTGGCTGCCAGAAACTTTTGACTTTCCCTCTTGATGCAGGCATTCAAGCCTTACATTTGTTTCAAGTTCAGTGTTAGTTTATATATTTCTTCTGAGTTCCCATTCTTGTTCGCCTCAGCTGTGCCAATTTAGTCACTTGTGGTTTGGTAGGTTGAGCTGGGTAATGAATCCTTTCAACACAAAGACAGAAGAAAATTCACACTTTCCATATATATATATATATATATAAGGTAGGAGCAAGCAGGAAGCTGAAAGGTTGTGTCAGTGCTCCACCAGAAATGCTCAAGAAACCATTTCTTCAGGGAATGCTATTACTACAAATTAAAATATTTCTTTTACTGACATGCTGCTCCTGCTCTTCCTCTCATGCTCTGCAGACCCTCCTACTGCAGGCTCACTAGTGCTTTGGGGTATGAACTGTGTAGCCTAGCTGTTGGTATGGATGAGCATTTTCTAACTACTAACCATGTTCCCTGTCCAAAAAATGTGTTTTTCACCTGAGTTCATGATGGAGGTGTTTTCCCCACCCTGAGTTATGTATACTATTTACCAGGAATTAACACCTTTCTCAAATCATTGACCTGACTCAGTTTCCTGTGGGCTTTCATGTGATCACCCTCACAGTCAGCATTTGGGCTGGACCTGTTTTGTAGAATCACAAACGGTTTGGGTTGGAAGGGACTTTAAAAATCATGTAGTCCAACCCCCTACCATGGACAGGGAACCTTCCACTAGACCAAGTTTCTCAAAGCCCCATCCAGGGCATTCTTCTAGCTTTAAACCTTTACCCCTTTTCACCACAGGTCCTGGTCAGAAAGTCTTCATCTTTTATAAGCATCCTTTAAGTACTGAAAGGTGCATTAAGGTCTCCCTGAAGCCTTTTATTCTCCAGGCAACTCCCTCAGCCTGTCTTCACCAGAGAGATGCTCCAGCCTGCTGATGATCCTTGGCCCTCTCTGGACTCACTCCAACAGCTCCATGTCCTTGCTGTGCTGGGGACCCAGATGATGCAGCACTGCAGGTGAGGTCTCACCTGAGCAGAGCAGAGAGGCAGAATCACCTCACTCTACCTGCTGGCTAGCCCTTTATTGATGCAGCCCAGGATTCAATCTGCTTTCTGGGCTGTGAGCACACACTGCTGGCCCATGTCCCTGTGATGGTTTATTCTGTGGAAGCCATTGAGCTCAATCACATTTAGGTGAGCAGTTCATTTCCCAGGCAGTAGGTGTCATTCCTGCAACTTGAGATCTCACGGTTTCATTTCTGTCTTTCTTCAGCTTCACATAGGTGTCAGGATGGATAGACATCTTTTTCTGTGGGAAAAAAAAAAGAGTAAAAAAGAAAAAAAAAGCAGCAAGCTGTGTAGTACCATGACTTGCAGTGTTCCAGGGGTTCAGGCACAGGGAGATGCTCCAGCAGTTTGTGTTTCTGCAGCGAGGCTGGTCAGGCCCAGTCCTTGTTGTTGGGGTGAGCTCCATGGTGCAGACAGGCTGTGCTTCCTCGGCTGGTCTGCAGCTGCTAAATCTCCTAACCTTTCTGGCATCATTGCTTTATCTGCTGGAGGATGACAATACTTACCTGAGAGGGAATTAAGATGATTAAGTAGCTGGGTCTCAGTCTAGCACAGGATTTAAAGCTTAAGTTTGGTCCTGTTGAAGTCCTTGCTTTGCTCGATTGGAGTGTCCTGTTCAAAAGGCATTTCTGAGGATGACAGCCATATTTATAGTAAATGCTGAGCATTACAGCAAAGTTCATTGTGTATTGCCATCCATTCATTCCTTCCTCCCCCCTTCTTTTCCCATTCCCATGATTCGCTGCTTCTTAGTCAGCATGTGTGTTGCTTCCTTCCTTTATCCCTCGTCAGTAAGCCACTCCCTCAGTAATGAGGAGATCTAGAAAATACAGTGAAATGGCATTAACAAGAAGCAGGGCCATGGCCACCATAATCCCTTTAATTGCATGCTGAATGCTTTTCTTTCCACAGCTGTACACAGTTCAGGAGCTTGGCTGCAGCGATGTTCAGAGTGTGTGTTTGCATGCAACAGGAATGGCTAAACACACCCAGGGCTGCTGAATGCTCATGATGAAAGGATGGTTTAAATAAGTAAATTGAAGTGTAAAAGCTGTAATTGGAAATGGCTGTTACTTGTTTGGTGGATGGGCAGGAATATGTCTTTAGCACTGAACAGACTAGTACTACTCAATTCATGGTTTGCAGTCCAGAGGACATCAAAAGAGAGATCCAAAAAATGCCTGCAAAAATTTTAAAAACCAGAAGCAAGGCAGTTAAGATCATCCCCATATGCACATATTTAATGCAGTTTGTATGTGTGTACCTATATTCTTATTACACACTTAAAATACTTCCAATACTAAAATGATTGTTTTATTACATGGCTCTGTTCTGTCTGTCACTCTAGTTCCCACCTGCCAAACAGTAGTAGGATTTGAGATAATCTGTGAATTTCTTTTTGAAAAGGATTTGTGATTTCAAATGAGAAATACTGGACGAGTGTATTTTGACAGAATGAGGTAACTTTAATGTTATGACTTCGTCATGAATTAGTGTTGAGTGCTGCAACATATTTGCATGCTAATCTTTCTTCCAATTAGCTAAATACATCACCTAGGTGAATGTAAGTCAGTTTTTGATACCACAGCTGTTATGTTCAGAAGTAAGGGTTGAATCATCCAAATAAAGCAGCCTTCTAAGGCAATTAATTTCTTTGACTATTCAGTAAGGGGAAGAGAGAAAACATGGATTTATACATTCATTTTACCTGTATGCTTAATAAAATGTCCTTTATCTGTCCCTGTTTGTTGTTTTGCTTGTCTGGCAGTAAGAACCATCTGTGAGTAGGTAGAACGAGGAGTTACACTGTGCTTTGGCCCTGCAGTGTTGTCCATCAGAGAGAGATGCTGCTTTGTCAGCTGCTGCCAAAGTTACCTTTGTAACTCACTGCACCAGCTCAGGTTCCACTGGTAGCGCAGCGTTGATGGATCACCCCAGAGCCTGACCTGCTGCCTCTTGGCTCTGTGTTTATTTGTTTTAATTGGTGCTGGACTGTCAGATGTCAGTTTCCAGCACATGGAATCACACCCAGCTGCCTCCCAGACCACCACGGGGATGTCTGGTTCATCACACACCCAGGAGCAGTCTGGAGGCACTTGTCTCTACCTGCAAGTCAGCCTGGAGCCATCAGCCTCCATCCCTGGGGATTTCAGCTGCCCACATCTGATGCTGGAGGCAGGAAGAAAGCCGGCTGATGCTACGGCATTAAGGCCCTAATCTTGAAAAGACTTGTACACATTCCTGACCTTATTACTGGGAACAGCATCCTTGATGTTTGTGAGCCTAATGGCCGCTGTGATAAGAGCACTGACCGTAATAAATTGAAGTACACGTGCAAGTACTGAAGGGGTTGGGGTCTGATGGGGCAGTGAAAGCTCTCTTCTTCGTTTGAGGGCAGAACTCAGCAGATGAAATTTGTGGCTTTTAGGAAGGGAGACAAAAGCTACCTGAGTGTGTGTGTCTTGTTGGGGTTCCCCCAGGGCTTATTGTATTGACCCCAGGGAATGCCTCATCATTTTATGGTCCTCGAGATGTTGCCCAAGGGGGAGCTGCAAGGGCCTGCTTGTCTCTTCTGTCCTGGCTTGCTAAACAAAAATAGTGCTGGGACTGCATGACTGCAGCCCTTTGCAGGATCTCAAAAAACCTGAGCCAGCATACTATTTTAAAATTTCATGGTATTAAATATGAGAGTGTTACAGAAATAGCAGAGGGGACACTGAGCCAGCAAGCTAGGGAACGTGGAAACAAGTTTGTGAGAGCACTGAGTGCACACAAGGACATTTCTCAAGCTATGGAGTGTGTTCAGAGGTGTGCAGGGTGAATGCCTCGCGTGTGCTTTTAGCTGTTACCGCTGTCCTGAGCACTGGTGCAGGTCTGGTTTAGTCAGTTCTCCCAGTTCCCAGCTGGCTCTGTCTCCTGAATCAGTTCCCCAGGGAGCTGTGTAAATGTCTGTCAGCACCACAGCAGTGGGAGTGGCACAGAAGGCTGTGATGCCCCACAAGGCAGCAGGGCAGCCCAAGTGGAAATGATGCTCTGTGTCTGACCCTCCTCACAGTGCTGATTTCATCCTTGCCAGAGCTCCCATTTAGATCACTGCATGGTCTGATTCACCCGGTGGTTTGCTAAGGATTTCCATGCTAAATTGCTAAAACAATAGTCCTTTTTCCTCACCCAGGAATGCTTTCTATTGTCTCCAGTCTCTGATCTCTTTGTCACTTTGGTCAAAGTCTGTCACTGCAACCTTAGCTGCACCCTCATACCAGCTGTCATCTGTTGTTGCTCTCAGGGTCTCTTCATCATCCTTTTGCTTCAGAGGTTTGGACACCTTTTGTGACCCTTAAAAGATGATAATCCTGAGTGGACTCTGCAAAACAAACAACACAGCTAAATGTTCCCTGAAAAAACATTTAAAGGTATGCCTGGGTATTAAAGGTTAAGCCTGACCTTGCTAGAGTCCTTGTCTTCTATTTGAATGCAGTGGGATTATAATCTAATATCAATTTCCATCTCTGGTTCCCCAACACCCATCTCAGTATGATAGGCCTGAACTGCAGTTCAGTTCCACAGATGGTACCTGCATCACAGAAAATATTAGATGACTAGTGCCCTAAATACGACAGAGTGCATTTGTCTACACATCTGTGTGTACAGAAAAATCTCTTTAATTGTAGAAAGCATAGTCACATAAGAGGAATGTGAAGAGAGTTTGCTAGAAGACTCAGTGGTGACTTTTTAAGTGTTGGAGCAGGGTTAGCAAAGTGAGAAGACCTTAAAACTGTGAATAAACATGGCAACTCAATTTAACATGCCTGCCTAAAGAAGCAGGCTTTTATGATTTTTTGTTATTTTAGTGCAAACAAGAACTTTGATAACTGCTGTGTTTTCCCAACAGTGCAAAACATGTCAAATATTTTCGTGACCTGCTGTTTAAAAAATAACCACATCAAATGCTTCAGCTTCCTTGAGGATTGTCTCATTTTCCTTCAGGACATGCATTTCTCATAGCCCATCAACATCTGTTCAGCTACTGCAGTGCAGGAGGAGGAAGTGAAGACTTCCAGAGTCTGATTTTCTCCAGCCTCTGGGCACCAGAGGAACTTCAGTGAAGACAGAGACAGGGGAGAGCCTTCATGGGAGTGAGCATGCAGCAACCCTGCCAGGGTGTCCTCAGTGGGATACACAGCTTCAAGCACCCTTTTCCCAGGGGGTGAATTCATTGACAGCTCAAAGCTGTTCATTTGGGGGGAATTTTTCCAGCATCTCCTCAGGTTTTTGCTGTCTCTCTCTATTCTAAAGCTATCTGAACAAGGATTTGAAGGAAAACTAATCCAAACCACCTAAAATGTGAATGTAAACTAAATTAGGTAAACTATATTAAACCATTGTATATATTATCTGATTCAGCATTCAAGTGACCTTAATTTAATTAAGCTTAATTCACATCAAAGTAAATGATACTAAATATGAAATGGGGTTGATTTAATTAATAATGAGTGTGTCTGCAGGGATCTAATGTGGTTTGACTCATTACAGAAATGGTAATTCAGATTACCTTTCTAGAGTTTTCTCATGTAGATAAACCTTACAGGACAGTTTATTAGTTATGTCTAAACTGATGTAATTGTTTGTTTATTCCCCCTTGGCTCTAGAGTGACCTTCCCACTGCTCTCCTCCTGTGCCAGCTAATGAGCATTTTGTTGTGGGATGTTTTGTTAATTTGTTAATCCAGGCAAAGGAAATTTGTCAGTTTTCTGTTGGCTTAGTCGCCTTTTCAGCTGATTTGTGGCTGCATGGTGAAGACAGGAGTGTGGATGTATGATCAGGGTGGTGAGGGTGGGGACTTACCTCAGGTCAACCCTTTGTGCCAGAGACACCCTGCTTCCACCACACTGTTGGCTTGCACAGCACATGGACAGAAGAAATTAGCTTTGCTGCAGTTGCTTAAAGTCACATTCCACCAAATTTGATTTTCTTGGTGTTTAGGTACAACTGTGACATATTGCTTGGCTTTGGCTTGTACTCTCTTCCTCTGGCTTTTTGTCTCCTTTGTGCCTCAGTAGTACTACAGCCTGTGCCTTGTGAATGGCATCACCTGAGTATCTCATGCCCTCAATAGACACAAGCTCTACTGACCCACTTTCTGACTGCTTTTCTTCCTATTCTCTTGGCATGGCCTTGAAGTTGTGTGAGTATATTTTTTGCTGTATGGTTATCAAGGGAATGGACACACCATAGTTGTGAAGATGGGAGAGCTGGAGTGGCTGAGACCTGCAAGTCTTTATGTAGGGTGTTTTATAAGGATTGACTTTGTTTTCAAAGAATTGTGCAAAATAGTGCTGTGACTCAAGTGTGAAACTTGAACTGAAGCACCTGATAATTCTCAACGATTTGCCAAGTTGAAAATGCTGGGGAGGCTTGAGGAGAGGAGTAGATGGTAAATATGAACTAGATACAGCAAAGATTATCTAATTTCATTCTTTCTTTCTCTCTCTCTCTTTTTCTCTTTCTCTCTGTCTCTCTTCCTTCCTTCCTTCCTTCCTTCCTTCCTTCCTTCCTTCCTTCCTTCCTTCCTTCCTTCCTCCCTCCCTCCCTCCCTCCCTCCCTGAATATGAGTAAACTGATAGGTGACAAATAGAGAAATTACCGAAAACATATCCTGAACTTTAAGATGAACCCTAACTTTGATGCAAAAGCCTCTGAACTTTGGAAAAAGGGGTGGAATTTGGAATATTGTGCTTCAAAATTCACTCACTGTTTATCCCCAGAGTACTAGGAAATGCTGGCTGCTCCTGTTAGCATCTTCACACCTTCTAGTTTCAGTTTGCACCAGGAATCACTCCCAAATAGTGGCCAAAGCAGTGCTGTCAGCCTCTAGAAGCTTGCTGTGATTATTTGGTTCTCTCTGTCTGGAAACCAGGCTTTGAAACCACCGAGCTGTGCCCATCTCATCCTGTCTGAATATCAGCACACCCAGACACATAAACAATGTGCTTCTTCACGAGGCAATGAAAATCAATGAGGCTTTGAAAAGACACACTCTTAAAAGTCATGGCCTTATTTGGGAACTTGCAGGAGGTTTGGCTGTCACAAGAGAATATTTTGGCTCTGTGACAGTTTTCTTTATACAGTTCTTCAGTGAGGAATCTCCTGGGTTTGTGCAGTGATAGCTTGCAAGTGTTGTGTGTGTTTTTTACCCCTTCCCAGGTCCCTTCCCCTTCTCCTCTTGCTTGAGGAGAAACCACTATGTTCATCTAAAGAGGCCAAAAACTCCTTTTGACCTCTCTTGTCCCAAATATGTAGAGAAAAAGCAGGTTTTCAAAGATAAAATAAAAAATTCCTAGTGTTTCAGTATTCCTGACCAAATTCATGTATGTTTTTATCATAATTAGTTCTCTATACCCTTTTTATTTCTCAGTACTCATTTGTTGAGTGCTGTTCTTCTGTTTATGTAAGTGTGGGATTGTTTAGGAATAATCTGGTCTTACATCACACTTTTGATCCTTACACTCCTTGGGAACATTTCCTTTATGTTCCTAACGCCTTGGGAACTGTGGTGGGATAAAACAGCCTGCATGATAAAGATAAATAATAAACTGAAGGGAGAGTGTCAGAGACAGAAGCATTTGAGACTTGGAGTTGTTTGGGGAGAAGGAGAAAGGAGAGAGAAGATTGTCTCAGCAGCATTTTGGAAGGGTTTCAGAAGAAGTAGTTGAAAGAGAAAGAGGAATTAGAGAAGAAAGGTGTGATTATAACCTAAAAATCACTGTGGCTGTTTCTGAATCCCCTGTCCATATGATATAGAGGTGGAATATAAAATTACTTCAGAGACTTAAGCAGCACAATTTAGTGAATTCTGAAGGAAGAAGAGCCTTCAGGTCACACTGATATTGGAGACCTGGGGCACAATGATGAGCAGTGCCATATGGATCTGTCACAACATGGATACCAGAAAGGACACCCTCAAGCATCAACAATACTCTTAAATAATTATAGGTTTTGGGGAAGTTGAGAAGTCAAGGGGAAGAGGGTGAGGTTAGCACAGTCTGGTTGTGGGACTGGTGCCTATCCTTCAGATTTTGCATCCTACAAAGGCTACAAAATACCCTTCTCCCCAGGATATTGGATCCTCTCCTCCAGCATCCCTGTCAGGTTTCCCTTGGCCTGTTCTTGCCATTCCTGTGCTTATACTGACCCAACACACATTTCAGCTTTCTTCTGCTCTGCCCAGTGCCTGTCTGTTCTGGGGAGGTGGGGAGGCAGCTGCACAGGCTGGGCTCTGTCCCCAGCCCTACACTGCAGTGGCAAAGGCAATATTTGGCTGTTGCTGGTGTGTCTTTGGAGAAAGGCCAGGGGGAGAGGGCAGAGTGCCTGGAGCAGAAATAACCCAAGGGTCCAGCACAGTACTAATGTCACTTAATATTGTGTGCATCTAATATCAGCCTGAGGTGGCAAAGAGGGGCAGTGCCCGTGGCAGTGGATGGGAAAGGAAGATCTGTGAAACCTGGGAGAGCCTGAGCTATTTGCAGCCCAATGTGGGGAATGGATTTAGGAATGTGAGGCTGGAAGGAGCACGTGTCAGGCTGATGTGCAGTGCTCTGAGAGAGAAATGTGAGTCAAAAATGTTGAAGAAGAGGGATTCTTGTCTGTGGCTGGAAACTTAGAAGGAATTTCAGGATCAAGGGGAATAAGTTTTGAATAGTATTTGAGGTTTTGTGATAATTTCTCATTTTGTGAGTCTTGTGAATTTGTTTCCAGAGCCTTTCTACTTCTGTCTTCCCTTTCAAGGTCATTGGGATGCACTGGTTATTTGGTAGCTTCATTCATTAGAAATTAGCTAAGCTGGGATTTAACTAGGATGTTTATCCAGGGTGACCTGAACCATTTGCTTCAGGAAGTCGTTCATACTTGAAAAGACAAGTGTATCTCATATTAAAGGACAGGTCATGCTTACCTCTCTTTCCCTCCAAAAATGAGGGAAGCAGGATTTGACTTGTGAATAAATATTTAATACTTGAAGATGTGAGCCAGTTGTCTGAACCAAGTTGGTGCCCAGTTCCATTTCAGATGATCAGGAGTATGCAAGTGCTGGATGTGTGGCTGATGGCCATGGCCAGAGCCCAGCTGGATGCCAGACACTGCACACATGCTCAGACCCCTGGACTGGAACCCCAAGCAATGCCAGGCAGGATGGCAGCAGGAATATGCAATGTTTCAGCTGGGAGCACTGCTGGCAGGGAAAGGCTTTTGTTTGCTGCAGTTTGCTGTGGGGTTTGGTGCACAAATATGAGTCACTGGAACTAGAGCCAGATCTCTGTGATTATAAAACCCACTCCTGATTTCCCCTTCTGTCCTTCCCTGGTCTTGGATACCTCCTTTGTGCAGTTTTGGGATGGACAAAAGTGTATCCCACTGCTTTTCCCAAGGCTGTGACCTGGTTGTGGGACAGATTGGATGTGTTCTGTGTGGCTTGCCTCTCAGTCTAGCCTATGTGATGAAAAGGACCTCCTCAGCTCAGGTAGGGAGGCAATTGGTGTTGTACTCAGCTTGATTCATGGTGGTGTAGGGCAGTTTGTACTATTGCTCCTCACTTGGCTGTAAAAATGCTCCTAGCTCTACCATAGATAGTTAATCACAGTTGTATAGGCTAAGTAGGCAGTTCTGATAAAGACAGAGTGAGGAAATGGGACCATTCAGTTGAGAAATGATAAGCCATGCAATTATAGCTGGGCAAGTAGTGTCTGTGTGTGACCTCCTGCTCTGCTCTGCCTCCCAAGCTCTCCTGGTTTCTTCTGGCTGAGTCTTGAACAGAAGTGGTGGGTGGCCAGGGCTTAGGGCTGCTGGGACAGGTCACAGTAAATGGTTTGATTTGGTGGAGACCTCCCTAGTTCAGCCTGTGCATTGAGCAGAGGTCTGGGGGCTGGCAGAGCCAAAAGAGAATTCAGACTTTATCAGTAACTTTGCTGCACAGTCCTGAAGCAAATAGTGGGGTTTCACTTGCTATTCCAGACACCACCTCAGAAATCCTGTTCTTATTAGACAAGATACAGGAAGATTAGGAGATGCATGGGAAATACTGGCTACAGAATGCAAAGCAAAATGCCCCAAATGTGGGGTCTTTGTAAGTGTTTTGCTTTTTCTTTTTTTCCTGTGATGCTGTTTTTGTAATTTTCATGCATTTGACTCTAAAGTGTAACATGCAGCTGAAGTTAAAAAGGCATTTTTGTGTTCATTTTGACACGTCCTTTAATTAAATTGTCAGACCTAATACTGCTTCACTGAAAAAGCCAGTGGGTCCTCTCCAGCAAGTCCAGCAGAAGCAGCAAAAAGCAGGAACTGTGATATTTCTCAGCTTCTTAAACAAAAATCAACCAAAACCGCACAGTTTTTCAATCATGAGTCTTTTTTTATGTGAAGAACCAGTGAGGGACAGAAACATGACATTAAAAACAATACTTTGCAACATGAGCTTCCTGCTTCATTTGGTTTTGATTTGGTTTTGAAGAAACACTTCTCCTTGTTAGATCTGGCTCAAAAATATTGGGTCTTACTGATGCTGTGCAAAGAGATTGGTAAAGCTGGCACATATCCATTGACCCTCTGCAGAGGTCAGCATGGCCAAACCACACTTCAGAGAAAGTCCCCCCTGAGGTGTCTCCTGGGGTGCAGAATATGCTCATGGCCACCCATAGCTTTCCTCCAGCCTTAAGGGAAGAAGGCAGCAAGAAGTCTCAGCACTGTGGACTAATTGTGTCAGTGGTTCTCGTTAAAGATGATGTATAATCCTCCTCCCCTGTGTGTGCTTTCCTTAGGGAGCAGGCGTTGTCAATAAGTGAATTCCACATGAGATATCAAAGGGAAGAGGTTGTGGGAATGACCTGATGTTGCTTGTGGAGCATCTGCTGCAGCAGCCAGACACACTTCAGGAGCAAACTGTTCCATGCCCAGGGGATGGGAAGGTCCTGCTCACAGAGCCACAGAGTTGTGGAGCTTGGCAAGGACATCTGGAGGTCATTGAGTCCAACCCCTGCTCAGAGCCTTGTCCCACTAGTTTTGAATATCTCCCAGGATGGTGATGCCAACGTTTCTAGACAATCTTTGCCAGTGTTTGGCCACTCTTGGTAGATAAGTTTCTTCTCATTTCTGAATTGAACTCCTTGTGTTTCAAAATTTGTACCTGTTCCCTCTTGTCCTGTCACCTCAGAGAGGAGTCTGACTGTCTTCTTTGCTCCTCCATCATTTTTGCTCAGTGGTGAATGTGTCTGTAATGATGTGATGTCAAAAGCCTTACTGGAGTCAAGACTTAGTGCAGAATAGGCCAGACCTTGGCCAGTGTGACAATGGTGTCACCTTCCTCTGGGTAGAAGCACAGCTCCAGTGGCACCACACACTGGCATCACCCTCCTGCCAGCGAGGTCATTGGGGTCAGTGTATAAAAGTGCTGGTGAGTGCTAGGCTGTAATGAAGCCTTGGAGGAATCAGAACTTCATGTGTTCTCCTGGGAGTGAGAAAATGTTGTTCTGAAATTGCCACAGGTTAGGTCTGATGCTGCTGTCAGAACCTGTTTCCAAACAAAGAAACAAAGAAATTATTCCACACTGCGTGTGAATAATTCCTGCAAATGCTTATTCTAACATCTTTTGCATCAGTTCCAAGGGAAAGAAAAATTTGTGGGGCTTTTTTGTTGTTTTCATTTTGTAGGAAAGAGGGGGAGAATACATGCTGATGTGATAGCAATGCAGCTCAGTTTTGGCAGATTCTCTCTCAGCAGCACCATACACTGCATAAACCCCACATGGAGCAGCTTTCCAGGACCTAAAGGGGCTGCAAGAGTTGGAGAGGGACTTCTTGCAAGGGCTTGTAGTGATAGGCCAAGGGGGAATGAGTTCAAACTGAAAGAGGGCAGGTTTAGATTAGATATGAGGCAGAAATTCTTTACTGTGAGGGTGCTGAGGCACTGGCACAGGTTGCCCAGACAAGCTGTGGCTGCCCCATCCCTAGGGATGTTCAAGGCCAGGTTGGGTCTTGGAACAACCTGATCTAGTGGAAGGTGTATCTGCCCATTGCACAGGTTGGAAAGAGATGATATTTAAGGTCCCTTTCAACCCAAAAACTTCTATAATTCTGTGTTTCCAGGTGAAATTCCAGGATTTGATCTGATCTGAGCTTTGACATTGTGTGTATTTAAAACCCCTGTAAGCCGATAGCTCCTAAAGCCTAGGTGCTGCAGAGAGTTTGCTCAATAAATACATTTTACCCATGGAGTTTTATCCACTGCAGTGTGGTTACTTTTAGCCAAGAAGCAGAAGTATAAAACTAAACCTTTTTTTTCTCTTGTCCACATCCTACAATTGAACTAGTGAGTGCAGAGGCATAAGGCAAAATAACCCAGGTTCTTGTTAATAGATCCCTTGGGGTGGATTAGAGGGAAATGATACCAAATGGTCAGTGTTTGTAAATATACACATGAAGGGTTTACTGCAGAACAATTTGGTTGCACAGGAAAACAGGTATGTACTCACTTTGGTTGCTGTCTATAGCAATATGAAGGCAAAAAAAGTATCACTTAAGAAAATGCATAGGAAAGAGAAAGAAATTATAAGAGTAGAAAGACTTCACCACCCATGGGCCTCACAGTGAGGCTTGGTTGTTTTATTTTTAAAGTTTGTTGGTGAAAGTGATGGTTGCAGACTGATTCCATCAGGTGGTGCTGGGAGTAATCCCAAAGAGGCAGTGAAGAGGAGCCCCCAGAACACCTCATCTATGGGGTTTATGTTCACTCAGGTTCAGGTAGGAAGGCCCAGGTACCTGGGGTGGGGAGTTTAAACCGGATGGTGTAATGCTGTGGATCAGGGGACACCTGGGTGGTGTAATGCTGTGGATCAGGGGACACTGTGGGAGTCTTTGACACCTTCTAGGATGTTACAGCTGGCTATTACATCAGGACAGTTGAGTCCATTGTGGCCCATCAGCAGAGATGGAAACATTGAGGCCACCTGTGAATGTCCCTCCCAGAACTTCCCATCAGGGGAGTTACCACAGCTGAGCTCACTTGAGTCAGGAGAGGAGACAGGAGCCACCTCTGGGGGTTTGCCTCTTTCCTTACCTGCAGGGCTGTGCTCAGCCCCTCCACCTGGGCACATCAGCACATCAGCAGCTTCCCCTGGATGTTTGAGCCATCAGCATTCCAGTCTCTCTTCCAGCACCACTCGTGGACACATTCTTCTCCCCAGACCTGGGATGATTAGACAACAGTATCCCCTTTATCTTATCTCATGTTCCTGCCACAGTCCAAATTCCAGTGGATAGGCATATTTGGGGAGGTGTGGACTTCACAGTGGACAGCTGTTTCTTCGCAGTTTGGGTTGATTTTAGAAATGTTGAAGCCATTAACTCTTTCAGTCTCTCACAATAAGAAGTCAGTTGTTACTAGGAATACACTTCTGATGTTTACCAGAGAAGATGTCTAGTAGACACTGATATTTTCCATGCAGAATAACTTCTGTCTTGCCAGTATACTTGATGAGTCCCAAATTTGGACCATAATGTGCCCATTTGTGTGTGGGAAGTTGCTTGGTTCATGGTGGCTGCTACTTTTGCCTGCAACCATGCCACTGTACAGTTGAAACACTAATAAGATCTAGGCCATTGGCTGCCTTGGAGATGACAAGAACCCAGGGTGTTTGTGGTGCTTTGTGTATCTCTATTCATGTCTGAAGTACACAGGTGTGTGTCAGTTGAGATATGAGGTATACATCCCACCTAAATGTCCAAATGTTTTATTGTGAAGTGCCCTTTAGTGGATGGCTGTGGTTTATTCAGACATTATTTTCAATTCCCTTGACATTTCATTTGGCAGTGGTGATAATGCTGGTTGAGTTTTAGTCTCTCACTTCCCTTTTTTCCCCACTTAATCCCTTACAACTTGGAAAAAGTCAAATTGACTAATTTCAGCTATCTTTAAGGAAGTTTCCAACATACACTTCCTTTTATTTTTTTCTGATAGTGTCTCCTATGTGTTCTGCTCTGTGTTTGTACAGATACTGATCAGCAAAGATGTAGCAGGTGTAAGATATTGTGGCTGTCAGGTGAATATGAAGGCTTTGTAATTCATTATTACAAAGCAGACTTCTGTCTGCAGCATGATTCAAATTTATCTGTGCCCAACTGGAAAAAAAAAGGTTGATAATTGTTTGTCTGGGAAAAAATAATACATTACTGCCTAGCACTTCAAATTTGTACAGCCTTGTTCCTTTCCTTGGAAGGGATTTTTTTTTTTTAAATCAGTAGGGTGACAGAGTAGTTTTGGGTTGGAAGGGACCTTAAAGGTCATCCAGTTCCAACCCCCCTGCCATGGGCAGAGACACCTTCCACTAGATCAGGTTGCTCACAGCCCATCCAGCCTGGCCTTCAACACTTCCAGGGATGGGGCAGCCACAGCTTCTCTGAGCAACCTGTTCCAGTGCCTCACCACCCTCACAGTAAAGAATTCCTTCCTAATATCTATTCTTAACTGACCTTTCTGTTTGAAGCAATTGCCCTTTGTTCTGTCACTACATTTGGTATGATTTAAAATAATTTCTCATAAACAGGCAAGAATACCCAAATCTTGGTCTTATCAACTAACGTTTGCAGCCTATACAGACTGAATCTTAGTTTTTGGATGTTTGGTGGTTTGACCATATTTCTTCTTTTACTAATTTGAATTTATCTCATATATCCTTGTCTGTTTTTTATGTAAACTGCTTTTCCATTTTCAGCTTTCTATGGCAGTCAGCACCATACAGTCCTTCACTTGACTGGGTATTTCAGGCACTGTTGCAGTGATCAATAACTTAATAATCCGTATGGAGCTTTTAGTTTTCATCCCAACTGGCTCAGTTCTGTTGGATTGCTAGCTGGGACTTGGTGCTATCCCCAAGGGCTGATAGAAAATCAGTAAGAATCCCATTCTCTCTGGTTCACTCCAGTGCATCTTCCCTAGAGCACTAGAATAAGGCAGATGTAGCTGTATTGGGAAAAACATCCCCTTTCAGCCCTGTGAGTTGCTGTACCCTCATCTGCACCTGGCACAGGGTATCTGTTTATGAAAATGGTATGTGATACTCCCAGGGTGATAAGAGTAAAGCTTTGGGGAAAGAACGTGGGGAAGGCATCAGCCATCCTGCAGTCAGGCCAAGCCGTGAGATTTGCAAGGCATGAAGCATACTTCAGCCAAATTTGGGAGGGAGAAATTTGGTTTTTTTTTTCTTTGCAAATATTCGTGTGCTGTGATAATTCCAAGCTATATAAAGGAGGTAGGATTTCTGTGGTGACGGCTGACATCAGAAAATCAAACTTTTGTGGTCAGCCTGAAAACCTGAGAGTGAAAGGAGAAGCCTGAAATGTGTTGGATTATTCTTGTGCATGAAAATTCATCTTGTATTTTAAGGCAACATGTAATAGCAATCCCATTGATAAAAGCAGGAAAAAAATGTTGATTTTTACCCCACCCATCCTTCCATTTAACAGCTGAAGTTTTGAGTCAATACTTCAGCAGTGAATACACCTATGTTCACTAAACTTAAGGCACTGCAATTATTTTCACAATTTCTCCAGTACCTGAACAAACTAAGGTAGCCATTCCTCTTCTATTTCAATAAATATTTTAAACCTTATTTTCTCAAGCCCAAGAAAGCCTTTTGAATTCAGAGACAATGCTATTGAAAGGAGATTTTTCAGCATATTCTGGGATGCTGCCTGTGATTGCCACATTCTCCATAGTGCAGAAATGTTGGAGCTGCAGTGAATGTACACTCATTAGATATGCTCTCTTTGGCTCGTTTCCCTTCTCCTATCTGTTTTCTTCCTCATGAATTGAAGTGAGTGCTGAATTTTTCAGCACAGTTGTGGGATTTTTTTTTTAGAGTGATTTGAATATTACTTCAGCATAATGATAATACAGGCTTAATGACAGAAGTCCACTGTTTTAGTGGCTTTCTTCCTTTCTTGAGCAAGGGAATAAGTAGTTACCTCATTAAAATATCTCAGTCTGTTTGTGATCGGATAATGTCACCAAGCATCTGGCAAAGGCTTTGGTGGAATCTCAGGTCAAGAGGACAAATACGGATACACTGATATACTGAATAACAATAATGCAAGATGTTACACTTGAGGAAACCAGGTTCTTAGCAGAGTATCAGCACAAGGCCCTTGGATGCCAACGAAATACTAGATAAAACCAGAAATTTCACCAGTATCCTCTGCCTTGTTCTGGTTTGTCACATTTCCAGGCTTTTTTTGCATCCTTTGCTTTTTTGACAAGCTTTCATCAAGGATAACCACTTCTATTACAGTCTCACTTGTTTGTTAGAGCCCAGCATTAAAATTGCAAATTGTTTCCCAAAAGCTACTGATTGTCTTCAGAGGGAGGGACAGTCACTGTCACATCTTTTTGGCCTCTGATCAGAAGGTCTGGGTCCCACAGTTTCCATTACATTAATTGTCCCACCCAATGTTTAGTAAATTTTTCTTTCATCTGGTATAATTTCAATTTTTGGTAAAGTGTGGGACATTTGTCATGTCAAAGGTCTGGACTGGTTGTACTGCCAGACAGGGAGTAAACAACTTCTTGTAAAAAATTTCATTGCTGGTTTTGGTTTCTGACATAATTTCTGTCTGCTTCTCAAGACTTTCAGTCTGGCTCATGGCACAAGAAGTCACAGTCTTTGCAAAAAATTATAAGGAGGTATTATAGCCCTGCATTTATTTATGTATTTGGCCACTGCATGTGTTCATGTGACTTTCTGAAGCCCCTGCGATTTCTGTTTGGTAAAATTTCATGCTGAGCTTCATTCATGTCTACAGTAGAACATGGTGGTCTCAGATCTTACTGTCAAATATGGGAATCCTAGTAATTAACTGACCAGAATCGAGACTATTGGTTCTCTCACAAGACAGAAGTCCTGCTGTTTCTCCCTGTAATACTATCAGCTGCTGTGAAAGTGCTGGCCAAGAAAAAAAGTTAAAATGTTATCCTAATGAAACCTTTCAACAGCTGACCTCTACTGTATATGAAAGCTTTCTGGAGGATGTTTGCTTTTCTAGTCCTTCACAGTGAACTCATTGATGACAGAAGCCTTGACTTGAACAGCTGACTATTTATTTGCATAGTGGCTGTTGAGAAACTGCAGAAATTTGAAGACCAGATAGTGATTTTGTCAACTTTGTTTCAGGAAGAGTGCTTAGAGGAAGCAGTATGTTTGCTCTAAATTCTGTAGAAAGGTTTTATTTTAGATAAACAGCATGAAAAAGAAACACTTCCCAAGTGAAAACCAGCCCTCTTCCTCTTGATTCAAGTTAGAAGAAGATTGTGGTGAGCAAGAAAACGGAAGTTCAGAATTCCATCCTTCCCCCATGAGGGCTCTTGGCTAGCTCTGCCTTTGGAAGTCTAAAACTATTTCCTACAAAGTCAGTAGCAGAACAGATGCTTACAAGGGGTACCTCTCCTGTGCCCAGCTGCTTGGGTGCTGTATACAGTGAGCATATTTGTAGCGACATTCAGCCTAAATATGGACTGTGGCTTCTCTTGACGGTTGCATTGTTCTCCTCTCTGCCAATTTTAATCTTTTATTAGGCTGTTGCCACAAGCACCTACCTCGCAGTCCTTCTCTTGCTGGATGCATGTGGAAGAATTAATTTCCGTCAGATGGTGTGACTGCATGTGTTTTAGTGTTCCTACAGCGTGCCTTTATTGTCACTTAACACTATCGCATTTGTTTAAAGGAAATAGAATGAAACCCAAGGTCACTACTACATTAAAACACTATGTCTCAAATAAATGTGGGTTTTCTTTTTCTCCAGTGCTGGGTTTTTTTGCCATGAGTGCGTTTTCCTTTCACTCCAGCCCTTTCTGTCTGTATTTTTCAGAGCTTTGAGATCAGATGCCACAGTTACCATAGCCTGTCCCCAGTCACTGTGTCTAGATGTGGCAGGCTGTACACTTTGGATGCTTTTCCAGCCTCCAAATCCCACAGCTCAGTGGGACAGCCATTGCCCTAGAGCACAGTGAACCTCAGGAGCTGTAGTTGGGTTTGGATGTTTCAGACTCCAGCCAAAAGCCTCCATGTGTTTCCTTGTACTGGAAACCAGCCCTAGCAGTAAAAAACACAAGTCAAGGTGGAGAGCAGCCCCAGAGGTAACTTTGCTCTCTCCCTGTGACTTTCCCAGTGTTCTCCCTCTGCCCTGTTCTCTCTGCTTCCCGGGGCTGGGGTTGATTTCCCAGGATTTGAATCTCCCTCATTTCCAGCAGTCCTCAGCATTCACCTGCTCTGCAGCCAGCAGGTGAGTGGCAGAGCCTGTCCCCCTCTGCCCATGCTGGCACCCTGGGTGGCCCCACGCTGTCGTGGCTGATGCTGAGGCTGCTCTGGCATGTGCCCAGCCCTAGGGTAAAACCTCTCCTGGCTCTCCCCATCATGCTGCCGAGTTTGGCTGCCTGGGCAAAGTCTCCCCAGTCTCTCCCATAGCTAACACCCATAAAATCCTAAATAAGCAAACTGGTGATGGGAGTCATCCAGCCTGTGATTCTCGCAGTGCCAAATTCCCAAGGGATTTGCTGCGGGGATGGCGAGCTCTGGCTCCTGGTGTTTGGGGTGTGTTCCCCAGCACCGTGAGCTGTGTTTGCTCCATCTCCGCTTGCATCGCTGCCGGGCCACGTTATTTCAGAGCAGCAGATGTGCCATCCATTGCCAGGCTGTTCCAGGGCCGTGTCCATGTGCTTCCCCACCCCGCAGCAGTGGGATCTCCTCGCACAGAGTAGGGGCAGGCTGCACCCCTGAGCCCACGGTGCCTCCTGGCTGCCCCAGGAGAGCGTTTTGGAGGGGCGGGGTGGCTGGCACAGGGTGGTGTGGCCATGCTGAAGGTTGTCCCCGCGTGTCGCCCCTGGGGTGCGCAGCGGATGCTCTGCCCCCTGCGCTGGCTGCGCTGTTGCCATGGAGATTGCGTGCGCTGTTGCTAGGCAGCTGAAGCATCCTCGCCTGCCCACTGCAATGCCACGAAATGCTCAACTTTCCTCATTCCTGTCTCCCTTCTGTGATCTCGCAGATATGACTCCTTTGGCTCTTATCCCACTTCATTCAGTTGCACTGCTGCGATTTCTTGGTGTTAACCCTGTAAACCTGAAAAAGCCCGCATGGCACTGCAAATAGGGTTTATGGCAATGAATTCAGGGCTGAAGGAGTTAAAGTGGTTGGGGATAGACTACAGAGGAAATGATTTCTAGCAGATAAACTACTTTAAATGTTCTGGCATTCATGGAAGGGGAGGTTTGTGGATGCAGTCTTTTGTTCCATCACTGATGGTTTAGATGAATAAAAACACAGACTAAAATATCACTACAAGGTAAGAAAATCAGCTTGAATGGGCCTAATTATTCTCTTCGCTTACGATATATTTTTAGGTTTTTAGCATCTTCTGCTTGTGCTTGCTGATTTTGATGTAGCATGTGAACGATAATTTATCTGTGAAGCCTGTCGCGTACCATATTTGACTTATTTGGCTTGAATAATAAAGATATCAGCCTGTATTCTTGGAGTATACTGCATTAATCAGACTTGCAGGAATGATCACATGGTACTCTATCGCCTTTTCCTGTTAGCTGCTGCTTGTCAGCAGCTGGCTGAGCTGTAGGCTGCAGGCCAGTATCTGCATACCCTTTCTCCTCAGAATATTTCAAATATACTCTCTCGTCATTATGCATTTTGCTGCAGTTTGACAAACTAAATGGTCCTCCTGCACGTTAAGAAGATTATTTTAAATTTCAGAGCATTTGTGTAGTTGCTAGGCCATGTATGCATTTGAAGAATTCAGGTAGGCTCTCTGTTTTATACATCAGTGTGCTTGGTTTTTGTTCTTCACAAGGTTTTTGCTGTGTAATGTCAGTCAGCTCTGCAGTTAGTTGTTCAATGTGCAGATATTTATTGCGTTTTAGAATCTCTACCCTGTGCATGGGGAGAAGTGCTTGAAGGGTTCGGTGCAGGTAACGGCAGCTTAACTGCATGATGAAGTGCAAAGCTGGGTAATTGATTATATCTTGCACGAATTTCATAGCCATGCAGCCAGAAACAGCGAGTGCAGGGTAGTTATAAATATAAACCAGAAACTGTTCTCTTTAAAAGGGTCTTTGCTATTTTTAGTTCTGGAGAATCTGACAGATGCTCCTTCAAGATAAAATACTGATGGTGATAGAGAAGAAAAAAATTGATGCTTGGATTGTACATAGGATTATATTTTATGCTGCTGCAGAGTATACATGTCTTTTTCATAACCTTGTAGCTGCAGAATTCCTTATGAATTACATTTAAAATCAGAATATTTTTAAGTTTGTTGGGGTTGGTTTGTTGTTTGCAAACATTTGAGCAACTGTGATTGTTAGAATATAAAATTAGCACTTTTTATTTGATATTGGTTCTGCTCAGTATTGCCTCTGCCCCCTCTCCTCCTCCATCCCCACCCCCAGTATAACTCCATCCTTATGCAAGTATTAAGGTCTATTAAAACCCTAACAGATATTTGAAAACATGAAACAGAATTTCTGCCCTCACTAACAGACAATTATTTTTCTATGCAGTTTGGGACTTGAAAAAATTCTGGTCAGTAGTTGTGGGGTAGGGAGTGTCTCACTTTTTGTAAAAAAATTTTTGCTTAATGTGTTCAGTTCTTATAACTTGTGTTATAAAATTGTCCAGATAAAATGGTGACTATGTTGGAACAGCAATAAGCATCACCTCATGATATGTTTGTCTGTATATCATTATTATAATATATCTTTAAAATACCCTTTCTTTTTTGATTAAAAAAAAAATGTATTGTTTGACCAAGTATGTAACTAGAGGGGATGATGGATTCTCTTTCTATACATAATGAACATTCTTTATCAAATACCTTAAAATTAAACTGTCTACCCTCAGATGAAATATTTTTAACGTTATTTCTTCCTTTTGTTTTGAAATATATTGGCAATTTCCATTATTTTGTGACTTGCTGATCGATTCTGTGTGTGAGTGGTGGCAAAAGCAGGTACAGGACACCCCCACTCCCCAAAATGTTCTGATTCCAGCTGTAAGGGCTGAGCAGATCCAGGCTGTGTATAGTCCTCCTGTTGTGAAATGCAGTATGATGCTGTCTGAGGGGAAAGATTTTACTGGAAGACCAGATAATGCTGTGTAACTGCTGTTGTCAGGGCTGTCAGAAGATGCTTGGAATCTTGACATCACTGATTGTTGGCAGGAAATTAAGGTGCAAATGGGCCACAAACTTACTGTGCCACTTACCATGCCCACAGAGCTGTTTGTATTTCAACCAGTTGGTTGGGTCCTATTCTTCATTGAGTGAAATTCTCAATAAATCTACAATGAGAAAAAAAAAGGATGTTTTAAAAATTCTGCTTTAAAAGCCTTAGCTGTCTTTCAGTGGCTTTCCTAGACATCTTGGGCCAGAAAGACACCTACTTTTATTGCAGGGATGGCCAAATGCTGATTACACACCCATTAGGCTTATTGAATTACTTGTCATCCTCCCTTAGACTTGATTTGAAAATAGTGTTAACATTTGATGTGCAGACTGCTAGACATTTTGCTTTAAATTTTCTGCACTGGTAGGGCTGGTGTTTCTGTATAGCAGCATTTAAATGGCATTTATTTTATTAGGAATTTCCATGGTGTTTTGTTAAGGTTGCATCTTCGTGCTGATGGGGTGTTTTTTATGGTATGATTGTTCTTGTGCCTGTGGCTATTTTAGATTTTGATGGCATCAAAACATATCTTGCAAGGTAAAGATTAAAGGAGGGTCTAGTTGTACAGTGGGGTGGAACTTCCCTCCCATGGGCTCCTGGAAGCAAAGTGGCTGTAGCAGCAGAGGGCACTCTCCTCTGGCCTAAGGACCCCTGCTCCAGGGTGGCCCCACTCTCTTTTAAAGGTTCCTGTCTTCCATGTGCACAAACCCCAGGCTTGCACTCACCTCTCCCCTTGGCTTTGTCCTGAAGTGCATGTTCACATGGGTGCTGCAGGAGCAGGGCTGTTTCCATCCCTCAGTGCACCCACAGGGTTTGAGTGCCCAAGAGTCCCCAGAAATGGTGATCCCAGCAGTGCCTGCTCATGCAGACCATCCTGGTGATCCCAGCAGTGCTCATGCAGACCATCCTGGTGATCCCAGCAGTGCCTGCTCATGCAGACCATCCTGGTGATCCCAGCAGTGCTTCATGCAGACCATCCTGGTGATCCCAACAGTGCTCATGCAGACCATCCTGGTGATCCCAGCAGTGCCTTCATGCAGACCATCCTGGTGATCCCACAGTGCTCACACAGACATCCTGCTGATCCCAACAGTGCCTGCTCATGCAGACCATCTTGGTGATCCCAGCAGTGCTCATGCAGACCATCCTGGTGATCCCAGCAGTGCTCACACAGACCATCCTGGTGATCCCAGCAGTGCTCATGCAATCTTATCCAGCATCTCATGCAGACCCATCCATGCCATCTCTTTATGTGTTGCTCTGCTTTTATTTTTCTGCCTCCACACTGGGCCCTACAGACCTGCAGGACTCCCCAGAAGGGTGGTGCAGGCTGTGGCACCCTGAGCCCATGCCAAGAGGCATCCCTGGAGTCAGGCCACCCGAGTTCCCCCAGCAATTTCATTTTGATGCAGCCATCTTCACTTCCCTGGTGAAATGGTGCCAGGTTATTTTTGTGAAGTGTTAAGCAGCTGCTGGACCTCTCTGAAGAATTGTCTCACTTAAAGACTGTAGGTGACTCTGGTGTACTGTTTGTGAAAAACTTACTTGTAAAGCACTTTGGGATGAAATCTTACCCGTGTGGTTACTGGCTGGATGAAGAGAGACTTAAGCCTCTGAAAAAACAGGGAGTAAATCCACTGAATAATCTCATAGCTCCTTGTATCAGCCAAGCTTGGTTTATCTTCCTCTTGGAAAGAACCTAATATCCCCTGGAAAACTTTGATTGCTTTTAAAGCAGGGGTTAATGGACCTAAGCCCCTTCTCAGTCCATATGGGCTTCTGGTTTCTGTGTGCTACTGGTTGGACCCATTATATTACTGATTCCTGCACTGTCTTCATAAAACCTCATGTACATTTGGGTTATAATTGGAGGTGGGATTGTTCATAAGCCATGCTTTTATGACCTGCTGCTGACCACACTGTTGTGAGATGACTTTGCACGTGAAGCCATCAGGAGGATGGTGCACTTGGCCACGAGCAGCACTCCTCATTTGGTGTCTTCTGCCCAGATTCAGCTCTCTAGTGGCAGAGCACAAATGCATTTTCTTTTCTTTTGTTGCTATGCCTTTATCTTTCTGGGATATTACTTGGTATTCTTCAGAGTGAGCTGGTGTCTGTCTATTTCTGCTACACCGCCCACCACAGCATCGCAGTATTTTTAACTACATCTTCTATTCCCTCATCCAATGAGCAAAACTGAGAATGCTACAGGAAGGAAAATGAGTCTCTCAAAGAGAGCTGGCTCTGAACAGAGGAATTGAAACCCACCAATGAATAGAAAGCGAAGCTCAGAATGAATGTAGAGCATTTGGGTGCCATGGAGTGTGGGGAACCTGTCCCCTGCTGATCCCCAAGGCAGCAGCAGCATCAGGAGATCCCCCATGTCTTTGGGCAGATGAAGGCATTGAGTTTATTGTACCTATAAGCATTTCATGTCTGAGTTTAGCTGCACAATTGGATCAGCACACAGGGATTCTGATGTATAAGCTTCTTTTGCTGCTGCCAAACAAAATAAAAAAAAACCCCAAAACCCTGAATACCCCAAATTAGTGAAGAATTTTGGTTTTGATATGATTGTGCAAAAATGAATTTTGGTGGCAGGCACCCATCAAATGCCTGCTCTGACTTTGACTGCAACATTCTCCCCTGTTTGGTGACCAACAATACGACACAAGGAAATGGAATGAAGCTACATCAGGGGAAGTTCACATTGGGCATTAGGCAAAGGTTCTTTACTAACAGGGTGGTGGATCTCTGGACTGGCACTGTTTAGATATTTGTTGGCAGCATGGGCAGTGGGATTGAGTACACCCTGAGCAGGTTTGCCACTGACACCAAGCTGTGTGGTGCAGTCAGCACACTGGAGGGAAGGGACCTTGACAGACTTGAGAGGTGGGCCCATGTGAGCCTCATGACGTTCAGCAAGGCCAAGTGCAAGGTGCTGCACCTGATTCAGGGCAATCCCAAGAACTTGGAAGATGTCCATGGCAGGGAGGTTGGGACAAGATGATCTTAAAGGTCCCTTCCAACTGAAACCATTCTATAAGTCTATGACAATAGAAAAGGATTCCTGTTCCCTGCTGCAAGAAATACGATTATATTGATGAGTAAGAAGCATCAGGAGGGTTGCCAAAAGACTATTTCAAGTTTCTACAGGAGTGTAGCTTTTGTGTAGAGCTGTAATGAGATTGCAGCACTATGGAGAAGTGGAACAAATTGTTGTTCCAAGTTGGTGACTCTGACCTTCCAGGTTAGATGGAGCAGCAAGTGAAAAACACACCAAATGGCACAGTTAATCTTTTCTGACAAGAGAGGAAAGAATTTGTGGAGGAATTGTTTCTGAGTTCAAAGGGTGTTAAAATGAAAGGGAGAAAGCAAGTCTAAAAGGGAGAAAATTCAAGGATGGTATTTTGGCAGACCATAATTAGTTGCAGGATCTTCTAACCTGCCTAACTGAACTCTCCAATTGTATTATCATGTTCAAAATATCTGGTAGGTGCTTAATAAATAAGCACAAACGTGTGAACCTGGAAGCTGCAGGCTTGTCAAGTCTCTGCTTGCTCAGTTCTTTCTCTGCAACAGACTGTGTCCACCAGTGGACCAGCTGCTGGTGTTCCACCCTTTTGTCCTTACATGGATGCACACAAATTCATAGAATAGTCACAGAATGGTTTGGACTGGAAGGGACCTTAAAGACCATCTAGTTCCAACCCCTCAGCCATGGGTAGGGACACCTTCCACCAGACCAGGTTGCTCAAAACACCATCCAACCGTTCCTTGAACAGTTCCAGGGATGGGCATACAGTTTCTCAAGGCAAACTGTTCCAGAGCCTCACCACCCTCACAGTAAAGAATTTCTTACTGAGACCTAATCTAAATGTCCCCTCTTTCAGTCTGAAGCCATTCCCCCTTGTCCTGTCACTCCATGCCCTTGTAAGAAGTCCATCTCCCGGTCTCTTGTAGCCCCCTTAGGCACTGGAAGGTGCTGTAAAGTCTCCCTGGAGCCTTCTCTTCTCCAGGCTGAATAACCCCAGTTCTCCCAGCCTGTCTTCATGGGAGAGGTGCTCCAACTCTTGGATCATCTTCATGGCCCTCTTCTGGACTTGCTCCAAGAAGCTGATGTCCTTCTTATGCTGGGAGCCTCAGAGATGAATGTGAAACTAAAATACATTATTGAGACAGAAGGTTTTGATTATCTGCAGGAATTGGCAAGTCTAGTTGTTCAGGTTGCAAATGTAAATATTCCAAATGATGCATCTCATCAGAGAGTGCATGAGCCTGGGGGCCAAATTATGGTCACAATATGATCTATAATACTCTTTGCATAATCCCTAAGCCTTCATTTTGTGACTGAGAGACTAAATTTTATATTTTTTTTTTGTGGAACAAACCTGCACTACATTAAAAAAGGAGGAAAAGGAACTAGTTTAGCATTTTTCTTTTGCTGAAGGTGGTTGCCTCAAATCTACTCTTTGATATTGGAAATTGATTTTAGATCCTTGGATTTTGGACAGTTGTTATTTATCCACACAAGGCATACACCCTGAGGAAATGTTGCTTCCTTAAACAGCAGATTGAATCAAATGTTTTTGCTGACATATTTTTCCCTGTGACAACTGACACTGCAGTTGCCGCATATTTCAGTGGTTTAGTGCAGAGACATTTGAAGAGAAGGAGAGAAATGCTTCTCAGAAAGTAATGTGAGAATGCTGTTGCTGGAAATGAAGATAAGCACATACTACTCTCATAGTGGCTACGTTGAAATATTTTTATTGAGGAGGAAAATGGAGAGAGACTCTTTGTTAGAGGTGGTGGAGTCAGGTTTAGCCAGATTTTAAGGGAAAAATACTCTGATGCCTGGGCATATAATCTTATCCCAAAAATAAATATGAAAGGAGATTTATCCCTGGATAGTCACTGAATTAGAGGAGCACCACTGTTGATGTTTGGAGGTAATTTCCAGTCACAGTTAAATCAGAGTAAATTTAGTGCCTGAAACAGGGGGCAGTCTGTGGAGGAGTATTCCCATCTTTTCTCCTGTTGAGCTGTAAACCCTGCAGAGCACCACTGCTGGGTGCTCACTGGTGCCAAAGGCTTGGTTCAGCTACCTGAGATCTACTGCAGTGTAATTCCTTTCCAAACCCAAGGAATTTCCTCTCTGTTCCCTTTGCCTTCTAGGCATGGTAACCTGTTTTTAAATTTTTCTCTTGTCTCTCTCATCTCCAAAACATGTTTATCCCCTTCTCCCTTTTTTAACTCTCTCTCTCATCTCCAAAACATGTTTAGGCCCCCTCCTTTTTTAAACCAACCTTGTAGTAATATTTACAAACAAGAAGTGTCTGCTGTTGTTTAATGAGGATCCAGACACACTTTTCAGAGCTGAAGGTAGTTATCAAGACACATGGAAATTGATGCCAGTCTTTAAAATGAAGACAAACACGAGTGCAGATGGGTTTTTTTAATAACAGAATTTATGATCATTTTTAAATCCACCTATGGGCATCTATTTGAGCAAGTCATCCTCAGTCCTGTGTTTTCTAAGCCTTAGTATGAAGTCTATAAAGATTTGAAGCATTTCAGCTGAACTAAGGAAAATTGCTCCCTGCCCTTCCCACAAGAGCTGTGCCCAGAGCTGTATCTCAAACCCTCCTTTAGGTACAAGATTTTTGCAAGCTTGGTGTCTTTTGTCCTTGGAGACTTTCTGTGTAAGATGTGTCCATTCACTTACCACAGACTGGGATCATACAAACTTATGGTTTAGATCAGCAGCCTGTAAAATGAGGTTGAAAACCTCATGACTTAAGTGGCTCATGCAAAGCTTGTTAAAGCACATACATGGAGAAATAAAAAGGAGGTGACAGGATAGCTGAAAAATCAAACTTCAAAACAAATGTGGAGGTTTGTTCATATCAATGTGCTGCTGTGTTGATGCATGAGATTATACAGAAGTCAAACGTTTTGTTTCCTCCTTTAAGGGTGATATCTATAGTTGCATGTTACTCTACCAGCAGCTGGAGAGCTTCTTCATGCCACACTGGGGGAACATGGGTTTAATTTCATGCTTTGGACACCATAGCGAGCTGGGTCTGTCTCCTTCAGAAACCATTGACCTCTCCTGCTAGGCAATAACATGGCTCAGGACAAGTCATGAGAAGAAAAAATTGTCCATTGGGTGTTTGCAGTGCTACCTTTCGAAAGCAGGTGGAGAAAGCTGACACTTGGTTTTATTGCAGTTAATGTAGAGCAGGGGAAGGTGAGAGGATTGAAGAATGTGTGAAATAGCCCATTTCTTTCCATTTAGGTGCAATCAAAGCAAAGATGACCTCTGGAGAGGAAAGGAAGTGACCTGGGTGAGAGAAATGTAGGGGAAAACTTTCCCAAGGAAAAGATACATGTAGCAGATGGAGCTGATATTGCAAAGTGCCATGAAATTCAGGGATATTGGGACAAAACAGATGATTGCTAGCCTGGGCTCGAGGATGATGGCTCCATTTCACAGATGGAGAGTTGAGGATTTTAATCTGAAACTGAATGCCTAAAGCTTTTCCAGCTCTTCTTTGGTGACAATACACACTTGAACACTCTGCTGTAGCACGGTTGTTTTGGTGTGGATGGGTCAGCAGTGTGGTGTCCCCTTGTTGGTTTGGGATATGAAGGCCAAAACTGGAATTCCACTTTGCCTGATCCTGTATGACTTGGGGTGAAAAACTCTTCATACCATCATACAGAGCTTGGTTTAAATCTGGATTGTCCACATCCTAGACAAGTGTCTTAGGCATTTAGCTACAGAGCATGAGAGCTTGTGCTGTCTTCAAGGAAACATATTTCCATAAAACATGCTATTCTAGTGCTGTTGTAGTGGTCGCAGTCTAGGGATCTAAAAGAGACAGTATTTGAAAGGAGAGGGAATGTTTTATTAAATCAACTCCTATAACTTGAAAAACCAGGGAAGGTTAGGGTTACACAAACCTTTACAGACCTGAAGCTGAAGTTTCACACAAAGAAACTGAGAAAATATCCAAGCCACACAGAAGAAAGATAATTCTCTGAAGTAAAAGTGCTTTTCTTTTCAGTGGTGTAAAGCCTTAGCCTAACTTCCCATTAAATTTGACAATAGGAGGGAAAGAGAGGGGGGAAAAACAGGCTGAAAGGAAATAAAAGGAGAAAAAGACAGGTAAAAATTTAGGGAACGAGATGATTGAAACTTTTTCTTTCAGACTGAAGGAGGACTTTGCATCAAAAAGCTTGTTCTTTCTTCTGACTGTAAGGATTGTTATAATAAAAAAAACTATTCCTGCCAGCTTTGCTTCCACAGATTGTCTTTGCTTCATGAGACAGCATTTTTTGATGCCATTTTATGTAGTTAACACTGTTCTGCCCAGCCCTCACAGCTTAGCTGCTGTTTGGCAAGGGGCTGTTTCTTATAAAGTGACATTAAAATGGAAGTAACAGATAAGACTCTTTTTTACATGCATTGCAAATTATTTGAGATCAAAGTCACATTCTTGTTTTAATTGGGGAATGGAAATCTAAGAACCATATTTCAAATATCAAGAAAAATTCATTTTACATGGATCAGATTTTCAGAAGAGCATGTATTGGCTCTGTTTATTCCAGGGAGGAGACCCAGCTGGATGCTATTTATGTAGAAAATTGGCCTTTGTCTTTAAAGGCTCACATAGATGTGGAGTATTTCAATTATTTGAAAGTTTCTGTTTGTTTTTCAGTGATGAGCAGTGTGGAAAATGTGATTCTAAGCTTGTCTGTGTGTATTGCAGAATGGGGGGAGCAGGCATTTTGACCCTAACGCTGCTCTGTGGTGTAGAACTGGTCCTGTTATGGTATTGGGACAATTCTGTTCAAGAGAAACTGCAAAGGATTTAGGAGTCCTAAGTACCTATAAATATAAAGGATGGGGAAAAAGCACCACCACCTTTGGAAAAGGATCACTCTGAAAGCTTGAGGATGACACTTCAAAGACTGTACTGGCTTGTTAGGCAAGATTATTAGTACTAATAAGAGGTAATGCACTCATGTCAATATCTGCCCTATTGTAATTTTTAGCTGCTCCATATAACTAATGGTATTTTCAAAGCTCACTCAGACAGCACAAGCTCATTAAACAAAGATAGGCATTTATTTAAACTATTTATAAAGTGCAGTGTGAAGAGAAGAAAGAAAACTTGCTATTACAGAAGAAGGTGAAAATGAAGTACCCACAGGGTACATCCCATGTAAGGTATCTAGGTAATTTGACATGAAAACCATGTCTGATTTATTGTAGAAAACACTGACATCGCTGACCAAGATGTAACAATATCCTAGTTTTGAAGGTTGAAGTAAGGGAAAAATCAATCCTGAAATACAGTGTGATTTCCTAGCACTGAGACTTGGGAAGTGGAGGGGTTTGCTCAGAGGGGACACAGTGCACTTGGCATCACCTCAGCTCCCACCACAGTTCTGCTCCTTCCAGATACTATTTTCTCTCCCCAGGAAGGGTCACATCTGTGCCTGCAAGTGCACAAGCATTGGGTGTGGGTGTGAGCTCAGTCCCTGCAGCTCCCCACATTCCTTCTGAGCTCCAGCCACACTTGTGTGCTCTGGGTCTGTGTCAGGATAACCTCGACTGCCAAATCCTGGGGATTTCAGCTGGCTGCTGCTGTGAGTGTGGGTGAGGGGAAGGCAAGGGGTCAGACACGGACTGGTTTTCCCTGCAGATGCACAATTTGGCTCTTGAATGTGTTTTCCTTTGCTTTTTTGGTTTATTCTGTCCAAAGTATCTGAGGTTGGTCTGGCTGGCCTGGCAATGCTGAGGATGAGAGCCCCAGCTTGGGGCTGAGGCAGGAGCTGGGCAGTGTGCCTTGGTGTCACACATGGGGACTGACACCTTTGGGGTCCTGCCAAACTCTGAGAGCCTGCTATGGTCTTACTTCTTGGGCTTTACTCTATCACTTTCCCCAGAATGTGTTGTGATCCAAGTACAGCACCCAGCTGGCCATGTTGCACCAAATTAAAATTTGCGGTGCTTTCTCAGGATTTCTGAAGTTTTCAAATCTTTATAGTCAGATTGCATGCTTGTAAATTACACGTGTTTAAATTGAAACAACTAATCTATAAACTCCACCACAGCTTTAGTTGTTTCTCAGTACTTCAAAAGGATTATATTGAGCCTTTTGGTGGGTACCATGAAAAGAAATCTAAATTTTAAGAATGCATTTTGAGACATACATCCTGATTTATATTGAGTCCATCTGGGGGAGGAGCTGTTGAGAAAATCCAATACAAAGGAAGCAAAACCCATGCCGTTGAGTTGCTACATAGAAAAAAAATACACACCGTCCTGCAGCTTTGCACTTGTGGTTTAAGATGATGATGAGCAGAAAGCATATTTCCAGGGCTTTCTGTATGAGCAGATAACTTAAACCCTGATTCCTTCAGATGTCTGAGCTCAGCCACAGAAGCATTAAGTAAAAAAGTCAGAATCTTGACTGAGACTGCTCACTGATACCTTTATTAAACTTTAAAGCAGGCAGTGAAGCAAGGATTAGATGTAGCTGGGTGTGGAAAATAGCTGTGGAAACAGGTGTTGCTTGTCAGTTTCAGTTTTACTTCAGTGTTCAAGCAAGCCGAGGCAAGTGGGGACAGAGCTGGTGGGCAGGCAGGGTGGTGCAGGTGCACTGAGTGAGCTGGTGCAGATTGCAGCCTCTCTGCAATCCCCAGGAATGTGTGTCACAGGAAGCCATCCGTCCAGGAACATGGGCTGCAGGAGTCATCTGGGTTTCTGTGGTCAGTGTCCAGCGTGCAGACTCTAGTCTTCAGCCCAAAATTGCTGCAAATTCAGGAGGGGATCAAATCTGAGTGTGGCAGTTGTGCCATAGAGCTCAGGATTTGTGTTTATTGCTGGATTTAGGGCAGGTGCTGCCAGACATGTACCTGTGTACCCATGGACACAGAGGGCTGTCCCCAGACCTGTTGTTAAAGGCAGAGAAATTGAGGTACAGAGTGTCCTAAATCCTGGCAGTGATGGGTGAGATCCAAGCCCTGCTCTATGGGTCTCCCTTGTCCAAGGATGCCTTCCCTCTGAAACGTGACTGAGTGTGTGTATATAAGCATACTTACATATCTCTGTATTTGTGTGTGTGTATTTCTACATTGTCCTGTAAATGAAAGTTTGTATTATGTGAGCATTTTCCTTGAACTTTCCCTGCTGGGGTTGTGAGAATACAGAATGGAGACAATGACACTTTGTTTTGATTTCTAGCCCAAGTTACTGTGTACAGTGATTCAAGTGTGGCTTCTAGACAGGACTTATTTATATCTGTCCATTAAATTTGGCAAAAGGCTTCGTGTTTGTTTACACTACTGCAATTCAAATCTATTTGTCTGCTACACTTAATGGCAGAATGTGTGGGATTTTATATATATGGAGAGATCTATTTATATATAGACATATTTAGGCAGAAAGCAAAGAATGATTTTTTTCATTAGTACATGATTTTAACAGGCAACAGGAAAAGGGAAGTTGGTGATAAACTTGCAAAGTGTCAGATCAGAAGATACAAATCCCAGACAAATAGTCATGGGAATATGACTGAGAAGGGCTATTCAAAGAAAAGCACATGAAAATTAATAGCTGTTTTAAAGGTAAATATCAGATAAATGCTGTCTTTGTAATGGTAATCATGATAGTGTTCATATAATAGTTAATAATATCACTGTTTTGATGAGGAGCACAGAAATCACAGAACACTTTAAAGATGTTCATCGAGTAACTCAGTGTTCTGGCAGAGTTGTTATAATTATCCCTGCTTTGCTGTTAGTAGGAAAAGTAAGGTTAAATGACATGCCAAAGGTCAGATTCCAGATCAGATGTAGTGCTGGCAATAGGGAACAGGCTCAGACTCTTTCAACCCATGGGCTTAATTCAAATGTTTGAAATGGAGAGACCTTGCCACGTTGGGAATTCACTTTTGTGATCGCTCTTCAGAAAGCTGGTTGTCTTCTACTTTTGTCTTTTTTCTGCAGTGGAAATTAGGCCTGCTTTCAGCCATGAGAGGATTAGTAGTGCTGTGGATGCAGTTGTGCAGATGTCTGAGATGAGCTTCATTTCTCCTAACTCTGAATGTCTACATCCGTCCTGGTCCCTGTAGGCTCCTTGTGTAATCAATGGAGAGAAAAAACTGCTGCTAAAGTGATTCATCTGACCTGTTTTAGCCACCTACTTTAGGAGCAGGTGAAGCATGCTCCAGAAACACTTTATTTCTTCTGATTTTAAGGGAGTCCAAATGAAGTGCTGGCACTTAGAGGTTGTGTGGACTGGATAAGGTGAAGTGGAACTCAGAAGAGTGTAAGCAGCTCTAGTATTTTGTCTGGCTCAAATTGTGGCTAACAGGAGTTTATCTTTTGTATAGTGGGGTTTTGCATGTGTCACTTTTCATTGTATCTTCTTTACTTCAGCTTGTGGCCCATGTTTTAATGTCCATTAGATTTCACTTCAGTTTTAGAGTGCAAACATGGGAATGACCCAGCTACTGTCTCATTGACTTGGGTGAGACCACAGATTTGAATTTGGCTTATTGCTTGAATGCATCTTTTTCTTGCAGGAAATGGAGTAAATAAGCTCCCTTGTAAAACATGTTAGTCAAGACAGAACTTGACTTCTGATTGGGGTACAAGCAGATCTTCCAACAAGATCACCTACTGCCTTCTTGCAGGGAGCATTTTAGGGGTTCTGTTCATTATTTCCCTGATTCTTACCACATCCCCTGGGATGTCCTTTTTCTTTCAGTTTACTTTAAATTCTCCTCGAAATATATTTCAAATGCAGTGCCTGTGATGCTTACACAGCCATCTGAAGACCACTTCTACAGGGGTACCCAAAGCACTACTGTATCAGTATTCTTAGGTTAATGTGCTCCTGTGTATTCATACAGGCTATTTATAAAAGCCCTCTAGTATGTTAAGTTGTATGACTTGCCTTGTGATTTTGTTGTGCTTTGGCTCAATTATTTGTATGTAATAGCACCCAAACCACTGAAATTCTGTACTGAGGTGTCATGAAGCTTTCCAAGGGAAAGATGTATTTAAAAGTCCAAAGAGCTACCTGTTCCTGGATAGTAAAACTTATCCAAATGAGGAAAACTGATAATAGTTTTCTTCATGTTCTACCTATCTGCCCTTTGGGATGCTGGAGAAATTGTGGAGAGAATTGCAGGGCATTTCAAAAGGTTCCTAGTGTATTAAACACCTGAAACACAAAAGTGAATATGTCAAAGTGTATCTGAGCGTCTCTTGGTCTGTGATTTACACTTACAATGTGTAATTTCCTTAATCTCAGTTGGGTGTTACTATCTTTATGCTTTGAATCAATTAGTTAATGAAGCTGGGATAGCTGACATTTGCCTTGTTTTTCTGAAGTGTTTTGTTTTAAATGTCATCCTAGACCAACCTGGTTTCACTGGTGCAGTAGTTTGCAAACACTAAAAAGGAAATTCCCTTCAAGAAATAATCCCTGTGCTCCTGTTTACATGATCTTGTCAAAGTCTCAAATTGCTGTGCTTTTTGTAGAGTAGCTGGGGATGTTCTCCATGCAGTACTACTTTATTACTGCGCTGGATCTGGCTTGTAATTAATTACCATTGAAATAATGAGGAATAAAGATGGACCTAAAACATGGTTCATGCATTCTGAAAACTTGGGAGATGGGCCCATTGCATCCAATTTACATTTTAAATTCTTTGTCACAAGGACAACTGATAACTTCTTGTTTTAACAAGAAATCTCATATCCCTTCTTAACACCTGACTAAGCTTTTGCATCTCACTACTCTGAGAGATACTGCTGAAAAGTGCACATGAATATCCTGAGCCAATAGTAATTCCAACCAAGCCTATACTGAACTAAAGGCTACAGTTATCTACATGTTCCAGGAGCTGATCTCTTCTTCCCCAGTAATGCCAGCCTGCAGAGTGACTGAAGTTGTGTGTTTCCTGGAGCATGCTTCCAAATGTCTTAGCAACTATTAAGCAGATGAATATGTAAATAATGTTAAATGTTCCTGTGCTAACATCTTTATTGCAATTATATAGTAGCAGTTGCTGTTCCTTTAGTAAGAGAGGTTTGGGTCTTAGTTTTTTGTTTAATTTGGAAGTGAATTGATAATTCTCTTGCCAACTATGGCATATGAGACAATGAACTTCACAGTAAAATTTGACTATAATAAAACACATAATCTGTTTCACTTAGTTTTAAAGGAGGCAGTTGTTTAAAGCAGCTGGTGAAGCACACAGATGTTCTGGTTGAGGGCAATCCAATATTCAAATGGCATAATGTGGCAACAAACTCTCATTTTAAAATGAATGGCTGACAAAGGGAATATTTAGTTAAGCACCCTACCCTTAATTATAGTGGCAGATATTTTTCATCTGGAAGCATGTGTTCAAAAGGTGCTGAACAACTGAGCCTTCTTTCTGCAGAAAATGCTGTGTTGCAGTTCCTTAAGACAGAAAAGATGCATTCACTGGCTTGCTGGACTCAATTCCGCTCTGTGAGTTTGCTGCCTGAGTCTGCAAGTGAAATGACAGTGGCTGTGCAGAGAGGCTTCATTCATCTACAGACTTAAGTGTTGTGAAGTCATATAAGAGGGGAAAGCCGAAGGTAACATGCTTGTGTCAGGGTCCTGCTCCTCTACAGGGACCAGCAGAGCTGAATTTTTAAGCTGGGATGGAGACCAGCTGCGTCAGTGAGTTTCCTTGTGGAGACAGCTTTTGATCATAATATTTTACTCATCTGCATGAATGCCTGCCCAGTGAAGCATGGAAGTGTTGGGCTTCCTCCCCCTGCTGCAGAAGAGGAGGTCAACTTATGCAATTTCCTTGCACTTCATTTCTTTGAATTTGCACAGCTGCCCTCTCGGGACTGCAAAGTCCCTGGCCCTAGGGCCTGCCAGTTTTGGAAGCTTCTGAATGTCAGGTCTAATCTCAGTTTTCATTTTTAAAAACACAAAGTTCCTTGACCTTTTGCTTGCAGAGAAAATGGAGCTGTTCCCAGTCAGTGAAATCTTGGTGCCATTATGTTTCTGGGTATGAGGTGGGAGAGACAATGAGATGTGACTATTTCATATTCCTGTAATAAAGTGAGGCATGGTGCCTTCAATTACACCAATTAAATCAGTTAAACAGTAACTTTCCTCATTACCACAAGGCCCCCTGCTTTACACAGGCCTGTTGTCCAGCACCAGGAGCTTTTCATAGCCCACCCTGGCCAAATCCCAGGGCAGTTCTTTATGGTCCCCGAGGTGGGAGCTCCTCACAGAAGACACCCAAGAGCCTGAGGGGAGAGGGAGGACCAAGGGCACCAGAGTAGTTGAACCTGTGGGAGTACTGTAAAAAAAGCAACTGTGGGTATTTTCTCATTCCCTCTCCTGGCTGCCCAGTCTGAAGCCATTACTGGAATAAAGTTTCAGGGGTCCCGCCAGGAACAGAAGGTAAGTAGGTAAGTGGCATGAAAAGTTTAGTCTGTGACTGAAAGTACAAACCACTCTGCCCCCTTCCACAGCCTCCAAGGCTTCCTTCTTTGGTGCAGATCATTTTTTATTCTTCTCTGAACCCCTCCAACTGCCAGTTTGCCACTTTTAGCCCCAGGGTTGTAATTTCTGCCTACCTTCCCTGCCCATCAGCTATCTATCATTGACTGAAAGTGTTAGTCAGACCTGCATCTGTCGTTGGGGCTGTGGTTTGCTGTGTATCAGCAGGCTGTTGTCTGATGCTTCCTGGCAGCAGGGGTGCTGCAGGGAACTATGAATCTCATCTGGTAAGATTGCACTCGACTAAGCTGAACTTCATTTCTGCATTGGCATGATCCCAGTTTATTAGTGCCATGATAATTTTGACTGAGTTGTATGCACAGGAGTTGAAGTCACACTTCTTGTTTGCAGGAGAGGCGCAGTGTTTGTCCTTCTGCCATCCTTGTGGGTGAAACAATTTGTCTTTCCCATACCGATGTGCGTCACCCAGTGCTGTTTTGATTAACTGCTCACGTTTTCTAGAGTGCATCACCACAGAGAGTCCCTGTGTCTCAGTGTGGTAACCCTGCTGCCTGCTTGCATGGTCTTGGAGGCTCTGATAAGAAGAGCCTTGTTCTAGCAGTGTTGTGTCTTCCCAGCCTTTGGAGGACATGAGGCACGTGGGGCATGTAGGAGCTCTTTGAGCTGGAAGGATGAAGGTAGAAAGTACTGAGCTCAGCACTGTCACCATTTTAGTGCAGAGCTTTGTCAGATTTATTCCTATTCCCACCTCTGTTACTGAGACCCAGAGTCAGGATGTTCTTCAGGAAGAAGATGATGGGATGTGGAGGATGGACTGAGAGCAGGGCCTGGGGAGACAGGGGGTGTCTTCCTAGGCTTGTGTTAACACTGAGATCTCTTGGGCAAAACAGATCCACAGTCCATAAAATGGGGATAGGGACACTCCTGGAGTGTAAATGTACTAAGGGTGCAACACTCTTCTTTTGGACACAGCTTCTACTCAGGTGTTTTCTTTCAATTACCCATCCTGGACAAAGTTACATCTATATTTCTATGGTACACTTTTATAATGTGAATTCCCAGCAAAGCCCACCTGTGGCAGGAGATTAACATATATAGGCTTTAACACATTCATTCAGATTTAACTACCTTTTCAGGAAAATATTTTAAAGTACCTTCTCCACATGAGAGGTTTTCTATTGCTAAACATCTTGAAAATGAATGCACTACCTCGGGGCAAACGCAGTATCTTTTTATTGCTCATAACACGGTTACTTTAAATCTTCTGCCTTTACTGAGAAAATTATCATCCTTGCTGAGGATCCCGTGTTGAGGATCCCTCCATTAGTCTATCAGGGAGGCGGTTAGTAGAGAAGTAGATGAGTCATGTGAAGCCTTGTGTCTCTTAGTGCATGTTTGCAAACCTAATTTTAGTCAGTCTACTCCATTCTACTCTGCCAAAATTAGATAACATTGTTACAGCTATGCAAGTGTTTAAATCAAAAAGATTCTCCTGATAAATATAATTAGGAAAAGCAGTTCCCTTAGCTGCATTTAGCTGTATTCAGTCATGGATCACATATACATCCATTTTTTCCCCTTTTTTTTTTTTTTTTTTTTAATCTTCAAGGTACCTAAATTTTGGGTTCTAAGACTGCTCTCAGACCCTCTGGCTTCAGCAGGCTTTGTGCCATGTCCTTAACTGTGCACACACCCAAATGTGTGCCTGACATTTCCTGTGCATCCTTCTGCTTAAAAGTGATTGTTACCACTGCTGTGTTCTGCCTGCAAATGCCCTCATGAGGCACAGCAGCAGTTCAGATAAAGATTTCTTGACTTGCCAGGAAAACATCCTGTTGTGTTGTTAATTTTTGATATTTCACACTGCATCCATTAGATTTGTATCTGAGCACCTCTTACCAGTGAATCTAACCCTTTTGCCCTCGGGAATTAGGGGATCTGACAGACAGAAGTGTTTTTATGGCCACAATCTGAACATGGACTGGGACAGGAGCAGAACCTGATACTAAACACCAACAAAACACATCCAAAAAGGAAGAAAGGAACTGATAGCCTTTGCAAATTGACTCCTGAATACTACATCTGATGCCACTGCAACAGGCTTTTAGCAGTATTTGTTACCTCTGATTAGATTTGTCAGATGTACTAGATGACAACAGTCTATTTAAACATCCATTCATACTCTTGCTCTAGAGTGTTTTAGAGTCCTGGGTATTATGTATTTGGAGTTGAGGGGACACACACAGTCTCTCTCTTCTTTCCTCCTGGAACTCTAGTTCTGTTTTGCCAGCCATGGCACTTTGCTCCTGAGATCTCCTTGGCTTTTTGTCTAAAGAGGACCAGACTTGGAGTCTCTGGACTTGTGTTTCTCTCCAAATGCTCATGTCGGAGGAATGAACTTAAGTCATAAAATCTTCTTTGCAAGGTGAGATTTCTTGCTCTGTGCCTTTCCTCCCAAGCACATCATCTGTCTGCCAGCATGGGTTATCTCAGCCAGGTGTGCTGCCTGCCTGTGGGAGAGGTGGCTAACTCCAAACTGAAGTGAGTGAATGCAGTGGTTAAAGGGAAGAAGGACGACTGGCCTGTCCCCCCTTGTGTGCAGCCTGCATGGGGAACAAGTTACTCATGCTTTGGACAGCATGTTACAGGCTTCTCGCAGCTTGGGATCCCACAGATGCAGCTGATGTGTGACCAGTGATCCAGCCTGGCTGGACTGTGGGGCCATGGAGCAGGAAAAATGCTGGGATGTGGTCCAGAAGGAGACTACTGCACTGGAAAATCTCCTAAAAATGTATCATTTAGGAAGATCTTAATGCCAAAGAGCATCATCTTATCTCAAGTCAGGAGCTGAATGTGGGATCTTATCCTCTGGGATAAAAAGGGGCTGGGGAGGGGAGATTGAAATATCTCTGTCTTGGCCATATTGATCCTTCAGACTTCTCTTATCCTGTGGGTTTTTCTCTCTCCCTGTGCTGCCAGTGTCCTGCAATGTGCTGAGGGAGGGCAGAGCCCTTGCTTCCACTGCACCTGTTTTCTGGGTAAACAGATTCGCTGCTGTTGACAGTGGTCCACAAGCTCCTCAGTCTGTTAAAGTTCCATTTAAATAAACAAAGCATATTTTCAGTTGTATGCAATGTTTGGCCATGGTAGCAGAGAGCCCTAGCAGGTGTCTTTAAGGCCTGTGGAAATGAGACAAAAATCCCCAAGTGGAACATGCAGTGGGCTGGCTGCTTAGCTCATGGAAGCTGGCCAGCCTCCACTGGATTTGACCCAGGACAACTAGATTAACACAAAACCCAAAAAAACCCCCAACCCCATTTGTTTTCTTTCTGACCAGAAATGTCCCCTTCTCTTCTGTCTCTCAGCAATCAGTCCTGCCCCCTCATCTTTCTCCAGTTCTCCTTTTCTGATCTATTCCCTTCTTCCTCCTGCCACAGGGATCAGAACTACAAACATGCCAGTTGCTGGTCTGGAGTAACCCCAGAACAATTTTGCCTTCTTGCCACTTTGATATTCCAGGAAGCAAATGTTGCCTTTAGTTTTGAAAAAGAAGGTGGAAAACTCACCAGAGGCAGGTGAACCAATAGGGTGTAGCAGCTCTGTGCTGGCACCAACGAGTTGTGTAGAAGTGTTGGGATGGCATTGCAGGAGTGATCCTGTGGTGCTGCATCTTCCAGCATGTGACACTGGGAAGAGCTCAAGAAGCACAAGACCCTGGCACAGCACATTGGCAGGTCTCACTCCTGGACTGCATGTGCAGGCTGGGAGTTTGCCTTTTGGTGGGGAAACTCCATCTTCAAGTCCTAATGAAGGACCTGTTAGAGTTATTCCAGGTGGTTATTCCCAGAGGTGCCTGAACAATCTTGCACATCCATCATGGATTGCTGCATGGAGCTGCTTAGATGGGAGAGTATCACCTGCCTAGCGTTGCCTGAGTTAGGAAATAAAAAGAAAAAAGTCTTTATTTTCAGGATTTATTATGATTGGATAAAACAAATGAGCAGACAGTCAAAGGAGACATTTAAATGGGAAACAGAGAAGGTAATGGAGTTAATGAGATTAAAAATTGATCTTGAACAGTGTGTATTAGATTATTTGTATTTATCTTGGTGTCTCTGTTACTGGGACATTATTAATGGCATACTCAGCAGGTGTGGTTAAAATGAGGACTTTTTATTTAAAAAGGGGTTTGAAATATGAAATGCAGCAGGTAAAACAGATGTTACAAAAACTGGAGGCCAAGAAAGCCATTATTAGACTGTTTTCTGCCTTCAGTGGATCTGATTACCTGATCATTATTCTGAACACTGTTAGAAAAAGGTGGGAGATGTGAGAGATTTCTCCTTGAAGTCTTGCCACAGATGTCAAGGTACTTCTGTAGCTACATGTTAATGTATGGCTGAGCAGCCTTCAGAGACTGGGAGAAAGTTCTACTTGATTAAAAGCAGCATCAGGTGGAAAATTGTGAATGAAAAAAATCAGAAATCGTTAATTGTGAATTATGGATGAAGGTTTTTCTCTCCTAGTTTTATATCTTTTAAAAAGAATTGTTAAAATCTATCTTAAATTAAGAATATTTTAGTTAGTTCTTTATGCTGGCTCATGAAGTTAAAAAGAATGTCTACTTACAGAAGGGGTGGAAGTCAGAAAATAGTTTGTGTTTAAGTGTTGAACCAAAATAGCCTCTTCCTGCAGAAGTATGGAGAGGATTGCATTAATTCCTGCTAGTTCTCCTGCATTGGCTAAATAATGGGAATCCAAAATTTGCAGACTGAATAGAATAAACACAAAGTTTTGGGGTTTGTTTTCTTTCTCCCTCCATGTTCTAAGTATAAATAGAATTATGAATAAAAATGTAACCTGGTAGCATTAAAGCTGTGGAGGGACCAAGCTTAAAGTCTGTCAGCTCAGTGTTATGGCAGATGATATTTTATATTTATTTTGTAATATTTTTAAAGTCAATTTTTAGATGGAACTTAGGGAGTTACATAACTTATTCTTGTGTGCTGTGAATTAAAATTCAAATTTCCATTGCTACACAGTGTGACAAATCAAAACCAGAAAAAAATTCGATGAAATGCAAAATGTATGTCATTCATTTTTTGCCTAAGTTAATATTAAAATTAAAAATTCTGAATACAAGTATGGTTAATCTGTGTAATTGCTTATTGCATTCCAATACTGAATAATGCATTCTGCTGATCACCTTAAGGATGCACCAAGTTTCTTCTAAGCAGTAAGAGCTTCCGTTGGGAAAACAGCTTTAAAAAAGCACAAATGCAAACTGAAATAGCAGTGTCCCCACCCTGTTTTAATTAATCTTACTGATGTAGGTCATTATTATTATCAGTGATACAAATCAATCTGTGCACTTAATGCTTTTGCAAGAACAGCCTGTGGGCCCACTTGGCAATGAACGTGGGCTGGGAGGAGCCTGGGCAGTGGGGAGGGAGGTGAAACCCCAGGCTGCAGCACCCACCCAGCTCACTGCACCTCTGCTGGAATTCCTCACTGCCAGAGAAGAGAGCTGGCCAGGACAGCACAGACCCAAGGCAGCTTCCACAGTGGTTATGAAATCCCACTCTGCAGTCCCCCTGGCCTTGGCTTTTATTAGAAAGGTTTTAAAGTATCCCAAATTGGAACAGAGCGCTTAGTTGCTACATTAATTTGAAATAAAAGGTTTGTTACAGCCAAAAATGATGGTTTTCATTTGATTCATCTGTAATAGTTCAATTTTTCTGTTTTCTGTGCAGAGAAATAAATCACCATTATGTGCTGATTTCTCTTTATGCTTGTTTATTGTGGTGTGATGGTTTGTTCTGCTTTCAAGTGTCATTAATCCCCAAGAAGTAAATCAGAGATTCTGAATAAGCTTTTCTTTGTCAGGTTTCACTGGGATTTAATCCTCAGCATTGTTAAAAAGACTTTTCTTTTTATGGTGGAGCCTTGCTAGGAATTACAGCCTGCAGACAGTGAAAGTTCAGACATTGTAGCTGTCGCCTGTTAGTACTTACATTTCTCTTTTTCCCTTCTCTTTCTGCCCAATGTAGCTGTCTAGGGCTTGGGTGAGGTTTCCTATAGACATAGTGGTTTGACCGAAAAGGGAGAGCAGAGGAGGAACTGTGCTATAATCTGGTCTGGAGCTCCTGTCTGAGTCTGGCTCGCCGCTCACCCACACGGTGGCTTTGGGTGAGTTTCCCAGCATCACCGGCTGGAAATAACCACATGGAGCATTTAGTCTTGGGTGGTGCAGCCTCACATCTCTGTGCAATGGAAAATTTAGGCTTTCGGTGCAGGAAGACTTGCTTCAGAGCTGACAGCAAGACCGAGGAGACTCATTACAACAAAACAAAACAAAAAACCACCCCCAACCCTCAGTAAAACCACTGTGCCAAGAACTGCCACAAACCACATGTTTCCTCCCATGCTCCGTTACCTGCTCCTCCCAAGCAAAGGCTGCAGCACATCAGCCAAGAGGCAAATAATTAAAGGCATTCCCATACTGTGTCCCTGAGAGGTGTCAACAGTGAGGAGTCCTGTTTGAAGGATGGTGGTGCATTTAGGAGAGGGGGAAGGATTCACTTCTTTGTTCCCTTCCCTGTTTCTGGAAAATGCAATCAGCATTGTTGTGGGCTGGTCCCAGATTATTTAAACAAAATTGAAAACCTGAGGCTGCACGTGGCAGAAGTAGTTTGTTTTCACTCTAGCTGTCTTCAAAGGAAAAGCTCCAGAGGGCCACCAGGCACTTGGACAGGTTTCATACCTTGAAAGGTTGCTGGTGGTAGAGTGCCTGCTCCATTGGAAACATGGGATGCTCTGGTGGCATTTGAGGCAGCAATAAACCCATGCACAAAGGCAGAGGGGCCCACACAGAGAGGACAGCATACATTAAAAGACTTAAGATTTCACAGGAGGAACTGGATTTTTTGTAGGATTTTGTAAACCTTTTTACTTTGTAAAAAGGACTCATGACCTGTACAACAGTTTTTTGCAGTTTAGGGCTAGTCTGCACACCTCCCAATGATGCTGCACAACTGTGATTTTCTTTCTGGACTTCGTATTTGTGGCTTTATATCTAAAATTTCCGCTTAAACAAATTTAGCTTGATGAAAATATCAATCAGCCTTGGTTTGGGAGAGGGGGAGAGCCTTTCAGTTGACTGCAGAGTGATTGAGATGCAGATTCAGACACTGAACTTGGTGTGGATGTGTGAGGTGGATGCAAAATGAATGTATGAGACAGGCAAAAGGATCTCTGAGGAGAAGGGCTGAGTATAAAAAGGCGTAGATAGGGATTTCTTGCAAATCCTCAGAAATGCCTCTGATGCAAAAGGGATGTCTTTGTTGCTGGATAGAGTTTGCCATTAGATTTAAGGAATGATCATTCACTCTTTGTTTGAGACCACTACAAGGGATAAAAAATTACACATCTGCTTCCTGCTGTCCTGAAATGCACCCTCCAATCTGCAAAAATAAAACAAGAGCTGATCACTTTTCAATATGTATTGGATGTTTTATTATAATATCTGCTATGTGCAGAACAGCCTTGCTAAAAAACTCCAGAAAATGTAAATGACATGCTATGAATAGGCAAATGATCCCTAAGCAGTAATGTGTGCTGAATAACCTTTGTACCTTAACAACCTGCCAGATCTGCAGTGAAATCTGGCAGCTGAATAATGCATTGGGTTTGATGCTGTACCTGGATCTGGGCATGGAAAGCAAGACCAGTCAGCCCTGGCAGTGGGACTGCTGTGTATGACACTGGAAAAGGTTCAACCACAGCTTCTCAATGGAATTGGAGAGCAAATTTTCACTACAAAACAATGCTCAGGACAAGCTGATTTGGCCTTCTCCACTCCCTTCATATTCCTTTTTAAGAGCAAAGGACCATTTGTTGAAAGCAGAATGTGCCACTGCTGCTACGCTTGGAGGAAAAGACAAACCATCCTCTTATAGTAAGGATGAACACTGCAGCAGTGTCTACCAACACCAAGATGAAAGAACACAAACCTAACTGTGTGTCTTATTTTGGGCTTCTGAATGTTTCTATCACTCTGTGTCATCAGAGCTGTTTCAGAACATATTTTCAGCTGCATCAGCCACAGTGAATATTTTAAAAAATTCTTTCCTACTAAGCCATTCTGCTACTGACTGAAAAAAGGGAAAGGGTAAGGCCAGCTTTCAAAGGGATGCATACCCTGTCTGCTTCAATGAAATCAATATGTTAGTCTCCACCTACTCTGGCCTGGGGTTGTTTTGTGGACTACGTATCAGAAGAACATCATATCATTACAAGCATTTGAAAATTATTCTCTAAAATCAATATGCTATTTTCTCTTAAGCTTGCATTTAGCAAAATCTTCTCAACATTTCTTTCCTCTGAAAAGGTTAGTGGCTATTAATTATGAAAGAAATGCATCTGAAATTATATTCTCCAGTGACATGGATTCATCTCTACTATGGCCCACACAATTCTGTTCTTACCACAGTGACATTCCAGAGGTTACACCCAAGATAAATTTATCTTGATGCATGCTAGGTTATTTACCCATGGAAATATGGGGGTAAGGGAGGGTGAGCAAAATCTGGCTGCTGCTGCTGTGGCTGCGCACATGCTAGAAGATCTGCTGGCAGCAAATACGGCACATGGCGAAAAGTTAGCTGGCCTGATTCTGTCTTTTCCAGAAAGTCAGAGAAACGGAGGCAGCCCTGAATCCCCTGGTCTGACCACAAGGCACGTGGGTGTGCTCCGCGTGCAGCTGGATGGGCAAGGAGCACCCTGCACTGCCCCAGCCATCGCTCCTCGTATGTCAGCTTCTCACAGAGCCCAGACTGCTCAGACAAACAGGCTCGGAGGGGAAACGCGGCGCTTCAAAATGTACCTTTGGTGCCACGCTAAAGGTCATCTCTGCTGTCGCTCTTCCCCCTTAGTGTGACCCAGCGCGGTGAAAAGCAGCTGCCCTGGAAAGCAGAACCACACCGTGTAGCTGTAGGAACAGAAACACACTCGTGTCCATCCAGTGCCCTGGTGTTAGCTCCAGAACTGCTCATGGGTCATGTCTTCATCCAGTGAACTGACAAAAATTGCCATCCTCTCTCTCTGCTTCCCTCAGCAGTTGCTCATTGTGGACTTTTTATTTCTTTCTCCAGCAATGGTCTGCAACCTTGAATTGTGCTAACAGCACACATCAGATTGATGGTCATGCCATGTGGGGTGGGGAGCAGGGGTGCCCTAGTGCAGCCACCAGCCTCCTCATGGAGATTGCAGTCATCAATTTCCATCTGCTGTGAGCATCAACAACATGATTCCTGGCTTTAGGAATGTTAGTTGATTCCCAAGGCTGAGCAGGTTTTCATTTGGCAACCATTACTCCACCCTCACCATCAATGCTATAAAAAGACATCAGCGGCAGGTAATTTGCTTTGGCTCTATAATATGTGAGCCTGAAATTACATATTTTCCTCTACTATGTCAGATCAGTACCCATATTGGTACCTTTTGAGACTTTACAGATGCCTTATAGCTTTCAATCCAATAGCACAGTCATCTCTTTTGCTGGCTAATCAGAAGCATTATGGTTCAACACTGGTTTTGGGGAAAAAAAAGAGAAATCTTCAAACCCTAATGAAACATGGCGTGAACCAAGCCTGAAATTTCAGGATGATGGGAGAAACAGATCAGGGCAGTAAGCTCATAGCCCTGTTGCTGTTACCCTGCACGCCATCCAGTAGCACCAGTCCCTCCTCCTCAGCCCTGTTTGCTTGTGACTCTTCCTGGGTATTCCCCAACCCCCTTCCCACTCAGCTGCAGGCTCAGGGTCTCCATTCATCCGTGGTCCCCACTTCATGGCTGAGCTGGTCTGCAGGCACACACAATAGGAGCTGCTGCACTTTAATCTGAATTTGAACATTCATTTCTGTCAGGGAAGACCTTTGCCAGGGTGGAGAGGATGGGTGGGGATGCTGACAGGGAGAGGGGACACCCTGCAGGAAATAGCTGGGGACTGTGGAGTTGAGGTTAATCCCTCGTGAAACGTCAGACCCCACAGGCTGCAGGTACATCTCTGGTGCAGCTGGGTGGATCACTAAGCTGAGTAGCTCTGAGCTGAACCTCACGAGGGCTTTTCAAACACTCATTTCCCAAATGCTTCTAAACAATGCCTGTGATTACTCCAGAACCATGACTATAACACTTGGAGGAGGAAGAAAGGCTTAATAAACCCAAATGTGTTTGCTAGCAGTAATTCACAGCAGGGTCTGTGGCTGAGCCTGCCAGCTGCCACAGTCTGCACGGGTTGCATTTCGCCAAGCCTAAAAGCAGGACCAGTATTGGCTCTGGAGAAACCTACTGCTCCTTCCTATTGTCTAGAGAAATGAATTGCTTTGTAGTAATGCCTGGAAATTGTGTGCCAGTCACATGCTAAACAGATAAAGAGCAAAGAGAGTGCAGATTTCTTTCAGTGAATTTCCAAAGCTTTCTCACTGAGGTATCATTCTCTTGGGACTCCTGTTGAAAAAGGGGCTCATTCCTCCCTGTGTTCTTCCAGGTGGTGGTTTGTCCCTTCAGGGACTATGTAGAGCACTATCACATCAGGTGTTGTATTATAACACTTAGTTATGCAAGTGCTAACTGCAGCACTGAAAAACAGTGTTTATTTCTTTTCACCATACACCATTCTGGTGTGTTCCAGATCCATCAGGAGCTGCAAATATTCTAGGATAACTATGGCTTGTTCCTCTCCTTGCTACTGCTGAGCCTGCTGTGGCTATGAGGGATCTGACTGGTGACATGTGGGAGGTGGGTCTGGGACACCACCATAACACTATCTAAATGTCCTGAGCTATGCATGGGAGCATTGCATGGGAGCATTACATGGGCTGATTCTGTCCTTTCACAGGCTGCTTCCTGGAAATGTTCAGGGAAGGCATTTACATCATCCTTAAATTCTCTGCTGCAGTGTTCGTCTACAGTTTCCCACCCAAATATTCTCTCTGTTGGCTCTGAAGTTGCTTTGTTGTTTTTATGTTTTACATTGTTGCTTTGTACATTTCTCCAAAGATATGCTCTCAGCTCTATTCTTCAGGATACCTTCCTCTGAGAGCAGAGGAGTGACTCCATGGACAGCAGGAGTTGTGCATTTCTGAACTCACCCATTTAGGTCACTTTAGTGCTGATATACCTGCTGCATCACCCATCTTAGCTCCCTTCTCTTGCCCAGGCACATGCAAATCCTCTGCTGGGGCCTCCTGTCTTATTGCTGTCATGTCTGTGTCTACCCTGTGCTCTGGTGTTTGTTCTATCTGCCTCTAGAGCTCCAAAATTATGCTCAAATAGGCTGATTTCTTGAGCAGGGACTTTCACCAGAACAGAATGGAATTTGTCCTTGGAAATGAGGGGGAAAAACCCTCCTACAAAATCAACAGATTTCTCTCAGTATAAAACAAATTTGGAGGGAGAAGAATCTCCTTTCTTCCTCTACATGCCTCCATCTTTTTCCCCAAAGTGTTGTAAACAGCAAAACTGTTTCTGGTAAGCACTGTCCTGGCACTGGAAATGGCTTTCTGTGGCTACTTACAATTACTGTGGAGATCGATAGGGAATAGCAGAAGTTGTGCAGTGAAGAGTGAATGACATGAAGTTAACTTTCCCTCCCCTGCTGGGATGTATAATGTACTGTGGCCCTGATTCCTTATCTTCTTTATACAAGACTCATTTCAAGCTTGATTTTTCTCAATTATCAAAAAAAAGGTAGAGATTTAACAGTGCTGAAGCAACCCAAAATGTTGCTGCCATTCAGAGATGTGTCTGATAATCTACCCTCCAAGCACGTTTGCAGGCTCACAGATCCCTTCACCACAATGCATTTTAAGTTCATCTTGTTACCTTTCATTTATATATATATCCTTGTGCTGTGTTTGGAGCTGTATGGGGAAGACAGATATCTTCATGTACCTTCCCTTAGAGCAATACAGGCCACAAGGGATGTCATGCAAAGGACAGTGGAACAGTCTTAAAAAGCTGGGGAAAAATTAAAAGCATTGAGAAAGGAATGGGAAGCATTTTGTGCAATCTACACATAAACAAAATGTATAGCATCTTAAATGGCTTTTTTTCTTAATTTTTTAAAACCTGGACAGCATGATGCCTGCCATGTTGAATTGTTTCCTTCAGAAGTCATTGGCAGCAGCAATTGTACTGAAGTGGTTTTGAAGGCTGGACTGAACAGCGAGATAAATAACAGTTACATTTTTGGTTTGTGCATTATCATATTGCTCTAATTCAGCTTAATGAGTCAATTATCCACTTACAGAAATTAATTACAAAACAGGCTTAAAAGTGCCCAGGATGGCTTCTGCCGAGCCAGCATCATGTTGTGGGATATGATGAGTGATGCTGAGCCTCCCTCAATCTCTGCCTTTAGGAGACTCCTTTCCTTGGGATACAGGTAGTGAGAAGGGGGAAACTTTGGTCTTGGACTGCAGTACAAAACCTCCTGACACTGCTGTACTTCATGTTCAGCTTCACCTTGGGTAAAAGTGGGCTTGGGAACATCACATGTTGAGGAAAAATCTGGAGGGGTTTGGAGCTAATAGAGCTGCAGCACAAAGGGCTCACTGTCATTCTGGGGTTCTTGGGTGCTCAGAGAGAGGATTTACTGCAGAGATTCTGATCTGTAAGACATGGAGTGCCTGTCTGTAGCAGTAGTGCATCTCATGTCAAGGGAATGGGATGCAATAGATCAGAGTTAAATTAAAACATATTTCCTGTATTTATAAATGAGCAGTGATATCCATTTTCCTGCTTTGGTGAACCTGACACATATGAATGTACAAACCTCAGTCTCTGGTGGTTGTTATTATTTTAATAGTAAGTGAAAAGCCCAGAGAGTATAAATTGCTTGTGTTTCTTCATGTCAAAACAGGATTATATAAACCTGAAAGGAAATACTGTATTCAGCAGAATAAAACTGATTAATATACTGCCTGTTAATCTTTCAATATTAACACTGATTGAAGTTGGGGTGGTTTTTTGTGGGGTTTGGTTTGGTTTGGTTTGGTTTGGTTTTTTCTGATTTGGGAGTTGTTTCTTATTATCAGTAAAAGAATTTAAGCATTGAATCGATTATTTGAATATTTAAAGGCTGAATCGTGCATTGCCATGAATGCTGTGATCTTTAGAGGCACTGACAGCTTTCCCTCTGGCTGTTAACATGTCTGCTTTATGCAACACAAATGTCAACATCACTACTCCTCTAATTAGAGCAGTAGGTCAAACAGTGTCTTTGTCTGCAGAGGAACCCGAGCCATTAGCCATGTTAAGAAGCAGCTCCTTTGTTAAGCTTGATTTATGTTTCTGAGGTTTATTTTATCCTGTGGCAACCTACAAATGCTGTTTTCAGAGTGGGGCATTTTTGCTGACTGCAGAAGGGGAAATACACAGAAGAGTTTGTCCCTCCACCCATTCAGCCTCTGCCTGAGCTGCAAAGCAAACCTTCCCCAGCGATCCCAGCTCGCCGCAGGTCTGGCCAGTGTGACAGAGTACATTGCTTAGTTTTATTCAAACACAAGAAATGTAGGTTTCCAGAGAGTTTAAATTATAATAGTCCTGTAAGTTGTAATAGGCTATAAAGGTAGAGAAATACCATGCTATCCCTTAAAACTGATGCAAAGTAAAATTGCCATCGTCCTTGTTCGGGTTTTCTGCTGGAGGCACCAGGTCGGTTTTGCCTTTTCTGATTTGTTTTTAAGTAGAATTTAGCATCATTTTCTTAATGATAAAGCTTCCATTTAAGATCAAGAAAATAGTGTTGTCTATCTTGAATATCCAAAATATATTATTGATATTTACAGATCATCCAATTTGTTTTTCTGACATCTTTGATTGCTTCTCTTCCAATACACTATGCGTCTTGCAAAACTGAAATTACCTTATGGAAATACATAGAAAATACTTTCAAAATAGACTGTGGATTTAACATTTTTATTTTAATTAAAATTTTTAAAATTTTGTTAACATATATTTTTTAATAAACTGATTTTTATATAATATTTTTTATCTCTGTGATCTTGGATTTTAGTGAATAAGTAGTTGGTGAGTCTCCAGTGGAAATTCTCAGATTTCAGAAGTGCAGGATTTTTCCTTAGAGTAATTAATAGTCAAATAAGCTAACACTGGCATGAGCTACTGTGTATGTTTTAATTCAGCTAGTTGTTTCTCTGGAAGGAGAGTACCAGCAGTAGAGAGGAGATCACAACAATCTTTCCTCCTCAGAGAAAAGCATGGTGGAGAACAGTGCCAAGATGGACAGTAAATGCTTTGGGTATTGTTTCTCTCTGCTTTGTTCTCATTAGCATTTGGCATAGCCACCTGTGCTTCCTTTCTGCTGCCCATTTCCCCTTCCCTACAATGCCATGTGCCACCACACGGATCAGGATGCTGTCAGTGACTCCTTACAGATGAAATATTCATTCTCTGTACCCTCTGGCAAACCTCAGGCACGTGGAGAGCGTAAAGGGGAGTATTACATCATCCCTCTAACCCATCCTGAGCACACAGTATGCCCAAAGCCTTGTGGCACTGGTGGGCACTGGTGGGCATCTCTTGCTTGTCTGGGGCTGCCTTGTCCAAGGAATTGACTGTAATTGGTCCCTGGGGTATGGGCTGGGATGTGCTCCTTCCTCCATGGATGATGGTATGGAGGGCTCTGCCTGCTGCCTTCCCACTGCTGCCTGCCAAAAGCACTGCTCAAACGCTTTGCCTCTCCCAGGGTTATTTATCTGGGAAAGGAAACCACCTCCTGAACACCCCTGCAAGGTGCTGAAACATGCTTTTAACTAGTGGGGGGAAGGCTCATCACATTGAATCGGTAGGTGGAAATCTGAAATGGCTGAAAGTGCTTGCAGTGTTGCAGAGAAAAAAGTCTCTTCTCTCTTTCTGCTGTGCCCCCAGCATGGCACTGACATCTCAGGGGAGTTGATGGTCTGGAGATTTCCTGTGTGTTGAAGGATCTGTGCTTTACCACCATGGCTCTTCGAGGTTTTTTTGGTTTGGTTTGGTTTTTTTACATTTGCTCAGTGACTGTCATTCTGCAGAAAATTAAAGCTGTTCATTACCCCAGACAGAAGCTGTATTTGCAGATTTTTGTTGCCCTTCTCTGAAGAGACAGTGCTGCTTCTGCCAAATTAACTGCAGCAGATCTATGACCTGGAGGCTGCTCTTCAGTAGGCTGGAATTAAACCATCCAACACACATCCAACATAAACACTGCTCCTATAATGAAGCTCAGATAGAGGATACCAGGTGCCAAGTCTCCCTTGGATTTTAGTGTTACCTAACATATATTTAGAAATTCCAGTCTTAACACTAAAAAACAAATGAAACTCAAATAATGGACATGATCCTAATTTGTTTTCATTACTGCAGCACAGACCTATGAATTAATGACTTTCAATTAGGTTTTCCACTTTGTAATGAATATAAATTGAAAGACTAAGGCATACTATCTCCTCTTTTCTTTTTCAGAATAAGAATATCCTTATATGTGCACCGTAACATTGCAGATGAAGAGCATGAAATAATTTCGTCTATTGTATGTGCATAAAACAAGTTTAATATGGAGATCATGCATAAATATAAGTTTCTTAGTTTGCATAATAGTTTGGCTCACATTGACTCAGTACAAGTATTTCCTGGAGGCTGTTGTGACTCTTGGTCAAGTTGATGCTCTCTGTTGCTCTGAACAAAGGAGGCACAGAGAGGGTCATGGATGGCTACCAAGTTGGCCAGTAGCTTTAGGAATGAGCTGGGGAGCTCTGCTGTTTTGGAAACCTGAGTCTCCACAGGTTTCACATTGAAGATACCATGTTGGCCACGCTAGCTGTACCCTGGTTATTTGCTGGTAGCCCTGCTCAGCAGGGAGAATTCCTCCCTCCTCACCCTGCAGTGCTGGCTCTCACACAGCTCCACGCAGTGTCTCTGAAGGCACACTTCACTGCATGCTGTGTTACGCTTTATTATAATGAGCTGGGTGCTCATTAAAGCTTCACAGTCATAAACAGAGCTGTAATTTTGCTTGAGGAGCACTGTAATATTAGTTTGGCACCTGGAAACTAACCTTATCTCAAGCTGGGTTATGTCAAAATGTAAGTGAAGGTACTTATTTGTAACAACTGAAGTGGATGATAGAATTGCAAATGTTTATAAAATGTACAGATGAAAAAGTGAAGGAAAAATCTGTCTACAATTCCCCTCTCATTGACTCCAGTCATTCAGCCCTCTGTTTCCTGGCTCTTTGGCATCAAGGCTGTACAGAGGGACTCTGCCCTCATCCTCTGGTTTCAGAAAGTTTCCATCCCAGCAGAGCAGACTCACTTCCTAGAGACCTCCAAGGGTTTGCATCACACTCCCTTTCCCTTTGTATGTTCATGTAACCAATTAAATCAAGAGGCCACTATTAAATGCTCCTGATAAAACCATGGTCTGCCTCCCATCTTTGGAGCTGCAAGTGCTGCTGTGGCAAGGAAGGTACCACACTGCTTCTAGACAGGGGCAGAGCTCTGCCCAGGGTTTCTGCTGCTCAGGACAAAGGGGCTCCATCCACTGAACACCATCTTGCATAATGTCTGTGAGCTAACAGAAGTACAGACATATTTAAAGCATGAGTCTCATTTTTGGCATCTGACTGAGATCACCCTGGAACTGTATGGTGATGCTAAGTTTAAAAAGACTGATCCCCAAAACCTGTATGAAGGGATAATGGTAGAATAGAACAGAATAGAATAGAATAGAATAGCACCAGTAAATTAGAATTTGTGACAAACCCCTGTCTTTTCTGAACCGTATGCTCATTAACTTTTCAGCTGACCCGGCACCAGCTAACAAAGCAAGTGTGGTACTGATGTATCAGGGAGTGTTGGGTGCCAGAGCCAGTTTGGTGAGTGTGGATGTGCATGCTGCTGAGTGAGAAGTATTCTGCCTGTTTTCTGGGAGGTTCTATTAAAAACTGCAGTGCCTTCAGACTCCAAAATCAGAGCTGGGCACTGAGCATGGCAACAGTGTGCACAGTGCCTCAGGCATGGCACAGACCAAGAGAGCCTGCATAGAAAGCAAGATATAGAAAACCTCTTTTATCAGCATGTTTTATTCTTATTCTCATTTTTAAAATGGTGTGAACCTAACTCTAAGTGACAGTGGAAGTGAGAGACCAAGAGGAATGAGGCATCTGTCTGTGCTGGCACACCAGTTCATAGGACTTGCCTTATTCTATTTTCCTTTTTCTTCTATTCTGGGGCAGGTGGGACGAGCACTGAAGAGAAAAACACCTCTTTCCAGAAAAGATATGGGGAGGGATGGAAAACCAGACAAATGATAGAGTCCACTAGCTGTGTAACACCAAGCTGGGAGCTGGAGACCATTCCCTGTGTAGGCTACCATACTGTCAAAGTGAGGCAGGGAAGTTCTGTTTTCACGCATCACGTTTTTCAGAGAAGCATTCCCCAAATCTGTGGTCAAATTTCCGGCTGTGGTTGTATTATCAAGTGAGTAAGGATCATTGTCTGTGTGTCAGAAGCCAGTCAGCCTAAGCAGAAAGAGATGACACAGGCAACGAAGGCAGAAATACTGAAGAGGAAAAGTTCATGGCAAAAAATGCAGTCAGTTCTTACGAAAATGGTTCTTTGGAGCTTATGCTCCCTAACCCAGTTCCAGTGCCCTTCACAGGAACACAAGCTGGATTTGACTGGGGCTCTCAGAGGTCAGGGCTTTATCCACTAAGCTCTAACTGCCTGAACTGAGCGTGCAGCCCCAGAGACGATTGAGAGCTTTGCCTGGTTTCTGTTCTGTTTGCACTTTGGGGAGTTGGTTTCAGCAGACCAAATAACACTGTAACATTGCTCAGCTGATAACACACCAATTATAAAGTTCACTGTGAGAGATCTTGCTGTGAGCTGACTGAAGGGTTCTGTATCAGTTTTGATTTTGGTAAGCTCTTCAGGGTGTAGAGAGAAGCCAGCACGTGATGTAGGGCAAGATATCCAAGGCTATGGGAATTTATTAAATCTTTCAAAATTCTTGTGTTGTTTGGTTTTTTGGTTTTTTTTTTAAAATTAACAATTCAATCACAATGCAGCTTTGAATGCTGCTTTCCATATTTTTGTAGGGGCTGAGAAATAATGGTTGATGCACTTGAAAGAGAAATTTTCCTTTGGATCCCACCTGGCTGTGGCTGTTAGCATTACTGTGGAGGCTGAGCTGCCTTAACACTGGCCCGGTGCAAGATGCACTGCAGGTGTTATGTTGCACCTTAGAAACCCTCCACCACCTTACCTCAGTCCTGAATTTGTGACTTTGGGAGACGGTGGAGCTGTAAAAGGTGCAGAAAGCCATTAGCAGGAACAGCAAGCTGAGTTACTACTGAAACTTTCCCCATCCTCTGTATCCTTTTTCTTACCTGTCCTTTCTGTAATTTGTTGACTTGTGAGTGATTTTCAGTTATCTTTTAAATTTTTTTCCCCAAAACATTGTATCAGTAATGCAAAAGAAAGAACAGTTTTAAATATTTCAGTGCTTTTATAATAAACCAAGGGTGCTATTATGAAAAACATGTCTTGACACAGAGGCTGTTTAACACTCCCACTCTGTAATGGCTCAAGGGCTAAACTTTTATGTTAAGCTTTGGATGGAAGGGGTATCTTTTGACAAGTCTGAAGTGCTGACAGAACCCCTACATGTTTTAGGCAGTGAAAAAAATGCCAGACAACTTGAAAGTTGTAGTTTTGGAAAAAGTCTGTAATTTTGATGCTGATTTTGAAAGGGACTGTGCATGCCATTGTGGAGTGTTTGATGGTCATCAGATGGATAAGCTGGTGAGGTTATCAGTGGAGGTGAGAAGCAATTTGTTGGGAGAACCTCCTTACCAACCTGTCTTTAGTTTGCTCTCCTAAGAAAATCAGGTTTACATTTCTGTCTGCCCATCCTCTTCCTTCTCTCTACCACCTTCCCAATAGCTGACCAGCAGATCCAGAAGTGTCAGCCTAGTTTGACAGAGGAATAAAAGTTTATGAGACTCACCAAGAGTATGGAGGGGAGAGGGATTCAATCTGGTGTCCTTCATGAGGTAAAGGCAGGACATGGTCAGGTTGAGCAGCAATTCGCTGCCAACCTGCACGTTTAGTAGATGCCCAACTCTTTAGAGGTGGCACATTATGTTCCCCTGCATGGTGATGGGAAAGTCACAGAGGACATAACACCGTCAAGAAAACAATTTTGGAAAAGAGAAGGAAGGTTGCTAGGAGAAAAAGGGTACAAATTGTGGTAAAGCAAGAATACTTCTGCCAGTATTTGACAAACATTGCTCACAAACAAGTCTGGTGCACAAATGTGCTCAGGAATCCTGTTTCAGTTTTGGCACTCAGAAGATGTTTTTATCTGCCAGGCAATGGGGAAAAAATCTTTGCCAATAAATAATGGAAGGAGGGAAAGGGGAAAAAGAAGGGGCTGCCAGGATAATTTTTGTTTTAGTAAGTATTGCCAGTAGTTTTGGACAAAGGATTTGCATACTACACATCTCCTTTTGCTAGCTCTCCTTGTGTTTATTTTCACAAAAAAAAAATCTGAAAATTATTCTTCTTGTGAAATTTAGGTGATATCCCCCCACACTGATTGCCACAATTAATACAGATTTTTGAGCAGATTTTATTGACATTTGGTGCTGTTTTATGCCCACCTTGAAGAGGGTTCCACCTTTTCCATGATGGAAAGCCACGGACAGTCAGATCTGCAATGTTCACTTTTTATCACAATGAAGATACTTAATCTAAATCAACACTGTGACTCAGTTGTGCAGCTTGCTGTTTGTGCTCAGGAATAATGTGTTATTCTTCCCAGCCAAAGCCTATCTGCAGATATTGGGGCTACATTCATTGTCCGTCTGTGCAGACACTGGATTTAAGATGGGGCTCTGGTAGCACAGTATAATTTACCTTGTTTTACTGCCTGACTGATGACACAGATGATACAAAACATAAGTTTCTGCTGCAGCTGGAATGGCTAATTACTAACAGGAGTTTTTCTACCAACTTCAGCAAGGACAGAAAGGGTCTTGGGTCATGCAAAACTACCCCAGCATCCTGTTAGATGTTACAAGGGATTATTGCAACATTTGAAAAATGTGGAAGGAATAGGGATGCTTTACTGCTGTTACAGGAGAGCTTCCCTGCCTGCATGCACCACATTGTGTTACATGGCAGTGAAAGATGTGGGGAGTTGACTTGAAAAACTGCTGACTGTACCCATTCCACCTTCAGGGATCCTTCCAGAAGTTGAAGTTTCCCTGTGCTTGTAAGTCAGCTATTATTTCCAACCTGTCTTATTCCAAGAAATATAAATATCAGAAAGAAGGTTAGAAACAAGGTCAGGCATTCTTCATCTTCATCCTTCTAGAGCCTGCACAACCCTCACTTTGGGCCCTGACTTTTAGGGATGGTGTTGCTGTCTTGAAAAGTGCTTTCCCAATGAACGTCAAATGATATGACTTGAACATCAGACAGGCACATGCCTTTAGAGAACTGTAAGTGATAAAAGTACAGTTAGGTGTGGTTTCTGATCAGTTTTTGGTCAGCTGTTTGTCCTCCAGTCTCTTCAGCTGTGTTTCCACACATTTCTTCACTCCAGCATCCCTTATATCAGAAAACCTTTCCTTAACTTCACAGCTGCTAGGCTGCACCTGACACACCCATGCCCCTCTGAAAGGCTTGTGATAGAAACACTTCCAGGTGCCCACAACATGCTGTAGAGGTGTCTCATGATACAAGTATCTTATCTGTTCAGTAAAACATGATGCTTGAATTGCATTTCAATGGTGGATAGCTTTAAATAGCTAAGGTTAGTACCAGGATTGAGGCAGTGCTAGTGTTGGTTCTAACTATAGGTACAGAGGTGCCACCATGCTGGTGGCTGCAGTGAGACTGCTCACATGGAGGCTTAGAAGATACAGCCCTTGGCACCACCAGCTGCCATGAAACAATGTGAAAATGTTTGTTCAATAAGGACTGTAAAATGTCCCCGGCACTCAGGACTCTTAAGTACTTTCATAATTTCAGGGGAACTTTTTCTGGCAGACTTTGATCATATTAAATAGATTTCCCATGATATCATAATGCCCCATTTGTTATAAATGTGCTGATTTGCGGATGTGCAATTAGCTGACTCAAGCAAAAAAGCATTATAGATATCCTGTGTATGAAGTGGCAGTTTATTTCTCTCCATATGGTCTATAACTTGTTCCATGCTGCTTACCGTGGGGTCTGGGCTCACTGCCCATTGCTCATCACAGTTTATAGAGAGGAAAATTGAAGGCAGCCACAGAGTTAATTCTTTGCAACACAGTTCTTTCCTTAAGGCAATACCTGAGCTGTTTGCATCAGCCAAAACATCCCCTTGGAAGCAGGTGAGTCCTGACTGTTCCCTCTGCAGAGTGAGGGTGAGATGAAATCATCTTAGCAAAGGGCACTGCATGAATTGAGAGCCAGGGGCTTCCCAGAAGAAAAAAAAATAGGGTTTCCCAAATCCTGCGTGACTCTCAGATCCTTTAAAAGATCTTTTTTCCTGCCATATGTTTGTTTGTCACTACTTGAATGGACCTACACAAAGGGCTAAATCTAGACCCTCTTAAGTTCATGGAAAGACTTCCCTGGACCTCAGCAGTGATGGGATTGCATCCTAAATTAATTGTCCCAAGAAGACTAATTTGTAAAATATGCTCAGTGCAGGATCAATTGCTTTGCTGTCAGTGGCAGCTGGCACCTTACCTCACTGCACATTTTTAACTTTTCTAGTAGTAAATAAGGATATTCTACTCTCGTTTCTATTTTCTTTCTTGCTCCTTTCAAATGAGTGGGGAGCATGAAAAAAAGAGATTTGAGAGAGCAAGAGCATATATTAATGTACAGGGTTAAACTTTCTGAGGACAAGGAATTTTTTTTTGCCTCATCAGCATGTTTAACAGTTGCAAATGTCAGTGTATGAGGAAATGTCTTACATTCAAAGACTATTAACAGCTGTGAAATTAGATTTACAAATCTGAATATATAACTGCATATTTTATATGGTGTTGCATATAATTTTTGCATATATTCATGAAACTGTCTTGTAGTTTATGAAATGTGAGTGTGCCGTTTCAGTGGGAACTTCCAGATTTCTTAATCATGAGATCGTTAAATGAAAGACTTTCCATATGCAAATTTTGAAATTTGTGCAATATAACATGATGCTTTTTGAAGATAACACAGAACTATCACCAACAGATATATAAGTGTAAATAATTACTTGGAAGGTGTGAAACATGCTCATTAAGAAAAAAATATTTTAGTCATGTCCACCTTCAAATAACTCTTAGGTGGGTACAGTTTTATATTATGATTGTGATTTTTTTTTTAGTAGTATAAGCAACACATTTTACAGTGCTTCATTCCATTCTTAAAAATAGTCTGGGTTTTGCATTTGGAGATGAATCATTTTGAGGTTGACATGCTCACCTTTTTGGCTCAGCCTATAGCTCTGTGTATTGAAAATATGTAACATTACTGTTTTACACAAATCACAATTCATCTGGTAATGAAACCCTCCAAAAGAAAGCGAATACAATACTTGGGAGTCTTTGGAACATGAAAGCCTAGTACATGGCCAGCAGACCTGCTGCTTGGAAACCTATGGGAATATTCACTTAATTGCAACTAAAGCCTCGTTCTGTGTTTAGGAATCCTGATCTGCTCACACAGATGTCAACACATGACTGAAATAATCTGTTTATCCAGCATATGGTCCTTTGTGAGGACAGGATAGAAGTCAGCTACTCGGTCTTATGTGTCATTTGTCAGAGTGCTGTTTCCTTCTAAGTGCTCCCTTTCTAGCGCAGGGCCATGGAGGCATTTTAGCAATGCAGAGAGGTGATTAGAGGCACTTCTGCTGGAATGTATGCTGTGGTGCTTAATGAAATTAATACGGCTTATGACAGGGGCATGGAGAGGCAGCCCTGGGCTTTGTCCTACTCACTGTCACTGTTTCCCAGGGTGACATTGGATGTGTCAGTAGTGACCTGCTCTTTGCTGTGCTTTCAGCGTTCACAGTGCTAGCAGGAGAGGGGAGGCTGGGAGTTTTCAGGTGTGCTCAAAGGTGTTTGTTCAGGAGAAGCAAATCTTTAAAACCAGGGTTTTCTAGCTGATATTATAGCTGATATTTGTGTGTAAGGAGAATAATACCTGCTTGGTTTAGCAGGAAAACTATTCTATCTCAAAAGTGCTGTCTCCTTCCCCCCAAATCAGTGACCATGTGTATCTCAGACACGACATCAGAGGAATAAAAAGGCTCCTCAGATCTTTGTTTAGTCCATCTTCCTATATCCTTCTGCCTAGAACAGTGGGGCCAGCATGGCTGATCTGGGCCATTAGTGTTTTTGGTCTGTACCTATTTGGAGATGCATTTTTCAGGTCATGTCCTTTTCTAATACATGCACTAAAGTACTCTTCGCACTAACTCTACAATAATAGTCTAAGTGTGTGAGCTCTACAGAGGAACTGCCACTTCACCCCAAATGGAGATCAAATTCACATTGGGGTCAATGTCAGATTTTAAATTCATGAAAGGCAGGATTTCTTGAATGAAACAAGGTAGCCCCCAACGAGATCCACACAGATGTCAAAGCAGGAAGGTATAGTCAGGAAAATGCAGCAAATTTGAAATGACAAGAAAGTGATAATAAAATGCTTCATTAAACAGGAAAAAAAAAAAATCAAACATACAGGAAGAGCTGTGCTTAAATGTCAGTGAGAACTTTATTTCTTGTTGGCTTTTAAACTCCAGAAAACTGAAACTCTTCAGTCATACAGAGATTTTCTGCAGAAGAACCGGAAGCAGCAGTTGAACAGGCAATGTGCTATCAGCCGTGAGAGCAGCCAGATTTTGACACCCATGTTTTCACTAGGTGCCATTTCAGCAGTAGTTTCCATAGGTCTTGCAGTTGGACCATGAAAGTAATCTCTTGTAACAGGAGAAACAGTGAAGGTGAAGAGCACTCTGCTCCCCTGCTTAGGTGGAACAGCATTTGCAACCCTTGCTCCCCAGCAGAAAGTGCACTGAAGGGTTTGTGCAGCTGGTGTGCCTTGCCAAATTCAGCCTGTTTCTTACACATCTCTCTTTTTGCTATATTAACCAGGGATGTAAGGTTTTTCAAGCATATATTGCACTCTGAAGCCACTGCAAGGTCATCAGGAATCGTGTGATCTCCTGAGGATTGGTCTCCTCAGGGCTCTGAGGGTTTTGCTCTCATTAGTGGAGACTTCAGAGCCTCTGGTGCTGACTCCAGAGAAAGTCTGTGTAAACTCTGTGGTAAAATCATGGCTTCTGGCTGTGTTTCCAGCAGTTCTTCAAGAGCTGAGCAGGTCTGCAGCTTGTGGGATGCTTTGGGAAGTTACCTGGTGTCTGCACCCTGCATCCTCTGCTGCAGGTCAGGTTTGGGCAGGTGTGCAAAAGGCATCGAAGTATGTGTGAGAGAGAAAATTTTGCACTGTGCTGTGCCAGTCAAAGTTTTGGGCTGGAGCTGGACCTCAGCAGGATGCCAGGTTGGCTACCAGGCAGTGTGGGGCCCTTGGTACCACCAGGGCCTCTGGGTTTGATTTTGCATTGTGTAAACGCCCATGCCATAAATGAATTACAGCAACTTTTTTTTTCTGGGTCTGAGCATTGTTTGCTTTTGCTTTTTCTTGGACAGTGAACCCATGCCTTGAGAAAATACACGAAAGGTTTTTAATATCCATGCCTCCAATGAGGCAACAATGGTGCATCTAATCTGGATCTATATTGTTTGCACTTTTGTTCAGTAAAGCACCTATAAGAAATAATACATTTCTTCTTTAAAGTCCCTTCCCCGCCCCTGCTATGTGTTACTTCCTGCCCTCCTGCTCTCTCAATAGCTCTTCCCTTTCCTGTTTTGGTTATAAGGTTTCATAGAGACTTTTGGCTTGTCTCCCTGCCAAATTTGTCTTCTGCTCGGGTGAAATAGACTGTTTGGATTTGAGCACACGTGCCGGATTTGAGCTTATACCTCTGTGGGATTGCCTGACCAGGTCCTCCTCCATGGCAGGCACGTAAGTATCTGGGGACTGCGCCTGTTGGCAGGGAATTTGTTGACCAGAATTAATGTGACTGGATGTGAAGGAGAGCACGTATTGTGATAAACACAGAAGGTTTGCATTTTGGTTATAGCCATGTAGGATAATTTATAATTGTATAAAATGGTAATTAAGCTTTTATGGGAATGCTACATTAATATGCATCCCCTGGCAGTGAGGGAGAAGCTGACTTGATGAAGCGAGTGTTGCTTCATTCCTGGTCTGCCTCCATCAGCTCGAGGGGAATTGTCACAGGTTTATTTACATTTCTTCTGGGATTGAAGGAAAACCAAGTCAAAGTGATGCCAGAATTAATGAAAGATCTTTATGCTGATTTCCTCTATTAACTTAGGAGTCTGCCTCTGCTGGTCATTAGTTATGATTATAATCTTTCAAAGTCTTTATTTAAGGTATTATTCTCCTGAAATGCAGATATGGTTGGGTGATGAGTGAGAGCCCTCAGTCATGTATTTTCATTTGACAATTCAGTTTTGTGTATTGCATAATTCATACTTTACAAGATTAGGTACTTCTTGGTTTTATTTCTGTAATTTAAGGAGGAAGGAAAATAGTTTATATTAATAGCAACCTGATCCAGTTGAGTTGCTTTTTTACTGTTTTTGACTAATTGAGTTCATAGTGTTTCTCCAGGCCATTTACTTGACTCATTTTTAGGAAGTTCTAAGCATTTACTTGATACTTACTTTTAGGAACTCCCAAAGTGAATCTTCAAGGTGGTATGCAAAATCTGAAAGTGAACCCCACTTCACAGAAAGAAATTTTGCATGATTCAAAGCATTAATGAAGCAGTGAAGTTCCTCCTTTAGGGGACTCCATTAGCAGTGACTTCTTGGAACTTGGAAGGAAAAGTTTCCTGGAGCATGGCCTGGCTCTGGGAATCTCTCTGCCCAGCAGCAATGGCACTTCTCTTAATCACACCACTTCCTCAGTGAAGTGCCTTTTGCAAAGCACATCTCTTTAAGCATTTCTTAACAGGCTGAGTTGAGATATAACTGGAGTTCCCCTTAGAGTCATTTGAATTCTTACGCTTCAGTTTGCAAAACCTACCAGAAAAGGGGTGGGTTAAAATTAACAACATTGCATGCATGGTTTAAAAATCCCAGCAACACAGACTGAGCAGATGTGCAGGCTTACAAGGGCATCAGTCTGTGGCCTCTCTGCTGGTCCCAAATCTCCCCTGATTGGCAGATGTGCTATTTAAGAGCCGTGGCAGACACCGAGAGGTCAGGGCTCTCCATGGACTTTCACTGGCAGCACTGAGGTCTGAGCTGTCCTGGACTGACAGTCAGGCCCAGGTGAAACATCTGTTCTGCTGCACTCATGTTTTGCATACTGTATTATTTTTTGTGTTTCTACTCACTTTTCCCATGCTCAAGAGCACTGAGGGGTAACAGAAGGTTATGCAAGTTTCTCTGGTCATGCCAGGATTGCGTGTGTGTTCCTGAATTTAGCAACTCATCTGCCAAAGTTTTGGCTTAGTGTGCAACCTGGGTGCCTCATAAACATCCTCTTTTTCTGATTTCCAGCTGATGTGTCTGCTGTGGGTATCTGCAGCAGATACTGGACAAGGCAGTTCCCACTGGTTATGCCAATGTATTAAGGGAGAATTCAAAATTAATGTCTTATTCCTAGCAGAAAGTAACTTTTGAATATTCTTCCTTGTGGAGGTGAACTGGAGTTCATCTTACTCTTGATAGCACTTTAGGTACCAATATTTCCATTTCCTCCTCTGTAAAATATGTATTTGTCTTGCAGGTGTGTCATGACTTTATTTAACAGCGTCAGTCTTTTTGAGAGCTGCTTATGAAGGAGGCCTGATATTTTTCATATTTTCTGCTAACTATTTAATATTAAACTGTTTAGATGCTAGAGTTTAACAGTGGAGAAAGGGGATGACCAGACACCTGCAGCAGATGCTCAGTGCAAAAGGCTCATCTCCTGCTGGCAGTGCAGACAAACCCCAGCACCAAAGGCAGATCTGCAACATGAATGTGCAAGCTGAGCAGGAGACCCAAAAATAGCATCTCCTATGGGATCTGGGCTTCACTTCAGGCTGACTGGGGCAAGGGCAGCACTGCTGGGTAGGTCTCTGCACAGACAGGCAACCTGGGGCAAGTGCAAATTGAGAATTTCTGACCACTGGGCCTGTGGGTTGGCTTGTCTGGGATTGCCACGGCATGGAGCTCACAAAACAAATGGAGATAGTCATTGTGGCACCTCCATATTTTACATGAGAGTGTGACTGTTCCTGTTTAAATATCTGCTATAAAAGAGTCAAGCATCTGCATGTCCCTGAGGATTAAAAACACCTTTCTGGATGTAAAGCCCCCAGGGGGCTGCCCTTTGGTGTGATCAGCTTGCTAAATGCTGTATTTTCTCTGAGAGGTCTTGCTACATTGCTTGAGGAAGTTCTTCAAGGCTCTGGTGCAAAGGTGAACGATGGTGACACCAGCTGTGCTGCAACTGTGGCTGTAGAGGGAAGTACACTTTGAAACAGGGGGTCCCAGAAGGAGTCCCAAGTAGGACTGACATTGTGCTGGAGAAATGGGGCTCCCAAGGAGAAGTGGGGTCATGAGCAGAGCTGGTGGTGAATCTCTGGTGGGAAGGCTGGAGAGCCACTGTACTAGAGCATTTCATAGGTAATGAGCTCAGATCTCAGCTATGGTCTATATGAGCCCAAATGACCTGACTCACTTGTATTCAGAGAATATCTGAGGTTTTTTGTTCTCTAAAACCAGTGGCCAGAGAGAAATGTCCACTGTTTCTGGTTACTACTGAAACACTTTCCCTGCATCCCAGTCATTATTATATCTGTTAAAGTGAAAACTATTAAAATGTTAAGCAAATTAGTCTATTAGTGTTTGAAGAACACTTTAAAATGCTTCTGGAACATGACTTGTAGCTTGCTAATTCTGAGGTTAACACAAATGTGTACTGCGCAGATCGCACATCTCTGTGTACAGGATTTCGGATTTACATTAGCTGTTTAAGCTGACAATGAGAGTATTCTGTCAGCTTCTTAAATTAGCATCAGCAATTTCTTGCATGTCACATTTAACCACACAAGTGTTACTTCCTGTGGTAGACTCAGTGGACATGTAGAGTGAGGTGTATTAAGTGACTTTTTCATTATCTCACACGTTCTCTGGGCTGAGGTTTCTTTCTGAAGTAAGACAAGCCTGGGGCTAGGTAATATCAACAATTTCTCACACCAATAAGAATTATTAGATCAGTCCAAAATAATTTTCAATTATTAATAATTTAAACGTTATGTGGGTATATAGGGGAGATTGAAATGAAAAATAAGGTAAATCTTTGTATAAATAACTGTGTGCCTTTTCTATGAACACAAGAAAAGAGCTTGTTAGAAGGTGAAATAATCATAAGCAGCTTGAAACAAGGTAAATCCATACCAGGTTCAAAGCATGAGATCTTGATTTCTATCAGGGAGCTTTCAGAGTTTATGCTGAGAGTGTCTGCCCCAAGGACACAGTTGTGTCTGTAAATATGAAGAACAGTGGAAGTCTCCAGGTCCACCTGGCATGCTGGCATGAAGCCCACAGGATTTAGTGTTTCAAGTTAGCTGGTTGTGGATATTTGTTACACCTTTTGTGAGCATGATTTGGTGACCCTCCAAAAGCTGTATGACCTTGTCCTGGCTCTAAGAGAAAGTATTTTAAACCTCTTCCACTGAAGAGGTGAAAACCATGAAGGTGTGACTGCTGGGTGGGTTAGGCTGGACAGGGGTCCAGGGTAGGGCTGGGATAACCCTGCGCCATGGCAGGCTCTGCGCTGGTCAGAGGTGGCTCAGTCACTCAGTACCAAGCTCTGCAAGTTTTATTCATAAGAGGATAACTGTTTGTAAGTAGAGAAAACAGGTCAGGGAAGGAGCACAGTTCAGCTTGGCCATTCGACTTTTTCTCAGTCTGGAACAAGAGGGAAAAACCTGAGAGACCGTTCAGAGCCAAAGACTCACCTCCAAATGTTATGGTTTGCTCTCTTTTTTCTGTTTATTCTGTGACAAATCTTCTGTGGTTCCAACCTGAGCTTTTTGCTTGTGTATTTGGATAACCCCCTGGGCTACGCAGAGTGGAGCAGGAGAACTTTTCTCTGTTCAATGGCTCCTCCACTACCAACCTCCACAGTTATTTCTGTCATTTGGTTCCCCCTCTCCTCCTACATTTCTTCCTCCTATTTAATTACCTGCAGTCAACGAGGTCATGTCAAGGCATTGCATTTAGTCTCACGCGATAATTCACAAAAAATACAGGTATTTTCCCAAAGATTTCCTGTGCTATCTATTCCATATTCATTTGTGGCTCTTTTTTGGCTGTAGATCTTGGTAATCATACTTTAACTGAAAGTCAGGAAGAAAGGACTGCATTTTTCAAGTTCTGAACAGATGGAAGAGGAGAGGAATGTTACTTCATGGTAAAGGCACCTTGCCCGCAGCACTGTCTCAAAGTGGCTGCCCATCCTCACCAGGGCTGGGCAAGAAAGGTCAATGCTGACCCTTTCAAGAAGGGTTAAATCCAATTTAGCCAATCTGCTAATTTTTGAAGATGAATCCTGGACAGGAGATGGATGAGAGTGGGTCAAAATCTGTCACACAGAATGAAACAAACAGTATTATCTGCAAACTGCTTTTTTTTAATTTACAGTTTTGTAGTATTGAAACAATATTCTGTAAATCTCAACAATGAACACTCGGTTTTAGATACCACCTGTGAACAAAACTAAGCAGACTTGCTTTAATTTCAGGCAAACAAGGGATACTAATGCAGAGGTTTGCCACGCCACAGATGTAATGCTTTCAGAATAAACGAGGGTAAATATTAGGAACCCCTTCCCTTCCACATTTCAATAAGATGTCTTTAATCTGCCCCATAGTAAAGTGTAGCACATTGGAGTAGATGACGTGCACAAACCTGAATAGTTTTGTAATTAAGACCTCTCTACGATTCAATTTTTATATATTTTTATATGTAATTACCTATGGTGCAAACTCAGGTGGGTGAGTCTGACTGCATGTTAATATAAAATAAAATATCAATAGGTGAATCAGGAATATTTGACATGGTATGTGGAATTTGATGGACCTCCAACAAATACCAAATTTCCAGTAACTTTTGTGTATTAGGAAAAAAAAGCAAGTTCTAGAAGTCTGCAAGCATAATTTTGCACAGAAATGCTAATATATAACAAATTATTATCATGGAGAAGGAATGTGGCTACTCACAATTGTGTTACTAAGCCCCATTTTATTACCTGTCATGTGGAGCTCACACAAGTTTTAGTGATGTATGTTCCTAAAAATAACCAAAAATTTTGCTGGACCTTCACGAAACCACTGGTGCTTGATTTGTGTTTAAAATAACATACAGAGAGTAATACAGAGATTCTCAGTGACCTTTATAAAGGGAACGTTTTCTGGACTGTTTTCAGAGAAACCTCTCAAAGCAACAGTGGGACAGTTGTACCTTTTATTCATAGGACAACAGTGGGACAGTTGTACCTTTTATTCATAGGAAGAGTAAAAAGTCTTCAAGATAAAGAGTTACACCTCCATTTAGGGTGAGACAGCAAACTAGCAATGGGTCCCTGGAGGCATTTTGGATGTTGAAAGATTGATGAAGTGCTTTGCAGGAAAGGATTCCCCTTGTGTGCTGTTTTATGTTCCTTTCTGTTATTTCACTGGAGGCCAGATAACAGGCTCAATCCTGTTTCCATTTAAATGAATGATGAAAAACTTCCATTGACTGCAGCAGAGCAGGGATTGAGCTGGATGTGGTTATTGCTTTATGTCACAGTAACAACTGGTTGTCATGCATCAACCACTGCTCCTGAGGTCTGTGTCTGTGTTTCAGTCGCAGGGCAGTAGCAGGTCCTTTGCTGCTGCTGATTTTGGTGGCAGCAAAGCCTGAAGGCAAAGTTGCCTTATCTACTGGGATCTAGCTATGGCGTTATGAGGAATGCCATGTTAAGGTATGGTTAGATGTATTCTCTTTGTTGTAAGGATAATTTAATTAATTTTGACTAATTTAGCAGCTCATGGCAATTGTGGGTTCCAAAATTCATCTGAAATGGAGACAGGATTGGGTTCCAGGCTTGATCTGATAGAGCCAGTGACATTCTCTTGCTTACTTTAGTGTACAGCAAGGCTTGAAGTGCTTGGCAAGGCTTGAGGAGAAGGACATTGTGTCACGCTGGCTGAGTGTGACTCTCCCAGGGACAAAGCTTTCCTGGATCCCACAGGCTTTCTGGGCAGGGGATTGCTGTGCCCTGGGCAGCTGATGCTCCCCCACCTCTGGAGCTGGAGGTGGCACAAGACACCTGATAGCACAGGCAGGTGGCCACCATCCAGCCACAGGACCACACTGGGGGTTATTTTTAGCCTTTCCACTTCCACATGGCAAAGGTAATCCAGTATACCTGCATTTTTGCTGTTAGATTTCTCTCCCATCCTCCCAACCTGTCAATCCAGACTGAGTGTTCCCCAGCAGGTCTGGAGGATGCAGGCAATGCTGCCACTGCTGCCAGGCTGCAGCTCTTGCACGAGTTGGAGGATTAGGCAGGCTGGAAGGAGCTCAAATCCCTCAGCTGCTTGTGTCAGATACGGAAGAGCTGCCACAAGGCATTAGCTTACCTTAAAAAACAGGAGGGAGAGGTAAGGACTGGGTGAGGACATCAGCAAAGGCGCAGCTGTTCTCCAGGTATCTCACTAATCAACAGCAACTGGTGGATGAGCTGGATTTTATGAATTCTGAACGATATAAATAAAACAATGTTTAGTCTTACTGATCTGGATATATTGCTCTGGTAACAGAATTTAGCTGTTTCCGTGATATGTAATAAAAATACAATTTATTCTGAATTTCCCTACCTTGTTCTTTACGGAGATGACTGCCGGCATCATTGATCCCTTTTTAAATGCTGTGAGGACTTTTCAGGCTCTTACCCACAGCCTGGAGGAGGGCTGTGGGCTACCTGGAGGCTGTGCAAAGTGATTGACAAAACAAGCCAGAGTCAGTAGGCTTTAGTGTACCACGGGGGATACATCAGCCTTGGAAATCTTTTTGAGACCCACAAATCAGAAAGATTGAAAATTGCTGCTGTAATCAACCCAGATCCTCTTAATACTCGCAGTAATGTGCTCCGTTTCATGAAAATGATTACAGGGATGGGGTCAGGCAGGTTTGGGTGTGCAGCAGTTGGTATAATTTACAAGTGGTGCAATTTGGCATAGTGGCAGTGCAGCAATATGGTTCAGCATCACCCAGGAGCTTCTCCTCTATATGTGTGTGTGTGCGCGCTAGGGATGCAAAACCAAACGAAGGGGGAAAAGGATTTGTGTGCAAGCGGATTAACCACTTGATATTGCATTGTTGAAAATTATTTAATATGGCTTGAGCTAAGGAAGGGGGGTATATATACCTATATATAGATCTGAAGTTACTAGGACAGTCATGAACTTAAAATTTTTGTGGGACATAAATTTCAGTGGTTTCATTTCGATACACTAACTGAAGCATATATGCATCATAACGTGCGCTATTTGCTTGTTGAAAATCCCTGTTACATCTCAAATCTCAAAAATTTGGATGAGTCATTTTTTTCTCCAACTTCTATTTCCTCTGGTATAAGAAAAGTGGCTGGGGAGTCAGGAGAGTGGAACTGAAATTCTGACCTGTATTGACATGTCACAGCATTTGCCAGTGGCATTTATGGCTCCTGAAGGGTGTGTTTTATTATGATTCTTTGTATGTATATTAGTCAGGATATGATTAACAAACAAGAGGTAATGTATTCAGGCATTTCTGTGAATCTAAAGGAGAAAAATAGTTATTAACACTCTACAACATAATGGTCATATACTTTAATGCTGTAATGCATCCACATTCATGGATTACCCTTTCCTACTTTCTTCGCTACTGGGATGAAGGGAAAAAGAGTTCCTGTGTGTTTTGCACCGTGTATTCTGGGACTCCCAAGTGCGTCAGCGGGTCTGGGTATTAGGCGTCAGCTGGATTAACTTAATTGATTTCTCCAGTTTACCTAACGTGGCTTTTGGTTCAAGGTCTGCTTGCTTCCAGCTTTAAATGTATAACTCAGCTGTGGGTGTCACATTTGTTTTGTCAGTAAGCTGTAAAATATTGGTAGGTTTTCATGCAAATGTAAAAGGCTTTGCTTGCCAACAGATACATAAAATAAATAGAGCATTCATACTGTTGGACAGTTTTCATAATGTTTATGTGATGCAGGTTATTTCTCAGGGCTTAATGTTTTATATAAAATAGATTACCGGTTCAAAACAGCAGCATACAGGAGGTTTTTTTAAGTCTGTGAACACATACATGTCAGCTTTAATTTAACAGATTGCATTTAAAGGATTAGCAGATCTCTTATAAAACATATGTTGTAACTAGTACCAATAGTTTTTGTTGGGCTGTTTTTTTCTTTAGAAGTTTTCAGTAATAAGCAGCAAATTCACTGTTTTCTTTCCTGATTGTGTTGTTTTTTCTCCCCAGTGAACAGAGTATTTGCCAAGCCCGAGCTTCAGTTATGGTCTATGACGATACCAGTAAGAAATGGGTGCCAATCAAACCTGGGCAGCAGGGATTCAGCAGAATCAACATATACCACAACACGGCCACAAACACCTTCAGGGTGGTTGGAGTTAAACTGCAGGATCAACAAGTGAGTAACCATATCAAGTTTCCTGTAAATTAACCTTTGATCTCATTTGGTAGCCTTAGTTCTATACCTAATGCAACATTTCCTGCTTCCTGCAAGGTGCCTACTAGTCTGTTTATACTTCAGTCATTCAGATTTTGTATGATTTTTTTGCACAAAGAATGTATCATAAGTTATGACTGCTTATTTGGAAAAAGAACGTTTGGTAGATGCCAAAGAGATTTGAATGTTATTCTGCCATCTCCATTTTTTCTCACAAAATTATCTTATTTCACTCTGCAGGTTTTGCTGTCAGCTCCCCTCAAATTACTTTTTACTTGTTTTTAGTACTATATTAAAAATATAAATAAAAATCGATTGTTCTGCACTGCTGTCCCACAAAGTTACACTGCTGTGATAAGCAATTAGTTCCTTGTAATGCACTTTAAAATCCTAGGTGCACACTGTGATCTGATTTACAGCGGACTAATTCTGCAGGACCTCCTTGGGCATTAAAGGAGTTACATGGGATTTAGATTATGGGAACTGGCATCAGACCCCCCGCTTTGGTTGGCCATCAAAGCACGATGCTCAGCCCAGGGCTGCCACAGCATGGCTCTGGCAACCTGGTCACGCAGGCTGCTTACTGGAAGTGACAATGACTTTGCTACGCTGTGCATATACAGAGCCATCATTCTGAGAAAGGAAAAGCAGAACAAAAATAGGTGGGGTTTGAGCACGTTGGTTTTCAGATCCTTGCAGTGCACTTTTGAAACATCTGCTGAAAGTTTTGCGACTGCTTTTATCCTTCTCTGTAGAGCAGAGGCAATATATGAATGTAGCCCCATTCAGAAATAGAAAATATTTTCAAAAATAAATTAAATACTTCTTAGTCAGTTGTGAAGGTCAGTACCACTTTGTCTTTCTTTTACATAGCCAGCAGGTGAATGCAGATGACTTTCACGTGACGGCAATCTAAGACGTGACTGAATAGCTGGTGTAAAAGAAGCAGAAGTCATAAAGTCAACATATATATATGTCTATATGTAAGGGAGACTAAGTACCATAGGTTTGTCTTAATCAGAGTATGCAGTTTTAAAGAGTAGGACATATTAAAAAGTCAAATCTTAAGCTGCACTTTGAACATGCTTTGCATCAACTGTAATATTTTATTTGCTTGCAAATGTTCCAACTTATGAAGAGGCTGCATGCTATCTAAAAATTACCTCAGTTCAGAAGGAAACAGGTAGAAGAATAAAGTTTTCTAGAGTTTGAGGGCTAAAAATCCTCTTTCAAATAAACAGAAAGTATATGTTACCTTAGTCACCTAAAACTGCCTAAAACTAAGTGTTCACCTTAAATATGATTGCAAAAATCCAGTATTATGAATAAAGTCAAGACAGCATGGCATAGTAGTATTCAATGGAGCACTGAAAGTCTCAATACTCAGAATTTAATATATTTTATATGAGTCTCACTTGGAATCATAAGCTTGCTAGACTTGCTAAGTATTTGCATTTAAAGAGAACTGAAATTAATTTCAGTTAAAATAATTCTCTGTTCAAGCCATTTCTTGCTTGCTCTCATGTTCTGTTAAATCTCACTGAAACTGAGGTTTTAGTAAAGCTGTTGAGTTGCAGGAAAAGACATATTTGTCTGAAAAAGATGAATCTTCAGCTAATATGTGATTTGGCATCTAATGAAGCTACACAGATTTTTGAAGAGTTGAGAAACTAATTTAAAATATGTAATGCAACAATACCATGGAGGAACAATTTTAACTTTTCTTACATACTGTTTGGCAAGACATAGACTAGAGTAATCTTCAAGGCTTCATCCCTGCCTGACTTTATTTCCCTTCTAATTTTTGGGTTTTTATATTACATCTCTAATAATACCTCTCTATTTTTCATCCTCTTTTTTATTTTCCACGTATCTTCTTTTGTAGACTCTTTTTCTAGTCTCTGTTTAGCTGTCTTCCTGTTTTCTAGCCCTTTTTGGTTCATGTGCTGTAGCTTATGATGCTTTTTTCTCTCTGCTTACCTTATCTCCTTACCATCTCCTTCTCTAGCTGTCTGAAAGGTTCACCACAAACAAATATGTTCTGTAGAGTAGCAGAAGTGGAGCATCATTCTCCCCCTCAGGAAGTGGCCAGCAGGTCTCATTCCCTTTGTCTGAGGCTCTCACCACACATGGCAGCAGCTCTGGGTCACAGACCAGCAGTGCCTAATCTCCCCTTTCTGCTCCCCACGAGGTGCAGCCTTGCACAGGAGCCTGCTGGCCTGAGCAGGAACCTTCAGGAAACCACAAGTACAGACCTGAAGCTTTGAAGTAGCCACAGAGGCCAGAAGTGATTTGAAGCAAAGGCCAGATCAGTGTTAAAATCGCTTAACTCATGAGCTTTGATGTTTCCTTGTGGCCTTCATCTTGGACTCAGTGCTCATAGAGGTCATTTCCAACCTCAACAGTTCTATGAGGCTGTAACTCTTGAAGCCAAACGGTTGCAACCACTGTGTTGCAACTTGCCAGCTGTTGTTGTCACCTGGCCTGCTGTCACCTGGCCTATTGTAAAGGTGTGAGCTTCAGTCACCAAGCTAAAAACATACGAGTGGTCCATCTTTATGGCTTAGCTGAAAAGCAGTAGCCCCCGAGTCCGGAGGCCTGGTCAACTGAAGGTTTAAAATTAGGACTTTACATCAGGTGATATCAGCTCAGTGTGATCTCATCAGCCAAAGGCACGTGCTGAGCAAACAGGCAGGGAGGAAGGAGGGTGCAACTGGAAAGTGAATCATGTCTCCTGAGGGGTTGGTGTGTTCATGTGGCTGTGAAGGGAATGTGGAAACAGGGCCTTGGGGAAGGCGAGGCATTTTACATGTGAACCCAAGCCAGAACTGAAACACGGATGGGATTCTTGGGATGTAAGCTAACCACAATTTTTGAAAAAGAAAGAACCAATTAATCACTGTTGTAACTTATTAGAAATTCATTGGGTTGGGGCCTGCCTACAGAAGTAGGGCCTGCTTTGCAGAAGTGAAGAATCTGGCCTCAGCTGTAGCAGTTTTTACATCCTCCCTGTGGCAGCAGTCATGTCTGCTTCCTGTGAGGTGAGCCTGAGTGCTGGCAGTGTGGCAAGGCCCAAGCTGGAAACAACCTGCTGAGCCATTTCTTGCTCTGGAGAAACAAGCATTTGTCTTGTCCTGGTTCAATAAGCAAGAGTATGGGTGGTGAGGCTTGTGTGGAAGCCCTTCTCGTGGTCTGGTCTGTGCTTACACCTCAGGTGCTGCTCTGAAGCCCACTCAGTCCCTTCTGGCCCCAGTCCTGTGGGTCCCATCAGCCACCACCATCATCACTGCTGACAGCTCACAGCTCCACAGCCAGAAGGAAGGGCTTCTTTACTCTTTTGTATAGATCCTGAAATTCCCTGCCTGTCCCAGGGAGCCTAAACCTGAAACTAAGGTGAAAGGGGGAAGGAGAGTACTGGGTAGAAAAGAGGCAAATTTTTTTTTAACATTATAGTGATGGGAACATTGAAAGGTGTCAACATAATGCTATGCATGACTGGTCTGTGAAACTCCTTGCCATATGAGATCATTGAAATCCAGAATTTAAAAGGCTTCAAAACAACACAGACATTTATATCAGCAACAAGACTACATTGTTTTAGGATTTAAAATACTAAAAGGGGGTTGAAAAGAAAGAAAATGGCATATAAAGTGTCATGTTTCAGTTTTTAAGTCAAATTCTACATGAAGAGTTATAGGAAGAACTGTTTGTCATGGACAAATCCATGATTTATTCCAGCAAGATTTCCAGTGAGCTTCTCCGATTCACCTGTGGTAGACTGCAACTGAAGATTAAAAGATGAACTCTTGGTCTGCTCAGCCTGGCAGATGTGCTCTTTTCCTGACATACGAAGCTTTAGAGTAAGGATCCCTTAGAAACACCTGTAAAAAAGCCCCATGCTTCAAACAGGGAGACCTTCTTTATTTTAATTACTGCTCTGAAGCACTTCATTATCATCATGTGCCTTGCAGAGTCTCCACACCATCTGCACAAGACACCTTTGTGCACTCATTTTTAACAACAGCAGGAGAGCCCCTCCTCTTTTTTTCCTTTTTCTATAAACACGAGCCAAAGGAGATAAAAATGAAACTCTGGCTATTTTAAGTTTCATTTCTCAGTTTTAAACCCTCTGCTTGAGATGTACTACATGTGTGGGCATCCTGATGATACTGAAGGTCAACATTCAAATTCCATCTTTATTCAATTAAAGGCATCTAATGATGAGAACAAAGCAGACCCTTGGTGTTCCTTGGGTCAGTGTTCTGGGGAAGCAGGTTTTGAACAGTTTACCTGACTTCCATTAAACAATTTTTGGCCTAGGTTTTTATTATTTCTGTCTTGTGTTCAACAGCTGCACTGCACCCTCTGGTGCTCTTTGGGCTTTGATAGTGGTGTCCTTTGAAACAGAGGTTTCTGTTAGTAGGTGAGAAAGACTCACTTTGAAAGCCTGGGAGAAGCTCACAGTGTTTCCAAACATTTCCTCAAAGATACTGGCTGTGCCTTCCCTTGGCTAATCTACTCAGGAATGTTTGGAAGAGTTAAAAATTGATCCATGTTAAAACTGTTGGTTTAGTAATCCAAGCTTGAGTCTGCTTGATGCTCCAGAGACTCTTGGAGTGTGAGCAACATTGGTAAAGGCTCTCCCAATGCTCAGTGAAAGAATGAGGGTGATGTCACCACTTTTTAAGGAAAAAAGGCTATCCAAACTGTCAAATACAAGAGGAAGTTCAATGCCTTTGCTGTGACTAGTTTCCAGTTCATTCTGGTTGGTGTGGGAGTGTTCCCATGTGGCATGTTGGTGATGTGGTTCCCATTTCCAGAGGACTAACTCTTGGGAGGCTGAGTACCCAGTGTAGGGCTGCATCTTCCTTTGGCTCACAGGTCAGGAATCTCTCAATGAAAAGTGTCCAAAAAAAGCAGTGTAGGTCTGATTGCTTCCCAGTGCATTTGCATGGAGCCTTAATAATGATACTGGTTTGAGTGCAACAGTTGGACCATCATATTTGTGCCTAAAGCTAGACCAAGTATTCAAGGACTGTTCCCTGTGTCACTCTTTAATGCTGGCTCAGAGTAAATGTATTCTAGAAATAAGAGTGTATCTCTAATTATCTAGTGCTGTAGTGGCTTCTTTGCTGGTTTCCATAATTCTTTGTATATTAATATAGTAAAGTTACATGACATCCATTAACTATATCAATGAGACAGTGTTATCCTTCAAAAATATTAACGTATGTATCACAGCTTGTTCCTTATTAGGTGCTCATCTAATGTTTCTCTGCCAATATCAACTGGCAATCCCCTGAAAATTCAAAACTCAGAGCTAGGAGTCATTAGTCTTTGAAATTAGTTTTAAAAGTCTGCATTTATAATGCAGAGGAATTGGCAGTCATCTAACAAAAATATTGTTGGACTAATTAAATACACTGAAGCTTTTTAATTGCAATCACAGTGTTAACAGAAAACTTTCCAAAATGCTGGTCAATCAGACTGCCAAAAAAATGTATTGGTAGGTTTTCTGGTATGTGGGATCCACCTCTAACATAAATTCTGTGTACAAAGCTGTACAGTGGTGACGTAGACACTCCTGCCTCTCCACCCTCAGCTAGAGCAGCTTACACTTTTGACATTGGAGGTTTCTGTCTGAATCCCAGCTGTGCTGTGTAGCTGGCTGTCCCAGTGCCCTGCCCAAGGATAAACAGGGCATTGTATTTAGCAGATTAAATTTCAAAATAAGCAGCCTTCTGCTGCGGTCACCCCTTACCTGGAGAATACCACATGCACAGCAAGGGAGAAGGTGAGAGAGAAATGGTTGTCTGGTTTTGCCATTGCCTGACTGATCCTAAAGAAAAAGTCCCAAGCACAAGAAGCTGGTGGTGATCAGGCACATGGGAAGAGGAAAGCAAAACTGGTGCAATGAGTCAAACATTTATGTGCTATAGGGCAAGGTTAGTGCCAAGACCTCTGTCTGCCTCTTTTTCCAACAATTGTGCATGATCATCCTCCAAAAGATGGAAACAGCTGCTGGCACTGGCTCCTGACAGCTGTCTGCAGCATCTGCACAGCTGCATCCTGTGGAGGTGCTGTAGAAAACACAAGCAGGTAATAGATTTTTGCAAAAGTGGCTTGCAGGTCCCCGAGGTTGAATGGAAGTGTTGTAAATCTCCCCCCAGATGTGGGTCTTCTGTCATTGAAACAGACACTGCCTTACCATGCAACCAGGTAGGAGCTGCCACAGGAACTGCCTCTGCCCATTTAGGTGACCTTTACACAAGGGTTAGGTGTTTTTTCTCACTTAAAACAGAACTGTTTTTAATCCTTACCCCTCTGTTTCAAATCACAGGTAGTGATTAATTACTCAATTGTGAAAGGACTGAAGTACAATCAAGCAACACCTACCTTTCATCAATGGCGCGACGCACGACAGGTCTATGGCTTGAATTTTGCAAGCAAAGAAGAGGCTACCACATTCTCCAATGCAATGCTGTTTGCTCTCAATATCATGAACTCACAAGATGGAGGTGAGTTAATCTCTGTTAGTCTATGACATTTTAAAGTGCTTGTTACCAATCACCTAGTGCAGTTGTATTGGATATTAGGCCATTATAAAACACATTATAATAAAAAAACCTTAGCTTCCAGTAGACAGCCTTTACATCAGCATTTGCTGGGGCATGAATTACACATGTTTTCAGATTTTATTTCCCTTTCTGCTCATTTTTCATGGTGCCTTAACTCACCATAGGAAATCAATAGTTATTTGGGAATGCCTCAACAGACAGGTAGCCCCACTGATTTATGTGGCTCTGTATATGTGTTGTTTTACATGTGAGATGGCAGAATAAAACTTTAAATAAACAGCAGCTAGAGTAAAATTAGAAAAATTTTATAGGATAGACCTCGGAGCTGGTATTTCCAGTGTGTTGGGTCAGCTCCAGCCATTGGCTCTTGTGGCTCAGCTTTCCAAAAGAGGATTGTGTGGCACCTTGGTTATTGAATGCTATATTGACTATAGAAGTCTGTGGTGAATTTTGCTATTCTGTGAATTTGTCATTGCATTAGCTTGACAGAGGCCCAGAATAAAGTCCTGCTTTCTCAGTGGAAACCAGTTTCTGGTTTGTGGTAGCTGAATGAAGCATTGCCCTCAGTTACACGCTTATGACCTCTCTGCAGCTCCTGGGCTGAGAACAGAGTGGTCCTTGTGTGGTGTCTTCTTTTTTCCCCCTGCAAAAACACACACCACAACCCTTTTTTCCTTTTGCAAACACGGTGAGTCAAGGTTTGCATCACTTGCTGCCATCCAGATTTCACTGCAGCGTTCACTGGTGATGGACGGGACCTCTTTAGAGAGAGGTGTTCTCCTGACAAACCTCCATACACAAATATGCCTTACTAAAAAATGTACTTGTAAAATAAAAGTTCAGATTTTTCATTTTGCTGCTTCTGTTCTGTTAAGCTGGCAAATGCAGAAGTCATCAAAAATCAAGACATATTTTAAATTCTGAGCTATATTTAGAAGTACTGAGGACTAAATTCTGCCTTCTTCAGCTTGAGTATTTTCAGCTGTAGTTGTGCCACAGCAGGAGACTTAGTGAGGAAATCTGGCCAAGATTTACCACTCCTAAACTCAAGAAAGCTTGAAGAGTACAGAGATCTTTGGCTGCTCAGATGTTCCCAGCCCCTTCAGACTTCCAAATTTGGATACTTTGACTATGGTCTAGGTGTAGAGATTGGTTTGGCATCTCTGATGAGTCTGCCTTTCTTCCAAAAGCCCATAAATTTGGGTTGGGTTTTTTTCCCATCTGTCTCTTCCCATCAAAGGGAGTGAGGTTTTTGCAAGATTTTGAATTTGTTTCAGTAAGGTGCCTTGTGGAAGCATGAGTCTCAGGATGAGAATTTATCGCTCATAGGCTAAAATACAAGAAACTGCCTAAAAAGGGATACTTTAATTATGTTAGGTACTTCTAGCAAAGAACAACTGCTATTTTAAAGGCAGTATTTTTGAGTACTTGAAAAGCTTATTAGATTTCTAAGAAGTTTATGAATACACAGCAAACAATAATTTGCATTTTATTTTTTGGGGGGTATTTTTTTAGTCATTTACTTAGCACACCAAAGGTGGTTTAGATGCTTTACAGATTTAAAATCCAGCGCATGCTGAAGAGCTTGCATTTAGAGTTTGTACTTGTCACATTCAAAAACATGAATTGGGTCACAGATAAAAAACTTTCTTTTCTGGAGAAAAAGAATGGTCTGGTAAACATTCAGTCTTCAGCAACCTTTTTTCTCTCATACATAAAGTGTTGGAAGTTTCAAAGATTGCCAGTTGTCCCATTCTTTACAGCTGAACTTGTCAAAAACTGAAATTGGCATTGAAGGGAATTTCAGCTTTTTTAAAAAACCCTCTGATTCTATGAAACAAATTCCCAAAATACTCACTTTGCAATTTTTTTAAATTATGACATTTATTTCCAGAGGTATTTCTCTTTAATATTATATTAGCTACACACTGATAAAATATTAGAATGAAACCTTTTATATCATCATAAGTTTTCCCATTAACGCAGTGATCTCTGCATGCAAGTTGACAGCAAAAGTATATAATGGATATAAGGTATAAAATGTTTTTTCAGATCGGCTCTTCCAGGCTTCTATAGCCCTTAAGCTTTTGTGAGCATGAATTAATGTGAATAGGAATTCACAGAAACACACATATCCATACATCTTTTCAGGCTTGGCCACTTCCTGCATACTCCATTCATTCTGCTGCCTGCTTGCTGCATTAGGGTTTGCTTTTTCATATGGAAAAATCATTAGGAAAAAAACGTATTTTATTATATCTATGCATCCATGTATTAGAGTTGCCCATGTGCTTATGTAGATGGATGGCAGCTTTAAGGGGTGCATTTGTATGCACAGAGCTGCTCACACACTAATAAAATGCTCAACCAAAACTACAGGGTTAATCAGAGGCTCCCCCTCTGGCACATTCACAGGGCAGCGAACCCTGTCTGCTGCTCTGCAGCTTGGAATATCCTGTGTGCACTACTTGGCATGTGCTATTTTTAATGTTTAGTTTTTTCCTATATTCCCCACTGAGACATTATGATGTTTGAGTACTGCTGATCCTCCCATAGTTGAATAGATTCTGGCTTCCATGGCTGCTTCTCCCTTCGTTCTACCACCCACTTCCATAAACTAAAATTAATCATGGTAGACTACAGCAGAAAATGTGAGACTGCATCATATCTTCAGCAGACATGGAGTCAGGGTACTGTTACATTTGGGGAAAAAACTAGTCTTGGCAGAAAGTAATGGTGTGGGGTTTGAGTAGTTCATTAAGCTGAATTAGCTTTAAAAAATGATAGCAGTCTGTATTTTGGGGAGTTGGAAATAATTTTTAGGTAGTGATGACTTTCAAATGGCTGGATCAGTTCAAATGAGCACACAGGTATGAGCTAGTGATGGGAATTACTGTACTGTCCCTGTTCTTCATGAGAGAAACTGCAAAGCCCAGGAACAAGCACAAGCACTGATCTTTCTGTATTGACTGTGTGGGGCATGAGTGAAAACTAAACCAAGTGCTTTGTTAAATGTCTAAGGTTAAATGGGCTGAATCAGATCCTACAGCCAGCCTGTGTTAACCTGGGTTACATGTCAAGATAATTTCTGAGTTGGGTGTCTTCCCAGCAGTGTGACATCCCAAAGTTTGCAAAAGTTGGGAGAAAAGTTGGGAGTTCACAGTCTGGACTGTCTGGCTGGTTGTGTTTCAGCAGTGGATGTACTCATACTCCCATGGGCAGGGCTGGCCACCTTACACGTGTCCAAGTTCTCAGTGCTGTGGTAGGAGCCTCTCCCAGTGCACTTCCCCAGGGTGGGCTAAAGCAAGCCCTGAAAGAGGTGAACACAGACTTGGCTCATTCTTGTGCTTTGTAAGGATGCTAATGGTTACATTAGGAGTAACCCAAAATGAGATAAAATGGGACTAAAACCAAAATAGTATTACAAATATGTATCATCCTTCCTTTAGAGGTTGACAGTTGCCTCACTGAATCACAATTGTTTACCTGCCAGTTTGTTTATGTGCCTAATTACTTTGATTTCCTTATACATCTCTTTAATCTGTTCTCCTTTACAAATAAGAGGTGAAGTGTTGGTCCTGAGCCAGCCTGCAAAATGCGAGTGAATGATAACACTGACATGCTCATTACCAATCTCTTGCATACACTGCTTTAATGGTGTCATTTAGTAAGACCATTATTATGACAAACAGCTTCCCATTTAATTGTTTTTCTTTCATGAGTGTCCACTGTGTGAAGTCAGACCTTTTACTGGCATAAGTTACCTGGTAGTGTGTCACTAGCTTACTTTGTCATCCACAGCCAGGCTTCACTGGGGGCAGAGCATCACCCCTTCCTGCCCCAGGAGACTGGGGAAAAAGCATTTTGCACGGATCCTGCCCACAGGCTGTTTGATGTTTCATGTTTTTCAGGTCTTACATCCTCTTACATTTACCAAATGCAATGACTGGTGGCAGGGCAGCATGGTTATTGGAGCAGGACATAATGTGAGAACATTAGTAAGCTAAAATGTGCAAGTTCTTCCCTGCCATAATTTTGTAGGAAAGCCAGTGGTGCCTGTAATGAAAGTAACTCTCTGCATGGCTTAATGGAGTCTGTAGACTCAGTGCTTCTCCCAGTGAGTGGTTACACTTCCCTGAGAGAGGGAATGAGACTATTTTCTCTCCTTTCTTGTTCCCCAAATTTCTGGGGACAGGCAAAGGAATTCTTAATCTTTTTCTTTCCTTATTCACTTGCTTCAGACATTGAGTCCCTGCTGGTTGCTAGCAGCACCTGCATGTTCCCCTGCTGCATAAGGGGGCAGTGGTTCAGCTTTGTGCCTTGGCGTGACCAGCTCTGAGGGCATCTTGGGCTTCCGTGGCTTAAAGACCTGGTACTTCTTGGAGAAGAATTAAGACTCTGATCTGTGCTACTGGTAAATGCTGCCTGTGACATAGTGAATATAACATATGATGAGCTTTTGCTTTTCTTTTGATGTCTTTGCCCTGGGGATTTGAATAGTTATTGTTGACTTACAATGCATGAAAATCCTGTTTCTAAATGTAAACACCACATGCTGAAAAGCCTTACGCAGAGGCCTCTGTTGCAGGGTTAATCATAGTTAGAGGTCAGCTGCCTTATCGGACTAAGAAGGGAGAAATTGGAGGAAATCTTGAAATAGTAGGAGAGAGGTTTGAAGAAAATTAATAGTGATTTATTTCTTTATTTATTCCTTGTAAGAAAGCCGTTTTCTTGTTCTAAGTGTCATACAGATCACATGATACAGACATGGGTCATGGAGGGTGCAGAGTTCAGCTCAGTGCATTCAGCTTCACAGACCCAGCCTTACCTCTGCACGGATGATGTTTTGGTAGTCAGAAGGATTGCTCCTCACTCCTCTTTTTCTGGTTGGAAGATCTGCTGCCTTTTCCACAGCTGTGGATTATTTGACATGTATTTCTCCAACCCCCTTTCCGATAAATTGGATTTTATTAAGTTCTTAGGAGTTTGAGATCTTTTTCCATTCCTTCAGTCATTCTGCTCATATCCTTTTTCAGAAGTGATGACACTTCTGTACTGCTGGGAGGAAGTGCCTTGGAAAACACTTTGGAGAAATAAAAGAATAAAGCATCAAACAGCAGATAAACTGGCAGAATGTACCATACATTCTCTCTCCTAGTTAGATGTCTTAAGTATTTGCAAGGTTTCTGTCAGTGAAGGATGTGTGTGAAGATTATGGTGCCCTGGATTTCAGAGGAAAGTGTACACAGGGCTTTTTATATTTTTTTCTGTTATATTCAATTCATTTTTTCATTAACATTTTGCCAACTAGTCCTGCATCTCTCAGTTTTTCAGTGGCACTAAATTGTAACTTCTTGGAAACTCAGTCAGCTGAATTCATCTTCTACAAAGCAGTGCCTATTGTATTTGACAATATTGCCCCAAGACTTCCCAGCACCACAGAGGACACAGTGTGGGAAGACAAAAGACTGCATCTTCATTACAGCACTGCATAATACATAAAATAACTCATCAGTAATGGAAGGGACCCACCACAGAACACAATGCCCACTTGCAACCAGCTGGTTCCAAAACCATGCTGGGGCAAAGAGATCCGTGCTCCATGCAAGGTGCTTTGCATGCTGCACTGTGGACTCATGTCCCACCCTCTCAGGTGTGTTGGTGCACATTGTAAAGCACTTAGATGGTACATTCTCTGCATATTTTACTTTGAGAGTGCTAATTACGTTTAGAGACATGTATAACTTCATGTTGCATAGGCACTGCAGAACTGTAAGCATGCATTCTGCTGCAGGTCTTTGAACCAAGTCATTCCAGACGTTGTTCCTATTTATAATTTAGGCATAGGAACTTGTAAACAACAAACTTTTGGACTCACTAGTGTAAATATGATCCATGTGGCCAGACACCTAGTGCTAGCCAAAATAGCAACCCACAGGCAATGGTTAATTGGGTGCATGTGAAAAATACAAAAAACTTTCGCTTCTTTGAAAAACAGAGTTTTTCCAGGGGAATAAATTTTTCTGACCAGCATCTTTCAAAAACACCAGAGAAACGTTTAGAGAAATAAATTTCACAATGTTTCCAGCCTCATGCCTACACCAGTTTCAGTATTAACTTTAGTCACTCAGAAATGTTCTGCAGATAGGGGGGTTTCTGATCTAAATTGCTGTGCTTTGTAAGTCAATGAAGAGGGAGGGAAAATTCAAATATGATGATGAGCTTTTTCCTTTCATCTGCTGAATTGCTTTATCACTGAAACTGTTCCAGAAAAGTCCACGTGACATACAGAATCTTTCAGTATATTGCTTACTGTAGAAATAAATTCCTTCCTTTGCCAATTGGATGGGGACGAGCTGTTACCCAGAAAACTAGTGGGAATTTGTTTTCTCAAAGCAGCCAGTGAAATGCACACCCCAGGCAGTGCCCCACTGTGTGTTCAACAGGTGAGGGCAGGAGTCCCTTGTGACCCCAGCTGAAAAACATCCGTTCAGCCACAGGTACACTCATCTTGTCTAATTCCCAAAGCTGCTTCTTTCTGTGCTGAAGGGGATGACAGTCCTTGTACAAGCTCTCTGCCCATCTTTCCAGAACAACCAAACTTCTCCTGGAATAATAGGCACTTGCCTTGCAAGCTTTCCCTGCCTGCCAAACTGCTCAAGTGGCCTCTTTTGAGATTAACCTGGGTTTCCTAAGTTGGATATGTGACATTTCCCAGAATCAAAGAATTTTCTGAGTTGGAAGGGACTCACAAGGAGCATCAAGTCCAACTCTGAAGTGAATGGCTCATACAGGGATTGAACCCACAACCCTGGCATTATTAGCACAAGACTCTAACCAGCTTCTGGGAACCTGGGTACACTTCAGATTAAGAGAAATATTTTTAAAACCAGAGTTGGAACAAGTTAGCCTGGCCAGGAGAAACAGTGAGTAAAACTGGTTAATCTTCTGTATCAGCTTGGCTCCAGTTTACTGGAGCACAAGAGGTGAATTGATTCATTTGTGAATAGATAAACTGGGATTACAGACTCCTTTCAGTGCTAGAACTGTAAATATCATTGCTGTTATTCATCTGTCAGGAAGTATCAAACCGTTATTTAATTATTCTGCTCTACAGAGGTAGGGATTTTTTCAATGCAGTTTTTCAGTCCCCCGGATGGTAGGGCTCCACAACAGAAAGTTTTCCAGGGCACTGAAGTGCTGTCGCAGTGTTATGCAAATCAAAACCCATGACATGTTGGTTGTATGCATCTCAGGCACTTTCCTGCAGGACACCATTGTATCCCTGCTCAGAGCAGCAGCGGTGCTGGAGCTGCTGTTGAACGTCTAGAACAACAAAAGGTGCCTCTGTTCTTTGAAGAGCATTATAAACCTAAAGGCTTTTCAGTCTGTTGCTGATTTTTTTTGCTGTGCTGAATTCTTCTGCACTAAACAAAAATGACTTCAGGAAGGAAACTGTGTGTGGGAAAAAATTGTTGAGAGATTTAAGAGAGACTTGCACACGTTGACTCGTGCTAGCAAGAATCTCTTGCACTGTTGCCCTCAAACCCCTGTTTTTCTGAGCATGGTGCAAACTGGTGGAGTTTCCAGAATTCAGTGATAGGAGATTCAATGTGGTTTTTCACTAGAGTTCAGTAAGTGGCAGAAGAATTATTAGGAAAAAAAATTATCAAAATTTAAGGAGTCCAGTCATTGATGTGCAAGCAGTATAGGCCAGATTTTGGCCAGGGTTCATTTGGGGACCATTTATGGGGTGTTTCCTTGTTGAATGTACCTCTTCATCTGAGAAGGGCACCTTTTTGGGGGGTTAGTCTAGATTGTATGTGCATCCTGTCCTTTGCCAGGCAATGGCTGTGAGTGGAGCTCAGCCTTGAGCCACACAAGTGTAAAAGTGCCCTGCACCAGGAGATGTTGTGATTCAGCAGCAGCTCCATGTCACTCTCCCTCTTCTCCTTCCTCTCATCTATCCAGGGATGTGCCAGCACCCTCAGGCTCAGCCCCTTGGTGGGCAGTGGTGGGCTCTGCCCTGCCCCTGCCCCTCTGCTCTCCACAGAGCCAGCAAAAGCTGCATTTACACCTGGCTGCCTTCTCACCTCCTGCAGAAACCCACAGCCTGTGCTTTGAGTTCACAGCTCTAAACAAGCTGAAGCATATGAAGGGCAAGTGGCTTTTTATGATGAGAACAGTATTTTTATCTTTTCCAGTGCCATAGGTTGGCATGTTGAGTCTCAGTGCATTTTGTTTTGCTCACCAGAACAGTCTATGGGACATTTATTTATTGATTACCCGATTTCTTTTAAAGAAAGAGAAATTGCTTCTTGGAAGAGATTTGTATTTTTTCACAAACCTTCTTTAAGTTTTGTGTTCATTTTTCTTTCATTCTTAAAGTGCTTCAATACTTGGTGTCCTGGGGCTCTAAAATAACATGACTTTATGTCAGAACACAAATTGCTTTTTTTAAGGCAGTCTGTCTTTCTTTTCAGCCCCTGTATGAGTTAGATGTGCTGTAATTCCATGCATAACAGTGCTGTGTTTACCTCTGAACATACACTCTCCCCCCTCTCTTCAGATTGATTCACACTATTTCTAGAGCCACATGTTGGTATAATTCATAATACACTGAAAAGAACATTCTGTGAAATTTTTCTCACTAGAAGAGGAGAAAGAATATTGAAAATAAATGAACTATTTTTAATACTGTAAGGGATGCCCTCATTTTTAAACAAACAAAAAAAAAATTATAAAAAGAATGACCATGCAGTATGCTGTGGTGGTAGTTACACAGATATAGATTTGCAGAGAGTGATGATTGTTGATAGGATCTCCAAACTTGAATCAGCCAAACTAGACTGATTTTTACAATGGTGCTGTGCTTCTCCAGATGGTATTTATTTTGGAAAAGTGAACTCCAGAAATTTACAAGAAATTGTACAGAAAACTACATCTGCAGCTTTTTACAGCACTAATAAGTATCCCAATATACCTAACACAGAAATGAGTGCTGTATTCATTTTGAATCATCTTGCAGAAGTTATTTATCCTGATAATGAGGATGTTGTCTAATATTAGTGCTCAAGCACCCTCTCCAATTACTTAATTTATAGTGTTCACAGGTACTATATGCCAGTTGTGGGTACTATCTAATTTCTTATCTGCAATTTACTTAAAGGAGACACAAATGTATAGGGATTAAGATAGGTTTGAGTAATTATCATAGAACCATAGAATGGTTTGGCTTGGAAGGGACCTTGAAGATCACCTAGTTCCATGGGCAGGGACAATTTCCACAAGATAAAAGTTGCTCAAAGCCCCATCAAGCCCGGCCTTGGTTGCTTTATTTAGTTGACTTTCTGGGTTCTCAGCTAAGAGCCAGACACTGTAATGGTTTGTCTCTGCACAGTAATTCATATGCTCCCCCAGCTGTGATCTCAGTCCTAACAAGTAATAATTGTGTGACCATGATCTTCCTGTTAATGGAAGGAGAAGTATAAGCATCTGTGGCACAAGGTTCTTCTGTACCTGAGCTGGGATGTCTGTGTGGTCAAGGAACAGTAACAGATGCTCTTGGTACAGGCATGTATTAGGTGTCCTAAAGGCAAAATTCATCCTATTTTCCCTCTCGTTTTCATCACTGACTGTAAAGGATTGCTGTGAAGAACCCTTCTTAGGTTCCTGACAATTTTGCTATGATCTTCTTCCAAACTTTCTAATTAATGAATTAATGATTTCTAATTATGGTGTAATTAAATAGTAACTACAATGATAATTAAACCTCTGGTTTAACAATAATAAATTAGGGACCTGAAAACTAATGTGCATAAGGTGTATTAGTGATGATCCGTGGATTTCCTTGGGACATGAGAACTCCCAGGAATACATATGTGTTGTGCATGTCCATATATGTGCTCACATGAGTAGTGCATATCAGATTATCACATCTCTGACTGCCTGAGCTCTGCAAACAGATGGGCTTTTTGCATGCAATTTTTTTTATTTTATACCAGAAGTGAATTTAGGAAGATATTCACACATATATAGATTGAAGCCATGAATCAGTTGCTGGGCTAAGAGGATTTTTCACATGTAATCAAAATAAAATTGGTTGTATTTTGAATTTTGCTTTTAAACTATGCTGTCATTACGTGCCATGTTTCACTGTGCAAAGAGCACTCACTAAAAACGTGTTCCTGGTCAAAGTACAGTGTTTAGGACGAGGGGACTGCAGAGGGACAGCCAGTGGTGCAGCTGAGGAGGTTGGGCACAGCTCTGCAGCCCTCTCTGGCAGCAGGCTCAGCTGAGGGGAAAGTCTGCTTAATTCCAGGCACCGAGTGAATCGCCATATGCTGCTGCCAGCAAAGCATGTAGGGCAGCTTCTCCTGCTGCCTGGTAACCCCTGGGGAGCTCACAAAAAGTCTTTTAATGCCTTTCTTAGGTGACTCTGTGCAGTCATCCAGCATCTTATTTTTCACCAAGTCAGGGACTGGAAAGCTCTAGGTTATGTTGTCTTCTGCGAGCACAACCTCAGACCCTCATGGCAATGACTTGTGATTTCTCCAGTTAATTCTAATGAAGCAATACAGCTGAAAATGGGATTCATTTAACTGCAGACATTTAAATGCTAGGCGTCTAGTTTACAATAAATGTGCCGTTTCCTTTTCACTCCACAGAGTGAGGAAGGCTCACCAGGAGGTGATGGGAATGGCTGTAGTCCTGTGCTGCTGGCTGGTGGCCCAACAAGGTGCACAGTCCCTGCCACACAGCAGGGAGCACACTGCAAGTGTGGTAGAATGGAGCAGCATGGCGCTGTACTGCAGTTCAGGAAGGAAGTAATCTCCTAATAGGTGATTTTAGTTCTCCAAGCGTCCAGCCTTTGCCCTTGTACGTGCTCAGCTGTGGAGTACACAGCGTGCTTCAGCTCCTCACAGTGCCTTTCAAATTCTGCTCCATCTCTATTGACAAAAAAGCCAAACCCTGCCAAGCAGTCACCGTCAATCAGATTTGCATGGATTGCTTTATCTGTTGGTCTTGATTAGTATTCTGGAGATCTCTGTAGAAAACATGAATTTTAATTCTGCTTCCTCCAGTGCTGGTTTGCAGGGACTCCCTCTGGTGGTTAGAGCAGCGCCTGGGAAGCTGTGAACATCAGCTGTGTGATACAGCGTGCTTGGAGAGGTGGACTGAGGAGTATTGGCTTTTTTCACACCTTTAAAAATAAACTTGGGGTCAAAGTCATTGAGGTTATCACCTCTTTTGGCTGCTTAAACTTGCTAAACGTGCATCGCTCACTCTCGTGCAGAAATGGTGCATTTCCTGCAGTGTGGCAGAGTGAGGAGCACGACTGCAGGTGCCTGTGTGCTGCTCTGGTGCTTTGCAGACAGGAGCAGGAGGACGTTCAGAAGGTTGGATGTTGTCAGAAATCCATTTGGATATGGACTGTCCTGAAATTTAATGGATATCCCTTCTAAGGCATTGTAGATTATGGAGTATTTGCTTTTTCTTTTTTTGGCTTACCATTGGCATCCACAATAGAAATGACTCTGCACATTTGAATCTGGGTCCCCAGGCTCCCCTGCATCATTTACAGATACATACATTGCAGTTTCACTTCTCAAGATGCTTTGCCAGCAGATCTTACAGGATCCTTGCTAAATGCAAAAGAAAACACTTTGAATCAGCAAAACAGCAGGGCTAACTGAACTTGGACAAAAAGCAACTTTCAGTGTCCTCTGGAGCCTGCCAAAGCACTAAGTGCTGATGATGCCTCACAGGGGTGGTACATCTAATGCAAAGGCTGGCAAGAGTTACCATGCACAGTGCAGCAGGGCTGGAGGGCTGGAGGGATGCAGGGAGCCAAAGGCTCTGGAGATGCATGGCTCAAGTGTGTGGACAAGTTTCTGGATCTGCAGTGGAGACAGAAGGCACCCAGAGAAAGCTTGGTTCTGGCAGAGTCAGCAGGAAAACTCCTGACTCAGATAAATGAGTAATTTACCCCTGGTTTGTGGAAGGAAGAGGGATTTGAAAAGTGTAACAAAGGTGAGGATCCGAAGGGAAGCATGCTGTATGCTTCCTGCTGATTATTTAATTTCTCATCTCTCTGACCTTTCTGATTACTCTAAATATAATATTTCAACTTCAGAGCTAAAGCTTGAAAATAGATATTTGGCTCTTCAGATGAGCTGGCATTTGATTCCTTTTTTTTGCTCTGTGCTGTAACATTCCTATGAGCACAAAGTAAGTGCATTTTTTTTGACTGTTACTGCAATGATTTTCTTACAGATGAGATTGCCCCTGGGTGGCTTTACATTATCTCATCAGCCTGAGTGTGCACCCCCAAATCACCTCTTTTTGCTTATCAGAGTTTACGGGTGTGTCCAGAAATTGCCCAACGAGGGTCATGCTGTATATACTTCTTGTCTTACATCACATTATATTGCAGTTAGATCTTTCAACACCACCGTATTTTTAAATAATGTTTTCCCTGATGCTGCAAATGGTGCAGAACATTGTAGAGGCAGACAGCCACCAAACTGAGCTGCTGAGTTGGGGGCAGGAGCTTTGATCAGCAAGCTGTAACACACAGGGAAACTGTTTTTGCAGTGGTACAGTGATAAACTACTGCTAAAACCTCAATGTGTAGAGCTGTGTCCTTGGTCATGCTGTGAAGGTCAGTGTGTTGGGTGCATCAGTGGGGGCTGAGGATGCACAAGCTGCACCAAAGTCTGCTTTGCAGGCAGGTTTTCTCACACATTTCACTGCCATGGCTTATACATTTCACTATAGTGTCGCTTCAGCTTCTGAAGTGAAATTACAGCTCAGACACACAAACTGGGTGTTTCTTCTGGAGCATTCTTAAGGTGCCTCAAGCCTGGGGAACTCACGGAGAGGTACACACCAAGGGATTTCGAGGTGCTTTTAATGGAAACCAAATTTCTTTTCCCAGAAATGTATTACATTTGGTTGTATTTTTTATTTTACTAAAATCAAAATAGAACTTTCAGCCTCCCTGAGAAGATGAAGCACGTATCTTTCATTCTGAAATTACCTTTTGGTTCACTTTTTGTTTTCAAATGCACAGGATGTAAATTTGGTTACCTTGAAGGCAGTGACAAAACCCCAGCTTTGTGATTTAAAATAAAGAGAAATTCAAGCTAAACTTTCTTCTGTGATTCCATTCTGAAGCTCAAATTCATGGCAAATTACAAACCTGTAAAAAGACCCGTTTTATTTTTAAAGATGAGAGGAAACAGTGTGATATTTTTAAAGAAAAGTAATATCTTTTAATGAGAGTCAAACCTCCATACATTTCTGTGCAAATGCAAAAATTGTCTTTAAACTAGATTTTTAAATTAAACCACAGAATTCTACCAAAAGTTCATCTTTCATGGCTGCACTAGAAACAGTAATGCGGCAATGAGTCCTGGTCAGCAGCATCTTGAATTACTGGATTTCACATTATTTTTATTACATGTATTTTTAGTGTCAAAATTAATTTACAGCTAATGTGAGAACATTAGCTATTTAAACAAAACTGCAAAACATATTGTCAGCTTTCACACTACATAAATTAAACTGGTATTTTCTCATATTACATGAGAAATAGATACAGTAGGGTATTTGGGTTTTTTTATCACAGCACATGATCCTGAAAGTGTCTGTTGTGCTAATCAAGCGATTTTTGGGTTTCATTTTAACTGTTCTGCAACACTGAGAAATTGATCTTATCTTCTGTATCTATGTGCTTTAAAATTAGGTGGTTTTATTTCTTCCAGTTTAACGTTGCTTGGAGATTCTAAAATGTTTTTCATTGGGCTTTCCTCACCACATTTCAGTCTCCTCAATGAGCTCAGTGCCTACAGACATTACAGTTAAATCTTAGCTTCTTTAGTTTTTTCAGCTGAAGCATGGTTTTCCCCTCATGCAAGTTCTGTTGATGTGAAAGCATTTAGGAATGAACTCTAGTAGTCTCTAGGGTTCCTGCCTCCGTGGCCCAAGTTGTTCAGGGTTTGTTCTCTGCAGTGGGTTTATCAACAGGGGTGGTTGGCTGGAGACAATTTAAATCAATCTCTTTTTCCCCCTGTCAGCAGTGAAATAGTCTTCCAGTGCTTTTACTTAAAAATTCTGGTCGTATTATCAAGAACTTATATTCAAAAAAGAGCAAACCCAAAATCTGACCTGCTCATAGGGTGAAGCATGGTGTCTGTGCTGGCTTCTTTGTGCCCAGCATAAAAAAATCCCAAAACAAACAAACAAAAAAACCCCCACAAAACAAACAACAACAACAAAAAACAAAACAAAACCCACAAAAACAAAAAAACAAAACAAAACCAAAAAAAAACCCAAACCAGCTCGTTTGGGATGGTATATTTTTACAGCATATACAGTTCTCCTGAAAGGAGATGCTTTGGGAACCAATCAGGTAGTGCATTTTCTTAGGGCTCCATGTACAGGGCACATAGGACATGGAATAAAAATTAAATCCCCAAAATCATAGGACTATGGCCAAAGAATGTAATAGCCAGGAACCCTTGGCACGAAACTGTCTCTAGAAGAGGGCTAACAGCTGCACCTTGTGGGCTTGACATGCCTTGCAGAGGGAAAGAAGCCCTTTGTCATGCCACTGACTTTCATTAAAGTCTTTCATTAACTGACTTCCAGAAGTTATCAGCAGGGCTTTGTCTGGTCAGAATAGATATTTTATTTTGGGGTAGTAAAGATGAGGGCACGTTTACAATGATGACTGTGTAGAGAGAGTATTATGCAGGGATTTATGTTCATTTGCATGTCAGATTAAGGTTTTAGGCCATTCCCTGTGTGAATTAAACACAGATAGCAGTTATGAGAGTTATGAGATTTTCTGATGGATTTCTATGCCGAATTGCAGTGAAATTTTACATTATCAGATGGAAGTGCCTACTCCAATACATTAATATCCTTTCATATTTGGAATGGATATAAAAATAGATATCACATTGTGTATGCAAATTACTCACCATATTTGCACAGATTTTTATTTCAAAGAAATTAAAGGTCATTCTGACTCTATAGGGAATAAAGTTTACAATTGGTAAGACAAAGCAGAGATGCCTATCCTTTAATGTTACTGGTCCCCTCAGGAAATGGTGCTTCATCTCCTCTGTCCCAGGCAGCAGACAGTGTGGATCCAGCTTCCCGTGCTACATCCCATCACTGCAGTCACAATCAGAGCCATCTCTCTCTCTCTCTCAAAAAAAAAAAAAAAAAAAAAAGGTAATGAAGGGGAAGATGACACAGAGAGAGAAATAAAATCCAAGAAAGGTGAGTGATAAAAATAAAAACCATTGCTCACCAGCTGGTGAGCATGACACCATATGGAATGGAATGGAATGGAATGGAATGGAATGGAATGGAATGGAATGGAATGGAATGGAATGGAATATCCCATGGTCAGCTGGGGTCAGCTGTCCCAGTTGTGTCCCTTCCCAGCCCCTCCTGCACCCCACTGGTGGGGTGGGGTGAGAGGCTTTGTGTAAGCACTGCTCAGCAGCCACCCAAATGTCCCCATGTCACCAACAAAATTTCCAGCACAAATCTGAAATATAACCCCACACTAGCTACTGTGAAGAAAATTAACCCTATTGCAGCTGGAACCAGCACACCAGCCTTCTGCAAAGTGACCATCCACACCAGGAGTGCAGAAAACATCAGTAAATTTCTTCCTGAAAATGTGCAGAACAAATTTGTTGCAATTATTGTGTTGCAATATACAAACATACACTAATTTTATTCATAGAGTCACAGTTTGGGTACAAAGGTACTTTGGGAGCAGCAGTTGGCCCCTCCCAGTCCAACTGCCTCAGCTTATGTACTGACCATGACATTCTGTGCTGTGGAATATCCCTTTGGCCAGTCTGGACCAGCTGTCCTGGCCATGCTCCCTCCCAGCTTCCTGTACATCTCCTCACTGTCAGAGCATGGGAAACTGGAAAGTCCTTGACTTAGGGTAAGCACTGCTCAGCAACAGCCAAAATACTGGGTTATCCACATTATTCTCGTACTGAATCTAAAACACAGCACTGCACCAGCTACTAGGAAGAAAATTATCCCAGCTGCAGCCACGACAGGGTCTTTTCCAACCTAAATGATATTGTGATTCTATGACCTTTCCTTAGCTCAGATTGCTCAAAGCACCATTGAACCTGACCTTGAACACTTCCAATGATGGGGCATCCACAGCTCCTCCAGGCAACCTATTCCAGGATTAACTGAGAGCACTGAGCTGCTAAGTGCCAGGTACAAGTGGTGCTTTGTAGGATTCAGAGCCTCTCCTGCTCTGTGCCCAGTTCAGCCTCCTCTTCTGCAGGAGGATTTTCTGAGGAAGCATTTTGAGGGAAAAGCTATTTCATGCAATACTTTGGTAAGGAAAGAAAATTTCTGTGAAGGAAGTGGATTTTCAGCTGTTGGACTTCTCATCGAGAATTATTAAAATGTGAAAATAAATGTTCAGCCGGAGGGTAATGGGATGTGCTGATGGTATGAAATGGGCTTCATGGTATTTCAGTGAGAGGTTAGCTCTCTCCAGTAAAACGTGCTAGTTAGAAAAGGAGATAAAATGCTCCCATATCCTCAAATGTGAGTTACTGCAGGATTTATGGACACGGTCAGAGCTGTTTTGGTTCTGACTGATGATAGTAAGAGACTGTTGTGACCCTGCTACTTCACAACATCTCTATTTAAAGTGTCAGTGTATCACTTTTTCATAATATTGCAAGTCTGTTCCCCCAAATTTCCTTGAGGTGTTATTCATGGCTGCTTTCACAATTTTTCATCTCAGCTAAGATGATTGATTAAAAATAGAACAACTGTCTTAAAGGTATTCCATGGCTCAATTCTTCCACTGAATTGCTCTTGCCTGGTCTCCTATCCTTGCTATATTTGATCCTGGAAGGAGATGTGCTGCTACCATGAATATTTACTAGAGGGATGTAGCACGGGAGCCTTCACCAGATATTGAGGAAGCCCAAACATACAGAGAAAAAACCTTATCATAATTATTCTCTTCCAGTGTAGCCCAGCATATATCTAGAAATGTATATATATAAAAATTCTAACAGAATTTTTCATGCCAAAATTGCAAAAGACGATTTATTTTTAAAACTTCTTTTAAGGGACAGCCTTCAAAAGCAAACAAGTTTTGACAAAAGCTGTTCAGCAGGTGCCTTTATAGTTGTGTACTAGAATATGCTGAAAAAAGCAAACCAGTTATTAAATATAAAGTAGCGCTTGTCTCTAATAATGTGTTTTAATAACATGTTACTACAGAAGGCGTGAATATTTGGTGCCCCTGGTGTCCCTAGGTTTAAAAGGGTTCTGTTCCAATTTTTGGTTCTACATTTTACAATTTTCTCCTTGTTTGTGATTTGAACATGTATTACTTTGGCCTAAATGGTTAAAAGGAAATACCTGCCCACCTGGTGTTGGTGGCAGTGACATCAGCAGTCCATTGTGCTGTTCAGAGACACCTTCACACTTGGACCTCAGAACTACTTTGCTAAAACAGGTGAAGTGTTAATAAACCCTTCACATCTCACCAGCTAAGTATTGCTGCAGAGGTCAAAAAGAGCCTCTGTTTCTGGTTTTGCTGTAGCAGCTGCTGGGGAGCCCCATGCTCTTTGCTGTACCCCTGTGTCCACTCCCCGTCTGGGATGGGCACTTTCCTAACTTTCAATAGGCACTGCCCTTGCAAAGTGATATTTAACATTGAAGCTGAGAAGTTTTATGTGTCACATTGGTATTTCAAGCTCTGCTTAGCAAATCTTTGATTGCAGACAGGCGTGATTCACACCACGGTGCCAGGCAGATGGGTGACATGGGCTGTGGGTAAAGCCATCTCCTGCCTCGGGCTCTGATCTGCCTGATCCCAGGATTTGTGGTCAAGGGGAGCTTGGGTACCTTGTTCCTGTTACCACTTGTGTGAGCAGAGATGCAAACCAGCCTCAGGAGATGGGAAGTCACAGATTTGAGGTGAGATCCCACTCTTTCGCCAGAGTGTTCTTCATCCCACAGGATGTCCCTGGACACTGTGTCTGATTGCTTAACTCAATGTCTCTGTTCACATTGCCACTTGGGAAGCATTTTAAAAAATACCAGTCCAGCTGGCTCAGCTGCATCTTCTGGAAGGGGTGATTTGGGCTGCCATCAGCCAAGTCACTTACTGGAATTTAAAATATCCTGTGAATAATGGTGTTTACAAGGCACTCAGTGGTACCAAGCCCTGCCTTGGATGGTTGGTCTGGGTTTTTCAGTGCCACTTTTTCAAACCAAAAAGAATTGCATGTAGCCCTCCCCTGTTTATATATTTAAAGTATGGTTATTTAAAATATAGTAATGATAACTAATAATTAGACAGCTACATGTTTGCTAAAGGAGATGTCAGTACCTTCACTGGGTGGATTGAAAGAGAGGATCACAGAATGACAGAACCACAGAATGGGTAAGGTTGGAAGGGACCACAGTGGGATAGAATATTTGTACATCCAGAAGAAGTTAACTAGTCTTAATTCTGAATTGTTGCACTGTTGCCAGAAATAAAATTGCAATTTTTTTCATGTGTGAATCTCAGATGCTGTGTATTGTAACTCTTGAAGGTCTGCTTCTTTTAAATGGCCTTTGTAAAATGCACTGACCTTGTGCAGTCACCTCTGATTTACACGTTTGGTGGAAGCCAAATCTGTTGAGACTAACAGGTTTATAAAATACAGTCTATGCCTATTGAACAGTGAGAGTAGATCCTGAGATGATCATGGCATGCAGGTTTTTCTTCTGAACGACCTGTGTTAAAGCTTTCCTGGATGAGAGGTTTTCTCCACTTGCTAACTCAGCTGACCTATCAGGTCACCTCCCCCTTTCTCTTGCAGTTGAGCTATGTGAAGAGATTCATAGAGCCATTAGAAAATGAATTTCAGCATAAAAGAAGGCAGATGTGCAATTACATATATTTTGGTTTATTTTCCAGTTGTAAAGTGTGGTATTTATGCCTATTTCTCTTATTTTTTTCTGAGAAGATCCAGACACAAGGGATGGCATGTTTCAGCAAAGAGGATTGGTGGTGGTTTGTTGTGCCATCTTAGAACAAGTGCATATTGCAAATTTAATGGGAAAAGTTGGATTTAATAACCAGTTTATTAGAATATTCTTACATTTTTTTAACAAAAATGCAGCAGACCTGTTGTGGCCTCCAGCAGCATTTTGCCTCCTGGTGCTTTCTTGAGAACCGAGCATCTTTAGTCTGTGGTGCCATTTAAAGAAAGCTCAGTCATGTCTGCATAGAGTATTGGTTAAGTGTGTCAGGTTTTATGGGATAGAGTGATGAGCTGCTGAGGGGACTAGCAGGAGGCACTTTTCTTGCTTTTTTCATCCTTTTTTCCCTTGTTCACATTCCAGTTGGACAGAATTCCAGTCCAGGAGTGAGCAAGTGATGGCTGTGCAGCCATTTGAGAAGGCCTGAGCAGCTCAGCACTTTGTGCTGCCTCAGGGAGTCAAAAGTATTCCATGTCCTTCAAAACCTGTCTGCCCTTTTTAGAGCCTGTGAGTACTGGCTCTCTGTCTGCCCCTGCCTGGTCCAGAGTGTACATCCAAAAATCTGTCTCTGTTGGTCTCAGAAGAGAAACCAAAGTGCTGCCCTGTGCATTGTCCTGATTTCTCATTGCGTAATTGATTTTTTTTAAAATTTCTTATTTGTTATGGAGAACACAAGCAAAGTACATCAGTTAGTCAGGAACCAGAAATGTATACAGCTGGTCCAAATCAAACCTTTTCAATGAGAAAAGGATGGGTTTTGGTCTCCACTCTTTCAGTACAATCATCCTAAAAGCACTGCATGAAATACTAGATGTTTCAGGCAAAAATACAACATTTAAATAGATTTATTATTCTGCCAAGTTTTATTTGAATTAAAGTTCACAATTGAAGGAGGGTTTGCAGGGGGAGAAGGTATAATTTCATTTGCTAAGTGATAGTGGAAGATTCCTTGTGAACAGTAAAGAGCCTGAGGGGAAAAAAAAATCCTGTTTTCATTTCATCCTTTTTTAGGGCACTAAGAGATGGCAGGTGGAGAAAGTCTGACAGAACACCTTGTGCATTGGCACAGAAGCAGCATGAAGTCGTTCGCATATCCATATTCTGAAATTAACTATTTTCAGCTGTTACAATGGGAACACAATACAATGATTCCTCCAGGTCTAATGTTACAATGCATCAGTTCTGTCTATTCCCTGCAGCCCAGGTTCAGCCTGGAGCTGGTGGGCCTTGGCCATGACCAGTCCAGCTGTCAAAAGTGATGGCTCAGAGGTTTATGTTTAAACATGTGCTCACCTGCTTGTCCAGGTAGGTTCCCAAGTGGCATTGCAGTATTGCAGTGCAGAAGAGCAAAGTGTTGGCATCAGGAGGTTGGAGAGGACTCACTGAGCTCCCAGTTTCTGTCCCAAGTTTTCTAAACCCCCAGGGCAGGAAGGAGACAAGCCTTGTCTCCAGCAGGTCTGTACAGCACACTCCTGCCATGACCTGTGCCATTCAGGCCATGGCTGCATTATCACAGGTGAGAAGTAGTTTATGAAAGAGTTTTATTGAGAGTGAAATTGTAGCCTTAGCAGTTGTGGGTGTTGCTGAGGAGAGTGTGATCTCTGACTGGGAGAGACCTTTATCATCAAGGGGACTTTTGATCCTGCCTTTCCTTGTCATTTGATACTTCTTGTCATTGCCATCTTCAGTCAAAAGCACCTTTGTTCATTCTTGAGGATGTCAAGCTCCTCAAGTATGACAGCCCTGTGCAGAGTGTTTATCCATCAGGAAGAAAGACCTCCAGGAAGGATGCCCTTGGGAGAGAGCCGAATGCAGCCACAGTTCCCATCTGCAGCACCCAGGCGCTCTCTCCAGCGCAACCCCTCACCCATCCTGGTGTCTCTCTCTATTAATGGCTCTGGCAGCTGAGAGCTGTGACTCATTCATCATTTTTCTCCTTACTTTCCCTCTGGCCATAGACCTGAGAACAACATATTCTCTTTTTTTTTTTTTTCTTTTGCCTTTTCAGAGCATATCCAGATGTATTGACTCTTCTTTTGTTGTCCCTGAGTCAGAGCCTTTCTCACGCACGCTCTCTGAAGCTCTCACAGGGCTGCTGGGGGTGTTCAGGGCTGATCTGCCTGCACTCCAGCAATGCCAGCAACACATCCAGGCAGGCTCCTGGGCAACCCAAATCACTGGGGCATCATCACCTGCTAGACGAGGTGGTGGATGCCTGCTCCCTCTGTCACCATCCTTGGCCCTAGAGCCTGTGTCCATTCCATGAGCAGACACATGCTTACCTCAACCTCAGTTCACCTTCAAACAGGCAGCAATGTTCCCCAGTCAGCAAGAGGAGTGGTGCAGGGCAAGAAGGTCCCTCTGCCTTTTCAGCCTGGCAGCTTCTCCCTGGCTTCCCTTTACCCTGTCTGCCCTTTCTCTAATTTTCCTAGTTTTCCCTAATCTTTCCTAATTTTGGAAATTGAAAAGGAGTATAACATGCTTTGGTGTCTTACCATCACTGTTTTAGACACAAATCCAAAGCATGGCACCCTATGATATGCTATGAAGAAAATTAGCCCATCCTAGTCAGACCTGGTACACACCTGTTGGTGCAGGGATGCTCATAGCTGGTCACATCTGGGCCCCAGACAGGGCAGGGATTGGGCAAGGCTGGGCACTCTGGGCATCCAGGCAGGCACAAAACACCAACAGTTGATCTTCCCATGCCAGGTAGCTGATGTGGTGAGCAGTGCTGGGTCCTGGGGATGGCAGTGCAGTGCACAGGCTCACAGGAGCTGCTGTACATCACCATGGATCAGGATGTCATGCAGAGAGGTGGCAAGGGTAGAAGGAGCAACTCTGTGTTGTGTTCAGTCACATCCCTCAGAGGAAAGAGGTTTGCTATGCAGCACTCCCCATACACACATTTTTTAACAGGCAGAGCAGAGGTACAGAGCAACCAGCTGCTCCCAGAGGGTAAAGCCCCACGCCATGGAGGGTGGTCACTCATCACAGGCCATGAGCTGACCCTGGTGGAATGACATGAATAATCTCTCACCAGCGTGGGCAAGAGGTTTGTTCTTTGTGCCTGATCTTGTATTTTCAGTTGGGAGGTTAAAATGGAAAAGAGTTACAGGATTTGTCTGATGTGTGTCTGTATGCAAATTGCCATGGTAACGGCCACATTTCATGTGCTCAGGGCATTTTCCTAAATTCTGAAAGAAGCTGTAGCTGTGTTTATTTATGCAGCTCAAAGTCAAGTTTCATTAGGCCACTGGCTGTTTTGGGTTTTCAATATCTCTTTTCCTTTTCTTACCACCATCCATTTTAGTTCTGCATTTTTCATTTCCTTTCCAAATTAGAGTGTTATTTTGAAGCACAAGCCCTTATCTGTACCAATCCCCCTTTTAATTACAAGAGACATCACAACTTAGAACATCTCTTCCTTGACACACAAAGAGTAAAGTAGCACTAGAGGAGTTGCCATCGTTTAGCTCACTTAACCTCACTTGGAAATTTTGAAGTCTGCAGTGTTCAAGGCCAAAGTTCCTGAGTTCTCATAGTCTCGTGAAATTATTTATTATTGAATGAACATAAATCTTTTGGCTTGGACTATTTTGCTGTAGTGTGTAGAGTAGCACTGTGTCTTTTAGGGGCTTGGTGCTGTGGGAAATTTTAATACTAAGTCAGCATCCTTCTTCTGCTTTTTGGTTCCTTGTTTCATACAAGATCATCTGTTACAGCAGAGCTCAAATTCAGGCGAGCATTTAGGAGATTATTAAGTATACTTAGGTATTAAATGCGAATTATCATTGAAATAACTACCTTAAATAAAATCTAGAAGCTTCTTAGTGGACCCCAGGCCATTAATAGATAAGTCATTTTGCAATAAAAGCCATGGTCAGATGAAATTCCTTTATTTGCTCTCCGTATGCTGTGGCCACCAGTGGTACCTTCTTCCTTAATCTCCCCAGTGTCTTCAGGCAGAGTTATTTAGGGATCTCTGGAGAACATCTAGTCCAAGCACATATTTAAAGCAAGGCTAAATTCAAAATTTGATCTGGTTGCTCAGGGCCTTGACCCCGTGAGTTTTGAGAATCACCAGCACTAGAAACTTCTCCAAGTGACCAGACCCTTTTTCCAGGCTGTGCCTTTCATGAACCAGTTGGATGTTGGCACCACAGTGAGACTGGTCCTCAGCCTTCCTTTCTCTGAGCCAAACAAGGTGACTCCCCTGGCCCTTTCCTCACATGTCATTTGCAGCCTCCAGTCATCTTCATCACCTTCCAGTGGATCACAGAATCACAGAATCATAGAATGGCCTAGGATGGAAGGCACCACAAAGAGCATCTTGTTCTAACCCCACTGTCATTAGCAGGGACACTTTCCACTATCCCAGGTTGCTCAGGGCTCCATCCAGCCTGGCCTTAAACACTTCCAGGAATGGAGCATCCACAACTTCTCTGCACAACCTGTTCCAGTGCCTCAACACTCTCAGAGTAAAGAATGTCTTCCTAACATCTTATCTAAACCTATCCTCCTTCATCTTTTACCCTTATCTTGTCACCATGTGCCTGTGTAAAAAGTCCCTCTCCATCTTTCTTGTAGGCTCTCTTTAGGCACTGGAAGGTGCTATAAGGTCTCCCCAGCACCTTCGCTTCTCCAGGCTGAACAAACCCAACTTTCTCAGCCTGTTGTTATAGGAGTGATGCTCCAGCCCTCTGAGCATCCTCATGGCCTCTGGGCTCACTCCAACAGGTCCATGTCTTTCATGTGCTAAGGGCTCCAGAGCTGGACACAGTACTCCGGGTGGAATCTCACAACAGCAGAGTAGAGGGGAAGAATCCCCTCCCTTGATCATGGCACTGTGTCTGCAGTTTTCTTGCATGGCCCTGCTGAGTTGGGTAAGCATGCCCTAAGGAGATGAAACAAATGGCATTATTGCTCCATGAACAACAAATTTTTCTTTTAATCTAGGTTGTGTTCTATAGCTCCAAATCAATGTTGTGCTTTCCGAGAGTATGGAGTGTGAAGGGTAAGAAGTCCAGTATCTTAATCTAAGAACAGCTGTGACACTGGGAAAACTGTGTATTTCCCAAAGAACCTGGAAAAGTGCCTTCTAGTTTTCCTGCTCACTGTCAAATTGTTGATGATTATGTGTCAAAAGCACTGAATTTCACAGCATTGTGTGGTCCATGGATTACATGATGACAACAATCTTAGATGTTGTCTAGTTTCTCCTGAAGTCAATAGGAGAATTTCCACTGACTTTTCTTGAGGTTTTTGTGTGATGAGTGTCTGCCATTATCATATTGACCTGATGGTTATTTTCAATGTAGTAATGGAGCTTTAGCTAAGAAATGTCAGATTTGTTTATTTCTTTCCATCAGTGACATTTTGTGTTCATTAATGATACATCTAAACTATAGAAATACAAAGGAGAGTGAATTGTATGGTTAAACAAAAGTTGGTTTAGCTACCAGGAATATGCCAACATGTCTGCAAAACTCCACTTAAATTACATAAGTAATTGAGCTTATCTCCTCAAATATAGGATACTATTAATAGCAAAGCATTTAATTAGCTGTCATTACAGATGAAAGCCAAACACCTCCTCTGGCATTTCCCAAGAAGCCTGTCTGTAGTTCTCAAAGCAACACTTTCAAGATTGCGTGTGGCTGAGTAAGACTCTGTTGCAGGAAGCTTTATGATAAACCTAATTGTATTATTATTACCAGCCTAAAAAGCACCTTTTTTAAAAGTTCCTAAGGGAAAATTATGCTGATTTGGCTTTGCCTGTGAAAGAAGGGGTCTAGAAAATGGCCCAAGATGGTACAAATGTAATATAAACCTTCACTTTAAATTGTCCAATATCAACTGTCCTGCCCCTGCTCCAGCACAGGTAATGAAGGAAAGAGGGTCTTTAAAAAAGGCTCTTGAGCAGCATCCTCCAGATATTAGAAAAATTCCAGATAGAATTTAGCTGAATAGCAAGGAGGACGTGTGGTGGAACTGATACAGGAGGTGCTGACTTCAACACACCTCAGGAATGTGCTCTTGGCTCCTTGTAATGCCAGGAGGGGTGGCGTGTTGGCATCTCTTACGCAGAGCTCAGCACTTTGCAAAATTTGGTCCACCTGCCCCTTGAAGCCTATCATCCCTAATCAGGCAACCACATGGCTATTAAATAAAATGTCTTAACCACTGCCTTCTTCCATGAGATGAAAACAAGGATCGTGATAGAGACAGGAATTCTGCTCTGTTTGCAAAAGCACACAGCCAGTCCCAGTGGGAAGACTCCTGGTTTTTGTTTTCACTGAGCCATCCTTGGTGTGTTTTGTGTGTCTGTATCACAGATCAAGGCTCAGGACACACAAGATTTGGGATTGGCAGTGCTCCTCCTCCTCCCCTGATGGGAGATCTCAAGCTAATGGGAGTAGGGCTGGAGGGTATCCCTGTGTCACTAAGGGAGTCCCATTTTTAGGAGATGGAGACTTACTTGCCTAGATTATGAGCTGTCTAGGACAGGGAGTAACTCCATTCCTGCATTTGTCAGTACCTGGCAAACAGCATCAAATAATAAAATCAAGGCATTATGGACAGTAGCCCACAAGTAAATTTAATACAGATAATTTTATTTTCATAGTCTTTTCTCATAAATTAGCCAAAATAACTGTCTTAATATGAATTAGCCCTATATACCCATATATATCCATATATATTAGTAAACTGAAGTCAAACATGCATTCAGTAGCATGATAACTCTACTTAGGAGAAAATATGAAAACTGAAATTCGTTAGGGAAACATTTGTAGTGCAATTAGATTTGATGCTGCTGAATGTGGGGTTTCAATTTGTTTAATTCACATTGATGTGCAGACAAGGCTGCAGAACAAGAAAAAAACAAGCATACATTTAATATTAGCTACTTTGCTTGTTCATGCATACTTCAGCTAAAGCCTTGGTGCCATACAATTTCAGATTCTTTCCGTGTGTCCCTAATCAATATTCATGGTTGAATTCACACTTACAGAAAGGATTCTGAAGCCTACCTTGAAGTAAACACAGGGAAGAAGACATATGTTCAGTCCAAACGTTGTTCTTGCTCATGCACATATGAGCTCTAGCAACAGCTACAACCAGTTTCATGTGTGAAAATCAGACAGATGCTTCTTAGGCACAACATTAGCAATGTGAACCTATTGGACTTTCTAGGAGGCACAGAACACTATGAACATGTGCAGTCCTCATTTCCCTTTTCAGCAAGGGAATGGGAAAATATATTTACCTAAGAGGACAGATCCACACAGAAAACATCATCTTTTAGATCCAATTTAGCAGGAAATTATGTTCATTTGGTTCAGTGGAGAAACATTTGAGTTCCAGCTGAGGGGCTGGTCGTCAATAACAGCTTTGACTCTTTGTTTCTGTTTGGGGAAGAAGTTAAAAAGCAACTGTCTTAAGATATACTACAAACATTTAATTCTGCTTATTTCATTCTTAAGGAGTAGTAAATATCACTAATATTAACTTTCACATTAATAAAACTAAAATTTTATTAATATGTGATTAGGATTCTTTTTTGTCAGTGGAATAGAAGAATATAATTTGGTGTGCATCAAAGCAACTTCAAAAAGTATCAGTGTTTGAACTCAAGTAATTTCTAGAAAAAATTTTATAACATCTGTCAAAGTTATTTAGCTCCCTAACTTTGCCTGTGTTGAGCACTTAAGTCTTACTCGTACAATCATTTTCATGTTTGGTACTATGTTCCTATATAGGTTGCTACTGTAAAAAGAAGTAAATTTGCTAGTGCTGTTTATTATTTATGTAGCACCCCAAGTAGCAAGAAAGAAAACTGACAAGATCCAACCTTACCTTCATTTTCATTCCTTGGGAAGGATGTTTCATTATTTTCCCCCTCTTTGAAGTACTGGATCTCTGAAATCTCTTTTTAACGATACAGATGAAAAATAAAATACAGAGAGAAAGGAGTCAGCATGCAGAATTCGAAGAACACAAGACATTTTGAGGCCGTGCCATGCAGGGGGATGGGAGCAGCATCTCGGTGTGGGAGGCTGTGTTTGCTGGGTCCTGGGCTCCTGCTGCTGGCTCTGGTTCAGCAGCCAGGCAGGAGTTTCTCTCGTCGTCAGTGAACCAGCTGTTACGGCAGATGATCGTGCTGAATTTCAGGTCATTTGATAACTAGGGCAGGCAGCCGTGGTTTGCAGTTCAGCTTGGGTGACACGTAGATTAAGAACTCCATCAGCACGATGCAGAGTTGCTCACGTTTCTCGGGTGCTCAGGTGGGCTTGTTCTGGGGGCAGAGAGGGGGTGTCCAGCCAGGTCCCATCTTTGGCAGCCAGACAGCAAGCCCTGTCTTCTGTTTGTCACTTCTGCATGCAGTGCAGGACACTGCTAGTTTTTCAGCTTTATGATGAATGACGTTCTGAGTAGTTCTTATTTAGGCTATCACTTAAATCTGCTGGTAGGCTCTGTTTGGTCATCAATGTGAATTGTGGTGCTGGCTTCCCGACTTGCAAAGAAATGCTTATGCCCATGTCAGGGAACAGCAAGGAAAGCTTCCCAAATCCTTTGGTGGCTTGGCAATACCTGAGAGCAGACTTATGGGGTGGGGGAGCCCTTACAGAGCCGCAGAGAGGAAAAGTTCAACCATGCTCCTTTGTCAAGCTGCTCAAAAGAAAAGTGGCAAAGCTTGCTCAGGGCCAGGGGAAGCATTAATGTAACATTCTGGGGAAAGCAGCTGGAAATATCACGGTAATTTTCTCAGCTTGGCAAGCTTTTAATCTTTAATGGGTTCTCAGAACAGTCAAGCAGATCTTTGGTGTAAAGAAGCTGATAAGCAATGATGCTGGATTCCTAGAATTTCAGAGTCAGAAGAGATCATTAAAGCCATCCACTGTAACCTCTGAGTTCAAACCTGTGGTATCTGACCACAAAATTTTTGCCAAGTGAAGGCAAAGAATCTATGACTTCCCAAGGTAAGTTTTCCCAACTGGCTCATTACCATCACTGGTAAATAAAATACAAGGATACACCTTGCTCTGAAAGCACTAGGCTCAGGCACCTGCCTTGCTGAAGCTGATACCCAAACCAGACTGTCCAGTCATCTCAGCACTGGGTGGAATGTGGCCAGCCTGCCCCCCACCTGGGACACAGGCACAGAGCAGGGCTGAAAGAGGATGCTGCGGAGCTGAAACACCACTGGTGTAAGAAATGTGGGAATAAAGGTGGGACTGCAATAGATTTCAAGAAATAACCTTGAAGAGACTTTCTGGTCTGAAATAAGGCTGGTTTTAATGTAACTTAGAAGGGTTGTATCTGCCCTCTCTTCCCCAGAGCTTCTCATAAAATGCTGAAAAGCATCTACAATTTGAAATGGTAAAAAATTTAAGGAAAAGAAAGAGCAGGGGATTAGGTATGTTGGCAGAGAGCAGGCTGCTAAAGATGCCCATCATATTAGAGATGGCAGCTTAGACTTGTTTTCTGTGTTTCAAAGTGAATACACCCTTTAAGGCAAACCAGCTATATTTAACTCACATTCTGGGAAGTCCTTTTTCTCTATGCTGGGAGAAAAGATATGTGCTCTGTGTCACAGTTGTCTCGCAACCACTTACCTCATCAGCCTCCTTTCAATAATGAGACAGATAGTAGGACAGAAAGCTGGTCAGCCAAGCTCAGTGATAAATAAACCTCTGCTCCTCATTCTGGGGGATGAACAGGGAGGGGGAAAGCCTGATTTATCAGAAGTCCCATTATGGATGGTCAGGCAGAGCCAAAGAGGTGTCTTGTTATTCACTTCAAGGAGCGTTTGCCTGCCATGCCCCCTGCAAGGCTCTCTGTGGCACACCCAACGTGAGTCACCAGCGGTGAGCAGAATGCTGAGCCAAGACAGGCGTGGTATTCTGTTTTCCAAACCCTCCCTGAATCCAAGAGTAATTTGGTAGAGTTTATGGCTTCGTCTCTTAGGATTGGACTCATCCCAGCTGTATTTATAGGACTGAGTCTCACCCAGGCTTCTCCTGGAATCAGCACAGAGATGCATGGCCAGGGAGGATTCATCCCTCTTGTAGATTGGCATCAATAACTGAGGAGGGTGGTGATGAAATTAGAAGTTTGCAAAGCTGCAGTATTTTGAATTGCTAGCCTCTTTACAGGAGTTTAGGGCTTTTTCTTGGGTCTCAGGCTTTCTGCATCATAGGAGAAGTTCATAATGGTTTCCCAAGAAGTGCCTATTCATACTCTCAGGGAACAGAATGCATTTTCAAGTGAATCATAATCAATTTGTAAGTTTAAATTAATTAAAGTCGAGCCCTCTGAGAAGTATCAAATGCATGCCTGCACTTCCTTTATACCAAATCATGCTAATAGCAGTGTAGCAGACTTCAAATTTCCCCATCAGTTAAATTGATTGAAAATTTTTTGTAGAAGGCAATGTAAAAAGCAATATACTGTAATATAGGTATGTTACTAGTGACTATTTAATTGTTACCATACTACAGGCTACTGGCAGACAGCAGCTTAAATAACTTGTAAGTGGGGCAACTGTCATGAGAAAAGACTGACTTACCAGCCTTCATCATTCCTGTGCAGCTATTCTGCTCTTAGCACTGCCCTGCAAAGGAAAGATATGCAAAGTGTAAGCATGTCTTTTACATATCGTTTAATTTAGTACCACAGACACTGACATGATTTAATCAGAACATATTATTAGAGAATGGCATCAGTACAAGATGCTCCAATGCAGATAATTTTCTGGTAACTGTAATTTTTACTTGAGTTGACAGGGTTTTTCTGGGCTTAATCTGTGAGACTTGCATTTGCCTGGAATGCTTCTTGCTCTCTATTTATTGGTAGAAACTTTCAGTCTTGCATCCCATTTAAAATGGTTTGTACCTGGAAATATGTGTTAGGGGCTAGTTCTGAAATAGATGCTGTGCCAGGTGGGTCTTCTCGCTCCCACAGGTGAGTGGGATTGACGCATCTGAATCCAGGCTGTCTATGCAAGACTGAAGGTTACAGGCTGTATTCCTAGGCTGGGCTCACTCACTTGTGGCTGTACTTCAGTTACTGAAATTCAGGAGAGGATCCATCAGCTTAAGGGTCCTGGCTTGGCATGGATTCAGTCAAGTCTCAGTGCAGGGAGCAGCTCCAGAGAGACAAAATGTGGAGATGAGCAGGCTGCTTTCTCCCAGGTCTTAAATCTGCTCCATACAGACTTACTCCAACTTAATTGCTAAGGTATGTGGACGTGTTGTCTGGGGAATAGCAGCCATCCCTCAAGCATTGTGTGCTACTGGGAAACACTTCAGCTCTCCTTGGCACAGTACCCAGGAGTCCTTTGGAATTGACGGTGGAAATGGAGGTTGAGAGTGGAGAAAGGCAATGTAAAAAGTTAATGCTGGTTCAATGTAAACAGCTTCTGCAGGTACAACAAAACACTGACCCTTAATTAGAAAAACAAGTTTCCATTCTAAGAACTACAAAAATCTGGTCAATGACATGACAATGGCTTTTTTAGAATATTTTGTCTGGCTGAGGTATTTAAAAGTTCATTGTTCTCCTTTTTGAGTGTTTTCCAGAGCCCTCTAAAATACAAACCTCAGAGTGCCAGTTGATAAAGACACTACTAAAATGAAACCAAGCACTCAATTTATTTCATAGTGTTATTTCAGTTTTGGCACGGCCTCTGGGTTCTTAGCTGTCTAATGTGCTGTTAAGTGCCTCTTCAAGCATGGATAATAGATATTAGGAATAAAAAAAGGAAAGCAACCTTTTCAATTAAGGACAAAATGTACAGAAAGTGAAATGACATGAGTTCTATCAACTGCATATTGGTTCCTATGCGCACAGTTTCCAGATACAATCAGTAGGTGCTCAACCAGATAATTACTGCCTTCCTGCAAAAGGCTTCATGTAGGAGAGTCACCTGCCTGCCTGCTACCACTTGCAGGATCAGAGCTGCCCTTTATTTTTACTGCTGCAGATTGTGGAATTAGTGTTTTCCAACTTCTGTTTAAAAAGGAAGCATTTTTATAGCAATCTCCTTCCAGCGGACTGCTGCACCAGGTAAGCGCTGGGCATCAAGAGGGATTTGTCAGATTTTTTGTCAGTAATGATTTATATTTGTCAAAACGGTATTTGCACAATTGATTTCCTGTTGCAAGGATTACAGAAGCAGTTAGTTGGGGGAGTGCTTGCCTTCCAGCCAGGTAGTATTGGTTCATGCTCAAAATGAGGTCAAGGGTTTTTTATCTGCCAGGAGTAAGAGGTGGTCAGTTGAATTGTTGCTTAAAATCTCTTTAGGTGTACAGTAGGCTGGAAGTGGTCCTCATTCAGGAATCATCTGTGCTGCCACAGGCAGGCTCGCCTGTAACCTTTGTGAAGGTCAAACAATGCTAGTAAGAAATCAAAAGATTTCAGGGGGGGTTTATGCCCAGCAGTGCATGATAGAATATTCCATTTAAGTGATATCCCTTGCATGCAGCTGGTGGCTCATGTACCAGAGCTTAGGAGTCCCATTGCAGGTGTTAAAAAAGTATTTTCACAATGTTTTTTGCCACATCAAATTTTTTTCCCGCAAAGTTGGATGAACACTGATAGTGTCCAGCAAGTCACAGAGTTGTTTATCCAAAGCAGAGGTGTTGGTTTGCATCATAGTCTCTGGGGAAACTGCCTTCTCAGGGTCTTTAACTGTTTTTCCTGTGGGCCATGCTGCTATTTCCATTTTCACGGCGTCAGTCTCTTGCTAGTGGGGTTTGAGGATACCAATCTTTATTTCAGAGTCAGAAGTGATGGTGGAGTCCCTGAGAGAAGCTGTTCCCAGCCCACATGAGCTCTCCTGCTCTGCCATTTACTCAGCTACATGGTGGCCCTGGTTCTGCTGCCCCACATGGTGTTTGAATGAGCTATTTAAAAATATTATGTTAATTTTAGGGAGGAGGGTGGAGTTGGGGTGGAGGAAGGAGTTATCACACCCACTCACTGGTTTTCTGGCTCCATGGCAGACTGTTGGCACGGAGTTTGCTGTGCAGGTGGTAAGTCTGCCGAAGGATTTGTAGGAATTTGTTAATCTCTATTAGATCAGTTTGAGAGTCTCTGAGATGCTGTTTGGCCTTGAAGGAGGTTTATCAAATGTTTATTAGTCATGACCATATTTAACCCTGTAGAAACCACAACCTGCCTGTATAAGAGACAGATGTGTAAGACAATAATAAAGAAAATATGGGGTAACATAGTCTCAGCCAAATAAGTCACTGAAAGAGTTAGATGCATTCGTATGATAGAATTAAGCTGTACTCTCTGGGTTTACAGATTCTGTCATTAGTTTGATACAGTGTTTTACATTGCCTACATTTGTGTTATACTGTTTTTTTTTGAAAAAGCGGGTGGTTCCAATGATGTTGCAGGATAAGTGAGCACTTCAGAGATCTGAGCTGGTATTCTACATCAGCCAGATGTTTCTCTTCAGTCTGTCAGTGTGAGATACAGGAAGAAAGCACAGAACAAAATGGATTTCAAGTGCCTTCAAAACTGATAATGCAGTGGTTTGATGATACTGTGTTCTCTAGGAAATCTGGAGTCCTGAATATAAAACATGACCTACAATTTTACAATTTTAATGCCATTTTTGTTCATTTAAATATATTCCTGAATCTTCTTAAATGCTCAGAATGCAATTACGTGAAACCATTGGCATTTATGGCTGTGAGACTCTGAATTTACACTCAGGTTTGAATTTAATACTTCTGTTCCTGGTGTGCCTCTAATGGCTTTATAAGCCAGCAGGCAGAAAACAATGAGCCTATACAGGTAGAGTTTAGACCATCTGTGTGCCATAGTGAAAAAGATAGTTTGCTATTAACAGAGTTTTTGCTGTCTCAGATATTGATTACTTAATGCTTGTTTTGCTCCATCTGATAGTGGGGAATACCTGAGAGGTATTGATATTGTAGACTTATAATGGGACATAAATAATTCATAGCAGCAAGCATTAGAAAACATATGATAAGCAGCTTTGCTATTAGAATATCTACACATCAATCATTCTGAGAATGTTGTGGGAGGCAAGTTCAGAGCGTGAGCAACTTCTCAGTTATGATGAATAAGTATTGTCTGAGAAGGATAGGAGTGGCTCTGATACATTGCTAATTATGAACTTGTTCCACCTGGGTTTCACGTGGTGAACCATAGGTAACTTATAAAAACTTAGAGCTTTTATTCAGCATATTCTAAAAATCAGGTGTTAGATAAAAAACTTACCTGCTGAGTTCAGTGGGTCAAAATACTAATTGATCTAAATCAGAGGAGTGCCATTGAAGCTATCAGTTTGCTTGAGGAGTAGAGCATGTGGCTGTGTGAAGTCCCCTGCAGACAGAATAATGCAAAGGAAAGGAGAAGGGGAAGAAATGGATCAAGGGTGATAAGGCAGAGATGGACAGCAAAAAATATTCTGTTTAGCCTCCTCATACAAACTCTCCACTGACTTCAACTGGGTTGGCTCTGGAAGACCTGCCACACTTAAATATAGAAGAGGAAGGTAATTAGCAGGCAAAGTAAAAAGGGTGAAGTGTTGGGATCAGAGGAGATCAGGAATGATGGGATATAAAGAGTACTGAAAATTTAATAGTAGATGAGGATTTTAAGCCACATGTACATATTTCTGAAGTTAGCTTGGTCACACTTACCTTTTAAGACTAGTCCTCAACATTTATCACTGCACCTCTTTGACTTCAGAAGCTACACTGCCAGTGAACTTGATCCTGCATGTTCAATTGCAGCCATTTTTTGACCCAGGACAACTGAACTTTCTGGTTATTCACACTTTGCCTTTTTTGTAATTGCTTGCATATAGGCAAACATAGGGAGGTCCGATTGGGGTGGAAGGCAGAAAATGCAGTTTCTTTCTTACTTCAACGGTATTATGTGAAAGTCCAGACAATGAAGTCTGGCTGCAGTCACCCCGAAGTGTTGTGATAGGCGAGGAAAAGGGTCCAATGAAATATTTAAGTGGCTGGGCCCACCGTGCTGCTGCGGCAGGGGATTGATTACACCTGGTGTAACCTGGCCTGCGGCAGGGAGTGCCGGGCATGAGGAGAGTGCCGCGGGCAGTGCGCTGGGCAGGCTGCGGCCATACTATGGTCAGCAGGGAATGGATCTGGCACTGCTTCTGCCTCTGCCACTGTGACTGCATCATCCTGTGCCGAATGTCTTGTAGGTGATGGAAGCCTCCCCGCCGCCTTGCATGTCCTGTCCCTTGCATGCCGAGCTCCTGCAGGAGCCCGTCTGGGAAGGGGGAAGGGATGCTCGCTCCAGTCTTTGCATGGAGATGTTCTGTGCCGCCATCCTGTTGGGCTGGGAAACCACCTGCCGTTGTAGCTCGGTGATGGATCGTTTGTCTTTAATTTGCTTTTAATTCTGGCAGGTGGGCAGTAGGAGGCTGAGATAATATTTGAGAGAAATGACCCATTAGGCTGAGGAGATGCTGGTGTTAGTCAGGGCTGTTAAATCAGGAGAAGTCATTACAGCGAGAACGTGGGATGATGACTTCTGAATCAATGTTTTGGATTGCTTCTCTCTTAACTTGCTAGGGAATAGCATCTGTACTCATGGAATAGATAGTGGTTTTAAAAAGCAAATATGAACAAGGGCAACATCTTATACCTGCTGTAGTTAATGGGATATTTGCCTAATTTTTTTTTTTTCTTCATAATGACCTGCCTGTGATTGTCAATTCCTGTTAGTTCTTCTGGAAATGAGGATTTGTACAGATGAGTGGGTTTACTGTGGGACTTCTCTTAAGCAGATAGCTTGGGTTTGGGTGAAAGTGTGAATGGGATCAGGTGCTGTATTTCAGTATTTTGCTTATCTGATGAATGTATTAGACTGTGACTTAATTATCAAAGAGTCCTACCTATTTATAATAATATTTTTGCATGTGGATTTTTTTTCATAAATCCCAAAATGTATATCCATTTAGTTGTGTTTTATAGCAAAGTCCTCTTCTATCCAGTACTCTATCCAGGTACAGGTACCCATCATAGTTGTCTGACAGCAGTGTTGGAGTTTGAGTCTTGGTAAAATGGATCTTGTCTGCATCTTGACCATTAACTAGATGCAAAAAATGTTTTTATAGTATAGTGTTTTCTATGTGTACACAGGTGCTTCAATGCATGTATCTGCTGTTCTCCACGAATGGAAAAGCCTGCCCTCATTACTGTCATACCCATAGTGAAACAGGAAGGAGATGAAAACAGAGAGCCTTGCCTTGCAAGGTTGTATGTGGAGATGGGCCAAGAATAAACCATGGTGCTCTTGGTGCCTTGGGTGCTGCACCATGATGCAATGGGTATATATATATACATTTCTGATCTAATGTGTTATAAAGCATGTAGTTAAGCAAAACTAGAGATGATGTTTGACCAGCTACATGTGTAAATATCAGCTGATTGAACTGCTGTCTGTGCCAGTGGCTGGGTTCTTTTTTGCTGTGACTTTGGATATTTTCAGAGATTCAATTTGTCCCAGAAAACCCCAAAATACCTGCTTTATTATTTGATGTAAAGTAGTGTAAGTGTGAAGTGGGCATAAACAGGTGTATGCACCTATTTGGGTGCAGAAAACACACACAGTCACACTTAGCAAAAAGCAAATACTCAGTGATACTCAGTTTATATTTCACAGAACAGATGTGTGGGGCTTGAGACATCCAAGGGAAGTTTCCTTCTGAGCTCAGCAATGCTCCTACTGCAGAGCACGAGGCCAGCATTGCTGATGTCCCTGTCTCTGTTGGGACAGCACCTGGCAAACTGATACTGGAGTGAAACAATTCATATCCTCATTAAAACCAAGTTCACTAAAGTATCTTTGCAATATAAATCATACCTTTAGACTGATTTACACTCTCAGCTTCTTTGGGGCATCCAGCATTAACTGAACGCCCACGCAGTGGTGGGGAGGTGCCAGCTTCTCAGGATGGCCCATGCTTTCGATTTTAATGAGATTCTGATGGCATTTGGTGTTTTTCTTAAACCTCCATCACTGCCTAGAGGCACAAGATTATGAGCTAATCTTCACCTTTATTGAAAAGTTTCAGTCCTGGATGTTCAGGAAAATAGGCTTGATGCACATTCTGAAAAGCAATCAGAAAAGGGAGGGAATAGAAGTGCTTGGGGGCTTGTTTACTTGGTAGTAATAATTGTGGGGTTAATTTACTTCCTTTTTTTTTAAGCTAATCTCATGGTCCTGAATTTTATAGATTAGTTTTTTACTTCCAATGCTGATTGACGTCTTCTCCCATCATCTTCCCTGAGCGTGTTTATAAAGCCACCAATATTGGAATCACACCCTTAGAAATTCAATTATGCTTTTTGTTTTGCTTTGGGGTTTTTTTTTTTGGTAATAAAAAAAAGTAAAATACCTCTAGAGGCAGATCCCCTAACAAAAGCAATTGGTCATCAACTAAGTTGGATGCTTACTTATCATGAAACTGCCTGTGGAAACAAGGCTGCTTCTCTAAAAGCATCAGAGCCCCTGCACCAGCCCTGCCAAGGAGGGAGGCGCTGGCAGTGTCCCCACTCAGAACTGCCTGGCAGGTGCTGCCTTACCCACCTCGATTTCATTAGTGCATAACTGAGCTGTCACTGAATTGGTTCTCTTTTGCTCAGAGCTCAGCACAGTAAACAGAATCCCCCTGGGATGCTCCAGTTCCATCTTTTACTGTCCTGCATGGAGGTTTCCTGCATTCGTCTTGCCAGAATTTCTCTCTGTTTCTTGGAGAGCCAGCACTGCACAGGTCAGGTCCTGTCCAGGCACATGCACTGGGGCCTGATCCAGTTGGATCAGCCATCACCTTCCCTTTGGCTGCCATCCTGAAGGTCTCGTGCTCAAAGCACTTCCCTGGGAAGTGGGGAACCAAGATTCATCCTCTTTCCCTGCCCAGGCGGAACTGCAGCTTTCCTTGCCCGCCTTCCCCCACCATAACAAGCTCATGCTATTGTAGATCAGTGTGTGTTTTGTTCTTCCTGCTAGAGCTGAGCTGCTGAGAGGAAAATAATCCCCGGTTCTTACACAGTTCTTGTATTTTGTGTGAATCAGTCACCAGATAAAATGCAGGGAGTCCCATACCAGAACACATGGGCTCCCCCCTGTTGCTTGCCCTAACTATGGGGATGCATTCCCACCACTCCAGGCTACATTCTGGGGGAGATGCTGACCCAAACAGCCCTGGAGCCACCTCACAGTGAAAGGTTTCCTGTTTACACAGTCACCTATGTGTATTTTTAAACCTTTTTTAAAGCTGGTTGCACTGTTTTTTATGTAAGAGCTAACCCAAGCTGTGCTGCTGAGCTGAGGCACTGTTGCTGAGATAAATGCAGCTGAGCCATGTCCTTCACATATTTACTATGACCCCTGCTGTCAGAGTGGAGTTGCTTGCTGCAGGAGCTGCTTTAGCACTGCCTCATCTGTATTGCATTCAGAATGAAAAAAAAAAAGTTTTTCTCCACCAGCTCACCCAAGACACCAGCATGAAAAATTATCAAATGCTGTGCTAGTGCCATGATGAATAAACAGCCAGGATCAAACAAGTGCCATCATATTTTATGCAAAATAATTGAATTAACAGCTTTAGCAATTGAGTCAAAAGCACACTGGTTTCATGCTGGTGTGCTCAGTAACGTTTCTGGTGATTTGAAGATGGTTTCTTTCTAATGATCTTCCTGGATCTTTGCATGGCCTTTGTATTTGGTAACTCCCCTCTGGATCTCACATCTTCCATCCTGCTCAGTGCACATGCACATCTGTGTGGTTGTACACATAGGACCACTGCAATTCCATCTGCTGACTTTTCCTAAAAATAAATTTTAAAAAACCACGAAGAAAAGGACTGTGCACAGCATACACACCTGTACATATGTACTTGCAGGAGCTGTGAGCTAAAACAAGGGTAGGGCACTCCCATGTTGAATACAAGGCTTGTTTTTCCTGCTCTGTCACTGTCCTTAAATCTTATCTGCATCAGAAAGTTTCAGCAGTGAATGTTAAATCAGTTTTTAGTTCAAATGAACAGACTTCATACAGACCCCCTGTGCTGACACCCTTATTTCACTTCAAGCAGGGCCTGTTTCATGTCAGATTAAAGTAATCTAGAGGTAAAAGATAAAAGCAAAGCAGTTGCAATCTTGGGAATGGTGCTTTTAATAGCTTCTAAGACGGGAATTTCTTGAATTCAGCTGAGAGTTGGTACCTGACAGACATTGCTCCTTGTCCAGTGCAGTATAAGGTAAACTGAGGTTATGTAAAACATTGCTGGGGTTGATTTTTAAAGGATGTGTTTTCCTTTACTCTGCTACAAACCTACAGTGCTGTTGGTCACCAAGGGACAAGGAACAGAAGTAGAGAAGGTTTTCTGGCACACAGCTGGAAATGCTCCTTTCCCTGCACTCTACCTGCCTCAGGACAAACCAAATTTGGTCTGCATCAGAACAAGAATGCCTTAGGTGACCTTTTGCATAGTTTTGACTCTATCAGTAGCAAATCTCACCTGTAGGTAAATTGATGCAACCAAATTTTATTTGTGCAGACACAGCATGGGTGTAATCGAGGCACTTCTGCCTCACAGCATTGATGAAGCTTCATTAAGGCTGGTGAAGTTTTCTGCAGTTCTCAGAGAAGTTTTGTCCATGTGTAAATGATGTTATAGGTGTTTAATGTACTCTGTTAAAAATGCTGCCGAGGCACCCAGCCTGTGAGCAACACTCTCTGAAACTCTTTGTATTTCAAGTTAATGTTTAATAGGAGTGAGGCAAACCACCTGAAAGCAGTCTTTGTGACACTGTATGCAAACCCTGCCTTAGTGGGGTGTGCTCCCTCTCTCTGCCAGGGTGCTGTTGCAAGGCAAGCCAAGCAAGGTAGGACCAGGACATGTGGCATCCCAAAGCCCTGTCGTGGGAGTGTCCTGGCAGTGTGGCAGCACACCTGAGGGGCCTGTGGCTCTGCCCAGCTGCAGTGATGGAGTGCAGTGAGCACAGTGATCCCTCTTCTCAGTCCTTCAACTCACCATGGAAAGTTAGGTCTACCTGACCTGCCATGTCATCCAACTCTGCTTGGGCCCGAGGAGTAGTGTAGGCACCCTGCTTTATCAATGGGCTTTATCTAGGCTAATTAGATCAGTGCTTTGTCCAGGATAATTGTCTCTCGTAATGAGTTTAAGGGAGTGTCGCTAGCACAGCTCGTCACCAGCACTGATGCTCCTATTTAGCGCCCACTCCTAGAGATGCTGTATGGTGGTGTGTGGCTGTGCCAGGACATCTCCAGCACTCAGTCCCCCCTAGGAGAGAGCAGGCTGAGCTCCTCGGGGCACAGGCAGGTGTTCAGAGTGCTGACAGAGGCTCTGCAGCAGCAGCGTGACTGCTCAACAGCAGCAAGAGAGCTAAAATTACAGCCAGGCTGTGAATGGGGAAGTGGTGGTGGATGGGGACACAGGGCTTCCCGCTCTGGCTGCAGTGGGGACAGAAGCCACTGGATTTCACACCTCGTTGTGGGGCTGGGCTGCCTGGGGACACTCGGGAGCCGGGCAGCAGCACAGCCCGGAGCAATGGGTGCTGTGCACGGGGTGGCGAGGAGAGGTTATGGGGAAGACAGCAAAATACACTGCCCAGCTGAGTCCCAACGTGGGTTTGCAGGCTGGTCCAGGCTGTACCTGAGCAGGGACAGTGGGATTGGCATCGGTCAGAAGTGCTTTCAACAACTGATATGTTGGGGTTTTCTGTCAGAAAATGCCAATTTATTTGAAAGATACTGCTGTGGGAAAGCAAAGCTTTGCAGAAGCTTGTAATCTGGAATGATTTCTTCTGCTCTTGTCAGGATAAGCAAGTGTTTATGTCACATTGCCAGAATATAAATGATGATGGGTCAGACCTGATGGCTGACCCTGAGTCTCCTGCGATCTAAGTATATGCTGGAATCATCAAACAATGAGAGAGAGCTGTCTGTCTATCCCATAATCTGCTGGGGGGTTGTGTTTGTTTGTTCAGGTTGTTTTTTGTTGGGTTTTGTTGCTGCTGTTGGGTTGGGTTTTTTTGGTTTTGTTTTTTTTTCCACAAAATCATAATGTTTTTCTCATATGCAAAACAAAAGCTTTCATTATCGTGAATTTAAAGCCCATATATATTTCTAATTCAGCTCTGACTCTGGACCCTTTCCTTAGCCCACCACTTTCATCGCACTTGTCCAGAAGCACCGTGGTGGCTGTAGGGGTTGCAGAAACCCCAACCAGGGGCTGCTTCCAATGTGTTTCATGAATGAAAGTGCATTAGATTGGACCTGCTGTATTGAAGAAGCACAAAATCCTGGTTGCTCAGTGAAATAAATGGCCCTGGTTTTGATACTTTTCTAAGTGCATGCAGTCAGTGTTTCTTGCAGTTGTTGCCAAAGTAAAAGAGGGGAAAGAAACATCTCTTGGAGTTTCCCCAGCAGGAGAGAAAGGATGGCATTGTTCCTATTTGTTCACGCCTTCCTGGCGCAGCTGCACCAGAGTGGAAGCCAGAGCATGGGTTTTCCTTCAGGGACAGCTTTGGTCCTGTTTTGTGGCTGGCCGCGGTTCCAGGCGTGGACATCTCTGCGCAGCAGTGCGGCAGCAGCCACCAGCACATGGGAACCACCACAGCCACCACAAAGCAGTGTCCTGTGCCAAGAGTTCCCCCTTGCTGTCTGTAGGGACAGCTGGGCACGGCCGGAGTGGATGCTGGGGTGGCTGAGCAGGAGGAGAAAAAACAAACGCGGAAAACATCTGTGCGCTCCCAAAATCTGCCTTCAGCTGAATCACAGGATGCTTATATAAAAGCGTGGTTAATTATCGCGAAGCAACGAAGCGAGGAAACACAGACATTCGCAGAGTATCTCCTGCGTTAATTGGTTGCTAAAAATGTGGCTCACGGCAGCTGTGAGGCTGCAAACGGGTCAGTAGCGAAACTGCCTCTCCTGGTTATTGTGCCGAGAAGTGCTCTTCTCTGTGCGGCTGTTCCCAAGGCTGCCAGGGTCAGAAGCAGCTCACAGGGCAACTGGAGAAGCATCTTAAAATGAGGATGCCAGCAGCAAGAGCACTCACTGTTCGTGTCGGCTTCTGTCTGAGGAATATCTATAGATGTGGAGAGGAATTAAACCTAGAAATGCAGTTGAATTTCAAAGCCCTCAGCCTCACAGCTGTCTGCTGTACGTGCAGAGCAGAGCATGCATGTACAGAACCAAGCATGAAATTAATCCCTGCCTTCCGTGTCCGTGAGCTGTGGCTGAGCAGGCTAAAAGCTGTCCCTGGCTTCCTCACGTGTAGTTTCTGAGAAGATCCTTGCTGCACCTTACACTCCTTTCACATGAGCTGCCTGCTCTGTGGCTCCTACACACTTGCCAAGTTTTTCCCTGAGGCTTGCTTCCCAAAACAATCACCACTCGCCCACGTTCATTGTTTCGTGTGATCTTTACAAAATGTGGCATTTCTGTCTAAATAGTTTGCCAAGGACCTATGATAAACAATACTAAGTTGTCAGTCATGAGTCATTAAAGGAGTGAACTGTCTTCACGTCATGCCCAATCATATGATATTTTTAAATGTCAGGGCTTTTTGCTTAGTGGTTGTCACTAGCTTCATTTTTGGGAGACCCAAAATTAGAATACACAGGCCTGGTTTTCAGAAAGTGCTGTGTACCCTTACTTCAAATGTTAGTCTTGAAATGCATTTCAAAAATATGCACGATTTCCTCAGGATCACTCAATGCTCTGGAATTCCTGACTACGATGCATTCCTGCCATCTTTCCTGTTTTCAAACTTCCTAAATTGGTTTTCAGATGACATTCAGCCTGGCAGTAACACATAAAGAATATGGGGATAAATATGCTTAACAATTTGAGAATGACATATTTAGGTTTGTAAGTGTTTAATTCTGATTTGCTCTTGTTGGATAACTTTTAAAACAATGAAGTTTTACATTTGAAAATGAAAAAGTACGGTATGCATAATGATTTCCTGCACATAACTGATCTCCACAGTTTATCAGGAAAATTGCTATTGGATATAAAATAAGCCTTATCTGTTTATCCCATCTGAAATCCACCTCCTCAAATCAAGGGAACGATCCTCCTTGCAACAAATGCACAACCACTGTACCTTATGTTACCAACAGTTATTTTTATTTTCAGAATAATTGTTCCTTTCTGAAAATGGGATGTAGCGTCAGTGTCCTTGGTTAAATGTACAAGAACAGAGATTAAATGATCAATCAAGAGAGGAGATGTGATTTAAATGGTGATATGCATAGTCAGCTTTTGTTGGTGGATTCCAGTTAAAGCTCAGCTTGATGTGGATCCTCAAGAAGCAGAAGACCACAGTGTTGGAAAAAGAAAAGCCATCTTTGTAAAAAGCTTGTTTAATTTTGCATCTCCGCACCTTCCATCAGGTAGCTTTTGAAGCCAGCTCAGCATCAGAGCAGCCCGAGTTAGCATGTGTGCTCCCAAACTCAGCAAGGTGGTTGAATTTCTGTGCAAGCACAGAATAATCCTTGATCTGAACCTTGCCAAAACTAGATATGCATCCCAGTCCAGTAGACTGTCCTTCTACAGGACAACTTTTGCAACACTATGGGTCTTCACCATCACCAAGGATTAGTATGTAACCTACAGCTACCATGGTGCCAAGTTTCTGGGCAAATCTGCTCCCACATTTAGCCCCTGGATTCTCCCAGTGAGATTAAAAATGTACAGAAGACGATGATTTGTCTAATAAGGAAAAGAAAATTAAAAATAATAATAAAGCAAAGAGAAGAGAATAATGCTTGAGGTTTATCTGTCACAGTAAGGTGGAGAAATAATAATCTGAGTGTTTTTTGGAAATCAGCCACATTTGCTTTCTGAATAGCATCCTCTCATTGTTTCTGTAGGTCCAGCTGCCCAGCGCCAGATCCAGAATGGTCCATCTCCAGATGAGATGGAAGCACAGAGAAGGTGAGTTAATCAGCTGTGGCACAGTTCTAGTTTGTAACTTGGATGAGCATGCAGTCCTTGTTCATCAGTAAGCACTGCTCCTTTTACTTGTACATCTTTTAAGCTGGTTTTGAATGTTTTGTACTTACTGCTAATGTTTCTGTAATATCTTTTGAAGGGTGAAGTGAGCTGAAGTTCACACTCTAGGTAAACTCTTTGCTTGGTAGGTACTAAAGAGCTCCTGCCTCCAAAAACTGTAAGGAAAGTGTAGGGAAACTAGTTTCCTGCATCAATATGACTAACGGTGAAGGGCCTGAGATTTAGTAGGGATTTACCCATGACTGTTGAATGGGTCAGCAGGGATTTCACCTGAGATTTACTTTGGCATAGCAGAGTTATCATAAAGGTTAGAGAAACCCTGCTCACCCCAAGGCAGGTGATGTTACATCTATCACTGCCTGGCTCAAAAACCTTATCCAGCTCTTTTTTTAACCAGTGGAGCTCACTGATTCTGCAGGCTATATGTAATTCAGACCTCCATTTTGGGTGTCTGTTCTGTACATTTAAAATGTGAGCAGTTTAACTATGTTAGAATAAAAATATTTTATTTATTCCTTTTTGTTTAGGGACAGTAAAACCCCATTGGGTAGGTATTATTTGACTTCTACAGGGCACATGGCCCTAGGAAAGCTTCTTTTGCTCCACTGGAGTGGAATAAGATATGCCAGTAGATGCACTTAGATATTGCTGCATCTGCACTAGAGGACTTTCAGCTTTAATTATGCTGATGCACTCTTTAACCATAGAGCAGACCTAATTTTAGGTGTAGGGTTTGGTTTTTTTTAAAGCAGGCAAGGAAATTAAGTTATGGTATCTACCCTGCAAATTTGTCTGTTTAAAAGGTTTTCTAGAGACCTTTACACAAATGTTGAAAGAATATCTTTTTTAGTCAGAGTGTAATTTGTCCTCTCGTGTACTTTACTCCTTGCATACTCCTTAAGTAGCCTTGTGCCAATCCCAGGCTTTATTTAGTTCAACTGGAATAAATTTGTCTTCCTAAGAGTTTAAGAACTTCTCCTTTTAGCATGTGTGGGAGGGTGCATTTGGCACATGTAAACTGCTGCTGACCAAGGGCAGAAAGGGCTGGTATGAACCTCAGTGAGTTCAAGTGGCAGTGGCTAATCCCTGTTTTGCGTTTTTTGCCCCCTGCACCTCGGTCGGTTCTGCAGCAGCACTAATGACCTGGAGATGTCTTGCCCAAATATCTTTCCTGGTCTGTCAGACTGGAATTTTCCAAGTCTGTTCTCTAGATAAACTTAGAATTTCCCCTAGGTTTAATCAGGAAAATGTATGTATCAAGTTGTTCTTCATCATCAAATTTTGCTAATAAATACCAAGCCAACGCAGAGGACAGTCTGCTCAGGAAATTCTTAGTACATGCCTTTACAACTGAAATTTTAGCAGTGTAATGGATGTGTTCAGTCCATAACAATCAAGAAATAGCTAGGGTACATAATGAAGTACAGATTTCTATTTATTTGGTTTAAAGTGTCATAGCTTAAATGACGCCAGTTGAATCAGCCAATTAAGACTTTCTCAAAACCTTTTTGCCTTTGCACATATGATAATTTTCTCAGAAACAATAATTTTCTAGAAATTGCATGGATCGCATGTCCTGAACATAAAACCAGTTTAGGATTGATCCCTCCACAGCAAAATTGTGTATTTTCCTTTCCCATATATTGAACTAGAATTGAAACATGGGAAATATGTTTTGCAAATTAAGGTATTCTCTTTTTTCTACATAATGTAACTTTATTTTTATGAACTATATTTTAAAAGCTTCTCTTGGTATATAAATAACACAGAATTGTTCAGCATTGCAGACTCAGAAAAGTGCAAGTAAAAATGTAACAGGGAGGTGTCTTAAAATACTCTGCAAGGAGTCAAAATAGAAATGTTGCTTGGAGTTGAGCTTGCTTTACTGTTCAGACCATGAAGTAAAGCCGTTGAAAAAACTGTGCAGTGAAGACTGTTCTAAACATACATGAAACAAATTAGGGCAAACTTGGCCTGGAAACCACGGAAGAAAATGGTAATAAACTTTATTACCAAGTGCTTCAGCAAGGTAATTTCAAAGCTGTGTTTCAATATTGTTGAAATCTTTAGTCCATATCCATGCTCTTGCCAAGAAGCCTGGCAAGCAGTGTAGTTGTTAGCTGTGGGTTTTTTTAAGAGGAGCCAAGTGAGGGTGGGTTTGTGGCAGGGGTCAGGGACATGCCTTCCTGCCGGAGCGCTGCAGTGTGCAGGAGCAGACCTCTGCTGATGGGCCCTTGGAACTGCACATCCCTGCAGACCTGTGCCAGCCTCTCCCCGGGGACACCAGGCCTGGGCAGCACGGGAGCTGGCAGCTCCTGGGGGAAAAGGTGCCAAAGGGGCAGCAATGCAGAGCTGTGATCGCTATTTGCAGAGGAAGCACAGTAGTTTGGTGGTGCTGCTGGTGGTACAGGGACAGCTGAGCTGGGGCTGTCAGCTGGACTGGCCAGTGCCAAAAAGGGCTTGGAGGTGCACCTGGACAACAGAGGCTTTGTACAGTCAGCACCAAAATGCAGATCAAGCTTTGCCATATTTTCATTCTAACTACAAGTGCTTTGGGCTTCTGATCCATGAAAGACTCTGGACTGTGTCACTTTGAATATTCCCTTCCCTGGAGATGTTCAAAAGCTGTCTGGACAGAGTCCTGGGGACTGTGTCCTCAAGAGGATCCTGCTTGAGCTGAGAGGTTGGACTAGGTGTGCTCCAGTAGTCCCTTCCAACCTTACCCAACGTGTGATTCTGTGATTTGATGTGAGATGCCTCTTACCCTTTCCTTGCAATGCTCATACACTCCAGGTTAACAGCATGCATGTTTGCTGTGCTCTGCTGGGCACTGGACACTGCCTGTTCTTTGTGCAGAGCCACTGAGGGGTTACCTTAAATTGATCAACCAACCCCTGCAGTGTCCAGTGCATGCAGGGTGATGTCCTGGTTAAGCTTCCCAATGTGTGAACTGGCACTGCTGCAGGCAGGACAAGTGAAACCAGACCCACCTCCATCTCATGGGACCAGCTCTTGCTCCAGACACACGGTGCTTCTCAGGGTATAAAGCTTTTACTCAAAATTACAAAGAATATCTAATGACCAAGGGTTTTTTCATTGCTGTTTTAGACAAGTGATGGAGCAACAGCAACAGCGCCAGGAATCTCTGGAAAGAAGAACCTCTACCACAGGCACGTATCAAATCAAGCAGATACAGTCTTTCCCTGATTGTCTCCTCTTGCTGTTTTTGGGGTTTGTGGGGGCGCTGTACAAGAGCTAGACTGCTAAAAGTGGTTATAGCTATGATTGTATTTTAAAGACTAGATTTTCAGCTAGAGACTTACATGCATTTGGGCATGGTTGTGTTGTTCTGCAGGGGCTCAGGTCTGGGGCATGCAGGTGGAGCTAAGCAGGTTTTGCACTTGTACAGCTGAGGGGCATTTAAGGTGTACCAAGGGGGCCTGGCCATGCTTCTTCCACATCCCTGAGGAGAGTAGGTAGCACAGCCACCACAAGAGTGACTCTGTGTTTCCAGGGGATGTCAGCACAAAGGGGTTGATTTGCTGGATGTGCTCAGGCTGTCCCCATTGCTCTGCAGCACAAAGCAAGCTACGGCACAGAGGAAGATACAGCTCTAGATGCTCCTCATTGGGGATTTTGTGATCACGAAGTCTTCTGTGAGCTTAATGGAAAAAATATATATATTTAATGAGCTTACAAAAATCTCCTATAGCATATTAAGTTGCATTAAGTTGGGAGAAGAGATGACAGAAATAGTTTATAGCTACAAAGTATGGCTTTGTCTCTTTGAAAGGAGGCAGAACAAGCAAGCCAAGATGGCCATCTTGTGTTTGGGCTTTGGTTTTGGGCAAGTTTTTTCAGTTAATCTGGCCACATAAGTGAAATGTTTTTCCTCAGTTGTTAAACTTTTTAGTTTTTGACTAGAAACCAGCTCAGACATACACACACCTTGAGTGACAGAAAGAGTGGACTCTTGTTTCAGCAGAGGTTAGTGTGCTGTTCTGTGTAGGGAACCTAGCCAAAGTCCTGCCTTGGCATACACAAGGAGTGGGCATGGCTCCTAGGGGCTGCTGGCTGTCCCCTCTCTGCCTACAAGGTGGTCACCTCTGTGTTCAGCATGTCCCTTGCACCTGTCCCTGGTGCAGAGGTGATGCTCGTGATCCTGACTCAGATTCACGTGGGGCTTGGAGGAGCCTCGCTGGCACCAGAGCATGCAGCCCATCCCGTGCTGCCAGGGTTCTGCTCCACACACCCCTCTAGTTCTGCTGAGGGCTGGAAATCCCCAGCCTGGTGCCTGCACCATCTCCTCTTTGCTTTGTTTGAGTTTCTGTTTGCGTTTACTTCACGGTTCCTTTTCCTCCGTTCCAGTTTGCCTTGGTTTCGTTCCTTCCTGCGTACCCACCTTATTCTTTTCATTTGTCTTTTCTGTTCTCTTAGTTTCTGCCCTTCAACCAAGCATGTGCTCTCCCCCCTCTCATCCCCAGTCTCCTCCTGCCTCTAGTAACTGCGGTGCTCCTGCCTCTGGTGTTGTGCTCCCCCCACTACGTCCAGCCAGCACTGTCTCTTCAGCACCCGTTGTCCCTGAGCCTGTTAGTCAGTCCCCTTTCCTGTCCCAGCAGAGAGCCAGAGATTCCCCACAATTCCTGCACAGGCACTCGGCCTCTGAGCTGCCAACAGCCCCAGGTTCCTCCCCTCCATCCTGCCCCAACGGCAGGACCATCATGCCAGGCATCAGGCAAACCTCGCTGTCTCCACCGCCTCTCCATCCTTCCCATTTTCCCTTTCCCTCTCACCAGCCTCCCAGGGGCTCTTCTCTTCCCTGCTCTCCTCATTCTTCTGCTCCCTCTGCCACAAATGCACCACCTCTGCAGAGAGGTGATGTCCTGCAGCCACGTGGTCCCACCATCCTGCCCATGATTCCTATGCCGCCTGACAGGGTCAAGGCACCCACAGATAAAGCAGGCTGGGAGACCTCAGCAAATGCACCCCTGAATGGCCACCCTGAAGAACAAATTGCTTTAGGCACCCCTGGAACCCAGGGGAAAAGTGTGGATGGGTCCTTCCTTCCACACCTAGGAGCTGCACCCTGCTCCCCGCTGCCCACCATCGCCAGCCCCCCCAGCTCCTCTGGCCAGGCTGCCTCCCCATCCTCCCATCCATCATCTTGTCCTGCCCAGCAGTGGTGTCAGCCCATGTCACACTGTCTTCCATTGCCTCCCCCTCACGCTGCTGTGTCTGAGGTGGCTATGCCCAGGAGGACCCCTCCTTACATGACATCACCAGCCATTGCCCACTTGAGTAAGTACTGATTTTGAATGAGTTGCGACCTGCGTAAAGACTCAGCTGTCAGCTGTTTAAAAAGCCTGGTTGGCACTGCCCCTGACCGATAGAAAAAGGGATGAGAGACCCAAAGCTACTCCTCCTGTGTGTGATTTCTGAAACTGGGGTGGAAAAATATCAACATCACTCAGGACTGGTCCAGGGACCAGACAAAAAATTAGAATTACAGAACCAGGACCCTATAGCTGGGTTGTTGCAATGCATATTCCTACTGTATTATCCCAGAGAGAGATTTTTGTCATTCAGCAGAGTCAAATTGTTTCAAAGAGCTTCATATAGAACCTGTTTTCAGCTGGTCCAAACATAACAGATGGGCTCTTCTGAAGCTGGAGGCCAGCTCTGCGGTAGGTTTCTAGTCTGTGTAGGAATATTGGTAGAGGTCATGATTTTTACTCTTTTTGTTGAGTGGTGTTCCTGTTACCAGTGAAACATAGAACATGGATTTCATTTAAGATATACAGATACACAGAATCCCCTGTGCCTGTGCAATTCATTTAATTCAAGAAACTCTCTTCCTGGTATTCACTGCATTTATAATTGTGGGCTTGTCACTGTAAGTATTCCACTGAACCTTTTTCAGTGAAGGCAGATCAAGAGCTTGGGTCTGGCCGCTTTGCATATGGTCTTGATTTCTCGTGCCTGTGTAAAGCTTGTGGAGTGAGAACAATTGCAAGCAATGCCTATTTGCAATTCAGAGCATATGTTTTGTGCCTTGGATCTACTCAGGTTTATAACCACATGTAATGTTAAAGTGGTATGCCTAGAAAAGGAAGAAAACTATGATATTTCCTTTTACTTTCTGCTCAAAGTATTACTGTAACCACTGGAGGCTCAGTCCTTCAGCTGATGTAAGTCCTTGAAATCCACTTTAGCTCAATAAAGTTATTTTAAACTCACATCAGTCCATTATTTTGACTCAGTTCAATTTTTGCCTGAGGCTGGCCTCTAATTAGGTGGGTGTAGTTTTGCAATTACAATTAAATGTACCCACAATGAATTACTAGCTATTATGTTCATGAACGAAAGAGGGCTTGAAATGTTTAAAGTATTTCTAATAGCAGCTATGGTTCATTTCAAGAATGGAATTGGGAGTGTGAAATAATGGCAGAAGTAACCACAGAATTAAGGCAGTATTATAAGAAAACCTAGATAAGAAGAAAAACAGACTATTAATGTTACATATGGTTTCCAAATGTTTCTCAGTCAAAACTCACCTGTCTTTCAAAGTAACAGTTACTGAACAGCTGAATCTGTGAATATGTACCAGGAGCAGCCTGTTCTGACAGAGTGTACATGGGGAAATACCCTTGGGGAGGTGTATTTGTTCAACTGACCTGTTACAAACAGGTAAAACACTGCAGCAGAGTTACCACCATCATCCCTTCCAACAGGAGCTTTGCTGAACCTCAGGGCACTTGAGCTGGAGTCTCCCCTGGTTATTCTGCAAAACTGGCTGAGGCCACACACCTTCTGTATGACAGAAAGGAGGACATGTCACTGTAGCCCACAATTCTCCTGAAAAGCTGACGTTAACCAAAGTCCATGGAGTTTACTATCCCCATACAGAAAGCTGTGGGAGAAGCAGAAGAATATGCCACTTATGGATTGGGAAGCGTTGTCTGTGTTCTGATTCTGACACAGAATGAAGCACTAGCTCAGCCTGGGAGAAGAGGAGGGAGAAGGCTGCTTGTCAGTGACAGGGTCTTGCAGGAGGACACAACTGTAGCTTCCTGACCATTGACACAACCACCTCTTCCCACTCTTCCACATGCACGGTGCTTCCTTGCACTGCTCCCTTGTCAGGCCATGGTGTTGGGATGAGAACATGAACCTTGTCTGTGGGCTGGAGGAGATCATGCTTCACATCTAATTCCTGTTCTCTGCATTTCAGGCCCAGCACTTCCACCTGGCCACCCCAGTGGTGCTTCTGTGATCCCTGCTTCATCTGGGGGGCCCCCACCTCCGCCACCCCCCCCAGTCCCTCCACCACCCATGGGAGCCGCGCCGCCCCCGCCGCCCCCACTGCCAGCCGGCGCCGGCCAAGGGGCTGGTGCTGAAGATGGGTCAGTGTCAGGGCTCGCAGCAGCTCTGGCTGGTGCCAAACTAAGGAGAGTTCAACGGGTAAGGAGGTGGCGCTGGGACTCCCCGATGGGCTCTTCTCTGCTGCGGGAAAGCCTGGCACAGCTTGGTGTAATGGTCTGCAAACCCAGCGTGAAACATGGGGAAACACGCTTCAGCTGACCATTGGGTGAACTTTTAAATGTGAGTTTGCAGTGCAAATAAAGCTGAGCAGGAAATGCTGGGTAGAGTTTGCGCTTTTCAGAACATATTAGTTAGCAAATGGCTGTGAGTTCTCACATTGCCAGGATTTCATTGCTTTGACATAGTTCACCATTGTACTACGTGTTAGTGTTTTCACTTGTTGTAAGTGTTTAAAACTGCACTATACTTACAAAAACCGGTGTAGACTCTTGAGGCCTCATGTCAGTAGCTGTCCACTTAGGTAAGGGTTGCTTAACCATGCATAAACATAATTATGAGCAAACAGCACTGTGGGTTTTTCATCATTTGCCCATATATTTGCGTCACCCAGATCTATCTTGGTTTAGTAACATTCATGTGGGTCTTCTTCCCAAGGCAGAACACATCCTATCTCTGGTTTCGGGCTGTGATTGTGATCACTGTTCCCAACACTTGGAAAAACTAATCATTAAGGGCGTGGTTGTAAAGCAAACCTTTCATTAATTCCAGTCTTGATTTCTCTCTTAAGCCAGAAGATGGTTCAGGAGGGTCCAGCCCCAGTGGGGTCTCTAAGAGCGATGCCAATCGAACAAGTAGTGGAGGAGGCGGAGGAGGACTAATGGAAGAAATGAATAAATTACTGGCAAAAAGGTTTGTACTCACACCTCAAGTAAGCCTCATGAGATCTGCAGCAAATTGTGGAACTGTCAATTTTGTGGTTGGCAGTAGATGCCTCTTTGCAATTTTTAGGTCCTGCCTAGATGTTGGTCGCCAGTATTGCCTAACCTTTAGTGCAAAAGGTGTTGCAGCAATTATACCTGGCAGAGCGTAGCTGCTGCAGCAGATCCTGCAGCTTAGTACCCTCAGAGTTAGTGGTAAATACATCTTCTGGGCTTTAGCCATTTTACCAGATCTGTTTTCAAAGGTATTGTTTCCAGTAAGAGTAAGCAATGAAAGGAACTTAGACAAATCATTCTTTATGCAGCACATTCAGGATGTTGAGCCCAAAAATATAAACACAGGGTCTAAATTTTTTAAATTTATGAATAGTGAAAGAAAAGGATGAATAAAATAATGAAGGGTAGTAACAGTTTCAGGTTGCACAGAGATGGAGTTCTAAAATAATGTTGTCTTAGTATAAAGACAGTTCCCAGCTCAAAAGATCTGATTCCAACTTTCTTCCATGTCCTGTTCATTTCAGAAAGAATTGTGAACATGGACTGTGGATGTAATCCTTTGAAAAGTGTTAAATAAATACACAACATTCTAAAAAGTTCCCAGCAGTATAAAATAGCAAATAGATGATTTTCTTTATTTTCAGAATTAAAATAGCTTGACAATTTTTAATAGCTTTTTACTGATTCTTGGGCTGCTCTGTATCAAGGCTGAACTTCCTTAACTGGAAGTTGTCTGTGAACAAAGTAAGGTTTGGTGACTGGATGCTGGGGTGACTAGCTCTGTTTAAGCAAGCAAGCTGAATGGAGAAATATGTTTGGACTCATGTGTTTGGATATAGAAATTGTGCACAATTGTGTGGTTCTAGTCTAAAGTGTACTCCAGTATGGCTTTTGGCAGTAGGATCTGGTGTCTTCAGGTATTTAGGGTCGAATTCCCCTGGGATCTTGACAAATGCACTTGCACTGCCATGAGCACTGTGCTGCCTCGACTTGGAAAATAACTGAGCTGCAAATCTTTTCCCAGGCAGCTGACAGCAACAGAATTGTCCCCTAAATTTTTCTTCACAAAGCCATGGAAGTACATGGAAGTACACAAGTGCCATTCTAGAGTACAATCTGGGCACATGCAGTTAAGCTGATACTGAGGGGACTTCTTTGGGCTGCAAATTCCTTTTTATGTGTGAGGACATAGGGAAAGGAAGAATCTGGCACTGTGTTTCAGGTTGTTCTTACCTGCCTTACTTACTCCTACCAGGAGGTAAGAAAGATATTGGTTATTTTATTGGGTTTTTTTTAATTGAACATATTGGATACAGAAATCACAGAGTAATGAGCATGGGATCTCAGGGGTCCTTTTCTGAGCAGTAAACCCCATGCTCAGAAACAGGTAATATGTCTAATGCTCAGTAAGTAATGGAGGAAAACACTTCTGAGAGCTCAGATGCTATAAAATTCCAGTCTCTAGATTTAGTGGGCCCCATGAGAGCAGCCCTTTGCCTCGGGACTACAGTGCAAACAGAATAATGAACCCACAAAGCACTGTCATTCCCAGCCCAGTTAAGTTTGTTGCAGGACATAAATCTAACACTGGTCTCTCACCCTGTGGAATATTTCCTTCACATAAATTTGTAAGAATTGTAACTTTTTCTTTTGTTAGAAAAATCAAGTCAATATTAGGGAAAGACTTCAAGAAGTTATTACTGAACTAGTAAAATTGTTAATGCAGTTGAAAATCTGGAAATAATTCCCACAGAGCACTGTGTCCTACAGACACTGCTCAGTTTGTTTGGGTTTTTGCCAAATTTTCATCAAATTCTCTAAGCTGTGTATCCAGGGAGGGTTTTCTCAAAAGCGTTTCTTAGTGCCTCTTGAGATTTTTTTTTCTGTGAGTTGAATTTTGCTCATTTCAGAACAAGGACTAAATGAAAAACAATGTCATATTGGTGTTTTAAAAAAACATCTGCTAAGGGTAGTGTTCACAGGTGGGTAAGGGTAAAGTTCAGCACAACCAAAGTCCACGTGGACACTTCAGCTGCAGTTTCCCTAATGGTCTAAAATGGGAAATTGGATGTCTAGAGCATCAGCACCTGGCCCACTGGAGTACTGCTTAGAATCTAAATAGGGCTTAAGAATTTGGTTTTCTTGTCATCATCCAGCTTGGCTAATGCCCAAGAAGTTTTACCATGCATTTTTCAGAAATAAACAACCAACATCTTTGCTTTCATATCCAGTTTCCACAGTGGATGGATTGCTGCTTTTTGCCTCTTACTTCTCGGAGAGTTTAACCCCTCCTTGGGAAGCAGAAATGAGATTGGGTCTCAGGTCCTCACTCAGCTTCTGTAGGCAGCACCAACACTGCTGGTCCTGGGACTACAGGGCTCAGGAGCTCTGCTGCCTTTGGAGTGGTTTTGAGACAAAAATAATCTCTTGCCATTCACCAAAGGCACTTGAAAACCAGGCGGGTGGGCTTGTTTTGTTATTCCTGGTCTCCAGCCAGAGCTTTCCCACCCTGGAGGGAAGAAAGTGACTTGGCTGAGCAGAAATGGTGCCCCTTCTCTCCTAGTGAGGGTGGACCTGGCTTGAAGGGCTTTTCTGACAGTTTTCCCATCATGTGGGAGCAGTGGCACAGCCCTTTCTCTGGGATCAGGGACATGGGATACAGGACAGGTGACAGACTGACACTGGAGCTGGCTGACAGCAGGGTCATCACTGCAATACCCACCTGAGCCACCTGCTGGGGGCACGTTTGGCCCTCAAAAACTCCTGAGGGGGGCAAGTTGTTCCTCCCGTGTAGGACCCAGGAGCCAGGACTTCCTGAACTGAACCCTGGAGAGAATCCATCCCTTTCTTACCCACTTTCATACCCAGCAGCACTTCCTCCCTCCACTTCACCACATTTCCTTGTGCTCTGCACCCTGCATTCCTCTGTTAAACACCACCTCATAATATTGTGCCTCTCCCTGAGTTGTACCCCTGGAGATTCTTCACCTCCACCCCATTCCTACACAACCAAATTCATCCAGCCCTTGTCGTGTTCCCTGAGATGAGTTACTATTTATTTTACTCCCACCAAAGCCTGAATCAGTCCTCCCATGAGGATGTGTTTCTAGAGGGTTGACTGTGTCCTATCTCCTGTTCCTTTGCAAAGGAGGAAAGCAGCGTCGCAGTCAGACAAGCCAGCTGACAGAAAGGAAGAGGAAAGCCAAAATGTAAGTGAAACACTCCTCTTGTTGTGCTCTTGCAGGTTCCTTGTAAGCCAAAGTCCTGTGCTCATTCACTGTGTGTGGCAGGCAATAGCAAGTAGTGCTGATCCAGGAATAGATGTGCACATTTGATCTAAAGCTGAGTGTAACTGCTCCCACCTTTCCTGGGAACAGCACCATGTAAACAAGAAGAGCTGCTTTATTCATAGGGGAGGTATTGTCCAAACCAGGTTAATGGACACTATTTCATGGTCTGATCCCAGTGCTGTAGGGAACAGGAGATTCTTGCCCTGTAAAAAGGTGCATTGAACTTTCTGGCAAGTTAACTTGAGGTAAAGTTCATATTTCTTATTTTATATTTGAGGCTTCAGCCAAGCTGAAGTGGACCATCAGCCCTGCAGCGTAACTTTGGATTGCCAACCTCCCTGTAAAGTGAGACTCAACTTCAGACCCCAGAGTGCACAGAGAATGTGTCTGTGGGGGAAGAAGGGGAAATGGTGTATTAATCATTAGACCATTCAAAAGTCAAAATATGTTTCCATGGTACTTACACTTAATTGAGATAGACAACTTCAGGGAACTTTGATTCTTTTGTATTTTAACTACTCTCTCAGTATATTGCCCACAAAAGCAATTACACAAGAGGTTTTGCTTGACTCGGTCTGTAGACTGCACTTGATGCATCAATTTTGAGTTCAACATGCAATGAGAACACTTTTTTACCAGGTGAACTGGTACGCATGGAAGATCTTTCCCGTTTCAGGAGAGGGCAGGATTTGCACTGTGTCCTTTCCCATATGGTACTTTTCCAGGCTGCTGCTCATTCAGCATTCCTGTTGCTAGCCACTACCCTCATGAAGGCTTTCTGCAAGTTCATAAAGCATCCTGTGTGCCTTATATTGCCTGGGTAGAGACGTTCTCTCCAAAGACAAAAGTGCTCAGTAGGAAATCCATTTTAAAAATGTAGGTCTTGCCCCAGGCAGAAAGGTTTATAGCAAGAGCAGGAATAAGCATTTTTCACTTTCAGGAGAAAAGCAGCTATTTTTTGCATGTTCCTTGAGGGATGCTTCAAGCATGGAATTTGCCTGTTGAACCCGCTATGCAACCATTGCTCTTAATCTTGCCCCAAAGCTGGTTTTGCACCATACACTTGGAGATGAAAGGCACCATTTAGCTTCTAACTTTTCAGCCTCTGCTTTCTATCCCTTCTTTTCTCTCCTTGAAACTCTATATTAGTTTATATCCCCAATCAAACCTTTCAGTAGCACCAAACTCTTTAGAAAAGTGTTTTAGAGAGCATCTGTTTAATTTGTATCTTGAGCACATTTTGTGTTCAGGGTATCTTCTTTCAAACTGGGTGCAATTCCATTTTACAATGCAGAGCTGATATTTTGCCTGAGCATGTTTTGAGTGTTGCTAGATAATATTGTCATGTCAAATATATGGATGATTGGTTTATGATCTGTCATACATAAATTCAAGATAAAAGTGCAAATCTCTGATGAAGTGTTTAGTCTTCTGCTGAATAGGAGTACTGATTGATTTAGTTACATTCTGTTAGTACCTGGACACTTCTCACTGATACCCGTGGCTCTCCTGGGCTGAAAGGCTGAGATCTGAACTACTGTTCCTTTAGATGGCTCTGTTTCCACATCTGAGAGTTTCCAAATTTGGGAAATGCATGGTTTGTATTTAGGCAACAGCAGACAGAACTTTAGAGTGTTTTCAGCCTGGTTTGGTATGAAGAAATAAGAGTGATTGATTGTAATAATGAAAAGGTGTCCATATTAGTTAAAATAAAAAGGATGTATTTTGCCATCCTAAAGGAAAAGTTCAAGTTTAAATGGCCTTGAGCCAATAGCTTGGCAACAGTGCTTTTGTACCACCTGTGCTGCAGCTGTCTCCATAGTGGAAGAGGACCCTGTGCTTCATCTCCCAAACTCCATAATGCCCTGTTTTTCTCTTTGTAGGATGATGCTAGCACCTCTCCTTCAACCAGTACACGAGGCTCTGCCCAGCAGCAGCAAAATTCATCAGGTATTAATTAAGTTGAACAACTGGCATTTTAGTTGTCTTCTTTATCTAGCCTTCCCCACCACCTCTAGGATTCATTGTCTTACTTCTGAGTGCAGCAGCAGTAACTAACAGAAAAATTGCCAAATACCTATTGTTTTAAAAAATGTCCTCAGCAAGAAATTATGCCTTTTATATGCTTCACAGTCAAGAACATTGCAAGACAGCCAGTTTAGTTAGACATGTAGCTGAGAAGCTGTGTCTTCAACATTACACACCTAAACATTTTAACAGAAAAAAGCTGTATTATTTTACTTCTGTAGTGTAGATGTCCTGATCTATACAGTTGGGGTTTGTATCTCAAACTGCTATTTTTTCTTAATCTAATAGTTTGTTGCAGTAAGGCTGATCCTGACAGTTCCTAGGTGAAATTGTTTCTCCTACAGTTAATTGAAATAACTGTATCTGAGTAGATGAGCTGCAAGCACTCACATTCATCCCTGCGTCAGTCTTGGCTTTCACGCATGCTGAAAGAAACCTCTCCCAAGGGAATGAGTATTTAACCATTCCAGCTTCCTTTTGGAGCAAAGCCATGGCATGAGTGTTTTGCAAGGGAAGGGGAAGAAACCAGGAGAAAGGTGTATGTAAATGAGATCTAGAGATTTCCTGGGAGTGCCTGTAATTCTTTTAAAAGGCTTTTTAGGACCTCACAGAGGAGTAAATTTTATAAAGTTTGTAAAGTTGTCAAGTCTCTGCAACAGTTCGTTTTAGGAGGAGATTGGGATGATAGTAAGCGCTTTCGGTAACAAGGGTTGTGTAGTACAGCTTTTGGGAATGTTCTGTGAGTTAGAAATGTAGACAGTATTAAATAAATTCTCTGTGGAGATTTGCATAGTGGGGTTTTACTACCCTTTTTTAGATACACCCACATTTTCTGCCAACTATGCAGACAAAAAACCTAAGACTTCTTAAATTAAAATAGAAATAAGTATTGTACTGAATAAAGTAAGCCTGTCAGCAATTAGCCTGTATTTCCTAAAATAAATTATTTATGCTTTTCCTCCTACTGTTCCAGTTCAATTTCTTTTCAGTATTGTTTAACTGTGTGTTCCCTAATTAAAGGGATCACTAAGCAGATTTTTGCCAATGGTTTCCCTATAATGTAGGCAACTACACTCATTCAGCAATCCCTTTTTCCTGGTTCTTCCTACTCACTCATCCTCACTGAATGAAAGCAGCTGTATAAGACAGTCAACTTCAGGATATTTTTATTTTTAGAGCAAAAATAATAAACTAACTTTTCACGTTTGTTTTTCAGACTCTGGGAAGAAGCCATGGGAAAGGAGCAATTCTGTTGAAAAGCCTGTATCTTCATTACTTTCTAGGTGAGCTGCATGGGGTGTCCCTGCGGCTGGCCAGCAGGCTCCCGGGATGGTCATGCTGTCCCTGTGGCACGCGCACGACTCATGTCTCGTTTCATTCCATTGCTGTAGAAATCCATCAGTGGTGAAGAGCTGTGAAGCTAAGAGCCCCACACAATCCCACGTGTCTTCTAGGTACTGGCTAACTGCCTGGCTTCCTAACTGTCTTGGCTTGTCCTTTGGCTCATCCCATCATTCAGCACTAGCGTTCGTCTTCTGCCGCGTTTTGTACTCATTCTCTTGCAATCTGCTTTGTCTGTCGCTGCACAAAGTGAAGGTGGAGTGTGTCATGGCAGAGGTTTGTCCCATGGAGCAGCCCCCTGCTCACTCGGGCATCGCAGATGTTAATCACCAGCACTTAAACCAACCGTGTGTGTGGGTCAGAGACACAGGTCTGGCAGCGCTGGGCCACATGGAAGGCACGTTTTGGAGCATCTTCCTACAGCAGGGTCAGGGTGACCCTGCCAATAGGTGAAGATTTCATTGGCCAGCCTCTGCAGAAATTAAAAAGCAAAAGCAGAAATGTGCTGAAGAGCTTGCAGCTGGGATAAGGGAAGTTATTCTTTCACCCATGCAACTGCAGTGGGTGCGTAAGAAAGGAGAGTGAAGCTTGGTAATAAAATCAAGATGTAAAAAGGCCCAGCCACAGATAGGTCCTTCAGACACATGGGGTTTAAAAACTAGCAGGTGTCAAAAGGCAAGAAACTGACAGGACTCCAGAAGTCCTGTCAGGCAGAGCAGCCAAGGATCAGCTTGGATCAGGATCAGCACCCATGCTCTTAGTCACAGAGACTGAGATCAAGTTTGATGCTGGACAGCTAAAGAGAGGCTTGCTTCCAGTGCTGGTCCAGGACCACGCAGAGTTACTGTACACTGAGAGGGATGGATAAGCTGAACAAGGAGGTAGAACACAGGTTTACAAATGTTCAGTATTTACTGCAAAGAGATGTCCCTTATTTTACATTGTTAGGTATTCAACAGTGGTGATAGTATGGAGAGAGGTAAGTTGCCTTTGGCAACTATCTGCACATGCTTGCTGCTTTGTTAAAAATGCTGTAACATGTTCTGCCCAAACATTCAGAGAGATGCATCAGTGTTACTACAGCAAAATATAGTTTTGCCAGCTCTCCTAAAAACAATGAAACACATCGGTTCTAGGAAATAAATGAGCTTCAAATAGATAGAAAAAGACCATTCTTTCTCCTTGCAAAAGGGAGTGAAACATGGGCTATTTAAAGCAGCTATCACATATCAGTAGCTATGTTCTATAATGGCATTGCATCCCGGGAGGAGGATTCAGTGGGAAAAAATGTTTTCCTAGTTTAGTACCTGGAGTAGTGCTCAGTAGTAGTACTGCTTGCTTGAAAGACTTTTGTGGGGGAAGCAGGGCAGGATTCTAAAGCTCTCAGTGGTGACTTGTTTCCATTCCTCATCAGTTTGATGGCGTTTGTATCTTTCTTACCTTCCACCTGAGCTGTGAGATGGTAGCACACATGTCAAGATTTCCCAAGAAAGGGTTGCAAGACCAAGCAACCCTTGAGAGCAGCAGCATCTCCACCAGCCCCAGTTTGTGCTCAAAGATGATGGCAAAGTTATTTGAAGCTTTTGTATAGCATGGTTAGTATTTAAAATGTTTTAGAGTTACTGATTAAAAGAGAAAGGCAAACAGCTTCTGCTTCCTTAATTTATTTTATCAGATGTCATCACAGCTCAGCCCACTGACTAATACCATGCAGTAAGACTGATAGCTCTCAGGTGCACTAGCCATTAAGGCCAGACTGGTTTTGTTTCTGAGTCAGTATAAACCAGCTGTGATGCATAACACTATCAACAAGCCACACTTGACTCATTCAGGTCCTCCAAGGAAAGGATTAGTAGGGTATTATTTTCCCTACAGTATTTTTCTAAGCTGTAATCTACTATTACTTTAGCACCCAGGGAAAGCCTAGGTTGCCAGGACAGGGCTGCTGTACAGAAAACAGACTGTGAGAGAAAACCAGACATGTAGCTTGTAAATCTCAAATGCCATAATAAAACACAGTGTTCAACAGGCTTTATGCCCTCAGCATTTTCTAGCCTGAAATCAATGAGATTCCCAGCACAAAAAAAAAAAAAATTAAAAATTCACAGCATCTTTGAGGGTCAGGTTGTGCATACAGGAGCAGTGCTGCTCTCTGGCTGCCAAATGCTCCTGAGCAGCACAATAAGGAGCCTCCTGTCCTGCATTCAAGCACAGGTGCTCCTGCTCTGAGGTGGATTTCATTCACACCATCAGGTGGGTGCAGCTTAGCACACATTGCAAGGAGCTAACTGGCTTTTTTATCCTTTTCTTCCATTTCTCCAGGATGAAGCCAGTGAGCAGCAGCAATGACGTGGCTATGGATGCCTTAGATTTTGATCGAATGAAACAGGTGAGTGAAAATGTCACTTGCACTTTTAGAGATTTGGCGAGCTACCCATTTTCCCCCATGCATGCGCTGTACAAGCAAAACAGCTGTTCAGTCTTCTGATTTCCTCTATAACTAGGTGCCTAGAGAAGGGCTAGCTGGTGAGCAGCAAGAGAGCACAATCTCACTGCTATTTCATCATTATGTCTGCACAGAAATGTGCTAGTAAATATGCCAGCATCTTCTGCATCCGTGGCTGGGAGTGCAGACAGAGCTGTTAGTAGTGCTAGGCTCTGACCAGCAGTGGAGGTGGGGGACAAGCACAACCGTGTTAAACTTGCATTTTCTTCCACCAGTTAGAAGGAAATTCTGAGCAGCTGACTTGTGTTTTGTCTCATCAGGAAATATTGGAGGAAGTTGTAAGAGAGTTACACAAAGTGAAAGAGGAGATAATTGATGGTAAGAAAGAGAAAAATTATTATTTTTCTCATCTTTATGACTAATTTCCCATAGATAAGATGATAGGAACTGCAGAGAGTTCCCTGGTGTTTTCAGACTTCTCTGAACAGCTCTGATTTGTACACTTATTTAAAGAACAAGCATCCGCCTTATCTGTGCTCTGACCATAACACTTCCTTTACATCTTTTATTATGCTGTTGATGAGTATTTTTACCACCAGCCTGTGAGAAATTCACTGGTTGGTGTTTCTCACAGGTGGGAGAGTGAGAAAGGGCCTGCCTGTAGCCCATGGCACATCAATTTATCACAATCAGCAAGCGTGAAATCACTTGTAACTTGCCAGCCACACAGATCCAGGATGAGGAGGGGACAAAGGAAACTAACTGAAAATCCTTCCCAAAAATCTTCTGTAGGTTTCCTATGCTTGAAGAGTTATTTGAGACCTTCACTCGATTACAGCTTTCCAAATAGCCACATATTTTTATAATTCACTGAAAAGTACAGCAGCTGTACCAAAAGGATCAGTACTTTTTTATAAATTGCTCTGCAGTTTACAACTGAAGGTATTTTTCAGGGCCATTATTGAAATATATGGCAAAACTCCCGTTTGAAACCCACATTAGGGCATAGAAAGATGCATGTCCACACCCTGCACTCCCCACCTTAGATTCACAGGGAAGGGGAAAAAGAAGAGACTGTAAACCAGCTAAAATCCATTCCTGTCCCCTTGCCCTAGATCTGTGTGCTCACTAAACCTCGAGGCAGTTTGCAGTTGGAGACCCTTGTCCATACGCTACTGCCGCAGCAGCTTGGCCCTCAGAGCCTCCCTAGTTCATTCCAGTGCGAAATAAGGCATCCACATACACCTCAGATGCAACTCCTTACAGTAGCTCTGCAGTTTGCAAGCCAGCAGCTGACTGCTTACCCTTACTCATCCTTTTGCCCTCCACTCATCCTTTTACCAGCGTGTACTTTCTGCAGCCTCTGTACTTAGCATTTTCCATCACACTGGATGTAACATTATGCACTAACTTTCTGGTTTGGTTTTCTAGCCATACGGCAGGAGTTGAGTAGAATCAGTACAACATAATGATTGCAAAGCATTTGGACGGTACAAAGAATGCTAGGAAGATTGGATCATTTCTAAGTGTACCAAGGTCATGCAAGATGGTGAGAGAGGACACTGGCACTGTCTTTGTTCTTACACCCTTTTTATTAGCAGACTCAGCACACTTTGAAGCTTGCTGCTGCCTTGGATTCGCTTCATTTTACAAGTCTTAATCTAAAGATTATTAAATTTTAAATTTCTGGATTTTTTAGATTTCATCTGACACTGCACATTGGATTTGTCAGCCTTTTTTGTATTTTGTATTTGCTTATTTAAATGTATTACCTTTCTTTTTAGTAGTAGATAAGAACACACGTGAACCATTTGCTTTTGATAGATGACTTCAAAGTAATTTTACTAGTAGTCTGCAATGTAAATGAAGATCCTTTGCCAACAGAAACGTATTGAGGCATTACCAGAAGAAAGAGACATGTTTAGTTGTCAGCCAACAAGTTCTTTGTCTCAGAGTTATCACAATATTAAAAATGGTACGTCAGTGCATCACAGTATCTGTGTTCATATTGGTAATAAACTGTTTATTGTCCACATGGCCCTGCCTTTCATTGTTTCATTCATCCCTTGAGCTCCTGCACTTCTGTGTCACTTGGTGGTAAGAGGAAGGTGACTCAGACTCACTGTGGGGTGGCAGCTCTGCCTCCTGCAGAGCATGAGGAGAGAGCCTGAGTGTCTTGTGGCTGGTGAAGTGGCAGCAGCCCTGCCTTGTGGCTCTCACCTGCCCAGTCCTCTGCCATCACTGGCTGAGCACCACATCCTGCACTGAGGCCACATCCTCAGGAAGTTTTTGCCAAAGTGAGTGAAGGACAGTGGCTTAAGGCTCTTCTCAGGCCACCACTACCTCTCCCAACACATCCCCTGCCATCACTGAAAAAACGTAGGTCCCATTGTCTGCACCCCTGCAGGCTTCCAGTAATAAAAGGGAGGTGTTTAATGCAGAACAAGGCTACCAAAGGCATTAGGTGGATGCAGACTGAAATCCCAGGCACAGCACTGCTGACCAGAGGCATAAAGGGAGTCATTTGTTAATGGTGTGCAGGTCTTGAACTTTATTGGTACAGGACACTGAACATTTAACAGTGCATAACCAGTCATACCTTTCAGGTCATACAGTTTTTTTCCTTTACAGCCATTCTTCCCACCAGAGCAATCTTGGGAATTTCTGCTTGACTTAGTCTGGTGCAAGCTTTGTGTGGCAGTCACCTTGATACCATCTTCTGGTAACCTCATGCAAAAGCCAAGGGATTGGAGTTCAGCTGTTAAAATCTGTCAAGCTCCCTTCCTTTCTTCAGGCTTCCATAAATATTTTGTTTTTAAAGCCAGGCCCTGAGGACTGGTTTTGGGAGCAGAGCCTGGTGCAGCAGCCCAGGAGAGCCTGTGGTTGTCCCCTTGCTGGTGGAGCAGGCAGGAGGGACAGCCAGCCTGCTGCAGCAGACCCAGGAGAGGAGGCAGGATGGGTGCTGTTTGGCAGTCAGCTGTACAACGTTGCCTGTTTTGTTTTGGAGTGCTCTTCAGCACTCTTCAACCCAAATGCCTTTTAGAAATGAGTCTGTTTCACCATCTGGTTATACTGTAGATTAAATATGGGAGAAATGCAAGAAATCTGAGTTAAAGGCAACAGTGAGCTCCAGACTAAGACTGATGTTTGTTAGCTGTTTAATGCCAACAGAAGGCAAGAGAGAGGTTAAATAGCAAGATAAAGATTTCCACATGGGAACTAAAGCAGGTAGACACTGATGTGCACCACATTGCAACAACCCCAGGACCACAAGAAGGAGCTGTTCCAGTATGAAGAACACAGACAAGCATCAGTAACAGCAGAGATTAGAATGCTCTGTTGCATAAATCTCTTACAGTAGCTCAAGCATTTCCTAATTATAAACCCATTTAATGGCATTCCTGATGATGGCAAGTACTCTTCAAAACTGCTGCCACTCAAGATCACATCCGTTTTGTGAAACTCTCCTGTAATCCTAGTTAAGATTCTGGAAGTTGCTGCTTGGCACAGTTCACATTTTCCCTTGGAATGTGGTAATATGCCTAAGGTCAGCAATAACCATGTTTTACAGCCTGGATATGGTGTGCCCCTGTGTTAACATCAGCTGCTGTAAATGGGATTTTCTTACTTTCTTCATCTACCTTTGCAGGCCTCATATGATTACGACATAATAAGATGAAGTTTGCACAGGGCCACTTAATAGGGGTGGGAGCAAAGTCTGTGGGGTGCAAAGGGAAGCTTGGCTGACAGGGGAGGGCAGCAGTGCTGGCATCACTGGCACTGTGCTAGTTCCCAGCCTACAGCTCCAGGACAGGGTCCAGCAAGGTGCTTATTTCCAGCAGTGGCACTACCGGAGGATTCCCTCCTCCCAGACAGTAATTCAGTTTGCCAGCTGCCTCTGTAGAGAAGGGTGTCCTTTCCTACTGGGCTTGTTGAGCCCCTGTGACAGGGCAGGCCACAGGCATCTTACACAGCAGAAATCTAAGGGGTTATTACTCCCCACTCCTTCCTATCATACAGCTGTTTGCCAGAGCCTTAGTGTGCCTGCACTGGGAAGGCGATCTGGATCAATTTCTAAGCAAGAAGAATGAAACTATACATAGCCCTGACATACTTATACCCCAGACCCCTATGCCCTGTGGTTGTGAAAAAACCCCTTCTGCCAGCATTACTGGTCGTAGCAAAGACAAGTGCCCATGGAGAGAACAGGATCACAACCTTCTCCAGCAGCACCCCCACACACTGGAACTTGGCTTACATTGCACACCTGCAGGTACTGCAGACTTCCAGCCACTTCAAAGTCCTGCTGAGATGGACAGTGCTGAGCAGGAGGGCTGTGGGGCTGCCCAGGCTAGGCAAGCTGGGATCATGATGGAAATACTGACAGGAGGCAGGTGAAGAAGTGGCTGACAATTTTGGTTGGCTCGTTTACATCAAAGCCTTTGTGTCAGGCTAGGTTAGTAGTCCACAGCATATGGGTGACCAGATCATGAAACAGCTGAGTAAGGGAACTACAGCATAAGGTCACATCAAAGAGGATAAGGACAACAGTCAAATTGAAGAAGATAGCATAATCTTTATTGTGGTTTTTATATTAACTTATTAAATTGGACAAGAGAGTTGACGAACAGCTATTAAAGACACGGGAAGTTGAATACGTGATCAGAGTGCCAGCAAATCTGAAATAAATTAATAAAAGACTGAAGTTCCCTGACGTGACCACTGATACAAAGAAAGGTAATGGAAGTTCCCAGCACCTCTTCCTTTTGGAGAAAAGCAGCTTTAATAATTAAAACTTTATGTCTTCAATATGTTCCTCACTGAGGAACCAGTGAAGGCTGAAATGCTGGAAGAAGCCCCATTCCTGCTCTTCTTAGCCAAAAGCACAAAACAGTATCTGAATAAACTGGTGTTCAGCCCCTGTATTACAAATGATCTTGCTCTGCTGAGCAGACCTGGGTATTTATTTACCCAACTGCCAAAATCACATGGGTGAGAAAAATGGAGAAAGGGGAAATGAAGGAGGAACCTAAATTGCAGCAGATTAGCTCAGCTGCCCAGTGAACAGACAGACTGGCTCACTGGACCCAGTGCTGCCTGAACGAAGAAACAAAATTGTATTTAGTGAGGAAATCAGGCTTCCCAGGTCTAATCACATACTTTGAGGGACCAATGAAGCTGCACAATAATCCTTTTCTTAAAAATCCATCCTTGTGTTAAAGGCATGGATTTCCAGATGAAAAAACCAAATGGTGAGGGTTACAGGGCATGAGCACCTATATAGGTCTCCCTTTTAACCACTTAGTAAGGACAGAACTTGCCAACTTTCCATGGTGGAGGGAGCTTACTAGATGGCATCTGAATTCCTGAATTGTTCTGCTTGGAGAAAGTTTATGTTGATTAATATTTTTGATGATATATTAGAATGATAGAATTATTGAGGACAGCCGGAAGTTTATAGTTTATAGAGAGGACAGGCAGGAAGATTTTAGTATGCCAGTGGACAGAAATGAGAGATGAAGGTTAATGTTAATAGCACCAAGTAAGAGATATGGGGAGAGAAACTATCCCATCTCCAGGTACATCCCCTCAACACCAATGGCAATTTTATATAGTTGGAGTATTATGTGCTTCCCAAATGTCAAGTTGTGCCCCTTGAATCACACAGGAAAAAATTACCATCATTCTGAAAGCAGTTAGGAACAAATACCACCACAGAGATGAAGACACCTCCATGTCTTCACTGACATGTACTCCTAACTCCCATGCACAAAAAGGGATGTAATATAGAGGAGACCAAGAAAGGTGACCAGGAATGCTAATCGTCTGGGCAAGGAAAAATTAAAACAAGAACCTCTCCTTTCCCCAGAGGACTTACAGTAGGGAAAAGGATGAGATACATGAAGTTGTGAATACTGTTGAAAAGGTGAGTGAGAAAGGACCACCCAGTTCCTCCAGAGGCACATCAATGCTGCTGATCAGGACAGTAGGTGGAAGACTAAAGGAAGGATTTCTCCTTGCCACAGTTCAGATCTGTCAGTTAGCTTCAGTGAGTATTAGATCCTAAGAATGGAAATTCATTCAGAAAAGGTTTAGACAAAGTTCTGGAATAAAGATCAAAGAGCAGCTACTAAAATAATGTTACAGACATAGAAAAATATAAACATATTCCGTTGCATATATAAAATCTCTGCTATTAGCAATTATCAAAAGATATTAGATTAGACAAGACATTGAGCTAAAAGCACCCTTGTGTTCTCCAGACAGTATCATTTACTTCTGCATGCCAGTCCTCCCTGCTTCCACAGTTCTGTGCACACAGAGCATCTACTTCCAATCTGGCATCAAGAGAAACCAGTCCTCAACTACACACACGCATGCTTACACATAACACACAGCAAACATTCTCCCCTGTAGACAAGGCCAAAACCTGAGCTTAGGCACATGTGTCCCAGGAAGTTAATTCTAAGCCTAGACCAAAGATTCACCTTATCACGGTTCACTCTAATCTGGTTTCTGAAAGTTACATATACAAGTATCCTTTATTAAAAAGTATATCAGTAGTCTAAAAGTGCTTCATTTTCACACTCTTCCTCTTGGCATAAGCTGCACGCACCAACATTAATTCAGCAGACAAAAAGATCTTCTATTTCTGCAGGAAACTGAAGTCATGGGAATGAACAAGCACACACCATGGCAGCAGGCAGAGCTGCCCTGTTAGCTTTCCTTTGCCAGCTTGCACAGTCTCTTAACCCTTGAATAAGGACCGAGAGTGTCATCAAAAACAAAGTCCCACAGAACTCGAATCCAGGACTGGTGATGTGGGAGGTTATCATAATATTCTGCAGCAATCTTCTTCACCTGGAAGAAGAAGAGAGAGAATGAGCTGTTTGGCTGCACAGAGTCAGGTGTTTTTCAACCTTCAGGTTCAGATCTGATAGCACAGCCATAACCTGAAGTTACTTGTTATTGCTTGTGAGCTTCTGAAGTTCAGCCAAATGAGATGTACTTAAATGCATTTAGATACTTCTTAGCACATTTCTGATGTAAGTTTTGCCTCACAGTGTCATAATTTGAAAGATGATGGATTGCTGCCTTCAGTCAGAACTATTTTGTCTCATTTCAGAGGTGGTGGGATCTCCACCATGAGATGACATATACACTTTATCAATTGCCAAGACTCCAGCACACTGTATTTAAAGCTCTGTTTGCCGCTTGTGATATTCCGTTGAGGGTTCTGGGTAAGAGAGAATTAACAATTGAGAAAATGCCAGACACAGCCTTGCCTACACTTCATTTTCTCTCCTCCATTCTCCTACCATGGTACAAATCCAAGAGACAGGTTCCTCCAGCAGGCAAAGAAAATTGCAGGGGTGGTCTGTTCTCCTGATATTTAAAATACTGTGAGATTTATTATTAGGTCACAAGTCTAATGAAATTTCATCCCTGTTATAATTCCCCAAGTCTCAAGACTGTTGCCATCAGAGAAGCATTGTGCATCATTGGGGTGGTGCTTCCAGAGTAAGGCCAGAACCAGAGGAAAAAGAGGTATCAAAGCTGGCAGGTCCAGGGGACTGTGAGGATTCCCCAGTTATCAGTTATTATTCCTGCTCCAACTAGATGCTCTGTTTTTGAAGGCATTTATGAAGCAGCAGTCTGTTAACTATAATACACTTGCACAGAACTGCTTGGGCAGGGTTTTATTGCAGCTCCACCTCCTAGACAAACAACGCTTTAGAATAGAATAGTTTGTCTCACTGGACAGCATGACTTCTCTCTTTAAAAACCTTGCAGAATTTTAAAGCCACCTACACTGAGCACAGTGCAGAGTTGCAGTGAAAAGAGAAGGGGTTACATAGAAACCATCATTCAGGAAGAGGGTCTCATCACCACCCAAGGTGTAACGGTGGAACCTTAACACAGCCTTGTGACTGTTTGTGAAAAGGTAAGAATCCCAGCAAAAGTTAAATTATAAACTACTATGGCTCCCTGCTAATTACCTCATTAATTCAGCTTCCTAGCAGACACTTCTCTGTGAGGTTGGTTGGATAATGTACAAGAGTCATTAAGATCTTTTACCTCTGTACCTCTGTCCCTACACACTCCTTGTGCTCGTGGCATGGTAGTGCTTTGCTGAAGATGGAATATTCAGTTCAGATCTGACTGTATTCTGTCTTTCACTGAATACCTCCAACATCCTAATAATTTCCTGAATCCTTCTTTAAGGCATTGGTTTGTACTTCCAAGTACTTAGTTTTCAATGGGATTCAGAAAATATCAGGATTTCTCCTTAGAAGTATTTGTTAATGACTGGAAGAAGGGTGGTTTCCAGGTACCAGGTAAGATCTCTGGAGATACAGATTTAATTCCCTGTGCTCCTTCTGTAACCCCAGTCAGAAATAATTTAATCTGGGGGTTGAATCTTCCCTTTTCCCAGCTGGTTAATTGAAATAGCCAGAGGATGAGAGGAAGAACTATTTCAACAGTAACCTCCCTTGAATGAAGGCTACTCATGAGGCCTGATGCAAACACAAAGGGAGTCTCAGACACCCAGCCCCAAAAGCTTCACTCCACTTCTGACATGGTCATTTCCTAGCACACTGTTGCTTAGGGCTTCCTTCCTAGTTCCATTTTAAAAGTTCTTCCTGAATTCTGCCTTTCAACTGTAATTTAGCCCTCATTTGTGCTACTGAAGTTTATCTGCCAAGTCTACCATTGCCCTCTTCTCCAGAGCCCCACGTATTTCTTGCCCTCTGAACCACTCATGTTTCCTGTGCCATGTCCTCTCAGATGAGTGTGTTTGAGCAGGGAGGCTGAACCAGATGAACCCATTGCAGCCCCTTTGAACCTCAACCATTCTGTGATTCTGTTGTCATGGAAGGATAACAAGAGATTGCAAAGTCTGCAGGACAATTACTAGGCACATGGCACCTGGTATATTGAGGCTTTTCTTCTTGTAGGTCAAGGTGGCAGAGTAAGAAATCACATCTTTTGGACTGAGACTTTTGTTCTGGTTCTGTACTTGCAGAGCACAGTGGCAGGACCCTAATCCTACTGCATCATATCAGATAAGCACAAAAGTTAAATGCAGCCCAGTATTTCAGCATGGCTGTTACACACTCTTTGTCCTGAGGCTATACAGAAACTAGAGATCCTTATGGCAGAAAACCATAAAATTACATTTAGAATGCTCAAAGGCTTATTACAGAAGTTCCCTCTATAGTCCTACATCCCTACCATGGGGTGGGGAGCACTCAAGCTAGCCCTCCTGGCCATCATAGGGTTAATGAAATCTGCAATTCAAAACCAGCACATCTACCATGTTTTCCAGTCTTGTCTGTCTAATAAATCTGGTTTCATAGCATGTCTTTTCCTTTTCCCACAAGCTTAATGAGTAACTAGTTTGCCTCTGGTAACACTGCTGCTTTTATTGCAGCTTCTAGGAGGAGTACTGAGTTCCTCCTTCTTCTCCAATCTTCTCTCTCCATAAGTATACTCAGTCTTTCAGACAATGAAGAATGCATCTCTTTACTCATTTGGTAAACAATGCAATATTTTACGGTTGTAAGACTTCATTCAAAGACTATTCTAGTCCTAAGTCTACACGGATTTTTGTAGAGCAGGTCCTTCATTGCAATGTTAAATTTCATGGTCTCTTGTGTAATGCCTCATTATACTAGTGGGACAAGTTCTTACTGCATACCCATGTCACTCATCTTTAATATCCATAAGCTTATGAGCACAGCCTAATTCTTCCTCTTTCAAATCTGTCACACTCCTAGGGTAAAGGTCTTTACTCTGGCAAACACATTACTCAGAATGTTCTGAATGACACACCTATAACAAAGGACAAAGCTGAATTTACTTTCCCGATAAGCAAGCTGAAAAGCCAGTTACTTTCCAAGATTAAGATCCAGTTATTCTCAAATCCTATTTTTCCCCTGCTCTCAATCATGCAGGATAGATCTTTAAAAATAGAGACCTTACTTCCACTTTCTACTTGCCAATAATTAACAATAAAAATAGTCTCACTGAGAAGTCATCCATTTACACAATGCAACTATTAGAAGTTCAAGGAGAAGTTGCCAGGAGGTTAAGCAAAGTAGAGCAAGGTGAGATTTCTTAACTGCTATGAAGTTCAAGATTTGAAGTTAATCAGAGAGGATCTCCTTCCTTATCTCTTTCTACCAGAGAGGCAGAAATTTTTTTTTCTCATTTTGCAAAAAAGAGTAACCAACTTGTTTTAATGGACAAAGGATTTTCTACAGTAACTGGCCAAAGAATTTTCACTTTTTAATAGAATTTTTACTTGTAATTGATCACTCATTAAACTCCAAATCTTCTATATAGTTCTGTCAGGAAACAGTGATTGACAAGTCTGCTCTTTCCTCCACCAGCAGGGCAAGTCTCAGTTGCCAAAGAGCAAAACACACATGAACACAAGCCCATGAAATTCAGCTAATAACTCTATCCTCTTTACACAGGAGGGCAGACACTTCCAGTTGCTGCACTGCCGCAGGGAATTAGGCTGAACTATTTGTCGTGTGGGTGGAGAAGAGATTTTCAGGTCTCAATCAGGTCTGGAGCAACAGTCCCAGCAAGTTCAATTAGTCACTCACATCCCTTGTTCAAGATACTGAGCTAACCTCCTCTTCTATTTACATTTTGGTAATCTAAGTATCTAAGCCCATCTAACAAGTTTGAACATAAGCAGATGCACTTCCCCACTGAGCTACCAGGTGTATCAGTGACGGGAGTGCCTCCCAGGAGAACTCCAAATCTGAGTGTGGGCTGCTGTACCAGCTCCTCTGGGCCTCACCAGGAACAGGCAGCATCTCCAGGACAGACCACCAGCAGCAAAGGAGGTGAATGAAACACAAATGCAGGCTGAAGAGAGGCTTCTGTCCCATGCTCTTCTGCACAAAATAATCTCCCCTTGATTTGAATCTCCTCTCAAGAATGTTTCTGTGATGGAGAACATGAACCCATGAACAGCAGGGTTTGCCCAGGTATGCCATCACAGAAGTTGCACATGGTATCAGCAGTGGGAAGGTCACAGCTCCTGAACCTCCGACTCCTCAGCTCTACCTCCCCCACATGAGGATATTGCAGCAGCAGTTCCCAACTTTGCATCAACCCAGAGAAAGATATGTCCTTCCTATTACATCAGAGAACTTGTCTGTAGGAGTAATCCTTCGAAGTCATGTACCTCTAACACTGAGAGCACCTGCTGGGGAGCCCTTGCGTTGAAAACACACAAGAGCAGCTACATACCTGGAGGGAGATTGAAAACCATTCCTAGACACCTGGGCTTTGCAAATTTGATTCCCACAACTGATAAAACATAAACAAAAAGGGGTTTGCCTTTCAAAGGAGGAAAGCCACAGCACTTTCCCAATGACAGAGCAGGCCTCCTCAGTTTCTGTGGGTGGGGCAGCAGAGCTAAAACGAGTCACAGAGAGTGCGGCTTTATTTTCTAGTGCTATCTGTGTCAGGCTGGAACATGCCCCAATACTTATGTCATCTCAGAAAGAGAAAAACTTTTCTTTGATGTTAATCAAGCAATATAGTTAGCAGATTGATCATTAGACAAATTTCAAGTAGTAATTGCCACCTGCCTCCTTTTAGATGGGCCTTTAAACTTTCAAAGAGTTGAAACTTGGTGGCTGAGAGACATAAATCCAGACATTTAAAGCCCTGTTGGAGAATTCTATCATGCAAAGGTGTTCCTCAAGCCCTCTGAGGCTCAGATGTTCTAGCTTGCATCGAATAAACTAAATACTATAGCAGTTTGACAGCCGTTTCTCTCAATCTCTGGCTTAAAATTAATTAGAAACAAATCCAAAAAGCTTTTCTTTTATTGTTTTGTTTGGGGTTTTTTTCACCTTTTTCTCTTAAATTCATCAATTGCTGCGATTTGGAGTGTTTTCTTTGAGACAGTTTAGCAGCTTTAATAAAAATCCAGCTCTCTCATGCTATACTTACCATGGGCAATCTGCACCCAGGAATGCTGGGGAAGTCATGATGCTCCATGTGGTAGCCTACATTGAAGGTGAGCCAGTTCAGAGGTCCATAATAAGAGTATGTCTCATACCCTTTTAGGAACATGTAGTGTTCTGCTATGAAGTGCCCAGAAATGGGATGAAAACCCAAGCAAAGAATTGTACCTGCTATCAAGTAAATAACAGGTTTGAGTCCCCACAGGTAGTAAATGATGAGGTCTAGAGAAAACTGGACGAGGGCATTAAGAATTTCCATCCGTGTAATTGCTTTGGGGTTCACGTACAGCGGTCTCAGACTGTAGAAGAGAGGCTGGAGGAACAGCCAGAGCAGTTTGCGAGCGGCGTGCAGAAAAACCAGCCCTCAAAGTCCGTGGGAATGTCCACATCCAGGCTGTCCCCTCCCAGGTACCGGTGGTGGTCAATGTGGTATTTCTTGAAGGAGGCAGAGTAGGGAATGCCAATGGGCAAGTTGGCAAAGACTGCGAACCAGCGGTTCCACCTGGCCTGCTTGTTCCCAAAGGCCACGTTGTGTGAAATATCATGGATGGCGAGGGTCAGGGAGTGGTTGATGCAACCCCCAAAAGCGTAAGCCCAGAAGAAAATCCATTTCCAAGATAAGTCTTTCACCAGGTAGCATGCCAGAAGCTGCGTGAAAACCATTCCAGATACAATCCACTTCAAATGTGGATCTGGTCCCATCAGAGTCTTGATCTCTGGATACTTTGCTGAAGAAAAAAAATGCAGAGAAAAACTTGGTTAGATCATAATTAGGTAAACACAGTAACCACTGTGACTCTCTGTTTTTATCACACTATGTTTGAGGGCCTGATTTTATAAAATGCTAATTCCAAAGTAGGGTTGCCACTACAGTGAAAGCTTTAGTAGTTGCAGCATCATGTCCAATTGTGATTGCTATTGATATATATAGACATATAAAAAAATACCCTGATGGTCACTCTGCAGCATCATGTGCCTTCACCACAATGAGTATTGCTTAACAGTGATGAATAGTAAAATGCCAAACCCCACAGGATGTAAGCTCTAAGAAACATCTTCTGTCAAGTTTTTCATTTTCTTTTGTATTTGCTCAGATCAAATGCTACTTCCCACAAAAGGAATACAACTACCTTCTTCATAGCCCTTTTCGCACTGTTGTTACAAACACACAAGCAGGGGAAAGAGCTGAGCAACAGGCTCACCAGGTTTTGCTCTGTGGTTAGATGACAAACACAGCATTTTTTAAAAAATCCTAATTATTTGAGTGTTTACCAGCACTCACAACACATACAACTCTTCACACACGGTAACATCACAGTAAAGTCAGTAATATTACCAGGATTTTGTGAGGCATGGAAAATTTTTCTCTGTTCCTTTGTCACATACCAAAAGAAGTCATAAAAGCCACATAGATAAGCACACAACAGCTTCGTGAGGCCTCACAAATACTGTGGTACAGTGTCAGAGAGATGTGGGCTAAGCTTGTCAGGACTTATTCTTGTCACGCCAGGACCAGCTTACTGATCTTCAGTTCCACCAGCCATTCATCTGTCCTTTAAAAGTATATATAAATACAAAGTACAGCTTATCCTCTAGGATTGATGCACATCTCCTCTTTACAAACCCACACTTCTCACTTCCACTATTAACTTGCACACAATTCCTTCTGCTGCCTTATGGCTTTTCCCCACCTACTGACCTCCCTCCTTTAATTCATACTCTGCATTTCTCAGTAATTGCACCTTACACAGATAAGTGCATGGGGAAGTCACTCATTCTGAACCCTCAGGTTACACAGTGTGTCCCTATGAGTTTCATAGGTTCATTTTATGAATAGAAAACATCATCTGAACATCATCTGACTGTCGCAGTACAATACCAATACAATAAAATCTGATTACAATGATCTGCATTTATGCAGCTGTGTATGCTATAAACAAATGCTGGAACAATACATGTAATTTATATGACCTTGGAAGCAGTGGCAGATACTGAGGGCTGGATGCAGAGAAGGTTTTGTAGAAGTGAACCCTGAGAATTTTGCAGAAGCTCAAAGAAATGAACAACCTTTGAGCCTCTTGGCCAACTTCAGCCCAGCTTGACAGAAATTAGAGATGGTAAAGATTAGACAAGTGCTGTGGAAGATGAGGAGAAGAGACATGTTCTCAAATCCTGTGAGGACAAGGAGGCCAAGGTCACCCCGAGGAGAAGTCAGGCAAGAGAGATTTTCTAAGTGGTGGGAAGGCTCTAGTAAAAGTTTGTATCTTCGTAAAATCAGACAAATCTTTTGATAAAAATCTCCAGAAAGCCCAGGGCTTTTTTTGTTTTGCTGTTTTGTTTTTGTTGCTGTTTTTACTGTTCTTAAAATAATATTTTTCACACCAGAAAACTCAACATGCCAGAAGTTGTTCTCTGGTACCTGAATAGGTACCAAAATTTTACACAAAGTGCTACTTATGCAAAGCTCACTTTAAAGTATAACTTGATATAACGACCTGGTCAGAAAGACTGTTACAGACATGCAGTTTTATGTAGCTTAATCTCTTTCTTAGGGGCATCTGTCCACAACCCAGGAAACTCTTTTATAAATAAAGCCACCTCAAATGTTGTCACATCATGCAGCTGGTTGAGATAAGTTACTGCAGACACCAGAAGAAATGAAGAAATGTAAAACAACCAAATCTGTTCCTCAGCCTGGTCAAATTGAGGCCACATTGCCCCACACCCCCTCCCCCCCCAAAAAAAATTCAATGGGATGGAAAAATTGCTTAGAGATGCTTTATGCTGTCATTTGAGAATAATGGAAGTTTTTGACCTATTTCTTTCTGTGTCAGCCAACAAAGACTGCAGATTCCATTTAAAAGGTTCCAGAGCAGTCGCTGCCAAATGGCAGCAACAGTGTTTGCAAGCAGCAATGCAGGCAGGTTGCACTTTTTGCAGGTGAAAGCTATTAAGTAACCTGCCAGGGTTTAATATTAAATTCCACACATGAGTAACTCCTCTCCAACAGTAGATTTTTGCATACTAGTCAAACCACTGTGGCTGTTTATCATTAATACTGATAAAGCCATCCTGTTTCCATGGCATGGAAAAATTTCAGGTTTCTCCTCATGGAGAAGCCATGGCTTGGGCAGGGGGGTGGAGCTGGTAAACTCACTGGAGGCTAAAGGCCCTGCAGGTGGAATAGCCTGCCAGAGACCTGTTGGTTCAGCAGCACTTCAAATGCAGAATGTTGGATGAATGCTGACCCTTTTCAAACTTGAGGCCACGCACTCTTCACTGAGACATTTAATCCCAGATTAAGTGATCCTGATGACTGCAGTTTATGTATAATTTGCTGACAAAGATCTGATAACACAAATTTTTACCTCATTTTTCTCTCATGTTCATGCCTGGCAGTTAGCTGAAAGAATGCTAGTAAGGTGAGAGAGAGCATTTGCAGCTGAAAAGCCTAGACATTCCTGTAAGGATGATGTGACAGGTGTCTGCAGGGGCTGTGCAAACCAGGCATCACTCATCTGCTTGCAGAAAGGCAACAGAGAGTCAGAGGCACAGAGAGAGAAGAAAAAACCCAATCACATCATTCAGCCCTTCTAGATAAAGGGAGTTGGGGAGTGGATGGGAGCCTGGACACATGACACAGGACAGGACACAACACCTACAAAGTTAGGTGGCTGCATGGGACCAGGTTTTGCCCTTTATAGTCCAGTGAGAGAACAGGAGAGCTACAGCTGCTCTGGTGTCCATACAGCACATTTTCCAGCCTCCAGCTTATTGAGGAGGTCTGTTAATAATAAGCTCAGGCCAGCAGACAGCTTATCCACAGCTGCTGCTTCTAGCTGTCCAGACTGAGCCACAGGACTGCCATGGGAGGGTGGGGACACTGGTGTAGATGTGCAGCAGTGCACAAGGATGACTTTTCTGTCTCCAAGGTCAGCACATTGCCAAAGCAGCACAGGCACTTTAGTACACTAGGTAAATGTAGTTACCAATGTAGTTACTAACTGCCCACACAGCTCCACGCTCTCTCTGCTCCACGATGATGAAAGACAGCATTCCCCACTCATACAAGTCAAGAGAGAACAAATGCTGTAAGTATATTTTCAGAAGGGCTCACAATTCTGAAACAAGCCATTTACTGAATTAGCCTTTCACAGAGACCACTCCACTGTTCTAAGTATCTTTCTAGAGGCAGGCCTTGTTCACTACAAGTGCCTAAACTGACAAATTATTCTGACTACATATTTTTTTCCCTTGATGCTTCTCACTGGAGATTCAAGAGCACTCACCAATTGCTCCAGCCATACAGTGATCCTCAGTTAGGGCTGGAGCAATTGTTCCTGGACAGGCCATTGGTTGCCAGGTCCTGCTATTCCTCCTCCTTAGGAGACAGTAAATGCCTTGTTCTGAGCTCTAACTCATCCTCTGTCCTACTGACACAGTTCCTGAGATAACTCAGACAAGTCCCAGTCATGGTATCAGACACAATTTCTCATTGATGTGACACCACATACTTCACACTTGCACGTTTTGGCACACGTGGGATTTGGAAGTGAACAAGAGCAGGAGCTGTCCAAAGGGACCATGGTGATGGAGTATAAAGGAGCAGCAGCATTGCTCACATACATGAGAAAGTAGTAGCAAAAAGAGAGGAAATTTAATTTCTTAATTTTCCTTTCTTTTCACCACAAGTGCAGCATACTGACATAGTCAAAGTGGACTTACTCCTCAATATAAGTCACTTAGAAGGCTTGTTAAAGGGAAGGAGGAAAAAAAAATCTGTGATACTGCTGTTTTGGACATTCTGTTGACTATGAGTTCCTGCCAAAACAAATAAAACCAACACCAGGCATGGGATGTAGGCTTTACTACCCCATGTTCTGTGCTGGAGCTGGTATTTATACCAAATAAATAAAACAGGAGAAGAGAGTTTACTGATGTCATAGTGTTTTGCCTTGTACCAGCACAGCTCACAAACATGCTTATAAAAGCACAGCACACCCAAGTCCTCAGTGAAAGACATGGACCAGCTGAAGCAGGTTCAGAGGATGCCCATGAAAATTGTCAGAGGGCTGCAGCACCTCTCCAATAAGGAAAGGCTGAGAGCGTTGAGAATGGAGGCTGTTCAGCCTAGAGAGGAAAAGGCTTCAGGAAGACCTTATTGCTTTTCAACATTTAATGGGGGTTTATAGGAACAATGGGGACTGACTGCTTAGTAGGGCTTGTTGCGGTAGGTCAAGGGTTAATGGTTCCAAGCTAAAAGAGGAGACATTCAATCTAGACATAAGGAAGAAATTGTTTACAATGAGAGTAGTGAAACACTGGCAGAGGTTGGCCAGAGAGGCTGTAGTATCCCCATCCTTGGAAACATTCAAGGACAGGTTGGTTGGCTCTCTGAGCAACCTGATGTAGTTGATGACGTACCTGGTACTCAAACTACTCTACAATTCTTTGATTAATTCAAACCATGCATGAGCTGGGACACAGGTAGGACACACACAGAGGACAACAAACATGGCAATACCTTTTGGTTTTTCACAGCCTCCTAGCCCCTCCAGTATGCAAAATAATATGAAACATTTTTGGCCCAACTAACTACATTGACGTTTGATATGTTCACTGTGCAAAGACACGTGTCTGAATCTTGTACTTGTCACCCAGAAGCTTCTAAACTGCTTAGTGCTATCTGATCCAAGGGCGGTGGGTCACCCAGCAGTGGCCACCAGAGGGAAAGTACTGCAGTGGTGCCACACAGCCAGCGTCAACAGAGGTGGATGATGTCAGCACATCACTATGCCAGCAGCTATAACCTGTTTGCTTACGTTTCTTCATTAACTAGTTCAGCGTAAAGGGATGTAGGGATGCTAGGAAGAGGGCTTCCAGCTCCTTCTGAAACAAAAATCTGCATTATGGAGTGAGCTGAAGCCTTCAGTTCCACTTAATACATTTTCCACAGGAGACCACAAATGCCTAAACCAGTGACTTTCTGCTCATGTGATTTATTTCAAAGGTGATGCCCACAGGGAATTAGCATGAGTACTGGGACAGCAGCTCTTCTGGGTGTGCTCATCACAGGACATGCACATCAGTGGCAGCACTGTGCCCACACACTGCAGCATAAAGGGCAAACTGAGTTTCTTTGCCAGAAGCACATGTACTTCAGAGCTTTGATTTAAGCTAAGGAGATAGTATATTGCATATTTCAGTTGGTACAACTTATCAGAATTTTCATAAATGTGAGGTTTAAAAAGGCAACAGAAGAGACAGCCGGAAGAAGTAGCAGATTAATTTCTAAATAAGAGAGCAGAGCTGGAAGCTATACTCGGATCAGCTAAATGCTAAAATAAAAAGGATTTTGGCTTTTTAATTTTGTTCTACCCCTACCCATGGGCTAACATCCCAGCCTTTCTACAGGATAAAGCACATATAAAACACTTGCAACATCTCCATTCCAAAATAACTTGCCAAAGAACTAATTATATAACTATTAAGCATTCTTGGACGTTAGATCATATTCAGGTGTTCCTGGTCTATCCTGAGCAACACTAATTCAGCTCTCATCCTCAGCAGCAAACAAGTGCTTCCCTAAGGACCCTGTGAGGCAAGACATTTTCTGACCAACCTACAGTAATTTTAGAAAGTTATATCCAACCCGTGGCACAAATATGATCTCACTCTTCCCATGTCACAACATAGTGCTTGCATTTGGGAAATTGTTTGCCGGTGAAATGGCCATACATTGTGTGCTTACGGTGTTACCTGCATTTAAGCAATGATTTTTTCATCTCTCAAGAGTGAAAAATCACCAACACTTCCCACTGTGCAAGACCATAGTTTCTCCAAGTGTTTCAGTCCAAGAGATCCCTATTTACACTAAAGCAGAAATCCTATTTCTACTAAATGTCCCATCTATATTATACCCTATGCTATAACTCCCTCTAATAGTGCTTTTATAACTACACAGAAAGGCCAAGTAGATCCAAAAGAAAAAACTTTTCCATCGGGAAGGTTTTAGCCAGGTTTTTCCCTAACAGAGCTTACTGCAGCATTACACAAATCCCATTCCTGCCACAAGGCAGTAACAGGCTTTTCATAAACAAGACAGCGAGAGAATAGCAACGAAACAATTCCATTTCATAAACTGAAAAGCGTGAATAACGTGTTCAGGAACATGTATAACGTGATCAGGGTCGAAGTGCCAGCTTGGCAGGAGATCTCCACTGCAGCTCAGAAGCAGTCGCACCCAGACAGTACTAAGCACAAGCTACATTTTAATACCTAGATACTACAAAGAGATAAAACAGAAAGTATCTCCTCTCCCTTGTGCAAAATGCTGATCTATTTGCTGGTTTGATTATAGCCATCAGGAATCACAACCCTTATCTAGTGCAACAGTGTCCTGCCACAAGCCAGTTTCCAGCCAGCCCAGTTGGTAAGCACAGCCCATAGCTCTGCAGTTCAATTGGAACCAGTTGCTCAGAGAAATTGTGGATGGCCCATCCCTACAAGTGTCCAAGGACAGGTTGGGTGGGGCTCTGAGCAACCTGAGCTAGCAAAAGATGTCCCTGCCCATGGTAGGGAGACTGGACTCCTGGAGTTCTCCTTCACATTGTCACTGACTACAAAAGCCTTACTCACACCTGGGCTACTTACTCTTAAGCCAGGACATGCAACTTTGTGATGGATGTTTTTTACCTCCCAGATGCTCTATATTGGGAACACACTGGGGCAACAGCCCAAGGAAACACCACTTATGTAGAAACAAACTGCCTTATGTGTTTGTCAGTTTGCCCATTTTTTTTTCCCCTAACATATAATTTCCATTTGCATTTAAATCCAAGTATCCATGCCTGAAAGAAACCAACATTTTTAAAAGCTGCAGCCCAGGGAACAATCAAGTTTCAGTGCTTAGCAACTAAATCATTAACCTATTGGGAAGGAAATACTTCCTTTAGCAGCATGGAATGCTGTCCCCAAGGCATTGCTGTATACAAAAACATAAAATACATAGATTTTTATAGATATTTATTCATTTGTATGTAAGATTCTTACTGTGTACTCCAGCTCAATAGACACTAAACACTTTGGTAACTATATACTCCGGATACTAGGCAACCTTAGGCTTTGAATAACACAGTGAGGATCATTATACAAATATTATGTGGGATATTATGATAGTTTTGGTAACTTTTGGCGACATTTTGGTATTTATGACACTAGTTTTATAATCCATTCTGCCTCATCAGACACAGGTCATTCATGCCTCTCTTTCCATGTTGTGTTTCTCTCTGCCTGGCTTTCTACTCCCACAGCTAGGGCAGGGGAAGCTGTAAAGAAGGAGATGGACCTTGATTCCAATTGCTTGTTCTTAACCCAGAGAGGGGGTGGGCAAAACCTCTGCAAGTGCGCAGCTGAAAAGTCCTAAAAAGAGTTTTCTGCAGCAAGGGAGTCCAAGTATCTCCTTACAGCTTTATCATGGTTTGCAGTCCTCATTCTAGAGCACAACCAGAAAGGCAAGAGAGCAGCAAGGGCAGAGACCCACTATATACACTCCTATCCTTACTCATCAAAATGTATTCCCCTTGATTGAAGGGATGAGTAGCATGACATCAAGAAGCATAATTTTCTATACTTATATAATTTGACTTTTTATCATGATTACATAGTAAAATAATTATTATTTTCCTGGATGTAATTCAAACCTGGACATGGATATTCCACCACTGCAACTATACCGGAAATGGTTTTGTAATTTAGATTAATCCTGGATTAATCTGTAAGATTGTGGAGGAGTTAAAAAACTGCACCTAATTAGCATATACCTTGTGCAGCAACTCAGCCAGAAGCTCCACTGCCTATTTATAAAAGTTCTTTAAAAACTTCATCCTACTCGTTAGAGGGAAGAAAGCAAAACAACCAACCCACCCAAATAAAAAGAGGGGAAAAAGTTAAAAATCTTCTTTATTAATAAGAAGTTGAAAATGTATTTTCAGGAGATAGGCAACAATACTCTGCAACAATTCTGAATTGTCCGTTCTTCTCAGAAACGATCTTCAGAATAGCCCAAAGCCCCACACGAAAATAAACCTCCCGACCCACCACACTCGGTGCGCAGTTAAGCGCAACACGAAAATACAGGCGTGTACCTTGTCCCCGCCAAGCAGCGAGGACTTGCTATTGTTCTCTCGCACACCTCAGCCGCATCCCCGTTTAGTTCCACGCGCTCCCCAGACGCCGGGAACAAGTGCCCGCAGGAGAGCTCCCAGCCCGCGCCCCGGGCACAGCCGCCGCCCGCCAGGACCCCCGACGGCAGCGACCGCCGCCCGGGGCGCGGTGCGGGCAGGTGGGCGCTGGGCACGGCCCGTGTCGCCCCGCCACCGCCGATGTCGCCCCGCCACCGCCGGGTGCCCCGGCTCGGCGCAGCCGGGCTCGGTTCGGCCGCCGGCATCCCCGCCGCTGCCGCCAGAAGGCAGAGAGTTGGGAGTGCTACACTCCTCGGGGGAAACACCCAACAGCCCACCGGGCCCAAGCTCTCCGCAGCCTGGACATCACCCCGACCCGCACCGCCGGTCCCGGCGCAGACCCCCCGCCCCGCCCCGCCCCGTCCCGGAGCGCAGCCCAGCCCGGCTGCCCGAAGCCGCCGCTCCCGCGCTCCCCGTCGTACCCAGGATCTCCTTCCTGCGCTGCGTGTGGGGCTGCTCCGTGTAGACCCACTCGAAGTCATCGCGGGTGACACGGTTCCCCATGGCTCCCGCTGCGCCCCGCGCCGCGCCGCGCTGCCCTTATAGCTCCGCGCCCGCGGAGGGGCGGCTCCTCCGCCCGCCCCCGCCCCGCGGCCGCCGCTCGCCGCAGGCGGGCACCGGGGCAGCTCCGGGTGTGCAGGAGCCGGGAGAGCTGCAGAGCCCCTCCGGGGTGTCACGGGGAACCCGGCGGGAAGAGAGTGCCTCGGGGCTGACTCTGGGGACAGCGGACGGGCGGCCGAGGCTCGCCGTGCTGCAGGGACCTCGAAGGCAGGCAGGAGAGGAGTGTGGGGTGGGCGTGTTTGCAGGGTAGCAGGTTCCCCATCGTGCTGCTGCCAGCACCGCGGCTCGGCACAGCCACTACATCCATCACTGCCCGGGACGGCTGCAGAGCAGCTCAAGGGGAGCTCCAGCGCTGGAGGTCTCCGGGCACTTCCAGACACAGGTTTTGGAGAGCAAAGGTAGTCCAAACGGCATAAATCCCGAGACAGAGCCCTGAGCAAAACAGTGGATTAGGGCAAAGCCCTGTTGTGTGAGCTCCTCCCAGGGGTGGAAGACCTAGAACAGTGCAAAGGCGACCAACGGCTGACACACATTTCCTTGGCGCTCTGACAATCCTCGTGAGCTGTCCCGGTAGAATCCAGCCCTTGGCTGCGCCACACGACACTCCCGGTAGTCTGCGGCCCATTTCCCAGGTACTGTCCCTGCTGGAGTAGCAGGAGATCACTGCTACCTGGGTAACAAAACCAGGCAAAGGACTTGCTAACCTTAAAACTAAGGTAACCTTACGTACCTCTCTAGCCTCTCTGATTCAGAGTTACATGTTACACAGTGATGTTTCTACATACACAACCCAAAATTAAAGTGCTGCCCTGGTTCCCACTATGTTCTTTTGCAAGTCCATACCTGACCTGCTGTCTGTCCATCTTCACTCGCTATCCCTATCATTAGTCCTTCCAACAAAAACATCACATGTGGATCAGCTCCCATTTTGTTTCATTCTGTTTCAATACGAACATCTCTAGCACCCTCCATTCCCTCCTACCCTTAAAAATGCCTATTACAACTGGAAGTTAAAAGGGACAAAAAACAGCCTTGAAAATATGAAATTAAAATAATTTTCAGCAATAATTTTTGCCTAAAACCACTGCCAACACTACCACCTCTTATATTAGTCTAGTGGAACTATTTAAGATCTCTTGGTAGCACAGTTATATGAAACAATATGGGTCTAAAACCACTGACAATGAAAAATCCCACAAACCCAAAACCCTGATGCTTGACGGCTAGAAAGCTTTAGGACACATTTTTGAGGGTGGGGATTTTTTCCCTGTCTAAATCACAGAATCAGCTGAGTTGGAAGGGACTCACAAGGACCATTGAGTCCAACTCCTGGCCCTGCACAGGACCATCCCTAGGAGTCACACCACGTGCCTGAGAGCATTGTCTGAACTTCTTGAACTATGTTAAGTTTGGTGCTGTGATCACTGCCCAGGGAAGCTGTTCCAGTGCCCAACCACCCTCTGGGTGAAACACCTTTTTCTCATATCCAATCTAAACTTCCCCTGACACAACTTCAGGCCATTCCCTCAATCCTGTCACTGATCACCACAGAGAAGAGATGAGTGCCTGCCTCTCCTCTTCCCCTCACAAGGAAGTTGTAACTGCAGTGAGGTCTCCCCTCAGTCTCCTCTTCTCCAGGCTGGACCAAGTGACCTCAGCCACTCCTCATATGGCTTCCCCTCAAGGCCCTTCTCCATCTTCATTTCCCTCCTTTGGATGCTCTCTATTAGCTTAAAATGTAAACCCTTGAATGATTAAAGGTCCAAAGCAGGTTGAGTGGAAGGGCTATGGTGTAAAGAGAAACCATTTTACCCACAGCAGGAATAGGAGTTTAACCCCTTTGCTGTTACAGGTCACTCTCTATAAGTTCGATGGTTTCTTCACCATTTCTCCAGCACAAGGTTGGTGCTCTCCCATGAAGTTGCAGGGTCCAACCCAGATAATGGACTGTTAATCCAAGTTAAGGTTATTACACGTTTCTAGAAGAAATTGATTATTCACATAGCAGATGCATCGGTATCTCAGCTTAAACCTTTAATTGGCTCAAACGTTTTGTTGTGTTGACAACACATCGGTGTAGAAGCCAAGTATCAGTGTAGAAGCCAAAGACACTGAACGTGATGACACCCTATTGTCACTTCCTGCTCAAGGTGACTAAAAAAGCAAATTAGTGGGGCAGTCCATGCAGTTACAAGGAAAACAAATGTGACTTCACCCCAAAGCTTGTCCAATAAGATGGTGCTATTGCATGTGGTAAGTTACACATGGAAACTTAAGTATCCTCCTTTGTAGGCAAACAGCCTCTCCTTCATGTAGCTCATTACTAAAGACTCAACCTGACCACATAAGACGAACAGAAAACTTTTCTGTCTCCAGTGAGTTGGCATCTGGTTTTGAGAATAGAATTTCGTGCTTTATATTTCTATAACAAGCCAAACAAATCATACTAATTCAAGAGTAATTGTGGGTGCCAGACAAACAAGAAACACCAGCTTTAGATCATCTAGAACTGGCAAAAGTATTACCCAGTTCTGGCTATTTGGCATCCTTAGTTTTACGGCATCCTAGTAAAATCATTCACAAAGGGAAAGGGGGGAGGGATGTTAATGGCACACAGAAATAATAGCCCTTTTAATGAATACTGTAATGACTGTGAACCCTATAGATTCACATAGTCACTACACTTCATGCAGTTCAAATGTGCTTCACATGGTTGGGTTCTCTCAGCTGCAGCCTCCCTTTCTTATTTAATTTCCCATACTTGTTTAGGATTTCTCAGAACTATTGGGAAGCCTAGCTGAGGGAAATTCCCAACACACTCAGGGGAAGAGCACAATTGCTGACTTTGTGGAAGGTACCATCAAAATATCTCATTTACATAGTTTTAAGTACACATCACACTGATCTCCAGCATCCCAGGGTAAAAAAGACACGTGGCTCCACTAAGGACATGGCCTACAATATACATCTCTGAAGCAAGACATACTGGTCCACCCTTCCACACATCCAGGCAGACTTACTCTTCCTTACCCAAAGGTGCTTATCCATCAGCTGGCTTCCCAGCATGAATGTATTTCTGCTACACAACGCAGCTATTTCCTTCTTCTGCTCATGGAAATTACAGGTGATGGAGCAAGTACAGCAGGAACACCTGCACACGTCTCCTAGTGACTACTGCCAACCTTGGATGTTTGAGGTGTTCTAATTCTGCCCTGGCGTGCAGGTCTTAACTCCTCTTCTTGTGGTTTTCAACGACTAATCTTTGTAAAAGTTGTTGTTCTGGAATGAAAATAAAGTTGTCTGGGAATTTTATCTCTAAATAAAGTGTTTTTTCCTCTAAAGAGCTCCATGTCCCATGACAGATTTGTATTTTCAGTAAGTGCATTACCTACTTTATTGTTTGCCTGTATAAATTGGACCTTCTTTCATTACCAGAAGAAAACATAGCTGTAAGATTTGCTTGTTTATAGAAGATTTTGCTGTCATTTTGAATTGGGTGTCACTCTCTCACTTGATGTAACTATAGCCAACGTTTACAACGTGACGTACTTTATTGATCAAAGTGAAATTTTCATAGGCAGCATAGTTTGTGGATGAGCCATGTAAACACACCCACACCGAAGTAGATTCAAGAGAAGCAATTTGCCCATAAGCACGTGGCAATAAAGCTTTGTTATCTCCTCTCACCTGTGCTGACCCTTCCCGGGGTCATCCTGGATTTCTCTTTCCACTGGGTTAGTTCTATGCCGGAGCTGTGAGTTGAATTGACCAAACAAAGGTGCTGAGGAGCTGGTACAAAAGAACCTCAGGAGGAGAAAGGCATGTTCCTCTTGGCAGTGGTGAGTTGCTGGAAACACCTGTATTACGTGTAAGCCGCCTTTCACCCAGCCGGGCGGTTCGCAGCAGCCGCCTTTGCCCGGCGCTCGGCAAGCCCCGCTGGATGTTGGCTGGCTGACGGTGTCCCTGACACTCACGGCAGCCTGACAGCTGCCAAAATGAGATGTGAGGTTCCAAGAAGCAAACAGCTCCCCAGGAGATGGGCTCACTGCTGCCCAGGCTTACCGCTCCTGCCTTACCCACCCACCTGTGCGGAGCCGCATCACTCCCCGCCTTCCGCAGCCGGCCCTGCGGAGAGCTCCAGCGCTGGGAATGCTCCTTTCGTGGGCCAGGAGCAGCGGGAAGCGCACGGAGGGGCGGCACGGGGAGGCGGCACTGGCTGCAGCGGCACCCGCGCCCCTCGCCGTGCAGCTCCAGGTGCTGGGGCGGGGGGCAGCTCCGCGGCCGAAGGGCTCCGCGGCACGGCGCCGCTGCAGCAGGGCTGGGCTGGGCTGGGCTCGGCCCGGCCCGGCCCGTCCTGTCCCGCACGGGGCGGGGAGCGGAGCCGGGATCGCCCCGGTGCCCCGGCACGGCCTCGGCCGCCCCCTGCCGCCGCCGCGCCGCCACCGCGGGCAGGGACCGCGCCCGCCGCGCTCCGTCCCCGCTTCGCCTCCGAGCCACGAGCTTCCTTTCATCCCTAAAGTCCGACGGCGCCCCAAGGTAAGGGCGATCAGCGGAGAGATGGCTGAGGAAGGGGTCACTTCGCAGGAGCGGCGGACTTGGTTTGGTAGCGCTCGAGTGTTCTCGCTTCCTTTAGAAATACGTCCTTAAGGAATTTTAAAATGTTTTGTCTGGAGCTTAACAAATGAGGGGCTGCTGTAACTAACGACACCATTGTGATCCGGTACATAATGTATTTAGACAGACCACTCCTGCAGAATTCACATGGAAACAATTTCCTCTTCTCTGTAAATATTTTTTTTCTCGTGATACATTTCTTACCTTTTCCAAAGAATTACAATCTTTTCGCAATGTAATTTACTCCACGGAGTGCTTTATGTCGTTCAGAGGATTTGCAATTGCTTTCTCTCACAAGACGTATTTGCTGTTACACACCGTAAGTACTTCTCCCATGAACAGCTTATGCTACCCTCCCTGCAATCTCGGCATTTCAGGAAGCTTTACTAGCATCCTGGTACAAACTGCTGAGGGGAGTGTGGGAACTAGACTTCTATTCCGTAGCAAAAATCTTAAACCCAAAAGGTAGCAACAAACGTTTGTAATCTCCTATCCAAATATGAGGACCTAAGGGGTTCACTGCAGACAAGTTGTCAGAACTACGAGTGAAAGTGGGTCCTCTGAAGAAAGGCAGATAAAACTGGGATTTCTCTTCTTCCCCTCTAAGCACTGATGTCACTCTTCTCTGAAAGCCCACACTGCACATCGCTGGTCTGCCTGGCACTGCTCTCTGTACTGCAGCTCACCCTCGCAGATCTGCTTTCCCAAACGTATTTCCCGATACTCAGGTTTCAACCTGATGCACTTAAAACCTTTCATTTCAGTGCTGCTGAGTTCACTTCTGACAATAGGAGTGACACGGGGTTAAGAGGGGTACTTTGTTCAGCCTCTTGAAGTCAGAGACTCAACTTTGAGTAGAGGAAAAAAAGCCACTTGAAAATGTCTCACTGTGTGTGTGTATGTGTGGACATGTAGGAAGAATTGCCTCTGCAGGGAACAGTTGAAGAACAAGTTTGATAACAAACTGTACTAAATTCCAAAGATTATGTCATACAGTCTATTTTTATTTTTGAGAAATATTTTTAGTTTGTATTTATATTGTAGCCGCATATAGACCCTCCAAGATGAACTAGGTTTTGACTACAAAATCACCAAGTAAAATTACAATCTTTCTTCCAATGAGTTACAAATCCTTCTAATGTAAGCACAGTAGAGAAACCATTAATCAGCTTTGCCTACTCCTAAGGAATATAAGGTTTTGCTCATAGTTCAGCAAACTGTCAGTCGAGTCACAATATCTATCTCCTCATGGAAACCTAGTTGAGTTGGTTTAATTAAAAAATAGATGCCCTTGGGCTTTCCATGGACTGCAGTAATTTATACAGCTTATTTTTATTTATTTAGCCTTACTAATTTCAATCTATTTTTCGTGGGCTGTATCTCCCTTAGTGCTGCTGGTATATCTGTCTGGTGACTTCAATTGAAGCCGAGAGCTGAGCACTTTCCCCAGCACCAGGTCTGTAAGCCAGTGGAATGCATATGCAGGAGGAGGGATAAGAAGCCCAGCTATTTGCAGGACAATCAGCATGAATGGGAGCTGCAGATTTGCTCCCTAGCCCCAGGGAGCAGTGTGAGCAGTTAGGACACGCATTCACACACATTGCCTGTGCTGGCAGGTGTGAAATCGTACCATGCTGGCTCAACTAATAGGTATTATTTCCCCAGAAATTTCTGCTTTTTGTGTTGTCTACAATTTGCAAGATATGGACTATTCACATGTCCACACACACCCTATGTTAGTGTAATATGACCCCTTTGTGAAGACTGAGGATTTTTGGAAGGGTAGTTTCATACCCTCAGCCATGAAATCAGGAGTGGAGGACAAAAACTTCATTTATGATTATTAGCTTTAAAACTCAATAATAATTATTCGTATTTTCCATCCATAATTAAAGGGCCAAACCTTTCTGGAGAGAGGATTAGTCCCACTGATTCATGTATCCTTTCTTACAGTAAGAAAAACTAATTATATGACATTGTCCTTACAACAAAAACCTGTTTAATGAAACCGGGGTGATTAATGACCATAACTTAGAAATTAGTTTGCAACGGTGGCATCCCAAACCCTCATTCCATCACTCTGCAAGATGACTGATGAGAGCAAATCCTTCCTCACTGTGCTCAGTCTCAAAAACACAAGCAGATAACAAATGGAGGAGAGCACTACAAATCTCAGTAAATTAATTGGTGTAGCTTTGTTAGCTGCTTGGTTTGCTGTTGAGAGGGGAATTTGTAGTAGGATGTGATATAGCAAAGAAAACAATGATTATTAAAAGTACCAGAAAATGAAACAGAGAAAAGAGGTCTACACAGAATTCATTGCTTCTTCCTAGTCACAGTCAGCAAGTAGAACCTTATGCTCAGAGTGAAGCTTCAAATGTGTTTTGTAGGAGTCCATACACAAATTGGGATCAGGGATTTCCCTCATGTTTAATTAGTAATCTGAGGAAAGAGGATAATGACATTTGTAGCAGAAGCTAGCGGGCCGTAAAGCCAGGCATGGTGGTAGTCATATTAGTCCAGCTGGAGATGAGGAAGCTAAATTACGAAGGAGACTAAATGATGAAGGACTGTAAAGGTAAAGTTAAAACCGTATTTACTGCAGAGCTGCAAAGAGCTAGGACAGGGACTCCAGGAAAGATGGCACAGCTAATTAACATTTTATTTAGTGAATTATTTTAATGCTACTGTAAATCCCAGTTTAAATTTCTTCCTGAGTTAGGCTGATTTTTTTTTTGTTTGTTTTGTTTTTTTCTCTTCAAGACCTCTCCTGTTTTAATTGATTAACAAGCCATTCTAGATGAAGATAACAAGGAAAACCTGGTATCTTGAATTGGCAGAACTTATTCATTAGTCCTAGATAAGTCTTTAACAGGTGTTAACAAGAACTCTTTACTACCAACTACTGATTTTCTTTTCCTCCAGTAAGTAACTTTTTATCTCGTCTTGTGTGGGCTGCAGCAAAAATATCTTAAGTTCTATCCATGTCACATATTTAACTAGATATGTAAGTATTATCAGTTTAGTGATCAGTGTTGGTTTACAAGGGGAGGGCTAATCTTTCTTTCTTAAACATTACACTAATAGTTTGTGTGAGAAAGAAAAATAGGATATCAGAATTTCCAAACGAGTGAATTTGAAAGGCTGGGTGAAACAAATCAGGAAAAGGGTGTGTGTTGACTCTGTTAGAGGCAAGAGAGAAGGCTGTAGATGCTGGCTGTGAAAAGCTCACTGGTTTCACAAGTTTCACACTTCAAACATCTTCCCTTCATTTTGGTGTAAAATGAAGAGGGCAGAAATAAGACCAAAAAAACCCCAAAAAATCACCCCAAGATTTAGAAAACAAGCATTGATAATTTTGTTAATTCACACATACTTTGTGAAAGATTAACTTGTTTTGTGTGGCCTCTCTTTTCTTAAAATACAGCAGACTTTTGTATTTGCCAAGTAATTCTTTTCAAAAGAACAGCTACCTAGTTTGGGCTAGATGGAGCAGAGATAAGGGTCAGGACAATTAGTTCTGTAGTATGAAACAAGAAACAGCTCCATATATAAATATCACACAACCGGATACTATTTACAAAGTTGCACTAGCATAGCATTGACTACTATGGTTCCTGGAAGCTGTGAACTACTAGTTCACCACAAGTAAAAAAAAAGCACAAGAGTAAAAGCACAATATTGATTGTGTGGCTAATGATGTTGAGTACTGATCATTATCTGCTGATAATTTATATGGAGTATAATACATATATATGTGTATGTACATATATATGTATATATATATATGGAGATGACTTAGATGGAGCATATTTTAGAGATGGGTTGTAAGAGTTCTCCCAAACCAGGGTGCTGCAATGCCCCAATATCTTCTTGGGCTACGTGCAGCACTGCTGATTTCTCTGCAGGTAGTCTGCATTTAACAAATGCTTTAAGCATTCCAGAAACTGCAAAATGAAATTACAACTAAAATTAAAAAAAAAAAGTAGCCATGCTCTTCTAGTGGTGCCCAGTGAAAGGACTGGGCTACAGGCTACAGGCACAAATTGCAACACATAAAGCTTTTCTAAAACTTTAGGGAAGAACTTCTTTCTTTTTTCTTTTAACTTCTAAGACAAACATGGGAACAAGTTGCCCAGAGAGGCTGTGGAGTCACCATGATTGGAGATATTCAAAGCTTGGCTGAATACAGCTTGGAACAATTTGCTCTGTTTGACCCTACTTTTGAGCAGGGGCTTGGACTAGACCATATCTAGAGATCTCTTGCAATTTCAGCTCTGCTCTTCTGCGATCCTGTGAAACAGAGAAGGTCAATGTCTCTCATTCAGCTTAGTATTCTTTTGGCTTAATTGAAACAAAACATAATTTTTTCAAATTATTCTCATGTGCTATCAATGCACATGGTGGCAATAACCTGTCTGCAGAACTTTCTACTACTTACATTGATGTACCTCTTCACCCTAAAACGAGAATCCAATGCATACAATCTTCTGTAGTTCTCGATGCCAAGTATATGTAAAAACTAAAAGCTGAAGGAAGTTCAGAGGAGTAAGAATTGTCTTTGAGAGCATACATATCATCTTTTCCTTCCTCTGCTTTCTTCTCCTGCCTTCCTTTTCCCGTGCATGGTACTGGGGCTCAGGTAAATGTGGGTGGCACTGCTTTTTTTACAAGACTGCACCGAAATGAAAAGAGGTGAGTTCTCAGTAACCTGTAGCTTTCTAACTTGTCCAAACGACTTCTGTGCAGAACTAGTACACTGTTTGTGCTCGCTTTGAAGCTGCCATCTCTTTGAATCCTGAGGTTTTGCCTGCATATTCTCGTGCTAAGAAAAGCAGATGTGTGAGCCAGTTCAATCCAAAAGAAAGGAAGGCTGTGAGGGCAGTAGAAGCTGGGTTTGTCAGCAGAAAACTCATGACATTTTGTTCTTTCAGTCAGGTGTGCTTGGCCACCTGAAACTACTACCAGGAATTTTGCAGTGGCAAGAGAGTGGAGATAAAACAATGCTGGTGGGTGTGTGCATGTGAAAAGTTAAAATCTGGTTTCTGCAGACTGATGGTGGACTACAATTTCCTGCAGCAAATTTGAAGGAAGGAATCAGGGAAGAAGAAAAAACCCCAATAAAACAGGTAAATCTGAGGCATCTGGGGCTTGTAAAGAATATATATTCCTAAACAATTGTTATGGATGCTTAAAAATAACTTTTCTTTCTAATGGGTGGTTTTACATTTTTAAAATTCAACCTTTTTCCCCCTTGCTTTTTAAATGCGTCTAGGAAACAAACTGGAGTTCTGAGCTTGGGGAGGAAACAAACTGGAGTTTGGAGCATGGAGAGCAAAATGGTGTGCAGAGGGCAGGAAGATAAGAGATTATTAAGGGGATACATTCTGCTGCTATTGGAACAGGGGACAAAGATTTCTTTTAAACACCTTTTCACTGGGCAGCTTTCATGTCTTTATTTTCCTTGTTGCTGTATTTTTTTCTTATCAAGCTGTTAATGTGAGCAGATAATCTCATTCTGGATAAAGAGAACTATAATAGAGAAAGCACAGGGCTGATGCAGAATATTTGTCTCACATAACATGTTTCACTGAAAAATAATGAAATATGAATGTTGCAGCAAAATCTTAAAATATTTGCTTTAAGCCAAAGTATGGGAAAGACCAGAAAACACATTTCAAAATCAGATGACTGTGATACTTACAAACTTAAAAGTGCCTTTTCTGTTTGAAATTATATAATTGCTTGCAGTAAAAAAAACCACAAAAATGAAACAAGGTTGTGCAAGATTATTAAACTACTATCATTGACCTGAACCAAAAATTTTATCTCTATAAACAAGAGAGACTTGTGACTTTGTTCCTGTATTTGACAAAGCTCATTTACACTAACACCAAAAAAAATTCCTTCACCCAAAATAACCCACTCAGGACCCAGTCACACTTGCTCTGATGGCAATGTCAGCTCTGATGGGAATTCAAGAGCAGGACTGAGTGCATGTGTAACATGTAGGTGACATTAATATTTCCTCTATGCAAGCTTAGAATATGAAGTATAACTGAGTTGTGTATTTTTCCTAAAAAAAAAAAAGAACAAAAAACTCCATTATGACTCACCATTTTTTAAATTACATGTAACTTTTATGGAGGAACTAGGGAACCTTCATTCTAATTTTGAAATCTTGTTCTTAAAAGCTACAGAACCATTTTTCCCACGCGTGTCCTTCCAACTATAAACAGGGGGGCAGAATTTATATGTAGAGTTCTGGAAATCTCTTTACAGGATCTAAAAACAGCCTTTCAGTTTGTGAGAATTTTGCCATGATAAACTACATCTTGTAGTTTGTCAAAATGGGAATACTGAGTATGACTGGAGAGAAGGAAATCCCAGATCTCCACAAGTAAATTTGTTGCTATTTCTAATGGTTAATAGGAAAGTATTTCCTAATCTCATCATTAGGGCAAAGCTCAGTACTGGTGTCTTGAGACTTGGACTAGACTAATCTGGGTAACACTTGATGCTGAGGTAGAAGAAAGTATTTATTAGCAGAAAGCTTTTATCAGTTTTTATTTCGTGGTAGTTTGGGCTATAAGCAAACAAAGCAATGGTGTAGTGAGAAGTAAAGGTTAAAATGGAATATATACTTGCAGCAGCCTTGGAAATACTTATGAGGCAAATTTGCACTTGTAGTTAACATAAAAGGGCAAGGAAAGGTGAAGTAACAGCTGGGGAAAAAAAATGAATGAGGAAGAGGAGATGATCTTGTCCTGAGTACAGAAGAGAAGTCTCCTGTGAGACTTGTTTTAAAATCCTCACCTTCAGTAGTACTATTTTGTATAACCCAAGACTTTTTTTTTTTTTTAAAGATGTCCGTACTTGTAGAGCCACCAGCACATTAACTTCTGAATGAAGGTAATACAGAGTCCTTTTGAAGGACTTTTCACTACCTGTAGAGAACATTTTACAATTACTCAGTCCACGGCTCTGCATCTCCTACTTGTAACTCTTTCACATCTGCCTGTTCGTATCAAGACAGGCAGCTGTTTCTTTGCAAATTCCGCTCCTGATTTATTTGCACATAGGCCTGACCCCTTGCAAAGCCAATAACCAAGTAAGTGCAATACACTAACGAGGGCTACTTGTCCCTTGGCACCTCTGCACACGGCAGTTCCTCGATGGGGTAAGGAAGGGATGTCCTGCTGCATTTGGCAGAAGGGGAAGGAAGTGGAGTGTGACTGGAGCGAGGAGCTGCTGCATTTGCAAGGCACGAACTGTTGTGTTGCTGTTGGAAGGGTTCTGGGGAGCAACGGAGTTCAGGGACGGAGAGGGGTGTTAATAATTAAGGTAAATACCCACATTTGGCAGTATAAATGAGGGGATCACTTAACGTACTGGAATGCTGTGCAGTGATTGAGTTGCAGTGCAGCACTTATTTTAAACGCCGCTTCCCGGTAAGCGAGTTCATGCACTCGGCGGCTGTTCGCCCCGCCGGCCGTGCTTTCAGTGCGGGCTGCCGGCGGCACCGAGCGCTCCGCAGCCCCGGCGTGTCCGGGCACGGCTCCGGTCCCGGGCTGCAGGAAACCACCGCGCACCGGGGAACACACCACCCTCCAGAGGAGAAGAAAAGGGATAAAGGGAGGAGAGAGAAAGAGTCCCACGTGCCGGTAACAGCTCAACTGCAAAATTCAAACACGCCGATCCTGCCGGCACCTCGCGGCTCAGCCGGAGCTCGGCGCGAGCCCGCCCGTCCGTCCCTCACCGGGACAGCCCTCGGCCGCAGCGCAGGACCCGGGCGGGCAGCTCGGCCCTCGGCCCCGGAGCCGCTCGCGGCGCGCGCTCCCCGCGGGGCCTCCCGGGGCACGGGCAGGGACACGGCACGGCGCGCGCCGCCCGAGCCCCACCCCGCCCGTTAACGGCCGCGCGGCCGCAGCGCCCCCTGGCGGCGCAGGCCCGCCCACCCCAGCCCAGCGCCGACGGAGCGACAGGGCCCGCGCGAGCGGCCGGGCCGGGGCGGTGCTTCCGCGCGGGGAGGGATGGGGCGGAGACAGCGCCGCGAGCCAATTGGCTGCTCCGGCCCGGGAGGCGCGCCCCGCGCTCGCAGCGCTCCGTGATAGGCCAGCCGGGCCCGGAGGGGGCGGGGCGCTGCGGCACGGCGCGCCCCCGTTGGCTGCTGCTCTCGCCTGGGCGCGGAGGGCGCTGCCATTGGCCGCCAGGCGGCGGGGAGGCGTGTCCGGCGGCAGCGGCCTCCCGGGGCTGGGGTCCGTCTCGGCGGCAGCGGCGGAAGTCTCGCGAGGGAGCGCGGCCGGGATTTGGCGGTGCTGCCTCCCTCCCTCCTCCCTCCTCCCTCCCTGCCTGTCGCTGGCTGCGAGGCGCTGGTGTTTGTGTGGAAGGGGGAGGAGGAGGAGAAGGAGGGCAGGCGAGAGGAGCCCGAGCCCCACCATCCGCCGAGGGGAGCGGACCGGAGCCCCCTCGCCGCCTGCGGAGCTCTCTCTCCCCCCACTCGCCCCGCCATGGCCTCGGGAGACACCCTGTACATCGCCACGGACGGCTCGGAGATGCCGGCCGAGATCGTGGAGCTGCACGAGATCGAGGTGGAGACCATCCCGGTGGAGACCATCGAGACCACCGTGGTGGGCGGCGAGGAGGACGAGGAGGAGGAGGAAGAGGACGAGTGCTGCGAGGAGTGCGGCCCGCACCACCCGCCCCATCACTACCACCACCACCAGCCCATGATCGCGCTGCAGCCGCTCGTGTCGGACGGGGATCCCAGCGGGGCGGGCGGCGGCGCGGCCGGCGGCGGCGGGGGGCAGCTCCACCTGCACCACCACCACCAGGAGGTGATCCTGGTGCAGACCCGCGAGGAGGTGGTGGGGGGAGACGATTCGGACGGACTGCGGGCCGACGACGGGTTCGAGGACCAGATCCTCATCCCGGTGCCGGCCCCCGCCGGGGAGGACGAGTACATCGAGCAGACCCTGGTCACTGTGGCCGCCGCCGGCAGCAAGAGCGGAGGCGGCGGCTCCTCCTCGGCCGGCGGAGGAGGCCGCGTTAAGAAGGGCGGTAGCGGCAAGAAGAGCAGCAAGAAGAGTTACCTGAGCGGGGGAGGTGGCGGAGGGGCCGAGGGCGGCGGCGGCAGGAAATGGGAGCAGAAGCAGGTGCAGATCAAGACCCTGGAGGGGGAGTTCTCGGTCACCATGTGGGCCTCGGGTAAGTGCGCGCCGGACCCCTCCCTCCCTGGGCCGCGGGCCCCGCCGGCGGCCGCGCGGTGCGGCCGGGACAGTTTTGTTTTGAAGGGAGGCCATGTTTTGATGTGTGCGATGGGCGCCGCCATGTTCATCGCCAGGGCAAGTATGGCGGCTCCCCGAAAAGATGGCGGGGTCTGCGCTGCCGCCGCCGCTCCTGCCCGGCCGCGGCGGGGGGAAGAGGCAAACATGGCGGCGGCGGCCAAGATGGCGGCGGCGGGGGTGCGCGGGCGGGCGGGCGGCAGCGCCGCCGGCTCCCGGGCCAGGCCGCAATGGCGTAGTTTCTGCAGCAGGGGGAGGCGGGGTGCGGGGCGAACCTCCCCGCGCTCCCCCCGTCCCCGCCCCGCCGCCGCTCCCCGCGGGGCCCGCTCCGCGCCTGCCCCTCACCCTCCCTCCCCTCCCCCGGCCGCCGCCGCCCTCTGTCCTCCTTCTCCCCCGTGTCCCGGCCCGCCGCCCCTCCCCGGCTCCCCGCCTGCCGTTCCGCTGCCGTCCCTCCCGCCGCGCGGCCCCGGGTGAGGCGTGTGCGCCGGGCCGTGACCGCGGTGCGCGGGCAAAGACCCGCCCGCCCCGACCCCGCGGCTCCCCGGCCCGGGGACGGCGAACCCCGAAATACCGTGTTCAGCTCGCCCGGGGGCCGCCCGGCCCCGGCCCGCTGCGGTGGGTGGGGCCTCCCCGCCCGGAGCCCGCGGTGCCGGCGAGGGGAAGCAGCTCTTCGCCCTCGCGGGGCTGCCCGCGCCTCCCGCCGGCTCGGAGGGGGCGGCCGCAAACAACCGGCCCTTCAGAGCCCGAGGGGCGCCGGGGTGACAGCCGAGAGGGGCGGCTCCGGAGCTGACCTCCGTCCCACGGAGCCGCGGGGAGGAAGGGGGCAATTCCTGGCTGGCACTCGGAAACCGTCTGGCTTTTCCTCGGCTAGGTCTGAAGCTTTAAATAAGCTTTTTAAGTAGGCACAGTGAGACCTTGTTGCGTGAGATTCTATGTTTTTGAGGGTTTCTTTTTTTGGTGTGTGTGTGTGGGAGTGTCTTTTAAAGGTAATAAAATCTTGTGAAGCTGTTTAGTATCTGTGGGACTTGGAGTAAACCTGACATGCACCTGCCCTGCCCACTTTATTCTTTTTTTTTCTTTTTGCAACAATGTATTGCCGGCAGCAATGCTCTGTAATCAGAGTTCTGTCCATAAGTTATGTAAATGTGAAAAAAGAGGTCAAATAGTATCAATTCATGTAATACATAAATTGGTGGGTGCTTTTTGAATAGTGAGTTGGTAATCTATCTTGCATATCATAATTTTTGCGGTCTTTCAAATTTTTTAGAAAAAGTGTAGTAAGATAGAGTTACTCTTGAAGCTTTTGATGTAGTCGAAAATATTTGCACTCTGTGATGTTTGCAAATGACCAGCAGTTGTTAGAAAGGACAACAGTGTAGAAGAGAAAGTGTATTGGGTGGCTGAACTCTCCTGCCTGAAAAGGTGGAAAGCACAATGGTTTGTATTTTTACTCTCTTTTTAAATACGGGTGACTAGTTTAGTGAGTTTGACAGAGTATTTGACACTACTGGCATGTAGTCAGTTGACAGCCCAATGAGTTTGATCGAAGTTCTTCACTTCTTGATGAAGAGATTCCCAAATACTGTTTAGTAGGATGGTGTTCTGTCTGCTTCTGTGTATGACTGTATGAAACTGAATAAATCCCCTTGCTGCTATTTTTCTTAGAACTGACCATCCAAGAAAGATAAAAGAGAATAGAAACTAATACAGTCTCCCGGCTTGTGGAAGCTGCTGGAGGTAGCTGAATGCAAGTGGCTGTATGACTCAGGAGCTGGCAGGATGCAGGAACTCGCTGAGATCAATTGACAATTTCTAGCATGCATTTGCACTCGGAAATTCGGAGTGCCTGATAGGATGCTTCCTTAGGACTGCATGCTGATTATTACTTAGCCAAAGTGAAGCATGTGTATAATCAATAAATTTGCTTCTCTTCCCACATACACAGCTTTTACATCAGGGGTAGCCCTATTGATTCTGGTGGTTTTCTTCTTTAGGAGCATGACCATGCAAGCTCAGTAGGAATGATACCCACTTATAATTTACTGGAGATTGAATTGCATTGCTACATTTAACTCAATTATATCCATGATGCAGAAGAATGAAGACTACCTAGTTTGACTTGACTTCTAATGCCAAAAAATGCCCTTCCAGAAGCAAAATCAAATATATAGGGAGAAGTGTTAAAAGTTTGACCTCCCCTCCCTTTGTGAATGCACACACCAGCCCTCAGCTTCAAACAGCCTTTGGTAATAACTTGCTCAGTTGAGAGTGTTGTGAAGTTTTACTGAGTGTATTGGACAGGCTCTTATGCCTCATGTGCAGTTTATTTAATGTTACAGAAGGGCTCTGATGTGGTCAAATGCTGGGGTTTTTTTTTCTTTTTTTTCTTTTTTTTTCCCCTGAAACTTCAGAGACCAAATTGTTGCCAGAGAAATTGAGAAAGAAACAAAACTTGAGGCAGAGGGATATACACCCAAATCCCAAAAAACCCAACCTGAGTACCCCCCACCAAAGACCCCAAACTAAACGCTGAGAAAACCCAGAACCACTGGCTTGCAAAAGGGTAGTTCTAAAGTTTCCCTAAAGAATCAAGCATTCTTTATTTTGAAGAAATACGGTCGTTTTGCATCTGTATTTTGACATAATTGAAGACTTGCTTGCACACTGATTCAGTTGACTGTTTTAAAAGCCAAGTGAATAGTTAATCAAAAGACAAAATGTGAGTAAGGCCATGCATCAAGATAAAACAATGAGCCCTATATTGCCATGCATGGGATTTTGAATTGGGAACAAGGGCACTTTGCTCACCACAGTGTGGGAAGATAATGTGAATTAATCCCTTGTTACTGTTTTCTGGTGCTACTATATTGGCTTGTACACGGGTGGTACCAAATTTAGCCAATAATAAATCTTTTTTCCTTAAATGAGTATAGCATGTCTTGTAGCACGTCTTGAAATGTGTAGAAATAATCTGTGAAATATAAAGCAATGTGACTAAAGGGGACTATTTAATCCTTGTCTTGTTATGTGGTTACTTAGAAATTGCAATACTGTTGTTGGCAACGATTTAGACTTACTGTAACTTCTCTTATCACCTTGGTATCTGTGGTGATATCAAACTTGTGACCCATGATTAAAGTGTTTAGTTTGAAACAGGAATGTCTTGTTCTAGTTCAGATCAGCTTTTCAGTTCTTCTGAATAGAATTATTGGTGTTTCTTCCCATTCACAGAGGTGAATGAAGGTGTGTTTCTGAAAGGGTTGAAGAAGTGTATATGGCAATACTTCAGTCACGCTCCTATAGTGTGTTTGCTTTATATCTGTCAGAAAATTGCATATATCAAATTTAGTGGGGCTCTCCAAGTGAGACACCCCACTTTGTACTAGAAAAATTGTTTTTATCAAATGGAATTTATTTGTACCTTGGCTAGATTCAACTTTAATGTCTTTAATGAGTTTTTCCAGGTTGGTGCACAATAGTGAAGGGGGAGGGGAAGGATTGTAAGAAATCACTTTGTCAGATGGTGCTTGCAAAACTGATTCTTGCATGCAGGAACATTTGGGAAGGTGGTGCTTAAATGCTGGTTGCACCAAATGCTGGAAATTTCAAGCAATTGGGGCTTAAGTTTGAGGGAAAAAATGGATTAGTGTAACTACATCTCCTTCTAGGTAATGACTGTCAAGCTTTCAAACCTGAAATAGGTGTTGGCTTAAACTATTATTGTTAGCATAGTCTGCAAGCCAAGGGCTGAAATAACACAAGCTAATATTGCCCACAGATGTTAAACTGCTCAAGTATCCCATTCCTAAATGGGAAAGACAAAGATGCAGAAGTTGCGTGTATGGTTTGGAAATTATTTTTGATAATACAGGAAGCCTGTGCTATGGACTCTTATTTGGAAGCTTAGGAAGTTTGTGCTGGGTTTCTAGAAGGTTCTTCAAAATCTCTTAAACTTTCAATGTCTCAAAAAAGAGAGGATTTTCATTTTACTTCATTAGATTGCAGGGGTGAGAAAAATAACCATCTGCTGTCTGACCAGTTGTCTTATGTAGTATAAATGATAGATGAGTCATTTAGTTCAGTTGTGGGCCTGTATCAAGGATGGCTGAAATGCTTTGCAATGACAGATAGGTAATGAGCTTCTTATAAAGTTTGTCATAATGGAGGCAGAAAGTGGTTCTCTGGTTTAAAATATTAAGATGACAATCTATTTCTGGTTCTGATTAAGACAATGATGCAGGCTTCTGCTACAAGATAAGTATTGAGTCTACCCTGACATTTTTTCCAGTGATAAGGTAGACCTTTCTATGTGTTTGTTTTAAATGTAAAACCATCTAAAATAACTAAATTAATTTGCTTCTTAGCCCACCTTCAAACTACAGTCCTCTAACTTGCTATTGGATCCTTTCCTGGGATGCCCAAGTCGTTTGTATGCTGACCATTCAGAAGGTCATAGTGCTTCGGCACTGTCCCATAAATGCTGAAGTCAGATGATGACTATTGATATATGCGCTGGTTTTGTCAGTTCATGTCTCTGGTGTGAAATAAGAGATGGGTGACACAGGGAAAGAAGAACCTGTTCTCCATCTGTGTGCAAGGCACGTCAGAGGGAAAGTAACCTAGCAGCCGTTTAGGTTAAAAAATGACATACTGTGCAAAATGGAATTTTAACATTCAGAAGTGTCTGCTGAATAACTGTATTATTTAACAAGCTAATTACAGTTCTTTGCTTTCAAACATGACCAATGAACTAATTCGCCTGAGGAGATTGCAATGTGGTAGCAATAACCAAGCTGTTACCACAGTGCCTTGGTACTGCACAGCTGCCGAATACATCCTTTATCCTGTAATTGCTTTTCAGCTGTTCCTAAAAGCAAATGTGTTTAACTGTGTGATCATAAAAAGAAAATTTTAAGCTTAAATGTTGTTCATCCTTTTCGTGGGTAAATAGAATGTCTTTTAACTTGGTGGCTTGAGGGGGAAGCTATAGGATCAGGTCACATTGCTTTGCTACCAGGTGTATCTCCCAAGTTCCCTTTTGCACCGTGTTTTCCACAGATGAAAACTGATTGGACAACAATGCGTTCTCCCTGCTCAGTAGCAGAAGAGGAGGATGGTTCAGAAATTTGGTGGTTTAGAATCAAAAATAACTGAGGAAAAAATACTGACAGAGCTTCTTGGGTTGAGAGTTAAGAGGGTCATCTTAGAAAGAAGGGCAGTTCCAGAGTTGTCAGCTGGAGTTAGCTGCTAGTCTAGTAATGCACAAAATAATGGGATTCCAAGGTGGATTAATTTTTCTGTGCAGTAGAAGGGCTGCAAGAGATGGAGAAGGTGTGATAATAGGAGCATAATGTGATCAATAAAGTCTTGGGAAGCAGATTTTACCATGTTTTGTTACTGATTTGTTGCATGGAGTCTGCAGTTACTAGTTTTATCCCAGTAATCTTTTTCCTGCTTAAGTTGATACTTGGGCTTGATTTGCTTAAAAATTCAGGTTGTTTCACCAAAACAGTAGTCAAAAGCCATGAGTGGCTAAACACTGAACTTCCACTGATCTTAGTAAAAAAATGTTTGACACACTTGACTTGAAGGGCCCATGTGGGCCTGGTTCAGCATGTGTATTGTCCATATTTAGGGGGCAGTGAGAAAAGGGCAGATGGAAGGACACTGAGCATGAAGATGTGTTAGGGTATGTCCTAAAAAGGTGCGGAGAGCAACCCAGTTTAGACCAAGTATCTACCTTAATGTAATTTGGCATAGAAGGATGTAGGGAGGTATCTGTGGTGTCTCTAACAAATGAGTATTTTACAGCTATGTAAGATAGATGAATATTGGACATAGGCTGTTGCAGTGACTGGTAGTGGATGTTTTTGTGAAGATGATTATTAACTAATTGACACATTCAGATCCTCTGTGTCTTTCAGAAGAGGCCATTAAAATTGTGGTCCAAGTTCATTGCAGAAAAGTGCATTGGATCTATAAGAATAGTGCTTAAGCCAAAAGCCTTATATTTGAGTCAGCTATACTCTCAGGTTGTTTTAAGGCACAAAACAAAGTATATCAGATAGTATGTAGAGCAGTTAATTTCCTGACTGGCTCCATGGTTCTGTCTGTATTTAACTTGCATGGGTGGCATCCAGAGGTGTAACTAATTTCAGGGTTTTGTCTGTGTTTTTGTTTGCTTTGGATGCAGTATGTATGATTGGTCGATGCTTCGTGAGAGAAAAGGGGGGAAGTAATTTGCCTGTAGTAGGCATCAGGGCTTGTTTGAAGGCAAAAAACATCAAGCAGTTAACTTGCCCAGTTTGCAGCGGGAATTATCAGTTAACTTGTCAGCCTGAGTGAAAGTTTGCTTGCACTTTACCCTCCAGACTTTGAGCTGCCTAGTCCAGGTTGGTAGGCCATCACAAATAAACTAAATTTGTGCAGAGAGGACATTGGTAAAGGTTTTCCATTTCCAAACTTACTCCAAAGAAGTGTGTGGGGGGTTTTCTTTTGTGTGTTTTCATTTTGTTTTCCCAATGGACTTGATAGTGTCATAGAATGGTCAGGATACTAAAGAGCTACTGAAGTCTGCTGCTACTTTTTCAGAAGTATTAGCTGAACATAACACTTCAAGGTAACTGTTCTGTATTTTATTGATTTGGTTTAAGTTTGTTTTTAGAAGTGGAGGTGTGTGCTGCTGTAGAGATGCAGTTTTTTGTTGCAGAAAAATGTGATGATTTTTTATTTTCACGTAACTGTCAATACACTAAACAATAGTTTCTCTTACGTTTTACTCCATGCAGGCAGTATGTTCATAGGTTTTTTGTGTTTTGTTCCAGTAGTCTGTGGAATTAAATAGCTGTGGAATTGACTTCTGTTGGCAGGCTTTTGGGAAGTAAAGGCACTGAAGGCTAGCTTTCAGTTTGGTCCTCAAATAGCAAGAAAGCACTGTGTAACAGCAAGCCTTTACTCTAGGGAAGGAAAGAAGATCTTTTAGAATGTATGCAGAATTTCCCTGTTGACTCATGCATCTGACGTGAGGCAGGAAATGAAAACTTGTCTGTGTTATGAATGTCTTCAAACAGGCAAACTGCCCATTCTGGGTATCTGTTGAAATGGCTATGTTAAGGGTAGCTGATCTCATTCTGGTCTTCAGCATGGAGAAGGTGTCACTTTTAGCTTTGCAAAAATTCTGTGCCGTTCTGAGCTCTGTGTCTTTTCTGCCTTTGTAGGCATTGCTATATAATCTTTTTTTCAAGCTTCTGTTAGAAAGAATAAATTGTTGCTAAATTAGAGAATTATTTACTTGAATATGTAACTCCTTGAACTGCTGTAAAATTTAACGTATAATCCTTGTTTTAGGTAAATTCAGTTGCTTTTTTAAAGAACTGGTAGAGACTGAAAAGTAGTGTGGTGAGTGGACAGCTAAAAACGTTAATAGTCAATTTTGTCGTTTATTTTGAGTTTATTGCTGCAGATAGTATTTTCTTATTTACACTTCTGTCTTTGCAGTGTTGGAGTCTGTTTTCTCCTTTCACCATGGAATATACATGAACTGCTATTTGATCTGGTAGATCAGATTAAACCCCAGACTAGCAGTAACATTTCTAGAAATAGCTCGGTGGTAAACATTAAAAGCAGGCATTACAAATTGAATAGAAATTTGTGTGTAGTATATTTCTTTTATTTGTGTGTCTTGTTCTCTCTTTCCTAGCATAAGTTACTGAGTAATGACTAATGTTATTTCTTGTGTTTCTGTTTAAGGAAAAAACCCCAAAACATTTTGTCTTCCTTTTTCTGCCTTATGTTTTCCTATTTTTTTTTTAATTGGTGAAATACTATTTCTGTCCTACCACCTTGTGTTTCCACTGCTTAAACAATATCTGTAAAACAAAACTTCCTGTTATTTTTGTATAGCCTCTTGTGTATAAAATAATTTCCAGAATCTGCTCCCCATACTCATAGTAGGAAAAGTGGCATGCTGTCAAGTTCTGTTACATTGAGCTGAGTAGTTACAGCCATATATGCATCTGTTGTCCTAGGTGTACTTGAGGGTAGAAAACAGAATGGGTGCTGGGTCTTGTTTTCTGCTGCTGGGAACACTGCAGTGAGGAACATAGATGGGTATTTCTGTTCTCTGTCTTTTTTTGTGTCTCTTACTTTCTGTTATAAAATAGCAAGAGGAGATAGAATATGCACGGCACAATGTTTTCTAAGGTATGAATGTGAGTAGACAGCAACAGCAGGTCTTCCACCTGATTTCACTGCACTCCTTGAGCTCAAATTCATAGGAGGAGCTCTGGAGCAGAGAAAACAGCAGTATTTTAACTGGCTTGCAGATCAAAGCCTTGAATAGTCCCAGTCTGCTGTTTACATAGTAGAGTGGGAAAGACCTTAGGCTGGCCTTTGCCACAGAAGGAAGGAGCCCCCTTGGGAGACAGACACACAAGTTACTTGCTTTCTTTGAGACCTGTCTGTAAGTGTTAGAAAACCTTAATTTTACAGGCAGGCGCTGAAGCCCATCAGCAGTTATTTTTAAATTTCTTGTCTCTCTGTGACACTTCCGTTGGAGGTCAGGGAAGTCTGAGGACTCTGAAGTTATAAAGATCAGTATTCCTGACATCTTAGGGTAAGTGTCTGCTGCTCTTCTGATAGGCTTGCAAAGTTAGGGACTGCTGCTGAGTATCTGTGGGTGTGGTGAAGATTAGTCCTGAAGAGGTTAAGGGAATTAGATATTTAGGCATTGTTTCAGGAAGAGTGCATTATCTTTCATGTACAGCCAACATTCATAGGATTGTTCTACCATTGCTGTATTTGTTGGTTTTTAAAGTAGATAGGCAATTTCTGGGTTTTTTTCCCCTCACTCACTGTATTCTTTCTGTGTTCTTTAGGCTGTGATTGTATGGGGGTCTTTTTGCTCTTCACAATTAGTGTGGAAATGTGGAAGTGCAGTGTATTCTTTTAAATGTGCAGCAGTATAGTGAATTTGTATTGAGATGTAGCCTAATAATTTTTATGTTGTTTTGATTTTTAGTATGTATTGAATTCAGTATTTTGTGTATTTCAGATGATAAAAAGGATATTGACCATGAAACAGTGGTGGAAGAACAAATCATTGGAGAGAATTCTCCTCCAGATTACTCAGAGTACATGACAGGGAAGAAACTTCCTCCTGGAGGAATACCTGGCATTGACCTCTCAGACCCCAAGCAACTGGCTGAATTTGCTAGGTAAGTGGGAAGAAAGGAACTTTAAAATTGTTTTCTTTTCACTGGTTTAATTATGAAACTGTTAGGTAAAATGGTATATTTAGTATGGTTTATAATTCCATTTAATTATCTTCTAAAACAAGGGACTTAACACAGCATCAGCTACTCTGTTCTGGAGTAAAATACTGAGATTATATATTCAGCAGTGGATTCTTCAGTGCCTTCTGATCTTTAGTTCTGTTGGGTTAGACAGGACTTCAATACACTGATAAACTGCACCACTCATCACTCTAGGTAACCCTGCCTTGGGATTGGACTGGGTGGTCTCTAGAGATCCCTTCCAAGCCCAACAATTCTGTGCTTTTACATGAGAGAGTATTTCTTTCATGTGAGTAGCCCTAAATTCCTGAGCACCAAAGGATCCGATAAGTGAAATGCTGCATTCGGGTTGTCCAGTACAAAACAGCACGGCTGCATTATTTAGTTGGCAAAGCCACTTGCTGTTCTTTTTCACCTGCTTCTTAAGCTCATGATCTTAAATCATGTGTCCTGCACTTTCAAGTGCCAGTGCTAATTGCAGTTTCACAGTTGGTAACTATACTGCTTGGATTTTCTCTAGTGAGTCAGAATTGTCACTCGTTTACATATCAATAGGTTGACCTGAGTGACAAGGTGACTTTTACTTTCAGATGGTGGGGGAGTGACTTTCAGGGGGGCGGGGGCAGTGAAAGTGCCCTCTAGGCTCGGCTCCGGTGCCGGGCGCTCGGGGCAGCCTGTGGCCACCAGAGGGCAACCGCGATGGCAGCGGAGAAGCCGCTGAAGTGCCGCGCTGGGGCTGCTCTGCAGTGCTGCCCCTCTCCCCTTGTGCCGCGCTGGGGTAGCTCTGCGGTGCTATCCCGCTCCCCTTGTGCCGCGCTGGGGCTGCTCTGCAGTGCCGCCCCTCTCCCCTTGTGCCCCGCTCGGTGCAGGGCAGCGTTAGTGCTGTGTCTCCAGGTGTCTGAGCACGGCTTTCCCTGCCTACTACTGCCGCTTTTGCCCAAGCTGAAGCAAAATGTGTATAGAAAGCCACACTCATTTTCATGTTTTCAGCAGCTGGCTGTTCTTCAGGGCTCGAGTGCACAGCTCTGACACTTAAAACAGGTGGACAGTCAGATGTTGTTGTTCTTACTTCCTGGGTCACCTCGTATAGAGAGGTGTGCTTTTTTCCAGGTAGTTGCTAGGTGGCAGGGACTGTTGATACAAGTTCTGGTCTGGTGGCTTGGTTAGCTGGATGTTGGTGTTCAGTGTGTGTATTTACACCTGTTTCACCTTTTTGATCTTGCTGCTTTTTACAAAATTAAAAAATTCTCAGTATTCTGAAAACTTAGCAGCACATGGAGTTTTGTCTTATTACTCTGTAGGATGTTTGTGCTGGAGGAATAACAGCATGGCCTCATCCCACTATTACTTTCAGTAAAGCCATTGAACAATGAATTTTGAAGGCTCCTAGTAAAATAGTTGTGCAGGGCTTGCACCCTGCTGCAGGCTATCAGATCTGGAAATGTATGAAAGCACATCACAAACAGCTGAAAACAGGGTTCTATCTGAAGTGATGAGTGGTTCTAGCTATTGTTACTTTTCTTTCTTGTTTTACTATTGTTTATCGAAGTTACTGAGTTTTTCTCTGGGATCTGCTGAAAAGTTCATACAGTTTATTGTGAAAGCAAATGTGTAAGCAATACTCTTGGGTGCACACAGTGTTCCAGTTCTAAACTGTTACTTGTGTGTTTCTACTCATCATGTATTTGGAAGTGTTCTTCATTACTTTAAAACATACCTTTGGTTTTATTAAACACTGAGGTACTGAATAGTTGTTTCTTGTTAGGAAGCAGAAATAGTTTCTCGCAGAGTATTCTCCGTGCAAATACTGAATATTTATTCTCCAGATTGAGTTGAATACTTGAGATGGTTGTCAGGATTTGGGCCTCTTGAAATGACCAGGCTGCTTCTATCAGATGCGTCTGCATATTTCCAGATATTGTAAAATCTTTTACTTAGGCTTCTATTGAGAAAATAGTGGCTGCTGGCAGTAGTTTAAAATTATCGTACTTTTATATTTATAATAGAATGTTCTAGAAAGTTCCAGAGCTGGAACTTGCAGCAGGTAGTGGAAAGATTCAGTTTTATGTGTACAGCCTCTTTTCTCACAGGAGATAAAATGTAATCTGTTTTAGTCAGAAGAGGAAGATGTGATGGTAGAGTAAGCACCTTGGGGGGATATCACCTTTAGTAATATCTCCAAGTGGCTCAAAACCTGGAAAAAATTGTTGTTACAGCTTAATTGTAGATACATGAGAATTTCATGCATCTTCTAAGCTTTTTTCATTTCTTGGTCAGCATCAATGACTATCAAACTTTTACTCTTGCCTTACAGTTGTATGTTATGTCTTAAATGATTGTGTTTGTTTATCCTTCTAAGACTGAAGGTTGTGGGCGTATTAGAATTTGAATATTTCTTGTTAAGCTCTTGGTCCTCTTGCAGTGGAGCGTGTTGAAGGGACTCCTTAGCTAATAAAAGTACTGATAGCTGCAGACTACTGTTCAATTGTGTTGTTGACCTTGCTGTGTGCAGTATCGCTAGAAATTCTGCCTGGCAAACTGGAAGAAAAAATTTGGTTTACATGTCTGGAATTGGCTTTGGAGGTTCAAGAAATACAGTTTTTCATGCTAAAAGAATGTGTTTGTTTAGTGTAAGGTTCTCTGAAATTGTCAAACATTGCTCATTGCTTAACAGTTCAGAATTTCAAAATTCTCACTAGCTGTGTTCTAAAAACTTAGCAGCACATGAAGTTGAAACTTACTTTTAAACTTAAGTAGCTTCACGTACTGTAAGATTTTGAATAACAAATTTGTAATTAGATTACCTGAAAAAAGAATTGTGACAATGCATCTATAAGGAAGTGTGAACTGGCTAGTAAAATTGTATGCTAAGTGCCTGGTGTGTAGTAGAGAGAAAGTTACATAGGGTTGCTTTTCTATTTTCATTACAGTAGTTGAAGGAATCTCGCCATACATTTGTAGAAATTACCTACTCCAAACCAAGCTAGGTCTACTGTGTATAACAATGCAGTTTATTTTGATTAAGGATAAATTGACTTGAAACATTTGCATCAATTATTAGGAACAAAGTTCTGAGGTTAAGCTCAAACAGACAAAGCTTGAATTCTAGTGGGAATAGATTTTGGGCAAGATTCTGGTGTTCTGATCATGATCTAGTTAGTGAAAGGTAATGCAGGGACAAACCTGATGTTTAAAGTTGTTTGTAACTCTGCAGCCCTTTAAAAAATAATTCAGAACTGTTGTAATCAAGCATCTGCAGCGGCCACCAGTGCTCAGAGCTCGGTGGCTCTCTGAGAGAGTGGCTGTGGTGTTTCCTGTGATACAGTTGTCTTTCACTGCCTGGTTTAGAGCATATGTCATTGAGTCATGTAGCAGGAATCTGGATCCTTTAACTGGAACTCTGGCAGATTTTCCTGGAAAAGCTTCTATGCATTCTATGATTCCATTGAAAACGTTATGAATAAACAGGCTGTGTCAGAACGTTGACATGTTCAGTTATGCACAGACAAATGACCGTAAGTTACACCTGGATGGCAGTTGATCACCTTTTACAGATTACTTCATTCTGTTTTAGGAGTCTTGAATTTTCCCTAGCATGCTTTAAAAATGCAATAAAAAAGAAAAAAAAGAGGAATTCTCCTAGGAAATCATATCAGAATGTGAAATGTTAATTGTGAATTGTGGAATAAAGTGTTTCATCCAAATCTAAGCTGGTGACAATTCAGTAGTTTGCTGTGAAGAAATCATAACTACTTGATAGTGAAAACTTGGGAAGGTAGCAGGGATATTTCTAGTATGTCCATATGGCAAATTCCCTCAAAGCAAGCCCCTAAAAAGGATATCCTTGATTGCCCCTTCCCTCCCTCTCTTGTCCTCCAGATACATAACTGAAGTGGCTAAAGACAGCAGAACGCAGACATCAGTAAAAGCAAAGAAATAAGAGGGTATGTCCTATAGTGGGGAAATTGGCATAGTAATGGGTCCTGGTGGTGAAACTTTATTCTCTGTGCTTTTATTTTCTGCTGATCTTGGTATCTTTTCTGAAGAAGAGCCATTGTGAGGACTGGCCTTCCTTTCTATCTACTTTCCAAACCAATAGACTACAAAGGAGAGGAAACTGCATTAGAGTTTGAAATTGGACACCCGTCTTAGAAGTGACAAAGCCTTCTGGTCATCCAGATTTATGACTTAGGCCTCTTTATAAGGTGTATGCTTTTGTATTGGTTTTGTTCTTGTTAAAAAGAAGCTTAAAGGGCAGTAAAGTGACAATTGCTTTTCCCAGTATTCTTCTAGGGGAGGGGAAATCTGCTCTGTACCACACCGCAAAGGTCACAGTCCATTTTTACGCATATGATACTCCTCATAACTGGAACAAACCTGGTAATTATTTTTGCCAGATTCGCAAAGTGGAAGAACTTCTTATGACAGTTTTATTCCTAACTGTGATGGAAGACACTGTTCTTGGGTTGCAGATAGATTCCTAGGACACTTCGTGCCACTCCCCTTTCATGTTGTTTATCCAAAAGCCAGTTTAGCCAGTTCCAGGAGTTGTTCAGCACAAAGGAGCTCTTGCAGTAGCACAGTGCTGTGACACTCAGGTTGGTTCTGCTCAGCAGGGCAGCACAAGGGGAATGGCTGAATGAGGGAAACACACCAGCTGTGCCAGTAGCACTGTTGGGAGAGAATAATTTCCTTCACCTCTGAGTGTCCCTAGGGCTGTGGCTGTCAGCACAGGTGAATATCATTGCTGGTCATCAGAGACCTCTAGGATATGTTAAAGGAGTTGCCTGAGAGAGTAAAGTTGTTGAAGTTAGGGAGGGAGAAGAAGGTATGTGAGAACACAGGACTCTTTTAACGGTGGCAAAAAATGGAGATTACAGAGCAAGGGGGAAATTCTATACTGTTACTTGAATTATTATTTCCTTTATTCCCAGCTTTAACACCATTTCTATGGCTGACTTTTAAAATTGCATTGATTGAAAGTCTGTAGGTTGTGGAGTTTGAGAGGGGTTTGGGGTGGGGATTAAGGTTCTGTTAGGTTAAAGTACTCTGTTCAGCTGTGTAAATGAAAGGAGATGATCAGATGTAACTTTCAGATACTGCACAGTGACAGTGTTGCTTTCTTTATTTTGAGAAACTGAGTGGTTTAATACCTGTGATTTCACTGTCTTCTTTATGCATGGATAAGGGAGTGTGCTTTTATGGAGCTCATTCTATTGGGTTGCACACATTCCTGCTTCCTCTGCTGTCACCCATTCCATCCCTCCACTCCCTCAGTGCAAGTTAAGACTTAGCCTTTAATTGCAGTGTCCCAGTGACTTGATCCAAAAGGTACCCTTTCTAATTTTCGCAGTTAACTGGTCTGCAGTTGCTTCTACTAGGCATGACCCATGTAAACTCATCACAGAAATTAAAATTTTGGTCTTGCCATGTAAATTGACTTTCTGCAAAGACAACTGTTTCAGAAGTTCTACCCCAGTATCAATGTGTGTGTCTGTAGTTGTGTTAAATAGTGATATTCGTTAGAGTTCTGTTTTTTATTAATATTTCAGGCTAAGAAAACTTGGATGGAGCTGGTAGAGATGCTCTACTGGGTGGGAGCCAAAAATCTAACCACCACCAGCAAGAGCTACCTGCACCAGTGTAATTAAGATCAACAACCCAGATTCTAGTCTGGTCTCCTTTTGCAGAAAGTTAATTTTAAAGTAAGACCAAAATCTTTTTTTCTAATACATTTGAATATGTAAATCTTTAAATTCTTCTTTAAGGGATTGTCCATATGGTTTCTGCAGCTTCGTGAGCAAGATGACGTTTTTGACACAATGATCTGTTGTAGCTGTTCCTGTGGTGCTCATGCCCTCATGCCTTTAATCTAGGTGTACAAAAGGCCCACCAGCTGCTTCCTGCCTGTGGCACTGAGATGCAACCTGGACACCATTTGCCACCTCTTGTCTTGCAGTGTCTGCTGCTTTATGTTGATAAGTTTGGTTATCTATGGAAACCTGTGTATAAGCACAGTCTTGTTCCACATTTTAGCCTTAACTTGCCATACTTCTTGAAAAATGAGATTTAAAATCTGCTGGACCGATACTCCTGAATTTAGAAACAAAGCTTGAACTTTTAGAAGTCAGCTTATTCCAGGATGGACATTCATAATGTGCTATGCCTGCTCAGGCACTGAAAAATGTAAGGTGTATGTTGATGCTGCAGTCTGTCCCGTGTCTGACCATCCAGTTCACCTACAATTGGTTCCTCAAGCTCCCTGACTGCCCAGGGTATTTTTCCTTCTCACTCTACCTCAGCAGCCTGTTAGAGATGACACGGTTGCAGCATTTCTTTCTCAAAAATTGACTTAATACCAGAGGCATCACACAAGAGTCAGGAAGAGGATTTAACACGAAGTGTGAAAATGCAGGTACTGCCCACTAAAGCTGTTTGCCACATCTTGTTAGCAATTCTCTTGGTCTAGTCACTCTCTTTACAGGTGGCCAGTTAAGACTTTGGAACAATAGTGGTTTTAATCTTTCTGATCATGTCAGGGATGCAGATCTCAGACTCAGGAAGTATTTTTTCTTCATTTTTTAAGGGCTGGGGGAATGACTCAGACAACATTCAACAGGTTGACTGAATAAGAAAGAGGTTGTTTTGGCACCAACTTTGTCTCATAAGGGTGTTTGTTCTCTAATAGAATTAAATCATGACACTCTGTTCTCTCATGTCCCATCTTGTCAAATAATTCTTCTGTGACCATTTCGACAATTATGGATGCTAATTTCTGCCCCTTTTCCTGTTTTTAAAAATCACAGAGACATAATAAAGAGAATCCCATGCTAAAGGTAATTAGAAAGCTTTCTGTAGGGGTGCTGTAAAGACAGCTTTTGTGTGTGTGTTTCCTGTTACCTCAGTACCTGTAGTACTATGAGTCTGAGCCTCACTGGAGAGTGTAGTCAGTCAGTTAATCCCAATCACTTGTTTGGGTTAGGTATTTTACCTAGCTATAACTAAAGATACTATGTAAACTAAACACAGCACAACCATTCTGTATTCCAATTGGATTATATAAATTAAATCTATTCAACAAGGTCAATTGAGTTGGTCTGTAGTGTTGAAAAAAAAAATAGTTAGAATGAAGATAAGGAGGATTCTGCTGTACAGGAACAGATGCACTTTGCTGTGTTTAGAATGTTTGCGCTCTTAAATTGATGAAATCTTAGTTATGCTGCTGGTTAATGGTGCAAGAGGAGCTTTGTCAACACAAATACTTAGCAACCATTTTCAAATAGCTGTTAATATCTGTAAATGCATTTGTAACCCTGCAGGAGACTGCAGCGTTCTTCAGGTTAGCTGTGTACCTACTCAGTGTAGTTTGGAGATGCTGAGCCAGCAGGAGCTTCCCAAGTGCCCACTTACAGAAAAGAGCAAAAGCAACCTCTAAATCCTTGGGTTTTAGTGTTGTGTCTGTGAAGTGGCTGTCAAGTGCTTTAGTCTGGACATGATCACTTGAACTGTGCTACATCTGCAGTACTGAAAGGACTCAGAGTGAGGGACCAGTGATAGCTGACAGAACCATAGGACACTTATCCATCACATATGACTCCACTGGCAGTTGTAAGATGATTTTCCCATATCTTCAGGACTTCTGAGGGAGTTTTTTCACTGCTCTTGCCTTAAGTCGCCCTCTTCTCTCAGCAGTCCATGTGAAGGAAACAGGTAAAGGCAAATTTCAGCCACAGGAGTGTGAGACAGTGCCAAAGTCTGGACTCTTACCTGCAAAAACCAAATGCCTATGTGGTCAGAATGGAGGCATTTTAGCTTATTTTCCCTACAGCTCTTGGGGAAGTTTTTGAATGTTTAAAAACTTAGCCAGTGCTACTTAGCCAGTCTCATATCAATTAATAAAAGTGATTAAAAAAAGTACATGTATGCATTGCTTGGAAATCTCTTCCCCCAGTCCTGTTTTTTATCAGTTTTCAGAAACAGAACTCATGGGGATTAAAACTGTTGTGGATAGCAACAGACACTTTACCTTCTCAACATTAAGAATAGTGACTCTGATAATTCCAATTATTTTGTTAATTTCAGGCCACTTCATTTCTGTTTAATTGAGACTAGGGTACAACAGAGAACTTTTGATTAACTTACAGATATGATATGTGACCACCTTGTCACATGGAACTGTCATGTGCTGTACTGCCAGGAAAAGCAGTTTGGTAACCCACATAAACAGACTGGCTGTGCTTTCACAGCAGGGTTTGGAGATGTGCAAAATCTCATTGCTTACCTAAGGGAATCTCCAACTGTAATGGGGTGCGTTTATTTACACCCACCTACTGCTACCATTAGATGGAGGTAAACCTTTTCTTTTGATTTTTTGAAGACAGCACTACAGGTTTGAGAAATAAAGATAGCTGAAATTGCAGTGCACTTCCCCAAAATCACATCTGGCTCTCCTGACTTTCTGGCAGGTGGTTGTTATAACACTGTTCTAAGATTGTTTTGTACAGAGAGTGTTACTGTGTATGAAACAGATCAAACACATAAAAGCAATAGTTTGCTTGATTCCTTATGTAGTCAGTGGAGATTAGTGGCACCCATAAAATAATGGTGAAGTTCCCTGTCAGTGACCAGGAGTAAATTGGTGATTTCTTGTCAGTTGCCAAGAGTGGAGTCTCTGTGCACAATAGCTTAAAGTAAGAATAATTACCATTTCTGTGGTTGTAATGGATGTCTGCCTTGTCTGTGTAGACTCCACAACTTGCCTGATTCCTGCTTCCCCTGCTTCTGTAGAGTTTTCTTTAGAAGTCTTGCATGGTGAAAATACTGAAGAATGATTGAACCAATACTCATTCATGTCCTGCTGCAGGGATGGAGAGGAAATAAAGCTAAATAGGCCACATGGGTACTGGCACAACAAAAATGGAGTTTTCAAGCAAAACCTCCTGATTACAATTAGTATAAATCAGGAAAAAAGATCTTAATTTCCACATGTTCAGAAGATTAAGAAGGTGGTATTAAATGTCTTATTCTGTATTTGAGAGGTCCTTCTGGAAAAGCAGAGCATTCCAAATGCTAAATTGTACTGTTAATATTTTTATGAAGGTTTTGAAAATGTTAAAGTGAGTACCACTGACACATATAATACTGGGGGATAAAATGGGCTCATTATGTAGGCACATAGGGGAGAAGAGCTGTCAACTAATGTGTTTCTACTAATATTTTGCTGTGTGGTTTTTTTTTAAGAATGAAGCCAAGAAAAATTAAAGAAGATGATGCTCCACGAACGATAGCTTGTCCTCACAAAGTAAGTGAAGTGCTCAGCTTCTGAGTAGATAATAATTTGTAGATCAGAATTTTGTATTGATGTTTTCTCTTGAGAATGAATAACTAAAATATCTTACTGTTAATAGAATACACTCAGTTAAATGTATTTTAGTTGTCATTCTCTAGAAGCTTCCTTCAAAACCTTTCACTGAGTAATATATTATTCCCATTCCTTGTCTTAAGGTTAGTGCATCCCTAGTCTTCTGGTAACCATGATGCACAGTCCCTAACATGCTGGTTTTACTGTTGTGATTTCCCGACACCCAAGAATACATACTTGAAAGAATATTCTGAAAGCTGTTCAAAGTACGTTCCTAAGATCTATATATCCTCTGCTTGAAAAATATGACAGATTTGGAGTCTAGATCAGGAATCAGCAATTTATGGTGCAGATGCCAAAGTCAGCTTTATTGGAAGACTCTGAGTTACATTCCACAGAGCTGGAAAGTGCATCATCATGAAAGAGGGAGGCAGGCATCTTGGAGATTCGATTCTGACACAGTAGTAACAGGGAAGCTTCTGTCTTGAATAAGTGTTGCCAGTCACCTAGATTGGTAGCATCTGGCTTTACTGCATTATCCAGCTTTTGTAGTGCTTCTTTTAGCTGACTTAGTCTGTAACAAAAAAAAGACAAATACAATCTTGCTGACTTCTGGTCTAGATAAGTGTGAGCCTAAGCAAATAATTAGGGCATATAGCTATTAGACATAGCCATTAGAGAGCATGAATAGAAGGCTACTTTCTGACAGCCATGGTGTAAGGAATTATCTGAATTCCTCTTTGTGCTTATATTGATTTCCAATTCTCCACATTATAAAAGTGTCATTTTTTTTTTGTAATACAGTATGCAGAGATACAGGAATACTTACTTTCTACTATACCAAGGAATGCTACCTTCATTTCTTTAATTTACTTTTTCATAGTCTCAAATTCATCTGAATGGGGGGGTGGGGAAGAATGTTCTATCTTTCCATTTTCTATATTATAGTGTGTAGGCTTTGTGCATTTATGAATTTAGTTTAAAAAAAGAAAAATATTATAGCTATACCTGCTGCTCTCAGAGGCGAGAAGGGACTTTAGAATAAATACAAAAAAAAGTTGATGGTCTGTTTACTTTAGCCCTGCTTTGCCCCACCCAGTTCTGCTATGTGCAACGAATCATGGCACAAGACCTCAAAATTAGCCAAAGAGATTCTAGTGCCTGAAGACAGAAGTCCTGAAAGTGACATTTCACCCTTTTTATGAGAAACAAGGCTTATTTAAATGTATTTGCTTGGGGAAAAAAAAAGCCTGCAGAATTTAAGATTACAAATTTAATGTTCCTTTAGGTTGTGTTGTTAAATTTTATGCCTCATAAGATTGTGATGTTGGTAGACTAGTTTTATGTAAGTTTTAACAGCATCACTTGTAGTACAAATAGAATATATAATTAATCATTCTGAAACTTGAGGAAGACATTTATAAAGCATATGACAGATATCTATTGATTGTCATTAAAAGGTTAAAAAAATGGAGAAAGATTAGGTAAATAGAGCCTCAGATCCCTGCTTGCTTCTGCATACTCTGGAATCAAAAGTGGTATTCCTCTGTCAGTGCAGAATCGACCCCCAGGTTAAGATTTCTGATGCTGTACCTGAGTTAATGTATCTTCTGCTTTTAGATTGATTTGGCACTAACTCAGGCTGTTGTCCCACCTTCTTCAGCTGCCCAGTGTCACTTTGTAGGTTTAAACTGCAGCAGCAGTGGCACTCCCTGTCTCAAGGTGGTGGTGATCAGTCTGTTGCTGGCAGTTTGGATGAGGTGTAGTTCCTGTAAGTTATGTGCTGGAAACCCTCTTGCTCCATTTCTTCTCAGAAATGAGGAGGACAGAGTGTTGGGAGGTGGTGCCACATACAAGTTGGTACTAAGGAGTAATCTGTGGTATATCAGAGACTATATAATACACTGTAGTACTATAGTCCTCAGAATATAGCACACTGAAGAGTATACTATAGGTATCCATGAACTGTCCTTCTGTCTTCTGGTGTTTTGTTGGGTTTTTGTTTTGTGTTTGTTCTTTCCTCTGAAACCTGTTAAGTGCTTTTGTTTGGTTTATTCATTGGCTTCTGTCAGAGCTACATCTTCTCCACCACACTGTCCTATCATTCATTTGACTGCACATGGCTCATAATACTGAGTGAGGAAAGGGTTTGGGATTGTGTTTAGGGGTTTTTTTGTTAGCTTTCCAAATGATTAGTTTTCTTGTATTACTTTTTAAAAATAAATGTAAGGGATGTTCTTTCCAGGGCCAACTCTTAAGAAAGTATTGAGGATATAAAAAGCATTTTAAATGCTTGCACTGTAGCAGATAAAACCTTCTTTATGAGAACTAGCTTATCTACTAATTGAGTTTCCTGTTCTTTTTAAGGGCTGCACAAAGATGTTCAGGGACAACTCTGCCATGAGGAAGCATCTGCACACCCATGGCCCTCGAGTACACGTATGTGCAGAGTGTGGCAAGGCCTTTGTGGAGAGCTCGAAACTAAAGCGGCATCAGCTAGTTCACACCGGAGAGAAACCCTTTCAGGTATTGTTAACTTGCCACTACTTATTCTGGGAGCACTGGAGACTGAACTGTAACCTGGCTTCTGTAGGTCTCGGGCATACTATGGCTCTTCCAAAATCAGATGAGGCACCTGAAAAACTGGGAGTCCTCTTAAGCTAATTACGGTATCATTTAAGTATTTACATAGACTTCTCTTAAAAATTGGTAAATTGTATGTATACAGGAGATAACTTTCAAAATATGATGTAAAGTTGCCCTCTTTAAAAATGAAGTCTGCAGTTACTAGTGAGTTAAGAAAATGTCTCTTTCTCTTCATCATCTTTTCAACTTAGCACTTGTGGACAGCTGAGACTTGTGGCTGTTTGCTCAGTTACCTCAGGGTACTAATTTTCAGTAGGGGTTATTAATCAGTTTTCAGGAAAATGATGGACTCACTGAATCTCTTCCATTTATATCGAGTCACGTGGGCTTCTGCCACCAGAGGTCCCCTGCCCTCTTCATGCCCTATAAATCTCCTAAGTTACTCTTAGTCTTGTGCATATATGTGTTCCCCGGTACACACTTACGATATGTTCTTTTTTTGTTGTTGATGATTTCCTAAAATAAATTATTTCAGAAACTTGATTTGCAGTCCTCAGGCATTTGCTTAGGTGCATACACTGGATATTCTGTGTGGTAAATATAAATATTTACCACAAAACATGCTGTCCTTTTTATATCAAGCCCATCTTAAAAGTAAAGCAGATAAAAATGAGTACATCTTTGCAAATCATCACCGAAAGGGTGAAATTCTGATGTGAAATCCTTTTCCTGTTTTGTAGTACAGTATGGGTACTGTTTCACTTGCAGAGAAGGTGAAAATTTTAGTGAAAATGCTTGCTTGCAAGCTGGAAGTCATTGATTCCCCTCTTTGAAAATAGATACGCTGTTGCATATATAGTATATATAGTACACTTCAGCATACATACTGAAGTTTATAGTGCAGTTCACAGGGGATGCCCACAGTTTCACCCATAACAGTCTTCAGCCTCTGGCTTCCTGCTTGTGCACTCTGGTGATTTAAAGAAGACTGTTCTGATCAGTGATGGAGATGAGTTCCATTAGCTAACAGTGTGTCTTTTCCTTCCAACAGTGTACGTTTGAAGGATGTGGAAAGCGTTTTTCACTGGACTTCAATTTACGCACACACGTGCGAATTCACACTGGCGACAGGCCCTACGTTTGCCCGTTTGACGGCTGCAATAAGAAGTTTGCGCAATCAACCAACCTGAAATCTCACATCTTAACACACGCTAAGGCCAAAAACAACCAGTGAAAGTTGAGGAGAACGTTCTCGAACTCAAAGCATCTTACAGGAAAATCAATTGGAAAGAAATACGCCTCCCCTTTGTATATTGTTTCTAGGAAAGAATTTTAAAAAAAGAACCCTACAAACCTAAAGGACGTGTTTTGATAAGTAGTAAATAAAAAGCAAAAAAAACCCAACCACACAGCAAAACTTTAAGGTGACATTGCTGAGATGCTCCACCTTGCTCGGTAACCCCGTTTCAAGAACACGGTGTTTTGTAAAGCGCGGCCCCAACCGGACGGGTCAGCTCATGAACTTGCATCAGAAAAGACAATTCTTTATACAACAGTGCTAAAATTGGACTTCTTTTCACATTCTTATAAATATGAAGCTCACCTGTTGCTTACAATTTTTTTTAATTTTGTATTTTCCAAGTGTGCATATTGTACACTTTTTGGGGATATGCGTAGTAATGCTATGTGTGATTTTCTGGAGGTTGATAACTTGCTTGCGGTAGATTTTCTTTAAAAGAATGGGCAGTTACATGCATACTTCAAAAGTATTTTCCTGTAAAGAAAAAAAAGTTATATAGGTTTTGTTTGCTATCTTAATTTTGGTTGTATTCTTTGATGTTAACACATTTTGTATAATTGTATCGTATAGCTGTAATGAAATCATGTAGTATCAAATATTAGATGTGATTTAATAGTGTTAATCAATTTAAACCCATTTTAGTCACTTTTTTTGGAGAAATACTGCCAGATGCTGATGTTCAGTGTAATTTCTTTGCCTGTTCAGTTACGGAAAGTGGTGCTCAGTTGTAGAATGTATTGTACAGGCACTGACCGTTTATTAACAGCTGATAATATGTACATCCCCCATGTAATAGACAGGGCAACAATAAAACAGTGGTCCTAAAGAAAGAATCTGGCAGAAAATGATCTGTAAGCGCAGTCTATTTTCTTTGGTTGTCCAGAGCAGTTCTAGTTCCTCTTGACCTCCCAGAAATTGGAAGCTAAATAAACTCAAGTTTCCTTTACTTTGCATTCAATTACAGTGATTTGTGATGCAATTAAGTAATGCCATGTCAGGTGGCATATCTAAACAGAATTGCTGACTGTAATTCCGGTTTTGAGTGACCTAGACTTCCCACTAACTGGAACAGTGGATTTGGAGACTTGGCAGTGTAGTGGGGAGTGTTCTGTGTGCCTGGACAGCAACTAGGTAAAACTGTACAGAAAATAACTAAATGGGAACCTTTGCTTAGTCAAGGTAAGGAACGTTGGAGGTTTAAATGCAGTAACAATAGAAAGTGGAGAAATGTTAGGGTTTGAGTCATCATACGAGAAAAAAAAAGAAACTGTTTTCTTTTTTTGGCTAACTTGTTTGAGTGTAATGATAAAATTTTTTGGGACCTTATTGGCCACCTTTTGTTTCAGAGCAAGAACTTGAAGTTCTAAGAGAACTTGATGCAGTTGAGTTTTGATGGTCTAACTAAGAGTGGTTACTTCTCATTTGTTCAAGCGTTCAAAGAAGACTTAGCAAATACTATAGTAAAATGTGACAGATTAATAAACAGAAGAAAATGCAGAGAAATGCATAAGTTATTTTTTAGAGGCATGTAACATTTTAATGCAGTAAAAAGTGTTGTTAATCTTTTTCTGAATTCTGTTCTTACAAGGTTCATCAAAGTTTTCATTGCTAATACTGTAAAACTTAATTTTGAGTCCAGTGTTGGTGGTAGTGGCAAAAACATGGGTAATAAAGAAACTGCACTTAAGACCAAGGGAATTTTCATCCATACATGAGTTAATCTGAACACTGCAACTTTAGTCCGAGGTTATTAGGAGTAGAAAGAAAGTTGGGACTTTCAATTGTAAAGTATGCGTTAAAATTTTGGCAGTATTTTTTCTTTTATATATAAGCAGTTTTTGAACAGGACAATATACTGAAACTTGTATAGTTATAGTTAAATTAAATTCTGTATACAGTTAAATTAGTGTCTATTCTTTTTGGAAGGAAATAAAATTAATTCAGTCTAGTTCTAATTGACCTTATATTTTTTCTTAAGCAATATCTGTGATGATGTTAGGCTTGCACAGAAGTTTACTTTCCTGTGTCATAAAGTCATTTATTGGATTTCAAGGTGTCAGTACTTCATCCTTGAACGTACATTAGGGACTGAACTATGTTACCTTGAGCATACATTTGAGACTAAACTATGTTAAATATTGATTTGAGGACCAACTGGGAACTGTAACTGTTACTGCCTCTGGTTATATTGCATCTGATGACAGAGAGACATTTCCATCTAGGCCTCAAATCAGTAGCACTCAATATACTCTGGAGTGTAAGTAGCAACACTTGGTAGCTTGAAAGGTCTTGCTTTGTAAGTAGTTAATTCCACATTAGGTATGACTAAATACTTGCATTGAGCAGCTGCTATAATTTATTTGAGCTTTTAAAGTATAATTGGCACACCTTGCTCTTAAAACATCATGCTTAATTGATTCCAGACTTTTCCTTAAGGTTTTTTCAGTGAAGAAAGTACAGGCTTTGGGAATAGCAGAGTTGACTTTGAAACCACCGTTCTAGCCTGCTGTCAACAAGTTCCTGCATTACACCACCAATTTGTGAGCAAGTTCAGGTAAGGGGAGGAAAGCTTGAGGGGTGGGAGAAATGGAGCCAGTGGTTTTAAAACTGGCAAAAAATTTCCATGCTTACTCATTATACATGTTCTAATTACTGCTCGTTCGATCATAGATTTACCTTGTTCGGTTCTGCTGCTGTTGAAATGAGGAAAATTCTGTAGCTGTCTATCTTTGGGACTCAGACCAACTTTTTAAAGGTCAAACTGACTAGACTTTTCTATCTCTATCTGTTCATGGTCTGTCAGTAAATACAAAACAAACTGAAATACTACTTGTGGAGAGTGTGTTTCTTGACAAGGTTGTAGGAGTGCACATTCTGATTTGAAAAGCTAAGTGAATAAATCTGTAGTGAAATGGAATGCTAGGACCTCAGTTGAGCCTGCACTTAATTTTAGTTATCTTCTGTTTGAAGAGGGTCACTGTGGAATTGAGTTGTCAGTCAACAAAGTCAAATACTAAAACAACGTATCTTGTCAGGAGTAATGTAGTTTTAAGGGCAGGTGGAGATCCTTTCCCTCTCCTAATTCCACAGTAGGTAAAAAGCAAAAGATGCAATAATTACCAGAAATGGCAGAAGTATTGAGGCTTTAAAATGTTTGAAGAAAGTGAATTCCTTCAAAGTGCTAGATGAAGAGGCATGGCAGTGGCAATAACAGGTGTTTTCATCATCACGTAGCTCACGGGGTATTGTCAGGAGGCCTTGGAAAAATGGGCTGCTTAGTTTTTCTTCTCAATGAAGATGGATGAACTCGAGGACAGTATGTGCTAAATATCATTCTTCCAAGTGTTTCCTTAATGCCTTGAAGAAATTGAGAAAATTTGGGATTTTTGTCAGGGTTGCCAGACAGATCTGCCTGGGAAGTCTAATCAAGTGGCAGCTGCTACTGGCATTGGCTGGTCTATAATGTGCCATCTATAATGATGGCACTTCAGAGTGAGAAGTTAAAGTTTATCTTTACAGCCTTCTGTGTTACAGTGGCTTTAGGAGGGAAGAAAAGGATGTTTGTGTCAGCATTGAGCTTTGTTGCACTAATGTTCCTGTAGTGCTTAAACCTACTGAGAGGAACCTGGGGTGGATTTCAAAACTGAATGTTGGGTGTGAATTTTGCAGGCAGGAATAAAACTAAGAGTTGGACTTCAGTATTCTCATTCCTGGTTGTGTAAATAGAATAGTTTAAAAAGTAGTGCTTTTCCTCGGGAAGAGACCCAGGGCAAAAGAATGGGAAAGTGAAGTAGAGCAGAGGGAGTGCCACCTTCCTGCTGAACACAAGGAGCAGAAACATCTGCACAGTGATCTATAAAGGTAGAAGCAAATCACAGCAGGAATGTATGTGCTTGTATTATGAGATTAAATATTCAGATTGATAATGTGAATTGTTCTAATGTCAAATTGCAAGAGCGTGATGATGGCTTTACAGCAATGCTTAAATGCAACCTGGATTTCAAATGGTTTCATTTTGTAAGGTAATCTAATCAGTGGTCCTTATCTCAATTTCATTCTCCTTGCCTAAAGCAAACCAGTTTATGCAAGTTTATGTGTACTCTCAATCATCCTATATTATTAAGGCAGTTTTGATTTTTTTTCAGTCCTTTTCTGTGGAAATTGTCTGAAAAGTATTGGATTTCCTTTAGGGACAAGCACACCAGATTCTGTATGAGAATTCACATTAACTTTTCAGGTCCTGGCTTCCCCTGAAGTGGCAGGAAAGCATTGTTTTGCTGTAGGTAAATGAATACGACTCCTTATAGCAACTGGGTTTTAGACAACTCCCATTTCAGGGTTTTCCAGGTCTTCTGTTACTTTTTTCTAAGAGGAAAGCTCTAAGCCTGGGTGCTGGTTGGGTACCACAGCTTGTATTGTGTATTGAGGTGTGGACATGATACCCCTCTTGTGAGCTGCTCTTCTCACCAGTGTCTGCTGGAAGCTCTCTTCAGGAGCAAGCCTCAAGTTCTGTCCAAATGTTGGTGAATTTTGGTAGGGCAAGAAAGAGATGGAGAGTGTGTGGCATCCTTGCAGGACTTCTGGGTGCTCCTTTTGCCACCACTTTTTAAGTGTTGTAGGTTTGATTCCTCCCTGCTCAGTCTGGTATCAGGTGGCATCTATGTCAGTGCTTTGTTTCAATCTGTTCAGAAACTCCTGAGTGGGAGTTTGCCAGGAGATGGCAGTGAATTACCTGTTAGCACAGTGTAACCAGCAGCCAGAAAGGCAGTGTCAGGGTGCCCCTGTGAGGTCAAGTGTGTGCAGGATGTCCTGTGGCGTTCAGTGGACCTTGACAGATTTGGAGCATGCCAGTGTCAAAGAGCAAATTGCCCACACACCACTGCAGAAGAATAAGAAGTGCAATTATGTGCTTATTTCTGAGAGTCCTGAGAGTACTTGTGCATTCATTAAAAGCACCAGCAAGGCAATGAAAATAAAAGAATGTAAATAAAAACTGTTGAGTGGGACATTGTTTCATGTATGCGTACATCCATCAAATATTAATATTAAATATCTTTAGAGAGAAATGTGGAAATCCAATGATAAATTGTGTTAATGAATGTGTTTTCAGCTGTAAGTGGCTATTTTGGTTAGCTGCTAGACCTGTAAAACATCACTGCTTCCCTCCAGCAATGGCCAAGCTCTTCTGAAGCAGTTAGGGCCTTGGCTTCAGTCTGCTGCTTATAATGTGTGCAAGGCCATTGCAGAGACTGCAGAACAGGACTGATGTTGCATCAGAGTTCTGCATTGCTGCTCTTTGGGGAATCAAAGATCTCAGTAACCTGTTCCCCTCCCTGGAGCAGGCCCACAGAAAAGGTGTATTTCAGCAGGATGTTGTGAATAACGAATAATTTTGAGATAAATCATAGAGCATATGAAGATTGTGACATAATATGTACTGCTTGTTAAAGAGTGGAAAATTCATACACAACAAATACTGTTTACCAGATGAGAGGTCCTAATGTCCTTTGGCTCATCTTGGGAACTGGTTGAAGACAAATCTATGGAAAACTGCCTTGTTGGTTAGTGTTTTGATTCAAGGGCTCACAAAATTAGGTGTCCTTAAGAGCTGCAAGATGCTTGCCAAGGACCTCACTGAGCTTGCCAGTTGCAATTTTGGCTTACAAATGTTTTGACTGCCTTACATGTGGGGCATCGTGCTGTTTTGTTTTAACTTATTTTTAAAGACATTTATTTTTTCTCAGCAAAACAGAAAATTTTGATGTGGAATCCTTCAGTTTTCAGTCTTAACTGATGGTTTGACTGAACTTCCAAAGTATTTACATGAATCCAGTGACTCCTATAGCTTCAAAGAGCACACAAATATTTATGGCTTGAAAATGGATTGTAAGGAATAATGCTTATGGTAGGGCTTCAGGTTTTCCTCGTGTGTGGTTGGTTGGTTGATAGGTTGGTTTTTATTCTTTCCTCCTGCATAGGTTAGGGATAGGGGATTTAATCTAATCTTTTTCTGGTGTGAAATTGAAATGTGTACAGTCTCTTGGTTAAGAACTGGCAGGGAAGCAGGTATCTGCCTGGATTAAATTAAAGGTAGAAGTAATTTTTACATTTACCTCCTTTAATTGCAGTTAAAAATCTTGTACTACTGGCCTGTTTGAAAAGTACCTCTTATAGATTCTTCCTTAGTGAAAATACCTCAGTGCACAAGGAAGGTATATGGCCTGGATGATGGCAAAACTGAAGTATTCCTGATATAAAATAAATCTCTACTTAAGATAACTGGATCAGATCCTAGAAAAAGACTACTCATTTTATTTCATACCAGTTTTAATCTGGTCAAGTCAAATTATTCAAGCAACACTTCTTTCTATTCTGATATATGTAGGAAACAGTGCAGACCATTAGGTCAGGCTTCATTACGATTTTAATGTTCTGTTGATTGACACATGGATATGGCTAAAATGGTACAAGTCTATTTTACTGTTAATAAGAAATGCAGTGTGCTTCTTTCATTAAGAAAAAACAGTCATAATAAAGTATAATAGTGAATGATAATGAAGCAATTTGACTGTGCTGGTTGTTACATTTTGTAGACCCTAAGAATATTTTGCGAACATTAAAAGTTGACTTTCTTCCATTTATATCAATTTATAGGGCATTAGTGTTCACTGCAGTCCTTGCCTTGATTTCAGTTTATTTATTGATGAAACTGTATAGCTTAAAATCACTTTCTATGTCAACTCAGTTAAAACTAGTCATAAACTATAAGTAGAAAAGCTTTTACTGTATATCTTACGTATTATTGTGCATATCATGTCACCTTTTTTTCTGTTGGTGAAAATCATTTTTGCGATTAGTGAGGACAACACTAATACAAAAATTGCAAAACAGTTGTACTGGGAAGATGAAAATGGCTTATTTTCCTTTGCTGTTCTCCCCCACTGCCCATGAACATGCATAAATTCCTGAACATGGAAAGAAACAATTTGCTTCCTCTTGATTTCAAAGGCTGTCTCCCCTAGGTCTGTTCCAGCAAGTTGCGTGCTTCCCTGCTCTCTTGCAGCATTCCCAGAGTCACACAGTCCCTTGGATCCTTCATCTGTCTCCGTGGCTGTGGTGTGTGACAGGGCATGTTGTCTTGGATAAGCTTCTCTTTTCTCTGCCTTTTCTGGCAGAAAAGGGTTTGAACTGCACGTTCTGTTAATCTAATGGTGTTTGGCATACTTCTGGGCTAAAAGTTGTTCTTTAATTATCCACAGAATAAAAGCTGGGCTAACAGCAGTTAACATTAAACTGTTACCATCTGTTTTTCAGCATAATAATAAAATGTATTTAATTTCAAAGAACAAACACTTCTTTGCAAGGTCAACATTTTACATTTTTGTCTTAGTAGTTTTCCCAGTATGCTGCCAGTACTGCACCTGCAATGTCTTACTACCCTTCTATGTGAACCATATGAAATCTGTATCATAGAATCCTAGAACGGTTTGGGTTGAAATGGACTTTAAAAATCATCTAATTCTAACCTCCCCTGTCATGAGCAGAGACACTTTCCACTAGACCAGGCTGCTCACAGCCCCATCCAGCCTGGCCTTGAACATTTCCAGGGATGGGGCATCCACAGCTTCTCTGGGCAACCTGTGCCAGTGCCTCACCACCCTCACAGTGAATAAGTTCTTCCTGATATCTAATGTAAACCTGCCCTCTTTCAGCTTAAGGCCATTACCCCTTGTCCTATCACTGTATATACAAAGAGAAAGACAGGGAAGAGAGGACAAAAAAATTCTCATGTTATAGTTGCAGACCTGAAAAATTTATTTCTCAGCAGCAGTTCTACGATAGTAACTTATTTAAGAACTATGATATATGGGTGCTTTTTTCCCTCTTGTCCCAGTTGGACATGTTTGTGGCTGTAATTTGTAACACTGTCATGACCCATCTAGTTTAAGAAAGAGCAGAGCACAGAGACTTGTTAGTGTTTGAGTTTCATTTTCTGTTATTTTTACCTTTTTAATCCCTTCAGTTGTTGGGGAATTGCTTGATAATGGTGTGGGAAGGAAGATCTGGGGAGCCAGGATACAGTTCTTTCTGAATTGGCTCACATCTCAAAAATCTATCAGGAAAGAACTGTATCATGATTTAAAAGGCTGAGGATATTGTCCGGTTAATGTAATGGTTAGGAGCGACATAGATTTCAAGGAAGTCACATTAGACTAGGCTGAAAGCTGGCTTTACCCTCCTCTCAGGCTTGTTGAGTAACATCCAGTGTCTGCTACTGATTATTTAAGTTCCAGATGGATGAACTTCTAGAGAGAATGCTTTAGTAAGCATTGCAAGTAAAACATTGTATAGCCCTTTCCTGTTTTCATGCTATTAGAGCCGTTTAAGGAGACACTGCTTATTCTAAGTATTTGTTTCTGTGCCACAGTTCAGTGTTGAACACAGCTGTTGCTTCTGCTGAGAGAACAAAAGGTACTTGACTGGAAGTGCCCTGGTCATGGTCAGTTGGAGAGGTGGTGGCCTTTCCTTCTTCTGATCCAGGAAACTGATGCTTGACAGGGTTTGTGTCAGTCACATGTGTCGACCCTTTAAGATGAATTAGGAGTACCTGGAGTAACCTCAGAACAGGACATGAACCTAGTAGAGTGAGTCCAGAGGACACAAATATGATCAGAGGGCTGGAGCACATCTCCTTTGGAGACAGGTAGAGTGTTGGGGCTGTTTGGCCTGGAGAAGAGAAGGCTCTGGGGACAGCATCTTCCAGTACCTAAAGGGGACTTACTGAGAATGTGGAGAAGGACTTTTTACAAGGGCATGAAATCTTAAGGAGAAAGAGTTTTAAACTGATAGTAGGTTTAGATTAGGTAGTAGGGAGAAATTCTTTACTGTGAGGGGGGTGAAGTGCTGGAACATGTTGCCTAGAGAGGCTGTGGATGCCTGGTACTGATTCTGATGTGATCCTGCAGGGACCCAAGACTTGTCTTCTCCAGTTATTCAGCCTCGGTGCTGATCAGCACAGCTTAAACCACATAAATGCAGAGGAAGGGTCAAAGCATAGGGCCAGCTCTTTGGCTCTAAAAGCAGGATTGTTCTCTCAGCAGAGGAAAGGTCAGTTTGAAGAAGTAAGGTCAGGCACCTTCCTTTCTTTGTTCCAGTGATGGGGCCTAAGCCAGAGCAAGATCTTGCCCTTCCCAGAGGTGCACAAAAAGCAGAAACAGAGCAAGTTTCCCCTGGCAAAAGCCAGAAACCCCACCCTCATGCAAGCTTGATTTAACACAAGCATCTGAGTAAAACATAAAAACAACTTCAAAGAATCAAAGGCAAAATTTTTAAAAAATTTATTCCCTCAATATATATACAAGAATTACACACTCCTGTACAAAGGTGTAAATGGTCTTTGCTGTGAGTTGTTGTGCATATGCAGCTTAGTAGACAGATTTAACATTCAATTTGAATCTCAGTGCAAGTAGGCACTAAAACATCCACCATACCTTCAAGGTATAAAAAGACATACCAGTTTTACAGGTTTCTCCAGCATATTTTGTTACAGTGCAAAATACTATGAAATAACGCTTCTTTAGAAAATTCATATAAATTAAACACATATTGCACTTGTCCCAACCAAAATTGTAACAAGTTGTACTTATTGAAGTAGTTTGATATGTTTTAAAACATTGCTCACACACATACAGTCCTTCCTCCTGGCTATTTGTGCCAAATATGTGTAGCTTTTATCTCAAATCTTACATAACTGTTTGTAGCTCTTTGGCTAATTCAATTCTTCTTGAACAGACTGCTAAAAAAAAAAAAAAAAAAAAAAAAAAAAATCACAGCGTAGTAATGGAACAACAAAATTCTCTAAAACCCTTTTCAGTCTTCTTTCCTGTAGCACTGTAACTAAATACATAAAAATCACTATTGTTTAAATTCATAATGCTAGTGTATTGAACAGCAACCATTTCAGACACTTACACCCCTATTTTCTGGAAAGGTATGAAACCTCCAGTCCTAAATACATTTATATTTCTAAGGTACTTCAAGCTGCTAAGCTAACATTGCACCCACAAACATTTTGTGCAATACCACAGGCAGGACTTTGACTTCTGTACATCACTGGCTGCTATGGGGCATGTTGGGAGAAGTGGTGCAAAGTTGCATTAACTTCAGAGACCAAAGTCTACTGGGCTGAGCTACTCAATAGAGTCCATGCACCCACCAAAGGAGAAACAGAGGTGAAGGCAAATAACATCAGTCCTACTAGATTTGAGTTTCCCTAAATCCTTACAAGCCTTGAGATTTAAAGGAACAAGTGCATTTGAGTGCAGATGCTAACTTTGTGCTTAAGGTATTTTTTCAAAGCTGAAAGGTCAGGAGGAGTAACTTAGGTACAAATATTTTCTTTTTTTTTTTTTTTTTTTTTTTTTAACAAATCAGTACGAACAAAGTTGCTACTAAAACCACTGACATATAAAAGCAGAGGAAAAATTAACACATGACTAGCTGAATGCTAGTCCAGGTCTTTACAGTTCAGGGTTACCTGCAAAATGCCTCCAACATTTAACTTGTTCCCCCTTCTTCACCTTAGAGGAGTACACTTACTCCTGCCACATACAAAATGAGTCTTTCATGAAAACATTTCTGCATTCAACTAAACTCAGTCATGAGTGAAAGAAAACACTACTTCTCTTAATATAACCTTCTCCAGAACCTCTTCTGGAGCAATTTTCTAAAGGCAGGTGCCCCTCTTACTTGAATACTACTAGATATGGAGTCCTGAATAAGGCAAGATGCTGTTTATACAAGTAGTGAGATGAAATCCTAATTTGATACATTTAGGAATTCTTTATACAGATAGCATAAATGTACACTACTTGTGTGGGTCAAGTGTTTGTGTTTAACAAAACCCAACCAGTGGGCTTTGGATGAGGAGAACTAACAGACAAGGTTCACAAACTGGAAGGCTGATGGATTACTGGAGCTGGCTCACATTCAGGAAGGCTGTCTTCTGACTTCATGTACATTAGGAACACAGTGACAGTAGCAAAGGTAGCTGCGTTGACAGGAAAAGCACGGAGAAGTGTGGAAGTGAGACCTCTGGTGAACACCCTCCAGCCTTCTTCATGGTAGCTCTTCCGGACACAGTCTAGGATGCCCTTGTACTGTGTGACACCTCCGACTCCATCGGCCTGAAGCCGGGATTTGATCACATCCATGGGATAGGTGGAGAGCCAGGACACGATTCCTGACATCCCTCCAGAAAACAGCAGCTTGGGGATAACGTAACTGTCTTCAGCTTCACAGCCTAAATACCGAGTCATGCAGTCATAGGTCAGGAAGTAAAAGCCAAAGCTTGGAGTTTCTCTTATGAAGGTAGAGACCATGCCCCTGTTGATACCCCTCAGCCCCTCCTTTTGATAGATTTTGATCAGACAGTCCAGAGAATTTTTGTAGTTCTTCGTTTTTTGTTTATATTCTCCCGTTCCTTGAAGCTGCATTCTTGTCTTTGCCAGCTCCATGGGACAGCAGATGACACACTGGATGGCCCCTGCTGCTGACCCTGCAAGGAACTGGTTCAGAGGAGTGTCTTTGCCCAGAGCACGGAGGGTGTTTCCTTGCACGCCAAACACCAGCGCGTTAATGAACGTCAGTCCCATCATTGGTGACCCAATACCTTTATAGAGTCCAAAAGCCTAATGGAAGAAGGGAGGAGAAACCCTTTTAACAGTGCTGTGGATAATCTCCTCAAACTGCAGAAAGAGGCCTTTCTGGCTCTCCCTTGTGCCCCAGCTTTCTAACAGTGGCCAGAGCAAGACCACCTTGTTTCGTAATAAAAATTTCATCTCTGCCTAGGACACAAACATCTACACAATTTAGCAGTGCAAAAATATAGTTGAACACATTCAGAAAATAATCTTACTCCATCCAGAGAAATGTTTTCTGGCAAATTTTATACTTTTTTTTTAAAATATCTTACTTAAAGCCTGAAGCCATCCTTTTAGCAATGGTTGTAAAGCTTCAGCAGCAAAAACACCTCACCAATTTCTTCACTCACTGCTTAGATTCTCAGAAAATAAGTTATTTAAATAAATTTTCCAATAAAATAAGAAGTTAACCTCAAAATACCATCTTCTGACTTAGTCATCTTCACAAATTTCCTGGCACATTTCTGACTACAATATCTGCCCTACTGTCAGGTGAGGCTCAGAATATGGTTTATCTCTTGATCTTCAACATTTGTAGTTTTTTTAATAGCTTTTCCACCCTCTTGAGCCAAAACACACAAAGATAAAAAAAATATGCAAAGCATTAATTTTGTACTTACAGATTCTTGCTTTATGATGGACTGAAAGCAATGGAAAGTCCCACGGTAGAGAGGTTTCTCTACATTTTGAACTTGCAGGCGAACCTATAAAAAGGTTGTGTGAGATACCAATTTGTACACCAGCAACAGCCTAAAGGGTAAGCTACTGTTTTGTACCTATGTGGAGATTTGCTATAGCAATGCATATGTGAGAGCACAGGCTGGACACTGGAATGCCATATGTGGCACAATAATTGGAAAAATCTTGTATAAGTGTTCTGAATTAAGGTTGGGGGTGAAAACTTGAAGGGCAGAGGATTATTAACTTCTTGTGACTATTAGCAAACCAGTAAGTGTAAGGGTACATTGTCATCTAGAATTTCAAATAGATGTTTTCCAGTACAGGCTACAATAGGGACTTTCTTTAGCTGCCAAGAACACTTCTGCTCACACTAAGGAATACCTGTGCAAACCTGAGACAATTTAATAAAAAAGATTGTTTGCAAGTCAAGCATGAGATTAGGATAATTTTAAAAGGATGAAAGTTCTCAACAATACCCACAGTGTTTCTGACTGCCAGATTTGGGGCCATTCATTGAGATTTGGTTTTTTGGGTTTTTTTTTTTTTTCCAGAGGGTAGCTGGGCAGGGACACCTAAGATGTCTGTCTTTGCATAAAGGAAGGAGTAAAAAGTCATTTGTCCACTTAAACTTTAGTCTGTTTTGGTTTTGTTTTTTTAAGCCTGCTGAACACAAGCAATTGGTGAGGGTGTAGCTGCTTCATACCTTTAAATATTAATAATCAATCAACTTTTCCAAACCTGAAACAGTATTTTCTGCTGGAGAGATAGAGGCTACTGTGACTGGTGGTCTTAGGAGACAGGCAACTTTTCTGAATGCTTTTTAACCTTTAATGGAGAAGTCCAATTTTGTTTTTTTCATGCTAATTTGCCCTCAGCACACCTAAAAGAAGTCTCAGTTCTATCTACCTCATGCAAAGCCCTACACTGCAATAAACTCAGTAAGTTGATTTCACTGGATTGATAAAGTTATAAATCTCTGTTTGATCTCCAGCATGGAGAGCTGCAACATTCTTCAGATAAGATGCTTATGAACCATTTAATGCTGCTGCTGCAACTCCAGGGCAGAAAAGCTTCAATCTCTTACTCTGAACAAAAGAAAAAATTATCAGGCCTGTGTGAAAGATTCCTGTACTTAATTCTTTTTCATCTGTTGGCCTAAAGTACTAAAAAACTCCACCACAACAATGAAAGACCTGTAATATGCATGTCTCAAAAAGGATTTAAGGAGGTGATTCATCAGAATCCTATATTCAGGTTAGCTTTCTTCAAAGCAAAAATAAATTGACAGTGTAAGTATTTGTGCTACAATATACCATTTTATGCTTTGTAAATCAAGAGTTTCATTTTCAGTGTCTTTTTAGTGTATGCTAGCCATACAGGGAGGCTGAGATCTCCTTGGGTCTTGCAACCCCTCACCATTAAAAACAGGCTTCTGGTAGGACTCAAAGTAAATAAATTCTTTGTTACACCAAGTGACTTTTCGGGGGGACTTTTTTGACAGACTGTCAAGACTGTCAAAGAAGCAGGTCCACAAGTAAAGGCAAATCTTAACAAGCTGCCCCAATTGCACAAACAAAAGGTTTTACTCCATTTATAATTTGCTGTTATTGTTTCAAACCTTGTCTGTGACTTCCACATGCATGGGCTTTGGGAGATTTGCAGCTTAAGAACCTTCTTACTTTATCTCTCCTGTTTGTGTTTATTAATTTAGAATTAGTCACATCCTGTATATGGGCTGGATTTCCTAGTGGCATACAGCTCCCGCTATTTTTGTTTAAATCATTTGTGAAATATTAACCAATTAAGCTTTGCTGTAGGGTAGAATATTTAGAGTACTGACTCTCCAGGTCTAAGAATGAAAAACCTTTTTCTCTTGAGCAAAGTGCTGGTCATATAAGGATACCCACATTAGCAAACTGCCACGTAAGGCAATGAGTGCACAAACTTGCATTTTCATGCATGTTAATGCCATATTCAACAAGCTCCTTAATGGGTACAACTATAGGAATGATGAATCATGTGCAAAGTTTATCCACCTATTCCATTCATTGCCCAATATTCTAGCTTCCTTCTCATTGGACAACACTGTTACTAAGGTTTTAGGTCCAATAGTAACACTCAGTAATTTCACATCACTAAGGACTTGCATAAAGGTACTCAAGACTAAATAAAAAACCCCCAAACCACTACATCCCCAAGACAGTCCAAGCATTTAATAAGGTGGGAAATCAGTGGCTTCAGAAGTATTTGAGCAATGAAAACATCATCCAAGAATGTGTAGTGGATAAGACCTCAACAGCAGTGTGCCTGAGATCCAGTTTTAGAGTGTGGGAATGTATACAGCCAGAAATGCATAGCAGAAAGAAGGTTCAGAATAAAACTACATTTAAAAAAAAAAAAAAAAAAAAGGGATATTTCAACCCCACTCCCTCCATGCCACAGCTGTAGAAGAGGGACACATCAATTTAAAACTAAAAAGGGAAAAAAGCTTCATAAGTCTTTCAGTTCTTTACTTGAACCAATACATTTGGGAATAAATTAAGACTGAGAGAAACAGAAGTGTTCACCTGGGCTATACTTACTAGGTAACTCTCCCGTGATGAGGCTTATCTGTCATCTACAACAAAGTAACACTTTTGCTGTTAATGAAGACAGCCCCTAGCTCAGAAAGTAAAGGCAGTTAAAAGCAAAAAAGCAATTTTATACATTACATCAACAACCCAGGGATAAGGAGTTTGCCAGTTCTGAGATCAGCTCAGTTGCAGGTTTCTCAGGGTGACTTCAGCAGGTTAATGTCTCCCTGTGTGTCCCACCATCCCCCTCCCCGCTCTGTGAAACATGAGCGCCAGCCAAAAAAAATGAAGAGCTTAAATGCCAAGACAGAAGTTAAATTTCACCTTATCTAAGCAGCTTTTCAATTGCTCAGTTTTATTAAAAAAGCACAGTCTAAGGTGACTACCAGGTAGCCCTTCAACACTGCAGGATTGTAAAGAATTAATTCTTAACACATATATACACAAGTTATGCAATGTCTTTTTTTCTTAAATGGTGCTTAGAGTTAGTTTTTCTACATAGAGTGGTGACTATGCCAGCTAATAATACAAACATTAGTATTTGCTCTAACAAAAATAGATAAACACCTACAATACCTTCTAATGGATATGAAAATGTCATGTGCCATGCTGGATTTCATACAAGATTTAGAGTCATCCAGAAACAAATGATTTGCTCTATTGTAAAGCAAGATGCTTTTTCCAAAGCAGATACATCTATTCTGCTACAATACATCTGCTGAAACCAGCACGGGAGCCCCAGTTTTTAAAGTTAAATGTTTAGTTTCATGCAGTAGAAGCTGTTCCACTAAAAAAAAAAAACAAAAACAAAAAAAAACACCTAAAAAACCCAGACATGGTTACCTTTAGTCTGAGCATAGAATTTTAGCAGTTTTTCTGGAATCAGTGAAATGACCCATCACCTTCAGTTAAGCATGTAAAACTTGGCAGGATGGGAGTGAGAGAAAAAGACAGCTGGCCCTGTACCACCATAAGAAAAACCATGCAAGTCTGGATAACACCATTTCTGAAAATATATTCTAGAATTCAACTGAATTACTTAACAGTGAAATTTACCATATTCTGAGCAACAAAAAGACAGATTTTACTATTTGAGCAGCTTGCAATGCAAGCTTGCAAGGAGGACCAATATCTGCTAGCTTGGGAATTCTGAATTAACCATGTGCTGGAATACAGAATATGGTGGGGTCCTCGATAACACTATCAGCCCACAGCCTTTGCATATCTAAATTCAGCAAGGTAAAGGTATTCCAAATATAGATCTACTACGTGGCATGCTGTCTGCTGCAGTCAAGTGATATGGTATATTACTTCAGCAGGGAATACATTGATATCCCTTCTATTCTTCCAGTGCAAGACTTTGGATAAGGCTGCCAAAAGATGAATCAAATTGTCATTCCATTCAAAGATGGGCTTAGACTCCTGAGAGCCCTGGCTGAGGGACCCTCCAGGAGATCTCAAATCTTGTATTTGTAGTAGCTGAAGTATGCATAACACACACAACTAACAGACCATCAGAAAATCAATTTTAACTTGAAAAGTTATTAAAATACATAATAATACTTGGAGGAAAAAGCCCCCAGACAAGCTTAATACTGTGGATTTTTATTGACTTCCACCCTTTGGCTAGTGCTACAAATTAGGGAGTAATACCAGAGCTTGAGGGGAAAACAAAACACCAGTCTTCCAACTTACTAGCAAAGTGGGTTTGAGCTACAAATTCAGGGAGAGGCAGTTTTAGCAGTTAGTGTTGAACAGCTGCAGAGCAGCAAGCTTCAAACAAAATTTAGTTAAATGTAAGGCTGTATTTCCAAATACAACATTGTTACTGCACTGAACTTGCAGTCTAAGGCCAAGGTTTATGTTAGTGGATTTTCACTTCTGAAGAGCTGGAGACTGAAGAATCTATAAACAGTGGTTGTGGAGGCTTGCTCCAAGCTTTCCCACACAGATTTACACTCCTACAGTGTCTGGGGATTTTTTTCCTCTCCCACTCCTTGGAGAAACTACTTAGTTTTCTACTTAGAGGCAAATATATTTCATAATCAACCCACCTTAACAGTGTCAAAAGGGTGTCCTACCAGCACACCAGCAGCACCTGAAACAAAACAAATGCCATGGTTATTACTCTGAATTCTCTTCCTGGGTCTGGGGCTGCAGTAGCCCAAGCAGGACCACCAGCCTGAGGTGTGAGTGCACCACATGGGTGGCAAACCAGGTAAAGAGCATCCTGCCAAGTCAGGAGACAAGAGGTGTACAGTTCAGTCCTTCAGGCCAGTACCAGAAGCCTTTGTGCTTCTCATGAAGCCTCTGAGCCCCAGGCAGAGGCTGAGGTGTGTGACTACAGTGTGCCACACCATATGGATGTGCAGCCGTGACTCCTGGCCTCAGCCCAAGGCAAGTGCAGTGGGCAGAAAATGCAGATTTCCTCTAAAGCACAGTATTTCATGTACATATCACTCCGTGTCTCTAAAGGCAGAAGAACATTCCTGCCCTCTGCCTACAGCCTTTCCAGATGTGCCAGCAGCACCTGCAGAGGGACCACGCATTACTAAACACCTTCGCTGTATTCTAGCACCAGAGGACTTCTCAGAAGTCACATGCAGGCCTATTAGTCACACCAATCTGAGCACAGGCATTCTGCACACACGGGCTGAAGCCACGAGTCCTCTGGCTCGGTATTTCTGTCACCCAGCAATCCTCAATGACCGCCGACAACAGCGGGAGCTACCAGACCATCAGTGCACCTTTCTTCCCACGTTTGGGGAAGGACAGCTGCCCTCCCTCTCCGGGGAGGATGTGGCAGCAGCACCGTGTCCGCTCCACGATGGTGCAGCCCAGGTTGTTTAAGGGCAGCGCGGCAGCACATAGCCCAAGATAGCAAAACAGCAGTGCTGGGCACGGAAAGGCCAGAGGTACAGCTGACCCCGCGGGAACCCTGGCACGGCAACGACACCAGGGTGAAGCCAGAGAGAGGCTGAAAAAAAAAAAAATCCTTGCCCAGTTGGCAAGGAAAACAGCACGCGGAAATACCCGAAAAGACGCGAGAATAAGTCTCCCGAACACAATTTAATATCTGCTAAATACAGCAGGCAGCAGGCCGGCCGCGGATGCGCGGGGAAGCGCAGGACTTGTGTCCGTGTTCTCTCCTCTCCTCTCCATCTGAAAGCTGCCCGGGGGCCCGGAGCTCAGCTGCCCCTGCTGTCCCCCCGGAGCCCCTGCAGCCCCTCGGGCAAAGCCCGGCGCTGGGCACGGCCGCGGAGGGCTCGGTGGGCAGCCCGGCACACGGCAACCCCCAAAGCTTCCCCAGACCTTCCCCGAGAGATTCCGCAGAGCTTCCCCGCCCGGCTCGGCCCTGCTGCAGCGGGGAGGCTCTCATCGCCCCCGGCACCATCCTCCGCTCCCAAAATAACAGCGCCGCGCCCAGCCCTCCCCCTCCAACCTGCCTGCCTTTCTTCCGCATTTTAAAAACATTTCGTTCTTTCCCCTTCTCCGCCTCGTCTCTATTTCCTACCCTTTTATATTTCTTCCCTCACCCCCCCTTTTCCTTTTCGAGCTTTTTTTCCTGCTGTTTTTTTAATTATTATTATTTTTCCTCTCACCCCCTTCTCCCTCTTTGCCCTTTCCCTGCCCCTTCCCCACCATTTCCTAGCGATTATTTGGCCCCGCAGCCCCCCGGCACTCACCGCCGACGCATCCCGCCAGGAAATCCAGAGCCATGCCGGCAGCGAGGGCCCTGCGCGCCGCCGCTCCGCGCTCTGCCGCTGCGCGCTCCCCGCCCAGCCCTTTCTAGGCGGCCCGGAGGGGCAGGGCCGAGCCTCCGGGGGCGGGAGCCGAGGGACAACTCCCCCCGGCCGCCCCCGTCCACTGGCGGCCGCTCGGGGGCGGCTCCGGGCGAGCGACGGACGGGGATGCGGTTCCCGGGAATCGGGGGTGCCGAGGCTGCCTGCCTGCCCTTCGGCTGCTCCGACACCCCCCGCCTTCAACCTGTCACTGCTTGCGCTGCAAGCTGCCTAATGAGCCAGAAGGAAAGCTGAAAGGAATTTGGGAGGCTGGGGCGGTGGTGGTTGGAGGCTGGAGGGGGCAGAGCATCCCTCCTGTGGAGCTTCAGTAGCTCCTGAGTTGTTTTGGATGGTCCGGGGAGGCTGTTCTGGGGTGACTTGCCTCCTGGGAGAGGCATCCCTGGGTGCTGGTGGTTGTAAGCCTGTGGAGCTGAGGTCGTGAGGGCTTTGGAGGGGGTGCCTCCTTTAAACAGGGGTGAAATGCCTGTAAGACCTCTTAAGAGGGAGCTGGGGATGTTCAGCCTGGAGGAGAGAAGGCTCCTGGGAAACATTGTCCACGGAAAAACAGAATGGGTCAGCTGGAAGGGACCATAGTGGGTCATCTTGTCCAACCTCCCTGCTTCAGCAGGGTCATCCCAGAGCACGTGGCACAGGATTGCACCCAGATGCTTCACTGAGGGAAACTCCACACTCATTCTGGGAAACCTATTCCAGTCTATGGTCCCTACACAGTGAAGAATTTCTTCATGTTTGGGTAGAACTTCCGTGCATCAATTTCTGCCTGTTGCCTCTTGCTCAGCACCACTCAGAAGAGCCTGGATACATCCTATTGACACTCTCCCTTCAGATACTTGTAGCCATTGACTGAGCCCCTTCTCAGTGGTTTCTTCTCAAGGCTGAACAGGCCCAGCTCCCTCAGACTTTCCCCAAAAAAGAGATGCTCCAGTCCCTTGATCCCTTCTTGCCCTCTTCTGACTCACTCCAGGACCTCCATGTCCCTCTTGTACTGAGCAGCCCAGAACTGGACACAGCACTCCAGATGTGGTCTCACCAGGGCTGAATAGAAGGGCAGGATCACCTCCCTCAACCTGCTGGCAATGCTTTGGAACAGGCTGTCGAGAGAAATTGTGGATGCCCCATCCCTGGAAGTATTCAAGGCCAATCTGAATGGCACTATGAGCAACCAGATTTAGTGAGAAGTGTCCCTGCCCATGGCAGAGGGGTTGGAACTGGATGGTCTTTGAGGTCCCTTCCAACCCAAACCAGTCTGTGATTCTATAACCAGACCTCTGCACGGCTCTTCTCAGTCTTACACAGCACTGCTGCACTTCACTCTGCAGAAGGGGCCTCTCCCCTCCCTGCAGGCTTTTCTTGTTCTGTAGTAATTCTGCTTTCCTGCTAACACTGCCTGGCTTCAGGGTGCCCTGATGCCAGAGCCTTTAAATGGGGAACTCAAGTTGTTGACAGTTTCAAAAGGGAGCCCTGCTTAAGCTGCTCGTTATTTCTGCAGGCAATGTCTGAGAAAGGGGAATACCAGGGGCCTAGAACAATAAGTAGCCTATTCCAGCTTTGCTTAGAGTAACAGGATCTTCTTCAGGGCCTGCACAGTCAGCTCTTAGAGGCTGTATTCCAGAAGCAGAATAGAAAAGCAGATGGATTTTCTTTTTTCCTCTTTTTTCCTTTTTTTTTTTTTTTTTTTAAAAAAATTTGCTTTCCATGGTATGGCAGTGGTTTATTTAGGTCTAACAGCTCAGTACAAAGTCAATAAAATCTTGCAGTGGAACAGCAAATTAATTGCCCACTCCTGGCTCCATCACCCTCCTCCCAACCAGGACCCTTAGATTTTACTCAACTCACACACCTGCAGCCAGTACTTGAGATCAGACAGATCAGTGGTTTTTCCTTAAACATTTTATACAAGTATAAACGGAAGTGACTTTCTGTTAATCTTGTACACCCTGGATCCAGGGGAGGAACTACAATCACATGCAGAGCTCAGCAGGTGAAAATCCGGATGTTGTATGCATCTGTCTTGTAACACCAGCCTTGGAAGAATCAGCTTGGCCTAAAGGGTTCCTGGCCAAAGTGTTTCTAATCTGTTATTCAAATCCTTTGATCTCCCAAGCAATATGCCTCAGAGGAATTACCTGCTCTACTAGAAGTGGTTTTGTAATTCTAATGTTTGCCCACAATGGTGAGGATAAACATTTCCTCTCTCTTTGTAGGCACTTCTAGGCTATCTGAAGATGGTTTCAATCTTGGTATTTTCTTCTCTGAATTATATTAATAATTATCTTCTGATCTCTGAACCTTCTTACCGCCCTCTTTCTTCAGCTGATCTGGAGTTCCTTGAACCAAGCCCTAAGGCCTTGCTGAGTGAGTTCTGGGAGATTACCCTGGGTATTTCCAGACAACACTCTCATATTCTATCTAAATATGAGATCAGATAGTCACAAGAGCCATAAAACATAACACAACTTGATATGATATTGTTCTCTATGGGCAGCCTGTGACACATGGTGTGCTCCAGGTCCCTTCCAGTAGGTCAGCTGTGTGCCACAATGTTCCCTACCTTGACCTTGCAGGCTTTTTTCTATAGTCATTCCTAGCTGTTCATGCTAAATTGCTTTTTCCGGATTGTGTTTCCAGTTTGTCAAGATGACTTGAATTCTAATCCTGCTGTAGATGTTAATGCAGCCCCTCCCAGGCTGCTGCAATCTCCCAAGGCCTGTCTTGTTCCTGTATGCTTGAGCTGTTCCTAATAAGCTTTATTCAATATTACAGAATGTTTTATTCAATGGTACTGAACCCCATTGGAGCACTTCAGAGGGAGTGGGAGGCACTTTATATACAAGTGCAGAGAACATCAAGGGCTTGTTGGCATAAAGTGTGAGATGTCCAGGGCTGGTTCACTAAGGCATGGGCATGGCTTTGTCCCACTGGGGAGTTTCTCTTTTGTTCATTTTTTCTTGCTTGGGGTTTTGTTTTGTTTTCAGTTCAAGTTACACTTGTGAGGCAGCACTGTGTGAATGTGGATGAGTTTATTAATCTTGTGTGTGGGTGGGACAGTGAGTCAATATAGATGCTTGTATTTGTGTGATAAATGGAAGGAAGTGTTAGAGCTCTTACAGTTTGGTAACATTTCTTAGATCGAGCATTTTGAATATTGATCCAGGGCCTTATGTGCACAGTATGGATACAGTTTTGGAGTGGACACCTAACCTGACACTGAAGGAAACTCAGATTCAATGGCTCTCCTTTTTACTCAGGCTGTTTTTCTAGATATTTCAAAAGCTGTGTCTGATCTTGTGTCCTCTTTGTTGGTGTGTGATGCCTCTGGCTCAGAGCGTGACTCAGATGCTTGTTGGGACTCTTGTGCCCTTCAGGCTCAGCTGTGACTGCCTTGCTTTCCATTCTGCTAAAGCTGTTGCAAACATAAGTTACAACTGCTGGGATGCATCCCCTGGAGCACTGGAGTGAGGGGTTGTGCTTTTCCTGCTTTATTCTTCTTTGGGGGCACTGAGCTGCCCTGCTGGATGGCGAAATGTGGGTCTCAAATGAAGAAGGCAGAAAAGAAAGAGCTAACAGCAGCTTGGGAAACATATGGAGTCTACCAGCATGTAGAGCAGCTGCACTGCCATGTGTCTGAGAGAAAAGGTTGTAACTTAATCTTATCCTCCAAAGAACCTCTTCCTTTTGTCCTGTTGTCTTTTAGGTGGAAGAGGCTTTGCAGAGGATGTTGGTGGGGTGAGATAGCAGAGAAAGTTTCTCCTCATTCCTGTGGCAAGAAGTGACCCTGTTGGCTGTCTGCTGTCCTTGATGACATCCAGGGAAAATGTGTGAGAAGGTGACACCAAACTGAAACTAGGAAAGGGAACAGAATAAGGCAAGGGTAGGGAACAGAATAAGGCAGAGAGTAAGCAGTGTGACAGAATAAACACTGGAGGTAAGTAAAACATGAACAAAAAGCCATCAGGGCAGAAAGAAGTAGGAAAGGAACAGTAATATGGAATTGTGATAAACTCATAGAAATTCTGGTGGCAATAAGTAAAAATAAAATATACATTGTTGACTCAGGTATTTCAAAATCTTTCTGTTTGCTTGTGAATTTGGCATCAACAATTGGCCATGTCCCAGTAGAAAGGTCCCACTAGAGTGTGGAGGGTGGTGGATGGGGGAGCCTCCCCTTTGCTCCCTAGAGCTTTGCTGGGGCTTGGCCAGCTCTGGGACTACCCTGCATGAGAATTCTCTTTCATAGAGCCTTGTGCCCTCAGACCCATCCTTCACTTCTAAGGTAACACATTCGCTGCATCATCACAGCTTCAGCACTCATCATGTCACCCAGAAAAATGCATCAGTTTCTCTTTCTATTTTGAGCTGTGACTGGATTTTGAGCTGTGGCCGGATTTTGAGGTTGTCCTTCCTAGCACCTGCTTTGGTTCCCTGAATCACTTTTCAAAGTCTCTTTGGGGCAGCAGCTCTCTCTGTGTCTGTTATGTGAACATGGGTGGCATTCAGACCATGTGCAATGTGGACATTGCATTCACAGCAGCAAACTGCTTTCAAGGAAAACCTTGCATTTCCCAGAAAATGCAGTTCAGCATAACCAGGCTTGATGATCATCTAGTGCTTTACAGAGTGGCTGACATCTAAAGCAGTGACAAATAAATCCAAATGCTGAAATGAGAGAAACATTGGGACACAATGTGCACAGGAAACAAGCAGGCGCCAAGCTGCTGTATGGAAGCACCACTTTGTCTGAAAAACCATCTCCAGGTCAGTTCACTGAGCACCTTTGTGAAGAATCAGGTCCATTTTCTTTGTTTTCCTGAACACTCCTGTGTTTGCTGCAAACTGTTGTTTGCATTGTCCCAGTCAATGTTATGTTATTGAGTCAGGTTGGGATACTCCAGTTCCTCAGGATGCAGCTGTATTTGAAGACAGAGCAGCTGAGGCATTATTCTCAGGGGACTAGATGCCTTTATTATCCATTAACTTTTTGACCTTGGGTGGTTTTAGGGTATTCTCTGACGTCATTATCCCACTGGCTTCAAAGGTACTGTATATCAAATGTTGAAACTTCCCAACCTGATAAAATCCCTTGATAAGACAAGGTGGTTTGGTGTTTCAAAGCATGAAATGTAACTGATGCAGCTGTACAAGAGCTGAGTGCTGCTGAAACAGAGCTGCCTTGCTTACAGATGTACTGATGGGTAGGGGCTTTGTGATTACCCAAAATGTCCTGGTCAGGATCCCACCATGTAATAACTCTTCTGTTCCCAGGAATCATGGCAGGCAGACAGCTGCCTTGGCTAATATCTGAAATGCTGGGCTTGTGAGAGGCAGAGGTGCTGCAGGACAGGAGTGGCTTAGTATGCTCTAAATTGTAAGGTGCCCTGAAACATTTGGTCTAGCTCCAACTTTCCATGCTTTATCCTGGTAAAATGTAAAGCTTTTTTTTTTTTTACTGGGCACACATATCTTCTGGAAAGCCTGCCCCTTTCCAGTTTAAGCAGAAGTGGCCAAGTTCTGACATACACCTTCTGCTGTTTGTCTCCGCCCCTGTTCCATGGGATATGTGTTTAGTTTGGGTTACTAGTGTGTTGGAGAAGGCAAGAGAAAGAAGCATAATCTGCACACTACACAGTCCACAACATTTATGTTCATTCTGAGGAAGAATCTATCCCTGTTTGGTCAGTTGTCTTGTGCTTTGTTTGAAATACAAATCCATAGCCAACCCCTGGGTGCTACCCTGGAAGAGGATGAGAAATGAACAAGGTAAAAAATCATAAAAAGCTGCCTATGGGCATTAGTCCAAAGTCTTTTCCTTGGCATTATCTTTCTTTCCAAAGATCATACATACTTTGGGTTTTGTTAACTAAACTGCTGAGTCTTTTGCTTTTCTGTCACGTTTCTGGTCAGCAAGAAGGCTCAGAGAGGTCAGACCTACACAAGCACACACCCATGCTGAGTCTTGTCTTCTCTTGTCATAGGTCCCATCTTTGTCTCTGGCCTGTGGTCATACTATGATGGCTAAGAAATTATAATTACTTTTAAAATATATATTTGGGGAAGGATCTGAGTCCAAAGTACTTGAAGTATATGAGGACTATGTTCTCTAATGTTTGCTGCAGGTGGAGCAGGTTTCTTTGCTGCTGGCCTTCCGTGGAGAAGGCCAGAAGACTTTGCAAGTGCATGCAATCCGTGACACTGAGAGCAGAACCCAAATGCTATTTACCAGCACAACTTTAAGATGCCAGGGACCACAAAGAGGCACACTAAGAGGGTGGGCACTGAGTCCAGCTACCTGATCTAATACCTATCTATCAGCCCAGCAGCTTTACCCATCTTTCCCTCTGCACATTACTCAGTCACTCAACAAATACACTTGTGATTGGTGACACCGAGAAAAAACTGTTTGGAAATCATTCAGGAGAGGAAGATAAAAGCTCAGTAGCTGGCATCTTTATAGCGTTTTTCCAGTCTAAATTTGCAGACAATATTACCTAAGCCTCAGGCTGTTTCTGTGAGGTAAAAAGGTGCAATTATGCCTATTTTATAGATAAGGAAACTGGTAACACTGATTTGTCCTAGGGGGACAGGAGGCAAAACTAGGAGGACAACCTCCTTTGCCTGCATCATATCTTTGTTTTTAAGCTACCCTGCTCTTACAAGAACCTTCCTGTGAGGCTAATGCCTTTTCACTGCCAACAGGTATAAAAATATACTTTCAACAAAATGTTTTTGAAATCCTCTGGCTCAAGCTGTATTCACATGCAAAGTCAGAGGCTGGGAGACCAGGTGTTAAATGCTAAGCTATTTAATAGAGTGGACACACAGCCACTAAAGTTGATGTTCAGACAATTTTTTTATATCTTGGCCTGTCTTCAAAGCAACTGCCTGATAGGTCATTTGTGGGTTTCCAGTTGTCACGTGGGATGTTTGTTGTTTCAATAGCCTTATAGTAAAGACACCCATTTCTTGTAAACCAAAAGAACACACTTGGCAGGATGACCATTGTGCCTCTGCAGAAACTTCCCATGAACTCTGGGATGTGGACATTCCTATGGCTGCTGAGCCAATGGCAGGTGATAAGTGAGACTGTGAACTTCCTGCCATATTCAGAGACTGGTACTGTTAGTACTCATGTCTAAGTACTCTTTGTTAAGGTTGGGAGTACTCCTAAAAAACTACGGAAACTTCTGGCTTAGATTTTAATTTTTCTCCGGGTTGGACCAATGGAAAAAGCCAAGTTAATGTTGGAGGTATAGGACTGAACACTTGCTGCTGGAATATGTGCACCAGGACAGTGCACACTGCTTGCAAAGATTTATGGCAGAGATCCCCGAATTAGTATTGAACAAGTTAGGAAGGGTATCAGAGGCTCTTTGCCCCCCAACAACATGGGGTTCTTCTCTGGCATTAAACTTGCTTTGAAGCAGTATTTTTAAGGGAGATCCTTTGCTTTTTCTTGAAGGCGTTAATTAATTCACTGTAGTTTCACTTGTTTTCTATTTCTGCAAGATAAAATTCTTAAATTCCTTTGTATATATCCCCTCTTAACATAAGCTCATAATAATGCTGGCATTTAGAAAAAGTTCTGTTTTCTGAACTCTTTGGTGCTGGGTTTGCCAGTTAAGTAACTGTTTCCCATGTGACTTTAGCAGCTGATCTCAAAGTCCCAGATAATAATGCTTTATGGTTCCAGACCTGAGTTTTCTTCCTAAATTCCAAGTAGCTCAGAGGTTGTTAAATCACATAAAATCAGCTAGTTGCAAAGGAAAAAGACCATTGGCTAGTTGATATAAGGTTGCATGTCATAGATTTTTCACTGGTGCAAAGCAGAGATCTGAAGGAGACACAGTTTGGGAATATTGCAGAAAAAGATACAGACACAGACTCTAGAGAGAGCACTGATAGTGCATCAGCATCATCCCTGGATTTGGGGCTTGTCACCATTCCTGTTACCACAGCTGTGTCTTATTGTGTAAGACCTGAAGTGCCTCTGCTGAAAAGGTTGAGGCTTACACATTATCATCATCATGATATAAAGAGTATACTATTGCTTAGTTGTAGGAAAAAGCAGGCCAGGAAGGTGAATGCCTCCCTCTGCTCCTGGCTCTCCAAGCCTGCTGCCAAATCACTGCCTACATCTTCTGTTCATTAAAGTGCTGAAAATGTGAAAGAGGTTGGAAAGCAGCTCAAAGTGCAACCAGAAAGTCAGTAACAGCCCTGACATCCCCTCCCTCCATCACAGCCAGGAGTCCCTCTGCAGTGCTAGCAGAAGGCTGGCATGAAATCCTTCCTGTTAGCTTGCTGTGGTGGTGCACTGTCACACTTCCTCTTTCTTATTGCACAGAGCAGGGTGATGTAATTGCAGCCTTCCAGGAGCTGAAGGGAGCCTGCAAGAAAGACAGGGAGGGACTTTTCACAAGGACATGTGGTGACAGGTCAAGGGGGAATGGGTTCAAACTAAAACACAGTAGGTTTAGATTAGATATTAGAATGAAGTTCTTTGCTGTGAGATTGGTGAAGCACTGGAACAGGTTGCCCAGAGAAGTTGTAGATGCCTCATTCCTGGAGGTGTTGAAGGCCAGGCTGGATGAAGCCCTGAACAACCTGGTCTGATGGGAGGTGTCCCTGTCCATGGCAGGAGGATTGGAACTGGATGATCTTTAAAGTCCTTTCAATCCAAACCATTCTATGATTGTATGATTCTATGATTTTGGGAAAAGATATATGTAACACTTAAAATTTTTAACATATACATATTTTCACAGGGATGTTTGTGTAGGATGGGTGCTAATATTGTTACTTCCACCTTTTGCCATGATTTACTCCCAAAGAGAGACTTGTGGCTCTCTGAGAGGTGGATCCTTGCAGTGTCTTCATGGCAGTGGACACATCAGTTATGTTGATGAGAGGATTAGGTATAGGGATTGAATGACTTGCCCAAAGCCAGAAAATCTGTGACTTCTTAAATTACTGTAATCATCTTCAGTCTTCTTGGAAATTCCCTCCCCTTGGGAATGTGTGTAGAAACATTACAACCTTCTATCAGCTTTCCAGAGGAGAAATCACCGATCATTTATCCCTGATGCAGCTGCCAATGCTCAGAGTGGTTTCCTTACTGCTTCTGTTTTGCTGTGAGATTCCTGCTGTGAGCGCTTCAGTCCTTAGAATTACTGATTTTCCTTTAGTACCTGAGATAAAGGACAATGAGCCGCTTTGATTTGAAAATCCATAACACAGCTGGAGCCAGGAGGTTCCACCCCCATCCCACCCCCCACCAGGCAAGCCAAGTGCCAGGCTCTGCCAGCTCAGCACTGCTGCTGTCACTCTTTCCTTTTGCAATGTGCAAACAGCCTGGTGACGTAGCAGGGTAATGCTGTTTGAACAGTCTCTCCAGTCAAGGATTTTTCCAAAATAAGTTGGGCAGGAATTAATGGGCATGCATGTGAGAGTGGTATTGGATGGTGCAGGTGGGAGAGAAAATGTTATGGCAGGAAATAAGGAAGGAACATTTTCTCAGCAAATCTGGCTTGATGAGCTGGCAGGTGGTGGCAGAGTTGAAAGAAGACAGGATTCTCTTTCACTTTGCAGGTTAGATGGAGTTGGTAAAGTCCTGGGAGTGTGCTGTGGAAATAGAGTGGTAAAGAGAGGCCCCTGCTGTTTTTGCCTCACCTACATGATGCTATTTAATATTTATTGCCTAGCTAAAGGCTCCCTCTCCACCTTTTGTTCCACCACTTGTACTCGTCCTCTAGACTTGCTGCTGCTTTACCGTGGAGCACTTCTCTCTGCCAGGGTGGGCAGACAGCTGCCTCCTCCTGTGAAGCAAATGGAGTGTTTCATCCATCACACACTGGGCAAAATTAGGGCCTTCCTCACTTTTAGTTACTCAGTTTCATCTTTTCCTGAGGATTGCTTCATATCATCAGATCTGTCTTTTTATCTGACAGCAGCTTCCATGCTCTGCTTTCTCAAAATCACCTGAAAAATTGACCCATTTTGAACAAATTGCTCTTGAACAGTTTGCTACTGGAGGAAAGACCTTGTGAATTATTTCTTGTGCAATGCTATCCCTTGTGGAGGCTCAAAACATGTTTTGTATGTGATTTCCTAGAGCCTGCTTTGCCAAGACCAGCTGGGTTGGGACCAGGCACTTTCTCTCCTCCCTGCATAGATGTGGACCGTGGTGATTAATTGCAAGCTGGACTAGCAGTGATCTCTGGATCTGCAGACCTTGGACACTGTGTCAAAGGTGGACAGGAAGGATTTGTATTTCATCTTGAAGTGCCTGCTAACTCAAGGCAGATGATTTCTTTGGGATGGATTTTCTGGACTGTCTCTACTGACCTGTAGCACTGGGAGACCTGGTTCTGGTAAATTGATGAGGCTGAAATCTAGGGAAGAGGGGATGGGGGAGGAAGCTCCTTCAGCAAGGTGTGAAGAAGAGTGAGACCTCAAGGACTCTGTCTCTGTGGAAGAACTTGTGGGAAGGTAAGGGAGGCTGAAGTGCTGCCCTGAGGGTCTCTCTTCAGCAGGGAGCTGCTCTGTGCAGTTTGGGTGTTCCAGCAGTGATGCAGGCTTCATTCCTCAGATGAGGTTTCCTTCAGCCAGGATTACACCTTCCTCAGTACTTGCTCTTGTGTGAGCACTTCAACCCTGGTGTGGGGCTCCTCCTCCAGAAAACTCTTGCCTTGCTGCCATCACGTGCTGGCCAGGCTGAGCATGGCAGTGGATCCTATTTTCCCCAAAGTTCTGACCACACACCAGGAGCAGAGAGTGCTGCAGTGGTGTCTGTGTTTGCTTGGGGCTCATGTTACTCTGCTAAGCCCCCACTGAGGCAGATTCTGCATTCCTGCAGAGCTGGCTGTCCCAGTGATACCTTCATGGGACAGGGTGAAATGTTTCAAGCCCAAAAATATTATTCTTTCATATGGCCACCTTCTGAATGACCTCTGTTTGCAAAGCAATCCCAGTGGATTGCTGAGATGGAAAACCTGACCTCTCCTGTTATGCCTCATTGAGACAACCAAAACCATTATCAAAAGGTTATGGAATCAGATTCCTGCTACACAAAGCAATTAACATTTTGATAGAAGCATTGGTGTGAATGGAGTTAAAAAAAAATAAGCAAAGGATTACTTTTATTTCCCAAAAGGAAGGGTTTTGGGCTGATTGGTTTTTTTGGGGGTTTTTTTTTGGTTTTTTTTACCATCTCAGAATAAAATTCCCTATGAGCTGTTCAGCTTAGCTAGAGAAGGTAGGAATTTTGCTTAGTCTTTTGATGTTTCACAGAAATTACTAATTACCCTGATGTTTTAGTCAGCCAGTGTGAAATGCTAGCCAGCCTCTGTTTTCTTGCTGAAAAATGACACTAGTCAAATGGACTGCGTCCTTGTCCCCACGTGTCACTGATGCAACAGGTCCCACACCTGGATCTGCTGCTGGAGAGGTCCTGCAAGGACAGCAGCAGAAACAGATGATGGGAGAAGAGGAATCAACAGGTCTCTGTGCACCTGGCACATACAGAGTGTTGATGAACCATTAATAACACTTGGACACCACCTATAACAAGGAAGAGCTACTAAATAACCTAGTTGTTTTTGCAGCTACATTGACATCTCTCTAGCTAATATTTTACTTTGGGTTTTAAGTTTTTGCTGTCTTTGCATGATGTTAAACTGGAATAATCTGTTCTCTCCTGAACAGAAAGCCTTCAGGGAAGGATGTGTAATAAATCACAGGAAACAAGTTAATAAAAATCCTTTCATTTTCAATTCCAAGAAACTCTGTGCCCTCACACCGAGCTGTGCTATATGTCACTGGCACAGCAGCCCCAAAGCATGCACATTAGTGAGAAATAGGTTCTTGGAAATGTGCAGGAAACAGCACTGGGTGCTAAAGTCCTCAGCTCCCCGGTAAAGCCAACCCAGGGGGCAGCAGCTGTGAAGTTGTCTTTTCCCTTTGCTGCCAATGTGCCTTGGCTCTGACCCGGGGAAACCTCTGAAGAGGGGTACAACTCAGGTCATGGCTTGGCAAGCCCTTCACTGCAGCAGGACTTTGGTTTCCAGGGTCACTCTGGGCAGAGCTTTACCTCCCACACATACATGAGGCACCCTGTGGTAACAGGACTGTTGTGCAAAACCAGGCAATATGACATTTCCTTGAGCTCTTGCTTCCCCTTGACCAGCAGGTCTCTCTGCAAGGAGCTGACATTGGAAAGGGAGTTGGGAGACTGAGCAAGAAGTGAAGAGCTGCTCCAGAGGCTGGGAAAACTATGCTGCTGTCTGAAATAGAAGCAAATACTCTGGATGTGGTTGGATTGATTTCTGGGGTTCACCATGAGTGTATATAATGAGCAAGTAATAATCCATGGGGATCTGTGTAGAAGTTTAGGGTCAGCTTTGTGGGCTAGGAAAATCAAGAAAATTTGCTTGGGAGAGGCACAAGGAATTTTCATTAATGGAAAGGGTGTGTGGTCCAGCAGAAGGAGAAAGAGTAGGCTGGCACAAAGGAAGGAGGAATCCTGTAAATAGCCACCAGTGCAGCATCTCCGTGTGCAGGCCAACAGTGTCCCCTGTCAAACACGTGTGCAAAGCTGTTTTCTGGGGCTGGTGAGTCCAGCAGGGGATGGCCCCTTCACAGCCAGCCTTACCCTGCCAGCCACCACCCCTTGTGACTTTCCAAGCAAAAGGGCACTGGGAGCAGCAGCTTTGGCACAGCATTTCAGGGCTTCATGGGATTACTTATTCACTGTGTTCCTGGAGCTGTTCCAGGCTTCCCAGCTCTGCCACCAGTGTACAAATTCATCAAGTACCCACAAGGCTCGCAATCCCCAGAGGCAAGAGCAGGCTGTAGGAAGGTGATTCATGTTACAAATCAGTGTCTGCGAAGGACCGGCAGGGCTCTGGGAAGATCCTCGTCCCTTCTGCATCCCTAACGCTCGATCAGGGTGATTAAGGCAGCAGCGGCACTCTGGATGGATTTCATTGCTGGGGCCATCGGAGGTAAATACATGAATTAGTGCTTGTTGATGAAAGCAGGTCGCTGTGCTTCCTTCTCGTTCAGCTAAAGAGCAGGTCTCAATAGCAGAGCTGAGAGTCTTTCGATGGGGGCTGCTTGTTAACAGTGTGTTCTTCCTTGTTAAATGGAAAATGTCATCAGAGCAGGTCCACAGTGCTGCTGGACAGGGAGTGCTGCAGCTTGGTCAGCTGAGGTCATTGCCTGCAATCTCCTCGGGTCTGATTGCAGTGGGACAGGGTAAAACTCTAATAGGAAGAGACAGAGTGTAATAGGTTTTGTGCGGATACAAACCGGCTAGTATTGCCCAGACAGCAAAACCCTCATGTGTCTGGCATCTAGGGGTCCCAGCAGGCTGCTGGGATGGTGGCTCTGGGGGGCTGAGGATGTGTTTTGTGAGACAGGAGGGGAGGAAGCACAGTGTTCTTTCAGAAGGTCTGAATGAACAACCTTTGCATTATCTTAGCTTAAGATGTATTTGCAGTTGTGGTGATCTCAGTGCAGGCGAGCTACGCAGCAGGCTTTGATCTGCGAGAAAGTAGGTTAGCTGTGTATAAAAAAAGTAACAGGAGAGAAGTGTGATTAAATTCTAGACATTTTTAGAGCATGTTCTGCTCAAACCCATCTTTGTTTTAAGCAGCAAAATATACCCCTTGGTCTCATTTCTTTGCTGAAATTTTGTCAGATTTAGTGGAGTATACAAGATAATATATACCAATAAATACCATGAGGAAAGTCTTTGGGTCACCACTGACAGGAAGGCCAGATAGACCTGCCAGGTGACTGAGACATCCAGCCCAAGCCCATATGTCACATCTCACTTTGAGATTTGCTGAAATTTGGCATTTTCCCACACTAGGAGCAGCCTGTGGTCCTGTCACAGATGTGCTTGCCCTGGGAAGAGCCATGCTGGGTTTTACCCTGGGCCCTTTAAACTGCTCATCTCCCAGGATGTGCAGGTGGGGTGAGGTTTGGCATCTCAGCAGCATCCATCCAGCCCTGGAGGTGCCTGTTGTGCCTATGGCTTGGGGTGTTGGCCTTCCTGGGGTGTTGGCAGACACTGCTCAGAAAGAGACCCTTCACAGGAGAGGATATAACCAGGCCCTCCATGATAGCTTGTCTTTCTCCTCCTGTTTCCCTCCTGACTTCAGAGCACCCTGTGGAGAAGGAAGCCCTGTGCTGGGGCTGGCAATGGGTTGTCCAACCCTGACAGATTAACCAAACCTCCTCTGACACTTCATGTACATGGTGGGGCAGAGGTGGTTGTGTTTGTTACTTGGACTCCTTTGCTTTTTTAGCACAGTTTGAGATAGGTCACTTAAGGACAAACTTCTTTTGCAAGGGAACATGGAGAGCTGAAAACAGAGTTTGAACATGGCCATTCACCTTGGCTTTCTGCCCCAGCTCCCACGCAAAGGCAGAGTTTGTGGTTTTGACCCCCTGTCGGGGCATCAGCATCATGTTCTGCCTGGCCATGCAGCAAGAATCTCCCATGGGTGCCCTGGGCTCAGGCTCAGCCTGAGGGGATGCAGGCTGTGGAGATCCAGCTGGGACCAGAAAAGTCTTTGCTTGTTGGAAGGCACTTCACTGACCTCAGCGGGTCAGAGAGCAAGATTTTCCATCCTGTCCCCTATGTCCGGCTCAGAGATTTTCTAGGAGGGATAATGCAACTTCTCACTGTCTGACAGAGGTGGGAGTTTGCCCACAGACACATGTGAGGTACCTGGGCATGGCTTCAGGGCCATCATCCTTCCCCTCAGATGGGACAGCTCCTGGAGTTGGACAGCTTCCCTGCAAGAACTGGGATGGTTTTGGTGAAGAGCATCAAGCAAGTCAAGAGGCAACATAGAAAATAACAAAGTTTCTGTTTAGTAAATTACATTCTTGTGATCTAGGTCTATTTTCAGAGTGTCTTGGAGAAAGCATGGCTTAAGCACCTCTGAAAAACAGAAGAGGTTATGCCTATTTGAATTCTGTGTAATGATCCAGCCTCTGGCTGCCTCAGGCAGCTGCACAAATATTGTGCATCACCTCTGGGCGATGGATTCTCTGGCCATGGGATAAACTCAGCATCTTCAGCCTGAGAAACGGTAACCTGCTATGGCTCCAGATGGAAAAACCATGGGAGGAGCATGCTTAGTGGCTGTGGAGACTCTATAACCAGCAAATGTGTCTGAATGTTTTAGGAAGCAGTCCTTCCTGGCTGGTAAAACTGAGCAGGAGGTTGGACTAGAGACTTCCTGAGGTCCCTTCCAACTTGAATTTTCCTACAGTCTCATGGATGCTTTCTAGCCCTGTAACAGCAGCAACCTGGGCCATGGCAGGGGATGGGGATTGATGACTCAGGCCATTGATGACTGAAGGATGATTTGATTCTTATTTCAGGAGTAAAGATTTGGGAAAGGAAAGCTGAGGTTCACCCAGTGGTGGTAGAGCAGCAGGGTCTGCAGCATGACAGGGCTTTTCCACAGCTGGGAGGTTACATGCAGTCCCAGGGCAGATAAAATAATCCCCCTATAGAAGGAACATCCTGTCTCCTTCTCCTTCCAGCTAAAGCAGATCCTGCAGGGGTCACATTACCAAATGATGCTCAGCTCATTTAGGGTATGGGGCACTGATGTTCCCAACTGCACAAAACAAAGGTCTTTGGAAGTTGCTGTGTGCCCATCCAGTGCATGGACAATGATCCCAGCTTCTCCCTGGCTCTCTCAGCCAAGGGTTTGCCAACAGCTCTCTCCTTATTTGAATTCAGAGTGACCTGACTTGTGTAGAGACTGTGAGTGATCCATTTATGCACTCTGTGTGTATAGGGGATGCTGCAACCTCTGCTCAATACCTGGGAATATCTCAGATAAAGGAGGCACAAAAAATGGCTCACTAAAATAAAAAAAAGGTAATTCACCTGGTTTTGGTATTTATTTTTGTGGCAGCTGGTGCAGTGTTACTCAGCAGGAGTCCCACAGGAATCCTCTCCTATATGGCTGCTGGTCATTGCTGGCCTTCTTTGATTCTGCTGTGCAAACAGGACAAGTGTGGGTCAAGCTATCTTAGTCCTGGGCTATTTATATCATCTGACAGTGTGCAGAGCCCTTTTTCCTCAGCCTTTGATAGACTTGGCTAAGCTCCTCAGCTCTGACAACTGCTTGGAGTGCTTTGTGCCCCTAAGCAGCACAGTTTGTGGCAGGGTGGGTTATTTGGAGGTTTGGGGGATTCACATCTTTGCTGGGAGCAGTGAAAAATTTACTTTTATGGTCTCCTCCCAAGTGGAGATGTTTGGTCCTTACTGGAACCAAGTTGATTGGGAGCCTTTAGGGCTGAAAGAGTCTGTTTTGGGCAACCTGCTGTGCTGCTGTTTTTGTATCTTAATGTGTGAACAGGGTGATTTCTCCAGAAGGGAGGTCAGTTCTTGTCAAACACTGACCCAAATCAGCCTTGGTATGTGATCTGCATGAGCCAAAGCTCCTGCCTTCCTGAGCCAGTGCAGTGAGCCAGGACTCAGCTGTACACAGTGGCCTTGTGTCACCAGTGTCTGCTCAGCCCATGGCCATCGCCTCGAAGGTTCAGGAATTCTGGAAACAATGAGAAGTGTCAAATCCTCCCAGCTGGGATGGGGTACTTGGGCCAGGGGACATCTTTGAGGGCAGCACTGTCATGCTGAAATGGACTCGTGCTGCTCTTCCCTGGCTGGCAGTGCCATGTTTACTCTGGCCAATGGCCATGAACCTGGGAAGGCACAGGTGTCCCCAGATGACTTTGTGCATTGTCACTCTCTTCTTGGACCAAAGCCATTGCTTCTTCAAGCCATATTATTGGTTGTGGATTCCCCCTTGCCCTCTCTCTTTCATCATTCTCTCTCCCATCTTGGCCCATTTTCTCCCTTCATTGCTGTTTATCTGGTGTCAGATTTAATGGATGATTTTGAAGAACAAACCTCAGTTTTCTGCAAGGAAGATGCAGTTGGTTATTTTCCTCTGAGTAATGCACTTTGGGATTGTCTCCTGGTGACTCACAACAGCGGCTGCTGCTTTTCTCCAGAGCATGGGAGAGCTTTCCAGAGCTCTCAAGCAGCCATGAAATCTTAGGTGATCATGCCCACAGCAACTAACACCTATTTAAATAGCTTGGCTTTGTTCTTTTTAAAGAAGGACTCAGTGAGAGGCAATTTTCAACAGGTGAGCCACCAGGTGTGCCCTGTATCTCTGACTGCCTGGCTCCCTAAGGGCTCATCCAGCACTTGTATGAACTCCATCTCTGTTTAAATAACTCACGTAAATAAATACAGCTCCATCATCTTCCAGCCTGATTTCCTGTCCAATGACTTGGCAGGTGATGCACTGGGAGGAAGTTTGCTGGGCAGCACTTTTATTACCTGCCAACACTTAGCTCAGAGCTGAGAAATGCAGTGAGGTGAGAGCAGAGATGGGGCAATTCTATTTTTTTTTGCAACCAAGAGAAATCCTTGCTTGAGCTCTTAAGCCCTCCTTGCTTGCCCCTGAGGCAGTAGCTTTGTCTCGTAGGATTAGTACACATCCAACCCCAGCGGCTATTTCCAGGCTCTTGGAGTGAGCGTGGGTGTCGGTGGGGGATTGGCAGCTGCCCTCGGGGGCTGGACATCCCTCAGCGGGTGGCATGGTCAGCTGGCCGTGCTGGGCAGGCTCTGCAGCCTCTGCCTTTGCAGACATCCAGCGCTAATCCCTGCCTGACCCCGAATCCGCCCAGCCCTGAGCGGGGTGTCACTGCTGAGCTGCAGCACCACAGCAGCCTGGCAGGACCCCAGAACACCTGTGCTTTTGCTGCTTGCTCTGATTTTGCAGCAGCGCTTGGTGTAGTAGGAAATGCTCTCCAGAGGCTCAGTGGCCCCAAATGCCCCACGAATTCCTCACCCAGATGGGCTTTGCAGGCTTCAGCCAGGACATGTCAGACCCTGGAGGCAGCAGGAGCACTTCTGTCTTCAGGACAGATTGCTGAGAACCTGTAATGTCTGAGGACCACCCCTCTTTTATAGATATCCTTGTGACTGCTGCTTCTGTTCCTTAATATTTCCAAGTCAAACACAGAAAAGCAAAATTGCTCCAGTCTCTCTTGTGTGAGTGGGCATGCTTTGCACCTCACATGAGGGTTCTTGGTCATAGCCCTAAGATGCTTTAGTGCCTAAGAGGAGAGGGGAAACAAATACAGCCCAGTGTCCTCCCTTCAGCCTTTGTGGAGCAGTGCTCTCAATGTCTCTGCCTGTCTCATCTTGCTCCATCTCCTTGTTCCTCCTGGATAAGTTTCCCATACTCTGTTTCCTCCTCTGAGTGAGCATTGGTCACACAGAGAAATATGCATTTTTCTCTGTCATTCTTGGCTCAAATGTCATTACTGGAGCTTGAGAAGTCTAGTTCCAAGCATGGCTGGGCTCTGGAGCTATTTTCTGCTATTCCCTAGTGCCCTTCTGTGATGAGTGATATGGTCTGTTGTGATATATGCTGTTAACCATCTCCAACACATTCTCTGTTTCAGGTGGCCTAAGCACAGCCGTGGGTTATCCACTGGAGACAGTAAAGGTACCTGTTGGAGCTTTATTTCTTGACTATAGAACAAAACCAAAGAGGTCCTTTTGTTTTCCTCCTCCTTTTCAGAAAACTATTCACATAACAATGCTTTATCTGTATTACATCTACATATTTCACTGTATTTGGTTTTGCTATCTCCTGAAAAATATTGAATTGTTTGGTGATGTTATATTAAGGATAATTATGTGGTTTGCTGCTACAGCATTAATTTGTTTTTTAATCTGATATCTCAATTTTAAAGTTGTCCCTGCATTCCTAGGTGAGAATTCAGACTGAGAGCCACTACAAAGGATTTTGGCACTGTGTTCAGGAAACATACAGGACAGAAAAAGTAGGTACTTCTCATCAGAATTGCTGATACCAGTTGCAGATGCCTCGTTTCAGGGAAGCAGAGCTGCCTCTGTCAGTTTGGGAAGGATGGGCATGAGCTGCACACGAGCATTTTTTGGGAGAGGGGTGAGGGTGAGACTTAGCTTTGCTGATGAGCTGTAAGATGGGAGTAAGTTTTGACTGAGCAATGTACAGCCAGTGCTCTTGAGCAGATGCTTTCCCATGCCATCCACCCTTCAAAGTCACCTTTCTCTGTTTCCCACGAGGTCCGCGGATTTTACAAAGGTGTGACTGCATCAGTCCTCGCCGTATCGGTGATTTCCTCAGTTTCCTTTGGCACATACAAAAACTTCCTCTGTACCATCTGCAAGCTGCGATACGGGGCTGCAGACGCCAAGCCATCCAAGCTGGATGTTTCCCTGGCAGGAGCTGCTGCTGGCGCAGTCCGGGTAGGTAAACAGCGCACGGGGAAAGCACAACACAGATCTTGTTCGCAAACACAGGCGGCTGGAAAAAGCAGGGAATGTTTTTTCAATCCGGGAGGCGGCGGGGGAGCCTGCGACAAGGCTGGTGGGTTTGTTTTTGCAGGGGAGGTCATGCTCTGCCCACACTGCCCCGCGCTGGTCAGCTCCGTGGCGTGGCTGAGTCCGGCTGGGCAGCTCCTGCGGGATTTGGTTTGGAGAGCCAGAACTCTTAGGAACGTGCCATTAAAATGACACAGACCTTGGCAGCAAATGCAGAAAGGAAGCAAAGACAACATAGGCAGCAAACTCCCCAAGGGGCTGCGACGGTGTGTTTATGTAAGAAAGACATAACTCTGAGTTAAGCTCAGGTCAGTGCTTTCCCAGCAGCTGCACAAGCCTGGCACAGCATCACTGCAGAAATGGGCAGAGCACAGTGCTGCCTTGCCAGGACTTAAAACTCAACAGGGTACCACTGAGAAGTGATGCTGCCTGGCAAACATGGGATCCTGGGACAGGGAGGTGAGGCTGATTCCAGCAGCAGTTTCCCACAAGCAGAGGAGGGTGAGAACCCAGAGGTGCTGTGAATGTTGTGGAGCTCCCCCCATCATACTGATGGCATTGCTGGGCAGAAATGTATGCCAGGTCACAATCCTCTTACAGAGCAGCCCAGAGGGTCAGGTTTCTAGGTGCTTCCTAGCAGTCAGTGACTCAACATGGGCTAACTTTTTCACAGTCTTGATGGTCTTGGTTCAAATACAGATACAAATAAGAGCCCTGATGTGTGCTTCCCTGTAGTGGGGACATTCCTTTTGCATGCCCATCTAGTTCAGCAGGTAGTTACAGGTATTTAATATCCTGTGCTGATTTCTGCCTTGCCTTCCTCTCTGCCCAGTGCAGCTCACACGTGTCCTGCTGCTGCTGGGAGGAGGCTGGAACTTGCTGGAACTTGCAGGCAATATTACTGCCTGAAAAGCTGGGAGACAAGAATTTACAGGAGGGAGATCAAACCACTGGTTCAGTGTGAAGGGTTAAAATACCATTCTCTGGTGTTGCAGGTTGTGTTGACAAACCCTAGTGAAGTGGCCAAAGTTCGGATGCAGACTCAGAGGGACCCTCATCCTTCCATCACACATCAGCTTGATTCCAAGCCAAAGTACCGAGGGTCTCTGCACTGCCTGAAGGTTACCATCAAGGAGGAAGGTTTTGGGGGTCTCTACAAGGGCTGTTCTGCATTACTCTGCAGGGATTGCTCTGCTTCTGCACTATATTTCCTTTCCTATTCTGCTCTGTGTGACTGGCTCACACCAGCTGGGAGAAATAAACCAGGTAGGTATTGGAAAGCATCTGGCATCACCTGCAAAAATGGCTTATTTAGTCCCACACTAAGAGGGAAACCAGGCTCTGGGCAAACATCAGCCAGTCCTATAAAACCTCACCCAGATCCTCATGAGGGTTTGCTGTGTGTGCTGGTTTTGGCCCCAGGCCCAGGTGCCAGCAGCCTGCATGCAAGGTCTTCAGTGGCACAGCCTTGTCCTTGAGCAGCTCCTCCTCCTCGTCCTGCAGGAGGGGTTTTACCACACACTCTGGTGCCTCCAATGTGGATATGAAATCCTGTTAAGGCAGAAACAGGATAGCTAGAAATTAAATGTGGACAAAACCCCTGGGAGCCATCATGGAGCTCAGATTAGGGTCAGTCAAGAGCTTGAACATAAAGACACTTCAGGTTCTTAGTCATGATTTGGCTCCAAAAAGCACCATCCACTTTGAGAAAAGACAGAATAGGTAGCATTCAGCAAAGAGCATTTCCCTGAGAATTATAAAAAGAAATAGATCCATCTGAAGAGGGTGTGAGTGCTCTCAGGCTGTACCTGTATTGTGTGGTGTTAAAAGCATCACATGTGCTAAAATGACTATTCTGTGAGATCACTGGAAACACACAACTGCAAGCGCTGGACAAAATAACTGCTGAAAAACATGAAAGTTTGTTGACAAATCTGAGCTGCTTGTAGCCGAATGAGATGCAAGTGAACTGCCCTTTCACTCTCTCCTGCAGGTTTCCTGGTCGTGCTACTTTCTGGTGGTTTTGCTGGAGTCCTGGCCTGGGGATTAGCCACTCCCATGGATGTCATCAAATCACGCATGCAAACAGATGAATTGGACCAGCAGAAGTACAAAGGCCTGATCCACTGTGTGAGGGAAAGTGTGAGAAAGGAGGGTGTAAAAGTGCTTTTCAAAGGACTGGGTTTAAACTGCATTCGTGCCTTTCCCGTGAACATGGTAGTGTTTGTAACATATGAAGGTGTACTGAGATTCACAGATCATTATATAAACAAAAAATAGCTTGTTCCACTCTGTCCAAAGTGTATTGTTTTTTTTGTAAGACAATATCCACAAACAGCTGTTGAATTGATGGACAGCATAAGAAGCATGGACATTTGAGCACAAAGCTGATGACTGAGGGCTTTTTTCATTCTTACAGGATTACAAACTCATCAGAGAGCCTTGGATTCATATACAACCTCCCTTTTATCTCATTAAAGTATTTAGACTGTAGCTGCTGCTTAGGCCCTTGAAACATTTGTGAATTTTTATGTTCTAACAAGCTGTTTGTCTGATCAGGGGTTTTGGTAAATCACATCATTTTGTTTTCTACTGGCACAGGAAATAATCCTCACAACCAAAGGAAGAGCTGGGGGCAGTTTGTGTAAGATTTAACACTCTCCAGCATGTGCTCTTTACATGCAATGCCTGCACCACATTCACCGAGTGACTTACATATTTGTGCTTCAGGCTGCAACTTCCCCTTCCCAGCAGTAATTTTCGCAAAGTGCTCTACAATTATATCCCCTTGGCAGCAGCTGAAGCAGGAATGTCCTTTCTTTTCCCCATTGCTCTGTAATGAGTGGCAGACATGGTCTGTTTACATAACTGTGCTAATGGTCTCTCTGCAGCTTGGCCAGGCTCGGGTTCCTGGCAGGCAAGTAATTTTCTCCAAGCCCTACACAGCATCATCATCAGCTCTCTCCCGCAGGATGTGGAGCAGCTTGGCACAGCTTTGGAGGCAATCTGTTCTCATCCTGGAGCGAGGGTAGGAATAGATGCAAAGCCTCTTTGCTTCTCAAAGGAAAGGCTGCCATAAAATCTGTGCGCTGCCGGGGTTAGGTGAGTTAAAGGAGAGTTGCAGAGTTGTAGAGCATAATCGAGATTTCCAACTTTTAAAAGTGCTTACTCTTCTCCCTGTAAATGGCACTGTTAGGAGCAGCCAAATATATTTTGCCAAAGGTGCATTTTGAAAGAATTTCTTTGTCGTCTTCCTGTTGCATCTATTTCATTACTTTTCTTTTAATGAACAAGTCAGTTAAAAAACCAACGCCCGTGCTATTGCTTCAGAAGGAAAACCCCTGAACTCAGAAATGTTAGTTTGCTCATCCTGCCTCAGGGGCCAAGTGTATGCTTCTGTTTTAATCCCTGGATGATGACACTTGAAGCATTCTGGATCCAACGTCTCATATTCTGCTAAAAATGTATTTATTGGAGGGAAAGGGGAATATTGTCTTTTAAGAGGAGTTCTCACATTCAGGACTATTCTGGTCATCACTCTCAACAGTTGATGGCATGGTTTTGACTACACTGACACGGGTTTTGCAGCAGACAGGACTTGTCAGCTGTCTTGGATGCACAGAAAGAACAAGAAGTTTAAAGATTTCAGGTGCTCCTAGACAAGAACAAAGGGAACCTCTTCTATCCCAGAAAGAGACCACTGAAAAGCTCAACTGTCCTCCTGTCATGGGTTTGAGATAGGACATTGCCAGGAGGACGCACGAAAAGAGGGCAACCAGGCTCCAAGCTTAAAGTTGCAAAAAAGGTGATTTAATTACCTAACAGAATTGGAGGATAAATGCAAGACAAAAATAAACTTTTCATACATTATTTTGTTCACTCCCCCCCTCCCTCTTACGAACCCATAGTATTCACCCCCTTTCCTCCTTTAGAATCCACAAGCTGGGTAGGGGGCAGGGTGTGGGGTCTCTTTTCAGTCCACAGAGCAGATTCTCAAATTTATTCATCATTACAATTCTTCTACTACAAATACTCTTTATCTCTATTTGTTTCTCTCTCTCTCCAGACAGTTTTCTGCTCTCACCCCCACCCTCTTAAGAAGCAGTCTCTGCACTCACCCTCCCCCCTTCCCTCTTTCCAAACCAGCAACACAGACAGGGGGCAGGTTGAGGGGTCCTCTGGTCAGTCCAATCAGGAAAAGAGGTTCTCTACTTAGCCATGGGGTCTTTTCCCACGAGAGACAGTCCTTTGAGAACTTCTTTGGCGTGGGTCCAATCTCATGAGCAACATCCTGCTTGAATTCTGCTGCAACATGAGTCTTTTTGTCCATAGGGTGCTGTGCAGACCCTCCCGAGCCGAGGCCAGGCTGCTTCCATGCCAGGAGCAAGGCCTTTCTCTCCTTTGGAAGGCCTTTGCAGTTTTAACTCTTAGATGAGACTCCCACTGTTTCACAGTCTTTTCCAGGCATCCACCTGCTCCTCTGGAGTGAGCTGTGGGTGAATTTCTGCATCCTTATGGACTCCATGGGCGGCAGGAGAAACTTCTTGCTCCCCCCATAGCTTTCACCATGGCTGGCAGAAAGTTTTCAGCTCCGGCACTGGGAGCACTGGAGCACCCCTTCCCCACCTTCTTCACTGACCTTGGCACTCTCCATGCTGTTCTCCCTCACATATTTTCACCTCCACCTCCTCCTCCTCCAACTACAAAGAAGTGAAAGAAGTGCATACTTGCTTTGTTTTGATTTCTTCTTAAATATGTTTTCACAGAGGCGTAACCAGCACCTCCAATTGGCCCAAACTTGGCCGGCAGCATGTCCATCACTCTCAGAGCCATCAGAGATTGGCTCTGCTGGACTTGATGTAAAAACTTCCAGAACTTTCACTAAGGACACACAGGAGCCATCTTTGTGCCACTCCCCACCCCTCAGACACCTCCCTAGGCCTACCACCACAGCTTCTGAGAGGTCCAAATTTCTCCTAGATGTTAAAAATACATTACTGATGTTTTGGGCCAATCAAAACCACCACACCTCCTGAAATCTAAGCCTTCAGCTGGCCTTTTAAACACATTCACGGCCATACTATCAAACAAGCATCTTGGTTCTCTCAGGAGTCTAACCAGCCCTTGTGGCTGATCCAAGAGCTGTGCTAAGAGACCAGCTGGTGCACAGTATGTCACCTTAATGGGAGTGAAATGAATGACCCAACACTGAACTGGATTCTCTCCAAAATGCTTTTGGGACCAGCAACCTACCACCCTGGTTACAGCTTTGGATGTCAGCATCAAACTTCCTTCAGTCAGAAAATCCTTAGATTGGAAGATTTAATGAAGTCCTTGAGATTTGGAATTCCTCTTAAGATAGCTCTTAACAACCTACTGCCCTCACCTCTTTCTAACAAGGGATGCATTTAACTGGGCAGTGATTTATCTGTGCTCTGCCTGGATTTTTGGAATCATACTCCTTTATGCCATGTTATTCTCAGCTAACCTTGCTCTCAGGCATTACATCCTCTCAACAGAGACAGTGAAAGAATGCCTGCAGAACAGACTAAACAAACTGCAAATAACTGCAGAACATTTATTTTTAGGCAGCACTGATACCATCCATGGCCAGCCCAAAGTTTGATTATTAAATCTTTCCCAGCATGCTCACACACTCACATAACTAAAAATGTCTCCTCCTGTGGGTGTAACTGAAATACAGCTGATTTCAAGGGAGAAGAATTACAGAGGAACTGTAAATATGAGTGGGAATAACTGCAGAAGCCAGTGCAAGGAGCTGAGAACTCTTAAGCCTCAAGGTACTCACTGCCCTGTATTAGCAGGCTCTCATGTGGTCTGAACAAATGCTACAGGAGAAGCAAATTGTATCCCCAAGCAGCTTACTTCAGGAAGATAAGGTCTTTTCAATCCATCCTGTTCACAACCCTTCACTGGGAAAAACATCAGCATAGTGCGTGGGCAACAACCTGCTTTACAGGAAGAACTCACAGGTGATACAAACACCAGCAGGTACAGGAACTGACTGCATGAGTACTGTAAACAGAGGCACACAAATATGAACCCAGTTTTGTTTACTAACAGGACACTTATTATGTGCTTCACTACACACACCCCAAGCTGGGTGCTCAGCTTCTGGTTTTCAGCACTTGACTGCTTTATTTTCTGATTTGTATTATCTTGACCTTTAGCTACTCTAATGATCACAGAACTATCTATTTTGATAAATTAGCTAACTGAAGGTCAGCCAACAGAAGGAAGGTACCACATTTGCTATGCTGATATTGGGTTTACTTTGCTATAGGGACTGCAGCTTGATTGCTCAATGATTTCTTTCAGCAACAAAGTTGGTGGCCTTGAGAAAAAAATTCTTAGAAGGTACATTCAGGATCAGGTTCCATGCTGCTGACAGCTCCTGTTTGCTCTGACAATGCTCATGAATATCCAGGTAGGTTTCAGCATTCCTCTTGGTGACTGTGGAAGAGTTGTGGGAAGCTCAAAATCTGCTTTGGCACAGAAATTGTGAGCACCATGTTTTCACTTTAGCACCAGTTTTACACCAAACCCACCGAGGTGTCCCTGTGAAGAGGTCTCGTTGACTGTCCCCCATCCCAGAGCTGGCTGCTGTGCACAGGGACATGCAACATCAGTCTGGCTTGTGACCAGGTCATCTCTGGACAACTGACCCTCACCAGCTGGAGCAGTCTGAAGTCTACCTGGAAGGGGTCCTAAAGCACCCTGTCTCAGTACTTCAAAACAAGGACCACCTACACCAGATGACAAATCAACACCTATAAAGGTAGGAAGAGAGATCAAAAATAAAGTGTAAATTAAGGCTTTTAAAATAATAAAAAAGTAAAACCAAATAAGTTTGATACAGACTTTTATCTACATTTTTATTACAGTGAGATGAAAAAAAATGAGCAAATTGAGGATAATGCAATGAACTTTGCCTGACAACATTTCAGCGTGCTTTTGGAAACTGCCTTGTCTTGACTTTTAAATGTCTCTGGGACATGAACTGTAATTAACAGATTCAGGAACTCACCAAGACTCCTTTGAGAAACTGTACCATTTCAGAGGCATGTTGGTATGAATTTATCAGAGGACTGGAAAACAATGCTTTTTCAGCAAACAAATGCTAAATAGTTTTGCCATCACTTTCCTTTCTAGAACTTTCAAAACATACTTCAATTGTTGTTATAAAAGAACACATCTGCTTATCTAGAATAGAACACGGTACTGTTTCTCCCACAGCATATTTCCTTTTGCTGAATAACAAAATGAATTCTTAGCTAATGAAATAAATCTAGCAGAAAACATCTGCATATACTATTTTAAACAAGAAATTTGCATTGTAAATATTTAAAAGCACTTTTAAAGTCAATTTAAGGCTTATCTTTTATATATGGCTTAAAGATTATGAAGAGTAGACTGCAAGAACAGGAAGGTCATCATTAAAGTCTAAAGTAACTAAGATTTAGCCTATTTATTACTGGATTTAAGAATATGCCATTTTTTCCCTAAGAACTGCTCCGCTACTTCTAGAAAAAAAAGTTTTCCTACTCATTGTTAAATGCTTGGTGGCACTGACATGCTTTGCCTGTGGGTTAATGGAAAGAGAGAGAGTCCCTGGGAAACATTTTCATTAATACATTGAAGTCAATGGCATTAGATAGTGATGCCAGCTCACATAAACCATAAAGAAAAAGACAAAAGCTAAGCCTTTCTATTTTCAGCACAAGTTTGAAAGTCATGCAATAGGACTAGGTTTGCCTTGCACTTCTGTCTCCTCCTTGGTTCCTTGAACAAACACAACCAGGCTGACCCGCCTGTGTTATCTAAAGCAAATAAAAATACCTTTGCTAAGACCATGTCTGGGCTAGCAACTTTCCATTCTATACAAGACATCTAACAGCTTGCACTCAGCACTACACATATGAAAACAAATAGCTAATAAATTGAATTTTTCCTCCATAGATCATAGCAAAGACATGGAAGTTGTCTTGATGACAGGAGATAATTAAATATTACACTAGGTACTTTAACAGTGTATTTTCTCACTGGAATACATCCTAAAATAAGTATTCCTAGTTTAAATAACATGGTGCAGCCAAAGAGAACAGACAGTACCAGTAAGTATTCCTGTGTCCAGTGTGACTTCATTTTTACAGCATGATTTAACACTTGTTATTTATAACTAGAAAATAAATTTGCATTTCTATGCTATCTTCTGAGAATATGAAGAACCTGATAACGTCTTGATGACCTCCTCCCTTCAGAAGCCAAGTGACCTCCACTCAGATCAGCTAAGTAGTTTCAGAAACAAAGCACAGTGAGATTTCTGCAACTTGCCCAATGTCAAAGAGGAAGGTGATAGCAAAACAAGTCTGATATTCTTTCTCCAGTGTTCAGCTCACAGATGTCCCCTCTTTTTGTAGTGATCCCACTTTGTAACATTCACCACTTTTTTGTGTGCAGCATGTTCTCAGTAGCCCAAGAGGACATACAGTCTAGTAAACCAAGGTACATAATACAAAAGAAAATGAACCTACTATTTATTAGTTTGAGATATGACCTCTTACCAACATATTTCAAACGGTCTCCAAGTTAGCCTTTATCATCAAATGGAAATTTTATTTATATTTTCAACATGAAATACATTAAAATACAATGTTGGGCAGACACACGTGCTTTTCTGCAAGAATCTCAATTCCGTCTTGCATACTCTGATTTTAAATACATACAAGTTCTATTTTCAACTTTTTCTGTACTCTGCTGTTCATGATAATTTAGTCATTATTTATAAAGCACCGATTACAGGCTGTACATAACTAGGGAGTGATGACATACAACAGAAGACAACAATGACTCGGTTGTGGATTATCAAGAGCTAAGTTACATACACATTTCTTCAAAACTCAAAAGCCAGCTTCCTTGGAGTCATGAATTGCTTCACAATTTCATCTGTGACCTGCTTCCTTCTTTCTTGATGAGCTGCTACCAAGGGCTGCATTGTTTCTATAAGTACCTTCTTCAGCTCCCCCGTGAGCAATTCCCCACTGGTGTAAGCCTGTCAAGAAAGTGTTGGTTGCTGAACACAGTGCCATTCACAAAAAGACTCAGTAACCAGTATTTCCTTAAAAGACAGATTTGGATGTCTTAAAAATAAGCACATGGCTTAGAAGATTATCTGGTATCATTCTAAAAATGCAACTTGCAGAGTTGCTTGTTGTCTGTTAAAAGATTAAGGCAGCTGGGAAAGTTTATATGTGACAAGTTATTATAAGGACTGAATAAACTACATTTACAAGTTTAACTAGGAAATCCTGTAATTACTTGCAGAAAACTGCATATTTTCCTCCCCAGAATCCCAATTCAAATAAACAGTAACCCTAAGCTGTTTGTTTTGTTTCGGTTTTTTTTTTTTTTTTTTTTGCAATAAGAGGTACAAAGTCTCATATTTTTCTCTCATTGCATTTGGGTAAGAGATTAGATGTGATTAAAATATCCTTTTTATAGCAAAGGCACTCAGAATCCATGTTCACACTGTAGTCATATTCACAGTTAGGAACCCATTCCATTGCTCATACTGAAATGCTTTAGCTTAGAAGCACAGGCTAACAGTTTATTGGTTCAGCCACATTTAGACACCGCATCTGGGGCAATTCAACTATATTTGAAATGACAATAAACATGATAATCTTAACTCGCCTCATCATCAAGCCATTTGTAACACCTGTTCAAGGTCTAAATGCTGCTGATACTCACTCAGCAAGAGTAAAATACATTAACAAGAACAAATGGAATTGCAATTTCAGTGGTGGGTTTTGGGGTGTGTGTGTTATTTTTTGCTTATTAGTTTGTTATAACAACACCAACATTGCTTTCTCTCAAAGTGTCCTCTGGTGCTACACCTGAAACAGCTGCACTGATGCTGCTACAATGGGTGAGTTCATGTTTTCTGCTCAGGTTCTGAGGCCTGAGACACCACTGCAGTGAACTGCAAGCTGTGGGCCAGGCTTTGTGCTCTGCAGCAGAGTTAGGCTGACACTCTTGCAGTGGTTGGAGATTAATGAAAAAAATCTCATTAAGTCAAATGTGCTCCAGGTTTCCATAAGGAATTGACTACAGTCTGCATGGGAAGGAGCAGCTATCGAACCCTGCTCTTGTGTGGGAAGGAGTAGAGGGCTGGAGAAGAATCTGCAGCTCTTGACTTTCTTGCAGCTGTTCCCAGCAGGAGAAAACTGATAAACCCATGTGACATGGGTGTTATCTACTGCAGCTCCTGAGCTCCTGCTTTCCAGAGAACACACATCACCAAGTATTGGTGACAAAGGGAAATGGCTTGCTACCAGCCCTAGGGACAGAAGTTTGCCAGATAGGCTTAAGGAAAATGCAACCTATATGAAGCAGTTTTTGCTTGGGATAAGTGAATCAATTCCTCAGAGCTATTAAATGTCTTGTGATGATAAGAGAAAAACAAAAACCAGCAAGCTAAAGCTTAACATGAGCTGTTGTAGTTTTGCAGTGTTTAGGTACAATAAGGAACAGGCAGAGTGTATTATACAATTAAACAACACTAATCCCAAGGTGGCCTCATTTGAAAGGTAGGGAAGATACTGTCCTCCAAAGTGTTGGAGATTCCTGAGAAAACAGTAGGGATTTTTTTTTTAAAGAAGAGCTAGATTGTCCTGTGAGAAAGAACACTGCAAACAAATGAAAATTGAGATATTAATATTGAACCTTGCTAGGGATGGAGAACATGAGAATAACACCAAAATTACCTTCCTGGAGAAGGTTCACAGGAGAATTGAGTTACAGCTCTGTTGAGGGCTGAGGTACAACTTTGTCCTCGCAGCAGGGAATGAAAAATGTCTTCAGTTTGGTTACTCACCTGCTTCAGCTGCTCGAGCCTGTCATCATCTTCCAGGAAGAAAGTCAGGTACATAAAAGACACGTCAACGTCACAGTTGCCTCCATACTTCCTGTGCTCCTCAATGGTGTCCCTGCCTCCCGAGAAGGCATGCTTGTTAATCTGAAACAACACCACGAGGTCATGATGGAATTCCCACCACAGTCAGGATTACTTTATTGCAAACAGAGATGTGTCATGATCCTCCAAGCTCTTTATTAAAGATTAGCAGAAGAATAAGTGGGGCAAGTTAATGCAGAGCCTCAGGACTGAAAAAAGTAAGTCATCAGAACCCAGTAAGGAAAAATGGCTATACACATACTCCTCAGACTGCATAATCAGAACAAAAATTAAGTGAAAATTAAAAATAATCTAACCAAGACTCAGTCAAAAAAAGTTTTAAGTCTGTTTTGCTGAAGCTGCTGGATAGAATTTGTGCTTACAAGAAATGTACTTCATGTAACAAAAAATAAGATATATATTTTATCAAGAAACTAATTTTGAAAGAGATTAAGAAGGCATGGAAAATCCTGCAGAAATCCTAGAGAGAACCTAACCTCCTGTTTTTGGGGAAAAGGAAAACATGAGAAAGCAAAGTTAAAGATTACAGAAATCTGTCTAGAATGCTTAAAATCAGACCAATGCCCAATTGTTCAGTCTAAAAATTGAATATTTGCTGACATCCTCCCTCTTTTTAAGCACAGCTTCCTATAGGCAGATGAAGAACACTGATGAACAGATGTAATTGCTGATCCCACTCCCAATAAATTCAGAAGCCACTGGCCTATTTTAAACTTTTATACATACGTAGAACTCTCTGAGGATGCTAATCTTCCTACAAATTTAAAGAAAATAAATTGCTAAGTGGAGGAAAAAATAATTTCTTAACCATATGCTAAGCTTTCATTTGGCTCTCATATCTTTTGAGATAACATAATCAACCTCCCAAGAGACACATTTGCATATGAAGTAAGGTTTTTTTAGTTCTGGTATCTAGGAGCTGTTATATATTTACAGTTTATGAACATTCCTACTATCTGTATAGACTGTCTAGTGCTTTTTTGAATCTCTCCAACCACCATGTTACAGATGAAGTCTTGTGGCAACGAAATACAATCAGAAATGATGCACTGATAAGTATTTTAAGAAAATGAACTGCCATCTGCCACATGACATCTATTCTTATATTGTTGGGCAGCCCGAATAGCTGTCTCAGCATCTGTAAAACGAAGTTTTTACATACTGTTCTGCACTGACCTCTCTTCTTACTAGATTTTGTAAGCCTGTTTGAAATTTGTTCAATGTCCTTTATCTCTGTATTTTGAGTTCTTCCTAAACTGAGAGGGATTAAATACAATATGCCAGGTGAAGGCATATTTTTGTTGAAACACAGAATGTTTCCTTTCTTAATCTCAAATTAATTTTTTTTACATATTCTGGCACCTTCTCATTGACTGAGGGTTTCAGTGACCTACCCATAGTGATGCACTGATTTTTTTCCCCTCAATTTCTCTGGATCCCTGAATAGGTCTACAGACATAAAATCTAAATAACACTTTCTGGGAAAACAAACAAGTAATTGAGCTGTAATTTGCTGATAGGTGGAATAAGGATAGTTTATTAAAATGCTGCCACTCATCTCATTGGATTACCCAGAATTTTCTTGGCCTTTTCCAATACATAGTAATTTTTTATCTTCTATTACCTGTAGGTTTTGAACCTCACCAATTAGCAATGTACTACTAATCTGAAAAATGCTGTAAGCAGTAATTTTTTTTCCAAGTGTAGCATTCTCTTTTTAAACTTAATCCATGACCAAAGTCACCTTTCCTACTGTATTTTTTTATTTATTTGCTATAACAATATTTGGTCTTTCACTCAAGCTCTATATCCATACAGACTTCTTTCTGATGAGCTTCAGAAGCTGAAATACATCTCAGTTTGTCCTCCATTACTCAATAGTTTACATCATGTTCAGGATTTTTCTTCACACTTTTTATATTCCAATTAGCTAGAACTATTTTTTTTTATTTTTTCCAAGTAGTTTAAAGACAGTAGAATTACGAGTTATGAACTTGGATCTCTTTGCACATTACAAGTTACTTGCCAGGAAAAAAACATGGAAGAGTGTTACAAATATTACCATTAACCATGTATTCTCTAATCTGAAATTACATCTCTTTTTTTTTAAAGCAACTCTGTAACTGTGCTAATAAACTGGAATTGTTATAATCCAAACACATGAAGAATTCAAACTCTTCAAAACGGTACTGTTTAATCAGTTTCTACCAAAGAGAATGAAGCGTTGCTTCACGTGGCTGTAGAAGAGTTTGACCATAAGAGAATTAATCCAAGCCTGCCCAACAGAAACAACATAAATACATTTTCTTCTTGTTTTGACAGTTATTTTATGTCTGGTATCATGCCTATAAATTCTTTCCCAAGGACTGAGTTTTGTTTTCTTTAAATACCACAACACAGGCGAACTTTTGCCAAAGTAAATCATCTGACACCAGATAAGAGTGATCTTCCTTTGAACTTGGAACCAAACTAGGAATATACTCAGAAGAAAATACCCCTTCTAAGACTGAGCTGAAATTCAGCATAATGTTTATTTGTGAATTGGAGTGAGCAGATTTATTTGTGAATTGGCAGCAATAGATTCCCAAGCAGCAGGAAAGGTCTGACCTGTGTTGTAACTAACACTGTGAAATGTTTGCTGCTCCCCACAAGGAGAGGCAGTCAAGATAAAGAGCTGTTTATTAGATTTACTTCATGGCCTGTCAGATTTCAAAACTATGGCAACATAATATTTATTTTAAGAACATGAGCTCTTAAATATTTATTTATTAAGTATGAGCCTCCACTGCTCTAATTCTTACACCACTACTCTGCAGGTATCAGAAAAACAAACATGTTTTATACATTATCCCAGCTAATATTTGTACTGTCAGACTAGCTGGTAAGGCAAAAGATCGTATTTGATAGTCCAGCTAAATGTGTGTAACTCAGTCAATTCCTGAAGATGCTTTGCCATGAAATATATGGAAAAAAGGATTCACATGTGTCCAAGGAAAACGCTAAAAATTGTCATTGTAACCAGGAGGATCACTGAAGGTGCACAACTGGGGGGATATCAAAGGAGCACCAGGTAGGAGCTGTGGGCCAACCTCTGCAGCACTTTCTGATGAAGCTGGAGACTGTTCATATTTTTATGGTACATACAGATGTGGTTTACTGGTGGACTTGGCAGTGATAGGTTTAGGGTTGAACTCTATGATCTTAAGGGTCTTTCCTGACCTAAATGACTCTATGATTCTATGACCACCTCTCCTTTGTGTTATAAAGCTTTGTGCTATCAGGTTTTGCAGGTCCTTACCTTTGTCTTGATTTGTTTGGGTGTATCAGTGAGGAAGATGGAGGAGTTTGGGTCACTAGCACTCATTTTGGTCTGTGCTCCTTGTAGGGCTGGGAAGAAGACTGAGTGGAGTAAGGCTGGTTTAGGCTGTCCAATTCTTGGTGCTACATCACGGGTCATTCTAAAATAAGGATCCTAAAACAAAGATCAATAAAAACACAGAATAAAGCTGAAAAATGTGATTTGAAAACTGTTTGGTGCTGACTCATTCATGCCTTAGGAAGTGGTGTCAAAAAATCAAAAACTGAAAAAAAACCAAACGATGAAATGTTCCAGAACCTACTTCCAACCCAGTTCATTCAGAGGAGCAACAAACAAAATCCTCTTTTTTCTTTTCCATAGTGCTGTACACTCTCATTCCCTTAAGTAACAGGCATATTTACAAAATTTTACATGAAGTCAAATAGTTGCTAAAACTATGCTTAATCTGCCTGGAGATGGATGCAGCCTAAGATGAAAGCTTTCCCCCAAAGCATTTTATCAACTAGCAGAGAATCTGAACTAAATCAGTGATCAAGCTGGCACTGCTGTGCTGATGATGTGACCTAAATCAAAGTGCAATAATATTACTTTATAATATTGTGGCTGATGAATGTGATTACACCATCTTCTAGTGCCTGTCCCTGTGACTAAAATAGCTAAAGATTCACACAGTGCAGGATGTGATTCCTAGAAACACTACTTATTTAAATTAAAGACCCTATTACTCTCATTTGTATCTGATGTTCTTCCAGCTCTCTCTGTAATTCGGAATTGTTAAGGTTCTGCAGCCTTTCTGGCAAACTGTTTCAATGCTTCTTTATTCTTACTGAGAGAAGGTTTTTCCCCATGGTTCAACAGAAATCTCTTGTGCTGCAAGTTGAGCTCATTCCACCTTGTCCAAGTTACCATGGAGATGGCCAAAAGTTTCTTCATACCCCCATGTCAGTGTGCTTTTGCATAGATGTTATCCTCTTTGCTTTCCTAGATGTCAGCTCAGTGCAAAAAACGTGCATCAAGAGAGATCAAGAGAGATCCAAGACTGGATGAATACATGATTGTTGGGTTAAGCCTTCATCTTTTCATCTTTTAGGTCTTTCAGTTTCTACCCCTGAAAGGTGCTTGCAGGAACACTTGCAGATACTTTGAGACACCACCATGAAGCTTGAATGGTACAATACACAACTAAACCCATGAAAACCAAATTAAGCAATATGATTTTCTTACCTGGTCAATAGCACATGGGATAAGACACTGAATATTCTCCTTGCCATTGAAAATCTGTGGAAATGATGAACTGAAGGATGGAGCAGCTTGGATAGCAGGAAAGCTGATCTTACCTAAAAAACATGTTTGGAAAAGCTAAGCAATCAACAGAAGCAGTGATAAATAGAAAGAATTTTTTGCAATATGTAAAATGCGCAAGTGAATCATCCAGATAGCTGAAGACCAAGCTCTATCTTTATAATGCATTGTTGCCTTATCTGAGGAAACTTTTTCATCTTTACCTTCTGCAATGTCAGCTTCAACTGACATAGAAACTAATGACAAAAGGCAAGCTGTGACCACATTGACTTCAGAAAAAGTTCATCACTGCATAGTCTCTTGATCACTGAACTATCTACCCTTTCCAGAAATAGAATTGACTAAACCACTACTCTGAACTTCTCTTTTTTTTTCACTTTGTGAGACAATAGCTACAGTCATCACATAAGCTTCCCTCTAAATCTTAGAATCACTGCTATATGAACGCTGTACTCATGCAGCATCTCAAATGTGTCCAGTTTCCTTTTTTATCCAGGGCTTAATCACAGCGTGGCCAACCTGCTTCCCTGATCAAAATCCTATCAGAACAGAGAGCAAGGAGCAGACTTTTCCAAACATGGGATGAAGTCATTATCACAATACCATCTTTCCTTAGAGCACGGCTAAACCAAGGGGAAATCGGATGCTTGGTTACAGTGAAGGCTACAGAGCTGTCACTGGCCCAATTATTGGAAGAAGAATGATGATAGTGCTCAGAAACATCCAGGATTTAATGCCATCCTTATACAGAATTTTTTTTTGGCCATGTCACAGAAACTTGCAGTAGCAGTGAAGTAAATGGGAGACGTGAGTTACACAGCACTTTGATAATCAGGGCTAATCAGCAGTCAACTTTTTTCATATATGTAAATGCATGTGTATTAATGCAACTTTTTCTGACAAGTTTCTTTATAAATTTGGCATAGAAATTTCTAGCAGGTAAAACTGACTATAGCTCAAATCACTGCAAAAAATGAATAAAAAAAGGAAAAAAAAGAAAAAGTAGTTCTCTACTTTGGACCCTTCAACATTTATGTTTTGTAGTTTGCTCTCACTAAGGTCAAAAGGGTAGATGTCAGGCTAGAAATTTCAGTGCAAAGTGTTTTCCATTCGGAAGGAACCACAGTAACATCCCAGAATCAGAATCCGCCCAGAAACACGATCTTTCTGCTTTTTCTTCTGTTTCATGAGTGGCAGACACTAATCTCTTTACACTATTACTTAAATAGCTCCACTGAAAGTGAAAGCAAGCATTGTTTCTTGTAACTCATATGATTCCCTACCAATGCAATCACTGTCTGTAAAGCCAAAGATTCCTTTCACTTGGTTAAATGTGACATGCTTCTGAACTTTGACAATGTTTTTGTAGAATCCGGCACTTGTCCTGTTAGAAAAAAAAAAAGTGGAAAAATAAAAATGAGAAGAGGAGCAGAGTGTATGCACAAACTTTCACTGCTGCAACTAAGAACACCAAAAATCCTGCAGGATAAAATTGCACAGTTTCAGACTTTCTGTGGCCTATTGAGATGATAATTAAGAATTATTTACTAACAGGAATTTAATGCCTTGGAAGTTAATTAACTCTTCCCTTCCCCCAAAAATTACTACACTTTTTTTTCCAGAACTAACTGTCTAAGCCCAGAAATATTTTATTTGGAAATGGTGCCAAAATGTCTCATGGAGCCTGAAGTTTACTTATCCCTAAGTTTCCCTGTGAACTCTGGCAGCTTAAATAGGTCATGTTTTCTGTGTTGCTTGGTATCCCCAGTGTGTATCCCATACAGGACATTGATGTTGTCTGAAGGAACAGTAGCTTCAACCTTACAGATTCTAATTTCCTATGGGATAAGTTCCCTGGCTGGACTTTCTCCATCACTAAACAGAAGCAGCATTTCCAAATCAGAAGTAGCTCAGCAACGCCTTCCATTTTTACTTCTCCTGAGGAATTGAAGCAAAAGAAACAGCAGTTCTGACCTGCCCTTGTTCAGCCACAGGGCAGATCTGTGCTAATGCAGCTTTGCTAAGGCAGGAAAGTCAGGGGAGTGAAAAGAGGCAAAACTGCTTTGTAGGCTGCACATTCCAGTGCTGTACATTACAGTTTGTCTCTAAAGCAAATATTCCCTTATCCAGGTCTTCAAGGAAGCTCATCACCCCCATGGAAGAACAGAGCCCAGATTCAGTTCTGAACTCTGTCATAGAACTTTTGCCCTCTGAGATGGCAGTTTCAATAGTAATTTCTTTTTCTTAGATCTTCTTCAAACTTCAGTAGTCTTTCATGCTGTATTATTGAAACAATTGACCATAATAAGTTGCTGCAATGCCTTCTGCCAATGCAGATAAAGTGCAAACACATCTGAGAGATTTTGACACCATCTTAAACAAATCACTCTGGAAGTTTCTTGGTGGTTTAGGTATTTTCACACTTCAGCTTGTTTAACATTTTTCATAATTTACACATTGCACAGACAACTGCTTGTTCATATGTTATACAGGAGAATGACAATAGTATGTATAAAATGTTAGACAGCAGGAAAAAAAAAGTGCTTCTATTTCAAGTGTTACAGAACTGGTCCTGAAGCTTTCAAATTTAGATACACTTATTAAAAATATTGCTGACTCTCAAAGTTGGAGAGAAAATATAGACCTTTTTTCACTACAATGCTCTAAAGAAATTTATACTTACCCTAAATAGTCTAGATCCGAAAATATAAAGGTTTTATTGACGTCAAAACCACATGCAATGATGTCTTTTGCATTTTCTCTAGCATATTCATGTGCCTTCTCAATTGTCATGTCCTTCCAAAGGTATTTCTCATCATCAGTTAACTGTATTACCAAGGGAACATCAAATACTTCTTGCAGCCACCTAATAGGAAGAGATAAATTTTATCCGAAAGTAAGTTAAAATGAAGATTACACAGCTAAAATATTTATATATATTTAAACAAAAGTATATGAAGAGGTCTGTTCTTTTCTTTGTATGCATATATAGTTATATGAACAGAAAAAAGGTTTTATACAGATTATAATGACAACTTAAATGAAAAAAGTCTCACTGTTTCCTCACAGTGGTCACTAGTTGCAGAGGAACCAGAATTCAAAATTTTAGCTTTTTGAGTCCAATGTCTGGGTGTCCTGCTGCTTCAGGCACCACCTTACAGAGTAATGTAAAGATCATTCCAGTTCTTGTAAGGAACTGGATTTTAGGAACTACAAAAATTCTAAGGGAGTAAGGAAGGGGGCTTTATGGTGATGCAGGGATTATGATCATTTAAGTGAAAAGACTGAATAAAATTAATGAATATTCAACTCACATAATCAGAACTCCTTGCAATGTATCATTTTGGCAGTTTCATGAGCCATGTTCAATGTTTCCTTTGAAAAAAATGCTTTATTAACACAAATGGTAGAAATAGCTTACTTTGTGAACAGAAATGGGATAAGATGACCAACGTGCATTGCCTGAGAGGATGGCCCTCTGCCTGTATAAAGGTAAAAGGGCTTCTTATTTTCATAAGCATCGAGTACTTGGTCCATATCTCTAGAGAAAAACCAGAAAACATGACACAACTCTTTAGTAAGAAATATTCACAGCAAAAAGCCTTTATTCAAAATCTGAGTGTTTTTAAAGCCAAATGTATAAATAAAGCCAAACGTTATTTTATAAATAAATCATAGTATATTAAGTGTCCTAGAAATAAAAAGTCCTTGTTTAATAATTTTTTAATTTAAGAAAAGGATTGTCTCTTTCAGTCTCCATGGGGGGGGAAAAAACCCTCAAAGAGAAATGAAATCAAAATTGAAAATTTAATGTTGAAATTGTGCAACTTTTAAAATTACTTCTTTGGATAATAATCTCTAGGGCCTAGTAAAACAGCCAGGGATCATTTCTCAGATAGATTCAACCAACCAGCTTAGTTGACCTCTGGTGGAGGTTATGCCCTGAGTCATGCTCAGGCCCTTCTGTGAAATCTGCTGGTGCCACAGCCCCAAAGCCCCCGTGTGCTAACAATTACACAGTGAAGGTCACTGGCAGGATCATGCTTAAGATTATTCCCTGAGCCTTTTTATACCACAAACAGATGCACAAACCACAGGAGCCCTGCTGAAATCACCAGTGGCACCCAGAGTTCTCTGCCAGGCTACTGCCTCTGCTGCTGGCACAGAGTCAAAATGAACCTGCACTCTGTGCACAATTCTACAGTTCGGGATTACTGAGGACATACCAGAAACCCACACAATCAGGAGCTTAAAATGTTGCCAGGCGAAATCTGCAGTAGTTGCGAATTTCAAATGGCACAGTTGGTTTGCCTTGGCATAAAAGCATATGGTTTTTGCTAGTTACAGGCTTCTCCCAATAATTCTCACAGGAAGTCTGCCCAATAGGACCTTAAGAATTTTAATAAAAGAAAAACTCACCTGTGGGAAAAAAAGATTCCTCTACGTAGAAAGTGGTGAGGTTTTTGCCCAGTAGCTCTTTCTATTCGATTAATCAGATCTGTGTCAATTTTACTGCTGCCAAACCGAACTATAATCATAAAAGGTTAAAAAAAATTAAAATAAGCACAGCATAGCCACAACCAGATCTTGGAATACCAAGAACATACCAATGCAGGCTAGATTACGAAAGACATCTTCAAGTCAAAATAGCTAGATTTTCCTGATTCTTGCCTGAAGTCCCAGCAGTCATCTCCAGTATTAATGCTCTATGCTAGGAGGCTCAGTGCATTCACAACATGCAGTATTTCTCCATCCATGAATTACTAAAACTGCGGTCTTTCAGCAGAAGCACTGATATTCCAAGCAAAAAAAGCATGCTAAAGAAACACATTCAGATCAACAACTTGGCCTCTCTAAGCCAATAAGATAAAAATGTTTATGAAGCTCTGAATGTTTCTCTCTTGATATCTAAATTTTCTGCTGTCAGACAACGTTGTCTTTCACTCAGACAACCTTACCAATCCCAAATACTCTTCTGCAAACTTAATTCTTTTTTAATCTGTATATGATTGCAGACACTGCTCCCCTCAAGAGGCTTGAAAAGGAAATGCATAATGTTCTTCATGGCAATCAGTAAGATTTACAACTTGGTGGTTTAGTAAAGGTTGTGATAGAGTAATATAGCAGTATTTTTCATATTCCCAATAATTCTTGGATCCTAATAATCAGGCCAATGCTCTATGATTTGGACTTGTTCAAAAAAATCTATACAAGAGTCTACTGTTTGCTACTGTTCTGCTCTATTCAACATTAGAACTATTCAACATTGAACTAATAGAATGCAAAATGCATTACAAAATGGCAAATTATAATCTGGATGAACGCTAAAAAGAGACCAAATGAGCATGAAAATGATTCAGCACATCAATAGCAACTGGTAAGAGGCTAATTTGACAGAAACAGAAAACATGAAAGTGCCCCAGATTAACTGGGACTAGCTACCCTAGAAATAGTCATGTACTGTCATAGAAAACTATTAAAAAAGCTCTCTGATGTATAGAACATGCCACTGGAAATGCCTAAATATTGTTATTAAATATTCACAGACCACACAGCTCCCTCTTCTCTCCCCATCTTCACCTTTTCTGTTAGCAAAATGGATAATTTTCCCCTACCTATTTCCTCCTATTTGAATGTTCAAAGCATTTTAGGCTCTCTACTCACAAAAAAACCTGCCTTTCCAAACAGCTTCTGACAAAGACACAAAGACACAGTCTCCACTCCTAAACAAGCTTTAAAAAAATTCCAGTATGCTTTTCATCTCTGGTGTTCTAGCTTTTACCAAAGGACAGCTTTCAACTCACTGTGCATAAGAAGTCCTGGGAGCTGCCATTCTCAAACGCATATTTGCATTTGCTGAAAATTCATTGTGCACTTTTCCTCTTTGCCATTGCCCTGTTATATCTGCATGAAGAAAATGAATACCCTAATATTTGTTATACAGTAACTTTAATGATCAGGCATGTCTTGGTGATCTCTGAACAGTCATGTCAACTGGGAGAGGTTCCTGGAGGCTGAAAGAAAACAAATACCAATCCTGCCTTAAAAGAAGGGCTAGAAGAAGGAATTGTGGAACTACAAACCAGTCAGCCTCACCTCAATCTATGTGCATGTGCTGAAGCAAATAATCCTGGAAATCATCCCCAAACATTAAAGACACGAAGCTGACTGGTAGTAGTCAGCAAGGATTTATGACTGGAAAATCATGTCAGACCAACTTATTAGTCCTTCTATGATGCTATGGCTACAGCTGAGGTGAGAACAGTGAATGGTATTTACCTCAGCTTTGGTAACGCTTTGACACTGCCTTCCATTTCATTCTCAGAGATAACTGATGAAGTCTGGAATAGGTAAGTCTAGGTAAGTGGACAGTTAGGTGAATTGAAAACTGGCTGAACTGCCAAGCTCAAAAGGTCATGAGCAGCAGTAGAGAGTCCAGCTGCAGCCCAGAGCCCAGGCTCAGCAAGTGTGCAGGTGAAATGATGCTGGGAGGGGTGGCTGATACAACAGGTGACTATGGTGCTACTGAGAGGGAACTCAGCAGGCTGGAGAAATGGGCTGACAAGGATCTCCTGAAATTCAACAAAAGGGAAAGGAAAATCCTGAATTTGGGGAGGAATAGCTCAGTACACTGGTAAAGCAGGGGGCCAACTGGCTGCAAAGCAGAAGGACCTTGGGATCCCAAGGTCCTGACAGACAAGGAATTGAATATAGCCTGTAATGCACGTTTGTGGGTTGGATGGCCAAAGGCCTTATGGGCTGCATCAGGAACGGTGCTGCCAGAATGCCAAGGGATGTGATCCTTTCCCTGTATTAAGCACTGAGAAGACACATCTGGAGCACTGGCTCTGGGCTCCAGCATAAGGACATGGACATATAAAGCAAATACTGCAAAGGGTAACAAAGATTAAGGACCTAGTGCACTTGTCATAGGAGGAGAGTTTGAGAGAGCTGGGATTGCTGAGCTTGGAGAAGAGAAAGCTCAGGAAGGATCTCATCAATGCATATAAATATGTGATTAGGGGAAGTGGGGAGGAAATAAAAAAGACAGCACAGGGCTTCTCTCAGTGATGCCCAGTGAAATGACAAGAGGTAAAGGGCACAACCTAGAAAAAGAAATTCCATTTAAATATACAAAACCTCTTCATACTGTGCACAAGGTCAAATATTGGAACATGCTGCCCAGTGAGGTCATGGGAACTCCATCCTCGATTAAAAGATTAAAAAATCCTACAGTTCAAGGTCCTGAGCAAGCTGCTCTAGCTGACTGTGCTTTGGGGAGAGGGGCTGACTACATGATCTGCAAAAATGCCCACCAGCTTCAACCATTTGGTATCACTTGCAATATTCACCTTACTTAATTATCGGCATGTTTAGCATACAGAGCTCTTTCTCACTCACTCCTCTGCTCTTTGCTCATGCTCAAACAAATTTCTAGGTATGTTCATGTCTAGTACTTGGCTAACAGAATTCTTCTTCCCAGAATATCTTCAGGCTGCTACCATACACTATAATGCACATCTAGGACAATCATATGAAAAGATTTCTTTCAATTAAAACAGTGATTTCTTTTCTTCTATGTTTGATCAAACACAATCACATTGGCAACTTTCTCAGGTACCACTAGTAAATAAACAGATTATAGGTGGCACAAAAATTTCCTTTAAGATAGGAGCTATCAAATATAACAAGTTCTTGAACAAAACCTTTTATCGTTATTTTTAAAAAGTGGAGGAAAAGAAGGAAGCTTATCAATAACAACCAGTAACTGCTTCACATCCTGAAGTGGCTAGGCTAGCATTCTTTGAAAAATTTCCAGCACAGCACTTAAAGCAAGCAAAATGACTCATCCATCAAATTCACCAATCTGAGAGTAGTGTAAAGAAGTACAAACCCTTTAAGTTAACCCACCACTGTAAGGAATATCAAAGGTCATACATACAGTTACTGGAAAGAAAAGTAACTGAATGATTATGAAAATGAAAAGTAAATGAACTGATCTACAGTAAATTGTTTTTAGGGATCTAAAAAGTGGATCCTGAGATTGTGCCAACACAATTGCCCACTTCTTCCTTTTCTAAAATGGAAGAACCTCTCCCCCTAAGATTAAAATCCAAAATCACTTCTCTGTAACTCCTATGCAAGTAACAAGATGAGAGATCTTGTCCACTATCATTCTAATAAGTACATTCTTTCCTTCTCTCACACGACCTAGTTTTTGCACACTTCTCCCTTCCCAACTTTTTCTTTGTCCTGTTATTTCCTGCAGACTAAGCCAATGTGTGCGTACATTTGATATGATCTCACAATAACATCACAAAGAGTTAAAATAATGCTGACAAAAGCAACTGTCCCAAAAGCAAATATATGATTTCAGCCATAAGGATGCATGCTCTATTGTGAGAAAAAACTACTAAGCAGACCTCAGCAATGTACAACTGAGGTACTAAACATGAATTGAAGATTGACAATAAAGAAAAAAAAAGGAAAATAGAAAAATTAATAAATAGTTCTCTCACTTTTTTCTACGCTAGCTTCAAACACGTAACTAAAATAGCAAACTGTAAAACCAATAAGGAAATTACCTAGATCTCTGTCTCTTTAATTAAAAAACTTTGCAAGTTTTGGAACAACCCTGTCTAAAATATCTTCCATTACACTGCATGTTTCTGAATGAGCTGCAAACTCCTTCATTCCAACCAGCACTTGGCTGCTTGTTAGTGTGTCTTCTGAAGAAGTTATTTTACTTACTAGATTTCTGCATTAGTTTTGGATCATTCCTGCCCTCTCTAATTCATAAGGGATGTCAGGAAAGGGTAGGAAGAATCCTCCAGCCTGGCCAAAATGCTCAGCATCCCAGCTACTGAAGATGCAGATACTCAGTCACAGTGTCTTCGTTAGCATAACTTCTAATAACAGTCCTTAAGCAAAAAATGAAACGGCAAGTAAAACTTGGATTTTGAAATTAAAAGTTCTTTGCACAGTATTTAAGTCTTTCACAGGAAATCCGTACCTGGGACATTTTCATCTCTTACAGCAAATTCTTTAGACATGGAAATGCTAAGATTAGACATAAATTAAATGTTACCTATGATGTTTTGATCTGGATTTGTAATGATGCCTTGCTGTTTCTGTGGTCATTAGGATCACTTTACATAAATTCCTTAGTAGCAGCGAAGGAAGAGTTATACCTATGAGCTTGTCATAATCCACGCCTTTAGCATTTGATGTCTGCACATTCCAGGGATCCACCAAATCCTCATCCTCTTCTTTAGTTGTGCCATTGTTTATTAATACAAGATCTTTTGGAGGCAAGCCTGCCTGATAATCTTGTCCTGTTGTTGTTTTATATGACAGTTTTAACGACAAGAGCCTTCTCACTGCTGCATCGATTTCATCCTGAATAAAGGAAAAAATCCAAACAGCTGTTTGACTTAACATACTTGAAATAGACAATTACATGAATGTCCTAACCTTTCAAAATCCCACATCCATGCTTTGACCTCAGCTGTATTATTTATAATCTCTAAACTCTATTTTATTTAAATGTTTTCAGCATCAATGTCAAATGTAAAGAAAAGCAAATACTAAATCATTAGAATATAAATCATCACCAGTGCCCAGATATTTCAAGCACCTCTGTCTTACTTTTCAACTTCTGCCTAGCAAAAAAATCCTTGCTTGCTTTTCAGAGGTATAACAAGCTTAGCACTTTTACCATAAATTTCTAAGGTATATAGATAAAATATAAATTATTATATAATTTAATTTGCAATGCTTTTAGTGGCTCACCCTAAAATAATTTATTCATTACAATTCATTGACAGACTTGAAGACAAACTAGAACAAGAAGTTATGGTTATGACGTCTCTAATATAAAGCTATTGTAAAATCTCATGCAAGCAATAAATAGAACAACACTTTGTTCTACTCCCAGTTTTCAAGGCTTACTCCCCCAGGCAATACCTTAAGAGAGCCCATTTTAAAACAGCTCTCCTTGCCAACACAGTGATGACAAAATAGGGAACCTGAAATAAATGGCAAATTACTAAATTATTTAAGGGAGATTAAGCAGGGATTGTCAGTACAGTTACAGGACGACATATTTGCCTAATGTCTACAATAACGCCTGGAGAAAAAGATTTTCAAGAAGCATCTAAAACCAGGGAATAATGCAAGTGACATAAATGTACTTGAGAAGCCTTGGATACTGTCACATGGCATGGGAACTGGATGAAGCAGACTTCCAAGCCTAAGACTCTGTTTTTACTTCAAGAGTATAAACTTCAGTCATGCTAGTGACTACCTCCAGGTATGCCATAGCTCACAGAATGCACATAGTTTTTAAGAACAGTTTTTCTCATCACATTGCAAAATAGATCTTAGAACAATAAAATTCTTCAGCACTCAAAGACATACCTAAGCTGAAAAAGAATAGGTTCAAAACATGAAATGCAAATACCTTTGGTGCTTTTCCTGCTTTTAGTGCTCTGACTTTCTCTCCTTGTTCAGTCACTTTTTCAAACAGCTGAAGAGGACTCAGAGACATCAAATCACAGTTTGGGCTGTCAGCCATTTTGCCAGACTGCACAAAGATCTGTTTATGTGCAACTTAACTGAATTTATCCTCTTCCAATTCTCTGGCTTGGAGATTCAAGACAGCAGCAACAAAGAGAACTGTAGGGCAAAAAGTAGTATGTTTTACTCTTTCATGTAAGTCTTCAAGATTAGGTGAACATAATAAGAAAATAAAAACTATATGGACCCCTACCACATTTTATTACTATCACACTAACGTATGTGGAGACACTGCACAGTGAGCTTCAGTTTCACACAAAAATGGACAGACTGACAAGATTACCAAGTAAGTTTAGAGATCACTGTTCATGTTTCACTGTCTATGTATTCAACTAGAACACCTATTCAAAATTCAAATTCCTGGCAAAAGAAATTAAATACATGTATGATTTAGAGCATCTCAGAACAACTGATAGAGGCTATCTGATTCCTGATTATTTAATGCTCCTGCACTGATACCCCGTCAAATTCCGGATGATAAGACTTTTATAACTATGATACAGAATTTTGTCTTAGTATATGTACTAGAGTACTTTACCCTAAAGAAAGATACACAAGAGCAAAGCTTAGTCATCTTTATGGCTTTCCTCCAGAGGTTACAAAACTGCTAATTAGTGAGAAATGCTGCTTTCTAAAGAATCCCTGGGTCAGCAATAGGCTGTAAATTTGCCTGTGCTTCTGAGAACTATGCAGGAAAAATAATAGGAGGTGGCTTAAGATGAGCAGATGGCTGAGACTAGTAACACAGCAGTCTTCCTCTGTCATGCCATGCCCATGGCCACCAAGTGGGAAGCTCTGTGCCCATGTAAAGAACTACCGAATTGCAAAAGATTGTATCTCTCTGGAGAGACTCCCTAGCAAATTACTGATCCACTGCTGTGCATGGAACATAATAGATTGTTAGTGAAAATACACATTCACTTGGCTCCCTCTTCCCGGAATGAAAACAGTCAAAAGACCAAAGAAACCAAAAACCCCAGAAGCATATAATAGCTGCATTAGCTGTTCAGCACTATTTCAAAGCTTTCCATCTACAAAAGAATCAGCCTATTCATAACCTTGGTTATGTTTACATAACATTTATTTAAACTACCACTGTAAAAAGCCTTCACCTGTCTAGCAAACTTTGAAGGTCAATTTGGTAACTTGGTGGTTACCAAAACACACCTATCATTAAGGCTTTGTTTGTCAGTCAGCTGCAATATTCCCATATTTCAGCTTCAGTTGAATACCCTGAGAAAAGTGAGAAGTTTATACATCCACTTGCTAACGTAATTTGCTAACTCTATTAACTCTGATACCATATTTAGATTACACAACAATACTTACGTTTTTAACCTAATTGTGATACCTTTAAACTTGACTTTTAGCAGTTTGACAGCATGATTAAAAAACCAGTAATTTGAAGCAAATCAAACAATTCTTTGATGCATTCCTACAATTTGTATTTTTATTTGGATATTAGTGTTTTCCTCTATTTTCATGGGCACAAGACATTTAAGCAGAAAAGAAAGCATAGAATAAATGCGTATTAGAAAATGCTTATGAAGAAACACCTTTTCTGTAGGAACATGCTGTTTATATTTACTGGCTTCAAATTTGACAAAGTAGAAAAGATATAAACAAGAATTTTCTTTGGTGTAGAACAAAATATGGCAGTGACTTGGTGTTCTAACTTAATCCCTGACAGTACATTCTTAGTGATGGATTGCCTCCATTCAGAAAGGCTGAAATGACTGCTGACAGTGGGCACTTATACCGCAAAGCTGTAAACCAGACAGACTCTTTAAAATGTTTGGAATATTATGGATTTAAGCTGAAAAAAGAACCTCAAATGAAGGTGCATTTTCACTAGGAAGTAGCAAAAGTAATCTAGGCGGTGCAAGAAGACATGAGGATATTGTGACTATAAAAAGCAAAACATATTGACTGCTACCTAAAGGTTCTCTCTATTTACCTCACTCCCACCCCTATTTGCTACTGGACTTCAAACCAGGAATTCAGCAATGTGGAACACAACTCTCAATCTTTTGAAACTCATTAATGCAATTATGAACCATTTAAAAGAAATGTTTGGATATTCTGCTTTTTATCAGGATTTTTTTTTCTTGCCTTCTTATTGCTATTATAAAAACTAACAGCCCCAGACAGATTACACACTATAAGCAAACAGATCTGAAAGAAAAAAATGATGCATAGGAACTGGAGAATGAACTATTAGGATATTTAGGAACAGTGCCTAGAATAACCCAGCTCGAATTTAAAAGCCAAGATGAGTGTGTGCTTTTTCTACCTATGAAATGCAGGTAACTTGTATTGGGTACTGCTCCTGTATCCATTTCAAAATATTAAATTGCTATGAGACAAAGCTCAAAAATAATTCTTGGCAAAGGTATCAGAAAACTACTGCATCTTCCCCCCTTTCCAACTGGGTGACCATCACAGACCTATGATCATTTTCACTGTCTGCAGTCTGACTTGGTAAGTTAGAGACCTGAGAATTAAAAGACAGGGTTTCACATTCAGTTAAGAAGACAAACACTGCACGACAGTACATTATGACTTCCACAGACAACAGCAATACAACAGTCCAGAAGAAGCCTTCACGAGCAAATGAAAGAATGTGAGACTAAGTCTAACAGCACTTACATTCCTGAAAACTGCTTTTCTTCCTGTAAACAAAACAAAAAAAGAAAAGTGAAATTAAAGTGGGTAGCATCCACACAGATGTCATGTGAAACATGCCTTGAGAGGCACTCCAACATAGGCTGCACTTTACAGTAGACCTACCTTCCCAGTCATGGCAAACATCAATTTATGCACGAAATTACAATAAAAGAGTGCAAGACGATTCCCCAAGATGACAGATATGACCACTCAAACACTGAGGAGTGACCAGAAAAACGCTCAATATCAATCTTCACCATACTGCAGCTGTGTAAGCGTAAAGCTCCTATGCAGGAACGCTTGTGCACAAAATTACTCAACGCGCCAGTGTTCCCTAAGCCTGGCGTCCTGCAGCATTCCCTGCCACACCCTGTCCGGGCACAGCAAAGCCACTCGCCAGCTCTGCCCTTCCTGCGCTGGGATGCATTTTCCAATGACCTGGACACCCCGCCCTGCCCTTCCCACAGAAAAGGGCATTTTCACCTGACTCTTTGGCAAAGTAGCCCAGAAGGGAACAGAGGAAAAGCCCTCAAGTGCATCGACGCATCTCAAGCGGAGGGAGAAAACGTGCCCGGCAGAGACCCACCGCCGGTCACTACACCGGTCACTACGCCGGTCACAGGGGCGGCAGTGAGCACCCGGCCAGCCCCTCTCCCGCCCGCCGGGGTGTCTCTCCGAGGAGCCGTGCCGGCCCCGGCCCCAGTCCCATCTCCAGCCCCGGCCCGGCCCATCCCGCCGCCGCTCACCCGCCGCACCTCTGTCACCACCATTGCATCACCCTCAGCCGGCACGGCCCGCGCGCCTCCCGGCTGGGAAACACAAGCCCCGGAACCATTGCCTCACACATTCCTCCCTCCCGCTCCAGTCGCCAGCCCAAGCAAGCGCTCTCCAAACCACTCGCAGAGGCGGAAGAGGAGCTTCTGCGCCCAGGAAGCCGCGGCCTGACGCCTGCCCTTCCCAACATGCGGTGCTGGCAGGGGGGCTACGGCACGCGGAACTGTTTGAGTGGGGCGCTTTGTTTTCACCCGGCGCGTTGTTAGGAGCGGCGCGGCGGCGGGCGGCAGGTGAGTTCCGGGAGCGCTGTGGGGAGCGCAGGTACCCCGGGGGGCGGGAACGGGAGCGGGAACGGGAACGGGAGCGGGAATGGGAGCGGGAATTGGAGCGGGAGCGGGAATGGGAACGGGAGCGGGATCCGGAACCGTGCCCGGTGCGGCTGTCCCGGCACCACGGGTGTTCTTGGCGCCCAGGGCTGTGGGGAGAGGCAGCGGCTCCGTGGGAAAGGGGAAGAATCCCGCCTCAGCTGCCGGAGCTCTGCCGGGACTCGCTTGCTGGGCTCTGCTCCGGGGGCACGGGAGGGGGCCGGGTGTTGTTCGCAGAATCCTTTGGGCTGGAAGGGATCTCTGGAGATGATCCAGTCCAGTCCTCTGCCAAGGCAGGGTTACCTAGAGCAGGTTACACGGAAACGCATCCGGGTGGGTTTTGGATGTCTCCAGGAAGGGAGACGCCACGACCTCCTTGAGCAGCCTATTCCAGTGCTCTGCCACCCTCCGTGGAGAGAAGTGCTTCCTCGTGTTGAGGTGGAACTTCTTGTGTTTTAATTTGTGGCCATTGCTGCTCGTCTTGTCGCTGTGCCTCACTGGAAAGAGCCTGGCACCATCCTCTCGGCACCCACCTTTGAGATATTTGTATGAATTGACGAGATCCCCTCAATTTTCTCCAGACTAAACACAGTCTCTCCTCATAAAAGATGCTCCAGACCCCTCGTCATCTTTGTGGCCTCCGCTGGACCCTCTCGAGTAGCTTGTTCTTTCCCCCTCGGGGCTGTGGGGCATTAGGAGTGAGGAAGCTCCCCGGGGAGGCTCTCCCTCCTGTCTGACCGCACCGGGGCCGCTGTGAGCTCTGCCTGCTCATCACCCCTCTGCTGGCCTCCGCGGGCACTGTGCCCTCAAGCTGCACGCTCTTCTTCAACGCATTCAGATAAATCCGGCTTGTGGAAGCTGAGGAAAACCAAAATTCTATAAACTTCTCTCTCTGCTCAATGCATTGCACATCACAGTCTAGTTACAGGATGTTTCCAATCAAGTACATTGTGGTTCCCCCCACCCCCCTATTTTTGTTTCATTAGGGCACAGTCTCTGGGTGGTGGTTCTTTAAAGACAAAAGTGTATGGGAAGTCTTTAGATGAGAGACATACTTTGGTTTTATAAAAATGCTGATGTTTCTGGACAATGTGGGTGGTGGGATGGATTTATGCTGGCCAAATGAAATGGGACAGTTTCTTTCCACTATCTCATGGGAAATGTTTTCAACCTGGTGTTTGCAAGGCACTATCTCATACTTGTGGATCTCAGCTTGGGGGTTTCTTGTGTTAAAACAAACTAAAGTAACTTTGTGAATCTAACCTAATCCACTTGTGTCTCCTAGTTTATAACTTTTAGCCAGAGGTCAGCTTCTTACTGTATTTGTTCTTTGGACATGATGCATTTGGCTGGGAAATGTGTTTAGCACTGCAATACAAACAGTAACCACTTGATACAATTACTGAAGTGAAGCCCTTCAAAGCTCCTATTTATTTGATAAGGTGTTTCAATTTACTGCTAGGAACTTCAATTTAGTGTTTTTGAATTGATTTGTTAGTTAAGTTTTCCTGAAATACTACTTTTTTTTTCCTTGACACTGTTTAAATGAAATATTGTTGTAATAAATGAAGCTGTATTATTAAAAAAAGGTTTTCCTTGCTCTTCTTTGCTGTCACTCATAGCTGTCTTAAACATCAGATAATGGCAAAATGTCCTCTAGAGGGAGATCTTGTTGCTTTTATGTGCTAAAAAGTTGGTCACCTTGTTCTAGTTAAATTTCTTGATCACTTGTCTTGGAAAGGATCTGTGATGATAATGAATGTGTGTATCTTAATAAGTACTTGTCTTCTGAATCTGTGCTTGGAAATTTAATAACAATATAGAATCATGTGACACTTCTGTAGGTTAAGTGAAACATAGTTGTTTTAATTCAAATAGATCTAATTCTGATGTTAAGTGAATAATCTTTACAAGTTCCAGAGTCCTACTCCTGCAGGAGTATTTGTAGGACCTACATTTGTGGCGTCAATTCTGCAAATGCTTATGAAGTTTCTGACTTTCCTGCTGCAGTCTCTGTTTTCATCAAGGTGCTTTTGAGGGCAGTTTCTCTGCTGACCTGGACCAAGAATTTCAGCAGCTGTTCTGAAAGTGTTGTGGGTTAAATCTCCAGCATAATGAGTGCTAACAGCTTGGCAAGGAAACAAAGCAATAATAAAATGTCACATTTAATCCATCTTACCAGTACTTCTTGCCTATAAACAACAGAGGTTGAAATATTAGTTTGCAGACACATCAATTGGTTGAATGTAGTTAACTCTATACTCCACACGCTCCATACAAATTGTTGGGAAAATCTTGGTGGGATTGTGATGAGGGTGAATTATTCCACTTGGGAAGAGATTTTTTTTTTTCTGAAAGACACATTGAAAAAAGTTATTCCACAGCTGAGGCATCTATGCTCTTATTTTTCTGTAAGTAAATGGAAATAGTGAATTCAGTGTAGCTGCTGGCAGGTCTGTTCAGTAAAACTAAAGGCTGTTTGGAACTTGCCCTGTGGATATAGCTGGAAAATTTCCTCATACTGCAAGGCTGCTGAGGGGGTCAAAAATGTGTTCACATTTTTATTTGCCAGTTGAACTCCTACATACTTCTTTGAAGTCATCTGTACTGTTAAAAAATAGATCTCGTTAGATTGACTCCAAAAGAGTTATAATATTTGTATTCTTATAAATATACATACAAAACCACTACATAATTAATTAATTTCTTCTCTGTGTGTGTGTGTGAGGAGAAGTAATGCTGGAAGTAAGGTAATTTGCTGTATTTATATTGCAAGGTTGTTTTCCTTTTCATCCTCGTTGTCATGGTTTTGTGGTATGCAAATACACCTCTCCAATGCATTAAAAATGTATGCAAAGGGCTTGGAGGCAAATTGTGTTGTTTAATAGAATGTACAGATGTGTTATAATAGAGGAATAAATTCCATTAATAATAAACAGAAATAAGAAGTTTGACTTTTTGTTAAAAAGGACATATTTATATCCCTAAGTTACTGAAATTGTAGACTCTGTAGTTGATTGTGCTCTGAATAATCAATTTTTTATTTTAGATCATAATTTTGGAGGATTGCAGCACTGAGATCTCTGGAGTCTGCTGTGTCTAGCCATAATGAGTTTGGTTGCTTATGAAGATTCAGACTCCGAGACAGAAACTGAAAAGACTGAAGTCTCCGATGCTTCTGGCAGACAAACAAACCAGCTGAGTTCTTCTGTGAGTTGTGTTCAGCACTTTGCACCTGGTAGTACAAAATCTGCATATGAAATGCACCCTGCTGGGAGCGCTGGCAGCTCTGGCAGGAGCATGGTTTGTGAAGATCCCCCTGAGCATTATGCACAGAATAACAACACTGACTTGGCACCTCCTCATTGTTGGAGGAGGTGCTCTGGCCATGCTGCATTATCTGTGGCTTACAAAAACTATGAACTGGCTTCAAGCTCTTTAACAAATTCTGGAAATGGCATTTCCCAGAAGAGAACACATAAAGACAGTACTGCTACCATAAAAGGAATTAGACCATATATCCCTAAACGATTGCGTCAAGAAAATTCCAGTAAGCCTGAAAAAGAAGAGTCTGACCAGAGAGGTAGCTCAGATTGTGATGTTAAATTAAGTGTATCAGGAGAGCAGACTTCGAGAAAGATCTCTGAATTAATTAAGCCGTATTTGGGATCTAAATATAAAGTAACTGAAGTTCCCAAAAGCTTAATATTTTACATGTCTAAACACAGCGGCCCTGTTAATGAAATCCAGTGGTGTCCTGTATGGGAACAAAGCCACATGCTTCTCTCAGCTTCTATGGACAAAACAGTCAAGGTAATGTAAAGCAAGATGCTTTGTGACTCAATCATCAGATTTAAAAATAGTGTATTAAACAATGCTTTTCTGGAAATTACATCCTTGTGTGTATTTAACCATTCCAGTGGACTCAGAATTTGAGGAGATGCTTTGAAGTATAAGATCATGAACTTGCAGCCTAATGCTTCACTGTACCCATAGTTCCATTGGTTTGGGATTTGGTATTTTTGGTTGGTTTTTTTTCCCCTTTTTTTAGTCATGTCAGTGTTTTAGACCTTAAGAAGTTAGATTTCTGCTAGGTCATTTCTCATGGTTTATCTCAGTGTTTTATCACAGTGGCCATGAGCACTATGGTCTACATACAGATTCTGCCTTAAGTCATTAATCAACTGACTGCCAACAGTGGAATAATTTTTTTGGGAACTTTACCTTTCTGACAGGTCTATGTGACTTCTGCTGGAGAAGGTAGGTCAGGTCAGATGGATTTTCCATCTGAACTTGTATGGTAAGTCTTGCATCCCAGAAATGTGTCTTGTCATGATCTAAGGAGTCTTCCCACTTTAATTAGTTTCAAGGTTTAATTGCTCAATACTCAAACTGAATTTTCCTCTTGGCTTTAATGAATTTGTCTTCAGTTCTTTGGTAATTTAGTCAGTCCAATGAGTCTTTTATTTTTAAAATGGGTGACAAAAGTATTTTATGTGTGTACTTTCCCAGATACAGGGCTGATTGTGCCTCTGGGTTCAAGTAATAGTCTTCTGAAGTGGGCTTGCACAGGAACATAGCTTTGATAAGAATGCACAGAAAGTGTCCTTTCTGGCACAAGACATGCTTTTTTGCATCTAACATGTATTTACCATGGCCGGCACAATTGTTTTAAAACTTGCTTCTACAATTTAGAACTTTAAATAAATCTTCTTAAATAGAGACAAGAAGAACATCCCTTGTACCAGCATAGTTCCTCTATCATCTTTCCTAGGATTTTAAAAGCTCTTTTTCTTAAACATTAAATGGAGGAAAAAAAGTATCTTTGTTTTTCATTGCAAGTGGTCTTTAGTGTATTTATTATATCTTGGCTGTTGCTTGCAGAACAGACTTAGAAGGGAAAGAATAAAATATGCAAAAAGTGCTGATGGATGTTTTTGTTAAGCAGCAATTTAAATTGGGATTGTACAAAGCTATATGCACCTCTGACTCCAGGATGTCTGAATTTGACCTTTTGTTTTAAATTGCCACATCATATGCTTAATGTTTGTTTACTATCCCAGAGCCTCATCTTACTGATGAGTGAAGTTATGGATGTGTTGAATTTGGTAGAAGAATCTAAAATACAAGTTGTTTCTGCAATATAAAAATATTAAAAAGTTGAAATAATGGCCTGTCTGTTTTGTCTTCTGAGCAGAAATAAAAAATATTTTTCTGAATTAGTGTTACCACGCTTGCTTGGAAGCAGTCATTAACAGTAAAGCTGTTTTTTTAAGAAATCTGATTGCTTTAGGTGCCCCACACCTTGGAAATTCAATATAAATGAAATATATTATAAAGTTGGCGACAGTTCAGACCATGCCGGTCTAAAAAGCTAATAAGGTAATAACGTAACTGTTAGGAAGGATCTGAAACCACACTTTATCATCTGGAAGGCAGCTCGTAGAGACAGCAACCTATGGATCCTGTTACTTCTCAGGGAACCTCCTCATTGTCGTGCCTTTGCACGCGGGCTGTCCTGGGCAGCAGAGGGCGCGGTGACACCGAGGATTCACTTGCTGCTGGGCTCCCAAATTCCCTCCCTTTCTGGCATCACGAGCACTGAAATCCCTGGAGACTGAGACAGCACTGCTGTACCTTCTGGGAATATTTTTTTTTTTTTTTTTAAAATTTTTTTTAATTTTTAAATTCCCCCCCCCCCCCCCCCCCCCAAAAACACCTGCTTGGAATTGCTCATTTAAATCCAGGCAATGGATGTGTGTCCTCTTTCCCTCTAATGGGAATATGCAGACACTCAGGATAGGATGTTTGCATGATTGACTTTCAACATCTGATTTGGGTAAAACTCAAAGCACAGTTAGAAGCCTAAAATCTCTGTATGATCAGAGAGAAGAGGCAATCCAGAGCCTCAAAACTCTGTACTTTCAGTTAGTCACAGGAATAACTGTGAATATTTTTAAGCATAAATGTCTTGGATTCATTTCTGACACTCAGCCTTTGCATGAAGACATTTATCTTTTGAAGAGTCCTGTGTTAGTGGGGATTTCTCAGAACTGAGTGTTCTAAGTTGAGATGACTGTGGTAGTTTAAGCTGTACTTAAACCAGAGATCTATAGTTGCACACAATTTGTGTAGTATTTAGCCAGTTTTATATATTTTATCTGTTTGTATGTGCTTAATAATTTTCTCTTCCATCACAAGCTAAGAATTTTCCTTTATGGGAAAGTATTTTCTTTTTTTTTTCTTTCCTTGACATGGAGAAGGAAGAAACACTTGGCTAAGTTACCTGACTTTAGTGATTATAATTGTTTTATTCCCATCTAAATTACTATGACTAAATCATTCATATCACGTAGATATATGTCGAAAATGTATATATGGAACTGATTATGTTCATATCAGTTTTTTCTTTTTTTTTTTACCTTTTAAGTGTGTGTATTCATCCTGTTTAGATCAGGAGAAAAGAACAGTCTTCCATTTCTATTCTCTCAGGTTAAAAAGTGCACTTTAACATCATTATGAATCAGTGTCATACTAAAATATTTACAATAAATGAGTTCATGTCTTCAGTTTCTGTTGACTGGAGAATAACCTAGAGATGGAAGATCATCAGAAGCATTTTGTAAAAATATCTTGCATACTTAAGAATGAATGAACTGTGAGCATTTTATAGTTTTCTTTAAAAGTATTTGATCTGATTTTTTTGTGTGTCACTGCACTTGAAACACCTCAAACAGTGTTTTAGTTGTTTAGTGATAAAAGTTGAAAAAGTATCAGTTACCAGCTCAGGGGCAGAATTTTCTAGAGGAACACTCCTACCAGCAGATGGGGCACCTCAGCATGTTAGAAAGGGATGGGAGCTAAACTGTGCCTCTGAAGACTCAAAGACTTTAATATTTTCCCCTATGTTGAGTGTTGAAAGACCAAACTTACAAATTTACGCATGTGCTGCTAAATGTATAAGAAAACCCCAGAGTTTTCTCAGAGACCTGAAAATAAGACAGAACTTCATGTGGGAACTGATACACATTGCAGATTAATTACCCACAGTTCTTCAAATCTGGACCATCAATAGAAGAATATTTAATGCTAAATTTTAAATTTTTAGGGAATGGGAAAAAAACCTAAGCCTAGTGGTATGCTTTTCCAAATTTTTTACGCTGTGTTTTCCTAGAATTTTTAGCCTCCCCTTTGGAAGCTCCAGCCTAGGTAGCTGGAGAAAGGGACAGGAAACCTGTTTCAGGGTAGGGAAAGGTGCTGTTCAGAGCTCTTACTGTGGCAGTGCTGCTCTTCACAGTTACACTCAAACTGTATTGTGAGTGGCTTATGTTTTTAGCTTAGGTGTGTATTTTAAGGATTGTGAAACGTTGTCTGAACTGAGTAAATTTGTTTTCTTTGAATAGCACTTCTCTACCTTCTGTTTGAATAGTTGCTGTAAATGAATTTTAGGCATCTACTGCCATTTTAGGGTTTTCCTACTTAAACACCAAAATAGTGTTCATGATTTTAATATCTCATCTAGTGGGTTTTTTGCATAAATTTTGAGACTCATCACTGCTAGTAAAGATGCCTGGTTCCCATAGTGTGGATATTAAATGCTTTCTCAACATCAGACCTTGTTTAGGTATTTCTGGCTTAGAACTGGAGGTTGCCATTGAATACAGCTTTTTGCCTTAGGTAGCAGAGAACATTAAAAAGTTGTGTCTTGAAAGACATTTGTCAATTGCAGAAACCACAATGCTGCATTCACATTGTCCGTGTCTTTTATTTGGAAGATCTTGTCATTACACAGACCCACATAGATGTTAACATTTTCACTAGTAAATAGTTCTGGACTTAGCTTTTTAACAATTGTTCATAACTTCAGCATCCTATGCCTGTATTCTGTATTTCCTAGTTTGTCTTAAAATTAGCTCCACGTAACATCTCTATATAATCATCTGTTAGATGTTAATTTTCTGTTTCCCATATTTTATTTAGAGCATCACAGCAGGTGTTATGTTTGTTGCAGAGGATTTCTTAATTTTCAGCACTTTCACTCTCCACTGTTGAACAAGATCAAGGAGAGAAAGTGCTGTGATTCTTGAGTATGCAAAACGTATATTAATAGCACTTTGTGTTCTAATACATTGTTGGAAGCTTTTCTTATATATTTTGTTCCCTACTGGCCTAGTCAAATGGTATCTCCATTTAGTCATAGCTCCATGCAAGTAAAGTAAAAGTTTTAACAATTTTAATAATATCAGCCTCTTCAACAGGGGCATTGCTGACTTCCCATGATTAAGAACATAACAGTCAGACTGGTTCAGACCAGCGCTCTATCTAGCCCAGGGGTCAGTCTCCAGTAGGGTCCATAAGCAGATGTGTAAAGAGGAACAAGTCAAAGGTTTGTGGTGCCTGTGCTTGTTTTCAAGTTGGGATTTCTGAGCTCCAAAGTAGTTCATCTTTGTAACTTGCTACCTCAAGAGATTTCTTCCAGATACTTCTCCAGTCTTCTGAGACTCTTTTGTGATCATTAGATATAGAGTGGTATGTTACTCATACTCATTAAATTTCATGTACGGATTTTGGTTCCTGGAGAGTGTCAAATGCTACAAGAAATAAAATTTTCAATCATCCTTTCAAAATATTGTGTTATTTTGTGGGTTTGTGTCTGTTAGGAGAAAGATAGCACAGCAGTATATTCCAGGAATTTTGTTATTCTTGATCCTGTTGTATTGGACTGAATGATAGAAGATAATAGCCTCAATCCATAAACTGTGTGTAACACAGAGAGTGGCCACACAGATCTCCTAGATATTGGCCATTACCCTGCCTCAGAGTAACAAAATCTAGTATTTCTGTTTTCAACCGTTCTGTGCACAATTCACTTGGAATATGCAGTGTTTTCTGTTGTTCTATCACAGGCATGTCTGTTTATTAAGGAATTAATTTAAGCTGCCAGCATATTTCCTGTACACTCAGGCGTAGCTGTCAGATGGCTGTAGCTCTGTCAGTGCTAGGTGCTGCTTATACCTCAAGTAGGGCAACTCTTAGATTGATTTTTAAAATCTAATTGAGGTAACATTCTGTTAACTGTAGGTGATGATAAGATGACAAATTGGTAAGTCATCCTATTTGACACATATGTTCTTTATTTGAAATGTTTTGAAGATCTCTGTTGATACATTTTTAATGTATTTTAAAAATAATGGGTAGTTCTCCCCATTGTCTTGGAAGTGACAAGAAAATGCTCATATTCTGGTTATTGTGTACTGATTACCTAGATATAGGAAAAAAACGTTTTCTTGTTGAAGAGGCTACTAAATAGGCTGTTTGGAAATACTGAAGCAGACTTTATGAAGGTTCTGACATCCTTCCCTTGTCTATTTAGAACTATGCATATTTTTTCCAGTGACTTTAAGCTTACTGATTATTAAAATGGAAGTACACTTATGTGATAGGTACTTGCATAGTAGTACCAGCTTTTTTTGTATACCTTGGTCTTTTCCTAACAGAATTATTTCATACACTTCAATGGGTTGTGTTTTCCATAATACTTATTTTTGTAAGGAAAGGAACATCATGCAGGAAGGAATGTACTTGACCATCAGTGAAAGCTTCTGGCTGTGCCATGGATAGATGAGAATCCAGGTCAGGATGTAATATATAGCTCTCACAATTGTTCTGCAAAAGCTGGTAACACATGTCAGCAAAGAACAGTTCATGAAAGTGGTGAATTTTGGTCTCTTCAGCCCAAAGGTTTGTGTGGGTAAGAGTTGTTTCACATTTGGTATTTTAGTACCTCGATAATGTTTAGAGATTGCTGTTAGAGAGATACATTTTTAAAATTATTTTCTTGTTTCCAGTGATGCTGTTGTCAAGGAAACAGAAATCCTTGTAATGCCTTTGTTCACTTTTTCAGAATCCACAGCTGGAGATGACTTGTGTAGTTTTTATTATGTTCTGAGTGTTTGACACACTCTTAGGCCTCAAAGGATTTTTTCAAAGGAGTATGTTTCTTTGAGTATAAATAGCACCATCCTCATCTCTGTAGGGTTTGATAAGCCATTGTTTCTTTCCTTCTGCGCTAACAAGAACTAAATTCAGTACTGCTCTGGATTAGAATTTGTCTTAACACTTGTATGAAGATTGACATTTAAAAAAAAAAAGGGGAGGGCAAAAATGCAGTGAACCTCTCAGCTTCTGGGTGAGGTTTTTAGCTCTGTGATGGCATGAGTTTTTTTCCACTTGGAAATGACTCCTGACTTAGGATCTCCTTAAAGAATGCAAGAGTGATACCCCAAGTGTTCTTGCAAGGCATTTTTGACAGCTTTATGGCTGTGTTAGAGGATGTGCCTGTGGGGGAGAAGAGTGGGATAGATATTTCACAGTGTAGCTAATATGCCTGTGTTCCCCTTCCTCCCCAAAACATAAATTGGGGTTTATTTAAATAAAAATTTAGAAAATAAAAGTTCTTCCAAAAGCAGGGAAATTACTGCAGCCTGTCTGTATTTTGGGTCTGACTACAAATTCTCTTCAATTTCTTTCTCTGGAGTTTCTGCAGTGTCTTTCACTTTTATTCAGCTGCTTAACATGATTACGCCTTGAGGGAAAAATATTGAGGCCTTCTGTGAAATTTGGTTGACAGTGGTCAACAGGTGCAAAGTAGCCACAGGTGAGATGCACAGAATAATGTGGTTGTTGTGACAGTATTATTTCACAAACCCTTTTTTCTGTGGAAATCCAAAGGCATGGAGAATTACTTCTAAATATCCTTAACAGTGATGTGGAAGAAAGGATTCTGTTCTCTCATGTTAACCTAAAAGAGTTTTGGTTCCTTGTATCATTACTTGCAGAAATATCAAGAATTTGAAGTGTTTATCTGACTTTCTTCTTAGCAGCCCATCTGTCCCTCATGGGTGAGCTCTGCACTTTCCTTTCTGCAGTATTACTGGGAACTCTTCCAGTTGTTTGCTGTGTCACTGAAGTAGTCTGTAGCAGAGGATAAAGCAACCTTGTGCTCCTCCCAGCACAGCCAGCCTACCAGGGAAGAGAATCAGGGCTCGAGATGTCAGTGGAGCAGTGTCTCTAATGAAGCTTGACTGATAATGTCCTAAGTTAAGCTCTCCAATTATACACAGGATCTGTGTGGGCAGCTGCTGTGCAGTCTAATGTCAAAATGTCATCTGAGATGGGAGAGATAGATGATGGTGTTATCCCACTTCTGGGTGTGTCAGTAAGATTGCTGGGGAAAAAAATTTTGGTACTTGGGAAAAAAAGAGCTGGAGTAGTTTGAAGTTTTTAAGTGAATGTAATACATTATGGGAGTATCTCAATTTTTTTAAACAGTTAAGAAATACTGAATATTTTTGCTGTTTGAAAATATAAATAACACCAATCTAACTTTGCTTCTTTTCCAGAAATCTGGCTTTATAGCTGCATCTCGCATACTGCTATATATTAAAAAAATCTGCTAACAAAGACACAAGGCATCTTATGACTTTGATTCCTTACCCTTCTTGGTTTGTCAATGTTGTCAAGGAAACAACTTTTTGAGAAATTTTGCTCCACTTTTTCAGGTTCTATACAGAGATTACTTGTGTAGGATTTATCTGGCATCAGGACTAGAAAGAGTTTTCCTGAAGTTTCTATTCTTTTCAGTATGTTCATGTCCTTGCTTTTTTAAAAGCAGATTTTATTTTTAACTTGTGTCATTTAGCTGCATCTTTAAGGTCATAATACAGCGAATGTACCAAGGATTGTTGACACTTGATCTTTGGATGAAGCCTCACAAAAAGAACTTTAATGACACTTTGCTATATATTTATTCAATAAAGACAACTGTTAGTTATAAATTCTCTTTAAGTTATAGGAGAAAGAAACATTGAAAAACCCCTTGTTCTTCAGAGAAGTTGCTTCATTACTATGGAACTAATGACTTACTGTCCTTTCTCGTACAAATCATGTTTCATTGCAGTAATCATCCCTCTTCAAAGAAAAAGCATTTTGTGACTCGTGTGGAACTGTGTTGGGTTTGTCTTCCAGCTCGTACCTGCTGGCCTGTGGGCTTCTTAGATTGCTATGGCTGATCTTTACCTTCACTGTGCTTGTAGAGACTTCATTTTGTATTCTTTTTAATAAAACTGCTGTTTTTCTTCTAGGACATATCTGAAAATGTTATAAAAACTTCTGCCTTTCTCAGACGTTTTGGTTGATTGATGGATTAAGAATACTGGATATGATAGTGAAGACTCCATGTGCTTGCGTGTTGTGCATGTGCCAGCTGTGTAACACCTTGCTTCCTGAAGTCAGAGTTTGGAATTTGTCCTTTTCTCTAGTCTCCTTGTCTCTTTCCAGATTATAATTTACTCTTTAAAAGAATTTTTCTCATTCTGAACATTGTGACTAGTGCATGGAATTTTGTATTTTTATCTAAGGAAGGGACACAGCTGGCTTTTTTATGGTAAAGATGGGAGTTAGGGGTGCAGGTGGTTAGAGCTGACATAGTCATATAAACATGTTAAAACCAGCACTATGTTAACAATGCAGAAGAAATTAAAATTAATTAGGTAGTTCAGTCTTACTCTGCTTGCTGGTGCTGAAATGGTGCTAGTTAAAATGTCCTCATTGCTAGCAAAACACATAGCTGCTTGACATAATTAACAGTGTATTTCCATAATTAAAAACTAGTTCTCGTGTTTAATACTGGGTTATGTCACTGACATCAGTGGATATAAGATTGCATCTGTATTTTCCAGAGAAGGAGATCTTTAATATTTTGTTTTGATTTATTGGGTTTTTCCCTTTGTTTTTGTTTGTGTTTTGTTTTGTTTTTTCCTATACTTATTAACATTCTTAATAGCCTTGGGAATAATAAATGATTTATTTTTTAGTTGAAAGAATGAAGTTGTAAAGAAAATGTAACTAGCCCAGGCTGACTGATAAATGCAAGATTCATTAAAGCTCAGGTTTTCAGATAGCTGTTCTAGATCACTAACTGTGTACTGCCTCTCAGCTACTACCTCAAATCAGTGCAGGCAGTAAGACTGCAGAAGCTACTTCTTAAAATGAGAAAACCACCGGGTTAACATTGGGGTTGGACAGAATTTGCCTGTAACTTTGGATTGGGTAATTTCTTCTGAATATAAATTAGTCCCTAAGCACAATTCTCTACCATTATTTTTAGACCTGCTGTGGTAATGTGTTACTCTGTGCCATTGCACAAATATGCTGTCAGTGTCCAGCTCTGTTGTGCTGCTGAACAGCTACCACTCTGATGGTGGGGTCACCAGAACTTGTCCATAGCTGTTGTCCCTGCTGTGCCAGGTTCTCCCAGAGGATAATGTGCAAGAATGAGATAGGTTAAATTGCTCCTTTTTGTTTGTTTTTTTGTACTTGTTTTATTGACTGTATGAAGAAGATGGTGTCTGCTGGTATCTGATTTTATATATGTACATATATCAATATAAAGCTGTAAAGTACATGAGTGGCCTTAGCTGATTGGCAGTTTTATATTAAACAAGTTTGATAGTATTGAGGTACCAGCAGGTAGGGTTTCAATTTTGATAGCTACTGTTTAACTGAAGCTTAAGGAAAAAAACATCTAAAAGGAGTTGGTCTGTGGTGGTTTTCTCCTTCTTGTTTTCAGAAATAAGTCGCAGGTCAGCAGCAAGGAGGCACACAGTGTTTCAGAAGCTGGGAGTGCAGTTGCTAAGACTGTACTTGTACTGAATAGAACAGTGTTTCTTGTGCCAGTAGTGGATGTTCAAAATCTGTAGGATATGCTTGTGAATGTAGCCAGTCCTTCCTTACCTGTAGGAATTGAGGATACTTAAGGCAATTTGCCTCCAAAGTCTGGAATTGAGGTGTCTAACACTTACGAGGAATCCCAGCTTTTAATAGAGCGCAAATGTTTGTGGCTTGAGGAAGTGATTGATGCTAATGAATATGATTCATAGAGATGAAGGGAAAAGCAGATTATTTAATAAATGGCTATAGTAATTTAGCTAATTATCTCCTGGAGAGTTGCAATACATTTGAAGTTTTCCTTTTTCTGCTGGTAAGATCTTGATTGCTGAAGTGTTTTCTGGGCACGAATACTGTCTGCTAGTAACCACTGCTGGGTTTGTGCTTTTAGGTGTTGAGAGCACATGTGCATTATTCTTAACACACTACTACACACACCACACTGCATTCTGAAGCTGATGAGGAGCTGCCAAATTTTTGCCATCTTCTTCTCCCATATGGGGTGAGCAATAAGAAATTGAGTGGCTTAAAAGTAATTCTTAATAGCTACCTGTCACTAAATGTGTGTTTCTCTTGAATTACTTGAATATGTGCATCAAACTGCTCTGCTTGAACCATGTAATCCAAAATACGCCTACTGCTGTGTGTGAAGTAGCTAATTTATCTGAAGTAAATTTTTGTGGATATATAGTGTACGGCAGGGGTGGGGATTTAAGTATCTTTGCTATACTTAGCTTTGTCTTATGCTAAAATAATTCTGATATTTCATATTCTAGAACAAACCATAGCTTGAATCACTAGCTGATTTATAAGTGTGTTGTAACTTTTTTTCACTTCTGCCTTTTCCAGGAACTTGCCATTTGAAGAACATCCACAGGGTTAGCCATATTACAGTGATTAGTCACAAAACACTTAAAGGTTAACTGCAAACTAGATGGGAATTCTTCACTTTGTTTTGGCGTGTGTGGGAAGTTACTCTCTTGCACTGTCTGCCCAGCAGGAATGCACAATTGTTATTTTGTAGCTACAGAAAAACCTAGTCACGCTCATAACTTTTAGCTGGCTGAAAATGTGATCTCTATGAGCATATTCCTTAGAGTCAATGGTTTATGGAAAATTGGTGATTTGCTTCAGGCGTAGATGTCCCAGAATCTTTCTGCACCATAAAGAACATACTATGTTAAAAGATGACGACTGATGTCCTGGCAGAAACACTTTGCTCTTGAGAAGGATAGAGTCACTAGTAACTGATGATTTTAAATATCCTTTACTGGATATATACACTTATCTACAAATTGCTTTTTGTTGTGAGCATTGCTTATAATGTAAAGGTTGCCTGACTTCAGAGTAAAAAATGGTGATTCTCTTTTCTTTCTCCAATTTTGTCTCTTTTCTTCCCTTGTCAGCTTGCCTTGTCAGCATTTGGTAAACCTTTCTCTCTTGTAAATAGTGGAAATTAGCTAAAACAGGTTGGTTGATACAGATGACAATAACATCAAATGAAATCTCTTTTGGTGTGAATCTTGCTGTTTGGTCTGATTTTGCTCAACTGTTCTTGAGACCATTATTTGATCTTTTGGCTGAGAATTTCTGATATTTCATTTGGACTGCTTAATACATAGGGTGTTAATGTCTAGGCTCCTTTAGTACAAATCTCTGCAATAATTCAGAGAATACTTAATTTGGATTTTAGAATGGTTTGAGAAAACAGCATACAATAATCTACATGTTTAGTTATGGTGTATGTGGTCTAATACCATCATATTAACTCTGTAGAGCAGATGAATTCAGTTGAAAAACATATTTTTAAATGTTGCTTTCCTCTTAGTTTGTTGTAAATTCAGTGATGAGCATCAGAAATATACATATTTGTTCCCTAAAATGTCTAAAGACATTATCTTGCCATAGGTACAAATAAAGCAGGAGAAAATACTAATGAAATAATTTTGCTTTTTATTTATTCCTTCCATTACTTGGTTGTATTATAAAAAGCAAGTAAGCCACTGCTCTGAGGGATTTAAAATGTGCAGTAACTTTGAGGATGTGCACTGTAGCAGCTGGCCTTCAATTAATGCCTGTTTGGCAACCGGTCTTGCCTTAGGGCTAACCTACTATGTTTGGTGGTAGTAATGTTAGTGTAGTAGTATTTAGTGTAGTGTAGCCTCCCAGAGCCTATTTTATTTTGCTGACCACTTTATAAGGGAATAGAATAATTTCTCATGGAACTTGCCAAAAGTGACTACATGACAGTAAGAAAGTGTTTCAGCAGTATTTTTGATGTTCTTACACAGAATAAAGAAAGGTACAAGAAAGACCTATAGTAAGTTTAACTCCTCTCCTGTATTTCTTCTTTTGGATAAGCCTGAGTGAATTGATTTTCTCTGAAACATGCTTTTAGCACTTGGAAGAGAAGTACAATTGTGATTTTATTGATTAGTTTGGTTGAAGATCACTTTTATCTGAACTCATGTAGTAGGAGTGCAACAACGTGGTTTTAATTCTCACTGTTTTTCATCTCCAGAGACTTTAGAACATTTTGGTTTTCTTCTTGCTTTCTCAGTCCATTTATAGCTTAAGAAAATGGGTTTTGGTGAAGATTGGTAACATGTAGATCTCTTGAGGAGGTTCTTCCCAAACCTGGCATTGGCAGTATGGGATGCATGCTCTGTTTGGGATCAGGCGTTCTCCTTTCACTGCTGAGAAATGGAGCAGCACTTTCCTGGAGGATGACATTCTCCTGAGTGAAGCCCAGCTGGCTGCTGGTGTGAGCCGAGTGCTGACTGGAGTTAATGACCTGTAGCACAGAGTGTCTCATCCCCTCTGTTCTCCTGGCAGTCGGCATTGCCAGTGCTTGCGATGGGCTTTGAAGCAGAACAGTAAATCTACACTTAATGCACTCAGGCAGCAGCAGGAACTGGCTTTTAGACAAGGTCAGGAGTATCTTGGCACTATGCACCTTAAGAGCATTTAATTTTTCTTTTTTTAGAAAGATTTTGCCTGATTTTTCTCTTCAAACATAATCCTTGATGAAAGTTTAATCAGGAAAAAGTTTTCTGGTATAGAATAAAACTGCTATTCAAACTGGACTGAGAGATACAGACCACTAGGATATCCTTAGAGCATATAATTATTCACACTGTTACTTTGACTGATTAAAAATCCTCTATGTCAAATAATTGGAGAGCAATAGAGTAAACTTAATCTTTTGTACTTTAGAATGCTGTCTAAATGTTTCTTCTCCATCTTGGAGCACATTATTCATTAATGTCTTTTCCAGTGGAAAGAAGCTGTCTTTACTCTTAAAAGAACAAAGGACAGAACACCAAGTCATGACTCTTTTGACATCCTGTTCTTGGGGCAATTTTTCTCCTATTTTCAGAGTTTATTTCTCCAAGAAGGTCTTGATCAAGACCAAGATCAGAGTTGATGATCAAAGACTCCTTCCATCTCTGAAGTAATGGTTAAAACTTTTTCTCCAACAGAATCAGGTCAATGCATTTTCTGATTTTCACATTTTTATGTTATACATTGTATTTCGTCCCTGAATTCGGTTGCATTTTTCTTTTTGTAATGAAATGGACCTAGCTATAAACAAGAGGGAAGAAAGTATGCAACCCAACATGAATAGTATCCCCAGTATGTGCAGTGGAGTTACCTTTGGCTTGATGACGAATATTTTCAGTCAACTACCCCTCATGTCAGTCTTGTGATTTTGAGTTCCATTAGGGAAACTCAGAAATTTTTGGTTTTGTTTCCATCTGATGGTGTGAGGAATTAATTTTTAACAGTCCCTTTTGAGAAAACAATCAGAATTGATGGGGTTTTTTTCTCAGTGTTTGCCTGAAGGAGAGTTTCTTAACAAAAGCTGCATACTGGCATTTGAACACATATCCCAATATTAGCAGGTAAGCAAAGGTATGCAATCTTCCTGAACAACAAAATACTTGATTACAGGTCTAATGATAGTTTAAGAGGTGTTTTCAGATGTGCTGAAATCAAGGACTTGAAGCAGATGAACTTAATTATCTTTGTGAATATTCACAATCACATTATGTGCTTTAAATGTCACATTTGGAAATAGTGCCTCATCTCTAGTTAATTAACAATAATTACTCAAGGTAGTACTTATGTTTCTGGAATCTCTTACCAACTGTGAAAAATGTATTTTGCTTCTAAAGGTTTCTCAGTATAGAATCTAGATTTCACTTAAATCATTCTGAAAGTGTTGCAGTCGCTTAGGCCCTCTGTACTCTTTACCTGTACCACTGCAGCATGGAAAACAAATTATTTCATTCCATTTGCTCTGCTACAGCTGGGCAGTGTTTTTAACACCTGAACCATGGTGTGTATAATTTTTTTTTCTCCTTTAAAAAATCAAGCAGTTGATTTTTTTCCTTGGCAGCATAAGAAAAGAGAAACAGTAGCAAATTAGACAGGCAGGCTAGATCCGTCATGAGGTGTTACAAAGGTGTGTTGACATCTTCAACTAAAGAAATATGGCTTATGATAATACCAGAAAATGTTTTTCCAGTCATAGCACTTATGATCTGTAAGCTTTTCTCTCTCTAAGGATGTTTTTTCTTGGCAGAGAGCATTCCACAGCCCAAGATTAGTTTACACTGTGACAAAAAAAAAAACCCTTCATAGATCCTAGAAAATCTTCCCCATATTCTATTTTCCAGATTCCCTCTTCTGTCTTTCTTCTCTGCCTTTCAGGTAGAAACTTAATTGAGATATCCAGGGATCCTCGTCAAGATTTTTCTATTAAAATAAGTCTTTCTTCAGTAGTGAACTTTTCTTTCAACTTGTTTGCAGCAGTGCACTTTACCTATGCTTATGTGTGTATGTGTATGTATATTAAAAAAAAAAAAAAAAAATTTAAATATATATAAAAAGAGCCTTAAATTGGCAGAAAACCTCTGTTGTCAACTGCTTGTACTTAAAAGCTGCATATTCTCTTTGCCTGCAGACTTCATTCACCTGCATAAATGGGGTGTCCATTGAAATCCTGGTAATAACCTGTAACTTACATTTCAGAATAATATTTTTCTATATAGTAAATTTTTTAAAAAATTTTTTTCTTAAAGTTTTTAATTCAGGACAGTACTTACAACATGCTAAGCAGAGGTTTGATTCCTCAGACATCAATTTCAAGTTAATTCAGAGAATAGAAAGAAAAGCTACTAAATTTTAGAAACAGACATGAAGATTAATTAAACTAATTATCTGTGCTTTGTGCAGTGGGAGTGGAGATAACTGCAGGTACATGAAGGCAAAACCAAGAGGAGTGATGAACATTTTTTAAGTAGTAAAAGTGTTTTAGTGATGCCAGCACAGATGGAGGAGAAGTTGAGTAACAGGAAGCTGAAATAATAACATGAATCTGATTGTGGAAGGGTCTTCAACGTGTTATGTGAAAATAATGTTGGAATTGGTAAGCACTTCATTGGGGAAACTTCCCAATGATAATTTTTCAGTTGTAGAATGACTTGGAGAAAACAAGCTTTCACAACCACCAGGTTTTGATTTTAAGTATTTAGGTAATAGCATAGACTCATTCTAACTGAATGGTCTGGTAATGATGTCAAAAAGCTTTCACCCATGTGTCTGCTATGTCAAAAAGGTTGAAAGAAAACATTTTTTGTTTTTTTTTTTCTCCTGCCATTATACATGAAGAACTCTTTTCTTTGTAAAGGCTGATGAGAAATCTGCTCTTGGGTATTTCAATACAGAGTCTGGATTATCAAAAAGCTAGATAAGCAGCTGCCAACATTCCTTGTTTATTTTAGAAATAATTCACATTTATGTACTTAAATAGGATTTAAATGCTCTTGAAAAATTTGATCAAAACTGGTCACTAATCTCCTTACATTTGTGCTAATGTGCAGTAGTCTACAATGCTATTAGAATTTTCAAGTAAGCCAAACCCCAAAAGTTTGCATTAACTTCTAATTTAGAAATTCTTCATTCTGTAAGTCTGCAGTGGCACTAAAGGAAATGCAATGAAATATTTCTAGTGGTGAAGCAACTCTTTCTGTGGGTGTGTCATACTGCTGCTGCAGTGAGAAGTGCTGAACCAAGTTCTGCCTGATGTGGGGTTGCATTGATTGAATGCTTGTGTTGCAGCAGTGCCAAGGAGCTGAGCACTCAGGGACCTGTGGTGGACCTTTGGGTTTATGTGCATGTTTCAGGGCTGTGCTGCCCAGAGCAGTTGAGCCAGCTTGGATGCTCAGAGCTGCAGAGTGGGGCTGGTGTGATGCTCTGCTGGGATACACAGGTATTTCTCTGGGATGAGGTTAACTGGGATGTCTCATGGTACCACTGCACTGATGTGCTGATTGAGTAGGTTTGTACTTTGTGAATGTAATCAGAGGCAGCCCCTACTGGTAGAATCCCATAATTATGCATTATTGCTTGCTAAATGAAATGTCCTCATCAGGCTTTAGAAAAAAACAGGGGAGGGCAGTGGTGTGTATTTTACAAGAATCTAAGTATTACGTTTACTTCTCTAGTTTAAAATAACCTAATTGGGTCCTGTGTAAATGCCAGGCAGTTTGCAGGTGTCAGTATGTTCATATCTGCTCCTTGATAACTCTGTCATTAATTCCCAGTTTCATGTCAACATCCAAGTAGGAGAAACTTAGCTTCTAATCTGGTCCTAGGTTTTTAGCAGGAGCTATAATTTTCATTTCCAGCTGCAAAGGTATGCTTTTACACCAGCTGTAAAATGAAAGTTAGTGATACAATCTCCATAATATGCCAAAACCACAACAATTATGCAAACTCGTTACTTAATTTCTAAACTATTGCTGTGGAGTGTAGTAGATACTTTTTACCATGTACAATTCGGAGTATTTATAGATGCTTCCACCCACACTTTTGTAGCAGGACTTCTCATTTGAGCTGTACTCCTAGATTAAATTTAAAAAGTCAGCTACATCCAGAAATAGCTTTAAAACATTTGGACTATACTAATAATCCCTCTTTAAGGTACAGCTTCTTGTATCTTAAATTGCTGTAGTTTTTCTTCAGCATATGATACCCAGGTAAACCAAATGCAAAAATTTTAGATGCTTATTGGCTTTTAAAAAAATCAAGCGTATTTTTAAATGAATATACTGTGGCTGTGTTTAATGTTGTTGAATCTATTATCAAAATAAACAGCCCCTTGATACATTAATAAAGAAATACCTGTTTACCAAAGTCTTGTGGAGAATTTGAAAGAAAGAAGTAGTTGTTCTTTGAAGGTTATTTTGAATCTTAAAATTTGATGCAAATTGAATCTCGAATTTTGAATTTTGAATCTTAAAATTTGGTGCTTTGTATTAATGAAAAACATAATCAAAGATCTGTTGTTCAACTTCAGGTTGGCTGTATTACTTTACTACATAGTAGGGAATGTAAGTGAGAATTGAAAACCCTCTGCTGACTTGATGTACATTAGATTTGCAAATTACCTACCAATGCCCTTTGGGACAAAGCTCTTTGTGAAATCATTGTCAATAACTTTCTGTTGGGTTGACTTATGAAATAGGTTGTTCTTCAAGATTTCACAGGAGAGAGATTAAATGTTATAAAGTACAAAGTACAGAAACTCCGTAGGGCAATCTAAATGATGTTAGAGGAACTGAGCTATATTACAAAGAATATTAAACATATTTGCAATCTTCTGTTATTTGTCACAGGAATGCCAGGCCCCTTTTTGTCTAGTGGTTTCCATAGATGTGCAAAGGAGAATAACAAAAGCTAATCAGTTTTGTTTTATGTAAAGCTGTTAATATGTAGATACTTGACTTCCCTAAAAGAAAAAATAAAAATCTGAGTATTTTAATAATGTGTGTTGATGTTGTCTAAATTGCTTGGCAAAGAGGAACTGCTGTAATCACTTCATTTGAAAAATGAATATACTTAAAAAGAAAATAGTGTGACACAGCCAATGCTGTAAATCTGCTAAAATTAGTGTGAATTAGTCAAGTTTCAGTTTACCTGAGACAGCTGGAGTAACGCTGGTGGGGGCCTTACCTACTTGGGGAGACAAACCCAAACTGTCCCCCTCTTTAGTGTTGACACATGGATATGAAGGGTGGAAATGGGTGTAATGGCTCCAGCATGCTGGAGATAAATGTGGAAGTGAAATATTTTTGTTATGAGCAACAGAACATGGGGGGAAGCTGGAAGGGGAGGTGAAGTTGCTGTTGGTCACAGTAAACATGATGTGGTCGCAAGCCCTGCGTTGTGCCTGGCCTCCTGTCAGGATTGAGGCTGAGTTATGGTGATGGCTGCACTGAGTGAAAAAAACTGAGTTTTGCTGCGTGCTTGGAGGGAAGCTGAAAAAAAAAAAAAAAAACCTGACATGTTGTTTTACAACTTTTCTAGGTAGCTGCTGTAGAGCAGGATTTTCTATGTTACATTCAAAAGTTGGGAATTTGCTGAGGCTTAATGTGTGTACACTGCTGCACACGAGATGAGCATCCCCATCTGTGGGGCAAACTGTTTTGAGTCAACAGATTTTATAGGAGGCACTGAATACCTTGGGAGTCAAATGTATAACTTTGAGAAATCCTGATGTGTTTGGGGCATCTGCCTCTTGTACTTCCAAGTACTAGAGACACTCCTCGTGAGTTGCCAGGGAATGCAGATATCCTTAATATAATAAATCACTTGTATCTTACCACGTCAGTCATTCTGTGATGCTCTTCAGCTCGAAGGAGTTAGCATTATTTTTCACAGACTTTATTCTGGATAAAATCTACCTTCACCCATCCAGTGGAGACCCACCTGAACAGGAGTTCCTGTTGCAGAGATTTGGAGCTTGCTGAGATCTTCCTAAGAGGAATAATTAGTGAGGATTATGGAAGGCAGTTTTGTGTTAGGAGCTGACTAGAGGCTCTTTGTATAGGAAGCAGTACTTCCCATTCAAATGCAGCAATTTGATGTGTGTGTTAGAAGGCAGAACATTCACATCACAAGGAACAGTTTGTTCCAGGGGAAGGAGGAGACCAAACCTTGCACTGAGAGACCTTTGCCACTTGGACCATAAACTTCTTGTATGTTTTTCTCATTACTTTCCCCAGTGCTTAGAAACACATAAACATTTTAGCAGCTCAGTAATGGTACAAACAGTTGTAATAAAGCAGGATGTTTTCCTCAAGAAAAATAGGAAAAATTCTCAGTCTGGGTGACTCTAGTATAACTCGAACAAGTGGAGCTTCCTATATTGTACATCCATCCTGCTAAATAACATATTATGCAAAAAAATCTTGAAGAGAGCTCAACTGAAGTTTATCCCTGTAGCTTTTAGGCTAGATGTATTCTTCAGAGCAGCTTAAAAGTATATTATTCAGTATAATTTTAAATCAGCTATCCAAATAAATTACCTTTTTTGGGTTTTCTCTTCTTGTTCTGGCTAACCTGATTTCAGTACAAAGTTATCTCTGCTACATAACTGAAGTTTAGTCTTTTCCTCAGTGTCACTTAAATAATCAGACTGCTTGTTGTATTTATCAAAATGTATTTCACTCTGGGAAAGGAAAGTATCTGCTCTTACTTCAAGACCTTTACTGCAAGAACCTCATCAAACTGTGGGCTTGCAGCCATCTTTTCTCTTCAGCCCTGTTTCTGAACTGCAGGAGAAGCTTATTGCTGTGGTAACAAAGCAAGATGTTAAAGTTGTACAGCTGCCAGAGGGAGCTCTGGTGTTTCTTCCTCTGAAGGTAAAGATGACTCCAGCTTGTTTCTGTGTGATACAGCTCCAGTAGAATGCTGCCACAAGCTGCCGTGGGAAGTCCTGCTTTACTGATTCATCTGGACATTAAAATATGTAGGCAAAGCCAGATGTATGATAACGTGGGTCCTACACTTTAGTATATGTTCAACTTTTTTGCAGTTCCCAGTGTGACTAGATTAGTGTAGTTTTCAGAGATTGCATTTTCGAGGCCTTTTAGAGGGATGAGTGAATGTTGTGTGCAATGTGACTGATTCACTTATCTCCACTTGAGGTCTTGGTGCTGCAGAGTTTATGCTGAAACCAGCAGTGAAGGGAGGTACCAGCACAGAGGATGCTGAACTGGCATCTCTGTCAAGTGTTTGCTGGCAGCTCTGCTGCTGTCCCACAAGTGTCTTTCTGGCATTTAAAGGACTCTTAGGCAATAGGTTTCTCCTTAGAGTGGTCTGATATCAATGAAAAGCAAAGTGTTTCTCCAAATCTTAAAATAGGGGAAAGAGGAAAGAATGCTGCTCTTACCTCTATTGAATCTCCATTCCTTTGGAATCTTTTGTTTTAAGAACAAAGGAGAACTGGGAAAACTAGCTGTCTGCCAGAATAAAAGTCAAAAGAAGGATCATTGTGTTTAGAGATCTTGATCTCATTTAGTGAAGAATTTATTCTGTGAATGTCTGCAATTTTCTAGCGTCTTTTAAAATGATACATGTGGTATAAAACATTCTAACAAACAAATCTGTGCTTTTGTAGAAGGAATCAATGTGTTTTGAAAGTCTAACAGAGTAATTTATTTCCCTGAAGTTTTTAAAGGAAAATAAAATGGTTTCAGGAGAATTTTGTTACTGATGATATTTTGGTTTCAAGGAAGGAAACTGGAACTGTGAAGATTTCACTTGGCAATGTAGAAAAAATACATAGAAGTAATGAAAATAAACATGTCAGTTTACTCTCAACTTAATACTGTCAAAGATGTAACTAATAAAAAATGCTAGCAACTGCATGATGGCTGTGTTTTGAACAGTTTTGTACTATAGGTTCTAACTGACGTTAATTAAAGGTCTAATAGTTATTACCAGAAACTAGGCTGCTTTTTCACACCCCTCTGTGTTTCTGCCAACTTCTTTGTAGTCAGTAGACTTGATCAAGTTGATAGTTCTTTGGTTCTTCAGTATGTCTTTTCAGTTTCTGGTTTACATTCCCCTGCTGGGATGGCAGTCGTTCCTGTAGAGAAATTCAGACGATGGCTGAGGAACTCTGAGTTGTGTAACTACTTCTCTTCAGTTGCCCACTTTCCTGGAAGTATTTTTGATGGCATGATCATCTTACTGAGCTTGTTTCAATATTTTTTGATTTCAGTGGGGGTGGAACCTATGCTTCTGGTAGTGTTCAGTGAACAAGTAAGATATATAGCTCCTGCTGACTTTAATTTGTTTAAACTGATTTTGTCGCTTTGTAATGTGCTCTTGTCGCATTGCAATACAAATGTGCCTTGTATTACATTGTGATAGTAAAAATAAATGCATATTTGAACTTGTAACCCTCATCTCTGTTTAGAAAAACAAACTTCTCTGCCAAAGACACTGTACTGCAGTAAACCTTGTGCCCCTAAAACTCAAAGCTTAGTGCCATATCCTAACTAGATGTTCACTGGAAAGGCTACAAAACAATTAAATGAAATCCGATGGCCCATAGGTGTGGTATAAAACACATTTAAAACCAAACCAAACCAAACCAAACCAAAACCAACCAACAAACAAAAAACCCCCACCCAAATCCTCCTCAAACATGGTTTTATTTCCCAGTGAATATGGGAAATGTTCCAAAGCTTAATTAAAAAAACATGTCTTTAAAAAGACCACCTCAAATTTAAAACCCTTTTGTTTAAATAGTGATCAATGATATTAATTGAAGTAGATATTGAGCCTGGAACACTTATATAACTTATAACACTTATAACACTTAAAAAGCAGAATGCTACTTTATCTTCTCCTTTAATGGAGTCTCCTTACTTTTTCATTTGGTTATTAAATGTAACAAACCTTATATGTTACCATTCTGCCAAATAAAGGAAGTATTAGATTTAGTTCGATTGTTTTATTAGGTATATCTTCTACAGGTCTGTCTTTCTCAGCAAGCATATGGTGGTAACTGACTTTCATAAACTTTTTCTGCATTGTGTAAAAACATCCATGTGTGCATGGAATTGATATGCCATCAAAGAGGAGAATTTCATGTGTATGTGTGACTCAGAAGCTTGGAGTCACAAAAAAGTAGGTTATTACATATCCACTGCTTATGTTACCATGTGTAAATAGCCTGAAAGAAACTGCCTGTTCAGCTTTGTTATTTTTGTGAAGCCTGAGTGTTGAATGGAAATAGTTCAGTATAAACCTGGCATGATTTCAGCTCAACAGGCTTGGCTACAAATATGCCATAATAAAAAGAAAGTTCTACAATGTGTGTCATGAAAGTACTCAGAACTGCTGCTGAGTTACTTTGAAACTTTTAACTGTGTTTTCATGTAAATAACGTCAGGCCAAGATTTCACCCTGAACTTGTTCATACTTTGACTATATTTTAGTTCTTATCATAGTGATGTTAATTTTAGGAAAAAGATTCTTTGTAAACAAACTAATTCTAATCTCTAGCTTTAGTTTATAAGAGCAGCAGGGCTTATTTCTGAATAATTACATAATATTTTAGCACTTATTTACATATGTACTTGAATATGTTATGAGTATTTTGCTAGTTCATGTTATTGCATCCATGCATGTGTTGCTCGTCAATGTTTAGTAGGATTTCATCTGGACACCAGCTCTGGATAAGTGCTGTGCAGCACCTGGATGTGCAGGCTTCCCTCTGAGAGGATTGTGAAATGCTGAAGGATTGAGCTTGTTTGTCCAGACACTGCATGTAATTAATAGGGAAAGAATATTGAAACCAGCAAATAAAAATAAGTTCTCATCCCAACTATTAATCCCATCTGCCTGTGTAATTCCAGGCATGAATGAGATCCAAGAAATAGGAATTCATCAGAGTCCATGTGTTCTTTACTTTTTCCATTTTTTAATCAAGTGGATGAAAAAAAGAGTTTTTACAGATGAGATTAGTATGTCCTGAGGATACTTTGGATACAATGGGAATATATAATTTACAAATTCTCTAATAGAAATGTCTGTGAAATATTTATATCAGTATTGTTCAGTGTCTTACTGTTACTGTTTTTTAAATATAATTTACTTCTTTCTGAAGAGTTCTGTTTGCCAGTATTGACTTGAAAGGCTCCCATGGAGGCAACATTAATTATTTATATTGGCAGAACCCCAGACAGTTTGTATACTTTAAAATTATTTATGTCTCCATTTTTCCTTGGTTGACTAGACTTCCCTCGTGTTACAGGTTAACTTTTGAAGTAAGGAATTGTTAGGTCTATTTAAATGAAGTGTAGTAGCTCTTGTTAAAGCTTTACCAAGAATATTTCTTTATTGTATTTAATCAGGTGGGTAGCTCTTGCCACATTGGTATGGGACTTTTCTTTCCTTTTTACAGAATTCTATTTTATTTGTCTTGTCTCTCCCTTTGTCAGCCTAAAATGTCAATGCTTTAGTGTTTTCTAGAAATCATTTTATAGAATGCTGGCAGGTCAGAGTGCACTTTTGATTAGGTTGTTATTTTCGTATTAATGGTGAAACCACCCAAAGGAAGCTTCACAACTAACAATTATGGAGCCTTTCTTGGGGAAAGGGCTGCTGAGTTTCTGTGGGAGGGAAGATTAAAATAAAACACCCCAAAGAATTGGACATGTGTTTCATAGGCGTGGTTGGTGTGAAGCTCATGTAGAGATTGTACTCAACCTTTGCTGGATTCTGTAGGATTAAAGCTTTTTGAAACATGTGCAAAGCAATTTTCATACCACTGAGTAGTTTCTAGTAGTAGTGCCAACTAGTTTGCCACAGGTATAATAACTTAAAATGCTTCTGTGTGAATAAAGCCCCCTACAAAATGAGAACTACCTTATGTCTAATACACTCTGTTGTTTTGGGTTTTTGTTTGCTTGCTTTTTTGTTGTGTTTTTTCTTTTTCTTTTTTTGTAAAAGAGAAGATTTTACACCTCATTGATTTGATTAATACACGAGACAATTTAATATTAAAAATTTCATGGAAAAATAATGAATTTAGACCTTATTCTGGCTGTCTCAGTAATTGAATTTATTATATTTTCCTACTTTCCATTCTCCTTGTTTCTACAATAGTAAGGGTAGTCTAGTAATAAGCTATCCAAAAACAAACTCTTATTCTCTTATTCAGTTATTAAAGCAATAATAAAGTTGGTTCTTCTTTTGAGATTAGTAAGATAATTGCATTTTGAGTTACAACTGCTGCAAGAAGAAAGCTAGTGGAAATCTGTAAATGTTCAAATGACAGCATTGATATATACTTCTTACACCATGTGTAGATTAGGAAGAGGGATGTCATTTAAAATATGTTCCCTAGAACACTTTAAACATTCCTGAAACAAGTATTCAACATATCTGAAAATGTGTTAGCTTTATCTAGCTGTACAAAATCCTGCAGAAAAACTTCTTTTGTGGACAGTTTGTTTAAAAATTAAGCTGATATGTCCAAAATGTCATCACTCATAGTCCATGTAACATTCTGAACATCTATTTAAATCCTTCATAACTATATGAAAGTAAGTTTATTAGCACTTGAAGGTTATACACAAAGTGACCTTAGCTCACAGGTTTTTTTTTAGCTTAATTTAGTTTTTACACAGTTTAACTACGGGTTTAGACAAAAGAGCTCAAGTGATCTCTTTCCTAGTTCTTTCAACAAATTTTGCCTTGTACTACAACAGTAATATTTAGGTCAATATTTAAAGAAGACATGAATTGAAACAAGAATGAAACATTCTCAATATTCCTGTAGTTTAGGAATTTATGCATACTGCATGTAAGATCAGATTTTTTTTCACGCAGTGGCTGGAGAAGCTTGCACACACCTACCAATTCTAATGCTTGGCCATTTATTGCTTCCCTTCTTGGCATTCTCTTGTCTCTGTTCTTTGAACAAAATAATGTACCTGTTTATGTAACCCCTTGTCCTCATTGCTGTTGGTTAGAGATAACCAAGGGGCACTTTAAGTTCTAGCAATCCTCCCCAAAGCTGCACCTCATCCAACTGGGGAATCTGAAGATACAGTTACCAGCAGGAGATGTCTTTTTAGAATTTTTCCTTGAGACTATTTCTGCCTTCTGGCCCATTGATTTTCAAAGAACCATTTTAAATAACAGTTCTGAGCCTGCTTTGAAAACTAGAAAAGACATTTTCTGTAGATAGTGTGGGGCCTCCTTCTCTACTGTATTTGTTAGAAATTACAGTAGTTAGATACTGATGAGATCAGAAATTCAGTATGGTTCAGGGAGTACCATTCTCTTCAATCTCGGCATGTTAGCAGATGTGGCATGTTCATCTTTCAGACCTGAATTTAGTCCTGCAGTTAAAAAACAAAGTAAAAAATCCAAATCAGTTTTGTTTCCTTGAGACACGTCAGGGAGCAGTGCTGTTCCAAAAAAGGAAAGGAGAGGCTCATGTCTTTTCACCTTCAAAAGTCTGTGGAGCAGCCTGAGTGTGCTGTGGAATGGAATAGAATGTATTCTAGTCACAGTGTAGTAATTTCTTTCTGCTTCCTGTAACTCAGTTCTATCCCACATCATCCTTGAACAGGACTGTTTCTTAAGTGCCAATCTTATATTTATATTGATTGACAAGTTTGAAATGATTTCTTTCTGTAGTTCATTAGGAGCCATCGACAGAGGAAGTTGGTAACACAGCTTGGCACAACTTGGCTAAATTGAGGGGGAAGAGTTCTTTTAGTATGGATGTTTTGTTGAAATTAACATTAATCCATCCATTAAAAAAGTTTTTCATTCTGTTACACATGCCCCAGAAATTAATTTCTTGTTTAGTATTCTTGACTGGCTCTGCTGTAGTTCCTTTATGCATGCAAATTCAAAATGCATACAACTTAATTCCTCTCTTGCTTCCAACCTCTAATTTATCACAATTGAATCATTGTTCTCGGGTTCACTGTGCAATTAGCGACTGCCTGCTTGAATATATGCACCTTTCTTTTTCCAGAAGTCAGGCTGCTGGATTTTCTTTTCTGCAATGTAATTTGCCTGGAGGCAAGTGCATCACAGATAATCATGGAATGACAGTGAAAGAGATGTGCTCAATTCCTAATTTATCAATCTTCATGTGCTTAATGAGTTCTTGTATTACTTCTGTTTCTGTGTCCTTTTCTCTAGGAATGAATCCCTAGTTTGGATGATCAGTAAGATAAAAGCCTTTCTTTTGTGCCTCATGAGCTGGTTGATAGTGCAGCAGACCCCAGAACATTATTCTGTGACTGCTATTTGTTTGAGTATCAAGTGCTTACCCTCTCCTGCTTTCTGCTGTGACTTACCAAGAGCGTTTTTATTATCTTCAACCCAAATTAATTTATTTTCAAAGGCTGTTTTCCTGGAAGCTTTTAGTCAGAAAATAGGATCTGGAAACATATCATCTATAATAAATCTCATCTCTTATATTGTGTAGTTGTTTATGTGATTTGTGAACTCCTGATCTCAAGGGTGAGGACGTCTGGTTATGTTACCTAAAATACATGTTACAGAATTTTCAGAGCATTTCTAGGCTATACAGGAAAGCAAACAACTTCTGAAGCTTTTATTTCCAAATACGATGGAGAATGTGAAAGAGCAATTGAATTACAATGTGCCTCGGAGAAAGTAAAAGGAAAATTGCTTTTGTAAGGAAAGCTCTGGTATAATTTTGTCACTTTGCTGTTTGTACTTGCCATTTTGGCCCCATATATTAATCCTAGCAGAAAACTATGTAATCACCATACTTTCTATAATAGGGGAGGAAATGAAATGAAAACAATTTATGGGAAGGAAATGGAAATGTATTATAAATAGTGAAGCACAGAAGAGTAAGAAATAACAGTGAAATATGAACCAGTTTGATAAAATAAAGTCAATTTTAATAAAATCAGAAAAAGAAATTAAAGTTTTCATTATACCTTAATGTCAGAAATGAAGAAAAATCTTTGAAAATAACTAGCTAATTTCAAAGCTTTGAGTCTTGGCTGTTTTCTTTCAAATATTGTATAATTAATTAGCTAATAATAGTATATTTAGGGGAGGTAATATGGTAATATATGTAATTTTCCTAATATCAATTGCATGTTTCATTTTTTGTGATTCATATAAGGGGAAAGGATGGACTGGTTGCTGTTCATAATGTATAACATTGCTCGAATGTGTGGCAATAAGCAATATTTTCAGAGTAGCAGGATGAAATGTGTGCTTATAACTTTTTAGCTCAGCAATTAAAATCACAATGGTGATCACAAGATAAAAGAGCAACATCAGGTTTAATGATAATTCAATATTTCATCTAGAAATAATACTGAGTTTCTGTGAGAACTGAGTTTTGAAGTCAAGCTACAACACTTAAAGCATCTGATCTCTTGGTAATATAATTTAATATAAATATGTCTTCCTTTGGCAGATGTATAATCATGTCTAATCTTGTAACACTTGATACATGTGTTTCAATGCCTATGAAGGAAGGTATATATATATATCTCAGCCGCTGTATTTTTAGTGAGCTGTTTTCCCTGCCCAAGTAATTTATTCTGTACTAAATATGACCTTTATTTCATGTAAATCTCAGAATTTATTTTATAAATGTTTATTGTAAGGGTATTCATTACCAGGTATGTTTAAAGTTTAGCACCTTTTGGTATTTAAAGTGCAATTTTCTTAATAGTTCTAAGACACTTCATTTATTTAAAAAAAAATTTTGAAATTCTTATAACTATGACTTCTTAATTATGGTGTTGTGGCCTTTATCTTCGGCCTTAGACTGGTTTTGAATACAAATCCTTTTTTTGAGTTTATGTATAGATGCCACTCAGAAGAATATGTTTGAGATCCTCTTCTGGTAAAGAGGCTGTAATTCATGTTCCTTTTTGGCAAAGAAGGTATGACCCACTTGACTCACTTGAAACAGGAGTTTATAATGGCCCTAGTTCCTAGGATATGGAAGAAGTGAGTGGAAAAAAGACTAGAAAGGCCATTATTTCCACACAAGTTATTCTTGACACACTTGACTCTCTCAGTTGAAATTAAAACCCTGAAGTGCCCATCACCCTGGAGAATCTGCTGATCTGACATCTGAGTCTTGGGCAGAGAGATGCAAACTCGAATGCAAAGGATTCACCCCTTGGCAACCTCTCCTTTTGTCAGCGATGGCTGCCTGTGTGGAGCAAGTGCCAGCTGCTGAGTGGAGATTCCTCTCAAGCTTTGGACAGAGTGCAGTGGAACTCTCCCAAGAGCCACGTTTTTTTCACCTACCATGATTAGGCAGTGGAAATACACAGGAATGGGGAAGCACCTAAGAGTCTCCCTAAGGAAATGCAGACATGATGGTGGCTTTGCAGTGATCCTGAGATGGGATTTGAAGCATTTTCCCCTTGTAATGAAATACAGTAGATTCTCCATTTGTGCATGTAACACAGTTAACATCTCTGTCACTTTGAGGCACAGAATGGTGCTCTAACCCGGGGCAGACACATTCTGCTAGAGCTGAGTGTTCACTGCTCAGCTGAGCAATTCACCCTAATGCCTGGTGAAAACTGATGAAGCTGAGTAGGAGCAGGGGAGGAGAAGCACTGGACTGAAGTGGGGCCTGAGGGGGGAAGACGCTCCTCTAAGTGTTTGTTTAACTCTTGGTCTTTTCTCTCAAAACCCAAATCTGTAATTAAGAGTTTACATTAATTGGCAGTAAACTAAGTGAATTTCCTCAGTCAAAATGGCCTTGCCCATGCAGCTCTAACTCCACAAAGCATTGCAACACCACCATTACCTGGGCAAAAAAGGGCTGATGGAAAGTAAAACAATGAGAGAAATGTGTTATTTGGTAAATTGTCCTTTAGGTGTGGTCAGTGATCTCATCCACAGGAGTGGATCACTTGTTCCAGCTCACATATTGGAGGGAAATGTGCAGCTTTAAGAGTGTGCTATTCCCAATTACACAGCTTTTTTTAATGAAGCATGAACTCAGAAGTGCTGTAGAACTTGTTTTACTTCACCTTCCTTGTGAAAATTGAGTTTTTGTACTTAATCTCTAAAACATGACAGAAAATATCTGAAGCATGTACCACCTGCTTTTCCTTTCATCTTGATTCATTCATTAGCTTCCTCGTATTAAAAGCCCTCCAAGACATAATTAACCCTTTTTTGATACTGTGAAACTTGAAACAATCATTAAAACTCATTAAAACAGAGAAATGTACTTTCAAAAGGCGTTTAATATCAAAATTTCCTTGATTTTTTTTACTTGTGAATAGGGTGGAATACTGAGGGTATGGCCATCAAGGTTTCAGTCTTTACTGGCTAGTCAAGTAATTAATGATAATTGGTTGTTTTGCATTGCAGAACTGTGCTTCGTGATAGAAGAGCCTTTGATAAAATAATTTTCTATGATGGAATGTTGTCTTCTGAGTATGCATTATATAATGATACTTTCAGCAAGTCCTTTTTGTCCAGTTAGAAGAAAATATAACTGAAGATAAAAATAAGTTACCCAAAGTTTCACTTTTTTCTCCCTCTTCACATTCTCAGCCCAATAGGTATTATATTGTACAACCACAGGATATTTCATAATCCAGTTTTTAATGACAATATTCATATTCAGGAAAATAGTTTTGATATTTAACCTTCTGTCACATAACTGATTATACTGGATCTTTATATGGGTCATGTTTTGCCAGACTTCTAATTTTATCTTAAAACTCTGACAAAAAGAGAACCATGGGAAAAGGGTGTGCTTTTAATTTTTGTCAACTCTACTTGGTAACTAAATTCAAAGTAGTTGAATTTTCTAAAATACATTACTTAGACACCAGTGCTTCTCTTTAAAAATTGCTGTTAAAATATGAACAGGACTATTTATGTTGGGAAAATGCTACTTTTTATGTACTTAAAAAAACCATTGGATAACTAGTAGAATTTTTAGAAATTCTCAGAAATTCAGAAAATGAAAAATGAGAGGACATAGACCAGTCCTTAAAATTCTCCATCTAGGTATATGATAATATTCTTATCTGCTTCCTCAGTGAAGTTAAGCTAAAATTTTACTTAAAATTACAAACCGAGAAATATTATAAAAGCCTGTGTATAGGCAGATGTGAAAGCTGTAATCTGCCAGGACTCCTCTTGATGGAAAGCAAGATATGATAGAGATAAAAATTTGTCAGAAAAATAATTTAAAAATAAAATGTGTTTGGATACATCCCTGTGTAGAGGGAGGACAGCATTAGGAAAGGGAAACTATAACATGAATTGAAAGCAATGTAGACATTTCAAGAAATAACAAAAGTAATAAAAATGTATTACTGATTTGTGCCTTGTTAATAAAATGCCCTAATTCTAATCAACCATGCAATTATTTCTTACAATTTTTTACAGCTTAGCTGATATGACTTCAGAATGCAAAGCTTTCTCAACTACAGTGATTTGCTGCAGCTAATTATTATTGAAAAAAAATTACTGTGATTCTTTGTAAAGGTGTCCTTATTCTTCCTTTTAAGGTATGGGATGCTGTAGATACAGGCTGCTGTTTAAAAACATACTCCTGTCACTCCTGTGCTGTTCGAGCTGCCCGGTGGTCATCTTGTGGAAGAAGGATCCTCAGTGGAGGCTTTGATTCCACACTGCATTTAACAGATGTAGAAACAGGTAAAGGCCATGAAGACTGCATAATAGCTATTTCTTTGTTGTGTACAGGTAACTTGGGATCTTGCTAGTTTTATTCTTTCTTCTAAAATATAGACAGATCTGTAGATGAAAGTTGGAATTTTTGAAATGTGACCTTACTTGAAAAATGTATCCTAGCAATTAAGAGTAGTTGGAGAAATTTGAAAAAACTGAAATATCTTTCAGTTCAATTTCTGTTGTCAGATACTACACAGATGAATAGAATGAAATGTGTATTTTTTATGCTTTGACATGGTCATTCATTAAAGTGTTTGAAAAGCCTCTTACGGCTGAGTTCAATAACATTTATACATATATTTAATTTAAACATAGGCTTGTATCTCATTCTCTGTTGGGTTGAAGTTTGTGCTTAATTAGGTGATTTTTTCTTTTTTCTGAATAGAACCTTAATTAGGAGCATAGACAAATTCTGGTATGAAACCTTGAGACTGAGCTTGTGTTGCTTTGATGCATTTTTGAATTTGATTTGGGATTTGATTGTTGTAACCTTAACGACTAATTTCCTGGATGCTGTGTCTCCTCATGTCTCCTTCCCAAACTAAAGTGCTTCTGTCAGCTGTATTCCTTCTCTCCTTAATGGATGTCACCAGCATCCAGCAGCATTCACTGGGGCTGTGCATAATAGGACATCTCTGTGTGTCTGTAATGAATTAGGTCCAAAATGGGACCTTGTCAAGGGAATAGATGCAATTTTATATTGTGCACTGAATTTATTTTTAAGTGTTTAACTCCTGCAAAGGTGCAATATTTTTTGTAAGACTACAATAGAAATCCTTACAACAATTCCAAGCAGTTTTTGCCTAGGAGGATTTTCTCTTGCATAAAACCAAGAATTACATTGTATGTGAATATCTGGAAAGCAGAAGTCCTATTCAGATGAACTGGGAAAGCGGCCAAGAAAATTTTTAAATATTGTTCACATAAGAAAAAGACTCTTTTCTGTGCTCTAAGAATTTATTTTTCTCAACAATAGTCGTAACAGAAGTATTTAAATTCAATGATGGCTGAAAGGGAGCTGTTGCAGTATGGGAATGCAAAATATGTTACAGAATACTGATGTTTTGAGAATATTCAGCTTTTTTAATGGGGAAAGGAGCTTTATATACTTGGTGTAGTAGTATATGAGGTTAATATACCAAGTCATTAATATGTTAGACTTCTACAGCAACCTTTCTAGTCTCACAGATAACTGAATCTTACTAATCCTAGTGGATTTGCTTTTGTCTGTAACGCTTGCAAATTCTAAACAGAATGGCTATCTTCTTAATGCGATTTATAGCAGTTGAATAGATTTTGTGTGTCTGAATCATTGAAGGGCCTTCTCTGGAAAAAATCTCATAAAATCACAGCACAAATTCCAAAGATACATAATTTAAATGATATATTTTAATTTCTAACATCTCCTTGGCTTAACTATCCAGTAATGGGATAGGAGTCAGGATTAAGTTGATTATAGTGATTCATTTATACTTTTCTAGGAAATGACAGTAAGAGCAAAATATATTTACTAAGTTTCAAAGCACATAAGTTTGTAAATTGTTCTTTTCTTACTGACTTGTGAATTACATAGTGTTTCTTGGTATTTAAATAAACCGTATGTGTAAAATGAATGCTTATATATTTGAAAAGATCAGATATTCATTATTGCCTTATTTCAATAACACAGAATTCCTTGTAGTTCCTTTGAACTGTGGTTCTGTTTGGACCTGACTTTCACACCTCATTTGGAAAAGTGTAATATGAGTGATTAGAATTTTAGTCTGATTTACTATGTATGCAAGCCACTTTCTGAGCTCCTTCCCTGTTGTAAAGTTACTCTTTTCATACATTTCAGTCAGTTCTGTTCAAAGAAACAGGGCAAGCAGTTTGCCTCTGGAATCCAAATCAATTTGATATAAAAAGCCTCATTTCCATTTGAAAAACACTGAGGCATCTATAAGATTTTGATTTACATTAGTTCACTGAATCATTCATTCCTCTTCACTCTTCATCAGTGCTGAGATGATTTCTTCTTTGATTAACTTCAGATAGATGTTAGAACTGTTGCTTCACAGAGGACTTTCATATACTTTTTTGGACTTCAGTCTTAATTACTTTCCATTGCTAGTGTGAACTAGCTACCAGTGTGTTTAAATGTAGTAAGTGCATGCCAGAGGGATTTTATAAATAATAATGTTCTCTTTAAGGCTCTATGCTTTGTCTCTTCAATATTTTGTTCTGGTTCAACATTTTCCCAATCCTTTCCTAAAACCTAATCTTTCTTGTCTTTGTTTTCAGTATAGGTTTCATATATTACATCTGTGTTATAAAAATTTTTACATGTCCTTCACTAAAAGAAACCTAATGGTCTGAATAGAACAACTTTAGGAATGGTTGCAAATACAGTTTAGTACATGCATGGTATTGAGCTGCTGAGTTGTGGGGGATTTTCATGTCATTTTCTGTTGGTTTTCTGTTAGGAACATAGTTTCTGCCCTATTAAATCAAGATTGTAGTCTGGCTAATTGTTCTGGGCCTGATGAATGCTAGGTATGGTATTTCTCAAAGGAATGTGTCAGCATTTTTTTTAACAAACAGTGCCAGAACAAATTCTCCAGGAAATTTTCTTTCTAAGATTGGACTTTAATTTGGGTATTCCTTGTCCTAATATATTGCATTTTCTGGAGCAGTTTTTAAAATATCTATGATCTGAACAACATCAGAATAGAAGCAAACACGGGAATCCAATTAATCTTGAAGTCGAATTTTTGTTGTTGGAGTGAACTCTTGATGTAATGCTAGAAGACACATCCATGGAATCTTACCCTGAAGTTTTACAGGACCAAACCTCTTGCCCTTGTCAAATGTATGTAATGAAAGTTCATATATGTAGGAAGATCTAAGATGCTGAAAGCATTAAAAACGGGTTGATAGGAATCTTAGGAAATTCAACAAGAACATGCATCTGGAATGGAATAATCCTGTGCAACAGACCAGGCTGGTGCTCAACTAGTTAGAAAGCAAACTTGTCTTTGCAGGAAAGTTCCTGGAGGTCACGGTGCTGAATATGAATCAGCAGTCTCCTCTTCCAGCAAAGGTCAGCTTCATTCCAGGCCAGATTAGGAAGGGTTTTCCTAGCACACAGAGAAACCAAGCTCTTCCCAGATATGTACAGTGAAAGGATAAGAAGCAAAGGAAAAATATATGAACATAGAAACTTGTTGGCTCAACTGAAGGGTCATCAAACACTAAACCAGGCTGTTCAGAGAAGGTGTTGACTCTATACTTGGTGATATTCAGAACTTCCGTGGACAGACCCATAAGTGACCTGCTGCAGCTGGACATAATTTAAGTAGGAGTTTGGACTAGATGATCTCTGGAGGAACAACCTACATGATACTGTGATGAAGAACAGGGCAAGAGAAGAATTCAAATTAATGAGGTACAAGGAGTTCTCTTACCCTGGTTTGAATAAGAGGTAGTAGGTGTTGTTGTGCAAGTCTTTTTCTAAATTCAGTTTTTGTAGATCATTTATTATCTTCAAGGGTCATGCATTGCCTTAACACCAGGATATGAAGCTAAGACTCTCCACAAATATAGTTTTCTTAAAAGCTATTGTACACATTCAGAATAGGGGTCTGATCCAAAAGATGCATTAATTTTTAAGGAACTCAAGGTTATTCATGAGTCATTCACATGAGTGGTTTTGTGATTAGTTGCAGTTTGCATCAGGCAAATTCAGTACTGCATTATGGAGATTCACAAATACTGGTAGATCAAAAAACTACAGATTTACTGCCTGCTAATGGTTAATATTTTTGTTATTGCCCTATTTTATATATGTTATTTCTTTATAAAAGTAAAGCCTTTTGAATGGTTTCAGAAATGTGATAATAATGCAGCAGTCTGAGACTCCCTGGTTTTGTTTTTCACTAATAACACACAGTCATTTTCTATTACTGGTAGTTCAGACACACTGTTATTTACAGAGTATTAAATAGTGCTATATTCAGAGAGCATTGAAAAAAAATGCTTTTAAAACAATTCTAGGTCAAATACATTTGACATTTAACTTCAGTTACATCCAGATGCAACGGAGATGCTCTACCAGCTTTAGAAGGGTAATTGTATTTTTAAAATTTATTTATAACGATTTTATTTTTGGAGTGTATGTTTTATTCATCAGTAGATTTTTCATTAGTCACAAATGAATTGGTATAATAGCATAGGCAGAACATTGGCTGGGTTTTTACTATTTGCATATTGTAGATACTTTTCATTCCTTTAATATTATGACAGAGGGAATGTTCCAAGAAATTTTGGCACATTTCCTAAGTTGCCAAATGTTGCAGTTGTATTTTAGTTCATGGACTGAGCTTGGTTTCAAATATCATTTCCTCAGAGTTATAATGAGAGAGAGTGTTTCTTAATGGAACATTTTGTACCTACCAAGAGAATGGTTCAAATTTTCTTTTTATGTATTTTTTCTATTCTAATTTGATAGTTCTATAGATATAACATTACTATTTTTAATGTACTTGTATTTGTTCACATAGGAGTTTTAGTTCTCTTACCTAAGCTTCACCCCAGCAGAGCTGTGGCATTCCTCTATTCCTGCCTTTCTCTCCCAGTGCTATTTAGATAGTATGCTTTAATATGCAGAAAGGTTTTATATGACACCTCAGAAAAAGCCCAGTTGATTTTTAAAAATTTTAAAAATAATTTTTTTTTATTACTTATTTTTTATTCTTTTGAGTGGATGCAGGCACCTTAGATGTGAGGTCAAAGGTTTCCCCCAAATTCAGCAGTCTTATGAAATGTATTGAACATAGTTTAGAGGTCACTGTCCAGCTACGAGATAACAGCATTTTACTTTTTATGCTCACTGGTGCAAAGTCTTTGCTAAAAGAAGATAGAAAAATATTTTTTTGGTGACATTTTAAAGGTTAAAAGAGAAAATGATTTAATATTTCAAACCTCCTCACATGCTGTGAACTTGTGAATATATAGGGGAAAAAATTAGGAAAAACATGTAGTCAATATAAGTTTGGTACTTGAAAAAATAATAAGGCCATTTGTAAGCAAGCATGGAGAAGTAGGAAACCACTGATTTGTAAAGAACAAATTATGTCTGATCAATCTGATGTTTTTTCTCAGTATTGGGCATGAGAGAGATTGTGACTGTTATGAAATATTTTTGTATATATTGTTTTATGTCTTTTCCTAAACACAGAGGGAAATCCATTTTGCTAAGCAAGATTGCTCTTGTGTCCTTTTAAGTCTTAGGCTTCACTTTTCTTTACAGATCAGAGTAAGGAAGTAAATGTTTTTGGGTTATGCATGTAGGTATGTGAACTCAGGACTACTAAACACAGTTACAGAAGTATCCTGTGCTGAGTTACTCTGCTGATGTTCTGTGAAAAATTCACAATGTTAAAAAGCCTTTATAACATCTGATTCCATAGCTGAGCAGTTTCACAGTAGGCTGCTGCATAAAGGAGCAGAAACACATATTCAAGACATTTTTAAAGATTGTTTTTCCGTACTCTGTATGTTACTATTATGTTACTGGCAAGCCTTTAATGCTTGGAGAATTGAATTAAAGCCTTTAAAGAACATAAAACACACTACAAAAAATATAATAGGTAGTGTTACTGAAATTGTGAAAATTAAGGATTTAGAGAAACATTGGCTTTCTGCTTTGGAATAACAACCCCTGATACAGGGAAATGATATGTGGTATGGATTTTCCCTCAATTAGCTAAAGATATTTTCAGAAGACATAATTTTCTACTCTCTGAGTTGGTTATGCTGCCTTTAGGAACTAAAATGCAATAAATATGTATGCAATAAAGGTACATACAAGCTTGCTGAATTACACCTGTTATGTCTAAGGGAGTCTTCTCCTCAAAGGCCATTTTTTGCAATATATAATGCCCCCCAAAGGTGAATGTTTCATTTTAATAAACTGAGTAATTGTAGAGAAAAATATATGTAACTGTAAATAATGATTTCCAGAAAGGTGGAGGAGGATCAATAGCAAACACTGAAGCTGGATTTTCCAAGCTATGGAGTAGGTTCCATCATAGCAGGATTACAGCCTGGAAAGAACAAATTCTGCTCATAGTAGTATAATACACTAAGCAAAGTTTGTACAGAAGAGGGCTGAGAGTTGAATTCATTGTTTCAAATTACTGAATTGCATGACCTAATTTGCCCCATGTCATCTTCTGCGTTGATCTGTTCCATCTCTCAGATGGTTGTTTTTCCTAAATTTCTGATTGCATCATGAATAAATTTTAGTTCTGACAATAGAAGTATTTCCTTTCTGTAACATTGTGATCCTCCCCTTTTGAGTATGTTTCCTGCTGCTGTTCAGCCTCTCTGCATTCCAGTCTTGCTTATTTTCTGTGACATGGCAGTAGAATGGAATTCATGTGTACATCTAATAGACTCTTCCAAGCACTGTTTACTTAGTTTCCAAAAAGAGATGTTTGACTGAATTTCACTTTGGGGAGTGAGACAAGAGAGAGAGTTGTATTGCAAAGTGTTAGTTGGAGAGCCTGAGCTTCTTTGATTAATTTATTGTGATTGTTTCTGAGATCAGTAGAAAAAAAAAGGTTAATATCTGCATCAAATGGTAAGGTAGCAGCTTAAAATAGGAAAAAGAAGGAGATTGAAGAGTATAGAGGTGAATAAGATGCTCAGGTTGTTTGCATTAATTTTGTTATTACACTTTAATGTAGAATTCATAACACTGAGATCCTTATGGTTTAATTATGTTAGTGACTGTCACTGAGAGCTTTTGGATAAATAACAGCTTCTAGAAGACAAGAAAAGGGCAAACCCAGTGCCCACTTATCTTTGAAATGGGGGAGACAGAGTAGGGAATGAGAGCATTTTAGTTTCTGGAGAGAATATCAGGTGAATGATTAAATTACTTGGAAGTAGTTAGGAATGAGATTGAAAAATGGACTTACTAATAACAAATTATGTTAAATCAATCTTTCTGTGGAAGTAATGGATCCTGTAGTTAGTAGATGAAATTAATTTTGAACTAAATGCACATCTGTTTTTCTTGTGTTTTACCTGACTTTCTCATGTCTTAGGCTAGGGAATACAAGTATTTATTATAGAAAAAGCAGTTTTGAGAAGTCTTGTGGAGGTAAACACACAGCAAAGACAGTGTTTGCCAAAAGCTTGAATGATGAGTCCCACTCAATCAGTTGTGGATATGTCTAATGCCATTTGGATAATGCACTTTGTGCAGAACAGTGATCACTTGATGTGTCCTCTATAAGGCTGTGTGACAGGATTAGTACAGGCAGGCTGCATTTTTGCTAATTTCTGGGTGCAGTCCCATTGAAAATTTGATGATTATACTCCCAGAGTTTTTATTAAGCTGGGAACTAGTAAGAAACAAATTCCTTTGGGAGCAAAGTGCTATTAAGCTGAGTAGTGAGTCTCCATGGGGTAATTCAGTATTTTCTCAAGTGCTGTGGGTGAGAGTAAGATGCCTGTGTATGTGGCTTTTGTAAAGCCTGCCCAGTGATGCCTGGTAGTGGTGTACATGAGGGCAATATCTAGTTGCTCCTATAACTGATGATTTTAATACTTTCTTCCATCCCTGTGGAGTCTTTTTTTCCCCTGCAGCTGTTGGGATACTGAAAGCTCCCATGGTGAGAGATGGTCACTGTTAGATATGACTTGTGGAGAAAATCTCTGCTGCCCCTATGACTTTTTTGTCCTTTTGGGGAGGGAACTCATGGATGAAATTAAGTGTTTCACTTAGTAGTGACAGAGAGGCCCTTTAGATCTTGCATGGGCAATTGGTGGATAATTTGAAAAAGGACAAAAATCCCCTACAGATACCAGAATTCACATAGAACAACACTCACCTCTCCTTCAGGCTCTCTGTAATATCTTTTGCCTGCCTTTTCCCTGGATGAGTATGTGTGATGAAGTAAAATCTTTCTCTTCTTTAAACTGAATAAATAAGTGATTTACAAGTCTTAGCCTGTTGAGCAATACCTCCAGCTTGTGTGTGTAAGTTGAGTTCAGCAGATGAAGAAAATGGAACTGATGATGAAATCAAATCAATCAGCCCCAGATAATGAAATAAGCATAAGAAAATCTATGTGAATGATTTTCAGTATTCTACACCTAACAGTAAGAGTTTACATCTGTCAGTAATGTTTTTAGCTGAAAGTATTTTCAGTTGTTTAAGAAAGCCTGTTTTAAGACAACTCTCACTTGCAGAAAATGCAAATTAAAGAATATTTTAAGAAGCTTTTATTATAGTATTTTAAAGGATTTTTTTTTACTTCTGCAGTACCTCCTTCACTGTTGCTTACAACAGTAACTTTATTTAATATAGATCTTTATATGGGATATGTAGACTATAAATCACAGTTGTTACTGTGAAAGTGAGCAGGTACATTTATCTCAGTCCATACTGCTGTTCCAAAAATTTTATTTCAGTGAATATACAGTAATATCATGAATTTGTTAAAATGAAAGCAAGCAGCGGACTGTGGAAAAGTCCTATAAATTAACCTAGCTGAGTTCTGTTGTGTTCAAAAGTGCAGGCAATCCAGTTGATACTAACCACAGGATCCTGTGGAGATTAGTGTACACAATTAAATGTTGGCAACAGTGTATCCATGGGAACAGCTATTGCCTTCATATGGTGGTATGCAAATTATTTCCTACTTTCATGATGAAGTTTCACTCCTATCTTCACAGAAGGATAAGTAAACAACTCAAGAGTTATAATATAGATTGGGACGTGGTGTTTCTGTACAAAGTTTTGTTCTAGTTGTTTTTGTCTCACTGATAAAAAGATGGTGGCTTCCACCATTAGATTTGTAGATATATTCCTGTGGGTTGTCTGAACTGTGACATTGGTGGAGCTCCTCTCCTTAGTATGGGAACTACTTGTTCTCTCCTTTTAGTAGGAAACAGTCAATGGTGCAGAGGCCCATGAGCAGCAGCGATTTCATGAGGATAGAAATTAGTGGGCTGTCTTTTATTTTCATTAAATTAGAGTAGCCCCAGATATTTGAAATGTGTTAATATAAGCATGTTCACCTTTGGCAACCTTGATATTTTTGAAACTAAGTTGAAATTAATAACATATTTCATTTTCTGCTCGAATTTTAATCTCCGCTTGTCACTTGATTTTAGGGAAGCAGATATTTAGCAGCAAAACCGAATTTAGGATCAGTGCACTGAAGTTCCACCCTACAGAGTCAAATGTTTTCATTTGTGGAGGGTTCAGCCCAGAAGTTAAAGCGTGGGATATAAGGACTTCTAAGGTAAAGGAAATATTTTTTCTCTTTCAGAGTGATTCTTAGGTTGTGTGTGCTGTGTGCTGTGTGTTACTAAGCTGCTAGATGTGCTTGCTGATCTTTCAATGAAATGTTATTCTGAAATATTTTGCATTTGTCATTGTGTTCCTGTTTGTTGATATGAACCTCTGTAACGTGTTTTAAGTGCTATGAGGAACATTGTACACAAAAATAATATTTTTTCTTTTGGTATATACAAGTAACATGTAGTTGAATTGAACAAAGCCAATAGCTCACTTGAGGATTGTGAAAAGCAGTTGTATTAGGAAGCAGTACAGCCAATTCACTTCTCAAGCTGTTACATGTGGGTCAGGATTTGTGTGTCTGAACCTTTTGTATAGAAGCCTGGAGCAATTTTTACATTCATGAAGTGCCACAGAGGTGTGAAATGCCTCTGCTTTTACTTTATCATGAACCACAAAAACAGTGTGCTCCCAGCTGCCATGCAGAGCTCAGGTAAGACCAGAGCTGTACTCTGCTGGTGGAAGTGTAAGGTAAGCAACATCGTGATGCACAGAACAGCTCAAAGAGAAGCAGGGACTGTAAAGTGAGTAGTTCTTTGTTTTCCTTTGAATTTCTCTGTGGGTAGATCCTACTCATCATAGTTAGCCATCTGTTGGCTCTTGAGGATGGCAGAAGGGACCTGAAAAAGATAAGACAGCATAGCCAAACCTTCTCTCTGCCTTTGATGTACTAAGAAAAATAGGTGTGAGATGTAGGGAGATACCTTTCAGGAATGAGGGCTCTAACAGGAGAGCTCTGAAATCAGTGTGGAAGTTGCTCTGTTGAGGAAAGAGAGTATTCTTTTGCAATTAACCATTGAGTTCCTGTGCTGCAGTTGCATTTGTCATTGATGTTTGGGGAGAGAATTTAATTATGTAGGATCTCTACCACATGAATAAGTTCTTAAAATAAAAACATTAGTAAATGCATATTGAGACTGCCACATCTAAAGCCACTCTGAAAATAAATTTACTGTGAGTTACAGAGTTACAGTGTTAGTGTCAAAACCTTTGTAAAAGCTGTGGATGGGATTTATTGCATCCATCATACTTGTATGATGGCTAGTTTTCCTTGATAGGGCTGTGAAGAGATACTCAAAGCACAGGTCTGTGAAGGAAGATGGTTCTCATTTTAAATTGCAAAATGTAAATGCTTTTAATAAAAAATACCTATGTAAGTTTTAGAAATGAAATGAGATTTTCTATTGTAACTGTCTCCCCCAGCAGGGAATTGAAGCAGAAAGACTAATAGAAGTCTTTTCTCCTGAAGAGCAAGATCAGTGGTTTCATAGTATGGAAATGAAGTAGAGAATACAGTTTTTCTTTCTTGAGATTCTCATCACAGTAGACTCTAATTGTGGGGAGGAGGTATAGTCTGTAATTGAATACTTCGCTGTCCTTTTTAACATAGAGAAGCCATTGTATGTCGTATTACGCTGAACTGCCTTTAAAAGGTGCTTCAGGAACTAAGTGGATATCATCTTATCATCTTTTTAAGGCTTAAAGATTGTTGATTGTTATGTCAAATTTGAAGTCTTTGATTGTAGTCAAGGAGAAGATGGCAGACGTAGGTGACAAAACATTCTTTCAGAGATTTTCTAACTTGGTCCAACAATCTTTTCTGGAAATTATACTGTAGTTATACACAAAGTCAAGTGATAGTCTGGCTGTGTACAAAGCCAGAGACATTCTTTCACCTCATGTCGTTTCTTTGTGATGGATTTTGCGCCTCTGCATAGCTTTGAGCAACTATCTCTGAGAATCTGTGAAGATGATTCTTCTATAGATTTCAGATCAATTGTGATTGATGAGCATGGTCATGCCAAACTGGCAATACCTCCAGCTTGTGTGTGTTTAGAGTGCCCAGGCTCTCCAGATGGAAAATGATAACTGGTTCTGTTCTACAGTAACAAATGACTGAAGTCACATGTTGCAAAAATGTGCCTGTCTGTACGGTGCTCATGTTGTATATGGTTGTGCAGGAATATGGTAGAAATTTTTCACAGGTGGTAGGACACAATCTCAAATATTGATAATGGAAAAGGCACTTCAGTTTCAAGGAAACAGAAGATTTGTTTAAAATGGATATTTACAATCCAAGACTTTTGCTTGAATAAAAATTTTTTTCAGCAATTTTGGTACCAGAGATTGTAATGACAAGATCTGAAGACTATGCAGAATTGGCATTGACTGAAGTAGAGCTAAGGGGCTAGATATCAGATGTTAGTTCTTGTGCTTGCTAGATAAGTTAGTTCTGAGCTGTCTCCTGAGTCTGTTACTCTCCTGTTGTCAGGATCTCTGCCAATCCCCAGTATTCTGGTTTTATCTTTGAACAGCATTATAGTGTTACCAAGACAAATGGCTTGAAAAATGCTGTTCTTGACCCTTTTTTCCACCTTGTGAGTTGTCAGAGTTTCAACAATGCTTTCCCTTGGCACCAGACAAGGTATCAAACAGGATTGTATTCCAAGCAATGAAGACAACAAATGTGTTTGTCTCTTAATGCAGCTCCTTCCTTTTAGGTTTTAAATTCTGATGGTGCCTCAGTTTAACTGTCAATTGATATGTCTGGCAAACCTGCTTGTAGTTCAGACCTGCATAAACATAGATTCAGAAAGCAGTTCCTTGTGAACAGGAGCAGGTATGGAACAGCACGCGTTTTTTAAGCTGGACAGAGGCTGCAAAGCAGCACAAGCATCCCAGGCTGTGATTGCCAAATATTGCCAACCACCTCAGCCTGATGTTCCACAGAAGATACATCCTACAGAAATATGTGCCTCTCTGAGGGCTGGAGTTTGCTGTTTGGCTGTCTTGGAAAGTCTTTCCAGTGAAACTGTTCCTGAAAACTGGTGGTAGAGAGGAAAAGCCCTTCACCAATGGACAGTGTAGCTGCAACTCGAAGGCAAATAGAGAGGTGTAGAAAATACTTTACATGAGGCAGTAACAAGGAGCAGACCAACGTGTTGAGATGGAGGTTAGTCTCACCTATGCATCATTACTGCAAAATAAAGTAGTTACATTTCAAACTCTTAGGCATAGAACCATATATTTATTAGGCATGAATTATCAGTGTCATCAGTATATCATGTCTGCTGGTCCCTAGTTTGGGATTTCAATGGGTTCTTCAGGTATTCCTGCTTTCAGTTTATATTGCTATCTTTATTCACATATCTTTTTCATCTTACACAGTTGCAGCCATAGTTAAGACTGGATAGTGCCTGCCAATATTTTGAAATCTATCCTGTTCTAGTAAGTGCCATTTTCTTTTAACTGAGATAGATGTCTGAGGCCTCTTGCCACTTTTGTTTCAATTTTGACACAAGCAACCTTTCTATCTTCCAAATTCTTTCATCCTAATTCATTACAAGATTTTCCTGTTTTGCCTGTTCTTTCAAGTGCGTTAACCTGTCATTCAGCTTGGAATGATGTGTGGGTGAGCTAATGGTTCTTTTTGTTCCTATCATCATACTCCTGATAGCCTTTTCAGGCTTTATAGCATATTTTGTCAACAGAGTGAATACCCTAAATCTGGCCTCTGAATCTTGTTATTCATTGCACATTGAAAACTCAATTTCAGCATTTACTGGTAATTCAATTTCAAGGGTCATTCTTTAGGATGTACTCCTGTGTTTTAGCAAGCTATCCTCTTGCACATCTTAAAATTAACTGTAAGGCAAAATGATAGTTGTATAACAGGAAATAAGAGGATTTTTTGTGGAAATTCAGAGCAAAACATTAAGCATAAGAGAGAGAGAATTAGAAACTGAAAAAATATTGTCAAATTACACATATGCGCAGTGGTTTAAATGGGCTGCTTTATGCCAGTGTGCCACATTGATGGTTTCTGCTGCTGGAAAATGACATAGATAGTGGTGTTTTTAAAAGTTAGTACTTCTGAGCAGGACCATGACTTTATGAGCATTAATTACTAATATTTATTTGTGATTTGAATGCGATACAAAAATTGGGTTTCCAAGTCCCAGAGAAAACGTATCAAGTTGATTTGAGGCAGACTCTCAGCTACTGAAACGCTGAGAAATTTTAGGGGAGCTAATAGCATCCCTGCTTTACACAATGCAAATCTTGCTGATGTGTGCAAATGAATCCTTTCCATTCAGTTTGGCAGACCTCTCAAGGTACAAGGGAAGTGAGTGAGTGGCTGCATGGTACTTAGTTGCTGGCTGGGTTTAAACCACGACAGAAATGTGCAGTAGGCTATTAATTAGAGAGGCAGATATATATATAAAAAAAGGAGGAATGTTGAAAGATATTTATTGCTATCCCTGTTCTGTTGAGCAAATAGGCAAAATTGTTTCAAATGTAGCATTGGGCATTAGGTAAGACAAAGAACAAAAGAACAATAAGGGAGTTAAAATCTTTAAGATAAAACTGAGCAATATACTTCAGAGAAATGAGTGGATGGAACAGCTTGTTAACTGCTCAGTGAAATGTAAAGTATACAGGCATCTCAAAATTACAGAGACAAGTAATCAAAGCCTGAAAAAAAATTTAAGAGGCACTGAATAGCCTGTGGAGATTTATTACAGTGTTATTTCTTTCTGTTTGTGTTAAACCCAGTTTAGTCTCTCTGGTAAAGAGATTATTGTGGAGGTCTTATATTACTGTATAACAGATTGATTAAATTTACGAAAAATTTGGAGAATGTTTATAGAGACTTTATGAAAAGACCAGAAAACTTGGAAGTGAGCTGCTGTGTTAAAAAAAACAAAGAACTTGCAGTGTCAACCAAGGAGGAAGCATCATATTGAACAGCCCTCATGGGATCTTTGGGCCTCAGAGCTGAACCTAGATATACCCTGTAAAACCCTGTAGAAAGAAATGTGCAATAACCCCGAGACCTTAAAGTAGTTATGTATTTTAGAAGTATTTCCTTTCTCTGAGCTGTGGAAGAATTTCTTAAGATGTTCAGCACAAGCCAGCACAGTCACCCTTCATTTTGGCTGATCTACATTAGTTTTTCAGACAGGATACAAGATATATTCGATCCACTTATTCTACTTGAAATTTTACTATTCCTTGAAATACCAAAGAGTACAAAAGGTTGAGACTTGTACCCTTTAACTCAGCAATAAGGACCTTATTGTGTTCATTAAAGTAAATATGACTGCAGATTTTTTTTTTCTTTTTAATTTCGGTTTCTAAGCTTACACAGATGTACTATCAGAGCAAGACTACAACTGTAGCTGTCTTATACTGGTAATACTTTTAAAGGACATGAAGTTCATTATATGGTGAATGGCCAAACTGCATTGAAAGAATGTATTTACATGTGTCAGCAAGGTTTGCATAGTGTAGAGCAGGGACGTTGTTAGCTCTGGTGAGAGGAGGCACGGCAGTCAGAGCTTGCATCTGAATGTACTCATTTAAAGCTTCTAAATCTAAAGTTTTAGATTTAGAAATCATATAATTATTTTTGAGGTTTGAATATTTTACCTTTTATTTACATTCTGCTTTGATGAAACTTACCCTTTTGTAAGCATTCAGGAACTGGGTTTTTCTCATGTACATACAGAAATGCGAGGGACTTTAAAAGTGGAGACCACTGACTTTTTTTTTGGACTCTGTTAAAAATAGAGGAATAATTGACTCAACTGTTGGATATATTGTGTTTTTGATCTCTTGTCTGTTGATATTCATGTGCCCAGTGCCACAAACCACTGAGGTCTCTTGGAGCTTTTGCAAGAGCTATTTGTGATTGCTGTCAGAACAGTTAGTCCTGATGAAGCACCACACAGTAATCTGGAGATGGAATAAGTGGAAGGTGCCAGGGCTGTGGCTCTGATCCTAAAGCATTATTTGAAGCTCTTAGACCTCCATAAATGCAAATCCACTGCTTATGTTAAACAAGGAAGGAAGGAAGGAGAGGAAAGGCATCAGGTAGAGGAGACCCAGTAAAATGTGACCTGGCAGCCACAGAACAGACTTTGAAGTAAAGATTGGTTATAGATACAGGAATAAAAGACTTTTAAAAAATTATGTGATTTAAGTGAAGGCTGATGGTGTGAATTTTACTTGATGTCACTTTGTGATGTTGGACTTTGGCAGAGCAATTGGAGAAGCTGGAAAAGGAGGGAACTAACCTAGGTACTTTATAATGAGAAAACTGGCTAAAAGGGATATATCAAGAAAGGAAACTGACTGGGAGGAATTTAATGAAGTGCTTCAGGCATGGCACTAAATGGAAACAACATTTATTATTTTATTTTGGGAAAATGTTTTGTTATGGAAAATCTTGTGCTAGCACAATCAATAAGAAAAAGCAGTAGAATATTATGCAGGAAAAATAACAATGGCTTTTTAGAAATTGAAAGAGTAAAAAAGGAATAGAAAGATTCAGCCATTTGGGATTAATAACAGAATTTTGTCAAGGAAAGTGTGAAAAATGATTAAGTCAAGGCAAATTTAAGGAAAATGTAGATTTGAAAATTTACACAGAATTTCCCATTTTTGAAATTGAGATCTTATAAGCTATAGAAGAAATTAACTAGAAAAAAATGGTGGAAGCTCCTATTTCAAGCTTTTTAAAATTAGTCTTTAAATGAACTGCATGATTTTTATTAACAACAGAGTTCAAGGCAGAGTAAAACCAGGGATTTTTACTTCCCCCTCATCTTTGTTTATTACTCTGTACATTACTTAGCTACAAAATTGTGGCTATCATCTACAACTTTATGCTTAAAAAGAAAAAAATTAGAGATGCTTTTTATGTTGTTGAGCTATTTCTCCATGCTTGAGTTTATAAAGAAATAAGCGCAAGCTGTTAAAGCACAGTTAAAAAAATTAATAGGTGCAAATGCACTGCATTTGTTTCCTTGGAAACATTCTATTGCAATTTCTTTCAGATGAGATGCAGTCATTTTAAGTAGCATGTATTTAGGAGACCCTAATGAATTTGTCTCTGGATAGCATATAAATATGAAAAAAGGCTGTAGAAACTGGTGGAGCTACTTGCACTTCTGGTTTCTATAGAAACAGCCAATACATTGTCATGTACTGGTGGTATTAGGAAGAACAAGGTAATTAAAATGAGATGATTTATTCAGTGCTTTAGAAAACTCATGTTATTCTTCTCAGAGAAATCCTTCCTGAATCCATGGACAAAAAGTTCAGAGAAATATGGGGGGTGTATATTTGCACTTGCATAATGGCATTTGGTTTTAAATGTTAACATTCAGGGCTCCTTTCTGAGTGTGAAGCACATGTCATGTGTCTGTAGCACAGAGGGGACACTCTGTATGTTTATTTGGGAGCCTCATATGGTGGTATTGCAGAGGAGAATCCTAAACCTGTCTGTGGACAATCACTCCTGTGCTCCAGGAGAGACTGAAGGGAGCCAGCAATGAAACATTCCTCCTTTTGCAGCAGGAGTACTCAAATGAGAAGCTGTCAGGGAGGGGCTGTTCCAGTTTCAGCCCATTTCTAGACATGTTTTTGCACCCCCAGCAGTGACCAATGCACTTTTGAAGAACAAGAATAGAAAAGCACTGCAAACTTCTTTATCACAGTTCCCAGCAATGGTTATCCAGGCCTTCCTAACTTAGAGTTTGGGGGCTTCCTGTCTCTTTGTCTTTTTTGGATCACTTTCAGTTTTCACACTGTGGAATTGGTTGTTCTTGCCCTTTTTACATCTGCAATTTCTTGTAGCAAGGAATTCAGCTTAAATATGTAGTGTTTGAAGAAGCATCTCATTCTGTGTGTTTCAAAGCTGCCTTCTGTTCATTTGCAGTCTGAAGTCTTATAATGGAGGAAACCATTCACCTTCTCCACGCTGCTCAGACTTTATTTCACATTCTTTCAAATTCACCTCAGTCATCTCATTTCTGTAGTTTTTCTTGTTTCCTAAGAATTCCTTGTTTTTGTACTAAAAGATGTGTGAGTTTCTCACAGAAAAGCCATTCTATATCTTCCTGTATCTTTCCTGTATGTCAACTTCACTTCTTATCCTATTTGAGATAATTTTAAATAAAAAAATCTGATGGGAATTTTTTTTCCTTAAAAATGGTTGAAAGTTTCCATCACAAGAGTCTTGTGCCTTTTCAAGCGATCTGAAATTGAATTTAAAAAAAGCTGGTGTACATTGTTCATATCTGAAGTCTTAGAGATCAATACCAGATTAAGGTTAACCACTTCTTCATCTTAAACAGTCTTTCTTTCCTTTTAATTATTCTCAAGATCCCTTGATAATCCTGAGTTGTATCTCTGAAAACAGAGCAGTTACAAACAGGAAAAAATTGAATAGCAAAGAAAAATAGATTTTTTTTTAACGGCATGAAGAGAAATACAGTAGTCTTTTGTTAAAACACTTTAAGGGAACATAAGACTCTAGTATGCTTGATCTTCTTGCCTATGATATTGTCATGTGTTTTGGTTGAAATTGTCCTTATAATTTTTAGGTGGGGATCAGAGACATATATTGGATTTGTCATGTGTCTGTGGTTTGTTGTGAACATGTAGCTAAAAAGCAAATAATAGTCTTCTGCCTCAGAATCTCCAGAATAGATTGACACAAATGGTTTGCACTACAATAGGTTAAGTTAAAATGTGCTTTTTATTGCTGTTAATGGTGTGGTATTGTTTCACAGAGGAAGGTTCATGCCAAATCACACAATCTAAAATGGTAGGACAAGAAATGAAAGAAAAAATGTGCCCAGTTTTACAGGTTGGAAGCCATGGATCTGACAGATTAGGGTTTTTTTGATGACCAGCCATATTGCCTGTAGTCCTATTAGATTTGTTTTGAGACCTCCTATCCTGATGCCCAGGGCAATGACTGTAAAAGCACCTTTCTGTCTCATCACTAGCATAAAATCTGAGGTGCTGTTTGTAAAGTGCATTGCACACAGATTAGAAGTGACCAGCACTGAGCTGGGGCAGATAACAGCTCCTGAATTGCTTGTGTGGAGGCTTTGAGGTTTTTTGACAAACAACATACCAGGCATGGTATGAGCTTTATGCAGGGAAGTATTATGGAACACCCATCTGAAATATATACCTTGAATTCAGCATCACAGCATGCTTTTCATATCACTGAAACCATAAGAATCTGCATGAAACTGATTTAATTTGCTTAAATTACCTTTCTTTTTGAGTGCCTGCAGCCATGAACTCTTGCCTTATTGAAGAAGCTTTGTTATTATGTTGGATTGTGTTGACGCCAGAAATGATTAGACCTTCCTTTGAAATGAATTCTTTTATGTCCAGAAAATGCTCAGATTGAAGAAGTGGACTGTGGTTTTCCGGTGCTGATGGGTGATAAATCTGCAAATAGCCAAAGAGCAGAAGTTGTTATTAACAAACTAAAGCCAGCAGGGTAGGCAAACTGGTGCTTTCCCCAAACAAGATCCTAAGGCATGTCATGAATTAATTGCCTAAGGTAGAACAAAGCAGGTTTAATTATGAGTACTTTTCTGAGCAGGGATGGTGCAATTAGTTATTTTTGAAAGCTGTCTTTATGGGGCAATTGAAATACTATGTATATCTAGTTCCCAGCTGCTATTCAAAGTGTTAATTTACTGTTCTCTGAGTCAGTTCTTACTATGTGGTTTGAAGAAAAAACAGCATAGTTGTTCTGAGGTATGTATCAAACAGAAAAAGAAGGTCTTTTGTACTAATTTTCATAAAGATAGTTTCCTCTTGCAAAGCTAAGTCCCACAGGTAATTTGGCTAAATATCCTATTAAGTAACAAACAAATATTATTTAATGATTACTAGTGAAAATGTTTAAATTGATTGTGGCAGGTTTGTAAGAACCCAACAGGTTTTCAGCAAAAATTAAAAGCATTTGCACATTACCAGCTTCCCAGTATCTTTTTTTTCCTTATCAAGAGATGCCTGTTGCTCCAAAAACGGTAAAAAAAAAAAAAATAGTCCAAAACCTAAAGCCTTTACAATGCCAGACACAATGTGTGTATGGATATGTACCCACATTTCACAAGTTAGGGGTTTCTTTAGATGATGAAAAGCTAAACAGTATGTCTCTGATTTTCATCTTTAAAATAAGAAAATATTAAAGAATCTCTAAAGAATTAAAAGTACCATGAATGACCATTTGGAACTTTGTTATCATTTGTTGCTCTGTGTCATTGTTCTTCATTTCCCAGCACTAACTGGCCTTTGTTTCTGGCTCTTTGTCCCTCTGTCTCCACTTGTGCTGCTCCATGCTTTTGCTCCTGCTGACTCTCTGACTGGGACTTGCCACTTCTGGGAAGGTGCCTGCTGCTCAGTAGCTCCCTCCTCCTCAGTCTGTTGGGGTGGTTTGCCTCTTGTGTCCACTCTTCTCAATTTAACTTCATTCTTCTCCTGCAGTTCCCACAGCTGTCAGGTTTCTGTATGGTTTTCCATCTCTCATTCCAGGCAGCGATTATATTTTGGGGTTTTTTTTTTCAGTTTGGGGTTTCATTTTGCATTTTCGCTCCTACAAAATAGCTTCATTTTCTACTTTACTAATGAACTATAGACTTCCTTTTATAACTCTGTGAAGAAATATGCATGGTGATTTCTCCATAGAGAAAGTGGAGGCTATAAATATGGAAATATCCCTTTTGGCTTTACAAAGTTTAATTGCTTTGTATATTATGCAGATTCTGAGGCTGTAAAATCTGATGAGAGCAAGTAACACATTTGTATATTCAATATCTTAAAAATGCAGGCAGATTGCTGAGAAATGTGCAAGTTTTTTGAGTCTGCAGGTTTACATCTTGTTGCTGTTATTATAGGGTGTGTAGGGTGCTTGCACGGCTGAGGCTCTTCACTGAATGCAAACATGATGTTTCTAAACTGTGTATTTCACAAAACCTGTGAAAGGCAACTGGAGCAGCTGCTGCTGCCATCCTTCTGCATGCTGAGATCACAGGAAGCAGAGCTGGAAGGGACATCAGGACATCCACTAGTAGAACCACCCTAAAGCAGGTTCTGAGCCTTTTCCCAACAGTCATAGATTTTTGGGCTTGAGGCAGGAAATCAAGGAGTTCTCATGCTGTGTTCGATACTTGAAATGATTTTTCTTTAATTGGTGAAGGTGTAAAACGGAGGATATCCAGGATATTTCACCGTGACACCTGAAAATTCTTTGTTTGGTTGCTCTTTTTTAAAAAAGATACCTGCAAATGGTCTGAGTCCTGAAGTTGGTAGTCACTAGGTATATGAGGGGTATAAGGTAGGCACTGAAATACCTCACAAAGTTGGGAGTCATTTCAGGATAATGCTTCAAGTGCTTTCTCCCCTCAGGGGGTTTTTCTAGTGACATTAGAAGTCGGACTAACCTCTGAACACCCTGTTGGAAGTGCAGGTTGCTATGTTTTTAGCTATCTTGGAGAAAGAGAGATTTAGATATTAATAACTAGAAGTCTTCCCATGTCCTAGTTTCAAGGATCACCATATTCAGAGAGATGGTTTGCTTTGATCTGGCCACTTGCCTTGAAGTTTCTCTTCACTGGAGGCAAATCAGAGAAAAAAGAAAGCAAAAGTATTGATTTGCAAAATTCAAATTAGACAACATAGATACAGATTTTCATGAAGAAAGATGGAAAGAAAGGAAATGCAAATTGTTCATGTATTCCTTAGAATAATTAAAAATATCTCTTCTTTTAAAGATCCAGCTTACAGGCTGTTAAAATATTCAGAATCTGGTGTCTGATACCCATTTCTACATGGATCTAACCCAGTTTTTGTGTACAGTCGGAATCTCCCCAGGTGTAACTTGTACCCGTTACCCCTCCCCTTTTCCACATAACTCTTTATAAAAAGGGAGTTTCCATCACCTTTGTAGCCACTCTTTAAATACTGGAACATGGTCTCCCTTAAACCCTTTTTTCTCAAGGCTGAGCCAGCCCAGTTCTCTCTGCCTTTCCTTATGAGCCAGCTTCCTAGTCTTTTGATCATCTTTGTTACCCTTCTCTGGTTCCTTCTCAGCCTGTCCCCATGTCTTTTGTACAGTGTGGGCAAAACTGAACACAATGTTCCAGGTGTGACTTGAAAAGAGCTGGCTGGAGTAGGACAATTGACTCTTTCATCTCTGCTAGTGATGCCGTTGTTGATGCCCCCAGCACCCAGCTGGCTTTCTTTGCTGCAGCTGCACGCTGTTCATTCATGTTGAGCTTGTTGTCCATGAGGACCCTCAGGTCCCTTGTCACTTCCTAGCTGGGCACAGAGCTCCAGCTCCTGCTGGTTGCTCCCAGGCTGTGTGTGTTGGCATACAGACACCTGAGGTGGTTGGTCTGCTGGTTTCCATCTTGGGGGGCAGCTAAGGGACATCTGCTGCTGCTCTGGTTGGCCTGGCTATGCTCCGCTGGTTGCAATGGTGTGTTTAGTGCTGACATTTTGACACCCCGAACTCCCTGAGTCCTTCAGTTTAAAGCCCAGCTCACCGAGTGGAGCAGCTTGCTGCCAAAGGTTCTTTTGCCTCTTCTAGGGAATCTAGAAGTTTGTATTATAGAAGGGGCTTTGTATAGACCCATCTTCACAACATTGTGTTGTCTAAAGCTCTTTCTGCATCTTACTCTAATTCCTTGATAGTTTACAATAGAATCTTAAATCTATAGAAATATAATATATAAATTGTACAAACTGATGCTTTTTAAAATAGAATTTGATTTTCCTGTACGTTGATTCTTTATATACGTTGACCAACCTATTTAAAACTCTAGTACATCAACATTTTAAATTGAGTTACTTTTTCACATTTAAAAATAATAAATTAGTGGAGATAATTATTAATACAAAGAGGGAAAACATAGGTTATCATGTTCTAATCTGTCAAAAAAATAACAAACTCTTTTATCCCCTAGGTGTTAAGAGTGTACAAAGCTGCAGTACAACAGACTTTGGATATACTCTTTCTCCCTGAAGGAAGAGAATTTCTTACAAGCACTGATGCAGTAAGCCGAGACTCAGCTGATCGTACCATCATTGCATGGGACTTCCAAAGTGCTGCAAAAATCTCCAATCAGATTTTTCATGTAAGATTAACAACTAGTGTTGTTTGGGTCAAGGTTTAAAATTTCATACTTGTCAGTGTAGTAAAAAATACCCATTTGTTTTTCAATAAGGTCTTATATAAGAAGCTCTTCATGTAAGTTGATGACTTTGTTTTTATACTTAACACTTAATTTTTATTAAAAAATAACCTTGAAGACTGAGAGGTCTCCTTGTGTTTAAAATATTTACATTTCAGTGCTAATTCATTGACATCTAAGCTATATTTAGGCAAGGACTCTGCAGTGTCATTGTGGTTTGCCAGTGGTGCATGGCAGTAGCTGCTATAGTGCCACATTTCTTTTCCCACACTTTTTCATACATTTTTCATCAGCTGCAACAAGGGCTATTGACAAATTGAGTTTAATATTCACATAGTAATAGCAACCTGATATGTGCATATAGATACCTAATGCAGCATAATCACAGAGGCAAAATTTGCATTTATCAGTGCAGGTGCAGTATTTCTCAGTCATCTATCCAAGCAAGACATTTAATAGACTAAATTGTCTAGAAAGGCTGACAGCTTCAAAGGAGATTACCAAGGAAGTTAATAGAAAATTTCAACTCCCTGGGTCTTTTTTGAAAACCCAAGTCTAATATCCTATGTAATATAATATGACTGGATTGTATATAATGCTTTTTGGCTGAAATGAACAGTAGTACTCTGCTGACAAGGACCCATGGTTGATGATTTAATAGGATTGTTTTGTGTTTAATTTCCAGTACTGTGTCTTTGTAAAATACTGGATCTATCAATATCTTGGATAGACAATAGGAAAGGAAAAAACAATTGTGAATATATAAATTGCAGACCAGAAAGGTTCAACATCAAGGAGTAACAAACAAACATGACTATAGCATTGCTGAAATTTACTTTTCCCCTTGCACTTTTCTCCACTGTGGATAAAGAAAACGTGGTGATGATTTTGCAAACTCTGCTTCACTTACCTGAATTTCACCTTTGAAACCTTTGAGGAGGGAGAGAACACCTCAGCTCTCCAGACAGATTAGATCCCAACAGGACTTGATCTATTGCTTGTCTGCATTAACAAAAGACTAGTTAAGAGCTCTAAAATAACCCATTACCACAGCATACCCAGCATAACAGCACAGTGCTCTGCAGATTGTGTTGTGCTCTCTGATCCCATACTTCCAGACCCATTTTCTCTGCAGAAACAGACAGTGCAGTATGCCCAATACCTTACAGTACACAGAGCTTCTTTCCCAGTCCTTCACTTCCAAATCACACAACAAAACCAGTCTGATGTTCTTCCCACTCTACCACATAGCCCATGGTGTCCAATGGTCACTGTCAGCCTGGTGTTCTTCACATGCAGAGGCATCCTACGGCCAAAGATCTCTTAATTTGCATTCATGGCATCAAAACTCAGCACTGTATCTTTAGGTTAGGCTGAAACTAACCTAAAGATTTGGACCTGGTGGAAGCCTTGTGAGAGCAGTTGATTTCTGATGGAGTCACCATGCAGAGTTTTGAATATAATCTTAATTCAGTCTTAAATAGGAACTGTAGAGTAAAGCCAAGTCTTATTAATTACTGCAGATATTTATGAGTTTGCTGCCAGCAGCAGCCTACATCACTGTCATAAGGAGGCTAATAATGATCCTATTTTTTTTTCTTCTTCTTTTTGATAAGAGTGGGATAGAGAAAGGTGTCTGTTTCAATCAGATGTTTTCTGTTCCTGTCAGTGTGGACAGAACTGGGAGGATGGAGAGTCTGAGAACTGTACAAAATAGCATGGAAAGCACAGTATGGCTGTGGAGGAAGGTATATGGGAGAAGATTCACTTTCACATCCAAACTTTGGGTTTCTGTGGGCAGGAAGAGGATGATTGAAAACCATCTGCTTGGAGTTACCTTTCTGCAGCTGTTCTGCAGTATAATTATGGTTTAGAGCGATACAGGATTTTGGTCAATATCTAGTAAATCAGGGTAGAGGTTTGATTTACCATTTGTCTTGATGTATGACTTCCAGTGGTTCATAGTAAGTTAAGTATCTTTATATCATTTATACTATGGAGATGTCTTATACACCTTGCCCTTCACGGGCTCTCAAATACGTCAAAAGGTAACTTGAATCATTTGAACAAATCTTTTGTTTGATACAACAAAACTTCCTTTAAAATCATTTTCAGGAGCGATACACTTGCCCAAGTCTCACCCTGCACCCAAAGGAGTCTGTGTTTGTTGCTCAGACCAACGGGAACTACATGGCTTTGTTTTCTGCCCAGCGACCCTACCGAATCAACAAAAAGAAAAGATACGAAGGACACAAGGTATCCTTCCCCACCAGGAACTCGGTATCTGAGTTTAAAAAGAACATAGCAAAGCACCTCTGCTTTTTAATATGTCTGCTAATAGTGTTTTATTATAAATCAGTGATAGATATTAATTGGCTTCATTTGCTTTCCCATGTGCCAGTCTATTTTGAATCATATGCACTCTGAAGAAAATAGTTATTAGAATACTTTATGAATGCATAATGACTTGATTAAATAAGTTTTTGATATGGCTGTGTTTTAATAAAGACATGGAGAAGTCTTTAGTGTATATTTATTTAAAAATACATGGGGTTTGTACTACATTAATTTTCAGTATACCACTATGAACTTTTCTAATCAGCATTAAGAGTTACACTGACGTTGTTTTTCACAGGTGGAAGGATTTGCAGTGGGCTGTGAATTTTCTCCAGATGGAACACTTCTGGTGACAGGAAGTTCAGATGGCAAAGCATTTTTCTACAATTATCATACTTCAAGGATTATTCGCACTTTGTCTGCACATAAAGAAGCTTGTGTGAGTGCAATATTTCACCCAGTCTTGCCATCGCTCCTTGCAACATGTGATTGGGCTGGAGAAATCAAGATCTGGCAATAACAAGCAGTGTTACTTTTCAGGATGTCTCTCTCTTGTTAGTCTGTCAAAGGCTTAGGAAATAAGCCAGAGTAAGGAATGTGAAATTCTGTTGGGATGTGTTGTAAGCAGGAGTGAGACTGTTGTCTTTTCTTCCATGACCTCTATGTTTATGCTTTCATAATGCAGTTAAGATGGTCTTGTGGTTAGCTGCTGAGCAAAGTCCTACTCTCTCCCTCAGCGCTGAAGACAAATTTTTAACCCTTTTGTGTCAATCTTCCAGTGCTCATCCAGTCCCACTCTGCTTCGAGTACCTAAATTTAAAACAATTATTGCTCTTTTTATGTATCTTTTCGATGCAGCTTAAACCAGGATTTATCATAGAATCATAGAATAATTTAGGATGGGAAAGGCTTTAAAATCATTGAGTCCAAGCTTTAACCCAGTACAGCCAAGTTCACCACTAAAACATATCCTATAGTTCCACATCTACAAATCTTTTAAATACGTCCAGGGATGGTGACTCCACCATTTTGCTGGGCAGGCTGTTCCTGACAACCCTTTTGCTGAAGCAGTTTTTTCTATTATCCAATCTAAACCTCCCCTGTCACAACTTGAGACTGTTTCCTCTTTTTCTCACCAAAAGTTGAGGACATGCTATTCAACAGAGGATGATGTTCAGATCAATTTATATCTATCACATCTTCCTGGGATGTTTTTTCCCACTTGGTTGAACTACTTTAGCTCCCTGACCTGATCACGGAAGGGCTAGAGAAGCAATACTGTAGTTCAAGGCAAAACATCTTCTAGGCACACGAAGGGGAAAGGTCACAGAGCAGGTGGGACTGCTTCTGATAATGGATAGTCTGTTATCACCTCAACCTGCTGTAAAATGCCTTCTGAGTGCTCCAGGGAAAGGTGTGACAGCTGGCTTGAACCTAATTTTGAAGTCAATACATTTGTGGTTTTGAAATCCTGATGTTTTAACTTGAGTTTTCAACTTACTGTTATGACTGTACATTATCAAAATAAAACTATTTTTTAGGAAAAAATAAACTTTTTGTTTAATACATGATATCTCTCTTTACAACTTTACTCCTATTATTCTTGACAAGTTAGTACACAAGTCTGTAATGGAATTGATGCTTGCAGGTCAAAACAATTAATTTGTTACACTAATTTATTGCAAACACATGCATTTCTCTATACTTCATGATGTCTCTTGGACACAGAAAATTATCATACTGTTCAGTGCAGGGGATGTTCTTTGGCACTCAGATAGGAGCTGGGCTATTGTGCAGCAAATATAAAGTTCATTAGGCCATTACTGTGTATTTACATACATAGAGATTGTTTGTAAGTGTATTTTAAATTTGTGTTCCCTGCACTTGTATTGCTTGGCTCTAGAAAATATTTTATGTGTGTGTGGATGTATATATACGAAAAATAATATTTCTATGCATCGCATAAACCATATGTATTCTTAATCTTTATTCCACCTTGTAGTGAGTGAGTGCTGTAAGCTTGTCTTGTCTTTGGTCTGGTTAGTCTGTAAAGGTGTTTTAACATACACAGGATAATTGTGCTGAGTAAATTGTCTCCGTCATGGAATCCAGAAACCATGTATAGCAGCAGCTTTTCCTCTGTAGCATCTTTTTGTTCTTCTGATTTTTCTTACTGGCACAAATACAAGGGGTTTCTATCCATTATTCACATGCTCAGTTAAAGAAGCTTTTTCAGAGAAAAATTTTCAGAACACTCTTGCAAACAGTAGATTATACTGAATTAATGAGCGTAATGTGCTCCTTTGGTTTGTAGTTTATGTTCCTTATTGCCTGTAGTAAGAAATAAGCCCATACCAAGACTGTGGGCCCAGATGTATTATTTAAAGTCTGGACCAAGATATTATGGCTGCATGATTTTGATCATCTTATCAACAGCTATGATAGGTTTTAACATAGGGCATTAAATTTAAGGAAGCCTTACAAGGTAGCAAAAGCAATTTTTTCTTTGTTTCCCAGACTGTCCTTCATTACTTGCTTTCATGTTTAGTAATGAGCTCTTCAACAGGAGCCTGAAGTTTGCACTTCTCTTGACTATGCCTCTTGACTATGCCTCTAGTAGCCAAGCCAGCTGTACCTTTAAATAGAAACTGGTTCAGTGGTTTTGAGTTACTCCTAATTCAAGCTGTGGGATCCCCATAAAAGTCAGAAGGAGTTCAGCTGGAAGTGGACTAGCCCTTGCCTGTTGCTGGGCAGGCTGAATCCTAACTGTACTGCATTTTCCAGGGGGGTAGCTCTGTGTTCTTCCCTCCTGGTGTTTTAATTCAAAATGTACTTTTGCCACTTTACAACTTCTGGCAGCAAGGTGTGTCTTCTGGAGTGGACAGGCAATCAAGGATGGGCAGCACTGTAATTGTTCCTGTTACAACCTGGTATCTCCATAGGAGCTGATCTGTTATTTTGTTAAGTACACCCTTGAGAGAGGCTGCAGAAATAAAGGCGAGCTCATGATAGAAATGCCTTCTTGGAGGAGACCCCAGCTTATGGGAGCACTTCTCTCTATCTGCGTGAACTCTCAGCACATTCAGCCTCAGCAAGAGCATGTCTGGATAGAGGGAAGGTCCTGAGACACCAGACTGTGGGAATCATGGCTTATATTGCATAGAAGAGTAACTGCATTTTGTAAGATTGCCCATGTTTTTGCTTAAGTTTAACTTGTGTGCAGAGGCATGGTTGTAGTGTCTTGCATTTATCCCTCCTGAAATTATCTTGCAGGTATAAATTGTAGACTATTTGAGGCATGGGGAAGGAGGGAAAGGCTTACATTTGATTAAAGGTAGTAGAGAAAAATAAAAGAAACTCGAAACTGTATATCTTAAAGAATATTAAATTTAGAATTGCATTTGTATCAGATTACCAAGATGGCTGGAGTTTAATTACTTAGAAGATCCAGTCAGAGGTTTTATAATACAATGAAATTATTTTCATAGCATTATAATGTTAAAATTTCTTTCTAATGTAAAACTGATTAAGACAGACTGAAATTTAGTCATTGAAAATATTTTAGAAGAGTGGTGTCAATTAAGTTTTCACTATGATTCAAACAAAAATACTTCCTTGTTATCTTATGTAATGAACTATAATCAAAAAATATCCACATTATTCCTTCACTCCGTAATTACCAAATACTGTTTGGGCTGCAAACAAGGATTATTATGGTCAGATGAAGCTTTTAGAATGCAATGACTTATTGGTTAATTAATTTTATTCATAAAATTGTAATCTATAAATTTTTGCATCTTGCTTTAGGAGAAATTCTTTTAGCTTTATATAGAGCTCTCTAGGGCATCATGTGTTAGAGCCAAGGCAGAGTTTTCCAGCATTTTGAAATGGTCTAGACTGTGTAGATAAGCAAGCCAGATTAATTTGAATCTATTTTGTACTGTACCAAAAAGTAATAATGCCAGTCTCTACCACTTTATTATTTGCTACTGGAGCATTATTAATTTGGGGTGTCAGAGCATACAAGCTATTCAACTGTCTTTATCTCAAAAACCTGCTAATTAGCAGACAATTATTAGACTCATTGTGTTCACTCAGCTGAAATACTGTTGGTGAGTCACTATATTTCAGCTATTGGCTTCATCATGAAAATAAGGTATGGCATTACAATGGGATTACTCTTTCTGTAGGGGACAGGCAAATGTAAAGCTACAAAACTATGGCAGAACAGAACAAAACAGGAAGATCAAAAAATTGTGGGATCTCAGATTTCTCATTATCCTTGCCTATGGATTTGGCCTGCATTCAACTGAAAATATTTGCTCTGCTTTCTTCAGCTAGCCTTGATCTTGTTCTCTTAATCCCAGCTCCTCCTAGTCACTGTCACTGCTCACATCCTCACCATTTAATTTTCTGTTTTTCTCTCCTTGTTTCAGCACTTTGTCTTCTGCATTTAAAGGTATAGTAGTCTGTGTGCTTACACTACATTCATCTTCCTTTTTTGTACTGTGCTCTGACTTCAGTCTTTCAGACTTTCATTCCAGCTGTCATTAGAAAGGCAGGCAGAAATCCCAGAGCACTTTGCACTCCATTCTTGTCTGTTTCCCAGTTTTAATGAGGCTTATTACTTTTGGAGAATCTCCCCTCTTTCTTAGCCTCTTCTCTGTCTGCCTCTCTGTCTACCTTTGATTACTGCTTTACTGTCTTGCAGATCCTTTCTATTATATCAGCGCCTACAAGGTTTACCTTGTCAGGAGTGTGCTTTGGTGGGGAAAAAAAAGCCAAAGAAAGTGCACCCACCAACCCTCAGAGTTATTGCCACTTACAGGGCTTTGGTTCACAGAGAGCACAAACTGCCTTGCCCGCAAATGAATTTAAATAAGATGTGCTCTAATTATTTAACATGTCCCAGCTGGTGGGACTAGACTGCATATAGTTCAGACTATCCACTATTCCCCCAAATGCTTGTGGGTTAGATACTGTGATTTCAGAAGTAAGACAAACTGTACTTTTACTCCTGTTGAAGTAAGACAAACTATACTTTTACTCCTGTTGAGCCTTACTACTTGCAAACGTAAATGTAGCCTCGGGAGTTTCAAAGAGCCTTTGGTGCTTTCCCCATTCTTTGATAAATTTCTCACTTCTCTTTTCATGACTCACCTCTGTGCAGAGTGGTCACAATCTGATGTTTTCACAGTTCAAAGAATGGAAATGCAGGGAATTAATTTATGAGGGGAAAAGAAAGCAGTTTTAGAGGTGCTTGATCTCCAGTGGCAGTAAGGCAAGCTGGTCCCTGGCCCAAGCTGGATGAATTCTGCCATGTGTGCAGAATGACTCCCAGCTGGGACACAGCAGCCTGGCACATGATGGAAATGATGGGTCTCTAGAAGGGGGTAGGACTCCCTGTACTGGATTTAGGTGGAGGTTTAATGGAACTCAGCTTATTCACCTCCCTTTCCCATTCCCTGGATCACCTACACAAGCTTATTTAGGAGTCTACCAGAAAGTACCTAGGTACTGCACAGAAATGATAAAGCTTCATCCAAACGTAATTCTCACTACATTTTCATGATTTTGAATAAGTGCCTCTTAGAATCGATCTAAAAACTTCTGGAGGAAGACTTTGGAGGTGGTTGAAGTTCACCAAGGTTGAAAGTGCCTGAAGTTATGGTCCAGACAGTTTCAGCTAGGTCCATTTTTCTCCAATTTCCATCAGCAGGGCAGCAAATCTCAGGTATCATTTTGAGGGAGATTTGTACTGAGAAACTGTTTGAAGTAAGTCCTTAGAAGAGCAACTTACGTAACAGCTTGTACATAAGTGTACCTTCTCTGGTACAGACCTGCTTACATTGAGAAAGGACTTTATTCTGTTCAGATTATTGCCACTTGTTTATAAGCAAGTAGCAAAGAATTGCCTCAAAATATCATTTAGATATATCTTCACCATGAACTATGTTATTTTTCGTGTTTTGTTGCATAACCACCTCCATTGTTGGCTTGCCACTAAGAATTATAAGTAAATTCGAGAGTTTTTCCACCGCATGGTCCATAGGAAATTATTTAACTTGAATATGAGGTAAAGAATGTCATAACTTACACGTTTAATATTTGTAACAAAGAAAATGAATTATTTTGATTCATTCCCTTTCCTTGCTTTTTTTAATCCTTGCTAAGGCAAGTTCTTGTTTTCAAATAGAATTTCTTATAAATCAAGATAAAGGATCTATTAGCCCCAGCCAGTCTGGATGGTTAGTTTGCACATCTTTGCTATTTGTTTCAATGCACGCAATTACTTCAAGTGCAGACACCAGTTCAAATCATGTACTGCTTTTAGTATAAAAATAAAAATGTAGATTATGCCGTTGATATGAAACATCCAATCTGTGAGCTGTAGGCATGTCATGGACTAATTTACTTTGTTGCAACCTCAAACAAGTAAGGTTTTGACCAGATACGTATCCTCAGAATGTGGACAAAAGCCATGAAGTGAAATCTTAATCAGATCCAAAACCTCATCTTCATTCTTCTCAAACATCAATCATGAGAGATTTTAAAAAATAATAAAAAAAACTCCCAGGATTGATTTATAACACTGGTGAGGGATTTGAGACATGGATTTCCTTCTACAAGTCCAAAGGAAGTAACCTCTCTTTTCAGTTCACTGTTACTAATCTCAGGCTGGGGCTGTGCCAGCTGAAGTTGGTGAAGCTGGGAAAGGAGCTGCCAGCTGTACTCTGCTCTGGGCAGCAGCCTGGCTGGGCTGTGGGGTGACCTGAGCTCAGCCTCCACTTGTCAAACGCTCCAGTTACCACAGCTAGGTTTAACTTCATGGTCCTTTCCAGGTGGACAAACCTTGCTGCACTCATCCTGACCTTGCCAGATCTGTGTGGGACTGGGACAGCCTCTGACAAATCTGCCTCTTGGCTGTGTAACTTGCCCAGGCTCCATTGCCTGCGCTGCACCTAATTACAAAAACCAACATAAATATGCTGTAATTTGTGGCTGTGCTTGCAGGACAACCTCTCAGCACTTCAGTGCTCAGTTAATAACTCTGGCACTGCTATAGCAGTCTGGTCATGGCTGCTTCAGTGACAGGTGAATTGCAACATTCACCCAAGAAGCTGTGTACTTCCTTGGATAATTGGCATTTTGAGAGCTTTACAGAGAAGGCAGTGGAGACAACGTGTCATTATTAAAATAAAGACAATGCTTTTGGGATTCCAGCATCTGATATAATTTACATTTGGACCTCTGGTCTCTACTTCAGAAGTGCAATTTTAAATAATCTTTTTATTAATGATGTATACAATGTTTTCCTTGTTTTTCAACATACTAGCTGAACTACCATATTAATTATGCATCTTTGGGGGATTTTTGCTATTTGGTGCATTTTGAATGCCCTTCAGAGAGAGGGAGGTTTGCAAGTCTGACAAGGTTTCTCTGAGGGAATAAGAAATTTCTCCTCTTACTTTTCCAATTGCTTATAATAAGTTGAATGCTGTCTTTGGTGCAATTGAACTAAATCCACTGGAGTAGCAGAAAATATGTCCTTTTTTCACAAAAGAAAAGTGTTACCTGGACCTGGGCTTAAGTGCTTGCATTTTGGCCAATACTTATGGGTTTTCTTATGAAAGTCCTGCGTTCAAATTTGGATGTGCTCATAAAAATGAGTCAGGGTGGCTTAGTTTAAATATCAGTAAAAGATTCCAGAGGATGGCTGAGCACTGGAACAGGCTCCCCAGGAAAGTGGTCACAGCACCAGCCTGGTAGACTTCATGGAGTGTTTGGACAACTCTCAGACACGTGGTGTGACTCTTGGGGTGTCCTTCCAGGAGCTGAACTTGATGATCCTTGTGAGTCCCTTCCAGCTCAGAACATTCTATGATTCTGTGGAATACTTCACATGTGAAGTGGCCCTTGGAGTCGATGTTCCACCAAATGAAAACTCCTACTTTCCTGGTGCAATGTGTCTGTTTGGTGGGTCTGGGCCTTGGCACACAGAGATTGCTTTGTTCTTCACATTGTGTTGCTGCAGGAACACATAGCAGGAAGCCCTGAGCCTCCTTTCCTCCCCCTGTTCTCTACCCTTCCATTTTCCATATATTTTAAAGGATGCTTAAGCATTCCCTTGGGAACTGCAGTCCTAAAAGATGAGGAAAATGACCTTTTCAGTGTGTTTTAAACTGCCTTTTACTTAGGTGTCTGTCAAGGGAGTCATTTGGGAGAAATTGTGTTCTTCATAATCTGCACTGAGATATGATGGTACCATTTTACTTTGAGTTAGGAAGTTAGCTGTACTTAGCTTTTCACCAAACTCCTCTAGTTTAATAAATTCCCATTTAGTTTTGCATTAATTATTTCTGAACCTGAGGTTTCTTGAAAGGTGGCAACTGTAGGAGCGAATACAAAATAGTTTCATGAGAGAACTTGTCAGAGGAAAATTTTGTCAGTAGTTTGAGTAAATTATACAAAAATATCAATGGACTCTTCAGATATTTTCTAAAGGGATGTTATTTTTCTTCATAACAGAAGGGCTCATCATTTTCTCCTGAAATTAATAGCTCTGTTTTTATTTTTAGCATTCATAATTAGACATTAATTTGCTCTCTGCATGCTTACATTTCACATTCTACAATCGTTCCCTTTTGAACAAGTACTACTCTGAATCTCTGGGAGAAAAATTCATGACGATTAATTATAATTGAAGTGTTACGACATCGGCTGGGTGATTTATTTTTACGTTCACGTGTGACAGAGTCCCATCCATGAGATCACTGTAAGAGTGCAGGAATTCCAGTAGAGGCTTCCACAGAGCATCACTGAGCAGGTCTAGCCCTCAAAACACCCTACACTAGCCTCTTCTTTCTTCTTTTAGATATAACTTCTGCAACATATCTTAAGAATTGTTTTAAATTGCCTCATGTTTCCTTGGATTTTTTTACCCCTCTGCTGCTTCTATTATTTCTCTGTTTGTCATTCCTCAGTTGCTCCTCAGGACAAAGACTCAGGACATCTTTGAATGCCTGTGATGCCCCTTTCCCTTCATGGGCAGAAACCTGAAGCTGGGAGACTTTGAGCCATCAGTTTTTTCTGGCCTGTAGAGAAGAGTGATGGCAGTAGCTGTGGCTGGAATGTTGCTCAGTACATATCAACACAACAGCAGTATCACTGATCCCTCTGTTTGGAATGCCATCTCCCATCAAACAAATAACATGATGCTCCTTTGGGAAGAAGGCATACATGAAACATATTCTTTTATGTTTGTATAATGTGGTGCCTAGTTTTCCAGAAAACAGCCTGTCATCCAGGCAGCTTTTTAGGAGCATTTTCTAGTGTTATGACATGTGCAACCAGTGAGATGATAAAGCTTGGTTTTTCTTTAATAACTCACCTATCAATGCATCAAAGATGTAGATGGTAGGCTTGAACCTCTGCTTTATCCCTGTAACACACTGTAATGGTAAAAAACATGTGTTTTTAAATTGGATTGATTATAGAATAAGAGGTCCTGAAGTCTTGCCCACAGAATGCCATGTCATAGGAGAAGGCATCAGGGTGAGAAAAGCATAATGCATTCGCCACTTGTCTCTGTAGCTTCCCAGCTGTGGGGTTTCATTTCAGGTCCCATGTGCTGGAAGGTGTGTGCCAGAGCAGTGTCCTTGTGACAGCAGAGCCAGCTCTGTCTGAGCAATGTGTTGTGCCTGGAAAGGGAAGGTTTGAGTGCTCAGCACTTCCCTGCATCCTCAGGCAGCTGAGGATCACCTTTGTGATGGCTTCAGAGGAGACCCTCCACGTGGCTGGCCAAGGGTGTTTGTAATTGAAAGTCTCTCTGCTGCATTTGCATGGGATTCCATGGGATTTCTCAAGCTTACTTTGGAAATTTTTCTTACAAGATTTTGGAGAATCACAGAAAGGCTTGGGTTGAAAGGGACCTTGAAGCCCATCTAGTTCCAATCCCTCTGCTGTGGACAGGGTCATCTTCCACTAGATCAGGTTGTTCAAAGCCCCATCCAGCCTGGCCTTGAACACTTCTAGGGGTGGGGTATCCAAAGCTTCTCTGGACATCCTGTTCCAGTGCCTTACCACTCTCACAGTAAAGAATTTTTTTCTAGTATCTAGTCTAAAGCTCTCCTCTTTCAGTTTAAAATCCTTGTTCCTCATTGTCCTATCACTGTGTGAAAGGTTGTTCTTCCTCTCTTTTATAAGACAGAGCCCTTTAAGTACTGCAGGGTGGCACAGATCTCCATGAAGTCTTCTCCAACCTGAACCACTCCTGCTTTCTCACCCTTTCCTCAGGGGCTCCAGCCATGGAGTCTTCATGGCCATGCTCTGGATCCACTTTAACAGGTCCCTGTCTTTCTTGGTCTGAAACCAGGACATAATAACCCCTAGCTGTGTAGTCTACATGGTCCCAAGCCTCAGGCACATGCTGAGGTGTTTATTTACACACCTTTAACCAAGATGCATCTAAGCCTGTGACAAAAGTGTCCCTCTGAGGAATGCTGGGAAGCACAAACCAAAGGTACCATTTGGAGAAGGAAAACAAACTGCTTTACACTTTCATATTGCAGTACTGTTTTCAGGAAGTGTTTTCAACACTTTAGTGCAAAAGATAAAAGAACTAGAGCTAATAGGTTGCCTTGAACCTCTGTTATGAAGAGGAAAATAATAAGCAGAGCCCATATTCCAGGAAGCTGAACATATCAGATGTCACCCTGACATAATGACATTTCTGCTGTGGGCTGCAAGTGTCTGAGGCAGGAGTGCCTCCTGCCAGGAGAGCAGCTTCCAGGGGAAATGGTTCCTCATCTTTCAAGGAATTACACTGCTTAGCAGAACCATTTGTTTCCCACTGCAATGTTGTTGTACAGTTTTCTGTAGTGATTATTTTCTGTCTTTAAATTAGGGTTTTATTTTTTGTGCTAGTGATCTGAATTTAATGTCTCTTCTGTGGCTGGGGTAAGAAGTGTACACCTTGCTTTTTTAATGCAGCCAATTCACTTCTCGCATTTCAGATTGAATGCTCTTGCTGCAGGACTGAAACTCATCTAAATTATTAATAAAATATTTTCAATGGAAATAAAATTGTCATAATTTGACTATATAACAATGTATGTGTATAAGTATTGGGAATAGTACATATATGTTTGCAAGGTATATGGTGGAAAATGCCTTTCTCCTATTAAAGATGTGAGCACACATGCAAAGATAAGTGACTGGCCCAGCAAAAATCTCTGCTATTTTCCTAGGCAAACAATCCCAACACAGCAGTCCAATGGAAAATCCTTTGTTAAACAGAATGAAGAGCAGGTCGCTGTAGCTGCTGGGAAGGTTATGCTGACAAGGATCAAGATCAGTAGTTTATCAACAGTTTGTATTCTAATTTGTCTAAATTCCTGAATAATTTTAATGTGATTCAGATGTGTAAGGCAATTAAATGTGACGTTTCACAGCCAGAGAACACAGTCTGTGTGTCTTCAGTAGGTTTAAAATGAGCCCTAAAGCCTTTTAAAGATTTGGTGTGTGGGAAGTCTCTGGAATGGCTGGAGGCATGAATTGAATGTATTGTAAATAAACTATGGCATGAAAACTTTCACTAGTGCCCAGGGAGGAAAGAAAATGATGAATGTCAAAATGATAACATTTGAATGCAGTGGGTAGCTCCTGCCTGACATACATAGGGCTGGAGCAGAGAAAAATTGATTAATTCAGCCAACGCAATGAGGGAGAAGCCTGACTCTGACACCACCATTAAATAAGAAAGATTTTGACAGGTAAGTCAAGTTTTTCTATATGCAATGTGCATCATTGTTCTGCGTTTCTGAGGAGCTGCTGCCCTGGTGCCTGCTCTGCAGATATGGTTCTGCAATATCAGGGGACACCATGATTTTCTCAGGTCTGAAAGGAAAGCCTGCAGGAAAACAGAACTAATCCTCTCCTGATTTCCAGTCTCTATTTCTTGGACAACAGGCAGCAGACTCAGCAATAATAATGGCAAAGATAACTGTAGCCTGGATCCCAAGGGTCTGGGAAGTTCCCAGGGTTGGTTGCTGTTTCTCCCTTATTTTCCGATGGGTCTCACTTCATTCTGTTGTCTGTTTTCTGTCACTGTTTGGGTGTGTTTTGGTCTTTTTTTTTTCTTCCCAGTAAAAGCTATTTCTGTCAACAGCTGTGTGAAGCTTTACCCACTCAGCAGGAGAATAGGAAAACATCCAGAGCCGTTCCTAATATTGATGTCTAGCCAGTGTGGATGGCACTAATGGAAGAAGGTGCAGATGTGCCAAGGAAGTTTGTGGTCAGGGTGGTGCCTTTTTTTTAATAGATTTTTTGTGTGTGGACTGATAAAAACTTTGACTTGTAATCAAGTATAAATACAAACTGCAGAGTGTTGAGAAATATGCTACATGCAGTGTCAATGCCAGTAGAAAAATGAGGTGGAGCCCAGCTGTTCTGTAGTAATTTCCAAATACTGTATGCTGAGCCTTTTGCCCTTTCAGTTTAAGAAGCTTTGCAAGGAGAAAGGCCCAGCAAGGGAAAAAGAGAGCCCAGGGTGATGGACTTCCTTCAAATACTGGCAGTTCAAATTGTCCCCTTCATTTTTCCAAATGAGGCATGCATAGGTGTGAGGTGAGATGGCATAGCCCAGGGACTGACCTGTGAATAGGAAATGTTAGAGTTCACATCCATAGGGGAAAAAATACTAAGGATAAGAAAACATGATATTTGGTAATGGTAATGCAATATGCATGGCCTATGCAATTATAATCAAGAGACTGTTATGTTGAGTACTGTATAATCAAGTAATAAGAGACAATCCATCCTTCATAATCTTAAAGGATAAAAAGATAGAAGAATTATCCTAACTTTTTATAAGGATAAAATACAAATGTTGGACAAATTACCTATTTGGTAGGGCTTTGGAGTTGTGTGTGCATTTTCATGAGTTGAAAGTTAGGTTGTTTGAGTGGGAGCAACACTTTCTCTCTAAAGAAAGAAGAAATTTAAAGCTCAAAATAAAGTGGTCTTAGAAGTCAGAGACAAGTGGAGTTATGAGGAGCTGAAGCAAGAAATCAAGTTTAATTGGTGTCATCTAGAGTGCCAAAAAGTGCATTTCATCTTCATCATCAATAGAGAATAAAAGAAAAGTAAAAGGCAGTCCAAACTTATTTTAAATAAAATTCTTGTTCGGGGTCTTTGCAAAGAGTGACTTCACTGCATTTGTAGTGTTCCCACACCTTGGCTTTCTGGGCTCTGAAATCTCAGTAATGAGCTGTTTACTGACATTCTTTTCAATTAGACCATTTCTCCTTGAGTAGCAAATGTTATTCTGTTAAACTGATTTAGTTTCAGGATTGTTTTTCCCTACTGACACAAGTCAGGTTTTTATAGGCAGGACTGACAGCTTTAGCAAAAACCCCCCAGATCACTGCAGCTTGCAAAACATTATTCTTTTTTTTTTTTTCTCTTTAAAAAGAGGTGGGGAAAAAAGCCAAAATAAGATTGAAAGAAAATGGTCTGTGTTTCTAAAAGCCTTTTCCTGGGACTTTTTCATAATGTATCCTAAAGATCAGGGGAATACAGTAAATGTTATGACTGGAATATTTTACTGTGTTTTGTGCTGACAGAGCAATCATTCTTGCTCTGCCTCCATTCCCTTATCTATCCTTGCAGCTTGTCAGGAAAATCCAAGTTGGTTCGAAACAGCAAGATGCAAGTTCTCAGCTCAGTTACATATTTTCTCTGGCATTGTTGGTATTCTCCCAGCAAAGTACAGAAAAAACCACCCAGTTTTATTGTACAGGAACACAACAGTCTTAGAAAAAATGTGACTTTTTAATAGTTGGGATGCACAGATTAAATTTTGAGTTTTCTTTCTTCCAGTGTCAGGTCTTGCCTTCCTCACCTTCAGGCTATTGTGGACTCTGAAAGCCAAGGTAAGTGGGAATGAATCAGAAAATGATGATTCAGTTCCTGTGCTAAGGCTGAGCTTGAGAACTTGAGCTTTCATTCTTTATCTGTTTCTCAAGTTATAAGCAAAAGGCCAAGAGCCTTAAAAATCTGCTAAAACTAAAATAGCTAACTCCGTGCTATCTCTCTGGGATTAGGCATGTCATCTTAGTGTAACTCCCAGGGCTTTGGGGATAAGAGCATTTCCCTCATTTGTGGAGGATAAAGACTGTGAAGTGCTGAAGGTCCATTGAAGCAAATCGTCAAATTTAAGTCAAGTGAACATAAACCCAGATTTATCTCCCTGCCAAAAATAATCCCACCAGAGTCAACACTCGTAATTTATCAGTTAGAAGTGCTGTTGCTGTTGTCTCCACCTCCTCAGGTTGGTGGAACAGTGGTTTCTTGGGTTTAAAGGTTCCATGCTGTCTGGACATCCAGTGCAGGTCTTCCTCCTCCTGTCACCCCACACAACTGGTGTCCAGACTAAGAGGATTTCTACTGTAACAATAAAAGCTATACTATAACAAAAAATCCCTTGAGTGGGAGCCCAATGAAATTTATAACCCTTATGTGCTGAGGATGCCTTTTATTCCCTGTGATCTCTTTCAAAATGTCACATGTGAAGACCTGGAATGGGAAAGGACGCTGGCTGACATTGACATTAGAAATTTAATTATTCTGGGACTTGTTGCTGTTTCTCTTCTTCTAAATCATAGAACTGTCACTGCTTGGCAGGGTGTAGTATATACTGCTGTGACTCTGCAGCTCGTGCATGTCTGCTCTGACTCATAAATTGCAAAGAAAAAAATCGAAATGGGTGAATATATTTAAATATTCATTCATTAGAGCTGACTTCAAAAATAAGAATTTTTCTGAATAATCACATTTAGAGTATTAATGTATATTTATCAGTGATGGGTGTGCTGTTGAGAAGGCATTTAAGTCCCATCAGGGATATTTTCCAACAGTTGCATCTTGTATCGATTCATCTTGTTTTGGCCCTTGCAGGTGAAGATGCTCTCCCTGCTCTGGGATACAGAGCTGTCTGCAGGGATGATCCTTGCCTCAGCACGGAGGGGTGGGAGGGTCTCACCACTCCCTACAGGTGTGGGATATGGGGCAGACAACATCCCTAAGGAGCTCCCACCTGGCAGAAGCAGAGCACGGGGGCTGCAGAGTTTGGGGAAGAGAAACCTCCAGGGCTTGGAACTGCAGCCTTCCAAAACCTTGGTGCCTTGAATATTGAGCTGCTGTCTAAGGTCTTGTGGGGTACAGAAGTAGCAAAACCTTGCATTGCATGAATATTCAAACTATTCCTTTTTTAACTGCAGCTAAACAAAACCTCTCAATTACTGAAATGCAGTAAAAATAAAATACCAAAAAGAAAATAATGTGAGAGGAGTTGAAATGAGTGACAGGTTGTTAAGGAATGATGGAATCGCTTGAGATGTTTTATAACAATGAAGTTTGTTTTCAAAGACATGGAGGGGAGATTGGGAAAACAATGAAAAACTTCTGATAATGTTGGGGCAAAACCATGTAGACAACATGATTTGATGATTTAATGTGTGCAGGTCAGTGTGTATGGTCATTAGGAGCTTCTCTAATCTGTGTTCTCTCCTTTCCTTGTACTGCACTTTTGTATAGGAGGTTTGAACAACTCACTGTTCACATTAAAATGTTGTGGTGTTCAGCAGTAGAAAGGTGAGGAGGGTGCTGCTTAAAGAGAATAAAAAGCAGCTATTGTCTTTAAAGGAGTGTTTTCCAAGAAAAAAATCTGAGAGTACTACATCTGCACAATTAAAGCAATATTTAAGGAGATATATAATAATAGTCTGTAATGATTACAAGGTTGCAAATGTGAATGGGGGATAAGAATTTGATGTGAAAGTCCAAAGGATGTCAATTAGTACTTTAAAATTAAACAAGGGGAAATTAATCTAAGTAGCTGCATAATCATGCTCTGTGATAGATTATGGAGTGAAAATGCATTTTAATTAAAAGTGCTGGAAGGGGAAAGGATTAGTTTGATTAATTTTCTAGTTAAGGCAAAGAAGTTAGAAACTGTTGAGTTGAAAGTGACTTATGTTATGGCTTGTCATGATTTAAACTTAAAAATTTTATCTATTTCTAGACTTCTAAAAAGTTTAACAAAAGTGACCAGCATTATTCATAATTATTGAGATTTTGCACTTTTTAAAAAAGGTTAACTTGCAGTAAGAAAACGTCTCAAAAATGCATTTGCTTTCTGTGATTTCATCATAGTTTTGCACTGTTATTCCTAATTAATTGTATCCCCTACTCCTATAGCATTTTGGAATTCTTGTCTGTTTTGATATGTGATTTGATATGTCTCACTCTGATCTCTTTCAGCCCCTTTGTTTTCCTCTGATCAGTGCTCTGTGTCATATACATTCTGCTTTTGGTTTTCATTCATTAAAATGACATTTTTCATCTTCTGCTTCGCTGCACTGTTGGGGACTTGCCACTCCTTTTACACACCCTTTCTGTTCTTACGGCAAATGAAATAATTAATCAAATCAAAATCCCTGACATAGTTACCTACAAACCTCGCATATGGAATTTGATGTCACTTGGAAAAGTTGGGTTTTGTGGCAGCATGGAAACACCTTGGCATTATTAAAATGCTTAAGAGAAAATTAGACATTTATGTCTTTGGGAAAAGGTATTTCATGGCAAATTCTCAGCCACTGGAGTGGAGGGGTCTGTGGCACTTTGTCTTTGAAGACCTGTTGTTTTGCACTTCTGGAGACACTTGTCATTAAATCAACATAAGAGTAGAGTTTATCAAATCACATCTCTTTGAACGAAAAAGGGAACTCAGCTCTTCTGAGAAGGACCTGTGAGATGCTGCTCTCTATCAGAAATGTCCTACAGAAGGTAAGTGCTCTGAGGAACGTGGTGGCAGAGAGATCTACTACCCCTTTCATCTGGGTTAAAGCTTATTCTCTGCCTTTGTCTCTTTTTGACAAGATTCAATCTCCAAAAATCTCAGTGACTATAAGTCTGTACAAACAGGTTGTCTGATAGCACAGCAGAACTCTGTAGGCTGTTGTAAATATCTCCAATGACATACTCCAAAACTCATGATTTTTTTTGGATAACTTTCTCCTAGTGTGAAAAATGAAGGCAAGCAAAAAATTAAGACACTACCACAAAGCAAATTTAAATCTATTGTGAAAATGCTGTCATAATTCTGGCCTTATGCTTCTCTGTGGTTGTCTCAATAAATCTAAACTGAATGTGGCAAAATTAACCCCAAAATCACAGGAATGAATCCTTTATTATAATCTTTCAAAGTTATTTTTGTTTGGAAAAATTAAACCAAACCATAGTATATCCATAAATCTGAGAAAATTCTGGTGAATTATTGAAACTTTTTCTCATGTTCACAGGAAATTACTAAACTTACCGTAATATTTTCTAATTAAGGAGAAATTCAAATCTACACATTAAAGCTGAAGATGTTTTATAGCCATTTTGATTGGTTCAGTTGAAATTAATTACAGGGCAATATATATTGCTCTGTAACAGAATTCATTACAGAAAAAGTTACAAGGTTATAGGCTATTTTACAAAAAAACCCCAGTACTAATTGGCTGAAAAGGCTGGTTTTAATCTATGAATTAGTGTACATAAACTGAGAAAAAGAGTCAAGTGAAGCATAGAAGCAGATTTGAAACTGCACTAGTATGAAAGAATATAATAGAACAGGATATTAAATAATCAGATATATAATTTTTAGCAGAAATGTAATTTTGTGTAATTGCCAAAACAGCACTTTAGGTCAAATAATGAACAGTATTGTAAAAGGATTAGTCTGACACTGTGTTCCAGTTCATAAATGACACAATTTACTGTTCCGTAGCTTACATATTTTCTTAGGTGAGATAACAGTTAATTTTCACCTCTTCCACACAAATCCTGATATTCATTGACCAGAGAAATGAATGTCTTGCCTTAGGGATTGTCTAAATTTTATATACCTGAATGAGTCACCAGTGAGGTTTTTTTCACATCTGTTTTCTATCCTGGTGTTTCGAAGGGGAAATGACAGCTCTTCTGGATCCCCAAGTCAATTTACTGCAGGTCACATCCTGCCATAAGAAGCTCTTGGCCTTTGGAAACCTCACTCTGCGTGTTTATTATCGACTTCATGGAATTATTTGCAGCCTGCCCTACCTCTCACACTCACTGTGAGCAAGTTTGGGAGTGTAAAACCACAAGGCACGTGACAGCTTTTGCACTGAAATGAGCACCCCTTTGGAGCTTTCCCCTGCCTTCCCTGTGTGATATTATTTGCTACCTTTGTTCTCCACGGTGCTGCTACAGACCCTGGAGGAGCTGCAGGGACTTGATGCCTGATCTTCCAAACAGCACAGCAAGTGCTTGCACACAACAATGGTCAGATTTTTATATCCTCCATGGAGGAAATGGAGAGCAATGGGAGTTATTCATGCCAAATGCGTTGAATCTGTGGCCTCAAGACGGAAGATACTTAGGTGGGAAATGAACAGTTCTGTAGTCCTGGTTCAGTTAGTTGCCAGGTGACTGCTTTCAGAGAATCTGCAGAAAAAGTATATTTTCTTAATAGCTTTTGAATAGATCATTATTTTAGCTTTACGGGGAACTAGTTTATATTTCCGCAGTGATCTCACTGATTGCTACCACATACTGCACTAAGCAAGGTCTTTCCCCAGACATGAGCTGTTAGGAGTCAGTATTTTAAGTTTAGGATATGTGAATATGACTTAAAAGGATAATTAAATATTTATTGCTGTATTCTACCTCTTACCAAGGAGCAATACTGAAGCTAGGAAGAAAATCCACAGGATTCCCCTTCCTCTCCTTTTTGTTTTTCTCCTCTTCTCTTTTTGCTCTCCTCCTTTTTCTCCTGTCCCAGTTTTACACTCTATAATGGTGCAATGGTGAGAAACAGAAAAATCGATGGAAGAAATGCCAGAAGTACAGGTAAAAATTCAGCTTCTGGGACTCAGGGGTAAAGGCTGCAGACAGCCAGACTTTCCTTAGGCTTTAGAAAAATCATTGTTAGACATAGGAAGCTACATATGAAGAAAGGGCAACTGTGGAATGTAACAGTGCTAAAGACATAAAAGACTGTGTCAAGTATCTGAATAATAGAGGAGGAGCATACACCACTGTCTTTTAAGTAGTTGTCAGGTTTTTTTCAGTGTGCAGAACCCTGTCTAGTGAACTCAAGACTGTGGATAAACATTTTTTTTTTCTCCTTGCTTACTTTCAACAGGCTGATGAGAAGTCATTCTCCCACACCCAGAGGCCATGGGCTGTGAACCAGTTTTCTGTGGACCTTACAGAGAAAGAGGGACTCTTTAGAAAGCAAACCAGCTCAGGAGCTTTAGTCATTAACTTCTGCTGGACTGATGCCACTCAGAGCAGTTCCAAGTTCTGTTGAATGAAGGGAAAAACAAGCCCAAAATATATCCACTGGTGTCTTTTATTAAGTTATGCAAAATACAGTATTAATTATGACACTGCATGCATTTTAGACAATATAAATGCAAGCCTACAGAAAATGTGACAAAGAAACCCTCAATTACTTTTGAGGTAGTATACAAGGAAAAATAGGAAAGCAGAAACACAGTGGATTAAAAGAACAAAATATTAGTATCACTTTGTGCATACATTAGTCACTCATAAATACATTTGTATGAAATAACTTAAGATACAATTCCATTCTTGTTAAAAAATATACTTCTTCAAATTCACCTTTCTTGTTTGTTTTGATTTCACATGACATTTTATGGTATTTTATCAGGTGGATTTATTATTTTTTTGTCACTGCCATCGTGATTTTACCCTTTTCCTCCAAGAATTTAGGCACAGATGGCCTCATGCACAAAAATAAATAAGAAACCTGCTTGAAGGGAAAAGAATTCTGCTCAAATATCTTAGGATAGTCTAATAAATACATTTTTGTTTATAAAAATATTTCAGGTTTATAAAAGAGGGGAGGGGACAGTCTCCCATGTGGAAAGGATGTCAAGTGAAAAGTGCTGTATAACGCTTTTGAAGAGATTTTGTTTTAAACATATAGTACCATTATGAATATATATTTTATAATAATCCTGTTCCTTAGAACCGTATTGTTCACTAGAAGTATCAAATGCTCTTTCCTTCCTTTTGTTTGCTGTCTTATTGCCGTTTGGGGAGATGCCTAGTTCAGAAGGGTTCCATATAACTGTGCTTTTGTAAGGCTGTCCTTCCGACTCAGACCAGTGCTCCCAGTCCGCTGGAACTGCTGCTGTTTGCTGTGAATACCCGAATGGCTTCCTTGATCCATGGAAGACTGGTGGATTTCTGAAGCCTCCACTGAACTCTGATTGAGTGACTCTGCTGAGCTGTTGGGGCTCACGTCCACGTACTCTCTTTTCAATACCGGGCTATTTTCGATGTTTTTGCTACTGCATAACTGGACGGTGATCCTTTCGTTTTTTTGGTCTCTTGATTCCTTTGTTTTGTACGTGGGCAATTTGTCCTGTTTACAGCTTGTGCTGATGTCAATGTTCAGGCCACTGTCTGTTCTCAGGAAGCAAGAATCCACAAGTCTGCTCTGGCAGATGTCGTCTCCCTCCGAGCAGCTGTCTGCTTTGTAACTAGCGTAGATGGGGCTGGTTCGACTGTCCCCCTTCTTGATGGGGCTGCTGTAGTACTGCTCTGAAAAACTGCAGGGTGACAGCCTGCCAGCGTTCCTGTAGGAATACGCGCCAATGTCCTCCACGCTCAGCTGCCTCCATCGCCCCGGCAGGTCTTCTTCCGAAAGGTGGGTGCTCCGGCACTCGTTCCTCATTTTCTGGTTCGCTAAAGCCTGCTGTGGTGTTATGGCTGAGAAATGAAAAGGTTCATTTGCATACGGGGGCAGAGTCCTGGTGAAAGTGGGCGAGTTCTCGTTGTCGTCAGCGAGCTCCATGTGCTGCGCGGGTTTGGGCTTGGCGAACCTGGGGCTTCCCTGGTGCTCGTAACCCGCCGGCGACTTCCTTTCAAACAGTTCGTCGCGGTTGCTCATGTAGATCGCTTGCTGGGAGGCTGTCAGAGTGTTGGCTTGGGCGTTCTCCTTCTCCTCGGACGTGACGCTGAAGCTAGAGTAGGAGCTGGAGGTTGGCAGAGAGGTAATGTACTCTGGGAAGGCTTCATGGGAGAAGCTGGAATGGAAACCGTCTTCTTCGACAGTGCTGTCCGTGGAGTTTTGGGACCGCAGGAACCCCACATCTTTCACCTGCGTGTCCACACTCTGCCGCCTCTCCCTCCTCCTCTCCTCGGGGCAGTACAAGGCTGTGTCACTGCAGTAGATGTCGGACTTGTACTGTTGTCTTTGTCCCACTTTTCCAGCAGAGTCCTGAAAATTGAGATCCCTTGTGGATGGGCTTGACAAGTGTGAGGACAAGCTGTTTGGGTCAGGTTTCTCCAGTACTTTGGCAATGACGCAGGTGGGTATGGTGTCAGCGTAAGAAGTGTGGCACAAGGGGACAGAAAGGCTGCACCCGTGTTTTTCCAGGTGGATGCTGACTCTTTCCTGAAAGTCAGTTGGCAACTGTAACATAAAGAGATGGCAAGGAGAAAGGAGAAAAGGGCACATGTCAATAGAGGTGTCAGATGAGTGCTGTTTATGACATTACATAGCTCATTATCCCCTGTTCTTAGGCTAAGGTGATGGCCACAGTCTTCGTGCATTTCTGGAAACAAATGTAATCGAATGACTTTCATTTGTTTACTTAACATTTGTACATCTTTATCTGCTTTCCCTCACGAAAGTGAAATGTTTCCTTCCAAATTAATTCAGGTTGGATAGGAATGATCATTGAATTGCTCAGGTCAGGAAAGGCCTCTATGCTCATCAAGTCCAGCCATTAACCTGGCACTCCCAGGTTTACTTTACTGATGTAAATAAAGTGTGTAGTAAACAACAATCTTAAAAAGGCAGGTAGGGAATTACAGCCTACAGCAACACTTTCCAGACTGTGTGCTTGGGTGTGATCTACAATTGGAGTGTGGGTGTGCAGAGGTCTCTGTGGGGGTGAGGAAAGAGGAGGAAGAGACCAGATTTATTCTCTTCTTCTTTTGCCTTTCCTCGAGCCCATGCCAAATTGGCTCCTGCCCTCCAGCATCACATTTGATAAACAATGCTGTTTGAAGATGCAGAAAAGCTGGCTGACACTAACAGAAGTGGTACTGGGTGCTGTGACAGGATTATTCCTGTGCAGGGAAGAAGCAAATCCTTGCCCCATCAGTCGGACACTGCTTGTCAGATCAACTATCCACCTAAGCCTCAACATATCCTTACACACTGACAGAAATAAGCACTAAGACCTGGATTCCCATTATGATTCCTGTGACATAATTGATCAATAAGTCTGTTGTGCATCAGAAATCATATAGGGGTTTATTTTAGAAAATCAGGATCAGGGCTGTGGATGGTGGTTTCACCTGCCATTCTGTCATGTGGACCAGAAGACAGAGAGATGACATTCCTTGGTGATACCTACCCAGGTATCACCAAGCATGCTTTCCTGTCAAATTTTGTCTGTCTTGCTCACTTCAGAGCTCTATCAATGATCAGAAAACAATATGAGAGATGTTGTCTCTCAGTATTCTTGCTGGAAATCAGAAGAACTCATGTTTGGAATAAGTTTTGGGTTTGTGATTGTGATAGTTCCTTTGATATCCGTGTTGATTTCTGTCACTTAGGAATTTATCCCTTCAATACTTGGCTGAGCTCTGATGTACTCAGCACTTTCTTTTTATAACTAGAAATCAAGTTCCTCATTACAAAATAATCAGTGGCTAACCTTATGACCTTAGCAATCTCATTTCCTCCTTAAATTTGTTCCTCTGGAGGAGAGAATACTACAAATAACTATAGTTGTCCCCCTCCCCTTTGTTTTTGGAAAGGAAATTTTAATGTACCTGCTCCTTGTCATGGTCTCATACTGTAGAAGATATGGAGCTCCTCTTTTAGCTTCTCTGGGAAGTTTTCAAAGCTGGCTTAATCCTCAAACCTCAGTGTATTCAAAATAAGGCATGTAGTGAAATGGCATTCTTGTTATTTGTAGTAGGACGAGTGTTTTTTCAACCAACAGACCTTCCAGGATATTTTGGATTAATCATTATGTTGCTAATTAACTCATATGTCTTCCATTGGAAAGAAATGGTATTGCCAGTCTGCTGGCAGACAGCAACATTAGTCATAGTAAGTACAGATGCAACAAAGATTGAATAAACAGGTTGTAAAATAGGCCTGGTGTAAATTGCCATAGAAATGAGGAAAAGAAATACAGTTAATTTAATGTGAAAGTGCTGTGTGGGGCAGCTCTTATTTTAGTATCCTGTAGCACCACTCTTTGACCAATTTTATGTACATTATTAAGATTATGAAATGTGTTAAAAAGAACATTATTTTCTGGGCATTGCACTGGAAACTGGAATTACTAAAATGGTATTGCTGTCACATTACTATATTGTACTACAGTTTATGTTTCTGGATAACATACAATGGTTTATCAGGCAATATTTGCATTTTAAAGGAATTTATTGGCTGTGACACCACATTCACAGTTGCTAAATTAATAAATACTTGGACTTATGAGTGGATATTGCCTATTTAACTGAGTATATGACAGTCTGGGAAATTGTGGGGAGTATCTCACATTTGTGATAGTTCTCTGCAAATGAACAACTAAGTGCTTTTAAGGTCCTAATTATAACAGGTAGAGTGCTTTCAAGTGTGAGTAATATCATGATAATTCCTTGATAAAATTTGCTAAGGGAATTCAGTTAACAGGAAAAAACAACAGGACCAAGATAATGGTTCATTTGGAAGTTCTCTGTTCCAGGGAATCATTGCCTGTGTGACAGAAGAATCTTGCCCCACCTTTATTTACCAATGTTGTCTAGGTCTCTGAAGCCATCTACTGACTTAGAAATGGTTTGTACTTTCCAAATTTAGTTTTCCAATATTCCATTGCAGAATTGCACAAGAGAGGCCGTTTGGGGAAATGCTGACCTGATGGGACTGATGAAGGAAAGGCTATTCTCTGTAACCTTCACTGAAGCAATATATGTGAGGAAGGTGCTATTGCTTTGTGCAGGGCCTGGGTCCCTAAAGAGTCTTGTTCACTGAGGTAATATTTACCTTCCCTTTAAGGAGCCTGTTTCTCAAGCCTCGTTTCCTTGGAAGCAAGGATTATTAATTAAAGTTTGCACCTTGGAAATCAATCATTCGGTGCTCTGGTTTCTTTAGAAAAAGATATTTGTTCTGTCGGTCCATTTTAAAATTCAGGCTTGGAAACTAGCTGGACTGGAAAATAGCTTCAGGAGGAAAATTGATTATATCAGAATCTCTGACGCCTGTAGCTTTGTCATTTCCCTGCTCTCACCCCACTGCTCCTGCCCAGCATTTTGCATTCACAGCACTTCAGTTTTCCTAAATCCTTTGTTTTAGGGGCAATCAGTGCAGGCCTGTTCTACTAGATAGGAGAGGTTTTGGGGAAGAGAATACCTTCAAGTTCCACCACTGGCTGTGATTTTGTCCACACCTCCCTTGGCTGCACAGAGCACCAGCAGGTGCACAAGTCCTCCTGTGGCTTAAAGGATGATGTGTGTGGGAATAAAAGCCTTAAGGGTGAGCAAATTCTGGAACTGACACATGCAAAACAACCTGTTTTCCATTCAATATTTATATCTTTGAATATTCAAGAAGTTTGGTCACATTACCTCTGAAAGTTTATGTGCCCTGTCGTAGTTCTTGCTGCACTGGAGCAGCTGAGCAGCTAAATTGCAGTCCTTCCTGTAGAGCTCCTAGAAAAAAACCCAAAAAATAGCCTTTTCTTTAAAGTTTGCAAAGTGCTTGTGACTTTCAGCCTTTCTGCCATGCCTGATCAAACTTTTCAAAATTCACTTTGGGGAGATCTGGAGCAAACTTTAACTTCTAAACAAAGGAATATGCTGTATTTCTTGCTCAACCCAGAGATATTTCCCCGTTTGCTCTGTGAGAGCCAATAAAATTACTAGGAATAAACTTTTGAGACCTGTTACAACAGAACAGTAATCTGCATTTCAGAAGATGGATACTTACCATTAAGAACTGGATTTTATACTGTTAACATACATGGTACTCTGAAGGCTAAAAAACTATGACCTTTCAAGCAAAAAAGAAAATTTAAGAACAGACAATTTTTACTGAGTATTATCCAGATCAGCACTAAAATACTACGTTAGAAAGTGCTAAAATAATCTTATGAGGCTGTGGGAGAAATTCATTACAGAAATATACATTGTGTTGTTTTTTAAAAAGGGAGACTCTTTCTCCTTTTGATATTTCTTGCTGGTTCCTGTCTCCTTTAATATCTTGCAGAATGCAGCTATAGAAATATATTAAAGCTCACTGCAAATATTTAATGCTGCAGAACAGAATATTTTCACTGAGCAAGAAATTACCATGAGAATTCCACAGAGGGAAGGAGAGAATTTAAGCAAGCTGCTTATACTATCTTCATATTGAATGGCTCCCACAGCCTATTTAACGGGAAAATTCAGCACACAGATTTGCCCTTCACCTAAATTTGATTTAGCACACATGGCTGTGTAACTGTAGCCTTCAAACAGTACCTCTGGGTCCCTGAAGGTAAGAGTTGTATATTGTTTTTCCATTTTCCTTATCTAGTTGTGTTAAAATCAAGGTTGGCTTCAGAAGTTGACTTTACAGGTGGGCAGAGAGATATACAAAGCATAAAAATGTATGGGCAGTGGGCTGTGTTAATCTGTAAAAATTACCATGTGTTTATAGAGAAAAGGTGTAGAATACTGATATAATTTGGATTTTCTCTGATGTTAATGTTATACTTTTATTGCATGCCAATTTTTATGGCTCCATTTCTTCCCTTAAAAACTGATAAAGAGATTTCCTGTGAAAAAGAAATTCCCTCTGTTTTAAACTACTACTTTAAGGTATTCTGTAATAGTAGATACAACAAGATGTTCTTATGAGTCTATGAGGGATGGGGATAGTTTTCCTATGAACATTAGTTCATTATATTCATATTCAAAGACCTTTAGATAATTTTGTTTTGTGATTTTTTTCTGTGTCTGTGTGAACTTTTATACATGCCACTTCTGCCTCCAATGTACTGGGGAGACATTCATTTATGTGGATCTTAAATTTTATATTAGGACACTCTATTTTCATTCCTGAAAAAGTAAGAACCCAAGAATTCAATTTAGAAGTAATATCTGTGGCACGTGCATGTGATTCTGACATGTTGCATGCCCATTAAACCCATAATATATTGCTGCACAATGTGTAGCACAGACAGGCACCCCAAGCCCCATATGGCATTTCTAGGCACACAAAAATGATATCTCTCCAGAATCTAATCCTTTCTTCAAAAGCTGTGTGCCTCTCTTTCTGCACAGTGGTTGTCATGGAGAGTACAAAAAGCATTTCTGGCACTTTATTTTTAGCAGCTTTAAAAATTACTACAGAGAAAGCACATGTGAGCTACGTGTGCCACGTGTACTTTGTTCTCAACCTGCTGGGCCAAGCCATGTGACTGGAGTGACTTTCTCTCCTTTAATGTTTGCCTGAATGGAAACCAGCCATATCTGTGGCAGCTAGAAAAATAACTGGCAATTAATGCCAGAAGTGTTTCCCACGATTTAAAATATGTTTTTGTATCAAAAGCATCATTTTACGTTTCTGTCAGAAGATCGTGGGGAAATATAATTGAAGGAAGAAATACTGATGAGACAAAAATGTTCTCCCCAAGTAGGATTCTTCAGTTTATCAGTTCTCTACTCATTAGGTATAATAGTAGTGGTTTGATTTGTAGTTCTTTATTATAAAATTTGGAATTTAACCTTTACTTTTATTAGTGATACTACACAGAATCATAGATTATCCTGAGGTGGAAGAGACCCACAAGGATAATTGATTCCAGCTCCCAGCCCTGCACAGGACCATCCCCAAGAGTCACACCATGTGCCAAGAGCATTGTCCAAACACTTCTTGAGCTCTGTCAGGCTTGGGGCTGTGATCACTTCTGGGGAGCTGTTCCAGTGCCCAGCCACCCTGTGGGTGAAGAATCTTTTTCTAATATCCAACCTAAACTTTTTGGACTCAATTTCATTCAACTTTCTTGATTTCTGCAAGGGCAGAATTTTGTTTGTGAGCCAGCCTCAAGTCTGGAGAAATGGCACTGTTATTTGAGGCCTCTGGACAATGCTGTAATGCTCAGAGCAAAACGATGAATATTGAAAACACTTCAAATGTGGGTTCAAACCTGACTCCATAAAGCAGTGTAAATAGCATGCATACTTACAGGGAGAGTTTTGCAATTTTTTTCCACCTCTATTTTAAGTCAGAAATAACTCCAGTGATTTCAGCTGAATTAGTCTTGAGGTATACCTGTGCTTCCAAATGAACCTAAATGTGACCCATTACATTTACCACACTCCATTACTTATAGCTGTTAGAGTTATGAAGTAACTGTTCTTTCAATTAATTTTCTATAAAAGTAAGGGGTCAGACTGGGAACTTTCTGTTTCTGTTGGAAAGCTGTTAATTGCACAGGCAGAGTTCACATCAACAGGCATTTTAATGGGATCAAATGCTCCCAGCTATGATTAAGAGTTCATGTGAAATATGGGAAGATTGAATGTTAGATGTTGAAAAATAAGTGCTAACAGAAGCATGTCTTCTGTAGATGAATTTTTTATTAAGTGTGGAAGGAATGGCACAATAATGAACTAAATGCCTGCAATATTCCTCTCTTTGCTGTCTTTGTAGGTTTGTCCCAGGAAGGATTTAATGAGCTTGTTGCCACCTGCAGTGCTCATGCCATTTCTCAGCAGTGTTTAATGAGATGCAGGGTGACAATAGCCAGAGATGTTCCCTGTGTTGTCCCACACAGAGACAGGTAAATTGTTACACATGAACAACTGCTGGGGAAAGCAGTTCTGCTCCCTGCAGCAGTGATCTGGGTGACCAGGCTGGGTCAATCCTACCTTCTGCTAGTAGAGCTCACTTGTGCTGGGCTTTTTGGTGAGGAAAGACTGAAGGATGAAAGAATTGCAGGAAATGTAGGGCTCTACACTGTGCCTAAAATCCTCCTGATGAGTTCTCACTCCACACATGTGTCCCTGCAACAGCTCTGACCATGTGCTTACACCAGCTTGCTGTACTGATGGCAAAATCAGCGTGAGAATATGGCTATTTCTGAGTATATTTTTCGTCAGTTTCAGGCTAGCCATAAGGAAAAAAAAGTCAATGAAAAGTTGTACCCCAACCTCATAGCATAAGGAGAGCTGGATTTACAAAATGGTGGGAACAAACAAACAAACATAAATTTTAACTGTTGAGGTGACAAGCTACATTTTATACAAACATAAAAAATATTCTATCATTTCAAGGGAAGTGCAATACCTAATTTTTTTCTGAATATAATCTCAAAATGAATACAATTTAATAATTAAATACTTACATTGTCTTCTGACAACTTATCTATCGTCACCTTGGCTTCTATTAAGTGATTGTTGAGTGCAATTATTTCATGGCTCAAAGCCCGTTTTTCCTCTTCATAATGTTGACCCTGTGTAGAAAATTGAGTTGTCAGTGTTTTTCCTACTGTCAGAATATTTCATATAAGACCCACAGGTTGATATCATTGTCAAATCCAGAGAAAAGCACAACAGACTGATACTTCTTTTTTCTTTCTTTCTTTTTTTCCTTCCCCCCCTTATTTATTTTCTCAATTTTTTAAATTTTTTTTTTTTAATACTCAGCAGACAAGTTAAAGTCCTTTAGAAATATGGAGGTCAGATTGAGTTCACATTAGGAACCTTCACAAAAGGCTCTAGTTAGTCTGTGCAAAAGCATTGTCTTGAGCATCAATCTGTACATCCCTTAGTCACAGGACAGGGTTTCTAACATGGAAGGGACTGGAGCTGCTCTTTTGCTACAGCAATATTTCACTTGTGCTGTTTTCCCCCACTCTCATAAGGAAGAAAGAACGATATTTAAAAAGAAAAGCAATTGTGTTTGAGCCAATTTCATTTCAGCTGTTGACTGTTCTGGCTGATTTAAAAGCCCTGATTAAGGTTGTTCACTTCTCAAGGTGAATGTTTACCTGATTGCAGGGTTAACACTCATTAGCAGAAGACAACCCACTGTGGCATATCAGGAAAACATTCTGATTCAAATTTCTTTCTGCCCACTAATTTAATCTTTTTACCAGTATGTTGTAACTCTTTATTATAAATACAAAGAAATCAGCAAAGAAATTTCAGAAAGAATGAAATCCACTGGCCCTTCCTATATTTTGTCTCATTTTGATATGCAGCATTTATTGTATGCCTCTTATATCAAAAATCATTGTGTGGCAGTCATTTATAACCCTGCCCTCTGCCTTATGTTAGTGTTAAAAATCTGAATCTTCTCAATGCTCTGAGATCAAGGCATCTTCTGTGCCCTCAGAGCTCTCTGCAAGAACATGGTAACAGGAAGGTTTGAAAATTATCTGGAGGGTCTTTTAGATAGAGGCAGAGTAGTCTCCTTCCCTGGAGATATTAAAAATCTCCTTGGACACAACTCTGAGTAAAGTGCTCCAGAGGAGCCTGTTTGAGCAGGGAGGTTGGAACAGATGACCTCCAGTGGTCCCTTCTAACTTCAACCATTCTGTGATTCTGTGAATGTCACTTCCCATTCTAAAACTGTTAGAGTTAGTTGTGAAGGACTGAATTTCCCAAATGCCATATTGCCAGGGTCACACAAAAATCTTCTATCAACACACACTTGACATCGTCAGCTAATTGACAGCAATGGGAATTGGGTGTTTTGAAGTCCAAATGAATATCAAGGTTAATTATCCAGCTGCAAAGCACCAGCCTGTATTAAAGAAGGGTGATTAAATTGGAAGTGGCAGCTCTCATCCTAAGGTGCTATTTAAAGAAAAACACCTTCTCAAATGGTCTAAGCAAACCCACAGCTTGCTTTAAACTGTGCAGATTTGATTGAAGTGTCTCTGTGAAGGTCTGGACTGGCCTATTTTAATGTCAGTTTTTCTAGGGACTCTCTGTTCCCTGCTGCTGCCAGACCTCTGTCCTGACAGTCCAGCTGTGTCTGGTTCAGGTTTGACACCTCTCCCCTCCTTGTTCCCATTGATCAGGCACTCCTGCCTGGGGATTACCTCATGGAATGCCAAAGTGCAGCTTTGAGAGCTTGCAAGGCTCCCACCTTACTGATTTTGACCAGACACAGGGCTGTGTTTTGTAATTAGGCAGATCGACGTGGTTTTATATGAGACCCTTAACTCTCATTGATTTTATAGTGAACTAAACAACCAGGCACTTTATAAACCTCCTGGCCATCTGTGCACCTCTAAAAATCTGTCTCCTTTGAGACTGTGATGGAAGATTACATTTTCTGAGGTATTTAGCTGCGTAATGAGGTAGACAAGTGACTACCTAAATACCAGCAAAAAATGTGTCCCCTCAATTTTCTAAGTTATTTCATGCTTTTGAAGGATCGAGGTCCACTGAGTACAGACTTAATCTTCCAAATAACCATTTGTATGGCAGATTTTATCAGTCCTTGTATGACAAGTTGTCAGGCCAGGACAGCTGATTTGTAGAACTCTGTTGCTCTAAATCTCTCTGATCTCAGTAACTGTTGCTCTTGCCTAGCCAAATTGAACTGTATTAGTTCTATTTTGCAGTTCAGGAGAGAACATCTGATCAAGGATTTATATTTTTCAGGAGAGAAACTAATAAAAGCAGCAGATTCAGGCTTTGGAAGCACTACTTTCCACTGTATTTGAGTGATGCTGAATCTGGCTGAATTATGGTTTCATTTTATTTCAGTTATGATAACATTTGGATGATGTTCCCCTGACTTTATATCTGCTCAAGTGTAACTTTAAAAGATATTCTGTATTTGTTGAACTGTAAAATTCACCTCAGTTCAAATTTATACTATACAGGTCAGCAGGTGGACACCAAAGTAATAAACAGTCAGTAGTGCTGTGGAGGATAGGAAATAAGAAGGAAAGGCCAGTCCCAGTCTTTCCCAATAGTATTAGTTCACATCTTTCTCTTGAAATCAGTTTTGTTGACATGAGCAAAAAGTCTGTTTCAATGTGGCAAAATGAGGTAGCCTAAGAGTGGGCAGGACACTGAAATCCTTTGGCATATTGACCACATACTGTGTCCATCTTTGGAAGCTCAAGGCTTCAGCCAGACACTACTGTGGTGCAGTGGTGGCAACAAGAGGACAAAGGCTTAATTGTGACACCACCTATGGGAAAATAGTGCAGCTGGAAGAGACAGTCTGGCAGTGCTGGATTGCTGTATTAGAGGGATTGCTGCTCACTGGGGACTGCAACTTTGAGCTCTCCAGCTGCAGCCAAACAATCATATTTTCAGCATCAGATTGCCAGAGAGACATGAAAGGAGGATGGGAATCATAATGTCAATGCTATGATCATGAGTTACAAATATAAATGCTTATTTTACTTGTAACCACTTTTGGCAGATCCCTCTATTTCTGGTAGCTCATAGAAGCTTGGTCCTCCTACTCTTCCATCAGGCTGCTGACCTCTCCTCCCTCCCTTTGGCACTGCTTTCTGCTCTGCAGGTGCTGCTAGCCTATCTCTCAGAGCTCAGTGGTGAATTAAATCAATGGTGTTATTGATATGCCAATAGCTTGCAGCTGGGCTGAGGGCTCCTGAAGTCCACTCCAAAATGCCACAGCCAGAGACTGCAGCAGGGGGAGAGGCTGCTGGATCCTTGTTCAGAAATCTTTGTTGAGTCAGCTCTGTGCGTCTTCTCCCTCCCTCATCCCCTGACACAGAGCCAGCACAGGAGAATACAGCTCTGTAGTGTCTGACTAACACAAGGGAGCTACAGTCATGTGCCCACGTCTGAGTCAGATAAAATCTGTACTGCTGGGTGACTCCAGCAGTCACACCACCAGTGTTGGGGGCACCTTGCTGCTACCCTGGATTTAGCAGGAACCTCAGTGCTTCCTTATCAGATGTGATGAAGGAATTGAATATCTGCTCTTCACAAAGGAGCCAAATGATATAGTAAAATATACAATCTCTGTCTTGAAATTTGAGGCCTTTTCTTCTAATTTGTATCTATCACAGTAACAACATCCCTCATATATTTACAGATCCATAAAAATATAGGTTGTTGCTTTCCAAAGTGTTTGGTGCCACCTAGTCTCCTTACATCTGAAATCTGTGATGCAAGTGGGGTGAAAGGAATTTTGGTAGGTTAATACAGCATGAAATAATTAATAGGTAAGTATATTTTCAAAAGTAACAAAAGCTGGATGAAAAGATCTTCTTATCTTGCATATTAGTGGATCCATAAATGTTCCTACTCTAGTCCTTCAGCAGAAATGGGCAGGCTCAGAGTTGTGTGTCTCTCTGGTAATGTTTCAGTCTCCCTTCGTTGCTTTCCAGCAGCTGGAGGGTGTCCTACCATAAAGCACTGTCAGCCTATTAGTCAAGGCTTGGCTGCTTGCTGTCGTCTCTGCTGTCCTACGGGAGCTCTGATGTGTACAGACCTTTGGAAAGCAGTCTCAGATTTGCAAATGGGAAGTGCTGGTCTGTGGAAATGTCAGACTTTTCAAACATGACAAAGTAAATCTATTCTTGATGGTCCTGTAAGGAATGTTTCTGTGGATACAATTTGGATGCTACAGTGACAATAATGTAATGGTAGAACAGACCGTCAGGTCATTAGTGGCCAGCAGTATTCCTTTGGAAATACTTCTTAAAAAGTAATGCCCAAATGACAGACAGAAAGAGAGAGACAGAATTTTCTATTACAAATACCACTAAAGTGACACTGGTATCCCATCCTGAATGTCTTGACAGAGCTTTACTACAATGTTTTTGCATGAGGAATACAGGCAGAACTTTGTTCCCTTTTTTCTTTACTACTCTGCTTGTGGAGGAGGAACACAACACTTTCACAGCAGAAATTCCCCACCTTTGTCGACCAGTGTAAGACTGTTAACTTAGCACTTCTCTTCTAGACCAGCAGTCACACTCTTTTCACTTCTTGTGCTTTAAGGTTGAGTGGGATCTTATCAAATGTGGATAAATATCTGAAGGGAGGACGGGAGGGTGCAAAGAAGACAGAGCCAGGCTCTTTTCAGAGGTGTCCAGTGACAGGACAAGAAGCAGTGGGCACAATACCAGTGGCACAACACATGAAACACAAGCAGTGCCATCTGAACATAGAAAACTCTTTTACTGTGAGGGTGACTGAGCATTGAAAAAGGTTGCCCAGAGGTATTGTGGAGTTTTCATCCCTGGAGATATTAAAAAACTGTCTGGACATGGTCCTTGATAACCTCCTGTACATGTTTCAGCAGGGGGTTTGAACCAATTGATGTCCCAATGTCCCTCTACCATTCTATCCCCCTGAGAGTTCTGGAACAATGTATGGCTTCCATATCTCACCTGTCTGCTGTGATAACTGGGGTTGTTATGATATATGGTAGATTAAATTCCTGTTACTACCAAATGCTGATATTCACATATCATTAAATTCTTTTATTGTTATGCAAAGATGATTTAGTATAGAATTAATATATCTCTAGGTACTAATAAAATTTAGCACAAGTATTCATAGAATATGAATATGAATAAATTCACTTATGATTTTCCCCTGGTATTCCATCAAGACTTCAAACAGATCCCAGATTTAGCTCCATGCAGGTGAATGCATGTCTTCTGGAGTCAGTGACACAACATCTAGTAATTACTGATAATTACAGCAATCATGAAGGACGTGAGTGTGTTATCTATCACAAAGAAAGGGGCCCAGATGCCCTGTGCATTCTCAGTGATGGTTCAATGACAGCACTTCAACAACGAGTGAGGATGGATTTGCTTTATAGCATCTGTCACTACATAGATTGTTTCCTGGTGAGAAATCAATAAAAATAGTCAGTCTTTGTGGAATTTAAGACTGGGAGATTATGCAATGGTCTCTCCCACCAGGTGTGGAAACTTTTCATTGTTGCAGAGGGTATTAATGTGGATGAGCTCCAGTTTATGTTCTCCTTCCCACCCAGGTGTGTCATGGTCTCAGCTGAGCAAGGTGTTCAAACCAAGGGATCTCAGCTTGCAAGCAGAATCCTAAATGGAAACATATCTGATGGTGGGTATGGCTAGGCCAGAGTTATACCCAACAAGGTAAAGAAAACAAGAATGAGAAATGTGGTGGAAATAAAATCTTTTTTCCTTCTGTAACTCTGAAAGTTAACAGCTGCTCTACTTGCAGTACTTCCCTGCAGACCATGTGCATAACTTGTTTCATCAATTGGCTCATAAAGAAGCAAAAGATGGTTTAGATTTGCAGGAATTACTGGATGTTCTAAGCGGTAATTTCTGATATTATGCATTGCTTCATGTTAGTTTCTGCTCTGTGGGTCTTCATGGTGCTATGTCAGATAACATTTCTGTATTTCTGCCTGTTTATGGATGCTCTGTGTGAGTTTATCTGCCAGTGAAGAGCAATGGATATCCCCTACCCACATTCACTTGCACCCATGGGCAGAAACTGTAATAAAAACAGTGAACTGACAAGATCAGAAGAGCAAATAATAATGAAAGACTTTTCAATGAATAATGAAACTGTATCAGCTGATACCAGTTCCCAACATGATCCTTGGGGTGCAGGATTTGATGCTAATCATTGCAGCATGAAAGCAGCATTTAATACACATTAAATTTTTAGTTTTACTTCTTTGCATAACAATCTTATTTTGGTTTAAGAGTAAAATGAGTATCCAAAGGAGCAGTTCACTTACAGATTCACTGAACCCAAAAGTCTATTTAAGAAGGTGCATCTTTACAAGCAAAAGAGGAAAAGAGCCAAGTGTTTAGCAGATTTATGAGGTAATTCTTTATCAAGTTACAAACAAAACTGCAGGAATGTGTAGAGATGTATGCAGAGGCTGTGGCAGCATCCTGACTGCACTACATCATCTACCACTGTCTCATCTTTGCTTCCCACTGCAGTAATCCCCAGGACACCCATCCTTGTCTCAATACCTCTTCAAAATGCTAATAGAGCCTGGCTTTCAGGAATGCTACTACATTATGGTAAGGAGCAATGACTAATTCATTATATTTATCCTACGGAATATTAGATATTTATTTAAAGTGATTTTCTGTTACCAAGCTGCCAAGGTTGCAGGCAAGGCTGCATTCTTCAGAGACAAATGTATGGCACTAAGGATTTGAAAATGCCCATTTTTCTGGGCAGGTCAGAGAAAATATGTTGTTGATGTGTCTTTTGCCTTAGGCTTTACCTACTGCAAAAATCTATGTCATGTTGGAGTTCTTCCACATAAAGAAGATAGTGGCAAGAACATTTTTCCAATGTGACAGGCCTTTCTTATGATGAACACATGGGATAAAAGGAAGTGACAGATGAATGACCCTTGGGTTGGCTCAGGAAGAGACTGGATTGTGTGTCCTTGCCCATAGCTTAATTCTGGTTTTTAATTTTATTTTTTAACTCTTCCTAGGAGCTCATCAAAATAATTTAGAAGAATTACATGGTCACAGCAAAATGAAAAGAATCGAGACTTCAGCTGTGCTAGTGGTAAGGAGAAATTTGCAAAAAGAAAAAGAATTTGTGTGAATGGGAAGAAAGGGAGAAGCTCCACTGCTGCAGGTCACACAGGGCAGGCTCATCAGCCACGTAGCTTGAAGCTGTCACTCCTAGGACTGAGTGCCCAACACTCAAACTTTCCAGCCACAAAGGCTCCTCTGTGGAAATAGAGAAATTACTGGAAACTGGATACTGCTTAAATGAACTACTTAGATGGTCTAGAAAGAGGAGGTGGCATTAATTTCCCTGAGTAAAGTAGTAAAATGGTCTAGGAAGAAAAATGTGGAATTCTGAACTTTGGAATATTAAATTCATTCATATTAATTGCAGATTATTTTAATATCTAAGTGAATTCTAATTAGCATTGACTACCTAAACAAGGAAAATTTGCCAACCAAATAAAAAAAGTAAAGGCTAGATTATTTACAGTACTTTGCTCTTTAATAATTTGTTCTGCTCTAGGAATTTTGACATTCACATTTCCTGTCAGCTTTTGACACTTTCTTTTAATACTTAGTTGTGTAGAAGAAAACTTGAATTCCCCTGCCTTTCCCCCTGTGACTAAAAGAACACTTTAGCTAAATGCTCTCTAGGGAGATAAAGAACTTCCCTCTCAGAAAAGTTTTCTCTGATATATCACAGTCCTGGCAAGGTTGATTTTACTCTCTGGGTTCATCCTTGCACTTGAGTGCACAGAATCTGTTCTTGCAGTGAAGACCTGTGATGAGCTGGATTTGTGCCCAAGCCCTGCTGGGTGGACCCTGAACAGCCCAGAGCCAGCCCAGCAGCTCTGCCCTCCCCACAGAGCCTGTCACGGTGGAAAACCTGCTATTAGGGTTATTGCTGCATTATTGTTGTCTGTTTAATATACATTGAAACATCAGCTGGGATATTGATTGGGAAGATATGGTAAGCCAGGTGAAAAATTGTAAGTGTAGTACTGGGAATAAACACAATGTACTTGTGTCTTTTCTGTGTGAATTAGACTCTCCTTTTTATTAAAATATATCTCTGCTATTTGCTTTGTAAAAGCTCATGTTGGGTGAAGGTATTTAAGGTTTGGTGTTTTCCCCCCACCCCAATCAACCCCCAGATCCTTGAGAACATTGTGAGAAAATCCCTATGAGCTCCTTTCAAGGCAAAGCAGTGAAAATTCATTAAAATAAAATACTCTGTTCAAATATCCAGCCCCTCAGACCCTGCTAAATAGTGTCTTTTTGGCAGCAGCCCAATTCAAACTGCCATAACCAAGTATAATGACTACATTAAATAACTATTGCCAAAAAAAAAGTATAAAAAAGGAAAGAGCCATTGTGCAAATTGCTTGAAAAAAAGACACAATTTTGCTTCCTACCCTGCTAGTATGTTACTCAAATATTCTCTGTCTCCTAACACAGTTTGGGGGGTCATTGTTGTAGGCCTTTTTGTCATGGATTTAATTGTGGCTCTTTGGAATTGCTGAGGAAACCTGTGGGGAGGGACAGGTGGGAGTGTGCTGGATAGCTGGAGAGGTGTTTGCTGCAGGTTGTGGTCATGGGAGGCTTTGCTAGATAGAGCCACATTTGACCCTCACATGGGGACACTGTTTCTGCTCAGTGGTGCTTGAGGAGTAAACTCCCCTGGCATAAGGAGAGGCTGCAGAATGGATTGCTTGGTGTAACTGATTAGGTTTTACTATAAGGGAAGTGCAACACTTCCTTCCCATCTGACTGCTGGGATCAAATCCAAAGAAAATTAAAGATGGATATATTTTTATGAACAAGCAGACAGGAAACTCACTGCTGTGTGTTTCTCGTGTTGCTGTTCAGGATGGTCACTTCAGCTGTGGCCTCCAGAGTTCGTGTAGATGGGACAGACTCTACCTTTTCATCAAGAGAAATGTCACAACCTCTGTTCCTTGCCATAAGATCAACTGTCTTGAATCAGCACTGCTCTCCTCTGTGCCATTTCAGAGCTTTCGTTTCGTTTGCCTCCTTAACTATCCTGAGTTATACTGTAATTCCACAATCCCTTTTTTCCAGTTGTGAATCTGGTTTAAAAGGCCTTTGCTGCCACAGAACAGTTCATGGCCCCATCAGCTCTGCTGGCACAACTTTGTGGCCATCCTGAAAGCCAGGCTGATCAAAAATAACCTTTCAAAACTGAAAAACTCTTGGTTTTGCATAGAGATGTTTTATGCTATTTTTGCCATTAAGGAAAGTATACATGGATTCAATAGCCTCAGTATTTCTCCATGGCATTCAGAGATTTGGCTCACAGTTTAAATATTTTCCAATGCCATCCCAGGATTCAGTTTTCTTTTGCCCTGGAGCCTGGCAAAAATGTGAACACTGTGTTTCCTTAATTCCATCTATTACAGCTATTCATATATTTCCTAATAATATTAAGTCTCTAAGGTATTATTTTCACAGCAGTTTAGAAATATTAATATCCTCTTGAGGAGAGGCTAAAGCAAACCTTTCCTTATTTATATGTCTGGGGTGTAATTGCCCAAGTCTAAGCCAGTCACCTTCCTGTTTTCCTTCAGTCAGCATAGAGATTTCTTCAAAGCATCAAATTTCTCTTTGTATGGTGATTTTTTTTTTGAGAATTGTTGGAGGAGTAACTCTCCACAGGTGTCTGCATCTCTCCAGTGGCTGATAAAAATGCTGAGGATAAAAATGCTTCAGATATACACATGCTAAATAGACATCTACCATGTACATATCTAAAAGTAGGTAAAATGAAGCTTACTTTGAATAACTAGCTCAATGACACATAAATCATGTTTAGCAGAGGCAAGGACTGAATCCATATCTCCCAAGACATAAATCTTGTAATTCACAGGAAGCTTGATTTTCTGGGTCTGTAACTGTCCCCAGGGAAGAGCAGCATGAAGAGATTTTGCAACTAACGTGAATCTAGCTGAGACAGGCTTTCAGCAAGTTGATTGTAATGACCTGTTTGATGGGAAAACCTCAAGAAAGGAAGAATATACTATTTCCCTGGATACCAGGAGCTCTGTGCCTCTGCATGTGCAAACAGCTTTCCCCTTTGAACAGGTCTGGATGTTGAGTGTAGTTCTTGTTTTGCTTGATTAAAAAGCTGTCTGATATTTAGCATTTTCTCTCTGTGAAGACATTTATATGAGTCAGTTGTCTTTCCTCACTGCACTGAACCTGTGGGCTGCCTGAGCCTCTTGCTGAGGCAGCTTCTTTACTTCTCAGCCTTTCCAATTTTCAGACAACTTGAATGATTTTACAAACCCTCTAAAAATTGTCAATATCAGAACTTCAGCCACTGTCTTCAAACTGGATTTTCTTTTGTCTGAAACGGTGGCAAAATTATCATTCTACTCTATTCTCTTTTCTCATGGTTATACAAATACTACTTTTGTCATTTTTTGTCACGTCTTGCTGCTGGGGACTCACGTGGAGTTATTCAACCAGTCTGACTTTCAGAGTCAGTGACCTTCCCTGAGTCCCTCCTTTCCAGAGCACAACCCTCTCCCTTTTCTTCTTCCTTCCCATTTTTTGCAATATGGTCTGCCAAGCAGCCTCATAGATTTTACACTTTTAAATGTCTGTGGAAAAACACATTTTGACTGAATGGGAACATCTTATGAAAGGCACTGGTCATTTGAATTGATTTACTTATCAACATTTAACAACATTGCTAATCCTTTTATCTCATTTTATCAGCAATAATTTTATGTTTGCTTTTAGGGCATTGTTGAAAACATTGGTTAGTGCTGAGACCTGTACCACTCACTGAGCTGTCCTGATCCAGCCCTCTGAACAGACTCTTGTAAATGAAAATACCACAGTGCCTGCTACTTTTTGAGGTGACTTTTACTGCAACCCTTCTGCTAACTGCTTTTGATGCTGTATCATGTTTATTTGGTAATCACAGTCATATGAAGTGGTACTTGTCAAGTCTTGCTATCCAAATATATCCACTCAATTGCCTTTGCAAAAGAAATTCTGGTTTACTTAACAACATTTCATAAAAATGTGTTGACTTCCATTATTTATACTCTTCTGATTTAATTTTCCAGTAGCTGAACAACATAAACAATGACTCTGTGTTTTGTACAACCTCTATTTGCCCCATTCTATGCTTGACCTCTTGGATGTTGGAACAGTTGGTTCAGAATTGTCTCTACATTCAGAGTCTTTTTAAAAATGAACATTGGCTTAACACATTAGAATATATTTCTAATTTAGTTTGGAGTAGGAAGCTGGGAATCTGTTCAGCTGGTTCTTTTAGGAATCTTAGGTGGAAATTTATGTGAGCTCCTGTTTTTTATAAGAAGAATTTTGCAAGTGTTTGCTAAGACACATTGCTTAACATTGTCTGTAGTTTCCATTGAATTTGGAAGTTGGATTGCAATCACTAGGAAAAAAAAGTTTGGCCTTGAAGCAAAGACCAAACATTAAAGGGAGCTGCTGCACATTTGGACTACACAGAGCCATAGGGACAAACTGGAGGAACTTTGCCCACACTGAGTTTTGAGGTACCCCAAGAGCAGAAGCACTTAGTATATCTCTGGGTGCTACACAGAGAGGTTTTGGAAATTTCTTCTGCAAAACATCAGAGATTAAAACTGTCCATAATAAACTTTTTGCTCCAGTTTTGGCACCCTTGATTTCTTTTATTGACTGTGGTGTCTGCCAGGTGCCATTGATTTGAAATTCAGTTACTGCTTATAACTAATTCATTTACTTTTAGAGACAGCTCTCTGGAAACAGAGAAAAGCAAAACCCAACTCCCCAAAACCAAACAAAAAAAGCCCCAAAACATCCTGGTAAACACAAAATATTTACAATTTTTTCTCTTTTTTGGTAATTTGGGTTTATTTTCCACTTCTTTAAGGGGTGGTCCCTCAGTCATGGACGCTGAAATAATTTGACAGCTATTTCCTTCCTGCCAAGGGAATACAAAAGGCCCTAGGAGCCTGGTAGGTAAATTGTTCTCTGCCACTAAGAAAATGAGATTTAGATGCCATAACAAGTCCTCTCTCACTGTGAAGAGGACAACTTTACTGGTTTATGGAAAACACAAGTATTGAGCAGGATGTTAGGCCCCCAAACCTGTCAGAAGAGGCAGGAAAAAGCATGGACTCACACCTGAGAATGCACTGGTTAACCCTTAGGGATTTGATCTCAGAAAGGAACTTTAGAGGAACTCTTTTTAATCATGGTTTAGGTTGGAATGAAAGATATTTGACAGAGAATAGGCCCCAGAAAATTGAAGGTTAGAAGCCAGACCCAAATGTCCCAGTCTACAAAAGTCCATATCCTTCTGTTCCTGTTGATTGCCTTCTGGTTCCTTCCATCTCATTGTTGTTCAAAAGTATTGCTATGAGCGTAGTTTTAAATTCAGCGAAAATTTTAATCTAATTAGCCTGATTTTTTCCCTCAGCCTTTTGTTTATGACTTTTGTTTATGACTTGGTTTATTAGCTTTTGTTTTCCCTGTATTTTCACATTGCTCTGTTTGAATTCATCCTCCATGCAATGTACTACATTGCATTTACTTGTTGTCTTCAGAATTGACATCTAATTTACTGGTCCTTTTCTAATGCTTCCTGTCATAACATCTTATGCTTGAAGAGTGCAGACATAATTTGCTTTTCAGCTACTGAAGTTTATTTATTGAGAGAAATGTGCTCATGTGGATGGACACTGAAGTGCTGTGTTGATGCTCATTAGTGATAAGAAAGACGTGTCAAGGCTTTAGACAAAATCTCTGATTGTTAAAAGGGTTCTTTAATCCCATTTTTTAGCTCTAGCTTTGAATCTTGACAAATTTAGTTTTTAGAGTGCCTTTCTGTTCTGGCACTCCAAAATAAGAGAATGAGTACTGTTCCCATCCATGAGTACATTTTGGGTGAGTAAGAGGTCAAACTTCAGGCAACTTGACAGCTAGAAAGTAATGCTGGATGCCTCCGCACTAGTCTCAAGATTCATCAGAATTTGTAAGAGTTGTTCTTAGACATCAGGAAATCCAGTACATTCTGAATCAAAACTTTTTAAACTCTTCTGTGACCTGCTGTGGGAAGGAAAAGTCCTGGTGTGCTCCAGAATCCAGCTCCAGTAAATGCTTGAAGTCATCAGTAAAACTACAGTTTGGTTCTCTCTCAATTTATCTTTTACCACTGTGGGAAAATATGACTTAATATAGATATTTTAAATTTGTTCAAGTATAATTTAACACACACAGGTAGGAGGAAAAAACCCTTTAATTGAAGGCAATGCTGTACTATTTAAACATCATCACAGGCTGTGCTTTTAGTGATAAAACTAGGCACTATTGGAAGGTACAGAAACACTTCCTACCACTCTGGCATGATATCAAAGTCCATATTTTCCAGCAGATTAGATACAGAAGGTTGATTCTAAGCAATGTCCTAATTCCTATTTGATAGCTAACAAAAATGCAGCTTAAGAGCTGGCATGAGGTGCCATGGCAGATTTTAGGTTCTCTAGATCTGCCTGTGTGAAAATCCAGGCATTCAGAAATAATTTAGCCAACTCAGTCAAAACAAGTTGTTTTTTTAATAGGTTTTTCATGCCAGCAAGAAGACCACTGTGATCACTTATCTGATCCTTCTAACTCATGCCATAAACACTTCAGTCAGCAATTCCTGTGCATGCAGAGTACAAATTTTTCTTTTCTATTGGTGAGTAACTGCCAGAAGAACTTGCAGAAAGCTGGCTGACACTTCATGAGATGATTGCTGCCTAGCTGAAGAAGGCTGGATCTGACACATGTCCTCTGCATGTCCTGGCTCAGTAAGAACCACCCTGGAGGCATCTCACTGCTCCATGTGGCTGAAGGTCATCACCAGAGCAGCTTGTCTAGTCCTTGGGCTTGGCATCTTGTGCATTCTTCAAGCTGTGGTGGTCTGCTTTGAATGGAGATATGAGTCTGTCCAGTCTTCTCTGAAAAGTCCTCATCAGGGCTCACCCTGGGCCAGCCTCAGAGAGAAGAAAGGCTGCCCTGGAATGGTGTTTAGAGTCAGGTCATTGTCACGAGGGTGCATGGGAGTGTGAGGACTACAGGAGAAATGGAAATGAAAAATGCAAGTCAAACGGTGAGATCTTTAAACTGTACAAGATGTTAATTGTCACTGGTTTTCACTGTCAGGTGATCATGGACCTGTTAGAAGCTTAGAATTCAAAACCCTAATGTATTCTTTATAGGAACAAAAGCTCCTGAATTATGCAGCAGCCTAAAATGTTCCTACTACAGGTGACTCAGCTTCTAGATGCATTATTTAAAGATATCAGTCTGCTGCTATGGAGCTGCAATCTATACCACCCTTCTTCACTGGTGTCATTCCAAGAACATCTGAACTCTCTGCTAAGGGATTGTCTGAAGACATGGAGCAGTCCAAGATGTTCAAGTGCTCTGTGAATAGGAAGGAGGAGGTGCAAGCAGAACCTTGCAAGTTCAAACTATATGCCAAGACAGAGCCCTGTCCTGTACCTTGTCTCAAGTCAGGGTTTTAATGATTATGTGATGCAGATGCAGGGAAAAAAGCTTAAGTTATGGCTTATCATCAAGCTTCCATCAGTAAACCACTGAAGAGAAGCTACACATCTCATATCACTTGAACAACTTCTAACCCTCTGCAAGATCATGGAACTGCCTGGAAGGGACCTCAAAGATCATCTAGTAGATATGCTTTTGTTGTAGTGTTGCTTAAATAAAGTGGCCTGAACATTTTAAAATATTAAGGGATTATCTATAATGCTCATTTTACATTAGTAATGTGTTAATATAAAGTTTTCTTCAAATTAATACTATAAAAGTTCTGATCTATATTTCAAAATGCAATGGACAAATCAGTTTTAAAATAGAATTTGCTTTCGAGGCTTAAAACTGAAAAGCATTATCCTGCACTCCTAACATGAATTAGATGAACACATTTCTTTCAAGAGAGGATTACAACTCAACAGTCTCATTGGGATATGTTATGGTCACAGAACAGAGTTGATGAGAGAACCATTTTACTGTCATATCACTTGTTTTGAGGATGAACAGGAATTTCCAAATTCAAGAATCAAGTGTGGGCATGAGTGTGTGTGTGTGTGTGTGTCGTGTGTGTAAAATCCCTCCAGCCTGAACCTTTTCATAACACTGGTGTTAATTTCTCTCCTCTCTCAAATTTCATTTTTAAAGGAACTTTTCATGGCACTGCTGAAAGTGGGAAAAATATGACCGGCTATTTCTATAGTGATTGCAGAGGATGCCACCTCCTGACTGCTGGGAAGAAGTGTTGGACAAGAGTCAGAACTGAAAAGTGAGTCAGAATATAAAATGTTTTCATTTTTCAGCTCCACAGCTACATGCAACAGAACATGATGATATTTTCCCCCAGGCCCCATTCTCAAAGTTACTCTAAGTTACTCTGTATGTTAACCTGTGCAGGATCCTGAAAGCCATGTCACTCTGGTATTTCTAACTATGGAAAACCAAGGGTTAACAAGCAGTGAATATATTTGGAAAATGAGTGGCATGAGAGTGCAGAGGAGCTAATTAATGCTCCTACCTTTTCAAATGCCTATTGAGATCAGGACAAGAAAAATGTATTTTGCCCTTTAAGAAAAAAATGGAAAACAATGTCAATTATGACAGTAATACTGGAAGAAAGAAAGTAGCTGGCATATGGTGTTATGGCATATGCAGGCACCTCAAGGATGATCACTCACTAAAATGAATAGAAATTTACTGATGGGATGTAACTGCATTCCCTAGTATTGCTGTAGTTCTTGGGAGTTTTATTCATGAAACAGGACCCCAGTAAAAAGTAAAATGCCATGCAGAGAAGAAAAATTAAGAGATCCCAGTGTCAGTGGGGATCAAGCTAAGCATAACTGTGCCAAATCCTATTTCTAGTGGAAAGGAGCCTGGTTTTGTTTGTTTGGAGAGCCCCTTAGGATTCATGCTGCTACATCTGCATCATTCTTTTGAATTCTTCCTCAAAAGATGACTCTTGCCAAAGAGACAGGATTCTCTGACCTCATCAGCTGCTGGGAAATCTGTCAGGTTTCTGATATGTCAGCTAATATATATACATCTTGTATGAACAGAGCTCAAGAGTGATAGGTGGGGAGTGCTGCCTTGCACAGGAGATCTGCACTGTCTCAGAGATGCTGATGCTTACCTAAAAGTGGGGTTACATGGTGGTGTTCAGAAGAGTTCTATTTTAGGCACAGTTTCTATGTCTTTATCTGGATATAATAATTGTGTATCGGAACTGAGTGTGTCAGTATCTCCTCTTAGTCTTCGTATTAGCTTTGCTTTGCTTTGCCTTCTCTCCCCCCACCACCTCCTCTGCAAACTACCAGTCCCTGTCACTTTTGCCTTAGCCAGATACAGCCTGAAGCCAGCTGGCTTTCAGCTGACTCCCTGACCTCTGAGGAATCTCCTGTGAATTCCTCTAGCTTAGATTATTTTTGTTGTAAGCCCTCAGCATGCCCTTATTTTCACTTCTGGCACAGAGCATGGCCCCTGAAAGAGTGCATGATATGAAAGAAAAACCATCATGTGCTGCCCAGTCAACACTCTCAAGTATGTGAATCCAAGGACAGAATCTCTGGGACTGCAGAGCACTTCTGAAAATTTGGACTTCGTCTCCATGAGGCATGAAGGTCTGTGGAAGTCTGTCCCTACACTTATAAAGGCACTGAATACAGAACAATGCTGAGGAAATGCTCAGCTGCCAAAGAGAAATGGGGGAGGACAAAGCTGCATTGGACTAGGGAAGACCCCATGAGTTAATGACTGCCACTCCTTGCTGTTGCAGGCAGCTGGGCTGGAAATCCTGGCCCTGAACTGATCACACTTTGGCATCAATGTGACTAAACAGTGCCACTGATCCTAGTAAAAGTTGTTCCAGTCCTCTGGGGATTTGCAACCTTTGTCTAATACTTGGGCTAAATTTATTAAAGGCTAATGACTATCCATTTTTTATTGCAGCAGGAGTGTCTTTTAGTTTAAATAGCTTTTAGCCTCTGCTAAGTTTACAGAAACTTAGACTGATGAATTTATAGAAAGCAGTCAGAATCCCCACAACTTTTATTCTCTTAGGCCACACGAGCAAGCATCTTTTAATCTCATTTCAGAAGATAAATTCTTCATTTCCTTGATTATTGTAGTTCTGTTACAGACTAAATTAATCTTCCTTGCATCTGGATGCACGAGACTGCATATTGTATTCCAGATGGCCTCATCATGGTCTTGTTCTCTAAAAATGCCTCACAAGGGACATCTGAAACCAAATGATTTTTCCAGCTATGATTGACTAATCAAGCCAGAATTTTATTGCTTTTTAGCACCTCTAGTGGGCAATCCCCAATTTATAACATATTTTTTTCATTAGTTTGAGGGCATAATTTTGTCCTGCCTGTGGGTGGGCACATATCTGAGCAAACTGGGGAAGCAAAGTGCCTTTGCTGCTCAGTAAAGTGAATGTAGTCAGTGGAATGACAGAGCCAGTTCCCCCCAGAGACTGATTCATGTTCTATCTGATGCTGGAAGGGCTAGTCTATCCCTGCTGACCACAGAAGGAGCATGGGAATTTCATGTTCCTAAATTTAGTGACTTGGTTAGGTGGGCTGAGTCTGGCCAAAGATGTGCAGTACACTCACACACACTCACACACACCTTGTAGTGTGCCCTGCAAAATTCCATCCTGTTCCTGGGAGCCAGGGGCATCCATTCTCTCCTGTGCTTCCCAGTTCCCATTGCAGCAGCACAACTGATGGAACTGATGTAGGACTGACTGTAGAAAGGCCTTTTATTTGCTTCCTCTAATCATAAAACTCAGTTGCCTAGAAGGACAATGGTTCAGCTGCCTTTTCACTTAGCATAATTATAACCTGCTTCCATGTGGTAGTGTTTTATTTTGTATCTTCTGCATGATTCACTGCCTGCTTCACTTCTTTTTGGGCTGTCCTGAACATCAGTTGCTTCACCCTCCTTTAAACAACTTCTTTTATTCTTGTCCTACTACTTACACAGACAAAGTTTGTTTTATTACATTTTGTTTACCTTATGTAGTCTAGCTTACCTCGAGTTTTGGAAATTTTAAGTCTATTTCTATGATTTATGACATGTAATTGTCTCCTTCCAAGCCTCTCAGATACTCTGTTTATTCAAAATACTACCTGAGAGGAAGTTTCTCATTCAGTGAATGTAAGAAATGCTCTATACAATTTTTCCTTCTAATTTGCAGTGCATAATCCTGTATCCTTGGTTTCAAGAGCTTTCAGGCCTTTTTCACATTCCAGATTGTTGAATTCTTTAGTCCTGTTAAACAGTCCTCTTAGTTCCTCTGAATTCTATCAGTCCATGTAAGTCCACGCCTCTTAATTTCCTTGAATTCCACGGTAAAGTCCAAAGTCAGATCTGCACATACAAATCTGATTACTCTGTTACTCTCTTTCTGAGCTATCTCTCAAAAGAGAAAAAGCTGTTTTTCTATACATTATTTCCTTAGTGGCAACCATTTGAGTGTATCCACAAGCTAGTACTGGTTGAGATTCTCAAACCACCTTTCCTTGGGGTGGATCATTTCCCCTTTATAACTGCCTGGACCTTCCCTGTGCCATTGCAGGGACTAAGCAACCTCCTTTAACTGCACTCTGTGCTCTCTGGGGAAAGCACCTTCAATAGATATTCTGATAAAAATTAGTAGCAAATAAAGAAGAAAAGAAATGAACTTACATTCTGTTACACTTCTACCTGTGGTTGTAACTGTTCCCATGACAATCAGTGAATTAGTTTCAGTCTAACCAGTACCACACATTTCTGTTTACTGGATTTTAGTTACTTCTTCTATTTTATTAAGCGAACTGTGGAAGAAAACTCTTATACCATGGGAACTCTTCTTTCAGGCCATTCACATCACTGTGAGATGAACAATTTCTCAGTTCTTCTTCAAGGTTTATAAATACAGCTCAGACAAAGTTTGAGCAAAGTTTGTGTTTGTGGGGAGAGAATGAAATAAAAGTTAGGTATTTTTTACCCAGAACTCAGTCATCTAACTGTGTGACTTGCAACTAGATTGAACTAATTGCATTGAAATTATGAGGAGTGTAACAGCAAAAGGGCTTAGAAAATTTAGGGATTCACTTTTTAGGCTTACAGTGTTACCAACAGGAAGTGATTATCCCAGCTCTATTCTTCCTACAATTTCTTACCCATTCCTTAGGCATATTCTTCTGTCCTAATAGACCAGAGATTGAGAGGAGGATCTTTAGAACTCAAGATGTGAGCTAAAAATCTTCCTGTACAGGTAAGGCTTGAAACAGACTTGTGTCTCCTGGTGACATAGAGCAGATGTATATGGTCATTTAAAATAATCCATGGGCTGTGGGGGTTGGTTGACAGTTTATTTGGTTGACAGTTTAAATTCTCTGGTGTGTGTTCTCTTGTGGGCTCTTTGTCTCTTTCTCCTCTTCTCCCTCACTTCCCTCCTCCTTTCCCCTGAAATTAAAGGTAGGACCTCGGAGATCTGTATTTGATCATCCAGACAAACTTCAGTGAGATGTGATTTCTTTCTCAGTTTGTGCCTTGGGATGTTTGGCTGAAGGTAATTTTATCTCCTTGAGTTGTGTTAAAGCAGGGTTGGGATTTCAGCTATGCTTGTAGGAACTAATTAATAGGTCATAAACACATCACTGGAAGCAAATGTTTACCCTTAATTTTGAAAATAAGGTAAATTTGGAGATTTTTTCATCCCCACAGGAGGAAAAAAGTCTACTACAACACCACTTGTATGTACCTTTTAATTAGGTTATTTAATCAAGAGATGCTTTTGATTTGAACATTATTGTTTTGTATTGCAATCCAGAGGGACTGATCAGTCTGAGATTCAGCTTCCCATGGATACCCAGCAAGACTTGGCTGCAAAGCAGGATGGTCTTGTAAATTACCTGGAAAAGTCTCTTCAGAGCTGCCTGAGAACATGGGGATTAATCTTGAATTTGTATTTCAGCTCCATTTCAATTCTTTAACTCTTTGCTCACTGGAAAAGGAAATAAACCTTTACTGCAGTTCTGCCATTCTATGCAGGCAACTCTGCATTTCAAGCACATAGGAATTTATGTAGAATACAAGCTGGTGACTTGAATTGGGTTGTGGGAATAGCACTGGGGAAGGCTGAACAAATAAAATGGAACTAGTTCATTCATCATTTTAATAGCATTTAGCTTGGCTCATAAAGAGAGTGGCAGCTTCTATTGCTCATACAAGGACTTATGCCACTATTAAAGAATGATGCCTCAGCTACTTCTGCTCTAAACTGCAGTGTGACAAACCCCAGTGGACTGAATTCTATTTAATACTTAGCACCTAAATGATAACTAATAAAGCAAAGTGGAAGGGCAGTGCTTAGAAGCAGCACTTGCAATATTTAAAACCTGGTTGTAGGGAGAAGATTGATACCTTAGACAAAAACTTTTGGCTCAGCCTGTTAAAATGTTAGATGTTTCCAGATTAAAATCTGTTGACTTTACAAATTCACATTACATTAAAACAAGAAGATGTAATAGGATTAAAACTTCATTGAAACATGGCTTCTGCTCTAAAATCTTAGGTGATACGGCTCAGTCACTGTGGAGAAATTTTGCTAGATACTCTCCTAAGGTTTCCTAAACCTGTCACTGACTTTCACCAATCTCTCCATCCAAGGTTTTAAAAGAACATCCTGACAGCACTGACAAATAGTTTAGGTTCCCACAAATTCAGAACTTCTGCTGCAAAAATGAAGGATGAGTGAGAGAAATGGACTCCCCGTTTTTGGCCAACAGTGCCCTTTCAGAAGTGTTCCCTCCAGAGAACTGCAGTGTAGACAGCTCCTGCATGTTTCTGCTTTGTGAAATGGGATCCCAGGGCTGCTGATGTATCCCGTAGTCTATTTTTGCTCTGAATCACTGTTGTACCTCGTGGGAACTGTTGTTCATTCAGGGCAGATGGTGCAGAGCAGTCATCTAGACAACGACTCAAATGGCAAATCCCTGAGACACTTTGGTGCTGTTTCTGACACAGTGTGTTCAGTTGAGACTGCAGTTACAAACTGCACACCTTTCAGCTACTTTCTAGATGAAAAGATGAAGTTTGCCCTTAATAAACTGACACTGAGAAAAAAAATTCAACATCATAATTTTGGAGATCAAGCACCAGACTGGGTAATTTTCCACTGAAAAGGAGTTTACCCAAAGCCTTTCTACCATTCTTATAAAAAGCCCTCTAGGCTTTTATTCTCTATTCCCACTAAGTTAAAGTTACCCACTCCTGCAGAGAACAAGGTGAGTGTCTCTCTGTCTTGGATGTTCCTAATTCGTGTCCAAACTCTGATGAATCTTTACTGATACCCTTAGTAAAAATGGAGTTGCAATTTGCTAATGGGCTATGTAGAAAATAATGGGTCAGGAAAAGCTGCAGGAGGTGAGCATAAAAATGTCCTGATAATGTATCTAACCAGGAAGGAACAAAATACAAGCTGTTTATCTCTCACATTGGTTGTGTTTTCACGGGTCATCCTTCTGGCCTAAAGGTTGCATCAGTTTATGTTTTCCAAGCTATTTTAATGAAACCAATAAAAGGGCTAAACAAGAAAAGAACTCTATTACTCAAGGCAGGGGTACATCTACCCCACTGTCTGGTTGAGAGAAGAGGTGCCCAGAGTAGTGTACAACAGACCAAGCACAGAGGCATAACTTCACAGAATATCCCTCCAGCCCCTGGGAATTTTCAACTCAAGGACTTCCTTACTTAAAGGTGATGCTATAACCAAGTCGTAATTTCTTATGACTTTTTTAATCCAGATGTGATTTTAATACTCATAGTATCCCATGGCAGAAAGATCTTTATCTAGGTGCTACATGGGTAAATGGCTCCCCTGCTTTGTTTTGAATCTGTCACTTGCCCCTATGATTTAATGCTCTTTGATTCTTTTATTTGTTATGATGAGAAATAATTTCAGTTTACCCATTCCTTGCTTTTGTTGGCATTTTATGTGTCTTTCCTGAGATCCTCCTCTCTCTGCCATTTCTTCAACAAGCTGGAGAGTCCTATCTGTATTTGCATGGAACACATTCCACAGTGTTCTCATCCTGTTGCTCTTCACTTTATTCTTTCTATATCTTTTTCGAAGTGGAAAAACCTAAGTGGCATACAGTCATCAGCTTATGGATGCACCACTGACTTTTACTAAGGGGTCTAAATGAAAAAGATGGGGACAGACATTTTAGTAGTGCCTGTTTTCAATATGACAAAGGGTGAGGGTTTTAAACTAAAAGTGGGTAGATTAAGACTAGATATAAGAAAGAACTCTTTTACTATGAGAATGGTGAAACACTGTCACAGGTTGCACAGATTCCATCCCTGGAATGACTCGAGGTCAGGTTGGATGGATCCTGAGCAAACTGATCTGTTGCAGATGTCCCAGCTCATTGCAGGGGGATTGGACTAGATGACTTTTAAAAGGTCCCCTCCAACCCAAGATATTCTGGGATTCTATGATAATAGACAGAATAGTTTTAAGCTGGCATTTTATCAAAAATATCTATTACAACTCAAACCCATGAGTAGCAATAACTAGTTATGAATCTCTCAGGGCATGTGTGAGGTTAGGGCTGGGTTTCTGATCTGTTGTCAGTCACTGCTTGGAAATCCTTCTGTGGAATGTTGTCATCACCTTTTATTCCCACAGCCCTGACTATCTCACTGCTGTTATTGCACTGATCTACTAATTTTTTCAGGTCATCTCTAAATACCCACAAGCCTGAGATCAAATCTCATTTTTCTTCATTGACAAAACGGACCTCTTATACATTTCATTTCCAACCTTTCAACATCTCCTAACAAGAGAAAAATAAAGACTTATAACCAGCATTATCAATTATACCACAATTTAAAGGTAATCATTCATATCTTCTGTACCTTTTCTACATGGAGCACTTGTTTAAGGTTCAGCAAGTTTCTAACAATAACAACTTCAATGCCTTTTTTCTGGTTGTCTGTAAGCACTGTAAGGGACATTGCACATTTCTGGTGGGAACAATCAGAGATAATGAGTATGAAGATATGAATCTGGAGTCAGCCAGTTTGCTGAGATGTTTAATTGTGCCATGGCTGTCCATGTGTCATGCCTGTGTCATGCTGTGTCTACTCCCTTATTTTTTATTTTGGAGAAGTTTTGTCTTTAGCCATTGAAGACATTGTTCCTGCATCCAGCAGTCTGCTTGATATCCTGTTCTGGTTAAGTATGTGCACTGCCAGCTTGAAGGCTTTAATTTCTGTGTTTTGCATAGTGTTTGGTTGGAGAAGAAGTAGGAATAATTGGGTGCAATAATGGTCTGTTCACGCCTGTAAAGTAAAATGAACACATTCAGAGGCTCACTTCTGCTGCTGGTGCAGACTGTTTTACTCAGGCTGATTTGCAGTGGAAGCTTATCTCTAGGTTCTGGCTGTGAGAGGAAAAGTAAATAAGCCCAAGCAATTAGCTTAATGTTCATGCAGGTGCAAAGAGCCTGCATAAAGCCCTATTTACTGTTGCCTTCAAACCCCTTTAATCATCATTGTGGAGCTTAAGTTGTACATGAGGCTTTTGTGTGGTGAATTTCCCAGGCAGAGTATCTGAGTGCTTCGATTTCACTATGGAAATCCTCAGCCCTAGAGACATATCTGGTACCAAAATAACTCTGAACATCTTCTCAGTCCATGATGGAATGAGCTACTTTGGTAATGAGTGGACAAGCGGTAGAGTCTCCAATGTCATTTGAAAGTTTATAGTACTGCTTAGTAACACTGTTAAAAATAATTCTGATCTAATTCTAATCTAGTTGTAATTCTACAAACAATAGATGGCAAATGTAAAGTGGTGGGAATCACAAGCTACTGAAAAACATCCACACTACCTTGGTAATTATCTGCACATCTAATGAAGTGTAAACCTCTGTGGAAATCAATATACCACTGGGATTGTCTTTTCTGTAATTTAATATTTTCTATAAAATTATTTTTCTCCCTGGTAATGGAATTTCATTTTGTTTGCTTGCCCTAATAGTACTTTAAAACTGAGCAGTTAAAATGTTGTTGAGAGAATTTCCAAAAAAGCTTTATTTGTGTTACTGAAATTCACAATAACTGCTTATTTCTTTCTCATGTGGTGCATCCTAAAAGTGAGCAATTTATCTATTAGGTTTACATTTAGTGGTGGCCTGAGGGGATAATTTCAGGCAAAATTTCTATATTTTCTTCAGCAAAGCTCTTCCTTTAAGGCAGAAAAATCACAAGGATATTGAACTGCTACTTGTATTCTCTGGTAAACTACAGCAATAAAAAAAAGACAATTTTAGCCCATTTATTAAGAAAAGCTTTAGGTATAAGCAAATAGTTGAACAACGTGAACATTGTGTACTTTATTTTTGGATGAAGGATTTGTAAAATGGACTGAGTCATAGATTTTAGGGTTCAAAGATAATGTTTAATCAGCTAATGTAATCTCATCTATAAATTAGTTCATTGAATTCCAGTCTTGCACTAAGACCAAAATATGTGTTGGCTGAGGAACATCTATAATGTATGCAAGCTTATGTTCTTCTGTGTGTTTCTCTTTTTTTTCCCCCCTAAGACATGATGTATCTCAGACACAGAACTTACAGGTAGCTGAAAATTTTGGGAATTTATCATCATCATCCCTGGTCAGTCATCAAAATTTGACTCCATCTGCTACCACAGGTCTCATCAGTGTACATGTTTTTCTCTTGTGTCTTCTCCTCCCTGGCTGACAGAATAACACAATTTTTTTCTCCCAGGCAAGGTATTTACAGGGAGGACCTGAGAAAAATACTGCTAAAAGGGAGCTGGGGAAATAAGAGAGAAGAGCTGTCATCAAGTCACTCTTTCCATTCCCCCTCTCCCTGTGGCAATTTAAGGCCAGCCTCATATCTGAGTGTTGAAAGTGGCCCAAGCATCTCACCCAGGTGGGTCATATTGGTATTTTGAAGATGATGAGGCAGAAACAGGCAAGGAGGTGTTCCAGGGGCATCTCACAAGAGTCTCAGGCTTCTAACCTCTTACTGCTATTCCTCTGGAGTACAGGACTTCCTCTCTTCTCCCTGCCATGTGGCTGACAATCCCTACCATTTCCCACAAGAGCCCCTTGGTTTGCCTCCTTCCTTCCAAACTCCTGGGAGTGCATAAGGAAGATGGAGGAGGTGAAGGCCAGGGACTCCTAAGAGGGGAAAAAGATAAAGGGCAGGGAGGGTAGGAGAAAGGAAGCTGTGGAGGGTGCTGGTGTGAAAGGCTTCCTGGCCTTGGTACTACAGGTGGTAACAGTGACATATGGCTTCCTGAGAACTGTATTTGTCCCATGTCCTCCTTGGGCCACACCTTAAATCATGCCCTGCACAGCATCTCCTCTTTCCCCTGTTTGCACCTCACTCCCAATCCAGAACACTTCTCTAGATATCAAGACTTCAGTTTTGCTAATTTTGCTCTCACTGGTATTATTTACCAAGAAGGATGACTGAACCCTATGAAAATGGTAGTTTTGATGGTTGATTGTATATCATGAAGTCATTTTTTTGCCAATTACTTTTGCATATTCCGTTTCAAGTCTATCCAATTCCAAACATGTATAAGGAACACTAGCAAGAGCACCTCAGTGGTAGCTGGTTCTACATTCAGGCCATGAGTAATATCTGAATCACTGTATGTATAATAGCTTGAAAGAGATGCAGAAGCCAGCTGCTACAGAAAGTGAAGGATAGTAGCTGCTGTCCTTCTTGGTAGTGTTTTAGTTCTGTACTCAATGTATGTTCCCAGTTATGAGTTCATGTCAACTTGACAAGTGAAATGTAAGATTTACTTGCTCTTTATTTTGGCTTTTGCACAAATATATACAAATTATCCTATTATGTTGGTAGTGCAACTGTAAGATGTGTTTTCAATTATCATGAAGAAATTAGTCTTCTAGACACCTGACTGCTAAATCTTTTGAATGATTTGATTTGTACACTTGTTTTTTTGGTTTTTTTTTAAATAAAAAAATTAGGGGAAATGTGGTTGACAAACAAATATAAGAGTTGTGGAGTTGGCAAATGAAACTGTCCTTTCCCATTCTGGACATTTTTCATTCTTCATTATGGTAAAACAGATGTCTGAGTTTCAGCCCTAAATCTAGATGATTTCTGGCAGTATACAGTCAATCACTCATGAGTAATCACTATTATGCTCAAGGAAAGGGTGAGGGTTTTGTCTATAACACATTTAACAGAGGCTTAAGTACAGCACTGTCGAGTTGAAAAGCACTGAGTAGGAGTTTTTCTTTGTGAGCAAACAGCAGCTGGAGAGATCCCTTCTGGGAAGGAAATTTGGTGGACATGGGGAAAGGGAGAAGATGCCTGGGAGAAATAAATCTGGAGTGCATGGGGGTGATGGGACAACCACACATGGGAACTGGAGAGTAAGATCTAGTTAAGCAGCTTGCAATTCAACATCCTCACTTTGAAATAACAGGAGATGATTTGAAAACTAGCATCTCCATAAGATAGATCCCTTCTATGGTATGCATTCTTTAGCCCCTTTTTATCAGAAAATTGCTGGTGAAGTCACACAGGATAGCAGAAGTCTTAGGCTGTATTTAGGTAAAGCAACACAAAAACCCTCATGAAGTGCAAATTAATTGGAATGAGTTTAATTGGGACCACCAGTTTATTGGGATATCTCCCAGGGAACTGATTTAGTCTAATGAGAATGGATAGCAATATCTACTGATTAACTGGCAGAGAGTTAGCATGTGTTCAGCTTAATGGGAAGTACTCTGGCAAGTTTCAAAGTGTTCTCAGGGTTTTTCCTAGCTCAGAAGGGTAAGGTCTGCTTTTAGTTACCATTGTCAGAGGAGATTTTAGTTAGGAATGGATCCTATTCACACTGTTTTGCATACAAATTCTTCCTTCCACCAGCAAATTACCCAATTGTGATATAATAAGGGAAATATATATTTTTTGAAAAGTCAGACCATCTGTCTTCCTGCTGTAAATATAATTAGAGATAGATATAAGGTACCTTAGCAGGGAAAGGAAAAGCAATTTTGCTGTCAATGGACATAGAAGACAAGACAGGATTGACAGATGCTTGTGATATTTTAACAGCTATGTGCCTAGACTTTCTTCTCTGTCTGTATCTGTTGGGTGCTAAAAAATCATTCCTACTGTGATCACTTCAGGGACTTGTTATATGCTCAGCTTTACAGAATTGGAAACCACAGCTAGATCATGTATAAAGCTTTGCCTTCAAATTTCCTTTGAGTGCCATGTCCAAGATACATCTCCCATCCTTGCTTGTAGTGACTTTTCATATCTTTTCCCTTTGAAACAGTCTGTGATCCTCCAAAATTCTTGGCATCCCAGTTCAATATAATTCAGAATTTCATATGCAGTGTATGATGTCATAAACTACACCTTAATATCTACTGATGTTTCCCTTTGGTTGTCCTTAATTGCTTGTATAAATTCACCTAGGTTAAGAGTTTTATTTTGAGTTAAAAGCTCTCTCCTGGTAGGACAATGTATTGCTGAGAAGCTTTTGATTTAAGATCTCCCTCTGTTTAACTTGGCTCATGCTTAAATATTTGTACTGCTGAATTTTAATTCCTTGTACTGTTCCCAGGGATCCAGGGCAGAAAAGTTTGAGTACAACAATAATATGAATGATTGATACAGCCTCTATCAAAGTTGCCAACTTGCTAATCTCAACATTTGCAATGTTAATGTTTTCTACAAAATTGTCTGTTATCTTGTCTATTATGGTATTAAATCACCCTGGCTGCCAGAGCCAAGCTGTGCAGAAGTCAGCCACACAGTTATTAAACACATTAAAGCAGAAGACATCAAAAAAGAGCCTTTTCCATTCCTCCTGGCACCTTTCATTTGTTGCAGGTGTTTGATTGCATTTCAGGAGTTCTACTAGAAAATCCACGTAAACAGGTTACTCTCCAAGGTCCTGTTTTACTGTAAAGCAGCAGTTTATCCCACCCTTCTGCTCCTTTTTCATTTCTACCGTCAATTCCTGTTACTTCTTTCCACTTCACAATCCAGTGCACTCTTCCAGTGTGAGGCCAGACCTCCCACTGACAAACTGTGGTCATAGAGAAACCATTCCTATTTTTTTTCAAGCTATCATTTTCCAGACACCAGGCTGCTTCCATTAAAGCTGTCAATCATCTGAAGACGCCTTGGATTCAATCCCTCTGTCTGGACTCGGGGCTTTTTTTTCCCTGTCAGTGATAAGGCTCTCTCTTCAGCCCACTGTAAGCATGATTTCTTTACTTTTGTATCCACACTGTTCTCTGTAGGACAAAAAACTTGCCCTGTTTGTAACTGGGCACTTATTGAGTCCATTTGATTGTGCAGCTCATGCTCTACCTTCAGCTTTCTTGCTCACAGGTGACTCTAGGTGTTACCAGGACAAATGTCCAGCATACGTTTATAATCATGGGGGAATGTGAAAATACAGCGTTTCCTACCCCATAAAAAGTGGAGTAACTTTGCAAGGATTTTCAGGCTTTTTCATTCTATACAAATAAAGCATATGCCACAAAAAGAAAGAAAAAAAAAAAGAAAAAGATAAAAGCAGCAACCCCCTGCAGTGAGCCATTCAACTTTCCTTTCCTTCAATAGCTATATGCTGATAAAAGCATTTCATACTCCAGGAGAAATGTGGGGTAGAGCTTGTGATTTGAATAGAAAGTCAGGGATCTCATTAAAAGGAAGTATTAAACCAATTACTGAATGATTTTCAACATGAAAAAGTTGCATCTGAAAGTTAACCCATGTGCCTATATCCATCACCCAGAATTTTGCTATTGAGTCCTATAGACACAAGAATATGTTTAAAAATAGCTATTGAATTCACAATACAAAGCCTACATTGGCACTATTAAACCTGATCATGTCACTCCTCTTCTTCAGGCAAATAATTGCTTGAAACTAACTTGATGGCACAGTATAAAGTCCTAAGAAGTCAATCATTTAGAAGAAAGTGTCAGGGATCTTGGTCTCTCAGCTGTGTTAGCAAATTTTAGCATCACAAGCAAGAGCTTCCCATCCTGCAGTATTAGGAATCTCTGCAGAATTGCTTAGGGCATCTGTTGTTGATGCAGGAGGAGGTAATAGAGTCTGAGTAGGAAGGGAAAAGATGTTTGGACACACTGCAAACTCATCACACACCATAGGATACAGCAACTCCCTTCAAAACCCACTATGCTGCTACAAAGCTGAGCTGCCTTTACTGTATTTTGCAGGAGGATTGCAAGCCGAGATGTGAGAAAGGGGAGAGGCTCAGAATATTTTTAAGAGGAACTTTGTAGAAATGACCTTCCTCTGAGACTTTTTCCAGCAGCTGAGAACTCAGGAGAGGATGATCAAAGCCCTGGGAGCTCGTCAGACTTTGATTTAAAAACTCACAGTTTTAGGATATAGGGACACACCTATGTGGGTGTGTAAAGCCTTTGTTCACTTCAGGTTGAATCTGGTCTCTCCTTCATAATGAATCAAAGCTTTAATAACTGGCAGTCTTGGTAAAGGAACTGTTTTGTTTTAAAAAGCGCTGTTGGAACTATAGAGCAGCTAAACCAGGAATGAGCAAAATAACTCTGTACCCTGCTAGATAGAATATGGTTAGGGATGCTACTTGTACTGTCATCTATATAAGACAATGTCCTCTCACCCCAGCATGTTACCAAGCACTTACTGACATTGAACTTAGAGAATCATACCTGGAATATAACTATAGTGTTTAGATAATCTTAGTAAAAATAAAACCCTCTGAAACTCTCCTCATAAATGCCCTAGCACTGGGCAACTCTCTGCTAATTCTGCAGTGCTCAATAGAGCACAGTGAATATGAAAGCTGTATTTAGAAAAGGAAGTATCTCACATCCTTGAGAAAAGCTCTGCATACGTAAATAATGATGTTTGACTTGCTTTTAGTAATTGTGTTGCCATTCTTCCCAGTTTGATACGCTGTTTTCAAGAAAATAAGATTTCATGGCACAACTTTTTAATGTCTTGGTCTATCTGCTCTACCTAAATTTTTGAAGTCTTTGTTTTTTTGTTTTTTTGTTTTTTTAAAGTATTCTTTCAAGTGTATTTCTCCTTTAGGACGAAAAGAAGAAACAGAGATATCCAGGGGGAACATAGGGATTTATAGCTTTGAATTATGGAGTGTCATCACGTCTCAGGAGCTGAGTATTCATCTCCCATAACTTAAATTCATCTCACCATGTGTAAGAAAGACACTGGATAAAACTGCTTGTCTGGTCTCTAGTCAGTGGAAGAGATGTGCCAAAGGGTGTTTATGGCCACGTGCTGAGACACCTGTTTGAAGGTGGCAGCCACACTGTAGGGGTGTTTCTATCTCTATTGGAACAGAGGGCATCCTGGGGACTAGCTGAGTCCTTATACTTAATTAATAAGTTAGAAGTAAGAGACATGAAGCACAAGTTTTGTCTCAAGTTCTGACTGCTGCTTCCTTGTATTAATTTTATGGAACCCAAAAAGCTCATTTACTTCACTTCCATTACAGAACTAAAGCCAATGCACTCTCCTCCATGCCTAGCTGGTAAAATATCAAAGTTGTTTAAACTTTTTCTAGTTATACAGACCCCAGATGCATTATTATACCTAATGTCTTTTCCTGTATTTTTTTCCTTCCTTTACCTACTCTCTGTGTTTCAGGTCTTGTAACTGGTATTGGCTGCTATAAGCTGTTCTTTCTACTTGTTACTTGTACAGCTTCCATTTCATGCAGCAATTTTTACTTCTTCTCCTAAAGTTTTTTAAACATAGGTTTCTAGGCTTTTATTCCTAGATGTGAGATTTGTTTTTAGCAAAACAATGTGAACAGTGATTGATAAGTGTTGAAAATATTTTCTCCCAGATGGATTGGCTCAAAATAATTTGTAAGATTCACCCCTTTGCATTGAAAACAGGTATCATTGGTTTGGACTTTATTCCATGCACCAATATCAAATGTAACAAATTCATTACCTCTTTCTCTTAAGTTATAACTCATTTTAGTTCAAAGATGAGTCTCTGCATTTATCAAAATGAAGGTGAGAATTCCTTCATGTTTAATGCAGAGTTTTCATAATGAGGAAATTGTTATTATTTTTGTTTTAACCACTGGTAAGGAGCTCTGTACTGGCTGTAAGTGACTATCAGCATAGGTCATTAAAGCTGAAGATGACAGAGTTTTTCCTCCTGTGTGTTACAAATAGCTCTTTATAGAGATTCTGCATAAGTTGTTGGAGTGTTATGGTCTGTAGTGGGCAGAGACCAATGTGTGATCTACCTCTGCTGCCTATTGAGGAATATTCAGGACTATTATTTTAGAGGTGGCAGGCACAATACAGAGTGCTGCTCCAGAGCTCTGCAATCCACTTAGTCTATCCCAAACAAGCTAAGTTAACCATTTTAGCTGCACAAGTCTTTCCCATGAGCTGAAGTAATTCTGTGGCACCAATGCGTGTTTGCTGCTTCTAAATCTCCTAGTTTATTACTAGATTCTTAGTTCTGGCATATAGGCAGCTAGAGAGCCTCTTTTCATACATCTTCATGGCTGGATTGGTTTTACCCATGACACCTTGATTGTATGGCAAAAGAAGAATACTTTTTCTTCACCTTTCAATCTCCCTTTAGTTATCCAGGTAGACGCCTTGCTGGTACAGCTCTCCAGTTTCACAGGCAGGATTTTCCAATTTGCTTTAGGTGAATACAGCTAAACCAAGCATCTTCTTTTCCTCACAGCAAATGGATGAGGATTCCACAGAACACAAATTCTCCACCTAAAGCCACCTGCCTTGCTATCAGCTCTCTTCCTGCCTTCTACCCTGTTTTCCATGTAGTACAGGAAGGCTCTCTGACCAGCACTTGTATGAATGGCTCCTGTCTTTCAGCAGTCTACTGGGAAGTCTTTTAGAGACAATGAAGCAAGGTGGCCTTAGCACCTGTGGGGGAATAACCATTCAAATTCCTCATTCTAATCTCTGAGCCTTTAGAATTGGTTAAATCAGCTTAACGAAGGGCGTACAGTTAAAATGTTGGAAGAAGCCAGCAGATTCATGCTTCTTTAGAACTCTCTTCCAAAAGGGCTTCTGGCCTGTATTTCTTCCCCCTCATGGAATATATTCTCCCTCTTTATCTCTGGCTATTTAGCTAAAAGAGAAATTCCTGGAAGTTGAGCAATAGAAAGCTGAGCAAGACCATGTTGTGAGGGTTTATGAAAAATCTCATTGCAGCAGATAAAGCCAATTACATGTGTCACCAAGGAGTAAAATAAACCTTGCTCAAATGAAATTTCTTCCCTTGATGTTACATTTACGGAGCTCTTGCATCACTGTAACTGGGAACACTGAGATGAAGGTACATTAATATAACAGCATGAAAATTCTCAGAGGAGCAGAGCAGGTACTGGGGAATCATCCAACGGGCAGGTAATTCTCCAGTCACCCTGAGAAGGGAAGGGGAGACAGCTGAGCTGCTCTCAGCTGATGCTGAGCATCACGCAGGACTGTCTGCATTTCTCCTGCCTACAGATTGCTTTCCTTCTTAGTGGGCTCTAGGAAGAAATATGTAACTGGAAAAAAATAAAGAAAGGGATAAGGAGAGGCATTCAGACTGAGGAGCAAAAGTTCTGCTTTCTCCAGCCGCTGGCAGGGGTCTCTCTTGGTTGCAGAGTTCCCAGGACTGCAGCCAAGGACAGAGGGCAATCACTGCCCCCAGGGTGTCTCCAGAGGAGAGTTTTGCTTGCTCAGCTTCCTCCTCATGTCAACCCTGTAAAGTCAGATGTCCTGAGCTTTACATGTCAGAAATCTTAGTGCAGCAGGTTGACACAGCCATATTTTGAATTCTTTGCATTTTCTTACTAGGCATACTTGGAGATCTAACGAAACTAACTTCCTCATTGAGGCACCTCTTGTTGGCATCTTGAGCTGCGTATTGAATGGCTGTACCGTATTAGAAGAAATTAAATCTATCTTAATAAGATAGATTTAATAATTGGTAACTTTAATTTGCTTTCCTGGCATTTTTTATAGAAATCATAATTTTACTTTACTAGGCACCTTTTATCTACTTATTCACAGAAATCTTTGGTATCGCTCTGTATCCACACTAGAAATTTGAAAGAAAAATAACTAAAATATTTAAACAGGAAAGTACCAGAAGTTTTGACAGAAACCTTAAAGTATCAGCTAATTTGAGACAAAAACCTGCCAATGTTTTACTGTGTTCACTTCAATTAGTCCCTTCACACAAAAAAATAGATTTTGGGACAAAACAGAATGGGTTACTACTTTAACACCACCCAGTATTGGAACAAACTTCACTGAAATTACTACAGTTGGTGTATAAAGATCCATTCAGTAAATTATGCTTTAAAAATGTATTGAGAGACTTGGGCTAATGTTATTAAAGGTTTTAATTCTGATTCTCTGTCCCGTAATTGGGTAACTGTGAAAGAACTATTTATTAATTTAAAGCTCATACAGCTGATTGATGCATGCTAATGTATTTCAAATTTAATAATCACATCTTCCTTAATTGAATTGTATTTGCTCAGACAGAGCATATAATTAAATCAAGTCTTTTCTAATCCTTCTCATGCCAGATTATTCTATGGTACATTGGGGAAGAATAGTCCAAAGTGTGAATTTAGTTAATTTAAGCCCATTGAAAAAATCTGTAATCACGTGAAAGTTTGGTATATTAGTCATTTTCCAAAATAAAGAGATGCATTCTTCCAAACAAATGTTCTGCAATAATTAAGAAGTGTATAGAGGCAGCAAGACTTAAAATACAACTAGGAAGGAACCAGTTTTAAGAAAATCCAGCAAATTTATACAGCAGATAGTGAAATCCTCATACCATATGACCAGCAAGTCACTTTAGACAATTGCTCTCAAATGCTGTTATGGAGAATGAAGATATCAGAGGGAAGACACAGAAAACAAAGCCAAGACATGCCTAAGGAATCAAAGAAGAGAGGAATGAGAAAATGAAAATGCTTTACTGGACACTTCAATGTGTTGGTGTATACATTGTCAACTGTTTGCAAGATGCAAGTCCAGAGCCTAGGAAGGGTATTCCAAGACACAAAGGACAAAAAACCCTGGTTTTGATGAGGGGGAAAAATCAGTTAGAGTTGAGAACTGATTTAAAGAAGACATGCCAAGGGAAAGGCAAAGCAATAAAGGTATTTTTCAGGAAAGAAATTTATCTGTCAGATGAAATTTTTATAATCTTCTTTGCTCCTCTACTAAAAGAGTTGTAAGAGGAGGAGGATAGAGTTTAGGCATACAGAGGTTTACTTATTGAACGCCTTTGTCTGATTGCTGTGGAGCTTTCAATAGAATAAAACTACAGGAATATAATTAATAGTGTGATCTTCAAGCTTGGCATTTTCTTCTTTTTATGATAGATCAGAGGAATTGAATAAATGGATGTCCTATCAATTCATCTTTTGTGCCCACAACATTTTAGAAGATCTATTCTGCATAGCACTGATATGGAAATAAGCAGCATCTTTTTCTCTGATAAATGAGGTGCTGCCTCAAGTCTGAATTACTGACCTGATCTAATTTGTCCATCAGAGTTAAATTATAGAATTTATCCTTTTTAGTAAACAATACTTGTTTTCGATTAAATATGACCTGCAGCAGAATCTGTTTTCTCTTCTTGGTTTCCCAACAGTATAATTTTTTTAAAGGTTACATCACAGGGCTATAGTGTTTTGTCTGAGGATTCTGATATCATGCTCTATGGCATTTCACTTAAAGAATGATTTGCTCTTAATGTCATATTCAACCTTGTATTAGCAAAGGTCTTATAAAGATTTGTTTCCTTGACTACCCCATGTTACAGGCTTGAAATATAATTCCATAGAAGTAAAAGGAAAAAAAACTTTGACACTGGTGTATAATTAATAACGTATCACAGAAAGAAATCTGTTTAGCAAAGACCTGTCAAGGTTCTGCTTGTGAAGTAAAAGCATGCTTTTCTTTCCATGCAAGTGATTTGTAAAAGATGTTCAGGATGATTACTTTTCTTCCTGGTACAAGTACTAGTGTTGATCTTTAATGTTTCTTCATGGGGGCAAGCCTGCATTGACTGAGCAGGGAATGTCACTTCATGCTGCATTTCAGCTTCACACTGACAACTGGAGGGGTTTGCTCCTGTTTGGAATAATGCTAACCTACATGGCATACACTGTGTAAAAGGACATTACAATAAAATCTGCTTACACCTGCACCTCCTGCTAAAGGCTGCCTTGCCACAGGGTCATCTTGAAATATTCCTGAGGTTTTCAGTTCAGTGCCTGCCCTGGGTGTAACATGAGCTCAGGGTAAAGGCACCTGTCACCTCTTATTCAGCTTTTTTTTGAATGGAAATCCCAGCAACAAATTTAAATTATAAACAGGAATACTTTATTTAAATTCAATGAATGCAAACAAAGCTGGCCCTAGGCTGGGGAAGGGTCCTGCCATTCCTGGCCTGGGTTCTGCTTAGACGTGCTCTTTGATATAAAATATGGATGAACAGAGTGTAACTACACAGCCTGATTGCTCCTCTAAGCAGGAATTAGCTGGCTGCTCACCTTTTTCAAGTGCTCAGGACTTTGCTCCAGGCACCAGATAGCTTCTGTGGCAAAAAGTTTTTCCCCAGTTTAGAACTGTTTTATTTTGCTGACTTAGGACCAGTAATTTGGGAAACCAGCAGCACAGAGGACCTGTTGTTTATAAATGAACATAATCAGCTCATTACCTAACCCCATTGACAGGAGGACAAACTTGTTGGAAGCCAGAGGGTAGTTTTACTTGCCATCAACTACCTTGGTCTCCTAGAACATTGCAATAATGCTTGAAAAAGGTGTCTTCCCTATCAGCTTCTTGGAAGCCTTTCTAAGCTGGCTAGTCAACTTCACAGCCTCTGCTTTTTCTCCTGGCAGCACAGATGAAGTTGACAAAATGTGCTTTCCTTTTACCTATCATCTCCACATTCACATCAGTGGTATGCCTTGCCATAGAGTCCTGAGCAATAATAAAATGCTAAATAAATTATAGCTGGAGGGAATAGAGATGGTGTTGACTGATGCTAATTCCCTGAAGTCAATGTAATAGTATCTTCTGAGGCTGTGTTAGTGACAGGAGGCTGAAAGAAGAAACGGTTGTTTCTGGAGGAAAAAAGAAAAAGAAAAAAAGTACAGGATTAAATATTACACCTCTAGTGAGCAGAGAGGATTCTGCTGGAGGTACATGCCACTTGTGATAATAAAGAAAAGGTCTTATGATGTTGATGATCTTTCATACATTTAGTGCTGTTCTGTGAGCACAAAGTAGGCAACTAGAAAAAGAAAATGTACTAATTCGTCTTTATCCATCCCTCTCTTGATTTTCTCTTCACAAAAGTCACTGTCTTATCTCAATAAGTTCTGTATTCTCTTCCATACAGACAAAATGAAATAGTTTTGGATTCTGTAGATGCAATACTATTTCCAAAAATAACTTCTCTCTATTTAGAAAAAAGTTAATATATTATGAAAGAGATGATCTATACTGACCTGGGCTTAATAGTCTCTCTACTAACTGAGTAGCAGTACTCTGCTTGTATATGCTCCCTCCCTCCCTCCCTCCTTCCTTCCTTCCTTCCTTCCTTCCTTCCTTCCTTCCTTCCTTCCTTCCTTCCTTCCTTCCTTCCTTCCTTCCTTCCTTCCTTCCTTCCTTCCTTCCTTCCCTCCCTCCCTCCTTCCCTCCTTCCTTCCCTCTCTTTCTTTCTTTCTTTCTCTCTCTCTCTTTCTGATAAACCCTGTCTTTGCCATTTTCAATTTATTTTTAAATGGGAGATAAGCAACTGGCATTGCAGATTGGATCTAAGAAAACCTAGGAAGTCCTTTGATATTTTCTGTAGGCAGTGGATTTGGGTAGAGAAGACCTAGAAGTTATTTGTAAATTTGCTCCTTGCTTCTTGATGACCTTTGCCACCACACGTTGCTCTTCTATACTCTGTTTTTCACATTCACAGGTGACACCAGCTTTTGTGAAGGACTTTGAGATGTGAATTTGCTGCTACAGAACATCTTTTCAGGCCTATTCTTGTTCTTGCTTTCCCTGCCACTGTGGTGAATTGTCAGATAATCACAAAGGACAGAGGCACTTACAAGAAATACACAGGTCAAAAATATCCACATTCCATACATATTTCTGGTTTTTTCAGCTTTTTTGAAAGCAACAAAGCTTTTTCTATTCCAAACTGATCAATATGGTATCCCTAGGGGTTGTCCTGAGTGACAGAGACCAAACCACGGAGATCAGGATGAAGAAAATGATTGGAAACCTCAGGTATCAGAAATGCATATCAGTGGCCAAGAGACAAGACATGTTAAGAAGGATTTTTGTCATCATGCAACAGAGACAATGTTGGAATTGAGAAGTGTCCATTGTCCCTTTACAGCTTCCTTAGGTTGCTCATAGCTGTGGAAGATGTCATACTAAGAGGGAGAGACAGAGCAGAACAGCTTCACGCCTTTTGGAAAAGTGGCAAGTAGTTTCCAGAACAGTCTCTCAGGATGTCATATTCATGTTGAGCAATTAGGGAGAGGCTGGGCTGCCTTTTGTGGCTCTTGGGAAGAGGACTGGGCAACCAATCACCAACCACAACAATGGGGCAACAATGGGAAGTGAATTTCTGTTCAGAGAGAGTGAAAGGAATATCTGAAAGCCTGTGTGCTCTGCTTATGTTCCCAAATTATCCAGCAGAATTCATTTATTTGACTGCAAAACAACCTATTTAGTCTCAGCTTGTGTAGTTGCTACAGGTGTTAATGGGTGTAGGTCCTATTGTCTATTTGGCAATATTTTTAACCTGGAAAATGAGTGTGAAAAGAGTTAGTGAGAAATGAACATCTTTAGCACAAAATGCCTGTAAGCATAAAACCATGTAGCCTTAAGTCCTCCTAGAAATGCATTTTCCCAACTGCTATTTTTATAAATTACTTGTTTCTGTGGCGTTTACAGTCATTTCCTTCCTTAGAAATGTTATTTTGCACTTGTTTAGTCCACAAAGCACAAACCTTCTCTGGCTTCTGCTTTAACTAACCAACCAGTTTAAATTTCTCTTGAAATTCACAGCTGTCTTCACTGAATGTGAGTAAATGAGCCTGTCAGGTTGAGCTGACTCTAAACTTTCTTGTCTTTGGGATGCAAATCCTTTTAAGTATATTTAGGTCATCTCTATTTGATTTTCATGGGACATGGGGGAGGGGAAGAAACTTCTTTTTCCATAAAGGAAAGAATATGAAAAAGATGGGCTTTAAATCACTCTGTTCAAAGTCATTATCAAAGTCACTGTGTTCCATTCAAGAACTTAAGGGTGCTGGGCTTCTGTTTTTCCTTATGTTTGCATGAGAAACAGGATTTCTCTCCATTGTTTTCATCTTTCACCTAAGATTTAAACTATATTGGGGTTGTGACTGGTAGGTATCATAGGAGACTCAGGGGCAATCTAGTCACTGGCTCAAATTCCAAAGTCAAACTGCTGGTGCTTAGATGTTTTTAATGCCTGACTGAAATTGTTCATCAAATTCTTCACCACTTTCCATATGCTTTACCTTCCTGGCTTGGATACCCAGCAATCTGTTTCTTTTAAAATAACATTTCCCTGACACAAGGTCTCAGAGCACCACTTAAAACTGCCCAGCTCATATTTAATTCATATTTGTACTTCTCCAGCTGGAGATACTTAAGTATATATCATGGCCAGCAAACTGGAAAACCCCCAGATAGTCAAGAGCTGGATAAATAACTCTTAATAACATAGAACATAAAGTATTTGCTGTACCTCTTAGTTCTCCTCCAGCTCATAGGCAGAGGCAGAAACAGGATAAAAATCAGGAAAGTCCTCAGAAAGGTCAGAATTTCAGACATGATCATCTTTAACACAAATCCCTCTTTACTGCTGGTTTATATAATAATTTCTTCCAACTTTATGGCACAGTCACACTCCCAGTCTGCCTTAATGAAAACCAAATATCAGACTTTGATGTGTAATGCTGTAAAAGTTCTATGGTAAAATTTAATTGTAAAATTTGTGCACTTTTACTGCAAAAATGTAAGAGTTTTCATCTGGAGAGATGACAAAATGTATAATGCACTGTGTGCAGAGGGCTGGTGCTGGCTTTGCAGAGGTGGGAACCTGAGCTGATACCATCCAGCAGTCTGTCAAACTTTCCAGTTACAAAAGACATATTTTAGGGTGTTTCTGGATAATAAGGTCTCCTGAGCTCTTTGCAGCTGGATGTCTGTGATCATGTTTTCAAGAACATTCAAAATGCAGATGGGGGAGGAGAAATGGGTGCAATTTTCATTAGCAGTTGGGTTTATTAAGCAGCTATTATTAGGCTCCAGTTCTTCCCAAAAGAGGATACCATTAAAAATCTGACATGGTATTAAAGGTAAAACTACAGAACTAACCCAAAAGCCTTAAAACTTCAAAAGCTTTTAAAAATACATTGTTTAATTCCAGCGAGGATCATATTGAGGATACAGCTGGATTGAGATCATATAAAGGATTTCTTCACATGTGGTTGGGATGACTTGCATAATCTACTTGTAACTGCTGTTTGTGAGCAGCAGGGCCAGGGCAGAGCATGCTCCAGAAACTCAAACAAGTGTAAAGGAAAGTGAAGATTACTGATGACAACTGGAACTAAATATTATAAAAAGTTATTTGACTGGACAGTGCTGTGATGGAATCGCAGTGCAAAATGTGAGAATTCTGCTTAGTGTTTTCCCAAATCTTAATGGAGAAAAGAGTTATAAAGATTAATTATTTAGGAAGACAGCCTGTATATTTCTTAACTAGTGCTTACAAGACCAAAGAAGTCTTTTCCAGTCGAACACACTTGCTGTGGTAAGAACAGGAGTTTTATGAAGAGTGACAGCAGAATTTTAATTGTGTGCCCCATTCCTCTACTCTTCCATATGTTTAGTCTAGCCCAGATTAATACAGGAAGTTCTTCCCTGATTTCAGGATTGCATTTTTTAGCTCTTAGCCAAATTAGACACCATGGTTTATATTTTATATTTGTACTTCATGTTCTGATGTGACAGAGGTTTCAATTGTGTATCATTTGCTGTGATCAGAGGTGTGCTTTCAAATATTTTTAAATATTTCATAGATTAGCACCCAAAAAGAAGCAGGGCCTAGAAGAAAAGTAACTGCTACATCAGCTCCTTTTCTGTGACTGCTGATGAATTAATGATTATTCTTTTACATCTCTTATATCAATAGCAAGCATGAAAGGCTTTAACACTCAGGATACCCAAAAACAGAAGAGGGAAGTGACAGTGGAGTCCTGAAAAAGTTGTGATGAGCAGGGACAGGTCACTGGGAATGGGAGAATCGTGGGTCACTGGTTAGGGCAGGGAGTAACTCATCTCCTGGGAGCATCCCACGTTATCTGCAGGCAGGGGGAGCAAGGGACCACAGCCTGGGGGTCTTTCTTTTCCTACTTGTTGAATTTGAACACACCAAATAGTCAAAGCATGTGTATTTGTGTGTGGAGATATATATGTGTGTGTATGCAGAGGGAAGGGGTAGGGGACAGAGGGAGAAAGTAAACACATGGTTTATATATTTGGATTTGTATAGGGGTAGAGAAATCAAAAGTGTTTGATTTTAGAATGACAAACTAAACAAAACAACAAAAAAAAAATTAAATACACACAGCTGTTCCTCCTAAGCAGGAAAGGGAGAGAAAGGTATCCAAGAGCCCAGTCCTCCATAAGGTGTGGATTAATCAGACCAGCTGTTATTTAATTCAACTTTCTCTGCAGCACTGAGGGCTTTTTGGAGTGCCCTGAAAATCAAAAAGCTTGAATTATCTAAATCAGATATGATACTTTCTTCCTCATCTTCTTGCTTTTAATAGAGGAACATTTGACATTTGTTTTGTTTTGTGTCTTCAGGTTCAATCCTTCAGAAAGCAAAGCAGTCTGGAGTCAAGTGGGATACAGAGCCTGATTGATCTTCTTCAAGCCTCTAAAGCTATCTTCAATGACTGTCATATTAGTGGGATAAAGAAAGGCACAGTGCTCCACAGGACTGATTTTTGGTCTTTCTGTGCTGTGCTCTGAAATAATTTCTCAAGGATTTAACTGGATGCTGAAACAGCAGTTAAAAAAAATTCTTTGCTTTGATCTGAAATACCTGATAAAAACACATGGATTTTCTGGAGTCTTTCTTTCTGTGTTTCTAATATTTTTATTTAATTTACCAGCCTGAACGACTCAACTTTATTTATCTTTTGTGGCTCATAGGTAATAAATGTTGGGCTACAGATGAAGACATAATCTTGAAGTGATTTGGGCAACAGGAAAAAGCAACAAAGGAAGAGTGGAAGAAAAAAGCAATAACCTGAGACCAAATACTATTTATGCTTCTACAGTGTTTATACATATAATGTTATTTATGTTTTTACAGTGTTTAAACATGTATTTATGAACAAACATCAGTTACAACCCAGCTGTAACTTTGCCCTGTTGTTAGCCAGTTGCAGAAGCTCAGTCCCCTATACATTGTTAGCAATTTAAATAGGATTCTGAGATAAGAACAATGACATTTTCAAATATTTGTTTCTTAGTAAAGGCTGGTTCCTGTCCTGTATATAATCTGTACTCACTGAAAATCCACAATCAATTGCTCCCCCCATTCCAAGCTGCTCATCCATGCAATTGCTACCTGAGATCTTTGAAAGTTCAAAACTGTCATTCTTTCCTCTCCAAACATTATTCTCCCATTCCTTTGTAATTTTACTGTTAGCAGTGATCACAATGTTCCAGCAGCATTAGCAACGAGCCAGGGCACCAATGGCATTGCCATTGCTTTTTGACATCTTCAAGCTATTTTGAATCAGTGCTGGGTGCTGTGTCTTGCAATGTGGAGCCCACAAATGCTGCAGTGTTTTCCTCTCTCGGTTATTAATTGTCCTGTGACAGTGACATTGACATTGTGGTGGAAGACACACGCAGATTGGAAATTAATACACTGAGATTGATAGTTATGAAAGAATTTAAAAGTCAGACCCTCCAAGCTCTATTAAATCACTTCTTAAAAGCTGAGTGGAAGTATCTAAGAAGCATGAGAAAACCTTGGATTACCTCATTTAAATTTGATATTTAATGAAAACATAAATATTTTAAACCCATGAAGTTATTAACTAAATTAACCAGAATTATTTTAAAGGTACAATTTAGTCAGCCAGATAATCAGTCAAGGCAATCTCTATTTAAATTGATGGAGCTCTGTCATTGTACACAGCTTGAGCCCTTCATCATGATATCTTTTTTAACCATAGTTGCTTTTAGAGCTTGAGGGGGTTTTTGTCACAGATACATATGTGCTTTTCCAATGACTTAAGAACCATAAAACCACATTTAATATATTAAAAAGAAGCACTTATGATAACTTACCATTCTGTAAAGTTTGTCCTCCAGATCCTGATTAATTCTTTGTAAGGCTAGATAATTGTTTTGTATCCTAAAACAAAGATGATATCATGTAACTGAATGCATTGTTTTTCATGTTGTTTTTCACCTGTATTTTCACATCAGTACAAAACCTTGGCTTGCACTACTTCAATTCTCTTTGCTTATCACTCCTGTTACCAGTCAGTGGTTGCCTTTGAAATGCAATTACCACCTGCTTCCTAAGCAAACTTCTTTGTCATATCTGCTTACTATATTTAGCAGCAAATTCCACCAGGAAGTGAAGATATGTTGGTTGTTCTGCACTCGTGTGCAGACACACACTACAGCCTGGGAACTTGCACAAGGTAATTATAGTTTTTCATCAGGCTCAAGAATAGTATGTTAGAAAGGAAGCTTGAGCTGTAGGCTTAGGCAGCACAAAAAAAAGATTTATCACGAAATTGCAGCAGAATCCTAATGACTGTAGCAACATGTGGGCATCAACATGTGACTTAGAAGAGAATATTTCTTCTTCCAACAAAAGTTCAAGAAGTTGCCAATTTTTTTTCATGAAATATATTTAGATAGCTTAGCTGGGAAAAGATGGGTATTTATTTTTATCAGCACTTAGGGATTGAATGAACTCACAAAACGAGGCTTCCCTGCTTATTCCAGAGCGACACACCAAAGAAAAGTTTCAGCCTGCACATCTTTAGGTTACTTAAATGGTAACCTTGGTGTTGCAATGAACAAGCTGCACAGCCTGAGGGAAAACCATTGGTATTTTGGTAGTAGCTGTGCCTTTCTCTTCACAAAACCTAAGGAGAATAGCTCTTTGTTCATTAGCACCCATCACCTCAGCATGATGTATCACAAATGTAAAGCAAATGTTAGTAGCTCAGCTGTGAAAAGTTTGTCTGCCTAAATCTATATGTTTGTACTGATCAATAGGTCAAAGTATTTTCAGCAGTGAGGAGGTTTTAGGTAGTGTGCAAGTGTTTTCACTGTAAGAGTGAACTCAGATGTAACACACATTTATACTTCCTCTAAGAAGTCTGGATCTGGGTGTAGTTTCTGAGGTTATCAGGATGGGACTGGATTTAAAGAAGTCTCTTTGGTTTATCACTTGGTTAGGAGTGGCTGCTCAAACTGGAATGAAGATCTGTGTTCCAAACATGCCTTGGCTGCAAATCAAAGGGTCTGGCCCACCCCTTCCTGGCAACATGATGCTTCTCTCGGCTTCTGTTGCCATAGAGATTTTCTTTCCAGTTAAATGATCAGAATTCTCCACTCAGGGCAGGCCAGTGGCTTGCAGTGCCCCTCTTGAGGGATGCAGAGCTCTGGCTGGGGCTCCCAGCAATGCAGTAACATCTGCTGCATGGACCTGAGAGGAGATGTCTGTGCCAAGGACATCTGCTCTGTGGATATAAATAATGACATCCTCACGGGTGAAACTCCTCGGGGTACCAAGGGTCAGCCCAGAACCAGGGCAGCCACTTCCAATGTGCATTGCAAGCCTGGGGGATGTCTCAACGCTGCCTACATTTTACAGAGTGCTGAGTAGAGACTTCCTCCGTGTGAGGAGGATCTGTGGTGAGCAGTGTTTGCTAAGGTGGTGACCCAATGGGCTGAAAATACGTGAGACTTGTACTGTGAGACTTGGTCAATACTCACCAATTCTCACAGTGCCATTGTGTTTGTGTCCAGGTGACTTAAAAGATTGACTGAAGTTTACAGTTCTCTGCACTGTCCATGCTCCTCACAGAATTTACCACTAAGCCTCTCTATAGACATTGATTTGTGCAGTTCTAGGTTTACTTGGGATTTTCCCAGGCATTTAGCTGTCAACACAACAGAGACAAATCTCAGGGTACTCTGTACCTAGTTTTTCATGGCACAGGAGAAAGAAGAGATGATCTTGATAGAAAGAGGGTTAAAATGGCTTTGCCTGCATCTACTCAGAACAAATATTTTGTTTTGGAGGTAAGGGTATGTCCCATGGTGCAGGAAGAAAAGATTAAAAAAAATAAAATAGTGCCTTCTGGCTGAGCCCAGAAGTTCTCCAGCATCTTCTCTGTCATGGTCTACATTTTTTGTCTAGTAAAGCAAAATAGAACAGGTTAAACTTGCTTTGCACCCAGGCAGTTTGTGTTTCAAGTGGAGGTGGTGCAAAAACTGATTTAAACAGTTAGCAGCTGCAATGCCCTAAAAGTTTGCATGGGTTCAAAAGCACATGCATGGCTTCCTGAAAGTAAAGGGGGGAAAAATTTGGTTCAGGGCTATTCTACCTCTGTACCCCAGGCTGGTCTGCAGTGGTTACTGATGTGGACAGCTCAAGGGAGACCCTGAAGGTTCCCTTTCCATAACTTTGAGACCATGAATTAAACCAGCAGTAATTGCTGCTTGCATAGCAGACGTGGTAAGAATGGGTTTGCTCCTCATCTTGTCACTTTTTCTGTTGATATGGATGACTGAAAGGTTAATTATCATCAATTGTTTTTCAATGACAACACTTCCATGCCATAGATGTTGGTAGAGGGTTTTGCTAGAGTTTATCACAATCTGCTTCTTTCTTTGTAACTTCTTTTGCCTTCTCCCATCAAAGTTTCACCTGTTGTATGTTTAGGAGAAGGTAGCATACAAACTCTAGTTCTCTAACACATTCATTTTGCAGTGAAAAAATGACCACCTCCCAGTACAGGCAAATCCAATCTAAAAAAAAATCCACAGTAAGTAGGAAGCTGAGCTTCAAAAAGTGTTTCTATTGAGAACAGTATGCAAAGGGAGTCAAAATAAGCACAAACACATACATAGACATGGACACAAGCACGTACACATGCACGGATATGCATAAACCCCAAATGGGAAATTCACTCTGCCAAAAGAAGTGTCAGCAAATGTAGGTGGCAGGGAGAGAAATGGACCCAGAAATACATGGGAGAAAGTGCTAAAGGCATAAAAGAGGAACAGTCAGATCAGTCTTCGGGCAAAACTATAAGATAAAGGGAAGGGGAAATAAACAGTAGGGAAAATTATTCAAATTTGAAAATGATTAGATAAGCAAATGGTAACTTAACCTTGTTTGCAGAAAAAATACACCCAGATAGCCTGAACATTATGAAGTATGGAATATTTTAACCTTGTAAATCTGGGTTCTTTGAAAATAAAACAAAGGGTAGGTCTGCTTCACTATCCTGCAAAACTGCTATAAGGATAAACTGATGTGAATTGATAACCTATTATCATTTGTTGATGTATTTTTGTGTTGTTCAGGTTATAAGGAGATATTCATGTGACTTCAGGTGCACATATGTGCATTCATTAAATGAATGTTTAGATTCTTGACCAAATTAGGGCCTAATGAAAAATATTCTGACCATATTGAACACCAGGTGTCTGTGCTCTAACCCAGCTGACAACACACTCCTCCCTAACACTAGAGATCACCACTGAAAAGGAAATCTGCAAAAACCTCTATTTCTCTGCTTCCACTCAGTCTCAAGCCCTCTTAAGGCCATGAAATACATCTGAAATTAAACTTAGGCTAGGGCTGACTTTCTTTAAAGAAGAGAATTTCTCTCAGAGTGCAGCTAGCTTTGAAAAGCGACTCTTGAAAGAGGAGCTTTTTATTCAAAAAACTTTTCTCTCTGTTATCACAAATTATACCAACATCCTTATGAAAACAATAGTTTTTCCTCCAGCATTGCAGTTCAGAACACTCCTTCAGTCTGCGAAATGTCTTGCTTTTGGTGAAACAATTATATGTGTGGGCTAATCTCAGTGCTAAATATATGCTTGTATGGGTTTACTTCTCATGCCTTGAAATAACTCTACTTTCTGTTAAAAGATAGGATGGGGACCTTGCCAAGTTGTTACCCAGGGTAGGGTCTCAAGGAGGAAACCCAATGTGAACTTTGAAGTCCAGATTGGATCCAAGCTTGGTTTTTGAAATTTTTTTAGATTTTAGCTTACAACAGCTGTGCTGAGCATGTCAGATAGGGACCACTGTGAGGTATATCCCTTATCTCTTTTTCAGTCATTTTTCAAAGCTGAACCTATGCTTTACAGCTATTATTTTCAAATCTAGTCAGCACTGTTGTGCCACTGAGAAAAAAGAAAGAGGCTATCTCTAAATGTTTGTTAGGGGTTGAAAACTTGACCATTGATCCCCATAAGTGACATCCTTACTTGGGTAAAAGAGGGGAGGCTTAGCAGCAACACAGGCAGTTCTGAATAAATTAAGACAAAGACTTTCAGGAATGATTAGAAAAGGATAGTCATTCAGCCTCTTGGAAAAAAAATTGCACTTTACAGAAATGGAAATTTAACAGCAGAAATGGAAATTTAAAAACAGAAATGTTCTCCAGTGTTCAAGTGAGATCTTGTTACACAGGGCCAATTTATTTATGGGGGGTTGAATTTCTCTCCCTGTGCAGTGAATAAAGGAGAAGACACGTAATTGAAACTAATTCTACTTCTTTGTTTTTCTTACATTGATTTTCCTCTGTGACATGTTGCTGACATGCTTTTGGGTGACAGGTTTTTGTCAGACATTTTCTTTCTCCAGATTGACAAATCTAGTTGTTCAACTTGCAGGATGCCTTGCTATTCTCAATAGAAACATTTTTAAAGCTCACCTCGTAAAATATTTTTGGCTTCCATTATGATATGTCTTCAGGGGAGTAATCACCTGCCTGAAACATAATTTTTAATGTAAGTTTTCTTCATAATATGGTACAATGTTCCATCAGAATTATTGGAAAGTCAGTTCTGCTAATGTGATGTTCTGGTATGAGTGATAGACTTGGCTGTGAGCCCCTGGCCTGAGTTTCAAAGGGTGCTTAGCTCATTAATTGTGAAGTGAAGCTCAGCGAAGTTGCTAAGAGGCTTTCTACTGACTGGGTGTTAACAGAACTGGGATGGTCAGCCCCTCTGCTGCTTTATGGCAGCTGCCCAAATTAATGCTTCAAGCGAAAAGAGTATCAGTGTTCCCTGTCCTGGAATGGATTGAAGCAAAACTGCATCAAGAATGAAGTTAATTTCAGTGATTCTTCTCTAAGTGAAAAGATAGGAAAAACACTGCTGACAAGAAATCTATGTGAAGAACCTCCAGACTGCTCTTGATAGATGTGTGTAGATTTCAAAATCACCATGACATCTGCATATTTAGTCTTGTTTTGAAAAGAATCCCCTGTTAGAGAAGCATTTAAGTTATAAGACGACACTAGGATGTTTCCTAAATTGAGATCTTACAGAATTATTCTGTTTAAAATTCACATGAAATGGTTTGGTTGACTCAGTTTATTGGTGGTTTCTATCTTTGTTTTGGTTTGCCTTGTGCAAGGAATGAAAAATATTTCTTTGGGTATTGCCCTGGAATGACTTATTCTGAATTTTGTTTTGAGTCACCCAATGAATTAATCAAATAGTTCCATTAAGATATCAGTTTAGGAAAGTCTCACAAGACATGCAAATACATTCCTGCATAAGTGGATATTTCTAGTTTCAGAAGTTTTGCAAACAAATGAAAAAAAGGATATTAATAATCACTGATAAATTTTAGGCTAAGTCTACAGACCATTTTAATCAGTGCCAGGAATGTCAGGAGTGCATGCTTAACACAATTTATCATTAAAATTAACTAGGTCCACGATTTGGAACAGCATTGTACCACAACTACAACAGTTTTAAATAATGGCTTTTCAACATCATTCCATTCTGCTTGAGACTAAAAAGGAAATTATTTGCTCTACTGTGATGCAAAAATGGGTCAATATTATTTGAATTATACATAGTCTCAGTTTTGAGTGATGGAGAGCCAAATTCTGTTCTCTTGTATCAACACAATGAAGACTAAACAGAGAAAATGTGCAAAGTCATTAAAAAAGGATTTATCAGTATATATAGAGTATCAATAATATATATATGTAGTGTATTTATAACCTTTGTGTGTGAAATGCCATGTGGCACTACCCCACATGTATTTATACATAAACAATGCCATATATGCACATATACAGGAGTGTTTTGATTTGCATATTTTAGTACAGAGATATTTTACATATCACATGTAAATAACTGCATGTGGCACGTAACACATATTGAGGTAAATGAAATCTATATAATAAATATGAAAACACAATGTGTAATCAATGAATAATAAATTATGCAACAATAAATAATAAATTACACATGTTTGTGACTATATTTGGCTTTCCCAACATATGTCTTTAATACAGTCACTTTTAAAATTCTAACAACACTGTTTATTTCAAAAAGTTCATTACTAACCTTCTCAGTTTTTCAGTTACTTTTTCAAGTTCCTCCTGAGCACGTCTCAATTCTATTTCAAGATACTGACGAGTAGAATCAAATTCCGTTTCAAGCATTTCCAGCTTATGGGTAGTGTACGATAGGCGCTTTCGTAATTCCCCCTTCTGTTCTTGCAAAGTACTAGAAAAACAAAGACCACAGCTGTAGAATTTAGCTGCTCCCAAAAGGCTTTTCATGATCCACTCTTTGACCAGTTCTCTAGAGCACAGCTTGGCCTCAAGCCAGAGAAGTGTGCTTAATAATTTGTTTACTGCACTTTGAAAATCTTCTGATTCAGACAGCTGACTATCTTCCATCTGTCCTTTCTGGTGCATTTATTGCTGCTAACTCATTATCCAGAATGGAATACTTTGTGAAAGAATCTCCATTAAAATACAAAACACAGTCTAGAGTTTGGTTTCACACAGGACCTTTCATTTAAATGATCTTACCATACTATGACTGAAGTAGCAGGTCTCTACAGAGCAGTAACTCTAAATAAACTATGCAAAAATATTTCATTGCCTAAACTCCAAATGACATTTTTGTGGAGGAAGAAAATTTTGTCTTATTTGATTCCATTTCCACCCCAAAGTCTGACACAGAGATACTAGAAATCTTATTGTTCAGCATTTCATCTGAAGAACGGTAATCAATAATATCACAATGTTAAGGTTGTAGATATTTCCTTTTTATCCCCAACTTATGTGGGAGCCAAGGCTTTCCAGACCCAGGTGCAATACCTAATTTTCCACAGTTCTTTCACTAAAGAATTTTATGCCCTGATTGTGAGTTATCTTTAGTTACAGTCTTAAATAAAATAAAACACGAGGCTCAGGTGAACCACTCTGCATGTGCCTCAATTCTTATCTGCACAAAGGAGATTTTTGTATCATTGTCTGTTTAGTTTGCAACCTCCTCAGTCTTCCAGCATGTTTGCCAGTCGAACAGCAGGATGGGATTCCTGCCAGAGCTGGCATCTCTGGAGATGACTGTAACTTGGTTCAGATACCACAGCCTCAGTGTAGAGCTGATCTCTTGGCTCCAGGTGGGACCTCTGAGGCACCATGGAACTGGGGTCTGCCACCACCTAGACACAAAGTGCCACCACATGATGCACTGTGAATTGTCTTGCCTTTTTTTTTTTTTTAAATCATATGGTAAAAATAGTTCTCCATAAATGAATGGCAAATCTTGATTCTCTTTGATGTCAAGTGAGTACTGCCATCAGCTGCAGAAGAATAATGTTTTGGGTCTTTAATTAGAGAAGAGAGCTGGGAACAACATGTCAATCTTCAAGGAACACTTATCTGAGCTGTCTACAGCATGACTGGCTTCTCTTCAAGCTGTGATAGGAGCTCAGTAAGTTAATGCAAAAGCCTTACAATTGCTGCTTGCTTGATCCATGCAGCTCTGAGAGAGGAAACAGCCGAATGTTTTGCCAACACAGAGCTCTATTTCAATTGCACATATTGCGTGGTTGCAGTTATACTTAGATTACCGCTTGTAGTTATATTCTCTTAAAATAATATATTCTAATTCAGACATTTAATGCAGCTCCACTTAATAGAGTAATTTAATTTTTATATTTCACTTGGTGAATTGAACTCCAAAGTTATCTAGGGAAATGAGAACTCATGCTGCTCATTTCTACATGTCCTCATTCATGGTATTACCACATCATACCACCTTTCACTTGCTCTGCAGCTGGCCTGTTCTTGCTACCCATCTGCTCATCTTGGGAAAGAAGAGTGGTCAGTTTTCCTTCCTGTAGCCTGGCAACTCAGATTTTCTTCTATGAAGTGGCAGTTACAGTGTCAAAACTGTTTAGAGTGAAAAGAGGTGTGATTTCAAATCTTCTGCTGCTCTAAAAATCTGATCACTAGGATTTGTATGAAAAGTAGACAGTAGGTCCTCCAGCTATGATTTTGGATAAAAATGCCCAGGCTCAGGCTGCTGCTCTATGCTGGGGAAGTGCAGTTAATGCAAGTTAAGCCAGAGCAGGGACGGTTAGAGCATCCTGCTGCACTGGGAAGTTTTGGACACTGGGAGCTTAACCTTTGGCAGGAAGAGGAGCTATTGGGGTACAAATATAATGGGAATGCCAGCATGCTTAAGCTAGTAATAGCTGGAGACTGTTTAATAAAAGAGGAAAAAGGGAAAAGTTAATCACCTCCAATAACTGTTTTCTGCTTCCTCATGTAGGTACTTCTTGCTTTGGGTCTCAGCTGTGAGAAGATTAACCAGGAACAAAACTCCTGACTCCTCAAATGAAGTTGTTTCTGCATAGAACTGTGTGCCTAGACCTGTCTAGGTGAGGAAATTTGGGGTTAAAAACCTGAGTTCTGTGCAAAGCTTGATCCTGAGATGGAAGGCAGTGATGGTCTGAGATGCCAAAATGTGCTTTGGGATTCAGATCTGGGTGGTTTGGTAGGTTTTGGTACCCTGAAGCTTGTGTTAGAAGGATAAACTCACAGCTCAGTTTCTCCCTTGAAATTCACTTTGAAGTGTTAGTATTCATGAATTCTTTGCTTTCAGAATGAGATTATCCAATCCATTAAAATCAAGACTATTCTAATGAACTTTACTGAAACAACCTACATACATAGATTCTTCCATGTGATATTTTGGGTAGTAAACTAGAGCTGTAACTTTGTTCAAAAAAAGAAAAAAACTCCAGTGATTAAGGCATAACTCAGGCAGCTTCAAAGATCAAAATTATTCTCAGCCAGCAAACCATAATTCTGAAAAAGCTGTACCCATTTCCACCCAAGCTGGAAAGTTGGGGTGACTTCTTCTAAACTCTCCCAAACCTAGCAGAACCCCTGCTCACTGTTTGCTTTGAGTCATCTGCTATATGTTAAAACAGCTGATTGTTTTTAAGAGGACATGTAATTTTTAGATAGGAAATAAAACACCTGATTTATGATGGAATTATTTAAGATACAATGGTATATGCATAACAGCAAGTCCTTATTAAAATGCAAGTTATTAGACAGCCAAAAATTTTAGAAGGAAAGAAATCATGTTGTGACAAGAATATGCTGAATGGTAAAAAACTTATAGTCAGTTTTATGGAAACATGAAAAAGAAAGAGAGAGAGAAAAGAACTCAGTTGGAAAAGTGTTAAATCATCTGCTTTAATATCTGTCTTGAGTCAAGTAAGTTCTGAAAAGATTGCTAACTTTAAGCAATGGCACAATGAAACTTACATTGTGAATGGCACAATAGGGAAATTTTCCCAACTCTTAGACTGCAACCATTGAATGTGTACTAATAGCTGTAACACTGAGAGCAGATTTCCCAGGATTCCCAAGATGGCTTTGATTTCTGCATGATTTGAGCCTTATCTAGATACATTACTGGTTTGAGGTAAACCCTGTTGTTTTCTCTTGATTTTGGTTCTATATGAAAAAGCATCTAAGAAGCAAAGACAAAGCAAGTGAGTGAAACAGCAAAAAGAAGAGGAGGATGCAATGTATCAAATTCTGCATCTCTAATAATAGGATCACAGCCTCATTTTTTTTTGAGTTTTGTACTAATCTAATGTATTTAATGAGATTTTGGTTTGCTTGTTTTGGTGGGTTTTTTTTTTTTTAAATTCTCACAAAACAGGTGTTCTTTCTCTGAAAGTCTTCCCCTTACCATTATCTTCCACTGTTATTGCATAATGACATGCTTGGATTCTCATTCCTTATCCTGTGTTGGGTTTTTTGTTCTAGAAATCTGAGGTTTTCGTGAGGAGGGATTGCTCTGTACCCCTGTAAATTTGGTAGTGGTAATTTAACTGGAGTTGAAAAGAGGGAAAAGATAAAAAGTCAAAATATGCAGTCACAAAGTCAACCATTTAGCACTTTCCCTTTTCTTCAAACCAACCAACTCCATATATTAGCTGCATTTTGATTCTGCTTGTCACATACCAGTTAATCAGAAAAGCTCATGGCACAGTTTTTTTAATGCTGGTAAATTATTATATTTTGATTCATAATTACTGTTCTATGGGTAGTTGATCCTCATGGTTTTCTAGTTTTACATATATATAAAACTAAGAAAATAATTAAATGAAAAAAAGTACAGCCAGGAGAAAGGAGAGGACTTGTTTGCAAATAAAACTTGTTCTGGTAGTGCTCTGTTAGAAATCTGACAATGCTATGTCTTAGAAAACACAAATCCTATATTCCATGGGCTTCCTGAAACTCTGACAGCTGCAAGGAGTATAGAATTACAGGGTAGGCTCAAAAATCTTGTAGATTATTCCACCTTTAGCATAAGTGGTTGTCTATATCTTACAATGATCTCTGATGTTTTGCTCCTGTAACAATCAGTGGTTTGCAAGTCATTACCCACTTTGCTTCATTAAATATTTCTTTAACAACAAGGACAGTAAATACAACATTAAATATTTAGACTGGTAAACTAAAACCTCTCAGGGGAAGCTACTTTAAAGGTTATTAAAAACAGGTCTTTAAACTTTCCAAACTATTATTTTAACCTATTAGCTCTTTTTATACTCATAAAAAATATAAAATAGATATGAAAACATATGTTTGCACAGAAAATTGTGTCCACAAACATTATCTCAGCCTGCAGCCCTTGGTCAGGGTTAATCTGTTGTGCTGTTTGGAGAAGCTCCAGGTGAACACATTCCCACTGGATTTCTGACAAAGCTGAGATTCCACAGGACGAGATCCTATTCTGAGGAAGGTGTGCTGGAAAACAAGCAGGTTTTCATTGTACCTGTCTGATCTTCTGCCAGCTCATCTGCCTGGCAGATGGGCTGATGACAAAGCAGTGCTGGCATGCAAAGCTGGGGATGTTCAGTTGCCTGGAGGCCAGAGGACTTCCAGAGCCAGTTACTCAGGTGTCCCACAAAGAGGGTGCTCTCTGAACCTTTACTCCATGAGAGTTGATGTCTGTGGCTCTGCCCCATCAGTGCAGCATTCCAGCAACCCCACATCTCCACCTCACTGCTCAAACTGCTTTGGCAGCACTGCCATGTCTGCCTGCAACCCCCGGGCTCTGTTTGTAGATGGTTCTGCAATGGTGTTTAAAACCAGAGCAACCCCTTTTTTTTTTTTTTTTGAACTAGTGAAATTCTCCCTGAATGGACTGATTACATTCCTTCACACTGCTCCTGAAGTGAGTGAAAAAAATTTTGATTAATGGTATTAGGAGTGAAACTAGCAGTGAAAGGAATGCAAAACAAAGGCAAGATAGATGTCCATGCCAAATATACTGAATACCAACCATATCAAAAGTTCTCATTTCTGGGTAGTGAAACAGACATTTTAATGCAGCTGTGAATTCCTAAGTAGAACTAATTGCATTTTGTGGGTAAAAAGCCTGTCTTGGAAGAAAGAACATGTAAGTAGGGCTGAGGTTTGGGTCTCTGAGTCTTGAACCTGGCTTTGACAAAGGTGCCTGGTATTATTCCACTCAAGAGAGTTAAGGCAAAACTCAGCTTGCCTACTGCTGGTCAGCTCTGGCTCCTGTTCTTAGTCAAGAGCAGGCACTATGAGGATGAAATTAATCCGACCTATTTTAGAAGCCTACTTTTAGAGGAGTTGACGCAAATCTGGAAGTATCCACTTCCGTTAATTACAAAGGGAATCTAGTCAAGTATCTCAGACGTAGACAATCACATCTCATCAAAAAACTCCCCCTCTTCCTGACTCAGCTCTGTGTGTGTGAGATGAGGTAATAGTATTTCCTTTCTTGTTTGCTTAGATGGTGTGGGCGCCCACAAAAATGAGCCACTAAATGCTTTTAAAGTGTTTATCAGACCTGCTTCGTGTCTGCGATGTGTCACATTCTAAAAAAAAACCAACCAACCTCATAGGATCAGGAATTTGGGAGCACTGAGGAAAATTAAAAAAATGTATTCTGAACAGAATTTCAAAAATACTATGTTCTTCTTTTACGCTGTGGGGTTTTATCTAGGGAAAAGTCAGTAACAGTCAACCCTGTAGAGATGCTTTCTGTAAAAGTGTATAAAGATCTGGAGAGGGTCTCTGGGAAAGGCCAAGGGAGCACCTGTGTCATCCCAGCTTTAAGAACTGATGACAGACATGGGAGGTAGCCAGAGGGTCTGGGACAGCTTTGTGCCCTTGCTTGCCTGGAAGCACTTTCCCAGCACTTTCCCAGTAAGTCTACTGTGGATCTCTGTGAAGAGATAGGCTGTTTGGCTCAAGGGAAGCAGCCATCCACACCCCTGATTTTGTTTCTGACTTTTGGATGCAGCTGATCATCACAGAGATGAAGATCATCAGCCAGGAATGAGGCAGGGCTCTGGCAGACACCTTGCTGAGCTGTAACTCACACCCCAGGGAGCAGCAGGGTGGGGACAGAGATCTCTGGGCTGTTCACAGCCAGCAGAGATGCCAGCAGGTCCTCAGTGCTACTGCATTACTACTCAGAGGAGCTGGACTCCATTGCCAACTTGATCTTGAGACTACCAAGGAATTTTGACTCCAGCAGCTCATGCTGATCCATGTCTGGTGGTCTGGATTACCCAGGAGTTTTCCCTCCAGCACATCTTTGCCGGACATGGCTCTGAAATGGGTCTGCATGCTGCCCAAGCTGGACATGCTGCAAGAAAGGCACCCAGACCCCAGCTTAGCGGCAATAGCTTTGAGACAGCACTTGTGACATTGAATCTGACCCCTCAACAACATTTTTTCAACTTGTAGTTGCTGGGAAGTGAAGCCCAAGCATTTTTCAAGTGTTTTCTAGATTAATGAAAGATTTTTAATGAAGCAGTAATTGGATTTCTATGTTAATCAAGTTTTGATTATGTGTTACATGCTCAGGGTCACCGTTTCAAAAGGTTAATGCCAAAACTGTCTTCCTTGTCTGCAGATTTTGTGTATAACCTTGCTCCTGCTTTATCTGATTAGGAGGGGGATGGGATCAAATGACAAAGTCAAGATCCTGAGTCTGAGAATCCAGCTACAGACTTGAAATTATAAGTTTTATTGGGGAAAAAGATTACATGCTGCAGCTCAGACCCAGAGTCAAGTCCACAAATCCCAATTCTCTTGCACTCGTTATTCAGCAGCTTCATTTGTATTTACAGAAATTTGCTTTGGCAAATTTTATCCAAGTTGTATATTAGGCATTTTCCTATAAATTCAGGGTCACACAGATTTTGTTCAGCTTACCTATTTTTTTCTCAAACTTCTACTAAGGTCTGTCAGGACTTTTTTTCCTTACAGCATATTCACCAAATTTCTCCATTATTTTTGAAGTTTGTTAAATATTTGAAACTTTGGAGTATGAACAGTTTGCCTGTCAAACTGCATGCAGATGTCTCTTTCTTGTAGATATATCTACACATATATTTAGACAGACAGCTTTTGGAGGAGTTTTTTGCAAGTATTAAACCATTTGAATTTTCTTTGCAGTACTTGTTTTCAAAATAAACAACCTGAAGCTGGGTTTGGATTATGAGAGGGAAGGCCTGTACATATGTTTCAGAACAAATGTGTGGGTGATCCAAATCTGGAGCTCAGATAGTTTCCAAATGACTGATGGACACAAAAAACAAGTGACAGAGTCCTTTTCATAGGTCCTGGGCATTCTGGCAGAATTTAAAACAAAGAAGAGGGATCCTCTGTCAGAAAAATCAAAGAGAGTCATTTGGAAGGGAGGTGGGGAAAAGAAAGAAGTTTAGCAGTTGAACTGCCAAACGTTGTGGGATAGATTCTTAGCATGAAAATCTGTTTGAGACACCTAGAGAGTTGATATTGCTACTCTAAAACAGATATATCACTGGATTTTGGAAGGTAGCTTTTCTTTACTTTGGACATGAGTACCTCACTCTTTCATAATTCACACAATTAAAAATTCAGACCTGGCAAGGTGTATTATATGGTAAATGTGTCTAAACTGTATTGACCTTATTCATAAGAGGTAGAAAAGAGCGATCTCTCTTAAAAATAAAACTGAATTATGTTTTGGTTATAATGACCTGACAGTCTTTCATTGCAGAAGGGTGACTTCTATAACAAATATCAGAAGCCCACAGACACATCTATCCAAGGACAGCATTCAGTATTAACTGTAATATGAGGTGATTAAGATATGAAAATTCAGTTAGGTGTTGACATGCAAAAAACCCTTAGAGGACCATCTGTCAGCACTGAGTTGTCTTAAGTGAATGCCATTATTGTCAGTGAAACGTGACAAGATTTTTAAAATATACTCATAATAAAGACATACAAGTTTTCCTTTATTTAAAGGTGCTATCCATAACCTAAGGCTCTGAATGGATTGAATAGAAATACCATGAATAAAATTACAGCTTTCAGAAATAGACACTAAAGGTGTTTTGATTATTTTAAATGAAGTTTCTTTAGCAGGCGATTATTTTAAATGAATTTTCTTCAGCAGGCAATTGTGATTCCCCTCAGTGTACAGAAAAAATGCAAAGGGCAAATGAAAACGACTTGTGAGAATCCAGACCTGTGACCAGGGGGTGTGTTATTGTGCAGAGCACTAAGCAGGGGTACAGAGCAGCTCATGGAAAAGGAGGAATGTGGATTTACAAGCCAGGATGTGCACTGGGTAACCCAGCCCTGTGCTTGGTGCAGAGCTGCACAGAGACTGCAGGGCTGAGCCAGTTCTCTGAGGATTGATTTAATACTTCTGCTAGCTTGATTTGGAACTGGAATCTTCCAAATATATTTCTGTCTACTAATAATGAGATGACCATTTTTGCTTGTGAGACACTTCTGAGGTTAAATACCTGAGTATGTGAGAAATTAATTCAGTGCACGGCCAAACTGCAGGAGTCTTGTGCCCAAATTCAGAGTTGACTAAAGCAAAGGGAAACAGTGGAAGCAGCAGAAATTATTACTAAGATCTCTGCCTTCTTCCAAACTGCCTCCTAGTGCCTCTCTTAGGCTCTCCATAAAATGGAAGCTAACTGTTTTCAGCTCTGGCACATAGACTGTTAGTGTCAGTGGCCTAAACACAAACCTTTAGACAGAGTAAAAGATCCTACAGAAGTTTGAGTAAGGACTGTTCCTGATCAATTTCTTTCTCTTTTTTGCAAGAAAATGAAGGGATGGATAGATGGAAAATATGGTTCCAAGAGAAGAAAACAAGCACGTGATTCCAGGAGGAATACATGCTTTTTGACTCATTTTCTAGAGGTAGGAAGCACATGTTTATTTTCATACCATAATGAAGGACTCTACCCACGTTCATGCCCTGCTCCAAATTGTCTGCATTGTCCAAATGTTGCCTGGTGCTCAGACCACATCTGAAATGAATCAGCTGATGAAACTGGCAAAGAATAACATCTGGCATGGCAAACTTCAGACAGCATTTGTCCAAGAGAGCAGAGTCACTGTGACCCTGACCCTTCCTAGGGATTAAGGGATCTTCACTGCTTGCTGCCCAGACTCTGCTCTTCATGTCACTCTGGAAAAAGATTCACCTCTGTAAGAGCCACTATTTCCTGGCTTTCCTGAGGCTGATAAGTTTGCATAAAGTATTTGGCTGGCAGAAATGGTGATTTACAACGTAAAGTTGCAAAAGTTGCAGGGTTGGAAAGGATAAGAAAACCAGCAGCAAAGGAGGACTGCAACAAATAGGTCTTGATGCTATTGGGGGAGTGTGTGTGCCTCAGACAGAAAGTTATTTGAAGTTGTTGAACAGTTGTTGTCTGCTTTTTAATGTCTGCCAGCATCCTTCCCGTCTGCACTGCATCTCACTAGGGAATCCAGACTACTGAGAGGTGATAAGAAAGTGGAAAAAAATAGTAAGGTATTGAAAAATTGAGGAAGCAAAATTAGAAGTAGACTTCAATTTGTGATTAGAAAGCTAAAGAGAGCTCTCCAGGTGATTGAGCAAGCTGCCTTCAGTTGCAGTAGCTCTCCTTACAGCTTTGAGTGGCCAGCTTCTAGATTGCTTTGGTTCGTAGTCACGGATAAGCACTCCCTCTGGAAATTACTGAAAGCAGCCTGCCACATCAGCTCACAAGCTTATAAAGTTATATTTTAATTGTGTTATTAAACCTTTCTTACTTTTGTTTTTGTGCGCTTACTTCCCTGATTCATCTGGATCAAGCTGTGCTGGAACAGAAGTGTGGTTCCTCCTGAATTGTGCAGTTTATTTCTAATAGGAATGGAATGAAAATGGGTGAAGCCCACTGCCCAGAAGCAATCTGAAATTGATCTTACTCTTTCTATTAAAGGACTAAGGCAGGAAGTGTGGCAGGGGAATACTAGAGCAATGTCCTTTAGCAGGGATAGAATTTTGTTCCTGTTTTATTTGGTATAAAATATCCAGACACAGGTTAATGGGCAGAGGTTATAATCTCTGCTCTCACCTTAGCTATTGCCTTCCTTGCCCAATCATTTTCTCTTTCCTCCAATTTGAAATTCATCTTTGTCTGGCTCAAGGGACTCATTTAGGTGGGTTGGCTTAACACTTTCATCAAAAAGGTTATGCTAAGCAGCTGAAAAAATTAAATACACTCTTTTGGCTATAAAACCAGTCAGACAATTACTACTGGGACTGGGACTGGGGGTAGGGGAGGACCTTCAGATGCTACTTCTTTTTTTCCTCTACAAGCAGTGTATATTATGTTATTTGAGTAAATTATTGAATTTTAGCATTTGGTTCCCCTCACACACAGCTGTATGATATTGCTCAAGTGATATGCCAGAGAAGTGAGCTCTGGACACTTTTTGGAAGGCTTTCTGGCAGTAGAATATGTCACTGGTTTGTTAACACAAGTAAAAAATTAAATTAAATAAATGAATGATTTGATGTAACAAATTGATTAAATAATACTCCTAAGCCTGGACACACCCAAATTCTCAGCTGAGCACATGTAACTCAGATTCTGAGGGAAACTATTACTACACAAAGACTCATGTATAAGGTGTTGAACAGGAACAATGAGAGCTACTGGCTGATACCTGAATGAACTTATTTTGCTGGAATATTTCAAGATATTTTTAGTTTTCCTACAATAACAAATGATCCTCAGCTCTTTGATCAACTTGATATTACAGCAAAACAAAAGAAAGAAAAAAAGAGGAAGGAGTTGCCATCTGTCATCTGTGGCTAATTATTTCCAGCCCTACCTTGTTTTATACACTGCAGCACACTATTTTGGGACTTGTTAACCGAGAAGTCTTCTACTCTGCAAGAGTATAAATGAGTTCACCTCTAGCAAGTTCCCCACCGCTCAGCATGTTGTGCCATCATTTCACACAACCTTCCTCCCAGCTGAATGTCATAATTTATTAGTTCAGTATTTTATCCTGCTCCCCTGGCTGTAGTGGCTTTTCAGTGTAAAACTCTGTTTTGTCACCTATTTTGTGGCTGTATGGGAAAGGAGGAGGAACAGGACTGCATTCCTCCCAACTCTTGTTACCAGGCCTGCACCTTGGCACTGGCTCTTGGGTAGTTTTTTGGAGTGAGGCAGCAAATGAAGGAGCTCTCTGAAAATGTGGAGGGACCAAACCAGGCAGCAGGTGTTCACCTGAAAAGCTGCTCTCTCTATTCATGTGAAAAGCAATGCACAATGTTCTTCTTCAGAGAGCAGGCGCCCTCTGATTCCACTGCTCTGTGGATGTAGCACCCCAAAGAACTGCACAGAGTGAGGAAGCAAATTCGTGTCTCCAGACTTCCCCAGAAATTCCTCTAGTGCCTTGAGATGAGGATTACATAAACACAGGCCATCATTTTTTGGTTGTGGCATTTTATAGCTGAACTACTTCAGCATTCCAGATTAATCAAAACTCAGCTTTTTACTTAAACTCTCTTGCTGATACTGTTATTGCTTTCTCATTAGTTTTTAAAGGTTAAGGTGCATCAGGCTAAAATAGCACCTATCCTCATTTTGTAAATGCTGACACTTGTCATACTATCTTTCATTTTACCAAACAAATATTTGGGTTTTTTATTAGTTCCTTCAGCAAGGTGGTATTTTTCAATATAACTGGAAAGCAAGTTTCCAGATATATTTTTAAAGTCTAGGTATGTTGAGACAGTGTGAGTAAGATCTGAGTTAATCAACAGGAAAGAAACAAGCCAGCTTTCAGGAAATACAAATTTTCTCTAAAAATTTAGATCCTTTTCAAAATGTAGGTAGGAAAATGAAAATTATCTTTCAATGGCTGTTTATTTTTATTTTTCTATGAAACAGCTAAATGGCCTGAGCTAAAATCCTGGATTTGTGCATTTTAAATTGTAGGACGCTTAGATAAACTGTGGTATTGTCCTCTACAAGAGTAAGCTTTTTTAATTTTGTAAGTAAAAACTACGAGTAGACAGTGATGGCAGGAAAAAAGATATTTTTTAAATTAGCCCTACAGAAAGATGACTAAGAATCATTGCAAGACTCAGAACTTCCCCATGGACATCCATTTAAAAACAGAAGGTAAGATCAAACTCAGTGATTACACTGTGGATTTGTGAATTTGTTCTGATTTTACAGGACTTCCAAATATTCAACCAACCTGGAATTAGGGTCAAACATTTTGTAAAAGAGTTTCATATGCCTGGATTATGTTTCACTTCACTGGTCATCTCTTGGTTTTAGCAAGGACAAGCAGCAGAGCAAAGATGTTTTTGCATTAAATTTTTCTAAACCCAGGTAAGAGTAGGTGTATCTGCAGAATCCCAGGGGACTGAAAATCAGGAATTCAAACCACTTTTCCAAGATTCCTGTTTTTTTTCTCTCCACAGAGTGTAGACTGTGTGAAAAAATACCAAAACGATCTCACTTATGTCTTTCTTACACTAGTACCACTCTTAAGATGAAAATTTTCACACATCATTCAGAAAAAATCAATAGACTGCAGAATCAATCTGAAGCTTAGTCTGTCTTTATTTTTCAACCTAATTACTTTCTTACTTTCAAATATATTACAATATTTCTTATGTCATTGAAAGCTATAGGATTAGTGAATGACATTTCTTCTACATACCTGCCACTTGAAATAAAGTCAAGCAAAAAAGAATAGATAGTGCATTCAGGAGAAAAGTAGAGGAGAACTTAAGCAAAATATTGAAAAATGAGTCATTACTTAAACTTATACTACATGCTGCATAGAAATGTAAACCAGAATCAGTCATAACTCCCCCATCCTTTCAGTATTCTGTACTTATAGCATTGAAAAAATCCTTGGTTCAGGAGACCCAAGATTAATGTAAACCTGATAAAGGAAAGAGAACATATACATATCAGCAATTAGGAAAGGTGGTTGGTACCACAGATAACTGTGGTATCAACAGTGAAATGCAATACACCTGTATGATCAAACTACTCCATCAGAAAAATAGATTAGCTGGTATTAGGCAGCTGTGGATTTTGCAGCTTCTTAAACAATTTTCTGTTGTTATGCACTTTAATAACAATTATTACAGGCTTGGCTGAGGCAAGCATCTAGAGTACTACAATAAACAGATCTGCTGTTACTCCTCTAGTCCAGAAAACACAGTGGAACTGAACAATGAGACCACAGACTGACATGAAGAAATGAAACATTTTTACGGACATCAGAAAGTTAGAAAGAAAGCATAACTTCACAAAACATCACTTGTTAGTTACCTGTCCCAGAGAGTAGGTGAAGATTTTGCGAGCCTGCCCTGGAGAATTCTAGGTTGCCATAGGCAGGTTGGCACCCAGGAATTTCGTACCCTGTAGCATGAATAGAGGATAAACCATGGCTAGGTATGGCTCATAACACATAGGAGTGATAACCTAGCTAGATTTGCTGCATATTAGAAGGCTATGGCATAATTTGGTACTATTTATTATTCAGGATATCTTACTTTCAAGCAGTATTAAAACTACAAAACAGTGATGCTACAGCACACACATTTAGTAACTTTCTTGTATGACTATTGTAGGTCAGAATGAGCATTTACAATGGACCTTGTGATGGCTCTAAATGGGTGCTACTCCATCTATTTTACTGGAGAAGCATTTGGTCTTAAGATTTGTGAATCAAGCCCATATGTTTTTGCATTGTAAATACGTCAGCTTAAACAAATTTATGCTTCACTGAAAGAGGGTCATCAAAATTCCTTCTGAGCACCATAGTGAGAATGTGTTTAACAGTGTTAATTGAATCTGGGCTGAGGTTCAAGTCCTGCATACCAGGTTCTGTGCTCATCTACCAGCAGCAGAACAATAGCTGCAAAATGTTTGCTGGGAATGAAAAGCACAAAGAGAAGCAATCTGAACGAGCAATAGAAGCTATGAATAACACACAGCAAAAGCAGATCCTAAGCCCAGGAGAAGGACGAGGCAGGAAAATTAGCAATGAGAACTGTTGCCCAACATTAGCATCAAGCAATGCTGGTAAGATTCAAAACAGTCTGTGCAGTCCTTAGTCAAGCAAATCCTCACTGAAGTCAAAGGTGGTTTTTCCTGAGTAAACTCTGAGTAAGGACTACAATATTTGGCCACGCAGAATACCTCATACAATATTGCTCTATTCCTTTGCAATATCAGAAATGCAACATACCATGCCTGGAAGGACAAACTCAGTAAAAAAATCAATTTTCCCTCATGCAAGCATATCCATATTTATGAACCAGAATCTTTGCATAAACTTTCCCTGTGGTCAGTGATCACTACACATGCAGAAAATCCTATCCTCCAGCATTCACCATCAATTACCAGTGGGTACTGCAAAGTGGGGACCTTCTGGACCATGAGCACGTCTTTACATACAGAGAGCAGCAGAGAATCTCAGTGTTTATGGGAAAGGATAATCTTGATGAGGCTCTTCCACTGCTCTAAATCTGCCCCAGGTTTGGCTTTATGTCAAGAACTACTGGCAGCAAGATGATGGTCTTTGAGACACTCTGAGGAAAAGCCCTAAGTGAATTCCAGCATGTTACTTTAGTTATACCAAGTTGCTCCTAAAGAAAGAACGTTTTAATATCTTTTAACTTCTTCCTTACTGGAGTTGGATTAAGTATGTGAAGACACCCAGGAAAGACACAAAAAAATGTGAAGGCCCAAGTATTAAGTGTTGCCATCACATGAATTTACAGCAATATCAACTTTGAAATCCAGCCAGGGGTGAGAATAAATCCCTGCAATCTAACACCTTGGTACTGTTGGTTCTTCAGTGAACTGTCAGTATTACTTTGGATTATGCATTTTTCACAGCTTTTTTTATGTTCTCAAACTGAAAATATAATCAATAGGTGTGTATATATTTAATACACACAGTTCTGTGGTACTTCACTGTCCATTTTATTTCTCAAATGTGTATATTAGAAAAACAGTCAGTTGTAGGAACACAGTTGTGGAAATGGTCTTGGCTCTCCATTTTGTATTTGTATGCTTTTAGATGCAAAATTGTAAACCGCTCCTCAAAATCATTGTGAAATTTTAATTTTGGAAAAAAAGCCAACTGAACAAAACAGAGAATTTAACTGCCGGTTTTTCCAGAATGAGCAGAGGTATTTCAAGCCAATACATTTTGCTCATTTCTCTGGACTTCACTGAGAAACCCTCCATAGGAATGTTTTGATGAAATAAAACTTGAAAATCCTGAGATGAGTTAAATGAAAACATTAGGCTTTTCCAGCCTGCAAAATTGATTAAATTTGGGCTCTTGGTGCAAAGAAGCCATTTGAGCAAGGAGAAATCTCTGCTGCCTTCAGATCCATCACAAGTTCTCCTCTGTGTAGCCTTAACCTAATCTATCTCATACCTTTTACTGGTATATAGCAAGTGGCATTGCTATAGGTAATCTTGACGAAATATTTTAAGTCTGAGGTTGTGAGATGTTTTGACAGAGATGGGAGTGGTGTAAATTCCACTTTAGCTGTTTGTTCAGTGTTTTTCCTGACATCTTTTTTGTACTAAGTCCCATGTAATTGCTCCATAAATGAGCTAATATAGAGGAAAGCTCTCTGCTCTAAAAGTGGTGGATCTTTCAAAAGCTCCCCAAAGGGATTTAATAACATCCTGTCTCACATAATCAGTGTCAGCTGTAGTCAGTCTAATCCTATTCTCATATGCAAGGTCGAAAAATAATTAGTAATGGTAAGATTTATTTGCCTGATATTAAACCACAAAAACTAATTTGTCAGCCCCTGCAGTTTACATGGGATATTGTTTTAGCATTGGCAAATAAGAAATCAGAAAAACAGACAAACATTTTTGTCTAAAGCAACTGCAAATTTTAAAGGAAACCAAATGGGAAAAGCTTCCTGTTTTGTTATTGTGTTGATTCCTTTCTGAAACAGCATTTGTAAGAAATTTGTAACTATTGCAAATAAGAAACTAGCTTATTAAAAAAAAACCCAAAACTTGTATAGTCAGTCCAGATAATTAGTATTTTACTACGGGAAAAATGTCAGTCCCAAAAACCTGATGGTAAAGTTTTTCAGATTATCAAATTTTAAAACTACTTTGTATTATGCCAGGCATAATAAAGTAATTAATTTTCCTCTTCTTTCTCCAGAGCTTCCCTTATACTTCACTGATGTGATTGAGACAGACTCCAGTGTCAAGTGAGGTTGGAATTTGGACACATTGTTGTAATAGTCTGTGTTTCCTCATCTTGTCCTGGAACATGAAGCATGTTACTTTAAATATTGTCACAGAGGATGCTTACAGACCTATAGCAAATTTTAAAAAAAAAAGGTCATGGGTTTTAAGATTCAGATTTTATTTTCTCATTATTCTGCTCTGATTTTACTGGTAATAAACTGATTTCCCCATGTGGAGTCTGTTTGGCTCGTGGTGGCAACTGTTGTGTGATCTCTCAGCACATGAGCCTTTTATTGTATTTTCTCTCCCCTCCCTGTCCAGTTGAGAAGGGAGGTAGCAGAGCAGCTTTGCTGGGCACCACCTGCCCTCCACAACAGGAGAATACACGACTGTTTTACAAGTTTCAAGTGCAAATCTGAATTATTTTTCTGAAATAATGTGTTTTTCAGAAGTTAGAGAGCTTTGTGGTTGCTCCACTTGTGAGTGGAAGACTTAGTGAGTAGATTTAAGCAGTCTCTGAGGATAAGTCACTCCAGATCTTACACCTGTTAAAGGATTTTCTGTAAAGTCCGAAGGGATGTATCCTGGTCTGATTTTAGCTTAAATTCAGTGATTTTTAAGACCTGAAGGAAATTTGAAAGTCACCCTTAAAGTGGGTTGTGCTATTATGATTTCTGTACTCACCCAATTTAGCCCTATTTTACACTGCTACGAACAACTTAAGCACAAGAACTGCTATTTTTGCTCCTATTAACACCATAAAGCTATTTTAAGGGCATGCTTTTATAAATACTAATAACCTGAGATGAAACATTGACAGAGCAGGCTGGAAGAACCACAGGGACACTTTGGAACACACTGTCACGACTCTACCTCTACATCCCGTCCTCATTGAGGAGGCACGTGGCACTGATGCTGATTTAGCATCACAGACTTGCAAGATGCTGTCAGCTGTGCTTTCCTTCTACCTACTTTGCTACCAGTCATGCCAGTGTAGGTAACTGGCTGTCATCTCCATGGAACAAAGGCTGGAGCTAATAAAAATGTCAAACAATCCATTTTCTGTGAGGAGGTGTTAGTTCTATTCCTGGAGTTACCAGAACTATCCATGACCACAGCATTAAATAGTGTAAAGCTGCTGCAGGGACTGCAACCAATATATCTTGATGAATATTTTAAATATAACTCCCTAGTTGAGCCACAGGGAGTAATACACAGTTGGGGTAATCTGCTGCGATGGACCAACAGCTCTGCAGTGCAGACACAGATGCTAAGTGTGTGTTAAAATATAAGGAGGCTGGGAATGTCCATGAAGTAGAAAAGGGAGGAAGATGAGGACACCTATAATCAGTGAAGGTAATACCTATTTTAAGACAGTATAGAACTAGAGAGATGCTGCTCTAGTAGCTCACTTTAACACAGTTTAGGAGAGGGTGTTTCCCTGCAAAAAGCCTCCTGGATTCCATACCTCTCAGTAACTTTCTCACCAGGCACAAATCCCCACTTTTTTTAATCATCCCATTTCTTGTCTTCTTTTGCCTCATTCTTCTAACAAGCTCCTGCCATGGCCTCTCTTCAGCTCCAGCTTTGTCCATCAGTTCAATCCCCAACCTAGATGTTTCTTGCCTGGCCACCGGCTCCTCTTGGTGCATCACCCCCTGCACCTGGTGAGAGAACACATCCATATGCCTTCTTGGCAAGCCAGACAGGACAAAAAACTTCACCTGCCTTAAAGAATTAGGGAGCAGGTCTTAATCTTGAAACTCTTGGATCAAGAACACTTATTGGAGTTGAAACTATGTGAGATCTAGTTTAGAAACTAATGCTTCTGAAGTGCACAACTTTAAAAGTTGGTAAAAATCATAAAAACATAGAATGGTTTTGGTTGGAAGGGACCTTAAAGATCACCTAGTTTCAACACCCCTGCCTTGGTCTGGGACAACTTCCACCAGACAGGGTCGCTCAAAGGCCTACCTATCCTGGCCTTGAGCAATTCCAGGGATGAGACATCCACAACTTCTTTGGACAACCTGTGCCTCACCACCCTCATAGCAAAGAATTTATTCCTAATACCTAATCTAGATTTATGCTTTTTCAATTTAAAGCCATTCTCCCTTGTTCTATCACTACAAGTCCTTCTCGAATGTCCCTCTCAGCTCTCCTGTAAGTCCCATTGGGTCCTGGAAGTGCCCCAGGTCCTTCTCCTCAGGGCTGCTCTCAATCCATTCTGTGCCCAGCCTGTATTTGTGTTTGGGATTGCCCTCACCCATGTGCAGATCTTGCTCCTGGCCTTGTACTTCATACGGTTTGCTCAGGCCCATCTCCCACCTCTGGGGCCTGTCCAGGTCCCTCTGGAAGGCATCCCTTCCCTCAATGTTCCAACTCCACCACACAGCTTGGTGTTGCCAGCAAACTTGCTGAGGGTGCACTGAATCCCACTGCCCATGTTGATGGCAAAGGTATAAAATAGTATTTTCTTCATTCCTCAGAGAGGCATTTAAGTTGGCCCTCTGTTAAAACCAAATTACTGGCTGGATGGTCTGGAATTCCTTTTCAGGTGACCTCCTATGGGCATGTGATCCCTCTTCAGGGTTTGTTAATGGCACTGGCATCACACTGGTGGGACTAGGATGGATTGAGGCTCCTCTCCCTTCACAACTTTAGTTTAAAGCCCTTTTCACCAACTTGGCAAGCCTATGCTAATTATAAAACAAATTCTTGGTACTCCGGAAAGCTCCTTGGAATATTTCAGGACCCAGATGCAAAGCAGGCTGGTTGAGGTCTTCTTAATGAAAAAGTAATTGACTACTTTTTTTTTGCTATGAATAAACCCCCATTTTTTTCCCCTTAGTTATATTTTCAGTAATGTCTGAGGCATTTCAACATAAAAATGGGGCATACAACGTTTCAATTGATACAGTCAAAATTTTGCAAAGCATGAAGGAATCTGTCAGTGTAAAATTTTGGGTGGCCTCAGTGGTCAGTAATGCTGCTACCTATTTATCCACCTATATTTATCCAACCATGTGGGTGGCCTTTTGTGAAGTAAATGTGTATGAATATGCATACACATGTGTATGTATATGTATGTACATACTTTAAATCCACTACTCTCAGGAAATACATGAGGAAAATAGTACATAAAGGCTTTAAACTGCTATGCTTAGGCTATAAATACGTGAATGAATAATTATCACTCTATTAGGCGGGTTGACAGAGCAGTTGTGGTAGAATTGGAGCTATTTGCAATGTTTGATTTTGCTTGTTGATGCCTTTAAATAATTATGTTGCCAAAACACAAATTATATTTCATTCAGACACAAGGCAGTCAGTTCAATAAGAGTGTATGAACAAAATATAGGGATTTATGACTAATGAATTAATGAACTTTCTGGTCACAAAATGCTATGATGACTTACTGTCTGTAGGATAACATAAGCTAATCAGTTTTCCATAAATTTCTAATAATTAACAACAGGTTTAAGCTCTCAAAAGTATCTATGGAAACAGACCACATTTTTACAAACTTCTGCTTTATTGCATTAATTGGGAACTCTAGTTTGTATATGAATATCTAGTGGATTATTGCAACAAATTCCAAGATTGTGAAGCTTTGTATGCCTGGTGATCACTTCTCTTGGTATCACTGTGGCATTTTATTGTGGCTATATGACTTCACATTTTGTCAGTCTTTGAATGCATGAAATATACTAACTGATCTGAAATTTAATAGCTGGCTGAGTACGATTTTACTGATTATTAGATTTGCAGGAGAAAAAGAGAAACAGGTACAGAAACACTCACTCCTGCAACTGCACAAAAATATGATAGGAATTAGTTATTCAGTATCTGCATGGAAATAATCATAAGTTGTTAATAATATTTCATTTTGAGTCTCCTGCTTGAGAAACTGATCATCTGCATATTGTGAAAAACACCAGCTAGCTTTACTGTCCTCCAGCTCATAAAACATTGCTTTAGAATGAAAACAGTGACTCTTTTAAGGGTTAGAGATCATCCTTGCAATACAATTCAATGGCAGCTGATTGTTTGTATACTGCTTAAATGCATTTTGTTATTTCCAGTGGGAAGCAATAGCCATAAATGCATTGTATAGGTGCCAAAATATGCCTGTTGTTTCTGGACATTTCCCATTGGAACTATACCTGCTGATGTGATTTATGTGTCTCCTGAAGGGTCAGCACCAGCAGTGGCTCTCCAATGCTGTCAATGATGATACACAACTGCTTCTCCAAGGCATTTATTTTTATGATGAGATTTTGCATAATGGCAGAAAACAGTTTTCAAGAGGAATGATTTTCCACATGCAGAAAAACAAATATCAGATTGACCTAAGGGCTGTTCCTTCCTCCATTTCCACTGGGTTCTTTTCTTCAGCTAGCTGAATAAGTGTTGTTTCTAATGTAATTAGGCAACCGTGAATTATTTCCCCCCTACTTTTTCTCTGTCATAAATGCTTTGTTCCAGTGTCCCAGCAGCAGATCCTTTTTTTTTTTTTTTTACCCTTTTTTAATGGTTTTACTTCAGGCAATCTTTACTACACTCCAGCTGCCCTCTCTGAGATCACTTAAAGCTTTGTTTCAATGTTGAGAACATTATGGGGAAGCTGTCAGTAAATACCAGGTTGAGAAGACTCCTGTGTCTACACATGAATTTTTATCAATCTTAAGGAGTTGAATTTGGAAAGATATTTTGGTTTCCTAGTTTGGAATATTAAGATGCTTAAGGTATCAGCTGCATAAATTAGTAACATATTAAAAGCTACCTTCTAAATCCTCTATTGCCAGTGTAATTTTCCCTTTCTCCCATTTTTCAAGTCTTCCTTGGAGTCTCTAAGTTTGGGAGCTTTAGATAATCACTGACTCATTTTGTCATCTAGGAATGCACTATGTAAGAGGTCTTTTCTAAATATACGGATGTATTTACTGCATACATCAACTGTGCTTGTATTTATATTTCCTACCTTTTCCAAAATCTGCTGTGATGATTTTAAGTAGGGGGATGTGAATGTGTGAATAAAATCATACTGAATATAGAGTAGGATTATCTTTACTGAGAATAGCAGCTGTTTTGTGCAAAGACTGGTCTGTGCTTTCACAGTTCCAGCAATCCATGCCTGGTGCCTCAAGAGAATCTAATAATTACAAGTCATCCCTTTAAAATTGCTCACATTTTACATGGTAAGTAGACTAAGGCTAACAGTTAAGACTGTTAAACATCCTCTTTTAACCAAAAAGACTCATCCTAAGTTATACCTGGTGGCTCAGTAATTTCCTGAAATTTAAAAAACTGCATTTAGTCACTGAATGCAGTGCTAAAAGGCTTTTAGGCTAAAGATCTGTTTTCTAAGTGACTCCAGCAAACTGTGAGGTGTTTCAGCAAGAGATGGAATGCTGGCATGCTGGGGAAAGTGCAATGACGTCTCTGGGAACATGATGCAGAATCTCAGTCACCCTTTCTCCAGAGAGGGATTCAAACGGGAAAAGATGCACAGAAAAGGGTTTTTCTGAGACTTGAGGCATCTTCGAAAACAAACTCAAAGGTAAAATTTGTCTAGATCAGTCCAAAAAAAAGAAAAACTGAGTGGGGACATGGCTGATAATGTAAACATAACAGGGAGGGGCAAAAATTATTTCCTCTAAAGAAAAGTGATGGCTTAAGAAGAAACCGATCATGATTACATTTTCTACTGGAAATTAGATTTCTAATGACAGAACACGATTCTGAAACAGCCTTTCAATAAGACTAGCAGACAGAGAACCACCTAGAAGATGGAGTATCTGGTTGCCTGTAAATGCAGATCGCTTTCCTCAAATGTCCAGGTTCCTAAATGTCTTTTTTCCTAAACATATTTTTCACAAAAAGGCTATTGTGAATAAATATATTCTAACAATGGATCTCAGCCCTTCAAAATGTCACTCCCTTCAGTAATTGGTACTTGTGGGAGAACAGATCCAGGCACCATATCAATACTGCCAATGACTGGAGTCAGAAATGGAAGAAATGTCATTGAAAAAACCAGTCCTACCTTTCAGAACCTGATGCAGCTAATGAATTTGTCATTTGATCTCTGCTAGTAATGCATTTATCAGTTCAACACTTTTATGTGTTCACAATACGAATGCTCTGTTACAGAGCAGTTGAAATTACAATTGAGAGTACTATGATTACAGAGATAATATCTGGAGAAACATTCCCAGGAGATGCTTCCAGGCAGCTTAAAATCAATAGACATGATGAGTAGTTTACATCTCTTCAGATTTTGCTTCTGGTTTGACTATTACAACCCTTATCTTTTACCCCTGAAGAACATGGGTGCTTTCACTGTGGATAGATTTCTGTTTTCCTTTTGCTGAGAAAATTAAGCAGTGAGTGATCTGCTTCAGAAATCTGCTCACTGGAGAATTGGTAAATATGCATGTAAACAACTGCCCAAGAGTATAATCTGAGCTATTTTTGTGTTACAGTTTGGTAGGTTAGAAGAAGAAAATAATTAAAACAAGAGAGACTAGACTTCAGAAATTGTTTTTCTGTCTCCTCAGAAACCCAGTCGAAGCCTCTTCTGCTTGCCACCACAAACTTAGATTATTTTTGCTAAATTCTGATTTTATTGAAGAATTTATTCAGCACTGACTGTACCTCTGGTGAAATAATTCAGTGAAATTGCCTGGGCTAGCTGGCATAAAGTTTATCCCTTGTATATCTGTGCAGGTTGTCTCAGTCCACCTTGAACTCTGTGGGGCTATTTAAATTGATTCTTTCTAGTTTTATGTGCCTTCCATTATAAAGAACAGATTTTCTGTTGTCTTAGGGTACACTACATTCATTTTGCAAGCACTTCTCTATGCCAGGCACTGTTATATTGGACTCTTGGGTATGTCAAACAATATGTGTCCCAATATAGAGACAATCAGCTCACTTTTCCATTGCTTGACTTGCTCTCCTACCCTTTGCCTTCACCATTTAAAGCATGAGTTTATTGAGAGAGAGGAAATCTCAGGATCTTGGGAGAAAAAAACACAGTATAATGAATCCTTATCTCAGGATGGGACCTCAAGTGTAAAGAGAAGAGCTGAGAGGAAGATCCTGGTGGGGTCACTTGAGTGGAGGATCTTTTGAGAAATCAAGCAAAAGACCAAAAAAAAGCATCTGAGAGATGGCAGCCTTAAGACGTATTAAAAACATCCCAAGTAACTCTCAGATCTGTTCAGAGTTATATTTCAGAATGGCTAATGGGAAGATTTCAACATTATTTCATTATCCTGCATACCAATTTAAACCAGACAAAGATCAATGAAACATCTGAATCCAGAATAATGCAGGAAACAGAGCTGACTCAGAAGCAAAGATGCAGAGTTTCACTGTCCCGTGGATGAGTGCTGTCAAGGGAGATGGCAAGGCTGTGGAGAAGTAGGTGTGGTTCTCCTGCTTGTGCCAGAAGAAGGGGCCATGACCACTGCTTCTTGCAAGAAGGATGAGCAAGAGTTTTCAGTCTGCTCAGAGCATCCTTTCCTTTGGCAGTGGCAGTGGCAGGTCTCTGGCAGAGGGAAAGCAGGCACACGCCCCAGCAACTTTGTCTATGTCTAAAGCTGGCTCTGCAAATCCCATTCCATTTATTTCAGGGCTTGAAACATATACTATACCTGAAACCCATAACCATAAACATATACTATACCATAAAACCCATCCTATGCTTTGAAAGTGCTTTGGGGAAGAAAAACAAGCTGCAAAACAAAACTGCCAGGTGTGAGCAATCAGAGCACAATTAAATCTATTATGAATGGAATAAATTATCTCCTTAAAAAAAAATAATCTTAGCTGTTGTGGAACATGTCTCATTTAGCAATTAGAAGATGTATATGTTCAGGTGAGTCTTATTACTACCTGGCTAACTCCTGTCATGTGCTTCTTCAAACTTTCTCTTGCCAGAACAGGCTGAGTGGCAGAAAACAGACTCAGTTTTCATCCAGATGTACACCAGTGAGTCATGGGCATGAGACTGCTTTAATCAGTGTGTAGACAATGTCTAACTAGGATAACAGAAAGCTAATGGGTACAGCTAAAACTAGAGAAACTGAAATGCAGAACCTGTAATGGTGACAATCTGATCCCATGGAATATACCTCTCAAAGGAAGGCATCAAGCACTAAAGGTGGGACAGGCTTGGCTGAAGTGCAGGTCCAGCTTTCAAGGCAGGAATACAGAAAAATTATTGTCTCTAACCAGTCTCAAAGACACACAAAATTTGGGATCATGGAGTGCTCTGGGAGGTTGTGCTGACACTGATCTGCCTGAGGCCAAGTGGCCAAGTGGCCAAGCTCCCCAGCACTACTGAGATTCCTCTGCAGGGCCAGAAGTACAGGTCCATGGTGGAGCTTGACCATGGTGCTTCAAATCCCCCTAACCCAGAGGGATGGGCAGTACAGAGTCAGCATGGAGCTCAGCAGCTGTGATCTTGTATTTTAAAAACCCAGTGGTAGTGCTATATATCCCACACTTCCAGTGATTTGAGCAGGGAACACTGTTTTACTTCAAATTGAAGACTTCAGTCTTGTTTCTGCTTTTTCTGAGGATGCACCCTTGCTAGGTGGCTATCAGCACAGATTTCCATGCCTTCCACTGAGACCTGGCACTGGATAACCAGGAATACAAAGTCATGAAGCCAGCAAGAAAGAAAGCAAAAAAAATAAAACAAAATAAAAATCAGTTCTTTATCCCTCCCTTACTGTAGTGTATTTCTCTCTTCAGCTGCTTAAGGACTCAGGGTTCCTTTCTCAGGAGGTCTGAAAATCCCTCCTGGACCCACGGATCAATTCTAAAAGCAATGCCATGCCTGTATTTTGTGCCCAGAATATGATTTGGCTCAGGCAGCAGAAAGAGCAAGCATGTGTACTTTAGGTGCAGTACACTATTGCTAACTAGGCTGTGCAAACAATTTAAATTTGGACTTGGACATTCCTTTGGACTTGTATTCCAAGTGCAACTGATGGTTAATGGAGCCTGAGGTTTGCAACACTTTTGACTTTTTTATGGTACAAGCATGGAAACCAGAAGGTCTGATCTGATAGCTGCTCCCCTCAAACAAGAAAACATAACATGTACAGGAAGCCAGGAAAGCAGAATTCCAGTCTGATAGTGGAGCTGAGACACAGGAAATCCGATACCTACTTCTGCAAGCCTTACTGGTCATAAGCACTTGGAGTCAAATAGCCAGCTCAGTCAAAGGATAACACTCTAATACCTCCCCAATGGATACTGAAACTCTGGGCCAGTCCTCAAGGAGTTGGAAGACTATCATCATGTGGTCCATACAGCCAAATCTTTTAGGGCTGCAGATGGCAAGTGAGCCTGTAAATAGCAGATTGTACTTGCTTCACTCTCATGTAATTTTGGAGTCTCTAACTCTCCCCCGGTCCCTGCTAAAAGGTATCATCATCCCCTTTGCCAGAAATGTGCTACTGCTTAGTAGCTGAGTAATGAGGTTTGCCTCTTTGCAAAATAACAGCTTCAGCATCCTGCCAGCTCCAGACCAGAGCTGCAGCCTCTTGGCTCCTACAAGTGTAGAAGTTATTGGATTAAAGCAGGGTAGATTAAAGGATTGCCTCTTGCTTGACTTTTGAATTGGGGAAAGCATCAAGCCTGATAAACAGACACCACAGCTGAGCTAATGCAAATGCCAGGAGTTGGGTAGCACCCGATGATGAGGCAAGCAGTCCTCCCCAACCCCCATCTGCTGGGTGGTATTTGCAGAAGCTGGTGACTGCTTAATAATGTTATAGTCTGCAAAGGACCCTTGGGAATGTGAGATGAGAGAGGAAGTGTTTGTGGGAGAAAAAAGCACTAAATAAAGATAGCTCATGTGAGAAAACAGCAAGTCCTAAATTACCAAGATAGTTTATTCAGAACAGTTTGTGTTTTCTTTTTGATCTGACATGTTCTACCTTGCTTTATAGAAAGAGAATTTTGGGAGCTGAAGGGCTACCTCCTGTCAGCTCCACTGGTCTTGCTTGTACATTGTTCATTCCTAACATCCCTTTGATTTGCTCTGCATAATGAGAACTGAGAGTATAGAATTAAGACATTAAACTTTCTCAGGTCCTTATATTCTGCATTTGTGCAGAACAAGATCACAGAAAGGACTGGAATTTCTGTGCTGCCTGAGCAGTGGTTATTCTGCAGGAAGGCTGACAACCTTGACCATCAGCAGAGCTTGCTGTAACTCACTGCTAACCACTCCACTTCTGCAACTGGAGAACATCTGAGCTCTTGGTGTTAGAATTCAGTGATTGTTTACAATGTATTTTTTTCTATTCCTTTGCCTCTGAGCATAGATAAACAGTGTGTTTTGTTACTTATTTCAGCAGCTTCTTGTCACTTTCTCTCAATCCATTGTCTTTTGGAAAAGAAACTGCATTCCTCCATTTCTACTGGAAGGCTTAGGCTTGATCCTGGCAGCTGCATTTTGCTTTTAGATGAGCAATCTTCTTCAATACTTACAGGAATATCCAGTTATAGCTTGTTCTAACAGAATCTTTCTTTTCTCCTTTGCAAAGTGTATTTTGGCATCATCTCAAAACTTCCTACTGGCAACTACCTCTTTGCTGAGGAGTGACATCCTTTCACGGTCTAATGCCCAGTATCTTGTTCCTGTCTTGTTTACATGTAATCTGCTTTTAACAGCTCCAGACATCTTGGCAGGAGGGCCAAAGCACACTCACTAGCTGTATTTCTTGGCCTTTTTCTGATAAGACTCAGACTTCTTTTGTTCCCTACGGACCCTCGAACGAGTATGGAAGGGGAATTCAAAATCCTATTCTTTTTCTGTGTTCCAGTGCAACAGGAATGGCAGGTCCTGCACTCTGGGGAATGCAGACAAGCCAAACTGTTTGGATAGCAAGAGGGTGGAAGGGTATGGGGGCAGCAGTGTCCTGTGCCTGCATTACTGGCTGACATCTGGGAGAACTCCATAGGAGTCTAGAAATAAAACTCCACAATTTCTCCTCCCTGGGCTTTGTCTGAAAGGCACGTTTTGATACTTTAGTATTAGTTTTTGCCCTGGTGAAGTTAATATTGAAGAGCCAATGGGAATTTGGGGTTGAGTTTCTGCTTTGATTTCGTGTGAACCTGTGGCCAAAGTTAATATTTAATATTTGTATCTCATGATATGGCAGGATTTTATGCTCTTAGGTGATTGCTTGCTAATAGATTATGTATTTATAATCTGGCAGAGTCATGAGCTGCTACCTTCTGACTCCTGAAGACTAATCCAGGCAGATGATCAGCTCTATCACCTCATTAATCAGACCTGAGTTAGCAAAAAACCCTCACATATTAGAAAGTTCTGACAGTTGGCCCCTTTTGATTGTTCTTCTCTCTCAACATATTTCAGAACCCCTGCAACCAACCCATTTGTCTTGGACAATTAGACCAAGATAAGGCTACAGAAATGGGAAACTGAGGAAGAAAAAAAATAAGGTTAGCTAGTGACGTGTTCAGCTAGCTGTGCACATTTCTGGTTTTTAGCATGAGTTATAAAGAGTTAGTACATCACGTATCAGTAGTAAATGTGGGAATAGGTCACTAAAACCAATGTGGGTTTTTTGCACCTTGTGGAAAGCTGTGGGACCATTTCAACCTTTGCTAGATGCTTCATTAAGTGTTATGGAAAATAAAATAAACAAATAATTTCCATTTGTCAGGGTTTCATGTCCTGGTGTCAAAAGGCCTTTCATTTCAGTCAAGTCTTACTTTCTGATTAATTCCCATGGGTAGTGTAAAAGTATTTATAGATTTTTCTATCTTCACCTTACTGATGTTCAGTCACAAATTTTTTCCAATTCTGCACTTTTTTAGAGGACAGTCACTTGCTGAAAACATTCTTAGCAAGTTGATGTTGATCTGCTTACAATTAACAATACATTCCGTTTCCATTTCCCACTTTCAAATGAAGTTGAATGATGGTAGTACAAGTCTGAAAAAGGATTTAAAATAAGCTGAGGTCTCTCTAGATTTCTGTGAATACGAAGCTCATTCTTTTATGGTAGGGAACAATTTTTTGCCTGTATCCCAAAACTTTTCTGTTCATTTGGACCTGACAAAGTAAATGAGTAATAAAAGTGAAAAAGGAAAGGTGCAGAGCAAATGCAGTTGTATGGATTTATTGAGCCCACTTGATGGTGTTGAAATTATTTTTTCTTATTTTTATAGTCATTCATTTTGTTCAGACCTGCTAGTGTATGTCAAACACAACATAAATGAGTAGAGAATCAAGCCTTTCTTATTCATAAATGAATAAAGAAATAGGCTTTATATGTCAATGAAAACTATATACTCTAAAATTAGTGTGTCTACTGCAGCACAGAATAATAAACAGAGAACAATTTGTTCCCTTTTATGTAAATTGAATTTAAATATCAATAAGAAATATAGCAGCTTTTACTTAAAATGGACAGTCCCACTAATTTAGAAGATGGAAAAAACATGGGTAGCCTCAGGAAAGACAAATAAGAAGCTGGCAGGTGAACCACCCCAAATTGTGGGGATGTAGAACAGAGTCCAAATGTTTTTCTTGGGGTGTGCTCTCAGCAGCACACATGGCAAGCAAATCCACAGGCTGTGATGGTGGCAATGGGCCATGGGAGGGAATTTCTGGGAGGCTTTGACTCGCAGGTTACCTGGTCCAGATGGGCCATGGAGAATGACCCCAAGGAAGGGAAACACTCCCAGCACTGATCCCCTCTAGCATTTGCTGGGGATGTCTGAAAAGTTAATGAGAGATACCACTAGGATTTCAAAAGGCTGCAGAAGGAGGTGCCTGACAGAGCTCCTGAGCAAGCTATTGGCAGCCTGTGCTGCTCCAGATGAACTGACGTGGGGAAAGGTCAGAGGAATACCCATTTGGGGAGCCTGGACTGAAGCAGAAAGGTTAAGGGGTAGGAGACAGGAACCCAGAGAGAGAAACAGAGTACACACTCCTTTCTCCAACAATTTGCTAGGTCCTTGTGCCTCTTTGGATATCACAGCTGAGATGCTTCTTGCCTGGGGCAGTTTTATCTTCACCTTTCATTTACACCCTGGGAAAGGAGCAGTGAGTGAGCTCTGCCAGTCACTCCACCTCTCCTAAAGCAGAGAGTTCTCCCCTTGATGAGCCTGACACAGTCAATAAAACCCCAGGTCACCTGCAGAGAAACTTCAGGATGAACCCTCAACTCACAGGACTGATATTATTCTACAACCCTCAGTAACTTGTACCAGGTAAGCTTTTGGCTAGTGGTATTTCACACTGTCTTTAAGGATTGTGTTACGAATCTAGGTTTTTCTCCTTCTTCCATTTATTTAGTGTGACTGGAAGAACTGAGAAAAAATCTGTGATAGAGATATTTTAAGTATCTGCAGTCTTGGAACAATAACTCCACAGTGAAGCATCACTGGTGTGAAATACTCCAGTATGCTAATTTAGATGTAAAGCTGTGTTAGAACTTGGGTGCTCAAGGTTAGGGGGATATGCAGAACCTTGGGCAAAATCTGTAGGTTTGAAGTGGAAGTATTGGTGGCAGACTGAAAATACTTCTCTCGTGGTACGTGCCAGACACGAAGGTTTTAACTAAGTAATGTACTTTGGACCTTTTATTTTTCCACTTTATGTGCTTTTTTTACTCCACTTGGAAACTATACTTGTGTCACACTGTTGGCGAGGAAACCTCTGTATTTAACAAGATTGATGCAGTGTTGCTGATTCTCTCCTGTGGCCCTGAAGCACTTTGGGTGTTTGCAAATGCCAAATGAGGCACATGAAACACTTTCAGATATATGCTGTAGTGAACAGGCTGCAAACACCATCTTTGGGCCAAATTAGCACTGCCATGTCAGCCAGCGAATGAGTACATTGCTGCTGTTAGAAACAAACACAGTACAGTGTGTTCACCTATTTTTCAACCATAGGAGTATCTTGTATTCACTGAGGGACAGATTATGGCCATCCCTGTATAATAATTTATAGCCGAAATATAAATTTCTGTTTTAAGCAGAGTATGCCTATTCATCTGCTTCACAAATGAGATACAAGGTCACAAGAAAGTATTTGCAGAATGCACGAGGGATGCCTAATTTTTCCAATCTCTACCATCTTTGACATTTCAGAAACAAAGCAAGGAAGGCAAATATTTGGACCCTAAATTAGGAGCACCTTCTGACCGGTTGTTTTACAGAAATGAGGCACAGTAATGAATATGGAATGGATACTCAGTAATGAATTACTTGGGTACTGCTGTCAGTGCTTATTGCCTTAATCTCTCTCTTTCTTATTGTTCAGGAGTAAAGAATCATCATGCTTGAAGGTAAATCAGATCTGCCTTTTATGGTGTAGTGTACATAGACTGTGGGCTATACATTTTATCTCCCTCTGGGCTGGATTATCTGCCCTCCAATGCTGCTGGGCCACTGCAATTTATCTGCCTGTTCTCTTCCTTCAGTTTCTCACCTAATCAAATCTCACAGACAATCTAAACAACAAACAAGGCACAGAGAAATAGTTGAAGAAAGTATCACAAATTTTACAGCAATGTAAGACTGAAATAAGTACTTTGGGTCACAGGATGTGCTCTCTATCGTGTTCTACAATCCATTAAATCAGCTGATGGGGATTTTTCTTAAAATTGATTTAGTTTTAGTCTTTAGCCCCATTTTATGGTTACAAATAGTCTTTCAACTGCAAGACTAAATGTATTCCTGCTCAGTTTGTGCTCATTTGTTTTTATATCTGTGCTGCCCTGTAGCTTAAAGCATTTATCTACCTCTCTGCTCACTCATAACTTTTGTCTGCCTACAAAGAACAAGATGGGGGGGAGGGGGGATGAGAGGAGGCAGTCAGAAAAATTACTTGTGAATGACTGAGGTGTAAAAAGGAATCTCCTGGTAGGTGAGATGTTTTTTGAATTTGAAGATTGACCTTTTCTTCTCCTTTGTCCTCCCTGTTGGCTTAAGTCAGTTACATCTACTGATTTGTGAGATTTGGCTCCAAAGAAAAGAAATTTCAGAAATCCAACTGTGGAAAACATAAGGACAACCTGCAAGAGCACCCTAACACCTCCAGGGTGAGGTTAGAGGGGACTGAGGAGGTCAGGACAAGTCTGGGTTGGAAGGGCCTGACTAAGAGATATTTGAGGTGAAGAAAACTTTTGCTCTGTTTCTCTGTCAGGGACTGATCTCTTCTGCCTGAACTCTGGATGTTTTTACTCTTGTCACTAAGGAAGTTTCATATTTTCAGTAAAGACCAGATAGTGATTTTGGAAGTTTTTTATACAGGACTTGCAGATAGCTGCTGTGGGCATTCTGCTCCCTGTGCTCTCCAAAGCAATGGTGTGTTTGTTTACTGTTCCCAACTTTGGAGTACCTTTATCACCACACTAACAATGCAATGAGGTTTCTAATACCTCATTTCTCCCAGTAAAGATGCAAGCACTGAGCCAGAGACACCCAGGCTCAAAGTCCAGTGCCAGGGCTAAGATTTGCCTGCCCCAAGCTCTCTGTGCAATGATGGTTTGCCCATTGCCCCAGATGTCCATGCTTTTGCTGTGATTTTCAGGCAAGGCTGGGGGTGGGGGATGGCAGTGAAATTAAAAAGGTTTCAGCAGAAATAATTTCTTTGAAAGAGTAGCATGTTTCCTGCATAAGTGTCTGCATGCTCCCCAAGAACAGAAGAATCCATCCCTTGAATTAAGCTAAAGTGGTTCTGAGGAAGAAGCCTGCTCTTCTAGTAGCAGAAACATATGTGCTGTAAATGTCAAATCACTGCAAGATTTGTATTTTGATGGCGTTTGTAGCACAGGCTACAACAATTTTTCATTCAAGTAATACATCTTGGCTGGAAAGCTGATAAGGAGTCTCTGAGATTTAGTTATCTTTTTTTTTTTTCCTACCTTGCAGATACTTTCTGTGTGACTTAATCCCTTTCAGTCCTAAGGAAAAGCTTTGATCTTCTCATGTATTCTCATGAGCTGCATAAAATAATCTGAAATAGATTTTTGGTGTTGTGACCTTTGCTAGTGTTAAGTTCTCTGCCTTTGCTGGTCAAGTGAAAGCCTCCAGGGCAGGTTCAAACTTTTGACCAGGGATGGCTGTACTTCTTTGCTCTGGGTCACACAACTCTCCTTCCTACTGGTGCCATTGATTTTTCTTTTTCAGGTTGCTCTCTGGTGTTCATTAAGGTTTGTTTTTAATAGCCCACCTGGTCCTCTTGCAGGCTGAGCCCAGTAAAGAGATGTTCACAGACTGAAATTGTTCAACTTTGCATGTTGGGGAAACACTATTTTTGTGAGGTCAAAGAGTGGAAAAGAAACTTCATTAAACAAAATTCAAACTAAGGACCTATATCCTCCAAATCAGCCTGAAATATGCTGCCTTGGCTCATGGGATCTTGAGCAGGGATTTTAAGATTTCCTCACAACACTGCATGAATATGGGTTACTGTAAGATCTTTTGAGGAAGAGATTAAAGCCTCTGGCTTTCCAAATAGGTGCTTCTTATAAACTGAAATTCATATGAAAAACTTATAGTGAGAAGAGGGTAAGAAGGCACAGTGATGGACAGGCTGATTACACTATACTGGAAGACCTATTGATCGGGCAGGGCATCCAGTTCAGCATGTTTAATCATTTTCCACTTTGCACAGGCTGCTTTATTGCCCTGAGTTGGCACAGCTCTTGCCTGCACATCAGGGTGGTGAAATACAAGCAAAGAGTTATGAGTGATTCTTGAACTGGAAGAAACAACATGTACTAGAAGTAATAAACTGTTCTGTACTGGGTAGTTGTGTACAGCTTGGTAGTGCTGTTTTTATTTCTTTGTTTGTTTGGTTTTAATTATTTTATTTTTCCATATCAAACACTGAAAAACTGTGCCTGAAACCACACTGTTCACATCCTTTTATGAAACATGACTCTCATCTATTTACTAGCAGTAATGGCAGTGCCTCAGCAGCGCTAAGCAGAGATGATTGGAAAAGGTGTCTGTGTTAATATGATAAATGCCACTGTTCAATTTCAAGCAAAAAACAATTTTACACAACACCATGTCACACATCAATTAATTTTCTCCCTTGCTCCGAGCTGGAGCTAATCTATGTATTTGCAGCACACCTATTACTGTTCCATTTAGACATTTTCAGATTTAGTGTTTAGACGTGTTTGATGTTTATTTAACTAATTGGAGAAAATAAAAGACTACCCAGTTTCATAAATAAAAGAACAAAAATTATTCAAAGAGTAACCATGTTATTCTGAAGTGCTAGATGACCTAAGTTAAAATGGAGTTCTACACAAACATTAATTATGCTCTGTGCTTCCTGCCGAGTAACTGCGTTCAAGAAAAATTGTTCCCTACAAGTCAGTGCAAACCATCATTTCAGCAAGCATGTAGTGGTTTGTAATGGGCTGAAATGTGCACCCTGATATTTCATACAAGTGACTTCCACAGCTCTGTTCCACTTAGGCTCTGAGAAGAGTCTGTATGTTCCCAGGAATGTGGCACTTGGCTTCCCTGGCTCTTTGGAAACAGCAGTGATGCTTTACTCGCAAACAGAAAACCATTTTCCCCTGGGCAGTGACTCTCAAAGGACTTTTTGTCTTCTCCCATGTAAGTGCACACCATATTTCATGCATGAACATAAGGACATGAAGCAATCTAACACTGGTATGTGCAGGCATGGAATCAGTCATGCAGCTGACCATGGCTAAAAACACAAGTATGATATCTGCACAGGAGGAATGTGTCTGTGTGTATGTTCATGTTCACGTCTGCCCACCTCTGCCCACAGCTCAAAATTCCTAAAGGAAGATAAGGAACTTGACCCAGCCATTTAATCATTTCTGTATAGAAACACTTTGTCTCTTTCTGGTAAATGCTTTTCTTTAAATGAAACAGAGTTGCAGACCCATATAATTATAACTGATTGAGCTTGATGTTTATCAGAAATTATTCTGCTGGATGGCATCTGTCACAGGGGTGAAACAGCACATAATTCTGTCCTTAAATTAAACCACCTAGAAGAAAAAAATAAGGAAATTAAATACATCTGCAGTAGATACAGATGTTGTCCTTTAAACTCCCATTCCCTCCAATGGGAATTCCAGAGTATAAAGAACCTAGACTGGGAGTATGTAGAATCATAGAAAAAATTAGGTGGGAATGTGGTTCTGAAGGTCAAGTGGTCAAACCTCTTGTCCAAATCAGATTCAGCCAGACCAGGATGCTTAGGGCCTTGCCCAGTCACATTCTGAATATCTTCAAGGATGGAAATTTCATAATCTCTTTAAGCATTCTACATTACCCTTCGTCTCTCCTTATGTCTGGTCTCAGGCCATTGCTAAAACCAGAATTAAATCTGACCAAAATGCACACCAAGAAAAAATATTGCATTTAGAGAATATTAAAACTAGTGTTACCATAAAATTTTCATGTGTTTGGAAAATCATTAGTGAAAACTGGTGAAGGGAGATTTGATGGCAAAGTTCTGAATCTGTTAGAGAATTTCACACTTTCAGTGCAATTGCCACTACAATTTCTAGTGAAACGTTTTAGTGGTCTGATTCTTGCTTAGGCTTTTGCGTAGACATAGAATCTCAGAAAATTTGGTTGGGACAGGACCTTTAAAGGCCATCCAGTCCAACCAACCCCCCTGCTATGGGCAGGAACATCTTCAACTAGACCAGGTTGTCCAGAGCCCTGTCCAACCTGACCTGGAATGTTTCCAGGGATGGGATATCTACCACCTTTCTGGGCAACCTCTACCAATGTTTCACCAACCACCTTGTAAAAAAAACCACAAAAAAACCCCACCACATTTTCTTTAAGGAACAATTTAATTTTTTAAACCTAAATATACCCTCTTTTAGCTTAAAATCTTTTCCCCTTGTCTTCTCACAACAAGCCTTACTAAATATTGTGTCCTCTTCTTTTCCATAAGCCCCCTTTACTTAAGGGTCACAATAGTCTCCCTGGAACCTTCTCTTCTCCAGGTTGGAAAACCCTAGTTCTCTCAGTCTTTCCCTCTCCCTCTTCCCTCTGAGCATGAGGACATGCTCAGCCTACAACTAATTGAGCAGATTCAGCCTCCCAGAAGTGCTTATCTGGTGTTCAGGTGGTTCTTGTTTTCCCCACTGACATTATTAATAGTTTCTGCCTGGCTAGTAGCTCTTTTTGCCTACTGAAAGGAGGAGGGCAACTCTCTTTTCATGGTACCTCGGTGCAGTTGGCCTCCCATTGCATGACAGAGGTGATGGCTGGGATCTGGCTATGCAGACATTGATGGTGGCACTACTGGAATGGGAATGAGGAAAAAAAATCACTGTATGCTTGTCCTCTCAGTGCCCTTAACAGGTGCTGCACAATGGAAGATTGGACATCCTTGCTTTTTCTGTTAATGTAAAATTTCTTCACTGAACTCCATATAATGACAAAGAACTAAGCAGGAGGTGTATCTGTAGCATGCAGTAGAAAATGCAGTTTAGTTCTTGTGCTTTAGTATCACCACTGGTGTACTGCAGGAATGGTCAGAAGACAATAATTCTTCCTCCTGTGTTTTATAGGTCTTCCCAGTGCAGCTGCAGTGTTTATTCATTCTCATTCCAGTCTTGTCTCCTTCGATATCCTTTTAATTTGATGCACGACACTTTCTCTGCTAGAGAGAAATGCCACAAGCAGGCAAGGTGCTCCCTTCTGAGGAAAAGCAGCCAGAACTGCAGTCACTTTTTCAACCCCACAGAGATTTTTTAATTTTTTTTTTTTATTCTCTCAGTTGGAAAGATAAGGCTTACTGCTAGTATTGCAGTGTGTAAGCAGCTCTGCTTAACATTATATTCAAGGAGAACTTTTCAAAGCGTGTTTTAGAAAGACTCAGCAGTTGGAAATGGATGTGTCTATAAGCACATGGACATATGTACAATGTACCCAAGAATAGATGCAGTGCTGGTAGAGTTTTCCCCTTGGAAGCCACAAGAAGCTGGGATTGTCTGGTGACAAGGAAGGTGGATGCCTTAGCTGAAGCCTGCAGCTACAGAAAGGGCACCTGGAGTGCAGGATTCCTGCTGCAGAACCCCAGCACAAGGTGATTTCCTGTGCTGCTTGGTGGCTTTGGGCTTGGAACTGTCACCCACAGGCTCTTAGACACTGGGCTAGGGGAGCTGCAGTTGTTGAGCTTATTCATGTAAGTGCTGAATGTTTTGTTTCAAATTACATGCTGAAAATGTCCATTTGTTCCCATTTGAATATACTCCATTCAAACTTGCCAAGATTTATGTTCTAAAATGGGAACTGATGTCCCATTCTTCACAATCACTGTATTAGCACTCAAATAGTCTTGCTACCCAGCTGGAGAGTCCTTTGAACAATCAGAGCACCTAAATATGGGAGATCCATATCAAGAATGCAGTTTGCAATGCAGAACTTAGAGTCCAAACAGTACTTCTGAGAATGGGAGTGAAAGAAACAAGGGTCAGAAAAAATAAAATGCACTGTTTCTTCCCAAGTCAAAGCAAGACGACACCTTCAAATATGGAGAACTACACAGAAACTACTGCAATGCCTTATTTATCTAATGAAGGCTGAAGTAACCCATGAGCTTTTAGTGACGTAGAATCAAACAGCAAATATTAACTCTTATGCAATGAGTCATCTGCGGATTTGAATCTTCCTCTGGTGTCCTACTAATCAATAAACTCTCTTATCCTACCTGCACCTGGTATATTTGAATAAGAAAATCACTTGATGGCGATGCCTCACAGCTTTCCATATCCTTACTTCATGGTGTCCTTTTAGTCCAGAAAAGACCTCTCCTCCATTCCCATTTTACAGATGAAAACTGATGCCTGAAAATGTTGAAGGTGAGGTCCACAGTCTTTGGAATTGTAAATTCCTTCTGAGATATTTACAGTATCTATTTGCCTTTTCTATTTGCCTTTTTTTTTTTTTTTTTGAGAAATAAAGTATTTTTCTAAAACTCGTCTGCTTCAAAAATTTCCCTGCAAAGTTGCTTCCGGCTTGGGTACACATGGCAGAAGACTTTCTTTGCTTTGTTACATCCCTCTAAATGCCCACTTTAGTGGTCCCTGCAAAAAGAAAAGAATCTGAAAGTCTCTTTGATTGATATCTCAATCTGTCTTTCCATTCCTCCTGCTGCCTGTTTCACCTAGATTCTGTCACTGATAATTTGCTTTTAAATATAATGGATAAGCTTCCAAACCATCCATCTCCTCCTTTAACCACAACTTCTTTCAGTGCATTAATGACTGAAAAGTTACATTTTCATTTAAAGTGAATTTGCAAAGCAACCTTTAGATAATAGGCAGTTCCAATATTCTGACATAGCTGAAGCTATTAGAAGAATAAATCAAAAGAAAATTCTCGTACTGCCTGCACAAAAGGGGGGAAGGATAGAGCAGAGGCCCCAATACTGTGACGCTACACAACAGCAATTACCATAAGCTGAAAAGGGCATAAAAATGGTAGCTAAAATTGGGCTTATCTCCCTGAAGTTGAAAGGTGTCAGGAAGAGGAGGGGGAAGCTCCACTACTGAAACTGAAGTCATGGTAATTGCCTTCATCTCACAGTGTTTTTCACTCCTTATTGGCTGACCTTTTTCAATGCACAGGAAAACATCAGAATAAATCATTCTGTAGAAACTGCAGCGACTATTTTGATCTGAATGCAGCTGAGTCTGCTCACACTGGTGGCAGATTTAGCTCTTCAATATATTGCTAGTAGTACTTTTCTTGCAAGAATATATGCAATGATGCTTATCCAGTGTCCCTAAGTGATGTTAGGAGCCTGTATCTGTGCAAAGAGTAGCACTGATTTGTGGGGATAATTTGTACTTGGGGTCAAGTTAAAAACAAATCTTTGTGTTTGGATCTTTCCTCACTAGGGTTCTCTGCTGTGGAGGGGATATGAGAAGAAAAAAGGTCATAAGTGAATTTTTGAAATAATGTGTGAGGCAGGGAAGCAGTAAGCTGCTCCATGAGCATTTTTGTTTGGCTGAGGGATGTTCTGCTTTGGAACTTGCCCCTCGTCCTCGGAAGGTTGGTTATTCTGCTCCTGGAGCAAGAACTTTGTTCTCCTCTTCTATGTTCTCTTCCCTCTTTGTCTTATTACAAAAAAAACAAACCCTGCATGTGGTCTCTTGGCTTTGACAGAAGTTCCTCAAAGAACTTGGAGAAGTCACTTAGCCATTCTCAGCCTTGCATTTCAGAAGGCAGCAGTACTTGCAGCAGCCACAGAGTGTTCCTGAGACAGTGCTGACATCTAGAAGTGCAAAAGTTCCTTTGTTGGTCAAACAAACCTACACAGTGCAAGCAATGATTTCAAATTTCTCTCTCTCGCTGCTGAGCTTCTGATCTTTGTTCAGGGAAGGGTAGGAGAAAAAAGACATGTTTTTCATTTCCTTCACATTACAACTCCAATAAAACATTTACAATGGGAATGCTTTGCATGCTGATCTGGAGGGTTTTTTTAATGTGACTGATATTCAAGCACGCTAATGATCACTCACATTACTCTTATCATGCAGGTAAACAATGTATTTACCTTTACAGGGCCAATAATGGTGTACAGCTGATGAGAACCATTAGCAACTTGACCTTCCTGTGTGATTTGTACTGATGCATCTAATAATAAATAATCATGTCAATAGAGAAGCAATGTAACACACTCCTTTTAGTACCTTAATTCAGCAGAATAAACCATGAGAAGCATTTTGGTAATTTACTACAGTAAGTGCTCTCAGCAGCTTCTGTATTTCAGCTGTTTGGTGCTCCAGCATGAAGAAAATTATCTTGGTAATTAGTTACATTGTTATTTAATAGTCCCCAGACAATATTCTATTTTTTTTGAAGGAGCAGGCCTTTCCTTCTCTATCATCCTCCACTATTACAAAACAGAAAATGTTTATCTATGAATCTTTCCCCTTGCCAAATAATTTTTTCCTGTTTACTACTTTTTCCATAAAGGTCCCAGTTATTGAAAGACAGCTTCTGCTTAGCAGCTGCATCACTGGAACTGCAGGACACTCCCTCTACTTGCATCTCTTTGAGAAAGCCACAGGAACCACTCTGGGGCTGGCAAGGCAGCATAGGTGAGGGGGACAAGTGGTTGGCAGCATTGCAAAGAGAGATTGCAGAACTGTCCTATGAAACCTGGGTATCTCCTCACCTGGGCTTCAAGGGAAATAGGAAAAGCGAAAAGGATAATGAAATAGACTGGCATTAAAGCAGAATAGTGTCTCAGTTTCCAAAGTTAGATGAAAAATAATCTTTTTAAAAAGTTGTATGTCCTGAGGCATAGAGTTTTCATCTGTTTCTGGACTAATATGGTAAAAAACAACAGTCTGAGAGTAGAAACCAGGATGAGAAGGAGCAAACTACTTCCTGGGAGTACTCAAGCTTAGGTGGCTTAAACAAGAGATTAATCTCTTAAAAACTGCTGGGGTGGGGAATATCAGGAGCTAATGTTCTGCAGACCTAACTCAGCATTTTGGGAGGGAAAGGGTGAAGCTGTTGACTGAGCAGGAGGAGAATCTCTCCAGAAGGCAAACGGGTGGTAAACACATGAGAAAAACACAGAGTAGGGAGAGGTGGGGAGAAAGGCTGGAGACTTCTGCATTGGAGTGTAGGTGGTTATGACCTCAATAAAAAAGACACTTCCTCCAGTGTCACCCTCACTCCAAAAGTGATTTTTATTCCTCCTGTTCAAGAGAACAGACTGTCGTCACTCTTTTTTTCTGTCTCACATCACTCCCTCTGTGGTACTATTTCTTACAGCCTTAGCAGGAAACATCTTGTTTGCATATACCTCTTATAATAAACAACATAGCTTCTAGTTTATTTAATGCCTCCAGTTTTTATGCTTTCTCAGTACTGGCCTCATTGCAGTTTTCCTTTCAAAGTGCTACAGTTCGAAGAAACCAAGCTTTTGTCTCTAACTTTTTAACTGTAAAGATGTTTTGGTTTTTTTTTAAATTTACTTAGTGACTCAAGCTCCACAAAGTACCATTCTTACTTCTCACCAGCTGGTGGTCCATATGCCGCTGCATCTCTCCTCTTGTAAATACACGTTTGAAGTCATGCTCATAGATCAGACTTTTGGTGGTTAATATGGCAATATGTTAAAATGTCAAGTGATGCAGAATGAGTGAGTCAGGGGAAAAAAAATAGAAGCACTATTCTGCACATTTATAAAATTTTCCTTCTAAAGGGCTCCCAGTGGTCTGCAGACATCAGGGGGTTTCTGCTAGTCTGACAGGGTCAGCTCAGGGCTGGGATTTGGGATCCACAGCATCTTGATAGAAGCATCTGTGAGGCAGTGGCTCCCAGCTTCTCAATGTTGTCTACCAACATGTTTAAACTGAATTAGGAAAAAAAAAATACAGTCTGACACATTGCCCATGAAAGATTGCCAGCTTCAAACTGAAACTCTTCATTACTCTGGAAGGAGTGGTGAGTGTTCTGTGAGGAGATGGTAATTTGTGACTTAGTGCTCAAAATTTAAAAAGAAAAAAAAAAAAGAAGGAAATACTTTGAACTTTGACAGTGCTTCAGAGAGCATCTTAATGTCTGTGGCTGCAAATTGTGCCTGCAGAGCAGGACCATCAGAGGCTTCAGATCTTTGGACTTCACTCCATATTTTCAACTCAGTCATGGCAGCACCTTCACCACCTGCATTTCAAGCAGATGTACAATCTCTGACCTCTCAAACTTCCTCTTTTCATTGCATAATTGCCCTTAAATTTGGCAATGACTCTGCAAGCCAATGCCCTAATTTCTAGTGCTGAAGAAAGTAGCCAGGGTAAGATTAGAAAATGCAACTAAGAGCTTTCTACAAAAGAGTTGCCACTAGTAAAGGGACAACAGGTTTTGTTGATTTTACTGATTCTGCTGTTAATAACAATGCCTTTTGCCATTTTGTGAAAGTTGTAGTTAAATGGTCTCCAATTCAGTGGCTCAAAACAAAAGTATAAGGAAACAATTTGTGCCATGAATCCATGCTGCAGCTGTATGCCAAATATGGGTGCAATGAATGCAGATTTATGGGTTGGAAACACTCTAGATTTGAATGACAGGAGTATCATGTGAGTGCTTTGTTGTTTATACGAATGTAAAATGTATAAATAGCATTGCCTTTTAAAAAAAGAGTATTTTTTTTTTGAGTCTCTTTCCATTTATATTGATCTCTCTGCAAAACTGTAGTGAACCCTTTTCAGCTTCTGTGTGGTCTGTGCAAACCAATATGTAATGTAACTAATGTATGCATAATGAGGTAGATAACACTCAAAAAGGAGTTGCAGTTCTGGGAAAAAAATTAGAGTTCTCCAAGGATGCAGTAATGGATTCATTCGGTTACTTAGAATTCAGCATGCAACCATATCTATGCCTATTTATATCTTAAGATGTTTCCCAATATTGTGCCTATAGAGATGATGAATAAGGATATGGGATGGTCTACAAATCCAGGCTGGCAATTTAATCAGAACTGTCTGCTCTGCCTGCCATGATAATTAGCAGTTCAGTGCTATAGGAACCCTGAGATGAAAATCCTAGTAGACTTTGTTTTTACTGTGCAGTAGGATTTGGAGTTCTCTTTGGGGGATGGAGATGAAAATGCAAAGTGACTACAAAGCCACAGTAGAGAAGTCCAGTCCACACTGTGTTACTGAAAAGCATTCATTAAAATTTTATTATCAAAACTGTAACTCAAACCTCCATGTTCCTTGAGTCCAAGTAAAATGATGCTTATTTGCTACACATCCTTAGGTTATAATAAAAGTGGTTGTCCTCAGTGGACCATGGGAGGGTTATCACTGAATTAAAAAAGAATGCTTTTAGATGAAAATAAATGTTCTTAAAAGGAAAGTATATTGAGCAAAACTGGCTAGACTAACATTGTTTGTCTATAACAGCTCCAAGCCACTGTGTGCTGGAATTAATGGGACATCTCTCTTGGAGGTTTTTTTCCTTTTACATTTAGATGATATGCAGTTCTAGTTTATAAAGAAAACCCTCCAGAAGCTCACAGCATGTGAAAGCCGTCAGTTCTAGTAACTGAACCTGCTGAGGCTTTGTCAATTTAGAAAGCATAACACAGTTATAGGAAAGCCAGTTGAAGTCTACAGTTACTGTAAAACTCTGCATCAGCAGCTTTGTAAAGGTGGAGAAAAAAATGTTCTTGTTTTCAGAAGTTACCATTATCTGGAACTTTTGCATCATACGCAGTAGACAAGACAACTTTAGTCCTCTGAACTGACATTTGTTAGCAGAGTACTTGTTTAGTGCTATTATTTAATGTATTTTTAATTTCTCAGAAAAAAAATCATTATTTTTGGGTTGTGATTTCTCTGTAGATTGAGAAGGAGGGAAGTGGGGCGAGGAGGAAGTTGCTTTGTCACTAAACAGTATAGGTCAGCTAAATTTGGCCCAAAGAAACTCACGTCAGTCTCCTCTACCTATGACTCATTTCTTCCCTCTCCTGCTCATATGGTCTGTTGCCAGAGCTACCCCTTGAGTTATTCAAAGGCCTAATTAACCTTCTTCATGGAAAAGCCAAGACTCTTGAACTTGGAAGTACATGGAAGTGAGGACTACTGTGTATCTCCTAGAGGCTTCCTGCTCTTGGTCCCTTCAGTGGTGAAAGAGTTTAATAAAGAACATTTGATGTAAAGAAACTGTCAGCATCCCATAGAGAAATAAAACAGGACCAAAGAAACATGAAAATGTGCTTGGGGAGACTCCACTGCTGGCAATGCCATTTTAGCAAGGAGGCTGCAGCACCTAACACAGCAGATCCAGCTGCAGAGCAAGGGTACTGCTTTGCCTTCCACAAGTGAGAAAATAGAAAATCCCATGATTCACATTACCTCCATCAGCCCTCTTTACCTGGGCACCTCTGCAAGGCTGTCAGATATCTAGGGGCTCCAGAGCAAAGGCTGGCATTAACTGGGCTATTCTAGACTACATTTCGAAGTATGGGCTGACAATCTGCCTGGAAACCCATGCCCATCACACTTTGTGGCTTTGGTACAGTAAGGACAGGGATAAGCCAGGAAATGTTTTTTTTTTCCAAAAGGCATGTGAAGGGTCAGAACTGAAGTGGAACTGCTGATGTTCAGACTCGTCAGGATCACACTGCTGATGTGGGTTGGGACTCCAGGAGTTTCCTTGGCTGCATGGCTCTGCCCAGCACTGTGCTTGCAGGGCTGCAAGGAGATGGCAAGGTGGGCTATGAGGGCCAGCTGCTGGGCAGATTGGGACAAAAATAACCCAGGCCAGTCATGCACCTCTTTTAGCAAGAGCCTGTCTGTGACTTCAGCACTGGAAAGGAGAAGGACAGAAGGCCCATTTGGGCTTGTGTGAAAACTTCCTGCTCAGTTTTGTGAGTGGGACAAATTTTTCTGTGTGTTGAACTGTGCTGTTGCTTTCCAAATAATTACTTAAATATTATTGCTGCTCTGTCTTTCATCACTCTAGTTGCATTGCTTTGGGCTAGTTTGCTGTGTTTCTCATTTTTATCCAGTCTTCAGAGTATTCAACTCAATCTTTCCCTCTTTCTTTGTTGTTCTCTTATAAATCTAAATCAGAATGCAAATACAAATAAAAACACCATTGTTATTCGTAAGCTGAGAGTAAAAAATAAGCATACAATTTATTTTGAATTCAAACAGAACAGCTTCAGTGCTATAAATTGTTTGTATGCAGTCTCAAAAAATCTCTATTTCCCTACAGAAAGCAGCACTTGCCTCATCATTAAGGATGAGTGTCTGTCCATGAATGCACCTTGTTACCAGTTCTACACTGAATTGCTAAGAATAATGGGCAGAACTGCAAAATATTTATTTTTCAGCCACTCATGGATCTGATTTCAGTCTTGGAATGTACTTGGTACACCTTGGTCTGGACTGTTTCTCATTAACTCCCTGGAAATTCTACTCCCTTGTTAGAGGACAGAGATAGGATTCATAACATGAGGAAATCATATCTCAAAGGGCAAGTGACCCAGCAGGTACAAACTTAGTAAAATACGTGTGTGCAAAGTCATGTGCCACACATTTAGTGCTACTTAAATGTAATTTCAAGCACCGACATCTGTAGGACTTCTTAGCAGTAAGACCAATTATAAAGATATATAGGCAATTTCTTTTTTTTATCTGTAGACTACTCTGTACAGGTGAAGCATTGAGTTCTTGTTAATTTGTGCAATGCCTTGGTTAAGCCAGCACCCCTGAGTTAAATAGCAGCAGAAAGATTTAACACTTTTTAAACTGGGAAGCACAGAAAAGAGGAATGCTGGTTGCTTATCTCCTCAAATTGCCTGCAGCAAGAATGAGCTCTTGGGCTATGTCGAGGGAAAAGATTAAGTAGCCATTCATTGCTGGGAATTCCAGTACAGCTCTTGGAATGACTTAAAAAATAAGAGCAGCTATTTAAACTGATCCTTTTGTCTAAATGGCAGTTACAGCTAACAGAAACATAAAATGAGCTTATTTGTTTGACCTGATTTGTATGGCAGCATCAGAGGTAAGGCCCTTTGCTCTGACATGGATCTGAAACTGGTCCTGAACAGAGGGCAGCAATTTGGAGCTGCTGAGTCATGAGAGTTTCTTGTGAACATGAGGGTCTTTGTAGAACAGCAGAGGCTCTCTGAAGAGCTCAGTGGTTTCCAAAACAGTTTGAAGCTCCTCTTTTCTTCTAGGACACCCTCCTCCTCTTTCTCCTCCTTCTGTCAAAAATGGGGAAAATCAAGGCAAGGCGGTAAAAATTTGCATTTTGCTCTGAACAGCTGAAATGGCATTTGTGTAGTCATGATGTCCTACTATGTCATGTAAGTCAGTCAACCTCTGCTTTGCCAACAACAAATACTGTTTGCCCCCTTAGATGCAAGTCTGCTGCATGAGTTGTGTGTATATCTTCACTTGAACACAACTTCTCAGTTATGGTTTTGCTGGCATGGTGAGAGCTGAGCAAGTTCAGGATGACAATATGATTTCTCAATGATTTTCAGAGCTTAACAAATGCATGTATGAAGAAAGTCATGCTTTAAGGAACAATATAACTGCACGTGACATGGAGGCCCTCACTTTTATCCCAGTGCAAACATTACTACAAATGAAGAAACAAGCAGTGACTCTGCACTGTTCAGTGAGGTGGATCTTGCTTCTCCTGGAAAGTTGAATAACAACAGTTGTGCAGTTCACGTGAGCAGCTGGAAGGTCACACACATGAGAGAAACCCTTCAAGGAGCTACAGGCACTTAAGCTCCTGCTATTCTGCTGGAGGGCTCTGTATATTATACAGCCCTCACATTCATGAATTCCAAAAAGCATGATTACACCTCACAATCTACTGCCTATTTTTCAGCACATTGTACTTCATGCTAAGCTGGCTCTTGGTCATCACTGAAATATTAAGACAATTCAGTCTTTTCAATTTTTTTTAATGCGAAAAACCTAATAGTTTTGATATACTTCAGATGCTTTTGATTTTTAAGCAACGCTGAATCAAATGTGGTGATACAGTCTTTCTTTGAGTGCATTCTAAAGTCACTTGTGTGTAAATCAAGAATTGATTGGTAAATTAAATTGCCTAAGCCATGCCAGCAGCAGCAGAGCTGGAAATTGCAAAAAGCCTGTAATAAAGTGTTGCAGACAAGTTATCTCCTTTCTTTCATCAGTCTGTGAGCTGTAGCAGCAGCAAGCATTCAAAATCTACTTGATTTCACCACAAAGCACACTCAAGTGCAGTTCACAAACTGTGCTGTCCTTGAACCATCTGGGGTTCACAGAGTGGAACCTCTTATTCTCTTCAGCTTATAAGATTGTTTTGTTACTGCTGCAGTGGCTGCCACTGTTAGCGTTGCAAACTGCTTTTGGTGTGCAGCACATATCCCCCAGCAGCTTTGGTCAAAGTGCTTAAAGAAATGGAAGCCTATTAGCAACAAAGGAGATGCAAAGCCAGTTTTCCCACCTTTGAGTTTCTTAAAAGTCATGGATAATTGTGTCTTTGGACTTGAAGGGGGAGAACCCAACAACAAAAAAAGAAACTGTTTTTTAAGTTCTGCTCCCTGTGGTATAAAGTTCTGAACTAACCACATGCACTATACAAAATGGGCTTTTCTTTTTTTTTTTTTCCTTAAATATTTGTCCAGATTGTCTCCTTTTATTTATTTTTCTTGTCTGAGAAGCTCATGGCATTGCTCAGTGATGCATTTTGCCTCGCAAGAAAGGGGTAGGCAGAACATTATTTGTAAGCTAGGCATCACTTAGGTCCAGCCTCTTCCCCATGACTCACTGCAGCTCCTGGCTGATGGCATGGCTCATCTACTCCTACCTACTTCCTTGGTCTCTTCAGATGTTTGCTCATCTCCCACTTGTCCCTGCAGGCCACTTTACACAGCTGTACCTGCTTTCATTCAGCTTGAATCTACTCTGCCCTCGGTTTCTGTCATGTTTCTTGTTTGGTGGATACTTGTGCTCCACTCAGTATTTATCCAGAGCTAAAGGATGCTATAACACAACACTTGTTACATCAAGTGACTGGGGATGGTTCCCTGCACACTGACGTCGCTGCCTTTTAGATCATTCTTCCAAGTAGCAGACAGAAGCTCAGGGCACAGGATTGTAGGAACACAGCAGCAACACTCCTTCCTCAGCTGAAGCAGTGCTGGTTTGACTGACTAGCACAGGGAATAGTAACAGCAGAAATTAGGTGTAATAAGCTGCACAAGCATACTGTGCCTCTGACAGCACTAGCAAAATTCTCAGAGGTACTGGAACAGGTAGATCAGCATGGCTCTGTGCCTCAACCAATCCCAGTTCCAGGGATATAGTTCCCCTGGGGGCTGTGAATATATCTGTGTGTGTCCATTGCTCCCATTGCTGTGTTTGACAACCACCAAGCTCAGAGCTGAGTGTGGTCTTGGGGGGAGAGAGAGACATGTGCTTTAGCTGCAGTCACACCTTGGATGGCAGCATGAACAAGCCAGATGTGCTGAAAACAGCACTGCAGGGCTGTCACTGCTGCTGGGACTGCCTGGCAGATAAAAACAGCTTGCAAAACAGAGGAAAAAAGAAAACCTGTTTTACCTGTTTGAATATATGTTAGGCAGCTTTTTTATCCTTTTCCTTTTCTTCTCCATCTTTCGAAATGGACCCAAAATTCACCCAGCTTGGTGACTCTTTTGCCATCACCTCTAATGACCCCAAACTCATGGTCCTTTCATGCTAGCATTTCCCTATGCTCTATTTCTTCTGAGCTTGCCCTGTTCCATCTCTTTGCCTGTGTCCACAGCTGGGGTTTCACATCCCAGCATCAACTAGAGCCTGAAGACACTGCTGAGCAGATGGTGGAGCTGCTTCTTGCACAGCCCTGCTGCTGTCCTGTGGCATTTTGCTTCTGTACAAGGCAGTAGCTCCCAGCATATCAGCTGTGGATGTGAAGACCAGACCTAGGGTAAAGTAAACCATGTTTGTTGGTTATCTTTCTGAGGGGAAAAAAAATCCTCCCCTTGTGTTCAAGTGTATGTTAAAATTAATGTAGATAGAGGCTGAGAGAGGAATAAGGACAAGGTGGGGATGGCAGGAAATTGCAGTGCGTTCATTAGCATATGGAGAGGGCTATATTTATACCAAGAGCAAGGAAGGCAGCATGATCAGGTGGGCACTTAGGAAGGTATTTACATTTTCAGTACAACACGGCAGAGGCTTTTCCCTGGAACTGCATGTGCCTCTGATGTTCCTTTTGAAGAAACCCATATTCCTTCCTTACCACAGATGAACTCAAACATGCTTGAGAAAAGTCCAAGTCTAAAAATTCAAGAGACTTGGATCAAGCTGCTGACTTACCACCAGCTGTGTGTGCACAACAAAGCACTTTGCTTTCATATGTTCTGAAACAAGGACTACAGTGAAAAGAAGATGTTACCTCACAGGTTCCTTGACATGCAGGTCACTTTTATCAGAGATCCCTGCATAATTAGTAAAGTGCTCCTACTGATGGTACCAAAATAAAGTAATCCTCAGTTGAGGAATACTATGATTACATTGTAAAGTAGAAACTCAGCCTCCTTAGAGGTACTGTGAGCCTGGGAATTGGTAATGGTGATGTTGTGCTAGGTTTTGTGTACTTTTAGATATGCAGTTCAGCCTGTTGTGGATCTTGAAAGCTTAGAACTAGGAATATTGATTTAGAGAGTTTCTAAATTGTCACTGAAATTTTAGGAGTGTATTTAAAAAAAAAAAAAAAGCTTTTATTGAACAATATCTGTCTCTTTAAGTGACATTTCCTGTGGAATGAGATGCTCTTCTGAGAACCTGGTCAATATTTGTGTATCAAGTATATCTACAGTTCTCCTGCCAAACCTTACATCATCCTCCCTAGAAAGTTTGAATATTACAACCTGTATATCAAGCAGGATGAAATGGAAGCAAAGAAACAGCTGCCAGGAGTCTGTACTGGAGTTACAGTGGAACTGGTCTTTCATTTGCACACCCAACCATTCTATGGACTCAATCTGATTTAAAGGAGTAGTTTCCAGCATACTGGCAGTTTTGTGTGCCAGCCACCACGGAGCTATGAGGCCTCAGGCTTGGAAGGCTTGTGCTTCTCTTGCATATATTCACCCAAAGATAGCACACTGCTGAGTCAAAAATAAGACAGTATAGGTATATTTGAAATTCACTTTAATTAACTAAGATTTTCAGTCCTTGTTTATAGACATGAAAAAGAACCAGATCCAAAAAACTGTATTTAAAAGGATGGAGTCAGAACTAATTAATGCTTAAAGTGACTCTATAACCATACACAGCCAACCTACATAAGTGCAGATGCTCAAGAGGTTTGGGATTAGGAGCTAGCCTTACTTCTCTGCCTAATATATTGGTACCTTGAGATGTAACAAACACTGTACTGCTAAGAATCGTTCACAGTGAGAAGACTTCATTGCAAAAACTGATTCTTTTCAGTCAAAGTTTTAGCACAAAATTGCATGTTTCCACTTCTAGAGGAAGGTGTCCCTGTGTCAGGCTAAATACTGACAACCTCCCACCTCTTCTTCCTACTGCTCCTTCCACACATAACTCTGTCACAGCAAGCCCCTGCTGAAGAGGACAGCATGTGACATTGCAGGTCACAGCAGCTCCTTGGTCTGCAAGGGGAATTATTGCTGCGTTACGTGAGACGAATCACATCATTCTGGACAGATTCTCAGGGAAGGAGTGTCACAACAAGACTTGGATTAGTTTGCTGCACTATTGCTTGTGCTGCCTGGCTCAATGAATTTTATGGCTGAATAAAGTGTGGGTCATCATTGGATCAAATTTTCAGGCTCCTGCATTCACCCCTCTCTCTGAATGGGCCTCGCTACCCCAGTCCTTGGGGATGCCCCAGGTGGATCCCCATTCTCCTGGGCTGGAGAATGTGCAAAGCTCACCCAAAGACTTACAGAGCTGCCTTCTTAAAATGTTTGGCCCTGTGAGCTCCCAATGACTGTCACACTGAAAAGTGTGATTCTGTGCACCTGTTCTTCTTATTTAAAAGACTTTCTTCTCTTGAAATGCACTGTGAAATGCAAATCTGTGTTTCTCTAACCCTGAGGGTTTTCAGCCTGGCTTCACTGTCCTGTGGTTATCCCCCTTGCTTCTCTTGTCCTGTTTCTCTAACAAGGTTTGTTTCCTTTTTGCTCACTACAGAACCCCTTTCTCCCTCTTTTGCAGGAGCCTTGTACCCTCTGTGCACCCCAGCTCCACAGCTGCTGTGGGCTCACCCTCTAGTCCTTGGGCAAACACCATCCCAGGTGATGTGGAATGGCATGTCCTCAGCTGGGAGCAAAAAAAGAATGGGGAAAGAGCTGGGCACATGAGATGGGGCAGAACACAATGAAGTACCATGTGGGAATGGCTTTTCCATGTTACACTTGTTTCTATGCATAACCAAAAATACCTCTTTCCTCCCAGCCTACCATTTTCCTTTTGTTTCTTTCTTTCTTCTCCTAGCTTCAGGTTGTCTCTCTTCATGACTTCTCTGAAGCCACTGTGGTTAAAACACAGGGTAATTTGTTTTTTACCTGGGTGTCAGACTTGGGTAAGTTTAGAAAAACTCTAATCTCTCCAGGCTGTGGGTTTATCAGCTATTTAAGATAACGACTGCAGATAGTTTCCTTAACCTGCTGAGGATTCTGTCAGTTTGTGTCCAAGAGAATGACTGTTGACAGGGAGCCTGGAAAAGTTTGGGATTGAGCAGTGCTTGTGCTCTGGGTCCTGCTGGAGCTCCCCCAGCCTGGCTCACTGCTCTGCTTGGGAGCACAGGGAGGTCTGGAAATGGCTTAGCACCTGCTGGGGTGAACGGGACAAATATCTGCCAGAATCAACTTTTGCACACAATAATTTTTAGCAGAAAATTTCTTTAACAAACTCCTGACAGAGCCTGACTCTTCTCTTTGTGGAATTAATAGCTAAGCTCCTACTTAATTCATTGGAGCAGGGTGGGCTTTTCCATCTATGTAGTACTCAGGCAGTACTGAGGTAAGGACTGCCAAGCCTGACAGCTGCAAGACTGTGGTGTTTGGAAAATAAAACTTTATGAATGTTTATTCTCATCATAGAAAATTCTTTTCTTTTTTCAATACATTCTGCTCATTCTCCTGGGCTCTACAGCCCATTATTGAAAAAGGGGCAAGACTAAAAGCAGAGGCCAAGGTATGCTCAGGAAAGTATTACAAGTATTATATTGCATTTATGCACATATGCTTATCAAGCAAACATGTAAATATATATTTGCTTGCATCTTCTAAGAGAGTAATTCATGGCAGGAGTGTGCATATACCATAGGTGATCTTGTTTGGAATTTTTATTAGACACTGGTTCACATATCGAGGCACTTTCTCAGGAATTACTCAGGAAAAACTCACAGCTTTAACACTATAGTGTTTATATACATGCAAAGCCATTATACATTGCACAAGGTTTTTCTTTCAGCACAAAAGTTACAATATTTTTGTTGTCATGAGGCTCTACAAAAGCATATAAGTGAAGAGCTTTAAAAACATATTCTTAGTAACTTTTGGACATGCATCTTCAGGTTCGCTGTAAGAGACTTAACCTCATTTGCCTCAAGAGAAAAACAGGATTCTGTTTCCAGCCCCGAATTCATTAAACACTTGACCAAATTTCTGTTGTTTTGCATTTGCCACTTCTTTCCCAGTTCTTTCTAGAATTTCAGAACTTTTCTGAATTTCTGATAACTCAGGATAGCCACTCCAAACTGAAGTAATCTAAAAAGTTGTTCTTGGACAACACTTGTTCCTAACCAGAGTTACCAGGTTCAGAGAAGGAATTCAGGCTTGTCCAATAAAACCAAGTAAGATCATGGCTAGTGTATTTGGTTATGAAAATGAGTTCCATAAAGTATTTCAAGGGTAGTAAAAAGTTCAGCTCTTACCTATCACTTTGATAATGTGTTAGCAGACAAGATTTTACTCATTTTTAATTCGTTTATTAGAAAGGTCTAGAATGCTTTCTTCTTTCTTTTTCTTTCTCAACAACATACACAAAAGCTGTTTCCCCCAAAACAGACTTGCACTAGGACATGAGATGGAAAACTTATGTTATAAAACCCATCTCCTTTTGCTTAAAGCAGGGAGATGTGCTGAGAAACTGGTACAGTATGACAACATTTTAAACACAGAGGAGACAAGATTTATCTGGCTGGTATACAATATAAAACAAAAATCGAACACCAATGTTACAGTGCTATATTGAAACAAACCACATTAATTAGATGCTTTGAAGTCAAGCCTATATTTTCTTCAGCTTTTTCATGAATTATTGATCCACTTTCCTCATTAAATGGAATGGCAGGCTCTTGCAGTAAATGGACAAGTGGCTACAACATTTATATAATCAAATATGCTCTGTATCTGGCAATAAAACATGTTTGTGTGTAAAACATGCTTTCTGAATTGACATCCCTGCAAAATAGATTTACTAGAACAACCACATTCCTTTTCTTTTGTCTCTAAAGCACAGCTTGCCTTGCATCATCATGCAATCCAGTATTCTACTCTGATCGTTTTAAGCAAAATATTTTCCAAGAGCCTGTAGCATGTATTGTGCAACAGAACATTTCTTCTCTATAACGAGATGTAAATAAACTGTCTCACTTACCTTATTTTCTCCATTTCTGCCGCAGAGGCCTACAAGAAATCAAATAATAGGAGCAAGTGAATGAAAGAAAACATTCACTCTGCAGATTTATGCATAGTTAAGGCTTTCCGAATGCTTCTCGACAAGTGGCTGGGAAGCGCCGCCGAGCGAACCCACATCTGCATCAGCCGAAAATACCAGCGCCGGCTGAAGTGGGGAAGCGAGCGGAGCGCGGAGCGAGCCCGCGGTACCCACGAGCCATGGGCACCGGAATGACTCAGTTGTAGCGCTGAGGCAGAAAACGGGGAGGGGAAAAAAAAAAAGGAGAGAAGAAAAAAAAAGGAAAAGGCAAGCGGCAGCAAGTAACAGGTTAGTGAGGCTCCCGGGTTTCCGAGGGAAAGTTGAATTGCGGTGCTCCCCTCGGTGCGGTGGGCATGGCAGCGGGCTGGGCTGGCGGGGATTGACAGTGACTTCATCACACGTGAATCTGGAGCTCAATTCATCATCTCGCACGGCGCCCGACAGATGGAAGGACACGAGCTCGCCTCCTTAGTGGGAGTTTCGAGTAACCAAATTACTTTCCTCAAGTAATACACTATCTTGACAATTAGCGTCTCAATGCATGGAGGCGCCCCGTTAACCCTTTCGCTGCCGCTGCCCCGCCTGGCGCTCCCAGCCCCGCTGGCTCCCCGGCCGCTCCGGCTCCCGTTAACCCTTCGCCCGCCGCTCGGCTCTCCTCGCATCCGCGCAGACCCGGCACTGCCCTGGGTGGTCATTTCATTAGTCTGCCTGGCTTCTTTTTACCCTATAGATGCTGTAAATCCCTACTTATATATAGCACGGAGACTCATTAGTTTCCCTGGGGTTACTTATATCAAAAGCAAAGCCTTGTTAACCCTTTGGGTTCTTTTTCATCATTATCTCGCGCGGATCCTTAGTAACTGCTCCCATTTAATTTCAGCGCAGCACTGGCACAGAATCTCATCAATTCTCCCGGTCCCGCTTTATTGTAACTAAGGAATGAGCACTTGGAGCAATCCCGCAATCTCCAGAGCCAGATAAATCCCAGCATCCCAGAATCTCTTATTTATACTGAAAGCATTGGCCATTAATCATGAGCACTTTAAACCTTATTGATTAATGGCTAACAATCATATTTGAGTATGAAATAAATTAAAGATTAAAAATAGAGAAATGTAAATTTAATCAGTTAACCAGCAGGAAATTTGTCAAACTGCCTAATAAAACATCCCAAATGACAAATTGTTGGTTCTTCTTTGGGTGCCTTGTCTTCCCTTTTTCTCATTTACTTTTGATTTGCCCATTAGATAAGTTGTCAGTCAGGCTGGTGTTTGCACTGTAATTTCTGATGACAAACATTAAGGATTTTAGCCATTCACCATAACTTGGTAGGCAGAAAGCCAGCTGCAGGAAAAACCATCCTCAGTTTCTCAATAACATATGTAATACATGTTTACATGGTCCTTGCAACGTCTGTTGGAACTACAAGGTTGCCTGTGAAAAATCTTGGACTTTGAGATTAAAAATGTAACCTGAGGACACATAATTACTTTCTCTAATTTGTGTCTATCCACTAAACCCCTGCATAATCTGTAATATGAAGGAAATAGATTCAACATTGCTGATCAGAAAATGAACCACAGGAGCTTTCTCCCTGGGCACAAGAAGCTACTGGCAGACCCAAGGGCTTGCCAGTTTGGTTCTCCAGACATGAACTCTCAAAAACTGTCCTGATCATCATGTTCCTTTAATTCTGGGGAGATTGGACATAGTTTTTCTCCAGGGCTACTTACTATTTCTTTGCGATGAACTCTGGGAGTCACTGTGAAGACAGGACACTTAGAATATCTGATTTCAGAACTTCTATTATGGCAATGTCTACAGACATAAAGGGAAGCTACCTGGCCTTGCTTTTGCCTAGTGCTTTGAATAATGCTGCACTCATGGGGTCAGTGTGGGGGTTGCTTTATGATTTAATCAAAGTACTGAGAAGAGGAGCTGTGGACTGATGTTTTGGTGATACTCATCTGTGAATGCAGGTGAGTCATTGGCTGCCAATCCTGACAGGAAATTAGTAGGAAAAAAAGCACAGCAAATGCCTAACACCAAATCAAACAAGAAAACTAAACCCAGCTGCAATTACTTTTTGTTTCCTGGTAGGGCTGGGTCTTTTACCTCCTCACAGTAAAAGCTGTTTGTTTCATGTAATATGGCAAATTTCCCTCTGGACCATTGAGGATGCTCTCCTCTGCCTTCCCCTGGCAGGCTGTGCAGTAAAGAGATGGCTCCTCTCTGATGTGGAGGCTGTGGGTTCAGATCAATCCCCCACGGGAAGGATGCTCTGCCCCAGGTCAGGAGCCTCTCTGGGCTGCAGCACTGCAATGCTCTGTTTCATCTTTTGATGGGGATCCACTTCTAGTAAATAAATAGGAGCACAGGGCAGGACTAGAGCCTGTGTGCTCTTCAGCAGATTGCTCTAGCTTTCAGGCTAGGGAGTCAAATGAGCATATAGAAACTAGAAATGGTGAAAACAAAGATAGGAGCATCTGTAGAAATATAGCTTTCATCCCATGCTGTTTATTTTCTCAGACAGTTGTGTCCCTTGGACAGATCCTTTTTTATCCCCTTTCTTTCTTCTCCTTCTTCCATTTCATCCTCTTCTCCATTTTAATTTTTTTTCCTTTTTTTTTCCCCCCAAAAAGCCTTAACAACTCACCACTATTTAAAAAGTCTGAGGTTTTCTGAAACAGCTCTGTTATCACAAGGTGACATTTTTACTAAGGCAAAATTGCTGTTCCTAGCCAGATCCCTGCCATGGATTTAGCCTGTGGAAGTTTAGAGGTTGCATCATCCTCCCACTGCTCTCTATGAAGGCTCCTATCTGAAAAATCTTACTGAACTGGTTTAAAAATATATTCTAAACAGCTCTGAATTGGCCACTTTTAGGACCAATCTTGTCCTTAAAGTCTTGTGGGACCTATTGCAAGGAGATAGATTGAAGTAAAAGTTGGTGTAAGAATGTCCTTAATGGTAAGTCATCCTTAAATTGGTGCTTGCTAGTGTGTTGATTCATTTCAAGTGATTCTTGATGCTGAAACTGAGCAGTGATTGAAGCTGTGTGATTTTTTAAAATTAAATATTTAAAATTAAGAACAGTAATTACCTTTAATTACAAAAATATGAGATGTGATTTCTTTACATAGATTTTTTTAAACAATGTCAATGCAGTATGACTAAAGAATCTATTTAATCGACCTAAAAATAACAAGTTTTGCTTTTAATAAAAAGTTTGATCTTAGTAATTCAATAGCCTACATTTCCATATACAGGCTCTTCACTTAAAATACTGAGACAGGTTTGAAGATTTTAATTTTTACCAAAATATTTGGTGTGGCAGCTGCCTGGAAGCACTTTTGGGCAATGCCTAATAGTACTGATAGAAACCTGATTTTTTTCCAAGTATTTAAAAGAAGCAAATGTAAAACACCGAACTGTCAAGACTCTCAATTTTTGGAAGTGCTAAATATTTAAAAGTCCATTTTGGAGTAGCTATTTAACAAAAAAATCAGTTTTTTGGTTTTGGGGGTTTTTTTGTTTGTTTTTGGTTGGGTTTTTTTTAAATACAATCCCCTGCCCCTCACATGTTCTAGATTGCAAGTTGATATTCTTTGATATTCTTTGAGAACATCATGTGCTGGCTTGAATGAAAGCATGGATGCTGTTAATGGAAACCCCAGGAAATTTTACTGTGCTTTTTCCCCTCTTTAGAATATGTTATTGCCTTTTAGACAGTATGACAACCTCTGGGTTGTTTTCAAGATAGCAGAGAGAATGAAGGTTGCTGTGATCCCCCAATTTTTTATCTTTCCATGTTTCATTAATGAGTCAAACAACCTCAAGACAGTGGCAGAATATTCTTAGTCATTGACATACATAAAGCTTAGTACAGTGATCCAAGTCTTTGTGTTTTTTATATAATCAGTGAGTATAGTGTTGATTATTGAACCTAAACATTTTTTTAAAGAAAAGGTCATGCAGATGGTCTATCTGTCATTCTATTCAGTTCACATTGTGTCTGTTTTATTTACTTTATGATCACTTTTTGAGGGAAAAGCAATCATGCAATTTCAGATCTTTCAGATGTCTAATGAAATTTCCTTCCCCTAACATCTTGAGGTTAATTTTCATCCTTCTGTAACTTCTTGATGTGTGTGTGAAAAAGGAGGAGTAGCCTGGAGGTAAATTTTCTATTTTACTTATTATCTTTTGTTTTCTTGGAAAGAGCTGTTTCATTCTAGAGGGAGGGACAGGATCCAGAGCCTGGCTCAGTGCTCACCAAGCCTCCCACTGTGCTCAGTGGACTTTGGAGTGGCATGTTGGATTGTTGCTACTAAATGTACTAGAAAAAAAAACAGAGTAGCAGGAAGTTACTGCCAGTCATTTAGTCTGACTGTTTACTCAGACTTGTTTATTATTGTGGGAGTTACTTTTATTTCTTTGTTTAGGAAAGCTGTAAATGAGAGCTCTTTCACAACTAAAGTCATCTGGACTTGTGGCACATTTGTAAACTGCCACATGTTTTCAATCCAACTATATTACTTTAACAATCTTTTGTGCTTGCTGTTGTACTAAAGTTCTATTGATAGAAACCAATGTGGTCCTTTCTCCTTTCTTTTCCTACAGAGTACAAGAGCTAAAGATTTGATATAATAAAAATTACAGACTACGTAATTTGATAGGATCAATCTTTAATTTGATAGGATCAATTTTTAGAGATTTCTTTTATTGGCTTTAAAGTACCACTCAGGCAGTGCCCGAAGGAAGACTAAAATTTAATCTATAGAAACTTTAGAAGAGCTTGAGGAAGTGTCCATTTGCATTTGATTGTATTGAATGTATCTGATAGATTTTTACATCTACAGAAGAATCATCTCTCTGTAAAACTCTTGCCTGAAATTTTCATGGAGATACATAGACAAGTACCACAGGTAAGTCATATCAAATCTCTCAGCATTACCAAGAGTAGTGTTGATCTTTCCCAGAATTTCTTCCCTATCTTGGACCAACTTCCAATGTTTCTTAGGGTGAAAGTAGAAATCCTCTACAGCAAAATTCAGTTATAAATGAAAACTCAAATGTTTGGGACTAACTGCCTATGACAAAGATATGAAGCCAACTTAGCAAACAAATAGATAAATTGTCTTTTTAATTCTTACAGCAGGTGATTAAGTTCAACACCCAAAATTTTTACACTACACCAGAACACCACTACTCTGCCCTGCAATGTCCATAAGGCTGCTGGGATCCATCTTGAAACAGTTAGATTGGTTTTTACCCTGTGTTTTTCTGAACACCACTAAACTGATTGAAATCAAAGGGTGATTTTAACCATGTTAAATTTTGTATGACCAGTTATCTGTTTGATCTTGTACCAACTTTATGTTTAAAGCTTATTACTTCCACCCTATTTTTACATTCCCATATGCATTTGTGAAGAAATGTTTTATCTGTGAAGGAAAAGAAGATTGTACTCCTTTCCCTCAGTCATTTCCGTGTCCCTTCTCTGGATCTGTTCCAAATTACCTTAAATCCAATTTGAAAATGGGAGATCAGAGTGTACATCACGTACAAAGCACCTTGGCAAGTACCTTGCATGGTATATGTATGTTTCAGTGACTCTTAAGAAAATATATCTGCAGTGCATCTTAGGCTTGTCTCAGATTTCTGTGGTTCTCCCTCACTGGAGGCTCACAGATGTTTTACAGTCTGACAACACACCTGGATCTCTGTTTCTCTGCTGCTGCCAAATGATGAGCTCCACAACATGAAATCTTTACATGGATGAGTTGTGTTAAAATTCATCAGTTTCCATTATTCTGCTTATAAATAAAGAAGTTATTGGAGCTTCAAATAGTTGTCAATACCTTGAAATGTCTTTATTACTTAGGCAAACCTGTTTATTGGCTCAAAGTCATTAACAAGTATTTGTTACAAAATGTGTCCAAAGCCGCCTTCAAAATTTCCAATAATCCCTTTCCAACCTGACAGACTTCCTTTTTAACATTTACCCACAGTTTTCCTTCAGATTAATCACCTTGAATTACTCTCCATTCTATAAGTTTTAGACAGGAATTCTCAACCCAGCATTTTACAAACTACTTCATGTAAATCTAGATAGATCACGACTTGTTCCCTGAGTATGAAATTGCTTCTCTTAACAAAAAGTTACTTTTGCTAAAACAGTCATGTTTTATGCCACTTCTCTTCATCCTTGATTGCTCAGCTTGCTTGACCATGAAGCCTTTGCTCCACTTGCTGTTACATTCTCTCTTCACCACTTGGGATATATTTGTACCATTGCACACAGAGAAAAGCTTTGCTTCTGAGCTTGCCTATTCATGTGTCAACTGAGCAAGATTTTGGGCTGGGGATCACTGCAGGATTCCTGACATCATCAGAGAGAATAGTATTAGTTTGAAACTGCCTTAATTATGACAGTTTCTGCTAAACCTTTTTCATCCTTACTCAGATATCCTCCAATTATTCCCTGTTCACTATCATTCAGACTGAAAGATGAGGAGAGAATCCCTTTAATAACTGGACAACACCTAAGTTATTCTGAACTTTTGTCTGACCTTCAATGTACACTAGGTCTTCCTTCTTTTTTTTGTCTTCTGTCTGTATGGTTGAAGACCTTTTCAGTACTAGTGTTTTTAAAAAAATTAGCAAGGTCTTACCTCATTGAATTTTTGCCTGAAACAGAGCAGGGAATAATCATAACAGAAATAAGATAAAAAGAAATATTGGGAATTTTTCTCACAACAGGTATTTAAATTCTCCATGACACATCCTGCATGTGTGACCATGTATCAAAAAACAACAAATTAAATTGAAACTGTAACCTATAGGCTTCTCTTCTGCATGGTTGGGAAAACATAGCGTTCTCAAGCTGTTTTATTTCCTAATATTTCAGAATCTTTGTTTTGCTTCCTTAGTTTCTTTTTCACTCTGTAAACTCTCAAAGCCACATTCCCAACAGGGGTAAATTAGCAGAGCTCCAGTGAAGTGAAGCCTTGCTGATCTATATCACTAGAGGTTCTGCTTTTAAATGGCTGTTTCAATGAGTCAAGCTGATTTCTGTCATACCCAGTTCCCCCAAGTAGCATGAATGCTGTAGTTTCTCTGCTAACAGTCCCAAAGGAACCTACACCTCTTCTCCATGTCACTGGGCAAACCATCAAGTGAAACCTGAACAAAGACCATGGAAAACAGGGGGCTTCCTGCCTTAAAATGACAGTTCAGACTACAGTTGAAATTATCAGTATTTTTTGGTCAATCAGATTATTTGAACTTGTGCATGTAACTAATGTGATTAAATGCTTGGTTTTTATGAAAACAGTCCTTACAGTCATCAGCAGAGATGAGGATCCATAGTGCTGGGAGCTGTACAGACTTTTCAAATGAAGAAGAAAGCCATTCCCAGATGATCTGACCAACTGAAACAGGGACAGATATGTGCATTATTTTTGTTTCCTTTGTGCTGCAGAGACACAGCAGCACTTGTAACAATGGATGAACGGTTTTCTTTAGAGTTGTTCAGCATCCTATGATCCCATAACACAAAAAAGATTAAAATAATGAGGTGAAGCCACACTGCTTTCCCAACCAACCCTCTGTACACTTCACTTCCATCCAGTGTGAGCCCACCAGCTACAGTGCAACTGTAAATACTGTAAGTGAGCAGAGACTGAGGAGCCAGAGGAAAATGCAATCTAGATGACTAAATGTATTCTATGTCTCCTAAACTAATACACAGCACTGCTAACTGGGCATTGCCAGTGCACAGATGTGGCTGTCTGTAGTACAGACATTGGTAACTGTGATTACAGACATGATTTTAAAGCATTTAGCCACAGCAGCTGTCATTTAAATAGCTCCTGTTTGTCAATAGATGTTATAAAGTGATATCTGAGACAGTCAGGAGTAACTGCAATGCCCTGGTGCACTGATTCCTGACGGGTTAGGTGTGGATTCTTACTGAGTGGGACCAAAGTTTGGTTTGTCATGAGCCAGGATGGCACATGAATTCGAACATTGCTGCTCCTGTGCATTTCTGTGCTTGCATCTTTGGATCTCTACATATGTCCCTACATAATGAGGATGTTTTGTTCATGAATGTTGAAGATGGGAAGTGGGAGAGAGAGATGAGAGGGGGAGCAGAGCTGCAAAATTCATACATCCTACACTTGTAGAACTGTTTGTTACAAAACACACATTTTGTGCTCTAAATACATATATACCTACCTAGGTGATAAAAGTAATCATATGAGGTCCTGTTAAATAAAACTTCATCTTTCATTCTTGTTGTGGTCACTAGTTTTGTGCCCTGTGTTCAGAACCAGCCCTCAAGGAAAGTTTCAGAGGAAGGCAATTAGTATGTTAAGACAGCCAAAAAACTTCCTAGCAAAACCAAGACTGCAATGAATAAAGATATTTGTTTTCAAACTGGGCAAAGATGGTTCTAAAGAGAAAGGAAATCTACTATTTTTCATGTTCAGTGTGGGTTGAACAGGAAATAATGGATTCAAAGTGAAGACAAAAAAAGTAGAAAAATGTTAGAGGGATTGTTTCAATCACAGAGATGGTCATGTATTGAGGGGATTTCCCATAATAGCTGTGGCATGTCCCATAAAGATTGGAAGGATTTACATACAACTTCCCTTTCTTGGGGCAGGAGGACAGACTAGTCATCTTTCATGGTTTTCCTGACTCTTCTGAGTCCATGAACAAAGGCCAATAGAAATCAACTTAAATATTTCTTGCAACAAACAGAATTTTCTCTCTGCTTTACTGCCTTCAACACGAGTCAGTTCCCAAGGCACCACTGCTTGCCTGGGATTCACACACTGGGGACTTGAGTGGGTCTCCTAAAAGCAGGATATTTGTGTTCATGACTTTGGTCACTTGTGAACTTGTCTATGGAAAGGGGAGAGGAAACTAAATGAGGTTTACCACCAATATACCCAGGCAATATCACAGATATTTCCTTCAGAATAAAGGCAAACTTCAAAGCTTTCACTTCTCCTGTCACAGCACTGGTGGAAAACAGTATCTGTTTATTGATTCGCCTTATTTTTCATCCTGCTTCCAACCAAGGGGAGTGGGGCTTCAAAGTCATACCAGTGGTGCTACATCTATTTCTGGAGCAACGGTAATTCCGGGGAATAAAAAGCCAGGGCCTGTGATAGATCATTTGGATTTCTGCCTGTAATTGTTTGAGAACTTTGCTTAAGCAATAAAAGAATGAGGCCAGAGAATAATGCTAAGAAGATCTTTGATCTTCCTCCTTCAAACCAGTCTCTTCACCAATGGAATAGGATCTTCCCAAAAGATAAAAAAATCTCCCCAAACCCAGAGCAGACTAGAAGGGAATTAGAATGTTACTTGAATGAAATGAACTTGCTCAAATCACCGCTTTGACTTATGTGCCAGGAAAGCATAAATATGGGGAAGCAAAGAGGAGATCATATTCCTAGAAGTGCTGCTGGTTGATACTGCTTTTCTTTTTATGCCAGTGTAAAACCTGCCTTGCATATTTGTGGCCTCAGTTGCCAAATTATGCATCTGTAAAACAGGTGTGTCTCAGTCCTTCTCTGTGAAATTGTAGTGTCTTCTGCTATCCACCTGGAGGTCAAGAGATGATGAGGGATCATCATATATTCCTAATATATATCTATATAATATGTAGATTTATTTATATGGATAATTCACTGAGAGTCTTAAGATGGTGAATATTAATTAGCGTAGAATTAATCTGCTGGGTAAGATAGAACTAAGAGAAGTACCTGTTTTAAAGAAAGTTTGAGTTCCTTAAGGGAGACCCAAGGCCAGGCAGTGATGTTAAGAGGCAGAAGAGACTCAAACTTTACTCTCCCAAGTCTTTAACTAATTTGCTAACTACTTAATCTGTCTCTTCATTACCTTTTAGGCAAGGTATGAAAGTAAGAAAAGCTCCTTTTGCCAGCTCCCCTCTGCACTCCTGCACAAGATCCAGCCAGGTTCTCACTCCAATATTGTCTAGGAAATATTTCCTAAGCTGTAGTGATTTTTGTTTCTGCAAAGCCACGATATTGCTGGTGTGTGTCAGCATTGCTCAGTCCACTGGTGTCATTGTAATAATTTTAAATATTATATAAGGTGACTTCTATGCTGGACTTGGATGGTGTCTTAATTGCTGCAGGGTCATCAGAGGTCTTTTTATTTTCATTGCATTGGGCATTAGCATTCTTCTCAGGGGTTCTTTTCTGGGAGTTTAAAGAAGTCTGTTCTTACTCCTACACAAAATGTGGAATTGCTAGGCTTTACTGTGGAGACATTAAATCAGACTCTGGAGATTCCTTTGTTGAGAAGGAAGCTGTATTGTTAAAATTACATCTGGCTTTTGCACGTGTCATATTTCACAGGAGAATTGAGCCTGTATTATCTAGTGGCTTTTCCTGCAGTCTTTCTTCACACAGTGCTATTTTTAGATTTTCACACTGTTGGAATTCAATAGTCTAGTTGTCAAGGCAAGCACGAGAAGATAGTTAAGGTTGAATTTGTCAATGATTCAGCCATGTTCGTTGCTACTATTACTATATAATCTTACCATAGTGGGGGACAAATACCACATTTAGGACATGTAATTGCATGGAACTGTCAGGCTTTAGATTGAAATTTTAAAGTGCTTAAATATAATTACAATCCAGGTTTGAATCATTGCAGAGTAGAAGATTATCAGAAGACTCTGGGGGAAGCTATAGTTTCTCTGAAAGGAATGACAGTCACCCACACTGTGACTTCAGCTAGCATTTTACCCTTTTTCCCTCTCTCCTGCCCCTTTTGTCCCCGTGAGCACTTTCTTTCACATACCCTTGCAGTTACATGAAGGAGAAAAGAGTTTGGCTGTGGTGTTAGATGAGGACAGTGAAGGATCAGATCACAATATTATTCTGCCCTGGTGCATGATAAGAAATTAAGGCATTTGCAGTTAAATAGAATCAGGATCAAAATCCATTAAAAGGCTCACTCCAGTCACCTACAGATTGGGGTTTAATATTGTGATGTTACTCTGAATAACTGAAAAACCCTGAATGAGAAAATAGACATTATTCTTCATAGGTGAATACCTTTGTAACATATACCTATTTAAACCATACTAAAGGCAGTGATCCAGTAGAGCATAAAACCAATACAGAGCTTTGATCACAAGTGTTCTTTCAATGAAAATAGCATGCTTTTGTGCTTAGCAGAGCTCCTGGGTCATAAAGAATACAGAATTTTAAAGATCACCAAATTATAGATATCAGTGATTTCCAAGATCCTTACTATGCCCTCTCAGTCACTGCAATAAAACCACTCTGATTTAGCAGATATGGGATATTTGCTTTAATTTAGTTAAGATTAGGAGATGGAGTCAACGTGGCAAAAACTCCACTATGCCATGCCTATCTCTGAGTGCACATATTCTGAGATGTTTAGGTGCCAAGCAGACCAATGCTGCTGCAGCTGTAACCTGGGAGGTCCCAGAGCTGCAGGTGCTAAAAGAGCTGGTTTAAGGTTGCTCAGGGCACAGATTGTGCCTATAAGGCAATGGAAATGGTAGGGCTGGGGATGGCCAAACTCTCCCTCTGAACTGACTTAAATGAGCTCAGCTCTTTCTATGCTGGCAGAAACTTGTCAGCACACTGAAAACAAGTTTCTAGATATCAGACACCCAAGGTGTTATTGATTAAAAAAGGATTTAAGGGTGCAATATTATAGGTACAAGATAAAATACCTACTTGGAGAGACCCAAGGACTCTTAAATTTTCCTGTTGTACAAACTTCAGTTTAAATCCCAATTTTTAAGCAATAAACCATAAACTTCAGTTGTTTGAGTGTTGTCTGGCAGGAAAACCTGATTATTGCCAGTTTGCTCTTTGCAGTGTGGAAGATTTGCAGGACGAAATAGCAGTCTCCTAGCAACCACAGATCCTCTAAGAATCTTCTCTTTGATCGTTCTTAAAATATGTTAATGCCACTAGATATTCCAAAATAAAACATTGGGATCCACACCTAATGAAAGGAAGAATTTTGATATTTATCTTCAGTCCAGAATAACAATGCACTAGTCAGCAACTGTAGCACAGTTCTGACAGTGACTCAACCCAATTTGTGTTGCTAGCCATTTTTGTTTTGTTTAATTAGATCTGCATTACTAAATCCCAGTAGTGCAAATGCTTATACACATAATTGTGTATATGAGTAGTCCCAATGAACTTCATGTGACTATTTATGTGTTTAATTACTTGCTGGACTGAAGATTTACTGTCTGAATTTTAGTGGGCAATATTTTAAAGGGCTGCTCCTCTCTCTTCCCCTGGTTATGTACAGGCGTCTTATTAGGAGATTATTCTCTGACAATTTTTTATACACATGCTGAGAAACAGAGAATTTAAATCTTGAAAGCAAAGTTCAAAGCTCACATTCTTATGGGAGATTTTGATTCAGCAATTATATTGTCCTCAGAGCATCTACAGAGTGCCTTACCCCTCAAAAGTGCAGTAAATCTTTCAGGGTGAGGCCCTGAGAGCAGGAGAGAAATAAAAAAGGAGCAAGCACGTTAATCAATTCAAATGCCTACTACGAGGGACAGCTGCAGTGGTGTGCCAACAGACATCAAAAGGGCTGCACAGATGTAAGGCAGCCTGGGATGCAAGACTCTGCATTTAATGTAGAATCCCAAAGGATTTATTCATGCTGCTGCATTGCTATTTTTAATGAATGAAGCAGGAAGGACCATAGTGCCAGGCAGAACTTATTGTAAGGGAGTAAAATTCCTATTTCTGAAAAATAAGGAGGAGAGTTCACAAATGGTTTTTTGTCCCCCCTCAACCATGCCTTTCTGAAGAGACAAAAGAATTGAACAAAGAACAAGCTATGAAATAGCTTCTCAGGAATCTTGGAATTAGCAAAAATGTATCTTCTCATATGGAGCTGAGCTATAAAGAATACATGCATGCTAAATCTCTGTAAGGCAGTTGAGGTAGTTAGACAAAATGTAGCATTTCTCATCCATTTCTACTGATTATTGTTTAAGTGCCATAGAATCTCATTAGTTTGGTCTTTATTATGTTCATTATAGAGGATTCACGGAGAGGAAAAAGACTTCCCCTTGTTCATTCATTCATCTTACAGGCAAAGGACAACTGACCATTTGTGGTCACAACACCTACCCAGCTTATTTTAGAGTGAAAAAAGGAGTTGATAGAACAGAAGTGAAGCATATGAGAGGCATTGTCGCCTGTCTCCTCCAGAGCAGCCCTGCCTGAGCTCTTGAGTGCAAGAAGAAGGGAACTTTCCATCTATTTAAAGCATTTCTATTTGCAGCATATTGAAAAGAGCTGCCACTAATTTCTATGCATGTAATCAGTAAGCAAAGCTACAGCAAAGTGGAGAGGGATTCTCCAGGTAGTGAAGCTCTCTGTAACTGAGGACTATGGCTTCATTTGAGTGATTGTAAGCAGGTATTTCTAGATCATATCTTATAGATTTCTTAAACTGCTAAGAAATTATGCAGATATCCGATCACGTCCTTTTATGGAGCTCTGACATTCAAAATCTTTTTAGAAGTTACTGCAAAGGCAAGGAAATTTCTTTCTGGGAGTTCTCTGGTGTGTGCTGTCTATAGATACAGCCATTCAGATGATTTTTGCAATGGTCCAAATGGAAAGCTTTTTACAAACTTTATTTATTTATAAGTGAGATTATATGTGAAAAACCAAGATTGTAAACAGGCCTAAAATGTTTCTCTATTTTTATCCTACCCCTTGACTAGCAAAAAAGGATGATGGAATTTCATGACTGTAAAGAATTATCTTTTTTCTCTATTCAACAAGACTGGTTTTTATGCCTGCATCATTATTTAGCACAATAGTACAGCTTGTCCCCACATCAGGAAAGTTTGATTTCTTGTTATAAGGCAGACACATTATGCAAACTGTCCTCTTTTGTGACCCAATATGATTTCTGAGCCACAGACCATATGTGAAGCAGTGCTATTGACCAAGGTCAGTCAGTCACCTATTCACATCCCAGGTGGCTGCTGTTGAGACTAGAAAAAGGGACTGAAATATAAGGAGAGCCTATCAAAAGGCTATAGAGAGAAGAAGAATGGAGAGGTATCAAATAACGACAACCTACTCCTGCAAAGTTGTCATGTTGCACTAAATAAATTTGTGAGAGAACTATTATTGCCTTAAAAATGTGTCCTCCAGTGCTTTGCTGGGCTAAAGGTTTTCTGATGAATACCTGACAAAGAGGTGGGGAAGAGAGGTTCTGGCTTTTCCCAAACTGCAGAGACATTACAGAACTGCTCTCTTTCTCAAGAGGTCAACAGAAAGTCACGGAATTCTGAATGCTTGTAGAAGAAATGCTTTTAATACAGGCCAGGGAAGGTTCTCCCTTTGCAAGTGGCAATGGAAGAGTCTGAGCAGGGCCACATCAAAGTGACTGCAGCCACAGTGTCCCTGTTAATTATTCCAAAAATGCTTCTGGATAGATACAAATGGAAAGAGAGTGGGAGTTAAGAGGAATTTGCTCCACTGGTACCAGGACTGCTGTTTTGAGGGTGGGTTTTCTTTAGCTGTTATTATTTCAGAGGGGCTGGCCATCTTTTGAGCTGTGTTATGCCCATCACTGCTATAGGAGAATGGCAGGTTTGGGCATCAGAAAGACAAATGCATAGGGATGAACAAGAACAGTCACTTGCAAAGACTCAAGGATATGGCACAGGCTTGGAGAAACAAACATCTAAATGGGACCCTAATAAATTAATGAACAGTGCTTTATAGTGTCACCACACGCTGGCTTTGCAGTCAAGGTGAAATGAAGACATAGGGACTTCTTACAAGAAGTCAGCTAAAAAGGGAGCTTGTGATTCAAGCAGCAAAGAAGCCTTGTTAGAAACCTTGGTTCAACTCCTTCATCTAATTCACATTTCCTTTCCTGTAAGCTTCTTGGACCCTACTATTGCCAAGATAAATTACTGTACTCACTTGTGGAGGTTAAGGGTCTAAGTCTCCATCTATCCTACAATTTACTGTTTCCCAGCACTACAAATATCACTGTTTTTTCCTATATATTTATGTCACAGTCATACAGTGACAATTGCAGTCATAATTTTATTTCAGTTAGGAAAGCTGTATTATTACTTTACTGATTTCATGAAAAAGACAAGGATAATACAGCTAATAAAGATTCAACTAGTTAAGCCCTATGAACTGAAATATATTTTGTATCTGTCAAAGGTTTTGTTTTGCATTTAAATTGAATTTTTGTATCAAAGAGAGAAGATGTTGCTGTGGTTCAAGACTTCATCTAGTTTCACAAATCTTGCTTTTCAGCTCATTCTTTGAGTGACAACGGGACTACTCAGGAAATGGATTTGTGTCTTAGTGTCTCTGTATTGATATCTGTAAAACAAAGGTTGTAAACAAAGCTTCACAATATCACAAATAGGCAGAGAGAAGAAAAGAACCCAAGGACTGTGAAATCTGCAGAGGTAAAAGGAGATGGACTCAATAAAAAAACCCACAGGCAGTGTCATATCTGTAAAACACTTATGTCTGACTATGGTAAGGAAATGGGGCATCAAATTAGGTATCAATTAAATTGAAGACACGTTTACGTTGGTAGTGGTCTTTGGCGTGAAAATACCATTGTGAATGTCAAGCTGTAAAATAATAGCCCTTGTGCAGGAATAAATAAAGGGAGCCTATGCATCTGCCAAATGCTTTGTAGGGAAGTAGAAGGAATTTCAGTGCTGAAAATCTGCTTGAGACATTAATCAGGGCTAGGCAGATCAATAAACAGTAAAGCATATAAGCAACTACAAGGTATGCAGAGGCAAATAGCTTTCTGGGTGGGCAAAATAGAAAAAGTCACAGGGAGAACTTCAGGGTAGAGATTATCATCTTGTACAGTTGTACATTTCTTCTTAGAACAGTGAAAACATGAGGAACTGAAGGAAAAGAGCCAGAGAAATAATTGTCCCCAGTGTGGCAGAATACAGAATCCACTGAACAACAACAACAACAAAAAAAAAACTTATGAAGCATAAAATAAAAGGGAGTGAGATTAACTAAAATAGGGTTGAAAAGAACATGTCTAGAAAATCTAGGAACAAATGGAAAATACGAGGCTTAGCAGACAAAATTTTGGTATATATTATGCCATTTTTGCAATCAACATACCAAGAGACTTTTTCCATAAACACTGTAGGAAAATGTCAGAGCCAACCAGAGAAAGCCCTTCCTATGATGTCCTTTTACAACTGGGAAGGGAAAGTTTACAGACTGAAATTCTGGCTCTATTGATCTTGTGTGACTTTTGCTATTTGATTCAACTGCTTCCAGAACTTCCTCCAACAGGCATATTCCTCTAGGATAGAGAATTCCCTTTAACTTCCAGTTTGGTATTAGTATTTATCAGTGAGAGGATGACATCACTCTTCTTTCTCTCTCTTAAACCAAAGGGAATAGGGAGGATTTGCCTGTAAGTTTGTACTTCAGACATCACTAGGAAAGGGCTGTTGGGATCATCTCCTCTTTAAGGCTGCAGTGAGGCCAGTCTAGCAGCCTGGCTATGACTATGAAGCCAAATGAACCCTCAGAAAGAAATATTTCATGCTGTCAGGCCATTATTTCAAAAAGAAAAGTTTTTTTTTTCTCTTTAGAGCAATAACTGACACACATGAAATGAGCCAGTCAAGTTTTATAGGGAGAATTCATACATTTTATTTCACCAGTTGGTACATTTCTGAAAAGCAAACAGAAAAACCATGACATCCTTGATATTTTATTTGGAAGAAACAAAGGTTTAAACACAAAGAGTCTTTGTTGTTGTTGTTTTCTTTCCCCAGCGATATCACTTGGCCCAATAGAATTTCTCTTGTTCTGCAAACTTTGCCTGTTTATATCTTTATATTATTGAAGCTAGAACAACTCTGCAAAAAAGTATGGCAGGGATGAATCCTTCCATGTTTTGCTACCACCATATGCAGTTGTATTCAGCTTGGTGATGACCTAAACACTCCCCTCCTTCCCAATTTTCCACATCAATGATCTCCAGAGCTGCATTTTGGAATTCAATGCTCCTGGTTTTGTAGCATCTAAACTAAAAGTCTTATCCCTAATGTTTCACAAGAAAATGGATAAAATGACAGTGAGTGATTGGGGAAGAACTCATAAGTAGGAACTAACTTTCTAATTCCTGCCAGGTAGAATTTGGATTATGCCTTGCTGCCTGGGGATTTATATACCTTCAGATAAATGTCTAACTTCACTCTGATTCCTATTGATCTTTTTAGACCTTCAGATTGTTTTGTGACAATGAGCTCCACATGCAACTTACTCTATTTAAAAATCACTTTTGATCAGTTTTGATCTTATTGCCTTTCTTTGTCATTTAAGTCTTTCATTCTTGCATTATGAAAGTAGAAACTAGAACACCTGACAATCATTTTTCTACCCATGGTTTTGTATGTGTTTCTCCTAAACTCTGCGCATTTTTTTTGCTGTCTCTTCCTAAAGAAATCTTCTAACTTTTAGTTTGTCTTTCCTAAAAACTTTCCTTTTTCCGATTGGTGTTGGCAACACCGATTGGTGAAGATCAGAATTCTTTTCTGTACTCTACACCAGAATTATATGGTCAGAAAAATTGCAATTTTTTTTCTAACTGTGTACTGGTTTTGCCTACATCAGTGTTCAGCAGATCTTACTATAGGGTTTTCCATGAGGGTTTTTTTTGTTCTGTTCCTGTCTTTTCCCCCACAATAAATTTAGACTTCTTGTCACCAAGCACACTTGGATTTGTCATTATTGAACTTTGCCCTCCCCTGTGCTCTGTCTTCATCCAGCCCTGTTCATTCTCCTTGAAACCTTTTATCTACTGCTTTTTCTGAATAAGTTTGTGCACCTTTAAGGCCTTTTCCTTCACTTTTCATCTACTTTTCCTACATTATTGCTAAAGTATGACTCAGTAGTCCCTGTGTTTACCTATTATGATCCTTTAATTTTTATTAACCTTTTTGAACATTTAGCCTTAAAATTTCTTTTTCTTTGTTTTGAATGGCAAAAAAAATAATTTACTTCTCTCTCACTCCTTTCTGACTTCATTCAGCAGATAGAAGCACATATTCTATACATGCATCCCTGGGACCTACCAAATGTAGTATATGTAATCTTCTTGAATGACCTGGAGAACAGTAACTTTAAGAAGCTTCTGACAAGGAAGCATTGGAGAATTACACACCAGTCAGCCTTGCCTCTGGTCTGGAATAGCCATGGAGCATACATACTTTGAATCCATTTCTGCACATGAGTTTCTTCTGTCAGAGGACAATTGTGTCTTCAATGGCAGCCTGGAATTTTTGTCAGTCTTTCTAACGCTGGTCTCGCTTTACTCTGTGCACAGAGGTGAATATACCTGTTTAACATACCATCCCCTTTATGTTTTAAGTCCAAGGTTATATGAGCTTCTTTTTAGCTAAGTGCTACTTCTTGATCCTCAGCAGACTCTGTTTTATGGTCTCCTAGTCTAAAAGTAAGACCTTACCTTCCTACAGCTGGATGTATAATTTTATCATGACATTTTATAATTTAAATGTTCTTTCAGAAAGTTAGAAGTAAGATCACTCTGTCCTGATCTCATCATTATTTATTGCACTATGAATGTTTGCATTAACCATGAATTAATCATAAAAGGTTTTCCTTGCAATCACTAATGAAAAGGCTTAATACTCTTAGACCTGATTTTTCAGATCCTTGTAAGGTGATTTCCTTTGAAACAACTCTCTAAAGAGCAGTTAGTCTGTTCTCTATTCACTGCAAAAGTGTTTTATTGCCATAGTATAGCTCCATACATTTTTCAAAAGAAAGCATCATGTTGTATTAAATCAAATATCTGTAAAAGACTCTTACAGCTGCTCTGTTAAATTCATCAGTCCTTCGGGGACCTTTGGCCAGAGTGTGAAACTGACATTGTCTATAGGGATTGAAACATCACAGTACTTCTTATCAGAGTGATGACATTTTACAGAACTTTGAAAAAAACCCAATTTAATTATTTCCTTCCAACCTGCTGTGATTATGCAAGACTCAAACTGAGAAATCAGCTGTTACACTTATTTAGCACCATAAGCTGAGACTCAGGCTCTGCGAGGACTATGCAATGCCTCCTTTTGGAGGTGTCCTTTGGTCCTTGCAGTTAAGACTGGGGACTTGGCTGAAGCACATTATGCTTTCTTCTGCAATGGGCAGCTGTTTTCCTTCCCATTAAAACAGTGCCAAGACAGTGATAGGAGAGAGAATACAATCCAAAGCCTCAAATTGTATAAAATTGGGATTACTGGGCACTGGAATGCTGCAAGCTTACTTGGCTGCCAGGCTGACCAGCTCACGTGTGATGAGATCCCAGGGGAACCATCACCATTTATGTCCTGAGAATCAATCCCAAAGATACTCCCTCTCTGCTCCAAGCACTACCTGTTACATATATTTCCTCCAGTTTGGGAATACAACCCAAAGAACGAGGATGAGTGGTGACTCCAAGCACAGATGAGTGCTTTTCTGCCTGTGTTTGTTTCATTGCCAGTCACATCAGGAAGCACGCTCCCCCACAGTGAGTGTTTGCAAGATTGGGCTCTCAAACCCCACTGCATTGCCTTTGACTTCACATCTCAGTAATGAGTAGTTCCAGAGTGGCCATAATGTATTATACGTTGATAATAACAGCACATGTATCATTAGACTTCCTACTTACAGTATTTGTCATAATCCTTAAATCATATTTTTCCACCAATAAATAAAACCCAGTGATAGATAATTTCAGGCTTTTATGTCAGAAGTGCACTAAAAGCTATGGTTCTTTCAGCACTTGGGTTTGTTTTTTTTTCCCCCGAGTTCTCTTTTAATATTTTGAGAGGTAAAGCAATAATATAAAACAGTAACATGGCTATCAGTTAACTTTTAATGCGTTTTAGTGGAGAGAGGATGAAATGCATTACCAAATAAAAAGACTTTATTTGAAGTACTGTAGGCCCAAGGTGAGCATGCAACACCCTATTGCACCAGTGGTAAATAAGAAATGGAGAATGGATAAAGAGAAGCAGAGCTGTGAAAAAGGTCTGCTAGATCAGGTATTTTGGGAAATACAGAAGACAGTTGGAAAAGATTTTAATGGTGCACCTATCATCTGTGAAAGCAATGGATGACAATGGAAAGCAAGATAATAAAAAGGTAGATTTATTTCTCACAGTAACAGGTTCTGCTCCACTTTTACTGAAGTTAATAGTTTACAGTTAATCCAGACATGGTAATTTAACTGCAAAACTGCATTACAGGGGTTTGAGCGTTGTACTTGGCATAGAAATGTAAGGTATTTTTAACTCTGAGCTATAACAGGAAAGTGCAAATATAGAAAGTCTGCGACTGAACTAAGTCTGAACCACAACAGCTTTTCAGGCTGCAAGTCCTGCTGGTTCTGGCTGGCAGATAAGGCACTGACTGCTGGAAGACTCAGGACAAATCTTAGACAAGACAGGTAAATTTGCCATGAGATGCAGTCGATCTATGTAGATCAAAGTTTTCAGGGGTTGACAGTGCACTGACATTATAGATGGACCTAATTTAATTTATTACTAGGAATAGGTTGCCAAGGGAGGTTCTGGAGGAAACATCCCTGGAGGTGTTCAGGAGGTATCTGGTGTGGTGCTGGGTGATGTGATTTAGTGGTTTAGGGGTTACAGGGGCAGTGATGGATGATTCCATGGTTTTGTGATTCTATTTTCTTTTTGCTACATCTGGCCCAACTGGAATTACATAAATACAAAAGAATAATCTCTTCAGGGAGAGAAGTTTAGATAGCACACATAGGGGTTAATATGTTCATAAATTTAGATGCCCTTAAAAAGGCCAAGGAAGACAGCACTGCAGATATATTTTTGCACATCCAACACCTTTGTTGGAAAATCCCGCTATACTTGATGCCCGAGAAATTTCCCTAGAAAATACACTAGTGCCATTACTAAGGCTTACAGAGATGATACCCTAATCTGGAAGAAAAATGGTGAGGTAGTGTGATAATAGGGTGTAAGCAACTTTGGAAAGAACCAGTCTTACTAGTCTGGAGCTAAAATCTATCACCTACAATACAGAAATTTTCCTTTCAACAAACTGAAGTAATTGACAAGCTCATAATTCCCTAGTTACCCTAGAGGGACATATCCATGTTTTTGTAAAATTCTGTTATGACTAGGAGGTTCATAAGCTATACTAAGCATGAAATAATAAAAAGGTATTAGTGACACAATTCAGTGTCAATTTATCTGCTCTGGTAAAAGAAGGAAGGTGTACAGACATTTGTGGAAACAGGTAATTCTTTTGGTGAATGTGGGTCTAATTTAGTTGACCTGTGAATGACACAGGCAAAACTGCCCACTGAAAAAGGACTGCTCACTTTAAATAATTTTAGGAAACTGAGGAATGAAATAAACGTATGTTTGTATCTTGAAGTATTAGGGCAGTAAGCACAAGACTCAGCTGTCCCTCAGTGCCTCAAGAGAGACTAAAGCAGAGCTGTACTTTTACCTTACTGGCCAGACAATGTTCACAGACTGTCCTGAGCTGGAAGGGCTCCATCAGGGTCAACAAGTCCGACTCCTGGCCCTGCACAGCAAACCCCAAGGATCACATCATGTACCTGAGAGCCTTTTCCAAATCCTCCTTAAGCTCTGACAGGCTTGGTGCTGTGACCACTTCCATGGGGAGCCTCTTTCAATTCCTAGTTATTTTCTCTCAGATATAAAGATTAAATGATATTCTAACACTCTTCATAATTTAATTATCCATTTAATTATCTGTTCCAGGAAATGATCCTATGTTTTCAGTCGCAGGCTACTTCTAAAAAGTTTGTTACAAAAACCCAAGCAAGGCATAAACACTTCAGAGCAACAAGAACAAAAACACTCCTTAATATTATAGATTTGATAAGCACTACAGGGAGATAGGAAAAATTTCCAGTATACATTAGAATAAGGATTCCTCATTTTTCTAAGGATGTTTTTGCAACACATCCATTTTATAAGAGGATCTTGAAGCACTAAACAAAACTGATTAAGAGTTATTTTTATTTTGCAGCTGGAGAAACTAAAGAACTGCCAAATTCGACCCTTACCCGAAGTTACACAATAAACCAGTAGAGACAATTGTAAGAAGAGCCAGTTTTATTCCCTATAAATCTGTGTCTAAATTTACCTATATTTTGCCACAATGTTTATCTGGAAAATAATTGTTTGCAGAAGAAAAATAACAATCAGAAATGGAGCAGCTGTGGTGTTAACCATTGCTGTTCCACAGAAAACAAGGATTTAAAAGACATTTGTTGTGGCTAGCACAGGTCCTTCCCGTAGGAACATTTTGCTATATTTCATAAACAAGATAAAGTTTGGATGTTTTGCAAACAACTTCTCCGGATTAGGTCAGTTTGGGCTTGGCTAATTGGGCCTAGGGGGAGGTCTCGGGCTGACCAATCTGGGGCACCTCTGTAAACTCTATATATATGGAATTCAAAACAATAAAGCCTCTTCTCTCTTTCCTTGTCTGAGACCTTGGGTCATTCCTCAGCTAGCCGCTCAACAGCGACAATTTGTTATCCAGTTCTTCCTGACAAATTACAATAGTACATATGCACCTTCATAAAATTTCATTATAGCTTAGAGGACACATGCTAATATTTATTAGAGCTATTAGGCTTCATAATTCTGAGAAATGTAAAAATCAAGCTATTGATCTGTGGTACTGAAATAACGGAGTTACTAGAAGAGTTACCTGTTGTTTTTCTTCTGATGATAGAAGTTCATTAAGAGTGGAAAATACTTAATCCCAGGTTGTCATGATGTTTAGCTAATTATTGTGTTATTAAATAGTGATTCAGCCAGAAGGGCTCATTTGTTTCTTCCTTCCTTCTGAACTGGAAGAACTTGAAAGCTTATGCAATGAGAAAGTGAAAGCTGAAACTTTCTTCTCAGCATCCCACTCTTTGTTACTCACATTTCCCAACACGGGGGAGAGATGTATTTCCTTCAAGGAAGGAAGGAACATTTAAGATGTGAATGAATACCAGCAAAGCAGGAAAGCAACCACAGCTGTCAATACACAATTTGTAGAGCTGCAACGCTGCTGGGGTAATATCAGTCAGAGACTCAATCATCTGTAAAAGGGATTCCTGCAGACCTGAGCTCAGAAATGAGCCATTAGCTATGTTAGTACCCAACATTTGTTCTGAAGGCTTGGTGTTTGAAGAACAAAGCCTCTTTCCTTCCTAGGTGGCTTCCTGCAAAACTCGTTTCTACACTCCAAAATGATTATGAGCAAGATACAGAAAAGCTGCCAGTAGCTTGTGAGTGGAACAGCCTTACTTCTTTCTGCCCTTTCCTATTTCCAACATAAATAAACAGATAAATAATAATTTGCCAACAGCTTCCCTCCTGCTGGAGGGAAATGTTTCATGTTTTGTTGGAATAATTAACAGGCTTTTTGTTATTTTCTACCACCATATGCTGCTTTTCTGCTCTGTATTTGCAGCTCCTCAGACCAGCTCCCACTTTTGCAGCAATGGGAGTTGAATGGCAGATTGGTTGTGGAAGGTGTGTAGAGAAAGGGGAAGGTGGGAAAGGGGGGGGGGTTATGCACTTACACCTGAACAGTGGAAGGAGAACTTGGGGCTGCAAAGGTCTGCTTTTGTAGCTATGAGTGAAGTAAAAGGCCATTTACTTTTAACTGGGGACTGAGTGTCTCAAAAAAAGAGCCAAACTAATTTTGTTTTAATTATTTATTGTGTTCCAATTCTCATTACTGATTCTGTTTTAATTGTATTTTTAATTAACTGCATTGATTGCAATGGACTGTACACTTCCCTCATGTAACTGCTGACTGGTTCAGCTTCCATTTTGCTTTACTACAACATCAAAAAAGGAAGCAAGAGGAAGCCTCAAAATACTGAGAAGGTGAGAAGACAGGCTTGTCCAGGGAAAATGAATGGCCTTTTCTGCATTTTGCATATGAAGTTAATTTTCACAGGTTTTTGTTAACAATTTGTTACTCCATGAGTAACTCCAGTTTTGCATGGGCTGCAATATGGTGATTCTGTTCCCTCCTTATGATAACTGGGCAATATTTTATCTTCTACTGCTGCTTGGGGATCAGCTGGGAGGGAGTGGCAGGAGGCAAGGACCTGGCACAGCACTGCTTCCATCTCTGCTCTGTTGGCTCCCACTGTGGGGCTGGGGACACCCCGGGGTCTGTCGGGGCAGCTGAGGGACACCAGGGCAGCCCCAGCCCCATGCCCTGGGCAGCTTCCTGTGTCATGAAGGTCTGCCAACGCCCTCCAGCCTCTGCCTGCTCACTGCTGCTGCTCCTCTGCATCCCGCTGGCTTCCCAGCACTCCTGGTTTCCCTGTTGCAAGACTCTGATTCAGCTCAGAGTCTCCAGAAATAGGACATGTCTGGTGTTTTCCGTGCGCTCGCAGCACCGCCAGCATCGCAAGCACAGCGAAGGTCTGGCTGGCTGCTGGAGGAATAAGTGGTTGTGAACCAGTTTTTGAATCCTCAATAGCTGCTCATTTTAGCCCTGTACACACAGCGGGTTTTTGTTACTACGGTTATCCAAATGTCTTCATTTTTAGGAGAACAAGTGTAGCTGTGTGAACAGGCCTAGTATTTATTCCTCATTGTCTTTTGTTTAAAATGCTCTCCCTATCCAAGCAGGGAGCAGGGGGCTGAGACTGACATATCCCTGATCATTCTTGCCCAACTAACACCAAATATTAATGCAAACAGCTCATAAGCTCAACAGATACAGATGTGATTTTAATAATTTTAGTTTATCTTTGCAGGCATTGAATTTACCGTCAGAAATTGAGGGCTCTTGGCCAGCAGTGACACAACAGAAAGCTCTGCAGACTACACTCTAGGAGCTAGTTGTTCAGCAGTAGGTGCTCCAACACTTGTATCCAGCTCCCTTGGGTTTTTTAATTTCTGAACAAGGTTTGGAATTCCCTTTTGGTAGTGAAAAAGGAAAGGGAGTTAGATGTCAATACAGTGCTGATTTGAGGCATAGAGACAACAGTGGGGTCTTTAAATGCCTTCTGTCCATTCTAGGTACTGAGTAAGTGTGACACAGAATAAAAACCTCTGAAGGCTTTTCAACCAAGACTGATTTTCAGTATGGAAAAGGTTTCTTTAAACTTGATAAGTACCTGCTTACTTTTGGGAAATCAGCATTTTTGAAATTTCAAAAGCATCCTCTCAAGGGTATTACACAGGGGCTTAAATGCACTACTGTAGTTTCCAACTCCGATAAAGGAGCAGAATTGTATGTTTATTTACTATCTGTAGATAGAAAGCAATCATATCTCAAAATAAATTCATCTGCTCACTAATAGCAAATAGTTTTTGGTCACAACTAAGTATTATGAGCTACCCTCTAAAAAAGGTTTTCCAATCAGTTTTGCCTCTACCTATAAATATTTCCCCCCTTATGTTCCTGTCTTACTTTTGAGAATATCATGGGAGACTGTTTTAAAGCCAAAATTTATGGCATCTATTGCTTCTTCTTTATCCACAAGATGTCTTTTCCTGTCACCTAAGAAGAGTTTCATCTGAGAAACTCTGAAGAGTTTCATCTGAGAAGGTCAAATTTAAGCCCCTTTGCAAAGAGGAGCTTGTTGAAACAAATGCCTGAGCTAGTCTGCGAAAATACCATTTTTTTGAGCTTTATGAAAAAATATGTATTTTACAAATACAAAATAGATTCCCAAATGGGGTCATCCTTCTCCTTATCTGATCTGAGGTCAAAACCAACAGTTCCTGATATTCTGAGACATGAGTTATGCTGTTGGGGCACGTAGGCTTAATTTCTGAGACCCACATTTAGTATAAAACCTTTCAAACTACCCCATAATTCATAAAAGTTTCTGTTCTTTAAATTTGTTGGGCTTAAAGTTTTAATGCCGCAGTTTCTGATGGGAGACTAAAACCCATGGAACACCAAGCCTACAGAGAAAACAGAGTAATGCAAATGCAGCTTTGGCAGAATAATGTAATACTGATTTGCTCTTTTCTGTTCCCAAAATGCTTGCTGTGGTGGGTTCATATTAATAAGTAAACTTTCATTTTACTCCAGTTAGATATTAGAACACAGTGGGAGTGGGGGAGCAAAGTTACATCTATGTTTCTATTAATTGCATGCAATACATCACTAAGCAGAATTTCAATAGAGCTGAAAACCTTAGAATGAGTGGGGAAAGATATCTCACAACTGAAAAATAAATCAGAGCAACTTCTGGCTCTGGGCAGTGCCTTGCACTTGAATCTTCTCTTGGTAGAGTTCAGAGATTTTCACTGTGGGGACCAGGCAAAATAGTTATGTGTGGCTAGCACAGGTTCTTCCCGTGGGAACATTTTGCTATATTTCATAAACAAGATAAAGTTTGGATGTTTTGCAAACAGTTTCTCCGGATTGAGTGAGTTTGGGCTTGGCCAATTGGGCCTAGGGGGAGGTCTCGGGCTGACCAATCTGGGTGCACCTCTGTAGACTCTATATATATGGAATTCAAAACAATAAAGTTCTCTTCTCCTCTCTTTCCTTGTCTGAGAACTTGGGTCAGTCCTCAGCTAGCCGCTCAACAGCGACAGTTATGTTAAATATTGCATATGGCTGTGGGAGAGAATCACTGCATACCAAGGTCTTTGCTTTTCTGATCTATTACAGCCATGCTATGGCAGGGCAAAACCCCACATTTTGTAAGCATGACAAACACAGGCTGCTGGCTGAAGGAAGAAATGAAGAATGTGTTGAAGCACCTTTAAAACCTTTGTCATAAATAACACTTGTAGACCAAACCTGGATGAGAAAAGAGAGATCTATTAGTCTTTTCTACCTCTTGCTCTTTCACCTTCCCTTGCCTGCCTTTGCAGTTTTCAGGTATCTGTGCTGATGGTAATTGCTCTAAGCCTGTTGTAGCTTCCATTAGTCTCAAAGTACCATTTCCTTCTAAAGGCATCCAAAGATAACAAGTACAATTGGGAGGTGTTTTTCAAACTCAATGGAAGGGGAAAAGTCATGTTAACAAAAATCACTGGGAAAGGAACAATAAACATTTCTGATTGCCAATTTTGCTTTCCTGTGGCATGTGCCAAAAGATACTGAAATCAACGTGAGCTGCATGTGCTCAGGATTTTTCTCTGGCTGAATACCTGCCCCTCTGAAGGCAAATAGTAGATTTGGCTGGCAAATGATTTTGTTTTCTGGTTGGAACTCCAAATCCTGTGCAGAATTTCACCATTATAATATTGGGGTTTTTTTTCCTTTATACAAATATCTTCCTCCTGACTCACTTGCTGCTCTCCTTCTCTAAAAAAGAAGGGGTGGGAGGGCAGAAAAGGGAAGACAACTGAGTTAGAAACCCTAAATTCAAAAATGCAGGCTTTATGGTGAAATACTTAATTTCCTTGAAAACACATTCTTCTCATTGGGAAGCAGCTCAGACTGTCTACTTCAGCCTGTCTTGAATAAATAACTTATTCTTTTGAGTACTGGCTTATAGGTGTCTATGCTCTGCGAAGAAAAATTTGATTTAATTTGTATTTGATGAGCTGGGAAGCTGTAAATGACCATATGCGTCATCTTGGGAACATTGTAGCTTTATGCAGTGCTCGACCAGACGAAGGATCCATTAGTGACCCAACGGAGGTGTTTTAGAGCAGGCAAGGAGAACTCTCTAAACACCATCTGCTCGTAGTGTTGCTTGTAAAACGATGTCACATCTGCTGCTCTAAAAACATTATGCTGATCTCTCCTACAGAACATGGCTGCTGCACTCCTGTTAGCAGTGGAAAAAGGAGTCAGTGCCACAGTACTGGGACAAGAGGTGTTAATATAGATGAAATTGCACATGGCCTGCTTGGCTTTCCATGTCTTGTGACTGAACCATAAATGTCAAAAAAAAAAAAAAAAAAGAAAAAAAAGAAAAGAGGATTCAGCACTCTACATTTAACTGGTGAAGCTGGGTAAATACTTCAGCTGAGCTACATCTTGCCCCAGCTTTGCTGCTGCTGGTACAACTAATACTACTACATGCTTCAAGCCTAACATGGCTAAGTCCTCTCAGAGATTGAGAAGATATTTGAGATAGCCTGATTGGTGGAAAATGAGATTTGTCTTTGATTGCAGATGGAATAAGCTCAGAAAGTACTACCATTTCCATTGGCCATCAGATTTTATAGCTTAGAATATTTGGCTGCCTAACACCTATGAGGTGTTATAAAGTTAATTTACCTACCCTGGAAACTCCAAGTGTACATACTGGCAGGCATTTGCAATACTACTCATTACTACTACACCCAGAGTGATCATTTCATGATAGTGGTGTACAGGAAAACAGCATTGGTATCAGAGGAGAGAGGTTATAACAATGCAATAGAAATCCTTGGAAGTACCAAGGAACTGCAAGCCCCAGCTATTAAAGATTTAGTACTTGGCTTTCCACACCCAAATGCAATTGTTATGATGTGAGATTCTTATGCAGTAATGCCAGACACAGAGATTGTTTTCAGGACTCTGCAGATGAAGGAAAAGTAACAGAGTGAAGTTGTTATGGTGTGTGTTGCTTGCAGTTCCGTGGCTATGCTTACGTCACATGACAATGAGTTTAAAGCTAGTAAGTCTTAAAATGGTTGTATTTGCCTTGTACCTCTGAATGGTGAAAAGAAGTGAACATCATCTTCTGTCAATCAAGTTTATGGCAAAGGAATTAAATCATCTATTTTAATACCTATTTCAAGAAAACATTTTTAGGCTACTGACAACCTGATGGTCACTTCCAATTTGCAAAGCAGAAGGGAACAAATTTTTATGCAGAGTCATGTGGAGTATCACAGCAAGTAAGATGCCAGGATGTCAGAAAAGGTGGCCACGTGGCATTTTCCATTGCTTTATGAGACTCAAAAAAGACCCTAATGATATGATCTGTCATGTGGATATGGTACTAAAGAACTGAAGCATCTGATGTAGTTCACTTTCTTACTTTCCTCTGGCAACCTTGAGATACACTGTGGTAACAGCTTCATTATATCAGCTACTGAGGGTAGTTCTACATTGACCTGCCTGTCTGAGAGAGCAGGAACAGACCAGAAAATAGGACACTGGAAGACTTTTCCAGCCTGGATTTGGCTGCTGGCTTGAACACTGACCTAAGCAAAGCACCTCATCACCCTTTCCTTCTGGTGCCACCTCTTAGTATTTCTCTTTTAGCACACTGCCTGCATGAGTCAGTGAAACAATGTATACTTTCCATTATAATGTATTAGAACCCAAATCTTACTTGTAAACATCACTGTACTGTAAATAGAAGTGAAAGATTTGGTATTCATCCAAGAAAAAAGCAAATGTTTATTTTTACATCATGGTGGCAGGCTGGAAGGGCTGAAAGAGGACTGAAAACCTTCTTTATAAAAGAGTTTTGACCTAGAGCAACAAAAATCTTGTCTGCTCTTTCAGCAAGAATCTGTTAGTGCTCAGGTGCCCTAGAAACTGAGAACCTAGAAACTGCCCTAGAAACTTCCATTTAGAAATGGGAGATTGGTTGCATCTTCTGCTGTGGAATTCTACCACGGCCTTTTTGTGACATTCTTCCTCTATTCTTACAGATCCACAGATTTCACAGAATATTCTGAGTTGGAAGGGAACTACAAGGATCTTTGAGTTGAGCTCTTAAGACAATGGCCCATATGGGGATCAAACCCCTTCATGCCCGTGAAGTTCAGGTGTGTGAGGCTGTAATTTCTAAAGATGCTTGTGCACCTTCAGGGAGCCATCCATGTGCTCAGGCGTTTGTCTTGCAAGAGAACCTGTATTGCACAGCAGGAATCCTCATGGATAACAAATAGCAAAAGAGGAGAAATTAATATAAATTTCTTTGTTTGTGTTAATGTCTGTGACACTGTACTTCAGTGGCTACCTACAGAGCTAAACAGCCTACCTGGATTAGAGATACATATGAATATTTGAATCTTTTCAATATCCTATTTAAATGTCCACTCTGGTTATATTTCTTCTTTACAATAGTTTTGTTGATAATGATTTCTTGTGAGAGGAATGAAAATGGGTGTTATTTTAGCTTGTGCTTCATTCATCTGCATTTTATAAGGATGCAAGCCTTTGTAAGAGGCAATTGTCCCCTTCCATCTCAAGGGCTATAGATATTAAATCCTTTAGGGCATGCATTGCTTGAAATCAGGGTAAGAATGAGAACTTTGTTTTCAGTTAGTTTTGCTAAGGATACAGGAGGGAATTGAATTGCTTATATGGGGTCAAAGTTTGGCCCTTGAGACTAAATCACACAGGAAGGAAGCATGACTGCACAGGTGCCTTGTCCTGACACTTGGCTGAAGCACCAGCCTGAGCCAGGTGATGAGAAAAGTGCTACTGATTTGAGATATTAAGGACAGATGGAGATGGGATACAAGCAGGGATACAGCTAGCTTGGTAATTTCAGCAGGTGAAATACAGAAGAAATGCTGGAGCTGGTGGCAAACCAAGCTGAGAAGCCCACCTAATTTGTTGTCACAGAGACACATCATTGTGTGTTCAGAAAGTCTGTGTCCATGCAATGATGCTGTCTAGGTAACAAGCAATTGCCATTGCATCTATCTTCACTGGGGCAGCTTTGCACCAGCAAATTATTCAAAATAATTTCAGCAAATTATGCTCGGACTTGAAGTTCAGCAAAGTGAAATACAAGGTCCTACACCTGGGTCACAGCAATCCTGGACACACCCACAGGCTGGGCAGAGAATTGATTGAGAGCGGCCCTGTGGAGAAAGACTTGGGGGTGATGTTTGATGAAAAACTCAGTATGAGCTGGCAGTGTTCACTCACAGCCCAGAAAGCCAAACAATGTCCCGGGTTTTATCCAAAGGAGTGGGGGCAAGGGAGGGGATTCTGCCCCTCTATTCTTCCCTGGTGAAACCCCACCTGGAGTGCTGCATCCAGCTCAGGTGTGGCCAAAGACAGGATGAGAAAACTGGGGCTTTTCAGTATGGACAAGAGAAGGCTGCAGGGAGAACTCTCAGCAACCTTACAGTGACTGAAGAGCCTACAGGAAAGCCAGGAAGGGAGTCTTTGTGAATTGCAGTGATAGGATAGGGAATAATGGGTACCAACTGAAAGAGAGAAAATTCAGGTTAGATATTGGGAAGAAATTCTTCACTGTGAAGGTGGTGAGGCACTGGAGCAGGTTGCCCGGGGAGGTTGTCGATGCCCCAGGCCTGGCAGTGCTCAAGGCCAGGTTGGATAAAGTCTTGAGCAACCTGGTTTAGTGGAAGCTGTCCCTGCCCAGGCAGGGGGGATTGGGACTAGGTGGCCTTTAGGGTCCCTTCCACGCCTTTATATTCTTAGCTCAGTTGCTCAGAGCCTGGTGCTAATACCGCCAACGTTCCAGGTTTGATCCCCCTATGGGCCTCCACTAAAGAGCTGGATTTGACAATCCTTCCAACTCAGAATACTCTGTGTTACAAATATATAGGGGTATCTAGGGAATGATTATGAGGATTATGAGGAGTCTATGATTCTATGGCTCCATAAGCATGGTAAATTCCTGTGAGCATGGCCAAGTTTCTGCCTCCCACCACCTGCCCTGTTCAGGCTTAGTTTATAGGATCTGAAGTCTTAACTTCCAAAATGTAGGAGTGACACTATCTCAACCCAAGCTTGTTTTTTAAGTCAGTCTCTGCAGTTTAGTAAGTCATTTGTTTTGATCAGGCTTGCCCATATTTATTTGGTGTGATAATGACATGGTCTCAGGAGGTAAGTGCACGGTTCGTTAGGATATGTATACATAGAATTCCAATGATGAGGTCAAAAATTGTTTCTAAGACCTCTTGCACACAGAATGAATACTACTGATGTAAGATGGAAAGACACAGGTCTTCTTGGAAAGAAATTGATTTCCTGGGATCAAGAAAAGTCAATGTCTAATGTTGTGTTATATGGTTCCTTTTGCACGTAAAAGTAGGCATGTAAAGATGAGACCTAGCTGGAAAGTCAATCCTCATCCATGTATTACTAAAGTTAACTGAAGTGTAATTTTCAGGTTGATTCAAACCCTAAGGTGTTAGAGACTTACTCAGGTCTGAAGTGAGACTTCTGTAACATTATTTAAGAATTAAATTTTTACCCATGTTGTCTTCCTGAAACAGTAGTAGTAGTATACAAAGCTCTCCTGAAGGCATTGGTTACTTGGAACAAATGAATTTGAGATAAAACATATATTAAAAGACACAGGCCAATCTTCTTTCATTCTTGACTTTCTTTGAAATATACCCTGCATCTCAGAAAAATATGTATTATTTGGATCCATCCACATTTCTCTCTGTATTGATCTGTCCTTTGACAGACTCTGATAAGCATGTCTTCCCAGTTCTTAGAAACTTTCCACTATGTACAACCCTTTTCAGACCTTTCCTGCATTTCTCAGCCCACTGAACTCTCATATCATTTCAGTCTGGAAGTATGGCATAGTCTCAAGTTGCACACCCTCCACTACATTGGTGTGGATTCAGAGGCTTGCTTTCATTTAGTTATAGCATTTTCCTTTCCTCCTTGTTTGTTCAGTGACCTCAAATTTATATCAACACATAGAAATGAAAAATAATTTCATCCTGCTGGCCAGGTTACTAAAATATTTAGACCACACCAAGGTCATGTCCATCATATTTTGGAATTGCTTTCTACCTTTCACAATTCCCTTTCAGTCACGAAATGAAGCATCCTTTTTTATTCTGCTAGCTGTCCAGAAACTCCTCTGCATAAATCTACAGTGACGGTTGGTTTTTGGTGAGATTTCATTTCAGTAGCAGCTGTCTGCAAACCAATAATACTTGCTGCAGAAATTGAACATTTTGACCAGTTCTCAGAAGTCTAAAAGTTGAAAATCACTTTAGTGGGTCTGGATCCAATCAACTGTAGTACAGAGGCAGTTGTGGACACCTCAGGGGTCTTCAGAAAACATAATAGACAGGAGGCAATGTCACAGCATTCATCTTCTGAGCCATATTTTTTTTTATTAGGCGCAGCTTTTTTAACCTCAGACTTTCAAGCATGTTCTTTCATGCTCTTCAGGATATGTGTTATTATACCTCTGCTATCCAGTTTTTATATTTAAGTCACTGTAATCTTATAATTTCTTTCTTTCAAAGATTATCTTCTGCACACGATTAATAACTTGCCAACTAAAACATGAAACCGTTTTGGGCAATGTTCTATATGTGTATTCAAATGAACATTACATAACCAAGTACTTTTTAAATGTCTTTACAATAATGACACCCAAGACTGTATAGTTATCCTTTTTCTTGTTAGGCATGCTTCAGGTGAGGACTGGCACTAAAAAAATTGCATTGAAGTCAAAGTTTATGCACGTAGGAGACATCAATCTTTAGATGTGGCTGAACATGTTTTGCTCTTGCATTTTGCCCCGCCACTCCTTTCTTTTCTCTTGTTGAGCTCTGCAGTCTGAGGCATTGTTTGTTGAGGTAAAATGTTTGGTAACTACTGTGTTTAATTTAAATGACTAGGCTGATGCTTAAACTGGAGTAGACTGATGCGTACACAAACTGTGTGGAATTCCAGAGCACTCAGCAGTGTTTAGTGAGTTAGTACTCGATTGGTTGGAAGTTTCAATCTCTACATATAATCAAGTCCACTGGAAAAGATGCTCTGACAGATGCTTAATTGAAATTTGAAAAAAGCATATCCTGCCACAGGCTCAGACTGGTCTCCTGACCCCTTTGCAGGGCAGCTCTCATTGCGGAGCTGTGACACAATGCAGTATGCAAATTCTCTCTGTGTTTCATTACCTTTCACCTCTTCTCTCTTCAGACATCTTTGACAGGTGACAATTAAAACATCCAAGGACATAAAAGCCTAAGTTTGGGTTGCTAAAATTTGAATGAAATTCTTAAGACTGGGATGTTCTCCTACTTACTGCAGTCATCTGTGAAATGAAACAACTTTCTGTTTCTTTGTTTTTAAACTTCAATAGAATTTTTTAAGAATTATGCAGTTGTAACAGCTCCCAGTTTAGCAACGTCTATGTGTATAGTCTTAAGCAATAGTTCCTAGACTTTTATTGTTTTAGCAGAATTGAAGATACTGCTCTGGAGAGATACTAACATAATGTATCTGTTCAAGGTTTATCAGGTCAGGATTTCAGACTGTGCCATGCCAGCAAAGAACAATGTCCCTTTGCCCTCCTTCATAGGCATAAATACCTCTTCCTCAGCCATATAATCTCATAAGAAAAAATTAAAGACATAATTTTTTTTTTTACCAGACCACAGAAGAAAGCTTCAACCATTTTTTCTTTCTTTTTTTTTCTCCCAGTTCTTAAGCTTTTGTGGTAGCTTGTTGTTTTTTTTTTTTGGGTTTTTTTTTTTTTTTTAGCACATCAATAAAGTAATTATCAGTTAATATGTATTAATTCCAGACACACAAACATTAGCAACATTTTCAGGATGTCAGAGCTCTCAGTAGCAGTTAAGCACACTAAACGGAGCATTCTTGTTTAGTGTAGAGATACCTGAGCAAGTTCTAAACTAGTGAGCTCGAATACCCAAGCAGTCTGTCACAGTGCTCTCTTTCACCCTTTTTTGAGGGTGCCTTGCCTGTTCATATCAAGCTGACCTGGTTGCCTTATTGCAGTGCAGGAATAACCTCCTTGTTTGATCTTGTAAAGCCATGTTTAAAGACACCAAACTGAAAGGACTAGGGAGTTGTATTCTCTTTTTCCTTCCTCCCATACCTTCTAGAGCTGGTTTCTTGAGCTACTAAAAATAAACATTCCATGTTTGTTCCCACCCTGGAGAAAAGTTTGTCTACATGGTAAAACCCCACCCAGGAAGACAGAAACACTTTTTAAACAGCCATGCTAAAGCTTAAATACTTGTCACACACCACCCAAAGAAAGGATTTGAGAGAGCTCACCATGCTTGTACTTCTAGGAAGAGATGCAGATTTTGTGGCTGGCATTCCTTTGCTTTGAGAAATCATAATTTCTACTGGCAAGCCAGATCTTGTTCTGCATGAGACACCATTGTCAAATGATCTGAGAGGGGGACTTGTATCCAGGGACAACGATTTCTCTAATTTGTGTGTTCGTGCTCCAGCCACGATGTCGTCACTTCTCAGAGTCTCTAAGTCTACTTCTTCATGGGTCTTCCCATCCAGAATGTTTTCTTTCCAGTTTTCAGGAGACTTTCTCTTAATATGAAAATCATCTAGGCTTCTCACACTGGATGGAAAAGTATTTTTCAGTTTAGCAGCTCGGTATGCCCTCAGGCTCATGGGATCAAGCACTCTGAAAGTAACTTCATTAATAAATTGAGAGAATTTGAGTTTAGCTTCTATTTTTTCTTCCACAACAGACAATGAACTTGATGATCCTTGACTCACCAAGCTCAAGTCAGATGTAGAGGAGCTGCTTTTCTTGTGAGTCTTCTTCTGCCTCTGCAGATTTTGGCTTGTGTTTCCCACTTCTGCTGGATACAGAGAAGAGTGTTCCAGTCCGTGAGTTTTTTCACCCCCTTTCTGACAGTGCTTTGATCGATGGGGTCGATAGCCTTCATCCTTATTTTTGCTTTTAACAAAGCTTTTAGCTTCTGACCTTGTGCTGCCCTGTAACTCAAAGCTGTCCTCGCTGGAGCTGCAGCGTTTTGAGTAACTGTTCATTGTCAAATCTCCAGAGAGGTTCCCCTCTGCATCAGTTCCTACTTCTGGTGCACATGAAGCAGTGCATGCACTGCATGCTCTTTCTTCATCCACCCTGCCACCCCCCTCTTGCCTGACTGGTCTTCCAGGCACAGCACCCTCTGGCTTAACTGGGGAAATGGAGCCCTTCTACAGTGACTCCATTTGCTTTAGTGTCTCTATGTCAAATACTGTCAGGGAAAGAGGGATTCCCATAAATCCTCCTCTATCTTGTAAGACAACAGGCATGTTTTTGAAAGGCATAACAATGCACCCACTACATTTTGTCCTATATGCACCCCAAATTATGCATATGTTTCATAATTGGATCAATAGCAAATTCTCATCATTTTAATTAACCATACTAATTGAAGAGAATCTATAGGACATGCAAATTTTCCAGGGTATTGAATGTTCAGTGGATGAGCATGGGCTTTCATTGACCCAAAGCAACATATGATATATTCCTGTTTGTTGAACTGGAAACCAACCTACCATGATGTAGATCAATTCTCACTAAGTAAAGTCTGGGGTGGTTCTGTTTCAGGGCTTTTTAAAATCCAATAGTAGAGAAGGTCATGCTATATTGTCCTAATGCTACTAGTGTTTGCTATTCTATTAAAAAGTGAGTGACAAATCTGCTAGATCCAGAAAAGCAAACAAAACGTGATTCTCACTTTCTACCTGCCTGGGTTTGCCATAATTTTAATTCTAAAATAATTTTAAAGGTTGGAATCCAAAGCAAGGTGCAATATTTCAGCGTTGTCAATGAGCTTGGAGTAGTAACAATAAGTTGTTTCAGTACCTTGTTTGTGAAGTACTCATTATTTACTGTCTTTATAGACAGGCAAGTCTGAACCATGAGGAACTCCTATTTTTGGTTTGTATATGCAGGAAGCTAAGGAGCAGTTTAAGTATGGTTAAAGACTATAGTCTGACTTTATAATCAGTGTGGATATTTGTAGTGTCCCAATGATGTGTTGCCATGGGAAATGACCAGAGGAAGGACTGATAAATTTGAAAGGGTCTTTTTCAGGATTTTTTGCATCTCCTTACATTAGCATAAGGGTGAAAGCAAGTGATTTGCCCCTTTTTGTGTGGTGGGATTCAGACTCTGCTTACATCACTGGCAAATGCAGCAAGTGAAGAAAGAGAAGAGAAAATGATTACAAGCAGAAACCTGGGTGACCTCCCTTAAACACAAGAGCACATTTAAAAATATCATGCATAGCTGACAGGTCAACAGCAGCTTGAGCTGAAATGTAGTTCCATGTGCTTTTGAAGCAGACATTTAGGTCCCTCATTACAAGGCACTTTACTTAGTGCCTAGAATTTATTGTCTCCGTGTTGGTAATTCCAACACTCATTTAAATCATAGTTCATAAAAGCTGCTGAAGTGTTGCAAATCTCTCAAATTAACATAGTAAGTACATTAATTTTGCAAATAACAGGGAGACATGAAGATCCTTTTAGCACATCAGAAATCAATTGCTTTTACTGGAATTACTTCTTGAAATGCTTCCATATTTTCTATGGGACTGTGCCATTCCATTGCATGCTACAAACATTATCCTGATCACAGAGATAATGTGGATTAAAATGCATAAATCTTGTTCACATTGTCTTGTTTTAGATTAATTTATGCCTCTCTCACTTGAATGTGAATGCTAACAGTTTAAAGGGCTGGCAAATGCTTTCAGTTGTGAACACAAAGATTTTTATGACCTTTTCGATGCAGTCAGGGAACAATACAGCACTACTCTCTCCTTGTAAAGCCAGAATTTACAGGGTTTTCAGTATGTCCAATACTTCCACAAACTTAATGTTACTCTTGAAGCAAACAGGATTCTGAAATACGTTGGGTATATGCTAATCCATCTTAGGTCTTTTGCCTTCCAAATCCATTAGAGCTTGGCAAAGTGTGAGTGCTGCAGTTTTAATGGACTTTATTAGTAATGCCTGTTCCAGAAAGAAAGCAAGCCTCATTGTTGAGCCAGAACCTGTAATGACTTGTACGTATTTGGAGAACACCATTTTTATTCATGAGAGGTTGGGCTCCTTTGTACATGAATAAAGCTAGGTTAACTACGAGCATAAATTCAGCTATCCATTGCATAGGTGCAAATTTTAAGGTATGAATTTAGAAAGTCTGTGGTACAGCCAATAAAAATGGATCATATAATTCTCTTTTATTGTCAGGAAAAAACTCATTTGTTCAGAAAGATGGTATTTGCATAGCAGTTGCATATAGATACAGATATAGATAAACATAGATGATACAGATATAGATTAGATATAGATAGATATAGATATAGATATAGATAGATGATATAGATATAGATATAGATATAGATGATATAGATATAGATATAGATAGATATAGATATAGATATAGATAGATACAGATTAGATATAGATAGATTATATAGATATAGATATATAGATATATAGATAGCTATAGATGATATAGATATAGATATAGATATAGATATAGATAAAGATATAGATGATATAGATATAGATATATAGATATAGATATAGATATAGATGATATAGATAGATATAGATAGATATGGATAGATAGGTAAGGTACATAACACTTGTGGGTGTCATTTTGTTTATACTTCTGCTTCCCTTTCTTCACATGATTTCTGCTTAATGACATTAGACATATGACACAGACATCTGATTATTCAAAAAAAATTATCCACAGCTGCAAAAGGAAAAATAATTCTTCTTATTTATATGATACAGATCTTTTCACATTAATCACTGTGAATCTTGGTCAAAATAGATGTTAGATAAGTTTGTGGTAACAGTAACTATGCAGTGCTCTCCCTTAAGTAAATTCACCAAAATATTCCCTAGAGAGTACCTGAATTGCAGAAATTATTTCCATTGTGTGTACAAACAGAGAAGCTGAACATTGAAACAAAATATGCTTAAAAATCTGAATGTTTCATATCTTCAACTTTTTTATAATGACTTCATGTTTGTGATTTATTTTCCATATGTTAAGTGACTTATTTTTTGATGTGTTCAAGTTATTTTACTTTACATATTTAAATCTCTTTGAAGACACTGCTGATATGGGGAATTTCTTGTTCCAGTGCACACAGGTGTGTCTGTGAATGGTAATACTTTGCTGCTGTAGTCTGGGCTGTACTCTTGGAAAAAATACCTTCAGAGAGCTCAGATTATTCTCTTATTTGTTACCACAATATGCCTCTGCCAGGTGGATGCTTGCCAGATTTCTAAGTTCTTCTAAACCAGTCATATTAACATTAAAATAATCTTAAGAGAAAAAAGTTATGCATTAATTTTGCCCTACTTTAGAAATGGTGGGCACAATTGTTGGAATAAAACAGTGTGTCTGTGCAAATCAACTGAAAACGGTCTGACCTAAATGATGGACTTCATTGTAAAAAAGGTGTCCTTTATCAGCAGCTCTGCCATTATCTGAACATTATCAAGTTCATTGACCTTTGATCAACACCTGCACTTTGGTCTGTAGCTGCCATTAACTGGCCTTTAAATTAGGAAAGAACTGCATTTTTCTATGTACTTCTGTGATACCCAATATTGCATAATGCGCCCCTGATCAAGATGACATCTCCAAATACCAGCAAGAATCGCTCATAAGTGAACCATTTCTAGGGAGCTGAGTGGACACAGTTTGTAATTTTGTGTGGTACAGTGGCTAAGATGATCTATTCTATTTTAGTGTTAATACAAGAACTTAAACAGAGTGGTACTGATCCTTTCCTGATAAATTGACTGCTGAATCTGGAACATTTATAACAGAATGACAGTTAAGATCATAGCTTAAATAGGACTTTCATAGTGACTTAGTATTGCATTTAACAAGATTGAAGCATTCAGGCACTTGTCTAGTAAACTTGTTGCTTAGGAAAACATATGAAGATTCTTCTGAAGGTAAATTTAGGCTTATTTATATTCTGAGTGTCATTTTACAAAGATATTATTAGAAACCTGCGTATTTTGTATTAATATGGAGCATAACAGAGCTACCTGCAAATATGACTTGATGAGATGAAATGTTTCTACAGACCATTGTCTGATGATTTTAAATTGAAAGCTGAATTTTGTAGAAATTTTTAAAAAAATTGTATATTAATTCCACCCTCCCTTTTAAATCATATCCCTGGTTTTTAATCTTCAGGAGATGTTAATTTTTGCTAATTGTATCAAAAGCAAGTACAAGCTATCTTGTGTTTGCTGCAGGATGTTGTTATGACAACTAGAAGTTTCTTTGTGTAGAGCTGTGGAAGATATGATCATTTCTGGGTCAAAGCAGACAATATTCAACAGTTTTAGTACCAAGTTTTTGTGTATCTAAAAGTATGTCTTTTGATACATTAAAAAAATATCTTCAGCAGATTATCTACATTTAAAACCACAAACATGTATGAAGTTTTTCCACATCTTGAGATTTTTAAGAAAGTTTTAAGTTATTGATGAAAACAAAAAAGTAAATCTGATTTTTAAACAATATTAAGGTTTATTTTACTTGCAATTAAGACTGGTTCTAGAGCCTATTATAGTCAGTGTATAGACTCCAAGATTTTGGATGAACAGCAGCACTGTTGTGTGTGCTGTTCTTGTTGAAGCAAAGAATGAGTTTTTCCATTACAATGGTGTGTATTTCCTGTATTTGTGTTCCTAGTTCTCAGTCAGCCTTTCAAATATTCACAAATATTGCCTAAGCACCAGGGCCAAACTCACTAGAATTTGTTGGAATGGCATTCATTTCAAAGTTCTCAGTTTGTCCTACAGATGTATACGTTCCTCAGCAGATACTCCACTCTTAAAACAGCTATATCCCAACTCTCCCAGTGCCCATTCTTGCTCAGATGCACTCTTCCCTCCTGCCTTTAATGAAAATTTTATCACATCTTATCCTGTCCTCTTCACACTTAATGCAGTTAATTTTTAAGTGTTTTATGGGACTTTCAGTTTTGCACTTCAGTTTATCCTTTTAAATAATACAGATGTTCCTCTCTGGGTTTCTTCTAACTGACTGTTGTTGTAACAACCCCACGACAACAACTGACAATTTCTTTTTTTTTTCTCTAATGGTTGTCAAGTATAAATTTGCTTTTAATGTAAGTTTGCCTAGCCCAGTTTCATCAGCAAGACAGGGTTTGCTTAAATTCTTCTCAGCATTATTCTGTTTAGTTGTTCTCCAGAAATTCCACCACATTTCCAAATTAATGGGAATAATATCTATTTCTAGGATGCTAGGTCTCACACAACAAAAATTCCATTTCACTAAATATTACTTTCACCATTTCTGTTTCCTTTTGGAACAAACAATTTCTAATGGAGTGGAGATGCAGTCAGTGTTGTATGTATTGCTTTTACCTCATTAGGTTCTGCTTGAAAGTCTTTCAGTCCTAAGGAGAATTTCAGCAGACATTTGCTCTAAGTCTGTAAGATCCAGCTATCGTCAGGACCAGTAGAATGAAAAGTCAGTTCTTTTATTTTAATGCATATCTGCAAATTAAGTTAAAAATTTTAAATGGGTTTTTCCTTTCTCTGTCAGTGTTGGCAGATTTGTAACATGCAATGACAAACAGAAAATTGGACCAGTGGTGCCACCATTAGATCACAGTCTGGATTCTTAACAAATGGCAGGCTTAGCTGGCATGAAAAGGAGGTGAAAAGCTACTCTGGTGTCTTAAAGACCAGAGACATTTAAGAAACTCGTGTTTCTATGCAGGAATCTGCATGGTGGACAGTGTCTGCCTTCAGCCTTGAATCTAAATCCAAAGATCTAATGGATCTAAATTACTCTAAATTCTCGTTAAGCAACCTCTCCACCATGATGAGTAAAACATTCATCTGTTTTACAACTACAGGGTGACTAAACTAAATGCAACAAATAGCTGTGTCATCATTCTTGTCAACATCCATAAGTCTGATTCATTTAATTTATAGCTGTATACTGGGCAGAGCTGTGGTAGGCCTGTAAGAAGTGCTGAGCATTAGAGAAGAGATGGTTTTTGGGTGTGAATCCTGCACCACTCTGAAAACAGAGCCACAGTTCTCTGGCAAATGCTACAGCTGCAGTAAAATTAGAGACAGACACCCAATTAAAATGCAAGCTATATTTATAGCTTTAAAAATAAATGAAAAATTAAAGAGAAAAATGCAAGCACAAAATATTTTCACATACCATTTTTTTTTTTAATCCCAGTACAACAGTCCATTGGGCACAGACCCTTACTGCACTCAATATCATACTGTCAGAGCATCTTCCATTACTGTGAAAGCAGCCAAATTAGTATCAGTTGTAAGCTGTTGGCTGTTGTGTTGGCTGTTCCCTAGCAGTAGAAAATGCCACTGTGGACACATCCTTAAAGTTTTTCAAAGATATTTACAAGGCACTTGTGGCCCTAGCTAATGACATTTGGTTACCCTTAATCACCAAGGGACATTTTCCCTTTCATTATCCCATGAAGAGAAATTTTACTCTTGCTGAGAAAAGCCAGAGAAACGAAGGTGCAGACTGCAATTTTTTTCCAAGTGTTTTAAACGATCTTTTATTTATCCACAGTCCAGACAATGGACTGCTTGGAAGAGAGGAATCCAAAATGATATGAGGCTGATCTACAGTGTAAGGAACAGATGAGTGATCTAGTTAGGCCAAGCTTCAGAGCATAAACACTATAGCTTTTCCTCCATGTTGCAACTTCTCAGAAATAAATGCTTGAGCTATCACCTGACCGAGAAATTTTTGTCCCCATCCAAGCAAGACAGAGCTTCCTAGCTAACAGAAGTCAATAGCATCTGTGAATAACAGTTTCTTTATCAGATTTGCGTTTAAGTGACCAACCGCGGCTGCCTACCTTGACTGTGAATGAGTCCTCAAAATGCTCTCTATCCTCTGCCAACATCGTCTTTTTCTTGCTCAGTTTCTGCTTTAGCCAGCTGCTCCATGAGCTCTTCTTCACGCGCTGTACCGTTTTTGTAGCCGTGCTGTAGGATGGGTAGAGCTGTAGGTCATCTGCATTACACTAGCATTTGATTCTGTGTCTCCAGTTCACTTTGTAGTTGCTTGGTGAAAAGATAGTAAAATAATTGATCCTTCTGAGAATACACAGATGAGGAAGTCTTATTTTCTTCCAGTGCTCCTTGAAAATGTGTGTTTTTAGGAAAGTGTCAAATCCTTTGAGTCTAGTCTTTAAACCTGTCCTTTTTTGAGGTAGTCTGGCAGTGTCATGTGACTTTCCAAATTAGGTATACCATTTTCCTCAGTTTCCTCTCCCTTTTCTCTCTTCTTTTTTTCCCATTATATAATAATAATAATAATAATAATAATAATTTTCATCATCATCATTATTATTATTATCATCATCAAGAAGAGGATAAAAAAGCATGAGAAAATTTAAGACAGTAGAGAGGAAAAATGAGTGGAGGACTGGAACTAGTTTCTCATACAAAATCAGGCTTAGGATAAAAATACACTGCCTTTTTCTTCAGGTGGAATGAAAATATTTCCCACTCATTAATCATGCTATATTTTAAAATTAATAGTATTTTATATACCAGTTTATTTTACTTTAATCCATTCCTGAATTTATGTTGGATGCCATAATCTGCAAGGCCTTGCTGTCTCTGAAGCAATATAATGTCCCTTTCTGATCTGATACCACATTACTGATTACTGGTGAACTAAGGCTACCCAAAGTCCTTGATGCTTTCAAGAGCATTGAAGACATCTTTCAGTACAGCAGTGTTTTTCTTGTCATCTTTTTTTTTTTTATATCTGCAGGAATATGCAATTCTGCAAATTAAATGTTAAATATAGAGGAAAGTTTAAGACTGGAAGGTAAGTCTTAGTTAAATGCATAAACCACAAAGGAATAAGATGTTGCTATGATATTCTCTCTCTCATTGTCTCTCTCTTTTTCTTTTCCCTGTCCAAATTAGCATCATTCTTTTGCAGGATTAGGATATCTCGAAGTATATGGCAGGAATAACACCTTTAACCGGGGCAGTTCTGTGCCCACAATCATGAAGTCACCATTTCCCCTTGAAGGCCTCCCAAACTGGGTTCTCTATGCCTTCCTCACCCTCCTAGTCTGCCTCAGGAATAGTTACCAAGGATTGCTTCCTCCAGTTGATAGAGAATAAGAACAGCTGTGGAAATGGTCTAAACTTGTTAGTGGCATTTCTGCCCACTGATGTGTTCTTTGGTCTTGTAGGCAGGGTACCATAACTTTCCCTATTTACTGGCTTTGTTATTACTATGCTGTGTTTTCCTGAGGTTTTAGGAAGGGCTAATGGAATGTCAGACTAAACCTCTCCATTATTGGCTTCTAATTTATTAAGCTTTTCAGAGCTGGCCCTCGGGAAGCTTAATGTTGCTTGCAAAAGGAAGGATATATTATTGTTCACCATACCTGGAACACAGTAATTTTGTTATCTCTGTTTCCATTTTTTATCTCTCCATATACATAATCTGCCAAAAACTTTCTATTTCTGTTACTCAGTAAATAAGGAAATGGTTATTCCAGTTCCATGCTTCAAAATATCTTCGAAAAGTTTGCTTTAAAAAAACCTTGCCTGCATATAAATGAGTTGGGCTGGAAGAGTGTTTTAAAATTTGTTGTTCTGAGTAATTTGAAAATAACTGAGAGAAATAAATGGTAATTTCTTGACTGCTGTTACCATGGGCTGTTGGGGAATGGATAACTTGAGCAGGAGGGAAGCATTCATGTAGTTTTCTGTGGAAGTTAACTAAACAGTGTGAATTTTTTTGCAGCATAATTTTCCCTACATAAAAATCTATGATAAAAAATATTACTTGGAGGTATAGGATATGCTTGTGCTAAACGTTTCCAGAATATTAGTTCTGGTGCTGTAATGTCTCAGATGCAGCTACAATATATTTCTGCTGAGTGCTGCAAACCTGCACGTTTGCAATCAGAGTTGCATGTCACAGGAATTGGTGAAAAGCAGCTATGACCAAATAAGAAAAAAGTCTGTTTGCATTTGAATGTGTGTGTTTGTATAGCAAATGTAAAAGTAGCCCTGTGATTTGCCTGTTCCTAACTCCTGTCTATTACAACAGTTGCAATTTAAACATGAAGCAAAATGTTGTTATTTATTTTCCTTCCACAGCCGTAGTCCCACCTCATTCATTATATTAAAGAGACATGTCCATCAGAGCTGTTTAAATACTCTTGCAGAAAGCTAGCTACAGTATGTGCTGTTTGTTTTGGCAAATGTTATGCATTTATGTTTTTTTCCCACACACAATTATTTCATCTATACTCTGTTGGGTTTAGCAATGTGTGACTAATACTTTGTATAATTAGACAAAGTCATGCACTACGTATATTTTCCTTCATCATTTAATACAAACCTGAGCTAGGTTTAATATGTACATATTAGCTTTATTAATATTAATGCCACTGCCTGAATTTTTCCTTTCTTGAAGGTATAAATTATTTTGCTAATTTCATACTTAATGGGCAGTAGCATATTCAGAATACATATTCCAGTTTTGATGAGATCAAATAGACATGTTCCATGATGTGCATTATGCAAATAAAAGATACATAACTCATTAAAAAAAACCCATCATGACAGTCAATTATAAATCATTTCATTAGCTTTCCAGCACTGAAGCTTTAGGAAGCTTCATCCATATAATTTGCTGTCTTGTACCTTAATGTATTAACTATTTCCTTTTTAAGACAGTAATGTCTGCCAAATGAAACAGCAGAGCATGTTAATTCCTGTTTAAAGCAGGCATCCAGTTGTCATATTGCAGCACCACTAATTCAATGCTGAAGATTTCTTTACTACCTGTTACAAATTTCAAATAAAGAAAATACGATCATGCTGTTAAGAGAAAGCAATACTTACTTGAGAAGGATTCTGCAAGCTCTATTCTGCTAGTCCACAGACTGAAATGATGGAGCCAGATTTAGAAGTAGCTTATTAGGTGCATGCTGCTTCAACAGTTAAAGCTTTTTTTTTTTTTAACTGAAAGACGGAATCGTTTTCTTTTAATGAAGCCAGTACAGAATGATATGCTGCCCATGTTGCTATGAGAGACTAAACTTGCAGAGCAAAGTCTAGCAATTTCAAAATAACTTACCGGGGGTCATTCACTAGCAATCTGCCACTGCTTTTCTGTGTAGTCACAAACTTTGACAGCATCAAGAAAGATCATGGCATGTCACAAATGCAGGAAATTACCTGTTAGTCATGTGCACTTGAAATTGAAAGTGATTGAGGCAGTTTTGTTTGTGAATATAGGTATAAAAGCGGGTTAAGCCAAAATCTTTTAATTTGGAACACCCACTGAATTCTCTTAAAAGGCAACAAGGCTCTGATTACAGTCAATCTGCAGTACCTGCTACTCTCCTGCTCCTTGGATGCTATGTCTGAAGCTCCAGCCCTGAGAAAAGAGTGTAGGAGCTGCCCAAAAGGGCAAGAATGTGAAAAACTATGTATTTTGTTTTGCCTTGGATATTTTGGGAGAGAGACTATTAAGCATCACTTTTTTTCTTTTCTTTTTTTTTTTTTTTTTGGTGTGTAAACAAACCCATGCAATTATAAAGACATGTAATTATGGTTATAAAATCATCCAGATGTATCTATATATTTACTGTATAGAAGGACATACAGTTTTGGAGTTCCTGTGATGGCAAACCATTGCAATTTTAAAGGCATGTAATTATGGTTATAAAATTATCCACATGTATCTGCATATTTAAAATATAAAACCATACACGGATTTTGAGTTTTAGTGATATCACCATTTAAAGTATTTAAATGTTTTTGTTAGAATTCTGCCTGTGAAAAGACCAACACCAATGTGTATATCACGGTCCAGTAGTCAGTTATATCTGCAGTATTGTAATGCATATATACATTTAGCCCTGCATTTTGAAACCTTCTATTTGTCTTTTGCCCAAGAATGCTTTAGGATAGAGAGAGATCTCTGCTCTATTTGTCAGCTGGAAATTCCTCTGAGTAGTCTGGTTTTGGCTGATTTGGTTTGCCCAAAAGACAATATTTCATCTCTAATGTGGAGACAGAGGTGACCTGTGCTATCAGCCACTCTCTGAATCATTACCTTGCCAGTCTGAGGTGGGGACATGGCCATTGTTTAGCCATACCCCATGCCTTGACTTGAAAAAACCAAGTGTCAGGGGATAGGGAAGGACAAATGGCTACATTAAGTTATTGAGGTGCTGCTTTTGAGTTCCTACAAACATCCCAGCCAGAGTGGGCTTGCTCAGAAGCTCCTCCTTACAGTTGCTACTTATCAGCTGTCAGGAGATTTGGTTTTACTGCTCCCATTAAGTATTGATTGCTGAAAAATGTGTAAGAACTTGGCTGTTCAAGGAGGCAGATCTTCACAGTATCCCAGGGGCAAATTTAACAGTAGCACCTTCCTTTTACTAGAAAAAAGACAGGCCTTGCTTCTGAAAGGCAATGATTAATGCCTCTGGACTGACACTGAATTCAAAACTCAGAAAGTTCTGGAATCCATCCCTCATTGCTTCTAAGAGCTGCAAGGTACAGGTGTACAGCAGAGGTTTGTAGCTCATGATTCCTCATGTCTTCAGTAGTAGACTGGTTCCTGTAACCACAGCGTCTTGTAACTACATCCCTACTTGTGTTCCCATTTGTTTTAACCAATAATGACATGGAAAATGTTTGGCTGCTCTTTATTCATTTGGTTTTGTGGGGTTTGGGGTGGAGGGGGCTGTTTGTTTGGTGCAGTTTCTTGGTTTGGTTTTGGGGTTTTTTTCCAGAGAAGTGAGGCATTGCAAAACCCTGTAACAGTTTTGCTATTATAAGATCTTTTGACAAACAAATTTCTCCCCTCAAGCTCCATTATATCTTAGATGAGACTGGTGAATTTGAGCCAAATGCAAATATGCAGTGATTACATGTCAGAACCTCCATGTATGAGGAAGGGAGAAAGACCATTCTTACATATGAGAAATGTAAATTTTTTCCCAGTAAGCTGACACGAGGGAAAAGAAAACATGGTTTCATTTGCAGATTTTGCTCTAGCCACTGCCACAACTACAACTGGGAGATGAGAGACTCAAAATATTTGTCAGCTCTGTATGCATGCCTCTTTTGCCTATGGACAAAAGGTCCATTTTGCAAGTTGAAAAATGTTTTTCCGCGTGTTAGTGGTCAGTTCCAAATTAGCCCAATGGAATTCCAGTTCCAGTTACCTGATGCAAGCAAGTCAAGGCAGAGCCCCTCATTAAACAAAATTTCTGTCATGAATGACAAATAACTCCTTTTTTTCTACCTCCTTTTCCATTTCTCTATCTTCATGGCTTGCTTTTCCTTTTACACTCTGGTGTGCTGTACCAAACAAATCTCCTTTTACTTACTGCCCCTCTGAGCAGAGCTTTCTCCTGAATCCATAATCCCACTGTGAAGTCCTGTACAGGACACATGAAGCTTCTCAAAATGAATGGCTGGCACAACCACTGAGCTTGGAGAAAGATACAGGATTTATGATCACTAGTGTGACTGAGAAAACAGTAAAATGATTGATTCTAAGTATATCTTGCAGAGCACTGCTATTTAACCACTCGTTCTTTCTCTTTTTGAAGTTTTTTTCACTCCACCTTCTTCTTTTCTAAGTAAAATTATTGCTAACAATAACCTCAGCAGCAGTAGGGAAAGAAAGTACAGTCAAGGCTTAACTTTGAATTTCAGCAGTAATGTGACTGAAATCTTCTGCCTTGCCCTTTTTATGGGATTTGAAATTAATATTTTAAAATTCATTCAATGTGAGGGTCACATGTCTCAGAATGGTGAGAGAAAGAATGCAATGAAGCAGATATTTGTAAATTTGGTGCTCCAACGGGCAAAAGGAGAAGTCTAGGGCAAGACTGATACGATTGCTCAGTTGGTCATTGATTATGTAACTTTGTTGGTAAGTTTGCATTCACAATATTTTTATTGCACCAAACACATTAAGGAATAAATCCTCTTGTACATTCCACTTAAACTTGAATATATACCCGGCATTGCCACAAAAATACTGCCAAGTAACTTCTAAGTGTTTCTGAAGAGCGCATCCATACTGAACTCAGGTAAAACATGTTAAAACAGTCACAATGCTTGAATGATAATAGGAGCTTTGCAAAGTTTGGTATCTATTAGTTCATCTTCTTTCAGCATCATGTTTTAAATCCTTGTTATACATACCCTCATCACCTCAAATCTAGATATAAAATAACCAGAGGTTAGTGGCTGGAAAACTGCCCAGTGCAAAATAAAACACTTAAAAGTAGACGGTAGGTTTCTCTGGAACAAATTACTAAGGAGTACGATAAATTCTTGAGAATTTGGAAATTTTATTATATTTCACAGAATCGCAAAACAGGGTAGGGTAGAAAGGATTTTAAGGATCATCGATTTCCAACTCAACTGCCACGGCAGGGGACAACTTCCACTAAACCAAGTCACTCAGAGCTCCATTCACACCTGGCTGTGAGCAATTCCAGGCATGGCGCATCCACAGCTTTCCTGGGCAACCTGCTCCAGTCTCCCAGAAACCCCAATGAGAAGAATTCCCTCCCAATATAAAATTTAAACATGCCCGCTCTTGTATGGGTATACACACATATAAAATTCTACAAACATGTCCATATATCTTAATTAGAAAACTAATAAATATTTACATGGGGAAAAAGTCACAAATGCAAAACAATGTCATGGCCACTTGTCTTTCAATATAGAGATTCACATTAAAGTGGAGAGATCTAAAGGGCCTCGAGCTCCAGGCACACTGGGGATGGAAAGGGCCTGCCAAGGCCATCGCAGCATGGCCCTATCGTTGTTGTTTCTTTGTCTCTCTGAGCTGGAGAAACCAGGTACTGGGCTCAGGTAAATGACTTAACTATGGTTCAAACCTACCGTTGCAGTGATTTGCACGTTTTTAATTGGTGTTCCTCCTGCTCCTCTCTTTGAATGATATAAGCAGTGTGTTTTGAGGAAGAATCTTCCTCAGTCCTTTTGTATAAGGTTTTATTTTCTAATGTTAAGAGACAAAGTTACAGAAGGGGCTTGGGTATGTGCTTCAGAATCCTTTCCTAACAGCCTTGTGACAGATTTGCAAAGTCTTTCATTCCCCAGGCCTTAACAGGGAGACAGGGAGAAAGAGGGCGTTGCTGTCTCTTAGCCAACTCAAACCCTGAGGAACACAGTCAGGGTGCAGCCAGCATCAGGGGATCCCAGAGACACCTCTGAGTCCTTTCCTGCCAGGACCCTGGGTTTGCCTTGTCGTGTCTGTCTTTATCTCTTGGCCAGCAGCCTTGGGCAATGTCATACGTGGTTGGTGACTGGAGTGGCTCACTAGTACCAGAAGTCTTCTTGGACAGATTGGTCCTGCAAATGCTTTTTTTTGGTACAGAAGGACTTTTGGATAAACATGAAGTCATCCCTTAAAATGACAGTCTGGATATTTGCTGGGTTTGACCTCAGTCTACAAATAACCTTAGCTGCTTTGAACCTCCATTTCTAAAGAAAAAATAAAAATGCCCAGCTTGTATCCTGGAGACCTAAGTTGTTCCTTGGCTGGGGGATTGTTCTCTCTTTCAAAGTCCTCTGGGATTGTTCAGCAAAATAAGAAATAAGTGTGTCTCATCTGGCTGCAGTACTCATCACTGTCAAGTGTAATTGAATATGGGGAGAGGAGAGAGGAGATAACCTTGAGAGAGGGGGTGTGCTGCAAAGTCAGGCAATAGAAAGCAAGTTCCCTTTCATGCGTGCACTCATCTTTCTCCCCCCATGTTTATCATTCTCCACACATAGCCAGCTATCAGCACATCAGTCACGTTCAACTCTCAGCAGCCTGGCTATTGCACACCTACGCACAGATTCCCACAGTCTTCATTCATTTCAGATTTGTGTCAGCATCTAACACCTCGATGGAAACCATAGCATACACAGAAAATTAATGATGCTAACGAGCGTGTTGGTGAAAAGTCCCCTCTTTTCCTGGGAAATGGTTATTCTGGACACTTGCAGGTTTGATTCTGTGTTCCAATAAACCTTGCCTCTTTTACTATTAAAAAAAAAAAGGTAAAAAAAAAGCCAATGCAAATGTCATATGTAATGACTTTTGAGGAATACAAACTTTACTTTTGTCAAAAGTAACATATAAGAATTTGATGGTGTCAAAATGAGAACATTATTAAAAGGGAATATAATATTAGCCTGTTTAAGGTATTGACTCCAATATAGCTTGGAGAAAACTGGACTCAACCTTGGGTCAGCACTGCTAAGAACATGACCTGTTACAATCTCTACCTTTAAATTTCAAGTGTATTTTGATAACTCTGCAGATAAAGCTACTAAACTGGAATGCCTTAGGAATTTATGAAGTATTTTGATATCTCATTCTTTTTGTCTGTTGCTCTGAGTCTTTGTAGATTTTGAACAGGATAGTATTCTTTATACCATCTGTAACCATAATTTTTCCAATAGGTTGCCAATGTTGCTTTTCTAGTTATTTCTCGTACAGTTGCCTCAAGGAGATGTAGGGAAGGCAAAGTAGAAAAATCAGACTCCAAATGCCAAACTGATTTGTGAAAATACGTCTGTTAATCTCTGTTTAGACAAATTTTTGCTAAGTATATTTGCTGTACATGGTTAAATTTGACTCACTTGAAAATGAATCTTTTTCAGACCCTTCAAGGTAGAAAAAGGGCAAGTATGGCCCTATGTCATGCTGGCTAATGTGAGAAAACTGACCTTTCAAACCATAACATGTTTTTCTAGAAAAAAGAAAAGCTGCTTCTTATAATTGCCACAGAACAATTTTTCTAATTGGTCTTTCTTAACCTCTAGCAAAAATGAATGGAAATGAAATAGTATGAAGTACTACAAGGCATTACAGGCAGGAAAGATTACTTGTGATTTTGATTTGTCACTTCTTGGTATGAAGAAGTTGATTGACTACTTCCAAAATAATTTTTCTTGCTTGAATGCTTGAGGAAAGATTGATTGCTTTAGAGTGCATGTTTCATCCCATTACTTAATACAGCTATTGTTTGAGAGCCTTACTTTGAACAACCATTCATTTGGGAATATCAAGAACAAACAGAAATTAACAGAAATTTCTAACTCACCAAGATCTGCCTGTAACCCTGACCTCAACCACAACCAATACCCAATCTCTGAAAATTTAAAATTATGTTTCAAGGTAGGTGTCATTAACATACTGCTAATGGGACATAACATCCCATTCAACCATGGAGCATGGCAGCTGCAGGGAGGTAATAGTTTGGGCTATTTTCTTTGCTGAGATGTAGTGTCTCTCTTCCAGGGACTGATGGATTGTTTCTGCCAACAAAGAACACCATAATTCCTCACTGGCTAAATTCCAACAGCACAGGATCAGCATTCTTAAGGTAATTCTTAGAGGGAAAATAAATTTTCAACTGTTTATGACACCTATCATGTAAATCTGCCCATTTTATTAATTTCTCAGTCTTATAAAATATAACATAGTTTAAATGCCCAACAATTTATTTAGATTTCAGATCATGGGGTCATGTGATTCCTGGATTTCATTTATAAGAAGAGGAAGCTGTACTTTAGCAAAAATACCTGCTAATGTGGCAACTGCAAAGATACAAAAGTAGCAATCCCCAAAACAAAGATCCAAAATTTATTTTTAACTAATTAGTTAATTTTTATCATGCCTGACTCATAAAACAGGTTTTCATTAGCTGGAAATAACGGTTTGTTCACATTGCAATTTGCAGTTTAAAGATATTTCAGGACATGATGTAAACAGCATAACCCCTCAAAAAACATGTTCCAGCTCCAAATAGACTTAATGTGTTGGAAAGTGCTGATCTAGACTAAACCAAATCACTCTTGAACCTATCTGATTCTACTGAGGAAAAATAGCATCTGCTGCAGTAATGACTAAACTCAAAAATGCCTGTTCTAGGTGATCCCCTGTAGGTGCATAGATACTAGAGATACTTTTAATAACCTTTTAATACATTTCTGGCAATAATTAGGCTCAAAATTTCATCATCCAAATGGTTATGTGTGGATTAATTTTCAATTTTTAATCAACCCAAAAAGTCAAGGATCTTCAGACATTTAGCCTGAGTTTGTCATCAAACTGACAGATTCTCATTTAACTGACAGATACCCCGTTTAGGATTGTTACATCAGAACACTGCTGGATAGCCCTGATGCTTTATTAGAAATCTACCCCACAGTGCTATATTTCAGTCTTCCATATGGATTTTGGCAAAGTTGTGCTTTACACAATAGTCTGCATTTCATGTGTTAACTATTGAAGGATTATTCTGTTACTGCTCTTGTCCTTGGTGAATTTCCCTGCACAAATATATTGTTTAAAGAGGCTTTCTTCCGCTAAAACATCTTTTATTTCTGGCAGCTTATTCTGTCAGATCATCTCTTACTTCTGTGCTGCCAAGGAGATTATAATGAGTTAGCTTGCATTAAAAGATAAAGAATAGAAATTCACAATCATTCTGGCAAAAGTATTCAGGGAGTGATGAAGGGTTGCAGGGGTAGAGAGTGGACCAACAAACAGAGACTGTCATTATTGCATTATCTGTATATTTTGCTGTATGAGATGTTTTCTCTTACCTTCCCTCTTGCGAACCATAAGGATTGTATTGGAGCATTCACATTTATTTTTGCTCAGTAGGATCGTGTATCAAAGTGTTTCTTAGAGGAGAAAGTTTGTTTATGAGGGAAGTTGGGTTTATACTTTGATACAGTATATTGCTCCAGGATTTTGAGAGCTAATAACCTCTGCCCACATTCCTGCTAGGAAAACAAAAATGAATCTTCTATTGTTATTATCACAAGGTTGGATAAAGTTATGTTTTACATGGAATTCGTGGGATATGCACCTTTGGGGCCTTTTATTCCTGCAGAATATTTTGTGATTCTTGAGCTTTAAAAAGAGAAAAGGAGAAAACTGAAGAATAGAAGCATGCCTAGCTCAGAGCAGCCGCTTCAGAGCTCCCAGGAATGGCCAAGCGTGTTATATGACATATAAAAATCTTGTGGCACATGGCAACTAAGTGGACTTAGCACTGTATCAAGTCCTTGAACAACAGAAATGGCAGAAAATTCATTTGACTTTTACACATGAACTATCTTCAAAAGTGTGAAGCTTGCCTTAAGTAACATAGCAGACACAGGCTAAGAGGGGCAATCTAGCAGGTAGAAGGAATTGCTTAGAGAGATTATCATATGGGGATATAATTTTCTATGAAAGATGAAAGAAAGCAGGAAGGGTGTATTCAGGAAGCTATTGAATTAAGAAATTGGGAAAATTCTCATCCAGTCTCACATACTTACTATATAGAAATGCTGATGTTTCCAGGCAATTTTGATGAAGATGTTTTGCTGATCTGAATGCAAACTTGAGTACTTCAGACAGTTTTATGACATTAGCAGATGATAATTTTCAGAAGTGCTCAATGCTACTGCCACTTAAAATTCAATCAAATCCCTGGTGTTTCAGTATGGTAGTACCCAAGCATCCAGCACTGCAATTTTTTTGAGATCCACTAATATACAGAACAAGATGACTGTTGACTCCTGATTGTGTTTGCTGACCTGAGGCACCAATGGTTTTCTCAGAGGATAGGAGAGTTCCTTGGTTTAACAGTGTCTTTGGTCTTGGCCTTTTCAGCCTTTCAGCAGAGGGGTTGCTTATCAGGGAGCTCCTGGCCACAGTGACCATCCCAGATCCCTGCAGGTCCACATCTGACTTGGCCACTAGTTTTCTGGTAAAATCTGTTACCTTATTTTCCAGCTGTCAACAATGTTCCTGATTTGATATGTGTTCAGAGAGGAGAAGCAAACACAAAATTGCCTGAAGTCTGGTAGATCTGAGTTATGCTCCATAAGACTGTGAGTGACACAAGCAGCTTCAGCAGGTCCATCCTATTCAAAGACACAGCCCCCACAGGAAAATATTTGGAAAATTATATGTCCCATATGAATGGAATATATATCTCACATAAAATCCTGTACCACATCAAATTAGGCTGCTTCAGAGGAGAGTAAAGTACCTTCCTTCCTGTAGCAATTTTCTTGAGTTGAAGATATTCAGACCCTATATCCTAGTAACCAATCATGCTAATAACTTTACAAAAAAATACAAGGGCTGCATATGAGGTACTTTATCAAGTCAATTGCTGTAAACGAGGAGGTGAAATATTTTCCCAAATGCTCTGTAATATTTGCTCTGATTGGATTGTGGTAATAATGTATTTACAGTAACCTGTCTAATGCAGGGTAAATAAATGCAGAACAAGCAAAGTCAAAATCTGACTAGAATACACGATATCTAGTTAATGCATTTCTGTGTAGGTGAAAGTACCAACAGAAATACACTAATTATAAAAGCTAAAGTACTATTTATCAGAGGAATGTATTAGATTTAATGCATGTAATATATGATGTGAGGAAGACAGGTTTTTCTTTTTCTCTGACCAAAAATTATTTAGACTAGACCTACTGACAAACTGCAACTGCAGACATTTCATCTTCTGTTCATAAGACCTTCTCTTTAATTTCAGGCTAAGGAGGAGGTTACTTTTGTCTGCTGTGTAGCTAAAACTTCTTATGCAGTATTGTGCTTAGCAGCAATTCCCACAGACTTTCCTGAGGTGCCTACAGTCAATGATGGATGAAATTATCTCTGGGTAAAAGAAGAGGTGTATTACAGTTTATAAAATGTCATGGATTCTCATTAATTGCTTGCATGTCATCACTGTGCTCAGCATGGTGTAAATATGCACCTTGTTTCAAAGAAAGAAGAGGTGTAACTTTATTTGTAACTTTATCTGCTTCCACGAGTTAACAGCTGGCTGTGCATCATGCCTTTTGCCATTTATGCCTGTTCCACTGCTCTGCCTAAGATGTTTTATCCTGCAGCTTCCCAGAAAAAACATTTGACAGTACAGTGCAGTGTACCTCCACCTCTGAGCTCATCACGCCTCTTTGTAAGGCAAAGTGTTCTGTTCCTCACTGTTCTGCTCTTCAGGGAGCACTTTTGAGGCCAAACTTTTTCTCTCCCATGTTAGACATGGTTTAATCACTGCATTTTTGCTATTAGTACTATTTTGCTATTTTGGAATACCCAGTTCACTGAACTAATTGCAGAGTAATTTTTCCAGCTCATAGTAAAAGTCCATTATACATTAGTCTTAGCATAAAATAGCTTACAACCCTCTTACATAGCCAAAGCACATAGTTTTTATTTTCTCAACAGTTTTTGGGTCCAAGGGCCACTAAGATGATGAACAAAACTAGTCTTGATCAGATCTGCAGGCTCTACTTGTACAAGATGAACTATGTCTTACTACCAATAAATTAACATCTCTAGCACTGAGGCTGACTGTCAAAAAATAACTTTGTCCACACTGTTGATCTCTCTTAGTCTTGAAAACAGAAAAGTTATTTGTAGATTATAGCTTAGAATATTTCTTTGTCCATATTGATTCTTAGACTGTGCCCAGGATTTAAGGAAGAGCTAAATATCTTGAGTCAAAGCTGTGTCAGGCTATAATGTCGTTATAATGGTTTAGATAATTGTGTTCATTGCCTAGGAATGTTTCTTCGTACTTTTCACTAACCTGGGTCTGGTCTACCAGGACAGTTACATTTCTTGTAACCGTTTATCAAAAAGCTGCAGGAGCTCAGTTCTGTCACATTTCTGTTTCTCCTCCAATTTTCAGCTGTTTCAACTCAGCTAAGATAATAGGCTTCCTATTACTGCTCTTTTATTTCACAGAAATATGCTGTTGCACCCGTTTCCACTATGTCTGTACCTTGAATAATCCAGTGATCTGTTCATCCACTCAAGAGTCAAAATCACATTGTGTTTTGGGGCTGTTTCCATTTTGTTTTTACATTGCTGGTTTCACTTAACTTCAATGCAGCAAAATGGTTAAAATAATTTTTTTCCCTGCGTTCAATGCAGAAAATATTCCTTAGAAGCTGCTTCTTTTACCTAACCAGCATTCATCAATTCTATAATGCTGACTTCCCAGAAATAACTCTAGCTTCATTTTCTGTGATTTCTATTCCTCTTTCCCCCACCTCCCCACCTGTATTTTTACATTCATCTGTTCTGCTCATTGCTTAGAACAAGTACAGTCTAAAATCAGTATGTTCTTCTTTTATTCCTTAGTGCATGGATTTGGAATTCTAACTTTAGATACCTGAGCTTGACTATTGTATCACGACATATAAATACAATTCCATGCCTAGGAATAGGCTTGCTCTAGGATTCACAAGTTTGTAACTACTGGTGATAAGTAAACCCCACAAAACCTCATATGAATACTCTATTAAAAAAAAAAAAAAATGCCATAAAGTTTATCAAGTATTTTTTTTAAATGAAAATGTCAGAAATTTTTTCTCAAGGCTTTGAATGGAAAATGTATTATTTTGTCTACAATGTAGTTTAAGAGTTAAAGAGCTCTAGAACATATGCTGTGAGCTACACTGTACTCCATGACAGTAACCTTGCAAATCCCAACATGGCCCTTTTCTTGCACAGCAGTTTACAAAGATTAGGGACCAAATTTGGTATTCAGTGTGTATTTCCAGTCATTGCATTGGTCATTCAAGAATTTTGGATATCTTAAAAACACGGCATCAACTACACTAATTAAAACCAGTTTCAGCAGCAAATCTGCCTCCGTTACAATCTTTTGGCACCAGTGAACATTGTATTTTGAGTTCTTCTCAGTTTCTCACTTTCACTTCAAAAATATGGTTTTGAGGATTGAAATGGAAAGAAAAGAGTGTTTACTGGAGAAGCTTTTGCTTTTGAAAGGCAAAGGAGGACAGTGGTGAGGAATTGAGCAGCCAATGTTGGAAGGGACCTGAAAAACTCACCTGGTCCAACCTCTCATGGCAAGGGGAACCTAGGGGAGATTATCTAGCACGCTGTCCAATGACATCTTGAAAACCTCCAGTATCACCATACCTAAAGTAATTTTGCATAACTAACCTGAAAACTTTATTTTCAATAATGCAGTGGATACTGGTCTAAGTTTTCTCTATTCAACAATTTATTTTTACAGACTTTTTAAAGTTGAAAATGAACTTTTATTTGTAAAAAAAACAAACCTAATGTTTATGAGTCTTGGATAACACTGTCAGAAAAGACATAATCTGTTTAAAGCTTGCACTCTAAAAAGAAAAAGAAAAATAAATTCATTCAACCAATGGGTATAAGCAAAAATAGTCAAATACTCTAACTCAGCTCAGTGGATTAGACAAAGCAGGATGAAACATTATTCATGGTATTTATCCTTGAGGTATAGAACCAGTGACTTGTCTTTAATTAAAGAAAGAGAGGACCTAAATGTTCTTGTGCATATGAACAGAAAGGGTAAAGGAAGGGGAAGGGAACAACGGAATTCTGCCTATTGTGCTTCTAAGGCTGACTTTGTTTAGCTCAGATAAATTGGTATTTCCTGTTCTGCCTTCCTTCCTAAAGGATCAAAATCCTTTACGGAGTATATCCTTATGGGTTTCAAGATGTTGGTAGAGAAGTGGAAACTGTAGAGTTTGCCTGCATCCACTATATAGACATGTGAGAGAGCAGATTCATCTATTGTGGAAACTCCTGTTGTTTCAATCTCTTTTGCTGCTAGTGATAACAAACCAGGGTGCAGAGGGAAACTGAGAAGACATAGAATTTTTTTAGTATTCAGATTCAGATATCAAAATATAGGGTTTGGTTTTGGACCACTTTTAGAGAATAGTTCTAATCAATTATTATAGTTTGTGCATTATACTGGAATTGAACAAAAGGAACTGAGGTGCTGGCAACAAGTCAAAGTTGAATGTACCTATTTCTTATTTGATAAAATGAATGAATGATTTCCAGCACAGCTTCTGAACTTTTAAGAAAGGTCACTCACTCACTACAAGGGAAATTGTCTTTCAATCAAGTTCTCTCCCAGCTTTGGCTTGATTTATGTCTTATTGCAAGTATTATCTGAAAATGAAAAATAACATAATGCCATAAAGGTGTTATTGGAAAATGGAAAATAACATCACTTCCATTATTGCTGACATGAAGCCAAGCTGATCTGTGAATAAAAGCCTTGCAGATGATCAAAAGCTCACATTGTGTTGTTGCCACCAAAGACAAGTCTCAAGATAGCCTCTTACTATATTTTCAGGGCTCTTGCAGCAAGTCTTTTGTGACTCTGGGAAAAATTAAGCCTCATTATTGGCCTAAATACAAGCTCACAGCTGTGAAGATTCTTTTGGCAATGAGATAAGCCCCAAAGGGATTTGAAATAGGAAAAGGTGTTTCCCATGTGGTTAAATGAGAAGCCCTGCCAAGGCTTAGAAGGCAGAATGGAGAAGGAAGTGCAGGTGAGATGGAAATAAAGGATTCAATTCTGTAAATTAGATGTGGCTTGGTAGGTGCAGTGGCCTTTTGAATTAGTATGTCCTTTCCAGTGCTCAATGCATGAGCCTGGGAAAGCCAGTCAGTGTTTGGTACCTTGGTTATCCATTTCCAAGTGTGTAATTATCTCACAAGGACAAAACCATGCTAGGGAATTGAATGCCCAGGAACTACAGAGGAGTTCTAAGACCCCAAGCAGCATGAGTTGGAAGACTTATGACACACTGAGAGCAGAGAACCAGGAAGATGCTGAGAGATATTGTTCAGCATAAGAGTGAAACCCAAACACATGTATATACTCTGCTGCAGTGTACACACCTCTACATTGTGAAAATGATTGGTAGGATGTAGCCAAATAGATTATTTTTTAAAATTAGAAAACAGGTATATCAGGGGCTAAAAATGCTGAACCACCATCTGAAATGGCCAATTTTCAGAGATGGTTTTTTCTCAATTTCTTTTTTTTAAGAGGTCAGATTGCAGAGAAACATCCCTATCAAACTGAAGAAAGTGCACTGTTTTGAGCAGTTTGCCATTTATTCAGCCTTTCACCTGGGCAGTGTGGTACCTAACAACAATATGTTCTGTAGAAGAGTGCAAATGCATTCTCAGAACAAACTGTGTCAGACAAAACTTCACTACATAATTACTTAAACATGCTCAGGCTCCAGTCCCCAAAGCACCTCTGTCAGTCAGCTGGTGTCATCCAGTGACTCTCAAACACGCTCACTGAATAAAATGAGTAGTCTAATCACTGTTTGGGGATGTATACTCAGTCACTAATTCTTTATTATACACTCATGAATTTTATTGAATCTTATTATTCATAGCCTAAGCCATAGGTTTTGACTTGGAACTCAAAGAATTTTTCACTCTAAAACGTCAGATATTTTGACTGTTCATTGCTATTAAGCTAGGACAAAAAGCCTTACCTGTCAGCTTTCTGTCCAGGTGATCATCACTAATTCTGTTTTACATACGACCCAAAATGTCTGGCTCATGTTTATAGACTGCCTTGCAATTTGTTGCTCCAAGATTCTATTCAGCAATAAACATGATTATCAATGTCAGATCTGCCAGCAAGCCTCTGTAAGGCAGTTTGAGTATCCCTAGAATTGCATGATCCTCTCTTTTTTCTCTGAAACACAAGGCAGAACAAAGCAGCAGAATGAAAAGCCTACATGTGGCTTCTTGTATGACAACAAAGTACCAACAGTACAGTAAAACTCCTTTAATTTGTGAATTTGGAAGAAAAGAAAGGAGCCTACCATGATTAAAATCACTGTCAAATACACAACTTATCTTTTTCCCACTATTTATTCCAAAGAAATTTTCAGTGTGTCTGGGAATATGATTGAAACTGATGAACAAGACTGGCTCTAAACTGAAAAACAGATTACTGACACTTAGCTTCAAACATGGATAATTCCTACACCCTGCTTGTACAGGTGCTGATAGGGAATCTGACATGGGGCTGATGTCTATGCAGCCACACAAGGAGATAAGAGACTGAGGTAGAGTGAATTTGACTTCTGAACTGGAATTCATCAGAGGTAGTGCAGCATTTGAAAATCTCACTTGACTGAATTATTACTTTATCAATCAAAATATAAAAACTTCCATGTACATGCTATGTTCATGCCTGACAAGACTGCTTGACTTTTTACTCAATGTCTTCCTGACTAGCAGGAGTAGAGGAACTGTGGAGATGGAGGAAAATGTAATTTTCTGTATCTTCTGTCCTTACACTTCATGGGACTTTCTAATTTACTGCTACAGAAAAAAAAATTGAGACCAAGGTCTTGTTTGCTAAGATACTAATTTTAAATATCAGAGTAACCAAAACTAAAATATTATGTTTGAATTGTATGTATTAAATGATAACATGGGAAGAACTAGTGACAGGTTATTTAGCCTGGGACTGTTTTTGCTAGTTCACTGCAAAATTTTGCCAAAAGTAGCCAAACATCTCTTTGCATCTAGAAATTGTCATGTTTTACTTTTACAAATTAAATGGATGCATTGGAATATTAACTTTGACATAACCCCTGAAATCAGAAGGTAAAAGTAATGCTTTACACAGAATAAAAGTGGATCTAGCTGCTCAGATATCGAATTCAATGTTGAAACTAAGATATTTGCAGTTCTGTCTTGTGTGCCACATTTTGTTGACTCAGAGATAAAATAGAAGCTGTGTTCTGTCCTGAGCATAAAAGCTGAGTCTGTACATGAATGTAACTATTTCTGCTTTGTACAGATTAACACAGGATGGCATTTGTAGTCTCTCTTTGCTATACTGACTGCTAGAATCTGAGAGGTTTAGGAAGGAGTTTTTTCATTAGAACATATCCTGGCACTGGAAAAACCTCCTTGCAGAAACCACAACAATGTGCTGAACAGACAGACCCTTTCTGTGCTGGGCTTTGTGTCACTGCAGTGAATGGCTTATATTTAGTGTACTCCTTACATTAGGAGACATTTAAAGACATTACTTTGACTTAATTGGGCCTCAGTTGTACTGGACAAAGCTAGTGTCGATTTTTGACTTTGGCCTCCAGTTCTTTGGTATGCTAGTATTAAAGATACTAAAATCACTTTGTAGGGTAAGTTTCACTCCCTCATTCGTACTAATAAAATTTCAAAAATACTGTCTGGGAATGTCTTATGCAGTGCTATATCTGCATAAACTTCAAGCTTTAACTGTCATGGGAAAGGCCTTCCATGGTTAAAGCCAATTGTTATAGCCTACAGAAAACCCAGACTGTTTCCCTCCCCCCTCCAAACCTTGTCCTTCAAAAATTACAGAGGGAAAAAGGGATATAAATTAAAAGAATCATTGCATAGGCCTGAATTCCAGTTTTGTGGGGGTTTTTGGTAAGATTTGGGAGGCCTTCCCATTTAAAAAGCAAAGAAAGAATTTCAAGTGGGAAAAAAACTTGTAATTCTCATAATGTTGACATTCTAGGCTATCTAATTAATGCCTTATTGTGCCTGGGTGGAATGGTCAACTTTAAGTCAAGCAAAAGATCAGGAGCTGTTGAAACGCAAACGTTTAGTCCTTCAGTGGGAGCAGGAAGGGTAGGAGACATTTACACACCACAAGAGCCTTGCAAAGAGACATCTATTCAGAGCTCTGTGCTGAGGGACTGCATCAGTGTTCTGTTTGCTGTGCGTGGCTCAGGGCTAACGCAGCCAGAGCTGGTTATTAGCTGGAGCGAGGAGCATCCTCTCCTGGGAGCAGGCAGTGCAAAGGCAGAGCACTCCAGCAGGGACTGGGCAGGCAGCAGCACAAAGGCACATCACCACCACAGCAGCAGCAGCCTCAGTGAAGCTTTGTTGACAGGCAAGACCTGACAGCCCTCAGCCACGAAGCAGAGTTTGCCCAAGATTGAAAGCAAGCAGTAATTAGCCTTGGTTACGCTGCAGAACAGCCTTCCCCCAGAAATCTGCTGTGGGGCTGTCTTGTCTTCCTTTAGTAAGATATTTTGAAGGCAATTGATTCATGTTTGCAAATGATAAAATGACTCATTAAACACCAGGTTTAAATTCCTTTCACTCATTGAGAGGGACATTTTACTGCAGCCCTTTAAATCTGCATTTAGCCCTTGTTCTGCTAGCTAAGGCTTGTCATAAGTTACATCTCCCATGCTTGTCCCAGTCAGGCACCAGTGGTTGTGCAGCCTGCTGGTAGGTTGGTATAGCTACCCATGCAGGACACTGAGGCCTCTTAGGTTCATTCACAAGGCTTTCAAAATGAAGAGTAAAACAGAGCTATTTTATTTAATATGGGTGTTTTATTGAAATGCTTTGTTTACAGGCACATAGAAGTGAAAAGGGAGGAATAGATTAATAGGAATGCTAAAAGAGGAAGTGCTCCATCAGTCTTCCCCCCCACATTTTTTCCCCCATTAACTGCCCTAGAAATTAGGTTCTAAGGCTTGAGGGAATTGAAGGCAAATCTTTCTTCTTACCTGTGGTGTCCAGACTACTCTCAGAGAAGTTCCCTAACAACCAGTTTTTTTAGAATTTGGTTGCCTTTGATCTTGACTTTTAATGCTGTTCTCATGTCCTCTAGGTTGAGGGTGAATCCCACCTTTTGTGGTATGTAGGCTGATGGTTAGTGGTATCACAGTTCTGAGGTAGATTAGCAGCTCTACAGTTGCAAAGTGTAGTGCTAAGATTTCTTAAGTAAACGAAAATTAGTCTCTAGCCTAGTGAATTGTACATTCCCCAGGAAAACAAAAGATTTTGGTTTCTGTTGCTGATTACAAAAGCAAGTAAATGTTTTTTAGACATAGAAAAAGACCAGAAAGATGGATTGCAGGCATACCCCCAAATAACTACTGATTTTCATCCTACTTAGAGAAATATGGTAGTTAGGAGATATCGGTTCATTTCCCTGTTTCACCAAAGGGAACTGCATGTCCCTTACCCCACCTGAGCTGCAAAGAAAGGGGACAATTTTTCTTCCTTTCTCTAGGGATGCCAGCTCTCTTAGCAGGAGTGATGTTTTTAATTTAAACTGAATTGGAATATTTCCAGGGTAACTGCATCATTAGTTGAGGATGCTGTTTTCCATAAACACATGCAGCAAGTGCCTCAGACTGAAAACAACGCTATCCCCAGTGTTACCAGCTTGTCCTCAGGAGTGCATGTGAGACACAACAATTTTAATTTGTTCATCTAAGCAACAGGAGAGCCGTACCAGTGAGCTGGATGCTGAAAGAAGAATGGCTGTTCTTTATCCCTTCCTCAGTTAAGAGGTAAGAAGTGCAACAGGATGGAAGGTGGAGCAGCATGCATTTCAGGCTGTAAGGAGAAGCTGCCTTGCGGACATTTGTGATGAGCTAACTGCTCCAGCCAGGCATTCTTGGATGTACAGCCATTCCAGCTGGGCGAGGAGAAGAGTTGTCAGTCCTTCTTACAGACTGGATGAAGAGTCTGGATTTCACTTTTTGCAGCTGGAGTGCTCCATGCTGTGGCTAGCACAGGTCCTTCCCGTGAGAACATTTTGCTACATTTCACAAACAAAGATAAAGTTTGGATGTTTTGCAAACAACGTCTCCGGATTAGGTCAGTTCGGGCTTGGCCAATTGGGCCTAGGGGGAGGTCTTGGGCTGACCAATCTGGGTGACCTCTGTAAACTCTATATATATGGAAATCAAAACAATAAAGCTCTCTTCTCTCTTTCCTTGTCTGAGAACCTGGGTCATTCCTCAGCTAGCGGCTCAACAGCGACACCATGCTGCCTAATCCACTGCTGCTTTCCCTTGGCTCAGAGCTGAGAGGAGGTAGCTGGTACTGTAACCTGACTGGATTGGTGGAATTTCCTTAAAATATGAATTTATACACAATTGATCATAAAATGCACTTGTGCAACTAACTCTTTTCTGGCTAGCAAAGTAGAAGAGCCATTGCTCTGAAATCTTATATTTCCAACAGAGTATCTCTTCAACTACTAAATTAAAACAACATCGCTGGTATATGAGTGTTATTCTAATCAGCTGTTTAAAGGTTTCAGTTATTCACTGCTTCCCAATAGAGGGGTCATTAAAACCTTGACACTCTAGTGTTTAATTAACTTATGCTTCCTTATTCATTTAAGGCCATGTATTTCAACACTAGTAGCAAGTGATGGGTTTGCCTTTGTGCAATATCATTAGAGAATAAATTGCACTATGTACTTTCCTCAGTGCTAATAGTTTGGAATCTTTGAGCTGAATTAACTTGACTGTAATTGCAGTGCATGGCAGAAACATTACAAAAACCAGAAGTTTTGTATAGGCATTTATTTTGAAGAAAAATTCTGGTTTTTTATATGTCATTTTAAGGTAGAAAAATGGTGGTGGCAGAATATAGCTTTTAATCTAATGTACTGTAGCCTAAACAATATCTGTTTAAAAACTAGAATTTGTTAGCTGGAAATCTTCATGGGCAAAACTGGTTCATTGGCACTTCTGAAAGTTAATCAAGCTTTCAACTGTTTGTAATGAGAAGATAAGATTAAACTGTGGCTAAATGTTAGATGCTAGTTATTAGACTCAATCTCAGGAAGCAAAACACACCTAAGAACAAACTTACATTTAAAACAGAATTCTAGCAAACTTGCAAAATATCAACAGTGTCTCTAAGGTCTTGAACAGTGGTTTTAAATTTGGTAGCAGTGCCTTTTTTGTCAGAATGTGTGCTTTTCAGTGCCTGAAATACTGCAGAAATTTAGCCAAGGCAGAATCTTAAAGTAATTGAAATTTGTACATGCTCAAGTGAGACTTCAGTTTTGCTGGCTGATATGTTGAATTATCCCATCATGATTGAACTGAGTCAATCAAAACCAAAAATGTGAACTTGATCTTCAATAACTGTTCTGGACCAGGATAAACATGGACATTAAAGCATGGAGCAAGGAATCTGTCTGTCTTTTTCTCATCTTCTGTAGCATCTGTGCCCACATCTGGTGAAAGGGGAGGAGGAAGAATAGCTGATGCAAAAGCTGCATTGCAGAATGGAAGGACAGGGACAAGGATTCTGATGAAAGTCAGATGATGAAGAAATTAAGTGAAATGGCATTTGATTGAAGCTCAAAATATTAAAATGAAGAAGCAGATAAGGAAGGGATTGCATAAAGAATTAAGGGCATGGACATAGCTAAGGACAGCTATGTAGCTCACACATGGAGCTAGTGGGCCATGGTAGAACTGCTGGTGAAAGAAGGCAGATGTAGGGCAGAGAATCTTGAAGAAAGAATTTTTAATATTTTGCAAATCAAAATAGGAGATACTGGTACACTAAAGTAGAATGTGCCTGCTTATTCTGTCATGTCTCATTTGAGATATCAGAACCTGAAGAACATTTAGAATTGTATAGCTCTCTGGGTTCAGCTTTCATTGATTTAATTGTATTTGAATCTACCACATTCAAATACATCAGTAAATCCAACCCCATGGTATCCAGCTGGATACACAGAAAATGAGGCATGTAAAGGTCCTATATTTCATGTGTTATGACACAGGCTTTAATGACATAAGTATTATGAGATAAATATATTTATTTATACCAGAAATATAGTTGTGCAAGTATGGGCAATTTCTGATAATTTCTTCTGGAATTTGTGGTTCTGGCATCCATGTAGGCACGTACAAATATGTTTATTCCTTGCATCAAAACCTTCTAACAACCAGTGTGGTTAAATTAATCTGCCTTGCAATATAGCTGCACTGTGAATATAAATTATTACAAGGTGATTCTTCCTGACCTATTCTTGAATTAACCTCCCCTATTTACCTGGCCACAGTATGATCTCCACTACACCACTGTGGCTTCTGCTAGATTTGTAGAAAAGGATATATCCACAGTACATAGCCAAAGAAGTAAATTCTAGATCTCATCTCACAGGCTGCTTCTAGGAGAAGCCTGCCTGTCCTCCATGGTAATATCCTCAGAAGGGGCCAAGTTCTTCCTTTAAACACAGAATTTCCTCCTGCCATGAGCAGGAATCACGGGATGAGAGAGCTCAGCTCCCCAGAGAGAAGGGACTTGTTTTCCCTTGTCTGAGCCAGGCATACCTGACAGCCTCTCGGTGGCACAGCAGAGAAGATAAGAGCCTTTCTCTACTCAAGCCTTGCTGCTAGTGCTTCTATTTTTGAAACAGGCTTATTCCAGTTCTTGAGCTTAAATCAAAACAAAGCTGGGGTTCTGTGAAGCTAAATGGATTATATTGTCACAACCTCCTGTTCTAGCAGCATAACTCCTTGAATAGGTTTTCATTATTTGATCCGAGATAATGGAATCAGCTTATTACTCCAGTGTAGCAGTTCTTCATGTCTATAACTTCAATCTTTAACATTTCCAAAGGGCACTTAAACACTTGGTGTGCAATAATTTTTTTTTATCTAGACTCTTACAGATAACATTTTTATTTTTCCCTGAGAACAGTACAGAATCATAATTCCAGAAGCTAATAATCACTGAAGGCTTTAACCACATTTATCCTTTAGAACATTAGTTATTTCTTTCTCAGCATCTCAGATTTCTCATTGACACTTCTGGGCCACATTACAATGATTTTTTTTAACCTGCACCTTTTTCCCAAGCTTTCATTTATCATTTTGAAAATCCTATAATTAAAGTAAATCCTGATTCTTTACCCAGTATTTTCTCTAGCATAATCATTTGGATTTGTAAAATTGCAGTGAGCAAGTTGAACATTACAATTAGGGCAGTAGGGAAAATGGCTTGGTATATGTCAGTTCTTCTTCCCTATGCTTCCCCCAGAAAAAAAATTGTGTCTTTCACAAAACTATACTATGGCCTGAATTATTTGCATGCTTTTTGTGCAAGCTATTGGGCAATTTCAATTGATTAAATTAACTATTTTTTATCTGAGCTTTATTTCTTTCTATGCTGAAAAAGTTCAAAATGGCTCAGACTTGCTCAGTGTTCTTGGCACAATGTTAGATTATATTATTTTTTTAAAAAGAGAGAGAGAGAGGAGGAGTGTTTTTCAATCTCTTCCTTTGTGTTTTGAGCTGTGTAATTAATTCTAGTCTCTTATTTGGAGTGTCTGAGGTCACTTGGTTTGCTTAGCCTGGGGAAGAGGACACTGAGGGAAGACTTCATTGCAGTTACAACTTCCTTGTGAGGGGAAGAGGAGAGGCAGGCACTGATCTCTGCTCTGTGGTGATCGGTGACAGGATTGAGGGAATGGCCTGAAGTTGTGTCAGGGGAAGTTTAGATTGGATATGAGAAAAAGGTGTTTCACCCACAGGGTGGCTGGACACTGGAACAGCTCCCCTGGGCAGTGATCACAGCACCAAACCTGACAGAGTTCAAGAAGTGTTCAGACAATGCTCTCAGGCACGTGGTATGACTCCTAGGGATGGTCCTGTGCAGGGCCAGGAGTTGGACTCAGTGGTCCATGTGAGTCCCTTCCACCTCAGCTGATTCTGTGATTCTGTGATCAGAGTTTATTTTTGTTGTGGTATTTGATTGCAGTTGTCAGAAAATCAGCCATGTTCCCTGTTTCTTCCTTTTCTGTGTAGTCCCTGAAGTTGAATGGTTTAGAAATCTTTCCATATCCAGACTGAAATTTTTTCCCTACATACTTTTTTCTCGAAAATTGTAATGCATGATATAACATAAGAAGGAAATAAGGCTTTCTTCTTTTATTTTGGGTGGGGGGTTTTCCAACTCAATAAATTAACCATAGTTCTTGGGATTTTTATTTTGTTTTTTCTACTGTAATGACAGGAGCAGTGATTCCCACCAGCAAGATATAGCACTTATTTCTGCATTAAACCTTGCTGACACAGGAAGAAACCTCTATTCTGTTGTCACTGGGGAAGCATCCGTAACTTGGTTTCCAACTCTTCTCAGATCAACTTTGAGATTTTTAAAGGCATCAAGTGTTTAAACCATGTCTTAGGGTTCGATTTGTTTTTGGCATTTGTAACTGTGATGTTCTTGCATCCTGTCTAGAGCCTTTGCTGCCAGATTATTTCCCTGCAACCTTTCCCAGCAGTTTTCTCGTGAGTGACAGGAATAAGCCCTGATCTCCAAATTACCTTTGCATTGTTTTGTCCTATTATTTAGGTCTCTTCAGCAACTATACGGTTAAAGATAGCTGTAAATAAAGAGGAACACTCTCTGCCCATCCTTAAAATATATTTTCTCTCTTTGTATCTTTGTGAAGCTGGCAAATACAACATTATACTGTGTCCTAGGCTGCAATATAGATGCGTTTAAGTATTCTATTACCACCAGCTGTGGGCCATTAGCTGCTATCAGCTGCTAATGACCCACTCCCGATGACCGGCAATGGGCCATCAGGGACCCACCGTGGGACTCATGGACTTATCTCATCCCATTGTGGGATGCTCTGCCCAGGAGGGAGGAGCCAGGTGTTCCCACCTGGATATAACCTGGCCTTGGAACTGCCTGAGCTAGCCTGGTCTACTGGGTTCCCGGAGGACAAGAGCTACCACTGGATCTTCAGCTGGAGACCAGACCTTCACAGGATCACTGCTTCAACTGGACTACTTCAGTTGGACTGCTACTACCACCCTAACCGGGTGTTAGGTTGTATCTGACTTTGTCAGTGCTTTTCCTTGTATTATTTAATTTATTTTTAATTTCAATCTTGACTTCTGATCTCCCACTGGTTTGTTTTCAAACCAATACATACTGGCTGTTGATGTCAGAAAACTGCAACACAAATTAAGTGACATTCTCTAGTTGTATAAAACTGTACTGAGGAGATGAGAACTGGGCATCAGTGTCCACCATCCTGTAGCATTTGCCACAAGTAAGATGGATTGTGAAAAGTGAAGTGGGAAAGGTGCTGGGGTTTTACCTTACACTTGAGCTGTGCTGCAGGGAGCTGATGGAATATGTGGTAAACAGAAATGCTCTGTCTTTATTTGAACAGTATCCACTGCATATGTGCAACTTAGACTCTCACTTACTGTTTAAAAAGACACTTTAAGTACAAATTGAGATGCTACCTCTACTCTTCCTCATTTCTTTAGAAGAAAATTCTTAACCTTTAAAGTTCCTCGAAGAGTTCATTGGCAGTGTGCTGCTATGAGCTTAAATGTCTCCAAAACTGTACACCTTTCTCACATAGGAGGAGTGAGTACAAACTGACTCAAACAGCTACCAGTTGGGCTTTATTTTTAAAACTGAGTGTGATTTCTACCAGATTTATGGTAGAAATGTTCACACACGAATCTGTCTCAGATTAGTAGTGTCTTTAGCATTTCAAAAATCTATATGCTGTCTTTACAAAATCTTTTGAAGGAAAAACCTCATTAACCCCCAAAATGGACAAATTGCATTTGTCTTTTATGAATATTCCTAATGTTTTTCAGAAGTAACACAAAAATTTTTTCTTTATGGTATTTAAAGGGAATATAATTATCTCAAGAGTGATTCACAAACATATGAAGTTTTCTCTTTTGCCAAGAAAAGCTAATATGCCTCTGTCAGAATTTCAATCTTACACTCTCCGTTTATTGTAATAAATGATGTTGCATCTTGTACATATTTTGCAAAATGATAGAATCACTGAATAGGAAAATTAGCCTCAATTCCTAGTGCTAAATGACATTCAAATGTTTATATCTGTGGGACAGTTAAGGACTTTCAAGCTAGTAATCCAAAGCAAGTTTTGAGGAGCTCTGACTCGGTTTTGCTTGTGGAGAAATATGTCTCCACTGCTCTCTTCCCTGAAGCTGCACGTTGTGATGGTTCATCCTCTCTCTGTTCCACTCCTCAGGCCACACTATGATCTCAGAAGTGCCCAACACCTGGGCTAAATTTCTCAAGCTTATCAGAAACTCTGTCTGCTCCCAGGAACCTATACTGGCTAGCAGTGTCCTGGGTTTTTTTTAATGGAAAGCCTTGGAGATTTATTTTTCTTGCCCAAATAAAAACACAAGTGGAGCACTATTTTTGCTATGAAGCTTTCAAAGAAAGTTACCATCTCAAATTGCGGCCAGGATGGAAGATTACTATGACCAAAACCAATTGACTTGTGACCCTATAAACAGAGGTCCTAAATGAGGCTCTTTGAGCTCTCTGGACTGCAGCAGGCATTGAGCAGCAATCTCCCTCTGACAGGGATGTCTCTCAGAGCTGGGGAATTCACAGTCTGCTGTCCTTCAGGGCTGGTGCTGAACACCAGCAATGGAGCCTGGGCTGATCCCCCCACTGCTCCAGGCCCAATCCTCAACCCACTGAGAAGATGGAAAAGAGTTTTCCCTGAATGCAGTGAACACTGAAATGTTGTTAAGTTTAAATGCTGTCGAAACCTTTAGGCCTAAAGCATTGGTCAGGTACAGGGCTAGGTTTGACAAGGGGCTCCATTCTGAACCTTGTAACTCAACAGGAAGGTCTTCCTTATTCCTTTTTGTCATTACACTTTCCTATCCTTACCCTTTTTCCATCCTCATCTTCCACGTAGATAATTTTAGGCTGAGTTTAATTTTAGATTGATTGATTTTAGATTGGAGTCTGATTTTGCTCTGTGTGCCTTAATCTTAGCTGTAGAGTGAACCCTGCCAATAAACTTTGCCATGGTTTCACTTTAATATTAAACCTGCTTTTGCAAATACCTTTGCCAGTGTCTCATTTGTGGGCCAATGCATTCATTTAATCTCATTAGACAGAGAAGGACATTGATTAGGGGCAGGAGAATCTAACCCCTCATGGCAAATTAAATTCTTATTGCAGTGACTCCTGGAAAGCCTCTGGTTTAAAGAATGCCAGAAAGCAAATCTGTGTTACTTTGGACCGAGAAAATGCAGAATTCTGCAAAAAAAAGGCAGTGTTTTAAGAACACTCTTGCAGCATCCTTTCCTGCTTATAGCAATCAGGGTAAATTTTCACCTGATTGGAGCTGTGGCACAACGACACAAGTAAAGGACCAGCACAAACTGCTTCGATTCAGGTTTCATTATCCTGAGCTCCACACATAAGAGAGATGCTAAGGATTTATTTGAGGGGGGCCTTTAAAATCTCTGTGGGAATTTTATCTGAATGACTGCTCGGGAAAGCTTCAATAGTGGGCTGGGATATAGGAATGTAAATAAGGAATGTAAATAAGTACCCAGACTGAAAAGGAAGACTGTGCCTGTCAGACACTAAAATAACAGCTGCTTAGAGCCAACTGAACCTCTATTTATGACACTAAGATTAATAATGTGAGTGGCAACCAAAGGTGAAGTGATTCAGAAATCTAGTTTTCAATTTTTAGAAATATGGAACAGGCTGGGTTTTATAGCAGCAGATGTAAGAGGGGAGGAGGAACGGGCAGGGCTGTGAAGGAGCTACAAGATGCTTTTTAGATTGTATGAAAAGCATTTGGCTGTGAACGAAAGAATGGCATTTAAATTCTTTTTCCCCTTGAAGATAATCAGGGATCTGTAGAATTAAAACTCATGAAAGGGCAGTTCATATGGCATGAGGCCAAAAGCAGCTACGTGAATGTGTTAAATAAGCATCCTTTGTAGCCCATCTGTGAGGACATACGGACTCTGCAGCTTCCCAGCAGTCCTGGCAGGTCCTGTGCAGTGTGAAGGGAGGGAATGAGGCAGCAGGAAGATGAAGTGACACTGGTCAGCTGAAGGTCTCATTACTTTAGTCCTAATTTAGGATTGTTGCAGCCAGCACGACGGAGTCAAATCACTAACAAAGATGTACATTATTCAGAGGGACAAAGAGTCTCTTGTGGTGCTTGGAGATGCCTCTGAAATTTGCAGTTGTTTAAGGTATCACTGACCTAAATGGGATCATGACCAGTCAGGGTTTCTTTCCCATCATGGGTTTTCCTTTAACCCCTTTCTTTCTCACCTGCAGGAAGGTGATTCCTTGTCCCATGGGAGAGCTTATGAAAGGAATTGCTTTGGGCTTGAGCCTCATGAGGTGGAAATGGCCATGCTGGATGCCTGAGTATTGCCAAAACATTTTGATCATGTTGTTTTTGGAAACACATGCTCTACCATCATCATAACAGGTGTGTTCCTTGCTAGACTAAACACAGAGAAACTTTATAAATGTGTTGTAAAGATTTTCAACTTTTCGTTCCCAATCTCTAGTTTTTTGTACTCATGTTCACACAGACACCCCTGTCTCCTGGGGTAAAGAATATTTTCAACAGACATTCAAAACTTGAGTCTTATTCTGAGAGAAATTGATCAAGTAGTCAGCTAGTGCTGGCTCACTCTGGCTAATGGCACCTTGGCAGTGCACTGGAAAACTGGATTTCCAACTCCAATGGAAAGTGCTCATGCAAAATTCAGCCTTAGAAGAAATTTGCATGCAAGCTGAAACCAGAAGACCCAAACTAAGTCTGCAAGTTTGAAGGTGCAGCTGATAAATATTTTTCCTAAGTCTGTCTTGTGATGGCTCTTAGGAAACTTAAAGAAACCTTATTTTTGATCTCTCAATTGTTGGCTTTTAAGTAAATGCTTTGTATGAGAACTGTTACAGAACAGAATTTGAGAAATTCAGGGTTTTGACAACTTGTAGCACCTTATGGAAATACATCACTGCATGTCAAATTTGTTTTTCAAAAGCAGAGTGTAATTCCTTGGGTCGTTTTTTTGGTTGTTGGTTTTTTTATTGGTTGGTTTTGGGCGGTTTTTTGTTTGTTTTGGGGGGTTTTTTTGTTTGTTTGTTTGTTTTGTTTTGTTTTTCCCAAAAAGCACTGGGGATCTGATCAAACATTCAGTTATCTTCTTCACAGGGCACAGTGCTGAAAACTGAGGTGGGGGCACCATGGGCAGAAAGTTCGTTTCAGTGGTCAGCACACATTATTTATTGCATCTGGATTTTTTAAAAGGTGACAGGAAGCCAAAGAAATTGCAGGATGTGCAGCATGTAAAAAGTTCTTCAACAACTTTAGGTTCCCTTTTCAGGATAAAATCTGTAGACAGCTGTCAAAGCTGACTGGTCACAAATTCCCTGCCTACTCGTTGGAACAGTTTTTCCTATCTTTCCTCTTTCTGCCAGATGCTTCAGATGTGGATAAGAGTGGGGGAAGATGAACTCTGAAGGTCATCCAATTCAGAGCAGGCAAGGGTCTAGGCTCCATGCCAGTAAAGCTGGAGCTCCAGAATGGCACAGGTTCAGGTTTCCAGTGCTCAGCACTCGGAGCTGGGCCCAGATGTGACACACTAAGCACCCCCTGGCTCCCAGCTGCAACATTCGTGGCTGCATCTCTCAAAGGCTTTTCTCAAAGGCTTTTTTTTTACTAATTTCTTTCTTTTCTGAAAATAATTTGTGTATCCTTAAAACCCAGGTTGGTTTTTTTAAGAGATCTAAAAATATGTTTGCCTGTCAGATGATCTGAAAACTACCCATTCAGACAATACTTACCATCTAAACTGAAGAAAAACATGGCAAGAAGCTTTTGCTATGCAGGGGAAGCGAGGATGAGTCTGTGTTTTCAAGTTGATTATTTTATTAATATTAATTTTAAACACCATATAATTGTGATTGCTTGGGGAGGTTTTCCCACTCTGGTCATTTTATTGCTTTTTCAAACAACCAAATATATAATATTTTTTCTAATATGTCAAGCATGAGCATGCTGTTCTGCCACTCTTGATCACTGTATTGCTATGCTGCTGTGGAGCAATCAATTCAAATCATTACAAAGAAACCAACTTGGAAGAACTTGTGAGCTTTTTTTTTTTTAAATAAATGAGAAGTTTAAGTGAATTAGTGCTATACATAGTCACTTGTCCCAAGGGGCATTCAAAGAGAGAGTGAGTGCATAAATTCTACTTAGAAGAAGGTTACTCAGAATCAGATAACATGCAGATTAGAGATTTTAAATGGAAAACTTTACCAAGGGTGCTGCTGTGTAGTTCTGCTAATAAAAGCCCAAATTGGCCTGGGGTAGTCTACCTTATTTGTGACTAGAAATAGCATGGAGAACAAGTGCATACAAGGGAGAACACAGGTTTTTTCATTTCCTCAGCTTTTTTCCCCTTTTTATTTCCTAAGTCTTTGTTTTATTTATTCCTCACAATCAATTTTTTACAGAGAGGCAAAAATTTTGGGGATGGGGCAAATTCCTCCCTTAGTTTTTTCTTTGTCCAAATTTTGCTGAAAGGTTTTGAGGATTGTTTTTTTTCTTATTTGCATGTTTGACATTGGTTGGTTGGTTTTGGCTGGTTTTTTTGGGAGGGGGTTTATTTGTTTGGTTTGGGATTTTCATTTGGGCGGGTTGGGTGTTTTGGGGTTCTTTTTGAAAATAAGAAGTCAGGTTTCTGTTTTATGGTTATTCAGAAAGCTTCCTAGGTTATTTATGTAGATGATGGAGAGAGATGTTCTTTAAGGGACTAATTTAAAGCTTCATCTACAAGCCCCAAAAGGGCTGAATCCAACCCACTTCTCTGTCTCTCTTGACCAGAAGATGGAGATTGGCCTCAGTACAGTAAAGTATATATTACTGAATATATACAGACATGCAACTGGTGCTGAGAGCTGGTTGCATTGCCCGTGTCATCATTCGGAGGTATTGATTTGTAATTACAAACCACTATTAGAGAAATAGAGACATTTCAGATAAATTTCATGCAAACAAGAGGAAGAACAGGCAGACTCACCAATCCACTGCTGTGGCCATGCAGATGTTGGCTGCATGGGAATGGGAGTGACAGCCAGGACTGGCTGACCACAAACACCCATCCTCCTTCACTAGCACAGATCTTTCTGGAGTATGTTCCCTCCATGCAGAATTTAAATCTTTCATGTTTTTAATAGTACTCACTTTTGGAAGAGGATTTCAGCTCCAGGGCTCCAGGGGCCAGAGGAAAAGGCAGGTCAGCTGTCAGGGTTTTTCTTTCCCTGATCTCCATGGATGGCAGGACACACTGTTCCTTCTGTTCACTTCAAGTTTTGCTTCAACTTTTTCTCCTTAAAACCGTGAAAACCAAATCCATGATTTTTTTTTTTTTTTTTTTTTCTCTTAATGGAAACTAAGGTATCCAAGTTTTCACAAAGTCCAAAGCTCTGGGACAACTGGGACACAGTAATGAAGAAAGTTTGTCAGATTCAATATTTCCTAATGCTATCCTAATATTGAGGGGAAAAAAAGGTGAGATTGCAGCTAGTTCACTGGTATTAAAATGTTGGAGAGAAAAGAGACAGAAAGGGTACCTAACAGTGCTGCAGAAGCAAGATGCTGGCCTACATTTTCACCATGAAGAGAGGAAGAACACTTCCTTGGGATGCTAAAGGATAATATAAGTTTTTAAAAATAATTTTACACAGCAGCTTAAGCCACATTCTTACTGATTCCACAAACAAAAAAAATTGGTCAGAGATAACACTTTCCCTGGTTTTAATTCCAAATTTAGAGCTTATGGAGTGGTTATGAAGTTTAAATATTTTTAGAATCACAAATGGGCCATTTAAACCCCAAAATACATATTTTGGATTTTTGCAAAGGCTCAGGTTTTGTGGTTGTGGGCTTTTTTTTTGGTTTTTTTCTTATTTTTCCTGAGGGAGATGTAATCTGTCAGTGTGGCTAGATTTGGCGCATCATTTAATGATGCATCAAGGGACCTATAAGGTGCATTGTGCCAAAGATTCACATTCTCTGTGACTGCTGTGAATTCTCTGCTGTCTGCCCTTTGGGCATGAGATAAACAGCATTTGCTTCAGACAGTTCTCTATCAGGATGCTCGTGCATTTCCCACAGAGCAACTGGAAAGTTTCACAGTCTTTTACTTTCTCTCTCTCTCTCTTTTGTTTGAATTGAAAGCTGAACTTCATATGTTAAGCCTTCCGCCTTCTGTAGACCTTTAAATCTTCACAGAGAAAAGGAGAGGAGAATTTATGAGCCCAGAGTATGCACAGAATGTTTAATTACCAATTTCTTTGTAGAATTGTCTGCAAGTCTGTGTTCTGGCACTAAAGTTGAAGGAATATTTTTACAGCTAGGGTGCCTTCTAATTAAATTACTTATTGGGTGGCATTTCAAATATGGCAAAGGCTTGCCATATGGCTCCTTTAAATTTCTTTAAATTTTGCGTGTTTGAGTCCCATAGACTCTAGCATACAATCAAAATGATGACCTGCTCGATCCCTAATGGCTAAATGACAGAAAAATAATTGCCTAGGATTATTTCTACTAGATTCACAGAAATAAGAGGTGCACAAGTGCATAATAAGTCCAGGTTTTAATAAGAGCAGTCAGGACTACAGCAAACATAGTGAAAAGCCAGGCAAGAGCACAGCTGCATTAAGAAAGGTCATGCATGTAGCAGGGAGATATTAGACAGGAGACTTGCTGGAAGTGCTACCAAACAGTTTAAAGTGATGTAAATATTTTAGGAAGCCTAAACCAATGAGGGGGAAAAAAGGGAAAAAGATATGAAAAAAGTGGCAGGTTATTTTGCTTTATTTTGGGGTTTTATAGTGAGTTCTTGAAACCTTCTGAATTCAGACAGGTGTGTGAGATTTTGCATGATCAAGGGGTTTTTACTGACATGTGAATAAAGTGATTGACTAATTCAGATTTGTATCATATTGTAAGTTAGGAAGTTTAAAGGCATATATGGCCTAGATAACACTGTAGACTTTCCTCTGGAACAAAATCTCCTTCTGTTACTCCATTAAAATTAAAAGGATGTTTAGGTTAGATGGATTTGCTCAAGCAGAGGATCTGACAGGTAATGACTTTCAACCATCCCTTTCATTGTGACTTTCTGCAACATTATGCATTTTTTTCTTTTAGCAGGGAAAATTGTGGGGACGAGTTTGATGGGACCTGAGAGCTTGTGCTTTTTGTTTGTTCCTGAAGGTCAGTCTGCAGCTTGCTGCCAAGGAGCCCTGGGAGCAGAACTGGGAGCAATGCCAAGGGCAGGAGGCTCAGCTGAGCTGCTGCAGGGTCAGCTCCTGCTGCCCTATTCGCTCTCAGGCCAGAGGTGTGTGATGTCTGCTGACACGTGGGGAGGTTTGTAACTACTCCCAGAGCTGACCCATGAACTCTGCTTTGCATTGACATCGTTTCTAGGGCATGCTGTCCCTCTGTGCCAGCACAGGGTGTTGGCAACAGCCACCCCTTGGTGAGTGAGCACATCTGCTCTTGTGAGCACCATGAGCAGGATCAGGTCAAAGAATGGAGACCATCTATTTTTAACTCTCTCTGAACACGATGTTCAGAGAGATTCTGCTCCTGATTCTGCTCAGGATTCTGCTCCTGAGGCCACAAGCTGCCCCTCCTGAAAAGCTTATTGTCTCATTTTGTCTCTAATTTAAAAGAATAGTAGATTTTCAGAAATAATAGCTAATATATTTGGATGCATATGGTTAAAATTTTGGGAAAAAAAAACTTGAACAAAATGCTTTAAACAAAAATTTATTCCCTCTTTCCTAAATTGCCTGAAATGACTAACATCATTGAAGACTTCTAGCCTTGATGACCAGCTTGTCATTCATGGCTCTAACATAACTGACTTTGTGTGACCAGATCTTCAGCATTTCTGGGAAACCATTCTGACATTCATTTTCAAAGCCTCAAAATCAAACCACTCACATGGGTGGTGCTCTTAACCTTTAATTGAAGCTGTCTTCTCTTTGGCGTTGTTGCAGGTGGTAGCATAAAAGCTGATGTGTTAGAAAATTGGCTGTGTTTGCTGTGGCCTTCTCTTTGCAAGGAGAGATTTAGGCTTCTGCACTGGTGGCTTGTGTTGATGGTAATTTGTCAAAATTACTTAGGAGTCCTCTAGTTCCACAGTAAAATGAACTCAGATACCAGTTTGATACAGCAGAACTCTGTGTTTAGCTTTCAGCTGCAATCTTTCCCTTCTCTTTTGCCATGACAGAATATCTGTATTAGGCACTTAAGTTTTTAACTATTAGGAATCTACAGCTCTAATGGGCTGGAAATAGAACTAGAAAAGAAGGCAAGAGATAACTTTACTGCTCTTTTGTAAATATGGCCTCAACCTCTGCCGAGACAAATTTAAAAAAACAATCTAGGGATGACCAGGAGTTCTGGTCTCTCGCCACTTCTATTCTGACTCAGAAAAGACAGGTATTCAATAAAGGACAACATGGGCTTTATTTTCACTCAGAGATCATTGTAAAAAAATTGCTGTTTGATCCCTTTTGCTTCTGGTTGTTTTGGTTTTTGTTTTTTGTTTTTTTTAACAGCTCACAGTCTGTTAGTTTCCAGACCAAAGGGAAATTTCTGTGATGATATAAATCAGACAGTGAGCTTGCTGCAATTCAATTGAACATTTAATCTTTTTTCACATAAGCTGCAAAATGTGTGGTCAGCTCCAATATCCTGGTTTGGAGCTAACAGTTGGTTTTATTCTATAATCAAGGATAGCCTGGCTGTACAGGAAAACACTGATGGTGTTCAAGGAGCAGCACTCAGAGGGTGAGGCTGCCTGGTGCTTTCCCCACGTCTGTGCTCACAGTGGTGTGGAACACACAGCTTGTGCCAGCCCACGTGCTGTATCTGCATGAGCCATGCTAATCCTGAGCTAGGATTCTTGTGCTATTACTCTGTTATACTCAGATGCTAACATGAATTTAAATGAGGTGGATCTAACTCAGTCATAGTGTAATGAGAGGAAAATAATTATTTCCACAGAGTTATGCCTTCTTCATAGTTACCCTGCATAGTACAAAAAGTGCAAAGTACGGCTTGCTTAAATTTATTAAATTCCAGTAAGTGCCGACCTTTACTGAAAGCCCAAACTCACTAATTGTATTATTCATAAGTCATCTCCCATAAGTATAAAACACATATTACATCAAGTAAAGTGAATCCCAAATAGAGAAGAGAATTAAAAAAAAATAAGCTGCACCTAACTGTGCGTGAACTGTGAAATGCATTTTTGAATTAATTTTTTATTTCCCCTTGTCATTTCTTGTCTTGAGTGCATTTGTAACCCTCTTGTACCCATTGCTTCTGTTCCACGCAACAGGTCAGAGATGCAGACATCAACCTTGCAAAGTTTACTTCCAGTCTTTCCTCTCTCCTGCTTCCCATGCATATTAGTAAAAACTGTCCCTTAATCGGGACAGTAGCATTTCTTTGGGAGAAAGCTGTCCATTCTTCTCTGGTAATGGCACTTTGGACTGCTTCTGGGCTCCCTTACTCTTCCATTTCTGTACACTGTGGGAAGTAATTGTATCATGTCATCTACTTTTGTTCATGGCCTCATAGTACAACTAAAGGCATCTCCCAGCAGCTACCAAGAGGTGTGATCTTGCCCTTGCCCACCTCTTTCTGATGGCCTTATGAGTACTGTCCTTTCTGATGGCATCGGCATCTCATTCCTGAAGAATCATGTTAAGAAGGCTAAATCAGAAGAAAGGTAATCACTTTTTTCCTCTCCTTTCTTTTTTTGGTTTTTTTTGGGGGCGGGTGTTTTTTGGTTTTTTTTGTTTAGGGTTGGTTCAGGCCTGGAATTTCAGGAACCTGGTGAGGCTATCCCTGTGCACAACAGCCAGAGACTAAGTTGGATTTGCTAAGTCATAAGCAGCACATTCAACTTCTTGAATTATCTTGTCTACTCTCAGCGCTAAAGTGGAATTTAAAAAAGTGTTCTCAACTCCCATTAAACACCTTTAAATATTCACATGTTTAAATATTTAGGTGACCTGAGCTGCTTCTAAGAGGTTCCAATTGAGAAACAGTAGTCTGCTAATTCATGTACCCATTCCTAGTGGCCTGAGCATCTTCTCTGAGTCCAGAGTAGCATTTTGGTTTGGAGCACTTGTGTGGTTTTAAAGCCCATTTCCTAGCAGTTCCCACTTCCAGTTGTTGGTTCAGTTCAGGATGCATTTACATTCTATGCTAACAATAATTTTTCCTTTAAATAATTCAGGTTTGCTGTCTGAGACAGATCTGCTGTAACAGAGTCCATTAATTGCTTGAATGCTATATCAGAGGTAAGTTTGGCCAAGAGATGTAAAATCCATTAGGAGATGTTAAAATGAAGAAAAATTGTTCACACTGGAATAAATTCAACTAAGAGACACACAGAATAAAAGGTAGGGGAAAGAATAGCACAAGTCTTTCTATATTCTTTGTATTCATCTTCAAATGACACTATTCCACTTTTAAATTTCAGTTATTACTGTGGTAATGGCGTTCAGATTGTCAATGTAGTATGACAATTACAGTAAAGAAAATATCTCTAAATCTTCAGAAAAGAAATTATTCAGTCTAACATGTACAATAGCTCCTGCCAGCATAAGGGGAAACCATTGCTTTTATTCAAGTGGCCTGCTAAGTGCCATCTACCCATCAACCAATAAAACATTGTCTCAGCAAACTATCTCTTTATAACCTTGCCAGAAACTTGCTGTTATTATTACTAGACCAGCAACTTTGATTTTAAATCTTGGTTTTTTTGGGGTTTTTTTTTGGTGGAAGAGCTAGCATCTTAGTGAATGCAAGGAAGTTTACTAGATTTACAATGAATGTGTTGGATGAAACCTACTCAGAGGCATGTTTACTGGGGAAAAATGGAAAGTATACAAACCCTACCACTAGTTTCTGACGTCTGCTCCTCTGCCTTAGGGCTTGCAGCTCGTAAGCTCCCACTGCCTACTCTAAATTTTCTTTGAGCTCCCAATATTTGATGCACAGCGTGAGGAAGATGGAGAGAGCCTGTAGCACTGTGCAGAATCCTAAACTTCTCCCATGTTTCTGCCCCACAGTGCTGCCCAGCCCCAGCAGGTAAGACCCAGTGACATGCCCCTGTTTTGAAAGAAGGCTTAATTTAGGTGAAGTCCACACTTAGCCTCCTATAGTGTAGAAACAATCAATGTGTAGATACAATACAGACAATCAATGCTCTGCTTGAGGTACTCCTCTTAATTATAGCAAAATATCATATGTTCTTGTTCTGCCTGCAGCTCATGATGTAATTCATTATAATTCATCCCTTTCTTGCCTCCACAAAAACTGAGTATTGAATGGAAACTGAGTATTGAATGGGTGGAGTTTTTCATCTCTGACTGGTACAGGAAAATAGGAAAACGTGTTTCTATTGTTAAAGTATTCATCATTAGGTCTTCCTTGGGCTTTCCTTCTCATCCTTTCCATCGCATATCCAAATTAACTTCCTGGCTGATATGGGATAGACTGTGTAGAAAGAAGTGAGGGCAGAATGGAGCATTCAGTATATATCTGCATATCCTTCATGTAAAAAAACTGCTTCCTAAGCAATTTCCTGGATTTCTGAGGGCTTTGCCAAAACTGACAACTGTCAAAAAGACTGAAGTTGTTCTAGTATGAATAAAAAAAGTATTTAGGAAAGTGGTCACCTTTGGAATATGTCTTTGCTCAGACTGTTAATTTTAATATACTCTGGGGCTTGATGGGGCAAGATAGTCCTTTAGTGTGAGGTAATTCAGGGTGGCTATAATATTTAGTGTTTCAGTGCCATTTATTTTAATGCAGCACAGAATCAAAAGCTTTTCCCAGCATTGGGACATGATGGTCTATGTTTCTGTCATTCCTGATAGACTTGTCCCTCTTACTCTTGATGATTCATGGTTGTGGAGATTTCAGAATTTCCCCTGACAATATATTACATGCCTGCACTATACTTACTGCTAAAAAGTTCTCCTAATGGCATACTTGAATATTCCTTGCAGCAATACATGCCCACTGCTTCTTGTTCTTCCCACCATGGACATCTGACATGCTCTAGACTTCTCTGTGTGGGTGTTTGAATAGAAGTCAGGATTTCAGACAGGATTTGGATGGAAGGATAGCATCACATGTCTGGTGAGCTATTCCTGTTAATAGAGCCTAATGCAGCATTCTCTTTTCATTGAAACAGCATGGCATTGTTGACTCATGTTTGGTGGATGGCCCACAGCATCCCTCTGATATGGGTTTGGGGGTTTTTTTGCAGCACTTCTTTGCAACCAGTTGTTTTCTGGTCTTTATTTCTGTTGTTGATTATTTAGCCTAAATGTTGTTTACACCAAAAAAAACCAAAAACCTGACCCACCCTGATTAAGATTCCCAAGCACACACTGCAGCAGTTCCTCAGATTAGCAATGCATTTCTCCTTGATTCTTCACACCAGTCCTTGGCTTCACATTTATTGCATGGGCAGGTGATGTCTACATCCTGACACTCAAATCTTTGGGAAGGTGGAGTATGTTTTGCCACTTCTTGAAGGTAAATTTGCAAACTGCAAATCAAGTCAGTTGTATCTATGGAAACATCACTTAAACATATGAGTATGCAGTTTCTAGCCCTCTGATTAGAATTCGGTCTTCTGCAGACCAAGTCCTTCTACTCCAAAAAAATAAATTATCAGGAACATTCATTGTATCCAGAAAAGTCTGTGAACATAAAGGACACTTGTAGAGTTCCTTAACAGATTTCATCTGAGTTTAAAACACATCCATACTAAACAACATTTTGGTACTTCACTAGTTAATGCCTGGTTTAGAAGTCCCAAGTGGTCTGACTTTTCATATCCTTAATTGAGCTCAACAGTCACAAGAATTTGGCTTGGAACCAGAACTGTTTGGACAATTGCAGGAAGTATTTATCCAACAAGTATGGCACCTTCTTCGTGACAGTGCTTGCAGAGCATTACTGGAATCAGTGTTCATTTTTATGAACAAATACAGATCCTGCTCTTAGTTTCTATTCTACTAATTAACAAACCATTATGGTTTCATGAGCAGACATGTGAGAGAACACCTGACCAGTTGGTCCGAATTTTATTCCCAGTCCAGATACTTATTGGCAACCTTCTTCAAGACATTTTGTCTCTGCTACCCAGTTTTGCAGTTAGGCAATGGTTACTGGCTTCCAACAATTTTTTTAATATGTCTGCCAAATCTGAATAGAATTCAGGGGGTAAAGAAAAGACAATTCTCAGCCAGATATTAATCCTTCTGCTAAATACTGGATTATGGCAGATAGTAGCAGTATGAGAAACTGTCACAGAAACGTTTGGAAAAATCCTTAATACAAGAAAATATTTTGGCTCAAGATTAGCTCCATCTATGCTGAAGATCCCTTGATTTTTCTTTCTACTGCCCTGTAACACTGGGGGGGGGGGGAGTTCAGCAACTTATTTTAGATTTCAGATTTGCATTTTCGTTGCTAAATGTCCTTTTGGCAGGAGCATTTCTAACATTTTTTTTCTAAATGCAATGTTTAAACAGACTTGCTTGCTAGAAAAATGAGAATGAATTTAAATTTTAATAAGAAAAACCCACAGTATGCACCAGCATAAAATTAAAGCTCCCCTGTGCTGCCTTTTGTCCTCTGGGTTTTTTCAAGGGACTGGTATCACTCTAATATTAATTGCCTTCAGTATTTCTTATGAATGTTATGATTAGGATTTACAGTTACAATCTTTTTAATAGACCAACAATTTGATATAGCTCTATAATTTGATTATATGTAAAGCTTATGTGAGGAAATGCATTCTGAAACAACAGGGAGGTGTTTCTGTATATTCAACAACATAACTCAATACACCATAGATTATTTTATTACAACATTTGTCTGAATTTAATACAATTATGCTTAACTGAGTAAAGATGCTGTTGTGTGTTGGCACAGCATTGTTGCTTTGTCTTTAATTATTGCACAAAATCCAAAAATGACAATTACATTAAAATATGCAGCCATAATAAAAATACGACATTATTTTTATCATCAGGAAAAAAATTGAGCAATTATGATTCCCATTAGCAGGAGATACAACCTTTTGAGGCCTAATTCTGAAATGTAATGAACAGGAAAAAAGGCTGTTCAAGTTTATTATTATTGTTGTTATTATTGCTATTATTTGTAGATCTATGTGCACAGCTGTGTTACCTTATGAAACCCAAAGAAGAAAAGATTGCTTAGAAATTAGGAGATGTGGCACAAGAGGTAAGATGAGGAGATATTACTGCACTTATATAACTCTTTACAAAATTTAACCAAAAATTAAATATGCAGCACTGGTTAAAAGGGAATATCTAAATCTTGATTTCTAATAGATGGCAGGGATAATTCCAGAGGTAGTTTTACTAGAGAATTCAGGCTTTATTCTGTCATTTTTTCTCTGTCACAGAAAATAATCTAGCCTGTCTTGGAATATATGAGTAAGATCTGAATAAACCCAACCAATGTGTTGCTCCTTAGTGGTTTCCAGCTAAATTTTCAGTACTGCTTCCCATTGAGTTTGCATGACTTTTGAAAACCCTACTAAAGAAGTACCTGTGTACTTAGGTGTCCAACTACCTCCTGGCTAGCAGGAACACAAAGTTGTACTATTTTATGTATTTTTTTGTTTCCTTTTTTTACCTTTGTGTGCTGGGGTGCTAAATTAAGCTTAGTTGTCTATGGAGGAATTGCATTAATTGGAAATAATCAGAACCATAGAGATGTTTAGATTGAAAAAGGCTCTTAAGATCATTGAGTCCAACCATAATGAGTACCAAAGAAAATTCTGATTGAAAAATTATGAAAACATGGTTTTCATAACATGGCTTATAACTTCATTCTCTGCATGTGTCCTTCCTTGTGGAGACTCTGACTCCCTAAAAAAAGGCACACTCCCCTTTAGACTCCATTAATGCTGCCTAAAGTGAAGGAGGTAGGGAAATAAAATTCTTTTCTCATTTATGTCTGTGGTCATTCACACAATTCACTCAGAATGGTTCTGGTTGAAGGTCTGTATAATTATGCTATCAAAAGAACTGTAGTTTGCATAAGTGCAGGACTCAGTTGTGACTGTATTTATGCAGCCAAATGTTGTAGTTGTAAATCAGTCTGGTGTGGAAGTGAAAGTACAATTTCTATGCTTACTATGGCATTGCAGTTCAGCAGAGATTTGTTTCATCTTGGTTGCTGTCTGACATTGACAGGAATATACTGTTTAAATGCACTAAAAGTTGACTTTTAGGTATTAAAGTTAGGGTTCATGACAGCTAGTCACAATAGTCTTACATTTTTCTGTAGGAGAAAGTGTGTTGTATTTATTAAATATTTTAATTCATCATTGTGTTTGTTCTTTTGGGCTTGTCATTCAAACTCTGAAAACTTCTGATGTTGGTAGTTTGCCTAAGAAGGGAAACTTTGGCATCAGAAGCAGTAGCACTATTAGTAGACTTTTATTAAAAATGTACTCCAGAAATATATATTTTCAACTTTTCAGTTACCCTAATTAATTCATAAATCTTATCATAAAGAGAAAGACAGAGAGCTCTAAGCTAAAGCTAATCTTATTTCTTGACTGACCTGCTAGCAAAATATGTTATGCCAGACTTTCTGTGAAACCAGTGGGCATTTATCACTTGTCTAATTCCACCTCTCCTCTTGTTAAAAGGCTATCTGGCACTCTGATACAACTGAGATCAAGTTTCAGCTGCATGAAAGGTTGACATTGTTCCCTTTCTAAAACTCTTTCATGTCAGCTGAGCAGGTAAGAAGGCAATAAGCTATAAATTCTCATTAAAAGACTTTGATTGCCTCTTTGTTAGGACTTTATGATTTTCTGAGACCTCAAGGGGAGTAGGTGTCCAGCTGTCCTCAGAAGTTGCAGTGACTAGGACAGCTATCTCCCTTAGGAAGCCCTTGCCTTAATATTTGAAATGACTATGATATCCATGTGATCTACAAAGCATGTACTCACTTCAAATAACTTCTGCAAGCTTCTAAAGAAGTCATATTGCCTTTAAACATATTTCTGAGGCTTGTTTGAATTTAAGGAATGTAAATCAATATAACCTCAAGTTGTCTTTATTTGCACAATGATCAAAGAGATTTCTTTTGGCGGAGAGAAAGCAATGACTTGTATTTCAAGAGACAATGGGCACATTTAATAGCACTTGGAGTTTGCACATTTTACCATGTCTGCAGTATGTTGGCAGATTTTACTGTGCTGGAAAGGTCACTGGACTGGAATGAGTGGGTGATAAGGACAGGAGAGCTGACTGTGAGCATCCCACACGTTTGACAGCAGCGGATTTGGGTGCTCTTGAAAAGGCCGATATTGACTGATGCTTCCAGGATGTGACTTTTACATGACAGAGCACAGTGGTGCCTGGGAAGCTGTCTCCTTCTGTAATGAAAGAGAAACCCCAAATGTTATTTTCTACAGGGGTGAGAAAGGTGGTGAAGCCAAACAGAAAAGACTGAATATGTTGTAATACAGAGTGAGAAAGAGGGCCTGATGTGGCTATGCTTCTTAGAGCTATAAAAAAAATGAAGTTAACAGGGAGTTCATTTTTCAATTCATCCAATAACTTTACAGAAACTGCCTATGCCTTGCATTTGCTTACTGTGGCTGCCTGACAGAGATGTGTCACATTTCAATCACATTTCAATTTGTTGCAGAAACAACGATATTTGCAACGATATTTGAAACTTCCAGCACTGTAAGTGATCAGGTGTCTGTTATGAAATAGGCTCCCCAGAAAGTCAGTGCTGTGGGTCCATGACTGTTCCTCTTTGTGATGAGTAAGGTAACCATTCAGGCTTGCCAGCTCAGGCTGGCACTTTTTAGGCATCTAATATTTAGTCTAAAAAGAGTATAGCTCATGTTCATATTGATGGAGCTCTTCTGGTCATTCTGCACCTAGATAAAATGCTTGATCTCATACTCCTTATTTCAGTTCTCATTTACTCCATTAAAAATGTGTGTTCACATGAGCTCTTCATCATCATTTACATGTGTAGCATATGTGCACAGGTTCTGTGTTTCTTCTTCAACATGGCAGCATGTCCTTATCTATCTATGAATTAATGTTAAAGGGACCAAGGAAGTTTTACGTGGCAATCGTGGGATCCTTTCAGATAAAAGATTCACAGCAAAGCATATAAAGATTTATTTCCATTTGTTTAGACATCAAAAGTCTCAATGGATTTAAAATGCTTGTAAATTATCTGAGCTTAATTTAGGAGATTGCCAGTGCTGTCTGATTTGGGGCTGTTTTCTAAATAATGTTTATTCCCAGCCCAGAACTGCAGATACGTAAAAATTCTTGTTTAGAAGAAATAATGCATTGGGGTTTTTTTAAATATAATTAGTATAAAGGCTTGTGTTTAGTTTGGTTTTTAGTTTGAGTGATAGCATTCGTCCCCTCTGGTTTTACCCAAACATATTTGCTGGTCTCTAATAAAGCTGGTAATTTGTGTGCTCCTGAGAACACTTGCAAAGAAAGTATATGATTACAGCATTCTGTGGAATGCTCAGGCCTATCAAGCCTCTCTTATTTCAAGCAGATTACTCATGATATTCTGACACCATGCATAATGGGGTACTTTGACTAGTAATAGGGGCAAGCAATCTTGTGGGGGGGAGTTAGATCTGCACTGTACTTCCACCTAGGAGTAAGAGAGGTAAGGCCTGAATAAAGGAGGATTCATTTGGCAGAAATATTTATGTAAAAAAGGCACAGGGCAAATAATAGCACTGATATTTTTCACTGATGTCTTGGTGTCAAAATAATAGTGCATAATTGAATTCAAGCTTCAGATATTAATGTGCCTCTCAAATGCTTGCATGTATTATTGGCTGTATATTCAGTGGCTCTTAGGCACTTCCTCATACCTGCCCTTCATGTTTATTTGTAATGGGAGGTTTGTACTTACTAACTGCCATTTCTGAAAATCCAGCTGTTGGCCCTGGACAATGTGCAAAATGCATTTCAGATGTGCAGCTTAGCTGGTTCAGACTGAATTGTAAATAATAACATAAAAACTGTAGAAGAAAGAAGTAATGCTCAGTATTGTGGTGTCATAGATTGCCAATTCAGGGAGGAGAGGGGAGTTCTTGTCTTGGATCCGATAAAATCAGAAATTCAAATTTATAGCATTTTGGTAAAGGGGCCTTTATTCTGCCTTGCCCCCTTGCCCCCAGACAGTCCTTCTGTTGGTGGCCTCAGCTTTATCCATTTCAGTGACTATTTTCTAGTTCATAAGTTGCCTGACGCTTAGTGTACTGACAAGAAAGCAAAACAGCGTAATCAACTTCCTGCTACTTTTGCTTTTGAAGTGGCATTCACAGTATAAACCATTTTTCACTGAAAACAAGGGACATATTTCTTCAGAAAACTTCAAGATTTTGCAAAGAACCACTGAGAAGAGCAACTGAGAGAGGGAGGCTTACCTTGGAAGGATGGATTTTAACTGGGAGGAATAGACAACAGACTCCTAATCCTCATGTTTAGGGACCCAAGACATCATTGGACCATATTGCACTGATTTTCTTTATAACACAGGTAAATAGCTTTCACTCTGTCTTTTCCTTCTTTGGCAAGGAACTTTTTATGTGGAAGAAACATTTTGGCTTTTATATTTTAATGGTGAGAACTTCGATGTAGTTAAAGATACCCACAGTGCTTTCTTCTTGCTAATACTTATGTTTTGCAAGCTTTTTTTTTTAATGGAGGTTTGCTAAACTCAGAAGCTGTCTAGTGATGGATCTCATTAAAGATATTTCCATTTCATTCTTCTTTGAGAGCTACATTTTGCAGTTTGCTACTTCCATGGCCTTTCTTCACTTTAGCAATACAGTGACAAAGAGCTTTTTTTTTTTTTTGTCAAGAGAATGCAGAAGTGTAGAAAAGCAGCTTGAGAGTCAGGCATATTTTGTAGTCGATTATGTACATCAAAATCTCTTCTAAAAAATGAAAAAAGTACTATTTTCTATTAAAATGTGTTGATTGGCACTAATTATATTCCTGTCCTTTATTAGCTAGATGAATTTTCCATTTTTTTGGGCCTGACTGACTTTAGAATAACTAGCCTTATCCTTGCCAAGCACTCACAAATATTAAGATTCTTCTTGTCTGTTGTACTTCCTACATACTCCACAATTTATTTTCTACAGTGGGAATGCTAATGTCCAGGACTTACCATGGCAGATTTGCAGCATTCTTGGGTGCAAATTCTCCAGAGCTACTTGCTTTAAAAAAAAAAAAAAAAAAAGGTTCAAAACTGATGTAGTATATAACAACCCCTTTGTCTGCTAGTAAAATAAAAGTAATCTCGCTGGGTATGTTTAACCCCTGCTTTTCCCCAAGAATAAATTATAAATATTTTCACGTGGTGTTGTCTTTTCAGTGTCATTTGAATTTTATCATGTCTATGGAGTAATATGTGTGTTCTATTGCTACCAAATAATGTATCTTATAAATTTTTATAAAAAATTGGAAGCTATGTTTCCATAAATATTCATAACATTCTTTTTCTTGCCAGATGTTGATTTTCCCCTTGTGTCCTTAGACTTTCTCATCAGTTTTCTATGTTTCAGAAATTCTAATTTACACTGATATCTATTTCTCCTGTTTCCCCTTCTGTCATTTTCCATCCACAGTAATTGCTGCCTTCATTCATCTACTGATTTGTAGCTTTTTAACAGTCTCTAATAAAATTTTTTCATTAAAAAGTCCCAATTAACTTTAATATTCCTCCCACTAACTTTCATTAACTATCTTGAGCCTTGATGAACTGTGTTTGTGTCTGTTTGTGTGTGAGATTATCCTACTTACCTCAATCAGCATCAATGAGTTATTAACATTGCTTCCAGTGCATCCTTCAATATCGGTCCAGTGATTAAGTCATCAGGAGTTATCCTGTGAACCAAAATTACACTTGAGTCAAGAGGTGATAGACTGTTCCACAGAGCTGCATAATATTTTACTGTTTGGTGGCAGAGTGCTTCCTGTGCCTGCTTCCATAATTTAAGTCCTGGCTAATACAATTTCATTTCTTTCCAGATATATAAAGATGGGTTTAAGGACTAGCTTGCCCTGTTTTCAGATTTGATTCAGTAGTCATTTATTTCTATAGAACAGGTTTATGAGTAACTCAGAACAATTCAGGGGAATTTTAATATACAGGTACCATCCTCTCTATTTCCTCTTTCCCCATCTTATTTTGTATCTGTTCTCTTCTTTTTAGCTTAGCCATAAATGCACAGGATTGAACAGCAAAGTGCTTAGATATTTATGATTGTTTCCTGCTGCTGCTGCCAGCTCATATTGAGATTTTATCCCTGATGTGCTGGCACAGAAGTTTTTTTTATACTCTAGTTCTCAAGAAATTGAAGCCAAAAGGTGGAAACAGGAAGCTGAGTTCACCCACAAATTGCCCAAGGGGTGAATTCGAAATTTGTATTTTGGCACTCCTCTTTCAAAAGAGAAGAGCCACAGGTTTGTATCTGTGAACAGAGCTAAAGAAGAAATAATGCAAACAAAAGTTGATTTCTGCAAGATAAGCATTTAATTTGATATGACACATGGTGTTGAAGAAGAAAACATAACTAATATCCTAGGTCTATGAGGTCTCCTGTATACTGGAATTCCCTTTCCAGCATCTTTTGATGTTTTACTGCCTCTGAAAATGCCAGTGAGAGGAGTCTGTCTTCAGAAATGTAACCTCTCCTATCTACTCTGAACAAGTTGATAGCACAAACTATACATACTACACATTGGTTTGTGCAGAAAAAAAAGCTCTTGTTTAATCCTTTTCATACTTTAGTAGGTGCTTTCCAATAGGACTATTTCTCATTATTTAAACAGCAGTGAAACCAAAAGAGCCCTATAAAATTATTATTTGTAAAAATTAATAAATTATTGATTTGCTTATCTCCAGAAAAAATGTGTCTTCCAGCTTTCTACCTGGATCATCTGACTCTTATCTTAGTTTTCAATGAAATAGGGATTTTTTTTTTTTTTAATGTATTTGGATTTTTTTCTGATTTTTGCCTTTTTTTAGCATCTGTGTAACATCACACATCATTGGGTGGATGAATTAAAGGGCCTTTGCTGTGAGTTTTATTTTTAATTAGAAAATTTTTATGGCAAAACCAGCTTTCACCACACCTTGTTTTAATTACAAAGGCTGTTTTCCTGTCAGTACTCACCAGAGATTGAATTTTCATTTGGCAGTTTTCATTACACTTTTTGTACTCATTTTTCTATCACAGTTTGAGCCCCTGGGTTTGACTGTTGGTGAGCCACACAAAAATGCAAGTGTGGACTGAAAATTAATTTTGGAAAAAAACCCTGCTAGTATTATTCAGTTTTGAATAGGCTGAGTCCAAATACTAGTGTTGAGAATAGAATAAAGCATCTAGCACACTGGGCAAGTGGTTCATGATGGACTCAGAGCATAGAAATGCTGAAAATCTTATTAATGCAACTAATTTTTTGGGCTTGATCACAATGGCAACAAATTTGCTCTTGAAACGTAATACATATGTGTATACAAAGAGGATGCCTTTAGCTTTCATCTTCTTACTTCAGGATTATCAGTCCAACACGCTTCAGTTACAGGGAGAATCTAATTTTGGTGTAACTTGACTAGAACAATGTCTTTTTGCTGTAACCTGTGTTGAATGCACAAATACTCATGATCTGAAAGCTTCAGCCGAGAAGAGATCAATGTCCTATGCTGTCTAGAAAGAAATAAATAATCTATCATTGCTCTACTGGGACAACTTCCATTTAATTAAATTGGGGTCTTCTGCAAACCTCCATGTCAGACTCTCACAGCCTTTAGAGCTGCAAGAGGAAAGGAAGAAACCAAAGGAGCTGTGGAGTCTCCACACTTCAGCAGCTGCCAGCTCTGGAAGGGCCATTGTGACACCTGTGTGCGGCCCTGGATGCAGGGAAGTGGTTGAATTCAATCCCAGTTTTGTTTGCTCAGACATTGAGGGGCTGTCTGAGGTATAACTCACATCCAACACAGTCAGTCTGCCCAATGTCACCACCTCCCTGTGAGCAGCAGTGACCTCCAGCTTCAAGCTTCATAATCATGTCTCTAGCAGAGTTAGGGAGGAAAAAGCTTCTATGACTGCAGGAAGGGAAGGAGGTCATAACTTCCAACAGGAGATCTCATTCTGGTTTGCATCACCTTTACTGAGGACCAGCACACCTTCTTGCTCATTCGCTTTCACAAACACCTACTGATTTCTCCCTAAAATATAACCTACCAAAGAGGTTTCCAGGCTGCTAAGAGGAGGGTGAAAAGAGCATTGCTGAGAATAGTTTACCTGTGAAGGCTGAATAATCTTCCCAACCTTGAAACTGGCTTAGCACTCACACAGAAGTCCAAAAGGCTACCCTATTTCTTGTAAAGCCCCTGGGGTTTGAGGAAGAGGTTAACAACCTTCTCTCTGACTTCACTGGCATCATTATGCCAATCTGCTCAGGGTTTCTCTTGTGGAAGATGTACAACTCAGTGCAAAGGTTCTCCTTAACGGAACTCTACCTTTTTTGCCTCATGTTTCAAATCCAAATCACTTTATTTCTGGGATAACACAAGGAGAGCAGATGCAGAAAAGTGGTATCTATGGTGCCATACACACCTGCTTGCCTTTTCTATGAAAGTCAGTGAGACTGCCAAAGAGAGACATGGAGATCTGAGCAGGTTTGAATGTGCATTTGAGCACCAGAGGAGTTTCAAAACAAGGAAGCAGCATAAAAATAGAACAAGGATGTTCTCTCTCTTTGCTGTAAAGGGGCACCATAAGCCACAAGGCAGGATCATGACAATGTGTTGTGTTCAAACTGATGCATACCAATGACAGCATAAAAGCCAACAGTCATCTCAAAATTAAAACCCATTTCTAGAGGAATAAAAGGTTTTTAGAAACCATTGTCTTTTACATGTGCATTTCAGCAGGTAGGCAGAGAAAATGGAAGCAACCACACAATCTTAACTGATATCCAAATAATGTTTGCAAAATGCCATTTGTGGTGCCACAAAATACATGGTCCTGCATCTGGCACTCCTCAGAATGGCAATGAAGGAGTTCATATGTGAAGCAATATGTTATTTGTGTTCAGTCATGCCCTGTAGCTGCTGCTAGGGGACCTTCTGCCTTGCCTGTTGAAAGCTGAGCCACTCAGAGCCTTGCAAGCAGGCTAATTGATTGACACTGAAATTATGGCTTTTCTCAACCATTCTTCAGAGGCCCATCTGCAGCAAGGAATTGTGGAACAGCTTTACAGAGCAGGCACTCAGCTATAACTTCTCCAAATACCCCCTACCAGCTAGTTATTTCTCTCAGTCTGGTTCTAATGTGAAGAGCATGGCTGCAGGTCTGGTCTTGGATACAGCAGAGGCAGTTCATCATCCTGTCTTTCAGGAGTGTAATTTACTCCTGAGGGGGTCTTTTATGCCTTTTCATGGGCTCAGCTAGAACATTGTCCTCCAGATGCAAAGTACAGTATTTTATTATTTGTTTCTCTGAGCATGAGTAACAGTTTTGTTAGGAAAAAAGAGAGGGCAGAGAGGAAAACAGTGGATATGATGAGGAGAAGTATCTGATAAAGTAGTAGAAATATAAAGAGAGAGAAGGTGCTACCACTTAGCTAGCTGTTCTGGAAAAGAGGCTAAGGAATTGTTCAAGGCCTAAAAATAATTTTACAACCTGGGCAAGCAGAAAAAAAACATGATGTGTTATATGCCTTCAGAAGACTGTCTCTTGACCTGAAACTACAAACCTGTAATTATGCTGAATTTTTAATGTAATAGCTAATCTAAGATCTTAATGCTCCACTCTGGATGTAAAACAGAAAGGATAGATAAATGTTCTTCTAGAAAAGGGTCAGCAGTGAGCTTAAAGGAAGAAAATACCTGAATTCCTGATATTTTTAAAATTTTCTTTCATAAAGCAAAAAGTTGTTGCTCTCCAGAGCTGATAAGTATTTTCCACCTTTCATCTGTCACCTGCAGAGATATGAAACATTTATTTTCCCAAACTTCTCAGAATTGGTAATAAATTGTCAGAGCAAGCTATTCATATCTGGTGGCTTTTTAAATAAAGGATTAGCCCCTCAATATTTCATTTTTCTCCCGAATTGCTCCACAAGCTTGCTGAGAAGGAAGTAATATGTAAAAGACTGTGAGGGAAAAGCTATTTGCCCAGTATCAGAGAGATACGGGCAAGAACTTTAAGACGTATTTTATTTTCTCTCCCTCCTGCTCTGTGTGTCTATATAGATATATACAGGTGTGTGGGAGAACTGAGGGAGACAGACTGGCTGTCAGAACTGCCAGCTTTTGTTGAAGTTGTTATTGTGGACTTTTGCAAGCCAGCAGATTTCTGACAGCATTAAACTGTTGATGAGAAACTATACAGGGGGATATATATATCTTGCTACTAGTAATACGTGCGTGCTCTTAGGAAAAAACCTAAATGCTCAGTAACGCACAGGGACCTCCCTTGCAGACTGCTTTGGGGGCAAACAGAAACCCTGCGGGGATTTAAAAGAGCAGTCTCTGCTCTTCTGCAGTTTTCCTCAGCTTGGACATGTTGAGCTCAGACTGGAAGTACTGAAGCGAACAAAATCATGATTATGAATCAGGGAGGGGAAAGTGTTTAGCTACCTGCTGGATCAAACCATGGCAAAGAACATTTCTGAAAAACAGCGTGTTGCTTTTGAAAGGTCACTGGAAAATGTGTCCTTGGGGAAGATTCACAGTTTCTACTTTCCAGCCTGGTGTCTGTCCCCAGGCATGAACATGAGAAGTGCATGTCACTTCTCCATGTTTTTTTGTTGAAATAGCTCTTTAGGAGCTGCTCTCCTGTTCTCATTTGAATTTCAACCTTTATGGTAAAAACAGAAAGGAAGGACGTTTACCTGTGTGTTATTTACTCTATTGTCCCATGCTATTCTCCAGTGATGGATGAGATCCATCAGTATATTATACATGGCAGAAGAAATGCAGCGTGACTGAAAACCATTTGCATCTCTGCTAATGTCTGTATCCCAGTTCTGTGGGCTTGGAGTGATGACAAACCTCTCAGGACATGGAAAATGCTATTTCCAGAAATTTTCTGCTCTGTGTGCAGATCACATCAAAGAGAGTTCCTGCCTTTTAGCATCGAGGATGGAATTCCTTCTGTCATCATGAAATGCAATACTGCAGTGAAGCCATAATTTGGAGTTGTAGGGGCTAAGTATAGAGATGAAGTTAGAAAGAGCAAGGATTATATAAAACAATTGGTGCATGAGCTGCTCAGATCTTACTGAGAGAATATACCAGACACTTTCTTCTTCCAGATGTTTAGTAGGACTCATTTGCACACCTGCTTAATTCCACAGTAACAAACATTGCACTTGTGTGTACTCAGCAATGAGTCTCACGATGAAGTAATGACCTTTTGTGGCTTAACTCCAGAGGCAACTGAAGTGTGAACTTGCAGTAAAAAAGGTATAGTTATGGTCTGGTAAGGACTGCCAAACACCTTCCAGTCCTCTCTGGAAATCACAGCTCCCCGTCCTCTTCACCAAGTCCTTGCATTTTCCTAGCCATTCAATTAAATTTTACATACCTGGAGACATCTGAAGAAAATCCAGTCACTAAGAGAGAAAAGATTATCATTGCAGGAGCTCACAGGAGATGGGGGCCTAATATAGTTTCTATGGAGATATTAAGACGTGATGGGCAAAAAGAGATGCATTTCATTACAACCCATGAAGCAGTGAGGTTATATTGCAGCAGGCTCTGCAAAAGTTGCCACTCTGGTCTAGTCAAATGAGACCAGAAGTTGATCATGCAGAAAGGGAGAGGAAAAGTGGTAGTGAAATATTTACCATGACATGATGAAACTATCAGCAAATCCAGACTGTTTTTCTGGAATGCGTAACAAGGTGCTGAAAGCTTCTCAGCTGTGTGGTAGGACTTTGGCTCCCAGCAGTGAAATTACACAATCTCCCTGGAGTGCAGAGTAAGAACATGGAAAAGGAGTTTTTCAGCCTGAGGGAAGGGGGCTACATTGAGTGAAATTACTCAGGTTATGCTCACATCCACTGCTCAGAAGGGATGATAACAACTAAAGGTTGGCCATATCATGCAGTGTATACTAATCACAGAAGCAAATAGGTTGGAAAGGACCTCTGAGATCATCAAATCCAACCTATGACTGGACACTCCCTTGCCAACCAGACCATGGCACTGAGTGCCACATCCAGTCTTTTCTTAAACACCTCCAGGGATGGTGGCTCCACCACCTCCCTGGGTAGCCCATTCTTATGCCAAATCGCTCCTTCTGAGAAGAACTTCTTCCTAATGTCCAACCTAAACCTCCCCTGGAGCAGCTCAAGACTGTGTCCTCTTGTCCTATTTCAGATCACCTGGGAGAAGGGACTGACCCTCAGCTGGCTATATCCTCTTTTCAGGGAGTTGTAAAGAGCAGTGTGGTCCCCGCTGAGCCTCCTCTTCTCTAGGCTGAGCACCCCCAGCTCCCTCTAAGCTGCTCTTCACTGGACTTGTGATCCAGACCCTTCACCAGATCCATTGTCCTTCTCTGGGCACTCTCCAGCCCCTCAATGTCCTTCTTGAATTGATGGGCCTAGAACTGGACACAGCACTCGAGGTGTGGCCTCACCAGTGCCCAGTACAGGGGGACAATCCCTGCTGATACACACCAAGATGCCACTGGTCTTCTTGGCCACCTGGGCACAGCTGGCTCATGTTCAGCCAGTGCCCCAGGTCCTTTCCTGCTGGCCAGTTTTCCAGCCACTGTGCCCTTAGCACTGCAGGGGTTGTTGTGACCCAAGGGCAGGACCCAGTACTTCACCTGGTTGAACCTCACAATTGGCCTCGGAAGGTCAATCCAGACTGTCCACATCCCTCTGCAGAGCCCTCCTGCCCTCCAGCACAGCAACATTCTGTCTAGCTTGGTGCCATTTGTAAACTTGCTACTGGTAGACTGGATCCCTTCATCCAGATCATCAGTAAAGATACTAAACAGGACTAGGCCCAACAGTGATCCCTGGGGGACACCATTAGTGACTGGCCACCAGCTGAATACGACACCATTCATCACCAATGCAAAGTAGCAGTGGCAAAGAAGCTATATCCTTTAGTCTTGCACCATATTTGTGTCTGCAGCAGGATATGCACATCTGCTTCTTCTTCCTGGAGAAGCAAACAAAGCATCAATGGATTCTAGACCTCTAACAGCAGCAAGTTAGCTTTTATATCCATTCCCCTTTCCTCCTTCCAAGTCACTGCAATGCACCTAGCAGCCAAATGGTCCTGATTTACTGCTAACACTTGAGGTGCAAGAAAGGAAAATGAAAATTGGTCAGTAAGGAATGCCTCTGAGTCACAGTACCTCTTGATGTACAATTGTATTAGTTTGAAAACAAACCAGTGGGAGATCACAAGTCAGGATTATAATTTAATAGGAAAATTTAAAAATAAGTGCACTAATACAAGAAAAAGCACTGACAAAGTCAGATACAACCTGACACCCTGTTACTCAGGGTGGTGGTACCAGTCCAAGTGAAATAGTTGGGTTGAAACAGTGATCCTGTGGAAGGTCTGGTCTCCTCCTGGAGGTCCAGTGGTAGCTCTTGTCCTCTGGGAATACAGTATATAGGGCTGACTTGGGTAGTTCCAAGGCCAGGTTATATCCAGGTGGGAATGCTTGGCTCCTCCCTCCTGGGTGGAGCATCTCACAATAGGATAAGTCCATGAGTCATGCAGTGGGTTCTTGATGGCTCATTGACTGTTATCAGGGGTGAGTCATAGCAGGAGATAACAGCTAATGCCCCACAGCTGGTGGTAATAGAATAATAAATACATCTATATTGCAACCCAGGACAACAATTGCAATTGAAATTGCAGCAATTGAGATTGTAGCAATTGAGACAGCCTCTGCAGGAAACTAGAGGGTTATTCATACCTTCCAGTGTTCTATAGAAGACCTTTCAAGACAGCTGCTATAATGGCAGTGTTTCTAATGTGTACAAATTATTTCAATAAGAAGTTCAACAGTGCGTGTTAGAGACCTTCCAACATTTAATGGAAAAGCCTATAAAGCCTTTCTATTAAAAACTGAACTGTAAAAACAGTTGCTCCCTTATTCTTCACCATTAGGGACACTTGTAAGGTACCAGGAGTTTTATAGCTCAGAAGAGGTTTGTTCACAAACACCTCACCTAAACTAAGTAATCTTTCTGTTGGATTTGGTTGTTCTAAAGATGATTGCAAGATAGTGTGCTATGGCACCAGCAGACATGAACCAATAGCAGGGCACATCTCCCTCAAATTCCTCCTCAAACTCCACCATTTCTGGCAGCTGGAGCTCTCCAGAAGAGACCCTTGGCTATTCCTCTACTTGCTGCAACACAGACTATGCAGTGTTGTCTCATATGGGAGGGGAAGATGGGTGTTTCAGTCAGACATTTTTCCTCCAGATCAACAAGAGAACACAAGGAGCCTTTTTACAAGGTAACAAGGGATGTGTATCTGTTGTTTTGCTGCGATGATCTGCCCGGAAACGAACACCAGTGACTTGGTTCTCTCTGCACTCTTAGAGAAATAGCAGAAAATTTAGAAGATTTAAAAAAACCCCAATCTATAACAGCTTTCATAATCATGTAGAGCATGTGGAAATGAGAAGACAGTACCTAAATCTGTGGATTCCATATATATTTTTTTTAAGTTCAAATATAGCAAAACTTTACCAGAATACTCTATTCAATAACAAAGAAAAAAAAGTTAAATAAGTATTTTTAGGTTCTATCACTCAATAAGACTTGTAATGTGCAGCTGCCATGTGATGCAGAACTTTGAAAATCAAGTAACTGATCTGTGATGTGTTTCTCATCAAATAAAAAGGCAGTTAAAAAAATCGGGTTTATCAGAAGTTAAAATTTCATCACACAATCCTGTTTAAAGGAGTTGGAAATGAAGTAGGCTGAGGATAATGTTTGGTTATCTTTGATACAGGTACATCATGCCTGTGGCTGATAGATGTCTTTATGAATACAGTCTCAGTTAAAAAAAAAAGATATTTCATAGAAACATGGTTATTTTAAGACTTTAAAGAAACCAAAACCACACAAACAAGAATCACATATGACTGCACTATGAAATATCTTGACAAATACAGACAAGTACACAGAAAGAGGAGATGCCTTTTCAGTTGTCCTAGTGAGAAACAAAGAACTCTGCAAACCAACTGACTTTAAACAATTCCTCTTAACTATTTTTTCCCATTTAAAAAGTGCCTCATGTGCCATTTGTTTGGTTCAGCTTTCAAGGGGATTTATGTAGCTCTTTACTTTAGACTGAAATGCAAAAATGTGAAAATATTATGTTATTGATTTGGCTGGGAGCTCCCTTTTCCAACTGTTTTGTTGGCTTTTTCATCTACATGAGTTATTGCTACCCTGTGGAAGGTGTATTGAATTTTAAACTTACCCTATTAGTGAAACATAGTTACTTCCAATGATTAATAGCTGTTAATTGTATAATAAATTTCTAACACTAACCTCGCCTTTACTGCAGGATGAATTTCTCATGCATACATTGGGCTGGCATCAGATAATTTCCTGTAATTTGAGGACTGAAGGAAATATTAATAAGGGAGGGTGGGGGGTAGCAAATCCTTTGAACTTCTGACTAAGTAAATGGGCATGATAATTTTGTAAAAGCTTATTATTTGGCTCAGTAGATTTTTGAAAACCTTCCTGCAAGGGAAGTATAAGAATGATGACAAAAGCTCACAGGCCTGTTGATCTATTTCCCATCCATTAAAATATTTCTCATGCATCTGAGCATTGCAGCACCTGTGGTACTTGTTTTCTTTCCTGTGCATTCATAGTCAGCATTTTGCTGACAGCCCTGGGAGCAGATGTTTTACTGTATCATCCAAGACCACAATGCCTTTGTCAGCCCATGCTAGTTTCCTGGTGCACTTGTGGATTTGCTGAAGAAACATGAAGGAATAAAGATCTCCCCTTGAGCATCTGGTCCTTTTCCAGGCTGCATCTCTGACAGTTGCCAATAGCTGATGTTTACAAAAGCACAGGATTTATAACCCTTAAATACTGGGTTTCTTTCAAAATGAATGTCAAAGACATTCTGATGAAGTTGAGGACAGGGATATTCATTAATGCCCATGTTCTTCAGGAGCCCAAGGAACTGAAGGGGTCACAGAGCTGAGGAGATCTCAAGGGCCAGCAGGCAGAGTTGGCAGCAAGCAGCCATTGCACTCATGGATCTCATTCCTGCCATTCCCCAGCGATCCAGACAGGCTCAGCACTGTCTTTGGAGAAACTAACCTGGCTAACAGACTGCAGCAGCTGCCTTTAAATTCCCATGGAGGCACAAGTAAAGCTGTTTTCTCCTTTGGCAGAGGCAAAGGTGAGTTTCTTATCCCTAATTCAGAGCACAGGGAGGTTTTCTGAGCCAGGTGGATGTGCTCTGCCCCATCCTCACCTGCTCTGCTGACTTTTGACTCCTTGATTGAAAATATGAAAAACCCAAGCCAGTGCCACAGCAAAACTCCCCCCTTTTCTGCCTTGAGTTTCTCTAGAATGCCACCACTGAGAACTGAATCAAATTTGTGGCTATTGATATGCAGATGTTAGAGTCTTTCACTGCACTGGGACAAAGATGACTGCATTTCCATGTTGGTTTTGCACATAAATATGTATATTATCCCTGTGCCCCTGCTTCTGCCCAAATGATAGCAACTGATGTTCAAACAGCATGGGCTACGTGAGACAAAACCCCAAAATAAATGACACTCATGAAGCAGTTTCTTCCCTTTCCTTGTTTCTAGTTTTTCTTTCCCTCTGCTACGCACAAAGCTCAGGCCAAACAGGATCCCTCTGGCTCTGTGTGTGGGCGGCCAATCTGGTTTTCTCCCAGGGTGACAGCTGCTTGGTTTTCATTAAGGAATTTGACTGCCCTCACCTGGTGAGAGCAGCGCTTGGAATGGAGCCATCCCTGCCAGCTCCGTGCAGGGAGCATCTCTGCCGCTCACGAGAGCCGAGTGATGCTGCAGAAGGAAGGGTCACCCGCTGCATCGAAGCACAGCTGCTGAAAGGAGATCTTTAAAACAGCTCCTGCTGTCTGACTTAGAATACAAATGTGGTAGATGCGATATTATTAGATTAAATGAAAGACTGTTCTGGCATTGATTCTATTGTTGCAGATTTGAGAGCATTTAATATTCTTATTTTTAATCCTGTCGTGAGTTTTTGTGAAAATTCACAGAATCAGAGCAAGCTAGGAAATGTTTCTACCTAGATCTGCTCAGTCTACTTGATAAGGTATTATTTTGAGGAAAAATGTAGTCTCTGGGTGTAGCTTAGGTAAGACAAAAAAGGTATTTGAAGAGTGTATGAAAAATGTTTAAATGTTTATTTTTCCTTGCTCAATATTGTTGCTTTGTAAGATATGATTTTACAATATTAATTTTTTTTTAAAGCCACTTCAGAGCACATTTTTTATCAACTCAGAAGAAAATGCCTTCACTCATATCTTTTTTTGAGAATTATGGAATGATGGACTTTCCATTCCAAAACAGATTTCAGAAATCTTCAGGCCCTCATTGGAACAAGAATTCTGCTCTCCACACAAGGCTACATCATGAGTCTGGAGCAGGAGCAGAGATTGAAAGGGCTAAGTGAGGTGGCAGTTCAAATTTTTGTGTCCACTGCATTAATTCTATCAGAGAAAGAAAAAGTGTTGTAGTGGAAGATCCAAATTTCGAATTGCTCCTTTGGAATGTGTTTGCAGATGAGGAGCTTCCAGGGAAAGCTGAAATACAGAGCCCCTGGCATCAAGTTTATTCATGAGACTCAAAAGAGAAGTCAGCCACCTCAGCTGGATTCAGGAAACTACCTAGGACCACTTTAGTCTATCCACAATTATGCTTAATTGAGGAATTGTGGAAGGCTTAAGGAACATGTGAAAAAGTTGAGCTTAAATATTTATTCAGATGGGACCTTTTTCTGAGTCTGAGTCTTTTCAGATTCACACCTGGATGCTTGGATGCAGAGTCTGCCAGTGAAGGGCAGGTACTCTTGGGAATAATGAGGTTATGAAAACAACTTGTGTTTCTCTCCCCATATGCATTTTTTGAGACCTCATCCATTAAATGAATAAGGAATGTTGAATTGTCCACATCAAGGTTGGGATAATTTTGATTATTTATACAAAAAGACTGCGTGATCCACTAAGGGTCACACATTAAGGGTCACATGAATCTACCTTCACATCAGTAGCAACCAGGATTATTTATCCATCATAGAGAAATTAAACTTCTTGCAGTTATAATGAATCCATAAGTGGTTTGGCAGTCATCCTCAACTCAATTCAGGTTTTGTATACCTTTTTCCTAAATGGAGGAGATTTCAAAAAGGAAAATATCCCTCATTTTCCCCACCATTAACACCATAAGCCTTTTCTAAAGACTGTGTTCCTTAATGTTCCCTTGACAACTTGCCTTTTATCAACACCTCTTGGGGTGTTTCTCATTTAACTCCTTCCACATACCCCTTAGTATTCAATGTAGTCCTTCATTGTGCTTCTGAACATGTATTTTCTGTGTTACTTGTGACAGCTTGTGATGTGAATGTTCAGCACAACAGCATTATTTTAACTGCATTCAGATTCTATAGATAATTCCTTTTAATTGTTAACTGTTTCATATCTTTGCCAGCCTCAGAAGAAGCAGTACCCACCCATCAGTTTTAGCAGGAATTACTCAACTCACTGTGTCACTGTATGGCTCAATACCCTGAGAGAGGTTAAAATAACATTACCCTGAACACATCCCAACTAAAAGAGTGTAACAAATACAACTGGTGAATTTCAGCTAAGCAGCAGCATCTGTGTTAAAGGATTTTTACACATTGCCATCCCAAAATTACACTACTCAAGTAACATCAAACAAGTTTCAGAAAGTTAATCACTGCCCATTTCATAGCCTATCAATGTAACAATTCCTTCTGGGCAGAGAATTTTTTATTTTTTCGGAAGAACTAAGCCATTGCTGTCCAAAGCTATCACTGCCCTCAGGCTTTCTATTCCCTCCAAACCACAAAGCATTAGCCCTAATCCTTAATGTGAATGAGATGAAATTCAGATGCAGAACTTCAGGCTTCTTTTCAGCCCTTAAAGGATTCAGTTACTGTGTGCTCCAGTGAGGCTATGAGAGCTTTTGCCCTTCTTAACCCAAGTGACAGAGGTTTGGAAACAGCAGTTGTTCCACAAGACAGTCAAGACTTCACCACTAGTTTAGTATAGCTAGTTTTATGGCTCAACTTCATTTGGGGAAAGGGAATTCAAAGGGTGGTCATTAGCAATTCTCCCCATCCCAGATCATGTGCTCAAGGTAAAATTGTCTTTCTTCTGAAAAAGAAATCACATTCCTTTGTGCAAGGATCATGAACTTATAATGAGGGCTGCTTATAAAAAGGAATTCATGTTGGAAAGTTTTGCTGTGTATTTGGGTCTCCTCTGGAGACATTCAGCCACCTGACCTGACATGCAAGACACAGCCAGACTTCACAGAAGCTTAGTAGTGCCTTGTATCAACTGGAAAGCAGGGCTTCAACTTGTCAGATGCCTTCTCCTGCTTTGAGAGCAGCTTTTTACTTTTCCTCTGGGTCATTCTGTTCTGCCAGAGTTCATCTGGAAGATTCAGCATGAAAAGACTCCATGTCCCTTCACAGCAGAAGCACTAAGTAGGGCTGTGACTCATTTCAGTGGCTCAGTTATGGCTTGTTCTTAAAAGTTCTGATGTGGTCAGGATTTCCATAGTGTCTTCCATTTCTGGAGAGCCTGTGTTTATTCTGCCAATCATTTCTGCTGTTCCTAATTCCTTTTCTGACCTGAGGAGTGCCACTCAGGAATGTCATGAAGTTCCCCAAATCCTCCATCTGTGTGGACTTCAGGACTGACATGCAATTGCAAGTCTCAACTTCTTCAGCCCATTATGCAGACACATTGAACGTCTTTGACTTCCATCTGTACATCCATAACTACAATCTCAGGTCAAGCAAAGAACATACAAACACTCTCATTAGCCACTTTCACTTCAAACAATATTATTTTGGTTCTTATCAGAGATCAGTCAGTTCTGTATCATTTCTAATGCGATCACTAAGTAAGATTCTGCAGCATCATTGTCTTGACCACCTAAGACAGGAGTGACAAACCCGTCTTTGAGGTTGTCTTCCCTGACAATCAGTAAAATTACTAAAATTACTGAATTGAATCATGTAACTACATGACTTTTTTTCCAGAGAAAATACATTATGTAAGACAAAACCTTCTCTCTTCCCTGGACCTCTTGACATTGGAAATGGGGTAGAAAATAAAGAAAATTCTTGCCAATTTATCCACAGTGATGTGTGCACTGTGATGGTGCCAAGAGTTAACAGCATGAGAAACTCACCCCTTCAAAGCCATCTCCCCTTTTGGCAGGAATGAGGAGGAAAGGGCCATGGAGAAAAATTCCTTGTGTCATGTATGAGACTGGAGATCACCTAAGAGTGAGCTAAGAAAAATAGCAGCACCAGATTGGTGTAAACTACAGAAAATTAGAGGAATTTATAAGGTCAGGGTAGATGTAGATGTACCTGGTTTCCAGAGGGGAATTTAAAGGGCACATTATCAGGCATAAGTAGAGCCAAAGAGCAAAAAGACTTTTGCCTCAGATAGAAAAAATCCCACAGCAATCTAAAATGATGGATTTCAATTTGCACAAGTGACTGTCACATTTAAAAGGTTAATGGAAAGGGTACTTTCTGCAAGTCTGTGTTGGAATGCTGATTGCACCTAGCTGATATACTGGTGCACATGAAAGCTCCTGAACACAATGTTCACAAATGCCCTGTGAGTGCTTTGGTATTGCTGCAAAGAGGGGGAAAAATAGAAGCCTTTTTTCAGAAAAAGGAAGGGGTTTTTGCCAGAGAGAAGAAGTAATTCCAAAAACAGGGTGTTAACTTTGTTGGGAAAAAAGTCAGAAATCTTCAAACCTATGGAAGTCTCACCTGTTTTTTCTGTTGTTGACACATGGGCTGGGGCTGGTATGGAAAGAAAGACCCCCTCATGCATTTCAGTAGCAAGTAAGACAGCTGAGAAAAACTATTGCCTGTGTAAAGTCAGAGGGAAGAACAACAGAGGAGTGAAACTGGGCTTGTGAAAGCAAGGAATTTTCAGTGTGCTACCAAAAAAAACCCCCAAATACTATTCAGAAACATGTGTGAATGGAATATTGCACAATGGAATCTGCTTCTTCTTAGATTTATACAAAGAAATTAATCTTTGCAAATCACTGCCTTAAATAAAGAGTGGTTTTGTTTTGTTACTTTTTGTTTCATTTTTTTTTTTAGAAGCACCCCATCAGTTCCTGCTCATGAGAGCCACCAGAGAGCTCTGCCTCACTACTCTCATGCAGGTAGAGAAGTGAGCAAGAGAGAACTGCTTCATTTTATATGAAGTTCAATAGACAGAGCTGCATGTTTGGGAATGATAAGCAATTCCCGTTTTACTGTGGCTTCTTTCCAGGTGCAGCATTCTGGGGGAAGGTAATACCAGTTCTGCCAGCCCACTTAGAGATGTTTGACATGCAGTTGCTCTAGCATTTCTGCTGCTGGAGGAAAGAGCACTTTCCACTTTGGCTAAAGGAGAGTTCCCTGCTTTCCCAGAGGACTTTGAAAGACTCAGTCCATTTCAGCACAGAAAGCAAAGGAAATACTCCCCTTGACTTGAGTGAGAGTTGGGTCTAAGCCCAAACAAGGACATAAATGAGCTGAATCAGCTGCAAGTGTTCTCTCACGGTGTGATTGCTGTCTTTTATGCAGAGCTGAAAAGGTAAAGGGTTTTGTCCTCCTTTCACTACCTTCTGTATGCCTGCTTGAGACAGCTCAAGAGCAGGACCTGTTTCACCCCAAATCCTAGTTCTTTGTTTCATTGCCAATCACTGCCACAGAGCACCAGTTGCCTCTGCCTCCTTTTCTTCTGCACTGCAGGACTCTGTGCTGCAGATCATTAATTACCTGCTCATAGTGCACTTTCTGTGCATGTGCAGTGTACCCTGCAAATATGTGTCCTGGCTGATAAAGGGTATTAAACAGATTTCCAGTCACATAGCCCATTTCTGGTTTTCAGTAAACCCAACTACACTGTTCATTTATCCAGCTTTTTCTATACCAGCCAATAGGATTCTTTATGCTATTGTTCTGAGGGCAAAGGGATTTGCTGTGTAGTCACTGCTCATTCTTGTATATCTGATATGAAAAAAAAAAATCAGAGGAATGACCAACATGTTTAAAAATGCAAGTAAATTTTTTTTGCTAAATGTGAAAGAAACATTTAATAACATATACACATTGGCAACCAAAAAAAAAAAAAAAAAAGAAACCAAATGAAGACCACAAGGCTTTATAAATAAAATTCCCAATGTTCTGAAAAATGGCTTTTAACATAAATTGTTATAGCTTGATGCCCTTTGTCTTTTATTTGAAAGAAAGTTTTACATGACTTAAAAATAAAGAGATGTAAAGAATCTGGCATTTTTTCCACACAGCTCTAAATGCCCATGCACAATCGGTGCTTTCCAGTCTGGGTTCTGGTGGGAAGTGGTTCCATCTCCGTTTCCAGAACATAATCTAATTTTGCTTCCTAAAACACATATTGTACCAGTGTCTGAATGGAGATGGAGATCGTGAACTAGATTCCATGATTGTAAATCCTGACCAAAGTCCCTCAGCACTTCCATTGGTCATTTGGACAATGCATTCTCTGAAATTCTTTTGCTTTAGAAAAGCAGCTTGGAAGATTAAATTCACCTGTAGCTGAAAGAAAAAAAAGTTGGTGCAAAACCTGTCGCCAGTTTACAGCTGGTCAGGTAGGGACAAATGTTTTGTCTTCATGGACCATTCTGCATGAGGAGAATTATAACTTTTGGCAATTCTCAAACGTACATCCTTTGGGAAATGAAATCAGACAGGAGTTCATTTAACAAATTCTGGATTGTCTAACAGTCCGCAAAGAGTGAAACTTTAAATCATCACCAGTCTGTTAGATGTATGTGTGTGTATTCTGATATTTGATTGCCTTTTGACAATCTGCTGAGTTGCATTTGTTGGTCTTCCAGGGTGCCCATTTTATAAATTGCTGTTACCTCTGAAACTGTAGTTGATGTTTTCTTATATTTAATTTTCTTGTATGAGATAATTATTCACTGTTCTTTCTTCTAGATGTGTTCCCAGGCACTTGGCAATCTTACAGGTTTCTAACCTGGAGCTGTCTCCCCCTCATTCTGATAGTTCATTGGGAATCAATGGAGTATTTTCCCTGATATCCCTGTGCTTGAGGTAAAGACACAGTTACAGTGCATCTTTATTCTGTGTCACTTAGTCTTCCACCTGTTTTCCAAAATTCACCAGACATTTGATGACTGTGTTGTGTCAATGTAACAACAAATTGTCATAGGGGCTCAGCTGGCACTTGCATAAGCAGTCACTTGATTCTCCTCCCAGCTGCAAGATGACTCCAAGCCAACACAAGACAGGCATTAGGAGTAACAGGTATTGCCCTTTTCTTGTGCTAGGCCAATGTCAAATCCCTATTAGCTCACTGTAAAATCAATTTAATTGTCTGTTAGATGTTTTGGGAGCAAGCTTGTGAGCAGGAATTAAATACTTTGGGACGTGTTTCAATTTTTTTTTTTCATTTTGAAATCCTAAATTATCAAATTTTTCCCATTTCCTTTCATTTTACTTGTTTTCCTTTCCTCCTGAATTTTGCGAAATACCTGATAGTAAGGGCTGGGGTCTGGGGGAGTGTGCTTTTTCTCCTGTACTCTCATTTTCCAAATCATCAGTTCACATTTCTTGTTCAAACACACGTGGGCGTCTGCACTGTATTGGTGGCACAACAGTGTAATTTCTATGAGTATAGTTATCACCAGGAGAAAGTGTAAAACACATTTAGAAACCTGTTAGCTGTAGTAAAAATTGAAAGTCCAATATTATGAGATACTCTTGGTCTGCACTGTGTGGGTAATGATAGATCCCAGCCCACAAAGCCATCCAGCAGATTAAACTCCTCTTGAAAAAAATCTCTCCATACTCTGAGTCACTGCTTCTTTCTAAAAAATCTGTGACAGACAAAACACTTATTTTCAAGCAAACAATTACACAAAATAAAATAAAATAAAGTAAAATGATTGATGACCAGTTTCTAACATGAAAAGCATCCATTTTAATGCAAATTTATTCATAGAATGATAGACTACCAGATTGGAAGAGACCACAGGAATCATCTGGTCCATCCTTTTTTGGCAAAAGCATGGTCTGGACAGGATGGCCCAGCACCCTGTCCAGCTGAATCATAGAAGTGTCCAATATTGCAGAATCCACTACTTCCCTGGGGATTAATCCAATGGCTGATTTTTCTCATAATGAAAAATTTTCCTCCTATGTCCAAATTAATTATCTCTGATAGTTTCTGTTTGAAAATACATTACTTTTAAAATACGTTATTGTCGTTTTCAAACTTTTAAAAACACTGATCCATCAGGCACATTTAAGGAAGATTATTTATGATCAGGAAAATAACACAGCAAAGGTGGCTGAGGATGATGGCCATAGCTGGCAGCCTTGGTCAGGGATGTCTTGGAGCAGGAGAGAAAGAGGGGCTACCATGGACAGAGACATACCAAAGTCAGCAGAGCTTCAAATAGGATAGCAGAGAACTTGTTCTATGCTATTTATGGGGATATTGTTATATGTATGAATATGTAAACTATTGTTGTTCAACCAGCCTATGTGACTCCATTCAGCATGGCAGCTTCTCTCCCAGGAATGTGGGAACATGGCATGGAAAAGGATGTAAATCACTTGTAGATATATCACATGTAATTTGGGAGGACTAGAACAGTCACTGCTATTTTTCATGTGTTTACAGATCCCTTGGAAAGGCTGCAGCTTACACTTAAATATTTGGATGTTGATGACCTGGATGATTAAACATAGAAAAACATTAGAATTAATTAGACACTGTATACATGGCCTCATATTGGCTGCTGTACTGTCTCCTGCTGGGGTTTCACAGCTTGGCAGTTCATCTATTACTGCAGCAGAGTGTATTCAAAGAGACATTTGTTCTGAAGAGACCTCAAAATTAGAACAATTTACACAAATGTGCTACATTGCATAACGATAATGGACCAGATTGAAGTCCTCACTGCTCAGTTTTTCACAGGAGCCGTGCAGTCAGTGATGGATTTCATGGCACAGCTCACATGAGCAATTGCTCAGCACTGTGAGTAAGGCATCTGCAATATGTCTTTCTATTTTTAATTATCTAATTATAACCTTTGTTAACTTAATGTGCAGATTTACAGTAGAACATGAACACACTCACCTGAAAGTTGTACAGGTACGACACAAAGCAATGGCATATGCTTTCTGTCCAGGAAAGTGCACAACCTAGAAAGAAGTTGTGTGGTAACAAGGGGAAAAGAAGAAAAAAGAGAAAGTAAAATAGAGAAAGAGAGAAATGAGGTAAGTTTAATCAAAATCAAACAAACACATAAATAGGGTTAAGAGGAGGGCATGCAGTCCATTTTTCTGAATCTTATAATTCATAACTATATAACTTGGAAAGATAACTTAGAATATCTTTATATAACTTATTTTGTGTATCACATGATTACTAACTTTTGATAAAAATGTCACAAGTGCCATTGACCTGATCAGTGAAATTTTTTTTTCTGTAAACTGTCCAAAATCCCTTTTATTCCTAGGACTTGGGACTTTGTGGATGAATGGAAAGTGATCCTGGCAAATTTTAAAAATGTTTGCTAAGACAGCTCCAGAACTTTCTACACAAGTATTTTTGTCTTGTTGTTTTTTGCATTTCCTGTTAACACAGAAATCAGTGGCAAATTTCAAGAAGCTGTGCTAATTATTCTCTGTAATAAGAATACTTTTTTTACTTGCCTCAATCTTTGCTGCTATTCAGCTGTTAGGACTGAGAGTTCTAAATTTTGTTTAAATGCTTCTGGATAGTTTAAATGGCTTAGAAAAAATTTAAGCTGAAATAATTGTAAAGTTAAGAAATACACCAAGTTTGTACCCTGTAGAGTAAAAAAAAAGTTGCTTCTTGTCTGCAAATTACCTGAAATTAGATATGGTGTTTGTTATATGCTTGTTCTTCTGAAATTCTATCCAAATTGGGTTTGCTTTTAGGACTTTTTAAAAACATGCAGTTCAGATGTAATCTGTAGCTGATTTGAACTGGGGTTTACTGAGCAAAGATCAGGACTGAGAGGCAAAGAGTGTGAAATGAGGACCATGAAATAGCTAAGCCACAGGGCTGCAAAAAGAGATAATTTGAGAAGAGAGGGGAGAAAGGGGAATCAGCAGGGAAAATTGAGTCTTCTAAGCGCGCACACTTCAATCAAGTGCATGGAAATGAACTGGGAATCATCATTTCTCTGCTGTCACAAATATCTGTGAAAAAACCTGTAAAGTGTCCGCTCCTCTCTAGCCCTGATTCAGTGGGAGAATGACAACCTAAGATTGCTATCCATTATTCCATTAGCTGAAATTACTGCAATCTCCTTAGCGGAGCCAAAGGTTCGAAACCTTCTGTTGAGTCACGCCTGTGTCAGTACAGTGCTAGGTGATGGCATCTGGGGGCCTGGCTTTTAAAGGCCAGGGAGTGAACTGAAGAGATGAACTTGAAATGACTTTGCTGAAGATAGAAAATGTGCATATGCTCTTGTTAGCAGCTTCAGCACAAAAGTTTCTTTGAGCATCTTTCTTTTGGCACCTTCTCCGCCTACATGAAACTCCAGAGGCAGCAGTGTAGGCTGGAAGCAGCCAGCAGAATTGACTGTGCTCAATTTGGGAGCAGCTGCTCAATATTTCAAATATTTCTCTGCTGTTCAGTGCAGGAACAGACCTCTTCTGATAGCCAGGTGCTTCTGCTCACTGAGCCCCTTATCCATGCCCCAGGACAGATGGATTAGCTGGGTGGAGGGGCTGTGCTTGCCCTGTTCAGACAGCAGCTTGTACTCCTTTACTGCATGATCTTCAAACACTTCAGCACCACAGTTGATTTCTCATGGATTTATTTTTTTTTCTTTTTCAAGTCATGACAATTGTTGTGGTATCTGTGCACACCACAAGCCATAACTATTTATTTTTACTGACTGTGAAATCCGGAATTGCTGTTTATTTGTGTATCCACATCATGGATTTCCAAAAAATGAACCCATTGATGTGGTGAAAGAGCAGTTCCCATTGATTCCAGAAGCAGTGAGGACTATTCAGCTTTCCTATAGATACATATGTTAAATATCCATGAACAGAGACACACAGCTAGTGCTCACTTTTGAGACTCTCAGTGTAAAGAACATATATTCCACCATATGATATCACAAGGGCAGATACTCCAAGGCCTAATTCCAATCCCATAATCTTGAAATGACCCTTACTCTGGCCAAAATCACCAATCTTCCTGATGTACAAACTAAACCTCCCTTCTGGGTGTCAAAACCAAAACCTAAAAACTCCCCACTGAAAGGGAAAACCCCAATGAGTTATATGTGTCAATTTTAGATTTCATTTCTCTAATATACATAAAAAATAAGGTGATTTAGGGATTGCCTTAACTAAGCACATCATTGTGCTTTAACACTAATCACTAATATTGTGCTTTTGGTCCAAATACTGCACCACTCCAATTGCTTCTAGGGTTAATGACAGAGTGGAAAGAGTATATTACATACAATTGCTGAACACATGATTTCTATGCTAATATTTGAGTCTCCTAAAAAATGAAACTAATGTGAAGATGCTGGAAAATACACCATAAATTAAAATTGCAAAATGTCACAGTTTATTTAATCTTCCATGTTGAAAGGCAGGGTGAGTATTTAAATTAGTTCCACATAAGTGGTATTTGTTTCGAGAAAATCTTTAACCTTGATAAATTATTGAAGAAATTTCATTAACCCTTTGACACAAATGGGGCAGCTGTCAGGCTTAAAGTTACAGTGAAAAGATTTGCACATGTTGGAAGTATTTTCAGACACTTTCTGTGAGTTAAACAGGTTTTTCTATATTTAGGAAACCTCTAGATTTCTTTGACACACTGCCCCAGAACTGTGAAAGATTTACTGCTCAGAATGGTTCACTGGACACAGTTATCTTCATGTACTGTTTTGTGCAGGCACTTTAGAGAATGCCAGATTTGAAGTGTAGCTGTTCAGACAGCTGAGAAACATCATTCCTGATTACAGTACACATATTTTCAAACTTAAATAGGTTAGCAGTTATGTTTTGAATAATTTATCAGAAGAGAGATTTTCTCTGCACAAACAAGGTGTTGGCAAACACATATCACTGCTTCATTACTCAGCCACATTATTCAGTTCTCCAAAAGAGTTAAAAATCCTTTGTTCCTGTGCTAGGCACTACGGCTGTTCTGTGCTATCTGCTAGCTCACCGAGATGATTAGAGGGAAGGAGCACCTCTCCTATGGGCAAAAGCTAAAAGAATTGGAATTATTCAGCCTGGAGAAGGCTTCAGGTGACCCAATTGCAGCCTTTCAGTACCTGAAGGACACCTACAAGTAAGATGCAGAAACTTTTTGGAAGGGCAAGAAGTGACAGGACAAGGGGAATGGCTTTAAACTGGGAGTAGGTTTAGATTAAATATCAGGAAGAAATTCTATACTGTGAGAGTAGTGAGGCACTGGAAGAGGTTGCCCAGAGAAGCTGTGGATGCTCCATCCCTGGTAGTGTTCAAGGCCAGGTTGGGTGGGGCTTTGAGCAGCCTGGTTTAGTGGAAGGTGTCCCTACCCACAGAAGGGGTGTTGGAACTGGATGATCTTTAAGGTCCCTTCCAACCCAAACAATTCTATCATACAATGATCTCATTGAATTCCCATGTGGAACTTTTTAGGACCACACACTTTTGACAGAGATTGGTTAATTTTTGTGTCTAAGTTTCCTGTCCTTCACTCAGTTTCTCCAGTAAGTGATCCACAATTTGGTTGAGGGTTTTTTTTTTCAGCTAAAAGTTTACATCTGAAGAATTTGTGAAACATATTGACTTCACATCAAAATACAATTGCATTTGTTCTCTCATTGAAGAAAATTAAATTACAGAACTGATGTTCCAGGAAGTCTACTTTTTATGTAAACAGGAGTCCTAAAGTCTTAGGGTCTGAGTGAAACTCAGAGCTGGATATTCATCTGGGGCAAACTCTGCATTCATTTTCAGTACATGAAGATCAGGCATACAAGGTTTTTTTAGACTTAATTAATCATCTGGCTGTGGAGTTTTAATCTATATTTCAAGATGATACAAACCAAAAAGGCTCATGGTAAAAATGTAAATGTAGCAGCAGACCCTGAAGCACTGCATAATCATGAATCAGGATAACTTGCACAGAATCTATAATTCATATTGTAGGTGATAATCATTCTTTTTTTTTTTATAAGAGACTTACTGTATACTTCAGGATTTGTCAGCACTTATAGATTATAAACATCATTTATGAGGGCTTGCTAATTTTTTCCAGAGGCATCAGATAAAAAGAAACTTGCAGCAGACCTCCTTAAAAACAACTCATGTGATGGACAATTACCTGGCCCCCAATTGCTAGTGGAAGCATCACACATTTAAAGTTGAGATGCCTTTGTCTAAGCATTCTTGGTGTGCCATTTTCACAAAATCACCCTCTCATTTACAGTTGCATAAGCTGCAAGTAATTTCAGTGAAAGCACTGTAATGACAATGTTTTTGAAATTATTCTTTGTACAGTCAAGTAAATTGCTCCTTTTTTTTTTTCCCCGAAGAAAATCTTATACCCAAACTTCGTGTTAGACAAGCAAAAATGGCAGAGGACCAATGTTCAGGGTAAGGCTTGAATTTCTGTTTTAATAGAAAACCCAACAGAGCCATAAAACCTGAATTCTGCATCTGCTTTTGGGGTATTCTAAATCTGGGTCAAAATACTCCATCTCCAACCTGATTCAAGTGATTTCAGGAGCATCCTGTTATGCTAAAATTAATGTCAGTCTTCTGTATATGAAGTTTATACATTGGCTTTGCAATCACCTGTGAGCAGCACAAGGGGGTTACCTCTGTTCTTGCTCTAACTGCATAGACATAATCCTCCTGAAACAATTGCAATTTTTCACTACTGCAAGCACTTAGCACAGCCCAATTGAAATCAAGGTAAGAACTTGTAGTGTGGCACATTCTACTTAAAGAATACACACCAGGACAACATCTGTGATTGATTTCAGTCTGAATCTGGGGAAAAAAAAGACCTTTAAAAATAGCAAAAAAGTTCCCAGGGTGCGGAAATTCTAATGCTAATAGATTTATCTGGAACAAAGGCTATTAGCTCAAAAGCAATTTGGAAATAGGTGCTCTACCTAGCCACAATAATTAAGGCAATAATGGCACATCTGTTCAAAATAATTTCAAAACGCTTTACTCACACCAAGTAGAATTGATCACTGCTTGTTTTGCAGATGTGCAAGCTTGGAAATAATTACAGGAGCCTGATCCAAAGCTCATGTTTCTCTATTGATCTGATACATAACTATTTTCTGTATTTTTGTTTCTTCCCTGTTTATTAGCTTAATACAATTGTATTTTAAACTTGACTCAATATTAGGCCATAATAACAGCTGATGGTTTAAGACTGACTATAAGGGAAGTGTCCAACTCTGTTGTACAAATATTAGGCATTATTTTTGTGTAATTTCAATTAGAACGATATATCTTCCTCCCAGGCAAAAGCTATACCCAATTCCTAAGCACAATTTCAGCGAAATTTTAGTATTATTTTAAATATTTTTTTTGCATCCCTGTCTTCTTGCTTACTGTAGACTTTTCAGTGTGCAGAGAAGAAAGTAATGTAAAGCACATGTATATGTGTATATGTATGTATTTCTATGAATATGCATACATATTTAAGATAGCAAATAGTAGAAGCAAATCTCATTCTAAGTGAAAAAGATTATTAGGCTGCCTAAGGACTGGAGAATAATGAAAAAAAAATTGATAGTTTGAAAGAGAAGCTCTTCTCTATGCTTTACTTTCCTATGCATTGCAGGAAAATCATGGCTTCTGAGAGAAATCTTGGGGACAAGGCGGGAGGGGGAATTGCCAATGAGCCCCAGCTGTCAGGATTCAGCAATCAGCTGTAATGGTGCTCTGAAAATTCACCTTAAAAGTTATCTTAAGCACACTCAGAAACTCCTTTGTTTCATTTTGTACTTCCTTGCTGACAGGGAGAGGAATAGTTTTCTTCAGTGTTTCTCCCAATTATTGGACACATCTTATGGTAAGATGTAATTTCTTGTGTCTTTACAGCTTTGTTAGATATTACCCTTTGGGACTAAAAGTTTTACATGTTTTGCTCCCACAAAAAAGAGGTCCAGCTTGATGGAACCCGCAGCTCTGCCTAATTTTAGGCACTCACCACTAATGCTTGCAAGGTAATTCAAGGCTTACATGGGGCTTCCTAAAGGAAAACATCTTGTATTAGCAAAGCTGTGTCCTCATCTCTACCTGGCAGAGTAGGACAGCAGCTGTTCGTTGTTATTTTTGGACAAATCCGTGTCAATAGCAGAAATAATTTAAGCCATTATCAAGTGTCAAATAGTTTCTTCTTGACCATCACAATCATATTGCCCTCATTACAGAGGCTTTTAGTAAGGTGTAAAGCTTCTGCTTTCCCTATTAAACTGTTTTTATCCCAACTCACAAGTTTTCCGGCTTTTACCCTTCCAGTTCTCTTCCCAGTACTGCTGGTGGGGGCTGAGCAAGCAGCTACCTGGAGCTTAATTTTCACCTGGGCTTAAACCATGACAACTGGGCATTTCTGTGGCATGGTCTTCTCGTGTTTTCTCTGTCAGATCATGAAGCTTTTTTCCTTTTCTTTTTGTCAAAAGATGCTGTTTGAGTCAGTGGCATCCCTTGCTGGGCTGAGTATTTTCTGCAGCAGCAGGAGTGCTTTCCCTCTGAAACAAGAATTGGTATCTTTAGGTTGACTGGGGCCTCCTCAAGTCATTGGTGATGGCACAGCTCAGCAGAATGAGCATGCCCACTCTTCACAAAGACTGAATGGCCTGTCTGAAACCAAATTTTCTTATATAACCTGCCCATATGAGAGGAGTAAGTAAGCTTCCACCCCACTGCAGTCTTCTGCAGAGCTGTAGTGTGCCAGCAGATTGTCTGAGTGCTCTGGCTGCATATTTTAAGTAGTTTGTACACGTAAAAGGAAGTGGTTGTGATGCAGGGTCATGGATATGCATGTGGCAAGAAGGTGCTGCTTTGTACAAAAAGTGTTTGCTAGCATCAGGTTTTTAGGAGCCCCGGCTGGATGTAGAGGTTGTCTGTGTTGTAAAGGCTCTGGAGGCTTCCTGTGGCATTTGGGGTGGGGAAAACCCACAAGTCAGAGAGCTTTAGGGAGTACCCCCACAACCCCTGTGTGTGGTCAGGAAAGGTGGTTTTGAGAGTGCCAGGAGAGTGGTGATAACGTGACTGTGGGAACCTCCCTAAAACAGGGGAGCTCCCAACAGGGAGCAGTGCTTAAACACCTGCAAGGGAAAAAATTACTCTGTCAGGAACTTTTTGAATTGTGTGGCCTTGGGGTTTATTTATGGCACATTTTGTACTACAGAAGTTGTACAAAGTCGAAGGTTGTTAATTAAATAATGCCCCTCCTATTGACTAAATGACACTGGTGATTGCAAAGTAATTTTTCTGTAAGATGCCTGAGTAAGGCTATGTCATAAAGCATGTATTTGATCAGCCAAAATGCATTTTTCAGGTCTTGGCCAGCTTTTAGGTTCTGAGTGTCTGACTTAAGCTGCTTAATAGTATTGATTTTGGTACATTTATTTATGCATTTAGCTTTTTGAATTGAGCTGAGATTTTGGTCATCCTCACTGCAAAACACAAATTTCTGGGGAATAACTGTCAAAAATAGCTATTCTCAATAATCACTTTTAAGAGATTTATCAGGAATTTGCTCTGTGCCTTGCTGCAGAGTGACTTAGACATTCAAGGTCTGACCAGAATATTAATTTGGACTTGAATATCAAAGCACAGAAAGGACAATACATTCAGATTACTTAGGGCATTTTTTCTTTTTTTTTTCTTTTTTTTTTTTTTTCCCCCATAGCTGTGGAAATGCTGGGGTTTTTTTCTGTGCCAGTGATAAGAACAGACTCTTGGCTCCTCCATCTGGTTACTAACTACTATAGTGAAGTGGTTTACTAAAGGCTGCTCAAAAGGAAAAATGTACTGTTGGGCAGTTTGTTGTGTGTTTTCTTTAATTTTTTTCCAGCCCAGTTGTCTTTATACTTGACACAGAGCTGTGCCTAATACATTTAATACATTTTCATAAGGAATATACTTTGAAAAAATGTAATTATCTGACTATGTAAATATCATCTTGGCAGTCTGACCTATCATTCAGGAAATACTCAGGTTTTATTCAAAACCATATAAACATCAAGAGGAGATGCACTAATTTTTGAAGACTTAGTAATGAAAGCAGTGGGAGAAGCTGGCACTGTTTATTATCTTGTGAAGATATTCAAAACCATCTTATATAATCATAAAACAGCCCTCCCAAGAGCACACTTGAGAGATTAATATGGATGTTATGGTGCCTCGGGATAATAATATGCATTTTCAGTAACCATCTTTGGAAGACTTCCTGTTAACAAGAAAGACAATTTTTTTTTTACTTCATGTTTAAATAATATGAGAGGAATGAATACAGACTGGCATAAATAAAGAATGCTTATATTTAGGCCATTACTATGCAAGTGACTGCCCATGTGGTTCTGGACCCCCTGAAGAAGAAAGCATGCAGGCTGTTCTCCAATCCACTGTCCTCCTTTGTCTTGCTCTGTGATTTTTGTAGGTTTATCAAATCTCTTGGGTCTTATTACTCAACATGCAGGTGCAAACATGCAGTAAACATTCCAACTGCATATACTTAATCATAACTTACAGTGCTAGACAGCTGCTTTGCAAAATAAAAAAACCAAACTGAATAACTTCCCCCATCCCCCCCCCCCCCCCCCCAAAAAAGCGCATAAAATTTTCTACAGGTTGTGAAAACAATGTAATAAAGATTTGAAGGACAGGCTATTAATATACTATGTTTAGCCATTTCATTGCACAAGGAGTTGATTTTATAAGCTTCAGTATATAATTAAAACTTGCAAGTTCAGAGGTAGTGGTAAAATCTGCTGCCTGAAAAACTACAGTAAAAATCATAATTACATTTAAGTAGTTTGGAATGACATCTTTTCTGTCCTAGAAATAAGATCAGTAAAAATGTTTCTATGCCAAGGTCCTCTGTAACAGACCATAATGCCTTCCAGTGCTCCACAAGTCTAAAATAGGACACAGTGATCTAGGGAAGATTTGTTGTAAAGCCACTGTTGTCTGAGGTATTAGGGGAGCTCCATGGACCCCAAAGTCTGTTGTCTCGGGGCAGCTGGTTTCATCCTCTCTTCCTGACAAGGATGAGAGGAAATGCTGCTCTGGATCCAAACCGAAATGCCCCCAGCTACCCAGGCTGAAAGGCTGATGTCTGCCAGCTTTCATCAGGATCAGAGCTCTGATGGTGTGGCACAGGAGTGCTACATGTACCTGACATTAGTCAGATCTTTGTTCCTTTTCATGGAGCCTGAGCTGGCTGCTGAACTCATTCCCCACAAAACTGGAGATTAAGGGGTAAAGTGTGGTGGCAGAACATATACTGTAACTTATTGACCTGACCTGTCACCTTCTGACACTAAAAATACCTTAATAAAAGGTGTAATTCAGTTTTATCTGTAAGAATTCAGGCTTTCATTAAAAAAAAACCCCAAACTTCTAAGGCAGGTGGTACCTCTCATGTTTTAGGATCACATACTTTATTAATAATTTGTTAACTATATGGCTGAGAGTCTGCTGTTTCATGGAATAAGTTCTAGTGGATTTACTAACATGCTTTGAATGACTTTGTTCTCAAAACTGACTTTCTGGATGCATATAGCTTTAACCTAGACAGTTCAATTCTCATGGTGTTTTTCAGGAGGCAGGATGAAGCACAAATCAGGCCATTAAACCAAGGAAGCTCACAAAGAATGTAGTTCACAAGAGAGTCATTGGACTGGAAATAAAGATTTTTTTCAGTGTTTAAGAAAACAAAGCTTTTCCACATATGTTTTCCATTTTTTTCTTTTCGTTGGTTTTTTTTTTTTTCCTGAGGAGTGAATATGACAGGAGGAGCCTGAGCCCAAATACTGAACCTACTATCTCCAGGGAAGGGTTTTCTCAGAGGCTGCAGCTGGTTGCTCTCTTTTCAGCAGGCCAGGGGATGTGTGAGGCTGAGATGCTCAGTGATGTTGCCCACACTGGGAGCCTGACAAGGAGCAGGATGCCTGGTGGGTGTTCAGACCCAGCAGCTGTGTTGGACACACTTCATGTCCTTTTCTAACAAGCACAACTGCTGTGCTTCTTACAGCCTCTGTGCCAAGAAGCCTTTTAGCATATGCAAGTAGCACCCTTATTTTTATTCCTGCTCAAAGCGAGCTGCTGGTCACAGTAATTCTTTTTAATAGTAACTGCTCACCTCCTTCAGGGTTGTGGTAGCCTGTGGCCTCAGTTTCTAGTTCCTTGGGCATACTTTTTGAATAGACATTTACCACTTCAAAGCATCTTTGGATAAACTTTCATAAACCACTTGTCATCCTCATCTTGTAAGCGGTCTTTCCCCCTCATTGGGACACTCTACCTCACTTTGTGCTTTCAGTCAACTTTTTTTTTTTTTATTTTTGGACTCTCTTTTCACCTAGAGGAGTTGATTGAAGTCACTTCCTCATTTTTTTAAATTTATTTTTTAATGAATAATCATGTTAATGTACAAAAATCATGTAAGAGAATCTACCCCATAGCAGATGCCCCATAGTGTTTAAACAGAGTTTCTTTGACAAAGGGAAGATCAATTTATCTCAAAAGGTTTATGTTGCTGTTGAGCCGCTAGCTGAGAGAAAAACCCCAGGTTCTCAGACAAGAAAAGGGAAAAGTGCGTTTATTATTTTGATTTCCATATACATAGAGTTTTCAGAGGTCACCCAGATTGGTCAGCCCAAGACCACCCCCTAGGCCTAATTGGCCAAGCCTGAACTGCCCTAATCTGGAGACGTTGTTTGCAAAACATCCAAACTTTATCTTTGTTTATGAAACGTAGCAAAATGTTCTCACAAGAAAGACCCGTGCTAGCCACAGGTTTATGTAGGTGTCTGGTCAGAGGCAGTTTTTTGGAGTGCTTTTTTTTTCAGATCTGCCTGACATTTAATTCAGCTTGTGCCTTTTTTCTCTTTTCTTCTCCCCTTTACTATTTCTGGAATACACCCACAGCTCCACCTCCCACTGACTGGCCCCAGCATCTGAGTTCACTGGCCTGATCTGTGTCATGTGCTGTTCCTCTTGTTTCACTTAACCATATAAATAAACAAGGATCTAGGGTTGAGGGTTTTTTGGTATCCAGTGCAACATCAAATATGCAAATCGTTGAGGAAATAGTCACCCTTAGAAAAATTACATATATGAAGAAACAATATCAAAACACCATAAGAAGATTTCTAATACCATTATGTGTTATACCTAAATAACACAATGGAATGACATGTGAAAGAAACACAAAATCTCTACCTCCTCCAGCTCCAAATCCCCTTCTTCTCAAGTCCATTAGCCTCAAGTCCAAAAGTACTTTGAGATTTCTTTACTACCCAGTGTGGGAAAATAAAGTCCTCTTTATCATCTCTTCTTCCTTTTTTTTTTCTGCTCATCTTGCCTTTTTTCTCCCTTTGAGAGTGGAATTCAGAGGAATCCCTGTATTTTTGTAACTTTTCCCTGCTGAATATGATATTTTTCCTATTCATTTGAAAGCCAAGCTGTGAGACTCGATTCTTAATAATCATACTACCCAAGCTAGTATTTGTTAGCACTTTACTGGAATGGATGATGAACAAGCAGAAAAAAAAAATAATGCATTTTGTCATCTTAATATTGAACTTACAGAAATAAGATATGGACCTAAAATATTTCATAGTCAAAGTAGAAAACAAATAACTGTATAGAGAGATCTGAATATATACAAGTGATATGTGATATATGATCCATTGTACTAATACTGACATATTTGGTCACTAATTCAGTGAAATTACACTAAGTGTAATTTTGACTTTAGTTTCTAGTATTTTCCTGTGTTTTTATTTTCTGTGATTGAAATATTAAACTACTTAATTTATATTTAATGAATAGAGTTACAATTTGAAGTTCAAAGTCTTTACATATATCCTTTCTGTAATATTAATAAGCAAACCTACTTTGGAGAATTTTGCATTGTAATTTGAAAATAATTTTGTGAGTTCTTTGTGGAAAATTCATTATTTAGAAATTATATATCCCTGGTGTTTCCATGGAAACACTTTCACCTTATTCTAATGAAATACAAATTATGGGAAAATAAAACCTTTTAACATAGAAGAGTATTAGAAAAATTCTTTTTGAAGGTTGAAAAAATTTAATACAGATAAACCTCCAGTCTCTCAGCACAGCTGTCAATCCAGATCCAGAAATGGTCAGGTTCATCCTGTTCAATGCTGAATTCCAGAAGCTGGATGGGTAACCATAAGGGTAAAGCAGATATGCTGTTTATTGGCAATGATGTATCAAAAGTTTGGGTTTTTAATCTGTGTCTAGGCATCTGGGCCCAGTAAGCCCTCTGTCTATGCAGGTTTCCTATTTCAAATAATGTGGTTTGGGGGTTTTGCCCTATATGACACAATGTAGATAGCATTTATCCACTGTGATAATTTCATTCTTCCCAGCACTGGGGAGTAGGAGGTAAAAGCTAGTAGGACTACTATTGCAATAAAGTTGTTTGGTTTATTCAGTTTTACGACAACAGTAAAGATCTGATCCATTTTCTTGCAATGGATGACAAAATTCCTCCTGCCATTTGCATCAGTGGCACCACTTCCTTTGGGATCTCTTAGTCCTTTTTGGTCTAGACCCACTGAAGGGTGAGCCATGGGGTGGCTGTGAAATGGGATGCCCGGTAGGCAGTCAGTGGGGACCAGAAAAAGCAACATTTCACTGTTCTTTATTCACTGCAGGGAATAAAGGCCATGATCTCCACCTGTGCTTCCAAGCAGAAGCTGCTGCTGGGGACTGTGCTGTGGGTCTGATATTGGGGTATTCAGCACCAAGGAAGGGCAGTTGGGATCCATCTCTGCTGGGCATAGGCTGCCCCAGGCAGTCCTGGCCAAGGAGATAGTCCTGTCACAAATATTTGCAGCTCAGTGGCCCCAAGTGTCCTAAAAACCTTTTGCAATGTGTTCTTGGTCCTGATAGCAAGTGGAGGGGATGGAGGGCTGTTGGTGGCACTGTTTGGAATTGGTGATTGACTTTTGTTGTTCAGTTTGCTGTTTTTACTGATGAGGTCTTCTGTGGGTTGGACAGAAGGAAAAAGTTCAATTTAAGAAGTGGATTTATTTTGGCAAATCCTTCCTTTTATCACAACACAAAAACCCCACATTGATCAGAAAACATCAAAGAATGTTGTTTTATTAATCTGTTTTTGTTGACTTGCTGTCTCTGACTCTCTAATTAGAGTAAGAATTTATTCAGACTTTGTTAGCCTTGCTTTTGTTCACATGACTGATGTTATCAGGCCTGAGCCCTTTGCAGTCACACAGGTAAGAAGCAAATATGATCTGTGTCATATTTAACTATTGCTGAATCACACTGTTCTTTGTGGTTACAAAGGGGACAAGGAAGTTTGCCCTGAAAATATGAAACAAACAGCCATCGGTAGCCTCAGAAAGTTGCCTTTGTTGATAACTGGATTGAGCCAGAAATTTTCTGCCAATTCAGCCTCCTGCTGCCACCCACAGCCAGCTGTGTTTAGGAGCTCTTCAGCTGACAATAGTCAGAAAGAAGGTGAAGGGAGTTTTTGTGTTAGGAACATAAAGTCTGGAGAAAAATCAAAGTGGTAATGGATTCAGAAGAAATAGCCAAATTTAAAAAAAAAAAAAAAAAACCTCACATAGCATTGGTTTATGGTGTCTGGGTTTTTCTTTATTACAGGTTTAGAGTAGTAACAGTTGTCTTTCTCCTGATCTTCTCTGTCTGTGTGCTGTTGTTTGATTGCAGATATTTTAGGCTGAGAGTTTCAATCACTGGAAAATAGAGTTTAGTAATTGCTTGGGGTCTTGGATAAAGCAGCTGCTGAAATCGAAGTGTTCCTGGTGCTGTGTGTTCATTGATCTTTCCTGGCCACCAGAGAAGCCTTTCTGTCCCATTCCAGGCTGAAATGGAGCTGTGCTGCACATGCAAGGGCAAGCTGCTGCCCCTGAAGTGCCTTTTGTGTGGACAGAACATGGCTCTAAATAGATGGATTAAATTGAAATGAATTTATCTATGTATTTATAACAATGGTACATTACAGCAAATGATTGGTGACATACTGTACCCCAAAACAACTTGATGGTCACAGGGTTGGGGATAACTTGTGTGTGGAGTAGGATCCTTTCTCATTTGGGGAAAAGGGGAAGTATTCATTTTCACAATTCTGTCCTCTTGTAGCGTAACATAAAATGTTTATTTTGAATCTGCCAGAATTAAAACTTTCTTAGGTCATCTGACTTTACCTCATCTCACAGGAAAAGAGAGGGCAGAGCTCCACATAGGCTGCATTTTGGTCTGTTTGTGACAAAACTGTGACATTTCCTGGGTGGTTAATAGGTGTCTCCATGGCACAGTTTTCTCTTATGAAGCTTTGTGTGACTGGGAAATGCAATGAGAAAATAAAAGTGGAAGAAGAGTGCTTCAGCAGCTTGTCCAAGACAGACACATAGTGTCAGAACAGGCTTCAGCAGCCTTCCCAGCTTTCAGCCCCATGATCTGTTCTCCTACTTGCACCCACTTTCACCCATAAACTGAAGTCTCAGTCTCTCATTTCTGCTCTTGTGAGTGTCACTGTTCTTGTCTCCACTCGTGGGTATGTGTGTTCAGCTGGACACAACAAGTTTATAATGGGAATTTACTCCAAACACTGGATCTGTTTGTGTCAAGGGAGGGAACCAGGGATGGCAAGGAATACCTTGGTGGATCATGTCAGTATAATTTTAGCAGGAATATGTCTCACTTTAACTTGACCATATTAAACTACTCTGGTTCATCCAGGATGATATTCTGCTTTGATCTTTGGCTTTCCCCCATTAGAACTTTAATTGAATGGCTGGCTAATTACAGACATTTGCACTTGTGGCAAAGAGGAAGGGTTATAAAAACATCCACTCTTGGCCTGAAAATGGTTAATGTGATGAGAATGCATGGGCTGCACAATCACCATATTAACTGAGACACAGGAATGTGCTTATACACAGCTGGAATGGCAAAATCTTTGGCATGGTTTGTTGTTTAACACGTAGCTTCATGCAAAGGCAACATGACATCATTCGTAGATATAGTGATGTTTGGTTTGGGGTGGATTTGGGGGTTAGTGGTTTGGGGGTTTTTTTGGAAGGGTGTTTTTTGATCCATTTTTGTTGTTGTTGTTGTTTCTTTGTATGTTTCTATTTTGTTTTGGTACCAAATTTGATCTGTGGGGGATCATTCCAACATCCATGTCCTGGAAATACATTGGTCTATAATTTGGTTTCAGGGGACATGGCAATTAAATAAACATTCACTTACACCTTTTCTGCCCATCAGTGTACACCCCAGTGTACATGACATTTGGGGTTATACATTTCCCTCAGCTTCATCTACTCACCTGTCCAAACGAAGAATTAACGTGACATGAACACAACAGAATTGTGTGTGAAAATAAATTCATGTCCCTCAAGCACTAATTTATTTATTGGTGCTACACGGTTTCTAGTCATGTACAGAGCCTAAACTAATTTATTCTACCTGCTTTTTTATATCTAGCATTTCATGACAAAGACCACACTTTATTGCCAGCATTGTAATACAAGAATTAATAAATATGCAAAGTGATCTGCTATTGCTCAGAGTCATGAGTAATGAACATCTTGTATATCACACTGTGATGGCTGTTCTTGTTTATCCGTCTTTGGCGGCTGTACTACTGAGATTATTTCCTGTTATCCTTGCTTTGTAATTCATTTTTTTGCCCTTTTTTAGGAGTTCTTTCCTGTAAGAACTGTTGTGAATGTCTCTCTATCTTAATACGAGTTACAGTGCATTAAATCTCCTCATTATTTTGAGATGTTTTGCATAGATGCTTGGTAACGAAGTATATCTCATGCATTAGTGGAGAGCAGGTTTTTGGATATGGAACAGCATATTGAAAGCTGGACAGAAATAAAAACCAAAAAAAACCTGAAGAGAGATGGCTGAAGGGTGACTTGAGAAGCACTGAGATTTTTCCACAACTATTTTTCTAGCTCCTGCCCAGTTGTAATCAGGTGAAAAAATGTCTGTTACTTCTTCAGCTGATTCTTACAAAAACTAGTAAATAACAAACACCTTTCCAAAGAACAATTTTGACTGTTCTGCATGAGATCTTTGATTGACCTGGAAAGGCTGATTTTCAGAGCTGAAAGTATCTTACTAACAAAGATTCTTTTTATACAGCACAAAGGTATTTTATCAATATGATTTGAATTTCTTTGCCATCCCGCTTGAACAATTTTTCCAGAATATATCAGAGCTGCATAGTGTTTTCAAGTACTTTGTCAGTTTGGGTTTTTTTTCCTCTTAACTGACAAAATAATATTTAGAGTGAAGCCTTGAAATCATTCAGACTGTTCAGTCTGTGCAGTCTGTTGTCCAGGGACTGACTTCAAACAAGTAATTTTCACTTTTGGTTTAATTGTCATGTGTATAATCTGCTTTTTTTCCTGTATCTTTTTATACTTTCTTACTCCTTTCCCCCACTGCTATGTGTTTGAAAGCAGTCTTTCATATGGTGGTTCTTTAAATGTTTAATGACTTTGGTAAACAGAAAATCTGCACATAATTTCTTGGGTTTTTTTAAAGCCTCTAAGACACTTAAAAAGCAAGCTTTTTATTTACCACTAAAATTGTGCAAACTGAAAGATAATACTGTCCTTGCAGTAAACAACAGAGTTGCTCAGGTATATGTAATGCCTTCCTTAGAAACTGAATTGGGTCAGCAAAATATTATCTATGAGAGGATTCTCTTATGACTCCAGGCTGTTGGAGCCTTTGGGTACTGGGAAATGAGTGTCTGGACTCCAGCAGGGGAGGCAGCATTTGGGAGTAACTGGCTGTAAGGGGAGGGAGCAACACAAGCAGGTGGCCTGAGGAGGCATTCCTGTATTGTTTTAGATTTCCTTTTTTAAATTCTACATAACAGAGTTGGATGCCAGGAACAGGAATTTTGCCTGAAGGTTTCAACAGCTTCTTTACTAACCGGTTCAGGTTTATCCAGTTTTCATCTGTATGGATAATGTCATCTTTAATAGCCAGGAATTCAAGCCTTACCTCTGGAGGAGGATTGATGCCAAAATTCCCAGGGGATGGGGAGGGAAGGAGGCAGTGTGAGGATATTTAACAGTGAGTGGTGGCCTCAGTTAGAGGGTGCCCAGCCATGGATGAGCTGTGCTGCTTCCAGGAGCTGTGTGTGGAGGTGCCTGCTCAGAGATCAAGCAATTGAGTTTCTCTGCTCTGAAACTCGTGAGTTACCAGGAGCTGCAGCAGCAGAATGAGGGACAGTGGTGCCTCCACAGACAGGAGATGGCACAGAAAGGCAAATGTGGCCTCAGCTCTTCCCAGCTGCTCCCTGCCCCTTCCACACTGAAACCTCTGCCACTTTACCAGAGGCTTTAGGCAAGAAGAGAAATTCTTTTTGGTATCAGTGGGGAAAAAGCCCCATGTCAGTTGGCCCAAATCTGGAACAGGAACCCAGAGGCTGTGGAAACACCATCCTTGGTGGGATTCAAATGCAGTTTGATTGCAGCCATAAGCAGCCTGATTTAACCTTGATGGTGGTTTGGTTTTGAACAAACACTGGGTCAGAGAGCTGCCAGACACCCTTCCAGCTTATGATATTTTGTGACTCTGCTACTTGGCAATTTCTGACAACCAATGGCTGGTCTGTCAGTGATTCCCTGCCTAAGGCTTTCTTTCAGAGGAGAAGTATTTTTGCATCTTCTCCAGTCAGATGTGCAGTCCTTCCTAAGAAAAATGCCAATGTTTGGTCACTTTGCGCAGTGCTGCTTTTGTTTGTTTGCATTCTTTTTGTCCATGGAGAATCTCTGAAATTCCTTTCTCTGGGTGTTTTACTTTTTTGTCTAGCATACACAAGCTCTGCAGTTCTGCTCAAGGCATCTGTTGCTAACTGCTGGGTTGAGCCTACTTTATTTATTGATCTCTTTCCTGGGATAATCCTGTTGAAGGATAGGAAGGATTGCTGACATTGTTGAGGCTTTCATCACCTGCTATGTGGTGAACGGGGCTGCATGGACCTCCCACGCCATGTGCTTCAGGCTTGAGATCTTCTGTAAGTAAAAAAAGACAAGTGTCTGTAGGAATGCAAAAAGATAAGGGATGGTCCCCAATTTTTCAGATGTCCTGAAAATTGAATATAAAATGAGCTGTCTTTTGTTAAAAGGGAATTTCTGAAACAAGATGATACTGAGTCTTTATCAGAAAGAAAACAATACATAGAAACTAAAAACTGTATGAAAATATAAATAAAACCAAATCACCAAAATCATGTGGTGTTTGCCATGAAATACCAGCAGAGTTCAGAGGTGAAGCTGCAGAATTACTTACTGGGTGTGCTAAATAACACAACCTTTTAAGTGGTGTCAATGCAAAGGAATAGTAAGGAGCAAAAGTGTCACCACTTAAAAAAAAATCACATGGCATCTAAGGTAGTACATACCAGTAAATTTGCTGTTCAAACCAGGCAAATTAGTGTTTGGGAAAACACAACAACAGCCACACCAAAAACAAACAAACAAAAAGCCAAAAAAAGCCAAAAAACCATCCTGCAACCAACCAACCAAAAAGCCACTAGTCAAAACCTTACAAAAACTAAAGCCCTCCAAAAATCCCACCCCAGAAAAAATGTGAAAACTTAAGGATTCATTGTTAGCCATATAGAGGAACAGCTAGTAGGTCAATTGTGGAAGAAACCTTGTGTTGCAAGTCTATTAGTTTGGTGAAGAACGTTACTAAGATTCAGTTGATTTATATTTGTGTATTCAATTTTTATGTCTGTATCTAGGCCTTCAAATCATTTAACTGATGTTTCTTCGTAAATACTCTTTTAGAACCCAAAATTTATCATGAGATAAAGGAGAAAGTCCTTTCCTGGATTAGTAGCTATTTAATCAATAGAACATTAGTGGAGGGAAGATATCAAAGATACCACACAGGGATCCTGTGCTGTTCTGCATGTCTGTTGGTGTTCTGGGAAAAAGATGAAAAGTGAGGTGGCAAAATGTGCTGATGAGAGAAAATTATCCAAAATAAATGGGAATCCAGCTGTGAAAGAGGAGTCTTACACTGGTGACTGGGCAATAAAATAACAGAGGAAATTCAGTGTTGATTAAAGCCATTTGAGCTTCCAGGGAAAAATAACCCTAAATATACATACACAGCAAATATCTCTAAATTAGCTCTCACTATTACAGGAAGGAGTCTGGGAGTGATTTCAGCTCGTGCTCAGAAAACATCACCATAGTACTCAATTGTGATCAAAAAAGCAAAGTCAGGTGGTAGCAAGCACTAGGAAAGGAGTAAGGAAGTCAGCAGGAAGCATGGTTATGGCACCATTCAAACTCACAGTGCACCTGCATCGTGAACAATACGTGCAACTTTGCAGTTGCTCCCTTTGGGTTTCAGAGGAAATGAAAAGTAATAAAGAATGACAGCAAGGGTGATGGGGAGCTTCTGTGTAAGGAGAGACTAAATAGACTAGAACCCTTTCCCTGAAAAGTCTGATGGAAAGCAGATATGATATAGAGCATTTCATATAGGAGATGCGTAGGGAATACTATTCACTGCTTCTCAGAACACAGTAACAAGGGAATAGCAAATAAAATGCTCAAAAATCAAGCTGAAAACAAAGGCAAAGAATAATATTTTTCCCACACATCTCCCATTGCATATCTACAGGATGGTGTAGATGCCAGTAGCTTAGTTGGGTTCAAAGAGCTGTGACACAGGGCAGTGGAAGGAAAATCCTGGTAGGCTGCTGTAAAGAGCAGAGACAAGCTATTGGTTTCCACGTTGGAGGGCATGGAAGGGTGTTCCACTTACCCTGCTACTACCCACTGTCCATGCAAGGATTGGGAAAGATAACTGCTGTTACTCTTTTTTGAAAATGGGTTCTGGGCTTATTCAGTCTATTGGGGATCATGCATTGTTACTACAAGAAGAACTTTTGTGTTCTCATAGATCTGACACCGAACACATTGAGTCAATGCAACCTTGGCACTGATTTCTAAGTGTTCTGCATTAAAGTATCTGATGAAGTCTCAATTCTCTTACAGATATTGTCAAAACTGATGGGTTTCATGAGGGACAGGATTTCACATCAGTTCCAAGTATTTCTAGTGAATAAGAGGTGTGTCTCTACTAAAGTGGCTGAGTGTGAACCATGAGGTTTTATGGGTTGGGGATAATAGATTGCATATTTGAAAGGCAGTGGAAATGTTTTTCAGAAGCTGAGATCACTGCAGATGCATTTTTCAGGATAATTTCATTTCTTTCATCCAGTGTCAAGAACATCGTTTGACACATCCTCATTAATGAATTCTCCCTTAAACAACTTGGCTCTCTGACTGAGCAAAGGTACAACAGCTGTTCTTGACTCAAGTGTCTGCAAATGCATCTTTTTCAGCTGATTTCAAATGTACAACTTCTAAAACCTGATGGGAAAAAATACTATGGGACAAAGAGAAGTTAGTCTTCATTTAAGGTATGCTTAATATGCTATAATTATAGTTTTACTTATTTAGGGTTTGCTCCTCTCCAGGCCTAATTACAGCCTTTATGTATGCAGGCAAATAAGTGGGAATCCTGGGCTGCCATCTCTTGTGCATTAGCTTGATGAGATCCAGGAGGATCCAGGATAGCAGCCTTCAGACAGCTTGGAAAGCCCAGCTGGGAATGCTGCTCCCTGTTGGGTAAATGGAGCTGCCCTTGCTGTGCTCCTGTGGAGCTCTGGGAAGATTTCAGAGGTAGCTTTGTTTTGTTCTTAGGAGCAGGAAGTGTCTTCAAGTCATAATCATGCCTCACACCTAAAGAGAGTGAGCAGTGTTTGTCTGAATTGTGAAACTGATCTGTTTGGGAAAATTAATAAATCTAAGTTTGTAACTAAGCATACTTACAGCCACTTTGACTATAAATAGTTTATCTGGGCTAGAAGCCATCTTCTGTTAAACAGTTGACAGGAATGGTGCAGGATAATAATACAAAAGAAAAATCATTTACCAAGTTGCATTGGCTTAAATAAGATCTTAAAGTATTTTCTTTACAGAGATAACTGTACATGTTTAATATAATTAACATAGTTACAAGCAGCTAATCCACTCATTTATACCATACCAAATTAGATATTTGAACTTCAAGAAAACACAGTACCTATATTTTTTCTGTGGTGTCTGTAGCTTCTACAGTTCTAGATAAATTTGTCGTCCAAGTTAGGCAGCTGTAGTCAAAGATTTAATGAAAGTTAGAATGCCACTTTGAACTGAATCACCAAGACCTAACTTCTAGTTATCCATTATGTATAAAACCTGAAGACTTAATACACAGAATGGCTAAAAAGATTTGTTAAAATGGTTTTGGCTGCTTTAGCCTTGTTTTCCAGTCTTTTTGTGCCCCCCATCCCTTTTCTATTATATAAGAAAACTCAAACTACAATTATTACAAGGCATACTTCCTAATGTTAGGTAACTGATTAAACAAACAATGTGGATCAAAGGAAATTCAATAATTATGCATCTAAGTCTGTATCTAAGTTTTAAAACCCCCATGTTTTAAAGTGATGAATTATTCACAACTCAAGATGAAATGGGGAATATTCCAACTCGTGCTTTTGAAGTGTCATCGTATTAATCTAGGCCACTTTATGCACATCTATAGTCTTTTCATCTCTGGAGATCTCTGCAAGATGGTGGGTTCATGTCACTAAATTTCTGTTGGCAGAGAGTCAAGAAACAAGTATTTTAAAACTTACAGTTTATTACTATTGTGATTCAATTAATATTCAGGATTCCTTAGGGAGCTGTAAATTGTATGAGCTTTTTTTCTTTTTCCATATTTTGTGACTTCCATAGTTTTCTCACCTCCAGTTATTTTATTTATTCGTATTTGTTAGATGATTTTTTAATTACTTATCCTTACCCTCAGAAATATCTGTAACCTTTGTAATTGTAACCTTTGCTTCCCTGCCCCCTAATCTGTAATTGTAACCTTTGCTTCCCTGCCCCCATTCTCCACCATCCTAGTCAGGCAGCTTCATTGTAATTCTGTTATTTAGAACATGCATAATTCATCAGCTGGGTCCAGGCTAAAAACTGAACACTTAGAAAAAAATAATTGGGAGAAATCGGTTCCAGATGCAACTTTTTCAGTTGGTCCCTATTTTTATAAGATTAAAAAAAAAGTAAGAAAGAAAGAAAGAAAACTTGATTCCAGTGCTACAGTTTGTCTGCTTTCAAACTTTGATGGTCCTTTTTTTCAAGAATTATTTATGTTTTCATTCAAAACACTTTCAAGGGTATAGCCTTCATGGTTTTGCTAAACTTGTCTCTTACCAGGCAAGTGCAATAGTAACAATAGCATAATGTCATTTAAAAGGGAGCATCTCATTGTACATTTACTATAAGAAAATCCTTGAATGACCTGCGGGCTTGCTGAACCTCCAATTGTAAAGAACGTGCAGCAGGAGGCTGGGGTTGATGCACACACTGATGGTGGCTGAGAAGGGTAAGATGGGAGCTGGGCTATTTGTGTCTGGGGTGTGATCAAACTGAGATCTGATCTGGTCCTAGTTCCCAGCTCCTCTGGTCAAAAGACATTCTGGCTCATTTCAACCCTTTTGACATGCCTCTTCCTTTATGCCATCACAGTCTTCTCCTTCCCGCCCTAGACTCAGCTGTATCCCAAAATGCATCCCAGTTTTTTCCTCTTTGACAGAGTTCCTCTCCCCACCAGGTCAGCCTTCCTCAGATCCTTGTCCTTGGAGCCTTTAGCCCTATCCCATGAATACACTCAATTAGACATCTTTAATTGTGTTTTCACCTATTAACAGCACCAAATACAAGATTTCTTTCTTTTTCAAAGGAAGACATATACTAGGTAATGGGGTACAACTATTCTAGTTTGGAAAAGGAGGGTACAGTAAGAGTGCTGTAATTGGTTTGCCTTCCCATCTAGACCCCTTACCCTATTATGAGCTCTGCATTTTTCATCACCAACTTCTTTCTGGTGCTGTGTTAGAGATCAAACCTTCAGAGCTCCTTGATTTTTGCACAAGAACTGCACATAGTTTAATGACAGTATCTCATTCATAAACATCGCAGCGTGATGTTATGATATGCTAATGACCTGCCTGCACTAATTGCTGCTGTGGCCATTCAAAGAAAGTAGAGTACACTGAGCTCAGCAGCTCCTTTCAATACAAGAAGGAAAGGAACCTGCTGTACCAGGCATCTATATCAAGAATAAAATAAGAGCCTCAGCTCTGCTTACAATAAATGAGCTCTGTATAAAGGAACACTTTACAATTCAGATGCTTCCTGGGTACTTATAAAAATGAAATGACCCTTTAATAATTCTCAGTCAAAATACTTATTAATGTCTTCCTTTCAGATTCTTCATAAAAGTTTCATATGTATTTCAATAATAGGATTTGATTTTCTGGCTAATAGAAATTGTCTTAATAATTCTGTACATGAAGAAGTGTTCTTGAGTGAGTCCTCTTGCTTGCTCTGAATATTTCTGTACAGCCCAGACAGTTTTTTTCCAGATGAAGCATATATCATTTCTTCTTAGGGACTGGACTAAGTTCTGTTTCCAAAATGCACATCTTACTGCTACAAACTCTGACTTGCCTCAGAAGCACGTGAAGCAAGTGAAAGTGTTCCTTGCAAATCCCTTCCCATCATTTTGATGAAAAGGACAAAGAAGAACCCTGTGAAGGAGAAACACCTACTTTCAAAGGCATAGTCATATAAAATAACTTTAAGGTGAGAGAATAACTACTATGTGTTAAATGTGTTCAGCACTAAGGCTCCTTGGTACACTTTGTCAGGAACCAACAACAGAAAGCCAGCCAAAAGCACATCTCATTGACTGCCTGAGGTTTGCCAGCTGCTGATAAAGCTGCAAAGATGACTATAAGGCCCAATTTCTGCTTACAGGGCAGTGAGTGAAAGCTAAGCTACCTGGCCATCAACAACAATCTCAGTAGATCTTCTCTGATTACTTCAATCTTTGTTTCAATTGTACTGTGTTAATTACTTCTACAATGAGCATTTCATTTTTCTGAAGAAATATGCCAAATATCCTGAGTGCATTGCACAGAGCCCACAGCTTCTAAGGTGATCACAGCAACTTTGATGAGAGAAGACAAACTTCTTATATGCATGAGATTTGAAGTGCCCAAACTCTAGGCAGTTTGCTTGGACAGACAGAAGGGTTCAGTTTTATGGTTTGCACACCTGTGTGGCACAGGTGAGACAGTGCTGGAGCAGTGCAGTCTGTGTGGTCTGTGGGGAAGTGAGCACATGGGTGGGTTACACTGTCATAACAAACTATTTGCTGGAGTTGTTATGCCAGTTTATGTCAGGTTACTTGGACAGTCAAGTCAAAAAAATTTGTTTTGTCAAATGCTCCAGTTCCTGTCTATGCAAGTAGAGTTCAGGTAGAGTTACCTGGATCTGTAGGTTTGCTACAAATTGGATTCATCTATATTTCTGTGCCAAATTATCTCATAACACTCAGCTACTTCCTTGTGTGGGACGACTCACTTTATGAATTTAATAGTTTATGACTACATATATCTTTTGACTACAAGCCAGTCAGCAGAATAATCCAAATCTATGCAAAACAATTGAGAGCTAAGAGACCCAGCCATTAGAGATGATCTATGGGTTTCTACATAACAAAGAATAAGGACACAAATCTGCTTTACATCTCACAGTCTATCCATCTGAACTTTTGACAGGGACAGATGCTTTTCTTGCAGTATGAAATTCTTAGAGATTACTTTGAAATATAGTGTATACAGCTGCTAGGGCCTGGGAGGAATAATAGCTCAAAAGACAGCAGCTTTTTGGAAGACAAAACAAAATGTGTCTTTCTCTGAGCATTGCCTTTTTCTTGGATTGCACATGTTAAGAAATCTCTGCTTTATGTGAATTATAGATATCTATAAATCGAAACAGAGGTTCTCCATGGGGGGGGAAAAAAAGAGTGGCTTTCAAACCATACACTTTCTCTGTTACTGCCTGACACCAAGTTAAATTAAATATCTTCCTACTTAGCTTTACTTAGGACAGTATGCTCATTTGAAATCATGCCAGCAATATAAATACAGGCATGCAAACTGGTTATACATTTTTTCTTTACCTTTTGACTCACTCCTTTTGCTAATAAAATAGTCATTATGCAATAGTGTGCCACATGAAGTGTCAGGTGCATTTTCCTGTCATTAATTTCTTGTCTTTTTGCATATCAAGACATGGTTGAGCAGAACTCAAAAGCTATTTCAGATTTTGAAATAATACTTTGTGTCCTTATGGGTCTTTTCACCTGAAGAAGATAAAGAAATTTTAAAATGTGAATGCTCTCAAGCTCCAAAGCTGCTTCTAAGCAACTTCAGAATTAATGTTCTTATATGGAAAATAGAAAATCGAAGACTGTTGAATAACCTTCCTGAGGTACAAGAAAATCTGTAACAGACCTAGGAATAAATATTGATGATAATTCTTGAATCACCTTACTTGTAGGATACCTACAACCTGCCATTCATTTTCCATTTTTTTCTCCTGTTACCATATACGAGTTATTTCTAGCACAGAATTTATTTGCATTTTCTGACTTTCTTATTGTACATAATTTGATAGCTTTCAGCTGAGTAGGTCTGGGCAATTATTCTGTACTTTAGGAGAAAACAACGCCTAAACAAATAGTAGAAAAAAGACCTTTGCAAAAGTGAGAGATAAATAACTTCTGTAACAGTGATAGGTTGTATAACATTTCATTTTTAACAGCAAAATAGACTTAAGACTGCTATACCAGAAGAGTGGATGCCTCATCTAAGCAGTGAAGCCTTTGTGTGACATGGATACATGTGTGTGTATATGAAAAAATCAGACTGGATTGTACCTTCCCTCATGTTCTTGTCTGGTCATGGTCATTCCACCTTCTTGGTGCCAGCTGGATATTTTGGAGGGTGTTACATAAAATGTGCCAAAGGGTGTCTGGGACTGTCCTAGCAGTTTAGCAAATGTTTTAGGTGTTCCTGGGAATGCTTGAATTTCCTGGTGTAGACATAACCCATCAAGGAGTGAGGTGAAATGCAAACTGGGCAACCTGAAGGATAGTTCTGTTTTCCTCAACATGCACCTCATTGCTTGTTTTTGAACAAATCAGCAAGAGGCATGTAAAGCAATGTGATGTAGCTTTGGCAGGTCTGAGGGGAAAATACGCGTGAAGTACTGGAAGCATTGAGCAAACTATAGAATATTCACAGCGTGTTGGTTCACAGACTGGGTTTCCCTAAAAATGCAATGATGGTTCTTGCTCCTATTGAATTCCCATCAAACTTAAAATATTCACTAGAGAGATTTTATGCACAATATAACAGTGAGACCTTTTAGGAAGATAAAATATCCAAAGCCATTTGGCAGATGTCACTAATCTGAAATGCCACCATCATGCCATGACTACAAAGAAAGATGAGTTGGGTCATCTGATAGTCCATTCTGCCTTTCAGTTATGATTCTACAAATGATGCAGCTTTTCAAAGGTATGCAGTGCAACACAGCAGGTTATTTTGAATGCAAAGCAATCTATTTCATGTAGCTGTGAATTCTGAAATAGGACTGAGAAGAATGAGACTGTCAGTGAGGCTGTGATCTTCACCTGGCTGTTTGCCACACCGAGTCATGAGATGTGCTGCTGTGAACTCAGAATCACTCTCATGTGCAAAAAGTCTATTTTAAAAGATCATCAGCTAGGAGAGCACTTGGGAAGCTTGTCTTCCTAGCAGATGCTAGATGGCCTCAGAAAGTCAGATTAGTCCCTATACACGTAGCAAGTTATTTGTGTGCTCACAAACCTTTTCTCCCCCCTCACAGAAGAACTTCCACATGCTTTACATAGTATGAGTGCTGATCCCTTAAGCAATTATTTTATTGTTTCCTTTGTGTTCCTGCTTTGTAGCATCTGTAGTTCAAGCCCATTTATGGAGGTAAAGAAATTGTTTTCCATATGAAAATCTTCAAAGTTTCTAGCGACTTCTCATGGAAATTTTTAATTTCCCTTGAAAGCAATGCAAAGTTGATAAAGAATCTTGACAAAAGGGCCCAGCAGCACAAGGGAAATTAACTCCATTTCACAGGGAAGTCCAGTGCCTGACTGCCCTCCAGTTTGGGCCACCTGCATCCTGAAACACAAGAAACTTGGATGCCCTTGTGGAGTCCTTGACCAGGTCTTCCTAGTTTGGCAACTGAGGTGGCAGACAAGTCATCAGGAAAACAGCAACAGCAAGTCATGGACCTGTCAGATCTTGAACAAAAACATACTTTGAATGATTAACATCTTTTTTTTTTTTCTTTCAGAGAGACACTCATCATTTGCTGAAAGTTTTCTGGCCACCTCTAATTGCAAAATACTGCACAAGCCAATTCAAGTACTTGATACATACAGCTTTGAGGTTCACCCATTTTGTGAAAGAAAATATTTGAACAATGTTGCTCACCATCTTGTATCTTTTGCTGTGGATAATGAATATTCAGCATGTTGTGTTTCCAGGAACTTTGCTAAAAATAGCATCATATCCTTGTTTGAAAAAGTGATGAGCATAACTGTGAAGAATGACTTTGACGCTTTTCCTTCCTCTTCTTCTGTCTGGTTTGTTAACTGTTTCTGTCATAACACTTCTGCTCACTGTCAAACTGCCACCTCCTCAGCAGATAAACCAGAGAAGCTGAGGGCACAGACATGTGGAAAAGTAAGACTGGAAGGAAGGGAATTTCAGGTGTTGTTTCCTCTGCTCTCAGCTTAGTGGTGGGACAAGATATGTCTGAGGCATCTTTAGCTATTTTCATCTAACCTCTTCATCAAACTTTCAGAAACATTGCAGCTCTGCCAGTGCTTAACACTACTTATATTTCTCATCATATGTAATTGCCTGAAAATAAATGATGAGCAAATAACTAAATCTGTAAATCTGCCTTTTAACGCTTTTTATCCTCACCTGAGTGAGTCCAGGGTTTATAAAATCTTCAGCCCTCTTGTTTCATTGCACTGGATTCTCTCCAGTTTGTCACCTCTTTCGGTAAATCACTGTGTGGGATTCAGTCTCCCTGCTCAGTGCTTCTCAACAGCAACTTCCCTCAGGCAATTTACCTTATCTGAAATGCTTTCATTGTCTCTTTTGGGGTGGGGGGTCCAGTACTAAATTGGGTTCAGTTTGTCACTTAAATAGAACTCCCAATCCCATATCCTCCCTCCTATATTACTCTGCTCAGGTTACATTCTGTAGTTTATATTTGCTATTATAAGGGCAAGGTTTCATTACTATAATTCTATTTAATTTTATACTGTTGACACTATTTACCAATTTATCAGCAATTGCCAGTTCTTCTGATTCTTCTTTATTTACTTAGATTTTTATTTTCCAGAGAGATTCTACCAATAGTCCCCAGAGTCTCTCTAAGTCTACTTTGGGAGCTCATTACCCTTATTATATAATTAGCTCTTTTTTTTCAGTTGAGAACTGTGCACTCTACTATTTTTTTCTCCCTTTCACTCCAGTTCCATCTTGAGTTACTTTTTATTTTTCATGATCAAATATAAAATCAGATAATTGTAATATTGTCATTTCCTTTGACTTCTGAAACAGAGAGGCGCTCTCAGCATCTTCCAATTCATTGGAAGTGGCCAAAGGCTTTCTAACATATCAATGACCCAATTTCCATATTTCCTCTGCCTTGTACTTAGATTCTGGTTAAAAGTCATCAGACTACAGTGTCAGTCTCCCAGGCATAAATAATGTTCCACCTAAGGAAACTTAAGGGGACAAATCAGTCATTCTAATCTGCTCCGAGACAATCCTGTTGCGACTGGGATTTTGGAGATGAGAGTTTCAGGTCTGTGTGGCTTTCAGGATCTGTTTGAGTTTCCTCTGGAAGTTTCACTGAAACAAACATTTTCTCATTAAGGATTTCAGTTTCAAAACAATAGTACTGGCCTCTGTGGGAAGGAGGAGCAAGGCAGGGAATCTGAGTCAAAACATTCCTAACCAGAATAATTTTTATTTAAACAGTATAAATCTACCTTCCAGCTATGTGCGTCAAAGGTTGGCTTCCACACAAAGAAGAGGAAGCGAAGTTGTTGTTGTTGTAATTTCAAATGCAATGTTGGAGAGCTCATAAAACAGTTCCAATTATGGAATACAACGTATGCCACCAGACTGTGATGGATTTTTGTTGAGTTTTAAAACTTGAGGTGTCTGATTCTCTTTTCAGGATGGTGAGCAGACAGGGTGGATAGGCAGGTAAGAAAAAGAAAGGGCACTGCTTCTAAATTCACTCAATTAAGTTAATGCACTTCTCTCTAACACTGGGATTAATTGTACACTGAGAAAGAAAGTAAGGGTGTGCTCTGCTAGCTTTGGGTGCCATTTATTCTGAACCAGAGGTACATTCCTATGATTCACGCAGAGAAGAAATCTCGTAAACAAAGGCTGCATAAAATAAGGTGTTATTTAGGGCTTAGTGAGGCATCTGGCTCTAATTTTACGTAAGCTACTTTTATGATGTCTCCATCTCTTCAAACAGTTGTTTTCTCTGCTTCTTTAGGCTTTTGTTTTCAATTGCCATCTTTTGTGGGGCAACAGCTACACTGACACCAGGATACTCCATGCTTGAACCTTAACACATGCCTAGAGCATGGCAATATAAAGATTCAGAAGGATGCACATGGCTTTAGAAGACTGCAGCTGAACATCACAGAATTAGCATTTTACAGGATATTATGAAAAGAAGTGCCTTCAACAAAAAAATATGGGCAGGGCAAACCTCTTGAGTTACATTTTACCTTGTTCTAAATGACAAGTTCCCATGTAGCAAACATTTCAGATCTCAGTATGTGGCTGATCTGCATGGATTGACATAAATACATAGAATGTCAGAAGTTTCTTATTCGATTGATATAATCATGGTTGAAAACAATTTTTTTTTGGTTATGTTAACTTGTCTTCTGCCCAGAGAAACTAAATTTCACTCAACAAACTGCATAATTCAAAAATTTATTATTAATATATGTGTCACTTTTATTCAGTTCACTTCTATATGAAGGAAAAGTTGATTTATAAGCTTTAGTCTCTATTGAATATGAATAAATCAATTACCTTACACATCATTATCTCTGGATCATGTTTTTATGAATGATCATATATGCAGAGGTTAGTGTTTGAAGACACAGCTCTGAGCTCAGAGAGAGCTGAGCCAGAACACTGAGGGAATTCATAATAAGGCTGCACCTTGCAGCTCAGCCCTAGTACTTACAGGAATTGTGACAATGATGGAGAAAGGCACTAATGCTGTTACAGGTCAATGAAGTTCCAGAGGGAAAAAACCCAAAAAAAAATACTCTTCTCCCTCAAGTGATGTTGCAGGGGAAGGTTAAACGACCATGAAAGGTATTGCAAATGGAAACACCTTATGTTTTCCTGTCTGGCTTTATGAATTTTCAAGACAATACATTTTTCTATTAAAGTGATTTATAGCTTTTATATTATAAACAAAATTCAAGAAGACTCAGGAAAATTTTTTTAAAGATCTAGTCAAGGAGTCATTGCATGAACTGGCACCACTTCTTAACTAAAACCATGAGAGAATAAAAGGTTAGATGCACCCAGTGCAGGGTCAAAGCTGATCAAAAGCATCATTAAATTAAACATGAGCCCAGTGAAATCAATAGCACTATCACTAACTTCAGCACAAGAAAGTATTACCTGTTCAACTTAAACCCTGTATAACTGTGGTGAATCTTTTTCTTTAAACTTCCATCCTAGGTTTGAGCACTCAAACTAGACATCACTGAAAGTTACTTTCAAGCAAATGCTTGGCAGAAAGATATCTCTGCTTCAACAATCTGCACATTTTTGTAATTTTTTTTTTGCCCCCTAGGCTTTTAGATAAAGACTGTAACTGGTTACATTAGTCTGAGAAGTTTGCCAACTGATCAGTAAAGTTTGGGGGTTTTTCTACTACATTATCAAGGATGTCAGTAAGATCATTTTTATAGACAGAAGAGTGACAATAGCAGTTTCCTTGATGACTGCTGCCAGTTCACATGGCCTGTGGTACATTACATGTTTGTCTACCACTGGGGTCCAAAGGAATTTCTTAACCTTTCCCAAAGTAATCAAGTGGCATTTTCACAGTGTTTCTGTTCATCAGGGTACAAAGACTCTTTATAGCATGCTTTTTTCTTAATCTGCACAAGAACAGCCCCTACCAGGGGGCTATGTTGTGTTATAGGCATATGTTGTGTTATATACAACATAACCCATATGTGGGCAATAAAGCACAAAAAGGCCAGAAACAACTCCTTCGTCAAAGCTAAATTCCCTGCACCACCCTCCTCAATCTCTAGTCACGCCTTATCTCCAAATTTGTCTCTATGAATCACTTGGGAAAGACATTGTTCATGTCTTACAATATCCTGTTAGTATTAGCAATATTAGTACATCCCACTTTGCAGCCTTTTTTTCTGTTGGAGTCTTTAAGAGGAACATTGCTTGTCAAAGTATTTAATTTTCATTGCCAGTTTGTGATTCTCGTCCTTTGCAAGGAATAGAGCTGGTCCTGGAACCCACTAATGCACTCTTCTCTGTCAAATAGTCAAGGACTGCTTAATTCTTCACTCTTTAATTGAATTTCTGATTGATGTTGTAGACATAATCAGATGCATGTGGAAAATTAAAGACTAGATTATATTTAGCCTGTAAACTGAGTATGAGTTCTCCAGATGTTTTCTCTTTTTACAGTATTTTAAAAACACCTGTTTATTTTCATAACTAGGATTCCATAAAGTCTTACTGGACAAAATTATTTTTAATGAAAGTCTCTTGTGTTCAAGGAAGTTATGTTTCTGTGATTCTTTTGCTTCAAATCAAATATATTCAGAAGCTACTTCAGTTCCTATTGTTATGGTTCCATTAAAATGTAGTGTTAATAATTTGTTTGTTTGAGGTTTTTGGTTTTTTTAAAGCAAATAGTTTGTATATTTTTTAAAAAATATATTGAACTGCAGACTTTTAATGTATCCTGGAATCTCACTGCTCAGTCTCAGAGAGTTGATTTTGATGTCAGTCATCCCAGAGAGGTGAATAGGAATTATCATCTCTATAGGTGTGGAAGCAAAGGCAAATATAGGGTCTGAATTGGTACAGTGCAGAATAATGACAGCTTCCACTGGCTTCAGGAGCTGTTACTGCTCTTCAGTTTTGAAGATCAAGCTGCTTGTGTTGATTGTTAGACAGAGATGGTATTGTTTTTAAACAAATTTTTTCCTCCTAAAGAGTCACATGAAAGTTATTAAAGTTATTTTAGGAAATACTGTATTTCTTTACATCAAAGGCTTCATGGTCTAAGTTTAACATTTTCATTTATATCAGGTGAGCATCAATAAAGCAAATTCGTTAGTAGCTATTATCATAATGACAATCTCTCTGGCTCAGCAAGGACAAGGCAAATGACAGATTTCAGAGCTCTCATCCTGAGGGATCATCTCTTTCTCTTTAATTTAAATAACTCTATCCATGTCCAAAGTCCCATGCTTATTTTTGCTATGTCAAATACTCTTAGACCTATCAGAAAATCTAACCCAGGCTTCAGCCAGCACCTTAAAGATCTATATCCTTCTCTGTCTCTTTTATTACTCAAAGGTTCAATAGCAAACAACAAATACCTTGCAGTGCAGCAAAGCAGTTTACCAGTCCCTTAAATCCCAGGGTGTCTTATGTACTTACACTTGTACTTAAATGCTTTGCTGAAGAGGGATGGAGTGTTGATCTGGGGCCAAAACACAATGCCTGGGGCTCCAAAGTTATTAGTTTCAGCATCAGAATTGGAGCTTGAGTTCCCCATTCCCCAGCATGTATGCAGGTCACTACACTGTGCTTTACCTCATATTGAAGTTGATTCTAATAATAATACTACTATTTCCACTGGGGTAACAAATCAAACAAAAATAATTGGAGGTGGGGGAAACAGTTTCATAATTCAATTTAATGCATCAGCTCTTTTTTCTCCATGAGTAATCTACATTTCATATGAAAGCAGACAGAGACTAGATTTCACAGATTTTTTTTTTCTTTTCCCTTGGTTTTATTGCTGGGAAAGTGAAAGAGGGTGTAATTGCTTTTGTTTCCACATACCTGTGATAATGATCATTTTTAATTTAATAAAATTAAACTAAGAGCTTTTCTTACCGGCTTAAAAGATTTCTGCTCCTCACAGAACTTGATGACAAGTGGGTGGAAATTTGTTCATGTACATCATGATGTAAAGATCACATGATGAATTATTTGATTGTTTAAAGCTATATCCAGTTAAAATCAAGATATTCTGAATAACACACCCCTCAAGAGAAAAGGTTATTTGTTTCCAGCTTTTGCTGTCTTGGTGTGTCAGACTCAGCTCGTCTCAATAAAATATAAAATAAAATAATATTCTGTGTCATTATAGCCACTGGACTTTAAGGAATGCTTTAGGAATGTTTCAAACTCTCCCTGTCAGCATAGCTGCAGAGACTTCAGTTCAGCTCCCTGCCAACACAAGTGTGTGTGCACGGATGGTGAAGGCAGAGATCAATTATTCAAGGCTGATGCGTCTGATGAAGGATGCTTAAACATCCATCTTCTCATCACACAGATGGAATCTGTGTGCTTTCAGTGTGATGAAGACAGATTAGGCACTGATTCAGTAAAGCACTTGCAGGTGTGGGTTTGACAGGGCAGGGGGACAAGAAAGAAGAGAGAGGATTTAAAAAAAAAAAAAAATCTGCTAAAGATGAAACAAGGTACCTCATATGATATTCGTAAAGAAATGGCTTTTGGATTTTCCATCCAGACTACAGAATTCTTGTTAATAGCTAGTTGCCAAAACAGATGCCCTGATTAATGAGAACAGATGGATTTCTCCAGAGGGTCTGCAGATTTAGACAGTACTTTCACTAAATGAAATGCTAATGATCTGGCACTGTGCTTCTCTGTGTGGATTAGACACCAGTAATATTTTATTTGTATTTGGTGGGGTTAGAATGATCCCTTTTATACCTTTTTAGATATAAAATTCTAGTATTATGCATCACCTCCAGATCCCTAAGAGCTATAAATAAATGAGCCAAATGCAATTGTAGGATTTTACTGCTTGTGAACTCTTGGTAGATTATACACTTTTTACAGGTTCTTCTCAAGATTTAGAGGAACAACTGTGTTTTTTGTTTTTAATTGCACTTTCCCAAGGCAAATGATTCACTTGATTCATTCTGGTCAGAAAATGAGATTACATTAAATTTTTTGCTCTTATATCCAGCACAAGTTTGTTTCCTTGATTTTTTTTTCACCACAATTTCCAAGTGAATTTAATCTGAAAATTTTGTACCAAACACATTTTTTGTGGAACTGGTCAGTTTTGTTTCCCAAATCTGCCATTAGTTAATATTTCTGGTACTAAAAAAACCAACCTTTTTTCTTAAAAAGAAGGTTAATGAATTGTGCTCTAAAGCAGCTGATTCAAATCCCTCTTGTCTTCTGTCATCTAAAAATCTTCTTCGGTGGATTAAAGACCTTGGGGGTTTATGTTTTTATTTTTGTGATTTGCAAATATGGTTATCTCAAGACAAATCCTCTATTTGCACAATTCACACTTTCCTGGCTATACTGTTTTGTCATCTTTTTTGTTGCTGGAAAGACTGTGAGGAAAATAATGTAGAACTCAATTATTTACATGAGGGGTTAAGGACTAATCTGTCTTTACAACAAAGAAAAAAAAATTCATTAATCTCAAGAGGATCCCTAGCTGTTACTTGCTTTAAAGAATCTGCATCTACAGCCTAGCAGATATGTAAGCTTCAAACAGCTGATTTTTCAGTTTTAAATAGATATTTTTGCTGAATGTGATTCCTTTCAGAATCATAAAGTAGCAGCAAACCCCTTTAGGAAAAGTACTCACCAGCAGTGGGTGTAAAAATTAGAGACCAGGACTAGACAGCTGACAGGAGGATAAAACAGTATAAAAGAAATAAAGGAGCTTGAAATCTACAGTCATCATAGTGACTGACTGGGAAATTAGCCACTGACATTTCTCCTAAAAAAAAAGTTTTTGCAGTTCCCGTGATCAGGTACTGAATACTGTCAGAGAGAAAGATGAGTCAACAATAGCCAGAGGTGGCAGTAGATGTTGGGCAGCAGGATCTGGAGGTCTCCATCTAGGCTGTGTCAGTGCTGTAAACTGTGTGCACAGCTCCCAAGTGCCAGAGCAGCAGGGATGCCAGAGAAACTGTTGTGTGGCCTCACAGCACAGCCTGGCAAGGTTCACAGCTCTGGTATCACTGTGCCATCAGAGATTTGCCAACCTGTTACTTCCTATGATGTTGTTTCAGGAGTATAAAATTTGTGGCAGACTGTCTAATCCATGGTACTACACTGAGGAAGATGGAACAGCTTAAAATAACTGAAATTGGAGCCAGAGTGTCTTCAATTTCCATGATTTAATTGAAGAAGGAGAGGAGACCACTTGGAGCAGAGATCTGATGATGTCTTCCCTTTCAGAGTTAATATTCCATGCCAGCCCTCTTGCCCCTTCTAAACCCACTTCACAGGCTCTCCAGTTTCTGTTCTCCTTTCTTATTCAGAGTACTGTGTGCTATCTTGTCCATGCACTGCACAGAAATCTCAGTTACATTGACACCATTGCATTCACCAACTATATTTGTTCTCTCAAAAATGTATCTGATTTGACAGGTTCTGGATGCTATGAATTCATGGTGATTGACATTAATTATATTTCCTGCCTTTAGTTACTTATTAATCACATAAATTTCTTATTCAGTTTTCTCCTTCTATGGAGTTGTGTAGGACTTCAGATCTGATGGGAAAAAAACTCAGAATAAAGCAAGGTGGGATGATGTGATTCCAACTTAGTAAATAGGCAGAAATACCAAACTTCTGGAACTAAATCAGTAATCTTGCCTAATAGCCAGTGGAACCCCTCTGTTCCCATCTGTTATGGTAGATATACCAAACAGTCAAAATTCATCTTCAACTCTTCCTTGGAACTTCCTGGAGCTCATTAATATACATGATGAAGGTTGGCTTTAAGCTTTCAGATAGCCTCTAGTTGCAGGGCAGCAAGTTTGCCCACCAGAAAAAGGGATGGTAGTCTGACTCCTGTTGTATGTTATTCTCTGCATAAATCCATTGACATTCAAACCCTTTACTGCAAAAGTGAATTTTTTTTTGTGCTGGTTCTGAAGACAATGTGCTGCTTAACCCTCGCTAAAGACAAGTGAGCCCTGTGTGTGACAGTGGGGAATGTCAACCACTTCCTTTATCTGTAGCACTCTAAAAAATGTTAGGAAGTGGGGTTTGTATTTGAACTGAGTGTTGCCATAAATGCAGCCATGCATGCTGCTGGCTTTACTGCCTGCCTCTGAAAGATAACAATAGATGAGCCTTGACCGTATGATATTTATGCTGCATTAACTTCCTGATAGATTCCATATATATTTTAGGCAGGCAGGATGAATACTCTGTATTCTCACCCTCTCTTTCCTTCCCAAAAGGAGCTCTGACTGCAGACCTCGAGCCTCTGTAGTGCTGGAGTCTGACAGAACCATCCCACTGAGACAGCTGACTCCCCTCCATGGGAGAGCAGCTTTTCGTACAGAGGGAGCTCTCCACAGTGCTCCTGCTGAATGGTGGAGCAGCCTTGGGATTCTCTCCCATTTCAAATGCTTTGGGAAGGAATTTCACCCTCCCCGAATATGTAGAAGTATCTTGTGAGAAACTGGTGCCTTATTAAATTTTCTTTAAAAGTGCCAAGAGAAAACATTTATGAAGGGAGAAATGAAACTCCTGGAAGGGAAAAGGATGATTAACATTGTCAGCATTCTGTGGGTTTTGTTTTTTGTTTGGGGTTTTTTTGGCACTGTTCAGCTCAATCTGTCAAATGGCCACCTTGTAGTAAACAGCTTTTTGGCAAATTAGCATATAAGATATAGAAAAACCTTTAAATTCCCACATGAAACTAAAAGCACTCTACGAGATCTGATTTATTCTAACATAATCAGTGTTGGCTTCCTTTTTTGTACAGTTTGCATCAGGTTAAGATAGTTGGAGCATTAAAGAAAATCTTAGAGTAGAAATTACTCAGGTCTCACTGTATATCACATTGATAAGCATGACTTCTTTGGTTTTGGGACACATTCCAACAGTTTCTGTCACTGGTGGAAGGAATGCTGTGGGCTTTGATGTCTACAAACCCAGCTCAGGCCTTGAAAGAAATGTAATGAGAGAGAATCAATTCTTACAGCTAGATAATAATGAAAGCAAAAATGATTTTTAAACATTTCCATGATCATAGTTATGTGACAACTGCAAACCCAATTTGTACAGTTTACAAAGAAGAAACATTTTTCTTTTCATTTTGCAAACTCAGCCTGGGAATAGAGACCCAGGTGGGTTTTTCCAGCTAATGCATCAGCTTGGAAAAAAAATTACAAACATACAGCAGTTACAGCTTGGTTAACAAGTCTGCAAGTGATGCGTAAGGCAGAATTTGAACCTAGCTCTCATTCTCAAAAGTTTAATTGGCTCCCTGGGGCAAACTGTCAAGAAAGGAAACCAATATAACTCCAGATTTGAGGTGGCCTAAAAGCAGTTTCAGATCATAGCAAATGTAATGCTCGGCTCTCTGAGTTCCTTTATTGGTGCACCTTCAAGGCAGGATTTTACACAATTTTTGAGTGCACAAAAATATTTATTACTTACAGTCACAGTAGATTGCTGGGAATAACATGCTAGCAGTTAAACATTCTCAGGTTTACCCCTTCCTAATCACTACAGGCACTACAGACAAGTCTTACATGGATAGGTAAACTTTAAGGAAACATTGGGGTAGAACTTTTGTACTCAAAATAGGCTGATAATTATTTTTGCTAAGTTGCTATTTTCACTCAGTTTTGGGGTTTTTGTATTTCTTTTCTCTCCTCTCCTCAGGTTCTTCTGGCTTTTCATGTCAGCATTCATCTCTCAAGACGAGCTACTGACAATTCCCAAATCATCCCTCTGATTCTAGGTTTTTTAATCTTACATGGTCTTGCTTTACAGACTCTTATTCACGGGTTGACAATGTTTTTGACAGTAAAACTGAGCCAATGTTATGCAACTGACATAGGGTAATATTCACTGCTGAGAAAAGGTTGCTGAATCTGCTTTGTTGCTCTTACTCTTATTCTTGCTTACCTTCCAGCTTCTGCTTCCATAAAGAAAAGCTTCAATACAGAGAGATAAGCATGACTTCTTGACTAGAGCCTCAGTTTAGAACTCTGGATTTATGGCGAAGCTGGAGAGGGCTTAATTCAATTGTTTCCACAATGGGGCTAAATTGTTTCTGAGAGGGGGAATCAGTTTCACTGTGCCTGGCTGGGAGAAGATGCCAAGCTATCCCAGAAATTGAGATGACTGATGAAGCAGGAGCTGGTGCTGAGGGACAAAGCCATGTTCTAATCAGAGGAGCCACATGGGCTCTTGCTGCCCTCTGAGCACAGAGCTGCCGCAGGGCAGCCTGCCTGGCACCAGCTCTCCCTACCAGCCTGGGCTGGCTCACAGTGCTGCCCGCGCTTTGTTCCCTTCCCTGATGGACAGCAGACTGCAGGATCTGGGAGACTAGGAGGGGAAGCCGACTTCTGCTTGGAAGTTCTGCCCCGAGCCAGCTGGCATGACAAAAGAGCTGAATATCAGTGGTTTGTTGCAGATGAATGACCCTTTTCAGGACAAGGCAGCAAGTGTTTGTGTTTTTCCAAACACCAACACTTTCCCAAACCTGTTTTTTTGCTAGCTGGCACCTGAGTGAGTACCCAGATTTCCAGATTTGCTGACTGGCTGGAGTTAAGCTGTTGCTTCTTGAATTGCTGCTCTCTTCAGCCAGTCCTTGTGGAGAACTTGTGTATGTGCCGCTCAGCTGGTATCTATGGTCTGTGGTGGGTTGATGCTGGCTGTCTGCCAAATGCCCACCAAAGACACTCTACCACTCCTCAGGTGGATACAGGAGAGAAAACATAAAGAAGGGTTTGTGGGTTGAGATAACTACAGGAACAGATCACTCACCAATTACACACTAGACTTTGGGAAGGACTAATTTAATTTTTTACCAATCAATCAGCGTTAGATAACAAGAAATAAAAACTAGATCCTAAAACACCTTCCGTCCTCCACTGCCTTCCTCCCAGACTTACCTTTGCTCCTGATTCTCCACCTCCTTGATCCCAGGGGCACAAGGAGACAGGAATAGGGGAGCAGCCAGTTCATCACATTGTCTCTGCTGCCCTTTCCTCCTCATAGACAGGATTAGGACTCCTCACACTCTCCCGTGCTCTAGCATGAGGACCCTCCAATGGGAGAGAATCCTCCCTGAGCTTTTATCAAGTCCTTCCTATGGTCTGCAGAGAAGAGTTAATAGAGTTCTCCTAATCCTTTTTAGTCAAGCAGTGTTTCTTTAGAGCTTTGTATTCTGAAGATCCATCCAAAGACCAGCAAGGAAAAATCCCTTTTGTTATTTTGTATGCAGGAGACCTGGTATAGTGGGGGAATCTGGGATCACCATCGCTCAGAGATTGTTTGTATTGCAGCCACTCTTGAGGGTTCCCTGTCTTGACCTGAGAGGAATAAACAGATGTAGGGTTTTTCTGTTTTCTCAGTCAAGGTAACACATTCAGAAATCATATTGAGCACCTTTGAAGCTGCACGCTACCAACAGTGGGAAAGATTACATGTAAAGATTGTGGTTAATAAAAGTTGGCCAGCTTAAGATCAAACTTGCACTTTCCTTTGGGATGCAAATGTTATTATGTTTCCAACAGTACCCAGATTTCCATTAATACAGATACAGCTAGATGAGAAGAATGGTACCACACTCCCATTTTTGAGAATAGTAATGTCCTGCAATATATGAAATGTGTTACATTCTTAGTCTACCTTACCAAAATCCAATAGTAATAACTAGTCGAATTCTGAACAATAATTGTTAGCATCATGAGAAGGATAGATAATCAATATATTGAAATTTCCTGTTTGTGGTGATTCTAATCACACCATGTCTGTGTTTGCATTAAACCTTTCTCCAGTACAGATGGCTGTAAGCATGGGTGCCTGTAAAAGATCTAGAACAGAGTCCCTTTGACTTCAACAGGTTTGTGCAGCTCTGGAACCTTGCTCCATGAGTGTTGAAATTATCAGTGATTTGGCATAATACCTCCTCTGCTGTGTTTCTTACACTTACTCATGATTTTCCTGTTAAACCCTGATAAATCCTGCAAAGCTCCAGTACAAAATCAAATTCTCTGCTTGTCACAGTTTAAACTTGAAGTCAATTACCCCTGTTCTCAAGTTGTCTGGATAGTATAGTTCTATATGGACAGTAAACCAAGAAAAAGTATGGTAATTACCAAGCCTAGAGGCAGTATGTCAGCCTGTGAGGCAGGCAGTGGCTTAAAAGGTAGTCTGATTTTTCTTTAAGTGGCTTGTCTTTTTATTTGATGACATGAGAAACACAGTAGTCAAGATTTTCTGCCAGGGTAATGGGGTGAAACTCTACCCATTTATAGCACCAGAGTTCCCACAGCAGCATATAATTTATAGTTTTTTCTGTAACAATGCTCGCTGTTACACAGTAAGTCTGAAACCAAACCAATCTTTGTGAGACAGATGGTTCTTATAATTGGAACAAAAACGATTTTCTAAAAAAACAGGTCACATTCCTAATTTTCCCAGAAAGGGTCAGTAGTGTTATTTTGGGTATTTTTGGTTAAGGTAATAAAAATGGGCACATGAAGAATGAGGGAGTTTTGGGCCATGTTCTCATGCTGTACTCTCCATTGTACAGCTTTAAGCTGGGACATATGTAAACTCTGTCTTCATTTATCCTAAATATTGGCCTATATAAAGACCCTCCTTAGAGATTTAAATTCTTTAAAAATACATATGTTCTTTTAACTGCTTCTTCCTTGCCTTGCTGTGGAGAAAGAAGGTGCTGATCAACATCCTACAGAGCACAGGAAACAGTCTATTGTGTGTGCCTCAGGATTTGCTGGGTTTTATGTCTGTCTTCCAAACTGCTGATTTATTGACACATTTCAAGGTCTGTTTCCCTCGCTGCTTGCATCTCATAATGGTACAACGAAGCTCAAAATTAAAAATCAGTCTCTAGGTTCTCAGAATAAGTTTGTTAATTCAGTGAAGGGAACAAGTTTCCTGTTTTGTGGCATCTCAACAGCCTGTCTCCCCTAAGGTAAGCATAATTTGCCTCTCATGACGAGTTAATTAATTTCAAACTGGCTTCCACAGAAAGAGAAGGAACTGAAGAAATACTGAGAGCTAAAGATGTTCTGGAAGTCATTTTCTTAAAAAGAGTAGGAAAGGGAATTTCATCCAGGATATGCAGTTTGTTGGTGGTGAGTCACAGTGGAAGGTGTGCTTTCCTTCAGAGAGTTGACTGACAGACACTCCCTTCCTCCTGTGCTATGTGGTCTCCATTTGAGAGCTAATTACAGCTGTGGCAGGATCTCATAATGATCGAGAGCACGAGCTTGTGGTCTTGGCTGAGCCCTTGGGGATAGATGATAGCTGATCTATGAGGAAAACAGTATCTGCTTTTGGCCACAAAACCCACAAAGATGTGGTGTCATTAAACTAGTTGATGGAAAATCTACCATCCATTTCTGTGGCCTGGGGTGATACTATACCTAGGGGTTTTGACTACTAGATTTTTGTAAAAGCAGATCTATTAAATTCAATTCTCTCTTCCCACTCTGACGAAGAGAAGATTTATTTCAGGATGTTATTTGGAATAGGATTATTTTTCTCATGCACACATTGTATTTTTATCTGTTCTTCCTTTTCTGGGTGTAAGTGTCAACAATTTATTACTGGAAGAGGAAAAAAAGTCATACTCTGTATGGCAAAACAGCACAATTTAGAAAGCAGATTTTATTCACTTTTAGATGAAAACAATTTTTTTTCTTGGTTTTTTTCATATAAAATTGTCTCCTTTGCTTCCAGTATCTTGTAGTGGTACAGCTGGCCTCAAAACTAAAAACTAGTTTCTATCCAGAAGCCACAGTGCATATACTGAGGAAAATCTGTGAGGAGCATTGGTAATAAGGGTCTCTTTGAAAAGTATTTATTGCTTTAGGCAAGTTTATAACTTTCAAAGTCTCCTATTTCTGTACTCAGGAAGAGTCCTGTGACAGAATTATTATCTTTAGAAATTGTTGGTCACATGCATTACCATTCATTTAAGAGACAAAATGATTACCTTTGGCATGCTCTTTGTTTCCATGTAGAAAACGAAAATAATTCCAAAACATATAAAGACCAATACATCACAAAAAGGCAGGTTTCTCTATTGCAAGCATAGTTTCTGCATGCAAGTTTATCTGAGCATTTTGCAAATGAAGACCACAGAAGTCAACTGTGACAGCAAGCCAAAAGCACTGTTAATTATCAGATTGTACATGCAAATCAGGCAGGTAGGCACAGGATGATTCAGATTGGAACCTTGAGCACTCAGATGTTGTGGGTATGAACAGTATCTGGAATAAAGTGAGCTAATATATCAAACTTATGAAAATGTACTAGTTAATAATTTACTATCCATAAATAGACCTTCTCCAGGAGCAAAATGATTTGTACTCTGAGATAGGAGAATCCATTTTTAAATGCTATTCTTTTACCGAATTATGCAGTCAGGGCAATAAGAAAAGCTCAGTTGCAACTAGGCAACTGGGTGTGGATCTTTTCTTTTGCACACCTCTGCAGAATGATGATGGATTCTAGCTGCAGGCCACATTTTCTGTGTCTCCAGAATCTTGTCTGAAAGGGATCAGCTCCAGCTGCTCAGTCAGATCACCATTGCAGTACTATTGGTATTACAATGATGAGTTTTGTCCTAGAGAGATGATAATCTAACAGGAGGGGGGGAAAGGAAGTAAAAATTATAATTTCCTATTTCTGTAGGATAGCCCCCCCCCCCAAGAAATCAACCTTTTTTTTTCTGTAGTGTCAATTAAGTAATTAAAATTATACTTTAAAAATGGGTGGAAAATAGTTTTTCTGATATCTAAGTGATTTAGGATTGCAAGCCCAACTGGAAAGTAACTTTATACAGATATTTCTCATCTCTTTAAGATAGTAAATGAACCTTGATGATGAAAGCTAATGCTAGTAGAGCCAGAACATTTAGTAGGACAGATATTCCTAGATGACAGACAAGTATTTTTATACATGAACATAGAAGCAAATTCTACAGGTGACTTGCCTTGATTTTTTTAAGTGTCCAGATGTTTCCTCTTTTTTCACTTTTCTAGAAGCAAGGGCTAAGGGTAGAAAAGAGAATTTTTCAAAAAATATCAAACATTGTAGCCATGCTGGGCAAGTTATTCTGACTTTCATTATTAGCTCAGAAAAAGTCACCTTGTTATATTTAGTTTTACCTTGATAATCTAGTTTTATGGTTTGATTTTTATCTGGGAGATTCTTTTATCAGTCATTTTTTAGAAACCTGTGACTTCTAATCAGCATGATGTCTCCTGAAAGCATCATGTACTTCAAATGCAACTGAAAATATAGGGTTTTCAGAATTTAATTACCCAGATGTTTGGCCAGGGCAAGAAGGCTTACTCCACTGCTCTTTTGAGAACTGATCCAGTTTCATGACATGTTCAGGGCTTTACTTTCTTATGTGGTCTACCTGACCTATCTCTGTGACAAAGCATGCAAGAAAGGAGGTACTTTGTGTTTCTCCTTCCTCTCAGTGACCTTGGCAAGTGGCAGAACCTCCAGTTGTGTTTAGCTTATTCTGGCTTGATTCACTTTTTTTCCCCTCCTTCCACTTGTGTCCTAACAGCCTCCAAATCCTGAAATCCCCTGACAGTTTTAATTTGGGCATTTGAGTCAGGCTGATTTCATTTATGTCCCTTATGGATGGCAGAGCACTTTAATATATGCTGTTGCTTTAGAACAGTGTGGTGAAGAATATAAATAGCTGTTCAGAGAATACACAATAAACACTGTATCATTACTGAACTGTTTATTTCAACCAAATATTAGTGACAGGATGCAAGTCAAATTAATGGTGTTCAACAGCGCATAGTGTTCACATAATATCTTAAACACATAAGCATAGAAATCCTTCTTGTCTGACAGAAATACTCCAAGTGGACACCCTTGTATGTGCTATAAAACCCACTCTATCTGATTTGTGAAAGCCAAACTGTTTCTAATTATCACCAGCATTTTCTGAGTCTTGCTTCACATTTCATAAGTGAAATACAGAAGGGCTTCTAACTGAAGACTCAAACAAGCACCTCGATGAGTAAATGGAGAAAAAGTATCCATCAACTCAAAGCTCATATCTAAAAGTATGCTGAACAACTGAATTTTAAGCACAGCAGACCTCTGCTCATGTTCAGCCAGGGTTTGAAGCTGTATTTGGTCCTTTAGGAACTGTTCATTAATCACTTTGGTTCTTCTACTCATAACCAAAGCACTGTTGAAGTAAAGAAACACCAAAAAGAAGGATCTCTGTCTATAAGATAGTTTTCTAGTCATGAAAATACTGATTTCTTATCTTGCCACAGCTATGAGGTGTCCTGTCTTCCCCAAAAAGGACAATTTGCTTTTTGGATTTGCTTGTAAATTCCTGTGAACATTGTTAACATTGACTTCAGTCTAAACGGTTGGTTTTGAAAATGGCTTGGCCAGGTGGTTACTACATTTACAAATATACTTCCTATTCATAGTTTAACTATAAACTTATACCTAGTGTGACAAACTGAGTTCTTTCCATGCAACCAGAATTCCCTGCACTTTTTGTGCTCTCCTAGAGACAGAAGCCTAAGCCTGAGGAAGGATTCACTGGCATAATCTGTTGTGTTAGTTTGAAGGCAAACCAGTGGGAGGTCACAAGTCAGGATTATAAATTTAATAGGAAAATTAAAAATAAGTGCAATGATACAAGGAAAAAGCACTGACAAAGTCAGATACAACCTGACACCCTGTTAGGGTGGTGGTAGCAGTCCAAATGAAGTAGTTCAGTTGAAGCAGTGATCCTGTGGAAGGTCTGGTCTCCTCCTGAAGGTACAGTCATAGCTCTTGTCCTCTGGGAATCCAGTAGACAGGACTCCCTTGGATAGTTCCAAGGCCAGGTTATATTCAGGTGGGAATGCTTGGCTCCTCCCTCCTGAGTGGAGCATCTCACAATAGGATAAGATAAATCCATGAGCCATGAGGTTGGTTTTTGATGGTCCATTGACTGTTATCAGGGGTGAGTCACAGCAGGAGATAACAGCTAATGCCCCACAGCTGGTGGTAATAGAATACTAAATACACCTATGTTGTAACCTAGGACATCTGTGAATAAACAGAGGACACAAAACAGCTCCTCTTTCAAAGACAAGGAAAGTACTCATAGATATGTCTCAGCACTCCAACTGTCTAACCTTTTCATCTTGGTAGTTCTTGTGGGCGTTACAGAGCAGAATTGTTTCCCTAAAGAGCACTCATGGGCAAATGTGCCTGTCTCATTCTCCTTGCCCTTAACACTGCTGTTCCTGCTGGACACAGAGCATTCCCCTGCGCCACTGTTTTGTGTGAAAGTCATGCATTCTCTTCAGGAAAGGCTGAAGCATCAGCTAAACCTTTACTAAATCATACACAAATTTTCAGGCTGGAGTGGTAACTATTTGGCATTTCTCTAGGAATGCTATTAGCCCACTGAGGTTGGGGTATGGCTCTGCTTGCAAAGTGCAGTCTAAAGGCTGGAGCAAGGTTTGGGCACAGCTTAGCCCAGGTCTGATCATCCATACTGCAAGGTCATCTTGCATTGTCACGTTTTGCTCTCAGTGCATCTCTTCTTGGATGCTGCACTGGAATTTCTTTGGTCTGTGTTTCACAGCTCTTGCTCAAAATAAATTCTGTAATGTTCTGTAGCATTCCTCACTGGCAGATTTTGAGGCAAAAAATTTGTCTTTTCTGAGCACTGTGGGAAACAGATTAATCCTTCTCGGGTGATTAAACAACTCATTGTAGTGTGAATGATCTAAAAACAAGAGAAACAGTGGGACCTATCTTTTCTATTTCAGACAGGTGGAAAATGTCACTCTATCTGTGTGAGAAGGGTTTATAACTGGCTGGAGAGGTTTTGCTGGGATGGCAATGCCCTCATTCTCAGACACTGCTCCTTTTGTCAGCTCTCACTGCCAGGTAATCAATCTTTTGAGCTGCACTATTTAGGATTTGTGAGTTTCCATGTACATCAGCACTTCATGCTGTGGTCTGAACCTGTCTCCAGCAAGACCCTGCCTTGCCGTGACAATAATCCCCTATATTTCTTTTGCTGTCTGGCAGCAGAGAATCTTGTTCCACTGCAGTTTGGCAAACCTGTTTCCAGGACTATTCACCAAGGAATGGGGACTAGGTGGATGGAGGTGGACAGTGGCAAACAGTGGCATCAGCAGCACAGCAGGCTCAGTTTCTCTGCTTGAATCTGGGCTCCTGCCAAGGGGTGAAATCTGCAGCGACAACCACTCACTGCCTCTTACCTCTCCTTTCTTGGCTGGAAAATGGCTCAACGTTCCCTCATGAGCCCTTTTCAGCCACACCCAAATACTAATTGTTCAGTAAATTGTTTTAGCAAAGCTTTAATTATCAGCTTATTACAATTTTAATGACTAAGAGACTGACAGAGGCTGAAGTCAGACTACTTATGATGTATTGTTTTTTATAATGGTGGATCTGCTTACTGTTCATGCGGGAAGAAATCTGTTTACAAGCATGATATTTATAAGGTTTTATTCCTGTTCTAGTCAAGATTTATGTGAAGAATCACAAGGCGTTTCTAACATTTACTATGCAGCCAACTTGGATTAAACCTCGCATGAAAGATTTTATCTCTTGGTTTCCAAATTTGCAGAAGGTCTTATCCAAACTTGTTTTTAGTGTATAAATGCTCAGGCAAATCACTGCCTGTAACAAAAAGATAGAAAGGCTTAGAAAATATGACCTTGGAATGGAAAAACTTTCACATGGAATACATTGGTTCAAGGAGAAAGAGAATCAATTTTTACTTGCATCTACCGTGAACAGGAGAAGTAGTAATGAGGCTAAATTGTATCAAAGGAGATTTGGAATTGACATTAGGGAAAACTCTCTAATGGTGGTGATAATTAACCACGAAATAGCTTACCTTGAGAGAACATGGGCTCCCCACGGTTACAGCTTTTTAAGATTGAAAAACCATCTATGAGAAACAGATTAAATTTCCCTGTTTCTCTCTCACTGCACGCTAATGGACTAGATGCCCTCCTGCAATCCTGCCTGTACCTTTATCAGAATTAGTTTGAGTCACAAGGAGACTGTAGATTTAACTGATCATTGTGATTTTGTTATAAATTATATGTAAAATTAGTGATTCAGATACATTTACACAGTGCAAACATTTTGACAGAATAATGTTCAGGCAATGCAGATATTGCCATTCTGAAGTACTTACTAGAATCAAAACTGCTGGCTTCTCTTGTTTTCTCCCTAGAAAACAATTGCAATATATTTTTATGGACATTTAGATATGAATTTGTAAGGTATTTTGCTGTGAATTGCAGACTTTTTTTTTTTTTTTCTCTGTAAACTATGAGAAATTTTGTGGACTGCTTAGGGCAGACTGCTAGCAAACAGATGTACATACTGTTCTTCCACAGAGAGAGAACTTTTACCCTTTTGAGGCATTGCACTAATAAATCTAAAACAAAGGTATCAGAGATGTGTCCAAGTGTTCAGACAAAAGTTTTGAGTGTGGTCTAATCAGTTACATCAAGAAATGTTCATATCATTCAGTAGCTTCCACACAAAATGCTTGGTGCATTATTTTAACTCCTTTTGTACTCCCTGAATTGGCTAAATCAGATTTGCTCTTAGGTAGATATAAAGACAATTTTTTTCTGTTTCTATTTATAGCTCTGGGAGAGACACTATGGCACCTCTTCATACTCACACATAAAATCTTTCACATTTCACAGAAAAAAATTATGTATTAGTTGCAAAGAAAAAAAGTATTTGCTACATAAAAATATTACTTGCTTCAGAGGACAATGGCTTTTTCTGCCAGCAGTGCCTTGCAGTTTTGCAAAAGCTGCTTTTGGAATCAGCAGTTATTTTACAAGGTGTGCACAAGTGTGCTTATGTTTCTAAATAACTTTTTTTCAGAAAGATTGTGTAAAGGACAATATGGAGCTCTTTTTTAGCGAGGGATCTGTGTGGAGATGAAAATCTCAACTGAAGCACAAGAGAGAGAATCCCCAGGGATATAGAAAACATCAAAGAAAAGCAAAGACAAGCAGGCAGGCACAGGGGAGAATGGTTGGCAGAAGGAAAGGGAGTAGATGGACATAAAAGTAGAAATTTAATTGAAATACTACTTCAAAAAACTTCTCCAGAGAAGACCAGATGCTCAAATTTTGTGCCAAGAGTAAGAAAAAATAAACAAGTAAGACTCATGTGATTAAAAATGACAAAAATACAATGCTAAATGGTTCAATAGCCAAGGATGGAGAATGCAGGTCATTCTGGATATTTTTAGAGTGTTTCTAGAAACCCTCTCTCATCAGCAAACATGAGAAAATCAGAGCAATGTTGAATCAGCTAGAGAGAAGTGAGGTAAGAGCTGGAGTTCTCTGTGTGAAGGAGGTTGTAGTGATCAGGAGTGGTTGCAATACTGACAGCTCTTTATAGGACAATATTAAGAAAATCATGACTCCTGGAAACTGCTGAGGACATAATCAGGCCTGGACAAGGAACTGCTATTATTAAACAGAATGTTGTTTATAAATATGAGTTGTAAAAAAAATAACCAACCAAATAAAAAAAAAAAAAAAGGAACAAAATCCCAAACAACAAACAACCAAACAATAAACAGGAGAAAAAGTCTTAAATAGCTCCAGGATTTGACACTTGTCAATAGCCAGGCTGTAGATTCTTGTACCCTAACTACATTAGCAGCTACCTTTTACTCCACCATGGCCACAACCCAGGCTATTTGCAAGAGCATAAAGGGAATTACTTGCAGCCATGAGAATGGCTCTATTATGGTGATGTGAACTCTAGGGAATCACTGGTCAGAACAAGTTTTATTTCTACCAAGCCTTGGGGAACTTGGTTTATTTTTAGGCAGTTAAAGGGCTCAATATTGAAATCTAGGAGCTGTTCATTGGCTCTGAATATATTGTTCTATCCAGAGGCTGCATAAAATGTTAATGAGCATGTCTCTTATTTTCTCAGCAGAATAGGAATCAGGGATTTAGGCAGCTAATTTGTTATTACTTACACCAGCATGCAAATGCATCTATCACTTAGACCAGCATGCAAATGAATCTGTCCTTCTCTAAACCTAAAGTAAGAAATATCCTTAGAAAAAAAAAGTAAATTAAAAAAATGAACCAAAATAAAAGAAGAAAAAAACCAAAACCCCAAACTCCTATTACCTCTGTGATTCTGCTCCAGAAAACCTCTTATTTCAAAGCAAGCATGTTTCCTGCACATAGTTTCAGGCACACTGATGTGCTTCTTTCAGCTTCTTTCTTTCACCACTTTCTTTGGTGGAGGTGATCATTGAAAAATGGAGGAACTACTGTAGGAACTGAGGAGAAGACCTGAAGAGGGTTGGGGAAGGAGGGAATATGAAAGCAAAGGAGATTGGTGATGGAGAAGGGGTGAAAGAAGTGGAAAAGAAGATTTAATCTACCTAATTATCATTCAACCCAAAGTCATGAAACAGAACTAGTGTAAAGTGTTCCCAGTAGCACAGAGTGCAGTAGCATATCAGAAAGTACTAGGATTTGCCAGCATGTAATATAGATCAGGTGCTAATAATGCTGAGAAGGAATTTGCTAGGAAGGACAGGCTGTGATATCTGCCAGAATTTCAGTACTGAGAAATATAGCCCAAGTGGTGTCCAAGACAGTGGCTGCTAAACATCTCAGACTCTTGTTAGGAAGTTGAGACCAAATAAGACATTTGAAGTGATGAAAATATGAGGTCTCCTCTACATATATTACTTATCTCTACTACAATGGAAATCTGCTGTTAAAAATGCAGTTTAGCATGTAAGCATCAAATCCAGCCAAGTCCCAGCACTCCCCTTGTATTCCTCTGCACTGTTTCCCACTGCTCCTCTGGGCCACCACAGCCTAGGTGTGATGACTTCCAGGTTGTACTGGACTCTCAAATCCTGTCTCCAACACAGGTTAACAGGAGAGAGAAGGAAGGAGATACTCATAGTGGTTTTCCATAGAAGCTATAAAAGCATCCTGAACTGCAGCTAAAACATTATGTTGTCACATCTGTCTCACAGATGGTCTTTATCTATCCAAGTTGTAGGAGTTGACTCTGGGGAAGCTTTGTGTGAATGTTCAAGGTCAGCCAAGCCTTGTACAAACTATGGCACAGATTTCTCTCAATTCATAACCCAGCTGAAGAGTTACAGATGTCCTTTCTTTGCTTAATAGTTTGTTAGGTCACAGGCTAAAGGAGGAATGAAATGTGTCCATCAGGTACTTCTATTCCCTCCCTTCCTGCCATTAGTTGTCCCCACTAGGACTCTTTTCCTCCCTTAGTCCCTGTATAGCTCAAAGTAGCTCCAGGTCGTAGGAGAGGGCAGAAGGAAATCCTGAAATAAGTTGCATACATGCAAATTCCTATGCCTGCATTAAACACAAGAATTTATACAGACAGCTATAATAGAAAGTCTGCCAACTCTGTGTGGACCCAATTTCAACACATCTGGTTTGCTGCAAAGCTAAAAAAAATGTTAAGCATGAGAGAGTAATTCAATTTTGCCAACTTCAATATCTCCCACTAAGGATATGTGCAATTAATATTTCATTAGTTAATTATCAAAGGTCTTTACAAAGCATCCTACGTTAAGAACATCAGAAATGTATAGTATGAAGCTATGTGACTTCTGAGTCCTGATGTAGTGTTAATTTAATTTGTCAAAAATCTTCTACAAGACAAATTAGTATGTACTGAAAAAAATTTCTGAATTATATAATGAAAAATATAATGAGTCTTGTCCATAATTCCTATTTTATATTTTTTATTCCTTGTTGGATAAGTTCAAAGTGCAATAACTGAGGGATTTTTTTTAGAAAAAGAATGGTGATTTGTAATTTGTTTCTTTGATGCCTCCCCACTACTTTAGTAAGCATGTGAAAAGTGATGTTTCTACACCCAGGAGGACCTAAGAGAAATATTTGCCTTTCATAACTTTTTGACACCTCTTTCAGTCAGCATTAAGCCTGAAATGTGGCATTTTTAGTGTCCTGCTTCTGGCCAATCCCAAAGGAATGGATTAGACTAAAATGTTGGTCTTGTAGCAGACCTTCCCCCAGACTTGGTTTCTCTGGTGCCCCTGCATGGACATCCTGCAGCTAACTGACAGCAAAAATCCTTATCAGTTCTCATGGCAGCCCAAGCAGCTTTGGTGCTGTGGTGTCTTGGCAAGGAGCAACTCCTGCTATAGCAGCTGCCTTGTCAAACCTGGCTTGGTGCATTCCTAATGCCACTGCATGGCTCACTGTGGGCACCAGGGGCATAAATTTATGGGGAAAAAGCCACTTTTTGTGGCAGGATCAGAATATATTTTGGAATGTACCTCAAGGTCTTGTGGTTATAACTGCCCACCCATTTCAGTGAGATTTAATGAAAGTCTATAATATTACTTTATATTACCTTAAGAGTTTGGCTTTTTTTAATCTTCAACTTGTATCAGTATTTTAGGGAATAGGGTTGAATAAACCATAACAGGAAATGTAACTAAAGGTATTATTCCAGCAGTAGGCCAAGCAAGTTGCATTTTAAAACACCAGGGAATTCCACATGGATCATGTGCATATGGTAAGAAGGCTAAAAAAGAACTTATAATAAGGGTTTATAATTTTCTCTTCTCCTAAACTGTTATTTGTTGCAGATGTGAGATAATGATACACTCTCATACTTGGATGACACAAATTATTTGTTGGAATATTGAATCAAAATCACTTATTTCTATAGAATGACTGAAATTGTCTTATCACTTTACAAAAAAGTCTTTACTAAAAAGTGTTGTAGTGTTAGCTAAAGACAGAAGTTATTAGAGACAATTTAGATCTTTGATACACATTTACAAACATGAAAGCAAAAAAAAATTTCAAAACTTGCCAAGAATTTTCTCTAGTTGCGGTCCCTTTTCAGGTTTATAATGAAAATATGAAATTTGTGAGAGCAGACATTTCTGCTCACTAGAAACCCATCTTTTCCACCAAAAATACTTCACTTGAAAATTTCAACCATTTTTAAATGATGTGATCTCAAAGGGTTACTTACTTGTACCATCTACATGTATAGAAAAAGGATATTACATTTTTAGCCATGTAATTTTGATGTCTGCCTGGCAAAGTACAGGAATTGTTAAGAGCATGCTGGATTTCCTCAGGAAAGAGAGCCAATATCCTCAACAGTATTGTGTATTTATTAAAAGACAGAGGCAAGAATTGACTTTCTGCATCATCCAAGCTTTTAGTGTTGCAGAAGTTCCCTCCTTTTCCCTTCCTTTTTTTTTTTTCCTTAAGAAGAAGAATGACCCATTAGCTATTTATGTTTCTATTCTTCATTTCTGGAGTTGCTTTGCAGAAGACAATCTAGGTTTTTCACATCCCAAATAGTGACATTTATTTCACTGAGGATAATCTTGTTACAGCCTCCACAAGTCAGCACAGAATATAGGGATGCAGTACCAGATCAAGTACTTGGCAATAAGCCTCCAGCTGCCCTAAATCAGTCATTTGAAATTCTCCATAGGTGCACGAAAATCATGGGAGGCACAAAACCCCAGCACTACTCTTTGAATCTTACTCTTCCTCCACCACCCCCTGGATGTGAGGTTTGCTGGTTTGTCCTGTTTCCAACACAGACAAACTTCCACAGCCATTTGGTTAGACATCTCTCAGGCAGTCTTTAGTCATTCCTGAGAAAGAAAGGAGCAAAACAACTGAGGACACTAAATGAGAAAGGCACACAGTGCAAAATTGAGGTGTCAGTGCCCTTCCAGGGTCTGCTGTCACGAGGGAAGAGCCCTCTTCCTCTTAACAAAACATGTTATCACATAGAGAAAATCAATCTCTACCCAGCCAGCATCTTCAGGGAGGTATTCCCAAAGCAGCACTGATCTTCCTTTCTGCTTTCTCCTGTCTGGCTGCACAGTCCTCTCAGCAGAGGTCCAGTTGAGCCCTCACAGTTCCACCCCTGGGTGATGATGCTGAGGCAATATGCTGGGTCAGGGCTGGAAAGGATAGGGCTACCATATAGCCCCTGATGGGACAAAATGGTGCCTAGCCAGGTTTTGGCAGCAGAGATGGTGTAGCCAAGCTAGTCCCTTGCTCTTCTCACAAGCAGGAGCAGCAGACATCTAGCATGACCCTGTCCTTTTCTTGCATCCTGCTTCAGCAAAGCTAAGGCAGAGCTTGCTGCCATCCAGAAACCATCCTGCAGAGCATTGCAATCACAGCTTTTCCCTGTCTTTGTCTGCTTTATCTGGGTGCACCTCGGGAAAGCTGACTGAAATCAAAAGTTCACTCTTCCTTCCTCCAGCCACAGTGCATCACATACTCAAATTAAAAGACAGACCTGCTGTGAAATAGAAAGTGTTCCCCAACTTGCAGCAAGTTCTTATAAAGAAACTGTGCCAATCAGTTCAATACCTGTGGCTTCCTACTAAAAGCAAATGATATTTCACAGCAGATAGCCAAGCACACAAGGATGTATGAATTAAGCAAAATGTTCTTTATTCACCTTTTGCCTTTACATGATCACGTTGCATGCATGGAAATACAAAGCGATTCCTTTTCTTTTTCAAGGCAGCCAATGAAAATTCCTAGGTTTTGGCACATGAATTCCTCCAATAATAAACCAGGGTTAACTTTCTACTTAAAATTCAATTTTCTATTTGAATTGAAAATTTTATTTGCACCAGAATATCTTCTTGGTAATTGGTAAACAAATGTGCCCAGTATATGAAGTCATAGGCCCACTGACATGAACACCAAGACATATCTTTTAGTAAAAGTTGTTTTAATTTTTGGAGTAAGGTTGAATTTTTCATCATTTGTTCTTCAAGAACTCTACATGCCCCTTGATGAATATAAATCCAGGTTGCAAGTTTAGGTCATAATTGCTAATTCTGAGTTCTTTCAAGGAAACCTATCCTAACAACAGGTGAAGAAATGCCTTTTCCATGTGGCAACAACTGTATGTAGACTGGACTCATCCAGAAACTCATTTACAAAATTCCTTGCCTTCCACCAGAGATCCCAGACACACATCTATGCCCTTGACTTCTCTAAAATAGAAGTAGAGCTGGTAAATGAGTTGAAAAACTCAGATGTATGACATGAGTTGTCCTTATCAACAGAGAAGGCAAAATCCAATGTTTACAGACACCAGCCCTGCTGTGCTCTGTGTGGCTAAAATGCATTTGGGCTCTCAGTTAGAGGGAGCTGCCTCCCTCATGTTCTGGGAAAGTCAGACCAGGAGGCTGTTCATTGTTTCTGTACATTTGGTAAGCTACATATGAACTTTTCTCCTAAAATATCACTTCCCCATAGAGTGAGCAAACATATCCTTTGCATATTTCTATTTCTAAATCTTACATATTTATCCCTTTAATTATGCTTATTGGAACACATTTCACTCTGATTTCTTATGGCATCTTTCACTAGGACAGAAGGATAATAATATCTTTGATATGTTCCCATGCTACAATAAGTGTTTATTTTTCCTGAACTTCCTCCAAGATTTTAATAAATCATGCTTTTACATTTACCAAACACCATTTCCTTCAGTTTTTCCTGTAGATTTTTCGGATTAATTATTTTTCTATATTAAAGATTAAGATTTTCTTGTTTATACTTGATGTTTTTCCTGTGGAGCTATCCATCACCTGATTCCAAAGAATATGAGCCCAATCCTCATGCTGTATAAATTAGTTAATTAATAACCATAAAATTTGAAGGGAATTATTTACACCACCTCAAGACCTATGGTCTCTTTGTGTCTTTAAAGAAAAAAAGGAAGAGAAAGTAGCTGGGGGTTTTTTGCATCATTTATTAAAAAAAAAACAAAAAAAGCAACACCAAAATCAAATCCTAAATGTCATAGCATACATTTATAAACATTTATAGCTTGACTTTCAGCTCTGGCCAAAATATTTCCAACACAATAATGAGAAAATAGTTATCTTTGTAACTATTGTAATGGATTGGGACTTCAATAATTTTTTTTCAGATTAAAACACCTGGAAATATCCAAATAATATCATCAACAATTTATAGACAAAACTAAAACTGTAAAATAAAATTTGTAAAACAATGAAAGGCACTTGTACTGTCCACTCATAGAAGCAAGAGAAAAAACTGGTGTGAATTGAAGGGGTGAATGATGAAAATTAGTGTCTCTAACTGTTCCAATGATACTCAGTGGATGGCAAGAGAATAGCTGTGAACATCAGAAGTAAAGATGACAAAAATTACAGTGCTGGCAAATGACTGTAATACACATCAATCCAGCTCCTGTCATCTGAAATCGACTACTGTTCATTTGTCAGAAAGGCATAAATGGGACATAAAATCTTGTAGGTTTCCTTCGAGGACATAGAGGGATGGACCCTTTGTCACAATACTGCTCCACAGAGAGCACCCCACTGTAGGTGTCAAATTCTCAAGCTGCCAGGCCTTGAATGTATGCTAGGAAGAATAACAACAGCTGTATAGTTGATCACAGTTACTGAAGAACATTCATCTCTCATTGACCAGTGTGGCCCACTGTCCTCTCTTGTCTCCCTGAATAATTCACATGTCTCTAAACCTGTTTTCTCAAACACAACATCTTTTATTCCAGGATGGAGTTGAGTTGATATCTCAACAGCCTGCATGACTCTGAGCCCACTAAGGATGCTTCCACTTGTGAGTGGGCAGCAGGTGTTTCCAGAGCTTTCCTGCTAACCAGGTTACTTGCCAGCAGAAATGTTCACGTTTGCCCATAGCTGTGATGGACAAGCACCCTTTGGCTGCTTATTCTTGTTTTAAATCCTATTCCATGAAGGGAGTAATTGGGTGAGGTTGGCCCCTTTAGAAAGCAGAAGATTCCTGCTGGTCAGCAGCTAGGTTTACTAGTAGAAGTAGAGTTTCTGTGGTCCAAGAGAGAGAGAATTTCTTTTAAGAGCAGTGAGCTCTCAACTCATGCATAGACTGAGAAACTATTAAGTGGAACAGAGAGTGTAAATCTGTGACTCTCAGACAGTTGTAATAAATACCCCAGGACCAAAAGGGATTGCTTTGTGTTTGATGCAACTCAGAAATGTCCTGTGTTGTTGAAAACCAGCTACAGGAGCAACCATGTACTTGCAAGGATAGACTGGGCAGGAGTTATCTTGGCTACATCAGAAGAGCATTAGCATAGCCATGGTAAGCCAATGGTTCATTTTGCTCCCTGCTGTGTCTCCTACATCACACGTGCAAAGTGGCAGTAAAATTGAAAGACTATCAAAAGCATTCTGGAAATCTAAGGATTTATCCATCACATCATCCTTACCCATATTTCTGTGGAATTCTGGAAAGAACTGTGAAAGATTTGCAATGAAGAGCTTCTCTTTACAAAAAAACCCATACTGACTTCCTCACAAAAAGAACTGAGGTTGATTCTTGCCAGTTAAATCCAATGTATCACATATCCATTAACTCCACCCTTTATTATAGTTTCTACTAATTTTCTTTCCATTTTTTAAAAACACACTTCTTAATATCACCCCTGAGTCCTCAGATATAGATGCAATTTAAGTAAAACGGCATACACCATGATTAGTAATTCGACTATTTCATCCTTGAATTCCTTTGGATCCCATGAGTGAATTCACTCTGGTCCTGGGGATCTGTGACTATTCATTTTTTCAGTCAGTTCCATCATCCCTTCCGAATCTCTTCACTTGATGAGTCCCCCATAAACAACGATTTTTCAATAGGAATATCCCTCATTTCTTCTGCCATGAACAGTGATGCAGAAAAAGTTTCTACCGCATCTGAAATTGCTCTGTGTTCTCTGAGCATGTTTTGAATATCCTGATCATCAGTGAACCCTACAAATTTTCTGGCAGACCCTTTGTTCCTCATGCGTATCAATAAATCAGTAGTTCTGTTTAATTCTGCTAGTGGCTCTTCAGTGTCCTTGTTGCTGTTGTTTCTTTGTTTCTAGACATACAAAGGGTGTAAATATCTACGTTCTTTCCTACCCAGTCATTTCCAGGTTACTCTATTTTAAAGCAACTGATTTAGTCCATGTTCCATTAAAATCTCATTTATTTGAGTTTTGGAACATTTCAGTCTTTGAGACATCACTCCAGGACAAAATCCAGGCAATCCAGAGAAGTGGACAATGTAAGGTACCTTCATAATGCCCTTCTTCCTCTACATCCTACATTAAACAGTCTATTTTGATTTCTTGCTTCTCCCAAGCAGGAGTCACCAGGAGTCCACCATCTGCACAGATCAGAAGGAAAACACAGTTTTCCACAGTTCTTCAGAAATATGTTTCTTTTCAGCAGTTCCCAGTAAACAAAGAATGCTTCCAGAATGACTCTGACAAAACAACTTATATTTAATTAATCATTGGATTTTGTTTTCCAATTTGCAAGTAAATATTTATTTCATGCTCTTGAGTACCTGTTCTGTTTTAGGTATTGTACATTTTTTTGTCATTGATTCTTACACCAACCATCCTAAATCTCGAGAGAGGGCATCTGTTACTGAGCTGTGTAAGCCTGGGCTTTCATCTGAAGAAACTGCACAGGAAATCAGACTCTACTGTCCAGTTTATTCTTGATGTCCATGCAACATGTAAAAGTTTATGGTCTCACCACTTTAAAAGAATACACCAAAAGTACTTCACATCTATGAGCGTGATAGTCTACTCATGAAGGAAGCAAATACTGAAGGATGAATTCCATTACTAACAGGGGACAAGTTCCAGACTGCACTCACCTCAGAGAAGTAGCTCTAATCTGGATTCCAAAGAGGCAAACTTTCTGCAAGAAAAAACTGAAAATCCTATGGTTCATCTCTACTCTGCAGCTATCTCCCATGATGGCTATCCTAGGAAACTGTTAAGATATGGAGGCTTGTGAATGTGTGAGCTCAAATGAGATGACGTTGTGGAAACAGTTCTTGGAAACAAAATTAACCACGAGTCTCAAAAAATTTTCCAAATGTAGCATTCATTTAAAATGGTTTAGTTTCCCTTCAGTCATTTATTTATACATAAACAAGCCATTCTCAGTCATCCTATACATGCAGACATAAACAAATTAATTAATTGTTTCTATAACAGCCTTAAAAGTAAAGAGTGAGAGAGATTTTCTGCTTCTAAGTACTTGGAAACTGCTAGTATAGGGACTTGATAATTGCCAGAGTAACAAGAGAGAAGCAAATCTTGAAATGGCAACAGACATAGTATTTCTTTGAATTGCAGGATATGCATTAGAAGTTTAATCATACTTCACTTGACAAGGCCAACAGGAGAAAGTATTATATCTGTAAGACAAATCATATGGTAGGGATAGAGCCAAACAATAACAATTTCAAATGAGTGGTTTTGCCCCATTCTTGGTATGTGTTTTATTTACCCTTGATATTCCTTCTGAAAGACTATTGAATATGCTTTTGTAAACATTCTTCAAATTTCCAGCCAAATTTAATTAACAGCCAGTTCAAACCAATCTGATTTGGTGCTAGCTTTGTTCTCTATGTACAGGTAATTCTATCCTCAGTGATACATTTATAGACAGCAGCTGCTCTCAGTCTGGGTTGAGCTCAGCAGTCTCTTTGATCACATTGGTTATTCCCCAGGTCTCACCATTTCTTCCCTCTGAACCACACATCAGTCACCTCTCTGGGTCACCATATGCAAATGAGTGATTATGTTTTGGGGACACTTCAAATTAAGAAGATTTTGCAGTGCCCATTCATGGATTGCTTTTCTCAGCAGCTGTGTGTCTCTGGCAGCAGCAATCAGTAACAGATCCACCATTACAGTGAGGTCTGGTCCTTCTCAGTCATGTCCCATGGATGAACTCCTGGGTTTTAAAATCCCAGTACTCAAATGAACAAACTTGCATGCTATTTAATTTAATTTAATTCAATTCCATCTCATTTCCCCTCCTATTAATCTACTTGTTTCCTCCTGTGTTATTTTCTTTGATGGAGATCTGATCTTGTCCACTTGAAACACGAGGGGTTTCCTCATCACATTTCTAATTTTCGTGCCAAGATCATTACTGAAAGTATTAGTTAAATTTTTTGCAATAGCCATGAGAGGGTGAGGCCAAGACCCTGATGTTTATTGATACCACCTAACATCAAGTCAAACTGGTGAGCAAAAACGTTGTTGTTGACTAGGGAAAAACCCAAATGCAGCTATTCATTGTTTCCTCTCTTACATGCATGTGTATGCAACACTTTGCTGTGACATTGTTTTTGAGCCAATTTGAACCGAAATTCCAAGGAGAGCCAAACTTGTTAACAGCAAATAAACAGAGGGAGGGGACGGGAGATCCAGGAGTGTTACACAGGGAAATTGCCTGTTGCTATGAGCTGCTCTTGTCAAGGGAATAGAGATTTGCAAAGCACATCCCCCCCTGTGACAGGAACAGATGTATATTCCCAAATCTCCTGAAGGACAGAAATAAAATACATCTGATCTAGAGGGATACATTGTATACTTGCTCACTGACATGTATTTTGAAAAGAATTAGTATAGAAGTTTAAATAAAAACAGGCAAGTAGGTACAGAGCCTGGTACAAGACTCTTGTTTTGAATACCTAAGTTCTACAGCAATACAAAGTGTTATTCTCATCCTTAATAATAAGCATAGTAATAATAATATCATAAGCACTTCTATAACAAAGTATGAAATTAAAGATTAAAGTCATCTTAGTCTTGTAGCAAGCTGCAACATTAAGTAAGGCATATGGAAAATGCCTCAAAGACTCAGTAAAACCCTTCAAGCTTGTATCTTGGGTGAGCTGTATTTGTGAAACCAATATTTCTTTAAAGAAATTTATCTCCGGGTGATAACAAGGTGGTGGTGAAGTATTTTTCCCTTCTACACCAGCTGAGGTAGTTGCTCACGGCTGGGACAGCAAGAGCTGCCTATTTCATCTGTGTTAAATACAGAACAGTCTTTATCCACCATTCTAAATCAGACCTCAGGCACATCTGGGCATGTTTCCAATGCATACCCACTTATAGATCTCAGCAGTTTCCACTCCAGAGAAAGGATTCTTCTTTTTGCTTCAATGTGAATACAGTTCTGTCCCTACATCTATAAGTCACTGTTGGTTTCCTTAGGTATTTTACATGCAGCACTGGAAATTAAAGGACCTCTCTTAGAATTTCAAATAAATAAATAAATCGCCATCTCGTTCATCCAATCGCTCTTCAGAAAAAAAACCCCATAACCTCCTTTTCAAGCAAACTATATATTCTGAGCCTGAGACCTCTGTCACTTCAGATGAGCTGCACCTCTCATCTTGCAGAGGTCAATGCCATGCAGTGAAATGACAATGGCTGATTCTCTTACGTTATTTTTTTAGCGTATCATCATCCCACAGCAGCCAAGCAGCGAGGCTGCTCAGAGCAGCATTCTGCACTGGGTAACACATTGTCATGGCAACCAAACAAATGGGTCATCCCACTCCTGCTCGCTTCCATTGTTGCTCGGTGTGTGAGAGAAATCACAGCACGAGCGGGAATGTGTCTTTGAGCTGCTGTGAGACTGAGCCAAGCTCCCTTCCCAATCTGCTCTTGGGCACGGCAGCTCTTGGGGAAGCACAGGGCCTGTGTGCATCAGGGACATGCACATGCACAGGTCTTTGAGCGTAGAGGGTAAAGACAAGGGCTCAGGAGCAAAAGCAACTCCCAACAGTAATGATTTCCTCTTCTCCTTCATATTAATATATTATCTAGAGAAATACACTACTAAAACAGTGGCAATAAAGTGGGAACAACTGAGCCAAGTGTCATGATGGAATACCTGGGCAATGTGGTGATTCAGTGGGACAAGTGGATGAGGGAGTTCTATGAGGATTGTGGTGTGTCTGTTAAACATTGCTTTCTTCCAGCTATATCTGTCCTGTGCTTTCCTCACTGCTCCAGTCTTGTTCTTGTTCTCCTTCCTCATGGTCTCATTCCCGTTCTTTTCTGTCTTCTGTAATAACCCTTTGCCAACACTTCATCTTCTACTCCTGTGGTCTATAGGCTCACACCCTCCCTGCCATTCTCCACAGCTTCTGCTAGAACAGTTTCAGAATCACCCACCTTTCACGCTGCAAGATACTTTCTCTCACAGGGCTTTGCTTTCAGACAGATGAGAACTTTATCAAGTTTACAGCAATTCCAGCTGGAATTGTGTGTGCCAGACATCTGGATGAAAAAATTATTTTCTTGACGTTTACATAGTTACTGTCAGCCAAAAGTCATAAAATGTTTCCAAGATTCAGGATAGGGTTGACATGGACATAGGCCAAAATTACAGTAATTATTAAAAAATGTAAACAAATTTCCCACCCTTTGCCCTGTCCCCATAGTACAGAGCAGAGATATGCAGTTTATCAGGACATGCTGCAAGTTTCTTTAGAGCATGCTTCCTTTTTACTTATGCATGTCTGTTCTTTTCCAAGTAAAATAAAACCCCTGAAAAAATTGCCATTTGCACAGCTCAAAAAAAATTCTTAACATTTGCCAGATAAGACTTCAACAGGTATTGTTTATGCTCTGCATGTTGCAGGCCAGAGACTGAAGTGCAGTGTTCCCCAAGGAGAGGATGAGACTGAGATAGCCTGAAAAAGGTAAGCAGACTCTAGAGATGGGAGCTGGATCAAGAGGAAAACCAAGAGTAGAAGACGAGAAGATGAGTTGAAGATGATGAGCAGAATCATAGACTCACAAAATGGTAAAGGATTGGGAGAGACCTTAAAGATCATCCAGTTCCAACCCCCTTGCCTGGGGGGGGGGACACCTTCCACTAGACAAGGCTGCTCATCCAACTGACCTTGAACACTTCTAGGAATGGGGCATCCACAACTTCTCTGGGCAACCTGTGCCAGTGCCTTATCACCCCCACAGTAAAGAGTTCTTCCTTGTATTTAATCTGAGCCTAGCCTCTTTCAGTTTAAGGTGTTACACCTATCATCACACATGCTGATAATGAGCCCCTTCCCATCTTTCCTGTAGAAGAAAAAGATGACTCAAAGCTAGCGAATAGATGTTTTTAGAGTGTGAACAAATGAGAAGAAACAAGAAGAGTTCTGGATTTTGTGATAGTCCCAGATAATGGAGAAGAACTGGGACTGGACAGGCAAGCAGATTGTGGGAAAGGGACCCTGTAGTGAAATAGTGCAGGATGCAGATTGGCAGATGAAGAACACTTAGGTGAGAACAGGAAGGTATGGGACAACAGCCATGGGGTGTGAGAGGAGATGCTGTAAATGAAGAGGCTCAGCCACCCAGAGAGCAGTGGTGGAGCAGGAGGGAAAGAAGAAAGGACAGCAAAAAGTCTAAGAGAGGAAGAAAGAGGAATGTTTCTAAAGGAACACTGGTGTGAAAAATCCAGGAAAGAATAACAGAGACTGAGCTATAAAATACTCTAACTGAGAAATGCTGGAAACATGGGGCAGAAAGGATTGATCTTCAGGAGAAACTGCAAGAGCTATGCCTGGAATGGAATTTAAAATTCATGTCTTATCATTCACATGCTCTCAGCAAATATGTGTAAAACTCAGCAAAGGCTCTCATTGCTTCATCAAGAATGACGATTTGCCATGACCAGGAGTTACCTCACCAGTCTCAAGCTGCAGAGCTCTGTGAAGTAGCTGTAGTTGTTGCCAACACACAGGCAAACCATGAAGACACCAGGCTGATATCACATTATGGGATATTCTGCTCCTGTCTCTGATTTAAAAAACAAGACATCAAAAAAAAAGAAAAAGGCAGCATATTATGTGCAAGCTACTTTTAAAACATCATGAAGCTCACAAAACATTGGTAATGCACTTTTGCACTTCTCTCTGCAATCCTTTTTCAACCTGCTTGTATGACTTTTTATGGTGGAGGGTTTACACAAAGGTCACACACTTTTATTGCAACAGGAATCAGGGCTCAGTTTAATGGAACAGCAATTTGTGAAAATGAGCCATGGCTGTGCTGTGAAAGGTGCCCAGTCCACAGGCCCACAGGTCAGAAGCTCTGTACAGAGGGAAGCAGGAGTAGAAAGACTGACCTCAGCATTAAATCTTCTGCAGAATTATGTTCCACCCTGCCTCTCTCCATGACATTGCCTTCAGTGCCAGGCAAGTCGCTAGAGCCACACTATTTGTGTGTGACAATTACATCTACCCATTGTCTGGGTCTCTCGCTTGAGCCTGAACTGATAAAGTGCTGCGCTTTCACCATCACCTTTCATGTCTTTGAGAGCTGTGCTTTGAAAGTCTAAAGTGCTAAACGCACTGAAAAAAGTCCTCCATTGGCAACTCAGAACAAGCAGGAACTGGGCTTTTTTTTTTACTTCTTTTGTTTCTCAATCCTCCAGATATAAAATGGAGGTACTAGTACTGCCTTATGTTACAGAGATGCTCTGAAAATATGTTCATTTCTATTTTTGTAGCTGCTGGATGCTAATACAAACAGCATGAGAAGTCTCAGAGAAAGTTCAACAACTCTTTAGAACAGGTTTTGAAAAAATGCAAGAGGGAAGGTACAGGAGCCACATAAGTAAACAAAATTCTGAAAAGCTATTTAAAAAGTGAGCACTCCATCAGGCAGATGTGCCATGAAAAAAAACCACAGTATGTAATGATGAGATTGCAGATGGAATTAGAAAGCATAATCACAAAAAGCCAAATTAAGTTTGCATGTGGATCTTAATTCTTGCATCATTTCCCATCTGTTGAGGGCTTGACTTTTCAGCCTCAAAAGCAATATAATAATACAGCATTGCTCAGGTTTTGTATATACTCTTACTTTCTGCAACAGACACAAACAGATGTGGAAGCAATAAGAAAGCCCCATCCCTCAGAGCCAGGGGGATAATGAACTCTTTCCTGGATCATCATGGTCATGTTATTTTGTTTTGTTTGTGTCTTAGTTTGTTGTCCTGCATTCATTACTGTGTTCTTTCACATTTTTTCTGAGTAAAAAGTGCCTCTCTATTTACTTATTTAGTGCCCTGTGCAGTCAGATTACAGTCCTGATGGCAGTAGCAAGATCTTTCATGCAACACAAATGTTACATCAACTTGGTATTGCGAAAATTACTACAAGCCCATCACAGGGACTGGTATTTCAGAAATGCAATGTAAAAAGGCAGCCCTTGAACTAAGGAATTTATAAATTCAAAGACACAGCTATAGAAATAACACACAAGCACATAAGAAAGACGCAAGCAGATGAAAAAGTAATAAAATGCAGTGCTCATATCAGAAAAAAATCTGTCATTTTCTGCATTTATGAAAACATAATTGAAAGCATTGTTGCATCTTTCATATCAGACCTTCTTTACACTACTTTCCAAAGCTGCAGTTAAAGGGAGAGCTATTTATTCTCTTCCTTGTCACTGGAGGCTTTTACCTATAGTAAGCAAAATGCAAGCCAGAAATCGTGTAATATATGACAGTTCCTTTGTTCTGTTTCCAGTTCCCACAGTCCTGTTGTGTCCACTGTTTTATCACCATCTAAAAATTTAATTTCATAAGGTATAACAGGGAGACTAGAGCAAAATCTACATTATAGTAATGGTGAACATTACAAAATCAGAAAACAGTTACTCAATGTTACTGCATTATGCAAGAGAACAGGATTCAAAAGATTTATGACACATTTCTGTTTGAAGATGGGAAGGGAATAGTGGGAAAATTACACATTTGAGCAAAATGCTTGAGTATTGCACTTGGAAGAGGACTATCATACTTGTGCATGTGTTCAAATTTACAAGGAACATGCAGATGAAACATTTAATTAGTTTACAGAAGACCTTCAAGAGTGAGAAATGTATAGCTACCATAGTTCATGCTAGCAGCAAAAAAGATTATAAAGGAAAAACATAAAAATATCACCGTTCCAAGAACATGAGCACATGGACATTCCAGCAGAAGATCCATAGCTCATATTAGTTCAGGAAACTGAAAGTGTGCCCACTTCTGACACAAAGAGACAGTATTTCCCTCGCCAAGAGCCATCATTGGAAATTCAGAATGCAAGCGTATTCTGTATTTAGTTCCAATTTTTAACATGGCATGTACTGAATAGCTCCTTTTCTTTTATTGCCTAATTTCTTTCTTACTCTTTCCTCTTTGTGGTTCACTCCAAAGGTGGCAATATAATAACAAGAAGAAAGAGGGGTGCAGAAGACCTAACCATGCATACCTGACTTAGCCACAAGTGTGAATTTGAACTAGTTACTTTATTTCTCTGTGCCTCAGCTTTTTTCTCTGTGAAATGGAACCAAAAACAAACTGGTGCAAAAGCAGAATCTCAGCAAACTCATTCTTGTTTATCGAGTTATTTTTCTTTATATAATTTGCAAAAATCCTATCAGTTAGATCTGATTTGGGAAAAACAAACCACAGTTAATTCAGCCTTGCTTTAGCCACCTCAATTAACCTTCACCACTAGGGAATGGAGGTGTTTCAGGCACAACAACAACAATTACATTCTTTCTTAATTAATTTCTATCTTTAATCTCAAACCATGCATTATAAAATAATTCCTGTCACTGAGCACTCAACATTAATATGTACTAAGTACTGGGTAAACTTACTGAAGTAATTAATTTGTTTCATTGAAAATCTTTCACTGAAAATTGCATTCCCAAAGTTATAGATTATCTTAGAACTGACACTAGAATTACAGGGCAAAAAGTTGTGCTTTTTGTTATGCAAAAATGTTCAGACTTCCTGACTGCAAGTGTTTACTAGCATTAACAATTTAAAATATATTATTGCGGCATCATTAATAAATATTTGTCCTTCACTTGCAAATCCTTTCAAGATAAGGCTAGGAAAAAGAAAAATTTCCTGGGAAATGAGAGCTGAGACATGAACTAAACCAAAGGAAACAGGTTGTATATCTTCGTGAAAATTACTTTCTTGATATTGCTTGTGTATAAATGGTTGACAATTTGCCAATCTCTATTTTTCTTGGCCTTGATGTTAGGCTGAGGAAAAGAGCTTCTGGCTACAGCAAAAAGGTCTGCTTCTGGCATATTCTGCTTTATTATTCCCATCAGATATTCCTTCTGGTTTGGGTTCTTTTTAATTCTCAAATAATTATTTTTATGGCACCAATTGTTCTAAAACCTGATCCTCACATTTACAAGTGGAATGATACTCTTGAGGCAGTTTCTTCATGTGTCCCTTACCCACCAGGAAAAAATGCATTGATAGAGAACAGTAGAAATTTCATCAAAACTGATCATTTTCAACTGATGGTTATATAATATCTGTAACAAATTAAAGGTTAAATAGACCTAGACAAAATGCAAGGTAACCATAATAATGCAAATAGAACTTAGTTTAGGTTCCATTTTATAGCTTAATGATATCATTAGAGAGAGCAATGGAAACCATAATGATAAGAAGCCACATTAAAAAAAGTAGCAGCAGAAAAACTAATTAGAAACAGTATGGAAAAGGAAAAGAATTGTACAGCATAGGGATGTTTACAATGTAAGAGAGGAGAACTAAAAAAAAAAAACCCATGAAATGACACCATGAGAGAATTAAGCTCAATTGATTTCTAGAATTAGTAGAGGTATATAGAAAATCTCCCAGAAATTTGAGAAAATAAACACATATTTTGGAAAAAGCTGGAAAAAAACCCCGACCAACCAAACAACACAGGGTAGAGGAATGATCTGGTCTCTTTGTCAGAAGAAAAACAAATCAAAACCACTGGAAATGTTTTTGGCACGTGATGGAATCAGCAGAACATACCCATATGTGAGTGTGTATAAATAACAATAGATCTGTTAGAGCTTGTATATAATGGAAGTAAATGCAGCATCTTTCCTTTAAAATGGCACAAAATCAGAGAAAGCACTAAGACTGAAAATAACAGCTTGCTTCTGTAGTTTGCAAAAAATCCAGCTGAGATCAAGACAAAATCAAAGACTGAATAGCAACTAGAGTTCTGACAGCAGTAATTAGTCTAGAAAGGCGTGTGGATTATTTTTCATTTATTTTTTGCCACCTAAAGCATCCATCAGGGCCAGTTCAAAGCTTTAAAAGCAGCAGGCTCCTCAAAGTATTAGAGTTCAGGTTGAAACTGTTAGTACCAGAACACACCGGAGTCTTAAGAGTGTAAAAGTTGTACATTGTCAGAGTACTTCTATTTTGTTTTGATAAATGATAATTCTGTAAGATATTTCTTCATGCATTTATTTTTGTTATATACTTCCCCTAGATCAGTGTGTTTTCCTGTTCACTCTGCATATACAGCTATCATAGAGAGAGATATTATAAAAATTAATTTAAATAGAATTTACACAGACTCAGAAATATATGGCAATGCTTTCTCTTTCTGGATTATTCATATGTGGACAATTTTCCAAAAGACTTGAACAGTGGTTCACTATTGAATTTCCCCCTCTCTCAAACATTTATTTCTTGATGCGTCTCTATCATTTCAAACTCCGTGTAGATAAAACCAAGCTATTCATTTTGATATATGTCTGTCTTGCAGTGAATTGTCCATTTTTTGTTATACATATCCCTTTGAGCCAGAAGACAGAATAATTTATTCTGTCAATTCAGAAAACCATAAGAGCATTCTGCCTTAATAGAAAGATTGTTTTTCCCTCTCTGGCTTTCTCCCATGTGTACACACAGTCAGCCCCTGTCCAGAAATGTAGTCCCAGATCTAGTTATGTTTTATGGAAGAAGTAAAATTATTTTTCTAGCCTCAGGCAAGTACTTAAAAATATATTTTAAGATGCAGTACTACTAACAAAACAACAAAAAAAAATGTTCTGTTTACTGGCTGACTATTAAGAATCTACACTTGTACTCACTGCACCAAATCTTTCACACTGCAAGAGAACAAAACATAAGAAGGTAATGTGATTTACAAACTGAACAATATCTGCATCTCCAGGTTGGTATAGGATGTTGGATATATTGGACATGTTATGATGAAAACTTCCTAATTACTATTGGCATCTGTCAGGCTGTCAAGTGCCTTTTAAAACTCCCTAGGATTCAGGCTTTATTTAACATCAGTTAGCAAGGGAATGCTTGCCTGACCAAAAGATATTGCAGGACCATAAATGATGGCTTGGAAAGGGACAACTTGAACAATCTAATCCAAACACTTGCTTCAAGTAATGATGGTTTTATATTAGTCTCACCATAAGTGTATTTAACATTTCCTTAAAGACACCTAATTAATTATTTTGCTTCCACTCTGGTGACAAATTGTCATACTGTCTGATCAACCTCAGAGTTAAAAGAAAATGTCTATATACCCAGGCTGAATTAATCTTTCTTCCAAGTACATCATGGCCATTATTTCTGCCTACTACAAGTTTTTGCATTTCTGTCTTTCCTGTTTTCACACATCATGATGGATCTATCTTTTATAATTTATCTCTTTTTATATTAAAAAATCTTTCCAATTCTCACACTGTCGTTCAATGAACATTCAATGTTATTCTATACTTCAAGTACAGGCAGCCCACTACTACTATATAAAATGGCAGTGATACGCCTCCAGATCTTTGAAAAATGCCTCTGCTTAGATTTCTTTAAATACTCATGTATTCTTTTTTGTAACAGCTTTGGAGAAGATTTCATTTTTGTTTGCATTAGTGACAGAATCATATTTTCAGAATATATTTTATTTCATGCCTATGCTCCTCCAGTTTCTCATCTTTTGTGCTGTGAATAGCAGGGCGGAAAAACTACTAGAAGAATAAAGTTTTTTTGTTGTTATCTTACTTTGTTTTTTATGTAGCATTTTCTCGAGCCTGTATTTTAATTGTTAAGTTCATGCATCTGACAGAGGAAAGACTTTGAATGTAGAATCTTACTGAATATTTAAAATTTCTACATTTAGGTCTATTTCCTTACAATATCAAAGAAGAGCTAGACTATGATGTCAGGGATGGCAAAATCTCTGACATTCTTAACACAGAGAAAGGGGAAAATCACATTTATTTTTTGATCAAGTCTGCTACAGACAGTGGAAAGCAGTTCTAGTGATGAAAGTTTTGCCTCAGTCTTCAGAGCAGCCAAGATTTCCTGTAACGCACTCTCCAAAACAGCTGGCAGAATTCTCTGGGCTATAGTAATTGGGTGATAGATAGCATTGAGCTACTGCTTTGACAATAGTTAGAGAGGGAGGCCGTGAGGATTTTCAGTTCTAGGCAAGGGAATGAGTTTGGCTTCAACTCCTGTAAATTATTGCTGTATATTTTAGCTCTACACATTTTGGCTACTGTTCCAATGGGGAAAATTTACCACGCTAAAAAAAATAAATATTTTGGCAATCTCTAGCTCACTGATGGTAGCTGCAACTTCTGTGTGCAGTGAAATCTGTTCTGTGAAGAAAAACTTTCTGGTTTATGTGCCCTGATACAGGCAGAGGTGGATGAGGTGCCTGTCTCCCCACTGACATCTGCAGGCATTCACCTGTTGTCTTTTGTGAGGGCAGAAACGTGTTTTTGAAAAGGGTATGGTGACAGCAGAAATAATTTAATGTTTTTCTTGTCAGTCACCTGTGAGCACAGTGCACTGAGTCAGCTCACTGAGGAGCCAGAGGTAGCAGAAGTCAAGCTGGCATGGGGGACAAATGCCACTGTGCAGCTGGGATGTGGCAAGGGTTAGAGGGAAAGGAAAGAGAGGATGTTCTGCTCAAACCCAGCAGCTCTGTAGGATGATTCAGCCCATCTGGTCCCAGCACTCATAAGGATGGGACAACCTCACAGAAAATGTGAAAAACAGCTCTTTAGGGCTCCAGCTACATCTGAAGAGATTTCTTCTAATGGACAGCACTAGTTATTGAGTACAAACTTGTAAAACCAGGTAGCAGAGCCTAAAACTTTATGCCTGTGATATTCATGAGATCACCTCAAGGGATAAGGGATAAACATCTCCACTGACAGAACTTCTGATACAGGAATTCACAAAGTGCCAGGTGGGTGGCACTGCCCTGTAATTGATATTTTTCCCTTTCTCTTTGCAATATGTATAAGGGTAGCCCAAATTAACCACAGTTATTTCACCCCTCATATGAGGGCTCACTTAGTTTATGGTTTCTTTGTGACACTGCTGATAGCCTCAGATTGCAGCTACCAGGGTTTGTAGGGACCTTCAGGAGCTGTAACACCAATGAATTGCTTTGTGTTTCTTGTCACTGATGCAGATTCTCCATGTCCAGATTCTTGCAAAAATGAAATAAAAATTTTGTTGAATTTCTCTCCAGTCAAAAGGTGTTGTAGTAGTAGGCAAACAGGACCTTGGGAGTATGACAACTCTGAGCCAGGAGAGAAATTCAAGGATTTCTTGTTGTTTCTGCATTTTCAGACTTTGCAAAGTTGCTTGCTTGATGCTGACCAGAAGGATGAAGAGCTCTATTTCTATGTTCAACGTACAAAAGGAAGTTTTTACCAAGTTAAAGTCTCAGTCTAATTCTGCCTTTTCCAATATCTCAGTCCTTGAACATGTTCCTTATTCCTGTCTAACAACACAGGATAGTTGTGTGCCATTATCTTGGAACAAATGAAGTATTGTATTAGTTTCTGGACAAGGATCCGTAAAGACTTTTTTTCTGGATTCAGTTGTTGCTGCCAATTTCTTGGATGAGCTGATGCCCCTGATTCCTAGAATAAGTTCCAAAGGAAATCTCCCAAGATTTCCGTGAAACTGTCTGTTTCCCAATAATCACAGTTAGATCACTAGACCAGCACCTCTCTGTCTGTACTCACCACTCAAGTATTTCTAGGTGAAGAAATAAGTGCAATCTTTACACTTTAGATGATCTCCATACCTAGAAAACTATTACATGAGATTCTTTCCTTTCCAATTTCTAATGCAAAGACAAAAAAAGTTTAAAAAATTTAAGGTTCTCCTCGGTAGAAATCACTAATATCTGAAACACAGAACATAGTAATTGTAATGTTCAAGAACTATGATGAAGACAATGGAGATTTAGATCAGAGTGCTTTTGGCAGTAAACAAGCTAAGTAAAAATTATTTTCAGCTCAGTTTACTCAGGTGGAAGGAGGGGAGAGAAGAGAATTAGCCTAGATTTACAGAATGCTGGGTTTCTGTTTTGAAATTATTTTTGGAGTAGTATCTGGGCAGATTCTGTTCCAACAGATAAAGTCTAAAAGAAAAGGATTATGACTTCTTAGAAATAAAATTAGCAGGTTTTGTTTAGATGGCAGTTGAAGAAAGTAGAAGAGATGGGAAAATTGAGATTTTTCCTATTTTCAGCAATCCAACAGGCACCCCTGAGACACAGAAGAGTACAAAGTATAGTTCTAAAAAGTAGGTAATTTTTATTTAACAGTGCATCTATTTTTAAAAAGCCTGAAAAGCATGGAGAGTACAAAAATCGAAGTTTGTAATGGCCATTAAAACATTGTGCATAGCATTGTGAGAACAAGATTTTCTTAATGATTTTTTGTAAGATGTCAGTTTTGAACAATACAGCTGGTATTCAGTAGTTATCTCAGAAAATAGAAGAAATGTGTCATCATATGTCAGAGTATCTATTTACAATGCAAATTAGAACAGATAATTTGACATTGATGAGTGTACAGACAAAGCCTATGAGTTCTTTACTCTTAAGGTCTGAAGAAAAAAGAACACAAGGAGAAATTTCTAGGATAGAAGGCAGAAAGATTAAAGTCTTCCTTTACTAATTGATCGAGGTAATAAAGGAATATCACTGAAACCACAGAATGCTTGGAACCCTTTTAACTACTCAGGTTATCTCTTGGTCCAAAAATGCAAAAAAGATCTTATATAGCAGGGCTTCTACATCAGCAAACAGACAATTTACCACCTAAGGGAAGGATAAGGAAACTTGGGCCTATCACAACCCGAGTGTGAACAAATAACTAAGAATAAAAGCAAAGTGAACAGACTGACAAAGAGCTGCTAATATTTACCCTACAAGGCACAGGCTCACCGACGGGCGACGGGCGGAGTAAAGGATTAAGCAATCATCATTACCACTCCACATTCTCCAGGGTGTCATTGAAAATACCCCAGCAAGGCTTCCTCTGGTGAGCTGCAGCAAAAGCTGTGAGCAAAAGTAACCTTTTCAAAACAGTAAGTAATGTTTCAGTAGTAAAAGGAAAGCAAGGCAAGCAGAAAAGGCATGGAGGCAATCTGTGCCTCTAGAGTCAGACAGGGACAGCTTATCTCAGATACCAAAGCTTCTGGAGGGCTTTGAAGAAGCAGTCTGCCTCTCACATCTCACTCCTGAGTGTTCTCTTTTAACCCAACCCTCCTTTTCTACTCTTTCTGTCCTTCACTTCCTCCATTCTTGGTTAAAACTAAAAGGCTAGCAGCAAACTTTTTCAACCGATGTGACATCATTGTCTTGAAATACCTCTACATGGACTATCTGAAGCTAATGTGTGCATTTTCAGGCAGGTAATCTTGAATTAGCCCATTGTAACTCTAGAGGAAAAGCAGATACCTGTATTGTTTTCTCACCATAGTATAAGGATCTCTAGTTGCTTCACATAAAGGCAGACAAATTAGTAAATGAGGTCTGGTGAAAGAAAGCACTGCATCAGCAGGCAACAAATAGGTCCCTCAGGAATGCCAAAAACTAGGCAGAACTTCTTTAAAAGAGGAAAACAATGAACAAGAGGAAGACAAGGAATAAGAAATAGCCAATCTATTTCCTTAAGGGACAGCACAAAGGAAGAATAAAGAGATATGAAAGAGAAACGTACAGTCACAGAATAAAATGCAGAATTTAAATTGCCTCGTGGTAAAAGTGATGCTTTTTATTGATCTGTTCCGTGAGTGCTATAGGTATCCTTTGGGACATTTTAGTGGGGTCTTTTTTGAATTCTCAAGCCTCAGAAACATAACAGTATTTTACTTTCCTTGCCTTCGCTGGGTCTTTCCTGAAAGAGTTGGAGCTCCGATGGGGATGACAGAATTCTTTAGATTTCTGAAGACAAAGCCTCAAATGAGCTCTTTGCGGACAGCCAGACTTAAGTTTTAAGGAGACCAGAGGCGTGCTTAACACTCCCCCTCGCCCCACACCTCCCTTCTCCCGCTCCCTGACAGGATTCCTCCCCTCGCCCGCGGCAGGAGCCGAGCTGCTGGAGCTGCTGGAGCTGCGGGAGGTGCGGGAGGTGCTGCGAGCTGCGGGAGGTGCTGGAGGTGCTGGAGCTGCGGGAGCTGCGGGAGGTGCGCGGCTCCTCTGGCCACCCGCGCAGCTCGGGGCTCGGAGCGGCGGCGTTGCCCGGGGCTGCCCGGCTCTGTGGGCATCTCCCCGCCCGCGGGGGAAGGCGGGCAGCCCTCCCCGCCCTCCGTCCCTCCTCGCTCCCGCCCCGCGGCTCCCGGGGAGCGGCCCGGCCCGGCCATGGGGCTGCGCGCCGCCGGCATCCTGGGCTGCTGCTGCCTGCTGCCGCTGGTGCTGCCCGCCGCCCCAGGTAAGGCTGCTCCGCGGGAAGTGCCGCGCAGGGACGGGAGGCGACTTGGGAAAGTTTCGGGAGTTTGCCGGCGCCGGGCGGGCAGCGGCGATGTGGGGAGCCCTCCCGGAGTGCGGCGGTGGCAAAGGCTTCCCCATCAGCCAGAGATGCTGCTGCCTTCGGGAGGCTTTTCCCTGGCCGCGGACGGAGCGCGTTTCTCCTGCCATTGGCGGAGAGTGTCAGCAGCGGTGATGTTTCGGGGTAGCATTGCTCGGTGCAAATACTCAAACAAACGGAACAAAAACTGCCACTGAGATCTCTTCCCCTTGAATTACGTTGCTTGTGCATGATTTAATGAAAATTGTTATTTTCATCCGATGTAGGTTTGAAATGAATGCAAGGCTTTTAGTGTAAGTTGTATTAAATGGAATTTCTTTTCTGACTAAAAGTACTTTTGCGTTTCAAGTAGTCCTGAAACAATGCATTTGGAGTGGCATGTCGTGAAACGACATCCATGAATCTGCTCTGACATTAGGCTTTTAAAACAGTGTATAGGGATATTACATACACTTTGCGTGTGCTAAAGTGACTTTGTATTCTTTTGTGATTAATCCTTTATGTCATTTCACTTGCCCTATAGGAATATTCTATGACACGTTCCAGATTGGGTTAATTTAAAATTTTATGTTGCAAAAATGTGTTTTAAGAAAAAAGAAACTGAACATTTTGCAGTCTGGGGTTTTTAAAAACATCCAGTAATGTGTATAGGACATGAGGCGGGGGGTTTTGTGCTGATTTTTCTGGTTTGATGTTATAAATCTCTTCTTCCAGGCGTGAACTGTAAAGCTGGCTGCCATCCAGAGAATGGATTCTGTGAATTTCCCAGCGAATGCAGGTAAAAAGACCTGTCAGACAGGGGTGTTAGCACAGGAGTGGACAGCTTCAGTGATTCATACTCCTGATAAAACAGATAGAAAAGGAAACGGCTTAGCCTCTGAAAATATGGAACTGTAAGGAAACAGCACTCTATTAGGACACAGTAACTGGAATCATAGAGCATGGATGTCTAGATACCTGTTTAATTTACTTTTTCCAGAGTGAAGTATTTACATTGATTCGCTTTTTTTTTTCCCCCCTCACTGAATGTAATGGTTTTCTTCACATAAACTGTTTCTAGTATCCCAGAAGCACTGCTGGTATGCTTTTGTTCAAATAATTCAAATTGTTCAAATATACAATTTGGGATACAAAAGTTTATTTATTGTGCCTCAAAAAGGGGGGCATCCTTGTAATTATGTTTATTAAAAATAAGCCATGTTTCTGTCTTGTCTTTTATCTCTTTCAGGTGCCAACCTGGCTGGCAGGGTGCACTTTGTAATCAGTGTGTTCCTTTCCCTGGGTGTTTGCACGGCAGCTGTGCCAAGCCCTGGCAGTGCATCTGTGAGGAGGGTTGGGTTGGCAGCCTCTGTGACATAGGTTTGCACATCCTTTTCTCTCCTTGAGCAAGTGAGGGGAAGCAGCCCCATCTGGTGCTGGAGACATGCAAAGTCCTTCTGGAGAACTGATTTTAAAATATTGAATGTTAGCTCCAGATAATGAGGCTCTGGGCAGCGGCACATTAACCTCCAACTTCTATAATAATCTTGGCAGAAGCAATGAAGTATCTTTTGTAATTGGGCATATGTGTGAGCAAAGTGTAAACTCATTCATTTTAAACATTGATTGCCATGGACAAGGCCAACAAACTGCTCCCTTGTTGTAATGTAAGCCCTTCTAATCAAAATGCAAGTTGTCTTGTATATATGAAATAATTTTAAATATTTATGTAGCACATTTTATATATATACATATATATATATACATATATATTTTGAAAGGAAAACATTGTGCTTATTTTTTCCTTAACTTAACCCAGTGATGATTCAGTGAAGCAACATTACTATAACTGAGAAAAAGGTCTGCCTGAAAAGGCTGCCACTTCCCCCTCAGGTCTGAGGGGTAAGCACAGCTCTGTGTGCACTCTCTCACCCTTTGCCAGTCAGAACAAGGCAGCTTAGCATAAGCAAGCTGAAAAATTAGCCTTTGTTGAGATGGTTTATTTTGGCTGACACAGGCAAAGATCTGAGTCAGAGATCTGAAGGGATGGAAACCACATGAGCATCCAGGAGTATGCACCAGCTCAGCCCACATAGCTGCAGCTGTGAGAGGACAGGTGTCCAGGGCCTCATTTTCTCTTAATGCTTTTCAGGCTTTTATTGTTATATGGCTTTTAGAGCATGCCTGAGCTCTCCAATGCATTGCCAAAGTGAAGATTGATGATAGTTTGAGCTGCATAAGACTTTCAAGATGACTAAAAGAACCAGATTTTAGGTAGTCACCTCCTTGCAGTGACATGGAGTTTGGTGCAAGGTTCTCAGGAACTCATCTACCTTCTTGACAGGTTTTGCAGCCTGCACTCCCTGACTGCTCACATGAGCACAGAGAGGCTTCCTAAAGTCAGTCCTGGGATGTTTGCAGGAGCTCTGGTAGCAGCGGTGACATCTGTGGTGCAGATGGGAATATAAACTCTCAGATGTTCTGGACACATCTCACATGTGTGTTCATACCTCAGACAGACACCTAGATTCTCATTACAGTTGATGAGGAGGAATGAGTCCTTCTCTGATCTACAGTCACAGACTTCTAAAGCTACGCAGAACAATCCCCACTCTGCCACCTTAGGAGGCTCAGTTCTGGTGCTTAAAATACAACGGATGACATTTTTAAAGGTAGCATCTTCACAGCTACCTCTAAAAGCTTTAATTGCATACCTGAATTTCTTAGTGCAAATATATCTTTGCAATTCTGAACCTTGCAATGTTTCCCTCTTGCAACTGCTACTTAGGATGCAAAAGAATGCATTGAAAGTTGAACCCACACCTTTATGAAAAACTATTAATTTAACACATATTCATTCAGATAGTCCTATAATACTAAAAAGGGTATCCCTTCCTTGAATGCAGATCCTATCATTTCTCTCAACACTCAGAGTCTTTATTGCCAGTTGAATCTAGATCCCCATGAAGAGCTGCCAAGTATTTTTAGCCATAAGGACATAACTATCTTTTCATATGCAGCAAAGTTATGTTTTCATTATGATAGTCTTTCATTTTAGTGGTTTTACCCACTCTAAATGCATTGTTTTGCCATAAGAGGTCAAGAGAAAGATGCTCCTCCTCCTCTTCTTGCTACTGGAAAGTTGCTACAAATTGTTATCCTGACCCAATAAAGCACTGAGACCTCAAATGGGTTAATTGCTCAGCCCCTGATGTCATCATCCTCTGCCAGAAACTGGTGTCAGTTTCCTGGCTGTATAAAGTCATTACAGGTAGCTACAATTAATTTACAAGTATCATTAAATGATACTTGATCAGGTTAGGAAACAGAAAGGAAAAACCTAGAAGGGAAAATTGTGGGAGGATCTGAAGTTCATTTGCCACTATAAACAACTATTTGTAGAATAGAGATACAGTCTCAGCAGTTTATGTGCTTGCTAAGCATGGGAGGAAAAAAGGTGATTTGGATTGGCAATGATACCTTTTTCTTTTGTTTTGTAGAAAAGTTAGTGTATGATCTCCTTGGCTCTGATAATGGAAGTTCCTTTCTGGAGTAGTTTTAGATCACCAACTGGTTTGCTAATGTCTCTGATTGTGTAGCTATTTTTTACATGGGCAGCCTGGTTCTCAGGTCAGGTCAAGGATGACCTTCCTAGTAATTTAGAGACATGCAGGTTATGGGTTGGGCTTGATCCACTGTAGGGCAGAATCATTTATGACTATTATTGCAATCACATGGACAGGCAAGGCACTTGAAGAAAGACATCTGTGAGTTGGTCTTGGTGTTAACACTGCTGGTTAACCTCTTTGCAATAGAACCTGTCCCACTGAGTCATGATGCCATGGCATCTTCTCATCTTGTGGAAACACAGCCTTGAAATTTGTTATGTGAACCCCTGGAACCAGGCTGCCCAGCAGAGCTTCCCTCTGCTGCTGATAAACACTGCACAGCACAGGAAACACATCAAACACTACCATAACAAAGGGAAAATCAATTTAGTCAGTTTGTTTCCAGGAAAAAAACCAACAGCCCAGTCAGAATATTTGATCCACCTAACTAAATCAGATCTGTCATCTTGTCACCCCTGGCTGACACAGTCATGTCAGCAGGTCCATGACCTCTTATTGGAATCCTGGCCTCAATCTGGCTAAAAATCCAACATACAGTTTGAGCTGGGAGTAAATTATCCTACTTGTCACTGTACTACTTTGCCAAGGACACATTTTGGTAAACTAACATCAGAGAGTGCAGGTGGAGTCTCTAGTGCCTGTGCTGTGAATGCATGAGACAGGGCTGAAAATTCTGCTGTGACAAACTACTACTGAGTGTGTCTTCTTCATAAAAACACTCAGTGATTGCTTCATGTACTGCAGCATGACAATTTAGTCTGATGCAACAATTAATTTACGGCTAATGTGATTGAGGCCATTCATAATATTTTGTAAATGTAACAGCCTGTTTTTGAGTTTTCATCTCAGGTGCCACTTGGTTGTTGGCCTTCTCAGAGGTAAAATAAAGAAAAATAGAGAAAATGGGCTAATTGAGGCCTTTTATGTATTATGTTTTAAAAGAATCACCCTTTTAAGATCTGTTTTAAAGTTAAATATCTGACATAAATTATTGACAGTAATGTTTGTATAGATGTCCACGTACTTATTCACATATATATTTCAGAGAGTTTCCATGCTCCTGCATCAAAGTTCATGTTTTCTCCCCCATCAAAGTACATACTTTATTAGCTGCCTTTAGAGTCTGTGAAAATTGCTGTCAAACAACTCTGCTCCAAAAAGTATTCAAGACAATATTGGTCCTTGTGAAAATTGGAGCTTACACTCACAGTGCATGCCAAGTTATTATCTTGCAATGAGAACAGGCTAATACATTAGGAAATAGAACCTTTTCTCTAGGGAAGATTTTATTTGAAAACTAAGGCTGTTGTTTTGCTGTGGTTAAAATTTTGCAGTACCTCATGTTATCATCTAAATTTCATGTTATGCTGTGGGAAGTAAAATGTAAATGCCCTTAAATCCCTTTTAATGTTCTTAGAAAGTGTGTTTATGTGTATGTGAGGCATCAGATACCTTCCAGTCAGCATTTTTCTGCAGCTGCTGCATTAGCTGTCTAAAATATGCACTTGTTTGTTTATTTAGTTTTAATTATTTTAAAAATTCAGTAATCATTTGAGTGGAAAGTGGCTCAGCAGGGCAATTGCAAAGCAAATGAGATGTGTGACTTTGGGTCCAGATGTCATACAACTCTGTCTTCTGGTACAGTTATGTAAGTGTTTAATGTAGACCAGCCAAAATATGAAATTTTAACAGATTTTTTGTAACTTGCTGATCTCTGTTTTTATGAAACATTTGTTCATAAGCACATAATGATTTGGGCAGGGAGCAGGGAGAATTCCCAGTTCCTGATTGCTTTATCAGAATTCTACTCATGGAGAAGCCAAGACTGTGAAAGTATGGCTAGTCTTTGTAGAAGTCCTTTCTCCCATACTAATATTTTATTTCTAATATTACTTATTTATAGAATGGGGCAATTCAAACACATTTTGGTAGCAGGAGCTAGAAAGAGAGAAATAAACTGATATTGCTTGCATTGCTTGATATTGAACAATCTGAACTCCATTTTAACAAAAGGGGAAATTGACCAGAATTTATAAAATGCAGGATGAAGGATTGTTAAAGCCATATTGTATTTGAAGTATTGTATACCATTTACCAACTTTTTCCCATTAGATTAATTGAGCCCTGTTCATTTTTTTTAACAGATATTCACCCATGTTCTGCAAAGCCCTGCACCAATAATTCAACATGCATAGAGACTGGTGATGGAGGATATATTTGTCTGTGTGCTGAGGGATTTACAGGAAAAAACTGCCATCTCAAGAAAGGACCATGCATAATTAATGGGTAAATATTGATTTCTGACATGAATTTAAAGTCTACACTTCTATTATTCAGAATTCTTTGCTAAGTGGAAGTATCGCTGTGCTAAAATACATAACGCTTCTGATAGTTGCTGATATTATTATCAAACTTTACAAATCTGTTCTGTCAATATTGTAAAGACTTACAGATTATCTGTGTGAGTTTATGTAAACAATTTGAGTACTAGAAGTGCTAATTTGCACATTTTGTTGTGGTGGATTTATGCCTTCTCATGATTTTTGTAAACAAACTTGAAGTGACTCCCATCCTGTATTCTCACCTCTAGTGAGGGATAACTTATACAAAGCCTAATAGGAACAGTAGTCAGCACAAAAACTGTCTGCACAAAAACTTCTAGTCCACCAGTCTGTCCTTTTTCTTAACCAACATATAGGGATACATCCATAGTTAACTGAAGGAGACAATCTCACTTCCATCAGAACACAGAGACCATTGCTCTCTGTTCCTTAATGTCCCATTTCTTTTAAGAGCAGCAGTCCCAGTAGGTTGACGGAGGTGATCCTTCCCCTCTGCTGCGTCTTGGTGAGACACATCTAGAGTGCTGGGTCCAATTCTGGGCTACCTAATATAAAAAAGACACAGCCATACTGCAGTGAGTCCAGTGAAGGGCCATGGAAAGGATTAAGGGATGGGAACATCTCTCCTGTGAAGAGATACTGAGAGTTGGGTCATTTAGTTATGAGTACCTGATGGGTGGAAGCAAAGGTGACAGAGCCAGACTTACAGAGGTGGCCAGTGAAAGGGCAAGAGGCAACAGGCATAGACTAAAGAACTTCCAGCAAAGTCACTGGTAGAATTGCTTGAAAAAAGGAAGACCTTTCAATGTTAGAGAAAATGCGGGTTGGTGTTTCTGTTGAAATCTAGAACCATCTGCAGTCTTCTAACTCATCAGAGTTCTGATCCCATAAACATACATAATGCCTTTCTGGTTGTGTTAGTTTGAAAATAAACCAGTGGGAGACTGCAAGTCAGGATTATAAACTTAATAGGCAAATTAAAAATAAGTGCAATAATACAAGGGAAAAACACTAACAAAGTCAGATACAACCTGACACCCTGTTAGGGTGGTGGTAGCAGTCCAACTAAAGTAGTTCAGTTCAAGCGGTGATCCTGTGGAAGGTCTAGTCACCACTTGAAGGTCCAGTGGTAGATAGCTCTTGTCCTCTAGGAATCCAGTAGACAGAGTCTCCCTCATGGAGATCCAAGCCCAGGTTATATCCAGGTGGGAATGCTTGGCTCCTCCCTCCTGGGTGGAGCATCTCACAATAGGATGAGATAAGTCCATGAGTCATGTGGTTGATTCTTGATGGCTCGTTGTCTCTTATCAGGGGTGAGTTACAGCAGGAGATAACAGCTAATGTCCCACAGCTGGTGGTAATAGAATACTAAATACATCTATATTGTAACCTAGGACAGCTGGTGCACGCAAACTTGGTAAAACTATCACCCTAAAATCACAGTTTTCTTTTAAGAGACTGCCTTCTTACTCTCTAGCTCTATGTTGGTACCCCCTGGTTGTCTTTTTGCTCAGTGATAGATAACTATGAATATTCAGATCTACTTAATGACTGAATCTTCCTGAAGACCTGTAGACTTATGTGTAAGGAGCATTAACACCTTTCACTCCCTCTGGCAAGAACTGCCATTCTTTCACAACTTCATGTCAGTAGAATTTTTTTGCCATTGCTTTTAGCTTTCATTGGCTTTCACACAGTTCTGTCTGGGTTTACTTTCGCCCTCTAAGATAGCTACTCTGATTTGCCTATTTTTCTTCATTGACAATGAGGAAATTTAAGTTCCTTGGAAGAGCCATGAATCACATCCAAGCTACTTGCCTTATATGGGGAATGTGAATAGCTTTTTCTGCTTGTCATCTGTAGAGCAAATATTTCAGTAATTCAATGAGGACATATATTCTATCTATTCCAAAAAACAGGTGAATTCCAAAAATACAGCATCAACAAAATAATCCAGATTAGTTCCATGTACTTCCTTAAACCCTTCATGGTTTTAAAATGCTGAAACTACTTTTTTTATGTTGGTACTCTGTTTTTTGAACTGAATGCTGATGAATTAGTCTGGAAATCATGGACATTTTTTCTCAAGAGAGGAACATACTTGAAACAGCAATTCTTTTTCTCTAGGAAGATGTCTTTTTCAGGAAAATGAGCAGCAGGCTTTGCAAATCTGCATTTAGCTCAAAAAGACAACTGTTGTCAGCATAAGCACTCCATGTCTGCTAACAATTCACAGTCCACCAGAGAGTGCATCCCACATCCTAGAAAGGGACCTCATCAGTTGGTGTCATTTCAGTCACATCTCACTTCCTCTCTGTTCCTCTCTACCTCACTGGTAATGCTAACAGTGTTGATATTACTGAGCATCACTGCTGGCTCCTTAGTTAATATTCACAGATGGAACGAAGACAATTCACAAATTAAAGTGTTTATTCTAGCCTGTTAACATGTATCTGCATTAGTGACCTCTGTGTGATGTTTTGAGGTTTTACTTTGAAGCAGAGCAGTGAGTGGTACTTTCTAAAAGAAAACAGACTACCTGGGAAGCAAAGAAGTAGTATGGACATGTTTTCCACAACTACCCCTTTATGTACTTCACCTTGTTGTGTTAAATGCCAAAAATGCAAAGTAACATAATTTATTCAAGGAAATTCATATTGTGGCTTTATTTATTTAAACATATTTGCATTAGACAAATGCAATTCTGCTAGTAGTAAATAAAGAAAAATTTTCAAATATCTGCATTTTTCTCCTTAACTGTTTTTTATTTGAATATTTTACATTTCTGAAAGGTTCAGAGAAAAGTTTATACTTACATTCTCCAGCAATTTCTTCCCATTTCCCTAGAAAATACTGAGATTCCACCCAGCCATGAGGGTTCAAAACTTCTACACATTTTCATATCCAAACCAGCTTGTCCAATTTTCCATGGGCCCCATAGAGCTGATGGAGGGTGCTGGATTCTCCAGGAAGGCCATAACCACTCAAGGACTGTACAACTCCAATTTCCATATTTTTCTTAAAAAGACATAGTGGCTGGTTAATGGGCTGAAATTCCTTACGTCAGGTTGTTACTAACAATGGCTCTGTCCAAGACCAATTCTGCTTTCCTGATACTGCTTCCAGACTTCCAGAATGCTCCTTTAGTAGCTTTTTTTTTCCCAGCCAACATTTGCAGTGAAGAACAATACTAGAGATCAGAGCAGTTAATGTGGAAGCAACAGCAAACAGACAGATGATTCCTGTGCCACAATGGTCAGTCTCTCCTGATATGTGGCCACCAAGTGTTTCAGTCCCCATGGGAGCCAGAGGTGCTTGGAGCAATCTCTACCATGGGTAGTCCCATAGCAGTGGTGAATAGCCCAGCCTTATTCAGACCAGTGATCAGGGACCATTTGTAGTCAGGAGTTTATATCTCTTTCACAGTCATCTCAGTCAGACATCAACAGATTTCTTAAATCCCTGTGTCCCACCATGGAATTCCAGAACAGCCTGTTGCTACTGACTGCTGCATATATGAAATGTCTGCATCTGAAGCTATGATGTTCATTACCTCTGGGACTTTGCCCTGGAAGTGAGGGGGCCTTAAATAACAGCTTGGACTTTTCAACTATCAGATGTGTCTTCAGGGATACATAGGTGTTAAGAAAAGTTTTGTTGTCAAAGAGGCTGCTCCTAAGCTTTGCCAAATATTTTTCATTTTTTGCAAGGTAAGTTTTAAAAGCTTTGTTTATAGGTGAAGAACTGCCATGAAAGTGGGGTTTGAGGTTTATTTGTAAGCCTGGGACCCAGGGACCCTTGTCAGCCAGCAGGGACAGCTAAGGGACCAAAAGTCCACTTTGCATAGGTCCCCTGGATCGACACATTTGTGCCAGTCAGTGCATGGCCATATCTTTTGGCATTACACTCGGTAAGGCACAATTGCATTGTAAAGATAGAAAAGATCTCACCATTAATTTACATCACTAAAAACATAGTGCCATTTGGGAAGTACTTAAAGAGTTTGCAGAAATACTTGGTTTCCTGTGGTCCTGCCCTCACATTACAGGTGTCTTTGCCCAGGCTGATATTCTCTCATTGATATTTTTTATTGTAGTTTTGTCTTTCAAAAATTTTGGCTGAACAGCAATTTGTAGGAAAGTATCTGTTTGCTTCTAAATTTTTTGTGTCATAGAACACCAGAGAGGCAAAATAAAAACAATCAGCTTTACATCTAGCTGCTATGGCAGTGTTTTTTTCTGCCAATACAATATATAGATAATTTTAGGAATAATCAGGTAGAAAGGAAGCAGCCATGCTGCTCATGTCTTTGTTTTCTCTTGTCTGAATAGTTGCTCAGCTAAATAGCTCCAAGCATATAAAAACAGTGAGAAGCTTAATTTGAATAAATGTTTGAAATAATTTAAAATCCCTTCACAGCTCTTTGGTTAAATTTATATACTGATGTACTAATCCTGCCTGAAGGGTCAGCAGAAGATATTATAATCTGTATTGACAAAGGTGTTGAGCAAACTCATTCTTGATTCAGCTTCACTGACTTTAGTGGATTTGCATTTGGAATTGGCTCTTCTAAAGAAAACCAGCTCTTTTTATTATATGAAGTGTTTCCTAATAGTTTCTTTCATTGGACTCCAGTTGTGTCTCTGTGTTTGTTATCTGTCCTAGTTCTCCCTGCCAGAATGGAGGAACATGCGTTGATGACAATGGTTTTGCACCTCACGCTTCCTGTCTGTGCCCTTCTGGCTTTGCTGGCAACTTCTGTGAGATCGATCGAGACGACTGTGAATCCAACCCGTGTGAGAATGGAGGGACATGCACAGATGTTGGTGTGGGTTTCAGCTGTTCTTGTCCCCATGGCTATACAGGAAAGCTCTGCAGCAGCCGCGTCACATTCTGTGCCAGCAGCCCGTGTGAGAATGGAGGGACTTGCAGTGAACATCCCCAGGGAGGCTTCAACTGCATCTGTAAACCAGAATTTGTTGGCATGACCTGCAAACATCCCAGCAAAAACACAAGTCTCTCTGGAATGAATATGGAGACAAAGCACGTGCAGAATTCCAAGCCACCCGCAAAAGCTCACCATCGATCAGTGCATCAGCAACAAGAAATCCTGAAAATAACAGTGAAAGAAACAATCCAAAATGCAGATCCCTTACTGAGTAGAAGCCAGGTGATATGTTTTGTTGTTCTGGGCTTGCTTACATGTCTCGTTGTCTTGGGTACCACTGGGATTGTTTTTTTTTCAAAATGTGAAATGTGGCTTGCTAATGCCAAATACAGTCATCTCCTGCGCAAGAAAAAGAACTTTTTTCTGAAGTCTAACAATGGAGAAAACCTCTCAGTTAATATTATCTTCCCAGAGAAGATCAAATTGACTAATTACACTAAGAACTACACTGCAATCTAGGCCTTTGAGAGCTGAGCAGCATCTTGCAAATTCTCATAGCAATATGTAAAATTTATTGCCTGTGGTTGGCCTCAGTATTTGTGGGTCTATTTGCTGTAAATTGTGCTGAGTGATAATGAAGAAATGTAATGTATCTGTGTTGCTAAGGGTTTTTTCATTCCCCAAAATAAAAGGTTAAAAAAAAAAAAAAGATTAAAGAGAAAGGAATGTTACTTTGATTTACTTTCAAGGCAGCTACTTTTTGTAAAATAAAATAATAACTTGTCACTGGAACTGTATTGCAACTTTCTTGTCTTGTGCATTATTTCTTTGGCAAGAACAGTACCTGCAAATTACTCAGTAATGCTTTTCTTTTTTTTTTTTAATAAACAGCAGTTAAGGGCTATACTGGTTTATTTATTTATTTCTCAACCTTAATCTATAGCAAAGTCTGCAACAAGTGTCCACACTGAATTCTTTTGCTATAGCTGATAAAGGCTTTAGAGATTGCAACCAGCAGGAGAAAAATCTACTCTGATATCTCACCTATTCAGTCAGTGTTGCTATTTTTACATGCTTATAAGAGAGATTCTATAGAATCTTAGAGGTCTTGGGGTTATTAATTTCAGGTTAAAGGTCTTTTGCTTGAAATGCTGCATCTATAAATTGGTCTATTTATCTATTTTAAAATGTTAAAAAGGTGTTCAATGTCTTTCTTTTTAGAGACCTAGTAGAGATTTAAAGGATCAGACTCTGACTTTTCTATAAATACTCCTTAAAGAACTCTGCGTCATGACTGTGAAGTGTCCTTCATGACTGTGTCATGGGGAGAAATGAAAAGACATCATGTGTCACCTGAAATAGGACAGCTGCTTTTAATTCTTCACTTCTGCTTTTTCTGTCACATTTCAAGGGGACGACAAGGTTTTCAAGAATCAAAAGCAGCAGCAGCAGCAAACAGGCAAAGGGTCGTGAAAGCCTTAAAATTGTCAGGGTTCTGAGGGCATTTATAAGTCTTAACTTCCCTGAGGAGCTTCACCTGGGGCTCTCACCCAGCTCCTGCCCACAGGTACATTTTGGGTCAGCCCAGTGCTGCTGGTTCTGGTCTGAGCTGTGCTGTAGCCATGCTGGGCTCCACCTGTGCCTGCAATTGGTCCAGATCTGCTGAAGGGACCCTTTGGACCTGTTCTCCAGCCCTGCCTCTGGCCCTGTCTGCTCTTGCTCCTGCCTGGAGCCCATGGCTGGCCCCTGGACCTGCTTCATCACTTGCTGTGTTTGGAACTGCCAATGGGCCCCATTACCAGCTGTTGGTGAGGGCATGGGTCTGTCCCACCCCGGGGCATGACCCTCCTGGGTCTCCCAGGTTCCTTTCCTGAATGGCCAGCCTGACATTGACTGGTCCCTGTAAGAAAAGCAATCAACCAAACAGGAAAAAACCCCACCAAAACAAGAAAACCGATGACTTCCAACCAAAGTGCCTAAAGGTGTCTTTAACTGCAGTTATCTACCAATTTATTTCCCCAGCCACCCTAGATAGGAACAATTAGCATTTTCTTCTCAGCTGTCTCACAACTGTGCTATTCCCAAATCCATTAACAGCTGCTCAATTAAATAAAAGCCTTAAAACATATACATGGCATTATAGTCAGATTTTTTTTGTTAACATGTCTCTTAATTGCCATGAGTATATAGCAACTTTGCTGTATTGCTAATAATATTTGCACATATCACTGCATTTCAATGTAGTGCTAAGAGGAAAAACAGTATTCAGGTACTGCCAGGAAAGTGTTGAATTCTAGATAACAGGATAAAAATTTTAAAGGAAGAAAATGCTCTTTCTCAAAGCTCCTGTTGGAAAGACAAATATTCATCAAACCCAGCAACTTTTCAGCCAGTTAAGAGTGAAGTTTGAAGAACACTTAAAAACCCAGGTGAATGTAAAACCAGGTAAGCAGAGTTGAACTTCAAGCCATGAAACATGAGTCACAGGAGTGGATACACTTCTTTTAAACCAATGTATTTTAAACATATAATTCTAATATGTAATTAGAAATATGCTAGGGTCAATTTGGAGATAATCAGAAATATGCATAACTCCATTGGGTAGCTTGCAGCTTTGATTCAAAGCTAGTGACAATTTTAGATATCTGCTAGGAATCAGTGGTTAAATTGCTGAGTCTCCTGTACACATTTGAGCAGAGGCTCACTTATCTCTCAGAGCCTGGTCTGCTCCAGGACAGAACAAGGCTTTAAGCAACAAAGCTTTGTATTTTAAACATACAAATTTAGGAAATTATAATTCATATTTATAAATTGTGTCGCTGTTGAGCCACTAGCTGAGGAATGACCCAAGTTCTCAGACAAGGAAAGAGAGAAGAGAGCTTTATTGTTTTGATTTCCATATATATAGAGTTTACAGAGGTGCCCCAGATTGGTCAGCCCGAGACCTCCCCCTAGGCCCAATTGGCCAAGCCCAAACTGACCCAATCCGGAGAAGTTGTTTGCAAAACATCCAAACTTTATCTTGTTTATGAAATATAGCAAAATGTTCTCACGAGAAAGACCTGTGCTAGTCACAAAATTGTCACCCTTTTTTGGCCATGGTGACCCAGTTGGTAACTCCACCATCACAGTGCATTTCCTCTTATGTAGACAGAAGAGCATTTTTGAAGAAACGGTTGTTTGCTCAGCATGGAAAAAAATAGGTTTCAGCTCCCAGTATCCTTCCTATTATTGGTGGTTCCAGTAAACAGTATAGAAAGTTGCAACTGTCCTGCTACCTTCTCCAAAGGGAAAAAGTGTTACCATAAACATGAAAGTCTGGAGAAAATAGAAGCTGTCTTTAGCTTCTCTGTTCCAGAAAATAATTAAACGTGTATGTTTCTCATATCTGTGTTGTTAGTGTAGTGAATAGCTCCAAAGCCTTATCACCATGTAAGTGACAGAGAACTGGGATGATAAAAAAGGTTATGGATCAATAGCCTGCAACAGGTCTCCAAAGCAAGAAATGTAAAACAAGCATTGTGGATAAACACTGACATAAGAGCAAAGCGAAGACACAGCAGTGACACCACTTCAATTTTGTGTTAGTGCTACATATTTTTTATTAAGGGACAGAGAACAACATATCTATGATACAGCCGTTGCTTTAGGTACCAACCTATGTTGCCATGTCTCACCTTTTGATTTCTGAATGTTCTCCTTTAAGCAAGAAATGATGTCTCAGACTCAAACTCACCTCTGTCTTACTGCCTGTGTAAACAAAAAAATAAATAAGGACAACTAGGCTAAGGGATGGGTTGGGACAGTGGGACAGTTTGTTAAGGGCAGTAGCTCCTTGTCCTAAGGTATGGTGAATATATTATTATATTATTTTTATTTTAACCACTTCCCTTTGAGACATCTTAGCCTCTGTTCCTGTTAATAAAAAAAAAAAAATAGATAAATATTTCACAAGTACCTGGGTTTTAGAGACAGGTTGTGGCTATTTTTCTGGTTTGGTTTGTTTCTTTTGAGTTTGTTTGGATGTGTTTTGGGGATTGGTTTTTTTGTTTGGTTGGTTTGGGGTTTTTTTTGTTTTGTTTTGGTATGGGGTTTTTTTGTTTGTTTATTTTGGGGTTTTTTGGGGGGGGGGTTGAGGGGAGGGTGTTGGTTTGTTTTTTTTCAGGGGAACCAGGATATTACATAGTGCGGGAGAGGTCTGTCTGCTGTAAAAGTAGAACGTAGGAAGAAATAATCCCTGAATTCTGGACAAGGACATCTGAAGAGAAAATACATACATGGCTTTTCTTTTTACTGCCATTCTTGATATCGGTCCATAAACCAAGAGTACATGCAGTGCTTAGGATCAATAAGGATTCCATTTGGTTGTGCTAAACCGTCTGCTTATGATATATTCACAAAAGCCCAAGTAATTTGCCCTTCTGTGTTGATAACCTGAGTTCTGTTTTCAAAGAAATATTTAGATCCAGGTGGACCAGGGTATTCCTATTTAAAACAGACCTTCAGCTTTTGAGACTGAAGCAGTGTTCAGGACCTGGCTAAAGGAAAAAGTACAAACCATCCCTGAAAACAACAGGGCAGTTTGCATTGCCCAAATACAAGACTTTTCACAACTATGTCATTCCTTCTCCAAGTTCTCAAATCTGCCAATTTGGCAAATTTATTTACTATCACAGCCTCAAGGGCAAAACAATTTGCTACAGATATAGGACGCTTTTTGTTTTTGTAAATACAGGACTTTCCTGGCAGAACTCCGTGCATATGCATCCAGAGAACATGAAATCATTGCACATGTACTATACATACATTGTGAATTTTCCAAAACACACCTCATTTACTATGCATTTCTTGTGAATGAGCCATGGACAAATCCCATGTTCCTGGATGTCACGCAGCCTAAGAAAATAGCCAGTTATGCCTGGCTTAGGTGAAAGAAGTGTCCTGAGAGAAGATTTTTGTAGTTGCTCAACCCATATTGGAGTCAGCATTTGAGGTCCACAAAGACAGGGCAGCTTTGTTGCATCTTTATGGCCATCAAATGAGAGCAACCCAGAAAATATACTGGGATTTTGCCCTTTTTAATATCAAGTAATATTTTGAAGTTTCACTTAATTTTCCTGAAGGAGATGAACATATGGTTATTTTAAAACTTTGCAAGAGGGGGAATAAGACTTAATGTAAAGGGAAATATTTCAGTTTCAAATCTAAACTGAATTGTTGCTCTGGGATTTGAAGGCACCATTGAATTAATAAGTTTTGATTATTAACTCTAAAACTCAAAATGATAATCTTTCTTCTATTTCACTCCACTGTAGGTCCTTGAGATGGGGAACCTGTGCTGAAGCTATCATCTGAGGGTCTCAGGGAAGTCCATGGGTGCACAATGAAGAATGTGATCCTTGTGCATAGCAATCGAGACAAATTCCACAGGCACAGAGCAGCATTCTTGTATTTTCATGGTCTCTGAAAGTCAAGCCTGAGAAACTTCAAAGATGCTAAAATATGAAAGTGATGTAATACAAAGAAGAGGGAATAAGCCAGACTTAGTGAGGAGTTTTCATTTGACCAAAAATGTTTTTATAACGTGAAGCTTGGGGCAAAAATACTGTTTTATTCTTCCTCTCTCCATCCTCTCCTCTTTCAAAACGATGTCCTCACTGTTAGTCGCAGCCTTCTCTGTCTATCCGCTTGATGGCAGCATTTGAACACAGAACCATCTGAGGCTCTCCAAGCCTTCGCTTCTCACATCGCAAAGTTTGTAACCCATCCCCAGTGACTGGTTTCGGGAAAATGGCAAAAAAGAGAGAACGAGAACATGCCAGGAGTCCTTCGCCTGTTGGTAACCACTGCTCCTGACATGGTGAGCTGCAGCAAAACCACATCTGCACCAGCAGGGAAAGACAGCAGTGCCTCCCCGGAGAGAATTACTGATCTCGTTTGGAATCAAACTGAAAGTACAATTCAGCCTTTCTTTTAACATGTACATGGCTTTTGATAGAACAAACGCAGGCACTATGCATTTTTAAAGTGCTCGGGGCCAGTGTTGGCAAGTGTTGGATAGGGCTTTAAACAACCTATTTGTGTCCCTGGCCACAGTAGGAGAGGTAGAGCTAGATAATCTTTAAGGTCCTCTCCAACCCAAACCCTTCCAGGAGTCTATGATTTATAAACAAAACTACATGAATGGAAGGAGCTTAAATGAACAGTCACTGAGAGGAAATTAAGAGTAATGAAAGGAAAACCAACGAATTATTTTATATAAATTCAGCTAAATGAAAATATTTTGGTACACTGGTATGCTCCTAGCCTCTCTCATTCTGCTTGTCTATTCTTTTTTAACCCAAAAGGGCATGCACAGCAACTTTGTCAATAATCTAATATTCATTCTTATGTTTCTCACACTGTGTGGTGAGATTTTTATTTGCCCGTGTCCCTCTCATTGACTTTCTAAGGTGTTCAAATTGGAAAAAGGAAAATATGCTTTTTAATTTATAAAAATCGGTTTTGCACCAAATTCAAGGACAGAACTTCATTCAGATTTGCAGAGCAGATGCAGACATCTCACAGCTTGCTGGGAGCTGTGCATCTACAACATGTCTGGCAAGAAATTGTTAATATTTCAAAAGGCTAAATAAACTTGGAGTTACTCCATTCTACTTTCCAGTGTTTAAATAACTGGAAGTATTACAAGAGCCCTGCATTTTATCATGGGCAAATGTAAGCTTTGAAGGGATTCAAGCCCCAGCTCTCACCTGTGCCTGGTTTTGTCCTTAACTAATGGGACTTGGAGGACTAGGGAGATCTGACTGATCTGGTGGCTGGGAGCCTGGATTGCTGGGAGATATGAGAGGCAGCCTGTTTTCAGGGAGTGTTGGAGTAGTCCCTGTAGTTTTGAGCCCAAGAAAGAGTTAGTGATGCCTCCTTGCTGAGAGAGAAAAAAGATTGCCTGGAAGCCAGAGATGAAAGCAGAAGGATCACGTGTGGGCTTACTGTTGGGAAAGAGCCATAAAGGGACCAAGTCTGATGTGGAGCCCTGTCTGAGGCACTTTTTCTTTAGACAACTGCAGGGCTGTTATATTCTAAGAGATTAGCTCAGCAGGGGAGATCTTAGATTGTGCTTTATAGAGCACGTGTGAGGTTGAGGGAGCTAAGAGAGAGAAGCTGCAGCTTTATCAGGTTTGCTCTGCACAGCTGCCTGCAGGCGCAGTCCTGTTCTCCCCTTCAGAAAGCTGGAATTGTCCAATAGTTTCAATGAAACTGCTGCTGTTACCTTGGGGTGCCGTCTTCCTTTTGAATATCAGTCCTTTTGATATTTTGCTCATTACTGCACGGATTCTGCATTGATCTTGGCTGGAGATTTTCATTTTTCTATCCTACGGTTATCATCTTCATGAAAAAGAGTAGTACTGATGAGTGAAAAAGGGTGCAAAAAATTTATTCTTTCCCCCAGCCTCAAGACTTTCCTCTCCAGAGAAAAGGTTAGAGATTGTTATCTCTGTTGGCCAAGTTACAGAACTGTGACATGCAAATGGCTTTCCAGTAGGTCCCTCCATTTCCTAAGTAGGTATAGCCAGGGTGATCATGTCCATTTGATATCACTTCCAGAAGCATGAATTTGGGGCAAAAGAGGCTTTTTTAGTACTGTGTATGCTAGTGTCTCAAATCTATGTGTCTTTGAGAGCAACTACATTGGCATGGATAAAAGCAAACAAATAGAGTGGTGGTAGAGCATTTAGAATGGAAGATCATGCCCGAATGGATGCAGCCATAATCTGCTAACAACTTTAGCAAAGCGCTTCATGTTCTACTTAGCAGAGGCACACAAAAAAAGGAGAAGAAAATGGAGAAATAGCCTAGTTTAAAGGGACAATGGAATGGTGAGTCCAAGCATTTGCTTTGAGGATGTGAAGTAAAACAGTGGGATGGTCTCCACAGAATCCCAAGACAGAAAAGGAATGAAGGCCACCCAGTTAACCTGGAAACAATGAGCGTCCTCAAAGTCCTTGTCGTTCTAGTAGGCGCGACTAGCTTCAGGCAGGGGAGGAAATCTAAGTAGGTGGCATAGCTAGAAGAAGCAGGGAATTTAGGCTTTGTTCTTTTCTTCTGTTCCCCCTGAGATGTGCTGTTTAGATTTGCCATACTCTACCCAATTGCTTACAGGCGGCAGGGCATGTGTGACCACGGCAAGAGGATGAGGAATTGGACATCCTGGTATGGAGGAGTGTCTACCATCCATTGCACAGTTCAAAGAGAGGCAAGAAGTGAGGAGGCTGAAATGGGATTGATGATATTCAGCAAACATGATATTCAGCCTGCCTGAGGTCCTTGCTCATGCAAAGGGCAAGGGGGAAGGAAATACATTTGCAGTTTAATTCAATGATATTCAGCAAAGACTATCCTAAATAGTTGAAGAACTGTCTGTTCATATCCTGATGGTGCTTATAGCTAGGCAAAAATAGTGTTGTTCCATTGGGTAGGACCATGATTGAAGTCTTTCAAAAAAGCAATTGTAGCTTAAAAGGATTCCTTGCTGTTCTTTTTTCTCTCCAGTCGTTGGAAGAACTTGATGTAGAGGAGACAAAATGTTATTGATGTCTGTGGTACAAATGTTGGAGCATTAAACTATCAGCCTAAATAGGTCTTCAGATGTATTCACATAATAAACACTTACATATGTTCTGTCTCTTGTGGGCAGTGCTGAGTTTGCAAATGAGTGAGTTTCCACTGAAAAGTTCCAGCTAAGGCTGCCCACAAGTCTCTGCCCAATCAATATTCATATTTTTTTTACAGGAATACATTTACCCTAAAGTTACAGTGAACCCAACCAACTGTGTATTATTTAAAAAAAAAAAAAAAGGAGTATTTTGAACATGGACAGTGTGTGCTTGAATGTTTGCAAGGTGCTTTAGCATGGCTGTGGCAGTGAGCAATGCTGTGACTAGATGGTGCACTTGCCATATCATACATAGAAACTACAACTAGAGTGGTGATAGCTGCTTCTTGCACAGGTATTTGAGAAATAGTAGTGATCACTGCATGCATATCTATCTTTGTCTTTGAGGGAGGATGATTATAGCTATGGGACAAGTGGGAGCTCTGGGTTTTGAGAACTTATATTAAGTATATATTAAGAATATATATTCATTATAATAAGTGCAACACCTCCTACAAAAAAAAAAAAAAAGGCAAACAACACAGCAACTAACAATGCACTCACAACACACCATACTATTTCTGTCCAAACATCCAGCAAGTCTTAGTCTCTACTATATATGTTGTCTTGTTGGCATTTATACTGTAAATCCTGCCTGCTCTGAAACTTGTCTGACAATTCTGTTTCTGTGAGGCTGTGCTGGGGCTGCAATAGCAATGCCTGATGCAAATCATCGACATTCAGTTTTCCCATGCTTAGTGTCTGGCTCAGACTAATGTTGTTTTAAGTTTCAGCAAAAAAACAGCTTGGTTTCCAAGGATGAGAAGAGATTGTCTCTTCTACTTGTTATTTAAAAATAATAATATGACAGACATGTTGAAGCAAAACAGCACTGTTCTGAGGGCTGGTTAGACAGACTTGATGTCCTTTTGACATGAGTTTTATTGGGCTGTCACGAATTTCTAGTTATGAATGCAATAGTTAAAACAACATGTGTGAGGGGAGAAAACACCAGGTTTATTGGAAACAACCATTCCACGTAAATGTCAAGATTTTAAAAGTAGCACACCTCCTGCAGGTCAGAGATCAACCCTCGTAACATCTTAGAGCTTCTGGCTGAAATACATTCCCTCACAGATGATAAGTTGTTGTCCCTCAATTGCCCTGGTTACAGGCTGCATGAAGCTGCCCATCCTGGAGCAAATAAAAAAGTAATTGGAGTTGTTTTGTCTTCCACTTTCAGTGAACTCAGGATGCCTTGTGCTTGTTGTGAGCTGCCAGTTGCACATGATTACAGGATGCAGCTGGCTGTAGCATCCTATTATCCTGCAGGAATATTGTGATTCCCTGAGCCTGAGGTGTGATGCACCTCAGATCCTTACTCCAGTGGCAAAAAATGAGTATTTTAAGACTGTCAGACTGAAAAGCTTCATAATGTTTATTCAAAGCCTGCCTGAGATCCTCACTCATGAAAAGGGCAAGTGGGAAGAAAATACATTTGCAGTTTGATTCAATTTTTGCATGTGTGTGCATGTGTCTGAATCAAGATTTCTAGATAAAGCTCCTATTCTGAAATTAGAACTGAAACTGGAGCCACAGAGAGCCCTAGGGTTGCATTCTCATTCGACTGGCTGCATTCTCCTCAAAGTTTGGTGAGAATCTCATATGGTTGCTGGGATATGAAAGTTTAGTCCTTCAACAAAGCGCCGTGCATCACCCGTATGGCAAACTTGTTTTGCCCTGGCACACCACTGCTGGTGCAGCTCAAAGGTTCAGCTGGAGCAGGGCTCCAGCAACTCTTTCATTCTGTCCAAATGAGCAGCATTTTTTCAACAAGTGCACTCTGCAGAATCAGTCTGCACTTGTGAGATAGCATTTTGACATCAGGGAACACAAAAGGAGCTGTGAATTACACTCTTTTGTACATGCTAAAAGGTGGAACTGAACTGATTATTAAAGAAAAAAAAAAAGAAAATAAATAAGTACCAACTTTTCTTTGAAGCAGTATTACTGAAAGGTTACGCTTGCTATGTTTGCCTTTTGGATCCTCTTTGGGCCCAGAAGAAGTCAGAGAGGAATTCTTCATCAAGAACTGTAGTGAAAGGACAGGGAGTAATGGGTTCAGACTGAAAAAGGAGAAATTTAGGTTAGATATAAGAAAGAAATTCTTCCCTGTGAGGGTAGTGAGGCACTGGAACAGGTTGCCCAGAGGAGCTGTGGTTTCCCCATCCCTGGAAGTGTTCAAGGCCAGGCTGGACAGGACATGGAGCAACCTGGTGGGTGCTCTAATGAGAGGTGTCCCTGCCCATGGCAAACCATTCTATGGTTCTTTCCAGAACAATTAAGTTGCTGAGACTGGACAGTGATGGAAGAGGGCTGAAGGCTTTTCTCAGGCACAAGTATTTTAGAAAGGTTTGTCACCAAAGTCACCACAAAGGCTGGATGGTAGCATAGGTTTAGGTTTCCATCTCTTTCTTCCTATGAACAACACAGATATATTGTTTTCAGTTTTACCAGTTAGAAACACATGCAGTTTAGGCAAAAACTGACATATAATTCACACTTTATTGTGCACTGGTTTTGACTCTTATTCTGGATTCTGGTCTGATTTCCTTATTTAATTAAAACACAAAAATAGAAATGTGACATGAAAAGTGAAAAAACAATTTTAGAATAAAAGCTTCAATTAACAAATGTCCCCTTCTTCTTTTGGAAGTTCTGTGAGAGGTAATTATTTTTGTTTTCCTCAAAATTAAAGAAATTATGCCTTGCCAGGGCCCTGACTTCTGGCTCTAATTTCCGCCATCAGATCTCTAGACTCCTAGATTCTCAGCCTTGGGACACATTTTTCCATAGGCTTGGTTTGCTCCATGAATGATAAAGCACTTGTAAGACAACTACTAATGGTCCTCTGTGGAAAAAAAGTCAGCCTTGATCACTCTGTCTACTACCTTAGAGCTGCTCCTCTCCTTAGTGCTTCTTGAACTGTTGAAAGGCATTTGTTCTAGAGCGAAGATTTTTACATTTCAGAAGTTTAATCCCTGTTTTTTCTCTTTTGTGTACTAGTTTTGTGTCTGCAGTCAGATGGTAAAGCACACTGTGCAGCAACCCCTGCTATTGCTTGCAGCTGAGTAAACCTTCTTTAAGCTTACTAAACCAAGTGAAATGGTGTTATGTTTTCCTGTAGGGATATAGACTCTGTTAGCATAAAATAGTCAAAGGGTAGTTGATGATATGTATTTACCAATGCAGGAGTGAGTTTGAGCTGGTAAAGCATATGTGCTGAGGAGGCTGAAGAAACAGAAGGTTTCACAGGGGCAGGGAGGTGATTTTAACTGTCATGTTATGACAGCATGTGTTCATTACTTTTCTGGGCATGGCCCATTGTACTAGTGCCTTGCTGGATGTGTTAAATCCTACGTAGCACTGAAGCACTGGAGATTCAGAGTAAAGAAATAAAAAATAAAATAAAATAAAATAAAATAAAATATACAATGTAGCGCAGGCTGAGCGTTAAGCTGCGTGTTCATGAGAGCGTGAACAGGGAGAGCAGGGTAGCTGTGTCAGCTCAGCGCTGCCCCTGTGGCTGTGAACTCATTCCCTAGCTGGGTTTTTAGGTCAGGACAGCAGTGCTTTGATGAAGCTGTGCTATTTCTGCTGCCACAGCCTGTGCAGTGAGTACCAGTGCTGCTCTGCTCCTCCAGGTATCACAGGTTACCCAGACTGGCTGGCTGAGGGCTCCAGAGTCATTTGGCTCCCTTGAAAATCCCCTCCTTAAAACTGCTCTACTGAACCTAAGGGACAACCAGTGAAAGACCAGTGAAAAAACTCAGCTCTTTCTCATGTTCACATTCAGTTGTCCTTTTCTCTTTTCCCACAATTTATCATGTAAAGTAAACAAAGCCAGTAGTAGTTAAATCTGAAAATCCGTGAAGTTTTTGTTCACAGGTACGGGTATCATGAAAAATGCAAAGTAAGACATGACTGTTTTGACTGCCAGTAGACTGCCTTTACCTACGTGATAAGACTTAAATTGTGCAAGCTGGGAGGAAAGTGTGTTTCTCACTGTGTGGAAGCAGCAAATGTTGATGGAACAGAACACTCCTCAAGAAAAAGCACTCTCCATTGCCCAAAAACCCTGTAGAAGGTCTTTGAGGGAACAAAAGAGGAGATGAACTCAGGTACAGCATCTGAATGAAAACATGGCATGGTACTGAATAGTAAATGGATGAAAACGCAGTAGAAATACTGCATGTCTGGATATGCACATGAACACTGCTCAATCAGAACTCAGTTCTGCACCTGTCTTTTGTCCATTCATTCAGTTCCTCATATAGAATCAAGCTCAGATAGTGCTTTCTTTCTTCTAGAGTAAGTCTATAAAATTACACAAAAAAATAACTTTATTTTACTTATAGGTAAAGTTTTCAACAATGCTAACAAGAAAGGAAGGTCAGTAATGATACTGCATTCATTGAGACGACAGTAGAATGTCAACTACCCTCATTCTCTTTGGACCCTGCCTTGCAAACCTTTGTGCTGGTGTTATTTATAGAAAAGATTATGAGAGACATCAGTTGCATTTACCACCTGTAGGGAGAGGATGCCAGTTTGGACATCCATAAACTGAACTGAAACTTTCCTTTGAACTCAGATTTTGGTTCTCTTGAAGTATTATGTTTTCTTTTGGTGCCAAGTGAAAGAGATATTGCAGGAGAAAATTAAAAACACAACCTGATTTTTTTAGATCTCCATCCTGTTCTTGTGGACCAGAGATTTGGCTGATTATTCAAGCATCTGGAAGCTCCCTAAAAGCATCCCCAGAGGTTTTAAAGTCGGCTTTTTTACAAGATGGTTTCTAATGGGCTGTGAACCCTTCTATAAATAATAGCATCATCTGTGTGTACATCTGCACATGTAACAGTTGCACTGAATCTACCTACAAACAGGTGTCATTGATCAAAATAAAGTGATAGTTGTGTAATTTTTTTTTCATTTGTGATAAGTCTCTGACTGGCTGTGTTCCCACAGAATGATTTATTTTGCCTTCTAAAGAGATAAAAATTTTCTTTTGCTGTAACTTTGGGCTTGAGTGCCTGATTGTTTTTTGAGAAAGGGGCAATAGTACTGGGAATTTTATTTAGAAAATGTACATATGCAATGAACAAAAATAATCTGTGCTAATGACAACCACTCTTATAAGAAGAATTTGAAGTACATGTGGCTGTTTCAGCACTCCCCATCTTTCATTCTATTTAAAAGTCCCTGGCAATATGTTCGTCCCCTGGACAGAGGGAGAGGACAGACATTATTTAGCGAAGGGGCGGTTATCTGATTTCACTGACATTTAGAGAACATCAGAATCACAACAAAGCTGGGGTGAGAACTCTTTTGGCAATTACTGCAGACATACAAATTCAGTGCCTAATACTGATGACACAGAACAGATTTCCCTGTTTGTGTTGTTGTTCAAAACCAACTCAGAGCTGAGCCTCTTTTCATATCTCTGCATACCTGGAAAACAAGCAGGACAAACTTAGCCAGAGGAAAAAGGGGGTCTTGCACAAGTGTCCAGATTACAGACTTTATTCAAAGAGTACACATATTGATTCTATATATATGAAGGGAAGTTTTCTATTCCATCTTATTCCATCTTACTACTACCCAGCATGCAGGGTCTTTTACCTCTGTCCTGTTCCATAGGAAAAGAAATATGACTTAAGGCAATACAATTTTGTCCTCCAGCTGGTCAGGTGAGCAGAATTACATGCGGAAACCCCCAGAAAGGAGGATGCATGCAGGTAAGCTACAATTCCCTGTTACATTTGTGGATCTTCACTCATAGCTGGTCACAGAAGGCTTCAGCCTTGACTCTCTTATCCTTTACTTAAGATTAGCTCAGTGTGCCTCGTAAAGGTCCCACTTGAAATATTCGTATTTGTCTCTGGAATCTGTATGAAGTTAGAAATCCCATTAACTGATAGCAAGACTGAAAAACAATATCCTACATAATTTTCTGTGACCTTACCCTTTTTACAGGCTCTGTAGTTCAGCATTATTCTTTTCATGTCTGCCCTAGGTGATCTCAGGAATTCACAGTCAGTAAAGGATAGGTGGAGAAACAGCCACCAAGGTAAGCCCTAAGCAGCTCCAAGAGGTGCTGTGAGGACTGGAGGAGCTGTGAGAGGGGACTGAAGGGCAGTAATGTGACATTCAGAATCCATTGAAGCAAGAGACTGAAGCTGATGGCCAGAAACTCCAGAGATAAAGAGTGCTCCAGAGGAAGGTGAAAACCTTGTTCAGTCACCCTGATTCATACAATAAGACATTTTAGGTGTATTTTCTGAAGGCTGAGCTCTTGCAAAACTGCAAGTCTTCTGTCATAAACCTAGACAAGAAATGTACTTGGTAATGTGGAGCTATTTGTGCCATCTGGCAGCTGTCAGCTTTCTCTATTCACTTCCCCCCTACTAATGCAAAACACAGAAACTGGACCTTTTACATCTTGCTATGTGAAAAAGTTTGGTGTCTAGAGGCTTTTTAAGGCCAAACCATTGCACTGTTCTGGTGCCTGCAATTTGGGCATCCATTGCAAACATTAATAATAATTTATCCTGGTCGGCAACAACCACATATTCCTTCTTCCTCTAATATTCCTTTATGGCAGTGTGTTTTCCAAGAACATTGCACATGTCCTCTTAAACACCTGAAATTCACCTCATACACTGCTTCAGAAGGATTTGAAAAACAGCTGGTGTTTATCTCGTTGCTATCTCCATTTTTAGCTGCAGTTTGCTGACCTCCATCATTCTATCAAAGATTACATTCTTTTTTTTTTTTTTTTTCCTTTTTGCCAGAATTCTTACAGCTATTCTCAAGTCTTTTTTAGTCTGTGCTGACACTTTGTTATAAGCCACCTGTGAATGATTAATTTGCTTGTTTTCCATTTGGGTTGTGTCCTGCGAGGAGAGGCACTGGGTCAGGCAGGACCTTCAGGTGAAAGTGGAGAAGTTGTGCTTTCTCTGAAGGGAACAAGAGGGCAAGGCAAGGCAGCAGACAGGAATAGCTGCAGCAAGCAGCCAGGAACTTTCCCTGCAAAGAGACTGCTGAGAAGGCAGTGAGAGACAGCAGCCAGAGCTTCACGGGGAGGGAAAGATACAATCACTGGAGTGGGCACTTTAGATTTGGACTGGATGGAAACAGCCTAGAAAAAGAGTTGTTCCCCAAAAGAGATGGTGAGCAAAGGCTGTTTGGTTTATGAATGCATTTAATCTGTTCCGCAACCGGATTTTTGTATGTCAGAATAATGGGACATTATAAACCTATGTTTTGCAGATTAAAGGTCATATTTTTCCCTTTTATTTGTTTTGTCATCATGGGGTACAGATTATAGGGAAAGAAAGTCTAGACACCCTTGTTTTAGAGCTGTAGTTGTTGTGGGCATGGTCCTGCTTTGCAGCAGCAATTTCTCTGTTGACATTGACTGCTCCAGGCTGGATGTTACCTCCACAGAATGTTCCAGCACTTTCTTTACTGTGAGGGCAGTGAGGCAATGGCACAGGCTGCCCCATCCCTAGAAGTGTCCATGGCCAGGGTGAAGGGGACTTTGAGAAACCTGCTCTAGTGGAAGGTGTCTTTGCCCCTGGCAGATGGGTTGGAGCAAGATGATCTTTAAGGGCCATTCCAACCCAACCCATTCTAAGATTCTATTATTTTAATATATCAATAAAAAAATGAAACAGTATGAGGAGTTGTGCAGAACAACATGCTCTGAATTGACATTTCATTGCTGGGATCATCCCTGCCTAGCAAAGATACTCTGGATTTGCTCTCCAGAGGCTGCTGTAAAGTCAAAGGCTTATGATGTTCATAATGTAAATCAAAATTTCATGTATTTCACAGACTGGCCTTACACTACCTCTTTTTGCCCTGAGGTGCTCAGCTACCTGGAGAGCCCAGCTCAATGCACAACTGAGCCTCACTCTAATACCTGGCAGAAAAAAATAAATCTCACTGTAATTCTTCTCTGCAGCTACACATTTCAGATGAGAATAGTGCAGAGCAAACAATAGCAAACAAATCTCTGCTGCTTTTCAGCAAAAAGGTAAGATGGTGCATGAACCTTACTTTTTGAGGGTTTTGTGCCTTTAGATTGGGAGTAGTATTCATGGAGCACTGCAGAGTGGTGAGATTTTCTGCATCAGGATGTCACAGTGCTGTGAGCATGCATCGCAGGCAATTGGTTGCCAATCCCCAGAACAGTGCCAGCTTCAGAAATGAAAGATGTTGTTGGGGGTGCTGCTAACCACACATCTTAGGTTCCAAAAAAATAACATATTACCTGGGCGAAGTCCATCTGCTGAAGCTGTAAAAATTCTGAGCTCTCAAAGGCCATAACAAACCTCACTGTGGAAACTTGATTCTCTACAATTCAAAGAAATTTTCCCTGTTCAGCACCTTGCCAAATGTCTACAAGGTTCTGGCTTTACAAATTTCTCTTAAGTTCTTTCTTGGTTCCATTTCACTTTTATCCTGTTCCTCCAAGACACCAGGTCACCTCTGCTTGTAGCATATCCCGTTTTTCCATTTTTAACTGTTTTTGTGAATAACTTTTGTGTGACTGTTGCTGTTTAATTGTAACAGTGTAGTCTGTATTTCTGGACCAAGATCAGGGTCCCTTTGTGACGCAAAGTATATAAACAGGGCAGGAGACAAATCACTGTCCTAACAATATATCAACAAACCCTAACAGAGTGAAGCATAAGAAAGTGGGAAGAGGAACCATAAGGTGGATGAGATTTTGGTTAACAGTTGTTGTGACTCAGGGAACAAGTCTGAGCTGGATAGCTGGATCTGCTGTCTTGCACCCGGAGTCTGGTGGCATAACCCCAGCCCTGTCTGCCAACGTGGTGTGGCAGATTTGTAAGCATCCCCAGGGTTGGCTGCATGCAGCATTATTTGAACCAAGACTGCGAAAATGTCAGCTCTGATTCCAGGACTCCTCTACAACACTCGTCTGTGATTGTTTCCTCAAAAGCAGAACTAAAAGAATTGAGCTCGATAGAAACTATTTTATTCTGTTTCATATGTTTGCAGCTCCTACCTCCCAAGAATCTGTTCAGCTTGCTAAAAAATGAAATTGCTACAGATGGATATTTCTTTCAATTACTGTAGAAACATGTAACAAAGCCTCTGGCATGCCAAGAACCAAGCATCAAAGCTCAAGAGCTTACATATTCTATTAAGTGGTTTAATATTGTAGAGAAGAACAGAAAAAATACAGTGTTTTGTCCCTCATGGCCTTCTTTAGGAGACCTTAGGGAATCAAAAGGTTGCAGTTTTTCTGGTCTTCCTGCTCTAATATTAAAACACTTAATAGAATATGTAAGCACTTGAGCTTTGATGCCTCTTTCTTGGCACGGCAAGAACAGTTCATATTGGTTTGATGATTTGGGGTGGTCTGTGGGAGATTATTCCCCCCTTCTGTTGAGATACCACAGGAAATACAGGACTGGTGCAGATTCTTCCTTGCTGTCCTGGGTGTAGCTGCTACTTGCACTGCTGCTTGTAACCTCACAAAACTTCATTCAAAGGGAATAGCTGCAGCAAGTTTCTATTGCATGGACCCATCTGGGGCTGCAGACTGACACACACAGCACCAGGAATACAAAAAAATCTGAGCATTGCCACAGACCTGAGGTGTCCTGCAGCTCAGTAAATACAGATCATCTTATTTTTCAGCATGGGCTGACCAAGAGGATGTTTTGTTATGTTCCCATTGACCAAGACTACATTGCCGTACTAGCTGTGCATGCGCTAGAACTGAAACAGCAAAAAATCATCCCAAAACCTATCTTATTTTCATTTATTTTTCCAGGCACATGTGATCCAAATTAGAACTGAGTAAGAGTAGGAAGTCCTGCTCCGTGGGAAGTTGTTTCAGACTTTGTTGGAAAAGATGAGATGAAAAAAATTAGATTCATTTAAACAGCAAACTGTGTTTTGCAAATGACTTTGTTGGCTTGAAGGTCTGTTACACAGTGCTCAGATTGCCCAGGACAGGTCTCCAGACATGCACCAGCCATGTGACTCCCATGTTCTGCCACAAGGTTCAGAAGCAAGCTGGATATTTCCAACAGAAAAAAAACCCAAAAACTTCAACCTGAAAGGAAGAATGAGGAGAAGCCTGGAAAGTAGGGCCAAACTACACTTCAGCAGAGATAATGATGTTGCAGCAAAGCACTTTTGACTAATACAGCAAAAAGATAAACAAGGCTGCAGCTCTTATGGGGGAATTGGCCAAGAGGAAAATGAAATATAGCAATTTATTGGAATGAAATATTGTGGGGCAGATTGAAGGGACCCAAGATAAGAGTGAAAAATAGATTAATTTGGGTAAAAGGAAGATTTAATTATCAATATTTAGAAACAGCTTCAAAAATTCCTCTTCAGGCAACTTCATCTATTCTCACAGTATCATCTGTCTTACTGAAATTTCAGATCACTTTGACTGAAAATTGTTTTAAATGTCTCTTGTTTTTTCAACTTGCTCTAAGAAGTTTTGATAATGTTTTCAATAGTGTATCTTTGATTGATCTCTCCTTTTAAGGTTGGTTCCTTCTCTCACTCTTACTGCTTCAATATCAGTACAACTTCAGGCATTTGGACACCTAACAAAGACACAGATTGGTCTATGGCCTGCAAATATGCCAAGATTTTCTAATTTTAGCAGCAGGGAAAAGGAATAAATATTTCCTAAATTCTGCACTCCCCCTCCATCAGCTCAACAATGGCCTAAATCAATGTCTCTTCAAAAGTTTTGTGATTGCTATAATGAAATACTCTGGCTGTGTATTAGATGTGGAAACATGTTCTCAAGCCTCGTTTCTAATTTTAGAATGAGTATTATGAGGGATTTCTATTCCTTGCTCATTTAAGGTCTGGTTTAATAGCCGTAGAAGAGGCTATTGAAGGAGATCACCAAAATACTCAGCTGAGCTTTGATAAACCTCTGTTTCTCTCAATAACATGAGGGCAATTAATTGTAAAGTTTCTTTCCTTCCTTCTCCCATCTGCAGTTTAGGCAAGTTCTTAGCTTGAAGGAGTTTTTAGCTACACTATTGAGTATATCCAACAACAACAAACATTTAGAACTTCACACACCATCTCTAGAGCTCTTCAAAAACTTGTTGACAAATTCTTGTCCATGCCAGAAAATCTGTGTTAAAATCACAGATCAGAGCACACAATGGCTGAGGTTGGAAGGACCCTCTGGAGTTCATCTGGTCCTGCTCAAGCAGGGCCCCCCTTAAATCATGTCCAGACAGATTTTGAATACCTCCAAGATGGGAGAATCCATAACTTCCCTGAACAACCTGTGCCAGTGCTCAGCCATCCTCACAGTAAAAAAGGGTTTCCTCTTTCTTCTCTTGTCACTGGGCAACACTGAAAAGAGCCTGGCAGTGTCTTCTTTGCACCATCCTTCAAGCATTTATACAGATTGATAAGATCTCCCTCAAGCCTCCTCTTCTCAAGGCTGAACAGTCCCTCCCTGCTGGGAGTTGTGCAAAGCATGTGTCAGTTTGGTTTTTCAGCAAACTAGCTAACACACAACTGATATGCATAGTATACCAAGAATTCTCAATTAGAATTATCTATATAGTAAAATAGGAACAGAAAATAGTAAGCTTTTACACTGGTAGTACCATGTTTGTAAGTTTTAAATATTATAATGTAAACAACAAGAATTTTTTCAGATACTTATGTTTTTGCATGTTTCAAGATAATTTAAAGTTTGACAGTGCTAAGTATGATAATATTGTGATAGAAGAAGAATAATAATGAGACATTAAACAGAAAGATACTCAGTGTACACTGCTGAGTGCATTGTATTTTAATATAATTTCTAATTACATATTAATTTTTTAAGTAGATATTATAAAAAATCAGATAGTCCAGTGTGGTTAAGTGCTAGGGCTGGTTTTGACTTCATGGAATTCTTACAGACATCCATGTACAGTAGTGCATTATAACTACTGCTTCAGAATGCTAATAAGTCAACATAAACATTTTAAATCATAACTTTTCAGCTTTTATGTTTGCTTTACCTGCTTCTTAGACACACTAAAACATTTTAATAAAGCTTTGAAATTCCAGATTATAGGACTTTCATGGAGAAGCCCTCAAAGCACTTCACAAATTCCATTCACAAAACCCCGAGGATAAAGATTATCCTCATTGTACAAGACCTGTAAATTAAGAAACAGGGTTTCAGTAATCTGCTTAAAGTAACTGTGGAGTACAACTCTCACTTCTTAATTTTATCCCTTGTTCTAATAATTTTCCTTTGTATCCTCATGTAATATTCCTAAAAATATGCTTCAAATGTCAAGTGACATTAATTCATAAAATCTGTAGAAGTAGGTTTGAAAGAAGAACCTTGTGTAGTGATACCTCTGTGCTCAGACCTGCCTTCCCACAACTGCAGTTCAGGGTAAGAACTGCAGCACCTTCACCAGTGCATCTCCCTGGGGTACCTGCTCTCCTTGTCTGCGAGGAGCCTGCATTAGTCAGGCTGTGCTGAGGGACTCCCATGGGGGAATAATGGTTTTTTCCAGCCTAAACATATTTTTTGGTTGTATATAAGTCCCTGTCCCTCTTTGTTCTTTGCTTTCTCTTTAGGTATGGATCTCAAACGTTTTACCTGCCAGCTACAGCTAATTTCTTCTGCCTCTCCTCTCAGATTGTTGTTCTTAGCATGATTTTTTATTCCATTCCCTAGCATGTCTCCCGTTCTTTTATATTTCTCACGAGAGAGACTCAATAAGATTAAAGCCCAGCAATATTTTACTGTCATTAGAAAGGGACTGGAGGATGCAATATCACCTTTTCTTACCACAGGGGATCTCAACCTATCATGTCTTTAAACTAACCAGAGCACAATCATCATTCAGTAACATTACTGGAGTAAAACTCCAGGCATGTGGTTGAATGAGACACAATATTCTGATCATAACACATTCAAAAGAGGTGCAGCGTTGTATTTGCTTGATTTACTTGTATTTGCTAAGATTACACAGGTCCTAGGCATAACACTGGAGCTGTGGCCACTGTACCAATCCCCTAGAGCACTGTGACTTTAAGGTGTCCTTAAATAACTTGCAAAATCAGCCTAGAAAGAATAAAAGATCAGATAGAGAAAAAAAATCTATTATGTAAGACATCAGTATTCTTTTAGTCTAGACTTTTTTGTGGTTGAGCTGAAACAAAAGAATACATATTTCCAGAGAAAGGAATTAAAAGAGCAGATTTAATGTAGAAATCCAGCAAGACTAAATGGTACTTTTTTTTTTTTTTTAATTGCTGAAGAGTTGTACATGAGTTTATGTAGCTAATAGCCCACATCCAGAAACTATCATGGGCTAGAAGACTTCAAGATTGTATATTTAAATACTAATGGATTGTTAAACAGAGAATGTTACTGAGTAGTCTAAATCTTTATGAAAACCCTTACCAGCCTGATCCTACTATTGTTGCTGTTATTAGACAAAATGCTGGTATTAGAGTCCAAGACATACCCTCTAAGAAAGGGATTCTGTTGCCTATGCTCCTGTATAGTAATTTGGTCTTCAAGTATTCCTTCTGAATCAATGTAAAAGCCATATGGCCCTGACTTGACAAAGCAGAAAAGCATTTTAAGATACCTATTTTAGTTTGTCATCTTCCAGGAAGGAATTTTGGTCACACAATCAGAAGAACAATTCTGTTAGATCTTGAAACACTCATTCATGAGAATTACCTCTGTGCCTGACTTCTCACACCATAACCCCCCTCTGGTAATTCTTGCTTCCTCTCAATCTGCATCAGTCTCATAACTCTTTGGATTTTGTCTAGTTTTTTTGAACAGAAACATGTGTAGGGCTGTGATTTGGAAAAAGTGTCTTGTTGATGATTAAAAGTAAAGAACAATGCTTGGTTCTCTATGTACTGTGACTCATTAACTTGCTAATCTGATCTCCTTGACCTCTCCTTGACATGTGCAAGGCTGTCCTAAGTAAGGTCGCTGACATGCTGAACTGTACAGCATACCAGGCATTTAAATGGCACTAACAAAATTCAGATTTTTGCTGGTGGTACCATACGTGGCAGAAAGATGACATTAATATTTAGAAGATCGGAGGGAAACTGCATCTCTAGCAGGTGATGAAACTGTTTGGCAGAAAGCAAATAAAGAAAGGAAATATCTTCTTACAGTAAAGAAAAACTTGGGAGTTGGCAAGGAGCTGAACAAAGAGACTCCCTAAGCTACACCAAACTTTCCTATTGTAATTCTTCCATCCTCTAAGATTAACTGTTTGAAAATCCAATTAGTCCTTCAATAATCATGTCTGTTATCTAATGATGAATAAACCATCTGCAGAAAATATTGCAATCACAGGCACAGCTGTTACCATATGCTGAAATTTTCTTACATGACCTTGGTTGCTACAGCACCTACCAGCTGAAATAAGACATGGAAATATTGCCAGCTTCAATTAGACTAGCAAGCTGTTCCTTTCCCAAGGCTGTTGAGGCACTTCAGCCATTAACATAAAACACAAACCAAGGCGTTATTACAAATTTTGATTACTCGTTCCTAAGCTGAAGAGGTGAAATTCTGGAAAGAATTTCAGTTCATCCTTATTAGCGTGGCTAAAAATAGAAAACTCAATACTTGATTTCAAAAGATCCCCAATTATCTGTTGCTTCTAGAAATGGAATCTTAAGCCTGGAGTGGGAGGGCGTGCAGGAAGCAGAGAGGCTCTGGCAATGAGCTGCCTTGGGTTTATTCAGAACAAAGGCACAAAAGGGGATTTTTGGCAAAGAAATCTGGCATGCTTTTCCCTATTCAACAGGTAGGAAGTATGTGACCTTGTTTACTGTTTGTCTACCATGAGGTCTATTTCTAGCAACCTGAGACATTTTAATAAAAGTAATCCTTTAAAACCTTTCCAAAACTAAACTTTCAAACATGCATTTCTAGTAAGGAGGTGCCAGCTTGATTATGTATGCCTTTGTCGAGTAGTAAATATTTTAATCTTTTGGAGATTTTGTTAGCCCTTCTAATCCATGTAACCCTTTCTATATTACACTAATACTAAAAAACTGAATTTTGATATAAAACTTAACAAGCCTAATGAAACCAATGTAATTTCTTATGCCAGGAAAATTATTTTGCCTTTTAATTGCTTGAATTATCCATTCAATTTAATATAATGCAATAAAAGAATAAAAGAGATTGAGAGAATGAAGAGTGTGGGTTGAATTACAGTGCCTGCAAGCATTCCCAGACCTATTTTGTTTCATAGATTGCTCACTAACAGTTCAGTGTGTGATATCAGTATTTAAAATCCAGTTTCTCCAGTAATTTTTGTAGGATGACTAAGTCACATGGCCTTTTTTTGCTCTCAGAAAGCTGAAACTAATTCTGTAAGGGGGGTCTGTGGCAAAGATAATGACTCTTCTGACTCATTTTCCATGGCCATTTTCTAATACCTACTTAAAAAAAACAATGTTTCTGCAAACAGTCCAATTGCTGGAATTATTCATTGCACTAGGGATACTAGAATTGCTCGTGGGATGCTTGCTCATTATTTGTAACTTTTAATTCCATCTTCTGTCTGCTAATAGTATCACCTGAAGTTAAAAGTACCTTAAATGTACAGCTACAATAATTTCCATAACATAAAAACTTACTGCATAACTTTGAAGGAGAATAAAGATGGTCTATACTGAGATATGGTCCAACTTCTCAGTAGGTAGGGAAGAAATGGAAAACCAGAAGTAGCCATTCACATATATTGCCTGGCTTCTACCTACACCACAATCCCCCTTTTCATTCACCACATTTGTAATTCTCTGCTTTTTCTCACCTACACAATGAACTCCCATTTCCTATTTCAGTGTCCCTTTAAAGCATGTTCCAAGTGTCACATTAAAGAAGCAGAAAACGTCTGTCCTGTTCAGACCAAGACCTGACTCACACAATGTGGTATCTGACCTACACTTTCCAGGTCTGTGCTCCAGGAATACACAAAAAGCACCAAAGGAGTTTTTGCTAAGCACCTTATTGTGTGTCCTGTTAAACAAAACAGTCCCACTTAATAGATTTTGTAGAAATTGTAATAGTAATTGTTTTCTAGCTTGTTGCTAATAACTTAGGGAGGGCACCGGGAATTTTGATACTGCCTTTGCAAAAGCTAAGATTTTCCTCTCTAAGATTACAATGGAATTATGCTGGCATACGCTTTAGAATGCTTGTAATTATCACTAGTTCCTACGATTAAAAAGCTCAATGCATGAATCAATCATTTCTAGTGCAGTTAGAAGAGTGTGTGTGTTTGCATGTAAATCCATGTGTAACCAAGTGTACTGACATTGGAATATTAATTAAACTATATATTAACCTTAAAGCTTTAAGAACTGATTGTAATCTAACTAATGCAACAAACTCAAACTGCAGCTACTTTGTGATTACAATTTAAGAATTCTGTGTCCTTTTTGCAAAGTCCAGTTATCCTGCTTATGCCACTGCAGAAATCAGTCCACACCTTCCTCAATAGAGACAAAAAACATCTGAATCAATAACCACCTGAGGCAACCTTAAGTGATTTTTAATTAGAAGGGAATATTATTTTGTATAATTCATACATGTGTCCTAATGCTGTCAGGGAGGCACAAAGCAGAAAAATGTCCCAAACTATTTTTTAGATGTAGATAGACCAGCTTTTGGCCTCTCTTAAGACATGGCCACTTGGGTTAGCACAGGGACACTATCTGAGACGAGGACAACTTTTTCAGTCTTACATTTCTAATTAGAGAATATGTGTTTACAGGTGACAAAAATTGTTTTTGCAGTGGTTTTATAGATGTGTGCCTTATCATATTCCCTCCACCAGTCTTATGGTAGTGGAAGAAATCGAGATTGATATATTTATAATATAACTGAAAGAGTGAGGAGCCTTCCCATGTCTGGATATCACTTACTTCAGTAGACATATCTGTAACCTTTCTAACAGCCTGAAGTTTTTCAGGGACCATACATATTTTAGAGTGATGAGTGATTTCTGTTCTCTCTGTCCTGCTTGTGAGAGTATGGGATGCACACCACTAGCTCTGCTTGAAACATAGTGCATTAGAAGCTGAATGTGAGGTTATGTTGAGTGAAGAAGATAGAGATATGAGTTACAAAACTGCTTTTTATGTTTGTTTCTTTAAAACTCTTTCATTATCTTTCTTAATGGTGTGTTGTCATCACAATGGCACTCAATTGTTTACTGCCTGAACCTGGCCTCTGTGCTGCTGCCTCAGCAAACTTCAGTATTTGGCTGCTTCACAAAGTTATTTCTATTTGGGTGAAAAATTGGTTTCAAAGTATGTTCAGGATCTATCTTTTCTTTCTGCATATTCCCTCCAATTCAACCATCTGTGCAAATTAGCAATCCTGAAATGCTTATTAGAGCTTTTTCCTCCTCCTTGATTAACACTTCTTGCATTTAATGAAGTCTCTCATAAATTGTGGATCAAATGTTCAGACCACTTATGTCACCTGACACAAGTCTAAGAAGAAACATGATGATGCATCCCTTCAAATCTGGGGCTCTGAAGCACCCAAAACAAGGAGTGAATGGCAGAGGTGCAATGCCAGTTTGTGACCTGGCAGACAGGAAAAACCAGCCTGCCTGGAAAAGGTGAAACATCTGCAGCTGTCTCAAATCCTGTCTGTCTCATGGGCTTAGGTCTTTAATTGTAAGCACAGGTCGGATGACACCATGATTGGATTCACAAATCTGAGGGTTTTAGGAATGTGGGCAGGCATGCAGAGATTTAGCCTGAGGAGAGTTGTGAGCATAAAGAAGCCCCTTTATGTGGTTCTACTTTCATCGTGGCAGAGCATGGAGGGGGATCAGCACTCACAGCACCTGAAAGGGAGAAACAACATGAATGTGTCCATCAGGAATGTGCCCTGGGGAAGAAGGGCTGAGGGCTCAGGATTGGAGATGGGGGAACCAGGCCCAGGGTCACCAGACTCTCTCAAACTCTCTGACAGAACAGCCCCCAGTGTTGTTTTTTCAATCAAGGCTGGGACATCTGTTCAGATACGACACACTTTGACAAGAAGATTCATTTACCTCTTAAAATTATCCAGTGAAACCAAATTTTTAGCGGTTCAAATTGTGAAAATTAAAGTTCAAGGAAAATGTGATCAAATCTCAGGTTGTTTAGTGATTCCAGATGCTTGAAGTAGCCCTGAATTATTCTTCCCTTCCTCTCCCTTTGCCAATATTGTGAAGAAGGAAGGAAGGAATGGATTCGGAATTGGGTTTACCTATGAGCTTGGAACATAACCCCAAGAAACATTTTGGGGAGAGCCACCGTCAGAAGACAGGAAAGATATGTTTCATTCTTTAGTAAAATCTCTTTGCACTCATTTTTCATCTGTGAATCCAACACCGCAGACAGTCTGACCTAGAAACATACATCTTTTATTTCCAGGTGGTGTAATTCCTGCTGACAGCTTGATTCTAAAGATCCACTCTGTAGGCCAGTGTTTCCTAATTTCATTTAATTGAATCAGTGTAAGGATGTTTTTAGGAAAAGAAAAACTCAAACCATCTCTACAGTGTTCCCACAATTGTCTTCATTTACAAGCAACTTAAAATTAGACTAAAATTTGAATGTTCATTTATTACGAAATCAAAGTCTGTTTTCTTGGAAGTACGGGGATGTGTGGTTTCTTTCAAATCTCACAAACCAATGTATTAAACTCTACCAGTGATGCATAAAACACAGTTTGAGAAACACAGCCCCCAAGAGCTATTTGAGACAGTGTTGTATGCAGATTGAAAGATACCCTGTTTCCTAGGAAGGTTGTCTACTATTAATGTGTTGATGACCACATTTAATCCCTGATGCATCTGCTAAAAAGTAAGCTGAGTGAATTGTATCAGGCAAGCTGCTTGTTGCTGTTGCATACATGAAATTTGGCTATTTACTGTCTTATATCAACAAGCAATTACAACCAACACTGGGTAAACTCTGAATTTTGGCAAGGCTGCCACTGTCTTCTTAGCAGACAGAGAGAGAGGGTTTTGCAGCAATCATGTGAGGGAGTGAAAAGATTTCTCTTTTGCCACCCTGATCAATGCTTTGAGGGGAAAAAAGGGTCTTCACTGGAAAATGAATTTTAAAAATGGTGATCCAGTACCAGCAAAAACCCAAAAACTCAGCACAAGTCCTATACCTTTCTGAAACCACAGACCTTTAAAATTCAGTCAGATATGTGAAGAAAAGAATCTGACAGACAAAGAAACTCCCATATTGAGCCTGGCAAAGCTATTGAATTGATATCATTCCTCCTTAAGTTTCTAAGTTTCAAATGCTTCCCTCTTGGAAGAAAATACCAATCCAGTTATCTTCCTTTGCTCCCTTGTATTTCTGGTTTTCTTTTATACTGCTCATTCAGAAACTGATTAGCTTTGCAGTTTTCCTTCCCTTGCTTAGGAAATACATAGCCTGAATTGTAACCCTCAGCTTTCTGTTTCAGTCTTGTCAATGAATCTCAATCAATTTTACTTTTTAGAAATACTGGTAAGGCACTAACTGTGCATATTATTAGAACCTATTTAAAATCATTGGAACAGCTGTTTTAGAACATATTTCCTTGAAAATAATTTTCAGCATGAAAAGCAAGATTAATTAGCTTTGCAATGACCTACATAGATTGTTCAAAGTGCCTGATTGCTATCAGCCATCCAAGGAAAAAGCTAAGCAAATTGCACTATGAGTTGATCTCATACAGGGGGCATGGAAAAAGAGAGTACATTATTTACAAGGTAAAAAAAATAACTTGCTAACAACATCAAATAATCTACTAATATCATCTGGCAAGTCATTTGAATTTATATTCAAAGAAGAGATATTAGAACCTGTGGGACACAGCAATAGAATAAAATAAGATCACTGTCATTATGAACAATAGGAACTGCTGACAGTCTCTGGTGATTTTAGTTTGTCTGTCAAAACAGGTAAATGTGTATCTAGTTTGTCCCTTTCTTGTCATACAGTACTTCATATTTTTTCATCTGACATTTTGTAGCTGTAAGTAGTCTAAAATTCAGTCTTTTTTGGTGTATTTTAATGCTATGTTGTACAGTGCATAGACACTTGACTGGGTTTAAGGCTCTACAATAACATTTGTAAGGGAAGATGAATCAACCCAGTATGTGCAACACCTGTCCATTCTCCTACAGCAATAAATGATAATTAAAACTGCACAGTGTGGACATGGAAGGATATCCGAGGAGAAGATACATCGAGTGTTTGTGTAGAGCGGATTCACAATTCCTTGTGCTACACCATCCCAGGAAGAAAGGCTAGGTGGGGTCCCACTAGGAGTCTGACTATCAGGGCAGCCTGAGAGCTGCTCAGTGAGTGATATAGAGCCAGGAGAATCTGTCCTTCCATCACTCAGGTCAGCAAGGCTGGTATAGCACCAGGAGGGAGCAAGGGTTGTATGTACCTGTCAAAGCTCAGCCTAATGTGAATGTGGCTTAAATGCTGCTCCTTTGATGCCTAACCCGAGGTTTTCAATACTGCTGAGTTGAAAACCACCTGCTCCTACCTGCCCCTTCTCTCAGTTTGGTGAGGTCTTTCTGGTCGTCTTCATTACCAGGGGGGAATCTGATGATCTGAAAAAAAAGCTTAATGTCAGGTGCAAACATGCAAATTTCCCTGGGCATGTCCTTCCTCAGATCACTGATGATGCATAAAACCAATACCACTTCTTTATGGACTCTGGTTTTTTCAATAACAACAATATACATTAAAAATGAGACCTATGAAGTAGCACATCAGGTGGACAATTCTAATGCAGCTAGATTATAAGATGGAAATTTTATTTAATTCATACTGAATCTAGCATGTACACTCCATGTGCAGCAGTGAGAAGTGGTACTGTACAGAACAGAAGATATTTGTGAGCACTGTGAGGAAGACAGAGACTCATCTACCCAGACCACAGAGACTTTGCAGTGCATCTGCCCTCCTGCCTCCTGCAGTCTACATAACATGCTAGAAGTTTTTGTCAGATGGCTGGAAGGTACTTACAGGGTGAAAGAAGTGGGCTTTGTCTAGTGATTAAATCAGGAGAGAGTCCAGGTTAGGATGGACTTTGTCACTAAATTATTTTCACGACTTTACTCTTTACCTTCAACATTCATATAATTGTGCAGCACCTCTTGGGGAAGTCAGAAAGCTTTGCTCCTTAACATTTTGCAGAGTTCAGAGCTGAATATGAAAATGGTATTGACTTACAAAGTAAAATCATAACAGTAAACGTTTCCCTGAGAAGCCAAGTCTAAACCAGATCCAAAATATGTCATCTCCCTTGAGCTCTGTGTTACATCTGTAAGACCAGACACAAAAAGCTTGGTAAAGTCTCTTTGAGTAGCTAACAGGCTGAAAAAGACAAGGCCAAAGGAGATACAGAAATTATCCAGCCAAATACACAGTCTGCTTGCAATAGCAGAGAGACTGGAAGTAAGAGCCTTTAGGCTCTTTTTTGAAACTGTTATAGGAACCCAGCTTGGGTGAAATAGTTAGGTGTTTGACTCATTTGGGCTCCAGAGCTTCTGTCCCAGCTGTATCTGTCCCCTTCATGATGAAAGAGAAATTTACCTTCCTGCAACAGGAGAGGAGAGTTGCCAAGAGAGAGGCATTCTGAAGCACCAGGCTCAGAGCTGTGTCTGAAAGGCACCAGAACTGGGATTCTGCAGAAAACACCAAGAATGAGTTGGGATTCAGAGCAGCAAACTTGTTTCTACAGGTAAGGGAAGGGAAGGGGACATCCGGCTTTGCACACCAGCTCAGCTGTAGGAGGAACAAGGCTCTGGACTGCAGCTGATTGATCCCATTTCAAAATTGGTGGAGGTGAGGGAAATAATAATCGTAACAGCAGGTTTGGGGTTTTTTTCAGGAAGACTGAGCACAGGCAGTGAAGAAAATAAGGGCTGGCAGCAATTTATGCAAGCTGTGATCTCCCTATTCTTATAGACAAGATCTGCAGATAAAGAAAAACTTTTAATCAATGTCAGTATAAAACTTCCTCCTACTCAGTTTGTTACAGTCTCTGAAAAACAACACCTCAGTCAGGTAGAACTCCTCCTGTCTTAGGGCAGAAGGATGCTCCAGGACAAGATTTATTCCAGTCCCATTTTCTGCAGCAATAATTTAGAGGAGTTACGAAAGATCTTTAAAGTTCTCTCACGAAAGCTAAGTGTTTCTGTAGAATGTGATAAATTTCATAATAACTTCAGACACAAGAAGAAACTGCAGCTCCGTGTGGTAGAAAGAAGGCTCACTGAATGTTGTTCATTTGGAAATATCCTAGAGGGACTGCTATAATGTAAATTGGTTTATGGCATTAATAAGGACAGAACTCAAAGGATGGTTGCTGGCACAGGAGAACTTAACCTGGCCCAAAACTTTGAAATTACCAAAAGTAAGAGAAGCAGTACTCAAAAATTACAAGATATGTGAGCATAACTCAGAGACAATCAAACTGCTTCAGTAAACAAAATATGAAGCCAGTTGGAAGGAACTTGCTCTCCTGAGGGTTGTTTCCATGTGGAGGAGCTCATTTTACATCAGGTTGTCAGCATAAAATGGCCCAAAGTCTTCAGTGCCTGAAGATACAAGGCTAGGCCAGAAAACGCAATGGTGACTGTCAAGCAGCATTTCAAACTCGGTACAGAGCCTGCCAAAGCAAAGGATAAGGAGGAAAGAGAAGGAGGGGAGAAGGTTTAGTGCTGATGGGAAGGTACACATTCCACCGCCTAGGCAGAGGGCTCTCTGCTTCCCCTGGGGACAAACAAGTTTTGGTAGTCTGAGGTCCAAGACAAAGTCTGTTAGGCAGTGAGCACTCCAAAGAGCTAAAAGATAACTTGTTTTATGAGCACAAGGCCATGTTTCTTCAGATGCAGAACTGATCCAGGTACAGGTTAACTGTGGAAAACAGGTCACCATGCAAGGTCTGTGCTGAGGCAGCAATAGATCTATCAGTATTGACCATAACTCATTGGGGATGGCTCCGTGTGCCCTCTGGAGAAGGCTATAAAAGGCTATCTCAGCTAGATTCCAGAGCAAGCCTTCCATGCAGGGAAACAAACTGAATGAGGTAGGAAACAGAAATTTAAGAGAAAACACACATTGAAATCAAAAGCTACAGAAGAAAGCAAAGAACAAGTCAAAATCTGGGGTTAAATGAAGCATCATTTTTATTCAAGAAATGAAATCTCTCTTTGGCAAAACATGGTGAAAGACAAGGAAAAAGGAAGAGGTGAAGGACAGGAAAGCCATCAGTGTCTAATCCACTATCAAACATGCAAAGCTTAGCAACATCCACAAAAATTCTGCACAGCCACCAAAAGTTTTGTGTGTGTATTGAACAACAAATACACATGAGAACAGCAGTGTTGATTACTAAGAGTTCTGCTGATGTTAAATGATAAAGAAATGGGTATGATAAAGGGACACAAAAAGTGGTTTTACAGACCGTTTCAGTTATTAACATACTCTGGTTTTTGTGTTTCCCCTGCTATACTTTCCCAACTTCTTTAAGTTCATGGACTTCTTGAACTGATGTTTTGATCCAGACTGACATGTTTAATTAGTGTATGCCCTGTGAATCTGTTTATTTCTTTGCTAATTTTGTTTGCTTGTTTTTGAACTTACATGGAATTGTCTCCTTAACATAATCTGCCAATGAGTTGCATAATGTAAATATTTAAGTTTGTGAAAGGTACTTTTAAAAATTATTTCCATTGTTTTGAAACTCCCATGTCTCCACACTTATATATAGAGGGAAAGGCTCAACAGCTTTCCTATTTATTACTTCGCTGTTCTTGTTTTTATAGATCTTTCCAAGTTGAAAAGTCTTTTCTTTTTTGTTTCTTTAAGAGGAATTAGTTTCAAATTTCTGGTTATCCATGTTCTTCTCTATACCTTTTCTAGATCTACTTTAGACAGTTCTAATGTATGGAATGACCAGATCTACACACTCTATTCAAAAAATGCAGCATTCAAAGCAGCATGTTGATATCTTGTCTCCTCTCAGCAATTCTCCAAAACAGTTCTTCTATCATGAGAGGTAATGCCAAGATTTCAGATTACTTTTCTGCTACACCTTCATCCTGCTTAAGAGTTCCTGTTGCATCTTGATTATTTGTGAACAAGGTAATTTCTCCAGTAGATTCCCTCTTCAAAACTTTCCAAAATTCTACAATTTATTTTTCCATGTTTAGTATCCTTTGCTCTCCCTTTGGTGGAATTTATGCCCTTTTCTATTCCCCTCAACAAAATATGACTTCCACCTATTTGGGAGGATGTATTTTTAAGAGCTGCTTTCGTCTTTAATTTGGCATTTTCACGAAGCTGAATCCTTTTTATTTTGTGGTTGGGTTTTCATTGAATGGTTCTGTTTTCATTGAATGGTTCTGTTTAATTAGCACTGTTCATTAGCTGCAATCCTCTGATGTGGTGCTTTTAAACTTTCTCCATGTGAGCTATAAAAAATTTGTCCTTCTAGCTGCTCCTTTTTAACTTCCTGTTAACTAGTTTTCTCATGCTAATATGTCGTTCTATTTAAGAAAAAATGCTATTGTGCTTCATTTCCCTTTCCTACAATTCAGTTCAACATACTTATATGAAATTATATCACAGTCAAATTGCAGTGTTCCTTACATAAAATGTGTTTGGTGGGGGGTTATGTTTGTTTGTTTGTTTGTTTGTTTGTAGGTTTTGTACTGTTTGGTTATGGGGGTTTTTTTTATTTAATATAGATAAAAGTTAACTAGTTACAAAAAGATGGATTTCAAGACCTCTTCTTTTCAAAAGCAAAATCCTTTCTGGGTGAAGACAAAGCCTGCCTTTGCATAGTGAAGATGTAGATTTTTCTGCATGGTAAAGATGCAGTTGCTACTCTGTGCTCTCATTGTTTACATTGGGTTGACCTTAGAGAAAAAAGTCTCCAGCTGCCTTAAAAAAGAATAAAGATGTACAAAAGGTTGACAGGCAGATGATGACTGTGGAGAGCCACTTCTTCCCCTAGGCAGTAGCCAGTGAGCAGGAAAAGCCATGGTACACCAGTGGCTCTGACATGTTAGTCAGGCACGCAGGTGAAATGACCAGTGTGAGTTATCTTAGCCAAATGTAGCACTTTTGAATTGGAATAGGGGAGTTAGCTCTGTTTACCTGAAACAAATAACAATTACTTGCTATTTGATTGCTGTAAAGGGGAAAAACTGGACATCTCACACCCCTGCAATCTTTTCTGGACACCCTTAGTCTTCCAACATTCCCTTTAAATTATATTTCATTGGTGCTAAAGTAAAATCATGTGGTATACTCCCTGTCCTGGTTTGAGATTTGTCACAGAATATTATGTACTGAAATTTTGCTAAAGTGTCCCTATTTTAGAACCCAAAATAAAACCTCAGGCTGCTATGAGTACATGTTGTCCCTCACTCATATTTTTTTCTTGAGTTCTGATTTTGCCATTTTGGAAAACACTGGCAGCAAAGACAGTAATAAGTGGAAATAATATCTGAATGAAAACTGCAGGAGCACAACTTTTCCACAAGTTATATCATATACTTATTGTTCATTGTTTCTCCATATAAAATGTTTCCTGACAACCTATAACATCTGGGCCAAGACTAACTTGTTTTATGGCAGCAACTGATGCGTATAATTAAAATTAAAATCAGAAGATTTGCAGGCATTGTGTGTTTGGAAGGGGAAACAGACCAAGAGGTATTTGAAGATCTCTTCTAATTCATACAAGGCACATCTGTGATGAAGTAAACACAGCAAGGAGCTTTTGCTAGTGACATAAATAGGATCAGATATGAAAGTTCTGGATTGTAATGTTCTTGGTACTTGAAAACAAAAACAAGGGAAAGACTTACGCTATAACTCATAAAATCTGAATTTAAAATATAGAATTGAAGTAAGTTATAGAATTCACGATTTTTAAAAAAACCCACTTATACACATTATTCTACAATTACACTGAAAATTTTGCATTATCTATAGTCAGCTAACAATTTTCTGTGATAACTCTCAGGTATTCGTTTCATATAGTCAATGAATGTTACATACAGTAAAATGAGTTATGATACATATCCCAGCTAAGTAGGCTGAAAATAACTAAAAGGTGTTACCTCTCAGAGCTTGTACATCTAAGTAAAGAGCAGAATCAGCAAATTTACAAGATTACCAAACTAAACATTATGATCAGTGTGAAAAGCATGGAAAATTCTTGACAAATTTCAATTTTTTCACTTGTTCTCTTGTGCACTAGTTATGATAGAAGGTCAGAGAAAAAGATAACCAGTCTTTACTCTGTGCTACAGAATGATTTTCATGGTCGCATTACCTTGTCTTCTCTCCAGGCTCCTCATCTGTGCATAAGAAAGACAAGATGTCAATAACTTGATCAGCAGTGATTAAAGTTAACTTAGATGCCCAAGGGCAAACCAAAATCCTTCTTTGCTGCTAAAAGATCTGACATTTGCCTAAGCTTTGCAGTTCACCCAGCATATAGGCTTGTACCTATGGTGCAAACATGGTGAATACCTAGGCATTGCTCCCGAGTATTCTAGCTCTTACTCAGGTTTTGGTAGAGAAACCAGAGAAAAAACCCTCCTAAAATTTCAGTCCGAGTGGTAAAATCAGAGCATGCTTAATGTGCTGACTAGTTCCTTTTCTTCAGAAAACGCAGTTTGGGCTTCTACTTTCTTGTAAGATTAAGAGAAGCACCCTTTAATATTGCTCTTCAGGATAATTATTCAGGAGATGGGAAACCTAGGAAAAAGAGGGAATAGAAACAAATATGAAGAATAATCAAATGTGAAAATACAGGATGGGTTAATGAAAAGCCACACAGAAATTCTGTAGAATAAAAGTCTTTAACACTGTTTTTTTTTAATAGCATCTGCCAGAGAAAAGAGTGAATGTGATCAAAGTGATTTGCTGTTGCATGTATTTCCTTGATTCTCACAAAATCACTCTGCTTGGATAGCAGCTGGTGGAATGGGACTTGAAATTCTGCCTCTGAGAACAATTTAATGGGCAGCTTTCACATTAGCAAACATGTAGTTCACAAGACTAACCAGCAGAGAGCAACACTATTTAAATTTGAACTGAGTGTGATATCTTGACAAACTAATTATTACATTACTGTGCATAAAAGTGTATAATGCAGCACGTTAAATGTAATGCTCTGTTACATTAGTCACAGCCACTCACTGCCAATGCATTCTGATGTAATGTCTAACCCAGAAAAACATGTATGCAAATCATCTGCATACTTGCTTTTAATTTGCATGATTTTGAGGGGTTCTTCTGAGGTTATGATGTATGGCAAACTTGCAAAATTAAACACAGATGTACTTTTATTTCACACACAAAATTTAACTGCAAAGCTTTAACAAAGAATTTGCACAATGGAATTATTCCCTCTAGCCACCTTAAGGGGTCAGATGGTTCAGAATGAACTCAGTTTGTGCAGGGTATATTGGGCAAATAAAAACCATCTGGTTTATCTGCAAGTTTTTTCTGTATCTGTTGGTGGAAAGAGTTTACCATCTCCTTCACATGGCAGCCCTTGAAAATTCCCAGTCTGGAATTAGTCCAGTCCCTCTCTTGGTGCAGCCACTGGGCAATAGTTATAAAAACTGTCTGCATGTTTTAGGTTGGGGCATTGGTGAGGTGATCTGCTGGGCCCAGTCACCCTGAAACATGTCCTTCAGTCTAGGCAATGACTTTCTTGCCTGCCTCTCTGTTTCTTTCAGCTTTCTGAAGATGCAGGGATGAGCTTAAAATCCAGCTGTACCAAGAATGGCAGAGTAACAGGCTTTCCCAGATGGTGGGAAAGCCTCATTACTCTGGCATCATGTCTATTCCAGTCCACAGATTTATACTGGAAGATGATGTGTTTGCCAAAGAACATAGTTTCTTAATGCTGCCAGTGAGCAGAGCATCACTACCATTCTCAGCCTGGGAGATGTCTTGGAACAGTTCTCAAATTGATAGTAAGAGATACTGTAAGGTGGCAGTGAATTCCTTGGAAAATATGAAATAGGTTCTGAAGGAAGAAATCCTGAATTGTCTCACCCATATAGTATCTCTAATGCTCTTTTCCCATCTGCATTATTTTTTTACTAACACTGAACCAAAAGGTTACAAAAAGATGCAGACTATCCCTTTCAATTACTTTAAGATGAAATAAAAAATTTCATCCTTAAACAGGTTCCAAAAAAAGAACAAAAGCTAGGAAAAAAGGTGTTTGACTGAAAGTGTAGCATTAAACTTGTTAAGTGGTTTACTGAGCATCTTACAGCAACATAGTACATACAGTATGTTGAAGCAGAGGCAGGCAACCAACTTCCTATGAAAATCTGTCTGTTTTGCCAAATTAAATGATTCTGTCTGTTTCCATGCAGGTTCACCCACAAAGCATTCTTGTAGCCTGTCTTGCAAAAAGGGATATTCAGAGTAAATTTTAATTACATATTGCTATATATTTCCAGAAGGTGAATTTGAAATTAACCTAGAGACTTCACAGCAGCTGTCTGATCCAAGAAATTGTGCTCAGCTTCCTAGGAAAAAGGAACTGTACCACACATCTAGGCAAAATACTGGACATGTTACAAATTATGAGAGTTCAAAACAAATAGTGGACAGAAGATGGAGAGGTCAATCAGAAGTTATTTTGGCTGTTTTGTCAGATCAACTCTCCAAAGCTTCTGAAAGAGTATGGAGATCTTTACAACACAAAACCACGGAAATATCACTGAGTAAATAACCTGCTTCAAAAGATCCTCCAAGTTTGCCCATACTCCTGAAATCATAGGCATACTTTACAGTGGAGATGATGTAATAAACAGTTTTAAAACAAGAATATGTGACTTTCAATATCAAATGCAACAGCACTGAGAGGAGGTAAAGAGGTACTAATTCCTCTACTCCTTTTTTTTAGTTGTTTCCTAGTCTGCTTGTTTGGGCATGTTTGAACAGTGAAAGCCAACTGAACTCAGTTGGTTTCCACTCTGATCTAAAGCATAGCAGATGAGGCTTGCAGTACAAAGGGTGAGAGATAATGTCTTGCACATTTGCATTTATCAAAGTGTTTCAAATGCAGCAATTAATTGAAGTCTCATGTAACACCAGGAACCATCCTACCTTGTGTAAGCAGGTGCAGATTATTAAACCAGTTTTCTCTTACAGCATTTAATGTGACATACCTTAAGTACTTCACTTCACTTGGACTGTATAGTGAGTACACTTCCTCTGTTGCTAAATGCCACAGGAATTTATGTCAGTGATGTCTATGGGGCTGGATACTTATGGAGAGGATGACAAAGCTCCAGCTGGAAACTCACACCAAAAGGAATCTTCCTCAAGGGGAACAGATGTGAGGGAACCCTCAGAAAGGAAGATCTTCTTGCAAGAGAAGCTATGAATCCCATCTGAATTGGAAGGATTAGGGCAAAGAGCTAAAAGAATATGAGTTCATGAATAGAGGGACTGCATAAGAGGCAAAGGACCCCTTTGTCTTCTGGAAAGGTTGCTCAATCCCATCATAAACTTTCTGGCACTATGGCCAGCCAGAAGAAAATGCAAAGTTAAAAGCATCTTTTCTATCTCTTGTAATATCTCCTTTTATGCTTTATCTTATAATTTTTCACAAGAGCATTATTTAAAGCAAAGAAGCAGAGACAAGACACTCCAGAAATTCATTCTGTGCCACATGGTGTGGTGTGCTTAGCACTCCCTCCTACTTGTGCCTGAGCACAGCCCTGCCCTGCTCGATAGCTGTGATGTGTCTGCTTAGAAGGTACAAATTGCTGCAAGATCCAGGAGATTCAGTCTAGAGTATATTTATTCCAACAACACCTCTGGGGTAAGGAAAGGTTAGGTTTGCATGACCACAAACAGGACAAAGCACAGCCTCTCCAGCAGCCTTCCTGTTGTCTGGAAAGGGCTGGCAAGCTACAGAAATTGTGAGCTTTATTTCTCACACATTAACCTGTTACTGACTGGTCTTTTTTGTGGTTTTTAACACCATCAAGATCTCCAGAATCATGCTTGAGGAAGATATTCTGGTCCCAACAGACACATACAGGGAAATCATAGATCATCTCTCCCTAGACAATCTGCAAAAACCTCCACTGCAAAAATCACTTCCTTCTTGCAGCTGAGGTCAGCTGAATGATCTGGAGTGGTGGCCTGGTGGCTGAGGGTGACAGTGTATCATGGTGTCCTTTTTGCATGCTTTACAATCCAGCCTGCTTTATTTTCTATGTAATTATCTATTTTTGCCACTGATGCTTCTGTCAGTTGCTCGCTGTGATGAACTGGGGGTCAACTGGGATGAACAGGGATATTCAGATGCAGAGGGAAGGATGGCTGGAGTATTTTTATTTCCAGGAGAAGGCAGGGACATATCTTCTGTGAACACCTCAAAGATCACTGCTCATTACCTCTCAATCCTTCCAGTCTATGGAAGTTCTGGACTTTCTGTTTCATCATCTATTTCTAGGGTCTTGATCCTTCCATTCAAAGCCACCCACACCTTAAACAGAAAGGCCATGACCCTAAAATTAACATGTAAAGAAAACTATAATAGTAAGACAAGCATAGAGCAACACTTGAGAATATCCTCCCAGCCTGCATCAAGCCACAACCCAAAGGTTTCCTGATCCTGATGTAGTATTGTTGTATAGCAATATACGGATTATTCTTCCATGAACTTATCTGGAAGGCTTGCAAATGAATTTTCATGACTTGGAGGAGGTTCAGATGTATTTCATCTTAGCATTGCTGAGCATGAGAAGAACATACTTTAGTGTGATCGTATCTTCCTTATCAGCACGTTTCAAAGTTGTAACAAATTTCTGAGTTCTAGGTGAGTGAATTCTTTGGGAAAATTTTACCAGTTACACATTAAAGATAATTCTTTAGCTGTGAGCTTTGATTTCGGAAAATAAATAGCTAAGTATCCATCATGTGAACATGCATCTAGCAAGCTGCATGCAGAAGAGATGCTAGGCACCACATAAATCCACTGAAGGTTTAGAGGGCTTATCTTCTGGAATTATTACAGTTTTGAGTTAAAAAAAAATGCATAAATTTAAAAAGTGTACTTAATAACTGAACTAACTAGTTCAGAGATTTGCTTTAAAAGATATGAGAGTTCTGAAAGCTTTCCTTGGAAGATGGCATAATCTTCAAAATCATCCCAGTGACTACACTTCCAACAAGTTATTTCAATACAGCTGCTAATCCATCATGTGCATTTTATGGAAAGAGTTTCTTCATGTATCAGATCTTTTGGGCTGCAAGCTGGTCATAGTATGTTGTATCTTCACCTGATTTTTTTGACTGGAATAAAGGAAAAAAGATATTAACCCTCTTATGTGCCAGGTCCTTAAATGACAGGGATAAAAATACAGTTTGGAAGATGCTTTTGCTACATTATTTTGAAAAAAATTTTTTGAAATAAATTTCAACAGTCACTTTTGAAATAGTTAAAACTCCAAAACCCCAAATAAATAAGTTGGAATACCATTTGCTGAACACAAATTTCTAGATGTCTGCCCACAAGGGAAAGAGAAGCCACTTTTTGTATTTGTTGAACAGAAAATGTGGCATTGCAAAGACTATGAATTACATAGTGTTCTCCCTGAAAAATAGAATTGCATAATATGTTGTTTTACTACTGCACGTAGTAAAAAATCATTCTTAGGTCCCAAAGCCAGAAAAAACAACACATGAAAGGACAAACTGACTACAAGTTCACTGCTTTGGATATAAAAAGGTATCTGGCATGATGAAGTCTTTTTTAGTCCATGTGGTTTTCATTTGAATTGGTTCATGTAAGGTTCTTTCAAGAGGAGGAAAAAAATGCGATAAATCTCCTTAGGAATAGAGCCGTGCAAGCTTGGGAAACTCGCTGGGCAAGCCAACTTCTTTTGTTCGCCAAATTCTAGGGGCACAAGAGCCTAATGAGAGCTTAATTAAAATTGATGTGAAAAAATTAAACACTTTAAAGTATTGTTTGGGGGCTTGCAGAGCTCATGCCAGTGAAAGTTGATAATTTTGTGGGTTTGGAATTTAATTCAATTAATTTTTTTTTCCTCATCTACAGAACTCTCTTGCTATCTCTTTTCTTTCCATCTAAGAAACAAACTAGAAAAATACTGGTAGGAAAGAGCCCATCTGTCTGGTTTCCTCAGTTTCCCTGAGTCCAGGAGAGTGAATATTTTAGTGTTCACATCAGAGTTGAGATGCTGTTCCCCTTTCAGGACACTTTTCTACGTGGTCTTTTGCAGGCAAGCATGAAATCATTCTGTTTGAGCTCTGAGCATATGTGCATTCACTCTACTCATCCCTGGATGGAGCACTCTGCTGAGAACAAATTGATATTTTCTGTCTTTCAGTAGGGGCTTTAGCTTGGGCTCAGCACTGTAAATGCAGTGACATGGCTTTCAGGTCAAGGCTGTCATACATCCAACTGGCTCAAGCCCTGGGCAGAAAAACTTGTATTCTGCCTGCAAAAGGCTATGTAGACATTCTCTGATACTCATTCACACTGAGCTTGATCTGATGCCTGCTGGAATAAGTGATAGTCTTTATACTTCAATAGGTTTTGCAATAATCTTCCTTCAATGCCTTGAAAGAAATATTTATCACTCCGAACTTCTAGGGACTTCAGTGGGCCTCAGGATGCTCAATATCTAGAAGTCTTAGATTTTGCCATTTCAGTTCAGACGTCCCTTTCACACAAAAATTAACACTTTTGTTCCAAGCAAATTTCCATTTTGTTGACAGATTTAATGAGCATGAGCACCATTGATCATTCATCATCCCCAACCTGTGCTTGGAGAACTTTGAACTCTGGCAAGTTCATGGACAAGACTGGAGCTCACTTTGCTGTAGCATTACCTGATCAGAGCCTATTGTGCACCAGTGCAAATAAGGGCTGGGAATCAGTGGTGCTGCATCAACCCCAGAACTTGAATAACCTAACTCTGTAAGGATAATTCTGTAAGGATATAAAGGCTATATACAAGTATATAACACTTTTTAAGATTGCTTGAAAGAGAAATGGCATCAGAAATTAGTGCAATTTTTGATGGAACAGTTTTCTCTAGGCCCTTAGAAGTGACACTCTCCATACGTATTCTAACAACGTTTCAATGTCAGGTAATTAATTCTCTGTTTATTTTTACATCAAAAATATTTACTCAAGCTAGAACAGAAAAGTTTAGTCTATTGGCAATGATTTTTTGGGGTTGTTGATTTTTTTCATTTGGCAAAAGGAGCTAAAATAAACAGGTTCTTTTGGTTTTTGTTATTTTTTTAAAGTCGTCTGGTTTTGGGAGGAATACACCCACTTCCTGATGTGGTTAATCTTGAAAACAGGATTTTGAGACCCCTCTGTTTTAACTTTGTATTACAAACCAAGTAGAAAAACAACTATCTGAGTGGTGGAGCAACATGATCAGCTGTTTTTTTGCTAAATTAAGCCTTTCTGTGAGCTAGGCCAATGGATATCAACTATCTCTGGATATGAATGTATTTGTCTCAAGGGAATATCATGGGTATTTTGATGAATAAGTCAAGCCTCTAGACAGCACAACAGAGACTATTTCTTACATATCGTTCCCAGGGAAACCAAACTGAAAGCAGAACTTTCCAAAGAGGAAGCAGCCATCACAAAACACTGACCAGCTCTAGGTGATTGTGCTTCACAGAAATACTTCTGGATTTTTATTTCCTTTTATCTATTTCTTAATAGTAAACAGATCTTTTAATCCCATTGCTCCTGCAGGTGAATTCATTTCACTAATAAATTTTACAGCCACATCAATTTTACATTTGAATAAAGTCCAGTGCAGTCAGCTCAGTAAACACAAAATTCTTTCCCTGGTCCTGAGAGGTGTGATGACAAGGAACAAAAAACCCAATCAGAAGCATTTGTCCAGCCTAACTTTTGCAATGAAAAGAAATTCTTCAAATCACCTGCAACTAAGCAATAAAGCTCAAGCCCTGTAAATTCATGTATAAATTTATTCTGTAATAACCATCCCTATCTCTGTGCTAAAGCTAGCTTCTTATATTATATGCACTCTTATCTGTGATATTTTCTTTTAGTAGTCTCATCAATACAAAGAACTTTTAAAGCCAAGTTATGGCACTATCAGAGTCAACCCAGAATCTTTTGATCAAATAATCAAATTAAATATCAAAAGGCAATTAAAAATAAAAAGATTCCAGTCTACCTCCAGTTTTCAGTCAAGCATGATGAAAACATTATTATTATTTTATTACCTTCCACTTTCTTGAATCCTGCCAAATGGCTCAGGTGATGTGGATCCACAATTATTGAAGCAGGTTTAACTCAGATCAAAGCATCATGGAATTCAAAAGTTTACTGCATTCTCTGAATTTCAGCAATACTATTCCATGGGTTTCTTTCTGACCCATTGCCCTATAGTGTAGCAAATTCTCAGTTTACACAACACTTTTTGCATCCACAAAGACATCCAATGCATCACAAAGAATTACTATTGCACTTAGATTTTCCATGCCCTGTCAATTCTTTTTTTCATCTTCAATTAAATTTTCTTATCAGAAAAAAAAAGAGATCTTCATTTTTTTTGTAACCACAGTATCTAGTATCCTAAGATATAATGTGCTGCTTTTGCTGTTATTATTGTAAGTGGTAGCTTTGTATTATGTAACTCGTACTTCATGCAACATTCAAAATCAGCATATTCCTGTGCCCAGAGTATTTATGATTTAGGGGGACATGTACCACCAGTTGCACCTGGATGAACTGCAATACAGAATAACAGCAGAGTGGCCTTAAGAGCTCAGTGGATGGTGGGATGAATATGCCTTGTTCTTTTGACCAGCCAGCTCTTCTGGCTGCAAAGCAAACCAGCTCCATGAGATGCCAGAATTGCTAGGATGACAAGATTGAGGTGTGACCATCTGCTGAGCTGAAGCTCATATTGTACACATAGGTTTGCATGTGGAGGCTGAACTTCCCAACCTGTCCCCCACATATAGAGCAAATGGAAAGAAATGGATTCTTTACGGGTAATTCAAAGCAGGATCTGTCCTGAAACACTGCTTGCAGAGACATTTTTGTCTCTCTGGTGATTTTGGGATGAGTGAAAGGAAGCCTCCTAACTTGGGCACTTGTTAGTTAGATATTAGGTGATGAGAGTACTGCAGTGGTACAGGGACAGGGTAGCTCCATTGCTCATTTGAGGGCTCAGCCCAGTTTTTTTTATTAAACTTCCAAAAATGTTATAGCAGGAGCCATGGTCTTTCTGCAGCCATTACATTTCCCAAAGCCCGAATATCCATCTGCAGAGCAGTAGAGAGATCAGACACCAAGAGGATATGGAAAAGGAAACAAAAAAAAAAAGAGAGAGACAAGTTGTGATGTTAGTGTGTGTTTGTGTGTGTGTGTGTGTGTGTGTGTGTGTGTGTGTGTGTGCATGTGTGTGTGCATCTGCCATGATGGTTTAAGTATGTTTTGGTGTTGATATGTCTGTAGGAAGGAAAGGACAAAATAATTTCAAAAAAGTGTAACACCAATAAGGTGATTGTGAGGGAATGTAATTAAAGGGATGTGAGGCTGTGAGGATGTGAGTGCTGATACAGCACAGTGGAAAAGGGAAGGAAATCAGAGGCATGGGAACATAATGGCTAATGAAGGATCTTAGAAGCTGAAGCCAAGAATTTAACTTCATAAAAAGTACGTCAGGAGCCCAAGGATGTGCTCTCTTCAAGCAGACAAAAGCCAGACACAGTGGGGCTTTGCTACGCAGCTTTGGGTCATTATTACATGTTGGTTCCATTATTTCTGTCTTCATCAAGTGTTATTAACTCATCATCACCACAGGCTGCCTTTATGTCCAGTAAAGCTTTGTACTCTGAGCAAAATGTCATTCATTGCTCATAGTTTCCTCCAAGCAGAGGAGCAATACCTTTGTGGCTGCAAGGATAGTCATGATACCTGAACTGCTGGAGCACACTACAGAAGTGTGGCAGATCCTGCCAGGGAGCTGGTGTCTTTGTGGAAGAAAATAGAGCAAAAACTCCATATGTTAAATCCCTAAGAAGCACAAGTGTGTATAGCCAAAAATTTCTTCATTGCCAAAAACTTCTAAGGTTTGGGACCAAAATAAAAACACAGCTCATCTGAACCTTAATTTTGTTTAACGTGAAAAGTCCGTTTCATCCTTTATTTTTTAACAAAGTTATCATGAGGATCTTTTTAACACTAAATGGAGGTTTCAGTGTCAGCTGCATAGTTATCTACATATTTGAAAGGTGTCACCAGATTCTAAGGATTGTCCTTCACAACAAATTCCTCAACTTTTACAAGAGCTTTAACTGTAATTTTGACTGAGTTTCCATTCAGATGCACATCAGGAATGGTTTTAATCAAACTAACTATGTGCCATTCATCACATAAATATTTACAAATAGGTATTTTTTACCTGCAATGGGGAGAAACATACCAGACACTTTCCTAGAAAAATTTCCTGACTAGCTCTTTCTGGTACTTTTGTTTCTTGCCTTCATTATTAAGCAACTATGCATTGCTCGATAAACCCCTTGATGTCAATTCAACCCTTTCATACTTCAAATGGCTCTGGGCTTTAACTTGCAGCAGATTAATTCTCTCTGTTGCATTGAGTTTAGTTGTCTGTGACTTCCCTGCAAAAGCAGAGGGGTTTTTTGTGAATAAATTTTGCTTCTCTGAGATACTATTCAGCTTTGTGCAAACTGCCACCACTCAGAGGGAATGCTCTCCGGGTTTCTATTGTAATTTGCTCTGTACCAAACACAGGCACCTTCTAGGAAGCTCAGCTGTGGGAAAGGTGTGGGAAAGGTGTGCAGTCCCTACCTGCTCAGTTCCTTCTCACTTTCAAAGAAAGGCAAGGCAATTCTACTGCTGGTTGTATTTTCTCTTTTCTTGACTTGCTGCCACACAAGGTTATCAGCAGACAGAGCAGAGGAGTGATGGTGGCTTGTTTCCCCCATCTCACAGAGATATAGCAATACTTCATCCTCAGAATGTTATGTCTCTATTCCAGTGAGCCAGAGACAAAAATCTCTACAGCACATGACCAGAATCAGCCCTTCTTCTCTGCTGTGTACTGCAAGATCTCTCACACCAGCTGGATGGGTGTCACAGCTGCAAACTGAGTGAGAAGTACCTGGGTTTGGCTCAGGCTCGAAGCCAGACAGAATCTGACACAGTCCCACAGTCATGCCTAGCTCCCAAATGCATTGCTCCCATTAAAAAACTCCATCCCTTTCCTGAAATCAATTTACTTTAGGGACATCTGTGATGCTGGTGTAACTGGAGGGCACGTTGTGCTGGTGTAAACAAGCCCAGGGGAAGTTCCATGCTGTCTTCCCACCATGTCCTCTTTGTTCTGCTCCCTTCTCATCCCAGTGACAGCTGTGTCCTGGGCAAAGCTTACCATTTATGTGGAAAACCGTGGTATTTTTAGCCTGATTTCCTAATAATGTGAGAATTTTGAGATCATGTCCTTCATGTGTTTGTGGAAAGAAGGGCCATTGTAGAAGTACCCAATAGCCCTTACCCTTCCTGGTGACTTTTTGCCATGTTTATCAGTCACAACCAAATGTGCTAGAAGGTTGAAGAGGTCTGAAATATCAAATGGCTGGTACATCTCCTGAGAAAAAGGTGTCATGAAAAGAAAAGCATGGCAGTAGCAGCATAGCAAATATTGGACCTCAGAAAATTTTCAGGGTTTCTTTTCTCTCTCCTTTGCATCCATTAGACACAAATATATAAGAAACCTAACTCTTTCAGTCCTGCTGCTAGTTGAATTACTTTTTTTCTGTAAGGCTCAGTGTAAGCAAAGTTTATCTCACTGAACACTCCTTCCAGTCTCGCTTTGGTATTTGGACAAGACTGACAGTCAAGGACTGTCTCCTGCAAACTGTGTAATGACCAAAACATGAGGAATAATGTGCCAGAAAAGGTCATTTCTCTTCTGCTCTCAGTTTCCCAAAGCTTCAATAATGTGAAGGGCCAGGGCTTACACCCTTGCTTATATTTTGGGTTTGCTTTTTATTGTGTTTATCTTGCTGTTTCCACATCCACTGATGTATGTGGTAGCAGAGGCATGAACTGAGAGCAGTTTCATCTGTAGATGTCCATGTACAGCAGGTCACCAGGCCATGCACAGGAAACCTGACTTCCACTGACAGGTTTTGTATTTTCTATTTTAAAAATATTAATAAGAAAGGGCATCTATCAGACCAGTCTTCACTGACATATCCTAAATAGATCATACCCCAAAGAACCAATAACATTAATAATGAGTAATGATACAGTTCAGATATAATTAGGACTCCCAGCCCATTGAGTCTGAAGCCTTAATCCGACACAGCTTCTTCTCCAATCTGTGAAGTTGTGCATTATTAAATGCCTAGATTTCAGTAAACTAAGAGTCACCTGGAAGTTAAACTAGATATTCCACTGTCATGAAAGAAATGGCCTTGCTGCACACTGTAAATTCTGAGAAATTCCATTAATGTGTGTAGACAAAATGCTTAGGCTTCACACTATGAAAAACTCCTAAACCAGACAAGGGCAATGGGCAACTTGATCCCTTTATAAAACTTTAATTTTCTAACCCATGCTTGTGTTGCAAAACTAAATTAACACTGAATTTAAATTTTAAAAGCATTTTAAAGACAATTCCATTGTTTTTCCCCTTGTCCTTAGTCTGATGTTAACTTGAGGCTTGATCAACTCAGAGACTTATTTGCTAATGGCTACTGGCAATAGTTATGAAACATTGTCATGAATTTTAATCGTGTTCCTCTACATTCCATCAAAAATACTGAAAAGGTTATCCCTTTGTATTATGATAGGATTCCTCAGACAGGCTATGGCATCTGTGAAAGGTTCTCAGTAAATATTGGTTTTATTTCCAGGTACAGTTTTGGAAGATAATAGTTACACAACTTTCCAAACAGCAACAGCATTGCAGCAGCACAAATTTACAGTTTTTGGACCAGAGCTATGGCACATGGATCAGAACCATTTGTGACTCAAACCACAGAGTAAGCTGATGCTTTCCTAAAAAAAAAAATAAAAAAGAAATTATTTTGCTCAACACTGCTGGTAGAAATAGGAAAAGCTGGCTATTGAAATATTTCCTTACTGCCTTGACAGTAATGTAGACTCTGGGAATTATTCAGGTAAGTAGGGGAAAATGCACTTAATAAAACATAAGTAAATCTGGTTTTGAAGCATCAACTTCAGCTGGGAAGATAATGGGCCATTGAAAATACTCCTTGTGCTGGACTGGCTTAGACCTGCTAGGGAAGACATGATTTTAATATCTCACTCTCAGGCATCTGAATGTCCTTCCTGAAGCCTTTTCTCTTTGTTTCTGACGTGGAATTTTCCTCTATTTGCCACAATAGGGTAGCGTATATTCCACCTCCCATTAAGGTCCATGGGGACACTTAATAGAAGTGGGATTGGCAAAGAGCTCTTGTCCATAACGCATTGTTTGAAATGGTTATTCAGCTTCCCATCTTTGACATTGTTTTCAAATATACAAGCTTTTTTTTAATGAAAGGAGTAAACTCAAATGTCAGATCCATTAGATTTTCTTTTATCCTTGCTAAGTACAACTGAAACAGGGTATAGCTATAAAGAATTGCATAGACCTGTTACATAGGAAGACTTCTTTATAAGGAATGTTACAGAAAGCAGAGAATGGTAAAAAATTGAAGAGTGACAGTATCATATTTGTAGATAAGGTGAGTACATGGAAGAAGGAATGTTAAGAGGAAAAGACTAAAAGTGTGTGGAGGTTTTATTAGTAAAGAATCTCATTAGTATGACTCATAGTTGAGCAATTTTGCCTTGGAGGAGTTCCTTTGATTCATGGCAAGAAACTGGGAGGTTCTGGAATAGAAGAAAACCAAGAATTAGTGATGGAAAACACCAAACATAAAAAATTTCAAACGTAGGTGATTATTCCAAATGTTTTGAATCTTGCAGCATTGTAGCATTAGACATTAGATTTCTTACTAATATTAGATGTGGACACTCTGTCCCAAGACCACTGAGATAATTTCTGCAGTTCTGGAGCAGGATGAGTTATACCTGATGGGTTTCTCAGAGATATTTGTCTAACTTGTTCTTAAAAATTTGCAAGGAAGGAAATAAAATACTATCTCTAATCTGTTCCTCTATTTTATTAGGTGCTCTGATCACTGATAAACTGGAGGGATTCTGTTAACCAGCTGTTAACATCTAACCTTAGATGAAAAGATGCTGGACTAGATTTTCATAACTTCCTTATGTCTCATTCCCCAGCTTTGCAGATCTTTACAATCACTCTTTCTGTCCAAAAGGTATTCTTCCTGTTCCTGGTTTTCCTAAAGCTAACAAATGACCAATCACAACAATTATTGCTACTTTAATGGCATTGGCATTGCTATTACTATAATTAATAACATTACTATTTTACTTTGTTTACATGAGGGATTGCTGAAAGAAGAAAACCAAAAACGAAACAAAATTTTGATATTCCATCCGAATTGCAAGCAAACATGAAGAAATTGACTTGGAACTGTAGTCAAAACCACTTTCATGCTCCTGAGAGATGGCAGACGTCAAGGTACAGCAGGACTAGTCCCTGTGTCAAGGGAATGCTGTTGCACAAAACGCACAATTTGTCTAATACATCCATCTCCTCCCAACACACTTCTCATCAAGTCTCCAGCTTCTGCAAAGACCTACATCCAAGATGCCCTGACAGGTGTAGTTAGTGACAAAGTAGAGAGTTAGCACTGTGCTGCCAAGTAGCACAAATGCAGGGCCATGAGAAAATTGCTGCTGAATCGCATGATCTACACAAGTGTGGCATGCCCACCAACACCCAGGCCTGCAACATCCGTTTGTCATCTTCCCAGGAAAATGTTTCCAACACTTTAAAGTTTCCTGCGCTTATTAGAGATTTTGTTTTTTGTGGCATTTATGTCCATTTACATAACTTCTGTAAATCTGTTGCTAATTGTTGTATTTGCTTCTTTATTTCATTTGTCCGATGCCCTTTGAGTGGTTTTAATAAAATCCCATATTATGACTAACAGTCTCTGTCCACCATCAGAGAGTACTTTTATGTCTCAAATAAAGAAGGTCTGACAACTAGACCCCACGCCCTTATTCTTTACACATCTAAGTCTCTCATCCCACTCTTTGACAAAATGGGATTCCTTCAGGACGGGACAAGGTGACACTCACACTGTGCAGGCTGAGAAGGCATTGAGTCCACATGGTAGTCAAATTTCTCACTCAGCTCAGACAACAATGAAGCAGCAAGATGTAGTTCTTCAGGATTTGCAAAGGAAATTGTAATGGCGTGCTGCTCTCCCCCATTCCCATTTATATCCATATATATCCCATAATCTGCTCAGTTGGTAACCACCAGTGGTGTTCATAAAGGTGTGTTTGGTCATGAGGGCTCTATCTAGCTCTAGCTGGATTTTGGGGAGACAGATAAGATTGCAATAGCCAATGGCTAATTTGAGCAATGCATCCACCTAACCGTAGCACTGGTCAAGGTCCGAGTCAAACCAGCTTTGGAAGAAATGTTTGCAGTCAATATGCAGATACAACTATGAGCCAATTATCTCACTCCTTAAATCTGGGGAAGCCCAGGACCCATTGAGGAATACTGCACAGCAGTGGGCTGCATGCCAGGATCTCACTGGAGTGGACTCAAGGTTCCTTCCAAAGTCAAAGAGACTCTTTATTGCATCTGATACTCGGTAAGTGACTTGGGAAGAAGTGTGTTGAAGCTTTGAAATCTTAGCTAGGTGACATGGAGAGCTGAATGTGCAAATATAATCCTTTAGACATCAACTGTTGACCAAGTGTGGGACTAAGTTGGATTCAGCCACACCTGAAGTCCCTTCTGAGAAGGAGTTTATAAAGCAATGGGGTCCTTTCTGAATTTCAAAATTCAGCAGGAGGGTCTCTCTGGGAGTTTTGTCTGACCCTATCAACTGTCCCTTACCATCAAATCTTGTTAAAGCACTGTCACATTTACAATCAAACTTTGTTAAATCACACTGGTTTATATCAGTTAACATATTGCTACTTCTCTCTTATGAGCAAAGTGCAACACTCCATCTGTCACAGAAATGCACTTAGAGCACACTCAGCAGTTACAGTATATTTGGTACATGCTGAATAAATATCCCTCTGGATAGATTACTGCATAACTCAGGTATGTCCAAAGATCTAATTCACAAAAAAAAAATCTGTATAAGCATCTATAGCACTAATTGTTACAAAACCAATTCTACTGCACAGTGCTGGTTAGCTGGGACCAGAAATGGCTCTGTTCTCAACAAGGCTGTTCCAGGAAAAGTCAATCTACAAGTAGCTACTTTTTTCCATTTCCTCCATTCTCCTCTGTCTGAAGCCAAATCTGTTTGGCACTGTGGCAGCTGGCTTCCAAGATAACGTTGTGAGATCTCCCAGAAGCATGCTATGGTCTCTCAGCAGCTTTTCTGCAGAGCAGGGATCCCTCTGTGGTGGCTGATAGTGACTTGACAGCTCTGTGCTTTCATAAAGCCTCCCCTTATGCAAACCCAGACTAATCACAGAAACATCACAAAGAGACATGGAATTTTGAAAGGCCAATGCCATCAAATTCCACGATTTCAAAAGCTCCCAGGATAACCCTGAGCAGTGAGAATACATTGGCCTCTGCAACGAATTTGGTATGCTAGTTCAGAAGACAGTATTAGTATTCCAAAGAGTGTCAGTGCAATATTTATATACTGATTAAAAAGCAAATCAGTAACTTTAGTCAACAAATTAGCCTAAAATGGCTATTGCCAAAGTTGATGTGCAACATAATTCTACAGATTCATCTTCAGTGGCCAGTATCCATCTCACTTAACTAACATTTTTAAAATAGCTCCATTCACATAAGGCATTTTTATATAGCTATAAAATATTAAAATGTTGAACAAACCCATACAGTTCATAATATATTGGTGGTTTCTTCCCAAAGCAACATGAATTCTAATGTCAAAACACTTGTGATAATATAGAAAAAGCAGGGATTTTCATTCCAGTCCCTCAATAAGATAATTATAGCTGCTTATCCTGGACTTAATTTGAAAGCTGATGGTCTGAAACCCTAATCCTGACATTTTAAAAAAGTGATTTAAAAATAAACCTCTATGCTTCACCTTTGGAGAGATGTAAGTTTCAAAATATGAATAAAATGGTAATAAAAAAAATAGGAAACTTTTTCTTTTAAAAAAAAGAAATAAAAAAGTCAATGATAACCCTATTATTGTGTGGCCTGGATCTTTATCTAATACCTGAGAACTTGGAGGAAGGAGACTTCTTTCAGAAGTAAGTTTGAATGCAGGTATGTGTCTTTCTTTGCATTCCCTAGGCCAAATTTTGTTATAAATTACAGTACCTTTTATTTAAAACAACTCTTGGAGGCAATAAGTAATCTGAAGTTGATCAAAGGTCTATTCTTTAGATATTTCTGTTTCAGTATTTACTATTGTATATTCAGAAAAACATAACAGTAAAAATCAGTCCAAAATTGGAATGCAGTGACTAGGATATAAGTAGAAATATTAGTGAAAGAACATAATGAGAAAGGACAAAAGGAATAGTTTAACCCACAGAAAAAACCCCACTGTGATTTACCAACATTCTGATAAATGCAATTTGCTTTGGGTAAATAAGAAAGGCAAAAAGTCAGCTTGTGTTGCATTCTGTACCTGAAGGAAGATTTTCTCTTGGTCTTGGCCTCAGGTAAGCTGCAGAGGCTATTCAGTTAACCTCACAAGCTAGCTTAGGAATTAGAACAGCTAAAGAGTGTCTGGAGTATGATCTTATTGCTCTATTTTTTTCGTAACTTTATTGCAAATTCCACATTTTCATTTTCCAAGCAAATGTATTTAAATTCTGTCTCGTATAAAACCAACTTTGCGTCATATGACAGACATGGGTGAGGCAGTCTTTAATATCAAATAGTGCCACTTGCACCCTTGCAATGTCCTGGAATAGGTCCAGCATGTTAAGAGAACAAGAGCTGCCTCTGGCTGTGCTGTAAAGGCCAGCAGAGACAGCAGCAATGTGGGTGTCTTGTGCTGAGGACATCAGGGCCACCAGTGAGCATGTGGCACCCGTGAGTGCTCTTCACATCTGTCACCACCTGGCTGCTGAAGGGCTCTTTGTGAAACAGGAGAAAATTGAAAGAATAGAGCAGTCACCCCCCATGAGGAAATAGTGAAGAGATATGGCCCAGAGTTAATGAACAACTTGCAAGATATCACAAGATGGCAGTGTATTAGTTTGAAAAAAAACCAAAAACAGTGGGAGATCTCAAGTCAGGGTCAAAGTTTAATAAGAAAATTAAAAATAAGTGTAACAATACAGAGGAAAGCACTGACAAAGTCAGATACAACCTGACACCCTGTTAGGGTGGTGGTAGCAGTCCAAGTGAAGTAGTTAGGTTGAAGTGGTGATGCTGTGGAAGGGCTGGTCTCCAGCTGAAGGTCCAGTGGTAGCTCTTGTTCTCTAGGAACCCAGCAGACAGGGGTGCCTTGGGCACTTCCAAGGCCAGGTTATATCCAGGTGGGAATGCTTGGCTCCTCCCTCCTGGGTGGAGCATCTCACAATAAGATGAGATAATTCCATGAGTCATGCAGTGGTTTCTTGATGGCTCATTGTCTGTTATCAGGGGTGAGTCATAGCAGGAGATAACAGCTAATGCCCCACAGCTGGTGGTAACAGAATACTAAATACATCTATATTGTAACCTAGGACAGGCAGAAACAAAGATGAGGAGCAGCAGAAGGGAAGGACCAGCCTGCACCCAGACAGGCTCACAGGAAGAAAAAGTGGAGGAAATTTCAGAGGGCAGGAGGGAGGGTCCTGAAAGACCAAGGTGGGAGATAGGAATATGAGGCTCATTGTCACAAGGGACAATTCCATTAAACAGAGCAAGGTACAGAAAGAAATGGAGATCACTTTATCTGCAGTGAAATTTTATTTCTTTGCAGAGAAAGATGTCAGATCTTAGCAACTTCAGGCAGTTTGAGAAGTGGCCAGTGTCAGTGATGGTGTCAGTGATGAACTGTGGGATACTTTCTCAGAGAGAAACCTTTTCTTACAGACTAATGCTGTGCAACAAGGCACACAGTTTTCTGAGGTCCAGCATGGTTGCTTAGAGGAACTTGTAACAAAAATGTGAATGGAGATAAATGGGACAAGCTCATGTAATTTCTACCCTCGATTTCAATATACAGGGAAATTACGTGGAGAAGACAATGGCAATTGAGAAGAAATGAAGAGGCAACAGAAGGTTTCCAGCAGGAAGAAATCACTGATATTGAGAATTTCTATGCACATATGTAGTCTGCCCCAGGAATTATATAAAAGAACTAATTTTAAAAAGCCTAACTGAAACATTCAGATTGAAAAACAAAACAGAAGACCTTTAGTAGGAGCATGGTTTGAGAAACGGAACATTAGAAAAAAAGACAGTGGTCCTACACTCATGACTAGAATGCAGGTGCTGGATAATATGAACACAGTCACCATATGATCAAATTGGTAAAAACAGTTGTGAGCATCTTAAGCTAATGAAGCAGTATTCTACAGAATGAATGGTGAAACAGAATCCTTTTGGGTCTAAATTGTCCAAGGGATGAAGAAAGAGCAAAATTATATTGTTGAAGTCCTGTGAATTAGCCATGTGCCAGTACAGTGAGAGTGGGGAACAGAGCTCTTGTTAACATTATTAAAGGCAGAAATCTGACAGGGAACAGTCTCATTTGGGAAGACCTTAATTTCCAGATAGAGGTTGGAAAGCAAACACAGCTTTCTTCCAGGTGCAATAAAAAGGCCTGGAGTCAATTTCAAGAGGCTATAAAGAAATATAACAAAAGCAAACACAACCCAAGCTTTAAATGACCCCAGCTGAGCTCCCTCTCAGAAATTTGTGAAACTATATTAGCCACTTGGGCACTTAAGAATGACCAAGACTTCTTCACTCATATGCCCTGATCTGTGGAAAAAAAATATTTAAAGAAACAGATATATTAAGGGAATAACTTGCTGTAGGATTCAGTAAAAGCAGTAATGTTGACCACCAGGGTGAAACTAGGATGTGTGGGAAAGGAAGAAGAAGCAAAATTCAGAGTTTAAAATAGTGTAGATCAATATCACCTGTTCTGCACTTCAAAATTTATCAGAAAGACATACATTAAATTCTAGTGTAATAAATGATCATACAGGAGTTTTATTTTGAGAGCAGAACATCTCCCTTTTAACTGAATATAAAAATGTACATAGATTTTCTAAAGAGGAATCATGCCAATATATCCCAGTCCTTTGTTTGATATTTAAAGACACCAGTGGTGTTCCACGAATTGCAAACCTACCTCTGATATTTCCACTACTCTGTACAAGTAGCTTACATGTGAATTTTCTAAAGGGTGCTGAGTATCCCTTGCAAAAGAAGGATCCACAATTCCAAATCAGTCAGGAGTGTGAGTATCCACCATGTAATACACTGGATCTATTTGGCAACTGCTAATGCATTTGGACAGAGCAATTAAGCATATTTAGGAATGGAATGACATTTGGTTAGAGAAAACACAAGGCTGTGTATGGCACTTCTGTCTCTGAAAGGGATACATACATCCATTCTTGGAGATTTTCAAGACTGGATAAAGCCCTGAGAAACCTGTTTTGAAATCAGCATGAAATCTTGTTTAAGCAGAGGTTGGACCTGATCCTGAGCTCTCTTTCAACCTAAATTATCCTACTATATACCAGGAAGCCAATTCAACCACTGGTAGCAGATCCACATCATCTTTTTGGAAAAATGTTTGTTTTATATTAAATGGCAAGACTGCCAGTAATGTTATATACGCTACAGTTATGGGTTTTGTATATCAAGCATAATCCATGAAAAGCAATATAAAGCCTAAAACACTCTAAAGGTGGGTAAAATCACAGAGACAAGAATTCGGCAGATATTCCAGTTAAAGAAATTCAAACCAGAAGGGCAGTTTCTACCTGTATCTGCTTGAAATATTTTAAGGCTTTTTTTAAGGTTTACAGCAAATGAAAACATCAGACACTAGGGACCTCCAACAATTCATAATATTACACTGCAGATACATCAGAAATTAATTCAGTTTTCTGAATTCTTTTCAGAATTCTTTTCAGAATTTTTTGCAATTTTTACTTTAAATGTGGCCTAATGAAAATGAAAGGAAAATAGTGCCTTTTATGGATGGCTACCTTAAAACTTGTTATCACTGTTGTTCTTTTATAATTTCCCTTCTACATTCAGGTAAATTCTTAAGGGATATCATTTAGTCAGTAGTGTAAGAAAAATTGTGAAGCTATGTCACAGGCTCTGTGAGCAAAGTGGTGCTGAAGGTATCCTGACCTACCCGAGATTAGGTTTAATTCTTACCTTTCACAACAAATACTTCAACATAGTGAAAAAATCAAAAAAACAAAACTGCTATGCTCAGTGGTATACTTAGTTACTTCCAGTATATTCTTAATATACCTGGATTGAGGGAGGGACCCTGTTATATTTTAAAATTAAACTACTAATTTACCATTGGGAGAGACATCAACCACTTGTCAGGAAGAGATGAGGTAAAGTTGGAGATGATAAAAAATATGAAATAAGAATAATTAAATGCAAATCACTTCTTGAACCCCATCCTTCTTGGTAAATTGTTCAGTTCATGATGGTGACTGCCCTTACCAACCATGGCTGATGTGTGGCCAAGAGGCTCAAATTCATGGGTCTTCCCTGTATTATTGGATCATCCACAAATCATTTTCAGGTGACTATCAAATAGCAGCCATAGATATTTACCTAGTAGACCTTTCCACATTATTTACTGAAGTGTTTCTTGATCCTCATCACAAGGCAAATAAGCATCCAAAGAAAATATGTTGTCTTTTGTGCTCACCACATTCTACAAGTTCTTCTTAAGCTGAGAAATAAGTATATCTAAGGCCAGAGTATGATCAGTCATTGTAGAGCCTCAAAGTAACCATGAAACAATTTATCTCAATTTGGGCATTGTTTTCATTATTCTGAGAGATTGTTCTTATCAGAAATTAATTTCTAACCAGTCTCAAACTGTTTAGAAATTAACTTCTAAACTGTCTTACAGACCTCTGAGACTGATGTTAGTTGCTATGTAATGAAGTTCAAAAGTAATACTGATATAGACACTAAAAAAAGAGCTCTGAAAAATAATTCAGTCTAACTGGATACTTTTCCCACCAGAAAATTTGATCCCTGTGCTAATGTATTTGCTAGTTTTGCAAAAGCAGGACCTATTTTCCTACGTCTTTACTGAGATCCTCTGAAGAATTTATCCTTTGGCATTTTCTTGCCTATGACTGAGTATTTGAACCAGTAAGAGAAGGAAGAAACAGCAGATTTAATGTTTGATATATGTCAAAAGGCATTACCAAAGTACAGAACTAAATGATACTCAGGTAGGACAATGTGAATATCCAATGGAACTTAAAGGCCAAGAACATAAACAGTACTTCAGCAAACACTGTGGGCAAACCTGTTTTCAGTCCCTGAAGAAATTAAGAGAGACTGGAATTTGTTCTTTCATTTGAGGAAATTACATGAATGTTTCCTACATAGATGTTTCCTTCAGGGTTTAAAACAGGCCTAAAAACTATGTACCTTGAACACAAACAGTCTGTATGGAACCACAACCCCTCTTCGCATAAGCCAAGACATTTCTTGGGGCCAGGATCTTCATGTCACGCTCTTCCTTTAATTAAGGTCTTCATTTATTGAGTGTTGTTTTCAATAAATTCCACTTGATATGCGTGTATGATCTGGACAAGAACTAATGGATGAATCTGCTGAAATGCAGCTTGTCAGGAAATGCACAATTAATACAAAGGCCTTCAGTAGGAGTGCCTTGTTTTCAGTAAATAAAATTTCAAGGTCATGATAGCATCCAGCTTTTCTTTCTACTTTTTGACCTGGTTTCTGTTGACAACAACAAAACAATAATTTGAGAATTGTCATAAAATTAAGAAATGTGGGTGTTTGCCAAATTGTAATGAACAAATTTCTATGTTGTCATTGTCAAAATTAACAACTTTCTTAATGAGGAAAGCTACTGTGTTATTTGCTGTTGGGAGTAGTATCTGGCATCATATCTTTACCAAAACAGAGAGGAAACAAATTTTCCTCTTGTCAGGGTTAATGGCGTAAGTGAGGTGACTGTGAGTGTTTCAGCCATGAAAGCACTATAAGCACTATAAGCTCTTATCAAAGCTCACATTTCAGAAAGAGATCATCCTCCACCTTACCACCAATTAAGCTTTTTGCCACAATAATGCTGTTGCAGAAGTTTATTCCTCTGGTCTTAAGACACTTATTTTGTAACTTCAAATCAAAGTTTATAATGCAAAATGTGTTAACTATTTTTTTTGGTATTCCAAAACAGTTTTAAAATTTTTCCCCCACCCTTGTGTTTACCCACTCCACTGTGTTCACAAGAAAGCAATCTCTCCTATAAAACAGGGCTCCTATTCCTTCAGTTACTTCCCTAATAATTCTTTTCTTCTTTGTTCCTCTTCATCATTCTTGAACTAAGTTCTCCAGATTTGAGCACAGCACTCAAACTAAGATTTCCACAGATGTTCTGTCAATTACTTTGATACTTGTCTAACTTTTTGCAAATTCCCAATGCACCACTGTACATTTGTATTTTAGTAACTGTTTTGCATTGACAGCACGTAGTCCTCTTACACTGGACAAGTATTTCTAGGTCTTTCTCAAAAACATTTAACTGCTAAGCTCCTAGTTGCTACCAGATGTTATTATTACTGTTTCTTTAAGTGACTTAGTTGCCTCAAATCTCTGCAGGACCTCAAGGTTCTCTTACACTTTACTGTGAGATCATGTTGCATTAGTGATACCTCCACCTTCGATAATTGGGATTTTTATTTTAGCTTATACTTAATATTTTTCCAAATGGGAAGATGGAACTGACATCTTTAAACAAGATAAATCCGTAAAAAAACAAAAAACCTCAAACTGTTGTCAGTAGAACTTCATTTGTAACTCTTGCCACTTTTAATGGGTAATCTTCCATGTTTTTATTGACCATCTGCAAACCAACTTCTCAATTTCTTTACAGTTCCTGAGAAGATAATTAACCCCAAGGCAAGATAGAAGAGACACAGTTTAGAAAAATATCTGGTAGAAAATGCATGAAAGTATTCGGTTGGTTTAGCATATCTTCCTTGGGTAAATTTTTGTTGTGTTTTATGCCGTTTTCTCTTTGTTTCTGTCTCTTTCAGGTAAAAATCCAAATCAAAATAGCGAATTTACTTGGGCTGAGAAACACATTGATGCAACAATGTTACTTTCAGAAACAAAAGAAATTCCTCCAGACTGTGCTATACTGTACTTTGGCACATGGATGCAATAGTCCATTCAGATCTTTAGGCTCTTTACACATTCAGAGAGTACATAAATGTTTAGGAACTCACAGGACAAAAGGGTGGCAACTGGGCACTTAAGAAAAAAATGGAGAGCCAAAAATTGGCTGATATATAACCTTGTAATTATATAAGTAACTTAAGTCAAACAACAGTTCAGCTTTTGCAGCTGCACCTCTAACTCAGAGCACCCTGCTTCCAAGGGGTTTGGGGTTTGTCATTGCCATGCAAAGGCTAACTGTGTTTTGTATCCATTCTCTGATGGAATGAGCCAGAACTTGTATTCTGACTCCTTTCTCTTCTGTGTATTTTTAACAGAAAATTTTTCTAGGTAGCATAATGACATAATTTGCCTTTTCAAAATATGTCTTACAAGGAGCTTTTGTTTGTTTGGAGAGGTAGGGTATGGCTGGTGTGAGTTTTCCCCCACTGTACATGTTACGTTGCTAAGTGACATTTGGCAATGAATATTGCATGTTGCTCCTGTTTCTCTGAGCCAGCAGCATTTTGTTGCTATGTTCCAGATGTCAGTGTAGTGAGATGTCATCCCTGTAAGAATCTACATTTGAACTGCAGGAGAATGAATGATTGGCAGTGTCTTCAACAGCTTTCTTGGTATCAAAACTGATATTAGTTATGAAACTCATTTTATTGGCAGCTTCTAAACAGAATTTCTCAAAGCTTTTGAGGTCTTTTATGGTTTGAGTAATGGGACCAATATAAATCTACTTTTAAAGATATATTTCATGAAACAAGAAAAAAAAAAGGAAACTTCTCTGTCCTTTTTAAAATCCCTGTTTTCAGTACAAAAAAATAGGTTAGAAATTCATAAAAGACAAGCATACACTGCAACACTAAAAAGGTATTGAAGACAGCTTATATTTCATAACCATGCTCTGAAAAAAGGCACATGGGTAGATATTTTGGTCTCTCTGAAATTTTTTATATGATAACTATCTCATACTGTGAATTTGGCTCCTTATCCAGATGCAAAATATTCTACTTTTCCAACTCTTAAGCAGCTTGGGGCATGTATGATATCTTATGCAATGAATATCCCTTTATTTAAAGACATATTCATAAACATGCTCAGAGTCCTGTAACCCAAAGTGTATGTTGTGATTTTTAAAATGCTCCCATGCTATCATCATGGCATAAACAGTGAGTCAAATAGGTGTACTTCTCCAGCATCAGTCTTTGCATTACAGCTATGAGGCTATCAGAAAAAAGATAAGCAAATAAAAGGGTTACCCAAAAGCAGAACAAGGGTTATTTGAAGTCTTGACTGAATCCTTGCACAGAAAGGGAAAAGAATGTTAAAAACTGTCATTTTACTTCATCTTCCAGGCAACATAGTGGCAATCCAGAGTCTCCTTGCTTTTTTAAGCACACCCTCTCAGGAGGTGGTGAAATTTCCCTCAGGCTTTCTCATGCTATACTCCCAGAGCATATACTCCAATATTTGACCTGTCATCCACAAGTCTGTCACAGGAGGCAAAACTGCTGCTGAATTTTATATTCAATGCAAGTGTCAGGACATTCAGACAAGTCTCAATGAAGTTTTCAAGACTTTAAAGTATGAAATGTATGCTTAGCTTGGCACCTGGAGAGCAGACCTTTTAATTTCATCTTATTGTCTGTGGTCATGAAGTAGAGCATATGAAAATGTCACTTCTGCCAGACCAGGGCCCCTTAGCTGTAACCTAGCCAAGAATACATAACTGGGCAGAAACTCCTTCATGTGAAATGCTTTGGGGAGTCTTCTTTTCCTTCTATTGCCTCTAGATCTGTAACAGATGACAAACGTATCCATATCTCTTTGATCACTACAAAAATAAACGGGTTTGTCTAAAATCTATCACAGAGCAATAAAAGAGTATTTTAAATGGGCTCAATGCATAATCTTATCAGGGAGGAAAGTGGAATGAACCATTTGCTTCATGCTTTTTTTCTATAAAAAGTCTTGTTTCTGGGAAGAAACTGTGTTTAAGAGAGCAAAAAGGTACATAAATTGACCAATTTAGCAGCACTGGTCAGATTAGGGATACAGTAACAAATTCTTATTCTCCTGATTTAGAAAGAGATAAGATGTTCTGTTTTCCTGGAAAACAACATAATTTAAGCGAAGATAATAGAAATTAATGGTTTAATAAGAGAAAGGGGGAAAAAAGGATTGCTGAAACTCTGACTGTGCTTGCAGACCAAAATACCTATCTTTAAATAAATAGGGGTGAGGGACTGACATTGTGTGGCTCCTGGTAAGGGAGAACATCATAATTTGTACAGGTGGTGCAATGCAAAAGGCCAGCCTGTGTGAGGTGACTTGTTGCTTGACCTGCTATTAGGTGATTGCCCAAAATTTCAAACACACCAGTGAAAACCATTGGTCAACGTCTACTTGTTCTTACATGCAGAGCTGTGTAGAGCCTCTCATTAAAACCTGATTTCTTCTGTCCAATTAGAGATTCACACATTCTGCTAAGGGCTTTGTCTGTTTAGTTACTGGCATCAACCAAAAGATGATTTAATTCTGAAAGCTGACCTTTCCGAAGGAAATCTGAAATAACTTCTTTATCCATTACAGGCAAGAGTGGTTGATAATTCTCCCTGTCGGAAAATGAGCTTTGTTTCCTTTGATTTTTCTGGTTTAGGGTCTACTTTATTTTTGCTATTTTGTCAAAATTTCTTCTTTCCAACTTCATAATTGCAAGCCACAATGCAACTAAAGAAATGCTCTTGGCCAACCTCTTTGGAAGATTTTGTTCTGCTGTATGGATTACCTTCACCCAGCAGTGAAGCATACCATTAAATATATGTAAGTGCCTGTAGACAATGAACAAAGTGGTAACTTTAACCTATAATTGTGTTGTACTGCTGTTTTCTCTCCACACTGCTATTTTTACAAAGGAAATGTTTGGATCCAAAACCTGAGTCTGGTGTAAGGGTGACCCCTGGGACCATGGAGCTAATACAGTTCTAAGTATAGTGCAGGGATTGGATGGGATAAGCAACCTATGAATGTCCTATGGAGAAACATCAAATATTGTATATATTGAGGCTTAACTCTGTTAAGTGCTCAAAGAAGAAATGGCAGTCAAGAACTGTTTTTTTAAAAACAGTCTACGGCTAGATTAAAGTGACCTACATATTCAGAAAACTTAATTTATTCAGGCTTTGCACCCAGCTAAAATCACACAAGTGAATGAGTGATTTTGCATCAGTGTTTAAGAACTGCAATAAACTAAACTCTGGGTAATGGATTTTCTAGGTATGACAGCCAACATATCATATTATTTTTGAATTTTATTAATTTTATTTGAATAACTACTGGAATAAAGTACTTATAAATTGTAACTGCTATAAATTGTAATTGCATTGTAAATAAATTCCCTATTCCTAAACAGACAAGTAAATCAAGTGAGGCCCATATGAGTCAAGGCAATAATAATACCTCCACTAAACTTTAGATGCTCATTATTTTTAGAATTCAAGTTTTCCATCCCTTGAGAACCTTATTCCTACATCCTAAATCAAAATCACCAAACACATCCCAAGTTTATTCTTTAAATATACCCTTCATTCCTTCAATACTGACAAAAAGAACATTGCTTGAAAGCCGAGCCAAAAACCAAAACAGTACTTATTCCAAAAGTGAAGTGAGGGAAATAGATTCTTGTTCAGGAATTTGTCCAAGCAGAACTCAGTGCAGTACAGCTGCAACATAATAAAAAGCAATGCTGAAATCCATGGCTAGCCTTTCCTCTGCACTACAGACAACGCCAGAGCTCTCTTAACTCTTCAGAGACTCCTTGGGAAATGTAACACAGTGGTCACCTGGCCATTAAATCCTAGAATATTGTGTATGTGGCTATGTAAATTTTATGTAAAGCAGCTCTACAATTGACAAGAAATCTAGATGAGATACATAGGCTGAAAAATCTGAAATAATTCAAAGAAATTAAAAGATAAGGGAGATAGTCAAAGAGAGACATAGACCTTGATTCCGAGTCTAAAATTCTGAGAGGTAACTGTTTGACATATTTGGCCATAGTGCAGGGCAACACAGAGGATGAAATAACATAGGCACTCTCACTGTGGGTCTTCATAATTTATTCCTTGTTTGGTGAAAATTTCCCTGAATCATTTTAGTATGTAATGATGGTTAGGTTCCAAGGCATTTTGGAGGAGCAAAAGAGCAAAGGAGGGAAGCAAGAGCATTTGAGGTGGAACGGCATGTTACGTTGTTTGTTCTGTCCTTTGATTGTGCCTATTTACTTAGGGCATCAGATGCTTTGGTTTGCTTTTCTCTAACATGCAATTATTGTGGGAAAGCTACGTCAAGTAAGTGAGTGTTTGCCTTTGATCAGAAAGGCGATGAAAGATGTGGTCATTCTGATGTGTTCTGGGGCTAAGCTCCCCAGCACAGCTGCTGATCAAACTCTCATGAGTCCCACAGATAATTCAGATCCCTGGTACAAGGTTGTTTTAAGGAAAATTGATTGATTCAATGTACTGAATTGGTCTTAGAATTAATTTCTTCTGAGAGCATGCCATATCCTTAATTTCATTTAGAAGATATTTGTTGGCACCTGTAACAAACTTAAACTGCAATTTCATGGTCCTGCTTTTGACAGGCTTTGGAAGTTTTTGTAAATATTTACCACAAAGGGATTTGAATGAAAGAACTTCATCATCAGGACTAAATGACAGAAAGTGCATATTTTAGCAATATGCACTGAATAAGGGGGAGTGAGAGATGTTTTTATTACAGGTATTTACTACTTAGGTACTCAACACAGATCTGATATAGACAAGATGATGTCAAAACACATAGAATTTCAAGTTTAGTATATACATAGTCTTTACATTTCAGTGGCTTGCATCCAGTAGTCTTTAACTGGAAAGTAGTACAGCTTTTTCAGAATAGCTTTCTGAAATGACATGGAAATGAAGGAATATGGGGAAAAAAAATTTTGACTGGAGTTTATGTTGATCTGTCATGATAAAGACAAGAAAAAAATTTCAATTTGTCATCTGCTGTAGAATAGAAGTGTTCATGGTAAGCCAAAGGGATTCCAGGCTTCCTGAGAATATGAACAGATTTCTTTTGGAACTGTTATTTGTTTCTTAGTCTTGAAGTGGGTTTTGGCATAGAACTCAGACCATCAGGGATGTAACCCTGACGCGCAGTGATCTTATAGCTTAGTGCTTCAGAACTGTCCTTGTGTGTTGTACTCCTACTACTTAGACTGTAGATTGTCTGCTCCACAGCAGCCTGGAGCCATTGCCACTTGACTGGAGGTAAATTACATAGTTCTTAGAATAATGATGGGAGAAATACTTGAGATGAAAAATATTAAAATACATGGCGCTTAACTTCAAGAAAAAATGAAAGAAGGTTCCATGTCTGCCCACAGTAATTACCTATCAGATATATCTCCATTCATGTCGCTACTGTTATTAGTATTATTAATTTTATAACTATGGTTCAAAGGGATCAAATCACATTATGTTTGAAATAGTACCAATGAGAAACAAAGAAGGCCATCCTTGCCCAAGAGAATCTATAAAGTGGGACATAGAACTCAGTAACATATGGACAGATAGACTGAGGTGCCTGTCAGGTGCAATGGAGTCACCAGCCTGGCAAGGGTAAGGTCCTGCCTGAGTGCATTGGAGTTGAACAGCCAAGAGTCCAGATGATTGGAAGATGCCTACATATAGAACTCTGGTTGATGAATGCCATTCCAACAGACTTCTGTCTGACATGATTTGAGGTTAAATCAGAGTTAGATACAAGCTATATGTATGGCAGTCAAAGAAGGAAAAAATGGAAGGAAAAAAACCTTCTTTCTATTCAACCATGCTATGCCAAACTCTATCTTGCTCTACTACTTTGAAAGCTGTTTTAAATTAACTGTAACTATTTATGCAGTTACAGTCTACAAAATTTTTAACATATTTAACACTTTCTGTAAAAGGTGCTATATGATTTATCATTTCTCTTCAGAACACTTGAAACTGATTAAACATTTCACTTGAGAAGCTACTTCACTTTATTTTGTATTTTAATTTATTTCACTGCATAATTAATTTGTAATCAAGACTTGTTTTGATTTTCCTAACTGTATTTTAAAACCAACCGTGAAGCAATAACTTGCGGATGGCTTGCAAAAAAAAATATGTTCCATTAAGAAAAAAATGAAGTTAGTATTGTGCAAATTTCATGCACCACAGAGTTAACCATTCGTTAGTAAGGCTTCTGAAAGTATGATCAAAGCATCCCAAAGGTCAAGTGTTGTGGGATGATGGTAAAGTGTTAAGGTCTACAAAGTCAAGAGAACATGAATGACTGCATATGCACAAATGACCATCTTATCTTACATAATTGCCTCTTAAAAAATTGACTGGAGATTAATGTAGTTGTGCTCGCCAAATTTTTGAACTTTGGACAAATGAATCTCTTCCAAGAATGCATGCTCCTTGCATTGTTTTTAATAAAAATATATGCAAATCTCATTCAATTTAAAATTATGCAACAAAATGCCATCATATTTCTCACAGCCCTTGTCCTTATTGGGACTGTGCACAGGCAGTGTCTAAAGTTAAAACCCCTTTTGAGTTAAAAGTAATGTTTCATTTCTTCTCATGCTAAAAAAGAAAAACCAAAACAAACCCAGAACAAAACAAAAACCAAAAAGCAGAACAACCTTTGCCTCTAAGTTTCACACAGAGCTGATACTTGCCAGAGATCTTGGCAAGTGCATCTCTTCCAAGAATATTTGCTCAGTGCCATTTGTCCATTAGTCTTGCTAGAAGTGAGCAAATACTGTACCACTGAGTCCATAGGCCAATAGAACATTTCTAACTGCTCCAAAGAGATAATTAACCAGCTGAAAGTGTAAGGTAACACCAGAACTGAGATCACCAAGTAATGTGATCTCATACTGAATGTGGGTGTTTTATTTGTTTGATTCTGGGGGGTGAGTTGGACTTAGTATAAGCCAAGTTTTGATTACCAAGGGCTAAAAGTGGGGAAAGGGAGTAGGGAGAGAGGCCCAAAGGAGTAAGTTTAAGTAGAGATGAGCCGAGATCAGCCATGTATATGACTTTTCTGTAGAGAAATCAGGAGGTTGGAAATAGAAGAGGGAGGATAGAAAAAGGTCAAGTCCCCCGGTGGGTTGTTTAAAACTTGTTCATTTTCTTCCATAGTGCCTGGGAAGCAGAGTGAGTGCAAAGTCTTCACTGCCTTTATTTAGGTTCTCTCTGGCTTCAAAGATTGGCAAGTTCTTACTATATTTCTACAAAGCAGACTGCTTTTCAGGCAGGTTTTCTCAAGTTCTTGCTTTATGAGTTTTGGAGAAAGATTCTGGCCAGAGATGTTCAGAAGAAAAAGTGTTTGCAGTCTTTGGAGGTTGTTAATTCCTGGAAAAACTTCTGGCAAACTCCACCTCACCAAAATTTCACAGAAAATGTTTGTTAGAATTTGACCAGTTTAAATGAGTTTCTTGTGTTGGTGTCTTTACCTAGTGGAAGTTCGAATCGTGCTCAGTTTTACACACAAAGTCAGGAAACACTGCCAACGTATACAGTCCTCTTCTCTCCGAAATATTTTATTTATTTACTCTGGAGTCTGAAGACAGCTTAGAGACATGTCTCTTGCCAGTGGTATTTGCAGTGGTATTCAGAGTGTTGTCTTCTAATTTTTAGAGTCAGTTTGCACTTATTTCTCAGACTCATGTAGAGATTGAATTTTTAGTAATAACTCTCCTAACCTTGTCTGAGGTTTCCACCATTGTTCTGCATGGTCACTGAGCTGGCCATCAGCCTCTAACACTAGAAAGTTTACTGAACTCCCATGTAAAACTGCCTTATACTTAGAAAGTAAAGAAGTGTGAACTCTTTATTTAAAAATATAGATCAATTAAGCACATCTTCATATGTCATAAGTTATTATAAGGAAGGAGGATGGGAAGAGGCACTTTGGAACAGCAAATTCACAGGATTGCTATAGAAGCAAGTTGAACATGTCTTTTCCAAGATTAAAATAGGCTCCATAATGAAACTAAATAGAGCTTGGACATCGTTGTGATCTTCAGGTTACCAAAACTGACATCTGAAAGCTCTGACCATGAGCACTTTCTTGAAGCTCACAGCAGAAGTATTGTCACAACTGGCATATACTCATCTCCCCTTGTGCTGAAATAGCCTGAAATGACTTCTTCCCATGAGCACAGAGAGGTTTCAAATCTCTCAGCCTCTGTATCACTAAGATAAACATCCCAATCTCATTCTTCCCATAGGAGAGGCTCTCCAGTACTCTTATCAATGTTACAGCCATTTGCTGAGTTTCTTTCAATTTGGATGGGACTTTTAGAACTGCAGCATTTTCCAGCAGTGACAGATTTAATTTCTGCTCTTGAAAAAGAAACCATTGGTGAATTATGTCTTGCAACAATGAACCCCATAAATATTCATTTTAGTAGTGAGGAAAGTGCCTTCCAGTTTGTCCATCTGTGTGCAACTCATAACAGCACTCTTGGACATAACAGGCAAACAAGAAATGTCATACAAGTTTGGCAATCTGGAACAACCCTCTGTAGCTAAGGTCCCACCCTCAAGTTCAGACCAGACCTTTATGCTTTTAAATAGGATTTTCATCTGCAAAAATATAATAGAGACGTATTTGTGTGTATTTTTTTGTGGGCAGCCTAATATACGCCACATTCTGGAAAAGCTTCCTTGAAGGTGTAGTTTGACCATAACTGCAATGAGAACTATGTTAATTTCTGGTGGCCATTTGTGAAAATTACTGAAAAAAATTTCAATTTTTGCAAAACAAAAAATTATTATTCCCCAAATATTATTTAAGAATTTAAATAATAATTTATTCTTGGCTTTTAATTTACATTAAATACATAAATATCATGGCAAACATCTTCAAATAAGCCTCATATTCAAAATAGCCTTGCCAGTAGCTAACATCTGAGGATCTGTCTCTTTCCTGCTCAAACACTTATTACTTCTAAAAACTTAAAATCCACAAGACAACAGCTCACTACCAGGAAAATGAGCTATCCACCAAAACGGAAAATAAGAAAGAAAGAAAGAAGGAAAGAAAAACAAATCTGCTTCACAAGAAGAAAACGAGACGTTTCTAAAGCGTTTCAGGATGACCACACACTAAGTGAAAAAAAAAGGTTCAAAATGCATGCCCTACACAAAGGATAACTTCGCTTGGCAGAATAAAACACTATCTCCTTTTACTTAGAACTACTCACTCATCAGTCAACACCACTTTAACTACTTTACATACTTTTTCCACCTTTCATAGAGTACATCAAAAGTTCAACATATACTACCAGCCAAGTAGAATATCCAGTAGGCTATATATATCCACACATATATATATACATATATAGACATGTACAAACATAAATGTATGTAGTATCAGGTATTCCATTTTGAGCTAAAAATAAAATCTAGGCATTGACAGCAGGTATATGACAATGTCCATTTTATTATTCATTTTAATTTTCCACTTTTTAAAATTTTTAAGTAGAAAGATGTGGAATATTTGCCTTTCCCATCTCCTATTGCCAGTCATATACATACACATACACATACACATATGCAAAAAGCTTCATGCAGTTATAGAATCTCCAAAATTAACTACTGTGCAATTTTGACTGTTATTTTCTCCTGCTTCTTATAGATGTTATAGTTGTAACTAGAATGTAGTGAATATAGATGAAATAAAAAAGATGAAAGGATCTGAAAAAATTTACACTGGTTGTCTAGGGTAAGCAACAGAAAAAAAACGAAGGAAAGGGAAGAAAACCTGAGACTTTAGTATCATCGCTTTAAGCTGCCTAACTGTGCTTCCCAAAGGAAAGGGATTTAGAGAGGGATTTGAGGCAAAGCAATGAGACAGCTTTACAGATATTTTACAGGAAATTTGGCCATCAAAACCACAAGGATCCTTGTCTGGGAAGTTAACAGGGGAGAGCGAGAGTTTATAATACATGGTAAATGGAAGTAGCTTTGACTCTGAAAGTAGGCAGTGCTCTTATTGAGGGAATAAAGAACATAACTGAAGGCAATGAAGGCAGAGATACATGAGAGATACATGAAACATCCCTAAACTTTGAACTAGAGATATTGTTTTTTCTCCTGCTGCCTGAATGAACATTGGGGGACCAATAGGGGCTGAGAAAAATATGCTGTATAATTTGCCAGGAAAAAGGAAGGGTAGAAGGAAAAACCAAAATTTTTAATAGGGGTCAAAGTGATAGGACAAAGGGTAAGTCTTCAAACTGAAAGAAAGTAGATTAGTTATTAGAAAGAAATTCTTAACTGTAAGGGTAGTGAGGCACTGGAACAGACTTCCCATAAAGGAGGTGTGTGCCCCATCCCTGGAAACATTCAAAGCCAGGTTGGATGGGGCTCTGAGCAACCTGATCTTGTTAAAGGTGTCCCTGGTCATAGCAGGAGGGCTGGAACTAAATTACCATTGAAGGTGCCCTCCAACCCAAACTTCTCTATGATTCTCTGATTCTGTGATGAGAGTTTCAGTAACCTGCATGGCTAGGAAGCATTATGTCTTGGAAATTATATTTCTGTTAAATGTACACATTGCTTGTCTGTAAGGATCTAGATGAGAATCAGAGTAGGGATGTCAACCACACTAAAGTCCACAGTTAGTGAGAACACAGTGAAAAGGTCTGTGGTAGGAAAACCTGTCATTCAGCCAAATTAAATTTAAATAGTAAATCATTCACAAAGGTGTCAGGCCTAAAGTTTATTTAGGACAAAAGGAGACAGGGGAGAAATATTCTGGTAGATCTGTGAATCTTCAAGAAAGAGATGACAAGGGAGTTTTTGGTTGCGGGTACAATTACACAAGGCTAAAAACCCTCAATTTCTTTACCAAGAACTGGAGGATCCTCCAGAGGATGTATTAAAGAAATGATTAGAGAAGCAGCCAAGCAAAGCCAGACCTGATGAATCCCAGAGAGATTTCAAGGACAGCAGAAGCAGAGAGGCCAAGAGAAGTTACGGTTATAGCAGTGAGTCTGAGATCTGGCAAAGCAGATGCCATTAGATGTTGTGGAAAGAATGGTTTCATTTAAGGGCAGAGGAGGGAAGCCAGATTGGAAAAGCTCTAGGAAGAAAAAGTGTAAACAGCATATTCAGAAAGCTTAGAGATGAAAGAGCAACTGCAGATGGGCCAGTAGCTAGAGAAGGAGTCAAAAGTGTTTTATTTATGATGTGAGACATTTAACATATGGTATAGCAAGTAGAACAGACTAGAAACAGTGAAAACAACAAATGAGAGAAGACCAAGAGGTCAAGGAAAGGAACAACACAGGGGAAGAGAATGGGCATATGGGAAATTAAGACCTAGGAAGAAAGAGGGTAAGAGGATGCAAACAGAAAAGAACACATGAAGCTTGCCCATGTCCATGACCATGAGGGATAAATCTGCCAAAGAGGGGAAGGGTCCCAAGCTAATAGGAAGAGGAAATATCATGTCACATGTTTAAAAAAGCCAGAAAGAGAGAGAAAGAGTGAGAGAAAGAGTGAGAAAGAAAGGAAGAAAGAAAGAAAGATCGATCAAAGGCAGAACTTGCTAAGACCTTCTGTCAAGAGAAAAGGAGAGTTTAAGCAGAGATTTAAAGGTAGTGAAGAGATGGGCAGAACTGCAGGATTAGAGTACAATTAAATTTGAGGGAGCACAGCTGTGCAGCTAGACTGAAAGCAGAACTGACAAAGTAAAGTTGAGTGATAATGAGGGAGTATAAAATGCTTTTTTTAATGCAGTGAAAACTATGCATTAAAAAAGCATAACCATTCATAGCCACGGTTTTGAAACCTCTCTTTTGAGACTTAGAAAGTCCCATTGGCCTTCAGGACAGGATGAATGCTTCATGATAGTTTCTGAACAGAATTATAAAGCTCATTAATTGGCAAAGCTTTACGAGAATAAAAACATTTATAATAGTAATGAAATCACAGAAAAGTCTGAAATTAGCACAGGTAGTTTTATGACACACATATTTCAGTCACTGACTTATTTTGTGTAAGCTTAGCCTGAATGATGGCAATAGACACATTTCCAGTAAAATATTTCCAGTTGAATACAGTGTTATTTCCCCACATGGAAGACCCAGCCCTCTCTTTCCATAGCACAGTGTTCCTTAGTGCGGTCTGAGAGTCCTGCAGAGCACACGTGCAGCAGCTGCAAGGCTAATGCAAATCACAGAAGGCAGAGACTGCGACCATAGAGCGAGATACAGACACCATGAGCCATGTTGGCTGCATTATGAACCAGATCAGGAAACCAATCCAGGTTAAAACTAACTCTGCAGAAGGTTTATTTTTAAACTGATTCATTTCCCAATCACCTTCGCTGACTAGCTGCACAAAGACTTGCAGTTGTAGAGGAAGGAGACGGATAGGCATAGTGGCAGAAGGGAAGGGAAAGAAGGGTGCAATCTTCTTTCAAGGTAGTCTGGGCCTTTTTTGTCTCTCCTCAAGGACTAAACTACCTTGCAGACAGGGGTTGAATAACTTGCTGATTTTAGACCCTCTTAAATTAATAAAATTATGTTGTATGTAAGTTTTCCAACTTCTCCAAACTACACTAGGTTCTCAACTTGTGACATCTTAGACTTACTCCCTGTAGCAGATGAGACAGTTTGTACCTGGCACAAGGAAAAGTGAACCCAATTTTCTTAAATAGCCAGCTCATGCTCATAGTCAGCCAATTTTTTTTTTTTTAATTGCCCTTCATTTCCTTAGCTTGCTTACAGTACTCTTTCTCATAAGTCCCTAATTCCTCTCCTTCCTCCAAGTACTGCCCATCCCTCCCAAATTTAGATTGCAGCCATGCCCTCTTGCTCTTAATCTTGTCTAAGTGCCAATATTGTTTCTCTCCATCAAAGAGGTGACCTTACAACACAAAGGAACTCAGGAGCAAACACAATTTTATCTGGTTTGCGGTACAAAATCTCTTCTATATCCCATCTCATCTATCATTTCTTCTTTCCAAGTATCTACTCCCTGCTGAATTATCTGAATTTATAAGCTATTGGTTAGCCCTTGTTTGTAGCGAAAGTAGGAATCAAAAATGATCATTTAACTCATGCCTTCCAGCATGTTTGAGGTCAAAAGTTGTTCTAACTCCTTGCCAGTGAGAACAGGCAGTGGCGGCTGTTAGCACGCACACACTCAGCACCTCTGGAGAACATTATCTGAAGTGTCCCTTGCTAAAGACTCTTCTGGAGAAGCACAGAGTCTGCTAAGGCAGAAAATTCTGCGTGGCCTACAGAAATGCACTGCTTTGAATTCTAAATCCTTTCAGAGCCAAGGTGCAATTGAAGAGGGAGAAAGAACATTTGCCCTGTAGTAAGCAGGATCTTGTGATCTGAACAGTTTGAACAAGGGCTCAAATTGGTTCCCACACTTCCTAGATGTATCTAGATTAAATGTCTCTCCTTTTTTGTCTTTTTCAATCAGCCCTGGATTGTTTACATGAACACTAGTAGCTGCAGAGGAGAGATTGCAGAAAGGCTGGTTTGGTAATTCAGCGGGCAGGAAGGTGCTTATCAAGAGCTTCTAGGTCCAAGAGCCAACCACTTGTCTGGGGCACCTTCTTGCATAGCACCTTTTCTCTAAATAATTTCCTCAGAAAACAAAAATGAGATTATATCATTTTTGCTCTGATTTCAGACAACATAAATGTTGGAATACCTAAATCTTTCACAACAAAAAAAAAACCCAACAAAACAGAAAAACAGGGCACTAACTGTGTTTCAACAAGTCCTGCCTGGACCCTTCAATTTGGAATCTTGTTTGAAAATGCTGACCTGTGCAACTGTATGTGTTTCATGAACAGGAAAAAGTCTGCCCAACAGATGAACTCTAGATGTCAACTATTGCTGATCTGGGCTTTTTTTTCTAAACTGTTCTATAAAGCTTTTTAAACGAGATAATTTTGCACTTTCAGAAATTTGAAGTGAAATATCAACTTTCACATGAGAAATGGCTTTGACTCTTTATGCTTCTCACAGATCTGGTCTCCCTTTTCAGCTGGCTGCTCCATGATGCTCAATGAATTCTCTGTCTTCACATACACATTGACAAGTGAGGTGTAACTCTTTGCAGACTGTGGAGAGCAGTCATGTAGGTCTGGATGGCCCTTTTCCTAAAAAAGACTGCAGGGAAATGGCTCTCTGGATCATTAAATTAATGAACAGGCAGAATGATTTGTGAAAAACAACTGTTTTATAGGACCACCACCTGCAGTATGGGCTGGATCCCACAATGTGGAAGAAATCCAGAACATTTCAGATTAATTTCTTGACATTTCAACCTTGTCCTGCACCTCATCCACCAACACAGAATATACTCGAAATTACCAAAGATACTTCTGGCGACACACTGCAGCCATGGGAAATTGGAAAGCAAGTCATGCCATATCTACTGACAGCTAATAAAGTACTCCACAGCACTGCAAAAGATGTATTTTCTATGTCTGAAGATCAAGTAGCTTGGTCTGGGTTTTACTGAATAGTGCTGAACTTTTGGCTGTTTATTCCCAACTCTGTGATGTAAGCTGGCCTCCCTGGAAGCCAAACTCCAAGTGCTGCAGCCATTCTGTGTACATACACTGCGTGGAAAGAGTTACCTAGTAATAAAAAACATATGAAGCTGTGAGATCAGTTCCCCTTTCTCCCTCCCCAGGTGTTCCTTCGTGGTTGTGATTTTTGCACAAGCCTATAGAAAATGTTGCTTATACAAGCCAAGAAATACAAAGATTTCAGGCTCCCAACCCCTACTTAAGCATCGTACTTTGGGTTTCTATAAAAGAATGGGGAACCTAAATAGTTTTGAAGGTCTGGCCTGCAGGATCCAGTCTGAATGTTGGGAGAGGAAGAGAGAGGTTTTATATTGCTGCTCAATGACCAACAACCACGCTGAACTTTTAGCCCAGATGGTTTCTGGAATCATTTGGCATTCAACTAGCTCTGGTTTTATTACACAAATGCATTTATTTGTTTCATATATAATTGAAATTTTAACATTTAACATATATAATTTACATTGTAACACTCAAAAGCTGACCATTGCTTTGGATCCACTGTGTTTCAGAACTTCTCTACCCCAAGACACTCTTTCAAATATTTCACCCAGCAACCTTATCACAGAATATCTTTTATTAAACTTTCCCTTATGATCGACATTTTTTCTTTGTAAAAGAAAATAAACACAAGCACTAGATGTTTAACTGGTGGTGGAGTTTGGCTTTATTCCACTGACAACAGTGGAGCTACACTGTTATGCACCAGTTCAGAATTAAAACCACTCAACCTGCAGTTACACATACTTTTCTGAGGTGAGCAGGTTGCTGCATCAGAAACTGATCTGAGAATTATATTTGCAATATCTTGGAAAATCTGTCCCGAAGTCCTTACGCAGCACTTCATTTCCATATGAGCTTTATGAAAATATTTTTCACTTTTTTTTTATTGTTTGTTTGTTTGGATACCAGTACACCCACTGACACTTGAAATTCCTTCTCCTTTCATGTCACAAGCAACTTTTGCAAGAGTATTATTCAACCCTCCAAAATGAGTTGCATCATTCACCTTAATAAAAATGTCATTAAGTCCTTTCAGGCTCCTATCAGAAGAACCACCTCCCTATTTTGTTAGCAAGTTCCTTTTTTCAGCTCTGTGTACATATAGTTTATTTTCTTACTTTGTTTATGGAAAACTTTCATACTTCCGAAAATCATAGTATGTAATCTCCTCTACTTTTCCTTTATTCACTGGAACAGTTCTGTCAGCAAATGAAATAAAACTGACTTCTGACATTCTTTTTCTATCAGTCCTGCAAGGTATTTTGCTTTAGTTTTTTCCCTTATATGATTCCTGACAGAATCTGTGCAGAACTCCTTGCTGCATGATTGTGTTAATGATAAAAGGTTACAGGTGTCCAAGAGAAAACAAGACACCACAAGGAGTTATAAATCCACTGTAGGCTACTAAATACAAAGGAATACTTGAGCCACTGGTTGTTGAAGATCAAAAAAAGTATGCGGAAAAAATATTATTTTAAATATTCTCCATTTTTATTGTTTTCCTGAGTAGCCATTATTGGCCACCTCGAGGGGAAAGATAAAGCACTCAATGGAGCATTGGACTCATGCTGAGAAGATCAGTCCTGTCATATGCATTGATTATTTAATAATGTGTACTGATAATTTCTAGGAGGCAAATTTAAGTTACACGACAGTAAGACAATGTCTTTTCCAGTTTCTATGCCCCATAAATTGTTAGAACAATCCCTGATCTTTTGCAGATTGCTTTAGCTAGGGCTGTGAATAGTTTAAGAGGAAATTTACAGGTATTTTCAGATTTGAACATACATATCACATATATTGTCCTTTGCCTGATCTTTATTTTGGTCTGTTTTCTTATTGTTTAATCCAAATTCTCTTTTTCATCTTCTTTTTATTTTCTTATTTAGCTTTTCTTGATACTATCCAGGTTCTCCTTTTTAAAAATCTTTTTTCACCTTGGTTATTGTTCTTTTTATTCCTACAGATTTGTAGCATTTTACATTCATCTTATTTCGTATTCCTTTCTGAATTTCTGGTTCTCAAGGTCCTCTTAATGCATTCAATTTTGTATCTTCCAGTATTTCTTAGCTCAGTTTTGGAAATAATTTCCTATTTTATTTTTCTTTGAAACCACAGAACAAACTTTACTGCCTTTTAGATTAATTAGATTTTTTTCTCATTTTTTTCAGAGATAAGGAACAGAGATTTTTTTCCCCCTTGTACTTACATATATAACGTGTGCCTGCCTACAGGCTGAGCTCACTTTAGGGGAAGAAAGATCTTTGTTTATAGGGATCATGGCTGAAACACAGCCCTGGCTAACCAGGCTCACACAGTCGCTGACGGAACCATCTGCCAATATCTCAAAATATTTTTATTCACAAGCTGCCTCACAGCAGCATTACATTTCATCAATGCAGCACCAGGTGACCAACAAATAGTTGGGTTCTATGTTTATTTTAAAACCTATCTCCTCTAGACCTCCATGTTTCAGTACAAATTGTACCTGGGAGACACAAGAGTTAATCAGAAAGGACAAAAGAAGTCACAAATTAATTTAAATTCATAACACAGTAGTTTGAGTGTCAGCAGATGTCAGCCATTATGTGGCTGCATAAAAGTTTATAAGACAATTGTTCATAAGTACTTTAAAAGATAAATGTGTCCCTCTTTACTAGTTCAATGGCATGCTATGAAAAGATTAGTGTTCAAAAAAAGTTGGATAAAAGTTGCACTCTTATCAATTCTGTGTACTGTGCTCATATGTATGTCTAAGAAATGCAAGATACTTGAAAGAAGATTTAGATTCCGACCCTAACAACAGTTAATCATGAAAGTACTGCCTCTAACATGCTTGGCAGATCAAGACCATCACGAAAAGAAATCTAATTAATTCTTAAGACGTCTACAGAACTTAGAAAAAAATGTAACGCAGAATTCTATTATTTTAAATTGCCATATATTACTTCCTATATTTCTTTCTATTTCAAAGTAACTAAATGCCCATCATAAGTAAAAGAAATTGCTAAAGATAGTTTTTCAATTGTTATTTATTTGTACTATGGTAAGCAGCCCCACTGTTCAGTGATCACTATCTCATTGGGTTTGGCACTACACGGAGAAGCAGCCTCAGCCTCAGAAAAATTCCCATATTTGAAGCAGGGTTTCTTTATGACTTCATTTATGCTAGTGCAATGAAATGCATAGAAATACCAGGTATCTTAGAAAGATATACCGTCTGTTCAAATAAGTTAAAGTCAGAGGAAAATATTTGTCTCCCTGCACAGGAGGTTTTGAACTCAGTCCCAAAAGGAATATTTTAGCAAGTGCCCTGCAACAACTACCAAGTGACTCAAAATTCCTGCAACTCTGATTGAAAGGACAATAGCTTCCTACTAATTATAGCCACTTTTTGCCTCACTTTCTCTCATTGACCACATGAAAAACTCGCTGAAGAAAGGATGAGAGACACCCTACTCCCTTCAAAAGCATCTCAAAGAACCAACTCAAGACTAGGCAAAGAGCCTAGGCTGCCCTTCCAGCTGATGGAGGAGACAGGAAGCTTTGTGTGGTGTCTGGGGTGGATCACCCAAACAAACAACTTTTCCTTCCTGTGCCTGGCTGAGGGGAACCTGGGGAAAAAGCTCTCCCAGGCTGCCCTGGGCTGGGGGCTGAGAAGTGTTGAGAAACGTGGGTGCTCCTGACGCCTGTCCAGGACAAATCCAGCGTTTAGCCAAGATTTGCTGTGCTATTTTCAAGGCAGAAACCCAAGCCAAAGGTTTGAATCAGACATGTTCAATTTTCTGTGTTTCTAATTAAAGTTTGCAGTTTTTATGTTTTGTTTCCACTGTTTATTTTTAGCCAGATGATGGGTCCTTTTATTATTGGAGGAGATAATTTTGATTAATGTTTTTTTAATTCTGAGAACAAACATAAAAGGAGGTTTCTGTAGAGGTTTGTGTTCTTGGTGAGCGTGGGAGACTGTTGGGGCATGGTGCTCTTCTCCACAAATAATTTTCAGTGTCACCAAGTGTTGGCCAACATGGAGTGGAGGGAAGAGGGACATTTACAGCAACTAGTGTGAGTTGTTAAAGGTTAAATATAAGGGTCTATCCCTGGTGTTTTAAAGCCAAATAATCTCACATACAGAGAAGTTTAAAGCCCCAGTCTTGGGATATTTTTATCTCATTTTCCATGAAAGCCTGTCAAAGATTTTGTTTGTTTCAGATGTGAAGCTGGTCAAACCTGTAGAAATAAATCAGAGATTTTCCATTGACTTCAGTGAGAGATGAGTCAGTGTACTGTTCTACAGAACTAGTTATTGCATCCTTGTGGTTTTCCAAAGCAGATTTTCAAATATTTTAGCTAACGAAAAGAAATTAACAGAATCAAATATTCCTTGCTAGATGCAATGGTATCAATCAAAGGTGATTCATTGCTACTACTACTGTGGAGCTACCTCTACTGCTTTTTCATTCTGCAAATCCCTTTGGTCCATTTTCATGTTGCTTGACAGTTCAGAAGTTGTTTCTGAATTAACTTACTTGAAGACACATTGGTGATGTTTATACAAGCTCATGGTGCTCTGCCTGGCTGCCTTGTGAGCTGATCTCATATTTCTAATGCCCATAGTGTTCTGTTAGCCATTGTTCTGCATTAAATATCTTTGCTTCCTGAGCTATTTATCAATCTCTAAATGCATCTGTGGATGCTTAATCACTTCTCTGTAATCTCAATGCTCTCCATTCACTAACAGTGCCTGTTTCAAGTCTTTACTCTTTTGTTAAAATTCTGAAATAAAGGCCCAGTCTTGGAAAGGATCTGTACATGTACAAATCCCTTCTGACTGTGGAGTGTCTCTGAAACAGCATGGCATTCTTCCTAGAATGGGAGTATGGAACAATGTGAAAAATGAAAGGCAGTGCTTTAGAGGATGCACCACTTTTGTTAGCACATAACATTTTTTTCCATCATTTGTTTAAAACACCCTGAAGCATGCAATTAAACCCTCAAGCATGCAATTAAATTATTTGACACTTGAATTTACTTTTGAAATTATGCTTATTTGTCTGTATAATTTCCATACATAATTGTTTTAAATTAATTCATTAAACTCTTTGTTGCACATGGTTTTAATTAATTCTAATCTGTAGCTCAGGCACATCAGAATCAATATCAAACAGCTTCTGCTTGCATGTCTATCTACAGAAGGAGAACATTCTCTTGATTACAGCATTGAGGTAAGAAGAGAGATGAACTCCAGAAGGTTTTAATAATTGAAAGCAGTGCAACTGTAAGGTAGAGTGTTTAAAAATTTCAGGTGCACTGTAGAAGCATCCAAATGTACTACATAATCTTTCTATGCACAGTCCTTCATACAAAGAAATGGTATTGAAACTTTTTGAGGTTCCAGTGTCTCAGTGGTGCTTATGACTTCCAGAATGGATTTTTTTTTCCTCACTGACAGTGGCAAGAATCAAAATATGAAGTCAGATACCTGTGAAGTTGTATATGCTACTGAATGAAACCCTTGTTATTTTAACATAATGCTTCTGTACTTTAAATATATATTTCTCAGGAAACAATTTGTCATTGACTTAACCTGCAATTATTACACTGTCTTACACTTTATCATATCCAAGACCATTATTCTACATTTATGCAAAAGCTGGTGCATTGTCAAAATTCTAATCACTGTCTGCAACACTCTTCTTGTATGATCATATTCCTGCTGCTATTTCTTTCCCATCTTGAAAAATATTATCCAGACAACGAATTCTTCCTCTTTCACTGTGAAATAATAATCACTATATATTTTTTTTATATTTATACAGGTTAAGGCATTAGTGAGCAAAAAGAAAAACATCCTTCTTCAATTAATCATTGTCTTTACAGTTGAAAAAGATTATTATATTTCTGGCTATAGAGAGATTTTCTCCTACGAAGATGTATTATTATTACTCTGTGAGAGAACTTCAGAAACCAAACTGTTTTAAATTGCTGTCATGAGAGTATAACATGTACATACAGTTTTTTGCTTTTAAAACTGCCATAACACATTTTTCTATAATTTTATATTTGTTTAATAAAAATTTCTGTTTATTTCTTAACAACTATGCTGGAATTACTATTGTAATTTCATCATGAGTGATTAAAACACATTTCTGCTTTATCTGCAGCAAATCTTGGGACAGCTTTTGTGCTCTTTCCTAGTACTTAAAAAATAATTTATTGAGCAAATAAAATACATAAATTCATATTAATTAGTCAGTTTTTACTTATTTAAATAATTTTTCTACTCTGTATTACCTGTGTTCTGGGTTTATACTCCTAGATATTTGCCTATACACACAGGTTGTTTATTCAGTTAAATAAATAAAAATAACTAATGCAATCACAATCTTTGAACAATTGAAGCCTGAGCATATCCTAGCTGCAGTTCCTTTAAAATAACTGCAGCGATTTTGCAAATGCATTTTAAAAGCCTTTGAAATCTTTGCCATGCAAATTATTAAAAAGTATCAGGAGATTTTGATTTTGAACATACTGCATAAATGCAAATTGGTAGTGCTTGAGCTCAGTTGCATATGCCTTTCTTTTCAGACAGGACTTGGGGAAATGAAGACACCTTTGGCAAAGAAGCTTTAGATGCAGTCACTCATCAAATCTCCCCTTGAGAAGCAAATCCTGTCATATTTCCATTAATCACTATCAGTCCTTGGTTCTTTTCCTCTCTTTTACCAAATACAAAAGAAAAAGTCTTCCAGCAGTGATCTCAATGTTGGAGCTGATTGGTGTCCACTTCAATGTTTTGAGGCAGAACTTTCATTTCCTTCAAAAGACTTCAAAGCCTCGACCTGTCCTGAGTAAAGCCCAAAGAAAACCTCTTTGCAGTACCTCCCCCTTAGCTGGGAAGCTTCCTCTTCTGCAGCCCCAAGAGCAGCTCAGAAAATGTTGCCATATTGCACATTCCAATCCTGCATGCTACCCATCAAAACTCTGCACTACACTTAGCAGCATTCACAGGTACCAAACATTTGCTGTATACAGAACAGTTAATGAAATTTGTCCAGAAATGTTCTTTCAAGCTCTTTTCCTGGGTCATATATGTAAAACCAAAGATCTGTGTCAATACAATTCTATCTCTTTTTTTTTTTTTCTCTCCTTTAACAGAAAAGATTTAAAATTAACTTAAATGGATTGTTTCTTATTTCAGGTTTGCAAGAAAATGAGGTCTTCAGAAAATTCAAAAGAAGACTATTTTTGAAGGAAGATTTGTGGATAGGTTTTACATAAAGATTGGATTTATTTTTATTGAATTCTACAGTGAAAACAAAGATCAATTAAAAGTTTCATTATTTGGTGTCCCTGTAAAACACTGGTTTTTTGATTGAGCCTTTCTTTTATTCTGGCAATGAAAGAATGAATTTTGTAATATTGCTTTGAAATAAGGAACGGATGGTCTCCCTGTTTGGATGTACAAGTATTTTGGCCATGCTGCAACCAACAGTAGCCATTGCAAAGAAAAAGATCAAGATATTGCATTCAACCTATCTAGCTCATTTCAGACACACATCTAAACCCACTAAACACCCCTGCAGCACAATTTTCTGGGCTAAAATGCAGGTACAAATGATCTACAGACCCAGACTCACTCAGATTTCTACAACAGAAGCTTTGTACCTTCACTCAGCTGTAGCTCTTTAATCATGTCTTTTTTTGCAAGCTAAATTTAAAAGCAATAAAACACAAATTAAATAAAACTAAATTTTATACTATGCTGTTTGCCTGGCAAATCTTCTGAAAGAAATATTTGAAAGTTTACCAAATAGATCAAGTAATGATATTTCCCAGACTCTGGTTTTATCATCATGTAGTTTAAGCAATGATAGATGGCTTTCAGCCATTATTGGTCAGATAAGTACCAGTTAAAGGACTGGAGGATTGTGGTGGTGATATTTCTGCCATTGGTTTAGTTCTAGTCTAAGTTGATCTGTGTCTCTTGTAATGGTTTTCAGTTGTTGAAACACTGCTTCATTTGTTCTCCTTCTACTGGTAAAAACAGATGGGTTCAAATCTTCTAAACACAAAGGAATTGAAGACTGTGTCTCAGGGCAAAATGAAGCCCACGTGACTTCACAAAATTAGTTTATATGTTCCTTGACATATAAGGATACACATTTTACATTTTTTCATAAAAACATTTTAAAAGCTGCATGAGACATATTAAAGTTGCAGATGTGCCAAAGAAAAGAGACTTGGACTTTGTGTGTGTCCTTTGCACACACAATGTCAGATTTCTTTGAATTTTTCCAAGTCCCACACTAAAAAATAGATTAATCTTTGATGACACTTAATAATTTTAACAGACATTACCAGTATTTGACAGTCTTCCATAGAATACATAGATGCAGCTTCTTTTTTTTTTAGAAATTTTGGTATTTATGCTGCGGCTATTTGAGTTATTAATAAGAACAGGATGATACTAGTACATAAGTTCTCATCCCGCTCCAAAAAGAATGAGTGCCCTGGGTGTGATTCCAAATATACCTCTCTCTTGGGTTTCTCTTGTATTAACTTAAATTACAATGAGCCATAATAGTGCATATTTTCTCTAGAACTTGGCTGCGTCTCAGGTCTCTCTGATGGCTCCTTCTCTATTCCGCTTCCCTACCCCCTAACACTACTGAAGTCCCTCTACTCTGACACTGAAATCAAGTGTCAGTGAAAAGTTAATTTTGCAAACATGTTGAGATATGGGTTTTCTTTACGAAGTAAGATTCTCTCAGCAAATACTCCATAAATCAAGTTATTTTTGAAGTTCTGGCTCCTTCTATATTCATTAAAACAAGACACAGGAAAAAGACTGTTGCATTTTAGGCAAAGGGTATTACTTATACCTGGCCATAGAGAAAGTTTTCTGCCAGTTGGCTGTTTAAATTTGGCAATTATAACATCATGCTAGATTTTTGCAATTCTGAATTCAAATTCAGATACTAGTCCTGATTCAGTTTTATTTCTGGCATACAGAAATATATACTATTTCTGTATGCCAGAAATAGTGATTCCATACCTATATTTTATGGCTATAAAGGGTGGATATCAATATTAAAAGAAGAAGAACTTATTCTTCCAGGAAGCAACATTGGTATGTACAGGAGTAATTTGTTGTGTTCTAGCATCTTCTATTATTGTCAGGAGCAAGGCTCCTGATCTATGTTTACAACGAACTATTATGGTGTATGTCATAGTATTTCCAAGAACCTCATCCACTTAGAGATTGTTTTGAAGGAGATTTGGTGTCTTTTGGAGCCAAACTAATTAAATGTCTTAGTATTCAAACTTTGTTTTCAACCATCTGAGCTCATATTTATAAGAGAGAGACATACTAACTAGTATTGAGATGACGCTCCCTGGAAACTTTAACTCATCCCTGCAGATTAAATCTTCTAAAATATAAAACCTATTGTAGTAGATCCTAACCTGCAACATTATTCTTTCTTGGGGTGAAAAAATCAAAAATATTATTAGTTTATCTTCTTTAATGAGTGAATTAAGAATGTGCTTTAGAATTTTCTTTCTTTTTGTTTAAAAACAATAATTCCTCAAAAAAGAAAAAAAGGAAAATAAAGAAAAAGTTAAAAAATAGGAAAAAGGAAAAGTAGAAAGAGAAACATACTTTCTTACATCAAAAATAAATAAACTTTCCTGCATTAAACAGACAATGCTAAAATGTATGAACAAAATTTAGGTTATCTTTAAAGAAAAATTTAATATCCAGGCACAAATTTGCTCTAGGATCATAACACTTTTCAAAAATTATATTCTTGCTGAAATTTACTGATTTATTTCTGTTCTTCGTTTGCCATCACTTAGTGGTCTGAGAAAACTGATTTAATATTATATGCAGAAACAAGTCAGCTACAACATGGGGCGAATGCAAGTTTGCATTTAGCAAAAGTAATAAAAAGGGTTGGATTTAGTTTTGGATCCTAATATTGTTAATATTGTAACACAGATATGATCAATTTGTATATTCTGTTTATCAATTTGAAAGTAGCGTTAAGCACTAGAATAGGTGGAAACTCTCTCTTGATGGTAGTTAAATTATTACCAATACTCACAAAGCCTGTTTTTGTATTACAGTTTTAGACCTTTTTATACATTCATGGTGTTATGAAAAGTTATTTCACTGGGGTTCATTTAACTTATGAAACAGGAAAAGCTCGATGGAGTCACGGAACCCAGTCATGGCTCCAGCAGGAGGTTTCCCGGAGAGAATCCTGTGCCGCCCATCCTGCCCTGGACCCAGCTGGCACAGCCAGCCTGGCTGGGCCACCAGCCCACTGCCCTGTACCCAGCTGCAGGATCAAAGCACGCTGCTCTTGCATTCCATCTTCACCAGCCTCAGTCTTCCAGTGCTGGAGATGAGCACTGCCATCCTTACGAGCAAGGGAAACCGAGGTTGGTTTATTTGCATACGGCCACACAGCGAGTCGGCGATGGAGCGGCGCGGGAGCCGCTGGCCGGAGCGCGGCCACGAGCACACCGTGCTGCTGCAGTGGTCAGGCCACGCGCCAGTACAAGCCGAGACATTCTAGGATAAATTGGCAGTACGCGCTCTGAGAAGTTTTCCTCCATTTATTTTATTATGTAGTGAGTGATACAGCAAAATCCCCTGTCTTAGAAGGATATAAAATAACCCTACGCGTTCGCTGAAAATTTACATCGTTGAATGCCAGCCTGAAGAAATGGAAGCTGGAAAAGAATTAAAAAAGTATCAAGGTAAATTAACATTCTGCCACATTTTTAAGCATTTTTAATGTGTACATAAGCTGTATTAAAAAGCTCGACAAGACATTTAGCTGATAGGTGGCATAGCAAAGAAAATTACATTTTTAAAACTCCCCAATGGAGAAGGAAGAGACTGAAGGAATTTGACATGGTCATTAGCTTGTAGGATGAAAACAATTCATTGATATCTATTCCACGTGTTAGCCTCTGGTCCTTAGGGAGGCAATATGACTTTCCAACTTGAAGAAAACAAGATTAAAAAAAAAAAAAGTACTTGAAAAATTTCCCCGGAAAATCTGCTTAATGCTGGCAATATTAAGTCATGGGCATAGCTCTGTGACTTGGGACTCTTGGAGCATTGAGCAAAAACTTGAAACTGGGCCGCTGGGTCCCTGGTGACAGAGTCAGCGTAATGTTACAGGAATGCTCATGTTTTTTGACACAGGGAACACTTCAGCAGTTGATCCCTGCTCCTTTTCTCTCCCCATTCTTCTTTCCTTTGCAGAAATGTCATTTATTTAATTAGAATAAATGGGCTATGCTAAGTATTTGAACCAAATCTGGGATGTAGCAATATTTGGATGTGCCCTCAACCACAAACTCAGCATGCCCCTGCCTCTACAATGTTGACTTTGGACTCTTGAGAACCCAAGCACAACTGGGGCACTTGGGGCAGGACAACTGGATAAGAAGAAGAGATTTGTGGGCCAAGGAACTTGACCAAATATTGTGTTCCAAAAGCCAGCTCTGTACACAAAGTATAAGGGAGCAATAGTTTATTCAAGTGGCTCAACACAAAACAGATGGTGAGATTTCAACAGAGCAAAGGACTGATGGATAGTTACAGCAGACAGACACCCTCAGAAGACTGAGACCCCAAAACTGATATGTTTAATGCTCTGATTTCCCGTGAGACTTAAACTTCTGAAGCCAATTTGTGTGTTTCAGTATGTTAATTGACAAGTAGTGTTTCCTCACAGGAATCTAACCTGTTTCTAAAAACAATTTCTGGGGTTTTTAACACAGTATCACGGGTCAGATAATGCCTCTTGTGGTTTTGTTTGTGGGTTTTCTTGGTTTTGCTTTAATTTTCACATAAATATAAAAGAAGAATACAGTCAACATAAAAGTTTTCAGATTCTTCTATGAGACCTTTCTCACCTTCAGTCAAGCTTCCTGCCCTAGGAGGAGCCTAGACAATCAGTACCTCTTGACTTGATGCACTGTTCTTGTTTTTGCATTCCTGAGAATCACCTTAAAATGTGCCTTAGGTACAGAGGACAAAAAGCAAACGAGCAAGCTATAAAGAATAAAAATTAGAGGTACAACTTTGGTTTCTGGTGACAGGAGTGATGAGATTTTTCATTTTGTCAAGTTTCTAACAAATTCTAAAATCATGCTTTTTGGAGACAGAATAGAACTCTAAACTATTGAGTTTAAATTTCCTTTTGCTTCTGGTAAAGTGCAAGTTCTAGGCTATAGCAGGTTTTTCTGTTTTGTTTTGCTATAATTTTATTCCCCTGGTAATCCCAGAAGCAGGACAAGAATTAATTTCAAACAAGGATCTTTATTGTTTGCATAGCTCAATACTCTATTTAATCACAAAAGCATGTTTGTTGTTCTTTTAATTTAATTTTCTTTGAGAAAATGATGGTTCAAATTAAGGGGAAAAATGTTTTTTCAAAACTCAACAGTTCTGTGAAACCTTAAACTGTTTTTCTTTATGTTGTCTAAAGTTTTGGAAAAAATGTAAATGCTGCCAGTTGGGTTTTTTGGGATTTTGGGGCTTCTTTACAGTGTCAAAGACATTGACATTACATTACATTGACATTACAGTGTCAAAGACCAATCATTGATTATGGTCCATTGAGCCCAGACAAGTAATAGTGGATGAATTTTTTTATTCACACTATCACGTTGATATTGTATTATATGTATTTATTTAATCCACTGTGTGCGAAATTGTTCTGAACATGGAGGTCAACAGTTATTAGTCACCAAGACTTCATCTACAGCTCAGGCTTCCATACTGCAAAAAAGCAAAGTGTAGATTCTCACAAATGAAGGCAAACATCTGTTGAGCAAGGAAGGAAGGGTTAGTCAGCTTTGTTTGAGAAAAAAAAAGAATACAAATTAAAGTGGAAATAATCCAAATTTAGTTCACAGACCTGAAAGTGAGGACGTGTTTAAAAACACCTAAGATTTGGCTGAAGCTTGAGTGTCAGTCACAAGAAACTTAATATTCACTGGAAGAAGGATATCACAAGATGAATTTCCATGTGATCTATGCTGCCACTGTTGTGGATCACTGGAAAGTCTCCTACTGGGTATTAGTTAGAAAAAAGCTCTGAAACCTCAGAATGATCTTAAACTTTAGCAGAAATTATCTGATTTGAAAATTCAGCCTAGAATATTTTATTTCCTACTGGTCTTTTAAAACATCATTATCTTTCAATCATGAAGAATTAACTGCAATTTGTTACCAGCACTTTAACAGAAGAACCAAAAGGTTTTTTTCCAGTGCCTGTGCTAATTGCACCTTTTCCGACTGTGATGCATTGACAGCAAAGGGACAGATATCCATAGGCTTAAACTGTCTTTTGCTTCTTGATGATCATAGAAAATATTCTCTTAGGATTCAGGAAGAAAAAAAGCCATTTAAAAATACTGTCATGTGGACACATAAAATCTCTGTATTTTTACAAAAACATAAATGCACAGTAAAACTCAGCTACATACTCACCTAATATACAGAACTCAATCAAAACCATTAAATATCAAATTGGACAGAAAATTATGTAGCTCTGAATGCTGCTGTTAGGAAACATCTTCTATTTTGTCCCATCACCTCATTCTAGAATTTGATTTTTATATGGTCCAACATCTTTTTATGTCCCCAAAATAAATTGTCTACAGTGGGTGTAATCTACCATAATCCAAAATTTAAATTGTCCCATTGGCCACATTAGAAGGACCAAAAACTTCTGCAAGCCGTGGTGTGTATAATCCATTCATCTGTTCATTTCTATGGTGTTTTGCAAAAATATAACAATTAATAAATGGAACAGAAATAAACTGAAGCAAATTTTGAAGGATATACAGCACAGTTAATTTGATGCAGATTTTGAAAATGTGCAATTTACCATATCCAGTGATTCACTAAGCATAAATCTTTTGTACTTGAAAGTCAAGTATACTAGAGATGAAATCTCAAATCTGTTGAAGAGAGTGGAAGTTTCCTCTTTGATTTCTAGGGGCCTGCATTTTACTGTAGGTACATTTTCTCTTCTAAAAGCACAATTCTCATGGAATTTTTTGAGTGGGCAAATTGTATTAAAGTGGGATCATTGTCTGTTTCTGTCTTTAGACATGCACCACATAGTGTAGACCTAAAATGGTACCAAAGAGAGACGGATTTGAATGAAAAATTTCATGACTTCAAAGGGTCAGTGATATAAAATCAAACCTTTTATTCATACATGTTTATGATATTCAGGAAACTGATCACTTAGATAACTTCACCAAATAATGTACTTGCACATATATACTTTATTTCAGAAATGAAAATAACCTATCCTCTATCATTAGGAATACTTAGGGACTTTATTTGAAAAATATCCTAGAAACAGTTGAGTAACTTCTTTGATCACATCTACCAATTATTCTCACGTAAATATTTCTGAATTTTGCATTTTCTAGCTACTTCAACCAGCGAAATAAACGTGAAGGTGGGAATATTTAGATAATTTAATCATTGTATTGGTATAAAATTTGTTTGCATAAGAGTTTAACCAAGCAGCCTGAAGGCATAATTTCTGTAGAGCCAATATTAGGCCCTGGCTCAGCTGGGGGGGCTTAAATACATGCTTTCTGCAAAAAATGTGAGATATACCTGCCTGAAAAATAAGAGTGTTGCTGTCAGCATCAGTTCTTACATCCCAAATTAGATGTATTCCCAACTCCAGTTAAAATCTGAGTTTTATGGTTAACTGTTCAAAACCCAGCATTTGGAGGATGAAGTCTCTCACATGAAGAATATAGCTTTGTTTCTTTCAACTTCTCTGAGCAATCTGTGAATTCCTCCATGAGCTTTGCTTTCCTTGGTGACCTGAGATGACTTGAATTAACTATGATGCACTATGTGGAAAACATTGTCTCCAATCTGTCCTTCCCCACTTCTCACTTTTAATTTATTGGCCACCCACCCCTCTTTTTTCTTTTTGTTCTCATCCAAATTTTCCTATTTCCAGCATATGTTTTAAGATTAAAAAACTCTTGTTTGGCAGACAGTATAAACGCTGTACCTCAACAGATGTTTTTAGTGTCAGTGCAAGAAGCGGCCACACGCTGATGCGGTTCTGCTTGGCACCATTTCTTGTCTGGAGAGACTGACACTGCATGAATATATTCATTTTACTGCTGGGTTCTTTTTTGTCATTTTTTTCCCTCCTTTCCACCCTCATGACACTGTGGTAAATTTGGTGTTTCTGTGACTTGTTCCCTCTTTGCATATGACTTTGTTTTATAAGCCATCCATGTCTTCCTTTTGAAGATGCCAATTGACCTGAATTTACCTTTGAGCACCTCTCCCTTTCCTTTAACTGTGTTACCAGGAATATGTTTTCAGGTTAACTTGTAGCCTTTACCAACTGTTTTCATGTGTCTCAATATCACTATTTCTCTCCAAAATGTATTGCTATGCAGGCACATGTATCAAAATAGTTAGGGCCTCAGTAAGCACAATCCACGAGTTCAACAGGTTTTTTTATTTACTCAGCTGGTCATGTTCTTGTACGAAGGAGGTTTTTTTCAAGCTCTATTTGAAACAGGGGACAGGTTATGTAAGGGCATAATAAAAATATGGCTTTTGTGAAGGCACAAATATGATCCAAAAGAGACTCTCTTTCTAAATCTCCTTCCGTCTCCTAATCTGAATGGATTTTTCTGGCTTTCTGATGACAGGGGAGGTTCTTCTGTGCAAATTCATGCCAGGTAACAGCTGAAAATGAGAACTGGAAAAGTGGACAAGAGAAAAAAAATGTGAAGCTAAACATTATTAATTTAGAGTGCTTGCTGACCATAAAAATCTCTTCTGGCTAAGTGTTAGCAAATGGTGCCATATGAGACACCACAACATTTCCCTCAGCTTGCGAAAGGCCATAATTGTGGTGCTCCAGCTAATCTCATGTGGTAACTGCCTGTAAAAATTGACTCTTTAATGGCAAATCTCTGTCTCATGTATTTTCCTTATTAGGTCTTTGCATGAAAAGAGAAGCATAAGGTGCAAGAAAAACGTAGAAAAATCAAGTGATGGGGCACTTGATTTTCAAAGTACAAGAATATCTGTCACATCCACAGCTTCAGTGCTCTGCTCTCTCTTCTACTACTAATCTGTTGCCTTTGCAAGCACTCACAGAAGGAATATATTCTTTTGGACCACCTTCAAGAAAATGGAAAATATTTTCCATTTTCCATGGAAAATGGAAAACCAATGGAAAATTGAATGAAAAAATAAAGTGTTTATTCACTTTGAGTGAATAAACCCACTCAAACTGTGTGGGGAAGGGTGTTGTGACAAATGTTGTCCACTTTCTAGTTAAAACTTCTAACTGCTAAGCTACCACACAAAGCCCAGATCTGCAGTACTGGGGTTTTTTTAAAGAATGAGCCCTGCCCAGAGATGCATGGATCTTTTCAAAGTCAGCATCCAGAAGTGGACACCGTTCCTGTACTCCAGAGAGCTCACCTTCGTTGCCTCTCCTTTTTGCTAATCATCTCCTGGAGCTGCTTATCTGCTCCCCAGATAATGGCTGTGAGCTGCCTGCTGTGCTTGGGCACCTGTACAGATACTTTTGTACCAATGATGTCCCTTTAGAGCTCATTCCAAAAGACAACCAGCACATGAGGCTGGTCCACAATGGCTTCAGAGGAAATGATGCTGCTGTTTGGAAGGAGTAGTGTCGGGAACAACTCCAAGAAGCAGCCCCACTGCTTGTTTTGCTTTTCACTTGCTATAGATTCCTGCTGGTCTCCTTGGGCCTTCTTCCTCTCTCTTTTTTGTGCAAGTAGCTGAAGATGTTAATTCACAAGTTAGGGGAGATGGAGCTCAGCCTGGCCTTAGGTAGCACTCAGTGGACTACCAAACCTCTACTGCAGCTGGCACAAACACAAAAATCTTTATGTCAAAGGTACATGTCTCATTCTTCTGGCTGCTTTTGTCGCAAACAAATATTTATTTTGGAGAAAGCAGGGGAAATCCAATTCTGCAGTTGTGGTTTCGATTCCTTTTGTCTGCAGCATGTTCTGCTAGGGAAGTGATGCACAGCGGTTTCTTTTTCAAATTTGCTTCTGGCCCAGCAAGAAGGTGGGTGGCAGGGCAGTTGGAAGTCATCAAGCACAAGCAATAATGTTTAGTAACCTTTTGTATAACTCTGCCCTCCAACCACTGCAATGGCTTCCTTTCTCTGTTCTTACTGGGGGACAGATCCTAGGAGGTCCTGTGTAACTTTGAATTTGTCTGAGAAATTACAAGTCTTGAATTTAAGATTCTAAACATAGCACAGAAAAGCATCACAAAAGCTTTCTTATCCATGCTGCAAAAAGGGAGCCAGCCACAAAACTGGGGAACAGTGCAGCAAGTCTCCTAAGGACACTGGAAGAAGGCAGCAACAGGACAATTAACATAAGCACGCCACAATAGCTCCCTCACGCTAAGAGTCAAATCCTAAACTCCTGGGCACCACTTGAGTAGCTAGGATCTTTATGAAATATTTATACCCAGGATGCAGCAGGTGTCAGATTTTTCTCACCCCAGTGGCAAGCATAGCTGCCTTATTGCCACCAATTAAGCAAATGTCAGCATGAAAGGCATGTTCAGAAAAAAAATTGCCTCTAGATCCCAGTAGTTGCAACTGGTTACTTGCTAATGACTAACAGTGATGATTCGTGATATTTATTCATGTGGTAGACTTTGAAAGCAAGAAGTGAAGTTTAGCATCCCTGGCTAATGCGTTCCCAAAAGCAATATGATGGCCCATTCAATGTGCTAATAGTTCTGTTAGCATTTTTTGATGTGCAGATTTTGGAAAGGAAGAGAGGCAACTTACCAGCAAATATATGTAGTGCACAAATACAATCATGCCATGGAAAAAAGCAGGGGAAATATCTGCTTCTTGACCATGTAATTTTTCTTTCTACTTTATTTTCCCTTGCACTCCTTTGTCTAGAGGAAAAAAATTATTCTTTGTCTTCCTTTATGTCCACTGCAAGCAGAAAATCTATATGCATACTTCGAAGAAGGTGTCTAGCTTTTAAATAAGCTGTTCTTCTGTTTCCTAGTGATTGCACACATGTATATTGACACAACGTGAGCCCAGAGGAAGGTGCAAAATTACCCCAGAGAGGTAATGGAAGTTCTTCATGCCAATAAAAATTTTAAGAATGCTGCCAAGTGCAGCACCATCCCCAGATGCTCCCGGATCGCCAAGGATCTCATGAAATTGAAAAGAGCGCCACATGAATGCTCATCAGATGACAGAGAAGCTGAAATTTATCAGCATTACCTCCCACTTAGCTGAAGAGCTCGTGATATTCACTCCAACCATGGGTGCAGCCCTTACTGCAGTCTCAAAACAGGCCATGACACCCTCCCATCTATACGAATAGTCTGCACACAAAGATGACAACATGCCGTGATCACTAAGGTGTTGTCAGAAAGAAGGAAACACCTGGAATTTCTTATCCTGTCAGAAATCAGAAATAAGAAGATAAACCAGAAATAAGGTAGAGCATTACTAGCGTTCAAAGTGTGGAGGAAAGACATGAAGAATTGACAAAATTTAAGTTTCTGACTGAAATGGAATTCCAAGCCAGAAATAAGGATACGTCCGGAAAGAAACATCCCATGAAGAATGGATACTCTAGAGAGAAACAGATTCTCTGACCCTTCCAAAGGAAGCAATATTCAGTAATAAACACATCTTTGACAGATGCATCAGTGAGGAAGTTGCTGCAGGTTCACAGAGAGAATGTAAATGAGGGTCATTTGCACCAGTTTTAAGTCTCACGGAGGAGAAAAGTCCTTAAGAAATGGAATCCATTTCATCAGCCATTTCAGAAATTTGAAGACCAGGTGCCAGAAATCCACCTGCAAGAAACAGAGTATACTGCTCATTTTGTAACCATATTCCCCCTTACCATGGCCCAGAAGATTAAAAAAAAAAAAAAAAGAAAGAAAGAAAGAAAGAAAAAGGTAACTAATTTAACTCAATTAATCAATTCTAAAAAGGCACACTAGTCTTTTCAATAACACCCAGGGTTTGACTTATTCCTGGAGACAGATAACAAAGCAAACTCAGAAGCAGAACATGCCAGACTGGAGTCTGAAAGCATGTGTATTCATCCTGACACACTCCACATATTTCTAGGAACCAATTTTAGGCAGATATCACCAAGGGCCAAGGACTCCTTTTCTTCTGATCTCTCTGAAGCCTATCAAAAGACCCAGCAGCAATGCAGAAAGCCATTGTCTCTGCTGAAGAATGAGCTCCAGCTTCCAACAGACATTCTGCCCACCCATGGTTGTTTGCATTCATTGCCTCTCATAAAATGCACTTTTTATTCAAAGAGGAGAAACAAAGGAACTTCTGCTGGTACTGAAATCTTGGTTTGGATCTCAGGCCTAATGAGGGAAATGTGCTCTTAACACCTCAAGTTCAGGCAGCTGGTGCAGGAGATGGATGCCAGAAGGGTTGAGGACACTCACATTGTCAGTGATGAAGGGCCTGGGTTTGTGTCATGTCGTGACAACAGAGAGATTCTTTCCAACCACTTGGCACTATCCATAAGGATTGTGGAAGTGGACTTGCTACTGTGACAAGAGTGACACAGTCAACCTGTTAGGACGCAGAGATCTGCTGTAATAAAGGCATAGAATGTGGTAAGTACCTTTTTTCTTGGAATTCTTTTCCTAGCAAATTTAATGGGCACCTTGATTCAGGGGTTAACAGACGAAAAAACAAGCAAGAGTGCAACAAAGTTTTTCAGGGCATTGGAACATCTTCTCAAGCCCTTGCAAATTTTGGTGCGTGAAATCTTCATTACTGTTGAAGAAGGATGACATAATCTGACCAAGCATATGTGGTTTTTGAAGACCCAAACAGGGTCAAAGCAAGACCAATGGCAAAGATATTTCTGAAGATTAGACTCTCCCATTCTGTAGCTTGAGGCTTGAAAGGTGGGCACTTTAGAATAGTCTGGAATATGCTTTTCTCCTAAACAATAAAGGCATCTTGCACACCAGTAAGCGGAAGCCGGAAGGAATCCAGTCCCTTTCTTGAGAAGATTCAAGTGAAAAATGGAGAACTGAGACACACATGCAGAAGCTGTACAGAGCTCCACAGAGGAAATGAAGTAAAGAATAGTTCAGGGCTTACCAAAGGAAGTCTAACCCATGATCACACACTGAAAGCTGTCAAAAAGCAAAGAACCCCAGCACAATTGTGTCATTGAGAAGGGAAACATTATGAGACATTTCTCATTATACATGTGCATAAATCACAAAGCTCACATGCTAAAGTGCTGAAGGAATAAAATATGTGGTCTCAAGCCACAGGGTTTATTCATATGCTCTGTGTGAATGTATATGTTGATTAACACTTAAAGCCAGGATACACTTATATATCTATTCTTATATAGACCATACTTTATGAATATACACTTTTAAAAAAATCTTTAACAGTGGAATTTGCAATTCTTCTTTACAAAGGTGTAACAAAAAATCAGATTTGGCTTTAATCCTGAAACTGACAAGACAAATTTTAATATTCGTCCTATGAGAAGAGCAAACAATGGCTTTGTAAAGTCCAAGACTCTTAGTTTATATTATTGTGACTTGGTAACCTAATTTTTTTTAATTATATTATGTTGGAGGTCATGATCTTCCAAATATTGAAGCACTTGTTTATAGTTTGGTGTTTAATAACCAAGTGCATAAAACATTTTCTGCTCTAAATTAACCAGCCTTTGGATCTTCACCAAATTGCAGAATACTGCTCCAGGAAAACTCTATTCCAGCTCTGACAACAGTTTAAATTGCTCTATATTTTTAAAATATTAATTATTTGAAATATTAGAAATAAACTGAAAAGAGGTGATTAATTACTAACATGAAGCAAAGACTCAGACAGGCATTAATTTATTCTTTTCAAGCTAATCCCAGATTTTTGTTTCATATTTACTTCTCCCTTTGCTATCTGCTTTTATTTTAGATTTATGGGATATACCCACCAGAAGTGTTTTTGAAGCACTCATTGTCAAGACATTCCCAGCATGACTGATAAATGCCAAGCCATATAGATGAAGTTACGGTACTGGACTGTGCTTACCATATTCAGCTCTGGGTGTAGTAAAATTAGGCACTTGTTTTTCCATTTAGCCACTTGAGTCATTCACGTCACTAAAAAGAAGGCCACTTGTTTAGGTGCCTTTCGTTAAGTGACTAAATTGAGACCCATGTGGCATACATATTACAAAATAACATTAGCTTGTTCATTAACAGGCTCCCATGAAAGCCAATGGGAATTCAGCCATGGAATTCAAAGGGGACAGACTGCACCCAGCTATTGAATTGTGTAAGAGCTTTTATTTTGATGTTAAGTTTTTGGTACTTTTTCTCAGTAAAAAGATTAAAAACACAAGTTAATAAATCTTCTAATTAAACCACTTACCAATATTACAACATTAGTGTTGGGATAAGAACAAGCAAAAAGAAAGGCAATTACAAAAGAGGAAAAGAAACAAAGGAAGAAAACTCGACAAGTAGGTGGACCCTGGCTTTGTCTGTCACTTTGGCTCCTTGACTCTCTCCAAGGCGTCTTTTGGGGGACCAGGCTAGGCAGCAGATTTCTAAGGTGCTGACAAGCCTGGCAGATTAGCCATTTCAATTTGTCCCTCAGCAACAATGCCAGGCAGCTGTAAATGACTTTAACATTCTCTGTTTCATGACTAGTCCAGGATTAGGAAAAGGTTTTTGCTTTAAATCCAGCATGGACTCACTATTAAGAGACTCAAACTTCCCTAGATAGTGAACACTTTCAGTCTACAAGCCACAAGCCCAGCCTCTTTTCCAAGGTTAAAAGGGGCATAAATCTTTTAAAAGTTGGAAAATCGCTTCAGGAAGTAAACAAGTGTGAAAGAGACACCACTCATCCACTTTTCTTTCAAGGGGATGTATGTTCAGAAACCTCTTCAATAGTTTGGAAGTCATTATTACTTTGGAGGCATGTCACAAATTTTGTCCTAGTGCAGGTGATAGACAAATCCATACAATATTGCACAATAATAATAAATTACATAAGTTTTTAACAAAGGGTGAGCACGTTTCCCAAAATGCCCCTTTGGTGCTTGAACACACCTCTTTCCAAAAACTAAATGGTCTCTCCGTTTGCTACCTGAGCTCAGGATCAGACTATGGAATCCACAGTGGAATGGGATATCTGGCAACACCATGGACACTGATGGACCCGACCTGCCCCTCCAACCCTGTGAGAGGCTAGCAGGGTTCACACAGCCATGCTGCTCTCTATATCACTTGAGCTGTGACAAGAAACACTTGACACTTCAGTCACCTTTTCTCTTATAACCTGACTGCCCTGGCTCACTAAACCTTGGTTTGCAATGAAGAAAGAGAAGTGACTAAAATGACTGAAAAACAGACTTACATTTTTTAGTATCTACATACACTAAAAAAGAGGCAGAGGGTTTGCCTACATTTTCAGCATCGGAAACCTGCAAAAGGAAAAATGAGACTTTGGCTCAAAACCAAAGACTCTTAATTTGTAGTTGTGAATATTGCACACTTCACTCTGAACCATTGAAATAAATGAAGTTTTGTCATTGGTTTCACTAGAAACTGGCACCAAGCCTTCATTTGGTAATTTCAAGTCAGTTTTACAGCTGTGAGCCAATGCACAAAGCATATGGTTTCTGATGCATTACAAGTTAGAACTGCCTAATGAACATAGTCTTAGAAGATCGCTTTCTTTTATGTATAATTTATTGTGTCTTCATCAGTGAAACCAATTCAAAGCACAAATGCAAGGGAAATATATTGGGGTTGAAGCTAGAACTACAACAGAATATACAATAGTAAATGTGCAAAACATTTTATCTTTCTGCAGTAGTTCCAATGGAAACCTAAAAAAATTGAAGAGTCTACTATAAAAAAATCTTGTCTCCTTTCAGCAGTCTTTGAAAAGCTAAGAAAGCTGGGAAAATAAGGGTTTCAACTCATTTTTAGTTAAAAAAAAAACCCTATAGCAGCATCTCTTTCAGGATTGAATAAAATCAAAATGGACATTTATGTCAATAACTCGGGGGGAAAACATTGTTACTCTGGACAATATCAAGAGAATTAAAATTTTATACTACTCTTTTTCACTGACACTTTGCTGTTTCCCCAAAAACCGCATCCAAATATTCAAAAACACTAATTGTTCTGAAACACATGGCCAACTGACAATAAAAAATCCTTTTTTATCTCATTATTTCTTTCATGGCCTAAATTATTAACTTGCAATTTGCCGTATAAAATTCAGTTCGGGAATAAAATTATCTCAATATAATATTTCCAAACTGTTGCCAAATTGGTAACTTAAAGTCATCTCACTGTTTAATCTGAATAGAATTTAAAATAAACAGAGGGGGGTTTGGGTAAAGACACATATGGATGGGGGAGAGTAATATTAACAGAGTATTTCTTATCCTTCCTAGTTACGCTTCTTGTGTTTGTCTAAGCAGCTTCTTGCCAACCTTAAAATTCATTATTATGGGAAATACTGAGCTCATTGGCTGCAACACCTCCATTTTAGAAATCAGACTACTACTATCCACCACATGTTCTGGCACAAACCCAGGTTCCTTCTCTCCCTGCTCATTCCTCTTGTCCCTCAGCCTCATTAAAGCCCCACAAAATTAACTATGGAAACAAGAGCTTTAGAAAAGTGATTTCAAGGATCATGTCAAATGCTGCTGCTTCATGGCCAGAGCCACGGCAGGGGAGGACAGAACTCCACAGAGGCCATGAGGGCTCTGAGTGGGTTCAGGGATGTTCCCACATGGAAGAGATTACAGAACTGGAGAATGAAGCCAAGCAATTTGTTCATCCTTCGCATGATCATGTATTTTGCATATGTTGCGCAGCAATGTACCTTTCAGTTGGGACTGGTTATGTTCTGCTGAAGTTCATCTTATGTAATGCTGATCAGTTAAGACCACAGATGCTGATTTAACTGGGCCTTGAGGAGCTGGCCTTCTTGCCCCTGAGTGATTACAGAACTAAGAGCAAAGTGTACCAGGAGTACAATAAATCAAGAACTGAAGGACAGCAGTTCATTCAGGGCTCTATACGAACTCTTCATCACAAACTTCTCTTGTTTTTCTTTGCCATCTGAGCAGATTTTTGATTACTGCAGCCGGTGTCCAGGTTTTCTTAGAGTTCTGCCAGAAACAAGAGCTGGGGCATGTTTATTTCTGAGGGCAGATCCAAGAAAGGGGATAAGTTCAGCCAGCTAGCAGGCGCTAGCGTCCAAGGGAGTGAAAGAGGACATGGGGAAGGTTCATAAATCCATAGCTTTAAAAACAGAAATGGGCTTGTCGCTAAGTGTTCCTACAGACCTACAGACTTGGAATGGGGAGGAAGGTTAATGGGGTGAATGCACAGGTGGAAAAGGATTTAAATGTGGACAGAATTAGGGAACTTACAGATGAGTATCCAGGACAGAGTGCAGGAGAAAGCTTCAAGACATAATCTCAGAAGTCTGGGGTGACCCACCAAAGGAAAAACATCAATGGTAATGGAGTAGACTGATCATGGGTGGGAAGACCTTGGTACACAGAGATGAGGAGAGATGAGACTGTGTGCTGGGTGATCACTGGTGGGATACAGGTTTGGGGAATTTAAGGATTTGGGGACTAGGGCTGAGGTAGCAGAGGATCCTTATGCAGAATCCCAGTTTGGCATTAAGGATATAACAATAGCATGATGCTCTCACCACAGTAAGACACTGCCACAGCCAATAATACCCAGCCTTTCCCCCCTTCCTTCCCCTCCCAATGAGGAGGTCTGCAAGTACATTTTCTCAAGGCTTTTTTTCGCCGATGGAAGTACAAGAGTTCTAAATCACAGTAATAAGCAGAGTTTAAAACATCCAGAAATATGAAAAACCACTGAATATTTCCACAGAGCTGCACTGTGCCTGAGGAGAGTTAAAAACCACTAAAAGAAAAATGGTCAGCAATGCAGTCATGCTCTTTACTTTCACAGTGGAGCTGAAGCATCTGACATTCCTGATATTAAGTACAGCACAACCTAGCAGAAAAAAATGGAAGACCTGCATTGTCCTGAAACAATGTTGAAATGCACTTTTCAACATTAGGAATAGAATGAAAAGTTTGGTGAGGGAGAGTTAGTCTGGAGAATCATCTTTGTCATTCAGGAGCTAGCCAAATTCCCAATGCCAGACAAGCCATGGGATAAAATTTTCAGAATACCATTACTGGGAGAGTTACAATTTCTCCTGGATAAATGTTAAACCACGAAGCACCAGGGACAGTAGAAGGAAAGTAGCACCTTAGGCAAGAAGAAGGCAGTTTGCTCTATGGAAAAGTTTGGGGAAGCTGCTGGGTTTGAGGGAGCTGCTCCCAGGGGAAGAGCTTCTTCTCGAGCAAAGGAAGGATGTGGACAGCTTCTCTGGGGGTGGAAGGTCATATGTGGCACAGGTTTGTAAGAGACTACCTGCAGCTTGAGGGAATCTGGCTGCTGCAGTGGACCTGAGCACTCACTTGCACTGGAAGGATGAAAGGCTGCAAGGCTGCTCAGGCTGTGGAGCAAAGGCACAGAGCCATCGGTTTCCAGGTGGGACAGGAGAGCTGAGTTGTGCTGATCTGCAGGAGTTTGGGGACACACCTTTGGTTCACACCAAATTCTATTTCTCTAACTGGGCCACCTGAGTTTTGATATCAGCTCTGGCCAAACACAGCAACCTTTGGGCCTGGGCTGCTAAACATGACAGTGAGTGCTTGGTGCAATCCAAAAAAGTTACGGTGCATGTTTGCTAAAAGCATCGTGTTCTGCCAACTTCTTGTACACTGGTGTCATTTCAGCATGGTGGGTGGTGGTAACTCGGTGAAACTTTTGGAATTAGAGATGTTGGAATTCAGAAATAAATCTGTTTCTCTTCTTTTTGTTCTCATAATTTTCAGCTAGATATAGATCTGTCTAGACAGAGTGAAGCTATATTAATAACTCCATTATTATTATTACTATAGCTAACAAAACATTCTAAGTGCTTTAAAAATAGGTTAGTTCTTATTAGTGGGAAGAAATTTCATGTCCAAGATCTGGCTGAGCTGTCCTTCTCATGCTGCCTAAGTAAAGGAAGGCAATGACTGTCCTCCCACTCCTCTCTGGATGTCTCCTAGGAAAGCCCTTTAGAGTTTGTGATTTACCCCTCTACCATTAAGTACTAATAGATTCCTCTTACAGAAGCCAGGGTTTTATTGTCAGTGTTCACTTTCAGGACAATTTTGCACTGTTTATTTTGTTTTGCTTCAGCTGAAAAAGCAAATGGCTGTCAGATTCCAGAACAAAGCTAACTCTGGTGAGGAATTCTGAAAATACTACACAGGAATCCATTTCTATCAGATGGAGTTAGAAAAGCAGCATTTATGCAGCCTACTTTTAGGATCTTGTGAAAGATGCTCAACTCATACTCAGAAGGCTTGGAAATGGGTCTTTCTTAAAGTTTAAATTTTGGTGGTTAAAGATTAGCTGTTGTATGTTCCCTTGAAATATCCTAAGTATTCAGGTTGAACATCTGATTTTCAAGAAAATTGCATCACTTTTATCAGAACACAAAAATCAAAGAACAATAATTTTTCTTCACAATTGCCCTATTTTGTGTTTAAACTAGTTTATTTTAATCCAAAATAGAACAGAAAACGTGGAAGCAATATGCAGCAAACCAATTTAGGATCAGATGTAATTGCAAAATCCACATTTGCCTTCATTCTCCCTTCTTTCTCTAGTATAGCCTCATAGCTTATCTTGCAATGTAAAAAGCCCAAATGTACCAATCTCTAAGAAGCTGCAGATGACAGAAATGTCAGCCATAAAAACCATTCATGCTGAACGAACAGAAATTTTCTGACTAGCTTTTTTTCTAGTGGAAAATTTTACATTTCCTAATTAATACTAGCTAGAAAACTGCAATAACCTTCCACAGAATTAAAGATTATCTGGTCAAAAAATCCATTATTTAATCTCTGAGTAGTGATATAGTTTGACCCAAGCAAACTGTATAGGCTTATAAAAACTTCCTGAGCAAAGAGGGCATTCAGTACTAGCAGTGCTACCTGTTCAAGCATTAAGTCAGAGATTTCAAAAGGATCTTGGTGTAGGTTCTTCTGGTATTATGTTCTGTGAGATGGACAAAAATTACACCACTCAGAATGCCTTTAATACACTGCTCTGGATATTTTACACATATTCCCAAGCCAAGTATCAGAGTTAGGTATCTAAACTAGCTAATTGTGACAGCTTCTGTAACTGGTTAAGAGAGACATGCTCCTCAAGCAGAAGAGAAAGTCAATGTATATGGGTTAGATTTTTGGATAGAATTCCTCCAGGAGAAGGTTTTTCCCCCTTGACTCTTCAGGGAGAGTTTGGTACATACTTTCAGCCTCCCAAAGTAAAGGATGTCCTTAAGAGCTTTTGAGCTTAAACAAGTGAAAATTTTGCCATTCCAAAGAACTTGAGGTTTTCTGCCTCATTCTGCCTGAGTTTTGTCAGCCGACTCTGCAGGGGCATGTCTACTCATACCAAGTCCCCAGTAAGCATCGGAACACTTATCTCAGGCTAATATCATGCTGATACTAAAAGCAAGTCTCTAAATTTCATTTCATATTCAGTGGTTAGCTGTGGAAGTCAACAGAGATTTCTGATGTCTACTTGAACACTTAGCTAAATCCTGAATATGTACGAGACAAAGCAGATAGAAAGTGAATTTTAGAAACACAGCCAGTTATGAAAAGTCATGCTCAGCAATGACACGACTACTTCAAGACAAAGAAAAAATCTATGCTTTTGCAACTGTTCTGGATTCCTGCCCTGAGTTGTTGTTTGTTTCAAAGTTGCGTGGTTGTTTACATAAAGTGCTACTGAGCTGAGAAGCACCAAAGTCAGGATCTGTTGGATTCTGAGGTATTGATGACACAGTTAGCAATCCAACTGCACCTGGGCTGTTAGAAGTGTCATTTCCAAAGACCATACTTTAAGGCAGTCTTGTTTTGGCAGTTTTATTACACTCTTCCTGTTTATTTTCTAAAAACTCCCATTGCACTGAAGAATTGACCCTGTGATGGAAATAAGGCTCAGGGCACTTGTTTGTATGATACTATTGACACTATTGATACTATTCTCTACCCTAAGTAAAAATGCATCAAATATTAGGTGTTCAGTTAAGGAGATTGGTACATTTATAATGGCACACCTTATTTTTAAAACGAAATGTTTGTATTTTCTAAACTAATTTTTTTTTAAAGAGAAACACAATTTATCAAAAATACATTTTTAATTAATGTCTCAGCTAGTTCAACTAATTTTATTATTTTATTATTATTATTATTATTATTATTATTAACAGGAATCTCATTAATAACCTCTAAATCATCAGAAACCATGCCCAATGCAGACTAGACCTTTCCCCAAAAAAGATTCTGTCCAGATGCATTTTTTTGGGCAACGGGGTTTAGTCACTGCAGGAACAATAATATGCTGCCTTTTTCAATATATAGAAGTAATTTGCAAATTAACAACTTAGTTTTCAAAATTAAAGGTAAAAGCACAGGAAAGCTTCTCTAAAGGACACCTGTCACTTTAGAAAACCTGTAATAAAAACGTAATTTTTATACCATAGCAACATACGAGAAAACTACCAGGAGAGTGTTTTCAATCAAGGCATTCATTTCTGTCCACAGCTGTTGTGCATTTAGTTTTTTAGTTCACATTACTCCTATCTGTTTGTCCAGGGCTAATTCAAACTGAGAAGGAGCTATATGTCACTCACTAAGCGAGAGTATAATTAAAAGTCCTACTACTACAGCTGGTTTGAAACATTTGAGAGCTTGGGAATTGCTGGGAACTCATATTAAAAATAAAAAGGATGTAATCACAGCCTCCTGTACAGTTTAATAGGAAAAAGTAATTTCATGATTGCAGTTGGTTTGAATGAAACACATTTCTCTAATTATATATATCATGTGTATACACGCAAAGACTAGAATCTATCTATATAATCAGGGTGATTTAAAATATTCCTGAGTTTCAGGATTGTAATTAATCTGGGAAAACTATTTACAAATCATGAGATCATTTCATACCATGGTGTAAGATAGAGCTTTCTTAAAGATGTATCCCACTCACACATTTAAATGATCCATTTTCTGGGTGGTAAATGATCCAGCCTTCTGGGTGGATGTAGGGAAATACGCTCATGTTGTAGCAGGTTTTTTTTAAATACTGAATAAGTAAACCACATGGTTCATTGTTTGGCATGCCACTGCTGAGGACATCTACATATGACTGTTCTTCACCACACTCCTCTTTCTGGAAAAGTCATTCCAGACTGATGTCAGTCTGGGTATATGAAGGCTGAAGACTTGTTCTAGTTGTACTAAAACAAGCTGTGCTGGTGCCAATACTTTACAAATTTCATTTCAATCCACAGCAATTTTTGCTTACTTTTGAGCAAAATCAGTTCTGTCAGTTTTTGTCTTATTAGAAGAACTGTACTTTTCCCCTGTAATTCTCACACCAAAATGCTTCAGATAAAGCTGAAACAAAAAACATCAAATGGTAGCTATTTTGTAGACCACAGCAATGAGTCAAGAAGCAACCCAAGGCTGAACTTCACCAGCTTTATATTCCTAAACTAGAACTATTCTATATTATTGTGTTTAGACTACTAGCTCTTATAGTGTTGCTTTTTATAGCAGGACTTTTGCAGATTAGGACAAGTTTGGTGTTTCTTAAAAAAAGTTTCAATTAAGAATGCTGCCATTATGCAAATACACTTTAAAAATGTATTTGTAAAAACTCATCAAATTTTCTGTCTCCTTCTGCCTCTCTTCATCTCTCAATTAGAAGAACTCTGGAAATTAAAAAAAAACAAAAAACCTGATTCTACAAAGTTCTGATTGCCTCCTGCAAAAGCAAAACCAACGGAAGGTAATCATGGTCAGTGCCTGTATAAACAGACTGACCTGCCAAATCAAGAGAAATACTGAGAAATATTGAGAAATCGAAAACATAAAAGAGCTAGTGGAAAACCTGGTTTATATTTAGTGGAGCCACTTTTAACACTTTGAGTTGAACTTTGGAACTGAGAGAGTAAATGAAAGTGTTTCTTTCATGCCAGAATGCAGGGTATACACTTGAAATCATTTCTGCTGTCCAGAAGAGGGGACATAGAGCTCTTAACAGAAGCCAGGAGTTTTCATTATGCATTAATTGGAATCATGGAAGTTATTCTGAATGATATATTAACAACATGAATGTTACATACCTCAGCATTTTGATTTCATTTGGATAAGGCTACAAAGGACATTGATTCAGGCCTGTCTTTATGATTTACCTGATCAGAACTTCTGAATATTTCTCTGATCACAAAGTTTCCAATCTGATGCCTTATTCAGTGTTGCTTCAAAGTGCACAATGTCATTTTAATCAGTTGGAAACTGCTTAATTTGCCCTCTAGTAATATCATTAAAATTTATTTCATTATTCATATTGGAATTATATGGCTGATTCACAGAATATGCTTTGCACTCATTTTGCGTTCTTTATCTTTGGAAATTAAGACCTAGATGTTGTCCTATTCTTAAGATTTAATTTCAGTTCACTCTAGCAATTCACATTTCAGTGAGGAAAATATTTCTTAGCAGAAGTGAAAGCACACGATATTAATTTTGAATATATTTCATCTGCTTTCTCTGCATCAGTTCAGGTAGCTGCTTAGCCAAATGCTTTATAAATGTAGTGTGCTTAATTTACAAAGAACTCTATTCAATGAAACAGCAGAATACCCTTTTGGCTTGCCCAACTGGATACATAACAGAGACATCTGGAAAAATAGCCTAATTTCACATTGTAAAATAATGCAGAAAAGTAAGCTCTTCCCCTGTTTTCCTCTACTTACTGAGAATTATATCTTGTAGACAACTATAACCCAAAAGAACATCATTCCACACACTGTTGATGTTATTCTAAATACTTTTCTGAATAGTATTTAAAAATTCAGGTTTTTTTTTCACCTACACCTGACATATGCTTGTAGTTACTCTGACATTTCCAGTGAATTATCTCCTCCAAAATCAAGGAGAGCCTCTCAGGTCAATTTTCAGTGTTTCATTCTGTATTTATTTACAAATACAGAAAATTGACCTGCTATGTGTTTGTTTCCTCTCAAGCTGTTTTAGGCTAATTCTTTTCCCACCATGGGGCCACTCTGTCTTTATTTAACTTGGTTATATTTAAATTTTGTCCTGTAACCTTTGCTATTATTTTTTTCTTAATAGAAAAAATATGATGCACTATTAATGTGGCTAAATTTTCCATTTAAACAATTCTGACTTGATGTGCTTCACTACTTAATATACTTGAGATTGCCTAAGTTTTTCCCCCCCCATCAAGACCAAAGAGAAACATATTGGTAAAATGAGCAACTTAAAGATGACAAGCTTACTGTCAGTATTCTGCTCAGCATGCAAAGTTGGCAGCTGCTTAACACTTATTTCAATTTCATAATGATGGACACTGGAAAATGCAGTATTTTTCTCTCTCAGCCTGTCCTAATTCACTCCATATGTAAGGAGAACTTACCTCATGCACCCAGATTTCTAGCACCCCCTCCCCAAGTAGGGGCAAGGTCTCCAAAGCAAATAAATAAATAAAAATGACCTTGGTGGTTTGTGGTTTTTATACACACTCGCAGTCACACATACTCAGAACCACTAAAAATCACCAACTCCCCAGAGAGCCAAGATTTAATTTGGATCACACGTTACAGGCCAGACTAGACAGTATCTTTACAATAACAATATTTAGTTATATTCATCAACAGATGGTAAAACAGCATAGGGAGAAATGCTTGAAGAAAACAGAGCAGTTTTGCATAGAAATAATGGCCACACCAGCTATAGATCAGCAATAAAAAGCAAATCAGATATGGATAGAATATTTAATTCTTGCCTAAGATGGGTTTTCAAATTATATTATAGATCAGAAATTTCTTCCTTATGTGTCTAACTCAAAACTGAAAGTCAAGTTTACACTATTACTCTGGATTTTTGGCCTATGCCCATTTACTATGCAAGACAGAAATCAGAAACAGCACTGGTAAGAGATTTGACATATGCAGCTGAAACCAGAACTTTTTAGAGCTGTTTCCAAAGAGTTGACTTCACCTGCCATAGTTACATGTGGCCATGTGTAGAACTAAGAGAGAAGAACACAAATGTAAAGCAGAGCATAACTCCCACAATTATTTACTGCCTTTTCATACACATCATTCTTCTTTGGACTACCTGCAAGACTAATATAATTTCTACTTTGGCTCATTTCCTACTCTCTAAAATAAGTATTATCACAAATTAACACATTTTTTAATCCCTTTTCAAGAACCCTGGTTCACACTGGGTTTTCCTCCTCTATCATACTAATGTGCGCTCATTTCTTCAAATCCTAGTGTATAGTCTAGCGGTTCAAATTTGGCTTCCACTGAATTTTCACTTTATACACTATCTGCCTCGAGTTAAAAAAATCAAAGTAACTCTCCTGCCACACATGCATACTTTGCAAGATAGTGCCATGAAGAAATGCATTCTTTTGTAATGCAGATTGTCTTGATTTCTAACAGTGTAACACAGCTCTCCCTCACTACCAGAAGACAGATGAAGTCTAATACTCCCCAAAAAAAGGTAAAGGAATAACTCAGAAAGTACAATTATTTATGCTGCTTGGAGAGAAAGCCTGCGAGAACTGGTGCTATAGGATCCATTATTCAGATAAAGGGCAATTTGCTCATTAAATTACATCAGATACCATTCAAGTTAAATCCAGTCAGGAAAAGCCACCTAAAGTTAATAAATATGATGCAAAAACCTTAAACATCAATCACATGGTGGAAAATGGTCAAGTGGCAAAATATACTGGCTCATAAACTTCTATCATTTTTTTTAATATTCTAGCATTTCATCCATTCATAGATACCCCTCAGACATAGAAGGCAGACTGCTCAAAGGGTGGCAGAAGACTTAGTGAAACCAGATGATCTTGCTAAAGAAACCAAATTTTTATGTATTTTACTTGCTGAAATGTAATACATAAAACTGGGGTTTTTTTCCTGACATCAACTATAACGACAATCTTCTTCATGACTCATCTGCCTATCCTAACCATGCTACTAAAAGACAATCTGGTTCTTTTGAATCAATGTTCCTTCGGACAATTTACTACAGATGTGGAAGGAAACCTCAGCCCAGCATGAAAACAAAGACTTGTTTAATAATTATTTTAAGCATTCATGTGAAACTATAGAGTGAATTTCTGTTTGTACAACATGCAAAACTTTACTTGCAAGGTATGCAAATGTTTCAATACATATTCTGTTTCTGATCAATGGCTCATTCAAATTATCAAGTAGTAAAAAATACATTTTAAAAAGATGTAGCAAATGAAGACTCCTGTGGTCACTTTTGGAAGTTAAGGTGTGTGTTAACCTGCAGTTTACTGCAGTGGAGAGGAAACACTACTGCTGGCTGTAAACTAACAGTCCAGTTGAACAGTCAAACAGCAGCAGCACGAAGTTCTGGGTGGGTTAATTTAAACAACTTTTGTAACCATGCTGTAGACATACCATATCTAAAAGTGAATAGTAAAAAGAGATGGAGAGTAAAAACCTCTTCTGATGTAATCCCTGAAGCACTATATATAAAACATCCAATGATGCATAAAAAAAAAGCCACCCTTGTCTATCTAGTCTCCCAAGGCTGTGAAAAAGAAGAGTATCTTGTTACGTACATTGGGTCTTCTCGGCAGAACAATAGCTTGGAGGTTTTTCCTTGTTGATTTTTCTTTTGTTTTTTCCCATCATTACTGACTTTTCCTGACATTACGTTGGTTAGCTATCACCAATAGAAGCTTTTTATTATTGAAATACATTTCTTTTAAAGCACTCATCTACAGGATCATAATTCTTTTTCCCCCCGTAAAACAAGCATGCATTTGGTTACATCTTTTATCTGGGGCCATCCCAAGAAAGTACTGCTTGTCCTACCAAGTTGAGTTACCCTGGAAACTTAGCAGGTACCAGCCTCTAAACAAGCAAAACAAGACACACTCAGAAAAATATGCAATTTTGGAGTGGAACACTGTGCCCACGGTTCAGTTGACATGGGTTCAATAGAAAACTAGACAAGTTCATGGAAGAGAAATCCACTGAGGCAAAGACACCTCAAACCCACATCGTTATTTCTGGTTCAAGCATCCCTGACTTTCAAAGTGTTGCAGAACTGGGAAACTATTCTCAGGAAGTATCACTGCCTGCTTGCATGCCCTTCCATGCCTCTGTAAACACCAGCTTTTATGACACTGGCAGGGACAGGATGGATTGAGAGCACCAGAGTCACTCCAGTGTAAACACTCGGGAGCACGTGCAGGTCAGCGCTGCCCGAGTTCAGAGCTTGCTTCAGTGAAAACACTAATGGATTGTTAACAGAAAACAACCTTTTGAGATTTATTGTGGACAGTAGCTGCTCAAAGAAGCTGTAAATTAGAAAATAAGCTTTTCTGGGCAGGAGACAGCTTATTTTGTTATGTGTTTGTATGGTGCCCACAAAGAGGTCATATAATGAGGACAATAGGTTTGCTGGGACAGTAAGTCCCGAACATTTCCAGTCACAGCTTCACTCAAAGGGTATCATGACATCTCTTTCTGTAACACTTCTGGGATCATGTCAATATTCCTAGTTCCTGGGCCTTTTATATTTCTGTGACTATAACCCCAAGCAGGAATTACAAGCCCATATTTGGGAATTAGTGTCCATGACTGCTACTATAATACAAGAAATAGAAAGCCCCCAAAAGACTAGTTTGTTAGCAAACAGAAATAAACTGCTTAGAGACTGAACCATAATTCTCTCCCGTAAAATGTTTGCCATTGTCTTTTCAAAGAAATTGAAACAATAGACTAAACAAAGACAAGAGTTAACCAGGGTGGTTTTCATTCTTTAAAAGAACAAGAAGTGTAGCCATAGATTCTTGCCAGCTTCTGTTGCCATTTAAATAGCACCAAAGATACAAGTACTTGGAAAAGGAAGGTCGAATTCAAACCTGCCAAGCTGCAACAACAGCACTCTTATCTGTGGTACAATAATATGAACAAATTATTACAATCAAATTAGTTTATAAGGGCAAAAATATCAACTTGCCATAACAGTTAAGCCTTTCCTCCCTTTAAAATTTCTAGTAAACAAAATATAAAGATGTTAAGAGCTATTCTTTGCCTATTTTCTTTTGTACATCTGTTATCTTCTTGGAGCCAATTTTTTACTGAAAAGTTGATGTTTTGTTGAAGCAAATCCAGTAGCTGTACAGCTGTGCTGCTGTGCAGAACAGCAACCCATTACTCACCATCCTGAGAACCATGCAAAACTTGGGAAGAATAATTGGCTCTGAATTTCAAGGTTCTCCATACTTTCTTCCCTCTTACAGTATTCCAGAGAACAAGGGGTAAAATACAGCAGTCTTTTATAGTACATTATCTAGTCCTGCTGTGAATGCAAGGTAGCTTCTTCCACCTTTCGTCAAGGAGAAGTGACTTTTCATTTAGTTTGCATTTTCTGCTTGGCAACAGCCTGGATGTGAACAACCACCATGCCATAGTTGACATATTGCTATTTGACATTCTAGCTTATCTCTTTCATATATGTTCACCTTCAGAAAAAGAAATAGGAAGGTCACCCAGTTTTAACAGCAAAATGGTTCAATTTTGGACTTTTTTTTAACCTTACAAACAACCCAGGAAAACAGGGTGACCAGCTCTTTTTAAAGTAATTTTACTAATAATATATCAAGTACAATTTTTTATCATATGGTAGAGTGTTAATATGTATCCTCAATATTCAAATTTTAATTTTAACCAGATCCTATGCAACTAAATACAAAATAATATTTTCTAGCATCCCCTCACATGGAAGATAAAATTTTTTGACAATTCAGGCTCCAAAAATTGTATTTATGCTTGGTAATTTTCTCCATTTCTTGACCAGCTTTTCTCTGCGTATTTTACAGCTGTACTGGTCCAAGTAACGTTTACTGGTGGAAAAATATGTATGTGTCAAGTGGATATTGAAAAGGCTTCACTATTTACGTCAAATGAACTTCCACTCCTCTAGAAGTTCTTCATAAGTGTTTAGATATGTAAATATGGACATTTTATTGCTACTGTTAAGGGATTCTAGGAATGCAGTATCAATGGACAAATTCATATCTGCTGGTGTGTGGACTGATTTTTAGTTGGTTAATGGCTTAGTTGGTTAAGGATTTCTACTTTCTTCCAAACAATCTCTGAGCATTGCAAACTTTGCTGACATGAAGTTTCAGTGTAAAGCTGTGTGAAAACTCTTTGGGTTATCTCATGCTTCTGTTTATTAAAGAGGCCCACAGATGGGTTTTAATGATCATCCTTTTGTTCCATATATGAAACCAATGTTCTTTTCTAAAGAAAATGACACTGTGGAGATGAGGTATGTTCCAGTCAGCCCTAAATTAGAACCAAAGCATTCAAAAATGTCTGAGTGTTCCTGCCCTCAAGTGTTGGCAAACTCTGTAGAATACTTTTATAACTTGCTCATGTTGAGCGTTTCTTTAGGACGAGCTGTATAAACCAGCATTGCATCAGGTCTAGAGGGCAGTAGGAAGACGACATGGTTAATGACAAGTAATGGCACACAAAACAAGTCTGTGAAGTCCCATCAGCAAATTTTGCCTTCGTGGAACAAAATATCCTGACATCCAATAAACAGAAAGTTATCAGTTCTGAAAGGCAATAAACAGTGAAACACACTGGAGAAAATACAAGAATCAGTGTGAAAATCATTTCCCCAATGACACACCACCCTAACACAACCTTTCTTTTATCGGCTGCCTCCTTGGCATTTCCCTCATTTTTCCTTTTATGCTATTCAGTTCCACAGTAATGGAATTACATTCAGCTTTCTCATTTCACTCCCTGCATTCTCATATATAATTTCTACAGAAGAATTATTTTCCCTTCTGTATCACCACTTGTACCTCTCAATCCGCCTCATTAGCTCCTCTTCATTACTTTGCATTTTTGCACTAATTTTTACTCTTTTCTTTTGTATCATCCTTTGCTTTCTCTTTAAGCTCTTTTACCAATAGCAAAGAAAAGATGTGGGGCCATTTTTCACAACTAAGAACAGATATTTTTCATTCTGCATCTGTGATTGCATCATGCCTTGCACTGCAGCAGATGCCCTGATGTGCATGTGGGTCGTTGGAACCTGTCCTGCTCAGCATGTCTTCATCTCCTCACAGTCATTTGCCAGATAACACCATGCTCACTTTTTAACCCCAAAGCAGAGTCTTTGCCAGCAACTTCATCACAATTAACCTGCCTCTTTTGTTAAGGTCACAGGTTTCCCGCATAGGCTTCTTTCCTTCATGGGATTGTATTAGTACTGTGCTCTTGCTCCATGTTCTAAAACATGTCTGCATACCTTGTCTTTAAGCTAAGCAGCTAGCATCCCATCAAAAATTTCATGAGGAGTCAGACAAACCATTACGGATATCTTTCCATGTATCACCTGTTGCAGTTTAAGGGATGTTATAGCAGACCTTACCCGAGAGCATCTCTGCCCAGCCTGGTTAGGCACCTCAGTGCACCAAACCATCTGTCCCAGGGCCAGACACTGCGCTCTCACTGGCCAGGGAGCCATAAGACTAGCTCTGGTTTTGTCAGCTCTTCACAAACAGTGATGGTAAAGGAGGCAAGAAGGGTCTATGCACGGTGTCCATGGAAGATTTTATTTACATGGCTGCACCAGAGGCCAAAGACCTCCCAGAGGCAGAGATGCCTCATGGGCGAAAACCTCACATGCACAGACACATGTGCACAGACATCCACGTGCATAAACACAGGCGGTGCATAGACATTCACATGCATAGACAACAACATGGTTGAGAGTTAGGACTTTTCTAGGTTGAGAGGGGGGTGGGGAGAGCACATTAGCCCAGTGATCTCTGGGCACAGGGGCAGTACATGAGCGGAGTTAGGGTACAGGAACCAATAGGGAAAACCCGGGGGCGTGGGCAGGACAATTTGGGGTGGGGAAAGCAGGACAACAGGGGAAGGGTAAACACATTAAGGAAGAAACGGGTGGGGAAACTATGGCTTTTATCACAACAATCACCATGTTTCATTCCATCTGAATGGAAAACCAGTCTTCTCCTGTGGATGCTTCAACAAAGAATATGAAACATGAAGTATTTTATAGGAACATGTGATCAGCTAATAAAGATCTAGAGAGTGACATTAGCATGAATACCTAAATATTTCCTGGGTTTGCAGTATTAAAAGGCACAGGTGTAGCCAAACAGACTCTGATACAGGTTCTGCTCTTAGTTATCAAAAAAATTAAAGGTTAGAGAAGAGAGAAAAGAAGTTGTGAAGAAACCTACTTTTATAGTTATTTTCACAAGTGGTGTCAACTGGGGTTGAGTGTGATGCAAACAATAATCAGCTGATATGTCTTACATCTTAAATTCTAAGTCCTCATTTATTCAGATTTTAACAACATGAAGCAGCCAAAGACCAATCAGCTCAGAACTGAATGAAAACCCACAAGAGCTAATGTAGATGTGTTCATGAAAAAACGCTGTGTGTGTGTGTGTGTAGGTATGCACAGTATTACACAACATAATTGCACATGAATTTACTTACTTTAGGCCAAGAGGATCTTATGCTGCTCTTTCTAAAGAAAGTGATAATGATAGGATTGCACTAGCAAAGAAACTGTTATTAAACTGGTGGCAAAAATACTCATGCTTAGTCTCCAGTACCTCGGACTCAAATGTCCAACTAGAGAAAAGTAGATTTTAATCAAATCTAGCTCAGGACTCTGCCTTTATTCAATAGAGATATCTAAATATGTGTATACCTATATAGTCATGTATACCTACATAAATGTCACAGCAGTGGAGAAAGCAAAAGCATAGGAGATAAAACCTTTTGCTTTTCTCTGCCACTTAACAAGAGTAAGACATTTCAAAGGCATTTCCTTCACCTTATCCCTTGGTTCTCCCTCTCTAAAATAAGAGCTTGCTTCTCTCTTAAATGGAAGTACTTGATGAGAATTGCATTAATAGGAGTGTTTCCTAAAGCTGTCCTCCACTAGGAAATTTCCTCCTATTTCCAGTGTAAAGGAAAACTTCTAGTCATACTGTAAAGCTACAATGAAATACGGTAAGTAGAGCAGTATTATGAATGTTTATAGGTCCTGGAGTGAGAGAAATCCACTCTAAAGGGACGCTTTACAGGTAATTTATTTTCAGTCACTTTAAAACTTTTTCTATTCAAATATTAATCACAATAAATGCAATACACTCTGCAAAGAATTAAGTATAGGCTTGTAGTACTGCTAGGTTTGACTTGACTATAATGTAAACACATCACTGCTCCAAAAACAGAAGACAAATAAGGCCATTTCAGACTGTATCTGCCTTCCTGAAATAACTCATTGAAGGAACAGTTTCTTTAAGTATATTTTAAAGACGCTCTCTTTAACCTGTGACATAAGTTGCACACATATGCATCTCCTTTCAATGGATATAATTTACTACTTATGATGTCACAAGTGTGTTCTAACACTATTTAGATTTTGAACTACTATTAACAGGAGAAAAGAAACTGTGTCTCTTTCATGTATGTCTTACCTTACAAAAGTAGAAGAGGGTATAGTTCCCAATGTGTGATGCTCCATGTTTTTGAAATTACAGCCCTTAGAGACTGTTTTGGCATTAAATTAAAACCACTAACAAATTTCTAGTGGTAAAACATTGCATGAACATTGTTTCTTGCAAAATATTGGAAATAACTATTGTAGCATTACTCAACAGTTAAGCAACCTCTGTTTACTGTAAGTATTAGCTCCTTGAACAACGTGTCCTGCATACGTAAATTCATTCCCTTTGGAACCAAACTCCCAACTCCTAAGACTTGGATCAAAAAAGTAAAACAAAAATATATGAACAAGTCTTCCTGCTAACTGGTCTAATATCCATAGCTGGATGAAACTGCTTACTTCAAATAAATAACTAAACAGAACATGGCTAAACAGAGCCATGCTTATTTTGCAAATATTTACCTGCAAACAGCTCTAAAGGATACATTTCCTTTAGTGAAAAATATGAATTTGTTTTGCTTCTTGTACGTACACCTGAGAATCAAACTGTGTAGCCAATTCTCTTTGGAAAAGTAACTAAAGCACAGTCCATCATACATCCCAGAATCTCTTGTTGGTCAATGAGATTTCTTTTTCAGCAAAAGAGGATTAACATGTTCCCTTATCTTCTCTATCCATGAAGGCAATGTGAAAAGAACAGAAAAATTTGAAGAATTTCCTCAATCTCAAATAAGTTCAGCAGTATGTTGAGAAAGTATAAACTCATTAAATTTCTCTCCTTTTCCTCCATGTAGAACTAAGTCCAGAAAACTAAACATTGACTTTTCATGGAGGGCAGGATCAGAACTGACTGGTTGCATACTTTCTCTAGCATACTTCTGTAGTATTGTACTGTAAATGGAGATAGCCTTGATGTGTAACCTTAAATCCAGTTTTCTAGTTTTTCTCACTCAGACTTTTTTAGACTGTTCTCCTTGGATTTTGTAAATATGGATTGGAAGAAGTCTTCTCAATTGAAATATTTCCAGTTCAAATCCAGCCTTACAATGGAGCTAATACTGACCCTCCTCTGAATTCCAAGTGCATTTCTAATTATTCCTTCCCATTTTATTCCAAATGTACATTGCAACAAATAAACAAGAAGAAATGCTTTTTAATACACGTCTTTGAGCTTTATCCTTTTTTTCTCTTTTAAGACATCATTAAATGTAACATCGATTCTAAAAACACAAATCTTAGAGGAGGGCTTCTTATTTAATTACTTCTACTGTGGTTGACAACTAACATACAGAAAATTAATTTAGATCCTGCATTAATCCCAGAAGCTTAGCAAAACTGGAATTTGGGAAGGAGCACAACCATCTCCACTGTACATTGAGAGGAAAGAATGTCACAACACATTTAGCACATACTATGCCAGCAGTAGTAAAGCAGAAATGGGAGCTAGCACCTGCTTAAGAGAACAAGCATTCTAACACTGGGAGTCAGGGGAATTTCCCACTATACTACAACATATAGAAAGTAGGTCACTTTTACTCTTCTGAGAATGATAAAAAGCAACAAAATTCTGAATTATATATGAACCATTACATTTAATTTTCTTCTTCTCCAGCAGCTCCCAGGAGTCTTGAAGACAGAAAAATCTGGATTTTATGACTCTGGCAATTATCTAAGTTAATGCCATAGAATTCTCCACAACCATTTTTATTATTGTTACGGGGTTGTCAGCCGTTCTATTTTACTCCCCTTTATACTTCTTTCTGTACTGCTTGCCTCTGATTTAGTGTTTGCTATAAAAGTTTACTCCAGACATAACTTGGCACACAAACATCTTACAAACAGACTTTACCTAAAATAAATCTTTAATATATCTGCAATTCAACTTATCTAGCTCTCTTGCCAGGTGTTATTGGCAGGAAATAGGGTCAAGTTCAAATGTCTAAGAGGTCTTCTTAAAGAAGTAAATGTGATTGGCTAAAGTGCCCCACCCAGAAACCTGGGAAAACAAAATATCTTCCCTGAGTGACCCTAAAAGTCAATTATTTTCTATTCTGAAACACGGAGTCTATGCAAAACAAAAAAATCATGATGTGGGAGAAAGGAGAACTGCAGTTTGAGAGCATACAACAAAACCAGTGCCATTTATAAATAAGAATAGCAAAGCTATGTGATAGTAGAGTTGAATTTAGGAGTCACATTTTATTGAATATAACGTAGTAGGCTAAATGTAAAAAGCTGGTTACAACACTTCCACGGAAGAGAAAAAACACTGGAGGTCAGCACCCAAAACAGAGGCCTAGTAAAAGAACCAACAACTGCAATTTTCCTTAGGGACCAAGTTCAAATTCAGGGCAATGAATGCTGTTCAGTTGAGTTCACCAAGGATGAGAAAGGGCAAAAATACAGGCACAGATAGAGCAGGCAGTGGGAAAGCCCCAGAGACAGCTAGAGAGCATGTACGATGATTTTGATAAAGAAATGAAGCAAGAAAGAGGGGCTTAGGGTAGACAGTTATCTGAGGAGACTGTTAAAGCAATGAACCTCTCATGTTTACTTCTTCTGGCATTCAGGGAATTGGAAGTTCATAAATACAGACAGAATTGCAACAAAGAATGATTACATTTCATCATCAATTTGCAAAAACATTGCCCTCAGATACCAACTAATCAGAATGGACTAAAAAGAGTGAAAAACCTCAAAATAGCTCAGCAATCTTGCACCTGAATCCCACATCTCCCAGTGCAAACATCTTTGCAACAGCACCGCCCCTTCACCTGCTGAGCACCACACTACTCCCAGCAAAGCACTAGAATCTAAAAGCATATCTTGGCAAGTCTATTCCCACTCAAAATGCTTCCCTGACCTCATGTTGAGACTGCTCCAAAATGAAGCCAGGGAGAAGTCAGGGGCACTGATGCTGAGAGGGGCACTGGTGCTGAGAGGGGCACTGGTGTGGGACAGTTAGCTCAGACCTCTCCATCCCTGTCAGCCATCAGGCCTCACTCACAGTTTATACATTCTTTGCAGCCTTTAAAAATTAATAGCACCAAAGGCCCTAAATGTAGTCTTTCCCATCTGGGAACGCTGGCTTGCCACAAGGCTTCAGTTCTGTTACAGCTCTCTCAATTTAAAGCCTTAAGAAATGTGTTGTTTTCTTATGTTACTACTCAGCATGTGGCATATGGAAGATGACAGCAGAGGTCAGCCTTGTGAGTTCCTCAATAATATAGAAAACACAATTTACAAAGAGACAAAATAAGGATGAGAAACAAAGGAAATCATCGACATGGAGTGATGCCAGCAACCAGGCATGGTGGATTTCCAGACAAAATCCGTGTACAGGCAGTAAAACTGAACGCCAGAACTAAGTCTCCCTGCAGAATTTATAACGGAAGGAGAGAAAAATCATTGGTATAACATTGAGGGGCTATAGTGGGGGGAAGATGATCAGGACAATCCTGTTGGAATAATGCCCCCAAATGCTGGAAGAGATCGTCAAAATATTCAAGGAGCCCAGAAAGAACAATCGATGCAAAAGGTTTTTGTTTTGCCTTTACCTGAAGAAGTATTTGTATTGAATACTGAGAAAAACATGTTTATATTGCAGAGCTCTCATCCTTGGCACCCACAATTGATCTCAGAAAGAATGGAAGCAAATCAGTTTTACATTTTTAAAGCAATAGACCTAGTGTTAGAAACATGCCACTCATTGGAAGAGCAACTGAAGTGATCAGTGAAAGGAATATAATGATAATGTATTGACACAGAGCTAAGCAAACAGTATGGAGCATGCAGGTGCCATGCATTGTAGATGCCATCTAACACATATGCTCCAGACGGCAATTTGACAGAAAAATTAATGGCTAGCCTATAAACTGCAGTGACAGAAACAGAGGGAGCAGAAACGATGTATCTCCATACACCACTGATACGCCAGGAAAAACAACCACAAGCATCTATTCTTGCTGTTTCTGAGACCATTTGGAAACACCTCCACTGAAGGGAAAGCAATCTGCAGTGTCAGTTAGCAGATGCAGAGATTCTTCATGTACATTTATTACAGAAAAAGGCAGACAGATGCTCAGCTGCCATTTTTGCTCATATTATTAAGTCAGAAATAGATCCAAATCAAGCTAGACAGCAGAGCCACCTGCACTTCAGCTTCAGCCACATCATGAATTAGCCAAACCAGGTACTGATGAGGTGTAAGGAAACTGTTTCAAGACCAATAGGCCAAAGTAAGCCATTGATAAGAAGTCCATGAAACAAGTGATTATAATTCTTGGATTCGGTAGCAGATGACAAGATTGGATTTTATTTAAAAGGGACCATAATCCCATTGGATTCAGTAGCTGACACCAGGAAATGGATAAATACTTCACAACTGAGAACAGGCATGCCAAACATAATTCAGGAAACACAGCTCTTGCCAGAGATAAATTCCAGTTCTGAGTATATACGATACAGCATGAGGTGTGCAGAAATGACTGTGATCTTTGTAACAGAAGAAGACTGCAGATTTGCTTAATCCCAGGTTCAACTGGGAACAGAGCAAAACAGACCTACCCAGTTTTACTGATGAGATTCCATGGTCCAACTACACCACTCCCATTTCTGGAAGAAAGACTATCGGAAGGACACAGACAAAAAGTTTGATTTAGAAACTGAAAGCTTGGCTCAACTAGCAGACTGTGCTCAAATTGCTAGTATGTCAAATCTTTTTCTGCTGTAGTCCTTAAACATTGCATTTTTAAATTTTATTATGCAACTATCATAGTCAGAAAGATAATGTTAAAAGGAAGGCCTTTATGTTATGCATGTCCCCAAAAAATGGACTTTCAGACATCAACATGTACCACATAACTCCCAATAAAAACAGCTCTAAAATCTTAAATGTGTTCTGCATTGTTTAATTTGGTAATCTTTTGCCACCTCCTGTTTATTATTATATTGTTTATATATATAAAATAATCCTCTTATACAATTATTTTATTCTTCTTGTCTTCAATCACTATCTGTATAAGACAGGAAGCAGAAGCAAAGTAACTTTACTAAAGGTAGAAGATTATAGGAAAGGATTGGGATATGAAGCTTTGGTCCATTTTCCTCTCATAACTATCTGTGGCTGATGACCACCATACAAAATCACCCCATAATTCACTCACATCTTTGCTGCTGTTCAAATATTACTTAAGTAGCACCCAATTGATTTATGGTACCAGTCAAGCCTCACAAGTGATAAATGTTGTGTATTACAAACAGACCAGATCGGCCAGATCACAAGCTGTTAAAGAAACCCCAGTTTTATCCCAATAACCTCAGAGGTTTGGCAGATTAGTAATACTTGCATATTATACAGAATATTTTCTTCTGAAGAATTTCAGCAGCTCTTCAGCATAAACTATAATTTTAAACATCAAATGTGATGTTTGCACCCAAAAGTGATCATTTTTTTTGCTTCTCAATGCAACTCTAGCTCACATGCCAAAAGGAAGATAGGAGTTGTCCTTCCCTCAAGCCAGCAAATACATCACCCATGACAAGACAGTGCAAAATGAGGGGCAACACTTCTGTCCAAGCACATTCCACTGTGAATTCTTTTGCTCAAATGAGATTTCCTTTACAGTAATATGATGTATACTTCTGGTGATAGACTTCCATTAGCTTCATGGATTGAAAAAGCCCAACATATATTAGCGGTTTAAAATTAGTAATAACAGTTCTGCCTTCTTTCAATCTGTTGAAAACTGTATAAAGGTCACAGCACTGCTGATGCCCACATTTTTTCTGTTTTACACAACTGAGTAAAGTGACTCATGACAGCCAAATTCTGAGATCAGGCCCTAAGCAACGATGACATCAGATGCTGCCAAAAGACATTTGATTCCTCTATTGTGAAATGTCAGGTTGGTTCTGGGACATGGTGAGAAGCCAACTCTAGTTTAGAAAATTCTATAGTGAGCTATTGTTTGATACTAAATACAAGATCATCACTCCTGCTGCTGCTGCTGCAAGTCACAGGACATCCAAGGACACATCTAACAATATTGCCACTTTCTACTGTGTTTGCAAAATACTGCAACAAAGCTTCATGCACCCAGACTATAGAAAATATCTGTGAGAGAATGGAGACACAAGACTCGATGGCAGGAGTACAAATTAAGAAGCTGAAGCTAATAAAGCTAATGGAAGCCTATGACCAGCAGTATACAGCATATTGCTTCAAAGGGGATCTCATGTCCCGAGTATCTACAAGTTTCTCTGCACCTGATATTTTGCAAAGTATTTTAATTTATTTCTGACTAATATGATATTTTTATTAGGCTTTCCATGCAAAGAAAGGACCTTCATGATATTCCTTCATGACTCTCTGATACTATTTTAAGTGCCTAAACAGAACTATTGATTTCAGCCAGCGAGGGTCCTGTCCTAAAGTGTGAGTGATGGCACTGTGGCAAATTTACTATATTCCCAGCAAAGGCAGTGAAACATAACTGAGAGCAGCTCCTTAAACCTGAGTAGTCTGTGCTCAGTAGATGTGGGTTTTCTTGATTGGCAACTGTACAATTTATGTTGCAAGATAGCTCATGATGTGTAACATATATTATGCTTTTAATTAACTTATTTTCTATTTTCAGTTTTGACTTTGGAAAAGAGGACAGTTATGCAAAAGGAAAAAAATACACAATTTATTTTATTCCAAAAGAGTGATATGAAAAGATTCTCAGAGTGTAGAGTACCAAATTAATCTTCCTAAAGCAATTGTCTTCTCTTTTTAAACATATAGAAATATGACAAGGATAGCAAGTGTTTTGCACTGATAATGGCAGTATTTGGAAAATTCAAATAACACCTATGCATAATCAGATATGCTGAATATTTGGTTCTTCTTTTACAAGAATAATTTATGAAGACCCTCCCACATATTTTATCAGATCAAGTTTCCAATTTACCCAGCAGCCATTCCTGATGGTGTCCAAAACGGGTCCCTGGGAAGAGTGTGAGAACAGTGTAATATACAGCACTAATTCCCCAGAATAATTTCAGCCTCCAGGGATTTGTGGCTGAGCTATTCCTAACCAGATGCAGCAACTCTATCTTTAATAGTCCTCAACAGTTTCTGCTTTTCATCCACAGACTTTTCACATCTGAGAGTTTTTTACTGTCCACAGCATCTTGTGGCAAGAATCTTGACAGCTTAACAATGTAATGTGAGGCAAAAGTACCTTTTTTTTTTCTATTTTGAAATTGCCACTTCCTAGTTTCACTTTACATATCCTACTCCTTTCTATATTTTTTTACAGTAAAATTATGTTATGTATTCACTTCTGTGCCTGCAAAGCTCATGGAACATATCCTCCTAGGAGATGTGCTAAGGCACATGGAGAAGAGGGAAGTGATTGTGGCCTTCTACAATGACATGACCACATCAGTGGACAAGGGAAGGGCTACAGATGTCATCTATTTGGACTTCTGTAAGGCCTTTGACATGGTCCTGCAAAACATCCTTATCTCTAAATTGGAGAGGAATGGATTCAATGGATGAACTGTTTCGTAGAGGAGGAATTGGTTGGGTGGTCACATCCAGAGGGTGGTGGTCAATGGCTCAATGACATGATGGATGTTCAATGTCCAAAAGGAGATCAGTGACAAGAGATGTCCCTCAGGGGTCTGTACTGGGAAAAGTACTGTTTAATGTCTTCAGCAAAGACAGAGACAGTGGGACCGAGTTGACTCTAAGAAAATTTACAGGCACCACCAGGATGTGTGGTGCAGTTGACACTGAGGGATGGAATACCATCCAGAGGGACCTGGATAAGCTTGAAAAGGGGGCCTGTGTCAAGCCCACAAACCTCAAAAAGGCCAAGTGCTGGTGCTGCATCTGGGTTGGGGCAGTCCCAGTACCAATCCAGGCTGGGGATGAACAGATGGAGAGCAGTTCTGCCCAGAAGGACTTGGGGTGCTGCTGGATGCCAGGCTGGACATGACCCAGCAATGTGCACTGGCAGCCCAGAAACCACCTGGATGTGCCCTGGGCTGCATCCAGAGCAGTGTGGGCAGCAGGGCAGGGACAGGATTCTGCCCCTCTGCCCACTCTGGTGAGACCCACCTGGAGCACTGCATCCAGCTCTGGGGTCCTCAGCACAGGAAGGACATGGACCTGTTGGGGACAGTCCAGAGGAGGGACACCAAGGTGATCAGAGGGAAAAAGCACCTCTGCTGTGAAGACAGGCTGAGAGACTTGGAGGTGCTCAGCATGGACAAGAGAAGGCTCTGGGGAGTCTTATTGCAGTCTTCCAGTACTTAAAGAGGATGTATCAGATGGAGACAAATATTTAAATAGGGCTTCTTGACTTAAGACCAGGAGTATTGGTTTTAGATTTAAAGGGTAGATTCACAGTAGATACAAGGAAGAAATTTTTTACAATGAGGGTGGCGAAACACTGGAACAGCTTTCCCATTCGAGGTCAGGTTGGATGTGCCTCTGAGCAACCTGATCTTGTTGGAGATGTCCCTCCTCATAGCAGGGGGTTTGGACTGGATGATCTTTAAAGGTCACTTTCAACCAAAACTATTCTATGATTCTACCATTCTATTTGGAATAACTTAGTATTGTCAGCAAACTAAGATACCTCAAAAATTTCTCCTTCTCATTTCTAGACCATTTATTAGTACTGGGAACATTGCAGGCCCCAGGACAAATCCCATGGATACTTCACTGGTAACTTACTCCCTCTGTGAAAACGGACCATTTATTGCTGACTTCTGTCTTTTTCTTTTATCTGACTTCTTAGATTCTCTAAAAGATATAACCAAAAAGGTAAATCAACCATGATTCCTTTATCCACAAGATTATTCATTTCTCTGAAGAATGCTACTACATTTGTGAAGCATGACACACCCTTAAAAATCCATATGGACTCTGCTAACATACAATATTAATTCCTGTTCACTGGTTCTTCAAAACAATTATTTACAGTAATCCAGCTTTGACATTTCTCTAGAACCCTTTGGTGAATACCATATATTGCTGTTCATTATAAACAATTTCTTCTGTAAGCACTTCAACACAACTATGGAGTCTAATAACTTCTTGGAAACAATGTGCTTTTGAGTCCCCAAGCCCTTACACAATCACAAGGTTATGATTATAGCCAGGTAACCAACAGCTAGAGTGAAACCTAACACAAATTAATGGCATTTGGAGAAACAGATATTCTTATCACTTGTGAATCCAACAGGACCTTGACTTCTTCAAGAGTTATTTTCTACAGTCAAAACATAAATTAATTCTAAGCTAACCTGAAAAGCAACTGTAGAACAATCCTTGCAGGAATCTCTAAACATGAAACATCAAATGTTGATATAATTTGTCATCCCAAACTTCCAGATGAAACCTTTTTCTTCCCAGACATGAGATAAACCCCAACCACAACCCTATCAATTATATGGGCAGTGAACTGATTCTAGCAGCTAAAATGCATTGAAGACAGTAACAGTATAGTCACCAATAGTCTCTCCAAATATCCACCCTTCCCACTAAGATAAACAAGATATTCCAATGAAGATTCCCTCTCTTTGGTCATAATGCCACCCAAAACTTAAGTTATTTTTCTTTAATTCAAAGTGACCAATTTGTATAGTAAATCCAATTATAAGGCATTTGTTCCCAATTATGCAAACTTTCATCCTATCTCTGCCAGTCTTGCAGAATGCAAGAATAAAAAAGCTTTCTACCTTTTTTCTGAAAACCTGATTCCAGCCCCAGCCCTAAAATTAACATGTACTGTAGAGAGAGGAAGAATCTGTACTGGAATACCTAATATGAAGCATATGCTCCTGCCTACGCCATACTACTCTCCCTGACATGTTTTTTTCCAGTTCCCCAGCCTTATCCCAAGCCTTCCTTAAATGGAAGATGTGTCCAGGAATACTGAAAATAAAATATTTGCTTATGACTACACTAGCTCCCTTCTGAACTCTTATAAATCCAGCAAAAATCAGGCTGGCTACAGCCTTCCTTTTTGATACCTTATCTTTCCCCAGTTCCTACTGAAAAATTAAAGATATTCCTCCCCAGTGATATCAACATTCTTATTCCTGCCAGTCATGTGGATCTGACATAAAAACAGGTTCTCAAGCCTTTTCCCTTTTTTTTTTTTTCCAAATTTTAAATCTAACCTATAGGTTACGTATACACAAGAGCCCTCTGGAACAGCTGAACATTATCCATTCCCTGTTGCATTCTGGATAGCCACACAAGTATCTCACTATAAAATGACCTTTTTAAATTAAAACCTACTGTTTAAAAATTATTAATCCAGAATAAAGTTCAAGAATTGGTGAATTAAACCATAGTGGCTATTAAAAGGACTCCTTCAAAAGATCAAAAAACAGTTACAGAATGTTATTAAAGCACTGGGTCAGGTAAAGTCCTTATTGTAAGTACATTGTCTGAAGTTTATAACTAACCTTAAAACAGTGAAAGAATGTTTAGCACTGAACAAGAAATAAATAGAGATAATGAAACTTAGCACTAAAAGAGAGCCTTGAAGAGGACAGGAGGCTGTAGAAGGCTTAGAAGAGGACACTAACAATATGATTTCATTGCAGGTCTGCCTGACCCACCCGGTTAAATAAATGTTAAGAGTAAAGAGATTATTTAACTGGTATTGCTAAGTATTAACATGTCTTACAAAGACACAGTTTAAATGAGATAGCAGCATCTGGTATATCAAATTCAGAGGTTAGTTTGCACTTGGAGCACTTGGTAGGCAATCCAAAGATGGGAATGAGAGATAGAGTGGGATGTGAGAACCCCTGTGTATCATCTGTGCTTTTGCTCATTAGATGAAAAAAGGTACATTATATTCAGCAACATATTTGTGGTTCTGGCACACATGCAACCAGATTCAGCTGTTGCCACATCACTCTGCATTATACAACCCAGGGGATGACAGAAAATTCTGACAAGGTGGCTGCAAAAGACTGGACAGTTTTTTACTTTGACTGGCTAATACCAACTATCTCCACTGCTAGCATCTGTCATTCCAGAAATATCTGTTTTCAAAGGGATCTACAAGAGCATTAAAGACTGTGCTACAAATTGTCTGCAGGCAAAACTGCAAGTGAAATTTTGGACATTTTGTGTTAAAACCATGGCTACCAATATGCCATTGCTCCAAGATAACCAAGGCGACAACTTAAAGTGTGGATAAATTACAGAGAAATATATCTACAACTAATGTTATCTTTGAATCAGCCTCTTTCTCTGTAGACTTAACATTTTTCTCAAGAGGTTTGTGTGTTTTATTACACATACAATAATTTATAATACTAGAAAAAAAGTAAAGCCAGACTCAACTGGAAAGACAAAAATCCATCCAAACCGCTTTCACTGCATTACTAAGCATTCCCTGCAAGAAAAGCTTCCATGGTCTTGTCAGGAGGCAAAGCAATTTATCACTGAATCCAGCCCTTAGGTATCTGCACAGAACTTCAGATTTCAGAAGTGAGCTCCATGACTTTCTTTTACAGGTTAAAAATACTTGTTAAAGTCATCTAAACTGTTGCTAAGAGAAATGACACATTTGGCAAGGATATGTGAGTGATAGCTGGAGATTCTTGAAAATAACGTAGATTTGGCTTACAGGTTGTTTTTTTAACTTACTTCAGAATCTTTAGTAATCGTTACGAATAAAATCCAAATCATTATATAACACAAATTCATACACTCACCAAGGAATTTCTATATCTTCTTCAGAATCTTCCTACGAAGTCACATCAGCTGAGACAAAAATACAGACAAAAATTTAGATGTAAATTTTGAAACCCTTGCAGAAATGTAAAATAAATATCTTCTATGTCATACATGGATTTAAGAACAGCTTTCCTCTTGCAATAGGGAACACTGAGCCAGACTCAGCTCTTCACAGCTCTCTATGACAGTGTACCTTGTGTGTTAGTCATTCAGATTGCTCTTAACATATACTGGAATAAGTGTGCTGGGATTTAGATCTTATCAGGCTAAGTTGGTGTGAGAACATGACTAGGAACCCATTTCACAGGTTATGCATTTCTATGAAATCCTTAAGGAAATGAGATGTTTGATTTTTTTCTGCACTGTTTGGAAGAGAAATGTGATGTTACTGTTTGCCGCTAAATGGTTCTATAGAAATATGCAGGCAATACTTAATAGAAATTAAATTGTTGTTTCAAACCTCTAAGTAGAGAAAAAGTGACGTTCTCAACTATTCCTTGACTAGAAGCACATGACTATTCCCATCAGCTTCCCCAGGGTTTCCTCAATGGTTTATGAGCTGCTTGTTGGACTAGATCATGATCATGTACAGTACTCTGCAGCTCAAGAGTGTCCTGTAACTAAGTTTTAGCACTAACATCTCAGACTGTCCTTTGCATTCTTAAAGTGTTATATATTTCGTAAAAATATAAGGGAAAAAAAAGCCTTGATCTTTTCTGTAAACATTGTTGTCAGTCCAAAACAGCTCCAAAATTTTTAATAGAAAGAGTGGAGTATTGCTTGGGATTTTCATGCATTCAGATGCCAAACTTCTTTAAGAACCTTTGCATTAGTCGTAGCCATGACCTCAGCTAACCCAAAGAAAGCCACAGGCATGTCTCCTTTCCCTACTGGCAGCTACTTTAATTGGCAGGTTCACAATGAGGACTTTTGTTTGCATCCTAAACATGCACAGCACGATTAAAATGTTTGATACTTTCATCCTCAAAGTGCAGCAATCAATATGTTGGGTTTTTTAAAAGGCCAAGTCATTATACATTTAAACAGCATCCTTCCAACCCTTAAAGAACTTGTTTTACGAGGACTCAAAAGGTTCCCTATTGAAAATTATATGGATTTAGCTCAGTTTAAAAATACACATTTTGTTTGTTTTCCATTCAGTTGCTCTACTATTTGATGCTCTTTTCTTGCACATGTAGACTCTGAGTATTTTACTACCCCCTGCTGTATGGAAAGAAAACTGTGAGATAGATGTGGCCTATGCTACTAACATCCCTTGAGAGCTCCCTGTCAGCTGGAACACCAAGGGGTTGGATTCAGAGTGGCTGGAGACACAGGACTCTGTTTGGGTCATCACATGAAGTTTCTAGTGGCTGCAGTGTGGGTAACAGAGAACAAAGTTTTCTTGACAGCTCCAAGATCGTTGGGTGCTCCAGGAGTACTGCAGTTCCTGGGTTTGTATAGTGCATATCATCATGTTTCCCAAGCAACTAAAAGTGCTTTGCGAAGCAATGAGTCAGATGCTGGTTGTGCAGTAACCACACACAGCGATTTATGTTTTCAGGAACTATGTGTCCAAGAGCAGGATATTCTTATATAGTTCTCTGGCACTGAACCTGCTGGGCAGCTCCTGAATCAGACTGAACACCTCTAAACCATGTTAGCAACATTTGGTGTACTACTGTGTACCAGCACAACCCACATAAAGTTCACTCACTTCAGCTGCTATATTATATGAAGAAATTCTCCACTTTCAACTCAGCAGAACTGCCTCTCTTGGTAGAGGGCATTACACTAAATTGCCTTCCACACTTGCACAAGAGAACACACCTTCTACATGTAGTTTGTAGGTAAAATAAAGTGCACACTCAAATCTTGCTCACTCATCATCAGAAGCCACACAAGAACATTTCTCCTCCATTTTCTTCATGAAGCAATTTGCCAAAAAATCTCCTTCTTTTTCTACCATCAGTTCCCTGTGCTGGAAGAAAAGGGATTTGTGTCCACTGGCATTTCCTCTCCCACTACAGTTCACACTGGGTTAACCTGATGTTCACAGAGCGTAAATTTGTTTCAAACTGAGCATCCCCTGATGCTGAGGCTGCTTGGTGGCTGGCTCACCATTACTCTGCCCCACCTGCCTTGCTGAGTAGCAAGGTGGTCTGCTCCTGGCCTCCCCAGGTATTTGTCCTAGCCATGCTGCCTGGGAGGTAAACCTGGTTTTTCAGTTTCCAAATTTACTGAGACTTTCCCAGATCAGGTTTAGGGATTTTTAACACACACCTTACTGAAAACATCACATACTTGTCTTCTTTTCTGATTTGGGATCCACAATATCATAATTAGAAATGGCAAAATTGCCTATGAAAGAGGAAGTACATTTGCCACACTACTATTTGCCATTAACTGCAAGGGTGGTTTGCACAGCTTGGCTGGGAGCTTTGAGAATAATATATTAGGAATATTTTTCCCATCTTAAACTGCAGCACCCTTAAAAAACTAGTTTTTAAAGATAATACAAGTTGGACTGTAACCTACTGTCAGGTTGGAATAATACTAATTTAATATATGTATTCCCCAGCAGCAGAACAAGTCCCAGATGGGAAGTCCCAGAGTTTTAATTCAATGAAACAGGGAGATGATCTGCTCCAAAACTTTTGCTGTGCCAGTCATTTCCTGCTCTGTGCCAAAACTGATGCATGTCCAGAGATGGGCAAAAAGTCTGCCAGGTCTTCAGTGCTGTTTGCAGGCTAACATTGCCAGCACAGGAGACAGAGAGCAGTTTGGAATTGCCTCTTTGTCCCCATCACCTTTGACAACAGGCTTAGGCAGAAAAACAGAATTGAGCCCCGTACAGTCACTTGTTCCTTCGGGTGAGCAGGCACCTTAGTCCATAAAACATTTCCACTGTTGCTTTGGCACAGTGCCTCTGTCTCTGAGTAAGCCACCCCTGTACCTCCCTCCCTTCAGGGTGAGCCGTTTGTAAAGGGTGTGCAGCAACATTTGCAGCACATAATTCCCACCACTGCAGCAAAATGGGCTCAGCAGGTAGAGGCAGACACCAGCCCAAATTTCATTTCAGTCCCTAAAACAGAACTGACAATCCTTGTACTTTGGGTCCTCTGACGACATTCAGCACTGAGTGATGCCAGTGACAAAGGTGCAACAGGCAGGGGCTATGTAACATACAATGTGGAAGAGATGGATTTGCCAGACAGTTTCATACAGCCAACTCTTTTTAAATCTAGTTATGTCCAGCACAACTGATTTCTCTAAATTCCTATTAACAATTCTTATAAGAAATAATGCATTTAACTGTATTTTGCTGTGATGTCAAATACTTTATTTGACTTTTTTTTTAATTTAATATTTTTAAGACTGTTCAGCTAGCTCAAATAATAAAAATGCCTTATTCTGTCTTCACTTCATTTAATTCACTTCCCATTTCAGGAAAAAAAAAATCAAGACTAAACATCTACCAAATGTTATTCCTCTCCAACTGAATGTGACGGATTGTCTGACGATCACATAAAAATTAAACAAAAAGTGCATTGTTCCCTTCCAGATTTTTCAGCTGGTGTAAATCAACATAGCTTCACTGATGCCAAGTTGCAGGGATGTACATAAATTGAGAATCTTGCCCGTCATCTTCAGAGAGAGATATTTTACCTACAGTTCAGTTTCTCTGTATTTGCAGGCTCAGGAAAACTTCAGCCTACTTTCCTTTCATGCTCTGCATATCACTATAAATAATCCCTTTTGGTTTAAGTTCATTACTGCTCCTAACCTAAGAGGTCCTGTGCAGAAGGCACAGAACAGATGTGACTGGTCAGCCACTCTCTCCACGACTGTCTGGCTGAGATCCAGGCATTGTAATTACTCAGTGTTTCAGTTCTAACTCGTAAAATACATCTGTAGCAAAGATAAATATGCACAGGCTTTGCTCACCCCTGGTTGTCCATTGATCAGGTCCCATGGTGCCATCAAATCTATAAAAAACTTAGTATCAAAATAAAATTATTTTAATTTAACTTAAAATGCAGTCTCGAAAATACTACCATTTTCCACTCCATTGGATTCTTCTAGCTCCTTTATTCCCTCTCCCTGAAAAACAGAGGAGTCCAGCTACAGTAGGGACCAGGTATCCTCTTCCAACCACTGGGAAGTTACAAGAATGGGAGGGAAGGAGCCTTTAAAAGGTACAACCTTAGGATGGTCAGGTTCACAAAACCTCTTGTCAGGGTGCTTCATGCACAGAAGAGTAACTGCAGCCCAGACTCAGAAACACATCTGCATCCCCAGCCCATTTCTCCAAAGGAGCTGGAGGGACCCAGCCCTTAAACGACCTCTGAAATGCTGCTTCCAGACTTTTTGCCCTCCCTGGCTCTAGCATCATTGGTTATTTGTCTTCCTTCAAACTTCCCTGCATCCCTCCCCATGATCCTTTTCTCCTTCCTGTCTTCAACCACAGTCCCTCCCAAACCAGACTAATGAAAGGGTTTTTTTCATTATAGAAGCCCAGTGCGTAATCAAATACATTTAAAAAATAACAAAACTGTGGAACTGACAAGACATGTGTCTACCATCACCCTATATCCAAACACTGAGGTTTGAACTTGGCTCAGACATCTCTGAAAATGCCAAATGTGGATTTCCACAGACACAGGGAAATGGATCCACAGCTGATGTAAACAGAATAAAGGTGCATTGCTTAAAGTTGCCCAGCAAACACACAGAATAAATCATAGATGAGAAGAACATTGCAGACTTCAGCCTGACAAACTCTTACATACATATTTAACATTAAGCAAGTGAGAGTTCACCTTCAAATGGGACACTCATGAGCTTAAAGGTGAGTAGATGCCAAAGAACTTGAAGAACAGAAGTCTCAATCCTGTAGGCTCTTTTTGTACTGAAAACTAACCCACATGTAGACCTTAGATATTTCTGTAATAATTCAAATCAGGCAACCTCAGACAAACTTCTTTTTTGTTGGTTTTATTGGTTTTGAGTGTAACATTGAAAATACATCAGCTCTCCTGTAATAGAATTCAACTAATTTGCTTAGGTCCACCAGTAAAAGCGAAAACACAACAGAACCTAAGGGATCATTCAGGATTAGTCACAGAAAAAAAAAAGCAAAATACAGGATTTCTCACAGAGGGTTTTTAAATGGAGGATCAGATTTATATGGCAACCACTCAGAACTGCTCCTGGGTGTCTGGCCATAGACAAAAGGAATGCCAAGTCACCTTTTGTCCCAAGGATCTGACAAATTTGGACTAAAAAGCACACTGGAAAACTTCAGATGTTTTCATACCATTGGGATGTAGCATCCAGTTTAGACATTAGTAGAAGCACAGCATTTCCACCTTCAGAGTGTTCAGGATAAGTTGGGTTCTGGCAATTGCATTGCTCACGGGAATTGAGTTGGCAAGTTTGCAACTAGCCAGATCTTCTCTTCATTGCAGCAGAAGACTGAACTATAGACACATCTGGATGAGAAAAGTCAATACAAAGGAAATGTGGGAATGTGATGGGGGCAAGAAATTAATGGTGAAATTAGGAAGAATATTAATGGAGAATAAGAGATGTTTAAAACATCAGCTTTCCCTGATGTTTTTCCCTTTCCCTGAAGAGCACAATTCTCTTTGTGCTTGGGGTGTTACTCTTGCATTTCTGTTTGGGCTGTTTGGGTTTTCTCATTATTGTTACATCTAATTTTGCTTCCAGAACACTCTTCTATATGGTAATAAAATGTTTCGGCATTGTCCATTCCTGAAACTGATTTTATGGAAGAAGGAGACAGCAAGAAGCACAATTCCTATTGCACAATAAGTAAAACTCTCCCAATGGGTCTCTGTTCATGATAATATACTACAGGAAAAAAAGAATACCAAAAAGAAGTATAATAAATAGCATGTGCAAAATGTACAGTATAGTAAATACACTACAGGGACTACTTACACAGTCTCTTCCACTCCATAAGCATCATCAACCATCTTCTGTGGTTTGGCACATCAAATATTTGCTATGTATTTTACCATTTTAAAAGCGTTGCAAATCCTTGGCTGGACACCAAGTAAATGCTGTACATTACTTTGTCAGTTGTTGCCTTGCATATTCAATGTCTGACCTCACCTCCTTCCACAGTTCAATGTGTAGAAACATCAATAAAATACATGATGTTTATTTCCAGTGACACATATTGTTAAATGGGTCTGTCATGCTGACAAAGCAAAGGATTCCTCTTTAAGGGGAAATCTCAAAGGAAATCTACCCCATTAGGAGACTAGGACTTCAAAATTATATTTGAGTATCATTTCTGTTAAAGAAGTGGTTTGCAAGTTGTGTAAGTATTTATAGGTCCATTATCTGAAGAACATAGGATTTTCTGTACCACTGTGGAAGGACAGACATACAAGTTATACTTATGCATTAAGTACAACATTGAGGGAAACCACATACTTAATAATAAATAAATAAATAACCACATACTTATTAATAAATGTGGCACTCATGCACACACATACCCCAGACAGAGCCATCTGCACATGTAAGGTTAGGGAAGAGAGAGAAGAAATTGTAGGCAGGCAAGATGGGAACACTTACCCTTGCAAAAGGCTTGACTGGGCCAGAAGATCAAATTCCAGAGCAGCTCCCAATAATAAAAATGGATGAGGCCACAATCTCCTAGCAGGCTGGACAACCTGCAAGGACATTCTCACTCCTGCCTGCCTTGGGCACATCAAAGAAATCAGCACAGTTACAAAACACTACATCTCGTCCAAGAAGGAAAAGAGGAGTGCTTAAAGAAATTAAAGGAGTCCAGGTGAGTGGAAATACAGAAGAAAATTATTGAGATTCTGCTTGTACATGGACTAGAAATGAGACTGCTAACAAGGCTGCAAATTGTGATATCATGCAGGTGCTGACAGAGGGAAGGGTGATTGCCAGCTTAGAGAGTGCAACCTAGATATCAGGAGTTATCCATCACCAGTAGGAACCAAATACTGGGATGGTGTCAAGTCACCCTGGCTCCTGGTAACAGGAGACTAGAAAAGATACTGGAGGGTGATCATGATTCCATGTGTCCAATTTCTTATCAGCACATCTGATATTTTCTTACCAGCTCTAAAAGACTTTCACACTGGCCTGACCTGGATTCAAGCTGGAACCTGCAGCTAGAACAAGTAAATCCCAAACTTTTCAGTCTGTTCTCCTTTTTAAGTAAATTTTTTGTGAATAATAAGAATGAATATGCTGAAATGCAAGGAGATGGTACAAAGAGTGTTTCCTCATTTTTGAAATGAAGCAATACATTCCAGATTCTATTCTGAAAACAGTATCAGGAAATCAAAACACGTACAGCATGCACAAGGATGATATAGGAACTATTATTATTGCTATTATATGTCAGTCATAATGTCACTAAAAACCTTGTGAACTCTCATGGGTCTAAGTTTGTATGGAAACCGCTTTCATTAAGTACTGCTTTTAAAAATCTGTTGTTTAGCACATTACAGCTTCTCTCAGGTCATTCAGGTTTTTTTCTGAGATACATTTAAATGTAATAATAACAGCCCCTGCAGTTCAGGACAAAAGTTTAGGGTTTTGCACTCTATTATGACAGAGGACACATCTAAGCATTACATTAGCAAAGTGTTTACCTCACTATGCTGAAATTATATCCGTGAAGAATACATGCTCTAGGGCATCTAGCTGTCTCTATTTGTACTCCATGATCATTTTTCATCAGAAAGTGCATCCATAGCAAGTGCATTGCTGGAGAACTTAAGTTATCTTCATCCTGCGTGAGATAAATTCTTTCCATAAGGTCAGCTGATATGTAAATTCTGCCCTTCCCTTCCCCTCAGACTCTATTTAGAACTGCAGACAACACTGTATTTGTCAAAATATCTCCTCTTAGAAATGTGGCCAACTCTATTTACAGATTGATATTTATGCACCAAGGACTGATCCCAAATCTTGGTTTGAGTTATTTAACCCAAGAAGGGAGCCACTCTATCACTGCTTTGTCAGAAGATTGATTACCAGCAGCCACTTGCCAATGCTAAACTGATCCAGTTTGAGAATGGATGTTAAGTCCAGACATTTCTTTCAGGAGATTGTTTTCTTCTGTGCCAGCTTTCAGCTCCAAAAAATATGTGAATGTCCAAAGTTCAGTGTTGTAAGGATAAGTTATCAATTCAGAATCAAGTATTACCTGACTCTGCAATGCGTGACTGAAGCTGCAAATAAAAAAAGTTTTAAAAAATAAAATGAAAAAAAATCAAACAATAGCTTTTGAGATGTAGAACCTGAAAATCACCTCAAAACAAGTCAGCACTAAACCTTAATAACAGTCCATGCCTAATAAACATTGTCTGCTATTTCACATATGTTTTATACATATATTTCATGTCTTAAGCACGTTACAGTGACTTCCACGTTCTTTTGATAGTGACTTCTCATTTCAGTGCCTCAGTATGTCAGTAACTATTCAGAATTACTGTCAGTGGGACAGTAGCCCTCAGCCACTCACTAGCTTCTCTACAGTCCTTTTGTAGGCAATTTTCCAGAAAGGCTTTTGGCTCCCCAAAGATCTACAGTCTTAGTTAAAAAGTAGCAAATATAACCAACATGAGACTGCAAAAAGTAAGACAAAGAAAACTTTGAAGATCACTAGATTTTAAATCCAAAAAGACATCAGATTGTATAACAGAGGCCACAGAGTTTCTTCCAGGTACATTTGCACTGAGCCATATAATTCCTGTTTGAACAAAATATATCTTCCATAAAGGCATTTAGTCTTATTTAGAAATGTCAAGAGAGAAAGAATTCATTTCTCTTCTGGGTAGTTTGTTCCAGTGGTTTACGCCAACAATATTTTCAGAGCCTACAGAATGAAGAGAAATTTTCTGCACTTATATAATTCCAGCTCTCATCTATGCAGAGAGAAATTCATTAAAGTCAACAGACCTCAGTCATCTAAGGCTGATTTAAGCCAAAAACTTTAAGTTTCATTGATTCTCTTTACTTTTAATATCATCAAACTTTTTTTTCACGCCAAGAACCCCAAAGTTGTTATTGTTGACAGAGATTAGAAAGAGGTGGACCAATTTCTTACACTGTACTGTTTCAATTGGATTTGAACTGAGGGTGTTTAGGTGTGCAGACAGCATGGTAAACATGGGTCTTCAAAAAATTACCCAACAGGACACGGTCATACATTACTGGCAAACAAACTCATGATGGGTCGGGTACAGCTTGGAAAAAAAGTTGAACATTTGTTGAAGAACTGGATGATCTAGATGAGTTTAGCATGGACCAAAAACACAGAGGGTGGTTGTTCTCAATGCAAAGTCATCCTTTTCCTCTGCTTTGGAAACATCTTCCCACCAACTCAGGTGAACTGATTTTGCATTGTCTTCATTCATTTCTTGCTACCACTGTCTTCATTCATTACATGCTAAATATGGCCACAGTCTCCTCAGATGTTTGCAATAAAGCTGTTGCAGTGAATGGCTGTATGGGGTGTGTTCACCATCATCATCACATTCAGCAGTTACTGCAAGCTACTCCTACCACCAGAACTACCATAGGTACAGTCAACTTCTGCTTGTCTCTCGCAGCTGGCCTTCTAGCAAACAAATGGAAATGCTTCCCTGTAAAGAAGCACAGGGTAACAGCCCTTTCCATTAGCCAAAAGGTCCAGTTCAGATGAGAAGGGAAAGAGTTAAAGATTGGATGGAACTTGCAGGATATAAAAAGGGAGCACAGGGAAGCAAAGGGTCATGAGCAAGAATAGTTGGAATGAAGAAAGAGCCATGAGGTAAACGAACACAATAATTATGTAAAGAGGTAATGTCATCTTCATTGAAGCTTTTTGGATACTCCTGAAAAGCACCCTATTGTAAGCTACAAAGTTGTTCTATTAGATTTTATATAAAAGAGGGTAACAGCCCTTTGGGGTCTTTCTGGAGCACAACACAGTGCTGCTAGAAAGTGTACTATGTCTGGGTTCATGAAGAAAATTAATAGGGAGACCAATACTGCAAACACAGGCTCCATCCTGTCTATCATGGAAGTAATATTACTAACTATTTCTTCTGGCACCTCACAATTCTGGTCTTCTGCTCGGAATAGACTTGGGGAAAGCAACTTTTAACACCTGTGACTCTACTAAGTATTTCTCATCAAAAATTCACAGAATCTCTTTCATGAGCTAAATTTCACTTTCCCATTCTTCCTAAGAGAAAACCTTGACAACTTTCATGTTAGGACTAGCCTCTGTCTATACTTTGGTGTTAAGAGGAACAACAGGAATAACCCGACGTTCAATGTAAAATCAGTACTTGTATCTCCAGAAATTTCCTTGCCATTTAGCCTTTAGACACAAGATGGCAGCAAGAAATTCATTTCAAGCATTTGCTCCCAGTAGCTCAGCGTTACCTGGCAGAAGCTGTTAAGATACGGGTTTGTGGGCTTGGTTATTGTGAGTACTTGATGGTGTCCACAAACACTCCTGCCCTCACACTGTTCTCCTGTCACCCATGGCCCTGAGCTCTGCTGGTAGCTCTGGTCATAATGACCAAATATTTATTGTACTGCATACACAATCATGGACAAAAATACTTCTATGGCAAACACCACTAAGGTGTGTCAAGCACAGCTCTTCTAGTGGAGATAAATCAGAGGAAAACTCATTCATTAAGTCTTACTTTAAGTAGCCCTTCCTTCCTTCTATGATATTTTTCCTTTCTCATAGTTTTAGCTTTTAGGATCTAGAGACTTTAGCAGTTCCAAAAATTTCCTTTTTCTTTTACCTGCGATCTTTCAGAACTCACCTGATCCAAAGTACCAGCTTTAGAATTGTTCAAGAAAGATTCTGCATATTTCTAAACATTCTGTGTCAGGAGGAATTCCTGCCCTTTAAATTCAAGTGAAAAGTGGCTTTTGCCATTACACAGGAAAATTATCTAATTTTATCCCATTGAAAAATTACTTTAGTCTACAACTTACAAGTTCCTTAGTATTTGTGGAGCATTCACAACTTTTGCTGACAGGAGAAACTGCTCCAAGGATTCCTATGACCAAAGCAGTGCTCTAAAAGTAAAGGTTTTGAACCAGACTTGCTACCTACAACCTAGAGCAGATTCAGAGACTCTATGGATCAGAGGAACACACATAAAATACACAAAGACCATAATACCTTATATGAATGCAAAAAATAAAGCAAGTTAAAGAGGACCCAGGTCATTCCCTCAGAGACATTTTGGAGTAACATTCCTCATGGTGCAAGCCAGAGCTGCAATGACATTTCTCCACCCCATTCTGAAGAAACATGACTGAAACACGTTGAGTGAAAAAAAAAAAAAACCAAACAGTAGGAAACTATAATAATAAAGGTACCTGTATATACATTTGGTTTTATCTATCCACTCCTAAATTGATTAAACTTTCCAGTAGAGAAGCCACTGATTTTAATTACATAGCCCATCAAGTGATGTGTCTCTGTCTGCTTTATTACATATTTTCATTGTCTTTCTTTAAACCATTTTCTTCAGACTGTTAGCAATTGATTTTTTCAAGTGTCTTATTAAAACAGGACTGTCTGAGTTGGCCTGATAATACATATTTAATCGTTTAATATCTCAAAATAAATATTCTGCTTCATAGTAGCCAGACATTGCACTTGACATTACAAGGACACACAGCTATTATATCATCTTGTTTGGGAAACATGTGATATACAAGTATACAGAAAATTTGGCCCTTTGTTTAAACCTTGTAAGTGTTTCTTTCCCCTCAGAAATACATATCTGTCTCCCAAGAAAAACATCTCAGAAGATTAATGAATATTCCCTTTGTTAAAAACTTTCATATTCTCTAGTCAAGAGGAACAATGTCCAGCTAGTAATTAATCTGCACTCTGGTTCAAGGACAGAATTATTTACTTACAAACTTGAAATGCCAGAGATTGAAAACACATTTTCATCAGGATACTAACAATACTAACAATGGAGATGAGGTCTGAAGAACTCAGGTGAAATTCTTAAAATATTTAACATGAAATATGTTTGATTATTTACCCTTATTAATGCTGAAGTTTTCACCAGGCATCAGTATGTCTGTCTCAAACAAAATAAACCTAAAATGACCCACAAAATTACATTCAGGGTTTTTTTTAAGTGGACATGATGTTCCCACAAATACTAAAAAATGCGCAGCATCTATTGTGTGTTTAGATGGAAATCAATTCTTCTTTTCTTCAGCAATATTATTTCTAGCATAATGTTTTAGAGACCCTGCACTTACTCTTTTCTATCCACACAGTTCTGAATGGCTTCTTATCTGACCTGCATCTGAATAGCTGAAGACTATTTCAGCTTTCAGAAAATCTCAGTGATTTCAGAAAATCACTTTTCCCAATAGTGATTCCTATTTTAAGAACATTTGTTTTTATCTGCTGTATACAGAGTTCCCTTCAGAAAACAAGCACTGCAGGAACAAAAATCTCTCCCAGCAGTCTAATTACAGCAAACAAATTCCCGAGGCCAAAAATTCACACCCCATTGTCTTCCTGGAAGATTTTTTCATGACCTTAAATCTTCACACCTTCTTCTGGTAAACTACAGGCAAAAGATGGAAGCACATCTTTTTAATTTTTATTTGTTATCCTGGGGGACAAATCCTAGCAATTCCAATAAATTACTGCCCAATTTCAAGGAGAGTAAGATTTTTGATTAATCTCCTTCAGGTGTAGGCTGTGCAAGGAGGAGCACAGACCTGTTACAGGGATGCCTCACACAGAATAACTCTCAGACAAGTTTTCCACTGATGCAGCACAAAGCAGGCAGACTCAGAAGAACCAGAGCAGAAAGGTTCAGCTAGAAGAGCAGAAAGCTGTGGCAGATCTTTCCACATTGTCACTCAGTTCTGCACTTGGTGCACAGCCTTCCTCCCCTGAAGTGAGCAGATCTGAATTGGAAAAGAATGAAGCTATAAATTACATAATATACAAGCTCAACCAAAATAATGTAAAATTAATAGTTTGCTTCCCTTGCCATGTGGGAAACATTTATAAACAAGTACACCTTGAATTTGCTCAAATATTGTTTGTATGTGCCTGTCCACAAATGCTCAAGCAATCATATGCTACAAATACTATATTTGAGTTTCTGAACTGATGCAAAAGTATTCATAGAAACAATATTTTAAAACTTCATGATGAACAATGATGCCAGGCACTCAAAAGTTTATCCAATTTTGTAGCAGAAGCTATCTTTAACATGCACCAGAAATTAACCACTTACAGTTACACTTGAGTTTCAAATCTACCTGAATCACTACTCTCAGGGAAATTATCAGTAACAATCTTTTTTTTTTTTATTTATAAAAATTCGTTAAATCTGAATAATGAATAATTCAAAATATATGCTTTGTTCTTATAATGTAGAGAAGTGAGAATCTACATTTATCAAATAAATTATCCATTGCAAGATTAGTCATTCTGTTCTGCCAATACACATCACAAACAGATTCAATTACCAGAATTATGGCTTGAAAAGAAACCTTGTCTGATCTTAGCTTACAGTTTCAGTGAAATCACTTAGTCAAACATAGGACTTCAACACAGAGGCTATCATTATGATAATGGCATACATATATCAAAGAAAATTAATGTAATCTGAAGATACCACTTAACCTAACAAACCTTCAAATGAAAACAAATAATGTAGCTTTAAAAGATAAGTTATATGACACCACTGAAATAGGAGGCTGTTCTGGAAAGAAAAGAGTATTACAAATTTTTAAAGAAAAATATATTTATTAGAGATTAGAACTATGATTGGCACAACATTTTTGAATACTGATATAAAATTTTGCAAGAAAGTAGGAGTCTCTAATTTGGATTGCAGTCTGAGACTCAATTACTTAAGAAACAAAAAGAAATCTTATTGCACAAAGAAACTTTAATATTAGGTCTTCAAATACTTTTGTCCCATTCAAATACTTCTAGCGAATCAGGTTTATCAGTACAGATAACCTGCAACAGAGCTTACATAACACTATTTTTCTGGAAAACAGCAATTTCAATCAGCTCAATAAATAGTGAATATGGAAACAAGATTAATTTTTCAAACCATGAAATAACATTGAAGATCTATGATATTTTAAACTGGAGTGAGCTCTTATCCCTTATTATTGGTGTACTATTCATTATAACTCATAAATGTGATTAGTTTAATTTTGCCTAGACTTTTTTATACTCAAGGGATATAATGACTGTTCAGAATCAAATACAAACTAAGTTGCACACACAAAAGTAAAACACAAACACCAAACAGGTATTAATTTCAGAAAATACAAGTATTTCCTACCAAGAGCTTGAAAATAAGAAAATAATTGAAGAAATTATTATGACCATCGAATCACTTAGAAAGATTTCATTTTTTTCCTTCAATCTCCAGGTTTTAATAGTCCTAAAGAATGGTAAATTTAATTTCAAATGAAATAACTAAATCCCCAGTTTTCACAACTGAGAAACAAGTTTCACAAAACCAAGAAAATGGGTTTTAAAAAATTAGAAACCAGAATGCAATTAAAAATTAAATCATAATATATTGTTGGGACAAACATATTGATACTGAGACTAATCTGATTCATGATTTTTAATGTCTGCTACAACAGGTTACTTTCAACTGACTGACTTATTTCATATCTTATCCTATCACAGAATCACAAAATGGTTTGGGTTGGAAGGGACCTTAAAGATCATTCAGTTCCACCCCCATGCCATGGGCAGGGACAATTTCCACCAGACCAGGCTGCTCTGAGCCCCATCCAGCCTGGGCTTTAACACCTCCAAGGATGGGGCAGCCACAGCTTCTCTGGACAACCTATTCCAGTGCCTCACCACCCCCAGAGAAAATAATTTCTTCCTAATGCCTAATCTGAATATCTAATATCTACTCTTTTTAGCAGGTTTGATGTCATTCCCCATTGTCTTATCACTCCATGCCATTCTAAAAAGTCCCTCTCCAGTTCTCTTATAGACCTTTAGGTACTGGAAAGTGCAACAAGTCCTCACTGGAGCCTTCTCTTCTCCAGGCTGAACATCCCCAACTCTCAACCTGTCTTCACACAAGAGGTGAAAACCTTTCCTCCAATATGTTGGCTGCACCACACAGCTTCAAACTTGCTGAGGGTGCACTCAGTCCCACTGAAATTCTAGAAATTATCTTTATTCTTACTGTACTGCAAAAGTTCTTCTCATTAAATCTTATTTGGAGACATAATATTGTCTCCTACAATATTGAAAAAAAAATTACCCAACAGAGAGCATTGTCTAATGTCCAAGTGCATTTGCACTGAGTTAATAATGCAACCACTGTAGAAGTATTTTTCAATGCCTCAGAAAAGCTTCATTAAAATTAGGAGCTGAAAAAATACTGTGCATTACATTATTTGAGCATTATTGTATTTATATGAACAGCCATATCCTTTTATTCAAACCCTTACACAGTAAACCCTTGGTCTAAAAAATCACCAAAAAAATTACAAGATGCATCTATCCACATAACTTGAAAATACTCCAGCACTATTGAAGTCAATGGTTCCTTATTCAGAAGCTTTAGTGGAGCCAGGGAAAGTAATATCTATAAAAATTAGCAATATATATATTCTTTTGTATTAAGCATATTTTAATTTTGCACTTTACTTGGGGAACTTTACTAAAATCTGAAACTTTTTGATGCTAGGAAAGAAATGTAATAAGAGCTCCATTTTATCCAAGGTGACTGAATTAAATAAATAAGTAGATAAACAAAATAGTCAATAAAAACAAAACTGAAATATTTCAAGCCCACTCCTATTCAAAGAAAATCCAGAGGCTATTTTAATAAATATGAAAATATAAACTTTCAATCCAGAGTGGCCATTTTAAAAATAAGTAGTTCAAATGCTAGGCTTGAAGGGAAAAAATTAAGCAGCAAAGAAAATCAGATGAAGGAAATGCAATTAAAAAAAAATATTGCAAACCAGACAAAATTGTATAGTCCTAACTGAAAGAGCACAGGAAAGATAATGTGACAGGCAGGCATGTACTTTTAGAAGCAACACACTTCATTTTGTACAAAGTGTTCCCGTGGCTTGTCAATGTGTAAAGAACAAACACCAACCAGGAGTCTCATTCACCAGATAAGGAATTGTGTTATAGCTGAACTCAATTAACCAGCAGCTCAAGAATTTGATCCAGGAAGCTTAAGATGCTTAGAAACCAAATGAGTGAAATGAAAAGAAAATTTTTAAAATATTTTAGAATTATCAAACTCAAGAACAAAAATTAAAGGATAAATTTAAGGAAATAAATATAAAAAATACAGATATTCTCTCAAAACCAATTTCTTCACTAAGAGAACTAGAGGAACATTATCTAGATATTATTGCTATAAGTTAAGTATACAACTGTGTGGAAAAAAGTGCCTGCCAATGGCTCATTTTCAAACTAGATTATGCTTGAGAAGGTCTCAGAACAGTTGAAGTCATTAATAACTTGGTGGAACAGGAAATCGTCCTAAAACTTGGGCAAAGACAGAAGTGGAAGAAACTGAAAGCAATTTGAAAGAGAAGATCCAAAGTAAGTGTGATAAATTAGTGGGGAGAGGGGAATGAAATCACATAGATGAAATTTTATAAAGTTCAAAGTTCTGCATTAAAAGAAATACTCAAATATACAGTATAAAAAAGGGGAAGGCTGGAAAAGAAAGAACTGGGTAAGTTGGATCACAGACTGAATATGACTCAACTGCAGATGAACGTTTCAAAACAGAATAATATAATTCTGTGTTTATTAAAAATAAAGCTCTACATAAAACGTGGAAGGAAATTATCCACTCTACTAATGACTGGTAAAGCCTCTGCTACATCTATTTTGGTCTCTCAATTTTAAGAAAGATGTGGTAAACTGGAAAGAGTCCTGAGGAGAACAAAGAACAAGGGGAAATTTATAAAATGTGACCTATCAGGAAAAAACAGAAGACCAAAGACAGAATTATAAACATCAGCCAATGTTGACTTTAAAAATTTTAAAATCATCACATATCCTGTTTCCATCAAAGGATGGCAACAAGTAATTAGCTTCATGTGTGAGAGAAGACTTAGATTGGATGTTAGGAAAAGTCTTTATAGCAGGGAGACAGGCCCTGCTAGTGTGGGTACAAGGCTGGTAGGGAAAGTAACCACAGCATTACTTTGCTCCAAAGCAAAATTTTCAGCTGAAAATGGAATAAGTAAAATAACTGCAATGAGAATAGGAGGAGGAAAATGCTGGCTCTCCAGTAAATAACCTTTTTCACTCACAGTTTCAGTCTGCCACATCAAATACTCATAACCAACTCCTTTCCTGGTTAAAACTGGTACAGCTGCAATGGCTTGAAGCTTTTCTTGGTCTGTATTATCAGGTGGCATCAGACCCTGTCCTTTGCCTATGAAATGAAAAGTGGGAAATTCCTTTAACAAAAGACAGTTGTGGACAACTTCAGAGAGTAGCTCTGCCCCAATGCTCAATTCCCTGCCATCTTAGCAGAGTGAGTTTGGCACAAAGCTGTGCTTGCACTTCAGGGAGGTACCACATTTGCTTTTCCATTATCTCTTCCTCTCTGATACAGCTGTAGTTACATCCAACACCTTCCACCTGCCCTTCCATTACACAGACCATCTAGGTTTATGGTGAGTCCTTAGCAATAAAATGCATTGGACAGGAAGATAACAGTAGCAGCAAAAGAAACTCCAAAATTCCCCAAATGAGGCGTAAGGATATTAAATCTATAAGCCTGCAGTTGCATGAGAAATATTTATTTGCCTCCATCTTGGTATTCTGGCCAAGCATATTTGTTTGGATTTGTAAATAGTCTGGTTCAAATAAGCTGTTTTTCTGAGTAGCTGATTTTAAAGTTTCCTCTTGTGAGGAAATTTTCTTGTTGTTTTGCAGATAAAAATCAAATCTATTTTGAAAAGACTGTCTACATCCATGGGGGCAGAATAATATTTTGACAGAGGAAATGCCAATGTTTCTCTGCTTCATTCCTGGCCAAAGTCACTCACCAAGGTATGGGAGGTGCTGGGCAAAGGTCAGGCCTTTGGGTGAATTTTGGCTATGTTTCTTCCTGGCTTAAAAAGGTTATTTGGGAACTATTGGCTCCAATGAAGGCAGATAGTATCTGTGATTCTTTTTTGGGTAATCCATTTGTTTAGTGCTCTTACCAACATGGAAGACCTTATTTTCAAAGAGACAATGATTGAAAATTTGGCTTATGCTCATCTCTTTTTAATTTGCTCTGGGCTGTAGTCACTGCTGAAATGTGTTATAGCACTTCAGGATGCTGCTCAAGTGACAGCAGCTGACTGCTCCACTTCAGGATCTCCTTGGAAGTAAAGGCATTATCCAATCTATTCACAGATAGTATACCATCATAAGGTAAATGACCTTCTACACAAGAGCTATTGATAAGATTGATTTTCATGTTGCTGCTCTGTGCTTAGGCTGCAGAGTATGGTACTCATCAGCTGCTTCTCCACCTCAAACCCGGGCTGCCCCAGGGTGGCACCTGGCTCCTTCTCTTTCTGCCACAGTGCCGGATCTGAGGCCCAAAACTGCAGGACTATAACAGCCCCACTCAAAAACTCAGCTGCCTGGTGTGCAGACCCACCCTGACCCTACCAAAACCTCCCTCTGCCCACATTTGACCCAGCACACTGGAGGGGATGAGATGCGGTTTGTCAGATGCCTCACCAGATGTTGCCAGATGTTGTCAGATGCCTTGCCAGAGTTTATCCTCCAGCTGTTGACTGACACAGGTCCTTCTCTTACCTATTCCAAACACGGTACAGCTACATCCCACCCCTTTCTTGGAGCAGCTTACCCAGTTCCAGTCAAGGCAGAACCTTTGAGTAACACAGTAAAACTTTAGGCACTGAAATGCAACACAAGCACAACAGCAACAGACAGAACAGACAGACAATTTCTTCAAGTATTCCACCTAAGAGCAGGAACTGACTATAAAAAAGCACTGGAGCACTGCATCAGCAAAAGGTTCAGAGATAAAATAAACACTGTAAACATAATGCAGCCTTTCATAGTAGGAGAAAGACCGAGGGAGGAGGAACAGTACAGCCTTTGCTGTTTTGACTGGCATCACTGCTTGTCTCGCTCTGACAAGTTGCCAGGTTAAGGTTTTGTTTTGAATCAGTCATTTCCCTTTGAACAGTGGCAACTGTTACCATTGTTACCCTGTTACACTGAATATAAAACAAAATTTCCACCAGCAGCTTTCCTACCATATGTTTATTCTAGGAGGCAGCAGGCATCTAGGATTTGGTAGCAATCACAGTGAGGAAACATTTGCAGGACCTGTCTCAACAATATGATTGCCTCAATCACAGTGATATCATACAGAAGGAGACACTGAATTCACAACTGCTGTCCATGAGACCTAACCACAGAAATCTAATAATGTGAGGATTTTTTTCTCTTTAATTGAAAGGTTACTATTTCAAGAATCATCCCTCTGAAGTGTAAAGCATACACTTGAAGTATTAGTCCTGAAACTGTGTCAATCTTGTTTTAACTGCAAAATTATTCAACATATTTTTTTCAAACACTTTTCTCCACAATAAATCTAAACACATCCTGGTAAAAGCAGTTTCCCATAGAAAAGTGATATGAGGGGTTTAAAACAGGATTTCATAAGGTTTTCATGTTAGCACAGCTTTAATTAGGAAGATGTCTTTGAATATCCCCAAAAGCTCTCATGATTTCTCAGTTTCTTATGAAAAATATTATTACAAAATTACTCTTATTTACTTATGATGTAGGTTTTTTCTTTCAAATCATTTAGATATGAGGAACTAGATACATTAAAAACAGTGTAATCTCTACAAAAATACCTTCACAGTTAAATCTGATTATAAATACAGTGCTTAGCAGTTCAATAAGCAGTTCACTGAATAATGAGTGCTCCCTCTTTGCCTGAATTCCTGGAAGGGACACCAAATTACCAGTGATCTCTCACTCCTAAACAAATTTTCTTAAATATTTGGTAAGATAGCTAGAAGTTCTTAGAAGTGGTTGAGAATAAACTACCCATATGGTCTCCTGGACTTAAAAAAAGCTGAAGTCTGATGTAATGTTACAGGCATTGGATGATAGTTTATTAATAACAGCTTGTATTTTTGAAAGAACCTAGAAGAGTTAGACTTCCAAATCCAAGTGCCCTTTAAAGGGAAATTGTTGCTAAATCCCATAGGTTCTTTTCAAATCCTAGGCATCATTAAAAACTAGAAGAGAAGGATACATCGTTTTGACCTTAAAAGGAATCTACTGTCAATAATGTCAGCTGCTTGATATTGAATGAAAGCTATTTTTTTTAATGAATGAGAATGAGTGGTCTTCACCAATCCTAGAATTTAGCTAACATTCACATTCCCCTTCTTGTAGGTAAAACAAACTCCTTATATGAAAGTAGTGTAATTTATTTATTATTCTGCAAGTAGCTAGATAACTACCTTTGACTTCTTTAGATGTGCTTCATTTTTTGAACATTAACAGGAACACTTCATATGCGTGAGATGTACGTGATGCTAAGACAATTTTTGCAAGATTTAGAGACCCAAATGTGAAGAAAGCAGATATTTTGGAAGATAAGACAAACAAGACAAGGATGGGGGTGTTGAACTTTTAACAAAATATAGATGCAGATATCATTACAAAAATGTATACACAAGAAAAAATCAAAACTCTAATCAGCCAAAGTTCATTGTTATGGCAATGGATCTGCCCCAGTAGGGTTTGCCTGTCCTTCTTTTAACAATTGGTCATTTCTCAGTGCCAAGTGATTTCTCTGAGCACTGAAGTTGTTGCCTTCAGTGTTTCAGCTGCAGGAAATAAACTATTAAGAAAAATTACTATGAAAGTAGATTAAAAAATGAATTAAAATACGGTATCGGAAAGGGGCCAGTCTCTACTTTTGCAAGTAGTAAATACAAGACAGGAACTCTTTTCTCCCAGTTTACCTCCTCTCCCCTCTACCTATTTATTTCCAAGCTCACTGAGTACATCACTGAAAAAAAATGGAAGGAGGCAAGAGAGGAACACACAATAGATGTTAAGATATGCACAGAAAAACATGAACGTGAAAAACACACAAATTAAATTCAAGGTTTTTGAATTGCTTTCTTTTATTTACTTGTGCTGAAGACTAACAAGCTTTTCATTACATCACATTATGATCTCATTATGTGTAATTAAAGTGTGTTACATTTACAGATGCTAAAAAACTGATGCGGTGAAGCAACTTGCTGGAAAAATACGTATAAAGATGTTTGGATTGAAGTATTTGTATCCTTTCACTTAATAATGCTCAGTTAAATAAAACCTGACAGCTTCCATATTAAAACTACGAAGTGATGTAGAACATCCTCCCTCAAGGACTCCTCAAATGTAAAATAAACAGAATGTAAAGAGGGCACACTTTTCTTTCTCCACAAAATGTTCCCATCTTTTGGCTGAAACAAAGAAGCTGCATAAAGTTAGCTGCATGTCCCAGTAATCAAGGGAAGGAATTGGAAAATAACCCTGCCAATTGAAACTGCAGGAGTTTTTTTGGCCAACGTAGTGTCAACACAGTGTGCCTTTGGCCAACCTAGAGGTTATTGAAACAGCAGAAAAAAAAATACATAGAGTTGTCAAAAATGTCCATGAATAGATAGGTCAAATTTTCCAAAGACAGAAGCTTTTTTCAAGCAGACAAAAGAATCAGCATGAACTTATACACCTGTATTTGCCAAAGTGCCACATGAAAATGTCTGAGCATAAGGAGATGGAAAGAAAGACAAAAAACAAACAGTGGAAAATGTCCAGTCACCACTTTTTTCTTTTTTTTTTTCCCCACAAGAAGAATTACAAGAGGAATTTTTTGTTCTCCAGTGTTCTGGATGTCAAAACTTTCAGATGTATAAGAAGTGAAAATCTGTGCAAATTTCATCCACAATATCGACTCTCAGCCTGGATGTGCTCTGGCAATTTGCACATAAAGAAATCTAATCTCTGTGTTAAGTGATAATAGTTGCACTTGGAAATGTAAGCACAATTGTTTGTATGAACAAACCAATCATTAAAGATAGAGGGTCAAAAGTGATCATAAAGTGCCAGAATCTTCTATTGCAGAATTCTTCTAAAGGTTGATGACCCACTGCTAACATTGGGAGAGATGTAACTTCTATTGGAGCTAGTAACAGATATTGCAACTGATTAACTAGAGGGCAGATAACCAAATATTCCTGATAGGTGTAGAATACTCCTGATGTGATGGTAGAATTGTCTAGAGACTTGACTGGACTTAGGGGATGAAACTAAACATGACTTTAATCTGTTTTTTCAAACGTATTCTTACAGTGATGGATCCCCTATACTCTCCCAAGCCCTTTAAATAAAACAGAAAATTGTTGACTAAGTCAGAAGACATCTGGTAGACTTAAAAGAGTGCACTGATTGTGTTCAATGACATCTGCTCCACAGAGAAGCATTACCTGGCTCTGCTCAGAATAAGCCAGCTGTCCAATCAGCTGGAATGAACAGTCAGAGGCATCTGAAGAAATCAGAAAAATAACAAATACATATTGCCTTCAGATTAATCAAGGAATGGCCTTTCATGGCAAAAAGCCAGGCATCCAAAGAAAAAAGGTTTGCCAAGTGAAGATCATGTGTCTCTCTAGAAGTATTTCTGTAGGGACATTTCTTTGGATCAGAATGATGGGAAGGAGAAGATTTGTCAGAATATGCTCTACATCCACAAGCAGCTTTCTGAGAAGTGGCAGCCAAAATGGCTTTGTGGCTTAAATCAGATTTACATTGAATAACTCTGCTGCCAAATCAAGATTCTTGACTTTTTACACTCCTTACAGGAGCTGTTTCTTGAACTGGAGGAAATAAGTTGTTTACATCCTTTTATGGCAAATGACAATATTTCTACCAATATTCTAACCTTTTGCCACAGGGAAAAAAAGAAGCCAATTATGTTATGATTCAGGTCCAACATATACCTTAAATAAAATAACATAATAAAATACATTTATAAGGAAGCATTTGGAGAAATAGCCTCTACCAGAGTGCCTGAGGGACTAATTTTGTGAGATTCAAACTAGCATCACCAGAAGAGCTTTAAACTAAAAGACCCAAGGAAGAAAACTGAAAAAAAATGTCATGTTCAACTCTCCAAATTCCACTTTGCTACACAGGCAAAACAAAAACAGTTGAAAGGGCTTGGTAAAAAGGAAAAAAAACAGCAGAAGCAGCAACGAGAAAAGTATAAGCAGAGGATATAGGAGTAGTCATGGAGACAGTTCAGTTATTGAAAGGATTATAAAGGATTGAGTTGAAATGGGTGAGGTAACAGAAAGACAACTTTGCTGTTTGGAAACCAATGAAAGGTGGCAAGGGTACAAACCAGAGGAAGTGAAACCAATAGAGGAGGACATGAAAATAGACCGTAGAGCCATAACAAGACTTGGTGGACTAACATTCATTATTGGAAAGTGGATATTGAAATATATGATAACTTTCTGAAAGCTAGAAAAAAAATCAGGAGCAGAATACTGCCATAGTTTAATAAAGACCACTTCTGCAAATAAAAATCTGCAGTAACATGGATAAAACCGTAGCTTATAAGGTCAAAATCAATTTGAAAGAAGGGCTTTAAAATTAATTAGGGTCAGAAGTTTGCCATTGCCTCACATGGATCAAATCTGAACCTCAATGAGGACCTCATTAATATCTTGTTGGAATGAAAATGGCTATCAGAAACCATTTCATTATTTGGACACAAATTTCCCAGACATGTTGGAAAAACATGCTACCAAATATGGTCGGACCTACTTACTCCTGAATGTGATAGCCAACATATTTTTTCAGCAAGTGTACTGTGACTAATAAGTACCATTACAAAAAAGGTTCTGGTCAGCTGGAAATGACAGATCCAGAAGAAGACCTGGACATAGAACTTAATCACAAGATTACGATGAGTCACCAGAGTGATGATAAAGTGCAATGTGATACTAGCCCACGGCAAAAGCAAAGTATTTCCAACAGAATTTGGGATGTATTAATATCATTATAAAAGATAACAGTAAACTGAAGAGAGTGCCCTGTGTTATGTTATGCACAAAGATGAACTCGGAACAGAATACGTAGAAGGAAGGTCTAGTCATCCTTGAAGAGAACTGAGAATCTACTCTGGGAGGAGGGACAAAATCGGGAGTACAGATGAAATGAGGTAAGAACTGGAGGACTAACTACAAGGTCATGTTGGGAGGGAAATAAAGTGAATTAATTTAGGAAAGAAGAAAAACCACCAAGTTTCATTACAACCAGCTGCACAAAGCCTTGAAAGAGCTTCCTGAAAGAAGTGCAGGAGCAAAAAGTAATTCATTGACTAATGATGAAAGATAATGAGGTTAGGAATGGGATTATATGAATCAGTTCATCCCCAGTGCAGAATACTGCAAATAATGGTCCAGTAAAACCCTTCCCCTGTTCAATGTCCACATAAAATTATTAAGCATATCTGAGATGCAGTTTTTCACCAATGGATACCAAGTTACTCACACACAACAATTAGTACCTGTGTAACACAGCATGTAGAAATATAGAATCATAGAATGGTTTGGGTTGGAAGGGACTTTAGGATCATATTCCAACCCTGCAATACACTTAATACTTAGTCCTCTACATACTGCGCAAAGCTGTATTGATTTATATCAATGTAAGGCATTGTTTAATATGTTAGGGGTTTTTTAGGGCTTTCATCTGTATATGATAAGATTCATAAGACCTGCACTACAGAAAACAGGGAAATATGAGCAAAATCTTTGTAGCACCAACTAGTATCAAATAGCCCTATCTTTTCACAATGCAAATTACATTTTTTAAGTTCTTTCTTTCTCTCTCTTCTCTTTCTTTCTTTCTTCCTTTCTTTCTTTCTTTCTTTCTTTCTTTCTCTTTCCTTCTTTCTTTCTCTTTCTTTCTTTCTTTCTCTTTCTTTCTTTCTTTCTTTCTCCCTCCCTCCCACCTTCTGTTTAACACATGAACATTAAATAAAACAAAAGGGTCACATTTAGAAAGCAGAGATGAAAATGGGTCTTAGTTTTGACATATATAGTTTAGGCTATGTTTAAAAGAAAAAGAACACTACATAATATTTGCTTCTTCCTCCTCCATCTCAAAGCAAAGCCCAATACCACACACAGTGCTTTGTGTAGGTAAAGTTTTTTCAGATCTAATTGTCAGAAATGTTACAAACTTTGAAAACACTAAAGACTTTTTTGTGTTATCTGTGGTGGACTTGAGGAATGAACTGCTCCTTTCACTGAGTCAGTGGACCTTAAAAATGAATGCATCATTTATGACCACTAATAATGTCTGTAGCTATGCCAGATAGAACAATGAATTCAGCATCAAAATTGCATTTTTCACAGAATAACTTAAGTTTCTGTGATTATGGGGTCAGAAAAAAATTTCTTCTCAATTTCAGCTATTCATTTTGATGGATATGGGGATATTTCAGCTTTCTTTAATTGCTGTGCAAAGACAAGAGATAAGATATGGATTGAGGCTCCAGTGCAATGTAGTTTTCTTCCCTTTCACATAGAATATGAGTCTGCCTTTATACTCTGTATATGAGGACCAAATTCAGTAAAGAAAACTAGGTAAAACTGACATAACCATAAGAAAGTCTGGGGTTGAGCTCATGGAGAAACGGGAAAGATATTCTCTGAAATTCAAGAAGGTTTTTGTATCAACTTTTCATCAGCAATATACAAAATTATACAAGCTCCTGAAATTTCATGACTAGTGTCAGAATCTCAGTGCTTCAGCCTATGCCCTTCTGACCTCAATTAAACTCAAAATGATCATCTTAATGTAAATTTCCTCTCTAGTTTACACAAAAAATACCTGGACCATTCCAGGTAATGAACAGCTTTACAGAGCTTGTATGGCTCATTCAGAAAGAGTTAATATGGAGCTTGCACATTTCATGTGTATTTCTGCATCTGCACCAGGTAGGCACACATGACATACACAGTTGGATAGGAATGAAGGAGGGAGGGGGAAAAAGGATGCATAAATTAATTACACTTTCCACTTCCAGGTATCTACACTTTTAAGGTCCACACATGAGGTTTTAAATATCTGTAAACCACATCTCTCAAACCACATACAGAACAATAAGGATATTACTTAACTTCAGATTGCACTTTGAAGTATGTAAAATCTCAAAGACAACTAGAGGGCACATGTAATTTCCTCTGAAAAATTAACCTTTGGGCATTCAGGCTGCTTCTCAATGTACTCATCACGGAAAAGTATAAGAAGTTTAGAAGATAAGTCACAAGAAATGTACTCAACAGCATTCTTCACAATTTCACCAGAACATGAATAAAGAAGACCTCCACTGCCAAGGACAGTTTTGGTCTATCTGCCTGTGTTGGGCTCATTGGGAAACATTTTTCACTGCTTTCTTTTGGCAGGGCATCTAAGAAAACGTGGAGAATTACATAAAATCAGATCCACCAAAATCAAAATACATAACCTATTTGAATAGAAACTAAGTTTTCATTATTACAGCAAGTCTTCTGTGATACAAGTCTTAATATTTTAAGATATGCTTGTATTGCAACAAGTGATTCAAATAATTTTCAAAGTTGAATCATGTTTATATTGCTTGCAGTATAGCTGTCCATCTGGAAATTTCAGATTTTGTTTATCTATTTTCACAGGAATTTTGACACATCAAAGACTTGGGGTTGCAGAAAATTAAAATTCATTTTGACTACACACTGTCTAGGTAAACATTTGTCAAATGAGGAATGCTGAAATCAAAACAGGCTTTTGTATGTGTCACTCAATTGCAGTCTTCCTGGCTACTGGTCCAAATTTTAGTTTCTGCTTCAATACTATACAAGAAAAAAGACAGCACTCACATAAGAATCAGTTCTATAGCATGACGAGTTGAGTGGCATTACGTGTGTGTAACTATAAGAATATTTCTACCCTATCCAAAAATACATGGAGCCATGGTTGAGGCCTCTTCACTGGTAGCCATCACACTGGGGATGAGAGCAGACCAGCCTTGCTGTGAAATAACTGCAGCAAAGCCTTTGAAAATACATGGATTGATACTGGAAAATTTAGTAGAACTGAACTAGTCCTAGCTGGAGGTGTGTGCTAGGCAGTAAGCTTTTAGGCATTGATGGACACTGAGCTTGGCTCAAGAGTCAGGGCTCAACTTGAGAAAAAGGGAATTCTCATTAAATACCCACCCAAAAAATGGTAAATCCCTTGTAACCAGCTGTTCCCACCATCTTAGATTTACACCAGACTTAATAAAGAACCAAAGAGGAATTTAAAAGCAGCCAAAAGCCAGAGTGGTAGAAGGTTTGGATCCCAACCTGCCTGAGCTTGGAAAGGCTTCACACACTCTACTTTTTAGCTTGAGCCCATCTGCAGTTTTAAATATGTTTGTCAGTTTAAATTAGACCTTTAAAAGTAATAATAAAAATTTATTTTGCCACTAACTCTTCAAGTGTTATCTTAGCAGCTGGGTAAATCATTTGCACTGAAATTCTGACTCGCTCAAATGGGCTCTGCCTTCCAGGCTACACAGGTTTATGAACCCCAGAGCATTCAAATGAACCCTGCAACACAGTTGTCCATAAACACAGCAAGCTCAGTCAACCTCCCTTACTCAATACATGCTCTGAATTCCTCTTCTTCTGCCTTCTCTAATCCTCTCAAACACTTCACACTTTCCAAAATCAACTAAATGGAGGCCTGAAATGTAGAGGAGATGAAGAATAAGATAACACAGTGTTAGTCTGATTCCCTTCCAAGCACAGAAAACCAAGACTAAAGGTTCATTTACCCTGGGGAAATTAAAGATTTTTCAAAATTGAAACAAGCCTAACCTGCAGCCTACACCAACCATAGATAAGGAAGGGCCTTCACATGTATTTACCCATATTTATTTTTCAAGTGCACAAAGTGTATGCACCAAAATTCTCTGAAAACTTTGCGAAACACACCACACCATGGCAAGCAGCCATCAGAAAATGGCCAGGACAGCTAAAGGAATCATTTATAAATCAACATTTAAAAAAATCCACTCAGTAGACTATCTGCGGAAAATTGTAGCTAGGATGATAGCAGAGAGACACATGAAAGCCTTGAAAATATTTAACTGTTCAGTGTTAATGGTTTTCAAAATAATTATTTTCTTTTGGTGTTAATGGTTTTCTTTTCAAAATAATTATTTTCTTTTAAAATTTATTTTAAAATGAGGATTAAAAATCCCAAAATTAAATTAAATGTATTTTGGCGCAGAAAATGTTTAATGTAAGCAGAAACGTTTTATTTGCATTACATTTGGATTTTTCATTAGAGTGAGATAAACAAAAATGTTTCACTACGACTCAATCTGAAATATTTTCTCAGTTTTTTAGTTCAGAAAGTAATTTGAAAAATTAATTATTCATAAAGACTTAATGGCAAAGTTTTCACTGGAAAGAGGCTGGAGCTTTCTACCAAGTACAAATAAAGTCTTATTTGTTTATTTAAATTCAGTTCAGTAAGTGACTAAGTCCAAGTATATATATAGAAGAAAAGAACTGAGGCTAACTTCTCACTTTCCATGTTTTAGGAAGTGTGCTTCTCCCCAAATGTGGCATTCACATATATATTTCTAGCTCACATATATCACACATCATATTGCACGTGGACATCAGGTTGCCAACGTGTCCTATAACCAACACATCGCTTACCCTGCCTGAACCCAAACTGGTCCTATTAGGGTGAGGTCACACAGTAATGAAAGTGTTCATAAAGTTAAGTTTTACTACTGAAAGACCTGCCAGAAATTATGCTGTGCATTTTACCCCATGCAAATGTCTGTCAAACAGGCTAAAAGTAGCCGCTGGAACAGATACTTTAAACTTCATCTGCAAGCACACCATGCAACCTGGCTTAGTGGAAAATGCATATCAGCTACTATGCAAGGGGCCTGACATGCTAAATTTATAGATCATAAAATGATCTATAAATGAAGACATTGGTTTTCTACTCAAGATATTCAACAGCTTTTATAATTGTGTTTATTCTGAAATTTTTTTTTACAGATTGGAAATCAGACATAATGTCTTTTTTCTAACCGGAGTAAGAACTACTTTTAATTCATTTTCTGAAGCCATTTGTTTCAGTCTCAGCCACTGTCTTAGCACTGTATATGCTTTCATCAAAATGACTCAGCCATAACCATTTCCACTGGATTTAGGCACAGGCTTCATAGTTTCCAATCTAGTGCTATTCTTTTTCATCTTTCTTATTCCTAACTCTGAAATTAAGGCCTCATGTTTTAATAAGTTGTCTTAGAACAACTGCTGGAAGAACTTATCCATGACAATTATTGGCAAACCCAGATTTCTGGGTTTAACCCACTGGATGGCTTCTAAGCACTTTGGCATTGAGGTAACACAGCATTGGAAATGCCACCTGCAACACAGGAGTCCAGCACTTCTGACAGTTCTTTTCACAGGCCAAAATTACCTTTGTGCAGATAGAGAGCTGCCCAACCAAGATGCTCTGCTTGTTGCACAGAGCTTTTGAGAGTCCAGCCAGCCATGGATGCATCCTAAGAAATCCTCTGAGGATTTCCCATCTGCAGATATTATCAGCAAGTCACATTGCTCATTTTGTGACTAATGCTCCAAATGACATGATGGCTAAAGGATGGCATTCCTCATGAACTGCAAGAGGCAAGCATAAATTAGAGAGTTTTCATCTTTTTTTTAAATATTATATGGCCACCCACTAATACCAATTTTTAGCCTTCTTTTAGTCCTTGAGATTGTGTTGGTTTTTTCTTTGTTTGTTCACTGAAGCCTGATGGCAGGCAAAATTTACTAAAAAATAACAGAATTGCCTCTTTCCTGTCTAATAATTGGCACTGAGAGGAACTTTTAAGTTCTGGAAAGTCTGAAGCTCTTCTTCATAAAGCTGATGAGCTTCTCAGCATTCTACAGGCATTTTTGTAAAATTACCTAGGCAAGAGTGATCCTAGCCAAAACCAAGATTTATTAAAAACAGAGAAAATGGAATTCAAAGAAACAGTTTCCTGAATAGCATTGAACTTAACACTTCAGTGAAACTGGATTTCTGTGATGGTACATTGTAGTGATGGGGTCAGCCACATAACTTCAGAAAGTTCGCAAAATAAGGGTACCGGATACAAACATCACATTGTTAATATGTTTCATCCTCACCTGAATACACATTTGAGTACATATATTCCTAGTAAAATATCACAGTTCCAAATTTCTTGCTGTTCGATCTAAATACTTTTTATGGTAGATACACAGATTAAAGCACAGTATCAGTTTACAGAAGAGCATATCCCTATGGATCACTTCACATTGCAACATCCACACAATGTAGGCAGTTAAATTATTTTGTCTCCTGTCTTTAAACTCAATAAATTACTAATGGTAACAAAAAAATAGTGATTTTACATTGCTGCACTAATCACTGAAGCAACTGATGTAAAAGTTGGGGAAAAGTGACAAGCTTCCATCAAGTAAGAGTTGCTGTTTCTTCCTAGTTCTATCATTTCACCTAGCAAAAGGCATTACCTCTCTATACAAAATTTTGCCCTACCTTGCTTTACCTAAATATCTCAGAAACATTGGAAGTTCAAAATATCTGTTGTTCACACACTCATTAGCTTTTTCTGCTGTTAGTCACATGTAGAGAGAGATGAAAGAGAAGGGAAGTGCAAAGATTAAACTGTCACTAACCTTGCCAACCACGCCAAAGACTGTATGCAGTGGGAATGCTCAAACAGGGGTCCTGGCTTTCCAGCACAGTCAGATTTTCAAAGCCACGTTTTTTAGGGTCACTGTTGTGCTAAACTAGAGCTGTGTGGCTTCTCTGGTATTTTCTGAACTCAGTGACATCTGCCCACAGCAGGGAAGAGAAGGTCAATGTCCACTACTGGCAGATGTGCATGAGAATGGCTGGATTTTAGAGACATACCATGTTCAGTCTTCAAGCTGTTTCTGGCCTCAAGTTTTCATAGACTGTGGGAAAGAGAAAGGAAATCTATGCGATAGTTTGCATTTTCATGGCAAATGAAGAAAGCTTTATACACCTTAAAATATTGTTCTCAAGTTCCCTTGTGTAATCATTGCTTCCATGTGTTTAAATATACCTATTTATTGAATTTATTTGCTGTATATGCTTTTATCAAAATGACTCAGCTGTAACTGTTTTCACTGGATTTAGGCACAGGCTTCATAGTTTCCAATCTAGTGCTATTCTTTGTCATCTTTCTTATTCCTAACTCTGAAATTAAGGCCTTATGTTTTAATAAGTGAAGAAGATACAAGATACACTACTTCCACAATCCAATAAAATTTCTCTTTTTTTAGGCATATTCACACTGGGCTGAGTCTTTGTTTACAAAATGGTTAAGGTTTCTAGTTATTGAAAGAGATCAAATATATTCTGAACTCCACTTTATCCATTACAGAAATCAGCTTCAGTGTTTTGTTATGAAGCTGTAAAACACAGCACCAAGGAGAACCACAGATTCCAAAACTCTGTCAGAGATCCCCTTGGGCACTTCAAGAGAGATTAAATCTACAGATTATTCAGGACAAAATAACTTGGCATGCTTTTTGGCACCAGAAAAAAAAATACCACCATTTCTAAGACCTCAGTTTCAGTTTGCTCCTGATTTCCCAAACATCTCAAATTCTCACTGCTGGAATTCCTCATGGCCGAATTCCTTCCAGTTTTTGTTGAAGAGCCTTCTTTACAGAAATATCACAAAATTATCTGATGGCAAAAATGGGTATTTTCTAAACCCTCATTTTAACTATCTAATCCCTGCATTTAAGCCTTCATCTTCAGTTCAATCATAACTGAAGGCTCCAAGCCTGATTTAGGGAAGTCAGGAGGTACAATCCCTTCATTTAAAATAAGAAATAGACAGAACAGCAAAAATACTGTACTCCAACATTCTGAAAAGCAGTTTCAGACTCTGTAAATGTATCCCCACAGCCTATGGAGACAAGGATAGGAAAAAAACACCACCTGAGAGCTCCTTCCATCTGTTTAGGAAGGGCAACGCAGACCAGCACAGACTCTTTCACTCACACAGGACTAAGATTCATGATCAGGGTTGTTATTTTTTGCTGACATGCTGAAACAGCCTATAAAACACACTACCCAGCAGATACAGCATCCAACACTGTTTTTAAACAGAACTGCCCCATAAAACTGAACATCTGTAATTCACTGTGGTACCAACACTGCATAATCTCAAGCATGCAACATGACTGCATTGCAATTGCAAAGCAATATCAATTCAGACTTCAACCAAATTACATGAGTAATTTATGCCACTCCCTCCTGTCCACATTAACTTTCATTTTTTTTTTCTCTCATTGTTAGATTTCATTTGGCAAATTTTCCTCATCTGATACCTTTTGCACTAACATGAACACTCTGGCAATCACAGCAGAGGGGTATAAAAAGGTAAACCCTTTAAGTAATAATACAGTTTAGGCAACTACAGCCTCTTTTCCTCACGGACTGATGTCAATGGCAATTAGCCATAATGGTATTTGCAATGTCGCAGTGGAAGAAACAAAATCCATGATTGTCTTTATGTCAAATTGTGAGCCTAATATATTGGCCCAGACTGGTGCTGCAGCAGGAAAAAACTCAGAGACTGAAAATCTTATTTTCACTTTGAAATTTCTTGACACAAGAACTGTACTTCCAGGTACTTTTGTACTCTTTTGCTTGTCAGAAATGTGGAAAGAGGGGAAAAAAGCAATGCTAAAAAAAACGGGGACTTTTCTATATGGAAAGTATTGCCTTTCCTTCAGAAAAGCCAACTATTCAACCTTTTTGAAATTTGGTAAGAGAAAACCAAATAATTTTGGCCAAAGCCACACGGAAATAGTTTGGGGGTTTCCCGCAAAAAGCCCTGCAAGTTTCTAAGAAATGTAGATACTATCTGGAAGTACATTCAAAAAAGACTTTTTCCCTTTCAAATAAAGATTCAGACACAAAGGTCATTTGGGGTAATCTCCTCCTCCTTATTTCATCAATTATGCTACTGAATCTAATTTCATCAGAAGGAAGTCTCTCATCAACTACAATATTTTTTAAAACAAATTAAACAACTTTCATGGCTTGCATGGGGGGGAAAAACCCAGCCATTTTTATCCATGTCTGTTGTAGTGGGAACCTCTGAAAAACAAAACAACCCAGCATCACTGGTGTTATTACATATAAATCCAGCTGCTGATTATAAATACTGACAATGCTTAACTGTTCATTTCAATCTCAGATGAAGCTAAAACCAGGCAGTGCTACTGAAGAGAAAGATGGTGACAAATTTCAAGTACCAAAATATCTTACACTGACCAAGAGGATTTATGAGCCTTAAAGCATCTGACCTCAGTTTGAAGAACTTTGGAAAATTTTACTGTTGATTTGTTCAGTAGTATTTGAGGAAACAAGAATAAAACGCATAATAAACTATGATCTATGCATAAGAACATATCTAAACAGCTGAATATATAAATAAGAGTTTTTCTATAATCCAAGAGAAACAGTAGCATATTTGACCAAGAAAAGAGAAAATTTTTCATTTAATTTTTGTCCATATCCCTAACAGGTTTAAAATTCATACAGAGGTATAAAATAATCAGAGAAATAAGGAGAAGGACAAAGAGAAATATGGCAGAAAAAAAATTAAACCAAAGGGGGGAAAAAACTTCACATATACACTTAAATAAATTTACATGCAGGGGGAAAAAAAGTGAACTAAAATTTCAGGAACAGAGCACTTGGAATTTTTTATTTCACTTCCCAATACCACAGATATAGGCAAAATCAGAGCATGTAAATGAGTTCATTTAAGTCTCATATTCCTGACACTTTTCCAACGAACATTTCAGACTCATTTTGAAAAACACACCCAAGACAGATTTTCTTCTTGTGTTTGCCTGAATGGCACTCTTGCCTCTGCATAAGAATGCTGCACTGTTTTCAGATCCATTCCAACACTTTTCCTAGTGTTTCACTTTGAACTGAAGAAAATGAGAATTCTCAAGACGCACCCTTTTAGAAAACTGAGTCACATCAGGTCACAATGATTTGGCTTCGATGGCCACATAAAACATTGCAGTTGGCACAGATGTATCACAAACAGCTTGGTAGTGATTTTGAACGAAAAGTGTATGCTTGGAAGCCTGCTGAAAGACAAACATGGAGATGTAGATTTTCACTTCCCAATTCTGTTCTTCATGCTGGCAAAGCACCTGCATGTTACAGGCAAATGCCAAACTCTGTTTGGATGCAAGAGTTTACTCTCACTCTCATTTATACCCACATTCATGGCATTCTCATGTAGGCTTTCTTCTCTGTTTATTCTCAGCTTAGTGGTGTGACAGCCTCTGGTGTTCCACCCCAACAGTAAATCCCATTTTCAAAGTGCCTTCTCAAGAACCACACTGTAAGATTCATGCGTCTGTCTTCACCAGAAACCATTTTTGAGGATTAGCTGGCAAATCTAGGGTTCAGAAATTTCTGCCAGTACCAGGAATACATCCCAACTCCTCTAAGCAATGATGAGAAGCTTCCAGCTCCCACCTTGTCACAGCTGGGCATGAAGAGGACAGAACTGAAAGTATCGATATGGCTCCGTGGAAGCAATTAATGCAGAAAGCAAGAAGGATGAGGCACTATTTTTCCCCAGCTTTACCCTCTGATAAATTCACTGACTTGAATGGAGTGACCCTGGAGTAAAATTAATATAGTACAGTGATAAATCAGGCCGACTGATGCACTGACAGTGCCCCTGTAGGACCTTCTCAAGCCACCAGCCTACTGAACATTGCTCACAGCATTGTCTTCCCAAGCACTGTGCCATGCCATTTCCACAGACAAATTGTTTCCTGACACAGCAGAGACAGATCTCCATGCTTCCTGCTTAGCTAATGCATTATAACCACATTGTTTTGCACTGGTTGCCCTCTAATTTTTGTGCAAAAGGATTTCTGAGTCAAACACACAGCCCTCAGCTGTGGCAAATCCATGTGGAGTTTTGACTCCTAAAGCATCCAAAGATCACAGAAGTTACAGATGCAAAATGTACTTCCCTAACTACTTTTATGATTTGATTATTTGAAAAGCCAGGAGAGAAAAGATGGATCAGGATTCTGGAGCCAAGAATGCTTTCTAAGGAGGCAGTGATAGCCAAACTCCAGGCCTTAAAGTCCAAGGTAGCAAAGGATGCCCTGAGGAAATATTTATACATCCCTTGGCCTTCTTTGAACTCCTCAAAAATTTTCTGCTTTTTGTTTTCTGACAGATATTAAACCCAAGAGGCAGCTTGAGACAGTGAAAAATTATGTCTGGTCATAATTGCTTGGTAATTAGCAGCTCTCAGCGGCAGCAAGCCAAATAATAAACATTTCTTCCAAGTAGATCTAGTCATTGTTTTGATGACACCTTTCCAACTCAAGGCTTCTCATTTCTGGCCAACGTCAAAAACGCCACAGGGGTGGGGCAATGTAAAATGAAAATCAGACTCCTCTTTGGAAATCAGATAGAAGGAAAAATACCTTAAGAAAAGAAAGTCCAAAAAACAGGACTGTTCCAGCCTCCTTTCAACAACTCCAAGAGACCTTTGATGGTGGAAATATTCTGGTTTTCTCGTGCAGATCCAAAATGTCAGTAGATTATGTGCTGTTCCAGGCAAAGCTACAATGACAAAAACCAAAATTTATATTCAACAGACTTACTTCATGCCTACTCTGAAAAAATCTGTCAATGTTTAGAGGAAAGGAAGAAGGCAACATGAGAAGACAAAATACAGACCACCATCTCTACAAACTCTTCCATCACTGTAAGCAGAAGACAAAACATCTGGGGATGCTCTTCACCCCCCTTTAGTTAATAGATATATACACTGCTATGGACAGAGTCCCTTTGCTATTCTATACATCTGCTCTAGGGTAAGTAGTGCCAGTACCTACAGTCCCTTGACTACACTGGCTTCACATCCACGGATCATAGCAGGATGCTGAAGGACTACCACAACAGCAGATGTTTGCATTTCAGATGCCTTTACATTTAAACAGATAAAATCCACCCTCTTTCTCTAATCTCAGTGGCCAGCTGCTCCTGCGGGTCCAAATGAAGAAGTCTCCTTTAGAAAAGAATGACTACCATCAAGGAAAAACATGGCTGGTTGTCCACAGTCTTCAGGAAACACTCAGAGATGTTGGAGACAGAGAACTATTGGTCAAAAACTTGCAAGTTGCTCTGTCCCGTAAGGCAGAAAAACAGATGCAGGTCTGACACTAAAGGGGAAGTTCCAGCACATCTATAGCTGTTATCTTCCAGGCATCCGTCCCACCTCTTTGAACAGGAGTATATCTTGGTATGCCCCCAGTCCAGGAGGCCACTGGCATCCTGAGCTGCATGCAAAGCAGTGTGGCCAGCAGGGCAAGGGAGGCAGTCCTGCCCCTCTATTGTTCTCTTATGAGGCCCCACCTGGAGTTCTGCATCCTGCCCTGGGTCTCCAGCACAAGAAAGACATGGATCTGTTGGAGCAAGTCCAAAAGAGGGCCACAAAAATGATCAGAATGTTGGACCTCCTCAGCTGTGAAGAAAGGCTGAGAGAGTTGAGTTGTTCAACCTGAAGAAGGGAAGGCTCTGGGAAGACCTCATTGCAGACTTCCAGTACTTAAAGGGGGCTTTTTAAAAAAGAGGGAGAATGACATTTTAAATGGGCAGATAGTGATAGGATAAAGGGATAGGATAGGATAAAGGAACAAGGGGTTTAGACAAAAAGAGGAGAGATTTAGGTTAGATGCTGGAAAAAAGTTCTTTACTCTGAGGGTAGTGAGACACAGAACAGGTTTCCCAGAGAAGTTGTGGATGCCTCACAAGTGTTCAATGCTATGCTGGATGGGGCACTGAGCCTTTCTATGATTCTATCATCTCCCTTCCCTCTCTACTCTTGTTACAGAAAGACATTTGGCCTAATTGTGAATTGGCTGACAAATAACCAGGACTCAGCCCAGATGTCACTTACTCCTCAGGGCTAGGAAACTCCATCAAGAGGATGGGGAATATACTTCAGAAACAGGGGGAGGTACCTATTGTGTGACATTTCCAGACTCCAGAGCCACTCTTCTAGAGCCCTCACACACTGAACAGGGTGCTTTAGAGGTTCCACCCATCTTCTTGTATACACTTCCATTTGTTTGTAAAACAAAGCAACCTCCATAAACCAAGAAAGACAGAAGGCCAGGGGAAAAAATACACAGATTAACTAGATATCCCATGTATTTACTTTAGACTTCAGTGCTAGTGACCGTCTCTATGTGAATAAAATAAACTAGCACGCTAACAAATTATCCAAGTTTGAAGGAATAACAAGAGTTGAAATTATTGCAATTACACAATGTTCACAGAAATGCCAGACTGAAATTCTCTGAACTGTAAATGAGACCTGAGGGTCAGGTTCTGGCCCAGGAAACACATGAGAAATCTCAACCAAATAAGTGAAGTAGCACTAAGAGTAATCCAGTGCAGGACTGTGTGGGCTGCCTCTTCCCTGGGGAAATTTTCCCACCATTTAGCCTCTGCTGACTTTGACTTCAGCATTAAAAGTACTGTCTTCTTGTAAGCTCAGTCATTAAACCCTTCTTGCTCCTCTACTATTTACTTTCTTAAAGGGAAAAGTTGACCCTCAGCCATGAGAACACAGCAGCCTGGGCAGCCTGACCTGCACTTACTGAACTCTCTGACTTCTCCACACAGACAGGTGCCTAAAACACCAAGGGATGCTCTGCTTTAAATAACCACAGTCCTTGTGAGATCACTTAAAAGGGAGGCCCCTCACACATCATTCTGCAGCTTTAGATCCACAGTTTAAATTCAGTTCTACTTTAACTGCAGATAGAGTAGGGAGGAGAAGAAGCAAAGTAGGATCTCCATAAATCTAAATAACACTACATGTGCTCAGCCTAAATGCACAACCCATCCCTTTAGACAAAATTGCCTATGGTTGCCACAACTCCCAATGCCTTAGGGAGGCTTTCTTGGATAGCTTTTGGTCCAGGATAACCAACAGACACTCCACATACTCCTCTGCTTGCCCAGCCGGCTTGCTACACTTTGACCACTGGACTGTTTTGACTTTACACACCTTCTGCACATCACCAGCGTGATGGAGACAGAGTTGTTTCATCTACTTCCCCTTCCCATCTGATACGAACCTGGTGCAAATTAAAACTACTTTCGTATGTTATAAGTTGGCAGAGAACTTACCTTGTGGTCTTCCAAAAAGGCTTTCATTATTGAGCTTCACATTAGGTGCTAAATTCTGATTCTTTAACACTTTTCACGTAACTTACCTCCATTAGTTAAATCAATGCTGATGATATCCCATAGACTTGCAGGGGGTTGCACCTACTTATGCATGACCCTGGAAGCCTTTTTAATGCGATGCTGTGGAGTATATTTTGGCAGGACACTGAAAACAAGTTTATTTTACTTGTAAGATCACATAATCAGCTCAGCAGTGCTGAAATGTGGCAATGAAATCCTCTCATCGCGTAGAGATGATGATCAGCAATACTACCAATAGATAGGAAAAACTAACCCAGTCGTCCTAGTCAGTGGATCTTACTCGCATTTAAGGCTGACACATACATAGCAATTTCCCTCTGTTCTACAGCAGCTGCAAACTATTAACTATGACAATGAAGTTGATTTTTAAACCAACAAATATGACGGCTATTATGAAAGTTTTACCACTGTCACATGGTGTGCAGTCTTTAAATTCATCCCTTGCTGTGTGGCTGAACTTTTATTGAATTTTTTTTTAAATTAAAAGAAGGTCATGCGAGGACAGAAAACCTCTTTGTCAATCAGACTGTGCAGCACACAAAACTCTTCCAGAACTCTCATAAAAGCCAAGACCAGCACACTGCACTTAAAGCACAGTGTTGCAGAGATACCACAACTGTATTTGACAGATAAAAAGATACTCCCCCTCATTCCCCATTGCTTCTTTCCACCTCCAAAATGCCATCATCTTTGCTGGGTTCCCAGAAAATATAGCACTGAATGATCCATTTGCCAACTGAGGAAGTTTTCAACATAAGAAACCTTCAAAATTATACCCATGGTCCAAAGCACACACCTTTGCTCTAATGCACTGATAGAAACAAATCAAATGAAAACCAGCTTCCAATCCAAGAGTTACACAGAGAACAAAAGGAAGAATTTTAGCTTCTTTTGACAGCATGGGATGCATTTCAGGAATGCTTACAGTCAGAGATCATACAAAATGTCTCTCATCATGTACAAATAAATTGTGGCCAAATAAATCTGTAAAAATCAAGATGTATGCTTTAGATAATGTTCCATTTTTTTTCCCCTACATGCCCAGTGACACAGGACAAAAAATTTTTGAATTCTAGAAGCACTTATAACTATTCAGCTGAAAAAGTGATTCCTCCTGGTTTCTATTTCCATTCATCTTCTTTCTCACCTCATCATATGAGCTACCCTTCTCCTTCAAAAGAACTGTGCAGAAACCCACAGGCAGAGCAGGGGGTGAGCCTCACTATTTTACATAACAAAATCATATGCATCAAAACACACACACACACAATTTCCCCAATGTCTGAGGTTAGTTATCCTTCATGTCCTGACAAGTTACACCCACCTTTCCCAGAGGAACTAACTCACTCCATAACAAGTCCCAGATTTCTGTTAAAACAGCAAATAAATTAGGACCACCTACCACCCAATCCTGCAAGCACTTACTGGTAGACATGCCTGCATGCCTACTGCCATGCACAACCTCAGAGTTTCAGCTGGCCTGTCCACGACACAAAGTGCCGTATCTCCGGCAAATGTTTCCAGAGTTTTGCTCCATTGCTAGGTCAAAATCAGCTCAATTCTGTAACCCCTGTTTACAGTCAGCCTCCAGCACTGGCTTATGCTGGAATAATTCATAAGAATGAAACACGAGTTTGGATTTCAGGATAAGGCCCCCCAGTCAACATGTGGGAGCATTTATGACTCTGTGAGACCTACGTTAAAAAATAACTTAAAAACAGACAGCATTTCCCTATGAGTGTCCTGGTTTCCCATGTTCCAGTTTGCTCTTTCAAGAAGACTGGTAGGCTGAGATATTGGTCACTATGACCAATGAAAATGACAACATTCAATTAAAACAATAGCCATTTTCAAGTGACACTTTTTTTTCAATAGATGTATGACATTCCTAGACATTCTATTAATTAGCAGGCCCCAGGCAACACATTTGGAAAAAGAGAACAATCTGGCCTTTGATTTTTATCCAGGCCTTACCCAAGATCACACAGAGGTAGCCAGGCTGCTGATAGATCCCCCACACAGAGCACACAACCCCCAGCAAACAGCTGTGCTAAGAGCTGCATGTAAATCACTTTGAAGAATTCTCAATCTGCAGAGAAAGAAAGAAAGAAAGAAAGAAAGAAAGAAAGAAAGAAAGAAAGAAAGAAAGAAAGAAAGAATTATTTATTCATTAATAAGAAACTGCTGGTGTTGGACTGGGCAATCAGAATTTGCTAAATGGACTCTACTAATACATTCCAAATTTGTTTCTGTGTCCTTTTTTCCAGTTACCTGCTTTAATTTCACTTTAAAAGCCATCCCGAATGAAAAACATATCCTGAATGTTTTCTGTATTTCAGGACCAGGAATTCAAACAAGCCCATTACTTTCAAAGTATGGAGGTTATTAATATCCTGATGAGCATCTGAAATTAGCAGTATTTCATGTTCTACACCTACATGATGGTTATCTAGGAAACTGGCATCCTTGTTACACCTTTTCTGGGCTGCTATAGTTATAATCCATCAGTACACTGGATGAAAAACACCATCTCAACAGATGTTGTAAGATGCCAGCTGAAACGCTCTAGCTTTTGATACTCCCACCTGCATTAATAATTTGTGGTTGCATTGGATAAAGATCTGTGAGATCTTTCACTTTCAGGAATTTATTAAGGTAATCAAACTTTGGAATCTTTCTTACTAGTTGTATTATTCATTTCATCTGTAGACAATAATGGTCCTCTTACATTAAGGATAATTAGGGCCTTAGATGGGCTTTCCACATTTTTCAGTGATGTAGCTGTAATTAAAACAAAATCCAAAGGGAAAAGGAGAGGAGTATTTGATCTTGAAAGAAGCCAGACTGTCTGGAGGATATGTATTTTGAAGGTTTTATTGGTAGCCCTCAGAGAAAGGCAGCTATAACCTAAGCTTGGAGGCTAGCAAGGGCTATGTGGGTTTGTGTGGGAGGGGGTTAAGTCTAATTTGTAAATGGTGAGTTATTAGCCCTGACATTTGAGAATAGACACTGCATTGTGTTGATGATGAGAGCAACCCTAGTTTTCTTGTTAATGGCAGTGATTCATTCTTTCCCACTCAACTATTGTTCCCATTTACCTGGCAAAGAGAATTACTTGTTATGCGTTTCCAATTGCTGATTTCTGGAGAGGCTGTTCAGATGAGCAAAAGCACAGGAGAAGAAATGCACAAAACAGGCAGGGCTCTGGGAACAGCACTACTGGGTCTCTGAAAGGCTGTGTAGCCTTTTCCTCCTCCTCTACTCCCCTTTGCACCTGAGAAACCCCTGGCTCTTTTCTGCTTTACTGAGAGCTTTCAAGCTCCCTTCCTTTCAATTCAGGATTATTCCCATAAATTCATGCTTTCAAGATTATTTAAAATATCTGAAGATTTGTAAAAGATTTGGAAGCTTTAAATTACTTCAAACATATGTGTAGCCATACGCTTGGTAACACAGAGCAGCCAGCCTTGGATTTTCCACTACAGCCTTACCCAGCTGCACAAAAGCAGCTATGCCCACAACTGGCCTCCTATACCACATGAAACCACCCAGAAATCCCATAAGGGGTCTCAGCCAATTACCCTCACAGAAGTCCATATATTAAGGGATTTTTTTAATTGTCTGAAAGCCATGGAATATCAGGACAATGACCAGGAGTAAGTAAATCAAGGCTGAAGCCTCCACAGAGAGCTGTCTCTGCAAGACCGTTTTGTAACATGCCTGGCTACCGCACTCAGATTCTCTGTTTGTCACTTGGCGAACTGCAAACCCAACACTTCTGAGGCTGCCTCCCCTCCTCCCCAGCAGACCGTGACACTGGGAGATGGGCCTGATCCCTTGCTAAAGTGGAAGAGCTGCATTGACGTCAGTGGTGATACTTCTCTTTCTTGCAACTACCAATCTGGCCCTCCCACTTTTACAAATGACCCCGAGGGGACGATATGAAACACAAAGCTTGGAAAAGCACAGAGCTATGACTTGGGAACAGCCCATGGCACAGATTAGGGGACAGTAGCCATAAAGAGTTTGAATCCAGATGTGAGATTCCCCAAAGCCAGGACTATTCAATCCCTGTCTCATATGGGAGGCAAACAAGCTAAATTAACTATTGGGTCAACCTTGCCCATAAGACACAGTTTACTGTGAGCAACTCCACAAGAAGATCTTTTGGGAGCTGTTTACTTTCAGGACATGCAAACAGCTCTACGTCTGTGAAAAGGCTGAAGCATATTCCACCCTTGGTGCAGCCAGCCAGGACCACTGCAGCAGGCAGGGCAGGCCAGCTGACTGACACACTGGGGTTTGCTCTGCGCAAATAGTTCTTGTGCCCAGGGAGCACAGAAACCACAGCTGCAGCTCTGCCAGCGGGGCAGAAGGTGTCATGTCCAGAGGCAGCAGTGGGCACTCAGCTGACCTCAAGCAAACAAAGCCTAAGTGGAATGTGGTATCCTCAATTCCATCTTGGGTTTCAAGTGACTAAGTGAAGAGATGCATGAAATTCATATTGAGTCCCCAAGCTACTACATGCACAGAGCTACAGCTCTCTCTAAACTGCCTCAGCCAGCCATAAAGGTAGCTGGGTTTTGGCCATGCAGAATTCCCACAGATTTCAATGGGAATTTCAGTGTTCCAGTCTGGACTCCAAGAATGCAGTGCTGGACCCAGAGCTCTGACGGCTGGAGCCGTATTCAATATCAGTGTCTGGCAACACCCATTTGTAAAACAGTGACTCATTCACAGGCACAGCTTTAGAGGGACAGACAGGATGACTTTAATCATACATTTCCATTTCGTTAACAAAGCTCAGTAAAACCAGATGAGCATCCTGGATGATAATAGTTGCTATTAATCTAATGATTGCAGTGATCCACTGCCACAGTTAGGAATAGTTTTATATCCTACAGAATTCATTGTTTTCATTTGCTTCCAGAATACAGCAACTAATAGACTCCTGAGGCTAAGGACAAAATAATTTTTAAATACCCTTGAATTTTATTTAGGAACAGGGTTTTTTTCCTGAAAATCAGAGGCATGGAAATAAATAACAGAAAATAATTTGAAGGAAAACATCTTCAAAAGTACCTAAGTGACTCAGGAGTCTGGGACATCAGTTAAATAAGCTGTCATTAGCACTTTACATTCATTGTAAACAAGGGAGCAAGTGTTTTGTGTAATGGACTGTATAGGGAAGGACATTTAATTCAGGCAGCTATTACTGCAAGGTGCTCATTTGTGCACAATCCTTTCCATGGACCAGTTGGATTTACATTCAAATATACAGTTTTAAGTTTTTCACTCTAACACTAGCATACATCAATCCTCAGACCTGACAGAAGGCATCTGAAAGCAGATTGCTAAAGCTGGAATTTGGCACTGGATTTTTACTCAAGATTTCTTTAAAAAGAATGTGCTGCCTTTAGGGCACCATTTTTCTAGATCACATGTCTGGCTCACCACCCTTCCAACATATTCACGATGCAGCTCCACGGCAGATTTGCAAACAGATGCAATTCCATCTGCAAGTGCTCCAAGATGCCCAGATAGAAGCTACCCCTGATCCTAAAGTCTTGTAACTGCAACCCTCCAATGCTGATCCCAAGCTAATATACTCTGCTTCCCAGCAGAACTTCTTAGTCCAGGCTCAGACACATACTAATGATGGCTACACAGCTTCCCAGTCCCAGGCAGCTTTCATCTAGCCAGCTTGGAGCGTGCACAGAGTGAGTTCATATCTGCCTGCCAAACCCTGGGCAGACATACCTTCAGTGACTCAAGCAGTCAGGAGTAGAAACGCAGGATGAATCTTGTGCAATATTCTCACAGTTCAGTAAAGGCTGGCCTTGCTCACTAGTTTGGAAAGCCTGCCAGAGCATGGTAGTTTCCTTTGCTTTCTGGATTGATATGACTTTCCTTACCTAATGTATCAAAACTCTTCCTGGCTGACACTTTCCCAACTTTACAGTAAGTCCTGCTCCACTAAGAAGACAGAGTGCTCTCCTGCTCAGAGGCACGTGTTCCTTCAGGATTTGCCTCCTCAGGAAATTACAAAATCAATATGTGCTCTACCAAACTCCTTTCACTGATTTAATTTTCCATATTCCGTGGGTGACAGGTCCCTAGGGAATACCAGCACCTCATAAAGTACTACTGAATGGATGAGATGGACATATTTAAATTCAGCATTGCAGTCTGAAACCCCTTTGGTTAAGAGCACAGCAATTAGGCAACACATGAGATTTCCTACAGCAGCACCAATCGTAGAAATGAGATAAACATCAGATGCCTTGATAGAATTAAACTTTCTACAATGCACACAAATCCTATTGCTTTATCTTTTTACAGTAAAATGCATAAATGAGAAATAAAAACTGGTTTGCTTCTGAATATTGTCCACTTTCACCTACAGCCCCAGCCTGCTGTGCTGTTCCACCATGTCTGTTACCTTTCTAGATCTCAGGCTACTTTTCACTCACCATTTTTATAGCAAAATACATCATCGATACATTTGTCTGCCACCTCTACCCATTGTATATCTAGGTAAATACACTGAATTAAGTAGAAACTACCTGCTTAAAGATCTGCAACACTTCTGATCTCAGATGGCATCAGGAGCTAAATGTAAGATAGAAAATGCATACAAGCCACTTCTCCCTATCCTTCCAAATATGTTTTCTGCTTTCTTCTCAGTTCTCTCCTCCACCATCACAACAGAACTTCACCACAGTTACATTCTATGACCTAAACAAAAAACCTATTTAACATTTCAACCACAATTCATCTAATTTTGTGGTTTTATGACCCGAATATGATTCATTTCCCAAGTAATCTTAGTAATCAGACATTGTTTTTTTAATAGTATATTTGTCCAAACTCATTATTGTCCACACAAGTATCTGTAGTTCATTTATTATTTATATTTTTAAATCATAGGGATAAATTCTCCAGGCTTATACAACACTTCTAGTTGGGCAACACCAACCTGTCAACACCTTCTTTTTCTTTTCGCAGAAATTCTTCCATCATGACTGCAGCATCCATACATATTCCAACTTTTGCATAACCTTGTCCACTAAGTCTCTAGTATTCGCTTAAATTTGAGTGTGTAATTTCCAATTTACTTTAAATAGAGTCTGTAGCAGTCCATCCAATTCAGCAAAATCTTTCTAGCCTTTAGGACTAGCGATGGTATTAAGACATTGGGATTTTCATGTTTTGCTTAATGCATTTTCTCCTGCATCCCTTGATTTCAGTCAGTTTCTGCTAATACTTTCCTTCCAGCCTGGGCATCAAGGTAGTGGCAGATCTTAATGCAGCAGCATAAAAATATCACTTATTCAGTCTCACGTTGTGACAATAAACTAACAAGTTTGAAAATTAAGGTGTGCGAACTCTGAATACATTTTATGCCCACAAATTCTTCATATCCTCTGATGAAGCCATCTAGGTATCCTAATCAGAAAATGTGCCACAAACATAAAGACAAAATTCCCCAAACTGTTAATATCCTAAAATATGTGTTTAAGGGTTGGAGAAAAAAACAATACTGCCTTCTTATTTTACTGTCCTATTTAGCTCTTTCCTTTCTTTTTAAAATGCTGAAACACCCATGGAGATGAAAGAGTGGTGTCTGTAACACTCTGATACATGGTCCAGGTGCAATACACACTGATCCCGTGCATGTAAGTATGTCCTCCTCTACTGCACAGTTTGAGAAACCATCTAGCCTGTGGCTACTTTTCCAAAGGAACTTTCTTTTTACTCAGCCCCTGGCTCAATAACATCAATGTCACTTAGCATTTGTGATCAGGGTTTGTTGTGTGCAGCCCATTCTCTATGTGCAGCACTATAAGGTGGGTAGCACACACTGCCTCTCATTTTCCTAAGCTGAAACTAATTAATGTCATTTTGCATGCCAAGGATAAGAGGACAGCTGGAAACCATCAAGGGGAAACACAAACAGTACATGAGCTATTTCTTCAGTCAGCTGTTTCACTGCCCAAGGCACACACAGGCAAATCACAGCTTCGTCTCTCAGGTCCAGTCCTGCTTTGCTCTGTCACTCAGAAGTCAATACAAGTATCCCAGCTTTGCAGTGGTATAACAGAGAACAGACTTGGGCCAAAATATCCTATTGGTACTTCAAACATTCCTGTTCTATCAAAACTTGATATTTAAAGCCTTCTGGGGACATGGACAATCAGGATAAATTAGCAATTAATACTGCATAATTGCCTTAGACTGTGCTCAGAAAATCTCTTCCAACTCACAAATAAAAGTTCACACATTAAAGCCACAAGTCTCAGACTACATACTCCATCAATAGACATATCTTTGTCATATCTCCTGGAGGCCAAACACGGGCTTTGTCCTAACCATGAGGAATAGAAGAGAATTGAGGTTCACTGCTAATGCCCTTTTACTGGTCTTCATTACTCAGGCCTGGAAACAGTTATCCAGAATGCTTCTGCTGATCTCAGTTTCTGGTTAGCTCTCCCTCACTTAACCCTGAACCTTTCACATACACATGAAGATAAACACCCAAAGTTCTACAAGCTAAGACTTAAGCAAACACATTTTGTGCCAGGTGGCATAGGCCAATAACCTGCAAAGGTCCACACCCACACAGAATTACACAATGGACCACACGTAATTTGGAGTATGCCATTTGCCTATCGCTAGGAATTATCAAGCACTAGTCATTTCCAGAAACTGTTTGCTGGTCTCAACGGATCAGTTATACTGCATTTATTTTTGCTCTAAGCAATACCTTCAATGCCAGTCATTCATACCAATTTGGGAGTTCACCCAGATCCATCACTAACCCTTTTCCAGGTCCTCAAGCTCAATAACATTTAATTCACCGAGTGGAATTTCTCTGGCTCTTCTCTGGAATCCTGATTTCAACTTTTACCCTGCGAGCTGCCAGAGGCAGAGTCTACTCCACAGGGATCCCAAATTCTACAGCCCGCTGCAGCCCAACACTACATGACAACAAATCTTTTGAAAGAAAGAAAAGGCTCCATAAAACATCACTGGAGCTCTAACACTTCAAAATGTGGATTCATAGGTCATTTGTAACATGCTCAAGCCTCAACACTCAGGCAATGCACAGACCTCCCCAAAGGCTGAACATGAGGTACCTTGCTGGTTGTCTTGGGTCTCAACTTTAAACCCACTGGATTAAAGTGGGTTGAGTCCAGGAAGGGCAGCACTGCAGACAAGACCAACACAAGAACTTTTCTCCCTGCACAGTAAACAACACAGCATTTAACTGATAGCCTCAGTGATTCTTTCAGAACAAAAGCAAAGAATAGAAGTGAATTTCCAGGAAGTAGCTCCTGATCTCATCCAGAATATTAAACTACAAGGTATTTTGTAGATTTTCAACTGACATCGGAAAGGGCCCAGCTAACAATCCAATTAATCTCAAAACAATAACAGCCCTTAATCTAACATATATCAGCAAATTCCTGTTTCTCTCTTTTCTAACAAAAATAACAACACTGTAGTTGCCAGTGCATTAATAAGATCCTATTTCTGCTCCAGAGACTGAATCGAACCTTTGTTCTTCACAGCAAAGGATTAAGAAGGTTGCTATTTTGGTAATGAGATGTGGAGAGGTACTTACTTTGCAGCCGAGATCCAGGCTGGATGCCTGAGAAAGGAATAAACTCTGTTACCTCAGATGAACTTTATTTGTATAACCAGTATATCAAACTCTGTTAGTGTGGTGCATATCATTAGCAATAAAGAGAGACTATTCACGAATAATTACAATTTGATAGCGTGTTTAAGCTCATTTACAAAATATGCCTTATGTTGTAGATAAAGTAATGAATGTAGATTTTAAGATAGCAACATGCACACACATATGAAATTAGAAAAAGTAAAACTACTTACTTTCTAGGTAGCTTATTGGTCAGTTGCTTCTTTTTTTCACACCAAGTTGAATTTTTTTCCAGATATCTCACCTCTTTTAACAAGCACATCATGGAGAAACACTGTCATAAAATGACATAAGAAGATAAAAAAGTGTCAGAAAAACAGCACATGGACAGGGACAAATAGGAGAACACTGAAAAGAAGATCAAATCATATGACACAGATCCAAGTGCTGAGGCACCAACTCAGTGCCCAAAATGATTGAGAAAACTGTTTGTGAGGCTGGAAAAGGAAGCAGTGACCTGTGAAAATGAAACCAACTTCATGAAAACATTAGTCATATAAAAAATATGTTGTTTATAGTTATCATAACAACATTTTCATTAAACAAACATGTTTGGTATATAAAGTTGTTGCAAGTAAAACATTTCCAAAGGACTAGGGTAGGTAAGGTAGTGTGGTTAGAACCTGGCACCACTTCATAATTACATAGGGATCAACTCCGTGCACTTATAAATGGAAATGTTTGGGGCTTACATCAGAGGAGGTCTGAATTTCTAAATGAAAAGTATTTTTGTAACAAAATCTAGGAGCATCTTCAGATATAGCAAATACAAACAAAAGTGAAGGCAAACGGAGTCTAAATGTTTCACTTGCACTTACATAAAGAAGTATTTTGAAAATATGACAAAAAAATTAAACTATTTACTAACTCACATTTCCAGTCTATCAGGCCAGTGTATTTCAAAGACATTTATCAAAGACCCCACTATGATGCAATACAACACCAGAAACAGGCAGAATGTCAGAAAGAAATTGCTCTACTGGTCATTGCTAATATCCTCTGGGAATGATGTTTTGCATCTGATGAAACTTTCTTATCTCTTCTTCTCTAACGAATAGTAAGACTAGAATACCAAAAATCCACAGGAGCTAAGATATGCCTAACAGCATTGGTGCCAGATTTCCTAGGGAAAAAAATCTTATGCAGTCAAGCTTTGTCTGCATGAGTGGCCCCATGCATATTACCCCTTCAATAATTCAAATCACCAATTCCAACTATATCTGATAAAAGCAGACACCTCAGAAACAATTAAGTTCTTAACACCATACAGGAAAATCATTGTATGTGTGGACAGAATGGTGTTAATATAAGTCCCAATAAATTAAAGGTTTTAGTATGAACATAACCTGTTAGGCTTCAGAGCATCCACTGGTATTGAACCATCAGGAACTTCCTAGATACTGAAACAGCTCCAACTGGAGTTTGTGCCTTGTTAGAAAACCAGAGAATCCAGTGCCATAGAAAACGATACTTTATTCATTTTGAGCCCAGAGTCACACTTTTTCAAAATCAACATCAATAGAAAAGATTACATTGTCTTTATCACAAGTTTACATTTACAGGTAACACTTTAATCAAACATGGATGGAACTGGGCTCAGTGCAGATGTGACAGAGGAATATTTTTTTGCCTGTAATATGCAGGCAGTCAGAATGTACAAATAAACAGTCATCACTCTTTGAGTCTACAGAACATGTTGATTCCCTTTTAGATCCTCCAGCAGGTTAACTAAACAAAATATTTATTTACAGCAGAAAAAAGGATTAAGTTCTTCAAGGACTGACGTCTGAGTATCAGTGTGAAGTAATGACAGGAGGATCTACCCGTTAAAGTTTTCCACTTTTACTCTCTCCACAAACACCAGTATTGAGGATAATTGCAGATTACAAAATAACTCCCTCTTTGAATACTTTAAGAACTTTTAGCATGGTTTCATTTTCATATTATACTGGAAATGTTTTGTAACTCAAGTGTTAACATTCAGTAAAAAGTGTTAAGGGCCTCGACATTGAAGCTTGATCCACACTGGTGCAACTCTGATAGGTCTCAAAGACAGCTGGTTTTACAGAAAAGAAAAAGGATCCCATCCATGCAAGACTGGAGACTCAAATTTATTATGCAGATTTTGCACAGACATCCCTACCATTTAGGTATTCAGCCATCTAATGGAAATTCTTTGAACCGATCCCTAGGAGGAAGAGGCATTGTGGTTCAACAAGATGGTTGAAAATGAAATTCTGGAAGTGGCAGTTTCATTGGGGGAGGGGGGGAAGCATATTTCAAAATTAAATTTGGCTGCCATATGGTGTGGGGAAGTCAAATGGAAAAAAGTGTCTTCCATGCTTCAGCTGAGCTTTCCAATAGCTGACTATGCCTGCCCCGTGCAGCCTAAGGACAGGGAATGGGCTGAATGGACACCCCAGGAGGAGGCAGATACACAGCTGGGTGACAGCTTTAACAGCTGGCTGCCATTCCTAAATGTACAATCTGAGTTCTGGATGGATGAATGGATACACAGATGCACAGCTACGCATACACACCTTTTTATTTTTTTTTTTACAATGCACAAATCATCTTAAAATCACCTGAAATGCTCCCTCACTCTGTGTATAATATGTCCACAGACTCAGTAAGTTCTATCACAATAGCCTTCTTTGTTGAAATTTTGTATTATTTCAGATTTCAAGACTTCATAGAAGTCCAATAAAATAAAGCCTCTGCATTTAAATGACATGGTTTAGTGATCAGCAGTCTCTCTGCACAAGAGTTAGCAGATCACTCAAGTCTCTCTTTCCGAAATATATATAAGACAATGCCAAAGTAAAAATTTAAAGATTATGCCTGGTGTGTCATTCTAGGTTGCAGGGAGAGCATCCAGACATCAGTTAGAGGTTATATCAGTTTAAGAGCAAAGAAAATTCAAGTTACATGGAAATTATATTTATATGTATAAATAGAATAACCATGGCCTTTTCCAGCTTAGGGACTTTTTGTAGAAGCTGCAGAGGCAATGCTTCAGTGCATCAGGCACACAGAGGCAGAGGGAGAGACCAGACACTGGGTTCCCTGCACTTGCAGTAGTTTGGGAACACTGGCAGGAGGCATTCTAGGTCCATCTTGACTTGAATCAACAGGTGTTTAGAGTGCCCAGACTTGCTGAAAATGAAGCCATGGTTGTCTCCACTTGGGCAACCACACTTAGAAGCACTTTTTGAAAACGTTGCCTGCAGGGAAATGAGGGTTGCAGTGAAGCTGTCCTCGCTCCCAGGCCTCACACAGAGGCAGCTCTTTGACTGTAGGACTCCTTTTTCCCTCACATCCCCTGGTCCTTTGCAGTGAGGTGGGGCCAGAGGGAGGCATTTTCAGCCTTCAGAGGACCTTTATACTGTATTAAAAATATGGTTTCTTTAATGTTTCCTTTCTCAAAAGTAGTAATATAAACTAACTGAGTGTGCTCTTAGGAGAGCTTTTGGCAAGGGTATGGGACAATCCTGTGCCAAACCTCATCTTTGGCATGAAGAAATAAACAGACTGTGGTTCTGCATAAAGACAAAACTTTTGGAAAGCCTTTAGAATATTTCTCATAATGAAACAGTGGGGGGGGGGGGAGTTTTCTTGAAATTCTGAATATTCTCCAGAATACAAATCCAACCTTTAAATGTTTTGGTCTCTTCAATTATGAACCCAATTTCTTCACTAAAAAAATTGCAACAATTAAAGGGTGAATGATGGCTATGCTCTGATTTTGAACAATCCTCATTAAGGCTATTTCCATACCATTTCATCTCTCTATAGTAAATAGAAATATTGTGTCAGATAAGAATGAAACTATTCTCATTACTCTATGTTACAGAAAGGGAAACTGAGATTGAAAGATCATGTGCTCTGCCTGTCTAAAGCCACAAATTATCCACTGCCCAGAATAGCACTGCCAGATTATTTTGCTCCAGACTCTGGCTGTTGAACCCTGTGCTTCTTGATGATGTTCCCATTCACAGTACCTGAACAAGAATATTGTCAAAAAAAAAAATAAGGGAAAGAAAGGCTTGGTCTTGGATTTTATTTCTGGTTGCTCCCAATAGTTTTCCATAATAAACTCAATGACAATGCAGATTATGCAGAGGATCCAGAAGAAAAGAAACCACAAAGTTTCAGAAATATCTTAGTAAGATGGTCCTGACAATGAGATTTCTTATTACATCACAGACAACTTCTGTGCTACAGAAGAGATCAACCTGCCATATGTAGCAAACGAGGTTTATCACACATAGACCTGAAATGCACTTAGATGAAGACTGAGTCTCCAAAAGGCTATTGTGCTTTGCCAACGCACACACAATCATTTTGGACTACCCAACACATCATGAGTGTTATTAAAAGAAACTAAATACTTTAAGAACAACTTTAAGAACATTTTAATAGTGTTCCTTTTTTTGATTTTGGGTGGAAAGGGATGCTGTTCTCTTCCTTTTCAGGATTATTTTTTCTAAATACATTTCTAAATCCTACTTAGCTCTGTTTAACTCCAGCCTTGAAAACCATTTGTGTGTTTCTATTGCTCTCAAGCCTTTTTAAGCGCTTTTGTATCTCTCGTTCCAGTGAGGATTTTGCTGTATTTTTCCTTTTTGTTCTCTCAGAAATCAAGTCTCTTTGCCTGCAATTTGAACAACTTCTCCCATACACATCCAAGTCCATTGCTGTAGGCAACAGAAGAGTTTCAGAATTAATAACCTATGAAAAATGAATGAGGCAATTCTCAACTCATAAAGCTTTAAAGTTCTCTGGTTACTCCAGCAGATATGTCTGTAGTGGATTCATTCATGCTAGATCATCAGCTTTTCTCTGAAATAATGACAATAGCACAAAAAAATGTTTAAATATAGATGCCAAAGTTCTGATGTCACCATGGGACTGTTCAAGCTGGAGCCAGGATCCTGCTGGAGGTCAATCTAGACCTTGACATGAGTCTACCACTTCCAGAAAATGGACATACCTCAACTCCACAGCCCTCCATTACAGCTACATAGTTGACATTTTTTCAAGCACATCACTGCAAGAAGCAGTGGTTAAGCCCAAAGCTTCAAGAATTTCACTAAAAAATGTACCAGTATCTGGTTATGTAAAGGCCTTTGGTTAAAGAATACATAAACTCCAAATACCACTGAGGCTTGTGGGTTGAATTTTTGGGGGTTTTGAGTTTAGGAATTTAAGTTGTATCTTACTGTGAGAAAAGAGAAAGCAAAAACAACTGAGAAATTGTATTGGTCCACTAAAAACTCGGGCATAATCTGTGATGCCACAATAATAAAGAAAGGGTTCATGTAGGACAGAAAGACAGACTGTGACCTCATTTCCACTAATTATTACAAAGCTGTTTGCTGCATTTTTATAAATGCTTTCCTATCTTCACACTTAGTGCACTTTTTTGCAGTGTGGCTCCCCCTCATTATTCAGACCCCAGTTTCATAGCTGACCAGTCCAAGCTCTTATGCATGTCCAAGTGCTTCCCATCAGAATTTAGTATTTCTTATGCGAGAAGGTGAGAAGCTTTTCTTTGAAAATGTCCTCCTTATTTTCACTGTAACCCACTGCAGTGTCTGTAGACATGGTGTTAGCATCTAGAATGGGGCAAAATGGGAGTTTTTTAATTTAAAATGCATATGTCAACATTTAAGGCTGTAAGTGATTCAGAGGGATTACTGGAGAGGTATTTCCTGTAAGTAGCACTATAAAAAAGTAGTTATTTAAAAGGGATTAACAAAACAACAGAGTGGAAGTGGCTGACCTACTGGGAGGTGTAAGGAGGGTGGCATGGAGTCAAGAGCCCAAGACAGCTGTGTAGTACATTAAGAAGCAGGATGCTGAGAATCAAGCTGGATTTATACAATAAAACCAGAGAAGAGGTTTAGTTGAGAAGAACTTTTCCTGCATGAATGAGAAAGCTCAAGGCAATATTTTCAACCGAGTAAGCACTAGCTGATGAAGGGGAATTCCAAGGTCTGATCCAAGTTAATGAAAAAGGCTTTACTGGCCAGGCTCACCATTAGGTGATAAAGAGCCCAAGCCCTCCAGTGAATTTGGATCCCCACAGAGTCAGGTAAACCCTACAATAGAAGTGCTGCTGGTGTTCAGCCTCCATGCAATTGTGAAAAGGATATTTCTTTCACAAATGCCTGTTAGGCAAAGTTCCACAGCCTACCATGCACATGCACAGAAATACACAGGCAAGTACAGACTTCCATTGGGTAAACATCTTTAAGGCCATGTGCATGCACAGTAGCTCTGAGTACAGCTTGTGTTCACTCCACTGACCTCATTCCCATCCATCTATGTTTAATGTAGTCCACCACAGCAGTTGAGCTCTTTACTTGCTAAATACACAAAGTGCATAAATTCTGTCTTTTTCTAAATTGCCACAGAAGGTAAATTCACAATTTTTTTTTCAGGATAAAAGGGTGGGTTTTATGCAAACTTATTTTCTTTTAGCAGAAAATTGAAAACACATTTTAAATACATTTGTCTGCCATTTAACAAAAAAAATATGAGCAGATGTTTTTTGGATGAGCTACATTGTTTATTATTTTCCTAAGATGTCCAAAACATGATACTTATTTAACCCCTAGAGTAGTGACACAGAAATGACATGATGTGCATCATACATCAAATAATGGTCACTCCTGCTGTTCTTTAGACATTTGGGGCTTAATTTGCAATTATTTGCATTTATAGAGCAAAGCTGTACAATAGAAATGGGAACACATCTCCTAAGTTGATACAGAACTGATTTTCAAAGGGTGACATGCACCAAAAATCCTATTGCGTGATTAGTATAAACATGTAAACAAAAGAATGAGGAACAGCGTTGTCTGCTAATTGATTTTCAGTTATGAATTTCCATTGTTATAACATGTGATTAATTTACATGTTCAAATTAAGTCTCCATTTTTGCATGTTTAATTATGAGGTATTTAAGAGCATGGTTGGGTGTGTTTGATTATAAGCAGCATCTAGGAAAAAGCTTGGCGCTTGCAATTTGCTTGTCCTCGTTTAAAATGTTCTCATTACATCATGGAATGAACAAGTTAAAAAAAGGAATGTCTCTGTTCCCATCTAACAATGCACACAAGTCAAGAGCTTTTCTCCTAATATTTCCCATAAGGATCAAAGGTATCTTTTTGACAAGCGAGTGACAGAGGGAATCTAGGAAAACAACAGCGAGTCTTTGGAGAGTCCAGTAGTGCACATACTGTGGATGCCATCATTTAATCTCACTTCAGAGTTGCCCCAGTTCCAAAAAATTTAGACAACCCTAAATGTTAGTGGGATTTCCATTTCATGCCTCTGTGCCATGCATGAATAGCTTCAGGGACTAATGCTACAATTTTCCTTGTAAAAGACAAGGGTCCAAGTGCAAAGGAGGGCTCAGGGCTGTCAAATAACTGGTTTTTCAGTTCAGCTGCCAAGCCAAACAGTTGAAAAAGAATGTTGGTTCAAACTGAACCGAATTAACAATTTTTTTCAGGTTTCCACACCAAAACCACTGCCATCCCCACCCAGCCCACTGTACTTCGTTTAACATGAAATGTTCCATGTGTCTCAAGAGGAAGCATTTTTGGAAAATGCAAACATTTGGCAAATGCAAACATAAAAGACAAGGAAATACAATACAAGATTTACAAAATTGTTGCAAATGGATTGTTCTCTCTGACTTTTTATGAACAATTCACTCTCTGCTATACTAAGGAATTCTCCTTCCTACTCTATGGAAGCCACAGCTTCCAAAGTGAGAGCCATTAACATCAGGCTGAAGAATCGTTCTTATTCTATTGCTCTTTCATCCTCAACTATCATTGAACTAGTTTGCATGAAATGGCTTATTGGACCAGTTCCATTTTGGAATTATACAAAGTGGCCACCACAAACTGAACATCTTTAAAGCCAGCTGATCAGCACAAGCCCCTGGCAGAGAGAGCATCAGCGCCACAGACAGCTCCTCTGAAGCAAAAAAGTGTAAAGAGGAACAAATGAGTACACATTGCAGCAGACCTCACTGCTGCTAATTGTCCATGCTCTGTCAGAGACAGGACAGCAGGATCTAAATCTCCAGAGCAGAAAACAGAATTAAACCATGGTATCCACCATTGCAGATGAACACCTTGACCTCCAAGAGAGGAAGTAGAAGGTCTACCTCCTTCCCATCACTGTCAGTATTCTCAGATTAAATTTTCTGGTAGATAAGAATCCCTAAAATGCCAAATTACCCTAAATAATTTGCTCAATGCCAGACGTGACCTTTTATGACACTACAATTTTCTCTTATTTTCCTAGACGTTGTATACACACTTTTATGACAGAACAGTCCTTCAAACAGAAATATCCTCCCTCTATCAAAGCAAAAACTCTGGTAAATATAATACTGAGGTCTTCTAGATAAGACTTATTATATACTGTGAATCAAGTTGATCACCCATATACTCATGGTAGTATACTGTCCTAGGCTGCCATACAGATGTATTTATTCTATTACCACCTCCACAAGATGTTAAAGCGGGTGGGGCACTGGTTGTTATCTCCTGCTAATGACTCACCCCTGATAACAGTTAATGAGCTATCAAGAAACCACTGCATGACTCATGGAATTATCTCATCTTATTGTGAGATGCTCCACTCAGGGGGGAGGAGCCAAGCATTCCCACCTGGATATAACCTGGCTTTGGAACTGCCCAAGTCAGACCTGTCTACTGTATTCCCAGAGGACAAGAGCTACCACTGGACCTTCAGGTAGAGACCAGACCTTCCACAGGATCACCACTTCAACCTAACTATTTCACTTGGACTGCTGCCACCACCCTAACTAACAGGGTGTCAGGTTGTATCCAACTCTGTCAGTGTTTTTCTTGTATTATTGCATTTACTTTTAATTTTCCTATTAAATTATAATTCTGACTTGTGATCTCCCACTGGTTTGTTTTCAAACTAGTACATATATGTATTTGGGAATGCTTGTATATCTGAACCATTGAGGCATTGCAGCTCAGAGCAGCTGCCTGATTTACAGAAATGTTGTGGAGAAAATCCAGCCTTCACACCATTCCTATTGATTTCTACAATCTATGCTCTTTTCTGCATTTTGGCACTATTTCCATAAGGCATGGGCTGGACAAACAGCAAAACCTAGTATCAATTACCTGAATTCATGAAGGCCTGTGAAGAAATGGCCCTTCTGTTTGGTAAGTTTTGTACACCTATAGAAATACCATAATCAGAATCATAGAATGTTAAGTAGTTGAAGTGGACCTTAAAACCATCTAATCCCAATCCTCTGCCAGGTGCAGGGACATCTCCCATCAGCTCAGGTTGCTCAGAGCCACATCCAGCCTGGCTTTGAACACTGCCAGGGATGGGTCATGTGCATATTCTCTGGGTAACCTGTTCCAGTATCTCACCATCCTTACAGTAAAGAATTTCTTCCTAATATCTAATCAAAATTTCCCCTCTTTCAATCTGCACCAATTACTCTTTGTCCTATCACTGCAGCTCCTGAGGGAGAGTCCCTCTCCAGCTTCCCTGCAGCCCCTCAGATACTGGAAGGTTGCTGAGCTCCCCACAACCTCCTCCTCTCCAGGCAGAACAGCCCCAACTCTCTCGATCTGCCTCTATGGGGGAGGTGCTCCAGCCCTCTTAGGAACTTCGTGGTCCCCTCTGGACTTGCCCCAACAGCTCCATGTCCTCCTTGTACTGGGGACACCAGAACTGTGACAAGTGCCCCGGGTGGGGTCTCACAAGAGTGGAGGGGGGACAATCACTTCCTTCAGTCTGCTGGCCACGCTCCTTTTGATGCAGCCCAGGATTCTTGGCAGTGGTAGCAGTAGGAAAATATATTTTAAATACATTTATCAGAAGCAATGATTTCTAGTATGACAGAGAACCAATACTGAACATTCAGGTAATACTAGTCACTCACACTTACTGACTAACTGGATGAATCAAAGCAGTCCCTGTCCCACAAGACACAGATCCTAACTTAAGAAAAGATGCTGTAACTATATACCTGAGCTTGCTGAAATTTAATTCCAAGTATGCTTTTTCCAGGAAAAGACAGAGAAAAATCAGTCAAAACATGTTAAAAGCCAACACCAACTACCATCTATTTTGGCAACAATTTATTTGAATGGACCAAATAACTAGGAGGTGACACCCTTCTTTCAGCATCAGAGGTTGAAAGTATGACAAATGGAAATTTTATGAAGTAGAAAAGTTTGCTTCAAAAAATGTCTTTTAAGAAATGTTGAGCTGGATTAAACCAAGAAATGACATTTTTCCTCAAGTAGTGGAGATGAGAAGGAAATATATTTAAAAGGAAAAAGAAAGAAAAAGTCAAAGCAGTGTTATTTTTTGTTTGACATTATTAACACATGGAAACATTGCTTTTGAAATTGCATGGAATTAAAATTATTTTGTAAATGTTACTGAATACACTTTAATTTCCTTTGTTCTCTTTTCACGAAGGCTTAACTTCTAATCTCCGGCAGTTATCATTATAGCTGAAGCCTGCATTTATTGCTCAGGGGCAAGGAGCTATTTGCAGAAGGTTATTAGGTTTATTACTAAACAGTAGCTAAGTGGAAAAAACACCATGGCTTTGAAAGAAGACCTGGCACACAGATAACACTTATGACTGAGTAAATTCCACTAATACTTCTCTAAGAAATTGGTTTTGCTTTCTGCCATGTTTTTGTGACTTTCTGTGGGCATTTCACTCCACTTTAGGCATTCAAAGTGTACTGGTTAGCTTCTTGACTAAGGATGAATTTTAATTTCCAAATGTTGCATGTGGAGCTGGTATCCTCACCACTGCTTTACCTGCCTAGGGAGGCCAGCTACGGCTGAGGGCAGAGTTGGAGTGCACAGAACTCCAGATATTGCCCAAGAGACACAAACAGCTTCAGTCATGGAGCTGCATTCAGGATAGGCTGCAGAAAGACACACAAGATGTTCAGTAACCAGCAACAGCAGTTACACGAGCTGAAATACCACACTGGCACAGTCAGAATATTTCTTGTTCTGTGCTACCTTGTTCAGCAACATCTGAAGAAATTGCCTCTCACTGAACTGTGGCACACTGACCTCCCCAAAAACCCAAACAGATTATGAGAATGCCTTAAAACACAGCTGGATCGCTCACAGGCAGAGTAATACATTCAGAAAGCATTGCAAGACCTCTAGCTTACACAGCTTTACTGTGGGAGGGCTTTAGTTGGAGCTTTTAAATATTAGCTAAGGAAAAGAGCTGTTTATATCATTTCAGCACAACACTTTGTTCATTCCATTTGGATTTTTATTAGTTGCTTTGCTCTTGTTCAGTTAGGGGATCATCAGAAATTTGCAGTATTCTGGACATTTTCAAACATTTCACATATTTTTGTGTCAGAACTGCAGTGGATCACATGACATGCAGCTGTGTTAACATATTTAGGGTTTGGATACTTGCAAGCTCCTGCACTCTGGAGTATTATTTTTCTACTTGTTTACATTTGAGAATTACTGGATTTTGTTGGGTTTTCTAACCACACGGTTAGAATTTATGGGGGAAAATTAAGCAATAAATAGGTACAGTGTCTTACCTTCGTTTTTCATGTCCCGCCTGCCAGCAGGAGGATTAGAGAGATAAAGCTCGTTTTCTTCTGCGAAACTGCAGCTAGTCCAGTCATAAGCTCACAAACACTCCTTTCCGTTTCAGCTATACTTTGACCACACAAGTATGGTTTACAGATTACGTGAGTTACAAAAACACACAGCAAAGAGCTCTTGACAGCCCGACTTATGTATGAGCAGGAAGAGCTTCCAAGGGACCTCTCCATCCCTGCAGTGCTGAAAAACTTCCAGGGAAAATCTTCCTGGATACTGACGATCTCATTTAACTCGGGGAAAATGGTACTCTCAGCCAGCTGCTTCACCATGGGAAAGTACCAGTTCATAGAAAAATTATTCATAAACACAAAACTTTACCTTTGGAACACATAGCTTTTACATGCTCAAATTCTGAAAACAAAAATAAGTCTCAGACATGCCTATCACTTAGTTTCACAGACAGAAGAACAGACCCTGTAATTGTTTCTAAAGGTGCATGACCGCGCCATAAATAAACTAAATGTACATTGTCTTGTTTGAGGTTATTTTTTTCTTTCTTAACTCTGCAGGTTTGTTTTTTTTTTTAAATGCCAACAGCCTCAATGATGGAATCCTAGGCATGCCAGATACTGATACTGGATGCTGGTAACATGATTCTTATTTCAGATAAATTTGCAATTAGACATAAGAAGGAAGTAATTACACTATCTTTGAGAGAAACATCTGAAATTACATAACAGCACTTCCTAAATGGAAAATTTACAATGGAATTTGTTCATAAAGATTGTTGAAAGTGATCTAATTGAAACATTATGGGTCAGTCAGCTGACTGCACATGATTTAAGGGACAGTTCTCCAAAATCAGAACTGTGAAGTTTGGAGAAACAATAGCAAATTCCATGTTTGGAGAAGTTGGAAGAGTATGTCACCTGCAGTCTGACAGCCAAAGTGCCTCAGCAGAGACTCAGTAAAGGGATAGATTTCACCTGTTGTTTAGCTGCTGCTACAGAGGTCTCATAGGTATTAATTTATACCTGCCACTCAATCTCAGACACACTTCAGCATAAAATGTTTGCATTCAAATGCCATCCTCAATCCAATTTCAAAGAATAAAAAAAATAAGATTTTTCAATGCCCGACCCAAATTTTCATATTACTACATCAAGCCTTCTCTGAGAATAACGGGAATGATACAATTATTCTTAAAATTGTCTTATCTGAGAATAAGCAGCACACTTTTGTTATAGAATGAATGACTCCCATTAGTTAATCTATTGCTCAACACTTAGTTCTAAATTAGAGATCAACACAATTGAGGGCATAATTCTGACTTCACCTACCTGCAGTTATTTCAGACACATTGTTTCAGCTTGAGACACCATGGCAAGATAATCATTGTACGCTCATTAACTTGCCTTAGGAAAGGAAAAAACACCCAAGGTTTTTGAAATTCAGTCATTTGTCAAGGAAGAGCAAGACTACAGGAGAACCTGTGAGAAGGTCTGCTTGAGTGACTTGATGAGGTTTCTCCCGTGCCTTTGAGGTATTGATCTGGCACAAAGTCTCCATTTCCAGAGAGTGCCACAGTTCTGCAGCAGCTGATAAAAACTTGGACATTCTGCTCTGTGGGGAGGAACTTCCCACATTTCCAAACAAGTCTTCATTCTAAACAGAAGCCAAAACGTGGCACCTCCACAAGAAGGTTCTTGTTTCCTGCAAGAAGGAAATTTCAATACATTTTGTCTTAGACAAAAAAGTGCATTGAATTGTCTAGCAACAAGCTGCTCCAGGGGAATCCTGAGATTGCCCCAAGACCTAGAATTGCTTGAGGAACACTCTTAGGGAGTAGGCTGTACTCAGTAAGGGAAGATTTTCTACATCCTCAGAAGCAGAACTGTTTCAGCTACAAACCCATCTGGTTTCACACACAGCCAGCTTTCACGCACTACACATTCCCAACAGTCTTTGAGTTTTGCTCATATATATGAAACAGAATCTGCATCTGGGCTCTATTTTCATTCAATATACATCCTTGCTTGCCCTTTTGTTTCTCCTTCACAGCACTGTCTGCCTGCACAAAGAACTGGATGTTAGCATAAACAATCAATAGAATTATCTCTTTTTGAGACAATGCAGAGGTTTATCTCTTTATCTAGCATTCCCTTCAGTCTCAGTGACAACTGATGACTCCATTGGAAAAAAAAAAAAAAAAATACCAGTCTGGTATGTTCACATGAACCTAGACAGAACTGGTTTCTTGCCAAATACAAAGTCACCATCAAGGTCAAAGCTTTGCCCTCAGACACCATCTGTCTCCTTCTACTCCAGGTCAAACCTCTATTTAAATGTAAAAAAATTAATAATAATAATAAGAAGAATATTTTAAAAGCCTATCCAATCCAAGCTACGATGCCTCAAGACCATTTAACAGAAACTTGTAGTGTTACACACAGTGCACCCTTCTCACCCCAATCCAAGATGACAAGCAAGCATTTCTGATCCTCTACCTAGTAGTATATCCTTGTTATTACTACAACTACTACCCATCAAGGATCAGGTTCTGACAGAATTCCCATTACACTTTAACTATCCAGTTACACTGATTTTGCTTCTGCTTTGCACTTCTGCTTAATTGCCTGATCAAGGTCCAGATGCCTCTTCTGATTTTAGAAAGACAAGAAAAAAACACCTTATCCTGACACCAGGACTGTAAAGAAAACTGAAAAGGGGACAAGAGCTGCCACAGGAGCTCGAATCATGAGCAGGTGCTAGGAGCCAAGATACACAGGAAGAAAGGAGAAGAGAAGCATGAGCAGGAAGAGCATGATGAACTTTCTAAGTCCATCAGTTTGGCCAAATCAATGGTAGCATTATCCAGAATGACTAGCCTCTGTTCAGAAAGAACAAAACACTTGTCACAGTAAAGAATGTTGGAAGACACATTAAATATTTCTGCTTCCCTAGTAGTCCTATCCTGCATTCCCCATTGAACAGGAAAACAATGTGATTGCAAATGGACAACAGGATCACAGATGGGAAGCAATGATGTAAGCAGCTATGAACAGAAGGGATGTGTCCAACAGGAAGCTTTTCTGTTCAGAAATGGGTCATTCTCTGGAAGTGTTTGAAAACCTTGCAGTGCACTGAAATGATTTAACCCATCTCAGAAATGTTTAATGGTCTGTACAAAACAGTGTCACGTAATATCAGTCCTAACCACTTTGAATGAGGCAAGTTACAGAGAAAAAAATAAAAAAGCCTGGACAATGCAGATGCCAGAAACACACCATCTCGATTCCAAGTGCCAAAAGAAGTGACAGGTTGAATGTCCAGACTCATCCTTTCCTATTAAATCTGTATTCCACATTCTTTTCTCTACTACTGGATGCAACCCGGTGTCAATATAGGTGAAAGAGTAATAAGCATCTATCTAGAGATTGCAAGGATAGCCATGTCTTTCATAGTCAGTGTACAGTTTGCTTTGTTTTCAGGAATACAGCCTACTGGAATCAGTTATCTGAAACAAATTAGTCTGGGTTTTGCAAGCCATTAACTTGACTGAAGCATAAATGTGTTTACAGTGCAGTCAAGTCTGCCAATCAACATGCTGCTGTGATTGTCCTGCACAGAATTGAACACTTCTCACCTAGATTTGCCATCTCCTGGAAAGGAAGGATTATTTTTTTCACCTGGAAGGTGTAGCTATTAGTGTAGCATCCACAGTGAGGGAATAAAGGCAAGGCAGAAACCAGAGAGCACTATCTCATTTTAACAGACACACTACAGTGGTTCAGAGGCCAAGAACCAAACATTTCTACTGCATTAAACAAATCAAATACTCGCAGGTCACAACAGCTGCAGAAGAAATCAGCCAACACACTGGTAAATACACAATTGGCACTGCAAGCTGTCCCCACACATCAGCAATAGTGCAGTTCCCTGCCTTCCTGCCTGGAGCCAGAGCCTCTAGGAGGCACTATGGAACTGCAGTGCAGGGCACCTACAGCACTTAGAAAAGCAGCCACAACCATAAATCCTCTTTTCACATGTTGTTGTTCATCTGCTCTCTATGAGGAGATGATTTACTGCTGTGGTAGGGAACTACTCAAAGGAAAGCCTCAAAACATCCTAACAAGGATAAGTGTGACATATGTGTTATGTCAGCCACTACCCATTAGAAGGCCTGTTTCCTAGAACTGACATAGATACAAGTATTTTTTGTAAAACAGTTAGACTGCTGACACCTTCTCTGATATAATGGAGGTCACTGTGAACTAGGAAATGCAACTTCTACTGATCTTTTTGTTTAGTCTAATTGTTCAGAACATTCTTCACACATCTTGCCATGTCAGGATACATCATGTTGTGTATGTGACATACATACCACACAACATGCATCCTCCATCTCGGTATTCTGGGCCCAGCTCTTCGTCACACTCTTGATCCCCATGGATAATAATTCTCTCTCCACAATGAGTGAGCAGTGCTCATTCTCTACAAATCAGCATTCTGGTCAGGGGCAGAACAAGACCCCTTTGCTGCAGATAGTATGGGTGGTAAAACTCCATCTTTGTTCAGTTGAACTGATCTGGTGCAGAACTGGAGTAATACAGTGATGAGTCAAGCTAACTGTGTTTGCCCATGGAGAGTTTTATTGTGTTCTTTTTGTCTGTGGTTCATGTACATAATCAAAAAGGTCACTCTACACTGAAAGCAGTTGTTTTGCCTCTGCTAATGGAAAAACAATTCCCCATCTCACAATCCATAACAATAAAAATAAGAACAACAAAACTCCACCCACATGAAAGAACCAGCCAGCAAGAACATCCTACTGCACAACATTTCCCCATCTCACAAAGGCCAACCCATACCAATTCTCCCTAGATATCTGTTCAAGAAGCTGGGCTATAAAAAGTCTATAATAAGTGCCCTGAAGGTGAACAGCTCCAAGAGCTTTTGGTCCTTTGCTTGATCCAAGCAATTACTGTGACTCATTGTTCTTACTTCATGAGTGACTTTAGTTTAAGGTCAATGTGACAATGAGGTTGTCATGCTTGGACAGTAAATGATACATAGAAAACAGATGTTAACAGGTGTCTGCATATTACTCCCAGTTGCCACTGGACATAAATGTTTGCTGCATGCTATGGTACAGAGAAAATTGGATTCTGAGCTAATTAATTTGTATTTAAAACTCTTCATAATTGTTTTATTGGAATTTCACTTTTATTGCAACTGGTGGCAGTCAATAAAACTTTATGGATTTTTTTATAAAAAGGTCAAATATGCATAAACTATATAATTAAATTGAAAAGTAGGAATATCTACACTGAAAAAACCCAACAATATTTCTCAGTACATTTTAACAGACATTTGGTCTTGACAGGCCTCTTCTGATTTTTCTTCTATTTTGCTCTGGTTTTCAACAAGAAGCTAGTTCACAATCTTTCAAAAGGGAAAGGAGATTACCTGGAGAGAAGAAAGGGAAAAAAGTCCATTTTTATATCTACTTGGGAACAAAATTTCAGGATGTTTTTACTTCTTTCCCCAAAACCTTCCATTTATGACACTAACAGAGTTGACATACATCACTAGCAGTAAAATCTTCAGTCTCTTCATTGAAACACTTCAGGTCTCTATGAAAACACTGTCAAAGTCAGCACTACCTTCTGTGAGGGAGAGAGAGTCCAGGGTAAAGTCCAAACACAGCATGGAGATTACTCTGTACCAGAGATCTGATTCACTTCTTGGTCACACAGAATTCTGCAGCCTTTCCATGGCATGTTTCCCCCTTTCCTCCACCAGGAAATGTTTGCAAAGGCACAAATCAAGCTCCTGAAATCTTCATTGCAAATGAAAAATTAAGACAGCTCAAGGCATATAATTTGGGTTATGATTTGCAATATTCATTAAGAGAACAGCCAAATCAGGCAAAGAAAAAAAATATCCTGAGCTAAAATAATGAATACAGAGTTTGTTACAGCAACAAGACTGATGGTCTCATCTGTAATGATCTCACAGTGGCTGCCTTTATATGGTACCTTGTTTTGATTTTCATATCAATAATTACATTATGTGCCTCAAAACATCTGGCAGGCTGGCTGGCTTGATTCATGTTAAAACCATCCTGTCTGTGGATATGCACTGGCATAGGAGCTATTGCAGAATCACATAACAGATTTCAGGAGCAGCAATGATTCTTCAAAATTCTGTGCTACACCAGGACCAGGGAGTGCTCACTGCACTCCCTTTGCCCTTAGAAGTTACAACTTGAATACATAGACTGAGCTTCCCAATGCCAAATAAATGCTCTGGCACAAAAAATCCCTTTTTATGCTCTTCTCTAACAGCTTCCCCAAGGTACAAAGTCAACACCTGAGTTAGCACTTGCTGCATGATGTCACCTTGTCACCTAATGAAAAGTAGAACAAGAATTTCTGCTGCACATTATCCTGAAAATTCCTGGTTAGTATGGCCATACAGGGTTGTAACTTTCAAATAAACTGCACTTTTCTTTTGGCTGTAAGGGTGCACATGGCTGCCCATTCACAGGGTTTTGCATTTACTACTTCACGTGTGGCCTCAAGCACCTATCAGGTAGCCTTCAACTAGGACAGCCAGTCTAAAACACTACCATGGATTTGTCTGGGTTCTTCACTTCTTGGTACTAAATGGATCCAAACAGTTTGAGGGACTATTGGATATTTCTCTAATTTGTTTTGAAATTATAATATACTCTTTCTTTATATGCAGAGATACAGAATCTTATCAAGAGCTAACATGCAAAGTAACTTTAAAGCAATCATGAAAAATTTACCTTTTCCTGATTCCTAGACTCCAACCTATACTCTCAAAACCTATACTCTCCAAACAGCTTTATCTGTTAGAAGCTTCAGTATTTATTGGGTGTTTTATCTGCTAGTTCTAGGACCAAAGCACAGGTTTATGTAGCACCAGCTTTGAAATATTTCCTGACCTAAGAGCAAAATGTAAATTTGCAAAATGGGGCCATAAGTAAATCATTATGTTATTTGCTCTTCTCTTGCAATAGCTGTTTCTTAAAACTGTCAAATGTGTCAGACCAACAATCCCAATCCTCTTCATATTGCAGAGGCAAGCTATTAAGTGAGTGGGGAAGAAGCAAAAATGGTCTCTACCTACTTTGTAAGTTATCTTTTAAGACAGTTTTAATATTATCTTTCATATTTACAACTGAAGTACTTTGAAGCCACAAGATGCCTGTTCTGACATCTCCAGTAAATCAAATACAAGGAATTACACAGCTCAGCATACTGTATACTGCCATTTGTGTTTGCCCAAGGTTGTTATCAGGAACACTAATGGGTGTTTGGCATTCTACAGCATCTGAGTTTCCTTGTGCAGGTAAATACCTCAGAGCAGGTAGTGGCTGACAGACTTCCAAGAGCTGCTCCACATGCATGGGACTCTTCACAGGACATGGTCCAGGGAGAACACTTAAGCTTACAGTTGGTTGAACAGTGGCTGGTTTTATGCTGGAACCACAAAGACCTGTAGCACTGAGTTGATATACTGGGAGAAGAGATATTTTTACTGGAATGTCCTTCATTCCTCTCTAATGCAAGGGCAGAAGCCAGAGAGGAAAGTACAACTCTCAGGATCACCACTAGATCCCTATTCTGGCACCAGTGGTGCCAGGTACTTGGGGTACAATGCAAAGACACACATTAGCTCTAACGGGAAGAATTTTCTTTTTTCCTTGCAGGCCTTGTCTGGATACACAACTCATTCAGTGAACCAAAATCATGCATCTTTTAATATAAACTCATTGCTTGCTCCAAAGTTAACTCTTTGCTTGAGTTCTGATTTCTACAGTGATTTTATAATGTGAGGTTTGAAGAGTCTGTATTTTCTAAAAGGACAGATTGTAGGTCACAGATTAAGAAATGGTTATAGACATCTGAGTCAAGATTCTTTCCACTTATTTTTTTTTTGTAAGACATAGAGCTTTGTGCAAATTCACAAGCTTCTGACAGTCTCTCTGATCCAAATCTCTACTACTCCTCCAGTACATTTTCCTCTCCCTATTCCCCACTCCTCCCTGTACCCCAAGGCCAAATTATACAAATGAATGTCTTGGGTTTTATGACATAGACACTCTTGAGAAATATTAACCCAAAGTCACATTAAGCCTTTCTTGCTCCAAGTTCCCTGACAAACTTGATACACAGAGTAGCTTTTCAAAAACCTCATTAAGATACAAGTTATCTTCCAAATAAGCTCTAATGCCTAATAAGGAAAAGCCAAAACAATTCTATGATTTTGTACAAGAGAATTGTGCAAGTCATGCCTTTTAATGCTCATTAATTTTTTTCATTATCTTTAATTCTGAAAGGGTCTGGTTGAGCATGTAGAGGCAATAAAACTTTGCATTTAAAGTCCCTAATATATGAAAATTGTCAATTACCATGGATGAAGTCTGGGGTGCCTGATTCACAAGACATTAACGTTCAAAGGAAAAGGAGTGTCCTAAGTCCAGACAGATTAAAAGCAAAGAAAATCCTAAACCAGCACCCTACTGTGAAACTACAAAAGACCAAAGGACTTGTCAATATTTGCAGGGCTATATATACCCACCTGACTTTGTTGTGCAAATCAGTGATATAAATTCACAACCCCTATCAGGCACATGCAGGAAAATATGTTTGCACCTACATATACAGCTACCTGGGGAAAAAAATCAGGCTAGCAAAGCTACCAGGGATTTAGGTATGCTGTTAGAAAGAAGCTAAATGTCATGCAAAAATTATAACTTTGACTTGTTCAGAGGTACAGGGCTGCTGAATCGAGCACTTGTGCTGCCAACTGTAGCCCTCATATTGCCGTACTTGCAAAAGTGGTTTTCTCTTAAAGGTAGTTTAACTTCCTGGAAGGACTTTCCATCCCAGCCCTTACTCAGTGAGTATCCCCATTGAAATCAGTTTGACCTGTATTTGCAAAACTTCGAGCAAGACTTTGTTTCAGTACTGAAATCAAGTCATACCTGCCCAGAGAACCTGATCCTGCTTGCCTCCTGCATGCAAACAGCTTAGTTAGGAACAATGAAACCACTAACACAGCTGAGGCAAGAAGTTCTCACCTGAGAAGGATTAGTTGGAAATCACAGGAAAAAAGTTTTGAAAATCCATTCCTAATGCCCAAGGTATGCAACTATTGTATAATGTAATCAAGACCTTTAAGAGTAGCAACCAAAGACACTTGACATGCTCTGGTTCAATTACAGATCACTGATTGCAATTGGCAATCTGTTATATAAGTCAGGGCAGAATGCCATAGAAGTTACCTGACCTTAAATACAGCTGAACCCTAGTGAACAATTACAGGCATTCGTTTTTCTCTCCGTTTCTATTAGCAAGAGGAAATACATTTCAGGTTACCTCTATTTCTCCTGAACAATTTGTTTCAATTCCTACCTGTCTACCTCATCAAAACTGCCTCTGCCTTCCACTCATCAGAGCACACAAGATATCTTCCAGGACACAGGACTGCCACAGAACTGCAGTGAAAACAACACTGAAGTAAATTCAAGTTGCATAATGTCATTCCTGATGGCAATTATTACTTTAACATTTCACTCTGGAGTTAATCAGTTAATATTCTGTCTGATCACTGTCAGCTGGGGATGCAGATTTACCATACCAGCTGTGTTGTTGTGGTAAAGAGTAAAGATTTATCATTCTTTCAAGAGGAAGGTCATGAGGTTTTGGGTTGGGGGATTTTGTTGGGGTTTTTTAATTTTTTGAGACAAACAAATTTGTCTTATCATATAAAAAATAAGTCAGTAATAAGTACTAACAATTCTTTGTCCTCATTAGTTCTTCACTAACAACATCACTGTGATGTTTTCTCAGATACTCCACTTGCATTAGAGCAATTTTGTTGTTTTTCCAATTCAAAAGCAGAACAATAATGACAGTAGTATCCAAAAGAGTTTCTTGTAATTGCCTAAATTGTACAACACCTTACCAGGATGTTAGTAAAACAGCCAAAGAATTTCACATTATAAAACTGGGCATATCATCTGATATAGCAATTTTGAGCACATTTTCAGAATAGTCAGGGTTTATAAGCTTTCCCAACTCTAGTTTAGCCAAAAGTCTTTCATGGACCATCTGGTTCTAATGAAACAAAACTAGAATATTTGGTGTCTTTTTCACTATGTTACATTAAATTAAGGCTTAAAACATCAGTAAAGCAAAATCCATTCTTTTTATATTATGTTTTTTAAATTAAATGTTAAGTATTTTGGCTAAGTAAATGTGTTTATTTCAGTAAAACTGTACAGCATATAGTATATGATACAGTCAGCAGAATCTTTAGTTCACTTACTCTTGCATATTCCTGGTCCATAGCCCATTGAGGCAAAGGGAAGTGTTTCCATTGACATCAATGGGCTCTAAATGAGGCTCCTACTGTGACTGACACCACATCCTTACTCATCCTAAAACGTGTATGAGGTTTCAGTACTTCTCCTGAGAGAAAAGGTTCAAATTATGCTTACAGTAGCTCTTCCAAAATTAAGTAATAAGAGGATGTGCATCCCATACACACTTGGTAACCCAGCTGAAATGCAGTGAAATCAAAATATTAAGAATGTCATATGAGGTTTTATAGTGGAAAGGCATTGTGAATTATATAGTCTTTGTATGCACTCTAGCTGGCTATAAATTGGCTCTTTGGGTGCAACTTTCACAAGTGCCAGCAAGACTCTGTCTTCAGCAGCTGTTGAACAACAATGGAGTTTTGAGAATCCCACCCCAAATGCAGCTCATCACTTCTGAGCTAGCCACAACAGGTTACAATTCCCTGCACTTCACCATCAGTCTCATAAGTTTGTTCTGCAGGTGGAAACACAGATCAAGATTTCAGAAGATGTGTAGGAGAAAAGTCCATTCTTAATAACAAAAGTGCCTGACTACTATGGATTTAAAGAGGGCAAATCAATCTGGCAGTCCAAGCAACAATGAAGGTCAACCAGCCACTGCCTGAAGAAGCTGTCACCTTCCACAATTCAGCTAAGGTCAACCAACAGCAAATATGATTTCTTACCTATGAAACCAGTTTGTTTTACTGCAGCAAGTGGCCACCACCTTTTTTCTGTATGTTTTATTTTTCTTTGCAGTTCCTATCACTATAACCCTCATTGCAAAGCTCCATCCCTCTTGTAGGAAACCCAATAGCAATATCCCACATTTTCACAGATGTTAACAAAGATACAGGTACTATCCACAGGATATCACAGCCTTCTCTCTTCTATTCACTTCCTCAAATCCAAATATGCTGGTAAGATAGATATCATTTTGGTTTTTTCTTTCTGCTTTTTTCTCTTTTCTACTTGGTAGTTTCCATGTTATTATTAAAAAATAGTTAGAAGAGATAGTTCCAGCCCTGAATTCCTTACAAAGCCTCCTAAACAGGAGTTTTTCTGCAAGAAGAAAGGGCTGAGAGAGGACTGCATGAATTGGCCCATACGGAGTTACATGCTAACTGTTGTTATTGTTCTCAGAGAGTGCATTTAAGGTTTTGGGAACAAACAATAAAACGAACAGCTGAACAATTTTAATCATGGCCCAGTTCCTAGTTACAATTATTTTTAAGCTGTCTCACCATTAACTAGACTCTGATTTTATTTTTTCCCAATGAAAAAAATTCATAATGTAAAACTTAAAGAAAAACTGGCTTTAAATGACAGAAAAAGTAAAAAATAGATTCTGAAATGTAGCATGCTCTGACTTTTGCTATTAGCCCAGCATTTGTGTATGAGTTACACATAATTTTTAAAATGTTCCATTCTCTATACACCCCATGTATAAGCCAGTTCTCTAGGAAAATATGCTTTCCTAGATAAGTTGAAAGGGTAGCCTTTGAACTATGAGACTAGACAGAGAATATCAGATTTTGACCACAGACAAGTCTGAACAAAACTAGAATTCATGCTCATATGAAAGGCATATTTCATGCATTCTGTATTTCAAAATGCTACAGCAGGGACACATCAAATCAGAGTAAGATGACAGCTCACACAAGCAAATGAGAATGGGAGAATAAGATGGCACAAGGATGTGAAGACATTTGGAGAGACTACTGACCAAGAATATCCTTTTAAGATCCCCTCTTCATTCATTCAAGGCCTGATTCAATTACTTCCATGGAGTCAACAGGAAGACTTGTGGTCTTCAGTGTCTGTTATTGTGGCTCATTACTTGAGTTACAGTAGCTCACTGAATATTCAATTAAGTTCAAGCACTGTAATACCAGGTGCTACGCAAACAGCCACAGTGGCATAATCCCTTCTTACCAGAGCTTGCATCAAGCAAGACCTTGAATCATGCAGGGGGAAAAAAATACAGCAAAAAAAACATGGGAAAGATTCCAAAGGGAGCCCAAGGGATTTAAATTGGATTACGAAAAGAGTCAGTGGCAAAGCAAGGAAGACTGGTTGCCTGCCCTTTCTATTAACCCATTCTGCCTGCTGATGAACTTTGGGCCAAACCCACACCACACGACATGAATGATAATTTAGTGAATGAAGTAAAAAGCTTACCTGCTGAACACAGTGAACATATGCCACTGTGTTTCTACCCATGTTGATTCCATACACTGCAGTAAAGATATTTAGTGTGCAGAAGGTAGGAATCACAAGTGCTCCACTTGCAGCTCTTGTTTTTAATAAGAGTTCTACTTGAAAATGTCATAAACAGAAACACAGAATCAGTCCAGAGGTTAGCCATTTCCCCTCATCCCACAGTACAGCAAGTTCAGTTATAACCATGTCATTCCTAACAGATGTTTGTCTCATCTGTTGATGGATGCTCCAAGCTAACATTAGGCAATATCTTCAGCACTTCACCTCCCTTGCCATTAGAATTGTTTTCCTTTCTTCTAAGCAGAACCTTTCTTGTTACAGTTTATGCTATTAGTTCTTCCGCCACTATGTCCTCTCTTTGGTCTTCTCTTCCTTAGTTTCATCAACCCAAACACATTCAGATCTCTCCTTAAAAATCATCTTGTCAACTAACATTTAGCTTCAGACCCACTGTTACCCTAGTGCTTTTCCACAGTTTCTATTTGGGTCGTCCATTCTGCATTTACACAGTTGATTATTCCTGGCTAAGTGCAATAATTTTTGCTTGTCTGTCAAACAATCTTTGAGCTTAATTTCTAAATGCATTTTTGAATCCTATTTATTTTCTTTAGTGCATATAGGGTTGGTGTCAACTGCAAATTTTATAAGCTTATTCAATACCATCATAAATGACAAAACTTAAAACTTTGAATGCTCAGAGGCCTTGACAGATACTAATTCAATACATCAAAGAACTACTGAAAAGTACTATTTAGACTATTTATTTACTATTTAGTACTATTTATTTAGTAAGCCCCTTTTGCACCCACTCCATGGCAGGTTAATCAAGAATATTTGCCTTGATTCTCATTAGAAGCCATATAAAGCAATATCAAAGATCTTATTAAAATCTACATAAACTCTCTAATTCTTCTCTATCCAGGGTCTGCTGCTGTGTTGTGGATTGGCTTGACACAGTTTGACAACTGACACAATTTGTTTCTGACTATTATTCATACACTGGGTGCTATTCTCTGTGTATTCTATGTGTTTAAAATTAGGTTGTTTGTAATTTCTCCAGACTTTGGAGGGAAATTGTATTTATATTCTTCAGTCCATTCTTTCTAAACATTTCTTTCCCCTCCTTTCTAAAGCTAGTTGCCACCTTTTTCCTTTTTCTCACCTATCTTCAGTGAGTTATCAATTAGTAATTATTCTGAGCCCCATTTCTTTTAAATATCTATAAAGGTGCTACATAAATTCCAGACAATCTGAAACCATTCACTTAGTTAAATACCATGCAGTTAAAACCCGTAACTTAATGAAAGTACACAGAGAAGCATAAAGGTTCATTTTGCAATTTCCTGAGTTTTTTAAGTGTTTTATTTTGCAATTTTAATTGCCCCTTCAATAAAAGCTTTCTCCCCTTTTTAAACAATTGGGGAAAATGGCTGGTTATTTTTAGCAGCATGTGTTATTTATTGCCCAGGAACAAAGCTGGATCATTCACATACAGATTAAGTCTTATGGCTATGAGGAATAAATATCCTGTTTGGATTCTCTGATGACTAAAAAGGGATGAGTTCACATCTTCCCTTTCCACAAACTATAGCACTATGCAGAAATATCAGTGAAATGCTGCATCTGAACTAATTAAACCTATTCCACAGAGCTATTTATCCCAGACATAAAACAATGCCACAGAATCACAGAATCACAGAATCACAGGTTGGAAAAGACCTTGGAGATCATCGAGTCAAACCTATGACCTATCTTACCAACTAAACCATGGCACTAGGTGCCACATCCAGTCTTTAAGCATCAGTGCTTTTAGATGGCAAATAAAAATCTTCAAAGAGAGTTAAGAGGGTTTTATTGCACAGTGAGGCATCACTGAGTTCAGCCAGAGCCAGGTCAGATTCAAAAATGGCAATGCCTTCCATCTACTGCCTTTCCTCGCCAAGACAACCAAACACAAAGCCAAGGTTAATCTAAGTATGCTCTTAAGCAAATCAAAATGTTGATTAGAACCTTATATACAGTCTTGACACCAGCTCACTACTAAATTCCAGGATGGTGCAACTATGAGAGTCCAAAAATTCCTACCTGTCTTGGTAACATAATCCACACACTGAAAGTGGAAAAAGAATCAGAAAAATAGTCATAGTCATCATCAACCTCACCTGATACTCAGCTAGTTACCTTTCCATCCTTGATTCAGTGTGGAGAAAGTAATTTAACAAGCCACTAATTTCTCAATGGCTATCTGAGATAGCCACTATAATTCCAGGAATTTTTAAAAATTAAAAAAAGAGCTCATTGTTAAAACCTTAATCATTGTCATACTGCATAATAAGAATAATACATGGGAATATTTAGTTGAAATTGCCTCATTTATTTTATTCTTTTTTAACTGTTGACAAACGTGTCTAATGATTCTAAATTCCGTGACTCTCCTGCCCACTAACCACAACCTTTCAATGCAAGGCCCAGGCTGCTTAATAGCATCCCTGTAAGCACAGTTGTTTTCAAAATAAGAGATTATGGAATAAACTCTGGGCAGGAGGACAAACCTATAAACAAGTCAGACAATCTTTTATACTAAGATTAGTTGGAATATCAAACAAACTGCCAAAAGTTATGCTGACAGCAGTTAAAGTTACTAGTGTACATTAATTCAAGAAAAAGTTGGATTATGTTTTGGAAAAGAAGGAAATACTATAGTATAGCAGTCACTAGCTTTTTTTTTTTTTTTTTTGGGTGCAGTTGGGATTATGGTTAGACTCTTCCACACAGTTAACAAATACACTACAATTAGCAAACTTTCTTCTTTCATTTTCTGTAATCTGCAAGAAGGTTTCCCATGGTTTTACAAGGCTGACCAGTTGGTTCCTTTTGCAAGACTACATTTATATCTCTACTTGCTGAAGTAAACATGTCTCTTTTTTTTTTTTTTTTTGGCTTAAGAATGCCTAGCAGCACTTTAAAAAGAAATTTGAGCCTGAAAAAACAGATGAGAAAGACAAGATAAAGGAGAACATCTTAATGAGTAGATAATTCAATAGATACCTGGAGAACAGAAAAATTGAAACAAAAAGCATCTTCATTTGTTACATATTCTGTCATGTTCCACCCTTTTCTGGTCATCAGGACTTATTACACAGCAGGAAAAACAATTAGATACAGGATAAATAGTTCAGGGAAAAGAAAAACAACATGAAAAGTCAAATGCAGATTCATTTTTCACCAAACTTTTGTGTCATAATAAAACTGATAAAAATTGTTTTTGTTGGAGAAGTGATTGCTAAGTTTGCCAGAAAATTAAAACACTAAGATAATCACCAACATAGGAAAGAAGAAAAAGAGGAGAGAAAAAAAAGAAGTTTCATGAAGCTTCAAACTTTTCTTTGGGAAAGAGAAAAATAAGAAGGCTCAAAGATTCCTGGTATCAGTAAAGTCCCATCATTCACTCAAACTGTCCTCCTGGTTCCACAGACAGAAGTAGTAAATACAGAAGAAGTAGTCAGAGTCCTGACGGTTGGGTGACTTGATTGCAGTGACCAAGAGATGGTGGAATTCAAGATCCTGCTGGGAGAGAGTCAGGCAAGAAGCAGAATCACAACATTCGACTTCAGAAGAGCAGACTTTGGCCTGATTAAGAACCTGTTCAGGAAGAACCCTGTGGAACACAGTCCTGGAGCAAAGAGGGGTCCAGAACTGAAGTTAATTTTCAAAGATCACCTCATCTATGCTCCAAAACTGTCTATCCCCATGTGCAGGGACTCAAGCAAAGGTGGCAGGAAGCCTGAATGGATGAAAAGGGCACTCCTGAGAAAACTCAAAGTATCCAAGACAAGGAAACAGGGGTAGGTGGACCCAGGAAGAATACAAAGACACCATTTAATCACACAGCAATCGGACTAGGAAAGCCAAAGCCCACCAGCAGCTGAAGGATGGGAAAGGGAACAAGAAAAGCCTCTATAAGCAGCAAAAGAAAAACTAGGGGGTAAGTGGGCCAGCTGCCGAAAGATACAGGGTACATCAGAAAGGCCAACTCAAGCATCTTGATATGGGAAAGACATTTTCCACAATAAGAGCAACCAATCACTGGAGCAACCTCCTAAAGGATGCAATGGAGTCCCCATCACTGGAGCTTTTCAAGACAGAAGTGAACAGGGTGCTAGATAATCTCCTCTAGACTTCCTTATCTGCAAAAGGTTCAACCACATATATGTTTTCTCAATGTCTCTCTCAACATGTGCTGTTCTATGGTTCCCTGATTCTGTGACTCCATGATTTTATACCCAATGCCTTCTTTATCTCAGCCTTTACTAGGAAAGAGGTTTGTCTTGATGAATCCCAGGCCCCAGACACCAGTGGAAAAGTCTGGACCAAGGATTACTTTTCCACCAAGGGTAACTAATGTTAGGAAACACTCAACACAACTGGACACCTATGACTCCACAGGGCTTAGTAAGATGCACACATTTGTGTTGGCCAAAGTCATTGTGAGACAATTTTCAATTATCTTATTGAGATAAGCTTATGGTGCTCAGAATACGTTTCTAAGGGGGAAAAATTCTGATTCCTGTCTTCAAGAAGAGCAAGAGTGAGATTTTGGAGAACTACAGACTAGTCAGCCTCACCTTGGTCCATGGGAAGGTGTTGAAGCAAATCTTGGAAGCCATTTCCAAACATACTCAGGACACAAAAGTGACAGACAGTTGACAGTACGGGTTTAGGAAGAGGAAATCACCCTTTCTATGATAAGATTAGTCTGGTGGGCAAGAAGTGGATGTAATTTATTTTGACTTTGGAAGGGTTTTTGACACTACCTTTGATACCATTCTACATGATGAATGTGAGATAAGTAAGTGGAGAGGAAGGTGGACTGACAACTGGCTGAATGGCTCAAAGGGTTGCAATCAGTGGTAGGAAGTCCAGATAAAGAAAACAGAACCCTTGTCACTACACCCATACTAATTAAAAAATAAGCCAGAATAGGACAATGTTTGTCAGGTAGCTGCAGTGTTACATCATCAGATGACATTCTACATGCCGGAGGCAAAATCTATCAGGTTTAAATTAAGATACAAAGTAGATTTACTAGAAAGCTTTGGCTGTCTTGATTCAAGCATTTATCATAATTTTAGAGTACCAGCTAGAGTTCATCTTTTGTAATGATAAATTATGGCTGGATGAAACTTGTCAGAGCCTGCCCTTTATTTCATTCTTAGTTGCATTCCCTTAGTCTTTGAGGAACAAGTAGTCAAATTAGGAAGTCCTCTTACAAAATGGTTTACAAGAAAGCAGGGTTATTTCTACAAACAATGGAAAAGTCCAGTTGTTGAGCACTGATTCATGAGAGAGGAAAATAAAATTAGGTTGACACAAAAAAAACCAAAAAAACACTCATACCAAAAGGTCTTCACAATGAGGGAGATGCCACAGTGATGTTGTGATCTACCTTGGCATGAGGTAAAAAATTATACACTGAAGTTCCAGAGAGTAAAAGATTCACAGTTGTGCACTCAGGATGCTACTAAAAACAAAGTTGTAGAAGAAAATAAAGATCAAATACTAAATTGTGGACAAAGGTCATGGAGAAAGGCAGCATTTCTAAAAGAGAAAGCCTGAGATAGTATCTGTAAGCAATGCTAGTGACAAGGGAGAAAAGGAGGAGAATTACGCCTGTACATGTTTATTATTGCCAAATAGGCTGAAAAAACCCAACATCACTGCTATGGTATTTTCTTTCACTGGACCTAAAGGACAGCAGCAGCGGAATCTGCTGTTTGTGTTAAAGTGTCAGGAGGGGAAAGATCAAAGACATGGAAACATCTGCTTTTAGAAGCCACTTGAAAAATAATTATGCAATAGCCTGTGAAAAACATCTGTTTAAAATGCTGCTGTCCACCCATCAAATAGAAGAAAGACACTTCAAGAAAATATAAGCGAGACCAGGAGATGATCAGGGCTCATTTTTCTCTTGAAACAACCATAACCTCAAATCTAAAACGACACCCAAAGGTAAGTTTAGCGAAAGAAATATATGACAGGAGCAAGCAGCATGATAGACCACTGCCAAACAGATGGTACAACCTGTTATTACATAATCAATACAAATAGAGCCAGAAACCATGCTTAGCATGTACTCTTTCTGAAGACAAACAAATTGCTTCCTGGGAATTTTCAGCCCTCCCATTCACACAATCTAAGGCCTTGTATTTAGTCATGAAGTTCTCTGTTCTACAAGAGTGAGGCTATTCCAGCACAGATCCTGCCAATCAGATGAACTCAGACAAACCTGAGTTCACATCACAACAGATCTCCACTCATTATACATGCTTGATTTAACATCCAAATCTTTCAGGAGAACTAGTGAGCCCAAAACCAGCATTGTGTTGGCATGATTCTACTTGGATTGTAAAGAATGCTCTCTCCTTACCACTTTGATGTGCTGTACACACTCAATAGCTCATTCAGGAATACATGTCCTGACATAGGGGATTTTATCTAAAGCATTTTAATCAGCAATTAAGATAGACAGTGTGTATGTGCTGTTCCCAGGTTCCTGCTGATTAGCAGAAACTGGCTGAACTACAAGGGTTAACACTCTTCTACCCCGTGCCTACAACTTTAGCCAAAGTAAAGGAAGAGCTCACATTTTAGTTCTTAAGAAGCCAAAGAAACCAACACATGACACTTTCCAACTTCTGCATCAAATACTCAGCATGGCTAACTTCATCTACATATCAAGTGGCATATTGATGAGATTCTACATTGCATGCAACAGAAAGAGGCTGGCTATGAGACTCCCACTTCTCTTGTGTCCTCAAGTTCATGCTCAAATTCAGTTGCATAAGAAATTCTGCCCTTCTTACCAAAATAATTTCCCCTTGGGCCTCAGAACAGACCCCTTAAATTCACAGTGATGTGTTGCTGTATTTGCCTCACAAGTGGATATTTGTCGGTAGGAAGCAAACCATTGATTACAGACACAATATGGTATATAAAATGTTTTGAGATCTTCAGGGTAAGGAACAAGACACAGTAATGTAAAATATTATTTTTATATCAATAAAAGAATTACTTCAAAATCTAGTCACCTTGCTGCTTAAGCTGTCAGAAGAAAATAGAACAAAGGGAGGAGGTGTGGTTTTAACCATGCCCAAAATAACTGTAAAGCAGATTTTCAATCCATAGAAATTCACTAGAATTATATTCTCAAAACAATGGTTTGTAAGAAGCATAATTGCAATGTTTCTTGTGCTTATTTTTATAAATAAAGATTTTTTATGAAAAGTTTTAGGCTCTGTTAGTCCCAGTTCTTTTCTAAACTATCAATAGTGATTAATGCAGATGGTTTAATAATTGTTTTGTTTTCTCTAAATTTTTTAAAGGAGCATTTAGTGAATCCAACATTCAACCCCAGTCTTCAGGGTCTGGTAAAAAACATCCATGGTTTTCTGCCTAAAAGCATTTACAGATGAGGAGTAAAATGCACTGAGTATGACAGATTTAGGTATTTGTCAGGGAGTGGGAGGGCAGGTGGGAGAAAGCTATGAGTATGTGCTGCTGTCCTCAAGTGTTTCCTTGAAACCCATAGACTCCCAGTAGTGTTCCAAAACAAGATCAGTGTCAATCTTAAACATTTTCTTGCACACAGAAGATCTCTCTGCTAATTCCCATGAAAGAATACATGTTTTGGAGATCTGGGAAGGAAATTTATGAAAGTACAGCTGTTCTATTCCCCAGCTTAATAAGAAAGAGGAAGAGCATTGCCTATCACTGCACTTTAAATTAACTGGAAAGGAAAAAAGATATTGAACTATATTGCCCTTTGAATATTTTGCTCAATTAAACAATGCAAAATTTGGCTCAAGTAAACCATCTTCTAATTCCTCTGTCCTGCAGCTGGAATGCAGTGAAGCCACCAACTGAAGAGCAATTTAAATATTTTAACAGAGCATGATACATTCTGGGGTTTGTGCTCCAAAGTACATGGAAATCCATATTATGGAATGGGATTATCAGATTAGAGGAAGTTTGCCTGTGGCATTTGGGAAGTGTAACAATTGTCTCCAGGATAGAATCTCCATAGCTAACATAGGTCATGCATGTCAGACCAATTTCCATGTCAGCAGACCAGCATATGCACATAAATGCTAAATGGTTGCTCCCTGCCTGTAAAGGTAATAATTCATTACAATGTAGTAGTTCATTACAATGCTGCCACCGACTTCTAGAGGCAGTTAATTTAACAGTCAGTGCAATGTAATCAAAACCTTGGGTCCCATGTAATCTGTATTAAAAACTGAAATTGCCATCTAGTGACAATTTCAAGTTGCCTAGGATGGAGGGGAGGGAATAACTATGCTCACTAATATCTTTTTTTTTTTTTTTAAGACAAACTAGAAAAGGAAATTCAAGGACCTTGAAAGATATGAAGACTGACCCACACAAAGAAGCTAATTTGGATTAGAGTATGAATTTAAATGTAAATCTGCCTGATTAACCCCTGAGATAGCAATTTCTGGTACAATTTGTCTTGCACAAACTTGCCTGAAAATTTGTGCAGAAAATTAATCTGGGGTAATCTATCAGGAAGAGCCTGTCTGGAATAATTTCCTGTAACAAAATCCTTGGGACTTCTTGTTCAAATGATATTAGTCTGTTCATCCAAGTCCCCTTCTACACCTGCCTGGGCTGTCACCTACACCAGTTTCTCAGCTCCACTGGACTCTGCTCTCCAGCAGAGAAGAAGCAAAGGAAGAAGCAAAAGTGGGATGGAGACTCCCCCTGTGCAGGGGGTCAAACTCACATTTTCACCCACCAGAGCTCTCCTTACAGTTCACAGCCAAACTTCCTGCACATGGGTTAACACAATTCCTAAAAGTAACTGCATTTAGGTGTAGCAGCACCAAATTCCTGTCCTCTATGGACTACACGTGCTCTCTGGCATCCCAGGTCTGTCAGAGCAAAACAATGATCAGCTGGTTGTTCCAGATCTTCCACACCTCATTAGCTACAGCAGCTCATTTTCTAATAAACACCTATTGTGTTGCCACACGTGCAGGACACTGCACCTCTGTGCTGCAGAGCCAACACTGCAGCACATGCATCAGCAGAACATTGGGCTCTCAGCAATGTAAGAAACCTCAGCAGTTCAGTCTCTGGGTCTCTGCACAGAGCATTTGAATCCCTCCCTTGGATTTGGGTATCTAGATTGTGCCTAAGTTTTCCTTTATGCACCTAAGTGCTTTTTTGGATCTCACTCTAAATTCTTACATATCAAAAAACCTTTTCCAAAAACTCCATTAATTTCTCCAGCAATTACCAAAGAACATGAGATGGTCTCACTAAACAACAAAATAAAGAATGTATTAAATTGTTTTTCTGGTTTTAAATGAACTATGAAAGAAAACCTAAAACACTGAGTGATTAAACTATACATATAATACTACACTTATACTATACACTATACTTGTAATAAAATATACATGTAGTGACTTCTGAGACCGTACTGCTGCTAGATCATAAAATCTATTGCTTAACTGCCATCAACAAATGTATAAAGACATCTAATTACCAGTTATTATGCACACACCGTGCTTGTCCACACTGGAAAACACAAACACTGCACAAAACTCTTTGCAATGTCCTCCACACTACTGAGAGATTACTCAGCATCTACATGAAAACACAATCCTTCTGCAAGAGAACACAGGCTTAAATAAATACTGCATGATCTAGAAACAGCAGGACATCTAGTCCAGGCAAGTATAATGACTTTACTGTGTTTTCTTGGGAAACAAAAATCCTCTCTTCTGTCCTTTCCGAACCCAAGATGAAGATAACCAGCACCATTTTGCAGGGCTGGTGTCATAAAATGAATTAAAATAGTAAGGACAGCTTGATAATATTAAATAAACCTGCATGTTGGAATAAGAAAGCATCCATATACATAGGGCTTCATAAGGCCATTCTTCCCTTCTCTTTATCATGTAAAATAAGAAAACTATAAAGGTTTTCAACTCATCACCCTTACAGGAAGTATCTTTTATTCCTCCTGGCAGACTTTTAATATTCAAGCTGGAAGATGTGGGTTCTACTTTCATCTTCTTTTGATTTATATAATGATCCTGTTTGTTTTTATGAGCTCAGTATACTGTCAACAACAACAGGACTGTCAGCTGGGCTTTGTGGATGCCGATGCTGAGCTGCAATTGAATTTAAACAGCTCTGAAGTTTGTCTGAACCACAACCTTCAGATTCATGACCAAACTTAGGATGAAATGAGACCCATGTTTTGTCCCAGGGCCATTCTTCTACTACATGGTTGTTTCATTCCCTTGACACTCCAAGGGGATGACTGGGGGATAACATCCCCCAGGAGGGATGGAGGTTTTGCTTCTCTCAATAGCAGAAAATGTGTAGTACTAGGAGAGATACGCCCCTTGGAGATGAAAAAGACAGCTATACAGACATTATCAGCCCATATTTCTGACCTTTTCAAGAAAGCAACAGAAGTAGGTGAGCATGTCAAATCTCTAACCACAAAGTTAAATTTTAATGTTAGTACTTTGGATCAGTATTTTAACTAAAAGGACGCATAAAATGTGAACTTGGAAGAGAAAAAAAATTAAGGTAACATACAAGATCTGTAAAAACTGTACTCATAGGGGAAAATATCCATTAAGTCTGTATCTGTCATGGCTCAGCCTCACTTTCCATGAAAATTCCTGTAAATGAACAAAACATCTGAGAAAAAAAAACCCAAAAAACATAAATCAGAGAAGTGCACAAAGCAGCTCTTGAAAACACAGAGTATTTGGTACAGACCTCCAGCACCAACTAACTGCTAACACAGCTAAACTGCAGCTCATACTAAATATAACAAAAGTCCTTCAAAGACCCTGAAGAACACCTATAGTCCCATGAGGAGACTACTCCACCATTCTATATAAAATTACCACTGTAATTTAATCTATTGATAAAGTCATTGCAGGCTCCACTAAGGTGATATTAATTGCTGTAGCTACATTTGTTAAAGGAGGAACCAAAAATACCTTTCAACAGCAGGAGCAATATCAACAAAGAGCATTCTAAGCTCTTCCATGTTGCAACACATGAATACCAAAAAAGTTCTTGTTTTGCTCTTCTGGTAAAGAATGTTTCAAGCACAAGTTCAAACCATATATATCTTTCCCTAAGTCAGGCATTACCTCCCAGCATTCAATATTCATCCCATATTCAACAGCACCAAGAGATGGACCTTTAAAAAGCTTCAATTATCATAGGATGTTCATGTCTATATGAATCAAAAGGTTTTATCTCTATTACACATCCAGTTCTGCCATACCCCTAGCATGCTATGCTTACTCTCAGCTTCTATAATGTATTACTTTTTAAGATGGTGTGGGGCAAGCAGAGAAACAGGGAAGGCCAGACTAAATTAAGATCAAAAAACCACAACACATTTTCAGCAACTAGCTGATCTCCTATGAAACAGGATTTCAAACTTTCTTTGGATTCCCTGCTAACAAATTCCCAAGAGCTTTCTGTGTATGATGATAGCAAATTTTCCTCTTCTTTCTTTTTAATGATCCTTCAGAAAGGGCACAAACTGATCCTTTGGAGAGATACTGCTTTTTATCTACAGGGATTTTGTAAACAAATTGATCCAGATGTTTTGCTTTAGAACTCTCCAGACATAGTAAATTATTCCTTACTACATCAACACTTCATTTCCTCTATTTGCAACTAACATCTCAAAACAAAACCCTTTTCAAAAGACAAAAAAATTGAAATGTTGTATCAGCATTAACAAGATTATTTGGACGCTTCTAAAAAAATCTGTCTTCTATATATGGATGCATTTGGTTAAATATAATCATTTCCAGAAAGGATCAAGATCAAATATATTAAGAATGTATTCGGAACCTTTTTCTAAGCCACTGAAAATTTATCAAAGAAATCCTAAGAATTTTATTTTTCCTTTCCTTTGTTACATGATTTGTCGCATTTATCTTTAAAAAACCCCTAGATATGTGGAATGCTAATGGACTCCAAAGTCTGAGTAAAAACTCAGACAACAACTAGTTTAGGCAATTAGAATGAAACTAAAGTGGTAAAAAGTAGAGACGGAATAGATATATGGATTAGGTAAAAGATATTTAAGAATATTTTGTAATATTCTATATTACATATTCACATCCAAAAATTAATGGAGAAGAAATAAACAAGCTCCCTGTGTTTCTTGGTGACATGCCAAATAGACTGTTCCTCAAAAATGCATATATAGATTTTTTTTTATCAAATTTTTTAAACCAGTAATAAAGAGAGTTCATTTGCTTTAAAGATATAAAGGGCTTTCAGAAATAAGAAGACAAATATATCACCTATAAAAAGAGCCCTATTAAATATATCCCAGCTGAATATACTGTACTAAAACACATTTTGCTGACTTCCTTAACTATCTTTGAATGTTTCTCTTTCATTTTAAAATATGACCAGTTTCTCCACAGCATTGAAACAATCTCTCCTATTTACATGCTTTCTGAAGATGTCATGCTGTCAAATACAGCAACCAGGTTTCCATCCTATGCTTCCTGAATTAGAATATTTGCTTTAAAATGAAATCATTGGTAGCTTTCCAGTTACTGTAAGGACAGCGGGATCAACTGAGTGCACAGCAACAGATTACGAAGCAGGTGGCTTGAGGCTAAATCTAAACAGTTTCCTCACATAGCTTTGTAAAGTGGGGTGCAGATAACTCCTAATGAGTGTTAAGGGCTGTCTAGTCACTTAGTTGTATACAAGGTCTAGACAGGTCAAGGTCTAAGGATCAGAGCTTCTAATTGCATTCCATTAAATACTCGTTAGTTGTAAAAGATGTCACTAAAAGACCCATCAGGGTTATAGTGTCTAATTATTAAATAGTAGTGCCCTCATAAGACTCTCAGGACTTGAAAAGCTGTGATAAGATGCTGAAAAAGAAAAAGAGACAGCCAAAAAGGAGGTGAATCTGAGGACACAGCTGAAAATTGAGGTCATTGTTCTATATCACATTCCCCATGTAAAAGAGGAATTTGAAACTCATCATCTATTGAATCAGTCGGTATTTGGCAGCATCATTTCTAATGTTAAGTTAAACCATTAAGAAGGCAGATCGGAGTGTCTTTCATTACAAAATGAGCAAATAATGAAATACGTTTATTTCATAACCTGTATTTGTTACAAAAACAACTCACTAAACTGTTGCTCATTCCCTAAAAGCTAATAAAAAGGAAAAATTAATATTACTAAAACCAGCATGCTTTTTTACTTCCTTTAAATAAAAGCCTCACATACAAGCTCTCGCGGTTTGGTGATACTGTGCTGTTGCTGACTGGCAGGGCAGGATTTGGTGGTGCAGACCCCCCAAAAGCTGCTGTTTTGCTGTTTTTCTCCCAGAACTCACACTAGGAGAATACACCAAGTCAGACAGCTAAAAGGGGAGAGCACCTGTTAGGCATGAATTCTGCAAATGACGTATTTTAAAACAGCAACAACCCAGGTGGGTAGTAAATAAATAACAAGCCCAAGCTCTGGCTAGCAGGGAGAGGCACCCACAAGCACACAGCCAGGAACACCAGCACTCAACTGGGTCACAAGCAAAGGTAAGGCTTGTGTCTCAGGTCAAGGAGTGCAGTATGCATTGCTAAGGACTGATCTTGTACAGCTGGGAAGATCATCTCAGGAGACAGAAATATGGTCCCCAGGCTCAGGAGACAATTTCCTGAGGTTCCCTTTAAGGGCAGCACAGCAGTGCTGGAATAACTCCAAAGTACTCTGACATTTCCCTTCTTTTCTTTCTTTCTTTCTATTTGAGCACCCAAAAGCATGACAATGTTCAGACCTCTTGGACCTATGAAACATTTGGAAAATGAAAGACTCCAGGTTTTATCATGACCTCTGATGCTTCTCAGTCTCCTGACAGCCCTCAAATTACCTGGACTGCAGCCTTGCTTGCAATATCTTGGCTCTGCTGTTCCCTGTCTGCCTGGAACCAATTAATGCATTAGCACAGGAAAAAAAGAAAAAGAAAAAAAAAAAGGAATTAATCATCCTTTTCTGAACCTCAAAAGATTCAAGTTTTGGACAGACCTTTATGGAGATGGGGCAAGATCTGAACTGAGTTACCCCTTCCTAGCTCACAAAAGTTTTGCTATTTATTTCCCTTCTAACCAGCTGCCATCTAATTTGTGATGGAACTGCATTTACCAGGCTTGTTTCCCTTCCCTCCGTCCTTTATAGCACCCTGGTAGAAGCTAAAAAGGGCACCACTTTCTACTCACACTCACCCCTTGTTCCTCCCAGGATTCAAACTACCCAGTACAAGGTGGCAAGGACCTCCACATTGTCATCTCATCTTTTGGAGTGAATCCTTTTTAGCCTCAAACTGCAACACATCAATGCCAACAGAAATATACAACATTTTTTGCCTCACTCAAAAATGGAGCAACAACTTCTTCCTCCCTCTGAGGAAGAAGTTGTTGCTCCTGAGGTGAATCTCAGAACCCTTCCTGAGGTGAATCTCAGAACCCCATAAACCTCTTCAGCTCCCTATAATCCCATCTATCCAGAAAAGCACCTTTTAGTACCATTCCCTTCTCCTGACACAGTTAACCTGCTCACTCACATCTCTCAAGTGTGACGTAGTGCTTCATCCTCCCTGAGACTCACAACCACTCCTCCTGCCCTGACAACCCTCCACCAACCCCTCCCACAGGCTCAGGGCATCCCTAAGCACATACTAAGGCTGAAAGAGTCCTTAGACTCAAACTCTGAGGATACCCTCACTCCCGACAAGCCTCTGCCTCCTCCTCCTACTCCCTTCTATTTCTGGTCCTTGATAAGAAGGAAAGGAGGCTGCAAGGGAAGCCTGCAAGAGCAACCCACATCAGCAGTGCACCAAACACTGCCTTTGCTCTACAGAATCAGTCTCTGGATGCTCCTCAGGGCCAGCACCATTTAATAAACTCAGTCCATGCCCATGGCAAGCAGACAGCAGCATGGGCATGGCAGGATGGGGTTCAGTCATCCCTGGTGCCAGGAAGATGTAGCTGAACCTCAAGCAGCTTAGCCACTCTGCAGGTCTCCATGCCCTGCAATCCCAGAGCTACCAGAAAGCCCTGATTCCAGCTACAACTTCTTTTAATTTTTTGTCCCTTTACCAGATTTTCATTTCTGTCCCAAAATACATTTCTGTCCCAAAATTCATTTCTGTCCCGTATTTCTTTTTTCACCCTTAAAAACACAAGAGCTGTCTTTTTAAAATGCCAATTAACCAAGAACAGAGGGGAAATGACACATCAGGAGTAAAATGGAGCACTCAATTCTCTGGCTTGCTAATTAGGATTTATGTACTGGAAAAATCCAATTCCTGGCACTGGTGAGTTAATAAAAAATGAAAAAATGTCTGGAAAATTGGAAAAACTGGTATAATTGTCTAAAAAAACTAGCACATCTGGTCATTTCCCCGCACATTGTTATTAGCACCACAATTATTTCAGCAGGAGGCAAGCTGGGAAGAAGTAATACATGACCAATGAAGAAAAGCAGTAGCAAAAAAACCTACCATTCAGGCACTAACTCCTGAGAGAAAGCAGACTTGGCCCTAGACAGAAAAGTCTACTTTAACATGCACCTCTTTAAACTCTGATTTATAGTGTTTAAACTGGAGATAATTATTTCCACTAGGGGTATCACAACTGCAAAATTACCCCATTCTTTCTGTGAAGTCATTTTCATTGGTACATTAATTACTAATATTCCATACTTACCTGCTTTTTCTACTGGTAGGGAGGAAAATATGGGGTGCAAAACAAGAGAAAACAGATCTCCAGATAGCAGTTCATACAGCAAGTATGTGCATATGAAGACAATTCACTTACATGCTCCTGAGACTAAATGCTCAGCATAAAGATTTCCCAGACCATACCAGTGAATCTGGTAAGTTGCTTGTCCTTCCATAATTGTTTTTACGTGGAAGGCAAGAAAAAAAATTCCAGGAATTATGCCAATAACAGTTGCGCTTTGTTGATTCTCCTTTGAGTTTTTTGCTTTCATATATTTGCACGGTAATGTTTCATGATATGACAATTTTGACAGTTTAATGGAGTTCTCTTGCTTACTCTGCAGCACAATCCTTCAGGAATCTTATACAGCATAAGCCTCTTGTTAACATATTGATTACTAAGACCTTTTACTTTTTTAAAATTATCAGCCATGCTTCAAAAGTAAAGTATGTTAATCTACATTGTAGCTAAATTGGACAAGATCCAGTAAGGACTTAGCCAGTTCAAGGCCCTATAACACCCATCTTTCAGTACCTCAGATCCCACAGGAAAATTCAAAAAGGAAATGGAGTCTCAAGCTCTCTATTCAGTTCAGAGGATAAGTTCATGCCTCAGAATTTAATCCAAAGGAGCCAACATACCATGCAAGCAGCTGATGGCAACATATTCAGGAGGCAACCACCTGGAAGTGGCCTAGATGAGGGCTATGCTTTAAATTCTGATCATTCAGGGCAGCAGTTTCATTTACAGAGTATCTGGAACCCAGAAGCCTCAACTCATATTACATATGTATCTTGAAAAAAAAACCAACCAAACAAAAAAAAAAACCCAAAAAAAAACCACCCAACAAACAAAAAAACCCATCATGGTTAATGTTTTTCTAGTAAATGCAGGTTAGGAAAGCAGAAAAGTAGATGGGTTCCTGTCTTCATATAATCACCCCATAATTGCCCAGGCAGCAAAGGATCTCATTTCTTGTCTTAGCTCAAGGGAGCTCAAAATCACATCTCCAAAGAAAGGTTCCTACTTAAAAGTATGCTCAATCCCTGAAGCACAGTCAAGAAGCTCTGGGCCCAAAACAGACATCAAAAACTGAAGCACAGCAGATCAGCAGCTTTACTTGTAAGTAAGGAGGCATCCCTTTTCCTCTTCTACCAGGACTTTATTTTATCAAGCAGCAACTTCATGGAAAATGCACAATATATCCTGGAAGCAGGGAGAATAAACACATCTCTCTGTGTAATCTGAGCCTTTCTTCACTTGCATGCTCAAGTGAACAGGGAAACAACGCAAAGTGAGCAGTTGACTACTGCCTACCCAGTGGCAAAGCTTCATGGAGTAAGATGGGGAATGCTCTGCCACACAAACCAAGAATAAATGACAGCCTAGAGGCCAGGTCTAACTCATTCAGTGGAAGATGTGGGATTTCACCTCATTAGATAAAGGGAACTGAAGCATTCTCACTCATTCTGCTCAAGTATCTCAATCTTCAGGTTGGGTGAAACCCCTTGTGGTGACCTTCAGAAATAAGTCAGCAGCTGCCACTCTTTTTTTGTGTGAAATGACTGTCTCAGCATGTGACTATCCCCTCATAGTTTAAGCCCATCCTGAAATTCACAAACCTGCCAGCTTTGCCCTTTCCCACACTGATACATCATCTACCTCTTTAATTTAGACTTCTTCTTACATGCCTTCTGACATTACTCAAACACCAACTAATTTATTTCAAAATATGTTGCTTCAACATGTTTGGTTTATCTCTTGAAACTGCAAAACATTCTTCCCTACCCCAAAAAGTGGTCAACAAAACCCAACCATATTCATCTCAACCATGTCAAGATTTTACTGTTAAGCACAGCAAAAAGACACAGGGAAAGGGGAAAAAAGTATGAACTTGGACTAATGGACTTGCTGTGCTTCAACTTGGAATGCAAAAGAGCATCTCAGCAAGCCCACACAAAACCCATTTATTTGCTGTTTACAGTTACCAGACATTATGTTCTCATCCACATACAGAACTGATCTACTTTTTCATATTCTATACTAATATGTGAAGGCATAAACAGAGGAATACTCTATTCCTAGATGCCTTTCAGTTAGTATGTGATTAGAACATATAGACATATATTAATAGGAATATGTAGACAAGACAATCAGTAGATTGTAGATCCCTGGATGATGGTGAGTCATAGCAGGATGGCAGAAATCCCCTGGTACTACTGCTCCTTTCTATCCACCTTTTTTAAATCTGTGGCTGCCCATAGTGGCAGAGATGCTCAAATTGTCCATGAAGCAGCTCCTCACCTGTAGTTATCCACACCTGGAAATTTCTGACCCCTTTCTTCACCAACGACCTTTGGCTCCTCAGTAGAAGCTACCTACACACTTTAGCCATTTCTGATGTCCAGAAGGACTACAAATTCCATTAGAAAAGTAGAGCACAGGGGTGAATTGGAATGTCTATCGTTTCACCATTCAGTTTAATCCACCTGTGTTTATTAATCAGTGCCCATGAAATGTAGGACATTCCAGTTTCAGATGGGGGCAGAAGGGAAGAAAGAGTTCAAGATCTCTTCCAACATTTTTAATTACAATAGATTTGATTTTTTAAATCTTAATAAAGATCATAAAACCATACAGCAGCAGCTGCCTTAATGTCTGCTGCGATTATAATTAACCTTTGGTCTCAGACATTACACAGTGAGTTTTGGATTCCTGAGGCATTAATTCCATGGTAGTTATCCTGCAATTAATTTGAAATCAGTCTCTTTGAGACACTTGTACTAAAGACCCATGTCATTAGAGAGTATCCATACAGTTGAATCATCACATTTTATGAGGCATCATTTTGTTGTTTGGCCTCCAGTGGTGACTGTTGCCCCATTCAATGTTTGCAGATTCTCATCAGCTCACACTTAATAAAGCAGTATCATCAATAGTCAGAAATGCACCTTTCCCTGCATTATCCCTCCAACCATGCCCACTCTCATCCACAACTGATTATCAGCCAAGACTTCCAAAACTGGAATCACTAATGTCCTCTTGCCCAGAGATGCAACTGAAAATGCCAATTTTTTTTTATACTTCACCCCTTAGATAACCTGCAAGAATAAGATGCCTCGAAGGGATAAGATACAAGAAATTTAATTTTTTTATTTTAATCACTACAATCAAACCAGATTATCTAATGAACACCATTTTAAATGGTCAGATTTTCTCTTTCCCATTAATATAACCTGTTTACTATGTATACTTCAAGTGCCAACAAGGGCTAACAGGGTTGTATCACTCACAAAAAATCAGAATCAAATACCACTTCTGCAACACAGAGGAAGAATAACTTGTGCAGAACTTTACATCTTTGTATCTCAGTGCACTTTGACAAAAAATAGCTTAAGTGATCTCATCCATACTTCACCTAACAAGGAACTGAAGTGCAAAAAGGTCACCAGGTATGTTCCATGCAGAGCTGGAAGCACAAAGAACAGCTCCTTTGCATATTAGCCCTCTACACATGTTTTTCTTTCCCCTTACTTTTCTCCCTTTGTATTAGAAAGTCTACTGTCAATGGCTCTCTTGATTGACCACATCATATTACAAAAGTCAAGAGAGTAAAAACTAAACAACTGCTGAAAAGAAATTATTAGTTTCTTTCAAAAGTGAGACTATTCTAAAGTCTTTGTTTCTTCTTTTTGTTTTAAATTTCTCCTTATTTTTTCAGCAACTAACCCAGGCTTTGATTAAGATTTTCTTTGTTAAAGAATCAACATTTTCATTCCTGCTGTTCTTTTGAGAAAGAAATGAATACCTATCCTCTGAGATATCCAGGAAATCACTGGGAAAACCATAACAGAGCAGACTTGGCATTTCTTAAATTTCTAAGTAAAAATCAAATAGAAAAAAAAAAATCAACATGTTTTATAGAACATAAAGCAGCAAAGAAGACTTACGCCAAAGCTTAAAATAAATTCTTTCCAATCTTCCTAAATAAAAGGGTGGGTAGGGGGAGCATCATTAAGCTGGATTCCATGGAAAGAGAGTTGTTGTGCTTTGGGGTTTTTTTGGTTTGGACTATTTTTTTTAAGACCTAAAAGAAATTTCAAGGCTTACACTTGCCTTGGAGCCTCATTGCCAATTTTTGTGGTTTTACAACCACAGTTTCTTATTTTTCTTTTTTTTTCTTTCCTTGTTTTTTCTTGTTTTTTCTTTTTTTTTTTTAGAGGGAGGAGCTGTTTGTTTATTTTTCTAAAGTATTTCTCTCTTTCCCATTGTCATGTATGATACCCACACACTAAACAAGGGAAACTAACACCAAAGGGCATACAGAGAAACTGCCTATTTAAACCAAATGGCATTTTCCCTTCTTCATCACCAAAGTCTAAAGACTCTAACCAGCAGGACTGTTAAAGTGAGAAGGAGATTTCACCTCTCTTCCCAAACTGATACTGAAGTCCTGCAGGACCTCAACCCCTCCACCAGTTTCTTCTCTAACCTATTACAGAGGCATCATTTCCAAGATGGAATTCTATCCAAAATGCATATGAATGTATAAGACAAAGAGGATGAGGGCACAAAATAGAGTACTTTTTTCTTCCTCCTTTTGTTACACTTGCAACTAGGTTAGTGTTCCAGGCACTATGTCTACTGTGAAGGAGAACATGTAAATTATCATTGTCATATCGTAAGTTCTTTGCCCACTATTGGCTGGCACCAAATAAAATGAAAGGATCTTCTGCATGCACAAGTCTTCTCTGCATGCAGCTTGAAAGGATTTATGAGGGTAGTCAAGAGAAATCCAGGTTCTGACAGTCACACTGTGAACTCCTGCATCCACTGTCAAGGGTAGCTTCAATATTTGTGAGTTTTATCTTAAAAACCTCTGTGAAGAAAGAGCAAAGGTTTGGGTTTTTCTGATTGCTCCAGGCTTCTGCTAATTTGTCATACTGTGGTTTATGTTATGGTGGGGGAAGAGAATATCCTTGGCTGATTATGATGCTCATGATTTTGCAATCTTGTTTGAAGTTTTAAATAAATAACAGCTTCTTAACAGTAGCTTGAAATAAACAATGACATTGTCCCTGGTCTGTGTACAGTACTTTTTGGGTTTGGTGGTGGGTTTTGGCAAGGGGAGAAAAGTGCAAGATGTTTCCCTCTGCCATTTTTCTGTTTGCACACTGCTAGAAAATCTAGTCTTACCTGTCAACATCCCCAAGGTTATGGGGACTGGTCCCTTCTATTTCCAGATCATCTCAATGAACCCAAAGTTCTCCCCAAGTAAAAGGGAAGACAGACTTAACGAAAAATAAAAAAGCTTTAGAGATACCCATGGTTCAGTCATGGGACCTACCTGGACCCATTGCCTGCAACATCTTTGCAGACAAAGGACCTTTAAGACATCCATCCTTCCCAAAGGCCAGTATAGGGACAGTAAATTCCACATCATGTTGTGTGGATTGTGTGTGATTTAGACTTGCTTGACACAGTCTGCATTGTCCTCACAAGCAACATACTAGAAGGGAAAAACTGAGTTGTTGATGGTTCCTCGTGACTAAGTTTTGACATTAATAAAGCATTTTACAATTTCTTGGGGTTTCTTTCCAAAGTGTTTGACTATTTTCAGTTTAAATTATAACACCACCATAGAAGTAATTCAGGCCAATTCAACTGATGCTCACTACATCACGAACTGATAATCAGCAGGGGTGTTAGTTTCCCCCTGCATTCTAAGGACTGCTCATGCTTTCCAAAGCTAAGTCAAGGTGGGAATCTCAGAAGAACAGTTAAGAAAGAATTAGTTGGTTTAAGACTTGTTGTTTACTTCTCAAGCCCATGAAAAATTTATTGCTCCAATAAAAACGGAGTAAAAATAAATAAAAGGAGCATTAAATTAAAGGAACTTAAGCTGACAAGCTTGACTAAGCTGATCTCCTTCTATGACAATGTGACCAACTTGTAAATGAGGGAAGGCTGTGGATGTTGTCTACCTAGACTTTAGTAAAGCCTTTGACATCGTTTCCCACAGGGTTGTCCTGGAGAAACTGCTCGCCCATGGCTTGGTCTGGCATAATCTTTACTGGGTAAATAAACTGACTGGATAGCTGAGCCCAAAGATTTGTGGTGAATGGATTTACAACCAGCACAGTCAGTCACTAGTGGTGTTCCCCAGGGCTCAGGGTTGGTGCCAGTATTGTTTAGTAACTTTATCAATGATCTGGATGAGGGGACAAAGGGAACCCTCAGTCTGCAGATGACACCAAGCTGGGCAGGAGTGTGATCTGATGGAGGGTAGGAGAGCTCTGCAGAGGGATCTGGACAGGCTGAATTGATGACCCAAGGCCAATGGCCTGAGGGTCAACAAGGCCAAATTCTGGGTCTTGCACTGGGGTCACAACAACCCTCTGCAGTGCTACAGGCTGGGGCAGAGTGGCTGGAAAAAGGCCCAGTGGAAAAGGACCTGGAGGTGCTGGCTGACAGCAGCTGAACATGAGCCAAGGTGTGTGCCCAGGTGGCCAAGAAGGCCAATGGCATCCTGACCTGGATCAGCAATAGTGTGGCCAGCAGGACCAGGGCAGTGACCATCCCCCCTATACTCATCACTGGTGACACCACACCTCAAATTCTGTGCTCAGTTTTGGATCCCTCATTGAAAGAAAGACATTGAGGAGCTGGAGTGAGTCCAGAGAAGGGCAGTGGAGTTGGAGAAGGGTCTGGAGCACAAGTCTGATGAGGAGAAGCTGAGGGATGTGGGGGTGTTTAGACTGGAGAAAAGAAGGCTCTGGAGGGACCTTATTGCTGTCTACAACTGCCTGGAAGGAGGGTTTAGCCAGGTGTGGGATCATCTCTTCTCCTAGGTAACAAGAGATAGGACAAGAGGAAATAGCTTCAGGTTGTACTAGTGGGGGATTAGATTGGACATTAGGAAAAATCTCCTCACAGAAGGGGTTGTCAAGCTTTGAAAAAGGCTGCTCAGGGAAGTGGGGGAGTCACCATCCCTGGAGGTGTTTAAGACATGTTGGTGTGGTACTTAGGGACAACCAGCTTGGCAGTGCTGGGTTAACAGTTGGGCTCAATGATCTTCAAGTTCTTCTCCGACCTAAACAATTTTATGATTCTATTATAAACCAGAACAAATGCAAAAGCTTTGCAAGTCCTGAGGAAAGGGTGGGGTTTTTTGTATTTTACAGTATTTTTAAAGTATTTTCTTGAATATAAGCAATGGGTTTTACTCTGCAACATCATACCCTTTATTCCAGTTTGAAAAAACAAATTCCCCTTTTAGCCATTGCTTTTCCAGACCACGCGAAAATACCAGCAGTGAATTTAAGATTCATGTTCCTGAAGAAGTATACATGTTGTTATGATCTCAAGTGTGCTACTGCTTGAGAGCTTGATTACACACTTTATGACTGTTTGTGGAAACAGTGACATTTTCCTTTAAAGATGAGGATTTACTATGAGTGAAAGGGGTTGACTTGCAGTGGCTTACTCAAAACAGAAGTTTATTATCATGGCATTGAAAGGCTAGAAATAGACATGTTAGAAAAGAAAAATAAGAACCATACTCTTCCCATTTCTCTCTCCCATTATCACTCATTCCCATCTTCTGTAACATCTTGCCATCTGTATTCAAGTTCCTGTTTAGCTCCCTTTCCAGAAAACCAGCTTCTCAACTGATCAGTGGTTCTAGCTTATGTCTTCTATTCTTTCTTCCTCTCAGCATCCTTTGCCCATTGCTTCTCTTCTCAGCATCTCACCTCCACATTTCTTGTGGTACTGCCTTTGGATTTCAGGATCCAGAATCAATTTGCTCTTAGCACTACAGAGGTTTTATCCCCACGTAAGCATTTGTCTGAGTAGCAAAAAACCACTAAACCTGGGCATAAAAGCATCTATTGTTTATAAAAACACAAAGTTCATCTGCAGGTAACATTCCTATTATAAACACCTGGAGTTTGGTTCCACAGCAAGGCATGAGAAAACATGGAGTGAAACTGTCATCTCACATCTTCAAAACAGGGACATTTTTCTAGGTTCCCTGCAGCATTGCCTGATCTTGATCTCAGCTTTGTTCTTTTTACAGCACACATTTTTCACCATCTGAACACGAGTGCTCCCCAATCCTGCTAAGGATTATCTAATCCTAATTGTACTCCATTTTTCTTACATTTTGAATACTTACCTATATTTTTTCAGGATTTCTCCAGCAGGTCCTGCTGAAATGGTGAGTATTCCCACTACTGTTCTTTCCCAGATATTCAGATGACCGTTCCTCAGAGAACCCACAACTCTATTGCCAGAGATTTTGTCAGAGCATTTCCACTGTCCTTTTTAACTTCTTTTTATATGACCTAAAACCTTAGTGCTGAAGATAGCCAACATAATACAAGTGCTCAGTGACATACCTATCTATTCTTCCTCCAACAGAAGCTGAGGCAGCAGATGTTCACTGGAGTTTTCTCCAGGCTGATGTCTCCTGCAGGATACATACCCAGAATCAGAGAGGACTGGCACTTTGAATGTTCCTAACATGCTGTGGCTTATCTAACCTTGCTTCATGATTAGTAACACTATTTAGGGATGAAGATCCTTTTGTGCTGGGTGCTGTGGTAACACAAGCAAAACATACATACTCTGTCCCAATAAAATTACATCATGGGAATAGAAAGGATAAGAAACAAATACCAAAGGCAACAACACAACACCAGGCAGGGAACCTGGTTTAGGAACCCCAGCCTGTAGGGAACAATCACTAGGAACCTAGTTTTTGCCAAGGTTTCTTTTAGCCATCCCAAAAACTAAAAAGAAAGGTCTAGAGTCTAGAGTAAGACTATATATTTGTTTAATGGCTGGTTAAAGGAAATTCTTTTCAAGTATTAGGAGCAGCAGAAAGAAATGCACAAAGGTAATTGCTTGAAATAAAAGACTAGAAATTAAGGTTTGCATCAGCAGCAAACTGGAAGGCCAGCTTGGAGATAACATCTGAAGGTGAAGCTGAAAATATAAAAAGCCACAAAACCAAAGCAAAATAGTTAACATGTGTTAGGAGACATCTGGATGATTGAGGATAAAGGAGAATGGCTGATCTTAGATAATTCTTTTTAAAAAGTCATTAAGATCTGAAAGTGATGACTTAGAAGAAAGTTTCTGCTGGGTATTACTTTCCAGATCAAAGGCCTGAACAGTAGGAAAGATGGTGATCAAGCAGGAAGGTATTAGAAAAGACGTGGCTGAGAAATTAAAAAGCCCAAGTTTGGCCATGGTGGACCTGTGCTGGTGGCTAATACTACTCAGGAACTTCTAAATGCAGGTTAACATGTTTGTTATCAGTTCTGGTAGAGGAAAATAAGCATGTTAATTGTCTGAAAAAAAAATCAGAAGTTAAATTCAGTACTGCATAAGGAATAGATTCTTCTAATTTCAGTCTCTTACTTTATAAGACCCTTTTGCCTTCATTGTAAAGTATATAAGTTCTGTGATCCTCACCACCACTACATTAGTTTCATGACAATACCAAAAGGAAATAAAAACTGTGTAGTCTGATGAAAAGAAGTCAGTGGATTCAGTAAGAGTGCTTTTTCAAATGAGAAGCATGGCATATATTGGCAGAGATCCCTTGATTCTAAGGGAAACCTGCCAATCTGTGTCCAAGCATCAACCTCTTTCAGTTTCCAAATAAATGAAGTCTTTCTGACCCACAGTTTAACCCTGATATTTGCAGTATTCATAAAAATGATTGATACCCTGGCTTCCTCTATGTCTAGATATGTATGGCAAGTCACAGAAATGTCTTACAGATGATAAATGGAGAGATAGAGAGAATCTGGAAGACCTGGACAGCTCCAGAGGTTTCAGCTGCTCCTGTTCTTGTTCTCTCTTCTAAATACCTGCCAGGATGAATGGCAGAAAACAGAAGGTGCTTCCAGCAATGGGCAAAAATAACAAATCATCTGGGAAAAATCTGGTTTGGTTTTTTTCTTCCTCTGTAACATGTGCAGACTAAGAGATCAAAAAGTGCTCCATATAAACAGAATAGAATCAATTACAGTATACTCAGCTCTGGTGTTGGTATCTCTCCAAAGAGCTGTAAAGCTAGTTTTTCTTGCAGTATTGGAATTTTGAAGCTATTGCCTTATGAATGATCAACAGAGCAACGGGGAACAAAACTGAGATATTCTTTTTTACTCATGATATATTGAACAGAGAATATGTTTCCCTTCAACTTATTTAAATAATAAGGTTCTCCTACTAAAATAATCCAACTGAACAATGTGTTAACTGAAGATTAAAGTTCACTTGTCCCTCAAACTTAATAGTCTGGTCCCAAGCATATCAAGCAGTGACTTGGAAGAAACACGGTCGAATCACACATTTTGAGACAAACATGAAAACTGTCAAAAGTATCTACCAAACCAAAAGCATCAATCAAATCATAAGCATTATGACAGGGTGCTTTGCAAGAATTTATGAACAATGTGAATCTGCTACTCCACAATCCTGCAAGTTTTACAGCTGTCGATGTCTGTGCAAAAAGATTGCAAAATGTACAGGTAAGATCACTTTGCACTGATGCCAATTATTATAAAATATGTAAAGCAGCAAAAAATCAAGCCCTCTGTCTCCCAGTCACCCAACATGGATAACCAGAGGTGTCTACCCATTGACTGCTCTCCCTAAAGCTTTAATGTATTTGTCAGGCTGCTATATGAAAAACACATTCCCCAATGGCATAATACTTTAAAAGACTCAAAAAACAAATAAATTAATTTAGCATGTTATGAAAGAATCAAACAATACCAACATATTTTTACTGTTCCCATGAGAACTACTATTTTCTTATAGTGCTGCTCTTTGCCTCTTGCCAAAATTCAAGATGGCCCCAGAGAGAGCCAGGATAAACCTGCTAGTCATTTACATGAATGGCAATTGCCATTTCTGAGCTTGCATCTAGTAGAGGCCACCTTCCTAAAAAGGACAAGAAGGGTGACATTTCTTCTGACACCAAGTCCTCTGGGAGTTAACTACAAACACATTTCCACCTTGTTTTAATACTGTTTTAACAAGCAGATGCAAAGTATTAATATTTTTAAAAATGTATTTCCTTAATAGGATTAAAATTTTTCTGTGATTGTTCTGGCATTTAAAATAATAATAGGAAAAACATTTTTAAGGATATTTAGATCATCCTGCAAGTTTTTAAAGGGTTTTGTTCCACAGAATTAGGCAGGATAATAAAATGTGACTGTACTACTTCTAAACCAATGTGGTGATGTGTCACTTAGTTTAAAAAATTGGCATATTTAGGTATAAATTCTTAAATACTTAATCAGAAGTTCTAAGATACACCAGATAACGTGATTCATCTTACTGTTATTTTCAGAAATGCCTGCTGGTTTCTATGGTCCAGAAAGGAAGTTTTCAATGAGTTACTCTTGGCCCTTTGCAAACTCCCTCATCCCGAGTCCCAGGTCATGGTGCCACTGGCAAAGAGACCCATTGCACATAATGCTCTGATAAAACAAAACTTCAGACATACTGAAACAATTTTTTACAAATTCTGAAGCCATCAGAGTCAACAGCAAAACCATCATTGACTTTAACAGGACCCAAATTTGTCTCTAAAGTCTCTTCACTATGCAGCAACTTTGCTGGTTGACCAGAGGTGATTTCTGTGAGATAGCCACCTTGACTACCATGGTCAGAACGGCCAACACACAAGGCAGTTCACTCACAGGTGAGTGAAATTCTAACATTTTTAATTGTATGCACAGCCTGAAACAGGGGTAATTAGACTTAGGCAGAAATCAGCTGGATTTGGATTTCGTAACATGAGAGGAAAGGTCCATGAGTCCATGAGAGAAGTAGCTACAACAGGATTCCCCCTCCCTTGTCTACTCAGCATGCATACATCAACCAACTGTCACAGCAGCATCCCGTAAGTACATAGTGAAATGTGAATTATCCTATGGAAATGCTGGTTGCAAACACATTTGTACTTTGTTCTCTAATTCACTTCAGGTTGACTGTCGTGTTGTTGAGAAGATAGCCTTGACACAATAGTTAAAATTTTACTCAGTGTGATTCTGGCAAATAAAGCGTCTGATACTTTTTTTTTATTTTTTTTTAACTGGAGACAGCGTTAGAGCTACATTTGTAATATACTTTATCACAAACGAATCACAGAACCACAGGAAATGTACTGTTCATTGCTCATGGCATCCTGGAACTATGAATACTACATTTTCTTACTTTGATTAGAGCCGACAGTTGTTTTTGTAGCCCAATAAAAATCACAATGGTAGGAGAGAGGTAGGAAATGAAAGCATACTGAAAAAGTATTACTAATATACTGTGATTGGATACACATGTCCTGTAGCTGTTGTGAACAGCACTGGTAACAAATTTTAATGTGATTAATGTATTTTTAAAGAGATTTTGGCCTTCCATTGACTGAATATGCAATAATGATCAGAATTAAGTGAATGAATAGGAAGTATATCATCACAGAAAGATGTGGAAATCTACAATTTCAATTTGAAATATCACTACAAGACAAAGTCAGTAATAGCAGTATGTGTATTTCCTATGCAAGAAGATGTCTATGATGCAGTAAGAAGCAAACAAGAATATTTACATTTAGAACAAAAATTGGGTACTTTGAGCTACACAATCACTGAAAGACTTTTCTCTGCAAAAGTAACTAGTACCTCCACAAAAAAAAGAAAAAAAATTGTTAAAACTAGCTTATTAGCAGCTAAGCTCATGTAAGCTTGTAATTTTACTTTTTAGATCTTTTCTTTTGACATTGCATAGATATAAAGCCTCAGTTATTATTATTTATAGCACTAGAGAACTCATTAAAAAAATCAGTAATCCATATATATCTATTTGTAAATATGAAAGAATACAGAAATGCAGAATATTTACACCAAATGGGCATGGGATAAAAAAATAAATGTATTAAATACACCTGAGTGCCAATCCATCTCCCAAACATTACTTCACTACAGGAACAATAACAGAAGACTAGAGAAACTGCTCTGAGTGCAGTTGGAGAAATGGCAGAAAATTGGTTATGTTTCAAAAACATGAACATTTTTCACTGGACACAATATAATTAATGTATGCCAAGTTCTTGGACACACACTTTTGAGGCACTGCAGGTTATTTCTTCCTTTCCAGAGGAAACAGAAATCATAATCAATGCAGCAGTACAGCAATCTACAAATTAGTAAAATCTGAGCACAAATGACTTGATAAAGCATCAAGTTGTCTTACAGAGCCAGGAAAACCTCTGCATGTGAAAAACCATGCAAGACATGATACTGCCCTTTAAAAAAACTTGGGAAATCTTTTCTAAACTATGTGATACACCAAAGCTCTAATACTTTCTTAGAAATTAACCTTTTGAGTGTGTTTTACTCAGAAGCACTAGCAGCTATAAATGCGGCTAGATACATCAATGCCTACCTAATGGGTAGGTTCTCTACTGTTGCAAAAAATAGTGCAAAGCATTGCATAAATCTCTGTGAAACAATTTTTAATAAATTTTAATAATATGAGCAATTATTTATATCTGAGTATTTTGAAAATCAGGATAGCTCTGGCATTTCTGAATAACAATTTCCTTTGCACCAGTCTAATCAGACAGCCTTTCAGCAGGCAAAATCTAAACAGATAAAATCACAAATTAAGAAAACAAGGACATTATGGTTAAGTTTAGTGACCTGTGCAAGTAAATCCCCATTAAAAGGAAGTTTGTCACCGGATTTGACAAGATGGTGGTTACTAAGCACAGAATTAAATATTTTAAGCATTCACTGGAAGACTGTTCTTTTCAACAGTGGCTGCATTTTTGTTACTAATTCAACAATCCAACCACAGAAAAAGTAAACAATTTAAAGTATTCTTTTGAAAAAAGGCATCAGAGAAGAAAGATGTGTTAATTACTGAACATTTCTGCCTCATCCATAGATGTGGCTCCATGATTGAATCCAGCCCAGCATAAGGAAAAATAAAGAGCAAAAATTAAATACACTCAGGAGAGCTGGGCTTGGCTTCATGCCCACCATCATCATAGTTAAACTCCATTTCCAAGATCCACCATAACACTTCCCTCTTCAGCTTCCTCTGGGTCACAACGACCTTTGCTAAACGTTGTAACAAGTGATAAAATGAAGACTGGGAGTACATTTGTTGCACAGTTAAAATTGAAAGGAACCAGGGGATCTGAACCAGATTGCAGATTAATATAATATATTGCTCAGCTACATTCCTCTTTGTTCCAGATGTGTAATTTGTTACTAGTTGTAACAGAATGCAAGCTGTATTTTGTAAAGACTAAAACCAACACATTACAGAACCCAGAAGCACCATCTATCAATTTCTAAAAGGAAATTGCACCTGCCTGCAATCTTGTCCTCATTTGACTGAGCCCTCTCAAAAGCACAATGATTTAATGCAACAGCTCTTCACATTTGAAGGGTGTGGTTCAGCTCTGGTTTCACAGGAATGAGTCTAAGAGTCTAAATTTAGCAGGTAGTAAAAGTTTATCCATGAAAAAAAGAATGCAGAAAAGCTCTCTTCACTTAACTGTGTACATCAGTGTAATTCATAGATCGTGCCCTGCCACTTCCCTGGGACTGACCTACATCAGTTGTATTTTCAGTTTTGCAGCTCTCTCAAAGTGGGCAGCATACCCACTGCTTTACATCAATGCCATCCTTCTCACACTTTCAAAAACGTTGAGCTCTAAATTCTTAGCAAAGAGTATGGAAGTTTAGCCATGTAGCTGTAGCCCTGAGTTCTGGCCCTGATCACTGCAAAAGTAAGCAGTTATTTAAAGTTACTCTATTAAAATGTCCCAGTTTATCTTCAAGTTAAAAACGTGAAACAAAGCTCTGTTTTTATTTGCTCTTTCCAAAAGACAAAGATAAAGGATGTAGTAAAAATAATTGTACTGAAAAAGGAAACAAGGCCTGCCATTCACAACATCCCAGTGACAGGAAAAGGGAGACAAGTGACAGGGAAAATCTCGTTTCAGTTGTTATTGCTGTGGACACTGTTACAATTTTCATTCTTATCTGGTCTCAGCTCCTGATGTTTTTTGATGATTCAACACAGTCCTCACCCAAACAAAATGTACATGGGGTTCAGTAACATTTTTGTGAGAGCAAAATTAAGCAAAACAAGGAAGAGCTTCACATGCAGATGACAACGGTCTGGCAGCTGGGTTACACTCAGAGCCATCTGCTGCAATGAGTGGGGGGCTATTTGTGCCCCAAGGAACTGTTCAGAAACCTGTGCTGGCACATTACCCTCCATCCCCAAGGAAACTTCAAATGTGCACATGCTGTCTCCAGAACACAGCAGGAACTCCCCGCAACACCAATACAGCTCAGTTCTTATCCATCACTGCTGCCCTCCCACTCTGTGCAGGGCTCACACCAGGACAGGACCTTCTATTTTGTGTCCCAGCATGTTTCCACTTTGCAGGGAGAAGCGCTGCACGCAAAATACTGGCAGGAACTCAGCAGGAGTCCCTGGTTCATGCAGAGTCAAGAGACTGCCTAACAGTGGGGCTCACCAAGGAGGGGCTTGCCAAGCACTTTGCAGCAACCCACCTGTCCCTTTCCACAGGTGCAGAAGAGCAGAAGAGCAAATTTCATTAGGAAATTTGGAGCCCGATTTTGAATTCCCATTATTCTTCAGACTGTGTCATTTTCCAGATGATTTACTGTGGAAAAAAACACACAGCTGATCACCTATTAGGGCAAGCATTGTGCTGGAAGTCTTAGGCAGAGCTACTTACTGGGGAGGCCACAAAGAGGGCTGCCAGAGGAAAGGACATGGGATTGCTTGGGATTGCATTGCTTGGACATGGGATTGCATTGGGATTGTAGGAACATGAGGCAGATCCTTGAACGGGAACAAGGGGATGAGACAGTAACTCCAAGAGAATGCAGAAATCAACCACACAGAGATCAGGTGACTGGTGGCATCATGTATTGGTATGAGGCAGAGTCAGCCAACTCTCACCAAACAAAAATCTCAGCAGGAACACACAGGCAGGAACCCCTACGCTGAAGAACAAGACACCACATCCCATTAAGATACCACATGGGCAGAAGTTGCTGCATTATATAATGACGAGCTTGGCTCCTACCTCTCTGCATGGTAGGGATTCTCAGCTCCCAAGGAGTTCACAACTTGTAGGAGCTGTGAGATGTTGCCTCTGGCCATGGGTGTGGCTTTAGCACTACCATAATTTCCTGGCTCTTCTGTCTCTGTTGTCCATGTCAAGCGTTTTGAAGTGGCACTGTTACTTATTTCTAAGCTCAGTTGCCACTGATGCTGAACAGTGATCCATTGTTCCTATTGTTGCTTCCGCACTCCGTGGTTCATAAAAACAATGCTTAAGATGCAACTTCAGCACAGGGAGTCCCAAAACTGCCGAGTGTCAGAAGCTGGAAGAATCACTCTGTATTTGCCCTGCTTCTCATGCTTCTCCATGAGCACCTTCTGCTGGCTGCTATCAGGAAAAATGTGCCGAGACCTTTGGTACAAGCATGTACTGCTCCCCTTATGCTCTTCCTCTGACATTTCCCCCATCAACACTAATAGCTAAGTTATTTTGCCTAACAATGCTAATGTTCTTCCTCCTGTTATTTAAAAACTGCTTACAAAGTGTTACACCTTGATTTTCCATGAGAGTGTCGTTCCCAGATTGTACTGAACTGGGGAAGGACACTGATATGGAAAATCAATTGTTACATTGACTAAAGTAACCACACCATGGGAGCAAAGCAATTTTGCCTTGCAAAGAAAAGACTGAAATAAATACTAGAAGATATTGATAGACTCTGGTTTGGACATAACTAGCAAAAAAAACCAAACACATCCCCCCCCATGAAAAAAAAAATAAAAAGAAGAAAATCTGATCTGCATTCTGCCACCTGGTCCTCATGAGGATTTACAAATTCAACAATAACAAAGGGGATTTTTGAAGAAGGGGAAAATTAATGAAGATAAATTTTAACAGCATTTTCCAGCTTTTAAAAAAATGTCAAATGGGTGTTCATTTAATTTTTTTTCCCATTTTGAAATCCTAAATTCACCAGCTGTTTTCTTTCTCCCTATGGGAAAATTAGATAAATGTTTAAAAAACATAAGCAAGTGCCATTATTTTCTACCAACAGAATTCACCATTTCATTAAGAAATTCTGAAAGGGTTTCTAGTTTTTAAAAATAAAAATAAAAATAAAAAAATAAGAAACTCTATATCTAAGAAACAAGTAAACAAGCATTTTTCAACTTCCTTTGCTCATAAAAAAGTAAGAGTATGATGTACTATATGTGGAATAGAATAACTAGTGATCAGAACTGCACAGCAACTCTGAATTTTAAACATATGGCAGAAGAGTATGTAGGTTCCAAAGCAAAACAAAGCTTACTAAAATGACCTGATAATTTTGAAGGCAGAGACTTAAGATGAAAGAAATCAATGCCCACAGGACCCAAACATGCACACCAGAAAATGTGAGGGCTCTGGGGAAAAGCCTGTATGGTTTCCAAAGGGAACTTTTCTTTAAGCTATTTAATAAAACAATTGTTCAATAGATGCTTGCCTTTCTCTTGAGTAAGAGTTACCCCCAAAGGAAACAAAGTTCCATATGATTCAAAATATTTGTAAATTTATACGTTTCGAACAAACAGAGGTATGTATTTACTAAAGAATGGGTAACTTATCTATAAGGAACAACTAATGAAACTTGATGTATCATTTATTATCAAAATAAATGGCCATACTTGAATGTAAAGCATATTCAAATGCTTTGTCACAGTATTTTTAACAATGTTTAAACTGCAAATGCCACACCAAACTGACTGAAAAAGAAAGATACCGATACTATTCCTGAACTAGAAAACATAGTTAATTTTTAAAATACATAAAATTAATGACAAATTAAATCTTAAATCTTGAAAAAGGAATTAATAAATATTCCATATCTATTTAAGATTTTTTAAACAATAAGCTTTGTAAGAAAGATACTTGCAAACAGATATTACATTTGAGATTATATTAACCAAAGTCATCTCTGCATATTTAAATGCTTGCAGAGGTTTGTTTCTGGCTAACAATTCAAATCATACGTCATACCACAGTTTTGGATAAACAATGATCAAAACAGACTAGAAGAGCAATCATGAAAGGGCTAAACAACAGAGAGAAACGATAATGATGAAATGTTGATTTGCCCCTGAGTGGCAGATTAAGGAACCTGTGCAGAGCGGATGTCACATTTTTTTAGCAATGCATGTACCCAAACTTGCTTTTGGCAAACATTGCTTAACTGCTGCTGTTTTTCATGAAGTCAATGAAGACTGGGTTAGATAATGAGCTGGCATGCACTTTTGAAATGTTTACTGTGTTCCTTAAAGTAGGGGGAACATGCTGGTTCTTAAACTAATTTGTTTTTTGTTGTTGGCTTCCCCCATCTCTCCCTTAGTATTCTGTTCTCCCTGTCTTTGGAATAAACAGAAAATGACTGAATCTTTTTATACCTTTTTTTTTTCTCTTACAATTATACAACTAAAGAATCAGTAGTTTCCAAATGGCAAACAACTGAGCCATGTCAAGAGCCATGTTAATCTCATGTGTTCACCCCATTGTGAACAATGAAGGAAGGGGGATGGGGAGGACAAAATAAAATCTGTCTATTCTGTCCTACATGCGGGACATGAACCAGGAGACATTCCAGAAACAATGTAGTCTTTTTCTTCTGGTGGGGGGAGGTGAAGGGGAAGATGATGGTAGCAGGACTTTTGTGGAAGGAGAAGCTGTACCCATCTTGCCAGTCAATACAGCATTCAGAAAGCCTACATGGTGGGAAGAATTTCCCACCCGTTGTTAACTAGGAACTTGATTTGAAAATGCAGTTTTTAATTAAAATTGGCACTTCCAAGCTTCATGCTGGCATCCACCATCTTGCTAAACAGTGAGCTCATTTGTGGTTCCAGCAGTTTGCAAACGCAGTCTCGGAGGTGACAAACCATTTCCCATCCTGCCACCCTTGCTCAGTCCTTAGTCCCTATCTTATCAGGAGCACATGGGAAACTTACTCCAGTAAGACAAAGCAAGGACTGTAAGATGTGGCCTCATTTGGCTAGAATCCACAGATCCCAGTCTTTATTACTTTTAAGGCATTATTAACGGAACAGAATTCTTCAGAAATGTTTGAAGGGAAACAGGGTCAGTTATTTCTGAGGCTCCTGCATGCTTCATTTCACTCAGACATCCACAACCATCATTATGGATAGAGATCCTACTGCTTAGCTCACATTTCGTTCTCTTCCCACCTATACTTCCAGACAACAGAACTCAAAGATAGGAATTCTAAAGTATTACCACCAACAACAAAAATTTCTGGGTAGATAAGATGCAGAATGTAGCTGTTTCACACAAATGGACAAAATGGCTTACTTGTTTTGTTGATTTAATGAATAGATTTGCATATGTAATGCGTTCTGACTTGAGTGATCTCAAATGAAAAGTCAATTTACAGGTCTGCTGAAGAAACTAGCAAAATATCTTCATATTATCTTCATTCAGAGATCACATCTCATTATTAAGGGCCTTTTTCTAAATATTTCTCTGGGGGAAAAATTTGTTTAAAAGCCTATTTTTTTCTTGCTGTGCATATTCTGGGATGTTGAAGAACAAGCTGGGAGGGTAATTTTTCTTGTTTTTAAATTTTATTTGGATTGATGTCTTTGTAATGCCTAACATTGTTAGGTTCACTACAAAGGATTTCACTTCATCCTACAGTAAAAGAAAAATATTATGCAAATTGCATAAAGGACTTCACAAGACTATCCAGTTCATGTGAATACTAGCTAGCAAAGCAAGCTGTTGTTGGCTTTTGAAAAATCTGTCAACAATTAAGCTCATCAAAAGGAAATTCATAAGCCGATTTAGCAGAAATGTCTCACAAAGCTTGAGCCCTGTAAGGTACATTCATGTATTTAGTTCAGTTAAAGTTCTATTCAAGAATTAAAGTAATTACCAAAGATTCATATATTTGTACTAAAAGCTTGCCGAATGTACAAATCCAAATATAGAAAGAACCTCAAGATTTCTAAATTACTGCAATTTGGAGTCATTTGCAGAATGATTTTCCAACAGGAATAAATCAGTGTTCCAAGCCTTCTCACATTATTCTGAGAAATATCATCTTTCAAAAACTAGTACCAAAAAATGAAAGATATCTAACACCTACGCTCTGTGTCCATTTACCAACATACATCTTATGTACCTCTGTAAAACAAAACCCAGATCTTCAGTACTGCATTTAGAACATTCTATAGTCTTTATTTAAGCCAGAGGACAAGGTTTTAAGAGGGTTCCACAGAATATGAGAGTTCCTCAATCCTGGCACCAAAGAAAATAATCCAGCAAAGAATATGTCTGCACTGCAAACTGCCTCTCCATCTCCCAAAATGCTGTTAGAGAGCACACAGAGCCTTGCAAAAAAACAGGAGCTCTTTTGTCTTGTGACTTGTCCAAACCATGGTTAGCAATCTAGAGAAGTCTCTTCAGGAAACTACAGGCTTCATTATGGAAATTCTCTCTTCACTGCATGTTAATTTGATTATTTTTATGCAGAATTTTGCACGTATACACCACTTGACCAGATCTGACTCATCACACTTGCCCTGTGTTTAAGATTTTATTCTAGCTTCTTCCAGTAATGAATTGGTGTTGATTTTGTAAGATCCTGTTCATGACCTTAAAGTCAGTTCACAGGGTCAGACCTTTCATTTTTCTGTGTTCAGCTATTACTTTCTGCCACTGCTCTTCCATTATTCAACCTCCAGTCTTACAGGAATAGGACTTGGCTGATAGTTATTTTTGCGAAATTCTTTGCTTTCCGATCTCAGGAATTTTGTAACTCTGTGCTCAGAGTGTCTGATTAAATCTGCAGTTAGGATTCTGTCCTTAATCTAGAGTTCAGCAAATGTTTCAGCTTCAGTCTGAGACAACTTACAAGAACAACACTAAAAACATTTACATTTTATTGGGAGAAATCTACTGGGGAGCAACTGCTACACTCTCTTTCCACATTGGTAGATGACACTTACTCATTGGCTACTGTTTACTTCCTTGTACATATAAGCACAGTGCAGACATTGCCAGAAAAAAATCAATGTTGAAGTGAATTCAAGGTTGCATGGCTGTACCAGAAGTTTCCGAACTCAGTAGTAATTGTGCCATTTCTCCCCAAATAAATAGTCCAATACTTGACTTTATTTGATTGAGTCCAAATATTAAGATAAAAGTCATATAGGTGTGAAACAAGCAATTTCTATCTCATCCTGTAAAAATACTACACATAAGCTCTACAGCTATGATTAATCACAATACTGTTCATCGTCCCAAATCACACTCAATGATTTTTATAGACATCTGTTTTCTTTCACATTTACCACATACATGGATGTAGTGTCACTATTACAGAGATTTGACTCATCGAAAAACATCACAAGTCAGCCACTAAATCAGCAAGGAATATGCAGCCCATCAGAAGCCATGAATAATATAAGATCCATATGGGCTTGGATAATATTACTGAATTTGCCAGGCCATCAGGCTCTTTGCACCCTGCCTTGCTGGAGATGAGGTGGTGCTCAGCAAGCAAGCCTTCTGAGCAGCCAGCAGCCACAAAGCTCATGGAAGCTGGTGGACATAACTATCATCTACTAAGTGAGAGAGCAAGAAAACACTCCTTTTGTTTAGCAATAAATATAACAATAGAAGCTACAGGCTAAAGCACGAATCAGCATGACAAGGTTGGAGGAGGAACTGGGCAGTGCAGCCTGAGGGATCTCCCCCAGAGTCAAAGGCAGAAGCAGGAGTTGGACTTTGCTTGTTGCAACAACTACTTCTTGTCCGAAAGAAAAAATGTGCAGGAGCATAAGAAGACAGTCCAGAGAGGGCTTTGCAGAGGTTAGTGAACACAGCAGTACAACCCTCAAAGAAAAGCAGAAAGCTTTGGGGGGAAAGTGATAGCTGCTGGGGGACTGATCGTGGCTGGGAGCAGGGACACTACAGGCACTGTGCTGGCCACAGCAGGGACGTGCTGTGTTGGAGCCACCAGTCCTACAGACAGTGGAGCTGCTGCTCCAGCATCCACAGTGCCAGCCATCCCCTTCTGCCATGACACAGGGCCTGGGCTGCAAAAGTGGGACACCAATGGCACAGGTAATTCACACCTGACCATTCCTGCCACACTTCTCCTGCCACGATATCTCCCTGAACTATACAAGAGAATGAAGGCAGGCTCTGCTCAGCAGTGCCATGCAACAGGACAAGAGGCAATGAGCACAAACTGAAGCACAAGAGGTTTCACCAAACATAAAGAGGAACTTCTTTACTGTGCTGGACAGGTTGACCAGAGGTGTGGAGCTTCCTTCTCTGGAGATACTCAAAAGCTGTCTGGACACAATCCTGAGTAATGCGCTGCAGGGCACTCTGCTTGAGCAGGGAGGTTGGACTAGATGACCTCCAGTGGTCCTTGCCAACCTTACTGATTCTGTGTTATACTTCTTGGCCCAAAAAATGTTCTCAAACCAGGAGGAGGAGGAGCTGGCACCAAGCATACGCTTTGATTGGAATGGCTCATCTGTGTTCAAATCTGAATTCAAAGTGGGAACTCCACCCTTGGAGTATTCTCCTCTCAAGAGTGAGAGCACGGTCATTACCAGCTCCAAGGCAACCAGCTGGCACATAGCAGCAGGGAACACCTGTGTACATCCTACGTTGGGGCATCATGTGCCCCTTGTCCCTCTGTGGGTCTAGCTGTTATTTCATAATTTGTGCTTGATGCAATTGAAAGACTCTCACTGACTTAACTAGGTTTAGTTCAGATATTTTATGGAAATTCATAATGGAGAACAACTGATGGAAGGCTGCAGGATTTAGCAAGTATTTTTATGAGGGAATGGACAATTGCTACCTGCTGTACACCAAAATACACACCTGAGAAGCATAAAAGTAACAAAAATACTTCTGGCTCTAAACCCCTATTTTATTTCTGAATTCAGGTATTTTAGCCCAAGAGACAGAAAACTAGCTTGAATTTCTTTTCTCTAGCTTCTACTGACTTTTCTCTGAATTTCTCTACTATGCATCCCACATTATGGTACCTCTCTCTGCCCCCAGTCAGACTACTGTGTTGGATACCTAATTTTAAGTTGTTACCTTTATGACTCTTTACTGCCATAAGTTTCTTTCCAAATTAGTTAGGTTCATGTACTTATACTAGTACAGTGGCATTCAATTTTTACAGAACCCCTAGTTGATATTTAAGCTGTGTGCAACTCTTGGCAGCCTACTGACATGGCAGAGAGACCAGGTTTGCAGAAAACTGTCTCCTCCTGCAGATCTTCTAAGAAGTATCTCATATTGAGCATATTAAAAAAAAGCTTTGAACATCTTCTGAAAGCTAAGCAGTTATGAAGGAAAGGAAAAACAGATTGGAGTAACTTAAGAACACAGAGAAGGCAATTTGTGCCCAGGCAGTCAGGAAATCACAAGCCTAGAAAGACCATGCAGAAAACTGCCTGTACTTTGCCAGGGCTACTGAACAATACCCTACTGCATGGCTTTTTAAATAGTTTTTAACATTTAGCCCTTTTTAAATGTGTAATTGTGTTATGGATACTAATTTCCTCAGAACCAAGTATAATTATTCTTCTAAATATTTGGTCCATCTCTATTGTAAGCTCTTCTTAAGACAGCTACAAAATATTGCTAATATTTTTGAGTTAATAGTGTGTTTAGAAGGTCGTGTCAGGTTATTGCTGGGAGGATTAAAAGATTTTCTTTCCTCCAGAGCCCTTTGTTATAAGAAACCAAGGAAATTTAAAACAGGATTTATTCCTTCGAACCACGACAAACCAACAGAGTACCGTGGCAAGAGCATGAAGTAAGACCACTCTGGGCCAGGAAATTTACAAAGAGAGCTTTCTTCAAACTCAAAAGTTGAGTTGAAATTTTAAAGCTCTTAATGGTTGTACATTAAAAGACAACTGGTTTCACATCATTCCTACTTACAAGTTCTCTTTCAAAAGACTCTGGTACAATAACTGGTAAACTAGTGGCTGTCACTAGCATGGGCAGACATTCCTGGCACATATAAGCTTCATTTGGTACTTGTCAAGCTAAGCCCTGCTGGCTGCTCCCACTGCCACTGGCAGGAAGAAAGGATAGTGATGAGCATCATTTCAGTGGAGAAACCGGAAAGACAGGCAGGAAGGAAGAAAAGAAAAAGGAGAACCCAGGAAAGTTTGGTCTCAGATGTCAAAACAAATCCACTGACAGATATAATGGATTTTCCCAACAGATGTTACTTAGAAACAAACAAGTCTCTCAAGCCTTAGGCTCAGGCCTGTAAGAAGTTTTAAGTTAGGTCTGCAACTTTATGAAAGTGCTGTCATTATATTAGTCAACTGCCCAGATAGAGTAATGATGATATCAAGGTGAACGGTAAGACAGTTGAAGTGGATGTGCCCTCTGACTTGGATTAAAAATTAAATGCATCAGCCCTATGAAGTGATTGTGGGTGTCCCAAAATCCATTGCTCAGAAGTAATTTATTTGGAGCATGTCAAAACCCAGCAAATCCTACCATTACCAAGGCATCAGGTATTGTGGTGGTTCCTTCTTAATCTTTTAGAATGATCTCTCAAACAGACACAGCTTAGACCTTGCTTTCTACATGCACCTTATTCTGATAAAAATCTTAGATATTTTTTCCCTGTGTTATTTAAGTTAACTTAGCAGGACATTCACTTCTAAACATTGCATCAAACTGTTTTTTTGAGCAACTGAAAGCAAGAGCATTGGTCACATGCTCATGTTCTGCTGGAACTGGGCCTATAAATATTCTGACCATTTCCAAATGAATGTGTCATGCTGTAATGGATATCCTGAAAAAGAACTGATGCAACAGCACCAACAGAAATATTTACATATCATTTTTAAAGATTTCATCAACAGGTGGCTTTCATCTACTACACAGTATTGCTAGCTTAGCTACTGCAACATTGTGAACAGATGTTTTTAAGCATCATCAATAGGATTACTCTAGAATTTTCTCATCATAAATCAGCACACTGCAATGTCTTTTCTGGTGGGCAGTTAATATATATCCTGTCTCCATCAGTTCATCTATATGATAGTTCACGGGAGGATGAATGAGCTCACTTCTATTTGAGATGACAGCTTGATGCAGCATTTCAAGGCTTAGCCTAACATGCCCTTACTTGAGGTCAGCCAGCAACCAGTCCCAGAAAACATGTTTGTTAGATGTAACTGAAAACAGTTTAGCACTTGCATTAAAGTAATAATTAAACATGAACAGTGTGCCTTGATGTTGTTTAAATGAATGACAGATTCCATGCCCAGAGCAGTTTTCAACCCACTTCTGTGACAGACAAAACACAATAACTGATCCAAGAAAGAATTAATGAAAAGAGTACCAAGAGGTTAAGCAGCTATCATTCTGACTAAACCATATATTGTGGTGTCACTCATATAATATACCTCAACAAAGAAGGTGGAGCTCAATCACATCCAGCATGCCTCCACTAAAACAGCTGGCACTAAAAATCAGATGGGCTTGTTAGCAGCTTCCTCTTGAGAGCTGTTATATAAGCATGGAGACTGTAAACAAGAAAAAGAGAAAGAAATGGAAAATAACTAGATAAAAATTTGAATGAAAAATATTATTTATATGCATCTATCTTTGTAATTCTAACCTGGACAGAAAAAGACAACCTAAGCTTTTCTTCAACTATGTAAACTCTAATTTAAAATAGCTTTTCATACATATTTGTTTTCACAGTTTCTATCAGCTACTGCCCAGAAATCCAGGGCAATTGATAAGACAGACACCTCTACCCAGAATTTTCTCTTCTCTGTCTAAATCATAATGCTGAGCTGAAAACCCTAGGCCGAGTGACTCTAGATATGACTCTAGATACACACTGAAAAAATCCACCAGTGAGTAAGTGAGCACTTAGAGAAACTAACTTTTATTTGGGTGCTTAAGAGGAACTGAGCCCTTTTCTGTATGACCTGGAGGCAGCTGCAAATATGGGGCAGGAATGAACAGGTTTGGATGCCCCATCACCTGATCTATTAGACATGCTCTGTTCTGTAAAAGAGTATCCATTTCTCCAGTGACAGTTATCAAAAGAATCTAAATAGCAGGTCCAGAAGCAGAGGGATATTTAAGTAACTGAATCCCAGTCTCTGATGTCTTCCTTTCCAAGTGACATTCCTGAGGTGCCATTTCCAGGTGTATTCTGTATTGGCTTTCCTAGTCTCACCGGTGCTTCCCAATATAGCATCTGCAAATGAGGCTCCTCATTAGACACAGAGTTTAGGCATTTTAATTCAGAAGCACTATACTAGAAGAGCTGCATTCAGCACTATAAAATCTATTTCTTGTGCACCTAAGTTAAACTCAAAAGGGCACCTGGGCTGTGCCATGCAAAGGGACACTGGTCTACATGAACGAGAAGAGATGGCTCAGCCCCAGACAGCTGGTGAGGTTAGTGTGCCCAAGTGTCCCCCTCACTCTCCCTGAGCTGATATTTGAGCTGTTCATAAACCAGCTGCTGAACCACTGGAGTTATTTAGCTCTTTAAGGGTGAGGTAAACAGCTAGAGGTGATAACCACATTAGCTGTCTCAAGCTGGCAGCAACACATAAATCAATCAGAGGCCTCCAGGCACATTGAAATGGGATCCACAGACACCAGCAAACTAAGAAGGAAGCTGCTTAAACCAGCCAGTAGGAAACACAAAGACAAGTGCAGTATAAGATTGCACACACACACACACAGAGATACACACTCACAAATGGCTCAGTTTCAGCCTTGGTTTTCTGTTCTTCCTCTGCTGTGAGACTTTAAACCCCTATCTTCCAGCAGAATGTCAGCCACCAAGATGCCACAGCAGGTTTCCACTGTCCTGCCCACCATCCAAACACACCCACCCCTTTTTATTTTCTTCCTTTTTAAAAAATACTATTCCACTTTCCAGATGCCTATTAGTCTCAGTGAATAGACCTACCTCTCCTTCCTCTGTAGTAAGTGTCCTAAGATAGATTTTCTAGAAATCATTCTTTTTCTTACCCCTCTGGATACTGTGTAGGGAAAATACAGCAGGAACAACAGTAGGAGGGCACCAAGAACAAAACCCCCAGCCCTGGATAGTGTTACAGATTCTCCTGGCAAAAAGACATTTTAATTCACCAAAAACAGGCAAAAAATCTCATCATCTCCTGACTGAAAGGTAAGAACCCTGAGGAATGCTTGATTCAACACCACAAAACAGGCCTTTTTCTGATGAAATTATACATATTCTCTACACACTTTTTTTCTATAACCACAAGCCAAACAGAAAAGAAAGAGGATGAGAACACATTTCACTTAGTTTTAAGATGTGGGCTGAAGACCCAGGGATTGATGTGGTCAGGACATAGGCAGGTGGCACAAACTCAGAAACAGGCTGATAGACTGATAGATTCTATGGGTATTTCACTAGCAGAAACTAGCCCAGAAAGAATTGGTATAGGGGGAGAGAAGGTAGGTGGGAAGGCAGGCGAATGCCAGTGACACCTAGAGATATCCTAAGCACTAAAGAGGCATTTAAATATAATTCCTCACATTAATCTAGCCCACTAGTTCTGGTGATTCAATTGCCTGCACAGAGAATTGTGCTATTCTGCCAGAAAGCTGCATATCTATGGAAACATACGGAGAATTTCAGCCATCACCTTATCTGCACTGATGATTTATTTTCTTGGGATAAAAGCAGCAGCTGTAAGATCATGAAAGTAAAAATATTATGCCTATTCATACATTCTTTTCATACAGTTTGGAGAGCGCTTCCCCTCTTCTTTATGCTCAGCACTGGCAGATAATGTGGCTTCCCTCTAGAACCGCATGCACTGTGTGTACAGGTTGTGTCCAACACTAACCTACAGAGCCTTTGGAAGTAAAAACACATAAAAGAGAAGTCTACTTAAAAATAGAGTCACAGTCATGTACTGTACTCTGCGTGCTTAAACAGTGCACGTAATACAGTGCAGTGTAATAACCACTCACTGCTCAGGTTCCTAACACGAAGGAGAATACAGAATAAAATTATAATTCGGCCTGGAACTAATTCTGGAGTACAGCCAGCCTCATGCAATCCATAAAAATTCCTGCGTCAAAATTATGTTTGTTCCATTGTCTTGATGCCTTGATCAAGGTTTTTCAGTCTCTCTTTTTTCTGACATCCTCCACATTAACAAACTTACAGTGAACATATGTTAAACTAACTGCACCACCACTGAAGTTCTGCTCAAGAATCCACTCCTTTGCAATTTTTTAATCAGCATATGTGGCAGTGAATTCTGTCCCTGTATAGCTAGTTCTCTTCTGTACAAATTAGAGTCCCTTGAAAAGGTACTGAAAATGCAAACATTATTGCAAAAATTCCTGTCATCTGCAACCACCTTACCAAGTTACATTCTTTACTTATCAGCCACTGATTAAGTGATTACAAGAAAATAATAATAGCACTTAGACCTCCTATAAATAATCCTAAATCACAGATTTGTCAATAATCCTAGAGGTCTTCAGAAAATAAATTCACATCCCCTTGTTACTTACTTGATATTTCCACATTTTCACTCAGGTTTCCCATCGGAACTGAAATGAGATCATCAATTTCATTAAAAGGATTTTTTTTTTTAAAGTTTATTTTTCCATTTCCTTCAGTTATTTGCATGGGAGAATCAGAATGACAATTTACCAGAGCATATGGAATACAGGTAGAATGCACAAATACCCTGCGTTTTCATAAAGTCTCCCCTAATCTTCTGAAAAGCCACTGAAATAATGAGAAAAACCAATCTATATTATAACACAGCAAACCTTCTTAAGATTGTTAAGTAACATCTGCACTCTTGGTGGCATATGGGTTCCTCCTTCCCTCAGCTGTAAGCTCCAGCCAGCAGATGGGAGGTGCTGTCCCCAGGAAAGCAGCCACAAGCACCTGACAAGGGAGGAGCCTGGCCCGAGGATGTGTGCAATGCCACACCTGCCTCCCCCGACTGGTGCACCAGCCAGTGGGGGATTGGATCCAGCAAGGCAGGAATGCATGGTTAGAGACCTCCAGTTCTTAGAGTATGAATACATATGAGGGCTAGGGTTTTTGAAGCCAAATTCTTATTAAAAACAATAGACATTTGAGTGTACAGATCCCTTAGTCTCTGTCCAGCCAAAGCAATTCCTCTCCCCCCAGCCTTTAGCTGCTACCCATTGGTTAGCACTGTTGGTACAATGTTTTAGAAGGATTTGTTGCACAAAGAGAGAGACTTATTAAAAACAGAAAAGAATGTGTTGTGGCTCTGTAGCCAGAACCATAGTTTAAAAATCTGTGTGCCGGATTTTCCTGAATGCTCAAAGATACAAAAGAGTCATAAACCCATAGGAACCACCTAAGCTCAAGTATACCACTGTTTTTAATCTCCAGTGATTCAAAGGAGGTATGTTTACTACTGCACCTGGCACAGCATGCTTCCAGAAGAAACATAAAAAAAAAAAATCATGTTTTCATTAATATTTTTTTCCTCTTTAAACACTTCTCTCCATTATTTATTGGTTCAGATTGGTTGTGATTTGTTTTAGGATAACAGTCTAAAACGAAAATATTTTCGTCTTATTTTATGATTATTCTCTTTTGCTATAAATAACCACTGAGCTATCAGGCCAACACTCTTGAGATTCCTCTTCTGTCCTTCCACTTCCGTCTATAGCTGGGTTGACTAAAATACAAGAAGGATAGTTACCTTTTCTGAGCTAACAAGGTGCAATTCTCGTCTCTTTTCAAGGTGAAATTCACCCAGTAGAACCAGCAGCTTAGTGCATATATGTGACCAGATCCTGAACTACTTGTACAACCATCTCTTCTATTAGTTTCTATTTAAGTAATGTGAGTTCAGGTAGATATTTGTGATTTTGCCAGGAATGAAGAGGGGGGTGAATAAAGCAGCCCTTTAAAAACTTTCTCAAAGCCGCTGGAGGACAAGTCAGCTGATGAGTATGTTTATTGCTCTTAAATAATTTGGGAAGAGGAACCATTCCAGTGTTGAGAAACCTGTTAGTGAATAGACCAGACACTAGGTAAATTGCTATGTTTTCTTTTTAATTTTTTCTGCTTTGTAGATGACTATCACAGCAAGATTTTTTTTTCCCCTCTTACAATTATTTCTGAGATGAACAGAGAGGTCCATTGTCAAACCAGTGTCCCAGGGTGTCAGCTGCCTGCCTGCCAGAAGCCCAAATCCATGATATTACAGACATACTGCCAAGTTTCAGCCAGTGATCCAGCCATTGCCCAATGCTGTTCATGAGCACTAATAAAACTGTCAGGTGTGACTCAGACCAGACCAACCAGAAGTGACTACTGGCTCTAGGGAAGGGCTGGGGAAACAGGGACACAGGAAGTATTCTGGACAACCTTCCTAATGGAGATGAAAAATAAATCATCTCAGACCATTCTATTTTGTTCCATGTTTATGGCTCGCAGGTTAAGGGAGAAACAGAAAATAGGATCTCAAGTTTAGAAAGGTTGTGGCACAAGGTGCACAACATGCCTTCAGCATTATTATCAGGAAACCAGTAGAAGTTCTGAAAAATACATTACCATATGATTTCTGGATGTAAACTGTATTATTACTGCATTGTTCACAAAAGATTGACTAAAGCCCAGGTAGAAGCAGAATGATGGAATATTAAGATACACTTCTAAATTTGCAGGGCGTCTGGCTGTGAAAAGTAGAAGAACCTTCACAGGACAGATTGAAAGTGTTGTCAATCATTGGCTGTGAAACTGATGGGATGAAATAAAAAATACAATTTCTGCACTTCAGCAGGAAAATCAAATGCACAATTGCAAAGAAGAAAAGAAACAAGTTAGCTACAGAGCTGTAGAAAAATCTTTAACACAACCATGTGAAAACTAAGTTAGAAGTATGATTCTCTTGCAAATATGGTGTTTTATGAGAGGTAACTAGTCCACACATTTTGGCACTTGTGATACCTCAAATCAAAAATAAAGTCCAATTTTGAACCATATGTTTCAAGATTTATGCAGACAATCTGAGGAGTCCAGAGAAGAACAACAAAAAATACTCCACCTACCAGGTTGGAATACACAATCTAGGAAGAAAAGCTGAAAGATTTGGGTTTGTTTAGTCTAGAAAAGAGACTGAGGGAAGACATAAGTCTTCAAATATGCAAGATGCTGTTATAAATATGACAGTGATCAACTGTTCTTCAGGTTCAGCAAGGTTAGAAGAATAGTTCCGCTTACCGTGTGGTAAAAGAAGATTTGTTAGCTATTAGGACAAAATAACTAATAAAAACAGCCATACACTGGAACAGCTCACCGAGGCTGGTCATGGAATCCTCATCACTGGACTCCATTATGGAAAAGTTAGACAAATCACTGTCAAAAATAGTCCTTGGCTCAGCCACAAAACAGAGAGATGGACTGGTTGCCTGAGCTCCCTCCCATTCCTACACTTCCATGATTTACTAGGGAATATGCAGTTTCTTGCACAAGCCACTTTTTTTAGGGGTTTAGTAAGTCACATTGACTAATATATTGCATGCAAAAACCTCTATCCCGATGCCAAGTATTTCAAACTCTATTTAAAACTTTACCACTGTAAAAACTGTTATGTTCTAGCAGGAAAATCCAGGAAGTAGTACTCTGCAATATTATCGTACCAAGGGAGAAGCCAAGCAATTTCAAAAGACCTTTCAAAATCTCATGTGTGACCACAAGGCAAGGTCAGAAAAGGCCAATGACATTTCTCTCAGAAGGTAAGAAAACCCCAACACAGTTGGGGTTGTCACAGTCTGACAAAAGCCAACACACAGCAGTGGCTGAAGGCTACATGGAAATTGATTCAACACACTGCTACAGCAGGAACCCTCTGGTGTCCAGCACATCTTGAGTATAAAAACTAAAATCTAACTAGCTGACACATTTCAGAAGCTTTCATCCAAAAGCTACATGGGGATAAACCTGCTGAATTTATAAAGCATGTCAGATACTTAATAAGGAATCCCTGAATAGTTAGGGCATTGCATTAGGAAAGGTAATACCATTCTCTGGATCAAACTATAATCAGTTCTTTACAAAAGGGCAAAGAAAGCACTTGGGGGTTGTAAGACCCAGCAATGAGTCCATTACAGACCCTTTGACAAAAGCATTGCTTCATACATGTGTGACACATCTACTCCAAAGAACCAAATTCCTGTCTCAGACCTTACATGCAACTGAGTAAAATCAAGAAAAAGGAAAACTCTTTTGCCAAGAATACAAAGAAATGTTAAAGACAGCCATACTACTAGCTATGGCAAGAAATACTCTTGGAAGGGCTGTGGTGACTCCACATTAACAACTAATGAAAGCATCAAGCCCAGCAAAGGCCTATGAAGGCACAATAGCATACTGTTAAATTGTAGGAAAAAATCAAGTTAAAATCTTCAACACTTGAGAGATATTATCAGCTCCACAAAAGATGCACTGGAATATCCATGATGAGCTGACAAGGCATAATTCAGAAGAGTACTTATAAAGTCTCGCAAACTTCAGTGGTATCCAGGCGATTGATGTATACTGTCTTGGTCAGAAAGAGTCTCCTCAATTATTTGTCCTCAGAAGCATTTCACAAAAGTATCTGATGACTGCATGGAAGGATGCAACCCACCTGCAAGGATAATTCATGAAAAGAATAGCCACGGGCCTGAAGGAGCCCGTGCTAAAATGCTTCAGGCAAGCTTCTGCAAAACATCTTTCAGTTTTAGAGCATTTCTACATACAGATTCTATTTTTCAGAGATCCCATTCCTGCATTCCCTGCAAACCCAAAAACACTCGCTGACATCATTGGGCAATGCATTGGCATCAGGAGTAGGGGACAAAGCCAACAGAGGTTGTGGGTAGCCAAAACTGAGCTGGAAACAGTTCATCCCGGTTTGGTCAACCCAACTCTTGAAATCACAGCTGGTTCAAAAATTGTGACCCTCCTAGGGTCTTAGCAGACCCCACTCCCTGCCATGCTCTGCACCAGTGACAGCACTTCTTACCTCCTCAACCCTCACAAGCTTGGACCCAGGAATCCCTTTTCCTACATTTAGGCAAGCAGTTATTCCTGCTTCCTGGCCCAGCCCCATTCCCTTACTCCTGGCCCCACTCTCGGAACCAATTCATATGCAATGGGCTACATATCCTGCTGGTGAAGAATAGCTAGGAGGGACTGTCTCAGAAAGATTAAAATCTTATTAATTAATACAATATGAACTTCAAAGTTCTGCTGGAGAGCACTATTTGTGTAATGGCAAGAAAGAAAAACAAATGTATCTTGAATGCTGACACAACTAAAGGCAGTGGAGAGAAACACCCAGGGAACCAAGATTTCAATCAACAATTGATTTGAGACTCATTCTTGTAGTGGATGGAAGGAATCTGCCTGACAGAAGCATGGAAAAGGAAACTCTGGATGGACGGAAAACAGAGATCACAGAAGCAAAGTGCAAGGGTTCAGAAAAAGCCAGAGTGAATTACAACAAAAGCAGCTAAAATAAACTAACTAAACCATGTTAGTTAAAATGGGAAAAAAAGCTTTGATGGTATTAGCTAAACAGGCTTCCTGTAAAGAGTCAACCAGCCCTTAATTTTCTGTTATTGTACTCTGCTTAAAGAACCTTAATCATCTTTTTACAACCCAGATGCATGACCAACATATAACCCAATGCACATAAAGAGCAGGGATGCTGCAGATTCAGGACTAACTCTGCTCTCAACCTGGCAAACTAATTTTGGCCATTAGCTTGCAGGGGAGGGAGCAAATCCAGCCCTTGAAGAGAAAATCTCTTATTCACATAATCAGTTGCTCCCATGCAGCTGTCAAAATCATGGGAAGGCAAACCACCTTTCTTGTCCTGAGCATGTTATGATCTATTACATTTCTGAAAAAAACCCGATTCTCGGATTAAATAAGTCTCATCCAGCTATTTACTGATGTATAGATCAGTAACAGTTCTGATTATTCTTTTTGCAAAACTGCCACTGAAATACAAGGATTTCTTGGTAATATTTGTTTTCCCAGACAGCATATCACTGGTACAAACTCTCTGTCAGACTTCCTGCCGGTCTCCTCAGATTTTGGATGGCAGTCAGAGATTGAACCCTCTGGACTACAAATATCCACAGGAAGAAATCCCATTTTTCAGTTTTCCTCCTATTTGACTTCTATGCAATTAAATGTCTTCTGGTACTCATTTTCTCTACCTCCAGAAGAATATTCGTTTTCTTGCTTCAGTAGAGCCAGTACTCAGATGTTCCAAAGAAAGAAGTTAAGAGCTCTAAAAACTCTCCAGATTTCTCTATTGTACTGTTTGACAGACAAGGAAAACAACTTTTGACAGTATGGGTGCTTTTCATCATGATGGGGAGAAAAGGCCTGAAACTACATTGCCCAACAAGCATCACAAATTGATTTTGACGGTGCAGAAGACTGCCATTAGCTGGCCACTACATTATTGTATTCACATCATAGTAATCATTGCTACAAGTGGATCAAAAATAAATCACCTGAAAACTAACCAAATAAAAAATCTTCACACCTCAAAAGCCAAACCAAAATCAGCAGACGTATTCTCATACTTCAGCACCTTGCTTTCTATGAGTGCATTTTATGCTTGATATTCCATTTCCGGAATTATTTTTTACTTGGTTGCTACATTCACATGCAACTGAAGAATGCGAAATAATTCTTCAAGCTTTCTTTAAGTCTATAATGAATTGTGCAGCCAGGCCGGATTGTTTCAAGCTTTGCTTTTAACCTTATATTTGGCTTTGGAGTGAAAAAAAATCAAAATACCACCATTAATTTTTTTCCATTAATTTCACAGAATTTCTAAAAACATGTAAGCCACATATCAAAACTTTAAATTACAAAGTCCCATTCTGGGATCTGGAAGAGTCTGCAGTTAGTATTCACTGCAATTAGAATCCTTTATGGTGCAGTGGAATCTGTGTTCAATGGCATCAGAACTTGGTTCAGTTAGAAAGCACTTTTACATAAAGCAAAATTCTTATGAAGTATTTGACAGTCAGAAGAAAATGTTTTTTGAATTAAGCAATACATGTAAAATTTCACAACCTTCTTTAACAACAGATGAAATTCACCTTGTGCATCCTTGACCAAATCTGAAGTAAATCAGTTGATACAAATGGAATGAAATTGCTGTCAAAACACTTGGGGCAGCCCTACCTCTTTTGAAATTAGTTGCAAAATTCCCAATGACTTCAGATCCCATACATGTAGGTCACAGGCACAGCGCTGCTCTTGGTTGGCCTACTAACCTTTCTGACTTTACACATACTTTATACATACACATTCCCCTTCCAGTCTCTGAGGAAAACCCTCTGTGCTGTTGAAGGTTCCTGGCCTAAGGTATCATTTTCTTTGTTTACTGTCTGGCTGCATAGATGTCTGGCACAGATTGCAAAGTACAGTAGCTCAAAATATGCTCTGTGCATATGTGCATAAACCCTGTCATGGATTGCATCACACATCCTGCATCTGAAACTAAAAACCCTTACCTGGTTCTCTCTGCTATTCATGGTTTACATGAAGCAGGTAATAAAATGCAGCTGTATCAGTAACACACCTCAGTAGTTTAACATCATTGGTTAAAGTGGATTTATTCCAGAATGACCTCGAGTAAAGGAGTTCATTATATTTTTCTTTATGTGTGCAAGAAAAAAATCCAAAATACTCTGAGTTCAGCACTGTTCACCTAATCCAGTTTCCATCTGTGCCAACATTCACAGCACATACAAGAAATTCTATACTGTACAGTTACTGAATTACATTTCCTCCCGTTTTGCAGAGCTTGGCACAGTCAAATGCTCCAAATAAATTCTAAAGCACATAAAAAAGAACCAACTCAATATCAACAAAACAAGTCCCTCAGATCAGTAAGAGATCAATAAGCTTCCAAGGCGGCTGCTCACTGTATTGAATGGAGTGGATTGAACTGAACTTGCAGAAATCAAGCATTTAAACAACATTTAGTTTACATAACCTAGTGATACAGAATCAGAATTAAACTGCCCAAATGAACAAAGGCAGCAATGGGAAAACAGCAAGTTAGATTCCAGCCCACCTTTTATATATCCTTTTATAAATATGATACACATATATCCTTTTATATCTATGTCCAGCTTCAGTGAAACATTATAATCACTCCTGCCACTACTGTCCAGGATTCAGCTGGGATAGAGTTAATTTTCTTCCTAGTATCTGGTGCAATGCTGTTTTGGATTCAGTATGAAAACAATGCTGATAACACACTGATGTTTTAGCTGTTGCTGAGCAGTGTCCACCTGAAGTCAAGGACTTTCCAGTTTCCCATGTTCTGTCAGTGAAGAGGTGCACAAGAAACCAGGAGGGAGCATGGCCAGGACAGATGAGGCAAACTGCTAAAAGGGATATTCCACAGCATAAAAGGCTATGCCCTGTATATAAACCAGGAGAACTGGCCAGGAAGGGGTGGTCACTGCTGCAGAGGGGGCAGGTTGTGAGTAACTGTACTGTGCATCATTTGTTCCTCTTGGATTTTATTCGCCTCGCTCTTGTTTTCATTATTATTATTATATTTTAATTTTTTGTCAGTTATTAAAGTGTTCTTTTCTCAACCCATGGATTTTACCTTTTACTGATTTTTCTCTCCAGAGATGGAGGTGAGGCTGACTGGCCTTTAGTTTCCTGGATCCTCTTTCTTGCCATTTCTGAAGACTGGAGTGACGCTGGCTTTCCTCCAATGCTCAGATATTTCTCCTGTGCTCCATGACTTCGGAAAGCAGCCTGATCTCAGACACCTCTCCTATTCTCCATCACTATGGAGAGTGCCTTGGCAATAATATCTGGCAGCTCCCTCAGCACTGCTGGGTGCATCCCATTGGGTCCATGGATTTGTGGGTGTCACATTTGCCTAAATGATCTCTAATTCGATCCCACTCAACCAAGGGAAAGTCTTCCTTACTCCAGACTTTCTCTCTTGCCTCCATGGTCTGGCATTCCTGAGAGCTGGCCTCAGCAGCAAAGACTGAAGCAAACAAGATATTCCATAACTCCATATGCTCTGTAACCTTCACCACCACAGCACGCACCCCATTCAACAGCAGACCCACATTTTCCCTAGTCTTCAGTTTGCTGATGCACTTGAAGAAGCCCTTCTTCTTGTCCTTGTCATCCCTTGCCAGATTTGATTCCAAGTGCCCCTTTCCATAATCTCTACTATACATCTGTTGGACAGAAGCACAAGACATGGTTGTGTTTCTGGATGGACAAGCATGCGAACAAGCAAGTGGACAAGCATGGATTTCTGCAGGTAGAAGCATGTTCAGTCTCCCATATTTCTTGATCAGCTGATCCTAGAGAGGAGCTCTAAAGCCTGCAGTCCAATTCCAGCTTCAAAACATCACCAGTTTGCCCTCGCTGTTTGGCAAGAAACAGCAAAATTGTGTTAACAGTTTCTTTCAAGAATACATGTTAGTAAGTGCCAAATGACAGTTGTAATGACCCTGGTGCATTTCTCTCCTTAGGGCTTTTTTGTTTAGAAGCTGGTTGCCGCCCACGAAGAAAAAAAATCATTCTTTGTCATGAACTCTCCCATCTCCCTGAGCTTTCTCCATTGCCACCAGCACTATACCTAGTGAGAATAAAGTAAGAAACCACCTCCTGTCAAACAAATAGCTATTCCCACCTGGGATTACAGACACCAGAGCATGCATTAAGGCCTGAAACAGAGCCTGCTAAAATCCAAGGAGTCTTTCCATCAATTTTAACAGGCTCCTGGTCAGGTCTTGAGAGTCTGTTTTTATTAAATCACTCATTTCTTCCCTTGTTTATATAAAGAACCTTTTTTAATTTTTTTAATCCGTGCAGAAATACTCTATTTGTTCTTGTATCAGGGCAATGGTTTAATCATAAGTTAAATTAAGAAGTATCACTGTCTGCAGCCAAAAGAAGGAGGCTAAGTCTGACACAGCACCTGTGCACTGCTTCTCTGGCTCAGCATTGACCTTGGTTGACAGGAACATGTGCCTGAAAAATGCACCCAAGGGGAAACTCATCACAACATGAACAATCACAGTAGAATGATAAACACCCACACTGCACAAGAAAGCTGCCAAATCCTCACAGCAGCCAGGACTCCAAGTGCATCTGGAAGGAAGTGTACCAAAAGAATGCATGTGTGCATGCACAAGTACGTACATATGTGTTTGCACACACTCTCTTGCTCCACTTTGCGCCTATATTTGTAATAAAGTGCATGTGTAAAAATACCTTTCTGCTCCCTTATGACAGAGACAACTAAGATTGTCAGGTTCCATATATGCAATCAACAGAAGGTTATGATGTCTTGTGGTGATTTAATCCTACTGATCCATTCACATACATTTTTCTCCTTAACAAGATAACTGATGTGTTTAGCTCTGAGCAGCTTAGGTTTCCTTTCAATAATTTATGATTACATGTTCCCACAAGATCATCAAAGCTGTGAGAAGGCCATAAAAACACATTTAGCAAGAAATTATTCTGTGTTTCCTCTTAACTAATGGAAGGAACAATGGGTTTTAAATGTTGCCTGGATGGTTGTCTTGCACATGTGGTCTTACGCAAGATTCCTGCTGTAAAAGTCTAAGGTTGACAGACATCTTAAAGGATGAACTGAAAAGCCAAAATAGTCTTTATGGGCTCAGATCTGTTCACCCACGTGGGTACTTGCACAAGTAGAACTCAATGCATTTTTGCAGAGATCACTTAAAGAAAGATCAGGTACATTCAGTGTTCACATTTTCAGAATAAGCCTTTCTGCAAAAGTGTTTGAAATGCAAAAATGACCTGCTGTGCCAATGAAGACTGAAAACAATTCTTGCTTTATTCTGTCATCTCTAATCGAAAATATTTGCTATCTCCTGCCACGTCTAGCTATCTACAGACCAAGAGTAATGAGGGCAATAAAAGAAGTTGAAGGTGCTTGATTCTTCAGCATGAGAAGTATGTTTGTAGCAACACAAGCAAGATTGCAAGAAATCCATTTTTCCTGTACCTGCATGTCAATCACGGGAGATCCATACCACTCTTGTAAGAAGGAGACTTGGAAAAGAGTAGTATCTCTGGTGAAATGTATGGATATTCAGGGCTTAAGCATAGGTGTAATTGCAATCTGCCTGTAAGAATGTCTGATAAACTTCAATTTGGAATGCCAAATCTGACACCTTTTAGGTAGCTTTCACATTGCAAGTGCCAACTCTGCTTAAGATGTGTGAAATCCTTGCTGTGGCTAGAAAAAGCTGTGGATCAGCTCAAGCAGCAGATCCTGCAGGGTGCTGAGCCACTAAAGTCCCTTCACAACCACTGGTGGAGAGCATTCTTCCTGCTCTTGCCCACATGTGTGCATTGCAGCATTCAGTCATGTAAATATGGGAAGAAACAGTGCATGGTTTTGTTTTTGTTTCAAAGACTGTCTGTGCCTGCAGACTTGCCAGAGCCAGATGCTGTAACTCTGCACAGTGCTATTCTGCAAGATGGGCCAGAATCTTCCAGTTGCTGGGTGTGGTGGGTGCGAGGTCGCCTCATTAGCTGTTTGAAGCTGCGTGGGTAGTTTCCATTGTGGTCTAGCAGCCATGCAGGACACACCCAAAGGAGCTGGGTAAACTGCATGCAGGAATTAGCCCACGCTAAATTCCACACTTCCACAGCTGGATTGCCACCCCTACTCCAGCAAGTTAGTTGAAAGCGGGGTAGGTACATCTCCAGAGAGAGGAGATGGGTGAAACATTCAGACAGGTCCTTCTTTCTGGGTCCTGCAGCACAGGACACCACCCTGGTGCTGAAGAACAAGGTGTGAAATTGCTTACTTGAAATAAAGGTGAGTTTAGTAACAAAACAGGAGCATCCCAAAGAGAGAAACCAAGCTTTCATGGTTTCAGCCCCCTAAGCTGGAAGTTCTGGAAACCCTGACCATAAAAGGAGTAACTTCCTACTTAGGATACAGAAAACATGGAAATCCCTGTATTTTCCAGACTTTCTGATTACCAAACAGTACGAACAGATTGCCAGCTGGGAGCTTGAAAGCCCTGCAACAGATTTCCATTCAGCCCACAGAGCAGGACTGCCAGAGCACCACTGATAGCGTGTAGCTCCTCAACTACTCCACAGAGCTGATAGTTAGAGTCACCTGTCAAATGCCATTTTAACTGAGAAACTGCAGGAACCAGAGAGCACATTTATTTCAGAAATAAAATGTTCGTTGTTTCCAGCAGGAAATTATCGCAAAATTTCTGGTTGGCAGAAAAATTTCTTTTCATTTCCCAGATCAATTTTGACCAAAAACTTCCCCCTGAAAAAAAAAAAAAAAGAAAACACGATTTCCCACGAACCAGAATTTCTCTTCTTCAGCCAATTTAAATCAGTCAGAAGTGGAAGGGAGAAAAGTGGGGAGGAGTACTGTTAACCAGTATAAAACTTCATGAGACCTTTACAGTGCCAGACTTGTTTTCCTGTAGTCAGGGATGTTGATACCAGAAGGAACAACAGCAATTTTTTATCTCAACCTCTATATGAGCTGAAATAACCAATGCTTAACAAGTTACTACATGTCAGCTAAACCATGCAGTCTTTGTATATCCTCAGTCCTTAAGTAGGACAAGACAATGTGGTTTAACAGAATCATTTTTGTTACAGTTTAAACCAACTTTTATTGTCTTAAATATGCCTCAGTCTAAAAGTATAAACACTTTTACCTATGGAATATCTCAGGTTGGAAGGGACTGACAGACATCTCATTAATCTGCATCAATTTGGGTATATATATATATACACACATATGTATGTATGTATGTACATATATGAAAAGAGACATGACTGATTTGCAGCATCATTACTTTGCTGTGTACTACAGTGCCATGAAGACCACCACATGAGACTAAGGCTCACAACTCCCTTATTTAAGGTCCCTTCCCAGGCCATTCTATGATTTGACAATTCCCTTACACAATAAGCAGGATCAACAGCTGTTACTCTATCAGTTACTAATTAACTGGGCTAATTACTAATAATTATTAATTACTAGTTTTATTTACCCAACTGTTTCAGATCAAACTTATGTCTGAGTCTTATGAGAAATCTCTCCCAATCACAAAATGTGCCACAGATTACTATCTGAGCACATTACTCTTTTTAATATAAGGATGTGCTGCCATGCCAAATTTATAGATTCAAAGGGGAACCATATTAAGTAGTCTAAAAGTTATGCAGGAAATCTGTGGTGTAGCAAAGTCTCAAATCCAACAGACTTCTACATCCCTTTTACACACCAATACCTCCTCAATGATCTCTCCCTTGAGACTACAGTCTGTCTCAGTTTCCCAAGTTAGTTGTCAGGAGTGCTAGCTTATGACCATTGTGAAAATGAGATTGCTCCTATTGCTATCAACTGGAGCTAATTTTAACAGGAAAGGCTCGTTTAATTCAGAAATCTAAAAATACCACAGTTTCCCTCATATTGCAAATAGAGCAGTAGATTAGTTAGTAGTTAGAAGGACTATGTATATATGTATGTATGTAACAGTAGAAACATGTAAATGTACAATATGTATGCTGTTGTAACAACGACAGACTTAAGTTTTACTTCTGTAGCCAGGAACAACCTGCAGACCCAAGAAACTTCCTGCATCTGACTTCTGCCTTGTTTACTTTCTCAAGCTGAAATTAACTTGTCGCTCAGTCCATAAGATTTCAAGTCTGATAAAAATTTCAAACTGCTACCATTTAAAGGTAACTGCAACAATTTAAAAGGAACAAATAACCTTCATCTATGGAAATTATTCTATTATTTTACCTTAAAATAGAGATGAAAGGAAATGTATATGTTTCAACCCTGAGGTCCATACACAAGAGTAGTAGCTGACCCTCTAACAGGACTGTGAAATGTAAGGATCAAATATCCCATGATTTGTTGTGATTAAGGACATGCTCACTTCCCAGCATTTGCTGCAGTTCTGGCAAGTCGTGAGACAGCAGACTTTAAAGCTGTAACATGACTGATAGAAGTGTTGTTTTTCAAGGTTGAAAATGTTTTAGCACTAAATATTAAGTCACTCAGAGATTGGAATATGTATGGGATCAATTTTTTACCACATTTCATCAGACTTTTATGCTGTGAAAAACAGTGGGGTTACTCTGGCACAAAACCAATGCAATGGAATGGAGACTCATACCTGTGGTCACTAACATGACCCAGTTGGATACACAAAAGGATATGGGGGAAAAATATTGAGAAGGGGTGTCAAAGCCCAAACACGTTCTAAAACGACTTTCCAGTGTGACACTAAGTAAAATCAACATTGTTTTTTGATAAATACTTCATTAGCATTTGTTGGAGATGTTCTACTTTTCACTTATCACTGGGACTCCAGAATTTATGGCTGTATCTATTGCAGAAAGTTGAACAACCTTGCCACCAAGCTGCAGGTGTGCCTGCAGTAGGACAAACTGTGTGACACAGAGGTCAAATGCCACGCAAAGCTACAGACAGAAGCAGATTCCAGCAAAAAGCTCAACATCGTTCTAGCTGTTCGGCTGTGCTGTCTCCATTTCAATTTTCTCTCAGACAGTTTCTTGCTGAATCCAAGACTACCTTTTCAGTTTTGCCCTTGGTTTATTTTCTCATAATAATTATGCCCATTAAATGTCAGAGAAGATTCATGAAGGCCATGAGAAGATAAGCCAAGCAGTACCGAAGAAATTTCTGCATTAGACAAAGCTATGAGACACAAATCATGGTAGTCCAGAGAAAAATGGCTTGGCAAGTTTAAATGAAGGCCATAAAGTCACAGTATCATAGAATCATTTGAGTTGGAAGGATCTTAAAGCTCACAGCCTTCAGTTAGAAAAGTCACTTAAATCAACCTAAAATGAGAAGGTCCACACTGCTCTTTGCTCCTTTGGGTTTGTTTTCCTCAGTTCAGATCAGATCTGCCTTTGAGCTCTCTCTGCCAAACTCTTGACAAGTTTAATTTTGAAAACTGACAACAACAAGGAAGCTTTTAACTGTTTTTATATTAATCTACTTCAACTCATTTTTATCTAGCTAGAGGCAGGGTTTAATCAATTACAGGTTGTTTCTCTAAAGAAGGCCTCAGCTCAACTTAACCACAGTTTACACTGTGGCCTACATGACTAAATTCCAATGGCATTTAACTTTTCAAGGTCTTTCTTTAGAGTGGTAACACTGAGTTTTACATGATACACAGACAAGGGTTTAGGAAATGCCAGATGGTTACTCCTGAAAGGATTCACTGATGGACTACGCCACCACTAATGGAAAACTGAAGAGCACACTTAGCCAGAACATTGTCAGACGTTAGGATTTCTCACTACTCATCACACACACACACACAAAAACAAAAAAATTTTAAAAACTCTTTCATGCTTACTGGGAAGCTCCTGGAAGAGCCCAATTCTGCATTCCCTGCAAACCCCCAAATTCCCTTGGATTTCACTAACAATTTTGAGTTGCACAAGCATAATTCCTTCTCCAACTAATAAGCTCTGCCAGAGCCACAAAAGGCATTACTCTCCTACAACTGTTAGCCAGAAGATTTAGCCTTTTTGAGCTCAAATTGTCAAGCTATTCTCTAACTCTGGTAGTTCCAGGTTCAATTCCTGGTAATGATTAGAACAACAGTTATTTTACAGGGAACACAGAATCCATCTCTAAGTACTTCAAAAATTCTTAATATAGAGGAACACCTTTAGTTTTATTTTAGTAGGCATAAATGTATACCCACATGCTCTCTCAAGATATGATTGGGGGGAAAAAAAGCATTGAAAACTGATTTGTGAGAGGAAATGCAGATTAATAATAAATGGTTATATAACACAAAATGGCACATAATATTAGGAATCATTAACTGCAATAAAAACCAGATGTCACTGTGTCTATAACAACCCTACAAAATTCTACTTGTCTGTTACCTCTGGGGTTTTTCTTTTACATATACACTTACATGTTAAAACTTGCAATTTCCATGGCAAAGACGAGTCAAGGAGCTTTTATGTCTGAGCTTATGAGGTTTGATAATTTTCTAAATTTGCCTAGCACAAAACACATAACAACTGCAAGCAGATGACTTGAAAAATCACATAATATTATCTGTGTCTGTATTTACAGCTTGTGTTTAGGTGGAAAAACACATTCAGCGAGAGAATGACATCTTTTCAGAGATTTAAACAAAATACACCAAAAAAAATCAGAGCGGAATTAAGGCTTACAAGCAGGAAAATATACAGCAATAATTGCATAACAACCTCCCTGATTTTCTGCATTGGCTCAAGGAAGCTCAGTGTATGAGCACACACTCTTTGGTACACTGTAGCTTAACACAGAAACTGCTTAAAATCCCAACTCTGGAAAAACTTCTGAAAAAACTTAATTTTAAATTCTGCTGCAGTCAGTGGGACATGCTTATCCATATTTATATGCTTGGCAGCTGAGGACCCAAAAGATCTACAGCAGGTTCCTCTTTCCCCTTGCACATTGAGGTCCTTTCAAATCCCACCAACCATTTACAGAGCTCCAGCTCTCAGCTGAATAAAATGCTTACAATAATCTGGAGTGCACAGTCTAGACAACCCTCATCCATAGCAAATATGTTCTCATCCTGAGAACATATTTGCTACCACAGAGCACCAAAAGTCTTCAAAACATTGTAAAGAAGTAGAGAATTTCCTTCCCTTTGGAAAGAGTGAACTCCACTCCATGTGTTAACTTGGACTCACCCTATCAATTGCTTTTTCCTACCTCCACAAAATATATTAAGGGCCTAATATCATACTCCATTCTATAATGATCAACTTCTATGGACACATAAATAATAAAATCTCAGCATGTAAACTCTTACAATCCTTGTTGTCAGGAGCAGTAAAAGTCTACATGTTTACATGTTTAATCAAGCTGCAAATTATAATCTAAAGCAATAGGATGACCTGACTTATGCCTTCATAGAGAAGAAAGTGCAAGCTTTTTGTCTTTTTGCAGAAAAAATAACATTTACTGATATATAAATTTTAAGAAAGAAAAGTATGAACAAACAAAAGTTGTTTCATCAAATTCTCTAGCAGAGACACAAAAAGGAAATGCCAAGATGCCTTACATCAATAAGATGCAGTTTCGGACAAGTAGTTAACCATTTCAAAATCATAGAATCATAGAATGGATTGGCTTGGAAAGAACCCTAAAGAATATCTAGTTCCAACCACCCTGCCATGGGCAGGGACTCCTTCCACTAGACCAGGGTGCTCAGAGCCCTATCCAACCTGGCCTTGAATACTTCCAGGGATGAGGCACCCACTATTTCCTTGAGCAACCTGTTCCAGTGTGTCACTGCCCTCATAGTGAAGAATTTCTTCCAATATCTAATCTAAACCTGCCCTTTATCAGTTTAAGGAAATTACCCCTTGTCCTATCACTCCATGACCTTGTAAAAAGTCCCTCTTCAGCTCCTTTTCAGCCCCTTTAGGTACTGAAGGTACCTAAAGGGCCCCCCAGATCCTTCTCTTTTCAAGGCATGCGTGATGCTGAAAACCATGAGACTGAATTACCTCATTTCCCTGCAAAGTACAATCTGTTTATTCTACAATGGGAAAATACCCTTTTTATTTCATAACCTTCAAAGTTTATTTTGGTGCAAGATTCCCTCAGATACAGCAATGTGATCACCTGACCTAAGCTGGAGTGTGGTAATACACATCCATACTGCTGTTCCTCCTGCAGCATCTTTTGCAATGTATGCTGTTCACACGCCAAACACTCTTTCACCGATAAACTCTTTATTGGGAAATTAGGTAAACTGGCCAACTATGTGTACCAATTAAAGGTAAAACTGATAAAAACTGGCTAGAGGAACATACAAGGGGATTATACCAAGAGACAGGAAGCTTGCTGGAGAGGCAAGAGCAAAGGAATACATGATGTCTACATACATCATGTATTTACATTTCACCATGATAATAACAGGATCCTCCAAGAAACAGCATCCCTGTATGAGCAGAGGCTCCAAAAGTTTTGTACAGGACTCTGCTGGGAAAACTCGTTCAGGAAAGGTCTTCCCCAAGACCCCCACCAGAACTTGCAGGCAGTTTGTAACCTGCTCCCTGGCAGAGCTCAGACACTCACAAATTGAGATGACAGCTGGGCATGGTTTTATGGAGCCTAGCAAGGCCCACACAGCGCAGTTGGGCGCCTGCATCCCTTTGCAGACCTATCTGCTAGAATTTTACTCAAGTTTACACAGGCCATCTGTGTAACAGCCCAAGTGACAATGCCGGTGCACTGCCGCCCACCGCACCAGCGACTGAGCAGCAACGCCGTCTCGCTCTTTTCAACCACCTTCTGCTACAGATCTCTCCACTATGAGCCACTGATTTGGAAACAAAAATCCATGCAGGGCTATTTCTCATGGAAAGCAGAGTTAAACCCCCTGGACAACAATCTGTAAGGCAGTGGGGGTCTGAGAGGCAGATGCCTTAGCAGGAGATGTGGTACTGGTTAGAGAGTCACAGCCTCAAGTACATTTTGAAAAGCTTACATATTGCACAGTTCTTTAGCTACTCCACACTGTGCTTCTGTACACTGCACTATAAAATCTCCCAGTGCAGTAGGTGGGCTGGCTATTTTTAAAATGCTTTGGATGAGTTTAGGCTGATTATTATGCCTCTTTGATTTTCCTCCTTTTTGCAAAAGAGACTGAGTTTTGACTCAGAAATAAATACGTCTGGCAAAAGAAAACAAAGTCAGGCTTTATATAAAATTTTCACTGAATATAAACCTAAGTCTAAGTTCAATGCAAATCATTTTGATAAGTGGTTAATAAGTTAATAAAGATACTATTCATCAACCCACTGGAGTTGAACATTATAGTGATTTATAATTCTCTGGAATGTTTTTTACTGGTGTATTTATAACTGCTTACACCACATGGTCCTCACATGGCTAACCAGCTCTGCAGGATCTGTTTGTTATTTAAGAAAAGCATATTAATGTAATCTTAACATAAAGTGAGTGACCAGAAAATATAGTGACAGATATTATATTTTATAATCCATACATGAACTAAAAAATTTACCAGACCATTCTTTAAATAACTGTTAACATATTGAGCCAGCAGCAGTAATTCATACATGTTAAATAAACAAGAAAGTAAAGGTTACAATGGAGAACTGTTCTGTTGCTATAAAAGTGGAACCTAGTGAGCTGCAAAGCTCACAAGATGCTGCTGAATCCATTCTCAGGTTAAAGAGTTTGAAGCTCAGCCTCAGGAAGTGTTTTAATAACGAGGTGTCTTATTAATTCTTCCTGGCAAAGGTTAGAGGAGGATGTTGTATGCACTGTCTGTGTCCTCTGTCGTGCAGCTGGCAGCAGTGCTGGACTTTCCTAGGGCTCTGCATGAGAACCTAAGGAAGACCTCACCACTTCCCCCTACAGCAGGCACTCAGTGTTCAGACTGCACTCCCGGTTGCTGCAACAGAAGGGTTATGAACTCTTGCACTTCCACAAGTCCATTTCAAACAGACTTTCAGTGCCAATAGTCTTGCATAAAAGCTTGTTTACAGATTAGGAAAATGAACAGAAAAATAATGCAGTTGCTCTTGTGTCAAAATTTAACTGGACTCTAAATATTTGAGGACCCAAGGTCCTACAATTCACATCCAAATATAGACATAAACACATAAGGAATAAGGCAATTTTAATACAAAGATGATTCCTAGAACATTGTTTGAGCTTTACTGACTAGTTAGAAAGACAAACTAAACAGCCAGCTTATCCTGGAAAGCATGAGACCCTCTTTCACAAATGGCTGTGATCTGTTTAGTGGGACACAAGACTGGACTCAGCACATCCATACTGCATGCACCCTCTGGGTTTGAACTTTGGTTACCTTCCTCCTTCTCTCTCTTCTTTTGAGATCTAGCACTAGCTGTATTAACACTTTTCCCTAGTTTCATCCAGGTGGCTTCACTTTGTACTGTAACAGAGCAGAGGAGACTTGCTTGCACAGCAACCCCCAACAATTAACAGCAACTTCTGTCACCAACTCTTCGCACTGAATAGAGATCTCTGAACAAACAGACCCTTGCACACTAGCCCCACGAGCCTGAGAGGCTGCAGAATCATCAGGAAGAAAACCCACAGTCCAGAGTCTGACATGAACTGTGTGGACTAACAGAAAGTTACATCACAAGCCCAAATGAAGTTTGAACAAAGTGCAGCTACAGGCAACCCCTCTGTTCTGTTTCCAGATCAAATAGTAAGTTGTTTGTGGGTTTGAACACTTCTGTTTGTTTGTTTGTTTGTTTTGCATCTCTTTCTGACCTGCGTGTACTCCCAAAAGTTCTGTCTGGACCAGGATATCTCTCACTGCAAGTGCTACATCAGCAGCTTAGCACATTGGAGAGCTTCCCAAATTCAAATTTGCCCTTGTACTTGGAGGTGTATGGTGTACTTGAGAGCATCACTGGCATACCAGTTTTTCTGTCTGTGTATCCAAGGATGATGTTGCAGGCTATCATCTAAATCATCCCCCTTGCAGTGTAAACAGTCCAGCACTACTTTCCCTCTATGCACTAAGTACATCCCTAAGACATGCAGTCACTGCAAACCTTGTTGCTGGTAAAGATGAAATGCTGACCCACTGTTCTAGAACTACATGGGATCATGCCAAATCAAAACCCAGTATTTCTGCAGCACAAAACCAACCTTTTTTATACCATGCTCGGAGAATTTTGACATAGTTCTGCATTATTTGCGAAGTTGTAAAGTCCTCCAGGACCACATAAAATTTCTGGAGAAATGGGGAAAAAAAGCAGGAATGGAAGGTAGATAAATTAAGAAATTACTAGCAGTAGTCTGTGAATTTCATGAACCTCTCACAGAAACCCCAGATGCAAAATGCAGTATAGAGCTAAATTCCAGCACCCATTACTCACCCTGCTTTTGAAACATGAGTAAGTCATGTGTGCAATAAGATACTACTCTGCATGAGACATCCATGGTTCAGTATAACCTGGACCACACTGCACTAGGGATTTTCTGTCCCAAAAGAAAAGAAGAAAACTGAGTGAAAAAGAAAGCAGAAAAACATGACAATATGAAAGTTCCAGGTAAACAGTATCAGAAGGACAAAATATGCATTACAGTTACATATATATACCCTGAACTCTGATTTAAGAGTAGATACAGATACTGTGTTGTTGTCAGGCATTTGCCATGAGGCAGATGATTTTGTTGGACCTTCTACAGGGAGAAGGGGTGCTCAGATACTTTTTATGATCCTTAAAATTACTGGAATTTCTTTCCAACTTTGCTCCAGCTGCAGCTTAGTTTTTTCCAAGATACTAAGCGTACCCTACCCGATGTGTGGGCTAGGCAGGCTTTAGAAATGGAAAAGAAACAAATTAGGAAATTGCCTCTTGCTTTTTCATTTTGTCTTTGCTTTCTCAATCTTTCACCATTTCACATAGACTCCAAGCTGTATCCCCACTGAGAAAAGAGGGGCATGTTAAATAAGGAGTATTTTGATCAAATCACAAACTCTGAACACTGCTGTCTGCACAGTCAGTGGTCCAGTCTCCTGTCCCATCCCATCACCAGGCATTCCATTGCAAGCCCCACATTTCCCATCTTCCTTCTGTTTTCTCAAAACACCCTCTTCTTTCCCTTTTCCTCTTTCACTTGCTTCTTTTGCTCCTGTATACGAGGACTTACCTCCACACTATCATACTCAATCTCTCAATAAAAAGGTGACATTTTGTATCAAAAATAAAAAGCTAACCAATTGAGAGTAATGATGAAGGAGGTGGTTAGACTTCAAGGACAATGCACCAAGGAAGTAAAAATGTCTACAATGGGCTAATGTAATCACTCTGTAAGGGCCTAATTACAAAAAAAAAAAAAAAAAAAAAAAATCCAAACTGAAAACATTGTTTGGAACCTAACCTGTTAAGTTCTTAGAATTTCCATCAATTAGTGGTTTGGGGATTTCCTGTGTGGCAGCTGGCATCCAGACTACCATGCTCCATATCCATACATAAATTTCCTTAATTAATTTTTCATTGCCCTCTCATTTTGCATTTGTGAGAAACAGTAATTAATTGTCGTTTGAATCTTTTTACGGAACTAATACACAACGCTTCCATTAGTACCCTGTATGACTGCTGACATACCACATCCAATCCATACAGCCATAAAGTTTTGTTTCACATCCAGTCAGTAGTCACAAGCTGGTATTATCTTCCACAATTAAGCCAAAACAACTATCATTAAATCACATCTATTTTCTAGCTTCAAGCAAGTGTATAAGGGCAGCTTTGGAAAATACTCTCAAAATACCTTTTCCAATTCATTACTCTGTAGTGCCAATGGTCATGTAGTGCAAATTAACTTGTATGTTTTTGGATGTAAGCCTGACAATGAATGCCAACTACTGATTTTCCACAGCCCAAACTACACACACTCACAAATGGTTGTAATATTTACAATAATGCTTTGTCAAATGGCAAGTCTAAAAAGAGGGTTAACATTGCCTTAAGAAGATCAGATGAACAAGGTAGTCACTGTACCAGTTTTAGCCTACTTTTCAAGAGTTACTGGACAACATGTGATATATCTATATGCAGAACAGAGCTTGTATTTGGAAACATGATTTTCTATAAATTTCTAGTTTTGTTGACAGTTTTTCAAGAATTTGTGTCGTTTCTGCAGCTGCATATCATAGAGCTTTCAGAATGGGTTGACTCAGGCACGCCCAAGTATTCTTGTAGGGCTCTGTTCTCTGTTATTTACAAGCCACTCAGTTAAAACGGCAGTTATGATTTGGCTATACTCATTACTTTGTTTTCATTGTCTTCACATACTTTCAAATGTCTTTGTCTTGATACTTCTGGGCTTCCTAGCAACAAGGAGAAACTTAAGATTTGCTCCTTCAGAGAATTCATGGGCCCAACCCAAAGTGTCCCACTGACCACAGTGAATTTTGGTTAAACACACAGAATACCATCATGAGCAACAGCAAAATCTAAATCTGAATTAGAGGGGTAATATGGTCTATCTTGCAATTTTCTGAAACAAACAACCTTCACAATGGCTGAAATTCTGACCTCACTAACAACACTGACTAACCCTCTATGGAAGATTTCACTAATAAGGTTCCACTGGTACACACACCTGACAAGTTAATTCACTTCTGCTGTTATTTCCAATTTGAGAGCCAGATGCCTAGAAAATTACCAGAATGTTTACGCCTTGAAAATAAGTATCAAAGAAAGATATGAGGGCTGGAGAGTACTGAATATATAAACTCAAAAACTTAAGCAGACAGTTTCAATTTTTCCTATATCTGACAAAATTTTCTTAATGGTTGTGGCATAATTTACTAACAGGGCATCTGTCTTTTTTATTTATTTTCTTTCCTTCTTTTTCCTTTAAATTCGCAGCTGCAAATCAATGCAAACTCATTCAGCAATTACCCAGGAGAAAACTTCTATTTTGTAAAGTGAACATTGTGCTTTCGGGACCTCTGTGAAAACTTTTAACAATGTTACACCCTTGGGCCTTTCTGTCCTCCAATTCCTAGCTTGAAAGCTCGCATTCTCACTAGCTGTCCCTTTTTAAGTGTGCTTTTGTAAAACTGCACTGAAGTGAAAAACGTTCATGAAGAACTTTGGTTTATTATTTTAAATAGAAAAGGTAGCACTCCTGCCTCAATCCTGACATCTTATAGATTTTTATATTTTTTTACATTTTGGCCAAAAATATCAATAATATAAAGCAATTCCCAGTTTCCTATGTTACAGCCAAGAAACTGATTATATTATTACTGGATAACATCACCTCTTTGGAATTAGGCTGCTAGCTGAGGTCTTATTATAGTAGTGAATTCACACTGCCATGGTTAGCCATGTCAGCATTTCAATTATAATAGTCTCTTCCTCCTCCTCCTCCTCCTCCTCCTCTCTTTTCTCGAAGGACTGAAATTTGGACTTAAAAATTAACTTAAGGTTGAAGCACTGACAACATAATCTATGTCAGTAAATCCATGGCTTATCATTTTAGCACATTTCTGACAAGTAGCTTTAGAGTATTTTTAAGTACAGGCCCGACTTCATGCCTTCATCCTACATACGAGAGTTGAGCATGTATGCAGAGTATGTAGCACTCATTACCATTACCTTCATGGCTTGAGCTTCTTAATAAATTACCTTCTAATAATCTCTTCATTTTAAGGAGCCTCTGCTTTTAAAACTGTGCATCCAGCTGACAGCTTGGACTGAAAGATGTGTTGCTACAGCCTCACTTCAAAATTCTGTTTCAAAACAGGGATGTCATGCACGAAGCATGTTTCTCAAAAGCACTGCTGGTGCTGAGCTTCACAGTGTAAAGGATCTGAAAAGACTCCACCTGGGAGCTCTGAGCAAAAGTGGGAGACCCACTGCAGGCTCGCCATGAAGACATCTGCCATACGTTTTTGCTGGGACGTGCCAGGAGAACTCCATGGAAACCGCAGGCAGTTAAAACCCTGCCGCGTGTTTGCCGAGCAGGGCAGAGCACAACGGTGATGACACCGACGCTGCTCGTCACTCGGACTCAGGGTCCCTGTCCCTGTCTGCGCCCCGCGTCCCCTCCCCGCCCGGCGTTCAGCGGGCTCCGGGCTGTGTTTGCCTTTGTCCGGGTGCGGGGGCGGCTGTCCCCTGGGCACATGCCGGGCGCACCTCGGCACAGCGCGGGGCACAGCGGCGGGGCTGCGCTCGGGGGTCATCCCGGGCCCGGCCCGCCCGCCCGCACCAGCCGGAGCGCAGCCGCGCCGGGCTCGGGGCGCAGGGACAGCCACCCCCTCCCGCGCCCGACGGTCACTTACGTTGGGGGCGGGTGCCGCCGGGAGCGCCGCCGGCCGCGGGGACGGACCCCGGCCCGCCTCCGACAGGGGTGCCGGCGGGGAGGGGGGCGGCCTCCCGTTCGGTGTCGGAAGGGTGAACATTTGCCGGAAACCCGTGCGTTTATTCCACTTGGCAGAAGCGGAGGGGGACGGGGAGGGGGCATGGGTGCGAGGGGTGGCCCGCGGTGCCCGGGGAAGGGGGCGAGGAGCGGGCCCGCGACGTGCCCGCTCCCCGCTCGACTGTCGAATCCGCTACCCGGCGGCTGCCGCGGGCCGCCGTGAGTCACCCCCGGCCGCGGCAGCGTCAGCCTCGCCGCGGCGTTGGCAGCCAGACGAGCCGCGGCGCGGAGCCGCCGTTGTCCTCGGATGAACCCGGCGGGGCTGCCAGCGCCAGCCGAGTGAGCGCAAGGCGAGAGCCGAGGCTGTGCCGGCGCGGCGGCGTGCGACACCCCTGCGGCGGGGATGGCGGAGACGGGGCGGGGGGCGGGAGCGGGGGGGGGCAGCCCCTCGGCGGCCGGGCCGGAAAGGTAAGCGTGGGACAGGGATGGTGCGGCGGGGGCACGGTCACGCTAAGGGCGCGGGGCGGGGGGGAGGCCATGTCCCCCGGGCCGCGCGTCCCCGAGGACGCGGCTGTGGCGGCCCGGGGCGCGGGAGGGAGGCGGAGGGGAGGGTGGGGGGCGAGAGCCCCTCCGCTCCAGGCACGGGGCAGATGGCTTCCGACAGCGGAGACGCTCGTCGGTGCGAATGGCCAACCCCACCCGGGCCCTGCCCTGTTAAAAAAATAAAACAGCATCCTCTGCCCCGGGGCGCAAAGATCCGGCTCCTCTTGGGCGAAAGGTGCCTCGTTGCCCAACAGCCTTATCTCCCTTCTCCCGGCCGCGGGGAGCGGCAGGAAATCGGGGCAGCCGCCGGCAGCTGCTGGCGATGTCTCGAAAGCCGCAGGCAGGGTCACGGCCGCTGCCGCGCTCCCACCGCCGTGTCCCCGAGGTGGCGTAACCCGGGGTGGGGGTTCATGGGCTTGTCGACAGCCTCTTCGTTTGCTCCCACCTGTCCTCTTTAGTTTTCCTTTGTTTCTTTGCTGTCCGCCCTCCCCAGTCCTCTACAGCTGGAGCGGGCGAGTCCCTAAGGACGGGGCAGGTTGCTCACGGGAAAGCACAGAGAGTTTGAGCCCCGGGAGGACATCCTCTGCCCCTGACCCGGGCGTTCCCAGCACCGCGCTTCCCCCGGGACTTCAGACAAGCCCTGGCCACCGGGCAGGGCTCCACCGGGGGCGATGGGGAGCGACGCTCCCCCCGAGGAGCCGCGCTGGGAGGTGGGATACGCCAGGGAAGGGCTGGACATCAGGGAGAGGAGACCCGGGAAAAGGGCTTTTAAGGAAATTCTCCCTCGGTGAAGTGAGGCGGGGTCGGAGGGACGGAGCCCCTCTTTGCCCCGGGAGGGAGAGTCCTATCTGCACACGCAGATCAGGTCGTCGCAGTGCAGCAGGTGCCTCCGAATCCCATCGCTTCTTCCCCGCTCCGTCTCTGAGAACAGCGCCCGAGGGAGCCCACAGACACCACCTTAATAGCCGTAATAATTAAAAACAACGACAACAACAAAAACCCCCTTCTGCCTGGCCTTAATGATCCTTTACACACATTCCCCAGCCGCTCCCTCCCCCGTCCCCCCAGTGAAGGGCACTGATTATTCGCACTCCTCTGCTTGCCGAGAGCGCAGCCTGATGAAAGGACTTTATCCTCGAGTGACTCCATCGCTTGCTCCTCCTCCTCTCCCCAGCCCGCCGGCCGCCTCGCTTCGCTCTCAGCCCTAATTGGGCTCTTGCTAATATGATTAAAGCCCAGTTAAATGTTTCTTGATAAATCTTGTCAAGAGAGGATCCCCCTCCGTCCCCTCCCCTCTCTGTCGGTTGTCAGAAGCCCGGTTATAGACAGGACATGCCCGGCTCCTGCTGTTCATACTCTGGTGGGAAGTTGGCATTTCACAATTGTTCCTTTAACAGGGTTGTTTTGGAGCCGCTCCTGGGGATTGTTCCTCTTCAGGCCGGGCTTGCTGATAAGAACCGCCCGTGGCTTTTATGTAACACGTTAGGATTTGGTCCTGGTCCCAAAATCGCACTGTTTCTTTAGCCTTTTATTTCATACCCACCCTCCCCCTCCTGCTCTCGCTGCTCTTAGTAGCCTATTCCCGGAAAGGCTCTTGCTCGATGCGAGCCGGCCAGGCGCGATCGCCCGTGGTAAAAGGCGCGCAGGTCCCGGCGGAGCTGCGCGGGGGCGGAAGGTGCGCACCGGGAGCTGGTTCCGCACAGCCGGCCGCTCCCGCCCCCCTTCCCGGGAAAATCCCCTTTTCTTCGGCTCATCTCTCCGCGCTCGGAGCCCTCGGGAGAGGTTCCCTCTTTGCTGCCCGTCGTTGTGCGAGGCGCCCCGGTCCCCCGCAAGTTTTGCGGCAGCATCACGGCAGAGAGCGCGCTCTCCGCCCTTCACCTGCGTCTCTTTCCTTGTGGTTTCACTGCAACTGAACTCGGGGGTTAAACCCCATCCCGGCCCCGTTATCCCTTAGGGAATCTGGTTGAATTCGTAGGAATTAGGAGCCAGCAGTCGGCGTTGGAGGGTGAGGGTGGTCCCCCGGGCGCCGGGCCCCCTGCGGCCAGCCACGGGCCGGCAGCGCTGCGCCTGTGCTGGCGGTGCGGATCGGCTCGCTCCCCGTTCCGGGGGGCTCGTTGGTGGGCCTGTCGGCTCGCTCCTACTTTGGTGTGCAGTTTTCTTGGCGGTTTCAGAGGTCCGGCAGGGTCTTTTGGAGGGCGTTTGGTGGTTCTTGCTTAGCCTTACGGGGCTTGGAGGCTGCTGGGGCTATAGTTGTCGTGGGGGGATGGGTCGGACTGTTTGCTCCCCTGTCGAGCCATGTAGCCATGGCCTGGAAGCTCTTCTATCCAGGGCTGAAGGGAGTACTGCCCTGTGGTACACCTGGCCCTGGCTCCAGCCCGTGGCGGCGTGCGGGCAGAGAGCTGCTGCCACCCCGCATTCCCACGGGGGGCACGCACTGCCTTCACCCGAGGGAAGCAGGGACACAGGTCGCCGAGGGACACGGACCGCTGCCTCTGTCCCACACCCGGGCGAAGTGCTCCCGAATTCCTCCCGCTCGCCACCGTTTTAGCCCCACTTGCTGCTTCTCTTCGCGCCCGAGGCTCGCCCGGGGACAGGCGGCAGCGCGCTGCCCCATCGCCCTGCGGGGACGGGCCTGCGGGAGGCAGCGGAGGAGGAAGGTCAATACCAAACAAACGAAAAATCACCCCCAGCCCTGGGGAGCGCAGCTCCAGAAAAGGCGCTTGTTCCCTGGGCAGGGGGAAACCCGAGCCAAGGGCCAAAACGGCGCTGTCCCTCCCCGCCGAGCCCCGCTGCCCGCTCCGGGCGGCCGAGCCCGGGGCCGCGGGCCTGAGCCCGGCGGGGCGGGCGGGGGGCGCGGGGCCGAGCCCGGGGGGGGACCTGAGTCCCGCACAAGCTTCTCCGCCTTAGTTCGACCCAGCCGAGCCTCGGCCCTCCTCAGGCGCGGTTTCAGCCGGGGTTCGAGGATGGTTCCCTCTCCCTGCTCGTTCCTTCCTCTCTCCCCTGTGTGTTCCCCCATCGGGGCGGGTCTGGGTTTGTGCGAGACCACAAGAGCTGCGGCCCCTTTGGCCCGGGGCTGTCGATTTACCCGAGAAGAGTCCCAAATAAGCAGCTGTTTGTGCTCTAGCTGGAACGCTGGAGGCTTTCTAAGAATGGCTCTTTTCTTACACGAGGGTTGGGGGTTTTTTTAATTTAATTTTATTTTTATTGGTACATCGAACCAGCCTACAGCATTGCTGGCGTCTTTCCACCAGGTGTCTGGGGCTCAGAGAAAAATTCAAATTAATCTGAAAATTGTGAGACAGTTTCCCTCCCCTTCTCCCAAATAAAATATGAGAAAGAATTGGTACAAACTGTACAGGAAGAGATTCAAGATGGAAAAAGAAAAGCACCTTCACTCCACCAGAGTGGTAAGGACCCAGAAAGGCCTTCCGCAGTCAGGAAGGAATCAAAGCAGCTGGAAGATGGAATTTGACTGGTTTGAGAACCAGCTTCTGAGATGTGGTTACCACCCACAGCAAGGAACTTAACCCCCTGATCCAAAACATCCCTTCTAATACTCTTCCTAAAAAATAATAATTTGCTTTTCTATACACATTAAAAAAAAAAAAATTCAAGTACATTGCACACATTAAACTACTCTGCTTCACAGCGCTCTTGTAGGTATGAGTCCCTATTCCCATTCTATAGAAGTGTGAACTGGTTTGCTCCAGGGGTCACAGTGGGAGCTGGGGGCACTTACTCGGTCCTGACACCAAGAGCTCCCACCAGACCCAGCACTGCCCTGCTCATTGAAGTCCCCCATGACACTGATGCTTTTAGCAATTGAAAGAAGGCTATCTGCAAATACAAGGGGCTGCTTTGCAAGAGCCAGGAAATACCAATTCTGGATGTTGTTTTAAACCAAGTATAGGGTATGAGGAAACAGACATGGAACTGGGGGGTTTAGGTTTTAAACTCTCAGTGTTTGACTGTTGCAATTATTTACATAAACTCCATTTAGTCTTGATAAGTAGCACTTGTTACTTTTAGGAGAACCCAGCTGAACTTAGTGAAAGATTTTCTACTCACCTGACTTACAAAACAACTATTTTCTTTCTGAATAAAAAGAGAGAACTGACTGATGCTCATGCTTTCGATGTAGACAGCAAAACCTAGACTCAAATCTACTTCCTTTTCTTATGCAAATCTTCTCGCAGGATTAGAAGAGAAAGTAAACAGCACTCCAACCTTAAGATCTTTTTTTTCTTTCTAGAGGCAGCCTGTTGTATAAATCTGAAACAGAAACTGTTTTCATTTGAAGATCAAATAGAACTTATCTAGTGAAGCTGACAAACAGGGCAGCATAATCTGTTTGCATTTTTGGGGAAAGGATAGCTCTGGTTTTGTTTCAAGGCAAGTAACTTTTAAATAATATTTAACGAAATAATTGACCTTGATGTTTAAACTACAACTTCCTTCACGTCATTAAGCTCACTGTTTTTTAAAAAAAATGTTTAGTATCTGAACTCTGGCGTTCATTCTGTTAATCTCATAATAACATTTGTTTCTTGTAGAATTTTGTTTGATGAACTCTTTGGTGAAAGAGAAGAGAAAGAGTTCAGAACAACATGATCTTTACAGCTCATTTATATTTTTTCTCCCTGAAAAATAGCAAAAACACCCATATGCAGAATGACTTTTCAGGAATAGTTTTTCAGATGGATGGATCAAGAAGTTTCTACAGCTGAACCATAAGCCTTGGGACAAACTGTTCTTTTAACATGTATTCTGACTTTTAAAAAATATTGCAGTCCTTGACTACAAAAAAATTATTTTGTGGAGGTTGTCCTTATGATAACCAGGCTCTGAGTCTGCTTTTGAAATGTGAGAGAAATGGAACTAACTCCATAAAGTGTGTCTATCACATAAAGCTTTGAGGACAGCCTGATTCGCACAATATCCTGCTCTTTGTTCAACTGACAGATTTCCAACAGCAGAAAGAGGCACATATCTGGGGACTGCTATTATCTAAGCTAAATATGTACATTTTGGATCAGTTCTATTTTATTTGAATACTCACAATTTCTGTTTGGGGATCTTAAGCATGAAAGGATTGCAGTGATGTGCATTTTATTAACTATCCATCATTCTTTGTGCATGCACAAAGGTGCATAAACATACACATTTACTAGCCTCTCTGCTCTGCAAGAGTTCAGAAAATTACATGCAAAATTATTTCAAATAAAAGCAAACAAGCAACCAAACAATATACATATTACCATGCAAGAAAATAGGAAACAAACAAGGTGGGGAGAAATAAAAGCAATAAATGAGCAGAGTTTAACTTAATTTTTATTTGTTTGTAAATGAAAAATACCATGGCAGCAGTGGATTTTTTTTTCATTTATGTGATCCTTGAATTACAAAACACTGGTATCTACCAAAACGTTGTGTACGCTGCACGTTGTGTACTCACACAAAGATGAAAGCTCTTCCTTTTTCCCTGCTGGCACACATTTTTTCTCTCCAATGAGTTCCTACTTTCAATATGAGGACAAGAAATCAGGTTGCTTTACTCCCAACAAAGGGCGCATAGTTAACATTTCCACTGATAAACAGTATTTGAATTCCCTCCACATGGTACAAACAGCTCAATAACGTTTGAAGACCTGGGATCTAGAAAGCATGGTGGTGTTACACAACTGGAGATGTGATGTTATCTGGCAATCTGGGCAGCGTCACACTGGTCATGGGACAATACAAATTGTGTGTCAGACATTGCCTTGATGCAGGTTGTCTCAACGTCACACATGTGTCATGCAGTGCAAGCAAGAAGAAATTGTCGGAGTCATCTCCCATCTCATCATTATCCTCTATCTCTTCCTCCCCTATGGGATAAATGGCACAGGACACTTATGCCATATGACGTACAGGAGCATTTCATTGCACACCCTGTCCTGCATCACAGCAGTGATGTGTTTGCAGCAAGTACAGCCAAGGGGCACTTTCTGTTACCCCCTTAACACAATTCCCCATTGTGACTCAACACCAGCAAGTGAAGGGAGGAGGCACCCCAAGCCATGGAGTTATCATGCAGTTCCCCCTAATACAAGTTGCCTCTGTCCCTGCTGAGCTATATTTTTACCACTTATGCAGCTACTGCTCTTCCCTTTCACATGGAAATAGAGTATGGCACCTGGCCATGGCAGTTCTTGACCTGAGATACTACAGATGCTACAATAGAGTAGCAGTTGTTGTTCAGCTGTAGTTACTTGCAGAAGCTACTGGCTCTACTATTTTTTATTACTGTTTTCGTTTTTATTTTAGATTATGAGCTACAAGGAAAACAGTACAGCAGCTCTTACCAGTGAATTCGGTGCTGTGCCTGCTACAAGTCACATCAGACCTATAGCCTGTGTGTTTTGGGGTATGCAGTTGACACCTAAGCTGATACGTCTTTCCCCAACTGCCAAGCATAGCTTGCAACACACAGGCAGTAACAGAAGATGGCATTTCTGTCATGCAGGGCATACATGTTCATACCATCTTCTGTTTCTCTGCTGCTGATTTGTGAGGAACCAGCCTGGCATATTGCTTCAGCCCAGGGACTAAACTTCATCTCCTCAGCACCAGTGTTAAGCAGGCAGCTGTACAAAACCAGGCTTCTCCGAGAGACTGCATGCACTGTTCTTCCCTATTCTCCTGAGGATGATTTACCTTGAGACTCTGTTGGACCTTGGGACATTCTCTCATCCCAGGATTTATATCAACACCCCTCACATTTGTTTAGGGAACCAGAAACAGTGACTGTGTCCTAAATTTCATCAGTCTCTCGTTGTCTGGCTTTAGAATCTTCTATCCTAAAAATCTCTTCTTATCAGGCATGGTTATTCTTTGTATCCTCTGCTGAACTGGTACAGAGCATTTCTGCACACTGCAAAACAGGCACTGAATATTTCCCCATGTTCTAAATTCAGTGGTTCTTACAGAGGTCATGTCAGTCAACTTGTAAAGAGCTTCAGGGTCTGTAGGTAACATGAGCTCAAACAATATCTGCCTGGATACGTCTCCTTATCTTTTCCTCCAAACATACCTGTGGGTCTGTGAGAGAGCCCTGGGGAAGCTGAAGGCACAAAGGGTGTGAATCCAGGGAGGATTATGACTGCTAGCCACTGCAGCATGTCCCTGCTGCCTGCGCCTTCCTAAAGCACAAAAGTCTTGTGACTGGCATGTCCTCCACTTCACTGGGTTACATGACACATGCCAGAAAATGTGTCAACCCACTCCCCATCTCTTCAGCATTATTAGCCTGGGGAGGGAAACACAGCCAAAGAACACGCACACAACTTTGACAGGTTCTGCCTAATCCACCCACATAATGACATTTCTTATGCTAAGTGCCAGAGCGGTGTAGGGAGGCCACTGTCTGTACCAGCTGCTGGCAAGTCAAAGTTAGTTTCATGGTTATGTTTAAGATACAGCCTGATGTTACGTTAAGAAGTCTTTGTCTCCTGTGGTGCAGCGCTCAGAGAATGACATCAAAAGCCTTCCTAATTCACCCCCCGGGTCATCTGATTATAGGCATGGCACAGAGCCATGCTGCCCCAGGAGACCGTGAGTCATGATGACATCCATGACTATCCTCTTATTCCGTGGAAGGAAGTAATGTGCCCTGAGCATGAAACAACCAGGAGTAGATTACATCCTTCCTCGTGTCAGCTTAGCCCTGCTGGCTGTTGAGGCAGGCATTGGGGAGCCAAGAGCAGCCTCTGATTTCCCAGCCTTGCTCCTCCCCACCCCTACCTCAGGGAAGCTGTTCCTCCCCATGCTGGGACATGCCGTGTGGGCAAACCACACCAGAGGGTTTTGCTCAGCCAGGCAAGGAAGAGGATGCTCTCTTCTCCAATGTGGTGCAGAGTTACATCACATGGTGAAACATCCATCCCTCCTCCAACAGGCCAGGCGTATCTGATCATGAGGATGCTGTGTGTTCTCCATCCCTTGGCATTTATACTTGTAATTAGTCTATCTGTTTCTGATTTATTTTCAGGCAGTCTTCTGCACCCTTGCTCCCTCGTTTGGGCACATGGGGCAAACCACAGACTTGCCCTTAAACTACACAGAAAAATAAAATCAGAAACAGACTTACCACAAGAATCAATAGCAAGGGGCAGAAAGCACATGATTGGATACTGGAGCTTCCTTCAGAGATCCATCTGCCTCGAAATGTGATGTAACTAGGCTCACATACCACATCTGCAAAAGGGGGTAATAGATTCTTCTTCGTAACCTGACTGACAGGGTGAAAATATGCTGGCTCAGAGAAGCCAAGGCATGTTTAAAAATCACTTCTAAGGAAGAAAAATAAGTCCATTTTGTGTTCACAGAGCTAAAGCAATCACTTTCAAGTCTGACGTGATTCCTGTTAGTGTTATTGTTGCTTCCTAGAATTTAGGCTTGAATTTGGCAGAAGTCGAGAAGCCAAGGCATACACAGAACCATTTGTGAGAATCAGTGTGTCTGTGTGCATGGGCCAATTCTTTTCTGAATAAACACCAGTCCCTGGGCTGCTGGGTAAAGTGTCGATATAAGATGGCAGTCAGACATGTAGGCTTATACCCACAAGGCAAGGCTATTAAGGGATGCAAGTTACCTTTTTTCCTACAAATAAACACAACCAGATAACAAACCACACCTCTCAGTGCCATTAAAATATTTGTGTTACATTCCATACTGTTTCTTGTTTGTGTCCCAAAAGTAGCATCATTGCCTGGGAGAGAATATCAAGACAATAATCAAAAATAGATGAGCAGTGCAAGAAATGAAGGACAAGCAGAAGAGTAAAAACATCTTCCTGCATATCCAGAATACAGGAGCTGTCTGAAAACCTTGTGATTAGAGTCAATACAATCGACCCAGCCACACAGACAGTGTGCACTGCTGTCACTCCTATACTGTACATCTCATTTGATACTCTGTGATTCTGCAGCCCTTCATCAGGTGAACGATGTGAAGTCATTGCTCATGAGATAGATCAGACAGTACAGAAACTCTCCAGACAGAAACCTCTGCTTGTTTCTGACTAGGAAAAATAAATCTTTCCTTTTGGAATCCACAGAAATACAGATGCAAAAGCATGGATAAATGAAAGAAGATAAGGTATTGCTCCTGCAAGCAGAACATGCTGTCTTCAAAATGGGTGAGTACTTCCAAACTTTCTAAATATTTCATTGCCCTCCAAGTAGATCATAGATCTGCCCCTATCTCCTTTCCAGATACTTTCCAGCATTCTAAGCCATAATAGAAGCAGATAGAAAGCAGAAGTTCATTTTGAAAAAAAGAAATAAAAAAGATAAAGGGGAAAAAAAAAAACCTGACGATGCCCTGAATTCTGTAGTCAGCCTCCTGGACACTGCCACAGAATTTTGTATATCTCCATGAAGATGTGGCTGATTCTGGTTGATAATTAGCAGAACTTGAGGCAGCTGAATAAACAGCAGATTTCTACACCTACAGGTCTTCATTCATTTCCTCCAGTGAGGTTTTTAATTTGACTGGCAGCTAGCCTATCTGGGCAGCTGATAAGAGAAAAAAAAATCACCCCGAGTCCTTGCATCGCCACTGTCTTTCCTCTGGTTCTCATCACAGAAGTGTACAAAGAATTAAAGAGATCTCAATGCATTTGTAGCCAAATATTTACCCTAAGTGAGGTAGATTGTATTTGCTTATTGTACCCATTGCCATGCTGGCATGTGTTCAAGACTGTCTTATTCCTTGGAGTGCTACTGAATAGTTTAAAAACGCCTTTGTTTATAATAAACTGTTTGCCAATGAGTGCACATTCGGTGTTGTCCAGGGTCTAGTAGCTCTGGAGCTCACATGCCTGGTGTTTGGGCACTTGGCGTTGTCTCACTTCACAAACAGAGCACTGGGGACAGTTCTAGGATGCAGCCAACTCACCTTAGTCTCTTGCAAGGTTATTAAGAGTATTTTGAAATTCTCTCCGGCATTTAATGGAGAGAAAACATAATTAAACCGTGTTCAGAGGAAACATTCTTAAGGAAATACAACTTCGTCTTAATCAGCTTGCTTTTTTGAAAGCATACTTATTTTGACAACATTTTTAATGGAGACAAATTAAAATATTATTTACAGTAAATTATATTTAAATTACTGTTTTCCATAAATTGAAAACATAGAAGTAGTTCCTTGTTTTGTTTAATTTTGTTTTGAACTTTATATAGCATTCATATATTTAACATTTCTCCTACTAAATTGAATATTTTAATGTCATTATAACTTTTGGGCTTTCTGGTGTGAGAATGATTTGACACTTATGGAACACTTCCACCATGCCAGATATATTTTCGTGGAATTTTCAGTCCCTGAAAACTTCACCACTTTCTCTTTTTCCCCAAGTGTTGGAATTTCCCATAGGATGGAAATTCTGTTTACTGACCAGCTCTGCTAAAATTCCTTTCGCTATCAAAAAGAAAGGGAGGAGGGTGTCACAAATACACAACTGTAAACTTGTAAGGATGCATTCCTTATTGTTGGCTCATATGTTGCCCTCTTTTGGTAGCTTTTGTATTGTACTACACATAAAATATTTAACAACTGCTGTAGCAACTCAGTATCCAAAGGGGACTGAGTGCTGAATGTTAGAACTAAGTAAATGCTTGAGGAGAGCAGTAGGTTCTGAGTTAGGCACGTAAAGATCATATAGAGACATCCTGTTGGGAGAGGAAAAGCACTAGGGAATGAATAAAGCAGTACAACATAAAACTGGACTGTAAAGCTTGATGAAAAAGAAGAAAAAGGAGAAAGCTCTGTAGATACTCACTCATGTGAATAATTTAACCCTGTATCTTGACTTCAATGCTATGATGAGAAACCCGACTTTGAAAAATTTGTTCAATCGAGATTTCTGAAGGGAAACTCTGTCCCTAATCATCACTCATTTGGTCTTTCCCTGTTATTTATTTCATAATCTATGCAAGGGCTTTATTAAATTCTTGTGGGTATTGACTAGTAAAGCCCAGAAAAGTGCCTGCTAATTTTCCAAGACTAAATCCCTACCAAAGTCAACACTTTCTTCCCTAATTTATTTCTGAATGATGAAATTAAATATGCAGTGATTTGCTAATACTAGCTATAAAATCATGTGATACTTTCAGTATTATAAGCCTAGAACCATTATTTAACAAAACACTGAAGTGTTAATTTTTTCCAGAAGAGAGGGGTTTTTTCCTACTATTTCTGAGTAAATTTTTTTTTAAAAAACCCCTTCTCAGTCTGTGCCAATGATTAAGAATCTAAAGAGATGGGTATTCACCTCGTCTTGACTTTCCAAAAGAACTGAGTGCTAACTCCCCCAAAATACCATTCGTAGAGAACAAACTGCTCTCTGCTTCAGATAATTCTCAGTTATAAGCACAATGAATGGTTACACAGAAGAGATATTCCCACCATATCTGTGATCCCAGTTCAGCATTCCACAGCCCCATTCTTTAAAGATTAATTTTCTTTGGTTTGAAAACCAGCATCAGGAATTGAGCCTCACAGGAGCTGTTTTATGAACAGTCACAGAGATAATTTCAGAGCTCAGAAGGGAACTGTTCCTCCCACCTTGAATTGTGATGGTTCTGTGGCAATTATAGGAAATCTTGGGATAGGGAAGAACTCCCAGCCTTCCAATGGAAAGACATACATTCTCTGGTGCTTTATTCAAACCAATCCTAAAACCCCCAGCAATATGAGCTCCTCTTGAAAGACCATCTGACAGCCTTCCAATTTGCACCTTAAAAAAAAATACACCCAAAAGGCATTATTTCACTGCCATCCTCTCTCTTTTATATAATGTTGGCTGGCTTAAGACTTCACAGACCTTTGTTCCGTGCCTAAGAATGCAGGAGCCCAGCCTTATGGAATAAATGACTGCCTGCTGATTTGGATGCAGCCAATATGCACCTTTCGGTGGCCAAGGGCTCATAGACTCTGGTCACGTTTCCTCCCAGGTCTTACCAAGCCCCTCCTGCTCCAGGCTAATGAAGTGCTTTAACATGTGCACTGTTCAACCTGATATGTAGTTCCTTTGTTAAAGCCACCTAGCAGGGATGTAAAGGGAGTTGTAAATCTGCAGCACAGCTCATACACTTTAAGTTAAGTTTATGCTTAATGAGATGTTTGGTTTGAGCCTGAGTCTTTCCCCCAAGTGTTTTTTCCAGCCTTTGAATCGTTGTGGGATTTCTTCCAACTCCTTCCAGTCAGTCAGTGGCTGGCAATATTGAACACAGAGTTGAATGTAATAGCATAGATCTTCACACAGGCACTCTTACCTCCCTGCTTCATGGTACATGTTTGTATGCACACAGCTTTTATAACTGTGCTAATTCGTATCTCTCTCCCATCTGGTCTCCTCTCCACTCTACCTTGAAATTCTATCAGAAATACTGATGGCCAGGACATGTACATTCCAATAAATCATGGGGTTTCTTTTCCTTTTTGTTTTTTTTTCTTGGGGGGGTTATTTGTGAAATTTTTAGGTGATTTTGTGCTCAGCTTTCTAATACTTTCCATTCCTTTGATATTATTTATCTGCTGTCTTCTGTTTGCATTCCTTCCTGGTTTAGTATCATCAGCACATTTCACTGTTTTGCTGTTTACCTCTACTGTGAGATTACCATAGAGATATTAAATAGAACAATGTCTGTCAAAAGTCCCTGACATGACCCACAAGACATTTCCACAAGCTACAACAATTGATCATTGCTCTTTGTTTACATTCTTTCTCCCATTTTAGTCTACACAGCAGTGTTCCCCGCCAAAACAATTGAAGTTCTTTCTCTCAACATGAATACCTGAAACAGTTTCAAGTGACATATTCAGTGCTCCATTTATGCACTCACCCACATTCCCACCACGCTGTGTATCTCTCTGTTCACTCCCTGAGCATACTGCCTTGTTGCTGAATGCCAGCTTGGAGCATCCTGGCCATAGCCTACAGCCTCAGTCCTCAAATCTGTAATATACAGAATTCATATGTTGCATACTAACGTGAAAGGCACATTTAATATGTTTTGCTTTTTACAAGACCATACTGCTTGCTGTTCCTTATACTATTTGCCTCAGTGTTTCCTTGGGATTAGTTGGATGACTTAGCTGTAAGAAATAAACAGAACTTGGCCTAAAATATTGAAGACGTCCTTGATTTATGATCTTTGAGGTCAGAAAGGACCATTAACTATCCTGTCTAACCTTTTCTGTGTCACAGACATTACCCCATTCCCCATATACAGAGCCCAAACATTTCTGCTTGGCTGACATGTGTTTTCCAGAAAGGGATTCAGTTTTGATATGTACACAATTGCTTTCTTGGGCAGTTTGTTTCAGCAGTTCATCACACGTACTGCTACAAATCCAAGCCTCAACGCTTGCTTAAATTTACTTGGCTTACATTTCCACCCACTGATTCTTGTAATATATTCATCTGATGCAAGACACTTTTTTTCTTGTTGTGAAGGTAATTATACACTGTAATCCAGTCATCTCATTTTGGTAAGGGAAACAAAACGTACTTTTCAATATGCAAACAGTTCTTACACCTTTTCTCCCACCCTTTTTCAGATTTCTAGCACCCACTGTGCTGCAACACACCCCAGCCATGTAGTCCACTCATATGTCCCTGCTAACTTGTTCCAAGAGGATGTTATTCCCCTTCCACACCATTACATTGAGTCCTGTGTCCAATTGCTTCCCCACAATGATACCACAGACTTTTCAAGCACCAACCTTGGGATATGATTTCTATTGCATCAATACAGACACCGTTAGTGCATGATTTAAAATTAATCTTTTCTGCAGAGGTTCTGCTCACCGAATTAGGGCTGCTCCATCTTCGCAATTTATTTTTCATTCCACCAATTTTAATTTCCTCCCTAATTTACTAAGCATTGTTTAACTAGGGATGTACTCATCTCTCAGCCATTAAGGACAGTTCTGTGGTCTGCCAAACGTAACACCCATTTCTGCAAACTGACTCCAGAGCTTTCCTTCAGAGCTGAAAGCTGCCTTTTGACACCTATCAGTTACTCAGTTCTTAATCCACTCAGCAGTCACTCAATACCTATTGCACAGTACTCATTTTTATTAAATGCTTAAACAGAGAAGGCAAAGGAGTGTATTTGAATGCTGAAAAAATGGGTTTAGAACTTAAATCCTGGAAAGTGTTAAAAAGCCTAATCCCCACTGGTGCCTAAACACTTATAAGCACGCAGACTTACGTGACTCATTGTAGGTCCACAGTTATGAAACCTCCTGCTTTGTGTATTTTTCTGTTGATATTAATTTCTCTTATCTGTGAAAGACAAAACTTAGATTGTTGGATGGACCACACGTTGTCTTTTGTAGTCATACACACAGAGCTTTCATTTTGTTTTTCTGCCTCTCCACAGGTAACTATTATTTTTCAAAAATAATTGGCAATGTCAGTGTAAATCTTTTAGATAATACTTGTCATATTATTGAGTGCAGATTATGCAGCTTTAGTGATTTTCTTCCATATATTCTAAGTATTCCCTCATCTGTTTCTATCAATAGGATTTATTTATTTGTGTCACAGTGTTTCTTTCTTGTTAATTGCTTCAAGTTATTTTATGTAATTAAAGACAGATGGTAAAGCAAAGTTCAGTATCTCATCCATTTGTTAATCGGTGGCTTATGCAGCTCTATAAATGTAGCAGGGATGTTATGATTTTGGTGTTTTGTGTGCTGTGCTTTAAATTAAATACTGGGACCAATTCCGAGTTAGGCTGAAGCCAATGACAAAAGCTGCCATTGACCAGGATGTCGCAGTGGGAGACCATGGATGAGGAAAGCTGTGAGCCAGCTCAGTGTGGTGTTTACACTTTACAGAGGCACACAGCTCACTCACTCCCACACCCAGGTCTCACCGCGGACCTTTTTATCGACAGCTTCCACAACGTGTCAGGGGCAAATGAGCAGCCAGGTCAGGGCACTGATGAAGAGGTTTATGGAAACCCATCACTGGTTTCAGCATTCTTTGGGTTTATTCTATTTTGGGGGAATTATTTTTTTTTTCCATATGCCAGGGAGCAAAACATCTGTTTTCATTAAGGACATCTTGTTCTTCAGATTAGAGGAAATCACCAGAAAAGGAATAACAAACAAAAGTCTCCAGAGGGAGAAGAAGCCCGCCACGTGCTCCCTTGGGCAGCCATCTTGAACTGATGCAGAGCATTGGCAGCCTGGGAGCAGCCCAGCCAGATCCTAGATCCCAGATCCCAGCACAGATCCCTCACTCCTGCAACACTCATTTCACACCCAGCCTGTTCATGGGCTTATTTTACCCCAGCCATCTTTTACCTCAGATCAATCTGGAGAGTGCTCTCCTCGCCCTGCAGGCTCTAGCATACTGTATTATTTTGATGCCCGTATCCTTCCTGTTTCATAAAGAAAAGGTTCATGTCGTTCTTGCTGGTTTGCCTGTTTGTCCCCCGCACTCCCACACTGGGAAAGTACCCTCTGCGCCAGCAGCAGCAAGGGGTTTCTAACCAACTTTCTTGCTCACGTCTTTCAGTCCAACAAGCAATTTGGCTTTATCTGTTTTGACTCAGTACGAGCCTGCTCCTATTGTTTCTCACATTCTTGCATTTCCACCACAGTATGTGACTGACAGAAAAGCAATTCCTCAATTAGACTACAAGGGGTGTGCTGGGAATCGCAAGTCAGCCTAAGGATTTATGTGCTAGACCAAATTATCGTAACTGACACAACACTTCCAGCAAGTGAGTTTGGAAATACCAGAATCTCCCCCATCCCCTCACCACCACCACCCACTCCCCCCCCACCTCCACTCCCCCTTTCTTCCTGGGGAAAGCCAAATTAGAGAGAATAAGGATTCCTCATCGCTACTGTGAGTCATGCTCACATTGAGCACATGGCTGATGAGGTCAGCGACAAGGGTTACTGGGCTTCAACCGTAGAAGAAATGGATTTTTCTGAAAGGCATCACAGTCAGAGCAACATGAAAGAAGAGCAATGCAGAAGCCACCAAGGCTCCTGAACCACAGGTGAAAGGGAAATGCAGATTCACTCATGCTTCTCAAAAAATTGGGCAGAGACAGGTGGCAGGGGAGGCTGTGCTCTTTTATTCACCTAACCTTTTGGCCCTTAACATAAACTTTTATTTCCCCATGAGTGTTCACCAAAACAACAAATTCACCTATTTTACTCAGACTAGGATGGGATTTTTAAAAAACATTAGACCACTTATTCTGGGGAAGAAGCAGTGAGGCATCTTTGAAAATAACTGAGTAATTTCTGCCAAGCAGGTGTCATGCATAAACCCTATTTAAAATTCAGACATTGAACTTTAAGCACATGCTTAAGTCCTGATAGAGACAATGCAATTTAAGCAAAGTGTAATTCAGCATGTGCTTGGCTGAGTGCTTGATTTAGGTCACAACCACTGAAGGATTACCCTCACCAGCAGTCCAGCCATGGATTGCAGGATGGCACTTAAACTGCTGAATCTGCTATAGCAAGTGGTTTTCTCCTTTTACTCGTTTTTACTTTTTCTTTTTTTGTGTGTGTTCCTGTAAAGCAGGTTCCACCCTTCAGGAAACCATCTGTATTTGGCACCTATTTGACACATTTTTACCTATTGTAAAAAGTGACAATTGAAAATTCCAAACTGCTTTAACTACAGAGAAAAAAAAGTCTTCTAATGTTGATGCTGAAACAGAACTTAAAGTATTAAAGGTTGATAGATCCTTTTTTTCTTTCTTTTTAGTTGTTAAATGCTAAAGCATCAAGCAAACACACTTTACAGTCTATTGCATTGGGCTCTTTTTCAGTAGGTTGGCTCCTGCCAACAGCAGGTTCAGAACTGCCAGTTCTAATTAAAAATTTTATTTTAAAGATACATTTCACAGTTTATTCAAGGCACCCTGAGAAATTTAAATTGCTGGATTGAGCAAATGGAGACACTTTCTTTTCTATTGATTCTCAAGTAATGGCTTTAATTAATTGTTTCAGCAATTCACAATTGATGTACTATGGCTGTTGAAATCAATTTCTTCTTTTAGACAAGTCACCTAGAGTGGATTCCCCAAGTTGTGCCTATTTCTTTGCACAGGGTTTTTCTGCATTTTATTTTCATTTGTAATTTTGTATTGCATCAGTCTAGAAATGGCTAAAGATTATTCTCGCCTCAAGAATTTCAGTGACAAATCCTTTTAGTAGTCCCAGTTGTAACGGACAGACAATTGCCATCATAAGCTCTGTATAAGTAGCATTGGGAAATCTCTGATTTATAAGCATATTGCATAGCAAAAACTATTTTGATAACCCATGCTTTTCCCTGCTGTGTCCAGTTCTCTGATTGCAGCAAAATATGAGTGAAACAGTTTTCTGCCTTCTAGATTTAGTGGGAAAATAGCGCCTTCAAGAGCTGAACACCAGATCTAGAAATGCCACATGTATAGGTGGCTGAATTTTGCTGAGGCTTACTTCTCTTCCACCTGAGGCACACGTTGAATGGAGTTACAAAGGAGAAAAATGTAGCCTAGGCTTTTGACTCATCATGTTTTAATAATTATTAATCAAATGCTCAGTATATATCCTACTTCAATGACTACCACTTGTAATCTTGTATCCTTCATAAGGTTTTCAGATTAAATATATATAGATTGTGTGTTCTTTTAAGTGATGAAATAATATATCTTTATTTTATCACTTGGTGATCATTAGCTACTATAGAGCTATTACCAGCAGCAAGTCCTCCAAATAACTTGTACTGACAGCATCACATCAGAAGAAAATCATTACAATTCACTAGAGCCTTATCTGCATTCTCACAATGATATAAATACACCTCAGGTGCTTAGTGAAGTCAGATTTTTGAAGCATTTGCATTTACCAACAGGTTTTATAGCAGGACATAGGCTAGAGATTCCTCAAGAGTTTCAGACTACAGGCAGCATCTTCCTAAGTTTTGTCATTGAGACTTACCCCTGCTTTCTGATCACACAGAAACCTTCTGGGTTTGGTGGTTGAATAACAGCCCTGAGGCAAGCACAACTGTTAACATTTGAAAGTGCTAGCTAGGAAATATTTAAAGCATTTTTAGCTACTTTTAGCACCATTAAGCTGTTGGGAAGAAAAAAAATCACAAACAAACAAACAAAAAAAAGCAGTTAATCCTATCTGATGAGCAAGCTCGTCTACAACCTCCAGCAGACACTCCCCAAATCTTTGGTGGTATACAGACCACAACTTCAAATCCACTGCAATGCTTGAAATCTCACTCTCAGAGCAGCTGAAAGCTCTTCACACCTGTATGTTTCTTTTTACAGTAAGAGCTAGATCTAGCTTCAAATGCATGATAAAGAAAGACATAAAATTTTGACTTAAGAGACATTTAACTAAACCACCAATATATTCTCTTAATTCAAAGCAGGAATAGGGGGAACATCTCCAAATCCAAAGAATGTATTATATCATCAACTCCTTGTTTTTAAGTGGTTCCAAATCATCAAAAAGATTGTGTAAGAGCAGCTGATTCCCAATATAGATATCCTTTTCTTGGGCACCAAGTCATGCCAAGACCCTGGCTGAAATTTTACAAGCGTCTCAGATTGTACTTTAAATAATAGTTATTAGTCATAAGGATTGGCTACCTTTCTTTTCTTTGAAAAGGAGCTATAAATGTATCATCATTTATTCATTTCTGAAATCATCACATTGTTCTCCAAAAGAGTTGGGTTAAGTTTACAAAATTTAGAAACATATGTTGTGGGTCGTGTTTAGGATGCTTTTACTCCTAAACTCAAGTTTGAGAGTATGTGTCCCATTCCAGTTGTGAATTCTATGAAGAATATGTTCAGTCAGAAGTAAGAACTCTTCTGCAAATTTCTGAAGGTGGGATTTCCTCCTTATCTACATAAAAAATTTCTTTCTTGAATAAAAATAATCTGATAATTACTTTTATTCTTGCATTGGTGTACCAGTTCCAAGGTCCAGTCATTAACCAGGGCTCCAAGTTAATACATGCTGTATAAACAGGGAGGAAGCAAATTTTCCTTGCCCCAAAGGGTTTGTAATGTAAACTCCTAATTTAAAATTCATTAATTTTACACATCACCTTACATAACAATCACAATGCCGTAAAGGAGTGAACACATGCTTGTAATTAAAGCCACGGCAGTCTCATCCCATTGTATGAAAAATAGCTCTATCATAATGGTCCTGAGTTCATGCCAGAATAGCAGCTAATCATGGGAGAAAGATGATCTAACACTTACAGAACATGAAAATAGAAATTAAACGTTCTGGTTCCAGCCTATTTTCTCTAGACTTGCTGGGTGATCTTGTGCGTGCTACTTAAGCTTTCCACCCCTCAATTTACCCATGTGCAGAACAGCAATAACAGTATTTATCTGACTCAGAAATGTTTTGTAAGAATAAATTCATAAATCATCAAGTCTCTTACGCACTCTCAACACGCTTTCTACACAGCACCCATTATAGACACTCTCGAGAAGCACACACAAACTACTGATTTTAGCCCCATAATGCCCCTTAAAAGTAGAGTTCAGGGAATATGTGACAGGAGCAAATAGATCTATCACGGATAAAACCTTTTTATTCCTGTCCTATTTGCATTTTACCTCTAATATGCAATAAGGATAAAGTTAATCAAATTAATTTTGTCACTTCTTGATTTATAACAGTTTAACAAATGTATGTTCAGAAACTCAGACCAAGATTTTCTACATAAAACTTGTGGAGAAACTCCTTTGATTCTTAATCCGTATACTGTTTTCATAAGAGAGATCAAATTTTTTAGAAATTAAAAAGGTTACAATAATACCGTACGAGGAGAGAAATTCTGGTAAATGCTGCTTTGGATGACTTTTCCTCTTAAAAGAAAGCAGGAATATTGCTCAGTAGTCATAGCATCACTGTGCTTGTACCTAGCAGGAAATGCCAACACTAGATCATCAAGGTCTGCAGTCCCATTCATTGACAAAACCATTCATGATATGAGAATGAATGAAGTGTCTTGAAAGTTAGCAGTCTCTGGTTCTCTGTGCAAGTTTCACAGTTCAGGGCAGAGCCAGTCTATCAGTGGCATACTTTCAGCATGTAATCGTCTGTAAAGTCACGTCCCAATAGAGATAATGAGGTCCCATTCATTATTTGCCAAAGAAGTGCAGCAATTTAAGCCTGACTCTCTTCTGCTGGAAAATTAAGTGTTTGAAAGTTGGACCTGATCCTACCTTCACTGAAGTCAATGATAAGGCACCACCTGATTTCAAGGGAGCAGCAGCAGACTTTTTGTAATGCAGAGATCACATTAAATTCACTTATCCTTCTCTCACAGAGTGAAAAGCAGGTCATGGGTCTGATGTTTGCAGCAATAATGAGGAGGCTTTAGAAACTAAATGGGATGTAGCTGATTATTTTAGCACAAATTGAAGTACTAATGACTTACCAAGCATCATTCTTATCTGTTGCACAACCAGCACATGATGATGTCCAGAAATAGTGTAACGTCATACTTTGTTCACTAAAAGGCTCAAGGGCTGATACTCTGTTCACTCTCACTGATATAAATCAGGAGGCAACCTCACTAAAGTAATTGAATTACATAAGACTAAAGGTAGTGAGAGTTAGACCTGAAAAGGACCTCTCCAAGCAGTGAAAGGGAAGGTGTCACCTGCCACCAGCACTGTCCATCTGAGTCAAGGACCATCCCATGCTGCTGTGGTTGTGGAGGGCTGAGCCCCAGCAGGGACTGCAGCTGCCCTTCTGTCACAGTCTGTAGTAGCTTTGCTCAGGGGAAAAAATGGGGTTGAGACCAGAGACAAACTGACTGCATGGGGCCACCCCAAAGGAAGCCACAGGGAAGGCCAGGTACTTGGATTTTACTGTGACACAAACTCACCTCAGCCAGACCAAGGCACAGGGCTGCTCTGAGCCAATTTGCCTGGCCAAAGAGCTGACATGTGGATTGCAGTGAATATCCTGGAGATATGCTCTCTTTTTGACACTTGTCCTGTCTCCCTTATAAACACAGCTGCCCCCAGCAGAGGCATTGGCTGCTTCTGACATTGTCTCCTAATTCCCCATATTCAGTGCAAGATATTCAGTTAAGTTTTCTCCAGTGTTTTAATGCAGCTTACTCATTTACATTATTCAACTCCCAGTGAAAATGCAAATTTCTTGGTCCAGCATTCAGCTCCACTCCTCCTTAGCCATGTCACATTCCCCCCTACAACACAGTGATGTGCTCTGTGCACTGCCTTGCTGTGCCCCCTTATTGCTCACCAAGATCCTGTCCCCAGTTGCAGGGTGCTACCACAAGTCCCCAGATTGTCCAGAGGGAATCACAGCCCCTCATATCATCCTGCTGTGGGTAGCAACAGGACACATAGGAAGGCTGCAGGTGACCACACAAGATCCCTTCTGGGACATCTGACAGTAAGTCAGGGAGCATTGTTCTTACACCAAGAACCAAAAACTGACTTTTGAGCAGGACAATGAGGCTGACAGAGCCATGCCCTTCCCTATTCAATGAGTGTTTCTACATTCTGATCTCAGAAAGACACTGAGGAGGCTGTATGTCTCACCACACAGCCCCCTTACCTCTTTTCACACAAACCCAGTATCATGTTCTAGCAAGACAGCCACAGTTTTTCCAAACCAGTAGCATGTTCAGCAGGAGACCCTTAACTCATTCTTCCCCTCATGCACAGCAAACCCTTGTAGTTTTATGGCTGTGAGCATCCTCTTTTATGTACAAAAAGCTAAAATTAAGATTAATAGCTCCTGTGCAGAAATTCAGCATTCATTATAATGAGCAATTATGGCTTATAGAGTTAAGGGGTCTTTTACATCACAAATATAATGTTCACCAGCATTATATCTTTAAGCAGTATTTTAGTTATTTTAGAACTATCTGCAAGTCAGCATCTTACATGGCTCAGAAAAATTAGCTAAATTGAAGACTTAAACTAAATCAATGCTCAGCAGAACTGTAGCCTTATTTTCAGATGCCAAGCCACACTACAGAAAACTTTGTTAGAAAGCAAAGAGAATGTTATTTTTCAACAGAACATTTGTGTGTGTATAAAGGAAAACATTATTCATAGCTGAAGTTATCCATGAAATACAAATACAGATTATGAATTCTGAAAATCTCATTTAGTACTTTAGATTAGGAGCAAAAAGCTTTGCATTTTCCTATAATACCTTACACCTGGGCAGTTTTAATTACATTACAATAATTAAGTGTGTCTGATAACATCGCTGTGATATATGTCTTCATTTACAAATGGGTAAACAGAGAGTGAAAGTGGTTCTTTGTGCAAATTTGTGCCTAACCCAATCAATCAAAGAACAAAACAGCACAGAACTTATGATGTCCTGGCTTCCACTTCACTGGTCAAATTTTACCAGATCACATCTAATGCCAATAGGACCTCATGCTAACAACCTCATTGTATTTGAGAGTGGGACCCAGAGTTTTCAACTCCATTATTGCAGTAACACTTCATCACTTGTATTCCTGTCTATTAGTTTAGCATATACAACTGTTTTTACAGCCAAACAAAACAAGTTTAGGAATTCACATATTTTTATTTTAATTATTAATTATATTGTTTTCCAAGAACCTCATTTAAAATACCATTGAAAGTCTTTTTCTCATTTGTCAAAAGCCCCAGTAAATTTATTCCCCTTTTATGTGGTACTGGATTATTTACTCTTCATTTTCTACATGGAACAAGCCCTGACTAGTTACTAGATGGCAGACATGACATGTCCAAATCCCAGAAACCTGCTTATTTTATTTCATAGGTCTTTTGAGGGTTTGGCTGTTTTCCTGATCTTGCACATGTGAGCTCCATCTTTCTGCGAATGCATCAGCCAGCCTGCCTGAGCTAGTCATAGGCAGGATTAGTAAAATCAGGCATCTGCAGATGTTAGGCTACCAAAAATGAATACCAGTGCTGTATTTTAGGGGCTTTCATTTGGTGAAGGACTGTGGGACTTGGCAGGGTAGAGGGAGTTGGGATACTCCCGCACGATAGCTTATCTGCATGAGAAGGAATGGCAGGGTTTATAGGATTTAGCCAGCAGCATGGCTAATGAGGACAGAGCAGCCTGACCCGTGGAAGTATTGAGTAACCACAACTCCCATTTACTTCAGCACTTTTGTAGATCAGATCCTCAAGGTTATTTGCTTTTTTGGCATAAGCCAGTTGTGGTCTACATCAGCCTTTTCTCTTGGCAGTGGTGGCCCACACCATTCCTTGTTGGCTTTGGCCAGCCATGGCCAGCATGGCTCCTGATCACAGACCATGTGACACAGCTATTTTTAGCACATCAAATTCGCAGAGAGACTAAATGCCCAGTTTTTGCATTTAGTTTTGCAAAAGTTATTGAAATGCCTGCTTCCTCTTGTTCAAAGCATTTCTGTCTCCAGGTCCAGCAAACTGCTGCTTTTGACAAACTACAACTCACCATCTTGCTACTGAGCAGGCGGTGCTTGGGAGAAAAGAATCAATTTGATACTGAAAGTGTTAGAGGATTTGCTTATTTTATCACTTCGTTTCTCTTTTCAATGTTATTGTTCTGTCAAGAAACCAAGAAATTAAGAACAACTAGATGACAATCATTCTTTGCTTTGACTCACACAAACCAAAAGAGATGGGGTAGCAATGGCTGTCATGCACTGCGCCCATTACCACTGCTGTCCCTTGGAAGGAGCCTTTGTTCATTTTTCCTCACTTCTGGCTACTCACCAGCAAGGGCCAATAAGGAGTGAATCATCTTTGAGGTGATCTTCTGCATTGTTTTCTCTTCTGGGTCAGTAAGAAAGAAAAGAAACTAAGAAACACAATATAGAATTCTGACTTACAGAATGCTAAGCATTTTTTTCCCATAGACTTTAATACCTCCCCACATCATTGCCATTGATTTATCAGTTTCACTGTGTGAAAAGCTCATCCTCTACCAGACTGAAATGCTGAGATACCATGTACTGCACAATTCATACACTCTCCCAAAGAGCTTATTTGTGGGATTTTCATAAGGTGAGAAAATAACCTGGATAAGACAGATGCAAATGGTTGATTTTTTAAAAAATCCTTAAAAAAGATAAAAACTCCTGGAACTAATGGCGATGAGTTTAAACTTATCTACAACAAATGAGACACAAAGGGGTCTACCCAATCAAATTCAATCGCATTGCAAATTGTCTACCCACCTGGGTACAGATCCCTTCTTTGTCTGATTGAGAGAGAATAGAGATGTAGGGATGGGACTGCTGCATGACTACTTTATAGCAGAACTCGTATGCCTCTTTCCATCCCCCTTTCCCCATTTTCTGCCAATCTGTACTCCCTCCCCACCGTCAAATGCACCTCTGGTCCACCTCTAAAAATGTAGCCCTTAAAATATCCTGACAAGCTCTATGGACCTGGGCAGCAACAAGAAAAATTTGGCTATCAAAGGACTATTTGTCACACACACTGAACTTTGCTCAGAGCCTCATTAGATCCACATATGGAGCTTCAAGGGTATTTGTTTGGGATGGGCTGTGAACTTATCTCAACCAAAGGTAACTCCCATTCACTGGCAGATGGAGGAGGTGGTGCCAGTAACATTACTGGGTTCAGAAATACAACACAGCTTGTCATAACATGTTGCTCTGGCAACATCTGTTAACAGCCCACAGAGCTATGAAGCACTTAAGCCAGATATAGCCATAATGTAGTTTTTTTGCTCTGAGCTGCAGCTATTTGTACCTTTCCCAGTCAGCAACATGTATTATTTGCTGCTGGCCTCAGAAAACCCCACCATCTCTTTCAGGAATTATTTCCATTTTTTCTGGCATTAGGCTACAATGCCATGCCAGGTACATCTCAGTAACAGCCTTTTTGGAGATGTCAAGCTCAGAATTACACCAAATTCCTTCAGACACTCCTGACCACACTCAGCCAGCAGCAAAGTTTGGTCCAGACATCATTGTTTCTCAATCAATGGGGCTAATTTCTTACAGGAACTCCTCCCAGCTTCACCATCAATCCAAATCCATAACAACATAGCAGCCAGTTTCATATACCCTATTCAGCAATGGGGAAGCTGACCTGGCACCACCAGGAAGGACTACAGAAAAAAAACATTTTTGCTTTTGTGTTCATAATTATGATCATTTTGATGTGTTACAGCTGCAGATGGATTTGCAAAGGCCAACAAAGTCTCCTACAAGTAGTGAGGTCATATCAACACAAACACTCTATCACAACTATAGTCTGTAAAGTGGGGTAGGTGATAGGGAAGGAGACAAGGACTCCTGCTTTCTTGTGCACCCTCAGCATTTTATCACAAACCACAAATTTTTAAAAATTTTAGAATTTTGCATGTTCAATAGAGGAAAGGGATCACAATTTCCAGAGTGAAAATTACTTGAGAGTATTTCATTTGTGATAAGGGAGCCCTTCAGGGTGTCTACAGAGACAGAAGTCAAAAGAGGTTAATGCATGCCACAGATGTGCCATACCCTTCCTCTGGCTCTAGTAAGCCTGGTGGGTTTTTCCACTGAAACAGCAAGGGATTTTCCTATCAGAAGGCAGTTGGTATCAGCAGATCTCACAGCTTATCTAGATGTCGCATCTCTTCCAATTTAAATGCTACATCAGTGGTTATTAAGCCTGTGTTGCAAAGAAATAAAACTAAGGGAAACATTCTGGAGGGTGCTCTGGATTCCATTAAAGGATTGAATTTCTCACTATATTACACTTTTTCCATATGGCTGAAACATGGAGCTGAATACACTCGTATACTGCTAGTGGTATAATCCCAGATGGTGACAAATGACCTCATTTCAACAGCAACGTATAGATCTTTATGACACCAATGCTCAACCATGCTCTTGGGATATTCTCTCCAAACAACGAATGACTGGCAGATAACATAATGTTTAACTTCTGCCTTCACTTTTGTACACATTTTATGGCTAATGCTGCAGAGCTACTCGTTTGTTAAGTATTCAGCCTTGTAACAGCGTTCGGATGACACAAGATATTCCCTGAGCTGCCAGCAAAGGATCTCCTTTGGCCCACGAAGGTCAACTGTGGTGCAGGCAGTGTGTCACTATCTGTGTGTAAAGACATGGTCTGGCAGGGCAGAAGTGAGCTGATAACGCCTTACCCCTGCTTGGGCCCTTCAGCTGCCTCTTGGGGAAGCGTGAAAAGCTGCCAAGCTCAAGATGTGCTGCATCCTGCAATTTGGCTTTCCAGAGAAGAACAACCCCTCCCCCCAAACTCACCCACGCAGTTCTTTACCCCAAGAAGAGGTCATCACACAAAAAGCAGATAGGAGAGAAAAAGACTGCACACTTGACTGTAACTGCAAAAGAGAGAAGTCCAGAGTCCTCTTGAGATGTTGTGTAAATGGAAAGCAATCTGGGCTGTCTCCATTTTTTACAGAAAGACCTCTGTGCTTTTGTGGACTTCATGGCCTGCCAGATGGAGACGGCTCCAAGTAACACTGAGCTCTTATTGCTGCAGAAAACCAAGGAGAACTATAACCCCAAGTACTGCAGGTGTAGGAGGGAGTACTTGCTCAGATGATGATTCATGTCAGCATCTGAATAAATAAGGTCAGACAGCCAGAGATTATCCCAGTGAAGGGGAGTTGATTTGTTTGGGGGGCAGAAAGGAGGGGCTGTTTGTTTGTTTCGTATCATTATACTGTAACCCTGGCCTACTCTGAGTTGTTTCTGAGGGTTTTTTTCCCAAGATTTAGTACTCATTTATTTTAATTAAGACCTCAGTTCAGCAAAACATATAACTGGGTGTAGCCTACCTGAACTGTAATAACTGTTTCAAAAGCATAAACCCTAATGTTAGCATACACTCTGCAGTCAGCATAATGTAGCCTTTATAAACATATCTGCAACCGTTTTAAGATGTCTCCACTACAGACCATTAAAAATAAAAAATCACTTGCCTCAAAGGGGTGAGAAAGGATTAATTAGTTAGTGCTCGTGCAGCGCTATTAAGATACAAATCGTGGGACTGTGTTATTAGTAAGCAAAAGATGCCAACAGGAAGCAGCATTGTTAAAGGCACGAGGACTAACAATGGTTTTGTTCTCGCATTTGTAAGTGATTCTTCTGCTATTGAAAGGTGCTGGCCTTTCAGCCTAGGAGACTGAAATCCTCTTTCTTCACCCAAAAGAGCCTTCATGGGCTGTGCATACTTTCTCACACTCCCTCACTAGTGTTCCTCACTCTTAGCTTATAGATGCTAGACAGTAGCCCATTCTCCATAGTCCTTTTATTGCTTGGCCTCTGCCTCAGCTGCCAAGAGGGGTGCCATTTAGACTCATTGTTATGGTAGCTTTTATGATCTAGACATGGTGTCTAGGATCAGAGACTTCCTAGCAATTTTGCATATGCTGCTGCACTGCCATCAGAGGAGAAGGACTCCTAGTAGCCAAAAATGTGGGCAGAATTCAAAGCAATGACCTACAGATGAAAGGCACCCCATCTGGGCCAGCTAAGCCATCCAGCCCCTGAATGCCAGCTCTTCACTGAATGAAACTGTATTGCGATGTGATGCTCAGAAGGGAAAAGAAATAAAAAAGAAGCAGTTTTAAAATATCTGTGGATAACAGCAGTCTAGAGCTAGGGCAACAGACATTCAGACCTTGCTTACATAATATTTCTATCACGCTCCATCCTCCTATCCAACTCCCCACCTCATGCCAAGGTGCTAGAGGGAGGTCTTGTTCTTATTTATGCAGCATGAATGCAAAATCAGAGGGTGGCAGAAACTTTCCACAGAAAGGTACGGTGCCTGGCATGCTGGGGAAAATAGTAGAGCAGGAACAGCTTGTAAATGAGGGGGAAGAGAAGGATTAAAGAAATTGGAATAACGGTATTCAAGTATTTCCTCAAAAAACAGGATGACTGCAGTCCTTTAAACCCAAAAACTCAGGGAGAAAAATACAGAGAAAAGCATCTTTTTTATGTTTGCTATATTGCTCACTTAGACCAGCAAAATCCTTTTTTTACCCCATTGTCCTCAGCTCCTTTTTCACCCCGTTGTCCTCAGCTCCTGACACACATATGACCTCTGTCCTCCTTCCTTGCAAACGGAGGCCAGATGAGGAAGGTGGTTTTGTCACCTGGAGTTAATTTATGCCGATCTCCACTGTGCCGTGCTGCTGTGCTGGGGTGGAACCTTTTCAGATGTCAGGATGATAGGAGAAAGAACAACGAAACAGCAGAGTATGTGTGGCGGGTGGCCGAGTCATCCTATCAACACGTATTTGTGTAGTTTCTTTTAGTGCCATCCAATCTTTCCTTCTGTCCCTAAATGGCCTGTGTTGAAAATGTCCCTGCTTACAGTTGCTCAACTGGAATGAGGACAAATTGTTTGCAGTGGCCCCCTTCCAAATGCTTGTGCTGTAACTTTTGTCTTGACTAGTCTCTGGAGATATCTCTAGAGTGAGTTTCCTATGACTCGTTTGCTCTACCCTAAGTCATGTCAGATTTTCTTCCTCTAGTCTTACAGCTTTGTAGCAGAAATCTTATTTAAAACGCCCCCTTCACAGAAAAAGCCAGAGCAGGCAGAGGCTTAATGCTGTTATGTCACAAGTTCCCCAGTGAATTAACAGCGAGGGGGTTGGATCTTGAGGGTGCCCGAGGTTACAAAGTGGTTCTAGCAGGCAAGGAGACCCACAAGCACAAGAGGGATGGCCACACCAAGCAGCTCTGAGTTATTAAGCCCCAGTGGTGCTGGGGCTGCATTGCCCTCCACACTAAGACATCAGCTGCTTTTGCAGGTAGAAATGCCTGGCCCCTTGGCCCTCCAGACTGCTTCAGTTCAGCACTGAAGGGGTGGTGAAGGTACTCTTCCCCCTCAGTTTCACATGTGAATTAGTCCAGGATGACACAGCATCAAAAAAAAAAAAAAAAGTGGGTTAGCAAAGCCTGAAGAACTAAGCCAAGAAAGGAAGGGTTTATAGTTCCAAAAACCATTGGATGAAGTTTTGCACGTAGACTCATTAATAGATGTTACAGAAGAAAAGGTTCATTCCTCCCCTGTTAGATGCATGACCTGTTAGACATGTATATCTATCAATAATATTTTCCAAGGATAACTAAATTCAAAGGCCATTGTCTGTTTATTTTTAATGAATGTTAAATATTAGTTTTTCATCAAGGGCACTATCTGCTTTTAGAAAAGAAATGCAGAGTTAATGCTATTAAATGGTCTCTTTCAACACTACTAGGGCAGAAAACCAGGTCTGCATAAAACATCTCCCCTGACTCTTTACACACTTTTCAGAAGATGATCTGAGCATCCTCAGAGTGAGGGAGAGTGAGGCCTGGAGACAAGGCTGCCATGGTTCCTCATGGAGCCTCTGGGCATACAAGGGCTGTGATGGGAACAAATTGCAGGACCCTCAGCCCTTCCTGCCTCTCGGCTGGAAGTAACCAGCCAGCACACAGACTCCTTGCTTGCTCCCCAGGACTTTTCCCTGCTTAGGTTTCCCAGGGTTCCCAAGTCACAGAGGAGCTCTCCTCTGCAGCCTCGCTCAAAGCACCTCAGCACCTTTTGCTTTGGGTCACAGGAAATGGGAGTGTGGAATAAAAAACGAATAATGGAGCTTAGTGAAGGCATCCCATGGTTCCAGTCATGGGGTTGTTCACTTTGTACATTGGGTGGTGCATCACACGACAATGGCATCTCCTGCTCTGTGACCATTTTCTGGTCTCCTGACTCAGCAGAGAGGTAATCTCCATTGCAGACATATCCCTGCATCTCTGAGATAACATTACCAGCTAGAAGTGGACAGAGCACAGCCAGCCAAGGCATTCCAGACACTAGGGGTTGCTCAGTGTTATGAGGCTTAGCAAATACAAGGATTTTGTATGACTTTGCCGTTATCCTGGGGATTTAAAATCTTTTAAATCACTGGCTCTCTTTTATTCATTATTTTTTCTTTTTCTTTATTTTTTTTTTTTAACACAACCAGTGTCATACTCTGCCTCCCAGTTAGCCAGCCAAATGATTGCTTGCATTGTACCAGGATCTCACAAAACACTAAGACTACTTTGTTTTTCATTAGCACTAGAGGGGAAAAATAAACAAGCTGGGCTCATGGTTTATAATTGCATATGTAATTACCATTTCAAGACCACTCTTAGCAATACAAATTAGCTCACTGCCCTTTGTATCATCTCTGCAGTGCCTCTCAGAGCACACATAGGCCATCTCATTTTTTGTCCATCATGCAGCCAGATTCCAATCTCAGATGTGCTGAAAACAGTGTGATGTACCACTAAAAATGATCTGCTCTGCTTGCAAACACAGTGACCAATATTTGGAGCCATGCCTTGACATTTGCTATGCAGTTGGAAGAAGAACCTGTCCAGGCCAATCTTTGGGTCCAATCCAGCTGGCAAACATTGTATAGCACAGCAAATTTTTGTAGAGTTACTCCTGGTTTGCTTTGTTTTCAGCATCTCAACAGATCCATGGGAAGAGAACTGCTGACCCTATGAAGGCAGAATCTGCACTTGGCATGATTGGTTTCTTCCATATAAGCAGTAGGGAAGATGAGGAGCATATTGTCAATAAAACACAGACATTATTTACAATTCAATTTCTGAAAGCTGCCATAAAGTAGTGAATAGCAATGAATAAGTCCAAAGCCATTCTACTCTGTTTTGGTTACTACTTTATTCTCCCAGGGCTCATCTTTTCAAAGGGACAAAGCAGAGATGCCCAGAGCAGAGGAAGTCTCATTCTAAGAAGCCGTAAAAAGAAATGCATGGCCACAGATCAGGGGATAATTTTATGTCTCACATGTCTTCTGACCCTCCAAAGAGCAGCTTTAAACTATTGCTCTCCTCCTTGATTTTAGTAAAGGCTGAAGCAGACACCACAGTTTACAAAATAGTGGGTGGGCATGAATCCTGAAAAAGTAGATCCATAACAAAATCTTGGTCACTGAGGCCAGAAGGACCCCTTGCCTACACTTCTGTCTGTGGCAGGATTGATCTAATTATTCTATAACTGTTCCTGCAGATGGGTGTCTGGCCTCAAATAACTCCAACAACAGTGATTGTCCAACGGCTCTTGGCAGCTTGTCCAACTGCCGAACAGTTCTTCTACAGTTTTGCCTAATATTTAACCTAAAACTTCCCTTCTGTTTCAGCCAATTATTATTTGTCCCATCTTTGTTGACTAATGAGAATAATTGATCTTTGTCCCCTTTATAACATTCCTTTATGTCTGCCGTTGTTATGTTCCCCACACTTTACTTTTGCCTTTAGGCTAAAGGTGCCAAGTTATCTTAACCTTTCCTCTTAGATCTGAATGCCAGACTTCTTACCATCTTTATTCCACTCTAAATTCTTCAATTTGTCCACGTTTTTTCATACAGAATTGAATGCAGTTACTCCAGTTATGCTTTAACCAGTGCCAAGCAGAGCGCAATAATTACTTCAGTAACCTTACTGACCCATCTAATAACAAAGGCAAAATGCAGCATGTAATTAAAATCTTAAAAAATAACTATTTTTAAAAGCTAATTGCCTTAACAATCAGAACATTCTACAGCTCAGAGAACACACACTAAAGAATTTAAAGGTTATTGTTCATTCAATAAACATATTTTTCAATTATATTCCGTACACTATATTTTGAGCTATGTTCAGTTTTACTCCTATTAGGAATGGTCTGAACTCCATCTCTCACAATCCCTCACCCTCTTTTTATTTCCTGCAGATTTAAGTCCTAGAAGCTCCATGAGGTCCTGTCTATAGAAGGGACATTCACTAAGGATTTCTCACTGTTTTGAGCCCTTCTCCAGCTCCACCAGTATGGCACAGCAGAGAACTCCCACTCATGCTTTTGATCTTTTAGGCTATTACTATGTCTTCCAGCCTCACTAATGTCAGTGGAGCAGAGCCAGCAGTGAGGCATTTTTAGAAAGCTTCCTTTGCAGGGACAAAGCATTCATCTACTTTGCCAAGTCCATGGTGCCCTACCTTGAATCCCCTTCTCTCTGTGGTCTGGCTGGTCTTTTAAAGGCTGCTCTGTCCTCTTCACATCATCAACATCATGCATGCCCATCACGGTCTTTAACCGCATGTACTCCCGACTTTCAATGGTTACCTCTTCAGGAACAGAAATCCATGTCACAACCAGAACAAATGATTCAACACTACAATCAGTCTGCTGACAGCAGCCATTCTTGGAAAATGGTTACATGAATTTCTGGAATCCCTAAAAATAAACATATTTGGCTCCATTAACAGGAAAGGCAAATTCAGACTGCAAACTCACTTGACTGAGCCAATGCATTTAATTAAATTGGTTTGCTATTGTGCTGATAAGCAGAGATATGGCTGTTGTTAGTAGACGTAATAGTTTCTATTCTTGTTGCCTCATAGCACTTTAATTAAATTACAATTGTTCTGTTGGAAAACATGTCTGTGAACACCTCCAGATATACAACACACGAAAATATTCCTAGCAATATAAAACTCAGGAGTGTGATGCTGCATGGTAGATAGGACAAAAAGGAATTGGGTTAAGACTGCAGTGGGCAAAATTCATATTTGACTTAAGAAAAACCCAGCTGTGAATCATTGGAATATATCATCTGGACATTGGAATGTATCATCTGGATTTTACTGTATTACCTTCTAGGACAAGTTAAATGAACAGCTGACAGAAATGACCCTGGCATAATTGGTCCTACTTTGTTACACACCAATGATTGAGGTTCTGCTGAGGACCCTTTCACCTCTGGTTTTCCATGGTTGTATTTTACTTTAAATTTCAAAAAAATGAAGTAAACTTCTGATCTCATTTACACACCTCTGAGTTTCTTACATTCTATAAAATCTGTACATTTACAAATGAGATCAGAATTTGGCTTCCTACAATAACACATTGTAACATGCCAGCAATTGCTCCATAACATGGAAAAGAGCAAAGTACCTTGTTGTATAGGACTTGTCCCTTAACCAGTACATGCCAGGCAAAGTAATCACTGCTTTTTATAGCGAGACCTCATCCAAGCACTTGTATAAGACCCTCTCATACAGATAAGTAAAGCAACACCTCCACACATTTCCACCTGGAGAAAAGGTAGCTTTGGAGGCCTGAATGAAATCAAACAGAAATTCCACCAGCAAATTTACAGTGTGCAACCAGGCATTGGTTGGAGTCCAGGCAAACACGAACTTAAAAGACCTTGTATGTTTGCATGGTTCTTTGGTAGTTAGGTATTTTCTTCCTTCTTTGTTTATTACAGTGTTCTGGATAGAGATTAAATTTAATAGCTCAGTATTTGTTTTTTTTCCACTTACCTTGAAATAAGATTTGCACACATTTTTGTAGATAGATTATAAGCTGCCAAGTGGCTTTTTAAACAATCCCTAGTGCTTGCAAAGGAGTTGTTCATGGCCTCTTACATACAAGTAAGTCCCTGGACCCACATCAGGAACTGATCCCATCCCATACAAATAATGCTTTACCCTCTTTGTCCAGAAGCAGAAAGGCACTTCTGCTTAAAACATCCCAGGACACAAAATCCCCATTGCATTCCACTAGCAAATTCTTCAATAAGACTCAATTTAAAGCCTATTTAGGTTGGTTAGAGGCTTGCCATCTACTCAGTGAGGTTTGGGACAGGCCCTTAACATACGGGTCTTAAGGACAGGAAATCCTCCCTATACACGATAGCTCTTAGGGAAATCACTGAGGTCAGCAGAGGCTGATGGACTTCAGCAGATCACTGAGGTCAGCAGATGCTCAGTGGGAAAAGAATTTTGTGCTGATCCAAAGCTATCAGAGAAATAAGAAGGTGGGAAGACTGAAGAGAGTGAGTCGTGCCCACGTCATTCACCTGCAGGCTGTCAGCTCTGCAGCGGCTGGAAAAGCCAACCAGAAGTGTTCTTTGGAAGTGGCTAAAGAGGTCAGCACTCCCACATTGTGTAGAAATGACTGCATGATGTGGTTTTTATTTTTAAAATAAATTTACGATTCCATCCCCTGATTCACACAAAAGCTAACAAAATAAGGTGGTTTTTTAATGATGTACAAATCAATATTATAAAAATAAGTAAATATTTTCCTTGGCAAGAAATTATCAAATACCTCATCCTCATAACGTGCTAGTTTTGTATTTACACAGCATAAAGTGTCCCACATTACCATATGTTAGTAGCATGAAAATTTTTTATCTGCCATCTTAAACGCAGCTTGAGTTACTGTCTGCAGTGCCCTTAAGCTAAATGTCATAGTCTTCACAAGATTGAAACAAAACACAGAGAGCAGCGAGCAGTAACCACATTAAGGTTTAATGCTTATAAACACAGAAGGTTTAACACTTGGCAAGCCAAAATTCCCCTATGACCTGAAGACATGCAGATCATGACCTGAGAGTTAAGTGCTGCTTTAAGCAGTCAAGCTGTCTCCCTAAAGAAAAGACAAAAATAGCCAAAGACTAGCTGAGCCATTGGGTTGGCATATGTCAGGTGAGACCAGGCCCAATTCAGAGTCAACCTGTAGCCATGTGGGGCCAAGCCTGACCCAGCCCAGCCTTTCTAGGCAAGGCTTCCTAAGAAGAAGGATTTTCAGAGGCGCTCAACACCCTTTGTCCCCAGTGACCCCCAGGGAAGAGGAGCATTTAAGCTATCATGCAACCACGTCTCAACAGAAAGCTTCCGGTATTAGTTGGAGGGAGAGACACAAAGTGAAACTACTTTCCCCTGGGTATTCCTAACCATGAAGATGTTCCCTTGCTTGCCCTGCCTCCCTTCAAGGGCTTTGCCTAAAAGCAAAGCAAGTGCAATGCTCTTGAAAAGCCTGGGGGTAGAGGGGGGAAGAGAGGGAAATGGGGAAATTAAAACGGGGAAGAAAGGGTTTTAACTAAAGGCTTAGAGATACAGAGGTCAGCCTCTGTTGGGGGAAAAAAAAAGAGAGAGAGAGAGAAAAAGAAAGAAAGGTCTGCAAGGCAGAGAAGTTGATTTGGGAAAGATGAAGGTCAGCAGAGCAACAGCTCCAAACATCTCCAAACATCAGACAAGAAGAGGAGGAATGCAGCAACAAGAGGGGAGTGTTAAACAGCTGCCTGGGGGAGCTTAAAAGAGATGCTCAGCATGCTCAAAACACTCTAATTTTGCCATAGTAGATTTGCTTGTGCCAAATTCCCACACAGAAAAATCTCAGGGACATGGGACTGACCTGGGTATCATGGTTTTACTTCTCTTGCTTTCTTCACTGCAAGCTGTGTTTAGCTTATAAATACACAAGTATTCTATTCTCAAGTATTTATTGCATTCCTTACAAGATATTTTTGAGAGTTGATCAATATGAAGCTTATCCATGAAGTTGCTATACAATTCCTGCTGGATTAAAATTGGACATTTCTCCATTTGTTGGTAAATTGCCAAATGCTGTAATGAGTAACACTCAATTGTAATAAACTTTTATTTAGGGTCCTAAGGTGCTCATTACAGAGAGATGTATACATATATATGTGTGTGTGTGTTAAATTAGGCAACAAAAAAATCCCATGCTGCATAATACCTAATCAAAAGGCAGAATTTCCAATCTGGAGGGAATCCTGTTATTTCAACTTTCATTTCCATCCAAAAAACAGGCCAAGAAATCAAAATATCAATGAAATAAACTGGCGGAGTTCAAATATCAGAATAACTTAGGTTTGAAAATGTCTATAGACAAAATGTTGTTGCTCCCAATTGAAAATATAATTGTCCCAGGCTGAAAAGTCCTGGAATATGATCCTCTTCTCACATGGCTAGAAATCAAGACTATTCTGCTGGAAATCCATGAAGTTACATTGGTGGAAACCTTCACATGGGCAATAAAAAATACACAGAATTACAAGCATTTGATAAAGCCAAGTGCTTTGGAAAGCTTTATGCTTTCAAGCTTCAGGGCATAAAGTAACCTAGGACTGAGGAGGAAATTTCATGGCTTATCCCCATGGCTGTGATAAAGGAGGCCAGGCAGTGACACTGCCTCACCAGGACCATGGGGAGCACATCTGCTCCACAGAAATGCAGGAACATCCATGCTCTCTTTTGTTTAGCAAATGCTAAGCAATGGATTATGGCACACACTGGACACAGGCTAGTGAATATGGATGGTGAATGGCAGGGTCCAAACTGTCTGCTGGGCTTCCCAGGCAGCTGAGAGACAATGGGAGGAGGCAGCAGCCGGCTCTGCAGTGGGAAATCCTGGCTGTCAGGAGCAGCCAGGCAAGATCTGGCAATGCACTCCCGAGGAGAGTGGAGACAAGCTGTCTGCCCAGCTCTCTGAATGCAGAAGTTTTGGGCCCGTGAGCAAAGAAACTCTCTTCAGACACTTGACTCCTCTCCAGGGTTCAGGAAATTAGAGTTTAGATATATTCATTGTGAGGGATACAAGGTGCCACGCCATTCTGCTATCAAGTGCTTCTTTTACTGAAGACAATTCAAAACTATTCTTCCTGTTTGGGTCTTTCCTGTTTGTTTGGTTTTTTTAAACAAGATTCTTCCAAAAGGCCATAGCCCTCAGGCCACAAGGTAATCTTTGGCCATCTGCTTAATTTTTCTGAGAAACCTGGTACCAACCCTTGGTGAAAGGTATCACTTTGGGGGAAAAAAATACATTGGCATTCCTACACAAAGCTCATTCTGCAGAGCACCAGGGGCCAGTTCAAACTCTGGACAAGGCACATACCTTATCTGCATCACCAGAGAGTCAATACCAGCAACATTTCCAGCTGACTTCTGGTGAAAAAAGCAGAAACTGAAGACGAGTGCTACTGCCATGTCCTCAAAGAGTGAGGACAAGTGTGTAGCATTTGCACCACCAGCTCTGAAGGTGGTCCCCATGTCTGGAGAGGCAAAATTACAGTGATGGGAAGCTGTGGTCTGGTCACCATGAGGCTTCAAGTCTAGCATGCAATAAATATTTTAAACCCCATAAAGTTCAGAGCTAGGCATCCAAATTCAGGATGTTCCTTTGTCCCAAATCGAGTCAGTTTAACCTCTGAACATGACTACAGCTGCTGTTTGTAGAGGCTTGTTAGGAAAAGAGAGAAGAGCCTTTGGAGTACCTCATCTGCAGGCCCTTGTTGATGGTTCAGCGTTTTTAAAAAGTTGAGATCACCATCTGGTTGTGTGTAATATAGTAGTGCTCTAAGGGTTAGACCACAAGGTAAAAGACTTATGGAAATTAATGTCCCAGCTTTAAATTGGAGACTTTTAGAGGTATTCAAAAGAGTTTAAGCCCAAATGCAAAAGATGAAAAATTGGTTTTTCCAGAGAAACTAGGCTCGCAGTCCAAACTAGAGTGCAGAATACACTGAACCAAGAGTTTTCTAGATAACTTCAGAACCAAGTTGAAAAAAGCAGGTTTATTTGTCCCCAGTTATTTATATTTAGCTGGGGACAAATCACTTCAAAGACAAATTCAGTCACCCGAGTGAGGAAATGCAAAGGAAGGGTCAGTCAAAAATCTTCCTGTAGAGTGACCTGCATTTTTCATTCCTGACTCCAACCTCCCAAACCAACTCCATCCTACAGTCTTCTCTAGCCTCCACAGTGATTTCGTAAAGTCAAGCACAATGGAAGTGCAACAAAACTTCAAGTCAGAGAACTCACACAAAATATGAACAGATTTTTCCACATAATTCTACCAAAATTTTTCAAGTGTCAGGCTAGGGCCTCGGCCATCAGATAATTTCTCCTGCCCAGACTAAAAAAACAGCATCCACTTCAGAATTATTGAGAAAGATGGAAAATCTGAAATTAATGAAATAACTTGTGATCAGGACAAAAAGAAAAAAAAAATCCAACTTCAGAAATCAGCTGGATGAAGCCAAAATTCAAGGCAAAATTCAAGACAACTGTATTTATTGGAGAAAAATGGAAAGCCTGATCTAATCTCTCACCCAAAATCCAACCACAGTGTCTGGACTCAACAGGGTCAGGTTATTTTCCCATAGTAGCACAACCACAACTAGAAATAGTCAAGAGAAGCACCTGTCAAAAGAAGCCACTCATTTCATTAAGTTCCCAATACAGCTCTGATCAAAGTGACAGTTACACTTCAGCAAAGTCTTTTGATCTTGTTGATGCTCAGCTGAATGGAATCATCACATCTTCAGAGCCGTGCACAATGAGAACATAAATTCTGACTGCTCATTGCTGAAAAGATTGCTTGCTATTTTTATTCTGGTTGTTTTTTACTTTAAGAAAAAAGTTGAATTCTTTCTGTCAAAACCAACAGAAGGGTTATTTAAAGGTGTGGCAAGATACACATTCATTTAATGGAATACATACAAGAGTCTTTACAATAACTTGATGGATTCCAGAAGTGGACTCAATACTACACAGCAAAGTCAATCATGATGGTAGATACATAATGCCAAAAATGCAGAATTGCTTCAAAGGAATGTTTCAAGAAATAAAAAAATCTCAGCAAAAACACAGGGGAAGAGGAAATACAAGGTGTACATGGAGCAAATGGAGATTACACTAGAAGAAGGCAACACAAACCAGCTAATGGGTTAGGAAAAATCACAATTAGTCTTGCAGGTTTGCATGCTGAAGTCTCTCAGCCTGCAGTTCCTGAGCTGTGCTGTACAAAACACCACTGTTCAACACACCTTTGGTGGCTGCCCGCTGTCAGCTGGCTGAGCATTATCTTTCTTGCCCCAGATGTTACATCACACTGAAGATGCTGTTAATGGATGTCAAACTAAACCAAGCCAGTGCTGTCATTGCTACAGAGGCATTTACAGAACTGCACATGAGAAATTAATCAGATCAAAGGGCAGAGGGTAAAAATTTATTTCACTCCTCTCTCCATATGGAGATGCAGAGTATTCCATGTTAAAAAATAAAAAGCTTATTTTTTCTGTTGAAAAATTTGCACCAGAAAGTTCGAGAGATCAGCTGTAGACCAAACCGCGACTGATGCATCAGTCAATACAGCATTTTAAAAGAGTTCACAAAGGAAAAAAGTAATTTTGATTCCTGACTTAGAGAAATTCCTGGCAAAGGAAGAAACTATGCTCAACCCCCAAATAACCAAACACCCATCCACTGCATGTGGAAATTATTCTGCCATCATTTTACTACTCCAGCAGAGGTGGTGCATGGCCTTTCGAAGCTTTGGCTCTTTGTGAAGTCTGTTATTTTAAACATTTTAGTACTGGGAACTGCATGGAGCTGGCAATTATGGAATTAGAGTGCAGTGTGGAGAATGTCACTTTGAAACCATTTAGCTCAGTTAATTTCCTTTTCAAGCGCAATAGAAAGCAGATGGAGCAGGGAGGGCCAACATGCCACAGAACTCCCCAGGCCTTGGCCAGCACCCTGTTCCTCAGGTCTTACAGAGGGGTCACCAAATCCTCATGGAGTTGTTATTCTTTAGGAGCACCACATGCTAGAACTCTGCCAGGATCCTGGTCTTTGGAGCAAGTCGCCTCAATGCTAGGTTTGTGTTCAGCATCAAATGTTAGACCTAAATTGTTCAAGAGGTCAACAGGGACACAAAGCTCACACCAGAAGAGCAGTGCAGGGGAGCCAGAGAGAGGCCAGTGGAGCACAGCAGGCAGATTAAGTGCTTTGGAAAAGAGAGCTCTTGATAGAGAGAAAGGGGCCTCCAAAGAGTTGTCCAATATGAAGGAAAGGCTGTTACCAAAAGAAAGCATTGCCATATGCAGCAAGAGTTGGACAAGCAATTTTAATCTTGACTTGCAGCAAAGATACGTTGAGGTCAGGAGAGCAAAAATAAATGAAGTGCAAGGTGCAATGGGAGTGAAGCTTTGCAGCCTCAGTGTGTAGCTGATGCTGCATCACTAGAGGTGGCAGGGAGGAGTTACAGGAATTTTTCTCAGAGACCATCTAGTTAAGTGTGATTTTCCTCAGAGCAAGAGGATGATTCCCAGGGATACTGTCCTGCACAACATCTCTTGGATAACTTAATAATGTCTGTTGTGACTTATTCTTTCTGTTTCTTATACAGAGAAAGAGGGATTCCCCAGAGGAGAGTAATGTACAATAAGAGAAACAGATTCAAGTACTGGAGTTGCAGTAGGATCTAACAGAGACTTAGGAAGTCCAAATCCATTCCCTGCTAATGTAACAGGGCAGATGTTTCTCTCTCAGTGTCAGGAATGCAGAGAGCCCATGTCTCACTGGCCAGGGTTACTTGCACCAAGCAGAAACCTGAGCGAGCCTCAGGCTCTGAACTACCCTGTGCACAGCTCCAGTTTGACCCACACATCACACCCATCCCTTGTGTGTTCCACAGCACAGCAGGCACATTAAAGGTGGGCTGTGCTCCAAGATTTCTGGTATCCATTGTACAGTGTTCAGGCAGCAGCAGCATCACCACTGCTCCCACTTACTTCACCTCTACTGAACAAGTTTTTTGTGCTCATCCCTACTGCCCTTGCTACTATTTCCCACCTATCACAGGATCTGTCTTCTTAAAAACAGTCCATTGTATCAGGTGGACAGACTTGCTCAGGTGGACCTCCAAGGCACAGACAAGACTGATGTCAGAGGTAAGGGCAGCTGTTCCAGACTGATGGCAGACATGGCACACAGTGTTATCATCTCTTCATGTCAGTCTCTTCGTGTGCACAGGAGGTCTCCATTCTCCCTGGAAGAGTTTGTGCTGTGCATCTAGGATTACTCTTGATGGAGGCAACGATTCTGTATACGTCAGACCAACTTCAGGGTTTCCTGCAGTTCACCTTCTAAAAACTCATAGTGGAAGAAAAACTTCTGCAGTTGCTTTAGAGAGTTTTGCGGCTCTAAGTTCTCACCAGTTTCTGACAACCAGTTCAAGGCTCACTATTACCTGTCATGGGTGCAACTGTGATAGAAGTCTGTGAGATTAGCCAGCTGGTCTTCTCATACAGCGTATCCACTGAAAATGCAGAAGGCTGGTACAGGTTCTTACCCAATGTGCACTCTCCAGATACCCAGACAAACTAATGAAACTCCTTAGTATTCTCCAGAAATACTTCAGCAAAGAGATTTTCACTCTTCCCCTTTCTAAGCCCTAAACAGACACCTCAGAGACAACTGGCGACTACACCACACACCTGCAAAAGACCAGCTATTTGAAACACTGCTCTGTGCCAGGGGAGCTAAGGTTTTCATGCTACCTCAGATATTGGCAACAGAACACTTTTCAGCACCTGGGCAAACTCTACTTACAATCTCCTACGGAGATTCAGGCACTGTATCAATACAAGTATGGGTCTGGCTGCCTGAGAGCTCCCAGCAGAGCATGTGATCAGCTAGTTGACCTCAACATGACAAATCTGGGGCGACAGGCTGGACAGGTCATTGCAGCCTCTTGCATAACCCATTCCAGGCCACCAGTAAGGCACCCATAAGCCAGGTCACCAAGAAATCATTCTGGCAGTGTCAGTCTTTCACTCCTCTCCCCACGTGCCCTTCAGAGGCAGTGTCCCTTTCCAGCTCCACTGCCAGTCACACAGAGGTTTCTTTCCACTTCTGTTCCAGCCACCAGGAGCTTCAGTCTCTGTCCAGACCAGGGAGGTAGCCCTAAGGCTATCAAATATACTCACTCATATGTCTCCAGAGCCCGAAGTGAATACCATGGCTATTTCTCCCTCATTTCTTTTCTGCCTATTCATCTCTTTGAAGTGTATCTACTTGTTTTCCCTGTCTTTTTTCAACTGTCACTATAAACAGACCTGACCATCCACCACCCTGCAGAGAGGTCCAACTCATATACAACAGGCCCAGGGTGTCTTTCCAGCTTGGTGCTGTTGAACACCAGCTACAACAACAAAACCATAGAACCATAGAACCATTTAGGTTCCATTTAAATCATCAAGTCCCACCATGGTTTAATGCCAAGTCCACCATTAAATCATGTCCTTAAGTGCTACATCTATGTGTCTTCTAAATACCTCGAGGTGTGGTGACTCAGCCACACCCCTGGGCACCTCTCTCCCAATGTCTGGCAGCATTTTTGTTGAACAAATGATTCCTAATATCCAGTCTAAACCTCCCCTGGCATAGCCTGAAGCCATTTCCTGTCAGCCTATTGCCATTCTCCTTTCAGGTAGCTGTAGAGAGCAATAAGGTCTCCCCGAGCCTGCTTTTGTCCAGGCTAAACACCCCCACATCCCTCAGCTGCTCCTCACAGGACTTGTGCTCCAGACCCTTCCCCAGCTCCACTGCCTTTCCCTGGTCTCACTCTAGCACCTCAATGTCCTTCTTGAATTGAGGGGCCCAGAGCTGGACACAGCACTCGAGGTGTGGCCTCACCAGTGTCCAGTACAGGGGGACAGTCTGGTCTTGCTGGCCACACTATTGTTGATCCAGGCCAGGATGACACTGGCCTTCTTGGCCACCTGGGCACACACACTGGCTCTGTCAACCAGCACCCTCAGGTCCTTTTTCACTGGGCAGCTTGCTGCCTGGATCAGTGGGAACACTGGTGACAACCTGGCAGGGTGTCACCATTGTGTCAGTGAGAGCTGCCAGCCTTCCTTCTAAGAACACTTCCAGGGCTGCCTTCTTTCTCATCTGGCATTAAAAGGTCTCCACCTGGATGTCTCCTTGCATCAGGCCAGCATCTTTACTGGCCTCAGGTATTTTCCTACAGGCAAACATCCTGGTGAGAAGCCTCCTTACTTTTGGGCTGTACTTTTGGGCTGTACACCTGTTTGGTTTAGGTCTGTCATTGGTGAAGGTTTCAGCATGGCCAGGGCGGCAACCCTTCCACAGAGGGAAGGTGCCATCTCATTTCTGGAGACCACAGCAGTGCTAACTACAGTCCCAAGATCCCAAAGGTGCTCCACACAATGCCAGAGCATTGTGTGGAGAACTCTGCAGAAACCCTGACCATGGAGTAAGAAGGCTGCCAGGGTGTGACTGGATGGGAATGGCTGGCCGAGGGAGAGAGGGGAAGGTGTCTCCCAGTGAGCTGGGGCTGCAAGGGTGTGAGCTGAGACTGCTGGACAGGGAGTAGAGGCATTGGGCTAAAATCATCTCAGTCAAAGAAACTCCCTTTCTGCCTGTGATGGTAGCTTATTCCCACCTCTCCTGCCTCTCCAAGGGCTGGAGCACATGGGAGAACATGTACTCTCTCACACATCATTTTGAGCAGCCACTGGGAATAATCTGTGTTGGGTGCAAGAAGTCAAATTAGGCATTTCCCTCCTCACTGTGCTTCTGAAGAGGTTCCAAGAGACAATACTCCTTTTTCATTTTGTTTTAAGGGAATCAGTTCATTCAACAGGGAGTCCAGAAGCAATTTGGCTAAAGCACTTGTGGCATAGGCTGTCAGTGTAGTTTCACCCTCCCTCCACTGCCTCATCAAAATTAACATAACCTTCTTGATCAGAAGGAATGGCTAAGGCGTTAAAAGGAGGCAGGAAGGTGTTTGAATTCTAAGAGAAACATTAAAAATCTTTAATTCAAGCACATTAATATGTAGTAAGAGGCACAGACAATAATTACATGGTGTTTACACTGAGTTATTTAAACAGGAACAGAGTACTTGGCAAATTAACATGTAGAACAATACTGTTCTGGTAGCTCAAATGATAATAGGACCTAATAGGATTTCCCTATCCCTAATTCTGCTGAATCCAAGTAAGGCTGATTTAAAAGTTGTAAATGCGCAGGAGGTTGCTTCCAAGACAACAAAAAAGCATTTCTATGCTCTGAAAAACAAGCTTTGAGGATGTGACAACACATGAAAAATTCCTTCAGCTGTGCCTCTGCTCAGCGCGGTTTGGGTGAGCTGAGGCTGCCCTAGCGGCAGGTTTGTCATATCTTGCTTCATTTCCATATGCATTCTGCTCCTGTGGCTTTCTTGGCAGCTTCCTCTCAGCTGGTACTGCACCCCACTGCACCAGCACACACAGCGAGTTCCTGGAGTGATGAACTCGCAGAGAACAGGCAGCGCTGTCAGGAGGCACCAGAGAAGTGTCTCTGCCAGGGGCAGCTCACAGGCTTGATCTCAGCAGGCTGCAGTGTTTGAGGCAGGCATGCGGGGAGGACAGAGCAACGGGCAAGTGAAAAGTCAGGAAGAAGTGAGGGAAAAGCTCAGCCAGCAGAGACACGGCTATGTCTCCTGAAAACTCCTCAGAAAATTGGAAAAGCAGCAAGATAAGCACATATGCTCGCATGTGTGCAGGGCATGCACACACAGATGTGCCTCTGGGGAGGGCTCAAATGTGTGAACACTTGTCTGAATAGCAATAACCTCCTGGCTGCGTTTTACTGCCTCATCAAAAGTTAAACAGGTGATGGAATATCTGGGCCTGTGTGTGGGACCAGCATAACAGAGTGAATCTGCACAGGCAACTGCAACTCTGCAACTCTGCAAGACAGAGAGGGATGCAAGTTTAGAAACACAACAGGCAGAAACACTAAAGAGTTTTCAGTGAAATCCACACTCCTGTAAAATGCCAGCATCTTGGATTAAACACCTTTGTTAGAAGTGATTGAATCCCTAGCAGCTGCAGCAAAATGCCTTCACTTGCAAGTGTTGCTGGTGAATAAGCAAAATTATCTTGCTATTATGGCTATTTTTAGCAGTACCTATAACACTAGCTGCTTTTCAAACAGATTTCTCTCCAGTGAGCTTGCTACAACTGTTGTGTGCACGTGGATGTAAAATTATTTTCTTCTGTACAAGTTACTTACTGTAGGCTTCAAAGTTCAAAAAGCACCATGGTGGGTGAAACTGGAGTTAAACAACCCAAAGACTATAACTGCATGAGGGATATAAGAGCAATTCCCTCACTGCAAGCACCGTTTATCCTCTGAACAATGAGATTTTTAATGTTCAAAAGCATGTTTGATTTTAAATTCATACTTAAATTCATAAGAAAACACTGTGGTCCTCTATGTTTGAACTAACAATTTTATTTTCTTTTATGACTGTTACAATTTTTGTGGACAATATAATCATCAAATACTTCTGTGAATAAAAAGTAATAAGGGAAAGCTTAGAGATTTAGAGAATAATATTTCAGGAATTTTGCCTCAAATAACCAGGTCTTTTATGTTTTTTTGGTGCAACTCATATGCATGTGAAAAAACAGTGGTGTTCTGTCAAATAAAAAGAAACATCTTTCTCATTAGGACTGTGTTTATCACGCTTTCAAATGTTCTACAAACCAATGCCCCTATTTGTCACTGTAATCCAATATAATAAAAGCTGTCAAAACTGCTCACTTTGCTCGCTAGAGACAAATTTGCTGAAGTTTTGCAGCACGAGCCAAATAACACAGCACCAGATCCTCCAGCTTTTATTTCACTTTGCTCAAGGCACTATTCATACTGGTTTCTGTGCAATTTTTGCTCAAGTAAGGCTGAAAGTTTCAGGTTTTGAACATGAGACTTTTTAAGAAATAAACACTCAGAGAAATCCCATTTACAAAGAACATTGGGTGACTGGAATGGTACTGCTTGTGAGCTTTATCTCTGAAATGTCAAGCCTATTTCCTTCAGATTATTGCAAAATACAAACTACATCCTTGATGAAATTCTCTCAAGGACCATGAGGTCAGTCTCAGGATTAAACACTGCCTGACCTGTTTATACAGAGTTCAGAAGCATTGTATTTTGATGCCTACTACCCTTTCAGAGATGTTCCACTAAAAACAAAGATCATAGATCTCTTCCCTCATGGGAAGAGGTTTGATGAAGCAATTCTCAGTTATTACCTTGTCCAGAGATTCCAGGACCACACTGTGTCCTTCTGGCAACAGACAAAACAGACAAAGTTATCACTCAAGGACAGCCTTGAGTAATGGCTACATTTTCCATTGTTTTAAAAAACATGTTTTGATGCATTAAATAAAGAAAACACAGTAAGAGCTATGTGTTGGGAATAGGTAGAGTGGCAGGTCATGTGAAAAGCAGCTGGGACAGTAGTTAGAGCAAAAGAATACAGTCAGCTCCTCATTTTAGTCTTCACCACATTACGAAATGTCCTGAGATTTGGAGAAGACTTTTATGGTAAAACCTATAAACTAGAGTCCTTCATCTGATTCTTTTGAACTGCCTTTCTGCATCTTTGCAGACCGCAGTAGTTTAGCATGTCAAAACACTTTTACAGGCTCAGATAAAAGCTGCTAAATGTTAACAGCTGTAGTAGCCAGCCAATGCGTTTTTACCTCTTTTTGAACATGTGCCCAAAGACCATTTGATGAAGATGTGTTCCACACCTGTAAAGAAACAGATTTCTACATAGACACAGGGGGCCTAGTAAGAGGAGACAACATGAAAAACAAGATGAAATCTACTGATGACTACAGCTCCTCTGACTGAATCCTTTATTGCAGCTGCGTGGACAGACCCCTCCCTGAGTTTTTACTCCAGCCATTATTCCTAACTTGGCATCCATAAATCAGCCTTGGCTTCCAACCTGAAGAAAAAAAAAAGCAGATAGTTAGGCTAACACACACTAGCCTCCGTTAAGCATTCAGGGTATTGTGCCTGCAATAAAGGATTGGATAAAACAGTGGCAAAAGTCTGCTATCTTCCAAGGCTCAGGAAAATAAAACACAAAGACAATTCAACAAAGTCCTCTTTGTTCCTGAATAGAACCAACAAAATGAAAGGAATCTGATGGAAGAGAGAAGGCGAGAAAGAGGTCTGCTGCAGGGAGCAAGTACAGACAGAAATGCTCTTTGCCGGTTCCTCTGACAGAGCAAGTGCATGATTATCACATGAGCCTCACAAAGACTGGAATTAAAGGGGCTGACTCGGCTGTCACATCGCTTAAGCTGCACTGAGGTCAAAGGAGTTCGGACTAACCGAGGTCAGCCACACACAGCCCGGGAAGTAAGGGTCTCTTTTTCTAAGCAACAATTGCTCAGGTTGATAAAAATAGATAACTAGAGCCCATGATGGCTTATAAAGGTGTCCCTTTACACCAGATTCCCACAAAGTGCCGTAGATAATCAATAGCGCTCTGAAAAGAACAGAACCACAATGAAGGCAGTCAGGTGGTCACTAGAAACAAGTGTAAAGGGCAAAACACACAAGAGAAGTCACCATCTGTGCTACCCCCTAAAAGACCAAGGGAAAAAAATAATAAGTCTGAAATACTGGCACACAAGTATGATAAAATCCAAACACAAACAGGTGTCAATGGCATGACCGTAGGGGAGTCTGCTATTTGCAGGTCTCCACATGACTTCTGTGCATTATTTCGTGAATCATGTCCCCAACAGAGACTTCTCTTTGCTGATTTCCAGTGATGCCAGGGCTACAGATAAATGTCTCTGTGCTAAAAATAGTACCTATTCTCTCCCATGCCCTCTGTCCCCTTTCAGCCTCCACTTCATATGAATCAGCTCCAAGAGAGGGGCACTGACCTTGTCTCACCAGGAATATCAAACATCTCCACAGCTTTGATGAACCTTTTGATGAGAGTGGAAAAAGGAGAAATGTACACATCAACTGTGTAATCATGTGCTGGATGGGTCTGGATGCATCCTAAGGTTTGTGTTTAAAAGCAAAACCGATACACATCTCCTTTGGTATGCAAGCACAGAAAAGCACCTTTTGTTTTTGTGAGGTTTTGTGGGGTTTTTTTCTGGAGGCTGCAGTAGCATTTAGATTGGGTCCACAGAAAAATCTACTGATTTTGTCATAGACATAGAACTATATTATCTTTGACATTATCATCACTTTCCAGATAAAACCAAGATCACAATACTAGTGGGTTTGTTGCACCACAACGTGAATTAAATAATTGTCTTTGCCCAACAAATTAATATTCACCTTTGAATCCCGATTTGTGAATCAGGATTTTCCATCTTGATGTTATTTGTGGCAACATACCAAATTTTTAATATACTTTCTACAAATAAAGTCTGTGCCCCCTTCACTGCTCAAGTCATGGCACTGGAGCATCCTGGTAAAGAAACTCAATCTACTGTGACACTGACAGAGTGAACAGAGCCAGGTTTTCAGGTTTTCAAGCCTCTGCCACACCTTTCTGTGGACAGGGAACTTGCAAAAAAACACCCTGAGGCCAAGACAAAGAGGGCAACCTGCATGACCCCCAGGGGATCTTCACAGATGTGCTCAAGCTGATAGTGCAGGATGAACCTGAGAAAACAAGTCCTTGGGTAAGCTCAGTTATCCTTTACAACCGAATGTTAATGACTATGTGTTTACCTGTCCTTGAGGAAAGAGCCTCTATTGTGGCTTATCAAACACAGAGGAATTCCCAGTGTCTTCAGGAAGGTCTGGGACAAAAGTTAAACTGATAACTCCAAATGCACTATCTGTGCTTCATCATTTGACAGACTTTAGACAAAGTACTGTTCCATGTCCAGTGTTGTAACAGCAGAAAACTGCAGGTCTTTTTCATTTCTGTTCTTTTAATCCAATTCTACTGCATATTTTCTGCTCTGTTGCAAAGCTTTAGACAGGGCTGGTGCTGTGCCTCCTAGGTCGGAATCACCTTACAGAAGGATATGCCAGAGCCTGTTGTTAAGGGGTTTGTAAGGGGTTGAGGCCAAGAGAAGGACAACTGTCTCCACTGATGCTACCTTGAAGGACCCTGGAGGAAGCAACACAGAGTGATTTCACAGAATGAAAGCCAGCACCTGCAATGCTTGTGAAGGGAGTGGGTAAGTCCTCAGACCATGGAATTTGGGCTTTCTGATCCAGGTGGAACCCACATTGACAAGAAGATGAGAATCAGGCACTCCAACTACAGCCTGGGCAAGGTGAGGTGCTTGTGCTTAGGGACTGGAAATGTTCACTCCTGACCTGCTGGACACTGAGAAGGCTGCAATCCACCAAATAGTAGCACTCTCTGTTGGGCATTCTCCACTGAAAACGTTCTGGTTTTCTCTGTAAGGAAGTTTATTCTTGCATCTCCAAAGTGATGGGAAGGAATGCCAGTTTCTTTTTCTGCGTGTTGTCACCAGCTCCTCAACTCAGCATGGCTTGCTGGTAACTTATCCTTCCATTGCAATAAAGCAGCCTTGGTCTTTCACACCATGTTAAAGAAAATAACCAACAGAGTACTTAAACCAGGCTTGGCCTGACTGCAGATTTCAATTGAGTTCAGCAGTAAAAGGAAACCCTATTAGTACTACTTCCCCACAGCTAGCCTTGCTCAATGCCTAGTGTTAAGATAAATTATGTTCTTCAGTGTGTAGGATGAAATAAGAGTTGCTATCACAGCAGGATGAGTCTCTCAAACATTACTTACATTAGGCAGCAATCTTTTGTTCCCACAGAAGGAAAAAATTTGAAAATAGATAACCAAACTTATCTTGGAGATCCATAACTTGGGGCCATAATCCATGATCTATGTAGACTCACTTAGTGCAAAGTATATCATTTTCTCAAACAGCTTTTAACAGGACTTTGACAGAACTATTATTTTCTTCTGAATGATATATAAACAAATTCAATTCTACAACTTCATCTCCAGTCATCTCTGTTCATTGTTCTTTTATTGGAAGTATTCCTTGGCATGGTTTAAGAACTACTGAAGTATTTAATAGCTGTTTAAAAGTAACAGCTATTACTACTTAGACTAGACATAAATAGAGGACAACTAAATGGGTCATTACCTTTGCAAGTAAAGTGTGTATGGAGAAGGATTTAAGAGAAATGAAATTATAAATCCAGTTACTCCATTATTCTCTGAGTTTTAAATGAGAAAAAATGGGTTTGCAACATTAAGTACAGGATAAGACTATTCTGAGTCTAATACAAATATGAAGGTACTGTTAGAGAGAATTTGCCAGTTGCTTAGCCCTTGGAGAGCCAATTCTGGGACTGCTTAGGTAGGGATTCTTGGCTCTACATCTCAAATGTGATCAACATTTTGCTTGTAATTTTTGGTCACTAAAGGATGCCAGTTGTGAACAAGAATGTATTTTCCATTTAGATGGAGAGTGTAGGGGGAAAGGTATAGGACAGAGTGTCTCATTTCTCTTGAGATCTATCCAAGATCTTAAAAAATCAATGAAAATCTTTCTGTTGAGTTCACCATGCTCTGGATCAAATCCCGACAAAGCTCATTTTATTGTCACGTCCATTCCTTCTTTCCCATTCTGTTGCTCAATTTGCTCTCTGCTGTTAGGACCTCTTTTGCAAATATTAATAAATCTGTATAATCTTTGGCCTTTAGCTAAGTCTTGATTCCATGGCACACTGTTGCACTGTATGCGTGACTGCATGGTTGAGGGTTGCTCTGGAAATTACTCATAAAAATTAATTGTCTGGTAATACCACAATTGTCAATATGTGTAGGTTGCAGCATTCCCCCTGTGGGCTGTTGTAGCAGATCATAAAACTTCGTTTCCAGGAAAGTTTCAAAACTTTTATTTTCTAGGGAACATTAATTATCAGAGTCCAGATGACCTGTCCCATTTCTCCATTCACTTCATCTCTCTTTTCTCTCATCAGACACGGTAATTTGAAGGCAACTGGCAACAGATCACATGTCAGGCTCCTGGGTTTATGCCCTGGTTTCATATCAATGTCAGCTGAAGTGTTTAAAAAGAGCCAGACTCATAAGCCTAATCCCCAGATGAATGTTTGTGTGTGACCATTTCCCCATTGTTAAACTTTTGTACCAACAGCTGATTTACAAGTCTGACACTTACACAGACATATGCTTTGGCATTCTGCAGGCTTCCTGAGACTCATGCCCTCCAGCACTGCTTGTTGACCTCTCCTTCAAGCTCAGGACATTGATGGATCATCACAATGGACAAACCACTCTGGACCTACGTGGTCATGAAAACTCTAGTTATGTCCCCATTGGAGTTTATAGTGATGCATTTTTTCACTGAGAAATTATATTCTCTTGAGACCAAACCTTTTGCAGGTGCTTACCAGTTCTTATGAAGCTTTTGCCAGGGAAAGATTCTCATGCCTGGGATGAAATACATCAAAGAGCAAGAAAACTGCCACCACTCCTAGATAATCATCATTTGATCAAGGTACTGACTGGTGGAACAGACTTTAAATTTCTGTTCTACAAGATGTCAGAATCCTGTATTCCAGGCAAGCTTTCTGGCCACCAAAATATCCAGTTATTCTGAAGAACAGCTTCCTCTGTGTCTCGTGTTGAACCTGTTTCCCTTTGTATAAATAATTAACCATTAATTGAACAAGGGCTTGAACTTAGCCTGCCCATTGAACTATTGCATTGGTCTTTTCCCAGGCCAGGGGATAGGTAACTGAAAGAAGTTAGCAAGTTGCAGAGCAACAGAGGTAGGTGAGGGGGTCCCAAAAATGCAAGGGAAAAAAAAACCCTAACACTTGGTAAAGTAATCTAATAGGATATGAAACACCTGGTTTTCAGTCCTTTACCTTGAATGAGGAAGAACAAGGACTACCAGCAGTTCTAGGAGAGGCTTTGTCAAATCATCTCCAAAAGTCATAATTCCACCAAATTTTGAAAAGAAATAATATTTAAAAGTCACGCTTTTTTTCTCTTTGAAGCAAAAAAACCCTGTAGCTAAATGATCCTCTAACATACCCCTTGTATTAGAATGAAGGTGTTAAGTATCTTTAGCATCCCAATATCTTGATTCCTAAAGTTTCTGGAACCTCTACCCCAGACATAAAGAAGGACCTCACTGTTCCAGTTCCAAGTGGAGTGATTTCTTCATCTGACACTCTCACCAGCTTTGCAGACATTTTTCAAATGAAGGTTTAAGTCTCTTACTTACATTCAATTTTCACATGACAAACATGACTTTCAGTCATATTTAGTCATACATAAAGATAGCTGAACGCAATAGGAAAAATTCAGTGATTAGTGTAATATTGCCATAAAAGATCATACAAAAGGTAAGACAAGGACTGGAGAGGTTGAGTCCTAACCCTCTTACCTCGCTGCTAGATAATATACTGCAATAACTTTATATTTAGTGGTCAAAAATATTTCAAGTTTTTCTTTGATAAGGAACTTGGATTAAGTTCTTTGATTAGGAACTAAAATCCATGTTTTAGTCAGATTCACCTCTCTATAAGCATATCAACAAATGTGTATTTCTGTAGATGCAAGAGTCTACTTCTTCTTTAATGTCATATAATCATTCTCATAAGCACTTACATAAATTCAGTTAAGAGTTAACCAACTAAAATATACAAATATGCGGGAGGTTTTATGAAGAGCTACAACTTCAAAAGGAGTTGGTTTAGGGGTCATGACCCCATTTTTTGCAATAACTTATGCATCATGAACTTACGTAATTGGCAGCAGATAACATATCACACTCTCAGTTTTATGTCCTTGGTTTGACAACAGTGTCAATGGAAGTATTTGCTAACTGCAGAACAAATGAAGCCTCATAGATGAAAATGTTTTAATTCCAAAACTGATGTTTGTAGCCAAGCATTCCCCTTTTATTGTTCTCTTTTAACAATACCAAATTCAATATCAGAAATGGATAGGGGTATACACATAGTTTTGGACATAAAAAAAAATTTCCAAATACTATTTATCGTAGCAAAATGGAAATACCTGAAAATGTTAACTCTATCTTTTTCTAAAAAAAGTATTGTCAGACAGCACAAAAGAACACATATGAAATGGCCTTGGATCTCTAAATCTTTGTTGTCTTTAGAGCAGGAGTCAGCTTTAAGATAAATTATTGGGAAATGAGTGACCTGGATTTTAAAACATTTTAGTAGGTAGGTTTAAGTCTCCTTTTTCCTTTTCCCAGAGACTGCATTAAACAGCTGCCAAAAGGCAAGTCTAGACTGCTTCTCTATGTCAAAACTGGACACCTGTACCATCCACTTAAAAGGTCAAGCCTCTTGGGACATTGGAATCTTCACAAGCCACAGCAGAAAATACATAAAGTGAAAAATTATTATACCGAAGAGAAGCATTTAAAAGAAACCCTAATGACTTAAGGTTTAATATCTATTTAATTTCAATGGCAGAGAAGCCAAAATTTACTGAGTCTCTTTTTGAGTGATCTGAGGCTTAGGAGTAGGATTTGTTTGGGGTTGGACTCTGAAATGTGTATTTTGTGGGGTGCAGTTCTCTTTCAAGACACTTCTTTCTCAACACTGATACACACACACTGATACACACAATATTGAACATAAATCACAACACTGTACTATATAGAGGAAGAGAATGGTGGCAATTTTATTAATTTGAAGTTTTCTGCTTGACCAAATTACAAATTAATGTTGGGAAACAATTATACACCATCAGTTTAGTAAAGCATTTGTGATTACTTCTCATCTGAACCTGAATTTAAACTGAGCTGAAGAGAACCAGGTACATGTTTTGAAATCTCGCTCACAGTAGATTACCTATGATGTACATTACTTGGTAGACATGATTTTTAAGTCAACTTTATTAAAACTTTTGGTATCTGGGAGAGTAATTGTCTTCAATGAGACTCCATGATGTAGCTAAACTAGCATAAGTTATAAATAACAGACAAGGAAAAGAAAAAATTATGATGAATAGCAGGAGGAAGGACACAAAATTTAAAAAATTGAAAAAATGAAACTGATATGCATAAGAAAAAGGGACACCGTTATACAATCATAGAATCATATAATGGTTTGTGTTGGCAAAGACCTTTAAACTCATTGAGTCCACCCCTAAACCATGTCCCCTAGTGCCAAATCCACATGTCTTTTAAATACTCCTAGGGATGGTGATTTCACCACTTCCCTGGATAGCCTCTTCCAATGCTTGACAACACTTTTAATGAAGACGTTTTTCCTAATATCCAATCTAAACTTCCCCTGGCACAAATTGAGGCCATTTCCTTTTGTCCTATTGCTTATTACGTGTGAGAAGAGCCCGACCCCCTCCTCATTACAACCTTCATTTGTGTGGCTGTAGAATGCAATGAGGTCCCCCTCCCCCAGGCCTCCTTTTCTCCAGGGGAAATTTGGCTTGATGGGATGCCATAAACTGACCAAATCCATTTCTGTTTCTCTATGTAGGAACAACTGTATCTTTCTTCTTAGCAAATTATTTTTTGCTTATCCTTCTCTTAGAAACATTTATGCATGGATTTCATTCAACTTCCATAGTGCTTCTGTGTCCTTATCATTACAAACATTTTCCTGATGTCTGACTCAAATCTCTCTTGTTGATCTATAATGTTGCATTCAGCTCTGGACAACACACGAAAATATCTGGATTGTATCTGCACCAGCATTTTCGTTCATCCTTACATATCACGCTCTGATTCACATAACAAAACTCATACTCATGGACTCAGACAAAACTAAATCAGAAAATGCATTCCAGCAGTGCATATAATGATCTCCAACCAGTACATACATGCAGTTTGAGGGACCAGCCCAGAACTATTCCAAAACCTTAAAGCATGCATGACTGTGGATGTTAAGCCCTCAGCACCAAACATTTTACTACATAGGTGCTGTTTTGCTTTCATCCCACACTCTCAGAAGGCCACACTACTTACTAAAATAGATACAGCTGCTGGCAAACACTCACTGAAGAACAGCAAAAGCTGTGATGGGATGGAGAAAGCTATTAATTAGGAAAGAGGAGGCCAGATACAGAAAAACAGCAAAAGGCATTTTATAGCTATCATTTGCCCTGGCTCCTGTTACATAGAACAATTATGGTCACACAGCTGTGCAGTCCTTTCCCTTGGGGTGATCAACACCCTGGGTCTGAGGACACAAAGGTAGATCGTAAGAGCCAACAACTACATTGCCTTTAATAATGTCAGATTTTAATTTGGTATCTCAGAACATAACCAAGGATAAGATGTAACTAAGATAAGAAAAAAAATAAATACTTAATTTCAGAAAACAATGAACTGGCATGACGTCTTTTAAACAATGGAACAGTCTCCCAGACTCTTCCCAGTAATGGATCTTATTTGTTTGGTGCTTTCATAGCCAGATTGGCAAATGCTAGAAAACAGCCTGCAGGATATAATCTTGCTTTGGCAAGAGGTTGGGCTGGATGATCATTTCCATGTAAGTTCCTCCCAGTTCAGGCTCAAGTTTTGGAAGCAGGATCTCTTTGTTACTTTGTGTTTGCCATTTGAAACCGAATTTCAGCTGGAGCTCCTAGGTATGACACTTAGGCTCAATAAATTCTGGTTAGAGCTCTTGGGATATGATACAAACCCCCTTAGAGATGACTGGACTGCTTCCACAGCTTTGGGGACCCTCAGGATAAGATATTCCCAGAAATGGATGCATGTCTGTGAATATGTGAAGTCAGAGTCACTCTTCCCTTTAAGCTGGCAAGAAGCAACCCAGCATTAGCAGAAACATTGTGCAGCACTGTGAACAGGTGACTTTGCCTGAGCTACTATTTCCTGCAAAATAGTGGAACACTGACACACTGACACAGCTTCTGGAGTCAAGCTGACTTGTGCCTTGTCAGTCTGCTCCGTGCTCAGAGGAAGCTTTCACCTGGTCTCATAGAAATGTCTTCAATTAATTGTTAATAAGCAAGAAAAAAAAAAAGCTTCTCCCTTTTGACTCATCCCATGTGCCTCATCTCTTTAATGCTTGTCATCAGACTGTCAGTACACTGAGGCATGAATCGGTAGTATTTAATGTCTAATAAGAATCAAGCAATCAAGCATCTTGACCCAGCAAAAGCAACAGAAACCAAGGGAACTGCACTGAACTCACAGACAGCAGTTGAGAATTTTACTATTTCTTTGGGGCCAGCTTGTCCTGTCAAAATTTCTGTAATGTTGAACCTTCTTCTCTAAATATTTATTTCTTAAAAATATCCCAGTTTAGCCAGCTATAAATGGGTAATCTAAGCCACATTTTTATTTCAGCAATATGGATATAAGTTAGAACCCCTCATTCTCTCTTTCTCAAAATAAAAAAACAATTCTATTTACTGGGCTATATATTGTAGCCCTTCAACACAAACACATGCCCGCTAAGACCAAGACCACCAATAAGAAATGCAGAATTATTTATTGGCATGTGAAAGATAAGTACACACAACAGAGCAAACAAAAAAAAATTTGAAAACAAGCTTTAAAATTAAGATTACAGAGCAGAAATAACAGGAGAAAAACACATTGCTGCCCCAAGAGGATGTGAATTTCAATAGAAAATAACTACCAAATGTTTCCAAAGCCAACCACAAAAAATCAAATAAGATTCAACTTAAACACAATTTATTCTGAAGATTTTGTTGTTATAGAGTTACACATGCATGTAGTATTCATGGTTATTTTTCAAAAAATTAAACTCTTCTGGGCTCAAATTTGTGTAACACCAAAAAGGATTTTTAAAAGAGAAATCCCTCTATTCTGTGAAACAGTTTCTGGGAACTTTCCTGGAAATCCCAGCAAGACCAGCCAAAGAAAATTATCTATGGGGAATTATGATGGTTGCAGAAAATGTGAGCTTATACTCTGATTCATTTAATTAAGTTCCTTGAGTGAATAATGGGGTACAAAACAAGGGGCACACTGAAGAAGAGTAATCAACCTATAACAAGATCTCTCCAGTTATTAACTGTAAATTACACAAATGTAAATCCAGACCAGCAAAAAAGCCCTACCACACTTACGTGTTATGATTTTTCAATGGAAGCTTTAAAGTAGCATTTGTCAATGGTGTTAATTTTAAATTATATGACTAGTGACAACACTGTATACCACCCAAGATTTCAGCATGCTGGGAAAATCACATTTCTCTTTTGAAGTTATATTTCAAAAAAACCAATCATTGTTGAAGGATATTAATGGGTATAGAGTGAGAGAAGAAAATGCACACAGTGAATAATTTACAATTTAAAAAAATACATGTATAAGAGGCATATTAAACATCCATATTCCAAAGCCTGAATGACTTTTCATTTCTATTTCAATTTAAATGAATGAAAATGTGTGATAATTGTGTTAGGAAAATAGAAACTGTTCTCTCATAAGCAATACTGCTGCTTCCAAGCAATAACTGCACTGTTAACACATTCATTTGTATTGTACTGTATTAGTAATATTCAAAAATTGTTATGAACTTGTGGTTGTTGAGTGAAGCACATTGATAGCCCCATGAATTCCTTTTGGACAAGCACAAAAGACACTTAGCAACTATGGATCTGTGGCTATTATTAGCATTGTCTTGCAGTAGGTCAGCAGCTACATTTGGGTGAAGACTGGTCTCCAGTGGTCCACAAGCAGATGTACATCTACCCAGCCTTATTGTGGTACAGCTTGGAGAAGAGCTACTTTGGAGAAATGACATTAAATCCTGGGAAGAAAGTGTAACAGGAAGTGCAGTACTCAGAGATGGAGACTGAGATGCTGCTAAATTAGAACTGATGTTGATAACCTTTTAACAAAGCACAGCAACAGAGATGAAAAGAGACACAATGCATCTCTGCAGTTTCTGATGTACCATTCAAAACTCTGCCATAACTAAGGCATGCCAGCTTGGACCAGGACTCCCAACAGTTTTTTTTAAAAGTATGTTATGTCTCAGTATGGCCTTGAAAATTTGCCTTAGTCACACCTAGTGTTTCAGATTACTCACAGGTTCATGTGACATTTTTATGTTCAAGCTGGGAAAGATCAAACAGAACAGCTGAAAAAACTTAATGCACTTCATTTTTCCTAATGAAGAAATAAAAAACAAAACGAAAAACAAACAAAAACTTCAACAAACAAAAGAAAAACCCACCAGATATATTTTAAACAGAAGAGTTGTATTTGGGGCATTTTATACCACCATCCAGTTACAAATACAGCAAATTCTAGGGCAGTTTTACATAGCTCAATTACAGCAGAAGAGGAAATAAAAATTTGCACCCCACACTTCAGGCGCACATGGGGAGAGGAATTCTGCATTTGAACAGCTGTCTTATGTGGAAAGAAGTGACTTCATCCCCAACACACAGCATATCTGAACTGCCAGAAAGCTGCTAACAACCTCTTTAGTGCTGTCATCCTTTTATGTTCCTCAGGGCACAAACACCTGGGCTGAACTCCAAAATCACGTTGTTCAGCAGTCGAATGGCAAAAATCCATCTAGAATTTAAAAATGGTACATCAAATTAAGCTACAGTAAATAGCTAATTTTGTGGCCCTTACTTAGCAAAACAATTTCCTCACATCACCTTTCCCAGAAAGTGAAGGCTGAGACATAATATGCAGTGCTAAATTAAACCTCACCAAACATAACTGACGTGCACACGTACACTGCTTCAAGTGCTTACTCACTGAATGCCATTCAAACAAATGGCAACATATTGGAGGTCAGGGGCAAGCATTACATGAGGATTTTTCAGCTATTCAGAACTGTGAACCAAAGGTGATGTATTGTTAAATTGAATATCTATACAAGAGGGCTGTGGTTACGGAGTTTGATGGCAATGAGCACTGTACTGAATTTAAATGTCACCTTATTTATCATCCTGTATTGTTTTTAGAATGTTTATTGCTAGGAAATATACTTATGCAACTTTAATTCTATACTGAAGAGCTCTCTATAAGGGAAAAAATGTTGATGCCAGAACTTTTCAGAAAAAAATATTTTCAGTTTCTACAGTTCCCATAGCTGTGAAAATAAGCACCTCTTCAACTACAGTCTATAACAGTATTCATCATATCAGGTCATTTGGGGAAACTTCCATGCAGGTGTTTAACAGATTATGACTTGATCTCCTAATGGAAAAAAAAATGCGTCAAACACCAAATAAAGTAAATCATTTTTACACATAGAATGGAGGATAAATGTTTTATAAGGTCCTTCTCTGACTGATTACAGCCTAGAAATGAGTAAAGTTCCAAACACTTTCAAAAGTGATTCATTAAATGCTGGCAGCTGCATCACTGCCTCCTATTGCCACATGCTCAAATTTCATCGTCTCCTGCCAGAGACCAACTGACCAAAATGGTGGTGGTACCCACTGGCTAAGAAACTTCCATCCTGATTCCCCAGATGAGCTGCTGCCCTCAAAAAACAGGGCTGCTCAGTACAGGACCCATTCCTGTTTTCTCAGAGAACATGCTTTTCCAGCTTGGTTCCCCCTAAAAAGGGTTGATATTCATGGAGCCTGCTAGGACTAAATTTGGGTGGTTCTTAGCAAGAGATGGATATTAGAACCAAAATATTCCTATTAAATCAGTCAGATCTAGGATCCTCCCCTTCTTGCTTCTTAATTGTCACCATGACAATGTCAACACTTCAATCATCAGTGCTGAACATATGCGAGATGTGGCCCAGCTTGTCTCTTGGAGTCGTTACCTAGACTGCTTTCATATGCACTACTGCATTTGGTTTATATTTCTTCAGTTTTCTTCACAGTCAGAACGCTGGAGAAAGGGAATGGGAACCAGACAGCCCTTGTGGCATAGAGAAAATAGCTACATAATGCCCAGTTCTTAGGCTAACAGAACAAAACTGCTTTAAAGCCCAGCTTCAACACCGCTGTTGGAAGGGACTGTCAGGACCAATTGTTGCAATATCTCTTTGGCATCTGACTCAAGAAAGAGGTGCGTGCTTTGTCACAATAACTGGGGTCACTGTAAGTCATATGAGGAGCAGCTGAGGGAACTGGGTTGTTTAGCCTGGAGAAAAGGAGGTTCAGGGGAAACCTTATTGCTCTCTACAACTACCTGAAAGGAGGTTGTAGCCAGCTGGGAATCAGCCTCTTCCCACAGCAACCAGTGACAAGAAGAGGAAATGGCCTCAAGCTGCACCAGGAGAGGTTCAAGTTGCACATCAGGAAGAATTTCTTCTCTGAAAGAGTTGACAAGCATTGAAATGGACTTCCCAGAGGAGTGGTGGAGTCTATGGTTTAGGTAGTGGTTGGTCAAATGTTGAACGCCATGGTCTTGCAGTTCTCTTCCAACCTAGATGATTCTGTGTTTAGAAAAAAGTTGCAGCTGAGTTAAACAAGGGCAAATATTCCTCATAATGGAAATCTTAACCTTTAATATTGTAGTACCTTTAATATTATGTTACACCCTTAGAGTTAATTTGGTGTAAGAGTAACTGTTTCATAAGCACAGTTTTATTTTTAAGCAAAGCCTTTGAAATTCTTTTAAAAAATGTTTACAGTAGTTAAAGAAAGATCACATTTTAAAGGTACATTTCTAATTACATTCTGGCAGAACCTTAGCTGGGAACACTACCAGCACTATTTTGATAGCAAAAGCTGTGACAGTTACATCAGCTAAGGTTATCTGCTGTCTGCTGATTATCATGATCAAATTCAAACACAAGAATATGGTCAGCAGACCATATACATCACCTAGAACACTGAGGTGCAAAAATTGGGAATAACCTTATGAAATCTGCAAGTGTACCGAATAGGACTGGAGAATTTCACTGGAAGAACTAAACAACTTCAAGGACTGAAGCAGTACAAACAGGATCAAATCCAGAACTGCCTAGCTCAAATTCATGAAGCTGGCAGCAAAAAATATCACAATAAACTGGGCACTCGCCAGCTGCACGTGGAGGTGAAAACTCTAGATGGTTCAATCAAAGTCAGGGTTAGCATAAGACCCCTAAGAGAGGCAGCAATGGTAAACAAGTAGAATTCAAAAACACGTGGGGTATTTCCAGCAGTGAGGGATGTGCTGGTCATACGTCACTGGAATACTGTGTAAAATTTAGGTCACTCCTTTCAAGGACAGACACAGCTGTGCTCCATATGGGGGAGTTCCACAGCCACAGCCCTGTCACATGGCCCCCGAGCATGTGCCTGGGCTCCCATGTTTGTGCCTGGGAAATCCCATGCCATGCACTGCATGAGCAGGAAATCCAGCCTGTGGGAAATGTGAACAACACAGATGGCCAGCGAGGCACAATCCGCCCGAGCCTCTTCGGTCACACTGGGCTCACCAAGATGGATTGGCTCTACAGTATGTTGGCTGATGCAACAAGAGAAGCTTCAGAACAAAATATACCCAAACTTTTCATTTGTCCTTTGGGTTTCTGGTAGGTCCAAGCCTTGTTGCACAGCAGTACTCAAATAATACAGCACACGTAGAGTACACCCAGCATGCCCCTGACATGCCACACTCCTTGCCCAGGTGTTCAGCTGTCAAGCTGCATCTGTGTTTGTCTGTGCCTTCCAGATGTCAACCTGACTGATGAGAATGACTGTGCTGAACCAGTGACCATATGCTGTGCTAATGCAAGGAAAAGGAGGAAAGGCTAGAGCCATCTCTCGTTCTCCAATTAATTCCTTCCTTTATGGTGCAGGAAAATGGACTTGTCATGAAACAGGTGCAGAAAATTGCTTCTAGAAGGATCAGAGAAATGGAAAATCCATCTCATGAGAACAGACTGTGCACACATCTGAACAAACAGGTGCAGACCAATGTGAGCCTCAGTCAGCCTCATACTGTCCCAGAATCCACACGGCCTGAATTAAATCAGTGCTAATGAGGTCTCCAGCAGAACTCACCAGCTCAGGCTTAGCATTACACTGCCATAGCCCTACAGGCACCAGGAGAGGGCCAATTCATATCCCAGCTCACTCAGATTGTTAGCAGAGAGCCTGGATCTGCCTGTCCCCATCAGTGCCAGTGTACCCCACAAGAATTTGGCTTGTTGGTCCCAAAGGAGCAGTGTCCAGGGGGGTAGGACTGCCCTCAACAATCTTAAATCTTTGCCAATCTAATGATTCTAAAATTTTTTAACTCACAGAGAAAGGGAAAACAGGATAACTGCCTCAGCAAAGAGACAGTGTTGGCACACCCACAAGCAGTGTAAATATGCTGTAGATACATTTAAGCTGAATATGAATAATTCTATCCATTATAGCAGCAAGAACCTGGAAAAGCTTTCACAAGTAGTGGAGGAAAAATGTAATTTTAAGGTGACGCTTGATGTTTGTGAACAGATCTCTGTGCCACAGAGGTGTCTGAAACACCCGCAGTTGCCCCACAAGACCCCACCCTGAAAACCTCTGTTAGCTGTGAACTGCAAACCAAAATCCAATTGAAATCAGAAATTTAATTAAAAGCAGCACTTCTGAGCCAGCTGCTGGCAGGCATTACACTGGTAAAAAGTGACAGCTGCTTCATTGGCAGTGCAATGTCAACAACTGTAGAAGAGGCCAAGGAATAGGCATGAGCCACAACTGCTCGAGGATCACCCCACTTTGAAGAAGATATTTGTAAAAAAGGCTTCAGAGGCTTTTGTCTATGTTTCATCAGCTAAAATGCTTTACTCCTAGTTTATATTTATATTTTGCTGCTGTCTTCTTTTTTTGTTTGGGGTTTTTTTGGCTCAGAGTGAGCATAATGCCAATTAAAATTAGTTAAGAGAGAAAATGTCAGGTTTTCCAAATACAACATAATTGTTCTTTAAAAACTATTCCCTCATTACCTAGTAAATACAGGGTTTGTTTGCAATAAATGTGCATTTCACAGATCTTTCCCATTTATACAAGTGGACTTAGATCACTTTGATCCATTTTATTTGCATATGTAAGTACATTATTCCCATTTTTAAAAAGGAGTTATTAATACTTTTCTAAAAAGGCAACATTATCTTCTTTTAAGAAACTCAAACTTGATTTCAAGTAAGACAGAGTAGTAAGGGATTAGTACTGTCACAAAATCAATTTTATTAAAACGTCCAAAAGTATAGTTGGTTTCAAAAAAATGGATTTGCACATATGTTAATATTCAGAGGCAATTTGTGGCCCTTAAATTAAGTTTCACAGGGAAGCGTGGACCATTCCAGGTACCCAGAATAATTCACACACTGAAGAGAGTGAACTGGAACCCAAAATTTCATATCTAAGTTTAAAAGTAACTATTTAGTCTTTGGTTGGTATTTTCCTGCTAGAGCTTCAGGTAGAAGTGATGTGCCCTCAGAAATGATGAGCTGTATCACATAGATATGCTTGTCACAGTTTTTCTCTGTGAAGAGACTATATTTCTTAGTCTAAGAATAACTTTAAAATTCACAGAAAGTGAGAACTGTGGAGCAGTTAAAAATAAAAAGTCATAGGAGGACACACTGTTAGGCATAAACATTGAGACCCTTCAAACCAACTTGAGCTGTTGAGCTAACCTAAACATTTCGGGTCAGATCCTGATCCCAGTGAATTCCAAATGATCTCCAGTGATAACTAATGTTTCTCCTTTTATTTCTGTTTTCCTGCTAATGAGTATCAGATATAACATTGCAAGACTACACTGTAAACAAAGTGCAAAGTTAATCATTTTCAAAGGAACACTTTATGCACAGTATGCTGTGTAGGGAAGGAATTAAGCCTAAGTAAATGAACCACGAAGGCAGATGAAAATATACAGAGAAAGCAAAAAAAAAAAAAAAAAAAAAAAAGCAAGTTAAAAAATTACTGAATTACTGGGTATATGATGAAGGCAAATGCTGCTTACGAGGAAAATTCAACAGCTGAGTAAAATGCTGAGTAATTTCATTTGTGCGTTAAATTATTTGCAATTTCCTGCATAAAAGTAAAAAATAGAACAGAAACTCAGGATCTTGCTATGCCAAAGATCTTTTCTTCATCCAAGAGCAGAGGAGCTAGAAGGTTTACACAATTTTATGTCAATTAAAATATTCCATATAAACAACACATACTTGTCCAAACTAACTGACTTCCACTTCCAATTCTTTCTGGGCAAAGTCTGAGAAAGAAATACTGCATTGAAATATAAAATAAGCAAATTTCATCTATTTTGGAACAAGTGAAGAATTACATGCAGCTCAGACACATCAAAATCTTTCTATCTGGCTGCAGAGGGCTATTATTAGGATGTGTTAAACCTGTCCAGAAACTTCTTTCTACTATTGATAAACAATCCACACATTAAATTAGGAGATTAAGACATGTATTCCTTCCAGCTCTTATGTATGTTTGTCATTAATCCAAAACAACATTGCCAAACCTCGACCACAGAAATAGTAAAAATAAATACCAAAGGTCTGGGAAGAGAAATCCTGAGGTCACAAAGAGAAGGTAACTTCAAGGGAGTATCCTGGAAATTAAGTCTTATAAATCATCATGAGCTGAAAGAAACAAATTCAGCAATTGCATAATGCCATTTTACATGGCTAAAAATAATAAGAGTCGTGGGGTGAATGCCAGGAAAAAAAATCACTGGAAAACTTCACAAACATTTATGTTCAAATAAAAGGCTTGAAGCAAGAAAGTCGTTTGATGAGAGCCTCAGTGCACAGCAATGGTGCCTTCCAGCCTCCTGCTTGGCATGCCACTTGCTTCAAACGAGTCAGTCATGTTTACAGCAATCATTTACATAAAACCAGACCCCATTATGTTCATAATATACATTTTAGTGATGGTGGGGATAAAAGGTCAGCAGAATAATCATCTCCATTCTATATTCAAAGTAGCCTGATATTCCTGCCTTTCTGGGTATAGTAAACTCCTCCATTCTTGCTAAAGTGTTTGTTCCTCTACAGCTTATTCAAAACCATTAAACCATTGCTGGGTAAAACCATTATATTGTAGAAAATGATGGTCACCCTAAAGAAGATTATCCTATACATGATCCCTAAAGATTTTCCTTGAATAAATGTTTTTTTAAATGCTATTTTTTCCTGCCTTCCCCTCTCAGTCTGTTAGAGATTGAAAATTCAAACGTGTGTATTATTTCAGGCAGGGCACATGCAATCGCCTTAAAACCTGAGAATTATTAAATTATATTCAAATTCCTTATACTTCACTGCACTTGCTAAGGAAAGTGAGATGATGAATATTGGACCCTGAGTTTTCAGACCTCCTTTTGTCTGTTATACTGCACGGCTTGGGCAAAATCACAATCACAAGGAAGGCACCAGGAGTTTTGCTGCTGATCACTTACAGCTTTCATCACACAAACCTTGGGGCTCTGAGAACCAGCTTGTGGCAAAGACAGCCAGGCAGCAGTGAGACCCTCCCATGGCAAAGGATCTCAGAGGAGTGGTGTTCCTTTTACCCTGGCAGAGACTGGACCTAGTCTTTCAACTCAAAACTCTCCCAGTAACATTTTGAGAAAATACTCTTGCTACACTGCCTTTTAAAAGATGAAAAACTAACCTGAGCCATCAGCCTGCTGTGCCCATCTCTCTAAACAGTGTTAGTGTATTGAATTTTTATGTCAAGTGCTGAAAGATATTCTGTTGTAAAACACTGCACGTGGTGAACTTTTTAAAACCTTCTTAGAGGAGATTTAGATTCAAGCAAATTGCATCTCCTTATCCTCATCTACAGCACACCTGAAACAAAGACAATGGAAGAAATATTTTCTCTTTTCTGCCAAGGACTTCATCTGTATTCATTGTGTATGAAGTCGCTGCTTAAGTATAACTCTACGGGGTTCCACTTCTGGACCAGACTGTTGTCTTTGCTGCAGAACAAACCATTCAGATGACTGTAATTATACTGTACTACCAGGGGGTCCAGCCTGAGCTCTTGAGCCACAGCAGCTTTCAAGCAGTTTGCTTGATGGGTAGCAGGGATGTGCTTGGCACAGGGGGTTCTGGATAATCTGATTTCCCACTGATGGAAGTGTGTTAGCAGCTGCTGTTGAAGTTGATATTGCTGGCTGCCCCCAGAAGCCAGCTGTGCACCCCCATCCAGCTACACAGCCCAGCAGGACCTTGTGACAGCCACTGTCACCTCCTGTACATCTCCTATGCTCCTCACTACACAAATGGGTAAGACTACGCACATTTGCAGTGAAACTTGTTTCTGCTCTTAACACATTCTCACTATGCAATTCCACCCAGGGACAGATGGATAATATTGCTAAGTCAGTCTGATGGGATGGTCCTGTTAGCCCTACCTCGGCCACAGGCTGTGGCCATTTCTCTTGTGCCTCCCCTGCATCATGAGTGATCATTTCCTTTGGCCATTAGCAAGTTTAGAGAACTAACCTGTCAGGAAATAACTCTTTTTTTCTAAAGCCAAGCTCCTCTGTCCCCTCAGTCCCCAAAGCATGTCACTGCAGGATCACGCAAGACAGTGCAAGCAGAAGTGAGGCAGGATTAATGGGATGGAAAGTTGCACCTTTTTCTCATGCAAGCTGCACTGAAAGTTATGCTATTAGACACTATTTTAGGGATTCTAAAGTAAACCAAATCACCAAAACCATCTGGGTTTAAAACCAGAATTCTTTAACCCAGAACCTTTTGGTTTTGTAGTTTCTACCCCAGCCTAATAGGCTGCTGGCACAACAGGGGCACTAGGGAGCAGCCATGGAGAGGCCGGTGGAGAAACCCACTAACACATCAGGGAAACAGGAAACTGAACACTTGGTTACACAGCAAAGCCTTGGTAGATGGCTCACAGACTCAAGACAATGTTGGTTTCCACTCACTCAGGGTAAGACCTGAGCATTGCACTAACAGACCTGTGGCTGTGGAATCAGTCCTCCCTCCAAATTAAACAACTCTTTCCCAGTTCAACCCAGAGTCAGCAAAAAGTGAGGGAAAAAAGATTTTAAAAGCTGCAATGCAGGGAACTTCTTTGTCATATATGACACACTTGTCATGTATTCAAAGGTGAGAGTGACAGAGTGGGTAAGAGATTCAAAGTCCATGGCTCTGCTAGTGATTTTATAGATGAATCTGCAGCATAGCAATTTTTTCTTTCAATACTCAAACCTACTCCAGGCACTGCCTAGGTGCTTGGCTTTGTATGTCTTTTCTGAGTCATATATATTTTATTTAAAAAAAAAAAAAAAAAAAAACAGAGGGGAGGAAAAGAAAAATAGGTGTCATCTAAAAGTGATGAAAGATTGAGAGGGAGGTAGCTCCAGAGACAGCCAGACCCATGCACAGACTCCAGCATATGGTAGCTTTTTTCCAGAGGTGTCACTACAAGCAAACAACTGCAAATGGAGTTTATCCACCACCAATTTCAGCCATATAACATTTACCCACTTCTTACAGATACCAGACAGGTGAGTAATTTACCACTGCACCACTGCACCTCTCTTCAGTCACTGGGTAGCCACCTACATGAGTAGAAATTGTCTAGCTCTTATTTCAGGAAAGTCTTTTTCATTTCCTTCACATAGAGTTCTACCACATTAATGACATGGAGCTTAGATGACATTAGAGGTGGAACTCTTCCAAAATACATTTCAGTTCCTGTCAGAAAGTATTGCGTGCCTTTGTGCAGGAAATTATAAAATAGAAAATAAACATGTAAATATACCATTTCAACACATCCTCTACATCAAAGCAGACCTGATGGTTTTAATTTCAGCTTTTTGAGGTTTTGCTTTTATAAGTTGCTGAATTTATTTTGTAGCTCCTGTTATGAAAAGAACTTTAAAAGAGTTATAAATTACATTTATCAAATGAAGAAAAACTACAGCTATAAAGTTCTCAGAAAAAAGGAAATAATGTGAACCATGTATGTGCACTTGTGTGAGGACACACACACACAAACTTATGTATTTTTAGGTTAGTGACTGCTGAACCACAGACCTCATGCAGAAGAGTAAAAACCACCCATAACCAGATGTGCCACTGTAAAACCCATATTTTAGGATATATTCTATGAAATCCTCAGTGTGCAGGAAGACATAAGTTCCCACAGTATTAATATCAGTGATATGGATTCCTAGAAAGACTGACTACCTTCACACACCTAAAAATAATCCAAGCTCCAACTGGGAGGTACAGCCCCTGTGAAGTAGGGAGGGGATTTACCGGAGTGAAAACACAGAATTTTGAAAACCATCCAGCTTAACACCGAAGTGAGAACAGCAGAGAGACGTCACTTCAAACCTTCCAAGAACCAAAGGGCTGCCGAAGGAATTCCACCCTTTCCCACGGAGTGAATACATGAGCACTGCACCTCAGCTGAGCACGTCGGTGCATGGCTTGTAGGGCCATGCAGAGCCACCATTCGTTTCACTGGGAAACACTGGCCTCAGGATATGCTTGAATTTTCCTGTGGCAGGAAAGTGTAGCAGTGGGCTAGTGAAACAAAATGCCTCAGTTCTCTGCTCTACCCACAGTTGAATAGGAAACCCCAATCTAAAGGTTTCCCCCTAGCTATGAAAACAAAGCAAAGCTGTTTCCAGGGAATGGAGAAAAAGTCATTTCCAACGTCCCTATCCAGCTACAAATAGGGTATATAAGACCAAATAGCTTTTTTACCTCGGAATATCTCCCACTGATCTAGTAGAGCAAAGTTTGTTGATATTCAGGGTTACAAACCCATCTGTTTACTCAGGCTTTTGTCTGTCAGCATAGTTTGAAGAGGTCACTTTGAGAGATCAATTTTTTTTCCTGGGGGTTTCTTCAGAGCTACCACAATTTGTTATTGCGTCTGTTTAGAGGCTTTAATTTGTGGTTTTCAAGATTGCATAACTGCACAGAGAGGTGGTGAGAGGCCCACATGAATAGTTCAAAATAAGTTTGACAATATAGTAAATATCTGCTCAGTAATTTTCCTTGGACTGAGCACCATGGAATGCCAAAGAAGTTATTAATCAGGCTAGAGGATGAACGTGGCTTTATGAGGACTGGAGCATACCTTTCCCTTCAGATGCTAAAATGCTGAATTACCTTGCTGTTGACTCCAACTAAAGATGATGCACCAGGGCACTGCAAACCAGGCATCTAATTAGATTGCTCTAAACCAGCCTATTCGGAACCAGATAAACAAAAAATTAAAATGAGATTTTAATTTTGCCTTTTACTTAGAGTTCTTGTCATAAGTTACATAAAAATGAAGCAAGCTGCCTAGCCTCCCATGAGGAGACTCAGCATTCATTTTTCCATTTTGCAGATGTTAGACGGGAGGCACAGACATGCACAGTCCCTTTTGGACATGCATGAACTGCACCTGGGGAATTGCAGGTCCTTGGGGTCTTTGGGAATCTGCAGCCAGAGACCTGGCATTGGCCACAGGCAGAGATGGGGCACATTGGGTCACATGTCCCTAAGACAGGCACCTGGGTGAGTGTCAGCTGTAGCTGCAGCTCAGGGATGCATGAGCCACATTTGCATAGCAGAGGGCAGTGTTCAGCGTTTTGGACAACTGATGTCCCTTTCTGAGGAAGCTGGCGAGGAAATGATGTGCATGCTGCAAGCTGGGAACCCTGCAACGATGGTTCTGAGCAGGGACACCAAACTACATTTAAGCCCTGTACTTCTGGGACAGGTCTCGATCTATTCCAGCAGGAAGGAATTTACGGGCCATAAATTCCTTCTGATGGGCAAAGACTGAAAGTGAATGGTCGGTGCTCAGCCCTGCATACTGCGAACACTTCGCTACCGATCCACAGCCCACCCAACGCAAAACCACTCTGGGACAGCACACACATCTACCTGGCCGTGCCCGTGAGGTGGCACTTCTGGCCTCAGCTGAAGGATTTTCCAGACCTAGTCCCGTGAGAAGCTCGTGTTTATATGTCACTTGACAGGTGCAGAAAGTACTGCTGGCGCCTCCTGGGACGCCGTAAAGGTCTGTCCTGGCTCGCTGCTCACCTGGGTGCAGTGGGACCCCAGCGAACAGCGGGACACCGCACACGCAGCGCTCTGCTGTCGCCTCCACCGTCCCGTCTGCCCACCCATTGTGGCGCTTCCCACAGCACCGGCCCCGCGGCGCCCGCCACGCAGCCCCGTACTCCGAGTGCCGCGGAGGGGCAGGTGGCGGGGCCGGGGCAGGTGCCGGAGCCCGGGCAGGTGGAAGGGCCGGGGCAGGTGCCGGGGCCGGGGCAGGTGCCGGGGCCCGGGCAGGTGCCGGGGCCCGGGCAGGTGCTGAAGCCCGGGCAGGTGCCGGGGCCGGGGCCGGGGCCGAGCGCGGACACCCCGGGCCGGGCTGAGGGCCCCGCACTCCCGCCGCCGCCGCCGCCACGGCTTCTCGGCCAACAGCTCCCTCTGGCGGCCGCCCGCGCCCCTCCTCCGCCCGGGGCAGCGCCCACCGGCCCGCGCCCACCCTGGTGCCCCCCGCGCCGGGGCCGCCGCCTCCGCCGGAGCCCAGCCCGCCCAGCGCGGGCCCGGGGGAGACGAGGGGCCGAGGCGGCGCCCGCCGCCCGCTGCCCGTCCCGCCGCCGCGGCCCCCAGAGGATGGGGCCGCGGGTTCGAGACCCGGGTGCTCCCGCGGCGCCGGGGCGTGCGATGGGGCGGAGGCTGTGCCCAGGGGGCGACCGGGCTGCCGGGGCGGGGAGGGGAGGAAGGCGCGGGAAGGGACGCGGCGAGGGCGGCCCGTCCCTGTCACCTGCAAGCGCTGCCGGGACGGCCCCCGCTCCCGCCCCGGCCCCGCGCCCGCACAGCCCGTGGGGAGCTGGGCCGGGGGCGGGCTGTGCCTGTTGCATTGTCCTTGGCGGGGCTGTCTGTGAGCGCCCGCTGCTATCTGAGGCCGGGGACCCCGGCGGTGCCCTGTGTCGGACTCTCTGCCCTGCCTGATAGCGGCTGCACCCTGCTCCGTTGCACGTCCCTCGCGGCTCCCGCCGGGGCTCTCTCCCCTTTTGTCTGTGTATTTTTAGGTCATTAGAGTGGAGGGGTAGGTAATCCCCAGGCTCAAGTTCCAGAGGGGCGGGTTCTGGCCGGAGGTGGAGTCACTTTTCATTTAAATCCCTGACTATAAAATGGGCTTAAAGAGAAGCGGGATCTCAGCTGTGCTGCACAGACCCCGGCACGCAGGGTGCGTGGGGGCCCCCCGGCAGCCAGCGCCCTGCAGCACAAGCCGCTGCGATGCTCCACTCCCTCGGCGTTCACACCTTGCAGCTGCTCACCCAGGCGGCCGCCTGCATCCTCCTCTTTCCCCGCTTCCTGCTCACCGCCGTGATGCTCTGGCTCCTGGATTTTCTGTGCATTAGGAAGAAGATGCTGACGATGCCCACGGCGGAGGAGGCGGCCAGCGCCAGCGAGGGGCCGCCCCCCGACGACCCCCCGGTCTGCGTGTCCGACTCCAACCGCATGTTCACGCTGGAGTCTCTGAAAGCCGTGTGGCACGGGCAGAAGCTGGACTTCTTCAAGTCCGCGCACGTGGGTTCCTTGGCCCCTAATCCCGAGGTGATCCAGCTGGACGGGCAGAAGAGGCTCCGCATCCTGGACTTCGCCCGCGGCAAGAGACCCCTCATCCTCAACTTCGGCAGCTGCACCTGACCCCCGTTCATGGCCCGCCTGAGGTCCTTCCAGCGCCTGGCCGCGCACTTCGTGGACATTGCCGACTTCCTGCTGGTGTACATCGAAGAAGCACACCCCTCCGACGGCTGGGTCAGCTCGGACGCAGCCTATAACATCCCCAAGCACCAGTGCCTCCAGGACAGGCTGCGGGCAGCTCAGCTGATGAGGGAAGGGGCGCCCGATTGCCCCCTGGCCGTGGACACCATGGACAATGCTTCCAGCGCCGCCTACGGTGCCTACTTCGAGAGGCTCTACATCATCCAGGAGGAGAAGGTGATGTACCAGGGAGGCAGAGGACCAGAGGGCTACAAGATCTCGGAGCTGAGGAGCTGGCTAGACCAGTACAAAACCAGGCTCCAGAGCCCCAGCACGGTGGTCATCCAAGTGTAAAAAGGACCTGGCAAGAAGCGCAGGGGTGGAGAGGCGAGGGAGGGCGGGAGGAGAGGTGGGGAGGGAGAAGGCACTGCGTCGCGGATGGCAGGAGCTGTCTTCCCGCGGGGACACCCGAAGGAGGCTGCTGCGCGAGCTTTCGAGCAAGACGTGCCATAGTCCTTTCTCTATTCAAATCATGTTGATTTGCCAGCCACGCTCTGTCAATACTGTATTTCCATGTGCGTTTTGTAAATAACTCTTTCTTTCCGTTTTTTTTTTCTTTTGAGAAGCGTTTACTATTTTTTAAGGAGGCTCTCTTCCTACGGGATCTGTTCCCAGCTGCGTGTGTGCGCGGGTGTGTGTCTGAAAAGTTGTGTACAAGTGCTCCGTGCTGCCTAGCAAGTGCTAACTGGGATTTCTAGTATTTCTTTGTGATGACCGATTTTGAAATGGGTTTCTCTAATGCCAGGAAATCGCGTCTGATGTTGTCAAATACTAGAACTGCCAGTAGCCAAAGCTGGACGGAATGTCCTATTTATGTGGGGGGGGTTTTGTAAGACGTTCGTTCACCTTCCTTTTTTTTATGAATTTTTTTAAATAATAAAGGTTGAGTAAATACACGTCTAAGCCTGACTGCCTTTCTCTATCTTCAGACCGCTACGATCACTTTCCCTTTTGCCTACCTCGCAACTCCCTCCCCGCAGCCGAGGAGGGGCAGGCGGAGCGGCAGGCGGGAGAGGATGCGCTGCTGGGGGCTTGGGGGCGGCGAGCCTGGATCGGCGGTGGCAAGAGCGCGCACGGCCCGCGACCCGGAGGAAAGGGAGAGTACTGAGTGTCCCCAGGGGGAAATCCAAACCTCCGGGGCTCCTGGGGGAGGAGACCGGTCAGGAGGACCGCGCGCTCCCTCAGTGACCCCGGCGAGCCGGCCCCGAACTGAGCCCGGGAGGGCGAAGGTGGAGGGCTGACCGGCGCCGTGCAGGCACGTGAGTCCCGGCCAAAAATACAGGCTGAGGAAAGCCGCCCTGGACGGGAGAGCCGCCCCGCCGAGGTCACCCCGTCTCGGGCACGCAGGCGGTGCCGGACCGGAGCCCGAACCGGGGCAGCGCGAACCGCACCTGCGGCGAGGCGGGGCTGAGGGGCTCGGGCAGGAGGGCAGAGCCCAGCCCGGCCGTGCGAGGCTCAGCCCCATCGCCGGGAGCCGGCAGCAGCCCTTCAAAGGGTGCGGGGTGCCGGACCTTGCTCCCTCGGAGCCCGACAGGTGAGACCGGGCGTGGAGAGCACCCCGCACCCTGCGCAGGAGCCATGCAAAGGCGCCCAGAAACAGCGGGTCTTTAAGGACCACCCGCGGCGTCTCTGAACGCCTCCACGTCCTTGACAGCAGAGGGACGAGGCGCCCGAGCTGTTAAGCCCCTAAATTTTGGAGAGGGGTGCACGGCCCCAAGGCAGGGCAAGCTGCGGACGCCGCTCTCCTCACCTGGGCACCGAGTCGCGCCCGCAGTGCTAAACTAGACCCGCGGAAAGCTGTTTGTAAGGGCGTTCTAGCTCCTGTCTTGACAATGTTTCTCTGGACCCGTAGCGTTCCAGTCTCTCAACATTCACGGTTGAGACGAGCGCGCGTAACCTCTCCCGCCGCTCCCCGCAACAAAAGCAGCTCCCAGTGGTCCCTCGCAGAGAAATCAGACTCCCCGACCCCGTAGCCCCTCTGAAAATCGGGCCGCTCTAGGGAGGTGTCAAAAGATCCTGCTCAGGTGCCCGCTTGGGGCTTCCCGACCCGCCTGGCCATTGCGCCTGCTCTGACGGCTCGAAAGCCTTTCAACCCTGCACCCTTGCGCTGGCCCTGAGCGCAGACCCCCGGCACCGGGCTCAGGGCTGCAGCGGAGAGCAGACCCCCGGCACCGGGCTCAGGGCTGCAGCGGAGAGCAGACCCCCGGCACAGGGCTCAGGGCTGCAGCGGTTCCGCCCGGCTCAGGCGCCTCCGGTTGATGCTGGGGGGGCGGGGCGAGAGCCCACCCCGGGGTGGACTTGCTTCCCCTAGCTGGGCGGTGGTCGCCAAGCACTGAGCCCTCTGCGGAGCCCCGGAGTGGAGGGGAGCCTCGGCGACATCCCCAAGAGGACAGGCTGCGGCAGGGTATCCCCCCGCTCCCTCCGGCACGGGCTGCGCCCGCCCAGGCACGGCAAAGGCGTGGGTGCCTGAGCCGCGGCCAGCCCCGTCAGTGCCTCCCGCCTGGGCACATCAGCCTCGGCTCCCTCCCGCCACCCCACGCGGGACGAACGAGCGCTCCTCCCTGGTACGAGACTCCCGAGCACCAGCAAACCTCGCCCTGCCCCGCTGCGGGACAGCAGAGCCCCCCGCTCCGCCCTGCTGCCCGCGGCTCCCAGCGCGGTCCTGGACCTGGCCTTGCCCCGCAGCGCCTTTCCCAGCCCCACGCACGTCGTGCCATGAAAACCTAAGGCAGAGGAGCAGCGGGTCTCCTCTCGGCTACAAGGGCAGCCTATGTGTACGCGTTACTCTTTCTTTTTTTTTTTTTTTTTTTGGTACTGCTTAGTTTTCTTTATTTTACAATGAAGCCATTCTTTGCTTTCTCACCTCGTTATCTCTTTTCCCTTATGCGCTTTTGGCATGCTTTATTTGTAATCCGAAGTTACGGGCAAGACTCGGGCACATCCCCACCCCGGCCTGGCCCCCAGGACATTTTCCGGTCATACGGACAGAAATGGTCATTGTAGGCTTTAATAATAACAGAAACAGCCTCATCTTTACTCTCTACTACTAGCAGATCTTGGTCAAAGGCTATATGAGGTCAGGATTTTTTTTTCCCTAAATAAGTCAGCTTTCTAAAGCTACATTCCTCCTTTAAACCGAACACAGTGCACTTATTTATCACTTTCTCTTTAATCAGCAACAGAAGAAAAATTTGCTATGAATTCCTGGAATCCCTGAAAGAGATCGCACTTTTCCTTTGCACAAATCAAAGTTATCTGCTCCTATTATATCTTCCACTTAAAATGAATCACAAGCCACCATCCCACTGAGCTTTCTCGGGGATACTTGTTTAGCACAGACGAGAACAATACGCTGTACATCTAAAGAGCCCAGGGCGGCAGAAGCCTCTCCGACTGATACAAAGGATTGAGAAACGTCCTATCTTTAAAACGCATTTTTAGTGCCTTTCCACCTCCCTAGTGCACGACAAACAGAAGTCAGAGAGCGTGGAGAGATTTATCAGAGAGAGATCTGAGTGGCGATTACATGTTCTGTCAATAATTAATTGAATTATGTCCTCATCATAATTACATACAGTCCTCTAGCCAGGAGGAGAAAAGAAAGAAGGAAGTTGTGGTGTGGTCAGAGGGGGATCTCAGGACATGGTTCCAGTCATTAAAAATGTGATGTAACATTGCAATCTGGTGTATTCTGGGGCACAAATGGGGAAACACAAATGAAACCAACTACTAAAATATTATTTGCTTTACAGCAGGGAGACAGAAAAAGCACTTGCCTTCGTTAGTTGTTTTCACTACTACTTTCTGCTGGGGATTTAAAGGTATTTTGCCATGCAAAGACCAGAGGTCTTGCTCATTTGAACTATGAGCTATATGTTGTAGGCTTTCTATTGTTCACCACATACTATCTGACAACACTGGATATTTCTGATCTTTCAAATAAAAATTTAAATCAGTCTAGAAATTAAAATTTATCTGGCAAAGCATCCTATACTCAATACAAATGTAGAAATGACACATTCAAATAATCTTGCAAGCAAATTCTTATTCTGACACTAATTTTTCTGTACTTCTTCCAGTCCTAAGGGAGATCATCATATCATTATTAATTTATTATTTACTAAGAGCTGTTAGAGTACTCATTTGGTACACAAATGCAAGAAAACAAAGAGCTCGATTCAGTTCTCCCACAAGTTTTGCACTGGTGTAACTTCAATGACACGGGTGTAGTCACTTCAGAACCACCTGGGTGTAATTATGATCAAAATCTGGGCTATTGCACTTCCTTTGCTTTTCTAATGGTTCAAAACCCCTATTTTTCTACAGCATGCTGCGGAAGACAGACAGCTGTTTGCATACAGAGCTCAAAAATCATTCTCAAGTTCCTCCTCGCTGCCAGTGCCAGTGCCCTATATCCTGCCACAATTTAGGCATGTCAGCACATTTCCTCACCGTTCTGCATCCTCCCTACAGCATGAGAGATGTAAACCCCATCAATAGGTGTTTCCTTCCACTTGTTAAGGCACATCCTCCTGGTGTCTTGAGCTTTAGACCAGGTAGCTTTTCATTCTAATTGCTTTTAAGATCCAGCTGCCAAAAGGGAATTTGACACCTGCTTCCCTCTACAAATTTCTCTTTTCAGACAAATGTTTGAAGATGCCTCCTGAAAAGGGATTTATTTATGAACTCCACTTAATTGACTAACTCATGTATTTCTCATCTTCTTAGCCTTCCACCTGTAAACCTGGAAGTGGTTTACAGTGGTAAATGCTAACACTCAATGGCCAAAAACAACTAGAATTGCCAACAATACTCAGTACTTGCTGGGTAAAAACGCAATACAGGACAAGGTTAAAATCCTTCAGCTAATATGTTTTGCATGAGAATCCTTCTCAGGGCTTATGCCCTCAAAAGTAAGGCTGCTTCAGTCTGGTCCATAGAGCTCCTGTGCCAATCAGACTTAGGAGATCAGGCCTATGTATTGCTTCATATCTCTTTTGCAAGTTAATAGCTCTATCCTGACTTTGCTTATGGAAGCATTTGCTTCCATTTCCTTTCAAGTAATAAATATTCCCCATCTTTAAAGGACCTTTAGGACATGGCCATATGGGGTAAGGTAGCCCAACCCCCTACACATGATCCTCCAGTGTCCAGAATTACCTCCACACGGAGGTGATCCCTGGAAGTCTGATAAAGATATCCAAGAGCTGCATTTCTTATGGGAGTCTTCAAGAATGAACTGGCACATAGTCCCCAGCAGAAGAGCATCCCATTATCCATTGTAAAGTAATGGGCACTATGAAAAATTATATACAGATTTTAAAATTATAAATTAGATTTTACTGAACCCCCTAGCAAAGAGGGTAAGAACCATGGCAAAGCTTTCAGTCTTTTATGCCCATCTTCTCTCTCTCATCATCTTAGGTTTATAAAGCAACTAGAGTTTGAGCAGTCTGCATTTGACCAGATTTTCACATCCATTTCAAGGCACCCCAGGTTGGATTTTTAGGGTCGTATTTGTATTTTTCTTGTGTCTGGCTTTTTGTGCCTGAAGAGCCAGTCAGGCTGTACATTCAGAATCACAGCATATTCTGAGCTGGAAGGAGCACACAATATTTATCAAGTTCAACTCTTGTATGAATGGCCCATATGGGGATGAAACCCACAACCCTGGCATTACTAGTACCATGCTCTAACCAACTGAGCTAATCCCTTGCAACAGACAAAATTCAGTGTATTTGTTTAGTCACTCCAGGTTATCAGGCATTATGTACCACGTTATGGAAATTAAATGATATGTCACTGCACAGAACCTCACTTCAAGTATCATAAATTCAAAAATTTTGTGTTGAAGCATCATCCAGAGCTTTCTCTGAGTTCATAGAACTTTGTAAGCATAATTATGTCAAAGATATCATTAGTGCCAAAGATCTGATAATGAGAATAATTTCTAAGAATAAAAATACTTTCATAGCATCAGGAAAATGTTTTAAATATATGTTTATTAAAAATACATTTTATTAAGTTATAAATGAAATTTTAAAATATATGTTATGACTTTAAGAATTGTTATAATGGAAGTGATCCTTAAAAAAAGCTATGGCACTGAGTTGAAGAAATTCTGGAAGTTGCACAATTCAATGCAAGAAAAAAATATTGTTTATTTGATCAATTTCCATTTGTGATGAAGGACCATCAGGAAAGAATAGGGCACAAGGCTGCTGTCAACCAGATTTGCAGCACATGGCCATAGAGAACATACTGTGCCACTAACACACAGACGCATACAATTGCAGAGATCAAAATTAGCCCAAAGTGGTTTTGGAACATTGGAAAGGGAGAGGCAGGGAGTTGTGCATTTTATAGAATAAAATAGTTATTTCAAGAAGTGATAAATATACAAAAATTTTCAAAAATTGCCCAGTTCATTTCTATTTCTTCTCACTCAGAAGTGGAACACATCCACTGCATGTGTGTTGGTGAATAACGAACAGTTCAGGGAAAATGGAAAACACTACATGGAACTCAGTTGTCCAGTTCCCTCTAATTCATTTAATCTTTTTTTTCCTTTTAACTGTATATTGCCTTCTCTAGAATGCATACCACTGGAATGGTTATGCTGGGCTCTAGTTTTTTTGACGTTCACGCAGATCTGTGTGAGTTCCAGTTAGTGTTTAGCTGACTGAAGTATCTTCAATACTAAATAATCTACCATGACATCAAACTGAGTCAATAGTTCTATCTACCTGATTAGAGCAAAAGTATGGTAAGCAAATGCAACAGAAGAATTTGGAACTGTTCCCCAGAACTGACCGGCAAGACCTCTCATATTCCCATGAGACGTCTTTCAGTTGATTCATTCAGCCGTAATAAATTCCAGAAATTATCTATTGGGAGGAACAGAATGGAAGGAAAAAGAGCAGATTGAGGAAGAAATGTCATGGATCTTGAGTTTTGGGTTTTTTTACTGACTGAGTAAAAGTCTACAACTGCATTCTCATGAACACAAAGACAGGTTTGGAGGAACTCTGTAGTGATTTACTGGTAGAACTGAAACAAATTGGTGTGTACCATAGAAGTACATCTGTGTTTTCTAAAATTGGATAGGAAGCTACCCAGAGAGATGTATATTAGCACTTCCTGCAGACACTGCTGGAAGCTGAAAAAATCGTTTTTCTTTTACCACATATTCTGTGTTACTATGAAATCACTTTGGAATCTTCTGTTTTGTTAATAAATCTAATCCCGAGAAAAGAGACTTGACAAAAAGGAAAATAGGAGTTTATCCTATTCCATCTTTCCAGTTATTGAACATGCCCAGTGACTAACAGTTCATTCCTAGATCTGTCAAGCTCCTCTTGCTCAATGCAGCAGGACAGTGGTTCATGGGCCTGACAATGGGGAAGAAGCCTCTGAGGTCCCTGAGACTGCAGCCCTGTGTCACAAATGCATGAATTAAGGGCCAAGCTGTGGGACAATGAGAAGAGGGAGTTGATTATCTACTTCCCATGCCCAGCACTGACAGCTGGCAGACATGCCCAGGTAAATATTGTCTCTGAAACCTGATGCTATTTTTGCTACCAGGTGAGCACTCAGGGCATTCATTGCAATTCCCGTGGCATTCATTTTTAGATGATGGACGTGTCATCATTGCAAAATGGAATTTGGGGTTTTTTGGAAAAGAAATCAACGCTTAAGTCATAATTTTGAGCAAGTCAAAAGACACCCAAGGGTGTGATTGCCTCGTATGCTGTTCTTTTTAATAAGGCCAAGGAAAAGCATCACTGGATGGGATCGTAATCATCTGCTGCTCTAATGCGGACAATCGAAGAAGTTTCCTTACTGATGGAAGTAAGGCTGATGACTGTAAATTCATCATTATGGATACCACTCAGAGTCATTTGGCATGACATTTTTTATGCACAGAACAGAAAAGTGCAGTATTAGCTCCTGAGAGATTGGATGAGTTGTACATCCATTAATGCGCATAAGAGAAAATGTTTCCCAGCTCTGACTTATCTCCTACACAAACTGAGAAGATGCAGATTGTCTTGCTGCTGTTTACTCAAATTTTGGGTGCATTTTTTCATTCTGTCCAAAGTCCTGTTTATTCAAGAACCTTCTATCATCCTGCATTGTAGATTTTACTGCTGACTCTGAGATCATAACAGTCTGGCTGTGTTCACACATTATGAAATCTACTGGATGACAGGCAATATGAGAGAAAATTAGTTGCACTAACCCCATAATGTATAAACATTTCTCAGTTCACTGCTTTGGGAAATGAAGGAATTGGTAGATAATAAGTGCAGGAAAACTGGACAAATTTTTGGTCAAATTTTTTATCCACCCAAGTTGCCAGTTCAACCTGATTAAAATCCATGTGTCATCCATCTGAAAACTGCAAAATTAGTCCACCAAGAATTCATTATAACATAAAAACACTAAAAGTAAAACCAAAAAGCTATGCTCATTTTCATAATAGAGCACATTTTTAATTTAAGATGTTTCATTTCTAAATATAATTAAATTTAATTTCCCAGGAAAAAAATTAGTTTCATTTCCCATTTTGGCCAACACAAAAATCTACATTTTGCTGTTATTCAAGTGAAATTCCCTTCTCTGTAGTGCTTCTTCCTGTTCATGAATTGCTCAGGAACTGGTTATGATTTGTTAATTTATCCACACACTTCATCAATCAAATTACATGAAGAAATTTCAGCCAAGAATGTATCAACTAATTGTTCACTTAGCATATTTATTTCACTGTGATATAGAACCATCACTTACATTAATGATGTCATATTTTCTCCCCTGCTGATTATATGGCTATTTTTTTCAGAGAGGAAATACCAAATATTGAGTCATGGCATTTATCAGATGTGAATTATCAGACGAATAATCATTAAATGTTTACAAGGTATACAAAGTTTCTTTCTCGACAGCAGCATTACCCACTTTTTAGCCACTGACACATTTTCAGGACTCTGAACCAACATCTTTTATTTAAAAATATGCACAAACTATAATTTATGGGAGAGACCTAGATAATAAGAATGCTCTTAAAAATAATAATTTAAAACCTAGATTTTAGTATTTAGGCTTCCAGTATAAGCAATAGGGAGAAGTCAATCCTTCCTCAACTGCCAGATAGTGAGGACACTCACTTAAAGGAGGATGTTCTGGTACAAGCCCAGCCCATGTCCATGGATCTGAACCTGGAAATTCCATAACCCGGACAACATCATAGTCTGTGAAATACACAAACCATTTTCTTGGAACTTTAGGGGAAGAGGTACTGATCAGCACTTGTGGGGAATGGTGGAAGAAACACTGTTGACTTTCCTAGCAAAACTACTTACTGAGGATATAAAACAGCTGTGTTACAGTATCAAGCAAAATATCAGGTACATGCCATAACTGTGAGGCTACTACTTAATTCCAGATGACCAACATTTTTCTTTATTTTATTCTGACCAGAAAGTCTATTCTGACTTGAGAAAACTTCCCAACATTTAGCCAATACATTCCCTCATAAAAGCACTGAATTTACCAGAAATTTACACACACTCCAAAGAAAACGCAAAAAAAAAAAAAAAACCCCAAAGAAAACCCCAAAAGAAAAAGAAAAAGAAAAAAAGGAAGAAGAAGAGCAGTTTTATTCAAAACTTTTAGGTCAGCTCTAGGATGGACTTTTGGACTCCCTTGTAATTGCTTTCATTTTCCGACTGGTCAACATGATTACTTATCTTCCCCTGCTGTGCATATGACCAAGTGTTGTGTAGGCAGGCGTGCTGGCCAATAAAACCTCAAAATGCAGTGAAACATTTCCATCAGTGCAAGCAACAGTTCTCAGTATAAATAATTGTCTTCTCATATCTCCCCAGGCCCATTCTTTTCCTTTCTTTCTCTCTCACTTGAATTTCCTCAGAGATGTTCTTTCTCCATCAACATAGCCTCATGTTACTTCTCTGCAGCTCTGCTGCCCTCCATTCTAAACTCTGGCATTACAGTGAAACTTCCAAGAATTCCATTCTCTGAAGCATTATGAGTCACACTGTAGTCCTTAGCAATATTTTTAAAACACCAATGTTTTTTTAATCACTCTTGAGACCCACAGAAGAAAGTAAGGATATTATCTTGCTAACTTGCAGTCGTGGTTGTTTTTTCTATTGCCACCCACACTCTCTCATCTTTCTCCAGATACTCTGCTCCAGTCTCTCAATAGTGCAGGCATATGGTATTCAAGCATGCCAGAGTCTGACTTCAAGTTTTAGTCATTTTTCTTCCTGTAAAAAGGATGGAGGGACATTAAGCCTATGACCATTTGAGAGCTTTCTTTATGTGAGAGTTTTATTACGGTTTATACTTTCAAAAAACTTGAGTTCTATACCATGAAACTAACAGAGAAGCATCAGTTCTAAGCCATAATTAATCTTATGTGAATACCAGCAATGCCCTGTGTATGGCAGAGGCAGCACAGAAATCACTGGTACAACAGTGAACATAGGAAAGGGAGAATTTATGCCTGCTTCTGGCACTGATTAAAAAAAAAATTAGCCTAGAAGATGGGTTATCTTCAGGAGCTTTATTTGTAAATACTATCCCTGATAAGAAAAACATAAATCTTGAGTCTGCTGTTTGAAGAACTTTCCATTTTAATTAGAAAAAATAATCCAAGTTATTAAGCTATAGTAATCAGTTAATTTTCATTGTATGTTTCAAAGATTTCTCCTTTTTTTTTGAGCATGAGTGATGAGGCAGCTTGTATTACAAAAAGGTTACTTGCAGCTTAGGACTGAAGTTCCACAAATTGCTGTTATCTGCTGTGCAGATGCTCATGTGACACACTGAATAAATATACCTTAAGGTAAGCACATAACAGTGAACAATGGGCATTCAATAAAGGAGATCCCTAAAGACAACAGCTATCTGAGTTATGTAGAGATCAGCTTTTGCACAAAGCACTTGAGGATGACTGCCTGCCCCATGATAGTTTTTAGACAAAGCTGCCAGGAAATAAGAGGATGAAAAGACCTAGATTCTAAATTACCAGCTGATCATGTGAAGAATGTACATTATTCTTAGGTCTCAAAAGTTACTGAAAAATGGTCAGTGAGCTTGCCTGTGCAAGAGATGGTTGAGAGAACTGTGAAAATAAACACATCATTGAGAAATGGAGGTAGGATGAGTGAGATTTACTTAAGAAAAGGCGAGAACAGTGTTAAGTGAAATAGAAAAGAATACATATTAAATAGTAGCATTAATGCAGTAAGCCAGGAAGCAATGAGTGATCAAGACTCCTCAGGAATCAAAGTTAGATGAGGGATTTTATACACATGTATTCATGTATTTATTTGTCTACATAAAATAAAGCACCATCATTCTGAAACTGCTCATTTTACATCCAGCTCACACAGGGCTGTTCTATCTCACTGCCTCATACCTAGAAGTGTGGAAAAGAAATAAACTTGCCTTTCATCTGGTAGGATTTTGCTTCCACTCTATGTGTCTTTAAGAAATCTTCACCAATTTTTTTATTTGATTGTACCAATACAAAACTTTTGGAGTGTGTTTTAACTCCTGGGCTGCATCCAAGGCAGTGTGGCCAGCAGGTCAAGGGAGGAGATTCTGCGCCTCTGCTCTGCCCTCACCCCACCTGGAATTCTGCATCCAGCTCTGGGGTCCTCAAGACAAGAAAGACATGGACCTGTTAGAGTGAGTCCAGACGAGAGCCACAAAAAGGATCAGAGGGCTGGAACACCTCTCCTACAGAGACAGACTGAGAGAGCTGGGGTGGTTCAGCCTGGAGAAGAGAAGGCTCCAGGAAGAATCCATGGTGGCCTTCCAGCACCTAAAAGGGGCTTATAAAAAGAGGGAGTGCAACTTTTTACACAGATAGTGAGAAGACAAGGAGAATGGTTTTAAACTAAAGGAGGAGAGATTAGATATAAGGAAGATATTGTTTACCCAGAGGGTAGTGAGATACAGGAACAGGCTGCCCAGAGAAGTTGAGGATCACTCATTCCTGGAAGTGTTCAAGGCCAGATTGGATAGTCCTTGGAGGAATGTGGTTAAGTGGAAAGTGGCAGGGGGGTTGATGGTCTTGATGATGGTTAAGGTCCCTTCCAACCCAAACCATTCTATGATTCTAAAATGCTGTAACTACAAGGCCAAGACATTTAAATATTGCTTTACTCACTGTGGGTGAGTTAAGATAAAAAAAGAAAAATTTCTAGGAAACAGATCAAAATATTAGCACGTTCATTAACCTAATGTTAAACTTTTAAATCCGTATTTAGTCTCCCTAGTGTTGTGGCTAGCACAGGTCTTTCCCGTGGGAACATTTTGCTATATTTCATAAACAAAGATAAAGTTTGGATGTTTTGCAAACAACGTCTCCGGCTTAGGTCAGTTCAGGCTTGGCCAATTGGGCCTAGGGGGAGGTCTCGGGCTGACCAATCTGGGTGACCTCTGTAAACTCTATATATATGGAAATCAAAACAATAAAGTTCTCTTCTCTCTTTCCTTGTCTGAGAACTTGGGTCATTCCTCAGCTAGCGGCTCAACAGTGACATCGTGTCACTAAAGTTGTTAATTCTCAGTGACAGATATGCACAAATCTCAGTGAATGGGTATGAGGTACAACTCGGCTAAACATCACACTATCTAAAAACCTCATTATCATTATAAATTCAGGAACCAATTTAATACAGGCATCCAGTTTTGAGCATTTGTCATAAGGTTGTAGCAGTGATGGGCTCAATTATTTGGTAACTGCTGATGTCATTGATGAGCTGTAGCGATTTCAATTTTCCACAGAAGTTTTTGTTAACAATAGAACACCTCCATAAACCCCTTCTGTTTCCTTACTTTGTACTACTTCTAAGAAAAATAATGTCCTCACCATCTCTGAACCCCCATCAGTGTGATTTCATGCCTTGCGCAGAACAGGATGCAACAGACACTACAAACAACCTGTGGTCTGGGCAGCACACGTCAGGCTTAGCAAGGAGAACATCATCCATCAAAGAACAATAGCTAAAGCTTCCAGGTTACTCTGAATCATTCCCTGAGTGGCCCTTCCTACTACCTCTTACTGGCTTTTCAGGAATAATTAGAAACAGGCAGCAGTTACACCATCTCTGTAAGTTTAAAGCAAGCTGAAAATCAGAATTGAGTTGTTTGTTGCTACATTTTCAACAGCAGAAAATGTCAAGAGCACAGGCAATTTCAATCTGAATTTACCAATGCTTTATTCAGTGCTCCACAGGCAGAAAAGCCAAGTGACACAATAGGGAAATCTAGCACTTACAAAGTATGAAGGCCTGAAAATGAAGATTGTTGTGAAATTTAGAAACATGATACTGTTGTGAATGTGCATGTCTCTTCTATTACAGATCTCAGATGTGTATATGCCAGACATAGCTGAATGAGAGCCAAAGCCTAGATTAATTTTCTTTCTGTAAAAGTTGCCTACATATGTATCCAAAAATCAAAACACAGAAAATAATACCAGAGAGCTCCTAAAGAAAATTATATTGAATTAGTTACAGGTTAGTAACTAATTATTACAGATTCAGGATCTTATCTTAAATGATTCTTTGTTTTGCTTTGTTTTGTTTTGTTTTGTTTTGTGTTGTGTTGTTTTGTTTTGTTTTCCTTGAATAAAATAAAGTTCTGTAATTTGGTTTTCTTTATAAGCATTATTTAATGAACTCGCTTTGGTCAGAAAGGTAAGTGGTGTTTTGTTCACTTTCACCTTCTTTTTCTGTGGAAAAAAAGAAGCAAAATAATACTTGGGAGAATCAAAGGGTAAATATCCAAATAATTATGGAAGACAAAGACTGCATATTTTAACAAGTCTACCCTAGTATGGCAATATGATGGGAGTTACAGCTGTGACTGAGATTTTAACAGAGGAAGAATCAATGCAGATATGCAGATGGTAGTCATGTCTCAAAAATGTATTAAGCTTGTCCAAAGGAGCATGTGGATAAGATGATCACCTGGTAACTGCAGTGTTGCAATTCCATACTTGGATACTCTGGTGCATATGCCATGGATTTCCATGGAGCTTTGGGAGAATTCACAGGCCTTTGAAAGAACAAAGCTACCATGGCACAAGAGGAATGGTCTTCTTGAGCATTATTAGCTTTTCCCAAGTTAGGAGGGAAAAGAAGTTATGAACAGCCAGCTGTCAGAAGGGAAGAAGGTGCTCACAAGGTGTTACAAGCTCTCTGCTGGAATCTCTGCTGTTCAGGCTGCTCCTGAGTATCCTCAAACACAGACAAAACAGCAACTTTATACATTCTGCTGATGATCTGAAATTACTCAGGATAGTAAAAACCAAAATTGTGTTTGGCATCATTCCCAAATGACTTGCTGGGAAAGTGACAGATGAAATTAAATGCCATTTATAAGGAGGAAAATAAAAGGTGTGTACACATTTCTGCACATAATGGCTGCCTGATATAACTCTAGAAAACAAAGTCTACAGAGATTTTAATGATTTAATTAAACTAACTATTAATTCATATCCATGATTTAGGGTGTTCCTGACAGTGCCTTTTAATTTCATTGGCATCTTTCAGAATACCGCAGTATTTTTGATAATTCCATTTGGGGATTAATCTTCTCTGTCTTTAAGTGCTTCATAAATACAAACTAATTATCCTTATAAACTATATAACTTCCTCTCTCATAGAAAGAATACTGAGGTATTTCAGTTAAATTATTTACACAAAGTGCTAAAAATGTGTCAAACAACTCTCCACCAAAAAATTATTTCCACTGAACCCCTTCTTAAAAAAATTAAATTAAATTTATGTTTTTCTTGAGAAAGTGGAGAAAACTTCTAAAATGTAGACATATATCAATCAGACATTTCTGGAAAAGAAAGGTTCAAATTTTCTCATTATAAAAAATTGAAAATGTTTCAAATGAAGGTCTTTATTTTAACCAAACACTACAATGCAAACCCCAAATAGTTTTAAATTGTATCTTTTTTTTTTCCCCTGGAGATGTTCAAGAACTTGCCTTTCTTGTTCCCACTTGGGATGACATTGTTTTGCAAAGTATAGATATTTTTTTTAACAAACAAGTTCATTCACTGACCAAATCAGGATCTTTCTGTCCATTATGTACCATGACTTGACAACAGCACAAAAGCCACGTTTGAGAAATTCTTAATATCTTCTGTGTAGAAAGAGTATCTGTGTAGTAGTATCTCTTCACAGACTAACTTTTCTGGGTAGAGTATGTCCCTGTTGTTTAATGATCCTTGAAACGTTCTACAAGAGGTTTGTACATTTGTAGAGGATACTGAAACTAAACAGAAGTATCCTGCCCTAGACACACCAGAAACTAAAACTTATACTGAAAGAGGAGGAAAAATACTGAAAAAACGCATACCTAATTTTAATAGATGAATTTATATTAATTTTAAAGTTTTTGGTAGTAAAGCACCAAACCATAGTCTGAAAAAGTGGGCTTCACTTCCTCAGTCAATCTGTAATTCTACATACAGCCCAGCTAAAGCTCTAGGCACATGAATAGTTTGTATTAACTACCTGTTCTTAGATTTCTTCAGTTACTGGTCTTTACTCTTGCAGGCTCTCTGTTACATATGAAAATAAAATGTCTTCAAATAACTCCATAAGTCCATGCAGGAGAGAACTGTACAACCTAGAGACAAGACAGTTCTTAGTGTAAATAAATACCTGAAGCTGTACAGGTTTTCAGTGATGCCCAGTGAACAGGGCAAGAGGCAATGGGCATCAGCTGAAACCTGGGAGTTTCCAGCTGAACATCAGGAACTCTTTATCCCAGGAGGGTGTCTGGGTGATGGCACAGGTTTCCCAGGGAGGTTGTGGAATCTCCATCCATGAACATGTTCAAAAGGCATTTGGACATGGACCTGGACAACTCTCTAGAAGAGGGGTGGGACCAGATGACCTCCAGAGGTCCCTTCCAACCCCAATCATTTTGTGATCTGTGATTCTGTGAAATATCACTCAAACTGAAAAAAGATTAAAGAGGAAAAGTTAAAGAATAAAGGAATAATTTAAAAAATAATCTTTAACAGGAAAACTAAGGAAAATATTCCTGAGCAACTAGAGCAGCAGAATCTTTCTATTACATTTATTTATAACAAGTACTTAGTAAAATAGCTAGGAAAAAATATAAACCTGAAGGAGGACATATGCATCCACAGATCATAGAAGAATTATCTAGATAATTTATGAACCACTGACAAATAAACTGGTATACAAAGAGGAGCAGGTACTGAGTAATGAAAAAGAGAGAAATTTGGTTAATACTTTTCACATGGAAGTCCAAGGAATTCTACTCTTTGCTTTCTAGCATCTCTTCTCCTTCCAGAAAAACAATTGCCTATATGCTATAAAGGAAAAAATTTATGGACCCAAAGAGAGACCAAAAGCAGATAAGAACAATAATCAACAGTAGGAAATGAATAGGATCAAAAGATCCCAGGATAATTCAGGTTGGAAGGTACCTCTGAAGTTCATCCTGTCCAGCCTCCAGCTGAAAGCAGGGTCAGCTATGAGATCTGACCAACTTATTCATATGCAGCTTGGACTTAAAATCTTCAAGAACTGAACAGCTTCTCTGAGTAACTGGCTATGGTTGCTGAGATTCTGATCTGTTCTTGACTGACTGCATGGCACTAAAGTTTTCATTAAATCCAGCCTGACCTTGTCTTGTTTCAGCTTCTGTCCATTATCTCTAATCATCCCATCACACAGCACTGGCTCCATTCTCCACAGTCCCCCAAAAGCCATCTCTTCAAGTTGAACAAGCCTCAGCTTCTCCTCCTGAGGCAAATGCTTCAATCCCTGGCTACCTTGGTGGCCCTCCACTAAACTCACTCCAGTTTTAAATTTAAATGACAAATATTGGACAAAATATATAGCACACTCACTACAGAGATAACCACAATGCAGTGATGAATAGCCTTTTTAGAACAGTTCAGAATTTTTCATCTTAGAGAACTGATAATATATAGAAGACACTATTTGAAAAGATCTCTCTATTCAGGAATGAAGATAAAATTTTCCTTAACTTTTATTGAGATCAAAGTCCCAATTTGATTTAAGAATCTAGTTGCATTTCTTAATAGGGATAGACTTGAGCACATGTTAAAGCACTTTCCTGAATCTGGGCAAGAGTTGTTATACATAGAATATAGCCTGCAACTGGACTTTATATCTGATTACCATGCCTTTCAAAACTTTACCCACAAATTATTCATATTTTCCCAAACCCTCACAAAGCCTTATGAACTGCAGAGTAATTATAAGACCTAAGCAAAAGATAATGGAAGAACATATACTGGGTTTGGAAAGAGGTGGTACTGAACGCAACACAGTTCACTCAGTATTACTTAAGATTTCCATTAGCTATCCATGGTGACAGATAAACAGCACCTACATTTGTAAATTCTATTGTACATTATAAATGCTAGTGGAAAGAGTGAAATTCATTGCAAAGGAGTCTGAAAATATCAGACTATGGAAGCCAACACTGCTTGCCCTGCTTGTACAAAATTCCTATTAAAACAATAAGGTGTGCAGTGTGGCTAGCACAGGTTCTTCCCGTGGGAACATTTTGCTATATTTCATAAACAAGATAAAGTTTGGATGTTTTGCAAACAGTTTCTCCAGATTGAGTGAGTTCGGGCCTGGCCAATTGTGCCTAGGGGGAGGTCTCGGGCTGACCAATCTGGGGCACTTCTGTAAACTCTATATATATGGAATTCAAAACAATAAAGTGCTTTTTCTCCTCTCTTCGCTTGTCTGAGAACTTGGGTCAGTCCTCAGCTAGCCGCTCAACAGCGACAGTGCAGAATTTGGCTTCTGGAAATAGGAAATAAAGGAACAAATCCAAAGCTCACTGAAGTCAATAGGAGACATCCTTCTGACCTCAATGGGATTTGGATATCACCCAAAATTAGATTCATTCTGGAAAAACGCAAGCTGAAGGAAATAATCATTCAAAAAGTATCTGGGAAAGAGATGTTTGGAAAACCTGGAAATCAAAGAATACCTGGGAGACTTTGGGTAATATATGATACGTGACAAGAGCTTATGAACACTGCTACAAGACTGTACCTTTTCTAAAATCTTTTTAGTCTAGAAATGAAAACAGAATCTAAGAGAGAAGAAAACAACCCATTCCATCCAGTTAGGGAGCAGAAGTCACAGGGATATCACATCACAGTGCAGGCGGATTGTTTTGTATGGAATTTAAAATGTGCCAAACATCAAATACAAACACAGGTATTTTGTGAAATAAAGGTAATTGTAACAGGTATTTTGTAAAAAAAACCCCAACAAAGTAGTTGTCCCATTTGAGAAACTATTAATGTCTCACTGTTTTCCCAGATACAAGTCTGCTAGTATCTACAAAGATCAAATGCACACATAGTTTGCTTATAGGAATACATGGTTAGACTTCAATATGAGACAAGTTTCACGTCTGTGATTTGGTCCTCTTCTCATTTTAGTGATGGAGGTCCACAGAGCCTTCTAAGATTCTATCTTTCCCATTACACACAAGCATCCTGCGCTAACCCAAGGATGTCCTCCCTTGGTGGAAGGACACCCACTTTCTTTGTCCTGTACACCTTGTTGTCAGATGGAGAAAAATTTTCAAGGATGTACATACACCTGAGGGAAATGAAGGTCTGGCCTTATCGTCAAGATCAAGTAGACTCAACATGCACACTATAAATTCTCAGGCTTCCTATCCTCAACAATTATTTTCCACAATTTCATTGCTGAGAAGTGGATAAGGACGTCTGCAAGCACATGCTATATAGCAGAAGATGATAAAGGTAGTTTCCCCACAGTTGTTCTGCTGAAAGAAGCACCTATTCTGTCTCCAAGAATCAAGAAACCAATCTTTCTTTCTCCAAGAAAGAACCTAAGAATGGTATCCATAAAGAATAAACTGGTCATATTGAAAGACTCTGAGGCTGACTGATGCACCTACTGAAGTTCGGAATGGCTTGATCCTTCTCTGCTATCACCACTGTTTCTGCTGAGGAGAGGAAAACTTTATTTCTCACCAAAAAAACTAACAAACTCCCCAAACCCAAACTGCAACACAAACCATGAGTGGCTCAATAAATAAGAGTCATGAAGCACTGCAATTTACTGCTTCATTGGTCCTATTGGTTCTATGTAATTTTTCTTGGAAGACAACCAGGAATCTCTGAATAAATATATTGAAGCAAATAATTATAAGATGATTGAGATAATGATGGCAAACCTCCAGTTTATTCTAGAATGTCTTTAGGTTCATGCTCTGTAGATTATGTGCTATTAAGTACCATAATTTTTGGTTCAAAATCTTTTTATTCTTAGATTTTAATACAAGTACCCTTTTTTTTATCCTTCAGAGAAAATGTTGGAAAACATTTTATTTTGAAATATTCATCCTTATGCTTCATATATTCTTGGACCACTTCATATTAAAAGCTCATTGGCTTTTGTTAGAAAATTATACCTCAAGCTGACTGCAATTCTTTCAGTGGGCTCAATCCTACAAAATCATGAGCACTGATTTCAATCAGTTCTCAGGTTTTCTCTGAATCTAATCTTTTGTGACATCATAAAAATTTAGTGGAATGAAATCACAAAGGAAGGATTAATTCTCACAGGCAGGAAGAAAAAGGAACACATGGATTTTAAAACATTAAGATTGTAAAGTAAGTTCTACAATAAAAATAGGAAAAGAGAAAATGTGGATAACATGATACACAAGAGAACCCTTCTGAGTAAACTCCTTTGCAAAATCTTTTTATAAAGTTTCAGTGGGTTTTTTTACTAAGTAGAACCCTATGCTCTCACTCTAAATCCTCCCTGATTTTATAGCATTGATACTGGAAAAATCAAATCTCTTGCCTGAAAGCTATAGTTTCAATTAACGAGGATGTTAAGCATTTTTTTTCAGATACATGAAAAGAGTGACAGGATTATAGACCACCAAATTGTTGGTATTTTAAGAATCTGACAGGCTCAGCACCATGTGCCATTCTAGCCTCTCTGTGTATCCTTTGTGGTTAAAACTCTTAAGCACTTTAAATTCTTTTGGTCAGTATTTTTTTCCTTTTAGGGCAGACAACTAGAAGCACATTCCAAGTAACTATTTATGGTGTACAGAAAATTATAAGATACTCAAATCACCTCTTTGAAGGTGTTTCCAGGCGTTGGATAGTAAAACAAATATTTTATTTATAAAAAAAAAGTTGTTGTTTTAAATCTAGAATATAATTATCCATGTTCCAAATCAAATGAAAGACAGTAACAGTACAAAGACACAGCAAAATAATACATGTCAAATCTTAAAGCCTTTACTTGGACAAATCTCCCATCAAGCTTTGGTGGTAGCTTGCCTGATGAAATATGGCTGAGCCAGATCTGAAAAAAGTAAAAATTTAAGAAGCCACACGAGTGGAACAAGTTATGGAACAACAAATCAAATATTTATTTTTGTTGTCTGGGAAATAACAACGATTTAGTGCATTATCAGTATAAAAGTAGAAGCCCACTAAACCAGCAGTCCTCAGATACATTTATCCAGATACAACAGAGGACCAAAAAGATGTTTGAAGAAGCAGATGATTTTCCAGAATATTTGATACAAGCTGGAAGAAATATGCGAACAAATTTTTCGAATCTTCAAGCTCTGGCAAACAAAACTGACTGTAGCTTTGCATAACTTCATTTACAAATGGCTCAGTGCTCTCATGTTTCCTCTTTTCCAATGAATAAGACAAAACTGCAGACTGGTCCTGTGCAGGAGACATATCTATGTGTTGGGGTTCGTGGTGGGGAAGAGGCCAAAGCTCCCGTGCTGCAGCCAGGAAACACACCTGGCAGCAGGTTCCTTGGAGCCCAACCCCTCAGGGAGAGCTGGTGGACATGTAGCCCAGCAGACTGTCCCACCGGGCAGAGCAGCACGCTGGGAGGCAGGGGATGAGAGGAGCTGCCAACCACCTGCAGCTGGTATATCAGGTCATGCAGGAGGAGACAGATTCTGGCACTGTGTTAGGAAAGTCTGTAAGACATACCCCTATCTGTGGGGGTGAGTGTATGCTGGAGCCAAATCTATGAGTCTCACACTCAGTGCACAAAAACTTAACAGCTCAGATGGATGGGTAAAATCTGTATCAGTGTAGAAACTGCATGGGATGAAAGCTTTACAGTTCTGCAGAGGAATCTGGTTCTGCTCTGTACCATCTGTGCACCAATTGTGTGGATTGTTTGTTGAGCTTTGTTTGGTTGGGTTTTTTCATTTGAGAAAAACACAGAAGTCAGTAAAAGGAATGCACTTCAGGTCAGTTTAACTCCTGAGCTATTCCTTTTGGCTCTAGCCACTGCTGATTATAGATTCAAATTTTGTACAAGAGTTAAAAAGACGTTTCATGCCTAATTACTGTTTTCTACAATTTATTTAATTTCAAGGACAACAATTTAATTTCAAACTTTGCTCAAATTAGAGGGGGAAGTGGAAAAAAACCTGAAAATACAGAAAATATAAGATTGGAGATCCAATTTTCAGTGTTAGATCCTTACAGCTGACAGTATATTTCTATGTGCACGTAATACACACACAGACTGTTTGAAACCTAATGACCAGGTGATAGTAAATATCTGGCAGATTCAGACCTTGAACTGGATGCTTCCATTAGGTTTGTGCTTATACCACTAACACAATGTATTTGTTTGCATTTGTTCTTAAAATATACGTACGAATTAGACAGAACAGTTCTTAGCTACAAGGATGCAACAGGAAAAAATAATATAAGCTTATACATACATTAAACATTTATATAATGATGCACGTTCTATGCGCATAACAATAAACACCTTTCAGTCTATGAGCATGCAATAAACACATTTCAGATGTCAATTTAAAATCTTAAGTTCCACAGGCACTCCAGACACGCTGTGGCACTCATGGAGTGAAATCTGAGGCTATTAAAACAAATAGGATCCTTGCTTAATCAGGGTTGTGCAGAGTGCAGAAGTCCCGAGGGAGATCCAAGAGAATCCTTGAGGAAATTTAAGATCATATGGCATCAAGGTGAAAAGAGGCATGACTCCTATTCTCCAGAGGCTTCTCTTGACTTAGAGGAAACACAGCACCTTATGCTATCAATCAACTGAAAGCAGCAATGGAAGGGATGGACTTGCACAAACATTGGTAAATGTTTTACAGGAATGTTTTTTAAAATCTTGATGTTCTTTTCTGGCTTCTGGGGTTTTGGCAGGAACTCCAGTCTCTGGGCCCATTTCTGTGTACACAATTTAATGATGGGCTTGATTAAGAGACAGTAATTCCCAAGAGGTTTAGCTATCTTACTTATTGACATGAACATGAGTACAATGCCAAAATCAAATGGTTAGGTCCCAAACCAATGGAAAATCACAGATGCAAAAGCATGATGGATTCTTCATTTTTCAAGTTCCATGTATTTCTGCTGTTTTCCACTGTATATAATCTATAATGCTTTATAATCTAAGCAACAACCAATCTGGCCTTGCAAGACCTTTTGGCAAACAACAAGAAGTAGCAAAAACGTCAGACTACATCTGCCCATGAGGGAATTACATTGAGGTCCAGTTATATTTGTCCCAGTAACTCTGTCTGCCAAGTGAGCCAGTTTCCCTCAAATAAGAATTTAAAGGAAGAACACAGATGTTGGCTCTGGAATAAGCTAAGACAAGACTGCAAAGGCAAATTCTAGATGGTGAACTCTGTTACCGGGTAGTTCAGGAGTCAACCTCAAAGGAAAACAAGGCAATGAGTTCATAAAAATGAACTTGTTGACCTCCTACACAGGATTCCAAATTTCCAGCAAGGTCAGTAGGATTTTCAGGCATATAATATATCTCAGGACAGGACTTAATATGCTTTTCATAACTGAAAGGGAATATAAAGAAAACATCCTTACCATCCCCTGTATTGAACTAAAGGCATTGAACTTCAGACTAATTGACCATTTTCTTTTTCCACTCCCTGGCAGACTCAAGGAGAAGAACCCTTTTCTATGGCTCTGCATTCCCAAAAAAAATTCAGTCTCCTGAAGTCTTCTTTCTTGCAGAAGAAAGTGGAGATGATCCACAGCCTGAAACTGTACCGTATATTCTTTTACTAGAATAAGAAATGTTTCTAGAGCAACAACTTAAGAAGCCAATGGAGCATCTGTGTGCCAACATTAAAGTCTCTTTTCATCTGTGAGAATTCCATGTTTTCTAAAAGCCTTGCCTTCTCATAGGAGGATGGCCAAAATCTCCCAGATAGGAGTTTGTGGCAGAAATCTACAATACTGATCACTAATTACATAATTTCTGCTTTTGAATATATCTCAGTGTACATTATTCTGTATGTCTTAATTTCTGTTTCATTATTTCTTTCAGGTTGATTCTCATCTGAATTCCAGTTTATTATGAAATTGTGAATGTTTTATTTTTCATTCTTTTTCAGTCTTGTGGCTGTTCTCACTTTGGCATTTAGTGACTTTTCCCTTCACTTGTTCCTTTGTACTTCCTTAAGGCAATGAGCCATTCCTGTGGTGCTGGATGGGGATGGGGAAAGTTGCCAGCAAAATTTTTGGTGCACGTGCAGTAAAACTCCTCTCCCCGCTAATTCAGGTTTGTAAAAGGTAACTCCAGGCGGAGTTTCTACAAACAGTGGTGCATTGTATCCAGAGGTAATTGTAAAGTCTTAATTTGTCTCAATTACTCATACATATTATATGCTTATATATTTGTCACATAATATGATAATGTAACATGTATTTATGGATATTAAACATATGAATAGGAGAGCATGCATAACATTTTTCAACAACAATATTCCAAGTAACATAATGAATTCTCAAACAGCTTAGTGCTTGCAAACACCATTACAGGAACAGAACAAAAAGTAGGTGTCAACCAACTAAAAATATTCATGTATATAAAACACAAATATGTTCCTTGTATCTTATAACATTTTTAGAAAAAATTTAGACAATGATATTTCTCATGTAAAATATTTTTATCAAATCTATCTATATGAGATTTGATATTCTACTTGCTGTACTAGAAACTCAGCAGTGTGATAATCTTAAAGAATCAAATAGTAAAATAAACTAGATACAGAAACCCCTTGCTTTCTTTTTCATTATTATGACAAATGGCAAAATTCAAATATTGAATCTGAGAAACATAAATTGTATTGTAGTTAGCATAAGTGTGATGCAAAACCCACTGATATATTTGGAAAACAAATGAGTCTCACAACTCACACAGCAAGTCATCAAACTGAAAATCGAGCACAGCAGAGAAAAAATCTGGAAAGCAATATAAACTGTGTAAAGGTTAGTGATGGTGCAATGAAACTTTGACTATTGTGTTCCATGCCACTTCAAGAGATGTTTAGCTGAAAGAGAAAGGTGTCAAAGACAAGTAATGAAAATGTGGTTACAGGCACAATATGACCCTATTATAAGAAGAGACTGAAATGAATAAGTGATAATATGACACAGGCATCAGATAATTAAATTTTGGCAGTACATGCCAAGAGCAGTTGTGTCCACAATGTTATTTCACAGGAATTCTCAGCACAGAAACACATAAAGGAAACTTCATGGTTTTGATCACTACTGTAAATGTAACAAAGACAGAAAATGGAGGGGCTCAGTCATAACCTTCAACTGCCTGCCAAAGTAAACAAGGCGTTTGATTTTCAGCCAATAAAGATGAAGTGAAAAATGAAAGTGGGAAAGCTCTACATAGAGCTTTTTCTGGTAGAGAAAGACAGGCAGATGTGGATGATATTTTATTTATGGCTTTGGTAGAATACAAATGATTGAAAAACTGAAGCACTTTTTAAAAAAATTATAAAGAATTAGAAGGTATTAGTACTTCAGATGTCTGCTGAAGATATTAAACAAGGTATAGAGAACTTTACAAAAGTGGAAATTCAATTGGGAAAGTGCGCTTTTCTTTATCAATGTTGTTTCCCACGGAAGCTAAACTCAGCTATGGGATTAAGTTTCCAAATGCATTATCAGATTACCTAAAATACATTTTTCAAGTGGAGACTACCAGAGACCACTGATAGATGAGAAAGAGTCAGCAAGGCAGAGACATGAAATATTTCTGGAGTTAACAACTTGTGCAACAGCACATAAATCAGCAAAGTAATAAATTATACAAAACACTTTTAAACACATTTCACAAGATGTTAATTCAAATTTCCCACCTATGTTTGACAAAGGTAATTGCATTTTCCATTTTGGCCATCACACCATTTCCTCAAATCAATTTCAAAGTTAGCCCTCACACTGCTTCTGCATATGGATAAATGATCAGTGTTTCCTCCAACTCTGGAAGTGTTGGCACACCACACCACTGCATGCAAATTAAACTTGTTTTAAAATCAAGATCAGTGATAGTTTGATACTGGAAAGATATTTTTGCTAAAATAATTCACAATTTGAGGATCACTCAGAGACAGAAGTCAACAATCCCCAGTCCAATAAGACTGTACTAGATTGTATAGCAGGAGGGAGACACTGACCTTTCAGATTCAGCCTGCTGCTATTCATCTGTTTGTCTACCTCTTTCTCTATTTTCTACCTGCTTTTTCCCCCTTAAGTAGATATTTAATGATTTCTTTGATATCTCTTCCTGGTAGAAAGGTAACAGATGACTGCTCATTGTTAAAAGTGATAAAGTGATCCTTTTCCATTGTTATTGAAAAAAATATGGCTCATTGGTAATTGTCTTATTAAATTCTTGATGCACTGTTTGACACTATGACAGACTATTGACTGCAAATACTCCCAGAAATTATGTCTTCCAGAAAAGTATGAAACTTAAAACATTACTTCACATCAAAATTGAAAGAGAGGAAACTGAAATATTCAGAGTGAATGGAGAACTATTGCAATACTCTTTTGCATTCTCCACTGTGTTTAATATCACATCAATTAAAACAGGCATATCAAGATATTTTCTGTATCTTTTCACTAAGTATACCATTATGTTCTGTGAGATGACCTAAGAAAGCATGAGATACTAAATCATAAGAAAAGCCAAGCTGAAGGAATTATGGAAAGAAAATACTTAAATAAGCAATATCCACCACTACAGAATCTAGAGAAAGAACCAGAAATTATGACCATCAGAAGTCCTACCTATTCAGGAAGAAGCATTTAAGAATAATTTTAATACATTTTACAGTGACATGTATTTATCTTCCACATATTGAGCACAGTGAAAAACAAGTGTAATACAAGAAACAAAGCCAATTTTAAGGAAAAAAATGTTTGCAATTCAAGCCATGGATCTAGTAACAGATGGAAATTGAACCTTTTAGACTGTTCTTACCATAATGACTACTTGGAGAACTTACTAACTCCAATTATAGCCACAATTAGCACTTTTTAAGGACATAGATGTATAAAGAACTGAGACAGATCTAACACCAAAAAAAAAGTACCCTGTTTCTGTTATGTTGCCTTATCAGACTCCGCAACTGGAAAAGGATTCACTTTTTCACCACTTCCCCAGATTTTCCCTGTTCTGGCTTCCAGAGAATGGATTTGTCTTCATGATTTTTAGTGACACCTTCAGTTCTCTAAGAAAAATGCACTAAGGAGTTTTTTCCCCGTGGTGCAACCCCAGCACAGTGCCCTCTCTCCCATTTATCCACCACTAATGAGGCACAGGGCAAAACCAGAAGGCACAAAACGAGACTTTCCAGCAGTTGTTGGATCAGCCCAGTGGGGCCATTGGCAGTCAGCATACCTGGGGTAGAACAACTCAGAGCACTCTTCAATTATCAGTGAACTTAAAGAGAACTTTCTTCCCTTTCCCTTTGGCAGCTCCATGGGATATTCTACTTGCAGCTCAACAATGTCTCTCAAGCTACAACAATACAGACAGACAGAACCCTAGCACAGTTTAACTATCACTTTCCAACTTACTGTACTTTCCCATAGCTCCTTCTCGTTGAGTTTCATCCTATGTCATTTACATACATATTTTAGTTAAACATTATCTGAAGAAGAATTATTGATCCACGTAGCAGACTGAATGCCTCTTAAAAAGAACTTCTGACATCAGCAGGTTGTTGATACACAATTATTGCTTATTTAAAGAGCTTCTGAGAAACTGTGAGAAGGCTCATTGCTATTTATCCCGCAGCATGGATGTTAGCCTGCAGTTGGAATGGAAACAGACTAATGTTTCCAATGAAAAAACCCCTTCTAGCCAAATTTTAATTGAAGCTAGATAGCAAATGAAACTTTTTTTTTTTTTTGCCTGGGGAATAGAAGACTCTGAAAACAAAATTGTATCAATGAATTTCAGATTATTTTAATACCAAAAGTCTAAACAATATAAATTATATGCAGCAGAGTACTTAGAAATTCTTTTGCAAATAAAGAAATGACAAAACTTTTCTCCAGAAAATACCGAGGTGGATACGGATGTGTTTTTCCAATGTGAAAATACTTATCTGTTAGCAATCTGATATCCCCAGCTCCGTCTGCTCAGGATCATAAGCTAATTCGCAAAGTTAATCCGTATAATTTTCATTCCACAGTTTTAAAAGGAGTATCAATGTTTGCTGAATGCTTTGTTGTCTCTTAGAATTTCACATTAGTCATTAAACAATCACCTTTCATTGTATACACTGTTTATGTCCTGCAGCAATGTTTATCTTTAATAGATGATGGTCCAACAGATATTCTGGAACAGATTCACTGTTTATCACTACAACTCATAGACTTGCCTAAAAAAGAAGAAATGCTGTTATTCTGTGACTCAATGAAATAAAAATATAAGGCACCCAAATATGAAAATGTTGTCTTTTCAATTTACAAGACACATATACTAAAATTTATTCAGAAAAGCAGTTTAGAATTCTTAATTCTTCTAGGAAAGCTTTGTACAGAAGCTTCCTCTGTAATTGATGCTTACCTTCATACATATACCTTACTATATCCCAGCTAAATACTCTGGATCAAGACCAAAGCTGCAGTATTCTATAAACAAGGGCTGTCTGGAAAAATTACTCTTAAAATGTTTGGATCTCCAGAAAATATCAAAACTAGTCATTTCAAAGTTTGCATAATACCTGAGATCATAGTGAAATTAAAATGCACTCATTGCCTATGAAGAAAAGTTGTGGAGGCTTGGATGGGAAACTTACAGGTGTGTCTTAGCACTGCCTAGACCAGAGATATTATACAGAGATTCTATTGTATTTAAAAGACAAGAACATCATGAGCCCTGAAGAATTGTTTTCTAAGGGTTAAAGGTAATGCCATCATATAGAATATTATCACAAGACACTACCATCTATCCCCTTCAGTAATTAATTACCTCTGATGAAAGAGAGTTAGTTCGCTCTGAAATACTGGTTGACTTCCTCTCAAGTACTTTCATTGGTAGATGTGCCCAAGCCAGAATGCCAAGATTGCCAGTTATTTCAATAATCTCTTTCAGTAGCCAGAGTCTCCACCCAAAATCTGAGTACAGAATGTAGAAAATAGAGGCATCCTGTATCTATTGCAAGTTCTCTCTCTGGGAGGAAACATAAATCAAGAACCTAAAACTAATAATGCATGGCCAAGGTTTATGATCTTCAAAGCCTGTGAAGGCACAGATCATCTAATATTAATAATCAGTAAAATGTTGTTCCCTTTGCAACAGAAGACTCCTGGCAAACAGAACTGGTCTCAAAATTCTTAAGACTGCAGAGTAGAGCTTAATTCTGGAAATGAAAATGAAGGAATGGTTGGACAGCAAATTCTTTATGAGTATTGTATGTCCTAAGGAGGCCTGAGTTCTGTAACTATGTAAATCACCACTGATGAACAGGTAAGACAATAGAACGGGAACCTATGTCTGCCATATCAAGAACAGTCAGGAGTGATGTCATGGCTGAGAGACCATCTGGCCTTCATTAAACGGAGAAAATAAAGTATTAGGACAAAAGAACACAGAGAAGAAGTCGTTTGAATCTTTGTCTAGAAAACAAAGCCAAATAGTTCAGCCGCCAGCACTGCAACAATGTTGAGAAATAAGCAAGCCCACTCAGACTGAGGAGAGAGGAAGCTGATCCACATAAGCCAATTCAAGAAGCAGACAGCCTTGGAGTAAAACACACACATAACACTGGCTAGTGACATGGAGAATTTAGACTCTCTGGCATGCGCTCCTCTTTCAGTGATCAGAGAGAAGATGAAAATACAAAAGCTTTCTTAGCTCCTGAGAACAAAACCTCAAAGTCTAGTTGCCTTTTATGCAGTATTTGCATCTTGAACAATCAGCAAAGAGAAAACCCCTGAGAAATATGGCCCTAATTGAGAAAACAAAGGTAACCCCACATAGAGGTGTTGTCATGTGACTTTACCTTTGCATGTTCTACACAACTGAAATGAGGCTTTGGACTAAATCCTCAGATCAGGAGAAGCAAAACTATTAATTGCAAAAGATCTGCAAATGATTCCCTTTCAACAAGAGAACTCCCTTATATTATATATGCTGAGCAGCAAGGAAAGGACCAACAGCACACCTCTGCTAATATCACAAGGACAAAATTTTGGATCTTGAGTGCCTGTGATGTAGCAAACCCATGTAATAGCTAACATGGACACATTTCAAGAACGTGTGGTTTGAGAACAGATACTGTTTAAGACCAGAGGGCATATGTGGGACTTCATTTTTCTTCCCGCAGCAACAATAACCTTTGAAGAAAGAGTAGAGTCTCTAAAAAGGTTGATCAAGCAGTAAATGGAAACAGCAGTGCTAAATATGCGAGGCATTTTCGGGGGCCTGTTTCTTCAAATAAATACAGATTTAGAGCAGGTGCCAGACTTAGAGGGAGAACAGAAATTTGGGGACTGTTCCTCATCAAAGAGATTATCCAATAATAGGGAAATACCAGAAGAATCCCCTTCCCACAAGGTAAACTGCACATCTGTTCTTTCCTTAAGCCACAACTAACATACCATGCCTAAAATATGAAGTTGCTCAAAGGAATAATGACACACATTCTTGTTGCACACAATATCACCCTTAAAACTGCAACAGCAATAGCCCTGAAAATGTAAATAGTGTTACAGTGTTTATCTCTGTACTTGATCACACAAAAAAAACACCCCAGAAAACCTTTTATCTTTCAGTATGTCCAGCTGCAAATTGGTGTCCAAGGTCCTGCTCCTCAAAACAAGGTCAAAGCAGAAAGTAATTAATTTCAACAATGCAGGATCTAATTCTACATGTAACACTAGACGAGAGGCTCATATTTTCAGGCAGATCATTAGTCAAAGACCAATTGCTTAAGTACAGTATTTATTGCAAAAATAGCATGTGAACATAATAAAGGGTTAAGCAGAAACATTTTAAATCAAAATACTTATCAGTTCTTCCCACTTTTGTCCCTATTCATATCACAACTCCTCAAAAAATAGTGAATTACTTAAACAGTTGCAGCTGATACAGAACGCATTCGGAATACCCATGAATTTCTACAGCTTAAGCAGCAGCATGCTTTGGCTTAAACAGTCAAAGGATGCCTCAAATTCCATTAATCTCCTCCTCAAGTAAGTGTTTTCTACCTTGTGTGAAAAAAAATTAGTAGCCAAACAAGCCAAAGTAGGAAATCAAACAGTTACAGAGTTGAGAAACAGCTGGAAAAAACATAAACTGCATTAAATATGACCAAAAAAAAGTGGAATGATCAATTAACTGAGGTTCTACACAAACTTAGAAGTTTGATGAACACTAATTGACTTTATTACTTCAAATAAGTTTAATAGTATAGGGACAGAAGAGGAGGAAGCATTATTGGTGGTAAAAATTAGTCAGGACAATCAAATCAAAAACTTACTGCTAGCATTTGCAGGAGAATTATGCTGTACTGAGCACAGGAAGTAAAATCTATTAACTACAAAGACAGTATCTCTGACTTTGGAATTTCCTGAACTGCAAACTGCTGGAGCTGGGGAGAATATTCGGACAGAGTAACAATACATGATTGCCCTGGTCTAACACTTTTTTTTCCAACAGCATTTTATTTTAGCCAGTGGGGGAGGCAGGAAACTGGGCTAGGGTAATCTCTAGTCTAACCTGGTACAATCATTCTCATGTTCTTAAAATAGATCATGGATGGATAAAATCAATAAAAGCAGCCTAATACATCAGGTGAAATCATATAAAATATAATCCCTTAATATTATCATAATGGGAGGTGGTCTTAGGAGGAGTCATTATGGATAATTCTTTGAAAACAGCAGTTCAAAATGCACCAGCATTCAAAAAGGCACATAACATAAACTACTAGGAAAGAAACAGAAATAATTCTGAAACAATATAAAATGCATTAGCACTATTGTGGCCAGCAGGACAAGAGCAGTGATCATCCCCCTGTACTCAGCACTGGTGAGGTCACACCTTGAGTGCTGTGTCCAGTTCTGGGCTTCTCAATCCAGGAATGCCATTGAGGGGCTGGAGCTTGTCCAGAGAAGGGCAGGGAAGATGGTGAAGTGTCTGGACCACAAGTCCAGTGAGGAGCAGCTGAGGGATCTGGGGGTGTTTAGCCTGGAGAGGAGGAGGCTCAGGGGGGTGACCTTATTGTTCTCTACAACTGCCCAAAATGAGGTTGTAGTGAGGTGGGGGTTACTCTCTTCTCCCAGGCATCACATAATAAGACAAGAGGAAATGGCTTCAAGTTGCACCAGGGGATGTTTACATTGGATATTAGGAAAACTTGCTTCACGGAAAGGGTGGTCAAGCATGGGAACAAACTGTCCAGGGAAGTGGTGAAATCATCATCCCTGGAAGTGAACAGAAACCATGTAGAAGTGGTGCTTAGGGACAAGGCTTAGTGGTGGACCTGGCAGTGTTATGTTCATGTTTGGACCTGATGACCTTCGTAGTGTTTTCCAACCTTAATGATTCTATGTTTCTACAAAAAGAAAAACAAAACACAGCAAGATGCTTCACTTAAAAAAATCCAGCAGATTGAAAATGAAAGATGGCTAATATTAATGTTGGGATAACTAAGGTCATTAATGCAATTAAAGAGGCTAACAGAGAAGAATAATCTGGTTTTTGTTGCTCTGCAAATAATAAGGCTCACCCACAAAATTCTCACATAACAAGTGAGAAGCAATATTAAGCAAGGCTGACCTATAGTCTCATTTTATGTGACTTACCTGATATGCTAAATTACATGAAGTAAATGAGGTCAAGAACTTATATGTAAATATTCATATGAAAATAATATAAATAGAGCAGATGCTTACAATTATTATTATTATATATATTTATTTATTTTTATGGAAAGAGCTACTAAAAGTTGAATCAGATTAGCAATTAGAGTTCAGGAAAATGCCAGCCACAGTAGTTTCCTGTACATTTTTACACCTTCTTTTGAAAGTACAAATGTATCAGCAATTTTCAGAGATGGGATACAGGACCAGATGGAATTCTTATATTCAGATGAACATAAAGTACAAGCATTTAAAGTTCTGATTTTTCACAATTCCTGAATAATTTTCATCTCATAGAGTCACATATTATTCCAGGCAATATTTTCATGAGGTCTTGTTTATTGTTCTGCATTGTTGACATTTCTCAAACCTATATCCCAGGACTATTTCTTCTAAAATGTACTTCTTGTCATGTCCCACAGCCCAAACATATCCATGTTTTCTTTTTTCTTTTAAATTCCAATATGACTTAGGCACACTGAGTAAACAGATTTAATAAGCTGAACTCAATCGTGACTTCTCCACTTACATTTTTTGGCAGAAAATGCCTTTCTGAGTTTCTATTTCAGTAAGATTCACTTAATACATCCAAAGCTGAGTAGGCTTTGATCCACAGTTACAAAGTTAATATATATGGAGAAAGAATAATGCTGGGAAAATGCTCTCTTGGCAAATAGAAGCTGGAACAAATTAATCCCACAAATTTCCCACCTTTAATGAGTTCAACTCTTGCCATCATTAATAATACTGAAATAGTTATTAACATTTATATAAATATAATGAGAAAAGGTCTTTGGACCTGCCAGCAGGATGGAAAGCTATTGGAACTTTTATCACATGAGCAAGATCAAAACCAAAGCAGCTACACCCCTTTTTTTTTTCTTTTGCTTTAAGTAACTCCATAGCCCAGGCATCTGACTATCATCTTGACTTAAAGTACTTGGCTATAACCCAAAGACAGGTTCAAATAAGGTTCTTTGATTCCACACACATGCACATACACACGTTCTTTCAATCCACTCTCCTTGCATGCAGGAGTCAACAGGAGTTAAGGGCAGCACTTCAAAATATGCTCAGCACTTTGCAGGATGCAGCCCTTTATACTTATTTGACCCCTTGTGCTTGCTTGGTTCTGTTTTTACCAGTTCTACTAATAAGGTTCCTCTGCAACAACAAATACTGTCCAAAACCCCACTGATGCCTACTGACATCCTTCCTTGAAGTCCTATACCACATCTATCCCCAAGTTACTGAATGTAGTTTCTATAGTCTATATTATTAATTTTAGAAACTAAGAAAGTTCTGAAAACCAAGACAACAAAATTCTCACTTGAATTTGCACGGTTGGGAAATTCTTTAGTAAATACATCATTTTTCCCCGAGATATTGTTCTATTGTAGTCTGTAAGATTTCTTTATATTTTTTAAAGTATCAGGACTGAATTCTTGTTGCTCGTGATCCTAAAATCACGAGTTTATCTTGGACTAGAGTTTATCTTGTCATTCAGTTACTCTAATTTTATTCAGACTGGTAAACTGTCTAAACTGGAAACTTTTTGCCTGTATCTTTAGCTTCTCATTCAACACGATGGACAGCATTAGACTGGTGGGAAAGAGGAATGATACACAGCTAGAGTTTGTTCTGACAGTCACTTAGGATGCACGTCTGTATCCAGAAGCCCACGGACAGCATAGTAGAATTCAGTATTTTATGCACAGCAGTTTTACAGAATTAGTGGTGATGAGTACTTTGAAAAGTCATGAGTCTTCTGGACTTGCTTTATGGATCATCAAATGAACTATTAAAAATTCCTATGAATGAGCCACTAGTGCCCAAAGGCTGCATTTTTAAATATATATTTAGATACCAAAACAAGAGTGACTTGAACTTTTTGGAAGATAGTAAAAAATCTGACTGTGAGCCTACAAAGCTGTTAAGGAATCACATTTTAGCACCTAAGCTTGCAAATATGAGTTCAAATGTTTTGGACTTTATTCTTAGAGGTCATATTGCATTTAATGATATAGACATTTAGCTTATCAATTCCTTTAAATTTCTGTTATTAAAGGAATCAATACATTTCCCACAAAGTTTTGGAAGAGGCAGGATGGAAGTTTATTTGATTGGAATCTGAATTGTGGAAACAGCGTGCAGAAGGATTTTTCATTATTGGCTTTTTAACAAGAAAATTCCTAATTTCAAGAAGCTAGGCAAAAGGAAGAAAAAGTTGTCCTCCTTTTGAGAGACATTGATTGTTTAAAACTTTTGAGTTTTTTGCTGTCTACAGGAGTATAATCACTGTGTGTTTTGTTTCCAAGTAAATGAAATATGAATTGAGTTTTCATATCTTTCCACAAGTCCATCAGTAGTCTATTGGTCAGCAGTTAGCAAGACAGGGAAGAGTACACCTACTGTACTGTTTGACACTCAGGTTAACACATCACAACTTCTTTAACAGATCTTCTTTTTAGTGCTTAACTATCATGTCTCCTTTGTTGGCCTCTTTTTGTTCATCTGCAAGAGATCCAATATTCTTATCACAGTAATCAGATGTTTGTTATATTAATATTTTTAAGAGCTTACACATTCCTAAATTATTGGCACTAAATAAATTAAAATTGCTGCATACAACTTGCAGACTCCTTATTTAACAAGTCTCATGCGATAGTTTATAAGCAAATAAATTCTCAGTGAGAAAGTGAGAACATTACCCACACATTAATGTATAAATTCAATATTTTAAGAACTCCATTCATAGAATCATCTCTTTTTTGGAAAACTTGGCACTAGAAATTGCTTAGCAGCAGTCCCCACTATTGTTATTTGCACTATAACCCATATCTACTGCATTATTAGTACTAATGAATTAATAAATCAGGATGTATTTTTGTATTAGTAAGATACAGTAGATAACTCCTGTATGCTTGTCAGAAAAAGTTATGGTGTGCACACCAAATCATACATTACATATGCTGGATGACATTACAATATAACATTATATCACATTAAATACAGTCCAGAAAATTAACTAAAATTAAAACATTAGTTGCAATACCCATAGAAACACAACTTTCCCACAGTCTGTCTTGTATACTACAATGATTTTCTATTTTTAAGTACATTTTAAGAGATAGAATTCTACAATCTCTTTTAGAAGACTTAAAAGTTAGATGTGAATGATGCTCCCTAAAGAGTTTTGGAACCAGCAATGCCTTTGGAAGAAAATAGCAAAGCTGAATGGTCTAATGGTTCTTTTCAGTCAAAATTTATTGTTCTTTTCCCATGAAGGAACTGCATTTTAACATACTCCACGGTTCATTCCTTCCAATGAATCAGTGGTAGGAATCCTAAAAAATGCTGACTGCTGCCTTCTCAAATTTGATATTGTTGCACTATTGCTAATCTCAAAACGTGCAATTGATTCACCTTGATACAAACATATTCTTTAATCTATACTATGTAAAAAAATTATTGATGAGTCTCATATCTTCATATCTCATAGTTTTGGAGCATTTAAATGTATTCACTTTCCAAACTAAAGGCTATTTTCACACTTAAACACACCAAAAAAAATTAATCCAAAACAATTACAAGAAAATAAATATATGTCAATCTGGGACACACACTATAACATTATGTAAGTCATAGGCACACATATCCAAAATGCAAAATGATATTAGGTCTCTACATTTTAATAGTAAATGTTCTGTATTTCATCGTTTGCCTCATTCTTGATACCACTCAGTTTTCAGAATCCTTCTTGTGATATGAAATCAATTTTTGTCTTTCACTGAAATCAGTAAGGAAGTCAAGGAACAAAGAGGCAATTCAGGAAAAAACCCAGCCCTATGCATCTACCATTACATTAAACTGACTAAAACAAATTATGAAAATTTTTAAGCAGTCAAATACATATCAAGGGAAGTTCAAACATGAACATTCAAGAAAAATTGAAGTTGTAACATGTCGCTGTTGAGCCGCTAGCTGAGGAATGACCCAGGTTCTCAGACAAGGAAAGAGAGAAGGTGTCTTTATTATTTTGATTTCCATATATATAGAGTCTTCAGAGGTCACCCAGATTGGTCAGCCCAAGACCTCCCCCCAGGCCCAATTGGCCAAGCCCGAACTGACCTAATCCAGAGACGTTGTTTGCAAAACATCCAAACTTTATCTTTATTTACGAAATGTAGCAAAATGTTCTCACGGGAAAGGCCTGTGCTAGCCACAGCAACATACTCTAAAAAGCACCTGACTCTTCATTTGCAGACTGGCTGTATGTACTCGAAATTCACAATAACAAAACAAGGAATGAAGGGGTAAAGAAAGCACACTAAGAAAGCACAAATCTTGGGCTCCTCATGGAGGCGTTTTCCTTCTGTTGATAAAACTGAAAGTAACAGACATTTCATTAAACATTTACATGTATAAGTCAGATACTCTAAGAAGCTTTGGGGGCACATTTCGTGATCCATTCAGTATAACTGATTCCTATAGTCTGTGCTAGTAACTAGATTACTTTTAATGTCCGCTCCAAACCAAACCATTCTATGATTCTACAAACAGAGAAGCAAGCACAAAACATGAACAAAACAATTCCAGCTGGTGGACTGCCTCATGTGGATCATAACTAAGGTGAGAAATTTGACTGGTCCTCTTTCTGTAATGCTGCAAGGGCTGATGTAAAACTGAATTTAGAAACTCAACTTTCTAAGGTTCTCCCTGCTGGTGCTTTGCCAAAAAACTCAGCCCATTCTCATTAACATATTTTGAATCATCCTTCAGCAGTTTTATCACATAATTCTTACACAGGCATTGCTTACACATAAATTTGGTTATTTACTGTAGTGAAGCCCAGAAACATAAAATCCTGACCTTGGTCCCCACCCAGGCATCCTCTACTACAAAATATTGTCAATTCAAAATTCTGAAATTTTTAATGCAACTTGTATGCACTAGTAAATAACAATAAAATATGCAGTTCCTGTTAGCAAGAGTACTCTTCTACAAATCTCAATTCTTTTTTAGAATGATTTGATAAATCTGTTCATGTCAATGAGAATTCTGGTTGTGAAAGAACAGCCACATCAGGGACTAGTCAGGAACATGGAAAAAGCAGAGTACTGTGACTAATATTGTTAATGCCTCTTTACACAAGATTACAGAGTCACATTCTCAAATCCTGAGGGGAATTTGGCTTAGTAGCTCACCCTCTCTGATACTTTTATAGAACAGAATGTAAGGTGCTAAAAATATTTATTTGGCAAGAAAATTATCTGAGACACTCTTAGGGGTAAAATAATTTCACAGTAGGTGGGTCCAGGCATAGCAAGGTAATGAAGAAACTGAAGTGTGTTGTGATTAACATACAAAATAATACTATGGAGTCACATTCTTCATTCCTTAAAACAAATATGATCAGTAAAAAATATTTTGCATGAAGTATCTCAAAGTATCTAAGTAACGTTTTTCCCTTGAGTAGTAAATTACTTTGAAAAGTGGTTTTATAAACAACAGACATCTAATGAAAAAATGGTTAGAATGAAAAATCACATGGGATTTTTTTAACCATCATACAATATATTAGAAGCCATGAGATTGTTTTATTAGCTAATTAAACAAGAAAAAACCCCACACAGCATATAACTTTAGCATTTAGTTAAATATCTTTAAAAGAAATATTTGACCAATATTGCTAATTCCTTGATTCATGAGTTTGTGTTCTCAAACTGTAAATGAGCATGTGGAATTTAACAACTGATTTTTAAAGATAATGTCAATGTAGAATGGGTATTCTGTCCTGAAGGGAACAGGAAGGGACATAATTACTCAGAAAAATTTAAGAATGAATGTTATTTTAGGTTATTATAACAACACTACAGCACTATTTGGTTTAGGTAAAATGCTTGTTATTCTTGAAGCACATAGTCCTGTCACACTTTGTTACCAGCAATTTTTGTAGCACTGTTTCCCAGGAGAGACCTGCTGAAATACAGAAATAGGCACTCCCTGGAAAAGCTGTGTGACTCCTCTGTCTGGTAGTACTTTTGTTACACAATATTTTTGACCAAAACATATAGAACTCTTGCTTAATTTAGAAATTTGGTTTTATTTCATATCAGTTTCATTTGTTAAGTTATTCAAATATAAAAATATGATCTCCCATCGCAAACCAACATGTTGATGACTTTAGTACCATGTTCCCCATTCACTCCTGTACGCAGCAACTTCTATTTCAGAGAAAGCCAGTAAAAAAACATGCACCTAGAAATGATGCCATTTTCAACTCGAAGAAACATCTCCCCCCTCACATCTAAAGGTTCTCAGTTTAAAACATAAGGCATGAAATTTAACAGCAAATGGGTCCCAGAGCCAGATTATGAATGATTTTCACAATGGCGAGTACTTATTCTATTATTCTTATAATCCCAGCTGAACAAATAGGACAACTAATTTTTTAAATGGCCGTATTCAGGACTTCTGTTCTACTTGGGAACAAATCAGTAGTTTTGTTGTTTCATACTACAGACAGTATGCAATATTATCAAAAAAGTGAGAAGGACATAGCTTCTTTTTCAACATCCCCAGTCAACTTCTCTTTTCCTCATATAAGATTTAAAATCTCTATCAGCATACACCTGCCTGTAGCCTAAGTCTGTATGAAATCCAAGGAGGAGCTATTCCTTTCACAAGCCAAATTCGGATTTATACCATATCTAGAGACATTTGTTTAAAAGTCTGTGAAGTGAAAAAATTGTGTGGTATTTTTTCCTCACAGATCACACAAAGCTGTACATTGAAAACAATTTAATTTTCAAAAACTATAGCTCATGAACTGATATGAAAAATATACCATCATATAAAGTAAAGTATTTAGTAGTAAAATAGCTTTTTTTTTTAATAGTAAAATAGTAAACACTTGTTTTTTTCTGACTTCACATGGTGGGAAATCACAAGTCTCTTTTATTCTAGAAAGATTAATCAGTTGATGAGAAGCCTAAATGAACAGAGGTTTTTGCTCTCTGTAGTTCTACAGTATAAAAACTACTTTACAGCTATACTTCATTGTACTTTAGGCTCTTATGCAGCCTATTCAAGTCAAATAAATTCTCAACAGATGCCTGTATGATCTGTCTATTCAATTTATATTAAAAAGTAATTCTTAATACTTTCCAGATATTTAGCTTGGGCAGCAATACACAAAAGAGTGAGTTGATACTTAAAAAGTTTTGCATCAAATCTAAATTACAGCAACTGAAATCAGTGAAGACAGATTTTCAGATTTGTTGTCATAGCTCTGCCACATACAGTTGGTTTGCTTTCTCTGACTTGAGATCCCAGGGCCCTTTGTTTAAGACTGATTGCTTCCAGATGTATGGGATAGTGTCAGTGGAGAGAAAAAGAAGTCATACTTCACACTGGTGCAATTAAAATTGCAGTGAAAAAGCAACCTCCACAAATCAAAGTCAGTCCATTCAATATATTTATTTATCTTGTCCTCTGTTACATGCTGAATTATTCTTCCTTATATTTTTAGTCAAACACCAGAAAAACACAGACATTTTGCCTGCACAATTTCTTAGCCATAGGACTCTGCTGCTCTATTCCGGGCAAGATAGTAACCTTATTCACTGAGGAACACCTGCCCTAATGAATTGAATTCACTAAAGCCATCTGTAAAGTGACACATTCACCATACGAAAGATCTAATATTCTAAGCGCCGCATACAATATGTCATTACACCATAGCTGGGGCTGGTTCACGTGGTTATTAGTGGAAACAAAGTATAACTGTGCTAGACTGCAAGTTCATATTCTCCTGAAAGTTGATGTGCAACTATTATCTGCTCATGACATTGTAGCTCTTCACTGACCCCTGAGAAATACATCTAATGATTTTATTTCCTGTATTTCTTCACAGATTTCTAACAGAAGTGAATATTCTGCCATTATTGGACTCTCTTTTTGTGGAAATCAGCACGCAGCATGAATTTCAAAGGAGCAGATAAAATGAACTATGTTGTAGGTCAACAGAGAAGGACATTATCTGAAGAGCTTTGGCTATTCTTCCTGTGTTGTCTGCCCTCATAATTCAGTTCTGCAGAGCTAGCAGTCAAGCCCCGTTTGAAAATAAGATATTGGATAAGAAAGTCTGTGTTTATTGCAGAGCTCTTCTGATGTCTGCTCTATACTTCAGTGAAACACTGAGAAAACACTGCATTGGAATCCAAAACAATAAGCCATTAGACTATGGTGTTTCATAGTAAAATAAAATGTTTTCAAATGTTTCAGAATAATTCTTAAATTCCTACACAAGATTCTTGCAATTATGAATGTATGACACTATGAATTATAATTAATATTTGGTTTTATTATACTTCATGTTACATAAACACGGTGGTTTTTAGAAGAAAATTTTAAAAGGGAAAAAAACATACATAGAAGGCAATAACATTTCAAAAACTACAGTGATCAAATGTATGCAATTTTCAGTAGCACAATATCAAATTAATTTGGTTTTAGTGTCCAACAGGAACACTAAAACACATAACAATCCATACAATGGTAAAAATCTATTTTCTTATGCCCTTAAATTGTTAGTTCTAGATACACAGAATCAAGAAATACAGAATTCAAGAGAGTCAGGCAAGTGGAAGAAACAGGAGACATTCACCTGGTGGTACTGACCTAATGAAGAGAATGTGGAACTTAAATAAAATTTTTTTATTCTTTCTACATCACGGGCTTATTTTTACACATCTCAAGAGATAAAGAGCATTATTTTGGTCCCCTGTGATGTAGGACCTGTCATCATATAAACAGATCAGTCTGTCACAAACACACAGCTCCCTTTCACAGATCCTCTAAAGCCCTTCCCCCAGGATATCTGGGTATTATTTTTTCCTGACATTACTTTAAATTTCTTTATTTATCTGCAGAACACACATAGCAGAGGCACAAATTCTGAGACTGCTCTGTATTTCACATTGACAAAGCTCAACAATGCTCAAGAGAAGAACAGGAGGGAAAGGGACAAGTCAGTCTTCACTAGGGATTCAAACACTGCCAACAAAATCACTGGTTGGTGCTTGCTATCATGGCCAATCTGCAATGTAAACTTCTAACCATTAATTAGAAGTTAATTCATTAAACACAGTGTTATGATCTGACATTACACAACATTTTGTCACTAGCAATGTGAACTGGAATTGAACTCATGAGTCAGAAGCAAAAGGATCCATAACTCAACAAAGCCCCTGAGTAAGATCATGCAAGTGTTGCAGCATCTGAACTCTTCACACGGTGGTTTTAAAATAACAGCAGTCACTGCACAGTTACATCTGACCCTTAGTGGTGCACCACTTATAGTACTAATAGTTCTTATTGACACATTAAAAATAGTTGTTGCCTCGCTCAAGAGAATTGTTTCTTGACTAGTTATTGTTCTATGGCTACAATTACATTGCTGCAAATTTGATGTTTTCATATTGCAGTTTACCACTGCAGTTTGTATGACTATAGCAAACACTGCTCGAGAGGATTGTGGAACAAAGGCAACAAGACAATGACTTCTCTCTGTGCACATGAGCTGTCCAAATCAAGTATTTCCTTTGGTCCAAGTACAGACCTCAGAGGGGGAAAAAAGCAGTACAAAAATTTTGCAATATAAATTGAATGGTGGGGAAGAGAATATTGCATTTTTATGTTCTTGTTTTTGCTTTTGATTTTTAAGGACAATTCACATGGAAATTAAGAAAATATTTACTTTGAATTCTTTGTACACAACTGAAAAACAACTGGCACAATAGAAACAAATACACTTGTGAATTAAAGAATCAGATTACAAAAAGTAAGTTTTATGAATGGTATGATATATATCAGTGCCAGTAGAAGCCCTTAGTATCCAGTGTTTGTATTTTATGGGGCATTAAATGGTAACATTTGAAAGGTATAATCCCATCTCCTCAAACATGTCTGCTAACTCTGGGTATGGAGAAGAAAAATGAAAGTATTGTCAAGCCAGGTGGTCCTCTAACAGGACCTGATACTCAAGTGAGTTGGCTGTACATCAAATGTTCTTTGAAAGTAAAATCAGAACAGTGGAAACATCAACATGTTTGTTCCCATCTGTTCTGCTCCTCACCTGTGGTAATCGCTGCATACCAAAAGATAAATTTGTGTCTTTAACTGGGTCTTCTCTGTTTCCTGAATTCAATTGGCCTTGGATTTGCGTGGGGCATGCATGGATGGAAAGCATCCAACGCTCTTTATTTCCAAAATATTCTGTGAAATGTTTAGATAAAATTTTTGCAAAATGTGTCAGAATACTTTAAAAAAAAACCAACAAAAACCCCAAACAACACAAAGATACACACAAAGAACTGCCTCACCAACTAAATCTAAAAAAAGATTACACAGGGTTTTTAATATAGATACATTTCCAAACTTCCAGGACAGAAACATTTTTAGAGGACAAGTGAGAAATAATATAATTTTTTTACTATCTATACTCTCAGTAAGCAGATACGCTTTCAGTCCAGTCCAGCCCTTTCAGTGGGAAAGTTTAAAAAACTGATGCTTTGAAATCTCAGAGTTTGTTCTCTTACACCAAATTTTTCCTTTCCTTATTTTTCCTTAAGCCATATGCTGGAAATCTCAAACTGAAGAAAAGAACTTAAGAATATTTTATGTGCTTGTTGATAACAATGTCTGGAGACACTCTCACCCTGAGTGCTTGATTTAACAGCAGAGTTCAAGAGAAGACTAAAAACTAGATGGTGGTCAACCATGTTAAACACCATACCTATGAAAAAGTGGCCATAGCAGAATACAATTACATAAATTCAATAATCTGGAAAATCACAAGAAATCATATATATATGTACTCTGATAGTCACACAAAATATACGTCGTACAGCTGATGCTGGTGGTTGGAACATTGATTATCATCAAATTGAATGCAGCATTCAGTTAATTGCTCCTTTTTGTGTTGTGTAAATCAAAACTCTGAATTTATGAATAATAACGACCGCACACAAACCAGCTCCCACTCATGTAGCTGGAGCCTTGTGGTAACTCATTCTGCCACTAGAGGACAGTGTCGTCATATGACTATGCCCACACGCAAATACATGAAATTACTGTCAAATTCAAGTTGCTTGTTTTCTAAAGCCAGGAAAAAAATTATATTTCAATAAAGGATTTTTTTCCCCTGAAACACTCTGAAACCTTTCTTTTTAAATAAAAGTTAGAGAGAAAAATCACATGGCACAATTGCTTATTGGCTTATAATTGGTAAATTTAATATGTAATCTTATTAATCTTTAATATGTAATCTTAGTAATCTTTAATATGTTATTTGTTTTCAAGTAAATGAAATTAATGCACCTCAGGCTGAGTGTGCTACCTGGGAATCTCTTGGAAGGACACAGCTGTGGTGCAGGAGTCTGACATAAAGGAGGTAACAGAATTTTTTTGCAGTGATACTTGATATTTGTGAGTTACCGGTATCAGACTTGAAAATTGACTGTCAGTGTGCTGAGGACTAGGAGTCAGATCAGGCCAAGCTCAGGAATACCCACTTATGGCAGTAACAGGGAATAAGAAACTCACTCCTGTAATACATTACTTACGCCTACACTTCAGAAAAGCAGAGATAAGTCAGCTGAAGATTTCTATTAAAACATGCAGACCGCACTTAGGAAAAAAACCTGGACAAGTTTCAGGAATATGCTGTATCAAATAAAAAGCCATAATGAATTGCTGTCATCAGGAATAAGAAAGGAAAGGAGGAGATACTGTCTCAGTCATCCCCCGCAGTTCTACCTGATGCAGTACATCTATAAGTTTCTCCATGTTCAAAATAAGAATTCTAATTTCTGGGAGAAAAAAATCAAAATCTATCATTCGTCTAGTGATGATGTGGAGAATATTCTTCTATAAAGAGGGCCAGAATACATTTAACATACCTGTTTTCAGCAATGAGAATCTACAGTGGAACACAGTCAACTCATTGAGACTTATGATGAACTTACGATGTTTCACACACTGAAAACCACACCCTTCAGAACCAGAGAGCATTTCTCCATAATGTTTATTAACTGCTCACAATTTACATTACTAACATGACAATACCTAAAGTAAGGTGTGTATTTACTGAGTTATTTTGTATTGCTGTAATTTAAAAAGTCCACAGGGTTAGCAATTGTTAGTATTTCGAGAAGAAAAATAACAGCACATGTAGTTCAGAAAATGCAACCTATGAGAGAGACGAAGAATGTGAGAGCACAGAACTTTAATTCTCTTTATATATGAAAAGGTAATTATAAAAAGATGATCATTTAATACCCAATATATTCACTAGCAGGAGGAGTGGAAAAAGCACAGGAAATATTAATTAAATAGTACATTGAGAAGAATTAAAATACATATTGTGATAATTCTGCCAAGCAGTAGACCCCCTAAGAAGGCTATAAAACCTTCTTTACCAAAGGTTTTTCAGTAAATTTAAAGGTGCCTGTCATGGATTATTTAGGAGAAAAAAACAACAAGAGCAATAGGTTATCATAGATTATCCCTCCAGGATATTCCACCTTTCCTACATACCTATAATTCCTGCATGATCCTAAACTGTTGCAAGACAAAAATCTCTAGTCATTTGCAGCCTTACTAAAATCAATACAAACCGGGAAAATAGTGTTGCATCTGACAAATCTACTTGTGTTACTTGTAATATTTTCTTAGAAAAAGGGATCAGAACTAGGTATATGCAAAAGTTATTAAGAAAAACCCATCCCATTCTTGATGGGGTTCTTTCAGTTGTAAACACATGCTTAGCACACCTTCTCTGTGCTCTTGTGCAAATATGGATATGTAAACAATTCTCTCTTCTTAGCTATCAGTCCATCAATAATATGGGGCAAAATACAATATTGGAAACTCTCCTAAAAATTTCTGAAACTTTGTTCACAGTACTGGAAGCAGTCACTAGAAAAAGTAAGTAATATTTACTAAAAACAAAAGAACCCAAATGCTTCATTTTTGTTACTCCACAACTGAAGCATTCTTCTTTCACATGGGGTTATTTAAATTCAGTTAGGATTATAATTTTATTAAGTCATCTTAATTTAAAATGAAGCAAATTTGAGTAATTTTGAACCCAGCAAACTCCAAAAACATTTAACGGGGATTTTTTCTGTGAACTGCTACTTTATGCCTTATGTTTGTACAGATAAAATCACCTTACTGTTGTTGTTTTCATAAACATATTTTACTCCCATTTTAGTAAACTTTTGTATTAATACAGGTTAATAATCAAGCTTTAGACTTTAAGTTTTGCAGATTATATTTAAGCAACAAAATTCTGTGTGTGATCTCTGGATTCTAAAGATATCCACCACATCTATCAGATCTTCTATATTAGGAACTGCTTCATTCAGATGAGCATTTGAGTTTTTTGGCTATCACTGCTGAAACTTGTTTTAAGTTTTAGTTCTCATTTTCTTACAAATTAATTTCATTTTCCTTGAAACATTTGCAACAGCTATTTAATTGCATATAATGTCAGAACATGTGTCCTGGGTTGCTCAATTAAATCATTGTTATTACTATTACATAATATTTTTATATCTGCACTAACAAGATATTTGGCTGTAGGTATAAGTAAGTGTTCAGGCACATTCAGTTTTGGTTTTAAATGTACACGATTAAGTAACTGTGAGTAGATAACTGCTGGCAAATGATCTTTACAGAAATGGCCAACAGCTTTCATAAAAAAGAAGTCCAACAGAGATATTAAACTCTCATCTATGAAATATTTTAATCAGCATTAAGTGGGGTTTTTTGGGCAAGGAGACCTGAAACCGCGTTTCAGGTTCTGGGCCATGACCACTCACACATTTCCCAGGGATATCAGTAAAATTTTTCTTAAAATTTAATCAGCAAGTTGCAGAGATATTAAGAAATTATTTTCTCTCATATTTGCCCTTTCAATCTCTTGGCTTTTGTGACACTGCTATGAAATATGTTCTCCAATTGCCAGTGACTGTAGAAGACCTGGATTTTTAATATCAGAGTTGCAATTGGCTTTTCTAATTCAGATACTCTTTGCATAACCTAAATAATAAAAACAAGGATGTTTCATATCCCACCTTAACACCACCTCATCTTTAATATGAGAGCTATAGCTGAAGCTGACTTTGGCTTCAGGAATTTATTCATACCACTGAGTCAGCTAGGGCTGTGAAAAATACCCTGCTGAACGAGCTAGTTGCAGTGATCAAAGTGCTACAGTAGATGTAGCAGTACTGATACTAGCAAAAATGAGACACAATTTGTCCCACTTGAAGAATAACAATAAATATGACTGCAGGAAAATCCCCATCTAAACCAGTTTAAGACTCATCAGTACCTGTTTATCTACACAACCTCTTTAGAGTGTCCTACAGTGGGATGAATACCAGGAACAGAAAAAGGCCTGGATGCTGGTCCTTGTCCTGAAGGTCAAAGCCAAAATGAGCAGTCAGACCAGCAGGGAGACCAGTCTGCAGCAAATCCTTAGAGATGCTGTAATTCATGCTGTCAGTTACCTACCAGGCACTGGTTGCCATAGCTATAGCTCCTCCATCCCTGTGTACTGCAGTAATACAATCTTGAGGCCACAAAGGCATGAAACCTACAGAGATCTGTAGCAGAGATAAACAGCCAAGCCTTTGGTGGTTTTGGCCAGTCAAAATATCTGATGTTAAAATTAATTTTAAAAAATAATAGGCTAAAAATAACTTATTTTGTAAGTGCCTTGGATCAAGGGTGAAACCTGCATGCCATTTTCTCCCAGGCACATAATTATTTTCCAAGTGTATACAAATGACCCTTTCTAAGGAAAAAAAGATCAATACTCAGAAAAAAGCAAGACTTTCAGAGACATTAAAAACTTAGCAGCTAATACAATTTTGTTTTGGCTGCAGGCTTTAATCTGACAACTTTTCAGATCATATTGTTCAGCAACTTAAAAACAAAACAACTCCTCCAAATGATAAGACTGCAAATTATGGGTTTGAATAGCTTAAGCTCTAATGCAATAATTGTATTGTGCCTGGTGAAACTGCTAATTAAAAATGTTAAAACACTCTTCTAAACAAACAAAATTCTCTAGATATTTCTGGCTACTTTTCTAGCACTGACTTCGACAGAGCTGCACCCATCTATGTCAGCATTCAGCTTTTTAAGTCCAAAAGCATTGCATTACTTGTTTCATAGCATTAAGTAATTTATAATATCAAGTACTAGATTAGTTGGTTTAGTTATAATTAACTATTATATAAGTTACTCTTTTTTGCTCAGATTGCCTCTTTTGGAAAACTATTTTGAAGCAATGATAAAACTTATTTATGTAGTACAGATTCTTATGAAAACAATAAGCAAACTCATGGATCAATTCTAATTTCATATCATATGCTTTAATTCCTTTTATTTCCTAAAACAGAAAATACAAAAAAAACTTCTTGCCATGGCTACTAAGGAGATTCTGGAGCTCAGAAGCTAAATAATGCTGATATAGCTCATACTGGAAGAACTAATAGCAACATAAAAGCTAGTGCAAAATCCACAAATACATTATTTATGATGTTTTCTTCTCCAATCAGCAGGTGGCCACTGAACAGCTCAAGTGACTTGTAATAGGATACACAGCTTTTCATCTCCAAGTATCTGCGTCAGGTCTGCCTCATGTGGGTCGTAACTGAAAGGTGCTATTTGACAGGCATTCAATAGCAAATTTCTAACAGCCAGTCCCAGTCTAGAGACTGCTTTTCCTGTGCAACCTGGTTAACAAAGCTGGCACGTTATTTTCAAACGCAGGGCTGAGTAGGCTGGGAGACTTTATTATCATTTTAGGTCTGAAGAGTCAGCCCATCAAAACAATTTTGAAACCCAGGTGCAAGTGGGACAACAGACTCGGTGGTCAGTTTCCATTAGTGTCCATCAGGCGGTTTTTTCAATTAATAGAGTAACTTTTAAACACACAAAAAACCAAACAAACAAATAGACAACAAGAACAACAAACCAACCTGAGATGAATGGGGAAAAAATTAGTGTCCTGAGACAGACTACTGCTTTCACAAAGTTTTGCATGAAGAACATGACATGTTCTTCTATTGCACACTCAAGGCATAAAAATTTTCAGTATGGATAGAAACATACAGTATGGATGCAAAACATCTGTTCTGTCAAGAAAAAAAGAATTAGTAAATTGATAAAATCAAGTTTAACTCCGTTTGCAGGAAGCCAGGCATCTACTATTCTCAACAAAATTCACCATGATCAGTGGTCTCCACAAGCTTTGAATTTATTAGATTTTTTTTCATGTTTATTGAAATTCAGAGGATTTCAATACAGACTCAAAGGCTGCCTTCATCACCTGGAATCTGATAGCAAAATTAGTCATAATGTAGAAGCACTCTTTTTGTGAAAAGCAAATAACCATCAGGGTACATTTGGAGCAAGGTTAGCAATAGACATCTCAAATGTAATTAATCAGTCAATTCAAACATAAGGTTAATATCATATGAAAGATTTTTTAATGAGAATATTTTTGAAAATGTATCAGGAATGAAAGGGAATTATACATGTAAAAGTGCTGCAGACATCTAGCAGTAGGTCACAAAATTGCTGAGTAAAAATTGTTTAAAATACAACTTTGTTACCTCCTTGACATCCATGGACATTATCTTCAAGGTTTATCTTCTTTCAGCTCAGAACAGAACATGAAGACAGGTGCTAAAGACTGCTCTCTGACAGGATTAAACCCCTTGGGTTAAAGATGGCTGAACGCATAACCTAAATCTGTATCTCTGTATACATATAGAAACCCACTACAGCCACTCAACAGAACAATTGAAACTCAGTTTGTATTTAAAGCTACTTGTTATCACTGGTATTAGAATCACAGTCCAGATTGCCTCTTTCCTTATTCTAGGCACAGTAGAGACAAATTGCCATAAAGATAGACAAGAGAGATAAAAGATGTGAAAAAGAAACAGGAACACAGAGATTAACTTGCCAAAATCACATTGCAAATTAATGGTCAAATTAAGAATAGAATCCAGACCATTCAAACCCCAGTCCTTTGCTGAGCTCACAGAGAATTCCCTTAGGCTTTTCCTAAGACATTTTTATTAGCCATCAGTGTTTACTGGTGGTTAATGTTAGACCATTAAAAAGACCTTTTAAACACAAAGCATCTGAATTTACCATCTATCAAAATTCCACTTCCTCTGTAACATGTACAGAATAATCAAAAAGTTGACTAGGAAGCTCCTGAATATACATGCTGCACCATATATATTCAAGGCTTACTCAAACCTACACTAGCCTTTTGGGCCAGCTGATGCCACACCAACTTCTGCAGCCAACAGCTTGCACATGAATGCAAGGGACAACATCAGGTGATGAACTTTATCTCTTCAGGCTGAGCAAGGCTGGCCTAGACACAGCTGAGCAGCCTGGAAAAGCACCGTCAGTTTGAACACTCTTGTGAGTGACTAGCAAACCTTTGCATTCCTTAAATAATGTATGCTTAATGAATTTTACTTTTTAACTTGTCAGCTTTTGGTCACTTGCCTCTCATTCTGGCTTCAAGGTCACAACTTATGCATATAGCTAATTTATCATTTAATTGAGTAATGTGGATACGTAATATTGAGTAATATGAAGCATAGTGTTTGGGAAGTTCATATCAAAATCAGATCATTCTGTGAAAAGGACACTTCCCTACTATCATTTCATATACAATGCTATAATACTTCAGCCTTGAATTAAAACCTCTGGTTGGTTCCATAATACAAGTAAATTTTTTTTAAAATCCTAAAATTTTAGTCATTAGTTCATCTAGTTTCTGACATTCTAGATAAATATTAAAATGCCTTGACATATTTTAGCAGAACTAAAATTCAAATCCAAGTTGGTACAGTCAGAAAAAAATCTAATTAGCTTGGGGTGATAAGTAGGATTTTTATATAAATGTATGTAAAGAATCTTTTATTTATATATTTTACATACCTTATCTCATTTCTGTACACATTTTATTTACCTTATTACCATTATCCTCTTTACATATGTGAAAGAAGCCTTAAATGAAAAGTGACATGGGAATTATGAACAGGCACTTACCAATCTGCTTCTTTTCTTTGCCAACAACAGGGATTTTTCATTTCCATTTATATTGAAAAGCAGATCACTTTAGTTCAAATGTCTGCTAATTCTTTCTTTGAAACAAAAATAAAGGAGTACATAAAGAAATCTGGGGATTAGTCCATAAATTAGAGAACACAAGACAGGCAAAGGGCTACCCATAAAACTACCTTCACTGGCAGCCCCAGTGAAAGGAAGAGAAAAACAGCTTTCACAATTGGTTCTTGAATCATCTTGTTACATGTATATGGAATACTTCTCTGAACAGCCAACGAATGTATGAAACAAGAGTCTTCAGATGAAGCTGAAATTAAATAAGTGAGAACAGCAGTAAAAGCAAAAGCAGAGAACATACAGCATGCTGGAGACAGGAGCTGGTTTGAGAAATTAAACTCTAGAAGAAGAGTTGTGATTAATCAGCTGTGCTGACATCAATACATGCTCTTTTCACGGACAACAAAAAACTGTGGACAGCAAAAAGAAGCATAAAGTTAAAAAAAACATGAACTTCTGTGAAGGGAATACATCAAGTATAAAGATTATGTGTCATGGTTCTGTGAAATGCAAGAAGGCAAAAAATCTGTGTCTAAGGCCTTGTTTTATGACTTCTTAGTAATTTTCTACCCAATACTTCTAATCAACTTCCTGGTGTTCAAAAGAAATTCTAACACACCTAAGAAATTATCATTACATGTAAATACAAATAATATCTATGAAAAATTTATTAAATAAATACTGTACACAAGATGCAAACAAATTTAATGTTGGGGCAAAGTCTGTGCAGGCATACCACATAGTCAGTACACAGCATGATATAAATACAGATGGAAGAGAAATCTGCAGTTAAGTTGGTCTAACACTTTCTATTGTAAGATTCTGGTTTGAAATGCTTATAGGCTTTGCCAATGTTTAATTGCTCTGTGTAAATTCTTTTGGAGTATCTGATTTTTTTAAATCTTTGGTAAAAATGGAGCTGACACCTTCTAAAATGTGACTAAAGCAAAAGCATTCTGGTTTGATGAAGTTGACTGATTCATAATAACTCTTGTATTGAAAAACTGAATTTAGAATTATGAATTCCTCAGTACAAGTCAGACATGCAGCTTCTGAAGTGGGTTCAGCTGGAGGGCTACAAAGGTAATTAAGGGACAGTAGAGTAGTGTCTCCTTTATGAGATAAGGGCTGAGGTAGCTGGGCCTTTTCAGCCTCGAGAAAAGACAACTGAGAGGGGACTTCAGTGTTTACAAGTATCTGAAAGGAGGGTGTCAAGAGGATGCATACAGGCTCTTCTCAGCAGTGCCAAGAAACAGGACAACAGGAACAAGCAGAAACTGATGCCCAGGAAGTTCCACCCAACCATGAGGAAGAACTTATTTACTGTTCAGTGACCATGAATTGGAACAGATTGTCCAGAGAAGCTGCAGAGTCTCTCTCACTGGAGATATCCAGGAACCATCCGGATGCAGACATGTGGAATGTGCTCTAGTATGACCCTGCTTGAGCAGGGAGGTTGAACAAGATGATCCACTGTGCTCCCTTCCAACCAATTCTGTGATTCTGTGACTCAGGACTTTTACCAGCCAGTAGAATCTGCAGCTGAATTAGAGGCCAAGGCTTACACCGTAACACATAAAGAGATCTTGAGTGCACCTGCACCATCAGTTTGAATTACTGCCTGTTTTGTTCCAAGGTCCTCTTCATTAGCACTCACTCTGTGCACATGTTTAATTATTCCTGGAATACTCTGTGAATCAAAACAACGAGGCTTCCTCTTAGAAAAATTCTAGAAGCCATTCAGTGACTAGATAGCTCTAGGAAATGGTTTGAGTACAAAATCTCTCTACACTTGGTCCAGTCCTCCAACATCACCCTTGCAAGCCTTTTGCCTGGCATGACCCTGTAACATGTCTCTCTGATAACATGGCATAGTAGCAGATAAGTGGTGCACCGCAAGCATTTCTCCTTTTATCTTGGGCAAACAAAGAAGAGTTTTGTTATTAAAGAACCTTTCAAAATTGTTCAGATGTCTCATATGCAAAGATAGACTTCAAAGTGCCAAGAAGGAATCGGTGTGGCAGAGGCCTTTAGACTATCACAGCTTTTGAAGATAGGGGACCTTGACTGCAGGACTTGTTCTGACTACCAAAACAGACCTTGTAGGGCTGCTTGATGCTGAGGGGTTTCAGTGTAGCCCCAGGCAATGATACCTAAACCCAAATTTTATCCATCTTAAAGTACACAGTAAGAACTGGCCTGATCCCAGGATGTGAGCACAGCAGAGCAGAGGAGCTGTGGAAGGCCTGCAGAGCTCCACAAGATGCCTGCAGTGCCTGCTCAGTGCAGCGGCAGGCAGCCTGCCCTAGGGGGAGCAAGCCAAAAGCTCTGCTGGTGGAAGCTTCTCCTCGCATTCTGACAAGGAAGCACGGATGGCTCCTGAGAAACAGAAATCCGGCGTATGCATCATCTCAGAAGACGGACACTTCTGAGCATATGCCGATACAGACCCTCACGAGTCCACAAACCCGTGGTACTTGCAGGGTTAAGTCCTGAGTATGCCTTCTGAGTATGTCTTTCAACTCTTCCCACACTGAGATAAAAATATACAGCTATATTAGCTATGACAAATCCTAAAAAAGACAGAAAAAGAGTATGAAGTGTTGAAGGAGAAAATCTTGTATGGCATCAACAGGAGGTACAATTAATTGGATCTCTTCGTTCATTCTATAAATATGATGAAAATGTAGGAGTTTTAGCTGCAGTCACCTTTATGTTACTAGTCTCACTCATCTGATACAAAATTAATCTTTCCTTTGATATTGTGTGGGAAGAAGGAATGCTAGTACATGTATGGGAACATTGTACTTAATGCAGCAAAAAACTGGAATGAACAAAGGCTGCTAAAAATTGCACCAAAACACACCATAAAAATACTCAATTTGGACATGAAAAAGAGATGAACTATCAAAAATAAATATGTCATTCCTACCTCTGAAATGCTAGGCAAGGACAATAAATTTTAAACAGATTGTTATATCATATTTCCAAGTGACTCTTAGCTCATTATAAAGACAAAAAAATAAAATAGTGGAAATGTGAAAGCAGACATCCTAATTTATATATGTCATAGGCAGAGTTGCACCTCTTTAAGGTTTCTTTCCTGAAAAGATTCAACTACATGACATACAGCAAAGTCTTGCTTTTAAGATCTTTTTATTTGCTTCACCAAGGCAGAAGAGCAGCAAGCGATTTGTACAAAGTGTTTTAATGTTACTATTTTTGTAATTCCCATCTCTCTGGAATTTGGATATCAGCACAATAATGCAGGCACTTCTCATAGGAATTGGCATTCTGGATAAGACAAATGGTTCATCCGGCTTATAGCCTGTCTTTTACTTTGATCATCATCTGAATTCCCTCATGTAGGTCATTTGAATATTTAACAACCACTGTGCTAACTTTGGCCACAAGCAGACAAAAAAGTTTGAATTATCATTAGATATTATTACTTTTTTTTGCTATATATTATTTGTCCAGAATATTTCTGAAACTCTATACAGATGCCTGTCATGGTTTAACCCCAGTAGGCAGCTCAGCACCACACAGCTGCTTGCTCACTTACCCCCAGTGGAATAGGGGTGAGAATCAAAAGGGTAAAAGTGGGAAACTTCATCTCTTGAGAAGACTCTTTAATAATATTAAAAGAAAATGCACAAAGAAGAAAAGATGAAAAAAACCAAAACCAAAAACAATTGCTCACCACCAGCGAACCGATGCCCAGCCAGTTCCCAGGTAGTGCCAGCCCCAGCCAACCTCTGCACACCTCCATCCAGTTTTACTGCTGAGCAAGACATCATAGAGAATGGAATGCCCCTTGAGTCAGCTGGGGTCTCTGTCCCAGTTGTGTCCTCTCCCAACCTCTTGTGTACTCCCAGCCTCCTAATTGGTGGGGCAGTATGAGGACCAGAATAGGCCTTGAAGTTGTGTAATCACTGCTCAGCAATAACAAAAACATCCTTATGTTATCAGCACTGTTTTCATCACAAATCCAAAGCACATTAAGCCTCACAGAAGCTACTATAAAGAAATGTAACTCTATCCCAGTTAAAACCAGTAAAATGCCTTGGTAACATTCCTCAGGAGTTTTCCACTCTCATTATTTATTTTTTTCATGTTCATTTTAAAATTAAGTTGGCCCAAACAGAAATCCAGAATCCCCACATTAATTAATACGGACAATGACTACTGACAACATCTAATACCAGGCCTGTTACTGGCCATATGTGACAACATTTCCAAGTGGTCCAGGATCTCTATTTAAATTCTGGCCTGGGCACCCAAACCTGGCTCACTTTGTCAGAGTTGTATTTGTATCCAGCCATGCCTCCTTTGAACATGATTTATTGACTGAACTTCCTAGGTGGACCTCAGGCTTACATTGCAGGTGCTCCATTCGCTCTGGCATTGGTCTCCTGGATGAACCTTAACCTTATGTAATAAGTAGTCTCCCATTCAGCCTTGCCTCCCTGGCTCATATATGTATTATAGGAAGTCTTGTCTCCATTCTGGTCTTTGGCCCTTTCTCCTGTCACTTCTGAGTGGATTTTTTGGGTAGACTCCTGAATTATTGCCTTGCCTTATCTCAGACTGATGCTATCACCATCCTGACCCCACTGGGACAATACTCTGGTCAGAGGTGCCCTGCCTTTGCTGGTAGCCATGCTCTGCTCCCAGCTCTTTCTCTCTCACGGAACAATTCCTGCTGCTTTCCAATACAAAATAAGCAAGCTGACTTCTGGTTTTGCCAATAAGCCTCTGCGAGCTTACTGAAAAGAGTGTTAACATGAGCTTTGCTACTTATCTGAAGGAAAGAGAGTCCTGAATTTCTTTAAAAAGGGAAAAATCTCCTAGCAAACATTTTCTATAATGCTATAATAGCCTAAACAACTGATAATATTATTCACCACATTCAAATGAAGACTTATCCATTTTTTAAACTAAAAGGCAAGGAAGGGAGTGAAAAGGATTTAGAACAGACAAAACTGAAAGAAATTTATATTTCAATGTAATACTTCCAGTGACTTCCAAAAGTCACTGAAAATTCCTAAAGCCAAGATTCAGATAGCATAATTAATCATACATGAGCATTTTTTAAATTTTTTATCTGTCCAAATTTTAAAAAATGCAGAGTAATATTACAGATAGAAGGCATCCAATACAAACACTACTACACATACATATAATTAATTATAGTTCTGGACATGCATCTCTGGTTCCGTGTTAAGTGATGCCAATAATTGCCATTTGTAATTTTGTGGTCACACAAAGGGCTAACATATCATGTTGTTTACATTCATGAAGTTCCACGTTTGACCTGTTACTAATTACCTCAAAAGAGCCTGATTTCTATACAGCTGTGAATAAATTGTTTTGCAACTTTTACAACACAGATTGTGACAGCAGGGCATCCAACACTAATGGATTTTAAAATAATGGAGGAGAATCAAAGACTTACAATTTAAAATGAGAACAGTGCAAGAATTATTTAATGTGATTCAGGGTAAGCATAATGAATCCATGCTTGTCGAGAAAGTTCCTGAAAGATGTTTAAGCTTTTTTTTGTGAAGTTGATTATACTGGTTTTCCAGCTTTTGATGTTAGGCTGCATAGAAGCAGAATCTGTTGCAGGTGGTGATTAAGGAGTTTACTCCCTCAGATAGTTCCTCCAGACATGATCTGGCAGTTTCACTACTCCTGCCAGGAAAGGTACCTTAAGTAGTATTTGGGCCTGAACAAGTTTTTAAAAAATCTGTTTCTATTTCAACCCATTTATTCCAGCCTCTTTACTGCCAGTGGTGCTTCAGGTTTCAGTTCTCCCTTTACATCAAACACAGTGCGCCAGACCACAAAGATCTGCATCACTCAATGAAGAGATGTTTTGAGAAACAGCCTGACAGTGTTTGACAATTATGTATAATGATGACAGTTCACTGGCTGCTAAAACCTTGTCCACAAGTGCAGTTGCATAGTTTCAGCTGAGCCAAATTAACAGCTTCCTAGCAAAAGGTCTCATTGTCTCCCTTCTCCATTGCTCAGTTAATTTTCTGCCATTTTAACAAGCTGAACTGGCATACCACCCAATCAAACCAGAGAGAGCGCATGGGAAGCAATAAAGTCATGCAACTGGGGATGGAAGATGTTATCCCTATCACAGTGACAGTGATCTGTTCAGTGAACTCAGGCCAGAGCATGACTGCTCATCCACTGTAAAGGGATTAAAAAACAAGCAACAAAAACAAATGAAAAGCAATCAAACAGAAGAGAATATCCAATACAGCTGAAAGGACTAACTGTGTAAATATTCCCCTTTCACTGGCACACAGGACACTTGGCCCAGTTTCAAGCTATTAAATATTATCCAGGTGTTTTACACAATACTTCACATTATTTGGTGATTTAACTTTTGCAAATTTAGAGAATTTGATCAGTACAGTAAAAAATGCAAATTGCAAACTACACTACATGCATTAGTTTTTGACATTTTAATTACAGAGATAACCTAATCAGTGTGAATATGTTCTCGTTTTTGAAAACACCTAGTTTGCATAAAATGTTCAGAAGTTAATGCAAATATTAATATAGTCATATTCACACTCAAATTACATCATCTTATTTACATATTCCTACTCTGTAGCAGAATAATTAGGCCCACAGTGACATACCATTGTAGTAAAAGTAAGACTTCATCATGTAAGTCACTTATCCTATTGTCATGTTTTATGAAGACACTAGAGCACAGAGATGGAACTATTTTTCTTGTAAACCTCCTCCACCCACTGATTATTTCATACAATACAGCAGGCCTTGAAAAATACAATTGCTTTCTGTTACTGGTGAATTAGACTCTGCAGCAAGCGAGGTGAGGGGGAGTCAAGTTTTCACAAGAGTTTCTGCATCTGTAGTCACAAAGAAAACCTCATAAATGTTAACTGAGTCAGTACCATCTTTTGAACCTGTATTCAGTTCAACATATTGATTCAAGGTTTCCCAACTGCAAAATAAGGACAGACAATTTTTGCTGCTGCTATTCAGAAGTACTTAGGTAAGAACGATACTGACAGAGTTTTTCCATTATTTGGAAAAACTGTGAGCACTAGAAGCACAAAAGAGGCCAAGAGCCAATGAGAAACTCATTAAGCTGCTTAAACTGATCTAAATCTAGGCTGTTGAGGTCACATCCCACCCCCGCCACATATTTCCACCCCCTTCCTTCAGCCAATGCTAGTGTTTACAGAAGCAGGTGGTGGTGTGCCAGATCAAGACAAAAAAAAAATACCCCAAAAAAACAAACTCCAAACCAAAAACAAACCAACACACCAACACATCCCTTTGGGAGGACAGTTTTCAACCTGATCAATTCTATGAACAGGTTTAAGCTTCGCAGTACCAGTATCAGTGCAGGGGAGGGAGATAGGAGCACAACAGCTGGGAATTAAGAGTAGTTTAAGCTGCTACAAAACTGAAACCTAACAAAGAACTGGAAGCTCTTGAGTTTATCCTTAGCTATACAAACCTTTTCACACACTGACCAAACCCCAGACTACAGATGGAGGTAGATTTCTTTCCTTTGCTGTCTCTAAGTATGTCCAAAATCTGTGTTATTCTGTTGGTCAGAAATGTCATTTGTTAGTAGCAACTAATTCATGACTGGTTCTTAACAGAGGCACAATAGTGATAACTGCACCTCATTTCTAAACTCGCAAACCAGAGAAGGTTAGAGAAAGGATAAGAGGCAGACATAATGTGTTTCCTTGCACTTAGACAGGAAAGAAAGGGGACTGAAGTAAGGGGAAGCAGGTCTCCACAGTGAGTAGATTCCTTTGCAGTACCTGGAAAGGGAAAGTTTATTTGTCCTTTTCGCCACAGCAAAAGCAGTGCTCAAATATAATGTACACAAGCTGATACAAGTATCTAACATTAGATACTATCCCATCAGACACAAGTGTTTATTAGAATCCTATTCCCCAAAAATGAGAGCACAGTAGCCTGCTCATGCTGGAGTTAATACTCACTGGCTGGGCAAGGAAGGAGATTAATTTTACTTTTATGCTGTTGTTATGAAGTTCTAATTTTTCTATCTTTTACTAGTAAAACACAACTAGAATTTAACAAGTATGTCCAATCAAAATTTAAAATACTTTATGTCTTGATGCCATTATGAGTGCTAATGTCGTCTGCACTTTTTACTCAGCTAACAGTAATTTGTGGCTTAATCTGACCATGTTATAAGCACAGTTAGTTAGTAAATTTTCCAGATGGAGTATTTGCACATTTCTTCTTTTGACTAAGATTGTCTTAATTTTTGCATTCTGGTTTTGGGAGACTAAAAAGCTATTTGTTTGGGAAAAGTTATCTCTGCTACAGGTGGGCATCATGAGAACATACACAACTGCACTCAGGCTTTGAAAAGAAATCAAGATATTCTTACAAAACCAGACTGCAATCTCGCAGAGCTCACCTTCCTCATCCACACACTGCAAGCGTATACTGAAGTCCTCAAAATGATGATGGACTCACTGGATTTGTACGAGAGGGCCAGCGAACTTCAGGTACGCCCTATATTGTTTTATCTCTTTTTTTCCTTTTTTTTTTTTTCCCTTGACATTTCCTCTCTCCAGTGCCGGCCGCCCGAACGCCCACGGCGGAGCCCGTGCCCCTCATTCCAGAGCGGCTCAGGAAGAGGCTGCAGGGAGCCCTCGCTTCCCCCGGGCTGCCAGCGGCTGAGGAAGAGCCTGCCGGAGGCTCGGGGCGCTACAGACACCTCAGCCTGCGGGGCTAGCCGGAGGCGCGGGCGGAGCGCGGGCGGAGCGGGGAGCGGCGGGAGAGCCGCGGAGCCGTGAGGAGATCAGCGGAGCCGCCAGGGGGCGGGGCGCCGCCAGCCCCGCCCGCACCGTGACGCGCCGCGAGCGGCGGACCACGTGACGCGCGCAGCCAATGGGCGGGCAGGGCCCGGTCCCCGCGGGCGGGGGAGGAAGGGGGGCGCCGAGGCCGCCGCGGAGCGGGGGAGCGGCAGCGCGGGGCGGGCGCGGCGCGGAGCGAAGCGGGGCCGGCGGGGGCTGCGCCTCCGCGGCCATGCCGAATAAAAACAAGAAGGAGAAAGTGAGTCGGGGGATCGGGGGAGGCCGAGCCCCGCGGGGAGGCTGTGGGGTGCAGGCCCCGCGGGGAGGAGGGGCCTGGGGTGGGGGGCGGCAGCGGCGAGCGGAGCCCGGCTCCCGTTCCCCGGCGCTGGCAGAGCCGCGCGAGGGGCAGCTCCCTCCCTCGCTGCTGCGCGCCAGCCTCCGCCTGCCCCCGGTGCCGGGGAGGGGGCAGCTCCCGTGGGGCCTAGGCCGGGGGTGCCGAGGCGGGGTCCTGCTATCGTCTCGCCGGCGGCCGTCGGAGGGAGGGAGGGAGGGAGGGAGGGAGGGAGTCGGTGGAGGGCGGCCGTGGGTTTGGCGTGCGGGGGAGTGCTGGAGGGAAGGGATGGGAAACGTGTCCTCAGCCGGGGCTGGCTGAGGCGGAGCGGGGAGGGGGTCTCGCTCGGGGCCGGCCAGGGGTGTTGGGGAGGGGAAGGGGTGATCTCCACGGCACGGTGCGGGGTCTGTCCTCACGGCCACTTGCCCGGCCCCGTCCTGGGAAGTTTGGCTGCTGCGTAGCTCTAGCTGCAGTGCAAGTTGCGCTTGGGGGATCTCCTTAAGTATTCCGGGAGCACTAATCGCCCCTCGGAGTCTCTCAGCTCCTTTTCCTGCAAAGAGGAATGAACCTAAGCTTTGGCCCCGCTTTGCCTCAGGCTCGAGGGAGTGATTTGTCTGGCGGCTACGAAAGGGGCTTGCACAAGTAATGATCGCAAAAAACTTGTAAATCCGGCAGGAAGTTAGCCGGATTGCACTTTATTTTGTGTGATAAGCAATTAGCCATATGAGTGGAAGTCAGAAACAGTGAAGTGTGCTGTCTGCCTCTCTGCTGTCCCTCTCGACCGCTTGTGTTTGGCTTTGAGTTTGTCAACGTCAGTTTAAAATTAGCTGTAGGGAGGTTGGGTGTTGTGGTTTGTGGGGGGTTGTTTGCTTTAATGTTTTCCCAATATCCTCGGCACTTTTGATATTAAAAATACTGAAACTTTTCTTCACTTTTCTGAGAGCAATAAATCTCAAAAATGGGTGATGGATTCAAGGTAAGTATAATGCTGTGAAGGAGAAAATTGAGTTGTGGGCCTAGTTCTAATACTAGACTTTCAAGCCGCTAGAACAGACAAAATAATGAAGTGTAAAACGTATAGGATACTGATGCTAGTTTCAAAGCTAAACTAAATATAAATATTTAAGAAACTAAAATCCAAAGAGAGCAAGGTAGCAGAACTAAGTAATTTCTTAGACGTGGTTCAAATCACTTGCATTCTTTGTCCCTGCCTGCTTACCTATGTGAAAGCTTATCTTTATAGGTGAATTTTGAGGTATAAATAAAATTCCAAAGTCTTTCTACAGATAAAAAATGTTTAAAGTGGCTGTGTAGAGGCTGGTAGTTCGATATTATCATCTTCCAATACAATACTATCATTTTTATGCTGTCAGTTCTATTAGTTTTAGTGAATGTCTAAAAATCCTGAAATGTATCTTGAAATCTTGAAAATGTATCTAGATGTCCTTTTTAAAAAAACTGAGACCGCATACTTTTTTTTAAGGAACCTGCAAAATCAGTTAAGAGTGGAAAAAGTGGCAAAGATGGACAAGACAACCAAGAACATGAGGTAAATATTACTAAAAAACATAGTATTTTTCACACTAATTTGTAGTAACTTCTAAGAAGTGTTTTAAGTTTTTCTACATTGTAATTTTGACATGACAGGTGGTCTGGAGAGAAAATTATTGTGGAACTACGGCCCTGGTATTTGACAAGATAAGAGACCATGCTTTTAAGGAAGTCAGTTTTATTTAGAGTAAATAAATATTTGCTTGCTACAGTCTTAAATACTCTTCTCTTTCCTTTTTTGGTTATGAGATGTATAGCTGTCTTATTTTCTACTCTTATTGTGAGTTTTTGGGCTTCTCTTCTAGTTGCTCATTGTCATTTTTAGCATTCTCTGTAATTCCCAGGAGTCTCTTCTCTCAAACTGTCGATGCTGGCATGTCAGTAAAGTGTCAGTAGCCTGGTTTATTGTCAGGAGACCTTAGGCTTAATCAAAGGCTGCCAGCTGTTGTGTTCTGTTGTTTTTTTTTTTATAGGTATATGATGAAGTGTGTCATTTTTTACTAATTTTTCTGTTGTTGGTGCTGATTTTTTTCTTTCTGCATTTCTCTCTGTTTTGCCTACCAGCAAGGTACAGCAACTTGAAAGAAGTTGATTAAATCATTATTCATTCCCTTTCCCACATTAGTCCAGAAACTCAGAATTAGTAGTTTTGTTTCATTTGGAAATCCACAGTTTGGGTGGATTTCCTGAAATTTTCCTTTAAAATGTTCATTCTTACTTGAATGTAAAGTGGTATACTGAAAAATTATGTATTTCTGCCTCTAAACAACGTCTTGATACTGAAAGATAATGTTTGAGAACAAAATACTCATCTGGGTTTACTGTTTTTTTCTGCTCTGAAATGACTGTTAGGGATAAGTGTGTTGGATTATTTATTATATTCCCTTCAATGAGTTCTCGTTTGTCTGTTGTGCAGAGCGATTCATACTACTGTCATAAATAAGGAAGATCATTAAAACTTCTACATTACATGTGAAAGTATTTTGGCAAATTCCCGTAAGAGTAATTGAGTTTTGATGGAGGGAACCTAGCTACCAGAAGGGATCTTAGCTACTAGGGGAGCTTGTAGAATGAAATGGGAAATGTATCAGTGTAGATATCTATCGAGGTGTAAATAGATGTGCTTCATTGTGATGTGTACTGTCTTTACAGTATATTACTGTGATCTTAAAAAAGCGCCACTTCTTGGTCATAATTTTAATTCCTGTGCAGTTGTAAGGCTCGTCATTACCAGCATCTTTGCAGTACATCTGTTTACTTATTTTCTCAAGCTTCTGAATGACAAGTTTCTGAGACCAAGACTGATTTTTCTTATTCCCTCTTGGTACTTCAGGATAGAGTGTAAAGCTCCCCTGCTTAATGAGTGAAGAGTTTTATATGCTAGCCAAAAATATGTATGTGGGTTTCTTTGTCATTTCTTTCTGTGTTTGCAGATCTAGATTTTTGGGTTTTAAAATTGAAACGTGAGAGAGATGAATCTCAATCAGAGAACATGTTTTAGTGTCCCTACACTTGTTTCTTTTGTCCATCCAGGTAGAATTCTCAATGAAAAGTACAGTTCATTTGTCTATGGTACTCGATCATATGTGAGCAAGGGCAGAGTGGGAAAGGAACTGGGAATGTGACTGGCACATATAGTATGGTTGTCGTTCCCAGTGGGCATTATTTAGTCTGTACAATTTTGAACACCTCAGTGCTTGACTCATTATCTTAATTAATAGAGTAATTGCACACAAATAGTAGTGTAGACTTTGCATTCTAACGTGGCTGGCTGTAATCATGCTGTATGTTAACTGTTTCTTATATGAGCAGAAAGGAGGCTATTTGTTAACATAGCAACGATTGGTAAATACAGTAATATTCTGGAGCACACGGTTAATACATTTCTGCGTTTCCTTTCTCTTTAAAAAAGATTGTTGTCATGTGTCCTTGTACATTTGTTTTAACATGGCTTTTTAAAAATCCTAGACTATGAGTAGGTTTGGAAATATGGTGGTTCGTTTCAGCTTTTTGTTTCTGAAAATGCATTTAATGCATATGCATTTAATGCAAATGAGTTTAATGCAAATGGAACATTGTAAAGACTAGAAACTGTCTGCTGTTCAAAGAACAGAGACAACACAAGCCGCAGCATCCCACAAATACTTTATTTATAGACACTTTTATAGCACTTAACTAAATTCATGATGCCTTGAACTTCTATAGATAAAAAAGCACAACAGATCTTAATATTTACAAAAATGAGCACGTGTTTTTCCTGTCTTGCAGTCAGGGAAATGATGTTTCAGTTGATGGAAGCTGTACAGCACGTTTGAAAAGGAATTGAAATGATTCCTGGTATGCCAGGTCCAGAATGCCCATGCTAAAAGGGGGTGAAAATTTCTTAAGCTGATGGTTATTGCATTAGCTGTGCCTTGATTACTCAGTGTAGTATTAAAAAAGCCTTGCTACATGTGAAGTAACATGGACCTCTCTTCTTATTTGCCATGTGGTCAGCTGCTGATGCTCGAGGAGAGAGATTCAGAAACAGAGTAAATGTAATGTATGGTCTTCCATCCTGGTGTACTTTTCTTTAGGCCAGTATGTGGTTTAGAAGGTTGTTTACCTGAAAGTTTTGTAACATTGTTTTCAAATAATTAATTATGTAATTGACATTTTTATATTTCTTTTTAGATATATATTTTATAGTTAGATTTTTTGTTTCCAAAAACCCTGTTTGATGTCCCCTAAATGGGAGGACTCCTGTTACTTTGATTGTCCTTCTCTGTTTCCATCTTCTGTTCTCCTTTTTGTGACAGAGGTACCAGAAAGGCACGGTCTGTATGTGGTGAGGGCACCTTGTCCTTCTGTATCCAATGCCATTACTGCAGTTTCCAGTTGTGCATGCCATTTATTTATTGAACACCTAAGAAAAAAAGCTAATGTGATAAGGCTTCTGTTGAAGCTTAGCTTGTAACCTGCTAGTAAACGATAATCAATTAGTCTAAATAGTTGCCAGAACAGTTGAATCTATTATTTTAAGAATAATGTCTTATTTCAGCTGTTAGTCCAGCATATTAGTATCTTCAGATTGTGAACAAAAACTTAATCTGTTGTGTATTGTTTTTCCTCTCTATGGGAGTAGTGTCTTTACTCTGGTAAATTCTTGGGGCCTTTGCTTAGCAGTGCCCAAAAACTATACTTGCACCAAAAAATAATAATGAAAATTAAATCCCCTAGGTGTGAGGATTGGCTATTCCAACTCTTGGTAACTTATGGACATATTCCATGTGATCTAACTGGCCTTTGAAGAAGTTGCTCATCTCCTGGATAAGCTTTGTTGTAGAGTTCTGTTTTGTCACAGGGGTGTTGAGGTCTCCTTTTGAGTTAAGGCAGTAGTAATTGATGGACAGTTTAATTTTTTTTAGGCAAACGTGATTTGGTGATAGTTAATGACTGTTGAAAAACATGACCTTTTCCTATCTCTAGAAAACCTAAAATAATTCAAGTGCGGTATTTTAGCAGTGGTTTTCAAATATGACCACAGGGAAAGGAAGTTAAAATTTTAACCCTATATGGTCTTTATTTCTGACTTTTTTTCTTTTATAGGAGAGCATGTGCTTGCACTTTTCACCAGTCACTGGAATGGCCCAGGATAATTAATTCACTGTTGTGGTTCACCTGGGGGATGGAAGGGTCAGAAATAGCTGGTAGCCTTTCATAGAAGACAATAGTCTGACATCAAAGTGGGTGACTGGGAGTGATAACTTCTTCTAGGTCTAGCTGGACTGGCATTAAACTTTTAAATTTAAAATTGTATTAATTTTCAATCCAAATGCTGAGTAGTCTGTAGGAGGCAGAGACTATTTTTGTTGTTTGAGAAAGTATTGGCTTGGTGACTATCAGCAAATGAGAACAGAAATAAAAACTCATTCTTCTGCCATGCAGAAAAGCAAATGGAAGACTGATGTGGTTTCAAGGAGCATGTGTGTGTTTGTGTATTATCTTGTTTCCATGTGCTGCCCTGATTGGTTCTTTCTACTTTACATGTATTTTGTTGTGGGGTTTTTTTTTTCTTTTTAATATAGACAAATCAAAATGTAATAAAATGCAAATTGTATTGGCCATTTTTCTTGCTGTGCAAGAAATGGATTTATTGACAGCATGTGTTGCTGATGTTGGACTATAATCACAACTGAAACCAATTTTAAAAAGAATTTAAAATCTTTAAGTGCTGATCCATGCTTCTCTCCTGCCACAGTCTCACAGCCATCACTTTTCAGTAGGTTTGTTACTGGTAATGGCTTCCAGTGCAGAAATTTTGTAAGGCTTTGTTTTCAGAAGCTTTTCTTCCCTGCTTTTTGAAGACTTTTTTATTTAAAAGTTAATTTCTTAAGCTACTCAGCATAGTGGTAATACTTTTCAGTACATGGAATTGCTGACAAATTACAGAAATCTCTGCTTAATGGGCCATCTTGAAAACAGCAGAAGTAAGGGTCTTCATCCCTCTGAAAGAACCTCAAGAGGTAAAAATCCAGTTTTCCATTATTACCTTTCCTACGTTAGCCAGCACATAGTGAGGAAAGACTGTCAGTGTTCTCACCACTACTTTTGTATATTTCTGATTATATGAACACATATGATTGTCACTTGCATTAAAAATAAGAAATTAAAGAAGAATGGGGGGTAGAAGCAGTATTGATGGTTTTGCATGCCTTTTTTAGCTGAGATCATATGTGGAAGTATCCTAATATGTAAAGGGAAGCAAGGAATAGACAAAAGCAATAAATCCAGCATTATTTTGTGTTAATAGGTTTCTGTGATCAGCAGCAGAAGCTATTTAGAAAGCTGACTATATATTTTCTATATCTGTTGCTTATTTTTCTCATGTTTACTGTTTGTGATTTTCATTATGGTGCTCTTTACCCTGAGAAACAAACATACCTGATCTTGAAGATGGTGCATGGGGACTGTTACACAGTGTCCAGTTTGAGACTAGAATTTTCTACTTCAGAATTTTTTAGTTATACTTTGAAGTCTTGGCACAAGTAAGTACTAATTTGGTAGTTCATTTAGGCACCACAGCAGAGGAGGTTGAGGACTGGGGAGGGGAGAAAGTTCTGGGGTTGTTTTCTCCTCCTTGTTATGTTTTAGGACTACTCCGAAATAATTTCTGGAAATACCTTCTTGTCACAGACGCGTATTTATTATCACTTACGTAAAGCATCCGTCATTTACGTCTTTTCCATTATTGTTGTTCAGTCGTAGAATCACAGAATGGTTCAGGTTGGAAGGGACCTTAAAGACCATCTAGTCCCAATCCCTCTGCCATGAGGGACACCTTCCACTAGATCAGGTTGCTCAGAACTTCATCTAACCTGGCCTTGAACACTTCCAGGGAGGGAGCATCCACAGCTTCTCAGGGCAAAGTGTTCCAGTGCCTTACCACTCTCACAGTAAAGAATTTCTTCCTGATATTTAATCTAAACCTACTCTCAGTTTAAAGCCATTCCTCCTTGTCCTGTCCCTACATGCCCTTGTAAAAAGTTTCTGCATCTTTCTTGTAGGTGCCCTTCAGGTACTGGGGGGCTGCAGTTAGGTGACCCCAAAGCCTTTTCTTCTCTAGGCTGAACAAACCAAATCCTCTCAGCCTTTTTGCATAGCAGAGGTGCTCCATCCCTCTGATCATCACCTTGGTGTCCCTCCTCTGGACTGCCTCCAACAGGTCCATGTCCTTCCTGTGCTGAGGACCCCACAGCTGGATGCAGTGCTCCAGGTGGGTCTCACCAGAGTGGGCAGAGGGGCAGAATCCTCTCCCTGCCCTGCTGCCGACACTGCTCTGGATGCAGCCCAGGGCACATCCAGGTGGTTTCTGGGCTGCCAGTGCACATTGCTGGGTCATGTCCAGCCTGGCATTCAGCAGCATCCCCTCTCCATTTGCTCATCCTCAGCCTGGATTCATACCACAGTTGCCTGGACCCTGGTGCAGCATCAAACGTCATGAAATTCACGTGGGCCCATTTTTCAAGCTTGTCCAGGTCCCTCTGGATGGCATCCCATCCTTTGGGTATGTCAGCCTCACAGCAGTTGGGCAGTTTCTGTTAACTCAGTAGCACTGCATTTTTGGATACATTGCATTCATCATCTTTGAAGTGTAAGATTGTTCTTTGCTTGTTCTTCGTAGAAGCTGGTGTCATTTACAGAGAGATACATTTAGCACAGACAGGTGTATTCATCGCTTAACAACCCTGGCTGGGCCCTTGCTTTTCTCTTCAGTGTGTGCTCAGTAGTGTGCCCCAGCTGGACAGGCAGAATAGCCAGTGCTTTCATGAGTCAGTCCCATGCAGTGGTAGATAAAGTTGATCTTAAAATTGGTGGTCTTGCATTTGGAAGAAGAAACATATTATGAAATAAAATTGCACTTTCAAACAACTTGTCCTCTCAAGTTTGAACCATGGAAGGGCTGTAAACAAGCAATGCTAGACCTTTTATGTAGCTTTCTAAGGCTATTAGTTTAAGATTTTACTTGTTAAATTAGCAAAACAGGATTTTGAACCAAAACTGTGTATGAAGTTGAGACGGATTTTCTCTTGAATTAGTTATAACTGCTACAAAATAAAGTCTGTGGGCTTTGGAGTGGGTTTGTTTGGTTTTAAATTGGTATGCCAACTTCTTTATAAAATTCGTTGGAAAACTAATGTTTGATCATGGCTTGCAGTTCTGATTTTCTTTCCTAGAGAGATTATTTTAATGGATTGATATAACCATTAAAAATACTTTAGTGTATATACCCTTAGTACTAGATGAGGAGCTATTTGCTGAATAGAGAGATGCCATATGTGTTCCTCTTAGAGCATCTATGCAACTTCTTGTTTATCTTTAACTTCTGTAATTTTCTTATTTCAAATTTTTCCTGATGTCTTGGCTTTTTGCTTTGGGGAACTGGAATTTCCTTCTGTGTTCCAAGCAAAGGCACCTTAATGCTGAATATTGGAGGAATTACCTTAATGGCGTTTGTTATGTAACTTTAATATTATGCTTTTAAAACCAATGGAATTATTAAATTGTACCAAACACTTGTATACAAGTATTTTGTTACCTAAAATGGGATGCCTCTGAAAACAGGATCTTATGCCCTTCTACTTCTTACACAAGGCTGACAACTACTTGTGTAACATACGAGGTGTGAGAACTGTGTGTGGTTTGTTTCAGTACTTGCTATCCTCTGCTTCCTAACCGTGTTTTTAAGCTCTCTGAATCCTTTCTAAACGGAAGCAGCACAGCAATGAAGGTAAAGGCTGTTCTAATCAAAAGGAGTTAAAGGACTTTCAGGAATGGATACCAGCATTTTGTAAACTGACAACATCCTTTTCATTGTGTTTCAAATTGCTTCTCTTAAACTTTTTCATAAGAATTAAGGCCTGCCACTCAGAGAGTGCTCAGCTGTACATTAACGCATCTGCAATACAGAATTAATAATGTAGTTATCTCTTAGAGAATACAGTTAGAAAAAACAGTTAGCTGTTGAACCTACCCATATATTCACAGACTTTAAAAATGTGCCTTGTATGAATTTTTTCCCCCTCAGTTTCATTTGAAACCAGAATAAATTTGTAATTCTAGAAGTGGGATGGTAGGCCTTGGGGTTTTTTGTTTGTGTGTCATTCCCTGCAACAGGCTTAGAGGGCCATTTACAAAAGCCAACCAAACAAAAACTAGGAAAAAAATCCTGGCCTATTCCTGAATATGCTTCTTAAAAAATGACTGCCCAATATTACACTTTGACACACATTTATAGTGACTTTTATATACTTCCTCATCACTTCTCAATTTACCAGTCTGAAATACTGACAAGTAAGTTTCTCCAGTGACGTATGAAATAGAAGCATGATGAGAGCCAAAGATGAAATTATTTGGTGTAACAGTTCTGTAGAAGTAGTTAAGGTTATTATTCATAGAATCATAGAATGGTCTGGGTTGGAAGAGACCTGTAAGATCGTATAGCTCCAACCTACCTGCCATGGGCAGGGACACCTTCCACTAGACCAGCTTACTTCTCAACTCCCTCAAATAGCATCTAATACAAATACCATATTGGTGGGCAGGAGGCAAAGTAAAAAAAATATTTCAGTATGTGTGTGTGAAGTGAGAAGCTTCTATGAATAGATCAGGGAGCATAAAAATATAGACTTCAGTGGTAAAGCCACATATGCAGTAGCCTTAGCTCATCAGTGGCTGTATATAATTAAAATTTACAGTAGAGTATAGGAGTTGGTGCCTAAAGCAAATGAGTTAGTGTGTGATTTCCTTCAAATGTGGGAACCTTACATACCTATGCGTGCATATGTGTATGTACATATGTGTAGAGATATATATATATATATAAAGCACAAAGGTAGTTTTTGTTGTTTGGGTTTTTTTGTTTGGTTGGGGTTTTTTTAGTAAAAGGATAGTGTAGGCTCATCAGAGAGAAATTATAAATAAAAATCAAGAACTAAAGCAATTAAAGCCAGGCCATCCTTCATCTAGATTCTTCATCCCTGTATTTATATAAGTGTTTTAAAATAATGCTTAGGACATTATCTGGTTTAAATCTTATTCAATCAGCTAACTGGTGGTTGCAGATAACAATTTTTTTTTTTCTAAGGGCATTTTGCTACTTTGAAGTTTCATGATAGAACATACGTTAGGAAACAAGTGTTGCTTTGCTGTTTTTGTGAAGTACCAGGTGTTCACCGATGGTGGTGTTTCAGCAAACGCAAAGCAGCATGAATCTGCTTAAAGTCTGAGCCTGGGCACCCTCTCATCTTTGCCAGTACTGTGCAACCTTGGGCTGCAGATCTGAGCTCTGACTGAAGGGAATCAAATATCAGCTTGTTCCTGGAGTAAACTAATTAAACCAAAATTAAGTTTACAAGAAGCAAATGGAAAACAAGTCTTATGCTACTGATATTTAATTGTGAATGTAAAATTATAGTGTATTAATGTCAAGGATGCAGCACACTGAGCTGAGACATCATTGGTTTGGTGTGTTGCAAGTCTGTTACACAGAGCTGTGATGATACAATTCTTTAGAAGATAAAATTTGAGCCCTGTGTATAAGCAGCTAACAGGAAATACGAGCAATGCTTTGTGTTGTGAAAAATAAACAGCAGCAAAAAGGCGGAAGAGCTTCAGCAAGCTGTAGACCAGACTTCTAAAGTGGTTTGTGGCTGTAAAGTTTGTTGTGGGCACCCCTCCACTGCGAAGAGGACCAGATGGCCTTCACTGCTTGTAGGAAACATCTCAGGCACTGATGCAATTCAACAGACTCCATGCTGTCTCTGGCAAAACACTAATGGAGTTCCATAGTTAGACGCTGAGAATAGCCAGCAGTAGCACTGCTGTATGTAAATGCAAAATCATGGTTGTTAAACAAGTACTACAACATAAATCTGTGAGTGCTGATTACAGTGTGCTAAAATATATAAACTTTGTCATCACTGTCCTGTTGAAAAGTTAATCTTTTGGTTTATCATTATATCACCATGCATCCTCAAAGCTTTAGGATGCAGCTTTTGCTCTGTTCAAAACATAGTAAATTATGCTGAGACATACTGGATAACAGCAGTAATCTCAACTCCTGAGTGTCTTTAACAATAATAAGCTATTTGCTAGAAAGGCAGCTGCAAAGATCATTCTAGCAGCCAATCCAGGTATCATTCTGGCAAATGATTTTGTTGAGGAAAAACAATAGATATCTAAATTGTATCTGCATGAATCCACCCAAAGCCTTCAGCACCATAAGCTGCCTCTCCAGAGACTCCTTCATAAGTTGTCTGTCCAAACTGTCTTGTGATGGTAAAACTAGTGAACAGTAATGGCACAGTAGCAAGAATCTTCAACAAAGAACTTCAGAAACATCTACTATCCAAAATGGTACCCAGCAAACATGTTGTTTCCCTGCTGTTTTTAACTGTATTGCTTATGGATCAGAGTTCCCTTTTATGTGTGTGGCAGATTCCATATTGAGCTTTCTATAGTTTGTGCTGATTCTCTGTGTATTGAAAATATTGATGTTAAAAATCCTAGCTAGTTGCTCCACAATAAACTCTTTGCCAGTGATTGGGCACTACTTGCATGAACTAGAATTACTGCAGACTGTCTGGATAGCTCTGTCAGGCGTTATCGTTAATACCATTAATAACAAGAGTTTATTCTGATGTCATGCTCTTGGAAGGCATGGTGAATTGCTGCATTAGCAACACAGAATTGAAACCAATTGACAAATACTGTTGTCCTGATAGTGTGTTGTCTTGAACAACTTGCCTTGGTCCCAGCTGCTGATGTAACATCACCAGCCCACTTCCTGCAGGTATGGTGTGGATATATTTACTAGGTTGATGGCGGCTGGACCATATGCCAGATGTGATCTGTCCTTGTTCCCACCCCCAAAACAGTAAATGAAGGTCTGCAAAGGTGGGAGCTTTGTGGTAGTGTTCAAGATTCCTGGAGTGTTCAGAGATTTTCATGCTACTTTGACATTTACTGCAGAGCGGAAGAAACTTCATGGAAGTCTCTTTAACTGCTCTCCACCCATTTTGACTCCTTGATCTTTGATTTCAGTTCTCATCTCAAGAGATTAAATTAAATTCAGCTTCTCAGCCTAATTACACTGATTATGTATTAAGCCTTAACCTGTTAGCAAAATTATTTTGGTTACATACTGGGCCCTCATACAGTTTTGAAAATCAAGTTGTTAATGTCCCTTTCATGTTTTGTGATGATCTTTGTTTAGTTTCAGTAACCTGTATTTCAATTTCATTGTAAGTATGTTTTAGATGTAATCCAGAATGCTTTCATAGCATTCTGAGGCTGCCTTGGCAAGAAACAAGCTCTTCTGGGTGCTGTAGATCAGACCTGTTTATCTTAATGAAAAATAAGTCCATGGAGGCTACTTACTATACCAAAAGAAAAAGAAGGAAGGGATTACTTCTGCATTTTCCCTCTGTTTCAGATTCAGACTGATGATTCTTTTAAAGTGTTATGTGCTTTTCACTCTGTATTTCACAGGGAACCTTAATCATGTGTGAATTAGTATAGCATTCACCTGTCCAGATTTCATAGTCCAAAGTTTTTTCTTAAGGTTTTGCTACTGCCATAGTGGAATGGTGTGCACACTGACATAAACTTGAATTCAGTGGTGATGCTTATTAGAAGGCAGAAATTTGTAGATTAGTGTTAGACTGGTCTGTGTCAAGAAACACTGTACAGGGTGCTGCCTGGCACCTTGTTTCTTGAGGCAGAGAATCTCCATTTTCTCGTGCTTAGGAGATCTAATTTTTGTCACTAGTAAGCCATTCACTTTTTAAAATATTTTAATGACAGATGCACCAAAGTGATTTTGCTGTCCTTTTCAAATCCTCACCCTGCTCTTACCAGTTTATCTTAGAAAGCATTATGCAAGCTTGCTGCATTGTTATAGAGTTGACCCCACTCAAGGTTTGGCTTGGCTTGGCTGTTGGTTTTGTGGATCAAAAGTCATTGTGTGCTTTGGTCCAATTCAGTTACTAGTGAGTGTGCTTTTAAAGGTAAGGTCAGACAGCGTTCTTCTGGTTGCCCATGTTTGTCAAGGTAGCTTGAATGGCAGTTTTGGGAGACTGTCAGAAAGGGAAGAATAGGGTCTTCTGAAAGACTTACTGATGTACATGGGATGCAGCGTGGATCCTCCTTCCAGGCCCCACTGTGCTCTCTCTTATGTCTTAGATAGTTATCCAAAAGTAAAAGCTGCATTATGGGTTGCTTGATGATGATGAGTTTAATTTAAAAAGAAAAATTGGCTGTAACTGTAGGTGTGCGTGGTCTGCTCATATCTTTCTTTCCCTGGTTGCAAACCTAGTATTGTGTTCTTATCTATACCTGCCTGCTGTAATGTTAGAGGGGTGAAAGATCCAACTTTGCTCAAAAGAGTGATGTTAAGATGAGGAATGTACCACATCCTGTGGATTCCTCAAGAGATGAAGGGATGCAAGGACTATCTACCTTGAGCTGTTGTGACTGGCAAGAAGCCCTCTGTCATCCCTGCCTTTTTTCTCTTGAATTAATTTGAAGCTTAGTCAAGGGCACTGATGGACATAAACTGTATACTTTCAATTGTTAAAATCAGAATTTAGAAGTTGGAATTGAAAAACGTTGAAATTTCAAAGTTAAATAACAATTTAGCTGATTGTCTTAATGCTCATTGAAGTATGTAAAGCTCTAGCTTTTCAGAAATGAATTGATCAGAAAACCTGAGGGTTGTATTTTAATCATGATTCGAAGAAACACATTCTCAATCTGACATTTTTCAGAGCAGTTTTTGTACATTTTTAGATGTTTATCAGCACTTTTGGAATTGAATGTGTCTGTCTATATAAACATTTGGGTAGGAGGGAGCTGTTTGCAAGAACAAAGGGAAGACTAGGTAGTTCTTATTCTAGGCATAGGAAGAGAATTGATAATAAAGATACCTGTAGTTTGACTGTTCTGTTGTCAAATACCCTGAATTGTTCACTGATGTAGCAGAATGTCCATCACTTACTCTTGGGAGTTGTGGTGTCTGTAGCAGTTTGGTTTGTTACTGGGAGGAAGACGCTGATCTTGGCTTTTCAATCTGAACTAAGGAGCACTGTACTTTCATAGAAAGTGTGTTACCTTGAAATCTTTAGCAGATGAATACACGGAATTGTTAGTCTGAATTTGTTTGCCTTTTTTTGAGAGGTGTGGTTAAAATTGCTGAGCTTTGTGGCTTCAGTTGACTTAACTCACTTTCTCCAGGTGCCCTTCTATCCAATGTTCTCTGCAAGCTCTGGAGGCCAGCGCTCTCGTCGTAGCACCATAGTGCCACTTGCAGAGGTCATTGGGTACAGCTGCATGGCATTGAAATAATAATGACTTAGAAACTATTTTGGCAGCTTTCTGGTATGTGCTGGCTGACTGGAGCATGACTGAAAAGCAGGGGTGATCATGCTTGATGGTAGGAAGGAGGAGGAAATCTGTTGGATAAATGGTCCAGTGATTCAGGGCTAGAATTACTCTGGAGTCATCACTTCTAGATGGGAAGTTGCCATAGCAACAAAAAATGCTTTCTTTCAACATTTCTAATTGGAAATGTTACCCATCCTCTTAAAAAAACACTTTTGGCTAATTTTAGAATTTTTCTGCAATTTAGGACACTTGCTTCTTGAGGTGTGTGCTACCTTAGGGTACTGTAGTGTGTGTATGTGTGCAGGCACATGAGAGCACCTGTTAATTTGAAAGGGAGAATTTGTTTGGGAATAGAGGAAACAGGAAAACGGCTTTTCCTGTTCCAAGTAATGAAAAAATACAGGTGGCCGTGGAAAGCAGCCAGCTCAGAAAAACACCATTAGGCTGAAGAACAATATTTAAAGTACGGAACCCTGTGCAGTAATAATGTTTATAATGCTTCTTAATTAACATTTATTGCTTAATAAATGCTAAGTCATTGCTTCCTAATTCTTAGTGCTGTTTGTCTTTTAGCTTAGTCTATTAATATTTTTATTTGTAATGCTTTTTAAAATTTCAATTAGTGGATAGAAATTACCTTGCAGATCACTTATATTTCAGCATAAACATTTTTAAGCATTTAGTGTTTGGGATTAAAAAGTGAATTAGTCTGAAAAATGCAATGTAACAGGTATTACTTGTACATAAATGCTTTCAACTGGCTGTTGTATTCTGTTTTTACTGGAACAAGTTCTAGAGTGCTTTCGGTAACTGAGACCTCTAATATTCACGGTACTGTCCCGCTTATTTGTTCTATAAGGCTGTAAGAGGTTTTGCTTTTATAGTCTTAAATTTGAAAAATGGTCATCTTAAATGTGTTTAATGAAAACTAAATGTTGCTTTCAGTCTTTGATATATTAAGTACTGTGTGTGTAACATAATAGAATTGTTAATCTATTCTTGAAGCATATATTCTTTCCCACTTACTCTACTAGAGCAAAATTTGAATGAAATTACTGTCCTGGAGACTCAAAAGGTAGATATTTATATATGGTAACGTTACCATGCACATTAAATGTATACACTGCAAGACTATGCAAATTGTTGATGAATAAGCTTTTCTGGAAATACTTTTTAGAACATGAAGAAAATTGGTTTCTCTTGTTTTAGCAATATCTCTCTGAAAATGCCACTGATGTTATTTCATGCAGGAATGAAGCTGCTTTCATACCTATTATACTTTTTAAAAATCTAATTAAGTTAAACTGCCAAAGTACCAATGTTACAACTTGATTTACATCATGAATCCCATTCCCATCTGATTTTTTCCCTATTTCTTATCTTGTGTGCACTTTCTGAGAAGAATATGGACTTTACTGTAAGGAAAATGTGCCAAGGTATATTTTAAGATGTGTGTGCTTCTAGTTTGCAAATTTGAGAGATTTCTACAGTGTCTTAAGGGCCTGCAAAATTAATTACAATATTGCAGCAAGAGGTCCTTGTCAGCTGTTTCTATATTTTTAGTGTAGATCACTCCTAGATGTTTTATGATTCTTGTAATGAATGTCATGAAATTATTTATATTTTAAAGTTAACTATTGCCTCCTTTAAACCTGCTTTTCCTCCTTCAAAAAAAAAAAAAAAAGGAATGAGAAGGGCAGCACCACAAGTTCTGACAGGCTCTTGTTAATGATGCATTTTACTCAGATTGAGAGAGAGCACTGTCAAGTGTAGTCAGGGAAATAACAGCAAGCTGGAAACCTGTAGTGGGAATCATTTTTTGGGTTTATATTATAAACTTCATACAGAGGTACAGTGACAGTTTGATAGGGATTATTACAGTAAAAGCAACTTGCTTTGAGTAGGCAGTAAACCACTACAAATACAAATTTTAATGTGGGTTTTAGAAGCTGTTAAAGCTACTACAATAGTAAGACTCACTCCTTTAACTTTATACCAAAGCCTGACTGCCCTGGCCGAGCTTAAGACTGTCGCTGCAAGGCACAGGACAAATAGGCAGTGAAAGGTTCACCTGCTGTAAATAGACAAATGTCTGTGATCCCTTTGAAGATGAACTTAAATACCTTGGAGACCTGGACGACTCAGATGGGGAAAGGTGAGAGTAGCTGAGCAACTACATTATTTGATAGTTTCCTTTCAGTTGTCTGGTAACTTCAAATAAATGGGCATGTACCAAGGCGGTCTATTCCCATCTGTGAGAGGGCTATGGTACAGAAATGAATGCAGAAAAGATGAGCAGAACAATAGGTAGTAATACATTCAGAGGATGATGGGTACAAATAGTTTAATTAAATGCATATGCATTTTCAGTTATTTCTGTGACTAAAATGGCTTCTTAGAAGATTTTCTCTCTAAGTTCAGCTGCAGTTAACTGCTATAATTTCTTTTTGAACAGGTGTCAAACAAAAAATCAAACAGCACTCCTCCCCCAGCACAACTATCTAAAATCAAAGTACCAGCACCACAGACAGTAGTGAAGAAGGAAAAGCGTCAGAGTTCTTCAAGGTTTAATGTTAGCAATAACAGGGAGCTTCAAAAACTGCCAGCTTTAAAAGGTATGTCTTTTCGAAGTAAAATTACTTTTATGGGGAAATTTGGGCATGAGACTGAGAAGAATCTCAGGTATCATACTTCTAATATTTGGACAGCATACATAATATATTGAGTATGCACATATGCAAACTGCACATACTTGCACTGGATGTTTTTTTTTCTTTTGTTTTATCTGTATTTGAGGACATCCAGTATGTTACCTTCTTGGCAATAACTATAGGCAATATCTGTGTGACAGCATATTCACTCAATTTGCATAAAAGCAGAATATTTGGGCTCTCTTTATAAAATATTAGGCATCTGTCCTCAGTGCAGTGTGCTCAAACCTTGCTTTGTTTGTACTAAAATTTCTCTTGACTTTGTTAGGAGACCTGGTCTGTCACTGTTTATGGGTCTGGTTTTCCTGAGCATGGGTCAAGCAGAGCAGTGTCTTTTTAGTCCATATTAATTTTTCCTTTGTTGATTTTAAGGTTTGTTATCTCTTAGAATTATATTTACTGCCATCTGTGGCAAAAAGATGATGATAATTGATGTGTCTTCCCTTACTAATCCAGCTTTTATCATCTTTATTTGCTCTGAAGGCTTATTTAGGGGAAACAAAAAAAAAGAGAGTTTTGAAAAGGCAGTTGTGAGGTGCAATGTGTACTGCTTTCCAGTGTTCAAGACTGGCAGTGAAAGCTTAATAGATCACTGAAATGTTGAGTAGTACTGGTGTAGGCAATGTGAAATTATGGGGGATGACTTCTTACCTCCAGTCATTGTTTTCTTAATATAATATACTAGCATTTCTTGAAAATAAACTCTGCTTCTCAGCCTGTCTGAATTACACTGCATTTCATACAAATCAAATTAGATTGCATGATTCTTCTCTTCACACAGATACTGTTTTTACAAAAAGAATCTGAAATACTGTCCATCATGTTAGTGTAGCAGCCTATATACAAGATGCTGTTTATAATATTTCAAGACTAAACTACTGCTTATTTAATTAGTTCATTTCAATCTATTTATTAAATTTTTTAAGAAGAATATTTAGCACCACAGATTATTAATAATATGTTTGGTCTTTTAAACTGACATAGAAGGTTCATGCACAAGCTGTGATGTCCAGTGCATGAGTGGCATAAGCAAAAGACACTGAATAAAGTAGTGAATTTTATAAAAAGTTATGCATACCGCCTCATTGACTGGCGTAACCTTTTGTTCAAAGCCTCAGCGACAAAGAAAAATGTTTGTTTCTTGGTCCTATTTTAAATACAGTGGTTCCGGTAGTGCCTGGGACTGCAGCTCAGGGATACCAGAACTGAGGAGGCAATTAGAAGCAGAATGGACAGAGAGCTGGAAATAGGGAAAATGCATGCAGATGGGAGAGAGGAGAAATAATCCAGTGGTAAAGGTGAAGTTTAAGATCTGTTTCCACCTTGGCTGTGTTGCACTTTAGACCAGTAGGCCAAGGAAGGGCAGAAGAATGCTTGCTTGGACTTGGAGAAGGGAGGAGTAAAAAAAAAAATAAAATCCTTAAAAACTGTCTAAAAAAACTGAACTAAAAAATGTCAGAGCAGTCTAGCACTTTTTGACACAGTCTACCTAGATGTGAAGACATGGTAGGAGTATTGTGCACTGTAATTGCCTTGAGTCTGCAGTCACTCTCCCCACCCTCAGGTGAAAGGAAAGAAAAGATGTTGAGTTTCTCCCTGGATGCCTGATGCTGTGTGTAAGTCCCCAGGCTTTCAAGGACCAAACTTCATCATTGAACACTGATGCAATTGTTGATCTAGTGAGGGGTAGTAATTGCCACCTTTTATTAGTAAAGGTAGTAATAGCTTTATTATCAAGCTGTACCCAATCTCATGGATCGTATTCATGTCTTAATAATGGCTGTCCTCACTGCATGTGCTTATTCCTGATGTAATTCCAGCCTGTTAGGGTTGTTGAGAATACTGCTAACCAGTCACACTATTCCTCTAAAAGATACAGAGCTACTTGACTTGATGTGCATTTAGTGGGTCAAGTGAATCTGGGAAACTTTCTTTTTGGACATCTTTAAGTGTGTTGTTTAATGTATGTGTCTGGACAGGAGTTAAATTGGACTGGCAGACTGCAATTTAAAGGACTGAAATGATTAAGACAGGTTTGACGTCTATGAAGTGCTGGGAAGAACATAGTGTTCCTTCAGGTTAGCTGTGCTTAACCAGATTTCAAACTCCTGTTACTCATAACAAGGGCCTGTATTTCTGTGGCTACAGTACCTGGGCAACCTTTCTTTTGTCTGTAGTAGAGCAAGAAATGTGTATTTTCTTACAAATGTTGCATTGACTACTGTGTGGTATGATGTACTTTACATGAGACTGTATTTTAAGCACAAAATATAGAATGGGATTTTTTGGCATACTTTAAGGTCCATATTAGATATGTGAAAGTGTGTAACTGGTAAGTTCTAAATGACCTGTGGTATTGGTAAGACAACCACCTTTCTTCTGGGCCATGGGTCTGGAGATGAGGTCAGCAGATCACTTGAAACAGTGGAAGGGAAAGGAGAAGCTGGTAAGGTGGCTTTTCATCAAGGTTTCTTATTTAAGAAATACTTTTTTGATCTTCAGGCATGCTGCAAACTTTCTCTTGGGCGTTGCACAAAAGTGCTGATGATAAGCTTCTGGAAATACCAGCATATTTGCCCTGGTGACTGGTATTAGTGTGGTATGATTTGTGTTCATTGGAGCAACTTCTGATTAATGTCATGCACCCTCAGCTTATCCAGGAAATGGAGGAGCAGGATAGCTCAGATAATGCACAAAGAAAAGGAAATAGATTATGAATTAAGAGGCTCTAAGAATAGAGCTGAACATAGAAAAGAGAAGTCTCTGATGTAATTGCAACATCAAGATCCCTGCAGCACAATGCAATGCAACCTGATTTAGTTGGATAGAACAGGTATCTTATCTGCCCACAGATAACCCAGAAGTATCTCTGGAGAAGTGCCTTCAGAACAGTGTCAAACATCTGGAAAATATCTTACCTATTGTAACCAAGAAAAGAAAAATTCTGTGCCAACAAACTTGTGCTCTGTTGATTTCTGCTTATGTGATTCCCTTTGTTAGCTAACATTGGTAGCACAGGTACTTCAGTTAGAGAAAATTGATTTTTGCTCTAAGTTGTTTGTTGGGGAAAAATTACTTACTGGACTTGAAGGTGTGTTTTATTTTACTGTAGTTTGAAAGCTTACAGATTAGTGCTTTGGTTATATCAAATACAAATGGCAAAGGGTGCTTCAGCCTTCAGAAACATACCAGTTTCTTAATTTTTGATTTCAGAAGAAAGCAGATTATAATTTAGGATATATTAAAATTAGTATATTCATTATAAAATATTAAAATTATAAAATATAATTAAAACATTTTAAAACTTAAAAAATATATTCTGTATGAAATAAACAGCATAAGTGTTCAGTATTATTATGTAAATATATTTTAAAAGTAGCATATCCAAGCTTGTACATACCTGACCACTGACACTAAAGGAGTTTGTGTTGTTTGCAGCTGCTCACTGCTGCTTTATGCAAGCTTGAATTCATTGTTGCATTATGGGTAATTTTTCAATGGTAAATGAAATTTTTAACTGTGCAAACAGGTGAATGTACTTGTATGTGTACATGTTATTTTGCAAGAATATGCTGATTTTAGTAAACAGTAAATGCAGTAAACTGTAAAATAGAGAGAACTTTGTACAAAGTGGTGAGATTTTTAAGGATGTAGTCTAAATCTACAATATGTAAGAAAATGTTGCAAAGAGAATTTTTAAATACAATATTAAACACCCTAACTAGGATAGAATGTTTTATGCACTGTCAAATACAGTTGTGTCAAAAATCTAACTTTAAACTACAAGTAATAGTCATTAAAGTAATGTTCTCTGTCAGTGCTAGAAAAAGAAATCTGAAAAAATAAGTCACTACCACTTAATATTCTGAAGTGTTGCAAACTTTGCCAATGAACATATGTTAGTCATGCATATGTAAATTTGGGCACGATTCAAAAATATGCATTTTTGTAGCATTTCCATGTATACTTTTTAAAAGCTGGGTAAAATCCTTTTATAGCCATATAAAGGCCTCCTGGGATGTCAGTGTCGTGATTTAGTTTGTGGGTTTGGGATTGTTTTTTTATATTGGTTTTATTTGGGGTTTTGGGGTTTTTTTCAGATAGAAGTTAACATTGATTGATATGATCTTAAAGACAGAGATTGGACATCAGCTTTTATTCTCAAATACAGTTCTGAATTTATTTTAAAAGTTACTATTTACCTCTTGGAGTTGGACTTTTGATCTCAAAGATGTGGATACAATATTCTTATAAAGATTTTTATCAAGCTAGGAAAAAATGAGCAACATTGACAGATGTGGACCTAGCACTGAGTTTTAGTGCTGAGAAGTATAAAATCAGTTCTTCAGTGTAGAATATCTGCATGTGATAGTATTAAAGAGATTCGGGTATTTTGTTGTTGAAGATCTTGCCACACATTTTGATCAGTCCAGGTTTTGATCTTCTGGTGATGTCGGTTTCTGCTTTAGCATGGTTTCAACATTAGAAGTGCTATTAGTCATATCTATTTTAAAAAACCAAAAACAACTAAAAAAACCTACCCAATCAAAGTGGGGGGGTAGAAAAGAAATGAACATGACAGGTCATTTTTCTGAGCACATTTCATGCAGAGAGCATGGTTCTTGTTTTTTTCAAGCAGAGACTTCAGAGCTCTGCCAAATTCTGACTCTGTTCTGTGTAAAAGAACATCAGGGTGGTGTCTCGACTTGTCTGCCTGTGATACAGAACTCTGATAGGGAGGCAAGCATTATTAAAGCTTTCCTAATGTTTTTAAGTTGTAAATGGCTGTCTAGGAGATAGCTCTGTTTTCATCATCTGTACAATATTAAAGTCTGATGAATCAAAATTGCAGAAGAGGTGATTCTAGTTTGAGTCTGATACCTAAAAAAACAATTGGACCAAATTTTGATTGATAAAACTGTTGAAACCATGAGAAACTAAGAGAAAGTGAGAATTTCCCAAAAGGTCCGAAGTGTAAAATTGTGTGTTTTTCTCAACTGCAGAGTACAAATAAGTAAACAAAACTGATATCAAGTAAATGAGAAAGCAAATCAAGTTTTGTTCTTGGTGCTGCAGAGAAATTCAACCATATATGTTGATAATTTCTACCAATTTTTATTGGAATATATTTAAACTTAAGCAGAGTGTGTTACCTGTTCATTCAAAACTAGCATCTCTTCTTATGATTAAAAAGAGACTGACTGGACATGTTCAATGTAATTGAATTTATGAGAATCATGGCAGTAATGGACTGTTTTGGGGTTTTGAGGAGCATTTTTCTTATGAGCTGCTGAAATTGGAGATCTCAGTGTTTAATATCACTTTCATTGCAGAAACCTTCTCCTGCCCCTTGTAATTTGTGTAGAGAACACAGATGCAGTACTTTGGCCTTTCCAGTTTAATCACGCTTCCTGTGTGCATGCATGGCAATTAAGGAATTGTGACCGGCTGCAAGGTGGTACCATCGCTGTTTAGATAGAAGTATTTTATGCAAAATAAAATGGTAGATTAAACAAGATAATGCTGCTATGAAGTATAATTTGCCCTAATACATAATTAATTTAAAAGACAAAGCACTGAGGCAAAACAAATTAATTCTCATGTAAAATATCAATGAACGCAGTTTTGTGAAACAGATCATTCTCTTCTCCCTTGTATGTGACCTACAGTGGAGTACATGAGTATGCTAAAAGCTGTCCCTCTGGTCCTGTGTTCATGCCTTTATAGGTTTTTTTGGCAACCCAATATTGTATTTAATTTATTGAAACAAAAAATCCATAATGGAAAATACTGCAGAAGCTTGTTCTTTCCTGTATCAGTATGATCACCTATGTCAGTGAATGTATGGATGGTATTATGGATGGTATTATGGTATGTGGATGCTTTTTGTTCTGTTACTTTAGCAACTTTGTCCTTAAACTTTGATCTTGAAAGTATTACCAGTGTTCCATAAACAGACTTTCCTGTATTGATTTTTCTTTTAAATATTTAAAATCATTATTAAAATATGTGTCTTAAGCATATACATTCCTTAAACCAAAAATTGGCAATTGTTTGATGATCATACAGGAAAATACAGTCTATCAAATCAGTAAATATTTTAATATGAATTGTTATAAAATAATTAATATCAAAATATTTAGAAATTACCCAGTCTGAATTACTACATAGCATTTTAAAGATTAAGAAACATGATAGCTAGTGAATGAAGAACTACCAAAAAAAAGGTTGTAGAGAAAAATACTTTGCTTGAGTGTGTGAATTTTTTTCCTTCAGCTAGCTTTACATGAAATCATAGGCTTGGATTAATGAGCCGTTTTTCATTTCAACTGCCCTATCAAACACCTACTCATTAGTCAGCAGCTGAAAGTGTTAGAAGAATGCACTGCATCTGTCACTGGCAGCATTTCCTACCAAACTTGTTTCCACTGAAGCTTGGATAGAATCCATAAAAACAGGATTTAAAATGTGGTATTGTCTTATTTTCTAGATTCTAACCTGTCTCTGAATTCAATTTAGATCTCTCTTAAAATGCCTTTTATTATGCCCTCATTTGCAAGAGGAACATTTTGTTCTATAACATAGATCCTCATTATAATCAGACCTACACATTTTTGCTGCTGCACTGAACTTCTTTTTCGTAAGACCTCTACAGATCAAACATTGAATTTATACATGTAAATATCAAATCAGTGTTGGATAACTAGCATGGTCTCAAATGTTTACTCTTAAATATAATTTTTACGCTTCGTTTCTTAAAAGTGATATGTGTGACCTTATGTAATAAGGCTACAGGCAGCAGTGAGTTTGGTGTTATTTTGGTGGATTTTGCACAGGGCTTCATTAAAATAGTATGCCAGTATTTTAAATGCTTTTGCAATCTGCCCTAGGAATTACACTTTTGTACCTGATACTATTTTAAAATAGTTTTCTTTTAAGGTAATGATTTTGTTTTGTACAGCTTTCTGCGCTCAACCGATATCTGCTGCTTTTTCTCCCTACCCCCACTTACAAGACTTCTTGAGTATACAAGATTGGTTGAAGGAAAACTTGGCACTGCTGTACCTGTGTGCTACAGTGATCATGCAAATATTAGGAAATCCAGATAGAGACAGGAAATCCAGTCACAAGCAGATGTTTGCCAATTCCTCTTTTAACCAATTTTTGTTGTACTAGACGGAGTAAATGTTACCAATTTTTCAATGAGGAATTGGTTTTGCCATGCTTCAGTCTTGGGAATTTTTTAAGGAAGCTGCATGATAGTTAATATTCCTTTCATTTATCCAGGTAAGGATTTTTTTTCTTATCTCTGTATTTCTTTTGATAGCTAGGTATTAACATGGTGTTTACTGCCTCTGTTTCTTTGAAGAATTTCCTCTTGGCTGTCCTTTGGAATTGAGTCAGAACCTAGTAGGAGAAGCCCATATCCTTCCTATTGCTATGGTTTCTCCTCCAGAATGTTTAGTATCCAGTACCTTTCCTTCTCTAAAACAAATGTACTGTCTTTGAGTAACTGAGTGTTCAGGGTTATGATGAGACCCATGTTTTCTGTAGCCTGACATCATTTATACGAACAGTAAGTTTTGTGTAGGCTATAATTGGAGAGGGGGGGAGGAAGTAAACAACATTGCTCCTACCAGAAAAAGCAAGTCATGTTTATTCCTGTCCCTTTTTTGGGTGTCTGTCTGGTGGGCCAGATAATGGAATCAACATGGCTCAAACTCCCCCTTTTCTCATTTTAACTGCTCAGTTTCCTAATCTGGTTCGGCCATGCAGCGGCACAAACCCTTGTATGGCAATTTCAAACACTTGGGCACCTGTCCTCAGAAGAGAGGGGATCGCAGCAGTAGCTCCTACAGGTTTAGCTCAGTTTAGACTGCCATGGAACATAGTCTAAGTTGGCAGAAAACTAGCCTGACAATAAAGTGGTTTTCTGTCGTCTTAGGGGACTACACCAACTCAGCTGTGGGTCTGATGGCCACTGGAACAGATGAGAGCAAAATATTTTCAAGTGTAAAGTAGAGGAGTGCAGGAGGGGGCCTGAAGCAGTCTGCAACAAGGCTGGCTGAGGTTGATGAGGAATAGCAATTTCAGCAATTGTAGAATTACGCCTTTAGTAACCTTAGAGCTCAAACTAAATACCCTCCCTTCCTCTCTCAGTGAAAAAATGAAAACTTCTCATATAGTCTGAGAAGTAACCAACCCAAGTGTCTTCATGTAAATAGAAGTTCATTCTATTTTAATTATCTTATGTTGTTGATTCTGTCACTGTCAGAATAGTAGGTGGTGTAGAATGGAAATAAAAGCAACCTTTGGGCAGGTGATTTTGCTGTGTGTGTTGTGGGGGGGTGAGAAGCAGGGTGGGTGGTTGTTTTTAAAATCAATAATCCAAGTGGAGTGTTTGTTTTTGAAAAACTGGTACATAGCCTCCAAGTGTAAAAAAGTATTCATCAGCTGTGATGTATTCATCATCAGTATTCATCATCAGTAGTGCTGGATCCTAGCTAAGGTTCCTGCCAGCCAAAACCATTCTGTAATTCTATAAAAGTAATACAATTATATCCTGAGAACTTCATAGGATTTTTCCTTCATTACCATCATCGGAAAGTTAGCAGTGATGAGCAGGGTTCAGAAGAAATCTCTAATAGCTGCAGTTCCGCTATGCTGTCAATATGGGGTTTTATTCATTTAATTCTAAAAATGGATAGCTGAAGTTAATACTGTTTTTCATTTTCTTGCAACAGAAATGTCTTAATAAATTTGTTAAAGTAAGCTCTTCTTCCTCCCATTGATATTCATTAGCTCAGTTCCACTTGCACTAATATTCTTTCCCTTCCATTAGGAAGTCAATTCCTAACTCAATTTTCTTTGTAATTTTTTCCCCAAATGTAGATGCTCAAAATAATTCAACTTAAGTAAATACTTTCCTTTGGTGGCAAATCAAGTATTTTAAGATTGAAACAAAGGGAGGGTATACAAACCTCCTGAGCAAAATGTACTCTCAATCTGTACAACTGGTGAGAAGACTGCAGATGTTAACAAGCAAAAGGTCTTACAAAGATCAAAGTACTTCAGCTCCACTAGTGTCCTCTCAGAGATACCAGAAATACACTGAATTATGGCTGGTTTAACCAGCTTCTCAGCGGTTTACTAAGTACTGCACTCAGACCTAACAGAGTCCAGCATAGAGGAAGATATGAGACCAGGTGTATGTGGTTTGTGCAAGAGAAAACTTACTGAATGTGACTGAGTGTTCTGCCAATAGCACTGCTAGTGCTGCGAATGTCACATTTACTCTCTCTAATGAAGAACTTTGCAGAGGCCTTGACAGTTAAACCATTACCTAAAACTTGCTAATGAATCTCCAACTATTGAAGCCATGCTTATGTATAAAATAGGAAATGCCATAGTAACTAAAGTAATGTTCCCGTTTTGCTCTGTTGTTAAATTGTGTTCCTGTGGACCAGCAGCCTTCCTGGCCATTTAATCTTTGGAAGGAGTTCCCAAGAGACAGAAGCAGCAGCTGAACATTAAATCAAAGACATGAGTAGAGAGGAGTGATGGAGAAGCTGTTCTTAAATATATGGTTACCAGATAGACTGGAATTTTAAACCTAATTTTTGCCACTTCATACTGCAGTTTATTACTACAAAATAATCTAATTCTACTTTAAGATGGGAAAAAGAAACAGAATTTGCTGCAAGATCTTGCATGTGAAAATATTTTTTTTTATTACCTAAGTTGTTCAGATTTTTCCTTCAACCATCAAAATCTTGTAGAAAACCTTGTTTGAGGTCAGTCTTAGTTTTATTTTTCAATCTAGGTTTTTTTAAAGGCATATCTCTATGGTAATTTTTTGTTTTATAAGGCTAAAACTCACATTGAACTTGGTGATTTTAAAGGTCTCTTCCAACCTTTATGATTCTGTGATTCTAAGGTGTACTCAAGGGATGTATAGATAGAAATCAGGAAATTTTTGAGGCTATACCTTCCCTGGTTTTGCCTGGATTGTAAGGACAAACGATTTGAATCTCTGTAGTCTTAGCAAAAATGTTTAAAAAGGCATCATAAGTTCATGTGGTTCATTTTGATGTTGTCAAAAGCAGGATCAACTACATTTATGTCACACATGCATTATGTTTGTTCACTTTAAAAATTATTAGAAAGCTTGCAGTCTTTTATTTTGTTTCAGTGTGCTTATTGTGAGAGGATTTAATTTCTAACCTAATCTTCCTTGAGGTAGGATGCATTTCCTGTTTGTAGAGAATGTAGAAAAATTAATTCCTTTCATCTCCATAATTATTCTTAAAGTACTTGGATATTCTCAGTCAAGTCCTTTCTATATAAAAAGCAAACCAACAGCAAACAAACAAATAATCCACACACCACATCAAACAGAGGAGCTTTATTTTTATTTTAACTAGGTAATATTTTAAAGATTTGTTGTCTTTGGGCTTTCTTATCAGGCTTACATCCAGGATGTACTATTTCAAATTGGGCCTTCTCAGAAATCACTAAATCCAATTGATTTCTTTGTGTCTTATGAATGATGTTCCTCTTTTTTATATCCCAGTTAGTCCCTTCACCAATTGAATAATATTCACTAACTCACCTTTGACAGTGTATTATTGTAGTGTGATGTAATTTTTCTAACCAAGTACACATATGCTCTATCATTTGTTTTTATTTCAAATTTTCACCAGCAAATTAGCCAATTTAAAAGTCTCTTCTGAAGTACTTTTTTTTTTTCCTTTTCTGAGCACATATAAGTTAGGACAGTGTCATAGGTCAAGTAACCTACATAATCATTTGCACTAGTATGTAACATATAGTATTTGGACAGAAGCACAGGTTTGGAGACAGTACAAGTGTAACAGTGCCAGTTTCTCTGAACATCACTCCCAGCAGACAAAACCGTCCTTCAAATAGCTCATTGTAAAAATAAATGTGCAAGTCTCATATGATGAAGAAAAGGCTGCTCACACTTTTGTTCTAAATACCTTAAATAATTGAACTAACAAGTTCAGAAATTGTTATGCTGTGCTTTTTTTATTGTATTTCTGAAATTATGCAGCAAAACTGTTTTCATACGCCACATATTGCTTCTTAGTCCTTTTCAGTAATAGTTTAAAAAGTTATTTATAATTACTGATCTTTTTCGAATGGAAAACCAGTATTTTACAATACCCAAATTTAGCATTATTAACCTAAACTGAAGGCAGATCCATTTCTACATTGAAAGAAACATTCAGGCCACTTTTTAGATTGAAAGAAGTATTCGGGTCCATTTCTAGATTGAACGAAATACTCAGCATGAAACAAGAGATTTTCATCTCCTGCTTGTCATAAGTGTGTAATTTTATTTGTAATGCACATACCAGCAACCAGTGATAATTCATGGAATGCTTATGAGGTTTTATATTTCTAAATCATCAATAATAATCCAAGAACCTGTGAACTAACTACCTTTCATTATGGCCCTTGAAAGCTAAAGTTGTAGCTGTTGCCCTCAATGCTGTGTTTTTCCACGGTTACATTGACCATCGGTTTGGTAATCCTGGGAAACCGCACCGAAAGAAAGGCTGAGGAAAGAGGAAAGATAAAAATGCATGCGCTCTTTCCAGCAGGTGCTACTGAGTATTATCGAGGGGGCGGGGGTACAACAGCAGCAATGAGATCATCCTGGTAATAATAAAAAAGCCGAACCCAAACGCAGCGGCCCCGTCATCTCCGCAGCCGCTCCGCCCCTGCCGCGGGCGGCGCGGGCCCGGTGTGGTGCGGAGCCGTGCCGTGCTGCGCGGTGCTGTACCGTGCTGTGCGGTGCCGTGCCGTGCTGTGCGGTGCGGTGCCGCGGGCGAGGGGGGAGCCGTGCGGTGTGGTGCTGTACCGTGCTGTGTGGTGCCGCGGGCGAGGGGGGAGCCGTGCGGTGTGGCGCTGTACCGTGCTGTGCGGTGCCGCGGGCGCGGGGGGAGCCGTGCGGTGTGGTGCTGTACCGTGCTGCGCGGTGCCGCGGGCGCGGGGGAGCCCCGCACCGGCCGCGCTCATTCGCGGCCTCCTCGGTGTCATTTGAAGTTGCTGCCGTCGGCCAATGGGGCTCCTCCCGCCCGCTGACATCACTCCCCAGCCAGTTCCCTCCAGCTGCAGAGCGCTTCAGTTTCTGTCTTTTTTTAAACTAAAATGGAGGCTGGTTTCTTGCCTTAAGGAATACAGTGCCGTGCCTGCTGGAGCCTAGATGTTGACATGTAACAAAGCTGGCAGCAGGATGGTGGTTGACGCAGCTAATTCCAATGGGCCGTTCCAGCCCGTGGCCCTTTTGCATATTAGAGGTGAGTTATTGTGCGTGTGAGAGTGAATCGCGACCCTCTGACGAGCGAATAAATGGCTATTGTGGAGCTCGGAGAAGGGGAGCAGGAAGTCCTTTGTAGCTCAGTCCCTCTCGGTTTGTTACAGCCGCGGTAAAGCCGGCGGAGAGCAAAACCCATTTTCTGTTAAATTTGTTTGGGGAAGATTCAAGAATTCGGGGAGGCATTGCATACATAGTTAAAAGCAGGTTTTACAGCTTTCTGCCGTAACTCTCCCATCCCCCTTCCAAGCTGTGCTGATGTCAAAGGATGTGAAGTCACTACCCCAGAAAGGTACTGAGGGGGGGGAGGGAAGAGCCAAGTTATCGCTATACCGTTTCTATAGAATAAGGGCAAACCTTTCGTGTGCTTCAAAGCCGTTTTTTGTTTAAATTGTTCAGATAGAGCCCCTTTAAAGTGCACTACGGCTTGTAAAAGAATTGGAAGTGTTGTTGGAGAGGAAGGGGGAGGAAGAGATGTGATACCTACTATGAAAATACCCTTTATGTGTTTAGAAGGCATTTCCTAGAAGAGATGCAGTTTGGCTTTAACAAGCAAGCTGTTATGTGCCTACCGTGTTGTGTAGTTCTGAATGTTCAGTTTCTCACAGGATATGTGCTTTTCGGTTTATAGAATTAGTGCATTGCAAATGACATTTTATACAATTTGAAAATACACATTGGCATGACTTCTGTATAATACTGAGTGTGTATCTCTTGTTCTGTATTTTTCTACTCAGTAAAATTTTGCATTGTGATGAGGTTTTTTCGTGTATTTTTTTAGCTAGCTCTTAACCAACCAGTGTGGTTTTTTTTTTTTTAAATATCTTCATTAGGGTGGTTCTGGTTTAGAACTTTATGAAGGTGGAACATGTATTATCTGGGATAAGCGCACCTTGAACAATGGTATTTATATGCAAGAAACATAGCTAATACTATTCTTAATTACCTTTGCTTCCCAGCTTTCACTGCTGTAGGCTAGTTGTTAGTACTGGAAAGAAATTTTTTTTCATTCATACTCCATACACCTAAAAAATTTTGCTTTGGAAGTTTATAAAACCCCAACTGTTCAGAAGTCTGTTCCTTTAAGTAGTAGCACTGGTGTTCAGGTATTAAAAAAATAATGATTTCTCTTTACCTTTTAAAAGAGCCAAATCCTTCTCTGTCTGAAGTGGGACTGCATGAATTCTAGAAAACTAATTTTGATCTGTGACTGGGGAGGAAATGGAATAAAATTGCTTTGATTTTGAATAGGGACTGTGATTGTTGTGAAGGGAATATAAATGGAATTGCCTGACCTGTGGACATGCCTTCACTTTTCACTCTGCACAAATCATCTTCATGTTCAGTTAAATGCTGGCTTTTGGAAGGGGGAAAGCCTCATGTTTTAAAGGTGCGAGTTAGGAAAAAAGCCAAGGATGGAATCAGAATGATGAAATATTGCAGTGATTGCCCTTAATCCTTTGTCTCGATACGACAATAAGGTTCTTGTCATTGAATTTCTTATCCTACCTTTGCTCCAATGAAATTTTTTCACATAATTGTGGAAAGAATGGATTTTGAGAAACTGTTCTGAAATTTACTATGCCAAGACCTACATTTTTGGTGCACTGGATAATACAGTAGTAAATTAGAGGTTAAAGGGTTTTGTGGTTTAGGGATTTTTTGGGTGGTATGGTTTTTTTTTCTGGTTGGTTGGTTTTAGTTTTTTAATGGATTATGAGAGAGGACTTTCTTGTAAGCAATTACAGAATAAATGGGAGACTGTTCTCCATTTTTCAGGTGACAGAAAATAAAATGGGTCTCAGGTGTTTTAGCCCAGAGGAATTTCTTGACACTGGGAAAGCAAAGCATCTCTTCCATACATACATGGGTGCAGAAGTTCCTTTGAGTTTTTTTGTATGTACCTCTTCTTACCAGCTGCGCTGATGCTACCAGTACTGATGCTTCCAAAATGAAGCCTGTCAGAACAATACGTACAAAACTAATGACTCTAAAAATTAACTGATAATTCTGAAGGCTAATGACTCATTTTTGTCCCACTGCAGTTGGGACAGTTGTCCTTTTGCATCATCTGTTGCAATATAGGATTAAATTTGTAGTAGAAGTGCTTCCCTTGGCAACTGTAAGAGCTAAAACTTCAAGGTCAAGGATGGGGGATGGGGATAAGCCCCTTGGGTGTTTCTCATAGAGGTAGTTTGTTGAAATAGAAAAAATATTTCTTAAGCACCAGTTTCATAAAATCTTGAAAATTTTGAGATGGTGTAGCTACCATATTTGAATTCAATCTTGCTTCTAAAAAACTATGTGAAGCCTTATGGACTACACTGTTAGTACTTCTTTGAAAATAAAAATTGCAATCTTGCTTTAAAGTTCATTCCAAAGCACTTTCTGTACCTGGATCACATGAAGTATGTAATGTTTGCAGAATAAAAAGGAAATGTTCAGCAAGCTCCAATGTCATGCCAGATCAGAACCTTTCTCCTGTGCATCCTGAACTGTAGGCAGCTTGGTTGTCTAGGTTGTTTACAGCTTTGCCATAACAACACAACTGGAAAAACAGATGCAGGTGGTTTTTAAAAATTATGTTAGGGTTTTGTGAATAGGAAGTAAGAATGTCAGAATTTTATTGACTGCCATTGCTGCCACTGGTATCTGCAACATCACCAAAAGAAGGAACAGTAGGTACTTGTAGGATAGGATGTGTCACGGCCACAAATACCCCATCCATCCTCCAGCAGTTCATTTGGCTGCCGGTGCTCAAGCTCATCTTGGATATGGTGCAGCCATGTAATCCTGACTCAGACTGCTGTGGAAAGAGCTGTGAGTCTTGTTGGGGTTCCCCTTTGATTCAGGAGCTGTCTTTAAGCTCAGGTCGGTGGCGTTGGTTGTTGCCTCAGCTAGGTTGCAGCTGTGTGGTTGTCCTGTCATGTGCCTTGCTGATCTGGATCCCTGTGTCTTGAGTACCCAGCTCGGTGTCCCTCTTCACTGTGCACTTGTTCAGCAACCACAGGACTGTCGGCTGACCCTGCTTGCTGTCAGTGTAGCTGCTCTCTTTTCTTCATTCAGGTATTGCAAGACTATGCCCTTTGCCACAACTGTAGACTGTTGGCAGTGGTTCAAGCACAGTGTGTAGAAATCAGAAATGCAGAAGGTGACTTTTGACCCATTGTTGGAAAATAACAAGCACCAAAAGAGCCTAATCCACATTAAATGCGAGTGGTTTGGCACCATTGCTGTATGTTATTTGCTTGTGCTGAAAACACTGGCTCAGTGAGTGTGTTTGGCCTTCTGGGGCAGTGAGTCTTTGGTCAGCAACACTTTCCTGGGGGTCTGAGTTATGCTACTGCTTCATTGGTCTTTCTAGAGTACAAAGGTAGCTGAACATCATGCACTGAGTTGCTTATCACTGGTTATGATCAAGAACTGAAAATTCAGTTGTATTGGAATGAAATAAAGCTTCCAGGAAAATTGGAGTTTCAGTTTGAGCAGCTGTTACGGTCATGGAACAACTACTGTGGTTTGTGATCTTGGACAGAAACTTGACCTTATGAAACCAGTGTAGATGAAGGAGCTCATCATGGGGTATCTGCATGGAGAGATCCTTTAGGATCTTTGTGCATCGACAGACCACTAGCTATCAAGATGACATTAAGACAGCATAGAGGGTTAATAGGTATTATGAATTTAGCATTTTTTCAGCAAGGAGGGAAGCAGAGCTCTGCATGGTGTTTTCAGGATGCATGCCTCCTTATGGAGCCCTTCTGGCAGCTAAACCCCTAGGGTGATGGAAGTGCATTCAAGGCCCTGACAGGAGGAGCCACATAAACAAGGTGAGGCTTGGGGAAAGGAAACATTTTGATTTCCATCCCAGCATTTCAAGCAGAGAAAGTAGCTGTAAAAGCAGCTTGGATTAGGACAAATAGTAAACATTTGTCACTAGACTTTGGAGTTACCAGTTTATATTTACTGTTGAGTGTTGTCCTGCTCAAAACCATAAGTGTAGTAAGGAGTGCAGTAACAGGTAGAAAATAGTAGTAATTCATTCTGTAGACAGAATATGAATATTCAGAGAGGAGCAGATGTTTTTCATTTGGATTACAGTTCAGTGTTGATAAGAAAAATCTCTTAATATTTTTTTATCAGGGCACAGAACTAGCCCAGATGCCAATGTTTTCAAGAACTCAAGACAAATATTTAAACAAAATACATATAAAACTGTGTGATCTGCAATGGCAGAATTAGCAGGATGTAAAGGTTACTTTATTGGCTTAGTTGCTGACTGACTGGAACTGGTAATGTCTGTTCATGCTTTTCAAAAATTATTTTCAAGATGTTTTGTAAGACATACTGAAAGTTGTGTGGGAAGAAGGGTGAGAACACCCTGATACTATGTTAACTCAAACTGATGCTTCCTGTAGGCCATAACCTATTTCAAATATCTCATTGTCCATCCTTCTCCTCTGCCTTCCAGAGCAGCAAATGTTTTTTGACAGATTTGACTTGTCATTATTTGAGTTACTTTAGATTTTGTGGAAGATGTTTTTACTTTTTTTCAAAGATGATGTAATGTTAAGTTTGTCCATTTTTTCTATGTGTTCCTTGTATGTATTCATCCTGAGTGAGGGATCATGGCAGGTACTTCAGATTCCATCTTTACACAGTGTTCTTCAGGGCAAAAAATGTCAGTGGTAGTGTTGTTGTGATGTAAGTATCTGAGTATTTAGATAGAAATTTGCATGTTCCTCAAAAGGGGCAAAAGATCATTGTTTAGTTGGGCAATTTATATCTTAAAGGAGAAAAGCATGGCACTTTCTTTTTAGAATGAATCCGTCATGTGGTTTTTTTTGTCTTGTAAAATAATTGACCTGAAGATACTTCTGTCCGACCACACTTGCTAAAAAGTGTTGCTAGACTATTGCTTTGCAAAAGTTGTTTCTGAGCTAAAAGAATAAAAAAATGATCCATTTTCTAATCAAATGGGTAAAGCTCATACTTCAGAGTAGTACAGACCAAACTCAGCATGCAGAACAGTAACCATTTACCTCATGATGTACAAAGTAGGCTGAAAGAACTGGATTTGTTTGGCCTGAAGGAAGGAAGGTTAAGGGGAGATTTGATCTTTGACTGACTGATGGGAGGGCATAGAGCGCAGAGCCAGGCTCTTCTCAGGGATCCACAGTGAGTGAATGAGAAGTGCCCAATATGACTTGCAAACACTGGAAATTGCAGTTGTACACAAGACAAAAATATTTTCACCATAAAAGTGGTTACAAGCTGGAATAAGATTCCAAAAGAGGCTGTGAAATCTCTGTAATTGGAGATACTTTGACTGGACAATGCTGAGAACATCTGGGTTTATGTAGTGGGGGATTAGACTAGCACAAATGACTGTCCCTTGTGGTGAAAATGATTCTGTGATTCTGTCATTCTTTGGTGCTTGTAGGATCAAAAAATGACTGGCGTTGCTGTAATTTAAAAATATTACAATATCACTTCAAATGTACATTTTTTTTTCAGTTCAAAGAGCAATATTCTTACTGTAAACTTTCTCTTTTCCTCCCTTCTTTTCTCTAGTTATTAAGGCAGACTTTTTAATATGTTTGGTGCTAGCATGCCCATTAGTAGTACTTTCACTTCTGTTAACTCTCAATTTTTGGTGTTAATGGTATTTTAAATTATTCTTACCATGTTTTAGCAAACTGTTAAAGATGGGTGACTGGAACTGCATGCAGTACAAAAACATTGGCATGCTAAAAGGATGTTTTATTCATTTCTAAATCTTCAGTTAGGAGCTCAGCAGCAGTCCATAACTCTTCTGAATAAGCTAGAATTAAAAAATGTATACATGCAGCTATTTCCCCCACATTTCTTTACATTTATCAGCTTTTGGAAAGATCTAATAGATTGAATTAATTTGCTTAGTACTGTGAGATTTTTCTCTAGCCTTTTTAAGCAAGTTTGAATTGACAATGAGTACAGCTTTTAACAAACTGTGTGACCTTGCTATTCATCTTCTGTGGTGTTTATGAAAATGTTGAACAGTGCCATTTCTAACACATCCTTACAACGTGTTTGTAGTAATCTTCCTGCATTATAACAACATTATGTTAAAAATATCAGCATCTCTGGATAATTGTCACTTACCAACTTTCTAATACTTTCCAAGAACTTGATACATATCAAATATAATTTCCATTACATGTGCTCAGTTTGCCTTTTTGGGGGTAATAATATTTTATTATCATCTGAAACTGGCCTATGCTGGTTATAAAAGCATACACAAAAGTCTCCAAAGTCACCTTTCATGATACTGGTTTTTTCTTCTTAATGTATTCTGCAGCAGAAAATGAATCTGGTTTATTCCTTCCGTCTTTTTTGTGTAACTGTAATCTTCATCTTCACATGCATCTTGCACCTTCCACAGGAGTAGGTATTTTAATGACAATGAGGTTATTTGGCCTGCACATGTATGTTTATTTAAATCTTAATTTTCTTTAATTCTTCAGCACATTTAAGTTCAGTAAACTTTTAAGGTACAGTCACTCTTTGTTGTGAGAAGTGAGCAGAGTCTTCCGGGAGGAAATGTACATAGAGGAGGCATCTTATTTTTCTTCAGAGATGGTTCCCTAGTTTTGGTGAATTGTGGTAATTCTCTTTGAGTGAATTAAAATTTTTAAATTGAAGGCTTTTTTGTACCTTTGTGGAAATATTTCCACGCAGAAGACCTTCCAAACTTTTTTTAGTGCTGCCAATCCAATAAATGGGATTTCCCATGGTCAGCATGCATCTTCTGTCCTGCTTGTGGATCATAGTTGTTGTTGGGTTTGGATCTAATGGATAAAGCTCAGTGGAGATTTAAAGGAGATGAAAATGCTTGTTCTTCCCTTTTCTCCCATATTAGCCAACTGCAGTTTGGTAACCAGAAGGGATGAGAACAAGGTACCAACCTTGTGTTTGGGCTGTTAGCTTCCTACCAAGCCACCTGGACTCCATTGGTACATTGTCATGGTACTCCTGGAGCTCATAATCATCCACCTTGCCAAAAGTTTCCGATTTCTCATAGAAAATTCTCTGCCACTGCTGCTCTTTAACACTGCTTAATGACTTGTACACTTAATTGTTGGCTTTGAAACCCATCCACTGTTCCTTTCTAAAAGTGTTGCCTCAAAAAGGAGAAGCAAGACCATCCACCTCAAGGACAAGTTCCATTCTTAATGAACCTAGGCCTCTTGTATATATAAAATTGTGAAAAGTTTCATCTGTTCGTATTAGATAATCACCTGAATCATCAAAGGACTGATACTGGTACAAATGGCTCTGTTACTGTATTACTTCTTGTACTGTTTTGTTACATCTTTTCGAAGGACATTCAGACATAGCCAAACATAGACAAATGGGTTTTTAATGGATCTACCAAAGAAACTCATGGGGAGTGTTTTTAATACTTGACCAGGAGCATATTTAAAGGAGGTTGCTTAGTTATTACTCCTGCTGCCTTTAAGATGGTGACATGCCTTTTAACTCTCCACTTACCATGCGTTACTTTCTGTCAGAGATTGTATTTTACCTTGCTACTGCTTTTACTCTTCGTTCTGTCACTCCTCCTTTCTTGACTCTGCTGGGTTGTTTTTACCTTTGTGTAGACCCCTTGCCTATATGAAGAGTGTATGTACTGATTCTGCTGCTGGAAATGAGGATGTTGAGTATTCACACTGCATGTAAAATATGTAAGGGCATGACTGTAAAATGGCTCTAGAAGGGACTTTTTGTTGAGCTGAAAATACCATGAAATGATAGGAAGATGGTCAGCTGGAATTTTTGCATTACATTTACTGACTCATGGAGTAACTTGCATGCCCTTTCAAGGAAGCAAAAATGTATTGGCATAAATGCATTTCCCCTCAAATTTTTATTCATACTGTTTCGTGATGGTTGCTGTGAAATACATTTTAAGGTTAAAATTGATAATCATCTGTTTCTGGAAAATTTTTTATTTCCATTTCTGTTTGAAGCTTTTAATAAATAATTTAGACTTCTGCAAAATCAGCTAATTTACTTTATGTTATCTACTGAAACTGCACTGTAAACCACACAGGTTAAGTGAGCACCAGCAATACATAATAGATGGAGGATTATTTGCATCATACACCGACAAGATACTCATCTGGTGGAGGTGGCTTTAGTGCGCTAACCTTTATACTGAAGGTGGACACCTTGAACCAGTGAAAGCAGAGTGTCTGCAGCTTCTCAGAGCTGTGCCTGCCCTCTGTGTGCACCATCCTGTCTCGAGTGATAAAGCTGAGATAAATGGCACATTGAGTGCATGATGTTTTAAAGCCACATCCGCACATCCTTTAATCAATTCCACTTAATGCACATACAAATCACGTGGTACCATTTCTCCTATAACTTGCCAATTCAGTTTTCTTTTCTAAAGTGTAATTAAACTTAGGGATGGCGTCTGGCTCTGGGTTATCAGTAGTGGAAGTGACAATTTTGTGTCAGCTTTCATAATTGCTCTTGTTACTGATAGAGATATGAATTTTATAATGTAAATATTTTCTTTATAAGTTACACAAGAAAAAATTATACATGAAATGTAAAATTTAAAAACTAATTTTAAAAACCTTAGTTTGGGACTTTTGTAGTTGTTTGTAGAAGCCTACTTACATGAAGCACTTTTTCATTTTGAGGACTTTTACAGAAGGTTTTTTATATGCATTTTGGATTAAAGTTACCAGCTGTGTGGCTTTACACAGCCTCTAGAACCAAATTCTGTTACTGCTTTTATATTTAAAGTGAATGCATAACAATGTCAGTGGTGTTTCAAAGGTGTCCTGTGTTTACTCAAGTCATGTTGGAAAGAAGACTTGAACAAAATTATCAAAGTCTGGGGGGGAAAAAAGTGGTGTCTGTTCCTTGGGTGTAGTAAGTTTTTCTCCAAAATAATTTTCAAAATGAACTAGTCCTAACGCTAGAATCTTTCTTCTAACCTATTCCCAGAATACATTTATATCTTTTGCTCCTGTTACATCTAATCTTCTATATAAAGTGTCTTAAAATCCAAAAATTGATGCATAGGATTTTTTTTGAGGACTGTCTTAAAGTTAGTTGCATGCAATAAAAACTGAGTTGTTCTTGTATCCATACAAAATTAAGATTTTTTTTGTTTTTGAATCAGAATATAATGCATCCTCTCAAAAGCAAAATTTTGAGCATATATTTCACTGCATAACTTTTCTCACTTCATATTATTGGAAACTCAGTAATCATTAACGTATCTTAAGGGTGTAGATCTTAACGTATCTTAAGGTAAGATTTTAACGTATCTTAACACTTAATAAAGTGTTCTAAAGCTTGTAGCTAAATCCAAGAAATTGGAACAAGTTGCTTTCATTGCACATTAACTCTTCTGTTAAAAAGGGAAAATATAAATAGAATAACGAATATTTTGGGAAATGTGCTGGGAATGAGATGTCTTAAAACGTCCAGGACTTCTGGACGTGTAGCAGGGAGTCAGTCTTGGATTCGTAGCTGATACAGCCAATCAACTCGTTTGTGCCCCATAAATTTACAGATTGCTTGGAGGCTCTTATTTAAATGTATTCCATACTGCAGCTCACTCTTTCTGCTGTGTGAGAGGGGTGAAATTATCAGCAGAATGTCAGCTTTTGTGGCAGCTAAGCAATATACTCTATTAGGGACACTATTGCTAATAGGTACATTTTCAGCTCTTACCAGAATTAATTTGTGAGACTGGAGATTAATTTGACTGGAGACTGAAGACATCTCTTGAAGCAAATATCTGTGTTTTCAGACAAATATGATATGAGGAAAATAGTGTTGGATTGTACAGGAATAATTTTTGTGTAGATGGGAAATTATTACACACTTAATTCCTGACAAATGTGCAGGTATATTGTATCTTTAATCTTCTTAATGTTGAAAGCATGTATTTTAGGAGATTATTAAATGGGCATAATTGGCTTTCTACTTCATTTGAGTCAAAGCTTTGCTTGCTGGAAAGTAGTTTTCATTTCCTAACAGGGAACTGCTCGTAATTTGCTCTTAGCATTTGACATGGCCAGCATTGACTGCTAAGCATGTTACTGACCTAGTTCTAAATATATTTCTTTATTTTCTTACCAACTCATTGTTGCTATCCTGCTTGATCCTTTCTTTTACCTGTATCACCTCGCGCAAGCCAGCTAAGTTTCACAGGACGTGGGACTAAGGAAGGGTTTTCATGCCAGGAAATGAGGAAAGCTGTGCACTGAATTGGAAGATAGGGCTTTTTTTCAGTGAATGCAAAAACAAACCCAAACAAACAAAAAAAGAAAACCAACCAATCAAACAAGAAAAACAAATCAAACAAATGAAAACCCTACCACACCCCTGCCAAAAACCCCCAAATACATACAAAAAAAACCTGTACTAGAGTTAGGCCTGCAGTTTATTGAAGTGTATTATGAAATTGTTGTCAAGAAAACCACAAAAGTCCTGTTATTTCTGGTGAAAACACTCTTGCATATCATTACAAAATATTGGGATGATTTTAAATGTTGATCAGCCATTTAGGACCTTAGTTTGCATCTCAAGCTCAGTGTGACCTGTGCTGTTTAAGCTCTTCCTATGAAAAAAGACTTACCCTTCCTATTTCTAATTTTAAATATAGTGGAGAATTTATAAAACTAAATCAGCATTATCATCGAGGAAGGTTTATGGAAGTTTTTGTTAATTTCAAAATAAATGTTTGCTTCAGACAAGCAAGGAAGCTTATAAGTTAACCAGAGTTCCTGCATGGGGATTGGGCATTTGCTTTAGGTTGCATTGGAGTGTGAAACACATCAGTTTGATCGCAGAAAAGCCGGGGGGCTTTTCTCCCTGCTTTGTAATTTATTGTGTCATCTATTTCTGAGCCTACACATGACCCAGCTTGTGATGTCTGTTAATGATTATTCTAGGTGTCATCATTAAATTCACCTATTTTGTCACTCAGAAGCATTCAACAGAAAGCAAGCAGTAGCCCCCAGGTTTAGCAAATGTACAGGGAGTGAGGAGAGGAGGAGGCAGGCTGACAGGCTCTGGAGAAGGAACCAAGTTATTTTACATTTTGGCTGTTGAATGTTCTTTGAATTGTATTTATCATGGATGTGTGACAGGTACTGTTGATTGACAAGTTACTCAGAGCAGTATCTGACTAGAATTAGGGCTTGGTGTGTGGAGTTTGGGTGTGTTTAAGGAAACAGCGCATTTACTTATAGCAGATGGTTAGGCTTGATTAGCTGATACTTATTTCATCCAAGTGTCCAAAGTGGCAGAATTTATTTAGTGGTTCATGTGTTTCTTCAGTTTACTTAATATAAATCTTCTTCTGAGTTACACCATGCACTTCAGTTATGTTACAGAACATAATTCAGGTCTGGCTTCCCGACAGTAGTGCGTTGTTTTCTCAGAGAGGCTGTTACATATATTTTTTTAAAAATTGAAATTTTCAAACATATTTGAAGATGTTGCATAACTTAATTTTTACTCCATGAGTATGGATTCAAGCATGTTCTAGTGGTTATGAAATTGAGGGGTTTTCTCTTAGTGTTTAGCATTTAAAAGTGAGTTTTGCTGTCATATTAACTGTATGTATGCCAAAAAGCTCTACTGAGAGTTCTTTATCTGTTTGGTTTCTCTCTTTCCCTGTCAAGGCACTTTTTTTTTTTCTTCCATTGTCTATTTGATTATCCTTCTTGCCATTTTTCTCCCTAATTTTCAGGTGGAATTTCCATTTCATTAGCTCAAGCTCATTTCAGCTTGTTTCACATGTCATTTCCTGTATAAGCATTCCTGTTTTCCTCTTTATGGTACGTTGCCTTTAAACTATTTATGCAGTTATCACTTTTGCTTTTCACTTTCTGGTTTTAAACGTTTTAATATAGCGTAAAAACGCTTTATTTCTGTTAACTATGATTACAAATATCCTCTTAAGGATTTTCAAAATTTCCTATGGCTTCTAATAAAACAGTTGACTTCTGATAAATCTCTTTGTAAAGCAAGAGTTTGGTTCAGAGTGGTGTTGCTCCACATTTGAAAAATCATTAGATAATTTGGTGTGTGTATTACTCACTGTTGATCTACTCTAATCATCATTAGACTTAGGATGTACACCTGGAAAAAAGTTACTGGCAGTAATTTCAGTGCCTCAGGTTGTTTAGTATGTAAAAATTATGCCAAATAGTTTAAAATGACAGCAGACTTATTTTCCTATTTCATTATCAATCAGTCCTTTAAACCTCTCATCTTAAATCTTTGACAGTTAAATGTCATTACTTAGTTCCTTTATTCTCTAAACCATGGTGTAATCTCGAAGTTGGGAGATAGCTGCCGCCAGTGCTGGATTCCCCAATGACTGGAGCTTTCAGAGGGGATTAGTGTTGTAGAGCACCTGCTTTGAGCTTCACTCTGGAACTGACAAAACATGTGCTTCCTATTCCTTTCAGGCTCTTTTAAGCTGTAGGATTCTTGAGGTGTTGTTTTGGGGGGTTTTTTTGTCTTTTTTCTCTTTCTTTTTTTTTCAGTTGCTGTTGAATTAGCTTAGTTATAGCTCATTTGATTCTAACAGCCCTTTTTTTTTTCATTACATGGAAAAATATATTACTTTGAAAGCCTCATAATAAAATGAAAAGCCACTTCTTTTGAATGAAAATTTAGCCAAGAGATTTCTTTGTGTAGAAACCTCCCTGAATGCAGAGGAGTGGACATTAGCCTGTAATTGCAGTTGGTTCTCACACCCCCTCTCTGAGTACCTGCACAGGTACTGAACATCCCAGGGCTGCATCAGGGCAGCTGATGCAGATAAAGGACACACTTTGGAAGTTTTGGTTCACTGTCCCAAGTACTGCCTGAGGCTGGAAACTTCCCTTGTGCACCCACCTAACTCTTCTCAGCTCCCCTTCTATCTGGCCTTGAACAAATGAGCTTTACTACAATAATGGCTGGTTGGAATAGTTAAGCTTTTTCTTGTAACCCTTATGGAAGCTCTAAGTATCTGTAAAATATTGTTAATTACTGAACAGGAGTCGTTTGAGAATCATGAGCTTGTTGTAGACAAAGTCCATCTATTCTTCAAGTGTCCTGTTTCCAATGGGAAATCTGTTAAGTGTTTAAAAAAAAGAAAGGCAGGAATATTTACAGGTCTTGTACATGGTAATTGGAGAAGGACCTTAAACTTACAGCTCAATTCATTTAGAGTAAGCCTGGATGCTTTACAACACTGCCATGTACATCCCTTTATCTTTGACAGTGAGATAAAAATGGAAGCTTGTTCCTCTTCCACGCCACTTAAAATGTTTACATGGGATGCTCTCTTGAGCTTAGTACAAGCACTCTGATTTTCCATGAACGTTCCTGTGGCTTTGGTTGCTGTGGTTATTAAGTGTTTCTTTTGGCAAAGAAATGCTTTCTGCAGGGTCAATAAATAAAACAATATTAACAGCAGTATGTTCTACATATTTGTTATTCCATTGTATCCATACAACATCTTGCCTGCTTTGAGTTATCTGCAGGCAAACTCCCACTACTAGGGTTGCTCGTTATAGTATAAAATTTATTGTGTATATTTATAGTACTTTCTTGCACTCTTTGAGTTTATTTTTATATACTGCTTGAAGTAACAGCTTTAATTAAATTTATCCGTGCATGAATTGGAAGTTTTCTTCTATGTGCTACCCACTTATTTCCAATATCGTGTGTTAGGATAGAATTCTGTTAACAGGGGATTGTCATCTTTAATTACTGTTAATTATTGTCATCATGATTTCAATAAAATCACTGAAAACTATAAAGAGTTTGTCACATAATAGAAATGCAATAAAAATCATTCCAGAATAGCTTCTTGCTTTGAATTAGGATGGCAATTAAACGGTCTCAAAATAAGGTAAATATTTTAAATGGAATTTTATCAGATTTTAGTTCAGCTTTTGTAATACTCTTTCTATTTTTTTCCGATTCTTCTCATTTTTAAGGATTTGATCACTAGTTTTGGAAAAAGTGCTAATTCTGGTAAATCCATGTTTTCACAGATTATATTCTTCTTTCAGTACTGTGTAGTTCATCTGCCTTCATGTCTGGCAGTTTCCATTTCTCTTACTCAAGGCACTGAACTCTCCATTCTTTGAAAAAATGCTGCCATGGTACTGTCAACTGAAATGTCTTAAGAGAGCATTGCAAAATATTGGACTCCCCTAGTTGAAGTACAGCTATATAGGGCATATTACAAACATTCACTAGAGCTTTAGTGCTGCTTTTTTTGCCAATGGACATCACATTTGAAATGCACTAATACTTCTGACCAGCAGAAGGGACCTTGTGACCAATGTATTTAGTGATATGCTCTGGATAGCACCCTACTTGGCAGTTAAATGTTGCTTTTCAAAATCATAAACAATTCTAGCCCTTCATTAGGGTTGCAGACACGGTTCATGAGGTGTACTGTCTGCTTGCAAGCAGGAGTCATCTTAGATGCTTGGGCTTTTGCTCTACACTAGTGTATTAAGGAAGCAGTTACTTTCAGCCTAGGATTTTTAGCTTGTCTTTTTTTGTATGACCTTGTTTCTTCACGTGCTACTTCTCCTTTGTGTAATGGTATTCTTCGTGTATTTTTTGACTTAAACTTCTGTGTGTGTTTCTGTATTAAAAGAGTCTAGCTGCCCATTTAAAATGAGAGAGCTTTGTTTGCTGTGTGTGCGTAGTCCTGATTGGTGGCTATGGGTATCTGAGAGTTTTAAAGAAAAAAGAGCCACTTCTCTTTCAGTGAAATAGGGACCTGTCAGCCAATCAAATCTGGTACCTCTGCTAAGCTTTTATATATGAATAGAAAAGTATTCACACAACTAAGATGAATTTTGTCTTCTGAATGTATTTTTTGCAAATTGTCAACCATGTCTCATTTTCTGCTTTCAAAATGATGTAACATAGTGAGTGTAACTGGCCACAAATCGTGTTTTATGGCAGAAATTGCATCAGCTCTTCTCTGTGTCAGGGTGTGACCTAAAATTTGAAATTCTACCTTTATTTCCATTCCAATCTGTACTAGAAATCAGCTGTTTTATGTGACATCTCTGGGTCACCCACTTACCTTGCCTTGCCTTTTGTCCTCCATTCAGTGACTATTATATTACACTGTTGTCACAGAAAAATAGGCTTCAATGAGCAAGGTAGGAGATGGATCTATCATTAGTGCCTGGTGATGTCACAATTGCAACACAAAACTAAAAATATAATTTTTAAATTTGAGGGAACATAAATACAATAAAGAAAACTCTAAGATCTCTACAGTCCTACAAGGCAAAAATATTTGTGTGTCATAGAATATTGAACATAAGCTCAGGCACTGAAAACATGAACTTCTATGTTTTCTGGTTTGTTTTTGCTTTTGCTAATTTTCTTTAAAAACAGGAAAAATTTGTTTTAATATGAAGACAGAAAACATCTTGATTTGTTAGAATATTAGCAATGTTTTAGTTCTTTAGCTAGTCTGTACATTACAAAAGAAAAGGTGGAGGTGGTAGCTCCTGAGTGCAAACCAGTGCCACATCCTGGCTGAGAAGCACGTGAAGTCGAGGACAGCTACCAGTGTGAAGTCTGTTTGCAGTGAACTCACACAGTAAGGATTGCTGAAGACATGCCTGAAGCTTCCAATGAATCTGTTTCCATACAGAGTTCAGCGTTTTAATTTAAGCTTTTCCAGCCAATTATTTGCGTTTTGCTAAGACAGTTGGTAGCTGAGTACCTGATCTTTACCTGTTTTTCTCAAACTGAAATATGGACTGAAAGTGCTGCCGTTCAGAGTGAGATACTGGGCTAGTTAATCTGATAATAAAAGCACAGCTGGTATCAATTAAAAAGTGTAAAGTAACTTACTTTATACTCATCAATATATAGACAAGGCCACAGACTAAGATGATGTTGAAAATTTCAAACAGAATAGCTATTTCAGTATTGATACTCTTAAAACAGAAGCGGCAGAGCTTGAGTATCTGTAGGTTGTATAACTTGATCCAACAGTTATCCTGTGATTGTAAGGAAAAAAAACCTCTGGAAAACCCAAACAAGACAAAAAGCTGATCCCTCTGTCCCAGAAACATACCTTGCTCTCATAAGACTTACCTTCTTTTGATACCTTTTCCAGTGTATATTTCTCTCTTACAAAAAGGACAGTAGCATAAATGATGCAGATTTAGGCATAAAATATGCCATAACAAATTTCTGTAAAGCTGTGTCAGGAATTGCTGGGCATTCAATCCAAATGTAAGACTGACCTTCTTTGGGATTATGAAAAACTGTGCTTCAGCAGAAGACTGGAAATCTACTCATTTAAGGTATGAATACTGGTAGGGATAAGTGTTTGGAGTGAATAAAAAGTCTTAAGATGATTCTACTGCTACTGTTTAGAAGTAAGTCCTCTGAAAATTACGCAAATAGTTGCTACCAGTTGCAGGAGGGAAGCAGAATATCTGGGGTTTAAATTTGGTCTGATTGGGAGTGATGATGTTTGGGGTTTTTTTAAAAAATGCTGCTCAGTGAATAGTAAATATCAATTGTGGTGTAATTTTAAGGAGTAGCTTCTCAATAATTACGACCTTCCCACAGTCACTGGGGAATGGAGCACCAGAGTTACACAAGTAGGGAATTTTTTTTCCCTAATGGCATTTTCTTCAAATATGTCAGTTAATTAAACAAATGGGAATGAGGGGTTATCACTTAATTGAAGTAGAAGGTGATTTAGAAATTGGCATGCAGTTAACTGAAAGAACATAACCAGCTAGTCCCTGGCACATGGCTGAGGATAAATGACTTGTTGCGTGTCCCAGAGTTGCTCTGCAGGTGTGCACACATACTCTGCACAAAAATTATGGTCTACTCAAGTCATCTTCTTAACTACCTTCTGCTTGGTGTCATGCTGAAATCCTTTCACACCTTAAAAGCAGGGATGCTCCTGATTCCATAGCAGCTACTCCAGACAAGTACTAGGAGGGATGTGAGGTCCAGATGCATGAAAGCTGTGGCTGAACACTCCTGAAGGAGGGGGTTGTGTCTCACCCAAATAAACAAAATACAGTTCATTAGAAATATGTATGGTTCACAGTCTGTATAAAGAAGATCTCTCAAATAATGAGTGAGATACTTAAATGGCAAGGGAGGTGGCTTGCCTAGTTGAGGGTGTTTCTTGACCCTCCTAATTGTCAGCCTTTAACTTTCACTATTAGTGGTAATTACATCTTTAATGCTTCTTCTCCTTTAAGGTTAGCGTACCGTAAATCACTGTAATTGTATGTCCATTACTTGTATAATTATAGTCTGTATTTAGGCTTTGGATTTTGTGGAGTATGCATTCATAACACAGTATCCCTGAGTGTAACTGTTATTATGCTTCAGGTTGAACCACTTTCCCTTTTTCAGTTAATTGGGAAAAGGTAACCACTCCAACACCTTTGTGTGTCTGAGACTTTTTGAATTCAGGTCATAAATTGGGCTGGCTTTCAGTGTGCAAACTGCTTAACTAATTACTTATTTGATATTTTCTCAGGAGAAATTATTCATTACTATAGTTTGTTATTCAAATAAACAAAAGCATGAGTATTCAGATACAAAAGTTGTGTGGCTTTGTTCACAACACTAGACAGGAAATTTTACTTGTCAGAAAGTTGTTGCTCTGCTTAGGATCACCTGTTACTGAACACCTTCTTTCTACACCTAGAATTCTTCATTGTCTCAGGTGTCTTGGTGACACCAAAATAACGGGTTGCGGTTTGTTTCATGAGCGCTACATTTTTATTCTCTGTTCTTCGGGGCTATTGCTATACAGAGTTTTTTTAACTGGAATTAATCTTCAGAGCAATTAGGTGCATGTAACTTGAAAAAAACTGCCAGCTGTGTTAAACCAGATAAGTGTTCTAGGTTTATTATAACAAAAATACTTCTGAAAGCAACTTCTCTTCGAGAGAGGAGCTATTCCAGCTTTGTTATCATAAGAAGTTTTTCAGGCAGTTTATAAGGAGAGCAACTCACATTTAACTAAACAGCTGAACTGTAGATATGTTGCACATTCAGTTAACTAGATTGTACATACACATGTGCTTGTATTCAGTAATACTGCTTGAAATACTTGGATGGTAGCTTTTGCTGCTTGTGTAAGAAATTTCTTGCATTTTACGATACTCTAAGGAAAAAGTCATCAACTGGAAGAAGTGAGAGTAGATTGCAGAACTATTTACAAAGTCAATGTAGTCCTGTATTTTAACATGCTATTACTGTCTTAGCAGTTCGTATCTGACAATAAAAAAGTCATTATGCAGAAACATAAAATGTGTTATGGTATAAACTTAGGCAGACTGTCTGTTGTGTGTTCACATTTCATGTCTTAAGCTGCATGCTGCAGTCATGTGGCCATTTTAATTGGACACGAGTTTGTGCTGCAGTCAAAACATGGTACTGCTTTCTTTACCTCTGCCTAGTTATCTAGTATTTCGTGAATATTTAAGTCCTGATCCTGGAAGTTTTTGCTGCGTATAATATGTAATCTCACATATAGCCATCATTTTAACGGCTCATGGGATTACTTAAGCAGAACACAAAGCACATGCAGGCATTTTTTCAAGTATGTATTTTTTCCATGCAGGTTCTGTTTCTGGCAAGGGTGAGTTATGCATCACTGTTGCAATTTTTTAAATCATCCTGAAATGTACAGAGTATTTCAGTGGGGTTCATACTCTGGAACATGATATTCCTGAAAGTTGTGTGAAGATTTAGAAAGTTTGCTTGTAGTCTTAAACACTGCTATACCTGTGTTTCACAAAGTAAAAATGGGGTAAAAATGTAGTGAAATCCACTACAATATAATTTATAACCAATTGTTTTCATTTTTCAGATGTTCCTCCAGCGGATCAAGAAAAGCTTTTTATCCAGAAGTTACGACAATGTTGTGTACTTTTTGACTTTGTTTCTGATCCACTAAGTGACCTAAAGTGGAAGGAAGTAAAAAGAGCAGCTTTAAGTGAAATGGTAGAATATATCACACACAATCGCAACGTGATTACAGAACCTATTTACCCTGAAGTAGTACATATGGTAAGTGACTTAACAATGAGAACTCTCTGGTTTACAATTCAATGTTGCTTCTTCAGCTGTATCAATTTATCTTAAGAAATTTTGCTGAAATCTTAAAAAAAGCTCAATTATGTTTGCACATCTGCAAAAGAATAACAGAGCTTTGAAATTTTGTTGCCAGTGTTGATTGTTCTTCTTTGTAAGATAGAAACTAGACACATATATGAAGCAGAATTAGATTATGGTTTAAGTTGGTAAAAACAGAATCTTGTATTTTAAAAAAAACTGTTTATTTTCGTCCCCACAAATCTTTTTTGGAATAAGTGTTTATAAAAATATGGAGGGAAGTTAAAAAAAATATATAAACATATAGATTGTAAAACTGAAATTTTAAAGAATTGAAGATTAGAATTAAGATCACTTTTGCGGACTTGACACTTGTAATCCTGTTCAGTACCAGAGACTGACTTTATTCTGTGTTCAGAGGTGAACTTTGGAGTCAGACTTTATTAAGTACATGGATGGCAGATGAGGAACAAGTTAAGTGAAGCATTCAGACCTGCATTGTTCCTCCCTTCTCACTATCCAACTCCTGGCTAGCTAGACCTATCTTATTTTTCTGTTTTGTGCAAGTTCTCTCCAGAGGAGGAGGCCACAAAACTGTAGCAGAGTCTTTCAGCTCTCATCATGGTGGTGAGCAGACACCAGTGGCCTGGCATAGCAGTTGGGTTGAGGTCTGTAGCTGTTGTCTGCAATACCCTGAGAACAGAAAGCATCTTTTGAAATTCCTGACTAATAAGCTTACAAGAAACTCTTGGCCATGTGTAACGGGAGGATTTTTCCCAAGGCTTTATAGCTTAGGGTGAATTTTCAGGGCGTTGAGAACATAACATAAATGTGAACTTAGTCAAATGTAGGGGTCCTCCTGCAAATCAGAGGCCTTGAAGCTTCTTCAAAGATTCTAAGGATTTATAGTATGTAGGATGTTGCTTATGATGAAGATTGTTATCTAAATCAGCCATAAGTATTTACCGATACAGGTTATTTTCATGAGACCTTCTGACTATATGAGGATTACACATAATTCTGGATGTCAAATACGTACCCAAGGCATTGAGGATGGTTAGTGAAGAGATGTGGGATCATGACTTTTCCCATGTTTTAATAACTTATTTATATCTCTGGGTTTTTTCTAATTGATTGCTTGTTTTGAAATACTTGATACTGTTGAAAGGAGAGATATGAAAGAGAATAAGCTTGCTGAGTCTTCCTTTGAGTAAAATGGAGTTCATTATGAGTTCTTGAATACCAATGTCAAACATTGTTGTTTGCTCTGTGTGAGAATTCTTAACTGCCCATATTTCGTTGCTTGTGCTTTCTGTGCCTGTGTTATCTTCCTCCATGAAACAGTTATGGCCAGAGTACATTTGGCTAAGGAGAATGTACACTTTCTTTGCTTTCAAATGCAACCAATGGTAATCAAGTCTGCACTTTGGTCTTGCAGCAGAATTTGGCTGCTATCTTGATTGCCAGTGTTCTGCTGGTAGCATGCAGTGTCCAAAAATTCTTTTGGTGAATTTAAAATGCTTCTTCTGTGCAAGGATCTAAAGGGTGTGGGGTTTCCTTGCATGGATTTTACACAGCACTGTGAGAGACACTGTCAGTGAAGGCACCTGGACTGATATTTTGAGGTTAAATTCAGATAGGTTTTTTTTTCCTTTGGTGATTTGTTGAAACAACTGTATTCTTTCTCCAGTAGTATTATGATCTTTCCTTCAGGCATGTATGTGTAGATTGTCATGTACTTTTACTGAATTCTAGCTATATATCTGAATTGTTTGTGGGGATTTTAAGGAAAAATAAATCTAATGTCTTTGTGTACTTTAAAACTTTTCCAAGAAACATTGATAAATTATGTGCTGCTGCTGGCACTTAATTATATTAATAAGGAATAGCTTTTTCAATAAAATTATGAGGATCAAGAAATACTCAGATTTGAGAATGGTTCCCAGTTTGGAAAGTTTGTGGAGTTGGCAGTTGGCAGGGAAATAGGGATTTTGCTATGGCATTCTGTCAAACTTCACAGGTTGGGGGCTACTTGTTTGTGTATGTACATGGGTACATGCTCTATATGTGTGTGTGTCTGTTCTGTTTGGTGTTGTTAAAATATTATTAAGGCTAATCACGTAGGGCAATGAATTTCACAGGTTATCTGTTTCTTTAATAGAAATAAAATTATGTTTCCTTTTCCATAGCTTCAAACATTCTTTCTCTCTGACAAAAAAAAAAATCTACCTTATGATCTGATTCTTCTTTATTCTTTGTAATTCTTAGTGCTCATGTCATGTCCATCCACCCCATCCCTCTTTTTTTCTCTTTTTTTACTTCAGGTATCCTGGACAAAATGATAGTAAGATCTTTTCTTTAAGCTATATTTTCATCTAGTGGCTTAGCTAGTAATTCAATTTTAAGCCTAAGTCTTTTTTTCAAAAGTATGAGAAATCAATTTCTAAAATGGATTTAATGTTCTTCTTCAGAATGGATTCATAGTGTTTTCCCTTTCTTCTTCAGTGAGCCAGCTGATATGTCCTTCAACTTCGTTTTTACTTAGAAAAGAATATATGTGTTTCTTTTATCTGGGCTTTTGAAGAAAGCAGGGCTGCATGAGAATATTCTGTTGTGCACTAGCACATAGGGTAGTACTACTTTTTTTTTAATTGATAGTATATATAGGAGCAGATGTAATTTTATTCAGCAACTGAAGTGGTTTTTACTGCAACATTTCATGCATTATTAAAACTACATGCTAAGTTATACCCATGTGAGCTTGAGTTTTTTGGTGGCTTTTTGTTTGTTTGGTGGTTTTGTTTTCGAAGGGGCACTGCAGGTGTGGTGTTTTCTATCTTTGGTCTAGAGTAAGAGAGATTGCTGTCAATAGAAGTGTGCTACTTGTTGCTCTTAACTATTAGGTTGGCTTTCTTCATATGAATACAGAATGCACAGACTTTCCGTTTATATGGCTCTTGATTTAGAGCTGTTCACATCAGGCTTCACTCAGGCTGCTCAGCAGAAGGGAGGACAAAATGTGTAATATCTCTGATGCCTACTTGCTTGAAAATATTCTCATTTTGTATGAAATGGGCCACCAGAACTCCAGGGTTCATGACTACCTGCAGTCAAACATTACAGCAAACACCCCTGAACTGTTAAAAATGCAGGTTGTTTGCTTTTCCTTTTTTGTTCTCCCATCCTCCTGTTAGGTCATTTGAAGTCAAGTGTTGTTAGTGCCAACAGCACAGACAGAATTTTGGCACACTGGGCCAGTGTTCATAAAGACTTAAATTTCATAAGTTTTGGGGGGCTTGTAGAATTTTTTTGGTGGGGGGGAGGAACTGGGAAGGAGAATATGTTTCAGTTATGTTGTGTTTACTTACACTTCTGTGGGAAATTGGCCCTAGAGGAAATTTGGAGGAAAAAAGATTTGTCTCTTGTCTGTTTGGTCAAAAGACTGTCAAGTTAGAAAAAAGATCAGCCATTTGAGGGTAGAGGACTCACTGATATTAATTCATTGTAAATTTTCCTAAATCTCAGTGGCTTAGTAGACAAGAGAGTGTCAGGTTTGTGCTTTCAAAGCAAGATGCTGCAGCTTGATTTGAGCAGTTTTGTGTTCTGTGGGTTGAGGATATAAAATGCAAAACAGATCAAATCAGGCTTCACGGGTCCCATTTCTTATTAAAAAAAATACTGTCTAGGTTTTAAATCTTTCCATTTACTATTTTAAAAAACACAAACTACAAAACTTTGTTGCTAACACCTGACATGACCCAGATTTTCTATTTCATAGTGAGAGCCAGAGACTTTAAGAATTCTTTAGATAAGGTTATTCTTCCATTTGTTTAACAACCTTAGCTAGTTTTAAATTTCAAGTCTACCCTTCCTAGATTTGTTTTCTTGGAAGACCACTGATTATTGCAAATTTTCATCACATTTTTAAACAAAGGGCAGAGGTGGTTAATCACTCATGTCCATGCTTTTAAAAAGGGGAACATAAAGATATATCAGCTTTACTTTTAATTCTCTGAAGTTGTAATTACTCTGTGTCTCAGTTGCTGGAATGAAGGAATATTATGAAGAAAAACAGAGCATCAGGTATGGGAATATAATGTAAACCTGCAGATTTAGCTGCTGCAGTTGGATACTGCCTCCCACTGTCTGCTCAGCCATCTGTCAGATCTGAGATGGCAGGACGGCACATACATATGCTCATTGGCCCTGCCAGTTAGTAGGTAATTCACAGCATTATTTTAAACTGGGAGTGGAGGTATTCATGAAAAGAATCAAAATGTGAAGAGGGAAATGGCATTCTGTTGCTTTTCCCAGAATCCTGTCAAAGATGGGCAAAATGCATACCTCTGCAAGGAAGCATCTTTAAACTGCGGCAACTTAATCTATCAGAACTTTCTAATAAATGTCAAGTGATCAACAAGAGGGCTTTGTTTGAAGCTGTTAAAAAACAAAAATACCACCACCACCAAAACCAAACAAAAGCAAAAACAAAACCAAACAAACAAAAAAAAACCATAAAAAGAACCAGCTCAGTAAAACCTGAGAAAACAGTAAAAATGTACATACAGCACATGTGTTTATTATCTGTGGTAGAATTTGGACATTCATAAAGACTGAAATTGTGGTGTAAAGAATATATTTTAAATGTGATGTTGGAGTAGACCTTGCATTCTGAATAGGTACATTATAAGCAAATTCAAAATTGTGGGGTCTAAACTTTTTTTCCTTAAATTGATCTGTACTTGTTGAAAGCGTAGGAACCTTTCACCTGATGCAAAAGAATGTTTTATTTATTTCATCCTCAAATAAGACATTCGTTCAGTACAAGTGCCAGTGGAGGCATCTTTTATTTTCTTTTTAGCTGGTCCTGGAGATTTTCTGTACTGGCATGTTTGCTGAGCCAAATGCTGGTTTTCTTGCAAAGGCTCTGTAAATGTTTCTGCTGTTCCTGGTGATGTAGCCTTCTGCAAAGAATTTTCTTTTTCCTGGCAAATCAGTGTCTCTGACCTGTTGTCTTTTACTTGGCCAGATGTGGGAAATGTATTCTCAAATTTGCTGTTAAATACCTGCAGAAAGGTACCTCCAATCTGTTACAGTGATAGAATATCAATAACAATGTGTAGGTTAACTCTTGCCAGTACTTTTGGTGCATGTTTAGTATGGAGCCTATCTATGCCTTTATGCTGAAGCCCCATGAAGCCACCTGCAGCTGACTTGATAAATCAGTTTGGCACAGGATATAGCTCTCTCTTCAGTGTAGTCATCATTCTCATCATGAGCAAATGTTTACCAAAATTTATTTTTAAAATATCTTAGTATTTTTTTAAGCACAAAATGATCTATGTATTTGGAAACAGAATTTACTTTAGTGTTGTAAGGAGAAATGGAATTAAACAGAATTTCTTTATGGAGACTGATATGCTCAGTCATAATGAAGGGTTGGGCCAGTCCACCGTTGTGGATTTGTTTTGACAGTCTTCTCCTTGCTTCTGCAATGTGTTCAAGCCACTGAGGGACTGGGGCATTTGTCTTAAAGGATCATTCTAAAGTAGCGGAAGTGGTCTGGGACCATATACTAATTTGCATTGATACCTATATTTTTTTGTTGTTCTGTACCAAAATAAGTTTAGACTGCTTGGTACTGAATTGGTGATGAGTAAGCAGCGAACTAGAACAAGTAAGTCTCTATTAAGCACACTTGCACTGCTAAATAGATGACCTTTTTCTATTTGCTCAGCAATTTGGTTGTCTCATACCAATGACTGTCCTACTGAACATCTTGGATTGCAAGTGGAGTTAAGGAATTTTTTTCTTTCAGTACTGACAGCCACAGCTGTCCAGCAGATACAGATAAAGGCTTTCTCAGGTTTTCTTACTGGGAATATGGACAAACCTTACACTTGTGTAATGAACCCCCAACTTGCAGGCACAGTAAAGTTTTCATTAACGCCTCAGGGTATGAGAAGAACCATTTGCATCCCTAGCTAGCTATTCCATTCTTATCCACAAGGAAGCCAGCTGGTTTTGCTAGCTGTCCTTACAGGTGGAGAAGTTGGAATACTGCAGACCTTTTTTTAAATCCTTGCACCATTCTAGGTAAGGTTACTCTTGAGAATGTATGTTAAATTTATTCCCCAAAAATTATGTAAATTTTTTTTTGTTCAGCCAACAAGTTCTTTTTACTTTGCATTTGTGTTTATGTGCATATGTATGAATTAATATAAACATGATTATTTCAGATTATGTATTTTTACTTTTTAAAAAATCGAGTTATGTGCATTTAGTGATGAGGTGGTTTTGTCTAAAATAGGACCTCTTAGAAATGTTTTTATTCCACGTGTCAGGGAATGGGGGTTTTTCTGCTTTATTATGGACTTGTAAACTTTCCTCATGCTTAAGGGTTTTGTGAAGAGTGCTGCTTTGATTCCTACATAGTATGAATTTGTATCTAGACAGGCACTTGGAAACACTAAAATACATATGTATCAACAACCTGAAAAGCAATTCATATTTGTAGACTGGTCCACTTCCATGAGGATGCTAAATGTTTTTCAGTGGGTTCGGAATTCAAACAGTGAAATATTGACAGGATTAGGGTGTGTATTTCTCCCCCCTCAGTGCTCTGTAATGTCAGGTATATGGACATGGTTTAAGAGAAATACCACTGGGGAGGATGGTGTTGTGGAATTTGTTTTTAAGTGTTTCCATATGTGTACAGCCACTGTGTGAAATGAAACTAGTAATATCTTACAGAGAAGAACAGATGTGAGTAATCTTTGGTTTGCATCTCTACTTCTGACTTATACTTTTGCAGGTTGCTGCAAGGCCTTATAAAGTGTGTATATATAAAAATGTTTGTGTAAACATTTTACACATGTTTGCTTGGGCTTTTAAAACGTGTCTGTGTGTAGAGAGATCAGAGCAGTATCCTCATAAAACACATCCAGTAGTTTTGTGCTTTAATGAGTACTTACTGCATGGAAAAATGTTCTCCATTAGGAGAACATTTAGGAGTCTTTAAAGAAGTATGAATGCTCCTCACTGTTGAAAAAACTGCATTATATAACTTGTATTTTTGTAAATGTTAATTAAAATAGTTCATGTAAAGAATTCTTAGTCAAAACCATCTTTGAAGTCTTTTTTTTGGTCATTCACTTGTTTCAAATTTCTTAAAGGCACATGTAATTTCAGTTTGCAGTTAATATGTTTCGAACATTACCACCATCTTCCAATCCAACGGGAGCAGAATTTGATCCAGAGGAAGATGAACCAACCTTAGAAGCTGCATGGCCTCATCTACAGGTACTTCATGGAGACTGAGACATCAGAGTCTATAACAGAATTTTTACATTAAATTAATTGTTTATTTATTCTGAATTGTTAAAGTTATGTGTTTATTGCAAATTAATTACTTTTCCATGTAATTTTTAAAATATATTTCTTGACATAAAACTGATAATCTTTAAAAAGAAATCAGTTCTTAAAGGCTCATTGTTTCTTGTGGATGTAACTGCTGAGATTTTAAATGAGCTTCCATTTGTCACTATGAATGCTTTGATCTGGCCCTGGCACAGCTTTAGCTTTGAGACGTAACGTGACAAACAGAGGAGAACAGAGAATTCTTAGAACATGTACTTCTGGGCATGATAAATATTAGATTACTGTGTGTCATTAGAGTAAAGTGTAGTGATGGAGCTCAGCAGAATTTCAGCAGTTGAAAGAACCTCAAGTTCTAGCAATTCATCAGGAGAGCAAGAGCAAAGCTTTTACTGTGTGTTATATAGATAAATATAACTGAAAACATTTTGCAGTTCTGAGCAACTAATTAGCAGGTTTTGTAATGTGATGCTTATAAAATGGTTCTTGTTTGAAAGACTAATACTGGTTTTTTTGTTGTTTATTTTTTCCAGCTTGTTTATGAATTTTTCTTAAGGTTTTTAGAATCTCCAGATTTTCAACCTAATATAGCTAAGAAATATATTGATCAGAAGTTTGTATTACAGGTGAGGTAAAAAAACAATTTTTAACATCAAGCTCTAAATTATTGTTGCAATGCATTAGATCCACTTAAAATGCATCTTTTTTCCATCTTTACAGCTTTTAGAGCTCTTTGACAGTGAAGATCCTCGTGAGAGAGATTTTCTTAAAACAACTCTTCACAGAATATATGGGAAATTCCTAGGCTTAAGAGCTTACATCCGGAAACAAATTAATAATATATTTTATAGGTATGTCAACATTTTTGTGTTATGGTACATGTGATCAGGTATGCCATTAAAACACTCCCAAGACACTGCTAGCAATTTTTTAAATTCTTTGTATGTTTATACTCAATATTGCTACATTTAACAATAATTAATACTATTCCGGGATATTTAAATTAGGGTAGTCTTGCACATGGCAGAAGTCTGGCAGCTGAAATTCGAGTTAGTATATGATTTAGTGGGTGGTTTAGTATCTTTGAGGGATGCTTTTTTCCTTATTGGGTAGTGGTGTTTGTATTACAGTAATGGCCTAATAAGGTGCAGTTCTTCATAATGCAGAAAATGGGCTGAAATTGAATGACTGAGAGATCTGCAGTTTGTTTGAAGGAGCACCTCTGCTGGCTCTTCTTCCTCTGAATTGCGATGTACAGTTGAGTGCATGTGAAATGCTTGTTTATTACCATAGAATGAACTGCAGTATTATCACTGATACAAAAAAAATGAAGATGAAAAATTAATCCCCTGTATTACCAAAGGTCTTTGGAGTGTGCTTTTACTGCGGTTATGTCCAGTGTGAATGCAAGATTATGGTGCCTGTTTTAGTGTTTTTCATTTTGATACTCTTCACTTTTCTACAAATACTTATGTTGTATATCAGTTTTACTCCTTCCATTTTGCTTCCCCTTTTTCTCTACCACTGTTTTCATCCCAAAATGAATGCGTGGTGCTACCTCTTTAAGAAAATAGCAAAAAGCTGCCAGGCCCTCTGTGCCATCTCATGAATGGCACCCGGCAGTACCAGCTGTAGAGGGTGCTGATCTTCCCTGCCTGTAGCAACAACTAAGCCTTTAGAAAAGATACACAGGAGGTACTTCAAAATAATTAGCGAGCCTGTACTGTCTTGCAGTCAAGGGCTCTTGACAGGATATCCCAAGGAAAAAGTACAGGTGTATCTTCAGGATGCATTTTTTTTTTCCCCTCATGCATAGATTTTATTAAATTAAATCCAAAATGCATAATTTGGTCAAATATCTGGAACAGATGGTGAAACAGCATTGAAGCACATTATAGTGCATTATAGTGCGCTTCTGAAAAGTGTTTTTATTTGCCACTTCTTGCACTTTGCTTTCAGAGATAATGGAAGCAAAGTCTTCAAACAGTTCTGGTGCAAAGTTTTTGAAAGACAAAGAAATGCTCTGGTCATTAGATCACCTATTTATAGTTTGTATAAGAAAGTTTTTAATCTGACATGTGTATGGGAGATGATGTAATTTGCTACAGCTACAAAATTGTACGAGGAAAAGAAAAACCAACAACGAACTTCTGTTCTAATTATTAAACCTTTATGTGCCTATTAATTCAATCCAAAGCTTTTTGTATCATTGTCTTTAGTTTTACTTGGAATTGTTGTTCTTAATTATATGGAAAGGGTCTTTAAGGATTAAAAGCTGTCACTTCAACTATTCTGGATTAAAAATAGCCATTAATATGTCAGCGCATGACAAATTTTCAAATTAAAAATGCTTTTAGATTAGTAGAATTATTTTCTCCTAAGTGTGAATTTTTATAACTCTGCAAATTACCTGAAGCCCTTCATAGAACTTTGTCCATACATTTACAGTCAGGTGAAGAAGGGTGGAAAGGTGACCTTCTAGTAAATTACAGTGCTCTGTCAAAAGAAGATTCAGAAAAATGTGACTTCCTCTGTTCATTACAAGCCTTTTGTATGCACAGAGATCTGTAGTGCCAAAGAGCTTTTTAGATCCAGAGGTAGTAACTGTTTGAACACCTTGTGCTTGCATTTGCTGTAGAAGGTTGAGTCATGGCATTTAATTATGCCAGATACTCTTGTGTTATTTTAATATTTAAAATGGTATTTGCTCTGTTCAGTATTGCATTATTAAAATTGCATACAATACAAGTATTGGGAAAAGCTCGAGTGTAGGCTGCTCTGTTAAATGTGGGACAAAAGAGCAAGCAGGTGTGAAAGTTGAAAGCTGCTTGGTGTGCTAGTGATTTCTGTTTCCACAAAGTTTCTTTTCATCTATGCCTCTCTGTTTTCTTTTTACAGAGTGAATAAAATGTTGGGGGTCAAGGCTACCTGTAATGTTAAATGGGGATCTTGCTATTAGATCTGTGTCTCTCTTCAGCAGTAACCCAATAAAATATTTCCTTTTTTTAGGTTTATTTATGAAACAGAACATCACAATGGCATAGCAGAATTACTGGAAATACTGGGAAGGTAAGTTGTAAGTTTTGTTTGATTAACTCACTTGGTTTTAAGAGTAGATTTCAAAAATCAAGTTTGAGATTGCAGATTGATTTTGAGACAAGATTTAAAATAACAATTTCATGTGTCAAAGCTATAACAAAGACAGTAAGTTTTGTGTAAGATTGTAGAAAGGCAGAAAAAACTTGAACCTTGTGGCAATGTTTTGGGATGTGACAATTTTTTTAATCTTATTTTTTTAGGTCTTCTTTTCTGCTTAGGATCCTTGTAATTAGCGTCACTTGTAAAGCAACTACCAGTAAAATGTAGTGAGTTGAAATATATTAAAAATTCTCCAGCATCACTTAATACATAGTGGGTAAACAAAGGAAGCATGGGTTACAAGACTTGAGAAACCTCATTTTGTCAACCCCATCATTTTTCAGATTTCAGTGATGTATCTGTAAGCCCTTGACACTAAAATTTTAAAACTTCAAGCTGATAGCCTCATCGAAACTAGTGAGTTTTTTATTAACTGATGTTTGTAATCCATGTGCAGGCTTTTTCTTATACATTAATACATTGCAAAAGCTCAGATATTTCCATATCTTTGCACATGAAAGTAACAGGTCAGCAGGAGCAGGTTGCTCAGGGCTGTGTCTGGTCAGGCTTTGCATATCTCCAAGGATGAAGACCCCCACAACCCTTCTGGGCAACAGGTTTCCATGTTTGACCACACTCACAATAAAAAGGACTTTTTTTCTTGTCTTTGAAATAAATATCCTGTGTTTCGATTTGTCCCTTACCCTTTGAATGCGCATCACTAACAAGAGTCTTACTCTTTACACAATCCCTTCACATATTTGTACACTTGGATGAGATCCCCATGAGCCTTCTTTGCTTCAGAATAAAGAGCTTTTTTAGCCTCTCTGTGCATGTGAGACCCTCTAACCTTCATTGCACTTTACTGGACTCCCTCCAGTATGGTTGCATCCTTCTTTTCCTGGACACAGCAAAGCCAGATGTCTCAACAAGGCTGAGCAGAGGTGAAGGATTACTTGCCTCAACTTACTGGCAATGCTGTTCCTGATGCAGCCCAGAGTGCTGTTGAAACTGGAAAGATGTTTTAAAATTTTCTAGGTCTACATGTCTGCCCAGAATAGTTATTTAATTTTCAATGAAATGTTCAGTGATTAAAGGAGTTACGTATCCATTATTACTTCAACACGCTATACTCAAGTAATGTTCATCAAGACATATTGAAAACTATGTAAAGTTTAACTACTAGAATATGGCGCTAAATCTTCAAAACCATTATTAAGTCACCAGCTTTTTTGTTCTTGGTTTTGTTAGGTTAGATTTAACTGTTAAAAATTTAAAACTGAAGCTGTTGGTTTGGTTTTGGGGGTTTCCCCCTCAGGCTTCCAAATCAAAATTTCTAGTAGCTCAATGAGGCTTTTAAGCTGTAACTGTTCTGTATTAGTTATTTGTCCAGTCCATTAAGAAGTTTCACCCAGCAGGTTGTTGGCATAGAGCTTCTTGTCCTAGTACTGTGGGTTTAGGTAAATGTGCCGTTGATCCCGTACTGAGCTACATCTGCACTCAGCTGTAACTGGGATGTCTTGTGTTCAGGTGCTGTTTGGTTGTGCTCTAGGACCTTGCAGAAATAGTGATAGTTAAGTAGAAGTCATGTTTTGAGTTGTCTGCTCTCCTGGATTACCTGTTCTAATCCAGTCTCTGTTTCACTTGTTAATACTATGAAGAAGCTGGGAGAGATGTGTATTCAAAGCTTTGAAACAGTGAAAGGTGAATTCTGAATTGTAGGTACAGTTGTGTGCAGCTTCGAAGAAGAATTTGAGACTTCTGAAAAGCTTCGTTATGCTATGGACAGAGATTGATTTGACTATTTTATTCATTTGTAAATATTAGAAAACAAGTGCTAAGCCCAAGAATTTTTGTATATCCTGTACATCAGAGCAGACTTTCATATAATTACTGATCTTTATTTTTAAACTTCTTTCCCTGGCAGCATAATTAATGGATTTGCCTTACCATTAAAAGAAGAGCACAAAATATTCTTATTGAAGGTTTTGTTACCATTGCACAAAGTGAAATCACTCAGTGTCTACCATCCACAGGTAGGTTTTGCTTGCTGCTTTTCATACTACTGTTCAAATAAGTTTGCCTGAAGAGGTTGGAGGACTTGGGTCAGTCTGGTGTGGGTTTGGTTCCAAGCTCCAAAACTTCCCTGCTAACCAGCGTTGGGGAAATTATTTAATGCATATGCCTATAATGCTTCATTTGTTGATGGAAAAATTGAAAAGAAAACGTGTGTACAATAATACCTCTTTCTAAAAGCACTATAGTGTTTGTAGATGAAACACATGTAGTAGTTGGTTAATGTGAGAGTTCTTAGTATTTATCCACACAGAATCTTTTGTTTATCTTCTTGTCTGTAATGTTTAGATATAAAAAAATGAAGAAAAGTGTGGTTTTAATGAATGTAATCTATAAATACTTCATTCTAAATTACATGAAGCAATTCAGCTGAATTCAGTTTGTTGATGTTTTGAAAGGAATTGGGAATTTAATAGGACAAATCATTTAATTCAATAGCTCTTTTTAGAAGTACACAGGAAAAAGGGGGCTTCTGAGTTGTATCATGCTTTTAAACCAGCTGTATCTTTTCTGTGCTAAATTTAGTTCCATTCAGACTTTCTAGAGGAGTGGGAATTCACACAGTGTGAGAGAAAATACAGTATTGTTGTGATACACTAGAACTTTCTCTGGGAGAGATTGTTACACAACTTTTGGGTTTTTAATTTGCAAGCTAAATATTTGCTATGTAGTTTGAGTACTCCAAGTTCTAAGTACCATTTCATCAAATAAAATTACTAACAACTTGTATTTTTAAGAATAGCATTTGTATAATTACAATTCTCTAGCAATTAGAGATGTTTATAAGCATTTGCTTTGGATCTTATCTTCAGGGGCTTCCATCAGTTGCTATTGAAGTAGTAGGCTAAAATGCCTCCCATTTCAAAATGTATTTTTTATTTTCTAGTGCTATGAGCAAAACCTGTTGGGGTTGTGTACAGCAAAACTTTCCTTATCTCAACTAGTGCTGATATCACTCATCACCAGCCTTTCTACCAACCTGAAACATATTGTTCTTTATCTGTTCTCCTTAAATCACAGACTAATTCTCCAAAACCTTCAACTAACTTGCATTCCTTTTCAGCATCAGTAAAACAGGGTAGTGGCATAGGGATGCCTCTCTTATAGGTCCTACTGAATGAAATTGGCAAGTACTTCAAGTGAGTTTAGTGTGTGAAACACCAGCATAAACCCATAAAAATTCACATTGAAACACTGGCAGATACTGAGAAGGATTTGCTGCCAAAGATACACATGGAGAAAGTTAATTTCTGTGTTAAATCAAATTTACTTTAAATAGGGAAGAACAGTGGCTGTAGTAATTTCGGCACATGCCTCAAATTACCGTGCTGCATTCTTGGTAGGAATCATCAAAAAAAAGGAAAGGAATTGGGTTATCAGCTGAACTTCAATAAATGGACAGACTTCAGGAAGATGGTTAAACAGTCTGAGACATGAGCAGTGATCTCCCCACTTACTTTGGGACTGTTGGCCTCTGGAGTGACATGGATGTAATAGTTTGCTATTTAGGCACAGGTGGACAGTCTCATTCTCAGCACTGAAGTTGGTAAATACCTGCGAAGGTTGGAAGGAATTGGTAAAGCCTATTTACCCTTCTGTTTAGGTTGTCTGCCAAATAAGTTGGGGTTTTTTGAAATTACAGAAGAAACTTGTGTTTTCATTTGAAGCATTCAAAATTATTCCTGACTTATACTAGTGATTTCAACACATGTTCAGTTTCATAGTGAGAATTACTAAAACTCTTTTTCTTCTATTGCAGCTGGCGTACTGTGTAGTTCAATTTTTAGAAAAGGACAGCACACTTACAGAACCAGTAAGTTTATCTTGCTATTATTATATATTTTGTACTATTATATTAATGTTAATACACCTTCCATAGGTAGACTGTTTAAGGAGGTTTTGGGAACAAAGTATGTATATGTAATTGTTTATATTTGAGTCAAATATTTAACTATTTTGATCTGTCAAATGACTGTTTTTTCCAGTTGTCATTTGGAATATCCAAAATTAATTATAACAATATTAATAGCATAGATCTTGCAAGGAGACAAATTTTATTCTGCTTATTTTGTTCTGGCTGAGCAGATGGGAGATGATGGATCCAGTAGCAGTTTAGTCAGAAATTAGCTCACCTGAACTATGCTCTGTTGAGAGATGGATGTTATGATGGAGCACAGATTTCTGACACACAGCCACCTACAGGTGCAAGGCTTTTGAGTCAGATCCTGTTCACGTGTACCAACTTAGGACAAAATCAGACTTTGGTCTGGCTGCACGTAATTGCGTAGATAAATAATTTTAACTGTCCTGTATAGTATTTAGTGGTTTGCCTCATTACACCCAGTATCAAGTAGGTAAGAACTAGTCTGTTTAATCAGTAGATCAATAAAAAAATTGCTACTAACAAAGGTGCACGTTATTAGATTATGACTATTTGCATTGTAAAATGGAAATTGGATTTCAGAAAACAACGGGAAATCTGAACTAATATGCAACCAAGTTTGTTTCCTTTTTTGAACCCAAATTAGTACATGATTACAACATTCTTTAAAAACTTAGCACATGCATCAGTGAAGTGCTAAGTTCCTCTTCAAAAGATCCTGGTCCTTTCAAATTTAAGTGCTTTGCTTCCCCTTGTAATTGTCATATGACACTTCTCAACATCTTATTTTTAAAAATCTGCATAGATCAACCAAGGCTTCATTGAGGGCATACTGTCTGCTTTCATGATTAAATAATATGTACATGAAACATGCACTTATTTCTGAGTTGTCTTGTGAGTGATGATATTAAATATTGCTTATAGCTTTTATATTTAAAAATCATAGTCTCATAGAATGGTTTTTTGAGTGTTCGTGCTTTGGTAGCTAAGCAAGATGGGTAAATAATTCATTAATCATGAAGGAAGTTAAGACTGAGTATGGTAGTCAGATAAAACTCAAAGTTTAAGAGCAACATACCTAGAGTAGTTGGTCACCTTTCAATTGAGGCATTTATAGTAAATATTTTGTTAAAATATATTGATAGAACTTAATTTCTTGAGTTTTGGAGTACACCTCCAAGAAGGTAGAGATTTAAAGCTGCTGTCACTTAAGTGGCAGATAATTTTCTTGATAACGTAGTAGCAAATTTGCACTTTGATCATATTAAGTTAGATGTTTAGCTACTTTTTTCTCTAGTATTTTGATTATTATTTTTGAACATGTCTATTAGATATATAGCTTTGTTTTCTGAAGAAGTGAGTTTAGACCTATTAACAGTTATTTCTGTGACACTGAACCATGTCTGATCACTACTGTTACATGAGACAAGAAACCACAAATTTTGTGTTCTGCTTAAAATACCAGAATTAAAGGATTATCATCCAGCTCAAGATAAAGTCAAATTATCATGAAATTATTTTCTCTTTGTCTCTGCAGGTTGTAATGGCACTGCTGAAATACTGGCCAAAGACTCACAGTCCAAAAGAAGTCATGTTTTTAAATGAACTAGAAGAAATTTTAGATGTTATTGAACCATCTGAATTTGTAAAAGTTATGGAGCCTCTCTTCAGACAGCTAGCCAAATGTGTGTCCAGTCCACATTTTCAGGTCTGTATTTACTGCATGTGCAATAATATTTGAATTACAAGAATTTTTGTAAAGCAGACTTGTAGTGTGGTATTATTCACCATAATGAATTTTGTTTGTTGCAAAGAAGTCTTCAATTCTATGTCAAGTTTCAGGGATCCAAACATTAGTTTTACTGTTTCTTTTTGAGAGTTCAATATGTGCATTCATGTTGTGTGATTCATTTCAGTGTTATGCTTAACATGAAAAAGCTGAAAAACTCAGTGTTTTCAGAAGTACCTGAACCCTTTCAGTACAAACCCTTTCAGTTTGCATTTCATTGTTTGTAATAGAGTTCTACAAATACTCATTCTTTTGGAAAGTATTTCTTTCTTTGAATTTCAGAATTCATGGGTTATAGATTGAATCATGTCCCTATCAAGGAAAAAAGCAGTTTTTCCATCTCTCTTTCCATCAGCTCCATGACTCTCATTTGCACTAAAAAATCCAAGTCTGAGTTGCAACTTTTCTTACCTTTCCCTTATATTTGCCAAGTGTTACAATTATTTGCTCTGTAAGAGATTGAAGAGGTGTTCTTTTTTTCATGTCGTCTTAGGTTGCAGAGCGAGCATTATACTACTGGAATAATGAATATATTATGAGTTTAATTAGTGATAATGCAGCAAAGATTTTACCCATCATGTTTCCATCCTTGTACCGGAATTCAAAGACGCATTGGAATAAGTAAGAAACACTTGTACAAATTTCTGCTACTTCACTTATATGTAGTTCTAGGCTTAAGAGTTCAGATCTGTGAATTGCTAGTTTAACAGTGTGTTGAGCTGTTTATTCTATGACATTGAAGTTGCTGGATAAAGAGGCTATTGTCAATTTCTAGGAAGTATTAAGAATTGAGGAACATAGTTTTTCCTTTTTTCATTAAACAAGAGTGTTTTAGTGCATCTAATCCATTACTTTCTTCTATAAATATGAAACAAATTTGGCATTCATCTGTAGTTCAGATACTTCTAAAGACTAACTTTGATTTCTGATCACTAACCTCTTTGCTGATTTGCATTTCTTCTGCATTCCAGTGAAATATATTGTAGATGAGATAATTTTTTTCTTTCATTTTATTTATTTTTTTTTCTTCTTTCTCCGTTGATTATTTTGACTTTTCTCCCCACAATAACGTGGTACTTACGCATGAAAACAGTCCTGGTCAGCTCCCTTCTGCAGCTGTTTCATTGTAAAGTGCCTCTTTGTTTGAGCTATTGTGCAACTGCTGGGATGGTGACAGTATCCCAGTCTGGCTCTAGCTGTGAATTGAAGACTGCTGATGGGCTGGCCAAGAATGAGTAATCAGTCTGCAATTAAGCACTGGGAAAGAAATGGAAAATAAAGTGATATTAAAGTGGTTGCTTACTGTCGCTGGGTGCAAGCAGTAACAAATAATGTATTCATTAATAAAATTCCAATTCAGTGATGCAATTGTACATAGTAAATGTGGGTTGCTGTTAGTTGTTTTTTCTGACTTTCAAGGTCATGCATTCATTTTATTCTGAGCAAAAGTCATGCTACCCAGTACAGCTGCACTCTTACTTGTAACTCCATATATGATACAAAGTAATCATTTAACCGATTGCTTTTTGAGCAGCAGTAAATTATAGCCTGGAACTGTAAATTAATCTGTAAAAGTGCCTCGTAAAGCAGATTGGTTTTGTGTAATTTTTGTGATGTTTTCCACTTTACTTTTCTAACACATTTCTAAAGAGTCCTGACATGACTGTGTTGAAGTGAGTGCTGTTGCTGTGTGGCAGTTTTCAAAATGAATGGTGTCTTTTCTACACGCCTTTTAATCACTAACTCTTTTTTTCTTCAATTTATTGCCAGTTAAGTTACTTACATCATGATCTTTAATGTCATCTTACATTTCCTCTAATAACCCTAGTGTGATTAGTGTCAGCTACTAAATTTCACAACTAGCCCTGTATTGATACACATGATATTAAGAGTGAAGTTCAAACGTCAGAAATGTAAATGATGAGTAGTACTACAGAGTAAGAAAACTGCATTCAAAGTCGGTAATTTTAGTACTTGTGATAGGCTTCTTGTGGGGAAATTGAAACTTCCACTAATTAATTTTACTTCCACTTATTCTGAAATGATGTAATTTTCCAGTTATGTAGGCTATTGGCTACTGTTGACCAGAAAAAGTAGATTTCAAAATTTAAAGTACTCTGAGTTTCAACCAGAAGTTTTACTTATAGGACAATACATGGCTTGATATACAATGCTCTGAAACTCTTCATGGAGATGAACCAAAAACTGTTCGATGACTGCACACAGCAATTTAAAGCAGAAAAACTGAAGTAAGTTTTCATGTCAGTGTGTCTGTCTGTCCTTGAGTAATTTGTTCAGAGTGCTTTTAGCTCTGAAAAACCACTGTGTCAGTAGTGGGAAGTTGCCCATTTGATTCCAGTACAGCAGTCTCAAAGTTGACTTGCTGAAACTCCTTGTTATATGTGAACTGTAAATCTTCTAAACAATAAGGTGTCTCGTGTAGGCTTAGACCTCATATTTCTGGGATCACCACCTTCCTAAAAATTAAATTTTTGAGAGGGACACTGCTAATCATGGAGCCCAGTAAGAGGATCTCTTAAACAGTTCAGTTCACATCCTGTGTTTATTTTTGCATGCTTTATTTACCCAGTGTTATTTCCTTTCATGTTGTTGCTCTGTTTGTCCCAAAATGCTTTCCCAGTATTTTTCAGCATTGCTTTGTGTATGAGCATACCTTCATATTTTTATAAAAGTTACCTGTAATCAAATTATTACTCTGTTGTAGTACAGATCCGTAGTACAGATTTTATTTGATGGAAGAATCCTGCTAAAATTAATTAGAGAAGTCAGAAGTATAAATGGTTTGGGTCTCAGGGGCTGGAAGCAGTTATACACCTATTTTAAACAGAGATACTGGAAGAAGTACAGATTCTCAATGTAGATTGATATGTCCAAGTTTTGAAGTTTCTTACTGCAATTCAAGTAGAAATGAGCTCATACTGTAACAAATTCTTAAGGGGTGTGTGTGTTTATAGATGACAAAATAGGAGCATTGGCTCTTCAGAAAAAAGTCTGTAATTCTCTTTTCCTTGATAGCAAGTGGAATCCCTTTTAAATGAGCAATCAGATACTTTCTTCTCTGATTTTTAGAAGTTTTTTGGGTGGCGTTCTGAGTGTGAACTAAAGCAGACAGAGTGCTGAGCGATGTGGTAGCAACACAAAACCAAAATAAAAAATCTCCCACTACATAAGAATTTAAAAGGGGGATGGTTAAAGAGTTTTATCTCCCATTTTGGATTAATTTAATTGAGAGGTGAAGGCAAATTGTGTATGTGCTTGGATATAACTGCCCTTCCTTTTTTTTTTCTTCTTGACATTTGGATCATCGGCTCTGTGCATTGAAGCCTGAGAGCATTTTTAGCACTCTTAGTTCAAAGTTGTTCTAAATTCTGCCAGCCTTCAAATATAGATGATCATTCTAGTCTCTGCAAGACGATGTTTATTTTTAAGAAAGGAAAACAAACCATATATTTTATCATTTCAAATTGTATTAGGCATAAGAAAACAAACATTTTCTACTTTATTTGAAAAGAAGCATTCTATGTCATCCCTTTGGGCATGCTACTCCCTAGAATGAGCATGGTTTTGTTGGGTACTTCTCTGTTGCAGTTCAATTCAAAATGTGTTGGTGCCTTTTCCTTTAAACTATTACCTGAAGCCATTCAGCTGACAGTAAAAATCTCTGCCCTTTTTATGGTCAGTTACTGATTTCTTATTTATCAATATAGAATTCTAATATTATAAATAAAATGCAAACATGCTTTCAGCCTAAATCAAAACTTCTTTCTGTTTTATCTGTAACTTTTAACAATGTACGCACACTAAAGATACACTGGTATCAGCCAGTTTATTGCTTTCATGAGAAATTCTTGAGGTTTTTTTTCCCTTTTAATGTTGATCTGAGATCATGGGGTATTGATATGATGCAAATTATCCTGTCAACAGTCATATTTCGGGCAGTAGACTCAAACAGGTATAGCTAAATAATTTATAGTGTTGAATTCTTTTACTTCTATATGATTTTTTTTTTTTCAGAGAGAAGCTAAAATTGAAGGAACGGGAAGAAGCATGGGTTAAAATAGAAAATCTAGCCAAATCAAATCCCCAGGTATTTAGAAAAGATTAACATGACCATGTTTAAATACTCTAGTCTTGTTAAATATCAGTGGGGAAAACAGGTCTGACTGATCATGGAAATAAAGGAATTTCACTAATTGTATTATGAAAGATACACAATAAAAGTACTTTTCAAATTTGTAACCTTTCTCTTGTGCAAGTAATTATTTTTTAAAAAAGGTTTCTGAAAAGTATAATACGAAGTACCTTTTCCTTTTCTTATAATAGGACTTGTACTGTATTGCGGTTTGAAAAGTTACGGTGCAAAATTATGGAAAAATATAGAGAGGCCATAGTTGGTTTCTCTTGAAAAGCTGTTTTGCAAACAATATATTACAAAAGAGATCTTTCTGCAAACTGTGAGTTATGACTGGTCAGTTTTCCTTTGTGTCAAATAGATTAAAGTAATATTGTACGTTCTTGTCTGCTGCATTTGTTCTCATATTTGCACTGGGCCAGTCTGCTGGTGAACCTGCTTCTCAGGTCTTTCCTAAAGGAAAACATCCTGTCCAGCATTACTTGGTGTAACTCAAACTATGATACAGAAACAAAGGTCCTTTAGACTATTCATTACATTTTAAATTGCGGGAGAACAAATGGTTTGGCTTGGATTCCCCACCCCCTTAATTTGCTTGGAGAATGCTACCAGTGTTCCTTTCTCTCAATCAGTTTGCTGCTATGAACAAAAAAACCTCCAAACATTTGAATTACTCTGCAGCCAGAATTTTATTACACTGTAGCAAGAAACTTAACGTGCTGTGTATTTCCAACACCATCTAGCTGAGTTTAAAGTGGTGAAAGAGGGAGAAATGGTACTCTGTAAACAGAAGTGTGACACTTTCTGATCTCAGTGCTATTTTAAAATAGAAAATATGAGGTAATCTCTTTTTCTAAGTAGAGGATTTCAGTAAATACTTTTTTCCTCTTGGGTCATTTGTCATCAAACAATTACTAAACTGCTTAAATAAAATCTATTAAAATTAACAAAATATCAGTTAACAACAGATCAATTAAATTAATCAAAAAGAACTATTCATATGAAAGCAATAATTGACTTTGAGTGACAAAACATTTCTCTAATGACATAAGTCATACAAAAGCCTTGCTTGAAGAGTACTTGATGTACATGGCTATTTGCTATCACAAATGATGAGCTATTGCATGTTTGGCTAAATAAGTGGATGGAGTTGTAGAAAAAATCAGAGTTCTACAGTATCAATTTCCTTTTCTTTGCAAGTAACTTTCTGAGTACATTTTCTGATACCGGTGGACACCACCTGTATACAGTATGTTCTGCACAGTCTGCTTGGAGAAAGCTAATAATTGGAAGCAATTTAAAATAAAAATTACTAATTTTAACACTGAGTGCTCCACTGAATTGACATTAGGATACCAATACTTTTAGTGCTCTAGATAATGGATTTTTGGGGGTTTCTTTTTTCCTGGAATTTCTGTTAACTTTTTAGATTGTCTAATAACTGATGATTCTTGCTGTTCAGAGCTGTTCCTGATTCTGCATGACACAAAAATACAATTTAGGATTTTAAATCATTATAATTACATTTGTTAAGCCCTTGCTATTAGGGGTTTTAATGTTTTTTTATCTGCATTAAGTTATTAGTACATTCAGATACTAAAATATTTATGAGGGAAAACTGATTTAAAAGTCTGTGTGCATGTAAATAAGTTCTGAATTCAAAACTATATATATACACCTCATCTAAATTAAAATAAGATCTGAAGTACTGAAATAACTGGACAATGAAGATTTTTTTTCTTTAATTTCCTAGAAGACTTCTATAATTGTTCTACTTTCAAAGACAGAAAAGTTTAATTTTTTGGTTTGAAATTATATTAAATTTATTTTAGGTATATTTGGTCTTTTAATGGTGTATTTTCTCTACCAACACAAAATTGCAAATAAAATAATTGTGTTTGGATTGCTACACTGTTCACAGGTCACTTGACAAGGTGTTAATAGGGTTTTGGATAACTGCCCAAGTAGACATTCAATACTGACAAAATCTGAGTATTTTAAAATTCTGTCTCAGATAATCAAACCATCTTTTTATGCTGACTGTATTTTTCAGCAGGATATTTCTGCCAAGTGAAAGTATTGGGAGTTCCATTTTAAAATTTATTACTTAGTCCCTGGAAGCATAAGATACTGAAGTTAATCTCAGCTAACTAGTCCTATCATTCAAATGCTCAAATACACTCTTAGTATTTAGTTATCACTACTAAGAATGATTATTTTAACACTTTGTATTTTATTAGTACCCAACATATAGTGACACAAGTTTGCTGAACAGTCCTGTTGCAATGGAAACAGACGGGCCTTTAATTGAAGATCTGCAGACGCTGAAAAAGACAGTGAAAGAAGAGGCTTGTCAGGTAAAGCCTTGTGAAGACAGCAAAGTACTCCAATTAATGAATTAATTTTTTGAGTGACTGGTAATCATAAACTTGGGTTATATTTTCAGCCCTGTAAGTATTTATTGTAGAGTAATACACTTCCTCAGAGCTGCTACTTTCCAGTGATAGTGTAGCAACTAGAAATACTGCTATATTTCTAATGCCTGTGAATCTGCTATGTAGTCTTTTTTAATGTTGCTTCTACAGAAATGTTTAAATTGTCACTTAGGAATGCTTCTTGTGTCATTATGAGAACAATGATTATGCTTTAAGGATAGTTAGAAATATAGCTAGAATCTCCAACATCATGTTCTAGTCTCTCGATATAACAGTTTTGATTTTTTGTAAGAAGAGCTTGTCAGTAGTAGAATCTGACTATATTTTATACTTTTTTTTTTGTTGTTATTCAGAGCCTTCTTAGTGGGTAAAGCTCTTGTGTTATGAAAAAATATGTAAAGTGTTTGTCTTGCCCACTCATGGGTCTTCTTCCTCAGTCCACCATCTGTCAGGTTCCTTTACCCACTGTGAGGCAAGGACTCTCAAGGTCATTTCTATCCTTTTGTCTTTAGCTAATGCTCAGTAATATTCATGTCTTTTTAATTTAACATCAGTTAAGTGGAACTAGAATACCAGTGTTGAAACTAGAGATTTCAACTTGGAGCTAGTGAAAAACTGAGAAATGACAGGTAGCATTGCAGCATCACTAAGATTTCTGGTAGGAATATGTACTATATAGTACTATAAATCTGTCTAAATCCAGCAAAGTCTAAGACTGGAAAAATGGAGCTGGAAAAAACAGTTGAGTTTGGAGATAAAGTCTGTTAATTTGAACTAATGTATCCAGTAAGACATTTAATAAAAATAAGCACGTGATCCACCTAACCTCCTAAGTTACTTTCTTAAAATTTCAGTGTCATTATCCTGCAATATTACATTTTATTTATTGTTTGTTATATGGCATTTTGGATGAAGGTTGGAAGAAATGCTGGAATATCTCTTAAGACACACTCAGGGATTGCTGTTTTGTACTTATGTATGTTGTGTATGTTATACATAAGTGTATAACTTATGTATGTTGTGGATCCCTGTGCATTACATGTAAATCTTGGTGGCTGAATTACATTCCCTCTCAAGGGCAGTGAACATTCCTGAATGGGAATGCTGGTTAGAGGTCAGTGAGGAGCACTGGGCTTATTAAAGTTTCTAAACCTCTGCCTTTCTTCATACCTTGGACAGCTTAGCCAGGCCCACATGAGGGAGAAAGGGGCTTCCTTTCACTTGCTCCAGAGCCTGGAACCAGTTCTAGTGGAGAAAGGCCCATATAAAAATATTTAGAAAAATGAGTACTGTTTAATTTTAAAGTTGTGTTGATGATAGCATCCATCTTTGACTGTGTTATTTTCTAACACAAAACTGTTTTCTCAGGGTTTATGAGACCTTGGTTCACTTTCTGTCATGGCCAGAGAGCATTAAAATTCCTACTTCCTAAAGCTGAGTGCTCTAACATCAGTTCTAGAAGAAAAGCAGCCAGAGTAGGATTCTATGCTAATAGTTGGGACAAGCTGTTAAGAACAAAATTCCCAGTCCCAGCTGCTGGAAGAGTTTGAGGATTTGGGCCAGTGTTATACAATATAAATGCAGAAACAGTAATGTCAGCCCAGACTAAAACCAAGGTCCCTCATCTAGGTCTTACCTTCTTTTCTACAAAGAACTCAGCTTGATGAGCTGTAAAGGTTGGGGTTTATACAGCTTCATTGGTAGCATTCCAGCTGGAAAATGAGTGCATCATATCCCTGTGAATGAGCTTGATTTGCCACCACCCAAAATTGTAAGAAAGGGTGGGGATTTTAAAAAATAACACTAATGGAAAATAAACAAACTGTGAACCAAACAAAATTACGAAACTCGGGTTGAACTCAAGCGTTCCTTAGCCATCTCTCCAAGTGCACACTTTCTATCTTTTCCTTGGCCAGAAAGTGTGCAAGAAGTGAGATGACTAAAAGATTGTAAGCCAGATTTTCAAAGAAAAATATTGTCCTAGCAGAGCTAATAGAAAGCTTTTAATCAGGAATTCTCATTATTAGAAAAACTAAGCCTGCTAGAGGATAGATAAGTTTGGATCACCAGGCAGGAAAAGAATTGATTAAGGATTAGAATACTGCAGAAAGCAGACTAGGTAGCATTCCTGCGTCAGTCTTTGAGAGGACACTGGACAGACAGTTTTATATCCCTTGCTAAATAGCATCAGCAGTTGATGTTAGAACAAGAGCTATTACAGTTATCAGTTAAAAGAGAAAAAAGGACATCAAAATGACAGCTTTGTTTCTTAAATGTCAGAAATAAGAAACTACATAAAGATCTATATAGTATTAGTGAATAAGGTTTACGACAGAGGTTGGCAATATAGCAGAATGTTCCTAGTGGAGAGGTGATGGACTGACTGAGGAAAGCAGATCAGGAATTCTTTTCCTGTACCAGACTTACGTGAGCATTTTTAGTGACTACTCTGCCACAATAAAATTGGTCCGCTGTGACTTACTAACTTGGAACATCAATAAATCAATGGCTAAGTAAAAGCCAGGCAGTTTTTTTATAAGGACTTGTCTATAGAAAAACATGAATAAACAAGCAAATTAGAGTAGATGAGACAAACATGGGAACTACATAAGGACATCATTTCAAAGTTTAAAAGTACTTTGATAGGAATATTGTCTGGTTTTGAGAGAGCATTGGTAAAATGGTAGTACTGTCATGATTGTTAATAGCTTAGAATTTCATCGTTATTTCTAATTTCCTTCTTAGCAAAAAAAAATGGTTTTAATACTTGAAACTGTATAGGTTCTGGGATAAAAAGGAGAAAGTATAAAATTTTTTCCATGCTTTTTATTTCTTTTCCTGTAAGTGAACATACTGATGTGCAAGAAGTGCTCTTAAGTAATGTTTAGTAATTAGTATGTTTGGGTAACTTTGTTCTATTTTTATTTCAGGCACAAAAAGATCAGAAAAAAGATCGTCCTCTTGTGCGACGCAAGTCAGAACTGCCTCAGGATATCTATACCATGAAAGCCTTGGAATCACATTGCAGAGCTGATGAATTAATATCACATGATGGGCATTAAACTATTACAGTGAAATATTATTTTGGAGGGAAAGTTTTTTTCTGGACTCAGTTCTACAGTAGAACTTACTTTTTTGTGCCATACCAATCAGTTACACACAAAGTCAAAGCTTTCTTCAACCCAGTTCTGTAGGCAATAACTTAATAGAGTATGCAGCTCAAGATTAGTAGTTCAAACAATGGTAAATTACCCAGTTCCATTTGCAGAATATTGGGTTGACTATAATCAAGTGGACACAATTTCCTGGAGGTATTGTCATAGTACCAACTAGCTGATAACATGCAGTTTTTACAGTTGTGTTTGAGAAGAGCGTTCTGTAAAATCTTTCCATCAAAATAAGTGAATGACCAATAGTTGGTACTAATGATAAATGTGTGTTTTCAAAAGTAAAATTATTTCAAATAAGTATTACACTTTTTCTAGGATTTCTCAGCTTTACAGTTGTTTCCACATTATTGCTGTCTTGTAATATACCAGCAGTTTTGAAAATACCGTTATTTTTTCGTATTATAAAATATGGCTTACAAACTGGTAACATTCATGACAATCCTCAGTCATCATTCCTTTCTAAGAATTCTGTAAATTCATTTCTCTTTTACTTAGGGTAAAGATATATATATATCTATATATACCACATCCTAATACTTTATGTAGATTTAAAGCCATATCTTCCAGTCTTTAGTGTATAATATGGCACCAGTATTCCAGATATGAACTGGTAGAATTTTTCCTAAAATGAAAATTTGTTTACTATGACTGGGAATAGACTGCATATAAAATTGCATTTTAAGTTTTTTCAAGTCAATAAAATAACTCTTTCACTGGTTTCTCCCTTATCTGAGCTTTTAATACTCAGCATTTTTCTTGGGCTCTAGGAGTTCAATATTCTGTGGCAGATCCTATGTGTGATTTCAGTTGCATCAGTTTTTATCTGAAAGATGAACAAAACCTTTCAGGTAACACGACATCATAAGCTTATTAAAAATTAAAAAAAAATTTTAAAAAAACCAGACTCTTGAATTTCAGTCTGCTTCTTTTTAAATGAGTCTAAGAGCTGAGGAGATAGTGACCATAATTTTACCGTGAAGATATTTTTGTTGTTGTAAAGAGCACATGTGCTGCAAATACACCTCACAAGTGAACTGAAAATGCGTCTGAGTTGCTGATGATCTTCAAATGCTGCTATATATTCCACAAGATTACTTGCATGTAATGAGCTTTTTGTTGTAGATGGAAAAGCACGGGAGGAAAATCTCTTTAAAAATATAGTGCTTTGTCTTCAATATTTGATTTCTCTCAGGGTGGCCAGTATTTTGACTTACTTATCCTGCTTACAAGCTGTTTGAAATGTGTTCTGCTATTCTAAATGGGTGATTAGTTTCTTTTGTCTCTGGCAGTAACATGATATAACTTAATGTTTAATGTCTTGATGCATAAAGAGATAAAAAACGTGGCTTCTTTAAAAATAGTTTTGTTTTACTTTTTAAGGAAGTATAACATCTCCTGCATCCATAAAAAAAAATATTGCTCAAAGCAGACATTCATAGTAACCTTGTGCAGATGTAGTGCCTGCTGTTTGTTGGTTGCATTTACATTCAATTTCCAATATTTGTTACGTTGTCTATTGGAAGAAAATTGTGAGTGGTAAATATTGGCTTACAACAACTAAATTTAAAGACCAACCCAACCTTTAAGTGGAATGTCCACTCTGTCTGAAAACATTTCCTGTAAAACTTGAAAAAGAATATGCTTTACCATTAGGATAAACTATATGAAAACAGTTTAAAGATGCCTTCTACTTTTGAGGGAAAAAGGGTGCTTTTTTAATTGTGCAAAGCAACGTCTATGTATTTTGATATACCATTGTTTGAACTTCCATCTTTAGCTGGTAGATTATCAGTTACCTTTGATTTTGGGTGTTCAGTATGTTGGTGCAAGAGATTGCTGAAAGGAATTATTCTTATGTTACCCAAGGGGGGGAAAAACCCAACTGTATATCAATGTTTGATTGATTGTGTGATACTCAATGTATAAGAACATCTTTCACTGTCTAGATTTTATTTTTATTCTTTATTGAAGATAAACACTCACCAAAAAGGGAAGTATTGTGGTAATTTAGAGGCTTCAAGTTCTCTATAAAAACATATTTGAAGTTTTGGGCCACTGAACCATTTGCTTAGGCAATATTCCAAAATCTTATCACCACTAATGGTTTAGCATGTTTATTATCAATATTTATATACTTCGTATAATCTTGTACTAAACAATCTAAAACTAATACATCCAAAATAAAAAGGAAAATTAAAGTAGAATTTTGGTGACTGTTGTTCTTCATAAAGTTCTGTCTGACACCTTCCCCCGTTTTCCAAAATTACACCTGTACATCAGGAATGTCAAAAGTAATATTACAAGTGTCTTTTTAGTGTGGCTTTAGTATGGCTTCATTTTAATATTGTACATACATTGTACCTTGTTTTATGGTAATAAGTAATAAAAATGTAGACTTCATATTTTGTACAGAATCGTCCTATGTACAGAATAAAAAGTTCCTAGAAACAGCAAAAATAGGTAAGTGGCACAATTATTTTTCATTAGACAATATCTGTAACATTATACATTAGTGGAATGTTAAGTTCAAATGTACCTACATATTTTTTAACATTTTGTAATTCAGTTTTTTGTTCTGGCATTGTTTCTGAAGAACTTCATACACCTGCCATTTAATATGCTTTTATCTAATTTTAAAACTTAAAAAAAAAAGGTGTATTATATGGACAAATAAAGAACATGTGAATTTTACTTGCTCATCATGAAACTAAATTTAACACAGGGTGTTTGGGGGTGTGTTCAGGTTATCACCGTTAGCAGAATCAGCTGTACAAATTAAAATAACTTCATAAATTTCACAAAAGCAGGAAAAAATTATGGAAAGGCCATTAGTTAAAAAAAAAAAAAAAAGGAATCACTGACATTCAGTAGAAGAAGCAGACTTGTAGAAAAGCAATCAGTACTAAAAGGAATTTGGTAATACTTCAGTCTCCAAGTAGGAAAAATGCACCTTTCATACCATAGTATTTTCCCCTGTAACACTTCTGTATTAACAGGCTTCAAGCAGAGTATTCATAAAATCTGGGATTATATTGTGGTAGGAGGTAAATGATCAGGGCCAAGGATGTAGGGAAGAACTTAAGTCTGCAGTAGGAGTTGTCTTCCCTCTGCAATCCATGAAAGTCCTCAAAATCTAAGGAAACGACTCACATAAAGCTGACATTCAATAACTAGGGGAGTTGGAAGGGTTGAGCCTGGGATCAAGAACTGACTACTGACGTGAGTTACAAATGTAAGATTTGAGTTACAAATTAGGTCTTTGTGTAGTTAAAAGAAATGGTTTTCTGCATAAGCTCAGTAGTAAACTCATCAAATCATGAATGAAAAACAAGGTATTGAAACAGCTGAGGATCCCATTATTCACTTTAGGAAATCAGGGTTAAATACATCTCAAAATACAGTGTTTTAAAATACAGACAGCAATGACATTTTTTCCATATAAATATCTTTGTGATTTGCAAGTATGTCCAGGAAGTGACCTTTCATCTGTTCCATGTAAGGGATTTAGTCTCTGGTGCTTTGACCAACAGCCTTTTTTGACATTGCTTTCATGGTCTGGCTTTGTAGAATTGGAAAGGAAGGTGCTAGTGTAGCACATATTGCTTGTGTTTGGAGATGTTTGTTTGCTTTATGCACCTCACAAATGTACTTAGAGGAGATAGCTGTGATTTCAGGTTATCCCAGTGTTCTGCATCCTTTTATGAGCCACTCATCTAAAAGTGGAGCACTTCTGCTCCTTGGATCTTATCCTTCCTGTGTGCAGTGATTGTGGAGACTCTGACTGCGTATAGCTAATTAAGAAATACCATTCTAATTACAACCTGTCTCCCTGGGTTACAGTCTCTTTTCTATGAGGGGACGTGGCTTGAGCTGTCTTTATGAAATAAAACTTTGATGTAGTTAAACATTTTATATGAAGAAATTCCCAAGGGAGAATTTGCTGTGGAGCTAAAGAAGGCAATGCGTTATTCCTCCCTCACCTAATTGAAGAGCAGCATGACTACAGCTGGCTGTCCCTGGAGCCAGGCATACAGAGACTGCGTTCATTCCTGCCCCAGTGAGGTCTGCACACACGCACAAATGAAGGTGTGTAAGCAGTGACCCTGTGGTGCTGAGGGGAGAGGGCAGTCACAGAATTGCCTGGAGCTATTTTAGGTGTTTTTGTGATCCAGAAAACCACACTGAGAGGGTTCATGTTAGCATGAAGACCTTGCCGTTGTAATTTTTCTAGTACACTCAGTGTAGAGTTAAACATGCAAGAGGATTAGAGATGGGAAAGCAAGTTATTTGCAATAATGTTTACTTGTTGGAGTTTTTCCTTCATTTTTGGTCTCAAATACTACCAAATTAATATTAAGTATAGGAAAAATCCTTCCCCCTGCCACCGATGTCGTTTCTTTTATAACTTGTGAGAAAGGTTTTCTTTCTACATACATTATATGGCATTTGCCTAGGAGCACGTCTTGTGTCTTGACAAGTCCTGTTCTCTTTATGATTCTCTGAAATACATGTCTTTAAATTATAAGGGAAATGTGTCATATGGGCAATCTTGCCCTTTGGATGGCTGATTTGTGTGGCTTCTCACACCTGTAAGAAGGGCCAGGTCTTTTGTGTGCCCAAGAAAAGAACATCCATAATTAACTAGAGCCAGATCAAGGCAAACTATTTTTCACCCTGACTGTGCAAGCTAAAGCCACTTCTGTCTCTAGGCTTAAACTGCTCAAGAGAACTTGTGTAAAATTTAGTTTATCTTGCCTCTGCTTCAATTTCCTTTAATTTAATTTGCATCTTCCTCCTGCTCCCCATGGAATAGTGGGTAAGGCTGAAGTGATTGAAGGAATACAAAGTCTGTATCTACACTGGCTTTTTACTTGCAAGTAGCCTAACAGATACCGGAATTCAAGACTTGTTGCACATGGAGCATTTCTGATGAGACTTGTAAGATGAGACTTGAGGGTTTTTTGGCCCTACTTTCTCTGCAAGTCAGCAGCAATATATATTAAATACTTGCTTGAATTCTTATTTCCCATCCCTTTCCTGCATTTTTCTCCTTACTCCCTTAGTTTCCTTATTTGTATTTTTTCCTGGCAACAGTTTTACAGCAATGAAATATTGTATCTTGCTTTAGAAGCTACAAAAATGCTGAGGCAGTTTGGAGCAGCAGATGATGAGTGCTCCAGAAGAACGAGCATGCCAGTACTTGGAGCCATTGCTTGAGCTCAGCTCCAAAGAGATGCCAAGTTACACTCAAGACTTATCTAGATTCCCTAGGAGTGTTATCAACACCCTTTTAATGAACATCTTGAAGTCCATAATGTTAATTTAACCTGTGTTAAGTAGCTAATTCTCCCTGCATTGGAAAACCATCAGCCAAGACCAGATACGGGCTAGCCTTGGTGGACTTCAGACAGCCTAGCAAAGTTAGCCCTTTTTTTTAATATGAAACACAGCCCTAAAACAACCTGTGTGGAGAAGAATTAAAAACTGTGAGCAAGCTAGACTTTGGAAAATTGAAATAGGTGAGTGTTGTATTAAACACTGTCTCAGTGACTATTCTGCGAATAGAATACTCAGATAGGTATCTACCACTATTTTTCTACATCAAAAATAAAATTTACTTTTCTAAGGAGGGGAGGGGTTTAAATAGGTTTGATTAATCAAAAAAAAAAAAAAAATCACCTCTGTTAATTTTGGTGTTTGCAGTTGAAACTTTGTTGCTGAACAAATAATTTTTCTTCCAGACAAGAATTCTTGAGATTTTTATCATTTAAAAATATCTGTTTTTTCAACGTTAAACTGGACTCCTCAACCCTTTAGGAGTCTGCCTGAGCATGGCATGCTTTTCCCTTGGTACAAATGGAGAAGCTGGGACATGTGTGTTGGCTTTCCAGATTTTCTAGTGTCAGAGCTGGACGCACATGCTTTAATGCTGACTTACTCTTGTGTAGAGGCTTACAGATCAGGTCTTCCTTTGCCAGGCAGGATATTCCACCCCAGCTTCTTTACTTCTTGGGCAGTAGATCTGAACAGATCCTGGGCCTGGGGGTCTCTGCATTTCCCTGTGTATCTATTGAGGCGATGCATGGGAGGTTCAGAGGCAGTTTCAGTTGGTTTGCTTTTCTTTTGGGGGCAACATTCCCTTTTCTACCTCCATAGGAGCAAAAACTGGTGTTTCAGTCTGTGGGTCACCCACCAGCCCTAGTGTACTTCTGGGGAGTCAGTGGAGTTGCTTTGGAACTTTACTGTCCCCTGCCCTCTCCCAGACACATCCAGATGCCAGCCAGGACCGAGGGGACTAGTTTGGGCAAGGAGGAACAGGATTGTCCATCTCGGCAGCGGCGAGTTCAACTCATCTAATACCTTAATCAGTCAAACATACACTGGGATGTAGCAGGTGTAAGAAATCTTCAAGAATTTTTAAAAATCAGATTCTTAAACTCTTTAATTTTTAATTAAAATCCCTTTTCTCACTGACGTGCTTTTAGTCCCTGTCTTCTTTTTTGTCCTTTGGTCTTGGGAAGCAGTCTCCCAAAAGACTGGGATTCATGGTTTGGGTGCCAGATTCATTAAACCGTAATTAGCACAGCTGGGCTGGGTACATAAAGAACCCAAGATACTTCAATGAAGAAGCCTTGCAGTTGGCCTGCTGCTTTCTTCACGGGAATATGTAATTTTTGCCCCCTGACCTTAAGGCTTCTGCGTTAATCTTTCACATGAAATAAATATTTTTTTCCTCTGGACCAATGAGCCTCGGGCCTGCTTTATCTTCCGGGTCACAGGGCAGCAGCAGCAGAACTCATCTCGCCTGGGCAATGCTGCCAGGGCTCAGTGCGGGGAGGATTTTGCCTTCCCCTTCCTGCTCACATCCTGTGCTCTCCTTCCACAATAAATCACTCTGATAAAACCCTTGGGGGTTTCCTCAAGGGAACGCTCCAGTAACCGAAGGGAGCTTACAAAGACGGAGAAGGGCTTTTTACAAGAACATGTAGTGACAGAACAAGGGGGAATGGATTCAAACTGAAAGAGAATAGGTTCAGATTAGATTTTAAGAGGAAGTTCTTTACAGTGAGGGTAGCGAAGCACTGGAACGGGCTGCCCAGAGAAGCTTTGGACGCCCAATCCCTGACAGTGCTCTAGGCCACGTTGGATGGAGCCCTGAGCAACCTGGTCTAGTGCTCCTGCCTATGGCAGGCGCGGTGGAACTGTGTTCTTTTTGAGGTCTCTTCCAAGCTAAACCGCTCTATGACTGTACGAATAGGCGGTGGCGGGAAGCTGCAGCCGCCGGCCGGGGCGGGGCGGGGCAGGGCGGGCTGCCCGTCCCAGGCTCCCCCGCGGCACGGCACGGCACGGCGCGGCAGGGCGGGGCTGGCAGCGCGGCGGGCGGGCACAGCCGGGGCGCGGTCGGGCGGGCGGAGCACGGTGCCGGCCGGTGTCCCTCTGCCTCGGCATGTCTGACTCCGGCGGCGGCGGGGGCGGCGGCCCCGGCGGCGAGGAAGGCGGCATGGAGGTGTCGGGCTCGGCGGTGCAGAACGTGGCCGACGTGTCCGTGCTGCAGAAACACCTGCGCAAGCTGGTGCCGCTGCTGCTGGAGGATGGCGGCGAGGCGCCCGCGGCGCTGGAAGCGGCGCTGGAGGAGAAGGGCGCCCTGGAGCATATGCGCAAGTTCCTCTCCGACCCGCAGGTGCACACGGTGCTGGTGGAGCGCTCCACGCTCAAAGGTGAGGCGGGAGCGGGGCCGCCGCGGTGGCAAAATGGCCGCTGCCGGCCGCAGCCGCCGCCCTGCCGCGGGTGGGAGGGGCGCGCCTCCGCCGCTCCGCGCTCCGCCTCAGCGCGGCCCGGCCGGGAGGGGCTGCGCCGGGAGCCGCGGGCTCGGTGTCGGCTGGCTGCCGCCGCCCGGCCCGGCTTCCCCCGCCGCCTTTGTTCCTGGCCCGGGCGGGTGCGCGGCGGGGCTGCGGGCTGGCTGTGGGCGCCGATCCGGGCGTGCTGCGGCCGCGGCCGGTCCTGCTTGGCGAGGCACCGAAAGTGCTCCGTCAGCCGGCCGTGGCACCGCGCCTGGGGCAGCCGGGCTGCGGGAGGAGTGACCTCCTGGGCGAGGCAGATCGCCTCTCTGGTACAGAGCAAAAGCGCCAAAACCCCGAGTAAAGGGGGAAAAAAATACCCCCAGCCTGAATCGAGCTGTAAAAAGCGTCGTTTCATGGTTAATTCGCGAGTTCCCGTGGTTGACAAACGCAGATGTGGAGCTTGCCGTGCCTTTGTTTAGTTACCAAAGCCTGGCGGCCGTGCTGCTTGTGCTCGGAACCCATCAAATGCTGCAGGAAATACTGCAGCTAAGCAGTGTAACAAATAACTCTAGCTTGGGTGGCTTCGTTATTCATTCACATGCTGCTGTTACTATTTATCTTGAAAATTAGTTGTCAACAAATCTATTGCTATGTAGGTTCTTGCTGTCACAGAGTGCAGCCTAATGAACAGTGACAAAATACAGCTAGGTTTCATCAATAATGCAGGGTTTTACTGTTAAACAAGCCCCTACAGTCTGTAAATGGCTACCTGCCTGCCAGGATGAGCTTGCAGAATTCTGTTGAGCTTGAGGATCTCTGCTTGTGTGCTGGTGGTTCTGTTCCTGTATATATCAAATCCTAATAAAGGCGTACTTCATATTGCATTATTTAACATGTCAGCAGAAACAGTTTAATGTCCTGATACATGCCCTGCAGTTGCTGCACGCAGAGGGAAACATCAAGAAGATTCTTCCATTCACTCTCTATTTATTGTATACTTAAGATGCTGCTTAACAATACCATCTTTGTTCATGTTTTGCGTGTTTCCACTGATTATCCTCCTCCTTACCCTTCCAAAGTCTGAGACTTCTTTTTCAGCAGGGTTAATTTTCTACAAGAGAGCAAAAGAACAGCTGTCTTTATGAATTCATGATGCAGTGTTTAATAAGAATTAAAGAAAATTATTTAATATTAATGCAGATTATTTCAGCATTTATGCCTAGCTCATGAGGATGGTTGTCCCTAGTTCAGGTTGGAAGTAATAAAAGATAGGGGTGATTAATTATCTCCAGGCTCGTGGCATTGATAATATTTTATGTATATATGGTTAAAAAGAAATTGAGAGACTCATTACGTGTTTCAGGTGCTAAATACTAATTTAAGATGTGCAGAAGCTGTTTCTGTCCATGTGTTCTGGTTTAATAGCAGTTACTTGGGCAGAGTGGATTTTAAAATTGACAGCCAGTGTTCAGACTTAACAGATCTGAAACCTCCAGCAGCATATGGAGAGTTTTTTGCTGACACTATTAAAAACAGTGTTATATTGAAGCTTGTCCATGGACTACATACTGTTAAGTAGATTATTGATTACAAGTACAATAAAACAGAAACCATATTTCTGCATAATGAAAGCTGCTCTCTGGTATCAGCAGCTCCCCAGCCTGCCAACAGCTCTCATATGGGTTCCTGTAGTCTCTAGTGCAGTGTTGCTCTGTGACCAGGCTTCTGTTGCTTGGGATCAGAAATGTGACACCCTGAGGCTGAATCTCCTAAGGGCTGAACGAAATCAGAGCAAGACAGAGTCTGCTGTAATGTGTCCAGTCAGAGTGTGTCCCCCAACAGGGAGTAACCTTCTGCACTGAAATCACTGCATTGCAGCACGACTGCCTGCATCCCCAGCAATTACATCATCTCTGATGCACTGGTTGTGCTAATGCCTGAGTACTTCCCGTGGCTTGGCTTTTTGTTCTGTCAGGAGATTTTTTCGTTCAGAGACTTTATTTCCAAACCATTTTCAAAACGAAGTCTGAAAATACAAAGCCAGCTTTGAAAGAAAAAAAAGCTGTTTAATGTTCTCACTGAAGCATAGTTGTCCTGGCAACATATCTCTGCAAATAAATGCACATTCTGTATTGCAGATTTCTCTCAGAATGTGAGTTATAATTCGCTTACAGTAATGTTTTACTGCTTTTTATAGCAACCTGAATCTTGAAGGAGTTTTGTTACAAGACAATGAACCCATTCTGAATCTGAGAGATATTGCAAAGCTACATTTGACCTAATTTTGTTAATTAAGTTTGAGTGGAACTTAAAGGTTAGAAAATAGTCTGGTGGCAGAAGGTGGTTGAGAAAGAGTGGCAGATGGATTAGAAATTAAATATTTCTTACATACTATATTTTTTTGCAGAGGATGTGGGAGATGAAGGAGAAGAGGAAAAAGAGTTCATTTCCTACAGTATCAGCACTGACATTCATTATGGAATAAAGTCAAACAGGTGAATTAGTAAAATAGATCTTGATATTTCTACTCTATGTGTTTAAAACGTGCATAAGCAGATTTACCTACTTTACCTGCAGATTTACCTCTGATTTACCTAGTGCTTTCATGCAGTGTTTTTATTCAAATAGGGCAATAGCTTTTCAAGTAGAGGGTCTGATAAAAAAGGGTGTGTCACAAGGAAAGGAGTGGAGTGGACCTAGGACTTCTAGCTCTGAGGTTAAAGAAACAAAGTTTTGTTAATTTTGGCATACATGCAACTGTAACATACACAACTTTGGTTCAATATTCTTTGGTTATGTCTGACTCCTACATATTTGTCACTTACCGTGAGGCATATTTGACTCTGTAATATGTGTGTCTCTGTAGTGTGCCCTTCAGAGTCCTTATTGTTAGCTCAGTTTGGCTGATTGCTGAACTGTAAAGATGCATCTATTTGGAAGACTTGCATTCAAGTCTCTTGAAACAAAGATTTGTGAAGTATGATGATACAGGTTATCATTTGACTCCTAAATTTGCAGTCAGATTAAAGCTATTCTGTCACTTAATTTTCAGATAATTAGTTACTAACTCTCTTCTCTGTTCCATAGCCTGGCGTTCATTAAACGTACAGCAGTGATTGATGCCGACAAACCAGTGTCTTCTCAGCTCAGAGTGCTCACTCTCAGTGAAGATTCTCCATATGAAACATTGCACTCTTTCATTAGCAATGCTGTTGCTCCCTTTTTCAAGTCCTATATCCGAGAATCTGGCAAAGCGGACAGGTAATTCAGTATAAATAAATACTGCATTTCTGGACTAATAAACTGAAGTGTTTAATGATTTTTAAAAAACCCCAAACAGCAGTGACTTTTCAAGGTGAATAATGTGAATTTTTTAAGCACACAGTTGCATATGATGCTGTTACTGACTCTGGGGAAGCAGTTCAGATGATGTAAATGTGTTGTTGATGGTTTTTCATCTGTGCTTTTTCAGGGATGGAGATAAGATGGCTCCTTCAGTTGAGAAAAAGATTGCAGAGCTTGAAATGGGCCTCTTGCATTTGCAGCAGAATATTGAAATTCCAGAGATCAGTCTGCCAATTCATGCCACCATTACTAATGTTGCCAAGCAGTGCTATGAACGTGGAGAAAAACCAAAGGTTACTGATTTTGGTGAGAAGGCTGAGGATCCATTGTTCCTCAATCAGTTACAATCTGGAGTCAACCGCTGGATTAGAGAAATACAAAAGGTAACCAAATAAAGAACAGGTGGGGAAAAGCAACTAAGTAAATAAGAACTTCTGTGTAGTACTGTGTGTCTTCTTCACAGTTTAACTGATAAAATGCTGCTTCATGCAGGAGACTCTGAAAATCTGAGACCAGGTTTCTGAGTAACCAGAGACACTGGACTAAATTAGGCTAAGTCTAGTCTAAATTTTGAATCTAGTGTAAATTGTTCTACAGATAGCCAAGAGTATGACTATTTCATACATACTGTAATAGACTCAAGTAACTGGCAGTAACCCTGTGAATTTTGTAACTATTCTTCAAATCTTTACAGCAGATTGAGAGAAACACATCTTATTAGCTCGTTTTGTTATTTGCCCCTGGTACATCCACAACCACTTCACAGTGGTTGCTCCAGCACTGCTTTATAATCTCATACTTCTTCCTCTTACTTTTCAAAAGAACTGCTGTTCTGCTGGTGTTACTCAAAAACAGTATCTCAGATACTACTCTGGCTTTTTTACCTCTGTGTGCACAAAGTAAAAAGTGCTCATGGAACAGTGTTGCTTTTTCTTACTTGAGAGCACAAAAATTTGTTACCTTATCTGGCTATCTGCTATTAACCAGAATACAGACACTGCTCAAGAAAGTGGGTAGGTGACATTTTTATGCTATGCTGAAGATATTACATGAGGGTCCTAAAACCAACCTTTAGGATCTCTGGAATTAAACTTTGTCACATGTTGCGTGCAGTTCCTACACTTTTCAAAGAATGAGTGCCAAAACTGTCTGAGGTTGGATTATTAAAACCTAGCAGTTGTTGCATGTTTCAATAATATTTAATAACAGCAAGTTTTTACAGTTGAAGCTTATAAATTAAATGTTTTTCTCCCTCCTTTCTCTTTCTCTCCATTACTTTTGAAGGTGACCAAATTAGATCGAGATCCTGCATCAGGCACTGCATTACAGGAGATAAGCTTCTGGTTAAATTTGGAACGGGCTCTGTACCGCATTCAGGAAAAACGTGAAAGCCCAGAAGTTCTGCTGACTCTGGACATTCTGAAACATGGCAAACGTTTTCATGCAACTGTCAGCTTTGATACAGACACAGGTAAAATATCTGTGCAATAACATTTCCCTCAAATGCCCTACAGAATTAAAGCTGTTACAAAACTTGAACATTGTGGGACAAAGAGCAATGCCATTTAGAGAAACCTTAGACTAGTTACAGATAGAGATTTTGGTTAATGGAATGAAAACTTATATTCAAAATCTTTTCCATTTAGGTCTAAAACAGGCACTGGAAACTGTGAATGACTACAATCCACTGATGAAAGACTTTCCACTGAATGACTTGCTGTCTGCTACTGAGCTGGACAAAATAAGGCAGGCCCTTGTTGCAATATTTACCCATTTGAGAAAAATCAGGAACACAAAATACCCAATTCAAAGGGCGTTGCGTTTAGTGGAGGCTATTTCAAGAGATCTGAGCTCTCAGCTGCTTAAAGTGTTGGGAACCAGAAAACTGATGCATGTTGCCTATGAAGAATTTGAAAAGGTGTGTTCATGACTTTGTTATGCTGATAACTGTATTTTTGGATTGGACAATAACTTTCAGGAACTATTTAATTTGGGAGCTAAAGTTCCTGTTCTAAAACTTTTTTCAGGTAATGGTTGCCTGCTTTGAAGTATTCCAAACCTGGGATGATGAGTATGAGAAGTTACAAGTTCTGCTGAGAGATATTGTGAAAAGAAAAAGGGAAGAGAACCTGAAGATGGTGTGGCGCATCAATCCTGCTCACAGGAAGCTCCAGAGTCGTCTTGATCAAATGAGGAAATTCAGGCGTCAGCATGAGCAGCTGAGGGCAGTCATTGTGAGAGTCTTGCGACCTCAGGTAATCTTGCTTGTTACCAAGCAAAATCTGTGTGGTTTCTTCCAAGACTGTTACTATTACTTGAAGTTACCAACTCAAGTATAATGTAACATTCAGTTTCTGTATCTGCTCCCAAAACCAGTTTAGTTTTGAACCCTTGCTAATAGGCTTAGCTTTAATTCTGACTTACATTGCATAATTCATGCTCATGTTAATAAACACAGCAAGTCTAGACATAACACAGAGGAGATTAAGTGTTTAAATCCTTGAACTTGGCTAAACCACAGTGGAAAATGAGATTATGCTGCGCAGTAATGGAAGTTTGTAAAGTAACTGTGTTGCCGTATTCCTACTGGAAGTTAAATCTGAAGCATGATTGAATGTTTGTTAAGAATTTGTCACTGATTGGTAGGGGGCTTTTGCAATATTTTTTAGGACTAACTGCATTTTGCTACTTCTAGGGGAAATTTTGAAGTATCCAACTCATTAAACTGTGATTCTAATGTAGGTAACTGCTGTTGCCCAGCAAAATCAAGGAGAGGTACCTGAACCACAGGATATGAAAGTAGCCGAAGTCCTTTTTGATGCTGCAGATGCTAATGCAATTGAAGAAGTCAATCTTGCTTATGAGAATGTTAAGGAAGTCGATGGATTAGATGTTTCCAAAGAAGGTACAGAAGCCTGGGAGGCAGCAATGAAGCGCTATGATGAAAGAATTGATAGAGTTGAAACAAGAATAACAGCCCGTTTGAGAGACCAGCTCGGTACGGCAAAGAACGCCAATGAAATGTTCAGGATCTTCTCCCGGTTTAACGCCTTGTTTGTCAGACCTCACATTCGTGGTGCCATTCGTGAATACCAAACACAATTGATCCAGCGTGTGAAAGATGATATTGAGTCTCTTCACGACAAATTTAAAGTACAATACCCACAGAGTCAAGCTTGTAAAATGAGTCACGTTCGTGACTTGCCTCCTGTGTCTGGGTCTATAATTTGGGCTAAACAGATTGACAGGCAGCTCACTGCTTACATGAAGCGTGTGGAGGACGTCCTTGGGAAAGGCTGGGAGAACCATGTAGAAGGTCAGAAGCTAAAGCAGGATGGAGATAGCTTCCGCATGAAGCTCAACACTCAGGAGATCTTCGATGACTGGGCAAGAAAAGTTCAGCAACGCAACCTTGGTGTGTCTGGTCGCATTTTCACCATCGAGAGCACTCGTGTTCGAGGTCGAACTGGAAATGTCCTCAAACTGAAAGTCAACTTTCTCCCAGAAATAATTACACTTTCAAAAGAAGTCCGAAACCTGAAGTGGCTTGGTTTCCGTGTGCCACTAGCAATTGTCAACAAAGCTCACCAAGCAAACCAGCTCTATCCATTTGCTATTTCTCTCATCGAAAGTGTGCGCACATACGAGCGAACATGTGAGAAAGTAGAAGAGCGTAATACTATCTCACTGCTGGTCGCTGGCTTGAAGAAAGAAGTGCAGGCTTTGATTGCAGAGGGAATTGCCCTGGTGTGGGAATCATACAAACTTGATCCATATGTACAGCGCTTGGCTGAGACTGTCTTCAGTTTCCAGGAAAAGGTTTGTCTTGTCTTTCAAATTCTGCAAAATTTTTGCATTTATACTTCGGTAATGTGTGGTTATCCAAAAGTGGAGTTGGATAGCTGAGAACCAGTTCTGAAGCACTTGGTTTAAGTAGCTGATTGAGTCAGCACAAATTGGCCAACTGAATGGATCTTTTAGTACTGCTAAAATTGCTATTAGCTGTACTATCTTTATTTGATATTGCTAAAATTGATTGCTGCATCCAAATAAAGATACAAGATTAATCATTACTGAATAATTATTGTTTCCTTGATCTAACCTGTCAAACTAAACATCCCATTTTTCCTAAACTATCTTAGGTGGATGATCTGCTCATTATTGAAGAGAAGATAGACCTGGAAGTGAGATCATTGGAAACATGCATGTATGATCACAAGACTTTCTCCGAAATCTTGAACAGAGTTCAGAAAGCTGTGGATGACTTAAATCTTCATTCATACTCAAATCTGCCAATCTGGGTCAATAAATTGGATATGGAGGTAGGTTAGAGATATTTAGAGGAAACATTTTATTCAAGTGCAAAATGTATTTTAATTATTCTCCTTATAGTTACCTGGGGGGAAATTAGCATTCCCTGAAAATTTCAATGCATTTTTGGTATGCAGAAGATGCAAGACATGTGGAGTTGGGGGTTTTTTGTTGGTTTTTTTTTTCTGCTGTTGACTTTTGAGATCAGTTAATTCAAAGGGAGTTTTGTCTTTTGAGGAAAAAAAGTTTGATACAGCTTGACTGCCTAGAAGGTGCTGGGGAGCAAGGTTGATGAAGGATGGTGGAAATTTGCTATCCTGGTAGCAAAGACTTGTTGCCATCATATTGTTTGGTTCTGTCTGTTAAGTGTCAGGTTATTGGTGACTAGGCAAACTTCAATACAGTTAAAATTGTTTAATTACATTAAAGTCCATGAGGACCAGGAGAAGCTTTGAATTATATTCAGTGAAAATTTAACAAAAGTCCTAAACCTCTTGAATCATAAAATGGTTTGGGTTGGTTACAGCCCCCATGCCATGGGTAGTGATGCCACTGGTTCAGTAGCTCAAAGCCCCATCCAGCTTGACCTTGAACACTTCTAGGGATGGGACATCCACAACTTCTCTGGGCAACCTGTTCCAGTGCCCCACCACCCTCACAGTGGAGAATTTCTTCCTAATACCTAATCTGAACTTCCTTTCTTTTAATTTAAAGCCATTATTCCCTGTCTTATTGCTACAAGCCCTAGTAAGTAGTCCCTCTCCAGCTCTCTTGTAAGCCCTTTCTGGTGCTAGAGTGGCTTATTAAATGAGCACTTGGTTCTTCAAGGTGCTAATAGTGTGCCTGGTGTCAGAATATATTGATAGTGGGAATCTTCATGCAGTGAATATGCAGGTTTTTCCTCCACTGTGCCTCATTTTCTTTAGATTGAAAGAATCCTGGGTGTTCGTTTGCAAGCTGGACTGAGGGCCTGGACCCAGGTTCTTCTGGGACAAGCAGATGACAAAGCAGAAGTTGACATGGATACAGATGCTCCTCAAGTCAGCCATAAGCCTGGTGGTGAACCCAAGATCAAAGTAAGTTTTCCTTTGTGGTTTTATTTTTGCATTAGATTTTGTAGGTTGTTTGTTTGGGGTTTTTTCTTATTGTCAATTAAATAATGCAGAAGTTATTTCTGAGGCTTTTATGGGAGATAAATATTTCTTCTTCATCTGTTTTTAGAGAAGTATTTTCCTCTTCACATTTAAGTGCAAGTTGATTTTTCAAAAGTGCTTGATGTCCAAAATTCTTGCCTATATGTAGCAGTATCTGCCAGTAAAACTGGGTGTTTTTCCTGTTTCTGCAGAACATTGTACATGAACTAAGAATAACCAACCAGGTGATATACTTGAATCCACCAATTGAAGACTGTAGGTACAAACTTTACCAAGAAATGTTTTCTTGGAAGATGGTAATCCTGTCGCTGCCAAGAATTCAAAGTCAGAGATACCAGGTAAGTGTAATGAAGCTGTATCTAAGTCTGAGCAATTGCTTTCACTTAGTAATTAATTGTCCTCAATGTATTAGTTTGTTGCTCTAAAACCAAACCTGAGTGCTCTGAAAAACTGTATATCACAAGTATAACTGTGGTTCTTAGGTTGGAGTGCATTATGAGCTGTCTGAGGAGGAGAAATTCTATCGTAATGCATTGACAAGGATGCCTGATGGCCCTGCAGCTCTGGAGGAGTCATACTCAGCTGTCATGGGAATTGTGACTGAAGTGGAGCAGTATGTCAAGGTAGGAGGCTGACAGGATATAATGGTACAGCTAAAATGAATATGGACTTTCAATTTTCCTGGGGGTTGGAGGGAAACACATCTTTTGGAATATACTGGAGAAGTTCTGAACACGGTGAAATATCTCTGTTAGGTTTGGCTGCAGTACCAGTGTCTGTGGGATATGCAGGCTGAAAATATATACAACCGTCTTGGAGAAGACCTGAATAAGTGGCAGGCCCTTTTAGTTCAGATAAGGAAGGCAAGAGGAACATTTGACAATGCAGAAACCAGAAAGGAATTTGGACCTGTTGTCATAGACTATGGCAAGGTAAGAAATTGTAGTTATTGTTTGTGAGAAAGGCATTACAATTCAAAATAGGTGTATTGCAGAAAATAACAAGGGTGACAAATAACTAATATGTAACATTATTCACTTGCAGGTACAATCAAAGGTGAACTTGAAGTATGACTCCTGGCATAAGGAAGTGCTCAGCAAATTTGGCCAGATGCTCGGTCAGAATATGACAGAGTTTCATTCACAAATTTCTAAGGTAAGAAAAGTCCTAATTCCGGTTTTTCACTTTCAGATCAATGGTTTTAGAATGCTAAAACACTGATTTGTGCCTTTAACAGTCCCGTCAAGAGCTGGAGCAGCACTCCGTGGACACTGCTAGCACCTCAGATGCTGTGACATTCATCACATACGTGCAGTCCTTGAAACGTAAAATCAAACAGTTTGAAAAGCAAGTTGAGGTACGTTTGTTGTCTTTTGCTAATGATTCTGACTTTTGGAAATGTTTTTGTTACACTCTGAAGATGCAGCTTCATGGTACTCAGGTTCTCTTAAAAACAGACTTGAACTTCATATTCTGAAAAATCCTGTGAGCTCTATAGTGAGCATTTATTAAAGTATATTAAAGTTTATTTAGCCTTGCAGCTTAAGTTTCATCTTTTTAACTTAAAACCACTGATTCTTGAAGCTTTATCGCAATGGTCAGCGCTTGCTTGAGAAACAGAGGTTCCAGTTTCCTTCCTCTTGGCTGTACATTGACAACATAGAAGGAGAATGGGGTGCCTTCAATGACATTATGCGTAGGAAGGATTCTGCTATTCAACAGCAAGTAGCAAATTTGCAGATGAAAATCGTTCAAGAGGATCGTGCAGTGGAGAGCCGAACAACTGACTTGCTGACAGACTGGGAGAAAACAAAGCCTGTAACAGTAAGTAGTGATGATTAATAGTAAATCAGGTAGACTTTCTGCATTCAATAAGAAGTGGGGAGTTCACTTTTATGCCCTTGTTTTCAGGTCTTCATTTTAGGTGATAGTTGAAGTGTTTTTAAGGGTTCTGTAATAATGTGTCAGTGTATTGATTTTTCACAATAGTTGCAGAGGGAAATTTACCCTTAAAACATAGGCCTCTGTTAGGTGCAGAAAAGTAAATTACTTCAGTGACTAACAGAGCTTTGTCTGAAACAAGTATATGTCAGAGGTATGCATGTAGGAGGATTCAGCAAAGCAAGCTGCTTTTTGCCTTTTTTTTTTTTTTAGGTGCTTTTTAGTAAAGCCAAAACCTGCATGTAAAAATTAAGTGAGACTTAATGGGTACCAGTATATTGCCTTATTGTCAGCAAGCCAGAAATGGAGAAATAATGAGACAAACCAGCATTTAGTATTTAGTCCTCTCTTTTAACTTGCCTTCAACTTAACTGTAGGATTATTGGATTAATATATCCCATGCAAACTTTAGGGAAATCTGCGTCCAGAAGAGGCTCTTCAAGCTCTCACCATTTACGAAGGAAAATTCGGCAGGCTGAAGGATGATCGTGAGAAGTGTGCGAAGGCCAAGGAAGCTCTGGAGCTGACAGATACAGGACTGCTCAGTGGCAGTGAAGAACGTGTCCAGGTACAACCTGCTCACACACCTTCTCATCAGTTTTGGATAAAAATGTTTCAGTTCCATTATTTTCTCCCTCCGGAGAGTGACTTGTAGTGTGTGCTGTACTAATATCAGGGCACAATCTCCACACTCACTCAGTTCTAACCTTCAGAGATTGTGATCTCTTCCTTGTCTGTCTTATTCTTTCCTTCACTGTCTTGTTCTTTTGAAGCTATTGTGTGACCTGAAATGCAAAAATCTCATCTTGCTGTTGAATTGGCAAGATATCTGAAGGTTTTTGATTGTTGAGAAGTATTTTGTTTAACTCATCCATGCTAGTGACTTTGAAGAAATCAGGAATAATTGCTGATGTTTGATCCATTCTTTACTACAGGTAGCCCTTGAAGAGCTGCAGGATCTCAAAGGTGTCTGGTCTGAACTCTCTAAGGTCTGGGAACAGATTGATCAAATGAAAGAACAACCCTGGGTCTCAGTACAGCCTCGCAAGGTACTTCACTTCTGTGTATATGAACAGTATAACTGCCAGAAGTATATGCAAATTAGAAATTAGACCTCTTAAGGCAGACATGCTCACTTTCAGTCTGGATCATTTTCAATGTTTAGGTACCTTTTTCAGTATCTTACTAGCATGTTTATCCTGAAGCTAAGCTAAAAAATATTCACAGGATTGTCATAACTTGTAAATCCCCTGTAAATAATCTCACAGGGGATTTCTGCACTTTCAGTAGTTTTGGGATTGAGCTGTATCTACAGAGAAGAAACTGCTGTTTTTAAATAGGCTGTTGGACCTCATTAGGGAAACTTCATTATGCAGTTGGGTGAACAGCATCAGTTTTAGTGCTCAGGAGGTAAAGAGCAGAAAGAGCACTAATCTATAAACTAACTGCCTGTGACAAGACCACATCATAAATCCTAATCACACCAATAAAATTACATTCTCAGCTGTAGAATAACCACATCTTAGGCAAATATGGATGACACTTAAAAGAGCCATCTCTAATGTCTCATTAGAGAGAGTTTTCTGTAACATATATAGGCAACATGTATGGTTATGTGCACAGGACTTGCAGAGAAAGATTTCATTGCTTTTGTGTTACTGACAGCTTCGACAAAACTTGGATGGTCTGCTGAACCAACTGAAGAACTTCCCTGCCCGCTTGCGGCAATATGCCTCCTATGAGTACGTTCAGAGACTTCTGAAGGGCTACATGAAGGTAAGTTACGCTCATCTCTAAAATGCATGTATTTTATATTCAAATTCAAAGATGTAACTTGCTTTCTTGTCTTCTGTAGATAAACATGTTAGTTATCGAACTGAAATCTGAGGCACTTAAAGACCGACACTGGAAACAACTGATGAAAAGGCTTCACGTTAACTGGGTTGTCTCAGAATTGACCCTGGGCCAGATCTGGGATGTTGATTTGCAGAGAAATGAAGCAATCGTCAAAGATGTTCTGCTGGTGGCTCAGGGAGAGATGGCTTTGGAAGAGTTCTTGAAACAGGCTAGTATCAGCTCTTGTATGTATGTGTGTAATAGCAAATCAGAGGGTTGATGTTAGGTGGCTACTTGTGTAATAAACTTCTCACTCTAAGCTGTTGAATCAAGAGCCAAGGCTTGATTTGCTCTGTTTTGGGGATCAGTTTTAAAGCTATGTAAACTTCCTATGATGAAACTTGATTTATTTGGGAAAAGCAGTTCTTGATAGGTCTGCAAAGATCCCACCTTGAACTGCATCGTAGTCTCAATATTTTTAACAAAGGCTTGAGTGTAAACCCAGAATCTTTGGGTTAAAAAAAATAAAATCTGATTACTGTAATACCTTTCTACTTTTTAACTATGTTGGTGCAGAAATGATTGATGTCATATCTTAAACATCTTTTTCTTCAGATAAGAGAAGTGTGGAACACTTATGAACTGGACTTGGTCAATTACCAGAACAAGTGTCGTTTGATTCGTGGGTGGGATGACCTTTTCAACAAAGTCAAGGAGCACATTAACAGTGTGTCTGCTATGAAGCTGTCACCATACTACAAGGTAAAATGGAGAACAAAGCTAAAGAATTTTTGTTTATTTCTGTCTTCCTCTTTTATTTAGTTTCTATTTTTATTAGCAGGGACTATATTCACTGTTCTAAGTTGACAGACTGTGAAATGTATATGCATACCTTGTAACTCTCCAAAAACAGTTTCCTCTAATAATTATTAGTAGTCAAAGACTTGATAATATTAAAATGAATAATAATGCAGTGTTTAAACTTCAGGTGTTTGAGGAAGATGCCCTTAGCTGGGAAGATAAGCTGAACCGTATCATGGCACTCTTTGATGTGTGGATAGATGTCCAGAGGCGATGGGTCTACCTGGAGGGTATCTTCACTGGCAGTGCAGACATCAAGCACTTGCTGCCTGTGGAGACCCAGCGGTTCCAGAGGTAACTTTTAAACTGTTTTGTTCTTCCCTCCCTTGGGGCACCTTGTGGGCAGGCCTGAAACTTCACTACTCTCTGTAGCACTCTGAGTTGAAATACTGACTGCATTCTTACCTGGTCCAGTTGGATTACAGCTGCTGTAGATTTAGGTTCTTCAAACAAAGCAGCTATGTGCAGCTATGACAGAAAAAGGTTTATAGTAAACAGACTGATGTACAATTTCTAGAAGATGGTTGGGACTCAGGTGGTTTTCCTTGCTCCTTCATGTCAGCTACTTCAAGGATTTTTATGGCAAGGATTTTTATGGCATTGTGGCTGCAACAAACAGAATGATTTCTGTTGCTGCAACCTTTTATCACGCCCTTTAAACATTATTTAGTTCCTCTGCTTTAAGTTGGTCTGATCATATTTACTTATTCCACACACTTCCAGTCAGATCAAAGAAATCAGATCTATGCATCTCTTCAGAAAATGAAGCAAAGCAGATCTTCTGCTTTGGAATTGGTAGATTAAACATTGCAGAGAAGTTAGATTTTGTTGTTGTGGGCTTGAGGTAGATGAAAAGGCATTTTGGGAATTTAGGCTTGTTTTCCCTAGAGTCACTGCTACTACTAGAGGTTGAGTGATCATTTAGAGGCAAATAACTTTGGTGTTCTGCCAGCCTGTGTTTACTGAGTTTACACTAATGTATTGTGTTATTTTACTTGCAGCATCAGCACTGAATTTTTGGCACTCATGAAAAAGGTGTCCAAATCTCCACTTGTGATGGATGTTCTTAACATTCAAGGTGTGCAGAGATCGTTAGAGAGACTGGCAGACTTACTTGGCAAGATCCAGAAAGCACTGGGAGAATACTTGGAAAGGGAGAGGTCCTCTTTCCCTCGGTAAGAAGGAAGTTGAAGTTGAAGTAATCTGATGTTTCTGTGCAGGAATTGGTGTACTGCTCTGTAAAGCCTCTGCCAGTTCTTGTGTGTTGCATATGTATGACATGTTAAGACCATTTAAATCTGTATTGTCTATATACAGAGTTCAGTTAAAACTGCTTCCCAGGAAGTGGGACTGAAACTTCCCTTACTTGCTCATCTGTGGCTGGGTAGAGGATTCAAATATGGCTTAAGGGGCCATTGCAGTGGATTTCTGTGAACTTAAGAGGTTCTTCTGACATTTGTTTGAAGGACAGTGTCTAAATTGTCACAGTCCAGTATTTAGGTCATTGATTTTGACTTACCTGTAGTCCTCAACTAGTTTGTCACTTAGCATGAGAGAGTATGGGTGCGGGAGGTACTGAGTGGGAGTTCTCCCTGCCTGATAGACAATTCAGTCCCAGATTCTGCTGTGGATATTGCAGAGATGGATAAGTAAAGAAAATGATCCACAGTATGTAGCGTGTATACACTTCTATATGGTACAGACCACATGAACTTAATGATAGCACTGAGGTATAACTGATAGCAGATTTATGGCTTATGCACTCCTGCAGTGTTGGGGAGATGGTAGTCAATTACTTGCATGTAGTGGCCATGGATGGAGCATAAATCAGAAATTAAAAGTTAGAGTTCTGATATAGATCTAATTTTATGTGATTAATAGGTTTTACTTTGTTGGTGATGAAGACTTGCTTGAAATCATTGGAAACAGCAAAAATGTTGCAAAGTTGCAGAAACACTTCAAGAAAATGTTTGCCGGAGTTTCTAGCATTATTCTCAATGAAGACAATTCTGTGGTTCTTGGAATATCCTCACGTGAAGGAGAGGAGGTATGGCAGCAGTATTTTTTTCTAAATAAAATTCTGAAAATAATTGAATGTGGGCTGACTTCAACCTTTAATTCTTGCAGGTGCTGTTCAAAACACCCGTCTCTATCACAGAACATCCGAAGATCAATGAGTGGCTCACTCTTGTTGAAAAAGAAATGAGAGTGACCCTTGCTAAATTGCTTGCAGAGTCTGTTACTGAAGTAGAAATCTTTGGAAAAGCAACTTCAATTGATCCAGCAGTCTACATCTCTTGGATTGACAAATACCAGGTATTAATGTGGAACACTTAAGTATACTACAGCTTGGTTACTTCAGCAAGGAAAGCTATCTGATAAGGGTTTTTGTTATACAGGCTCAGCTTGTTGTGCTGTCAGCCCAGATTGCATGGTCTGAGAATGTGGAGACAGCCCTCAATGGTGGAGGTGGAGACAACAGTCCTCTCCAGTCTGTGCTAGCCAATGTTGAGGTCACACTCAATGTCCTGGCAGACTCTGTGCTGATGGAGCAGCCACCCCTTCGCAGAAGGAAACTGGAGCACTTGGTAAGTAAAAACCTCCTTTCCTCTTTGGGGTTTACAGGTGATCATTTTTAAATTTTAATGAAAAAATTGATCAGTCTAAGACATACTGTTCCTCTAGGAGAAGGTTTTGTGCGATTTAAGCAATTACATTTCAGCCTGATCCTTAATGTAGGTGGTGGTAGTTTTTCAATCTAGTCAGCTTAATGCATGGTAGCATATTATAGACTAGCTTAGTGACTTGTTTTTCAAATTGGATCTTCCAGGTATGGAAGTTACTAATTTTTTCATTCAAATGTGAAATACATCATTAAGCCTCTTGTTATTGTAATTATAATATGCTTTTGTTTTTAGATGGGGATTGGGAGCGGAAGGAAAGTTAAAATTATCCTGGGTTATTTCTTGAGGGGAGTTGCTGGTTTCTGGCAAGTAAAATACTGAGTTCAGTAGTGTAATGGATTAACAGGCTAACTGGACCAGAGTGGTTTACTGAAAACTAGGAAAGTCCTAATCAGCAGGAGGCAACATTGTTAGCTTTGGCTTTGTAGCAGCAGATGTTAAGTCAGAGGCTGGTTTTCGGTCATGATTTCTAAGTGATGGCAATTCACTGTGCTAATCTGAGAAGCTGTAGGATTCCTGTCTTTATTAGCCTGTCTTTGTTGGCTTGCATTGCTGTGGTCTTAAGGAGTTACTTCATTCTCCAGATCACCGAGTTGGTGCACCAGAGAGATGTTACAAGATCACTGATCAAAAGCAAGATCGACAACTCCAAGTCCTTCGAGTGGCTCAGCCAAATGAGGTTCTACTTTGACCCAAAGCAGACAGATGTGTTGCAACAGCTTTCCATTCAGATGGCAAATGCCAAATTCAACTATGGTTTTGAGTACCTTGGGGTTCAGGATAAGCTGGTACAGACTCCTCTCACTGACCGCTGCTACCTGACAATGACACAAGCCTTGGAGGCAAGACTTGGAGGATCACCATTTGGTATGTTTGTCAGACAAGTGTATAAAATTCTTATCTTCTCTGATATATATGAGAACGAGTGGCTTAGGTCACCTAAAGAATCACCAGTGAGGTGTTAGCAAAGGTAGGTTTAATATGAATTTGTAAAAGCACAACAAATTCTATGGCAAGGTTCATTCTGTTACTTACCGTGTAGATAAGGCATACAAGGGAAAATCTGATAAAAGCAATCTAAAATGGTTTATGTGGAGACTGGGGACACAAAGAAGGATAAGCAGGGATAACAGTAAGGGATGCAAAGGGGTAAGGGAGACTGTGCCCTTGGGTCATAAGGTTCAGAGTGGATTTCCTTGCCAAACTTAGCTTCAGTATCAAGTTTAGGTCTAAAGGATTTAGCAACACTTAATTACCTAATCAATACAATAATAGCAGTACTTAACCAATTGATTATTTTAAAACAAAATGACTCAGTAGGACTTTCTATAAGCACAGCAGTAACTTGACAAAAAGTTTAGCTTAATTATAGACCTAAATTGGCAACATGTAAAATGCACACGGACATGAAGAATGTGCGAAGGTATACCCATGAAAAATTCCCCTTGAATTCAGTTCAGAAATACACTGGATGCCTTTACGTCTCCCCACAGATGAAAGGTTGGGTCCCAAGGAGTGGCTGGTATCAGCCCAGGCTCAGTTGTCAGCTTTCAATAGCAGTCCCCCCATTGCAGACCAGAGAGATCACAAGCTCCAGGAGTCATCCCACGGGAGACAGATGCTGGTCACAGCCTGCTGCAGTCCAGGAGATCTCAAAGGGTCTCACTTAGGACCACTCTTTATAGGGTTGCAAAATTATTTACTTCAGTCATCAGTAAATTTCCATTGTGGCCACAATCAGAGTTGGCAGTTACTGGAATTTTCCTTGAGAAGTCCAATAACAAAAATATTATTGTACTTGGTCTGTTGTTCAGACAGAAAAGATAAAAGTCTCAAGGCTGTTTATTAGAAAACAGGAGCTCGTTAGACAGCAGAAGTTATGAGAGCAGACAGATAAACTCAATGGGAGTTAATGGGCCAGGTGCCATTAATGTGGGCCAAGGCCTAACAAGCATTCCTGAGATTGTAGTGTGACCTGGGATGGGGTTTTTATGGGGGTAGACTGGGGAAAGGATGTACACCCCCACAATACAATGTTGACATAAACATGCAGAGCATTTATAACTAAGATACTGAAGAACAAAATGGTCTTTTGGAGGAAGGCGAAACAATTTTAGGTTTCAGTTGAACACTCTTGAACAGACACCTTCAGAATCCGCGTGCTGGCAGATTGCATGAGTTGGCAGTGCTTCTCAGATGATAAACACTGAAACATGTCCATCCCTTTTCAAAAATAGGTCCTGCTGGTACTGGTAAAACAGAATCTGTTAAAGCTCTTGGACATCAGCTTGGCCGCTTTGTGTTGGTTTTCAACTGCGACGAAACATTTGACTTCCAGGTAATCTGTTTGATTAAATCAATGTAATCTTTGTTAACAAGCAGTAAGAATCTCTTCAGAACTCTGAAACAGCCAGCAGTGTTTATTTTCAAGATGATTATCTATAAGTCTTAACTGAGCCTGTATCTGTGGGCTATACAGAACCTCTGTAACAAAAAAACGCCTAAAGCAGAAGTGGGATGAAACATTGTTACAGGAGAGGTTCTGGCTTTTTGAACAGGTACTTCTGTAACACCAAATGGAGGGAAAGGAAGAGAAAGTACAGGACAGGGAGGGGCTTAAGACTGGCTTTAGGAAAGTAGCTTAAACTGCATAGTTTGCATTGATCGTACTGGTTTAATGAGGAACAGGTAAGAGTGTGAGACTGCTAAAGTAGCTGTACTATTACCAAATTATCCTTTACAACATACCTGTGCAGTTTACCTCAGCATGTGAAGGATTCTTCAAAGCTAAGTGAATTTATCCAGATATTTGAAGATTAATGACATCTTCAAACTGAGAACCAGATGAAATGCCTCTGTAAACTGTAACACAGCAAATAGTCTTCAAATGAAAACCTTGGTCAAGTGTATATATAAAAAAACAATATAAAACATGCACAAGGAATCACTGAACTTTACAGATTCTACCAGGTTGCCCATGTGTGTGGGGTTTTTTTCTGTACAGCTGTATTTTGACCAGATTAGGAATACCTAGGGAGTATTTAGATCGCAGATAAAGTGATCCTTCCTTGCCCCAGCTCCCTTCCTCCCTCTGACAGGTAAGAGGATCAGGATGTCCCAGCAGAAATGTGTTACTCTGCTCTTCATGTACCATTTCTCCCCTTAAATCCACTTGCACACTTGGTTTTATAACATGTCTACCAAATTGTTCCACTGTGCACTATTACTACACACTTTATAAAAGAGCACCTTCTTTTTGTCTTTTTTTAATGATTCCTAAGTTCTTGTAGTAGAAAAGACAGTGAATAATTGATTCCTATTCGTCTGAAACCAGTAGATTCTAGACCTCCATCATATTACCTCATTTTGCCTTCTACAGAATCTTACCTTAAAGGTTGTTTTTTATGTGGAAAGGTTATCATACTCTGGCTATCCAGTTTGCTCTTCTGAAATGTTTTGTAATTCTTGTATCGTCCTTGCGATAAAGGGCAGTAACTGCACCTGATGTTAATGGTATCAGCAAACAAAACATTATGCAGTGAGCTCAGCTTGCTTGTTTTGGAGCACACTGCAGTACGGTATGTGGTAATAGGGAGCTATGGTTGTCTTCTGTGGTTCTGTGAAGCAGTGAAAGCTGAAAGTCAGAACCTTTTCAATACTAACTCTTAAAATACTACAAATAGAGTAACCTACATATAAATACAGCTTCTTCCTGTCTTGGATGTATTGTATAAAGTGCTCTTCTCTGCTCCCTTTGCTGATGCAATTGAGTGAATTTTCCCCTCTCTGTGCAGGCAATGGGACGCATCTTTGTGGGACTTTGCCAAGTGGGCGCATGGGGCTGCTTTGATGAGTTCAACAGACTGGAGGAGCGAATGCTCTCTGCAGTTTCACAGCAAGTTCAGTGCATCCAGGAAGCCTTGCGAGAGCATTCCAACCCCAACTATGACAAGAGTATGTAATTCTTCTTTAGCATCCTTCATGCTGTTTTGTTGCTCAGCTACATTTTGTACAAATAATGCAAGGATGAAGCTACTTCATGTCAAAACTTAAATATTTGATGTAACTTTCAGCTGGTAGAAATTTACACTATTTGAGTTGCAGTACTGGAGAACCTGCTGCCCGTTACTGTAGGAAACTAAAATAGTTTTAAGTATGACTTCAGTTCTCAGAGTGATTGATCACTGACTCAGGTGTAACTAAATGCACTCTCTTTTCAGCTGCAACACCCATTACCTGTGAGCTGCTGAACAAACAAGTCAAAGTGAGCCCTGACATGGCTATCTTCATCACCATGAATCCTGGCTATGCAGGCAGATCTAATCTGCCTGACAATTTGAAGAAGTTGTTCCGTAGTTTGGCAATGACAAAACCAGACCGTCAGTTGATTGCCCAGGTCATGTTGTACTCCCAAGGTTTCCGTACAGCTGAAGTGCTTGCCAATAAGATAGTACCATTCTTCAAGTGAGTAACAACTTTGGCTCCAGTCAGTAACATTATAGAGCTTCTTGTTCAAAGCTATAATAATATTCTGTGCAATTCACTAAGCACATTTTGCAGCAATCATTTCAAGCAATTGTTTCAAGTAAAGAATGACTTATACTGTTATGTTGGTTCATAATGAGACTCAAATCGTATTTTGTCTCTTTTGCTTCTTAGGCTTTGTGATGAGCAGCTATCCTCCCAAAGTCACTATGATTTTGGCCTGAGAGCACTGAAGAGTGTGCTGGTTAGTGCAGGTAATGTGAAGAGGGAGAGGATTCAGAAGATAAAGCGGGAGAAGGAAGAGCGTGGTGAAGTTGTTGATGAGGGAGAAATCGCTGAGAACTTGCCAGAGCAAGAGGTAATGTGTGTGCCAAGTCTTTACTTCTGTGATAAAGAATGCACACTAAACAAAGAAAGTAACCCTGCAGTGTTTACTATTTAGTATTAAGCCATACAAGCAAAGTAGTGTTATTTACCAGAGGTAATTTGGTAGCTTAGAAGGACCAAGTTAAACATGTCTTCAAAGTCCCTGAATTATAGTGAAAAACTCATTCATATGGCATGGTGCATCCATGACACTGCTGCTCAGCATCTTAGCAATTAATGCCAAAAGCATAATGGAGAGATATAAGAAACCAGACTTGTATAAAGTGAAAATCATTAGGAAATCACTGGGTGGTTCCAAAGTTGAAACCCCATCAATGGTTGTTTTGACTAAGGCTACTCTGGTCTGGTACTTAATCAGTAAAGTATTTAGTGGAATATTCCTTGTCAAGCGCATTTTGTAAAGTGAGCTTAACAAAAAAATCTTAAATTAAATGTGACTTTTTCTCTGCAGATTCTGATCCAAAGTGTATGTGAAACTATGGTACCAAAACTGGTTGCAGAAGACATTCCACTGCTGTTCAGTCTCCTTTCTGATGTGTTCCCTGGAGTACAGTATCACCGGGGGGAGATGACAGCCTTGCGAGAGGAACTTAAGAAAGTGTGTCAGGAAATGTACCTCACCTACGGTGATGGAGAAGAAGTTGGTGGCATGTGGGTTGAAAAGGTAAAATCTAAAGCAGATAATGTGGAAATGAAATTTATATATAAGGCTAAATTGCCTTTTATATTATGGAAGGTGGAAAACTTTTTAATTTCTGTCTTAAGCAAACAATACCTAAAAGCTTAGATTAACTGCTGAAGTTAAGACTTAATTGGTGCATTATTTCTTTCGTCGCAGGTTCTTCAGTTGTATCAGATTACGCAGATAAATCATGGTTTGATGATGGTTGGTCCCTCTGGAAGTGGAAAGAGCATGGCTTGGAGAGTCCTTCTGAAGGCCCTTGAACGGCTAGAGGGTGTGGAAGGTGTTGCTCACATTATAGATCCAAAAGCAATCAGCAAAGATCACCTCTATGGTACTTTGGATCCAAACACCAGGGAGTGGACAGATGGCTTGTTTACACATGTCCTGAGAAAGTAAGTCTTTAATAGCACAAATGCAAAATGGCTGCTACATTTGTGCCAAGGATAATCTCACCTTTCTGAGTCTTAATTCTCTACTTCTACTTTCCTTTAATATAGAATCATAGACAATGTGAGAGGTGAACTACAAAAACGTCAGTGGATTATCTTTGATGGTGATGTAGACCCTGAATGGGTTGAGAACTTGAACTCTGTTTTGGATGACAACAAACTTCTGACTCTGCCAAATGGAGAACGTCTCAGCCTCCCACCAAATGTAATGCTACTTTTTTTTTACATCATGTTTATATGCTGTATATAAGCTTGTTGGTTTAATTTAATATGTACTAGTGTTGTGCCTCTTTCTCATCACAAGCAAAGTAATACTGAGTTCAGATTTGGTTTGCTGGAGTTAGGAGTTTTTGTGGAAACATTTCATGTTACACTTACTCTGAGCCTGTAAGACAAAATGTGAATTATATAAGTCTTATGGTAAATGTCAATAATGATAAACTTGCCTTAGGACAGTATAATTCTGATGTTGATTATTCAGAGACTCAGTGCAAATTTGCATATTTTAAAAGGTCATGTTTTTTCAGGGGAAGGGTTTTGTATTGTTTTGCTCTTAGTTGGTTCTTTTTACTCCAAACTCTTATTTTAAATTTCTGTTTTTCAGGTGCGTATCATGTTTGAAGTACAGGATCTGAAATATGCCACTTTGGCTACCGTGTCAAGGTGCGGTATGGTCTGGTTCAGTGAGGATGTTCTCAGTACAGACATGATATTCAATAACTTCCTGGCCAGACTAAGAAGCATTCCTCTGGATGAAGGTGAGGAGGAAGCTCAGCGCAGGCGAAAGGGCAAAGAAGATGAAGGAGAAGAAGCAGCATCCCCAATGTTGCAGGTATAACTTAGATTACATTATGGGATAAAGTAGTAAAAATGCTTGTATCACAGGTACACATACCATACATAGAATTTATGACAGCCTATCATAGAAGAGCTGCCTTCCTCTTTACATATTTTTTTCTTTTTTTTAAATATGAAGCGTTTCAAACCTTAAACAAAATAATCTCATTCTGCGTGGTAATCAGATGAGAAACAAATGCTTTGAGCAGTGTTTGTCTCCCCCAACAGATTCAGAGAGATGCTGCAACAATAATGCAGCCATATTTCACATCCAATGGCCTGGTAACCAAAGCACTTGAGCACGCTTTCAAGCTGGAGCACATTATGGACCTCACGCGCCTGCGCTGCCTCGGCTCTCTGTTCTCCATGCTGCACCAAGCTTGCCGCAACGTGGCTCAGTACAACGCCAACCATCCGGACTTCCCCATGCAGATTGACCAGCTGGAGCGTTACATCCAGGTAAATGCAGGCTGCTGTTAAGTGACTACTGTGTTTGCCTAGGTGTGAGTTATTCACTGAGTTTCGTTCCATTACTCTAAAACCAATAGCTCTTCTTGCTGTTTCTTACAGAGGTACCTCGTCTATGCGATACTCTGGTCTCTTTCTGGAGACAGTCGCCTGAAAATGAGAGCAGAGCTGGGAGAATACATTAGGAGGATCACCACTGTGCCACTGCCAACTGCACCCAACATACCTATAATTGACTATGAGGTAAACCTTTCTGGTGCTAGAAATGTCACTCTTTCATTTTCTTAAAAGCTTGCTTTAGATTTTGGAGACAAAACTTGCTAGACTGTCTTAAATTTTACAGTTTCACACATCAATTTGATGCCACGAACCATCCTGTCATTAAAAAAAAATAACTAAGGATGAGCTCAATTCCTGTTCTGAATTGTCTGATCATGTTTTTGTGCCCATAGGTGTCCATTACAGGTGAATGGGTGCCATGGCAATCCAAAGTTCCTCAAATCGAAGTTGAAACACACAAAGTTGCAGCTCCTGATGTTGTGGTCCCAACTCTAGATACAGTTCGCCATGAAGCATTGCTGTACACTTGGCTGGCAGAACACAAACCTCTGGTGCTCTGTGGCCCACCAGGTTCTGGGAAGACCATGACCCTCTTCAGTGCTCTCAGAGCTCTGCCTGACATGGAGGTACACAAGACTCTGTGTGTGTGTGTGTGTGTGTGTGTGTGCGCGCACCTGTGTGTGTGAATTACAGAGTAGTATCAAGTCTTTATTCTTGTTAAAGATTAAAGCAGTCTTGATTTAGCATGGAAATTATTCCCCTGCCAGAATTCAGTGATAGCTTCACCTCAGTTAGTCATGTGTATATACAGCAAAAAATAAAAATAATGTAGAGGAGAAAAAAAATGCATTTCTGAAGTTCCTTAGCCTGAAACTGCTTTCTTCCTTTGCCAGTTCAGTAACAGAGGAGCATTCCGGCATTCAGTATTTAAAAACCTGTGCAAACGTTTAATAGCTCTCATTCTTCAGTATATTTAAGTGGAGTAACAGTTACATGAGGCTGTGATGTTCAAAATTTGGGGTTGGGCAAGAAGCATTGCTGCATGGTAAATGGAGAACCTGCAGTGGGAAGCAAAGAGGCTGTAGGCTGTATATATATGGTAATGTACCTGTACTGTGGATGGTATATGTACTTCCATTGCAAACCGTCAAACATACCTGTTTTCAAGACTCCTGATATGCCCTCTTTCAGGCCGTAGTGTATTTTAATTTTTTTTTTCACTCTTCTCTTTTTCAGGTGGTTGGTCTCAACTTTTCTAGTGCTACCACTCCAGAACTGCTGTTGAAAACGTTTGATCACTACTGTGAATACAGGCGTACCCCTAATGGAGTGGTGCTGGCTCCTGTGCAGTTAGGAAAGTGGCTCGTGCTGTTCTGTGATGAAATCAACTTGCCAGATATGGATAAGTATGGCACACAGAGAGTCATATCCTTCATTAGACAGGTTTGTTTTTTGTTGTAATCAACTGTATCACAACAGTTACTTTTAGGAAACTACAACGTCCCACTGATTTGATTTTATTTTTATTTTTTCATTCCAGATGGTGGAACATGGAGGATTCTACCGTACATCTGACCAGACATGGGTGAAACTGGAGAGAATTCAGTTTGTTGGTGCTTGTAATCCACCTACTGATCCTGGAAGAAAACCTCTGTCACACAGGTAATGTGTCTAGTTAATTCTGTATAGCAAAAGGAGTCAAAACTGAAGCATTGATTATGTAATCTGTTCTTAATACATTTCTTTAACAACAGCTGTGCTGAAATTGTATTCCTTGCTTTTCCACTGCCTGCTAGTCAATTCTTACCATGGCAGCCAGGCAGTGGACTCACTGTTAGGCTGTTAAGTGAACTGCCTGAAACACTTTAGAATGCTTTTTAGTCCAAGTCATTAAGGAGCAATCAAACGAACTGCAGTTACTGCTGATGATTTTGATTCAAGCAGCTATTTAATTTTGGCAAAAGATAATGAAGAGAATAGGCTGTAATTTTCTGTACTGTGTAATATGCTAATCTTTCAGATTTTTACGACATGTTCCTGTGGTTTATGTGGACTATCCTGGACCAGCTTCACTTACTCAGATATATGGAACATTTAATCGTGCAATGCTGAGGCTGATCCCATCGCTTCGCACGTATGCAGAACCTCTCACTGCTGCTATGGTAGAATTCTACACAATGTCTCAGGTAACTTGTTAAATGCAACTCCAAACTCCAGTTACAAGGCTTCCTTTTATGCTGAATCATTTAACGTCTTTGTTTGCCTTTCACATGGATAATATGTGTACAAGAACTCAACTAATTAGTTGAGTTCTGCTAAAATGGCTGAATTATGCTGTCAGAGTAATACCTTGCAATGCTGAGGCCTGTAAAAAAATACGGTGCAACTTTGAGATAAAGTAACTAATTAAGTTTAAATTTTTAGGAGAGATTCACTCAAGACACGCAGCCACACTACATCTATTCACCTCGTGAAATGACTCGGTGGGTGAGAGGTATATTTGAAGCATTGAGACCACTAGAAACCTTACCAGTTGAAGGCCTCATCAGGATTTGGGCCCACGAAGCCTTACGTCTCTTCCAAGACAGGTAAAATAATCATGAGCTGGGGAGGCAGAGCCATAAAGAGTTGAAAATTAGTTTTCCCTACTCCTTGCCAGCTTTCATTAGAAGATCAAACTAAAGTGTGCTTCGTGTTAAATAGCTATAATACCAGTGAGAATATTTCACTTCACTCCAGCTTGACTCTCTTGGGGGTTGTATCTGTACAAAGCAGAAATATACTTCAGTCACAGTGCTGCCTTATGGTGTAATGATATCCTCCCATTACAGAGGATTTGTACTCACTGACTTGCTTCTTTATCCAGACTTGTGGAAGATGAGGAGAGACGCTGGACTGATGAGAACATTGACATGGTTGCTCTGAAACACTTCCCCAACATTGACAAAGAAAAGGCTATGAGCAGACCTATCTTGTACAGTAACTGGCTGTCAAAGGCAAGTAAAAATTAAAAACAAACCCCAAAATCAAGTAGGTTGGATGCAACTGAGCGATGCAGCTCTTATGGCTGTAGTAAAGTGTTAGTTGTTGCCCATCACTTTGTTAAATCAATCTCCAAGAAATTTTTACTGTGATTATCTGAAGGGAAGTCTGCCACAAAGTTAATAGCTGTTACGCCATGGATGGTGTTGTAAGAGCTACCACAGGATGTAAAGGCAGTATTAAACAGTATTTCTCAAGAACAATGTGACACTACCAGGTGCTGACAGTTATTCCTTATGGAATCTTTTGGATAAGGCAGTGAACCTTGAGCAATACTGATACTACACGTTTTATGGTGACCTATTTCTTAAAATCTGAAGTGATCCGTCTGGGCAACCTGTACAAATCCCAGTGGGTCGAGGCAAAAGTCCACCTACCTTGCTACCCATCTCTGACCCGGTAAGTGGCTAGGAAAGGCTGTTTAAAATAAATTGGGGAATGGAGTAAGTATGTAGTGCTACTTCCCAGTCTCTTTGGTAACTGGCAGCGCAGGCTCAGCCTATGATAGGTTCAGTAGATACAGTGTTTAAACCCCATGCTGCTGTATGTGGCACTCTAGGCAGTGGACATGTTCCTGTGCAAGTTACATGAGTACAGTATTCTTAACTTTTGTAGATAATCACTACTTTAAATATTCTAATAGTTCTGCTTTTGTGTACTCATAAATTTACCCACAAGCAAATGCCCTTGATCTTAATTTCCATACTGTGTTGACTGGGTCTTTTAGGATTACATTCCAGTGGATCAGGAAGAATTAAGAGACTATGTGAAAGCAAGGCTTAAAGTCTTCTATGAAGAAGAACTTGATGTACCCCTTGTCCTGTTCAATGAAGTCTTGGATCATGTGTTAAGAATTGACCGGTAAGTTCAGACTTCCATTGCTGCTTGTGTAAGCAGTATTTAGAATTATTCTAAAACAGAGTAGCCTCAATACAGAGTAAGAATGGAGCATGGTCTCATTGTTTTCTATAGAAAATATACTGCCAGCTTCCAGATAGCAGAATCCTATCTGGAAAGGTGTGTCAGTTTTGGTACCATCCTGAAGCTTAGGTTTTCTAGGAAAAGCTTCAGTAAGTTGCTAACACTTATCAATCACACTTGGTTGTTTTTCAGAATCTTCCGTCAACCACAGGGCCACTTGCTGCTAATTGGAGTCAGTGGAGCAGGGAAAACAACCCTGTCAAGATTTGTTGCCTGGATGAACGGTCTGAGTGTCTACCAAATTAAGGTTGGTGTGCTAGTTTAACTTCTAAAAACCTGTTTGTCAAAACCCCCACTTACATATTGACCCCTAAAATCCCATTAAAAGCACAACCAATATGTTAATGACCAATGTTAACTCTTACCAGGTTCACAGAAAATACACAGGTGAAGATTTTGATGAAGACCTTAGGACAGTATTGAGACGTTCTGGCTGTAAAAATGAAAAAATAGCTTTTATCATGGATGAGTCAAATGTCTTGGATTCTGGATTCCTGGAGAGAATGAACACTCTTCTAGCCAATGGAGAGGTAAGGAGATTTTAAGTAAATATTTTAAAGCACCTTTTTACAACCATAAACTACAACAAAACTATCTTTTGAATTAGGTTCCTGGTCTCTTTGAAGGAGATGAATATGCTACTCTCATGACTCAGTGTAAAGAAGGAGCACAGAAAGAAGGTTTAATGTTAGATTCACATGAGGAACTCTACAAATGGTTCACCAGCCAAGTTATTCGCAATCTCCATGTTGTGTTCACTATGAATCCATCTTCTGAGGGCCTGAAGGACAGGGCAGCTACCTCTCCTGCACTCTTCAACAGGTAATTGCTGCATATTCCAACATGTTTTACAAGTACTGTTAAAACAGTGCTTTTGGGGAAGTGTTCACAAATGCTTTGTATTTCAGATGTGTCTTGAACTGGTTTGGAGACTGGTCAACTGAGGCACTGTACCAAGTTGGCAAAGAGTTCACAAGCAAAATGGATCTTGAGAAACCAAATTACATTGTGCCTGATTACATGCCAGTTGTGTATGATAAGCTGCCACAGCCACCATCGCACAGGGAGGCTATTGTTAACAGTTGTGTGTTTGTTCATCAGACTCTTCACCAGGTATGTTATTATTACACTGCTTAACTTACTTCTAGAACGTGGCATCATGCCTCAGTTTCCTAAAAAGTATGATCCTAGGCATCCAAATAAATTTTAAAACAGTGCATACTGTGCAACTTTTTGTTCTTTAAAGGCTAATGCTCGGCTGGCAAAACGAGGAGGCAGAACCATGGCAATCACACCACGCCACTATTTAGACTTCATCAACCATTATGCCAACTTGTTCAATGAGAAGCGAAGTGAACTGGAGGAACAGCAGATGCACTTGAATGTTGGTCTGAGAAAAATCAAGGAAACAGTTGATCAGGTACGTATCTCTAAAACTTTGACCTCTATAAAGCCGGGGTGAGTAAGTAGATCTCCATGCTCAATATGAATTCCCTCTTCCATCTTACAATCAATCTCAGGTGGAAGAATTGCGGCGTGATCTAAGAATAAAGAGTCAGGAGCTGGAAGTGAAGAATGCAGCAGCCAATGACAAGTTGAAAAAGATGGTGAAAGATCAACAGGAAGCTGAAAAGAAAAAGGTAAAAATTCTTGTTAAATCTCTGTGCATAGCAAATATTTTATTTACAAAATAGAGCCTGCAGGGCAAGTACCAGAAGAATTTCAGCTTCTACAAAGCAGTATTTTGTCTGTGAAATTTCCTTATAGGTTATGAGCCAGGAGATTCAGGAGCAGCTGCACAAGCAGCAGGAGGTCATTGCAGACAAGCAGATGAGTGTGAAAGAAGATCTTGACAAGGTGGAGCCTGCTGTCATTGAAGCTCAGAATGGTATGTTAGCATCTCAAGAGATCACGCTGTGGTCTTGGATCTGAAACTGGTCTCTGGGAATGTGTTTTGTTGTGATCTGGGCTGGTCCTGTCTAATAAAAGTGTAGGCATTTAGCAGGGGGCTGAACAGCGTTTTGAGAAATCCCTTCTTTTAAATTCGCAGTCTTTGAGCTGTAATTTTTGTACTGTGCGTAGTACTGATCTGGTACTTGACACTTCTTTTAGGGGTTTGTGGCTTAGTTTCTGGCAGACCAGTTGTAGAGAGAGCAGTGATGCCTTGCTGCTGCACAGACAGCATACAGTCAAGCTGTCTTTTCATTAAATTGGATAGACAAATCACTGGTTTGAGTGAATCATTTTTGGGCAGCGGAGTAGGTTGCCTGTGCCCATTTGTCAAGCTGACATTCATGGGAGTGTGTCCTGTAATAGTAATTATTGAGTAATATCTGCTTCTCTAATAACTCCATATTCCTTTTGAGAATCTTGAAGCATTTTTATAAATACCAGGGTACTCTGCTGAGCTTTGCTAACTGTTTTCTTCCCAACCAACACTCTTCATCTTTCTGTCACTGGTTAGCTGTGAAGTCAATAAAGAAGCAGCACCTGGTAGAGGTCCGTTCCATGGCTAATCCACCTGCAGCAGTTAAGTTGGCACTGGAGTCCATCTGCCTGCTGTTAGGTGAAAGTACCACTGACTGGAAACAAATACGTTCCATCATCATGAGAGAGAACTTCATTCCAACCATTGTTAACTTCTCTGCTGAGGAAATCAGGTAAAGTGCAAGTGTGAGATATTTATATGGACAAACCATTTACAAGGAACAGAGGGTCTTACCTGGACTTTCCTCTGTGTAATCACTTTGGTAGCACTTGTCTTGATACCAGCTTATTGCACATGTTGAACATGCAGGTGGTACAGGAAATAGACTGCTGAAGCCAAGGTGCATCATGCAAACTGGGACAAAGAAACTGCTTATATAACTTTGAGGCATGGCTGCAATGCAGTGTGTTGGTGTCCAAAGCTACATTGTCAGTTGAAAGTGGTTTTGCAGCACTAAAGATCAGGCTGCTGAGGGCTTTATTCAGCTTAGGAGGTCAGCCTCCGAGCTGGCTCTGAACGTGAGCAGAAGATCAGGCTAGAGACATCTGAATTCCCTTCCAACTCCAAATTTTTCAGAGCAGAGTTGAGCAATTTGTGAATGACTAATCTTAAAATATTGATAAAAATTTTTATCCACTTGTAAGCTGTAGTTTCTGAGACAACATGTTGGACTACTTAAAACATCCCAGCTACCAGTCAACAAAACTGCCAGGAAATGTTTATTGTCTGCTGTGGAAGGCAGGCTAGATAAAGGGGTACTGAGCACCTGACACATGACAGTGTACTCATGCTATCTGTAAAATTTTTCCCTTGCAGTGATGCCATCCGGGAGAGGATGAAGAAAAACTACCTGTCAAATCCAAGTTACAACTATGAAATTGTAAACAGAGCATCACTGGCCTGTGGACCTATGGTGAAATGGGCAATTGCACAGGTAAAGTCAGCTTGAGGAGGCAAAGACAAGGTGAAAAGAGTGAGCTAGAAGGCATATGGCAATGTCTAAAGGCTCTGAATTTGCCTTTATTCAGCTAAGTGTTGCACGCTATTTTGCTTCACAGAAATGGGTAGATGGTTCAGATGAATGCTGATGGGATATATAGTGCCATGCCAGAGAGTTACTGGCCAGTTGCAATACAGCCTCTGCACTGAAAAGCTTTGTGTCGCTGTTGAGCGCTAGCTGAGGACTGACCCAAGTTCTCAGACAAGCGAAGAGAGGAGAAAAGCACTTTATTGTTTTGAATTCCATATATATAGAGTTTACAGAAGTGCCCCAGATTGGTCAGCCCGAGACCTCCCCCTAGGCACAATTGGCCAGGCCCGAACTCACTCAATCCGGAGAAACTGTTTGCAAAACATCCAAACTTTATCTTGTTTATGAAATATAGCAAAATGTTCCCACGGGAAGAACCTGTGCTAGCCACAGCTTTGTTTACAGTAAACATTAGTGGGTGCTTTCTGTATGTATTGTCATTCTACAGGGCAGTGCAGTTCTCCACTGGAAAATGTAATGCAGTCCTCTTAATGAGAGAAAGATGCAGTTGAATGCTGTGGTTCTTGTTAACACATGTCATTTTAGAAAGTATAAAGTTTTTGCCATTTGCAGCTGAACTATGCTGATATGTTGAAAAGAGTGGAACCTCTACGCAATGAACTGCAGAAGCTGGAGGATGATGCCAAAGACAACCAACAGAAAGCAAATGAAGTGGAGCAGATGATTCGTGATCTTGAGGCCAGTATTGCCCGTTACAAAGAAGAATATGCAGTACTGATTTCGGAGGCTCAAGCTATTAAGGCAGACTTGGCTGCTGTAGAAGCAAAAGTAAGACTTTATATACCAATAATTTTCCATTCTTTAATCTTTGACTGTCCAAAATTGAATGGTTCTTCAAACTTGAGAGTGGACTTGGTTGCTTCCCCTGTGCAGTGCATTTGAGCTGTTTCATCTCTGCATGTCATGAGGCTTCTCAAGAAACCTGTCTGGAGTTAGAGAAATATCAACTCATGCTGCTACTTGATGAACAAGACAGTTCTCTTAAAGTTTAAAATACGTGCAAAGCCTTTGAAAACAGGCATCGATGTAGTGTGACTGTAATGTCTTAACTGGACTTCAGGGAGGGGAGTGTGGATTTCTCTATGTACTTGATCTCATAATTAGTAAGCTGCTACTGTGCTAGTACTTAGCACTTCTAAGTTCATCAAAATGACAGTTAAAATCAACACAATAAATTAACACTGAAGAGAAGAACCCCAAATTTAATCTTATTATGAGCTTTTAAATTTAACTTGGGCCTTGAGTCAGAATTTAAGTGTCCTGAGTGACTTGCAATATGACAGCATTTCATCATCTAAAGAATCTATTTCACCACTTATTTCTAGGTAAACCGTAGCACAGCTCTTCTGAAGAGTCTTTCTGCTGAACGTGAAAGATGGGAAAAGACAAGTGAAACTTTCAAAAACCAGATGTCCACTATTGCAGGAGACTGTTTACTTTCAGGAGCTTTTATTGCTTACGCTGGCTACTTTGATCAGCAGATGCGTCAGAATCTGTTCACTACATGGTCTCACCATTTGCAGCAAGCAAATATCCAGGTAAAGATACAATCAGGTTAAGTTAACCATAAATTGATTTACTGCAGGCATTAAGCTTTAAGATTGCTAAGTAAAGAATGGAGCTGTTGGAAAAGAACGCTTTGTAGAGCTGCATTTACTTAAAATGTCTTCACCAGCTGGTTGGACAATCTCAAATTAACTGTGTTTGGTTCCTGCAGTTCCGCACAGACATCGCAAGGACTGAGTACCTTTCCAACGCCGATGAGCGGCTGCGCTGGCAAGCGAGTTCTCTGCCTGCAGATGACCTGTGCACTGAGAATGCCATCATGCTCAAGCGCTTTAACAGGTACTTCATTCTAAGATGTGGAGTTCTAAAGCAACATTCTCACAACAGGCAGGATTTGCACCTACAGAATCACTGTAGCTTCTTCAAAGCACTGTTTCACTGGTGTGGGAACCTCTTATGTTTGTAAAAGCTTGTCAACGATGTGTAAACATAAAAACTCTCATTCAACTTTGCTTGCCTTTTTTATTATGCTTAGTTGTTAAAATAAGTTGCCTTGAACTGAAGCTATTTTGTTGCCCAAATACAAACTTACCTTTCAAAACTCTGAAGTGAGTCATTGAACCTGCCTCAACTTAGTGAAGAAATAAACAAGGTTTTAGAGTTGAGACTAATTATGCAATGTAAATTCATAAAACTGCTTAGACTGACTGCAGTCAAAACCTAAATAATGAAAGTGTTTTATTATTAACTTAAGGTATCCACTGATCATCGATCCCTCTGGGCAAGCGACAGAGTTTATCATGAATGAATATAAAGACCGTAAGATAACTCGTACAAGTTTCTTGGATGATGCTTTCAGGAAGAACTTGGAAAGTGCCTTGAGATTTGGTAACCCACTTCTAGTTCAGGTTAGTGGCATGATCATGCAGAAACTATTTAAATTCTTGAATTCTGCCATGTGTACTAGAAAAGTTTATGATTGTTCTCTTAGTAACGTGCAAGCAACTTTATTTTCAACTTATAATTTACTAACTAGTGATACATGAGGTGTTAGTCCTGAGAAGAATTAGTGAGCTACAAAATCAAAAGAAGGTATTTCATTTCCACCATTTCAAGATCAAATTCTTTTATTTTGAAATTATCTTTCTTTACTTCCACATTATAAAATTACTTACAACCTGTCTATCTGTTCCTTAGTTTTCATGTGCTTTCTCTAGTCATAGATAATGGCAACTAATATGGCTAGTTACCTAGAATTAAATCTGCTCTGAGAATCAGGGAGAAGTTTCGGTAATAGGAAGAAATCAGCAACTCTAGGAATAGTTGACTTTCACTTGAGATGGGTGTGGTTTTTGATTCTTAGTATGGAAATGGGAAAAGTAAGATCAGTAACTGCAGTAACTGTTGCTTGTGCTGTTTAGAATAGGGCTTATATGCAGTAGAACTAGCAAAAGTACAACCACTAATAATACTTCCCTTCTGTGCCTGTGTAGCTCAACTACACATCTAAAATGCAGCTACCTTCTGAACATGATCCCTATTCCAAACCAAGTGCCAATTTCTGGCTTACCGGAATTTTAAGCCCCAGTTGGACTGGGAGTTTGAGCTTGAGACATTTGCAAACAACAGTCTTTAACACATCTGTCTCTCTAGGACGTGGAGAGCTATGATCCAGTTCTGAATCCTGTTCTGAACCGTGAAGTCCGCAGAACTGGAGGCAGAGTTCTGATTACTCTGGGAGACCAAGATATTGATTTGTCACCATCCTTCGTTATCTTCCTTTCCACCAGAGATCCAACAGTAAGTAAAACAAAAGCTGGCCTGTTTGTAGAAATGGCATGAGAAGAGAACTGAGAAAGTTTTTCCATCTTTCCTGTGACAGGTTGAATTCCCACCAGACCTCTGCTCTCGTGTTACATTTGTGAACTTCACAGTAACTCGCAGCAGCTTACAGAGCCAGTGTCTGAATGAAGTCCTGAAAGCTGAAAGGCCAGATGTTGATGAAAAACGCTCTGACCTCCTCAAGCTTCAGGGTAAATTTACCAAAATTAACTTCCTCCCATTCTAAAAGAATACAGTGGGTTTACTCTAGAAATACATAGCAAAATATCTTCAAACTCTGTTTTTTCAGGATGCCCTGAGGCAAAGTACACACAATTCACATAATTCTTAGAAACTAACATATCTCTACAATATGACCTATTTTTTCTTCTAATTAAGGTGAATTTCAGCTGCGCTTACGTCAGTTGGAAAAATCCCTACTACAAGCACTTAATGAAGTGAAGGGACGTATCCTGGATGATGACACCATCATTACTACTCTTGAGAACCTGAAGAAGGAAGCAGCAGAGGTCACCAGGAAAGTAGAAGAGACTGATATTGTCATGCAAGAAGTGGAGACTGTTTCTCAGCAGTACTTGCCTCTTTCTACAGCTTGCAGTAGTATCTACTTTACTATGGAGTCACTGAAACAGGTAGGTTGAGTTCTTCCTGCCAGGAGCTTTGTGTATTTACTGTTTAAAGCTGAATAGGCACTGCCCAATATTATAGTTTGGTAGGTATACTCTGTTGGTTATCAAACAGCAGGATTGTAGAGAGAAAATTCAACTCTCTTCTCTTTCAGATACATTTCCTGTACCAATACTCCCTCCAGTTTTTCTTGGACATCTATCACAATGTCTTGTATGAGAACCCAAATCTGAAGGGAATTACAGACCATACTCATCGTCTCTCAATCATCACAAAGGATCTCTTCCAGGTTCATTTTTTTAACTAATAAATGTAATTTATTAATAATTTTTGAAGGGTCAGAGTTCAAGGCTTCTTACACTGCTACTCTGTTTTGTTCCTAGGTGGCCTTCAATCGAGTGGCACGTGGCATGCTGCACCAGGATCACATAACATTTGCCATGCTGTTGGCCCGGATCAAACTGAAAGGCACTGTTGGGTAAATGTTTGTTTTCTTGCTTCACTTAAGTTGAAAAAGAGAGGGCTGTCTTGAAGGCACCTAGCTAAAATCTTCTTTTGCTTTAATATTAGGGAGCCTACATATGATGCAGAATTCCAGCACTTCTTGAGAGGAAAAGAGATTGTACTGAACACTTCATCTCTCCCCAAAATCAATGGTTTGACTGTAGAACAAACAGAGGCAATGATGAGGTTGAGCTGCCTCCCTGCATTTAAGGACCTTGTTTCAAAAGTTCAAGCTGATGAGGTAAGTGTTGGGTAGGGTCTGTTTCTCAACTGAGCTATCTTGTTAAGCTTTTTGGGTGTCTGCTTGAAGAGCTTCATACTTACAAGTAAGGTCTCCTACTTTGGGAAGAGAAGCCCTAAATGTATGTCCCACATTCTGTCCTTATCTTAAATAATGTCTGTTTGGTTTGCCCTTTCTATTTTTATATCAGAAGTTGAATTCTCTTTACTACATCTAGTAGTAAAGCCTAATAGTCTAACCTGAGGTAAAATAACATACAGCTTGGGCTGGGACTTGGTAGAGATCTGTAGAATCAGAGGTGCTGGAGGCTATCAAGGAAATGATTTGGCTCATCTAAAGAAAGTATAATAGGCAAAGTGTAATTTCAGTTTTACATGTCCTTGCAGCAGGTTTCTGATATCTTGAAACTCAACTTCAGTTTTTTTGCTTTTTTTTTCTTTTCAATACAGCAATTCTGTATCTGGCTGGATAGCAGCTCCCCCGAGCAGACTGTACCATACCTTTGGACTGAAGAAAGACCTGCAAGTAAGTGAAGTTGCACTGTTGTCCATACCAGTCCTATTGCACTGATCTAAGCAATTACTATGATTTTAAAAGCAATTCCAAAGTAGAACTTTATTTTGGACCTTAATGGTTAGGAAAGTAATAAAGTTGGGATTGTGTAAGAACCTCAGGTATAGTGGGATTGGTTCTGGGTTGTTTTGGGGAGGTTTGTTTGTTTGGTTTCACTGGGCTTTTTTAAACCAAACTGTTCTAATTGGTAGTTACTACCCTTCATTGCTGCACCATAAACTGGTCTTCCACTGAGGATGAAATGTAATTCTGCAATCTCATTGGATTGTATAATGGTTTGGATTAACCTTAGTCATTGCCAAACTAAAAATAGCTCAATACTCTAAAAAGCTCCAAGACACAGATTTTCTGAGGACAGGGCTGGTGTAGTAGAGTATTTCAGCCTGCAGCTGTATCTAAGCAGGAAGTCTTACCTCTTACTACATTAGTTGTCAGTGTTAATTTTTTAAGGGTGACAACTTGAGGGTAATTGTTGCCTTTCAGTTCCTCCCCTATCTGAAAGGTAACTTTAGGAAGTGTTTGCTGTCTTTGATCATTCCTGGCTCATTCCTGTAGCTTTCTAAATTAAGGATTCTAAGCTTGTATTTACTAGCTGCTTGACCATTAACTGAAGCAGCTCTAGGGTTGTCTACCCTGTCCATACTAGACAAGTGTATATGACTTCAAAGTCTAGCAGACGAGCAGATTATTTTGTGAATGAGAAGATATGAAGAGATCTGTTGTCCCTGGAAATTAAAATCACTCATGGCAATAATTCTAGCCTGTAGATTTTGTAAACCAGCTGAAGCTGGTAAGTTTTTTTCAGTTGTCAAGTTGAAAACAGAATATAAGCATTTCATTGAAAAGTTGCATCAGATCTTTCAAAAGGATAATTAACTTTCTAAATACGTAGTCTTCACAACAAGATGGGGAGAAATTGAATGATTAATTGAAGAGAGGAGGGTGGTGAGGATGGTTTCCTTAGGTATCCATCTAATCCTGTCTCCCCTTTCCAGCTCCCATTGGACAGGCCATTCATCGCTTGCTTCTGATCCAGGCCTTCCGTCCAGATCGTTTGTTGGCCATGGCACATACCTTTGTTTCAACAAATCTTGGAGAGTCTTTCATGTCCATTATGGAGCAGCCTTTAGATCTCACCCACATTGTGGATACAGAGGTAAACTACTTGTTTTTGAAAGGCTAAAATCCTGAGACAATGCTTAGTGCCACCTTGCATGAGTTCCACAGTGAGTTGAGCTATCCAATGGACATTTTTTCCACTTACCTTTCTCCCACTGGTATGAGGAGTGGATTATTTTTCTGTTTGTTAATATAAAACTAAGAGTAACAATGGTTTTAGTTGTACAGAAGGAAGAAACACTGAGCTTACTGCATTCTCATATTTATCCAGTGATTGATTCATATCCTTTTCAACTTCTTGGAGCACAGGTGAAACCAAATACCCCTGTGCTGATGTGTTCAGTGCCTGGTTATGATGCCAGTGGTCATGTTGAAGACCTTGCAGCTGAGCAGAATACACAGATTACTTCTATTGCTATTGGTAAGAGCATACCTTATTTCAGCATCTAAGCATAAATGAAATTGTTAGCAGTAGGAGATTTAGCAACCCTTCTGTCTTTTAGGTTCTGCTGAAGGGTTTAACCAAGCAGATAAAGCAATAAACACAGCAGTGAAATCTGGAAGGTAAGTTCTATTTCATTTTCAACTAGAGTACTGCCTAGTAGAAAGGTAGAAGGGGGGAGTTATCTATTGAGTAAAGAGATAAAACTGTGAGTAAAAAAAGAGGTGGTACTATACTTTTGAATTTTTTGTAATAGCAATCACATCCGTTTACGTCTTCTATTGAAATATTTTCAGAAGTAGGTTGTATCTGCAAAACAAGAAAGTTAACCCATTTACAGTACATAGTAACTGATCCTTTGTAGAACACAGTTTTAAAAGAGGGAGGAAAATCTAGCAGTGATACCATGTTGTGTTCCTGTTTGTGATGTTCACAGCCAGGGTCCATCCATAAGATGTTTACTGAAAAGCACTTGTTCTGTTTCAAAAATTACAGATGGGTAATGCTGAAGAACGTTCACCTGGCTCCTGGCTGGCTCATGCAGCTAGAAAAGAAATTACATTCCCTACAACCCCATGCTTGCTTCAGACTCTTCCTTACTATGGAGATTAATCCAAAGGTAACACTGGTTTAAAACTTGATTCTCTGGCAGAGTAACTGGCTTGCAGAGCTAAGAGTGCTCCCTGGGAAGGTCTTCTCATGACTGCCTTTCTGCAGTAAAGAAGAAGGAAAATACAGACCTGTTGGGGGAGTTATTAGCCTTGCTTTCTGATAAGTAAATTGTAGCTGAAAACTTCAGACCATTCCTTTTGCCGATTCCCCTACTCTCCAAAAGAAAGGCAGGGCTTCATGTGCTCACCATGAGGTTTTGAAGCTGATGCAGACTGTGCTGGGATTTAATTTAGTGAAGGCTCAAGCAGCTGGATTTGAACTTACTGATCTTCTCTAGGTGCCAGTGAATTTGTTGCGTGCCGGCCGAATCTTCGTGTTTGAGCCTCCTCCTGGTGTAAAAGCAAACATGCTGAGGACCTTCAGTAGCATTCCAGTTTCTAGGATGTGCAAGGTAAGGCTGCAGTTTGTGTCCATGAAACTAAATAGGAAGACCATGTTTGTTGAAATCTTACCTTAGTTGATAAACCCTTGGCTTCTAAGATGTACCTGAAGTGTTTTTCTTTCCTCATCCGAGTAAAGTAGTAGTTGCTTTTTCCATTGGTAGAATGTATTCCATTTTGGCAGCAATCTAGCATTAAATCTGATACTTTCTAGTCTTTTAGCAGGCTTTGGTTTTATCAGTTCGCTTGAGTAACAGTTATTTGGTTTTGTGTTGTTTTTTTCTCCCCACTTCTAGTCTCCAAATGAGCGTGCTCGTTTGTATTTCCTCCTTGCCTGGTTCCATGCCATTATCCAAGAGCGCCTGCGCTATGCTCCTTTGGGTTGGTCCAAGAAATACGAGTTTGGAGAGTCTGACCTGAGATCTGCCTGTGATACAGTGGACACCTGGTTGGATGATACAGCGAAGGCAAGTAGTGTTGTGTACTTAGATACAGGTAACAGATTACTTTGGATTTTTGGTGAAACAGGCTATTCTGGAAGCATTTAGGAAGTTAAATGAGTAGGCACAAAAATCCTGTTGGCAATTTAACAATTATTTCCTGCTTATTATAGGGTCGCCAAAACATTTCCCCTGATAAGATCCCCTGGTCTGCACTGAAGACACTGATGGCCCAGTCTATCTATGGAGGTCGTATCGACAATGAATTTGATCAACGTTTGTTGAACACTTTCTTGGAACGTCTGTTCACTACCTTAAGTTTTGACAGTGAATTCAAACTGGCTTGCAAAGTTGATGGACACAAAGATATTCAGATGCCAGATGGAATCAGGTATCATTTTTTCCTTATCCTGATTTCTGTGTACAGCTTTCTTTTCTTAAATTAAAAAACTGCATACAAAGGAGAACAACAAAGCACATAACCTGTATTCTGTGCTATGTAAACATCTGTCTCAGGCAAAGCATTACCTTGGCATTCTTACAGAGGAAACCTTTTAATGAATATTAAAACTCTGCCTTGCAGGCGTGAAGAGTTTGTCCAGTGGGTTGAGATGCTGCCAGATACACAAACACCATCATGGCTGGGCCTGCCAAATAATGCAGAGAAAGTTCTTCTCACCACACAAGGTAAATCCAGGGCTTTAACAATGTCTTCCGTAGATTACCAGGCCACCATTTTAACTAAAAAGCCAAAGAGAAAAACAAATTTTGCTGAAGTCAATAGCTTTCTCCTTCACCCTCAACATAATTGGTTTAACTTCTGCAAGGTAAGACACTTGAGTAGTCCAAAAACTGGCCAGAAGCTTGTGAATCAAAAAAGCCAGTTACATTTAGTCTTCCAGATGGCAAGCTCCTATCCTGAATCTGGAAAGCTTTTTGTAAGCTTCTGGAGCCACCTACAGCTGTGCAGTTCTGCATCTGAGGTCTAGACTAGGAATAATGGAAATTCCTGATTCTTGCATGGAAGTTTTAATCTTGATGCCACTGCTTCTCTGACTAACAGCAAATCTTCTGCTTTAGGCATAGATATGATCAGTAAAATGCTGAAAATGCAGATGCTGGAGGATGAGGATGATCTGGCTTATGCAGAAACTGAGAAGAAGACAAGAACTGATTCTACATCTGATGGACGCCCAGCCTGGATGAGAACACTGCATACCACAGCCTCTAACTGGCTTCACCTTATCCCACAAACTCTAAACCATCTGAAGCGGACTGTGGAAAACATTAAAGTAAGAACTACGTTTTATTTAACATGGGCATAGGAAAGCACAAGTTCAGGTGCATTGTGGTTTGCCAGTACCAATTACACTGCTCAGGTGTTAATGGAACCTATTGGTGCTGATTCTGAGTGCCATAGCCGTGTAATGACCTGCTAGGTTTCTTGAAATGCTCCTAAAACCTGGTTTATGTCTTCTGGGTATTATTTGAAGAATTTGGGTATTATTTAACAAAATGGAATGGCAAACACTGTAGCCAGGGAGCTGCAGCAGGGAGTCTGCATTAATTATTCAACTGTGACTTCTACTGTCTTGTTTCTCCGAGGGAGAGGAGACAGGTGGTTGTAAAACAGTGTCTGCAATCACTTTCTGCACCACAGACTGCATATTTGTGTTCAGTGCTTGCAGTCACAGTGTCACTGCTCAGTCCATCCAGAATTTGGGGATTGCTTTTCATTTTCCAGCAAGAACTTTGATCTGCAGCTTACTTTCAATGTTTTGACCATCAGGATCCTTTGTTCCGGTTCTTTGAGAGAGAGGTGAAAATGGGAGCTAAGCTGCTCCAGGATGTTCGTCAGGACCTGGCAGATGTGGTTCAAGTGTGTGAAGGGAAAAGAAACAAACCAACTATTTGCGTACACTGATAAATGAGCTGGTGAAAGGTATGGGAATTTGAATCAGCATCTCCAGTGCTGTCTTTGCTTCTTGCACTCTGTAAGAGGCTGTTGTGGTCAGCAGCTTAAAAAAAAGAGCCAAAAATGGTAGAGAAATGTGGATAGGCTTTGCCATTTGACACAAGTAATACTTAAAGTTGAGGATAAAATTCCAATTGGTTTGGTTTGCGATTTCAAGTTGAGGTTGATAATAGCCTAATAATAATATAATAAATAGGCTATAGTAGTAATATTATTGGGCCTTTTTTGTACAGTTTATATTAGCAGCTTAATTTCTAAGATAAAAATCTTTCTAAATTCTCAATTTCTGACCTGTGACAGAACAAAGTTATTTATACCACCAAATGAGTAATATTGGTCTTATAAAATCTCCTAGAAAATATTCAAGTTCTCTGAATTTCTGTTTAAAGATTATACATAAATGTGGAATTTTCACACACTACTGCATGTAGTAATAAATTAAGATTTTAACAAAAGCATTTTCTGAAACAGAGACGCTTGACCTGTTCAGTTTTTTCTAAAGAACTCAAATCTTCATGCAGAGTTGAAGATTAGGTGTTGCAGCAATGTCTGTAACTGCAGCTGCTCTTGGAGGCTGTCTGTAACTGTGAGTGGCATTTTAAATACAGAGTAGACTTGAAGGCCATTTGCTGTGTAATCTTTGAAAGTGCTTTCACTTACTGAGGGATCTTTTAAAATAGAGGTTGATATTCTAGTCCAAGTCTTCAAAGTTTCAACATAGTGTGTCATTTCAACCTGTATATGAACAAAACTTAACTCTAATCACTCTTTTGGTAGGTATTTTGCCTCGTAGCTGGTCTCATTACACAGTGCCAGCTGGTATGACTGTTATCCAGTGGGTGTCTGACTTCAGTGAGCGTATTAAACAGCTCCAGAATATTTCCCAGGCAGCTGCATCTGGTGGAGCAAAGGAACTGAAGGTACCTTGTGCTGACTTCTCAGGGTTATTGGTGGAGCTGTGTAACTGCTTCCTGCAGTCTTCACATCAGGACTTCTAAATAGCTCCTCAGTCAATGAACTTGAGTCAGTGTTGTCTGAAATGTCTGTAAATACTGCTGAGTGTCTCCTGATCTCAGCATGATGAGGCTTAGCAGGCTAACTGTGCACAGAGATCAGAGGGAGCTTTAGTATTGTGGAACAACAGGAGACAAAGCCTTAGAGCAAAAAGCATCTTAGCAGTTACACAGTGTTCCAGTAGTCATTAACTAATACTGCAGCTGAAATACTTTTTTCTCTTATATTTTCCCCTTAAATAGAACATCCATGTGTGCCTTGGTGGCCTGTTTGTACCAGAGGCATATATTACTGCTACAAGACAATATGTTGCCCAAGCAAACAGTTGGTCCCTTGAAGAGCTCTGTCTTGAGGTCAATGTTACAACTACCCAGAACGCAGTCCTGGATGCCTGCAGCTTTGGAGTCACAGGTGAGCTTAGCTGAAGGAAGGGACCTTGCTCTGAAATGTTTTCAGAAGCTTCTGGTATTAAATGGACTATATCCAATGAAAAAATCCTGTCATTGCAAAAGTTAATACACACTTTCTGAAAGTGTTTAGAGATTAGTTTGATATTAGTTATGAGGGAAGTACTTACAGTGCTAATAAATCCCAAGGCTGGGGTCAGCATATATTGAAGTGGTATTGCGTAGTGTATCACCTACAACTTCTTCATTTTGCAGGATGAAATACTTCTCATTTAGTGGACTTAGCCCTTAAATGATACAGAGGGAGACAGCCTTTGGATGTATGAAAACTCTTAGAACTCTAAACTGTATTGCAATTTGCAGGCCTGAAGCTCCAGGGAGCTACATGCAGTAACAACAAGCTGTCACTTTCGAATGCCATTTCGACTGTTCTGCCCATTACACAGCTTCGCTGGATCAAGCAGACAAATGCTGATAAAAAAGCAAATGTTGTAAGTATTGATAAAAATATTCAGGTATACCGAGCAATTTTTTTCCTGAGGCTTTAGGGATATCTGTACTGGGCACCACAAATCAAATTGGTGTTCTCTAATTGCTCCTGCCGTCAGTTGGCATCTGATTTCCAGGCTAGCAGCAAACAGACCTAATGCTGACCATGTTTTTCCTTTGTAGATAGATAAAAAGTGAAAACATAAAAAAATACTGGTCAGTGCTGTTGAGGACAAAACTCAGATTTACACCTATAGCAGCATCTGTGAATTTATTAAGCCTTGGGGTTTTCCTCATATTTTGTGCTCTGAATTATCTGAGGCTAAATTCCTATCTCAGTACCGTATAGTGTTACGGAAACCTGTTACACTCTTCAGCTGTCTTACACAACTCTTCTATATTGCTGCTTTTCCCCAGGTTACTTTACCAGTTTATCTGAACTTCACTCGTGCTGATCTGATTTTCACTGTTGACTTTGAAATTGCCACCAAGGAAGATCCCCGCAGCTTCTATGAGCGTGGTGTTGCAGTTCTCTGCACTGAGTAAACAATTTTCTTTTCATTGGTTAATGCTATAGTAAGTGTCAGTCTTCTATGTAGTGTTCACCTGTACTTTTGTAATCAGGGCAGGTTAGCAGATGGATTTGTGTCAAGTTGGCTGGAGAGGCAGCAGTGTATTGGGATGCTGATAGGCCAGAGAGATTTCTTGGAAGGAAAATTGTATGAGAGTTTTAGATGGTTATTGATAGATGTGATGTTCGATGGATTGTGTTATATTAAATAAAATATATAGCAAAAACTTTGACTGTCTGTTTCTGTTAATATAATTCTTAGTGATGTTTTTGGTCTGGAAAACCTACACCCTTGATCTTTTCAGAGAATAACTATAAGTTGCTCTTTGAGCTAACTTCCAGTAACAGGAACCTTGGAATGTAAGTCTGTAGTGCAGTAAGACACAAAGCCTGACATCTGCTCTGATAATTCAGGCCATTGCATTAATTACTTGCAATGGACTGGTTCTTACTTGAAGTAACCTGCCACGATGCATTGAGAAGCTGGAGCTATCCTGAGCTAAACTTCCTTGTGCTATTGACTGTAGAGCTTCCTCTTTCTAAAACTGCTTTTATGATGGAATAGGCCTTCAGACTGATGTCTCAGTAACCTAGGAGGAGGCTATTAAATGCCTACACAAGGAGTTACAGTATTATTTCAGACTCTCACATGTGACCAGCTGTTACTAAATTAGGGGAGCTGAGAGTTGCTGCTAATTGCTTGGGTTGCTCTAATGGTTTGGGCATTTCCTTGCTTTTTCTGATCCTGAATTCATTAACTAAGCATTTATGCCTTTCTGACCATCCTCTCAGAACAACTGTCCTCTCTAGCAGTGGTTAAAATCAAGTGTTCCAAGGTGTGTATGAAGAATGCAGGTACACAGCTTTCCAATCTCAGAAATCTTGAGAGCCCCTTCCTTCAGTGTTTGCTCCTATGAAAGCAGTGAATTTCATCAGCTCTAGTGTTTTTTCTGTGATAAGGGGTTCTATAGTACAACCTTGTGCTGAGAGGAAAAATTGGTATCTCAGCTTACCTCACATACTTGTTTTCACCAATACCTGCTGGTTACTAAACCAGAATCCTGTCTGCCCTCTCCCTACTGTTTTGCAGAGTTATTCACTGAGATTGAATTGTCCTGGCTGGTTTTGTTACCTTTTAAAGTGTGAATCCCAGACCAGTGAATCACATAGTCTTTGTGCCTGTAGTTCTTACCCCGTTGTGAGGAGCAGAGATGAGGACTACATGCATCATCATCCAAGATGAGTTGTAACTATAATGCCCTTGCTTTATTTCAGCCTCTGTGAGATGCTGTGCTTTTCAGCACTAGAATATTAATGTCTGACATTGTACAGAAAACAGCAGACCTCCTGCCAGAGCAGCATGCTCTGGGTGCCAGTTGCAACATGAAGTATTGACCTAAATCAAGATCTGGTTTTTGGCTGTTTAGATGATTGTGCCCCTTGCTTTCAGCAGCTGCTGTTTGTGCACAGCTCATAGACCTGGGCTGTGGCACCACTTAGAGCTACTATTAAAACTCTGCTCAACCACTCCCATCTATTGGCAAATGCTGATGAGGAGATCAAGAGTCTCAAGTATTCTAGAGTTTGAGCTTCCCCAGTTCTTCACCTCTTCTATGTTAACTGCTGCATTAGGCCTGAATTAACAAAAGGTGCAACTTCCAGTTCACAAATTAATCCACAGCTGGATTCTCAGAGTGAATAAACATATTCCAATGAGTATATACTGTCCCGTGTGGCTTACCTTTCCACTTACTTCCCTCCTGCTCCTGTTGTGTTTTTTCCTAGTGGATTATGTATTTCAGCATGCTGTGTAAAACAACTGGTTTGAGTGAAATCCTCTTTAGGTGAGATTAGGGTTCTTGGCTGCAGTTTGAAAGTCAGGAGTTCAGTTTTATTTAGCCTCAGCTGAAAGGCCTGAGAGCTGGGCTGTCTATCCCAGTCTAATGGACTTTAAATGGTACAACATCTTTGCTCCAAGGCTGAAGGGCTTGGCTGCACCACAATGTCATATTTTTTAAGCTTTTCACAAGTCTTTTTTCTGGAGAGAGCTGTAGCCTAATTGCAGTACACACAAGTCTACAGCTGCGAGTGGTTGGTTGTTGGTTTGTTTGGGGTTTTTTTCCAATTAACATCACCGTTTTCACTGCAGCAATCTTTGCCTCCGGGACAAATCAAGAGGCAACCACAGTAGCTTCTGTCTTGAGGCAAAGGTCTCTGAAACTCACTGTTTAACCACATACGTTCCAAGCTGATTAAAAACCATTTCCAGTCGGGGGAATGAGGATGAAAGAAAAGTTGCTTTAATAAATACACAGGTGAAAAGGTGCAAAACAAGTAGTTAATATTTTGAGTAGTTTTCCATCTTACGAAAGAAACTGGAAATTAAAAATCTGTGCCAGTTGTACAAAACAAATACTCTCACAAGTTGTTGCTACTAACATCTTTCAATCCGTCATTATACTTTCATCATTATACTAGTAGTTCCTCTCCCACACAAATGGACAACCCAGATTCTAAAGGTGATAAAAGAAATTAGCATACAGGAGAGGGAGATCAGAGATACAGTTTTTGCTTCCTAACTAGCCTCCCATCTGGCCAGCTCTGTGGTAGAGTGATTGCTCTCACCAAGAAGCTCTGAGCTGATGTGTTCCACCTCACATTGTAAACACTGATTTGGCAGCTACACAGAAACTGCCCAAAACATTGGTCAAAGCAGGTAGGAGCAGCTATGGTAACAGCAACTAGACAATTTCCCCTGCTTTGAAGGAGAAAGTAAATGGTATTTTGCCAGTAGTTGCAGTCAGTTGAGCGTGATGCAGTTCAGCTCGTGCTAGTCAAACCTGTAAGATCCTTCACCACTCTGAGGGAGGTCAGGCACAGCAAGAGCCAAACACTGACACGAAGCAGCTGCCAGGCAAGCCGTGGCTGTTGAAAGCTAATTGCAGCCAAGAAGTCCTTCTTCCTTCCCTCCTCATCAAACCCTTGTCAACATTGGTGAAATTACACTGAAACTGAGCAGGTGCCTCCAGTACTGCACACAGGAGCTGGAGCTGGTGCTTGCAGAGGCCCTGGGCCCCAAGCTTGGCTGTCATGCTGAGGATATACCTTTGCTAGTTTTCACTAGAATTGCCACACTTGTTTGATTCCATTTTTCAGATGGATCTCAGAGCTTACAGTGCAGTGCGTTTGTAACAGGCATGAGGCAGCAGTTTGTTCAGTTCAGGTACACTCTGCAAAAGAAATCTCTACCAGGATGATTCTTCAGAACAGTTTGTCCAATAATTTATTCATCCCTTAGATTAGGTTGCACGGAATTTCTTGAGTTTTTCACTGGCACCCTCTGGGGCAGGAATGACTCGTTTTCTTTTAATTACCGGCTGCTTGGCCATTGTGCCATCACAGGGAGCTGTGAGTAGGGGCTGTGGAGCAGTGTCAGCTGGGCTTGCAGGGAGAGCCACGGAGGCTGAAGGGTTAATAACCATCGGTAAGGTGCATTCAGGTTTCAGCCCTGTGGGGGGAAATGCTTCTGTGGCTGGAGGCAGCTCAGGTGATGGCAACAGGAGATCATTCTTGTGGCTGGGAAGCTCCAGGGCTGCTATACAGTCATTTACTGCCTGAATTTCACTGACATTTGGAGGATTAGGGAAGGATTCTTCATCCTCTGAAGTATCAGCATCCTTCAAAGGCATTGCTTTTGGGGCACTGTTTGTCCATGGTGCATCTTTCATACCACAGTCAGTGTGAACAGATGCATCTTCTGAATCACCATCATAAGGATCTAAAAACTAAAATAAACATCTCTAAATGTGGTGGATGCTTATTTGTCCTTAGAAAAAGAAAAAAAAAAAAAAGATGCAACATACAATGGACTTAAAAATCCCTTTCAGCGTAAATCACAGACTTACTGTGGAAGTTTTTCTGTTTATCCACATATTCCTACCTCTATTTCAGTCTTTGGATGCTACACTGTGTAATACCCAAATACAAGAACTGTGTAATACCCAAAACCTACTTGCAGTCCCTTGGAATCCTTTACTTTCTTGAAGCCTCCAGCAAGTGGGCAAGGCACAACCTGTTTAAGAGAAGTTAACAAAGGTTTGTAAGGCACTTCCCTATAAATCATCAAAAGAAAACCAGAGTAGGTGGAAATCCTAGCCAAAAGGAAGCCAGATTGTCACCTTCCTAAAAGACAATAAAAAGTGTGTCTCAGTCTAACTTCTAAAGGTCTGGTAAAGTTAACCTAAAATAGAGCTATGGTAAGTCTTAGTGCACTTAAAACATTGCTCCAAAAAGAACAATGAGTAATTACATACCACCAGAAAAATAAACCAAATCAGCACTTAAATAATAGTAGTTAGGATACAATTTAGAGTTTAGAGAGCTTCCCTCCCACTCAGTTCCCTTTTTGTTCTTTCACATAGGGATGACTGGAAATCCTGAAATCGTGCTTAGAGTCTGGGCCTATTAATTTAAAAAAAAAAAAAAAAGGCATGTAGGGAGACTCCCTTTAGAAAGCAAATCCCAGGTACAAAAGTCTCACAAAGGGAAAAACGTTAACAGCAAGGAAAGTGGGAAAGTGCTTCTTGAGAAGGATCCACTGCAGGTGCTGGGAGAACACACTGCTGGTCAGTGCCTTGCTGCTTCCAGTGGGAAGGGGGAGAACTGAGCACAGCTGAGACAAAGCAGGGCTCAGGAATCTGGGCTCCACGGGAAACCAAAGGCTTTAGCTGAGGAGCTGAAGTCCAAGCCTATTTGTGACCATGTATTCTGCTGTGGTTCAAGAAAAGAGACATCCCCACAAAGCCCTTCTGCTTCTCCAAAGAGCCCAGAAATCCCCCAGTCCTGGCCTGGCACCTTCCTCAGCACCCTCAGGGAGGGCAGCCAGCTCTTTGTGCAGGCTGGCATCTCTGCAAGCCCTGCTCCCACCCTGCCCAGCCATCAGGCAGCTGGACTTCCAGCCTGCTTTCTCCCAGAAGAGCACAGACAACTCCAGCCTTGCCCTGACCTTTCTGGAAGGTGAAGTGGTGACAGATTCCTGGCAGGCAGCTTCTCCAAGTCACAGAGCACAGTGATTCACACAGACCAATAGCAAGCATCAATTCCAAAGACTTCTACCCACAAAATAAGTTGGTTTTTTTTCTCCACTCCAACACCAGTGTTTTCATCAACACTAAACACACTGGTTTGACAGAACAATGATCAAGAAATTACCAATATCCATAACTAACTGCTACAGCAACAGACCTGCTCTTAATCTCCTCCCAAATGGACAGCAAAAGGTAAAGGTTCTCCAGCCTGAGTTGTAGAAATCCCACCGGACCACAGCTGCTGAAAGTTAACCACCAGAAACAATCCTGGTTAGCACTTTCTTAGCATTTGTCTGCCTAAAACACTCTCTGTTTCCTGCCTCATCCCCCTAGAATCAACTTTTCTAAAGTTAGCAACAGCTGTAAGAAACAGCCAGATGGAGAGGGTAGTGTTGGGTTTGGGGTTGTTTTGGTTTTTTTCCCAGTCACAAAATCAACAGCCCCACAACATGCCTTAGATTTTCCCTAAGGAGGTTGAAGGAAGAGTTGGATACACATCAGGGAATCACACCAGCATCAGAACACTCAGTCAGTCCTTACCTTCACCCTGGATTCAGACTCAGACTCTGTGCTTGACTCCACTGTGCACTTCTGCTGCAGAGGAGGAAGGGAAAGAAATGTCACTCAAAGCAGAAGTTACTGCAGCTTCAGGCTGAAGCTGAAGTTCTAGTACAAACTAGGTGCTGAGTTTCTCCAAAGCTTTCCCATCTGAAGCCAGCTTGTCTTTCCAAATATCCCACAGCTGTGGTGCTGGTTGGGTTGTGCAAATGAGACACAAGGGAAAACCAGAAGTCTCTCCCATCACTCCTCACCCCCAGAAACACAAAGGGAAGCAGTCCAGAACGTGCCTTGCACTTGCTAAGAATGGTTACTCCAGGCCTGTGAGTAACTCTACCAAACAATTTTTAGTTTGCACTGTGGTTCTGTTTGTTTCTTTGCATTTAGTGGCCCTACAGCTCAGGAATGTAATTGCAGATAAATGACTCAAAACATCCTCATTTTTTCTAAAGCGCTTGCTTAGAAAGAGATCTTACAAACAGCTCCCCTATTCCCCAGGGGGGTAGCTCAGAAGTGAAAGAGCTTGTTCCATCCTTCCCATTTAAACTAAATAATCCACACCTGTTTTTCATGCACTCTTTTCCAGCCCAGCCAGCTGCACCATCAGGCCAAGGGCAAACCAAAAAACACTTCTTGAATTATATGTTAACAGGGGGTAGAGAAGCAGAAAATAGAAAAGTTACCATGTATTTTTGTGCCAGTCTTTCTACACAGTCTGAGCTTTTAACAGAATCCTCCTTTTCCTGAGCATCTACTGAAATATGCAGAGAGTAGGAGAGCACATTAGAGAAAACCTTCTTAGAGATAAATTGCCCAGACATGGCTACTCCCTTTATGCTAGAAAAGTTGATCAGTCCTTCACACAGTCTGTGTTAAGCTCTCAACAGAAGGCAGCTTCTGTTCAAAAAAAATAAGCATTAGCCACTGTCTTCTGCCACAAGACTTCACTCACTGCTTCTTCATGCAGCATGAGGAATATAAGATTTTTTTTTTTTTTAAGAAGCTTATACCAGTAAAATGGACTTTTTTTCTCTTTTCTTTTAGGCACTACAAGTTTGCTGAATCCTAGAAGAGGTATTTGTACTCAAGACATCCAACTAGACTAGAGAGAGATAAATGGAAATCAATGCCATAAGCCAGCTCTCTGTTCCAATTCCCCCCCTCCCAAAATTGAGTCCCTGCACACTCACCCCCCACCAGGGCTCTGTCACAGGGGCTCCCTCCCTTCCCTCCTTCCATACCCTCCATGGGCAGCCCAGCCTCCCTTCTCTTCCTCCGCCGCTGCCTCTTCCCAGCTGAGGCCATCCTGCTCCCAGCACTTCCCCCTCTCCAGCTTTATAGGCTGGGCCCTGCTGCCCCCACCTCCACCCTCACACCACCCTGCTCAACCTCCTCCACCTGGAGAGCTGCTCCTTCGAAAAAATGGGAATGAAGCAAGAAACTCAGGGTGAAGAAGCCCTTTGTGCCACTGCAAGGCTGCTCTGCAGCAGAGCCGACAGTATGGGGCCAGCACTCCTTTAGTCATGACATTTCCCAAGTGTGTATAGAAAATACACACACACACACACACACACATAAAAGCATTTGCTGGAGCAATGATCTCCCATGTAGCAAAGGGACAGTTGTAGCTGGACACACAAAACTGTCTGAACATCCTTCTTAATCACTTACAATGCAGCACAACAATTTTACTGTTTTTAAATACCAGTATTTTATCAGGGTTACTGGAGAACTATCACAGGTCTGTTTTTCACAAAGCAGCAGATCTGATTTGACCCTTCAAAAGCCACATTCTCAATTCCCTTTCTTCTTGTACTTTTTATAGGAAATTAGGAACTATTTTTACTTTTTTCCAAAACAAATTCCTTATCTTCACATTATCTCTTTCCTAGCTGGCCTTCTTGCATCTTTCTACACAGTGCAGAAGGTACTGCTGTATAAAAGCCTCAGCAAAACAAACATCTGACTCTAAAGCCAGCAGTGGGTTGTTGCTCTGAGAAGGCACCAGGAACAAGTCCCAGTGCAGGTGACAGTGACAGCAGCTGTACCAGGAGCAGCTGAGCCCCACAAGCCTCCACCTCACTTCTGCCTCCAGCTGAGCAACGCCCTGCTGCTCACACCTCTTTTCTTCCCAGACACCTGCCTTGCCTTCTCTTACCTTCTCTACCCAGACCACGGGGTTATTATTCCTTCTCTTCACAATCTCCAACCATTTCCAAAACACAGCAGCCAAAAATCTCACTCAGCACCTCCCACCACCGAGGTGGCAGCTAAGGAGGCTGTTAGTGCCTGCAGCACCAGCTGAGCTGAATGAGCACAAACAACCACCATCCTTCACCCAAATCCAAAGCTGGAAGTCATTACTCCCACAAAAGGTGCCCAAAATTAGCTACTAATGCCTTACAGGCAGCAGCTGCTAGCAGCAAGGTCCTGAGCTCCATGGAATGGTCTGTCTGAAAGGGGTTGCAGATGAAATGGTGGCTCTGAGGGTGAGCACAGCCCAAGGCTCCCACAGCAGCCCTGCTGTGCCCCTCTGGACAGGGCCAGGCAGCAGTTACAGCCACACAATGGAATTCCCAGGGAGATTTTGGGTGTCCACTTCCCAGAGCACACAGGTGATGCCATCACTGTGGCTGCAGTGGGAAGGAGGAGGTGACCAGAGGGTCACAGAGGTGACAATGCTCGCTGGAGGGTTCATTCCAGTAATTTCCCACTGCTCAGTGCTCTGCCTCTCCTTGTCACTCTTGGCCCTGCACAGAACTTGTGCCAGCCCCAGCAAGCTCTAATTTCCCTGAGTCCAAACTTTCTTAAGGTCTAACTGCTCAGTGTAATGCAAGGAACAACTCAAAACACCAACACGTTCTCAGGGCAAGAAACACTGGAGATAACCTGCGAGTTTCACCTGAATTATTCTTTAAGAGAAATTGGTTTTCTAATTAAAAACTTATGCTGTCACTTTGACCATGTGGAAAAACCTTGAGCATTTTTTGTCACTGTAAACTTTAAATCCCAGTGTAATTGGAAGATATTTTCACCATTTTTTACACATTATAGATCTTGTAAAATCGATTTTAATCACAAGCCGCATGTATCTTAAAATCTACCTTAGTTTTGATACAGTACTATTGAATCAGAATTTGTGACACTGAGGCCTTGAAGCAATTACCTAAAGCAGGCTGCTCTCCTGGTAACTTCACACATTGAGCATTACCTAGTGGGAAGTCTTTTACTCCTAGTTATTGCTTCTGTCACCCACACACCAAACTGGAAGTTAACACTGGTGCAGACACCAAGAACTGCGTAACTTCCTTCCTGTATGTGGTTTGATGTCATGTTTGTTATTACAGCCACAGTACATCCATCTCACTATGAGAGATGGTGATGGAACACAAGCACACCTTGCTCTGTGCTGAGCAGAGCAAGGTGAACAAAGAGCTCCTGCACTCAAGGGACACTCCTCTACCTCACAGGACCTAGGCAGGGCTGTGGGGGAACCACCTCTCCTGCCTCACTGCCCAAGGAAATTACGTCCTTGCTTTGACAATGCTTCTTTCACCGACACGCAGTCATCACTCACTTCTGCCAACTTGATGAGGTAACCGTGATTTGAAATGATTTTGAACATTTCATGTCATGACAGAGAATGTGAGGTGTGGAAGACAAATGTCCCACTCATTACACAGATTAAGCCTTCAGCAATTGTGTAAGCAGTATTGAAGCAGTTGATTTTCATATCCGAAGTTTCATCTTTAAGAAAGAATTTACATTTACAAGCATGTGATCACCTCACTAGTGAACTGACATGCAGCAACAGCAGCTTGAAGGGGCCCAAGGCCAGCGAACACACCAGCATGTTGGTGCATCCTGCAGAACTGCTCCAGTACTTTGGATAAAACAGACTGACCTCTTCTTTGAGGTCAATCAGAGCTGCTTTGACATAAAGATCTCCTTACAAAGCCACAACTTCCTCTTGTGAATACCAAGTATGATTAAATCTGCCTGCAGTCCACCAGAGGCACCCGACAGACACCAAAGACAAGTTGCTGGATGGAGCTGGTTACCAAGAACTTTCTACTACCTTAAGGTATGCATATACCAAGGAGTACAGAATACAGCACAACCAAGTGATTTCCTGGCAGGCTGTGTGATGTGCAAGTAGACTTGTCAGACAAAAGCACTTCATCACCTCCCACCAGTGTGACGGACCAGGGGTGCAGCTCCATTCACCCAGTCTTCAAAACAACTGCTGAACCCTCAACATGCACTAAAGCCAACTGGGAGCAAATCACTTCTTCAGAGACTGCTCCTGCCCTGCTGTGGCACTGGTTTGTAGTGGGACCACCAAGCACACCCTAATAGTAACACATGGAACAGGACAGCTTCCAGTGCTCAGGATCCAGAGCAGCAACTCCCACATGCATGAGCAAGAGCATGTTTTGTTTCAGTGTGAACAGACAAGTCAGTGACACAGCTCAATTCTTAACACTTTTAACTTTTATTCTTACAGTTCTAGGTTTGAACTGTACATGCAGAGTTGCATAAGTCACAATAGAGATTTACAGTGGATTCTATTCTATGGTAGAGTGCAATCCAGAATCCTTGAACAGTATAAAAAACAACTTTAAACATCAAGACCTTGTTAGGAGCAGAAGGATTAAAGCTTCCCCAAGAAATTCAGCTCTCCTAGATACCTAGTTACTAGGTACTGTATGTTAGACACTTAAAGAGTTGAAGAGCTGTAGAACACTAAACAAACTTGAACATCCCGGTGTCTTCCCATCTTCATTACTTCTTTCCACATTTCTGGCAATTAAGAATAAGTCAAAAACCCTGCCACCTGCAACCAGCTAATACAGACAAAAATAACTACCTTACTTGCCTGTTTAGGGTTGTACAGTGTTAAAGAAAATATTCCCTCAATGGCATTTGTATCTCACATCAGCTGAAAAAGCAATGTAACAAAAATAAAGGTATAACATCTTTGAAAATAAATATAAAGAGGGAATGCAGACAAAGTGTCAAAGATTTTTTTTTTTGGCAGGTAACATTCATAATATACAAAATATAACTTATTCATATTAGCCAAGGAAACATTCATGAGTTCCTGTAAACTGGTTTAATCCACCTCCTCCATGCGTGATGTGTCATCGTCTCCTTCAAGAGGTGGCATCTCCTCAGTGACTGCTGGACTAGCTTCTTCTGCAGCAGTGTCATCTTCATCAATGCCTGTGCAGGAAAAACACACACTGTTAATACTGACAGTGCAACTCAAACCTTTTATCTCCACAGCACTTCAACCACCTGAAAGAGTCCATTTTCCACACTACCCAGGCAGGACCAAGGCAATCTCAAGACAATACAACCCAAGTTCACTGGAGCCAGAACAGGTTTGCAAACTTACCCAGCCCAAGCTTGATCATTCTATAAATGCGGTTGGCATGTGTCTGAGGGTCTTCTAAGCTGAAGCCAGAGGACAGGAGTGCTGTCTCATACAGCAAGATGACAAGATCCTTCACAGACTTGTCATTCTTATCAGCCTCTGCTTTCTGCCTCAGTGTTTCAATGATGGAATGATCAGGATTGATCTCCAGGTGTTTCTTTGCTGCCATATAGCCCATTGTGGAGTTATCCCTTAATGCCTGAGCTTTCATGATCCTCTCCATGTTGGCAGTCCAGCCATATGTACTGGTTACAATGCAGCATGGAGAAGTAACTAAACGATTGGATACCACAACCTGCAGAAGGAATACAAAGCACAAGATTGCTATTTAAGCATTTTAAGAAGTGCAACTGATTCACCCTAAATTAATTTTAGATTGCACTTGTTACACACACATAAACTAAGTACTATTTTTACCTTTTCTACTTTCTTTTCAAGGATGTCTTTCATTATCTTGCAAAGATTTTCGAACTTTGCTTTCTTCTCCTCCTGTTTCTTCTTCTCTTCCTCATCTTCTGGAAGCTCCAAACCCTCTTTTGTTACAGAAACCAGGGTCTTGCCTTCGAACTCCTTCAGCTGCTGCACACAGTATTCATCAATAGGCTCAATCATGTAGATCACTTCCAGCCCGTGTTTGCGAAGACGCTCCACAAAAGCAGAGTTGGCCACCTGATCCTTTGTTTCACCTGCAAGAATCAACAATGCCACAGGTGAGTGTCAGCACTAACAGCAGCTCATTTTCTGCAGAGCCTATGCAACATCTGTGGTGCTTCATATGCCCCCTACCACAGGGGGAAAAAAAAAAAGCGCACTAAAAGTCTGAAAACACTCAAGCCTTTGAGGAGTATTAGATGGCAGAGTCTGAGACTTAGGCATTTAGAAGTAAATTCACACTTCCTGGAATGGCAGGTAAAACATGTTTCTCATTCCTGCCAAGCAAGGAAACTGGGAACCCTGTAACACCACCTATAAATCCCCCAAAAGGTAACCCTACATATGGGTGCCCACATTTACAGACCATTTCAGTTCCCAGCTCACCAGTAATGTAGTAAACATGTTTCTGGTTTTCCTTCATGCGAGTGCAGTAATCCTTGAGAGAAACCATTTCATCACCAGATGCAGATGTGTAGTACCTCAGTAACTCTGAGAGCTTCTTGCGGTTCTGCGAGTCTTCATGGATGCCAAGCTGCAGAAGAAGGAAAAATCATTAAGTGATTCCTTTAGGTAAATACTGAACTGCAGTAGTTCAGCAGCTCAAGTGTAATACCCTGTAACTGCCAATACCAGTACTGTTCAGCAGAAAGACTACAAACCTTGATGTTCTTGGAGAACTGCTCATAGAACTTCTTGTAGTTCTCCTTGTCTTCAGCCAGCTCAGTGAAAAGTTCCAAGCACTTCTTCACCAAGTTCTTCCGGATCACTTTAAGGATCTTGCTTTGCTGCAGCATCTCACGAGAAATATTCAGAGGTAAATCCTCAGAGTCTACCACACCTCTCATGAAATCTGCAAAATGACAGAATTAGTTTTGTTAGTCTTAAACAATAAATACTACCGGTTAGTACCTACACGCAGCTCTGCCAATTAAAGATTATTAACAACTTTCCCTAGAATTCTGGGTAACATGAACTAAGCAGTACTTTCAACTGCTCAGATACCTTGTCAACTGTTTAGAACTAAAATGTTCTTGCTTCCAAATGTCATTTCTTTTTGAATTAAAAAGTAGTTCCTCTACTTTTCAAGCAACACCTTCCCCTGAATTATACTCACTCAGGTATTCAGGGATCAGCTCCTCACAGTTGTCCATGATGAAAACTCTGCGCACATACAGCTTGATGTTATTCTTCTTCTTCCTGTTTTCAAACAGATCGAAGGGTGCACGTCTTGGGACAAACAGGAGAGCCCTGAATTCCAGCTGCCCTTCCACAGAGAAGTGCTGTAAGAGAGCAAGATGATTGTTTTAGTTCATTTGCATGGCTCCCACTGTGATAACCACTTAACAGCTCTTCAAATGCACAACGCCAACTGTGACCATTGGAGATCAGTGTAACACAGCAGCTGAGACACTGGTCAAGATCAAGCACTTTCTTCAGACAGAGACATCAAATGTGTCATTACCTATGAGGTCAGTAGACCAATCCAGTATGCATTCAATTCCTTACACACCACACTGAGATTTAAACAGCCAATGTGTTCTTACAGAACTTCCCATTGTCAGCCAACAAAAGGCACAAAACCTTTACAATGAGGAGTTATAAACCTTATCAGTTTTTGTATTTATCTGTCACCTAGCTTTTAAACATAATTACACTGGGTAACTAAACTATAAACTGGGAAGGTACTTGCACTGACTGTAACACCAATGCACAGTGGCTCAGAGTTCAGCAGCATGTTTAGCAAGCATCCAGCTTCAGCGCTGTGTATTATAGTTTACATATCCACATATACAGCGACTGTAATTGTGTCTTGGAAGAAATACATACTTTGACAGCCAGGTGGTCTTCCCAGTCATTAGTCAGACTCTTGTAGAATTCTCCATATTCCTCATTGGTTATGTCATCTGGGTTCCTGGTCCAAATGGGCTTGGTCTTGTTGAGCTCTTCCTGATCAATGTACTTCTCCTTAATCTTCTTTTTCTTCTTCTTATCTCCATCCTTCTTCTCCTCTTCTTCATCAGAACCAACATCCTCAATCTCTGGTTTATCTTCTGTCTTTTCCTCCTTCTCTTCTTTTTCTTCCTCCTTCTCCTCAGCCTCATCATCACTCACCTCCTTATCACGCTCCTTCTCCACCTACAGAAAGACATCACTTGAATTGCGAAAGTTCTAAGTTTGTTAAATAAGTTATTAGATACCCCTTGTAATCTCACAGAGCCAGAAAACTATTCAAGTGGCATTTTGTTTCTACACGCTATGAGCTGATTCTTACTATTCAGTTTCATTACACTGAGTGACTCCTAACAATACACCTAGATGTAGTTAAACAGCTTGGAGACAGACACACTACTGGCTTGTAGAACATCCTTTACCTAGTCCTGTGAAATACAATTTTAAGTAGCAGAACTACATATTCCAAGAGCTTCCTCCAAAAAGCATCTGAAAGAATTTTAACTAACAAAATAAAAATTGACTGCTCCTTCTTACACTAACTCTCACTTGTGAAAGATACCATAGTTTTTTTTTAGTATTTCAAGTAAGGTACATACAAACAGTGTGATAGGGTAGCCAATGAACTGAGAGTGTTTCTTCACAATTTCCTTGATTCTCCGCTCTTCCAGGTATTCAGTTTGATCCTCTTTAAGATGCAGGATGACTTTTGTTCCACGGCCCAGAGGTTCACCTAGAATGGAATTTACATGTTTTATTTTGCTGCAGCAGAGCACATCTTGATTAACTCTTTAGAAAGATGCTGTTCTATCAGCAATTTTTTCATCACTAGGAATATGAAGCTTCTGTGTATGAAAAAACAGTCTTAATTTCTGAAGCTTACCGTACCCTACATGCATTTCAAATAAACCTCAGGAAATGATTATTAGTCTGTTCATGAGTTACCTTTAAAGACTCTGAATACAGAGTTATTGAAGTCTACAGAACTACTTCAATGTGTAAACTTTGGAAGCATTAAGTCTTACTGCACCAGTTATCTGGGCATTCCATATATATCAAATTATGCCAACTTACATGGAAAAAATTACTTGTGCCTGAGCCTTATGTGACACAGAACCTGTACTGATCTATTTGATCTTGTGTCTTTTCTGAGGCAGAATATACACCATTGCCAAACATCTTTAAACAGCATCACTGAGCAGGAACACTGCACACTCACCATTATCCAGTCTGACAGTGAAGGACCCTCCAGCTGAGGACTCCCAAGCATACTGTTCATCATCATTGTGCTTGGTGATCACTGTCACCTTTTCAGCAACCAGGTACGCTGAGTAGAAGCCAACACCAAACTGACCAATCATGGAGATATCAGCCCCTGCCTGCAGGGCTTCCATGAAAGCCTTGGTGCCAGACTTGGCAATAGTACCAAGGTTGTTGACCAGGTCAGCTTTGGTCATCCCAATGCCAGTATCTACAATGGTCAGAGTGCGATCATGCTTGTTTGGAATCAGGTTAATTTTCAGCTCTTTTCCAGAATCCAGCTTGCTTGGGTCAGTCAAGCTTTCATATCTGATCTTATCCAGAGCCTGTAAGAGAAAAGACAGGCTTTAACATTCCTTGACTATCCTTAGAAATTTTAGTAATTGTCATAATTAACCAGGTTAGTTCTGGTTACTTACATCAGAGGAATTGGAGATCAGCTCACGGAGAAAGATTTCTTTATTGGAGTAGAAAGTGTTGATGATCAGTGACATCAACTGAGCAATCTCAGCCTGAAAGGCAAAGGTCTCCACCTCCTCCTCCATGGGTTGGTCCTGAGTTTGCACAGCTTCCGGCATCTGTGAATAGAGAAGGAGGAGTTGAAATTCCATCCAAAACAGCTTAGCTAATGCATCCTTCTGCAAGCACTTGAACCACGTGGTTTCAGCACCAGAGGAACACACGCATATAAAAAAGCCCTTCTCAGATCTTATTTCCAGCCAGCAACCATTCAGGCACTTTTTAAAATGCACGAACTAGATAACATGACTTTAACTATAAGTTTGCTTTACAATCGCTTAAGAGTAAGACAAGACTTTTCCTGTCTCCCTCCCTTAATTTACAAATTGAAACGAGATCTTTATTTTCCCTCTTCATTTCTCTCACTCACATTCACCTATTACTGAGCACACACACCTATCACCTGCAACAGCAAGCACTACGCAGAACCGGAGCCGTTTCTCTGGACAAATATTTACACGGATAAATATTCATCCTTCACCGGGTACCTGGCTGCCCGCTCTCCCCCTTGCGGGAGCCAAACCTCAGGGGCAGATTTGGCCCCGGAGCTGTGTCCGATCGAACCCCGCTCCGATCGCTGCAGGCTCAGAGCCCCGGAGAGCAGCGCTGCCGGAGCCGCGGGGCGCAGCCTGGCCGCAGCTCCACCGCCCCGCCCGGACCGCGCCCCCCGAGCCCGAGCGGCAGCGCCCGAGCAGCGCCCCCTGGCGGCGCCCGCCGGCACCGCGAGACCTTCTAGAAACTGCCAGAGCATCCCCTCCCCCTCCCCCCGCCATGCGCGCACCCCCCGCTCTGAGCGCCGCGCTGCCGAGCAGCCCCCGAGCCCGCTGCCGGCCCCGCGCCCTTGCTCCTTCTCCCCATCCCCCTTTGCCTCCCTCCCGCACTCCGCTCTTCTCCCACTCGTCCCTTCCTGTCGCCCCCGCATCATCCTCTCTGCCCCTCGCTCCCCCTCCCTCCCGGCACTCCGCTCCTTCCCTCCGGCCCCCGCTCCTCCTCCCTCCCGGCACTCCGCTCCTTCCCTCCGGCCCCCGCTCCTCCTCCCTCAGCACTCCGCTCCTTCTCTCTCCGCCACCCATTTCTACCCCGATCGCCGCCCCTCCTCTTCTCCTGCTCCCGACTCCATTCCCCCTTCCTTCCCCCTCCCGCCCCCGCCGCTTTCCTGGCCCAGCGCTCCCCCACTGCGGCTCCTCCATCTTGCGCCCTCATGGCCGGGCGCCCATTCATTGAGCGCGGATCTCTGCGGCCGCCCGCTCCCCCCGCACCACAGCGGCTCGGGTCACCCCCCCAGCCCTCCCGGGCACGCTGCGAGCCGGAGGCGGCGCTGCAGCTACACCTCAGGACAAGAACAGCCTTCCCTGACCGCCGCCTACGCTCCCCCTCCGCTGCGATACCGGATCCCCCCCGCAAGGAGCTGCCCACCGGTTTTCCTCCCTTCCCCGCCTTACTTAAAAACTATTAATTTAACAGCCTGGATTCAGAAGCATCAGCACCCGTTTCCCCTTCAGCCATACCCCGACTCTGAGCCCCAGCACCCGTTCAGTCACGGTCACCTTCCCCTGGATCTAAAGGAGCACGGAGGGAAGCACGACCTGCGCCACGCGGCTCCCGCAGTACACCCCACCCCCACCCCCGCGCAACCCCGGACGAGTCCCGCGCCCCCAACCACCGAGCGCCTGATTCGGCCGGCAAACACTCCCAGCGCCGATCCATCCCCGGCAGCTGCCGCCTCCGCCGCTCACCTTGGCAGGGGGAAGGGGCGCTGCTCTCCTGGCTGACGCTATAACGCGACCCGCACGCTCCGCTGTAAGCTCGCTAGTGCGCGCTCCCCGCCGCCCGCCCGGCTTATATACGGCGAGATCCGCCTCCTTCCAGAACCATCGGGAACCTTCACCGCCAGCGCGGGGGGCGCGGGGAGGGGGCCGCGAGCACGGGCGGAGTCTGCCGGCCGGGGGGCGGGGCCGCGCCGCTCGCAGCCAATCGCAGCCGTCCGCGACAGGAGCCGCGGGGCTGGCGTCTGAACGGGCGCGAGAGCGCGCGCTTCCCCCGCCCCGCCCCGGTTCGCCCCCAGCCGTTGGCTCGGTCGGGAATCCGGAGGGAGGGGGGAGGCAGGAAGGAGACGAGCGCATGCGCGGTGGCCGCGCGGGACGGCGCTGAAGGGGCGGGGCTCGGGGTGGTTGGGAGTGTAATGGATGACGTCACCCATTACCGATCGCCGCTCCGAACGTCCTAGAAGGGGGGTGGGGCCGGGGTCTCCTCCCCTCACCCTCCTCCATCCCACTCCATCCTCCCCCCGTCCTCCTCAATCCCCTCCATCCTCCCCCCGCCCCGCGGAGCGGCAGGGAAGGGCCTGGAAAACTCGGGGTGCCCCCCCACTCCTGCCGGGAGCAGCCCAGGGCTGGGGCACAAGGCGGCAGTCGCCCCCTTTCTCCCCATTCTGAACCCCAATCTCCGCTGCGGGGCCGCTGTGCCGGCGCGCGGCTGTGCGGGAGTGCGGGCTGTGGGTGTGCGGGGTGCAGGTGTGAGAGTGCGGGCTGTGGGGGTGCAGGTGTGAGAGTGCGGGGTGCAGGTGTGAGAGTGCGGGGTGCAGGTGTGCAGGTGTGAGAGTGCGGGGTGCAGGTGTGCAGGTGTGAGAGTGCGGGCTGTGTGCGTGTGCAGGTGTGAGAGTGCGGGGTGCAGGTGTGAGAGTGCGGGGTGCAGGTGTGAGAGTGCGGGCTGTGTGCGTGTGCAGGTGTGAGAGTGCGGGGTGCAGGTGTGAGAGTGCGGGCTGTGGGGGTGCAGGTGTGCAGGTGTGAGAGTGCGGGGTGCAGGCGTGCCGGAGTGTGGCCGCGCAGGTGTGCGGCGGTGCGGAAGTGAAGGTGCGCGGGTGTGCAGGTGTGGGTGTGCGAGCTTAAGGATTTAAGTAGCTTAAGGATTTAAGATGTATGGCCGTGCAGGAGTGTAGGGCTGCAGCAGCACAGGTGGAGCTGTGTGTGCAGGGGTAGGTGTGCAGCCGTGCCGTGCTGCCATCCCCCCGGGCGGGCCGGGGTGCCGCGGCAGGGCGGCACCGCTCCCCTCGCCCTGCTCGCCGGGCCGGATCCGGCCGCGCTGCCGGGCGTAGCCGGGTGAATCACAGCTTAGGGATGCTGTGGGAACGCGTTCCGCCTGCTCACGGAAAACAACAGCGGTTCTCACGCAGCAGGTATCACAAGTTAACTCTGCCTCTCGGTCTGTGCACTTGCACAGGGTAAAAAGAGCCGTGGGATCGAATCCAAGCGGCTCAGCAGACCTACATAGCTATGCAGTTACTTAAGGATTTAAGTGCTAATAGTAGACATGAGGCGTAGCCAGTGCTGTTGGGTTTGTAACAGCCCAAGGTCTGAAACCCGCTGGGATTCTCAGCCTGGGCATGGCCTTTGCCGGTTCGTCTGGGATACCCCAGTTGATGTTCAAAGGACAGTGCAAGAGACACCTTCATACGAACATTTACCCATCCTGCATAAAGGCTTTGATATGTACATGTCTCATTATACCCAGCAGCTCTGTGATTGCAGCATTTAGCAGGGCGGGTATTTTTATATCCTGAATGACCTGGTTGGGAGCAGGGAGTTAAATGCAGATCTTCCACATCTCAGGAGAATGATCTGCATCCCATGTGTTCCAGACCAGACTTCTAAAACTTTCTTCTTGGAGCTGATCCACTTTCCAGGATATAAATACCAAGTGAAACTACATGTTAAAATTGTGCACTGATGTAAGCATGAATCTAGACAAATCTCCTTGCTCTTAAGAATAGCTATTTATTTGAGGAATAAAAAGAGTGTTGTTTCTGTCGCAAAAATTCATCCCAGGTGCAACTTCTTTCCATTTTCTTTGGGCTCTTAGGAGTACCCCAGGCTTCTATTCTAGTTCAACATCAGTCTTAGGGGAATTGAATTTCAAGTTGCCTAGCCTGCCCTTCTCCTAGTTGAGTATCTGAAATAGACTGGCTAGCAGGAATTTGATATTCCAATACTTAGATCCATTAATGTGTTTAAATAAAGATCCTCATGCTGAATTTAATATCCTTTGCATCCATTATCCTGCAGTTTAACCCAGGCAAGCAAATTTGATTGAATTGGGGTCCACTGGCTTGATTTTGTTGTAGCATTGTTTTTCCAGGGAGTTCTCAGTACTTCTCTGACAAGAAAGAACATTAAGAACATGTGTAAAACATGTGGGAACAGCAAGGAATTAAAATTACAGGTAGTTTTACTGCAGTTTCTGCAGTACCTGGAGCAGTATATGCATTGGTGCAATGTCTTGAAGGACTCTGCCCTTCTAAATCCTGGTACTCCAGCTCTGACCCAAGCAGTTGGCCAAACTACAGGATCCTGCAGGTTATTTTAATTAGGTAGAAAAATTAATCACGGTGTCAACAACTTAAAAGGATGTACAGATGAGCTGCTGCTCAGCCCACAGGAGAAATCAGATTGAAAGGGTGAGGTTATTTGCTCATTGTTCTAAGCCACTGAAAAAGCTGGATTTCAGCCAACACTTAGCCTGGAAAGTTCTGCACTTACGTCTGGGTCACCTCCTTGGTTCCTACTTTGCCTGGTTGTTTCCTGTAATTTCTTCAAGTTTGATTTTGAGGTGCATCTCAGTGCATTTCTTTTCCTTTCTCTCAAACACATATGCCTGTATGAAATAATGTGCACTGAAATGTTTTCTTGAGTACGACAAGTTCCTTTCTTTGCACAGTGACTGTGATTTCAGTGATCTGACAGCTGCTGTGGTTGTCTGCTCCCATAAAGCAGCCTAATGGTTCTTTACCACTGTCCTAATGAAGTGTGGCAGTTACACTCAAGCATAATCATGTAACTTTCATGCTTTTTCCTTAGATTAAAAATAGTCATGGTGTAGTATAAATTCTATAGGATGTGCTTTTTAGGCTGAAACCCTCTTACATTCAGATTCCATTGACTGAAATGCTTTCTAACATGTATTTGCATAAAAATAACTTCTGTACTCTAGAAAACTGCTAAACTATTGGAATATATGGAAATCTGTCCAAGCATTTTATCCAGCAATATCCTACTAAATTTGCTTGTGTGCTCTCCTTTTGAGGTGTCCAGGATTTTAAGGGTGCCACTTTTATAAAAATATTCAAGATGTTTAAGAAAATATTTTCCTTTCTAATCGCTCAATTAATGTGGGTCCAGTGAGTCAGACTTAGGGATATATGTCATTTCAAGCATGTGAAGACCTATGGAAGCTTTTGCATATGTCTGCAGGATCACATGCCTTTATACTGTCTAATCTCCAGTCACATCATTCTGTTTTCTCTTTTGTGGTTGTGTTATTCAGCTTTCAAAAGCAGACTGATTTCTTTTGTCAAAGTTGTTTGACAAGTGCACTGGGAGAATGTAATCTCATACCAAACCATCTAAATTTTCCCAGCTCTGCTTAATCCTAGCTCCTCTATGCCTGTGTAAAACACATATTTCTTCATGACTTGTGTATAACATGCATTCTTTTCATTGTTATGCAGAGGCTAGCAAAGATAGACACTTTGTTCCTATGGTTACTCTATTTTAACTGATCCCAGTTTTGTATTTCTTCTCTTTTAGGGGAAAAAAAGAAAAAAAAAAAGACTGGTTCCAAATTTGGTTCGTGTCAGAGTTAATTTTGGAGGAAATTCTGAGCAAGGTAGATCCCAGATCCATTTTTCAACCAAGAGATTGTGCTGGTTTTCGTTGAGGTAGTGTTAATTTTCTTCACAGCAGCCAGCATGGAGTTATATTTTGCATTTGTGCTGAAAACAGGGTTGATAATACAGAGATGTTTTTGTTATTGCTGAGCAGTGTTTGCACAGCGTCAAGGCCTTTTCTGCTCCTCCCACTGACCCCCAGCAAGGAGGCTGGGGGGGCACAGGGAGCTGAGAGGGGACACAGCTGGGACAGCTGAGCCCAACTCACCACCAGCACATTCCTTACCAGAAAGCCTCCAGCATGCATTTCCTGGTTTCCTAAGGATTAGCCCCATGCTTGTTTTCTGTATGCATTTGCATCCTAATAGCATCTTTGATTACACAATTTCATAGAACTCCTTGCTATGTGAAAGTTGTAATATTAAAAAAGAACAAAGCAAAAGTTGGCTGGAAGAAAGTTACTTAATGTTCAAAGTGTTGAAATAACACCCAGGAAAACTGGGGTTTATTCTTCATTCAATCAAAGGCTTCTTCTGTGTTGCTAAAGAAGACTTTTTTGTTTTTTACAAGCCACAAAGAAATTAAAAAACATTTGCATAGAGAATTCGAATCCCAGCATTTAACTTCTGAGTGTTTGGTGTTGTAGCCTTAATGCTTTTATAACAGTGCTTTAAAATTAATTTTGAGTTCTGACACAGTTTTGTCATGTTATCTCAGTGCTTCAAGGTTCACTGAAGGAAAACACAACAGCAGCAACTGAAACTGCTTAACAGTAGATTTCAGAGGAACGATGTAAGTAGAAAGCTGTGGTAATATATGTCTAGTTTGCTTTAACACATGGAATTATGCATGTAAAATCTGTCTTATAATGAAATGTAAAGCCGGGAATAGACATCTGTCTGAGCAAAGCTTCATGCTTTCTTAAAACTATTTCCCAGGCTCTCTTCTTTTGTGCTTTCTCATGCCTTGCTGGAAGCAAAGTGATCATAAGATCTGCAGGTCACCAAAAAAAGGTGATTCATACTAGAAACAGGATCGATAGTCACTTAGAAGAAATATTTTTGTGGTGAAAAAGCTACTTGAGAGGCAGAGAACAAAATTGATCTCATGCAATGTAGTTGTACTGTAGAACTGCAGGTGGCAGCAATAATTGCATGGTCCCTGGGCTGCATGAACACATTCTTTTTTTTTTTCTAAAAGTTTATGGTTCTTAAAGTATGTCAGGGACTGTGAAAACTGTCAGTCATTTCTCTCAGAAGGAATTATAAAGGGACTTGCTGTTGAACAAGAATAGATTTGTTATAGCAAAAGTCAACAATTCCACTACTAACAAATGTCAATTATAATTTATATTATATATATTGTATAACATATATATTTATATGGATATAGATACAAAGCTCAGCTGCATAGGAAAGTGGTGAGAATAAGCATAGAAAGGCCTGGATTCATGGGATGTTAACAAGGCCCCAGAATAATTGTTCAATCTCATCATAAATTACTTTATGTGGTGTTTGTCACAAAATTAATAGGTTAAGTTTATAATAACTACAATTTGATATTTTTGATTGTTCTTCATCTTAATATTCCCTTGTAGCTGGAACAAAAGATATGGTCTTTATAGTTTCAGACCTTATATGTTTCACACTTTCCCAGAATGAATGCATAATTATGCATTTCTTAGCTGAAATTATATGTACAAATCAAGCATTATACCTATGCAAACTGAGAAATACAAGACACTTTATCTTCCACCAAGTTAAAAGTGTTTCTTTCAGTCTCTGCTTCTGTTCTTTGTTTTAAGAGCATTGTAAGGTGACTGCAGTACCTGTTTGCTGGCATGTGTGCATGTCACTGTCTCTGTCTAGCATGGGACCAAAAAAACCAGGACATACAGTTACATGGCTTGGAGAGTGACAGTAGAATGTCATGCCCCATCAGAGCTCCCTTAAATCAGGGACAGTTACATAAAAATGTTAACTTTGGAGGGAGAACAAGAGGTATGGTGGCAGCTATAACTTTTGTTATCCATGGTTAAGAGCTTCGTTCTATTCATAGGCATAAGTTTCAATAGATCCTAATTCAGAAGGACAGGAAGCTTGGAGAAGAAGCCCTTCCAGACAGCAGAAGGTTTGACTAAAATGTGCCCAGACAAACAAAACCCTCAACTTCCCATGAAGATGTTAAAAATTATAATGATGGTAAAGTTACATCATTAGAAAAATAACTTAATAGAGCCTCAGCATCAGCAAGCATGGAAATAAACCCGACACTTTTCCCCCTGTACATATTCAAGTTCTAGGAGTTGAATTCAGTGTAACAGTAAGCGTTGGGGGTTTAGTCCCTATAACAGCTAAGAACTGTTGCATATTTACTAGCAAGTGTGGGTATGTATAGAGCACTTACCTTATTTTGTGTGCATGGTAGATTTGGAGACAAAGCTATCCTTCAAGCCACCTTCTAAACATTGGGTACTATTGGTAATTATGTCACAAAGCATGTGTTCTCTACTTCACTAACATTCTTGATGCAATAGTATTGATTTTTCTAATTACTGAACACAGATGACTTTTCAGAGTTGAGTTAGGTGATTATGACGTGATAGAAAAGTTGATAGTAGGAAATAAATTTTCAATTCATTTTAAATAGAGGCACAGGTGGTAAGTTCTAGTCCTGGGTTTTAAGCAGATAAGAAGAAAGATCACATACTTTTGCATTACAAAGATTTTCTATAAAGAACATATCTTTGGGATCAAATTGCCATAGTGACTTGAGCAAAAGCAAGAAGAAAATTGTTGGAAAGGCCTTCATAGTCCAGGAACACTTCCAAAGCATCTACTACTTTACAAGCACATTTCCTACCCAAAAAAAGAGAAGAAAAAAAATTTCATAGAAGGGTTTACCTTAGAAATCAGAGGGAGAATGATCAATCTGTTGTGGAGATCACACTTTCAGATTTAGTTGTGAATGGAATTTTAGTTGTGTAAAGAGCTGAGAAAGTAGGTGTGCTAAGCAGTGATAGCTGGATCAGGGTGAACTAGGTTAAAGAAAATCAATTACACATTTTTATTGAGGATACTGAGTATGCAATAACCTCAACCATTCCACTTTAAAGAGGGCACAGAAATGGAAAGAATAGAAGAATCTTGCAGAATAACTGCTTAAATTGGTGCTAATCTGATAAACCTGATTCTAGAAAGAATTCACAGTGAGTGCTTAGGTTTTTTTAAGTTTGAATTATAGCTCAAAAGCAGCGCTGGTGCCATGCAGCCAAGTTACCTTGGATCTGACAGTATGAAAGGAATTCTGTGAAAAAGATCTGTAAGAAGCCTTGGCCACGGCTGACTCTTTTCACTCCTTCAAAGAGGTGTTCAGGCAGAACACCTCACTGCCTAGAAAACTGCTTACAAACTTGTTGTCTTCTTTCCTTCTGAAAGTCAAGGAAAACTTGGAAGAATTTTATTATTGACACCTTCTAAATTGTGCTGTGCTGCAATATCTGTGAAAAAAATACTTGAAGTCAGCAATTCAGAATTCAGTATATGCTGTGCTATACTATGAGCCTGTCACACACCTAGACGTTTTAAATTTCATCATGAAGCATGTTTCAACAAAGGTCTTAGAAGTCACAGAAATTTAAAAAATCTGCAAGCTCAGGATCCATGTTTTTCAGGATGGGAGATTGTGAGCATTTAAAATAGATGTGCATGAAGCTGATTCTTTCTAGTATTTCCAACAGGATATGGTCCTTAATTTGACATTCTATACTTGTAAAAAAAAGGCAAGAAATTAATTTAAATTTGTCCATATGTTCTGGGTAGAGTATTTTTTTTTCATATTCCATACAGTACTTTCATTTTATTAGCAAGATATTGTTGGGATAAAAAACAAGGTTCTAAAATTATGGAGTGCTTTCAGATAATCACAAATTAAGGCTTAACAGCTATCTGTGAGGAACACTCTGCTTAGGCACAGTTTAATGTTATTTTCTTGCTGTGTCAGACAGATCAAAAGATTTATTTCTTGTGCAAAACCAGAACTCTGAATCCCAGCTTCCTCTCCACAAAAGACTGCAGAAAAAAAGGAGAATAGTAGCAGTAAGATATTCTGATTAAAGCTGACTGTAAGTAGGTACTTTGAGAAATTTTGTCAAGAGCTGTGTAAGTACTTGATTAATCATTACAAGTTTATCTGTGGGCTACAGGAACCAGGCAGAGTGAATTAGAGGGAAAATCGGTTTTCATCTCTTTCGAGGAGATGCTTCCTGCCATACTGAGGCAAATCTTCTGATGTAACTTGGCTCTTTATGCTGAAATCCTGCTTTGCAGTCAGCTGAGCCGAGGGTATTCTTAGCCAGTTAATATGCAGGTCAGTATAATGCAGCTGCTCTGCGCTCTGAAAGTAGGACAGACCACAGTTACTAGAAGTCACCAGGTTGTTTCTTAACCAGAGGGCTGCTGGTTGGCACTTGCCAGGAGATACCTCTGCCTTTTTCCCCGCATCACTGACAAAACAAAACAAGGAAGAAAACCCCTCCAGAATGGGTCTTTCAGCGCTGTGGGAGTTGCGATGACTCTTGTGATTGACAAACTTAAAACTGTTTCAAATGCTGACAGCCCAGGATTTCTTCATCTCTGCTTTATTTGGATTAGATATATCTAGAAGACTGAAAGTACTTTTATTTTGTCAAATTCAAGTTACTTTTTAAATGACTAGTGTTTAAAATAAAATCAGCAAATTCACTCTAACCAGTAAAGTTCTTTATTATTAAAAAAACTATTAAAATTATGACAGAATACGTTTTCTGTGTCTTGTTTTGGCTGTTCTTCACAGGAGATCTACAAAGCTAAGTTGCAGGAAGGGGCATTAAAGGATTGGGATAGTAAAATGAAGATTTTTTTCAGCTTTTATTCCTCAGGGCATAGCTGCTCTTTCTAATGACTTACAAAAAATTGTGTTTCCTCAGACCATTTGTTCAAAATTGTCTCTCTTAGCTGTGGTTCTATGGAACTGTTCAAGTTTTTTTCACCAGACAGAAATACAGTTCTGAATTTATACCAAAAATAACTATGATGGCTTGGCTTCCTTCTCCTTAGTAGTTCAAGACAGAAAATTACATGGGCCCATTCTTTTTCTAGAAACCTCTGCAGTCACATTCCTATTATATTATTTAATTTGCATGTTATTTCCATCTTGATGAACTTCCCCGCATGTCCCTGGTTTTGTATGAATAAACATAATTACAGGTCATATGAGAAGTATTTCCAACCCTGCTTTGCAGTTTTGTAGAATTAATTCATGAAATAATACTGATGCACCTGGCATTCGAAGTACCTTTCTAAATTGCCTTCTGCTCATCTGTTCTCACTTTTGGAACTACAGGCATAATAATTCTGGCTCAAAAACCAGAATTACTTGTTCATCACTGCCAACCAGACCTCTTTCAGAGGCATATATAAATATGTCAGGAGATTTCCTTGGCCCCAAAAGCATAACTTTATATCAATATAAAATGCATAATCAGAGTTTATTGCTTCACCTGCATAATTAGGATCTTCAGCTACATGCATGTACTTTCATTGTCAAGAAGTCCAGATTTTAACAAAAGCACGAACTGTGTCTTACTAAATTCATTAAGATAAATGTTATCTTTATAAGACTACCTCTGGGTTGGTGAACGAGAAGCTCAGCATCTAGACTGATACATGGTATAACTCTGTCTGACATAGGCAATACTCTTTCAGAGCTCATTAGGAAAGGCAAACCAAGAAATTACCACATAATATAGAGTCCTTCTTGAAAATGTTAATTGTGGCAGTACAGAGACAGCTTAGTTAATGTTGTACTAGTAGCATCTGGGAATGATGCAAGGACATTAGGTATGCAGCTAGTGTGCCAAAGCATGTACAATTAGCATCTCAAACAAGGCACTTACAAAGAGTGTAATTGGATAGCTGATGAATTGAGAATGCTTCTTCACAATTTCTTTGATTTGCCTTTTTCCCAAGTATTCTCTTTGGTCTTCCTTCAGATATAGGATAATCTTTGTTTTACAGTCATGTGGTTCCCCCTGAATGAAATATGTGAGTTTTAGTGATAGCACAAATGGACAGATAGCAACCTTTTTCTGAAATTAGGAGTCAATATAATTGTACTAAGAAATTCTCATCATCACTGACTACCTGATAATGCTGAGTTGGTGTTTTATACCTGCTCTGTGCTCCAACAAATGCATCTACTAAAGCAATTACACCATTTCATGTGTATTTCCCCCAGCTTTCAAAACCCTCATGAAGCACAGCAATACAACATATGAACTGCAAGAGGGAGTCTATAATGCAGAAATTCATTAAGTTTGACCTTTCTCTTTAAATGTTACACATACTAGAAATGAAACACAGCAGTGGTGCTGTATTTTGTGATGCACATTTATTCTCTGCTACACAAAGTTCAGTCAATGGTTACTACCCAGCCAGGAAAATTTGCCGCTAAAGGCAGAGACCCCATGCCATCAGATTGTGCACCTGTGCTCCCACTGACCCCAGACTGACCATTCCCAGAGACACCAACACAAGCAATGTTTCTGTAGAAGCTCCATTGCTGGACCTTGCAGTAGTCATGGGATCAGCTTTGGTCACTGTGTGCCTGAATCCATGATGGTCAGAATGCAATTGTGCTCGTCAGGCCCATCATTCCCAGAGCCCAGCTTGTTTGGACCAGTCACAGCCTCAAGTCTCATTCTGTCCAGGGATCACAACAGAAGGCTTGAGCATTCTCAGGTTGCACTGAAGAATCCAGGTAGTGCTTCACTGGCTGAGTCACATTAATAGCCAAATTACTTACAACCAGTGATTTGCTAACTGCCTCCCTCAGAAAGTTTTTCTTGATGGAATAGAAAGTATTGATAAGCAACTATTTCAGCCTGGAAGGCAAGAGTCTTCTCCTCTTCATCCATGGGCTGATCTTCACTTTCCACAGTGTTAATAAGGATGCACAGATTTGAAACCTCACTGCATGTACACACACACACAAACTTGACAGTGGCACATGTGTTTTTAAACTGAAAAAATACAAATAATTTGTCTTGAGAGCACAGGCAGAGAAATTTAATTATTGTTTCAGGTGTATCATTAATGAACCAGTATACATTTTAGATTTTTTACTTCTCTCTGATTTCTTTCTTAAGATGAAGATAACATAGAATGAATAATTTTTTAATCAAATCAGTAGGCTTTTTAATATACTCATGCTAGATTGTATTATAAAGTAAGAAAAGTCATCACAGAATTTAATTTATTATCACAAATTAATTTCCCTTATACATTCTGGGACATCCCAGAGATAAAATTTTGCAGTTATGACAAAATAATAAACATGAGATTTTCACCCTCCTTTAACTGAAACACTACCTCAACAGGAGTACTCTGAGGTAACTCTTTAGTTTAAAAATAAGCTTGAAATTTCTCTGGGGGAATGAGAGACATTGGCTTAGCTGATACAATGATGAAACTAGTATAGGTTTGTTTATAGTCCCTTCAAGTCAGAATAACACTGCAAGGAAACACATTTTATTGAAGGGATACAATATAGTGTAAAGTTCCTTTTGTTGATTATTTAATAGAAACCAAGTCTGAAACCACCGAAGGATGTAGATTTCCTCATTAAGATGGGCTCTTATTTCATGTTCCTATTTAAATTATGCCTAAACAATCCTCTTTATTCACCTCTTATGAAAAAAGATCACAAGGCCCTTGTGTCTGGCTACTGGCTGCTTTTATTTTGCCCCAGTTCTCTCCTGTCACAGCTGTGGGAAGGAAAGTAGACAAGAAACAGAATAAATTATAATTTAAACTGACTAGAAATATTATGATGAGATTATGTTTGAATTTTCCAAAGGAAAGTGATGGAAAGAAACATACTGTAGCCATATTTCAGCTTACATTAGAAGAGCAACTAATCTTCATCAGCTAAGTCTGGCAGTAAAAGAATCACTGTCATCACTCATCTTTCTGCAGAATTTTTGTAGGTAACCTTCAAGCCACACACACACACACAAACAAACAAACAAAAGAACCCAAAAAACTCAGAACCAAAACACCCACCAAAAAAACCCCAACCCAAACCCACCAAAAAACAAAACAAACCAAAAAACCCCAAGCAGCCAATCCCTTGATTTACATATGCAGCAGGAGAAGGAGAATAGAGAGAAACTGAACAAGACTCCTTAGGCATGGAGCAAATCAAGACAGCCATGGAGAGTGTCTTATTCAGACCCACCATATATCAAAGGCTGACTGTGTTTGCTCACTAGAGGCAAGCAGCCTCCTCGTTTCTTGTTTAGAAACTAACATCATGATACTGCATGTCCAAAGAGCTTTTATAAAAATTCATTCTTACAGAAAATAAGTAACATGCTACCTACTAAAAATAGTGTTGATTTATATTGATATTGCACAAATATTAATGATAATGTTAAGGGTAAGCTTACAGAATCACAGTGTGTTTGGGGTTGGAAGGAACCTCTGAGGTCATCTAATCTCTCTCTGCTCAAGCAGGGCCACCTGGATCAGGCTGTCCATTACTGTGTCCACTAACAGCTGCTCTGAAATGAGCTAATTGATGGGTGACTCCCCTTTGCAATTACAGAAAGTGGACCACAGCCCTCCCACGAAAACACTTAAAGTCTCTGTAGGAGCAGCTGGTTCAGCCCTGGCATATGTAGCCCCAGCTCAGATTGCACCAAGAAAAGAAATGGAACATATCTCTGCTTGTGAATGGGGGTGACCAAAGTGCACCGATGGGCTGTGTGTGCTTCTGGATGCAAATGAAGAGAGTAAATACCCTGACTTGTGAGATCAATCCATTAAAGCAAAAGAGAAGCTATGAACCATGTTACTGCCATGCTAATGGGGATTCCTCCTGGGTGTTAGTGCTGGTGCTGCAGTGGGCAAAGGAGGAATATGGGACTCTGTACAAACCCTGTGACCCACTGAAATGTTGGGACATGAGAGTGCAGCATCGTGTCTGTCCAGTTTGCAATGCTGTTAGAGTTCACCAGATGGGGCTAATACAGCAAATATGAATATTCGCTATAGGAGTCATACTGAATAAATATATAGAGATGGGTAGAGAGAGCAATATATATTTGTGTATATGGCATAGAAGTTTTAACCCTATAAAAGTTGTTTGGGTTTTTTAAGTTAACCCCTTCAATGAGTCCATTATTTTTAGTAGCTACTTTGTTACATTAATTTTCTGTGAATCATGTTTAACTATTCACCCATTCTCTCCGATCCCAAAAAACAATAGCTGTCTCAGGAAATCTGCAGCTTGGGTCAGGCTTGCTTATTTTAAAAATTTTTAATACTCTAAACAACTATAAAACCACATATATAAAAATTGAAGGTTTATGTTAAGATCAATTCCTAATTATTATTTTTTATTTATGTTTAAATAAAAATACAAACAAAAGTTGAAAAAATCAGTTTGTTTATAAATGTGCACAGCTTTCCCTTTTCCTGTGGTACACTGATACAGAGACTGATCCTGTCACGTAAGTCCATCCCCCAGATTTATTTTCCTGTAAAGAGTCTGAACATATTTAGACATCACAGTAAAGTTTCAGTTAACTGATTAGAAAAAAAAAAGGATATACCTGTTTGCTAGTGCATCTATCAAATGTCCTCATCTGTGTCAAACTACTGATTCAGGAAGTTAGTACTTGAAAATTGAAAGTGATTGCCTGTGAAAGATGTCAGAATGATGCTCTCTGTATTTTACCATGCCTACAAGAAGCAATTCTATCATTTTTACTATCAAAAAGGATGAAAATACATGAAGATTTAGTACACATCTACCCTGTACTTAATTTTAGCTTGTTATACCTACTCATGAAAAGAAAAATGACAGTGAGCAAATAGACTTCAGGTGGGATTTAGCTCAACAAACAGAGCAGCTACTGGAAAATGATATAAATCATGTTATACCTAGCACACAGCCTTAGAAAGATGGAGGCTAAAGACAAGGAATGTCACAGGAATGTGCATGCTTGATTACATGATTACTGCTAAGTGCATGTTACATAAGAACAATACTGTATGAGCTGCATAATGATGACAGTTTCAGATAAACCAGAAAAGCAGGGACCCAAGAGCCTACTCTACACAGGTAATCTTTTAAATCACACTTTTCTTTAGTAATACCATCCCTTGCTTTATGTATGCAGCAAGAGGGAGTTGAGAGAAACTGAACTAGTCTCAATTAGGTATGGAGAAAGTCAGACTTCCATTGAGACAGGCACTTAGGCTACTGAAAGCCTGAGTAATGATAATTTTTTATGATTACTTAAATTTGTGTGTGATGAAATTATAAGGTATGTATGGTAATGATGTAAGAATACATATGTCATGATAATAAATACCCTTTCTCCTTGGCCAATCTGTCTTGCAGATGAGAAAAACCCTACCATAAAAAAACTATCCCACTTTGATGGAAAACACTGTATTTGGAAGTTTTGTCTAAAATGTTACACATAATTTTCCACTTCCTATATAGGAGTACGTTCTGGACACCAGATGGATGGCAAAGCCTTGTGAATTTAACTTATGCTCTTCTTGACTTGCAAATGAAAATCAGTGACCACATGACCATAATGAAGCCATCACATAATGATGACCAGAATGGAGCTAGCATATAATTCAGGGAAATAAGCCCTCCTTTCTTTAAATGTGCAATGATTCAACCAGCACTGAATGAACAGCCAGTGCTATGCAGTATCCAGAGCTCCCATGCTTCAGTGAGCTTATGGAAAAACTCATAAAAATTCCCATTAGACGATCATTTATCTAAAGCTTCAGTGCTTCATCTAAAACAATTTGGAGACAGTCATTCCAGCCATGGAAATGAAATTATGCTCATGACACTGATGGAGAATCTCTTCCTATGACTGGACAGAAAGCAGATAGCCATGTTTTTTCTGAAGCTCTCTGCAACCTTTGAGATGTGAGAAAGGTGATAAGGGAATGAAGAATGTGCTAACAAATTTTCAGTTCCTCTTTGAGTAATACACCAAAGCAACAGAGAAAGATGTCACCATCAACTAGGTAGATACCCTGGGGTAGACAAAAACCTGGGATAAACTTAAGATTTACATGCACATCCCTGTCATTTTGCACTGTTTTAAATACAAAATGTTTAGAGGCTCCTGAATCTGGTCACTTTTAGAACTTAGTAGCTTTTTTTTTTTTTAAGGCTGGTAAGGCTTCCCTTTCCTTGGCTGTTAAAGTCTGTTCTTTCCAAAGACACCTTTGTCAGCTTTCCTTATTTCTTGTTCTGCTTAGGGACTCCTAAATCATGCACTGGCAGCCACTTTTCTTGCATGGGTGACTGTTAACTCACTGTTGCTCACACCAAATGCAGGTTGCTTGGCTGACTTGCAACACCCATCAATAACTAACCATGCATTATCATCACTCGATAACCACAAGCTTCCCAATGAAAACCAGCTGAGTGAAATAACCAGTTATGATGAAAGAGAAAATAATTTTGAAACACATATTTGCTGAATATGTTTCAGCAGTTTCTATTGTTTCTTAGGTTACAAACACTCAAGAGTCTATTGCAGACCACACTTTAGGAGTGTTCTTGGCTTTCTCAGTGGCGCTACATTCTCACACTACAATACTGTTTAGAAATCCCAGTTTTGTGAGAGACTGAGTCATTGCTGCTGGCCAACAATCAGACCTATTTATTCACAGGTTGTCATTCCTCAGCTGATTACAGCAGTTCTGTATGTATGGATAATATGTCTTCCATATTTAGAAGGTTTTGAGAAGTACATAATGTTGTAGCACATCTTAGAGACACAAGCTATTTGTAGGTATATCAAACCAATCTCTCCAGCTTTCCATAGAATTTGAATTAAATTCATTATCTCAGTCTTATCTTCAGAGAACATAACTTCCAGGACAACAACAGCCTCAAGATAATAACTGTTGTTGACAATAACAGCACTCTTGGCTATGGAGGCAAAGTAGTTTTTTCAGGAGACAACTCAGAGAGCTGATTGCAAACAGCAGAATTAAGTTTTCTGAAGACACAACAGAGCTCACTGTCATCCAGTCCCAGCTGGAAAGCAGACTTATATTACCTTGCCTTCTTCAATCCAAATGCCTGTTTTTAAGAATATCCATTTGTTTCTCAGCAAGTAATCCCCTGACTAAAAACCAAAATGCTTCACATGCTCTTGCTCCTCTCGTGGAGGGATGTGAGTACAAACAACATTCAATGTATTCTAGGAGAGCAGAGACTTCCTTGATAACATCCTTTCACTTTGTAATACATAATGCATTACCTCATGTATTTAATGTTAAATGTATGCAGTTGTTAAGAATAGATTCCTAATGCAAATAAGGAGCTATGAAACTATGCCAGAAACAATATTTTCGCATGATGAAAGCAAGTTAACTATACTTTAAAGACCATGTAAGTACTCAGAAACATATTTCCAACACCGCAATGCTTTTTCTTTTCCCCACAGTGAGTGGAACATGCATGCCATCCTCTCACCAGCACCAATCTTTTGCCTAGTTCAGATGTGTCGCTTAGATGTCTGTGTACCTCTGTTAGTAACTCACACACATTCAAATGTTGCTAAAATTTGACAGATTGCAGAGCTTTTGACTCTCTTGACTCAAGCCAGTCACACACTAAATGCCTAAATTGGTTTGGGCATCAGAAATCCCAGAAAGACTTGACAGACCTGCTATAGTTGACAGTGCAGAGATGCTCTCCTGATTTCAGCAGCATAATCTGCAGGCAGTGCATGCTGGAACAGATAGTTTGCCTGATGGAGTACAGGTGTAATCATCACCCTCTTCTTTTTTTTGTCTAAGAAAAGCAGTTTAAAGCATCACTAATACCAGTTGTTGCACTTTCTGGGAAATAACAGATAGCATTCAAATTCAAGCACAGGAAAGTTTTGTTCACAACTGTACTTGGATTGCAGTTTCCTCATGTCCAGTAAAAGCACTATCAATATTACATTCTGAAAAGTTGCAGGACCAATTTATGCCCTGCATAAAGCAATCCCAAAGGACCACACTATTTTATTACTGGTAGTGAATTTTGCACATGTCTGTTTTCCAATTTGCCAAAACAATTTGCAAAAAGTAAAGGCATGATACAGCAGTGATTGTGACTGACTTCAGTTTATTGGTTGTGTGGTGCATACAGAACAACTCATCTGGGGTGTCCTCATGGGATCATTTCAGAACTATCATCTTTGGTTAGCTTGAAACAGAAGAATTTACAAGTGGTACAGGGAATTTTTTTGTAACACTTATCTCTGTAATCTCTTTTTCCCCCTAGAATTTGATGAGCATTGTTGATGGGACTGTACAATAGTGTTCTTGTGATTTGCAGCTGTGTTTTTCAAATGAATATTTGTCTTGGATTCTCCGTGAAATCTCTCAGCAGCTTTTATTGATGTTTCTTGTAAATGTTAAACACTACATCAATTCTTTGACTTTCTGCACCATCATGTGCTGCTGATAACCAGGTACTTGTTAACTTTGTTTATTCTTTGGATCACACTCATTCCATCAGTGACAGATGGCCTGCTGTGGTTTCAGTGCGATTTGCATTCCACACAGTCGCTCTACCAAAGTTGCCTGCTTTCTTCTTCAAAGTGATCTATCCAATGTTGTCAGTGGGTAATGAATACGACATACTGAGTATGCCTGCTTGGAGCAACACTTCTTTTTTCTTTAAATTTTGCTGTTGTTGTTACATCCTTATCTGTTTTGAATGTTACTCTTCAGAGACCCTTGCTCTTCCTGCTCTTTTTTGGAGGCTGAAAATATTCTGACCTTCTCTCTGGAAGTCCATTAATGAAATTTCTGTGTGAAACAATCACTCTTGAGATGATTTTTTAAAAAAAATGCAGGTCTGCTTACCTACTTTATGCACTTTTAGGAGGTCATCAATACCATCTGGCAGGGCTGGCTGATAAGCTGACAAGATCTATTGGTCATTATTGATTTGCTTTATCTTAAGAATTTCAAGCAGGTCTTCAATACCTGGCCTTTTAGAAGTCTAATTATCTGTACTTGTTCAGATATTCATTCAGATACATACTCTGTTCTGGAGATCTTTGGCTGTTTCATGTTCTTAGCTACCTTGTACTAATATTTTGATGGTCAGCAGCAAGACAGTATTCAGCTACAAACAAAATCTCTTTGAACTAAATTGACTTGAAACTAAATCCCTTTAACCCCCTGCAGTCTGAGGGGACTTCTTCAGTTGAGCTGATCTAATGGAAAGAAGGAAAATCCTGCTTCCCTCTGGTTCTGCTGTCCGTTCCTGTCCCCCCCCCCTTATGCAGTCAGTGGTTTTTGTTTAACCCTATTCATTTCACATTTGCAAGGAGTTTAATTCTCTATCCATTTATCTTTCAGAAATGGCTCCTCATGAGGTCAGGAGAGCACTGCTGCTGGTAAAGGAAGGAGTAGCTGCAGATAGTTATAGTCCAGAAAGAAAAGAACAGGACAACGCCTTTGGTAGCAGCCACATTAGAGCCACACAGCCACAGCAGGAAACAGTGCCTTGAAAATGTATTTTTGGTTGTTAACATAAGATGATCTAACTCTGTGCTGCGTATCTTCCCCTAGCTGCACATTCCCAACTCCTTCCTTATTTTGGCTCCAGCAATTCTGCGGTGAGTTGGATCAACCTGGTTGCTGATCAACACTTTGTTTACCTGAGAACCCATAATTTCTGTCTGTGTGTAAATTTTCAGGTGGATCTGACTCACCCTTTGGTTGCATGATTGCTAGAACTGATGCAAGGCAGGTAATGGAAATACTGTAGAGGAGGGGTCAAAGCCTTTTTTTGCAGCTGGAGATCAGTCTTAGATGAGTTTGATTCAGTCATGAGGCTGTAGTCAGATAAACTCCTAAAGCTGAAACTGCTGTCAGAAGAAAGTCTTGCCTCCCTGCCCAGTGAATACAATCCTTCCCAGCCCTGTGCCACCTCCACCTGACATTGATCTGGTTCACCATGCAACACAGCTGGCTGTATGGTTGCAGGATGATGAGAACAATGAGGTGAGTGATCTGACAACCAGTTTTTCAGGTTCACACCTCAGGCCAACTCCCAGGTCTGGCTCTGCCTGCAGCAGGTTGGAGGCTGGTGCAGAGCTGGAGGGATGGAGGTACCATCCCCATCGGGGGCAGCAGGAGCTCGGCATGAAGTGTCGAAGTACAGCTGCACACCTGGATTTGCTGTCCCTAAACTGATGGGCTCTCACAGCAGGGTCCACAGCCCCACCTCACCAGGCTTCCAGGTGCCAGCAGCACTCTGTAGGCAAAGCAGGGCCATGGCAAACGAGTCAGTGGAGGTGGCCAGGGTGGTGATGCCTCACTGCGATGGCCCCATGATGGCTCACCTGGGAGCCATTGCCCCAAAAACAGCGCTGTCCAGTGCACATGGACACCTCCTGGCTCCGATTTGGCACCTCCAGCAGTGGGAACCACCTCACCCCATGCCCACCTCCTGAGGCGGCAGGTCTCTGTGGGCACACAAAGCCCCTGCTCACAGTGCCCTTGTCCCGCTCTCCCTCATCCCCCAGAGCGGCTGCCCTGTGGAGCCACCGCGGTGGTGACCCTGCTGGGGCCACATCTGCAGTGCTGTGTCCAGCCGTGGGCTCCGCAGTACGAGGGAGACACGGAGCTCCTGGAGTGGATCCAGCAGAGAGCTAAGAAATGATGAAAGGACAGGAGCATCTCTCTTATGAGGAAAGGCTGAGGGAGCTGGGCCTGTCCAGCCGCGAGAAAAGCTGACGGGGAGGGGACCTCATCAATGAGCATCTAAATATCTAAAGGGGCCGTGTCAGAGGATCTTCTCGGGGGCGCCGCGCAATCGGACAAGAGGCAATGGGCAGAAACTGCTGCCCAGGAAGTTCCACCCGAGCATGAGGAAGAATTTCTTTACTGTGCAGTGACCGTGCACTGGAACAGGTTGCCCAGGGAGGGTGTGGAGTCCCCCTCGCTGGAGATAGCCAAGAGGCCTCCGGGCTGACCGCGCTGGCGCGGGTCTGTCGCACACAGTGTCCCGCTCCTGTCGCGCACAGGGTCCCGCTGCTGTCGCGCACAGGGTCCCGTTGCCGTCGCACACACTGTCCCGCTGCCGTCGCACACAGGGTCCCGTTGCCGTCGCACACACTGTCCCGCTGCCGTCGCACACACTGTCCCGCTGCTGGCGTGCACAGGGTCCCGCTGCTGTCGCACACAGTGTCCCGCTGCTGTCGCACACACTGTCCCGCTGCTGTCGCACACAGGGTCCCGTTGCCGTCGCACACACTGTCCCGCTCCCGTCCCTCCCGGCCGGACCCGCTGGGCACTCCGCGCCTCCCGCCCAGGCCCCGCCCCCAGCCCCAAACCACGCCCCTTTCCCCGCCCCCGGGCGCGCGGGCCCGGCGCGCGCGCAGTCGCGCGGTAAACAGGCCCCGCCGGCCCCGCCCCCTCGCACCGCCCCCGCGCGCAGGGGCCGCGCGCGCGCCGGCGGCTGCGCAGTGTGGGCACATCCGGGCACTGGGGCAGGATGAGCGCTCCTTTCCAAGATGGCGGCGGAGGGAGGTGGGAAGGAGATGAACGAGATTAAGACCCAGTTCACCACCCGGGAGGGGCTGTACAAGCTGCTGAGCCACTCGGAGTACAGCCGGCCTAACCGCGTGCCCTTCAACTCGCAGGGCTCCAACCCCGTCCGCGTCTCCTTCGTCAACGTCAACGACCAGAGCGGCAACGGGGACCGGCTCTGCTTCAATGTGGGCCGGGAGCTCTACTTCTACATCTACAAGGGGGTCCGCAAGGTACCGGGGCTCCCCCGCCGGGATGGGGCGGGAGTGGCGGGGGCTCGTTGCCGCCGGGGCCGGGGCCGCGCCGGGCGGGGGGCAGAGGCCGAGCCTCGCTGCCTGCTGTCCCTGCCGCGGCTGTGGGGCGGCAGCTCCGCGGCTCCGGCCGAGCTCCCGGTTAACCGGGCAGCGCCTGGGCAGGGGCAGCGCAGGCCTGGGCCGAGGGCGGTGTAAGGACACGGGCGGCGGGTCCGTGCTCGGGCTGCTCCAGATACCGTGACACCGGCGGGAGCTGTGTGTGTGGGCTCCGTGCGGGGATGCGATCGCTCGGGCCCTCCTTCTGCGGGAATGAGGGCTGGCTTTCCCTCCCTGCGCCTCCTTCACCTGCTGCTTCAGGTCAGAATTTGCTGGACACACTAATGCCTGTTGTGATTATGGTGGTGTCAAATCCCTGCTTCCAGGATCTTCCTGGCTTTGGCTGCGTGGCTAAAGCATTCGCTGCAGTTTTAGGCCTTTGTTGTGACTTAGAGGTGTGGGTTGATTTTAGGATTGTTTCTAAATGGGAGCGGTGCAATGAGATGAGTCTTAAGTCTTAAATATCAGGTAATTAACAGAGAGAAAGTTGCCTTTGCGGGAAAGAAAGAAAGAAAGATTGATTTAGTTGAGAGAGAGACTGCTTAGCTGTCATTGGATGCAGGACAGTGCATGCATTTGATGGCTGAGGTCACCGTATTTATGAAAAAACCCTTGATTTTACGGGATTCAGAGAATAATTCAAAATTTGTCATGCCAGGTCAATGCGTGTCACTCCCAATAGACGTAAACACAGATACAATGAATGTCAGCTTTCTGTTTTGTTTCAAAAAGTGGGTGTTCGTTATTTTACATGTTTGGGCCTCAGCTGCCATCATGTGAGTACCTTAAAATCTTCCTGTTCTTATCCCACCATTCAACATGGGATGAGGGCACAGAGAGCTAGAGACTCACACAAGGCAGTGCGGGATGCTCCTGCATGAGCAAGGAATTCTGCCTGAATCTGCTGTGTCCGGAGTGCCCCTAGCATTCCTCCTTTGTATAAAATGTCAGCACCAGCAGGAGTTTAAAGTCTACGTGGTTATTTGTTGACTGTGACCCAACAGATCTGATATGTCCCATATAATTGCATGGAAAAGTGTGTCTGTGTGTATTTCAGTTTCACCCTTTAGTGAATTTTAATAATCTAGTTATGTTTCAAATAATGCATACAAGGAGTAGTTAGTATCAAACAGTATTTGCTATTTACAAGCAGTTGCTGTCTTTACAAGGTATCCTGAGGAGCAGTGTGTCTGAAAATCTATATCCTAAATTATTGCTGTGTTTGGGTTCTGCTGTGTTTGTTTTTTCTATGCAAAGTAGCTGCAGAGTTCTCTCACTTAGCTCACAGAACAGGCCTTTATGTAGTTTAGTAATGGTACATGTGATTCTTGCAAGTTCTCTTAGTCATCTCTTGCCACACTTCTGAAAAATAAAAATCTAAAGCCTGGAACTTCATTGAAAATAAGGAACAGAATAATTATATCAATATACAAAAATCTCCTTGAGCTGAGTATTTGGATTTTTTTAGATGCTGAAAGCTACTGGTATGATATACAGTAACTGAGAAATTTGAGTTTGTGAACTCGTGAACTCTGAGGCATTTATACCTGTTACAGTCTGAAATGCTTTTTCTCTGAATAGAGTAAAACATACACATTATTAGGACAGAATTAATCCCAATGACTTTTTACAGTATTAACAATCTAAAATAATACTGTATATTCTATATTTGTGATACATTAGTAAAGTGAACCTAAAGAGAGAGCTGAAATAGATTGACTCACTCTAAGAAAAACGCTTTAAATGAGAATGGGAAGATGGTCTGTCTTGAATCTGCAGTACACACTGCTTTGGAATTTAGTTTGAAACTTCATTTGGAAGTAACTGTTTTGTCTGTGTACGAAAGTGAAATGGGAACAGGCTGACAGTCTGTCAACTGATCATGTGAACTTTTCAGAATCAGAAGTTCTATCTTGTGGCTATCATAAAGGGAAGAGACCTATTGTTACCTAAATGGATGGGATGTAATTCTGCCTTAAACTGGGCAAACCACTGCATTCTGTGTTCCTTCCTGTTCCTGGGGGCAGGATGGGGAAAGGGACTTGATCTGTTCATTCAAGACCAGCCTATTGGTGCTTCTCTGTGTAATATAGATGGTGATAACATCAGTTTTAACTGTTAGTTCATAATTATTTAAGTATCCCTTAAAATTTTTCCTTGATTACTTTAAGATTATGATTTTCATTCCGGTTAAGTCAGAGTATTTAGTTGAATTTAATGAAGCTGTGCTGTGTAAATATATCAGCTAACTATGGTTTTGTCTTTTGATTTTTTCTTTTCTTTTTCAGTTTTTTTGTAAAGATTTTTTAAAGACTTCTTTTCTTGGTGGGAAAATGCTATATATTTCCTAAAATGAGTGAAAGAACCACCAGGACTTTATTTTAAGTGACTGTGTCTATTAGATACTGAGATAATTCTTGCATCAGTAATCCATTGCAGATCAGTACACATTAAGGAAGAGTAACACTTAAGCCATGGATCACACTTGAAAAAAAAAAAAGTAATATTGAGTCAAAGATACCACTTAAAATGATATTTCTTGACATCAATAATGCTAATATTTCTTCTTTTAGTTTCCCTTAAATTCTAAATGCATTGTGTCCGCTATGTCTGGTTTGTAAGTCACCTTTTTAAGTGAACGGTTGATGTGTGTGTTTAGGAGATTTAACTTGTATGAAGAAAAATGTTTCCATGTAACCTTCTTCCAAGACACTTGGTGGAGAAGTTAGATCTGGCATCCAAGACAGTGGGGTGGAGATTGAAGTGCAAATAGGCAATCATAATGGTTTGATTTGAGACAAGGGTTTTGGACAGTATTTCAAGCTGTCTCTAGAGACTTTTTGAAGCAAAAAGGTATATTCTCCCAACTTTTTTCTTCACCTCTTTAAGAGGGAAGCTGAGTTTTTACTGTTTAATGTTTCCATGTTACTACTAAATTTTACTATTTTCATGAAACATGTTGCTGTGTTTCACATTTTCTGTGTCACAGAAAGCACATCAGTTATGGGACAATGCATTGTTTTTATAATGAAACTTTGCAGCTCTCTTTGTGTTCATTAAGCAATACAGACTTCCAGAAAACTACTGTTTTCTGATTTGGATCCACTGAAGAAAAAAAAAAAAAAGAAATGGACCTGAAGTTTAGTAAGAAGTTAAACTGTGATGGAATGAGATGTGGTTGCTTTACTTAGGTAAGTGTGTAATTTTTCTTAACTGCACTGAATGTCAATGGGCTTTCCCTTTCAGTCCTCCTTTACTTTGGCTTTAAGGTTAGACGTGTGCAGTGATCTCTCATTAACCAGAAGGGGTAAATTTTCATGAACTCAACTGATCTAGTGTCAGCTGTAAATGATGGATTGGCAGTATAGGATCCTCTTGGCAGTGTGCTCCTATCTCCTTGTCTTTGGCAGTGCTCAACCTCTGGTTGAGCTAGTTCAGCTTGCTAAACCAGCAGCAAAGTACTTGCAGTTTTTCTGGGCAGATTTTCTCTTGGTTTGGTGAGCTGAATGGTGTCATCTGGGAGTTGATTATTAGCAGGTACAGCGACAGCAAGAAAAAGGTTGGAGGGGCACTAACCCCTTCTGTGACCTGGACTGTCTGCTTGGATCCATGGCCTTATGTGGTCTGTCCTGAATAAAGCCTCTACTTCAGCCTTAAGTCAGTTTTGGAATGATCTGTTCCTGAGGGATTGTTGATTTAATTTTGATTAAGAGAGTTACAGGTGTTAAAGGAAGCTTCTTCTGTTATTTTAGGCATTTCCCTCTTCATGGTGTGAGGTTCTTCATGTAATGATTCAAAAATTGTTCAAATTATGATGCTGTGATGCTCTGGGTGGGTTGCTTTTTCCTGCAGCCCCTAATCAGGAGTGAGGGCTGTTACTTGATTTTTGTTTATGAGACAGTCTTGAAGTACTTAAATATGGTTTCTGGCTAGCTTTGCAAAATGATTTATTAGTTGATTCATTAGGCTGGAAAAGGAGAGTGTTATATCATCTTCCTTGCCTTAGGAATGACTGACAAGACAAGGCTTTCCAGATTGCTGCTGACATTAGCTATCAAGTCCTTTTCCCTTCCTACTAGGAAGCTTGTGCATATTCCTTGTAGAAGTTGTGTGTGTGATGATATGTTATTCCCTATATGTTGTAAAAGTTTCTGGGCAGATGAATCTGCAGCTGTCATTGCAATACAAGTACATATTAGCAATAGTGTTGCAGGATGTACAGTCTTAATTTCTATGTAATATTTTGGCAAGTTATGAAATTTGAATGTATAGTTTAGCTTATTAGTTGAGGTAAAACCTTTTGCATTGTATTTAAATTCTGGCTACCTACTTTTTGGTAATGTGTGGCAGATTTTCTTAATATGAGTTGTTTAATTTTTTGAAATCACCTTTTGCAAGAAGAGGCTTTGTCTTTAGTCCGATGTTTTACTTGCAGCTACCTAAAACAGCAGTCTAATAACTATGGAATATTATAGTATGTTGCAGTAGTCTTGGATTAGAAACATACATCGGTGGTAAGCACAGGTTGATGGAGGCACGGAGGGCAGAATTTGTTGACTGTCTTTAAGCTCATGTTGAGCAGGTGTCTTGGAAATTATATTTGTTCTAGGATGAAAATAATCTCATATCTCAACTTTTATTGAGTGTTGGCATATTGGTAATCCCTGCTTATCAGTAAAAAGACTGATGCTGTATAGGATTCCTTCCTTTGCAGTTCTCAAAATTACCTTTTTTTCTGTCTGGCTTGATTTGTTGTGCAGTTGAGGAGTGTTATCCTTGGCGGTGACTTTCATTCTATAGTCTGCTCACCTGGGAACTTGTTGCAATGACAGAATGATAATGGGTGATACTTGTCACTGTACTTAATATATTGGTCTAAGAAGAGCAATGTGTGGCAGTTCTGGGTTGGAAGCTGGGATCTGTGGAGAAAACCATCATGTTTTCTCAGGATGTGGTGGGAATGTGAATTTGTATTACTGTATATGTAGAGATCACTAAGCTGTGTGAGGCCCCTGAAAGCAATGTACAGTTTAATAGCATATATGAGCTATAAAAATGCTGAAGTTTGTAAGGATCTTGGAAGATACAGTAGCTTTGAATTAGAGGGAAGTATACCTACATCTTAGTGACCAGTTCTTGAACTTGCAGTAACAAGAATTCCAGAGTTTCCTTCAATAACTTTTTTTTGGTGTTAGTTCTTTCTTCTTCCTCCAATATCTGACTGAACTTCCTGTTCAGGGAAAAAAAACCGAGAAAGCAAACCAGGCTGAATGCAGTTATTTACTGTGGACATAGAGAACAGTTAGCTATTGCCTTTGGCTTTTGTATATTTAAAAATTTGTTAATTTGTCCTCTCAGTTTTCCTAAGGTAAATAAATCCATCTCTTTAAACCGTTCCTCTCAGATAATGAGTTCCAAATGTTTCATTGCTCTCTGTTGACTTCTGCTGTCTTGTATTTGTGGTACTTAAACTAGACCCAGTGCTTGCACTGTGACTTCATTACAGAGCAAGAGAGAATTGTTGCTGTGTCTGTCTTCTAATATTCTTGCTAACATATTGAGTAGTGTTGACATTTTTGAATCCTGCTTATAGTGATGACTCACTTGGATTGTTTCTTATCATATTGCTGGTTTTCTCTATTTTTATACATGCCTTAATTTTTGTTGATATTTATAAATGCCATGTAGCATTTTCATTGAATTTTGTTCTATTAAGATTATTAGAGGCTGGCTTTATTTCCAGTTCTGTGCTGCATAATGCAAAAAATCCTTCTAGTCTTGGTGTTATTCACAAATTTGATGAGTACTCTCATCCAATAATGAGAATCTCTCATAGAACTTGAAAAGCATGTGCTGGATTTGCTGCTGCTGTTTCACATTTCTCAGGTGTGTTAGATGTGACTCTGTTTTGTCCCTTTTTAAAAGGGTGTTGTAAATTTCTTTTTTCTCAAGGAATCCATTAATTTCTTGAGGAGTTTTTTTCTTCTCTGTGTTGTGGATAATGGTGGTTGTATTTGGACTGGATTAGCCAGTCTCATGGAGGTATTGTGGTTAGATCAGTAATACTTTACCTCTTGATCTGTGGTTGTGAAGGTATTTGAGCGCCTCTTGGAAATTTGTTTCACGTGTTTAATGGATGGATATATTTACCACTTTGAGTTTTGTCATACAGATAGACATTTTCTTTCTTAATTCTAGTTGGACTGTACTAGGGACTGACAGACATGCTTCAAAATACTCCTGTAGACTTTTCTGAAAGGTAGAATTTACTTAGGTAGAATGACACTGCTGAAGGAAACAGTGAAGAGTTAATGTAGATTACAGATGTGTAGGTAGCTTTCAGTGTTTAATTTTGTTATTAGGCTTATATAGAGCAACTAGGACTGGCTTGAGTAAGAGGAAAAACTAAAAAGCTGCTTTAAAATGACAGTTACACTGTTAAATGTTTCTTGCTCTGGAGGAAGATGCAAGCTCTGTCAACCATAGATATTTCAAGATGATTTTTATGTAGGAAGTGGTATTAGTCTGTAGTGCTTTTTCTTGTCCTAGTCTGTGTTTCAAGCCCATATCACAACTGTTTGACTTCAGTAAGCTCTTGCACTGTGTTCATTGAAGGACTGCTCTCTGAGGTATCACTTCATTTATCTATGACTGCCTGTTTGGCTGGTATGTTTGACAGTGAATGCTGGGCTATGCTGGCCAAACCCCCACATTGGGATGCAGTATTTTATAGGCAGTGAATTTCTCTGTGTATGTGTGTTTGGTTGGATTGTTTTTGGTTGTTTTTTTTTCCCCACAGCAGTTACAATTTTGGAGGTTTTTGTTTTGTATTGAAGTGCTTTTGTGGTAATATTGCACTTTAATTCAGTTGGGGAAGTTTAAGTTAGTATAAAGCCAATAATTGTGGCACTTATTCTTTGCAGATTGACAAAATTTTTGTCATAATGCTTCACAGATGCAAATAATGGTCATTTGTAACAAACACTTCTGTGCCTGTGGTGAATTTTATGGGACAGCTTTGTCAGAATATTTTTAAAAGTGTTGTGCTTTATGTTTGCATTATACATTGGCATCTGGGAGTCTGCAAAACAGTTAAATAGTTAACTGTTAGTAGTTAAAATGTACATTGAAGGTGCCTCAAACTCTAATTAAAGGCTGCCTAGACCCACCTCTGAGAGGATTGCCAGCCATAATTGTCTTGTTTGACATTCTAGAATCAAATTTAATGCCCTAGTTTGAAGTATTATTGTAGTTTTCTGGCTAAAGGGAGTCATCTGAAGTACTTTCTTTGAAGGACATATACTCAAAGGCCAATTGCTATCCCCTAGTTGTCATAACTATGAGTTGACACACTTGGACAAATTACTATTTGAAAGTGGTGCCATTTAGTGCAAATAGTGCCTAATATTTCAATCATCTGTCCTCTTAGTAAGCTTAAGGAAAAGAAACAGTAATATTAATGTGCTATATTTTAAGTAATAATATTTGGTTTTGTCCTTCTGGGAAATAGTATTTTTCCTTCCTTACCTCACCCCACTTTTAGGCCCAAGTGAATATGCAGCCCATTTTTTAGCATCCACATCCCACCCATTTCTTGGCCCTTACAACTTAAAACAAAGCAGCTGCTGTTGCCTTGTTCAGCTCCTGTTGAGCAGCTGTTGGTGCAGTGGATGCAGCCCCTGGTCTTTGTGGGCAGGACCACCAGCTGCTGCAATTGAAACCTTTCCAGTGGCAGTGTTGTAACTTGCATTGGGATTTCTTGTGCATTATTTAATCCAGCTGTTCATAATGAAATGATCTCTAATAGATACTTTCTGCGAACTGATTTCAGTTTTGGTTTACCAGCTATAATCGGTCTTTAATTTCATGAGTTAGTCATAAGGTTTGCATGTGGCTGTAATGGTAAAAAAAATATTTATAGGTTTTTATGATTACTTTTTAACTCCATGTGGGATTGGAAGGTGACTGTATTAAGAAGTTCTTGGTTTAATAGTGTGTAATTTTTGTGCAACTAGAGATTGTGAAGTGCTATGTTAGACAAAATACTAGTCTAAGCAAGAGACTTAGCTTAGGAGTATGCTGATGTAGGGAGAAAACACTGCATGTTATGAGCAAACTTCATTACACCCAGTTTCTTAGTAATTTTAAAAAGAAATTTTTAGCAGGAATTTCAGATACATTTTTTCAGGGAAGTGATGGTTTTAATGCTCCCTTTCCACTAAAGAAAGGGGGAACAATGACAACAGGGGAGACAATGGGTACCAATATACATTGAACTGTGTGTTAAAAATGCACAAGTCTGGTAAAAGAAACTATTTGAATAATGCCTTAAGGACACATTAGCCTGCACAGCGCCACAGTCACAGGGATAACTCTGTGAGTCTGTGTAACATAAATGTCTTCTTTTCCTAACTTACAAATGTAACCATAATAAATACAGAATCATTGTAGTCTCATCCTGTTTGAACTGTGGCAGTTTATTTCTAAGGATTTTTTTTTAATAGCTCGTTTAAGACTTCTACAAAGGTTTTTTGCAGGTTTTCTTGATATTTGTGGTGGGTATTGGAGCATGACTGTGATACAAATTTGAAGCTATCATTGAAATGAAGTTTTGGCACAAGCTGTAAAGGATTTTTTTGTTGTTGTCTTGATTTTTCTGGTTTTCTATTGGTAACTGTCAGTATTATAGAGAAACAATTTTGCAATGATTTGTTTTTCAAGTCATGTTACTAAGATTTAAATTATAGTCTAGATGTTTGGATTTGCATATTTTAGTGGTTTGAATGGCAACTACTACCTCTTAACGTCAACTTAATACTGTATTGTGAAACCATAGATGAAAGCTTAGTGTGCATTTTTCATCAGATTTTTGCCTTTCCTACAGAATAGCAAACTGTTGGATTTCTTTTTCAGACTTCTTTTTAAATGAAAGTATTTCTAGAGGTTGCTTTTCTTCAGCCTTTTTAATAAGAGAGTGGGCAGAGACCTTCAATAGTGTCAAGAGGGTCTGTCTTTAAAAAATAATTTGAGGGCAGGAATAGTTGCATGGTTAGGCAATACCACTTTTGAAATTTGATATCGTATACTGCTAAATGCAGTAATTCTTAGCTGTTTTGTGGCCCATTTTGCATTATCATTTTGTATCAGTTTGAATTATTACTTTGCTGTCCATAAATAACTAATTTTTTTAAAGTCTGGCTGTTCAGTGTGATATATTGATCCAGGAGGTTTTTTCCCAAATAAGACTTTCAGAAATACAGGTTGCAGCTTGTAAAAGGAAGATACTTGTGTTGAGTAGAGAATTATTGCTATTTAATAGCCTTAGCTATATATCTCAACAGGTGACTTCAAGAAATGTCTTCACTTCAGTGTGAACTTATGCTCCCTCCCCTCTGAAGGTAACTGTCCAGTTACATTCACATCAGTTCAGCACACAGGATGGCCTCTGCTGCCTTCAGCCGTGGAATTGTGGTCCCTTTAACAGAGTAACTTGTGTCTCTGTGTCAAGTACTGTTTGCTAACGCCTTCAGAATTTTAAGATGCTGTTCTAGGTGATGTTTCTGACTTAACAGCGTTGGCGGGATAGGTTCTGTGCCAATGAAGTGATTGTTCAAGTGTAGTTCTGTGTTTTAGCCAAAATACTGCCTCTGTAAATTCACTGGATGGAACTGGGATGGTTAAGCGTAGGCACACGCTAGCACTTCTAAATCAGAAAGATGGGGCAAACAACTGTTCTGAAGAGCTCAAACAAATGCCCAGGTTAAACTGCCTTTAGTGATGCTCAAGGTGATCCATGTTTTTTCTCATTGTTAGGGTGACAAAGCACTTGTTACCGATGAGTTACTGCAGCAGTCCAGTGGCAGCTTGCTCAGCTGCTCTAAGTGCTCCACTCTAACATCTCTGTTCCCTGTGAACACCTTGTATTGGCGTTGCATGGCCAGATTTTGGGGGGGCTTCTGTTAGAAGCTGCTGTGAGAAGCCCAGGATGGACGTGCTGCTGGCCAAGGCTGAGCCAATCAGGAATGGTAGTAACACCTCTGTGATAATACGTTTAAAGAGAGAAATGTTATTGTGCAGATGTACTTGAGGCCAGAGAAGAGCCGGGTGAGAATATGTCAGAGGAGCAGCCCTGCAGACACCAAGGCCAGCACAGCAGGAGAGGCAGGAGGTGTTCCAGGTGCCAGAGCTGGGATTCCTGTGCAGCCTGTGGTGAAAACACATGAGACAAGCTGTGCCCCTGCAGCACATGGAGGGCCACAGGGATGCAGAGATCTACCTGCAGCCTGTGGAGGAGACCCACATTGGAGCAGATGGATATCTGAGAGGAGGCTGTGAACCTGTGGGAGGGCTGTGCTGGAGGAGGCTCCTGGCAGGTACCTGTGGACCCATGGAGGGAGGAGCCTATGTAGAGCAGGTTCCTGGTAGGACTTGGGACTCATGCTGGAGTAGGCTGTGCCTGAAGGACCCTGGTAGCCGAAGTTCATGGAGAGCTCCATCCTGTGGGGGGGACCCCATGCTGGAGCAGGGGAAGGACTCCTCTCCCTGAGCAGTGGTAGGAACAATGTGTGATAAACTGTCATAACCCCCAATCCCTGTCTCCCTGTGCCAGTGAGGGGGGAGGAGGTAGAGCTGGAAAGAAGGGAGGGGTGGGAAGAAGATAGTTTTAAGGTTTGTTTTTACTTCTTGTTATCCTGCTCTGATTTTGTTCGTAATAAATTCAGTTGATTTCCCCAAGTTGAGTCTGTTTTGCCCATGACAGTAATAGGTGAGTGATCTCTCCTGGTCCTTATCTCAAGTCATGAACCTTTCACTATATTGTTTACTCCTCTGTCCAGTTGGACAGGGAGTGATAGAGTGTCTTTGGTGGTTATTGGGATCCAGCCAGGGTCAACCCACCACCACACCTTCTGCAAAAACATGTTGGACTGTCATTGATCTGGTTGATTCGGGTATTATGTTTTGTTAGTCCTGCACTGATAGAGGCTTTGTATGTACATAAGAGAGAACCAAAGGGGAATATTAGTGAGATCAGGGCTTGGAGAAGCCCAGTCTTAGGCTAGAAGAGGCTTTTGCTGTGCTTTCTCTTCACTCATTTGGGAACCCTTTCTTCATTTCTATCTCCTCTGGTAAGTAGGTGTCTTGCAGCTGTGCCACTCGCAGTGCAAGTTGATACAAAGGAGAATTTCGGTTTGGACCGTGTGGTGACATGAGTGGTGGTTAAAGGTCTGATTATTTTTGACAGCAGAGATCCTTGGCATGCCTGGTCTTAGCATGCCCATATCAATGGGTAGGATGATTTAGTAGCTGGGCTGCTGTGTCGTGTGTCCTCACACAGTCTCCTGCGAGGACCTTTAGCAAAAGCCTGAGATGTGGGCGGTGACCCCTCAGTGGGCAGCGCTGTGTCTGTGAGGTCTCTCGGTGACAATAGGCAGTCTGATCACTCCCTCCTACGCTCGAGACAAAAATCAGCCTGAGCAAAGTGACAGTGTTGTGTGACTGTTTGGTATGTGGAATACTTTCAGCCCTTTTGATGGTTATTTTTAAAGAAAATCGTTAATAGCTGGCAAAAGGTTGTGGGTATTTTTCCACATAACATCTATACCAGTGAAACTGCCAACACTTATTATTACTTAAAATATTTTAATACTTTGCTTATTTTAAAGGAAATACTCCTTTTGAGGATAGTGCTGAAATTTGGAACATATTGCCTTTTGTTCTAAAAATTCTGAAGGAAGATTCTGCTTTGCAGACTGGGTGATATCCTAGAACTTGTACATATGGAATTACAGGAAATCAGAGTTCACTGTGTTTGTGTGCAGGATTTGGTCCTGGATATTTGTTTTCTAGTAGCTGTGCTCCTGTGCTTCTTTTGCAACACTTTTCATCTTTTTGGGCTGGCTTGTAAGGAAATGTCTTCAGCCCCAGAAGGAAGATGCATTGCAAATTAGCAACTGCAATGCAATAGTTAGAGCAAATACGTTGTTTCATTTCTCTGTTAATATATATGACCACAAAAAGCATAAACCAGTGGGCCACATCCTGGTTTTGGAGCGCAAGTTATACATTTGCTCAGTATTTTATTCATGTAACTTCTGTGGGACTGTTCTGGTGCTCTTAGCATAAGAGCCAGCTCCATCTTATTTTTAGTACTAAAGTAATTAGGGCTTTGTTCTAGTAATATTTTCTTAACATGCTGCAACATGATGGAATTATGAGCTTGATGAAAACACTGTATCAAAAATATCCAGCATTCCTGTGCGGATTGCAAAATCCAACAGTAGCCAGAAGAGACATATTTTGGACTTGCTGGACAGACGTGACAGTGTTACATTTGACTTCTATTGAGCTTTGTAATGAAAAATTATAAATTGATTAGCAATTAACTGCTACAGTGAAGTAAGTTTCTATAGCAACAGGGCAATGCAGGGTACAATTATTCAGACTGCTTTCCTTAGCAGATAATTTTTTCTTCCAAGCACTGAGTTTACACTGTTGGACTAAAACATTGTTTTGTTATAGCAACGGATAATCCTCAGCTTTTGCTGCTCTTGCCTTTTTATTTTTTTTTCCTTCCTAAAGAAATAACTTTTCCTCTTATGAGCTGAAAAGGGAATGGGGGAAACTTTCTGAGACAGATAGCAGTGCAGTAGACTGGTGGAAACTCGACCTGCAACTCAGTATTTGCCTGTATGTTATTAGTGTAATGAATGGAGTTATATTAAATACATTGTTATGCAGTATGAATTTATACTTCTACCTGTTGACAACTGTACATGAAACTGAACCTGCTCTAATTTAATAATAATGGCAATCACATAATAGCTTGCAAATTTCAAGTAAATCAATTTAGATAAGTTGTAATGCTGATTCCCTGAATCAGCCAGACTTTTTGTTATTTGTTCTTTGTGTGTTTCAAGTCTCTATTTGTTTTTTTTGTTTCAATACTTCTGAATATTTTTAAGAGAGGAATATTCTTCTTTAGGCTTCACTCTTAAAATTGGAAAACGTTATGGTTTTGTCAAGGGGCTGCAGATGTTTGGAGTTTTTTGCCATGGAACACACTCACAAAACCAACTTTTAAGTGTTACTATATTTTGATCTTTTTAAAGTTTGAGGAAATAAAATTTGAACAACTTCAGTGATGAAGCTACAGCAGTCTTTTTAACAGGACACTTAGTTTTGTGTTAAGAGTTTTAAAGATACCTCAGATGCCTGATCACTTGAAAGAAAAAACAAAAGCTTTTGTCAGCCTCAACGTTTGCTGTTGATAGGTGTGCATGTATTGCACAAGTGCATTTTTCCTGTATCGTAACAAAACCATACCAGTGTTTTAGAAAAGAAAAAGTAGGATTCAAAGGTAAAGTGAAAGTAATGGCTTTGAAGGTGTGACCAACTGAGTAGAACACTGGTCCAGCAGGTCAGGTAACTTTTGTATGTGTGCATGGGGAGGAGGTGAACAACTCAGAGATGACGCTACCATTAAGTCATGCAAAGTTTCCAGTTTGTTTCATGTTTTGGGTGCCATCTAAAAGCAGTCTGCCAGCTCTAATTTAAATAAGTGTGGCTTTAACAGGTATGATTTTTTAACCAGTTTTGCTTGAAGAGCTGAGCCAATTTAAACAATTTTCCAGTGAAAGTAACTTTTCTAAGTAATAAGTATCACAGCTGAGTATACGAACTGAATGAGAACAGCTGCTGAATTGTGCCAGAATGGGTGGTTTTAGTTGGAATCCATTTGATATTTACATACCTATTTTTCTTATTTTAATTTGTTTCTTACATCTAGTGCATGTATTCTTATCTCTGCCAAGCTCGTGAATCATGCCTCACTCAGCATTAAAAACAGGTGAGAAAGGACTGGTAAGTGTAGGCAACAGTGTGACTAGACTGTAGGAGTAGGAGGAAATAAAGGGATCCACTGGAGAATAAGGAACAAGAAGGAGATCAGAAAGGTAACTATTACTTTTTTACTTCAGAGCTATGAATCTCTTATAAGGTACTAAATTGTAACTATGAGAAATGAATTATAGTTTGCTAAGCATAAATATTAAGTGAGCCTTGCAGAACTTAATTGTGAAGTTAAGGAGAGACAATTGTTACAGTACATTTTCTCAGTTCCTCAAAAGTGAAGAGACTAAAATGTGTGCTTCAGAGCCTTCCAGTCTTTACAGAAGGTGATATGTTCTTTACATAGCTTGTGACAGTCTGTAAGTAGTATTCCAGCATGAACTTAGAGCCTGTGAATATTTGGAATGCTCTGTGCTATTCTGAAATCAGTTGCTTTTTAATTCACTGTATTCCTAACCGTGAATATTTCTGCTAAAAACCTTTTGACTGCCTTTGGCTCAGTGACAGGCAGGTATTCTCTTAAGGCTTATCCTTGATTATATTCAGGTACAAAAACCATGCAGGAGTGTTATTCAATACATACCCCACCACCACCACAACAAAAAAATCCCCTTTCAGTTTTAGCTTTTGAAATTCTGACATTGTACTCTTCTGTGTTAGGGGTTTGTTTTGCTCCAAGTAAAACATTGTCTCCCTGTGGTGGGAAAACATTAATGTATAACCTGTATATATAGACAGCTTTATTTGAAGTTCAGGTGCTCATCCTGTCTAGTGTAACACTTTGGTAGTAAGGGAGACTTGTAACTTACTAAGTTCATGTCCTTGCATGAAGTGGCAAATTCAGACCCATACAATATTTAAAATGAGGGAATTTTAGAACTTGGAAAATCTGTTACAAAATGTTGAGAGAATTAAACACTTAGTTCTTTATATCTGAGACAACCATTGGGAAAAGACCTTCAAGCTGAGGTCTTGTAGGATTGGTTTTGGAAATAATTTAATTGGTGACACTGATACAGAGAAGAGCAAGTGCATGGTGCTCATAATAACTTTGAGAGGCATCACTGCTCATAATCAGAGTTACTTTATAAGGAGAAACAAGCAGATATCACAACCGTAGATGAAGTGAAAATTCATTGAAAAAATACATAGGCAATTTTTGCTTCAGCAATAAAATTTTGAAAAGATGATAACCAGAGTGTAGTGTTGATTACAAGCTGAGCCAGCTTGTGATACAGCTGTTGAAGGCTGGAGGAGATAAATGCAATTCAAAGATGTATCAAATGAGGCTTACCAATAGAAATAAAGAATGTCTTTAGTGCCATTGTACTAGGCATTGAGAAGATTGCTTTCATATTGTATGAAATTCTGGTTGCTTGTGTTGAAGGTGATTTTTAACTCCTGCTACTAAAGGAGGATGGTGTCTAACGTAAAACTGGAGAAAAGTGTGTGATTTTAATTTTCTGAGCCAAGCAGTTACTAAATATCCTTTTAGTCACACTGAAAGGAAGAAGAGAGAAAAAAAGGGAGAGAATAAATAATACAAAACCTTCTCTGGATGTATGAGACATTACCAGATCTCCCACAAATCCCAATCATGCAAAATTTACTATTAATTTAGAAGGATCCTGCTCTTTGACCAGCCCTGCTGTAAGCAATTATTAATAGTTGAACTGCAGAATGAAAACACTATGGTGTGATAGGCTGCAGACCCAAGGGGAAGTACAGAATAGGTTGTAAGAAGAGGCAGAACATTTCCTCCAGAAGCTTCTTAGGGCTGAGCCAGATGAACAGAGTGAAGAAAATTTATTTTTAGTGATACAAATCCAACTCTCTGTGTGGTACCCAGTGAGGCCATCTTACTGGCTTTCAGATCAGGAGAGGAAATGACTGTGAGAGACTGAGGAGCTGGAGGCAGTAATGTTCAGTGAAAAAATGGATGTACAGCTCACTTGGCAGATATCATGGAAAGAGCAGGCGATGTTTAATGGTAACTAAATGGATGCTGGAGTATCTCAGTAGTTTTGTTGGGAAGCTTTAGGAGGGGGTTTTGTATTTTGTGTATTCTTTGAGATGGTTTTCTATATTCTAAGTCTCCATTTTGATAGCAGACATTGAAGGTCAGAACTATTTCATCCTATCTTTAACCATGAGCAGAGTAAAGGATGAGATTTTCTTAACTGTAACATCAGGTAATTCTATGTGCATTAATTTATCACAAAAAGAGGTGACCAGCCACCTTTTTTTTTTTTTTTTTTTAAATTATATGGTGTAGTGAGACTGCAAAAGATGAGCAGTAAGCCTGGGTTTTTTTAGGTTTTCCAACTCTGTTTTTTACTTACTTTTAAATAAAATTTTACTATGCTGAGGTATTTGGTAGGTTTTGTAGGAATTGGAAAAGATTCTATGTGCTTGGAACAGATGTTTTCTAATTGAGATCCTGTGTTTGAGGGAAATGTTTGAAGAAAGATCTTTATTCAAAATAGAAACTAAAAGAGGCAAGCAACTGTGCTTTGGCTTTGCCCTGCTAGTGTTAATCCTAGAACTTCAAGTTAGCCAGTTACCTGGTCCCTCTTGCACTGGAACAGAACAGTTTTCTGCTAAGGGAACAAGCTTTAATGCAGGAAACAGTCTTTCTTATTCAAATGTACTCTTGGAGCAAATTGTCCTTTCTGACATGAATGCAAACTCTTCATTCACAAGAGAGAAGATAGTGTCATAGAGACTCTGCTGTTCTAATGTAGCTCCTTATACACTGAATATACTCCTTTCCTCACATCTGAGTGCATTGTCTTCATTTGGTAGCTATTTATGCACATCTTTGGCAATGAAGTTTCCCTATTACCCTGCCATTTTAAACAACAGCAAAAATCCTTTAAGGTTTGTAGTATAAGGTGGTTCTCCAGTATGAGAATGGCTGCTTCACTCTTTGAAGTACATTAGGATGTTAATGTATCTTGATCAATATGCAATGCTAAACAGTTAAACGGAATTTCAAGTAGAGGCTCAGGCTGCTTGGTTACCATGGCAAGCACAGTAGGAAATTCATGCCAAAGTTTGGAAACTAAGATACACAAAAGAAAACTTGTAAACTGAAATAATCACTTTGGAGAGCAAATGTACTTGTTTATAACTTATTAGAGTCTGTTTTCCAAAGAATACAGTTTTAAAATCCTATTTTATCAAGCAAATCTTAATTGCCAGTTCAGAGTTTTGCACACAGGAGGCAATATTCTCAAGCAGGGAAGAGTGAGATTCTTTGTTGGCTTGCCCTCTAACTGTAAGGGCATTGAGTGAATAGAGTAGCCTCTTGGAGACAGAGAATTGCTTAAGTACTGTAATCAAGGTTGACGTATTTTCAGTGTGCAATGCCTTGTTTCACAGATGACTCAGATAGTCTTGTCTCTCTAAAATTTGTCTGTATTAGTGATTATGTTAGATCACAGATGTATGATGTGTATATATATATATATGTTCTCTATATATTTAATGGTTTGTCTATGTTCCCAATTGCATATATATATATTAATTACTTGTGTATTATAATGATCTTACCATATTTAATTCACTTTCCCACAGTTGTTTGTCTTACGCTTGCTACCTGTTACCAAGATCTATATATGAGTATCTTAATGGGGTGATTTTCAGTTTGTTAGGTTCCCTGTGTAATCATCTGTCTGTGAACACAGTATTTGGTATTGCAGTCCTGTCAGGATGTTGTAGCAAAATCTGATCCTGTTGCATATGACTTGCTGTACAGTTTTCCATAGGTGTGGTCACACGCAAATCATGCAGTTATTTTTCTCTTTCTGAATGTAAATTAGTATGTATATTTCCATGCATCTTCTCCCAGGTCTCATCCCCCAAAGGGGAAGCTGTTGCATAGAAAGGCCAATATGTGGCTTGAGGGAGACGCTACTTTTAAAGACTTCCTGAAGATTGAGGTTAGAGCTGGAGTTGGGCATTGTGATTATGAGCACCTACTCTAACATGTGACTCTACTTCGTCACTTTATGCATTGCATAACCTGGATTGGAGATTATGGTAGACAGTTGGAGGCTCAGGGAAAGCAGTTTAGGTTATTATTGAGAAACTATGATGAATTTGCCTCTGTCTTTATAACACATGGTCTCTTGGGGAGGGGCGTTTGATGTCATTATAACTGGGAAGTAGTGTTACTGGAATGATGAAATGTTGGAGGTGATGGAACAGTTTATGAAATGGTGTTCAGGAGTTCTTGTTGTGAATAGTAACTTATACTGAATTACAGGTTAGTCTGCTTTTTGCTGACCTCTTTAGAAAAGACTTACTGAGCACTTCATAATTAAAAGTAGAATGTGAAAACATCTGGAAGATTATACTAGGGCTTAACTCAAAGAAAAGTAAGAATTTGGAGGCCATGGGAAGAGAAGGATTGTGCCACTGATTTGCCATAAACAGTAAATTAAGCATAACGGTAAATAAAAGCCATAACAGTAAATAAAACTGTTTTATCCCACTGAGTTTAACATACAGTAATTTATAGTTCTGTGGTAGATCTGTAACTTCAGCAACAGAAGTAAAAGGGGAAAAAATGCAGAAGTTGAAGGCGGACTGATTTGACTGACTAACTGGCAAGAGGCAAACTGTAAGAAACTTGGGAGATCCAGTTAGGCTACTTGAATCAGCAGCAGTATGTGTTCACACTAATCTCTTGGTGGCAAAGAGTGGAGGAAAATACTTGAAACAGTTTGGAGCCACTACCCAAAAAGAGGAGATTGATATTGGTGATTGCCTTAATTGAACAATACTTGAGTTCTAATAAATATTTCATTAAGAAATGGAATGGAGAAGAATATTAGAAACAAGAATTGAATAAATCATATTGCATTGTATAAATCAGTGGGTCCATCTCTTCATACAGGTCTATAAAAATGTATTATTACAGAAATATTCAGAGAAGAGATGAAAATTGTGACATCTGAAAACTTTTGTGTAAATACTGAGGGCAGGACTGTGTATTCTAGTAATCAGTATAATTGCTATGTATATAAGGAATGTTAGGCATCATTGTCTCTTCCTGGGAACAAGACAGTGTTCAGTAAAATCAGAGGGGAACAAAATTCAGAACTGACACTTTTTCCACATGTTAATTTATCAGGGTACCTTGCTTTGGTAATAAGTGAATAATGAACACGAAGTGGGTGTTAAGATCTGGTTCATTAAGCTTCCATATTTTTAATTTAAATGGCTTCATGAAAGAAATCTAGGATGGACAATAATCCATTAATGCAGCTGACTTCATGAGTTTACTTCTGGAACATGTATCTGCCCACTGTTGAAGAAGTGGTACTGGAGTAAAAAGTCCTGGAGAAAAAGTCCAGATTGGATTCCATGATTATGAAGTATCTGTGTGCTATGACTTGTTAAAACTGGGTCTTAATTGTTAAGCCAGTGAGGGGGAGACCAGTATAAAAATGTGACCTGTCACCCATGGTTTATAAATAGCCCTGAGAGATCATTATTGTAAACTTAAAACTGCACAGTGAGATTTCTTTCTTACATATGTTCTTAAAAAGAGCTGAGTAGGGGGAGAAGAGGAGGAAGGTGTCTGCATCACATGCGCAACATACGTGAGTCTGAATTAGGTTTCTGCTGGAAAGGTTTTTATCCAGCAGGCTGAGCTACAATTGAGCCAAAGTTCTGCAGACCAGGCACTGGCAAGAGACAATAATGCTGATATCACAGCTTCTTCTCCCTTCTTCCTATTAAAAAAGGCAACTAATTGCTTAAACCAAAATAGAACATCTAATTCAGTTCATGTCTGTTGGGAGTGCGTGATACAGTGACTAAATTCAGAGTTGAGTTTAATCAGCCTGTTTACAGATTTAGTGTGACCAAGCATATAACACTGGAGTCATAGTCTCAATTTTTATCTGAGTTGATCATGTCATTAACTGGCACCCACAATGAGGGGAACTCTGCAAAAAGAACTGTGGAATACTACTTTTGTTAGCTCTTCAGCATGGGTTTCTGAGGGATTGTTTAGAGGCTCAAGAGCAAGTTAAAGCTCATATATTCTTTTTGTCTCATTTTTGTCTCATAGAGCAATGTTGTGCAAAGTGTAATTCAAGTGCTTCAATTGAGCAAAGGGAGCACATTTTCTTCTGCAGGTGTAATAAAAAAATTGACTTTGTTAAGTATGGAGAAGCAAAGACCTTTTGAAAAGTTACAGTGTTGTCATTTGCGTGAAGCTTTAGTGGTTTAATTATAGCGCAGCTGTAGATTGCTGGAGTTGCTTGAAGTGCTTCCAGTCAACTTAGTGGAGTGGGTGGGCTGTTGGGTTTCTTTTGATGATGCTAAACTCTCAGACCTTGTCAGAATTGACCAGGATGTGCTCTATAGAGCCATGTCATGGTCAGTTCGTTAGAACAATTTGGGTCTGATCTGCCTTTTTGAGCAGCACTGTCACAAGTTGTGTGTTTTGGTCTACCACTCAAAAGGAGCAGTGTCAGCATGGGCAAAAATTTTACCAAAGGAGTAACACCTTGAATTGAAGATGCTTTAAGTTTCTAAAGGAACAGTTTCAAGGACTTCAGCCCTCTGTTGGGTTCTGACAGGTGGAGGCAGCAGCATCATTCTGTGCTTGGAAGAAAGGGATTTTTGTGTGGAGGGGTTCAAAACCTTGTTTCAGCTCCCTGGGCTGCAGTAGTTCAAATGTGTTAATATTCCTGTGCTGTTTTAGTGCCCTTTGCTCAGTCTTATAAACAAAGAGTAAGTTGATTACACCTGTGAAGTGAATGGGTACTTGCAAGCAATTTTTTCCTTTTTTTTTTTTTTTTTTTTTTGAGTCTGCTGTTCTGGGGTTTTGAACACTTTTTAAAAATAAAAATATCTACTTTTTCTAGAGTTATTGGTAGACTGGTGCTTTCACCTTAGACGACTTCCAAAAGAATGTTCTAATCTATATTGTAACCACAGAAATGTTTTGGTTTATAGCCTTACTAAAATGGAGTTAACATTGTTATGGTAAGCTGTAAATCAAACAGTCCTTTATGTGCATTCTTTATGGCGTTCACATCTACTTTCTTGATCTTGCCATTTATATAACCATCGGTTCAGTTAATATGACATAGATTTATTTCAAACCAGTGCGTGCTCTTTGCTCTGTTTGAGTGCTTAGAGTAATTCTTCTGGAAACAGAATATGATTATTTTATTGGATCCTTCAGAAAACTGCACTGATCTCTGCCTAAATATGGATTTATGTCCAGTTATCTGAACTAGAGCTTTTCTCTAAATGTAGGTGGTCATAGTTGTCTGCTGTATGAATAAATCTTATTAAGTAATGTTTTTCTCCTTTCAAAAGTCATGTATGTCTTGTATGGCCCCAAGTGGGAATTAAATCTAGGAGAGAGAAGAATATCAAGTAGCTTCCCAAATTTGCAAGCAGCTTTGTACAAAATTGATCTTTAAGACTTTGTTATGGATGAATTGTGTGGAACACTTGAAAAAAATTAGGTTAAATAAAATTACTTGGTGTCCCTGTTTTACTAGCAGAACTGTTCTTACAGAGTATCCTAGAAACTGTCACATGCCTTAAGTGTTCCTGTTCAGCATTTAATCAAGTGCTTTGTAACTTATAAAAAACCTTCTGCAAAGATACAGGAACCCATTTACGAGGAACAGCATTGCGAGTGGCAAGCTATTGATGCTTCAATTCATGGAGTTGAAACATCAGCCAAATTTTAAATACAAAACTAAAAATAATATTTTTATTGAGGTTTAAAAATGTGACTTGAACATAAGGCAGGTGCATTGAATGCAATGTTGCAAAATAAAGACCTAAAATTTCCTTAGCATTAATGGCTTTGCAGGGCTCAGGAGACATTTAAAACTACTCTGTGTACACACACAATACCTATTATGCAACCCTTGAAACTAAGCACATCAGCCAGGTATGGAAAAAGCAGCTCTTTTATATTTAAGAAACTATCCTTACATTTAAGAAACCTATTGTGGATATAAATAGGGAAATTTTACAAATGATGATTGTCTGCTGGCTTTTTATTGAATCTTAAAGAGAATTGTTAGATTTTTTTTTTTTTCCTTTTTAGTTTCTAAGTGAGAAGCTTTTAAACTAGTTTAAGTTTTCTGGAGGGCTTCTGAAGTGAACATGTGTTGATTTGTACACTACCTGAAAGGCTTGTGAGTCTGAAGGGATGCTGGAACTGCTGTAAGTTCTTGCCAGACTTTAAACTTTCTACTGAGAAAGACAAGTCAGCAGTCTGTCAGCTTACGTGCAGTTATATTTGTTGAAGCCAGTTTGTTACTGACAGGCTGTGGCACTGTCAGCTGCACTGAAGAGTGTTTTGTTAGGGCTTTATAGTTGCAGGAAGTGTTGCCTGGACTTTCTGTTGTGTATTTTATATAAACTAAGCAGAACTTTTGCCCTACATCAGTGGTTTTTATAGGGAAAGACAACCAGCTTGTTCCTGGACTTTGTTGGCTTCCTGAAGTTCCTTTAAGATGCAAACCAGACCTGTTAAGTAAGCTGGGAGCGGCCCTGTTGCTGCTGCTTTGGTTGATCCTAAGTTTAGGATTCCAGGGCTATTCAGGTTGGAAGGGGCCTCTGGGCATCTCCAGTCTAACCTGCCCAAAGCAGGGTCAGCTGTGAGATCAGACCAGCTTGAAACAGCAGTGATTTAACTACAAATTACTCTGTTGCTAATATTAAGTGATCTGTATTTGGGCTATAAAATAAAAAATCTGGAAGTCCACTCCTTTGGTAATGAGGTAATTAGAGAGATTTCCAGTGTGAAGTATTGACGCTGGTATTTCTGGCAGAAACTTGTGTACAGAAACAAGGAACAGAGTTGGCCAGAAAATTCTACAGAAGTGTCTGGGATAACTCTGCTTTCTTGTGTTCCTCAGCTTTCTCTGTCCTTCACCTAGCTCTGCAGGAAGGAGAGGGAGACCAGCACAGACATGGAGGAAGAATAAACAAGTTTAGTTTTCCCTGTCCTTGCTAATACAGTGAGCAAGTCAGGGAAGGCTCTGTCCTATTCACAGGAGATTCTGTAAAGCAAAGGGCTGCAACAAGGGTTGCCTTGCTGCTTTTTTCAGCTCAGTTTTCAAGACCATCTTTGAAGTTCAAAGAAATTCACTTAGTAATAAATAATTCTAAGAGTTGATTTCTTCTGTGTACTCGTACAGCATTATAAAAAGCACAGCTTTCTCAAATTGTTCTGTTTCTAGACCAGGGACCATCAAATCCCTGGACAGCAAGGTATTGAAGAGATAGCTAGTTACAGGTAATCAGTTGTGAATTCCAAGCTCCAGAAATACTGAGGAAATTGTTATCAAAACTGCATCATCTTGGTTCTGTGTGTCTTCTCTTTTATTGTTGCACTAGAGCTGTACATACACAGCTAATCTGTAATCTGCTGTTCAAGATCAATTAATTCTCTGGACAAGAGAGATTTTCTTAAGAGGATTTTTTGGCAGCGAAATTATTAAGTGTTTGTCTTCACTATTCTGTCTTAATCTCACTCACAGCTATGACCCATTGAAAGCCAGTCTCCTGGCAAATGTAATATTAAATACTATTAAGTACCTAAAGGAAGCATTTTGATGACTACAGTTGAAATTACCTGAAATAAATTAATAAAATAATTAATTTAACATCTCAGCAATGTTTTTCATCTTGGAAAGAATTGTAACATGTATGACACATTTTATTCAAGAAAAAATTTGCAGAAAGCTGCAAATGTAATTTAGGAAAAGATACAGGAAGAAATAACATCTGTCAAGGAGTGTGATTAAATGCTGACTTGAAATAATGTGATTCACTGTTTAGGCAATCTTATTATGAAAGCTCTACGTCTTGGATCAATAAAATAAATCTTGGATAGATATTAATCTTTGCCTTTGACCTTAGAATTACATACATCTACAGAACAGAGGTTATTTATGCCCACCCTAATCAGACGTTTCAGACATCAGAATCTGAAAACTTAAATATTTGCTTCAGACTAAGGTAACTGGTTTTGGTTGGGATTTTTCTGCCATTTTCTTCCTAATGTCTGTGCAGTTAAAGCTGTGATTAATATGTTCCATTTGACTGCTTTTCTACTGGAAGCCATGAATCCAGGGTGAATGGGCTACTGTTAGGCTGTTAGATTATTACTTTTTTCTTCCCTCTCTCCCTGGCAGAGCGGGAATAATTTTGCTAAAATAGTGTGCTGTGAGAGAGTTAACTGAATGAGACTAGTTACATGGTTCATGTTTTATTTCTAGAGTACAAATTCATCACAAAAGCCTAAATGTTCAATTTTTTCTCTGTAAGCAAGTGTGAGGCTCTCTTAAGGTAGAGTTTTAATCTGTTCAGAGACAAGACTTGGAAGCTGTTGATGCCCAAGGTACACAGATTTTGTTCAGCTGTATCGCTGGCTTTATACAGGTGTGTGAGGTTCCTGTTGTTGCCTAAAAACTGTTAGTCCTTGTTTGTTTGTCCAGGGGACACTTGCAGTACCTCTGTATGTTGGAAGAAACCAGCTTTTAGCACAGGTAGCAGCTGGCCAAGGTGCCAACACCAGAGCCTTGACTAGCTAAGGCTCGCACAAAGGGATGATGGTCTTGATTCCTTGCCTCATCAGCTGCCCCATTCTTCTTTCAGTCATGATTACTGAAAATGTTCCCCTCATAATGAATCATCCACAATTGAGTAAGTTTCTCAGAGTGGACAGGCTGGAATAGTGCTGAGTGGTTTTCAGAAGAAAATTTTAAAGGCATTGGGACAGGAAGTCTGCAAATAGCTTGTTGCCAGCTGCCATGGTGAGGGTGCCTGCTCCTGTGCTTTTAACCTCCGTGTCTGGCAGCACAATCACAAGATCATCTTTCTGGCTTTTTTCAAAGTACATCACCGTTCTTTTAAGAGGGGGGCAGTTCATATCACCTTGTTCAGTAAATAGTGTCAAATCCTAGGATTTGACAGTTTATGGATGCAGATCTCGTGTAAAAGCTTTTCTCTGAGAATTGCTTCTTCCACAAAATAGCAAATGGGCTTAGTGGTGAGCTAATGAAACATTGAGTCCCAGGCGTGATTGAATTTTATGAGTAAGCACTTTTCTTGTTCTTAGCAAAATCCAATAGCAGTCTTCAACCATGCAGAAATAAAGAAAATGTCTCCTAGTTCCTGTGCCCATTGATTCTACTCTATCTTTCAGTTAAGACAGCTCTAGACCAAAGCAGTACTTTAGTGCTTGTAGATTTGACTTATCTCCATGAGACAACTGTGCTGTAACTGAAAGCAGTAGCTGCATGTAAATAAAAGGTGGGGCATCCCTGTCAGTAGAAGCCTGGTTAATTCTGGGTTGAATTAGTTTATTTATACTTCATTTAAGTTCAGACAGATTCTCACTGCCATCTGGTTCCCAGAGAACAGCTAGAATAAGCACAGTGAAGTCTGTGCTTAGATTTAATTTATCAGAATTTCATGTCTTGCTAGGTCTGTTGCCACACAGTTTCACGAAATGGGGAACTTCAGTCACACCAAAGTTGTTAGACAACAAAAACAAAAGCTAGTGATGTAAAACCTCACCCAGACAAAAGAGCAAGGTGTAGTTTGAACAGAGCCACCTATTGATTCTTTGCTGTGTAAAGGGATGGTGAGGATTCCGAAGAAGGTGGTAATGCCTGTGTCCTCTGCTGGCTGGGAGAGTCTGTGGTTTGCTGATTATTCAGTATGATTCAGGCCAGGTTGTATTCACTTTAGAATGGATCTGCCTTCTTAGGCGTTGAGTCCTGCTGCAACTTCTGTCCAGAGCACAGAACCTTGAGTCTCATAGGTTTGCTATAATTCTGCATTTATTTGAGGTATGGAAGGATGCATCTGTGTGTTTGTGTAGCTTGCTCTTCCAGATAGAAATGCTACCCCAATTCTGAAAGTTCTCTCTTGACATCACTTGTTTCATAGTGATACAGGACAAGGGAATGTTACACAGTCTAAGACGTAACTGCAAGGCCTTTAGGATTTGATCTTTCAGCTTCAAATTACAGATTTACATCAGCCTGTGAATGCTGTGCAGTAGGCATGCACATTATCCTGCCATCTCCCAGTAGAATTAGTATTCTATTTAATTTCTCCTTGAAGAGGTATTGGTAATATTCTTTTTTAGCTTATAATGGATCTCTGAACTCTGGGGAGTAACTTCTTAGTCTGCTGACTTTAGAAATTGTAATACATCATCTCACTTCAGAATTTTTAACCAGGAGGCCATACACCTGATTAAACTGGTTTATAATACATGCTGCAAAACGAGTGCAACTTTAATATTGTTGTGTATGTATGCTTATCATGCATATCCTGCAGTTAAATTTGCCTTGGAAGTGGCTCACCTGTGTAGCTAGTTAGGATTTTTCCCTACTGACAGGTCTAGTTTCTCTCTGTGTAGCTGTATGAATACCAAAGATCTGCTGCTCTTCAGACCTTGTCCTCCGAGGTTTATTACTCTGGAGCAAATCTGTTTTATATGAAGCTTGTTTGCTTTCTCTTTTATTGCTGGCCTGATTTCCTCTGACTAAATATGCTGAAAAAGTATATATCAAAATTAGAATCCAGGCCCCAAATCACAGCTACATGTGAGGCATGTAATATTGTTGAGTATCTGCAGCTTTCTAATTACAGACTCTGAACCTAGTAAATATGGAGGTTAAAAAACAAGGTTGAACCTGATGTATGATCTTGCATATTAAATGTGTGGGGTTTAATCTCTGGATGATGAAAGATTTAGTTGTCTGTTCAGAAGTGATATGGAGATAAACACGGGTGACACAACTAAGAGAGCATTTTAAATTGCTTTTCTGTTCCTTTTGATTCTTCTGACACTTAGTGCTAGAACTTAATTTGTTTATATTGAAATTCCTCAGTTTTGTTAGCACTTACTTTGTCTGAGCTATATTTGAATTCTGTTTTCAGAAGCAAATTACTTTGTAGCTCAGTGGTGTAAAATGTATTTTATAATACCGTATCAGTATCTTGAGTCACTGTTCCTAGAAAATGCTCTCCTAAGATCTGGTTGATCATTTTTTGTGATTATGAGAACAATAGTGTATGTTTGCCTGTTGTTAAAGGATAGACTTACAGTTCAAGAATTGTGTGATTGAGAGTATGGTATTTTTAATGCAGATTTGGTTGTACTCAATACTGAGAAAGTGCTGCTAGAAAAGTAGAAGATACCCTGTCTCTGTGATGGCACTTGTGGCTCTTCTGGTATCTGGAGGACTCACAGGAGCCTTGGTGCTACTGAGTGGTTGTCTTTGGTTTGTCCTGTGTTATAGGTGCAAAGGCAGGTATAGTTTGTAGCAAATGTGAAAAACACGAGTATCGCGTAATATAAAGAGAGATACATTTTTATAAGATCTTGGATGTCTTTCATAAATACAGAGCTGCTTTTTAAAGTAGGGTTTTGTGACTGCATAAATGGTTGTGTAGTATAAACATTATTTTCAAATAGATGTGGTTATGGGTACACATTGTGATAAACTCTCTGAATTCTGTTTGCTCTCTTTGCAGGCTGCGGACTTGAGTAAACCAATAGACAAAAGGATATACAAAGGAACACAGCCTACATGCCATGACTTCAATCACTTAACAGCCACAGCAGAAAGTGTGTCTCTTCTAGTGGGCTTCTCTGCAGGCCAGGTCCAACTTATAGACCCCATTAAAAAAGAAACTAGCAAATTATTTAATGAGGAAGTAAGTAGAAATCTTAATATTGTTGCATGCAATGTATCTGTGATATTGACGTTTCTATATTTTCAAAGTTCAGTAGATGTGGCTCCATTTGCCTGTGTAGCTTATTGTTCAGTCACTGCTTTTGTTTTTCAGCTGTTCCATGGGTTTAGAGTACTTACATTAAAAATGTTACTCATCTTGCAAAGATGAGGGCATCTTGTGGGGTTTAAGATTAAAAATTAGAATTTTCTAGTTTGGATAATAGTGTATCTAGAGTTAGTGACAGTTTTATGATGGAAATTAGGTCTAGAAATCTAAGTGTTGCTGTGCGTGCTCTGAATTCAGTTGTTTCTGAAGCTTCTGGTTGCCAATGAAGAAGAAAACATTTAAGCCTTTATTTAACTAATATCTTATAGTCAAAATATTAAATAAGTTAAAAATACTGGTGTTTATAGTTGGGACATTACAGCAGAGACTGCCTATATCAAGTACTCCTGAAGGCTTGCTTGGAAAAGAGTAGGATATCAAGCTGAGTGCACAGAAAAACCTGAGGGTTCATGAGGTCTTAGCCATGTGATGTTCTGAAGGAAACTCTCCATCTGCTTTTTCTGCTGCTGTGCAGTAAGGAAAGATAGGAGGAGTACTGTGGGGGGCACTAATGCCAAATTACAGGACCACTGGCTCTGAATGTCTGGTGGCATTGGCATCCTTAGAAGATTAGATGTCCAGATGCTAATAAGGAAAGAAATCTGGTAACTGGAACACCTTGTGACAGTATTTTCTGGAGGGAATAAGATAAGGGAATGTGGGTGGTCTGGGGAAGGTGATTTCCTTTGGGGGTTGTTCTTTTGCTCCTTTTTTTGTTTTAATCCAGCTCTTTAGAGAGGTTTGCAGGTCTCTTGGTTAGTTTTTGTTTGTTTTTCTTTTTCGAAATTTCAGATCTGGATTAGAACTTTACAGATGAAGTTAAGCCTTGCTCAGCTTTCAAAATATACCTTTCCTGCCTCAGAGAGATGTGTTGCCTTGCTCCTTCCTTGTGCAAAGAAGATTGAAGTATTGTTCTCACTGGGGATGTTTTATAATTAGATCTAATTTCTCCTCAGCTTTCTAAAAGTAGCTACATGTAGATCACAAGAGGGGCGTTTTTCTTCCTACCTGGCCTTGTCCCAACTGCTCTGTCTCTGTGATTGTGTTGAGTGGGAAATAGTGCTGGAGAATCTTTTAATGAATTTTTTGTCTGTTGGTAGAAACCTCTGTATAAGTAGTTGAACTGTTAATTTTAGCATTATCCTACCACTTCCCCCTCCAAAATCAAATAGTCTTATTTATTCTTGTACAATAATAGTGTAAATATTACAAAGGGTAGCAGACATACTCCAAAGAGCCAGATTCATATCACAGAGTAGTTCCCACTCCTGTTCTTGAACTATGAGAAAACTGAAGTTTGAGAAAAACATCTGGTGGAATACTTACATAAAGGCCCAGTGCCTGTTTCCAGGCCTTCATGGTGTTTACTCTCTAGTGTCTACAGTGCAAAGCTGTATTGCAGGTTGAATCGTTCCTGTGGTATTACCCAAATGCTGGAAGCACTGAAGCCACTTTCATCAGACAGTATTGCCTTTTGATTACTTCAGTGTGGTGGGAATATGCCCTTTGACAGTTTGGTGGAAATTTAAATGAGGTGAACTATTTTCTACCAACCTAATGTGAGGATTTGCTCAGTGCTGCCAAAACCACACACACAGTAGGCTACAGTTAAATGACAAATTCTTGTTTCCTACACTGACCTTATCTGCAGTTATAACTAACTGTAAAACTTCTATATTTTTTTATTCTGTCAATTACAGTATTGAAGTTTGCCCTAGATTTGTTTGTAAGTTCTGGCTTGTATTTAAAACCCATTTCAGAGAAACATGAGTGAGCACTGATGTTTGAACCAGTTCATTTGCTTCAAGATGAACGTGCCTATTGGGCTTTGAACATATTTTGAGTTTAGATAGTGTTTGAGAATAACCATGGGTATAAGGTGGTCTGAATGAGTGTTTACATTGTTCTACAAATCTAGCACTTGTGCTACAGGTAATAGAATTCACCACCTGTCCTGTGAGTAATTTGGTGCTTCAGGTAGCCCAAAGCTCTGTTTTGGCTATCAGCCATTGTAGAGCAATCAGAATAGCAATCAGAATATATGTGATACATGAAATAACTCAACCTTTTATGATACAGAAGGTTATGTTGAACATAAAATGCAATAGCCCCAGCATAGTCTAACTTGTTACTCTTTTTAAAATTCTACTGATGTAGAAGATGATAGGGACTTGAAAGGCTGAGGTGAGTGCTAGATACTGTACCTCTTGTGGCTGCCTATGTAAATCCATCTGTATCCACAGTGATACTCCTTCCAGCTGTGTCAAAATTAAACCAGTGATATTTTCTTACTTCCCAGACCAGCCAATTATACCTCACAGATTCAGTTGTTTCCAGGTGGTAGTTGGTTATTATCAAACTAGCCAGTGCTTTTTCATCTTATTTTTTAATCATTTTTTAAAATTTAAACTGAAGCCTTAAGCTTCAGTTGTTTTTGTAATATACTTGTTCTGTATCTTTTTTGCCAAAGCTTTGTCAGACCTTAATACATATTCTTTGATTTCCTCAGATTTTTCAGTCCTTTGTGGCATATGCCTATAATTTTGTCCCTTCAAGTTCTTCAAAACATGACCAAGATAATCTTGGCTTGTGTTTCTGACTAGTGACTGAAGCTTCTTCACTTAACTGTTCTTCCATCAGACTGAACATAAGCTCTTTATCCCACCTCGCTCACTGCTTTGCTGATACTGCATCAGTCCATTCTTGTAATGCATCTGCTGCTCCTACTGACTGCAGGTCTTGCTTTGTTGTGCTGCAGAATTTTGTGAGCTCAGTTGAAAGCTTTTAAAACTCCCATCAGTCATAACTTCAGAGTTTTTATCTTGAGAAGGGGATGTGTTGTAGTTACTTGTTACACGTGAGGTTAAAGTCTCTCTGCACCTTGTCTCCTTGAGCTGATCTGTTCTCATTGCAAATTGTAATCTTCAGTTTTTCACAGCCTCCTTAAAGTAAAGATCAGGTTTGCAGGGTTTCTCTACAGTATTTAGGATCATGTAGCCCAATATGGTTATGGACATAAAGTGCCATTTCTGGTATAAAAATTGAGCAGGTGCTCTTACAAATAGAGGTCCTATGTCAGATTGAGCTGCTTTAGTAGAGGAGAGCAAGAAATTTTACTTTTGTTCCTGTATTGGTGATGAGAAGACTGTTGCCTACAGGAAGCCAGCTGGGCTGGTGTTCCATGTCTGTGTTCTCTTGGTGTGTGCCAGGTAACTTTCTCTGTAATGTTTCTGATACAATCATTGAGATGTGCATGATATATATCACTAAACACATCACAAACTAGTTAAAATATCACAACAGAATTATAGACTCTATTATTTTAAACCTATCCCATGTGAAGGAACTTTGCCAGATTTAGTTACATCTCTCAGCTCTCAAATACACCATGGCTGATTTAGCCAATGAGAAATTACAGGAGGGAGACTTTCTGGTTTTATGAGGTTGACAGCAGCAGAAGTGTAATCGAAAATGGCCAGGTGCTGCTTTCCAGTGACAATTACAGAAGAGAAAACAGTCAAGGTATTATTCATTAGTTCAAGGCTTTTTTGTGTGATTAACAGCACAGCAACGTTTGGGGGGGGGTGATTCCTTTTTCTTCTTTGTTTTTAGGGGTTTTGTAACTTGTTCTGGTATTCCTTAGGCTCTTTATATTTGCACTCTTGCCTTTTATGTAGCTCAGCTCTTCTTTCTGCTTATAATCAATATGCCAAATACAAATCTTGAATATGCTTGTAAAGAATTACTTGTCTGCAAGTTGCAGCTGAGTGGTGCCATGGCCAACGCGGTAAGTTGTGGAAGTCCACGAGGACTACAGTAGCAAACTCAAGGAGTCAAACTTCACCTCTCAGTTCTTAGAGCATCAAAGACATCATGAGCAGGAATGTTTGTTTAATGTGTGTCCATTCTTTTACAATGATGAACTCTACTAAAATGTTTTGCTTTAAAGGAAAGTGCTTAATCAAATGGTAAGCGAGTACTGACAGGTCCTTGGCTATTGAATGAAAAATAACTGGAGGCTGGGGATTCCAAGGTGAAGAGTGTGTAGTGCCTTGTGAATTCATGCAGCCACGTGCATTTACCAGCCACATGATAACAGGGTCACTGTGTTTGTAACCTTTGCTCCCTGAATCAGTAAAAGCTGGTAGAGCTTTTTCCAGAGGTTGGATTTCATTTGTGATTTCAGATAAAATCAGAGCCTAAATTTACTGTTGTTGATTTGTAACCTGTTTGCTGTATAATATAGATGAGTAACTGCCTTTTTTTCCCCTTTAGCTCATTCACTGTTTTCTTGTTTCCTTCTTGTGCTCTTCAGCCTACACAGGGAAAAGCAAACCAAAGAGCACTGCCTTTATATTCATAACAGATTGGCTTGACTGAAGTGTGTTCTTTGTGGATTTGACTGGACCATAATAATAACCTTTGAAAGCACTTTGTCTGAAAATAATTTCCTCTTTACTGCCTGATAAGTTTTTGCAAATACAGTAACATAGTTCTTGTCTAGAAAGTTGTGTTCACTTAAGTATTGTTCCTCATCCCCCAGAAAGCTCAGATTTACAGTTAATCATGAAAACTTTAATTTTCAGACTTTCTGATGTGTATCTTCTTTGTTTTTCACAGAGACTAATAGACAAGTCCCGAGTAACCTGTGTAAAATGGGTACCAGGTTCGGAAAGCCTTTTCCTAGTAGCTCATTCCAGTGGCAATATGTACTTGTATAACGTGGAGCACACTTGTGGTACCACAGCCCCGCACTACCAGCTACTTAAACAAGGAGAGAGTTTTGCAGTGCACACTTGCAAGAGTAAATCCACAAGAAACCCTCTGCTTAAATGGACAGTAGGTGAGGGTGCCCTGAATGAATTTGCCTTTTCCCCTGATGGGAAGTTCTTGGCTTGTGTGAGCCAGGATGGTTTTCTTCGCGTGTTTAACTTTGATTCAGTGGAATTGCATGGTACAATGAAAAGCTACTTTGGAGGACTGCTGTGTGTGTGTTGGAGTCCTGATGGGAAATACATAGTGACAGGCGGAGAGGATGACTTGGTGACAGTTTGGTCTTTCGTGGACTGTCGAGTTATAGCGAGAGGCCACGGCCATAAATCGTGGGTCAGTGTCGTTGCATTTGACCCATATACCACTAGTGTAGAAGAGAGTGACCCGATGGAATTTAGCGGAAGTGATGAGGATTTCCAAGACCTTCATTTTGGCAGAGATCGAGCAAATAGCACGCAATCTAGGCTATCCAAAAGGAACTCTACAGACAGTCGTCCAGTAAGTGTTACGTATAGATTTGGTTCAGTAGGCCAGGACACACAGCTCTGTTTGTGGGATCTTACAGAAGATATCCTCTTCCCCCACCAACCTCTCTCAAGAGCAAGGACACATACAAATGTCATGAATGCCACAAGTCCACCTGCAGGAAGTGGTGGAACTAACCCAGGAAGTAATGGAAACAGTATCACAACACCTGGAAACTCTGTACCCCCTCCACTTCCACGGTCAAACAGCCTTCCACACTCTGCAGTCTCAAATGCTGGCAGTAAAAGCAGTGTCATGGATGGTGCCATTGCTTCTGGCGTTAGTAAATTTGCAACCTTATCGCTACACGATCGGAAGGAAAGACACCATGAAAAAGATCACAAGAGAAACCATAGCATGGGACATATATCTAGCAAGAGCAGTGACAAACTGAACCTAGTTACTAAAACCAAAACGGACCCAGCTAAAACTTTGGGAACACCTCTCTGTCCCCGAATGGAAGATGTTCCCTTGTTAGAGCCTCTTATCTGTAAAAAGATAGCACATGAAAGACTGACTGTGTTAATTTTTCTTGAAGACTGTATAGTCACTGCTTGTCAGGAGGGATTTATTTGCACATGGGCAAGGCCTGGTAAAGTGGTAAGTTTTAATCCTTAATGCTGCATCAAAGAACTAGAACTCTGAATAGATAGTTTTCTTGAAATATAATGAATGTTGAATATAAAATTTCTTTATGCTTAATGTAAAAAAAAATATCCTCAGAGCCATACTTTTGGATACTGCATGCCATATTTCTGAATGATTTGAAGTGTCTTGGATACAATTATTAAATATAGTTGCCTTCCAGCAGAAGAAATAAATACTGTGCATCTAAACTATTGATCAGTGTTCTTATACTTAAGCATAACCACAATATGGTGAAAGCTATTTATGTAAAAATTGAAGTAAAACCTGTCAAACACTAAAATAATTATAATCCTTCTAATGTTTTCTACAAAATAAGCACTCCCAATGAGAGTAGCTTATGAAAAGCTGCTGCTTTTAAGTCTAATGAGAAATGTGAGCCTCTGAAAAAATTAAAACCAAAGTGTTTTATTCCTCCATACTTTTCTGTGGTGGCCTGCCATTAATGTGAAACCACTTCTTATTAAAACTTCAGCCATTTTATGCACAGATTTGTGAGCCCTGTACTGACTGTAGTTTATGCTCTTGAATTGTGAATCAGTATTATCAAGGAACTGTAATTTTAGCCAGGTTTTGATTTATGTATTTAAGTTAGGGAAAATCCTGCAAGCTTCCTCTCAATAGTTTCAGTGTTCTGTTCCTGTCACGTTTGTTAGGCAGTTCAACCACTACAAGCTCGTGCTTTTGATGGCACCTGTTCCATCAACTGAACCTACATTAGTCTATTACTAGTTTTAACTCTTGTTGTTAATGCACTTGAACACCTATAAAATTTTATTTTTCTTCTGTCCAATGTATAGATAGCTAAATTTTGACTGAAGCTAAATGTGGTGATTCTTACATTAAAAAGTACTTTGTGCTACAATAGCTCTGCCTGCCAGCAACAGTTCAAAGGAGTACAGCTATGAAAAGATTTCTAGAGTTGATCTAGGAAAAAGGACCATTATTTTTGTGAAAATTTCTGAAAGGGGATGTAGATTATCACCTGAAGTAAAAGAAATTATCTGGTAATACCTGAATATTGCCATGCTGAGCAACTTAAATGAAAAACTGTTGTTAGGTTTTAACCATTTGGTTCATAGATATGACTTTTGAAGGGGAGGTACTGTATATATTTAGATACCACATCTTCATTGCTTTAAACTCGCAAGCAAAAGTCAATAATTTTTCTGAAAACTGTTTGTGTAATGTAGATTTCTTTAAGATGTTATCAAATTTGTCACAACATAGGTATGCATTGAGCCTGTGTCTGCTCTGCATCTTAAGGCATATTTAAAAGTTGAATCTAAAACTTAAAATTGAAAACCCCTTTATGGGAGAAGGGAGGAGGGTGTTACCTAAAAGTATTTTTTTTGCCTGAGAACTACAAATCCAGCATTAATGTAAAAAAAAAAAAGCACTCCTTCAAAATCATTTAAAATGTTTGCTCAAAATGAAAGTATTAAAGCAGTTACACTTTTGTGACTCAGTGCACTTCACATCTTATTAATTACAGCAGTGCCACATATTGCTATTGTGAGCTACATTTACTTTTTGTTCTAAAACCCCTTTGCATACTATTAAACACTACACTGTCACATTTATTTTCAGTGGCTGAGGTGGGTTTTGTTAGACTGAGTGTAACTTAAATATTTTTGTGTATTGACTTTGATTTGGAATATGACATTTCAAATATTTCAGAGATAAAGTATGCAGTACCAAAAATCAGGATTTATGTATTGGCCAATATGGAAAACTTTAACTACAGGTAAGTAATTTTCATGCTGAAGTTATCACTTTCAAAATTAATATATTGCACACTGATGTAAATGCCATATTCTTTAGGATGTATTTACTTAGAAATTTTCAAATTAATTTGTTTTTCTGATTTCACTTGCATTTCTAGTGCGCTCACTCTGCTGGTAAAAACTAAATTTTGGTGGCATGTTTACAGGGCTTTGATAGGAAAATACTTGTGCCAGAAGGACGTTACGAGCATCCTTTTGTTTATAGGAAAGCACTTAATTTTATTTAATGAGAATTGTCAAAGTATAAAACACTCATGGTGATGTCTTTCTTACTGGGTTATATACCATCATTTCTGTTTCATCAGCTGTTTTATCTTAGCATGTCCCATTACTCTGGGGTTTAAAGTTGCTATTTCTAGTCTTCCTTTGAAATATTGCTCCCCAAGTGATCTTAAAGCTCCATCACTTTTTTGTGACTGCCAACTGCCAGAGTGAAAGCCTCTGAATCTTGCTGCTGCTTCCATCATTGCCTCAAAAGGCCTTCATTAAATTGATGCCACTGCCAGCCTAAAGAAAGAATTGGATGAAAAGGCGAAGGAGGCTTGCAGTGTCTCATGTAATTTCCACTGAGCCAGTGTTACCTTTCCCTCTCATTTCCAACAGCCATCAAAAGACGCGCTGGATAATTGGACAGTGTATGACAAGTTCTGTTTATTTTTCTGGTTGGGCTGGTGCTGCCCTGAGTGGAAAATAAATCCAGAAGTGTCTCTTCAGCCATGATCCTTGTGATAATGGATAGTCTGTAGAGTGCTGACGGTGTCCTGACAGTTTGTTTATAAACTTTCCAAATTCGTGCTTTGGTGTGTAAAAAATCATACCTTGAGCTTCCTCATGGGATGTACTGTTCTTGCACTGCACTTCCAGAACTGCTCTGCCAACTCCCAGCCAGCGAGGGGAAGTGAATGGCAAAATTCAATTAGGAACAAGTTGGATGAGGCTCAGGGTTCATTAGTTTCAATTTTTTACTCTCATTTTTTTTGTTAGCCTGTTTCTGTTAGCCTGAAAGAAGGTTCAGGGCAGTGTTAAAATAGGTTGCCTTAACAAGAGTATGAACTTTCCTTCTCAGCATGGTGACAATTAGTTGTCATCCCTCACCCCTTTCTTTCCCAGGCCCTGATGGGAAACCTAAATGGGATTACAGAACTGTTGGATTAATCTGAAAACGTGGAAAAAGAATTTGAAAGGAACAAAAGTAAACTTTACTGTGCTGTCTTTATAGCTACATCTAACTGAATTACAGGATCTGCAGAAGCAATTGAAAAACCCCAACCGAACCAACCCACACAGTCCCCAAAAAACCAAAGTGGATGTGCAAAATAAGCTTTCTCTGAACTCAGTGGTCAGAGCAACTACTTACATGATTTCTGTGTTGGACTTTAGACCTGACTATTCACTGTCTTGTACAGCAATTCCATTTTATGTGAATGAAAGTTGTTGATGAGTTCCCTGTGTAAGAAAGCTCAAGGTAAGATTGGCCATAAGTACCCCAGGTGAAATGGCAGTGTATAACCTAGCAAGAGAAACATCCTACCACTTTGTAAAACAAATGCACATGGAATTTATTTATTTGACTTATTGTACAGGAAAACTTAGACTTAAATTATAACATCCTTGAATTTTCTAGTTAACTACAATTGTAGTACAGTATCATGTTTTAGTATGACTTCTGTTTTAGTGAAAGTACTTAAACATTCATGTACTATATTTGAGTGAGACGAGCAGCTATACATACTAATTCTTCCTCAGTGGAAAGGAACATTTCATCATTACAATTGAAGTTCAATTGCTGGTATTTAAGTACTATCAAATAGATTTCTTTCAACGTGATACGGTATCTGTATAAACTTCAGGGATGATTATAGTTAAACTGAAACACAGCTATATGACTTCAGGTTACCATGCTAAAATTTGACGCTTTCTGTAACGTGCACAATAGCAAAGTTGCACATGGCATACCCACATTATCAGGTTGAATTAAACCTAGAGTACACTGGTGTGATATTTATAGCAAGGTATGTGTGTGTGCGTGTGAGGAGGTGTGACAAGTGGCTCCAGTAAAGCCAGGAGAGATCATAACCCTGTAAAGGCTTTATGATTGAGGATGTCTGGATTAGGAAATAACATGACTTTTACTAAACACTTTGTAGAAGACCCATGTTCTGAACTATCACCTCTTAAAATTTGAGTATGTACTTGGAATGACTGTATATGTCTGCCCCTTTAACAACATAAAACTACTAAATTAATATTTTAAATGCTGGCCTGCTTATGTTACAATAATAAATTCTGTGTCAGTTAATTTACTGTCAATTTACATGTAAAAATTAAACTATTTTTTCTGCATTTTATGATTCTGTATACTGGAGTTTGTTAAAGATTGACATGTTAGGTGATACTGTACAAAATTGTATTGACTACCTTTAGTGAAAATCAAAAGTAAAATTCATATGTATTTCCTTTTTACACTTCCATCTAATTTCTTGACAACTTGAATAAATTTCATAGAGCCTTTCTAACATGAATTATTGTTAATTTAACTGTTGCAATAATTAAGCTTTAAGAAGTATTGTTGGTATATTTATAATTTTAAGAAGATCATGTTTGTTTCATACTGCTTATTTTTAGCTGTTCTATTGTCACTGTTACAGCTGAAGAACTTTACTAAATACTTGACATTACAAAATAACTTGCTGGGGTTGTCCTCTGTATACTGATGTTAAATAAAAATGTGTGATTGAACTGTAAATGTAGATAACTTTCAATAGTCCTTTCCACATTTGAGTTTTAATTTATCTTGCAGTGCTTAGGTGGTCTTGCGCTCTCACGCTGTGCTGAACAAATGGCCACAATGAAACTGTTAACTTGCCATGCTTTAAAGTAAGAAATTGTTCACATCTGTAACCTGGTCTGAGAAAATATTTCACTTCATCTCAAGACGATGCAGATGTTTTGATGTTTAAATCTTGCTGATAAGTAATGATAAGGTCATGTCTCATAGTAGCTTTTTTTCTTAGGACTAGAGTAACATTAAACAGAATAATTATCAAACTGCTTTTCAAACTTGTTTGAACTCAGATTCAGCAAAACACAGACATGGCTGTATCTAGATTCTCTTTGCACATCTGTCTGTAAGAGCTGGGGCAGAGTGTTGTCATTCCTTCTAGAACTCTACAGGAGCTCTTTCCTCTGTGGATTCTGGTGCAGGGTATGTTCTTTATTCCAGCTTTAGATCTTAGTGTTTACCTAATGATTGCTGAATTTACAACCCTGAGGATATGGCTCATACAGATGATTCAAGAATTTTCTGTCTGAAAAAATGTGGCTAGTCTAGAATAAAACTCATCTGAACTAAAACAAGTCTAAGACTTCAGCTGCAAAATTTCTTGGAGCAAATGTAGGTGAAGATTTCAGATGTGGTCCTTCCATTCAAGGAGTTAGGGGTTGTCTCACCCTTGCAGCAGTGGTTCTTTATTAACCAAAGAAAGAGCCAAACAAATGCTATTTACTAAAGTGTTTCAGAGGCATTTTTGAGGAATTTCAGTGTAAAAGTGAGTTACTTTGGGTCCAGTCTGACAGGGAGGACTCCTATTTGTCTCTTATGCAAAAATACTGTGTAGACTAAAACTAAGGGAATCATCATATGTAAACTTGAGAACTTAGTGGTACTTCAGAAGTATTGATTGACCATTGTGATGATCTATACATAGAACATAGATGTATATTTAAGAACAGGGGCTTGTGGAGGAATAAAATGAAATCTGCTTGAAAGCTTCTGGAATATCTGCTTATATCAAATGATGCAAGAACTGGTTGGTCAAACCAGTGTCTCAATAGTCAATGTGAGCCTGAAACAAAACCCAGCTTACCCGGGTTTGGTGGTCAGAGAAGATATTTGGCAAAAGATGTCTTGAAACATGAAGGTGTCATTTTACTTGTCTTTAATAATGCACAAACTTCCCAAGGAAATAACTTGAATGATCATGTTATATTTTGGTTTTTGAAGCTGGATTTTACGTAGGTGCTGATCAACTTTATCAAATTAATTTGGCTCCTTTCTTCTGCTAAGACCACAGTCACTTTACAGCTAACCCACTGGGGGTTGCCCAAAGTCATACGCTTTTCCCTGGGGTTTTCCTTGGCTTATATAAATTTCATTATTTTCTAAACTGAAAATTTTACACCTTACTGGCTTTTGTCAGTTTGAGGAAAGTAGAGAAACAACTGTTTCTAAGTATGAACCCTTACTACTTCAATGAAGCTTAAGGTCCTATTGTTTGAGCCAGACGAGATCTCTGCTGGCAAAAGCCTTTTTTACATTTTCAAACACACAAGTAATTGCATCTTAATTTTTTTCTTCCTCTTGCACCTGAATATCTTCCATTCAGTGCCACTGGACAGATTTTTAGTTATTCTTGATGGTTTTCTACCACCCTTGAATTTTTTTTTTGTTGACAGTGACCTCTGTTAGGAGAGAAACTCCTTTATGTACTCAGAGAAGTTGCAAGTGAAACCCTGAAGCTGTTACAGTTTTTTGTAAGGTTTGGTGTCAAATGGTTTAGGTATTTATACTTTTGTATAATGCCATCAGAACAGAGGGAAAAAAAGGCAAATGGAAGACAAATTTGAAACCCCATTTAGTGAACACACAGATGGTGTAAAGAGGTATCAGCTTTGCTCTATCCTCCTAAATCCTGTACAGAATATTTCTCTCTAGCATGTTATGTGAATGTACAGCATGTGCTTTCCTGAGCATTTTCAGTTAATTAATTTTATGACTCCACTACACATCAATAGCTGATTCAGTGAGTCTGTGCAGTTCAGAAACTTTCACCATTATATGCTTATTCATTTGAATAAGAAACTTGGAGATTTTGTTTACGCAAATCTTAAAACCAGTTCAGCTGATTTAACTACAGAATTTTAAACAAATGTGAGAAATATTCTGGTTTTTTTGTTTGTTACATTGGACCCTTTTTCTACCTTTCAGTTTCAAACCAGAAAGTAGAAGGATGAGCATGATTTGACATCCAGCATATTCTGAGTGCTAGGAGAGCTGTTTCCCTGATGGAAACATGCACTTTCTACATCCTGCTTGCATGTTCAAACTTGCCCTTTTATTATGTGGATTAGTGAAACTATGTTTGATTGCACCTTTGGCTCCAATTAAGCCCCTTCTAATTTAAATTAAGAAAATACTGACTCAGTAGCTACTGTTTACTTTCTTTCTTTCTTTTTTTTTCCCTTTTTTTTTTTTAAATAGAGCAGTTACACGCTGATCAATCATAGACTTAGTTTCTGTTGTGAAACCTTATGTTTCAAGTCTCTGGAGAAAAGCCCCAGACTTTTGTCTGGATTGCATGTGGAATTTTTTAAAACATACCCACCCCTCTCCTCACAATCCCATAAATGGGGAGGAGGGTTTCTGTTCATGCTGCTGCAGTAAACAGACCCCAGCAGTGAGTGCAACAAACCTCAGGTGCAAATGGCCTTCCTGATTGTATTTCTTATGGCTTTTCATTCCTACCCATGCCAGGCTATTTTTAGTCCTGTGTGTTCTAGAAAGTCAGAGAATGCATGGGTAAACAGGATAACCCTAGCAGATAGTGCTGAAGCAGCCTGTGTTCAATACTCACAGCACTAATTGACTTAAGAAAAATGACACCATCCTCTGAAAGCTGCATTGCTCAGCTGTGGAGTGTCCCATTAAGATGGCAGATGGGACAGCGTCTACTTGGAGGACCCTCTCCGAGGTTGGGATAAACATTGTTTTTTGAAATTCCTCCCTTGGATCTTGTAACTCTTCCATTTCTCACATCCTGCTAGACTCATATGCTGACAAAATACTGTTAATTAAACACTATATTTATTTCCAAAACTTTTTTGAGCAGTCTCCTAATTTGTTCCTGCTGCTTGCTCAGTGGGATCTGTTTGTCCTTAAGCCTGAAGCTGCTGCACCACACTACAGAGCTGCAGCTGTTGTGGCTCTGCTCTTCCATGTTTCCTGTCACAGCTGTTAAATGGGCCAGTTTGATGGTTGTCCTAATAAATTGCTGCAGCTTTTGTTCCATCTTTTCCCACCTGGTTGACCAGACTGGGTGGTTCCACTACAGAAAGCACTGCACTCTAATGGCTTTATTCTTTCTTTACAGGCAGGAGATTTTTATATTTTTTCATAACCTTACCCATCATATTATTCCAGAGAATGCAACTACAACTGTTCTAATCCCACACCCTTTGTATCACAGATAAGACTCTCTTGGTGAACTTTCGTATCAAAGCAGTAACCTTATTTGAGCCCTCACTTGCTTTTCTAATGTTGTTTTCCTGTATTTCCTATATTACACCAAACACCACCACATGAATAGCCTCACTTGGAAGGCTCTGATATAATGGCAAACTCTGTAGAATTTTAGTTGTCATGAGGACCCACCAAGAACTCTCACAACTCCAGTGAAACTTCTGTGCCTAAAAAACAAATTTACATTATTGCTTTTCTTGTAAGAACATCTAAGATGTCTTCTGAAATCAAGTACTTGGAAGAACTCAAGCTTTCTGGTCTTTCGCATAGGAGTGAATTTCTGAATGGCCATCATAGCCTAGTCTAAGTTTTAAGGCACTGCTAACAAAATTTTTTTCCATCTGCAGGAGCACAAGGATATTGATCTTGAGGTTATTTCCACTTTGGTGTTCCTTTGGCTTGCCTGCTCAGAATTGCAGAATTAATTCAGAGCAAGGACTGAAATATAAGCAATTCCGAGCACTCACTGAAAGCCATTGGCACTGCACTGCTGCTCTTCAAAGCAGAGGGAGCCTTCATGGCCTACAAGATAAAACCAGGACTGACTCCTAGTTCCTAGTCTTGGAACTTGCATTCTAGAGTGGCTGGTAGTTCACAGGGAATAAGGCACCACATTGTATTTTAATATGTGCTGCCAGTTTTTAGAGGAATTCTAGGAAAATTAGTTATTCTCCATTTTGTTTCCCAACAATTGGTTGTATTACGCTGTAAGTCCAGTACTAGAATAGTGCTTTTTTTTCTCCTTCTGTATAGGGTGGTTATGAGCCTGTTGAAAAAGGCTTGACATTATGCCATCCCTAGACCTACCTGTGTGCTTATAAAGCACATACTTACATATTAACAGTTTGGATTACTGATTTAATTAAGACTGGAAATAATACCTTTGGACATGTTTTTCCAGGGTACTTTAAAGTTGCTTAGTGGATGTAATCTTCTGACAAGAAAGACCTTCCAGTTGCTGCTGGATTTAATATACTTGTGGAAACTGCTTCAGTAACGAACTAGTGAATTCTAATTCAACCATGCCACTTTACAACAAAACTTCCCTGGTAAAAAAATTTCCGAAGTGCTTTAGTGGCTTGTTTGCTCTGAAGTTCTGCCTTCTTTCACCATCTAGTCCTTAACTAATAGCTAGGAAACTTTTTGTTCTCATGAATTATGCAGGATTCTTTGCACGTCCTGAATGTCAGGTGTAAAGAACAATCCACTTCAGTCTACCTCAACAGTGTTTGAATCAGATATTCCCTACATAAACAAGTGCAAATAAAAGTGTTCAGGTTCTTTCAGGTGATGTCTATGGAGGGCACCAAGTTAAATGCCATGTGCTTTGTTATATATAAATTTAATATGGACCATGTAATATGGACCAAATATACACACACAGTCTGCCATAAATCCTGCAAACTATCCATGTACATAATGTGTCTGAAATGATCCGATAGTTTTTTAAAAGGAAGGGCTTCAGTTTTAACAGAAACTTCATGACTTGAATCCTGTCAGTCTATCCCTCTTTTCCCTCTTTCCACCTCTTCTTCCATCATCATGACTTCTCAGTTCTTGGATCCAAGTGTGAAAGAGCTCCTGTAGATTCTGAAGTGACATAATTTTATCTTGTATGCTCATTGCTGCCTGATCTTGTCTAGTTTGATGGATCTGAGTACCAGGATCTTAATTTTGAGGTAAGAACGTAAGCTGGGAGCTACTTAGAGGAGTTGCTGGAAGTGCATTTATCATACCTACAGGTGAGGAGTTGCACGGGGATACTTGCTGGTGTGCTTCCAGCTGCCAGTGTGCTTTCAGCTGCCAGCATGCTCCTTGGCCTGCTGGCACTCAGTAGAACTAAATAATGGCCTTATAAGAAGGCTAAATTGTGTTTTGACATTAAGCTTTTCCTAAATAAGCCTGATGAACAGTTACTTTTATGTGAATGATTAAAAAGGGGCTGCTGTGCATAAATCTGAAATGGAGTCTGTCTGTTGGTATCCATAGATCTATCCATGAGGTGTAGTTGCCTTAATGCAGACCAGCAGCCTCTGTGCAGCGAGGGCACTGCGCAGTTGTGGGGCTGTGTGTGAAATGAGATGTCTCTTGATTTGAATGGCAGGGTAGTTAAAAGAGCTGGTAACAAGTTTTCCTGAACGTGAACTTAAATTGTTATGGGAAATCTTTACTGAACTCTCATCAGAGTTTCATTCTGTTTTAAAACTACCAAAACAAATACTTGGGTAGATGATCTATTTTTCTATTCAAAGCCTGTAATACTCAATCACATATAAGAGATGGAGTGTTTCCCTGTATCAGGTCAGGTGTCAAACATACTGATACTGGAATATGTTTGTTTGTCACCACCCCAGTAAAATGCTGATCATGTTTTGGTGTATGATTTTTAAAGTTTCACAGTTCACAATGACTCCAAGTGCAAGGTAGATTAAACCAAATGCTGGGATCAGATCCATTCCGTGTCATAAACGCACACATTTCTTCTTGACTGAGAGCTCTGTGTGCTGCTTGGCTGAGACCGTGGTGGCTTAGAGCCTTTGTAGGAGAGAAGGTGCTGATGTCTGAAGTAAGCAAGCATTGGTAAAAATCAATTGTACTCATTGTAGGTTCAGATTAAGAACTTTATAAAATTCATGTCAGGTTCTCTTGCTGGATTAATGTAAACTGCTTTGTTTGCAGGGTTTATTGTCATCCCAAAACCAGGCCAATTCTCCAAGTGGAACTGTAGTATAGCCATCACACTACTGCTAGCAAATCTCTGAACGCAGGACAAGAAGTAATGACAGTGGAACCAGGAGCTGTTCTTCAGGCAAAGAGCATCACAAATTATAATGTGGCAGAGTGTAAACATGGAATTATGTGAATCACATAGTGACTTGCAAAGGACAAATGTAAGGAGTTCTCACTACAGCTGATCCTGCTAGGCTGCTCACCCAAGGAAGAGTTTGCATTGGAGAAAAAGCAAAAAGCTTCCTTTGGTGCTGCAGGGAAAAGTAGTAACATTTTTGGTTTTCTTTATATTTTTCAAGTCCAGTGTAATTTAATCTCTCTATAAATATATAAATAAAAAAAATATATATATATAGTGTAAAATAAAATATGTTTCTTAAATTCAAGTAAGTTCAATGGTTAAACTAGTACTTCACCATTGTTTATTTTGCACTGATTTTTTTAACCAGAGATGGCTAGAAGACAGCCTGGAATGCACTCATGGAAAATGAAAGTCATTACTTTCTGGCTTCAAAATGTTTTTCAGGAAGACGGATGCTGCAATCATAGATTTTTTTAAAACAAAATTGTTTTGCACTTAAATAGTTTAATGCTAATAGAGAATTACTTTAAAATTGGTGTCCAGACACCAGAAAAACTATGTTGTGGAGAAAAGATCCTTTGTATCTATTAAACATTTATTTTAATATTGTTGTTTTCAACTGCAATCGGCTCTGTATTATATGTATAAATAATGTAATTCAGTGATGGGGGAGGGGAGTAATGGATCATTACACTAGAAATTCTCATTCGTTTAAGAAAGTGATATTTCTAATTCAGAAAATACATATTAAACTATCTTGAATATGCATTTTTGTTTACTTTCTGTTCAAATCCAATCACTTTTGATGTAACCAATTCTTTGTTGAATTAAATGTTTGGTACAGAAATACTATCTAAACTTTGTAGAACAAATTCCTTTCAAAAATACCTCATCTGGAACATTGCTTCATATTTAATAGAGTTGAATTTCAATTAGGAAAGTGAAATACGATTGTTCTGTTCTTGTTCTTAATGGCTTATCTCCAAACACATCCTGCAGTTTAAAAAGCAGTCTCACAGACAGGCAAATTCATGGGGTAGGGATTTTGTTATCATGTAGTCCTGTGCATTTGGAATTGGGAAATGGAAGATCCCAGTGGAGGTAGTAGCCATACACACTTTCTGACCTGTCAGTCAGAAACTGGGTTAACATACTGGAGTAGCATTTCTGAAATTCGTTTGTCTTACATCAGGCATCTCATTTATAATTCAATGGTCTTAAACTGATAAGCATGATGGGGATAGACATATCCATGGATTTGCAGAGGTTAATGCTGCTTGTCTGAACACTTGTCATTTTTAATCAGTCAACAACACACCACTTAACTTGTTTTCAGTAGTTCTTGTGAAGATTAACCCCCCATGTCCTGCCCCGGAGTGACAGAATGTAGAAGTATCCATCATATGCTTCCCTTTATCCTAAGTAGCAATGTTCACAGTTGGGATCTGCAGACTCCTGCAGGCAGAGTGGAACAGAGGCTGATCGCCCAGGACCACGAACTTGACCGAGGGTGCATGTGCTGTATCTGAGGGAACATGTTAATGCCCTTCCTGCTCTCCAACAATAAAGCTGTGTGGAATTTTTTAATTACAAGTAAACTTTAGACATTTTTTGGCACAATAAGTGATTTGTTTTCAGGAAATGAGTGAACATTTGGGGAGAAGCAACTGCAGTAGCTTGTAACTAAGTCTTATCCTTGCAATGCAGCCAGCATGCAGAGAACTGCCAGATATGTTCATAAGCTGGCAATTAGTTCCCTACTTTATTCAAGATGGAGCTGTGCTTTACAATTCTTATCTTTCTTCTAAAATACGAGGAATTGGGAAAATACTGAAACTGAGCAGGATTATTTTTCAGAAGTTTTGTTTTATTAATATAGTGGGTTTAACTGTTAAAATACAGATAAACCTCATCACTGAAAACTAGTGTAGTTATCTCCCCGTAGACTTCTTTTATGTAAGTGCTTCATATGGTCTGAGTCAAAATAAAACAGTTGAAAAAATATGCAATAACTTTAAAAGACTTTTTTTCGTTCAGCTGGAAAAATACAAAACCAGTAGGGAAAGAATGGCAGTATCCAACATCAGGCTAACAACAGCAGCTACTCACATCTGTGTTGGCAGAGTACATCCCTGCCACAAACTGTAGTTCAGCAGCACACAAGGAATGTGTGTGGTTGTTCTTTTTTCAGCCTCTTCTTTACTGTTAGGGCAATCATCTAGAAGCTTGAACTGCCCCTACCACACTATTCCATATGAAAAAAAAAATCTGGTAAGAAATAGGATACTAATAACTTACCTGGAAAGAACTTTGACTTCTACTGTAGATACAGTTTTTAATAAAATCTTTTTCCTACTACATTAAAAAAAAAAAAAAAAAAGTGAGCAGAACACAGATAATCTCAGTATGGAATTTCAGTGGAAGAACGAGGGCAGGAACAATACTTGCCACTTTGTAGTTTAAAGTTGGGTGTATTTTAACTATAAGTCAGGTGGGAAAACTCAAGTTTGCCTATTCATCCAACAGCCAGTGAAGTGTAAGTTGTCTCCAGAGGTTTTACAGCAAAGAACTTGTTACGAAATAAATATCCTTGAAGCACTGTATGTGCCAAACTCTATAATATCCACCTGAAAGCATAAAAGAAATGAAAAACTCCAATGTGGCCCTTCATTTCAGATTTGCAATTTTATAGCAAAAATGATCGGTTGAACATGAAAATGCAGCTCTCATTATAACAGCATGACAGCCCCAGATACAGAGTATGTGATGATACACAAGATGTTACTCTGGTAGCCTTTTCTCTCCAGGTTAAAACTTACCAAAAAGTCTGACTTCATCTTTTTCCTGGTGTATGAATAATAATCTAGCTGTTCTATTAATTAGGGAACCAAACAGTAGCAATAACACATTTGAAATCAGGAACATACCTTGTGCAAACACAATTGGATGGAATTTAATGTTTTTTAGTCAAAATACTTAAACTTCAGCATCTGTGGTTTGAGGCTTCCAGACAAAGATTACAGGAAGCAACCAATACAATTAATATATTTTCATCAGGAATATAGTTTTGATAATCTGAGCTTTGACCTACTGTATAGTGCTAGTTAAGAGAGCTCTGAGTCAGAACAATCCATCAAATGTGGGTAGTAGGATTTGTCCTCTTTTTTTGTCAGAAATTAAAAACAGTGAAGACTGAGCTCCCTTGGATCCAGTTAGTTACCTATTTTTAGATAACCAATTTTAATGCTACTCATTATGCTCAACTCCAAATATATTAGCACTAAGCAACTCACAATCTTCCTCTCTGGAAAAAAACCCTGGATAAGCTCATGGCACCTTTTCCTCTGAGTTCCAAAGGTAAGAACTTGGAGGTTACTGTTGCACTGTGCTGCCTATAGACCTGCAGTCCTTATTTTCATTTTTTAAGTGTAGCATCACCTTTCTCATATCTCTCTATCTACCTAATCTATCTGTCTATCTATAAAAAACCCTAGGGTACGTATTCAAACAAACACCATACTGCCTTATTGCTGAAGTTCTCTGTTTTATCAGTATGACCTGGTAACATGAACCCATGACAGAAGTGGGGAGATAACTCACTGAAACATGTAACAGAGCAGGTAAACTCAGCCAGTCACTGGTTTTACATACCTTCTCTGCACTTTGAGGTACTGTGGTCACAAGCACGTTTTTTGCTTGGAACTGGAGGAAAGCATCATCCTTGCAGTAGGAGTTCCAATAAAATAACAAGGAGCAGTTACCTGCACCACTGTGTTCTGCTGTTTCCCTTTTGATACAATGTTCTCACTCTACTGGTGTAAAGCACTTCCTCCACTAAAACTTGGCTTATGTATTTGTTCAAGTCCAGTAAGAGAAATCTGCTCTTCCTTTGGCACACCTAGTACGAGTAGCTGCAGTACAGTTTCCATGCAGAGCCTTGTTCAAGTGCTTTAGCCTTATTTTACAAGAATTCTTGCCAGTGCTGGGATGTTTTTCCATTCTTGCTGTTGAGATTCTGAAAGTTGGCTATGATGAAATGGTATAAACTGAGCAAAGCTACATGTTGCAGGTGCACAATATTCAACTTGGATAGTCAAATTTGAATCAATATCAAATACTCCCACAGTCTGCACTACATTTACGCTGCAAATATTTCCATATTTTCAAGAATCTCCTTATAAATGTCACGTTGATCCTCAGTACAGTATGTGATAATACTGTCTTCTAAACATGAAGATAAACATAAGGTAGACGAGTGCTTTTAAACATTAGATGTCAAAAGGACTCATAAAGAACTTGAGTGTCATGAGCTTCCCCACACTGAAAAAGCTACAATGTGGAATTTGGGCATGCTCCAAGTTGTCCAGAAACTGAACAGTAGAACAAGGATTAGGATCTAATCCAGTCACAACAGAACCCTAAGTGTTGAGATGCCTCTTCTTAAAAAAAACCAATCAACCAATCAACAAACCACAGCAAAAAAACCCACTTTACTGGAAGACCTCAAAGTGAGTGAGAAGAATAATTATTTTCACAGATGCACAGTCCTGTGGAATTTCAGAAGGAGGGCTGAGAACATAGCAGGCATAATCTTTGTTCTTACAAGATCTTTGTGTTAACCTGTACTTTACTGAATTGTTTGAGCTGCATCTTAGCTGGTTAGAATAAATAGTTTGCCTGGATCTAGAGAATCAGTCTCAAATGGATACCTAAGGGTTGGCTTAGTGATTTGGATGTGATGTGCTCCTCCCCAGTGCCCCATTTTCCATGGTGCCTCCCCACAGTAGTGCTGCTTCTCACACAAAATGTCCCTTGCCTCCTGCTCATGGCTGGGTTTTTGAACAGGAGCACCAAAGCCCAGTGTTTGGTTATGGAAAAAAGTGATCACTTCCCAATTATGAGTAGAGTAATTTAATAACTATTAAAACCTCAAAAAAAGTTATTTGCCAAACCTGACTTGCATGCACACTCGGTAGGCAGATTTTTAACCCCCAGCCAAGTATGACTAGCACGGACTTTTATTTCTAAATAACAAAACTGTTCTGTAACACATCATCAGATTTAAGTATTGCAAATTAATCAATACAAATTTTTAGATCTGAGGAATTTTAAAATCAATGGTACCAATTTGGAATAAAGATTCTTTCCTAGTAAGAAAGGATGTTGCCTTTTAACTCTTACCTTATATAGGCAATAGGAAACATTCTATTAAATTGTTATTGATGATCTATGTGCCGGATTTCTGAAGCATGATTAGCTACATGCTTTTACTGCTCTTTTAAGCAACTGGCTGCAATATCAATCCATTAAGACTTTTTATTAATGTTAAGATCAATGGCTTGACGCAAACTATGACTAAGTTTTACTTGCTTTTGAATCAGATAAAAAGTTGTTTTAGCTTTTAGCTAGATGATAGTTACATAAAAATATTCAGCAATTACAGAAACGGCATCAAAATCAAGTATCTGATATGACTGCACAATTTGCACATTCTCAGTAAAACCTGAGGTGGAAGTTACTGAATATAGGAGGGGAATAATTTCCAGAGCTGACTGAAAAAAAAAATAAAAACCACCTTAAATCTAAAAAAAACCCCCAGCAGTTAGCTGTCATTTGTAATACAACTTGAAAACTTAAATTCTATAGATAACATTCCATTCCTAATTCTTGAGCTCAAAGAATCCTTTCATGTTATTTTTAACCAACCTCCTCCTCCACCAGGTTCTAAAAGGAACATGTACTTAGGAAGTTCAATGCAGAATACTCTCTGTGCTCTGCCAGAACAATGCTTCAATTAAATATTGACCCCCTTCAGGAACAGAGCACCAAAATGGTGGGAAAGCAGCCCTCAAACCTTGTGGGGTTTTCCTACAAATTGTCAGAGCAACACAAAATGAGGCACTCCTGTTTTTGTTAGATCTCTTAACAACAGAAGCATGACTGGGTCTCTCTCACAGCATAGTCAGGCTTTTCCTCACTCCTGTTCCTTCTATAGCAGGCAAATGGAAATGTTTCAGGGAAGACTGAAGTGCCTTCTGTTTTTCAGACTGTTGAAGAAACAACAGAAGTTTCAAATGTGCTTCAGTGGGCAAGTGAGAGTCTACACCTCAATATTTGATCCAATAAATCTGACAGACTGGAACACAGGGGTTCCACCACCTTCCTTACGTCCCCAGAAAACTGAATGCAATGTAGGAGTAGGATAGGAAGTCAATTTGGGTACTCCAGAAAAATTTAATTTTGGTAATTCTCCCAGAGGAGGCCCATGTTGTTGTTTTCTTCCCTGGACTTTCTAAGAGAATGCTTTTAAAATAAATAAAAGATTCAATTGAATATAAGCTTCAGTTTTTTCTGAGAACGAACATCTTAAGGAATACAATTAAAAGAGAAAACCCAGGTAATCAGAAATAAAAAACCCAGCCAAATAGGACCTCACCTCATTTCTTTTTAAAAATTACTTGCCTTACTTAATGTTTCTTGAAATCTTGCCTAAAGGAACTTCTTAGGAAGCTTACACTGATGAAACCCAGAACGGAATTGGTGGAAAAACTGGCTCGTCCTATGGCAGGAGAGTTCACGCTTTCAAAGCTAAATGCACAGCAGAAAATAACTTATAATTGTTCTTTGCTAATTTGTGGGGGGTTTTGAGATTTTTTTTGAGAAAAGCCTGTATTTGCAAGTTTTCAATATAGTACTAACTTCCACCTCACCTTGTCAATACAGCAAGCGAATACATTGGGTATTTTTCACATAGCTGATATATAAACAAAATTTTACTTTGCCAGAATTTTGAATCAGATTTTAATTATTTTTTATTTCATGTCAGATACACATTTAGGATTTTCCCAGATATTGTCTGCATACAGGGTAATTAAGTTTTTTAAAAAATACTTTTATTTTCTCAAAATGTAGACTGAAGCCCTGAAAAGGCAAAAGCACACTTTCTGTCTCTGACACAGCTCCATCTGGAAAACTCTTTAACCCAAAGGCAGACATCAAAAACAGGACAGTGATATTTAAAAATAAAGGTGGAGCTGACCCTTTAAGTAACAAGAACTCTAACAAGAGTCTACTGAGGGGATTATGAGGTATCAGAGCTTCTAAATTCTAACTCATGTATGTCAGGGATTTGGGGGGAGGGGGAACTGCATCAGACCAAACAAAGATCTGTGTTTAGGCAGACAGAATAAACCCCAAGTAATCAGCTTAAGTAAAACATTTGTTTCTAGCTAACAAGCTCAGTGCTACAAATTACTTTCCCTAAATGGGTTGACAATTCTTCCACTTAAATATTACCTGTCTTGGACTTGCCTTTGAAATTTGTCACAAATACTGAGGTACTTGCCCTGATGTATTTCCTTCTAATCTTTTTTTTCGTGCATGGTTAAAGCTTATGCATCAGCTGCCGTAAAAATGCTGGGGCAAAAAGAAAAATAGAGACAAACATCAGTACTGTTTTAGCTAAGGTTTGGACTCAATGCAAAGAACTATGTTGACTGAATTATGCTCATTCTACTACAAGCCAAGGACTAGCACTGGAAACAAATTTAATTTCATTCCACTTGAAACATGGACACAACGCTCCCCCCTTCCCCATTTGATTTTAGTCTTCAAAATTGAAGTGATTTGAAGTTACTTGCCAGAGTTCTTGAAAATAAGGGTGCCGTAATGCTTGATGGGCAGCACTTCTCTCATTTGGGTCTTATTTTCTCATTGCACACAGGAAATAGAAACCTTTGAAAGGCAATTTGTGTACAAGAGAAGGTTTTCATTTTCCTTTACATTTTTTAAAGGGAGATTTTCAAAACTCAGAATTCTTGACCTGTGTTAAACAAGTTGAGAAAAACATTAATTCATGCATATTCAGAGAGGATTACAATTTACTGAAAAGAAAGAATTTATCTGATTTAGGTAATCATTCATTAGGGAAAAGTGAGTAGTAAGTAGTACCCTTTTCTTTCCTAAAAATGTATGTCATTGGCCTTACAGATACTATGGAAATAAAAGGCCAAATAAGATCAACATAGGCTTAGATTTCCTCTGCTCTGCCTGTAAGGCCCATGAATGGGTGGCTGTCTCTGGGTAGGGATAGAAGACACTGCTCTTGGGTCAGCACAGAATTAGGTTTTTGTGGTGGTTCCCTGAGCAGAAATTGCACACAGCTGTGCAGCTCTGTGGTGGGTATGGAAACAGTGAGATTAGTAACTGTAGCAGTGCATACTTACTGCTTGAACTTCTGGAGTTTTGTTAGCAGGAGTGCCTATAACTTCATGGATTTTTGAAAAGTGGTCCAGCTCATTAGATCAGAGAAAAAGAGGCTGGAAACTGCAAGGTAAGAGATGGTATTAGCAAGAGAAGACACAGTTAAACTATAACTTTTGATTAAAAACCACTTTTTTATGAGGAAGAGAATGTGTTAGAATTATTCATTTGTGGACCATTTAATACCTGTCAAGAACTGAAGGATAATGTGAGCAGCAGAGCAACACAGCTGCTGGTTTGGATTGAAGGAGTAGCTTGGGTTATTAAATGGAAATCTGTAGATGCCCTCTCCTGCTTGTTTGGGGCAAAATATGTAAAGAGAACATCCCTTGTGGTGAAGGGCAATGGATCTGGGATTGTGTTTGCTTCTAGTAAAGTGGCAGATCGTAGAAGACAATGTGTTCTCCTCATTTTAACCCATCAGACTCAAGCAGTCCCTCTTGCTGTGTATGTACATAGAAATGTATTTATAACACTCCATTCCTAACACACAGGTTCTTTGCAAGCAGCAATACTGGAAAGATGGCAATTTGAACTGCATTCCTGAGTTTGATCCTCAGTTAATATAAAACTTGCAGAGTCCTTGAAAACATTGTTATCATAATAGAGCAATCTGACTTCAGTCAGGTCCACTAACATTTATTTCCTGCACATGTTGCTTTTTTCCTTGGGCTTCTAATTTAAGAAACACTTCAGTAGCACCACATGACTCTCGAAAGCAAAACACTCAGCCCCTTTGTAGACATGAGAAATTTCTTTTTAACTGTTTGCAAATTCAATCGAACAGCTGGCTGCACGCTCCTCTGAGTGTCTTCATAAAGCTTAGAGCAGAGGAAGGAGAGAAAAGATCTGATTCACATTGTGCAGCTGCATCAAGACATGCAGCTGGGACTAGCTACTGTGTGAACTAAAAAATGTGCTGTCTTTGAATGTAAAACTGTAACAAAGCGAAGAACAACTGTGCAAGCCACTGGAAAGTGCAATCCAGGAATCGTGATTTATAGGTAACAGAAAGAGGGAGACAAGATTTGAAAGATCAGCATGGCTGAGTAAAAGACTAAAAGTTCTTACACAATGTGGTGTAAAGCATAAAGGCTTATGCAACCATTCCACAGCAACAACTGCAGGAGGCACTGAAGAAGAAATAAACTAGTCCATAACTTCCTTTAGCTTGGCAAGACTGTATCTCTTTTGATTCAGTAATTTCCAATAAACATCCCTTCTTTCTCTCTGAACCTGGTAAGGTCTTTGAAAATGTGTAGTAGCTGCAAAGAGTGACATTTTTTACAAACTAAACTAAAGGAAGTATCTTGAAGGTTTGTTTTTTTCCCTAACAAAACCTAAGTTTGCAGCATGTAATTTTCTTACAAAGCTACAAAACCCAGCTGATTCAAGCAGAAATGAAAAAAACCCCATAGCATTCTTAAAGCTTTAGGTCCCAATTTACTTTGCAAGAGTACTGCCATATTTGGGATTTTTCTTTTAACAGTTTTCTGGCTGGAGAAGTTGAAATGTTTCTACAAGTTAGCAGGCAAAGCATAATGGTTGTCATTTAATGTGATGGTGATGGCAGCAGCTGCACTTGCCATGTGGAGGAGGAAGGAAGCAAAGCAAATGTTATCAGTCCTGGTTGCATATCAGAGACAGCAGTGTGGGAGGAGAATAAAGAACTGCTGCTGTTGCTAGGGCACAAAGATATTGGAGAAATACTCATGGTGGGTATTTTTCCTTTTTTCTTGAAGACCAGCAATAAATTTTTTGAATTAGTTTCATCATAACCAAAAATCTTAAAATACTTTGTGTTTTCCTCAACTCTTCCTTCATCAGAATCCAATTTCAAAATATTCCAGCACACAGGATCTTAATAGCACAGGAATCTTAAATGCATTATACTACAAATCAAAGTCGTAAATCAGAGGGAGTGTATTCTTTAATCTCCTCTTGTTTTTGCAGTAACTATTAGTAAGCCCCAAAAAAGAGGGAAACATTTTACCATTAAGTGCATTAACAAGACTCAGGATAATTGTGGTGCTCATGAGAGGAAATGAGCCATGCTCTACACAGAGATAAAGCAGAGAAAATACATTTTTATTAAATATGAAAGCCATTGGGGAAAAAAAATGGTCAAAATTGTTTCTTTGTAAATCACTTTTGTTGGTACTGTGTTCCTTTGAACTGCTTTATTACTAACCTGCCACAGGGTGAAGAGAGTGCCAGACCAGACCGGATTACTGCCTCATGAACCCTGCAGACTAAGCACAGAAGAAGCTTCCACAAATCCATGGAAACCAAGATCATATTACCCAAACCACATGTTCCTAATTTGAGTTATTTACCTTTGATCATACTGATTAACGATAAGCAAAACCCTCCACTGAACACTGTACCTTGTGATTTCATAGAACACACAGCCAGGACTCCACATACCAATTTTGTAACTGTAGTGCCCATCTGTAAGCAAATGTTCAGGTGCTCAGTACCAGTGTGGGGAGGTACATTCCCTATGTGCCTGCTGAGAACAGATATTCCTACAAGATCCAAAATCTCTTAACTTCAGGGTGTTCTGCTGCAAAAATATTTCCAAAAATGACTAACAGTAAAATATTCCAGCAATGACTGTAAAGTAGCCATCATAAAAGAAATCACAGATTACCTTAAGAAGAAACTTTCCAAAATCCAGGGACAGTAGTATGACGGCAGAAAAGCTGCATTAAAATAGTAAGGAGGTCCAGGCATGAAGATATCTGTGTCCATACTATGTAACGCAAATACTGTTCTGTACATCATGAAAAGAAAATCCTAATAGCATATGGACTATCACAGAAGGAGAAGCTACTAAATAGGACACCTAGATTAAGTTATTAGAGTTCTGTTTAGTAGTGTTAATAATAGGTGGCTTTGGCTTCTCCTGTACACTTCTATGACTTAAAAGAAAAATTTATCCCCAGAAAACAAAATTTCATAAACTGAATTTAGAAATCCTTGCTTTTCAAACATTAGCAAAATAACTTTCTGAAACTATCAGTAGAGATGATTCCAATGAAACCTGCTGAAAGTCACTGTCTTCTGCTCTCTTTTGTATGTGTAACTTCCACTAAATGTAGGAATTGAATGTAGAAAGAAAGAGCTGCAAAACTGAACCCTATTCCTTGTGTCTAGATTAACACAAAAGGGAAAATATATATTAACAGAGGATAAAGAACAGGTTTTTAGGTTGGAGGAAACACATATAGGATGTAATGCATCTGAGTAATTTCAGGTTTCAGCCAATAACTTATTTGTTCATTCCCCTAGACGAGGACTACAGTAACTGTCTATATATTTCTTAAAAAACTGTACTTTTATTCATGAAGAAACATTACCTTCTCAGAGTAAAGAGAAAAACACATACTTCATTTTTAGTTAAATATCCTCACATAAAATTAATTACCTTTGTTATTATTTCTTGTTTCCCATCTCTCTGAAATATCCCATTTCTGTACTAATATAAACCACACCAGAGAGAAGAATTCAATAAAAAGATAAACATTATCAGTGCTTCCAGTTATTTGTAAAAAAAAATACTTAAAGAAACTAGCACCTTTTTCAAACTTATCAACAGAAGAGTAAAAAATTAAATTTTGCCATCACACCATCACAACAGCTACAGATACGGGAATGGGGAATGGGCAAGTCCAGGAAGGAGAGGCCAAGTTTTCTGCTTCTGCTCTCACCAGGACTACCAGAGCATTGCAAGGGCCATCCCCTGCCAGGGCTCTGCTGCAGGCAAAGATGTATCTGGGCCATGGCCTTTTCTCTCCCTGCAGAAGTCTGCTGTTGCCCCAGACAATTCTGTCTCTGCTTAGAGATGACCCTGAAATAAATGTATGCTACATTTGCTGTAAAGCAACTGCTGAATTAGGCCTTTTACCTATGTATGCAATCTAGAGATTTGCATAACTGGTACATGTTGTTCCCGATCTTTTTTCCAGGCGATGGCTTTCTCCTTCCTAGAATAAAATTTCAAGTTGTGTAAGTCCTTTTTAGTAAAAAACAGAATACAAATGCCCTACTCTTCAGCTTCTACAGGTGCACTGATAACACCTTTTTCAATTATACTATTTGTGTCATTTATAGCTAGCTTTGTAATTCATTTTCCACTCAACTTCTGACATAATTTGTATTTCAGTATGCACCAGAATAGCTCAGCTAACAACTGTCAATTCAATACTCTGTAAGATGCCTTAGTTTTTACTGCATGTATTACTTGCAGTATCTATTTCCCCAGGTTCTAGCAGAACTGCAATATTTCACTTCTAAATATCTCATTTGCTCTCCACTCAAAGCAATTGTCCATAAGGTTCAAGATTCATATCAATCACCTCAAGTTACTGCAATGGTTAAGTGACTGTGATTCACATCTGAATTGCAAATTAAAGGTTAACCTATGTAGTTTAGCTTGCTGTTGCTGTTAAGCAATAATTACAGTTATAAAATTTATCTATTTTTCAGAGCCATTCAGTAACTGCTCAGCTTTTTTCTTTTACAGGCTCCAAAGGCCTTTTAATCTTGCTGTAATGCCTTTATGTAACGCTGCAATGCCATCAAGGGAGGCAGAAATGATCACATTTTTGAAAAACAAAGCAGGTACTGATCTGCATGATGACAGTAGTATGAGTAATTGGCTGGGGAGGAGGAGGGAGATTATCAGGACAGTAACTCATTGAGGCCAGAGCCCCAGCAGCCAGCGGGACTTGTGTTCCCAACTGATTACAGTGCTCCTCCAGGCAGCCACATAATCCACTGAGCAGGATTAGATCACAAAGCACTTGGAACAGAGTACCGTTTACATCGGGAATTGTAATAGTAGTGTCCCCGTAGAGATAAAGGGTGCTTTCAACATCAGGATTTTTGTCATTTATAGTGGAAAAGATATTATAAAATGCTGCTATTCAAATCAATTTAGATTATTATTCGTATTTAAGGAATCAGGCCTTCATAAAAAGAAGTCATGCTCAAGTGCTTTTTCATTACATATCACTAGTAAAATCTGGAGCAGATGCTCTTCTACTGCCAGATTTATCATTGGAGAAACCTTATTTGGCAGTAATGGTGAAGTGAATCCTAAGGCAGTGGCACTTGAGGTTTCTATAATTTCTCTTGAGAGATCCTCCACACCTCTCTCTCAGCCATTTTTTTCATTGCTTTAAATGACCAAACTACTGTTGATTAAACAAAGGGCAAGACACTTTTTCAGTTATTAAATGCTTCTGCTATAAGTCAATAGCAAGAGAATTATGACTCTTTGTAGAGACAAATAGCCTTATCTTGATTGAAGTAACATGGATCTAACACGGATCTGTTTTTTAAGGAAAAAACCAAAAGTATCAGCTTTCTACGTTAGTAGCATTACAGTGAACTGTCCTCCTAATTACAGAAGTATCCCTATACACCTTGTCAAATTAAAAATTAATTTTCAGTCCACTTCAGTTCACTTTCCTATTATATTCTATGATTTAACAAGCTCCACCCCATGTGCTGCCACCTTATACATTAAAAATAAGGCACTGTATCATGGTAAACACAGTCCAGACTCGAAATTCACACCATAAAAAAGAATAAGCAATTTACAGACGTTCAGGTAAACCCAGATGATTGTTCAGATAATTCCTAGCTGCAGCATTTCAGATTACTATTGAACACAGATTTCATTTTGAACTGATTCACCATGCTATAGAAAAGGAGGTTACTACAACTAAGTGGTGTGAAAAAATATTCTTTTGGAAAACTTTGACAGAAATTGTGTTTTAAAATTAAAAAAAACCAAACAAACCAGAACATACTGAAATGATTATTCTAATTTCCATCTGAATACCATGCTAAATATAGCAAACCCAAAATATCTTATTAAAACCAGTACACACTAATGTCTACTTCAGCAATCAGCAAACAACTCAGTTTTAATCTCACATTCTTATCTAGGTCAGAAACAGAGTTACTCCTTTTGTTAGAGATCTGAATACTCAGTGTCACCACCAGTGTCATGTTCAGGAGCAAGTCTTTATTCTATTACACTGGATGACAGTTGCATGTTCAGTTATTTAAATTAATCTCCCAACTGTTAAGACATTACAAATTCTTAATGATTCATTTACAAAAATCCTCTTTTACTTACGAATTGTAAGCCCCTTCATTTGCTGTATCCAATTCTTTTACTTTTATGTAAGATCTAGTTTTAAATCAGCTTTTGTTCTAAACTTTTTTGTAGGAACTCTTCCTTAAGTTTTATGGTCTCTGACCTGCTTTGACAAAAAGCTCCAGAATTTTTAAATATATGAGGGGGATCAGGGAACAATGTTACTTTATAAAGAGGAGTTGGTAAAAGGCTTTCTACTAGGTATAAAACCTGAAAATCCTTATTCATTGATTGAATAGTTTTGAAACAAATGGGAATAATTTTCTTATTACCTCACTGCAGCCCTAACCTAACAAAGAATCTGTTTACTTTTTGTTACATAAAACAATTATTTTGTTTCTTGTAGTCAAGTTTGTTTGACTGTAGAATAGATGGCTATTGACTTGACTCATGGGAAACCTGCATGCACCCACGCCCTAAACAGTTGGGTATATTCCACTGGCAAGAACTAAAGAGTAAAGCAGTACAGCACAAAATTCCATATGAGTTTTATAATCTGTAACAGTGAACAACCAAGTGAAAAATAATTAATTCCATAAGTGAAAAAAAAATAAATACACAAGGAGAGTTTGTGTGTTTCTTAAGCATATGCTACATACCTTTTATCAGCTCATAAATATTCATGGCCATAAATTCACATACCAGTGAACGGGAGCCAGCGTTTTCATCACTGCAGAAACAAATAAGGAGACTTTAACCTAGAAATAAAACTTACACATTGATTTGTACACAATGCAGAAAGTACGTACTTAGTTTAACCAGCATTAAAATGGACATTTTCATTTTTAATTGATACTGTCTCATAGAAGTTTTTAAACTTAAATCTGAGGTATCATAGTTTTAGTTTATACTATCCAAAGTGCCCACTGCAGTGCTTCACTGATTTACTCCATGAAGCTTTTTGAAGGCATGTTTTCTGGGCATATCACACTGTTCAGTGTCAAGAAACTTCCAGTAAATTAACTGATACAATCTTATAATAAAAGGGAAGCCATTACACCATATGAAAATACTTTCTACTTGGATCTCCAATGTGTTCTATTGCATGGAAGTGAGTATCTGGCTGGAATCACTGTTTTGCTGACAACAGCAATTTAAAGTATAATCATGATGTAATACATCTGAAATTTTATTTTCCATTTCACTGCCCTGCAGAGGCAGACATCTACAGGTGTTCAGTTTTTCTTGTAAGATAATTGCATTACAGTACATCTCCCCTGCAATGTTGTGTTAACCCAGCCAGTAAAAGGTTGAGGGTACAATCTGCAGTTCAGCTTGCAGACAGACTGCAGGAGCTCGGCAAGCTGCCTGGCCAGCTGGATTACACTTAGTTAACACCACGGCAGCTGAGGCTGAGAATTCCAGAAAGCCAAGCTGCTGACACAATTAGTGGCTTGCCGTGGATTTGTAGAAAACGGGCCTGTCAATAACAGTGTAGTACCCGAGCCTTGAACAGAGAAATAAGACAGCCTGAAGGGCAAGAAAAAATATTTCAGAGCAGTTAACAAGTTTTGTGTCAAGTATTTGAATAATGAAGGATATGTCTGCTGTTGCAGTGATGAAATGTAACATGCAGTAATGGAGTAAATGCTGTCATAAAACGTGATCACTCTCTGAGACAGAATGTCCCCAGAAGACACTGAAGTGTTTAATGAGTACAAAGAACCCAACTTTATCACTGACACCTCTTTCCAAAAGCATGGCTCAGTACTGCCTAATTCTGAGACCTAAACTTCTACTACTTGCACCGGGGTGTCTGTAAAGTTGCCTGTGAAATGATACTGCCAAATAGTTTGCCTTGATCCCTAGTTCAAACTGGTAAGTCAAGCCAAGATCCTGAAGTACCAGAGACTATTTCAGCAGATAAGCTCTGAGTGTGCCCAACCAAAATCCTGAACCATGATGTACAGTTAAGGCACTACCTGGACATGGGACATGGGTTGAAATCACCAGCAAGTATTACATACTATGAAATGAAATTTAACTATGCTTAACATATATTTAGTTTGTAATTTTAATACTGATGTCGAAATATTTTTTGTCTGTTGGTACAGAGCCACAGAAAGCAGTAGCTACGTCAGACTTTCTTAACAAAGGCAGGTATGTAGACTTCAGATTTTGAGAAATGTGTTGGCTTTTTCCTTTTATTGAAATAAAAAGCTGGTTAAGAGTCTACAGGATTGTCTCTAGACCCAAAAGGTACTGGATATTGTTCAAATACAGGAATAAGGTAGAAAGAAATCAATGTGCCATGCATACGAAACAACTTTATGTAAACATAAAGATAGTAGGATGTGGAGACAGCCTCCTTAGTACTTGTATTTATCTCAGATTATTCTCTTGTTCTACACTAAAGTTGAATTAAAAAGAAGAATGACTTGCAGTCAGGTACTGGATTATAGTTTACTTTGTTCCCTGCCATGAGGCTGTCAGAACTTACTCCACTTTAGTCTGTCACTGAACTTTCAAATGCAGAGCCTGATAAATTGTTTGCTGTTTCTTTATTGAGCAAATCAGTAATTAGTAAATGGCCTTATTCCTTCTTGCAGCTTGGAGTAGCTGGGCTTACCCCAAGAAGAAAAGTAGTAATGTGTTGCGCTCCAGACACCAGCTACCATGCCAAGGAGCTACCCAGCAGGAATTCTGTGTTGCATAAGAGAATGTATGATACTGTTTACTCTGCGCTGCTGTAGCAAACATTCCAAACATTGCTCAGTGTGATGCATTGCCAAATTTAACATTTAAAATTAAGTTTTGATGGTAACCTCTTACATGAAAAATAGACACTATTCAATTATTGTGTATATTATTTCATTACCCTCCTAGGCTTTAATAAACAAAACAACCATGCTACAGAAACTCTGGGGAGGAAGCAGGAAACAAAGAGCTTTGCCCACTATTGAATGGACCAGAGCAGGACATACGTCTTTTCCCCATCAGACTTACAGCTAAACACCAAACCAACATTTTCCACTTTGAAATGAGAAAAAATACGTTATATGGGCAGGTTGTGTTTAAAATAATGTTATCTGTTGTTAAAAGAGTTCACTTCATCAAAAGAATTGGTCAGTCAATTCATCAAAGGGTTAAAGGCCTAAAATATGTTTTAGATGAAAAGATGAGAGTCTGCTTGTTGTGCCCTACCGCTGAGTTGTATATATCTACCCTTGATACAGTTAAGCAGATAGTTTAAATACTCTTTTGATCATAAAATGGACAATTCTGTCAGTTGTAGGTAACGTATAATGGACCAACAGATCTCCAAAAATATAACAGAATCAGAAGCCACATTACTTAAAGATATTTGAGGGGTTTTTTGAACTTATAATCTTTGAAGCTCAGTTACATTTTTAAATCTCACCTACAAGCAAAATGTCCCATTTCACTTTGTATATATAAATGAATCATTCCCAGTGATTTCATTAGAACTTAATATATTTAATTGAGAATACAAAATCAGTAACCCAAGAGGCACTGGTTGGCACTTACATATTTGGAGGACAATGTCAAGTCTATGTCTACTTAGACACAGCCCTCTCCTCTATTTTCCTAACTGATAAAAAGCACCTATTTTGTGACAATGTAACATCTGGCTGATGGATGTAATTAAATATAAATGCATATATGAAGGAGAACCAATGCTATACATTGACTAAGGATAAATACACTGATTTTAACCTGCATTAAAACAGTATTTAAAGTGAAACTGAAGAAAGTATTACCCAAGGAGAAGACCGACACATTTCCTCCTCCAATTATTATTTACAGCTGAAAGAAAACCAGCACAAGTATATTTGGCATTTGGCAAGGCAACTATTTTTTCCTCATTCATCTTGTTTCTCCCTTGACCCAGTGGCCAGGCACCATTTAATATAGTGGGTGACATCAATTAGAGTACTCAAGGAAATAACCCCCCAGTGCCAAACAGGAAGGCAGAGTTCTCTTTCTGTACCACATGCAAACCTTTTTAATTCATGTGTATTTAAAAAGCTTCACTTACGCTTAATTTTGTATTCCCTCCTTAATTTTAAATTCCCCAAATTTAAACAAAGTTTTCTGTAGAATTTCTACGATTATTTATGCATGCCTTTAAAAATGTTGCTTCATGTGTTCACTTGCATATTTTCCCTCCCTAAGACTCAGTTTCTCCAGAACATCAGAAAATGTTCCTTCTCCTATCTTAACAACCAGTATTTTAAAAAAAAAATACACTGTTTCAAAGACTGTTTTATCAATCCTTACTTGACTTGTTAAATGCTGACTAATGGAAAACTTTCGAAAAAAGGGGTTTTTTTTGGTCAACATGTAAGTTATTTGAGAAAAAATAAAATGAGAAACAGCAAATGAAGTTTGCTGCCCAGATTACAAAATTATATATTTCAGAAAGTAGACTACAGTCATTCTTAGAGAATAAACTACCACCTCCTTTCTCAGACATGATGCCTCTTCACACAGCCCTCCCTACCTTTTTTCTGGTGCAGCACATTACCAACTTATGTTTGAATTTATTCTTTGCTTATTTCACAAAAACAAAACAAGAAAAACTCCCTTTATTTACAATATACTGAAAACATAAAATTGTCTTGGAAAGCAAGTGTATAATGGAATCATGGTTCCAACATGGGGGTTATTTGTTGGGGTTTTGGGTTTTGTTGTTGTTTTCTGTTGTTTGATTTTTTTTTAAAGCAAAGCAGCTTCTGATTTTAAAGCTTTATTCCCATATTAAATTCAGATATGAGATTTGCACTGGGCCAAAAGTAGTGTTGGGCTTTGACAATGAAGTGCTTCAAATACAAGGATGTGAAAAATCAGTCAATTCTAATTCTGCAGAACTTTAAGAGATGAAGCAGGTAAGGGTTATCAAAAAAGTTTTATTTATATTAATTTTCAGATCTTCTAATTTCCATCAGAATTGACTTTTTTCTTTCCTCCTTTATTCTCCTTCAGCTTTGTGATTAACTGTTCCTTACCAATCCCATTGCCTAGTTCCCTTCACCCACTGCATCCTCCTATTTCCTTTTATTTTTAGCACCTACAGATTCTATCCTTGATAATTTTTTCAGTAACTTCACCTGAGCAAAATCCAATTCTGGTTAGCTTTATGCTGCTGTTGCTTTTGACATGGTCATATTACTCAAGAAAGATGCAAACCCAGTCATTTTGAGGGAGGCAGGGCAGAAAAAAACTCTTATCACATTTAGCCCTGTATGGGTGTCAGAATAACTGTGGGAGTCTCAAGCTATGTTGATAGCAGTAAATTTAGTGAAGCTGCCTGTTATTAGTTACTGTGACAACAGTCCCTGGAAAGGATTTGGCCTGTGACAATCAGCACTTTCCAAGGCACCTTCCCTGCCTGGTGTGAGGACTCCTTCTAAGGTCAGTTCTTGAGCAGTTTCTGTCCTACTGCCTTGTTTTGGGAGATAAGAGAATTTACTAGCAGAGATGGGGACCAGTTCATGCCAGTTGCTCTTTGTGTCCAAGATTTCCAGATATGTTTAATTTACAAGTATAAACACAACCTTACAGTAGAGAAAGCCTGCCAAGAAATTTTGCAGAGGGAAAAGTTACTTAGGCAGGGACACTCTAATGCTGTCTTCCAACTAACACTCAATTTGTGTTGTCTTGTTCTCTTTTCAACTCCCCAGCTTTCACACTTGCTCCTGTTAAAAAACCCCAAAAACTAAACAACAAAAAAGTGTTTTCTTTCCTCGTGAGCCAAATGCTTTTATTTTAATTAGAAGAAACCTTCCCTTGGCAACCCCTCTTTCTCCAATACAGTCGCAGCACTCACCTGAGAATTTTGAGTTGCTCTTCTCATTTTTATCATCTCCTGCTTGTTTTCTGATCACTATCAATCATGCTGCATCACAAACTAACTAATTAGGCCATCTAAATTTGAAAAATTGGAAATAGCAGAGTAATTTAAAATCAACCATACCATCTAATGCACTCAATATAGATAACTTACATATAGATCTATTTTAAAAGCAGAAACTGAATTTGAAAGTCATTGTGGGTATAGAAGGCAATCTCTAACAGAGACTCCAAAAAGGGGAGGAGACCATGGGACTGTTTAATGGCTTTGGCTGTTGTTTGGTAACTGGTCAGTTAGTGCTTCAGGCAAGCTGATCCTCAGCCTTCACTAATGAGACTGAGGAAATAACACGTCTTGTTAGCAAAAATCACCATGTTCTCTGTCCCCACCTTAAGTACTCATTTCCTATCTAAATTGCTAAATGTAAGATGGAGATTGTAAATTCAGACTACTTAAATACTATTCTCACAGAATTCAGCATAAATGGATTTTTTTGGTAACAACTGATACTGATACCCTCCAACCAGCCAGAAACACACTGGCTATATGTTCTTAAAATGTCAGAGCCAGCCTCGGGGCCAAAATATACCCAAGACAGACACAAAAAAGGTTACTTATTTGTTGGTTTACTCTTTTATTCTAATAAATGGCCATCCTGTGGGTTTTTGGTTTTTTTTTTTTTTTTCTTAAATGCAAGTAATTGAGTCTTTGGCATTAAAAAAAAAAATCAAATCATATGATCTGAAAATAAGATCTTAATATCTATGGCATAGCAGCCATAGGTGCTAATGAACCAAAGTACTTGGGCAGAGAAACACAAGGAAAGCATTACTGTACAAATTTATTGAAAATAACTTCAAGTATATAAAGAAGTCAGATAGTATATGTTTATACTATTTGGTTATGTTTATAAATTTTCTTCTATAAATGTATTTTACTCATACAAGAGAAGCCCAGATGACAGTGGAGGGCTCAAAACAATTTGAGTTGTTTAAATTTTAAGTTGCAGAGCTACAATACTGTACAAAGAGTTAATCCTTTACAGACTTTAAAAGATTCTTACAGCACTGAAGATCTTTTCCATGTAAGCATGTAGAGCTTGTTGTTGTAATTCTTTTACAACAGAGTGCTCTGTAGACAAAAGAAACACCCCATATAACAAACAACTGAGGCTTTAACCTGGCACTTATGAGATCCATCCTGTGAAAAGAATGAAGCAAAGGCCTGAATAACTTCAACTGACTGAATAAAGTGCCGAATCAGGAATGACAGTTGCATTGTTTGAAACGTCTCTTTGATTAATAAAGTCAACGTGTAAACACTGAATAAAACAAGTTACTAAAATAAGATAGGTTTTCTCCTAGGGACAAAATGAGAATGATCACATGACAAATTAGTTACTGTTTAATCAGCAGCTGAAAGAAAATCAGGCATTGTAAGAATACGAGCATACAAGTTTATATAAAATAAGAAGAAATAAAATTTAGACTTCATATGTACTAACAAAGTCTGATTTTGCATTCACAAGCCAAGATTCTTAAATCTTGGAGAATCTGGAGATTCTTAAAAATCCACTTCAGCACCATCCTGATCATGATGTGATAACATCCTGAGAGCGACCAGGCAACAAAAAGACCCCACCAAAACAACAGACTTCAAACACACACTGAACAACAAAAGCCAGGTCAGAGCCTGGCAACTTTAAGTTATGAAAATTAGTACAGCTACAAACCAAAACTTACTACCAGTTAGATTACCTGAATTTGTTGTACTCAAGCATGAAGACTGAAAGAAATGTTAAAATTTTTATGAGCATTTTAAGACCGAAAGCTTCGAGGATAAATTAAAGGAAGTGTTTTAATTACATTTGCATAGAACTTTGAAGAATAAAAGAAACCTGATCACTGGGTAGCAGTTCTTTCATGCATCTGTAACAACAGATGTTATCTAACCTCTCCTTCCCTCCCCCCTGTTTCAGCACACACAGACGTTAAAGCTTAGAATCGTTAGTGGAAAGGGAGATAAAGGTTGGGAAGAACAAGTTGTAGCAATATGAACTCATCTAACGCCCCAAAAAAATGGCCATGAATCATCCAACAGAACTAGAGGCTACAGAACCCAGGAAAAAAGGAACTATCTAAATATAATTTATGGGCAAGTGATGGAATTCAAAGACACCCGACCACTGTAACTAGAAGGCACAGAAAAGAAATAATCTTTTAGAATTAAAGAATCCAATACAAAATGACTGAAAAGACAGAACTACAGTAGTCAAAAGACGGTGTTATAAAAAACGAAAGCAGACACTTCGTTACAAAGATGCCAAGATACTGAGGATGAAAAAGCCATGATGTTTAAGTAGAACATTAATAGGTGGCAAGAGAGAAATAAGCAAATAAATTAGGAAAGCAGCAAGAAGTTGAATTTCAGTCAATTACAAGGCCATGGCACGTAATTATTGCCCTCAGAGTCGCGCCAGATGTGCAGGGTGTGACACGGGATGATGTGAAAATGCTAAGCAATGGAAGGAAAGGCGTGCCGAACAAGGAGAATTTAGCAATTCCCCAGAAAGCACTTGCAGAGCCCAGCAGCCAGGGTGATGGGAGAAACACCTATTCACACCGTGTTGCGGAGAAGCGGAACGCGGAGAGCAGCGTTGGCATGCCAGACCCAGGAGCTGCCCGCGGGCTGCAGGGACAGCGTTTCCAGGGGCTGCAGAGGCACCTAGGGCTCCTCAGCGCGGCCACCGCCTGGGACCACGGCCCCCTCGGCGACCGCCAGCCTTCCTGGAGGCTCCGAGCCCGCACCACCCCTCAGGAAGGGCCCGCGGCCTTCCCCCGCTCCCCCTTACTGCGCATCCCGCGCCGTCCCGCAGGTGCCGGGCTGGTGGATGAGCTGCCGGGCCCGACCGGCCCCGCTCCCCTCAGGCCGCCATGTTGTGTTCCAGTCGCCCCGGCAACCGCGCACGCGCCAGCCCCGCGCCGCGGCCCCGTGCACCAGGCACGGCAGGGAAGGCGCATGCGCAATGCGCACGGGGCGCATCGCCCCGCCCTTGGCCGCCAGGTGCGCGAAAATTGGGGTTGTGGCACCTTTGGGTAATCTGTTGTTTCAAGGCGATGGTAGGACAGGCCCAAGGTGAACGGGCTGTCTGGACGAGAGCCAGCAGGACTGAAGTCAGGAGAATGGAGCAGTAACTAGGGGAAACGTAATTTCGGCAGTGCGAGATCGCAAGCCATTGGCCACCTACCCAAAACGGACCCCCGACTCAAATGGAAGGAAGAACTGCGCCTGCGGAGTAATTGCCATGAAAAGAGAGAGATGCAACTAGCAAATAGTGGTTTGAATAGAAATTAATAGAAAAGTTATGCAGTTGGTAACCAAGGAATGCCGATGCTTTCGTTTGTTAAAATGAATAGCCAGTGTAAATGTTTATGATCACTGAGCTAGACTTTTGTGGGTTACCACCCAGCTCCCTACGTTGCGCAGACTAGAATAAAAACCAGAAATACCGCGCCTCGGTGTGTGAATTGGCGCTGCGCAGCCGGTAACGAGCCCGACACCACGGTCCCGACTGCCCGGGGATGGCAAACGGGGCTGAGCCGCCCGTGAGTGAGGAGTTAAGGAGGGGAGCCTTCGGGACAAGGGATGAGTGCTCCACAAATCCAGCGGCGGGCCCTGGCTGCTGGCAGTGTCCCGTGGCCGGAGCAGCGCCCGGCGAGCTCAGATTCATCCCCGGTGAAGGGCTGATCCCTGGCGGATCCTGCGCGCCACTGCGCGATGGGGAAAGCAGCCGTGCCGCCAGCCCGGCGTGGAGAGGAGTCTGGCGAGAGACCAGGGGCTGTGTCCTCACCGAGCTGTCTCCAAAAGCCTGCATTTTGGAGAGCTGTGATGTTCTCTCCGTGTCCCCTCCGGTGTTTGCCTCTTGCTAAACGGACATGCTGTGCTTTAACGTAGGCTTAAAGGTGAGCAGAAAAGTTGTATGCAGCGTATGTAGTAAAAATCAAAATACTAGGAAAAGGTGAATAGTTTGTCCGTGCAAACCAAGATCCTAGTAGTACGTTAAACAGAAGAGTAAATGCTTTTAAAGAATGTTCAAATAATTTAATTAAATGAAAAGGGAATCATATTCTAGTAAACTTCAAAAAGTGTTAGCCTGTTGATTTAGAGGCGAAGTTGCTCCCAATGCCGCGTTACGGTTGTTCACTATCAGGCGCTGCATCTCTCTATAGGCAGGGCAGTTTTCCGGTTTGCTTGTAGGTTTTGCTGAGGAGTTAAGCGTGCGTTTCCACATGCGCGGGCCCGGCTCTGGCTCTCCCGGGGACGAGGAAGTTACTCGCCCTGTCTGTCGCCTTCAGTATTCTGGCTAGAGTGGGGGAGAGTAGCTTGGGCCTGTCTTTATATAGCCCAGAGGCAAGGCCCGATGTCAGGTGGCCGGTTAGCTCAGTTGGTTAGAGCGTGGTGCTAATAACGCCAAGGTCGCGGGTTCGATCCCCGTACGGGCCACACAACCTCAGTTTTTCTTTCCCCCCGCCCCTTCCTCTTTTTTTCGTCTCTCCAATTTGTCCCAGCGTTTCCAGCCACCCGCACGCGGTTCTGCTGAGATGGGGTGTGACCTCTGTAAAGAGCATGGCCGCGGGGCAGGGTATGTGTGTGCGGGGCTCCAGTACCCAGGGCGGCTGCAGCACTGACCGAGCTCCATCGCGCTCCTGCGGCTGCTGGAGCCCGGCCGGCCCCGGCACAGCGCGGACTTCTGTTTCTGCGCGGGCGGCTGCAGCGTGCTCGGTGAGCCCTTCGGACGCGCTTTCTGCCCTGCGGGTTGCCTTCCCCGTGATCCGCGCTCCCGCGCCCGGTGGGAGCGAGTGGCGGAGCGCAGATTCACAGAACGGTTCACGCTGGAGGAGACCGCATCTCGTACAAGTTCCCTGCTCCAGCAGACTTGTCCTCGGGCACACGGCACAGGATTGCGTCTAGACGGTTGTGGGATATTTCCAATGAGGGGTACTACACAATCTCTCTGGGCAACCTGTTCCACCTGCAGAGTTCTGCGGTCACCTGCAGAGTTCTTCCTCGCGTTCAGGTGGAACTTTCTGTGTATCAATTTCTATCTGTTGTCTCGTGTCCTAGAGACTGGCACCTCTGAGGAGAGCCTGGCTCCATTCTCCTGGAGCAACCCCCTTTAGGTATTCATATAGAGAGATGAGGTCCCCTCTCAGTTGTCTCTTCTGGAGGCTGGAAAGGCCCAACTCCCTCATCCTTCCCTCGCAAAAGAGATGCTCCACTCCTGCAACTATCCTCCGCTGCCCTCCACCGCACCCACTCCAGGAGCTCCACGGCCCTCTTGTACTAAGACTCGGTACAGCTTTTGCCCGAAGAACGGCGAAACGCAACTCGCGGTAACTCCGCCCGCGGGTGCCACCTCCAGCCGCACCCGGGGCCAGGCGCTCCGGGCGCACCGCCGCCGGCTTTTGCCCGCGCGAGCCGCCGTCGGCGCCGGGCGGCCCCGCCCCGGGGGGCGCGGCGGGCGCTGCCGGGGGTGCCATTGGCCCCGCTGCCCGTGCCCCGTGCATCGCCGACACCGCCCGGGGCAGCCGCCGATGCGGCGCCCGCCCGCCCGCGCCTGCCAAGATGGCGGCTCCCGGGGCGGGGGGCTCCGGGGCGCCGCCGCCCCCTCCGCCCGCTGAGGACGAGCCCCCGGGGCCCCGCGGGGTTCCCCCGGCGCGGCGGCGGCGGGGCGGGAGGAGGGCGGCGGCAGCGGCGCGGAGCTGCTGGCGGTGACGGAGGAGCTGGTGCAGAGCTTGGCCGCCCTGGAAGCCGGCGCGGGGGCGGCGGCGAGCGGCACCGTGCTGTACCTGCGGGCGGACGGCAGCGTGGCGGAGGGCGCGGGACCGAGCGGCGGCGAGGAGCGGCGGCTGCTGGAGCGGCTGCTGGAGAGCTCGGGGCCGCCCCCGCCGCCCCGTCCCGCCGCGGTGCCGCTGGCTCCCGCGGAGCTCCGGCAGGTCATCGAGCAAGTGAGCAAGGCCCAGGAGCAGCTGAAGCCGGCGCCGGCCGCCGCCCCCCCGCCGCAGCCCTGCCCCGCGGGCGGCATCATGCAGAACGCCGCCCGGCAGCTGCAGAGCGTGGCCCAGCAGGTCGCCCTGCAGCAGGGCAGGGCCGCGGCGGCCACCCGGCTCCTCCCGCAGAAGGTAACCCGGGGGCTGGGGGGACAGGGAGGGAGGGAGGCTGCGGCGCTCCGTTGGGGATGAAAGCCGCGGCTGCGGCGGGTTTAATCCTTTAAAAAAAAATTTTTTTTTTTCCGTCCTCCTCAGTCTCACCTGCCCTCGGGTGTAGACTCCAGCCCCATAGCTCAAAGGCACAGCTTTCAATGTGGTTTAGGAAAATCCTCGTTTGAATGTAGCTAATAGCTGCTGTGGTCAGTACTTCGGTCTGACAACACGTGCAGCCAAGAACAGCTTAGAAGAGCTGTTTGATAGTGGTTAGGTGGTGATACGCAGGTAGATAGTGCCTGCCGCTCTTGCAGGTGGACAGTACCTGGGCTCTTAACTCACGTTTGGGGTGCAGGGGTTGTCAAGTGATTGATTCGAATTGAGGCAGAAATTTGGATGAGGCAGAGAGACTGTGAGGGAGATGAATAGTAGCATCTGATTCTCTGAATCATCAGCACAAAGTTTTTTGTGAACTGAGCACATACTATAGTATGTCCTGGACTGGGTATTTGGCCTGTGTAGCAGACTGTAGTTCTCCCGTGTTTGGGGTCTGCTGAAGGTTATGAATGTGCCTTGGTGATGCCATTGACTCTGCTATTCCAGACAGGCTTGCTAGCAGGAAACAAAGCTGTGACATGGCCTCAGAGCAAACTTCACATGCTTTAGTTGAACAGCAGTCACAGCAGTAAATGTGCAGGAAAACCCGTAGCTTGAAGGAAGGGAATCTATGCTTTGATGTTAAATCTCTGCTTTGATGCATTAAAATGGAAAACTAATGATGTGCAGCAGTTTCTTCACGCTTCGCTTTGAGGGCATGTGTGCATTATCTCGATAAGTATTGTATTTATTTATTAATACTGTATTTGTGTAATTGCAACTCTTCCTTTTTTCCACAAAAGCAGCTGGAAGCCATTTGTGTCCAAGTTCAGCCAGGACAGATGAAGGAAACTGAAAGGCCAATGACATCATTGGCACCAATCCAGTCCAAAACTATAACGCTGAGTCAGCCAGTTGGTAGGAATTCTAGCATACCAGGACTTGGCATTATTAATCCCCAGATAATTAGGATACAGCCTGTTTCAGGAACTGAGCAGCAGCAGCAGCTATTCCTGCATAGTTCTTCTGAGTCTCCGGTTCAGTTGCTCATGCAGAGGCCTTTACCATCTCATGGAACAGTGTCTGTGAACAAGATTCCCCCTTCTAAGATGGTGAATGGACAGAAGGCTACTCGTGCCACAGCCTTGGCTTCAAGGTCTCCAAATCCTACCATGGCTGCAGCCAGTTCAGCAAGTACACCATGCCTTGAAAAAAAGCAAAAGGATGACAAGTTAAAGAAATCCCTGAAGGTGAAAACTCGTTCTGGACGGATTTCACGCCCGCCCAAATACAAAGCTAAAGATTACAAATTCATTAAAATGGAGGATTTGGCTGATGGTCATCAGTCTGACTCTGATGACTACTCTGAGTTGAGTATAGAAGATGAGGAAGAAGGAAAGGTGAAGGGAAAGGATGCATTATTCAGTTCTTCAAATTATAATCTGAAACCCAAAATGTTTAAATGTCAGACTTGTGAAAAATCTTATATAGGAAAAGGAGGATTAGCAAGACACTATAAACTTAACCCAGGTCATGGACAGCTGGAATCTTCACCTCAGAAAATACCTCTAAATAAGCCTAATGGAAGTATATTTGTGGAAGAGGAAATGATGAGTCCAGCACATTTGGATTCAGCTGCTGTCACTTTAAGTCATGAAAAAGAACTAGCTACCAATCTGGAAAAAACTGTTGATTCAAAGGCTGGAGAACAGGTAAAGTGTTACTTAGAAAAACTAACTGTTTTTCTGTGGAAAGTAGAATGGCAGTTCTGTAGCTGCACAGTCTTGTACTGCTCAGAAATATCCACTGATAGGCTACATTAAACAAATTTCCCACTGAAGTGCTTTAAAAATCAAATTCTCTTGCAGTGCTGCAGGAACAGTACTTTTGCACAGACACATACAACTAAATGTTCACTGAGCGTTCGTTTGTTACTGGATTTCTGACATACAGTTTTCACCTTGTCTGCGTAAATGACATTCTTCCCTGCATTTGGATAAGAACACTGTTGTTCAGTTACAGCCTTTAGCATGACAGCAACACATCATCTGCTCTCTCATTTTCTGTTGCTGAAATAATGTCATCACAGAAAAACCTCTTATTTGGAACACAACAGTGAACCTGCAGCTTTTCCTAGAGCAGATTTTCAAAGTGGGGCTTTGAAACTCTGCACACCAAACACTGGTGAAATTTTGAGTCTCTGGGTTGGAAGCTGCCTCAGCTGCAAATTTTTTCCTGTGATGTTTTAAGCCGGTCACTTCAAAGTAAAGTTTCTCTTTTAATATTAAAATGACTCTTAATGTTATGCAGTAAGAGCTGATGCAGCTGCTGGCTAGGAAAAAGTACTTGTTTAGATGTAGGGGTGTCACATTTATTATTTGTGTTTGTAATTGTGAAGCCATTCTCAGGAAAGTGAAAATTTACAGCTTAAGGTGCCAGTGCAGCAAACAAACCTTCCCTCATCCTCTACACTCACTTATCATCTCTGGAAAAAGAGAATTGCAGAATACTGAAGTCTGGTCTCTGAATTATTGTATAGTTGTTTGATACAGACAGGAAGCCAATCAAGATCCCCATGCTCAACCCTTAGTCTTATGTCAAATTTAGAACTAATTTAGTAATTTAATCCCTGGATAGAACTGACATAAATTTGCCATTTTTAGAGCTTTCCTAATCAGTAGAATAGTAGGGAGTTACTGAACGGTGGGATGCAAATGTACAGATTATGCAAAGAAGCCTGATGTACCTCAATACTATTATAAACTCGTTACTTAAAAGATGCTGGAACGTTCTTAGAAATTCTAGCTTGGAAGGGAAGACATTTAAGTAGGAAGTCACTGCTTTGAACAGTTAAAAAGTTTTGCACTGAAATCATAATGATAACTTAGAAATAGAAAAGGTACTTTGAATTTCTGCGTGATCTTATAACAGAAGCTGCTTCCCAGATATATTCCAAGGGAAGACAGGATTTTGAAATGTGGAAACTGGGCAGTACATTTTAATATTTAATTACTGGGCTTGTCACTCTTCACAGTGTCAGTTTTTGTTTTTCATATAAAGTCTTTATGCTTTGACATGGTTATAATGAAACACAAATTATTTTTTGAGTATGTTTCATTGGTAATTAAGTTTTATTTCTACAACCTCTTTATCTGACGAGGATGTGTTTTACTTCAAAAATATTAAATGTTTTTAATCAACTTTAAACAGCTCTTCCATTATGTTTATTTAATTTCATTATTTTGTATGACATCTTGTAGTTCAAAAATGCTAACTTTGCAAATAAAGGCAAAGTAGTAGCAGTCTTACTGATGTGCTGGATTTATTCTACAACTTTCTTTGCAAGTTATGCTTGTATCCAGCTTTGCATTTTTTTAATATGCTATTTATTGTTTGCATAGATGACAAACTTAATTATAAAATTGTCTTCCTCAAAACTGTTTAAAATGGTGAATAAATACTTTTTCTTTTCATTAAGGCTTCAAAGTCTGTGGAAAGTAGACACTTGTTGGCAGAAAAACCAAATGAAACCAATTCAGGACACCGGGGACCCGTAACACCAAAAGGACCTGGAAGATCCAGACGACCCAAGAGACGTGGTCGACCCAGGATGGGTGGAAGATCCAGGTGTTCTGGAAGGCTTAGCAGACCTGGTCAGTCCCCCTCAAAGTCACTTAGTAGTGTGTCAGCAGAACACAATGTATTCAGAAGAAAAGCTAGGTTAAAAGAGGTATGGTTCTCTTCTGCAATTACTTCACAAGTATTTTTTCCCCCTGCCCTTTTTCCCCCACGCCCCTTTTTTTTTTTTTTAATTACATATTTTCAATGAATCATTTTAAAAAAGATTTTTTTTTTTTCTTTTTACATCCTTATGTGTGGACAAGATGAAAGCCTACAATGGTTCTAAGAAGAAAACATTAAGTTGTCTTTTAAGAAAAAAACTACTTCAAACAGAACTCTGGAGAAAGGGAAAATGTTTTTTCAGTCTGAAAAGGGACTTTTGACATGTAGATATATTCTTGCTATCCTTTTTTTGGAGAAGGAAAGTTACTAGCTACTGCTACGGATCTCATCCAACACAGTATAAGAAATAATAATTTAAAAAAACCCAAAAAAACAAAAACAAACCCACCAAGAAGGTCTTGGGGGAGGATAGAATGGGGATTAAAATCCAACTAACACAACTTATTCTTTGTTTTCTGTGTGTTGTAGATCCTTTATGGCTACTAAAGCTCCTGAAGTTGCCATTCTATGAATTGGCAACACTTTTGGGACTGAGTTTTGTCTGTACATGAGTAGTAACTGTTCTGAGGTTTTCTAACTTACCCCATTTTGGAGTTAGTTTGCATCTATTCTCAAAGCTGCTTAAACATACGGCAAATCTTTCCAAAAAAAGTAGTGATATTTTATGTTCTGAAAATGGGGTGCATAACGTGTGGGCTGCTTTTTCCCAATAATCTCATTTTGGCTTTTGACAGCTAATACAACAATGTGATAATGAAGACTTAATGGAGCTGGCTCTCCCACGTCTTACAAAGCTTGTTACGGTGTATGAATTTCTGTTGATGAAGGTGAGTTTTTATGTAAAAATACTAAATTATTTTAGGGATACTTCCATTAGTATACATAAAAAAAATTCCTTTAGAGACATAATTAAATTTCCTAAATTAGTATCGTGCAGCATGTAGATGTTGCACACATCAGTCTTACACAGGCAAAACTCTGGTAGGTCTCAACTCTAAGCCTTGCTTTTTGCTGCCTGGTTCAGTGGCATTTTGATTATTCCACAGTCTTTTGATTTGCATGTTTCTGTTTTAAAGTGTTGAACAAAACAAAATTGATAGATTTTAATTTCATCTTTTTTTAAAGTATAGGGAGGGAGAAACAAGCCCCTTTTTCCCCCCCTCTTATTCCTAGGTTGAAAAAGGATATCCAGCCAAAGCTTACTTTCCAGATGTGTATAGGGAATTTGAAGACTTGCATAGCATGGTAAAGAAAATGGCTTATGATCACCTCAGTAGTTCTGATTCTGTGAATTGCCAGCAGCCTGTTGAAATAAAAGATGCTAAGGTAATAAAGCACTCTTTTTGGAAGTATGTTTTGTTTGCTTGCTTGCTTTATTTTAGATGCCTTGCACTTTTAATTTTCTCTGATAAGCTTTCTCGTGCAGGTAAATGTATTTGAAGACAACATGATTTTTGATTAGCAAAAATAGACATTGTTGTAAAAAGTCCAACAACTTACCAAGAAGAAAAATCTATGATAAAACTACAATTCTAGTTTATGTCAGAGGATACAACTAGAAAGATAAAAACCAATTCTAGCAGTGTTGAATACCTGCCTTGCATATCTAGAGTAGTATGAAGCTGTATGTCACTGCAAGGTGTATTTAGCATTAACTGCTAATAAAAGTACATCCTGAGGTTTGATCAGGAAGGAGGGGGTCTGTATTTGAAATGAGTGATCTTGATTTACAGGAATAAGTTTGCTGCAAAATGAGGGCAAACTGAATGCATCTATGCAGTTCATGGTCATACTAACAAATGTGAAAGGTAGTGGCTACATTAGTAAAACTGCTAACTATTTCAGTGACTCCAGATTCATTGTTTATGGAGCTGTATCTAGAAAGACAGATGGAACCTCTTGCTTGCTTCTCTTCTGTGTTAATGTGGATTCTTAATATAGAATGATGCTCTTTAAAAAACAAAACAAGACCAAACCAAAACCCAAAACAACCTAGTCTTGAGAAGCTGGACAATAGCATGCCTCTGTAAGGCTAAAGCACAAAAAAGGAATGTGTGAAGGGGAAAATCCTTAACTACGCAGATATAGTCTAAACAGGAAGAATTTAAGGTTTTTTGTATGATGGAGAGCCTCAATAATCTTTATTAAACTCTGCTCTGGGTAACTGACTCTGGATTCTATATATAACCATAATTCTTTCGAGTTTGCCTGTTGTCACCTTCAGATGAAGGTCATGTGTCAGTGTGAAGGTTAGCACAAAACATGAGAGTCTGTATACTTGCATTGAGCTGAGATGATTGTCAGGCTTTACATGGTGTAGTTCTAGTTCAGTTTTAAGAAAACTAATCTGTATTTCAGCATTCTTGTATTCAGATCTGAGAGGCTGACTTTTACTTTTTTTCCCTGTATCTGTTTTTGAAGGTTGCTGAGTCGCTAGGAATTGCAGAAATACTCAGTGGAGAAAAGAAGATGCAAGGTGCAGGCTCTTGTTCACAATGTGTAATTAAAATGGTTAGTGAGCAAGTGCCTGTGGACATAATGGGACAAAAACGGTTAGCTGAGGTATGGAATACCTTTGTGAAAATTAAAAATTAAACTAAGGAAAATTTAAACTTTTCAAAATACATCATTATTCCTTACAAAATCACGCTAGTATTATCTGAGTTGTGTTAAAGCAAGGCTTCTGTGGTGTTAGAAATACTGAAAGTACTCTTCTGTGGTACCATAGCAGGGCATATGAAATAGCACACTAAGTACGTGCTTTGGGAAGATACTTGGTAGCATGCAGGACAGAATATTAAAGATTTACACGTAATGTCATGATACAGGGACAAAAGAACACTGTTGAGGTGCTAGTAACTGGGGGCCCCACAGATTCCAGCCTGTGTTAGAGGAAATGGCCTAAGCCACAGCAGGCTCAGACATTGAAGTGATGGCTGTGCTAACTGGTGATGGATAGAGTGGCATGAAAACAATTTCTTGTTTTGACAAGTCAGTTGACAGGCTTCAGTCTGTTTACAGCTGTAGAGAGAGCTGTGTTCCCTCTCCCTGGAGTTTTGGCAAAGTGTGAGGGCTGTGTTTAAATCCTTGCCTTTTAGGAAGAGCTTTAGAGTAAATCCTGTTTTTGAGGATCATCAGTTCAGTGCTCTGATGTTCCCACAGTTACCTTTTCCAATATTGTCAACTGTTATAGGGGCAGCAGTTAATCATCTCTTGTATTGACAGAGCTCAGGGGAAGAACCGTTGCCACCAGCCAAAAGGACCAAGTTAGAAGATGTAACAGAGAATGTGAACAATGCTTATGCCAGTCAAGATGAAGCAAAAGAAAAGAGTGGGAATTTGTGTACACTGTTTGAAAAAGATGGTAACCTCTTCAGACTTTCTAGTTCTGTTCTGTTCATGGAAGAGCTGAACAAATCTTTGTGCTTCAAGCTACTGTGGTTTTTGTCTTAAAGTTTCATTGCTTAACTTGCTTCCCAGGTCCTCCAAAAGCAGCTGTTTAATTGGAAAGGCCTTATGAGGAGGGAAAAGTTACAGATGATGAAGACAGCAGTAGCTCAATTCTGGATGCATGATAATCCAGTTATTGATACTACTTAAGAGCATAGTGTTGTCCTCTGCTGTGTGCTTCGTGTCTGCCCTATCCCTCAGAGTGCATGACCAGTGTGTCAGCTGTGGGAGAGCAGAGGAAGAGGAAGCACAGTGCATGTCCTTCCTCTTAGCCCCAGCCAGCTACAATAGCAGAATTACCCGAGCTTTGTGGACCTTGGTGGAAAGGGGGAGCTGGTGTAGGCTGTCCTGTATCCATCATTGCAATACATCTTGCATTGGAATTGAGGCACCATTTTGCACCAGAGTCTTCAGGTGGTTGCCTTTCTTTTTATTCCTTCTTCAGCTTTCATTCTGCTGCCTTTCAGATTAGCAGGCTAACAGTGAAAGGGAAGTAAATCTCTAGTAAGATACGTCTTCCAGTTCTATCTTCTTTGTAAATACCTTGTTTAGGAGTTGCTGTGGCTTTGCTTTTGCCCTTTGCATGTCTTTCAGTCAATAGTTATTTTTGTTTCCCTCCCTTTGTTTTTCTTTCTCTGAAAAGAAAGAAAGGCTCTCTGCATGACCACATTTACTTCTTGCTATGCTATGATTTTCTTCTGGGCCATGAGCTTTTTAAATTATGTTTTTCTTGCACCTTCTAGTAGGGCTTTTGCTAGTCTACAGTGCAAAAAGTTAAAATTAGTCCTTTGTGCAGTGTTAGGTCTCCTTTGTTGTGCACTGGTATCTTTCAGAAAAAAAACCCCAAAAACAAACCCCAAAGCCAAACCAACCTATTTGCTCCTTTTGAGCTTTAATAATGAAGACTGACAGCTCGTACTACTGCATCTTAGTAGTTACTGTTCAACTACCTTCAGGGTTTGGGACCTGGCTCTTGGTCCAGGTCAAGTAACTGGTAGAACACTGCATTTCTTGTGTTTTTTACCTTTTCTGTCACAGGATGAAAGTACTCCTAGGGCTCTAAGCAGAATTAATTAATATGTAGTAACCTGATGACATGTCTGAGTCCAGTATGAGCTTGGTTAACAACAGAAATTTAAACAGAAGTTTAAATGCTTTCATCAACTTACTAATGGTGATGAAGATAAGCAGCTGACAAGTTTGTGCCTAGTAAAGTCTTTATCTTTTAATGTTACTGGCTGCATGACAGATGGAAGAAAATTGAATTTGACTTTCAGCCCAGGCTGTTTTCAGAACTAACAGAAAAATGCTGCCTCAATGTAAGGTCTCTTAATATAGAAATACTTCAACAAATACCGCTATTCAAAAATTCCCTAAATATTTTTATACTGACTTTCTCATTGGGAAGTTCTGTGAAACTCCTGTAAGGTGTTTCAGGTTTGCTAATTTAGGGGAAAGAAAGCAGGGAAGTAGTCTAGCTTTTCCTCCAAAATTTTTACTGAAAAATAATTTTTTGTACATGCAATATTAGATTGCCCAACGAAATAATATTTCTTTCCCCTTTTCAGGTTTTAATCCTTTAAATGGAGAAATCCTGCTTTCAGAAGATAGGCATATCACTTGCTGCACAACTGGAAGTACATTACAGATGGCAGAGGAACACAATTCACTTGCTGATTCAGGAGTTAGAATTGATGGTGAAAATTCAGGTACCTTGTCCCAAAGTGTGGAAATGAGGATAGAGTATCCCCAGCCTGTGAGCATCCAGGGACCAGATCTGGCAGGTGATGCATCTCTGCTGCACACTGAAGTCGTGCTGCCTGTGGAAGCAGGTGGCTCAGCTGAGCTGGTTCAGGCACAGTTTGTGAGTGGGACTGCAGTAGGGGCACTGGCAGCTCCTGAACTCCACAGCTCTGTTTCGGGGCAGGCAGTGGACAGTCAGAACACTGGCCAACCAACCAGTCAAGAAAATGGTCACAATCCAAAATATCAGGAACTGCAAGAGGAAAACCCTAATTTTGCAATTAAAGAGCATTCTGGACAACTTCATAATGCTGATATGACTGACGAGATACAGGAACTTGAGAAAGTTTTTTCAACAAACATTGTGCCAATGAACTACCCCCACAGTGCTCAGGCTGAATCGCACCAGAATGCTGTCCAGGGAGCCTCCCTGTCCAATCATGAGAACCAGGAAAATACTTATAAAAATGAGAGTCAATATTCTTGTGGGACGGAGGAAGCACACGAGCTGGCAAATACAGTTACTGTGGACGAAACTGTAGCTTTTGAGATTTCTGATGAGAGCCATGATTTTTTGTCTCAGGGACACGAACAGATTTTTATTCAGACTTCAGATGGGCTTATCTTGTCTCACCCAGACACTGCTGTTTTGTCTCAGGCAGAAGGCATCGTTATTGTGACTGATTCCGATGGTACTACAATGCACATTCGCACACCCGAAGGGATCCCTTTGGAAACAGTGGAAGCACTACTGGCAATGGAAGCAGGTGGCCAAAGTGAAGATATTTTGCTCTCGCAAAGTGAATTGGAGCCATAAATTAGAAAACCATATAAGCTTTCTTCTGGAAAAGACTGATCATAAAATGTATATTTTTCTAATGTGAATACTGAGATAATTGAAATTTAACTTTATTTGTAAACTGTTTCTATTCCCTGTACTTTTTATAACTTATGTTTATATAAATCTAGCAGCATTGCAACCAAAAATTCTAGAATTAACATTGTTCTATTTGCTTTATATGTTGGAAATGGGTGGAAAGTGGAAATCTTGTCAACCCTAAAACTTGCACTGTTCCCTTTTGTTATATAATTCCTTTTCTCTCTAGCCATCTAAAAATACAGTAAGTTGTACTGCTGTTCAGCAGTGATGTGCTGTGTACTGGCAAACTGTATATGGGTTAAATAAAAGCTCTATTAAAAATGTGCGTTTTCTGTGCTACTGAGACTACAAAACACTGCTATTTTAAAAGCTATCTTGAATATTCATTAGCATCTAGCCTTGATGCACATAGATCTGCCTGAAAACATGGGCAGTTTTAAGTACAATCCAAACTTGTACTTTCTGGGAACAATGTGACAGCCTAGCTGATCCTTACTGAAATAAGCATTCACGGAGTTACAGACAAAAATAGCCTTAAACAAGATACGATTTGTACTGAATGGCTGGAAATGTATTTAAGTTGCTTGGCTAGTGTTCAGCCACACCTTTAAAAATTGCTGTTACATAGACAAAGGGGAAGGTGTGTAAGTAGTGATCTAATTTTCCTTAATGAGATACCAAATTCTTTTTCTGCCTTAGTCTGTCATGACCTATTTTTGTTATACTGGTATTATACTTTTTCTTTCAGATGATGCATCCTTTATCAATTCTACACTTTGACCTTCCTAGTACCTCCACACTACCTTGCACTGTTTAATCATAATACAAAGGGACTGTTGCTCTAGGCAGGGAGAAGACTTGGCAAATTACTTGTATTTTTGTCATACTTTCAATATAATCCTTGGACCATATTATATTTTTGTGGAGATCTCCTAGCAGCGTCTTCTCCAAGGCACTGTCTTTTCTTTCAAGAAGTTTTTCAACAAGTGAAAAAGAACAGCATTAAATGAACAGACATTAATGAAAAGTGGTAACATATCCTTAAAATGTGTGTGTCAGGTCATTGCTGAATAGATGGTACTACTGGGATAATCTGCCAAGGATAGGAGAACTGTTCTTAAGTGTGAACACTGATTTTTTTTTTTCATGGTATTCTTACTGAAGAAAAACACTAAAACTGAATCTAAACAAAAGGGAAGAAAATTTGCAGCTTAGATAAACTGCTCTACTATGTCCCTTTAAACATACTTGGGTCAGAGTTTTTTGTTTGGAGTTTTTTTTCCTTGGTTGCCTAAGTAGAAGATGAATTTGACTAGCCAAAATGTTGCTTTTTATGTGTAATTGGGAAAGATACTGTACATTAATGAGTTATTAATGAGTTACTATTTGTTTTGGGTTTTTTCCCCTCTTTTTCTAGGAGGTGGTAATTGCTGGAGGATACAGACCTACCTTCTAAGTGAAGGTAGAACACAAAGCAGAGTTTTGCTGGTCTTTCAAAGTCTTTGATTGCAGTGAGCAGCTCTTTTATGATACTCTTTTGTACCAACTGTCTAATAATTATACCTGAGGGCTACAAATATAACAATCAACTAGAGCTAGCATGACAAAACATGTCTGCAATGATTTTGCAGTAATCTTCCTGTGTCCAACAGAAGTCAATAAGCAGGAGGATCTGTGAATATGAAGACTCTCTCCCAATGAGCTTCTTTCCTCTTAAGAAATGAGAACAAACCACAATTTCCACCTGTGCAGAAAATGAAAATTTGCTTCAATTTTGCCTTCCCTATCAATTTGCACATGCTGGGAAATACAATACACCTACTCTCATCTTAGAAGAACAATTCTATATATGAACCACTCCTTTCTCCTTTGAAAATATTTTTGAAGTGCAGAGATGTTTCCATAGTCACACAAGTCCGGCCCTCCTAAGATGAAGTAAGGTGGCTGTTAAACTAGGTGGAACACTTCCAGTGAAAAAATAACAAAACCCAGCAAAGCTGTTCCTAACTGTATTCTCCTTGAGCTACAGCAGAAGTTCTTTTTAGATGCTGAAATTGTGGGCCAAGAATAGAACTCTTACTAGCTGCCAGAAACAACCTCATTGTTCAACAGAGCAGCATTTCAAGAAAACTTTTCCAGTTCATGTCTGTTTGTCTTGTTACTGCAGGAAACTTCATACATTTCCCTTACCAAGTTTATGAGGTTTCAGCTTGGAGCTAATTAGGTAAGTGGTCCTTCCTTTCCTATCAGTACAGACAGATACTCCTTCAAACCAAAACCACTTGGCATCAGTACCAGTAATCCAAGGAAAATCTCACTGAGCTCTATGACAGGGAGCAAACAGTATGGGAGAGAGCCTTGATGAAAGCAGGTTTTGTTTTATTCAACAGATGCTTCCATGGAACATCTCTTAAAAAAAAAAAAAGAGGTAAAATTAATCAAAAGAGAAAAGACCTTCTTATATAATGACTGTGGAATGCTGAGTTGTACTAACCTTCTCTGGGTGCTGGTTCAGGCTTGGATCACTCTTCGATGGTGATGTACCCAACACCACCAGAATCAAAACTAAACCAGAATTTACACAATTGTCTTTGCAGTGCAACAGCACTTCAAAACCACATACCAAACCATGTGGATCCTTTTGGATTCTTCCTTTTGTGCTTTCCTTTCCTCCACTTATAAAGCAAGTACAAAAACATTTTCCCTGTTAATTCATGCAAAAAAAAAAAAAAAAGCATGAAAGATCAAGAAGTGCTGAATTTCTATGGCAAAAGGGACCATGTTGGTATTTTAGGCTGTCCAGACTTGGGAGGAAGTAACATTTTTTGCTGTAGCTTCTACATGCACTGAATCTCTCCAGACTACCAAGTAGTGATTACCTCTTTCTGATCATAGAGGACTTAGCCTCCTTTCTGTAGTTTCTCTGTTGCACTTAAAATAGATAAAAACCAAAACTAGATGGTCCCACGCAGAAAAAGGAGTATCAAATAAGGAATACAAACAGAAAAAAATATTTTTAATAAGTTTTACAAAAAATCAACTTACTTGGTAAGCCTTGGAATTTGCCAATTCAGTTTCATGTAAGCATCACTAGAAGCCAGCCATGTAATGTTTGGAATTCTAGCACTGTCTGTGTCCTGTTTCAAGCAGCATGGCTTCAAGGAGCAGTGTGCTGCTGTTCTCAATGTAAGGCTGGTACAACCACGATGATAAATACACCATCATCAGATCCTGGTCAGCAGAATGAGCAATGTCTTGTACAATTGTTTGCTTGAGTTGTAGTTCCTTCTTGTACATTTCAGAGAGCTTCAGAGCAACCTCATCTGAAATGGATTGAAAAACCACACACATTGACCAGAACACTTCAGCAAGTCTCTAAAAGCTAAATTATAATTGTAATATGTGGATCATTTAAAAAAAAACCCTACCTTACATAAGCTATTCCCCAAATTCAGCCATCTTTTTTTTTTAAAGCATTAATCGTGTTTTCACATTAGAATATAAAATGCTAAACAATTTCCTCAGCCTTGGGATATATTTTACACACTTCTGATTTTGACATGAGTCCCCATTTAATTATAGAATAAGCAGTGATATTGGTTCTCAGGACCCACTGTAAAATTATCAATTACAGCTATTCCTCAAATAACTGAAATTTGATTTTAAAATTTGGTAATGCTATCCTGCAATAGAAGCTTCACATTTCAGAGTCCCTCTTGATTTTAGCTAATCTAAAGGATGCCCTCACCTGCTGTGATCCACTTCAGCAATGCATGATCACCAATGAGTAATACCCATAGTGAAAAACAACAGGAAAAAAACCCCAACAGACCAAAACTGAAGTGCTTATGGTAAAAAACTAATACTGTTACTAGCTATGTTAGTAATACTGGTAGAGGGGTTAAAATGCATCTGTAACCTTTCATTGTTTGACTTCCTAAAAAATAATCACACAAAGTGTTTTTAAGGAGAGACTGATCTTGTGTTTCTAACTTAGCCTGAAGTCTCACTGCCTTCAGAAGGATTTAGTCTTTCATGGAGAGCATCACTAAATGATTCAGTCACAATGGGTGTTTTGACAGCAGTTGTCTCTGTCATTCTTATTCTTTTAAGCTGGCAGAAACTAATACATAAGATTCCTGCTAAACTGTGGTAGTGAAGTAAGAAGCAGGGCTTCACAGAGATATGATTTTCACAAAGAAAGCAGTTGGTTTGCATGCAATCAGGCTTCTCTTGAATTCAGACAGTTTTAAAACTGTTGGGAAGCAGTACCTTTTGCCATCAAGTGAATGCTAAAAGAATTAATATTAACAGTAGACAGTAACATTTCTTAACTTGTTTTGACTGACATTGAGATCAGAGGCATTTTTCTTTGGCTGCTTGAGAATTAACTGAGGTATAGCTTGCTCTTTGCATTCAAGGATTTAATTTCAGTGTCAAGTAACAAGCCAAGTAGTTAAGCCTACAGCTTAACACCAGCAAGTTGCAAATACTTCTCTGCCTGCAGAAGATATGGCTGTTGCAGCTTGGACACTGCAAGCTGCAGACAAATTTAGTTCTATGCTGTAATTGTTGCATGTCAGACAATGCTTGGCAGTCATCAGCTGTAACCCTAAACCAAGTGGTGCATTCATGTGTTTATTGATTAGTCAATTGTAAAGGAGACTCTCTCCTGCTCAGGCAAGGCATCCAGATAAGAGGGCTTATTTTTCAGTCATAAATTAGATGACATCGATGACACAATGCAATTAGCTAAGATAATCAATATTTTACTTACAGAAGTATGGTGTGGGCCACGTATGAAAGAAGGGTGCTGTGCAATTCCCAGCTCCGTGATGGAATTTTTCCAAGTCACAGATTGCTTTAGTAGTTGAAGTAAGCTTTTCCATTTTCAGTTGTATTTTTGTCTGAAAATGATGAACATGGAATGTTAATGAATATCTCAGGAACATTAGGCTACTATAATCTTAAGCATTTTTAAAAAACACACTACTTATGAAGGCTATCTAGTATTATAATTTCTAACTCACATTTTTTAAACTCCAGACAGGAATCAAAGCTGGAATCTGTATAAAGATTTAATATGAGAAACCCTGAAATTTTGAACACTGCAGATATGACTCTGATTTTGCACATTCTTTTGTTTCCCTCATGTAGAAACATACTAAAGCCCTCTCATTTTTTCAGCTCCCTAGTTTTTCCTATAGCAATGTAGCACTGGGGAAAACATCACACAGGTGTAGCACAAGCCCTAACAACATGTTTTCTTACATCACCATATCAAGATGACTTAAATTTAATTTCAAAAGACCAGCAGCAGGTGAGAAAAGCAGCTCAAGCTACTACTGACAACAAATCTAGGCTAACAGTTTACTTCAAAAAACAGGTCATTCCATCCACTTCCTTCATGTTCACTTGACTTCGTGCATTTGGGTATGAATATTTATACTAAAATGGAGCTTGCAGGCAGTATGTTTAAGTCAAGCAGCTAAACCATAGATAGATACATCTATGAACCTGTAAGCTCATATAAACTCATAAGAAATGAGAAATAAATTAGGTCATTGTAGCTATGTTTAGTATCCAATCTAACGCTGGGTGCTTAGACTCCTGTTACTCAGGAAGAGTAAAAAATTGCATCAGTGCATTTGTAGTCTGAATACAAAACTACCTCAAGAAAAAAAAAAAGAAGATAAACCCCACACATTTTTCCAAAGAACAAAATCTGAGGGAAATCTAGCCAGTTTCCTACTTTTTCTAAATAGTGGAGGACTGTATCCTGTCTATATAAAAAAACAGATATCCTTTTAACAGGCCTCCACTTTGGCAAAAGGCTGTAAAAGTTATTTTTAATAAGAATTTTAAATTACAGTGTCAGGCAGGAAAAAAAAGTTGTTTACTTCCCATCAAACTGAGAGGTGACATTAATTCCCAGCAATGTATCCAGAAAAACGTTGGGTTACATAATAATTATCTTACTCTACTCTCTAGAGAAGGAGATCTGCACAGCAAAAGCAGGTAGGCAGGCTAGAAATATAACTGCATTATGTCTGATCAAAGACAGCTGCAAGGATATGATGGCAGGTGAAGCATTGCTTTATGCTTTGCTGTTTCTTTTGTTCTAAACAGAGGGAATATCCAGGATGAGGAAACAGAAAGCAGGTGCAGCTTTGGAATGCCTTCTTTGTATGACTTGTTTCCAGATCACTTTATAAAGGCAGGAGTAGAATTAAAAGCAGAATGCAGGTGTAAAGCCAACTTTCAAATTTGCCAGTCAAGCAATAAATGGTGCACTCTGAATTTATAGTCATTTAGGTTCAAAACGAAAGAATTATGAATGAAAATCCCAATTTCCTGTCTACAACAAATACTTCAGTACATTTCCTTGTATTACTTGAGCACACTTGGAATTGATTCATATTGCTTAAAACTGAAAAATTAGTATTACCATTTGCTTTAAGGTGTCAAGTAACTCTGCACAGCAATTGTCCAGCTCTTCATTGTATTTTGGGGTTGGCTTTTCAGGTTCTGTGGCATTGTTATCACATGCTATCTCCAGTTTGTTGTCTTGAAATCTAAAATAGAAACATAAGGCAGTGTAAACAACTGCATACAGGTTTACTTGAGCTGTGCAGATTTAAAATCCTTGTGATCTGATCATACAAATCTCTCTCTTACAGGCTGTTCATGAGAATTCTTACATAAAAACAGCACAAAGCATATCTGGCCATGTGAGCAAATGGGGTTAGTACCATAATCTTCAGAAAAAACAGAACTATGCTACCTTAGAACATGTGCTTGAAAAAACATCTGCAGGTGTTAAGACAACACTTCTCCCCCTCTTTACCTTGCCCCTGTGCTGGAGATTGTTCTCTCAAAATGGACAAGGTATGCCCAGGCTTCAACTGCTCCACATGACAATCTGGTGTCTCACCACAAACTCACCTTTGTGCACAATTTAAGCCAAGACATTTATCTGTGACCCCAGAGCAGCCAGTGTACAGACATCTGCCCTGTCTGGCAGACTTTCCCAGGCCAGCTGTAAACTTAGAGCTGGGAGAGAGAGCTGCTAGAGAGCAAAACCAACACCTGGCACAATTACAGCAAACTATTCCTCAGCTTGTACCTGTCAGAACCCTGTCAGACAAACCCTCTTCAGCTGTCAGATCTCTGGAGAAGCTGCTCAAAGCCCTGTTAATTAAGGTTTTTCATTACAGCATCAAAATAAAAGCTCTACCAAAGTGGGGGTTTTTTCATTTTTTTGTTGGGTTTTTTGCTTAGTTTTGATTTGGGTTTTTTTTTTATGGTGGTTGTGGTGTGGAATTTCTGTTTGTTCTTTGTTGGTTTTCTTTTAAATCATCACTGGTAAAACTTTTTTGTCTGTACAAATCACTGATTCTTTCTTAAAATCTTCTGAACTTTTGACTTGAGTGAAACTTGATAGCACTGGCCTCACTGTAAAATATACAAGAGAATAAGGGAACTCACATGGGGTGAGATTTATAGAATTAGATGTTAACTTGGTACATTATATAAGTATTTTAAATACATTACATTTGACTATGTAAAATAATAATTTTTCATTTCTTACAAATATCACTATATGAGACATTATTTGAATGTAAATAGTTTATGTAACCAAAAAATGCAGCTGCTGAGTTTGATCTAAGAGCCAGCTTATCCACTATGACATGTTCTTTCCTCATCTCCAAAAAGAACTTTATAGTGAAGAAAGCAGACTAATCTCTCAATAAAGGCAATCTTTATGCTATCTTTACTCATGTGTATTAGCATACTTACTGTTCACTGATCCTCATGTTGACTATTTTGTTTGCCGCAGTAAATCCATTATCATTCAGTCTCTCCCATTTCATCATTAAATTATGCCAGTCTGCTGCATTATCTTTAATTTTTCTTGCACTGACAGACAAAACAGGCCTTCTTGGAGTACTATCAGGAGGACTTTTTGCTGTATGAGAAAATAAATATACTGAAGCTATTTAAAGCACACAGAAACAAATCAGTGTCCAGCAGCTATTTGTGCAAAGGATTTCCTTGCTTTACTAGTGAATATTGATTAAAGTAAAACGGAATTTATGTCAGATGTCTTTGGTCATGAAATCTAATTCCTCATCTATTGCTACTTGCAAGAAAACCATGTTACTAAACAAATGCAAGCACATTCTGAGATGAGACGTTGCAGCACCGATAGCAGTGGCTTTGTAGTGCTGGCAGATCTAGCAGTCTGCTGACATCAAATGACAGCCAGATGCTAATGCAGTGCTTCAGAGAAAGAAATCGTGGCAGAAAGAAATCATGGCAGCAATTACTGTGCATGCATGCAGTGCTCATGCCATGGAGGTCAGAATTAATTCATGGCAACATGTGAGCTGTTTCGAGTTTGGGAGAAGGCTGGGTCCTGCAAAAGGCAGTGAGTGCTTCAGTGCTGAGCACAAATCCCTCGTTTCGTGGTGTCTCCTTGGAGGCCAGACAGCTGCAGAACTCGCTGCACATCCTCTCATCACACAAAGCAGGCCCACCTTTGCATCTCACTCCCTGCCCCGGCAGCCAAAACAGGGCTCAAAGCCAAGCCAAATGCCCTGCCTGAATGTTTGCTGGCTTCAACTTTTATCCACAGAGATGACTGAAAAGCGCTCATATCAAAAACAGAATCACAGGATGGGTCCAGTTGGAAGGGACCTCACTGGGTGACCTCAAGCAGGGCCATCCCAGAGCACATGGCACAGGATTGCCATGTCCAGACAGCTCTCGGACATCTCCAGGAAGGAGACTCCACACCCTCTCTGGCCAATCTGTTTCAGGGCTCAGTCACCGCACAGTAAAGATGCTCTTCCGCGGGTTCAGGGGGAACCTCCTGGGCATCAGTTCCTGCCCGTCACCTCTGGTCCTGTTGGTTGGCACCACCGAGAAGAGCCTGGCTTAATCCTCCTGACACCCACCCTTTGGGTATTTATAGACAGAGCTGTGTAACACACACGGGAGACACCGGGCCTCCCTCCGCCCGGGCTATGAGCGAGGGTTGGGCACGGTGCGTACCGGGGTGTGACAGTGGCAGCCCGGCGGGCGGGCAGGGCACCACGGGGACATTAAATCTCCTTAGTTTACTGAGAGAACGCCGGGACTCTACCTCTGTCCGCTCCCCGCCGCCCCCCGCTCACTGGCTCGGCTCCCCCCTCACTCACCCGCCATGGCGGCCCCGCCGCCCGCGGAAGTTCGCTCACGTCCGGCCCCGCCCCGCCCGGCCCGGCCCCCAGCGGCGCAGCACCGGGGCAGCCGCCGCTCCGCCGCCTCGGGGCCCGGCGCCGCCGCTCCTGCCGCCCTCCCCGAGCCGCCGCCCGCGCTCCGGAGCGGTGAGTGCAGCCGCGTCCCCGCGCAGCCGGGGGAACCCCTCAGGGCCGGCCCGGTCCCGCTCCGCTCCGCGGGCGCCGCAAGCGGGGCCTGCCGCAGGCGCCTGTTGCGGGCGGCGCTCCCGGCCGGCGGGCAGCGCTCGGTGCGGGCTCCGGCGGGGCTCGGCGGCTGTCAGCGCCCGCGGAGCGGCTGCAGGGGCTGCGGCGCCCTCCCCTTGCCGGGGCTGTGGGTCTGGGCGGTAAATCCGGTATAAGCCGCGGTAAAGCCGGCGGGAAGGCGAGCCGGCCCCGCGCTGTCCGGCCGGGAGCACTGGCTCTGTGTGCTGGCGGGGGCTGCAGCCCCGGGGGCGAGAGGCACCTGTTGGGAAGGAGGGGTTTGAAACATCTGCCAGAGTATGTGTAAGGAATGCATTTAAGGAGGGGAGAGTAAGACTAGGGAGAATGGCTTCAAACTGAAAGAGGGCAGGTTTATGTTAGGTATTAGGAATAAATTCTTCACTGTGAGAGCAGCGAGGCGCTGAAACAGGTGGCCCAGAGAAGTTATAGATATTCCATCCCTGGTAGTGTTCGAGGCGAGCTTGCATGGGACTCAGGGAAACCTAGTCTAGTGGAAATGCCCCTGCCCATGGCAGGAGGGTTGCAACTAGATGATCTTTAGGGTCCCGAGCAGCCCAAACCATTCTAGGATTCTGTGAAGCTTTCCTAGGGTGTCACAAGACCATCAGCATGAATACAGCTGGGTTTTCCCATCCCTAAAAGGATGTACAGTGACTGGGAGTTCTCCTTTTTCTACCCATTCTGTCTCTTCCATCTAGATTTGTTTTGTTGTTTATTTTTTTATTATGTCACAGGAAAAACAAACATCATGTGAGCCAAAAAGGCACCATTTCATGAGTTGTGTAAAGCCAAGTGTGTGTTAATCAGGTAACCATGACCTGTGTGCCAGCTGGACACATGAAAGCAGAGCTCCTCTGGTGGGCTGTGCATTTGTGTTCTCTGCTCTTTTGGCAGCATTTGGCTGTGAAAAGCTCTGGAGATGTGACAGTAAGATTGCCTGCTCTGGGGCTAAATGTGTGAGTAGTATTAGAAAAGAAAACCACTTTCCTTTTTAGTTGGCAGGATCTAGCTGAGAACAGAGGCTGTTGTGTTTAACTGTGGTCATATGGGAGTTTGTCAGTGCTCTGAAGAACTTAAATGTAAGTTTTTGTGACAAAGATTAAAAGAAAAAAAATGGAGCTGTTGTCCCTTTTGTACAAACAGGACCCTTGGGCTCAGAGAAATGCAGTGAGAGCTTTAGCTTCCTGCAGTCTATCTGTGGCATATCCTGGCACTGAACCTTTAACCACTGCCTGTCTGCTGTACCACAGGATTATCCCTCCTTCAGTTGCCTCTGTTAGGCAGCATTGTGCCTTATTCCTGTTTCTGAGACCAGAAAGAATACAATTAAAAAAACCCCCAAACCTGCTTTTCAAAACATGGCCTTGAATGCAGTATTTAAAAACCTGTGATGTCTGAGAGTTGAGAAGGAAGGATTCTGGTGATTGTTTTTGAAGTGGTATTTTTCTCCACTTTATCTCTGCTGCAGGACAGCTGCTTAGCACAAGCTGATTTGCCCTGTATGACTGTGCTGTACTTCAGAATAACTGTGGCTGACACAGACGGAACATATGCATCCAGTTCCAAAATCTGCCTGAGAAAATAGATTATATCCACTGTTTGCCTTTGATTAATGAGGTAGGAAAAACAGATAACAATTAATCCTAAAGCTGTTAGAGACTACATGTGATACACAACTGTTACTAGAGTGCTGTTGAAGACTTCAGGCTCAAAAGCAGAGAATTGTGGCATTTGGGCACATGTTTTGAATGTACAGGCTACATGGAAGATTTTCTAGTCCATTATATGTTTGGCTAGTGTAGATAAAATTACTTAATTAGTGGCATTTTTAGTTAAATTATGGTTTTGAGCTTTCACTTACATGTTTTCACACAAGCAGTACAAGTGTTTTGTTAGTCTGTAAACCACTCAAGATGAAACTAATTTGTGTACAATCTCAAAAAATTATAGTTCATTGATAATTTTTTCCCTTTTTTTGATTGTACAGGATGAATAGGTTATAGAGAACAAAACCTTAATTAATTTTTTGACTACTTTGCCATCAGAGATGTATATAAATTTTATGAAGAGTGACAGCCCTAACCTAACAGCAGAGTTTTTAAATTTAACTTAATATTTGACAAGAAATAATTCCTCCCATATTTTTTGTGGCTGGGAAGAAAAAAATCTTATCAAACTCTCCTTTTTTTCTCTTTTTTAAATTAAATATAAACGTGCAAAACATGCATCAGGTTGCAGATAGGGTTATTGTAGAGGAAGGAGGAAGTCTTTTTCTGGATAATACAAATTTGCCTATTTCCATAGTTGGTAATCAATTACTGTGTTTTTAATGGTTTAGTTGAGCTGGAAAAATAAGGGATGGAAGCTAAGAGAGAGAATGAATTCTGAGGGTTTGGAAGGTCCTTTGGCAACAGAGGAGTGTGAGATGGTTCCAGCTGCAAGAGCAGCTTTGGATGCTGACAGATGTAAATTGCAAGAGTCACAAAGGGGACTTAAAAACCAAAATATGTGAAATTCATGAAGCAGTAGCTGGATAGTGGTAGAAGTTTTGTACGTGTGAAACTCAGGACAAAGACTGGATATTGTTTTATTAGAGAAAAGAAAAAAAGACCATTGAGTAGTAAAATTACTGAAGTGGCAAAACCGCATGTTTAGAACAGCAAATGAGACTTTAGCAGTGGATTCTTTTTATATTCAGTTGACTGTAGATAGAAAGTAGTAAATGCTGAAGGAAGGGGTAGGAGACTTAAAATATAGGAGAGGAAGTAGATGGTGTGTGAAAATATTGTGAAGGTGTCATGGTGCACTGAGGTTCTCTGTTAACTCAGTAAACACCTCTGAAAGGAATTCTTCATTCAAAAATAGTTTGCACATGTTTATTAGGTAGTCTTTATCATATTTCATGAAATACATGTCAGGACTGGTTGTAAACTTTGAAGGAGAGTGGAATTAATTTCTAAGCTCTAGCAAGCAGTAAAAATTACCACAATTAGGAGCATCTAACAACTGGTGATAGTGTAGTTACTGGCAGGTTTTGTAACAGATAAAATATAAGCCAAATAAATAATCTTTATTCCTGTGGTCTTGTCTATGACATGCATGGGCGGTGTCATGCAAACAGTCCCTTTGGATTTAGTGGAATTGTATATTGACAGCTAGTGTTGCAGGGCCCAAAGTGTGTGTGCTGAATGCTCTTGCACAATAAGTGAAATAGCTGGAAAACTGAGACACCAGAGCTTTTCACAGTCATAGATACATTAAACTAGAGCAGATTTTTTCTCTGATTTAGTTGATACACCCTGCAAGCAATGTATGAAGCTGCCAAACAAATACCATTTTCCATCCTCAGAGAATTAAAAGCTAGGCACAGTAGGACGTATCACAAATTGCAGTAGGAGTACTTCACAGAATAATTGTGAGCATTTGGAAGCATTTCTAACTTCATCTGGCAGATTTCTGTTTTTTATTTCTCTAAGAAAGTTCTAACTCTGCTGAAGCTGAAGTTAATCTTCAATGTTAAGATCTTAAACAACCATAGAAAACTTTACAGAAATACAAAGTTCTTGTATTGAAAAACTGCAAGTATTTTTGGTACACTCTGTACTATTCTGTTAGTCAGACTTGCTCATAGCAAAATAAAATTCAAGAAGTGAAGGCTTCTTTTCTTTTCCACGTTTCAAAGTCACCCATGAGGAGAAGCAGCAGCTACTGCTGCGAAATGTTCTTGTCAAGGTTGTAGTGATGAGGAAAATTACTGGGTTTAATTAAATTTTTTGAATATTTTTACATTCCTCATGGTCATACTAGCTTTTTTTTGAAGATGCCAGTATGTTATTACTGTGATGAGCTCTGACTACATTGTTTTTCTTGGAGAAGGGAAACAGACTCTTTGTTTCTGTTATTCTTAGATATTGTCCCTTAAGTATATTTACAGTATTGCTCACAAGCATGAAATTATTTTCTTATCCATTAAAGGAAACCTGGGCATATGGTACTTTTTTTTCCTGTTTGCTGCTTATCTTTCTAAATTCAGTTGCTACATGGATATTTTTCTGTGTCTGTCAAAATAGAAGTTCTTTCATTTTTACTTTCTCCCTTTCTTCCCACGTTATTCTAATTTTTTGGTTGTTATTTGATTGTATAGCAGATGTAGCTCTAGCTGAATTGTTTCTTAGGCTGTGGGGCATTAAGGAGTGGAGCTAGTTTGTTGCCTTGATCTTACAGCACTGTCTGACACAGTGAATATCCCATGCTTTTGGCACTGGTTGGAGTGAGGGTAGAGGTTGCAGGAAGATGAAGAAATACATCACATGGATTGTTCAGTGTCAGAGCCTTTACGGTTTTTTCACTAGGCAGATGAGAAGAAATACTGCAATTGAAGTTAACTTTGACAGGCTTACAGCTGCAAGAAAAGGGGGTTATCCCATATTTAGTGGTTACCATACATCCTTATATATTAGCTGAACCTAAGAAATACACTTTTTGGTAACCTTTTTCAAAGAATAGGTTACATTCACTACTGGAGTTTAACTTGCTTTTTCTTTATGCAGAGCAAAAACTGAGAATTTTTTCTTCTTTATTTGTTAAATTGTGGCTTTCTGTTAACCTTTTACTCTCTCCACACAAGTTAATGACATGTCTTTTGCTTTTGTCTTTCAGATTTCCTTATGTGGTCATGTAGATGTGTTTATTTGAGCCTTAAAATTGCTGATGCAAATGCTTGCTATGGCATCTGTGGCTTCACCGGTTATATTTAAGGAATTTTGTCCCTTGTATTATCTCCTCAATGCTATTCCTACAAAGATCCAAAAAGGCTTTCGTTCTATTGTAGTTTATCTCACAGCACTTGACACCAATGGAGACTACATTGCTGTGGGGAGCAGCATTGGAATGCTTTATCTCTACTGCAGACATTTAAACCAGATGAAAAAATATAATTTCGAGGTAAATACTAACCTTTACTGTTGTCTCTTCTAATTAAGCTGAGTTGCTCAGAATTGAGCTCTCCTGTTGGTGTCTCATTAACTTTGGAGTTCTTTGTATGGTTTGTTTCAACAGGGGAGGTGTGAATCTATAACTTTTGTAAAGCTGTTGAGTTGTTTTGATGATCTGGTTGCTGTTGGTACAGCCTCAGGTCGGGTCGCAGTTTTTCAGCTTGTGTCTTCATTACCTGGAAGGAACAAACAGGTAAATCTTTGTATTTGCCTAAACTTCTGTGAGGTTTAGTGTTGCCAATACTAGGAGAGTGTTATCATGTTTCTTTGTAAGAATGAAACCCAGTGAGTCTTGCCTGATGACATAGCTGTGAATATGTTTTAGGCTTCATATGCTAAGCTTGTAAAAACAATAATATTAAAGCATGCTTTGCATTACAAAAGATGTGTTCAAGTAAATATGCTTCTGAGAGATTTCTCATGTGTAATAATTGGCTGATCTGTTTGGTGGGGGGGGGGTTGGTTTGGATTGTTTAGGGATTTTTGTGTTAAATAAACTTTAGTTTATTATCACTTTTGTACTTGATCTCCAGTTAAACCAGTCAGGAGTCACTGAACAGGCTTTGTGCATCCATTTTCTCTTCAGCTCATTCTTGTATTGCTTTGTTATTCACAGCTTCGCAGATTTGACGTTGCTGGCATCCACAAAAGTAGCATTACAGCTTTAGCTTGGAGTCCCAATGGAATGAAATTATTCTCTGGAGATGACAAAGGAAAGATTGTCTACTCTGCACTAGACCTGGACCAGGTGAGCATTTGTTATAGGGACCTCTATTCCCGTTTGCACTTTCTGAAACAATGCTTGTGTGTTTAAATATTTAGCAGTTAGTTAATTGCTTAGTGTTGCGTGTGTGGTTGGATGGCTTTATTGGTATGTTGTACACTTGGCCAAGTGTGTGCACACCCAGCAAGGCAACCACTGGATGTCCTTCACAACTGCCTTACCTTTTTTGGAAAACTAATGAATTTTAAAAAATCTAGTGATCCTTCTCATTTTTCATGTTCCTGTCTGAAATAAATATCAAACCTTTCTTCAGCTTTCAGCCAGTACTTTCTCTTTTGTTTGGAAGGGGTACTTTTGAATGATGTGGCTCTGTTGATGAAGTAGTTCCCCCAGAATTGTTTCATTCTACACTCTGTCTGGAGTGTAGAATGAAAATAACATTTGGGTACTGCTGGCTGATTAGCATGTTACCAGTAAATGGAATTTTTCTCACATCTTGTTAGTTAATACAGACCTGAGATGTCAACAAAATGAATGCTACCTTGAATTTCTAAATGGGAGAAAAGTTTAAACAATATCTGTCCTGATTTATCTGTGACTGTCCCTCAATTTGGTTTGACGGAAATCACCAAAAGTAATTGTCTCAGCAATGTATGACCTGGCAGTGGGGAAGAAGGAAGAAAATGTGTCCTAAAGTTTCTGTTGACTTCAAGAGAAATGTATTAGCTAATATTCCAAGAGAAACTGCATTTCATAATGTGTCATGCACAATCTAACTCCCCTGTTGCCTGTGTAAATTAAGTCTGTATTCATTAAGTAAATTTCATGCAAGAGGAGTTCAAAAGCTTTTGTTTGTTTATTTGTTTTCTCTTGGGCTTATAAATTTCTCTGAAGTGTTAGATGATACCTTGTATTTTTAGGAGGGTTTGACTCTTGTGAATTGTGTGTATCTTTGCAAGGGTATTTGCAACTCCAGCCTTGTATTGGAAGAGCCATCTTCGATTGTCCAGTTGGATTACAACCAGAAGGTGCTGCTTGTCTCTACTTTACAGCGGACTCTGCTTTTTTACACAGAAGAGAAATCCGTCAACCAAGTTGGAACACAGCCCAGAAAAAAGTAACCCTCGTAAAATCCTGATGCAGGCTCATCTTTTAATTCTAGCATTTCAAAGTGAATTACAGACAGTGATCTAGGCAGTGAAATTAATGCAACACAACAGTCTGCTCATAAAAAGCTAGTTACAATAGATATGTGTGATTGAACGTGAAATGACAATTAGACCTATTTAGAAAGTACGTGGTTGCAAGTGTGTCACAGTCGTACTTTCAAGGCACTATTAGGCAAAAATATTTAAAATCTTTTCTCATTGTTTAAACTGAAATCACTGCCAAACTTCCTCTGAAGTCCCTCTTTGTTTACTGTGATGTGGAGTGAGCAAGCGTTGTAATCAGGTCTGTCTAATGGGTGATGTAATTCTTGATGCAAAAAGCAAGTCAGCATCCCAGTTTTTCTCACACACGGAAGTGAGTTAATAGGGAGAATGTATACTAAGCACTTAAATTTGAGTTGAAGACTAGGAACCTCTTGTGTGGCTTTGACATCTTCTCTTACATAATCCCGCTCGGGTAAGGAAGAGGGAACCAGGTCACAGAACAGCATGACTGACTTTCTCTCTAAGCAGAGGAAATTTACACTTGAAAGAGGGTTTATGATGTGTCTTTCAGGGATATGAATAGTAAGAGGAATACAAAGGGTTATCTTATATGTGAAGGGGTTTTTGTGACAGTAGGGGTGTTTCTGTGTGTGAGAAATGAAGGTTTTAACAGATGAGGTCTGTTCTGTGCTTTTTGCAAGTAGAGGTTGTCAGTTTCTCTGACATATTAGTATATGTCAGTACGTATACTAATATGTAGCATTAGTTTGTAGTGTCTTGCTTGTTTTCTATTAATTCTGGGAGAAGGATGAGTGAATAGTAGGATCTTCCTGAGATGGACAGAGAGGCATTAAGGCTATGAAGCTTATTAGGAAGAGTCATTTAATTTGTTTAATTGATGTAGTGTCTGACATCCAAAGCTGAGGGGAAACTTGTTATTTAGAATTACTGCTCTTGTCTTACTGTAACTAAATTTATACTTCAAACATTTGACTGAGTATTTTAATCAAAGACTTTTGACAATTGTAAGTCTGTGCCATTAGTTTTAAAAATTGTTCCTAAGTAGAGTATATAGCTTTTAAAATAAATTCTTTTACATTTTAGTTCTGGCAAATTTGGAGCATGTTTTATACCTGGCCTGTGTAAACAGAGTGACCTGACACTGTTTGCTGCCAGACCTGGGCTTCGTCTGTGGAAGTCTGATGTTCATGGGACTGTTCAGGCCACATTCATATTGAAAGATGTATTTGCTGGAGGAATAAAAACTTTTGAACTGTATCCTCGTTTGGAACCACCTGACAGAGGAAGTTACAGCTCTCCAGAGAAACACCTTGGACTTGTTTCATGTTTTTTCCAAGAAGGATGGGTGCTGACCTGGAATGAATACAGCATCTATTTACTAGACACTGTGAACCAGGTAGATAAATCTTGTGGCTGCATATTTTATTTCTTCCATGTTTTTGTGCATGCAATGCCATGAGACTCTGTTTTGGTTATCCATTATATGTCTATGATTTAAATTCATATTTAAAATGAACAAAGAAGAATATTTATTGTCTCCCTTCTCAAGCTGGCATTGCAATGATATACTCACCAACTAGCTCAGAATGTTATATATGAAAATTACATGTATTTAATGCTTTCAGTTGAGGTGTTAACATCATAATAAATTCTGATGCTTAGTGAAGCATATAGAAAAATATCTAGAAATTAATGCATAAAGATATATTAGGCCTATAAAATGTGCCTGGAGCTATTTATACTTTCCTTTCTGCTACTGTTGGTGTCTGAGAAAAAAAAGAAGTATTACCTTATGTTTGGTATACAGTGAAGTGTTAAGCTATTTTGCCATCCTAAAATTGCGTATGAAAGTTGATGCAAGCTAATCTATTTTTGTCTAAATGATATTAAATATTTGCATTGTGGCACTCTTCTGCCACCAAATTATGTATAGTTAAGTTGTTATATTTAGTTGCTTTTAGTCGGACAAAGTATAGATCTGTGGAATTTAAATTAGTATAAAAATGGAGCTGCATCATGATTAAAGGGTTCTTTCCTGTTTCTTTTTTTTTAAATAAGATAAAAATATTTTTCCTGTAACTGTTTATGTTGATTAAAATCCAGTGAATGCTTTTGTTAAGAGTAGCATGTTGTGCAAACTGTGTGTTAATCTGATGCCAATTTTTTCTTTCTCTGACTCTTTCTAGGCTTTGATTGGTGGCTTGGAAGGATACGGTGATATTGTGTCTGTGTCCTGTACCAACAATGAGATTTTTCTCTTAAAGGGAGATAGAGACATAATAAGAATTTCAAATAGACCTGAAGGACTGTCATCAATAGGTTTGTATAGATTAGAAAGCTTAATATGTAGAAATTACTGGGTTTTGTATGTGTAAATTAGTATGTACCTCACGGAACATGGTGCCTATTGTACTTTTTTAATATAAAAAACCCCCAAATCCAACAAACCTGAAACAAACCAAACCCCACACAAAACCTTTCAGATTATTGCAAAAACCTGCCAGGTCCTGTAGAGATACTCATCTGTTTTGATATGTTATATTTAGAGATCTGGTTTATCTGCTTATCTGAGCTTCTCTCTTGGCTGCAGTGAGAATGGGGGCATTAAGAAATTAAATATGGTTGCCTTTTTTGAGAGGGGATCAGCATTAACCTAATGTGGCATCTCTAATCTGTGCATTTGAGAGCTCACTCTGAACCATGATGCTGAAGCAGTCTGGATTCCTGATCATGGTTATCCCTTTAGGATCAGGCTCAGTAGGTGAATATGTTGATTCTGTGCCACCTGTCACCAGCCACATTCCAGGGGAAATCTCAGCCTTCCTAGCAATAAAAAAGAAAGATTTGGCAAATAAACACAAAGAATGTTCACTAAAATTCCAAAAATAATTTGACAGTTTATTACTTGTTGCCATCTGAGTTCAACATTTATGTTGCTAGAACTCTCTAAAAGGGAGTACTAATTTTAAGACTTAAATACTCCATCTTAGCTTTGTATTAGCAAAATGCTTGTAAATATGCTATGAAGTCTCATTGGATGCTGGAGAACTTAACTTTCTTGTCATTCCATATTGATGATAGCTTTAGTCATTTAGGCGTTTCTTTGCTCACAAACTTCTAGAGGCTGTTTGTTATTTTAATCTCAACTTCCAAGTGTAGTTTGAAAGGAGCCTTTAGAAGTATATTTTTTTCTGATCGCCATAGTGATTTATCTGGTAATTTTCCTGATTTTTTTTTTTTCAAACTACTGAATGTTTGAATGAAAAAGTTAAAGATGTAGGATGGCACTTGAGTGTGTGATACAGTTGGGTCTTCCAAGCTGCAGACCTATACTGTTCCTTATACATAAACATAAATGCGGAATTTTGTTAATAGAAGCTTGATACAGGGTTTGGGGGAGGTGCCTTCGTGTAGATTAATTTGCAGGAAGTTTACATTATGTGTGTGTATGCAAATATATATTTTTTAATGTTATGAATTGAGAATTATTTTTCTTGTGCGTAAAGATTCTTTCAATACTCTCCAAGAGCTATACTCCTACTCACTTGGTGCTAGTATTTATACTTGAGCTAGTATTTATACTTTTATTTTTCTTCTGGACAGTGTAAGATGTGAATTCAAAATTGTCAAATCCTTTAACAGATACAAGTCCTAAATTGCTGACCCCATCATCAGTAGTTTCATCTGTATCATCCAGCCCTTCAGTGGAAACAGAAAAAAAAATGGTTACTTCCCCTTCAGTTACTGGTGATAAAAATGGCACTTATTCTTCAGTGAAGGATGATCTGGAAACTCCAATGCTATCAGAGAAAAGTTTTGATAGAGTGGGAGACTTGAGCAATGAAACCAGAAGAAGAGGCTGCTCTGTGGTGAGTGAATCACGAAGCAGGAGCAGCTCTGTGAACTCTGTGGACAGTGGCTCGAGCTTTATGATGTGTGCAGACCAACTTTCAGAAGCTCAGAGAGAAGGTCAACTTTCTTCACAACGGTTCAGCACCATCAGCTCTGAAGATTTTGATCAAGAACTCATTGTAAAGCCAATTAAGGTGAAAAAGAAAAAAAAGAAGAAACAGGGTAGGTCTTGCAGAACATTCCCTGCTGCTGCTCATTGTTAGAGCATGTTACATGAAAGAGTCTGTGTTTAGCAGGCTTCATTTAAATTGTGTTGTCGTGATTCTGAAATGATTGAGGGGTCATGGTGGGCCATTTCTGTTTAAGACGAAAATCTCCTTTAAAAGTGATAAATTGATGAAGTCTTTTTAGATCTGTTTGGGTTTTCCCTTTCCACTTTGTTTTGCTTTAAGTATGAAAACATGCTTCGAGTTCTAATGTATTTGTTAATGGGAGCATACAGTGGACTCTGCATCCAGTTTTATGTTGAAATTGTGTAATACCTGTTAATCCAACTGAGAATATTTGGCAGTGTCATTCTTAGCCATCCTTTTTAGTTTGATGAAATAGTGTGAGTGCTTGATAATTTGGTTTACTATATTAAGACTTTTTTTGGCTTTATATGTATCATTTAGTGTTAAAATAATCAGTATGGTTAAAATTTAGATTTAGCTTTGTCCTTCCTTCAGTTCTAAAAATATTTTGATTTCTTACTTTACACTGGAATTTAATCGATTGTATTAATATTATTTTCTCCCTTTTTTTTTGTGTGTGTGTCTGTGATAACAGAGAGTGGGACAAGGAAAAACCACAGCTCTCTGGAAGGCACACCAATTTATGAGCGTCAGCTTTCTGGTGACAGTCCACATTCCTTGAATGCAGACTCCTTCTCCATGACTTCCAGCATAATGAGTGGCAGCATTGACCATTTGAGTACTGGCTCTCCAGATCAGGAAAGCATGTTCAGTATGGAGTCCCATACAATCTTGCAGGAAGACAATGGTTCAGAAACTTTCAGTGTCCTACAGTCTCCCGAGTCAGCAGCTGTACTAATTAATGAAGAAAATGGAGATGTGGTTGATTTACAGAAACTTCCAAACAGTGACAGTGGCATGGGTACTTCAGCTGTTATAGGTACTTTGACATCTGCATCACCTCTGATGCTCACAGAAGACTTGACAAGCAGTGTTGATGGTGAATGTAATGGTGGGGTGGTTTCTGCAAGTAATGAATGCTGTCCTGCAAAGCTGAGCCAAGAGGAGGAGGACCAGGATTTTCCTACATTGTGTAAAATAGATGAAGACTTAGATAAAATGAAGCTGCAGGAGACTGAAAAACCTTTTGAAGATCCAGACCTTACACACCAGACGTTTTCGGAATGTGACAGTATGCTTGGTGTCCAGACATCCCTAACACCAAAGGAAAGTGATGAAACTGGTAGGGAAGACCAACAGCAGCTCTCTCTAATCCACAGCGCTCTGTCAGACCCTTCTGCACTCCAGTTTGACATCTCTGACAGTGTTCATTCAGATAGCTGTTCCATTTCTGGGTGGAATTTTGAAAGTGCAATCAAAGCTAAATGTAGTACTAGCACTGCTGAAAGGGTAACAGACACTCATGAAAGTAAGACTGAAAAATCTGCCTCAAGTGATGAAGAGGATATTTATGGACATGGATTGCCGTATTCGTCCTCAGAAACCAGCATGCCTGAAGTTGGTGCTGTGCCTGGTGCACAGGATGTAGCTAAGATGAGCCTAGATGAAATGGTGCTGTTAAAATCTGATCAGGTATTTCTTTTCAGTTTAATTAAAGTAGCTTTAACCTTAAAGAGAAACAGCTTTTCAGAATAAATATTCCTGCAATTACTGTGCTTTACATCTTTTGGAGAGTATTTTTCTTTTTACTTGATTCAAGTACACAAGTAAAATACAAAGCCAATGTGTTTTAACTCTTACAAAATGTGTTGTATCTGAGTTCAGAATGGGTGATATGTGCTTGCAATGCAAAGAAGCTGTTCTGGCTGTATTATTCCCAGCTGAACAAAAATGCTGTTAGAAACCCATCCATTAAAGAGTGAACAGTAAAACCCAGTCACGCTCAAAGGCTGCTCCTTGTTTGGATCTCCAGTAGTCCAAATTCTGTGTGATACTGTTCCCAAGTTCAGCTGACTTCATGGAGAATTAATGCTAATTATCTCACATGGCAGGCTTCTGCTTAAGGATTATTTTTCCTGTAAATACTCAGAATAAGAATTGTTTTTGCCCCCTAGCTATCAGTAGTAAGTATTGTTTAAAATGTTGACAGTTTCCTTTTTCTGTTATCCCTTTTTCTGTCATCATTATTTTGTGGGTAAACATTTCCAGAAACAGTAATCCTTATACAGACTACAGAAGAGAAGTACTAAAGTTATTGTAAAATCTGCAAAATTGTCAGAATCACTGCGAATTTTAGCAGAAGTCTTAGAAGGAAATGCAGTTCTTGTAGGCTGGGGATTTTGTTTCTTTTAGATCTGTAACAGCCTTGTATTGAGATCAACTAAATACTTGTTCGTGAAGACTGAGTTGTAAGTTGGTGGTGTCCTGTCTAGTAACAACTGCAGCCCAAGTGCAGAAGACTTTTAATTCAGGTTATGGTATTCTTACACTCTGTCATGTTCAGAAAATTCCACTGGTAATGTATGCAGTGCTAGAGTTCACCTCATGCAAGCAGTCAAAGTTTAAGATAGCAAGTTGTAAACCAGATTCCTGCAAGACATGGCTCCTGTACCACACAAAGAGTACCAGAGTTGGATATTTAGCTGTCTCTGCCCTCCAGCTGTCTTGTTTGCTCATCATTTCCTAGACAATGAATAATTTCCTGGACTACAGGCAGACTGTACGTTTGGATGTATTCCTTTTTTTGGAGGTGAATGGCGGGGTGGAGGAGTTTATTTTTTTTGCTTAATCTGTTGTTCTGGCAGTCTCATTGTGCACTACATGCAGCCTTAGAGAACAGTGACAGATGCAGTTTTATTTTACACAAGGCAAATTTATTCATTGATTAAAGTACTTAAGTTTAGCTTTTTTTAAATCAGAACGTGGGAGCTGCTGTTCTTACATACCCATTTTCTTACGCAGTTTGAAGACACCTGACACTGTTCTGACTCTACAGTTTTTAGTTTGCAGAGAGCTGGATGGGATACTCTGGCCCTGGTTATGGCATCCTGAGCTTGGTTGTCTCAGAAAAATACATTTGGTGCCTGGACTACCGAGGCAGCCTGTACTGCAGTGCCCTTCCTGCAGCCGGGCTGCGCTGGCAGAAGTTTGAGGATGGAGTCCAGCAAGTGGCAGTTTCTCCCTCAGGTGGGTTGGCTTCTGCTGCACTGTCACCTTGTAAATACAAAACTTGGATAGACTTGGGCATTGTTTTTGTTTTGTGGTTGGTTGATTTTTGGGTTTTTTTGGTGTTTTTTAAAAATATCAGCTATTATTTAATTAGGTGGAACTTGTCATTTTTATGAGGTTACAGATACAGTTGAGTGCATATGTAATTTCCATGTAGGCAGTTTATTGTTTGTTTGTTTGTTTTTTTAAATTAATTACTTCCAGAAACTTGGTTGTTTAGGGTTTTTTTCATTTAAAAGTAGTCTGTTGGTTTGGGTTTCTTTTTGTTTGTTTGTTCTTAAATAGTCACAATTACATGACTGCATCTTCACTACCTCTGCATCCCATGTTCCAGTTTAAGTGATTGTCTTTCTAAAAGGTTGATACTGCATTTTGGGAGGTTTTCAGCATTCATTTGCCTGATAAAAGTGAACTTCAGAAGCAGCAGTTTAGTGGTAGGCATAGAAGAGCTCCTTGTCTGTATAAAACCTTGATTTTTGTTACAGAGCTACAGAAGTTCTTGGCTGTGAGGGTGGTGAGGTGCTGGAAGAGGTTGCCCAGAGAAACTGTGGCTGCCCCATCCCTGGCACTGTTCAAGGCCAGGTTGGATGAGGCCCTCAGCAGTCTGGTCAAGTGGGAGGTGTCCCTGCCCATGGTAGGGGGTTGGAACTTGCTGATCTTTAAGATCCCTTCCCACCCAAACCATTCTGTGATTCATAATTTTAAAGTTCTTTTTCTTGTAAATGTAGAATTGGCTTTGTGTATGCGTGGGTTGCTTGATTTGATTTCTTTTTAAATACTGAAGAAAAAGCTTTTCAGTTTTAGTACATTTGCATATGAATTTGTTCTGGATGGTTGTGAATGAGGATTATGTTGGATTAAAAACAAGCAGGTTTTGGTTATAAACTTGTCACTTTCTGCCTTCTGGATTGTTCCAGGACTGGAGTGAAAATACAAAATTTCTTAGGCATTTTAATTTCTTTGTCTCCTGCCTTGCTGTAACTTTTCTTCCTTGTCATCTCTAAAAGCACATGTCAATCTTCCCTTCTCTCTGTAGGGGAAGACTTGCTCTCTGTTTTAAGAAGAAAGAAATTCTGATTGATCTGTAGCTGAGCTTTGCTATAGCCAAAACAATTTCAGAGTAGCAGATGAGAGTGGGGTTCATCCAGCTCAGTATCTTACCCTTTAGAGTAGTCAGCAGAAAAGTGAAAGGAATGGTCATGTGTCATGTTTGCCCTTGGTAGTTTCAGGCTGCAGTTGTTGGTGGCTCAGATTTTGTGGGCAAAAGGTTGTTCCTCTGCCTTTCTTATCCTTCGGTTTCAGGAATTCACCAAGCTTTTCACTGAATCTGTGGAAGTTTCTAGCATCCACAGTTTGCCATGGATGTATTAATGCAGGAGCATGTTAAACACAAAATGTCAAAATGGAATTAAATGCAACTTTGTGGAATCATTCAAAGGAAATTGATATGACAATGTAGTGTTCTGGTACAAGCCAGCAGTTAAATTTGGAGTTCCATTTGGTTTTCTTTTTTTAAGCTATATTTTAGAAGTCAGTTACTGTTCTGGTCTTGCTTTTACAAGAAAAATTTTAAGTATTTCTTAAACTTGCATTTTTGTTTAATGCTACTGGTTTGCTTTCCCCCTCCTATTAGCTCAGATGTAGGTAGGACATATCAGCTGTGACTGTTGCAGTAATTGCTGAGTGCTGTCATGTTCTTTCATTTACTTCTCATGCAGGGGCTCTTCTGTGGAAGATTGAACAGAAGACTAACAAAGCTTTTGCTTGTGGAAAAGTAACTATAAAAGGGAAACGGCACTGGTACGAGGCTTTACCCCAGGCTGTATTTGTAGCTCTAAGTGATGACACCGCCTGGATTATCAGAACAAATGGAGATTTGTATCTGCAAACAGGTACCTGAATTACTTGCAGTCTCTTTGAATTTTTCTGGGCTGAGATTATTAGATTTCAAGTCTATAGAATGATCACAATTTGCTATAAACTTTTATCCATGGCCAGGACATAGGGACATCTTTTTATCTTGAGAAACACTTGGAAACAGTTGTGAGATTTTCTGTGATTAGGAAAGTGGAAAAGCCAGTTTGTGGCCATTTGTTTTGTGTGTGCCAAGTGGAGTACCTGCAGTACAGAGAATTTATGACATGGGGGGATATGAGATGGATGGAGATAAATGGAAAGGGATTGTAGAAAATATCAAAATAATATCCTTGCTTTGAAAGTGGTATGGTGCACTGAAACATACAAACACACTTTATAACAAAAGTGGGCAGGGTAGGGGAAAGTAGAAGCTTTGTGTTTTGAAAAGCACAGATCTCATGAAGGTATGAGCTACCACTTGATAATGAAAGGAAGGTATTTTGAGACAGAAGATCATGATGTGCTTTGGAAGTATAGAGAAATGGTATGTATTTTATGTGGCAGAGAAAGCAAAGCCATGGAGGAAGGAAATGGGCTGTGCAGCAGGAATCTGTGCAGCTGCCATCTTATTGGATGTGAATGATGCACAAATTGGAAGAAGGGATAGGGCAGTGTCAACTTTGAAGTCATGGCCTTGGTTTTAAGTGCTTCAGTGAACAGGAGAGGATATATTTGGAAGGTTTTATGCAAACAATATTCAGGCTGAATGCAAGGAGCTAGGATGAAAGATGGCAGTACTAGTTCTAGAGTTAAGGGAGGAAAGTATCAAGGACTCTTGGGCATGTGAGGCTTGCACAGAGAGCTGAATTGCTAAGGACAGATTACCAACAACATGATAAAGGCATTACTGGTGAATGAAGAGAAGAACTGGGTTAAGGGGAAACTGTAATAAGACTTACTGAAACAGAACAGCATCTCTGAGTGGCTATCAGAACTCTTAGTTACCTTTCATTTAATTTTTGGCACTCTTGTAAGTTTTCTTTTAGGTTTATTTACTGTAGCGTAATATAAAAATTCTTTGTGATTAAGAAAACTGTTTTCAGTACACATCATTGTTTCAAAGATACTGTATTCATATTATTTTCTTTCAGTTAAGTGTAGTAGTTCCAGAGAAATCAAGTGGCCTGACCATGGTCACATGCATATTGCCAACAGGCATGGACAGTGGTGATGGAGGGTGAATTTTGGATGCTAATCATACTGGGCCCTGTGGAGTTTTGAATCAATATTTTTCTTCCCTTTGAGAGAATGGTTTGATTGCATCAGCTTACATTCTGCTGTTCTTAGGCTTCCAAATTTGTCTTTTGATGCAAAAAATACTCAGTATATCTGTCTTCCTGATGTGAGACAACTAGTGAAAATTGTTTCTCCAGGATCTTTTCATTCCCTTCACTGTGTTGTGTACCATTTATAACAAAAGTGCATGCTTAGAGGTTTAGAATTGAGTATTCTTGTTGGCCTAAAATACCATATGGATGAGTCTGTTCACAGTGGCAGCATGAGAAGATTAAACAAAAACTGTGCCTCCTTAGTTGTTTCACATGCAGTGTTTGTAAATCAAGCTTCAGTGTAATTGTAAAGAAGACATGTTCCTGTAGATGAGATGTAGAAATGTGTGCAAACTGCCTGTAAATCTACCAGAACCTCTCTGCTCCTTTCAGTATTGCACACTGTGGCGTGCTCTTTTGTAATTGCTCTGCTGTCACTATTCAGATCAGGTTGCTTCTCGCCCTGGTATATTTTAGGCAAAAGTTCTTCCACTACGGGCTTTTTCTTTGATGCTTCTGTCAGGTCTAATAGAGGTTTTATAAATGGAGATTCCAGGTGCTGACACTAGAGGGAGAAAAGGAACAGAAATGACAGGACTGGATGTGCACTCTGCAGGATGTTGACGGATGTACAGTGTCTTATTTTTTAAAATGTAAACTCAGCTATATTAGAGGAAGTTATTAATAGTTTATAAAAAGAACAGTTACTCAAGGAAATCGTTATCAAATGACAAATGTTAGCGTGTCAAGGATATTCCCTTCTGCATTTTCTTTTATTGAATTGCTTTATCTCTTTCCTTTTTGTTGCAAAAAGTTGAAATTTGTAAAGCAATCCTCATTTTCTGATTTCTAGGCCTGAGTGTGGATCGTCCTTGTGCCCGAGCAGTAAAGGTTGACTGCCCTTATCCACTGTCACAGGTCACATCCAGAAATAATGTGGTGTGGGCTCTGAGCGAGCAGCGGGCTCTGCTGTACCGGGAGGGAGTGCGCAGCTTCTGTCCCGAGGGAGAGCAGTGGAAGAGTGATATTGTCAGGTAATACCTCTGGTGGGACACTGGGCATAACCAGAGTGACACAAATAACTGTGCTGGAATTCCTTGGTGTTTGAAAAAGTGTTACCTGAACTTGTATATACATATATATACCTCTGTGTGTTTGCATCCATCCATCCATCTGTCCGTCTATCTATCCTTCCTTCCTTTAGTCTTTGTCCAGACATATTCAGAGTAACTGCTGTTTTTCTGTCAGGTAAATGACTGCTATGTAATGAAAGGAATTGTCATGAAGAGAAAAGAGTTTAAAAGAGTGAGAACAATTTCTAAAAGATCTTAATAATGTCTGTCAACATGACTTTTTTTATTAAATATTGCTTCTTTACTCTGTGCCATAATGGTTTTAATGAGCTCTCCAGGTTTTTGAGTGGGTTTTTTTTGGTTTTTTCCCCGAGATTAAATCTCAGCATTTTCTTGGTCATCTACACAGCTGGATAACACTTTTGTACTCCCCAGCCACAGATTTTTATAAATATTTTGTGTAGTTGGTATTTAGCTTTGTAGTTGATCCTATGCTCACGGTAGTTCATTTATGATAAAGTTAAAAGCACTGAGGCTCTACTGCTGGCTTTGAGAATGTAGAATATAGTGTCTCTTGTGACATCAGCCTGAAGCAAATCTAGGAAAAAATTCAAGTTCTTGTCGTCTGGTGATTTTATCTACTGAATATCCTATTGTGAAACCTTAACTTGTGCTACCTCCCAGCCTGGTATTTGGCTCTTGAATAGTCTAAGAAACTACTGTGTCTTTGTTCAAATGTGAAATTTGCATGTGCTTTAATTAGTTTGTTTAATGAAAATACCTGCTTGACCTACACCTTATGTACATTTCATGTTCTTGGGCTTTGTGTTAAAATTGCAGAAAGCAGTCACTGTTTGTTCTTAAATTGTGAAGAAAGGTTATCTGAAAGAACGAGCATTGTTTGCCACCTTCTCAGTGTCTGATATGATCGCCTGACCCTGTTGACTTTCTGAGCTCGAAAATCATTTACTTATGCAGGAAACTTGAAGTCCTAAATCCAGCATTTATCTTTGTCACATAGTTGGGTTGAGTTTTCTATTTGTGGTCCTTGAACTGCAGGTATTGTTCTCAGAACGGGTCAAGGAAGTTGGAGGAGATACATTTACGAAGTTGTATTATCAAAAACTTAAAGAACACATCTCTTGATTGCTTATTTACTGAACAAAACAGGGCTTATTTCGTTTTATTGTGATGTATCCAAGTTTCAAATCTTGAGTGATCCTTGAAGGACTTACGGGTTTTCGTTGTTGAATCTTTTTTACTTACACAAACTAGTAAAATATAAAGTACTGAATAACTGAAAATTTAATATCAAATGCCTTTTTTAGCTTGGGCCCACTGAGTTCAACCATGTTAAACTATTAGCATTGTAGTAGTTTCCTTAAAATACCATCAACAGAAATTTAAAGTAAGGTTTTTAATGTTTCTACTTGTCTGCATTTCCAGTGAAATGCAAGCTTTGGAACCAGTCTGCATAACCCTTGGAGATCAGCAGACATTATGGGCTTTGGATATCCATGGCAATCTCTGGTTCAGAACTGGTATAGTTTCAAAGAAACCACAAGGAGATGATAACCATTGGTGGCAAGTAGGCATTTTTTAATTTTGCTTTCAGTTTAGTCTTTTACCTTGGGTTTGTTATTTGTGTTGTCTTCCCACAAGATTCTAAGAAAAAATCAACTAATTGCTTGATGTTTTATAGCACTCTTTATTCAGTATGTTAAAACTTCAGTGTGGCTATGGCTGAAATCCCTTTTTGTGTCTGCCATAAAGAGAGGAGGGAAACCCATGGTCATCCATGGTCATCCAGAGCAGCATTGCAGAAGCTTTCAAGAACACAAGAAATGCTCTACCAGGTCATAGGATGTGCTGTTGAGGCAGAGCATTAAGTTTGGCTGCTGAATGCAGACTCTTCTCTTGCCTGCCAGTGCCCATCATTTTCCTTAGCTATATAAAATAAATAATAAGTCACTGTGCAAAAGAATGTGTTTTGCATTTTTCCATTTGGTTGAGGTTTCTTTGAGCCACGTGGAGCTGCTTGCTCCAGCCACAGTTCATGTGGGTGAAACCAGCTCTGTTACTGCAAGTTCTGTCTGGTATTGATTTAGAATTCCTGACTCTGGTTTCTCCAGCTTTTCTTGTTTTCTCCAGAGATAGGGGTGGGGAGAGAAGATGGGAGTACAAAAGGAGATTTACAGAAAATTTGTTTGTCTACATGCCTGTCTAAGTTACAAGAATTTTGGTCTATTTGCATTTATAATCCCTTTTTGCCCATGGGCATCACGAGTAACTTGGCTTTGAGGTTATTGGCAAACTGCTGCTCTTTTTGTGCTCTTAGGCATTTCCTTCCTTCCTTACTAGGAGTATCCCAGAGTACTGCCAACCTAGTTGTCCATGAGAGAACTTGGGCAATTGCTTATTTAGACCTCCTTTTGTGCTATGAATGAAAATGTCCATGAGGTAGTTGCAAAGGAGTATTGCATAGAAGTTTTTATCATGTGGTTTGAATTGCTAAACTGTGCAAGTTTCTCTCTTCCTTTGGGAAATTAAAAATTCACCTCTTAGTTTGCAGAGTTCAACATGGTTTTAGAGGGAGACATCCTAAAACATGGCTTTCTTAAAAAGCAGATTTGTAAATGGATATTTTGAGTAGAAGGGAGTTATAAGATGGCATTTAATATTGATCATTTCTTATTAGCAAGGCAGTTACTCAAAATATACCATTTTTGTTTTACTATTTTTACTGCACTTTGAATATATCTGAAAAAGCTTCTGGTGAAAGATTGTGCAGTTCACTCCAAAGCTTAAGTAATAATCAAGAGCACTTTTTTTCTTTCTCCCCCAGGTAAGCATCACTGATTATGTAGTGTTTGACCAGTGCAGCCTGTTCCAGACCATAATCCAGGCAACTCACACGGTGGCAACAGCGGCTCAGGCACCTGTGGAGAAGGTGGCTGATAAGCTTCGAATGGCATTTTGGTCACAGCAGCTTCAGTGTCAGCCCAGCCTCCTTGGAGTTAATGGCAGTGGAGTCTGGATCTCTTCAGGCAAAAATGAATTCCACGTAGCAAAGGGAAACTTAATAGGTTGGTGTGCTTTTGTGTCTTAATTTTTGTAAGTTAAGGAAATAGAAGGAAATAACTAACTACAGCTCTGTCACCACAGAAATTACCCATGGCAAGTCAGGGTAGCTTTACCATGTTTAAAAATAAAATTAAATTTTTGTTGGCATTTGGCCTTAAATACTTTCTCATTCAAAGGGAAATATTTTTCATGAAAAAGTCATTGTCAACCAGTGAACTGTGCACAAGTTACTCCTTTTAACACCTACATGTATCTCTTCTCTGGGATAAGAAGGCAATCTTAAGCTGTTGAACCTATTATATCTTGCACAGTGGAGTCTGGCTCACCATCAGTGTGACTGTGCAAGACACTAATATTATGGTTTCACAGTGCTAATAAAGGAATTGCTTTATTTTTCTTGCTATAGTTCTCAAAATAGAATATTGATTTGGTACATTTCTTTGTTTAGGTAAACACTAACAATATATCTAGGACATTTTTTAACCTCATCACCAAATTGGTCACCTGTTGAAGACCATTATTCTCCCTTATCCTCTTCTGCATTCCCAGTTTTCCCTGTGTGTGTTTACGTAGGTGTCAGGAAGGAGTTTCCCCCTTCCCTCAACAGTTTCTTGAAAGAATTTCTTAGAAAATCTTGTCTAAAATATATTTAATAATTGATTGCAATAGAATTTCTTTTATATTTCAAATAACAATTTTTAATAGAAAACAAAATTTCCTACTAATACCACTCTGTTCTTTCTTTCAAGGCACATATTGGAATAATATTGTGCCTCGTGGTACTGCTTCTGCCACAAAATGGATTTTTGTGTTGGCTTCCACAGCTTCATCTAAAGAAGGTTGGTAAATCAATGGTGCAGGCATATAATATCTGATTTTTAATTAGAGTGAATTGCCAGTGTAAGTAATTAAATATCCTAAATTACTTCAGATTTTGGTTGTCTTTTCTATTTGCAGGCACACAAACTATTTGAAGTATGGTGAAAATACATCTATAAAACTCCTGGAGATTAAAATAACATATTATTCACTCTCACTTTTAGTGGGGAGTGGCATCCAGCATAGAAATGGGTAGTTCTCAGGAGCAGCAACTTCCCAAACTGCCAAAGCATGAATTGCCAGAATTTGTAATGGAAGTGTAGGAGCAAGCTTTGCTGGAGTGCCTGTACTAACCAAGTGCTTCTCCTGTCAGTGCAGTTACTGCAGCAAAATTGCCCATTATTGGTAAAAGTAAGACTCTGTGAGGGAACTGAACTGCTGGTTACAATAGTTTGCAATTGCATTATCTAAGTACACTGGCTTTAGAGGCAAAAATGTGGTTTAGAGCTGAAAAAGAATGCTGCTTTTCAAAGGCTATTATCAAGGATAAAAAAGAGCGAAAGAATAAAGAGAGGTGATAGTGTAGTATTACTTGTGTCTTCTCTCTATTACATTCTTCAAATGAAACATTTCTTCAAATGAGATCACTTACTACTTCCTTTATTTGAGAAAAGGAGTATTTAAGTGTCTAAATAAGGGCTTAGGATGTGTATTTGTACTTCAAAGCCTTAACCTATGAATATAGCCAAGAAGCTTTGGTTTTGCCTTCAAATGTACTGATCATTGTTTTCATAAAAGGTAGATGTGTAAGCTTTCTCAGTGTGGATTAGGAATTATTGTAATAATAGAAGTGTCCTTTCCATAGGAAGCTTTTTGTGGCTGTGCCAAAGCAACAAGGATCTGTTTTGTGTCAGTGATCAGAATCCTCATTTTCGTCCTTCTACGGTGCAGCTGCCACCAGAGGCTGAAATGGTGCACTACTCTGCCTGCCAGGATGCCATCTGGGGCTTGGATAGTCTCGGGCAGATATTTATCAGAACACTTTCCTCCAGCTGCCCAACAGGGATGCATTGGACAAAACTGGATCTCTCCCAGCTAGGTATGATATTTTTATTGAGTAGACTGTCTCTTAACTCTTAGCATGCTATCAATATTTTCCAGAAGTATCTTTCAGTTTACTGATGTAGAATATAACATTTACTACCTATTGGCAGATGACTGTAGAGCATCAGGAACTGTGGCTTTTGAAGAGTGTTCTGTTTAGCCTTTTCCCAGAGACAAGTTTCCTGTGTGCAAGATACTTTGTGTGTGTTCCGTGCACCATGTGGTTGGTCAGCCTGAGGTGGTTCAACCTGACATGGTGCTTTGCAGGGTCTCCAGCAGCTTTAGGTTGGTTGGCTCTTGTAATTCATTCCAGCCATAATTGCCTGGTCTGGGGCAAAAAGCCCTGAATTTTGTGGTTAAACACATTTTTAGCAGAGTCATCAAAGCTTCCTGCCAAGGAAAAATTATGCTCCAAGAGTTGCACCATTCATGAGTGATGCAGCTGATAACACTCATGTTCAGGTTTATAGTGATGTAATAATTCAGCATAATGCTTAGAATGTGATGCTGGTTAACTGCTGTTTTCATTTGCTTAGGTGGTTGACCATGATTTGATTACTGAAATGTAGTCCCAGTTTGGAGTTTGGCTCTGGGGTAATCAGGTTATTTGCCAACTTCACGAGTAACATTCGAATCAGATTAATTTCTTTAATAGTCTCATTGTTAAAACATTCTTACCTTCATGCTAATCTGAATTCCTGTTTCAGGTGAAGATAAAGGAAATTGAGACTATGCACCATCCTCTCACAATTTTAAAAATAATGCAACTGTTTTGCAATTTTTCCATTTTTGATGGCAATGTTCATGACTGGTCTGAGAACAGACAAGCAATTTTAACTTCAGGTTTAATGAAAGGCAGACGCAGCTGGCATTTTGGTATCTGATGAATTGGTCCCAAATCACTCATCATACCACAGTTTAAACACTGCTTGATGCCTTTTACTGACCTACAGGATAGATTTGTCCACTCTGTCTTCCTCATGTTCCTTAGTGTGGTTTGAAACTCTTCTCATGAACCACTGCTTTCCAGCAGTTTAGATGGTAACTGTTCAACTGAAAAAATAAATAACTTGTGGCCATTGTCTGAAAATCTCAAAAGAATTCATACAGGAAATCAGTGCAATTGGTGTTAGATGACTGTAATACCTGGCCTGTGAACTTCAGCAGTTCAGAAGTTCAACCTTTACATTCAGCTGTTCCTGTCAGCTCTGTGGCACGTGGTGGTGGCATAGCAGAGATCTGGGGTCAGGAAATACTGAAACACTCCACTTTACCTGTCACTGTGGGTTTGCACTGAAATGGGAAAATGTTTTAGGCATTTTTCCTCCAATTAATTGCATATGGTAGATCACTGCTTAACAGGTGCATATCCATGGCTAGAAGATATAGAAGAGCCTTTATTTGTTCTAATGGGGCTGAAGAAATTGGAGAACTATTGTTACTGTTCTGGTGTATGTTTAAGTTTACTCCAGAAACATTAGTACTGTAACTGGGGAGGGCATGGCAGGGTGGGAGCAACTTTCTGTAAAGTGCAATTCAGAATTCTGTATGGACGTGATAGGGTTTGCCAGCATTAAGTTTGAAATATTCATATTGTGTTGGTAGTATCTTGCCTTTTACATTATATACCGGGAGCAGCACGTAGTAAATTATTTTGACTAGAGTTCCACTATCACTATCAAGGCTTCTAAACACAGTAAAATGACCTTTAGGTTTTAACAATAAACAATGCTGCTGGTTCATGCTGCTTGCTCTAAAACAGTAGGTGAATGTGGTTAGCATGACCTTCTCCTAAGATACAAACAGTAAGTGGGAGGAGGGAGAAACCCCAAAACATTTACATAAGGGCTGTGTTCCTGAATATCAAATTGTACTGTAGACATAAATAATACCAACTATGCCGAGTAGGTGATATGTGATTCCGTGTTTAAATGCCTCATGCTTGTCTGGATCAGAAGACTTTGACAGCTGAGGTATCATGTGACAAAGCCATTACTTCGAGTCATACTTTATTAGAAGGAATAATGAGGTTTTAAGTAAGATTTTGGCTTCGCAGCTGAAAGTCAAGCCTCTGTCTACAAAAGGAAGTTGCTATAGATGTTCTCATCCCAAGCAGTGGAAGTTTTTGTTTGTCATTTTGTTTTTTATATGAAGCTGTATGGTTAGAGGAAATTTGAGGATGAGATTGGTTGATTTGTATTCCTGTGATTCAGAAAGTTAAATAATTTTGGTTAATGGGGTATACTTACTGTTACAGATAATTAAAAGGTAAAGCTTTTAAAAAGTGTTGTCCTGTTGTTTCCTGTTCTTTTCCCCAGCAAGCCCTAGCAATTGGGAATATTGCCTTCTGCAGAAATAAATACTTTGAACTTACACTCTGTGGAACAAAATTCCACACCCCTCTTTAAGGAATACTGTATCTGATGCACTTTACAAGGATTTGTTGCCAGTTTTCACATCCCTGAAGACAGAACTGTTACCAAGAATGGGATATCCCAAACAGCACTAGCATGTTCAATTAACCAGCAGGGCCTATTTTTAGAGCCTTTAGTTTGGAGTCTGACCAGAGCATTCCTTCTGTAGTGGATCTGTACTGCTTGTGTCTCTCTTTCTTTGGAACTTGTTTTCCATTACTTAGCTTTGTTTTGTCCGACATGGGGTGAAAAAAGGAAATCAAATGTTAGATACATTACATTACATGGCTATTTTAAAATTAATGTGAGTTTCAGTAGACAGTTAACTAACAGTTCTTTCTAGTCTAAAATACCAGGTATGCATCTCTACTGTCTTTGCAGGAATCTAGACTAAACCCTAACACAAACCATGCCAAAATTCCAACACACACTTACTTGGCAGCTTTGTTTTCATGGTGCTGACAGGGTTAAAACACTGCTGCATGTTTGAGATTGTTGTAATAAATATGTACAGTGGTAAATATAAATCCATTTGAAAATCAGTTCCTTTATTTACAGATGTGACACTGATATGTTAAAACTGAAATGCATAACCCATATGCTCTCATATTTTTGAAATGCTGGTGGTGTTAGGAATGTTCTTCACAGAGTGTATTAGCAGATCAACACCTTTAAAAGTCTCCAAGCAAGGCCAGCTGCAGAGAAGAGTTCATGTTAGGTCATGTAAAAGTTTGTCTAACCACCCCTAACATTTGTCACTGAATGGTTCCCTGCTTGAATTTGGTTATTTTAATAGTGTATTTATAATGTGCTTTAAAAATTGCAGTCTCCTATGATTAAAGCATTTATTTTTAGATTTAGAAGAGGAATTTCTCATGTATGTGCTACCTGTTGGTTTTGTTCATTGTATCCAGCAATTTTTTTTTCTCTCACAAGTTGTATTAACTTCTAATCATTTTTATGTGACTGTGTTTAAAGCTTGTTTAATACAATGAAGTCTAAATACAAGTTCTGATTATCAGCTGAATTGGAAAGGAAAATGTCAGGTTGCTAATACTTTCTTTGTTATTAGGTGGTGTAAAGCTGATCAGCTTGACCTGTGGAAATCAGCATGTTTGGGCCTGTGACACCAATGGTGGCATTTATTTCCGTGTAGGAACTCAACCTCTTAACCCAAGTCTGATGCTTCCTGCATGGATAATGATTGAGCCACCTATACAGGTAAAATGTTGATTACAATTCTTTGTAACCTGGTGGTTTAGCACTATGCTAAACAATAAAACAGTAATTTTAGAATTCATGGAAAACAGTAGGGCCAGGTCTTGTAGAAGAATGTAGCATTAAGCTATGCCCTGAGTACCTGCTGTGTGCTCTGCAAGGGGCTGGATGGGCAAACAGCATAGAGCAGAGGGTGTGGGAAGGCTGCTCAAGTGGCATGGTGCTGAAGTGGCTGCCTCCCTCTTCCTTTGTCCTTATCCTTGTGAGTCTGGGGTTGCTAGGGTGCTGTGCCTGAATTTAGGGACTTACCTCCAGTGGTTTGTAAGCATGCAGTACAAATGCAGCTCTTCTCCCTTGTTCCCAGAATGGGAATCCTTTCCACCTGCCAGCTGGGAGGATCTGAGTTGAAAGAAGCCTCCTAAAGTACCCTGGGAGCATATTTCCAAAATGTAGAGAACTGACAAAATCTATTTCTCCAGTGTATGTTTGTTGCTTGGTTTTTGGGTCTTTTTAATCTCTCCTTAAACCACAGTGCTTGCTTTCATTGCTGTTCTAATACTTTGCAAGTTAATCTATGAAATGGGAGTAATTTCTGTGTCATGGCTTGGGACTGCTGTAATGGAGCTGACCTCTGACTGCTGATTTCATTCTTTACTCCTTGGCACGAAATTGCTTGAACTGAGCTGAACTGTCTGCTGATCTAGCACAGTAGCACTAGATGTGTTTGCATATTTGATTGACATTTTGATGTTACAGCGTTTCTTTTAAAGATTTTGAAATGTGTGGTACTTTTGAAAGTACACATTAGGAAACAGAAGTAAATCTGTGGCAGTGGAGTTGCAATAGTTTATTTGGTTTTTACATCATTTGCTTTTAGTTCTGCTTATATTTCATCAGCCAGTTGTTGGCTCCTGTGTATCTCAGGGTGTAACAGCAAAGAAGGGCAAGGGAACAGGGAAATGAAAACTGCAGATATGATTCCCATCAATTAGCACAGCACTGGTTCAATGACTAATTCTGTACTGGGAATGTGGTCCCAGAGAAATAGTGCCTTGTTTGGCAGAATAGCAGGGCAGACTGGTAAAATAGGTGCCAATACCCCTTGCAAAAAGGACTTGGTTACAGTGCTCATTCTTGGTGTGCTGCAGGTAGGACTTTCTGATGTAAACCCTGCTAGCAAGGGGGTAGGGCAGCAGGAAGAGACTGATGGTGTCAGTGATGACATCTCCCATAAAGGCAGTATTCTTAAAAAGGAGGGGAAGAAACATTCCATTTAAACTGAGTTTGCCAAGAGACAGAGAATTAAAAGTATCTTTTACCAAAGATCTATCCAGGAAAATACCCAAAAAGCTGTTTCTCTGTGCTGATACTTTTCTCTCTGTACTAAGTGATTCTCTACTCCTCCACTGAAGTAGATTAAACTACTCAATACAAAGGTGTTTACAAGAATTGAGATTTTCCGTGGCTCATGATTTGGCAGTGACTTCCATATGTAGAAAGTAGACAAGGTTGAAAATCAAATTATTTCCCATTATCTTATCAACAAAGCTGGATGATGTTGCCTTCCAAAAATTATAACCTTCTGATTCCCAGAGCAGTGTCATTCTCTCTCCTGTTATCTTGCCAGCTCCTGACATGGCAAATTTAATGAATCAATAGGAAAGGGCAAGAATTCAAGCACTGCTTGCAGAGAAAATGGAAATGCATGGGTTACATGCTTGTTTTGAGACAATTCCAACATGTTAAAACAAGTCATTAAAGGAGCAGCCATTCATGCTTTTACAGAGGCTTAATGCAAAATAAGAAACTATGTGACCTTTAAAAATATTTCCAAATTCTAACTTAGTATTTGGAAAATAAATATAACATGATGTCTGAATAGTGAACTATTCAGTGAACAATACTTGCTTATTAGGAGCACCTTGCTGTTCTCTGTCCCTTAATTGACTTTGACACAGTTCATGCTGCTTCGCTGTTATGTTCAGAACAACAGAAATACTGTAAGAAGTATTTCTGAATTATTCAGCCTTTTTCTCTTTGAAGGAGGAAATCAAAATTGCTTTTCACTTTCTTTAAGTACAGGAGCACTCTCAAATAACGTAATTTAAAACCAACTATGGATATTTCATTCCCTAGTAAATGTCAGAGCCAATATGACTTGCCTATCCCAGATCTCATGACTCATGAGCAGCTTGTGAGCAGCTGCAGACTCTGCTTTTGTGGTGTCACTTCTCCTTAAAGGAGTGCTGCAGTTGCACAGCATCCATCTTTGCACAACTTCACAAAGCTATTCAGACACTGCAGTTTTGATGAGATTTCACTCATGCAACAATGAGTGAATATAATTAAATTCAGTCTTTGGCTCTGTGATGCTGTATTTTTTCTTAAATCAAGGCTAAACCCATTCTTGTTTGTTACCCTTCCCTCTGTACCTCCTTACTGCAGCGTCTCTTGAGATGAAGAATAACATTATATGTTTTCTGCCCTCCTTTTTTATTTTATCTAATACTTCAGAAGTGGTTGACATCATTAGAGTATCTTGAGCAGTAGTAGTTTATATATAGATGTTTTCTGTGCTTCATCAATTTGGTTCTGCAGTCTTAGAAGTAAAAATAATTATGTAGTTAAGCACCTTTTGGAAGCTGCTTCAAGGACATTGACAAAACTGCCCAAAATGCTTTGATGAAATTCTTTTAGACCAAGAAATAGAAAATGTTTTTCCATTCTATTGTTGGTATGCAGGATAAAACTTTTATCTGCAGTAGCATAGCTCAATATACATATATATTTTTATATATGTAAAAAATTTAATTAAAAAAGCAGGAAATAAAAAGATACCCTATATTACCTACATAAATCGTATTTATAAGTGTGTATATTTATTGACATTTAATGCTTTTCAGATTTCTGGCCTAAAGTAAAAATAATTAAAAATAGAAAATTAGTATAGACTGTAAGACGAATTTAGGTTATTAAAGGGTAGAGCTTGATCAAAAGGTAGAAGTGTTTAAATTGCTTTAAAAGGTCCCCCCAAGTTGAACTGTTTGAAAATAATTCTTTGAACATTTCAGCTTTGATTTCTGGCACCTTCTGAAAGAGATGCTGAGACAAAATCTGGTCTTTAGAAACTCTTAACTTCCCACAAGTACAATTTAAAAACTAGCCTTAAGAACCACCTTCTCAGGCATCTATCAGCTAAACAACTTCATCTGACAAAATTAAAGGAAACAGAACAAATATTTGTAATAAGTGACTAATCATCTATTCATTGTAAATAATCAGTCTTACTTTAAAAATAGAGACATTTTGTCACTGGTTTAATTGCTGTTCTTTGTTAATTTGTTACCAAATTTCATAGAGAATAGAATTGAAAAAGTAATTTTATTAAATCCAGAAGTCTGTTAAAATATCCACATAGCTTGTCCGAACTGTGGAGTACAGGGGGTTTATTTAAGGAAATGTTTGGCTACTGCATAAAGCTTTAGTTGATCATTTGTAGTTCCCAGGGTCTCAGCAGATGAGCACTGCTTAAATTAGTTTACCATAAAATTGTCACCTCTGGTATGTGCATTTCAGATTAAAAAACCCATTTTTTTGCCCTTCCCATAAACAACCTGGAAATTGTGTCTCTAAGCTTGATATCATAGATAAGAGAAATTCTTGCAGGTAATAGAAGTTTTTACTGATATAGAAGGAACTATTTATTTCTTACACACAGCCTTCCAAAAAAACTAAATTAAGGCAGTTCATGCTTTCACAGTCATTCAAAAATTATTAAAACTATAAAACAAATGAATGTTTTAAAATACCATTTGAAATTTAGGCAAAGTATGTGTAATTCTGAAAAATCAATACAGGATAGATTTAACTTCTTTTCAATACCTTACATTGAACATATGTCAAGAAAAGGTTAGGAGGTTGGTTGTGCCTTACAGATGAGTGGTGACTTGTTAGAAACAGTTCTCATCATCTTTGTTTCATTTCCTTTATTTAAATAAAATTCTGCTTTCCTTACAGAACACTTAATGTGGATCTGGGGACTTTCTTCTTCTGCATCTGCCTTGCTTTTGCATTTCTCAGTAAGATCTCTGTTATTGTTAAGGCCAGCTTTTCATTAAGTGGTACTTAAAGGAGGAAGTGGAGAGCAGTCCTCAAGATCAGATTTTGCCATTAAGCTGAAATGTAGGAAGGGTTTGTTTGAAATGATCTTCAAGGATTGAATCTTTAGAGGGGAAGGAATTTTTTCTGTTGAAGATGCTTTATAACTTTTACTTCAGAACCATCTATGCCACTTTTAAACTTGTCATGGAAATCTCTGTTCTTTCCAATGCGATATCTACATGCCTGTTCTTTCCAAGTCCAGTGGTTTTCACTAGCACAGACTAGCTTGCATTACTCAGCCGTTGCACAGACATTTACTGAGTTGCCACCAGTTCTGCTTTGGAGTGCTAAGATGACATTCAGACTTTATTAGCCCAAGTCTGCTTAGGTTGGAGAAGTAATACACTCATTAGACCTGATTATCTCTAGACCAGACTAACTAGTCTGTTCTATATATCTTCACTCATGTTTGGCCTCTGAAGACATTCAATAGGGAGAGGATTTTCCTGGAGGACTGCACTTTCCAAGATGATGTAGAGAAAAGCTGTTTGGCAGCAGTGAGAGCAGCTGTGTCGAGGTGGGTTGAAAATAAGTATAGGAGATCAAAACTCCTGCAGCTGTGTCTCTTGTTTAGCTGATTTAGAATGCCATAATGTTTAAGTTCAAGTCTGTGCTATTCTTCACAGGCATGCCTGTCTTAAGTAATTGTAAGTTACGTAAAAGGTGCTTTGAGAGGCTGAAAAAATGCAATTCCAGCATTTGTTCTGAAGCTGCCTCACACCAATTCCATTGCTGAGTGTAGTGCTTATTATCTTCCTCTTTGCTGCTAGTTAAGAAAACTGCTGTCAGTATATTTCACTGTATTTCTCTGCTTTGGAGTTTTAGCCTTCTGGTACTTGTTTTAAGGCACTGCTATCGCTGTGTTCAGTAAAGTGTGTGTCCAGCCTGTCACAGGAGATAGCAGTTGTTATCAGCACCAGAAGCTTCAGGTCACGGGAAGTGCTCACAATGGGATACACCCAGAAAATTCAGTGGGCAATCCTCCTGTGTCCTTCTGAAATGTGATCTCAAGGTGGTGCATTTGCTTTTTGACAAGACTGGCTGAAACAGCAGTTGTGGGAAAGAGAACCTGCAGTTTTCATACTTCATTGTGTTCATTACTTGAAACTTCTTCATACCCACAGCTCTTCTAGTATTCCTGTATTTTGGTTAGTTAACACAGAATTAGATATTTAATTATTTTTCAGAGAGGTGAAGAAATATACTCAACATTCAGTTAGCCAAATGAAGTAAGTACAACTACCATTAAGTTTTGAGAGTTTTTTGGAGTTATTCTATTTAAAAATAAAAGCACCGTGGTATAAAAACTCATGGGTGGAGGATGCACATCACGATTTAGCTGGTGCAAGCTGTGGTTGCACAGAGTAAGGAGACACCCTGGGATATCTGCTGGACACATCAGACCCTTTGACCTTGAATTAGGAGCTTGAAGGCCCCTCCCTATAAAGTATTACTGTCTCCCTGCTTTATGATGATGCGGTGAGCAGACGAGGTGCCAACCACCTCTCTTTGCAGACCAACCTAGCAATCAGTTGCCTTCCCAGAGCTGGGTTGTGTCTTCCTGCCTGGAGGTGGTTCCCTCTGCCACCTCCCCTGACATACTATTCAAAAGTTCTGTGTTATTGGTCACAGCTGATCCTCCAAAAAGTGGTATGCTTTCCTTGGTAAGGCATTTAAGTTTCAAAAACTAAAGAGGTGCACTTCACTGGCATAGGCTGCATGAGAGGGTGTTTTGTTGATGCTTGTTAAAAGTGTGTTCATTAAAAAAACCAGAATCACTGATTGCTCAGAGTTTTGCTTATACAATGTTTTTATTACCTACTGCTAAATTGCGTTCTGTTTCATGGGAATTTGCATGTAGTGTTTACTTACCACACATTTCCGTAAAAAATTAATTGTTACTCTCCTAATAGTTCAGTTCTTCAGTATGTTAGTGGTAATTACCGAGAGCTTATCTCCTACATTAAAATTTATAATCTTAGTTATAAAACAGAAGACCAGAAGACAGTTGGGCAAACCTGAGTAGGCCTGTAGTTTGTATGGTCTCTAAAGTGGTTACATGAAATTTAAATTATTTCTTTTTTTTAATTGCATCTAAGGAACAGTTGTACTAAATATTTTTAAAGTATTTTATGGTTCTGATGAGAACATGTTGAAAAGTTGCATGGGTTTGGTTTGGTCTTTTCTATGATTTGATACCATATGTTGTTGTCTTTCCCATGTTTCTGCAAGAAAAAATGTTGGAATTAAAAATTTAATGCTAACAGAGGGGAGAGGTCAAGGAATTTACTCCTTGGCTTTGCTTAGTCTTCCAGATTGAGCTAGTCACAGCACAGTAGATACCTCCTTGTTTGGAAATACCCAAGTAATGCCTTTGTCCCTTTTATTTACTAAAGGCAGAAAGTGGGGGAAAGGGTCCTGTTGTTGTTCTAAGGCTTCTGAGGAAAATAATGCTCCAGTTTTACAGACAACAAATAGTTATGTTTTTCTGACAATTTAATGCCAGCTTTACTGAAGAACACGTGGCATCAAGGAAGATCAAACATAGATTCCTCTTTCCTGCTCGTGTATATTGCCTTGAACTTCTCTGCAGAGAAAAAAAGCAGCACTTAATTTAGCAAGCTAATGCTGAAGAAGCTTTATAACCTTTATTTAAATGAACCTCAGAAAATAACATATAAATAGGGCTGTATTGGGAGAGAGTCTCTCTAAGTTGCATTCTTTGTTTATTGTCCTAATTAAGAGGGTCTGGATGCTGTTAGTCATGAAAATAGTCAGATTAGTCTGATTACACACATCATGCTCAAGAGTGTGAGAAGTATCTCTGATGTGACCTTCTTACAGCCTGGCCTGGATCAGCTGAAGGTATTCCTGATTTGTCATTTGAAGGCAAGGAGAACATTTGTGCTTAATGTAGCCACCAGCCTGTTATGAAAAGGATTGGGCTTGGGCAGGCTGATAATGTTACGTTTAGTCTTCCTTATCCTGGATATTTGCAGCAGAACAGAGATAGTGGAGGTTTGCTGGTACATGGACTCTGTGCTCCTGAAAAGTGACGTGGAAAATGTTCTGGTCCCTTTTTTGTGTGCATGTGTTTGTCCTTTCTTCCTTGACAAGGAACATTAACCATTTGGGTTCAGCTGGGACCAATAAGACAAAATGTTTGAGTAGTATGTAGGGAACAGTGGGTGGGCAATGTCTTAGTTTCTACTTTGGATTTTGTTTGATACTATTGTTTAAATTAAATTCTTACACTGAAATTTTTTCTCTGTGTTTTGCAGAAAGAAAGGAAATAACTTGCACAGAATTATAAAGCTAATGGATAATTTGATTATTTAAATATGTTTAGCATAGATATTGTTTCTTGATATTGTTTAACAATTTGCCGGTTATGTGATTCCTTCAAGTTTACTTTTTTTTATCAACACTATTTTCTCAACAGACATGTGGCACACTCTTTTTTGTTCTTTCTATTTGTAGCAGACAACAAATCTATCCACAGCTCTTAGTATATTGTTTTAATGTTGAAAATTACATGTTTAGTAGTGTTGCAGTCCGTGGTTGTGATGGGAGATCCTCCGTATAAAAAGACAGCGACTCGAGTGTTTGTAGCCAAGGCACAAGACCAGAGGATGGGCAATCTGCATTCTGTTCTTGGCTGAAACAGGCAGACTGCTGAGATTTTTTAGAGTTTAGAAATTTTTGGGACCCCAAGTAAAAGGAAAACAGTGTTCCACTATTTTTTATCCCGCAGTGATGAATATTGTGGATGAATGTATAAACAGAGTTTGGTGTGTCAGTGTCAGAGGAGGAAGCCTGAGACACTGCTGCAAGGTTCTTTAAAATTCTAAATTCTCCAGTAAATTACAAATAGGACACGTTTCACAGTCAAGGTATATAAATCTCGTGAATGCTGTTGGAATTTAAGCTAGCTGAGTAAGGGCTATGCTGAAATAATTTATTAATTTTCATGGTTATCAGTCTCTGAAATGTTATCAGCAGGTTTATGAATTTGCACAGATTACTCTCTTTAGTGCTGTGAGAGAACTCTATTTAACCTTTAACTGCAGCTGTAGAGATTTTCTTGTTATATAGATTATATAATACTTAAAGCATGCTTTTGGTAATTAAAACTTAGCAGAAATGGGAGATAGCTGAGATAGTATCGGCACGATTGTTCCAAGAAAATGGTACATTATGTCAAGAAAACTTAAAAGTAATTTTATCCACCTAACTGTGGTAACCATGAGAGTTACCTTCAAGAACAACAACCTTCGTGTTGTAGATGGCTGCTTTCTGTGTAAAAAATAACCCAGAGGTGAAACCTTTGCAACAGACTCTAAGAATTGCCTGTATTTGTTTCCAGTGTCTTGTCCCTGGTTTGTGCCAAATGCTGCTGTGTATAGTGATGTCACTGTGTGTCCTGTCAGTTGTGTCCTTTACTGGCTGTTCCACAGCAGAAAGCTGGTAGGTGGAGGTGAATTGCCTGGATCCTTTGCAGTAGGAGTGAGTAAGAAGATTGTTTTATTGATATGAGGTTACCAGAAATAGCTAAGTAGCCTGAAGAAGGAAGAAAAGCTGGAAATAAAGTACCCAGAGAGGTAGGGAAACTTAAGCAGGAAATGAGCTCACTTAGAAAAGCAGAGAAGAATATTTGACCAAGCTTGTAAACACATTACTTTGAATTTGATCACACTCATTTGTTTCTTAGATGTGTAGGTGCTGCAGAATAGGGTAGAAGTAATTGCTTTGATTACACTTGAGCTTGCAGTGGTATCAGGAGCAATTCAGCTGAGATTCATGCAACTCCTTTCCTGGCACTCTGTTGGGGTGTTTTGTCTGCTTTTCTTAGCCTCCACTACCTGTAAATCTGTAGTGAATGCACAGGCTTGGGTACTAGGTGTAAACACTCAGTGTTTTTCGATGGAAATACTCCTTCAGCTCTTTCTGAGAATGCTTTTCTAGACAAAAGACAGTGCAAGAGAGACATGGTATTGTGACATACAAGAGTGGGGAGCAAGGTGCACAAATCCCAACAGTTCAGCAGCAAAAGTCCCACTGAGGTGTCAGGCACAGTTTGTGAAGGACTCTGGTTGGAACATGAAGTGTATTGCAGAGCACAGGCAGACACACTGTCAGTTTGTGGTGTGGAGGAGATGGGGGAAAGGTGGCAGAAAGTACTGGATCTGGGGAACAGGTGGCTGTTTAGAAGAATGTGGTAAGAAGGAAGTAAGTGGAATTTAAAAAAAAAAAAATTAAAAAAAAAGAAAAATGAAAGGCAAGGGTCTCCTCTTACGCAGTACTTCAGCCTGCACAAGCTAATAATTGCTCAGCTCCCTTATGTGAAAACATGGAACTGCAAGAGTAAACTGTGGAGAGGGATGTGAGATGGAGCTGGAAGCTGCACAGTGGTGAGGCACTGCCCCATGACAGGAGTGTGGGGAGATGGGCAGGGAGAAGTGGGAAGTGAGAGCCAAAGCAGCTGTAGAAAGAAGTGAATAAAAAATGGAGGGGAGAAATGGAAACAGGGTCAGGAGTAAGGAAAACTTGCAGCAAAGGGGCAGAAACTCCAAATGGGGAAATTGTGTGGGGCTTTGGGGTGTTTTGTTTTGGGTTGGGGGGGGGGTTGTTTGTGGGGTTTTTGGTGGTTTGGGGTTGGGGATTTTTTTTGGTTGGTTGAGGTTTTTTTTTTTCAATACAGTAGTTTAATACCAATCTGAAAGTAGCTAAGCAGCTATATATTCTATTTAGTTAGTGCTTTTCAAGACAATTACTGGCTTAATTAGTAAGGGTTCAAACTGCAGCCACTTGTGAATTTTCTGTGACCACAGGAAATACTTGATCAAGCCTCTACCAGCCTCAAGCTTCCAACAAATACTTAATGAGAGGAAAAACATGAGAAGATAGTCTTTCCAAGGCCTTGAAACCTGAACAGACAGGATTGATTTGGTGATGCAAGTCAGACATGGTTGTAGCTTGGTCAGACCCAAGTCAGCACCAGAATTTTAAAAGCAAAACCAAAGCAGGTAACTGCTGTGTACACAGAAGGCCCACCTGGGACTGGGTTGTGTGCTTATATATACATGCAGATCATGCTTCTTTATCCCTAGGTTTATACACAGAAAGAGCTACTTGCTCTTCTATTTAGCACTCTGGAAATTCAGCTTATGCCCATGAGGCTAAAGCAGGGAATACAGTGCTGCTTTGTGAGGTGATGAGGTATTTCAGACATCATACTGTCTTCTGCAGTGCCTTTATTAGGCTGGCGTGGGGAAAAACTTTTAATAAAACTTTTAATTTTTTTCTAATATCTTTGTTTTAATTAAAGTACATGTTTTGCAGGATATTTGCAATCCTACCTGTTGGCTGATGTATTTTGCTACAAAATCACTATTGTTATGATGTCAGTGCCACTGATATTGAACAGTAGTTAAGGCAAATCTCTGTAGTAGCAGGTGGAGTAAGGACATGCCTGGGAGCAGAATGGGAAGTGTGTTTCACTTGTTTTTGCCAGCAGGTAGTGTTGTGGATCCTCTCCTGCAGGTGTGGCTGCTCCAGTACTGCAGGGCTTTGCAGTGAGTTCCATGGTTGTATTGCTGTAGAATGGAGTACAGGCAAGAAGGCAGATCATCATTTCATTGCAAAGAGAAGACATTCAGACCGTAAAAATGCACTGCTTTAGAATATGCTTAGAAATAAAATGCAGATTTAGTAATGTTAGGAAAACTTTCTGTAAGGCAAGAGGAGAATATTGCAATTTGTGCATTTCATTGGAAGAGTTCCCTTTTCCAACTTGCAATTGAAACTGTGTCTGATTGGAACAGCAGTGGTTAAGCAAACACTAACATTATTAGACTTGAATGCTGAACATTATATATGAATATCATTATCAGTAATGATACATTCATTCATATTCGTTTTACACTTACAAAGGGATAGACTTTTTGGAAAATGGATAATTTTGTACACTAGTACATAAAATCTGAGTTAACATTTCTCCCTGTCTTTAGTATGTGGTAAATATTTTACTTCTCTTGTGTACTTCTATGAAAAACAAGTGCTACAATAGTACAAAGATACAGTAGTACAAAGTTTAAATACTGTGCTTAATTTTTATAGCCAGTAGGAATCAACTTGGTCAGCATTCATTCAAGTCCAAATGATCAGATGTTGTGGGCACTTGATAGCAAATGGAATGTCCATGTACGAGTTGGAATTACAGATGAAATGCCTGTAGGCACTGACTGGGAACATGTACCAGGTAAAAATTAATACATCAGTTCCTTGTTGTTTCTGCCATTTTCTTAGTGGTTTAGTGGTTTTTTTTTTTTTTGGTTGCTTTTTAAATTGGATAGTAACGCTTAAATATTTTATTTTTTTTGCAATCAAGTGTTTGATAAGGGTTATGTTATAAAGAGGACCTTGGTTTTACTTAAAAACACTGAGTTTCTAACTGGGAGAAATACAATGTGTTTTTACGAATTTGTGTTGTGTTATTTCAGGCTGCTGCCACTGACTTAGTAAGTGGTGCAGTTCCCTTTCAGTTATAACTAAATCAGAATTCCTAAGCAGTAGGAGACTATTGTGCTGTGGGGTTTTGTATTTAATTGTGATATCACATGAGGTTTCTATCTAGATGTGGGTAACAAAAACCTAATGCTATTTTGCACATCTTTCTACTAATCCTGTGTGCTGGATATCTTGTGGATTAGGTAATTACACTTTTGCCCTGCCTTTAAATAAAACTACATTTTGTTTCTTCCTAAATAACTGCTCATTGATGCTACCTGCTTTTTATAGATTTGTCATTGCATTAACTCATGGCGATTAATTGCAGAGTACTTGTGAAGAAGGGGGGAAAGTCCAAAATGCCCCTAATATTAACCATTTTTAGACAAATTAAGATTGTAATTGTTGGCTTATTCCCCATGTGGTATTCATGTACAGTGGAGGCTCCAAAAGCATGTTATGAATGTCCTCAAATAGGATGTTGCTTGTGGCTGTGGCCACATAACAAACTGTATCCATGGTGGGATAACCCGTAGGGTCAATAGATCCCTCTTAAAAAGATGTTTTTGTTCACCAGTCTTTCATGTAAGAATATATAAAAACTATTGCAGTCTTGATGTCTGCTCTTAATGTACTTTCTGCGAGTGTATTTAGTGTCTAGGAAAGGCTGATTGTTCCCTGCTTATGTCCAATTCCCTGTAGGTCTGCAGGCCTGCCAGCTGGCTCTGAGCACCAGGACTGTGTGGGCACGCTGCCCCAACGGAGATGTTGCTCGTCGCTACGGCGTCACTGACAAGAATCCTGCGGGAGACTACTGGAAGAAGATTCCTGGAAATGTCTCACGTTTAACAGGCAAGTTGGTTCTGCGTGACAGTCTGTCCAAAACGCTGTGATGTCTGCTTTGAGTTCTGCCTGATGGTGTTCAAGCTGACCATATGCAGGGAGAGCTGCACACCCTGTGTTTCAATAAGGGTGCTTTTATCACATTAGTAAAAACCTTTTCTGGGTATAACTGGGAAAACAGATCCAAATATTATTTATTTAATGTTTAGATTTGGAACCTGCTACTGTAATTAAAGGATGGTAATTTATGCTTTGCAGTGACCCCTCTAGATGAACTGTGGGCGATCAGTACTTCAGGATCTCTACTCCAGCGCCTCACTAAGACCTTTAGCCATTCCCATAGTTTGCAGAAAAATAATGACACCTCTGTTCTGCTTCACCCTGATGATTTTGAAGATGAATGGGAAGTCATATGAAGTCTGTCAAGCTTTTGAAGCAGTGAAAAAACCCAGAGGACAGAATTTCTGTAATGTATGTACAGAACATAGGATCTAAAAGCCACTCATATTGGACCTATGATATTAGCACTTTTGTATTGGAAAACTGAGCTGTTAAATAGCCCCCAAGCTGTGAGTTCTGATGTTTTGTTACATAATTTTTTGGGAGACTCTTTAGGTGTGGCATACTGCAGTTGTTATACCGTACTACTGTAGAAGCTCCTTTGGAAATATAACTCTTAAGCTAACCTTACTAGCAATGAATGTGAGTACTTCACAACAGCATGCACACTAATGTACTGATTTTGAGAAGGAATTCTGTTGCATTAAATATTTCTCTACAGCGGAAACATTAAGCATTTCTCAGTTTCTTCTTGTACTTGGAACTCCATACCATACTGATGGGATCACTCCCTGACTGTTGTACATATATTTAGAATTATTTTTCCTTGCAGCATGGAAGAAAATATGGTGAAGTGTTTCTTAGTAAAATCTGAGAACATCATGATTACACAGTATTGGTGTTGAAATGAACTTAGTTTGATCCATTTCCATATAAATAATTGCAAGGCTGTACTAACCTTCCATTTCCAGAAATTGTGTTCATAATTTGGCTTCATTCACAAGGCAGAAGTTTAGATTACACCTAATATCAGGGGGACTTTTGCCCATTTCCATAGCCATCAGGAAGCTGACAGAGTTTTGAGGGGGGGGAGTCCCAGTTTGGAACAGGGAGAGGTTGCTTGTTGGGTTTGTAGTACAAAGCAGGAATGTACAAGGCAGCTTTCATAATTCCTGTTGTGCTGTATTTGTGCCTCCAGCCAGTGCTTTAACATTTGGACTCATATTGTTCTGAGTACCAAACTTAGATGTATTAAGAAATAAAATGGTAATTGATAGAATTACCTATATATCCCATTAAAAATTGTGATATTGTGAGAAAATACTTAACAATATTCTGATTTTTAGCTATGTTAGCTAAATTTTGAAGTGTCTTATACTTAACAGATGTTGCAGCAGGAATATGTGATGAACTGGGAAGTAACCTAAGTTAATCATTGCAGTTTATTTTTCTTTATACTAAATCTTCTTTGCAAGATACCTCATCTTTTTTAAGCAATAGAATTATAGATGAGAGAACCTGAGTTCAGTATGTAGGCGGAGGAGTAATTTTGTGTTTGTTCTAAGCTTATAAATCATCAGAATGTTTTATGCAGCTGCTAACCAATACTGTAAAAGAGCCAGCTTCAGGAAAGGCCAAGAGTTGAAAAGTGGGGAACATTTCTGTTTTCAGAACTTAACACATATGGAAAAGGATGTGGGTTTTTTTTAACCTCTGTTCTCTTTCAGAATAGTTCATGCATGTACTGCACTGAACTTGGAACAAACATGGTGCAGGGTGAGAACGTGAATTGGTGGAGAGAGGACCAAGTTATGTTCTGTTTTTTCGGTAGCACTTGTGATACTGGCTGTCAGTTCTCAGTCCAATCTCAGTCTTACAGGAAGAACAGATTTATTTCCCTTTTACAGATGATATATTTGCTTCTTTGCTATCTCATCTCATCTCATCTCTATACAGAGATTACCCCAGAGGGATTCTTTTAGCCTGTCTAGAAGTGGATGGTAATGGAATCAGCTTGTGAAGTAACCCAGTCTGTTTAATGCAAGCATTGCTTGGTGTCTTGAGGACCCCAAAGAAGCTGAAATTCAGGTTAAAAGTATCTTGTGGCAACTCCAGAGTTAATCACTTTGGAGAAAGGACATGAGTACTTCTCTGTGCCCTCCAAGCACCAGATGCTCGAATACAATGGCATTATTTAATAGTGACACTTTTGTATTACATTTTTCAAAGTCATCTTAGTAATGGTTTGAGCTTGCTAGTTGTTTATTTACTGTATAATACTGTTCTTGCTATGATCGTTAATATTAAATTGGTGTCAAGAGCTCTTACAGACTACTTTTTAGGGTAGTTTCAATGAAATTAGGATGGGATTTTTTTACTTTTATTTCTGTATTTAGGTTTTTGGTTTTGTTTGTGCTTTAAGACAAGTGCAATAAATTAGATTTTTAAGAAATAAGTTGCTGTGGTAAGACTCATCTGTTGTATGATTTACAAGAGAGTTCATTATGTCTGGCAATTGTCTTGTTGTGAAAGACTGTGCTTATGAAATCCCTGCCTAATACTGCCCCAGACAACATAGTAATGACAATGTAAGGGCCTGGACACTATGAAGTTTATTATATATATTTTTTTAATTGTGACAGGTGTCAAGCCAGCAAAAGGTTCATCTTTCAAGCAAGGACAATTAAACATGTCTCATATCTGAATATTAAGCTTGTTGCCTCCATATTAAGATAGTCTTGCTGTAATAGGAGTAAACAAATTCCTTTCCTTACATGCTGAACAAAATTTTCACATTGAATATTTTAGCTCTCAGTGAAAAATACGCATTTGTGGTTCCAGCTAGAAAATGGTGAATATACCACGTGTGCTGTAACTGCACCCTTCCTTGAATTTTGCATTATCTGAGCACTTCCTGTGTTTCTGGCATTTTTCTGGAACTGCAGCTGGGGCTTAAAACAGAACACCTTGGCTTCACTTCCCTAAGGAGAGAGCTGTTTCCTGACTGAGTTGGGACCTGGGTAACTTCACACAAGAAAACATAGCAGTGATTAATGAGCCTTCTGACTCTTAAACACACTTCCAGCCCCAGGAATTCTGTTCAGATTCAGATGGCAGTGTCCCTGCTAATTATCATTGCTTTAATCTTGACAAACTGGTTCAGCTGCTTCTCTGACTCCTGCAGGGAAAAATACTCTCCTTACAGCACGGGCTCCTTACTCTTATGCAGGAGTAATCCTTGTGTCACAGCATCAGGAAGATGACTGGGATGAGTTGTTATGAAATAGCCATTCTAGATAGATGAGAAACTCTTGGTTTTGTCTCACAGCAATAAAAATAAATAGTAGCATGTTAAATGGTACAGAGAAAATCTTTCACTAATGAGTGTAAAAGAAAATACATTAATTGTTTAAGTAAGATAATAAAACTGTTGTTATGAAACCTTGCTCCTACTACTAAGAAAATTACAAGGAGAAGTCCTTCATTATGAACTTGGGTCGTTGTCTAAACATAGCTTTATTGTGCAGGTACAAAGTTTCTTCAGCCTTCATCACCTGTTCAAAGAGTGTCTGGAATGGACCAGAATCCCCCTTCTTCCCACACACTTGTGAACATCAGAACCCCATAACTCCTCTACATTACTTTTCAATAGATGAGTTCTGCCAAGCATTTCAAAGACACTTGTGGGTTATTTCAGACTTGTGTGACATTCTGGTTTATATTTTTGGTTTTCTCTTAAAACACCCTTTAATGAGTGAGCTGTTGCTAGTTGTTTCTGCGAGTTCTGGATAGTTTTCAAGGAACAGCCTTGATACACCTTTTCAGTAAATGCCGTTCTGAGTATAAAGGCTTGAAATTTAAGTGCTTGTATGCCTATGGCTTTGCCTGGTTAATTAGCAATTAGTGAAGCATAAATCGTTTGTGAAGGTATGGAGTTCTCCTCATTACCTTGGTGTAAGTTCTCAGGTCTCCAGTTTTTACATTAACTGGCCCTGTCTATATCCCATCCCTACTGTCAGGAGTAGAGAGGTAAGACTGGATTGAGGATTTCCAGTTATAAAATGTGAGATCCAAGTTTTATTCCTCTTGCAGCGTTCTTGAAAGCAAAAGTTACATGTTGGAAATAGTGTTACGGTGGCAAGTAGCCAGCAAAGAAAGCTGATGGATCCCTTGCCAAACAAAGTAGATCACCCCGATTGTTTGATAATGAGTTATTGTAGTTAAAAATAATCACTCACACATCATAATATAGAGAACTAGCTTTGAATTACTGGAAAGTGAAAGTTGAGTTGCAGTCACTATCTTTTGTGAATTACTACAACCAGAGCTCCACCAATAAAGATTAAAATGTCACGTTAAATGAAATTATCTCCCGAGTCTGCTGAATAGCAATACCTAGGTTTATCAGTTATGGATTTCTCACAGCTTGAAATCAAGATGGGAAGTGAGGTTTGGGGTCAGTGCAGGAAATGTTTTAGAGTATTCTGTGGCTGGTATCACACTAGAAGCTGGGTAAAATTACCATGATAATTTCTTTGGTCTTTGAGTCTACCTGAATTAAAACTTATTTAAATACATCGATCAAATTGTTATATTAGCTATAAGGTTAAAATCCTGCTTCATGCTAGTGGAGGAAAAAAGGATAGAAAAAGTAAAGATCCGGTTGAGAATCTGTATGTTCTTATGGATGGTGGACTTTTTATATATGTATGTGTGTGTGTGTATGTGTATATATATATATATATATATATGCGCACATATATTAAAGGTTTGATTTCTATTCTGTAAAAGTTGCTAATGATAATAAAATACCAAAAAGTACTAAATCCTCCAAACTGAAAAATGCCCTTACCATTTTGGCCCTCAAATTTCTTCTAAATGCAGGGATTTTTATAGCCTGTGATTCTGATAGAGGCATTGAATAGTACACAGCTGAACAGCACTGAGTGGAGCTGCAGTTACAGATGAGTCTATCCAACATTATTTGCTATTTCTGATACAGGAGAAACCACTGACTTGTTTTCCTATTTTAATACACTTTTCTTATAACCTCAGCTGAGATACGCTTAGAGCAGATAAAGGAAGGAGACTTCAATTTACAGCACTTGTGTTTTGAATCTCATATCCAGAGAAAATGTACCCAAAGATGTGCACAGAATTGTATTAACATGCTGGACTCACCATCCTGGTTTTGCACAAGTGACTGTGTGCTTTATTTGTATTCAGTGGACCTGCTGTCTAATCAGTGTGGGGAGCCTTTGCCAAGAGCTCTCTGCTATTAAGGGTGTGCAGAGGTATCTTGTGTATGGAATGGAGAAGTGACACAGGTGTTAACATCTCTTAAAGCATGAAATGAGAATACTCAACAGATGACTCTTTGCTGAGGCTGTCAAGCGGCTATATTTTTCCCTAAATGTGGGCTGGATGAGTTTAAGCTAAGCCCTGCAGGGTCAGGTGAAGGATCAAGCTGACTAGATCTCTCCCAGAAAAAAAATACAAGGCTGGGAGGAAAGTTCCAGGGAAGCCCCCAGCAGAATTCCTGGCACATGTGCCTGGCTACAGAGCAGGGGGATGTACCACAGAGAATGAATTTGCTTGAGCTGCAGGGAAAAAAACTGCAACTGCCAGCAAGAAACCCCACAATCCCTGGTTGTTCTAGGGAACAGACCAGCCAGCTGATCATGGGAAGTGCAAAGTAAGTAGGGTAATTGCTAGAATGACTGAGATTTTACTTGCTCAGCTCCCACGCTTCTCTTGCTAAATCCGTTCTGTGCCTCAGCAGATGGGCTAAGGTCTGTTCCTTCCGTGAGCCGCACCCAGCGCTCCAAATTGGGAATAGAAACATGTGAAGCAATGGGCTTGCACTTTGTTCTATGGTGCTGTGGTGAAAGTCAGACCTTTGAAGTTAAGGAGAACATGGTAAACGATCAGTGTAACACTTTGAAATAACATGTTTAGCACTGTTGGTTCTCTTCCTAATTGCTGTAATAATAATGCTGACCTTGTTAAATATTAACGTTGATGCCATAGGTGCTTGTGTAGGAGATCTGTTGGGCTTCAGGTCTAATTAGCTGGTTATTTAAAATACTGTCAACATGAGGCCTGTTTAAAGCCACAGCAAAAAAATCTGAAATGCTTGTTTGTCCATACTAGGAATGGATACACTGGAGAGCTGAACCTCCTTGCTTTTAAGGCCTGCTGATGGCTTTTCATACTGTTTTTGCTTAGTGCAGAGATCTTTCTCTTGTCCTTTCATGCATTTGCATGATGCCTATATAGAGCAAATCGTTTGAGGAAAACACAGGCAACTGAGTGTTTTGTATGGCACCTTCTTTCCTTCCTCCCCATCTTGCCATTTCTAATTGCTGTAGGATGGGAGTTGAGGTCCAGGGAGGTAGTGAATCAGCTCCTTCTACTTCAGTTTTAATAAAAAAACAGAGCTTAAAGGAGCAGGTTTCTGTGTCAATTTTAACCTCGTCCTTAGTCCTTTGCAGCATGTTTTTCACCATTGCTGGCTGCTTGCAATATAGTGACTTCTTAAACCTGATTTTAATGGAAGACTTTTGAGATAGAAGGTAACAGATGTTTGATTTTTTGGGTTTTTTTATGGGTGAGAGATGCCATATCTTTTCAGATGAGTTTTCAAAGCATACCAAGCAAGGTGAAGCTCAGCTTTCACTTAAAAGGCTGTGCTCCATTCAATCCCTGAGTGTCGCAATCATGCAGCCAGTGATTTCTCAAAGCCACTTTTAGAAGCAGGTGGCATCTGTCTTGCTGTCAGCTTCAGGAACCTAAAGAATAACGTTATCTCGGCAGCACTGTACTGCCAAGAGCCCAGACTTCAGTGTCTCCCGTAGCACATTCGTTCTGGGCAGCATGGGAAGGCTCATCACCTACACAGGATCCCTGCCTGCTGAGTTTTGCCAGTCTCTGTGGGAGATAACAGGAATCTTTTGCAGATCTGGACAAATGGGTGGTTTCTGAGGTCAGTCTCTAAGGATTCGTGCTGTAGGTCTGGGATTCCCTGCTGGAGTTCCTGAAGTCAGCCAAGGTGGAACACATCAGCCCAACAGAGACACAAATTGAATCCATGATCAGTTACTTTGAACGAAACTTTGTGCTCTCTTCAGGGTGAATTTCACCAAACGTCATGCAGTTTTTAATTTTAAAGTTAGCATAGAGGGGAGCAGCACAGCCCTTTATCTATCTGTCTATCTATCTATCTATCTATCTAATCACAATTATTTTAGGACATTAAAGAGTGACAGTAGCTTTCAGCTTGAGATGGGTAATTTTAAAATCCTAAAGTGTCTAATGGACCCAACAATTAGGCCTCTCACCCAGATGATTTGCATATTATTATCCTGTTCACATTCAAGATTCTCACCTTTTGTTATTGATCTCTTTTAGTTTTACAAGTACAGCTTGTACAGAGTGAGTGGATTTAAAAGAGCTATTCCCAAATTCTTGAGCGGGTTGGCCTGGGTCACCAGTAAAACATCCTTGTAGATTTTCCTGCACTTTTTCCATCTAGTTTTTAATAGAAAGCACCAGAGAAGTTGTACTCTTCTGTAAACAAATGTGGTCCACTTGGCAGTGCCTGATGAAGCATCTTTGAGAATCACTGCTCCAGAAACACTGCTGCAGTGGGAATATGTATGTTGCTTTTGCCCCAAAAAAACCCCCATAAATCTGAGTTTATTTTTATTAGCACAATTGATTTCTTGACTTATATTTAGCTGCTTCCCCAATAGCAGATTTAGTGTATCTGAATTCAGTTGTCATGTTAAGCTCAGGAAATACTGGTCACAGTTATAACCATGCTGAATAGGGGAAAAACAACAAAAAAAATTTTAATTTACTATTTTGGAAAAATATTTTATGAAAACACAGCCAGGGAAGTAGGGAATACTGGAATGCTTGTCTTTCATATTTAGTCCTATATGGCAAAGCTTTCACAACAATGGACTCTGGATAGGCTTCAGGAATATTATTAGTAGGACCTACAGTTTTGCCATGTAATGTCTCTGGAGGCAACTGTGCTTTTGTTCAGACGAGTAAGATGTTTTTGGAAGCCATCCCAAGCAAGTGATTTTGCAAAATAAATGCATCTTCTATCTATAATGTGATGGTCTTTCTTCTTTGGCAGTGACTCATAAAATTTTAACATGGATGACACTTGGGGAAGGAACTTTTTTTTTTTCTCCCTCTCTTTATCCCACTGTCTCTGCTGTAGTCCACAAAAGTAAGGGGTATCTTTGGAAGTGATTCTGTGCCACTGGTTGGGAAATAGGAGCATATGCTTTCAAAAGATAGTCAAGTCTCAGGAGGCCCATGGTAGAAGCTTTTGTGTAATATTTGCAGTTTGTTCCTGGTTTGGGGCGAAGTCTTTTGCATTGCATAGTGCTAATGTAGCTTTTTTTCCCTCTGATATTGACGTGTTCACATCTAGGTTACTGCAAACAGCTGGAAGCACTTGAATTTCAGAAAAGACATTCTGAAAAAATCAGTATGGGCAGGAATAATGCTCCCCCTTGGGGAGGGGAGCAGGGATGGAAGTGAAAGAGCCTTGAAAGAATACCTACCTTAATCTATGGTTGCTAGGGTGAGTAGAAGTAAAATGATGGTTTCAGGGAATATTGAAGAGAATAATTCTGACCTGTGGAAGATGACTGAAGAAAGAAGAAACAGGCTTAATGGCGGGAAGCTTTTCCTTACCTTGAAACTTACTAGGTTGTATTATTGTCAGGAAATGGTGGCAGTTCCATTCCATGAAGCATTTAAGATTGGACAAAGGGAACAATTCCTTTAATTATATAAAGAAATAAGAACATCTGTCTGTCAGAGACATTTAATGTTCTATTGCTTTGCCTGATTCTTTTATGTAGGTGGTATCACCTTGTTTTCCCTTCTTTAAGTACTCTTACGTCCTTTTGTGTTCTGCTTGGTAGATCTGAATGACATTAGCAGAAAGTCGGGAATTTTGAAGGTGAAGAACATACGCATCTTGTTTGATGTCATTTTCACAGAATCACAGAATACTCTGAGTTGGAAGGGACCCACAAGGATCATCGAGTCCAACTCTTAAATGAATGGCCTGTGCAGTCATTTGGTGCTGTGAACACACAGCATTTTGGCACATCACTCCTCCAGCACTTCTCTTATCCGTGAGAACGTTACTGATGGCCTGTGTGAAAACAGTGCTCTTTATTGTAGAGGAGGCACAAAAGCAATGCCACCAGCAGGCTAATAACACATGACATCACCTGTAACAGCTGTAACATACCTGGGGTTTGGTTTGATGGTTTTTATTTTCAGAATCAACACGTCACGAGCATAAGTAAGAAAGATTCCTTTGGCCACTGATGATGTGTCATTACAACAATATGCGAAACTTGTAAAAGGCAAACGGTTAGACTTGTGTAGTAAATCCATTTTTGTTAAGCTCCAGGTGCTGGTTCCAATAGTCTTTCTCCACAGAGGTGATCCCTCCACAAGTGGATGCTCATGCATAGTATCAGTCATTGACTTCAACAGGCCTGAGCTGTCTCTTTTATTTATTAGCTGGTCTTTTCCCCAAAACCAGCCATCTCATGTATTTATTGCGGTAAATTAGCAGTAAACTTGTCTTTACCTAAAGGCAGATTAAGAAGAAGAACAGGCAAACAGTAAAGAGGAATTGAAGGTTTGCTGCTGACAGACTGACTGGTCAGGCAGTTCCCAAAGGCTGCTCAGAAAGGAGCAAACCCATGTGGTGAGCAGAATGATGTGACCCTCACTGCCCAGTTCAGCAGGATGTCAGGGTTGGAGCTTACAGTGAGGGTGTGGGAGTGAGAGTAACATGATGGGCAGATAGATCCTACAGTAATGGAAAAGTGAGCAACAAACCAATAGAGCTATGCTTTCCCCTTAACCTGTAAAGAATTATGTTGCAAAGGCTTGGGAAATAGAAAGGCAGGTAGAAATGCCAAGAACATTGTGCTAGTTTCATGTTTTGTTACCACAAAGAACATGAGTTTTCTGTAGTCTCAGAGCTCAAGACTTGATGTCACATGGTGTGCAGCCCTTCTGCCAGCTGACCTAAAAGTCACTGGCTCAGATAGCCAAATTGGCTTTTTTCTTCACAGACAGCAGCTAACAGAGAGAGGTAGGGCACGTCTTTCTGCCACACTGTATGTAATGCCAAGGTCACCTGTGGTCAATGTGGCATTAAAACAGCATGTTTGTTATGTGTCCCATCAGCAAAGGTGTCTCCCACAGAGTGAGCTGCATCTGTGTCAGGTTTGGATCTGAGTAAAGCTTCAGTGTAGCCTAATTAATGAATAGGGCCTGGTAAGGTCACAGTCCAAAGGAGGGATTTGGTTACATAAATTTCTATGCTTTTGTTTTAATAGGGAGTCTACACAAGATTTGTTTGGTATCTGAGCAACCAGTTTCTAAAGCATCAAATCCCAAGTAGGAGGCAGGAAAGGCCTCTTTTGATTCTGGAACAAAAGACTTCCGAATACCCTCCCAGCTCCATGTCCTTGGTTTGGTACAGTACAGTGCCACTTCCCTTGCATGAACTGCAAATGCTGAAAAGGTGAATAGATGCAGATCCAGACTACCAGCTGGGACTTATTACCTCCCAGAGTGAGTACTGAGTGCTGCACAGCACCTTCTGAAAGGCACAGCATTTACTCAGTAGAGCTTTTCTGTCTGAGTTGGAGGTGGGCAGAGCCAAGCTCTGTGTCACTTCTTCCCTCTTCTGCTTGGCTCTAGCTTGGAAAATTACTTCCTCAGTGTCAGGGCTTGCAAAGTAATCTGCTCCCCCTTTTTTCTCCCTGATCATTCAGCCAAAGTGGAAAGAGGATGGGAACACATGAGAGTCCTGCTGTTTGAGCAGAGCATTGTGGTTCTCTTTAGCCCCATCAGGCTCAGCTGTGCAGTAGAAACACCTGCCTGACAATCCCCAGGCTGGTACCAGCAAAAATGCTGTTTGCAGGTGCAGCATGGACTATTGCAGGAGGAGATCTGCTGCTATCTGGCTTGTGTTGTGAGTGCCTGTGAGACTTGAGGAGTTAAAGGCCACTGTGGTGGCCAGTGCAGGGCAATACTGAGCCAGAGACCTCTGGTGATAAGAATATTTGCTGATGTTACTGATACGAATGTTTGCTGATGTTACTCAGAAAAAGCTTAACCTCAGAAGCTGGGATTTAACTGCTCTGTGTCCCTGTAAAAAGGGAGCAAAGGGAGAAGATGTGATGTGAGTTGGCTGTTCATCATGAGGACAGTGGCTCAATACCACAGGCGTATTGTTACTAACCATATCAAAGCATGTGTGTAAGCACAGCTGATACCATGTGTACTAAAGGATTAGGAACTCAGCTCCTCACAGCATTCATGATAGAAGTGTTGTGGTGCTTGGCCCCAGTGTCTGCCTGGCCATGCTGTCTTCCCAAAGCCTAGGTGTGTCCTACTCTGTGCTTCCACAGGGGCTTGATCTCACTGAGGAGCTGGGACTTACCCAGTCTCTTGAACAGTGAAGGACAGCTTGGATGCTCTTTGCCCATTGCCATGCTGGTAGTGTGCTTCCTGTGCATCCTGAGAGCAGGGTGTAAGTGCTGGAAGGGGTCAGTGGCAGACAGGAATCTTGGGACAGGCTTTATTCCTGACAGAAAGAATGGAGGGTGGAGTGCCTCTCTCTGCACACCCAGTCTGGGGTGGTGGCTCTCAGGAAGAATTACGGTCTCATAGAGACCAGCCTGACTGGAGCAAAGGATTATGAAGAAATACACCTTGAGTCTTTCACCTAGAGCTTGATACCACAGCCCTGGCTGATGGGATAATAGCTTGCTGACCTGTCATGAAGGTTGGGATGATGTTGCTGGATATGAACTGCCCATCTCTGGTCAGGATGTTGTACAGAGCTCCAACACCTCAGCCCATGTTGTCCAAAGTGAAGGCAGCCTGGATGATACCTAGCTGGCATTTCACTTTGAAGGAAATTACCTGGTTTTATCCTTCAAAATATTCTACCTGCTGAGTGACTCAGTGAGTGACTCACCTGGTCTGCCCTCCCAGCAGCTCTTACCTCAGGGCTGTCTCAGAAGGTGTTTTTCTACCAGGGCGTTCATAGTCTAACCACAGCCCTGATGCTGCTGCTGGCAGGGAAAATGAGGCAGCAGCAAAGCTGAGTCAAACCTTGAGCATCTGAAGGAGGAGGCAAACCTGAGGGAGTGCCACGCTCTTCCCACTGCCATGTGAGTGTTTTTGCCTTTGCTAGCAGTGAGAGCTCTGCAATGGTTCTGTGGCCCTACAGTGCTTTCAGCAGTTTTCCTAAGCTCTGGGATGCTTAAGGCTCCAGCTCTGCTCCTGCTGGGAGAGCCTGCAGATGTGTTGACAGAAGTGATGTGAGTCCCTCTCCTCACAGAAACAGTGGACATGCTGTTGCTCAGATCAGCTCCTTTAGTAGTTGGGGAATTTTATCCAACCTACCTTTTGTCACAGCTCTGACTGAGCATTAGGAAAGGACTGAAATCAGTGTGAGAGGCTGCATCCCTCTCTCCTTTCACTTTGAGTCACTAACCATCCATAGCTTTCCCTATTGCAGGAGTGGGAGAGAGCAGGAGAGCACTAGCAGATGGTTTTAGAGGAAAGCATGTTCTGAAACTCAGCTCCTCAAGGGACTTCATTCTCTCTCTTACTGTGAGTTAGAAATTACTTATCCTTTTAGGCTTTGCTCTCAAATGCTGCCTCAAACATTGTCAGGGAAATGACATCACATTAAAAATATGAATGTGATGTAGAACATGTTTACTGCAATTTACTTGCACCATTAAAAAGAAAACCCCTAATGATTATAAAATAAAGCCTGAATATTAAAAGCATGATGCCAAAAAACACCCCTTACATAAAAACAGTAATTACCACTGGGACTGGAACAAAGGAGCAGAGGGACAATTTTGGGCAAAGTTGCTTTGCTGGCTGAGAGAGAAGATGGGGCTGCCCAGTCTTCCAAACAGAGTCAAGATCTGTGTACACTGCCTGGTCGCTGCTGGGAGGACAGTCAGTTTGCTCTCAGAGCCATGAGACTGTGGGAGAGGAGCTGTGGCACTCACAGAAAACGCTGCAGGAATCAGGGGGCCAAGAGGCAGGGAGGGTGCTGCCCTCCTCAGAGCTGGAAGCTGCTCCCTGTCCTGGCTGAGCCAAGTCCTTTCTGCCTGGAAGTCTCTCTCCTCCCTTGGCCTCCTCCCATTGCTTTCCACAGAGGACCCTGAGGGCAGAACTTGTCTGTAATTGTTCATCTCCCTGGTGAGGCCCACGGAGATAATTGCCCTTGTGTTTGCCTTAGTTGGGGAGCACAGGGAAGGGGAGACTGGCCCATGGTCACTCCTCATATCCCAGGCATGCAGGTGTCTTGCCATGGCTCCTGAACTGGGGAATTGAGCTTTTCAGGCCTAATTTGCTTTCCTGAAGGAGAAGTGTTGATTTGCTCTGTTTCCCATTAGATTGCAGTACAGGGAATGTAACCTTAAAACAGCTGGAGGGTCACGCAGGGTCCTGACTTACTGGCTCAGACTTGTTAAAACTTTGCTCAGAAAGCTGAAGTGTGGAACACATCGAAGTCCCTCTCTGCCTTCCTTGCTTCTCTGAATTGTCTCTGCCTCTCTCCTTGCTGACTCAGGTCCATTATGGTCAACTCTCACATTTATATTAGGAAAATATTTTTTCCTACAGAATAAGGAGGCAGGGTTGATGGCAGAGGATGTTTTGGGGTTTAGGGACAGATGAGAGATTAAGTTTAGCTGGTGGGACCTTTGCTTGGCTCAGCTACACAAGAAAAAGCCTTGGATGTGCCACAGTTTAAAAAGCAATAATGTTGGATTTAAAGCAGATGCTGTAAGTCAATCAGATGTGATAAGCCCAACATGAGAACTGCTGGCCTGGGTCATACAAAATTTAGCCTAGATGATCAGGCTCTCCTGGCTTTAGCAATAATTCCTAAACATGATGAGTTTCTCTTCATTTCAGGCTTCTGAAGATTTGCTTTGTTGATTAATGTAGGTTTTTTTCATTTATCAACTAGACCAGTGGGCAAACAGATACTGGTCATTTCAGAGGTCATCAGGGCAAGAGGAGGCAATCTTTGTACCCCAGCTGAACTTGGTTCTACTTCTTGTAGCAGCGTTGGGAGGGATCTCTGATGTTTTTGCAAACTGTATTTGTGTTTCCTGCCATGACTGCTGGGTTAGGTTTTGTGAGGGAGCTCAGCTCCCTCTGCTCTTGTGCTACCTGTGCACATGTACCTGTGTGGTGGGAAGAGCAGGAGTAAATCAGTACAAGCAGCAGCCTTGGAGCACCACAGATGAGATTCTTGGTAACAGAGGTCAGTTTGATGTGGTCTGAGCAAGTCATAAGCTGAACTTCTTTTCACACATTGTAGGTGGAGGAGCAGAGACCACTGAAGCCAGGCTGGGAATTAATGTTATGTAGCCTCAGACAGGTGCTGACAACCAAGCAGTGATGGAGGTACTGTTAACTTAGATGTTATGAAACGTGGTTTGCAAGGATTTCCAGTGCTCTTTAAATATTAAGCACATGGCATGGGTGCCTTGTTTGCCTGGATGGGATGATGCAATGCACAAGGCTCTGCTGATGTCAGTAGATTTCTTATATTGCAAGTCAAAAACCCATATGGCTTGAACACCAGACACAGGACAAATAGGAATTAGGAAACAAACTTGGCACCCTGGCCCCTTTCTAGTCTCTGTCTTTCCTTGCCTCTGTGCCAGGGTAAAAGAAGACTGTTAAAGAGGGTAAAAGAAGACTGTTAAAGAGCACAAATCCATCTTTTAGACAAGTTACTCAAAATTGCAATAGACTTAATCTCCCACAGCAGACTCTAGGCAGGCTGAACTTTGGGAGCTGCAGAGAGGAGTCAATTGCAGAGTCAAAACTAACTCAGTACTTCCTCTCTCCCCTTGCTTTCTGAATGAAAATGTTTCAGGCCTTTTTTACCTGTCACAGCAAATAAAACCACTTTGTACTACAAGGTGGGTAATATATGAGTGTTTTGGTTTGAAAGTGCTTGAGCAACCCATAGGACATATTTATTAGATTTCATCACTGTCTCCTGATAGAAAATAGTTTTTTAGAGGACTGACTGTAACCAAGCTTTTCAGGAATGCTGGTTCTATCTACTGCCTGGCACACTTTTGGAAAGCATTTCCTATGGATGAGTAATTTGCCTTATGTGTCAAGATTAACCTGTGCAGCTAAGACAGAAGCTTTTAGTCTTATCTCCTTACTCTTGTGCTCCCATGGTGTTGGGACTTGGTGAATCTTCTTTCCCACACCTTTGTGGCCAGCTTCCTGGCTTTAGCACTGCAGTCCTCTTCAATGACATAATCACTATTCATGTTTGCTTTTTTAAGCTTGTCAGCAGTGGTGCAGCTGGCACTTATTGGTTCTTTTGTTGGTAGTCTTCTCCAAGAGATGGAAAACTGAATGGGCTGTGGAGCCTCCACTCCGCTGTGCCCTAAAGGTGGCAGAAGACAGAGATGTGCTGGCAGGTCACTCTGAGGAAAGCTGATGCTGCTATTGCTTGGTGTACAAACAAAGGACTTCTGTTGCCAATGCCAAGAAGCCCCAGCCTTTTTTCAAGCTGTGACTCTGTCTGAAAAACAAGCCTGGACCCAGCTGGGTGAGTGATCCATGTGCTCACCGGTGCAGTTTGCCCACAGTTGCTCTCCAGATGAAGCATGGCAGCATCAACAAGCCACAGGCAGTGAGGGCAGTCGGTGACCTTTGGCAGAGCCATCCTAGTGTGGGCTCAGCACCAAGCCTCACTCCTGTCCCAGAATAACAGGAAGGGCACAGCAGTCAGCTGGCTTTGGACCCATCACAACATGTTGAGGGGATCCGTTCTGTTTGTTGAAATGAATTACCCCAGAGCTGGTGGGAGGGCTCTGGGGAGTCACAGGGCAGCCTTTGCCTCAAGTTTGTGTTTTGTTAAAGGGCTCATTTGAAGGTGTAGGATGTCCTGTCCAGCCTGTTGTGCTGTTCCAATGTGTAATTACCCTCACAGCTTGGGAGGAGGAGTGTCTTCCAGCACTCAGTTCAACCAACCAGCTCCCCACTGCTGAGTCTCATTATGTCTGTCAGCAAAGCTGATAAACATTCCCTCCCACCCCCAGTTCTGTCTCTTCCCCCACCTCATGACACTTTGCAATGAGCAAGTTAGACCTGACTGCTTTACTACTTGTCTGTTTTGAAAGATGCTTCCATGCCATTGTTACAGAAGCAGTGGGGAACATGTACTCAAATAAAGGACATAGCAACATAGATATTTAATATTTTTTGAAGTGGCTAGGTTTAGAAGATTGGGATTAGTTTAGTGGATTTCTGTATTTTTACAATCAAGGTAGCTGAAGAGAACAGTTAGAATTGTTCCATGTTTTCCAGCAAGGGACCTGATTTTTCCATGGTAATGGGTTTGAGCATGTATCAGCTTGGTTTCTTAGGAAAAAAGAACATTTTCTCTTCTAGGAAACATTTTCAGTGCTATCAGGCTAAGAATAGCAATCTTCTTTCTGCTCCTTCTCAAATTTCAGTTGTATGGCTTATCCTTTATTGTGCATACAGTACAAAGACTATTTTAGATGAAGTACCACTCTGTTCTGCTGAAATATGAACAGCTTATAGGGCCTAATTCTGTGGTTTTCTTTTTCTTTCCTTAACCAAAATTAATTAATGAATAAATAAATTTGTGCCTTGAACATGGCTCTTCTCTCCTAAGCACATCAGTTCTTTGATGACCCTAGAGGGAATAGCAGTGCTGAAATAGTTCAAGTGGCAAACAACTCCCTGGCTCTGAATTTAAGCACTGAAACAAAACCCTACAGTTTCAATGACAACTTCTAAGAACACAGCCAAGGCTCCAGTGCTGTGGCCTAGGAGATCACTATCATTGCAGGGCTGGTGGAGCCAGCACAGCTCCCTGCAGAGCACACAGGGGCAGTGCCAGTTACACAGGGACTGCCTGGAATGCTGAAGAGTAAAGGTTGCAGAGCAAAGAAACTGAAGCTGTACCCTTTGCTTGGTCAAAACAGAAGTGTTGGAAGCAGGACATTACCCCTAAAGGACTTTTGGATCTGGAGCAGCTGTGAGGATGTTGTTTGTACCTTGGAACATCTCAAAAAGGACAGTGGGGGAAAGGTTGGATATCTCACCTACTCCTCTGGCACCCAGAGTCAACACCAAGACTGCCACAGTCCTCTCCCAGCTGAACCTGAGCCATCACACCCTTATGGGGAACATAAGGAGAGTGACAGTGGGGAGTGGCAGTGGAGTGGAATCCACTGAAAAAAGGCATGATTTAGGAACCTGGGCCATTAGCACACCTCCTGCATGTATCCCTTCTGGAACAGCAGGCTGGCCCTCCTGCTCTGTGCTACCTTGCTCACCCTGCAGCAATCACACAGAGGGGCTGCAGGGTTCAGCCCTGCCAGGGCAGGAACATTATTAGCACAGCAATGTCTGTGCTCCATCTTTCTTTGCATGACAATGAACACCTTGGCCCTCCAAGGGGAGGAGAGACAACTTTACAAGGAAGCCAACTGTTATTTATGCATATTTTAAAATTCATTTTGTTCAGATGCACATCCTTGCCAGTCTTGTTTAGGGAAGTTGTAACAGTATCTGGCTTCTCTTTGGTCTTGTGTACAAGACGAGGAAGTTTTCATCTGTGCCTTTAAAAAAAACCTGCATCTCTGCCAAGATGTATTAGGAGAGCTGTAAAAAGGAGTCATCCTGTTCCAGGACGGCGAGGCTTATGTAACAGGGAAATCCTAACAAAAAGATACTCCCCCACCCTGCACACGCTTTTCCAAGGCACATGCCACTCCAGGGTTTTCAGCTGCTTGATTTGTATTTTGATCACATCTGCCACTGGTTTATTCGGATGTATTTACAAATATGTTCTTCCACATACCCTCATTTGTACATGCCATAGAACATCTTTATAAAATGCAGCACAGCCCTCAGCTCACCACAAGGATCTTTAAATAAAATATATTGTAAAGTGCCAGATACAATTCTTTTAAAAAACACTGTTCTCATTACAACAGATACTTGGCCACTGCATTAGCAGCTTTGTATATTGATACATTTTTATCACGAGTCTATTTCTGTCAGGTGAGAGGGAGGCTCTCATACCACCCCTCTAGCTCTCCAGTTTCAAGTCCAAAGGCTTTAGAAAATGAGGCAGAGGCAGATTGTCCAGAGCCTCTGGGAAGTGCTCGGGTGAAATGGTCCTGATCAAGACACGCATGGCTCCAACAAACAGCGATGGGGGAGCCAAGCCCACCAGGCACAGGAACCTGTTCTCCCCCAGGAGGTCCTGCCACTGCTGCCGGCTGTCCAACAGTTGCTGTTTCATTGCGAACTTGAGGTCCTGAGGCACGAAGAAGAAGAGGCAGTCGAGGCAGAGGAGCTTGGCACGCATGTTAGCTGCCGGCAAGTGCGAGATCTGCTGCAGCAGGGTGTCGAGCGGGGTGTTCCCAGCGCTGTCCCGCAGGCAGGGCGCCGCGCCGTGCCCCAGCAGCAGGAGCAGGCACTCGGGCCGCACCAGTTCGCAGGCCATGTGCAAGGCTGTCTTGCCGCCCTCCACGCGGCTGCAGCCCTGGCGGTCCAGGTGGCCGGCTCTGTCGCTCGGGGGCAAGGCTTGGATGGCCTTGAGGATTCGGCAGAGCACCCGGACGCGGTTGTAGCGCACGGCCATGGCCAGGTGCGGGGCTGACTGGCAGCAGCTGAAGCTTTGGCTGGGCACGGCCAGGGCGCTCTGCGGGAACTTAGTGAGCAGGTGCCGGGCGTAGGGCTGGTGGTCGTGCACCAGCGCGTAGAGCAGCGCCTCCGAGGGCGAGTACACGCTCACCTTGCCCCCGTCCTCCCAGTGGAAGACCTCCATGGTCCGCATGTCCTCCAGGAACCAGACGGGCAGCAGGTCCCTCACCGCCTGGTAGAAGGCGAAGGAGGATTTCTTGCACTGCTTCTGGGACTGGGCGCCGCAGCCGCCGACCCACCGGACGCTCCAGGGCATGGCGTGCGGCCGGGATCTGCCGGGGGCTGCCTGCCACCATCGGCCCGGACCTGCGGGAGCGGACGGGCGGTCAGTGCCGGGCGGCCAGTGCCGGGCGGCCGCAGCTCCCCGGGCTGCTTCCGGGGCTCGGCGGGCTGGCCCGCCCGCCTCCCCGCCGGCGCGGGGCACAGCGAGCCGCCGCGGCACTCGGGTGAGGAGACACCCGTACCCCGGAGCACGGGATCGCCATCCCTCCCTCCCTTCCTCCGTCCCTGCTCCCGCTGCACGGGACGCCCATGTCGCCGGTACACGGAGAGCGGTACAAGGAAACGGCCTCCGCCGGCGCACAGGACGCCCATGTCCCCGCTACACGGGAACCTGGTACGGGGAAACGGCCTCCCCGCGGTGCACTGGATACCCTTATTCCCGTGCACGGAGACCCGGTACGGGAAAACGGCCTCCCCGCGGTGCACTGGATACCCTTATTCCCGCGCACAGGATACCCGGTATAGGGAAACGGCCGCCCCGCAGTGCACAGGACGCCCATATCCCCGGCGCACGGGGACCCGGTGCACGGGCACGGCCTCCCTCCCCCCGCTGCCGGCGCTCACCTCGCCGCGGTGCCGCCGGTGCCGTGTCCGCCGCAGTGGAGGGGCGGGAGGCGGGAGCGCCGCGCGCCGCCGCGGAGCCCTTTTATCGCCCCCCGCCCGGCGGTGAAGGTCGGTCAGGACCGGGGAACTGTCCGGCCAGCGCCGATTGGCCGTCGCCCCGGCGCCCCGGTCGCCCATTGGCTGCGGCGGGAGGACGGGGCCCTCGCCGGCGCGTGCGTCACGGGAGGCAAAGTTCCAAGAAACTTGGCTGAGGGCGCGGAGTCCCGCGGGGGCGGGGCGGGAATGCCGCGGGGCGGGGGCGGCGGCCGGGGGCACGGGGGGCACGGGGTTCGGGCTGAGGAGTCCCGGGGCGTAGGGCCCGGGGATATGGGGTTCCTGAGGTAGGGGGTGTGGGGTCCCGGGGGTGTAGGGATCGGGGTTCCCGTGGTATGAGGTTCCAGGAAAATGGGAGTCCCAAAGGTGTGGAATGCAGGTACATGGTGTCCTGGGGGTATGGGGCCCTGGGGATAAGGGGATTCAAAGAGCAGAGGGCACAGAGTCCCGAGGACATAGGATCCTGAGTCTGTGGGATCGGGGGGCACGCCAGAGCCTGGACACATGGGACAAGGGCATATGGCATGTGGGCCGCAGCGGGGTCTGTGCGCAGGGGCTGTGGGACACCCGGGCTCCTGGGCGGGCGAGGCTGCAAACGTGCAGTGCCCGGGACACGGGTGCCCGGGCCGGCGGTGTCACACCCCCTGCCCTGCCCGCCCTGGCAGGGCCCGGCCTGGCCTGTGCCAGTTCTCGGCTTGCCCCCTGCCAGCCCCGTGGGGCTCGGGCGGGGCCTGGCACGGCCCCTCGGCCAGCGCACGTGTGCGCACATGTGCTTGGTGCTAAACTTGGGGCTTTCCAATGTCTCCAGAGAGTGACATTTGCCTGCAGCCCTTCCCGCTGACAGGCACCTGTCAGGTTTGGGCTACAGAAGAGCGAGGAGATGGTCATGGCGTGGGGCGAGCCCGGCACTGCCCGCAGCCCTGCACCAGGGGCTCCCCTTGGGCACCTGCAGTCCCTTGGCCCTAAAATGCATGTGTATAGGTAAGAGTCACATGCTGGGACAGTAAGTGCTGGCATTACTGGTCTTTTGTAAGGCCTCCTTACTGATTGCAAATACTGGGATCTGCTCCATCTTTATCCCCCTCAGAGCATTTCCCTCTTCCTCACTGTGTTTGACCCCAGCATCTCCCTGGCTTGCAGCTGTTGTCCTCTCAGTCAGGAAGATCAGACTCTCCAGCATCTGCAAATCAGCGAGGCCAGCCACTGATGGGTTCAGAGGCCACAGCTCTGGTTTCTCTGTCCTTGTAGTTCTCCAGCTGCTGCTGTTTGCTGCTGGAATGGGAGACCCTCATGCACATTGAGGCGGATCACCAGACATGGGCTGAAATGCTCTGCTTCCCTGCACCCTCTCTGAAGCTGCTTGGGGAGGCAGGAAGGGAGCCCACATCATGCTACCAACCATCCCGATGACCCCAGTGAGTACAAAGCTGGCGAGGAACAGCCATCCCCTTTGTCATGCCTCTTCTGAACCACTATTCAGCCAGGGAAACAATGCCTAAACTGTGCTTGGTTTGCTTTGTGACTTCTTCCCTGCCACACGATGCTCACACCAAACCCTGGGGGTCCATGTGAGGGGGTGCAGGCAGGTGGGGAGCTAGGCAGCATCCTGCGCACCACTGTCACACTTAAAACTCTTGCTGACCACATCTGAGGGATGAGAATAAAAGAAGGATAACATCCACTGAGCTGCTTTGCCAGAGAGAATTACGTCCAGCATTTGTCAGCACGATTCGTCATCCGAGGATCCCCTCGGATCCAGCACAGCTCCTGGCGTCTTGGATGTCAGCCATGGCACAGAAAATCCTCTTTCACTGCTCATTTCCGATTCCAGGTGAAAACTCATTAAAGGCAGCCGCTTCACCACTCCCTGCTATCACCAGGGCACTCACTTGTCAGTTGTGTCCTATCGCTGCAGGCATGGGATAATTTGTACCAAAGCGCAGGATTGAAAGAAATGGTTTAAAAATAACTGATTTTACAGCCCTTCTTTTGTGTCTCCCAGTGTCTTGCTACCCATAGCTGATGGCCGTGGTACCTGCCACTTCTCTGTGTGCTGCTTGCTCTGGGGGATGCCCTAATGACAATCCTAAATATTTTTCTAGTGATTGCCAGGATGTTGCCATTGATTTGCATGTCCAGTGTGGTGATAAGTCAGGTTGCCCAGGCCTTTTTTATTCACCCTCCACATATGCCTGGGAAAGCCAAGTGGTGTCAGAGCCCAAAGGCAGGGCATTAGCATAGTTGCAAAGCCAAATTGGCTTTTGTGTAGGAAGTGAATGTCTTTGGTGTAGAAGTGGGACTGTTATTCATGAGCCAAGCTCTCCTATGGAGATGGTGGGAATGGCTACAACCATAGTGTGCTTTGTGCCCCAGCACTGGCTTAAAAATAGGCTAGAGCATGCCGAGTCCTTTTGGCCTCGCAGCTGGTGGGTAACCCTTTGCAAATTGTATTTGTCACATACATTTAAAGTGGGAGCCTGCCTGTAGGAAAGGCAACCTTTTTGTGGGCCACACTGGATTACATTTGCCCCCAAAATGGTTTATAGGGTGCTCAGCACTAGTGATGTAACAGGGCAGCCCAGAAAAGTTTTAATTTTCTGATATGTACCTTTTTTTGCACAGACCCATGAACATGACTTGTTTGTTTGCAGTCCAGCCTGGTTTTAATCACTTTGAATTAAGTAACTGATCTTATTACTGATCCGACTATGAGAGGGCTTATCACAGGTTCCTTGGCACATGACGGGGATTACTCCGTCGGTGCAACCCCTTCTGAGTAGCGTGACATGTCCTCTCAGAGCTATTTTCATCTTCACCCTCCTTTGGGACCTTGATCCTTTGGTTTCTCCAGCCAGTGACCAACTAAAACCCTCTTAATACTACGGAAACCCCAACCACGTAATCAGACGAAGGAAAAAGCTCTGCCATTTTTTGTGTCAGACGTCATTTGCTTCCTAAGGCTTTTGTTAAATTGAGGGCAGGATCATTTTGACTTAATGGAAATGACTGTGGGTGTAATTAAGAGCAAAATAAAAATAGGCACTATCAGGGCGTACACTGAATGTAGTCTAGTGCTGGGTTTGAGCATGAGATTGAAGATGGGCAAGGAGTACATCCCTCATCCTTGAACAGGGCTGAAGGATACAGGGTTTACTCCAGTCCTTGTTAGGAATTTGTGCATGGGTTTTACTCTGAACACTTAGCAGTCTTCTCTGGAAGAAGGCAGGCTCAGGACCAAAGGTCAGCAGAGTTCAGACAACAGCTCCAGACCCGTGGTGGGCTGGAGCAGCACAGCTGCCATTTCACTTTAAGCCTTTGGAATCTTCATCAAAAAGTCAGATAGACATGTCCAAAGTCCTTTTTGGCTAAAACTGCACATCTTCAGAGTGAGGTAAGGATTGAGGAGAGTCAGAGGTTTTGCAGTAGGGCACTGGGCTGGAATATACACCCTGTGTGTCCCCCTCTCACCACAGGTACATCCTTGATCTTCACTTTAATCTCTCTGTGCCAGCAGCATCCCACCCACACACGGGGTGCAGTAACGCTGCTTTGACAGTCCTGTTTTAGCTGGTGAGTTCTTTAGGTCAGGAATAATATGCAAGTATGTTGTTCTGGTCCTTGGGATCCTGGCTCTGTGTGAGGAACCCTCTCCTCTGCTGTGTTAGACAGGGGACAGAGACTGGTCATCCTGTGGGGAGACCCGGCACAGAGCTGCTGGCAGTCACTAGACAGGATTTGTTCTCCTTTGGTGAGGACATGCCATATGAGGAGGCGGATGGCAGCCCCAGGCACTCTGTTCAGCTCTGATGAATAATAGCTGTTGCTGACACCTCGTGGAAGCCTCACACAAACATTTTCTCAGAAACGTTTCGGTTTCATTTGTTCTGCTGCTGCTGGTTCCCCACCTGATAAACTCAGCCTTTGTTTACATAATCTCAGGGCCCTTGGCTGCCTGCAGCACCAGGAATAGGAAGGCACCAAGGGAAGCTGCCTCAGGCTGCCTGGTAAGGAGGAGTGCACATCTTTTTCCTGCATGGTGGTGAGTGAGGGCTGTTCACTGTGAATGGCTCTTATAGCTCAGATGCAGAGAGAAGAGCAGCCCCTCCTAAACCCACCTGGGTCTGTAACACCTACCACGTATGTGCATGCCTTTTGCGTGTCTCTTTGCCCATCTCCATTTTTCAGAGGAGCATTTTGGCAAGCGGCTGTCCTTTCATTTTGGAATATCAAATCTTTGGAAAAGATACAGAAGTTTTCCTGGGAAGTGCAAAAGTATTTTCATGTGAGAAACAAGACAGCTGATTAGAGAGTCAGCAGTGATCTGGGTTGGGGCAATGCTCCTGGCTCTCTTGCTGGAACCATCAGACATCACCACCCTGTCCAGGGGAGGAGTCATGGCCTTGAACCTTGCCCTGTTCTCACCACTTACCATTGCCCAACATCCACCTCTTCTTCCTCCTCAGTCTTCATTTGTATTACAGTCAGTCTCTGCTTGCTTGACTTTGTGTGAATCACCATTTCTCACTGAGCCCGAGCTGCCCATAACCTTTGCTGCTCTGCTTTCTCTGCTGCATTATAGGATCAGCTCCATCCTGACCTGTGGTATGAAAGAAAAATCTGCTTTGGAAACACCAAACTGAGCAAGTCTTCTCTTGTTACTCTTGTTTCCTGGCTGAATTTGCTGCTGAGCAAATTCCAAAAATCTGCATCCCAAATGATAATGGTGGAGTAGGTTGCCCAGAGAGGTTGAGGAATCTTGTTCCTTGGAGATGTTAAAAAGCTGCCTGGACACAATCCAGAGTAATGTGCTCCAGAGGACTCTGCTTGAGCAGGCGAGTTGGTCTAGATGGCCTCCAGTGGTCCCTTCCAACCAACCGTACCCATTTGTGATTCTTGGGAGCCCAAGTGAAGCTCTGATACATTTTCTTTTGGAAACGAAATCTCTCCACTGGCTCTGTAGGAAGTATATAATGTGAGGGTTGGCTGTTGTCAGACATCAGTCCCAGCTGATGAGAGAATGGATAAATGGCTCGGCTGGTGTCACGGATTTGTTGAGGTTGCCCACCAGTGGGATGACCCAATTGTTAAGGCTTTGAAACTTATTTTTTATTCTAGTTCCTTGATAGAGAACTGTGGTCTGGCAGAGTAAGGTGGGCAGCAAGGTAATGAGCTCCTTCAGCTGCAGCTGTCTCACAAGCCCTTGGGGATGCTCGCAGGCTGTCACCAGTGTCCTCTTCACCCTGGCTGGGTTCACAGCCCACCCCTCATTAAGCCTTGATTTTGGCACCTGTAATGAAAGAGCCGTGTTTGTCCTCTTTGAAACTTAGGGAAACTCCTGGAGCTACAGCAGAGATTAAATTTCATCCAGCATGTTACAGGGGAAAGCTGAAAAGTGTGCTTGTCCCTTAAAAGACTAAAAAGTACCTTTTGGGGAGCCTTTCTGTTTCATAAGCAAGCGGTCAAGAGGAGTCAGAGAGCTCCTGGTGCCTGTGGACATTTTTGGCCTTCAGCTTGATGTTGGTTGTTAAAAATATTTTCCCAGATGTATTAATACAATCAGACTGGATTGCATCTGAGCTGAACATTGTGAGCCTGAGGCAGGACATAAATATAGAAGCAAAACAGGCTGACATAAGAGTCATCTGTCCTCTTCTACACAAGAAGTGAAGGGGAAAGAGAGGGAACTTATTCTGTTGCAATTTTTAGACACTTCCAGGAATTAGCCTGTACATCACAGAGTGGCTGCATGGGGTCCTGGGGCACAGAAGCCCCCACGTATCCCTATCTCAGTCCCTGGTGTGCTGTGTGACAGGACTGCACACTCAGCACATTTTTAACCCAGGGTTAGATCCGCCTAGACAAGGTCTGCAATCAGGAATGACTATTTGATGTGTTTGCCTAACAGGATTACCCTTATCATAATGATCTAGCAACCTGGCCTTGGCAGAGCAACCCCCAAGGGCACAAGGGGTCAAACCCTTGCCTCCATTGCCCCAAATATGCACAGTGTAGCTTGTCTCTTACTGTGCAATATCCAGCCGTGCTTCAGCTGGCATTTAGTGCTCTGCTTTGGGAAAGAGCAATCGTGCCAGGTACTGCTGCCTGCTGACATCACACTTGGCATTTCTCTCTTCCCACCTGAAAAAAAATCAATAATATTCAAAGGTTAGAAAAATGATGCAGTGTTTTATAATTAGAGAAGAGGATGGCTTCCCCAGTGGGAATTGCTCTGAGCAGGTGCCTGGTTGAATTCAGTGTGAATTTGTTGCCCTCTGGCTCCCTAAGAACCAATGAGTTGACTGCCTTTTGTACTGTATATCATGAACATGCCTTAAAATCATTACAAAGTCATCTGTTTGTCTATAAAAGTACACCTCTGATTATTAAATTTTTCTACTTAAAACCCTCAAGGATGAAAACTCAGTTTTCCTGCAGATAGGCAGGATAGCAGAGCCTGCCCCAGAGGGAATCAGTACCCAGGCTTATTCACTCCAGTTTCTGGCCAGGCTGGGGACACCTTCTTGTTCCCTGTTGGTGTGATGTTAAACCCCAGCACTTTTCAGGCCAGTTGATGTGAGCCTGCCCTCACCAGCTCCTCGGCTATTTGTGGAAGCAGAACCTGCTGCTCACTGTGTGCTGGTTCCAAAACAAGCAGGATCCTCTATTTACAGTGTGCTATAATTGGCCTGAATGAAACCTGTGGTTCTGCAGGCTTTAGGGCCCAGGACTGCTGATGCTGCAGCACCCAAATTCCAAGCAATGCTGCTGGGAATGCTGAAATGGCTCTGCATAAAGCTGAGGGATGTGTAGGTACATAGTGCTAGCAGTATGCTCACAAGCTCCTGGTTTCTGGAGCAGGCTGTACTTGTCAGGGCTGCGTAGGTCCCCTTCTCTAGATGAGGTCTGGGGGGATGGAGCCGCTTTGGATCAAAGCAGAGATATCTTCTTGCTGCAGCAGCTTCACTGTGTAGACACTTGGGTTGCCATGGGGAGCATTACTCTAATCATCCTATTTTCTCCCCAAGGCATTTGTGGCTAGTATGTGCGCAGGACTCTGTGACTCAGAAATTACCTCTCCAACAATTGGGCCTAAATGATTTGAGTTCACCTGTGATTACTGTTTATTAAATTTTGGTGGCATGTGTGGCTGTTGAGACCCTGCTGTTCAGCATGGAACTGTTCTGACCTTGTGGCTCATTGCAGGACAAACTCCTGTCTAAGATAAAGCAAAGCAGCCACCTCACTTTTCTTTAGAGGCTCTTATATACAGCATAATGCTCACCCAAGGGTTGTATTTGATCTGGCTTTGCTGTAAGAAACCCCTCTGCTATTTCAGTTGTAAAACACAATAGCTATATGGCCAAGCAGAAAGATTAAAAAAAGAACTGGCTAACGCTTTGTGTATCTTAGAGAACTTATTTTTATTCCCATTTGTTCATTCTCTCTGCTCTTGGCTGCTGCTGGGTTTGTTGAAATAACAAACAGGGATGAAGAAAGAGACAGCTCTGTCGTGAGCTTCCTTCAGTGGGAAGCGGCTGTGGTGCAGCAGTTAACTCCAATGGTAACTGCAGCCTCTGCAGCTCTGCCGCCAACATCCCAACAGGAAACCTGTCCTGCTTTTTTGAAAAAAGATTGGATTATCAGTCAAAAGCCTTTTTGCTGCAGAGTGGTTTTTAGAAAGAGTCTGTCTTTTGCTTTGTAAAAAGGTAGTCAGAAATCTTCTAGTTCTGTGTGCAGCTGCTCTGCTGCCAAGAAAACCTCCCGGGCCTGGCGATGAGGCCTCTGCAATATTTCCGGTTTCTCTGTAATTACTTTCTAATTAAATTTTCAAATCCAAGGACAATCAGGAGGTTAAACCATAGTGAGTTCATAGTAGGGTCTTTTCATTTGCCTTTTCTTTTTCTAAGTCAGTAGCTATCCCCTATCTAGAGGTGATAGATAATTTTCTGCATAGAAAAGTGCTTAAAATCAGGGTGGCAATGCCTTTTACCCGCAGGATTCAGCACTAGCATCATTTTTTTGAGCTCTCCATTTGGAAGCACTGCTTTTGCATAGAAATTATTGTAACTGCCTGATCAGATTTGTCCATTAGTATCTCTACTCATGGCTTATTAAGTGGCTGGGGCATTAGGGTCCAAGCTTCCCTTGACAGGAGTTCCCTCTGCTCCTCCACATGCAATTTAGGCAAATGGGAGGACTGATGTTTCCAAGGCATTGCAAGAGTTTTGTGATGCCTCCATCCCAGAAAACGGAAATAAAAAAGGTCTAAAAAGATAATGTAAAGTAATTGGGAGATAAGATGCATGAGAAAAACTAGCCACATGTAAATAGTGAAGCTGAGAAACACCTGAACCTGCACAAAGGTCAGCTTGCTCCCTGCCACCACCTGAGCCATGCAGGGGCCCCAGTGGTCTCCTCCCCTTTGACTCTGCTCCCTGGACATCTCCTGTAGCCCTGCTTGGATACCAGGACCTGGACAGGCTCACTGGGCTCACCACTGCCTTCCATCTCTGCAGCAGGGCTGCCCACAGTGGAGCAGACACCATTGAGGGGAACCGAGTGCTTGGAGCACATGCAGGTTTTTTTTACTGCTGGAAGGTGTGAAGCACATTTGGACAAGGTCTTGGGCACCTTCAGACTTTTTTTTTCAGAGCTGTGGACAGAGCCCATCCCGGCCACCCATCCCAACTGCATACCCCACAATTGCCAACATGGTCCGTCACCAATGGGGGTCGTTCAGTGGCTCTCGGGAGTGCTGCTGGCTTGGCAGTTCTCTCAGAGCTGGGTATGGCAGCACCTGCTGCAGCACCCAACAGTGCAAATGAGAATTTCAGGCATGCTAAGCAGCATTGCAGGAGAGAGATAAACTTACTCAGACTCACCTCTTCACATCTCTGCTCTGTCACTATCAGCCTCTAGCCCCACTCTCCTGCCCCCAAACCAGGGATGGCAGAATAAGAAGTGCTTGTGCCCTGGTTTACAGCCAGGTGTTTCAGCTTAAACCACTGAGGAAAGTGGGTCTGGGCTAATAGATCAGTGTGATAAAGGGCGGTAAGCCTTGGAGTAAGGGCTATGATTGGGAGAGGTAATGCTGTGGGGTTGGGTTTTTTAAATGATATCAGCATTTGAGATCCCTTAGACTTGTGTTTGGGTTAAGCCCACAAGAGATGTAAGAGTTCATTTAAGTTTACCCTGGAAACCTTGCTGCCGTCTCTGAGGTACAAATGCTCCTGGAGACAGCCTGCTCTTGCAATTCATGTATTCTGTGAAGCAGACAGAAAAACATATTGGCCAGGGTTCAAGCACCTTTCTTGGTTGTCCTGGTGATAAGTGCCTGATAAGAGTTCAAGGTCTTTGCTTGCCTGTATACAATAAAAGCAGCTTTGCTTGAGTTACTGTTGGCATCCTTGGTCTCCCAGAGTGCGCTGATCTGTTTCTCCCAGTGTCTGGGCTGTTCTTGGTGAGTGAGACAAGGCTGTGTTGTGTGGGTTGTAGTTTGTTCTATGATAGACGTGACCTTCTAGGTTTTCAATCTCTGGAACTCTGCAGTGGCTCTGTCATGGCAAACATTTGCAGTAAGCTGGATGCTCCCTCTGAGGGGCTGGGGCTTTGTGGAAGGAGTATGGGATGGTGGCACAAGCCCACTGCTGTTGGCAGCTTGCTGCAGTGGTCCCTGGAAGCAAGCCAAAGGTAGCTGCTGTGTTAGCACCATCATTAGGTTTCAGAGTTGAGAGCCTGTGGAGATACAAACGCAAGACAAACTGCCCTGGTGCTGCCACTTTCAGGTTTTTGTTGTCTGGTGGGAGGAAGGGACTGGTTCTCTCATGCTTGGTTTGTGCTCTGAGAGATTAAGTATGTCTGAGAGCTGGATTTTCTTAGCAGAAGTGTGAGGATGGTGGTGGTGGGTGGGGTGAGGTTGGAGCAGTGGGGTGTGACATTCATGGTTTTCTCTCAGGGCTCCAGTGGGCTGAAGCAGATGTCAGAAGCTGAACTCCTTGGGTGACCTGCAGTGGTGAGGATGGAGCTGTACCCACTCTGCTGCCTCCAGCCCCTGCTCTCATGGGGCTTTTGCAGCCCATCTGCCCATCTGTTGAATGGGCAACTTCCCAAAGCTGGAGCATCAATTGCCTTCATTTCTGCACAGGCCAGTTAGTAATTTCCCACTTAAAAATAAACATTTTGGAGACACCAGAGACATTGAGCCACCAAGAGGACAATGTTCCGTTGCTTTTGACATAGTTCATTCTTCGGTGAGTTTTAGTCTCCAGTGACTCAGCCACTGCTGAACTGAAACCACCCTCTGCTTGTAATACAGGGAACAGGAAAATGTACATCTGGAGTAGGCCAGTCTTTCAATCTTCAGCTTGACTTCCATTTTAAGTGTTGTAGTTGAGGTGGCTTTGTTCTGAGATTATTTTAAAATCTGTCTTGAGACCTCTCCATCTTCCTTATATGCAGAGGTCTTCCTGGGTTTCTCTGAGGACATTTGCATTGGCAGTGCTATGAAGATCTGAAGCGTGGTTGTTGCTGCAAACTAAAGGCAAACAATTCCCCTCAATTCATGAAAAAGGGAGGAATCTGCTTAGCCATGTTTAACTGCTGCCTGGCTTCTGCACTTTTCTAACCTTCATTTCACCTTGTCTGACCTGCCCATGAGTGTGGGCTCACACATTCCTCCTGCTGACCCAGGCAGGGCATCGTGCAGTTCCACACTGATGTGGTTCTTGAAAATCCGATGTGATTGAGGGCATGCACAGCTTGGGGTTGAAATATTGCCAGGTCTCCTGGAGCATTACCCAGCAGTGCTGGAAACAGCCCTGGGGATCAACACTCTTGCACATGATCAGCCAGCCCCTTCCTCAAAGAGGTCCTCGAAAGAAAATGTTTGTAGGGTCTGAAGTGGAAAATTGTTTCTCAAAAAAATCCCAGAGAGAGGGATAAATAATCAAAAAGCAGTGGGAAGTCATTAAATGAAATTTTAAACAGCACAGTGTACATTTTAGTTGAGAGATTTATTCTTGTCTCGTTTTTAAAGAAAACATCCAAACTTAATAATTTACCTAAAAGCGGTATCACAAGAGGCGGATGCTGCCAGCATGCAGGACCCAGCCAGATTTCCTGGTCCCACCTCTCCTGCTCTGTGAACGGACTTTGGGCTGGCACAGGCACAGTGCTCCTTCCTGGCTGCCACCAGCCTGGTAAACACGGCTAGCCTGTGCTCGCTGCTCAGCACAAGCTGGGTCAGGCACCTGACAAATCTAAGCCAAAACTGAAGTGTGTTTGGCTGCTGAGGATGGAGTTGCTGTCAATTTGTTTTTCTCGGCTCAGCAGTTTTCCCTGAGATCTCCATCAACAAATCGCTGCCGGGTGTTGCACTGTCCTGCCTCAGCTCCTCATCCCGGGAGCTGTGTGTGTCCTCAGGCTGGCCCTGGGGAACGTGTGGCTTCTCACGGCCACCCAGAGCTGCAGCCTGGGGCTCAACACTGAGCTGAACTCAGTGTTCAATTCACTGGGTTCACTCAGGGGTTCTATTCAGAGCTCCGCGAGTGCCAAGTGCTCTCTGGACCGGGACACATACCTGGCTGCCGTGTGAGCGGTGTGCCACTCTGTTGCATAAGCCTTTTGGGTTCCCTCTGGTTTACTGCACTTCATTAGGAGCTAGGATTATAATTTTCTGCTGGACTTCTCCCTCTGCAGTGACAGTCTGACTCTGTGTCTGAGATGGATTTGGGTTTTCCTTTTGGGTATTTCCAGTGACATTGGTCAGGCACAAAAATCATGAGATCGGAAGGAAGCAGACCAGCAATTCTGGCTATCTTACCCCAAATGTCAGGTTCTTTCTGTCCTTTTTTTTTTTTTTTAAAATTAAAAAAAAAAATTTTAATTTTTAGGGCTGTTAATCCTAAGCTGTTTAAAACTAGAAAAACCAGAAGCTTGCTGTAATAAAATTGGGACCACAGTACAAATCACCAGGGCTCTTCCCACCGGCATTCCGGCCAAAGTTGACTTGCGGTGCCTGTTCCAACTTGCAGCAGCCGCGAGTGCATCAGCAGCCAAAGGTTCCCCCCTGCAGCACAGTGACAGCTACTGCAGGTGCCCCATCAGCTAGAGCTCATTCATCCATGAGAATTTTTTATGTCTTAAAAAAATGGAAGGAAAAAAAAGAAAAAAGCATCTCGCTCTGCTAAAATCTGGAGAAAATTCTACTGACTTCAGCAAAAGTAGATGCGATTGTTAATGGCATGATGGAATTGGCAATTTTTGGCACTCCTTTTCCTTTGTGGGACCTGATCTGGGGAGTTTCCCAGGGAGATATGTTAGGCCATGGGTCATGATATAATGACTACATCCACGGGTCAGTGCCAGACATAATTTTGCTCCTTGCCCATGATGAGGCATGAAGAAAAAAGGGGCTAAAACTTTAAGTGGTTCAAAGGACAACTGAAAAAATTCATGGTGAAACATGCTGAGGGACACTGAGGCAACACCACAGCCTAAGGATATGCCTAAGACTCAAACTGTTGGAGGCTGTGGGGTTTTTTGGGGGAGATTTTGATTAATTCTCTGTTCTGGTAATACCCCCTCTTCTGGGTGCACCCAGGACTGATGGACCTTCATGTGATGCAGCCCCACCACCCTTGTTATCTCATGGATATCTGTGTCAGTGCTTACTAAAGCACTTGGGCTTGCTGTTGCTTCAGGCTCCAGCCAAATTTAGGCAAATGCCACTAAATGTATTTCACAGAGGTCGCAGTTGAAATACCTGCTCCAAATTTACCTGGTTAGATCCTTTTCTAAAGGAAAATTGAGATCCTGAAAAATGTGCTGGCCTTGTGCACTACCTACACCAAGAGCATCTACATGAGTACATATTGACCTGTCCCATTTTAGGGATGCAGTGGGGCTTGGCCAGCAGTTGGCAGAGGCTCACAAAGCAGTTGGGGTGCTTTGTTCCCCTCTTACATGCACATACAGAATCCCTGAGCTCTTAGCTGGCTGCTGGCACAGCCTTCAGTGTAGCACAGACTGTGTTTTCTCATGTGAAATTCAATAAATTCAGCATTTTCAGGACCTAGGCATAATCAGGGTTTTCAATCTTCTCCTTCATTGCCTTCTAATATACCCTCCTAACAATTAACTCTGTGTGTTGGGAGAACGCCAAATGCAGGGTAAAAGACTTCGTTTTTCTTTCCCATAATTAAATGTCGTGTTCGCTGCTGTCTTTCCCACTCGATTAAGTGTCCGTGTATGGTCTAAAATGCTCTTTGGTGAATTAGCATAAAGTCTGTCAGGATTTCAACCAACATTCTCCCTCCTGCTGCATCTGTGGAGCTCACAAAGGGCAGTGTTGGCTGGTAGCAGGGGCCTGGAGGTGGGTTTACTGCAACTCTGAAAAAACCACTTGCAAACCTCTCCCTGGTCTCCCTCTGTGCTGCAGGCTGATTGGGACAGCTAGCTGAGGACAGTCTATTTTTTTTTTTTTTTTTTAAATTACATCTAAAGACATAGTGGAGAAATATTCTCCAAGCTGGACTCTGGCAACATCTACAACACTGCATGTGATGGCAAAAAATATAATAGGTTGTCAGTGACTAATAGATGTGTGAGTTACGGGCTGGGAGGTGCAGTAGCAGAACTTCCCACCAGTTCAGGATGAGCTGGAAGTGAGATGATGACTGGGGTCCTCAGCATGGATGAGCAGTGTGCTTATCTTGGTTGGGAGCCCCATCCTGGGGAATGGCCACTTGGAGGGTTTCCCCAAAAACCACTCCCTGGAGCCAGTGCACTTTTTGCCACATCCCCCAGGGCTGCTCTGTGCCACCCAGTTCCAGGCAGAGGGTGCTGGTAGGTCCCTGGTCAGTATGACATTCCAAGGGACAGTATGACATTCCAAGGGGCAGCATATTTCTGATCAACTTTTCAGCACAGCCCCAGCTCCTGCCAAGAGTCTGTCCTTGTCTCCATTACATCCTGCAGTGCCCAGCCCTGCTCTTTACCCTTAAAAATGTTCCTTTTTTTCCCCCACTGTGTTAATTTTTTTAATAACAGAGAGTTGGCTAGGTTGGAAAAAACCTTTAACAACATTAAGTCTAACTGTTAAGCCAGCACTAAACCGTGTCCCAAGTACCGCATCTGCACATCTTTTAAATAACTCCACTACTTCCCTGGCCAGCCTGTTCTGGGCAGTGCATTCCCTGGGCATCTTGACCATGCTTTCAGTAAAGAAATTTTTCCAATCTAAACCTCCTCTGGCACAACTTGAAGCTGTTTCCTCTTGTTCTATTGCTTGTTTCTTAAATTTTCATGATTCTTCAATCTTCACAACTTCAGGTTTGTTACCAAGTCCAGAAGCAGTCTTTTATACAAGAGGATGGATCATTATAATTTGGGAGAAGACTCAGTGGTGAGGGGAGCAGAGCTGGCAGATAAACCTAGAATGTAACTGGGAGTCCCAAGCCCTCCTTGTCCAGAGGTACCTCTGCTCCCTGAGAAGGGATTACAGAGAGGGATCTCATACTACTGCTGTTTCCCCAACTCTTCCTGCAGCTCTCTCCATATCCTTTGGATAAACAGCTGCAGAAAGGGAGCCTTTGTTTCCAGAAGCGTTGGGGGAATGGCTCGTGGTGGTACAGATAACCCTGCCTGTTGAGGAGAGGCTGCAGTACAACTGGGAGGGTACACAATGTATTATTCACCAGCTGTTTCCTCTCCTTTCAAGACATTTTCTGTAAAAACAAGGGCTGGAAGTGGTGCATGTGAGATGTGCAATCAACCACACGGAAGGAGCTTGAGCTTTTGGCTTGCTGGGTACTCAGACCATCCGTCACGAGGAACTGGTTTGTGCAAATCTGTGTCTGGACCTCCATGATGTTTGACTGCAGGTGGCCCATAAATGTGTTTTCTTTTTCTCTGAATGCCTGTTGAAGACCTGAAAATCTGATTTACAGAAGTGCCAGCTGCCTGCAGCTTTGACAGACGTTGGTAGGAGTGATGCTTTAAACATCCAGAGAGAGGCACAGTGCCATGCACCCCCATGAGTGGGCTCCTGGGGCTTTCTGCTTGGACCCCTGGCTGTTTGCAGCCTCTCCTTTGCTTGGCCCAGTCCCTAAGGAGGGGGCAGTGACAGCTCCCCCATCCTCAGGCTGCAGATAAAGGAGATGCTCTCACATTGGTGAGCACTGGGCTGCATTAGTGAGGTGCTATGGAAAAAAACCCACGAGAAAAAAATACAGGTCCCCATGCCTGAGTCCAGCACTGGCAAAAAGCAATTGCCTCAGATGTGAATAAAAGGCATTGCTGGGGTTTTTTTCTTTTCTTCAACCTGGTTATTCAAACTGCCGTGAAAAATATGTCTGTTCTTTTCTTTTATAACCTCTTAGAAGCTCTCAATTTTAGCCTCCACTCTCCAGAGCCCATAAAATAAATGGGTAGAAACACCATAAAATGAACAAAATCCCAAACCATAGCTAGTTCATATTCTGAGTGTCTCATTAAATGAGTATTAAGGAAAATCCCCCATCTTACATAAATATGTAATTGTTTATAAATCTGTAACTAATTTTAAGCTATTTGAAACAGCCTTGTAGTAAAATGACCTTCTAGAAATTGAAGGGGGTGCCAGCTGACTGCACTAAAGGACAAGAACAGACTAGATGTGAAACACATCTATTTTAATATATTTGAAAATTTTCCCTGGAAAACTTATGGGAAAATTTTAAAAAAGGTAATATTACTCATTTGTTTAATGTTTTTGGCTTTAAATAATATTTAACCCCTAGGAGCTCAGCACCCTGTCATACCCAGGAACTGAGGATTTAACCAGGAATCAGCTGGTCACGCCACCTTCCTCTCCTGCTGTCACTTTTTAGCAGTGGGTACTCAGCCTGCTTTCTGCCATCACCTCCACTTCTACAGGGCAACAGCAGAGACATATGAGAGGTTATTGGGAAAGGACAGTATCCTCTTGTACTGCCTTGCCTATTTGCATAAGAGCTCCCTCAGAGCTGGAAAACAGTCTTTTGTGCCTGCAGTTCCAAGGGGAACTTATGGCAGGGGGAACAGAGGAGTAGACATAAAAACAAATGGAATCACACATTGCGTTTCAGTTCCTCGTGCTGAATATTGATGCACAGTGCATTGAGCACCTGGCCTGTGCAGCCAAATCCTACCCAATCCCTGGCCCTGGATGCAGGGGATGGGAAGCACTTCCCAGTCTCCTGGGTCACATGCTGACAAGGTCTAGGCATCAAGGTGAGACTGGCCCAGCCACTTCCCAGCCCTGGCCAGGTCCTACTCCAAGAAAAAAAGAGCAAGGTTAAATTCTGCATCCTCCTTCAGCATTGCCCCCAGCTGAGGATCATCCTTCACAGGTGCCCTCCTGCTCCCAAAGTACCTTTGTCATGAAACCAGAGGGTGGCTCCAGGCTTTCCTCTGTCTGCCTAGGGAGAGAGGAAACAGGATCCTGTCTCCTAAGGAAAGGTGGAAACAGCTGAGTTGGTAAGAAGAAAATCCATCCCTGTCCTAGCTGTGGCTGGGCTCCAGTGCTGACTCCATCTCTAAGTGCTTTGAGGGGAGTTAAAATATTGCTGCCCCTTTGGTGGAGACTGAGCTGACCCCAGAGTGGGGTTGAGCCTGTGCTGCTGCTACGGTGCATGATGACAGCCCACATGATTACGTTCCCAGCAGTGGGTACAGTGAAGTGCTGCCAGATGATGACACCTCACACGGTCCCAGGGATGCTTTTAGATTCATCTATTAATAGCTCCCTGTGTTTTCATTTCTGGAAACATAAATATGTATCCCCAAATGCTCCTGATTGTCACACGCCTCATCAGGCTGGAAGTTGGTAAATCAGTGCCTGATTTCAGATCTGTCCAACGTAAGGCTCTATGATTGATCGGCATGGCCGGAGCTGTCCTCGCCTCACTCCTAAGCCAAAATCCTGGGAGCGTGTGCTCATCACAGTGACAGGCTGGGAACAGTCTGAGGAGGAACACTGCAGGAGCTGGGTCAGTCCTAGAGCAAGCTGGCATAACTTCAGCTGATTTGAATGTGAATTATACACATTTAGGCCAGGCCTGGAATTTGCCCCTGGCATGGGCTGGCTCTCTGCAGCTTCACTAAACCAGTTGTTTTTGCCCCAAAATGCTGTCTGTGGGAAAAGAGCTGAGCAAAAGCAAATCATGCCAACCTCAGCTGTGACTTTGCCTATGAAAAATCCAACTGAGTGGTTCTTACTCCTTGTGATCTCAGATTTTAACTTTTTTTAGAAATTGCAGTAGTTAATAAGTGCATACAAATGTGTGTGCATGGGATGCAAACACACAAACTCCCACCCATGAACACACACTCTAAATACTGGCTGATTCAAGTATAAGTGTTTTGTTTCTGGATTTAAACTTGCTCCAGATTTAGTAATTTTGGAGTGGAGATTTTGTCACACTGTACTGCTGAGATGCTCAGCGCAAATGTTGGTTTTGATCTGGCTGCTGACAGTTTCTTGGGTGATTTGCATTCTGGGCTCTGTCACATGGTTCTGCCTCTGAACCCAAAAGTCTTTCTGGGCTTTGGGCTACCTGAGCTGCTGCTTTTGGGGTACATGGGTATGTTGGTAGGGCTCCCCCCAGACTGGAGATCAGCATTCCCACTTTCCCAGAAAGTCACTTTGTAGCATCTTTTAGCTGTTGGGTGACTAACTTAAGGTGTTCAACCTAGTGGCAGCATAGGAGGGAATCAGTGACCCCACTGATGGGAGCACCCAGGCACAAGCATGTTTAAGACCAAGTACGGTGTAATGTCTATCAAGAAGATATTTGCAGGTGACAAATTCCATCTGCTGAGACAACAGCCACCCTGAACCATCTGCAGGTGGTGGGACTATGTCCCTGTGCCCAGCTCTGCCTCTCCATCCTCTGGCAACATGAAAATCACCCAGGGTGAGCTGCTGCCTCCAGCCAGCTCAGCATGGGTCTGCCAGCTTCAAAAACCACCCTGAGCCATTATCTGATACAAACGCATCTCTTCCTGGGATCAAAGAAAGCCACCTGCATTGAAAAAGCCTCATAAGAGCTTTGACTCCATGCCCCCTGCTCTGGGCAGGACAGCCACCCTCAGGAGTGACAGAGGACACAGCCATGCCCTGCAGAGGTCACACTTCACTCCAGGTGGAAATGGCATTTCTGGGCACTCTCTGGCCTCTTTTAAAAGTCTTAAAAATTTTAAGTCCCACATTTGGCTAAGGTAAAACAATTTGCAATTCTAGTCACTCACATGAGAATTATTTTAGGATAAAGAGCAGAGGCATTTGCAGTCTGGTGAGACACTCCTTGAAGTATTAATTTGGTCTTGTTGCTGGGGGGACTTTCTGGAGAAAGGAATGGTGAGAAGAGAAAAAAAGAAAGAAAGAAGAGAAGGAAACTGGAAAGTGAAGGTCATGTCTTCCCTGTCTGGAGATGGTCCTTACCAATGGTGGTGAACTGTCCCTGTCTAGATCTTGGTGCCTGGGCACAGAAGGGGAGATGAAGGAGAGAAGGAAGCAGTTTTGGCCCTAAAAATGCAAAAATAGGAGGGTGATATTTTGCTTTCTTGCTGCTCACAGGGAGTCACCCAAAAGCCGATTGCAGTGCAGAGCAAAACGTGGCCATTGTGATCCAACTGCTTATAGAGCTGGGGAAGGACTGAAGTAAACTAATTTGGTAACAGCCTGTTTCCATAGTTTAATCCCATGTTAGCCTTGAAAATGCTAAATCAGGAGTGAAATCAAGATTTTTCTCACCACTGGATTTAGTTTAGCCATTCCAAATGGGATAATACAGCAGAATGCTGCATTTATTTGGGCTGTTATATTTCATCCCATTTGATTTCCTGGTTTGTCTTGAGTAGCCAAGGACTTTCCAGCGGAATAGCTTTGTTCTCTGCAGGCTGCTCAGAGCAGGTTATAATAACGAGCTGTGGATAATGTTTCAGAGAGCATCTCAGAAACCAAAGGCTGTGCCTCAAACCCAGGCTGCAAGCCCCTGGGCTATCCAACATCAGGCTTCCCATTCCAGCGCCAGTTTTCCCCAGCAGGACCGAGGCTGTATGAAACAAGATATCAGTGAGATTACTGCATGGCTGGGCTCTGCTTCTAAGGGGCAGGAAACTCCGTTAAAGAACCAGTGCAAGTTGCAGGGCACAATGTGCACTGTACTGGATGGAGTGGCACTGGTTTGTAGGCTACTGTTACACAGAAACTGGGAGATGGTAAATCCTAGTGTTTATTCCCTATGTGCAAAGGCTGTCACAGGATGCATGACTCATATTGCATGGCCTTAGACTGCTTTAGTTAGTGTTGCTGGCCCAAATGGCCTGGGAAAGGTTGGCCAGGAGAGATCCCATGTTGGGCAGTCCATGCACAGCCTCTGCCACTGCAGTGGGGTTGCAGGGAGCTCAGGAGGCTCAGGGGCCACAGCCCCCCTTGTCTGCCTCAGTCAGGAGCACCCTCTTCCTGTGGTGGGAAAAGGGCATGTGAGCATTGGGAGGACATTTTTGGGAATCCTTTGCGGTGGGGTTTGCCATGCCTTGCCCCTGGTTTCCACCAGCAGGGTGCGGGATAGGCTTGGTAGCACCGAGGGCTTCTCAGCCTGCTCCTTAGGGCTGGTCTGACAGAGGCATCCTGCGGGCAATGTTGTGAAATCCAATCAGTTTTTGTTTTTTTATCCCGTGACACAGATCTCACTTTACCTGCCCTTTTCCTGCCTACCAGCAGCTCAAACCAGCTGTGTCTTACACTGAACTCTTGAAGTCAGTGGATTTTCCACAGCTCACAGTCACAGATCTGAGCGTGCTGATAACTGACTACAGCTTCCAAGAGCCCTTCCATGCACATTTTTTTCTGTCCATTGTGAAATAGAGGTATGACAGAGAAAGAAGTCAAGTCAGGGATGATGACAGAGTTGGTCACAAACTGAATGAATCAGCAAACACCCTGTTTTCAGTTATTTACTTTCAACAAACCAAATATTCAGGGCTGAATTTTTCTCTTTCAGTTCCTCTTGGGTGCTTAAATCACATGCAATACTTTGCAAATATAGATTTCCACCTCATGTGTAAAAACAATGAGATGAATAATTTTAGCACAGATGGCTCTTGTAATACTGTTCTGCTTCCAAATAGTCAAGGATCCTTTTAGAGCCCTGGATCCTTACTGCTGGCATTTGAAAGCTAATGTTTGACTCTTTTTATTTTAGATTCTGTTCTGTCTTTCAACTTCAAGGTCATAATTTTGCCCTAGAAAGGCATAGGAAAATGAGGAAATTAAAAGACACTCTCAAGTACACAGTTTTTAAGATTTTACATTAGATAATTTGAGCCTCTCTAAGTTGTGGAATCACAGCTGATTACGTCAAAAAAGGGTATTCAAGATAAGGTCCCTCTTAAACAAATAGTATGTAAGGAGCTGACCAATATTAAAAGCTCTAGAAAAAAACACTGTGACACAAAGAAAAGTAGATAGTGTGAATGCAACCCAGCATGGTTTCTGCCTGGTTCCACATGATGCTGGGTGGAGTGAGCCAGAGCCAGAGCCAGAGCCAGAGCCGAGCCAGAGCCAGAGCCAGAGCCAGAGCACCTCACTTGCCTCTGACTCCTTGCTCACCATCACTTCCCAGATACCCACAGAAACCCCCTGGCTTGATGAACTCCTCACCAGGTGGGTGGTTAAAGCTTTCATTTAGACACTAAAAATACCTCAACAACCTACAGCTCCTACAGACTGTCCTTCAGGTGGTTGCTGTTACTACTCACACTGGATATAGAGGGTACTTAGAAGCTGGGAGATTTGGATTAGGAATCCCAAAGAGGAGGTGCTGTTTTTGGTATTGATCTTTGCTGGTATGTTCAGTAGCAGTCCTGGGATTTGGGCTGGAGGGAAGCTTGTTTTGTTAAGCTTTCTGCTAAGGGCTGAGTGGTGCCTGCAGGGATCCTTTCTCTGCCTTGGAAGATGAAGATGGGCTCTGGCTTCCCTGGAGGATGTAAAAGCTGGGCTGGAGGCCAATGAGGCTTGTGTGTGTTTTGGAGGATGGAGACTTGCAGAGCCTGTGCAATGAACAGGGGTTGAAATGCCCTGTAAGCCTGATGATAGCAAGCTCAGAGTGGGCTGCTCCCTGATACTGGAGAACAGACCTGTCTGAGTTATTCAGAGCTGGGGCTTAAGGAGCAGGTGGGTCGAGGGTGGGCAGTTTGCAGTGTGAGGCTGGAGGAAAGCACCTCTGCAGACAGCTGCCCTTGGGGTATGTGTCCCAGAGGTCTCACACAAGGACTAGTCAGTGCTTTTAGGAGTTGTTGCTGTGCTGATTCAGAGACTCCCTGGACAAAGTAATTATTACTCTCAAAAGTATAAAGTATCATCTTGCTGCTTCAGATGTGTCGCTTTTAGGCTGATTTGTGGCTGGGTCTGGCCCTTGCAACAGCAACTGAACATTAACAGCTGAAGGCTTAACAGTAATATGCTTAGTGTAATAAGATCAATTATAATAAATGCCTGATTAAGAGCCCCAGGGACTGGAATCTTTCCTCTGCAGGGGCACCAGTGAGTGCCCTGGCACCAGTGGGTGAGGCTTCCCCTCCTCCAGAAGCTGTGTGTTCTACACCTCACTGTCATGTCCAGCCTGCTTTTAACTGTAAATAGACATTTTTTTCTGCTCCCACCACTCTTCACTCCTGGTGTAGGCTGCATCAGGGACTCCTCTGACATGGATTTCTGCCCTTTGAGCTGGATTGCCATGACTGAGTTGCTTCACCCTGGCTGGGAAACAGGATGTACGTGAGGGCACTTCTAACGTGGGGCTTGGGGGCAAAGACCTGGGCAGCTGTGTTCACACGGGGATCAGTGCTGCAAAGCACCTGTGCATGGCAAAATTAGCCTTACACATAATGGTGCTGAGTGCAAAGTGCTTCAGAAAGGGGGAAGCAGCTCAGAGCAAGTTGGGGAGGAATATGCTTCTACTTCTAGCTGCTCAGCCTTCACATTCCCAGACAAAACACGCATTTTGGATGGATGATATAGTCTACTAAATGTCTTCAACTCTCTTCTCAATATACTAGAGATGCACACCAGAAATTTAGAAAAGAATTGAATCTGAATATTAAACCAGTGATTCCCCAGAGGCAAATTTTCTTGACTTGTCTGATTCTCCAAGGAGATGGTATTCCCAAAGAACTAATTTTATAACTAACGATCAGATGAAATAAGGCTCTGTCAGAGGTTTAGAAGACCCAACTTGGCACCAGTTGAACACATATGGAATTTGTCATCAGTAATAATGAAAAAAAAATAGTTTGAAACTTTTTCATCAAATGTGCATTTTTTTTTTTACTGAAAGTGCACTTGGAGCTGAAACCACTGTTCTTTTCAATCTTTGAGGTGAGTAGATGATTATGTCCTCTGAAACCCATATCAAAGGGGGTGCTCTACCTTTCTGTAGCATTTTCCTTTTATTTGAAGTCCTTTCACAGGAACTGATGGAAGTTGTCATGACGTGAGAGGCAGAAAAGTTGCCAAATGTGTTGGAAACACAGACAGCTACTTCTGGGAAAGTGGATAGCTAAGGGGTAACAGGAAGGCAACTGCTTGATTCCAGATTTAGATTCAATGTCCCAAATAACATAAATCTGCTGAATTTCTTCTCTGTCAATTCAGGCCTCTTAAGAATCTTGCGCTTGGAATGCCATGTCTCAGGACATTTGAAGGTAAATTCTGTCCCCATTTGGCAATAGCAGAATGGCTGAGCAGATCAGGGATTATTTTTTCCTTTATTATTCACATACGTTGTAAAATATAGTAATTTTTCCACATGTTCTGCCCTGGGCAATGGAGGAACATGCAGAGCACAGCAGTTTTGACCTGGGTTAGGTGAAGGAGTTGGAAAGAAAAGACTGGGGGAGGTTGGGGAGAGGTTGGTGCTGTTCTTTCCATGGATGGACTTGTCTGAGGGGGGAGAAGTTTCTTTGCTTTCCCCCTCACTCAGCAAGAGCAGTGCTGGCCCAGTAGTGGGGACCATTGTGTGATTGAAACCGGCCCTTGCCAGGTGGGTGTTTGTTGGGTGATGGGAGGATCTGGGTGGATGTGTGAGTAAAGGAAAGGAATAAAACTGGAAGAGTGGCGAAGAGAAAGATCTGACTAATGGGCCTGTGTCTGAGAGACATGTGAAATGTCCTGTAGAGCCCAGCGGTGTTGGTTAAACTCCTTCGTGGAGGGCTGTTGGCCAAATGGGAGGGTATTAACCTTCCTGGTTGAGGTGGACCAAGAGATGGAGAAGACTTTTGCTCTGTGTGTGGGTCCCTGCCTTCATGCCCTGCTGGGGTGCCACAATCTGGCCTGTATCTTGACCAGGTGACACTCCCAGGAGACAAAAGGATCCACATGCTCCTGCCCACAAGCCTTTCCTTGCCCAGTGGCTGGTGGTACCCAGAATGACCCCAGGAAGACTGTGGAGGATACCTTTATGGGAGCGAGGTTGTCCAAGGGTGACACCAGCCCTGGGAGGCTCTGCTCAGTGTCCGAGCCCAGATGAGCTTTCCCTCAGCAAATGCTCTGGCTGGATGATTTGGTGGTGCAGTCATGCAGTGGCAGCCATCCAACCCTGCAAACCACAGAGCAACAGAAACTTTAAACAGAAGTTGCTAAACAGCACTTGAGGAGGGGCTGCGAGAGGCCCAAAGTACTCTGGCTGGGCCATCTCTCCAAGGATAACTGGGACAATACCCCAACCCAGGATGGCCTCAAGTTCCTTGTGTGACTGTTGGCATCCTGGGGTTGGTGAAACCTTCTAGGGAGCAAAGGGTGAGGATTGTCTGTGCTGACCTGTAAAGCAAAAATAGCCATGTTTCTTTTACCTTTAACTATTTTTAGGTGGAGGAGTGGCTTGAAAGTTCAATTCAATTCAATTCTCCTCTCACTTGTGTTGATTTTCCACCAAGCCCTGTCAAGAGCCTGGCTTGTTCCTTGGAGTTAATGTAATGAGCAGGCCAGGTCTTGCACTGATCCTCCCTTACTGGATTTGGAGTCAGGTTCCCAAAGCAAAAATCAACCCCTTGGGAAGCTGGGCAGCTTTCATAGCAGTTGGTGACGCCCCTTGGCTTTTTCTGTCTTCCCAGGAAGCTTCTCCCATGGCTCTGTCCTGTGGGAGCTGGTAAGGAATCATGCTGAAAACACTGCTGGGAAAAAGGCTCCAGCCTCCCCGAAGCTTTGTGGGTGCCTTTGTCTCAGGACTGAACCCTGGCTTAAGGGCTTGGCCCTAGCCTTGGGACACAGGGTTGGCAGGGCCACCAGCTCCCAGCTGTGCTGCCCTTCCTTTGGAGGGGATGGGCTGCTGTCCTGATAGTTCACAGGTCCTGCAAGATGCTTTGAAATCTTGTTCTGAGGGGGATAATTGATCCCTCTCTCCTCAGCGAGCCGGCTGGAGGCTGGAGCAGCTTGGAGGCATCGCTTTGTTCCCATTGCTTTGAACCCACCACCCCGGGTGAATAGTTGGAGTGTTTCCCTGTCAAAAAGCACCTGCATTTTAGAGTTCGTTAACTGCCAGCTTAAAATCCCCTCTCTCTCCCGAGAGGAGGGACATCTCACGTTGCTTAATCATCCAAAGATCCGCAGCCTGTGACAACCCAGGCTCCAGCCCTGAGCGCAGAGGGGAACCAGGCGGTTTGGGAAGGTGCTGGCCTTGTCCCGTGGGATGGCTGGGAGCTGCACCGTGGCTCCGTAAAGCCCGCTTTGCTTTTCACGGGAGCGAGCACCTGGTTCTAGTGGATCTTATTGCACAGCCGGGGGCTTCTGTCCCCCCGCGGCTCTGTGCTGCTGCTGGCTCCGGTTGTTTCCCGAGAGCGGCTCCGCATGCCAGGGAGGAGCCTGCCTGGGAGCCGCTCTGCTGGGTTTGGAGTTTCTATTTTTTTAAATTAATTTCCCCAGTCATTGTGGCCGCTGCTGAACGCTTTTTGTGAATCCAGCTCCGCTAGAGGGCAATGTGATCTGGCGTGGGAACGGGAGCGGGATGGGATGGGATGGGATGGGATGGGATGGGATGGGATGGGATGGGATGGGGGGGTGCGGGCAGCCTCCGCAGTGGCTCGGCCTGGGGCTGAGCCAAGGGCTCGGCTCACCCCTGAACGGGACCCCAGTGCTGGGCGAGAGCATCTCCTGTGCCACTGCCAACCCAGTGCACAGACAGGACAGGACTTGGCAGTCAGTGAATGTCACCGAAAAGCATGGGTGAAGCCCCGAGGACTCGAGCACTGCTGAGATGGCAAAGCAAGGCGTGGGTGGGGGATGGATGACATGCACAAGCACGTCCTGTTGTGAGCAGAGGAGGCTGCCCTGGACACATCTCCTTCCTGGAGATGTCAAGGATGATTGCTCTGTGCTTTGAGCACTGTCCAGTGTGGTGGGAGATAAGGCTTTCTGTCACAAATTGTCTGTTCTGCTCCTTGGAGGGGAGGTGGGTGCAGGGAGCTCTTTGTTTTCATGGGGTCTGGGAGATGGCATTTTACTCAATATATTGAAAATAAGCAGGGATCAGTTTCCTTTCCTGGTCTGGGTAAGGTTTGTTATAACATCACATTACTCTGAGACAGTATGTGATCCAGGATGGCTTCTCCAGGGAGGAAGAAGGTTACCTGAGGGAGTCAAATGTGCATTTGGGGTTTAGGGCCAAATCTCCTTATGAGGTTCAGGGGGATATGCTTTGGCAGTAGTCTAATGCTCCAACAGTCACTCTTGGCATTCTTGTTCCTCTGTCCACCCTGCTTTAGGCTGCCCATGCTAGGCTGGTCATTGTCCCCAGGGAAGGCTGTGGAGCAGTGTGAGCCATGCTGGAGGGGCTGTTGGACCCCATCACAGCACTTGGTGGCCAAAAAGCTCTTGAATCTAGGGTGACCCTGGCTCTGCCCTAAGCTGGTTTCTGGAGTAGACACAGCTAGGACTAAGGGCTACCCATGGGGGAGGCAACACCACAACAGCCGCCTGCCCTGCTGGAAATTGCCTCTGTTAAATTCAACATGGAACCTGCTGCAAGGTGGCATATCAATCAAAAGTGTGAATTGCTGACTTTGACACTCCCTTGCGTGAAAACCGACCGTGGGAGATGATAAAATGCGGTTGTACTGAGGAGTGACCTAATGAAGTTTGACTTTATTTATTCTAGGCTTTCTTCAACTTTTGGTAGGTGTTTTCACTGCATTAACATTGTAGTGGGTCTCCTCCTGCCCAACACTTTGGGCATGGGCATATGGGACTTGGTGACCCCTTCCAGAAGGCTGTCAAGAAAGCAAAATTAATTCCAGCTCGGTACATTATGTCATTTTGTTTTTCTTCTGTGGTTTATTTTTCTTTAATTTCATCTGCTCCAAATTTGGTTATGCAGAAATTTCCACTTCAACCCAATCTGTGAGCTTTTGACAGACAGGCTTATTTAAGACCTACAGCTGGAAGAAGTAATTAAGGTTCCACTAAAAATGCAACTTCTTGACCTAAGGCAAAAGTACTAAATTTCAGTTTAGTTTTACTTTATAATCTCAGGTTCAGCTTCATAGCCGTGTAACATTTTATTGCTGATTGTGGAAACAGGGCTCTTGTATCCTCCTTTTGTTTTTGTAGTGGAAGCTCACGAAGGTATAAAAAGCCTATGAAAACCCATTTCCCTCCCTTCACAAACCAAGGCCTACAACAGGGGGCAGATATTTTTTTCTATTTAGGGTGCTGCCAACAAGCACTTTTAAATGTTCACTTCCATTGTAGGACTGGTGGTGTGGAAGCCAGGGTTTGTCCTTGTTTCACCAGGACTGGGATGAGTTGTCTCATGATGCGTGGATCTTGTGTTGCTGACCTGGGCTTTGGAGCTTCCAGCCCTTAAACCTTTCTGGGTGATACCTGCCCCAGCTCAACTCTGGCCCTTGGAGCTCTGAAAGTGCTACCAGCCCTCACCTAGCACTGGGGGTAGGGATGGGAAGGGAAGCTGTGCCTTGCCTGCATCTCCCTGAGAGTCATTTCCATGCCAGAGGTGGGGGGAAGTTTAGGCCTGGCTCAGGGAGACAGTGTGTAAAACTAACACTACAGCTGCCTGGAAATATTGCCAAATGGGAATATACCCAAGTTCCTTAAAAAATCAATAAAGCAAGAAGGTAGTGTGGAATCTTTAGAAAATCAGATGCTCAAATTTTTGTCACAGTAGAGTATTCCACACTATTTTTTTATTAACTTGCAGGCATTCCTGAACAGCTGTCTCCTGTCATACCTCCTTCTTCCCCCACAACCTTTCTAAAGGTTTTCCTGGAAAGAGTGGACAAGGAAATGGCTGATGCTCAATGGAAAACTAAAAGCCAACTCTTCTAGAATGAATTACAGGAACAAACCTTGCTCTGTTTTTCTGGGAAAACTTCACTTATTTAACTCTCTTGGATGAATCATTGCTGTTAGCAGGAAAGCACTGCTGGTCTTGTCTCTACTGCATCCTCTTGCACTCGTACCTCATCTCCAGAATATGTGCTGTTAATCCTGTCTGGAGGCTGTTGCTGCTTTAGAATTTTCCCTTTTTGGCTGGACAAGATTGCTGCTACTGTTTATTAACAAGCATAGTTAAAATATGCTGTTGCTTTTTGCTTTGTGCCATGATACAGATTTGTTTGACCTTAGCACCAGGAGCTGGATAAGAGGAGAGCCATGAGCTTGGCTTGACAGTGCAGGGAATAGCTGCTCCTGGGGTCTGGATCACTGCTGTCACAGCCCCACTGCTACAGAGCAGTGGTGCAGCAGGAGCTCCTGCTGCACATCCACATGGGCTTAAAACATTCTGACAAGTAAACTGTATGGGCTGGCTTGATGCACGATCAGATAGAGTTTGTCAGGGCTGCTCCAGCCTCATGGTTCATTGGAGATTACTCGTCTTCCCACAGCTGGCATGGCCCTGGCAAGTGGCTCCCAGCCAAGTGCAGTGCTCAGGGTAATCCAGGGCCCCTGTGCTTGTACCTAACCAGGGCCAGTTTTGTGCTGGTGCTCATGTTTGGTGAGGGTGATGCCATGGCTGGAGTGGGCAAGGCCTGTTCCATCATGAAGCTGGCAAATATTGCAAAGGAACAATATTTTAGGTGGGCAGGGAGGCAGATCCCAGGAGATTGTCAATGTGCTTGGCTAACCCAGCCCAGGCAAAGCTTTGCTGAGGCATGGAGCACTGACCCTTACCTGGGGAGGAGCTGCTGGGGTGCTCAGCCTTCATGAACCCAGAGGCAGCTGAAGGAGTGCAGCCCAAGCCTGGAGGATCTACCCCTGCCACAGTCAGAAGTTCAGTATTTGTGGGAGAGGAGATGGATTGTGTTTGCTCAGTGGTCCCAGGGGAAGCTGTTTTCTGGGGAGTGGAGAGTGGGAGGCAAAGGGAAAAACAGAGAGCAGTTTAAATGAGTCCTTCATTTGCTGCCTGTGCTATGAGGTCAGGAAGGAGGCTGCTTGGGAGCTTATGATAGCACTGCCGCTGCACTGTGGCATTTGCTAACACAGCTTCTAAATCCAAGGGGGAGAGACAGAGAAAGAAAATTCAAAATAAACTGAAAGTTTTGTTTTAATTTAAAATAAAATCCATTAGACACAAAAAAATGGGAATAACTTTATCCCTGTCAAAATACTTTTTGATAGGGTTTTGTGTGCAGACTGCTTCATTTTCATCCGTTTTGCAATAAAAAGCACCCGACTTCTCACCGGGGCTGGCTCTGGCAATATCCCTCAGTGACGCATTTGCAGTTGGCAGGGGAAGGAGGGAGAAGGTTCATGTGGGGTCAGACACATCCCAAGCGGGTGTTCCTCCAAGCGGGAAGAGCTGCAGTGCAGAGATGCAGCTGCGGTGGCTTGTTGTCCTTGGAAAGGCCCCGCAGGGCTGGGGAGGGACAATGGTGTTCCTGTGCCAGCTCTCATGTGTGTGCAGCAGAGCCCTCCTCTGGTTTTTGGTCCCACTGGCTCCCTGTGGGCTCCTCATGATTTGAGGAGGGGCTGTGATGAGCTGGGGCAAATCTTTCTGCCAGGCTGTTCTCAGCAAAACTGAGCTTTGGGTGATGCCTAGGTAGAGTTGTCCACGTCTCAACACCCAGTTCCTCAGTTACCTCCTGTAAGAGTGGTACCTGCTCTCACCTGCAGCCTCTAGGGCAGCCTGGAAAGAGGCAAAGTCTGTGTGTCACAAGGAGTGCTGACCAAAACCCAGGGCTTGTGTTCCCCTGCTGTGTCCTCAGGTGGATTATGCGTGTGAGCCACACTGCTACTGCCAGGTAAGCGATGTCTCAATGTTTTCAACATTTAAAAAAATCTACTTTTCTCATTCCAAATGATTTCCAAACATGCTAGTTGTCTAGATGATTCCCCTTGCACCAAAGAGTTCATTTTCCCATGTTCAGCACAGGATCTAGTCCACTTGTAGGGCTTTGGTTGCTCTGACAAACAGTGATGATCAGGAGGAAGAATGACAGTGACATTGAAACAAAATACACTGAGCTGGACTGGTTTTCTTTGCAAGCATTTTGTTTTCTGACAGCTGCAGAAATCTTTGCCTGGGGATCCTGTGCTGAGAAAAATACCCCTGGGAAAAGCAGTTCAAAGGCATTTTTGGGAAAGGAAACTTTCTTCCAGTCCAGCTTTGACAAAAGCACACACAAGTGTTGTAGTATAGCCCAAAATCTCTCTGACCTCTCCTAGCAATGGGCTGGGCTCCTCAGGAGCCACAAGCCCTCCTTTCTCTGCTTCTTGGCTAGAGACATCCCAGATACCAAGGGTTTGGCATCTGAATCATACAATTTGTCGGTGACCTGTGCTATTTGGAGACTTGGGATTGTGCCACCAGGATGCAGAGCAGGGCTCTGTTTATAAGTCACGCTGCTGCTGTAACATATGTCCTTGAGGGCAAGTCTCATGAACAGCAGCTCTGAGACGAAATGCTCCCGTGTGGCTCTGCTTCCCCTCACAGGGAGAGAGGCACAGCCTTTCCCAGCAGCTGGTGTTGGCTGTGATTTGGGATTGCAGTGGAGGAGTTTCCATGCGGAGCTGGGGACTGTGGGGGAGGAAGGTGCCCGGCCTGGCTGTGCTCGCAGAGCCAGCGTTGGCGGCCTGACCTGCTGGTAATGGTCTGACCTCCTTCTCTTAATTAAGAGAGTGAGCCCTGCTTGGGGTGATCATCATCACAGTGGCTCCTGGCTGGTGCTGAGTGTGGGGATGGAGATTGGGCAGCTTTCTGAGCAAGGGCGTTTTAATGGGGGTTGCCAGAGCCCACACAGACCTCTGGAAGCACTGAGTGGCCTCTTTATCCCAGGAGGGGCATTAAAGGCAGCCCTAGAAGGGAAAATGCCAGGACAGGGGGGCTAGAAACTCGTGAAAAGAGAGTGAGGGGGAAGGGAGGCAGAGATGTTTGCCGAGGGACTAATTAGCATGAGTGAAAAAATGGTAATAGGGTGAAGAGAGACTGGGAAGGAAGGGGAGAGCTGTGTGTATGTAGAGACCAGCTGGTGGAGAGAAACCAGATGAAAGGGAAGAAATCAGGAGCAGGAATGGGGAAACAGAAGGTAGGAGGCAGAGAAAGAAGGCAGGAGGATTAGTTATTTTGAGGGACTTTTTGAGCAGAAGAAATTTAAGGTTAGGGGAAATGGCATCTGTGGAAAGCAGAGAGGTGAGTTGAACTGAGGGAGGGAAACCTGTGCTTTAATATTTCTCCTCTCCAGGAAGAGGAGAAAACAGTTTCAGGATAGCTGTGTGCTTGGTTATACTGAGAGGAAAACCTGGATAGTCAAAGCAAGAAAAAGAAAGCCAAGGTCCATAACAAACAGTGAAAGAGCAAAGGAACAGCAGCAAGCTGTTGGGCAATTGATTGCAGAGAGAATGCAATTGGCTTTTTTCCCCCCCTTTAAGCAGGGTGAAAGCAGGCTTAGCTCTCCTTCTCTCTCTGAGTAACCCTGAGGTGGCTGTTTTTCTGTTTCTCTGTTGATGCTGCTGCTGTTGGGTTACATCCACACTGTGCACATGTGAGCAGAGCTCGTCCATAGAGCTGTTTCCCATTTCCAGGCCTCTCCTGGTGGCTTCTCCTGCAGGGCTGGGTATGGGCACTGGCTGTGCCTGGGTCTGCAGCCCCAACACAGGGCTCAGAAAGCCATGTTCTGATGGGGGTGCTCTCCCTTGACAGATGCACCCCAAGGAAGCTAAACCTCCGCTGCAGCCTCTCCTGCTCCATCTCCCAGCTGTGTGCCAGGTGAGAACGCAGTTTTAATTACTGAGCAATAATCTTCTTCACCTTCCTTTTGGAGCCACTGCTGTTGAACTCTGCTGGTGTGCAGTGCTCAGGATGCTGAGCCCCTCTGTGCATCTGCCATGCCCAGACCACACAGCGGGGAAAGAAACACACACCAGGGAAGAGCCCAAACCACGGAGACATGGCTGTGGTGGGACCATCTCTGCTGCTGGGCAGAGCTAAGACCAGGGTGCTGGTAGGTTTATCCTGGGTTTTTGGGGTTTTTTTTCTGCAATACCACCCTCTGTAATTCCAGTAACATGGGTGTAATCATGTCTAGAGGTCTCAGCTGCTCTTCTTCTCCAGCTTGTATAGCAGTACTGATATGCTGCCTATAGGCAGAGGAAATTTGGGTCTGATTCAAGAAACTGCCTGGCCAGTAAAGGCTCTGCTCATACCTGATGGCTGGGCACATGCAAAACAGCACTTGTTGGCCTGGAAACTGAATGGTAGGAGTTTTAGTGAGTGAGTGAGTGTGTGTGTGTGTGTGTGTGTTTGTGTTTTTGCAACTTCATGTTCTTTATGTGAATATCTGACAGACCTGGTGAAAAGGTTTAACAGCTTCCACATCACTTAAAACATCGCCCTGTCTCTCTTTCCCTTACTGTAATGGGGGTTTTGGTTAAATAGAATGAGAACTATCCTTGTAGTCTATCAGAGGTGCTCATGGAAATGGCCCTTCTGTGAAGTATAAATGAATTTGCATTTTAATACACTTCTGGACAGATTTTGGTTCTGTGTGAGGTTTGCACACAGCAGAGAGGGGGAAAATGTCTGTTAAGCAGAAGTCATTATCATGATATTGACACCATAATACAGGCCCAAGTCCTGCTTCTTGTCACCAGCCAAGTGATCATGCAGGACCAAATGCAACCAGATTCCTATAGGAGGTCTCTAAATTGGCTGTGGTGGTGGCATAATTCAGGAGTGACTCCAAAAAGTCAAAGCATCACCTTTCTGCATGTGTCCTGCATGGGGAAGGCACAGTATGTGCTCTGAGGTCAGGGCTGTGAGCACAGTGTGTTCCTACATACACCAGCCCCCTGGGCAGGATTGGGCAAAACTGAAAGCAAGGTGATCCCAGGGGAGTGGAGTGAATCCTGTCTGAGGACATGGCAATGGCCATGGGTGTTATGGAAAAATCCTCCTTAGATGGGCATCTCTGCTGTAATATAACTGCACTTCAGGCAAAAGGCACGTCTGATTTGGCAGCAGATAAAGGCTAAGTGAAACTCTTCTTGTTTGTTTTTCTTAGCTTTACAGCTCATAACTGGAGTGGCTGGGTTTCCTCCACAAAAATGCAAAAATTTAATGACATTGAAAGGGCTGAAAGGTAAAGCAAAAAAATAAAGCTGAACAATTCCCTGTTTTTCTAAAAATCCCAGGCTTTCAAACGTTAAACTTTTCTTCTGTTTTTACTCCATTTTTATTATTTAAAAAAAAACAACCTGAATTCCATTATTCAGTACCAAACGAAGCATTTCATTTCGCATCAAACTGAAGTGCCAGTAGCAATAGTAATAACATAAATAGCCATTTTCATAATACAAAGAAAGGGACATGCTGAGGCTGAGACCTTCTTTGGAAGGGGAGACTCAGTGGGTGCCCTGGTGACAGCAGCAAGAACACAAGTGCATGCAGTGGTCTGTCCCTTTCATTGACAGAGTCAGATCATACAGTCAAATCATACAGTCACAAGCCTTACAGACAGAGGGGCCCTTCTGGGATGGAATAAGGAAACTACAGTTCCTTCTTTTCAGCCTTTAACAGCAGTTCAAGGCCCTGGATCACACTTCTCTCCTTCCAGTTATAGAAGGCCAAAATGGTTTTGCTTGGTGAAAAGAAAAACAAACCCAAAACCTCTGAAAAAAAAAAAAAATCAAACTCCCTTCCTCTGCTGGATTAGGTATTTTTTATAGGATGACATTTTGGGGGAAGCCAACATCAAGAGAGCCAGTGAGCACTGAGAGAGCTGTAGGTAATTTGTGATAAACTGAAACCATAGTGGGTTGAAGTGGTTTAACTGTTTTAGCAGGCAGATGCAGGGGGTGGGAGGATGTGGGGATTTACTTACAGTCCTGCTGCCCTTATGGACTGAGCTGAGAGCAGAGTGAGGAGCAGATGGGTCCCCCAGGGAGGGAGCAGGGAGCAGGACCAGTGGGTTCTGCCCATTGGCTTCACTCTTGATGTTTTTTTCTCCTGTGCTGTGGTGGACAGGTTCGCAGGCAGCAATTCCTGTCAGGCCACAAAGTGAGTTAGATCAATAGTCTCACTGCTGTGATGTCATTTGGTTAGCACGGTGTCTTGGTGGCCACATTCTGGTGTCATATCAGCTGCCCTTGGCTAGAGATTGAGCCAGGCTCGGCCCCTCTTGGAAGTGACAAGGTTTTCTACAGCAACCCATTATTGGTGACTTGTCCTTTGCATCTGACACAGACACAGACTTGTTGGTTTTCCTCTGCCAGAGGAGAAGCAGCTGTAGATATCTCCCCTATGCAAATCTGCACAGCCAAGTGAAGAGCACAGCCACCCATGGGTGTCAGAGCCCCTGACAGGTCTACAAAGATCTCTCCAGTATTCTGGCCATGAATCATTGTAATAAAAACACATTTGCTTCGCTCTTCCCTTCCATCTTTACAATGAAAAGAATTTGTAAAGGCAAAATCACACAACTTCCAAGTCCTCTTCTTGATCCCATCTTGGTGTTGGGAGAATGCTTCCCCGTCTTTACAACTAAAGGTTGGGGATTATGTTCAGCTTTGATTATCCAGTTCCCTTTCTCCACTCCTTCAGGCAGCTTCACTCTGTGTGAAACCTGCTGGAGGTGACTTGGCCCAATTCTGTGCTCTGGATCTTAGAGATGGTAACTGGCAGCCTGTCTGCCTCAAACTGATAGTCAGACAAGAACTTTCTCAAGCACTGTATCAATAAAGATGGATATATAGACTGTTCCTGGCCTTATAAAGGGAAAAATATTTTCACTGTGCTGCTTATTTTTATATTTTTATATTTATTTTTATTTTTACCTTTGCAAGTATACACAGGCAGTATGACAGGACAGAGGCTGTGCCAGGAGGTGCAGATGTTACACCACTCAACACAGTGAAGCTTTCAGCATTTTGGTCAAAAGCATTCTTAAAAGTGAGGAAAACCTTAGCATTGGCTTGAAGCACAGAGCATTTACATTTCAATTTGCCCCAGAGGCCAACTAAGATAGCAGCTGCCCCTGCAGCAGAAATGTGCCTGGGCTGCCCACCTTTGAGAATGCTGAGAACCCTGGCAGGGCAGGTGTCAGAGGCCACCAGCTCCACCATTGCACTGCCCCTTCCTGCTACCAGAAGGTGCTGGCATGTTTTGATAATCCATTATTGTTCTGATGTAATTGAGGAAAAAATGCTGTATTTATCTTCTGCTCATCTAAACCCAGCTTGAAGAAAAGGCTCTGCTCTCATAGCTTGAGGAGAACCTGTCCAGAGAGGTTAATGGCAGAGGATGTTTATACAGGAATGGAGCTTCCCAAGGAGAGAGCTGGGAGGAAGAGGTGTCTCCTCTAGCTGTCACTTTAATTTCCTGCTTTTAAATGATCAATCTCTGCCTTTTAAGAAGGATGTGTGTTGGATGAGAGCTTTGCCGCCGTGGTGGTGTGAAGTAAATAAACTGATGCCTCCAGGCCCACTCACGGAGCTCAGAAGCCAAACATCTGACATGGGTTGGCTGGTCCTGTAGAACAGCCTCTGGCTGGAGGTCCCTTTAGTTTAACAATGGGAGGGGTGTGCCAGTGACGAGGGAGACTTGTCCTACCTTCTGTGCTGCTCAGTGTGACATGTGCCCCACCAGAGCCATGGCACAGGTGGTGTGGTTACCCCACAGGCTCCTGAACAATCTTCCCAACTCACACCCACACAGAGGTTGCACTCAACCCTGTAGCAGCCCCCAAACCTCTTAGGGATCTCCAGTAGTGTCACGTCAACCTTCTAGCCAGGAACTTGGATGGAAAATGACATGCTGGCCATCTTCTGGAGAGAGGGGCTGGAATAGTGTTGTTTAGCCTCCAGATGCCCAGCCAAATTGATGCATCAGCACAGCTTCTTTCCCCATCCTGAAAGCCTGAGAGAAATTGCTCTTCTGCAGAAGTCATCTTGGAGAAGCAGGGACCTAAGAGGTTTGGAGCACGATTACCTGTGTAAAGACAGCAGCAACTGCTTGGAAGATAGGTGTGAGCCAGTAGACTTGAGAGGTCATTCCTGCTGCCCATGGTATGGGACTGTGGCTGGAAGTATTGATGGGACAGGGATATTTATACTAGTGAGGATCACGTTATAAAGGGGGTAGCAGATGGGTGCTTAACATAAAGGATTATGCAGTGCTGCTGCCTTGCACCAGAGGCACCCCTTCAGAGGGGTGCCAGGCAGCCCAATTTGTCTCAAGTGAAGCCATTATTCTAGCTGGACTCTATTATAAGATGTGGGGTTTGCTGTGTTAGTGGGAATAGAATCAGAAATGCCTGTGTAGGAGACATGGCACACAAACAAAAGTAATTTTGCAGTTTTCCACAATTTGACTAATATTTCTGGGAAGAAAGAAGGGCTCCTGATGGTGATGCTTATTTAAAATTTCTGCTAGGTAGCTGCATCCTGCCATGTCCTGCCCTGACCCTCCATTGGTTTCAGCTGTCACCAGCTGTCCCTTGCTCTTGCCTTGTGAGCTATGTGAAACAAAACAGGAATAAGTCCAGCATGAAGGTGTGAATGGCCTGTGCTGCAGACCACCCTCGGACTCCCTCCAAGAACAGAAGCCCAGAGTCAGCAGCCCTGGAGACATGCCCTGTGCCAGCTCCAGGAGGGACAACCCGCTCCACACACCCGCAAAAACCTTGTGTGGCTGAGAGGCCCAGGCTCTCGGCGCTTGCTAAAGCAGCCAGTGTGGGGTGGGGCAGAGAAAAACAAATCCTCAAGGTCTCTGTGGTTTTTAAATGGATGGTCTTGGACTTCAAGGCAAGCAATGCCCTCAGAAAGACTGTTGATGCTGCTGGATCTCAGACCAGCTGCTCAAAGGCTGTGTCTGGCTGACTGCAAAAAGTGTTACCCAGCTTTTGTTCTCTTGGCTTTGCTTTCCTCTTTAGTTTCCCCTCTTTATTTTTTTCTGTACTGGGTAGAGTGAGTATTTGAATCTCCAGCAAAGATAGACTTTAGGCAACACCTAACATATCCATGGCTCTCCTGCAGTCAGAAGAGGCCAGCAGAAGGACTGTGCTGAACTGCAGTGACTTGGAGGGCCTTTATTATCCGTGTTCACCCACATTGGATCTGGCAGCTTGCAGGCAGTGAGAGCAGTCGCATGTCTCCTGCCTGCTGCCACAGACTCACGTTCTGTGCTTATGGTGCCTCTGCCTCCTCCTCTCTGGCAGAGACACAGGTCTCTGTATATGTACATGTGTGTGTATATATGTATTTATCATACTGTGTGACAGAGGCAAGATTAGATTAACCTTTGGGTATCCGTGGGTTTTTTGGCGCTGTGTTCATTTGACCTCTCCCAGCTCTGCAAGGAGAGGAAGTTGACTGAACGTTTATTACATTTGTAGATTACATATGCCCATCTACAACATATGTTTACAACAAATTTATAGACCCCTATAAAGGGGCTAACAGGCATTATATTTAATTAATGTGGCAGAAATTATATATTGTAATAACTGCCTGGCCTTTAGAGGTAAAACGAAGTGCCAAGGATTCCCAGATGAATCATCTCTGATAAGAACCAGAAATGACAAAGGCCATATATTGTATGGTGAATTTGTTTGGATTGGTACCTTTAGGGTATTCAGCCTTGCCAAGTCTCTGTGGTGCTGACACAGTTTATTACACATTTTCATTTATTAAGAGATTATTTGACTGCAGTTTGTTGTTTTATTGTACAGCAGGTGATAATTTTACACTAAATTAACTGTAACATCTCTGTTAGGAACAGGCCGAAGAGGCTTCTTGCTATGATGCTAAATACTAAGTAATGGCTTTTATTCATCAAGGGAGTAATTTGCTGCCATGTGCAGGGCTTGAATAAGACTTTCCACTAGCCTGTTATTAGTCTGTGCATGTTCAGGTTAGGGTTAATGGTCTTGTGCCAACACAGGCTCCCTCATAAAAACAGATATCTGTGCTAAAATCACACAGTGCGCTACTTTCAGGCTGGACTAAAAAAATGGTTTGAGGCTACCAAATCTACACACAGGCAGAGAAATTACCACCGTGGTCTGGAGATGGGTGATGCTTGTTGTGTCAGCCCATGAGCTTGGATTTTAGCATCAGAAGAGGTTACAGATAGGCAGGCAAAAAAGTGAAAGCTCCTTGCACAGTCTGACTCTTCAGTAAAATAAGATGATGTTGTTTTCATCCCTGGCTTAAATATTTGTTATTTCAACCAAAGAAATAATTCAACCAGAAAATAATTTTCAAACTCTTTATGAAAACAAAGGAAAAAAAGAGCAACAATAACCATCCCTCTTTCCCCACAGAAATTAATAACTTTTGAAGGAAAAATATTTATTCAAAAGCCCCATTTTCCATTTAAAATAGATTACAGATGAAAATAATTTGCCTATCCCTTAATGAAGTCCATTATACCAGACTAGTTTCATAGTCTGTCTCACACAGATACCATTGAGTTAAGCTTTGTGTTGGGAGATGGGAATTCCACACCAAATTGAATTGGAGACTGAAGCAGGAACAATTATGGATGCAAATTATTAAAGCTTTGCTATATTGGAAATTCACAGCATGCTTATAGCCGTAACTTACTATTAAGAAGAACCATACTACAAAGTTAAAAAATAGAGGAAAAAATCAGAACCATATTGCTTTGATCACAATTCCATGTTTAAAGAAACCAATCACTGGCAAAATAATCCCCTTTCCAACTGCGCCGTGGATTATCTTTGGTTAATGCTAACATTGCCTTTATATGGAGCACATCAAGGGAAAAATTATCAAATAAAATCTAGGGCTGCCTAAGTAATTCACAGTAAATAACGTGCTCGAGGGAAGCCCCTGACACAAACACGCACACACACACACACACACACACACATGCACGCACACACACATACTCCTTCTCACTTCTCACTTTTCTGCTGGCCAGTTCTGACTCTGAGTGCAGGGTGAGCAATAACTTCAGAGCAGGCAGCTCTGAGTCACACACATCTGTTCTGACTGGACAAGCACATCAAGTGTTATATTTCCAGCTACTGAAAGGATGATCAGAGCTCCTAAATTAGCTGTCCAGTGTGAAGTTTTTTATGATTAGTTATTCCAAGTTGTCTTCTGGGGAATATTTTCCGGGGCTTCTTTTAAAATTTGCTGCTCAAAGATTGCTCTGCAGCAAGCTTGTTAGCTGGAGTTCTCATAGAAAGCTGCTCCCAGAGCAATGTGCATCCATATGCTGAGGCTATGAAATAATATTCCTAACTACATTTTTGCAGTACTCCCCAGATCTACGAGCACTGAATGGGTATGCCTCTTTTATTTATTTGGGGGTGTTCTTGATTTTAGATGAGGGAATGTGAGACTACATAAATGGATGTTGTCTTGTTGCCTTTTGGGAACGACATTTGATTTCCACCCCCTCCTCAGTTTTTTTGGAGTCTCTGTTTTCTGCAGATTTCAAGCTCATCCTTAATGTGGGGTTTTGGTTTGTTTTTTTTTAAGAGCAGGGGCAATACCAGCCTGTAAAACAAAACTCTCCCAGGCCCCAGGCCTGGGAATTAAGTGTTTCTGCATGGGAGGCTCTGCCTGTGCATCCCAGCTTAGGTGTAAACATTTGAGGAAAAAAACTGCACACTGCAGTGTGGAGGAGGTGCATGGCACCCTAAGGACACCACAGACACAGCTGCACACAAGAAATACTTGAGATGAATCCTTTGCTGGACGGCTACAAAAGCTGCTGCTCCTGAAGCCACCAGCACAAAAAAAGATGAGTAAATCTGGGAATGAACTGAGTCTCAAACAAATCTTTTGTGCATATTCAACATATTTTTTTGTGCGTAGTTGAGATTTTAAATGCATTCAGTCCTTCAGAGGCAGTTTCAGTCACTGTGTTTTTTAGAGGGATGTGGTCTCACACCTGGACTGGAACCTGCAGGTCCTGCCTGCCCTGCTCAGCACTAGCCCAGTGATGTCCATCCCTGTGGCTTTGAGCCAGCATACAACAGCACAACGTGGCCTTGTGAAGCCCTGAGAGATCCCTCAGTGAGGGCTGTTCTGCCAGGACCCGTGGACATTACAAATCCTGTTGTGTTCAGGCAGGATTGCAAACACTGAGGTGAGCTGGTAGGAGTGACATGAACATCAACTAGATAATTTCTATTTTTAACATCCAGCAAAATTATTAGAACCAGTACTGTTATCATCTGCAGGGCTAAACCCCCTCTAAAAGGAGAAGGTACTGTGGGACATCCCATACAAAATGATGCTTGGAGGTTACACCACAATACATGCTATTACGTTACATTTCTACCCATCTACCATCCCTGTAGCCTGTTCAAAGAACTGTAAGTAAAAGCTGAGCTGCTGATAACCACTTTACAAATGAAAACCTTGATTTTATTTGATGGTGTACGACTTGAGAAGAAAATGGGGGAAAGAACACGGAAGAGAATAAATTTTATTAGTAGAGTAGATGTGGCAGAATAATTACTTTCTGGGAGAGTGTGGAGAATAGCATAAGAAGGCTGGAAAAGAAATAGCAGCTTAAAATTTGATTGTCTGTTTGGGGTGATAGTAAAGTCAAAAGTGCCATTTCCAGCCTAAAATCCCTATATCCAGTACTAAAGAGCATTAGAGCCTAAATAAGGATTTGAATACAAATGTCTTCAACTCCAGCTCACCACAAAATTAAAGGATCTGTTCCAGGAAATACAGTGTCTTCATGAAGAGACCCCCCTAAATCTATGCCTTTGAAGTTTACGTTTTGATTTGGGATTAAAAAAAAAAAGAAAGAAAGTTGCACAGAGCCCTGCAGGAATCTAACACAGTATCCTAGAAGAGATCCTGTGCTGCTATGGGCTCGAGCAGAGCTGGGCTGCAGGTTTTGCCACTGCCTGCCCTGTTCCTGAAGAAGGAACACGGCCCATGGTGATGCTGCTGATGCAAGAGTGATTCAGCTGAGAACATGGAAAGAAAAGCTGAATACGGGAGAGAGGCGTGGAATCCAGGGCAGGCAGGATGGCACACAGGCTGGCTGAGTTCTGCTGATGCTCGTTTTAAACACACATGGTTTGAGTTAAGGCTGGCCTCCCTCTGTCCAAATGCATTGCAGATTACAGATGATGTGGGCTTTGCATGGGTAATTTTTTTCTTTTTCATCTTGGTATAAGGCAGCCCAGGAGACACTATCATGCATGATGTGAGCATTTTTCTTGTGCTCTGTGTTTGATTTAATCAAAAGAGCTTTCTTAGCAGCCTGGATACACTGGGTGACCACTTCTACTATTCTCAGCATTTTCCAACATGATTATTTTGCCTGTTCTCTTTTATGTGCAGGCTTGGGTGCACTCAGAAGCACCAGGCACAGCTCACTGATTTAGGGACACCTGAACTGGGATAAAATAAGACAGTGGGTAGCTTTTACCACTGTGTCTTTACCTCCTGGTGTAGACAGGGCTGGCAGTAGGGTAGCCTTCAGCAGGTGCCCATGGGTGGCCCTGTCACACAAGATGCCTCAGTGCTGGAAGTGCTGTGTCCAGCAGCAGCAGTGGCAGAGTCCTGGGATGCAGGGCATGCTGTTAGTCGGACTGCTGGGAGCTGAGGCTGGCCCACAGCTCCAGTGATGGCCCATGGCTCCAGGGGTGGCCCATGGCTCCAGGGGTGGCCCAGGTGGCATCATGGTTTGTGGCCTCTGTGGTGTTCTCCCCATGCAGGTGACACAACCCCAGCAGCACCAGGAGGCTCAGGGTGACAGCAGGGATTTGCTGCCCAGCCTCACTGATGCTCTGACAGCTGCCCAGTTGCTCTGCAAGCAATCCTGAGATTGGGTTTTGGTTTTATTCATTCCATTACATAAAATACTCAAATGTGGAAAAAAAGAAAAGTTCAACACCACCATGAAAATCCACAATACCCAAAGGTATTTCCAGAGAAGGACATTCCTGTTTGCTCCTGCTGGGCAGGGCTGCTGTCCCTTGGGCCTCTGGTGCGCTGCTTTCCATTTTGAGGTCTGATGTTCTTGGGTCAGACCTGGACACAGGAGCCTGTCCAAATTAGGGGCCTCCTAAGCCTGGTTCATGGACCTCTTGCAAGCTCCCCTCCAAAATGAGTGAATGCAAATTCACTGGTTGTATTCCTTGTTTTTCTGGAGCCTGTTGTGCAACTAAAGATTGGTTTCTGAGTCATCTTGCTGTGAGTCCCAAGTCCTGCAGGGAGACACGCCAGTATGAGCCATATTAGTAACAACATCTAGTAAAGGGGTCGGTGACTTCACTTTAGCCAGTGGGAGAACTTGTGCACTGCAGCTCAGCTTGGGCTCTGAGAGCAAGGAAACCTTGGGTGAGGGACAGCTGAGGGTTAATTTTTTCACCTGGAAGAGCTGCATCTTCCTGAAGAGGAAAGAGCCACCGAATCTCTCCTGTGAGCTGTGGAAAACATTTTGAAATTTTTTTTCTTCTTCAAATAAAGAATTCATTAAGTTTTCTGTTCCTCTGAGTCCCCGTGCTTCCCATTCCCAGAGGCATAATATTGAGCCTAATCACCAACTAGAACAACTGAGGCCTTTATTTTAGTGTAAAGCTGCATGAAAAAAGAAAGTCCCCTGTGTATGCAGCTGAAACACTTGCATAATTTTGAGAAATATGGAGAAACTCACAACTGATTTCCAAATCTGCGTCTTCCTTTTTCCTATAATGAGTGTGATGCATAATTTACACAGGGAAGAAAATGTAGGAAGCTGATTTTTTTTTCTTTCTGTTTGTTTCCATTCAGTTACAGAAGGGCTGGAACTGCAGAAAGCTGAGATAAGAGCCCTACCCCTTCCTTGGTGCGGTGAGAATGATATGGAGGATGAAGAGGAACTCAAGGTACAACCATGAGGACTTAGCTGAGTCTTTCCAGCAGGTATCAAAAACAAATATGTCTCGTTTGTTTCCTGTCTTGAAAAGGAGCAGCATGACAGCCACGGAGTGAAACACTCAGTGATGTTGGGGACAATCACAGCCTCAGCCACTGAGATACCTGCCCACACCCACAGCCCTGGCAATAAACTGCTGACTACAAGGAATATTATAAAAATTCCTCCCTGGATGCCGTAGACACGTTGACAGTTTTGCATACGTTGAAAACTCCCTGGCTAATGACATATTTCCTCTTTGGGCTGACTCACGAGCTGCTTCTCCTTGTTGCTATGAAAGTTGGAAGCACTTCAACTCTGCCTGCTGCAAGTACATTTCATGAAAAGAGAGGAAAATCTCAGTATTATTTCTGGATTCATGGGTTTGACCCTTTCACTTTTGCAGTTGGTGCGCTCTGCCACTTTGATATTTATTAAATAGCTTGCTAGTGGCAGAGACAATGACAATAAAATTTGTGTGTATAATTTAAAGCAAACAATCTCCACTCTTAAGCTGGCCTTCAAGGCCTGAAGTAAACAACCACATTTCAAGCGAAGGCCACTGAGAAAAGGAAAGGTCTGTTGGGTGCTACTTGCTTTTAAACATTGAGACAAACTGTTTAACAGCCTAAAAGCTCTAAGCCTCGTGTTGTTATGGGGAGATAACAGCTCCATTAATTAGATGATCAAATATTATTTTATTGGTAAATTCTTGCATTGGCCTGGAATGGCTTGTGCTTGCTTATGAGACATGTAAATCAATTCTTTTGAGCATTTATATTTTTACAGTAGATTATTTAATGTAATTGGCATAATTCTCTAATTCACGTAATATTTGCATCAACGTTGTGTGTTGATTGTGACCCGGTTCAGGTTATTTGTCTGTGCTGATTTTCAGCAGCTCTCAGGGAAAAAATAAAAGGTCTTTTCATGATGTACAAGTTTGACACAATGTCAAAGCTTGTTTTCTATCCCTCACCAGGAGAGGTGAGTCTCGTGGATCTGTGTACCTGAGCTCATTTCAAGTTAGCACCATGCCAGCACATGAGCAGAGGGAAATGTGAGAGAAAAGAGGCTGGATAAAGCCTTAAGAGCTGCTGACACAGAGAGCAGGAGCTGACTTGGCTTCCCTGCCCTGTCCCTGAGCAGGGACAGCTTATATGGAGATGGGCAATACATTCCTCTGTGTCTGTTTTCCCCCCGTGCACTGGTGGTTAAACATCCAGCAAGCTGCTGATGGCCAAAGGTTACAGCCTGGGGCTTAAGGAAAACTAAAACCACTGCTAATTCACCTTGAAAAATGGGCTGTAGGCAGAGTGCTCAGGGGTGCAACACGAGCCAGAGTGGGGAGCCAGGGGCACACTCAGGGGCAGAGTTCTGCCAGCAGAAGTCACTCAAGCCAGCGCCAGGCTGTCTTGCAGGGTCGTGGGCTGCACAGACTGGAATCGCTGGTGGATTTAAATCAGCCCCAGCATTTCACAACCTCTCCCTGTAGCTCCCTATGCAGGGCCCCTATACATTTGTATACCATACAGCTCCTTCACAGCCTGCAGTACTTTTAACACATAATATACATGTATATCTCAAAGCAGGATAGACACCAATTAATACTGCTCGTTAATGAGGGCTCAATCAACTTGCATAACCTTGAACCACTGAATGCACACAGTGATGTATGAATGAGAGGTTAACTGCAGATGACAGCTCATTTCTTTTTGCTCTTCTGCCCAGAACATCCTGCCAATACACACATTATAAATAACATGTTCTTGTGATGGTAATGGGGGGGCATTTCAGAAGCAAGCATTGCATATTTTTTTAAGGAGTGATTATGTGACATTTGGGGGTTCAGCTTTAATACCATCTATTACCTTGGCTGCTGGGATCAGCTGTTTCTGCTGCAGGATCTCCACTGCTGGTACCCTTGACCACAGCCCAGTTCTGCCTCCTGAATTAGAAAGTTGAATGCGAAACAAATTAACATAAAAACCTCCAGAAAAGGGCAAGTTGCATTTTTGATGTGCCTGAGACACCGGTGCCCATGTGACTCACGGTTCACGACTCGCAGAGTGGTGTCATTCGTGATTCGTGTAAGCACTCACTCGCTCACCCACACACACCCGTGTTATATCCTGCTTTTCCATGCAAAGCACTCAGCCAGCCATACAGCCCAGTTAGCAACACGCTGTCTCTGCTCTCACACAGATTATGCCACATCAGTGTTCTTTCTGTGGGGAATATATTTACTTGCTGTAAGGAGCCATCTAGTGAGGGTTTACTGCACATAAAATTAAAGTATCTGTTTCTTTACCATTTCCAGGCAATACCGAAAGAAAACGTGCTAGTTTTTTCCCCTCTTTCCCCCCCTCCACGTTCTCCTGCCACACTTAAGGTGCAGCTACAGCAAATGTCTTGAGCAGGTGAGGCTGTGCAGGACCGAATGCTCATTCTTCCAGCCATCCCTGTACAAAGGACAGGGAGCACATGTGCTCACCCTCGCTCAGCTCCGCTCTTGGGGGACCCATGCGGAGTCAGCACAGTCCCGAAGGACCTGCCCTCTGCGCTGGCAAGAGCGAAAGCAAAGTATGTGGGTGGAGAATACAGGGAAGGGCCACGCTAGGCAGAAATGAAAGGCCTTAAACTTGGTCCCGTTCTGGTGTGCAGGGAACTGAAGGCAGAGACAGCCGGGGAAAGTGCCCTTCATCATGCAGGCAGCGATGGCATAGCTGGGAGCTTAATTTAATTGACAGAAGGCTGAGCCAGAGCCTCCGTCAGCACACAGATAAAGAGAGCGGCGTTTGAATAGGGGCACTTCTTGCCAGTCTGCTTTTTAGGTTTGTTTTGTTCTTTAAAGAACGATGAGCTCGTGCGGATGGAAATGCGAGAGTAGAGTTGAGAGTGTCTGTGCACTGCAGAAATCTGAAGTTACTGCTCCTGGAGCATCAAAAGCACGGCCACAAAGCAAATCCGTATTGTTAGGAACTGTACAGTCTGCAAAGGGAACAAGCACACCAAGTTGAATATTAAGCCCTCAGCCAGGGAAATGACAGCAGGTTAGAGCTAAGATTCTGTGTTATGCTCTGAAACTATACCCAGTGAGTGCAGTGACCGGGTGGAGGGGCAGCATTGCCTGTTTCAGGTGTGCTGAAACAGTCTCCAGACTAAAACTGAGCAGGCAGTGGGGTCTCCATCCAGGTGTGCCTGGGATGCTCCAGAGCAGGTGATGTGCTGGAGCATCATCATGACATTCACTGTAGGGGTCCTCTGGTCCCTGCAAGCCTCCTGGGGTGGGAGTTTGCAAGCAAGCAAGCAGCTGCACAGCACTTTGAGCAGCCTTATGCTGTGCTGGCACTGGAGTAATCCTCCCCATCTCCTGCCTGCCTATTTGCAGCGCTGGCTCTTAGTAGGCAGCTTTTCTGCTCCTTGATAGCTCAGCTCTGTGCTCTCCCACGTTGTCCTCAGCTCAATTCCCTTAGGCACAACAGGCCAGCCCTCAGTGGGAGAGCACTGAGAGACAGCTCTGTGGCACTCAGGAGGAAAGAGATGCTGAGATGTTGGACACTGTGATACACAATAAACAGGACAGTCATTTTCCATAGCTATGATGCATATCAGGATAGGGAAAGTAATCCAACTTTTGTAAACAAGCCTTTATTCTGTAAAACCCAGACACTTTCTCATGCACAAGAAATTGTGCTGGATTATGAATGTCTGCAATTTTACAATAACTATTCCTTGCTTTTAATTTTTTTTCCTTGAAAATGCAATAAATTAATTTGTAATTTTTTTTTACAGTGAGAAATTCCCCATATTTAGTTGGTGGAAATTATTTGACTACATCAATGATTAATAGGTTTAATGTAATAGCTGCAATAGAAATTTAGAAAGCAAACAAGCCAAACAGAGCTGAAAGGATTTGTTATAATGATTTCATTAGGTATTTCTAAAAGTTTGCTTTATACTTGCAGTTTGTTGTCAGAAAGAATTGGCTGAATTCAGTCAAAATGGTTTGTTCTTTGTCTGTCTGTGGTCACCATAGCTACCATTTCAATCTGTTAACATATGTGGTATTATTTTGTTCCTGTCTCTTAAACTCTGTTCACAGATGCTGTCAAGATTTCCCTTTGTACGTTTCTGATCAGTTCATGCCAGGTTTGGCTCCGTGCCTTTGCAGGAGAGCCTCTGTGATGAGGACCTGGTGGTCAGGGACTCGGTGCAGCAATGGAGACAGGATCAGAAGCTGGGGTGGGGATGCCTCCTACTCCACTAAGGCATGGGATCTGTGAGAAATACCTTGGGAAGAGGTTGCCAGAGGTGTGCCTTTTTTTCTGGAGAGGTAGGTATTCCCTAGATGTGCTGTGGCAGCTCCTTGGCTGCCATAAATCAGTACAAATGCATTCATTTTAGAGGAGGTGTTGTGTCTGCTGGTAGTCAGGTCCTGTGATGTTGCTCATTACACAGGTTTTGGGTAAGGAGCCAAGAGATGAAGGGAGGCACGGCTACAGCATTTAAAATAAATAAATAATAAGATTGTACAGTCTCTATTCTTTTGCTTTTTTCAGTCTTAGAAAAGGTTCAGGTTGCCACTGAGAGTGGAGGTGTGTCCGCTGTGTGCTATGGAGGGGATTGGAATATTTACTGGAGATCAGATTATCCACATTTCGCATTTTAATTGGCATTGAGTGAGAAAAAAAATCCGTTTTTTCTGTTGCTGAGTGTGAAGGTGATTGAGATGGCTTCATTTTCTTTCCAGCTGTGAAGCAGGCAGGTAAATATATTGATGTATGTATGCAGTACAGTTTTTAGTGAGGCTGTAAGAGAAATCAGATAGTCCGGAAAATACACAATTTCCTTTCGACAAAGCACTCACAGTAGAGAGTAAAGTTAAGGTGAGTCTGTATATTATATTTTTAAGAGCATAAAAGCATTTGTTTAAAGCTCTGTAGCTCTGATTTTTCCGAGCCACTGAGCACCCTGCTCTCTGATTTCTTTTAACTGGAGATGTGGGTTTTTAGCATTTCTGGCAGCCAGGCCCCCTTTACTAATACCTGCAGAGAGTAGCTGGAGAAAGTGTGAGAAACATTATTGTAATGAGGGGCTAATTCTGCCTCTCCTTCCTGCCTCTCAGTGCAGATAAAAGAGTGCCTGTAAGTCATGTTATGTGCACGGGAAAAGGGAATTCTGATTACTGGCTCTGGCTCCCCAGGGGCAGGGATGCTCTCCTAGCACAACTCACAGTAAGTCACATCTGCCTTTCCAGTATAAGGCCCATTTTCAAGGACTCCTAGTTTGGCTATAAAAATTCACTTAGCATGTATGAATAGAAACCAAATTGACAAGATAGACCATAACTGCTCTGAAAGGGCCATTAGTTCCTGTCGTATGAAAAATCCACATTTTAAAAAAGCAGGTATTGTTCACATTTGCACAACAGGCTGTAACCATTCCTTCTAAGTCATTATAGACTGTATGGAAATAATAATTTTCAAAGTCACTATTGATACCACAGGCACAGAAACAGCGGGAGGCAGATGCCTGTGCTTGATATTAATCCAGAGCCTTCCAGTGCCACTGAGCAGGTTTGGATCAGTTTAAAACCTTGATTTACACTGATGTAACTGAGAAGAGGAAGACCACAGAATAAAGATTTGGTCTGATATTTGAGTTTGGTGCAAGGTTTCTGGTGTCATCAGGGGAATCCCAGAGGGGCAGTGGCTGTGAGAGGGCACCAATGAAAGACCTGTGCTCAGTGCTGCTTGGCAGGGGAAATGAATCTGTATTTGGTGTGCTCCGTGTTTAATAAGGAAAAACCTTTGGGCAGATAAGAATGTAGCTTTTTTTTTTTTTTTTTTTAATTGTGATTTTAAGAGGCACTAGGTCATGGCTTTTTAAAAAATAGTTTCTTTTGGTTCATGATTAGTGCCTCACTTGACACCAAATAGAGGTTTAATTGATTTTTTTAAAATTTGTTTTCTTGGTTTTCATGTGTTGCAGGCTTTCTTTAGACAAATACCAGTAAGGAACTAACCTGAATTTCTCTCTCCTCCCTCTAAGATCACTAGCATTTGAGATTTCCAGATTATATTTGGGCTGAATGAAGAGAAAGTGTACAATCAAAGGCTGGCACTGGAGTGCTGATGAGCTGTGCTGCCTTAGGGGTGTGTTCACAGAAACTGGGCCCGAGCCTTCTACTGCTTTTACAACAAAGGGAATTTCCAAGGATTTCAGCAGAGTGATCCCCACGTATGTCAGAAGGATGTGAGTAAGATTATTTTCTCCACTCTCACATTCATTATGGATATACCAACCTGTACATTTTTACTCTATTACAACAGCTTGCTTGGACCGATGACTATGGGTTTTGGAGGGAGTTTCAGACTAATTCTAATAGTTCCCTTTCCCGTGGGAATGGCAGTGCTCTGAGACCCTGTAGGATAGCCCTGGGTGCATTTCCCTAAGATCCCCGATGTCATGGGAAGAGATTGGGCTGAGGGGTGGAGCAAAGGGGGCTGTGTTGGCAGAAAGTCAACGCGGGGATTTTTTGGTAGGATTTCAGGAGCAAGCAGCTGCCTCTCAGCTGGACTTCTCTTCCCCGTTGCAGGGATTACCAGGATAGCAGCAAGACAGCAAGACACATGGAGGACTCCCAGGGAGGCAGGAAACCCCCTGGCTGAGGGACTTTGCTGTGGTCTGAGCCCCAGGCACCAGCATGTCTCCATGGGAGGGTGCAGGGAGGAGGCTGCCTGGCAGGTTGCAAAGGTGGGACACCTCTCTGGGCAGTCTTTTCTGCTCCCACTGTAGACTGCAGTGACATGGGCCACTGGAAAGCTGCCACCATAGAGGAGTTTTCCTGATGGATCAGGGTGATGTCTCTCATAGTTGGTTATCCTTGACATAGCAGCGTCCTTTAAAGGTAATGCCACAGTACTGCACGAGCTCCTGGGAAAAATTCTTCCCTCACTCAATAAAAAAAAAAAAGATTTAAACACTGAAATGAAAGGGATTGTATTCCCTGCAAAGCTCTTACAATGAATATCTACTGTAAAACCTCAATTCTTGTCCCACTAGGTCTTGTGACAAAGAGCTCTCTGAGGGGATTGTGTGCATTTCTTGTTCAAAATCTCCTGTGAGAAGAATTATGTTATTTGACTCCCGGACACCCTGAAAATGATGGCAGCTGTCCCCTGCAATTCCATCTCCCTTCACAGACTAGCACTGCTCACTGGCTGCCCCAGAGACAAGTGAAATGGAAGTTTATAAAAAGAGAGTGGTATATTCCCAGGTTAAGTGCTGTGCTAACTGCAATCATCCCCACGATTAAGTGGCTCCCTAAAAGGAAATATTTGTTCCCCATATGTTTTTTTAAGGAGTGATGAATCTCTTCACACAGTGTGTTTTTCCTCAGATATGGAGATTAACTTAAACACAGAAGAGTGAAGCAAACCCATCACTGTCTGAGGCTTTCTACTCTGATTTTGCTGCATGCCTCTTCCTCATCCTCAGGCAGGGAAAGGTGCCTGTCCCACCTCACTCAAGGTTTGTTTTTGGGAGAAGGCATCAGCTATGAGGGGTTAACACCACCAGAGCTTATCTCATCTCCTTTCACTGCTGTCCTTTCCCACTTTCTCCTCCTGAGCTCTCCTCCAGGGCTGCCCAGGAGTGCAGGGCCAGGCAGGGGTTGCCTGCTCTGGGTGCTGCCACCCAAGGTGCCCCAACGTGGAGCCCTGCTGGCTGGGCAGGTGGGGGAGCTGAGGGGGAACAGGGCTCCTCAACAGCCTCAAGTTTAACTAACTGAGAGGAGCTCCCAGGAGGAAAGGGAGGAAGTGGAGTCCTGTGAGACAAAAAATAGGGTAGCAGGAAAAGCCGTATGCCCCAGGAGGCAAAACTCTGCTAAGGGGATGGTCACAGTAGCATGTAGAGATAGGTGACTCCTGTTCCCATCAGCTTCACAAGCTGTGAAATAGCTCCTAGCATGGATGCTGAAACAAACCCACGGGGGGCAATGTCCATGCTTTGCTGGGGACACACAGGGTGTTCTCTGCAACTCTGCCCACACCAAGATTGTCGTGTGCTCGTCCCACTGCTTTCCCTGGCATCGCCAGCCACTGCTGGTGCAGGATTTCAGTCTCATCCTCTCCTTCCTCCCAGGGCCATCCCTCACTGCCTCCCCTCTGGGTCAGCCTGGAGCCCTGCTCCAGGCCAAGGCAGTGTTTCCTCAGCTGCTGTGGCTCCCCTGCTCCTGTCATGCTCACCCTGCAGCTGCCAGCAGCCCTTTTCCTGCCTCCCACTGCTGATCCAGCCCCAGCTCGGCACCCCTTCACTGCCACCACAGTCCCCCCCCTCCCCGATTTTTTCTGCTGGCCTCCCACTCACTACAGGATATGAGCCATTCTCTCCAGTGGGAAATAAAAGTTTGGATTAAAATTTGCTATATTATTCCTTCTCTAAATGTAACTTTTAGGCTGAAAGGCTCCAAGGACAGATTTCCAAAGGCCTGCAAGAGATTTAGGGACAGATTTCAAAAGTCTTTCAGTTACATTAAAATGAAATTAGATTCCCCTTGGGGTCTTTCTTCATCAAAAGGAGGTGCTTTTGAAATTTGCACATTATGCCTGTTTATGCCTTTTAGGCATGTAAATATTTCCAGAGATTTGGGTTTTGAGCACCCAAGTCCCATTGAAACCTAAGAGAACCAGTCATCAATTCACGTGCATTCCTTCCAAATTCCAGCCAAAATTGTTGTCAAACTTGGAGCACAAAGTTCTGAAGGAAGAGATTATAAACCCAATTTCCGCTCTGCATTAGCAGGCAGCTTAGCACCAGGGGAAAAAAAAACAACTCATAGTGTTGACTGTATAAACATCTTGTTCAAAGGGTAATATTTTCCTGATTAATAGCCTTTCAGTATTAAAAACAATCAGTCTAGAGCATGATTAATTGTCCCTTTTAGTACTGGTAACCAACTAGATGTATATACATACGTACATACATACATACTTGTGTAAACACACAGGCACATTCTCACTAAGGTAAGCATTTTCAGCACGTCTGTTTTCAAGGAAAATACTGTATGAAGGAGGTGAGAGAGCTGCTTTCTACAAGTCCAGAAAATGGAAAGGATTTTAGCTCTTGTAACCCTTTGTTGCAAGAACTATCAGCCCCAAGGATTCATGATGAGCATTGCAGTCCTGGGAAGGAGACCAAGGAAGAGGCAGAAGACACTCTTCTTTTCATCCAGGGAATAAAAGTCGCTCAGTTCTTGGGCATCCTGGCTGCGTTTCTGCTTCATCTGTATTTTACTTGTGGGACTGACAGGGTTAATGACAGTAAGAAAAGTTTTCATTTAAAAATTGGCAAGGAGAGGTGCTTTTCCCTTAACAAAGAGAAACAAATTTCGAGAAATTTTTTAAAATGACAGTCCTGCCTGGTCCAACCTGTTAGGCCACAGTATTCACACACCACTGACACTGTCTTTATAAGGAAGAAACTTTTTTTTTCCACTCTTTTTGCTCTGATATTGAAACAGGTGAGCAGGTTAACCACTACATTACAGTATTGTCCAAAAGTTGCAGCAAAGCTCAGGTGCTAGGAAAATACCATCCCTTCTTTACGTAACTCAGTCTGCTGCAGATCATATACAAAATTCCTCTTGAGGAGCCTCAGCAGGACATACAGGTGTGTGCAGTCAAGTGTGGGATCATGGTCTAACTTGTCTAAATGAAGTTTTGATCCAGATAAACAAGACCCTGTACCTGCCAGAGGCTCTCCTAATTTTCAAAGGGTTTCCTCCCCATCTGTCCCACTTTGTAAAACTTAAAAATAATGAAGTTTTAACACAGGTTTTCTCCAGAGCAAGTGCTGTGAGCCAGAGGACCAGAATTTGTTGCTCTTTTGGCATTAGTCAGAAGCTGCAAATAGCGTGTTCACTATTGCTGCAAAATAAAACACAATTCTGTATTTTGTGTACAGTCTCTGTGTACATACTCACCTAAACTCTGCAAAGAATTTTCTTTATGGCCAGAAAACAATTTTTCAAAATTTCCTTCAAGAACAACACCAAAATCTGTAGTGCTATTTTGGGACACTCTCAAAAATTCAGGCTTTTAGTTTGAGCATAAAGAAACTCAACACCACTATTCAGAAAGCAAAAACAAACAGGAAAAAATTTCTCAATGATCAGAAGCAAAAGGCTCCATCAGCATCAGAAATGTTATATTCAGGGCTCATGAATTTCTGCAGAAAGGCTGGAAAATGAAGAGCAGCCCTGCTGTGGATGAAGAGGGTGTTGTTGGCCTGGGACAACAGCTGTGACAGGTGCAAAGTGGCTGTGACGGTGACTTCCTGCTCTGGGGACACACTCACACATGCACGGTGCACACACACGCAGCCCTTGGCACCCAAGGGAGCCTGCACAGGGCTGCTGCTGGTCCTGGGCACCTGCTTATCCTCTGCTGCCATCAAGGAGCAGCCTTGAGCGGGCAGGAGTGGTACAGCGTGCCTGGCAGACCTGGGGGATGGCATCCCTTGTTGTGGTTTCAACAGCTCAAATGAGTGAAATTGTGTTATAAATAATTTAGATGATTGACTTAAGATTTTAATCTTGGGGCCTAAGTGGGTAATGGTCATGAAGAGAGGAGGAGAGAGGGAGGAAGAGGAAGTGAAGGAAGACCAAAATTAGGCCCAGATTTGCAAAACTGTACACGTGTGTGTCTCAGTGTAAGCTGTACACACATTTCCAAATGTCATCTGTGGTCTCAGGTTCAAGTTCAGGTTCAAGTTCAAGTTCAGGTGTGCTTCAGCCTAAGTCTTGGGTGAGCCTTTTTTTTCCCAGTACTGCGACCTTCAGAGCTCATTTTAAAATGAAAGATTGGGTGTTCCCTTCCTGCCCTTGCATTTTTGGAGTAGAAATCCTTGACTACAGAGAAGGATAATGAACACTCAGCCATGTTTGCATTCCTGTCTATAATGAAAATGTTTTCTCTGCTACAGAACTAATACACTTTGCACTGGGAAATATTTGTGGCTGTCAGTGCTGAGCATCACTAATTACTCCCCTGATTTAGAACTGATATTTTCAAAGAGTGTGGGATCAAGAGTCACCATCATACATTTTAGTTCTGTGAGCTAGAAAAAGTTATTTTTATGTATGTATTTTTATGGAGAGAAAATCTGCATATTTTTTCAGCGGTAAATAACTGGGGTGAATAAATACTCACAGGTACCTGCATGTGTAAATGAAGGAAACTGACTGTACATATCAGTATGTACACACAACACACACATACCGAGTGAAGATGGGAAAGGAGATATTGTAAAGACCACAGTATGCTGGAACAAACTACCACGCACTTTAAAAAGATATTTCTTTCCCTCATTTTAACGGAGCAAATAGTGCGTGAATATCAAGGACCCTTTCCAAACTACTCCCTGGGAGTGAAATAATTTTGATAATCTTAGGTACAACGTAGAGAACGAAGAGCAAGCCCAGGGCTGGAGACGATAGCTCTCCCTCGGCGGCTCTTTCCCCCTCCCCCTGTGCAAATTCTCTTGGATTAAAATGGCAGAGGGAGGCAGGGAGTGGCTGGGGACAGTTTGGCTGATACCAGATAACCGCTGCTAGTCAAATGGCACTTTTAATTGCTCGGGCCAATAAAAAAGAAAACTTGCTGCAGAAGTTAATTTGAATGAAAATAGCAGACACACCCCACAAGCTGCTTTCCATGACCGTGCATTGTGCTGCCTCAGCCTCGAGTCGCAAATAACAGCGAGTCGAATTCGAGTCGCAAATAACAGCGAGCGGTCTGGCTATACTTTGGTTGCCCATTTTAGCCACGGCGGGTCTGCACGCCCCATTTCCCCCTCCGGCAGTTCTCCCCCGCGCCGTGCGGGTTTTCCCGACAGGAGCCTCGTGTGCCGCGGGAAGGCAGAGCGGTGCCGCTGCCGCTTTTGTTCCGCCTCGCCCCGCCGCCGCTGCCGGAGCGCGGCCGCCGCTCGCTGTCGGGTCACGCCGGGGAAGGCTCGGAGCGTGGGACGAAGCCCGCCGGGAGGGCTCGGTGCCGGCTCCTCCCCCGGGCCGCGTGGGGAGCGGGGCGCCGCCGGCGATGCGGGGCGCGGGAGCTGTTGCGCGGCCGGGCCCTGAGCGCGCATCCCGGCTCGCCACAAGAGCCCCGCGAGGCCAAGGGGGAACCGGGGAGTTGCTTGAGGGGGCCTCGGGCGGCGCCGGCTCCTGGGCACCGTGAGCCTCCGGCGGGCGGCTCTGCCCCGGGGCAGCTGGCAGCGCCCCGCTGTCGGGGCTGCCCCGCGGACCCGGCCGTGCGGTGCCCGCTCCCCGGCTGCCGCTCCCCCGGCTCTCCCGCCCCGGCGCTGTCCCGCACTCTCGGCATCGCTTCGGTCGGGCCGCCCCCCTGCTCTCCTCAGGCCACTCCTGGCCGCCGGGACCCCCATCCCCTGGCAGACTCTGGCCGCTGTTGCCGCCGGGAGCCGTCCGGAACGGAGCGAGCACACACCCCCGACCCTGCCCGGCTCCGCTCCCCCGGCCAACTGAGCTTTGTATGGAATCCCATTCAAACCACGCCGTAACCTTCCGCCGCGGGGGAGGCGGATGGGGGGGGGTAAAGTAGTCCCTCGCCACGCTCCTCCCGGGTCCGAGTTCCCGGCGGGGCGGCGGAACCGGGGCCGAGCCGGGGGAGCGGCCGGGGAGGGGCTCCCCGGCGGGGGGTGCGGCCCCGCCTCCCGCCCGCTCCGCTCGGAGCAGAGGAGCGCGGAGCAGAGGTATCGCTGGGCGGAGAGATCGTGCAGCCCGCACACACACGGCCCGCGGTCCGCCTCCACCGCGCCCAGCGAACGGAAGCGCCGGGCCGCCGCGATGGACAGGCGGCGCCGGCCAATGGGCGGGCGGGCTGGCCAGCCAAAATGTAGGTTTGGCCAATGGGAAGGGGCGGGAGTGGGGGGAGGCGGGGCCTGCCGCGGGCAGCAGCGCAGGTTGAGCGGAGTCCCAGCGCAGGGCTGGGATGAGCCTCAAAGTTCGGGGCGGTCGCGGTGGGGGATGTAGCAGCGCCGCCACCGCCGCGCACCGGCCCGGCCCGCCCCGGCTCCCGCCCGCCCTTGGCGCCTCCCACAGCCCCCCCCCCGCAGTTTTTAAACTCTGATCTCTCCCCCCCCTTCCCTTCTTCTCCACACCCCCCTCCCCTTCCTCCCCTAAATGCCAGCCATGATCGAGAAGGGCCCGGAGGTCTCGGGGAAACGGCGGGGCAGGAACCAGAACGCCGCCGGGGCGAATAATAACAACAACGGCGGCAGCAAAAGTTTATCCGCCGCCCCCAACGGCAACAGCAGCGTCAACTCCTGGGAGGAGGGGAGCTCGGGGTCGTCCAGCGATGAGGAGCACGGTGAGGAGCGGCTGCGGGGTGGGTTTTTGGGGGGGTGTTGGGGCCGCTCGGGCCCACGCGGGTAACGCTTGTCCCTCTGCCTCCCTCAGCTGGCGGCGGAATGAGGGTCGGGCCGCAGTACCAGGCGGTGGTCCCTGATTTCGACCCCGGTAAGTCTTTATTATATTTTAAGGGGGGCAACTCCTCCCCCTCACCCAGTGCTTTGGACCCCTCCCGATGAGCGGGGCTATTCCCCCCCCTGCCCCCCGGGTTCCGCTCATCGGGGCCAAAAATAATCTCCCCTTAATTGCAGTCTCAAACACCCAGAGCAAGAACAAGGACCCCCCCCTTCCTCCCCCCTTCCCCAGCGCACACGGTTGATAAAAGAAGTCTCGATGCTTTCCAGAGGGCGCTTTGCAGGCAGGGAGGAACAGGGAAGCTGGCAGGGCTGGAGGAGGCAGGAGATGGCAGTTGGGTGGGTTTTTTTTTCCTTCTTCTTTCTTTTTTTCTTTCTTTCCTTTTTTTTTCTTTTGTTCTGGTTTTTTAATGTTTGTTTTTTTTCTTTTTTTGTTTGTTGCACCCCTCTCATGAACTCGTGTTTCTGTGGTCTCAGTGATAGGGGTGGAACTAGAAGACATCAAGTTGTAATTATAATTTTTTTGAAGGTATTTAGAAGTGACTTGGGTCTTTATTGTAATTTTCTCTCTTCCTAAGAAGCTGCTTGCTTCTCTCCTCCTCCAAAAAAAATGGTTTCACGTTCCAGCTATTCTGCGGTTCTTTGTAAGCTAATTTAAAGTGGTATGGAAGCAAATTTTGAGCAAACAAAGGAATTGAAGCTGTGCTGAAAGGCAGGTGCTGGAAGCACGGTAGTACTGATGTATCTCCGTGTATAGAAGGACAGACTGTTGACCTCTTTAGTTCGAAATCTAAGCTTTTTTTTTTTTTTTTTTTTTTTTTTTTTTGTTCCTTTGTAAGTGGAGGTTGATGCTTGTGAAAACCCTCCTTCTGTCTGGAGATCCTAGCGTTTGGAGTTGTCCCTTTGCCCAGCCCAAACTTAATTGAATCCTCCGCAGCTCTCATATTAAAACAAAAAGAATGGTGTGGAAAGCCACAGTGTCTCCTTATCGAATAATCCTGAGAGTTACTATTGTGTGGACTCAGGAAAAAGATTTATCGTGGGTCATCCTCAGATTATGTACTACTGTTGGATGCCTTTTTTATTATTAAATATATATGTCTGTTCCTAACTGTTAAGGTCTCAGGGTGGGGGGAGGGCAAAGAGGATTTTTTCTTTTCTTAAGTTCAGTATTACTTTTATTCATTTACAGAATAATTTTTCCCCACTCCTTCCCCACTTTATTTTCTTAACAAAATAAGATACAAGGTCTTGGCACATGGGAGCTCCATTTCTTGGTTGACCAGGAGGAAAAAGGGGGCGGACAGGGGGGAGGAGGAGGAGGAGGGAGGGGGAGGAAGGGGGAGCTGTTAGCTAGGCAGCAGTTGACACTGGTTCTCAATCTGTAGGTCAAACGCAACATTTCTGTAACACACAACGTGCATCACACTGACTTATCAGCCACGTATCACAGCAATACTTGGGCTTTTCGGTCACCCTGGTGAATTATGCTCTTTTGTGCAATTCATTCCTCTAACATAATAGATGGAGGGGGGAAAAATACTGTGGGCTGCTTCCTCACTGTTATGTACTCAGATGTACTTTGTTCTGGTTTAAACTTACAGACATACGGTGACCTATACAAAGGTTATTGCTTTCTGTGCTGTGTGGAATACAAGGGAGTGGGAAGTGTGTGATGTGAAAAAACAAAATTTTCTGAGTAATCTATACCCTAACACGGGATCAGCAGGTGATTGTGTTTGAGTACACAGTGTAATACAGCAAGCTCTTAGTAGGTTCACCCAAAGTAAATGATCGGTCTTCTGATGGCCTGAATGGACATCAGATCCTCCTTTACTGGCCTCCGGGGTTTTTTTTCTGTTTCTGAAAAGTATGCATTTTAGTTAAGAAGTTTGGGGTGAACTTTTGTCTGCTTGTGTATGGATTGGTTTGTTTCCTGTCATGTGGAATTACCCAGGAATCGTTTTGTGATGCCACGTTGTTCCCTGAATTTTGTCATAAAGGCTTCTTGGTCCTAAAGGCTAAAAGACACATTGAGTTCATTTGTTATGTCTCTCTTGTTTCCCTCTTTAAGAAGGAAAACCCTAAATAAGCTTAACATGCTGCACTAAGACCTTTTGACTATAACTTGAAAGTTGTTCAGTCTCGCTGGTAATGTCAAAAGTTAAATCTATGAAATAGTGTTATCAGAGTGCACAGATGCTGTGTCTGTTTCTCACTAGAAATTTTAGTGACTGGTTGACTAAAGGATCCTAAAACTTGAAAGTTGTTTGTTGTTGAGTTGTGGAGGCTTTCACCTTCAGGTTAGCTGTCTGGGAAAATGTGAAGTGCTTGTGCTGCTCTGACTGTATCTGGGGAAAATAACACAGACCAGGCCTTGTGTGTATTTTTTTTTTAACTTAATGTTCAATTATACCTCAGGTTTGGCTGAGGTGTATCTGTAACTGCTTATTCTTACATCAGCATTTTATGTGGGAGTTCCTCTGTCCCCATGCAGAGGGACGGAGAAAGCATTTCATTTTGTTTCACTTCTCAGCCACATGTGAGCTGCTGCAAAGAGCAGTTAATTTAGGAAGGCTTGTCTGAAATCCTTTTCTGTGCAGCTGCAGGAGAAAAGAGAGGTAGAGGAGGGCAGTGGTGGGATGTTGATCTGGGTATCATGAATTAAATAGGAGTAAAAAACTATTGCATAGTATGGCCTGTAAGTGAAGAGAGTGTTCTCAATGGTTGCCTAAGTTTAGGAAGTGAAGGGACTTCATCGTATTTTTGTTAGCATGGAGAAGGATAGAAAGTTCTTGTCTCTCCCTTGTTTTACCAGAGTATGAGGAAAAGGGTTAAGTGTTGTCCTGCTTTTTTTTTTACATCATCCTTGTAAGCAGAAAATGAGAAGTTCACATTCTGGATTGAAATGCCTTGGTGTAAGTTTATAATATTCCTTGTGGCCAAAACTCGCTGTGGCAGTGGCCAAGGAAGGGCCTGATGTGATTCTTTGACTGTGAAATTGCTTGTGGCTGGAATCCGCTGTAGGAGGTGGTTCTTGTTCACAGCTCCTTTAGTAAAGGAGCTCTTTACAGTAGCAAGGCCTATTCCATGAGCTGGCAGAGCCTATAGGTTCTTTGCTAAAGTTCATGCTGCTACCTTTTTTACCTATCCCAATCTCTCCATATTTTGGGAAGGTACATTCTCACCACACTGATCCCACTTATTTTATTGTCTCAGAAACTTACAGCTCTATCGTTATTGTTACAGTACTTACACCTTTATTATTATTTGTATAATAAGAGTAGCTGTACAGTAAAGGCAAGGCTTTTGCAGAGGCAATGTGTGTATTAAACAAGCCAATTCAACGTGTGAGAAGAACAAGCAAAACTTCTTGGGCTGAAAATCCTATGCCAGAGCTCACTAGACTCAGTAAAACTTGCACTTCAGCTCTGCTTCACTGTTTGGCCTTGAGTTCACATATGTGATATGAAAAATTGTTGTTGTGTCTGCTATTTTGTCTCTTATTAGAGCTCGGAATCAATTATTTGCCAGCCAAAAATTCTGTGTGTTAAACAAAAGCTGATATTGGTAGGTCAGCATTTCTTGTGAGTTCTGAAACTGAGACACAGAAGGTTTTGAAGAGGCAAACTATTATGGTTCTTTTAATCCATACAAATGAAACCCACATGTCCTGTTAATGGAAAAACTCAGTGGAAGGAAACATTGCATATCCTAAAGCGAAATAAAAATCTTTCATATGGGGAAGCACTGATATTGTACTTGACCGTTTTATTTGTTGCTTATTAATTTATGCTATTGGAACACTGAAAATAGGAGGAAGAAAACATTAGTGAGCACTTTAACACAGCCAGTGGATTTCACTAAAGATTACAGCTTCCATAATTTTGTGGAGTGTTAAATAACTCCCTGAAGAGAACAGTTACTCCCAAATTTTGACTTGTATTGAAGGCAGATAATTTTTTTTTTCTCTTTTGTAGCATTATAACTTTAGATTTCCTTATTTGTTGCAACGGCAGCAAAAATACAAGATACATCTTGTATCATTGGATATCGGTTGTGTTGGTCATCTTTGGAAAGCAGCTTCTGGGGCTCTTTCCAGTAGAAATAGATGAGGAAAAGCAGGTTTGACTCAACAGTGTCTTGTGGAAATGCAACTTTGGGATATATGTCAGCTGGGAGGCTTCAATCCCTTGCTTGCAATGTTGCTGTCCTGCCAGTTTTTTGTTTTTGTACTGTAACAGTTAAAGTAAAAATGGTGGAAGGAAATACTCTGTAGTGCTTTCACCCCTTGGTTCAGAAAATCCTATTGGAAGGTGCTCACTGCCAGAATGTCACTAATCCTTGAGGCCCTTTTTCTCTGGTCCACCCTGTTAGCTGTACTCTGTGTGCTCCTGCACAAACAGTTGATATTCCCAGCCCTTCTTTTGTGACCAAGATTGTGTTGTTTCAGCATTACCAAAACTTGAAGGGAAGGGAATAAGAAACCAGCAACCCTTTTCACTGCAATGAGAAAACCTGTCAGTGTAGTAGTGTCTAAGAAGAGTTTAAAAAAAAAAACCAAACAAGGTAGTCTCTGATATCTCTTCTCTGGAGTGCCTGATCACTGTGTGGGAAGTGGTGGCATGGCCATGTCCTAGAGGGATGAAGCTGATATATCCATCCAACTCTGGCTGTTAAAATGTGCCTACCCTCTGCCTATTTAGGTTCAGAGGTTGAAAGTATAATATTGGGACAGCCCCTGGGTGTCTGATTCCCCTAGAACTGTTGTATTTCTCTGGTGGTTGTAAAGGCCATGTTTTATTAGGTTGTATCATCAGCTACTTCATGGGGTTCTGGGCAGAGGCACCTATTGACCTGCACAATCAGGACTGTAACCCTTTAACAAGAGGTTATTATAAGCCCCTTTATGACTTACACTTGACAAGTCCAGCTCCCAGCCTGTTCTGGTTCTTTGTTTGCAGCTAGTCCTGTGTCTTACAGTCCTAATCGTTTGCAAGTAGTCTGAGTATCCAATGGGTGTAGAGAAAATGGTGCTTTGATGAATTGACTCATTAGAAAAAGGATGAGGAAAAAAAGCACTTTATAGGTGAGACTTTGGGATCTCCATCTAAGTAAGTGGAAAATTCAAAACCAAGCTCTTGAAACTGGAAATACTGGTATCCTGGAAAGCTATCTCATCTCTTCAAATGACTATGCCTTAAACTCAACAGGCAGGAACTCCCTTAATAAAGCAGTCCTTTTGGAAAAGAAGGAGGAGTTAAGAGGATGTTTGATCTAATCAGAAATACCAGACCATAATGTACTAATGTCCAGGGTGTTTGGGCTGGCAGAGGCTGCCTGGTGTCTTGGTAAACCACACGTGCCTTGGGTCTTTCACTGTTGTTTGAGGAGATGTACATCATCCCCAAAAGTGTGTTTTCAGAATTAGGTGGTGGAAAATTTAGGTACTGCAGGTTTTCTCTTAAACTCTGGTGGGAGAAGAGGAGCTTTTCCCCCTAGCTGTAGTGTGCTCAGTGCCATACTTCCTCATGGGCTATATTTGTCTTGCCCTCCCTCTGAGAGGTCGCAGCCTCTGTGAATGTGCTGTAGCGCAGAGCAGATGAGAAGGTCCTGGACAGGCACTCCACCAGAAACTGTTGCCAAACCCTTGGTTTTTTTGTTTCAACTCCGTAGGAATTTAGATACAGTCTAAGGGTCAGGCTGGTGCCCAGCAGCCGTGGGGAAGGGACCAGGTGACTCCTGCCATCTACTTACTGTGCTGGCAACTCTGCTGGTGTGTGGGTGAGTCTGTCTCATCTGTTTCTGTCAGTGGTAGGTAGTGCTGATCCTGTCACCAGGGCGGGAAAGGCTGCAGTCCCGCTGCTATGGAGTGAAGCTGACTTGCAGATGCTGACACTTCAGCTTACCTGCTGTTTTTAAAATCCACCCTGGAGAAAAAGATGAGTAGGGCTCAAGTTGGAAACTTTATTATCCATACCTCTGGCACCTCAGCAGGAGTACAGCTGTTGATTTGGTGCCATATTTTTTTTACCTGTGGAATGCTCACCTGAGGGGAGACCATTTTTAAGCCTACATTGCACAGTAGTCAGCTTTCACCCAGCCTGTTCACTCGTCCTGTGAAGGGGTACAGAGGCTCTGGTGGTGAGCACAGCTCCCACTCAAACATGTTTCCAGGCATGGCTTTGGAGCTTTCTCATTATTCAAACAGCACCGAGAACATCCTTCTCAAACCTTAATGCCGTTGTAAACAAACAAATCTTGGTGTAGCCAAAGCCTGTGGCTTCCTTCCCTGCCTGGCACATGCAGTGTTTGTATGTGGAGGTAATAGCTGTCTCATGTACTGACAAATGTATTAATGGCTGGACTAGAATTAATACTAGGTAGAGTGACTGCTTTGTTCTTCATAGCTGGTTCCTGCTGCTTAATGAGGTGCTCTTAAAACTCTTGTTTTCAGTCCTAGTTAGGTCTGTGACTTGGCCAAGTGAAGGCTTAGAGCTCCCTGTGATTAGTCATTATAATTAGCTCGGAAATCTTTGCCTCTGTGATCAAGGCACACTGTATAATGCGGCTTATAGTGGGCTCTAGCCCTGTCACATACCTTCAGAGTAGTATGGATGACAGTGCTTAGCTGGACATATTTATGTATTGCACTGTTTTGTAACTTTATTATACAAGTGTTTAATATGTGCCAGGCAGGTAAATCTGAAGTACCTGCCTCCTCAGAAACTTGTGGTTAGTGCTAGTCCCCACTTCCGTCAGACAGGACAATTTCTGGTTGTGGCCAAGGCTTTTACATTACCCATTCCAAGTGTAAGGTAAGATTGAGACATGGTGACTAGTAGCTGAATATAGAGAGCAAATAAAAAAGAAAACTTTGGGGTAGTTAGAGCATGCTCCTTTCCTAGGAAGTCTGCACCTCCGTCTGCACTGGGTGACCTTGTCTTTTGAGGCTTTGACTTCGTGGTATAACAAGATGAGCAATCCCACATTAAGTATTTAAACTTGAAAGAACAGTTTCAAATTCAGTTCTTGAAAATACAAAGTTGATTTGTAAGCTAAACTTGATCTTAAAAAGTACTTTTTAAGGAGTGCTAGATTAGGTGTCTCTTTCTTTAAAATTTACAAGCTTTTAATTTATCATTCCATATGAAAGTTTTGATGACTTTGTGCTTTCTGAAAGTGCAAGAGGATGTGTTCAGCCTTAGTGAAGGCAGTGAAAGTTTCTCCAGCATACTGGAGAATTGAGCAGCTTTTATGCTCCTCACACTGTTTTGAAATGCAACTGGTTGTGATGAGACTGGCTTTAAGTATTGTTGGTCAAACTCAATAAATTTGCTGTACCTCTCATGTAAGGTTTTGAGATGGATCAAGTGAGTTTTACCTACCTTCCAAGTATCTTCAAAAATTCAGCTTTTTGCAGCAGCTTGTTCTTTGAACTTCATAAAGGAAGTATTGGTAAATGTTGCCTCTCTAGGGGGAGGAGGCTGCAGTAGTGTGACAAAATTGCAAAAATCCCCTCTGGTGAGGCAAATCTATTCTATTCTTTCACCTTCAGCCCTGTCCTTCTATCATGCAGGTATGTCTAGGGGACATCAGTAGGGTCTCATAGGTACTCTGTGTGTGTAACTAGGTGTGTTGCTGGAAGAATATCCCCCTGCCCTTTTAGGAGTAGGAGTTTAAGGTTGTGAGTTTTTGTCCTTAAAGTATTTTAATCTTTCTTTCCCCCTCCCCTAACTGTGCTCTTCACCTGGATGAATTTCACAAATATTAACCTGACAGACCTTGTGTTTTTGCAGTGCAGTTGTGTAATTAGGGGAGTCTAACCACGTGGCTATCACAGCTTTTCAGTTCTGCTCTCTGTAGGTATCTGGGATAACCTGTGATGATAGGATGTGCATGTGCTTTTCAATGTCTAGGTGTTTTACCAGGTTGGGCTTTAGTTCATAGAGAGACTTTGATTTGAAAGTTTGGTATTGAAAATAATTATTAGTGTACATGACCTTGAATTGGTGTCCTTCTGGACTTTGTAACCCTGATATGAAAGCACAGCATAACAAATGTGTAATCGCAGCTGTGGCTTCTGGGTTCAGAAATCCCTAAGGAATATGTATAAAAAAGGCTTGCATGTGGGGGTACAATGCCTGCTGGTCCCTGGAGAGGGTACAGAGAGATTCTAGTTATACAGGGGGATTGGGGATGGATAAAGACTAAGAAAAACCTCTCTTGAGTAAGAAATCACCTTCTCTCTGGAAGAACTGAATTGACAGGATTGGGAAAATCTCATCTACATTAACAACGTTGCTTTTGTAGCAATTCTTTATGTGCAGCTTGCATTGAAATGCAAGGTGTTTTTTTCTCTTTCCTCTGACTTCCCACCTTCTTTGGGTGTCTAAACTCATCCTCTGTTCTCCACAGTAACACTGGTTTGAGTTTTGGCCCTGTGTAAATGGTGATGGGGGGATTTTTCACCTCCTCCCCACCCTGTGTTGAGAGCTCAGTGCCCTATGTAGCAGGTGCTGTTGGCTGGAGTTGTGCATGGTTCTGCATTTAGGTTGCTAACAGCTGTGTGAGAAGCTAAAAGTGTCGCATCTGTAACCCAAGCTTTTTTGTTCTAAAGAATGTAAAATGATCAGCAGATACCAGTGTGCACATCTATTCCTTTGGCTGACATCTCTCCATCCTTAGCAGGGAGCTGGTGTGGGTGCTTTTGGGAGGAGTAAAGGACTGTAAAGGCAGGCAGGCATACCAGGTGTAGCATTTGTACTTTCTTGGTATTGTTTTCTGTCTGGGAATCTTAAAGATGTCCCTCCTGGGACCCTTGTGCTGATTTGTGCAGCTGCTACCACACTGTTCATGACAGTAGCCATGGGAACACAAGTAGGATGATACAAGTTTAAAACTCTAACTTGTTGCTAGGCAGACCCAGCTCAATGTGTGGATTAAGTAGTCTTAACAACAACAAAAAAACCCACTCCAGATACTCTACCAGTTCTGTGGGGGAAGACAACTGGGCTCACCCCTAACTCTGGGTCTTTCTTCAGGCTGGCAGAATGAAACCAGCCCCAGAAGAATCCCCTGACACCAGCCAACCTTGAGGGAAACCCCTCTTGTACATCTGAGTCATGAGTAAGTGGTGGCTGGAGAGGGTGGCAGTTTCAGCAGGTAGGTTTTGACACAACCTTTTCCAAAAGACCAAGTGCTGTGAGGTAAAGCCATGTGTCCCCTTGTGCTGCTCAGTCTAAAAGTTTTAGCCTGCATTAAAATAGGTACTGCTACAAGTGACATACACTAAACAAAGGTCATGGGCTTAAAATATCACAAGATCGCTTCTAAACTCTGGCTGTAAAAACTTAAAATTATGACTAAGGCAAGGTAAACACCTTCAAAAATTGCACTGCTTTTACACACTGTTACCGTAGGTGCTCTATGTGCTGGATGAATGGGTGTAAACCTTTTAACTTGGTGATAAGTTGTTTTGTCCCAAGCTTGTGTTTTGGCATTTCGTGTTCAAGAAACAAGGGCAGCCTGTTCCCTCATGTTATTTTCGTCGTCGATGTCTGACAAAGGATGTATGGCACATTAAAGGGGCCCAAAGGGGAGTGGAGACCCAAACTTTAAGGGAGCGATGGCCCCTGTATGCTTCTTGAGGACTGAGCTCCAGCTTGTCTTTGTCACTGCAGCTGTTGGCTTCCTGTATCACAGCAGTAATTAGTTATGCTCTGGCCACTGGTTTAAATGGATTTTTTATTTTATAAACATTTGGTGTGCAGTAACTGTCATTCCTGTTGGAATAAGGCCATTTATAGAGATGCTCCCAATTAACACCTGCTCTTTTTCTTTCTTAGCAAAATACACTCTTACCTAATTTAACCTCCCACAGCAATTGCTCTGAAGTTGTTTTCTCTTTGCATCTTGGCTCACTGCTATACCTTTTCCCTCTGACCACCCTAACAAACTGCAGTTGTCCTTGTTTGTCCTTCTGAAAATTACCTGCTCCTGGGGAGAAAGCCCGTTTCCCTGGTTTGCCCCAAATATTTTTGTAGTCAACTCTTAGAAGAAAACATTTCTTTCCTTTAGTATGTCTCAGCCCTTCTTTTTGTTTCCTAAGGGCTATTTGTGGTCCTCCAACTTCCATTACAGTTTTGGTACAGTTTATAGATTCTGTCTGTCCACCCTCTAACTAACCCAGCCCTGCTTGGACTTCTGTGCTCTTCTCTGTGCTCCAGAGTCTTCTTTGTACTTTATTCATACAGGACAGACACCCATGTCTGAGCTTCATTATAGTTGTGTTGTTCGAAGTTCCCTCTCGTACTGGAAGAAAGTAGTCATGATTTTTACTTTGTTATAATTTTGCTCTGTAAGAGGCGAAAATACAGCTGAACTCTGTCTCAACCTCTTTTACAACTAGCATGTCTCTGTTTCATCACTGAAGAACAACTGCCTGAGCTTCTCCTGTGGAAGCCACTTGTTCTTGTAGGAGCAAATGCTCCCCCCCACTTTAGCTGGTGGTGCATCTGTCTCTTGCGCCAGTAGTGTCACTTCTGAACTGTTGCTGCTGTGAGCAAACAGGTGTGTGAGAACGGTGAGAGAGCGGATCTTCCCTTCAGCCGGGGCTGTCCTGGGAACAGGCTGAACACTAGTCTGGAACCTTTAGCTGGCCCCTGCCTGCTGGGCTCTGAGGCTGAATTGCTGAGAATAGCTCTGAAGCCTCTCCTGTGTAATTTGGAGAGAGAGGGGAGGTCTCCTTGCCTATTTGTGAATAAAGCAGATCTTGAGTTTGCTGGCTGACTCAAATCTGCAAACAGTGAGGACATGCAAGAGATTTTCTCTTTGCCGTAGTCTCAGCCTGGGGCTCATCGTTGTGTTTGCTGAGGGGAGGCTCAGAGGGTACAGCTGGATCTCATCTGAAGTTCTCATCACCTCTTCTCCTGGTAGGCTTTATGCAAGTATTGAATAACTTGGGAGAGAGGCGTGCTGGTGGGAACTTGGTGGTGGAAGGATGATTTTTCAGAACTGTCCTCTGGATTTCTGCCCAAGAGCTGAGTTGCTTGGCAAATTGTTTCCTCCTGTACTGGCTCTGAGAAGTGGGTCTGCTCTCTGGGAAACTGCTGCACTGTGCTTTAGCTCTTTCTGTATTTTGGGTGGGTTCATAGTCCTCATGGTTTGGTTTTTGAGATTACATTCTCCTCCAAGATCTGCCTGGGATTGTGAGTGCATGGCATCAGTTTCTTTTCTTGGGCAATTTCAGGTGAAACAGCAAGCTGTCCTCCACATGCAGGTCAGATGCAGTCCTTGTGGTGCAAACAGGGCAGGCACAAATCCAGCCATCCTGCCAGCAGGCTGAAAATTGGCAAGGGTTTAGAAGAGTATTTGTAGATTTGGGTGAAAAATGACTTTTTGTACTGGAGCAGATGCAAAGATGATTGGAGTTGGGAGGTCTTGCAGTTTGCTCTGGTGCAGCTAGTGACTGGGGAACATCCACTTGCTGGTGCAGAGTGGAGATGGCAGTCTGACACTGACTGCTACTGGTTTGAAAGGGTGGATGTAGGTAGAGAAGATATTTATAAATTCTAAAGCTGTTTAAAGTGTGTGCACGAGTGGTTATGTTAGGCAGATTGATGTTGTTTATTTTACTCATCTTGCTGAAGTTATTTTGAAGGATGGAGGGGAAATAAAACCACAACTTTTTGAACCCCTTATAATATTTTTAGAGATCATGAAAACAAATAAATGAGCTATTGGAGAGTTGGGCGTGGAAGCAGCCCTTGTTGCTCAGACACTTGCTGGGAAGGGGACTGTTTGATGCCCTCTTACTCGAGCCCTTGTGAAAGAGGCTCTGGGAGCAGGCATCAGGCTCCTCTTGGAACCAGCCGTCTCCAGCTCAGTTGGGTGGAATGCTGTCCTGTCTACTTATCACTCCCTCCGCTGTGGCTGCTGTGTTGCCCACAGCAATACCTCTGTAGCAGCAGCCATGTCCTTTTGTTTCAGCTCTAGAGAAGGAAACCACTGGATGCAGTAGCGTTGCTTGCGAAATGATTTCAGTGTCTGCTGGGTGAGGGGGTAGGAGGAGATGTGATGGGGTCTCTGAGAGAAGGATAGGAGAAATCTTTCTAGTGACTATGTAGTTTGTATATTAATTCAGGCAGCAGATTTAATTTGTGCAGCCAGGGCCAGGACAAATCTTGGAGCAGGTGCACACCCAGAGCTTGCTTAAGTTGGATAGATGCCTGCTGAAATGTTTATCAAACATGAGAATAAAAGGAAAAAGGTTGTATTTAACCTTTTCTTGATGATGCATTTTAAAAATAGCTTATGTTTCTAAAGTCAGCAGCAGTTACAAGCAGGGTTTGAAAAATGGACTTGGCACTTGCAAGCCACAGTGGGAAACACCTGTGCCGCAATACGCCCTGCAGCAGGAAGGGCTACCAGGGCTGGGTGCTGCTGGCTCACCCTGGTGCTTGTTGGCTCTTGCAGCAGGGTTCTCCCTGTGTGCTAGGGTTGCCTTTGCACCCTTACCGCTGCTCTGTTCTTACTCATTCATCAGTAGACATAATTTGGCTTGATATCTGTATTTCACTGCTGTACAAGTGATTCTGAGCCTCTGGAGTAGAGAAGAATGGTTCTAGTTAGTCTTAGCTCAGTTTTACCCCTGTAAAACTAAGGCATGCGGTTGAGGCACTGAAGCTGCATCCAAACTAAGGAAGACACTACTGCACTAATGTGCTAATTTTATACTCTTACTTGGCAGGTTGCCTTTGTAATCAAAGGGCTGGAAATTTTTCAGTTTGAACAAAATGTTCTAAGTAGCTGTGCTCTAGGTGGAAACAGATTTGATATGGGATATTGCCTTCAAAAGAAATCCATCTTTCCATATCTTTCTGGGCATAATCATTCTGACTAAAATTCACTTTTGTGACTAAGTGAAGCTGTAGCCAAGATCTGAGTAAGGCTTACCTGTGGAGTTTCCCTTGCAGAGGTGTATCTCATTGATCTCTTAATCTCATGGGAATGGACGGAAGGGAATGTTTTCAGGAAGTGCCTGCAAGCTTTAGGAATGGCAGTTGCAATGAATTTCAACATAACTATTCTATTGCACGTAATTTTCTCCCTGTGTGGTTAATAACTGTTGGAGAACTTGGTCAAAATACAAACACAGTTTTAAACAAGTTTGAAAGAGAATGTTCTGGTGAGTTGTACAGTACCTGACACATGGAGATTATGCAGTACGGAGTAAATACCTGATTCTCATCAATAGTGTAAAAGTAATTAAAAGCATCCTTTGATACCTTTGGGTTTTTTGCCCTTTGTTTTAGGGAATCAGTGAGCACTGACTAGAGAACCTATGTATCTGAGAGCAGACACTGGGCTCCTTTTGGAGCAGACTTATCCCTGGGCAGACTTACTTTTTCCAGCACAAATGTCCACAGGAACAGAACAATCACAGAGTGGTCATATATTTCTAAAGTGGTTTAAAATGAAATGTTAACTCAAAGGCCATGTTTCTGTTACTGGAAAGCTTAAAACAAATGGCAGAATTGCTTTCAGGCTGAATGAAATATGTCTTTCTGTTGCCTTTGATTTTTATTTTTTTTAAAAGTAGCTTCCAGTGTTCACGAATCTCATACAGAAATTTCAATATGCTATTTTCTTAATGAGCCTAAAATTTCTACTCCTGCAATACTGTAATGAGAGCTGCCTGCTAAACTTCATTGCTTTGAGTTTGAGATGAAACAAAACTCTGTGTGCCATATGTTAAAAGGACAAGCTGACTTGACAACAACAATGTGTTTTATCTTCTGCATTTTGGCAAGATTTTGTAAATCCTGGAGGGCAACTGTAAGGAGAGAGAAATCGGTGAAGATTCAAGAATGGTGTGAGAAGGGCTTGTGAGGTCAGCAGAGCTGGAAGCTTAAGTGTCTTAAGTGGGAGGCAGGTAATAGGAAGGAGGAAGAAAACCAAGATCAGCTGGAAAGTGGCAGAGGGCAAAATATTAATTAAAAAAAAAAAACCCTCATGTTTTTAGTGGCCTCTAAGATACTTGGCTATTTCTAATGTTTTGTGATTTGATAGATTAAACATACAGTTTTCAGTTCAGGTGAGTGCAAATCCACTCTTCCTAAACTTTGGAGAATATGGTCTTGAATATCTGACATTGGAAGACAGCCAGGGCTGGGATGGTGGTAGAAGGGAAGCTACACTCATGACAGTATTGAACTAGCCAAAGGCTGCTGTGTCTGAAGGCCTGACACATCCACATTGAGCTGAGCTACTGCTTCTGCCTGCAGCAGCTCTTCTTGTCTGTGTTAGGGGCTTACATACATGACTGGGTACTGCTCTGGCATCTTGGCAAATAGGCAGCTTGCCTGGTGATGGGAGAACCAGAGCAGGCCTGTCCTTCCTTTCTCTCCTCCCAAGCAAGGAGGCTTTCAATGCTCGTGTCCTCTGCCAGACCTGCAGCTGCTCAGGCCATTCAGCTGAAGGTCTTTGCTGTGACTTTTGTTTTCCCCTTTCCAGAAGCAGTGTGCTTAGAAGTTGAGGACTTACATAGTGGGATGCATGTTGTGTTTGGCACCTGCTTTTGTTGCTGTCACTTGTGATTTCCTGTGACCATCAGCAAAGTGTGGTATCTTCCACAGCACTGTTTACTTGGCCCTGCTGTGCTGGGCTTGGTCACTGTGGAGCTGATGACTTGCTCGCCATAACCTGTGATAAAGGTGTCTGTGTGGGGGGATTACAAGTGTGTTTCCACTGTCCTGCCAGTATATTTTACTCTGCTGTTGGTTGTCCTGCCTGTCCTTTGAAGCCAGGCAGCATCCCTTTGTACTGCTGTCGGGGCATGGGGATGTCATGTATGATTACCTGGATCGTGGCAGGCTGCTGGGAGTGTGAGTGAGCCAAATGAACTGCTGGCTCTGGGGAATGTGCCCAAGCCAGATGCAGGAAGAGCCAAACACTTTAAGTCACCATGCAGGCCAGGTCTTGGCACGACATTCAGCTGAGAAAAGTTGCATGACATGTGCTCTGCAGGGTCTAGAGTCTGGATTCAGCTCTTAAGTGGATCTTCTAAAGTCTTGTTACTTCTGTTCAGGCTTCAGTTTTACAGTACAGGTGTTGCTCCTCCACCTCTGTGTTTTACTCCATGTAAATTCTTGGCTAAATACTTGTTTTGAGTTAAGGAGCCCTTATGGCTTTCTCTCTTTCCACCTCTAACTACCCTTCTTTACAGACCCCTTGCTTCATCCCTGGGCAGCACAATGCACCATATCTTTTTAGGATGTGGAAATATTGTTATCACCTGCATTCCTGGACCTCTAAGAGGCTGGGGCAGGCCTTGTCTAACTCAGCTCTTGTGAGTCACATTAATTTGTGTCCCTTGTGCTATTTGACAGATTTACCCCTTCTGGAAAACAAGCATGTCCCATGGTGTGTATTTAGAGCAGGACCCTCCTTTGCCACCATGGTGTCCTTGATGCAGCAGGTGGTTACTCTGGTGCTGAATTTTGTCAGCTGTGCCCAGGATCCCATTCAGTAGGAACATGCACTTTGTGCTGGTGCCATTGTTATAAAGGCATGACATCCCTGTTGCACTTGGATCACAGTACAGTTACACCCTCTGGTTTCACAGATGCCTTCGTGTCACACAGCTGTAGGATGACAGCTCTTCTTGTCAAAACAGATGTTTAGGTGGCTATTTAACTTACATTGTAATGAGCTACCTCCATGCTCTACAATGAACTACAACTGATGGGAGTAGGAGTATGGGCTAGCACTGAGGGAAGTGGTGGGAATACTGCATCCAAATGGCCGTAAATGAATAGGTTTTGGTTGTGGGCAAGCATAGCTAGTGTTAGTGAAGTGAGCGAGGGAATGAAGTAATGATCATGGACAGACCCTGGAATGAATTGGACAGGGGAAGCTGTCAGCACACCAGAAATGGCCCTTCTGTGTAGGTGTCTGAATAATTGGCAGTGATGGGGAAAAGCGCACGTAGGATGCTGGGATTTGACACAAGCCTCCGAAGGGCTCTCGGGCATATCTGACCACTGCCAGTGGCTTGACTGATAGGTGAAGCTGACTGATAGGTCCTTTCCAGGGTTTGGATATGTAGGAACAGGAGGTGGGCAGTGGAAAAGGAAGAGGAATAACCTGTTCCCCTCTTTCCATCAGTTGGATTGTCAGAGCATGAGCTTGTGCTGGGATTGGGGAAAATGAATGCCCTTGCCTGCAGCCTTTATGTCTCTTTGTACTTATTTTCATCTACATTGAGGAGCTTGGGACATTTGTGTTCCACAGGAAAAGTAGAAACTGTTCCCATTCAGGACAAAACTTTCAGAATACAGTTAATCCAAGCAGTAAGATGGGTAATTAGCACCTCTACTCTGCATGTGTGTTCTCCACAGCTAAACATTCATCAAGTGCTTAAGTTTTATATTCTCTTAGTCCCCAGCTAGGTTACCTCTCTTTGTACAATGGAGGCTGGACTTGAATGAATGAGAAACTGGTCGGGAGGTGAGCCAGTGTGGTATACAGATAATGTGATGATGTTTCTTCCCCTTTCTCCTCCTTTTGGCCCAGTGGCTTCAAACCTTGTTCTGGAAAAATATCCTTCAGTTGATTTTTCAAATGGGCAACAGCCAAGTCTCCCCTTAGTAAGAGAAAGTAAACTTTGTTTAGGGTGTTCTATCCTGCAGCAAAGAACGCTGACATCTGAAGGTAAGAGGTGGTGGCAGGGAGAAAACTCCAAAAAGAGCTTGGTTTCATTAAGCAAAGTCACCTAAAATCCTGACACGTGAGAATCACTGCCACTTGGTGGAAATGATGACAGGTGTTTCACTGTAGGAAACTCATTGCTTGACTTCCAGTGTGACCTTGGGCAGAAAGCTGAACCTTTTAGCTTTCTCTGTTTTATGTTAAAGCTACCTGTGTTTTCCAGTATGGGGATTAGAGTGGTGTGGACAAATGTGTGTGAATGTGGAAGCATCAGGGAAGAAAGCCTGAGAAGAGTTTGTACTTTATGAGGCGGGGCTGGAATTCCCCCTGTCTGATTTGGTGACAAGTAGGATGGGAAGAGGAGTTGTCCGTGTTTGTGGTCTGTCATATTAACAGAATTGATGCATCTGAAGTCTGGTCTGACCACAACAGACTAATTCACGATCTGGAGGTAGAACAGGAAGAAATGTTCCTTTTTAATCTGTCTTCCAAAAGTCAGAAGTGTTTCTGGCTGCAGGCTAACTAAGGTGCATTAACTATTCCACTGTGAATTCCTTTTGGAGACAGTGTGCTTCGTCTGGCTTTATTGCAAAGCAAAGCAGATGCAGTCAGTGCTTGGCTTGCCTGGCTACCTCAGGGAGGAGCCTGCATTTGTGCACTGGGCGAGAGGGAGAAATGTCTCTAACAGGGATGGCAGAGGCTAAATTTACTCATTTCCCCTTCAGGCTGCTTGGAAGGAAGAGAAATAGATAATAAGTAAATGTGTGTTGGGTTTAGACTCTGTTGTGCTAGACCTGTTCTTGCCTTGTGAGCAGCCTTGATGTGTCTCAAAGTTTAACTCCTTCCCTCTGCCTGCAATGGAGTGATGAGGGACCAGATGTCCTGGACTGTCCAGTGCTGCTCATGTAAGGGCACATTTGTCTGGGTTACTTTAACTTTGTAGTTCATGGTGCTGCCTCTCTTGCTTGCTCATGCAAGAAAAACTGCTCCCAGGGACCACTGAAGCTGGGGAGCTTTCTGGTCTGACTGCTTTGGTGTTGTCCCTCTTTCTGAATGTCATTTCTTTGGGTGAAGCCTGGCATCATAGAGCAGCCACAGCCCTGGAGCCCAGGAAGGTTCACTGATTCAGGAGAAACCCTCTTACCCCTTGCACAAAGGTTTTGGAGAGTGTTTCTTGGCAATTTCTGTTCCATGCTTTTTGTTTGTGAAATAGTCACAGAAAAGGGTTTCTGAGAATCTGGAGACCTGTGCTCTGCAAATCTGTGTGGGGAATACAAGGTACCAGGGAAGGCAGGGAAATCTTCAGGCTGGATTCAAGCAAGTGCCTGAAGCCCAGAATTTCCAGCACTTTAAAGGCCTCATCTACTGCAAAAGCTGGAGAAGTGAATGTCAAGTGATGCTAATAGAAGCATGTTCAGTTCTTCCAGATTTCTCTCTAGCTGCTTGCCTAAATAAACACCCTCTGCATCAGTCGCACCATTCATTGTCTTATGCCTCTGAGCTATGCTAATTTTCCCCACGATGGTGTAAAACAGGAAATGAATTCAAAATCTTTATTGAATGACAACTACAGAACTGTCCCCTGTGAAGTGATGAGAGGACAGCTGGTCTATAGAGACACCACAGCATTTGTCACTTGGCCATGTGCAAGGTAGCCAGAGGGTGCTGAGTGCCTGCCACATTTATCAAAAGTTCTTGGTAGTGGAGCTCAGGTTTGTTCCAGCCCACTCTGTGCAAGGTGTGTCTGTACAGCATACCTGTTATTTGGAAACTTTAACAGAACCTGTCTTCAGTTGGCTCTTGGAATGGAGAGATTAAAAGCAGGTCCTAAATGTGTCTGCTGTGGTCTGTGAAAACCGCGGTCTATTGGATAGTGAAATTATCTTCCTGGGTTCAGTTATAATGGAGCCTTAGGGCATCCTGAGGGGAATAAGCTCTTGTTACTCTGATGTAGAAACATAATTTAAGGAGGCCCCTCTCAGGGTTCAAGGCCTCCTGGTGACCTACTTTACCATGAAGAGATCCTATCGTGACATGGGCAAGCAGGAGCTGCTCCAAGGCTATCACCAATTACACCAGGCTGTAGTCTGACGTGTGTTCTGACAGATGGGCACACAGGTGAGCCAAGGAGAGGGCAAGAGGTCACAGTAGCTAGAACAGCTTCTCCTAGATCTGGCAGCCAAACAGGCGTTGTCCTAATCAGCACCTTGTGGGAATGGCTTGCAGAGAGGAGAATGAAACGAACACTGGCTCATCAACCTGCTTGCTAGTATGTACCCAAGGGTTTTTGTAAATGTATTTCTGTAAGGTGTATTACCAGCTACACAGGGCATTTCATGTATCAGACAAATGGGTCTGTAGCTGTTCCTTGGTTATCATAAGACTTTTTTGCAGGATGTGTTTATCACACTGACATAAATCATCCATCCATCTAGTGACAGAAGTCCCTGCTACTTATTCCTGGAAACTTGCTTTCGAATTGTCAGTGTGAACACTCTGGTGGGCTAAGCAGCGAGTCTGAAGTGCGTCGTGCTGGCTTGGTCCCTGCTTGGCACACACAGTATGTGCAAAGGATCCCGGATGGATCCTCCGGGTGCAGGAGCAGTTGCTGGAAGTCTGGCTGCCTGCTGCTTGTGTCTTCTCAGCTCTGTGAGATTTTATGCTTTTAAGTGAATGATCTTTCTCAGTAATTGGTCCAGGGCCTTGGAAGAGAGAGGTGTGCAGCACCATGTTCTGCTGTAGAGATGCTTGCAGGGGAGCAGAGGGCAATGTTGCTGGTATTTTGAGAGCAGTCCTTGAGGCCCGTCATTCTTAAGTACGTTGTGACTGACTGTCACCATGCAAAGCTCTTTCCTCATGGCTTTATCAGTTACAGCTGTAAAAATTTTGGGAGTTAATGGCTGTGTGCAGGCTTGTGATGGTGGGATATGCTGTTAGTTCATCTTTGAGATAGAGGTGTGGGTCATCTGCTGGCAAGCAGAAATCCCCCCTGTAGGTGCTGTTTGACCAGCAAACCACACCCTTCTAGAGCAGAACTTGCTGGGAGGTGATTCCGTGTAACTGTACGGAGCACAGCTCTGCCAATATAGCAGGGTACATACTGGGAATGCTCCAGGGATGCTTTTGTACTTAACTGCTATGGAGTGAATCCATGAACTTCAGAGTGTACATGCCGTGACCCAGAGCCCAGCTAGGTCAGTGGAACAAGTCCCTGTGGGTTGGAGGACTGCAGGCTGGGCCTTGTGTTGCCATTTATCCTCTTTTCGAATTTATGATGTGAAAGAATTGTGGTTTTTTCCCCCTCCTATTACTTTTATTTTTATGTATGTAGTTCTAATGCACAGTATTGTCTAATCCTATCATCTGTGATTCTCCACAGTTGTAAATTGGCAAGAGACTTGATTAAAGCTTAGCAATGTGAAGATGTTTTTTAGTAGTCTAGGAGCTTTTATGATAAGAACAAGAAGATCCCTAGAACCTAAACATCTTGTCTTCATTTGTTTAGTTTTTTGCTTTAATAGCTGTCTCCAGTGATCTTCTTCAGGCAGTTCACCTAGTGCAGAGGTAAGACTTACTGTTCTGAACTTCCCAGAATCACTTCTGCCCACCTGTCCCCAAAGGTGTTCTGCGCTGGGTACCGCAGAGTAGCAGTGCCTGCTTGGAATAAACCTATGTGGCACATACAGAGGGGTGGACTGGGGAAGCAGTGGAGAGTTGTATCTGAAATTCCAAAGGCAGAGATAGCCTCCTTTGTTATGACTGGTACCTTGCTTTTTCCCCTAGTTCTTATTTTTAGTTTTATTCTTATTCTAGTTACTTTATTACTTCTTTTCCCTGTGCATTCATTTTTGAAATAGTGCTAGAAAAGGAGAGGCATAGATGCAGTTTCCTCTGTTCTGAAGTCTTAACAGAAATAGATCATTAGCTTCTCTGCAACTAACTTATCATCCTTAACTACTGCTCTTTGTTCTTGGGTTTTCCAGAAGATCTTGCTGACTTGCATCAAAACAGGAAGTCTGCAATGCTGTAAATAACTGGGTGGTTCAGTCTGATTTCTTTCCATCCAACACTTACCAGACAGAGTTAAAATTCCTCTTTATTGGCATCAGTCATCCTGTGCTAGAGCTAGGCTTTCTCTTGGCATGTAATAATCTATCAAGTTTCATTATGGAGAAGTGTGGGATTTGAGGGAGAGTGGGATTGGTCCTGCCTTGTCCTTCTGTTGTATTTTGGCAATATTCCCTCCAAAGGTACTGAATGTAAAGACATTACAGAATATCAGAGCATTCTTGGACTTGGCCTGAAGGTTGCTGTCTGTCTTAACCTGACTGTAGGAAAGGAAGGTTTAGTTCAGCAGCCTCTGAGGAGCACACCAGATGGACACAGAGGATTTTGGTTTCCTGGTAAAGTTCTGCTGCTGAATTGATACAATCACACAGTATAACCATGGAGCAACCTCCCTGTAGTGCAAAAGTGGGCATAATGTGGTGAAACTCCTTTTTCATCAGTAACCGCTCAGTTTAACTTGCTCTCTTCTCCTGTGCAGAGATTTAAGTTATGTCATAACTGTCCTTGCTTGGCTTAGCAGGTACAGGTAGGTCAGTTGTACTCTGCGGTGAGATTCCTGGGTATAAGAACTTCATGAACTGCTGATAACTCCAGGTATATGGGTGTCATTGTCCTACTATATTCTTTCACTAGCTTAAGTAAAGCTTAAGCTGTGTAGCACATCTCTGGCTACACATCTACACATGGTTTTGCCTAACTCTTTGTCTATACTAGAAAGCTTTTCCTGTGTGAGCTGAGCTAGGCTGTGAATTTAATCTGCTGTTGTTAAGGGTTTAGAACCCTTAGAGAGGAAGTCCAGTCACTTTTGAATAGCTTGCTTTCCCCTTCCTTCCTTTTTCTTTCCTCTAGGGTCTCCTATTTAGAAAGGAGTTTTGCAAAACCTTAAATAATATTTGGGAAGCTGCAGACTTTCCTAGGTAGGCAAGGTTTTTCATTTCCTACTAGACTGCATTCTGAGGCTGCGAGCCCAAGGACACCTTTCTTTTGTCTGGTTTGAGTGAATGGTTTCTGTTTTTGCTTTCCACCCTCTGTCCAGGAGCCATTTTACGGTATCTGGGTCCCTGGAAAGGCCTTTTTCTGAAGCAAAAGGGACAAACAAAACTACCAGGAGGCTTGCTCAGTTAACTGGTTTGACACTGGTGTCTGCTCTCATTAGCACTGGAACCAGATATGCAACTGCTGTTGGTGTCTGCACTGGAAAAGTTAGTCATAATTGGGGGTGTGACCACAAAGCGCAGTAGCTGTCCTGCAGGACTCCACTTTTCTTGGCTTTTGTTGGGGTTTTTTTGTGTTTTGTTTTGGTTTATTTGTTGGGTTTTTTTTTCTCTCTCCTCAGAAAAGACATTTTTGTAGTTCAGTCTGCTGTGGAAGTTGTTCTTCAGCAGGCACAGTGATCTCTGCCTGTGCTAGTAAGCTGTTAACAGTGGGTGGTTCATTCTTTGGGTGTGATGGATGCTATGGCCACCAGGAAGTAACTTGAATTGATTCTGTGGTCTTCTCACTTGGAACTGCATCTTGAGAAATTCCCCCAAGATCAGTCCTTGCCTGGCTCGTGGATGTGCAGCAGTTCTTTTTGTCCTGGAGTATGCAACATTGTCCTGATCATGGCCCTTAGCCTTTCTAGGTCTCTCTGTATGTATGTGTGCAAAGTGCTGAGTATCAGTGTGTGTTGAAGAGAGGAGCAAATTGAGGCACTGAGGTAAAATGACTTACTTCTGCCCTGGGGAACAAAATGTGGTTTTCCAATAGCATCCTTGTTCCATGCTCAGTCACTTTCTATGGTAGTCAGAAATAAATCCATTTTTATACAGCTTTTTCTTCAGAACTGCACTGCATAAGCATTCTAGTAGGTGATCTAAGCTTTTGTTGTTGTGCTGCTTGAGAGGAGAAAACATGGGGCTTCTGGCTCCAAAGCAACTTAGCAGGGGAAGGTCTTCATGAATCAGTAATGAAATGCAGGGAGTCCCATTCCAAGGATCAGGTCTTTTAGGTCTACGAGAAGAAAATAATACCCTCAGGTTCACTGTTTGTTTTAATAAATGAATAAAATGGTTTTATGGGTGTCCTGTGAACTCTGGGCTCAAAGTCAGAAGGTCAGACTAACATATATCTTCATAACTAGAAGTAAATGACAACTAGGACTGATTAATGGATGATAGCATTGTGTTTCATGAAGGCCAGCTAGTTCTCTAGGCAAGATTCAGTACATGAAACAACTCTTAATCTCTGTGGAAAAGTCACGGATGCGATGTACTTGATGTGAAAAAAGAGTAATTTATAAGCTCTCAGAATCCACTTTCTTCTCACCATGTCCAGTGTGGAAAAATCGGAAGAGATACTCTTGAGATATATTTAGGATTAAAAGTGAAAAGCTTTAAATGGAAATGACTGCTGCAATTAAGTTATTCAGAATGTTTTCTGTCACTAATGAATTTGAATGTATGCTTCATTAAAAAAAGAAAATTGGTACATATGAATTTAATTAGTGATAACATGGGATCGGCTTTACTTTTTGCCCTTGATGTTTTCATGTCACAATGAAGGATGCTTCCATGTAGACTGGGATGTTGTACTTGTTTCTTTACGTTTGCATTATGACACTAGGTCTTTATTTATGTACCATTTCAGAGCCCCCAGGATATTTAACCTTCTGTTTGAGTTAACAATATTGATACTTCCTATTTCTGACATTTTTCGTCCCTCCTTTGTCTCATTTTAGAGATACACCAACTGGCAACAAATACATTTATTACTGCAGTGTGCTGTGATGTTCTGGTCTCGCTTTTGAACAGTGATAAATGTACCCTGTATTAAAGAGCTTTATTTGAAAGCATACCTGGTGGAAATTTATGAGCTAACTCAAATAAGCATGACACATTTCTCATTCCTAGATGAGAAAATGAAGTTCCAAGTTCCTACAGCTGACTTCTTTGAAAACTTCTGGGAGAGGCAAAAAGAAAAAAGTAGTTTTCACTCCCCATGTTTCCAAACTTCTAGAAACATTACATGTCTGGATGATGCATGAGGGGAACAAGACTGATCATCTTCACGTTATGATGTAATGGTACAAACCATTCCTTCTATCCTCTGCATGTGTACCTTGTTCTACCAGAATTTAGGTGGTTAGGGAAGTTCCCCTTCTACTTCCTAAGTGTAACTTTTAGTGGCAGTGCTGAGAATGATACTGAAAAAATCACGCAAACAAAAGAAATGGGAGGAACAAGGGAATCTCACAACCCTTTTAAACAATGGTCAGGGTTGTGGGAATGTGTGATAGTTTCAAGAGTTTTACACGGGAGAGGCAAGAAGCCTGGAAAGGAGATTGTTAGGATAGCTAAATGGCAAATGCGGGGATGGTAATTGCCGCTTCTATTAACAAAAAAACAAAACAAAAAGACAAAAAAAAAGTATTTCTTCCCCTTGTGGCAAGGTTTCTAGTGTCTAAAATTGATGGTTCTGTAGGAGCAGCAGAGGAATTGCTTCTGAAAGCACAAAAATCTGCTTTCCTAGTGGTATTGGTAGCACATCCTTGGCTGATACATTTGAACTGAATCCTCTGTTCAGGAAGATGCCAGCATCACAGGGCAAAGTTGGACATGACCGTTCCTAAACTTGACGAGGGGACAACTGACCACCCAACGTGTGTGCACACAGCTCGTGGAGGGATCTGCTCAGCAGTATTCTCTCAGAGATGGCTTTAAGAGACAAATGCTTACATTTTGTTTCTACATACCATGCTCTGTGTGTTTTCTGTCCTTTTGTCTTTCCCCTACTCCTACAGGGGAAATGTTTCCTTGCAGGGGGAGTGAGCAGAGAGCAAAGGCATGGTGCCCTTGCCTTACACAGAGTGTGAGCTGCAGGGCACTAGCTGAGCCTTTTGCCACATGACATTCAGTTTTAGGGAGTGAGAAGCAACTTAAAAGCTTGTTGTGAAAGCTTTAACTTTTTAGTAGCATCAACACAGCAAAGTGGGGCTTGGTGAAAAAATGTGTAGTTCCTGTGTTCCTGTAGATGCTGAGACTTCAGCAGGGCTCTGCCCTTGGTTAGGCTGCGAGGGAGGAAGGCTGCATCACGAGTAGACGGAAACAAGTTTTCAGCCTTACCGACTCTGCACAAAAAGAACTGTCCAAGGGCAGTAAGCCAGGGATGTGGAAACTGTGGTGCTCTGGTGTCATCTTTCCTAGAAATTGCTGCAGAGTTCTCTACTGGAGATAGCACTGATATTTAAACAAACTGTGTAAAAGGGAGTGTAGTTTTCTTGGTGTACTGCTATAGTCAAGGGAGCAAGGATTCTCAAACAGATAGAGTCTGTAAATCTTACTAGACATTGCTTAATTATCACTCCTTTTTCTTGTGCAGGAATAACATAAAACCTGCTCTCCCAGGATCTGTGCTAGTCTCATGTGACTCTTCTGCATACTGACTGGGCAGTTGCATAAGGAGCTGCTGAGGTTATCAGGGGACATGCCAGAGTTCTGGGACTTGTTGAACTGTTCTTGGACTGATTGTGTCTTTTGATGAACCTGTTCATATGTGTAGTTGAACTGTTGTGTCCAGGGGCAGGGGACCAGGGTAGGGGGGAAGTAGGAGAAACAGAGGCTTTTGGAGGGGACTCTGCGGATTTAGACCACACTCAGCAGCAACAGACATCTAAACTCTCCTGTGTGTAAGTTGATGCCTCTGGTTCAGGACAGCATCAGATGCAATGGGATTGTCCTGTTCTGTAAGTCTGGAACAGCTGGCAGTGGACCTGGAACACTGCTATGAGAAAGTGGTTTTTTACAGTGTGTTGTAAGCAGCTTCCTTCTGTCTTTCTCTGTGGGGGTAGGGAAACAAGCAGGGCCATGCTGTGAGCAGCTCTGCAGTCTGAGGTACTGTGCTGAAGGTGGCTACAGGTCTAAGACTGTTGTTGTCGGGACTGTTTTTCTGGAGGCCGTGTGAGTTGATCAAGCATGTGCTTTACCAGCCTGGACACAATGCTGGTACCTGTGAAAATCATGACCTTGAGGAAAAGAATGTCCTGAATTTCTCGGGACTTGTCAGGGGTGTTTGTGTCTCCCTGCCTTGTGCCAAGGTCTTACAAGCATTGCTGGTGTTCAGGCCTTGCTGGAGCAGAAATGCTGGTTTGAGTCTTATGCTGGATATACCAGAAAAAATACCTGGGTGCATATATCTAGCATTCAGCTGCTGAGGAAACTTGGACCGTATTCCTGCCGAATGATGGTGAGGACAGAATATGTTTCAGGCTTCAAGGAATCTCATCTCCCTGCTGCTTCTGTGTCTTGCACAGCAGCACGTGTTGTGTTTTCTCCTGCAGGATAGTGGAGAGCACAGCTATTGCAGGATAGTGGAGAGCTGTCTGTGGAGGTGAGGGGGTGAGCCTGTCAGTGTTGCAGCTGGATGCCCTCATGCAGGAGTGGAGGTGTAGGAAGTGTTAACAAGAGCATGTCTGGAATCTTGCATTTAAGCCCAGTACAGCCAGCCAGTGCCTTCTGCAGACATTGCTTGAGTGGCATCTTAGGAACAAGTAGAGTAAGATGTTCTTGTTGCTCTGCTCAGTAAATGCATGCTGCAGAAATCTTGCATAGGAAAAGAGCTTTAGTCGTCTTGTTTGGTGAAGCCAGTTTACTCTTGAGTATTTTTAAGTGAAGCTTGATATCTTTTACAGGCTGTGGGCTCTTCCTCCTTTGCTGTTGTATATTCAGGCTAGGTATTAGTAATTATACCAAGAATCACTGCCAGCATCATGAATATCTGACTACAAATAGCTTTGTTGTTAGAAAGTCAGACTGAACGGAGCATGTCTTGAGGGAGCTGAGGCTCTCAGCAGGGTCCCTGGCCATGCTAACAAGTATTGGTTTAACGTGTGCAAAGCTCTTACCGAGGGGCTCTCTGTGTGCAAGGGGGGAGGTGACACTGAAGGATTTTCTGAGCTGGAAGAGAGAAGTATGTGGAACCAACATACCCTGAATTACTTTGACACTTGTTCTTGCCTTTTAACATAGATACAACTGGACTTGTAGCAATTTGTGTTGCATTGTAGCGCACAGCAGAAGACTGAAGACTTTCAAATTCACAGGGTTGCAGCAGTTGCTCCCAGTTGCACATCAGAGCTCAGTTGCACTAAGCACAGAGGTTGCTACGCGTGTTTCATGGTACCTGTCTTGTAGTCTATTCTTTAAAGTATTTTCTTTAAATAGCAGCCTGTGAAAATCCAGCTGTCAGGGAAAATGGTCATCTTTCAGTAAATGCAACAAATAGTGTGGGGAAAGTTACAGAAAGAATGCAGGCAAGGACAGAAGTGAAGAGGACACAACTTTTCTTCTGAGGAAGATACAAGTGTCTCAAAATGCTTGGCAGAGCCCCTTGCTACAGGTAAATTATATGTATTCACTGACCTGTCTTGTCTTGTAGTTTTGGCGGTCTGCTTTCTTCTCTGGTGCCAGTATGTCTCAGCTTCTCTGTGCTCCAGCTGGCATATGCACCTGTACGGCTGTTGTGTTCTCAAAGATGCTCTGCACAGACTTTTTGCCCCCTTTGAAGCCCCAGCAACCTTAGCATGGTTTAGCTTCTCAGTCTCTAGTAACTCTGCTCTTCTAAATACTGTCCCTCCCCTGAGGCTCTCTGTCCTCTTTATGTCCCTGCGTGTTTTGTTTCCCTTGCTGTCTTGTTCTTGTTGCTGCGCTGTTTTTTAACTTCTGCATTCATGTGTACAAGCCCCATTAAGCACTTCTGTACAAGCTGGGGGGAGCTGAGGTTGGGATTTGAAGCAAACTGGTGGCAGAAGAAGGAACTGCTTTAGGTCAGTGATGCTCAGAATGTGATAATATGGAGACTGCTCGAGAGTGGCCAGGGTGTTTGCACTGGATGTAGGAGGACAGGGACAATTGCATAATGCCTCTTTAGGTGTCTGGAGCTCAATATGGTGCCACGTGGAGAGTTGCTGCTTGCTTTTGTGGAGTTATGCAGTAGCCACTGGGCGAAGCAAATGAACTTGGAAGCCACATTTTGAATTTGTTGAGAGCAGTGTGGGGCAGCATAACTGATGTGCAAGAAAGCACATCTGTATTCCTATCAAACAGCTGCTAGGGAATGGCTACTACTTTTTTCTTTTTTTTTTTCCTCCATTCTCTAATTTGTGGAAAGGGAAAACAAGACTTCTAGATTCTTAACACACGCAGGGACACTCTAGTTGCTTTCACGATGATGGTTTTTGGAAGGAAAGGAGAGGGGATATTTTGCACTGAGCATAAATTATGCCTAAAAGACATTCCCCCCGCCCTCCAAATTGGAGAAAACAGAAGAATTTTTAGCCTCAATAAAGAGGCTTTTATGTGCTGAGAAGGCTCTCACTCCACAAATTGGAAAGACTAATGGCCCCGAACACAGTAAAATTAAGTTAATTTTGTAGCTCTGTGTGTGGAGGGCCGTGCCGCAGCGTGCGCCATGCGAAGGACGTGCTCCGGCGCAGGTAAGTGCTGTGCAAATCCTTCCTCTGCCTCCTTCCCCTCCCGGGGCAGTGCCAAGCAGGGTTCCTCCCTCAGCTCTCCACCACACCACGCTCTGCTCCTTCCAGCAGCGTCTTGGCTCCTCAGTTTATCTGCACTGCCAGGCTGGCATTCGGCTGGCTTCTCCTTATCTGCTTAGCCTCACTGTCCCCTTTGTGCTTGCTTCCTCCCGGCGATGGCTGGGGAGAAAGGCTGGCTCTCCCCTTCCCCCGTCTCCTGGCTGCGGAGGCTTTTCCAGCCCTTTCCCAGCCCTCTCTCCTGTCTCCTGCTGCTTCTCGGCTCTTTGTGTGAGCTCTGCTCCTGATGCTCACCACGTGGTGGTTGCGTTTGAGAGCCTGTAAAGCCCTGCGCCTGCAAACTTCTGTCCTCTTTGTTAACCAGGGTGGGGAAGGGGATCGTGCCGATTTGCTTTTCCCTGAAGCGTCTGAGCAGAAAGCCACGAGCTTTTCTGCGGGCTGCCCCGAGTGCTGTGGGCCTCCTCTCCGTGTTCACCTCCAGGCTTGTGTCCCGATTGATTTCTTTGTAAATATGCTGTGGTATGCAAATGCTGGCACTGCAGAAGGAGCGTTTGTAATCCTAAAGCAGAGGCAGCTCAGGAAAATCCAACGTCTTTGCAGGGCTCTGCCCCTGTTTTGTTCCTCTAGGCTGCAAGTGTTCTTACTGCTACTTATTGCTGAGAGCCTGTGTCTCCAGGGCTTGGTTCCCTGTTACTTGGCACCTTTTAGGATCAGTTATGTTCAGTGTGAAGTGGAAATCTGCAAAATGAGTGCAAGGCAGTGCTTGGTGTGCAGCAGTGATGAATTGTTCAGCCTCTCTTGTTATCATACTGTGTTCTCGCTCTGATTGTTAATGTAGATGCAGGACAAACTAGTTCTGAGATTCTTTGATGGAGAAGTAGAGAAACCAGATAAGTTGTTTTGGATAGTCTTTTAGTAAAAGTTGAATGTTAAAACCAGAATGTTAAGATTTGCCACGATTGTTAGCTACATTTTAAATATAGTCCTTACTGCGCCTCTAAGTTTGGCAGAAATGGGGGAAAAACAAACTAACTTGTGAAATCTGTTGGAAAATTGTGATTCAGGAGCTGCCTGCATTTCAAGGGCATGTTAAATCTGACTTCATGTTTTTGGGTATGAATATTATCCTTACAGCACCCTGTTGAGCTGGGCTCCATGCAGACAGAAGGAGAGGGACTGTCTGTACCTTTAGGAGTTTGTAGGCTAATGAATGCACTAGTCATCTCCAAGGAGAGCTGGAAAGCAGACTGAGTTTTCACGATCTGATTTGAAATATTACATATGTATTATTTGTGGTCCCCTATTTGATTTCAGCGTTTCTGAGAGTGGGGTGATGAGGAAGGGTGACCCACAGTTAGAGCTCTTACATGGGGTCGGGGGAACCTCATTCAGCCTCTGTGAGCCTGGAAGTCGGTGCTTTGCGTGTGTGTGTGTTGATAAAAGCTCTCATCTGCTGGCAGGGGTGCTGTGAGGATAAGGACCTGGAAGACTGTCATGGGTGGGGGTGAGAGGAGGATATGCAACTGTCACAGACGTTTAGAAGTCGGATTTGTGTGGGTTAAACTGGGCATGCTCGCAGCCTGTTGATTGCAGTTGCACACCACATCGTGCATGACTCAGTGCTGGGTGGGATTTGATACGTAAGCTTCTTGTATGCTTGCGTTGGCCTGGGGACAGGTATCTGTTTCTGGAGGTGGCTGTGTCGGGAGAGGAGGCTGTGTCCCCTTTTTGGAGGCTGTGATCTCTGCAGCTTTGCCAGCCAGGCCACTCCTCTAACCTCTATAATAACAGCTTTGGGTAGAAATGGCTGGGTTAGTTTAGATGACTTCAGCACAGAGGTGAGGCCTCTGCTGGGCATCTTGGCAGGGCCTGATTCTGCAGCACTTGTACAGCACTACCTCCATCAGGGAGGTGCCGTGGTGGTACCTTTCTTTTCTGTCCAGACTATTCAAAGCACTCAGCTGAGTGTGGAAGATGTGTTTGCCACTGTTGTATGATGGGCTTTTCTGCTTGTGACCTTGAAAAGTGTTGGTGTTTGACCCAGGTTTTAAAGAATCATCATCATCATTATGACAAACCTTTACTAAGTCTTTGACAGCTGACTGTGCTTGGTTGATTCATTCAACTGTGTAAAATTATTTGGTACTGCAAGAGTAGAGTAACATGGAATATCTCTCTCAGTTGTCCTTTTGGGGGTGGACTCTTGGCTGGATGGGGACACGGGTGTGTGCTGTCTGCATGCCCTTCACAGTACTGTCTTGCCAAGCAGTAACAAGTTTGCCCAGCAGCCTTAGTTAGTAAACCATTGAGCATAGCTGGTCGTTGCTTTTTTTAAAATTTATTCTGATCTCCTGAGATGTGGGGTAAGGAGGAGAAGTGCCCATATCCAATACTCTATGGAGACTAGGTTCTAGTTAGTCAGATCTGATCTTGACTGTTGTTTTGGCAAGGTTTTTTGAAGAGTGGTGGAAAAAATAAACCAGTTACTCTGTTCACCAAGAATCTGCATTTTATATCACTGGTGTTTTCTAGACACTTATTACTTTCACTAAGCAGTTTAAGCTATCTCAAAAGAAGGTTGTTGGGTGAACTTTTGATGGGTAGGAAGGGAAGAGGTATTGCTAAAAATACCAAAAAGTAATTTCTGCTTAGTGAACACTTGAGACTGACTTTTTTAGTATCTTCTTGCATTGGGCAGCCGAAACAGGCCAGCTGGTCCTTAACGTGTGCGAAAGACGAGTAAAATGCTGCTTGTGTGGGTTGCCAGGGAATGGAAAAGGGTGGTTGGAGCTGAGGAGTGGGGACTACTTGGGTGGGTGGTCTAGGCAGCATTGCTATTTAACAGGAAAGGGGATAGGGAGAGATGTGAGGTCTGAGAAGCCCCTCTGCTGTCTTCCTGCTCCTTCTGTCACTTTCCAGGGGAAGAAGCCTCAGGAAGCCAAGGTTGTCCTGCGGCTGGGGGTTGGCAAGGAGTCACTCTGCACTTGCCTCTTTCTAAATAAAGCAACACTTGTGTATTCTGCGTTTCAAATTATGTATCTTGTTATTTTTATTCCTCACCTCATTTTTACTGCTCACAGCTGGATTGTGCTTTTGTCAGTAAAAGACAGTATGTGAACGGGAGGAGGGGGCAGCAGGGGGAGGGAGTGTGGGCATCTGCTGAATGGAGGGAATGGGCAATGCGTTCAGTCTGGTGACAGGTGGCACTTGTTATGTACTAACTAATAGTGAGGGGGAGGGTACGGTGGAATGACCCTTAGCTGTATGTGTATAGCAGTGGTCTCTAAACTGCCCTTAACTGTCTGTGCAGCAGTGGTCTTTAAGTTTGATATTGCCTTTCCAGATAAAGATCTTGGTAGACAGTGTTTTTTTCATCAACTCAGTAGTAATAATGGAAAGGCAAGTGTATTGTTAAAAGCTGTTACGAAAGCATCTGAGAACAAAACAGCACCTCATTATGGCATGTTTTATAAATCCTGTGTTGTACCCTTTCTTTGAACACTGTGTACAGTTCTGGTTGTGCCCCATTCCCATCCCTCCCCCATGCATACGTGCTGCTCAGAGCTGTAAGATAGCTAAAGTACAGGAATTATTCTTGTTTCCCATCTCCATACGAGGGAGAAGCAGAAAAGCCTGGACTGTCTAGCTTGGAAAGCATATGACTGAGAATAGTGTAGTAGAAGATCTGTAAAACAGCAAGAGACACGGAGGAGGTGAATGGGGCGCAGTTATTCTCTGCTTCTCATAAGGCAGGAAATGGGGCCACCAAATGAAATGACTGGGTAGCAGCTTCAGAGTAGAGAAGGGAGTGTGTGCATGGGCTTTCTTTGTTCTCCTTCAGAAAACAAACATATAATTTAATTGAAGCACTCTGCCACAGGATGTTGTAGATGCCAAAATTACAAATGGGTTCGAAAAGGATTAGTCTATTTGATGGATTTTTTTTTTTTTTTTTTTAATTCCCTCCTCCCATGGAGGGCCATTAAATCCAGCGATGCAGATACAGTACCAGGCCCAGGAAGTCTCTCTGCTGGTCCTGGTCTTGTTATTCCTAAGTGCTGCCTGTGAATAATGGCCAGGACTGGCCTAAACAGCTGCTCTTGTTCTTAAGGGAACACAACAGAGGACCCCATTCAGTGGGAGGGAAGAGCTGAGGGCTGGCTTAGTAAAGAAATGGGAGGCTGTATGAATGGGGAGCTGTGCATGTAGGAGTTGCTGATTGTCAAAGATCAGGGGAGGCAGCAGAATCAAGATCTGTGATGGAAAGAAAGGATGTGTTTGCCTTATCTTTGCTTCCTCATCAGTAGGTTGTTTGGCTTCAAATAGATTTAGCAGTGTCTAGGTATTTGTCAGCAGCACGAGACCTAGCACTTGAAGAAGCTGCTGTGTTATTGTTCTTCCTCTTTTGTATATTAAATTCTGTATGTGGATCTTAACTTGTGTGCATGTAGGCATGCCTGTGCAACTTTTTGGTCACCTGAATGAAAGTGGAAGGGAAATAGCGTGGAGGGGAAAAAGAAAGGAAGGAAAGAAGCGTCATCTTGTTGGGTCAGTGTTAAGGGAGAACTGAAGCCAGCAGTAGTTTGCTTCTTGTAGCTTGGTTTTTGGGTACAATTGTGTGCATACATTTACCTATTTTTATCAAACTTTAAAATAGTTCACTGTGTGGCTCTGTGGAGGTGCTGCATTGATACTTTTTCATTCGTAGGGTTGTGAGTGTGCAGAGTTTCCCAAGGTTACTGGCAGGATATGGGTCCGTATGGCTGTGGGGTGGTAGCCATAGGATGTATAGGGCCTGTGAGGCCCCATGTGTGGTGCTTGCTTTCGTTGGTACGGGATGGTGGGGTGGAATGGATCTAGTCCCATCCCAGTCCTGATGGAGCTTTGGAGCTGCTCTGGCACTGTACTGCTGTCTAGGGAGGTGGGGGTTGCTCCCTGGGATGTGGAGCAGGGAGAAGCATGCTTGGGAGCCTCATCGGTTCAATGTGACGTGTGTGCTGCAAGCTTTGGCTTTGTTCTGCTTGCTGCTTTCTGGGTGTGCATTCAGGATTGCTGTGGTGTAGTTACCAGCTGTCCTCCTTAAAAAAAGAAAAAAAAAAAAGTGGATGGTGTTTTATAAAGGCTTGCAAGAGATCTCTGATAGAATCTTGATCAAATGTGCATTTTCTCCTCTTAATTTTATACTTAACTCTCTCTTTAAACAAACTCCAACCCTTTCACATTTCAGTACAAAACCCCAGCCATGTCTAGACAAAAGCCTGTTGTGATTAGTAGAGGTGTGCTGCTCAATGCTGAGCGAGTGCAGGGGTGTATTCATGTTTCTGATGGGGTACTGTGCTTCCTGTTTGTGTATGGATTGCAGGACTTGTGTGTGCAGAACTCACTGAAGAACTTGGGTTGGAATTGTATGGGTGTAGAAAATTTTACACGCTTAACGTGTATGTTGAAAAGCTGTTTGCTTGTATAGTTATTCAGACCTCATCTATGGCTGCACATTGGTGCCACCTGCTTGCAGGAGAGAATGAGCAGACTCCTATTATTCGGGGAAAAAAATACAAGGCGAGGCCTCAACATCTGTTCTGGCTTTATTGTTTGGTCTGGCCTGGGCTGTGGGCAAAATGTAGGCCATAGCTTTTGCGTTACTGCTAGCTCTTAAACTGGAAAGGCATCTTGGGTCAGATGTGTTCTTAAAAAGTTTAAAAATAAAAATACAAAGATGTGAAGTTCAAACTTAGGATGGGTTGAACTTGGTTACTTTAGAGAAAAGGAAACTGTATTGCTTTCTATGTTTTTTCTCATTTTCTCTTTCAGTTCTTCTAATGGTAATAATATTTATCACTGCAAAGTGACCTTTGTCATCATTGCTGGATGATTAATCTTTAACTGGGTAATTTTTAAAGCAATATTTTGCACACAGTTGTAACGTGTGATACCATGGGGTTTTGCAGCACAGCACCTACAATAATTTTGAGGCAGTAGGGCCCTTCAGCCCGTGTTTCCAGTGCTGCTGCTCTGTATAGAAACCCAAATAGTTGCTTTTATTTCCTTAGGCAGATACAAAAATGCCCTCAGAACTTTATTTGCATATCGATTATAGTGCCAGCCGGGTGTAGTCATGTATAGGAAGAGCTAACTGCTGCTTCATTTATAACTTTTTAATTAAGAAATGTTTCTCAGTTTTCAGAATTCCATTTCTGTTTCATTTAATGCTGCTCTCGTGTATACAATGGTGGTATTTCTATGAGGTACCAACTGCTATGACTAGGCAGTCCTTGGAAAATACGAATGAAAGGGGATCACAAGCATTATCTGCTGACTCAGGGAGAAGTCACATGCAAAAGGAAGTGGAGATGAGCAGCAAAGTTCTTCAAATGTCTTTGAGTTGCTGCCTGGGACACTAGTGCCAGTAGTGGGGAAGGAAGGTGGAAAAAGCTTTTCTTCTGACTCTGAATTTTGTTTGAATTCTTTTGTGTCACATAGGCCTTGTGCTATTGTATCCACAGCTGTGCATTTACAATTACACTGTGAGCCTGAGTAACACCGATGAACTCATAAGAGAGAGCTTTTTTTTGTACTATGGGAGCCTGAGCCTCCCTTGTCTTATTTTGTTTAACAGCCATCATGGGTACTGTAAACAGGGGATTTGACACTATGCAATAAATTTAAGTTCTGCATTGATAAAGAAAATGCAGGGTTGGGAATGGAAGTACTTGTTTAATCTCACTTCGCTAGAAGTAAATACATTAGACTTGATCCAAAACTGCTTTAAGAAGCATTCAGCAGCTAAGTTTTCATATGGCAGCTCCAGCTCTTCCAAACAATAAAAGCATCTATTCACCTTTGGATATTACACAATGCATGTTTTCTATACAGTGCTCAGAGTTGCATATTAAAAGGAGGAGAGGTTTCTTATGCTTTCTTTTTAAATCTGCAATGTGTGATTTAAAAATGAGTTCGTACCAGTTGGGTGGGGGGATCAGTAAGTGCTGTTAGTAAAGCAGTAGCTTTTGTAGATGTGAATCTTGCCGTCCTGTGCCTTGGGTATTTCAGTTGTTGCATAAACTTTATTAGCTTCTTGAAAGACATTGTTCAGATCTGGAAGTATTTTCTTACCTGTTGTTTTACAAAAGATCAGTACCTGAAGAATTCCCTGTAGTTCTGTGGCAAGTGCTTTTAAACTTTGATTTAAGGCTCATCTTTGCTTTCCAGAGAAGGTACAGAAGTATGTATTTGTATCAAGCACCTGATTGTGGACCTGCTTTTCTGAGTTACTTTTTGCCGATTCTAAGTAACAGGAGGAGCTGACTAGAACACGGTCCCGCTCTTCTCACACATGGTGTGTGTTGCAGTGCTTTCACATAGCCATATCTTAATGTGCTTTGCTTTGAGATCCAGAAGGTTTCAATATCTCTGAAATGCCTTGTGCAAACAGCAACAGCAAAAAAATCACAGACTACTGAAAGGGTTATGGAGAAGGAAAAATGCTGGAGGCATCCTGCTCAAGCCTCACTCTGACTTGGGCAGGATGGAACTGGAAGCAAAATGTGTCTTGACATCTGCAGGAGGTTAGGATCGTTTCTCTGAAGGGTCAGTACAGGTGTCAAAATGGAAATGTAAAGTGCTTGAATGGCTCACAGCTGTGGCTGGATCATGCAGCATCCTTGGGGAGAGCTGTGAGATGGAGCAGGTCCCTCAAGTGCAGGAACTCAAGTGGGAGCTGGCACTACTGCCTTGCACAGAAGCAGAATAACAGATGACAGAGTGATTGGTGGCTCTTTGAGAGGCCTCTGCTCCCACTGAGTTTATTCTGGCATGTTTCTTCTCTAACTTGGAGAAGAAAAATGAAACGTGATATGTCAGGCTGAAGTTGTACATTGCAGGACTCCTCCTTGCAGGCAGGGTTTTGCCTTCCTGCAAGCTTCTTGTGTATGGTGTCCATTCTACCTGTGGTCCTTAAGACAGTGTAAACTGGTGCTGTGGTTGAGGGAGGTGTCCTGGCTGTCCCTGCTTCCTTACTCTTCTTCTTTGTCTCTAAGGATATGTCATAGAAAACTAGGAACTGGTATTGAGTTAAAGCTAACAGCTTTTTTGTTGGATTACTTTTTTTTTTTAAATTTTTTTTTTGAAAGCTCAGGTAGATTCCCTGCTTTGGTTTGTCAAGTAGATGGTGGAAGGGGAAACAATTTCACATGCTCTCTTTTGCAGTGGTGCTGTTGAACCATCATATTTCCTTTGGTTCTGATGCCAGTTACTCCATTGCAAGCTTGAAATTGGGGAAGGGTCAGGAGGACAGGGAAGGTATGGGGGACTTGATGTGTGTACCCTGGTACAGTGACCTTTGGTAATTCCTGTTTGGAGACATCCCTATTTCCCTTTCCCTGTCAGGTGTCCTGACTTGACAGCTCCTGGATAGAGGTAGGGAGAGCCTTAGCTGCTGTGGATCAGGATTTCTCATCTTGCAGTGTGCTGCTCTTGCATGTGCCAGGCCTGTGCAGTAGCTCAGGGAGCCCCCAGGGGTGGAGAGCCTCCGTCCATGGGTAGAAGTGAATAGATAGTTAAGTGGCCATGTTGTTTCTCTCCTGTGCAAATCAGTGTATTTCTACACACTGGTGTTGAGATATGTTCTCACAGCTCCAGGGGAGAAAAACCCAAAAGCCCCCATAACTTTTAGAATAATATTGGAACATATATGTTCTGCCTTGCTTCATCTCCTCCCTTGCACAGTAGAACTTCTGGGGCTTGTGCAGTAAACCACATCTGTAAAATGGGACAAACTTTAAAAATAACATTTTCCTCGTGAAGTTAATTTTAAGCTGGATTGGTTCTCTCCTGTGTTTTAGTGTATAGTCTGTGGAGTAGGGGTATGTTCTAGGGGTCAGAAAAGAGAGAGGGATGGGAACTGCTGCGGGAAAAGCAACATGATACTGTGCATCGTTGGGGCTGCACTTCTCTGCTTGGGTAAAGGCAATGGAATTCTGTGAATTCTGATAGTAGAACAAAATTTAGGGGGTGCTGCTTTTAGTAGAAGGTCTTCCTCTTGGAGGAAACAACCATGATTCCTGACAGATTTGGGACAAATGGGAAAGCTAACAGTGGGAAAGTGATTACAGAGTGTTTGCTCCCACAACAACTGTGATACGGAACTAATGACTGTGGCAGAGGCTTTACAAATATCTGGTGGGTAGCTAAATGAAAGTGCAGGATTACCTGAAATGTCAGATCTTCTTGTCTGCCAATGTACAGCTTCTCTAAACACAGGTTGCACTGGTTTAACTGCAGTTGCTTAAACAAACAAACCCCATTGATCCTAAATTGATCTGTTCTCCTAAAAAAAGAGTAACCCTTGACCTTCTTATGTGGCTATTTTTACATGAAATATACAGCAGATTAAACTGAATTCTCTTTATAGCTTTGTAACTGAAGTGCAGAGTGTTAGAATTCATCCTGGTATTCCTTGTCCAGAAGCAGTGGACAGTGCCGGTGAGCATTGCAGCTGTGCTTGGAATGGTGCTGTAAAGGGATGTAACAGCAGCTCTGCTCTGAGGCCCCTCTTCTGCTCCCATGGCTGTGTCTCTGAAGCAATAATTTCATTTCAATGTGCTTTCAAATTCTGAGCAAGCTCTTAAGCTTATCCTTGGTACATCATATAGTTAAGAATATTTATGCTGCGTATGTTTATGGTGGGGTCAACACTGTACTTGGAAGAATACCTGTCATGTCTGCCTTACATATGAGGGACAGTAAATATGGGGGCTGTGGGCTTGAAAATGGGTGTTGGGGAGGATGTAATTCTGGAAGGTAAAGGGCCTGGCAAGTATCTCGGAATGTAGGGAAGGAGTCTTGGCCTTAATGGGTGTTTGAGGAACATCCCAGTCGCAACCTTCTATGTGTGTTGGCCTTTAGGTGGTTCTGCCCTTTACAGGAAAGCATGAGTTTCAGCATAACCCTTCTGTGTGCCTTCGACTGGCTTCTACAGCTGTCAAGGAATGAGGCCTGAGGGTGGATAGATGTGGGCTTGGGTGGAGAGGTGCAATGGGGGGATAAGTTGTGGGAATACTGGAGGTGCTGCTTCACACCCATTCATGAGCCAGTGGAACTTGGCTGGTTGTTGCTACAGAGGGGCTGGAGAGAGGAACTGGGCAGAAAGGGGTCCTGAGGGTTGCATGAAGCCCAGCACCTGCAGGCTCCTCTGGGTGTGAGGTCCAGGGAGGGGATGCGTGGCTGGAAGGAGGTAGCTCCTAACCCAAGGCATTTCCTTTGCAAAGGGAGGTCCTGGATGTCTGTTGTGGAGCTGCACTGGAGCGTGAGGGGCAGTCTCACCAATCCTGCTTGGGTGCCATGAGGTCCTGCCGTACCTCCCTGCACTGCTTGTCACCTCCTAGGGCTGGCTCAGGTCACAGCCTGGAAGGCTGTGGGGGTCCCTCTGCAATGCCCCAAAGCCTAACTTGGGATTTTAACCGTGAGAGGTGAAGCTTCACCCATCTTACTGCGGGTGAGGTGAGCTAGCGGTGCTCTGCTCCAGATGGGGGCAGCTGGGCTGGGACATGTGCCTAATGTGTCCCAGAGCAGGGGAGGTTCAGACTGCTGAACTAGGAGAAAACTTTCTCCTTTTCCTGATTTAAGTGAGTTTTGCCAATTCAACGAGTGAGACTGTGCTAAAGGCAGGCTGACATTGCCTGGTGTTACACCTCACTGGCAGAGTTTGGGCATCAGGCTCCTGACCTGCAGTGGGTACTGGGGCTGTGTTGGGATTTGGGTGGAAGTGTCTAAATTCCTCAAGACCTGACTGATGATTTCTGTATTTGAGTAGTTTCATGGGATGAGAATGTGCTTTTCAGTATAGGTTAAGGTGAGGAGGGAGACTTTTTACTTTTCTGTGCTTTGAACCCCATGCTAGATTTTATTAGGACAGGCCATTCTGGGTAAGTAGAGTGAAGAGAAAAAATTGATAAAGGGGAGGCTTAGGGTTGTCTCTTTCTTTGCATTCCAGCCTATACTTGGAATGAGGAAGGAGGTAAAATTTAATGCCAAATGTTTCAGGGCTTGTAATTTTAATTTCAGACACTCTTTGTGTTCTGTGTACCGACTTGGTCTTCACCTCCCATCTCTTGCCAACAGAGGCTGTTGTCTCTTCTCACTCCCTTTTTTTGCCTGGTGTAGAAAGTAATGAACATGCACGGTGTGCAAAATATCCTGTATGTGCAGTTAACCTTACTAAAAAAAATCAAAAACCCTCCCAAAACCCAAACTGAAAGATAAACATGGTGTCTGTCATGAAAAAAAACCAACCTAGTTAAATGTAAATATGTTGCTGACAGGTGGTTATTTTTAATACATACCACTTGTGCTTTAAATTTAATGTTAAAATATTTTTGTTGTCTAAACCCTGACTATTCTTAGCTGAGCAGATTTCAGGTTATAAACAGTGGTCAAACCATGAGTGTTCATTGTACTGTAATGTAATTTTGTGTTACTAGATCTTTTCTGACCTGTTTTAATGCATCATGAAGTGGTGGTTATGTGTCTAATTGCACAGCACAGAGAAAATAGCATTGTGTTGAAATACTGCATAAAACTTCAGCATTATGTGACATTTTGTAGTGGAAATAGTACTGTAGGTACTCATTCATAGCAAGATCTGCAAGTTTCTCTCTGCCAGGGCAGGTGGTTGGGCTGGCTGTGTGTGTGCTGACTCAAAGGAGGGAGTTTCTTTTTTCCTCTTCTCTTCCTCCTCCTGCTCCTCTTTTGACTGCTTGTGACCAAACATCATCAGAATTGACAAGAGCTTGCTCTTAAAACATACCTTAGTTTGACGTTGCTTTTTTGAACTATGTGCAGCTGTGGATCTTTGCTTGAAACTTTCAGAGCTCTCCTGCCTGCTAGGCGTTAAGCTGGTTAAAAACAGACTTGTTTTCTGAGTGGGTTAGTTTCTCAGTGTGGATGTGAATGCATATGGATTTCTCTGGAGCAGCTGAGACGAGGGCCTAATTGTGACCAGGGGGACCCACAGTGTCACCTGGGTGGGCATTCCTGATTTTGGGGGATGGAGGCATAGAAGGGCTGCTGGTGCAGTGCAGAAGGTGCTCAGAAGTGTAATGTGGGAGGTTTATGCATGCGCCTACCCTGAAGTGTTAATCTGTCTGCGCACTAGTCTCATGATGTCCAGGGCTTGGAGCCTGCTGCCTGAGCCTAGCTCCTCCCTTTTTCATTTAATGATGGCTGGAAGAAAAATAATCAAGTGTGCTGGAAGAGAAACATTAATTAACTTTTAATTTAGATCTAACGTATGCTTCTTAGTGTACTGCATGAGAGTGTGCGGTATCTGTCATGTTATATAGAGGGTGATGCATTGAAGAAACAAGGAAAAGCCTCAGGTCTGAATGGGAAGATGGGGTTTTAACTCTGTGGATGGGTTTTATATCTTGATTAAAAGCTGCAGATGTGTGATAAGTCACTTTTGTATCCATTTTGCATCTGAAATTACTTTCTCTGTAACTTGGTTTGTATCTGTTTTCTCTTAAGCCAAACTTGCCAGGCGAAGTCAGGAGAGAGAGAATCTCGGCATGCTGGTCTGGTCACCTAACCAGAATCTGTCTGAAGCAAAATGTAAGTCTCTTCAACTACTTTTATTCCCTTCTTTCCTTACATGTATCACTTCAAGAATGCAAAGTTGCCACTTTTGGTAGAGAGGTTATGTCTGTGACCTTGCCATTATGAATTGAAATTAATTTGAAAAAAGAAAAGTCTACAAAGCAATCCCCCAGATGATCTTTGTTCTCCACTGGGCAGCTGCTCAGTGTCAAATCCACGGGGGCAGGGAAAGCAAGAGAAATGTGACACACGTTATTCCTTGGTATGAATTCTTTAAGATACTCATCTGCAGGCCTACGCAATCTGCTTTTTTTGGTGTTGGTGCTGTAGAAGACAACAGAAATAACTGGGGAGAGCAAAAGGAAAAGTATTGTGGGGGGCGGGGGACCTGTGAAATATTTGGTAATTAGTAGTACCTTTTCCTCCACAAAGACAAATCTACATCTGGAGAGCCCATGGAGTTTTAAAATGCCAGAACAATTGCAATGCCTTGGAATTCCACGTGAGGGCAATTAGCAGCGCTCTGTGTGTGTCTGGGAACAAGTCTCAGTGCTGCTGCCAGATGGCAGAACTAGTGTTTGAAAGGCTTGTCTAGCTACAGTTCTCCTCATGAATAAGTAGGACTCCTTGATTAAAGGGCTGCTGTTTGAATGCAAAAACTAAACCTAAGTGCTTTTGGGGGAGGGAGGTGAAAAGAGCTAATTTTGACTTTGTGCTTACACCTTTTTTTTTTCCCAATCCTTTCTGATTCTGGGAACAAGAATGAGAATCATGCATTCCTGTTCCTCTGCAGTTTTTGTGATGGCACTATTAAGGAATACCTGGTTTTCCCCTAGACCCAAGGGCTAGGATGCGTCATAAGGCACATGTGAAGATGTAGTGGCATTTGCAAATTAAGGCAGCAGAGACTGTGCACAAACTGGCTCTGTCATGAAAGGCCTGTGCTCTGCCCTGGGGCATTTGTTCCACTGAGCAAGTTGCCCCTTAAATTACAGAAGGATGATGGTACTGTGATCTGCAGATAAAAAGGGCTTTGAAAGGATCATGTTTGCCTTCTCTCCTTGTCTGCTCCCTGCTGGCTATTGGATGCAGAAACAAATAAGACTGATGAGGAGGGGAATGTATTTGACAGTTATCTACAGCTAGAAACCTCTTAAAAGGTATAACAGCAAGAAATTGTTGCTGCCACCAAAAGGAATGACTGTTCATGGGTTGTCTGTGGCACAGGATTCCTGTAGCTGCCTCTCAAGTCTGAGTGTCTTTTGAATCTCGGCTCAGCTGTGGAACCTTTAACTCCTGCCTGATAGGAAACAGGTTTCTTGAAGAGGGAAGAGAGAAGGGAGGAGGAAAAGCAGGGAGAAGATATACGGAATTGAGTAAAATAATCTGTGACTGAGTATTCTGTGGTAATTGGCACAAAAATATACTCAAAGAGCATAGAGAGGATATGTAGTATGACATTGATAAATAAAAACTAGGTGGCAGTTTTTTGTTAGTGCAGTTAAAAAGTCGGGGAAAACATGAATAGAAGAAGAGGGCAAGAAGGAGTTTCTCAAAATACTGAAAAATTTAGCAAGAGTATAGACTCATCAGTGAGTTTACCTTCCAGAAAAGGTGCAGCAATAAAATGAATAAATTTCATATGGAGTTTGGGAAGTGAAGTATGAGGCTGTTGCATCATACATGACAAAAGAAATACCTCCCAGGTGCCTGATTGATACAGAGGGATGGAGTTAGGAAATTAAGCATCTAGTAGTAGTAAAAATCCAAAGGAGCACTGTGAGAGGTGGCTGAGGGGATCTTGGGATGGCATATGGGGAGGGGGAGCAGTGCAGGGAGTCAGAGAACAGGGTGGGGGCTGGTTGGTCATTGCTTTGTTTTGTGTCAGTCTGAGCTGATCCTTTTGAAAGGAAACTGATATTCTTGTCTCTATCTGGCATTTCTTAAAAATGAACTGTGAAAACGAAATCCTGAAGGTAGGCACTTTTGATTTTTTGAGACTATAAAAATGGATTGATTGGTAGAAATAAGTTTATTGTTCTAATGTATTCAAGAGAGCTGTTAGGCACTGATTGCATGAGAGCCTGATTCAGTTCCCCTTCCTTGCAAAAGATGGGATTTTCCTCCAAAACACCAGTGCTCTGCAATGGCTATAGAGCGCTTACTAAATGTGTCACAAGGAGAGTGTCCTAATCTGCTTTAGGGTTTATGATGAAAAAACACCAGGGGACAGGAGGTCTCTCCAGTGACTCTCAAGTTTGCTGACAAGTCTTGGCATCATTGATGGTGAATCCTAATTAAATGAGGTCCATGGGGATGTGTGAGAGGACTGATGATGATCAACATTTCCATCAGTGATGTGGGAATTGATATGAAATTGTGGATGAGGCATAGACTGACAGGATGGTAAATAAAATTAATGCTACTGACAGTCTTGTAGAGTGCTTTGGGTCTTTTCCTAACTTGGACTGCTGCCAATGCAATGGGCTCTTAATGACCCAACTGTAGGGTTATGAATCTCAGTACTGAAATCTCTGGCCTTCTGTATCAAGCCTGATGTTTGGAAACAAATGGTTTAGAGAGTAATCTTGGGGAAACAGTAGGCAGGTAATTCAACAAAGCTTTCCAGTGTTCTGCTTGACCCAGTGGATGATGTGGGTGTAAAGAGTAAGGCAGTCACTGGAACAGTTTGCTGCCTCTGCACCCAGCAGCATTCAGGGGAATGAACCTTGGCTGCAGTGTTTAAAAACTGAGAAAAGGATGGAGACAGGAGCTGCTGAAGCATTTTGGAAACAGAAGATGAAGCAAACTCCATCTGTTTAGCTTACTGAAAAGAGACTGAAGGGAGACTATTGTCAATTATTCTCTCAAAGAGAAATTTTGACATAATAAGAGACACGCATAGTACAAATAGATGGCTGCAAAATAAGCCCGCACAGACTGAAATGAAATGTCCAAGTGTGTGGAGATTGTGGAGATTTTTTTTTAATATGATTGTTTACTGGAAGTTATCCAGGGAAGTGGTGGATTCTTGTATTTCTTGATGCCTTTTTAAATCATGGATTTTTGTGACATGTGTTATCCTTGGTGGGGGAGATTGTTCATTGGCAATGTGAAATTGCAAGTGGAGGGAGCTGTGGTCTCCAGGAGGTTGGTGTAGCCCCTTGGGCTGTACGTCTGTGAATCCCAGGTAGCACATCCATTTTAATACTGCTGTTCAGGCTGAAGTGAGGGTGAACAAATCTTTCCAATCAGCAGTGCATTGGTACCTATGATACTTTCATTTGTACTCCAAAGCCTTTAATCCATCCTGTGCCTGTAAGTCCCAGGACTCTTCTCTGTTCATGTGGGTTGGGCTCAGCATGAAGATGGAAGTAGTGCAGCACATCTTAGTTCTTCCTCAGAGTGAACAGGTTTCACTTGTGAGCAGGAGAGTTCTGTGCAATCAGTGGAACTTGTGCAACCCACCCCTGTTAAAGGGGAATGTGTGCTAAAAAACACTGAGCAGATCTGTGACGGTGCTCAGAGCAGTGCACCTGATGAGTTGGCAGAGGGCTGGCCAAACTGGTGGAGGTTGTGGGATGGTCTCCTGTAAGCTACTGAAATGAATCCCAGAAAGACTAGTGTGTCAGCCAAGACCTGATGGATATCTGCATACTTGATGCTCCAGGCTCACACAATTAGTTTAAAACTTGGTTGGGTCCCATGCACCTTGTGTGTTGAAGAATCACACTGTAGAAACCTTTTGCCTGGATGCCATGAAATGATGGATGTAATAGAGAAGATGAAAACAAAAGTATGTGTTGGCACATTGTTGATTTTTTTTTTTTTTTTTTTTTTTTTTTTTTAATCCTGTGCCTTGTTAACCATTAATCCTGGATACAAACCATGTACCACTTTGCCCATATTAATACCAAAGTTGAGTGCTACCAGCATGGTCCATATCTACTGCCAGACTTCTACCTTTGAGGGTTCACTTGCATAGCAGTGCCACCACAGTAGTCACAAAGTTAGCCCAAAGCTAGAAGTTTGTCCTGTCTCTTTTAAAGAAGAAAGAAAGAAACGTCACTGTGCAGTAACTGAACATTTGGACTTAAAATAACTGTGCTCCCCTTCTAGCTCTGCTCCAAATACCCTGTGCTGTGGGTGGGGTCACACCTCTCACAGAGAGCTTGCTCTGGAAGTGAGACTCCTGAGAGGCTCTGTGGACTTGCTGCCATGGAGGGCAGCTGTGCTGGGACTTTGTCACAGAGGGTGGGGAAGGAGACAGGGGAAAGAATGATGCCTTGAGCAAGGTGACATTGAGGAACAGGAACAGCTAGGTGGAAGACAGGCATCTGCTCTCTTGGAGTGGCACGTGGTGAAGGAGGAAGGGAAATAGTGAAAAATGCATTGTAATGACTCTGTGGAAACCCTGCACAGGATCGAGCTGGGCCAGCATGAAGCTATTAATAAAACAGCAGTGTCTCTCTCTGTGCTAAGTGCGCCAGTGACTGGAACCAAAAAAATGACTTTGGGTTGGTGTAGAAATGAGCAAGTGTTGGCATGCAGCAGCTGCCCAGGAGCAAGGCACGGGCACCAGCGAGAGGGTAGGATGTGATTATTGCTTTTATGCGTCTGCAGTTCAAAGGTGATCTACAAGAAGGAAAGATGTATTGTTTTGCCAGTGACTAGCTGTGCTTTGAAAATAATTCTTCTTCTCTCTTCCTGACAGGATACGTGTGCTGCTAGATGGGAGTTTTGTTTTTGCACTGATATCTTGGTGGATATCTCCAGTGGATTTGCAGTTTATGGGGTGTCACTGAGCAGGCAGACACTGTTCCTAATACCTGTAGGACACTGGATCATGGATGGCAGCTGGATCTTCTGGTCTTGCTGTGCTGCTTCTGTTTGACCTGATGGTCAGTTGGCATTGCCAACTTTGACATTCACCAGTCCCTTCCTATGTTACCCTGGGGCATCTCCTCTTTTGAGGCTGCAGCTGGCTCCCTGCTTTACGTTATGCCTGCCTTGGTGCACATGGAGAAAATTCAGACACTCTCCTTCCCTCTGTGGAGGGGAAGTAGAAAAACCCAGGGGATATGGGGACAGAGGAGTGTCAGAAGTAGGTGAAACAGTTGGGTGCTCCAGCATCCACCTAATGTGCTTGGCCAAACCCTGTGGCTGGGGGAAAGGGAGCAGTCCCTAAATGTGCTGCAAAACCTGATACTGGGAAGGCAGCAATGTGCCAGCTGAGGCTCTGATGGAGGAAGAAGTACTGGTTGCTATGGTTACTAAAGATATTAACCCTGTGGTGTTTGGATGGGCAAGGTTTAGTTAACTGTGCCACAGGCAGGGTAACTGGGAGTGTGTGGTGCTCCACCGTAAGAAGTTATGAGTTGACATTCAGGGTTTCAAAAGCCCATGTCCCAGCCACGTTTTCAAGTGTGCTCTGGTGCTTAGTGTGTCAGCAGCCTTCTTCGAGTGCGAGTGAGTTTTGGTAGCTCTTCTCTCCTGTGACGGTGAATGCCAAAATTTCTGAGGGCAGATTGCAGGTTTAAGCGGCCAGAGTCTGTTTCCAGCTGTAGTTTAAGGGTTAATCTTTGCATAAAATGGACTCTGGATTACTCTTTAGTTTTTCTTCTAAAGGGAATGTTGAGCAAGCTTGGAAATCTATTTTGTCTATTTTCTAACCTAAAATGACTGTCAGAATGAAGGATATGAAAATGCCTTCTAAAGTTGCTGTGTGTGTCTGATCATGATTTGTGTGGCTGGTCTCTGTTTTCTGTGTGTAGCTGAGCCAAAGATGTTTTAAGAAGAGCTTCTGCTTGGACAGAGCCTTTCCCCTTTGGCTCATTTTGTCCTGTGAATTCTGTGGACATACAACTCCATCACTATCATCATTAGCTCTCATTTTCCATGGGGTGTAGAGTGCCCTAGGAATAAACAAATGTGAGCAGAAAACCGCAAATGGGAGAGTGTAGACTGGGCAAAGTGTTGATCTTAAAATCTCCATTTTATAAAATGAAGCCCCTGTGTAACAGGATGCATTTAAAATGGAAGGGAAGATTGCTTCAGAGATATCTGAGAGCCACGTTCTCCCCAGCACAGAGGCACCCTTCCTCAGGTAGCAGCAGTGAGGCAGAGGATGTAGTCTGGTATGTATTCAGTATCAGAAAAGCTGGTTTTTAAGTCCCTCCTCTCCATCATGCCATAAACAGCATCCTTGAGACAGTTGAGATTGTAGTTTTGAGCCTCCTCTGCCCTCCATCCTCTATTGTGACTTGGTTTGTGACTCCACGAAAGGTTATGTGGATGCTCAGTAAGAGTGCAGCCGCCTTGGCCAGGGATGGGAGAATGGGAGCTGCTTAGGCTTTGCCACCAGAGAGAAAAAAAAGCACTGTTGAACTCTTAGCTGAGCTTATACTTGGGGTTTTTTTGTGGCCAGCTAAGTGCTGTGGGAGATTGTGAAGGAAGGAGCATATGTATTGTGCTTTTCCTGTTTGGGATTTTTCTACTTGTTTGTGTCCAGGGTTTTACTTGTTGAGGTGTTAGTTTCCTTTTTTTTTTTTTGGTAGTGGTAAAAGTATGAGTTCTGAAAAAAGACCTGCCAGATCTCTAGGGGGTGGACTTCAGGAGTTGTGATTGTCTCCTTAAGAAGGCAGGTGCTGACCTTTTGTTGCTCAAGGGAAGATAGCAAAAAAATCCAAACTTAGGTTTGTGCTGTTTGTGTATGCTCCTTACCTAGAAATATCAGTTTGTTGCCTGTTCCAGTGACAGCAAAAAGGATTAATGGAAAAACAGAATTGGGTTTATGTTTATCCCTAATCCAAATTTCATATTATGCAGTGAACCTGGCAGCTGTGAAGCTTGGATGTAAATACAGTAGCTGAAGAGTGCAACTCCATGAATTCAGAAATGAAAGAATTAGTGTTTAATTTAAGATTCTGTTTGAATTTAGCTGTAGAAATAATAGTCATGGCCACTTTTCCTAGCAGCTGCAGTTGCTGCACTTCAGAAAATGCTCAAAAGACAAAGGTGAAGGAATGCAATTTTTCATTTTAACTAAGACAATTTTCAATGCTTATAGTAGCAATATTGTGAACAGCAAAAAGTAGATACACCCATAGCCTTTGAATGCTGGTTATCCTGAAATGGCTGAGTTGCCTCAAACTTAGCTGCAGTTTCCCCTTTGTTTGTCATCTGCTGTGCTAGTTGCTGTTGCAATGCTGTTTGGAAATCTCAGAGCAGCTCTTTCATCATTATTGCTGCAGGTTGATATTTCTGGATCCTGAATGCATATTTAAATTAAGATGAAATTTTAACCCTTTGACAGTAGTGGAATCAGGAAAGCAATTTAGTTTGAGAGACTAGAGTGTGTATTTGGGTGGATTTTAATAAAGGTACGCTGGATTGTGTTGTTATGTTTTGTTGTTTGGTTTGGATTTTTTATTCCAAAGCCCGCAGACAGGGAAAAAAAAAAAAAAACCTGAAGAAGAGAATGTGTTGGAGAGTATCCAGGAAAAGGATGTCTTATCTAAGGTAGCTGTGTTATCCTGGAGGAATTTTTGCTGCTGTGCTGGGAGGGGGGAGGTAGTCACCAGTTTATTCATGTGCCTTGTTCTCTCCTGCCACCTGTTTGTTCCTGCTTTTCACTGCAGTGTGATCCAGGCCTTCTCCGAACGTGTCAAGATGACCCACTTTGAAAATGCCAGCTGCCACTACTGCGGGATTGAACCGGTGCTGGCGCTCGGAAGAAGCTTTTTTCCTAAGAGAAGTTTAGAGACAGGATGACATGGATGTAATGGAGTGATGATAGCTGTGTTAAGAGTTGCCCTGGCAGCGAGCCTTGATCTGAAGTACGTTTTGGAGCAGCCTTAGCCAGCCTGATCGGCGCTGCGTGAGTTGTAGGACCAGTATGACGAGAACTAGGAGGCTGCAGCTGCTTCATGCTGCTTAGCCCAGCCCTGGGACGGGCTGAGTGTGTGCCAGTGTTGCTGGAAATGTAGGCTTGGGGCATTTCAGAGGGCGAGGTTGTTTTTCTGGTCTCTTGTCTCTTATGGTAGCTGTGAGCAAAAAATAAGAATGGTTAGGGAACAGAGGGTAACTTTCTACATTCTTTTTTAAAAATTTTTTCCTTAGAGTGAAGTTAGTCAACAAGTATATGTTTATAGGTATGTGATGGAAGCTGTACAGAGGCAAGGAGGAGCTCTTGTGGGAGATGTCTCCACTAAGGAATGCTTGAGGAGGTCACAGCTGTAACAGCTTGCTATGATGAGTTCATATGCTGCCAAGTGTGACCTTTACAGACGTGCTACTGCAGGAGGCAAAGCAGCTAGGCTTTCTCAAGGACATGTGCCAGAGCTTCCCTCATCATTATGTTTGTTGTGGCATTATTTGCTCTAATTAGGAACCACTCCTACTACTTAATTTTCCTGTACTCTTACTTCTGCACTCCATGTTGTTACTTCCCTGTTCATGTGCTTCTTGTGCAGATTCATATTATTGTAGGGTGGTAGCGTTGCAGTTTTCTAGCACTGCAAGGATTTGTGGTAATACATAGTAACTTCTCAGTAAGGAATGGGTTTCTAACTCCTGGCTAAAAGCCGTGATAACCCACCACTGATATTCCAGGGTATTTAATAACATTGGTTTATCATAGGCTTTCTACAGAGTCTCTTAGGGTCAGCCTTGAAGGCTGAGATTCCTGTATGTAATCCATGTTTCAGCGTGTGCTTTATGCATCTGTAACTTGATTTTTTTCTAAATTGGCTTAATTTTATGGGTATTTGAATACCTTATTATCTGCCAACATAACACTAATACTTTGATTTAGAGGCTACTGTAAGGCTGATGTTATCCAAGATCTGGTTGTGGAGCCTTGCTGTTGTTCTGTATGGACTTCTTGGAGAGGTCAGACACATCTTTGCACCTCTTTTGCTTCCAATCCTGTAGGAAGTAAATGAGTGCAAGAATGGATGCACTGAGTGTTAGTGTCTCCCAAAGGCTGACCTGTCTGTAGTGGGATGATCCACATCTGCTGAGGGCAGCAGCTGTGTGACTCAGACTTGTCTCCTTCCTTTTGCTGACTGCTGGCTTGCCTGATGCTTCCTTTCTGCCCAAGTGACATCCCTCAAGGAGGTAGCTAGGGGACAAATTGATCATTTCTTTTGCTTTTGTGTCCAATATAAAAGGGAGTCAGCATGGCTTCTCCTTTCTTGTCACAGGCCTTATTATCAGTAACAATAATAATGAGCAGTAATTTAATGTGATGGCTATTCTGCTCCCCCATACTCCTTGTGTGTGTGCCCTCATGCTGCACAAAGACCCTGTGTTGTGGGGAAGTGGAGTTACACATGCTGTTTAGGAAGGCTGTCTCTGATACAGGGCTTTTATTAGTCTGCATTCCTACAGCAATGGAGAATATAATAGTTCTGGTTTTTAGGAGCTTTCAAAATCTCTTTGAGGCTGGAAAATGGACTTTGTGGAAGGTTTCACCCTCTTCAGACTGTTTGCAGTCTGGATATTCCTTGGTGGCTTCTGAAGCTGGTTGGCAGCAGGTTACCTGATGAAGTTTTATGCTATTCTCGCTATTCTGTTTTGCAGACTAAGAATTTCAATGTAGAAAGTATGATGTGGATGAAGAGCTCAGAATGTTCCTAGGCAGGCTACTGAAGCCTTGTATTGGACTGCTAGTAATCTGACTCTGTGGTCTCCCCTACTGATTTTGTCATTAGCCTGCGTCAAATTGTATCTGGGTGGTTTGTGGGGTTTTTTTGGTTTTTTTTTTTTTGTTTGTTTGGTTTTTTTTTCAAATTAGCAAATATGGCTTTTGGAAGCATTCACTGGATCAGGCATTCTCAAGGAGTGATAATAATAATTTCCATATGAAAATCTGTGCAAAGGAAGATTTTTCTAACCCAAGTTAGCATCCTCTGCACTGAACAATATGATAAATTTTATTTCTTTTTAATAATCTACCTTGTGTCACAACTGTATTGATAATGTTGCTACTTGAGTTGCTTGGGTATGTTGCTGCCTGTAGTTGAAGTGTATTATCCAAGGTTGTAACCTCCCAGTAGAGTGAACTCAAGCCATGGTTTGACAGCAAAATAAATCTGGCTTTAGGGCTTCTCGGACTGAGTTGAGAGCACTGTACTGAATAATGCAAACAGCTGTTCTGCCATAAACTCACTTTGTTGTTTAGGTGTTTGCTGTGTGCATTTTTCCTGTCTGTAACTTCTCTCTGTGCTTGGAAGGTCATATGTGGGAATGAGTGTTTTCTCCCTGCTGGAAGCTAATGTGTTCTGGGTTTGTGTTCTCACATGGGCTTTAAACCCAATATCAATTGCTCTGATAATTATATTTCATGCAGTCCGCTGTTTGTGTCTGATTTAGGATCAGGCTTGCACTGCTAAATGATAGCTATGCTCAGATCCCATATGGTCACAGTTTAGGTCTGCAGGTGATCCCGTTTGTTGGTCCCTGTTCTTTGCTAGGTCCCAGAGACAGTATTTGGTTTTTTTTACTGCCCTGTCAGATCTCTCTCATCCTTTTCTGTAGTATATCTGGCAGCATCTGGGCTCATGGTGCCCAGGGGTCTGTAGATACTTAAACCTGTACCATCCCTCCAGTAAAGTGGTGTTTAGTGCTATTGCAGAGCAAATTTCTGACTGAAGGTTGACTGTGATGGATGTATAAGAAGCAGTCCTTCTTCCCAGAGGATCCCCTGTGGATGTCGTTACCATGGGCATCCTCATGGCCTTTCTGAAGGAGAACAGCAGCGTCAGAAAGCATCAGCTGTCTGGCTTTCCTTATGATAATCCTCATTAATACTCTGCCCCACGTATATACACAGTGTGTTGAGACTTTTCTTGGTGTGGTGTCAGCTGAGGGTGCAACTTCAGGTATGAACATACATTGGTAAAGACTTTAAAAGTTATATGGGTACTAGCAAAAGGCATTTCTTTTGCCAAAAGGCCACAAAAACTGTGCTAATTTGTCAGTACACCAGTAGGCCTTGAGCTGGTATAGCAAAATCTAAAGGCATGTGAGTGAGGTCTTTAACCATCATTGAGGTTTCAGCTTTGAACTTGTCCTTATATGCAGGCCATGAAAAGAGCAGTATTCAAAATTATAAAAAAGGGGGTAGGAAATATGGTGTTTCTTTTTAGCTTATTAGTGTGCACTGCTTGGGGACTGATTACCTTTGGGGGAGAAAGGAAGCTTTTGGTAGGTATTAGGGCTTTTAAAGTGGTAAATCTCCCAGCAGTGGGCACTCCATTTTATTCCTTGGTTTGTTCTCCCTGAGGCTGCTATTTCAATGTTCCAGGTGTGGTTCTGTGAAAAACTTTTCTTCACCAGTGCAAGTTTATGTAGGCCTGTTCCAGCTGTAGGCCTGCCACTGTGCTGTGCTGGGGCAAGGAATGAGTTGCACTTTTGGCTTGAGCCAGTCTCATTCCTTGCTGAAACTGAGGGCTCATCTCTTCTCAGGCTCATGTAACCTCCCAACAAAGGGATTTTTATATGGTACACAACAATATAAAAGTTATAAAACTGTTTATGAATAACTTTCCTCTTTGGTGGTGGTCAGCTGTTCAATGCCTTGACTGGCTCTGGAGCTGGTCCAGGACAAGGGGGCAGCCTGTGTGGGTAGGGCTGGTGACAGGAGGGTCTGGGACTGCCCCTCCTAGGAGGTGAGAGCATCTCCATACTTTCAGCCACCACTCAGTGCTTGTATGCCTTTAATTGCTGCCTGGGTGAGGAAACTGATGTGCTGGGGGAGAGTTTTCGGGTGGGTCAGTTTGCCAGTCTGGTTCCCTGGGATTCCAGGCAAGTGCTTGTGCTCCCAAGGGGAAAGAGGTGGATGGATAGGGGTGCTTAGTCTGGTCCTGCTGCCATAGGAGACTTAATGCAGTGGTACTCTATGGTCCTTAGTACGTGGACAAGAGATGATATACAAGTAAAATCTGAGCAACAGGGAGGTGAGTGGGTGGGACGTTGATAGATGCTGTGGAGTCCCATGACTCGAGCTGGCATGCCCTGCTGTGGCATATTTTCTGTTGCTCCCATCCAAGTAAGCTTCTCCACGTAAGGTAAGTTTTCCCTTTTGCCTTGCAATTGCACCCAGACTTTATCCTTACCTGCTGCAGATGCAGTGAAGTTGAAGCCTAAATCCTCTTGTGCCTTCTGGTGCGTGAAGTGGTTTTCAGGTAGCCTTTGTGTCTGCGTAACCAGCACTCTGTGTTCCTAGAAGCAGTGTTAAAGGAGGCTGTGTGCCTGCCCAGGTGGGTCAGCACAGGCCACAAAACACGTCTATGCTCTGTCTCCTGCTCTTCTCCTGCCTGTTACACACATCTTACCAAGAACAGGAAATAGCTTTTCCAACGCATAAGAACCTTTTGAACAGAAGCATAGAATAATTACGGTTCAAAAGACCTCTACGATCAGGTGGGATTTATACTCTTTTAAGTGATTTTGTTCAGGATGTTCGCCTGCTTCCCATGCTTCCAGTTGCAGCTAACTTCAGCGAGACAATCGAGCAGACTCGTGTGCTTTTGGCAGCTTTCTCTCCCGAGCTGGGACCACGAGGTGGCAGGAGTGTTCCACCAGTGCCGCCAGGGCAGCGGGACGGCAATGCAGCTGCTCATTTTTATCGTCGAGGCGAAAACTGTGCTCAGTTGTTTGCGTACCGTCATAATTGTGTTTTGAAATTTGGAAAAGTTTCACGTGTATGTGCCTACATGTCCTTATTTTCTTTATATAGTATTGATTTATTTTGGGTCTTGACTTTCTTCTTTTTTCTTTCTTTTCCATTGGTTTTTTTTCCTGTTCTCAGGGGAGATGGAGGGGAGGGAAAGATGTATAGCAACATCCAGAATTCCTTGCAGGTTCCAGCATTGATCAAACCCCGTGAAGCACATTACTGAGGCTGCGAAGGATGCTGCTTTTGTCCTCATTTCACCCTGTTCTGTCAGGGTATTGCATCACGTAATATGCAAAGTGTTCAGAGCTCCTGCAGTACCCTAGTAATAGGGGTGAAGTGAGGTTGCAGCAACAGCTCTACCTCTGCATTCCTGTTGCTTTCTGTAGGCTTTAGCACACTCGCTTATGCTGCAAACCTGCCTTGGGGTCACTGAGTCTGCTGAACATGATGTGATCCTTGTGGAGTCATTAAGAAGCAGTTTGGGTGGGGGGGGAGAAATTCTCCAGAAACACCCACTCAGAGAAATCATAGTGTGATGAAATGGTGATGAGGGGACTCGTTATTTTCTGGCATGTCTCTTTTCAGAGTTCTCCCATCCTCCTGAAATTGATGCTCATGTTTTACGTCTCGATTCACTGTTTGAGGATGCAGGACTGAAAATCAGCAATGCAGTTGTTTGCTCTTGTTCCTCCTTCCCTGTGTTAGCCAAGAGGGTCCTCTTTCTTTTGCCTCTAGTGAGGAATTTTTGCAGGGAGGTGGTTAGCAAAAAGCAAGTCTTTGAGAAAGATGGCTGGGAACAAGAACACAAAATTCAGGGGGTTAAGTGCACCTTTTTGGTCAAACCCCCCTCTCCAGAGGGTAGGGGGGATGGAAGCGTCTTTCTATGCTTCCTTTGCCACTCCCTTCCATTTCCCTTATGTCTTTGGCTGTGTTAGTGCTACACTCAGGGTCCTTCAGTCATTTCATATTTGGGAGATATGTGTTTTAACATCTGGGCACTCTGTGCCCCTCTTTGCTGGTGACAGTGTATATGTGAGGCTCTGTTCCCTTTGCATCCCTGCCTTTTGTGCATCTCCTGCCTTCCTGAGCATGACTGGCTGTCGGAAGGGGCTCTTTGGCCCAGTGCTCACTCCATTTTGGATGTGGGTAGACAGGGTGATCCTGCTCACCCCCACACAGCTAAAATGCATTCAAGAGAAGAAATGTAGCCAAGTAGGTGAAGAAATATCGTTTATGGTTCTCTTCTCCGTCCCTCCCCCCATCTGGTTTCTAGTAGCAACAAGAACCTTCACAGGAGCAATGCATCTCCTTTGTCACACAACTGTCTCTATTCAAGTGTCATTGTATTTTTGGCCCGGTCTGTGTTGAAATATCTTTCTGGTGTAGGGAAATGAGTTGGATGGGAGGGCAGGATACTCTTATCTACCTTGTTTGGGGAAAAGTTATGCTGGTAGAAAGTGTGCTTGGTGGTGTGTTTTATGCTGGGGGAAGTGGACCGGGATTGCTCTGCTGCTCTTGCTTGCTGTCTTCTGGAAAGCAGCTCAGAGCTGTGCTGGCAAGCTGTCTCTTCTGGTGTAAGCAGGGCTCTGCCCCAGGCTCCTCTGGCTCTGAACTGTGGTGTCTAAACAGATTGCTGAATTACACACTGAGCGTGACTGAATGCCACTGAAATGCAGTGAGCAGAATTTCACGTGCCCGCTGCCCCGTGCTCGCTAGAGGTGCAGGGGAAAGGCAGAGATGGAAGAGGACACTTCTTTATCTGGTGTGGCATGTAAAGCATTAAGCTTGTGGCAATTTCAGGCTCTACTGGTATGGGAGACTAAAGGGATCCTGTGACTCAGCTGGTGCCATGCTCTTCCTTGCTTACTTCATATGGAGTGGGATGGTAAAGAAAGAGCAATCGGAAGGATTGCTCAAGGGACTGTCATACCTCTTGGATGGTGCAAGCATCAAAGCTAGTGAACTCACAATTAGCCAAGAAATGACAAGCAGAAGGGGCTAGATTGGCAGTAAGCAGGCAGGAAACAAGCCAAGAAGAGAGTACAGTGGTGTACTCCTTGTCCGTCCTTCACCCACAAATGCTCTTTTAGTGTGTAGGAGTAGTATTGCTGCGTGCTTATGGTCAATTTACTGCCTTATTGCCTTTTTCTTACTTTTCTCTTCCTCCAGTGTAACAATGGGGTATAACACTGTGGTGTTACAGAACCTACAGTGACAGGAAAAGCACCTTGCTTACTTTCATGGTGTCTAGTCACTCATAATCTACTGTTTGGCTCAGTTGTTTATTGACTTGTTTGAAGAGAAATCTTACTGGTATGTAGGGACCTTGCTAATATTCTTGCTTAGTTAGGAGAGAAAATGCTGTAGTGATTTTTTTGGGGAGCAAGTATGTTTTCATTACTTAACAGGCGTAAGAAAGATAATACACTGGAAAGGAGAACGACCTTATCTCTTCTCTGTATATTTTAAAGGATAAGATGCTGAAGTCAAATGAGGAACTGTAGATCTTACCACAGTGAAAGCAAGGTAGTTAATGCAGTAGTACTTAGCATTCAGGAGCTTAATTCAGCCTTGGACTTGAGAGAATTCAGCTCCTTTCCCTCCTCCTTCCTTCATGTACTCCTTAGACAAAATATATAACACTGCATGTGCAAGACTTGATTTTTAAGGAAGCAGAGAGTATTTAGCTGAACTACAGGGAAATGCTGCATGTAGGGTTTCCTGGCAGCCTTTGGTTTTGATGTGGTTTTATAACCATCTGTAACTCTGGAAGCACCTGAAGTTGCTCTTCTCCCCACATCTTACTGATGTTTCCTGCCCTGTTTGGCATATGGAGGGAAGGGATGGTATGTATCTGAGGCAGTTCCCTTCTCTGTCCCTGTTTACTCCGTGTGGCTCTCCTGAATCATGTTCTCTCTTTTTGGCATGTGGTTTTGCAAGTTGGTTTTTTTTTCCTGTGGCTGATTTTCGAGGTTCGTACCAGGCATTGGTAACCCGCAGGATGTTCTATTAGGCAATGCAGCAAAATCAGCCTAGGAAGTTTGTCATTGTCCTAGGCACCTCCACTGCCTTTGCAACTATTTTATTATACATCTCTTGTGCAAGGAAAGGTTGCTTGCAAAAAGGGATGGTTTTCATCCCAGTTCAGCATGGTTCTTAGCAACAATTTGTTGACTTGGAGAGACACATGTGTTTGTGCTGCAGCAGGGCAGATGAATGGCTGTGGCTAATCCTTTTTCCAATGGGCTAATAAAACTATTACTGAATGGATCTAGAACATGGAGCAACGAACGGGTTTGTCAGCCTGTTGTGAGTTGCTGTTGTGTGCAGGTGGGAGCTTGGAAGGACAAGAACCTCATGGAATGTCCTTGATAGTGTGGAACTGTGCCTGTGTTTACAGCATGCTCTTTTCCTGCCACAATGTGTGGCTGTATTAATATTCTCATGGCTTCTGCATGGCACTTAACAACACCTCTTTTCCAGCACCTTTTTGTGAAAATTAAAACAAAATTTTTGTGCTTTTCCTCTCCAAATGAAGGTCTGCCATTGCTATCACATCATATTGGCTAGTCTAAAGATGGGATGTCTACTTTAAGTACCTAGATCTAAATGCTTATTATTAATGACAAATTGGAAATAAGAGGCTGCTGCTCTCCTGCTGTGTGTTTTCTGATTTATCCTTTCTGTTTTCCCAGTGCCTTTTGAGTTTATAGCTTAGTTTGCTAAGCTGAAGGAATAATTGAGGACTGCCCCAGTTTGAAGGAAAAGCTTCAAAGAATGCCATACTATTCCATAAGAGTGTTTATAAAGGCAGAAAATAAGGGAGAAGCACATTTGAGAACTGAAGTTAATCGTGAGGCCCAAACTGTGGGAAATGTGGCTTCCTGGGCTGCAGAGTGCACCAGAACCATTTCCTTCCGGAGGTGCTGCGCATGCTCTCCAGGAGTCTGGTGCTCAGCACGGGAATTTGCTTTCATCCCTCCCTGGGTATCTGCAGAAAAAGAAGGGGGAATGATTTTTGAGTTCCTTGCTATGTGACTCATTGTGAAATCCAAATTTTGTAGAAGGATGAGACCTTTGGCTGTGTGTATCGGTTTTAGGTCAGGCTACTAGCATGTTGTTGGGGATCATACAGACAGCCAGTGCTTCCAGCATCTTCCACTCCACTAGGTGAAGCAGGAGTCTCACCTTTTAGATTAATTTAAGATTTTTTTGTTTTCAAGGGTGTTATTATAATTATAATGTGATTCACAGTGACCAGGCACAAGGGTGCAGACTTCAGAACACTACCACTGGTACTTGGATCTAGTCCTCTCAAATGGGTGCTGTTGGTCATAATGTGAGCTCAGTCACGCTGAGTGAAAGACATTTGGGTTTAGTCCCATCTATACAAAATGCAGCTCCTCAGGGCATGTTCACATTGTAGAGGTTAAAAGCTCATGGGGCATAATAATACAAAAGTGTGGGGCTTGGTCCAAGATAAAAACTGCTGAGACATAAAAATTGAAAGATTTACTAAGGTATTTGCAATGGTCATGCAGCACTAGGATTCTGGTGGTATTGGAAGGTATGGATTATGTCTGGGGATGCTTTCCCTTAAGAAAACAACTACTTTGGGGTATTAAAAAAATCACCCCCAACCAACCAATAAAAACCCCACAACAAAATGAATACATACCCCAAAAAGCAGCTGACACAGTCATATCTACAGTTTTGATGAGCAAATTCTGAAATATCATAGGCTGTTTCTTCAGAAGTACTGGAACTGGATTGGATATCATGCATCATTTAGGGTTGTTAAGGAAAATATGGATTTTTCAAGTTCTGGTGACTTGTTTTTCTTTTGTTTCCTTCCTTTCCTGAATCATTGGAAACAGCAGCTGTTCATGAGAGTTCTTTATGGAGAGCTGAAGTCAGAGCTGCAGATTTGGGCTTTAGACTGGGAAGGGGAAGGGAAGATGAGATTAGATCACTATATAAAATGCACTCACACCTTCTCTTTGTTTTTCAGTGGATGAATATATTGCCATTGCTAAAGAGAAGCATGGATACAATATGGAGCAGGTAACAACCCTCTGAATACTTTATTTTAAAATATGTTTCAGCATGTACTCAAACATGACTTCAATTGATTGCCTAGAACTGCTTGTTTCTTTCTGTACCTTCTGTTTTCTCCTCTACCACTTGTCTCAAAACTGACTGTTCCTAGTAGTAGCTTGTGCTCAGTGGATATGGAGTTTACCCCTAGTTTTACATCAAGAGTAAAAAGAAGAAAAACAAAACCATTATAATTTCTAATGGAGTCTGGCCATGAGTATTATGCTTCCTCTGGTGACTGCTTCTTGAGCACTTTCAATGTTTTTTAACTAAACAATGTTAAAAAGATTGGCTTATCTTTGGACAGCTGCCTGATTGCATTGCAGTTTCCAGCTGACTGCTCCATCTCTGCTTCATGGATGTCTTGGCAGTTATTAATGAGCTATTGAACCATCATATGCTTTTCTGAGGCAAACCGATACCCACAGTTATTTACCTGAAAACTGCGCTGCAAATCATTTTGCATTTCACAGATGAGCACCGTGGCTGTCAGTGCAGTAACAATGGATGACTTTGCCAGCTGCCACTGACCTTAGCCAGTACCTGTAACCTAGGGATAGAAATCCTGATCTGAGGAACAGATCTCTCCTTTATTCCCTGTGGTCTAGGATTGTGTACTAATCTTTCCTGTCTTAACTGACATTGATTTCAAAACTTGCTGAGGAGATGATTAGATCTGTGCCTGGGAAACTTTTCTGAATTCTGTGGAGTTTCCTCATTTACTAATACTTGCCTGGAAAGGGAAGGCTGGGGATCTCATGACTTACTGTATTGGCAAATCACAAACTGTCTCTACAAAGGGATTCTACAAAAACTTGAAAGTTTATGAAATTGTTCAGACAGAGGCTGTGAGCATAGAAATGAATGATTTGGATGGGTAAGGGCTTCTATTTAAATGATTCTGCTGTCATCTTTGAGTCAGACTTTTCGTGGTTGATACTCATGCTCAAAAAGACTTCTTGCTGAACAAGAACACTGAAATTGAGATAGTCAGTAAAATTTCCAGCAAAACCAAGAATGATCCGACTTTGTAATTGCAGTTTCTAAGAGCAGAAAACAGCAATAAAAGAAATGTGAAGGCATTTCATTAAAAGAAACAGCAATAAAAGAAATGTGAAGGCACATCATTAAGGCTGTGAACTTAAAATGAAAGTAAAGATGGTAACTTTCTTCAGCTGATATCGGTATGCCCTAGTATTAGATATTGTGGGTAACATTTGCCAAGAGAGATGGTCTTGGAATAGTAGAAAAGGGTTTCATTTTTTTAGTGGAGAAGTATTGTTTGGAAAGTATAGACTGATACAGAAGACTGATCAAAATGAAGCTTGTGATTTTTAGAAAAACCCACTGAATTCTTGTGGTTTGAAAAACTTAAATTTAGCTAACAGAGCTTTGCATTCATTTTAATGTTGAAAATTCAGACCTCCCACTCATTCCTTGAAGTCTTTCTCCATTTTTCTCTCCCCCTCTGTGTACAGAAGTTGCATGACTTGCCACATCAGAGTGTAAAGTGGCTGAGTAGCTTGTAAAAGTGTCCCTATGCCTAAAAATTTTCTCATTCCTTCTGTAGCACTCTCACATAATGCTCTGGAGTTAAACATGTTTCCCAGGTCCTTTGGGATTTCCTAGAGAGCTGTTCTAGGCATTTTGAGGAAATAACTGGAGAGGATCTATCTTGTATTGCTCTGGAAGGCATGCATTCATTTTGTGTTACGGGGACAAGTGTCAAAGTTTTCAAATCAGGATGATTTGTTGTGTCACCAAGGGAAGCTCTGTCTTCAGCAGGTATCATCAGAGTCACAGTTGGCTGGGTAACTGGGCAAGCTGATACAGACTCCCTGGAAGCCAGTAAAAGCTCACTTTAGCAATTGGCCACTGTGTCTGGGCTTTGCTGGCCAAGGCAGCCCTTTCCCACGCGAGCATTCCCGACAGCTGGTCATATTGCTCCTCTGTTCAGGTGGCTTGGCTAACAGTCACTATACTGAGATTGCCATTTGTGCACCTGTGCTCACTGCCCAAAACCTCCCTTTGCAGACTGAGACATGCCAGTCTGCTGAAGGGAGTGGGAGCTGCTGGCAGAGTGCTGGGGCACGTGCTGGCCGGTGCTCCTCTGCCCAGCGGTGTTCCTGTCCAGCTGGCCAAACCGTGCCAGCCCGGCTCCCTTCCCTGTCCTTTCCCTCCCCTTGCCCGTGGCTGAGTGCCCTGTTGTTGGCTCTGCTGCTGTTGGATGATGGCTGGAGGCTCGGGGCTGTGCTGGTGGGAGTCCCTGCCGCCTGGCCAGCTCCAGGGCAGGCAAAGGGCAGCTCCTGCAGGCCAGTGAGCTCTGGCAGGGCAGGCGCTTTGGCTGGTGGTGCAAACAGCTGTGGGTGGTTGTGCTGAACTGTAGCAGTCACAGGCTTTTGGAAGCACCACAGTTAGTCTGCCTGTGAGCTGGGCTTTCCTTCCAGCCTTTGTCAGACATCCTGGGGCAAAGGGGTCTGGGCAAGCCCTGTGTTCACCTCTGTATGAGTGCAGAGTTCTTCCAAGGCAGCATGGGATGGAAGAGGAGTACTGATCTCCTATTAAACAAGCCTGTAAGGAAAACCTTTTTGCTTACCTCTTGCTTTATGTAAGCTGCTCTCCCCTCAGCCCTCACTAACACCTCAGTGCTATTTAATGCTACCCTGCCCTCCCAAAATGTCTCATTCCTTGTTTTTCCTTTGCTTCCTCACATGGATATCAGGTAGAGCTCATATCTGAAGCTGAAGGGCGATGTTGGGGAGCGAAAACTCAGTCCTTCATGACTGCAAAATAGTTTCTTTGACCCTATCCTTGCCAGAATGGCTGTGTGGCGCCTGTGACATCTCAAGTGCCTCTGCTGCATCCAAGACTGGTTCTTGTTCTGCCTTGTGGCAAAAGGGAGAAGAGGATGTTCTGGCAGCACTGAGGGGGCCCTTAGGGTTCTGGACAAGATCTTGGATAACACTACCATTTATATTTATGCTCTCTGCAGAATCTCAGGGGCATAAGATCCCATAAAGGAACTGATTTTTTGCATAGCAAAGCATAATGGGGAAGCCCCGGTTTTGGAGGTATTTTGTAATGCTGGGTGGTCAGGGCGAAACTGCTAGATGAGGGTAACTATGGCTGTGAAACCTGTGCTGCATTTGCATATGAGGAGCAGGTTACTCTTACGTTTAACTCAGCATGTTAGGGATTGTTTTCGCTTTACAGCAATTGTGAAAGGCTGGTTTTTAGCTCTGCAGAGTCAGACCTTCCCAAAATGACTCGCAGTGGTTGCTGGCATGCCAGAGGTAGTGATGTGTCATAACACACAGGGGCTGTGGACCCCTGGGAGAGGGGGCTGCACACGAGTGTCTTTGGAGACAGCAGGAGGAGAATTTGCAGGTGGTGAAATGCAGTCACATGTACTTTGTCTTTGGAACTGAGAACCAGAGACTGCAACAGCAAAATTAAGCCTCTCTCAAGGGAGCAAAAGAGCAGCCCCCCAGAATGAGTGATACTTATTCCTCCTTTGGGCCAGGGACTTTTTAGCAGCAAGTGAAGGTTGTGCATGTTCTCTGCCTTTCCTTCTTCCAGTTCTTCTTTCATTCTCTTCCCCTTTTCCCCTTCCCCCTCAGAAAGAACCCCCTAAACAACTATAAAATTGCCTAGTCAACTAAACCATTCCTTCTAATTGCCAGGAGATAGAGTTCAGCACTGGAAAGAAGCTGCCTTTTGTCCAGTCCTTTTTAGGTAGACTTCCCAAGTTTTTGCTTAGCTTATCTGTGCATACCATGATCCGTAAAGCTGGAGTAATTTCTTAATTTTTTTCTCCCACCTTTCTGTTGCTAATCTTTTATTACATGACTACCTGTGTGGTTTTGATAAACTTCAGGCTGGTCTTCACAGCCCAACTGGGAGTCAGATTTCAGGTTTCTTGCACTCAGAAGAGCATCTGATGTAGCTGAGCGTTAAAATTATGTCTAATGTGTTGCCTGAGAAAAATGTTTTAGTTCTCTCTTTCCATTTTCCAATAGTGTTTCTTTTGATTACAATTGTCCCCTTGGTGTCTGTATTATTTCTAGGCTCTCGGGATGCTGTTTTGGCACAAGCACAACATTGAGAAGTCTTTGGCAGATCTACCAAACTTTACTCCATTCCCAGATGAGTGGACAGTGGAAGACAAGGTCTTGTTTGAACAGGCCTTCAGTTTCCATGGGAAAACCTTTCACAGGATCCAGCAGATGGTAAGTGATGTCACAGGAGTGGAAAAGCAGAACAGACCATCATCTTCCATGCTGTTTGTGCTGAATGTGTGTCTAATGCTCATGGGAGAAAGCAGGCCAAAGGGGATGTTAGAGGAAAAATGCTACCAGGAATAGAAAAAAACAATATTATTCCCAGAGTCTCTGTACAAGTGTTTTCCTGAAGTGCTTTACTGGTTCAGGATAAACTTTGACTGTGCGATTGTTTTTTTGGTTGGAAATTACAGTTTTAAGTCCCCTGTGTGTTGTGGTAGTGTTTGTCTCAGCTGGAGTTCGGGCATGGTCTGTACACACATGCCCACACATATGCAGTAAAGATCATCTCTGTGCAAACTTGATTTCCTTTCTTACAGCCTGATTTTTAGGAATTGATTTCATTTAACGATGAAGTCTGTGCCTAATGTGATTTGGGACTGTCAGTGGATGCTGTGATGGAGGTTTATGCATCATTGCAAGCATTCAGTCCTTTGCTTTTGGTTGGTAATGATACTGCTTTAAACGTATGATTGAAAACTTCGAGGGTGGGCTTCTGCCTGAACTAGAAGTGCTAGGGAGTGTGCAATTTTCGTTTGAAAGAGGGAGAGGATGAGATATAAAAAAAATTTTATTAATTGTATCTTGAGAGTATCTTCAAGTGGTCCATCACCTGGGTGGGAAGTATACTTTGTTCTTTGCTCTCCTTCAGTAAAGTAGTCTCTTGAGTGTTCCAGCAGGACCCAGTTCCACTGGCTGTGACCCTCTGAAGTGAGCCTAGGCTGTTGCAGACTGTTCAGCCTCTTGAAAGCACATGTGACACAGGTCTGTGTTGCTCATCCCACTGAAAAGAGATAGGTGACTTGCCTTCCAAAGATGAAGGTCTCTTTTCAAAAGGGTTGGCAGAAAGGCTTGTTTTCCTCATGTCCTCCTTGATGTTCCTTGTCCTTCATTGATGTTCATTTCCAAATATTCTTGGAGTCCTAGAGTCTCCCACTCCCTTGGGTCAGGTGATGGAACTCTTGAAGGGTGAAGCTTCTTTATTCATCTGTTCTTACATAGCGGGGGAAAATAGGGCAGGGGCATGTCCTGGGGAAAAAAGAGAACATAAAGCCCCTCCTGTTGGTTGGTTAAATGCCAAAGCAAGAAATTCTCAGTTTGGTTTATGTGCAGAAGCACGGCTCTGTCCCTGAGTGAAGTGCATTCCAATACAGGGATGCCAAGCTCATGCACTGTTCCCTAGGTAAAGATATTTTTTTACTGTTGCTCCCAGGAAAGCCATCCTGCATGAAAGGAATTAAATGGCACGAAGCTTTGTGTTTAGCAGGGGACAGGAATCAATGGCTCAGGAGCATGTTAGCTGTTAGTTTATAGATGCTGCCCCATTAGCACCCGTGCAGATTGGAACTGAGGGGAGAAATCTCCAAAGCCAGAAAATGAAAGGAGAGTTACATTATTTACCGGAGCTGGTTCTGATACTTTGGCACTCTTAGCACGGGTTTGTAGCCAAGTGGATATTTGTCATGAACAGCCTTGTCCCTGAGTTTGTTCTCTGGAACTCTTTTTAATTTCAGAACACCAGCCTGTTGCATGGCAGTTGGCAACACAACATTGACTTAGCACCTGTGCTTTGCCAGCGCCGATGGATTTCTGCCTGTGTGCAGCTGTGGGCCAGGGTGGGAGCTCTGGTGTGATCTGGTATTAGAACCTAAAGTCAGTTTGCAGTTTGAGAACCAGGCTTGTCTCAAGTGAAGGCTTGAACTGCAGTTTTGCTCAGAGTTTTGTTTTCCTCCCCACTTGTTCTGCCCTCCAAGCTGAATCAGACATTTACCTTAAAAATGTTTTAATTCATCAGAAAAGGCTGGACACTTTTACCTTTTAAAAGTCCTGTGTGAGAGCATCCATGTAGAGTATCTCAAACATGGAGAATTAGTCTTAATGTTGTTTTATGCTTTTTGGAGGCAGACTTTTCATTCATAGCTACAGGATAATGGCATTAGTGTAAGAGGACAAAAAAAAAAAAAAAATTGTGTTTTCCTGTACTCAGTTCACCATACAGTAATGTTTCACCTTTTGAAAACATCCTTTGTTGAGACCTTTGAATAGACTTCATCATGTGAATGGTGTGAATAAACCTATTAAATCAAACATCAAAGATATGCTTGGGATGTTGTCTGCAATTCAGCAGTTTCTGCAATTGTTTACACGTATGTGTGTTGGCTTTTAAGTCTATGTTGGCTTTAAAACTATTATCTCAGATTCAAGGCCTCATTTCATATTTACTCTTGCTGTGTTCCTCTATTCTGGAGGGAGCCAGCTGTTTGACTGGTGAATGGAAGCTTGCTGAGATGCTCTTTAGAGATCTTGATGTCCTGAATAGTAGGCACTAACCTGAAACACTCCCTCATAGATCATTTTTGGAAGGGCTGCAGAACTGCCTTGCTTGAGGCTTTGAGAGAATCCAAGGTAAAAAGGTCGGCTGTTCCTTGGAAAAACCAGACCAAATTGTATGTAAACTTCTGGGGATACTTTACATATAAACATATAAAAGGATACATGTTTAATTTACAGCTTCCTGACAAATCAATAGCCAGCCTGGTGAAATTTTACTACTCCTGGAAGAAGACAAGGACTAAAACTAGTGTGATGGACCGTCATGCTCGTAAACAAAAAAGGGAACGTGAGGAAAGGTACGTTTGCAAGCAGAAAGGCTGTGTATTGCTGCACACTGATTTCATTAGTCTATCCCAGAAATTCCTCTTCGCTTGTAAGAAACTAGATGTAGGATTTTCCCCAAAACATTTCCTGGTGCCACACCTTTCCCCACCCCTCTTCCCTGCTGTGCATGTTTTGCTTTGCTTAAAGCCAAAAGGCAGTTGGCAGTGAGGTATGCTCCCTTTTTTGACACTGCAATTCCTGCTTGCCTTCTAGTGCACCGGTTACAGCAGTCCAGCCATTCTAGAACTTTTTCTCTTATACTGCTTGAGGGTCAGGAAATTGAAATTAAAGCTATTTACAATCTGATTGGCACTGTTGTCAGCAGAGCCAAAAAGGCTGATAAGCAGTACAGTAAAATGAATTAATGAAAGAAATGGAATCTGCCTTTATTTCCTCCATGTGATGTTCAGTAGAGTGAAAGTGTGCACCTCATACAGGAAACAGGCTGCAGTGCAGGACCCCTCTCAGCCTTCCTCTCCTCCCTCTTAGAAAACTGTGACCAGTGTAAGGCTGCCAGGCCAAGCTCTGTTCTCTGAGAAAGAAGGCTCTGTTTTGGAGTGACTGAGAAGAGGGTAGCACAGGGGAGCTTAGGATGATCTCTCTGGCAGAGCTGTTCCAGGGAGTGCTGGATGCTTTGGGGTTTGGGTGAGGCTGGTGGTGTTGGGGAGATCATTAGTTACTGAGCTTTAGCAGATGAGCTTGACTCATGCTTTTACTGCAAGCTCACCCTCCTGGATACTCATGCAAGCCCTTGAAGGTAAGTCAGCCAGTGGCCTTATGCATATTGTTGTAAGTATCTGTACAATTACTGCCACTTGGTGACTTCACCTAGTTCTGGAACTGAAAGAGGCTCAGAAATGCAGAGGTTTCAGGTGACTGTATGAAAAACAACCCCTCCAAACAGCAGCAACTCCATCTGCTTGATGTGGGTGCCTTCTCAACCTTTTCTAAAATGCAGTTGATGTCTTTGCAGGCCAAACTTCAGGTGTGCGTGCCTTTGGAAGACTTTTAACATAATAGGGTAAATTCTACAAAAGCATTTCCCCTCAAAGGAGTTGTTGCATTTCCCAGCTGGCTGTTTGCTGGCTCCAGTACATATGAGCAAGCCCTGTTTGGGAAGGGGGAAGAAATGTGTTTCTAGGGTTGAGCTCTGCTACACCAATGACTCACTCAACCTCTCCCATCTCTCCATTAGGTCAGCAATACTTGCTTAGCAGGCAGGGCCAGGGAGAATACTGCCAGCCAATTTGTCCAGTATTTAGTTGGCTTTCACTGACCTGAGTCTCTTTTCCTATTCTGTTCTTTTCTCTTCTCTGCAAAGGTTATCTGTTTTTCTGCTCCCCAACCTGGTTGTTGGTGGTTTTTTGTTTGTTTAGTTTTTCATTTTTTCTACTAATGTAGAAAACATTAGTTTTTTAGTTTTTATGGGGGGAGGTGGGGAGGAAATGTTTTATATGGAGTATGTGTTTGTCTTGTACTGTGTAGTTTAGGGTCTTTTACTACTACCTGTCTATTTTTGTTCTGTGCTCATAAATGAAATTACTACAATTTAGAAATACACCTCTCAGTACCTATGCCTGCTTGCTAGGAGAAGCAGCACCTCACACCATCTGGTGAGTGGGAAAGAACTCTATGGGCTGTTGTGTGCTGTAACATTGTAACCTTTGAGGAAGGCAGCTAGATTGAAAATGCTTAACTTGATTTACGTCTGCAGCAAGCTAAGCACCAGGCCATCAGCTTGATGTTTGATTTCTGTTCTTCCATTATGAAAAATAGTCAAACCCCTACACCCCCAATGGATTTGTCAGTGCAGCCATGCAGGGTGTGGAATCCATGCTGGGTGAGTTTAGGGTGCCTGGATTTTCAGGTTATATTGTGCCATGTGGTGTTGGCTGAACTTCAAAAGTGTTCTTCAGTTACAGTGATCAGTGTCTACAACTGCAGAAAAGAGGGGATGGGCTTTAATCTAGCTCATATCTTGGGAACTTGCTAGAATACAAGAGCAAGCTGTCAGCACAGCAAAGACTGCTGTGAAAAAGCTGAAATCTGAACCTGGGTGAGAACACAAGGAAGTTGTTTTGGAGATGGGGTTAAGAGAAGAGGGCAGTCTGAGGTATCTCTCTCTGATACCTCTATATCCCTTTTGCGGCTAGGCAGGGAAATTCCCCAACCCCTCAGATTGTCACTAATACAACTCAGTGCATTCGGGACCAGGTTTTCAGCAGCTGTTCTAGGTTGTATGTGAGGGGCTTTGTGTGTGCAACTCTGGGTGGGGATGCCTTGGAGCTGATTCCCTGGAATCGTCATTCCCCAAACTAAATGTCTTGTGAATCAGCTGGTGAGCCAGGTGGCTTGGGAGAGCAGAAGTGGCTTGTACAAGTGACTGCTCTTGTGGAGATGGATGGCAGCCTGTTCCTCCTGAGGATGTGGCTGCAGCAGGAGGTGGCCACGTGAGTGCTGTGCTTGCTCTCCCCTGCTCCCTGTGAGCACAGCCTTGCCCTGCACTGGAGCGGTGACATACCTGGACCAGCTGATGCTCCTCAGCCCAGGCTATAAAGTTTGATATCATAAAATAGGTTGTTTTTTTTAAATTTTATTTTAAAAAACCCCCCACTTTGATTAGATCAGCTTATTTCTTCTGTTTCTGGGCATCATCTCAAATGGTGCAATTAGCTTTGGTTGTGTACAGTACAAAAATTCTAAATGGTGAAAATGCATTTGATTTAATGTCTGATTAAAATTCCACTGAAGCCAGACTGGACAGGTGTGCCAAAGTCACTTTCAATATGGCCTCAATCTCATGCCTATTATTACTCTGTAACTGATAAAGTCTTCTTCTTTTCCAGGGGATAATAAAATGTGAGCCTGTCATTGGAAAAAAAAAAGAAAAATCTAACATTTTTTGTGCTTGTTCTTGAGGGAGTTCATCTTGTGCATGTCTGTTTTGCTAAATATTAAGGAGTTGTATGAAATCTGTGTTTTAGCTACTTGCTGTATTTTTAAGTCTTTCTTTCTGTCTCAGTTTGCCTAAAGTAAAAATGCTTAGTGTCCCATGCTCTTTAAAAGAAAACTTGTGGAATTAATTTCATGTCTCTTGCCTTTATCTGTGTAGATTTATTTTGCCTAAATACACTGCTGGGAAGTGTTCATGTAGGTACTGTCTTCAGAATTAAGAATTTATTGACTTAAATCAAAATTAAATAAAATCAACAGTAAAAAAACGCAACCCCCCAAAAAACCCACATCCTGAGAATAAAACTAAGGAAAATTGTTGGTCTTGCTATGGTATTCATGCATTTGTTTTAGCATGCTATTTACAGAAAAAGAGAGCCTCACAAACTAATACAGTACTGTTTGCTTTTGTCTTCCAGTGAGGATGAAATGGAGGAAGCAAATGGAAATAATCCTATTGACATTGAAGTTGAACAAAACAAGGAGAGCAAAAAGGAGGTATAATTCTTTTTCTTACTCCTGTACAAATGAAAATGTTTACTTACTAGCTCCTTTATGTAGAAGCTGACAGTATCTAATTTTCTTTCTGTGCTTTGCATAGTTGTCATACAAGAAAAGAAGAATTGTCTTCAGAATTATTCTTAGATCAAGACAAATATAGATAAATAGGTTGTTACGGATGGATCTGGGAAAATTTAAGACTTTACCATCCCGTGATAATGTACTATGTGATTGTTTCCACTCTCTTTTATTCTCTCTTTGGCTATGCTAGCTTAAGCCACCCTCAGTGGTTCACATCAACCTAACTGCATGGAGATAAAACAGAAGCACATCTCCCTATGGAGATGGCTTGGTGGAGGAGAAATACATCCTTTTGTTCTAGATGGACCAACAAAAATGTGTTCATGTACACGTTAGACTCTAAGGTACATTTCTGATGTAGTGAAATCCCCAGCAGTAGTTCTCATTTCAGTAGCACGAGGATCGCAGCTATATTGGTGAAAAGTAAAGGAGAAAGTTTTTGTGACCAGTTAATTTTGTCTGGCAGACTGGCCTTAACCTGTTGTTATGTCAACTCAAAATGTAGTACTTGCACTCACTTCAAGTGCTTCATTTTAAGTAGGCATAGAGTTCTGGATGAAAATAGCCACACAGACAAAACAGTTTTGAAAACCTAGTCTGCGATGCCCGACATGAAGGCGTGTACTTCATCTTCACGTGCATAACCTGCAGCTTACCTGTTACTAAATAAAAACACTTTGCTGTTCAGCAGCAGTGTGGGTTGGATGTGTGAGTGATACAGGAAGATACTTTCATTAAAGCCTTCTCTCCTTGAAGTTAGCTCACTTTTATGATTTCTTGTAGCCTGATTTCTCTCTCACTATCATTCTGTTTCATTTCTTAAATTTTTTAATGGTTATATGTAGGGAAAACACACTAGAAATATTTAAAAACATGATCCCACGCAGTCAAAAACAAAGTCCCAGAGCAACAGTTTTGTCAGTCACTGTCAGTGAGATTCATTTCTCCAACAAATAATTTTGAATGGGAATAACTGAAAAATCACAACATTCCCATCTGCTCTTCACCCATGTGAGGGTGCTCTCTAGACTTTTCCAGGAAAGTTTAGCTGTTGCTTCCACTGAAGGAACCAGCAGCCTTGATGTCTTCCTAGGGGCAGAGTGGATGTGAAACCGTTTGTATTAATCCTTGTAAGAAACTGAGTTCTCAGAAACCTCAGCAACACCCAAACAGGAAGGGCTCTCACTTGCCTAAGTTGCAGCTGCATACTGCAGCTCTATAATGTCTCAAGAAATGAGACAATAATATTGTTTACATTATTTTAATAAATGTACAGTTTAGATTTTTCTGTAAGCCCTTCAAAAGCTTGCATCTGTAGAAGAGTTCCCTTCAACACCCTTTATTATTTCTTCCTTCCTAACCATTGCTAACATGTTCTGAACTTGCTGCAGAAGAGGGGAAAAGATAGTTCTTCACCAGCTTGGCTGCATCTCTTGTAAGGCCAGACCAGATCAGATCAGATGTCTGGTTTGGACAGTTACTATTATGACATTTTTGCAGAAAATCTTAGTGTGGGGGGAGGCTTTGTGCCCTCCTTGTCACACTGGTGCAGGCTATGGCACTCCAACCAATCTGAAACTCATGGAGCATATGTAGTCTGGCTGTGTATGCCATGGCAGGCAGCCTTGTGGGGGCTGTTCTGGACAGGGATTGTGCTGGAGGGCAAAATGAAGCTGACAGCCTTCACAGCCTGTTCAGAGTTTAGTCTCAGAGAGAAGACTGGGGAGAGCCTCTCTTACCACTCTCTACAGCTACCTGAAAGGGGGTTGTAGCAAGGTGGGGGTCAGTCTCTTCTCCCTGGCAACCACTGACAGAATGGGAGGAAATGTCCTTAAGGGGAGGATCGGGTTGGACATCAGGAAGATTTTTTTTTGCTGAAAGGGTGATTAAGCATTGGAATGGGCTGCCTGGGGAGATAGCAGAGTCACCATCCTTGGAGGTGTTCAAGAAACGACTGGACATGGCACTTAGTGCTGTAGTTTAGTTGACAAGGTAGTGTTTGGTCAAAGATTTGACTCCATGATCTTGGAGGTCTTTTCCAACAGTAACAATTCAATGATTCTGATTTTACAGTACCTGAACTCAGGGCTTACTGAAATGCCTTGAGAGAAAGAGAGCAGGTAACCAGAAGGGGGATAAGTTAGTTCTTGATCATTAGATCTGTTTTAATGATGTGGTCAGATCTGCAGGGGCTATGACGTGCCAGCAGCCCCAGGACTCTTACCGTAAGGAACTTCCCTGTTCCAGCTCTGCAGAGATGGTTTTTTCAGCTCTGAAACATGTTGGTTGCTATCTGACTTGCCCAGTAATACTGGGATTTCTCAGAGTATCTGAAATCTCTCATGTGTTTCCTCTTTTGGGGATCGTTGGAGGGGGAGTCATCTTATTATTTTTTTTTTTTCACTTTCAGTGTTAATACAACTGTTCGGGTTTCCTCGCATAGTGACTCCACAATACTGAGGTCATGACCTAGACCTGCTTTCTTTGTATCTTCCTTGTTCCTGGAAGTACCTCCCACTTCATCCTCTGCTTTTACGTAGCTTGAGATAGCTTGATCTTCTTTTTACACAGTGAAATCTGAGGAAGGGAACTTTGTATTAAGGTGTTTGTAAGATTGAACTGCACTGGATAGCAATGGCAATATCTAAATAAACAGGAGCACTGCTAAATCCCTGTATTTTAATTCTCTCTGGTTTTCAAAAACTGGTTTAATTCTAGGGAGAAATGTGTGTGGCCAGGAAAGAAGAATTTCCAGGACAGACTAGATGTTCCAATTTTTCTGGGGCCTAGAGGCATTTGGAGCTGTCAAAAACTGTTCTGCTGGAGCTCTGGTTCTTGTCCACAACACAAAAGAGCTTTGCATTTTTTGAACTGTGTAAAATAGTCATTTGAAACTGCTTTCATTTCTCTTTAATGTTGAGGCTTCTGGGATGTTTGCACTGCAGGCATTACATGTTGGTCAAATGACAGCCTGAACCTGTAGTGAGACATTGCTGCGTGGTCCTGGGAAGCAGTGTATGTAGATGAAATATGAGTGGATCTGAAATGCCTGTCCATGCTGAATAATTTACCTGGCTCAGTTATCAAAGTGCTCCCTTCTGGAGCACAGTGCAGAGCTTACCTCACTTGTTCATAGGTAAGCCAGTCTGGTTTCCCCTGCCCCTTCTGCAAAGAGAAACAGGGGTATCCCTCCTGCAATGGCAAGAGTTATCTCTTGCCTCTGGGCTTGCCCTAGGCATCATATCTCATGGAATACTTTGCAGGAAGAAAAAGGTTGAGAGCAGGCAGTTGTTCACATTGCTGCTGCTGTGGGGCTCTGGCCTTTGTGCCCATGAGGAGGGTGAAAGCTTTTATCTGTGGCAGCTGTGCTGGAGTCCTTTGGGAGTCAGAACCTCATGCTTGCTTGGGGGTTTTGTGCTCAGCCTGGTGTGGTTTCAAATGCAAGCATTTAATGCTCACTAATGAGCAAATGCCACAAACTGTGTAGAAACTGCATGTAGCTGCAAATTAGGAGGAAAACAATAGCACCAAGTGAAGCCAATGTGTTTAAAGCTGGCAGTGATCGAGCAAAGGATTCAGATGTATAGCCTCCCCTCCCTGCTTTTTCTCTCTTTGCCACCCTTCTCCTCTGTCTGGCCAGGCTCCAGTCGCTGGGTAATAAATCTTAGGTATGAGTTGATTGTTGAAAATAACTTCTGGAAGAAATGGCTTTGCTATCTTAGAATCAGGTGTGCTCTTGAAGGATCTGTAGTATAGTGTCCTGGCTAATCTGCCTGTCTTTGCTTTAGACATAAGGGATAAAAATATTAAGTGGTCTGTGAAATACTCCTTTTCCCAAAAAAAGACTTCATTTTGGGCAAAACTGCACCATTTTGATGGAACACTTGATACACAAGTGCTATGCAAGAAAACTTGGCTTCCAGGAAATGGTGTAACGATCTAAGAATTACTCTGTTGTCACCTCACTCCTTTATCATTTGCCTTTAAATACATTTGGTTTATTCCTTCTCCTGTCTGGCAAGTAGTAAAACAAGTCTTAATAAACTGTTTTAGTTGTTTTCCTTCTGTCTCCACACTTCACTTTGTTTCCTTCTGGTGTTCAGTTAAACTGGTGTATTCAGATCTGATGATGAAAACAAGAAGAGGGGTTTTGGAGGTTTGAAAATAACCAGAACTTTTAACTGCTGCAAAATTGGGCATCTGTCTCCCAGAATGAGAGTGGGCAAAGAAGGCAACCACAGTATCTCTGTAAACACTGAAAGCTGCTGAAGGGAAGGAGAGATTTGTGTAAGACGGTTTGTATGACATGCCACTTAAAGCAAAAATGTCTTCCTTTTTGCAAACTGGCTTTGTCATTCTCCAGCCTTTGATGGTGGACAAAAGTCATAGAGTCACAGAATGGTTTGAGCTGGAAAGGATCTCTAGAGATACCTAGTTTTGTAAAATGATTGCTGTTTGCCAGGTGCCACCTGCTGAAACTGTCCCTCAGGTGAAGAAGGAGAAGCACAGTACACAGGCCAAGAACAGAGCAAAGAGGAAACCTCCCAAAGGAATGTTCCTCTCCCAAGAAGATGTGGAGGCTGTTTCCGCCAATGCAACAGCTGCTACCACTGTACTCAGACAACTGGACATGGAATTAGTCTCAATCAAACGACAGGTAGGAATGGGATAGTACAGGAATAACTGCTGGGTTTGGTGGTAGTGCATGTTGCAATCTGCAAAGCTGGCAGAAATTTGTAGCTTGGCAGTGGTGATGCACAATGCTATGTGCCTTAGTTGACAAGCTGCTGTCCTTGTGCTCTGAATGCAGCTCCTGGCTTTACATCTCTTATGTTTTATTTCTGTGGGCAAGCCTGCTTTAGACCTGAAGTGAAGCAAGGAAAAGTTCCGTAGCAGGGACTTGAAGGACCATTTGTTGTCATTTAGTTTTTCTTGCAGTTCAGAATTCCATCTGTTTTAACTGTAACTTTCCTCAGGTGACCTTGGTTTCAGCGGTATCTGATTTCCATCTGCAGCAGCTGGTTTCCTTTGCCTTTTCATGTGGTATTTTAGAAGTGGCAGATATGTTTGGCTTAATCCTTAGGCAGGTATCATACAAACTTCCTATGTACCTCTTGCTTCCCTGATGGATCTGCCTTTTGAAACAGATGTTTTTCAAATATCTGTGAGTAAATACAGGTTTACTACATGCATTTGTTGCCTACATCTGAGCATTTTGCTGTTTCTAAAGCAGAGATCTGTCTCAAGCTCTTTATTAAACTTAATAGAATTGGTATTTTGGCCTGAAGCCTTTTTCTTGGCACTCTGGGAGAAGCTGAACTCTCTAGCAGTCTTTGATTCATTACTTGCTGCAAATGGGGTTGGTCTTCTTATGCTGGGCTTTATACAGACCTGGAACTTGGGGCAGTTCTTACTCCAAATAACTTGTAGACAGCTGAGAACAAATTAAATAGGATCTCCTGATTTGCCAGCTGCTTCTGCTTTACATTATTCCAATATAGCAAACTTTCTTTTTGTGAGAAAAACTGGAAGGCTGATCTTGTGAGGTTCCTGCCAAGGCTTCTGGAAAAAGGCTTGTCCACAGATATTTTTAAATCCTTGTTAAAGGGATAAAACTTTCTTTTCAGATTCAGAATATCAAACAGACAAACAGCGCACTCAAAGAAAAACTTGAAGGTGGTATAGAACAATACAGACTTCCAGAGGTGAGATAATTTTCTGACATTTGTTAATTGTGAAGATAAATGCTAATGGTGTTCTTTAACTAACAGTTAATTCCTTGTTGCACTTCTGAGAGGTTTTTATAAGCTCAGATACAAGTGAAAGAATATAAATGAAGTTACCTAATTTTTTTTTTTTTTTTTTTTTTCTGTCTAGGTCGTCCAGAAATTTAATGCACGTTGGACCACGGATGAGCAGCTTCTTGCTGTGCAAGGTATGGCACTACAAGTTTATTTGTACTTCAGTTGTTGATAGTCAAAACACTGCTGCATTTCAGAGCTGAGTTTCCCTTCAGTGCCTAATGAAGGACTTTGATATTGTCATGTACTAATGCCCAAAGAATGTGTTTGAAGGAGGAAACAGTATTCCCCCTTCCCCTCCCTGAGCAATATAAATTGTATCATGTGAATGTTTGCAAATAATGTCTGCTCGTCCAAGCTTTCAGAAAGTGAAACTCTGCTGGAGTCACTGCTGTGTTCTTTGCCTGCATAACTTTTCAAGTAGTACAGGCAGATTTACACAGTACTTGTACATTTGGCTCTGCCCATCTTTTACTACACCTTTATTTTCTTCCCTTCTCCAGGGCTAGTCTTAACTATCTCTTGCCCAATTCAGACTTTTTTTTTTTTTTTATCCTGGATTAATCTGAAAAAGACTTGAAACCTTGACAAAAGTTCAGTTTTGGATCTTTGTGGTGTGACTTAAGCCTGATTTGTGGTCTTTTGTGGAAATAACCCATTGCTTTTGTTTTTCTTTTTGTTGCTTTTAGCAATCAGGAAATATGGCCGAGACTTTCAGGCAATCTCTGATGTGATTGGAAACAAATCTGTGGTGCAAGTGAAAAACTTTTTTGTAAATTATCGACGTCGTTTCAACATAGATGAAGTCCTACAGGAGTGGGAGGCAGAGCACGGCAAAGAGGAGACAAATGGAACCAATAGCCAGAAGCCTGTAAAATCCCCTGATAATTCCACTAAAATGTCTGAAGAGGAAGATGAGGTAAATCTGATTTAAAAGTCACATGAACTTCCCAATCTGAGCTTGGTTCAGATAGATATGTGTGTGTGTGTGTGTGTGTGTGTGTGTATTTATGTATATATGGTGTTTGCAAAAGTCATTTTGGCAATCTTCAATCTCAGCATATTTCACTTCATCTGGATATACAATACCAGTACTGATTTTGGGAATTGGGAAATCCAGACTTGTAGGAAAGTGGAAAGAGAACAGCAAATTTTCAGCCCTCTAACAGTATGTCATCAGAACAAGGATGTTTTAATACCTCTTGCTGCTGAAGCCGCATGCATCTTTATCTCACTTGGATGTTTTCCCTGCACTCAGTTTTCCTAGCTCTTCTAGGTTTGGCTTTGTGGGACCACAGAGTCTTCTGGGCCAAAGCTCACTTTTTCATTTTTAGTGAGCAAGTGGTTTCACTCAGGTAAAGGGAAGAAAGTTATAAACAAGATGAGTGTGTGAAACTTCACTCTGGAATTACCTAAAGGCAAAGTTTGCTCGATTTTATGGCTGTTTCTGTGAAGACAGAAATTCTAGAAACAGCCTTTCCTTGATGGAGGTTCACAGAGTTAACACTTCTCCAAAGGCCATGTAGGTTTGAAGTTAACAAAGAGAGAATAGAATGTTTAAGTATGGAAGTTAGATACAAAAATTTAGTATTAACACAGTCTTTAAAAAAAAAACCCTGGTAGAGGTTTGTGTGTTAAAAGTGTCTGATCAAGGACTCCCTTTAGTCTAATTTATAAGACAACTTGATGCAAAAGCTGTATATTATAAATGCAAGCACAGTAAACAGCGTAAGGCGAATTTTGGTCGTGCATGGAATAAAGACTTCTCAGTGTGCTGTATATTTTTGTTGCTCTGATTAGGGTTGGATCACTTGGGCACTGGCCTTCAGACATCCAAAAAGCAGAATTTCACTGCTTCACAAACCCTAATAACATGCAATTCAAAGATGCTTACATTTGGGAACTAAGTCCAAAGCTATGACAGATGAACAAGACCAAACTCAGAAAACTTGCCTTCACAGGAGTGTGTGAGTGACATTGTTCCATTCTTCCAGAATTGAGAGGTGGAGCAAAGCAGCAATGGTATTGGTACATAGCCACCAATTTGAAAGATTGCTGTTGTCACTGTCTTTTCCTGTGACCAGTAGGATTATATGTTGGCAATGCAGAACTTTTCTTCTCTGAGCCCTCTGAGATTCTTACTAGCTTCAAATACACCCTTGCCTCTGAAAATTGAGGTTAAAAAAGGGCAGTTTTACTGACATAGGGGAAAAAAAAAAAGCAGCATCAACTCCAGTCTTAATTCCTATGTGTTTACATTCCCAACAACAAATCCCAGTATGCCTCAGAAAAGGGAAAGCTGCTGGAATTCCTCCCATGTGCCAGGGTTGTCTGTTTTGTCACTGTCAGTACCATGGACCTGGGCTGAAGTTTGGAGATGCAAAAAAGCCTATGTGTATTCATTTTAAACTAAATGTCTGCTTTTTCTCCCCGCTTCCCTCCAGGCTACTTCTGTTCTTGATGTCAGATATGCATCTGCTTCGTGAGAAGGTGCTGTAGCCTAGAACAATTTGTGTTGACTACTGTGTTATCCAGGATATCAGGTATTAGCAAACCTCAGACAGCCATCTGCATCATATCTGTGGACAAGCAGCTATTACCAAAAAAAAAGGCAAACGCTTCCAGTCCTGTGCTACATCTGCCTTAATCTCCCCTCATTCCTCCATACTGCCTCCACTTTCTTTCAAAAGCACCCAGGTAGCTCAGCTCTCCATTTCACCAACGTCATGCTTAAGCATGGGGACTTCTAGAACCAGTAACACCTGTCTATAAATTTTGACCAACCTGCAAAACAAGGAGCTCCTTAGCAGCCCCACAGTAACTCTACACATTAGGAGTTCTTATAATACTTGGTCTGTAGGGTATAAGTATGTATTGCTGCATGGCCTTGTGGTCTCCGCTTCCTGTGTATTCTTACGATGACACTATGATTAGTGAGCTTTCTATAAAGGAGGGGCCTGTGCACATGCCAGCCATGTCGGGTTTGTTCTGCACTGACAGGACATGTTAGCAAGCAATCATGAATAATGCAAAGTGATAGGTAATGTTATTTCTAAGGTTTGGTCAGTTCAAGGTTGTAGATGTAACTCATTACACTTCTGGTTTGTGCAATTCTTTCCACTGTATTTGTGTGTTCTTGCTTCATAGAAAGCTCTCTAATTGAGCATTTTATTCCTGTATATTTTAATGGCTTTTATTTAGTGCAAAAGGGAATACTTAACCTGAAACTGTTTGATATGCTATTTAACCCCTGGCATTCAGCATTTGCATTGTAACTTGTTAAGTGAGTGCTACACAACTTTCTTTTTCCTGATCCTCTGTGGGATTAAGTCAAAACAACTTTCTCTGGTGCCTCTCCTTTTGGGGAATATGTGCCTTTTTGCATTTGGCTACCACAGATCACTTTCTGTCCCAGTGTCTCATTCCTCTTCAGAGCGCTGTTTGCCAAAGACATCAAACTGCTTCTCCCACTAGAAGTTTGGACGAGGGTTGGAGCACAAAATTCAACCTTCAAGAGTTTTTGGTTTCTCGGAAGTGTAATGGAGAAGAACTGGGTTAATTCTCATTGGCCATTTTAACCCTTCTGAAGCACACATCGCTTTCATGTTCTGAACCAAAATATGCAATTTAAAATCTTAAGAGGTGCTTTTCCAAATACTTGGTGCATGCAGCTTTCAAACCCCAGCCCTCTGCTCGGATGGCCTGTGCTGTGGCCTATCTAGCTGGCTTGAACTGGAACTGTTCTTGCAAGTCCCCTGGGAGGACTTTGCATCTTGAACAAGGTGGTTGCTGACTGCCAAGCAGACAGTGTCCAGAGAAGCTAGAAGCAGCAGTATTACTTCTTGTCCATTGGAAAGCTGCAAAATAACACTAGTCACAAAGCATTTTAAAATGGTTAATTTAATGATGTTGGAAGAAACCACCAGGTGTCTTTGCAGGTGGAAAAAAGGACCTTTCTTGCCTCTCTTCCTCCGCAGAGTATTCAAGCCAAGATGGCACACAGTCATGTACAGCACCAGCCTTTCTTAACACAACTTGAAATGAGCTAGCTCGTGGCCTGGCCTGCAGCTGAGGTGGTGGAGCTCAGAGCTGGGCCCAGGACTTGGTGCTGAGGTTTGGCTGCTGGGCTGTGCTGTGCTGTGTGCTGTGGTGGCTCTGCTCTCTGTACCCCAGCAGGGCAGGCTAATGCCAGCTGGGCAGTACAGCTAGCTCTGGCACCTCCTGCAGTGTGGCCACAGCCCAAGGAAAGGCAGGGGAGGTGGCCTCCTGTAGCACTGAGGTGTGGCCTTCCCCTTGGGCTGTGTGTGAGGAAGGGAATTCAACATCAGAAGCTGGGTGGCAACACACAGGCACAGAGTAGGTAGAGATTTCCTAGGGCAAGGTAGAGTGTGGAGCCCCAAGAGGGCCTGTTTCAGAAAGCACTTGGCAGCTGTTTCTGAGCAGTTCCATTCTAGTAGCTCCAGAGAGATCCTCCAAGGTGATGGGAGGGAGCTATTCCCTATCCTCTGTATTGCTCTTGGTGTCTGTACAGCTGTTGCTGGGAACTGGCAGCTCTGGTGATTCAGATGTTCCTTCAGACCTGTGCCAGTTGGATCTGGGAGTCTCTTGTGGGAAGGAATGCTAGGTGTTAGCCAGTGTGAATTAGGAATAAAGACCGGGCAAATAGCACTGTGAATCCAGTTGACAGTTGTGGTGTAAAGCAATGCTGCTCTTTAGAAACACTCTAGTATTAAATATTAAACCTCCTGCTGGTACCAATGCATGGAGACAGGTCCTCGCCGGTGTGGGAATGGCGTGGGAGCTCACATCCTAGCTGGGGGAACTCATCAGGAGAGGCTTCTGCTAGAGATTTAGGTAACTGTGAGGACTTCTCATCGGTTTTTGCCCTCAAATCTGTCCATCTTATGATCAGAAAAGTTGTGTTTTGGCTTCATCCCCATGGGGTAGGGGGAAACGTGTATAATTTGTGATATTAGGAAGAAAAAAGTTGTTTAATTACTTTTCAGTTGACTGCTATCTTATTGTAGTTGATACATGCAATATAATAGCACTGTATTTTAAACGTTTAGTTTTTTACATTCTCTTGAACTATGTTTTTAAATGCGATAAAATCATTTTAGCTTTTGAAATGGTTTGACCTTGTTTAGGTGAAGACCCTCTTTTTCTTTTGTTAAATGGGTCAAGCATTAGATACATCAACTGGTTGCATTCTGACTAGAAGGGTCCACAAAGATAACTGCATAAGATAGAATATTCACTTAAATTTTGTTTTCTTAAACTATCAATGTGAATGTCATAATTATATATATTTTGTGGAAAATGGGAAATTATTTCTCCTAAGTATAAGTTATTGTGCAAAATATGGTATCGTTAAAGAAAATGATAGTTTAAGTTTTAGTTTTAGAAATCTTAAAGATATAAAAGTGTATTGCATATGCATAAACAAATTTCATTTGTTCTATTTAATTTTTATGTAGTTGTGTAAAGTGCTAGGTAACTTCTTTTCTCACTTATCCATTAAAACAACCTTGTTACTTGAATATTCGTGTTTAACTGGTTTGAAACAGTGATCAATTTTTGTAATATAATCTTATAACCAAGGGAAAAAAATACACGCCTCAGTTGTGCTTAACAGTAAAGCAACAATGTACAATCAGATGCTTCAGACCATAGTAGCCATACCTGGTAGTGCAACCACAATGGTTGTGTCTCAATATATTTAATACCAATGGGGATAATGGTTTCTTAATATATTTTTACAAGTTCACAACCAGGAAGTCCCCATAAATATCCACTAGAACACTTTTTTAATAGTTAAAATAAGAGTGAAACTCTTACTCTCTTAAAGCAATGTCCTGACAAACATTTTTCTTTCCTGTACAAATACATCAGAAACATTATGTATTAAAATATGCTCATTGTCACTTTAAATTTCAGTTTTTATTTTATGAAATCGCTAATATGCTGTTGGTATTCTTGCACACCAAATATGAGCCAAACAGTGCATTACACTAACTTGATCACTGGATTTGTGAACAAAAATCTCCCAAGTCAATGAAATGCAAAAATATCAAAGGAGATTTTTTTTATAATGCATTTTTTTTCAAATTGGTATGAATTTGTGCACAGCCCATTCTGTGATGAGTGGCCTGATATTTTACAAAAAAAGGAGGAAAATTGTTTTATTAGCTCCAGCTTGTCTTCAGTAAGTCAAAAAATCTAGTGATCTTGTGCAATGCCCCTAAAGCAAATACTTTCTGCCACTCCCTGGATTAATGCAGCTTTTCCTGTTGATAGTAAAGCACAATTGCAGTGAAAGTTACAGTTCAGAAGATGGAAGGTCAGTATAGTCTATGCATGTTGTATAATAATGAGTGTTTACATTCATATTCTCCTAAAATAAAATTTATACTGGAGTGTATAGTATTCCATTATGTAGATTTTATCAATTTTGTTAACTGCTTATAGATTGCTTAAAAGAAGTTTTTTCAAGATTTTAAAAGATGTATAAGGTTAAGTTTGCAAATATAATGGAAATGCTGTATAGCTTTTGAAGTGATGAAATACTCGTTGGGATTTTAAAGAAAGTATGTTGTAATAATGCTGTTGTAAGTAATATTTTAAATGTCTTTTTTGCCTGTTTTCTATTATTCAGCACACTTACTGTGATGAATGTTCATAGCATTATAAAATTGCTTAGCCACTGAAAAGTAATATTTGGTTTTGGATTATTTTACTGTATGAGGAATTATAGTGGGGTAAATTCCTTTGTGAAATTCTACATAACTCATTTTTCTATGATTTCCAATGTTTGCTGACATCAAATAAAATTTTTTCAAGCCATTGATGTAATAAAATATGTAGTAAAATGTTATTGACGTAAAGTGTGGTTCTGATGTGTAACTGAGCCCCTACCTTTCAGATTTTGGTCAGGAGATGCAAAAAGGGTTTGCCCTTTCCTGACAGCGTCATCCCTAAGATAAAGAGGACTTGCAGAATAAACTGCCACCATTTCATGTCAAAAGCACTTGGCTGTACAAGTCATCAAGATTGTCATCTTTGTCCTAAAATGAAAAAAACACTTTTAAAATATATAGGAAAAGGCAACAGTTGCCCTCAAAGCTTAGCAGTGGGCAGTGTTGCTATTGAGGATGCTCAGAAGGGCAGGAAATTTTGCACCTTGGAATTTTCAGTCAGATCATGGTTTCTGTCTTCACTCTCTGGGGTGCTGCTAAGCACTAAATGCAGAAGCACAGACAAGACTTCATGAGGCAGTTTGGGGGAAACTGCTTTGCCTTGCCTTGTTACACTGAGCAGGCAGGTCCCAGCAGGGCCCTGGGTTAGCACAGGACAGGTGACAAGAAGTTCACTGCTTTGCTTGTGTGAGTTAAAGGCAGCAGAGCTCCTACAGCAGGACACTGGTGGTTTCCAGCTCTGCAGCCTATGGAGGGCTGGAATTAGTCATGCCTTTCTATATCGTAAAGCAAAGGGGTGGGGAGGGGTGGAGAGAGGTTTGGGGTTTTGGAAGAATAGACAGCATTTTTGAGAGCTGAGGGTGTTTCCTTACTGGAAAGCATTCCTTGTAATTTTCCTGCTGGTAGAGAATATGGTACCAATATTGTAAGGTAGCAATCTGCTTTTTTAGGGGAGTTGTTTGACTTGAAGCACTTAAACCTTCAATACAAACCAGCCCTTCTTGCCCGTGTGTCCCCCAACTCCAAAGTAAAACAAAGAGAAATGAATAAAAAAAAGGAACTTCCTTTCATTCAGGTGAGGAAATGGGGACTTCCCCTGCCTGAACACGTACTCTCCTGAGGAGTCTAGAAACAAAGGTAAAGTAGTGATAATACCATTGTTTCTGAAACCACAGGTGCTGTATCTGTGCCTGGTAATGGTATGTATTTGTAAATGGGAATGCAGCATTGAGTTAAGGTTGTATTATTCCTGATAGCTTGTCCTACATAAACAAATTGGAATCTGAACATGGTGGCACTGAGCACTTCTCCCTTAGGGTAGGAGCTGCTTTGCAGGATGTGGTACGAGCTGGAGTTCAGGTGGAAAGGGAAGAATGCAGTGCTGTTAAGTGTGCTGAGGTCTTAATCTGATCTCCAAGTATCAGCTTTATGAAGTAACAGTATAAGCCTGGATCTAATTTAATAAACCATCTTCCAGTCTGAAAGATGCAGAGTGATGTTTGGGAGAGAAAACCAGGTATCAAACCTATTACTCACCTCTAAAGCATGCTCTGGCTTATCCACCCAAATAGCCTTTGAAGGAGTAAGAGCGAATGTAATTTCTGGTCTTGCTTTTAGTAAACAGTCAACAAAATGTGTGTGTACAAACAAACTCAAAACATTCTGTGAAGGGCCTGCTGACAGGAGTAGAGAAATTGCTATGGAAGAACTGAGAGAATCACTGTAAAATTTTATGGGAACTAAGTTTCTAAGGTCATCAAGAAGGGAATTCTTGAGGAGAGTACCATAGAGGAGGTCTGAACTTTGATAGATGGAGAAATCACCTGGAAGTTTCCCCTAGTGAAAGGGGAGAAGTTTGTACAGAAGAAGGCTGCAGGCCTAGCCTAAGAAGTGCAGCAAAGGGCAGGAATTTCTGATTTGGGTAAAAACGTTGACCAGATAAGGAGTTCACACTGAGCAGATCAAGAAATAGGAATCATGTCATGCTGACTTCTTGTTTGTAGCTGGAGATGAGGATGTGGGAGAGGGGAGGTGTTTGTTCTGATTCTGGATGTGTCCTCAGTTTTCATGAAGTAAGTTTGCAACAGGAGAAGGTGTGCAGAATGATGGAAATAAAATGTGAACTGGGAGATGTTTTTCCCTATGCACACTTTGGGGGAACAGACCTAATTTGTCTGACATCTAGCATATGAGACTGTGGCTTAGCGAGACCTGAATAAGCTTTTGAAATGGAAGATGAGACCGTGTGTGTGACAAAACGGAACTGATTTCTAAAAGAAAAAGATGAATAGGAGATCTAGGCAGCTGCAGACTTCTTGATGCTGCCTTGTGTATTCAAGGTTTAAAATAAGACACGATGGAAAGGTGAATTAGGTGAGTTAATGAACTAGAAGAACGGGTGCAGTGAGTTTGCCAGAGATCCATGTGTGCCTGACTAGTCATGGCAAGGTGCAGGATTCATCTGTGGGTAAGGATATCACTGCCTGAGCTCACTGTCCAGAATCCCATAGAGAGAAATAAGCTTTTCTAGGGTATAATTAATTTAATTCTAAATTAGATGTTGAAAACTGATCTAATGTATTACATCCTGAAAGTGCTTATTCCTTTCCTTATTATAGATCAAGGTAGAGCCTAGGGCTCTGTCTCTGATGTGGGAGCTGGGCATTAACCACATTGGGGCCATGGCTGCCTGGGCTTAACCCAAGAGGGGACAAGGACTTGGGCCCCTCACTGCAGTGCTGGACAAAGAAATGTTGATGCCTCATACCAGTGATTTGGAAAGTTCCTCTAGGGTATTGTGTTCCTGCTGCAAGATACAGTGGGGAATCTGGGATGGTCAGAAACTTCTGGAGCTTCTAGGAAGATCCTTGAGATCCCAAATTTTTATTGTGTGTTGAAATATGCCTCTTGATTACAGAACTAGCTCCCCTGTGGCTTGGAACCTTTTCAATGCTCTGGAAATGTAGCTTTATTGTGTGGGGTACCTCACTGGGCCAAATTTCCATTCCTTTGAGCCCTGTATCCCACCTCTCCAGGTAAGAAGTGTCCTGTGAAGAAATGTCACTAATGCTGAAAATATTATATATTTTCTACCATTTTTAGCTTTTCCAGTACAATTTTAGGGACAGCTTTTCTAATGCCAAAAGTAGCTTTGTGTCTCTTATCAATATGTTGTGCTGTTAATGCTCTCAAAAAAATAAATTAAAACCAGCTATTAATAAACCAGACCAAAAAGCAGTCAATTGGATGTTCTCCTTTAAGCTAATTCCCTTTTGCTGCGTGACTGGTTCTGCCCCTTGTACAGTCAAGTCTCGCTGGTGCAAATATTCTGAGAAGATAACTTTTAAGCTTAAACAAATTATCCTTTAAAAGTATTTGTATAAAGATTTCAGTTTCTGCAATTAATCACGGGAGGCTGTGGGTTCAGTGCCGTGCCTTACTCAGGAAGCAAACAATACCCTGTGCCTGTGCTCCATCACAAGCAGCCTCTCACTTTGACTTTCAATGAGTGACCCAGAACCACCGTGGGATTTAGGAGCAGAAAAATAATTTAAGAGAACTGTTCCATGCACACAGGGAAGATAAACTAGTCAAGCAATTTGTTATGAACAATGCCTTTGGCCCAAGGCATGGATGGATAACTTCTCTTCCTCACGGTTTTATTTTAGTGCATTGTTAGCAGTGAGTACTGGGATCTGCCAGGGCTCCAGATTTGTGGTTCAGAATTCAGTGTCAAGAAAAAAAGATCATAATAAATATCAACTGACTTGCGTCTTCTCTTCCCCCAAATGTGCACTGCCTAGAGCCTCCATGAGAAATACACTGAGCCCTCTTCTGCCAGCCTGGCTCTCAGTGTGCAGAAAAAATCTCTTACAATAAGGAGAAAACTTTATTTTTGTGTTTGTGTGTGTGCATATGTATATAAATATATACATAAATTACCTGACTCCCTAACTTCTGCTGGATTTCCCAATGTATTTTTTGTATTAATGCTTTAAACCACAAATCCCCCAAATGAGGGGCTGTAGCCCCTGCTCTAGGCATTAAAAGAATATGGAGCTTAATCCAAGCTTTGTTCAGTGCATTTACATAGTCTGCAGTGAGAACTGTACCAGGTGGATAGTAAATAACTTCATAATGTTAGAGCAAATGCAGTTTTAAATGATTACCTGTCAGCCTCTCATTATGTGGGGGCCAAGCACAAACTTGACAAGGACGTGCCTTGCTAATGAGGGGACAGGTGTTGGTGTGCTGTGAGGAGCAGCAAGATTTTAGCAATGCTTTATTGACTCGAGAGAGCATCCAGCTCCTCAAATGGCTTTCTTATTAGTTAGTTTTGAGGACACAGAGGAGGGAATTTTGTTGCATTCATGAAATATTTTCCTTTTCACTTCATCCACTGGAGATGGTAATTTCCTGGATTAAACTGTATAATCCCAAGGATTTCACTGGTAATTGTGTTAACAAGAGGGCAGTGGATGTGGTCCGGTTTCCCATCCTTCTGCAAAGTTTTGCTTCTGTTAGGAAAACAAAAAGTTATCTGTAAAATCAAACAAAGAGGGGGTTTGTTATTTTTGTCACTGTTCTTGCATTTAAAGATTGCCATAAAGCAGTGGAGTCATCTCTGTTTCTCTTGCAAAGGTGCATTTTTTCGTTTAGCAGCTCAGTTTTGTTTCTACAGCCTCCTGGGATGGAGAGGTCACAGTGCTGTATGAATGAAAGCTGAGTAATTGAGATGGTTTTCAATGTTTTTGCATTTTACTAAAAAGTTTAATGTTTACTTAATGGCCTGTAAATCCTCAGGAGAATATGTCTTTTTTTAAAAATTCAGAACCTATGAAAGGCTTCAATCAACTGCTGGTTGCGAGGGAGAGCTCACAGCATTGCTGCAAGTTGCTGATGTGCTCATGGAGGTGGAGCAAAACTATAATTCCTGCTAATTTCTGCCAAACCTAAATCAAGGTTAACTCACCTGTGAGCTGTCTGACATCTGCAGATGGGCAGCGTTAGGCTGTGCCTTCCCAAGAATTAGTCAGTCCTAGAGTAATGACCAGTTAGGGCTTGCATTGCCAGCCTGTGGGTGTTGGGGAGGTAGAATCCTCAGCTAATATTTCACAGTTACAGAAGGGCAATTATGTACCTAAAGAAGATGCATTTCCTAATCCTTGTGATACATGGCTACCAAAAGCCCCAGAATGCCATTTCAGGCACTGTGCTCAAGCAGAGTGTTGTACAAGAGGTTTGTGGTGGATGTTGTCTAAGAGCAAAGGGTTATTTTTGGCTTGTGTAAGACAAGCCCAGTGAAAAGTCAACACTGGTGGGAAGGGGCTGACTTGAGCTGCATGTGGCTGTGTGTCCCTGTTTGAGGAACATCACAGAGGCTGAGGTCTTGTAGCAGACTGGAGGGATGGGTCCTTGGCTGGATGCAAGAAGCTTTTGGAGAGAGATGTCAGTGTGGATTTGCTCTCTGAAGGTTGAGGTTCTCTGACACTAGAAGGATATTGCCCTTGGTGTTGGCTTGCTCCTTGGCAATGATGGTATTTTTAGCAGGTTTTTCTGGAAACTCCTAACCAGGCATAATCAAAGCACAAAGTTGGAGAGCACAAAGAAGAATGTCTTGATGTTACACACATCAACAAGATTGCTGGGCTGTGTTCCAGCTGCAGACTAGCGTGGGTGGCTAGAAATCAACAAAAGGTACCTGGAACCTATGCTGGGAGCAATGGAAGCACCATCTCAGTCTGTGGGGGAGTTTGGGCTTGGGACTGCTGCCATGATCCTGTCTCTAAGGCCATTCCTGAGTAATGGATGAAAAGTTTGGTTTGTTTCCCCTGCTGAGTCTCGCTGCACATCACAAATTCCCTTTTTTCACGACAGCCTTTTATAACAGGTTGTTCTCCTAGAATAGCTGGAGCTTTGGAGAACACTGTCCAAATTTCATCAGTGTGTGACTATTTTGTTCTAAATGAGTTGTTTTGTAGGCAGACCCCCAAGGGCCACTTGCCTGGGTGGCTTTAGCTTGGATTGGTTTATTTTTTGTACACAAATTATTCCTTTGAGATTCCCTTTGTGATTTCTGTTCAGCTGTTTAGGTGTCTCGGATGAGAAGACAAAGTAACATTTCATTTAAGTAAATTAGTACGTGAAAACTGTGTGTCCTGAAGTGTTTGATTAATGCTTGCAGAGGCCTTTGGAAGCCGTGTGTTTGTGGTGGGAAGCTGGGCAGTGTGTGCAGGCTGCTGTCTTAAATAGTTCCTGGAGCAGAAGCTGGGGAAGAAACTGTCAACCCTACAGGAGGAAGGGGCATGGATGTGCCCTTGCATTTCCTCTGCACTCCATCCTGACCCCCCTTATCAGGAGGCCTTTCATGTTGGAAGCTTGGCGTAAATCTGGATTACTCTTGCCATTCAAAGCTGCTGAAATGAACTGGCAAAAAGTCCACCTCTTGTCCAGCAGTGAGGCTGAGGCTGCAGAAGGGCAGTGGCAGGAACGGTGAGGGGCTAGAGGGAAGTGGTGCAAGTCCTTGGGGGATGGAAAGGAGGAGTGTAGGCTGTGCCCCTGGTGCAGGGAGCAGCTTGGAGCCCTGAACTGAGAGGATTTATTTCTGCAGGAGATGATTTTTGGCCAGGGAGGGTGAACAGGTGGATGCTTCAGCCCAGGCAGTGTGGTAGGGCTAGAAATTAGCTCTTGACAAAATCCTGGATATGAGGCGGCAAAGGGAATTAATCATTAGCAGACCTGAGTGACAGATGTGCCGCATTCTTTATTGCTGTGAAACTTTGAGTTTGGTTATCTTTCTACAGAAACTGTTTCTCAACAGCCTGTGTTCAATGCAGGAGTGCCAGGTGGCACCTCCAGCCTGTACTTTGCCAGAGTCAGCAAAGCTCTGAGGAGACAGGGATGGGGAATGTGTTCCCAGTGGTCCTGAAAAGTGATTAATCTTGTCAGATGACAGCCCAAGCAATACCTATTCCAAAGGATTGGGGACTGCTTCAATAAGTTATGAATCACTAATGATTTATTTGGGGGATTTCTGTGAAAAAAGTCTGTATGAATATAATTTGAAGGGGAGGCACAAGCTGTGCTGGGATGCATGAAGGACCCACATGTCTAGTGATAAGTGATCAAGTGGGATGACTTCTTGTAGGTTTTGAAGGCTGGAAACCAAGGAATGGTTTTCAAACCTGCAGCTGCCTTCTGATGGAATGTGGTAGGATCCAGGTGTTGCCCAGCTGAGGGCAGAGGGTCCAGAGGGTCCCAAAAAGCAGGTCCTATTTGCTCAGGTCAGCAGGAGCAGAGGGTGCATGTGGAGCACGTGTTCACCTGAGTGAGGACTGCTCTCCCAAGCCCAGCACTGCTGATATTTCCCTCAAAAGCCTCATACAGCCAAGTGAGAACAGAAGTGAACCAGGCCAAGTGGTGCTGTTCTCTTTGGGAGGAGACATCTCAGGAGGACGAGCCATCTGTACAGGCAATTGTGGGAGCTTGCCCTAATTATGCCTTTCTCCCCTTTCCTCTCCCACACACTTCAGCAGCTCCCATCAGGTAAGGAATACCAATTTATTCATAATAGCATCTGCTTGATGTGACTGTTTCTGCGGCCTTTATCATATCTCTGTGCTTCCAGAACATCAGCTCTGTCACACCTGTAATTTATTCTCAAGCTGTAACATAGCTCTTGGAATGATGCCCAGGTTTGACTTCAAGCAATGATGAATTCACAAGGTCCCTAAGCAAGTGGCTTCAATTTTAACTTACCTTTGCTGCCTTAATTTGCCCAGCATCTCTTTTGTTTTCTACTTGGTATATCTCATTACTTTGCCTTCTGCCAGGTTAAAAAGATTATGATCAGCCACTTCTTCCCAGCCTGCTACTTGTAGATAAGGGGGCAGCTACACCTCAGTCTTATTTTGGATCAGCCAAGTAGTACGAGTTTTCAAAGGAGGACTTTACAGAACTGAAATGCCCTCCACTCAGACTCATGGTATTTGGCACTGGTGCCATGTGGAGGTGAATCTCCCTTCTCCTGTGTTCACTGGAATAAATGATCAGATAGGTACATTACCAGATTCCTGTTTCATGGCTGCATTGAAGATGCTCTGGAAGTCAAGAAATCCATTTAACCTGATCCAAAGTTTCTTCTTTATGAAAGGTGATTTCCTGTCTGTGTTTGTCCTCGTGCATCAGACACAACTTGCTTAGGAAATAAATGTGTGGCTGCTTTGCCTGTTTGAGGAGCCCAGCCAGAGCCCACCTCCCGTGTGACGGAGGATGCTGAGTGCAGAAAGTGATTAAATGTTTGCCTAGCGAGTCGAGCAGCGTGCTTAGCTGCCTGGAGGAAAAGCAGGCTTGTGGGACTCGAGCTAAGCTCATTCATTTTCTGATCCCTGAACTAATCTAACTGAAAAACGAAATACAAAATGAGAGCAGTTCTGCAGTCTCTGCAACTCTGCCTCTAATTGGCAAAGTCCAGGCAAGGCCCCAGGTGTCCCTGAGAAAAAAACAACGTGGTTTCCTCTGGAGGCCTGGGGGGCACCAGGATCTCGAGGCAAAACCTGCCCATGGAGCAGGGAGCTGGATGGAGGCTCCTCTGGGAAGGGCATGGGGTTGGCTCCGGGGGCACAGCAAGCCAGTAGTGCCACCTCCCTCCTGTTCAAGAGCTTTCTAGATGTCACCTTTAACAGAGAGGCACAGCTCATGGGTCTGCATTCCCTGTGGTGCTCTCCCCTGCTGCCTCTCCTCTGCCATAGGGAGAGGTGGGAAATGGTTTGCCAATAGAGGAGCTTCATTGGCATGTTGGGCACGTCTCCTTCCATACTTAACTCCTCATCTTTTTGCTCCTTCTACTCTGTTTATCTCTGGTATTCACATGTTCCAAGTTCAACCAAAAAAAAAAAAGAAAGGGGGAGATGAGTTATTCATGCCCAGGCAAAGGGAACGCAGACCCTTATTCTGGGGTCTTGTCAGCAAATATTGAGTGTTGCCAGGGATTAATGAGGGAGAACCCCATGGTCAGCAGCTATCCTGTTGGGCAGGAAATGCCAGCCCCAGAAGTGTCATGTTAAGCACACTTTTCAGTGTGTGGGAACTGACAGCACAAAACCAAACATTGCTAAACTGCTCACAAATCTTACCCCAACCATGGTGTCTGTTGGGTTCCAGCTCAAGCCAAGTGCCTTGGGATGAAGTGGGAAAAGGGCAGTGGGATATTCTCTTCCCCTTGGGAGTGGCTGATGGTTCTGGGTTGAGCCTTTCTAAAGGTGACTTTCCACCCAGAGATGATGGCATTCAAACCTCCTCTCCTCTTGGAGACCATTGCCTTGCACCTAAGTTGAGGAAAGCATCTCCAGCATCTGAAATAATGGGAAAGCTCTGGGATCTGTGGAAGAGGCTAAAGGAAGGATAAAGGAAACTACTGAAATTGCTTCCCACTAATGCAGTGCCGGCAGTGTTTCACCCACTCGGTTAGGAGGAATGATTAGGGAGATAGTTGATTCTGACCAAGTGGGATTTATCGGAGTCAGCCGGCTGCCGTTTGTCAGCAATGGAGAAAAATTATGTGCTGCGCTGGGAGAGGAATTTGCAAACCCCAGTACAAAATGAGTAATAAGGGTAAATCAATTGGAGATGCACTGTGCTTTTCCTGGGAACGGCAGAGTGAGCAGCACAGCATTTAGTTCAATTGGGAGTGTTAGATAAAATGCTGCATTTCATATGTAGCCATTTACTGATATTTCTTTATTTTTAGAAATACTCTTGGCTTTTGCAATCACATTTCGTTTTGGTATTGCAGCAATATTATTGGAGAGAGACACAGTGGTGCAGATGCTGGGTTTCTTCTTGAGTGCTGTCCCTGTGTTTCTCCAAGTCTTGGGGGGAACTGGAGCCCAAGACCTGCCCAATTTACTGCAGCCTTGGTTGGGTTACTTGGGGATGAGGTATCTACATCCTGCTGCTGCAGCCATGTGCCTTTGAGCAATCCAATTTGGGACATGTTCCCCTTGCCATGTAAGCCCCCAGGCCTCTGCTTCCTGCAGGGAAAGATCAGGTTCACCTTTTTCCCAAGCCTGTATCTCCAGCTTCAGCCAGAGTTTCTCGCTGTGGCTCCTGTGACAAACCCACAAGTGTTAGAGTCCTGACACAAACATGCTGCCCTTGGGGCTGTGCAACCATCAGGTGCTTGCAGGGACACAGGGAGCTTTCTCCAAGCAGGACAGTGCTGTATTATAGCTGCCTTTATAGTGGGTTGGAAACACTGAGCCTTCCACTTTGCTTTCCAGGAGCCCCTGTTGTCCTCTCCCAGTGACCCTCAGCCTCGGTCACTGCAGCACAGAAGGGAAACCTAAATGGCACAGGGATGATGGTCTTCCTTTCCCATGCTTGTGGGAGATGGATTAAAATGATGCTTGGTTTGGTTTTCTTTCCCTTTAACAGAGAACTGTAATTAAATGTCTCTTTCCTTAATGCCTCCTATGGTAATTTGAGACAACTTACTAAAGGCTCGATGGCTGTTCCTGCTGCAGAGCTCTGCTGCCTCCCTCCCAGCACCCTGAGCAAGGTCAGGGGTCTGCTGTGTGAGATGCTGCACTAATACACACTGAGATGTGACTCTTGCTTTAATAACCTACTTCCCAGTAGGTAGCTGGGACCTGTGAACCCCCAAAGGAGGCCTTTATTTTGTTTTTTTTTTTTTTAGAGATGTTCCCTGAAATAGAGGAATGAGATTAATACCATATTTCTCTGTTACTCTTTTTAAAGAGGAAGGGTAAGCCATTGAAAATATTACTTATGCTTTTCCCTGTCTACGCTCAGGCATGTTGATAGGATGGACCAAAAGAGAAGCTTTCTTCAGTGAGACAGTGCTGCTCAGTAGGAAATTTCCTATATGAAAATCTCCCCAAGTAAGGGCAGGAGCGCAGAGATTAAGTGTCAACATGAAGCTTCAGTTGTGGAAAGGAAAATAAATGACAGCTCTGAGGAGAAAATGAGAAGTAATTCAGCATGCTTTAACATGCATACTCTGCTAGGACTTCTAGAACTCAATCAGACTTCCTATCATTTGAAAAAAAAAAACCCTGCAGTCAATTAAAAATCAAGTTGTCCCATGTGGGTGAGTTCAAATGACTAGGCTGGTTTTTTTAAATGTTTACTTCATGTGCTTACACTAATTGAAATGTTAGTTATATTGAATGAGTCTTTAAAAATGCCCTGGCCTCACTATATCCCAGCAAATGTCACAGGGAAAAGCATATTTAATTATAGCCTGCTTCAGGAAAAAAAAAATCAAGATTAAATTAATACTAATGTCTGTTTGAAAAATATAATAAATGTTAGACTAGGTGAGGAAGCATGAACAATCATCGGCAGCTTTGCAGGATACTGCTTTCGCAAATTCATGGAAAATTAAAACCCATTAGCACCTTGAGTCCTTTGCAGAGGAATCTGAGCAGAAGTTGTAGCTGCTCTCCTGCCCTGCTGGCAATGCCTTCGTGGTGGTGTGTGCTGCACCCTCCAGGCAATGCCTGCCCTGGGCTAGGTTACTAGAGCATTCTCTGGACAGAGCCTGGCCAGGGGAAACCAGGTCAGGTGCTGTGCTGTTATCCTGCTCTGGGAAGGAAGGACTTGGTGCAGGTCATGCTGGGCTGGGACTCCTCAGCCTGGAGCAGCATCAATGAGTTGGTGTGGGACAGGGGTTGCAGGGGGTTTAAATCTGTCAGAGGGGAGGCTGCAGGTTACGTGTGGCCCTTGGCCATCAGGAACACAAATTTGTTCCCTTCACAAGTGCCAAAGCAATAAAGCAGACTGGAAGGGCCATCCCAGAATGCCTGCCAGCCTTCAGATGAGTTTATACAGAAGCTGATGCGTAGCCAAAGTGCGAGGACTTTTACTGCCATTAGCAGATGTTGGTGGCTGCCACTTTAAAAATGAGCTCAGCTGTAAATCAGCTTTTCTACCTCTGCAGGATTATTTTTTATTTTTGTAGTTTTCACTGTGCTTAGAGCAGCATCAAATTCTTCTCCATCACCCTCTCCCTGCTCCATTGTTTCCTGTGCCTCTGCCAAAGGCTAAAAATTCCTAGTTTCCAACATGAGCGTCAAGCTTGCGGCAGACCCCTCACAGTGCTCTGGATGCAGAGGAGCTGCCAGAGACCCAGGGGAGCTGCAGCTCCAGGAGCAACTGCTTGGTGCCTGGGCAGTGCTGGATCCCCTGGGATCAGCCAGCTTGCCCCTGCAGGGAGCTCAGCCTGGAGGCTCAGCCACAGCTCTGGGTGGAGGTGCCCAGCCGTGGGTAACAGCCTCTCCACACAGGCTGTACATGTAGGAGGAGGGGGACCTTGCCTGACTGGAGTGATGGCTTGGATGCACCTCTCAGTGTATGAGATAAATTAAAAGATCCTCCTGCCAGCTGAAGAAAGGCATCATCTGCTTGTCCCTGGCTGCAGATTCAAACTGTTCCCAAAACTGCCCTGGCTGGGTTGCTCTGGGATGCTGCAGTTCAGCTCCACTGTTTGGAGAGACAGAAGGATAGATTTGCACTGAACAAACAATTCAGCAGGACTTGGTTGTTCTCGGTGCTGGCCTCATTTTTGTGCCCCTCAAGCGTCCCTGTGCTGGTCCCTCTGTCCCCTTCCAGGTGCAATGAGCCTGGCCAGCCTCACTCTCCAACCCAGAGAGCCAGAGCTGCCATTTCCCTTTCCCTGGATGAACCTGATGAAGGGTTTACTCTTTCTCTTACCAGTCTGATCCCTTTTAGTAATCTCTTCAGAGGAGGGTGGAATTGCCCACCAGCACACAGAATAACACCCAGTAATATATTTGTATGCTGGTCTGGGACAGCAGGCATTGCTTCCCATGAGGTAGATAAGCTGGGGATCCCAGACTGAGCCAAATCACTTTGGGCTCAGAGGATTTTATTCACAATAATTTTTTCCCCCCTGGAACACTTTAACTTGTAACAGGCGAGCTGTGGTTTGTTTATCTGTTGTTTCCATAGCTGTTGTGCTGTGACTGGCAGATAGGCTTTAGACACATGGTTACTGGTTTGTAATCTTTAATCACACTATTTTGGGATTCTAAGGACAATGATCCAAAATCAATAGATATATTTTCCCAGCATAAGCAGGCTTTTGCCAGCCTTGGCCAGTGAATCTGGCTTCCTCCACTATGTTCAGAAACGCTAGCTTAGGGTTTTTTTATTCTGTCTCTTTTTCATTTTACTTTAGAGGTATCTCTTTCTGCATTGCCTTCACCTTCTACTGGGAATTGGGTTTTTATTTTGTTTTTGTTCCCTTCTTTAGTTCTGCCTCTCTTTATTTTTTCTCTGCAAGCTCCTGTACTGTGATACAAAATTTTCTTCAGTTATGTGAGATGAATCCCATCCTGGTTTCAGATGATGGTGACCAACTCATGTGCAGATACCTGTGTTATAAATCCTCCCTTTTTATCTGCTGGGGTAAAATACCCTATTCTAGGATACAACTCACGTCCTCCTAAGTTAGATCTCTAAACTAGGTGAGCTGAGCTGCATTCCAGAGGTGCCTGCTCTCCCTGAACCCACAAGGGACCCTGGACAGACAGTGCAGACACAGTTCCCATCCAAGCTGGGGGAGAGGAGTCCAGATGCTGAAGCTTAAGATGTTTTCAGCTCTGGGATAGAAACTTGCTCCTTGAAACAAACTGCTCAGCATTTTGTTTTCCTCAGACCTCTAGCTTGCCTCTGTCTATGACAGAAATGCTTTCCCACTGTGCTGGCGGAGTTCAGCAATAAGCTCAATTACATTTTCTTTCCAGCCCTTGTATTGAAACTCTCTCTACCCACTCACAGAGGTGTTCAGGAGACTCTCACACTGGTGTTTCACTCACTGAGAGCCTTGGCTTCTGGAGAGATCCCTGCAAGTGGTTGCCCTCCTCACCTCACCTGCTCCAGGCAGGGCTGGTCCTTTGGGGCTGCTTCTAAGATGTATTTCTGTGGGTCCTCACTGTGTTTTTAAGTCCATGTTGCTTTCATACTGGATGGAAAACCCTTTCTGCAAGGGCACTGGGCTTTCCAAATCTTGTCTTGGGTCTTGCAATTCTGGCTCTGCACCCCCAGTCCCTGGGGCTGGGATGTGCTCGCTCAGTCCCCCATGGTTTCCTGGCCAGGATTTGCAGTTGTGATCCTCAGCAGTAATGAATCCTTACTGGGCTTATTTAGCAGGATCTTCTCCAGTTTGGTGTGTCTGACAGCCCTTATAACCTAGTGTTAAACCAGGCATTTCAGTATACCAGGTTAGATGTAAATCTTCCAGCTTAGACCTCAGAAGTTTCTGTCTTTATATGAAAGTAATATCCCTCCAATATTTTTTGTGAGACTGCAGTGTTCTCTTTCTTTCCTAGTGTCACCTAATTACCAGCTCTTCCCACTTAGCTGTAGACTATTGAGCAAGACTAATCTTTTTGACTGTGAAAAATTATATTTGTTTTAGAGCCATGCTTTGCTTGTCTTCCTTTTGAGCATGTCTTCATAAAAATAAAATCTTGCATGAGCTTTTATTGATGGTATTTCTGGTGCTCGGCACCTTCCTGTCTCCTATTTTCCAAATTCTTAGAGGCAAGAGACAAGTGATATAATCCATTATTTAATTTCATATCTCATTTCTCCTTTACTCCTGTCAGTTTTACCCACTTGATGCCCTGTGCTCCCAAAGCTCCATGAGTCTGTGGGTAATTTCCCTGCAGTAAAGGCAAGGAACAACTTTTTTTCAGGAAGAGCAGTGATTTTAGCAAGTCCCAATGCCTTGGCCTTGCCTAGAGCATCGAATTTTCAGCCATAATACATCAGTGATGCAAATCCTGCCTGCACATCTGGTGTGGCTTTCCCCTGTCTGGTCCCACACTGCAGCATGGGATTAACTAATGCAGCACCATCTCTGGGAAAGCAGGTGAGGCTGTGGCATCCTGAGATATTTGGGTACTTGAGAAGACCAGAAGATTGCTCTTGACTCAGCAGCCTCAGACCCAGCTCTGCATTTCCAGAATTACAGCCACGCTGCTGTTTTGAAACACCCATTCATACCTTGCCTGCTGCAAATGATAAACCCTGCGTGTCTTTCCTCCTGGATGATTTCTGAGAGCTTTCCAGATGGGAATACAGTGATTCAAGCCTGCAGCTGGATGCTCTGCTATACAAAATCCTGAAATGACAAATGAAGCTTTCAGGAACAGGTACAGTGTTAGACCAGAGCTGCCATGGAGTGTTTTGTGTACATGCAGCTCCCATGCCTGATTGCCCATCGTGGGTTGTGATGCTTTTTCTTCCCCTCCCCTATTATGTGCAGGGAAAAAATGGCTTATTCTGAGCATCTGAACTGGTAGTTGCAGCCTTTCTAATCCACGGGAAAGAGAGGCTGTAATATTTATTAGTCTGTCAATAAGGATTGCCTGAAGAGGGAAAAAAGGAGGTCTGAAATACAAACATGGAAAACAAACAACATATATATATAGCTGACATATATTCCCCACAAATGAGCAAAGAGGAAGAAAGCCAGTGTCATGGAGTAGAAATGAGCTGCAACAGTGAAAGCAAGAGGAACATTATCACTTAAACCCTCACAAAAACTGCAAATCAACATTTTTCTGAGCTGAGCCACATAAAAGAGGCACCTCTGCATTCCATTTCTAAATTAATTTATGTAAAAGCAAAAAACCCCAACCAACCCCAACCCACACATGCCAAAACCCTGACGAATATCCAGCCAGCTCCTGTTCCTGTTGGAGTGGAGATCATTGCTAATTTTTCTGTAGAATGACTTGGTGCCAGACAGTTATCCTGATGCTTTTTACTTGGGCTAGAAATGTCCTGCAGCTCCTTACTTCCCCTCTCTGGGAGCAGAGAGTACTTCCCCTCTTCCCTCCCCACCCCATGATTGATTGTTTAACATCCTGGGAAATGGAAGAGAAGGCATCAGGTAAAGGGAAAACAATAATTCCTTGTGATGCCAGAGACAAGGTCATGGATGCATCAGCAGCCAGGCATTTCTGCATGTTTGTTAGCAACAAATTTGGGTTGTTTGTGGCTGCATGTTGTATTAATGTCAAGTCCTGCGCTGTGCAAGCAGCATGGATGAGGTGAAGGGTTTTTGGTGAGCATTTAATGAAAGAATTTCTTGTGCTAAGCTGAATCTGAAGAGTATTTGCTTACTGTGCCATAGTGAAACAGTGGAATGAAGGACACAGGTACCCAATCACTGTGAATGTCATCTGACTTTGAGCATGTTTTGACTCTGAGCAAGAGCTGGAAGCAGAGCACAGTGAGCACAAGGAAGCAGAGCACACAAGTGAGCAGTGATGCTGAGTTGGGAGGGGAGAGCTGTGGGTCCAAACACAGCTGAACAGAGAGATGCACTGTGTGCACCCACAAGAGACTTATGGATTTGGCCTCAAAGCTCAGGCATCCACAGCACTTTTCTCTAGTGATCCAGCCAAAGGCTGTCCTCTGCCACCATGGACATCTGCTTGCAGGTTCCAAATCTAACCTCACCCAGACAGCTGGGTGACTCTGGGGGTGGTGAGGAAAAAGCTGTGGGGGGAAACAAAGTGCAGAGATTGGGGACCAAACTTGGTGGGGATGCTGAGATCCTTGCCTGAGAGAGAGCATAGCTTGGCTGAGTGTTGGGGGCTTCAAATGTTAGAGGCTGAACCCACTGGCTTTGGTAGGAGCCATGAGTGGGCTCATGATCAAGGAGAGAGGAGGGAGAAAACAGCAGGAAAAGGTAAGGGAGGAATGAAAGTGATAAAAGGAGAAAACACTGAATAGAGAGAAAAACAGAAGGAAGATCATGCCTCCCCACAGTCCTTCTGGTGCAGCTCTTGGCCCTGGCTGTGGCCACATTCTCCAGCTTGGCATGCCAGGGTGGATTTGCCTGCTGTCCACATGAGAAAACACGGCATTTATTGAGTGGTAAAACGGAAAATGAGAATATCACATGGGTTTTTGGTTTCTTTGGAGTCAAGTTGCAGCCCCAGCCCGGAGACCTTGGGGCTGGCAGGTGGCTGGTTGCTGGTGACAGTGTCGTGCTCAGAAGAGCATCTCAAGCTCCTGCAAGCACAGAACTCCACGTCTAGCTCCAAAAACTGGCCTGCTACTTGTAACTTGAACATCCCATGTTGAGATCCCCTTAGGCAGGTAACCCCCCACTGCCCTTTGGAACACTCTCCAGGAGCCAGCCAGCTGACCAGCTGCATTAGCCCCCACCCTGCCCGGTTGCCCTTTGCAAAGGGAGCCACAGAGGCAGCACAAAACAACCCCAGCCACGAGGCTTTTGGCTGTGACTTGTGCTGGTCACTGTTGCCAAAGAGAGTGACTTCCTGACCTGGACTGAGCAGCAGGGAGAGTGGTGCACAGTGGTACAGGTCCTGCGCACATCAGGCCAGCTGGAGGCACTGAGGTTTCCTGTCTCCAGCTCCTGGACAGCTTGGCAGTCTGCAGGAAACTTGTGCCACTCAGTGATTTACAGCCTATTGCAGTGCACATGGTACAGAGTGCTATTGCCTGGGTCTGGCCTTCACAGGGAATGAAAAATGGGTATTTAAAGGAACTTCTCCCCTGTGTCACCCAGCACATCTTTAGGTACAGATAAGGAGTGTACCTTTTCTACCCATAGAATAGACAGAGTTCTACAGGTAGAGCTACAGCAGGTGTACCTGCTCTCATGAAGGAGCTCTGGGCAGCATTTCTGGCTGGTTTTACAAGAGCATGAAGTCAGTTTTACACAGTAAAGGCAATTGTGTGCAAACAGCAAGTGCCACCACTGTATCTGCAGTGGCACATCATCGGGTACTGTTTGCTTATCTGGGTTCTCCAAACACTGCCTGCAGTGGGAGAGAATGCAGATGGCAGGTAGGAAATGAAAAGGAGATTCTTATTATCTGTGAGCCTGAAATGCCTAATAGGGATACTGTGTCACACCCCCCATCTATACTCAATTTTAGCTAAGCCACTGTTTAGTTTTGTGCATCTGTAGAGTATCTGTACCTTGTGGAGAGCTCTTTCCCTCTGTCTGTGTAGCAGAAGTTGTAAGTGATTTGAGGTGAGGTGGCCCACGAGTGAAATGCTAAAGCTTGAGCTGGCTACATTTCATTTGGGTGTCTTTTGCTTCTCAGTTCTGGACCAGCAGCCAACTGTGACTTGTGTTCCAGATAAGCAGCTACAGACAACAAGCCATGGCAGGCAGCTTCCCCTGCCTGCCTGCTGCAGCTCTCGGAGCAGATGGTCCCAACAAACACATTTAATAACTTCACATCTTTAGGGTGCAGCGATCCAAGGCACTCTCAGTGCAGCCCAGACAGGAATCCCTTGTCTTCCATTACTGTCTGTAGCCGTGGAGATGACTGTGGATGTTTTTAGCCTGGATAGCTGTGTTGCTGCACTGTGTGTGATGCCATGTAACTCACAAGTAGGAATCAACCTGAGCTGCCTAATTCATTATCTGAAGCCATTAGTTTCCTTAGTTTTTAAGCTGGTATGCTGACAGCCTTTAGAGGGAAGTTTCAACTGTGCTCTAGCTAACCAGAAAAGGCTTCATTTTGTTCATCCTGAGGTTGGGGGATAATTTGTTTTCTTTCACAGAAGATTTATCTCCTCATTTTAGGTATAATAACAGGAAATTAAAAAAAAAAAAAAAAAGAGCATAGAGAAAGGTGGCAGACCTGCTTTCTGCTGAGATTTGGGTAGTGCTGGGAAATCATGAGGGATGGAATGCCAAGAAAGGCAGTGGCAGGGGTGAGGCTGAGGAGGCCATGGAGTGGTGGGATAGAGCTGGGAAGCAGCCTGGGCATCAGGAGGTAGAAAAAGAGGAATGTGACATGTCCTAAAGGTCACCATGTGATATTTAGACAGTAAAGGATGTATTTAAGCAGCTTGCAGGACAAAAAGGAAGCAGGTAAAGCTGTCTGAGGACAGAAAAACAACCATCCTACTCCCCTATTTTTGCTGAAGGGGAACAATGTGTGCGCTGAAGCCCTGCAGGCTGGAAAGGCAGCATGTTATGTTTAAGACCAGAGGTAACTTCATTAGAGCTGTTATATTTAGTCTGTCTTATAAAGACTATTATTTCTATGGAATATTACATAGAAACTGTTACTATGTACAACACAGTAGAAAAATGTGGTTTCTGTCCCACAGAGCTCACAATCTGCCTCTGCAAATTAACTTTGCCGACAAAGCTTAAATGGCAAGAGGTAGAATATTTGAATCTGTGAAATATCACATGGATGGTGAGCTCAGAGAGGGGAGTAGGTCTAGCTGAGAGAGTCTCCTGTCCTGGTGTACCTCTGAGATGGTGAGGGCTCCCAGGGAGCAGGGCTGGGCTGAGGCCAGGCAGAGGGTGGCAGTTTTACACAGAAATGGTGACAGTTTTATTTGGGGTAAGGGTGAGAGTGACCAGCTCTGCTCCAGCTTTGGTGACATTTTCAGATATTGACAGATTAAATCCCAGCTCTCTGGATGTTATGGATATTACCAGTGGCAAACATGGGAACTCAGAGAGAATGGAGCATCTCTGCCCTCAGAAACATACGAAGCCCAGTTGAGCAACCTACTGGGACCCTGCCAGGGCGTGCAGGGAGGTCAGAGAGTTAATTGTGAGAAGCATTGCCTTTGAAACTGGCACTGAAACTTGAATCTCAGCTCTCTTCTCCCTAGGGGAGGTGTGCAGCTGCTGCTTCCCCTCACACCCCTGCCTGCACCCCAGGGATGTCCCAGAGCCCCCTCCCACCTGCCTGGCCTCCACCCAGACACCAGGTCATCTCTCCCCAAAGATGCTCTGAAGGTGTTGGAGGGCTGAGCTTCAGGCTCAGGATGGGACAGAGACAGCCCTCAGTGAGCTTTCCTGCAGGGGCTGGGCATCCTTGAGGAGTTGGAGGCACTGAAACATCCATCCATCCACCCATCCATCCACCCATCCACCCATCCACCTAAATGGGTGTGAAGCAGGAGCTCTGTGGCAGAGGGAAGAGCCTGACACAGCTAGCTGCCCTCTGGGCTTTGTCCATCCAGAGAAAGGACTCTGCTGGTAGAAACCACAAGCCCTTTGGAGGTTGTCTACAGGAGCTCTAGGCAGTGGCCATGTGCAGGGCTCAGGTGGTCACTTTCCACCCATCATTGCTTTTGGGCCACGAGATGCCTCTGGGCTTCATGCAGAAAGCCAATGCTGGGGAAACCACCTGTGGGTGGCTTGCTTTTGAAAAGCAAGCAAGCATCACCTGGAGGAGTGCCAGACAGCTGTGAGCTGAGGCAGCACCCTGCTCCCTGCTCTGCTCACTGGAGGAAGGCTGGGTGCCTTTGCAGTCTTCCTCACATCCTGGGAGAGCTGCACCAGGGTCCCACCAGACCCTGTGATGGGGAGTGCAGGCTGCTGTGGTGTTTATGAAGGGGGGCTTTTGGGAAGCCCTCAGCACTGACACCATCAGGGACCATGCTTTAGGTAGCAGAAGTTGCTCCCATCTCTCAGCTGAGACAGAGGTGAGCTGTTTTGGCAGCATGTAGCTGCTCAGTCCAGGCAGTGGGTGGGCAGGAGCCGTTCAAGGTGTCAGATGATGGCAAGGAGCTAAGAAAAACTGCAGGGAAATTATTAACCTTGGCTATAAATACTCTGTTAAACTGCCATAAACTGCATGCAGTGGTAGCTTAAGATGATGCAAACAAATGGTCACTCATTCAAGTCCTCAGCAGAGTTCCTAAACCACAATTAACATAAATGTGCTCTACTTCATGAAGCCAGAGTTTTATCCTATTGTTTTCTATTCAGAGCAATATTACAATGCTGAAATGTGTCTCAGCAGCCTTTTAACCTTTGCCCATAAGAAAGAACAAGTGTTTTCAGCCTATGTTAGACAGAGCAGCTGTCTGGTTGTGTGTCCCCAGCAGAACCTGAATTTACCACTCTCAAAAATTTGTCTTCTTTTTTTCAAGTCTCTCCTAAAATCAATCAGGTTTTAGTAATTGGGATCTGGAACATGCTACAGACCAGTACAATTCTCTGCTTGCTTTAGCTTAACTTTGAGTTTTCTATTTCCCTGCTGTAGACTCTGGTCACCTAAACAGTAATTAGAAAGTAGATCTTCAAAGCATGGACGTTAAACAGAAGCCTCCTCAGATTCAGACTCCTACTGTGTATTTATCCAGACCATAACTAGCTTTGCAAAATGAGTGGGGAACCTGGTTGGCATCTCTTGTACCAAGAAGCACCTTTACTGAGAGGAGCCTTCTTCAACTGATTCCCAGCAAGTATCTGAGGGCACCCAGATCTGAGGAGGCTTTGATTTATGTGTGTCGACGCTTGGTTAGCTGGCAGCTCCAGGCTCTGTGTGGAGAAGCACCTCATCCTGAAAATGATTGTTTTAATTTCATTCTAAAGGTAGAGGATATTAGAACCCGAAGTCTTAATGGCTCACGATAAAATATGGAATAGCAACTACCCATTACATTTGTTATTGTCTCTTTCTTCCGTAAATCAATATAATTGAATTTCTCCTAACTTCCCCAGTATTGCATGCAGCCGTGTGCACTCACAGGGGACATTGCACAAAGATGAATAAGCACAACGCCGTTCTAAATGAGCAAAGCACCCAGTAGCTTCTCTCAGAGACATGTTTGTTGTTTTGCAGCACACTCACGTTCTCCTGAGCTGGCCTGGCTCTGTCCTAGGGGGAAGACTCCTTTCCCTGCAGCAGCTGGGACTTTCTGCAATATTTGGAAGTAGCATATGGAATTCGCACTGCCAGGAATGTCTCAGTCTCAGGAGTGGATGAGAATCTCTGCTGAAAAGGCTTTTCACTGTCAGTGAATTGATTCCCAAGTGAAGCTTGTCTCTGCCTCAGTTTCCCCAGCTGTGTGACTTCACCAGCTGCCTGATTTCTCACCTGACTTTCTTAATTTCTTTTCCTTCACCCAGCTTTCCTGTTTTTTAAAAATTGTATGTTGTGGGAAACCAACTTTTAAGGTCTTTTCTGCTGTTCCTGCTATACAGCTGGCACACAGCTCTGCCCCCTTCCCCCTCCCTGCCTCTCCCCAGGGCAGAGCTGTGTGATGGCTCTTGCAGTGATCCCCTGCCTGCCTGTCAGAGAGCTCCCCAGAAAGGTGTCTGATAGCCCGTTTTACAGAGAGGGGAAACTGAGGCACGGAGCCAGGTGTCTTGTACAGGATCATCAGGAGGTGAAGGTGGTGCTGCAAGTAGAGCTTCTGTTTCCTGAGCTGTAGGTCTGTGCTTTCCCCTCTGTGACTCCTTGCTTGGGTGCCTGTTAGTGCTGGGCTGGAGGCAGGGTGGTGCAGGAGCCCATGCTGAGCACAGCTCCTCCAGGCCATGGGCAGCCCTTGCTGCAGAACCAGGCTGCCTCCTCTATCCCAGGGTGAAGCCAGGTTTGGACTTCCCCATATGCATTTGCAATTGCCCCAAGGCCACAAGGGGACCCCACGAGGAAGCAAACAGCGTCTTGAATGCTGGGAATTCCCCAAAGGGGGTCCAAAGCTATGAGCTAAAATTCTGGAGTTTCACTTTCTATACTCTGTTCACTGCCAGGCTGATGGCTTGTGCCTGTCCCTTTGGATCCTGCTAGCAGGCAGCTCAGTTCTTCCCATCTGGACAGCACACATTTCCTTCAACAGCAGCAGTTGGAGACTGAACCAGCTTTCCATCCTGAGCTGGTGTGTACCGAGATGCAGGGCAAATCCACTCGGATTTGGAGCACTGCTCTGTGCTCAGGCACTGTAAACCCTTCAGAGCAGCTCTGACATGCAGGCTGTCACTGAGCCTCACCTCTAATCCCAGCAGGGACAGAGGTGGGACCTCTGCACTTGTGCATGGCCAGTGATGCTGTGGCCTCTAGATCCTGCTGCATATTGAAGCAGACACATCCTGCAGCTGGAAAGGATTATAGCCATGCCTGGGGAGGGCTTCCCAGGGACCCTCTCCCCACCCCATGCACAAGGGCTTTACTCACTCAGCAGCCCAGGCTGAGGGCACAGGCTCTATTCCTGGCTGGCTGCAAAGCATTCTAGTACACTTATCAGTCATTAACCTCCTCCCCCTTCACCAAGAAACCCCCTAAAAATCCCAAACCACCATAAAAATGTGTTGGCGGAATAGGAGCGAGTCATGCAGTGCTATTTGGAAAACACGATCTTGTTTTCAAAATAGATTAATGAAGGGTTTGGTGCCGGGGAGTCTGCCCTCCCCAGCCCCCCCCTTGGAAAGGCATTGCAGGCAGGTCTGCAGTCCAGCAGTAGAACTTCCTAAAAAATAAATACAAGACTAGCTAATAATAACAGTGCCACTGCTAGTACTACTAATAGTTTGCTTCTGGCAAGGTCTGTGCCTTTACAGCCTGTTCTGAATGAAAGGAACCAGGGATGGGGAGGTGACAAGCCCAGTTGACTGGGATCCACCCTGGCAGGGGCAGTGGTGTCACCTGATGGAAACTTAATGGTTAAATGGCTGCCTCACAGATCCAACACAGTTCGTGCTCCTCTGAGCAGGAGCTAATTTGCCAATTTTTGAGGCTTTTCCCACATGTCTTACTGGAGACCAGGCTCTGGTCTCACCCCTACAGAGCCACATCAGCTGGAAGTGTTACAAGATCCAGCAGGTAATTGAGATAGAAGTAATAGGAAAAGCCTCTTGGATATGCCCTGAGCAGCTTTTTTGCTACTGGGGCTTGTCTGGGGTAAGGGATGTAGAGGAGAGGTTGGGTACATTTATCTGGCAGAAATTCACTTTTGCAGATGACCAGCACCTGCACCCAGACCACTTTGTCTGGGGATGGTCTGGTCTCGTTGTCCTGGTAAAACCCCACCAGTGCTGCTCTAACCCCTACCCAAATCATAGAATCATGGAATGGTTTGGGTTGAAAGGGACCTTAAAGACCATCTAGTCCCAACCCCTCTGCCATGGGCAGGGACACCTTCGACTAGACCAGGCTGCTCTGAGCCCCATCCAGCCTGGATTTCAACACCTCCAGGGATGCGGCAGCCACAGCTTCTCTGGGTAACCTTGCCAGTGCCTCACCACCCTCACAGTAAAGCATTTCCTCCTAACATCTGATCTAAGTCTCTCCTCTTCTAGTTTGAAGCATTTTATTCTGGCACAATTAATTGTGGCACAATCTGCCCAGCCTGAGCACAAGTGCTGCTCAGAAGGATTGATGCTGTGTCTGGCCATGAAGGATTTCAGCAGTGCTTCTTGGGGACGCAGGGCAGAGCAGGGCTGGGGGATTGCAGTCACATGCTGCTACTGCAGGGCTGGAGGAGAATTAGTAAAATTTGCTGCAGGATTCCCACACCCTTGCAGCAGAGACTGGCACTGCATCCCGAGGGCCTCTGAATCAGCTCTTTCTCCCCTAGGTCTCGATTGCTAGCACTGTTTTTTATCAGATGTTATGGACTATCAAGTGATTTTCCTAAAAGCTGCTATTCAGAGCAGTTTTCCCCCATCCGATGCTATTATTTAATGAAATCAATACACTATGTTGTTACATGTTATGTTGTTTGTAAGCTATGAGCTTTCAAGCTAGGAATTGGAACAACATTATTCAAAGCCTTTTCAATTTGCTGTGCCTGCCAACTTATATGTTGATTGTGGCATTTTGTCCAAATAGCATCAACTTGCTAAATGGTAGTAAGAAATTTAGGTATGTTAACAAGAAGGATTAGAGTCTGTCATCAGGATTCACCTGCATGCCAGCAGAGACTGACAAAACTTCATACACTTTGTTTTTCCTACCTGTTCCTCAGTTTGCTTGCATGCATGTATGGCACAGGCTCCTTCCAGGCACTGTTAGACTGCACCACGCACTGACTGCTAAAATGAGAGCCAAGGTGTGAGCCTGCAGAGGCTCTGGAAGTTGCATCCAGGCTGTGCCAAGTCTCCTCGAGCTCTTTGCTCTGCCAGAGCATCATGATGGAAGCTGTAATGCTGTCAGTGTGTCCTCGCCCAGGGGAACCCACCTGGGTCACTGCAGCAAGGCTGCACTACGGCTGATGCTGAAACAGCCCCTCAGCTTCCCCTTTCTGAGCTTTTTTTGAACTGTAATTTTACAGTTGCATTAGCGCAGAGTCCGGAATTGAACTTCTCTCCTTTTTCACAGGCAGGAGGTAGGGGCACAAACGTTACTGATGAAATAGCTCCAACTCAGCCAGGAAGTTCCCTGCTCATTAAAGTGATGGGGCTGCAGCCAGGCTGCCTCTCCATGCTTTCAGCAGTGCCCCACAGACCAAGCAGCAGCAGCAGTGCTGCAGCCCTCAGTGCCAACATGATATCTTTCCCTACACAAAGATCATTCAGAGCTTTCCCCTCTGAAACAAAGCTTTTGTAGTTAGATGAGATGTGAGGAGATGCTGTCAGGTTCGGGGCTCAACGAGGTGATGAGTGAATGAACTGACTTGCAGCATATGGCACATGTCTCCCACAGATCCTTTGGACTTGTTTACATGAGACATTTTCTCTACATGGGAAGATGCCAGTACATCCCTCCCCTTCCTGGGCAGACCCAAAACGGTGTTTGTAAGTGATAGTGGGAAAAAGTGGGGCCAGGGAAGGGGGACAGAGGAGACAGATGCTATCAGGGATGCAATGGTCTGTGCTCCTGTTTTGCCATTGTCGTTATGTTGGTTGGAACAGTGGCTTTTCACTCTTCTGTTGCCAAAGAATATCTGTGCTGGCAAATGTCCCAGTGCTGATGCAGCTGTACCACTTCAAAAGGACTTTGCTGGCATTGTTTGCTATCTCTTAAGAGCCAGTGTGTGATATTCCAGATGAAGGAGGTTGCAATAAGCTGCATTTCCTTAAGGGTGTTTGCCGAGAGGTGTGACCTGTATCTGGGGAAGGTGGGGATGCTCAGGAAGGAAAAGATATCCTCATGAAAACATGGATCAACCAACCACTTGCAGATTCATATGCATTTCTGCTACCAAAACAAAAAATGAGGAAACAAACCTCAGGTTTTTGGGGTGCTCTTCTGAATGCTTTTTGAAGCTCTGCTCTTACTGTGAGAGCCAGAAAACTGAGAGCAGAAAAGGGTGTAGTTTTATATTCATGAGAACCACTAAGCCACAGAGACCAAGGGCTTTGTCTGAGGAGCTCCAGGAGGTTCTGTGGTGGTGGTTTGAAGCCTGAATGGACCACCCCAGGCTTTGCAGGATGTTACTGCTTGTGTAGCAATGAATAGGCATCCCTGGCTGTGAATTGTCCCCCTGGTGTTAGTGGGCCAGCAGGGGAAAAAATAGAGATGAATTCATGCCCACGTGGAGATGTCCCGTTTGAGGTCTGTGACACACACTTTGCTGTGCTGTGCCTTTGTTCAGAACATGGAAAAGCTTCCCATGGTGAGAAGGTCCAGGTGGCAAATGTCCTGCTGCCCTCAGTTCCCACAGAGGACCAGAAGTTGCAGGAAAAGTGTTTGTGACTTGGGCTAATTGACTGCTCTGCAAGCAATACTATGTGCTCATTATCACTCTGTCTCCTTCAGATTTTTAACTCATTCAACCAAATGAAATGAGGCAAAATTTCAGGGACATCAGAAATACCAGATTCCTTCAGTTCCATAAATTTGAAGACCCATTACCACTCCTAGCACAGTAAAAGAGCAGCAACTCATCTTTCTCCGGCTGTCTGGTAAGAATCAAGCTTCACCTTTAAGATGTTTGTAGAATAGAAAACAAAACCTTTTGCTGTACACAGTATTACTTGTTTCTTTGATTGATTGCACTTGTCTGTTTTACTGTATGAAGATCCCAAGCAGGGCTCCATGACACTGAGACTCAAGGTTTATTTAAAGCCCAGGGGCAGGACAGCCTTTCCATCTGTGCTGGACCTCATCATGGCATGGTGCTCTGGGAGGAGAGGGATGAACAGGGGAGCAGCTGCTCTCCTGATGTCCCCCATGGACAAACCTTGTAGCACAGCCTGGAGATGCTGACCAGCACTGATGGCCTGGAACATGAACAATCAGGTGATACAGACCAAGACAGCCCTGGAATTCATCAGGGTGGTTTGGCTGCCTGTGTCAAAACCCACTGCAGTGAGTTTAGAGAGACCCCTGCCTGAACCTGCCCTGGACCTCCTGGTTTGTTTGGTGTGTAAGTCTGTTGAGAAGAAAGGTAACAACAACCTGAATATGCCTGGGGAATGATGCTAACAAAGTCAAATTTGGATGATGATGGATTGGTAGAAATGGGGGTGATGACAGGCTGTAATTTCTCTCTTGAATTTCAGAAGGACAAGTAAGTGATGGTGAGGGAGCTTTAGAGACTGCTCATGGCAAGGCACCAGAATACCTCAGGATTGTGCTCAAAGCCTGAGATTGTGCTGCTGGTGTAAACCAGTGTGGGGACTGACGTGGTTTCGCTGGTGCTGGTGGTGCTCAGCAGGTATTTCAGGGCCGTGATATGAGAGTGAGGCAGGGCAGCATGGCCTGGGTGTCACACAGACACACTCCTGGCATGGAGGGGACATGTCTCTGGGGCTTACAGGGCTGGCACGGGTGTTGCAGGATCAGCTGGTTACTGAATCACAGGGACCAGGGCTGGGAGCTGATTTTTGAAATCCATCTGCCTGCCATCAGTGACCCCAAACAGCAGCAGTGCCATAGGACAGCCCTTTCTTCATGACCAGATGATCACAAGGTATTCCATGTCCCTCTGTCACTGATATCATGACAAAAACCAGGTCCCAAACTCTCTCAGTTATGAAGTCTCTGTGGGCTTTAGATCCTATTTTTGACCTGGTTCAGCTGTCAAGGTGTAGCACCTGGGAATTGCTTCCATCTGGAGCAAAGTCTGATGTCCATGAGCTGGAATGGTCCAGAGCATGAGTGAGCATGGGTGGAGTGTAACCCTGTGTGCCAGAGGGCACCAGTGCAGACTCTGGAGGGAGAACTCACTGCTCCTGTTGCTTCAGGATACAGACAGGAGAGAGGGGCCAAACCCATGCTGTTAAGACCTATCACAGAATCACAGAGTGTTTTGGGTTGGAAGGGACTGTGAAGATCCTCTGGATCCCATAGGAATTGCTTGCAGATGAGCAGTGGATGAAGTACTCAAATGGGAGAACCATCTCTGAGCTCCTGGGAATAGAGAGAAGGGGAGGGAGAAGTGGGGACCTCTTCCTCCAGGGAACCAAAGGGAAAGGCCTGTCCTGAGGATACTGGCATGGGCAGAGCCCTAAGCATGGGGCATTGCTCCACCACAGGCTTTCATCAAGCAAAAGGGATGCATTTCTTTTCAGGCACTGAAATCAAGAAAAAATAGACAAATGAAAAAAGAAAATAAAGGCATTTTTTACATAGGAACTTAAAAGCGAGGATAAACCCCCCTCCATTCAAACACCAAATCCAGACACAATTCCCAAAGTGGGAGTTACAATAGAAGCTATTTTTCTTTACTAACATTCATGGCAGTATCCCCTGTATTGCAGTGTAATGGTCACAACACATAGTACATTGGCACAAATGACATCTTTTAGACAGAAATAAACTTGTAGTTTGAATGCCTTTTAAAGTCATCAGTGTTTTTGTGCCATCTCTTTTCTTATTTAATCTCCTCCTTTACTTACACAAAGTAGAAAAAGGCCCCAGCTCAATGACAGGCGTGTATGCACCTTTATTAAATGAGACATCCCCATTACACAGAGAAAACACTCTGATTCCCAGAAAAGACTGGCAGCCTTTGCTAATGATGAAAGGATGCTACCAGTTCCAGCATCACACTGCTTTTACTCAAAATAATTAAAATGTGTCTATTTTTCTTGTGTGTTCACTGGGTAGATTTGACCACATCCACTGTATAATTGGTTTTGCTGCTATTCTCATGTAAAATTAGCTAATTTTTTTCCCTTGTAGCTCTGTGTAGATATTTTCTAGAGTAAGAAGGAAGCGTGAAAGGAAACTGCAATTATATATCCAGAAAAGCATGCAGTGGAGAGTAAAGGGTCAGGTGTAGCACATGAAACTGTCTGCATTTCCTACCACTTTCCCAACACCAGGCTGAAAATATCCCATGGAATTCACATTAAGCATCTTAAAATAAAAGGGAAAAACACCCCACAACATGAAGATTTTCTTGCCTTTGTTCAGACTCCTTTCAGGTCAGAGAACTGCATATTCATGCTAATTATTATCCCTGAAACAAAAACCACACAGCACAATGTTGGGAATTATGTTTTATTTTGGGATGGCTTTTGTGGTGAGCATTGTGTTTGCCTCTACAGCACATTTTTCCATTTGTTTTCTCGTACTTTCATAACTCCAACAACAATAACAGCAACCCAAAAACATTTGATGGATAACTTAGCACAAACCCCTACTTCCTTCAACACTATTTTTCACAGCACAAATGATATGCACAGCTCATCCACCAGTGCAGTCCTGCAGCTTGAAAGGTGTTTGTTGTATTATCTCACTTAGATAATTATGTAGGCACTGGTGAACATCACTTCGAAACAGTCAATAAAGTAAGGTGAAAACCTGAATTATCTTTGTTTTCACACATTTTGGAATGCTAATAGAAAACTCAAGCAGCAACACCAAGAGGAGCATTGTACGTGAGCATTGAGCTGTAAAGAGTCACCTCAGTTCAGCTCCATGGAGCCCGCAGGAGCAGTTACAAGACCAGATGCTTTTCTCATTCATGAAACACTGCTGGCCAGCATGTAATCCTGAGCAGGAAAATGTTGGCATTGCTGGAGATGTGAGACCTCTTTGTGATGTGAGCTCTGGTTTTACACCTGATCCTGCTGTGTGCAAGCTGGACCCGGGAGGTGTGAGCTGGAAAGAAGCCCCAAATCCAAGGCACAGCTGCCCCTGTCAGCCTGTCAGCCCCCAGGAAAAAGGGTGAGTTTCTGGTCCCACTGAATCTGCTAGGAGTTTTCTCACCAGCTTCAGTGTGCTTTACTCTGCCTGTCTGGTTCTTTGTTTCCAAACCACACATTTTTATGTCTCGAGGAAAAAGAGAGTTCTTGCAGCTGTTGGTAGTAATAAGTGTCTTCAAATCAGTCACTGGGGAACAACTTCACTCATTTGTACATACAAAGCCAATGTAATGCAGGGATGTCAAAAAGCAGCCATGGCTGGCACCTGCAGGGGAGGCTGAAAACGTCAATTCAGGATGGCTTTAGAGCAGCAGTTCTGTATTGACTTCCAAAGATTCTTCCCTGCATGTGAATGGTGAGGTTTAGCCTGGAAAATGCTGGAGCCAGCGACAGGAAAGTGCAATTATAGCAGATGATTATAGATAAGGAGTGTCTGTCAGGATCCCCCTTGCTTCCCACTCCAGCCCAGAGGAGTTGTTTAGAATGGAAATCCAGGAGCACATGGAATAGGATATGGGTTTAAACTCCAAGTTTCTTTTGAAGGTGGCCAGTTGTAACACTTCATAGCGATGCCACAAGATCTGTAGATATGTTTGGGGGTTTTTCTGTTTATTTTTCCTGCAAAGATGAACTTTATTTTTCTTGGAACAATTGAGTTTGGTGGCTTTTAAAGGAAATTAAGCCCAGATTTTCTTTTTCCTGCATTTTTGAATGTTTACTAAACGAATGTTGCTGGCACTGAGAGGGATGCTGCTGAGTCAAAGGACAGCAATGGCTCCTGTGCTTGCCAGCAAAGCTCCCCCTGGGATGAGTCTGGCTTGGCAAAGAGAATTCCACCTGGTCCTATACATCTATATGTATACCTGTATATATCTATATTTACATATATACATATTCTTGTGTGTGTGTGTGTATTCCTATAGGTAGACAGGAGTTTTTAAAACCAAAAAGCTTAACTCAAGGAAATGAAACACTTATCAAATCCCAATGGGCTCTGCTCATCCAAAAATATTTTAATTTTGAAATACTTGTGTTATTAAAAAAAAAAATTCCCATGAGATCCAGATTCAGAAGGATTCTCTCAATAGACTGTATTTTTTAGGAGTGTGGAGGGGATGGAAGGTGAGGTGAAGTTATGAGAAGCATCAACAACACACTGTCTGAGCATTGTGGCGAGTATTTCAAGAGCAGAATGATTTTTATGCTGGGTTCATGCCTTGGTGAAAGGTTTGCACTGATGCTGTGATGAAAACCTGCTCTTCTGCCCATGTTTTGAATGTGGGACAGAAAGAGCTCTGTGAGTATTTCTTGTCAATATGGATGAATTCTGGTATGGGAATGGGGAACGTTTCCTAGCACAGGATGTATGAGGGAAGAGGTGATGAGTTTACTAGCTTTATGCACTTTGACCCTTTTATACATACCAATTAAAGTGGTTTGATGGTAGTTTGAGGATTTTATTAGGATCGTCTGTTAGTCAGATTTCAAGTTAATTAACCAGCCAATCTGCTCGCACTGGAAGGGGCTGTATGATTATGAGTCACTCACTTGGGTAACTGATATTTGTTTATTTTTAGGCAGACTATGAGGCACCCAGACACTACGGCAATGGGTCCCAGATCAGTACTTTAAATATATGAAATATACTGGTGATTTGGACCTTGCAGATGAGAGGAGTGTCTGCTTGCTCACAACCTGTCCCTTTGTAGAAGATGAGGTCAGGCTCATCACATGAAGACAAATTCCTTATCCTAAGTATAGTTAAGGCTCATTCCTGAAATATACAGAAAGCATTATTTTGGGATGGATCTGTATGTACTCTTGCAGCCCTTGGTAGGCCCTAAGTTTCTAAGTGGAAGGGTTGGTCTTACCCACGTAAGAATACAAAATTGTGTGGCGCTGCATGAATAGCATACGAATTTTTTTGTGCTTTGGTCCTTTTTTTCTTGGAACATGGTGCTGGAAGTGTGGGTCCATGAAAGTATGAGAAGTAGGCAAAAGCGAGGCAAAGAAAGTACAGTGGGATTTGGGAACAGAGGAGGGGTCTTGGGTACCACTGAAACAAGTTGCCTGTTTTTGGAGGTGATCACACTCTATAATCCCTTTAATGAATGCACCAAGCTCCTTTCCATACTTAATTAAGTTCCTGTCCTTTCCCATCTCAGAGCCACACTTCTCACTGCCACCTTAAACGCATTTGTGGTCAGCTCAGACCCTTTTGTTCTTGTGCCAATGCTGACTTTCCTTCAGTAGCTTTTCTTATAGGGCACATCCCAATTTGTTTTGTCAAGAGTAGGAGGAAATTTTTCCTTGTCCACATTTCTGCATGAGGAATTTGGAGACAGAAGAAAGGCTTTGTCTAATAAGGAGTTTTCCAGGGGCCAGTGCCTCCTCCTCAAGAGGAATAAGTGCTTTTCTTAGTTTCCCTTTTCTTTCCTCAATTTTTGCCTCCTCCATCCTTTTCTATGTCACTTTTCTCCCATTGGCCTCCTGTTTTGTTTCCTGTGGCACCTGGCGTGTGCATTCCCTGTCACTTCTGTCCCTTTGCTGATGGGCTCAGACACAAACCCTGCATCCCTGGGGAGAGGCAGCTGCCCATCTTCTCTCTGTGGAAGGGCAGCAGCAGAGACAAAGGTGACACAGACTTCATGGCATGTTATTTGGTTTTGGTTTTGGGTAAAGAATGGGGTAGGGAGACATAAACATCACCAATTCCCCTGCAGAAGTGACTTTGGACTGTGCAGGATGGCAGGAAGAAAGACAGCCACAGTGAAATGGAGCCCTGGCAGCTTGTTCACATTGCTGGATGCCATGAGTCCCACACATTTATCTGTGGATGTGAGATATGGAGCATTAATTAAACTGTGTAAACAATCATTTATTCATTCTTACTCTATAGCCTGTTGCACAGAAAAATGAAATGCTGGGAATTAGGTTTCTATCTGGAAAAGGGTAGTTTTTATAAGAATTGCATTAACCAAAGAGTTGACTTAATTTAGAGTTTCCTTTTTGTGTATTTATGTCTTCATATTGCATTTTTAACATTGTTTTTGTTCAGTGTATTTTGTGAAGCAGTCATTTAATTAACAATGACTTTGCTTGACTGTTACAAAGACTACTTCCATATTTTTCTAGTATTTGCTTTAGCATTGTAACTACATAAGCACAGTCTTCCCTTCAATTTTCAGATGGGAACAGCTGCATTTTCTTTTTTCCTGAAACGAGATCTTGTAGGATCTTTCCTTGAAATTATTTTGCTCTATACATTTCATATTTGGTCACTTTTGCAATGAAATTTAATGACCTTTCCTTATAATAGTTTCCAGTACAACAGTACTGCAGCATCATTATTCTGGTAAATGCAGTGAGGAGAGAAGACTTTTACATTAACTCTTTCTACATCGTGGTTACAATAGGATTTGGAAGACAATTTTTGATAACTAGAGTGAAATTAAAGAGAGGTGATTTTGTGGATGATTTCAGACTCTGAGACAACTTCTCACAGCGGTTTCACCCCAGCTGGTGGTGGTCATGGAATCAGGTTAAGGAGGTCTAGTGCTGGGTGACTGAAAAGGAGTTTTCTGTGAGCCATGGCAATGTCAGTGGAATGGGGGAAGCCTTCTGGCTCCTGGCTCAGGCCAGTAGCATACAACTCATGCTATTCCAAACACCCAATTAAATAAGCACTGTGCTTAATAAACAATTTAAAAATATCAGATGTAGCAAAACAAACCTGGAGATGACAGGATCCGTGTTGTTTTTAGAGGTGGCAGAGAACAGAATATCCTTTTCTTGGAAACACAACACGTCCAGGAGGAAAGTGGCTCCTTTGCAGTGTCTCAGCTTCCCCAGACACTGCTGGCAAAGTCTCAGGCAGTTCTGGCCTGTGGAAACCCATTTCATTTCCATGTTTGTAGGATTCTGGGCTGCTCGGTTCTCCCAGGGATATTCCATCTATCTATTTATCTATCACCTAACTAAAAATCTCTCTTGCAATTCTGGCGTGTGAGGGATAAAAAAATTTGGTAATAACCTAGGAAACAAGTAATTTAGGTAGAGAAAAAGAAAGGCTTTTAGTGACCCCAAAGCAGTTGTTCATTTTGAATGGTAGTGGTAAAAATTGTGCCTGGGCCTTGCCTTGTAATCTGTTATTTTAGCTGATGACCAAGAAGTAGGTAGCTGCCATGCTTTCCACCTTCACAACTGCAGCTCTGGACTGTGTTTGGCCCCTGCTCTGTGAGGAAGGACGACTTCAGGTTGTGTTGATACTTTAATAGTTAGAAAACATACTGATGACCCCGTATTTAATAAAGGAATGGGGCAACCCTCACTGCAAAATCCTGAATATCCCAAATACAGCATAATGTTGAATCATTTTCCCAAAGTAACCTTTCAAAGTTAAGCTACAGATGCAGAGAGACTTAAAGTCGGTATTTCCATGGAAGAGCAAGAAATGGACTAAAATGGGCTGGTGTGTTTCTGGGTTTGCCATTGGACTCCCAGTATCACATGGGTCATCTCTGGGGGCTTGGGGAGAATCTAGAGAGACAAATACACTTTAGCCTCTAGATTCCTGTGATTTAATTACGTAACTGATTTAATCATGTAATCATGTAATCATGTAATCAGAATATTCTGTTTAAATAGCTCAGTTTCAGTTCTGTTGGCATAAAGTTAAGAAGTATAAAATGTCCTGGAGGACGTCAGCCCTTCAGGTGACCTCATTCAGGTGTGTCACTGAGTGATGCAGAAAGCCTGTCTGCTTTTCTTTGCTCCTGGCCCTTCTCCCTCAGCAGCCCCAGCACCATCCTCCATTGTCAGCTCCCTCACCTGGACACTGGGCCCTGATCAGACCCTGCTGTCCACCTGGAGAGCTGTTTTAATCCTCCTTTCTTCACAGGAAAGAGGTAAGAGAAGAATAAAAATCAAATCTCTTCACTGGGACCCAGGCAAATATTCTACTCTGTGGTGCCTGCAATTTATTTTTGTCTAATAAAATACAGCAGAGGAGGATTTCTCAGGAGACTCTTTGCTTTACTCCATACTGCAGGGTCAATATTTTAACAACTTATTTTTCCTGCATTTGTATACTTACAGTAAGTGTTTTTGCTGGGACGGCTGAGATGGGACTGACACCAATGTAGGGAGAGAGGAGTTAGCATCTGTGACCCTCAGCCTATCATGCAAAAACACCATGAACAAAATGCCCCAAACACAGGCAAGTGGGGGCTTTCTTGGGTGCTTCTAACTGCAGCAATTTTAAGAGTCCACTACACTAAATTATAGCAGAACTAACCGTGGTTGAATAGAGAGGGGTGAAAATCAACACATGTAAGGTATTTGGGGTTATGCAGGGCTGAACTCAGTCATTCTCACAAGCTTTTTTTTGTAAATAAAAGTAAAGTAGTTATTACAAACCACTGAGTTGATTAGAGCAAAAGGCCTGTTGTCACAGACTCAGGGTTCTGTAGATTCACATAGCAAACTAAAAGGTCATTAATAAAGGCTAAATAATGAGTGAGTGGGGCTTCTGCCCATATTGGATCTGCAGTGGGCACTAGGTGAAGTAGAATTCTGGGGGAGCTGTTAATTCTCAGGTCTGCCCTGTCCAGCCATTTCTCAAATCCCAGAAATAACTAAAGATGGTTGTAATCTACTTAGTCTCAGAAAAGTTATGTAGTTAGGGAAATTGAAAGAAAGGATCTAGCTGATATCTTAATTGTTGGGCTTCAATTTCTTATTTTGTTTCTTCCCTCTCCCTGTCTCCTCTCCTCCATCTGCTTGTGCCCCTATTTCAGAATTTGGATTAGGCAGCCAAGATGTTGCATTTTTGTTAGAGTACTGCAAGGGTGCTCAGGAAGGCTGAGCAGTGCCCTGACCAACCCAATGCTGGTACAAATCACCTCAGAGGAAATGGTAAGAGAGTGAGCTGTGCCCTTTCTTTCACAATGAGATGGAGAGGAAGAGTCAGCACCACAACAGCCACTGTTTTTTCTGTCTCTGCAGCCCTTCCTTCTTGCTCTCCATTTGTGTGCTCTTGTCTTTTCTTTTCTTTTAGCTCTGGAGGAACAAAAGAGAACAACATCTCCTGTGGCCCATTTAAAATAACCTTTTCCCTTTTTGCCAAAATGGACAGTTGTTGTCACCTCTGCTGCCTTACAAGAGCCAGCCAGAGAGTGACTTTCCCTGAGAGTAGGTCATCCTGTAAGCAGGAAAAATAATGAAGCCTGTTTCTCTGCAGATCTATATGTTCCTATCATGTAAAGGGCAGTATTGACTTTTAAGTTAATTGTACTCAAATCTACTGTTATCTCTGCATAAAACATAAAGCATGTCATGCCCTGGAACTTCCATGTTCTTCAGCCACTCTGCCTCCCTGACCTCCCCACGGCTGCTCCACTGCCTTCAGCCTTTCCTCCTCCTTTCCATCTTCTCTGCACTTTGCAGCCTGCTTGGTTTTCTGCTGCTCCAGGTTTCTCTTGAGATTGTCTTGTCATTTCCTCCTCCTTTTTAACACACCCCTTTTCCTGACTGGATCATTCTCTTTGTGGGGCAGTGTGAGCTGCTGCTGTCAGCATAAATAACAGCAAGGCTCTGGTCAAGTAGTAACAACTCCCAGTTTGTGGGGAGCCCCAGGGAAGCAGCTCAACACCTCACCCCACCCCTATACAACCAGCGATCTCTCAAGGTCTCTCACACCCCATTAATCACAGGAGATTCTCCAGAACTTGCTGTGCTCCAGAGATGGGACCCATCAACAGCCCATCTCCACTGTTGACCATTTATCCACTGACCACAATCCAGCTAGGGAATATCCAGCTAGGGAATGTCCTTTTCCTGGTGTCTGCCATTGCACAGCTCTTTCACACAGCTCTAGACAGCATAGGGCTCACCCCAGCAGTTGATATGGGGGTGGGACAACAGCCTAACACCAGTACCAGGGCTTACATGACACAGCAGCTCAAGGTGGAAGAACTGAGCCACAGCTGCTCCCTGGTACTCAATCAGCCCCTTGGACTGTGCAGTGCACTTCCTCGGTGGCTGCTATTCTTATTATACATTTTTAATTGATTAATTTTTCATCCTTATCCTAAGGTCGCACGTTCGTGGCAGTCATTGTCATCCCCCCATGTTCATTTCATGTAAAGCTATATTTAGACATTTCCTGGATGACATATCCCTCATGTACAGTATCCTTTTATGGCTCATATTAAGTCAGACTTCAGACCTTTAGGCCAGGGTTTGGTTAGTCCTTACCTGGACCATAAGCGCTGCTTGGGAGAAGCTTGTCAGTCCCACCAGTGTGACCACAGCCACACAGCCACACGAGGCTTCCTGGCTTTCTCACACTGATTTTGGCATTGCACTACCTTGCCCTATTCCCCCCAGTGCCTGTCCATGGGGTGCTGCCCAATGGTGGCTGTGAGGATCCTGTCTTTGGCCTTCACCACAGCAGCACTGCAGAGGCTCTTGTGGATGGTGTCAGTTGATGCACTGCATGTACTCACCATGGCACTATATTTCCCTTTGCTTTTTCCTTACAACATTCCACACATAATTCACCCCTGCCACCCCACTCCCTCCCCCTCAAGGATTTTATAGCAAAGTGATGTTCTAGAAATTGGGTGACAGGAGCAAAATCACCAGAGGTCAACTTGGGAAAGTCCAAACCACGGTCTGTGCTTCCTGGCCACTGTTTTTTAAAAATCCTGTAAGAATTTAATTAAGCCTGAAGGACTTGACTTTCTATTAAGTGCTGTTGAAATGGCTAATGGGGGAAAGAAGACTGAAGGGTGAGAGATGTGCATTGCCCAGCTGATCTCATAAGCTTTATTTCTATAGGAAATCGGTATAAAATGTGAAAGGGAGCAAGCAATGTTAAAATAACAGTTGTACTTGATTCTTCACATAGCTGATGTTTTTAATATTTTCTCTCTCTTCCAATACATTAAGGGGGACACACAGGGCTGAGATGCTCTGTCTGAAGCCTCGGACTTCATTTGCCAACTGAAGTTGAGTTAGTGCTTCTGGGCCTCTGGGGCTGTGCCTTGCATCAGAAACAACACAGCTCGTTATCATCCCCAAACCCTGCTCCTATCAGCCCTGTGATGGTGGGTGACACGTGGAGGGAAACAGCAGCTCCTCCAGAATATGTGACCAGGTGGGTTTGACATAGGATTTAATCAATAACAGGAAGATGGATGAGCGTTCGTTACCTTTATTATCGAGGAGACTGTTTTAAGAGAAGGGGAAGTTTACCTTAGGACATTTGTTCCCCTCCCCTTTGTTGTGCAGCTGCTTGTCAGTCAGTTCTTTGGCTGTCACCATTGGGAGTGTGTGTTTCAAGGTGAACTGTTGCTTATTTCAGTTTGCCTTAAAATGTTGCTTGGCAAACCGTGGTAGTTCAGGAGATGATTGATGAGCAATGAGACAAGCACGCAGCAGAGACAGGCTGGACAGCTGGGATGACTTCAGCCTCAGTCCAGAGCTGATCCTATCATTTAAAGGGCAGGATTGGGTCAAAAGGAAAAGGGATGCTAAAGGAAAAACGATGAATAGGGGAGAGAGAGAGACAGAGTTTCAAAGGCTGCAAAACAGTAGTCACCATAGTGATGATAAGGGAGGGAGGCAGAAGACAAGGCAAAACCAGTCAGTTGATAGTGAAAATATTCAAGGTTTAAAAGGCAGCCTGCTGGCTTTGTGCATGCCTTGGGACCCTGAAGACTGGGCAGGCACCATCTGGCATTTCCAAGCCTTTCTGCTGCTATTGGTTTTATTTTGTTAAAGATTCCTTTCAAGTTATTATCATGTAACCCATCATGTAAGAGTTACAATTAATTTTAGCTAAAGAATATTCTGTTTTGATACAAGTGACTCTTGGCTAAGCTTTACTAACTTTGTGGTGAGATTGATAAAGGAAAAAATTCCTTGCGGCCTCCTTGCTGTCTTTTACTAGTGCCTTTGAGTTGTTAGTGCATTTACTTGCTGTGAAAGATGGATTGCCCTGCTGATGGTCTAATCAGAACACAACTGCACTCCAGCCACAGGAGGATCTGCAGATCTGTGACAACCACTTGCCTCCCCAGTGCATGGAGATGGCAAGGTAGCATCACAAGAAGATCCCAAACCCCACTATGCTGAACTGCCAGTTACTGAAAAGAGGAGGCACTGAAAGGAGGAGACATCCTTGGATATACATTACCACTTTAGAAAAAACTGCAGCAATTTAAGACATGATCATCCCTTCAGCTGTGTGAGTTGGTCACATCTCTGCCCAAGGTTGCCAGTGTCACACCCAGCAGCTCACCTGAGCACTCCTCACCTGCCCCAGGGCGATGTTGGACCAGTTCACCACTGAGGCAGGTGAGTTATGTCACATTCTGCCAGCCCTGCTAGGGGAAAGCAACAGCTTTCAGGCCAGGAGCTGTAGCTGAAGGACAAGGACATTCCTCACACTGCCACAGTCACATTTGCAAGAGGCCATCTGACCAAAGCTTTCAATCCATCCCTTCCCATGAGAGAGACATCTGACTGCACACCACCAGGCAGTGCCTGTCTCCTTTCAGAGTTCAAACTGGAGCTTGATGCCTGAAACTTTGCTTCATTGTGTTGGGTTGTTGTTGTTTGTGCTGTTTCTCTGTCAGCTGCTGGAAATGACACAAGAGGCAGGGGTTGGAGCATTTGACAAAGAGATCATTCACCTCCTGTCAATCAGCAGAGCATTGAGGCAGAGCTGGAGCTATGCTACAAGAGAAGATCCTGAAGACCTTTTGAAGCTTTTATCTGATGCATGAAATAATTAGATATTCTTGAAGAAGGACAACGAGGGAGAATAATTGTTCCAGATATTACAGCACCTATGTGAGTCTCAGCATCCCAGACCATCCCAATTAATTTAGCTAGTCATGCCTAGTCTTGTTCTGACTTTGTCCCCTCGAAACTTTATTCCAGACAGCAGGGTTTCTCTGAACTGTGGGAAAAGAGATGTATAAGCTTAGAGACAAAAATCAGTCTTATTCCAGTTATTACTGGAATACTCCAAGGGCACAAAAATTTGACACTGGTTATTAAGTGTATTATTGCTATCCCTTTGAAGGCTTCAGGTTATGCTGTATTACTCTGACCCTTTTACTTGAACCTGTGTCTTTTAATACTTCATGGTAAAATCATCTGGTGTTTCTTTTTTTCTTTCTTTCTTTAGAAATTAAGTGAATTTTAGATTTTCGAACCTGTTTTTCTTGACCTTCTTCAGTGAGAAAAGGCCTTTGACTATGCCATGAGAAGTTGAGGGATTTTGTGATTTTTGCCTAATTTTTAAGGGTATAGAATGGACTGAATCTGGATTTACCTCCTCTTCAATAAGTATCCTCACCAGAATATTCCCATTCCATTTGGGTTGTGAAGCCAGGCCTAGAATTGCAGGAAAAGGTATGTCAAGTCCAATTAGCCCCTTTCCTTTGGTCTCTTAAGCAGATCACACCATGTTAAAATTCTTGATATTTGAACCCTGCAGTTCTAGACAGATTTCAGGCTTCCTGGGCCCTCCTATAACTATTTTAAAATGTGCAGGTAAAATGCACTCCATGATGGACAATGAAACTGTGACCCTGAATCAACAAACATACTGTCCCTTTCTCCTGCATGTTTTTTTATCATGATCAATACTTTGTGTTAATTGTAGTGTTCATGCACCAACAAGGGTTCAGACTGCAGCATGGCTGTCTCCAATGACCTGCCTCTGGGTGTTTATTTTGGCAAAGTTGTCATAATCATAGCTGGTGTGGTGCACAGGCTTAGAGGTGAGAGAGATAAAGGGAAAGAGAAATTGTACAAGCACAAGGGAGAAAAACCAGGAATGAACATGATTAAAAGATGGATGGTCTTTGGTGGAAAGGCAATGACAATATAGAGAAAGAACTTGGATGGAAAACCAAGAGTTGGAGGTTATAATGAGTGAGAGACTGGGATGAGGATGGGATCCCTGAGAAATGGATGGTGAAGCTAAAACAACAGGAAAAATGAGCAGCATGAGAGGAAGCAGGGGAATGCCCACCAAGATGTGCAACACCCCCCCAGGAGGGCATCCAGGCTGCTAAGCCTCACTGCCCTGCTGTGGTTAAAGAGCAGTGGTGCTGCAGTGGCAGGAGAGGAGCTCTGCCTCCAGAGCACCCAGCAGTGCAGCTCCATCAGAAGCTGCTCTGAGGGGTCAAGAGTAGAAGTTGTGGAGTGGATGTAAAGAGTCTCCTCTGTCTGAGCATGAGAATATGAATGATTCTGGATGACACATTAAAAAATAAAAAACACAGTCGTCACTCTCCTTGCCTTTAACCCAAAATACCCAAAATAGAAATCCACACGTACAAGTGACAATGAGGTTGAAGTTCAGGTGATTCAGAAATTCAGATGACTCAGAAAAATGTCAAAATAAAGACTGTGTTATGATGCAGTCAGTAGTGGGATACTATTCTTTCCAAAGGACTTGAATTTCTTTGATACACAAGATGGACAGAGGACCCCTTAGTCATTTTGTTTTATCTGCAGTATTTAATTTGTGCTGCCCTACATATTTATTTTGTGTTATCTAGTCTTGTTTTAAAAGCCATCTGTTTCCTCCTAAGTAAGGGTGCTATATATTTGTTTTTCTCTGGTACATCCTTCTTTTCTGCCCTTTGAATCCCATCTGGATGATTCTCTTAGGCAGTAAACAGGATTTTAAAATAGAGTTTGAGGGATAAGTGCTCTTGGCTTTGGAGAATTTGCGAGTAACCATGTAAGACCTCTACTCCTCTTACTGTTTGTCAGTGACGTGCTAGCTCAAGTCCTAAAATTTTCTCTCTAGTACTCATCACTACTGCTCTTGAGAGCTTCACAAACACTGAATTGATCTTCATATCCGCTTGGCAAGAGTTTCATTTTGCTCTGTTATTTTTGGGTAAAGCTAGGTGGGGTTTTAGAAATAAATTTCATTATCCATCCTTCAACTTTGATTATAGGGTGCATCTGTCCAAGCAAAGACCTTGCCAACAGCATGCTGGTAGTGTAATGGATAACACCTTCTGATTATGAATTAGAGGACTGCAAGTATGACTCCTGGAAAGTGTTTCTTTGCAGGCTGCATGTTTTTCCCTTCTCATTGAAGGTGTCTGAAGCACAGCATGTTAAACTCTTCCCAGTCCTGGATTCCTTACTAGCTGAAGGTGCAAATACCCATTTTTTGCCTACTTTCTATAAGGCTTGGTCTCTGTAGCACCAAGTTCCTCTTTAAGGATAAAGTGAAATAGAGATCTGGAAGGCAGGAGTCCCTCTTGCTGCTGCTTCACATCTAATCTGAACAGAAGGATCTCCTAGTCAGAGAGGTAGCAGATTCTGTGGAAAAAATGTGATTGCACCATTAGGGTCTTCAGAACACACATTCAGAAGCAGAGCAGAAGGCATATCAGACAAACTGAAGTTGCACACACAGGCTTAATATTAGTACTTACTCATTCCCCCAGTCACATAGTTGTTACTAGATTTTGATATAAGTGGTGGAAGTAGAAATGGAATGACAAATACACTTAGCAGAACTGATATCAATTCACTGCAAAAGATATTAGTTGTGACCAATAAAGTCAGATTACTTCACTGGATTTATTCCGGGTTTACCCTAGTGAAACCCAGAACAGACTGTGGTCCAGTGGGTATGAGAAAAATTAGAGTTTAAAGAAATAAATCTCACCTATTTCAAGTTGTATTAGCTTCTATTTCCATTGTGCCTTTCAATTTTTTATATTTGTCATATACTGGAGCTCGCCTAGATGAAAGCTTTAGTCTTCATTGTGTTACAGAGTTTTTGTAAAGAGTAGATGATGTTTTCAAAAAGCCAAGAATAGACAATACATGTAATTGTTTATAGCGAACTCACTCTTGGCTCAATTTAGCATTTAGCGTGACAAAGAATTTTATCCAAGAACATAATGAGTCTATATGGTATTGCCAAACTGAATGATTTAAAAATAATGAGTCAGATCTTTTTAAAAAGTATTATGAAAGGGACTTCTAGTTATAATGTTTAGGAGTGAATATATGTTCAATTCATTTTGCTTTGCTTTCTGATTCCTCAGCCTTTGCAGTGTGCTCAGTTTATATTTTTAAGCTTCAATCTACAACCATGAGAGCAGGAACATTACCACCTTTTTGTTTAAATGAAAGAAAAAATGAGAGTTTTTTACATAATCACATCATTTCAAGAGCTGGTCCTTTGAGGAAAAAGCTTCAAATATCACAAAACTTATGATAAAGATTGTGAGAATTGGCAATTTGTAGCTCCTCAAATGTGTTTGAGGTTTAGAAATGCCCTTTTTATAAATAAAGAACTTCATGAGGTCTATAAAAGATGCAAAACTATATTTTTGCAGCAATACCATTAGAAATAACTTCTCCTTCTGCAGGGAAAGATGCTGATTGCCACCTTCTCTCCACAGCCACTGAAATGGGAGGCCCAGCTAATGAAAAAGTTCTGTTCCCAGCTGAGTCGACAGTCTGCTCCCATGGTATGGATTGGGAGGAGCTCCAAGAAGGTGAGTGCAAATACCACAGCTTTCCACTTTGGATCTAAGACCAGAATGTTTCCTGATACCTCGGGGAAACTGGAGGAGGGAGGGACACTGGGTTTTGGTTTTATGACTGTATTATCTCAAACAGCCCAGGAGAAGTCTGGAGCCTCTTTCTGCTCTGGATTATGTTGGTCTCATTCTGAAGCAATTGCACAAAGATAAATTAGCATTCCCCAGGTAAGATTGAAGTCAAAGAAGAATTTGCTTTGTGTGGCTTTTGATTCAGTGCAAAGATGACAGAAGATTTTGTGCATCTGTCTGCAACAGAGGAGCATTTAATTCAGGATGTGAAAGCACTTTTCTCAGCAGCTGGAGCAGACTCTGAGGACTGAACTCAGGAAAGTGGTACAAGATCAGAAAAAGGCTGTTATCTCTCTGGGATACAAACTAGGAAGGATGAAAAAGTGAAGGACCTGGGAACTGCTGCGGTGTGACCTAGTGTATGGTGAAGTCTCATTGTCTCAGCTCCCTAGGAATCTTGAGAGTTCAGCTATTCCATCTGAGGCTGAACACAGCAGCTCCTTGTCCTCAAACCCACTGACGACATTTGCCTGCTATTATTAAAGTGAGAGGGTTGTCCTTAGAATATTCTGGGGCTCCTTTGGCTCCATCTGCTAAAATTACAAGAGTGTCTGGGCTTGCCTGCAGTTTGACAACAGGTTCTGTTCTATTATTATCTGTTCTTATGAACAAATAAAAGCAAAATTCCTTTTGATTTGCAAAGAATCCTTGTCTTCTACATTGGCAGCAGATTACTAAGTGTGTCCTGTAAAATGACCTCTCCTTAAATCTTCCACTGCTCCAAGGGTTCTTTACAGAGTTCCAGCCCAAGCAACTTTTCTGAGTTTCAAGGGCAGCTACAGCAAAGTGTTACCACCCTCTGTCCATTCCTCAGGCTGTGACTGAGACACCATCCCATGGCTACAGCAGATGACCACTGCTGAGAGAAGTAGCTCACGCATTTACTGTGGAAAATCTACCAGCCAGTTTTGTCAGGAACACACCTTTTCAATCATCTGAAAGCTCCAAAGGAATTTTTTAAAATACTTCTAGCTCAGACCTTTGCAGAACCTTAGCTAATACTTCACCATTCCCACAACAGGTCTTCCAGCATCTGGAAGAGCAGGGGGGCTTCTTCTCCAGTGGACATGTCTCTTGTGTGGGTAGATGCCACCAGAGCTTGTCTGTTATTCCCCCAATATCAAAACAGCACCCTCTGTGGTGGAATTGTTGAAGATTATATCCAGTAGTTGAAGACACAACATCCAACAAGTCTGTCTGGCTTCCTTTTGCTGTTTGGGCTTTCATGGGGTTGTGCACCAAAAATCTGAATAGTCCATTCTGATTAAGAAACTCACAGTAATTCCCCTAGCAGGGTAGCTCTCTTCCAAATGCTGTACATGAAAGACTCACAGCTCTTGAATCATTGCTGCCTCATGCTAATCATTGGAACTGGGCTCTTTCTAGCTCTTGTTAATTACTGTCTAGCTTATATATAACCCCCTCATACTGCAATCACAGAGATAGTAAAGATTATGCAAATGCTGATTAGGGTGTAATGTGGCTTGCAGAGCATTCATCATAACCAGTAAGACGGGAGAAGAAGAGAAACACGATTCTTAGGGGCTAGGCTTATATTGTCCTGAGAGCACTTAGATTTTACTTTTTTTACTTGAAAACGGAGCGTATTAGATACAGAGAATGCTGAAACTCAGCAAGGAAAATGTTAGAATATAATCATGCTTCCCTGAAGATACATTTAAACTAGATACCTGCTCCTGGGTTTTAACTATGCAGTATGTGGGGGTTGCTGAGATAGCCAGTTGTTTTCATTCTGAGACAGCCACTCTCTTCCCAATACCACCTGAAGCACTTAGTCATTTTGTTCACATGCACAGGTCAGAAACCTTCCCAAACCCTGTGATAAAAAAATTATAGGTGAAAGTGAAATTATTCTAAATATCAGCCAGTGAATATGCTGATGTCTCCTAACTCTGAAGACCTAGGTGGATAAATAGAATCCAGCTCAGAGGTACCTTCAGACAAACAGCTGGATAATTATTGCTTCTCTAGAGCTACCTCACTTTATGCATACTGTCATGAGACAGAATAAATGGTACCTGGGAAACTGTAAACCTGAATTGCCATTTTACTATACAAGGTGAGAAAATTGCTAAGAACAGTGGGAAAAACTGTGGAGTCATGAGAGGCAGATCAACAAGGGACTACAAGCTTTATGGCAAAAGCAGAGAGAAGGACTTAATGCTGTCATACAGGTATGCACAGCTCTTGAATCCCACAAGAGTGGAAATACTAGAGGGGTGGATAAAGACAAAGCAAACCATTGTGACAAGAGAAGTGTTTTTCTTTAGGCTTCTAGAACAACTGCTTATTATATGGTGGTTGTTCCTGACTGGATTCTTTTCAGGAATCTGCCAGGGCAGCAAACACAGAGGTTCCATCCCATGGTAATCTCTTCAGTACTGAAGTCTGGTTGGTCTGCCTGGGTCAGGCTGCATGTGAACTCAGGACAGAATACTTCAGGGTTTGGAAATGCACCTTTTATGGGCAGTTTATTTACAACAAAAAAACCTCCAGAGGCTCAAACAACCTTCCAGAATACTCTGAAATATCTCTTTAGAACTACCTAAAGCATTGTCAATAAAAAAGAGGGTGAAAAAGACTCTCAGACCTGTTCTGATGCTTTGATGGCACTGGGAGTAAGGCACACAGCTAAGCTGGAAGCCAGGAAAATTGAGAGACTCACTGACCACCTCCCAGTCATCTCAAATGCTCACATTATTCCTAAGCCTGATTCCACAGGTTGTTTTGCATTCCCATGACTACATGCAGAAAAGGTGAAAGTAAAAGTAGTTACATCACTCTGAAGAAAGAGCTGTTATTGATTACTGAAGAAGAGCCTGTAACAATTTCTACCATAATGAAAGACTCAGCATTGAAAGTATACCCACCTGGTCTTTCTGATAATATTAGGTAAGGCTTTTTCTCTTGTGTGATTAGATTCTGAGATTCTTGATGGAGAAGAGATCCTAAGAATATCAGAATATCCTAAGAATGTTTCATCCAGAAAATGAGGGCATCTGAATAAATCAATACAGCTGTTCTATTCATGTCAGCCTTTTACTTTGCCAGGTCTTCAACAGAATCCTTGCAGTTGCTAGTTGCAAACCAGCATAATAACTGACACTTTATGTCTGGAGAAATCTTTTGGACCAAATCCTTGCTCCTGATAAAGCTTCTTTGTGCTGCTGGAAAGGAACAAAGCAGCCCTTAAGATGCTTTTACCGGTTATATTCAGATTCAGCTGTCACAGGGAAATCTCCATATGGTGGAGAGCTGATCTTGCTGAGTTTGCACTCTTCCCATCACAGCTCTGATTTCGCAGCCATACTGAGAGGCAGACATATAGTTGTGCTCTAGTAATTCCCTGCTGTGGAGCTGTATCTTGTCTCTTTTTCCAGGCACAGCTTACAGTTCACATGAACAACTTTACAGGCCTCTTTGGGAATCCACTGACATGCACTCAAAAATTTCATCTGACTCCAAAGTCAATTTGGCATGGGCACAATGGCAGTCTTGATAATAGGGGAGCCTGGGGGCCTCAACATATTTTTAATAGTCTCGAGAAGAGTGTAAGAAGGCTCTAAGATTACTGAGACACAGTTGTGTAATGCCATACTAATATTTCTTGTCAATTGTGAAATAGCTCTGTAAGTTGACTTGGGAATTAAAATTAACTTGAAAGAAAGGAAAAATGTTACATAGCAAATGCATAAAGGCATATATAACTTCCTTCTGAAAGACTTGGGGAATGTTTCACCTCAGATGCTTGTCATTTGGAAAACCATCACTTTTTAGGAAATTAAAGTAGAAAATCATAGCTTGGGTAGGGGAATTTTTTTCTGTAAACAAATGGGCTATCACATCAGACATTATTGCCTAGTAGCAGTGGAAATAAACCCTGAGGAACCTCTATCTCATGTATAGGATGCAGTGAACGCATGTGTATTCCCATGATACAGGTCCTCTGGGCAGTGCTTCAGCAATAAAAAAGAATACAAATTTAACAATTCTATTATTCTGTTAATTAGCACCTTCAATCCAGAGCATAGGACGAGGAAGTTGCAAATCAGGAAAGTGCCTCAGTGCCAGAAATGTAGAAACTGGCTCCTGTTAAGTGTTGCTCAGGTGCACAATAGGTATTGATTAGAAAAAAAACATAACCACCTTCTGCAGAAACTACAGAGAAGCCATGAGAAGCACATGAACCATGGCACTTAGAGTGAGCATTCCATACAGAAACAGTGCCAAATTGCACCTGAAACAGCAGGGTTAATAAGGGCGTACTGTGCCATTCCAAATTACAAATGTTCATCCGAATGACTGTTAATTGCAATAAGCAAATTCACACAAGAAACAATGGTTTGCTGCCCTCTTTGTCTCTCCCTGTCTCAGGTTTATTTCCAGCATTAAAAATAACCTGTTGATTCCACTTCTGGGAAGACAGGACAGGGAAAGCAAACACACAATGGCCCTCTACAAACACACAATGGCCATTTTGTTTAGGAGATCTCAGAGCAATAACTTTTCTGCATCCCCACTCATCAAGGGTCACCAAACCCTTCTTGGTAAGAGGTAATAAACTTAAGAGCTGCAGTAAAAGGCTAAACCTCTCAAGCACAATATCAGAGAAGACTATAACCAGTACCCAGGCAACAAAATATTTACCAAATAAATCTCCCAGAAGATTCTGAGAAGGTGGCAGGGGGAACACAATACAGTCCTTTGCCAGGCTCACCTGAGGGAAAAGGCTTTGTGGTGACACAAATCTGGCAATCAGTTCAACTGTATGCCTGTGAGCAAGATGCACCACAAACCACCTGATGACTTAATGTCACCAGCCCTTTTGACATCCTGTCTCTGACTAATTTCCAGTGCCTCAGAGGCAGTTGAAAACAACCTCACAAGCCAAATGCAGATGGGGAAGAGGACCAGAAGTAGGTCTGAAACTTGGGAATGATTACAGTATAATGTCAAAGTCAGCAGCTCAGTCTTCTTTAAATCCCCTTTGGACACAACAATGTATCATGCCCTGATGTTTGTGCCTAGAATACTGTTTGTTTGCTCTTGGAATGGTTAGAAAGCTTTTCAAACTAAGTATAGTCATGACCAATTTATGACCATGCATCACTGTGCTAGCATAATTCTTTAATTCAAATAGTATTCCTTCCTTGATATTTACTGCGTGAATCACACTGTTTTGGCTCAATTTGGCTACTTAAGGAAGCCAAGCTTGCTTGCTTGCAGCTCCCCTTCAAGAATACAGATACTCTGCTCCCTCACCACCCCAGTATTCCTGTTCTGCACCTGCAGCAACCTGAGTCAAGCTTTTCTGACTGTAAGTCACCAGAACTGGACACAATTTTCCAAACAATGTTCCTCAGCTCTACTGTGTAATGTCACATTAATACTTCCCTCTCTCTACTAAAAATACCATGCTTTGTGCATCATAGACTCAAGTAAGCCTTTTCCACAGCCATTCTGCTGGCAGCTCACAATCATTTTCTCTTGGAGGAATTCACCCCCATAGTAAAGGGTAGTAGAACAGTAAACCTAAGGCTACCAGCATCACCACCTTTCTTCTTTAACTATAGTGTTTTAGGCACAGGGAACTGCTTCTAACCTTTTTAACCTTGAACAAATCCTTGCTTTGGCAATTCTTATTTGCTGCTTCTTCCAATATCTCCAAATAAAAATCATCTTTGGGTTCATCCATCACGTCAGCCTCAGGAATTTTCCTCACTTCTCTGAGTTTGCTGTTCTGCAGTCCCAAATCTTAGTCAAATATCTGCATTTGTTCCTCTTGAAGTTTAACTTCAGCTGGATTAGTTCGTGATCACTCAGTTCATGATTGGTTTCAACACTATGGCCTTCTACAAGGTCCTTGCTGCTTATTAATACCAGGCCTAAAATAGCATCCTCTCTCATGGACTGTTTGCTTGAGAAATCGAGTTTCTACAGCACTAGAGAACATTTAAGCCCTACCAGTTCCCAGTGGTACCTTCCAGTCTGTAGCTGAGAAATTAGTTTCCCATAATCACATGCCATTTGCTCTTCCATGTCTTCCAAATAGTTTTTGGAGATAAGTATCTCTGTCCAAGTTTGTAAGGGATTACCACTCTTCTCTTAGTGGATTTTTAAAAATTCTTTCCTCCCATGTGATTTTCCAATGTAATGCACTATTATTTTATTTCTTCAAACCATTTTGCTAAAATATAGAGGTACTCCATGGTCTTTACTATAATTTCTGCTGTTCTACACTGCTACCCCTCCAACGACTATATTCTAAATACTACTGCCAAGCAGAAGTGTTCAGCAAGTCACAGCAGCCTTGAGACACCAATTTAAGCCCCGAAGAAAACATTGCTTATAACACAAAATTCCAAACCAATTAAAGACTAAACATCAGTGATATATTTTGCTGTAATAATTGTATTAGAAATCTGTAAAATTTTGCAGACACGATATGGAAAAAAAAACCAAAACCATCAAAGGAATTGAAATGGTGGGTATTTCATTAAATCATCACTTTATCCCTTTGAATATGGACATTTTTTTATGTGGAAAGGCTTCTGACATCTTTAAATGGTATAAGAATTTGTTTTCTCTTTTTGGGGAAGAATGCAGTAGTACAGCTTCTATAGCTACAGGCACTATAATCCTACTACATTTTCTCCAATTTTTCTTTTTTTTAGGGCAAAACAAGAGGACATATATACAACAGCAAAAAGAATGGCAAAGGAGGAAATTGCAGGTTTGTCTCTGATGGAAACTTATTTGCAGCCCTGCTGCCAGAGAAATCCAGGCTTGGTGCACAGTCCTTTCTGCTGGTCCAGAGCTAAGCAATCTTGAGCAAGTGATGAGAACATGTAAGGAATCCGTCTGAGACTGTGTTTCTGATGGCAGGTTCACGGCATCCTTTCAAAAGCCGCAGTTGTCTTGACAGCTAAGCCAGCCTTTGACTGGGGACAGCAGCAAAGGCGGGAGAGAGCGGGGAAGAGAGAAAGCAGAGAAGTGGGATGAGGAGAAAAACAGCACAGAAGGGAATTAGCAGTGCGGCCAAGCTTCGTGATTTAGGGGATGGTGAGCATACTGCCGGGGCTAGAGACGTTCAGGTTTGCAGGGCAGCTTGGCGTGGGCGTTATAGAGAGCCGCGGGATGAAGACCGAGAAGGGTCAGGATGGATTTCGGGACGCGTGGAGAAGCTGCAAGCGGCAACTATGACGCAAAGCTTGTCCGTTCAGGATCACGCATCCAACTGTTCCTCCCTAGCGATCCCTCGATAAACAACGTCCAAAAAGGACGGTGACCTCATCCCACTGAAATTAGCCAAACACCACACATTTCTCCGTGTTCAGCTCCGCACATTCCTTAGAGCTGCGGCTCGCCCGGCTGCCAGCCCCACCGCTGCACCCGGGGCTACGACGGCCCCTGTGGGGCAATTCCTCCAGCCCACCCCAGACCCAGGCTCCGGCTAACCCATCCCCAGCTCCGGCTGGGCATTCCCGGCTCTGGCTGAGCCCCCGCGCCGCTTCTGCGCCAGAGCAGCCTCTCCCGCTCCCTCCCTCTCTCCCCGCAGCCCGGTGAGGCGGCGGGGACACGACAAGCCACGACACCCAACGATGCCCCGTGTGAAAGCGTGACCGCCGCTACAAGCCGGGCAAATGCCGCGGTCGGGACGCGCCGCGATGCGAGCGGAGCCCGGCACAGGCATTTATTTCCCCTGGCCGTCGGGAGCGACAGGTTCTACGGGCTGCCAGCGCCGCCCCCTTTCCCTGTCGCCTGCGGAGGGGACGCGGGTGCCTCTCGCATCCCCGGGACGCCGAGCAGGGCATCCCTCCCGGTGCCGCCAGGACACGGGGCTCACACCTAGGGCCGGCGGATGCCGAGGTACCCCGATCGGCCTCTCCGCGGGGCGAGCGGCTCTGGCTCGCTGCTCTTTCCTCATCTCTTCCAGACTCTTCTCCCCCTCCCAACCGCTGTTTTCCCTCCCTCCCGTTCTTCCCAGTGGCATTTTCTTTGTTTAATAAACGCTATTGTGTTCGAGGCGCTTCTTCGAGCGGGGCTGCCGCAGCTCCCTCGGGAACAAGGAAGGGAAGCGAGCGGCTCTCGGCCGCGCCGATCCCGCTCTCCCGGCCCCCCGCGTCCCGGCGCTGTCCCCCGCGCCCTTCCTTTCCCCAGTGCCCGGCAGCAGCGCCCGCCCGCCGGCCGAGCCCCCACGGCTCCGCCGGCACCACCCCGCGCCCGGAGCGGGACGCGCCGTGCCCCGGCAGCCCAGCCCGCGCCTCCTCCGCCGGGCGCAGGGCCCCTTCGACCGAGTCGTGCCCGCGGGAGGGGGGTGACGGCGGCATCAGGTGCAGCCGGGGCCAGCGGCCAGGGCAAGCCCGGCCCCCGGCTGCCGCCTGCGCGCTGAGCGGCTGTGCCGGGCCCGCCCTCGGTGATTGGGAGGAGCCGGGAGAGCAGCGGGCTTCGCCGGGGATTTCCAGCCCGAGCGGGCGGGAGAGGAAGTGCGGGGCGGGGGGAGACGGCGCACAGCGGTCGGGACTTTCCGCCGGGCTGGCGGTCGCATTCGCCCGGCTCCAGCTGCCGCCCGCCGCCCCGCTCCCCGCACACGCTCGCAGGTAGGGCGGCCGCGGGGCTCGGCTCGAATCGGCTCGGCTGGGCGGCGGAGGAGCGGGAGGGAGGGCGGGAGCTTGGCTGCCGCCGTGGCGAAGGCTCCCGCGCGGGGCTCCGGCACCGGCCGCGCTCGCCTGCCCGCGCTCGGGCGCTCCGCGCAGGGGGACGGGGCCGGGCGGGCGGCGGGAGCCGGGGACGCTCCGGCGGGGGCACGGCGCTGACCGAGGCATCTGCTGCCAGGCAGGGGCCGAGCGCGCTGCACCCGCAGCCCGTGCCGGGACCTCGGCGGCGGCCGGTGCCCGGGGATAGCTCAGCCTGCGGCGGGGCGGCGCGGACTCTCCTGCCCGGACGCACTCGCACTCCAGGGCTTTGCAGGTGCCCCTTTTCACTTACTTATTCCTGCCTCCCCCTTCCCTCCCCTGCTCCTCTCGCTCTCTGTCCCGCTCCCCGCGTCGTGTGTGCCCGTGCGGGGAGGGGAGGGAGGCGAGGCCGGAGCGGAGCCGGGAGCCGCGGCGGCGCTTGCGGCGTTTGATGTGTCGTTTGAATGCAGAAGGCTCGCTCGCTCCTGGCTCCCTCCATATGCAGTGCTGGGGGCGGGCCGACGGCCTTTAAAGGGGCACTGCCGGCAGCGCCGCGCCTGGCGCGGAGCGCGGTCCCGGCTGCGCGTCCCCCCGGCTGCCGCTGCGGCGGAGCCCCCGCCGCTGCCCGGCCATGGGGCTGCGCCCGGACCCGCCGGAGCTGCCCCGCATCGGCGCGGAACCAGTTGTATTTTCACAAAGTCCGCCTGCCTGCGCCGGCGCTGCGCTATCCCCGTCTGCCTGCCGTGAGCGGAAAGAAAAGTGTTTTGTTTTCACGCCATTCATTTCGTGCGCCGATTCGCGACGCCGCGTTTTAGCGCGTTGAATGAATCGCCGTGTTGTAGGTTAGAAAAAATAATGAATGTTTAAAAGTTTATACTGAGTCATTCCTCTGCAGATTAACCTATGACTGACTCATAATCTGAGAACTGCAGTGGCTTGTAAAATAGGAAGGTAAGGCATTTACATCTTGATTTATTTGTATCTTTGAGTGCCTAAGATCTGAATTACCTGCGGGAAAACAGAAGAAACCGTATTAACGTTAAGAGGCATAATCTCATGTTCTGCTGATCAGAGCTGGTGTGTGACGTGACAGACTGTATGTGCTCCTCTGCGTGGATCTTTGCCACGCATTAGGGCATCTTTCATCTTTTTCTTTTTCTGTAGTAGTAAAACGTGGGAAGTTCCAATGATACAATTTGAAATATGCTGTTTCTTTGGGTCTGTGACTTCTCTAGCTTGTTGAGATCTGAGCCTTGTATGTTGTGTATTGTAATTTACGCGTTTTCTATTTCTTGAGTAGAATGGTGTGTTTTTCCTTGCAGATTTGTCCCATAGGATGCACATAGCATTATTGAGCACTAATCTGAACTTGCATTCTTAGACTGAAAAGGAGTTTAGTGCATGATGTAAAGGTATGCTAGCAGTGTCTAGCTTAGACAAATGAAGTAGTATATTTTGTAGTAGTTAGTAAAAATCTGTATTTAAAATGGCTATTGACTTGCCCAGAAGCCTGGATTAAAAAGCTACACTGATGGTTGTTCAGAACTGAAGAGATCACAGCATATACTACATGTTGTGCTTTGAAACGAGCCATTGGCTCATACCACATATGGATTAAGATCTGAATGCTATTTATGGTGATTAGGGAGAGGGCTATTCATTTCAGATGAGAAATACTTGAACATTTGGATGGAATAATTTTTTTATGGCTGAACTGGGAAACCCCTTGTCATAGAGCTTGGTAATGGAAACACTGATGTATCATGAGCTTGGGCATTGCAAGCAGGCGGCACTAGGGGGTTATAAAAGTTGCGTTGTTCCAGCACAAGAATGGTAGGTGTTTTACTGAAATATGACTTGGTGAGGTGCTTCTAATAATAGCTGGACCTCGAATATAGAATCGTAAAATGCATTCAGTGTCAGAGCAAATTAATTCTAATCAAAAGGGGGTGCTAAATGGCTCAGTCTTAGGCTTTTCTGAAGTCCTGCTGCAATTAAGTTTGATGATACCAATTTTGAGAAGCCATTCTTGCATGGATTCAGAGAATTTAAGTATTGTGTAAGCATATTTACTATTGATACCTTGGAAAACTCAGTAAGATGGCAGTAGTTAGCATCAGTGACCAAAGGTTATTCAGGAAGTCTTATTAGTCCATGTTAGTACAGTTTGTCTTCTAGATGATCTCAGGATCGTGTTGTATTTTAGATCTTTCCATTGTTCTTGTCCATAATAAACACTTTAGGAGAGAAGAAGAATGGTTTATTTGGTACTGAAGTCCAGCTGTTCTATAGTAGATATGGCAATGCTGAAAATATGAAAAGCCAAAAATCTTAATTTTTAACTTGTATTGTTAAACCAGTGGAATATAAATATATTGATAAACAGGTGATCATAGTTCTTCTGCAGATGAAAAGGCAATTTAAAAAATAGGAATGGCTTAAATCTACTCTGGTATCCTAAATTGGCCTTGCATGAATAGATACTGTGAGAATAAAACATTCCAATCCATCATACGTTAGATGATGTAGTAACTGGATTTCATTAAGTTTTTTTTATTATGATAGTGTTTCTTAGTTGAAGGTGCTGCATCTTATGATGTGTGAAGACTGTTCATTGCACATTGGTTTCAGCTACCTGTATACTTGTGCACAGTTCCTTTAAAGAATTGCCAAGGCTTAATTTTTTTTTTGTTTGTTTTTAAAGCTGTGGATACTTTCTGAATAGGATGCTTGTATTTAAAACCTCCTCCCATTTTTAGTGTCTGGCTCAGGAACACCAGAAGTGGTGGGAGAAATTGGAGATTTCAAAATGAGATATGGGGAAAAGAAGCCAAAGGAGGGAGAGATGTGTGGTTTGTGCAACAGAATAAAGGTGTGATTGTAGCACAAAAGGGAGTGCTGTAATTGCACTGGGTTTTATCTCAAACTTTTTAACCTGTGGTGATGAAGTGGTGCTGTAGAAACTGCAGTAGTGAAGGGCTGGCAGAGAGAATATAACTGGTCTCGCAGCTCTGCCTGCTTCAAGCCCATGCTCTCATAAATAGATAGTTTAAAGTCAGTATACTTAGTTTTGACAAATCACAAACATTTCATTCTTTTTCTCTCTTTTTTCTTACAGCAGGAGAAAGGACTAGAGAATTGGGAGGAAAAGGGAGTCAACTGACAATGAACTATCATTAGGTGCCCACAATGTAGGAAGATGTGTTCTCTCTGTCTTTTTGTTATGGGAAAGAAGAGAAATGGAAATAAATGCAGAAAAGCTCTTAGGATATCTAAGGGAAGTAAGGAAAGTGTCCTGTGGAAACGTCTTAGAACTTGAAGAGAAAATGAGGCAAAAGGTGATTTGGTATTGAAAATGTGTGTGTGAGAGAGAGAGAGAGAGATACTTACAATAGTCTTTGAGGGAGTATTTCTTTTCTTCACGTAGATCTTCTCTTCTGGAGCCCTGACAGCAAAATATCATTGCCACTGTGACTTGAATTGCTACTGACTGTTGGCTTTGTAACTAGGTTAACAGGGCGAGTGTCTCTAAAATTATATACAACAACTGTAGGTCACTAATCCTCTCCACCCCCCAAAAAATGTTAAGCCTTTGATTTCCATGCTGTTGTTCTTCCCTGCTGCTTTACTCTGCGTGTATAAAATGTGACTTTAGTAGAATTTCAAGTGTTGCTGTTCATCTAGTCAAGGCAGCATGGGAAGCAAAGTCTCAACACGTTTGTGTGTGCAGAGGTTCGATATTGGATGTGTGTGATGGATTCTATGCCTGGCTCACTCCTTGTACTGAAACTTGGGGTGTTGTGTACCTTGACCTCAAGATTTGAATTTTTGTTAATTTCAGGCATTAGAACCTCAGTGGGCATAGCAGGAATGTCTTAAGTTGGAATATTTCATAGTCCTGGTATTTTATATAGTTTCATAAAATGTTGATTTATGAAATAGTTGTCTCTGATGTACAGAGGAAACATTCTGTAGATTATTTGCAATGATAAAAGTTGCTGCTAATTCTATAGTATAATTTAAATGCTCGGAAGTGACTATTTTCACACAAAATACATAGCAAATGCTTCAGTCAAAAATATTTGTGAAAGAAGTAGTGAATCTTCCCTTTTACGTGTTTTAGTGATGGCTGTATGGTAGCTGATAATTAGAAAAAATTCACATTTGGAGTAACACTGAGCTTCTGTCTAATGCTTTTGGTTTCTGCATTAATATGAAAAGCATGTTTTTGTAAATAAAGTAAGATACGCACACTGAAGGCAAGCTGAAAATGCCATGAGTCTTCATAGCTTTCTTGGGTGTCTAGGAAAAGAAGCAGTTTGAGTTGGGTCTGCCTTGACAAAGTGTGTTGCAGATGCTAGTGCCTTCCTGGCTGCCACTTTGTTCCTGCAAGCTTTGACATCCATCAAGAAAGAGAAGATGGTCCATTGCAGATACCAGTGTAAAATCCAGGAGACCTGGAGGCTGCTTTTGGTTTTCTCTCATTCCTGCAGGTGTGTGCACTGTAAGCCTTTCAGTCAGGGCCAAACCAACAAGGGGCTTTGATGTTGCAGTGCAGAGTGATATGACATCATGTCCAAGTCCCAGGGGCAGAAGGGGGATTCCAATCCAAGTTTCCTACTTCCCTGGGGAGTATTCTCATCATCAAGCCACAGGCCAGTTAAGAGCTGTATCACTTCCTTCTCTTGACAATTTTTGCCATGCCAGGAAAAATCAAAACTCAGTGTGCCTAAGAAATAGAGCAAGAGGAAGCATGATGTCTCAGTCAAGTGGTTAGGACTTTTTTTTAGGATCACCAGGATGAGTAAAGACTTGGAGTCTGCTGATGCTTCATCCGCTGTTTTGTTTATTGCTTTCTGGTGCATTTCAACTTGATGTTGAGATGCTTCCTGAGGTTATCAGCCTTGTCAGGATGTTTTCTTAAGTGTGGAATATATGCTGGGAAAGAAAAGAGGTGCTTGGGTGTTGCTCAGGTTAGGTGGTAGCTGACTGGGAGTTCTGAAAATAACTTTGATGCAGCTAGTGGCTTATTTTGTGTCTGGCTTCTTGCTCCATGTACAGACCATTTTCCCGGTTGGTAATAACATGGGAATAGTGGTACTTTCCTATGATCTGAGGACATAAAAATGATGAGGTGCTGGGACCCAGCAGGGCAGTACAAGCGTCATCTGTTGATAAAGTGAGTGAATTACAAGTGCTGTGTGGAGGCATCCAGTCCTGCCTCCTCTGCAGAGCTGTGCCATGCTGCACCATCAGCATCGTGGGACAGGAAACAGCATCTCTTCACTCTTCCATTGATGCCCACAGCAAACATGCAGTGCTGTATGAAGCTGAGTGTACAGGACAGAATTTTTTCAGTGCTAGCTATTCTGGTGCTTGTAGTTGTTCCTGACGTTCTCCTTTGGACTTTCTAGAAAAGTAACACTTTTTTACTTATTTCATGGAGCCAGTTTACAGGACAGTTGTGCCTAAAATAACTTCATAACAGCAAAGCCCAGCTCATAACCCAAATTTTGGCAATGTCAATGGATTTTGTTTTGTAAGCTCATCTCTGTACATGTGAGAGGGAGATAATTAGAACAATTATTAGAGGTTTTTATAATGAAGTTCTTGTGTTCTGTACCAGATTGACTGTGCCCTCTCTGTGTCTTTACAGAGAGGATCCTTGTGAGAGTAGGTAGCTTTGAGTGTTGAGGCTTGTAAATTAACGACTTGCCAATACAAGTCTTGATTTTTGCATAGGAAGTATAACTTTATAATTTTCATTTAAGTCGTTCTGGTTTTAATCTCCTTTAAACCATCCCAAGTGACTTCTCTTTCTGCATTTTATGCTCTTCAGTTACTAATGGAATGCTCTTGTCTGTGCTGTGCTTCTCTTCCATCTTGTTTGTCCGAACAAGTATAAATGCTCTTAATTTCTCCAGTTTGTTCTTTTGAGTCTTAGAAGTGACTTATTTTTACCTTCTCTCAGTCAGATTTCTTGTAATTTTAGAGTTGCTGAGGGATGACTTTTACTCCATGGTAGTTTCGTCCTTGCACTTGAGCAAAGTAACTGCATTCTCCCCTTTACTTCCATTTATATCACTCTTTTTTTCCTCTCAGAATACCTGTTTCCAGGATTGTACTTATTTCCACACTTCTGGGAAGTCATTTTTATCTGCAAAATCCACTTTTCTTTTACCTTTCTGTAGCTGCCTGCTTCTCTGATTCCCTCTCTGCCCTACCTCCCATTCCAGGTGAATTAACATGCTCTTGTCTGCCAGGTCACTAAAGATGCACTGCAGTGTACCCCACTGTTGTCTGAAGTATGTATGTCTGTGATTCTACACTTGTGCTATTCCATTCTTTGTACTGTCCTCTTCTCTGTTCAGCACAACATCCAGGATGTTGTACTTGGGCATGTTTTTATCATTGTGACTGTTGTGGTTGAACTTGATTAGGATACCAGTTGTGTATTCAACAGGTGAAGGTAAAGTGCTTGTGGTTGTAAAATGCCATGTTCTCAAAATGCTGCCATTTGGCTGGCAATTTGAGTAGAAGGAAGTTGGATACCTAAATGAATGGAGACTGCTGAGTTGCATGTGTGCACCTCTAGCAGTTTTGGAATCTTTGATGCAGTAGTATTTTCACTGCATTCTAAAAGTCAGAGGGTTTTTTGGGGGGGTGGGAATAAAGGATTTGTGCTAACTTCATTTAAATTAATGACATGCAGTATCACTTGAAGTCAGTAGTATCCTGTTCTCTGTCAGGACTTGAATCATGTTTCTATCTACAGAACCTGAGCATGCTATAGTTCAGCTTAGCAAATACATCTCACTACTCACCCATGGTGTCAATATGTGATGGAAATGCCAATGAATCCTGTGCTGTAGTTCAGCTAGTAGATATTGCTGTTGTGTTGCTCAGACTATTTGACAGGTGGTTTTTGTAGCTGTGTGGTTTTGAGCATGGATTCTTTTGCAATCCCTAGGAAGGTAAAACTGCTTTATTGTTATTTGCGTATTGAATTTCATCAGCTATTCTTCACTGGCTGGCACTGTAACTTTCCCCTATTCCTCTTTCCTTTTTGCAAATTCCTAAGAACTGCGCTTTCATTTTGAAAAGGTTTATTTAGACATGCAACTTTCAGTATTTTAGCCAGTAAGATTTTGAGGGAATTTTGGGGGATTTACTCTTTTGCTAGTTTGTATGGTTTGGTTGGTGTTTGGGGTTTTTTTGGTTGTTTTTTGTGTTGGGGTTTTTTTGTTTGGTTGGTTTTGTGTGTGATTTTCTTTGCTTTTTAAAGACAGATTTAGGACAAGCAAATAAATATCTACCCACTGCATTCTGTGTATTTTTGCAGAGGAGACACTCCCAAAATAGATGAGGAAGAAGCTTGGAATTATCGTGTTTGTGTAGAGAAAGCTTTTAGTACATACAGCCAAAGTATGATGCTGTAATTTTGCAGAATTAATAACTAAGATTTTGATGGTGTTTTTTGGGTGGGTTTTTATTTGTTTGTTTGTTTTTAAATATGAACTCTCAGTATATTAGTTGACTGTTCTGAGATGAGCTAGGGAAGACAGACTTTGAAAGTCCTCTGAGCCATACATAAAAAGGCAGTTATTCCAGAGCAGGAGTGTCCATATGCTGAGTTAATTGGAAAAGTTCAGAGCAGTTGAACCCTTACTTACAGTGTTGTGATTTATGTAATGAACAAGAAGGACAAAAGGCAGTGAGGGGGAAAAAAGCTGACTTCTTATGGATCCAGTTATACATAAGATCTGTCATGTCTGTTGGCAAGAGATAAGTGATGGAAGTTGACAACAGGCTGATTGTGCTAAATACTTTATTGATGGTTACAATAAATTGCTGCCTTTCTCCCATAGCATGTTTTGTAGCAGAATTTTAACCTGAAGATGTCTGGGAATGCATAACCTCATCTCAGGTTGGGGCTTTTCAATGTTCTGTGCACTTTAGAGGTAGTGACATCTCTCTTTTGCTTTCTGAGGGCAAGTTGAAACATGCCTAAGGTAGCTGTATTTCTGAGGTGGCAGTGCTGCACAGTTCTTGTTGTTTGGGGCTTTTTAATAAATTTCTAACTAAAATCTTCCTAAAATCTTATCTCCTGGTAAACTCTTGTCTTGTTTTACTTAATAAATTTCTATATGAATGTAATGTAGGTGTGTGTGGAAAAAAGGAACCATGATTGTCTATGGAGAAATGGTTTGGCTTCTCTTGTAGCTAATCAGATTTTACAGAGTATTAATCAAGCCATGTGCTAAAGTACCAGTTGTTAACACCTCCAAACTAAAATGTTTGTCATGTTAAAGAAGGGGAAAAATTGGTGAGCTCTCCATTAGGTGGTGCTGCTGGGATTGAAATATTTATATATCTAATGGAAGCAGGCTTCTGCCTAGAACTATTTCCATGTCTGTATTTTTCTTTTTAAGGACTTCTCTTTATTAAAAAAAATTTGCAAAAGCAATACTTGCTAAGGTATGGGGGTTTTTTTCAGTTTGAAGTGATTAGATAAAATACTAAAAAGACAGTCTGTCACCATGGGAAGGAGGTATGGAAGGAATCAATCATATGCTTTTTGTGTGGGTGATTTAGATTTTAGCAGCTGCCTCTGTTGTAGCTCTCATCTGTTCAAGTGTTGACTCTCTGATACATTCATGCCCTGCTGCAGTGTAGATGGGGATACTGTAGCATTAAAGAAATCCAATCTCAAGAAATACTTTATTTAAAAATCCAGAAATTAATTAGACTGACCATGACAGCAAAAACACTCTTGAGAATCTTTTGAATTCCTATGATCTCTTTTATCCTGTCCATTAGCATTTCTTTTTAAAGAGCTGTGTTTTAACTTAAACACATAATGATGGTATTTCTTTGCCTAAGCTCTGACTGACTAGTGACCAGAAAACCCAAGGGAACAAAGGTGGTGCCTACACACAGAGGCATTGAGTACCATCTCAAATGCTCTAGGTCATCCCCTGTGGCCTGAAGTTGATGCTCAAAAAGTGTGTGATCTTCCATATGGCTAAACTCTTTATCTGCCAGTTCTGCACATGACTTGGCATCTGGAATTGTGCTAAACACCTGTGATTGGACCCTTGACTCTCTCTGCAGTAGTTAGAGCTGAGATACAAACTAAATTAAAAGTGAATTTGTTAACTACTCCTTGCTGGTAGGATTACTTCAAAGATAGCAGAATGAGGTTGCTGAGTTTTTTTGAATTCTCCCACACCACAGGGCTCTAAGTAGCCAAGCCCTCATTTTTAGAAATGGTATTGGCCAAGAGAAATAGAGTTAGTCACACTGGGTTCTCTTCTCATTACAGGTTAGAAGTATTTTGAGTGTGATTTACAGAATCAAGGTAACTATAACCAGCTAGCAAAAAAGGTTTAGTAGCATTAAATAGCACTGAGCAAGAAATGCTAGAGGTGCATTTTTTCATAAGAAACTGAGACTAATCTTTTTTTCTTTTTCTGAAGAAAACATTGCTTAGCAAAAATTCACATCTTAGAGTTGGAAAGTTTAAATAATTTCAGATCTAGAAGCTGGAAGCCTAGCTTAACAGACTTGACCTGAGTTTAACAGCTGCTGAAGTGGTGTGGGAGAGCCAGAGGATGTCACATGCAGTTTTCTGTTTTCAAAAAGAGAAACTGAGAAGTTTGCAGAAATCTTTGTTGGTTTCCTAACCTTGGCCAGGGTTAAAATGTGTGATTGTCAGATACTGGTAGTTTGTCAGAATGTAGCACGTTCGAGTAATAGGGAGGGGAATGATTCTTCTTGGTCTTACTCATCTATTTTGGCATAACTCAAATAGGAAAACTTACTAGTTATGTGATAACTGGAAAAATGGACAAGCTGTTGTGTGAGACAACTTGGCCGCTAGTGTTTTATCAGTTTGCTAATAATAACTTAGAGCTTGCTAATAATAACCCTTAAAGGGGCAATTAAAAGATAGCAGCTATGATGTCATCCAGCCATACGACTTCCTATCAAATGTGAACTTGTCATTCCTCAGTTACGTGATTGGCTTGGTGAGTGAGGCCAAAGCTGAAGGTGGAGATGAATCAGGAAGGAAGAAAGTCCTGCTTGGTCACCTTGACTAGAAAGCCTTGATTTTAACATTGTCCAGGATAGTGTATAGAGAGAAAACTAATAGTATTCTGCACTCTCTGAGTAGATGCTTAAATATTAACAAAACCTAGCCTTGCTTCTTCCCTCCTACCTTGACTTTCAACTGGTTCGGAGACTAACTCTCTGTTTACAGGCTAAGATTTGGCAATTAATGGGATTAGTTGCTGCAGCTTGCTGTGCTTATATTCCAGGTTGAGGAATAACTTGCTCCTACAGCCAGAATGGCATCCAACAGCAAATCCCACAGGTATGTTGATCAGAGAGGATGTAGTCAGCACAGTCAGGGAAGAACTGACAATGTATTGTATTGTATTGAGGATGTGTCTTATTTATTTTTAGGTGAAGAAGGTGATGAGGGGAGGCCTAGGGAGTGATAAGAGCAGGACTGTGATACACCCATCAAAAATAAGTGGGATGGTCCAATATATTTCTGTTTTTCTTTTTTTTTAAGTAGTAAATAAATGATCAAACTTGAGATTATGCATAAATGGAGGATTTTATTTGCACAGGTATCTTTTGAGAAATGACTACATGTCCCATGCACCTGTGCAAGAATTTACTGCTGTGCAGGAAAGCTCTTGATAATAAATATGGATGCCTGTCTGGAGTTATTAAATGAAATGCTTGAGCCTGATGTTAAGACGAGATGCAACGTGTCAGGCATGATGCTGTTACTGACACCAAAATGAAATAGTCTATGTCCATCACTCAGAATAAGCCCAGAGCTGCAGAACTCAGGGGAACTCACTTCATACCTTCAAACCTGGTGTTTAAGTCACCACTGCACGTGAGTTTTATGTTGTATGATGTTGTGAACTGTAAAAGCCAAGTCATGATTTTGTCATGATTTTAGGTTTGGGTTTTGTTATTTCTTTACCACTGCAAGCACACTAAGTTCCAGGGAAGAGCTGGGAAGGCCAAATAAAGATGTAGCAATATCTTAATGTTGCAGTCAGTTACCAGGGCTCAAGGATCAGAGCCTATTGCCAAGTATTACACATATTAGGTAAAATGGAAATGAGCATTTAGTGAGTGTTTTAATAATGTTTCTGTATGGCCTTATTCCCTCTTAGAGCTCCCTGAGCCCATATGATACATCCTTAAAGTGATGTTGTCACTCTCTTCTTCTGGTCTCTACTCATTTTCCTGTAAATAGAAGTGTTTTTAAGAAAGCCTTTGTGTTTGCATACAAGTGATTTCTGAGGTTCTGTTTCCCTACCACTACCCTGCATATCCAGATGTTCACTTCAAGAGTGAAGAGGCTGGGGTATAATGGCTGTAAATTAGTACAGAAGAGTTCAGCTTCCATTGTTCTAAGCTGGTGTAGGATATTAATCTGATCTCACTAACTGCAATAAATGGTGATTGTGGTCATTCTTTTGCAGTCCTCTTTGACAGTATCACAGCTTTGCTATGACTGTGGCAGAGCTAGTTAGACAATCCAAACTGACTAACTTTGGAAAAGCAGGCAGTATGAGAATTTAAATCAGGTGGATGAATTTTCAGCATTATGTTAACTGATAAAACTAATTACTGCCAATACTGAATGAGGGAGAAATGTATGGGGGATGTTGGAGTGTTACACATTTTGTATCAGTAACCACTGCCTACAATTTGTTTTGTAAATTTAATTGTTTCTGGTGGCTGTCTAAACACAGAAGGCTTCAGGGTTGTCTCAAGTACATACCTGGACTACAGGCTAGAACACAGCTGTTTCTTGCTACAGCAAGGATTTTTCTAATTCATCCTTTATCTCTTGTCTAGGTTTTTTATTAGTATTTTGTTTCTTGTGTGGTCGTTGTGTTTTGTTTGGAGGTTTGTTTTTTTTCCTAATTTGCACTGTGAGTTTTGTGTTTTGGGTTACTATACTGAGTTGCTATATCTTCCCTGTACCATTTGGAGATACAGCATTAGACAAGAATTACTGAAGCTTCTCTGCCGTTATGTTCCTATCTGAATCGAGGCAATGGGTTTTATGGTGTCACCTTAGCTTACAAGAGTAGCTCCAAGGGTTCTGAGCTCTGTAGGGCCATCTTGCAAAGTGGCAGATTAAGCTTGCTGCTCCTGCATGATTTCCAGATGTTTAACATTGCAGGAGGAGCTGTGCTCGCTGTTGAGATTTGAGTGGAAAACCTAAGGCAGACCACAAAGCCAGTGTTTTTCTGGCTGCAGTTTTTTAGTGAGGCAGATGGGGAGTGTAGCCTGCCATTTCCTGTAGGGGAGGACTTACATCCATGTGTGGATAAAGATGGTGAAGTCCTTGTAAGTACAGCACTGTCATGACTGACCAAAGAGGACCCAAGAGATTGCTTTGGTACTTATGACAGATGTTGCTTTTTACTTGAGCAGTGCAGCTGCATTGCTGGTCTTGGTCTGTATTTTCCAGGCATAGAATTCAGGCCTTGAGATGAATGAGTGCATCAGCAGAGAACAGAAAGAAACATGTTTTTTTGTTTTCTGTTCTGCATGTGCGTTTCTTCTCCTTTTCCATAATTACAGGTTGGCTCTGTTGTGCAGTGGAGGCAGCCCCCATCACTAGGTTTCAATTTAAAAAGAAGCATATAGTTACTTGAGTCAGACCCATTGACCTTTCCCATTCATTCTTCTGTTACTATCAACATGGCTTTTGCTGGCAAATATGTAGGTAAATTATCTATGAGAAGAAAAGTGAAATGGGATGTCATGATGTACTGTTGGGGTATGAGAATGTTTCAGTACGACAAATGCTTTAGAAAGGATTTGCATCACCAAAAGCAGATAAAAAAATCAGGACCACAGGAAAAGTTGTTCTCATACTGTGTTATTGGAGCCCCAGCAGTAAGGGTTGGCAGAATATGAACTTAACTCTCTGAGTTTGAGCTTCTAATCGTGTGTGTACCCCTCAATGCTTTGTGGCTTGCTAGGAAAGTTGGATTGCACTGTCATGGTAATAGAATTCTACTACATCAGTACTAAAGCAAATGTTCTCTCTGTGCTTTGAAACTTCACATAGTAGGCTTTAGTTTGTGATCAGCTTCATAATTTAAAGTTTGTTTTAGAACTCTAATTCTGATACTTGTGCATTTGTGATCCATGACATTAATTCAAAATATTTATTCAATTTCCATCTTTCAAAAAGTTGTGTGATGAAAAAGCTTACTCTTAGGTTTCATTAAAAGTATTTTAAAGCAGCAACTAAAATATAATCTGCATTATTAAATTGGTAATTTTTAGCAGATTAAGAGGAATAATATAACCTGTGAAATATTTTGAATTTACTGTTTGGTTTTTAAATATAATCCTTAAACTGTTATCAGCCCTCTGAAAACTGAGGAAAGATTCCTTCATTCACGCTGCTTTACTTTGTTTGAGTAAACTGTATTTTATACTGTAGTTGTGTTGCAGCATATTTTCCTTCTTCAAAGAAGGAAGGAACACCTTTCAGTTCATTACTGACTGCCTAATGATTCTTGGCTCTCTTGTTAGCTTTTAAAAGTAAGGTGAAAATGAAAGAGCTAAGATGGTGTCATGCTTTCTTGTAAATACATTCTGACTGGCTCACCGATCTTCTACAATAATTAAACTAGTTCCTTAAACTACTCCAGTTCTTAGTGTCACAGCTCAGAAATGGCAACAATGTGCTGGGCAAAATTTTGTGCTAGCTAATATATTTTAATACCATTTGGTGGTGGTCTGAAAGCTACCTCTGTTTCCAGCGTTCACATTTCCATCCTTTAATATCAGAGTGTAAGTCTTTCCTTTGCTGAGTAGGTTGAAGAACAGTAGCCAGTAAAATTAGAGCTGTGTTGTGAAATGGAGCGTGCATCTCAGATAGTTTCTTTTCTTGGTTTTGGTTTGGGTTAACAGAAGTATCTTTACATCTGCAGTTTCTGGAAATTTAAGAACGCTGTGAACCTCTGGCCAGTAAAAATTTTCCCATTATGTAAAACATTCTTGTAGATATGCTTGACTGACTAAGTGATGGTAGTGGTGACTTCCTCCATGAAGTAAATAGAATTTTGCAATGCATTTTCTAGTGAACTAGTAAGTCTTAGTGCAGCTTTTTGATTTGCTATAGTTTGTTACAGTTTGGTGCAGCCTTTGCCTACTATTTCTCTTTTCTGCCTTCAGGCTTGTGAGAATTGTTTCTGTATATTAACAGGAGATGCTTGAAACCGACTTGACTTGTTTGTTTCCCAGCAGGAAAGCCTAAGTGCTTAGGCTTTAACTGAATCAAGACCAGCTCTCAGCAGTGGGAAACAATATATTAATCTGTCGGAAGCACAGACTGCAGTCTTGTGTGTCACTGGGGTTTGTGTTGTGAATTTTTTTCATATAAACAGGTAGGTAGGAACAATTCTTCTGCTGTGTATGTTTTTAATATGTACGTCAAGAAACCTCATGACAGTTGTGTGAATTGGGGTTTTTTGTTGGTGGGGTTTTTTGGTTTTGGTTTTTTTGGATTTTTTTAGTATTAGTATCATTGCATGACACTGTAAAGTACCTTGTTCTCTTTTGTGTTTTCACATCTTTAAGTTGATGATATTAATTTTACAAATAGTCTTCGGTGCTTGGGCTTGGTTTAGTTATGAATGAGGGTGATACCTCAAAAGTCAGAACAAGTTTCATTCTCATTTCTATAAATAAACCCTCTTTATAGCCTTGTTCTGTCTTGTGTGTCTTGCACACAATCAGAATGGACTATTTGGCAAGTTCTTCTGCATTCTGCCTGATGGACTTAAGTTGCATGATAGTATCTGGAGGCTTGTGGGGTTTTTTTTTGTTTCATCAGTTGTATTTGCAAGGAAGGTAAGCAAATTATCTCTATTTCACAAAAAAATCTTTCCCTCAGATGTTTGATTTCAAATGGATTAAAAATATGGTCAGAACTCAGAGGTGATAACCAGCTTCCTCAGTCAGCCACAGTCTAATGTGGAAAACTGCATTATACCTTAGTTACAAGAGGAGAAAATGTCCTGAATCTTTTCGAACAGTACCTTAAACATGTTTGGGGTTGTGCTTTCCTTCCTTGTTCCACTCTGCTTTTTCTGGAGTTTGAAAAGGAATTATGCCTCTAAAAAAAGAGTTAGTCCTGTTTGCCTTCAGTTTAGGCTTTAAATTAGGAATGGATAAAAGAAGTGAAACGTGCTCCTTTCAGCTTCTTGACATGAACATAGGAAATTCATCAGTCCTTCAGGTGAGTGATGGGGGTTGTGTGTTTGGAGAGGAGCAGCAGGTGATGCTCTGGGACTGCTCTGTGGCTTTTTCCTTGGAACAGGTACAGCTTTATCAAGCTAGAAGGTCGAGAGGCTCTTTCAAAATTCTCTGTGGAAGGGGATAAAAATCAAGCTTTTTGGTACACTGTTACTAGACCACGTGTTAAAGCACTGTGACTAAGAACTTCTTGTCGGTAATAAATTATGTGAATGAATGATTGCTGTTTATGAACAGAAGTTCATGTTCTTGTCACAATAAGTTCTTCTTGTAGGTTCATGTAACAGTATAACAAGTCCTTTTTAAGTTGTGATCTGGAAGTAGCATCTGAAGGGTGCAGGAAAAGGAAGTAGTCTGCTGGAATGATTGGACACTCCTTTGGCCATTTTTCTTTCTCTTTTACCCTCCCACACAGGACCGTGAACAATTTATGAAGCAGACTTGCTATCTTCCTGTAATATTTTTTGCCCCTTGACCACTTCTAAGTTGGTGCTAGGTGTTTGGTGGTGTTTTTATAAGAAACACTGTGTGCCTCTGTGCTGGTGTGTGAATGCCACTCAGAAAGCAGCTAGGCTGCACATGGCTCTCTTGAAGTAATTTTCATTGTACTGAAGCAAAACAGGTTAAGAAGTGTTAAGGTGCTAGTTTTAGACTAACTGCAGAAAAAAACCAAAAAAGAAATTTAATGATCTTATTTTACCATTTATTTTTGCTTTTTAGGGGAAAGGGATATTTTTGGTCCTTCTTCTCCCCAACTTTACCAAGATATAATTGTTTTTGTGTTCCTTATTTGTAGTTATTTTTTCACTTTTGACAGTTCCCAGCTTAAGACTGGAGTCCTATTTTACAAGGTAATACATGTGAAGAGATGGGAACTTGGTAGGTGTCCAGGTAAGATCAGAGAAAGGGGATCTGTTCCTCAGCAAAGGAGAGCAGAAATACACAATAGTGCTCTAAGTCATATGGAAAGTCTCTGATAGCTGTTCTGATTTTTTTTTTTTTTTTTTTTTCCTGTTTCAAAGCCAACAGGCCTCTCTTTCCCCTTTTCAAATTTGTGACCATGTTTTTAAAATGTAGTATGTCATGTGGTCTGCAAACCAAGGAAGGGATTTGAAGCTGAAGATGACCTTTGGTGGTAAATTATTTTCAATAGATAAGAGTTAAAATAAAACTAAACTAAAACGGTGTTTGGGAGCCTAAACTGGGTATGTATTGTCCACTACAGGAATTTCAATGTTAACTAATCCATGTTAGAAGAAAAATTGTTTTAGTGTATGGGAATTCAGGAGCCCCTTGCAAAGAGTAGGCAAGGGACTTGTGCACATCTTTGAGAAATTAATCTTCCCCCATCTCTTGGTGGGGAGTGGGTAGTAGTTGTGTTCATTGTATCTCAGTCTGCATCTATGTTGCCCATGATATTGGCCTTTTAAAAGAAAGGAAAACCACTAAAACCAGCCAGGCTTTGCACTGCTTTGAGCCAAACCCCCAAAGGATGCATCTACTTCTAAACTCTCCCATTTCCTTTCTGCTCATCCTGTATAACACGCTCTGATTGCTGGCTACTGCCCTCCTCCTGGGGGCTGCAGAGGGTAGGGGAGGTGCTGAAGGGCTGAGGTTTCTGAGCTTTCCATGTCATTGCCAGTGTGTGTTCAGCCCTGCCTGATGTTGCAGTGAGGCTGAACCGGAGGAGACTGGCAGGATGCTCCCCCAAGAAGGACCTGGATCTCCAGGAATAAATAGATTGCTGATGGTAGGCAGCTGCATGAGCTAAAAGATCTGGCCTTGAGCCTGGCTCTGCAGGATGCAGAAGGAAGGAGAGGTGGGAAGCAGTGATGAGCCTATTGTTTCAAATGAGCCAACAACTGGCTGATTGACATTGAGGGCTCATTGTTGCTCCTTCTGCTCTTAAATACAGCTGTGGAGAGTGGAGGGGGATGGAGGTAACTCAGATTATAAATGAAGACTTCTGATGTCCACAGGGGCAATGGGCATAAACTAAGGGGGAAAAAAAAAAAGGATAAAATTCCATCTGAATACACAAAAAGTGTTTAACTGGGGGTGTGCTCAAACCTACAACAGGCTGCCCAGAGTGGTGGTAGAGTCACTCTCTGCAAATACTCAAAGCCTGATGGGTGGCTGTGCTGGGCAGTTCTCCTGACCCTGCCTGGGCAGAGTGGGCTGGGCTGGATGGGTCCAGATGTCCCTTCCAACCACCCCCTTCTGTGAAAGCTTCTTTAATATTTGGATGTATTCTTTTGCTGCTGTTGTGGAACACTTGGGGAATAATTACAAATGCCCCTGCTGGGCACTTGTCTCGCAAATGCTACTGTTGTGTAATCATGGCGGTTTTAATTGTATAGGGAAAGCATCCAAGTGCTAAGCAGTTAATTGACTAAACTCCCCAATTTAAGCAGCAAAAGCAAAAAAAACCCAAAAACCCGCTAGTACCTCCCCCTTCCCTAAACCTAGAAAACACCAGAATACCCTAAACCTTAAAAGACTTTTTGGTTTTAATCCCTTAAAATATTAAGGTTATGAAAATAAGGTTTCTTTATTATAACAAAATTTTTTATTATTTTCCCCCCTTTCCCTCTAGTTTTGCCACAAAGTATTCTCCCCACATTATCCTGTGAAAAATGAAGTAAAAGGTAGGCAAGAACATGAGAGGAGGAGCAGCAGAGAGAATCCTAAGAGATCCCACCAAACTCTGCAGTTTATGTTTTTCATGCCTTCATGACTAGGAAGATATGAGATGATTTGAAGGAACTTTCCTGCAGCTGTGTTTCTTTGCTGGGCTCTTTCAGCCCTCCCCAATTGCATTTTGCACAGCCCTCAGAAAGACTGCAGTGCAGTAGTTGGCAAGGAGGGGATTACTAGGAGGGAAAATCAAGCTATGGTGGCTCCTCTTGCAGTGTGGTGTTGCTGAGATCTGCCTTTTGGAGGAGATAATGAGCGGCTGGCTTTGGGTTTCCAATTCCAAAGTCTGGAAGCTTGCAAAAAAAAAAAGGGATGTGGATAAGTTTTCATTAAATGTCCCTAGAGTGAGCATGGCATGCTGGACAGCCACTAAGCTTATTGATGCAGTGGTTTGGGTTTTTTCCTTGATACAGAACACCTGCAGTTTTTGCCTAAAACTTTGTTTTTAATCCTCTGTGCTCAGAGAGTGGAGAATAAGGTAAGGTACTTTTTTGTTGCCTAACATATAAAGGATAATGGAAGTAATTTCTGTATGTTGTAGCATGCAACAATAACTGTGCTTGTTGGAAAGTAAAAGTTTTGATTGCCTTTTTTATTGCTTGTAATTCATTTAAATTCTTTGTAATAATTTCCCTGAATTATCTAGTATATTCTAGCTGAGAAACAGTTGTGTGTATTTCATTAGTATTAACAGATTTTTTTTTTTTTTGTAGTCAATTTTCACTTTGGTTTTCCAATATAATACGGAATTATTTTCAAGAACAGTGTTCTGAGAATGTTCCTCTTCCTATGTTAATCTTAAGAGCTGAATCCCCAGTCCTTTCTATGTCTTACCATTATCTTTGGATTATTTTTCATGCCAGATTTTTAAGAGTATAGCACTGTCATAATGCTGCTGTTCAGCTGTGGAGTGCACTTGTTCAGTAAGAATGAAACTTTGGAGGTGCCTCAATTCCCTATGGTTTGGAAGGGGTTGGTTGGTGTCTTGGGAGGGAAAGGAGAGGCTGAAAGTGCAAAACTCCCTCCACTAAATTTGGATTTGTACCTAAGAAGAATACGAAGGAACGGTGGCCAGCATCATTGATACAATCGGTGTCTGAACTCAGGATGGGAGCTAAGAGTTTTAGAACTTCAGTTTTTTGCTGAGTTAATATGTAAATGCTTAGTACAGAAATTTGTACTAGTTTCATGACATCTGTAGGCATTACGGGCTGATTTGTAATTTATATACTGTTTTGATGGGGAAAGTGTACAGCTGCAGATCTCCTTTTTGTATGAGTAAGCATTTATTCCTGGAGTTTTCTATAAATCTCAGTGCTGGGCAATTTTTCCAGGTACTGTGTTTCTAGAATGAGCCAGATTGGGTTTTCCTTGGCCTGTGTGTATTTTGCCAGAATCTGTAACCACTCATTAGCATGATACTTACTTTGATTATGTTCCAAAGCAGCATTGCTGCTACTTTGTAAGTAGCAGTAGCCTTTCCTTTCCACTTCCTGAGGACCAAAGGTGAATTGTAGCATGTGACCAAGATAAAAAAAAATCAGAAAGCCACATAAAAAAAAGACTCATTTACAGCCGTGGAAGTTTGTGGCATTTCTCCTGACTGGCTGAATGTTATCTTGGTCCCGTGTTACAAAGTCCCACGCTTGAGCTGTGGCGATGGGAGTGAAAGCCCAGTGCGGTTGGAGTCAGGTAAGCATTGCTGTGACTGTCTGCCCTTCCGTAGGCAGCTGTGTGGGACTGCTGAGGCTGCTCCATCCATCCATCCATCCATCCATCCCTGAGTGCAGGATGCCAGCTGGGAACATGCTGCCCAGCCGGGCGCTCGCTGCCCATCTGCCCTGTGCCACCCGGGAACGTCGCTGCCCTGGCACCCCGGAATAGCCGCTGGGCTGGGTCACAGCTCACGGGCACTGCTGGACTCCGGGCTAGGTGGGTGCAAAGGGCACTGGCACGAGCTGAGCGGCTGAAGTTCCTGTAAAATGTGCTTTGGAAAGATATTACACATATTGTGTGTGGCCAGGTGAGGTTGCTGCTGTGTGCTCACAAGAAGTTGGCCTTGAAATGTAAAGGGGAGAGAGGCTGGGGGGACTTCAGACTTCGTGTGCTGGTGGCCTGGGTATTGTAGCATTTGTTGCATTTGAACTTTACTGTCATGTTTAGGAATGCTCATAGATAGAGATTGATGAAGATTTGTATTAATTATGCTTTTGGACCCTTTTCTTCTTTGTAAAAATTCCAGGATCAAACTTCCCTAAGCTACGTCGCTTGCTTCTAATGACCTCTTGGAAAATTGTCACAGGGTGGTTTTTTAAGAAACACTCTGCAGAACACTTAATTACTTTCCCAGAATTGGGCTGATGTTTTCAAATGGAATTTATCAGACTTTCCAAGAAAATGGCACTGCCTTGAAGATTTTATACAGTCTGTAATGACACACAGTGTATCTGGGCGGAGAAGTTTTTGTGTCTGCATGAAAGCAAGGAGCATTAGCTGTGATTTTTAACTGTGCATGTTGTCGAGAGTCCTTTGTGAGCAGTAGTGGAGGCGAAGAAAACAATGCTTTAAAAATAATGTTGATGTATTTCGTGTAGTGTTCTTTGTTATTTATCTTACATTTAGGTTATTTTTAGAATTTATTATTAAGAATTAGTTTGATAGTCTATTGAAGCTAATGAAGTAACTTGATAGATTCTGAGAAGGCTGTTACAGGGTTTTTGAGGAAAGGTAATGTAACTCAAACTTTTTCTTTCTTCAGGGCAAAGAAAGAAACCAGGCAGACTGTAGCAAAGCTCCCTTTATTGGCAAGAGTAAAGAGAACTCTATCAGAGCATTGAGAAAGCCTATTCTTCTTTCTTCTCAAGCTGCGGATCAAATGAGATTCAGATAAAACGAAGGAAATGTAAGCAATCAGAGAGTCTTCCAAATTTGGGGGGAGGGTGGGGTGTTAGTGTGGGAAGAAGAGAAGTATACAGATATGATCAAGAAAGCTGTTGCATGGACTTTGGAAATCAAGAGCTTTTTTAAAGCTAACAATTCCCTTTTTAATAGTATAGTCTCTTTAGCTGTCTGTGAAGGAGAATTGTTATGTGAGAAGGAATATATAATTTCCAGACTGATGCAGAGTTCACCTGTTAGCAGATAATTAGTGAAGAGGTTAGAAAAAGCAGTGAGTAAGAACAGAGGTTGGACAAGAACTCTAAAGGATTTCAACCTTTATTGCCATTCTGGCAGCAACTGTGACATCTAAGAGGTATTTGAATGGAAAAGGGTCCTGTAACCTGTTCTTCACGTGAACAAAAAAAGGTTAGATCCTAAGAAAATGCATACATTTCATGGAATTGTGCCATTGCAAGTTTGGACACTCACCTTTAAACTTCTCATGTTTGTAACTTGGCTTGTGCATTGCCTGAAACTGTATTCACATACATGGCATGTTCTGTGGTGGCACTGCCACTGCTTTCTGTGGCTCTGATAGAGGAAAATTCTTCCTTTTGTTGTAAATGTAAGGTTTTTTTGGCTGTTGGGAAAATTCACACATTTGTCAAGCATGAAAATTCTGATAGCATTGGATAAACTCTGAAGAAGATTTACTTGGAATTACAGTTTGATATACTTTCAGAAGTTTCTTTTGCCTTGTGTTTTGAATGCATGGCTGCACTGGGCTGTACTCAATCCAAACTTCATGAGCTTGCTAGCTGCTGGTTGGGAGACAAATTGCTGCTACATTTATTAAGGAGATAGTGATTTTTTTTTCTTGCTTCTTTTTTTCTCTTTAAGCATTAATAGTTGGGTAGAAGGGAACATTTTACCTGAGCAGTCTTATTACTGCCTTCAAGCAGGTGCTTGGAAATCTGTTTTCCTTTGGTTTTAATTCAGCATTTAGTCATGTACATCATATTTCCTCCTTACGTCAAAAACGTAATACAATCCTTTGTGACAATGAACTTTTTTTTTTTGTATGACCTCAGTCTGGATTTTCATGTGCAATCCTTTGCGCTATTCAGCATTGCACTGCTGGTATGATGAAAGATAGATTTTTACAATATATACTCCCAGTATCTGTGTTGTTGATTTTTGTGTTGTGCATCAAGGTAAAACTTGAATGTAGTAGTGGAGGGCTTGATTGAAATTACTGGTCAGAACTGAGCAGATGAGAGAAAAAAAGGGGCTGTATAAAGGACAGTAGATGAGTATAAAAGGTTTGTAGTAATAGAGACAAGCTCTTATGTGCCTATTACATTTGGCTTAGGCCACTTAAAAAATTATCTGGAGATGCTTTTAAAAAACTGGGTGATAAATCATTAAAGAAGTAAAATTTTGTTGTTGGAAGTGAGAGAAACTTAGGATTGTCTTCTCTCAGCTGAACTGAAGGTACTGTGGATTTGCCTTAATTACAGCTATTTTCAGCGCTCTGTCTCATGTAAGTGCACTGATGAAGTCCCTTATTTCACCGGGACAGAGAGGCTGTTTGGATTGATAACAAAACATATCCTTGTTCCAAAATGGAATAGCCTTCACTGTTACTAATCACAGCTGTCAGTGAATAAGTATAACTCTGGTGCAGTCAATACCCAGGAGAATAAATTAGCAAAGTAGTAAAACCATATACAGATAAAAATGCAGTGTGAGTTTACATATACGTAGCTTAATGATATTTTTTCCCCCTGAATAACTGTCTTGAAAAATGGAAAAATATTTTAAAAAGCCCCAAAACAAAAAAACCCAGAGTTTTTGACACTATGACACTTTTCTAGCCTGCAGAACTCACTGTTCTGAGATAACACTAAGAATTTTCTGCTCTTGGCCTCAAAATAATTGCTTGTAAATTTAGAAAATGTATAGAGGAAACAGGAATCATGCTTAACAGATGCTTCAGAGCTACCTTTTTCATCCCCTTTTTTTTTTTCTCTTGCCTATCTGCTAGTATGTTTTAGATGCTGTATAATGATGGAAAAGAATCCCAGGAACTGTTTTGTGCCTCGCTTGATGGATCCACATTACAACATTTTTTATGTATTTTGTGAGTTTATGCTATATTGTGGGAAGTGCATTTATATATATTCTGAATTGGATTAAATTTTATACTCCTTTGAGATCTTCTAAAGGCAGCCATAAAAGAGCTTCCAAAACTGTGTGAAGCAGTAGAAGAAAGGATTCTTCACAGAAGCATTTATAATGTTAAGATGGTAGTTCTCCTTAAACAGAGAGATGTAGGTTTGGATTTAATATTATACCTAGTGTTTTCAGATCCTGAAATTGTTTCCTAAGATAATAATAAAGCATTGGTGTACAGTTTAGTTGGAAAGTGTCATGGAAAGAAAATCTCTTATGACACTAAGACGTGTGGGCAAATGATTTCTTCTTATCCAGACTTCTAGCAGGGTTTAGAGTGGTGACAAATCTCACTAGAAGAGTCTAAAAATAATGCTTTGTACTGATGTAGAACACTTCAGGCCAGGGATTCTATAAAAGGTAAGCAATGTTTTGCTTATTTTACAGTTTAGGGAGAAACAAAGTGGTAAAGTCTTAAAATAATGTAGCTATTCTGTAGAATTGGTGTGGAAAAATCCAAGGCGCTGCTGTAATATTGGAAGCTTCATTGCCTAGATACAAGTGATTTGCAAAAATCAGGGAATCAGCACTCTTTCCTCTGAAGTATCATTAGCAGTGCAACATCCTGTAAGCTCTAATCTTAGGATTTAAGCCCCTCACTCTATCAGTGAATGTCCTCTGCAGACTTTTAAATCTGGCATTTGCTCCAGCTGTAAATTATTCTTTGCATTCTGCATGTCTAGACTGTGCCTGTGTGAATCTTTATAATGCAAGCAGATAAATCTTTATGAGCATAAATTCTCCAAGGAATCCCTGAGTATTCTCATTTAGTTTCTAGTGTAACACCTGGAGGCTTTCAGGTTTGAATTTTCAAAAATAAAAACGCATGTTTAAATGTTAGATTGCCATTAATACATTAAACAGAACTGCTTTATTAAGTATTTATTTGGTAGAGGTGAACATGATTTCATTAATATTAACTAGAGAAGCCCTCAGGCGATAAGCATGCAAAAAGAATTTTCCACTAAAACTGTCAACTTCATATTCCAAATCTGAAGACACATCTCTTTAAGGCCTTGTGGATGGTGTGGAATGCACCAGTTTTAATGTGTTTCTGAAACAGCAGCAGCACTGTACAACTCCACCAGAAGTTTCTTTGAAAGGTCGCTATCATTTGTGTTAAACTTTTTTGGCTGTGTAAAAATGATAAACACTTGGTTCTGGGTAGTGATGTGAAATTCAGTCAGAAAAATTTATAAATTACTTTTACAACCTCCACATTAAGTATGTTGTAGAAGGATACTATCCTCATTGATTTTTGTTAATTCTCTTAATCCAGTACAAGAGAAACCTTCAAAGGGGCTTGGGTTGGTTTGGTCCTTAGTAGTATCCTGTCTGACCCAGGGCTGTAGAGGTGGCTTGTTCTCAAGACGTCAATGATTTCCATTGATCTGAAACCTCCAGAATTGCAGCCGATGTAAATCTGCAGGCAGCAAACAAAACATACAAGGTTGGTAAGACAAAATACTAAAATAGTTTGTTACCTGGGAAAGTAATCACAAAGAAGAGAGAGAAACTTGGAGAAACTGGGAGAGAAACTAGGAAATTGCATGTAGGTTCCAGGTAGAAGTCTTTTAATGAGACTTTACAGCGGGAATAGTACTGGTATACACCAGCAGGCATTTGTGTCTCACATGGACTTGACTTTCAGTAGCACATTCCCAAGTCTGTGTTTACTGCAAGAGGAATTAACATCCTCCTTTCTTACATTGCTTACATGTTTTGTGAATCTAAATCTTCAGTTAGGAAAAACACAGCTTCTTCCATGAACACCTTAATAAAACTAAGAAATGCTTTAGACAGCAGTGAAAGTGAAGTTCTGACTATCAATACTGTGACAAGTCTGGATAAAGGGTCTGTGACTTTCTCAGCCTTGTTTTTCCTCCTGAAGACTCATCTTCAGTAAAACATTTTTACTAGAGGTGTAGAAACCTGAATGTACTTTAGTATAACTTGAAATTCTAGCACAAGTGGTTTAGAGGGTTTTTAATTTTTTTTCCTGTGAGTTTTTTTTTCTTTCTTCTAGATTCTATTTACAAATGTGGTTTGGGTTTTTTTTTCCATCTAATAGAAAAATCTTAACAAAACACCCACATTTTTCCCAAACTCCAAGATCTTCGTCATAGATAATACAATATAAACAGTGAAGTGTACAGTGTAGACACTGAAATCACTGAAGTTAAACCTGCTGTCTCTTCATTAAATGTGGACAATGTTTTTGTCATTCCCTCACATTCCAATTAATAATAAAATATAGGCAAATGAAAAGAGAGTTACTGTTACTCTCTTTTTTCCTTTTCCTTAACGATTAAGAAGCAATGGATTCAGACAAAGCTGAAGACATAATCTGGAATGGTGGAAAATCTCACTTAGATAGTGAGAGATTGAATTCTGTGCATCAAGAAATGTCTTCCAGGCAGTTTAGTGTTAAATAAAATATTCTGATGATGTAACTTCCTGTTTTTAATTTCTAGAGTTTGATTAGTATTCAGGGCAGTGTAAAAAAGAATATCTTTCTTAGCTGTGCTCATAGTATGCCATGTTCACGGGGATAAAATGGAAGAGCAGGAAATGTCTTATGAGAGTGAGATAATTTCCATAAAAGACAGGATAGATAGATTTTTCTGAGTTTCAGATGTAGGCTTAGAAAACTTACTTTAGTAAGAGTGGGAAGAATTTCATGTGGAAGTGAGATACTGTGCTTGTAGTTTTCTGATATGGTCATTTCTGCTTCCACAGTACTTAATTTTAGTGTTGAGTTCAAGAAGTGTGGAGCCATACTTGAAGTTGCATTCTGTTTAATTTATCAGATTACTCTATACTCTGCTGCATTCAGAATTTCCTGGGACGATTATTTTTGTTAAAGATGAGCTGCATTTTAAAATTAATTAAGTAGTATTTTGTGGGTATTCTTGAGAAGGCAGTTTTGCAGTAATTATTCATAAAAAGCTTCATGAAGTGCTTTGGGTTTTATTTCTTTTTATTTCTTGATCTCTGACACCTTGCTTTCACATACTTCTAATTGTAGAAGATGAGGTACTACCTGTCTTAATTTTTTACCTCTGCTGAGATTTCAAGGCTAGATTCATTAAGAGACAGCACAGATGCACTCTGTCAGGAATTGGCAGTGCAGAAATATTTTTCATGCACTTGGCAGACAGCAGCGTAGATAGGTAGACTCTGATTTGAAGAATCTCTTCTGCTATTCTGATAGACTTGAAATTTTCTTAGATTTCAGGCTGAGGATCTGTTTTGAGTAACAGAAGAGGAAAAGAATAGCATTGATAGATAGGTCTTGGTTTAAGAAACAAAGAAAAGGTTGACAATTACTTTAAAATACTACAATAATTTTTTGATTCCTACTTGTTGATTTCAGAGATGAAGAGACTTTTTCTTAAGTTGCTATAATTTATAAGCAAGTTGTTCCTGATAAATCATGCAGCAGATTTTTCTTGAAGGCACACCTTGGGAGGAAGAGGGGCTAGAGTAGGTCACTAGAGGATGAAACATCATTTTCTAGGACTGTATCCTTGCTCAGAATGATTGGGACATGCTGTCTGCCTTAACCCTTGTTGATCCTTGTTAGGATTTGTCATGGCTGGTTCAAAGGCACTGTTTCCCAGTCAGAGCAGGCAGAAGTGGGAAAAATAGTGAGCAATTTGGCTTTTGAGTGTCTGCTTTGACAGTGCCACTGGTAACATGTGAACCAAAGACTCGTGTGCTGTGCAAAAAGAGTAAAAGAACCATTAGGCTTGCTGTAAAACAGGAATTGGAGGAAATCTGGATCGATGGAAATGGCTTTCCATAAAAACAGAGTATTCAGAATGCAAATATAAGCTTTTTTTTTCCCCCTAGTTCTCTCTTCAAAGCACGTATGAAACCATTTTGAAAGAGGAAACTACCTTTAATTTCAAATCTAATGATTTTCATGGTGTTTCTGGGAATATTTTATCTGAGTATATTTCTTCTGTGGCAGAAAGTTCTTCTGTAACTTTTCCTTTGTAAACAGAGCCAGAAGTTAAAAAAAATAAAAAATTCATAGTGTTCCTCCACTTCCTCCACATAGGACTGTCATATGTATCTCAATCATGGACTTCCCCCAAACAGCATAAGAAGAGATTAAAGTATACTTTGTTCTGTGATCATCTGATCATCTTTTCATCTTTCTTATTCTTTATCTGCTTCTACTAAAAGCCTTGTATAGAAACACAGATCACAGCTGGGAGTTAACTTCATAGGTGAAATGCAAGAGCTTTGTCTAGGGATGCATGAAAGAAAAGAGGAGGAAATATACAGGAACCTGAATTGGAATTTGAAATGCAAAAGAATACTCATGGTGAGCTTGGACAGCATTTTTCTTATCTGTTGTCTTGTGACCCAGGCTTTCAAAGCTTAAGAAGTCTTTTGATTTCTAAAAGATGCTTTTGATTTCTTGTGCTTCACAAGTGCATGACTTTATACTGTATATTGGTAGCCCACTGGGATTAGAAAGTAATTACTGAGAGCTGTAGATAGCAAGTGTAAGTCAAAATACAAACATTTTGTTTTTACTGCTGCCTCAGGCTGAATCTTAAAGCTGTTTTGCCAGCCCATATGTTATGATTCAAATGAATGCAATAAACTTTCAAAAAAGTGAGAATTGAACAGTGTCACATAAAAACCAGCTTTCCTTAATTGCACTGACTTACTTTTTCTGCTGTCTTTTAAAGGGATTAAATTTTATTTATAAAAAAAAAGTTGTGGTTTTTTTTCTCTCCTCCGGTGCAGAACGTGTTAGACTAAATGCTATATTGTATTCAGCATATAGTTACTAAAAGTGTCAGTCCCTGGCTTCTTGGGCACTCTGAACTGTGTTAATACTATGTTATTATTTGTAAATATTACTATTCTAACCTCTTAATGCTGATGTAATTACTTTCCAAATCTGTCCTTTATTTAGAATCTAGAAATTTGTTACACTGAGCAGGAGGAAGTATATGTTAGAACTCTTTTCATGACAGCATATTCCAGCAGATTTGCTAAATTGAGATCCCTTGTACTGGGATGCCATTTTGTTTAATCCTGCACATGGATGTGTACACTTGTTTTTGAAAGAAATAGAGCCAAGGAAAGTGATACGTTTTAAAAGAATGAAACAATGTCAGTCATGACTTACCTTTCATGTTCAGCTGTTCAGTCATTTTGCAAACCAGAACATGAGAAATACACAATGTTTGTGATTCAAGTGACATGCATGGTTGTTCTATAGCAAGAAACTCATGATAGCATCTTGATTATACTTCTGATTTTCTAGGTCAGATAGGAAAATAAGGAATAACCTGTACCTTCCAAACCTGTCATGGTTTGACCGTGGCTAAATGCCAGGCACCTACAACGTTTGCTCTCTCTGCACTCTCCTGCTGCAGTTGAGCAGGAGGAAAAAAAACCAAACCCCTGTTAAACACACACCGGGATAATGAGTTGAGATAAGGCAGTGGTGGGAGAGATGCACCGAAGGGCAGAACAGGCTGAAAACTTAAAGTTGCAAAGTGATTTATGAACCTAACGGAGCTGGAGGATAAATGAGAAGTAAAAATAAGCTCTTCAGACACTGTTCCTTCACTCACTCCCCTCCCTCTTAAGGCACCATTTCTCTGCTCACCCCACTCCCTCCTTCCAGCCAACAGCTTGGGTAGGGGGCAGGGTATGGGGTTTTTTCTTAGTCCATTCATCATCACAGTTCTTCTGCTACAAACAGTTTCTCTGCTCACCCCTCTCCCTCTTTCCAGCCAACAGCATGGGCAGGGTAAGGGGTTCTTTCTCTGGTCAGTCCATCAGGGAGAGGGGTCCTCTACTTAGCCATGGGGTCCCTCCCACGAGAGACAGTCCTCTGGGAACTTCTTCAGCGTGGGTTCAATCTCATGAGCAACATCGCGCCCGAATTCTGCTGCAGCATGAGTCTTTTTGTCCATAAGGTGCTGTGCAGACTCTCCCGAGCTGAGGCCGGCTGCTTCCATCCCAGGAGCAAGGAAAAGGCCTTTCTCTCCCTTGCAAGGCCTTTGCAGCTTTAACTCTTTCGATGAGACTCCAAACTGGATCACAGCTTCTTCCAGGCATCCACCTGCTCCTCTGGCGTGGGCTGTGGGTGGATTTCTGCACTCCTGTGGACTCCATGGGCTGCAGGGGGACCTCCTGCTCCCCCATGGCCTTCGCCACAGCTAGCAGAGGGTTTTCAGCTCTGGCGCCTGGAGCACCTCCTCCCCCGCCTTCTCTACTGACTTTGGTGTCTTCATGTTGTTTTCCCTCACATATTCTCACCTCCTCCTCTCCCTCTAGCTAAAAAGATGTGCGTGACTACTTTGCTGTGATTTCTTCTTAAATGTTTTCACAGAGGCATAACTAATATCTCCAATTGGCCCAAACTTGGCCGGCAGCATGTCCATCACTCTCAGAGCCATCAGAGATTGGCTCTGCTGGGCTTGAAGTAAAAACTTCCAGAACTTTCACTTGGGACATGCAGGAATCATCTTTGTGCCACTGCCCACCCTTCAGACACCTCCCCAGGCCTACCACAACAGCTTTTGAAGGGTTTGAATTTCTCTTAGATGTTAAAGGTACCTTGCTGATGTTCTGGGCTAAACAAAACTACCACATTACCAAAAATAGTTTTGCTGTTTGTTCAGTAATTTCTACAGGCTAGAGCCCGTGGAGATTGTGGTGAAATATGGTTTAATTTCTTGAGATCATAGCAGTTCAAGTATCAGAACAGGCCTTTTTGCTGCCTAAGAATATCCCATCATAATTGCTGCGATGAGAGCTCCTCACAGAGGGGTGTTAAGTGCTGGGAGAGGTTGCTTGGAGAGGTTGCAGTTCCTTCACCCAGGTAGTTTTGAAAACCCAGCAGTGAGCAACCTGACCTGACTTTGAAGATAGTCTCCTCTGAGCAGGAGGCTGGGCTGGATGACCTCCAGAGGTGCCCTCCAAGCTCAGCAGCTGGCATACTGCACTGATAAGGGTCTGTGGAGAGCTGGCAAATGGCAGAAGCTTCTTGTGTGAAGGATACCCTGTGTTGTGTCTTCTGTGTGTTGTTAAATATTTGTCCTACTTTCTTAAATCCAAGCGCTGATTTTTCCTGTTGATCTTAATCTGTTCTGCAATATGTAATATGTATGTATAATGTTCCATAATATGTAATATGTATGTATAATGTGATCGCCAGGTCTTCCTCACAGCTGGTTTGCATTATTTTATGCTAGGAAGGTCCATGCTTATGAAATCGCAGGGCAAAGTTTAATGTAGTTTAAATAGCCTATTTATTTTAGCACAAAGAAAAAGGAGTTTTAAATATCAATGCTGCTTTCATTTCTTTACAGGAATTAGGCTTAATATTTGAGTGTATATGTAAAAGAAGGTGAGGAGTGGGCTGGTATTTCTCACTGTGTAAAGTTATGTCAGCGTTGGTGACTAGCAACCCTTCCCTACTCTCCTCAGAATATTTTCTTGGAGCATATGCAGGAAATAAAACTCTAAAAACCCCTGGTTAGTTGGTCCTATATATGTTCTGTAGAAATAATAAATAGCACTTCAAGCATGAAAAATGCGTGGAGGTAAAAATAAATAAATCAGTAGTTCTCCTGTACAAACAAGAGGAGTGAAAGTGCCAAGACCTCTGACCACACACAAAACAAATTTGATGGATAGTCGTCTGCTTTCAAAGCTGCCACTCCAGTGCTGCTTCAGTCATGGCCTGTGTTTTTTTCTGGAGTGATTCAAGCCATTTGCATTTTATTTATCTGTTCTTCAGTGCCCCTGCCCTGGCTCAGCAGTAGGGTTTTGCCAGAAGGCCAGGCTGAGGTGTGGGGTATGTTGTGAGGATGATGCTCTGCAATAGGACACCTTCACGCTTGAGAGCTCCAGAGTCAAGATTCCCATGGCAGCCTCCCTGCTCAGCCTCATTTTAATATTTTTTGACATGTGTGCCCTGAGTAAACTGATAATATGTTGTCACCAATATATTGCTTTCAGCTTGCATTACTGTTTTAACAAGACATCAGGATATGGCAATATATGTTGCTTATTACAATAACACTCAGAAGCAGAATCAACTCAGAACTTGTCTAAAAATGGTGAAAAAAAGATGGACGATCTTTTCAGTATGTGCTAGGAATTTATTAGAAGCTATAAAACACTGAAATATAAGAGGGAAAGTTCAGATTGTTTTAATAATTTTAAAATAAAGATTTCTGTGTGCTAACTTGAAGCAATAATTCTTGATGATAGAAAACAAGGGAGCTGGAAAGACTGAAGAGCTGGAAATACCACTCAGGGTACCTGGTTACCTGATCTCTGAGGATATCCTGTGGAGTACAGAAGAAAATTCTGTGAAGAGCAGTGGAACTGATGAGATCTGTTTTCCTACTAATCTGTGTTCAACATGCTTTTTTTTACCCCTACTCCCCTCTCCTCAAAAAAAAAAAACAAACCCAAACCAAACCAGAAAAAAGCAACTGAATAACAAAACCCCCTAAACCTTTATAATATAGGAGGAGACTAAGTTTATGAAGTTTGCTGGGACAAGAGGGAGCAGATGTTCTTGGCTGGTTTGGATCTATCTGTACCTGATAGACCATGCAGAGGTGAGGCACTTCTGTAGCCTCTTGCTCACTGAGAAACTACATTAAAGGTTTCTGTTTCTGTTCCCCTCATAGCTGTTCATTTTCATGAAAACTCTGTCCAGTTGGTTCCAGTGTCATTTGGGAGGCTGAGAGGAGAGACAGCACAATCACAAGCCCTTATCTCATTAAAAGCTAGACTGGAAAAATATACCCCAGGCTACCCAAAAAATGACCTAGTTAGGATGAGATGCTGAAGTTTGTGTGGTTTTACATGTTTTAGATACAAAATTTTTTTGAAGAGGAAAGGTCACTTTTCTGCTCTGATCTTAAGCTCCCTGTCCCACTTTAGGTTTCTCTTTCAGAGCTTAATTTAGATATTGTGCATGCAGTGCTGTTCTGTTTGAGGAACTTCTGTTCCCAGTGCAAATTGTAATTTGATCAAAAAGCGTTGCTGTCCTGTAGCAATAACCAAATTAAACTGTGTCATCCATTATTCTCTTCTAAGGTACTGTAATGAAAACATTTATTTCTAATAGCTTTTTACCCCTTTTGAATTTTAAAACTTTGGCAAAAGCTTATTTGCTTTGTATTGGCAACATACTGAAACTGTCTTCATGCAGACCTTCCTAGGTTCCAAATCCCATAGTACCTGGTGCAATCAAACTTTTAGGAGTGCTTTAGATTTCTATGAGTTAATTTTTTTCTATTTTCTTTAGGAATCAAATTTATTTTGAATTTTTATAGAAGCTCTATCGTATTTACATTGGCCTTATTCCCAAAGAGCAAATAATAATTGTATGTGGCAATACAGAGCACAAGTGTGGATTTTTAGGATGTTTACTATTTCTGCAGTGAGAACAACATCCTTGCTTAAATAAGGAAAGAGCAAAATGTTTTTTTATCTGGGAACTCCCGTGCTTCCTAATTCTCGGAACATCTTTGTGTTCTTTGTGGGTCAACCCACTTTTGCTTCCAGTTTCTAACCCTCTGTACTAACGTTAGTATGAGTTTAGCACCAACAAACTGTTCTGACCTTTACTGCAGTATATACAGCCTGAAGTATCAGCTGAGGTCCAGCCTTTGTTGCTTGAATAGCACTTGTATTGAGCAAGAGCATTGATCAGACTGGAGCAAACAGTGTCACAGTGTCACAGTGTCACCCAGCTGATGGCCGGAACCATGTCCCCTGAAGTGTGAGTATCAGCGTGTGCTGCCTGCCGGAGAGGTGGCAGAAAGAATGCAAACAGCAGTGGACAAAACCAACCTTGATGACTGTGCCTCTTTTTTATGTGCTTATCTGTCCCAAAAAATGATTGTCCAATGTTTAACAGTTTTAAAAGACATCTAAAAATCACCTTCTTTTATTGTGATAATCTTTTCCCACACACAGGAAACTGGAGTGTAAGAACTAGCTGGTGATTAATTAGGCATTGAGATTTAGCTTGCTGAGCAAGAACTGGAGTCTTTGGCTGGATGGCAGCTTGCCATGCCTTTAGGAATCAGAGGCCCCCACCAGAACTAGCCCATCTTGAATGTCCTAGCCAGGCTCCTCTCCCTGCTCTCTGCAAGTATGTTATCTTCACTGCTGTAAGTGCAGAGTATCTTACTGAGGTGTGACTTCAAGATTGCTTCTTGTTGGCAGTTTGAAACATGATTATGGGGGAATAATCTGAGTCCTGCTGTTCAAGGTTCCTGAAAAGGAAAAGAAGCTGTTGCAGATGACACCCTGCAGTGGTATGGAAACCATAACAGAAAGCTGTTTGCAAAGGGGTGGCAGCTGAAATGTTTGTATTATCTGCTCTTGTGTTCATCACTGATCCCACGTTCAGGTGTAAGAGCATGTAATTAATATGCATGAAGGCAAGGCTCTGTGCATACAGATTAATAGACATCACTTCTCCTCATCCCCTTGTTAAATGCAGCTCGTTCATTGGTAATAAAGTTGTGGTGGTCTTGTAAGCTCAATTCTCTGTTGTATTTTGTGACAGTACTTCATAAATGGCTCTCTAGTTTTGCTGCACAAGAAAATGCTGGCATTCAGAATACTGTGGAAGAGAATTTCTCTCAGATCTGGCTGCTCTGGTGCTGAGCTTGTTTAGCTTTTTTGGTCTGACATACTTCTTCATAAAATAAATACAAAACCCAAGGCAGACAAATCTGACTGTTAGGCATATCGCATAGTATGTTTTATTTGTCAGTGTGCTTTCTGCTTCTTTTCTGTGACAAGATATCCAAGATGTCAATTCCAAAAGTGGAGTCCTGTGGAGCCCTGTGCAGTTTATTTTGGTGTGAAATCTCTCTTGACAGCTGACAGTCCAGCCCTGAGCAATTTCATATCTCTGTGAAACCCTCACCTGCTGCTCATTTGGCATTCAGTGCTGTCTGTGTTAAGTCTTGAATATTTTCCTGTCATCCCTGCCTGCTTCCTTGTGACTAATTGTACAGTTTCCTTGAAGAAATCATGCTTTTGGAAGACTTCGCATCTCTAATCATTTTTAATTTCATTTTGTTCAGAAGAAACTTAATGGGGAAGCAGACATTCAGTAGTTGTGGACTGTGACTTGCAAGTTTGGGAACTTTGTCCTCTCTTGACTTGCCAGTTCTCCTGTCAGCATCTCTTTTAGTGCTCTTTTTCTGTATTTCTTTTGTGCATCAGAAGCAGGTCATGCCTTGTTTTATTCTGTCATTTTAAGGAAAGTAATGTTCCCTGTGTTGTTCCCAAAAGTCAGTGTGCTTGAAGTTGGCATCTGACTTCAAAAATTGACAAAATAGTGGAGGTCTTGAATATGATTTAAAAAAAGAATACACAGCTGTAGACAGAAAAGAGGTATTAGTATCTATAAATCAAGGAACTGAAACATTCGCAGATTCCTGAACTGCAAGTGCTGAAAGAAGCTTTTCCACAGTCACACACAAGAAGCAAGTCAATAGGTAGCTAAGTTTCACCAGTCTGGATACTTAAGGAGTTACACTTTCTCCATCTCTTCCTAAATTCCTTTTCTCTTACAACCACAGCAAAGCGTCAGGTCTTAAGCCCATGACTGCATTTCCCCATGCCCAGGCACTGATGTTCAGCAGCAGCAGTCACACCTTGGGCAGTCTCTAAATCTGGACTACTTTTGTAAGCTGCTTTCCTTTCTCGTTCATGGCACTTCTCTGAACCTCCTTGTCTGAGTTGTGTTCTCAGCCCCAATCTCATTTCTTATGTGCTGGTTACAATCTTGAGTGTCATTATTACCTGTAAGATTTTTATGCTTGCTGGTGAAACTCTGGCTCAGGTCTGAAATAATCTGAATTTCCTCATTAATGGGAAATGTGAGTTGCTTTCAGTTCAGCTCTGACTTTTTGGTTCTTTCACGTATTGTTCTGTCTGGACATAAGTCTCTGCAGTCTTTGAAGAGCAGACAAGGAATAGACTAACATTAATTCAAATTATGGATCAGAATTTATAGTAGCTTTTTAGTTCATAGAAATTGTTGGGTTTTTTCTCTTTTGGGAGGTGCGTGTTGTTTTGTTGGTTTTGAATAGGACACAATTATTGGATCTGTGTGCCAAGTTACTGGATAGTTTCCTTGGGCTCTCCCTCTGTTTGATGGAGATACAGAGAGGCTTTTCCCAGGGCAAGGGGGCAATGAAGTGAGGATTCTTCACTCAACACCTCTACCCTTGCTCAATAGGTGTTGTAAAAATAGAAAATGGTCTCAGCATTGAGTCACAATGATTTTGTCTTTTTCTGTAAATGACAGCATCAGAAATCAGAGAAAATGCCTCACTTGTTTAGTGTGCATGGAGAATTCTGAACCAAAATTATAGATGCAGAAATTATCTACAAGAAAATATGTTTCATTGCAAGTGCATGGTTTTGGGCTTTGCAAGGGAAGATAAGGTATCACAAAATGTGTACAAGAGGGTTTGTGTATTTGGAATGTGAGGCATTTGACTCCCTTTGTGGCATTGGTGGATGTACTTTTATAACTGAGAAATTAACCGGGTCTCATTTCTTCATTCTGCTTCTTAAATGTTGAATTGTAACTATAGCAGTTGAGGCAACTGTAGAGCATGAATAGGTTTGTATCTAAAATATCGGTTAGCATGGAGAGAAAACTGAAGTTTGCTCTTCTCTTGTAGGTAGCCAGACATTTCTCATAGGTAAACAGGTGTTGTATCCCTTATCTATTCCTAGAGTGATGGCCATAATTAACACTTTGCTTTCAGGGGAAGGTTTTAATTTTTTACCTTCTAGAGCCTATGAATATGTAGAATAGTTAACAGATTTGCTATGTTTGAAATACTTAGTAATGTATGTATTATGTTCGCATAGTGTGTGGACACACATCTGTTCTTGATGCTTTCTCATTTTATGTAGTCTCTCAGATGCTAAATTTGCTTTATTTAAATGGCAAAAGAGGTCCTCATTTCTCAGTTTTTCTCACTTTTGATTCACAGAAACTATCTTAGAGCATGGACACCAGTAAGAAGTCAGAACCCCCTTTATCTGTAGAAATGGTACAACAAAGGGCCAATCCTGACCGCAGTCCATCAGCATCGATCTATGTTCCAGAGCAAGGTGGCTACAAAGAGAAATTTGTAAATGCTGTGGAAGATAAGTACAAATGTGAAAAATGTCACCTCATCTTATGCAATCCCAAACAGACTGAATGTGGACACAGATTCTGTGAAACCTGCATGAATGCCTTGCTGAGGTATGTGGTTTGTTCTGGTAGAGCATACTGATACCTTTAAATGTTGTGAGCTGTTGACATTAGTGTGAACACCACTGTGGCTTTAGGAACATATTGAGCCTTCCACTATTGCTTGCTTGGGTATTTCTTATCCATGTGCTCATGCAAACATTGGTGCTCTACTCTAGGTCATGGTAAGACAACTGAGCTTTACATCAGTATTGTTGGAACAGTTGTTAAGGTGGTGTAATCCTGTGTAGCAACGTGCTAGGGAAGAATTTCATTCCCTCCGGAGGCCACATGGAGTAGGTGTTTCACAAGACTTCTTTCTTGGGTAGTCTGGTGTTGAATACATGCAGTAAATTGTGTGAGGAAGTGAGCTTGCACATATTCCTTAGAGTGCTGATACCTCACCTGGCTGTGGAGCCAGCCTTACAGATGGGTGGGGGGACCCTTGGATAAATGCAACTGCTTGTGGAGCAGTTTCCCTGGAGCCCTTCTGGCTGTTCCTTATGGGACTTCTATGTTCTGTGGATTGCAGGAGGGTCAGAAAGGCTGGCTTCTCTAATACTGAAATGTTTGGCCCAGAGTACAAAAAGGGTGAGTGAGTGATATAGATGTAAAAATGAATGCTGAGAGGTGCAAGCTTTCCCAGTCTAGATAAGAATGAAAGTGCAATCATTCAGGAAGTATCTAGATTTTAAGTGCCTGTGCATCAGTAGAAGTACATTTCTTTGCCCCTCAACTTTGGTCCATTGCTGGTGGTTGTATTCAGTAATGTGATTTCAAAACTTGGTATAATGTTTGGAGACCATTCAGCGAACTTTAATTTCCTGGGATTCATAAGCAGTGAATACTTTTATTTACTACCGGAAAAGCAGAAATACATAAGATACTTGGGTCGATGAATGTTGCATACTGGACTACTATCAGAGCATTTGACTTTGGAAGTCTTGGTGATCTCCTGTTTACTTTTCGTGATCACTCTGACTGTAGATACTGGTTTATATGTCACTTGGAAATACTGTAGTATGGTATCGAATACTTAGAAATATTAGTCAAGACTACATGCAGTGTGGCAAAGGAGTATGAAAGTTATTACAATTCTCTGTCTCATGATAAAAAGTAATCTCTGTACTGGGCAAAGACAAGGGTCCACAGATCACTAATGCACTGATGGAGGTTTTGTGCCTGCAGCATTTAAAATTTAAAACAACAACCAAAAAACCCACCATCTTTTCTTTTGATACACAATGTCAAGTGAGGTGTGTTTTTTGTTTAGGAAACACAGTTATTTCTTTCAATATTTGTTTTTGGAAGACTCATACATGGTTAATAACAGAAACTAAAAAAACCAGACACCTGCCTTGCTTGGATGTGCACAGGTGGACAGAACAGATCCTCGATAATCTAAGCAGTAACAATTCTGGCATTGCTAGAGTCTGGGCAGTTTTCCTTCCCTGCTGTGAGACATGCACATGTGCTTATTACAGTGCAGCTAGAATATGTGTAATTTTATCTTCCTGATTTTCCAACCAGTCTGTTACTGAAGAGGACACGTGCTTAAGGCCGTTGAGTTATTTCACTATATTTAAGTGCTTGTTGCAAACAAATCCTTTATTAAAATTAAATTTACATCTCCCTTTTCCTTTTTTTTTTTGGTAAAAGTGTGCCATAAAATTAAAAGCAAAACAGGTTTATGTTGCTCTTGTATTTGGCACCAAATTTTTTCATTCAGTGTTCATACACTGCTGCATACGCAAACACACCGATTATATGCAAACAGCTTCTGTTCCAGGGTTGTTTGAGGACAAGGAATTGGGAGTTAGTGGAGATAAAGCAATAAAGATGCCTGCTCAGTATGCAAGAGTAGTTTGAAAAAGGCTAGTGGGATGCTTGAGTGAATTCAGTAAGAGCAAGGAAAGCATGACATTGTATTAAACACTATATACCCTCATGTAGTTTAGATTACTTTTATTTTTTTCTGATTTAAGAAAAGCATTACAGATATTGAAGCTTCAAGGTAGTTAAGATGCTCAGAAATATGATGAGACCGAGAATGGTTAGTTCAAGGAGCAGAAACCAGCAAGATGATTAGAAATAACCATACAGATTATATGACATAATTGAACTTTTTCAGCCTTTTACATTGATTTGCCCTGCTGCTAGCAGCCACAGCTTAGGTAGCCTGTCAGTGAGTTGCTTAATGAAAGAATTCACACAGCTTTTACCTGGTACTTTTCATCTCAGTGCTTTACAAGGGAGATCATTCTGACTGTTCCCATTTTACATGGGTGGGGAAAAGGAGCTAAAAAGGAACAAAGCAGCCTGGTCTTGTGGAAGGTGTTCCTCTCCATGGCAGAGGAAGAGAACTAGATGATCTTTAGTCTCTTCCAACCCAAGCCACTCTGTGATTCTAAGGGGTTTACACTGCATCACTTGGCAGGTCAGAGCCAGAAACAGCTGTAGGAGCTCAGGTTTTCTACACTGCAGTTTCTGTTCACAGTCTGCCCTGCTCCTGGTCCTGCCTGTTGTCCAAGAGGTCACAAGTTTGGTAATTAGTTTACCAAGACAGATTCAAGGCAGTAGTTCAGATAAAGGAGGCAGGGAGCATCTGTAACAGTTGATAAAACCAGAACAGGCTTGAAGGAGATGGATGTAAATACTTTTTTACTCTAAAAGGATGTACAATTGACTGTCAGAGAAAGTAAATTTTCATTAGGTGTTGTTTGAAAAAGGACTGGATAATTGAAGAGATAATGTTTTCCCTGTTTGCACAGATTGAGAAGTGACAACAATTGTGGATCAGGTGCAGACTGAAAAATAGGGAATGAATTTTGCTAACTTGAAAACACTGTGCAGTTGTCTGGAGACATTGTGGTGGTCTTACTTCTTTGGGAATGGCAGATACTGTCCACTGAAAACTCAAACATTCAAATTTATTGAAATAACATTGTATTTTCTCCCTATAATGAACTATGTCCGCTTCTAATGGTTTTAAAATATATTGAATAATCAAAATTAAGTGCGTCATAAATGGAAATTTTTGTATTACAAAAATTCAGATGAGCTAAAATAGTTTTTCTGTTTTCTCTTCAGTTCTTCTAGTCCAAAATGTACAGCGTGTCAAGAAAGCATAGTAAAAGATAAGGTATTGTTAAAATTGTTTCTTTTTCTAGAGTATTGAATTGTGTGGCATACATAAGTTGTGTTACTGTTATGTGGTAATTATTTCATAAACTTAATAAGCCACCTGACGAAGATAGCTTTGCTGTAAAACCTAAACCATGTATTTTACAGAGGAAGGTGGCTCCTTTTTCCTGTTAACCTCATGGCAGAAAACATGTCAGCTTCATCCCAAAAAGTCCAGGCAGGTGTGACATCTCGTATTCATAGCTGGGAGCTGCAGCAGCACATCACAGTTGTCCTCCCATCAACCAAGAGGATGATAAGAACTATTCCAACTCCTGTAGATGCAGGGATGTGTCAGGTCTAGATGAACACTACTTCTGATTTGGCTCCAGACCAGTGTCTGCTGTTTTACTCATCTCTTTTACAGTGTGGTGTTCAGTGAACCACAATGGAATTAGGACAGTGGGGAATTACAGCAATTGTAATAGAATCAGATTCTTTTTATATGAGTGACTTATTTCAGTGACACCCTCTTCACTGTTTCTCACATCAAAACTTTTTGCTGCCTTTGAAAGGTTGAGGGTAGAAAAGGTTCTTCTTGGCTTAGTACATGATTTATGTGGTTTTACATTATTGCTAAAGTGTTTAGTAAATTATTTGTGCTAGTAGTCTTTCTTGCCTAAATGAATACTTGTGTTCACAACCATTTTCAAGAAAAGGTTAATGGGTACATTAATCTCTCCTTGTTTTAACCCAAAACAGTTCTCTGAACAGTGCTTAGCGTAATTCAGTTTTGAAATGGATGGACTCTCCAAGAGCTCAGATGAATAATCATGATGCCTAATTTCTTCGTTCATTTAACTCTGACTTTCTGGCTTTTAGTATATATAAATATGTACATTTGTTATGAAACCTCAAGTATCTTTAAAACAGGAGGACAAGAAAGCCGTTGTAGACTAAATACCTGTTACACTAACTGTGCAAATCATTGTTTCTCTTGAAACTGGAAACCTCTCTTCCCACAGAATTCTGAAGTCCAAAATCACAGAAATTATTTTAGATAGTCTTTGTAAAACCTGAGAAGTTGTCTTCTTACCTTAACTTCAGTCAGCAAAACTCTGCATACTAACCCTGTGAATTACTTTGGAAAAGATCCTGCAGCATAGGCAATTGATTATTTAAATGAGATTCGTTGATTCATTAAACTTCCCATACGCTGCTGAAAAGTAAATAGAAATCAGTGACCTGTGTCTCATGAGATCAGATGAGAATGATTGCAGTGTTGCCTTCTTCACTGATACTGGGGATAGATTCATAGTCACTGTGGGCAGGTGTGATCATCATTCTTGGTTAGGTGTTAGCATGCAGAACCATTCTATAATTACAAGAATGCTGCAGGGTACACAGTAGCACAGGAGTCTGTTTGTCAGAGAAGCAGTCACAGGTTGGGCTTGGTTTTTAAGGTGTTCCTTTAATGGCCATTAAAGCAGTTGAAAAATAATTAGAAGGTTCTCTCTCTTTGGTTTTGGACTTTAAAATAGTAGTAATGGTCTTCGTTTCTTATCTCTCTCTAGTTCCTGCTCTTCACAATTTGGCTTCTTGAGACTTCAGTTGTCTTGTCTCTTTTGTGGGGTAGCTCCCGTAAAGGTGTAAAACCCAAACCCAAGCTCTCTATTTGTACCTTCGTGCAGTTTTATTGTAGACAAGAAATGGTGGAAGTGCTTATAACCATCAAAATGGAGAGATAGTTGAAGCCTGCTTATCTGTGAAATAAAAAACCTCCTCCAGTCCAAACCTTAGAAAATATCTGTAATTACATGTTACCACTGAAGTGCAAGTAGGTATTGCAGCCAACCAGTCTAGTAATTTTGGGACCAGCATCCAGGAAGCCCTTCCCCTCTGAACCACTGTGCTTGGAATCTCTTTTGTGTTAAGGTGTTGTGCTGAATACAGCAGCTCCCCAAACAACATAGAGAGCTCTAGCTTGTGCAGGCCTAATATTGGCAAGCAAATAGCAACAAATTCGGTCCTTTCTTGTACCTTTCCTTTTGTTGTATTTATAGTAAAACTGAAACAGCAGTAGAATATCTGTCCAAATATTCTCTTTTGTTGAGCTGCTTCACTGTGGAGGAACCTCAGTGTTGTGTACATTCTAGAAAAATTGAATAGCAGGATTTTATTTCTGGCACATAAAACCAGAATTAAATGACGCTGCTGTGGCTGAATTGCATGGCTTCTTCTTTATTTGAACTTGCATATCCTTGAGGGGTTTTCAGTTTCTAAAATAAAGTGATTTTTGATTTTTCAGGTATTTAAAGATAATTGTTGCAGGAGAGAACTACTTGCCCTTCAAATATACTGCAGAAATGAAAACAAGGGCTGTAAGGAACAGCTATCTTTGGGTCAATTACTGGTAAGTTAATCTAACAGTCATAAACTTCCTTTTGAGTTAAAGAACGAGGAAAAAATTCTTACGAATTAAAACCCTAGTCAGTTTCTTAACTTGCTCACATTGGTGGTTGATTTGTAAATACTATGTTAGATTCAAATTGTTTTGAAACTTGGCTTTTTGATGTACTATAAGGAATTGTTAAAAAATCATGGGAAGCTTGGAAATGTAAATGGGTTAACCAAATGAGAACTGGAGGGAGAAATAAAATAGTAAAGAATCTTAATGTGTACTTGACAAACATGAGAAATTTGATTGCTATTTTCATGTGGTTTTATTTTTATTTATCTTAATCCTCTCATGTAAGTGGTGTTTATGTGTGAAATTAAACCTTTGGCTTCTCCAGAGTTGTGCAAAATAACCGGTAGCTGTTTTGGTGAAGGCATGAGATAGCAGTAATTCTGTAATTTAACAGTTGTGTGGTGTGGCTGCACAGCAGTTTGCAGTGAGATGACTAGATTCTTGCTTTGAGAGTGAGCAAGCTCAGTTACCTAAACAACTTAAAGCAGCATCTATGTTTATGTGGAATAATATGCCTTGAAATAGAATGCTTACCTTCTGTTTAAATAGCCTGTGTGGAATTTTGTGCTGTGTTAGGATGCTTTTAGTGTAGAAGAAGCTCATCTGTAATACAGTGAAATCAGCTGTCCAGGTAAAGGGACAGTACAGTCAGAAATGTATTCCTGAGTAGATTTGTTAGGGTTTGCTCTTGTGTGATGCAGTTCACAAAATAACTTCACTTACGTTGGTTCTGAAGTTATTTAATGTTGGATGTCTTCAAAGGCTGGAAGACATGCACTGAACTTAGTTGGATTGACTTTTTTTTAAAAATCTTTCAGATGCATTTGAGAACTGATTGTCAGTTTGAAGAACTCCCATGTCCTCGTGCTGATTGCAAAGAAAAAATACTGAGAAAAGATTTGCCAGACCATGTAGAGAAGACCTGTAAATACCGGGAGACAACCTGTAAATACTGTAAAAGCCAAGTCCCAATGATTATGTTGCAGGTGCAGTATTTTCTTGTGTATATACATTAAGATCCCTTACATTAATGTGGAATAATAACTCTTCTTGTCCTTCTTTGTAGCTGCTAAAAGAGTTTTGTCCTCTCAGCCAGAATTAATAATTCAAAAAAGAAATAGGTTGACTTTCAAAACACATCTTTTTTCTTGAGAAAAAGGACTGCATTGAATAAGAAATATTTTCTTTACTCTGATGTTCAGATGTTGCATTTAAAAAAGTTCAGATCCACTGCCTAGTATTGGTCCTGAAGTTAATTTTGCTATGTTTCTTAGATTTTTCACAGTTTAGATAGTAAAGGCAATTACCATAATAATGATCAAATGTGGAGAAAAAGCATAAGCTTTGCAATTGACTGGAAAAATAGCATCTTCTATGTAATTCTTCTTGGATACTGTGTGATCTGTTATGGGAGGAAGGGAAGAATGTAAAATAAATTGTTTCTTATAAGAGGAAAGGAAGAATGTAAAAGCAAATTGTATCTTCTATAACCAGCAATGGTACAGGAGAGGCCTACGATGAGTTACTGCTGTTCTTGGCATCAGAGTACCTTCTCTGGTAAGCAGCATATTGAGATTTAGAATTACAGAGCAGAAGCTGAGAAAATCATGCTAACTGTACACATAGAATTGTAACATGACTGTGTTTGTGTTACTTCACAGTGAAAGGTGTTATGCTGAATCTATCTTGTGGTAATGTTAGCATTTTTTTTTAATTCTGCCTACACAGTCACCATAGTTTGATGGTCTTAGATCTCACACCTTCATAGTATAGTAAGAATGATGAAAATTTCTTTCTTCTTTGTGTTCTTGTGTGTTGCTTATTACATGAAGTCTCAAAATGATGAGAAGTGTTCTTTGCTTGCAGATGTTGTTACAAAAAGGTATAGTAGAATTTTGCCAAATTCTGATTTAGAGTTGGCTTTCAGTTATTTGAATGCCCACTTGCAGGGGGTGGCAGTTTAATGTGCCTTACCTAGAACAAGGTGGCCGAATCATGAAAATACACAGAAAAAATTAAGTGTGCCCTGTGTTTATTCTTCTACATTCTGATAGAGAGGTGAGAGAGTATTTAGGTAGATTATGGAAGCTGTTCTCCAAAAATTATCATTAGGCTGGAGATTGACATGAGGCAAAAAGTGATATTAAAAAATGTGTAGTATCTTAACAGACAAAATCAGTGAGTATTAAATATGTTCTGCAAACTGGATTGCCATAGCTAAGCAATATGCTCATAGGTTCCTTGTAGGCAGTTTCTTTTGATAGAAACAATGTCATTAAGTTTCTGAGAGTCTGAAATCATCCTTACACTTTGAGGAACTTCATTTTGGTTTAAGAGCTTTCTCGTTTATCAGATGTTGATGGACATAACATTTATAAAATCTTTGAACTAGTGGTAGCTTTCAAGATACTGAAAAGCTGAGGCAAGTGCTAATTCATCTTGGAAACAAGAATGGCATATTACTCTGAAGGGCAGGGAATAGTGTTTGTAAATAAAATAGTTGTTCTCCAAAATCTTTAGTGGTGGAATTCCAGATTCCTTTAAGAGGTTATAGGACTGGCTTATCCAGAAAGCCAGAGTGGTTTGTTAACAGTGTAGTTTTATGTTGAAATGTATTTACTGTATTAAGTTGATACCATTATTCTCCTGCCCTTAAAAGTTTTAAACAAATCTGTCTTTGTAAATCAGAACATTTCTAAGCAGTGTTACATGTTCTCATTGGCTACTGTGTTGCCGAACATAGAAAAAGGACAATTTTAAAAGTGCAGAAGGGATCACAATTCAATGATTTGCAATTGGCTGATACTTTTGGGTTTTTCTGCCTAGATTTTTCAAAGTTCAGTGGTTATAGAAATGCAGATGGGCTTATTTGTTGTGGCCTGATGAAATGTTACCTCACTGTACTTTAGTAATAAGAATCAGAAGCTTAATGAAACTGTACGTTTGAATCTTAGAATCACAGAATGGTTTGGCCTGGAAGGGACCTTAAAGATCCTCTTGTTCCAACCCTCCTGCTGTGGGCACGGTCACCTTCCACTCGACCAGGTTGCTCAAAGCCACATCCAGCATAGCCTTGGATGCTTCCAGGGACTGAGCATTCACAATTTCTCTGGAAAATCTGTTCCAGTGCCTCACCACCCTTGCAGTCTAGAGCTTCCTCATATCTAATATAAACCTGCCCTCTTTCAGCTTAAAGCCCTTCCCCCTTGTCCTATCTCTACATGCCCCTGTAAAAAATCCCTCTCTGGCTTTCCATAGGTTCCTTTAGGTACTCTAAGTTTTTTTGACTTCTAATTTGAGTTTTGTCACCCCCTTGACAAAACTGGGTTTTTAGAGATGAACTTGAGTTCATCTCTGGGTTCTGTAGCCTAGAATTTTCTCTAATGTAATAATGACTGAAGCTGGCCTCAGTGACTTGAACTGAAAACAGAGATAGAAGGAGCAGACTGAGAATAAAGGTATGCAAATGGAAACAAAAAATTTTACTGGAGAACATGTGGTTCATGTCTTCATAGAATCCCGTGACCCGTGGGGTAGGAAATCCCCGTTGTTGGAGGCAGACTCTAACAAGTTAACAACGTCAGTAGAAGGATTTTTTAGATTGCATTTGCCTTGCCTGCACCCTCACTTGGTGACTTAGCCTCTTAATGTTTTTTGTTCAAACCATCTAAAAAGTTAGGGTTTCTTTTTGTCACAAGCCTACCTTTTCCATCCTGTTCCTCCTGATGGTGCATTGTTGAAATGGAAATCAGTAGTCTGAAATGCTTCTGGATTACTGTATTTTCCTCTGTATAATCCACAAAGCTACTTGGGAGTGCTTGTCCTGTAAAATTGATCCTTAGGCAGCAGTAGTGTGGCACGGATCTGGAAGGATAGCACTGCTCTGTGCCTGGGCTGCTCCCTGAGAGCCTGGCCACAAACCAGACCCTGCCAGGGCAGTCTGGACTCTGCCCAGTGGCTGAAATACAGCTGTGCTGACTGGAACAGCCACTGGGGAAGACCCCAGACATTGTCCCTTGCACCCTGTCACTGTCCTGGAGCCAGACATGTTCCTAATGTGGCACTGGATTTTCTGGGAGCCATGTTAATATTCTGCCTTGCCCTCATCTATGCTGGGAGCCCCATATGTGGTTTGTACTGCATTTGGCATTTGGTTTTATGGGCTCAACTGTGTTGAATTTAGGTTGGTAGGTATGGAGTTCTGCCACTGAACTGGGATTACTCTGGTATATCCTGAACTCGTTCGAAAGGCTCGCCTTGGCTTCAGTGAATGGGGCACTGGGATGTGGAGTGAGGAGGAAAACTGGAGAGAATGCTGAGAAGTTGCATGTTGCCTTTTTATCATGAACCAAGACTCAGTGTCACAACCTATGTCAGATAGTTTGGGCAGTTTAAAGAACGGAGGGGATTAAGGAAATGAACATTAGGAGGGAGTATTTTTCTGGGTTTGTTGTTGGTAAATAACTGAGGAAACATGTAGGGCATTAGGCCCCTAAAGCCATGTGGTTGTGTGTGATACCTCCAACATGATTCCAGATGTGTTTGGGATGAGGTCCCAGGTCCAGCTCTTGACTCTGAGCAGGAGTGGTACTTTAGGACTCTGCTTGTGGCAGATTTATGCCAGAATTCTGACCAAGGTCTTTCACATCTTGGAGATCAGATCTCCTTCATGTCTTGATTTTGTTTCAAAAATCAGACCTGGTTACTGGGCAAAAAGGGCATGCTATACCTCCCTTTCTGACTTATAAATCTAGAGCTTTGTTTCCTTTGCTTTTCTCAAGTACCAGAAATGAAGCAGTGTGTTTCAAGTTGAATGGGAGGTGTCGCTTGACGAGAAACGGATTTTTCATTTTGTTGAGAAAACTGAGAGGAAATGTAAATTCAGTTATCTTGGGCCTGACTTTCTTCCCTCACTGAGGTGATAGGGCTTGACAGCTATGCTGAAATACCTGTCATCTGGGTTCAGATTAAAATGCCTGCCCAGCATCATGATGTGTAACAGTGAGACTTAGTATCAGATGTTTGGGAATCAAAATAAGAAAAGAATTGGAAGGGAATATCCATACATAGGAAAGACATTCTCTGCCAGCGTACATTTCTGAAGAACTTTTCCATGCACTATATACCCTTACTAAAAAGGATGTTTATACTGGTTCTGCTTGCTCTTAAAGATGAGCAATTTTGTGAGTAATTATTAGGGAAGAAAACTTGACTTTTACTACTGTCTCACTCTTCAAAGTAAAACCAATAAAATGGTAAGCAAATAGATTTGCTTTGCTTGGGAAAACACAAGGAAACTCTTGTTTTTGCTTCAGAATATCAACACCTCCATCAAAAGTATAAACTGATGTTTGAGCAATTGCATTTCATAACTGCACAGTTGGGAATAACGTTGAAAAAATCTTGTGGGTTTTTTAATTATTGTAGGATGCTTTTCTTTGCAGGTAAGTCCTCTCTTAATTAAAAAGTAAGAGCTGATTTGTGGTTTGTTTGCTTTTTTCCTCTGTAGAAACATGAAGATACAGACTGCCCATGTGTCATGGTTTCATGTCCTCATAAATGTAGTGTTAAAACACTCATGAGGAGCGAGGTAAGAAGTCATACCCAGTCTTGTGCTGAAAAATCAAATAATGTCTTTAGTAAGATCTCGCAAGAATTTTGCCAGAAGCCATTTCCTTGTTAAAATGTGAGATCTAAAGAAAAGCTTTTTCTACCACACAGTTAAGTGTGATAACACTCAAATATTTTTAATGATTTCTTGAAAAACTATTTTAAAAGAAACAATTTCTGAATTTTGAGTCATTATTACACTTGGCTTGTCCAAGATTAGCGCATGTCTTTCCTGCTTCCATTTTTAATAGCTCTCCCCCTGCCCTTTCCTCATTTCAGCTATATAGAGCAGCATCTTGAGGTAGTTAGCTTATCTTAAAATAAAAATACACAATTAAAATATGGTGCACATTGAAAAGAATTAGTAAAGACTACAAAAATTACATAGATATGTAATTTCATGGAAAAATTTAAATTACGATTAAATCTGTTAAATTTGGGGGAAAAAATAGTAACTGATACTTAGAGAAATGGTGTAAGATAAAGGTTGAGTACAACACTCCAACAGCAGATGCAAAAATGCATAAAAATTTCTCTTAATGTATAGAAGCTTCCAGTAATATGTAGATGAAAAAAAATTAAAGCCTAGCTTTGAAGAGATCCATGTTCTTGTACGTGAAAAGATAAAAGTAGCATCTGTCAAAATGGAGGTACTTAAATTTTCCCCTAAAAGTAGAACTTACTTACCAAGGATAGAGAAGAACTTACTGAAGTCTTCATCACTCAGTAAGCCTCTTTTAAGGAAAGTGAAGTTTCTGATCTAATGATGAGCTTTTCTCTTTCCTCTGCTGCTTACTTCCCGAGTTGGATTCATACCATTTTTCAGTTGCATTTGTAAATTATTAATCATGGCAGAGTGCACAAGGCACATAAGGCTCCTGCCAAAGTTTAATGCAGTCTTTTCCTCCAAGATAATGAAATACAAAATAAATGATAGATACTTTATTTATTAAGAGAAACTGAGCTGTTAAGAAAAGAGAAAATCCATATACTGGCCAACCCTACCAGTCCTTACTTCCAAGATCTGATCGTAGTTCTGGAGCACTTTGGCTTATTCTTAAACCCTGACTTCAGCAGTTACTTTAAGAAGAGCTGTCTCTGAGTGCTTGTAAGAACTGAACCATTAAAGCCTGGGTTGTTAAATACACAGTCAGAATTGTGTTCTGAAACCATGGGTAGAAAAAGAACTTTAAACAGCCTTTTGCCCTGCATCATCTGTTGCCGTATGTTACTTAATTTTTTTCTAATACTGTGAAAATGTATGTATTACTTGGTTGCATGGTTAGGGACAGCAAATCTAATGCAGAAATGGGAAAATGCCTGCCAACAGTTTGAGAAAATTCTGTAGTGTACAAGTGGGTATCTTACTGTAGAATAAAAGGCAATTTTCATGTTTAATTCATAACTCTTTGGCAGACTGCTGGTTTTGAGAAGTTGAAAAACGTGGCATTCTTGTAAAACCTGTTAGATCACATGTCCCTTTCGTACTTGTTCTTATTTTTTTTCTCAACTACATGTCTCTTGAAACTATACTGTGAATTCCTACAGGTAGTGTTCAGAACACAATAGTTGTGAATCAGAGATGAGTGACTGATGGTGTCTTGGTATGAGATTTTAAAGACTGTCTTGTCTGTTCCAGAGCTACACATTCAAAGCAGTGTTGATTCACCACTTCTTTCCAGGGAGGTGGATGAGCTGAGTCATGTGGGGCTTAAGGTGTGGGAATTTCAAATGAGATTCTGAAACCCAAAAGAGTGATGCCAGCTGAGGAGCCAGGCTCTAGCTCCTGTCTGCTTTGTGGGAAATACAAACTGCAGACCCTGTTTTTGAAAAGAGAGTGTTTGTTGCACTGTCCTTTCCAAAAATGTCTCTCTGCTCCAAGCCTTAGGCAGTTTGCATCCAGCTGCTGCCATCTGTGCTGCTGCTGTCCATATATCTGTATATGCTTCTGTGAATTGGTTTCTTTTTAAATGAAAGTGGTCTGTGCTCATAATCCAAGATATTGGACTAAATCTCAATCTGTGAAAAATGCAGGCATTTTACTAATCGGTTTTAATTTTTTTTTTTTAAGTTACTTAACTGTACCTATTCTAAAACTCTTTGTCTGTTTCATGCAGTACTTGTTTAGTCTTTTTTTGTGTAATTTAACTGTTAAATTTAGGCACAGAGAATTGCATGTTATGTTTTGAAAAATTGGTTCCTCATGAAATTAGGATTAGAACAAAAACATACTTTACTACAGTGAAACTGATCTTAAGACTTGCTCAGAGCACCAGCAAAAAAAAAAACCACTTCTTGAGAAAAGGTTAGTCATTCGCTAAAGTCAAATGAAATCAAATAACTCTAGAGTATGTTCTTTCTGTTTTGGTTTTTTAAATTGGGTTGCCTATTGAAATAGTCTTTAGTAGAAGTTTCACTGTATATTAAATGTATCACACTGTATACTGTATTGGCATGTGCGTGTGGTTTACATATGTGTATATACAGAATTTGCACTTAAGATCAGACTGGAGAAAATATACACATGTGTTGTATGTTCTGCAAATGGCACACAATACAATCCTGATAACCTCTGCCCTTTATGTTTTGAGCATTATCATGGAAAAGTCTTTTTGCCAAAACTCACATTTTTTTCCTATTGCAGTTGAATGCACATTTGTCAGAATGTATTAATGCCCCAAGTACCTGTAGTTTTAAGCGTTATGGCTGCACTTTTCAGGTCAGTATATAACAATTATACTTCCCAATTGATGAAATCTGCAAATAGAACTTAATTCTTTGACATGAAAGCTCTGGACTTCTCTAGTTTCGGTTAAGAAAATCATCCAGTTGCACCAGTTGATTATACAGGAGATGTTTGATTTTGCACTTTAAAAATAAACAACTTGGAAAGCCCACACATCCTGCATTGGTTTAGGAGTTCATTTATTAGTTATATCTTGGTGAAATAGGAATATGACACATTTGAAGAACTGGTTAACTTAGGATAAGAGAAAAGTCTCTAGTTCTTCAGAAGACAGACTAGTAACTTCAGTTGTTTCTATGAAAGCATTTTCTTGAACTAAGTATGTTTATATTTTCTCTCATTTGTGTGTCTTAGTATTTTTAATTGAGGTTACACATAGGTTAGCACACTTAAAACACGTATTTTTATGTGCATTAAGATGTCTATGTGCACACAGGTGTATAATCAAAGCATGAAATTTATTTTTAAAAAAAGTTTTAGATTTTAATCCTGGCAATCCCTGCAATATTTAAAAAAATTTAAAAAGTCAAACCTCAGAGTTTAGTTTCAGTAGCATTATTCCAGCCCCTTCCAATATTCTGCTTCCCTTAGCATATATTCTGGGGAATTTGGATGCTTATGTAATGAAAATGTTAGTCAGGACATTTGAAATACTGCTGACAGGAAAAATGGAGTTTATCTGATAGAATGATTAATTTGTTAGCCCATGGCTATTTAAAGAGACAAGGACTGTAAGGAGCAACACTTCTCAATAGACGATGTCCTGCAGGTATTTCCAGGTTCTTAAATAATGAGCATTCATCTTTTTAAGTGTTAACAGTAATGCTCTTAGTGGTAGAAGTAATCAATGCTGTAACCCTGCCCACTGTTATGTCGTACGTATTGCCATTCATTTTATGTATGTATATGTGTGCATATATGTACATATATCCACATATATATTTTTAGTATTTTATATAGAGTACATACCTTGAGGATCATTGAAACCCTTTCAGGTTTTACAGCATATCTACCATCAAAGCTAATATTCTCTGCATTGCAAAGCACTTACTGAAGTAGGTGCAATGCAACATGATGCAAATGAAGTAAGTAATGTGGTCTGCATCTTATGTACTCTGTATATAATCTATGTGTGTTCTGTAAACTTTTTATATAGTGGTTATTTGTAACAGCACTTCTAGGTTGTGCAGAGGCAGCATATCAGAATAGCACAGAACAATCATGGTAACATCTGAAAGATGACAAACTAGGCATTGTAATAACTCAGTGTAGTTTATAAAGCTGGCAGTTTCCAGTGATGATAAATTTATCTTAAATATTTGTCTTTAATATTCAGCTGAAGGAAAATGTAGTACTTACAAAGCTGTTCATTAAATAGAACAGAAACTTTAAATTACAGTTAGTGGAATTGGAAGTTTTAGATTTTATATGACTCAAGGGTTTTATTGTGCTTTGTTTAGTTCAAAGCTACACAAAATACTCTAAAATACAATTAATTTTGTAAATCTTGTTCATCTCTATTGTTTCTGAGTTATCAAGCACACTGGATGGAGATACATGGCAGTTGTATAGAACATTTGCTATATTAAATGTATTCCTGATTTTTGTAAATTCCCAAGTAGATTTCCCTTCTCTCTGCAGTTCTGCAACATGCACCCTTGAACCAAAATATGTAGTGTTGGTTCGATGTCTTTATATAATCTTTCTTTGTAGGTATAAAAGAAGTGGAATTGGCTAAAATGTATAAATTCTTTGTTGTCACAGGGAACAAACCAACAAATTAAAGCACATGAAGCCAGCTCAGCAGTGCAGCATGTTAACTTATTGAAAGAGTGGAGCAATGCTCTAGAAAATAAGGTATATCTTCTACTCACTTCTAATTTTCATTGACTTCTTTAAATCATATCAAAGTACTGGAAGAAGCGCCTTTTTCCTGTTTCACAGCTGTTCAACATTACAGCTAAAGCACTAGTAGGCTTCAAAAGCTATCAAGCCATTTAGCATATCTTTGTACCTTTGTTATATAATAAAGTGCTGTGAGAAACTTGGCTTCGCAACTCCATGGGCAATTATTCTCATTGATAACTTAATTGAAACACTTTCTTCACATAAATAAACAGTCCAGTATTATATTTCCTCTCTGAGCTAGCTGCCTTCTTACAGAGTTCAGAAAGCCGTGGCAGCACTATGAGCTGTATTTTTGCTACCTCATCATTTTTCCTGACATAACTTTAGAGGTGTGTAATAAACTGGTTATTTATTTCATTTATTTTTGTTCTTGCTCTCCAAACTTCAAGACCTGCACAAATTAATTAAATTAAACGTACTGTAACTCATGGACATGATGATGTCTGCTTTAGTGCTAGACCAGAGTGAAGTTCATGTTGCAGTGCTTCCTTGGGACTCCAGGTTTTAAATTATTTGGGACTTGGGAGATGCTGGGAGTTGTATTAGCTGTGATCTTGTGAATAAATTTGAATGACTTAACCACCTGTTCTGCAAATAAAATTCAAGGCTTTGATTTAAAAATACAAAACTTCAGAACAAATTACTGCTTTCTTAAATCTTTTGAAAAAGTCTTACATAGACATCAAAATAATTTTTCTGTATTTTTAGGGGGAAGAAGATCCCAGAATTACCAAACTATTCTACGAATGCAGGCAGAAGAGTCAGGATTCCCTTCAGACTTTACTCAAATGAGTTAATAGGTAGCAATTCCAGTGTAAGCTCAGTGGTGCTTAGGATATGACTTCTGTCATCTCAGAGCAGACCACAAGCTAGAGTTTAGAGTTTTCTGTCTAGAAAGCATATTCCCTTCTTGGCCTACAGAGTTCTCTTGTACTTGGGTCTCCAGCAAGGTCCTGCAGCTGCAGGAAGTGTAGTTTTAAAGCAGACATTAACTGGAACAGCATAATACGTTTTTTGCCCCCAGCATGTTTGTTCGTTCCTGAACTGCTTGGTTTTAAACTTGAAGCCTCTTAAGGAAACCACTGAGCCTGGGTGAGGTCTAATACAGGTATTTTTAGACAGAATTTTTCTACATGTGTAGTTAGATCTCAGTTTGACGATCCATAACATTACTTAAGTTTGCTTTTGCATGTGAAACTTTTTTAATGTAGGAACTTTACATTTTTCAGTTTTGAGAGATACAGATTCATACCCTTAGTTCGTTTTTCATTAGTCTGATTAAAACTACACAATTTATTTTACATAATAGGCAAAAACCCACGTTCCCTGTGACTTCCAGAATAGATCATGTTCTGCCTTTTGTCAGTGTCCTGAGAGGTGCTTTGTCATTTAAAAAATTCCCAGCGGTTCTGTGTTTGTCTCTTACAGACCTTAGAGAATATACTCTTTACTACTGTTTTGTGTTTGACTTTTGTTTCAGCTTTCATTTAGGACATAACTGCTTATCATTGTATGTCCATTTTTTTCTTTTTACTTCCTGCTTTGTAGACTTCTTCCTATTCATAATAAAGAGTTGAATCACTGGAAATCCCAAGCCAGTGCCAAGTTACCAGAATAGCTAACCACATGTCATATGTCAGTGACTTTATTCTAGGGAAGGGTAACAAAATGATACATAACTTCATTGCTGTGCTCTTCTTTGAGGAAAAAATTAATCTATGCACTGAAGAACGGCAGTGCAAAGTCAGCTTGGCTGATGGGTATCTCAGAAATCTTAGCCTGCCGAAGTCAGTGGAAGTCTCCCTAGTTTGTGTAGGGTCAATATTTCATTTGGGGTTCTCTCTGTGATACATCTGGATGGGAAAGGAGAAGTTGCCCTCTCCCAGTCACCACATTCTTTAACAGTGCATGTGGAGTAGGCAAACTGAAAGTCTTCAGGGATGCAAAGCTTATGCTAAGTTAGGAGTTTGGTATTGAATGGTGCTGTTGGCAAAGAGTAGTAAGAGAAGGTCAGATGTAAAATCTTGAATCAAAACTTTGTGGGGCGAATTAAAATTCCGTGCTTTTTTCACTCTGTGAGGGGGTAGAATTGCAGACTGAACTCCCACAATTTTGTAATGTTGGAAATAATCAGTTGAATGTAATTTTGTGACTTCATCACATTCTTAATGAAAACTGGTATAAATTGTTTTTTCATTTTAATGCAAGACTTAAATATGGGACCTGTTTTAATACAGTTTCTTGTGGCATAAGGTTTTTTCCATTCTTCTTTAGTAAGCAATGGCCTAATTTGCAAAATTGCTGAATAAGAGCATGCTTTTTCCTGGGAATATATCAAATAGAACAAGGAAGTAAAGGAAGCTGATGCGGTTTGTAAACAGATGCTGTGTTTCCTTTACCCTTTTCTAAACTGAAGTTCCAAAGATTTATGCTGAAACTATAGTTGGGAAACTATTTAGTGGTTTGTTTGGGGTTTTTTTTTTTTTTTTTTTTAATTCACAAATCACAACCAAATTATAATTTCTGACTTAGCAGTGACAGTTCTGTATGATTAAGGACTGCAGGACATAATTCTACTTTTCTTGTATTCTGTAAAACTGTGTGGAAAAACTCAGTGCAAGATGGGCCCACATTTTATAACTTGTACAAAAATGGAAATGTAATGCTTAGTGACCCAGAGCGTATCTGCCTTGTGACTGGGAGGCCTGGGGAGGAAACACTGAGAAAAGGGAAATGTAAGGATTACAATTAGCTAAAGAACTCTGATTCATTAAGGAAATGAAGGATGCAAAAAAATGAAGTGTCTACCCAGCAGATCTTAAATATCTGGGAGGCAGAGGTACTGGTTTAAATTTAAACTTGTTTTTGAAAATTTTTCTAGTACCTAGGCATGCATTCCTTCAGCCTCAATATTGCTTCTCTCTCTGCACTGACAGACTTAGCTTAGCCTCATTTCTGTTGAGTTTCTTTTGCCAGTTTTTCCATGTATAAAGCACAGAACCAAGCTCTGTGTGTGTATGCACACATACTATACTACACTATATTGAAAAGTAGATACCCGCACGTATGTATTATGGTATCTCTGTTTTTTTGAGTTCCTTCAAACTTCCTAAATGCCTGTGGACTTTGATGGTCATTTGTCTAGTTTAGGCTGGTTTGGAGATTTGAGATTAATTACCTTTTCAAACAGGCTAGTTGTGCTAGGAATGCAGTGACACACAAGGGATTTGCTGATGATGTCTGATTAGAGGGCAGTTAGGGGGATGGAATTCTGCAGTGGCACCCACATCAGAGGTGAAGATGGCTTAACCTCAAGCTAGAACCTGTAATAGGAGCCAGGGAGTAGATTTTTTTGAGAACATGAAACATCCAAGTAATTGGTCTTGATGTGAAACATTTATCAAGATTTTTCTGGGTCCAAAATGGTGCTGCTGCATATCCATATAAATTTCTGTATGTGGAATAGTCAGGGCATGTCCGAACATCGTCTTGTGCCAGATGTTTGTTTTCTGCATTTTTGCTGGTGAATAATCTTGCCTGGGGAAAAACTAAATTCCTCAAAAAAGCAATGCACCACCACCAAGCAGCCCCCTTCTCCAAACCACATTAAGGAAAAAGCACTCAGTAGTGTGACAGAAAATATTTACTGTATCACTTTCATCCCCAAGGAGGTATATAACACAATATTCTTTTAACAAGGCTCATGTTTTAAAAACTGAATGAGTCACTAATGAATAAATTCATAAAATGTCAATACAGAGAGAGAATATAATTCACTGCCTGTAGCTCTTTGGTCTTTTCTACTAGTAGGCACCACTGGATTTTCCTTCAAATGCATGGATCCCTTCTGTATTCACTCATTTCAAGAGTTTTCATCACCATCACATTCTTTTAAGCCAAGTCAGTCCCATGTAGATTATGTTTTTCCTTAAATTTGCTATAAAGCAGGGTAGATTAGAGTAGGTGAAGAAGATTGGTGTTCCCTGATCCAACCAGCTCAGCTTGTCTCTGGTGTCCCTTCTGTGCAGGGCTCGAGTTCTTAACACTGATCTAGAGCGAATTAGGTTGTTTCTTCCAAACTCCAAGCAACTCCCAAGTCAGTTGGTGGAAACCAGGAAACCAAGCCATTAATCAAGTGAATAAAGAAAATGTTACATTTAGACACAAGTTCTTTGCTGGTTTTGTGTCCCATCTGCACTTTCATAAGCCAAAGTTGTACCAGTTCCATACACTGGAAGTGCAAAAGTAGCTATCAGAAGGTTGGGGTTTATATAATTATTTATTTCTTTGCAAGACATGGAGAGAGATTTTATTAGGATCTCATCCCTTTCATGTGTTTAACATAGTTTTAAACTAACAAAGTTGTAGGTATTTTAATAAACTTTGGCAGGAGTAATTGTAGAATTTTTTCCAGGTGGCCTTGCTCCAGAATGAAAGTTTGGAAAAGAACAAGAGTATACAAACTTTACATAATCAGATTTGTAGCTTTGAAATAGAAATTGAAAGACAGAAGGAAATGCTGCGGAATAATGAATCTAAAATACTCCATTTACAGGTAAGAAATTCAGTATCTCCCCATTAAAGCAGAAATGGTAGTAGCTTCTGTTCTGTGCCTTTACACTTGTGAAGTGAGGTGGTCTAATTAAAAAGGGGGGAGAGATTATACTTTATTAGAGAGCCATTCTGATTTTCTTTTTCTTCCAGTTTGTTGTGTTTAATGGGGTAAGATACTTCACTAAAACACTGCAATTGCCTAGCCTATGTTAAAACAAAACAACAGTTCAAAAAGGGAAAAGATTGAAAACAAAATAGAAATCTTACCTGAAGAATAATCATAATGATTTTTTTACTTAAAAAAACCTGCTTAAGGAAGTACTGTCACATTGGAGGGCAAGATTAGCACTTAAAATTGTGAAGTATAATGTATATTTCTTTTCTACCTGCTGGTATTTAAAAAAAATAGGAATCATGAGTGAGATCAGTGTGGTGTGGATTTAATTCAAACATAGCATAATGCATTTGAATACACTTTCTAAAAATCCATGTTTCTGTTGTCCTTCTGAGGAAAATGTATCTAGTTATTCCTTTGCTCATAGGTCTGAGTTTCATATTCTGTGTTCGAATGACCTGGCCACAAGCCAGCATCAAACTAGAAATCTTCTGCTCTGGCATGGTTGTTAGCCCAGGCTGAAATTCCTTGCTCTGTATTCAGAGCTGCCTTGGAATGTGGGTGCTGGGAATTTGTATTAGCTTGCATGATACTAACCACAATTAGGGAAACCTCAGGAGATATTTAGCAAGCAATTGTGGAGGTATCATTTACACATTAATGTAGTATGTCTGCTGCTAGAATATCAGATACCTGTTGTAGCATCCACCTTAAAGGAATGTAAATAAAATTATCTTTTTCCCTTACTATTCACTTCATGTATTAACTGCAAATGTTGATACTCAAGAAAAATAAAAGCATCCAAACCAGCCAACATTCAAAGGGTGGTGCATTCAGGAGCTCAGAGCCTGGAGACCCTCGATGATGGTTTGTAAGGAAAACTTCAAGTTTGGCAACTGCAACCTTTTTCCTTATAGCAGTAATTTCTTTCCATGACCTGCCCACGTAGTAACCAGCTTAGCCTGCCAAAATCATTGTTACTTGTCTGATGATAGTCTGGGATATGGCTGCCTGCTTGCAGTATTACATTCTGACACTGGGGAGCTAATCCTTGTATGTACTGATATTGCTGATTGAATCTACCAGGAGGTAAGTTAATTTGTAAGCCTGGAGTTTCTACACATGCTGTCTCAATGGCCAGCAATGAGAGTGGAAATGGAAAAAACATAGAGCAGAGTTTTTCATTATTGTCCTAAATGACAGATTGCAATATCTTTGATTTCCTCGAGCTGTAAGTGTTAGCAAAATCAATTTTCAAATGGTTGGTTTAGAAAAAAAACAAACCCAAACCACTACAAAGCAGCAGATTCCAACAGGTGGCTTTGTGGTGGTAATAAGTACTGGAGAAGATGTTTTGCTCTTTTTCTTTTTTTTTTCTTTTTCTTTTTTTGCCTTCCTGCTCTTTACTTCCTCTCACCAGCTATTTCAATTGAGTTATTTTAAGCCAAACTCTTTTTCAAAGCTACTTCAACCTGATTCTTTCCACTTAGTGGAGTTTCCTGGTTCAGTCAGATTGTTAAGGGTATCCTGGAAACACACCTCAATTTGTTTTTTCCTGGACAACAGGGTTAGCCTCCTTCTGTTGCCCATCAGGAGTGGAAGGAATTAGTTGCCTTTTGTGAGCCATTCTTTTCCTGGGCTGTGTTGAGCAGCCATGGTTACATGGGAGCCACAGATACTGCACCAACCAGTTCAGGTCAGGGCAAGGGATATTTGCTGAGTCCCCCACGACCTGCAGATTCTAGTGATGTCTAGAACAGTTCCAGTAGTGGCTGTCAGGTGGTCTTTTTTTGGCTGGGGAGCAGCAGCAGCATCACTGAACATCATCTGCACTGTGAAGCATCTGGCACAACCAGTGTCAGTGCATCAAAGGAGACTGGGCACTGGCAGGAATCTCAGCCTAGAGATGTTTTGTTTTCAGATTAGTTTTCTATATACTGGTCTCTAGGGAAAGTGGTTTTACCAAGGGGATGTATTTTTTTTTTTTTTTTGGGCTGCTGTCACGTGGAAAGGAACTTTCACATGCAGTATCCAGTCTTTCATATGGAAATGGAAGCATATGAGTAAGCCCAGAGTGGGGACATGAGGTACTGAGGGACAAAAGAAACAGTAGCCTTAAGAACATGAAATGATTTGATGACTAATATGTTCCTTTAGAGCAGAAGGACACGTGATTTGTTTTCCAAGTCAAGTAGGACCTTTTCTAGTCTGTTTCTTAGCTTTTGAGTTTTGCCCTATCAGTTGCAATGGAAAGGTCCATTAAAACTTTTCAACTCCTCATGATGTTTTCTGAAATTCTTTGAGTAAGTGTAGTGCTAAAATTCTGGAAGTTTTTAGAAATACCAAACAAAACCTATATGAAAATCAATATCAAAAGGAGCTGACAATGGTTTGCTAAGCACATAACTGGGGATTAATGATCTGGAGAGGTCAGTTGCTAGAATAAAAAGTGCATGCAGAAAATTGATATCTACTTGAAAATTTATGAGTACAGTGTGAGACATCTGTATGCTTTCTAATGGAATAATTAGAGTGAAAATCTCCACTGCTGCATTAAATTCAGATTTAGTACATCAGTATCTCACAGCAGGAGGGAGGTTGGCTCCCTGTAGGGCAAAAAGATAGAGATCCCACTGCTTTTTAAAAATTAAATAGAAGTCATCTTTCTGATTATTTTGTATGTCTTGAATTCTCATGTCAAGGAGATAAAAATATTACACATTTGCCAATGTGAAGTAGAAGCTGCTAAACCAGAATTGGTTATGCATTTGCAAAGGTAGAATGTTGCACAGATTGGTGGAGAGAGGTTGGTCCCTAGCAACAACTTCTGGTAAACTTCTCCCAAAAGAACAGCTTACAATTCTTCTGCATGTTTAGCACTTCCCCAGTTAATGGAAAAAATATGATGATTTATTTTGTTTGATGTTGTGTTAGTCCAAAGAGGTGGAAGCTGTGTGAGGCACTGTGCAAACCCCCAGTCACATTACTGTTCTTGTCTTGGAGAGTTCATGTTTGGCATGAGTAAAGCAAAAATACCTTGTAAAGGAAAATATTTTGAGTTTACTTTTTAATGTTAACTATGAACTGGTGGCCAGATCTTAGGTTCTGCTCTTACAACATGCATTCAGGCCATTCTGTGGTGTGTTTCCTTACATACATGGCTAACAGCCTTCCCTGCTTTATTGTCTGATTACCATCAGCCCAAGTGGGAGGGTGTGACTTTGGGTAGGTGGTGTTTAGTAAGTCCAGGCAAGCTGCTTCATACATTTACTGGGCCCATACCCCTGGCATTTATGATTCAGTGCACAACTTTCCTTCACAAAGTCCTAATTCTGGAAATGAGAGAGACATAACTTGTTTTAAAACATGAGCATAGAAATAAATAGTTAATCCTGAAATATGTTAGATTGCTCAGTGGTTTTGAGACACAACAAAACAAGACTCCTAGGACCTGATTTTGCTAGCTGGCTTATCATATTGACAACCTTCAATTAATGGTTACAGACTTTCATTATAACTGAAACCATGTGATTAAAAGCAAATGGCTAGAAGGGGAAGTGGAGGTTGCATGAGGCAGAAGGGTTTTCCCCATCAGTGGGGAACACTGAATCCACATGGCTAACCAGAAAGCAAATGCAAAATACATTTATTTTCTTGTTTTGTACTCAACTGCCACTTTATTTTTGTGAAGAAATGAAAAATCGTTTTAACGTATGTTGGCTCTATATGATGATAAACGATAAAGTTAGATCTGGAATTTAACTGTAGGTGGTAGCAAAAGTAGTTTCTTGTCTCAGATATTTTTGCTATCATGTGAACTTCACAATGATTATGGGGTTCTGGCTAAAATTCCTGCTAGTCCAAATTAGCTGTGATGATAATGTGAAGTGCTGTGTATTTCTTGCATCAGAAATTCTTCCCAGTCTGAGGTAGACTGGGAAATATGTTCTTTATATTTGTAATATACCAAGGTGCTTGCAATGTCCCTCTTTCAGAGGATACTGGCCTTTCTTTGTATTTCTTTCTTGAGTGTTATATTTCCTGCCTTTCCAAAATCAACTGGGCTTTTTTTACCTTTGTTTTCTTGAAAAGATTGAACAGAAAGCACCTTCAGAATGCATGGGTTATTCAGTTTAGGAAGTAAGAATGGGAGTTTTAAACGTCCTGAAGGGGACAAAAGTGGTAGTTTTGCTTACATTCTTGAGAGCTTCTGGTATAGTTATGGGCACATAATAACTTAGGCTTTGACGACTGATTTATGTGAGCTGGGAGCTTGCACATGTGTGTACTCGTGTTCCATGTGTGCAAGAGTAATAATGTTTTCCTAGAGGGATAAGTTATTTTTCTGTAAACCAATGTAAATGTGTGCACATGTTGAGCAGCCACTTGATCCACATCACAGTAAGCTGTGCCCACACTTTGTTACTTAAGTATTCTCACATGAAACCAAACAAGTATCAGCCCGTAACATCAATATAGAGACATTCAGAAAATTGTTCTTACATTGAAAAGCTTAAAAAACCCCCAAAATCAAACTACCTTAGACAAGAGCACACTAACAAGTCCCTTTTTTAAATAAGTTTAGTATTAATTCTGATAGTGCTTTACCTGTGCAGCACTAATTATTTTCTAAGTGTTTCATCAAGACTTGGGCTACTCCTTTAAATTTTTGAGGTTTGTGTTATTAAAGTACTTGACATAAGCAAAACTTGTTTATTTGGGAATTCAGTCTTACTACCAGTGTATAATCTTTGTTTAATTTGCATCAATTCATGTCTCTGTGTTATTTTAATTCATGTGCTGTTATTTTATAAAGCGAGTGATAGACAGTCAAGCAGAGAAACTCAAAGAACTGGACAAAGAAATCCGTCCCTTCCGACAGAACTGGGAGGAGGCTGACAGCATGAAGAGCAGTGTGGAATCCCTCCAGAACAGAGTGACTGAGCTGGAAAGTGTTGATAAAACTGCAGGGCAAGGAGCTCGGAATACAAGTGAGTGTAAGCACAATGGGCTGAGGTGCTGTTGACAGGAAAATGGTGTTTCTAGGGTGACACTCCCATTGTGACTTTCATATGGAAGTATCAATAATACTGATTCTTCTGATTTTTGAGTAGGCGATTGTGTATTTCCTTTGTTGATGGTGTGGCATTGTTTCCATGCTGTTTCTTTAGGCTTGATTCTTGTCTTCTATTTTGTTTTATTGACTCTTGTCTTGACTGCATTGTTAGTTCATTATAAACAGTTTCTCAATTGATCTCTGATAGCTAATAGCTTTCAGCAGCTTCTTTAAATACAGTCTCACTGTATTGGCATCTTTTATTGCTCTTCTCCCCTGTGAATGGATGAACAGTATGGTTACCCACCTGAATCCACCCATCCTGATTCTGTTGCACAGGTCTTTGGTCTAAGAAAACTAAGATCTGCTTAAAAATAGGGTTATTGTGCTTCTGAAAACAGACTTGAGTCCATCAACATAGCATAGATCATATGCAAGTGTTTAAATGATTGTCACAAAGAACTTAACATTTAAGTAGACTTATATAAAATAAGCCTACCTTACAAATTCATCTGCTTCTCAGTATTGTATGCTGGCCAATTTTGCCAGTGTGAAAAACCAAAGAGTAATATGTAAGGGAAAGGGGACACAGAAAACACAGCCCTCCCTCCCGGCTAAATAAATGACCATATAATACAAATCTAAGCTTCTGGTTTTGGTTCTTTTACAACGAACTTTAGACATGGTAACAGCACTGTGCTTCTGAGACAAGTAGTGTCTAAAAATAATGTTTTGAGTAATCGGTGGTGCTTCTGAATTTCAGAGGGCTTACACAGGATGTGTAACTGCTTCCAAGTTCTTTACTTCTAAATAGCAATTTTCTTTCGAAAAATTGAAGCCTCTGTAGTTATATTGTTTGGTGACCAGGAAAAAATTTGTTAGATGATTTGAATATTTGACTTTTATTGCATGTACGATTAACACCCACGTTTGTAAAAATCCCAGCTAGATACCAGCCAGCAAATTGGAGCCTGTAGAAATTGCTTCATCAGTGGCCAAATGCACTTTGGCTCTCGAGGAGGAAAGTGTTTTCATACACATTAGCAGCACTGGCAATTGATTTTTAGAGTCTTTAGAAAACAGCAGGTTTCTCACCCCCATCCTTTCTGTTTCCTGCCAGGCCTGCTGGAGACCCAGCTGAGCAGGCACGATCAGATGCTGAGCGTTCACGACATTCGGCTGGCTGACATGGACCTGCGCTTCCAGGTTCTGGAAACTGCGAGTTACAACGGAGTGCTAATTTGGAAAATTCGAGATTATAAACGTCGGAAGCAAGAAGCAGTCATGGGGAAGACTCTGTCCTTATACAGCCAACCCTTTTATACTGGATACTTTGGCTACAAGATGTGTGCCAGAGTTTACCTGAATGGAGATGGCATGGGAAAGGGGACGCACTTGTCTCTGTTTTTTGTCATAATGCGTGGAGAATACGATGCTTTGCTTCCTTGGCCCTTCAAACAGAAAGTGACTCTCATGCTCATGGATCAGGGACCATCTCGACGCCACTTGGGAGATGCTTTCAAGCCAGATCCAAACAGCAGCAGTTTCAAGAAGCCAACTGGAGAAATGAACATTGCATCTGGCTGCCCAGTCTTTGTGGCTCAAACTGTTCTAGAGAATGGAACGTATATTAAAGATGATACTATTTTTATTAAAGTCATAGTGGATACATCGGATCTACCAGACCCCTGACATACACTGGGGGAGGCGGATTAAAAAGAAGGCAACTCCATTTGGGGGTTTTATATCAGTTTGTCTTCAATCAGAGGTCCTAAAGCTCACAGAACCACCTTGTGGAACAGACGGAAGAGTTTGAAGGCATAACTGCATAGGGTCCAATTGCGAAAGTAGCAACACATTAAGAAATCATACCATGGTATATTTTTTAATAGAACTAGCAACACTTGAGCTCTGAAGAGTCACTTATCCCTCATAAGGATAGTGATTATGGTCAGAGAGGATTTTTTTTAACTTATTAACGATCTAGTCAATTGGAGGTGAAAAGACATATACAGTATGTGCTGAATTAATTACTGACTTTTATTTCTTTTAAGCTAGAATACAAAAAAAACTTCACACGTGGGCTAGCTGGAAATTGTCAGCATGTTAAAAGAAGATGAAGTAATGTTGCAATTATATTCTTTGAAAAACTGAGGTGCAATCTTGTCTGAAATATAGTATATTGTCTTTTTAAGGCCTCATCTGGTCTCTGTTTTAATAATTACTTTGTCAGAAGATCTTGGAAAAGTATCCATGTCTTCTCAAAAGTATCTGAATCAAAATCATATTTTTATTTAAGGTTCTATTGTTACAGAAAACATTTTATTTTAAAACTGTTGATAGACTGATATTTCTTGGAAGAAAAAATAGAAGATATCAAACACTGGTTATCACTTGTGATAGGAAAAAAAAACTATTCAATTCTGTTATTTCTCTTTAGAAATGTAAACCTACAATATATGTCGTAGTTAATGACACTATTTCAAAATTAAGGAAAAATCACTCATGGATGCTGTGCATCATTATCAGATTTATAATTGTTTTCACCCTAAAATAGGGCATTTGTTGAACTTTGGAGTTCTAAACGGAATCCTGTACATTTTTTAAAGTTCTGCCCCATGCTTTCCAATCAAGCTATATATGTTGCACATTATGCTGTCAGCAGTATATAGTATTTTCAGTATTGGGGAGGAGGATTAGTGCTGAAAAAAGCCTCTATGTTTGTTCTGTACTAGCAGCCATTGCTTCAAGACAAACCAGCAATGTCTTAATACAGTGATGGTGGCTTGCATGCATACATGTGCCTTAGATGTGCTGTGCTGCTTATAAACCATAGCTTTTTATTCAGATTAATTCTGATATCTGAAATGGTAGTTTAATTGGACTTCAGGCATAATGTTTAGCCTTGTCTTCAGAGCCCTTAGGTACCTTGCAATGTACAAAACAGAAGTCAGAAGCCATTCCTCTGGCTTCTGCAGCTTCTATGACTTGGCCATGGTGGAATCCATCCTGCTGAGGTGCCAAAACGTTATGCTCAGTGCTCCTATGGAGCTTGGACTAGACAGTCTCCATGGCCACTGTGAAGGCAGGTGACATTTTTCCTCTGATGCCTGTGGCTGTAAGGTGGCATCACTTGAAACGAATCCATCTGAGAACTCTGGGGCTGTGAATATGGATGCTCGTGGCAGCTTCTCATAGCAGACCAGCATCCTAATGGGGAATGCATGGGCTTCTTTCTTGTAACAGCCTGAACTGTAGTGGAAAGCATTTGCTAGCCCTGAAACATGCTGATTGCAACCTGCTGTGTTCATCTGCTTCTATTTAATAGCCTGTGACAAGCAAGTCCAGAGACAGAGCCTGACTGTGGTGCTCTTTAAAATCCTGCTTAAGCAGAGCGGACTTGCACCACTGTGTTTTCAGCCTTCATGGGCTTGAAAAAAAACAAAAAACTATTGCATCTCAGCCTTTAGTGTCAGGCTGTATCAGTTTTCTGCTTTTTTGAGGCATAGTCACAATTTTTGTCTAAGGTGCAGTTGAATTCATGCCTTTGTATTTCAGCTTGTCTTTGCCGTTGTCTTTTTTGGCTGTGCCTTCACACACAGTGCCTGCAAGAAGTATTTATGGATATACAATGCATGCTAAGTGGTCTTCATGGGTTTTCCAGGCACCTGCTAGAATACTGCCTGCTGCTGACTGTCCTGACTGTCAGCAGCAACTTGTCTTCCTTTTCTTGCCTTCCATTGTCCGGGTACTGTACTCCCTCTATGGTACGTGGCTGTCAACAGGTGCAAGCTCAAATATGGAGGCACGTGCTAGCATTTAATTTCTAGCACGGGAGGAGGATGTTCTGCACAAGAGATAAATATCTACAGATATACCTGCATCTATATCTCTAGATATAATTGTATGGCACTTGCAGTTTTATGCAGGCTGCGTAAGTAAACCCATCACTTAACGCTTTAGGGCGAAGGTTTGCTCAACTTGTGTCATTTTAATAATTGTGAATGTAGGCAGCTGAGCTTTTGTGTTTGTGCATCACAGAATTTTACTGAAAACAGGATTCCCTAGTGGAAATGTCCAAAGGACTCTCCTCCCATTGCTAATGCATGTCTTGTAAAATTAAATGAAACCGTTTGGCCATCTCAAAACAATTTATATCCTGTTTCAGTCTGGGACTTGGAGGAGATTTCTAGTATAAGCAGGGCCCAGCATATTCTGCAGGTTTGTGACTACAGTTTCCAACTTCTGTGACAGAATTGCGCTTCTAAATCCAAGCTCTTTAAAAGAGGAGGAAAAAAAAGCATTTCCAGCCTTGGTGATTGAAAGAGGACTTTGAAACATGTGAATGTGTAAACCAATAGGGAAGTCTTCCTGAGTCTGCACACAACCTAAACTAGTAGCTTTAAGAGATCTGAATATCTCGTCTTGGTGGGATATTGACTCAGAAACTTCACAGAGAAGTTTAAATATGAACACTGCTAACTATCTTAATGCCGATCACTGTAGCAGAAACATCAGTCACTGTTGTATTTCACAGATCTCTATGCTGCTTTCCACATCTCCCAAGTGCCAAAAGCACCAGCTGCCAGAATCTTCAGCTTCACTTGGGCAGCTTTTATAATGCAGTAATGTGCTATCGATATAAAAATATTTTTGCATATATGCTTTTTATCACAGTTAATAAAACGGAGGCCTACTGCACTTATTTTTTAAAACTACATGAAGCTGCCAGAGAATTTCCAGTTTGCCAACCCTGCGTACTGTGAAATCCAGGATCTTGCTACACAAATGTAGACACCGCCTGCTGTGGAATACCTGAAGCCTTGACTGTAACACCCCTTTCTCCGCAGAACTCGCGGGCCATCTCTGTAGAGTTCTTACTGTGTACATAGAAATCGGTTTCCTCTGCTTTCCAGCAAGGAGTATGTAGCATTTTGTGAAAACAAGGCCACTGTATATTCTCTAAGTTGAAAGGAAAAGATACCTGGTGCTTTACTCAACACTTTTAAGTTATTTAACTGTTTCTCTCATCGCTGAAATGCCCTTTATCCTTTTTCTCTTTGTTCCTGACTGAGATATCCAAAGTTTTCTAGGGACTGTCTGTTTAAAGTGATGCGTGGGACAACATCCCACAAATACTCTTGAATCCTGGCTAACCTCCTAGGGGGTGCCATTATTGCAAGGGGGTCCCAGAGTATTTGCATTACTTTGGACAGAGTTTCTTCAACGGAACCATTTTGTCCTCTGCTTGGTAATTCTTAGCAGCGCACAGCTGAAGTCTCTTGCTGGTGTTCTTTCTTCACGGTGATGCTCCAAGTTATGTACAAACCTCTTCCGTTTCCAGCTTCCTCTAGGGAGATTCCAGTGTGTGACAATCTGGATGTTGCCCTTTGTGTACACTCTCCAGCACAGAGTGAGTGCACCTGTTACCTAGAAAGTCTTGAATCCTAAACAGGATGAAACTGTTTGGGTGTTTAAAGACCGACCTGCGATTATGATGCATGACCATGTCTGCATTGCTTCTCTGAGCTAATTAATTGGGGTCTTGTTTCAGTTACTGTCTACACGGTACACCTTCAACTGCTGACTTACAATATGCAATGTTGATTTCAGCCTTGTACTGTAAATGTTGTTCTTCACAAAGAGAATGTGCAATAGGAAAAGGGAATGGTGGGTGGCATAGTTTTGATGGAAAAAACATGCTAGCTTTTTTAAAAATATGAAAAATATATTTGAAATGCAGTTTATTTCCTTTTCCTGTGGTGTTTTCCACTTGGAAAAGGAAAGATGAAGATATGTGCCTGTTTCTGTGCCTGGTGACTTTCTCAAATGCAAAGGTAATAGAGATTTGTGTTAGCTGAAATTAAGTGTTGAACCCTTGAATGTTAGGTTGTGATTGTATCGCTTCTGTTTCCTCAGCTTGCCACAATTACGGCTTGCTGAGATGGAGTTTAAACGCTACCACCTATTTGTATCTGTATTCCATCACCTGGGATAGGCATTTCACCAACAGTGCAGGGTATCTGTTGATATTTTGTTTAGTTTTTAAAACACTGGTGCTGTTTGGTCCAAGACAGAGAAGCATGTAGGGAGTGATAAGAAAAGTTGCCTGCACTGCAGAAGAGTGAAAAACATGACTGCAGTATTGATGCCTTGATATGATTTAACTATGCAAATATACAAATAGGTGAGGGGGGAAACTCTTGGGTTGCATAACTAATCTCTTAGATTTTGCTCTGTAAATTACTTGTATGTGTGTAGGTACATACATATACAAACAGACATGCATGCACATAAATATGCAAAGTCTTTTCTTTATGTAGAAGTGATGAAACAAAACCCTTTCCTCCAAGTTGTACTTGATCAGTTGGTGCAAATATAACTTGCTGCTGCTAAGGGAGGATCTTAGCTAAGGGCAGACTTTGGTTTCATATCTTTCAGGTTTGAAGACCTGTATGTAGCAAACACTTCGCTTAGCTATTCTGAGGACTTTGAATTGTAATCTAGGACACATGTTCTTCCTCATGCTCCAGTAATTTGGAGATTCCTGTATTTTAAACAACTGTAGTGATGGGCCACTTTTTAATTGCAATTCATTTCCTCTGATTTGGGAACAAAAGATGATATAAAGCAACTGGACCTCTTCCCTGGAATTCCTGTCCTGTTCAGTCAATATTGTGATGCTCTGGTTGACGTGGAAGTCAAAGCTACTGCAATAGAAACAATTGGTTTGACAGTTTATTCTGAGAATAGTTTTAATACTGTGTATAGTGTATAGCAAGTGCTCTTTGTCTTTTTTTGGAAAAGGGAAATCAAGGATGAGATGTGATTTGCCCAGAGTCACAAAAGGAATCTCCTGGAGCCAGGACTGAATGAGAGGTTCCAGTTCCCTAGTGTTACCTCCAAATCACTAGGTTTTATTATTTTAATACACTTGTCTCTTAAAGGAACTGGAAAATAAGTTGACATACTCTGAAGACCCCCATCAGGACAGTAAGGGCTAGAATTAAACATACAAGCTGTCGTGATTTGGGGTTGTAAATGTGTGGTGGCCCAGACGTGCAGAGTGAAGGCCAGCACAGCACGTCAGTGTAACAGCAGCAAACCTGTGTCCTGCTCTGTTTGTTCATAGTCATCCAACAAATGACAGTCTCGTTTGATGCTCCTCCTAACTGAGGAGGGAGAATACCATTGTACAGTGAAGTGGGTTCATCTTTGTTCTACCAGTCAGTGTGACTGACCATTTCTTTCTTGTGGGGCTTTCTCCCTTTTTCTGTAAACCAAAATCTGGAGGGCTTAATCGTTCTTTCTTGCCTCTTGAAATCCAGGCCTTTGCAGAGAAGCACCAGATAGGAAGGTTGTGGAAAACTTTGGACTGCTGATTCAGGGACATCCTCTTAAAATTTAGAAGAGTAGAGTTATACAACACATAAGGGATCTGACTATTCCTGTTTCTCTTCTAATTTATCGTCAAGACTGCAGCTTCTGTCTTCCATTTCATGATGTCAGTGTAGATACTAGGCTGTGTTTTTCATTATTTTCCCTCCAAGTTAGGATTAGTTCCTTAGGGTTCAAATAAGTTCTGAATTTCACAGAGAAGCACCTGAACCAAAACCCTGGATTCAAACATCCCAGACTTGATGTGGAATTCAAATCTGGATCCCAACTCTGTGGCTTATTAACCTACCCGTTTAGGGAAGGGTTTGTTGTCTCTATGTGGTGTTTGTGTTATTGGTCCTTTGGAACTAAGCTTTTAATTTGGTTGCCAGTTCTGCAAGGACTTTTTAACTTCTTAGCAATGCCGGTGTTCACACGCTCCATTGCTGGCAGTGCGATGCGTAGTGATAAAATTTGACTCTGTCTAAGGGTTACTGAGATAAACCAGCATTATCATTCGTAAAGGTCATTTTCTTGCGTAGTGTTCCGAGCTTTGTATTTGAATATAGCTCGCACCTGAAAGGACACATCTTCCAACTATGACCTGCATCACTGGCAGAGAGTTGTATAATCTGTACTTGTGGAATGGGAAGGTAAAAGCTTCCATCGTTGCTGATGCATCGTGTAGTCCACCTGTTTTGTTTTTCTTATAGCTGTTGTTTGGTTAGTATTTTTTTTTTTCAGTTTTATAGAAAAAAAAATGGGGAAGTTCAGGATTTTTTCTACAAGGTATAAAACTCCAATGAATTAGTGGTGACTAGAGAGCTGTGAAAAATACCCCATTAGGAGATGATGGGCTAAATGTAGGTCCATTTCTCTTAGACAAGTAGGATAACCTTTAAGATGCATGGAACATCATAATAATCGGGAAAACTAAAGCTGACATTTGTTTCCAAGAAATTCTGTGAGAACTATCTATGGAAAAGACATCAGTGATTGAGAATAATGTACAAATTAATGTGTTTGAAACTTGTGTATCCATTTCTTTAATCTCATACTCTTCAGTGAACGGTACACTTGTGTTCAGTTTTATGATGAAAAACAAAGACCAAAGAAGGCCAGCCTCATTTGATTGTGTATATTCTGCCTGTCTTAATTATCAATAGCTGTAAGGATACAGTGCAAGTGATCTGGTAACCAGTGGTTCTCGTCCTTTTCTTTTAGGGGGAAAAACAATTTTAAAATGTATAATTTATTGCTCAGCAATAACCATGTTGTTAAAATAATAAAAAAAAAAGGTATTAGCAACATGTCTTAATTTCCCAATAGCATTATTATATGTTGTATTTCAGTTTACTGTATATTGTGTTTTTGTATTTATTTGTGTTTGGAGGTCTTGCTATGTCTTTTTGTGTTTAAATGCTAATAAACAAGGACAGTGTGTAAGAGTGTAGAATGCTGAACTCTGAAATGCTAAACTGTGTTATTAAAGGAAAAATAAATAAGTAGGAAATCATATTTTTTAAAAAAAAACTGGTGTGTTGAATTTGAATGACTGCTCTTGACTTACAGATGGCCAGAGTGCCTCCTTTCTTCTCTGTGAGCCCACTGCACGTTGGCTGTTCAGTGCTTTGTGCTCACACACCCAAGAGAGTTTTACTGTGGCATTTCCCATCCTCTGCACAGGTAACTTGCCATAAATTTTGTCAGTCCTATTTTCCGTGTGCTAACTCTGCTGGGATAAACCAGAAAATGGTGTTTATCCTAACGACAGAGTTGAAAGCCCTCATGCAAACTGAGTAGAATGAATGAAATGGCATTTCATGCATTTGTGGTACACTGCTTCCCCAAAGAGGTGTGGGAAAGGAGAGTTGAAGCATAGTTTAAATGTCTGAAGATGTAGATTTCTTATTTTTTCTTCTCTGGTGTCATTAGTGACTCTTCTGAACTCAGAACTGCTTGTCAGGTGTGTGCTTGAAGTCATGGAACATGATGCAGTCTGTGAAACCAGACAGTTCTGGGATGAGTGGAGCAATAATATTTCCATCATGTTTCAGATTCAGCCTAGTGATGAAAACCCTGATTCCCTGGGGTGTTGTATGAAGCATGCCACTTCTACTGAGCACCACTCTCTTGTTTCTTCCCTGTCATCCCTCCCACCCCTTTCTTACTGAAATTGCATTTGCCTTCTTTCCCGTCACTGCAGGGGTAGTACTGTGTTTAGCAATGCAGGAATGTCCTGCCTGTGCTCAGACACAGAACTGCAGTGTCTTGGCAAAACCTGCCGCCACAATGCTGGCACTGGAATGTGAGAAGGACCTGGCCAGCCCATACTGGTGGTTGGAACAGGCAGTCTGAAAGTGCTGGGCAGCCACGTGCCTTCTCTTGATGAAATGGGGATGCCAGAGAAATGGCAAATGCAGGCAGCTGGGCATGGTGAGAGGCAAGGGTGGCTAAAAAGTGCCATCCTCATCTTGTGCAGGATGTGCTGAGGTGGATGTTCCCTTTGCTGCTGAAAGCAGTCACTGTATGTGATTCTGGATGCTCCAGCATCCGCTGTCCTGCTTGTCAGCCTTCCCACTCTCGCTCCCACCATCGACACTTGAGGCTGTGCTGCCTGAAGCTCTTCACATCTGTGCCGTGGAGCGTGAAGGAGTGGTGAGCTTCCTTGTCTTAATGAAGTGGGTTACCTTCCAGCAGAGTCCTCTTGCAGACTCCTCCTCCCAAATTGGGGAGCTTGGTGCTGCTCAAATATGACACTTTTGTCATTATAGACCAGCAGGATAGGCAGAGAGGAAACAAATTGCTTTATACATGAAGACAAACACTAATTCTCTCCTCGCCTCCCTGCTCCTCCTTCCTCGGCAAAGAATCATAATTGAAATTACACCTAATGCCCTTCCTGAGCCGAATGAATATTTATAAAAGGTTTCTTCTTCATGCTAAGTCCCAGAAGGTGACTGTCAGCTTCGTGGGGTGCTTTTCCCCCCGTGGGCTGTCTGGTACTTACAGTGACGAGCAGAGTGCCAGCGCTGGGAGCACCAAGCAGCTGAGGAGAGCAGGGTGAGGAGCTCCTGGGCTACAGAGGGTGCTGCCAGAGGCTGAACCTGCTGCTAAGGCCACCTCTTGGAAGATCTGCAGGTGTTTTTTTTGAAAGTTTTTGGGAAGTTTTCCAGAGTTTCAAGCCTTGGGTTAGCTTGCTGGCTGGATTTTTCAAAATCCAGAGATTTTGAAAATGCTCAGTTCTGCATATCCTGCTCTCTGTTTGCTTCCATGTGACCCAGTCCTGGAATTGTCTGAGGAATGGGGAAATAGCCAGTGATCAAAAGAAGTGGTGAAAGAGGTGATTTCCCCCAACCTTCCCCAAAGCCAGTTTTTTCATGCGTCAGCTGTGTGGTTCCTTCCTGCATGCCTGGATTGAGCCCTGGAGGCTGTTCCTGTCGAGTAACATGTCTGCCTTGTTTGGCCAAAACAGGTGAAAACCCGAGTGTCTTCCCTACTGCCCTTGACAAATGTGGCACCTGGGGAGGCTGAGCCCACTCAGATCTCTTTCTCCTTCAGGCTGGTCTCTGGCAGTGAATGCTGGACCTCAGCACGTGCTCTGGTGTGTTCTGTAGGCTCACAAGAATGGGGAATGGCATAAACCAGGAGCTGAACTCCCTCTGGCTGGGCTGACAAACACAGAAGAGACCTCAGGACTGACTTCCACCCAACAGGCTGCATCTTGAGTTAAGCAATGCTTGGGCACAGCTGGTTTGTTTATGGCTGTGTTTGGGCAGTGTGGCTGTGTGAGTGGAGGCAGGCACTGTCTGCAGACACTGCTTGGACACTCCATGGCTGCTTTGTGCCAATACAGAAGCTTTGCAGAGGAGATTATTTGGATTTCTACCACGTATTTCTACCTGGTTGGTAAAAATGGCATCTGCCTCGGCATACCCAGTGCCATCAGCCTGTGGGAGCACAGGCGAGGCGTGAACCTGTCCCCAGCTGTGGCCCCTTTAGCAGGTGTCCCTGGGGTAGGCAGTGATGGCTGGTAAGAGGCACTCAGTTTTCCGAGGATAAGAAGAAATCCCACCTGTGCACAGGGCTGGATGGAGTGGGCTGGTTCCAGAGTGCAGCCTGGTGTGAGCTCAGGGATGATAAGCCATCCTGGTTGCTCACATCCCTCATCCGCACAGATCTCACTCCATAGCTGCTCCTTGCAGTCACCCCTAACAGGAGCCTCTTGTTCCCCTGCTTCACACTACAAGATAAGAAGTGAGATGGAGTGTGGCTTCCAGGTAGCTCTGAGATCAAATGTGATCCCCTCTGGTAATTTCTCCTGCCTTGCTGCCCCGAGGGTAAGATGACTGTGTGGCTGCTGGAGGCCTGTAAGCACTGGGTGAGTTCCTCTTGCTGAATAGGCGTGGAACTCCAGAGAGGGTTGAACTCCACAGATTGACTGGATATTCAGCTTCAGCTCCTGAAATGAGGCTGTGCCTCTCCTGGCAGCACACACAGCTCCTCTGCCACCAAAGATTGGTTCTGGCAGTATGGGTGGTGCTGTTGCACCCAAGACTACCTTCTTTCTAAATTAAAGGGAATCCCATGTAGGGATTTTTTCTGGCTAATGCTAGGGGCTGCGTGCTTTAAGGGCAGCCATGAGATGTAACAACTGGAGGGACTGTCACCTGCCAGGGCATTTCTCATTTTTTTAAGCTTAGCTTCACTTTCAAACCTTAAGCAATGCTGCTCTGTGCCAAGGAGGCTGGCAAACATTGTGTGCCTGGGTGCACCCCAGCCCCCCAGAGGAGGTAGCTTCAGCACTGGGGGCTTGGAGCCAGTTTTTGGCACACCTCTGCCTTCTCCCCCTCTCTGTTTGAGGCCATAGTGTGTAGTAGAGTTACCAGAGAATAATTTTCCCACACACTTAATGACTTTCTGGGGACCATGCCATTGCTGCTTGGCTGTTTGGAGGGCTGCAGGAAGCATGTGTGTGTGGGGGGCAATCACCCACCTTGGGGATTGGTGCTCACACCATCGCTGCGTCATGCTCTGCCCTGGGCTGCCTTTCCCATTGCAAAATGCTGGGGCTGAGCACTCATGTTGGGGAGGTCCCTTGTGTTGCAGGACACAGCAGTTTTAAGCTGTGAGGAGAGATGCTGTTGTGCAAGAGGGAAGTTCCGAGAGGTGCTGGATGTCCCTGAAAGGCTTTAGGAGGTGGCTCTGCTGGCTGGCTAAGGGGAACAATGATTTTGGCTTTGATACCAGTTTATAACTCAATGCTGGGAAGGTCAAACATCCACTGAGTGCTGCTTCCCCTCTTTGGTGGTGATGTTCTTGCCCTCCCCAGGGGCACTGCAGGCAGCTAGCATAGGGAGCAGAAGGATAGGCAGGCAGCAAGGGATAAAATGTGCTGATCTGCTGCATTAGGACAGCTACTTTAATTTCTGGAGACTGATTTTCCCTTCCTTTCATCTTTGTTTCACTCTCCCTGTAACCACCTGACCCAAACCTTGCTCTTGTGCAGCCTTCTGTTGTGCCTGTCTGGTCCTGAGGCACAGCAGCATCTTGGGACAGTAGCAATGACAAAATCTGGGATGAAGATGAGCATGCTCCAGCCATGGGTAGAGAGGCACAGCAAGGGCTGGATTATTCTGATCAGGTTATTCAGCAGTGCTGCAGTGAGCACCTGGCCCCAGTAATAAGTTTTGCTGGAATTTCATTCCCCTACCCTGCCCTGTCCTACCCTAATACTGGAGAAGGGACTGTCCATACTTGAGAAGGGTTTCATAGGCAGATTGGGGATTTTGGAGTTCTGCCTGCTTGCCAGATGAATTCCAGCTCATTTAAAGTCAAGTATCAGCTTTGGTGGGACAGGCAGCACTGAGAAGGGGCAGCTGTAGGGTACAAAAGGTAAAACTAAGCACATTCAAGCACAATAGGTTTCAGGGGCTGTGGCACTGCTCTCTGCACAGGGTCCCATGACTGGTTTCTCCCATCCTGGCTGTGCTGCAGGATGCCAAGGCTACAGACTGCAGGCTGCCCTCTGCACACTACAGTCCTCTCTCCAAGCTCTTATTGCCAAGTATACATGATTTATAATTTTACCCCACCCCCCATTAAAATACAGGACATCTCACTGCAGCCAGCATTCACACTGAGAGTCCCCTGAGAGAGATTTGTGAGTGGTAATTAGAGTGCAGGAGCCTTTCACCTCGAGGACATCTCTCAGCATTGAGCTCCCTGGGCAGAAAGTGCTGACTGTGCTTTGGCTGATGCCCAAGCTTAGAGCTGCTGCTCAGGAGCTTTCTCTCCCGGCACCCCAGTCTGTCTGCCAAGTTGGAAGCTGGAAGCAAGGGGAGCACAAAGGGTTGGATGGGGATGGTTTGCTTTCCACGCCTGCACTCCTAAGTCCTTGCTAGTTTTAGGTCAGAGCTTCTTGTGGTCTGTGACCCCTCCCGCAGGGGTTGACCCTTCCAAGAACTTCTCCAGTCTCTTCCTGGCCTCTAGTAAACCCCTGGATTCACCAATCTTCTGTCCTTACCCTGCTGGTACCAGCATCAGCTGAAGGGCAGCCAAACCCCACAGCTCCCTCCTTGGCATGAGCCTCTGTCACAATCCTTATTCCATCCCCTTCCCAGGATGTCATTGCTCTCCCCCATCCTTTTCTGCTCCTAACACACCCTTGGTAAAGACGTGGGCCTGGACTGGCATGCAGCACCACTCCACGCTGTGGCAGGCGACAGGGATGGTGCCGTGTCCCCTCCTGCTGCATCCCCATGCACTGGTGCCACCGCCGAGCAGCTCGCTGCAACCTGCACAGCAGCAGCGTGGGGCTGTGCCGGCACTGCAGGCTAATGATCAAATCAGCTGGTGGCCAAAGGACAATTACGAGTCGTGGCTGGGAGCTGCTGCCTTCCAAGAGAGCTAATTGAAAATACATGGAAACCATTATCAAGTAATGACGAGGTGGCCGCTGTTCAGCAGGGCAGAGCGGCGTGGGATGTGCAGGCAGTGTGTTCACCCTTCGGATGGACCTGGGTGGGTGCAGGGAGTGTGGGTGGCAAGTTCTGCTGAGCCAAGCTGGGGGACCCCTACTCTTGCCTCAGTGGCTCTCCGAGGCTCTCCGAGGCTCTCCATGGATGCCAAGGAAACAGCGAGACTGGACAAGGAGCTGAGCGCAAACCAGCTTCTGGAGCAGACCAAGGCTGTGGTTCGTGCTGGGGAAACCTGCCTCCCAGCCTGGTTTGCTCCCTGCTCCCTCCGGGCTGAGCCCATCACGTGCCCCGGCAAGGGCAAGGTCCAGCCGGGCAGGGATCACGGAGCCCAGCGATGGCAGCCGCCTGCCAAAGGAAGCGCCTGCTCTTCCTCCTCGGGATCCTGCAGCTCCTTGGTGAGTACGCCCCGGGCCGGCCCGCCCTGGCGAGCAGGGCTGACCGCTGGGCGACCTCCGCATTTCGGGTTCGCTCCCGGCAGCCCCGGTTCGGAGCAGAGCTGCAGGCTCTGGCACTTAGAGCGAGTCCGTAAGGCGAACGGGAAAAGGCAATTCCAGCCGGACACAGGGACAGGCTGGGACAGCCGTGCGGAGCCTGCTGTGCCTCTCATTGGAAGTCAGCAGCGCTGCGCTGCAGGACACGCTCCCTGTTGAATATGCATGTCGCTTTGATGTTCAAGCACTGCGCTTCCCGGGAGACAGGGCCGATTAAATAGCACGCTGGTATTTCCAGAGCTGGGGAGGTGCAGGAATGCACGCAGGGATTAAGCTCCGGCTGCAGGAGCCGCTGCTGCAGCCCGGGGTGCGGAGCCTTCTGCAGGGTGTGCCCTGCTGCGAGCTCGCTTGACCTGCGGGACCTGAGGCTTGGTGTGGTGCGGCTGTCCGAGCTCTGACCGCTCCATCCCCCAGCTTCCCGGGCCGGGAGGGACGCGACGGAGCCGCAGAGAGGACAGAACAGCTTGCCATTAGTACCTGGAGGCTTTTTCCCTTCCTAAGCTCTTTTCGGCTCTGAGCCAGCAAGGTGTTTGTGCCCACAGCACTGCGAGCAGCTGCTTGGCTCCAGGTCTTACCGCTTTTCCGCTCTCGGGGGGTTTCGAAGAGGACAAGGCACGGTGTGTGTGCTATGCCTGAGGGCTCCTTCAGGCACAGGCAGCCCCGCGGGAAGCAGGGGAGCCCCTCTGTGCCTTGTACCTGGGCTCCAGGACTTTCATCCTGGTTAAAACCACGTATTTTCCTGTTCATCTGGAGATGGCTACTAGAGCCATTGGTCTCAGCAGAGCCCCTGGCAGAGCGAGAAGCACAAATTACACCCCAAGCCCGTCGCTGTGTGCTGATAGAGCCTCTGCAGCCACATCCCTCCCCATCACCCGGAGCAGCCGGGCCCAGGCTCTGTGCAGTGCACCTTCCTCTGTCAGCTGGAGTCATTCTGAACACCCCTCCTGCCCCAGGCTGGCCCTCTCCACATCCCCTCCAGTGCCCCAGTCCCTTCCACCACCACGAGCTTCCTACATATTTTGTAAATCTGTGGGTCTTTCTCCCACAGAAGAGATGATCCATAATAAGAGCAGAAGTGGCGTTTTTTGGTCATTTTCACTTCTCTGTCTCATAGGCACTTGCCTGCAGCCATTTAATTCAGGCTGCTGAAAAGTCATTCATCCTCAGCTGAACGTGCATCCCCCAGCCAAGCCGGGCAGTGTCAGGTCAGGAGGCTGCTCCGCCTTGCTTGTGCAATCAGGGAGGTCAGAGTGAAAACCCCTGTGCTCTGTCTTGTCCCTGGCCAGCAGGCTCATCCCTGTGGGGCCCCAAGGGCAGGACAGCCAATGTCCCAGCAAACCCCAAGGGGAAGAACTCAGGTTACCAGCCTGTTTATGTCTCGGGCTGAAGAGCACCACTGAATCCTCCCCCTCCAGCTCCAAACAGATGAAACCAGCTTGTATTTTGTGCTACATGTCCCACAACAAATGCCCTTTCTTCTCTCGCCCTGTTTGTGGTATCCCAGCCCTGCATGCCCACCCCGTACCTTCTGGAAACCAAAGGTTGAGGAATCTCCACTTGTTTAATTAGTCTGAGTGACAACAAAACTCCCTGCAAGGATTGCTTAACTACCAGGTGTGTTATTCTTGCCCTTTGCCTGCAGGACACTTTCCTGCCTGCAGGACACTTTCCTGCCTGCAGGACACTTTCCTGCCTGCTGAGTATTTGTCCATTTCTTCTCTTCCTATCTGGGTGGGTAAAAACCATCACCCAGCCAAAAAAAGTCCCCTGTGCAGAGAAGGGCTGTGGCTGCTCAGCTGGGAAAACGCAGGAGAGGCTGTTGGGTGGAAAATTTCCAAAACTGGCCTAAAAAGGCCAAGCCATCCTTAAGCAGGATCCCAGTGCCTCCCAGGGTTAACCTGTTTTTTCTGTTCCCTCCCAGCTGCCAGTGCTGCTGTGTACAAGCAGTGGATTCCCAACACCAATTTTGAAACTGCCTCCAACTGGGATAAAGGCAGAGTCCCCTGTGCTGGCGATGTGGTTCACTTCGAGAAGGACAAGGTATAGACATTTTAAATCTATTTTAATAAATTGTTAAAATTTATTTTAAAATAAAATATTTTTTAAAAAATTATTTTAAAATAAAGATTTTTAAAAATCTCATTAATATTTTAAATAAATGCTGTCAGGCATTGAAAAAGCCCCTTTACCTGACAGGGCACAGCACACTTTTATTTTGCTTTTCTTGCAGGTTGTCTCAGTCTTCGTCAGGTCTCCCCACACGCTGACAGACATGGTAAGGCGTGCACACAGAGGGTGGGTGTGGGCAGGGCCAGCCCTGGAGCTCTGCCTGGTGGCACATTTCCCCATTCCCCTCTCCACAGAATCATAAAATGGTTTGGGTTGGAAGGGACTTTAAATACCATCTAGTCCCAGCCTCCCTGCCATGGACAGGGACACCTTCCACTAGACCTGGTTGCTCAAAGTCCCATCCAGCCTGGCTCTGAGCACCTCCAGGGATGGGGCATCCACAGTTTCTCTGGGCAGCCTGTTCCACTGTCTCACCACCCTCACAGTAAAGAATTTCTTCTTCCTAGTATCTAACTTAAACTGTCCTCTATCACTTAAAAGTCATTCCACATACTTTGGTACTTTCCTCCATGGTCCAGCCAGAACAAAGATGCCTCAGCTGGGGCAGGGGACAGGAGGCCTACAGCACCCTGGGTTTCTCTGTACCATGGAACTAAAAAAGCCCATTTCTGGGCTTTTTTAAAAAAAATTAGGGAACATGAGAGAGAGTACAACAGAACACAATTTCACTTGAAAGAAATTGATTTTTTTTGCCTCAAAGGAGGGATAAAACCCCCTCTGTGTGATGGAGACCTTGGCAGTGGTTGGCTGAAGAGCACCAGTGCACAGCATTGATGACACAGAGCAGGCACTAGCCCAGGGCAGAGGCTAAATGAAGCTGACATCAAAATATCTTCAAATGAAAACAAACTGTTCTGGGAAATCCCAAAATGTTGCTTGAGAAATCTTCTTTCAAGTGCCATTGGGTTTTATATTTTTCTGTGGCATTAGCAGCATGGCTGTGGCAGGAAGGGCATGACACCCTGCTGAAATGTGTGTGTTGATTGAGGTAAGACTGGGGGGTCTCAACTCAGAGAAGTTTCTAAGAAACCTGGTTTTGCCCCAGATGAGGAACTCTGCCCAGAGATGGCTGACAGGCAGCCATGAAAACATGGGATCTTGGTCTCCATAGCTTGGAGGGTAAAATTTAACAGGGAGGAATTCAAGGGAAAAGCAAATCCACTGCCCCAGCATGCCAGTGGGGGGTGGGTCACTCTCAGTGAGCCCTCTCTCAGTGCTGGGAAAGCAAGAAATGGGCTGGATCCTGTTTGGAAAACCTCCTTCTCTAGATCTGATGAGCTTGAGGATGAGTTTCCCCTCTCGATTTTAGGGCAGCTTTGCTCTTTTATTGGCCATTAAATTTGAAGAAGCCCTTGAAATTTATGTGATGTAATTTGTTCAGGCTGTCTATGCCACTAATAGTTTTGATGCTTTAATAACGCCATGTGCCACGTTTAATCCCTCTAGAAATATTTGGAGGAGATACTTTATTTATATGGCATTTTAAATATGAATTTTTGAAGGAAAGAATGTACTGGGGAAATACGTACAAATATAATGTAATAAATGATGTGAAATTTACCCAGAGAAGAAAAGAGCAAAATAGCACTCCAGTAGATTTTATTTTACTTACAGATGAATGTATAATATTTCTAAAGTACTTTCATCAGAGGCCTGCAAAGTGCATAATTGCAGAGCAGCATCAGTCATTATGGCTGAGCCTCCTGCAGCCAAGCTGGAGAGCAGAGCTGAGCAGACAAGGAGAGGGAGATCAACACAAAACAACATCTCTGGCTCTGCCCACTGCATGCTGGATGAATCCTGCTGTGACTGAGGGATGGGTCAGGGTGCCCGAGTGACCCCTGGCTCTGAAAAGGATCCAGAGCACTGTCAGGAGCCCCTGGGGACTCTCTGCTGCCCTGGGGATTCTCTGGGCCCCTGCTGCTGGCAGGCAGCTGCACAGGCTCCAGGGTTACAGTGGATTTTATAGTCCCACTGCTGTGCAGGTGGGGAGGACTGCTGGGGGATCCATGAGGGAATAAAGCATCGCATGGGCTGTGAGGGCAGTGTTCCCCTCCTGCACCAAATTGCACTGCAGGTGAGCAGCCAGCCCTGGCTGTAACCTGTACTGCACCTCACACCTTCCTTCTGATTATCACTGCCCCAGCGACTCCCTGTGAACTGTCCCAGCATGTCTCTTAGTGAGGTGGTTAACATTTCTGTTTAATTTCAGCTCAGGCACTTCCCTCCTGTTCACTGCTGTGCTCTGCTGTCACCAGGTGATACAGGGACTGCCAAGGTTAGGGATGAAAAAGGAATGAAACCCACCACCTGAGCCAGGCTGCCACTCATGCAAAGGGCATGAAATTCGGCGACCAGCTGGTTAGAAAATGAATTGGTCATGAGGATTTTTGCAGAGAGGCTGGGCTGCACCTGTTCGGCTGCCAGCCACGCGCGCTGGAGCGTTAATCACTTAAATCAGCAAGAATACATTAAAGGTTTAGAGTCACCATGGAGATGCTATACAGCCTTTGGCCAAAAAAAAAAAAGGGGAATGTTGTTTGCTATAGTAGCATAGAAGGAAATTCACGGCTGAGGAGGGATTGGGCTCTCATTGACTTTCATGAGGACAGCACCTGCTGTGGCAAGCATGGGGAGGGTGCTTGGTGCTGGTGGTGGAGGGACAGAATGAGATCTCCCATCCCAACTCCCCAGCTCAATGAGGCATCAGGTGTCATCACTGCTCCTCTCCTGGACATTTATGTGAAAGCTCACTTCTGTATGGTGAGCTCTTCAGCTCCCCTCCCCATCAACCCCATGTGTTGGGAGATGCCTTTCTGGGAGGAGGCTGTTGGGACACAGAGCTCACCCACTGATCGCCCAGCTCAGCAGTTATTTGAAGTTTCAACTGGATCCCTAATTCTGTTCACACACTAAATCCAAATCCAGCTTAAGCGTAAGTGGCTTTGATGCACAACCGTTGTGATTAGGCTGGATTTTCTATGGTATTTAGCTGCCTAAAGATGCGGATCAGTATTTAGCCAGCTTTTGGAGGTGCCTGAGACTAATGTGCAGAAAAGATGGAAATGGAGGTTATGGTGCCTGGCATGGGTTCTCCAGGGCAAGGCAGACTTTGGCTTTGCTTGTCTCCCTGATGGGGAAGAAAGACTCCTGGGGGAGATTTGGACCCTCTGGCTCTGGCTGTGCTTCCAGAGGGAGCCAGGCCAGGGCATGGCTGCAGCAGGGAGCCTGGTGTTTGCCCCAGTAACACCAGTCCTCATGCAGTGTGTGCCTGAGCTGGCCAGTGCTGACGTGCAGACCAGGGATGGATGCTGCTGCTTCTATTTTTGAGGTGGCAGGAGTCAGGTTTATTCACGTGGACAGAGCAGCCTTGCTCGACCCCAGGGTCAGGACACTGGCTGGGCTTACTCAGCAGCCCTGACATTCCCTTCCCAGCTCTGCCCCATCCCCAGCTCTGTTGTGGGGCACAGCTGTCCATAGCCCCTCCCTGCCTGCCCCACGAGGGACTGCAAGGCTGGGTGAGGTTTTGGAGTGTGCAGGGCACTGGGGTCTGACCAGGGACACCTCCCTCAGCCTTATATTTTTAGCTACCTAATTGCGAGAGCAGAATGTACTCGGCTTTGCTGCAGGATGCTCCCGCTCGGTTCCTGGCAGAGATTGATCTTGAAATGCCAATTGCTCTCCAGGGGCACTGGCTCTAATGAATTGCCACAGTTCGCGCTAGTCCCAGGCACCAGTGCTCCCTCCCCCACTGCTTCCCAGGCAGCAGGGTAATGAGACAACCAGAAAGGGGATTATTTTTCCTTCTCCTGAGATGAAGGTAAAAAATTTCAGGGGAGTGTGTGCCAGCATGTAATTCCAAGCTGGAATCCTGCAGTCTTTCCTGTGTCAGCATTCACACTGAAGATGAGCGCTGGGAAAGGAGTGTGGTAAAACAGTGATTTGCACTCATCTCTCTGAGTCTATTTGCTCATTTCAGGCTGGTTTCCAGCAGGAGGAGTTACTAAAGTTTGTGATGAGCAGAGCAGCTTGCCAGCATGCCGGGCTGTAGCGGATGCTGGAGCCTGTCTGGCTGGGGAGCTGCTCCATGGACCGTCTGCCATCCCTTCACTGCTGGGCATAGTCCCCCTGCCCACACCTTGAGCCTCTTCCTAGCTTCCTCTGACCTCATCTGTAGAGGAAAGTTCAGGAAAATGAGTTTAACTAATCTGAAATACAGATTTGGCAAATGGCTTGAAGCCTCTCTGTGTCTTCTGCATGCATAGCTCAAGTGTCTTCAGCTACCCAAGGGGCTTCCAGTGTCCCTATGACACCTGATTTCTGTGCACTGCTGGGACCTGTTTGGCACTGAAACTAGAAGTGTGTGCTGGGGATCTGCAATCAAGTTAATGGGCTTTTTGGGTCTGTTGTCTGTTTTTACCCCCGTGACTTTCACTGGGCCCTGCAGGGTGGTTTGGCAGGGGCAGTGCCTGTGTGGGATGGCCAGGAGCTGTGGCTTCTCTCTGTAGGGATGGGCAGGACTGTGATGTGTTGGGAACCTGATGTGTCAGGCCAGCCCTGTGCCAGGGGCTGTGGTGGCAAGGCCAGGTTGGGCAGGTGACGTGGGGAGCCTGTAGGCTGAAACACAGTGTAAAAGGTGACGAGCAGACACAGCAGGGCAGCTGGCTCTGGCGTTCATGGAAGCGTGGCTGTGCTGCTGCTGCTGCTGGGCAGGAGGGGAGGCAGGGACATGGGCAGGGAGAGCAGCCAAGCACCTCGTCAGCTTGCAGGGGATGACACTGAAATGATGATAACCCCTGGCACACCGCTCCTGTGCCTGTGCTCCTGCCTGCTCTGGGTCAGAAGCAGAGGGGAGAGCTATTGCTGGGATCCGAGCAGGGCTGTGGGCATCGCCTGCCACTGCTGATAGGTCCCAAGGAGACTCCAGCTTCTGTGCCCTGGGGGTGCTGCACCAGCCTGCATGAGCATGGGCTTCGTGGGGACACAGGCTGCACGTCTTGCCTGGCTTCCTTGGGAAACTAGAGCCCAATTCCTTATGGGACCATGTGTCTGGGCAGGGAGGTCTTTGGGCACCAAGGGCTTGGGGTCGTGGGAAGTCCTCCTGCCTTGCAGGGAATTTGGATTAGCCAGTGTGGGATTGGGGGCCATGGTGGGGGCAGGCTGGCTGTGGCAGCAGACCAAGAGTATGGGGTGGCATGTGCGGCTGGGGGAAGGATATTGTCCTGAGGGTGCAGGTGGAAGCTTCACCTGGGCCAGAAGGCAAAGAAATGAAGCCCCAGTAATGAACCCAAGATATGTTGCTGTGAGCAAGCCCTTGGCAATGCTCCAGAATTGTCAGAGGGATTCACCTGTGGGTAAACCTGGCCCTGTGCCTTTCTGGGGTGTCAGCCAGGAGCTGGATACTTCCCAAGCACCACCACCAGCTGTGCTGAGACCCCCAGTCCCACTAGGCACTGGAGAATCCCTGCTATGGGCAGGGCCTGCCTGCCTGCTGCTGTCCATGGGCTGCCACTGCCCTGGCACAGTAGAACTGGGAAAGGTGATATGGAAATAATTTTCCTTGAGCATTATTGCCTGTGGTGGGTTACAGCAATCTGTTTTGGGGAAATAGCCCGCTCACATCCTATCCCAGTGATGCTTTTCAATGCAGGGCCACCAGCACCAGACCCAGAGCTGCTCCTGGGCTGGGTGCCAGGCGAGGAGATGTATCTGAGGGCTGATGGCTACTGACCTACTTGCTGGTGTGGCCATGGATGCAGCACTGTGGAGCCCATGTGCCCAGGCAGCCTTAGTGTTGGATGATGGGGATGGTGGCACCATCTCACCTGAGCAAGGAATTCAAATGCATTGATGCTGCAAATGAAAGCAAGGCTGGGTGAAGACCCAGCTGCAGTCACAAGTGTCGTTCACCCAGGTTCAAGGCACAAGTGCTGCATTTTTCCTGTGCTGATGATGGTGACATGCCAGCCACAGTGCTCCTGTCAGTCATCTCAGCCCAATGCTTGTGACTCCAGCAGAGCCAGGATGTGCCAGAGGATGCTTAAAGCCACCTGATTGAAAAGCCATCTCTTCGGGCTTCACTATTTTTTTCTTTTGCATTTTGGAGGTTAGTTTCATTTTCACTTACGCATTGGGGCAGCGGATTCCTTCTGGTGGTGCAATGCTGGGTCTGGGCCAAGAATGACATGGGGTCTTTCCTCTTCTGTTTTTTTTTTTTTTCTGACTCTGATAAGAAAAATGATGACTGTTTCAGTTGTCATTGCACTTGATAATGATAACCAAGGACATAAGTGATTTACCAGTACAAGGGATGGGAAATGACTAATGGGACTCTAAGCACTTGCTGTATTAATGGCTCTGGAGTACAGGTTGGCAGGAGGAAAGGAAAGCAGATGAAACTGCCAGCTTTTTGGCTCTGGTTCATTGGTACCTGTCATTGCTCAGTTCAAAATGTACTTGGAAAGTGGTCCAATCTGTATGCAATTTCTATACTAAACTCCCAAAGGAAGAAAACCGCTGCCCAACCAGAGTCTCCATTTGTCTTCTGCAGTGAGCCAAGATGCTTAATTTATGTTAGGAAAAAAGAAAGGTCAAATTATTTACAAAGATCCACTGGATGATGGAGACAGTCCTGAAACACTGCCCAGTCGTGAGAAGCTCAGGGAGGGCTGGTGGTGGGTGTGCAGCATGGCTGCCTCAGTGGGAAAGGAGCAATAGCTGCAGGGACCAGCCTCAGGAATTCCTGTGACAAAGCACAAGTACAGGGCGCTTCCTGAACTTCACATTTGTGGAGATGAGGTGACTCTATCTCCTGTCTTGCATTTTGTTGTGTTGCATCTTAATTCCAGGGCTGGTGCAAGCAGTGTTTGGGCGGTGCCAGGGTGTGAAGGGACACTCTGTGTGCTCACTCTCATTTTCTTGCCACACTGACACCCACAGGAACAGCTTCCTCTGGGCTTGGGAAGTCCAGCCAGTCTGGGCTTTTGGCCTCAGTAGTGGAGGGGAATCACCTGTGGTGGCTGGAGAAGCTGCATCTTGTCCAGATAGCTCAGAGGCCAATGTCTCCAGAGCAAAGGCACTGCAGGCATGGGCCAGATTTGGCATGGGGCAGACTGGGCTTGAGGCATTTGTCCCAGCTCTCCCCTTGAGCAGAGCTGGTGCTGTGTCCTGCTGGTCCATCCAGATGTGCTCGCCCTCCCAAGCACATGCAGGATGCACCACCTCTCTTGGTCATGGAACCAGTGTTGTGCAGCCATGTGTGCATCCCTCTCTGAGCAAGTTATCCTCTTCTACCTCATCTCTCTTACCACACTGAACTCAGCCCCACCATGTGAATCCTTGATGTGTTTTCCTTCCCCCCTAAGTTAGTTCATGAAGATCTGAATCAACAATCCCCTGGACACAAAAGCTTGTTGTGTCCTGTGTGGTCACCAGAGAGTGTTTGGGAAGCTCTGGCCCACAGCCAAAATGGTAACTACAGGGGAGAGAGCTGTCAGGCAGGCAGGGATGAGAGCAGGGACTTCCCAACCCAGTGCTCTTGCTCCAGCCACAACACTCACAAACACCAACTTCAACAGCCTGGGAAAGCAATCACGGTCCTGCTGTGTAACCATCCCTCTCACCAGCAGCTGCTGGCTCATTTTCCTTCTTCCACCCAAAGATCCCTGCAGCTTTGGGTCTGAGTGCCCAGCCCTGACTGCTGTGAAGAGCTGGTGTCGTGTGCTGGTGAAAGGATCTGCTGCATCCCATCCAGAGCCCCACACTGAGCAGCTCAGATGGGCCCCAGCAGCCAGCTGGCCACCCTTCCTGCCTGGCCCTGCCATGCACAGCCAGCTGCAGGGGTCCAGCCTGCAAACTGGGCAAGAGGCAGTGGCCAGGGGCTCCAGGCTGCCATGGCCCAGCCAGTCTGGGAGAAGGGATTTGGCTGGCAGTGCTGCTGGCACTGGTATGAGTATAGGCGACAGCTGACTGCTCCAAAATGTCCCATCAGCCACTCCTGTGTGGGCTCACAGGAAAACAAGCCAGGCCACTTGAAGTGAAATACAGCACTTTGTGGCAGAAACTGGTGGCATTGCCCTCCCCCAGCTCAATGCAGGCCAAGTCCTGAGCCTCAAAACAGACATGACTTTTACATCTGCAGCTAAAGGACACGATGCCATTTGTATCCTGGCAGACCTTTCAGCTTTTTTCAGTGCTTCAGTATTGGACAGATTTGCTTTACTCAAAAGTAATAGAAATTCAGAGAACCTGATGGCAGGACACATGCTGTGGTCTGATGGAGCAGTGTCCGTAGGCAATTCTTCTTCCTGGCTGTGGGGCTGACTCCACACCCTTGGGAAGATGTTGCCCAGACCTCAGCTATTCCTAGTGTCATCTCCTCTTGTCCAGCCCCGTAAGGCATTGCTGGGTCTGAAGCAGATGAAGCAGAGGAGCACTATGGGGCTTTTCTTGGTGGCGGTCACCCTCTGCTCTCTGTCCTGACATCTCATGGCTCCTGAACCCAGAGGGGCACCTGGGCCATGGCCTTCAAAGCACTGCACCACCAAGGCACTAATCTTCTTAACAGGGGCCTACAGTTTGGGGATGAGGAGCTTTTGTCCAAGTCCACCTTCCCCATGGTGGTCCCTGAGTGGGACTGAGCATTCTCAGGCAAGACTGGTCTAGGACAGAGAGCTATTCCAGTCACCTGCAGCAGTCAGTCATAAGTCTTGCTTTCTCTAACCTACATACATATTTAAATACCAATTAAGTAGATGAAACCTTAAAATCCCATTTAACGTTTTCTGCCTGAGCGCAGGACCCATTACATTGGCATAATGCAGTCCTGGAGGGCTCACAGCTGCTGTCTGGGGAGTGATGCTAAAACCCTGGATAGACTGAATTAGAGAAGGGAGCCTTGAGCATCACTGACTGGAAAATATTGGGAGAAACAATGACTTTCCCTCTGCAATTTCTAAATGTGAAATAAAACAGGCTGAGCTGAATAACCTGTGTGCTGGGAATGAGTTGCCTGACTCAAACATTTTTCAGGGCCTGTCCCAGAGTTAGCAATGCTGGCTGGTGACCCAGGTGGCTACAGTTTCTTGCTGAAAAGGTTGCCATGGCAGAGCTGTGCCTGTTGAGGTTTGTCCATGGCTGGGCTGAAGCCAGGCCACGATCATGACCCTGACTACCTGCTGGTGATGTCCTACCCAACAAGAAGAGGGTCCGGTTATGGCAAATGCTCCAAATACTGTTGTGTGCTTTCCCTAGTTTGTGCCAAGTGTGAATTCACTACCTGACACTGCACCAGGCATAGCTTGGGCACCTGAATTATGTTTTGCAAGGCAAGCACAGCCCCTGGAGGTGGGAACCCATTAAGTGAGGGGACCTCTGGCACTTGCAGAATAAGGTTGGGTTTTTCATGGTGTACCAAGGTATAAATCCATTCCTGAGATGCTGGGAGTGCATGCAAAAGTAGGAAGAACCTGTCAAAAGGGCTTATTTTGCCTTCTCGTTTTTTTGCTTCCCTGAACGCTTTTCTGCAGTGTGGAAGATAATGTCAAACTGCCTCTCCCCATTGCAGCATCCCTGTCCATAAAACCGGGAGCTGATATTTCCCCATTTACATGGGGCACAACAAGGGTAGCTCCTGATAACTATAAAGTGCCTCAGAGACTGTGAGTGTAACAGGCAGCCCAATAATTAGCGCTGCTGTGTGATTACAAACCTGGGTGGCTGGCAGTGGGACCACACAGTAACACTCTGCCTCCCTTCCTCTAGTACCTGCCCCTGAACGGAGAGCTCGTGCTGGCAGCTGGTGCAGGATTCACAGCTTTTGATGGCAGCTGGGATCCAGCCTGTGACTCAGGTATTTTGTGCCCAAACCAGGCACCCCATGGGCCACTGGTGAATCATGCAAATTCAGCCCAAACACCTCTACAAAGGTCCCACCTCAGAGCAAAGTGAATCACTCCTCTTCAATACTTACCTTTTCTTTGATGACTTCCCTCACATCAGATCTTTTTTTCCTGCGAGATCACCTGTCTTCTAAAGAAGTAATTATAGCAGGGAAGCCTTTGAAGTTGTAGCGGAGAGGCAAATATTGTTTGTATTTTCCCCCGCCTGTTGAGCATGTAGCCACATCAAAGCCCTTATTTTCTCTGCCATGGTGTTTCTAAAGGAAACCAGTTAGGAGTTACACACTGGTGAGCCAAGCCATGGCCATCACAGCAAGCTGGCCTTTGGCCCACACAGGCATCTTCCCCTCCCTTCCCTGCCCATAGATGAGACAGCAGCTTTGTGTCATTGGTGCCTGCTATTACCTGAAATCTGTTTTCTAGGGAGCTGTATTTTGGGTGCTTAACAGCTACCCCAATGCTTTCAGTGGCAAGTAACTTTTTAGTTCCTCTACAGGGAAGGAAGAGTCCAAGCAGAGTGCCTGTGCCTGCACTGTGACTGGGGAAAAAAAGAGAAAAAAGGGAGAAAAAGCCAAATCGGTCTTTCCAGAAAAAGGATTTTAGCTTGAGACTGTCTGGAGCCACTCTGAAATCCTTCATCCCTATCATTTTTTTTTGTTTTGGGGTTATTTGTCCCCCAGCAGAGATGCTCTGGCATGTGTGCTTTGCACTGGGCTTTTCCTGCTGACCATGCACTGTTCCCCTGAAAGCAGCAAGCATTTCTGGGGCAACTTTCATAAATGGACTTCTTTAAAGCACGACTTCAAAATGAATGCAAATAATTCAGTCACTAAGCACCCACATGCTGGCTGAATTGATAAAGGTTCAGCTGCTGGGAGGGGAGAGAAGGAAGCAGGGCACTGCTTGATGAGACTAACCAGCAGGGACATGGTCAGGGGTTAAATAATTGATAGTTAAATGGGGCACTGGCTTTGGGGTTACTTGCTGCAGGGTCCTGTGCTGGTCACATTTCTGCAGACCTGCCAGGCTGCTGGGAAACTGGGACATGAATTATCATACCCATTTTTGTCAGGTTTAGCTGTTACTCAGCAGTCAGGCAGATGTTTTCCTCCTTAACCAGAAGGGTAAGCTTTAAAAAAAGGAGGGGGAAAATATCCTGTGGGATCTGGGCCTGGAAGCCTGCAGCCAGAGGTGGAATTTGGGGTGACACCCCAGCCCTGAGTGCTGGGAAGCTTTGCCAAGCTCTGGGAAATGCCTGCAGTGGCTGCCCATGAGGGTGATGCCAGGGCCAGCCCTTGGCTCCCTGCCCAGAGGGTGAGATCCTTCACTTTGAGCAGACTGTGCCAGGTTTGACCAACCCAGATGCATCTGCTGGGGCTTTGGCTTTGGCTCTGGGTCGTGCTCAGCCTTTCCTATCGCTTTTCCAGGTGGAACAGTGAGGTTTGCTGATGCTGAGCACCACGCATGGTTTGACCCCACACTGTGGCAGGATGTCCTTCCCAGCGGGGAGCTCAAGCCGAGTGGGCTCCTCTTTTCCGTGGATGAGGAGCGTGTCCCGTGCCGCTACGACGATGTTGTGTTCCAGCCTGAAACCTCCTTCCGGGTAAACATCGACTCAGCACAGCCAGCGATTCACCTCCGCAGCATCTCTGTCATGGGCCAGGTAAGCTGGGGAGGAGGAGAAACTGGCTTGACACCTTCTCACCATGGCCCCAGAGTAGGTCAGGGGAGGAAGGACCAGCTGGAGATGGGGGAGCAGCACTGCACAGTGAGATGGGGCACACCTGTGGGGCTGCAGCTTCATGGGCTGCTGCTGCTGTGGATGGCCTCAATGGCTTTCTGCATTGACCAGTTTGTTGTCACCTCCCTCCCTGCAGTGTGGGAGCACAGGCTGTCTCACTATTAATGTTTAAAGAAAGGGCCAGTGTGCACAGGTCAAACCACCAGCAAATGGCAGCTTCCCCAGCTCCCAGGGGCTGCTCCCTTCCCAGGCACGTGTCTGCAGCTGTGCTGTTAAGGCACCCTCTGGGAACATCTCCCTCCTGCCCCCGACCTTAGCATGGCCTGTGGCCCAGTGATCATCTCCCAGCTTCGCTCCAGCACTGCTCTTTAATTGATTGGAGGGATAATTATAGAAGTGCTGGCAGCCTGCTGTGCCTCAGCCTGGGAATCAGGCTCCTGACGAGCCCAGTCCCTCCTGGTCGGGGAGCAGGAGATCACAGGCACTGCAGCAGTAAACACAGGCTCCTTCCAGGAGTGGGAGATGCGGCAGGCGTTTCATAAGTTATTTATTATTTCTGCCGCTGCGCTGGCTGGCATGTGCCATTTCGGGGCCAGGCGTTAGGTAGCTGCTTTTTGAGTAATAGACTCAGTCAGTGCCCAGGCAGTTGAAGGCAGGTCTGAACAAGGCAGCACCCAAGCAGAGCTCACCTCAGGCACACGTAGCCCCAGGGATGCAGAGGTGGATGCTCTTGGGTGCTCAGTGATGCTGGTCCTGCCATGGGATTACCCCACAGCACATCATACCCCCAGGGATCACTTCTGGCTGTCCCTCGGGGCAGAGGCTGCTGCTGAACAATGAGATGAAGGAGAAGGTGCTTTCTGCGATCATAGAGTATTTCCTAGGAACAAACCTCACGAGCTTCTTTATCCCTTTGTAGCCAGCCTACTCTGTGCTCTGTGATGACTATTTTCACCCCAAAAATCAGTCTGTTGTGCCAGGGCGTGGAGATACTTCCTATGCAAGAGAGTGGGAGAGGGAATCTTTGGTGGCTTGGCAGGATGAGGCTGGTCAGTTCAGCTCAGCCTTTGCTAATGCTGAACACATGCAAGTGCTTCCCAGCTAGAAGGAAAACAGCTCAGATCCAGCCCCCTTCCTCCCAGTAGTGAATTCTCTGGGCCAGCAGAAAGATGGAAAGCAAAAGAAGAAGAGGCCCAGCCATCTCATTGCCATTGTTTTTCGTTTTAGAGAGAGTTTTTCTGTTGGTCCAGGGCAAAAGCTGGAATGGGTGTATTGGCAGGGTTTTCCTTCTGCATCACTGCCTGCAGCAGGGCTGCACAGTGATGGCCATCAGAATTGACACCAGGTGTCCCAGCAGCATAAGTGGGTGCTTGGGGACAGCACTGGCACCTGCCTTGGGACACTCACCTGCTTTGCTGCTCGTCCCTGCACAGGAGCTGAACACCCCAGCATCCTGGGCTGGCTATCTGCAGGGCCCCTCTGCCCCACTGCAGTTCCATGGCAATGGCACTCTCCAGGTGACAGGCACTGGCTGTCCTGATAAGTCCGGCTGTGCCTGCGGGAACGCCCTGGTGAGTGTCCCCTTTCCCATTTTGGGGTACCAGTGCAGTTTGCAGGGTGGGGGACTGACGCTGCCCTGCTCTCCCCTAGGATGGTCCCCGCATCTGCGCAGCCCTGCTCAGGGCATCAGGGAGGCAGTGCCCAGAGCCAGCGTGCCAGAGCCCTTTGCAGCCCCTTGGCCACTGCTGTGGGGTCTGTGGTGAGTGGGGGACACAGCCCTTTTCTCCTCCCTGCCGTGCCAGCTGCCCCAGCCTGCTTCCCCTGGCTCCAGGGGAAAAAGTTGGGTGCAGGGGGTGCTTGCTGTTGGTTGCAAGCTGAAGTTTTGCTGCACTGCCGCTCCCAAGGGTCCCATGTGCAGATGACTTTGTGCCACCTTCCCAGCACTTCTCTCTGAAGCATCATCCTGGCTTTTGGGAGCCTGTTCTGAGTCGCAGCCCTTTGTCCCTGCCTCTGGTTTATCCTGTCGGGATGTCACAGCTCATCAAGCTAATAGGGCTCTGCTGAGTTTATGCAGCTGAAAACATTTGGAGGAAATGCAACCGTTTCCACTGTAATGTCAGCTTCCCAACAGCCAGCTTGTTTAATTTCATTTAAAATAAAAACATGCAGATTGGCAGCATTCCCTCTGCTATGGGTGCTCCTCCATTAATCTGCATTAAAGGTTTCTAGGGGGAATTTTTCATGCACAACTGTACCTGGATACTTGGTATCTGATATTTGGTATTTTCACACCAAATTCATTTAAATGGTACCATATGTTACTCCAACGTGCTCCTAAAAGCACAGTCCCTTACAGCCTTTAGGACAATTTAAAATTTCAACGAATTCTCGCATTTTTTCCAAGGAAAATATTTGTCTCCATGACTGCAGTGCTGCAGTACGGGGAGCACAGGTGTTCCCTCCTCACAACCTTCCCTCCAAAGCCAGGGTAGTGCTGCTGACCCACAGCCTCGTGGCCCCAAAACCAGGGACATGCAGAGCTTCTCAGAGGGATAAGTGGGAGAAAGCTTTCCAGGGAAGGCTTCTCTCCAGGATATGTTGGAAAGGCAAAAGCCTTTCATCAGACCCAGTTGACACAAAGACCAGCGAGGGAGGTTTCTCTCTGAGCCCAGCCAGACCAGTTGCCCAGGGGTACCAGAGGGTCCCCAGTGCCTTTCATGGCAGTCAGAGCTGTGCTGCTGTGACAGCTCTCTGCCCCCACTTGGTGACATCTCGATGTCTGTCTGTTTTCTGGCTGCAGGGGCCACCATTAACCTGGATTTCACTCCTGATTTTGACCTGCAGAAGTATCAGGACAGACTGGTCCAAGAGCTGCTGAGCCAGGTACATCAGCCTGTCAGACTGGGAGGGGCTAATGAAACCACAAGCTGCTGGCCACATCTGCCAGTGACTTGATGCCTGCGGGACTGTCTGGGGTGGGCACACGGTCCCAGTGATGTCGGGGGCTCACTCCCCAGCACCCTGCAGGGGTCACACATCCCCGTGTGACCTCTTGGATGTGCCAGCTTGTTGTGGGGGCAGGGTCCCTTTCTCCCCACCATCCCACTCAGAGCAGGGCAGAACAGCTACCTACATGCCGTGGGGAAGGATGCCAGGGGGCTTACTGGAAACCCTGCTCCAGAAAACACAGGATGTCAGGTCTGGGTAAAGTGGGAGCTCAGCACATGGAGCTGGGATCATGCAAACCTGCAGCAGGGTGTACCCTGGCCTCTGGCCAGCGCTGAGCTGCTTTGCCCTTCCCCAGTAGGCAAGCACGGGGTGGGTGACTAGCACTGGTCAGCTCTCAGATGCTCTACAAAGCATCACTTCATGCTGCTGCTTGTCAGACACAACATGACATCCCTCCTCCTCACCAGGGGCTGCCAGGGGAGGAGGTGTGCTCTGAGCTGCACTGGGAGGTTCGATACCAGAGTATTGCTCTATTGATCCTGAGCTGAAAGCTGTCTGCCTGCCCTCCTTACAGCCACACATCTTCATACAGCTTTTAATGGGTGTGATACATGAAATTGCTTTCTCAGCTTGCTCCCCTCTGTGGGGCTCACTGCGTGCTGGGTGCTGGTCACAGCTTGGGAGGGAGGGGATGTACAAGGCTTTCCTTTGGGAAATTCAATGGCACTGCAGTGACAGGGATGGCAGCTCTGTGATGGGGCTCACATGAAGATTCAGCTGGGCCTTGCAGCTGCACCCATTGTGGCTGTCTGGAGAGGTGACTGATCTGTGCCTACCCTCTCACGGGCTTCATGTGTCTCCTTGTGTTTTGGAAAGCCCAAGTACGCTGGTGTGCAGATGGCCATATCCAAGGTGCACAAAGCACAGACCTTCCTGGGCATCACGAAAAGCTCCACTGCTCTAATCCAAATCGTGCTGATTGATGACCGAGCAGGAGTGCGGACAGGCACTGCTGCGGAGCAGCTGGCAGCAGACATCATGGAGGACATAGCACAGCACGGTAATGCCCCTGTCCTCCTCAGCAGGTCCCCTGCAGGTGCCCCCAGACCCACTGCTGGCCAGAGCTTTGTATCCCCTGCCACCAGCCCACAGGTCCAGTGGGGTTAGAATGTCTCTATAGGTGGAGATCCCACAAGAGCAGGACAAGGCAGCCTGTCTCCACAACTGACCGTCTTTGCAGTAAACCATTTTTTTGTGTGTAAATACTTTGATAAATATAAGCATTTAAGTGGAATTTAGCATATTCAGTATCTGCCTGTTGCCTCTTGCCCTGTCACTGGGCAGTGCTGAGAAGAGCCTGGCTCAGTGCTTTAGCTGTGGCTCGCCAGAGCAGGGCAGAGCAGAGTGGAAGGGTCACCTCCCTTGATCTGCTGGCAGTTCTCCTCATTCAGCCTGGGGTACTGGTGTGCTTCTGTGCCGTGTCTGACCGTGACCAGCTTGGTGCCTGCCAGGTCACTCTCTGCAGAGCTGCTCTGCAGCCAGAATGCTGCTGGTGGAGGCAGCCCATGGAAGCTGGCAGGTGCTATTGGGTACACAGGTCACAGCCAGGGCACCTCAGGGTCATTTTGTGGGGAGCAGATCCACACGGGCTTTTTCCTGTTGGGTCCATCCACCTGTGTATCCCATCCCCATTCCCCGGGAAAGGCAATCAACCAGGCAAGCAGGGCCAGACCCAGCTGAAGGCTCCCTCTGCCATGGGTGGGGAGATGTGTTGCCCTGTACAATCCTCATCCCTGTTTCTTCCCAGGTGAAGCTCTCGGCATTTCAAGTGGCAAAATGGAGGTGGCCACTGGCAGCACTTCCAGTGGGCAAGTGGGGAGCCATGCAGTGAGCAGGATCACAGCGGGGACAGTCATGGGACTACTCTTCAGTCTCCTGTTCCTTGGAGGGATCCTCTTTCTCTACAGAACGGGAAAGCTGAGGTAGGGATGGGGCTTCTGCCAGCAGCAAATATTCAGGGTGCCTCTGCTTGGGAGGGTGTGCTTCCAGCCTGGTACACAGGGGCACAAGGAGCTGCCTGGAGCTCCCACAGAGAGGGCATGGCCTGGCAGCCTGCTACCCCCAACATGACTGTTCAGAGAGCCACAACATGGTTTGGGTTGGAATGATCCCAAAGATCATCCTGTTCCAACCCCCTGCCACAGGCAGTGACACCTTCCACTAGTCCAGGTGTCTCAGAGCCCCATCCAGCCTGGCCTTGAACACTTCCAGGGATGGAACATCCACAGCTTCTCTGGGCAATGTGTTCCAGTGCCTCACCACCCTCACAGTAAAGAATTTCTTCCCAATATCTAATCTAAACCTGCCCTCTGTCAGTTTAAAACAGTTGTCCTTGCTCCTCATGGTTTATTGGAGGTGAGGTGGCTGAAAGGCACTGCTGTACTCTTGTACTGTTGCTTCATTCTCCTCCATGACCAGGAGGAGTTGTGCAGTGTGCTCTGGTGGGAGCAGGGCTTCTGCAGCTGGGCTGGAGCTCTGCACAGCCTAGCCATGGTGCGTGGTGACATCTCCTGTTCCTTGGCACCGTTAGTTTGCAGCCCTGCTGGGGAGAGGAGGGCTGAAACTACCAGCTGCTAAATAGAAATGCATCAAAATAATGCAAAACACTTGTGCAGAACACAATCCCACAACTTCATAACCATTAAAGGCAGTGACAGCACCCAAAAGCAAGTGCAGCTTCTGGTGCACTGCTTGTTCATACAGCATGGGGTTTGGAGTGCAGGTCCCAGGGGAGGGCTGGTGGGTGTACCTGACTGCACCACAGCCAGGAGCTAGTCAGAAATCCCCCTTCTCCATCATCTTTTTCCCTCACAGCTTGGAGATGGGTTATGGCAGTGAATAGAGCATCGCAGCAGTGCCCTGCTTGGGGCACTCACCTCCTCTCCTCCCACATGCACCCACCTGCACATGGAGGGTTTTTCAGGGTTTTCTGGCTGCCTGCTGAGCCACTGTGGGTTGTCTCACTTACCCAGTTGTGGGAAAATGGGGTTGACCTTACACATTTTATAACCAGGGGCCAGGAATTGCTTGAATTTGCATGTGCAAAGGGTACCTGTGTCTGCCAGGGGGTGCTGAGCTCCCCAGTGCTGGGGCTGCTGTGTCACAGGCTCACAAGTCAGGTTGTTGTTCCCTCCCACTTCCTCCACTGGGATTTTGTCACCATGCAGCAGTGGCCCTGGCCAGGAACACTTGCCCTGCTGCTCGACACGTGCTGACATGATATTTCCTAGCAGTAAACCCGTGCCTTCATTTAATTTCTAAATAAAACTCCCAGACCCATAATTGCTACTTGATGATTTATCTTTCACTGATGCTTCTTTGGATGCTGGACAGGCCTTTGAAACCAGCTCTGTCAGCAGCAGGAGGGAATTTCATGTAGCTACAGGAGACAGAGCTGAAGCCAAGCCCAGAGCCTGTCCCTGGCCGACCCACTCCTGCTGCAAGTCCTCCTTGTTTCCACCAAAAGGGGCCTGGCAGAGCTTCCCTCAGAGCTCCTGAGGTGACCTGCATGGACCTGCTGCTGAGCTGCCCTGCATCAGATGCCCAGTGCAGGGGAGGATGCCCAGTGACTGGGGCCCTTAGGATAAGCAGAATGAAGAAAATAATACAGGTAGTGATGGTGATTAGGATGAAAAAATGGTAACGTGATAAAAGTAATGATAAAAGTAATGATAAAAGTAATTAGTGGTTGAGATTGCAGTGGGAACAGATGTCAGCTCTGTGGCAATTCATTTTAGGCCCAGGGAAGGACTGATGGCTCCAAAGTGAAGCCTGTGCTGGAGTTGTCTGCCTCTGCAAACTCCTCCCTCCAGAATGCAGGTCCCAGATCTCCAGGCTTAATGATTTCTGCTGGATACAGCAGCTTTTCCCTGAGAAGGGTACAAACCCATTTCAATGACAGCCTGACACTTTCCCCTGTATTTTCCCATCCACCTTTTAGAGATGCAGGGTTTCAGCTGGGGGAGCTGCAGGGATGGGATGGGAGGGGTGTGGATGGTGATGCCCAGCTGTTCCCCAGGTTTCCTGTCCTGCGCCCACCCCAGCCCTGGGAGAGAATGGAGGAGCCAGAGTCCCCTGCACCAGCTGGTGACAAAGGCTTCAACAACCCCATGTTCAACGTGGTGAGTCTCCACTGCCAGGGACACCGGGATGCTCAGGGTGCACAGGATGCTCAGGGGTGTGGGCAGGAGCTGCTGGGGCCAGCCAAGACACTCTTGAGAGCCAGTTGGGGTTCACATGGAAGGGGTTCTCCTTTACCCAGGCCAGGAGGGGTTGTGGGACATTCCTGTCCTCCCTCAGGTCATCAGCCTCTAGACTGCTGCAGGGACTCAGCACTGGGTGGGTTTTGCCAAGGGTTTTGCTTCTCTTCCCCATCAGTTGTTTTTCTTCCCTTGCTGTTGCAGGAGTCTCCAGATGTTGACCTTGGAGTGGAGATACCAAAAGACCTCCAGGTCTTCTACCTCAACCCTCTGTATGATGCAAGTGAGACAGAGACCTGATGGTGAGGACTCGTGCTGGGGACAGACACTGCTTCCCTGGGGACAACACCACCACTCCAGCCCTCACAGCCCCTCACAGTCCCTCACATCACTCCTGGTGGGATTTAAGACAGAAGAAGATTCCCACCTGAATAAAAATGTCTGTGCAGTAAAGGAAACCACAGCAAGCCTTCACTGTTGGGACTCAGTCACATGGGCATGGCCTCCCTGGTGTTACTTCTGGGCTTTTCTGTATTTTGCAGGTATCAGTTCTTTTTAGATAGTTCAGCACTGGGATTTGGACCTTAGGTGGTATCCAGAGAGGTTGGGGTCTAGCTCAGCACCCCGTGCTTTAGCCAGCACCGTGCTGGATTTGCCCAGGGCACTCAGCAGGTTGAAGGAAGCATCCCTGGATGCATGACAGAAATTAATTGATCAAACACATTTCAAAATATGACCCAGAGCCTTCAGGGCCTGGACCCATTAGCTGGGAGGTTGTTTTGGTTTCCAGCAGCATGCTCAGTGCTGGGGATCTCTGCTCAGGGTCCCCATTCCTCCTCTCACTCCCATCTGCTGGGTGCTGGTGAGGTGCAGCTGTGAGCAAACAATTCCCTCCCAGGCAAGCTTCTGGAGCTCCTTCCCTCTGCACCTGGGCTGATGGGTAAGAAACCCTCTTTGGGTATTTATTCTGTTATTCCTCGAGGTGAGAAAGTCTTCTCATGGTTCTAGGGGCAAGAAGTTTGCTGCTGGGGTTCCCAGGGAGGGTTGCAGGCAGGAACTGAGGGCTGGGGACAGTGACACCAGCCCGTCCCTGATGAGGGTCAGGGCAGTGGCACTGAAGGGTCTCAGCACTGGCCTGTGTCAAACACCCTCATCTGCCCACAATGTCAGGCAGTGCTTCATTATGGAGAAGGGCTGATGGGTGAGAATGAAATTATGGATATGTATGCAAATTGATGCAAATTTACACTCTGCTGGGTGTTCAGTAGGCCTTGTTGGCATATTCCATAAGGAAGCAGCTATTTTAAGTTTGTAATATTTTGTTCTAGTCTCTGGAAGACATAATCCCTTCTCAAAGGCCTGGGAATTCATCATTAAGTGCATCAGAGCCCTGACGAAGGCAGCAGGTGGCAGTGGGACCAGCCCTGCCCTCAGAAAGAGTTCTGGGAACAAGCAGGACAAAAGCACGAGGCAGGCAGGGAAGAGGGCCTCTGAGCTGAGGGTTGGTGAGGTGAATTGGCAAGCAGAGCAGAGCCAGGAGGAGTTCTGTGCTCAGGGCACACCCTTGGGATTTCTCCATGCACACCTCTCCTGAGGGTCTGCTCCACCAGTACTGGGATGTAAAGCAACTTGCCTGGGCAGGAGTTTCTGCTGCACCTGTCAGGCACTTGGTGCTGGGTGAAATGGTCACTGACCAGGTCAAAAAGCAGAGGAAGCCATCAGCCTGCAGCAGCTGACATGGGCAAGCTGGGAATACCCAATCCCCACCATCCCATGGTCCTACAACCAGTGCATCACTGAGGGGAGCAGTGACCCAGGGACAGGACCCAAAAACTCAATACACAGTCACTCCTGAGATGTGAGCCTAAGGGAGACACCCCAACCCAAGCTCTCCTGCTGACCCCACAAGGCTGGACAGCACCACATGGCCAGGGCTTGGTGCAGCTCAGCAGCCGTGGTGTTACCATGGTGCCTGTGAGAGCACTTGCATCCTCCATCAGCTACATCCCTACTTTCTGCCTGTGAGAGCCTTTTTGCATTCTTTTCCCCTTTCACATCAGTTCCTTGCAGGTGATTGAGTCTCCTCCAGCCCACAGCCTTCAAATACACACAGAGGAGTTTTCTTTCTGAGGCTGATGCAGTGCTGCACACTGGAGGCTGCTGCACCAGGCAGCCCCTCACACCAGCACTGCCCACACAAGGAAAGGGCTCAAGGGTGACCCCCAGCTCAGGAAGAGAATTTCTTCCCTCCCTGGCTATTTTCATGCCTCATTCATTGTGAGTGCGGATTGTGATGTGAGGATTGTGAGGGGTCTCAGTGTCTGCATTCCCACAACATGTGCAGAAGGGCACAGGTAAGAGCATCCCATGGCCATGGGCTAAGGGAGGGAAGAGACAACCCAATGGCAGCCAAGTGCACAAGATGGTGTCAGGATGATGTCCTTCCCCTGCAAGCGGCTGAGGACATCAGCAGTGTCCTGCCTGGGCACACAGGGATTTCAGGGTGAGCCATGGGCAGGTGTGTACTCGTGGAGTGGGACAACATCCTGGGACATGTCACCTGCATGGAGGGAGGCAGACCACCCTGTGACAGGAATCTCCGCCTGGTCACCCCCACGTGTTGGCGTGTATGGATTTGCTGTTGGCGAAGCTTCATTTTTAAAATGCATTTGCAGCTCGAGGTCATTTACAATGGAGGCTTTAATTAAAGTAGAGATCAATTTTTGTCAGTGCACGAGCAGAGCACAGTCTGTACTTTTCCTTCAGGAGCCACGTCCGCTCGCTTGTACAGAACGCGCTGCAGGGAGGGGGGAGCTCTGCAGAAAAAAAAATGAATTACCAGAGTCAGTTTGCGATGCTGGGGACCAACAGCTGCTGGAAAAACAGCTGTATCCGTGATTGTATCCATGATTGCTGCACACCGACGCACGCAGACAGCCCACGGCGCGGGCAGGACGACGCGAAGGGGTTTGGTACATGAGTGTCTCCTGGGATCCTGTCTAAACAAGGAATTTAATTCACAGCCGTCTTTGGTAAGCAGCACATTAGATGGGTGGTTTATGTCGCCGAGGCTGTGTGCGGCACGTCTGGGCACCTGATGGCTTTGTTTTGCTCCTGGTCCTGAGAGTCAGGGGTCCCCCACTGTGACAGACTAATTCAAAATGCATTAGTGTTAATGGCAAGAACTCAGGAGTCATTGCTTCCCAGGGTCTCAAACGAAAAATCAACCTGCACACTATTAATGGGCACCAATTCCTATCACAGCGCCTTCCTTTCTCATGATACAGCCTCTCACAGAAGTTGTGCAAACCTGCATTCACACTGGCACAGTCCTCAAAATACCCCCAAGCCTAAAACAGACTTGGCTCAATGAGTTTATTTTTTTATATCTCTTTTAGCAGGAGGGAGCAGCGGCAGGAGGGCATTTGGCAGGGTCTGGTCTCACCGGAGTGCAGGAGCTGGCCAAGGCACTGCGGGGTGGCAGCTGAGCTCTGGCCACGTCCATCAGCATGCAGGGCTCTGCACTGCTCGTCCTCACGGGACCGCAGAGCAGGGACTGCGTAAGAAACAGCAAAGGAGGCGAGGCTGAAAAAAATATCAGGGTTTTATCTGTGAGAAAGCACCAATAAAGCTGCATGAACCTGTGAAGTCAGATGACAAAAAAGTGCTGCAGCTTATCGGGGAGTAGGGAAAACATTTGCTGCAAGGACAGGGAAGGGGCTGATTCCTGAGTCCATGTTCCTCCTCTGGCTGGAGCACAGCACTGCAGCTCCTGCTGGCTGAGCACGTCCTGCTGTCTTCTGCTCCTGTCCTCAGCTAACCCTGCCAGCAACGCTGGCCTGAGCATCAGGAACCGCTGGGACATGCTCTTGCCAACATTTGGCTTTCCCGGGCATCCCACATCAGGCTTGCAGCTGATGCCTGGTCTCATCATCACCCCCTGTCCCCAAAAACATGTTTAGGACATTTTGCAAGCACTGAGATCGTGCTGGCACTGTGCCTTCCGTCCTGCCTCCCTGACCTGGTCACCTGTGCCCATGGCACCTCTTCCCCTCAAAGCAGAGCCCCTCCAGCCCCTTGTGCTGCCGACGGCAGTGAGCCCAGCCCACGGGGAGCAGCTCTCACCCCGCAGCAAGAGGCTGCCCTGCAGTGGGCGAGGGTGGCAGTGGCCACAGCTCTTGCCCCGTGAGCTGCCAAGACCCCCAAGGAGGGGTGTTAAGGGAAAACTGAGAGGAGAGCCACATTTACAGGGGGGCAAGCAGACAGGAGAAGGCAAGCCAGAGCTGCTTCCACAGCAGTGAAAGGCAAGGGCTGGGCAGGTGAATGCTGATTTTTGGATTATCCTCCTTCCTTCTGCCTGCCAGAGCTGCTTCATACAGAGCAGATGGTGCAAACTGGAACACGAGATGCTCCAGTAGCCTGGCAGGCAAGAATGCCATGTGTCCTTTTTCTTTTAAAATAAGCTAAACTCAGCAAGACAAGATTTTTGGTCATGATGCGACACTTTCCTTGGAGTAATACTTTACTTAACTGCACCTCAAGGTGCAGTTCAGTTCCCATAGTCATCTCTTTCCTCAAACACCTTCCTGCTTCTCAGTGCTTTAGGCTTCCAGCGCCAGCTCTCAAGGTTTTTACACATCTGCTTTCTCCCAGGGATGCCAATCTGGCGCTGTGCAGAGCAAGAAGGGTGCCTGCACCTCCAGCATTTCCACACTGAAGTCCCCTCCCTGTGACTTAGCTGTGTTAAGCACTTACCCTGCAAAGATAAAGTGAGCTTTTATGCACCCTCCTCTTCAGCAGATTGCACCTATTTAGGAAGCTGTTTATTCTCAGCACACCTGTTCTGCAGACAGAGATGGTGGCAGGTGAGTTTAGTTCTTGGGTGGCAAGGGACACCATGACATATCCCAAAATATTCTGCTTTTTGGGGAAAAGATCTGTGCTAGAAGTGACTGATTGTTCCAGTGAGTGGTACACCCACCACTCCACCTTCAGGACCTGATGTCATGCCTCTGTGAAAATGGAATGAGCAGAGGATCAGGCAGAGACCAAATTACCCTCATTCCTTCCACAGCACAATTCCTCACTTTCAATCCTAGGCTGGTAGCCTCCAGGGATAAGAAAGCACATTGTCAGAGAATCGTTTTACATCCTGAATTTCTGCATTTCTGAAAATTTTCCTGAGGGCTCAAGAGGACTCTTTAGGTAACTAGAATCAAAACCTATAAGGGAAAAGATGATTTGCAAAGGACTGTGGTGTAGGACATGGGAAGAAATTCTGCTTGGCCAGACTTAAACAGGGGGGAAAAAAAAGAATAATGTATTCATATGAGCAATTAATTTATTTTTCTAGAAATGTTCTCCTGCTTAAATTATAACCAAGCCCTGGCACTGCTGAGTGCTATGATTTAATACCCCCATAATTAAAGACTTTGTTGTCATCCCAAGTCCTCACTGTGCAGAGAAAAATCAGCTCAAGAGCAGGAGAAATGTTTTTTAAAAGTCAAAGGCTGATTAGCATGAATACTTGTGAGAAGGCTTCCGGCACACAGCCCTCAAACCTCCTGTCAGCTATCACCCAATCCCCAGGGCAGTGTGGGTGTCCTTTCCCAAGCCAACTCATCCCAGCCTGCCCAGGTACATTCAGTCAGGCAAGGAACAGCAGGGTCCAAAGCACCCACCTAGGCCTTTCCTGTAAAGGGTGAGACAAACCAAGAAGCAATTCAGGAACACTTGGCACTCCGTAAGGGATGAGGGTTGTTTACTTAGGACACCCTAGAGCAGACACTGGCACTGTCTAGCTACAGTGGGCTCTATGGTGCTCAAATACCAGAGCATGAGAGTTTTAAAAAAAAACCCTATATGAAGGACTGCACCACTCACATACCAATCCTTGAAATGTTCCTAAGCCCTTCTTTGGGACTACTGCTTTGACAACACGTCAAATATATTTATTGTTTTATGATACTTAAGATGCATGAATAGATCCTGCAGCCTCTTTAATATGCTTCGGCTGTAAGGAATGAGTCATATAAATCATTTAAAAAGGAATTAATAGGGCCAACAAATCAATGAACTGACAACTTGAATGCAAACGGAGGGCACTGTATTCCACCAAAAGGACTTCCATTGCTCCTGAACACTCAATTACCTTCAGCAACATGCACCTTTCTTGTACTTGGGTATGGAGCTCCAAAATATCTTCAGTTGATGTATAATGTCCATGTGAACAAAGTGCTTTTACCATGAGACTGAAGCAAGTATAAGCCGTAAATTGTTTTCAGATGTCAAGACAGACAACTATAAACTTTAAAACCTCCCTCTTCTGCTTTATTGACATGTAAATTGTTCAAAAATGTTCTCACATTTCAATAATTACAAAGACTTAGACTTACATTAAAAAAGTAAAAACCAGAAAACCCCCAAAGCAGTAGTGTCCAGCTCTAACTGAGCCCCTTTATCAAGAATCTGAGAAAAAGAGCAAGTACTGTCGAACACTTAACATAACAGGATTAAATGTTGACTAGAACACTCCGTTTAAACTAAAGATAAGTGCACGTCCTATACAGTGTTTCAGAAAAGAACATTAGCCATTGGTATATCATTAGCCCATTTAAACTGAATTTTAAATAAGTGACATCCAACTGTCATAAAATTGGCACAGAAGGCACACTAGTGTGACAATGACAAACTGGATATGCCAGCCACTGAATTAATTACAAGCTTTTAATGAAACATGGTCACAAATCTTTGTGTACTAAATGTATAATACATGGAAGCATGAGATTAAATATACACGCAAAACATCACCGCACGTGGGCCATCGCAAAATATACAGGAGTGTGTTGTGCATTTTTCTACATGACCAATACTTGATTAATAATCATGGGGTCTTCATGCAGGTGAGGATACAATTAATGAGAAAAGCAGCACCCCCAGTTACACATCCTTCACGTTCCACTTTGGTAACCAATAAACAGACTGGTGGTTTAGTGCGATTTAGTCCCTTAGGTCAAGCAGACTTCGAGGGCAATGCGTCCATGAGAAGGCTTGCTAGCTAAACAGCGTAGTGTGTCCTTACACCAAAAACCCAGGAGAAACAACTTCTCAGGAGGAGAAAGGCAGGAACTAGGACTAAAATTTTTTCACAGCAGTAATTACCAGTATTTTAAAAGCCCTGACTAATGACTGATTGATGAGGACTAAGAAGCAGGGAATGGATAAAGAGAAAACTGGCAGTAGTCCTATGTACAAGACTAAAAAGTTGGTAGAAAGATAGAAAGACAGTTATGCAGCTGTATATGTAATGGCTAAATGAATTAAAAGGCCACAAAACTATAACCAACTTTTCTTTGACTTCCTGGTGATTCTATTGATGTTGGAAACGACCTACAGCTTCCTACCATTCTCCTTAAGATTTAGGAAAAAAACAGTTACGGGAAAAAGGGAAAAGTGTATTCATCTGAGGATGTAACTAGACCTGCTCACATTTCCTATTTAGAAGTCCAAATTCTGTCTAAAAGGATTTCCTGCTAATCAGACATTACATCATTCTATAGAAAAATAATATTCCTGATATTGTAGCAACATTATCAGTAACTCTCTCTATTCTCTTTCACCATAAGAATAAGACTATTTACTGGTGGCCTTAAATGCTCCTATGCAATAAAACCATGTCACAGCTGTGCAGAAAGGAATCAACCGTAACTGAGCAGTGAACAATTCTGCATAAAAAGCTCAATCGCTATTAGTAAAGAATTTTCTTCATTTCCATAGTTTGTATCTACAATCTGGATATATAATTATTCTTGTACAACACTAGAGAGTCTGTGTCAGTCTTGGCACTAGCATCTGAGACAGCTTTGCCCTGCTGTTGAACACCATGGAGCAGTGGATGACCGGAGCCGGAATGGTGAGAGCAGCAGCGTTACGCATCACAGGTCGACTGGTCCAGTCCATCTAGCGTAAGCTGATTCCTATGAGGAGAGTTGGGACTTGGGGGACCACTTGGATTTGAGCTGTTAGATGGAGTAGAGTGTTTGGTGGAGTCTGAATCAGGCTGTTAATGAGAAACATTAAAAAAATTATGTTTACTTGAAGTGAATTCTTTACACTCAAAAGCTTTCAAAGGCACTCAAAAATGAGGGTGAGCAACACCTACGAAGCAGTGTGCATTAGATTAATTCCATAGTTAAACATTCAAGCAAATACTTCCATTACCATCAGCAGGGTCTAGTGCAGTCCCAAAGGTGACCTCCTGATGCAACAGGAATTATGGTAAAGTATGTGGAAATTGCAACATCTCTGGCTCCTCTCCTTTAGTCATTGCAAAGCTTTCCTGATGGAATGCATTTATCTGTTCAATGTTGTTTAGAATTTACCATCCTGCAATTTTTAGGCAATTTTTATAGCCCAGGAGTAGGTTTATTTGCCCATATAAACACGTGAAAAATTATGGCCAAATCATCTTCAGTTTGGTGAGGAGGCAGGAAACAAGCACATGAACTGTTTACAAAACAGCAACAAGCATGTGAAGTGCCTGACAAATGAGTGAAAGCTGCCAAGAATCAGGCTGGAGATCTGGAAACAGAATATATTTAGTGGGTACATCCTACGTCAATATCTAATAAAGACTATCCCCAGTTATTTCCCCAGTGTTAGATTGGTTGTTGGACATTTGCCTTCACAGGCTGGTCTCACTTCAACAAGATGGCTGGCAAGTTTCCCACTATTTTGGTGTGTTACAACTCTGAGCACTGCACACATTAACAGCTAATCAAATACTGCACAAAAAAATCTGATACCATTGCAGCAAGTTATTTTCAAGAAAGGGAAATATCTATTTAGCAAATAGATTGAAAGGTAACATCCTTCAGGAATGCTGTTCAAAAGATTTTGCATGGCTCAAACAATAATAAAATAATCTATAACAAGATTATCCTAACATGATCCAGTTTATAAAGCCAAAAGCTATGGGGAAAATAGTATAAAGCCAAAAGGTGTTATTAGAGCCTCTTTCCAGTTTCAAACTATTTTTTTAAATTTAAGAAGTCATAAGAAATTTTAAGAGCTACCAAGAAGACAAAAGATTGTAAAAAATACCCTTTAGAATCTATCATTTACTTGTGTCTACAAACAACAATTACCATTACAGCATGGAATATAATGGAGTTTGTGAAGGGTGTGCAGAATAACCAAGTCAACTAACATAGTCCATCATAATCACCTTTGAAAACCAAGACTGTTTCAAAAACACCTGTGTTTAGAGATCCCCATTTTCATGTGCTTTTAATGGCTAACTGAAGGTGACAAAGGAAGTTAGACCACAGCTATGATCAGAATTCTGGACTTGGGGTGTACCAAGGCATCCTGCAAAAGTCTGGATTCAGGAAAACATGCTTCAAAATCCAGAGCATTATATGGGCCTGTAGCTGGGTACCAAAAAGCACTAAACAAGATCTTAATCAGGGAGTCTGCTTCCCACAAATTATTTTTAACACCTTCCTTGCAGAGACAGTGCTTCAGCAAAGCTTAGAAGAACACACATGATAAATCATGGAAATAAAAATAATGTATCTTCTGTATTTAGATTCAGGAATACCAGTTTTGTAGAGCCAGGACATTTTAAGTTTGGTGACTACTGGCACATACTCTTACTCTTACTCTTGCTGAAAGCAGTTTTATACATTTTAAAATATGATTCCGTCTCAAGTTACATGATAAAAAGTCTTCCTTAAGGCAGCACAGAAAATTACTTAACTAGTCATATTACTTTGCTATTCTATGCTAATATCCCAGGGAACATTTTTAGGAGCTTTGAGGACATTTCATCAATTAGTCAAATTTCCATTGCCTACAAAGCTTATTCCAAGACATAATAATTCTTAAAATATCACCCTAAGATCTTTTCACAGCTTTGCTTTTGTGCTGGTGTATCTAATTTGCAAACATCTATTACAGGCTTGAAAAAAACATTTTGGAAGGAAAACATCTCCATAAACATCTTTATGAAGTATTTCCTCGGGAATGTAATATTTTGGAAAAAGAAAACAATCCATGCCAACAGGATATCATTGGTCTCCATTTAACAGAAGCTGTTTTACCTCTTTGTCAAACTCCTGGTCAGGGTCGGACATACTTCGGGAAGGCATGGCTGCTCCCACATCACTGCCACCTGCAGAGAGTAAAGGACAAAAGGCACGTTTACACCTCCTGTTGACACCATAGATTACAGCTCACAAGTGACCAGCTTGCTTCCAAGCCTTACTTGATGAGGGCCATGAGATGTAGGTTTTGTTTCTCTGCTGCTGCTGCCGTGACAGGTTAGCTGAGGATGGACAGGTTTTTTCATCCTGTGCAGGAGGTAGGACACTCTATAGTTGAAATAAAACGCCTTGTTAGCCAGCAACAAAAGCTATCCAATGAGAAGCTGTTACTCATGAAAACTTTACTGTGCTTTTGAAGCTATTACAACCCAGTGTTGGTAGAAAAACTGAACTTACTTGACCACATCCACATATTTTCAGTAACAGACACAAACCCTGAGAAAGACAGAGAAAGAACTAAGCCCCATAGCAGCCACTGGAACCTGTCAGCCAGCAAACCCTCTACAAAGGGGCAGGGAGTGTACTAACAGCTGTGCTTTCCTTCCTCCTCCTGCTGAAACGACAAATGCCTGACCCACATTTGGACTATCTGAGAAAGACAAGAGAAAGCCTGACTGACAGCTCTAGAGTGGAGGGTACATACAGAACATACAAGTGTACCTTCACATCTTCCTCTTGTGGATTTAACACTAAAATAGCTCACAAAATGCTGTATTAGTTAAATACAAAATAAAATTATTGCTATAAAGCACTGCAAGTCGCATGCATTTTAGTTACCTCCACAGCATTAGTTTTTTTCCCCTTGTTATTGCTCTAGAATTGGTGAAGAGCCACAAGCATACCATATTCCAGTTCCTAACAGTTTGTAGCTACTCCTACCCTTGCTAGGGAAGCGGAGGAGGGACAGGAAGAGGAAGAAAGCAGAGGGGAGCCTTGCAGTGAGGAATGGTCACTCTGGAGAGAGATTTCAGCAGAGATAGGACTCATGTGATAGATGTGCTCAAAGCCTGTTGGAGGTGATACCAAGAGCAGAATGTTGAGAGGATGAGGGGAAAGGAAATTCATTCTGTTATTTTAAGAAGACAAACAAGAAAAAGGAAGGAGGAGAGACTGATTATTTACAAAACTACTAACAAGCTCCTGGCAGTGATATATGTCTTTCAGTGCCTCATTCATAAGTCAGCTAACAGTATTTCCTTGCACAGGATTTAGAAGCATTGCACAGCAGGAAGATTCACCTTTCTCAATAGCATTTAAAGAAGAATTCAATACAGAGATAATATTGGAGCCCATCCAGCTCATTTTCACAGTTTTTGAGAGCAAGAACAAATGCACATATATATCCCTCCCTTATAAATGTATTTTACCAGTGGGAGGTCCATGAGGACCTGCATTCCATCTCCTGGTCCCATATGAGCCACATGGTTGAAATTCGTTGGGTTAGAAATCATCTTTGACCTTAGCTCAGGGTCTCTAAGCATTTCCCTAAAAAAACCAGAGTGATTTTTACTGTTAGCATTCCCATTCTCTGCACGTCATCATGTATATTCAATTATGTACCACAATAAATTCTTACCGCCTTTGTTGTAACCGCTCTTCCTCGGGAACCTTAAATACAAATCTTCTTTTGCTCCTGGTTCGAAGCATTTGCTTCTTGCTGTTGTCAGACGTTTCTGGTACACTGAGGCCAGCTCCTGCTGTAATAGCACAAAGCAATTTCACATGCACAGGTACACACTGACCCAGACACATTCCATACAAAAGTCATCTAATGCAAAGCTAACATGGTGAAAATTAGTCAGTATGAGTTCCCCATTTCTTCCCTTGCTCAGAACTCACCTGCAAACTTGTTCTTGAAATATATTAGCCTTGGCGGCTCGCAGTTAAGGAGGTTCAGTGTGCCGTCCATGTTTAATGGTCTGATCTGTTTTGAGGAAGGAGACAGAGAATTACCTCAAGCCTAGCATACACTATGAAGAAACACCTCATTTGAAATTAACCTAATTAAGTTCATTATTCAAAGAAAATTACTTACCCTTCGCAGGCCAATAGTCTGGACCCATTCCATAGTGTTAACATCAAACACATCAACACCATACTCGCTATACACTGTTACATAGGAAGAATTGCAACCTGCATTGATTGAAAACAAACAGAAAATCCTAGTGTCATTTCTGTAGTCCAGAACTGACAAATATTTGAGCAGATTTCAACAGTTACAAGATTTCCACAGTGTGCAAGATATATTTTAAAACACATTTTTAAAGCCCCGGTTTCAAGCAGATCTTTTCTTCTGCGAGAATAGATTTGCTAATGACAACTACCAGCATCATGAAAAGATTTAAATTTCACCCTTGCAGTACTTTTTAAAACTTCACATTGCCATTTCATGAAATTGCAAAATGGCATCTGAAGTTTTCAGATGCATACAAATTTGCTAGGTGGTAGGAACTGAGCAGTTAGCTTTGCTATGGATTACTTCATTTCAGATGCAGCAAACTGACTATACATCTGTTGTGTGCAGAGGAGATGAGAGAGCCACCATCTGTGAGCTGGGTCACGAACTCATCATGCAGATCTGCTCTCAATTTCCTTCCTCTTTTGCTTACAGTTTTCTAGCTTTAGATATTCATATGTCGGTTGCTTTCATCAAGTTGACAGAAAAACGTCACAATGCTTAAAGCCCATAATTTGTTTTCTTTTTTCAACCTTTTTTTTTTTTAAAGCACGAAACACATCAGCAGACAAGTTTATTTTAGGTCAAAAGAAAAGCAGAGATCTCTAGAGCTTTGTATCAACATGCTTCTGCTCATGTAAAGACTGTCTCCTGATGTAAAGAGCAGTTACTAGAAACTTAAGGGATTTAATAGAGAGAAGATGCTTCAATAAACAGAATGAAAATAACCCAGTAGGACACTAAACATATCACAGAATCTTCTTAGAAGAACTGAAGTACAGTTGTGGTGCTATTTTTTAAACTCATTCACACAATGCCATGGACAGCTATCACAAATATGTAATACAAAAGTGATTGATGGTCAAGTACTTATTACAAGTGGCCTTAGCTGGCTTGGATGTTGAAATCAAGAGGGAGAATCGAGCATCAGGCAGAAACACCATCTGTAGCCACGGCTGATGTTTGCCAGCCAGAGCTGATGAGCTTGACCAGATCTCAAGTGGTTCCCAAAGCAGTGTCAGTGCCTGCACTGGGCTTGCCCATGCTACAGCCTTGAAACCTGCTGGCTCCAAGGCTTTGCACCAGGCTGCACTGGAGCCAAGCAGCCCTAGGATGCTCACACTGGTTCAGCACAGGACACCTGAACTAGGCTGCTGTAGGGGCAATCCCAACAGGCCACCTGGGGTAACAGAGCTGTGCTAGTGCTCACCCTGCCCTCTCCTGCGGTGAGGGCACTGAATGCTCCAGACACAAATTCTCTGTTTTATCCTAAAGCCTCTCTACAACATGCTGCTTTACCACAGCACAATCACTTCCACTTTGTTGGTCTCTCCCATGAAGACAGGCTGAGACAGTCACGGTTGTTCTCAGCCTGGAGAAGACCCTGGGGAGACCTTACAGCACCTTCTAGTACCTAAAGAGACTACAAGGCAGCTGGAGAGGCACTTTTTACCAGGGCATGGAGTGATGATAGGACAAGGAGAAATGGCTTTAAACCGAGAGTGGGTTTACACTAGATATTAGGAAGAAATTCCTTATTGTGAGGATGGTGAGGCACTGGAACAAGTTGCTCACAGAAGCTGAGGAAGAAGCTGCTCTATCCATGCTAGTGTTCACGGTCAGGCTGGATGGAGCTTTGAGAGAATTGGTTTGGTAGAAGGTGTCCCTGCCCATGGCAGGGGAGTTGGAAGCAGATGATCTTTAAGATCCCTTCCAACCCAAACCATTCTGTAATTCTACAACCTCCTGATGAGATAGTTAAAAAAAGCCACCGTCACTAGTGACAGAAACCAGGACTGAGGAGGGAGGACAAGTCTAATGAAAAGGGAAGTAATTCAGTTTCCTTTGGCAGCAGATAATGTTGCCCTTTTTACAAAAACAGCCCTAGGCCAGAACCACTCAGGACTGCACACACAAGAATGTTATAAAATAATTTACAGTAAGAACACTTCTAATAATAACAGACAAAACCATTAACTAGCAAGTCTAGTTTGCTGAAATGCAAAAAAACTGTAAAGCTGATTAAGGAAAAGGAAACATTAATTTTCGCTAATAGTGTTTTAAAGTAAATTTGCCACTACATTGTTTCCTTGGGACTCTGCTTCAGACTTCTGTACAGAACTAGGTCAGAGTAAAGCAAGCAAACAATTTCAGTTCAAGTCAAATAAAATTAAACAAATTCCTATTAGGGCCTGGCCTGATCAAACCAACATACACCTAACTCCTTGCTGTACTACTTAAACAAAAAGCTATTTCTTGCCTTCAATCATTCAAAAAATTTTAATTGCTATTTGAGTTACAAATAGAAATACTACCTTTATCATCAGCTGCCTTTGACTACTGAATACTGAAAAATGCTCTGCATGTGCCTCTGTTCTACCAAGCTGATAACCAATGCTCCTGAAACAGCAGTAGTTCAAAAATGACGCTCTACCTATACTATTTTTGGAAATTGTCCCCCTAAAATTAAAACCAAAAGGAGAAAAAATGCTACCAGTTCTGCCAAAATTTTTCTTTCTTGTTATATGTATGAACTTTTAGACTTGCAGTTACATTTCTTCTTCAACTTTCTACTGTACCTTGAGTACAGGACACAGAAGACACCTACAGACACACACACTCTAGGGGACCAAAAATCTTTACAGAATTTCACAGACAAGTAGTCTTGCACTGTCCTGCATCCAGGACTACTCTCTGTATAAGTTATTTTGCATTCCACTATTTATTCTTCTGTGTCCTGTAACAAGACAGAGCATTGCTTGCAGCATCCAGGATCTCCAAGTCCAAACCTACCACCAGGAAGGACCACGTGTCTGTTAACTCATCAAAACTTAAACTCAATATTCAAAGACAAACCAAAGCAAAATCGAATACAATGCTGAGTATTTTTAGACAAGTAAAGCAGCAACAGGGATATGGCAACAGAAAAACATATACATACTACAGGCAACAGGAGTTGCAGGCCACATTAGTTCCTGCATGCGTGACCTTCGACCTTGCGAATCGACGTAAACTCCCATATGGCTGAAGCAAAGCAGGTATTCCTCATTACTGAGCTCCACAGCACAAAGGGCATCAAAAGACTGCTGTGAGAGGAAGATAAGCGAGGGGTCATTAGGATTTACCAGGTTTATAGATTGTCCATCTCCTTGGATGGTCAACAGAGAGAACCCAGACTGGTAGCCAACACAGAGCTTGTCCTTGAACACAGTCATCCACTGTACAATTCCTGGAGCCTGAATTTCACTGAATTTTTTGTGGAAAGGTTTAGTTCTGTGAATTTCATAGCAAAAAACCTGTCGTTTGACAGCCACAAACAAACAAGTAGAAGAACTCTTCTTTAGTGTTCCAGTTGTAATCAATTGGCAGCCTTTAGTTTCTGCAAGCTTGATGTCAAAGTTCCCTTCTGACCCATCCAGAGAGGCCCAGGGGTAAAGGTGGACATGATGGTTCCGACCACAGATGAGGATGATAATTTTCTCTTTGGGAGCAAGCTCTATCTGGTACACCTTCTTGCAGTCAGCAGCTCGGACTATCACTGCAAAGGAAACAAGAGCTGCCGTAAGTTAAACAGGAAAACCACCAGGCCTAGAAACACTGCACTGTTACATAGTGATGCCTGAAAATTAATCTAATTACATGTCTACACAGCCATGTACCAGGTGAGGCAGAACACTTATTACACATTTGATTCTCCACTATTAATTTTCAGAGCAAACAATGAAACAAAGCATTCCTGAAATCCTCTCTATTCATAAAAAAAATCTCAACAACACTTTGTGGCAAAAAGCTGCTTAACGTGTGGGATAAATGGAAAAGAATTTTTTATACAATTATATCTGTACCATCTGTACAGTGCAAGATGTTGCATCTTCAGAAACTGGTCCCACCATGAGGAAAACATTGCATCTTCAGTAAATTTTGGAGGAAGACCAAATTATCAGAATACAAAGAACAGAAATAAAAAGTATTTAATGTTCACAAGTAAGGATACAAAATGCTGTACTGCTGGCAAATCTCTCAGCCAGATACAAAAACAGTAGAGTAAGTGCATGTAAAACGCATATATGGAAAGGCAGAAAAATGCTGTGTGTAATGAGGAAAGGATAAGAAGGAATGAGCTTAGGCTGCAGGAAGAAAAGTTTAGGACAGACACCAAGAAAACCCTTCTCAGAGCAAGGACTAGTCAGGCTACCCATGGGGAGTTTTGCTGTTTGATGCATTTTTTTAAAGCAGGGTTAGAGGCAGCTAAGGGGGTTAGGTACAATGTGTGCTCTTTGGGGATCTTGGCTGTACAAGAATTTTCAAGAAGGCAGTGAGTATTTCATGGGGTAGAAACCGAAGAGCAATTCTAAACTAGGAAGCTTAATAAGCATAAGCCAATTAAATGAAATTGTAACTTTAATTTTTCTGCAAGCTGAATGCATTAAAAATATTTGTGAATAGTAGTTTAAAAAGAAAAGAGAACTATTAATTGGAAATTCTATGCCTTTTTCAGTAACAGTTGAGTAATGCAGCCAAGTTACCAAATTCTGTAAACTTGGTAATAAGACTTTAGCTGTTCAGATCACACAGTGCTTTTGTGGTGTCCCCCCACTTGCATAAATAGACAAAATGTCGGAAGAAATGTTCTATGAAATAACCAGCTTTGCCACAGAGAAATTATTTTCTTCCTAGCTCCAACTCCAGTTATTTGTCAAGAATTAAGTGATATTCTAACCAAAGACCTTTGCTAAAAACAGCTGGCAGTTAATTAACACTGAAAATTATAACTGCCATAAAATGAAAAACAGATAACAATTATAAAAATGCTATTAACACACAGAACTGGCCATAGAAAACTCCTACTAAATAGCTCTTAACTTAAAACCAGAGCTGTTAATTAATTTTCACATTTACATATGACATGGTGATGCAGATAATCGTTCCTTTATGAAATGACCTTTAAAATTAAATTTACAACTTTCTTTTATGGAAGAAGCTGTACTGGAATCCCTGGAATTATTTGCATCTCAAGTTATGTTTATATCTAACTACTTAAAGAATGGTGACCACTGGAAGTTTACTCAAAGGAATGGCATTCATTACTGCTAAAAAGAATTTCAAATATCTGCTCTCTCCATATATAAAGCAGCTTCTCCTGGAATTGGGCAATGTCTTATTCTAAACAAGAGGCAGCAATAACATTTTTCTTTTGACCCAAAACCACAGCCCTGATGTCATTTATTTTTGAAAGTCAAGTAAGTCTTTAACAACCTGCATTCACTGCTTTCTTTTACATTGAAATGCAAGCTTTAGCATGACTAAAATCCAACTTTCAAATAGCCACAAACTAAATTACACAGACAAAGGAATCAAGGAAATCATTGACAAGACCAGCACTTAGGAATCTCTGACACAAGAGAAAAGGAATTGTGGAAAGAAGACTTTCCATTGGGGAAGCAGAACTGGATTAGGGATCACCTAGACAGAGTTGACATCTACAGGTCTATGAGCCCTGAAGGGATGCATCCATGAGCTCTCGTGAGGCTGCATGTGGAGTTCTGAGTCCAGTTCTGGGCTCTTCTGTTCAAGAAAGAGCTCCTGGAGTGAGTCCAACAGAGGGTGACAAAGATGGGACAGGAGCATCTCTCATTATGAGGAAAGGCTCAGGGAGCTGGGCCTGGTCAGTCTCCAGAGCAGATGACTGAGAGGGGACATCATCAGTGTATAAATATCTGAAGGGAAGGTGTCAAGAGAGTCCAGGTTCTTCTCAGTGGTGCCAAGCGACAGGACAAGAGACAATGGGCAGAAACTGATGCACAGGAAGTTCCACCTGAATATGGAACATGAGGAAGAAGTTCTTTACTGGGCAGTGACTGTGGACTGGAACATGTTGCCCAGAGAGAGCAATCTGCCTCGCTGGAGATATCCAAACATCATCTGGACGAAATTCTGTGAAATTAGAATTCTTCCATCAAGGTTAAATTTAAAGAAATACCTTTGTGGAAATATGAATGCAAATACTAAAAACAGTCAAGGGGATATTTCAGGAGTGTCTCAGTGATTTTTCCCAGGTTGGAAAAGACATTTTACAAATCTGTGTAACTATTCTCAACTCCCAGATAGTTAAAGGCACCAGAAGAACTTAAGCTCACAGGTCATAAATATAGGTGAAGAAAGCATTAGGTACTTTGTCAGAAATAATCAGTGAGAGCCAAAGCTCTTCACTCTCATACTATGAAAAGTGCAGATTTAGAGTGTTGTGTGAGTTTGGAATGCCTCAGGAATTATCAGAAAGCACATAGTTTTCACAAGGTATGTTAGGTGCTTTTAAAGTCTGAGAGAAAGAAAACTAACCTACATGAAAGATGGTGAGGTACTTTTCATAAGGGCATGTAGTGATAGGACTAGGGGGAATGGTTTCAGACTGAAAGGGGATTTAAGTTAGGTATTAGGAAGAAATTTTTCACTGTGAGGGTGGTGAGAGACTGGAACAGGCTGTTCAGAGAAGCTTTGGATACCCCATCCCTGGAAGAGTTCAAGGCCAGGCAGGACAGGACTTTGAGCAACCTCTCTAGTGGAAGGTGCCCATGGCAGAGGGGTTGACCTAGATGATCTTGAAGGTCTCTTCCAACCCAAACCATTCTGTGATTCTGTGAATATTCCCTACAGTAACTTGGAAAAGGATAAATAGTAGTAGCTTATTGTATTTTAAATAATTGCGATGTACATACAATAGCTATTTCTTGGACATACATAATGTCTATAAATTCAAAGAATTGTTTACCTCAACTATTTTTTTCATTTCTTCATTATTTGTTCAAAATAAGAATCTCATTTTGGAAGCAAACTGCAATACTAACCAGGCTTGTTCTTTGCTTTTCCATGTTTAAAACTGCATTTTGTATGGACTGACCCCAAACGATCCCCATGCTCATGTTGTAGTAATCCTTCTGGCCTCCATGCTTTCCCTACCATTCCAAGGCATGTATCCCTCTGTTATTTGTGTTTGTGCTCAGTATATCCAAATAAAGAGAAAAATGCTTCTCTTATTCCCTAATTATGATGCCTGATATCAACAGTAGAGGGATATGCCTGTGCTGCCCAGTGACTACGCAGCACACGCTTTGCTGTGCTGCCTGAAGTAGGCTCTGTGTGAATTTCTGGAATGGACACAGTAACACTTCAGGAAGAACAGACTATACTGACCCCATTTTTGTCTAGGCAGAGGGCAAAGTACATTAAGAACAGGAAGGAAAAAGCAGGTTCAGGAGGAAGCACAGGGTCAAGGAATTAGATAATGCAAAGCAGCAAGCAATCACTTGCTTTGGACATCACAGGATTGAAAGAGAATGTGAGTGGTTGTCAAAGCTCTGGAAGAAACAGACAATGAGACATGGAGGCTTTAATGGAAAGTCTACAGACTGTGTGTGCTGTGGATTCTCCCTGTGCTGGAACATTTTGCTTCCTGCTGTGGGAACACAGTTAAGGTGACAATGTGTCAGAATATGCCCAGTAACTCATCCCTTTAATTTCAGCCAGTCGACTCAATGTAATGATAATGATCAAATTAGTGTTTATATCTCACATTCACTTTTCCTTCTCATCAATTAACTGAGTGCTTAATACTTACTATACATGAAAGGCTGTTATGCAACCTATATTACAGCAGCCCTGGAAGTTATGGAGCTCATTATTCTGTATGTAATTACTGCATGCATTATGGCCTAACTTACCATCACGGGTCACCTCTATCACATACAGTCCTTCTTCTGAACCAATTGCTATTCTATCTCGATCTAAACCAAGAGGGGAAAAAAAGGCCATTAATTCAGCTGCTTAATCTTATCTTTAAAACAGGCTGTTTGCTTTGAACAGCTGAAAAAATTTCTGCACAAACAGATTTTCACCAGCAAATCAATTTTGCTTAAGTTCACACAGCCTGTCAAATGCATGCTATAGACCATATTGCTAAAACAACCTGCTGAACAACTCAACAGCATTATTTTCTCCAAAGGGATGAAGAAACCTGAATATCAATGCAAGATTAGCATTTTTCACCCATTATTAAATTCCTATGAGGGAATTCAGCTGAGGAATTTATTTCAAGGTGTCAGTGCTCTCATTATAGAAGCCCATCTAAAAGTTTCAACAACCTTCACACACTTATAAAAGTTAAAACAAACATACCTACAATAGCAGCAGCTAAACTTGCTTTAATAAGAGGCAGTGTACTGTCATAGGCTTCTTGTGGAATATGCACAACCTGATTCCTCAGTCTGTTTTTGTGCAGGATAGACTGCAACCCTTCTAGGATTCCAACCCACTTCCTCTTTTCATTCTCATTTTCTGTCAGGATCAGTAGAGAACACGACTTTGAAGGCAAACCTAAGAGAGAAGCTGTCACCTTTAAACAGACAGAGACAGTGAAATTAGTTAGACTAATAAAAGCCCTTTTTATCACACAGAACCGTGAAAATAAAGTACACTTTTTCATGACAATGGAATGATGTACCTGAGGGGCATGCACAACACAGCTAATACAGCCACAGTGCTTCAAAAAAAACCAACCAAAAAACAATACTGCACAAGCCACAGTGGTTTTGTTTAAAAGTATTCAGTCTTGCTTAAATATTCTGAATCCTAAAATATGGGAAAGGAATGCCACATTCCTTCCCCACAATAATCAATACATGGCAGTAAAAGGCTCCTTCCTGCTCTGAACTGGAATTTCAGCAGCATACCATAGCTTGTCCCGATCCCTCCCACCCACCCAAAACTGACTTAAAGTGACACACATGCTTTGAGAACCAGATGCATTTAAAACCAAAGGCATTGCTATTGTCAGTTCTAGATTTTGATTTTGTTACCTAATTTTCCAGGTATTTGTCCAGGGGGAAGAGCACATCATATCTCCTTTCAAAGCTCTGAAGGAAAGTATTTGAGACCGAAGTATAGTGCATTCTCCCACTAAATCGTGTTAAAATCACTATGCTTTCAATTAATTTTCAGTTAAATCATACCATAGATCTCAAGGCAGAATGTGTTCTAAACAGAAAAACTATCCAGGAACATCTGTTGCCTGAAGAATGCACACAGTAGTTCTTAATATTTTGTTTTCGTGTGCAGCATGAAGAGACTGGAGGGTCTGTGGTATCATGGGAACTATGCTTTCAGCCACAGACAAACAGGCCAACAGCCAGGATCAGCCCTCACCACAGACTCTGAGTAACAACAGTTAAACAGAAAAAAGCAACAAAAGATGTAAAAGTGCCAATCTGAAGGCTGTAACATGGAATATCAGACCTTCAGCCTACATGCCTTAATAAGAAAATCATTTTAAGGACGAATGTTGTGGTAATGCAACACATACACACACTTCCTTTAAGACTGATTTAAACAGTAACACTTATTATCTTGAAGACAAAATATATCTGAAAGTAAACTTGGGAGAATAGGATGTCAAAGACAGAAGTTCAGAAGTAAGATGAAGGTGAAGGGAGGTAGGGAAGGAACTGAGTAGTTACAATTGCTCATAGCTCTTACTATTCTGCATAAAGTTTTGTTCATGCCTAAACTGTAACTAATCATTAATATTTTAAAGACAGATGGAGGCATCATGGATAATATGTTTAGAAAACAAAACAAAACCAGATTCCAGCAATGGTTTTTCTTTTGAAGTACCACCATGTATTACTCCTCAGTCTTTTGAAGGTGGCAATTTACATGCAGTCAAATGCAGGGGGAAAAAAAGTGAGAAGTTGGTCATAATATATATTGCATTATTCATCATACAAAAATCCATTATTTGCTATGAAACTCAAGGCTTCTTAACTCAAACTGCTAAGCTGTGGAAGCACTCCACAACAGCCACTCTTACATTATTATTAAAAATGTGTATCAATGGCAGCACTTAGGACTGCAGCATCTGAATGTCAGTATGGCCTAACATCCAGCTTTAAAAACTGGTTACTAAGGAGAAATGTTTGAATCTGAGACAAATTCCTCCTCTTCTTAAATTCATGGTGGGTTCACAGGTGGGAACATTTTAATGTTTGGCAACATTCTGGTATTGTTTTCTGCTGGTGGAAGATCCAGAAGAAATGAAAATCTGTCTTTCATAGGCCACCAATATCATGTGTTATGTGCAACAACACATATGAAAGAAGGACCATATTTTCACACAGATGATGTGAATTAACTTTGAACTGTTGTGTACAAGCTGCTCTATGTGACTAAGCTATGCTATGTGTCTGTATCAGTGAGATGCAGATCTAGAACTAAATGAAACTGAGAAAAGAGACTCTCACATCAGGTATTAGTGGCTTCCAGTTTTAGAAATTCCTTCTTTTGAAGGAAGACATAGAACTGAGAAAAGAGGTGTAATTCAGCAGCTTCTCTGGTCCCATATCTAAATGGATATATTCACACAGCAAGCTTCAGTTAATTCATCACACCTCTTTAACAGGGGATAATCTGATCAAACCATGGAGATATTTTGTCATGTCTATCCACATACGTATTTTTACACAGGGATATTTGACAAAAGTGGTTCTTATTACTTAGATACCCTTTCAGTTATAAACTGCAGGCAGAAACTAGAGCAGCAAGTCAGGCAGGCTAAACTGTATGGATGCCTTGTTCTTAAAAAATATACACAGCATATTTTCTCTCCTCAGAAGTCCTTTCCTACAGTATTACATGTTTGCTAATTTAAGAAGAGAGCAGGCAGATGGGAATTAAAAAACCCAAAAACCAAAATAGAAACAAGGAAAATTAAGGTAAAGGTAGCAGTAAATTGAAGTATAAAAATCCACTGCAGAAAATACTTTTACAAAAAAGCAGAAAAGCAAAGACGAAGAGGCAGTCAAGTAGCAAAGATAATTCCCAAGTAAAATCCTGAAGGACCAAATAATAGGGACTGCAACTGACTGACAGCTCTTTGCTTTCTGTGTTTGACTGACTTGATTCTAAATGGATAAAGATCAAAGCTGCTGAAAACAGTGAGTTTCTGTATTCAAATGCAAAGGACTATAGATACTGGTTACTAATGTACTCTTCTCTAAATTTTAGAATTCTAGATTTAATATGATTTACAGAAAACATAGGAATTAAGTTCCTGTTGTTAAAAACTAAGTACAGCATTCAGATAGAACATACATTAATGAGGATATTATAACTCTGATTACTTTCTCTTATTTTTTTCTAGTATACTTAACTACAAAATTAAGGAAACTAAAATTTCAAATGTATTTCTTATGTACAAGGTAATACATGGTAAACTAGACCAGTTTCAGAATATTCTGTTACAGCATTGGTTTCTAAAGCAAGAGTCCAAAGATAAGCATGCAAAAAACAGAATCTGGTAATATCAATGGAAAAAGAGACAAAATAAACTGAATTATAATAAAGAAAATTTTAAAAAATCTAAACTTTATATTAAAAATGCAGCTAAAGAAGGAGAATTTAGTTCTTTACAGTTCAGTTATAAGAGGAGTACCATATTGTTCTTCTACGTATCTCAGCAGCCCTTGTAAATTCTTACACTTCTGCATAACTTAATCAACATCAGATATGGATAACACATGCCATTATCAGAACAAAACACTGGTATTTAACTGGCATTTTCTGTAAGAGTCAGTTGGTACCATACCCTGAATATACAAGGGATGTCTTTACGAGTTGCGTGTATTACATCCGACGCTAGGACAGAGCTCACACAAAAATCTTCATCTCTAGTGAGAAAGAGAACAAGAGCATCACATACAAGCACACACTAGGATTATTCAACAAAATCTAATTGGTATCACCACTGTTTCAATAGGCTGCAATCTCCTAACACCGCACAGAGGTCACAACTGCTTTGTTATGCTCTAACCATCCTTGGCCCAAACAACTCACAAGCCTCAGTTATGTCTCTACAGCATCTGGTACATGTAACTCAGTCCACCTGAAGTTAAGTGGGGTGGCTTTGTGGCTTAGTTTTGGTGTCCCAACCACACCTATTCTACAATTAGAAGCAAGAATATTGCTCTTCCAGCCCAGCAGACACATTAGAAATGAATAATTCATACCTCAATGTGTAGCAAGAGAGGGGCCTTTGGAAAAAAAGAAAAATCACATAAAAAGCTCTTGGCAACATAGTTATAGTTTGTGGGTTTTAAGTAAGGGTTTTCAAAACAGCTAGATTTTATTCTCTATTACAGCAAAATAAACAGACATCAGAACAACTTTTGCATTTCAGAGTGCTCCACCCCAGAGGGCTTGTCTGCACTAGCCTTTTTAAACTGAATTTGACCAAGCTGATCACCATAATTGCCAATTTTAGTGCAAAGATGACACTAATGCCTGAAACTTGCATGTACTAGAACTCATAGCTGTGGTGGTTAACATCTATTAAAAATATCTAAGAATCCTCAGATGACAGCCTCAAAGAGGCAGCTACAATAAGCAGATAAAGCATGGGACAGTTGGTGTATAGTATCTGGCTGAGTTGCTTCAAGCAATATACTGATGTGAATGCTGCTGTTTGCAAAACCTCCACGTTCCTGCTCCTGCTGCCGGCATGTCAGAGACCTGACACTGATAGTTCCCAGTGAGTGTGAGAACAGCACAGCAGTACTGGTGCAACCCCACAGTACTACTGTCTGGAAAAAATATAAATCAAGGTGCTTGGGAATGCAAACTTTATATTCAACACAAATACAAAGGTGCTGTACACATTAAAAGGTATTACACTTTTCTGATATTTCCATAAATTGAAATAAAAAAACCTCCTTGGTTACTTTGATCAATATAAGTCTCAGATCTTTAGTAGACAGTGTTCACTTGTTCAGGTGGTTCCCCATGAAATAGTAACTCCTGTGAGAAGGCAGGGTCAGAGCCATTTCCAGTGTAAATTAGTTGGTGCTTTTCTGCAGATTTTTATAACATTCCTGAACTTACTGGCTATGGGATGATCTGTAACTCAATGTTGAGGCCAGAGTGCACAGGAAAAACAATCTACCAATATACACTTGCTTTTTATATGCATATGGAATTCTAGGAAGAAGCATGCTAATGCTGTAAACACTGCTAATTGCAGTGTGACTATAAAGTCACTTAAGTGACTTTGGTTGAGCCAACCTGATCAGCCTAAACTTAGCTGCAGTTTATGTACAGAATACACATATCTCTTAGACCAGAGCTCTCAAAATCTTATAGTTTCTTGTGTACTAGAAATAAATACTCCTGTTAAGAAAAGAGTAGAGAGGATTGTTATTGTATAACAACACAAACCTGAGATCCAAGACCTGACTTGCCACAACTCCAGGCTGGGTGGATTTTCCTTCAGGCACATCATATAAGAACAGTTTACAGTCACAGACAACTGCGTAAGCCCTCTGCCACCCTTTCTTAACTCCTGTAGGCTTTGGGACCTGTGGATAAATAACTGATTGCTTATTACATGTAAGCATGTGTAGGAGACACAGAAAGCAGGACATTTAGAAAAGCTTATACTTAGATGAATGGAATTAAAACACATTCTATTTGTCCTTCAAAATAGGATGAATAATATCAAGTAATCAAGCAATCATTTTTCCTATTTTAAGCTCAATCATTCCTTGTTACAGCTTAATAGATATACTAACACTTGTATAAAGATATTAGGCTTGGATATTCCACCAATGCCAAAATGCCAGACAGTTTACCTTTTATATTATGCTTACATCAACAATGTCAACTTTCTTAAACCATTCACTTTGCCCCCCCTGCTTCTTACGAACATTGTAGTTACTAATCTACTGACCTTCAGCTCTTGTAGTAAAACCAAGTGTTTCTCCCACATCTAAAGCAACGAAGGTTAAACAAGTTACACAGATGGCACACGAAGCCTTAAGGCTTTAGTACTAGCTAGGAAATGTGTTTAAACATACTTAGAGGTTTCAAGCTGTAAGTGAAGTTAAGTATTCTTCTCTTGTTCAAGAACAAAAGACTGTTACCTTCACATAACCTTTATAGGCGGTTCCTATTCCTCTTTGCACATCTACTCCAAGAGGCCTTTTGGCTTGTTCAGGGGGTATAGGGCAGACCTGAGGTGCACTATCCTTGCAGGAAACATGGCATGCAAATGAACACACTGAGTACAAAAGAGAAAATTCACAGTGAAATGTGTGTATGAGGCAATCATAACAGGTGATTAACATAGTCTACGCGCAGCAAATTAATTAATCACACTGAAACTGGCATTCAAATATTGCAATACTTCAGCTCACGATGCTGAAGGAGTAAACACACCTATATATTGTATGAGACTCTCCAAAGCGCTTTTATTTCCTGCTTTTGGCCTATTCCATTTATAAAAGGCAGGAACTGAATCCATATTTCAAGGAAAATGAGTTGGGCAGCCTTGCTGGTGTTAAGTACCAACTAACCCAGTCACAGAAGAGAAATAGTATTAATAAAGGAGGAATAAAAATTACAGGGTAGTGGTAATAGGTGTTTAATTTGATCCACGTATGCAAGAACACTGCAAAGACAAAGTAAAACTAAATTGATAAAAAAAATAGAAAGGGTTGAACTATTAAACACAAGATATAAATAATGCATAAATAAAGTAGAAACCAGGGACAAGGACTGAAATACTGCATGATGAAAGAGGCATACAGATCTATTGCCCTGAGTTCAAATAAGGAGCAAACTAGCACTGCATGCTTTCTTACCATTTGCACCACTTTGTACCACTTTGTGCTGCAGCAGCAAAGGACAGAGGTCTCTAGGTCTTGTCTACAGAGCACTTCACACAGAAGCAGTACACAGAAAAAACTTGTAATATATGCCACTTCACGTGAGACAGACTACAAAAACTGTGGAATGAGTTAATGTGTTATTTTGAGGCATCTGACCCACAGCTTAGGGGTCAGATCTTTCTACTGAGATTTTGCTTGGTTTATCCTAGCTACCCTGTTTCTACCCGTAGGCTTTGAAGAGAAGACCATGACACTGATCTATTCTGTGTTTCCCCCTAACCATATTCTGAGAAGTGAGAATCTGGCAGATATCCTAGGTACATCTAGTTCTGTAATTACAAAATGTCAAAAGATTCCAAAAAACCTGGACACAGTCTGCTTCTGCTACAGCCACAGACTGGGCAACAAACCTCCTCCTCAGCATGCCTGAGAGAAGAGACAGCAGAGAGGGCAGTGCAGAGCAGGCTGCCTGGCTTGTTCTCTGAACTACTGCCCAGGAGGGCAGGGGTTACCAAGAAGTCATACATACAAAGTACTGTAGGTACTCTCCAAGACCAGGTGATAAATTCAGGTCTTTGAGGAGGCATCACGATTATTTGGGACTGAGGATATCAAGGTACATCAGTTACAGAATAAGGAAAATCCACAGAGTCTGTTCCAGAGTCCTCTGTAAGTGTAGCTGTATTTTGCCATAGCTTCTAGCATTGGAAAGAGGAGGAATTGGGAAATGCAAGTGATTTAGAGTGGAACATGGCAAAGTTTTGTTCTATTGGAGTCATCTCTATTTTTATATCAATGTGATTTTAGTTTTTCTGTAGCTGTTAAGAGCTGCTGTAGATTAGGCAAAATGGAAAACTAATGATGCAGAACTTAATCAAAATATACAAGACAAAAGAAGAGTGAAGCCGATAGCTACATTAAGGAAAAAGACAGTTTCAAGCTTGCAGGAAGAGATGCAAACCAAGAGTTCAGAACTGTCAGCAACAGGAGACAAAAGGCAGCCCCAGGGCAAGTGCTGGCAGAGTGATAGGTCCTCCTGGGGAAGAACTGCCACCAGAAGATCTGCCAGGAAAAAAAGCCCTGAAGGGCAGATAAGGCAATCTAAATGTGATACTGAGGTTGTCAGTGGAGAGGCTGCCACTAGCAAGAACTAAGCTGGGCACAGAAATAAAGTTATTTATACTGTAGTGTCTTCAACAGATTTGTGGCCTATTTAACTGTGTTCATGTGCTTAATCAATATACAGTAAGTATTTTCAAAAAAAAAATGCCTCCACATACTCGAACATGGAATTCAATAGTGACATATACATCAGAGAAAGCATTTTAAATAAAACTAATGGACAGCAAGAAGGCTACAGGCCAAATAACCTAGCGAATAGTCCTCCCAACATATGGGGTTTATGGCCAACATATGGGGTTTATGACATAACTAGATTCATGGTACCAGATCATTCCCAGAGCTTTCTCTACTACAGCAACAGAAACCAGTCTTGCCTTCCCCACACCCTCCCTTGCACTGTAACAGCACTAATGATAGTAGAATTAATTAACAATATGCAAGGGAACCATACTTCATCATACGTCACCATCATACTTCTAAAGTGACTTCAAGAGTATGCTGATGATGCAAAAGAAAGGAAAATCATCCAGTGGCAGCCACCCCTCTCTGCCGTTCCCTCCCCAAAGAAATGGTTGCCTTAAAATACATTAGTGCCTTGGGATGCTTTTTGAGGGACTTGCTGAAAATTTATAAAAAGTTTCACCAACTCACCGTCACAGGCATAACCTTGTCGAACTAATCCCACCATTAGAGAGGTGCAATGACTACACTGAGTGGGGCTTGTGAACGACTTGATATTGAGCTGGTGAGCTTTAGGCTGAAAGATACATTCAGGATAAAAAATGACTTCATTTTCTGGACTTAAATAATGCAAGTACCACCCTCCACCACCCTCCAGTGTGCACATTATGAAACCTATAAATCTGTTATGGAAGTGCAGCTTGTAAAAGGTGCTGCAGGACAACAGTAACAGTTGTATTTCCAACTCCAAAAGACACTCAAACCCAAAACTACAACCATGTTTTCTCATCCCTTCCAACAAAACGAAACCCATTGATATGCATTTGGAAACATTTGATTAAAAACACAGACCTAACAAACACACACATATGACAACCCTAACCAGGACAAGAACACACAGAGGGCTAATTTATAAATGGTATTTTTTTCCTTTGTTCTTTAGAATAAGGTTAGCACAGTCCCCCTACCTTTGGTACAGCTAGAGAAATGGACTGAATGGTGGGGGAAGGAGCAGCAGGCATCCTCTGAAGCCGAATTGGTTCCTGAATCACAAGAAACTGTAATTGAGCAAAATAAGGCTGCAAGAATTTGTTTCAAGATTGGGATGGCAAAACTTATTGTTCTCTGATTTTTTTTTCCTTTTTTGAAAATTATCAAAAATTTAATAATCGTGAACATTGCCATTCTGATTTAATAGAAACAGATTGTGTTTTAAAGCACTCACAGGAAAGCCTGCACACTAACAAACAAGCAGCAATACAGAAAACATGAAAATGAGGTACATCAACATACACAGAGCCAGTGAAAAGATTTGCAACTGTCCTGAAAGCAGGTGCAATTAACACTGAGACATTGCAAATAAGCAGCATTCAATCCTGCTTCTTCACAATGAATGCTGCAATATGTACTTATTGTGAACAAGGCAGAGAGACTTTCTCGTGAATTACTCTTCAGGGTAAAACAATGGGTCTCTTACTTCTTGTTGTTGCTCTGCAGTTACAACTGAAGTAGATGGTGAAACTTCTGACTTGGGACCCTGCATTTCCTGCTCACTAATAGAGCTGGTCTGTAAAAATGACAGCAAACACATTAGATTAGATACCACGAATCTGATTAAATGTTCTCATGTCAACAAAATGGAAATGAGACCCAGCGCTGATTTCTATATGAAGTACACATACATTTAACATCCAATCTGAAAAAAGATCTTTCCTCGAAACAAACCCTGCCACCTGATGGAAAAGCTGGAAGTACTGAGATGCAAAATCTCAGACAGCATAAATGCTCTAACAATCGTATTCTCCCAGCAAGGCTGTGTCTAATCTCTTGCTTGCAGGTATAGAATGATGTTAGAGAAGCTTGGCAATCATCCCTAAAATAGCTGATTTCTCACGGTAGCTTACTACACCAGGATTTTTCTAGCACACAGAAGCCAGCAAGTCCGCCACAAGAAAAAATCTTAAAGTAGTAACACTCGATCTTTAAAAAAGTTGTTTAAAAATGATTGGCCTCTGTCATTAAAAGAATCATGTCTACTTAATCACAATGTCTTATATTTCAATAAAATTTAAAACTAGCATCCATTACAAGCCATCTATTAATTTCACACTTAAATTAGCAACTACTAATTGCCAGCACAAGGGGGAAGTATGCTACAATTCCAGAGCTAAAGCAGCTGGGTGTGGAAGCAGGATTCTGTATTACTGTACTCTCAGGACATCATGAAAACTATGATTAACAAACATGAGATTAGACTTCACATCAATGATGTAATTAGAACTAAAAGCAACAAGTAATGAATCACTCACTTCCCAGCCAGTTTAGACAGGAAGACATCTCAAGTTCAGTTAGCTCACTAAATATGTTCGGATACTTGTTATTTTTGTTTTGTTCCAAATTGATTGGAAGGGATGGGCCACTTAAGATCAAATTGCATCATTATATAATAAGAACAATTTCAAAATGCTAAGTGTGATTCAGCTTTAGCTATATAGATAGCCAAACTATAAAACAGTAAGCCTCAAAGAGGTTTAGTGGATTAAGTTACAGAGAAATTAAGGAAGCAAAATATCTAGTTTTAGAGGGCCATTTTTACTATGACAGGTCACAACAAAATAAGGACACAAAACTACTAGCAAAAACTTACTTCTTCCCAAAAGGCTAGCAGAGAAGATGTAGACGAAGAAGAAACAGAATCCTTTGTTGTAACGGATATGAGGGATAAAAACGATCGCTTATCACCCACAGGAAAACTTCAGATAGAATATTAGTTGGCTAGCTAAATAAAATATTTTATATGGCCAAATGATACTCATTCAAACTAAATTAACCCCAAAGAATATGATACAAAATATCTTTATAAGTACATGTGAAAAAAAAATCATTAATGTAAGTCATCAAGCACAGTATCAGCAATTTTAATATAATTAATCAGAAAATGCCACCTGCATTTCCATGGCGACTATGTATTTATTCCAGGATCCATAGAATGGAATCTTATTTACTTATGGGCTTGATATTCTACATGTTACTGTTTTATTTCTATCTGGTACTTTTTAAAGCAATGTTTTAAAATATGAAGGTCAGTAGATAAAAGTCACTACTGAGAAAGTAGCATATATCATGCTTCTCTCTCTTCCCTCCACATCACCCATACAGCGCATCTTGCTGCTTCAACAGAAAGACAGCATAGATGTCTTGTGACTGGGAACAGCAAATACATGAACTGTATGAAAATATCACAGCATGTCCATAGGCTTTTTTGTTTTTAACAAGTGACAAAAAAAAAGAAGAGGGAAAAAAAAGGAAAAAAGAGAGAGAGTACACATCTCTGCTAAAAAATCTAACCAGACTGATGAGGTTTTAACCTGAGCCCTTTAACTCCACTTCATAAACACATTGTTCGTTCTGGTTCAAGCTCTTGGTTTTATCCTAAACTGTCTATGCTTTGCAAAACAAAATTTAAAAAAAACCCAGAAAAATCTTCAAGGATCAAGAGTTCATGAAGTAAGGAAATGTGATTCACTGTTGCATTTAACAGCTGCTTCCTCAGGGAATGCACAAATCATTTAAAGTGAAACGCCTACTTGGAGCTGTGATTTGTATGATTAGTTTGCTAAGGATCACAGGGTGTGTCACGATAAACTTATTATACCAACATCTGTGGGTCCTCTGATTCTCTTCCCAGCTCCTTCCCCTCTAACCACTCCATTAAGATCTGGAGCCAAGAATTTTACATATCTTTTTAAGCACTCCTTGAACTGTGTGAACATTTTTCCTGGTAATAATCAGCATCCTCCAACTGCAAAGCACTTAATTCCTTATTTGTAACAGGGTGTGCTAGCATCTCAAAAAAACCCTGGAATATATTTCATTCAGCCAAATGTTTGAGATTAACCTGAACAAAGAAGCTAGAATGGGAAGTAATTATGTGAACTTCTGAGAATATTTCCCAGAGGTGCCAGCTTCTCCACAAAATGCCAAGCAATCTGACATCTACTGGGCATCCAATTCTGTGCCATGCTGATTTGGCTAATATGCAAGATACCAATGTGCCATACAGTGCCTAAGAGTTACTTTTACATAATAAAAATATAATTTGGTTATCTCATTTTTATAGTTATTTTATATAGTAACTCACTCTGAAAGTCAAATCACGTGCAAGAGGAGAGGTGTTGAAATAGTCAAAAATGGAATCTTGAAAGTCTGGAAGTTTGAGACCTAAAACCAAAAGCAGAACAGGCTTAGCTAAAAGGCAGCATCACAGGCAGTGTCAGATCTCTGTTAGCACACAGTAACTTTAATTACCTGAATCTGATCTGTATTTTTCTTCCATTTTTTTCTTCAAACCTTCCATCTCTTCCAACAGTTCTCTATTTTTTGCCTCTGATTCCTTTAATTTACTGAAGTAAAAAAATACGATCAAAATGTAATCTGAAATGTCTCAAAGGCAGGAATGCCAGTATACAAGGTTGTTAATTTCTGGTCCTACATCTCAGAGTTTTGGAAAATGCCTTTTTTGGGGGGTTTATTTGAGGAGTATTGGGGTTTTTCATGTGGGTTTCTTTTTCCTAAGGATGATTAATTTTACTTTTCCCCTGAATTTGCACTTTACTACTTGACTAGATATTTAAAACTGTACGTGAGACTTCTGCTATCATTGCAGGTATCTGCCAAACAAAATTATTCCAAGAGAGCTTTGACTTTTAATTCCCAAGAACACGTCTAACTCTCCAGTTAGTCGAAGAAATTACAGTGAATTTGCTCTTATGCTTTTCTTCCTCACATGCCCAAGATTTGTATCTTACTATTGCACTGAAATGTTTACTTGAAGAAATTTTTTAAGTTCTCATTCGACTATGTAAGAAACGTGCTGCTGGTAGAATGGGATCCTCTGGCAAAATCTAACATCCCAGGCACAAGGGGCCATTTTAAGAAAGTTGCTGCTATTCTAATCAGCAGTTTAGATCAGTACATTAAACCCCGAACAGAACCAAAGCCCTCATTACCTTTCAAAAGATATGTTTGCATCTTTAACTTTCCGTAGCTCTTCTTGAACTAGTTGTTTGGCACGAATTTCTGCATCAAGGGCAGACTGTAATTCCAGCCTTGCTGACATGTCCAACTTCTGACTGCGTCGCACTTTCCAAAGTGGATCCTATTGCAGTAAGTTACTGAATATTACTATCAACTGTCTGAGGATATTTCTGTTCTTGTCCAAAGACATAAATTAGCTTTCACACTTGTTCAGAGAATGCTCTTTTAATTAGTTAAGGGCAGCATACCTGCTGCATGAAAATTAGCCAACAGTCAGACTTCACTGCATAAAAATAAAATAATAAGCAATTTGAATACTGGTTGACCATCAACACAATATGCTTGAATCCAAAATGCTGTATCACTGAGCATGGAAGTCAAACAGAGAGAAACCACTGAAAATGACTAGTTTTCACTGTACAATCTAGAACAGAGTGTAAAACTTGCACAGTGATGTAATGGACTTTCAAACATGAGATAAATGTCAACATTTAATGTAAAACATACTAATATAAAACATACCAAGAGTAGCAAAACCATGAGAAGAAAAAGAAAGGAAGAATCTAGATCTTGAGATGCCCAAGATACCTGGAACATTTGCCTAAGCAATTCTTATGCTTGCTAAGTAGCATATGCTATACTTCAGCATATACCATGCAATTCCTCTCTACTATCCCAAAAGCTAGTATTCCGAGTTTTTCGAGGCATTTTTCAGTGTGGACTACTTTGCTGATATTCCTTAATGAATACCTATCTAATCATAGATGAACTTGCAGGTAACAGCCATGAAAACCAAGACGCACTTTCTACGTTGAGAAGTAATTGCCTCAGAGCAGGTTCTGTAGAAGTTACAAAACCAGTTATAATATAAAGAACAGACAGTGTTCTTTATTCTGGCAGTAGCTAAGATAAAAGTGCAAACTGCAGTTGATCCAATCTTTCTTCCTACTAAATCTCTCAATATTATAATCATCTCCTGATGATGCAGACAAATGTTAGCTCACAGAAATAAAACTCTTATTGTCTCATATCCATAGGTTTGCAAGGGGTGAGTAACTTCTCTTATGTATAAACCAGCAGCAGACAGACTCAGCAGACTGCTGACTGGCATGGACATGGATGTGGGCTCCCATGCTAAGCTGCCAATGGCTCCCTTACTTTCCTTATGCAGGTGTTTTTCTCTTTGGAACCATATTCCTTTATAGGAGCTCTTCTACTATATTTTGGGGAATTCACATCACTACTGTATGGCAAAATTATGGCACAAGGTCTCATTGTTCTGCATGTAAATAATGCCAGATGTTCTTGGTGTGTCCCTTATCTTGTATTGGTATCAACCAGGTAATTTTTTTTCACAGAAGAAAATGTACTTTGTTATCTCACTGTAACAGCAATTAAAATTATTCAACTGCACATAACATGGTAAAGTATATTTCTGTACTCCCCTTTAGTGGTTTAAGTTACTGTTTCTTCTCTCCTCTACAGTGTTTAACATCTGTGATGACAGATACTAGTATGAAATAACTGCCCCATATAATTATGAAATTCTGATCAGATTACCTAGTTGGATTTGCAAACAGCAGCTAAAAACTAGAAAGCAGAGCAGTGGGTTTGTTAGGAAAAAATTCTTTTTAAGTACAAAAATGTAGCTTCTCAGACATGCCCAGAATATCTTGAATGTTTCCTATTTCCTTACCAGCGTTCGTGACCCCAGACTGGAACTTCTCAATGATTCTAGTTCTTCTGTCATCTTGGAAGCTAATGCTTGGAGATAGCCACGAGCATCCTTCTCATCACTTACCCTGTTGTGCAATTACAAAAACCTGTAACTTAGCAGTTTCATGGCTCATAGAACCAAATACTGTACCACCAAATTATCAGAGCGTCTGCATGGGGTTTAGGGACGTAACAGGAACAAATAGAGCAGGGAAAACTCTCCCAGCAACAGAAAACTGAATACACCTCAGATTATTGCCTGCTTCAGATTTTTCTTTTCTCTGATTTTCTTGATTGTGGCAGTTGCTAGGGAAACTGAAGCTTCCCTTTTGCCATTAGCAAGAGTTCTGCAGAGATTCACTGTTGTAGTTTGGAAGATGATCTGCATATTACTTGCTCCATTTTTATAAGGGCTACCTTCCAGTCCTTTTTGTTTTGCACGCTGAAATTCTTGCACACAGCTTGGTAAGACAGTGAACTACTGAGGGAAGAATGGGGCAAGTATTAAGTGCAAGTGCTTGTTCAATACAGCTAGTGAAGTTCTATATGTTAATGTTGACCTTTTAAATAATGACCAACTTCCTGAATGAATTAATCGAAATATTCCAAATTGGGAGACTTAATAATCACTTTAGAGACTGAAAAAGTTGACATCAAGACTCTGCTTTGTACTTGTTTTAGAGGCATCTGGCAATTTCAACAAAATTAACACTCAGAAATACCATGCTTTTGCTATCTCAGACACAGAGACAAGGCCTAGCTATAAGTTAAAAAAAAAAAAAAAGTCAATCAGTATTTTGGAAGTTGAAAGTGGCCATATCTGGATCTCTAAACAACACATACCATTGAATAATTTCTGCAATCTGAGCTTCCCAATGAGCAACAGACTCCTTCTTTGCTGCTAGATCTTGGAGCTCATCTTCCAGCTGTCTGTTCTGTGCTGTTAGTTTGTCCACAAAGGAGCATAGCTGAAACAAAGTATTAACTTCACTTGTGACTTATGACAATTTCAGACTTTTTATATATGTGTATGCCTACACACCTTTAGAATCTGAACAAACAAGACCACCTTGGGCTATCTGGGAGTTTTAACACAGAGCAAAGAACTGGAGGGGCTTCTTTTTAAGGAACAATCAGTTTGCACAAAATAATCTAAAACAAAGGAAAACAAAAAAGCAAGTGTAGACGTCAGAGAGGAAAGAGGTTTAACTGTAAGCCATCAGGAAGGCAGGCAGTGTGCCAGTGATTCTCTCTCTTTGCAGCCTTCATGAAGAATCAAAGGGTGGTGTCCTCTGAATTGTGGGAATCAATCCCCCAAAGAGCAGTACCAATATGCTAAAGTACTATGTAGACAAATCTCTAATATTTATATGGCACAAATGACATTTTTTTTATTCACAGGGCCTGAACATTCACAGATCCTGTTCTGATCAGTGAGTAGACTACTTCAACATCAGAGAGTAATGAAGTAAGAATTGTATGTTTCATAAAATAATTACCCTCTCATTTTCTGTTGTTAGCTTTTTGTTATCTTCCAAGAGCATAGATCTTTCACGCTCATACTTCTCCTTCATTGTTCCTACTGCTTCCTCCAGTTCACTGTGCCTAGAGAGAAGGGCAAGAAATAGGAACACTTACACTGTCACATTGCTGAACCCATAGACTGGGATTTTCAAGAAGAAATAAACTCATTTAGGGTGAAATACCAGCCTGCACAGGCACCCATGCAAGGCAATACATACACACAACACAAAGAAATCCATAGTGAGGGAATCATGGCCAAAAGCTTACCTCTCTCGCTTTGTTTTCTCTAATTTATCCTTTAATATCATGATCTCTTTCTGAAGTGCAAGCTGATGGCTCTCTGAATCATGTACTTCCTTTTTCACATTTTTTACTTCCAAAACGTGTGATGCTTCTCGTCGGACCAATTCCTCTTCATAAAATAAGATTTTCTTTTCCAGCTCAGACTTAACTTTGGAAAGCTCCTGCTGATGTTCTAGTGTGGCACCAGCTGCCCGGCCTCCCTGCTTCAACTGCAGAACAACACAAGAAACCATCAGGAAAAAACTATGATCTTTACATTTTGGGAATATTCTGTTAAGTCAGAATTGTCCAATTGGTGGCACTTTGGAAAAATTTTCATTTGGGTACCAAATGATTTAAAAGGTGCCTTTCTCCAAGTACTAAGCCTCTTAAGTGACTGCTCTGCTTGTATGACTGTAATAAGAGGCTGAAATGCGTTGCAGAGATAACAGATTTGGATCACACTGGTGTAGTAACTGCTTAGAATTTACATAAACTGGGCACTTTCAAGACATTAGTCTCCAGCAATTAAAGTCTTTCAAGCAAAAAAGGCAAATAAATCTGGATGGGTTAGGTCAGGTTTCCAGTAATGCTGTAGTTTTTAAGTCTCCCACTGGTATCAAGAGTTGAGCAAGCCAAACTATCGCAGCTTCTGGGCCATGAGTAAATATTTGTCAAAAACCATGTAACCTTTAGAGCTTCCAGTTCATTTTCCAGTTGTTTGGAGAAAACCTCGCTGTGCTCACGGAGCTTGCGTTCTTTTGATGCTTCTGCTACGACTTCTTCAAGTTGAGCTTCCAGCTGTAAAGAGTCATTTTAGGTCATTTCAACACAAGATAGCACTATCTGTATCACTCATTTCCTTTCCTCCATACGGCCTAGCAGCAAGTTTTACTTATTTCTATTTTCAGTAACACCACTATAACAACCATCTCAGAATGTCATGATAATTGTTTTGCCTTCAGTGATTCAGGCATCCATCTGTCACATGCAGAGAACTATTATTTTATGACTCTTTGTACTGATGTGAACTACATCAAGCCCATTCAGGGATAACAGCACAGCTTCTATTAAAGCAAAGAGAAGAAAATGGCTCTAGGAAGTCAGTGCAGCTGGGAAACAAGGAAGTCTCCCACATTTACAGGTCAGCTCCATGCCTAAGTATCTAGCAGCTTAAAAATCTCAACCTTTGTGCCAAATTACTGCAAAACACTTGAAATATGGACACTGAATATTTTTACTTTGCAATTATGGAACCTCATAAGCTTGATTATCCATTCATAGATTTCAGAAAGCTTATCAGAAAGACAATTTAGATTTAGTGGCAACTAAGGTAACTGCTGGAATTCAAGCAATTGTGGCACAGTTTAAAATCCTGACAGGAAGAGTAAGATTTGTTTTTCTGTGTTCAAATTAAACTAGCAAAGTTGTTTTTAAAAGGATTGTACTTAGAACTGTAGGACAAGATAATGAACTTGATACAACTGTTATGAAAGGGAGTACAGAGGAATTTTTAAGAACAAAGACAGGAGATTTTAAAGTTCTGCATGAAAGTATTTAATCAAATAAGCAACAACACTTGAATGCCTGCTGCACTCTGCTCTAAAGATGAGATGCCATAACAATTCACCGGTTCCCAGTTAACTATCACTTCTTGTTCATGGATAAAAGCCTTAGAAACTTCATCTTCTACTACATTTTCATAGACTGCCCTTCAATTTGCCAGAAGTTTTCTAGCAATGCTTATAGAGCTCCTGAATTTCTCTTTTACACTTCACCCAGAGAATACAGAAAACACAATGGTTTTTCAATGATTAAAACACTCCAGATTAACCACAGTAGCTTTTTCTTATGCCCTCTTCTGGCTATCCACTTCAGCTGATGTAAAAATACCAATTACCTAGAATACTAATTGGAAATTAACTTGCTTAAAGATATTAAAGATATTCTTGCAATGACTTAGTTACAGTGGAAGGAAAACCACATATTTAGTTTGCATCACTATTCCTCCCTTCAGCTGAAGAGAAACATTCAGTTAAAAAAATAACCAAGTCAAAATACTCCAACCTCAGAGCACATGAAGACACTCAATGAACTTCATGGGTTTCAAGCTGACTGTGAGTCAGACTCTACAAGAATCAAAACACCAGAACTAATAAACCAGGCATATAGCAAGAATACTTTCCTCCAGATTCAAATCAGCCTGAGTGCAAATCAGAAAAAACCCCAAAACCCCAGAAGACACTCCCAATTTTTCAATACCATCACATATGAGGGATAAGCAGCAGCTGAAACACAAGTGCTAGCTATTTTAACAAGCTACCTCTTTTCTGATCTTCTCTGATTTACGGATGTCCTGTCGAAGAGCATCAATTTTCTGCATGCTCACTTCCAACTCTTCCTCTTTGTCGCGAAGCTGCCGGGACAACTTCTGCTTTTGGGACCGCAGGTCTCCCATCCTCTCACTGAGCTCAGAGAACTCCTGCACAGCCAGCTTCCTTTGTTGGTGGGCATCCCTCAGTTCTTTGGACTGCATCTTTAATCTCTCTGAGGCTTCTACGACTTGCTGGTTTAAAAAAAATGTACAATAAATAGAGTAATTTGAACACCATATATTCTTTCCAAGAAGAAAAAAACTGGACCTACATAAGCCTGTCTTGACCATCTCACATAACTACTAAACATTATTTCTAATTCTTAATTTACATAGTTGTTTGGCTAAGCAGCTGCAGTGACATAAAAATACAGCCATTACTCTGCTTCTTGTGCGGCAGCTCTGAAACTACCTTTGGTGTCACAGAAATCTTTCTCATAAATGTGACTACACAAGGACATCTCATTTCTAAATAACTTAATTTTACATTACCACCATGTACCTGCACATTTGTAACCTTGTTTAAAGGAATGCTTTAGTAGACAGCAGATTCGGGAGAGACATCAAATACCCTGTACCAGCACTGAGAGGCTGCAGCAAATGTGAAATTTTTCAGAAAACTGAGGAAGAGTCCTTAAAACAAACTGTGAAGCCCTTAATACTTTAACTGAAAGTATAAAAACTATTTCCTTTCAGAAAGCAGTTAACAAAAATTAACAGGATTAAAATACAAATGGATGTTCGACATAGAATCATTTGAGAGTGGGAGGAAAAGTAAGAAAAAGAGCAGAACTACACAACAAAATAAATGTATACTGATGAAGGGAATTCTAAAAAATTTCTGCCATTAGTAGGAGCACTTCAGGGGGATTACTTCCCAAAAAGCAGGTATTCAGACCAGAAGCAGCAGATCTGCCTTCTCTGCTACTCATACAATCTGGCAAATAACTCCTACCAGTGATTAACAGACAGAAGAGACACTGTTCAATTCTAGTGTACAAGCAGCCCAGAGATTTTGGCCCACAGATTACTTTTAGAACCATATGAATGCTCAGGAATCATATGGCTGGTAGACCTGTGCAAAACTAATTATTCCAATACAGGTAGCTTTTTTTCTGTTATTATTGAAAGTGGTATGTAGTACATGCAAATCCCTATTTACTTTACTGCAAATTATTTTGCTGACTTAAAAGTGAAATACTGCTAAATTTTAGGAAGCAAACAAAGGGACAATTTACACAGCAGCAAATAAACTCCGCGATTACATAAAAGTCATCACCAGCCTTAAGCAATAATTAACCTTTTGCTATAAAAAAGAGTAAATAGGCTTTTTCAATGAGCCCTGCTAATTTCTGTGCAAAGATCCTTTTCTCCTAAATAGACAGGTGTACCCCAACTGTCAGCAGCAGGCCTGGTGTCATGTAAACTGAACCATGGTCAGAAACCCCACAGTTCTGCCAGGGACGCCAGCCAGGTATCTGCTGGGTCTGTGTCCTCTCTCATCATTTCCTGAAACCGGAAGAATGGAGGAGAACAATACTTGTATTCCTGATCCCTTAACAACTCATCCCAAAACTCTGAAGCCTCTCTTGATTGCCCTCAGACTTCTATTGAAACGGTTAAGAATCATTAAACAGCTTAATTAAAACCGTTCTTTAGGTGTTTGCTTCATCTAGCAGAACACATTTGAAGTAAGAAGCCCATCAACTTCCAAAAAGAAAGTGTGATACTCTGGAAAGCTACTGTACTGCTAAATAGGCTCCCTAACATCTCAGCATAGATTTAAAAAGCAGCTTTTAAAACACTACAATTGCAATCACAACGTACATGTTCTAGAACTACTTTACATTTTTAAACGTTTCTGTCTTTGGATCAATACCTTATGAAGGTCCTCCTTTTCTTGCCGCAGTACTCTGCACTGTTTTTCTAGTCCTTTCAACTTGTGAATGGAGTCTTCATGTTCTTGTCGAAAAGCCACTGCATCTGCAAGCTGTGCTTCCAGTTTACTTATATCTGTAGATTAATACATATTTAAAGGTAACTGGTCCCAAATAAATACCAATAAAACAAGTCACATTATTCATGCAAATTGGCATCACTTCGCTCAGAAAAACAGCTTCTTTCCCATTCCCACTATTTTAGACTGTTTAAAGTAACTTTGGGGCACTCATAATAATTTTATTTTTCTCAGCCCCTTGAAGAAATTCTCCCAAAGATTGTGATCTATAAGCGAAAAAGCCTTAGCATAAGGCTTTGTTTTGCTTTTGAGGAACACAACTTCTAGCCCTTGAAAATATCAAAGTAAACTCCAATTCCAGTTCTAGTAATGTGTTTCCTAAATAGTTTTCATTATGCAACAAAAAGCATACAGTCATTAGTGCATCCCACAAGACAGGCAAGGACTATTTATTTTCTAGACTAGGTAAGAACTAATAAATAGCCTGGGAAGGAAATACCATCCAGCACAAGGCAAGCTGGAGACTCAACTGCCCATATTCCTGGCAGTTTGTTCATTCCTTACTTTCAAAGAAAAATAAACAAATTTGATTTGAAATTATTGGTTTTAAGTGCAAAAATCCCAACATAGCCACCTTTATACACTTCTGCTCAGTCTTACCAATTCTAAGAAAATGAACTGCAATTCTCTGTTTTTATTTACTACTTCTATTAAACAAATAAATAAGAAATTTCACAGGGAATAACTGCCTCACTCAAGTTCCCAAGATCCCAAGCACTGCTGTTAATGCTCAAAGTATTATTCCTTTCCTCACTTCAGAACAAACTTCCTCCCACCCTACATGAACCAATGCTATTTCTTTTTAAATCAAACATACTGCTAGAGTTTATATTTACCAGCACATCACTGGTTGAAGAACTAGGTAAACCTGAACCCTTTGCAGAAGTAGAACCTTAGTCTAACTATTGTGATGCAAACCTGATTTCAGAATATGCAAGAATTGGTTTTTTTTGGAAGGAGAATCTATGTAGGAGAGTAGAGCTGATTTTTGCAGTGTATATACCTACAGGAAGGGTGTACTGTCAAACGAAATAGGGAAAAAATATTTTTAAAAAATCAGCATCAGCAACTCGGCATCTGAACTCACACTATACAGGCCTCTACGAAACTCTCAGCCAAGTCATTAGGATTCAAAACTACCATTTTGTTTATCACTGATTCCCACTTAAAAATTAGGTGCGAACAGGAGGTTTGCATGGATAAACTAACAGCATTGTCAAGCAACAGATTTTCAGTGATATGGGTGAGTCAGTCTTCCCTCAGGACAGATGCCAGTATTTGTTTTTCTGCAATGCTCAGTGCTTCCTAATTAATGCCTCACCAAACAGAAACACAAAGGGAGCAGGAGCTCAGAAATATTTAAATGTGAACTACTATTACACATCCTCCCATCTACTCCTTTATGTTACTAAAGAGCAACCAGACTTCTATTTTACCCGCCTCAAAGTAAAACCCCTCCAACACAATACTCCTCCGAAAACAGAGGAGTCAGAGAACAGGATCTCCTGAGATTTTCAGGGAAACAAATATCACACAAAATAAATTTAACTAAATCTATCCACACAATTCATCACACTCTGGACTTCCCATGCTAGTATGTGCTATCAAGCCAAGCAAGTGGAAGAATTGGCTAAGCGCTCATCTGGAAAAAACTCAAATGCCTCTTAATATTGAACATGGCTTTAAAAAACCCTTTGTTTTTTAAATACCTCAAGAACATTAATTCTACTTATTGCAAAATAAATTGCATTACTATAATTACCATGCCAGAGGCTTACCTGTTAATTTGTTCTTCAACCGTTCAATTTCTTCATTTAATTTTTTAATCTCCTTATCACGGCCTGTATTTGCTGTAACACACACTGGACCTTGGAGGTTCTGCACTGTCTCTGTAGATTCTTAAAATCCGAAAAGAAAGGAAAAGATTTTCAATAAAATATATTCCAATGAGCAGAACTAAGAATTCAAACAAATATAAACCACTGACCTTGCAGTTTTCTGTTCAAATCCTGCTTTTCTTGCTCTAATTTCCGTATTTTCTTTTCATAACCTTCTATTTGTGAAGTGTTCTTTAAGTCTCGCTGTACATCCGTATCTTTGGTTACAGTGTCAGACTGCAGCACACTCTTTAAAGTGCCTCTATCAGATAAAGAGCTGAAAAGAAATACTTAAGTTAGGACATTTTAATAAATACTCACAGTGGTCTATAGCTGTGACATGCTGGGATTCCACCAAATACGCACCTTAAATTTACAAGAACAATTAGTGCAGTAATTGTTACTGCAGAGACAATTCCCAGGGTAAAGTTATTATTTCCCAGCTACCGCATACGCTGCTGTAAAATTAAGATACCTGCATGCAGGATTTCAATAATGCAGATACACCTCCACAAACTGCCTAAATGATTGAAAATGTTAACCCTCTCATGCTACAGGTTACTAGTACCTGGCAGGAAAGGAAGCAGGTAAGTGTACCTGCACTGAGGTACCTGAGGGACAACTCCAAAAGTTTAGTTTAAAGCACGGCAGAGATGGATTTAAGTTAAGGCACATAATCACATTATGAAAAGGATGACATGCATGTTTTGGGTTCATGGGGTAACAAATCCACGCAAAGAGAAATAAGAAAATAACTAACAGGGCAGAATACCTTAAGATCAGAGACAAGCATATGTTTGAGAGATCTCTGAAGTCAGATGGAGGCCATTTCAAAGATATACAAAGTGAGCCACTTTGTCCATGCTCAAAACCCTCTCTGTTAACTTGTTCTACCAGCAGGACAGTGGAGCAATGAGATAAACCTGAACAGCTCCTGGCAGGTGTTCAGCGTGGACAAGACTTGCTCTCAGCCTCTCAGTGAAGAAACTGCAATTGACACATCTAGTCCCTTAACTTTCTGTCGTTTCAAATAGATAAAATATTAAATACAAAAGCACCTAATCCTGGTAAACAGAACCAAAATATCTTCAGACATTTGAAATAAAAACAAGGGATAAAAGTTAAGCCAGAGGTTCACCTATGGACATACACTTTTCTACATGTTTATAAAAATGAGAATTCCCAGGAATTAGCTGCATATCCTTTGCTTACCTATCAGTGGTGTAAGTAAACCCAACGAATGGTAAATGCAATCCAGAAAAGCCTGTATGAGAACTTGGTGGCACCACTTCCTGCATGAAAACAACGTGCATGAAAACCCAAGAGGGAACCCATACAGAGTCAGACATTTGATTGAGCCTCAACAGCTAAAAGAGAGACAGCTAAATGAAAGATTTTCCTTAATACACCGACTGACAATTGGCAGTTATGCTCCACTGCCCCTGGACAAGCTTTATTTCAGATTAGATCACCTAATATAATGACTTGAATTTCGGAGCCTCTTGAACTGGCACTTGAAAGGGCAGCATTTCAACAAGTTCAAAGCACAATGCAGCCAGTAAAAGGAAACCCGAAATTTCAAGTTCCTAATTAAAACTGACCTGGCACCAAAATGCATGCTGTTAGTCTTAGTGTTTTAGTTACTGTCAGACATGTAATCAAAAAACATGCCAAAAGCTCTTCATTTCTTGGAATACAAGCTGGTGAACAAATTACCACAAAAGCTCTCTACTCCTCCTGACCCATATGTAAACTACAAGACAACAGAAATAGAGGCGTTCCAATGTTCCCTATTCCAAGAACCAACCTCCTGGTTCTTAAGTGAGTGGGGAAGTAGCAGGATGAGTCCTCTCAGTTGGACATCTGTGCTTGCAAACTGCATGGAGAATATATGTGTCTTTCTAAAGACAGATTTTTTTTGTTCACCTTTGAAAAGGAATAAATGCAAATACTAGCACCCTGTAAAGGTAAATTGACAGAGCAACTAAGGCACTTTTTTCCCCACCTAAATATGTTTTAACTTTGACCATGTAACAGTAATACATTGTGGCAAGTGCTACCACTTAGAAAAGCAGCTCACAATTTCTGATAATCCAAAATGCCAAAGAGATTAAATACTTAAATTTTTTGCATTTGAAGTGACTTGTTCTTCATCTCTTACTTTATTTATTTTGAAATACGTTCTCAATACTACCTTACAGTGCAGCAAGGTTGCATACTTCCATCAGTAATATTTAAAAACAAGGACTCACTGGATTTCTTAGTACATCATCATCTACATCAAAGTTCGAGGTGTCAGAAGGACTGCTAACTTCTGGAATGTAAGGTGCTTCTAGGTTTCGGATGTTATCCCAATTAAGTCCTTCAAAAAACGCATGGGACTTAAAATCCTCTATTCCATTCTGTCCCAGTCTACGCTCCCTGCTGCAGATCAGTCGCTGAATAAGATCTTTTGCTTCTTCAGACACATCTGTAACATGGGATGGAAACTGAAATCGTTCCTAGACAACAAAACAAATAGAGAATTTTTTAGAGAAGGAATTAATTTCAAAACTTTCAACTGTAGTTTAAAAAAAACATGCTAAATTACACCAATAAAACTGAAAATGAATAGTCAGATACTGTTCTAGTTACAGTGAGCAATGACAGAGCACAATTCAATACATTCAGTGACAAACTTTTTGTCCTAAATTGGATTTCAAGGACAAGAAATCATTTTTCAATTTCTTTAATACAGATCTGTTTGATCTGTGATTACAGTAACTCTGCAAGAAAAAGCAAACTTTTTTTTAAGACATATCAAAATTTTTACAGACTACAATATAATAAAGGTCATATAATAAAGGCAGACCCTCACTGGTATTCTTACTCAGAGGTCCACTGATCCTCCTGGAGGATGCACTCCTTGAGATTAAACTAACTTCAACTCTTAAAACCCCATCATGGTAGTCAATTCTTTACCAAATGTTGTCATATTTAAAAATGTGTTTTTCTGATTTATAGGTTAAATACCTGTTGTTCTTACCAAAAGATAATCTACATTTAAAATATATATATATATTATCATAAACAAACATTAAGATCTAAAAATTGTAATTACCACTAATGACTGAAATTACTCTTGATTGAAAAAGCTGGGAAAACTTTATTTGCATTTTAGAGTGTTACTACTATTACTATATAGTCAAGAAAGGTTTTGGGGGGTTTTTTGGTTGGTTGGTGGGGATGGCATTTGTTCTTGGTTTGTTTGTTTGTTTTCTGGTACAAGACAATAGCATATTTTTACGTATTGCAGAATCATTGAATGTTTGAGTTGGAAGGAACCAGAAAGATCATCCTTTCAGTCCCTCTTTCTTGGACAGGGATGCCACCCACCATATCAGCTTGCTGATGTGCATGTGTATATACATTAAAATAGACATATATCCATGCATTTTAATACAACTTTTCAAGTTTAAAAATGAGATTATTAAGGACTAAATGATCATAAATGAAATTAGACTTTAAAACTTCAAATGAAAAGCATACAATCATATTGTGTGTCCAAATGAGATTAAAATATTAAGTTTGCAAGACACCAGCTTCAAATTTCCTCCCGTTTAGCTCAAGAGCCAGGCAGCCAGAGTTTACACTGGTTACAGTAGCAATCATTAGTTCATTGAAGGAATTAAAGATAGAGAGAGATTAATATTCATCACAGCAAGGGTGTCAGCTCTGGCAAGGATTTCATGTCCTACCACTTCATGATCCTATCATCCCATCCTATCATTTCATACCCTATCCCTGCTTCACTGCGAGAGCCCAGCTCTGTAAACCCCAGTAAGCTGCACTCAGCCAGGGAGAAGAAAATGCAATAACACACCCTATGCAACAGCTTCTGGCTACCTAGGGGAAATATGCACATAAACACGTCCTTCTAATACAGCTCTTGCAATGACACCACGGACTGGTTTATTCTCACTCTCTAATGTTCAAAATGCACAAGTTCCAATACCTCCCTACCACTCTGACTCTGGACAAACCCCCTGACCGCATGTTCTTCCTGCAGCTCAAGTTCACGGTTTGCAACCCACAGCCACTCCAGGCAACTCCTCCCAAACTCAGGTTCTTCATGCAGCTCATATCTACACTGGTTGACTTGCCTGTTGCCTTTTTGGTACTGTTATCAGTGTGACAGAAAATGTGCACAGCTGTGTAAATAACGCATTACTTCATTTCTCCTGCACAGTCCAGAGGAAACTTTGATTGAGCCTAACACAAGAGTAGATTTTAATTTTGATTTTGTGATGATTACTTAGACTTTCCAACAAGAGAATCAGCATTTAGAGAAAAATTTCAATTTGTCAAAAATTGACATTCTGCAGTTCAGAGAAGCAGGCATTCCTAAAACCTGAACCAACAAACCTACACCACATGAATCAAAACCACTGTGAAAATGCAAAGAACTACCATCACTTCAGTACCTTTAAGTGGTAAGTTTCTCTGTAAACATTACAAACTCAGAACACAAGAGATTTAATACAGGTCTTACTTCATGATTCATAATCTTCCCATAGGTTTCCACTAGTGACTCTGCATAGAAGGGTGTTTCACCATACAGCATTTCATACATGCAGACACCCAGGGACCACCAGTCACATTCAGGCCCATATTTCCCCATTCCATCTTCCATTGCTTGCAGTATCTCGGGAGAGATGTAGTCAGGAGTACCCACTGCTACTGATGACTGTACCTTAAAAATAAGGCAAACATAATTCTCCTAAGTTTTCAATTTCTCTCGGCAACTTTTTTACTCAAACACTAATACTTCTGACAAACAGAGACACCAGGACATGATTCTGGAGAAGGACAAGATTTATAAATTCACAGCAACATAACAAAGAGAATACTAAGAAAGTAATAAAGACTGCAAAGATTAAGTTCTATTCTACTAAAACATAAAATCAGTTGATATGTTTTATTCTGAACACTGTAGAAACCCAAAAGAATCACAGCAATTGTGAAAGCAGAAAGACAAAATGTATTTTGCCTTTGTGTCTGTTTATACTTTAAAATTGCAATTGGCTGCCAGAAGTTGAAATGAAAAATGAGTAAGTAGGGAGATCAAGTCCTACCCCTGAATTTTACAGTTTCATTTGAAGATCATAGAACAAGTTTCCTGGGTACGTTTTATTATGTCAGAAATCAGTCAAATGTTCATTGCCTAATGTGCAACAGGATGCACTACAGGAGTAAGGTGGGGAAATTACCCTGTGCATAAGCAGTAGGGAAGCCCTCAACATCAGGGCAGCACAGCTCTAATCTCTAGGAATATGTTCTCAATTCTAATGGCTCCTTCATTTTGCATTTCAATATAGTAAAGCTCTGACAGGCATTTTATGGCTAGGGAACCTCACCAAGATGTGAGTTTGTGCCAAAACCAGTGAACGATGCTGCATGCCATACTTTGGCAGGACTGGCAGCCCTGGAAGCGTCCTAATTGAGGCAAAACAAACAAAACCTGTCACAAGTAATTTAGCTTTTAGAGGTATATCCAATCTGCTGCACAAGATGGCCAATTACCATCATGTTGCTGTTCAATTTGTCAAAGGCATACAAAACAAACTGCTTATTAATTATAGAATCTAGACAATCGTTTAGGTTGGAAAAGACCTTTAAGATCATTATGTTCAGCTGTTAACTGAGCACTGCCAAGTCCACCTAAATGATGTCCCCAAATGCCACATCTACACGTCTTTTTGATACCTACAGGGTTGGTGACTCCACATTTGCAGGTACCTAACAGGTGTAGCTGGTCAGTGACCCTTCCCCCCTAGACTGAAATGGTCATTAGAAGAAAAAGTGATAACTTTAAAGGTTAGCAGCCTCTAAAAAAAGGTGATGACCATGTCAAAAATGCCTTTAAGTATGCTGAGTTATACCGTACCCTAAATTTTTAATATGTCAGAAAGTTCACCATCTATCACATCCCTGATGCACACTGATGATGTCTAATCTCTTTAAAACCAACAACTTACTTATAAGGTCCCACTCCCAGCGACCCAAATAAATTTTGCTTCATACATACTGTGCCATCTTCACTCATTTTCAGACAGGACCCAAAGTCTGCCAGTCGTATGTGGCCATTCATGTCCAAAAGAACATTATCAGGCTTTATGTCCCTGTTATAATAGAAAAAAGTGAAAATATTTAAACATACAGTATTAGCTCTGCTTGTAAAGATTAATCTTGCATCAAAATAACACAGAATTTTACCCACTGATGTAAACTCTTTTTATGGTACTATTTATGACTCTCTCCTCCTGACCAACCTTAAACCCACCAGTTTTCTTGCATCATAAAATCTGTATTTCTTTTCAAATGTGAAGTCCCAGATGCCACTACATGTGTTGAAAAACTTAAGAAAATTGTACAACACCTTCAGCCTAATCTTTGAGGAGGAGACTACAATTACTAGTAGTAAAAAAAAATAAGGTGCTCTTATACACCTTGCTACAGATGCGGAAGCTGATAATGTCTGATTTTTAATGTGCTGAATTCCAGTTTCACACTTACAGAAACTTGTGAGAAAAACTGTGATAGGTTTGACAAAGGGTCCCCATATGTGTAAAAATTCTGTCAACTTGATACATTTTTCCAACACAAACTTGAATTAACCTTTTTTAACCAAGGGCTAATGCTCTGAAATTTATTTCTAAAATGTCACTAATACTGCTGCTCATTAGCAGTATTAATAGAAAATACTAAATGTTAATCTATGCCTGTCAACATTAAATTTAAATGCATATTTACTTGTGATAATACACAAAAATATGTGCTGAGAAAATTGGACTACGTCATTATGCTTGCCCAACAAATTAATAATTCTGTATTGTTTAACTTATTCTATACATTTCAGCTCCAGATATTGTCAATGCTCCCTTACAGTCCCACAACCACAAGTCAAGCTTGGTAGTTGCAGGGGACTATGAAAACTAGCATACAACTATACACTAGTTTGTTTGTTTGTTTTTTAAAGAACTGCTCACAGTGCCACTTGCAGCATGAGCCAAAATCTGTTTGGTGTACAGCTCTCACTTTCCTCAGGGACCAGTACTGCTGTTCAGAAAGGCTTAATGCCCCCTCTCTGAGCTCCACTGTCTCCTATCTACAGCTAACAGGTCATATAAGCCTTTAAAGGGTCCTTGAAACCCTCTCCAGAGCAATCATGCTTCCTCCTAATCCATTCCAGTTGCCAAGCAGTAATTTCTTGGGCATTGGCACATGTCCTTTTCAAAGCACGTGTTTTGGCCACAGACCCACATACTCCTATTGCCACAACAGACTTTCATTCAGCCCCATGAAAAGATGTAGCTGCTCACTAAGTCAGGCCACTTTCCTTGGAAATCGGTGTAATGGTGCCTCTGGTGAAATTCTCCGAGGCTGTAACATTTTTAAATCCCCAAATATTGTCCACATTTACTCACAGGAGTTTTAGAGAGTTTAAATATCTTTTCTTTAAATTTTTAAAACAGCAATCAAAGTGCAAACAAAAGAAGAGTTCAAAGCATTGTAGCTGAGAATTCCCTATGCTTTTTAAACTTTTAATTGTACAGCTACTACCAACCACAACCTAAGTTTACTTGATGGTAGCCACTGATTCGAAATATACATCTTGTGTGCAAAAACAATTAGACCAGCATGTGCCCACTGATTACAAAACTTGTTTGAGAATGACCTCAGGTAAGCAAATGCACTGATGTTATCATGGGCTTACTGTGCATAAATTCTGCAGAATGTCTAAACATCTGTACTAAGTTCAAACCATTTCAAACAGCTTCAAACTTCTAGGATGGCTTGGACAAAGGCTGATAAATATTTATTAAGTGAATTGAGAATAAGTCAAGAGCCGTGATTAAAAAGAGAAGTGTCAGTAAAAGGTTGGTCAGATAAATGTCACTGCTTCTGATATCCATCTATCAAAACTTGATATTTAAAATATAATCGCTTATACAGCTATTACACAGTATACTGTAAGCATGCATGCACAGTAGCTTGCCTGCTGCTACTGTACCCAGCTGTATACATAGAAGTATCTTTGGAATTAACTTCTTATAACTGCATGTGTATTTTTTGCCAAATGAGAAGGTATTTACCTGTGCACATAATGCAGCTCATGTATGGAATGTATAGCAAGCACCATTTCACCAATGTAGAACCTAGCCATATCTTCAGGAAGCTTGTCTTCAAACTTACTGAGAAGTGTCAGCAAGTCACCACCAACATAGTAGTCCATCACTAGATACTGAAAATGGAAATAAAGTAGTCAAGTACTGAGAGACAGCAGCTAGAAAAAAAATTGAAGTTCATCAGTTAACTCCTGAAAAAAACCCTTTCACTATTTTTTTCTATGTGTGTGAAAAGTAGTCAAAATTGGTGGTCTTCTGTTACACTTTTACTTATTTACTTAGTATAAAAAGGTATCATATTCCTTTAACAATCACAGTAAGAATGACACATCAGCATTTAGCTCCTACGATAAAAAAAACCCTAAACAAAGTATGGCAGCAACAAAGAAGTAAATCAGGGTGAGTTTATGTCTGTCTTAACTAGTATCACCAAAGAAAATCATCTAATATCACCAAAACTAATGTAGGTCATCAACTCTTAAACTGAAAATTTCCAGAGGATGATGAAAGAAAAAAAGAACTATAGTTAAAATCAATATTTAATGCAGCTTAAGTCTAAAATACACATTTCATTACTACTTTTAGTTTTGTTACCATTTCAATAACTACTCGTTGTTCCTCAAGTGGCACTTATCACATCAACATCTTCAAATACGCATCTTGGCACATTTCACATCACGGAAGCATAACACAGCTGGCAGGAGCTGAATGACACTATACATTACATTACTCTACTATACATGGATGCCCACGAAAAGCCAAAAGCACTGTCAAGCCAGAGGCACTAAAGTGAGAAACTTAAAAGTCAAAGATTAATGTTCCTTTGAATATATTTCAATGAAAAAGTAAACAGCCTCCTAGGCCAATCTGCAATCACTCTATCCATGGAAAGGACCAATACTGATAGGGTGACATGAAAGAAAAGGACTCAGGAATGTTTTTTGTTTCTCATACCACAAAACAAAGATTATGTTTCAGATATTTCATTGTAATAGCCACCTAAATCCAGACCACCACTAGTACTACCAGTCTTAAGCTGTTTTGCTCCATGTTTCCCAAGATGATTTAATATGTGGATTTAGGACTAACTTATTCTGGAGTTAAGTTTCCAAAGCAGTCACCTTATTTTTCTCCTCAAACTAAAGCAACATAGAATCCACTGTCCCTGCCACAGATTCACCTTCCACAAGAGAAGCAAATGAAAGAATATAGGAATGCAAAGAACGCAAAGTACAATATTAACCATTTCCTCACTGTCTTTTGGATTAAAAGAGTGACTCGAAAAGCCACAAGTTTTGATATTTTTCTCTATCTTATTCAAATTACAGCTTAATTTGATAGGCAAATTGCATCATTTATATTGAAATCAATCTGTGGGTATTGCTTCAAGGAACTTTAAACACATACTGAACACTGTACACAAGCAACAATTACGTTTGAAAACAAAAGACTGCAGACAGAAACCATCAATCTTCTAAGAGGGATATTATCTTGAGACAGTTTCTCTCCAATTCAAGGCAAAGAGACTTTATAGAGCCTTCTGTGGGAAGTGAAAGATCCTGCTTGTCAGAGACAAGGTAATGCACTTCCATCAGCTCCCAAAGCATTTATAACTCAACAAGAACTCAGGTGACCCATGAAGGAAGGCACTCGGATCACAGAAAGATGGTGAGACCTCTTCTATGAGGAAGCAGAACTTTATTAATCTTTCAATTCAAAATTAACTGCTTGCCAGGAGGTGCTTCTCCCTTCTTATGGGGTTAAAATAAAGGCTGTTCTGACGCTGAAATCTAAAGGTATTGCATTTCTTCCAGGGAAGTGACTACATCAAACAAGGTGAGAGCAGTTAGAAATCAAAGGAAAAAAGGATATCAAAATACTCTCATGAGTACTCAGAAGCCTTTGAGAGGCTGACAGCAGTCGAACACACATATGCCCTTCTTCATGAATGAGACTGGGAAAGAAAATGAAGGGATTTGAATCTGGAAGAGATGGAGAACTTCAAGTCCCATACAAGTTTCCAATATTCATGGACTATGTTTCACTTACATCATATCTGCTTCAGCTAAATCACCAAAGGCTTACTTAACCCATCGTGACTTAGACTGTCTCTTATGAAAGCTTTTTAAGAACCAGAAAAAAATTATGCTAGCATTTCCATGTAATGTTATTTAAGAACTGGCTGTTTAGAAAACAGTAATGCATGGTGCATTTGCTTGAAAGGTTTTAAAACTACAAGAGCAGAACCAGAAAATGAAATCCAGAACATATATATTTCACAGAATTTTGTATTTCTTGCTTAAATGTAAGTTCTGCATTATCAAATGCTCTGTTAATATTAAATAGAGAGAATAAAACCCTAAATACTTTTAGACTCTCCAAAGCCAGCTACTGCTTTTCTATGTTACTATCTTACCTTTTTTTGGTCTTGTTCTGAACCTTTTATCATACAGCCAGAGGAGGCAGAGCACTAGGTGAAGGAAGGCATGAGGCTCTCCCTCTGTTCAGGGTTAGCTTATGTGGTTTTGCATTTAAGAATCACTAGATACAATGCACAAACAACACTGGGAGGAAATACTGGAACCTAGAGCTTTCTCTTGCAGAGGACCAGGTTGGAAAACCAAGCCCCATTGTCTGTTCTTGTTTTGTTCTCAGCTTTGTATTCCATTCTGCAAGGATCATGGATGAACACCACAGCTAAAAGAGTAAACCAAATCTGCCCAGGTTCTGTAACAAGGCAGCACTCTCCAGGATGAGGAAAAATGTGGCTATAAACTTCTTCAAGCTCCAAGGAGAACTGAATAGAGATTTCTTAGCCCCTGGACAAGTACTGGATGACACAGAAGAGAACCTTCTGTCCAAGTTTTTGGATGAATTGATTTCCTAGTGTTTTTCACCTTTTCTTCATGCATCGTTTACAACGGTGACTGAGATGCAGATCCACTCCATCTGTGAGCACCAGACATTTACAGGAGATGGGTTCTGAGTAACAGACCAAATTGGAAGGCAGCATCTCAGCACATGCAGAAGCAGACCTCAGGCAAGCTGGGAATCTGCTGCCTTTGGCTGCCGGGCAGAACTGTTGTCGTCTTAGATACTGGATCTTAAATTAGATGCTAGATATCTACATTCTGCTGTCAAGTGAAACTTCAATATCTAAATGCCTTTGGGAACTTTGGGAAAACATCCCCCTCTATGCTGTCTTTACTATTTACTTGTTATCTCGCACAGCTAACAATTTTTCCTTAGCTAGCTCCATTCTTACAAGCTACTTGGAAATACAATACAGGATGCTTTTTATGCAAGTTGAGGTCTGAAGGTTGGTTCTGTTGGAATTTGAAATTATAAGGTGATTTGAAATCATGAGGCAGTGCCAGAGATAACTAAACTGTGAGAGATTGAAAATCTTGATCTAGCACAGATCATTCAATGGAAATAGCCTGTAAATGATGGCCTAAGATGTGACTACATTTTTTTCTTACAATGTGCTTGTTTTTATAAAAATACTTCAAACATGACAAAGTACTGTGTTTTGTCTCAGCACCCATGGAAAGAGTTAGAAATAGGCTCTTTTTCCCCTAAGGATTTTAAACTACCAAACTTTTAAATTACATTTGCCAGTTTAAAACAAAATCTTGCTTCAAAAGACAATCTGGAAGTTTAAAATAAAATAAAAATATTTCTTGCAGAGTTAACGCCTCTCAAATTACTTAATTGCAACCTTTTCCAAAATACTAAATTTGAACATGGTATTTTTAAATGCAAGGGGAGATTACTTAATTAAAGATGCTTAACTAAACCTTTATACACTACAGTCCTACAGAATTTTCTCACTCTCCTGGAACTACAGTCAGTCCCTTTGAAGTTTTTTTTCCAAGGAGAAAACAAGAATATTGAAACTCTGCTGTGAGGCATGAGGTGGACTGATTTAATGCACTAACATTCTTAAAATATACCAAAAATGAAGTTCTTTCACAACCCAAAGCTTTTATTTACTGATGAATAAAACATACCAAATAGTTCTCGTCTTGAAAGGCATAGTGCAATGTAGTAATCCACTGACAATCTCCATTCACCAAGACATTTCTCTCCTCTCGGAAGCAAGCTGTCTAAAGGAAGACATGGGGGGGAAAAGCCATTGTCAACATTAACAAGTAGTTTTCACAGGATGAATATATATGGATGTTTTATGGGATTATTTCAAATTACTGAACAGAGGTCTCTATTCATTGGAATTCAGTCTGGGCAAGTGACATGCCAGGGAATCTCTGCAGGTTTTAGTCAGGCATTCAGTGACTCTAATCCTGACTGCGACTTTAAAAAACAAAACAAAAGAAAACAAAACAAAAAGAACAAACAAACAAACAAAAACCCCAAACCAAAACAAAACCCAAAACCAAGCAAAAAAACCCCACCACAACCCCCCTCTCCAAAATCCCAAAAATCTCCACACTAACCGACAACACCCCCCCAACACCAAACACCAAAAAGCCCACAAGCCAATTCAAGTAAAAAATAAATTGCTGTTCTATAAAACATTTTTAAAAGTGAGAAAGCATAACTTGTCACTACCATCTGTAGAAGAAAGACAATGGCTCTAGGAAAGTAAGTCTGATTCTGATAAAGACCCTTCTGAAAACAGTTTCATGTATACTTTTATTACATTACAGTCCCAGTTCCAGACACTGCTAACACACTATAGGAAATAAGCAGATTTTACTATTACTGTCTTATCTTTGTCCGGTATAATACATTTTCATTTTCAGTATTCTTTCCTCTACTTCAAACAGCACACTGCAACACTTCAGAGAAGCAAGCTCTGTGTAACAGGTTTTCTCAGCATCTTTACATAAAAACAACTTTCATAAACTTCAAGCGAGTCCTCCTCAATAAAAATATATTAATGTTTTTATTGGATCAGAACTATCAAGAAACAGACCTTGGGACTCTTCCACTGCTCTCAATCCAGAGAAGTATTATCAAGATATTTGACAGCTGCAGATTGAAGTGTTTGGATTCTAGACAAGAACTTTTTTTTTTTTTTTGGCTACTGCCACTTCTTCAGATGTCTTAGAAAATGTACTATGGAAACATGCCTGGAAAGCCCAAGCCTTACCATATACTGATTGCACCTTACAAATGTATCTCCAACTATTTTTCCCCCAAAGGAAGCAAAATTCAATCTACATTTTTACTGAAGAAGACCATGCTTTGGTCACATTGTAAATTAGTAATCACTGGTGCAAAGAGAAGTAAATTGTAATTAAATGCCAACTGAGTGGTTTAACGGTTTATGAATGCAAGGCCAAAGTAGCGCTCTGCAAAAAAAGGTTGGCAGCTACAGCAGCTCCAAGTAATCCTATCCCCTTCCCGCAGCACCAGAGCACAGCACTTCTCAGATCTCCTGGCACCACAATGTGAGAGGGCTGCCAACACAGAAAACTAGTTTGTTTATTTTCAAAGACATCAGTCCCTTGATCCAGCTCACTGTGCAACCTCAAATAGCGAGGGAATGTTATGAACACTGAAAACCCAGTAATGCTGCTGAACACTCTGCATCATCGTGAATTCAGAGCATAAAACTCTCCTTCTCTGCTTACACTAGCTTAAAAGGCCTTGAGACGTGACTTGAAAAAGCATGACAGGCTACCTAATCAGCCAGTCAGGACTTATTTGGAACTGTCAACAGTAATACGCTAATGACTATGTATTTTGCTGTCAGAACAACGAATACAAATGGTCCTTATCAACATAAATGACATGCCTATTTTAGCTTCCATCCCACTTAAGGATGTCAGGTGATATTCACTAACCTTTCCTTTATTTTAGTGGCTTCCAACCATTTGGGTTTTTTTTCTTGCAGCTAGTACATAAATAAGCATGAATACATGAATACTGTAAACAAGTATAACTTCTTGCTAAATTCTTGCTATGTTTTATGTCACACACAACAATCATAAACCAATGCAATAACATGCTTCTTAGACCACTCATAATAATAATGATGATAATAATATTTTTATATAATAATAGATGAGGTGGATTAATAAAACACATGAAGTCCACTTTTTCAGCAGATCTCTCAATTTAAGAGGCTACTGTACTCTTGCAGGCTTCATTTTAAAAACTAACAAGTTTTAGCACATTTGGGAAATTTTAACACCCAGATGTTGCATGAACTTGATATGCAGGTTATAACATCTTGCTCATCCAGAAGAGCCAAATCAAGTGAGCAAATTGAACAGGAAAAGACAAAGTGGTCCCACAGAGAGACAGTTCCTTTATTGTTCTTTGTAGATGGGGAAAATCAGCAGAAAGAGAACTTTTTTTGACTGTTACTGTTCCTAAGCGCGTATTGGGAAAACTATTGCTCATTATACATCCTTCATGCCTGCCTGAGAAGATAAGACAAGTTAGCTGCATGATTAGAATACAATTTGTAAACAGCTGTCTTCTCTACATGCAAAAGCTCCATCTACTTGGACCACTTAATGAAATCACTTTTAAAATGACTGAAGTAAGCCAGCATAGCTGGATTTCCATTAGAGTTTGGGAGACCCCTGCAAACATTTCTGTTTAAAATAATTCTATACTGACCAATGAATTAACAGAGCTGAAATCTGCACAGAAAGGGCACCAAATTTCCCTCATACAGGGAAAGGCTTAATGCAGAACTGCTGATGCAGCACAGCTCGGGGTGTGAAATCTCCTGACAGCTCAAAGGAGAGCCGGGTGGCAGCGGCTGCTGCTGCCTCTAAAGAAGTGCATGGATGGATGGATGGACAGACTGTGACTAAATCGGGCAAAGGCAGTGCTGAAGAGGGGCTTAACAAGAGGGAGGAGATTTTGTCACAGGAAAAGGCCTGGCACTGACTCATTGAAAGGAAGGGAGGGACTAGGAAGGGCAGGCTGGGGGGAGGAGGTGTCAGGAAAGGGACAGAAGAATGGGACAGGGAAGGGTCAGCAAGCTCAGCAAAGCAGCTATTGCTTGCCCCTTAAAAGAACTGCTGCAAGTCCTGATGCACTACATGTCTTTTCTCCTCAAATCTATTGCTAATTTATCTGCTAACTTACATAATATTATATATGTGCCATAAGGTTTTCGTCTACCGTGCAGGAGTAGGTATCCTAGAAATATCTATCCTAAGAAGCTGCTTCTCACTGCGTATTCTTAGTATTCTTTCCCTAATGTGTGAAGTACCCATTCGCCTTTACATTTACACAATTTGTTGTGACAGTGTACACCTCCTTTCGCCAAAAAAAAAGCTTCTTAAACAGATTTACCTTCTTAACACATTTTGTTTTACAATCTGAATCTCTGATTCCAAAATATTTAGTTACAGTTTTACTAGTTATACAAATCCTGTTACAAACTGTAGGATGCAAAGCTCCTTAATGCATGCTTTCTGAATGGAAGAGAAGAAAGACCTTTTCATAACATTTTTGTATACAGCTGTGAATGTCATAGTAGCACCAATCTCAGCTTTCATGTAGTCCTTAACTTGCCTTTACTGTAAACAAAAATCTGGCCAATAAATTCAGGGTAAGAACTAGGGCAGACTGTCTGGTAAACGAATACACAGTAATGCTGAGAACAACAGATGCCTGGAAGGGACTGTCAGACTTGATTGCATTAAAACAGCTTAAGGAAAAAAAAGAGAAAAGAATGAAGCTCCTATGCTCATGAAATAATTCTTCCTAATCTGGAAGAGCTTCAATGTAATCTTCCTAATGTAATTTAAAAAATTCTCTGTGTTAAAAAAAGTGTTACTTACCTCTGCCCTTTTAAGCATTTCCCATTTATTCAGAATTTTCATGGCATAAATGCGCTCTGTACACTTCATTTTAACAACTGCAACCTGAAATAATAAGATATTTTTATTTAACAGAAGCATGGTCAGAAAAAATATAATAATTTAAAGACATCAATACACACACAAAAGTATGGTCAGAGAAATACAGTTTTCAAAGAGCCTAATGTTAAAAAATAAATAAAATAAGTTACTAAGGTGGCATCAGTAATAAACTGACAGACACATTGATAAACTACAGTCTGAGTCTTTGCTCCTTCTATATGCGTCCAATGTTACTACTAGGTGCTTGATGCACCATGTGTGGTCAAGAACTCATGATGAAGTACATGGGGGATGATACAGGAGGAGCATGAAGCTTTTCATATGAAGATGTGTAGTAAAGTTGCATTGTTTCCCGAGAACAAGTGGGGTTTGTAGTCATGCCTGCAGCCAACGGGGCAACATTTAAAAGGGCAGCCTGAGAAAACAAGAAAGGCTGCTGTCAATAGAAATACACTACATTTGACTAATTTGTTTTCACATTTCGGGTCTCAGAAACATTAAATATATTTGAAAATTAGCATGCTTTTGTGTACTGTATGCAGATATTTTAAAAGGAAAAAATATTCATTTATTCACCATTTTGCTTGAAGCATTTTGCTATGCATCCTGTGTATTAGACTCGCTTGCACTGATCTATTATGAACAGTAGCTCTGCACACAGCTGTAACAGTGGAAGAAAAAACAGAAGAATACAAAAACTTCAAGGCTTAGGAATGCAAAGACTTCATTTTCACCAAGACTTGTATTCTCAAAGACCAAAACTAATTCTTCTTGTGGTAAAGACATAATTTCCACGAAGATCTTCCACTTGGCGAAAGAAAAACAGGCATCATGTCTAAGACAGCAACATTTTCACAGGACTATACATGGACTGCTTGAATATTTCTGCTGCTATTTCTACTGCTTCTTAGCTCATCTCTATTTCAGACGCAGAAAACTAACCAGCTTTCATTGCTTCCAATAGAGCTCTGAATAGCCGTGTGAAAAGTAACAGGAATGACATCAGCTCACCTCCTCTGTGGCTTAAAAACTCTTCTCTAAAAAGGATTCAGCTACAGCAGCTTTAAGAATGTGCTGACTATAAAAAAAAGATTGCAACAGTGCATCAAGCAGAACAACATTATAAAAAGTCTTAAGTCTTGAGGAGGGAAATGTAATATCACCCTGCACCTTACTGGTAAAGAAGTTTCAAGTGAGGGGCAGGGAGACTACTGCTTCTCCAGTAACACAAGAACAGGATATTCACATTTAGCTCACCCTGCAGGTGAACAGCTCAGCCTTCCACCCCTCAGTGAGTGAAGCTCCACTCACCAAGACACGTAGTGGATGACAGCACCTTGTACACACCTGCACAGAGTCATGTAATAGACACACAGCTCTAGAAAAAGAGGAAAGACATGGCAATCTGGCCCTAGACACAGCAGGGAAAGGCACAGCACTAAGCAGCAGCTTCTGTAAGTGATGGAGAATAGCCAGAGCTACATGAGAATCTCAGTATCTCCTGGCCTACGAACACCTCCTGCAGACACTGCTCATGCTGCAGGGGAAGGATGAGCAAGACTAGAAAGTCTCAACCAAACACACGAGGCTCTGTGGCAGGTATGAAACTGTTCAAATGACCTTCAGTAATGGCCTAAAATGTAAACAGCCTTGCTCCTCTCCTCATCACAGTTAAAAGTCACTGTAAAAACCTCTCTTCATACACTTAATTGGGTCATTACCCTGATCCAGCTGAAGGCACACTGTAAGTCAAACAGTGCATTAAAAGCTTTGAGAAGCTACAAGATGCTGACATTACCTACTACACTTTTTAAACTGTTCCAGACAGAATATGATGACTCAGGAAATGCCTCCACCTCCAGTGCAAGGACAGGGACAGTGCAGCACCGAGGTTACCTGCTGCAGAGGAACAAACCAACACTCTGGGGCAGATGCAGTTTGCCAGAGTAGCTCTTCCAGCCCTGGAGAAGCAACATTCAAGTTCCATAACACCACAACACTAGAACTGCTCAGCCATTTGAGTACAAATACAGTGCACAAATCAGAACCCAGATATGCATCTACTGCACTTCATCTAAGGCCATTACTGTGCAAAAGCATTGCAGGATAGCACAAGTTTGGAGTGTGCGCAACTGCTGAGCAATGATGGAAGCCTGGCATCATGGAGGGCAGGCACAGCTGAGGAGCTATGCAATGTTAGAACAAAGTGGCAAATTAAACAGGCCTGGAAAAAGAAAAAAATTAAAATAAGAGAGGATGTCAAATCTGTAGGAACTATTTAGCAATTCCCCAGCCACTAACTATATTAGTGCTATTTATTTTCAACTGAAAAGACTGCTTTAAAAAGACTGATTTAAACTTTCTGGAGGAAGATAACTGTCTTCTGTGGAAGAAAAAGTATAGTTCATAAAAAGAAAGCTGACTCATATTTTCACATTAACTGGTTATCAAGTTATGGCACCAGTAAATACACTGCTCCTTTAGTTATAAGGGCAACAGTGGGACAGTTTCTCATGTCAGCAGAAAAATTTGTTGAACCACACAGCAAATTAGGTAATTCCCCAAGAATTTTATCTCTGGAATGAAATCTTAGGACTGCTGAAGCTATCTCACAGAAGTGACAGAATATCTGTCTGACTAGACCTGACTCCTCAAACAATTCAAATCATTAGATTTCTTTTTTTTAAAGAAAACAAACATAAAAGCATAACCCAAACTTCCTTGATGTTTGAACTGAAACAGGGAAGCACAAACAAAATTATGCCCTAATAAACTCAGTGCTATTATAAGGAAGAGTACTGTTACAATATTGGAAAAGATCCTTTCCTCCATAAAATACCTCAGCATTTCCTTAAGTTACCTTTCTTTTACTTTCTTGATACTTATTTTTGTCATAGAATGCTTTGTCTGCTTCTGAGATGTTGCAGTGGAGTTGTTTTTTCTTTCTTTTATATGAATTCCTCCATCTCTGGCATACCTCAAATTCAATTACAATAACCACACTGACCACTTTGCGACATCAAACAGAGGCCTCTTATACTGCAGTGGTGCTAACCATGCAAGATGTCTGGTTTTAAATATGATGGTTTTTATCCTACATACTGATCCACCACATCTACTAATGCAAGTTAAAACCATTCAGTTGGTGTTCAGAGGTATTCCAGAGGACACAGATTTGTACACTGCTACAAATGCCTACTTTAAGAACAAAAGCAATGTTTCCATCTGCAGAGTTTAAAAGTCTACTGGCTGAACAAGTGCTCATGTTAAGCACAGATCAGGATTTAATACTGGTGTTCACTCTTCATTTCCAAGGCTAATTTATGCTGTAATAGAAGTTTAAAAAAAATAAAAGTATGCTAAGGATAATGACAGGGGAAAAATGTACAAGCAGAGGTATAATAAAACAGCTTCTGAAGAAGAAGATCTAATAACCTAAAATATTCCAGGCCTGGAAGAGGTAACAGCTATGACAGACACAGGAAACCATGAATGTCATGAAGAAGATGAACAGAGAACAATAATTTGCTGTTTCTGATAACACAGACATTGAAAAGCATCAAATAAAATAAAAAAGTAACAAGACTAAGGAAATATTATTGTCACACAAAAGTTCTGGAACTCAGGCATAGGCTGCTGTGGCCACCTGTGTGGCCACATAAGTATTCAGGAAGTATTTAAATATGTACATGCTTAATACCTGAGTAACACACTGCAGTGGGGCCTCAGTGACTACTGACCACTGACTAAGAGATGTAGGCTGGGGAGCCCCTGAACCCTCAGCCACTGGAAACTATGAGGATTCAGCTCTGCTCTGTTCTTGGATTTTTTTCCTACACCTCTCTACCTGGCCAGAGGGGTGGGACATGGGCTAACTAATCCATACACCTCTGACCCAGAACTACCACCAGTAATACCTGTGTAAAAACTAAGGAAATTTAAACTTACTCCCAACTTGCATCTTATAATGCCAGGTTGGAATGCAGAATCAGGGGGTCAAATACTCAACTATGACCGAGTGGTTTGGTAGATATTTAGGTAATTCTGTTTTTTTAAGTCTTTAAAAAGTAACAAGGAAAAATTGCAGATGCAAGGGTTCCCCCACCACTGCAACCCCTCTTCCAGGCATGTCTGTATTGATTGATACCATCTGATTTGATTAGCATCACTGTGACTCGTCATGCTCAAGACTGAGGCAACAGGAAAACTGCAATAAAGCTCAAGTATGTTTCCTCAAGGATTTCAGAAAGCCTAATGAATCCTAGTGCTTACACTTCAACCAACTTCAGACATATTTATGTCAAAAGAATGTATGAGTATTGGGGCTAAAGTGTAAGTGAGATCCACCTATAGTAACTACAAGCCACCACACCCTATCAGATTTGTATTACTTCTGCCATCCATCTCCTTCCCATATTTTGTGCCTCAAAGCTCTGTTTCACTTGTGCTGCAATAAAATAAAATAAAGAACCAATATAGCTAAAGTGGCTTTTCTAGACTTCAGCAAGAGTTAGTATTCTCCTTCTTGAATTGTTTTATAGAGTATGTTGCTATGTTTTGATCTTCAAAACCCATTCAATACTGACATTTAGGGCTGCACTGTGTAAAGCCATGCCAGGTCAAGTTCCACCTTTCCTAATGTCCCAATGACATCTACAGGGAGGGAATCTGAGCCAAATCAGCCTCTTCAGACAGGACAGAACTTCCCACCACTGTACTGTGCCCTTTGACTGACATGAACAACATTAGTAAGCAGCATCAAGTTACAAATTTTCTTTTATGTAAATGATAAGTATGGTGCAATAAAGTGCAGAAATCATTTAAATATATGACTGGCTTTCCAGAAAACAATTAAGACAGCTAACAAATACTTCTTGGAAATCATGCTGGCATTTATTTCAAAGCAAAGACAAAAAAAGCTCACTAGGACACTATTCATGCTCATGGCACCTTAAACTTTCAGGTAAAACTTATCCTCACGGATAAGGTGAAACTGACTGCAGGATGTTCTCAGCAGAAAAGAGGAGGAACACAGACATACAGCTGATAATACTCGTGCAAACAGCTCATAATGGCAGGTAGTTAAGAAAAAAGGCAAACTCCAGTCTGGAATTCCCAGGCAGATACACACCACTGGGGATGGGTAAACATTACTGCCTTGCAATACAAACTCACTGGAAACTCCATACACAGCCACACCTCAGAAAAATAAACTTCATCTGGAGCAGGTGTGAAAGAGGATAATTGAGGTGATCAATGAACTAAAGAGCCTCTCATACCACTGTGGGAATAGAAAAAACCTTACTTGATAAGAAAAGGAAAAAGAAGCATACATTATTGTTATTATTCAAGGCCAGGGTGGATGAGGTTCTGACCAACTGGTCAAGTGAAAGGTGTCCCTGGCCATGGCAGGGGGATTGGAACTAGATGATCTTTAAAGTCCCTTCCAAACAAAACCATTCTATGATTCTACCTAAAATAAAATTGGAAGGAAGCACATCAGTAAATGCTGATGATAAAAGATCTGCGTAGTCTAAAGGACAATAAAATTACATGGATAAAACAGTGTAAAATACCATGAACTAACCTTTGTCAGGAACTTGGAAAGGCTTTAGACATTTGAGGAGAGATTTTAGTCAAGCCTTTCAGCTGGGAGAAGAGACGAAATGTCATTTCAGATGTAAACAATTTATCCATAATGTCTTATTACCAGATTCATAATTGAATATTACATTCATTTCCTTTGGTTAAAGCTTGTTTATGCCATGTTTACTATTTCTGTCTCATGCTATTGATATCTTGCACACTTAGCTACTGCAAAAACACTGCAGGAACTACTTTATCTTCCTGATATTCTTGGATATGAGAAGTCTTTGATACAGAGCTCTTTAGTTAATAGTTTTAATACTGCATCTTTGAGGAAAAACTGGTCTGGGCTGCTCTATCAGGTTTTTTATGTCTATTTTACATATAAATTTAAAAACCAGAATGTCTTTTGATAGAGTTCATATGCCACGGTGCAGATTTCCAAAGCAAAATCAGGTTTTTTGAGCATGTAGTATATACCTTTATGTTGTGCAAATAAGAAATCCCTTACAAGTACCAGCCAGAATGATTCTGCAAAAGAAGAATAAAGGCCTCAAATGGCACCTAAGCTGCTCCTCGGGATCAGGGCCTTTGCAGAGACAAATGGCTGCTCTCACAGCAGCACCACAATGAACTGTGTCTCCCCGGCTCCTTGCAACCTGCCTGTCTCCATAGTTACTTGCTGCTGCCACACAAATACACACGGAGCTGGGGAGGACTGAGATAGCAACCAGCTCTTTTGAAGCATTTTCAAAACAAAGCAGCTTCTTTCTTCATCCATTTCCACAGCAGGAAATAGCTTGCTTTGATTTAATTTTATTTTTTGATGAAGAGCATACTGAAGAAAAGCAAGGCTAATTAAATACTACTTCTGCATCGTATTCTGAATGCTTTGACTCTTTGAATAATTGAATGGAAAGTGTCATATGGGGTGTGCAATACTTTGGAATTCTGTTAATCTGCAATGTAGGAAGGTACAATCCCTGCTGGGCACCTAACACCAACCACCAAAGCTTCTGAATAGGTGAGACAGCCTTAATTGCAGTCCATAAGCTCGCTGTGCCCCAGGTTAATTTCTAGAAGTACATCAAAACACTGAACTCAGTACCCTACAGCTGTGATTACAAGGTGGAAAGGGCACAAAGAGCTCTGCCTCTCCCTGCCAAGCACGACTGACTGCAGGAAGCTTAGGCTTTATGTATTCACTTCTGACTCTCACTGCAACCTCAGCCAGTATGTCTCTCATTAGAAACCACACCACTGATCAAAACCTGTGGTACAGAGGGGATCAGTCTTATTCTCTCTCAGCCATTATTTTCTTCTGGAAACACATTTTTCTGCCTGTTGATCCCAGCTGAGAGTCTGACTAAGCATCCCGAGTTGAGGTGACGTATTATTACAGAACACTACACAGATCAAGTCTGTACACAACAGCACTTACATGAAAAGGTATTTCTAATCCATCCAGAGCAGTAATACTTAGGTGGGGCACATTAAGAGTTTTAGTTACTTTTCTGCTAAGCAGGACCAAGCAGTTCCACCCTTCTGCCGGAACCACAGTAAGCATTGCTCATTCAAGAAATCCTTGCTAACAAACAAGGGAAGGAAAACAATTGTTTCAGTCCCATGCTGCCAAATTTCCAGGAGGTGTCAGCCACATTATACAATCAAAGTTCTCAAGCAAGGTATATTTTGAGGCATTCTTCCTTCAGCAACTGCTCTTTGACTGGAACACGTTGATCTACAGCAATGTGCCTAAATGGTCTTTTACACAAAATGAGGACATGTGACCTCAAAGACCTACAAGCACATTACTGAGGGCAGAAGAACCTTCCAAAGCAGCACATAAAAGTTTTTAGAGCCACAGTCTCCATACACAGTGTCCTGCTCCTATCCCTCTCACAGGGCTTACACCATGGTTACTCCCAGTTCCTTTGGCATGCACAGCCGAACATCAAGCACACAGAAAGCACTTCTCAGGCTGGCCTACAATCCCACCAAGCACAGGTTCTCAGGACATTTCAAGTTTCATTTCAAAGTAACGGTCCATACTGTTGCTAGATGAAAGGAATACTCAGGCACAAGCAAACTTGAATCACAGGTGGATTGCTTTTTTGGTTTCTTTGTTGGTTTGTTGTGGTTTTCTAAAGGCTGAAAATCTGGAAGAGTTTTGCATTCTATGCTGATATTCCTTAAACCATCTCCTACAGACTGTATTTTCACTTTCGTGTAGTTCGCAAAAGTTATTTTCACTCTTGTGTAGTTTGCTTGTTTTTGTGTAGTTCACAAAAAACTTCACGCTACACAACATACTCTTTCTTGTCTACAAACACAGACTTCTACAGACATTTTATTCGTAGAAGAAACCAGAAAACCATTTTACTTCTGATTTTATTTCAGGGGGCTTTTCACTTATTATTAGTTTTATTCCATGTGGAAATTGTCCCTCTGTACATGAGCTACCTGCCTATATGACCTGGAAAAAGGAAAGACTAAAAAAGTGACACTGGGGCACTCACAAAAATGTTCCACCCAGCTAGGTATATACCCAGGTGAATACAGCCTAGGAGATGAGGAAGAACCATGAGTAGTTTAACCTCCTTACAGCTAGCATTTCAAATTATAAGCTATTCTAACTGTCACGCACTCAAATAACATCTCAAACTTTTCTTTGTAACTATGAAACTTTTGAAAAAAATAAATTATGTTCTCAAGCCACTGACTTCCAAACTCAGAGTCTTACACGCTGCTGTAAGGGATATTCAGACATTCATATCACCCTGCTTGCAAAGTTGCTGGCTTCTTTTATGTGAAAGGAGAAGTGCAGGTGACTAGAGAAGAAATCTCTAGGCTCTAAGCTAGGCTATTTCTCTCCTAGCATAATAATGAGAATTTAGGACACATTTTTTCCTCTTGCTTTCTCAGACATCCTGTGCTACAAGAACTTTTATTCAGGTGGCTTTTTTTGCATGGGGTTTTGTTCTCATATTGCTGGAAAAAGTGTGAAGAATGAAGTTGAGTTCTGCTGGTCTGCAAAGGAGAAAGAAAGAAAAAGGTACTGACATGCCAGTACAGATGTGTACTGGTGAGTCTATCAATCTGCCTTAGATACTGATTTTGCAGCTGTGTTCACAGGGATAAGCTCACATGTGGTCTCAATTCTCTCTTCGGTCAAATACCATGTTTCCTTGGATTACACATTTTCTGGCAAAAATTGACCACTGATCCTGATTAATAACTAATATCATGCTTTTATTTTGTTTAAACTGTATTTCTTCAAAGCTACTGATTTATGCAAAAGTTCTTTGGTAAGAATAAAGCCCTTGGCATTCTCCAGAAAGTCCAAAGTAGCTAAACTGAGAAGAATGGAATGTAATTTTCATCCTTTTTGAAGTCTACCATTTTAGCTGTTCAGTATTTAAATTAAACTACTTAATTCTAACAGGAATATTTTTAGTTTAATTTTGATTAATTTCTTTATACATTTAAACAAATATTTTATAGGTATTTTTAAATGTATTTTTAGCAGATAAATGCCGTCAACTAATTTCCAACACAGTTCCCATGTATGTATGAATGTACTATGGAAAAATTACTCACAGTTCCTCCATTCCGTTTTCTCAAGTGTTCTTTCATACAAGTCAGATGCCACAAGTTCCTTTCAAGAAACTATATTTCATTTTCTTATTATGGAATGTCAACCTTTACATAATTATTATTTTATAATATCTATAAAATTTGACAGTTATAGCAGTGTAATACACACAAAGGTCAAAGGATTCTTTCATAAGCAAAAGGCACTAAGTACTCTGTGGCAAGAGGGATTAAAGTATAGTGAACTTAAAACTGATGATTCCTGTATAATTTGAAATGATCAAAAATTTCAAGCTGCTGCAACTATAAACTAAAACTTTTCTAGATAAGAGATGAGCAAGATGTGATATTGACAGATAACTAACACCTCTGACTCTGTGAGCACTCACAGCTCTAACAGGATGGAATTTAAATACTCTTTCATTTCATTTCTGTGAAATTTCATTTCCATTGGGGGGGGGGAGGGATAGGATGTGTGAATTGTTTTTGTAAAGTTCCATGCTTTTCCAAATGAAAAAGTATGAAACTTATTGTTGATTCTGGCACTCCAAACCTATTAACTGAAGTTTCCACCCAGAATTTGTATCTTTTATGTACCTTAAGATGCACGTTTGATCCAAAGCTAAGAAAGGTAATTCTGACCCCCCTCCTCCCCCCCCAGCAAACATAAACTAAAGTCTCTTGAAATGCATATAAATACTTCATCTGCTGTTGTACTGAGATTTCCAGTTGGTCAATTCCTTAAGCAGACAACAGCATTTTTTGAAAAAGAACGGACAAGCACTATGGAAAACAGCCCTTTCCTTGAAGTTATACTGTGAGAAGGCATTCCCAACACTGAATCCATCACCAAGTCACTATAAAGGGTTCCCATTTTTGATAGCTATAGCATTCGCAAGTCTAGTTCTGAAAAGATCCAGAAACCACTTCTAATCCTGCCAAAAGACAAACTGCCAAAACACTAATCTAAAATTCTTTAGATATCAGTGGTCACAGCCACTATAGCAAGTCATTTGGCACAGCAAGACCAGAACAACATCAAAGTATCCTGTGCTGAGCCTTCCCATCTATATTGTATGCAGTTCAGGAATTTTGTTTCAGACTGTATCTAGCCTGATTTCCTGGACCAAACATGCTTTGAAGCTGTTAGGAGAATCAAACCCAGTGATTGATTCTTAGGCACTCCTTCGATCCAAAAGACCATTTGGTGCACACCTGGAACAGAGGTTCTGGTTAGTTTCCTCCAGAAGAAACCCAGCTGGAACGCATGCTGAGTAAAATCCTTACGCAGTAGATGGGGGCATTGTCTTCAAAACTGAGCCACTGCTTTGAACCAAAGTCGTAACAGAGAGGCAGACAGGTACCTACTACTGTCCTGATTCTTTAGGCCTTTTATCTACTTATAAACCTCCCTTCTTAGACTTCTTTTCTGGACTAAGTTTGTAGCTCTCAGTCCTTCCTTAGACTTACCATTTTTTTTCCAATTTTGCTTTTTCCTGACAAACTTTTTACAGTAACTTTTTTCTCTACAAGTCCTGTTCAAATAATATTCAGGTGAATCATTCAAGTGAAATAACTGATCTTCATGCAGTATTTCCACTACTCTAAGATAACACTTCCTTTCTTGTAACAAATGTTGCACTCATCAAGTTCAACATCCACAAGAAAGTGAACTTTTGTCTCACAGGGCAAGATATTATTGCTTATCTGGACATTTTATTAAAATGTTCTACTTCCTTCAGCAGCTGTGTTCGTCATGATTACATGTGAACTACATGTTACCTCATCATATGGTACATAGATGATGGTACAGATTAAGGGATATTCTTGAAACATTAATTTCTGTCTTAGTTGTCCACTTTTCTCAAAAGTAATTTCTGAAATAACTTAAAATTGTGTGGCTATGAAACATCACCCGCTACAAGTGTATTTGCACACAGAAACCTTGTTGCTTTCTGGACCCAGGTCTAGTAGGGGCTTAGTTTTTCTCTAGCTGAGTTTCTGGCTGGCCTGTGATATGCCTGTCCCACAATCAAACCCTACATGAAACAGTCTGAGGTGTCTAGGGCACACCACACTTGGAAGGAATGTCCACATGGCAGACAGTCCTGCTCTCTGTGGAGACAACAGGACATGGGGATCAGGAAGCTTATCCTTAGCCAGCAGCAGCAAAAGCTGCAACCAAGTGCTAATGGGCTGAAGTGAACCACTAATGGCAGTCTCTACATTTGAGTGTGGCACTACTTCAAAGAAGTTTCCTGAAAGAAATGTAAGGGTTTTTTTACTTCTAGAAATTCTCTAGTTAATAGCCTCTTTTGCAGACAGCTATGACTTTTGTTACCTGTTCTTAAATGCTGAAAAGGTTGTCTTTGAGGTTCTCCAAAGTCTCAAGCATCCTGTGCCTGCTGCCCATGAATGCTTTTGCCAGTGGCAAGCCCTACCAGGCTTGTGTGATTGATGTGACTTTCATCAAACATATTAAGAAGTAAAGTTTCAGTCCAGGGTCCTGGGACTGGCGAGTCCTCAAAACACAAGGCGTTCCTATCATCCCAGCATGACTCAACTTGCTGTCCAAAAAACAGATCCAGCAGCCTTTGATCTTCAAAGATGACAGGGAACAGCCTTTGAGGCAGCCAAATGCGTCTTTCTGCATTACCAGATTGCTACAGAGACAGGCAGATGGGTGGAGCAGCCTCCGCGCTCCTACCATAGAAGAAGCCCAGCTCTGTGTTAAATTAGAGCAGCACCGAGCAGTACATATGGCAAGTGGGAGAAGAGATCCCAATTTCAGCTGTGCAGCTGCTCAGGGGGACCTCCCCATTCAGGCACACATCCACTCGCTTGGCTACACCGAAGTCAGAATGACCCAGTCACAGAAAAAGCACACCGGGACACTGCATAACCTGCTTTAAAGGGACCTTGCACTAGTACCTACCTACATGCCACATCTGGAAGTATTTTAACACATCTGTATGAACTGTTTGTTCTCAGGTCAACTGTAACAAGAAATCAGATGCAACTGAAAGTAAAAATCTCTTACCTCTCCAAATGCACCTCTTCCGATCACTTTTATAATTTCAAAGTCATCTCGATGGAGTTGCATTTCCTTTACCAATTTTGTAAACGGTTTTGCTGTTAAAAAAAAAAAAAAGAAAATTCAATTATAAAGAGAAACATTGCAAGCCAACCCATAAACTGGACATCAAAAGTACTCACTGCATACCCAGAGCAACAGATGATTTTCAACTATTAAAACTACAGAAGGAAAAAAAGCTAATTACACTATTTAATTAACAATTACAATTTTTTTAGAAGTTCAATTGCATGAATGGTTCTGCCTTGCTGCTACTAAGAATATAGAGCAAAGTTGTCTTTCAGAAGGATTTCCCCTCCTTTCTGTAGGGTTTTGTGAATCAGTGAAGTAGCACATGAAAGGGAGAGCTCCTTCATTATTGGTAAACCCTACAGACAATCTGTCCTACCCTGCAGGCACCAGATTAATTCTCTTCTTAAGTGTATTGCAGCTTTACTTTTTATGATTTCAGCTAGTACCAGCTAAGGCTTTAACAACCCAATCTCAAGAGATAGCTGTCTCTACTCAACACCAGTGAAATGAATTCCCACAAGATCTGTGGCTAATTTAAGGTTTTTACTTTGAACTATCTTTTCTTAAGCAACATTCACCAGATCTCAATTAGACCAAGTACTGAAGGGCTGCAGTCTAAAAAGATGTCCAGCGATTAACTAACTTACACTTACTTTGTTCTGGTAGTCCCACATTTCTCAAAATATTTGGTGGATAAAGTCCACTATACCTGCAGATCCATTAGTTTTCTCCTCTCCAGATCCCATTCAGAACACTTTATTTATTTCTAGCATATCAAAGCATGTGGATCACTATTTACATACAACATTTGTTACAAGTCACTTCTCTGAAGACCAGATCAATAAGGAAAAACAGTGATGCAAGTGCAAGCAAACTGCACAAGGATGAGTTTGCACAAGCACAGCAGTTTACTCTTCAAACTGAGCACAAAAAGATTGCTTCTCTCCACCTCATCACAAACACAATTAGACTAAAAAGACCAAAGTTTTCCAACACATGTATATTCTCCCATCTGCAACTGAATAAAACATCACAGAACTGCTACTTGTAATTCAGCCCAGACTCCCGTTTTACCTCACCTTACATTGTGATTAAGCTAATGAGTTATAAACCAAACAGAATTCCTACAAGAGGGGTCACTGCCTTGATGGTGTATTTCAGATGCTAACACAAACAAACCAAACCTTACAACCACACAGAGATACAAAGGTCTGGAGACTGAAGATTTCATTATGAAGTCTAACTAAGAATGCCTGAAAACATCTCAGCAAAATACTGTAACTGCTAAAATAATGGAGAAACAGCTGCACTGAAGAACAGCCATGTTGTTTCTTTGTCCTTAGGAGAAAGAAAGGAGCAAGGTTTTCTTTCCTAAGAAAAGGCTTCCTCCAGAAGTCATACCCCTTTCACTGAGAGTTTCTTGTCTATCCAAAGTATGAAATTGAAAAAATGAGACTATTAGATTTTCTGCTAGACTCTATTTTGGCTGGGCAGAAATGCCTACCACACTTTCCCTCACCACAAGGCCACTGAGACTATCACCTCAAACCCAAAACTGTTTACACCAAACTTCCCCAGCACCACCACCTCAGTTAGAGACCTATCCCAGTCCAATCAGACACATGTACAAGTAATATATCACAGCCATCAGCAGTGATATTATCAATTCTTTTGCAAGGTTCTCTCACCTCCTTCCCATCAAATGAAGACAGATTGAGGAAACACAACTGCAGACAAGAAATAAACATGAAAGTTCCCTTATTAAGTACGGGTTTGCTACTACAGAATGCAGGTTGTTGAACTAATTTTGCAGAACACCAGCTTCTGTTACTACAGTTTGAGGGGAAATGAAATCTAGTATTTATTTTTGGAGGACACTAACCCAATAATAACTTTGGTTTTGAATAAATAGCAAAGTTTAGCAATAATTCTAGTAAGTAAACAGAATATCAAAATCACTGAATCACAGAATGGTTTGGGTTGGAAAGGACCTTTAAGGTTATCTAGTTCCAAGCCCTCTGCCATAGGCAGGGACACCTTGTATTGGATCAGGTTGTTCAGAGTCCCATCCAGCCTGGCCTTGAACACTTCTAGGGATGGAGCATCCACAATTTCTCATGGCAATAAAATAATTGGCTTAAGTATAAAAAGCTCTGATGCTGTAAATTGATCACAAGCAACCTTCAAAGGTGGAAGACACAAACCTATTAAAGTTCAAGCCATCTTGTACACTCAGAAAAAACCCTTACATCTTACATTTCTGTTGACTGGTGACAAGATATTTTATTATTTCATCTACAAATTTCCCCACTTGGAAGTGTATCAAACTTCACACCACTAAAACTGGAATTCAGTTTAGAAATGCATGAAGTTGTATAAAAGCAAGTTAATTTGATTAGTTTTGCATTTTAATGTTAATAAATACTATGTATCAAGCAGAGCACATACTCAACTTTCAGTAAACAGATGAAATAGTGTCTGTAGGGAAGTGCTTTATTGCTATCTTTCTAGAAATTGTATCCTTGAAGAAGAAAGGATGAGCAGCACTCATTTTCTTGACCACCATTTCTGTCAAAATCTACAAGAGTCCTGGGGTTGTTCCTGCTTTTTCCACCTCAATTGGTCAACTGAAGTTATGAAAATCAAGTAGTTTAATATATGTAAATTAAAATAAATACGCACTCCTAGAAGGAAGTCACTATTTTTACAAGCCATTTGTGCACTTAACTAATGTTTGCTTTTTGTATTTAGCAGGTGTTGGTGTTCAGAAATACTGCAGCTTCAGTGGTCTCTGTCTTAGAAAGCACCAAACATGAACATTTGAATGTACAAAGAAAATTTTAATTTGGCAAGACTGCCCCTGAATTGGAAAAATTATGAGTCTTTGTCAAGGCATCTAAGATTCCTTAAAAGTAAATGTAACTTGAAAATAAAACTGAGTGTCAACAGAATCTCAAGATCACAGAGGCTACAGTAGCAGTTACAGAGCAGATCAGAGCTCAGAGAAGGCAACAGACCAGTAATTTATGTAAACTGATATACACTTTACTGGCATTTTGAAGTAGAACATTGTTTCCACCAGGATGTGACCTGCTGCATTTAAGTACTGGATTCCACAATTTCTATCTCTTAGTAAGTTAAATCAAAAAGTATTTCCAATTTGCTTTCCTGCACTAGTCCCAGGAGGCTGCTGTTCCTCAATCTGCAAATATGCAGATCAGTAGCATGCACAGAACTGGCAAAAGTGAGTGAGCAGAAACTTGCACCAAAAAGCATCAGAGACAGACTGTGTCCACTGTGCTTGCCAGAACAATGCCAAGTGATTTATCACTATTTAACTGGTAAAAAGAGCCCCAGCTTCTCCTTTTACATATCACTATTTGATAAAGAGGGAACTCAAACCAAACTTATCTCCATATACTGGAATGAATAATTACTTTTGATCCTAATATTGAAGGCAGAACTTATGATCTGGAGTTGATTTAATCCTTAATGAAAGCATTTCATCCTGGCAAACAGAAGCATTAGCTGTACTAGGGGTTTTGTTGGCAGTGATTACTGAATTTTGTTATATATACACACTGTTGTCAGGGTAACATTAGCTGAGAGTAATTGCAAGAGTTTGTTTATTCATGACTGTGAGGATGTAATCAGAATTTGGGATAGACATTCTATGTGCAATATCTTTGTATGCATCATTGCCTTTTCTCTCAAGCTGATTTTGCATTATTGTACTTATTCTTGTTTGGAAGAAGGGTGTTTTCCATAATGTGAGGCAAGAAAAAACTCAAACCGAAACAACTAATCTTAAGAAGACAAGTAATGTATGCTCTCAAGAAATAATAACAGTAACAGTTGATGTTTTGATTCATAATGGGAAGTGAAATGCCAGCATTTATTTCTCCCTTAAAAACCAGGGTACATATGAAAGACATAATTCTCCACACTTCTATTATCTTCTATTATCTTCTATTATCTTCTGTATCTTCTATTCTGATAATATTCTCCTCTTCCACAGATAGATGGGATTAGGATATTTTGTTTACACAAAAAGAAAACATCAATTTGAATAATTTGAAAACATAATTTAAAGCACAGTCACAGATAAACAGGTTTGTGATTTAGGTTTGAGAGCTGGTGCATCTACATTGCAGTCAAACTGTATTATACCACCTGAAAGAAAATATTTGGAGGCAGTTTCAGAATGACTGAAAGCTGCAGGAAATGCCAGCAGAGATGATCTGACACAGCAGACAGGGCACTCTGCACTGCTACCCCAGGAATGGGTGCACGCTGACCTCATATGTCAAATTTCCTCTCATTTCTGAAAGCAGGTCAGGGAACAATGGCTTTTGTCAACACTACCCTTAAAAAATTATAGGTCAACTCTTCCCACCTAGAATGTGTTCAGAAATGAGAAGTGTCAAAGTATGTTTTGAATTTTTACTTTCTGTTCATATTCTGGATCATTCAGTTTATGTCAGTATTTTACCATCTAGAATCACAAAAGCTAACACCCTTACACTGCAGTGGGCAAAAGACAACCCGCTGGGTTAGGATCACTTCTTCAGGGATCACTGCTTCAGTGGTGGACTCATTGCAGGACTCTCATTTGAGGATTCCTCCAGATTTTGTTAGGCAGTACAAGTTTCCAGAAATTCACAAAAATCACTTTGCTGAAGCTGCCAAATATTCAAGAACATCTGATGTTTTGTATCACTGGCAGCTCCAAGTTTTAAATAAATGTGACAACTGCAAGAAAATAATATACAGACTCACAATTCAGGTTGAAAGAGACTAGTTGATCTCTAGTCCAATCTCCTGCTCAAATCACAGTCAATATTGATTTCAGACCAGGTTATTCATGGTTCTGCCTGGTCAGATTTCAAAAACTTCCAAGGATGGAGACTCCATGGGCTCTGTGGACAACTTACTCATATACCAGTTTCACAGTTCCGAACTGATCCTGTAAGTGATTTGGGGTTTAAGTCATTATACAACATGATAACAACATTCAGGTGGATCTGCCCTGAAGATATGTCAGAAGTGTCTGGTCAGACAGAAATTCATCTGCCACCATGCTCCCTTTATCTCCTCATCCCCTCTACTAAACATTGTGGTAGGAAACTATGTGAATTGCAAAATATTAATGTCAGGGAAAAACAAAATGACGCAGATAACTGTCTGTGGAGCCATACTCCCACCAGGCAGATCCAGTATTTTATTTAAGATGTTTTCTTTGGAGGAGGAACATGAAAGAGCAGCAAATTTTACCATTTCCCTCAGCCATCCCTCTTAGAAATCAAGTAACTTGTTGTGCCCTTTGTGCACCCTTTTCAAAGAAACAGCGTTCCTATGATATTGCTACTAAAACAGCAGGCTGGCAGGTTTAACAAGTTAGTGCTTGTATACATGTCTTGGGAGATACCCACACCCAGGTAGCCCCAGCCTGCTTACTAAGGTGATAAATACCTGTTACAACCCACACTTGAGTTTTAAAGAAGTACAATCCTCTTGTATCAGATTGTGAAATTTCCCCCATATTTTAGAAATGCAAATTTTTTTATTCTTCCATCCTATGCTGACTCCAGTTTTAATTTTTCCAAATATAGATCTTTGCTTCCCTTTTCCTGTGCTGGCCTGTTTCCTCTTACTGTCTACCTCTGTGAATGCTTTTTTTCAGTCTGTTTCCTAAGGAAATAAGGTAGGTGTGATCACACTGTTGGGCATTCTGAGGCCATTCCTATCACCCAGTACCTTCTGATCCCAGTAAAGACCCTTCATAGCCCCTTTACCAAATTTCACTGAAGTTGCTTAAAGATACAGAGTGGCTACAAGTTTTATTAAAAAAATTGCAGTGAATAAGAGACATGCACAGTATTACCTCCACTAAGGGAAAGGTGGCAGCAGGAACACAGTGGTCACCTGCTTAGCTGGCAGCCCAGGTGCAAGGCAGACATACCTCACTGTCCATAGTCATGCAGGGACAGTGGGGCAATACTGCACAGAAGAGGGAAGAGAGGAAGTGTGCAGCAGAAGAGGGAAGGTTATGCAGTGGGAAGAGCAGGGAGTTATTCCACTGAGCCTAATAAAGGAGATAAATTCTACAGGAAGACAAACTTCACCAAAGTTCTGCTGTTTACAAGTCAAAGGTGACACATTCTGTGTTCTCTGACACATTTTCTGCTGGTCCTTGACTTCTGCCATGCCCTCCCGCTTGTTTTTATGACATACATACACACACACCTCACTTACTCTGTCTGCTTCTTGCTCAATAATCCAATTCTTCATCATTCATCAGCATCCATTGGACCAATGCAGTGGTGCAAGACTCTTGTTTATCACTTCAATGACACAAACTCCACTGGCTTTAAAACCAGAGAAGCACAAGCTCATTATCTCTTGCAAAGTGCCTACAGACCTTGCAGAACAGCCTGTTGCTACAACACTGCTTCATACAGTCACAGACCTCTTTATTCCCCAAGCAAGGCCATCCAGTTTTACAGTGGCTGGTACTGTTCTCTTCTAACAGTATTAAACTGAACTAAGATGCCAGTAAAAACAGATATATACACTAACACAATAGCAAGAAAGTCTGAGTCTTCTTGAGGCTGACTTTTCAAGACAGACAGTGGTAACTGACTATTAAGTTAAATATCAAAGTGTTAGTCTTTATTTGGTGTACAAATGTTTAAAAATCCTTCAAGCTTTCTGAGCTATTGCACAAAGGTATCCATTTGCAGTCAGTTACGGATTTTGCTTTATGTTATGGAAGTTTTCTGACATATGTAAAAGAGTATCTGAGAACCTTCAATCAGATATCTTGCTGACACTTAACAGAAATATGAGTTTGGATAACATTTGGATTAGATAATTATGTGCAAAACCCCTCAAAGGTTTAAAAGGATAAAAACATCATTAATTTTAGGCATAAACCAAGACTGACTGTTCATAGCTTCTGCATCTTGCTCCATAACTGGCTTTATGTTACAGAAGAACTGATTGTAGCATTTGGTATTTGTACACTAGTCTGCAGTAACTGCATGAAAAATTTATCTCCAAGCTAAAGGCTAATGGCATTGGGAAATGCTTTGAAGAAAAATATCGAGTAGTAGTTCTGATGTTGATCCTATTAGCATTGCTAAATTTGCCAGCAGAAGAGCAAGGCATTTACCTTGAAATATCATTTGTGTTCACTGTCATTCTTTTTGTGTGGCAAGCCCCAAAAGCAAGTGCCACACAGAAGGACTCAATCAGCAGCAATATGCCAGCTCGCTGATGAATGTTACCACAAGCACTTAATAGCTGGCTATCTGCCTGCCTGGCCATTCACTGCTTTCCATGCTTACAATGAAAGGACAGCAAAGATAATACTCAAGGTTTGTACAGACAAGTATTGAGGAATACACAGATGGCTTCCAGTAGTCCAAGTGACAAAACACATTGCCAATTTAACTCCTGCCAAGGCCACTGCGTGTCTTTGAGAACTAGACAGCAACAGAGTTCTAGCAGGCGAGAGGAAGTAAGTGTTGGCTCACACATCCAAAGAAACACACCAAATGACTATTTGCTGTACTCATACATATGCAAGACCTTTATTTACCAAAGGAAAAACAATAAAGGTAAAATAAAAGCCAAATGCCAATCAGACCATGGCATATGCTAATATGGCTGCAATATGCTAATAAGGATGCAAGTACAATGAAAGGAGGCTTACCTCTGTATCAGAGGGTGAAGCTCACTGCCCAATTTCTCATTTTATTCATGTGACTGTCATGGAATGATCCAAATTTAGGGAATTACAACTTGGTTTCTAGAACCAATTCAGGCAGCACTGGAGCCCCAGCCCAAGGCAGAGAGCAGGACGAGGCTGGAGAAGGGCAAAATGGCTTTTGGAATTGAGGTGAACAAGGCTTGCAGTGCAGTGACCACGGAAGTGGCTACACCAGAGCCTGTTTCTAGTCAACCTGCACCACATTGGGACAGGCTCTTCCAAAACACGCATCAAAATGTTGTAAGAAATGGATGTAACACAACACAGAATGCAGTAGTATCTGTTTAATTTAGTTTTATTTCCACCTCAGTTTTTCTGTACTCCTAGTTCAGGACCAGATTTTGTAGGTGTTGGAGAGGCCATTTAAGCCACAGCAAACGGCAATCACATATTGAAGCACATAAGTAATGGAAAAATTGATTCAGGGGGTTTACATGAATCACTAGGTCCAAACAGTAAAATTTCAATTATTCCATTTCTTTTATTCCATAACAACATTGTAAATATTGCTAAAATCCATTTTACACAATGAATGCTCTTAAAAGCATAGTTAATTTTTTTTTGTAGAATAGCCTGAGAATTACAACTTCTTAGAAAAAAGTTTTTATATTTTTCAGATGGTTTCAAAGTAGAGATTAAGTAAATCTCAAATTTGAGCTCACCCAAATTTCAATAACAAAGGATGAAACTAAATTTCATCAGACCCAGCACCTCTTGCACATCCTGAGAAATAAAACAGTTCCAATCTGATGACCACACTGTGCTGATATAAGCATACATACATTAATTAAGCCACCACTTACATCACCAATGTATGAGCAAAGTTCTAGCTCCTGACTGCATGCTTTATTTCATCTTAGAAGTAAAACTTACCAAGAAAGCAGTATAGCTGTTTTAACTGTCACAGTAAATGCATGTATTTTTTTTCTCCAGTTATACAGAAGATTTTCTTTCAAGTTACTATAAACTTAATACGTACATTACGTAACAGAACAATTTACACTTTACATAGGTGCTGTATTTACCAAATGCCACCTCCTTCCTTTTTAGAGCTTAAAGGTTTCCAGTAAGTTCTTCTTACACAAATGCACTTACAGGAGTGAAATCCACCTTATGACCATCCCTTTTCTCTGCTTATAAATTTAGAGTGAAGTAGTTCAATGACACAATCACAGCGGATCACTGCGACTGGAGGGGCACTTCACAGGTCTGCTCTCTTCCTTGTATCAGCTCCAACAACTCCAGCTGGCCTCACCTCACTGACCTGATTCCACTCACTAAACCAGCAGGATCCCAACCTACCAAGACACACCATGCAACTAACACCGTGTAGTGGAACAAATTGAATCATCATCGCTGAAGGATCAGGCGATGCTGCTACCTCAGCACAAGTAAGGAGGGTGAAGGAGCAGAGCATTTCTTCAGAAGCCACTGTCTGAAGTGGCACAGGGTGTGATGAGCTGCCCACACACCAGCCTGCACCGTGTCCAGCTGCTGCAGAGGTGGCTTGCCTTGCTGCCAACACAGGGAGTTCCACTGAAAGCTGGATAAGGGAGCACAGCCAAATGACAATTGCCTTTTCCTGATACTTCAGTTCCCAACCAGATCAACACCACAAACTAGGAAATACAAGACAATTAGATGAGCTTACAGTGCTACAGGATTGCACCTGATTTTTTTCTTCTTTTTTGTTTTGATGGCTCAAGGCTGCAACACCACACATATAAATACCCTGAGCTGTTTTTCAATCTCAAGAGTTCAGGTAGCAACAGCTACTTCAAGTACAGGTGTGGCACATCTTTCTCTTCTCTCCACTTCCTTCTAAATGGCAGCGGGCAGGAGGACATTTTCTCAGACATTACTCACCCTGTTTCAAAACTTGCCTGGAGATTGAGATCTAATTAAAAGGTCACTGAAAGTCAGATTTTTGCCATAGGAAAAGGCCACGAAGACATGCAACAAGCAATTACTGTAACCAGGCACAAGAATATTTGGAGTAGCTCAAGTTACTCAGAAGCAGAGAAGGAGGAAATTGTCTTTAAATCTGCAGAGAACACTTACAAGTCCCATGCCAAGATTTGCTACACATTATAGTGGACAGCTCAGAGTGCCTTTTTCATTATTATATATACTCTCACTTCTTCAGTTCCCCCTCTAGACCAGGAATCTAGGGCCAAAGGTATTCTGTCTTGCTCTACTCATTCCAATACCACTGGCTGGCAACAAGGAAGAGAAAGATCATTTACAGCAGCACTATTTTCACTGACTGCAAGTGCTAAAGGTCACTACCAACAAAACCCAGGGCAAGGAGGGTACCAGGAGCACGGCCACCTGCATGTAACAGAAAAATCACTGGGGTTTGGGGTATTTAGAGGGTAAGCACATCTCCAGAGGCCATGTCAGGATGCTTCCTGACAATTACTTGCTCAGATGGGATGTAAACAGAGTAGAAAAGGAAGAGAAATACACCTCTCAGCCTTCCAAAGCATGATGAAAACTTCACCCAGATAAGGCAACATGCTTCTAATTTCACTCTGCAACTTTCCCTTAATGTCTAACACTGACCCAGCGTATTTCAAAATTTGTCTATATCTATTCCCAGGCTTTCTACATAATACACTTAAAATTTAAAATGGATAAGAAAGGTCAAAACTTTTATCAGAAGTGGGGGGCAGGGAGAATTTACTGGAAAACTGAGAAAATCCTACTCCTGGCCTTATATGTAGATTTCTAAAAATTGCATCAAACCGTATGATAATGGACCATTAGCAGTACAGATTTTTTTAAAAGTGCTCATGGTTTAAAAAAAAAAAAAAAAGCCAGAAAATTTAACTACCAATAAAATAAATCAAGAAGCCTGCAGAATTCTGTTTTAGAATATTGCCCATTTAAGTTATTGGCTTGCCAGCATCAGCTAATTATTCTGAAGTTTCAAACTAACCAAGACCATAACATCTGCTATTAAATAAGGAAAAAAAATCCATTTAAAGCAGGGTTTGGTTTTTTAAGACACAGTGAATACCCACTAAAGAAAACATTTTGGATAAATGATAACTTAGAATTTTAGACCCACAATACTTTATACAGGTTCAAATTTTTAAGTCTCCTTCAAATCAAAAAGTCATCCTTAGGGGAACAAATCTTGGAACAGTTAAGAGTGAATTTTTAAAATCTAACTGATTTAGAGCATGACTAAAGAGCTTTAACACCACATGTATATGCAAAGCATACAGAACAAAAATCTAAAAATAGAACACCATGCCTCTTCCTAGAGACATTTCCAAGTCTCCAAGCATTATAAATGCAGCTTTCTCTAGCAGAGGCAGGATGAAGTTCTTCCTTCTTCTCTCCCCCTCATTCTGTATTTTTATCATGCTTTCCTATCCAAATTTTTGCTAATTTATGTACAGTATATTGAATTTATGTACAGTACAGCTCTTTCCCCTTATCTTAGTATTCTGTGTGTCAAAGAACAGTTTTGGTTTTCTTTAGTATTTATAGCCCATCTTTTCGTAACATCTTCGCCGTGATATCTTTCAGAAATTCTCAAATCAAGTTTCTGGATCATGATTTTAGGAAAGCTCTCAATAGACTGCCAGTCCACATGACATGCTGTTAAATGGACATGCTTCTAGGCATTCCCAAACCTCCTGTAGGCTCCTGGAATCTTATATCCTCCACACTACCATTCCAATCCAGAGCGTACCTCTCATTACTGCACACTCCAGCATGATCAGCAGCAGTCCAAGATCCCTGGGTTCTAGCTGCTCCCTCCTTCTTGCATATTCTTAAAGCCAGTAAGGAACAAAAATCTGTTCAACTATACTCACAATTGTAAATACCTTGTCTCACCTCTATGACTTGTTCCTCAGCTTTTCAAGATAGGCATATCAAGCAAGGATCATCCCAGAAAGTTTTTGTATCAGATACAGTATCTGATAGAACATTCTGCTTTTAAGCTAGATGTTTTAAACACAAGTTTTCAGTTTTGTCCCCTCCTCCTTACCCAAAGTGTAACATTATCCACATGCTGTCTTTGTTTAATAAGCACTACACCCGTGATCCTTTTGCTTTAAGATTTATTCCCACGCATTTAAGCAGTGAATTCCTTTTTGTTTTTCCTCCCTCACTTACAGCCCATCTACACAGGTGTGTTAATTTCAAAACAGTATCAAGTACTAGGACATTCAGAACAAGCTTGTAGTAGGCTGACAATCTCAAATCTTCATCTGTACCTCAGGCTCCATTCTGTTGGCTTCCAAGCTTTTTCTTTACTCATACTTCTAAATAACAACCAAACATTTGGAAGCTCCTATGCAACACCAGGGCGAGAACCTGCATGCCAGTACAGACGCAGCTGGCAAACCCTACTGGTGTAGATGTGCTTTTACAACTTCCCCTTTCCAAAGTAAGAACCAGTAAAGATGCATTAACTTCTTTCCAGAAATCTTCTGACATCGTACTTGGCCTCTGAGGAGGCCACACAAACAGAAAACCAAGGCACTCAAGTCAATCCACAAAATGTTTTAATCTACTTCCATGCAACTGCAGACTCGTATAGACATTGAGCCAATATTTACACAGAGAAAAGCCAAATGGTTGCCCTTCTACTTTCTTACACATCATTTTAGTTATACCCCATTCCCTTTTCTTTTTCCATACAGAATTTAATATTTTCCTTTACTAATTTGTCTCCAGTGTCGTCTAAGTAAACCTTGGCTACTTTGCCCATTTCATGATTCTTTTAGCTCTTAAGTAATATTTTCCACTTACATCGATTCACTTTAAAAAAACATTCAGTCCCAAACCACAGTCTTATAAAGACTGTCAAACTCTTCTGCCTTAATACTGTAGTTCAGACAAACTAGGTTCATCTCTAATAGTACTAGTATTGTGGAGCTGAGATTATGCACTCCTTTTCTTCCGTAAATTTCTTTGGAATTCTCTAACACAGAAGTCTGGAAGAGATGAAATCTTTGATTTTTTTTCCTTTACATAAGATACTCAATCTGTATGTAACGTAGGTCTCCTTTTTTTTTTGTCAGCCTCATGGAAAAGGTGCTCAAAACTGCTTTTTCAGTAATAAATTATTCCATGTTTGGATTGCCACTATGAATCAAGCAAGGACGTGACATTTACCAAAAATGTTTTTAATCTCTTGGTAGTTTGGTGATCTTTAAAGTAACATACAGCTTCACTCTGGTTCTTACGAGCAGGTACACACACAACACAGGTCTGTGGCAATGGTCTGCAGGACACAAATATCCCACAGCATTGAGGGGAAAAACGACTCTGCTTATAAAACTTGCTTTTTTGTTGATCAAATTGTCTGTGAAGGAGCTTAAAGCCTTGAACACTACACTTCTGGCATCTGTCGTAATGTTTATACCTTAACAGCCACAAAATTTCACTTTTATAATGTCTTGAAGCTTAACTCTTATTTCCTATATCATTTAATTTTAAAACCAAGTCCACAGAAGCATCATTAAAAAAAAAAATCTAGGTCCATAAAATCTTTCAAAACAAGTATCAATCATGATAAAAAAGGAACAGTCATGTGTTAAACCATTCCACTGTATTATCTGCATGAGCAGCAAGGGTCACTCTGTCACTATGTCTATTACTATGCTCAGACACCAGTCATTACACTTACACAGGAACAAAAATGTACCCAATTATTTTAAGAAATTTTACAATAGCAGAGTAGTTTGTGCAGTTGTTGGCAAAAGTTTTCTCCTGATTGACTGTTCAGCTGTATTTTAATGGAAGGAAAGAAACCAGGAGCATTTACGACTGTATAATATGAAATCAAAATTAAAGGAATTACTCTTTTCTGAAGAGTCACTCTGTAAGAAATGCATTTTCAAGGAACCAAGAAGTCACTTTGGAGTCTCACCTTTCTTATGCAAACATGCTTGAACAGATCAAAACCCCCAAGTCCAGTAAGAATTTTTGTTATCTCATGTCAGAAGTTTTTATTTGAGTACCATCAGTTCCATCTTTCCTTCACAACTTTTCTTAACAGACTCTTTAGCAAAAAAAGGCCAACTTAAAGTTCACCTTGAAGTACAGGAACTTCTGGAAGCACCAGGTAAAGACATGTGGCCTGACCAATGTTTGGAGTATACTGACCAATATTTTGGACTTTAAATGATGGTTTTTTTTCACTCCTTTCTAATTCACAGACATGCTTATTTTTTATTCAAATACTACAATTTTTAAAACAAATACTAAGACTCTCCAACAATCTATTTCTGGATACGTGTTAAAAGATTACCAGCAGACAGTGTTGATTTCCTCTTCCATGAATTGTTATGCACAGCTAAAATTATTTCCTTGCCAATTAATTTTTTTTATTTTATTTTTTTAAACACAAAAGTGATAACAAGCAGTCCCCACCCAAGTCCCTCAGAAAACGGAGAGGACCAGATCTTAAGTGTTATATGGGACATGAGGGGGGAGGAAGAGATGAGGGCAAGGAGATTGAAGTAAGAAGTAGGTCTTGCCCATGCTTTCCTCTTGCAGAAAGATAATCCATTATCTTTCACCAGCTGTCACCCACAGAGCTCCGAAGGTGAATTACTGGAGCACAGTTTCCAGTAAAGTCTCTGTATTATTTATTCTGTAGTTATCAAGCATATACTTGAAGGAAGAGCTATCATTATGAATGCACACAAGGACATATTACAGCCATTGACACAAAACATCATTGCTGCCATGTGTGCACAAGTATGCACTGCTGTTTTAAAGACATCAAGTGTCTTCTCTAAATACAAATAAGAAATGAAAAGTGAAGAGTCTGAATAATTAAATGAAAGGGGAAATTAGGGCATAAGAGGAGGAGAATTATATTTCTCCATAGTTTTAAGCAGCAAGATTCAGTCCACAAAAAAAGTTATTGCCATTACTTCACTCTCTGCTTTTTCTCCCAAGGTACCTGCACAGTGTGCAGGCACCAGAGCATCTGAAACTACTACACAACGCTTGGAGGAAAGTTTCTTCTGAAAAATGAGCATAGATTATAAACTGCTTACAGACATAGTCCTTGCCCCAGAAGGGCAGTGGACCATTACATAATACAGTGCTGTCAATGAATGCCTTCATGACATAGCTGACAATATATGTTCTCCGAGAAGGGTATCCACCAGACTTCTAGGTATTTACAAATATGGGAATTTTGAAGAATCTTATTATTTTCCAAGGGTTGTGCTGTAAGCAAAATACTCAACACAGAGATAAATTCATTCTAGGGAAAGTCAACTGCCACTTTGGATACCTTCTAAGTACAAAACACCACTAATAAAGGATTCATTTTCTTAGGTTTTTTCCTATTTGTACTTTGTCATCCTCATCTTTGATAGCACTTCCATGTATCAATATGATTTTGAAACACTGAATTTTTTAGCTGAGTGCACTATCATCAATCAAGAATATCAGCATTAAAACCATGTTGCAAGTCCAACTTCATGTAAGTCTTATGAGTTCTCAGTTTATAGAGCAAACAAAAAAACACAGCTAGTATCTCCCATTAGATCCTCCTCTTACGAGGAAGATTAGTTTCACCCTGTTGTTAGCAACTGCTTAGCCAGACTCTTTATAGTGTCAGATATAAGCATATTAGGAACCCTGCTAGATAGAGATCCTTTGTGATATGAGAACAAACCTGGTAAAACAACTAAACCTGCACTTTTCATAAAGGATGATTCAGGCTCACAGTCATGCAGGGATGGCAGGCTCTTCTGACAGCTCCATGGAGGAATGCTTTAAAATACTCCAAGTGCTATCAAGGCTAACTAGACATAAGGAAACCACACTTGAGAAACAGCACTAGACATAAAACATAGGTTCAAAGTTCTTAAAACCTGTTTTGGCAATTCAATGCCAGGAACAAGGAAACTGGTGCTTTCTTTAAATACATGGAAGAACAACATGAACAAAATTTAGTTTCCCTTCATTTACAAGCCTAGTTACAAGCTTGTCAATACTTATGTTCAGACTGTGGTAAAATGCCAGCCAACCAAGGTAACCACCTAAGACTATAAAAAAGTTAGTTGTGTGAACTATTTTATCTACAACAGTATGCTATGTCACATACTGCTTTTCATTTTGAGACGTATGAAGAACTGTTTTCTATTAGAGCAGCCATGATGTTAAATACATTTGTGAACACAGGAAAAGATAAACTGAACCACAGAGTAAATTTAAGTTAGAAGGACATTAGAGTCCACCCAAATACTCAAAGCCGAGATGACATCAAAGTTCAATCAGGTGACGAAGGCCTTGTCCAGCTGAGGTTTGTCCCCAGGACAAAGAGCCTATCACCTTTCTGGGTGACTCTTCTAGTGCAAGACCATCCTCAGGAGGAGTACTTTTATTTTTCTCTTAACGAAGAGTCAGAATCCTCCTTGCCATAGCCTGTGTCCACTGTATGTCCTTCTTGGCAGAGCATCCAGGAAGCATCTGCCACTGTGTTCTCCCTAACCACATATGTGGCAGTTGAGGATAATGACAAGATTCCCCTGTTCCAGGCTGACCAGATCCAGCTATTTCACGCTTTTGTTGCATATCATGTACTTCAGGCCCTCAACCATATCAGTGGTTTACTGCTAGACTTACTTCCAATTCATGATGGTTTTTCGGTACTGGGAAGTCCAGAACTAGACTCAGTACTACAGAAATTACCTTGGAAGTGCTGTAAAGAGAATAACTACTTCCCGCAGCCTGCTGGCTACAATCTCCAGATGCAGTCCTGTACACACGCAGCTTCCAGTTCTACAGTGATGCACCACTGACTTTTTCAACTAATTTTTTACCAGGGTCCCCAAATCTTTCTCTATAAGGCTGCTGTCTAGATGGTCATTCCCCAACTTTTGCAGCTGCACAGTGCAAGACTTTGCAGGTGTCATGCTGAATTTCGTGATGTTTCACAGTGTGAAGAAGTATAATGCTGGTGTACAAAAGGTAGAGGATGGAATGTAGTACCTGCTATCCCCACCCTCAAAACATGCCTGAAACATTAAACACAGTCTTTATGATGTTTAACACTACCCACAACAACAGGAAGTCTGTATCTAGACAACCTACAGCTTTGGATCAACCAGGGCAACTCCTCCCGGTCTGAGCCACTCAAATGCATGCATACTTTTAACGCTGATGAAAATTACTGCAGAGCCCTTTCCTAAGGGCAGTAAAAGCTTCTCCATGAATGACCTTTAATTTTCTTAATTAAAAATCTCCCACTTCCCTCCTTCCCAAAATGTCAGGTCTTTTATCTTTACTATTCACATCAGAGTCAAATTCAGGATGCACAAGAACTGATTATTTCTAGCCATGGATGTAAATCTGACCGGGTCATGCCTGCCAGGGTCAAGCATGCATAATATAGCCCTGTTGGTGGAGCACTACATCCAATCTAGTAAATCCTGCTGGCCCACAATAACAAACACAGGCTGATAACCAGAGTTCAGTTGCCTTAATAACCTGTAAATACTTCTAGGGTAAGATAAAGACAGTCTGTGGGCCTGATACAGCCTCCAGTCAGGCATCCCCACACTATGCTGTCTCATGTTATCTGGAGTACCCGGCCAGCAGAACCACAGTTTAAAAACAGCTCTGTGCATATTATCATTATTCCCAACTTAAATATCAATTGTTCAGGAAACCAAAGGCTGAACTAACTGGTAATAGAAATCTTCAGTTACGTAACAGAGTAAGTTAACGCACTCAAATTTAACTCCTCCATGCAGTGATATGATGCCACATGACTTAAAGCGTTTTACTACAACTAGTTAAAGCTGGTCTGAAAGGAAAATGTTTGTGCTTCTTCCTCGTGACACAGATAACCTGCAATTTCTCATAAAGTCTGCTCTAAAATATGAAGTGTTGAGCTCAGGAAAAATACCATATTACCCACAAAAGGCAAAAATAGTAAATACCACAAGCTCCAGCCATCACACTGCACTTACCACCCAACATCTACCGGTTACTAGCTATCAGTTACTCCACTAGGACCTCTAGATCACTTTCAGCCTCTTGCACACGTAGAACTTTTCTTCTCACAGCTTCCTGGAAGTCCCACAGTTCTGAATCACAAAAATGTAGTTTCCTTTAAGGTGTGTAACTTGAAAGCATTCCCCTGTTAATAATAATGCCACCCTAAAAGGAACCACTGATATGAAGAACACAGTGAGATTCCCTCTTTGGCTTAAAGAGTATACAAACTAAAAAGAAAGAAAATGTGGTCAGACATTACATTCCTGTTTCACGCTGACATAATGCCAACAATCACAGACTAGACACAGAAACCTAAATCCTTAATTTAAAAATTTCAATAGGAACTTCTTACTCAAGTACACCTAACTATAGGAAAAACACCTGACTAGGAAAAATTTGCTAATTCTCCTTCGGATCCAGAGTCCAAGAACGGCCAGAACAAAATGCAGAACAAAGCCTGCAGAGCTTGCACACTGGGTGTCCATCTCTCAGGGCTAATAAGAGGCAGACCACAGCCACGCAGCCCTGATACACAGAAATGGGGGTGGAGGGAACAACAACACACGACAACCTAAATAATCCTGTCAGAAAAAGAGCTAAATCTAAAGACTAAAAGTGCATCTTAAAAAGCAAACCTCTGGGAACGTATTTCAAAATGATATAATAGGATCTTCATGCCTGAAGTCACCCTCCTGCTGTTTCTACTCTGCCTTAATTACAGTAAAATAAAAGGCACTCTGAAACTCCACTTTCTGTATTGATAATCCAAGTCACACGGGCAGCAATAAGGCTGGCAGCACATAGAAAAGCTCCATGAAGAAGCCCACTTTTGAGGAAGGATGTGCAAAATGAAGAACATAGAAGCCATGTTGTAACAACAGCAGAAATCCAAAGGCAATGGAGACAATTCCCATCTACTCCCAAGGTACATGTGAATCTCTGAAAGAAGCAGTGGAGGGAACCAGGGACAGAGGAATTCCTCAAATTGGGAAAAAGACTTCAGATGTCCCATAAGTATTACCTCATAATTACTAGAAACCTTGTCCTTCCTCAAATAAGGACAGAGATTTCATCTATCCAGGGAAGGCATACCGTTTAGTTCTTAGGCTAAGGGACCATTATTAATAAGGAAATGATAATATTCAACCTCCCACCCCCCCCATACTTCTCTAGTGGTTGCTATGCTTTGGGTGAAGCTATACCTCCTGTAAAAAGACTGAATCCACATCCCATGAACTACACACTCCCAAATGAAAGTACAAGATTGCCAGAATAGCTGCAACACTTCTTTAAGACTGACTTCCATAAACCTACTCAAGCGAGTTTAAAAGAGGTGTCATCTTACTTGTTACTTCATCTTTCACCAAATCTTTTGATGACAATTAGAACAACAGAACTCAGGTTTAAGCTGAATTAAAAGTCCACACAGAATTTTGTACTGACTTTTCCAAAACCCTGAGCATGCACATCTCACTAAACTGGCATAAATACATTCCAAGCAGGACTTCACAAAGCAATTATCAATGTTTATTTTTATAGTGCAGAACAGATATAAATTGTGAAAAGAATTTGTGAAAAGAAATTCAAATATTACCAATATTTGAAATTGATCCTGATTCTGTTCTTTTCTCTTCTTAGCCTTTTGGGGAAAGGCAGCTATACATATTCAGCCTTCAGTGGCATTGCACTTAAGCAAATTAAGAACTATACCTCAGACTTTGCGAATGCACATCTGATTAATAAATTCCACACATTTTCAATTATTTAATACTTGGTATAGATATCCCTACCATTTTCTAAAGCTCAGACTCTTTTATAGAGGTCTCAGGTTGGGTATCCAGAGGTACTAATCACATTTGAAGCTTTAGGCCATGGTTAAGTAATAACACATTTCAGTGTTAAGACCCTGATGACATGAATGATAGAAATTAAGACCTCAAGCACTTCAGGATGCCTAAGGCCTCAGCTGGAAATGATGGATGCACACACTTAACCTGAATGCACTCTAAGTGTATCTACAGACATGATTACTGAGCTCTATGCAAAATCAGGGCTTAAGAAAACAGTGTGTAGTTTCCTACTGAAGAAAACTACATTCATTATAGTGAACAAGATCTTTATAAATGAAAGCCTGCATTCTGGCAATCTGCATATGTTGATGAGAAAAATAGGGTGGAAGTTTTAGTGTTAAGAGATAGCTAATAAATGAAGAGATCACATTGAACCACAAAGCAAATGTACACAAAAATTCTCAGGCCTGGAGAATTTTTTTAATTAAATCTCTTTTCTCAAAAAAACCCTCCCAAAACAACAAAAAAACAACCAAAAAAACCCACATAACAACAACAACAAAAAAAACCCAGAAACCAACCAAAACCAATATAATAGTGAGCATGATACAACTCTTTGGTAACACCAAGACTACATTGGAACTCTCAAGTGTACCTTATGAAAGACTTAGAAACAAATGTAAACTCTATTTACAGTATCAACAAATGCAAAAATACAGTAAAAAGCTTTAACAAGTCCCTTCTATTTTTCTGAACAGTCTGCTTGTGGTCCATCATCCTATTAATCTTTTCAGACTTCAGTAATGAAAATGATGAACCCGTAAAATTTTTCATAATCCTAGGCACTAAATTCTGTTAATGGCTCAGATAAATTTGCAATTGTTAAGTATTATAATTCTTCCTTTTTGTCATAGCCATCTAAAACCAGCTTGTATGAATTGCCTCAAATCACACGCAAGGGACGAAATATAATTTTTGTAAATTTAAATAATCTGTAGTTTACCATTCCCAACTCATCTCAACTACAGACCAACATTCCTAAAACCTAAAACATTAATACACAACCATAAAGCAGAAGTAACTTGCTATAAAAAGCCAATGAAACAAGTCTTTTCAGTTCTGATTCACAGTTAAAATAATTTGTTCTAGTAGGGGTGGAAGAAACTGACTCATTCCCACACATTAATTGTTTACAAAAATAGGTTAGTTGAATTTAATTTGATAAAAAAGTTCATTGTACGGGATCAGTTGACTAAACAGACTTTCACAGCATTTCCACTGATAACGCATAATTCTGCCAACTATGGAAGTTTTAAGGATGTAAATTAAGTAATTTTTTTTGCAAAATATTGTATCTTAATATTATCTGTGAAAAATCAGTATGAAAGTAATTTAGATTTGCAAGTGAAACAAGATAGAAAAAAGTTAGATTTATGGATGCTTATGAAATCTTACTTCTGCATTCTATACCTTATCATGTACCATCAGTGAGAAACTGCTAGCTGCACACATATTTTCCTGTATGAAGACAAACTTATCAGTGACTTATTTACCCCCTTCTGAGTTTTCATAGATAAATAAAATTTAAATGCAAAATACAGATCACAGCCTTTAATATACTATATAATTCCTCAAGCCCTAACTAAAGATTGGTGTTATTTATTAGCACCTTTATCCACAGGAGGAAAGTGATACCAACTTCCTTCTATGGGACAAAAGATATCCTTCACCCAGGACATCTGTCATTTTAACATCACATGCCAATGGGCCTCTCATCCTCCAGACCACATTGCTTTGCCACCACTAAAACACAACTGCAGCATTCAATGCCAATGATTCACAGCATGAAGTTTTACAGAAAAAGTCATTAAAAGATAGTGCCTCATTCTAAAAATAACAGATTAAAACAAATGTCCTGTGAAGAGTCCACCATCATAGAGCAGCAGGGTTTTAACCACATGCCCTCACAGTCACTAGCCCAGATTACAACACTGTCAAAGCTAACACGGCAGTTTGGGCTACTTCAACATGAATTAATCCTAACATACATTTTGGAAAAGAACAAAACCAGTTTAATCAAAGCAGAGAATGCAGGCAACTGGGATTCAGCAGCCATGGTTGCACTATTTTGCTAGATGACCATCAAAGACCTCGTTACTGAAGGCGATCCAAGCTACGGTGCCCCATCTCTGACCACAGGAAAGCCTTTGGGAGCAGGAAGGAGTTCTAGCATCCACACTGCACAAAAAAACCCCGATGGTCACCACCACCACTCACCTTTTCAGAACATCTGCAAGGCACCTGTAGCTGTACCCTGACCCAGCGGGCCATCAGTCCACAGCCTCCTGCCACTAGCTCTAATAAGGGATCATAACAGGCTTTGGTGGATAGAGGATGATGTAGAAGAAACTTAGCCAAAATCTGAAATTTGGTTTTCTTGTTCATCAGTTGTCTTCATTATCCAACCATTGTCACTTCACACACATGCCCAAAGGGCTTATCACTCACTGCACAGCTTCTGCCTGCACAGAGAAGGACATTATACAAGCTGGCAGAGCCTGAGGTCCCTTCCTGGCTTTTCATGTGTATTTCTGCAAGCAGGGGAGGGGGAGGAGTGCCAAAGGGAAGGAAGAGAGGAATTTAAGCCCTCAAGTCAAGAGATATGACCTGTTATCAAGTGACAGTATTTCCTGGTGTAACCCCAAAAGACCAACGGATCCTCACAAGCAACCCACAATGTCCATCAGCTCTGAGGTCACCTCAAAAATACTTAAGGATAGTTCCTGCCTCCTATACGAGTATCACACTCACCACACATTGCGCCCCTGCCCTTACCTGGTACACTTTCTAGTACAGCAGTACCTGTGGCAGAGGACTAGGTCAACCCTGCAGCTAATTTAGAAGATGCTCTAATGCAGGCTGGAAAGACCCCTTCTCAGGCTCACATTTACACTTCTGAACACAACTGCTCTCAGGCCAAGAGAAGAGGCTGTTCTGACAGAAAGGCCACCCTGCAAGGTTATCCCTTCCCTAAGTAGGTATTTCTTTATTTGAAAGGTTAAGGTGCCTCTTCAGCAGAACTGAAAGGAGTTTGAGAGTAGGCCTGGGAGTCAACTTGCAAAGCTCACAGAGCCCCTCCAAACAGCAAGATCCAAACTTGAAGCACCAGTCCCGACAGCGACCTAAAGGTGTGAATCACTGCAGCAGCACAGCAGCCCTTCCCGGTGAACGTTCTGTGCATGGTTTTTTCCATCTACAGTCCAGACTCAAGTGTAACAGATATATACCCAAAAGTGGCAGCTCTGGGCTAGCCTAGAGGTTGCTTCAAGCACTGTGTATACACTTTTTCTCTCCTCTAGTCCAGACTGGGAATATATTGACGTTACTACAACGGCATCCACTCTCTATTATGCCAGACTGTCTTCAAGAGCTCAGCAGCAGGTGCCAAGCTGGCCTACTTGTGCTAATCATCTGAATCTTCATTTACCCCACAGCTTCAGCATCCTTGGAGTTCCTCTCAGGAAAATAGAACAACAAACACAAACACCTCCCCCCACCATCCAAAAGCAGAACACCACTCTAGCTGGTTAGCAGACCTTGCACAAACTGAGAACACAGACAGTAAGTCAGCATTCAAACTGCTCATAACAAATCAGGAGAAACAGTCCACAGAAGTATCTCGGCACCTGCTTCAAACAAAAAAACCCAAACATGGATTAGTCTAAACTACTCTGACATGGGTTTTGAGGCGTTCTCTTATAGAGAGAACCAGCCAGTACATAGTGAGAGTGAGACAACACTGAATGAAGTGTATAGGGACACGTGCCACCTTGCCCTCTGTAGCAGGCCAGCAGTACAAAACAGGGTCAGAGGAAACAAAGGCTGGAGCATGAGAGGCTGTGCAGCACCAAGATCATTTTGAATACAAATAAGGCCCATTCCTGTGAGACTCTCCTCTGAACATGTTTGCCTACTGGCTGCAAACTGTGACAAGTAGCTGTCCAAAAACGGAGCAGCCGGTTGTGCCAGTCCCTGCTGACTGGAAGGAAGGGGCAGTGAGCTCCAGCCACAGCCAGCTAAGATAACTCCTGAAAAACAAGGTGATGTCAAACCAGCACAGAAGTGATGCCAGCCAGCAAGGTGCCCTGCAAGCCGCCACTCTAGCACAGGATTATGCAAGACTCAGATGCCTCAGTATGACAGAACAAGAGGCTCCATAGGGAGGAACACGCTGTACCTGAAAGCTAAAGGACAGGTGGTGCACAGACACCTGAGCTGCAACTGTGCTGCTCCAGCACTCCTGTACTTCTCTCCTTGTCAGGTTAAACAAGAGACAGCACACATTTTTTGCAGCGAGAGTCTCTTGGGAGGTCCCTCTGCAGTGCATGGACAATACCACACCGCAGCACCCATAGTCCATCAGGTAAGTCCAAAGGCCATGCAGCCTCCTCTGTGCCTGCTGATAGCTTTAGGTAGTCTCCCTTTCAGAAAGAAATTAGCAAAACCAACTAGAATAAACAGGACTCCTCACTATTTCTCACTCTAGGAGCAGCACATGCAGCAACAGTTTAAAAGATACTAAGATTTGGGAAGTTCTTTCTGAACATGTAGAGGTGGGTCTGTTATCTAATAGACTTGGATTCAATTCCCGCTAAGAATACTGAGCATTATTTCAATATCTATTATATAAACAATATAACAGTGATAACCAACTGGGTGAGAGCTTATTCAACAGAATTATAAATAAAAATAACTAGAAGAAAAGGACTTTGGACTCCTAATTTGCAGTTCAGCTAGCTCTTCTCCAAAGACACGTGGCATAAAGTTACGTGTATTATACATCCAGTATAGGGAAAAAACAGTCTGTTTGAAAGCTCCATTCACCATGGGAAAGCTATAATTGCCAAGGTTAAAATGGCAGATTCCTACAAGATTTGTAAAGCAATGGAAGCCACAAGCTGCCTCAAGGCAAAGGACCACACCCTGCGCTCTTCTATGGTTAGCAAATAGGAAGAAGATTTTGAAGAAATAAGCCTGTGGCAGGACTGCCAGGAAGCAGCAGAGGAATTAATAGGACAGAAGCAATGGGATCCACCATTTGGAGTTTATCAGCCTCCCCAGGTAAGGTGCAAGGCTTCCACAGATGATGAATAGAGCAGGTGGCCTAAGTCTCACAAGATGAACGTGGGACTCAGTTTTCTGGACTTCCCATTTCTCCATCATTCACCAGCTACAGAATATGAGTAGCACCATGCTCTGTAAGAAAGCAGAGATATCCGTATCCAGCAACTACACCCCACAACTCAGAGTCTCCTCTGCACCCCACAGCCAGAAAAAAAGCCCTGCCTCAACTACCACACCTGAACTCTATTTTCTCTTGGCAATTAAGAAGGCAAGCAAGTCCATTAGCAACACTGAATCATTTCAAGGCAATTTTACATGTGTGATACCTCACACCCAGTTTTAAAATCAAAATTGTAAAGAAATGCTTGTTATATAGCTCAGCGTAATTCAACGTTAATACCTATGCAGCTTATTTCCATTGTCAGTGGTAAGTCTCCATTTTGTCAAAAGGAAACTCCTGTATCCAGTTGATAAAGAAACACTGATCTTCAAAGTATATCCCAAATATTTAACTACACTCTGATGCTTCTACAGACACATCACAGCACAGAAAACTTGTGCACATTAATCCAGAATATCTTCTAACAGCGAATCAGGCTGTAATTAAGACACATCATGACATAAGGAAGATTAGCATGTTTGGCATGATATTTTCCTTATTAGCTGGAGGCAGAAACAAGTTCCTTGTCAGTGGAAACACACTGTGAGGGCATTAGGACACAGATAAAAGGTGTCTCGTTGCTGGCACTTACTTGTTTTTAACAGCTTGAAGGAAAGGAAGGAACAGTATGAACTGTAATTGGTTTTAAAGGTATCCTTTGCTGATGGAACACAAATATACAGCAGTCCAGATTTAGGCCCACCCCCTTACCATCAAGAGCCTGGATTATAAACTTTTATCCCTACTCTGCAGCACCAGATGGTAGCTCACATACATTTCAATTATTTATTGAATAGGCACTTTGTTATACCAGGGTAATCCCACACTGCAGTAAAAACTACACACTGTTTTTATTGCGAGCTATACTTCTCATCAAGTCAGTAACCTTTTCACATTCAGTGAACACAATAAATAGAATTAAAAGAAGCGATTTTATAAACAATTGGATAATCGGCCTCTCCATCACACAGAAAATGACAACGCAGGGATCAATCAGTAAGACACAACCACCAGCAGTGCTATAGAAAAAGCATATCATTCTCTGGCCTGCCCCAAATCCTACCAACTTCAGTTTTCAAAGTATGCTGTAGTCTGATCTATCACAGTTAACAGTTTGCTGGTGCTCACTCCTTCAAGCCATCAGCTTGAAAACAAAAAACCCTGAATGCTCTTTGCAGAAGAACATACAAAGCTCCCATGACAAAACAAATAATCAATGTTCCCTAGGCTGCAGCCTCGCGGGGCAGATGTGATAAAGTGGTTAATTATTCAGTTGGCAATCGCATTACTGACGTCAATAGAAGAGTCCAGGAAGTGAATCCTCTTAGTTTGTTAGTGTATGACAAAGAGTGGTGGTCCCCACAGAAATTAAGGAGAACCAGCTGTCCCCCTTCATGTTAGTACTCTGGTCTCTAGTGCTAAAGACACACATTTGCATTTACTGAAGTAAATCTGCCCCTCCCTCTCCCTTAGGAAATCCTTTGTTTTGTTGGTTGGTTTTTTTGTTGGTTTTTTGAGTTTTTTTAAGAGTGCTCTTTTAAAGCCTAATTAACTGTACACGCGTAGAACAGCTGATAAACGGGACAATGTACTCGTGAGCAATGATCTCTCCTCCCTCCCCTCCAATTCTTATTCCATGGAGAAGTTAAGTCACCTTCGTCATGCATTATTATTCATAACTTACTCAGCTGAATAAACCAGTCAGCCACCATAGCTGTTTTAACATAAATTCATTTAGACATGCAGCAGGGAAGGATCTCTGCTCTCCACATACCTCTAGTCAATAGCAACATAGGATAGAAAACTTTTAACCTAAGTGCTATGAAAAGTATCCACGTTTTCTTTTGTCAGCACGCTCCCGACTATTGGAGGTCTCTCGTTATCAGGCTGCTTAACAGTAGGGAACCATTAAACAAAGCTCTTAGAAAGGCTGCCTAGAAATACTCCGTCCTTGGGCGGGCATGCCCAAATTAAAAAAGACTGCACGATGAACGGGGGCAACTGTTGTTTCTTCGAGATACACACACACGCACACCCACACCCACACACCCTCTCTAAAGCAACGAGCCGGCACCACAGCAGCATTTCAAAGCCTTATCCTGGTGCTCTCCCCTCCTCCCCTCCTCCAGGTAGGAAACCCTCCGAGGAGCGCTGGATTAGCCTGACATTTCAGGCTAAGCCGAGCAGGGTTTCAGGCCAAGGACACTCCGGTGCTGTTCCTGCTGCCGGCTGCCAAGCGGTCCGCCTGGGACCGAGGGAGGAGACCTGGAGGGTCAAGGCCCGGCTGGCGGCGGGGGTGTTCCCCAGGGAGGCGCCGCATCCAGGGGCGGCGTCTCCGGCCGCTGCCGGGAGCGGCGGTGGGAGCGCACTGCGGGGCCGGGCCGCCCCCGGCCGGCCCGCCGCCCCTCGTGCGGCACCGCGCACAGCCCCCGCCACCCGCCCCGCGGCCCCCGCCCCGGCTCACCCCACTCGAGGAAGTCGGACACGTATCGGTCGCGGCGGAGCGGCGAGTCGCGGCTGCACTCGGCGTAGACGCCGACCAGGAGGTCGAGCAGGGTCTCCACGCTCAGCACGCTGTCGTGCCGCTGCGGCCCGTCCAGCACCAGCTGCTCCAGCCGCTTCAGCCGCACCTTGGCCGACATGGTGCCGCTCGGGCGCCGGGCGCGGGGCACGGACGGGACGGGGCGAAGCGAAGGCCCCGGGGCTCAGCCGCGTTCAGCCGCCCCGCGCCGCCTCCCGCGGCCGAGCGGCTCCTTCCACGGGCTCCGCCTCGGGCACGGACGGTCCATGGGCCGGACCCGGCCACCCCCCGCCCCGCTCCGCTCCGGCCTCGCCCCGGCGGCGGGGAAGGGCCGATCCCGCTCCCGACCCCGCTCCTCCTCCCGGGCCCGGCGCGTCCCTCGGAGCGGCTCCGGCCACGCCCACCGCGCGGCGCCCGCGCGCTCCGACGTGGGCAGGGCCGCGCGAAGCCGCGCAGGAAGCTTGGGCCGGGCGGCGTGCCGTAGCGGCAGATTCGCCGCGGTGGGTGCGAGGGGCGGCGCGGGCTGCGCGTCCGAGTCCGCACTTTCGTCCATTCGTGTGGGGGGGGTGTGTATAAAATCCTCAGTCAGGAGGTTCTTCGGTGTATGATCTGTGTGTGCTTTCAAGCATGACAAAGGAGCCCTAGTGAGTGGAATGGGCAGCAGCCAGCATCCCTCACTCAAGGACATGCTGGCACTAACGAGCTTTAAGCACACACAGCATCACGATGTTGGTGTCTGTCTACGTGCACAGAATCACAGGCTCACAGAATCACACGGAATGGGTCAGGGACCACAGCAGGGCATCTTGCCCATCCTCCCCGCTCGAGCAGGGTCACCCCAGAGCACATGGCACAGGATTGCACCCAGAGGGCTCTTGGCTGTCTCCAGCGAGGGACACTCCACACCTTCTCTGGGATTCCTGTTCCAGTACATGGTCACTGCACAGTAAAGAAATTCCTCCCCGTGCTCGGGTAGAACGTTTTGGGCATAATTTTCTGCCCGTTGCCTTTTGTCCTATTGCTCAGCATCACCGAGAAGATCCTGGCTGCATTCTCTTGACACCCTCCATTCAGATATTTGTAGACATTGATGGGCTCTCCTCTCAGTTGTCTTGTCTAGAGGCTGAACAGGCCCAGCTCCCTAAGATTCTCCTCCTAAGATGCTCCAGTCCCCCAGGCATCCTTGCTGTCCTCCACTGGACCTGCTCCAGGAGCTCCCTGTCTCTCTACACATTGCTAACTTGGGCAAAATGCTCAAGATCTATGTATTCTAGTTCTGAACTATCTTAAGTATAATACTAAAGATCACACCTACAAGTCAAAAAGACCTCTGTCTAGTGAAGACACTTTCTCTGAGCATGTGTAGAAGTTAGCTGGGGTTATGTAAATTGTATGGAAATGACTGACCTATCCTAAATGAGGGGCTGAGCTTGGGAAGGTACTAGCTCTGAATTTCTGTTTATGAGTAATGGCACAGAAACTCCAGTGGCTTGTGCTTGATTTGTGGAATACCACTGAGCACCTAGGCTTGTACGACTCTGAAATAAATAATCAATGTCTCTCTTGAGTGTGTAATTCTTGGCTTGTTATACACCAGGTAATGAATCCCATTTCATGGACAACATGTGTGTCCAGTGTGTGTGTGTCTGTGCCCTGGTTTCTGCCATCCCTACAGGGCTCCAGGGCAAAGTCCCCTCCCCACTGGTTGGGCAGGTGTGCTGGGGCTGGGCAGCCTGCCTGAGCCACCCAGCTCTTGTCTGAGCCATCCAGCCACACACCTGGCCATGCCAGGCCATGGCTTCCTGTGAAGGATGGGGGTGACCCCAGGGCCACCATCCCCACAGGTCTTCACTGGGCACTGTGGCCGCTGGGGAGACTTCTCCAGCCATGCCTGGAGTGGGGCCTTCTCTTTCCCAGCCCTGGCCATGATTCCCTGCTCTGTGAGGTGCCTCAGTGGCAGCAGGCACAGGGCTGGCAGGGTAGGCATGGCTTTGCAGCAGGACGTGATATCTGGAAGCTGAGTCTTTTTATGCCTTTCAGAACCTCCCTGGTGACAGGATTTTATTTCTCAGCAGCAGCAGCTACCCCAGGCAAAGAGAGCCCAGTGTGTTCACAGCTGCTGTCCTTGATCCCTTGAAGGAGAAGAGAGCTGGGTATAAGACACTCAAAACTTTCTGCAGCACTGCTTTTTTTCCCATCAAAACTTACTCTGAGAACTGTTCTCTCTGGAGGCTGCAGCACCTCAAGGCAAGATGCTGAGTAGCTTGGGATGGGAGTTTACTTCTGTAGGAATGCAGCCAGTCAGGTCCTGATGCAAAGCTGAACTGGCAAGGATGCTGTTTCCTTGCTTGTCTCCCCCGGCAGGTAGCTGGAGTGCTGTGCGCTCAAAACCATCGCAGCGGAAGAGGCAGCCGAGTGCTGGTTCTGTCTGGGCTGGAAACACCCTGCCTAGACTGGGGTTTGCTCATGGTCAGACGTGACATGTCAGTCACTGCTGAAAGACCTGCACATTCCCATCTGTCACTTCCAGGTCCAATGGCAAGGCTGCACACAGGGAGCTGCCCTTTCCCAAGGGTCGGGAGCACAACCAGGCAGAGCCATGGGGTGTTGTGGAGCAGAAAGCATTGCTTCCCATGTATGATCCAGCAGATCATTACAGAATACTTGTTTCTAGAGTCCCTTGGCCCTCAGGCATGTTTGATATCTCTTTGACACCATTTATCTGTTACATTTGAAAGCTATTCAGTTCATAATAATGACGTCCTGTGCATTTGGACCTGGGACCTGGATCGAGAAGATATAGGCGTGCTGGGACATGTTAATTCTAAAAAATGCAAGTTGATAGAAGATCCTGTGAATCATACAGAGAACCTGTAATTTTAAAACAAAGAAAACCCACAGTAGACTAAAATAGTTTTGTTTTTCCTGAATAACTTATATCTCTTTGTACTTCTTTCTGCAAACATCCACTTGAAAAAAAAAATATTTCACAGCAGATCTCGAAGTTTTCATTGTTCTCTCGCCGCGTTCCTCCTTGGTTACAGTTGTTTCATCTGACCTCATAGTGTGTCATATCACAGATACATTCATCTAGAGGATCCTTGGTATTTTAACAATCACAATTGTTCTTCTGGTGCTGTTGCTTTATTTAACGGAAAGCCTAACATTTTCAGCTTATTACCACTTTGGAGAGTCATTTTCGGGCAGTTGATCAGAGTAATGGCCGGGGAGAACAGAGTTTTAAAGATCCTGTTACAATATCTCTTTCTCCTTCTTATCTGTTCCAGCAGGTGGTGATTATCATCACCTCCTTCAGCAAGGAAGAGATAAAGGCGACTCGGTGAAGAAACAGCCATCTCTGCCTACCAATCGCTCGGTTGTTTCCAGTCTCCTCAGTCTCTTTCACATTAGCAGAATTCAGAGGTTTCAGGAGCTATTCCTGACTTACACCAGTAGCAGGGAAGAGCCGAGTCCGGTGCTGGGAAAACGACAGATGGGTGACAGATGATATTGAATCCGGCTTTAACAGCTATGGAAGGTTTAGCACATCAGACCAGCACGTGCAGGATTATTTATGAGTGATACTGTAGGTATTCCAGAATTAGTTGAAATTTTATTTAAAAAGCCCTTGCAGAGAGTTAAAAGCCTTGTGCATTGTAAATAATTCTGGGTTTTCACAGCAAGGGTTTCAGCTGCAAAAAACCCTACTGAGTTAAAAGGTGACATTTGGTATTCCTGCTAGGAATTGTATGTAAGCTTGAAAATGTAGCGGAAGGTATTCCGTTTCTGTTACTCATCTGTGCCAATTCCATAGGCTAAAAATAAATGTGATCTGGCTAAAATGAATTAAATGATCCATCTTACCAGTTCCTTTTTCCTATGGCACACTTAAGTGGAAAAATACAGCCCATTTTTCTGGAATGGATCTGATTTTAAAATTTTTAAGGGTGGGTTTGGTTTTTTTGGTTTTTGGGGGTTTTTGTGTGTGTTTGTAGTTTTTTTTGTTTGTTTTGGTTTGGTTTTATTAGGGTTTTTTTTCTTTTTGGCGAGTGAACAGGTTCTCACTTACTGCACTTATCTGAAGTCATTATAGATCTGCAGAACTGAAGGCACAAAGTCCATGTGGCTACTGAAGAGTTTTTATGGATCCAATCACCTTAATTAACTTAGATCTCATTTTGTTTTCTTTTTTTCTTTTTTTTTTTTTTTTTTTTGTTTTGGCTGTACTCCGAGTAACTTAGTAACTTGTAGAGGAAGAAATTCTGTTACAGAATTTTGATGGCAACAGGAAATAGCTGTGTCACTGCTTTATGACTTCAGGAAAATCCACCCACAGATCATTTTGGAATTGAGGAAAATGAAGAAATATAAAGAGTATGGACAGAAATTGCAAGCATAGCTCATTAATAAGGAAAACAGCATGCTAAAAATAAAAAGTGAAGAAGTTGCAAATATATCCTTTGTTACATTCAGACAGATAATTCTAGAAAAAGAGAAAAAAAGCATAAAGTTGCAATATTTTATTTGGTTTTTGCTTAAATTATTTTTATAGCAATAAGCAAAAGGGAGAGTCTAAAGAGCTAGAAAACCTAGCTAGAAGACCTAAATATATTCTATTCATTAAGGAAATTAGATGAAATTTTCAACTGAGAGAGAAAATTACTAATGTGCAGTAAGGGAGGAGTTTTCTAAGGATCCAGAATGCAAAATATAATTAAATTGAAATCAGAGAAAGCTCATAGTAATGAGTTCCAAAGGTAGCATTTAAAAAAGAGTTAAATGTGCCTAAAAGCAACACAACCGCTTTGTATCTTGTTGTTATCATGGCCTTTCCTTCCTGGAATTATTTTTTAGGAAACTGTCACCTTTCCAGCTCTGTTTGTATTTGGCAATATTCTAAAAAATCCCTTCTTGCCAAACACAGTGTAAATATACAGCTGTCATCTATACTGGGAGCCAAAACTAATCTTTCAGTGGGGGCTGTCTTTGATGCCATTGCACCATGTAAGCCTGAACATTGAGCTAATGTAGTGAATATTAAAAACAACAACAGCGAAGTCACCACTGGTTTGTTAGCCATGGTGGGCAGTACATAGGAAATTTATCAAAGAAGACAAAGTTTCTGCTCTTTTGTTGGTGAATCCTAGAAACCAACTGTGCTTCAGCTTCCAGAGAGCTCTGTCTGCTTCAGCTCACTGGTAATGCACTATCTGAGCAAGGGAGTTTCACTAATGCTCTTGCCTTTGCACATGATGATGAGTGAAGTGGGAGGAAAGAATGAGCAGTTGTTCACAGGAAAGTGCTGGAAAAGCCTGAGAGCCTGGTCATTTCCAATTTTTACTAAAATGCTTTCCCATAACAATAATTACAAAAAAAAAAAAAAAAAAGAGAGCAACAAAACTGTTTGGCAAGTTAGCTCCTGTTAAGTGTGTTCTGCCATTAGGTGCATTTGTTGGCAGTGCTTCTGTTTTCCTCTTGTAAGCATCTGGATTTTAGTGATGGTGTAATCCAACATTTTGAGCTGAAGGTGAAACAAACTAGGATATGAAAAGATTTTGTACTTGCTGAATTCTTTCTTCAAGAAAACAAAAAATAAAAAGCAAAAATTTATTAGGTATATTAGTAGAGACTTTTAGGGATACTATCACTTCTGACTGGTTTGCTTTGCAGGTTTTAGGGAGCAGAGTGCCTTAATTAGCAAAGGAACCCTGCTAATCCCTCACTTCTTCTAGCCTAGCTGCAGTAGGTTCCCAAACACATCATTTCATCCCTCAGTATTTTTTCATGCTCATATAGTTGCCTTACTCAATAATTTATGCCCATATAAGTTCACCTGAAAGAAGGGATCTTGCCTCCCTGCTGCTGTTTCAGGAAGCTGTCAGTCTTATTGATCTCTGTGTTTCCTGATTACGGGCAGTTTAATATGAGGAGCCTGAAATGGATCCCATCAAATTAAAAGGTTTCCCATTCCATTCATGCTTTGAGTGCAGCATTAACTGAAGTGGGCAGCTGCTTTCATCAAAATCATTATGAGATCACTTATTCTTTTCTTTATTGTTTTTTTCTCCCCCCCGCCATTATTTGTCTGAAAATGACTGAAGTGTAGGGAACTAGGGGTTTAGATGAGGTCATTACTGTGGACATCTGGAACAGAATGTCATCAGCACATTGAGGCAAGACAACAGCTCATTTTTATTTCAGTTCTGATTTCAAGTCCACAGTATCCTAAGGAAAACATTGGCTCAATGATCCAATCTGTTTAGGCACATGGCAGCGTTGAAAGAGTGACAAAACAAAACATAAAACCCTCCTTAGGCTCATACTTCTCCATGGATCTTCCAAGAAGGTGGAAGCAGTGGTTAGAGAGGTGACGTTAAAAACCCCAAATACTTGTCAACAATTATGATATCTTGCAAGTCACAGTACCTCATCTTGCTCTCTGTACAACTGCCATTTTGTCATTTAATAGTGTTGTGTTACTGCAACTCCACATCTGCCAGACTCGGTCAGATCAATCTTTGTACAAAGTGTGAAAAGCATCGTGGTGCTGGAGGCGATTTTTTGCGCCTGGATTGATGCTAGACTAAGATTATCTGATTTTGTTTTGTGGGTTTTTTTATTTTTTGCTAGATACTCTGGCACTGTGGTTCAGCCAAGCTGACAGTCGTACTGTTTGTTGCAGAGAATGAGAGGAGTTTTAGGTGATGTGTGCAATAAATAGATAGGAAATGTGTTCCTTTTTCTTAGCTAATCTGTAGGGTTAGTTCTCCTGGGTTGCTGAGAGTAGCAGTGTTATTCATACTGCATTTTAAATTAATACTGCATTTTATTAATTTTTTTATGTCTTGAGAGGAATGACAGGAGATGAAAAATAAAACTTCTTCAGTCTTCTCTCTTGAACCTTTAAAAATCTGTCACTGACTTTAATAGTAGTGTTCCCATGGAGATAAGCACAACTAAGTCTCTCTAAAAGGAATAGAATTAATCTGCTTTGAATGAAATATTTTTGCATTTTAAGTAATGTTACTTTAATACACATTTCATTCTTCTCTGACAAAGTGCTCTTTGATTTTTCAGAAAATGTGTAATCAAAATAAAGAGCAAGTTCCATTGTACTCTCTTCCCTGGTTCCCTCTCCACAATGGACAATCCATAGATAATAATTTTGTGGTATTGAGAAGCTGAAATCAGAAAATATTCCAGTATCTTTCTAAGATACAGGCAGAGCATAAATAGCATTCAGGAAAAATGCAGTTGTACACTGCCCTAAAAGCAGCAGGAGACACTGTGCAGAAAAATGCTTTTACTTCTTCAGTAATAACAACCTGGCAAGGCATTTCCAGCTGATGGTTCTTTATTATAAATTTCTGAGCACTGTTCAGAAAGGCAGAGGTGGGACCAAATGGCTTCAATTCACAGCATCCTGGGACAGTGAAAAAATAACTGTATCAGCGTCAGCGTCAAATATCCTGAAAGACTGTTCCTGATAATTCTCACTTTTCTGTTCTATAAAACCTCTTCTAAAAACAAAGTGATTTTTCTGACAATGTGCAAAAAAGACATTTTGCTCCTATTCATTTGCACTGAATAAAGATTTCAGCCAAGCTTCAGGCTGATCTTGACTGCATCATTGCACATCTAGAGGCACTCAGTCTGGGTTCACAGACTTACCCCGCCACAGCACAGAGCTGTGCCAAAGCCCTCCGTCTCGTCTCACACGTTAGCAATGACAAAGATTTGTAACAACATTGACAGCACTTCGGAAGAGACATGAACTTCACAACACTGCAGACAAGGGTGAGTGCTACCCCTGCCTGACTCCCCTGCTCCCAGACACTGCCAGTCCACCACCCACCAGAAATATTTGATTCCTCCACTTCCCACCTCTCTGCTGAGTGCAGTCTCCCTGACATCTCCCAGGTCAATCCCTCTGTCTTTGAGAAGAGCAATGAGTTATTCATCCTCCACTGGCACACATCTGGGCTGGACTTTGCAGGGGTCTGTGGAGGTCATACTGTCCGCAGGAATCAAGAAGGACAGACAAAAAGCCAGGGAGGATCCTGAAGAGCTGGACATGCACCTGCTACTTTGGGGATGGGGGCTGTATGGTGGCTGGCAATGCCCCTGGTGTGGCATTCACCTGGGTTTGGAAGGAGTAGCAGCAATTTGCTCTCCAGCTACACTGAAGAAAGGAAGGACAACTGCTGGCCCCACACAGGTCTCCAGCCAGCTCTATAGTTGCCAGCCATCAACCACTGCAATGTGAATTTATTTGCAGCCCCAGCTCTTTTATCTTGTTCTCCTTTTAGCTTTCTCCATACAGTGTTGAAATGTGCCACCCATTTTAGAGCAACCTGAGGTTCTGAAAATTCAATCTCTGATGAGCTGCCTCAGTTGGGATTTCAACTTCCCAGGCAAGACCTGGCATCTTGTTGCAGGTGTGAGTGTGATTCCTACTAACATGGGGGTAGAGGCTGAATCTGCTAGTGTGTGTGACAGTGTCAAAATCCATTTTATGGCATCACACATGTGTTATCAAAGCCCTGTTTTCAGAGGTAAGGGACCAGGCAGCGATTACCACATGGTGCTAAGAGTCCATAGTCCCATGTGAGGAGGTCTTCCAACCAGCAAGCACCATGGGAGGAACAGCAAGGAAGGATTCCCCAAGGAGCCTTGGGTTTGAGAGCTGCTTCCCTGCCATGAGAGGTAAGAGCAGATGTATGGTGTATGAGGAGGCAGCTGCTGTGGTTATCACTTGTTCTGAGTCTTAGCTCTGATGGGGAAATGGGGACTTTTCCGAGTACAAAACTGAAGACTCTGCAGTGGCCATTGCCACAGGCTGAAGGGCTCAGGCTGGGCAATGCAGAAGTGCATGAAGTTGTGATCTCTCTTTCTGAGAGGATCTTCTTGAATATTGTGTGCCATTCTGGTCCCCACAATTTAAGGAGTGGGTGAGGTCCTTGAATGCATCCAGAGGAGGGCAACAAAGCTGGTGAAAGGGCTGGAAGGAATGTCCTGTGAGGAGTGGCTAATACCTGTCTAGTTTGCAGAAAATGAGAGTGAGGGGTGATCTCGTTGCTTTCCACAGCTTCCTGAGAAGGTGAGGGGGAGAGGGAGATGCTGGTCTCTTCTGTTTGAGATCCAGTGACATAACACATGGTTCAAAGCTACATCAGGGAGGTTTAGACTGGACGTTAGGAAGCATTTCTTTGCTGAGAGGGTGGTCAAACACTGGAAAAGGCTTGGACTGCATGATCACTATAGGTCCATTCCTAATAGACTGAAATATTCTCTATCTTTCTCTTCTCTTCTCATCTCTATTTCTCTTCTATTCTATTCTAAATGGATACTGCTTTTGTTCTTGATATTAAGCAGGAGGTGGGAGGCGATTGGTCCTCAGCTACAGTAAATTGTCGTGACTTCACTGGAGTCAATAGCAAATTGCAGAGACTCACTCTGTCAATAACTAAACTCCCCAGGGCTGATAGAGTCGGTCATAACTTCATTGAAATCCACTGATGTCCATCTGACCCCATGGTTTTGTTATTGATTATGTTAGGAGTAGAACAAGAGCTAAATTTAATTTTGTGATGGTCCAGGAACAGGATACATTATTTCAAAGCATTCATCATTACTGCAGTTAATTGGGGCCTGTCCTGGACAGGGCTGTCTCTTTCAATCATTAAAATGCTGCTTGCCAATCTATGATTTGCCCTGCAGATGTGAAAATCTGCACTGACATATGTAAAGCAGAAGGGCTTTGACTATTTCAGGTTTTGTTTAGGTGTGTAGTCTATGGTTGCCTCAGGTAACTCTGAGGTACTACTTAATCATGATAACATGATTAAGATGCAAATCCACATGCCTAATTTAAATACATTTGTTCTCTGAACCATCCACCTGGGTGTAGTTTCTAAGAGTAAATGCAAAGTACTCACAGCAGGCTTCAGCTCAAGCAGAATCTCAGGGACACCTTCCAAATGCAATCACTCATTGTCATAGTAGAAAGTTGAAGTCACCTTTTTTAAAAGTCCAGGTGTTGCACATGATCTTCACTGTTTCTGTTACAGAATCACAGAGTGATTGAGGTTGCGAGGGACCTCTGGAAGTCATCTGGTTCCACTCACCCCTGCTCAAGCAGAGCTACCTAGAGCAGGTTGCCCAGGGCTGTGGGTCTATCTATAGGGGTGAGAGAATATTTCCAGGGCTGGAGATTCTGCAATCTCCCTGGGCAATCTGTGCCAGTTCTTGGTCACCCTCAGGGAGAAAAAGTGTTCCTGGATGTTCAGATGGAAAGTCTCATGTTTCCCACTGCCTGCTGCCTCTTGTCCTGTCACTGGGCACCACTGGAAACAGTCTGGCTCCATTCTCTTTACACTCTCACCTCAGATATTTATTTTATTACACATTGGTAAGATCCCCTTGAGCATTCTTTTCCAGGCTGAACAGGCTCTCAGCCTTTCCCCATAAGACAGGTGGTCTAGTCCCTTCATCCTCTTCATGTTCCCTCACTGGACTCTCTCCACTATGTCCATGTCTGCCTTGTACTGAGGAGCCCAGAGCTGGACACAATGCTCCAGGTCAGACCTCATCAGGTTGGGCTGAGAGGAGGGGATCACCTCCCTCTCCCTGCTGGCAACATTCCTCCCAACACAGCCCAGGATACCTTTGGCCTTCTGTGCCACAGGGAGGCATTGCTGATTCATGTGACTGCCAGGTTTTTTTCTGGGGGAAATGGGTTTTGAGCAGGAGTGAGGTGATATCACCCCTGGAGCCAAGCCTCACAGTTGGGGAACCTGAAGGGACACTGCTCAGGAGGGCTGACAGGGTGTCTCCTCTGAACATGCCAAAGAGTGCACTAAGCTAACCAATGAATTTACCTTTTCAAGCCCTCACTAGTCATGTTCACCCATCTATCCTGCCCCAAAACCCTCTGGTGTGTTGCTACTGTGAAAGCCTCCTCGAGGAGCAGCCACAACTGCATAAGGTGACATGCAGCTCCTGTTGTGGGGTCCTGCTGGACCCCTAGCAAAGCAAGAGGATGGCATCAGCTGGAGGCACACACAGGAGTTTGGGGCAGCAACCCAAGGTCTGAGCCACACTGAGCCCTGGGTGGAGAGCTGTTCCAGGATTTTGTCCCTGGTGGCATGTAGGCAGGCTCATGTATCTAAGGGGCCTGACTGGTGAGACACAGCCTGGCCAGAGTGGCCATTTCCCTTCTAGCTGTGAGTAGCTGTCCCCTCTGGGTGGGACAGGCCATGACACTGGTGGTGAACTTGGCAGTGTTAGGTTTACAGTTGGACTTGATGAACTGAAAGATCTTTTCCAGCCTAAATCCTTCTATGATTTTAATGCAGTTGGCATGCAGTTGTCAGTCTGCAGCTCAGGTTAGACCCAGATGTACTGCAAGTTTATAGCTTGTCCTGTTCTGCCTGCACCTCCTCCTGCCTGCTGCATTTCCCCTTGAGAATAACTCCTGAGGCTCCAGTGAAGGTTAGCTTCATTTTCACTACCCTGAGGCAGGGCTGTGGACCTCATTCAGCACAAAGTATGAGCTCTAATGGTGTTTTAATGGCCCTTGTTAGCTTGTGTATGACCCTGCAGAAGGGCTTTAGTATTCCCATGGGCACACAGCTAATCCTTCAGTAGATTTTGTTTGCAGGCTCCTTTCCTCATCATGCTGAATGAGAGTGGCCAGGTGAAGAAGCCTGGTTCTTCAGACTGCTGGCTGGGCATATGCTGAACATTTCTCCTATAAAAGCCCTGATTTGTATGAAACTCAAATACACCTTGGGAAATCACCCAACACAAAAACAATATGTTTGAGTGGATCTTGGAATGTGGAACCTTTTCCTCCTATGCAGATAGACCATCCCCCAAAACACAACATTGCAACCAAAGGAGTATCATGAACATGCTAAAGTTGAAAGAGCTGGAATTCTCTCATTTAAAAATGTGCAAAGCCACTGTTTTGTAGCAGAATCAAGCCAGCTAGATATGCAGTGTGAGCATGTATTATGATGAGCCTGGGTTATTAGCAGTCACCAGTTTGGAAGCCCTCAGTGAATAAATTTGCTGTTTCAGGATAAAAAAGGGAGCATGGTATCTGCTTTGTCAGTAGTCAGTGCAGAAGTGACTGATGAAAAAGCAGGAACAATTAATGAAGAACTGTACACTTACATGCTGGTTTTCTCAAGTTTGTTATAAGAAATGGGCAAGAGAAGTAATTGCTAAAATAAAGGAAGAAACCAATCACATGTTAAAAGTGTCCTTGGGCTGTGAATAGTTACAAGGGAATGAGATCTGCTAAGTGTGCCACACCTAGAGATATGATGCAGAACTCCAGAGATCAGTCACTGTTTAGCATGTCAATCCATTTGTCAGTAGTGACCTAGGATGGAGAGAGCTCATGAGCTGCAGAACCTTTTTTCAAGGATCTGTACTCTATGCAATCTTCTACTCATTCTCTGTGTCATTTCCACAGCACTATCCCCAGAACTGCTCTGTGTCCAACACTCAGTTTTCTACCTGCCTTTCCCACCAATGCTTCCCGTGGCTCTGTCCTCCAGCCCTGTAGTACGCCAAAGTGTTTACCACTTCCTTCTCATTAACGTCAGTACTTCCAGTTCCCTTTCTGTCTCCCACCTACCTCCTGTGCGCTCTCAACCTAGTGCCACAATGATCCTGGCTGTGCTGGTTGCCAGACCCAATATGTAAGGCCTGGAGGCAAACTTGCTTTTCTCCCTGGGAGGGTAAAAGTGCAGCTTCTCTCTCTCCTCTATTAAATCACCCATTTACAGAGAACTTGCAGGATGATATCTTTGCTATTTCTATGCTTTTGCCAAATTTGGTAGAAATCAGGTCCCATAGGTACTGGTGCAGGGAGAGCACCAGGCATATAACCAGGAGACAGTTGCTAAGGAAATCAGAAACCCGGAGCACCAGGCTCCTGAGGAGTAGTGACTGAGACTTGTAAGAATGCCGATAGCATAAATACCTGCATGATGAAGAAGTAGATGCAGAACAGCCATAGAAATACCCCAGAGGCTTTGAGAAACCCAAATCCAGAAAGGGACATCACAGAAATGCTAAGAATTTGAGGGTTTGATAGAGTACTGTATGAGAGTTGTGAAAGATCTTGGTATCTACAAGATATGCCCAACATGGGGAAGATGACACAAAAGCAGCTGAGGATTAATGTGCTGTGTGACTGATAGTTTGCATTCGAAATCCAACTCAACCTCTTGCAGAGCCATATGATATTGCTGAAAGTGGGTACAAAAAGCTGACAGGATGAAGGAAAAGATATTTCTTTTGTGGCTTTCCGGACATGATGGGGCAGAGTAGGAGTCCTAACAGCATGTGAGCATTTTACAAAAGTGGCAGTGAGGGGAAGATAGCAAGTGGGAGTGAGTCTGATAAAGAAGAAAAATGGAAGCTTTTAGTTCTAAAGAATTCAGCTGCAGGAAGGCAGAGGAACACTTTAATGAGGTTCTTAACAGAGAAGTGGGCAAAGGTGAAGAGTAAGTGGCCATTTTCCAGATAGCTGAGCTGTTTGCTGCAGGATTTAAAAAAAAAAAAAAAAAAAGAACAGATGCAAAAGACACTTGGAAGGCTCAGGCCCAACAAGGGAGCAGGGCGCAGAGTGTTCCTGCAGAATTACTAAAAAATGGGTGGCAGAGATAACATGAAAGCCTTTACAAGCTTTTTTTACTGGCTTGGGGGATTGAAACAATAATGGAAGGGTTGGCTGTGACCTGAATTGCATGCCCAATTGGAGAAGGGAGGAAAACAAGAGTGTGGGAACATCAGAAGCTGCTCTTTAAGGCTTGTAAAATGTAACTGTGATGCTCAGGAAAGTCAGACCCCTCATGCCAGGGTGCTAGCCAGGCTTTTCCAAACACAGAACTCAAAACAGTCCAAGTCAGTTTTGCTGCTGACATCCCTGAAGGGCTTTCAGTCAATGCCCTGATCTGAATGAGCAGCTCTCTGGATTCAGGCTGGGACACACAGACACAGGGACACACAAGGTAGGTATTCTTTCCCTGACTGCTGAGGCTGTGCTTTTAATGTGTCTTCTTGTGTCTGTTTCTGGATAGCCTGTGAGTTACTTCTTTATCTCTCAACCCTTGTCACTCAGCCTCAAACACTACCCAGACAAAACCACACTACCCAGAACAGCCGAATTCCTGAGCAGCCTCCCCTATATAAAGCATATGTTTACTGCATTTGAAAGATTCCTTAAATGGGAAAGCAGAATAGAAACCTACCATAGTTTAATCAGATTTAACCCAGTCCTAAACCAGCATTTGTGGAACTACTGCATTTGTTTTGTGCTGTAGTCTCAGCAAAATGCACCTACCACAGGCCATATGGCACAGATTCTGCATTCTGTACCCCCAGCAACAGCATTATTTCTCCCAGTTTTATTGCAGTGACACACAATGCTGATGAGCTCAAAACTTTTCTGAATAGGACTCAGAAATTCTTGGCAGTGTATTGCATGACAGTGCTATTTGCAGCTTGGCACTTCTCCCTGATTTATTGTTTCACATTAGTCATCAACTTTAAAACCCATCTCTCCTTTATTGGCTTTGGGTCAGAGACTGATGCCCTGATTCACTTTGAAAAGCACCCAACTCTGCAAATATTCCCATTGATGTTCAAGGATCTCCCGTTCAGTTTGCGAAGCAGGTGGTTATGAAACTATCATTTGCTTTCCCATGAAATCTAACCATGTAAAAAAATTCCAGTATGTAATTTTCACAGTCACCTTTCAGAGCAGAGCTGTATTGCACACATACCAGCTCCCTTCCTGCTTATTAAATCTCACTGTTGTCTTAACCTGCAAATTTTGGTAACTGATATTTCATATCCCAACCTAGTCATTTAAAAATACAAGACATTACAGATAATTAAAGTCTTAAAATCAAATGCTTGCTGGTGCTCACATCCTAGCCTCCCATCATAAGCTGTTTTTAAGCCAGTTGTCTATCTAACTCAATGCTTTACTGCATTATCATACCACAGCCAGTAGTCAATTAATCTTTAACTTTTCCCTTTATGAAGTGCTTTTAAAAATCTTGGCACAAAATGTCTTCTCTATTTTTTCTTACTATCATCCCACTAACAGCTCTGAAACATTGCAGTGAATTAGTTATGCAAGACTTCTTATCATTTCACATCATCTGTCTCATCATTGCAAATAAGGCACTGAAGCACTGATTTACCAAGACCTGTCTCAAATAGATTACTGCATCCTTCAGAAATAACAGTATTTTCTTCCTAATACATGTTTATGTTTGGTTTCCCTCACCCCTGCTCTATTTGACTGCATTTTCTTTTGGGAATATTGTCTCACTGACAGGATTGATTCAAGTATTTTTGAACTCTGCAAGTTCTACACTGACTTGCCTTTTATTGCCTCTGATGCCTTTCACCTTTTTTGCTGGGCTGGCTGGCAAGTTCAACCAGCTCTACATTCCCAACATAAAGAAAAACCCAACAGATTCTGCAGGTTCTGTAATCATTTCCCTCAGTAGAGTTGCTGAAGGGCTGAGGAACACTAGCCTTCATCCTGGCAGCATATCATTGCTTAAGCACACTCTGTAAGTACTTCAACTGCTGGGACATATGGTGCAAAATATGAGCCAGCAAATCATTTCCAACTCTCATGGTCTTTGAGGCCCTGAGATACCTTGTTCAGCAGCCTGGGCTGCAGCGAGCACATCGTCACATTCTGTGGCATCCTCCTTTTCCCTGACTTATATCCACTTCAACAGAAGGAAAACAGTAGCAGCAGATTAATGCAGTACAGTTACCACCTTTCAACACAAAAGGCTTTATTTTAAATTTACATTTACCCTTTATCTTGTACCTTGCTGGTACTTGTCATGTCAATAGTTGCCAGGTAGGAAAAGGAGAGAAATGAAACCTCAGATAACCTAGCTAACAAATGTGAAGGGCTAATTTTTATTGAAGGAGTTTTTCCACTTTGCAATGACTCAGCAGAAGCTGCCATAAAATCTTCGCATATTTTAATATATTTTTTTAATAATAGTGGAATAAATAACAAGTTATCAATGCTCAGGATAAAAATATAAACCAAACCCCAGAGATTTTCTTCAGCTTGCTAGTAAACCTGGCATTTTGGTGTTCCAACAAAAGCAATATATCTAGGAAAGCAGCAAGTACAATTTATTCATGCTTGACCTGATGTGAGTATCCAAGGACTCAGAGTGATCTAAGTTGCAAAGCTCAAGCAACTTACTTCTTGCTTTTAGAAGACTACAAAATCAATGAAGTACCCTGAAGTGACTTTCACAGGCAGGACACAGTCAGGTCTGCCCAGCAGCTGCCTGTGGCTTTTGGCAGGTGGGCAGTGCTCACCAGCTTAACCTTCACTTTGGTGCAAGTGCTCCTACTTAGTTCCCTCAAAGCTGGCCAGGCTCCATGGTACCTGGTAAATTGGCAATCCCCTTCTCTCCAGGACTCTGGCACAGCATGCCGCAGCACAGTGCTGGCAGCCAGCAGTTTTGGTGTGTGTGGCTGGCACACTGTGCCAGCATGCAGGGGTGGGCTGCAGCCCACTGCTCACCTGGCTGAGCCCAGACTAGCCCAGCCACCAGAGCCTCTCCTGGCTCCCCATGGGCGGTGTTGGCTGAAGAAGCCTTATGGTCCTGCTTTGGAGAAGCACAAGCAGGAGGTGCCAGCCCAGCTGCTGTTCCTCATCGCTGGCCGTCACTGTGTCACTCTGCAGCAGCAGGTTTGGTGCTGCAGGAAATGCCTGAGCCCTGGAGAGCTCAGCACTGTGCCCTCTGTGGTGCAGACCAGTGCATCCTCCCTCCCTAGGCCTTGCTTTCCACACAGGTGTCTTTGACTTCAGCTTGAGGAGAGCAGCAAAGGACACCAAAGCTAAAACAAGCCCCTGGAAGAGAGAGAGCGTGGGCTGAAGTCCCTGTAACACAGTGACCACTGCAGCCAGCAAGGACAACGCTCACAACACTTCTCCTTCCTAGGTGACACTGCCGAGAGCTGGCATGGTCACATGAGCTCATGACTCCACTCCAGTGGAGATCCTTGAGGGCCAGGGTGTAACCCAGCGGGCACTACGGCCATTTTTTCCAGTCTGAGGTAAGATGGGCAGATGTGGAGAAGGGAGATGGGATGATCCAAGTCACCTCATGGCCAACTCATCTTGTGAGGACTCATGCCTGTGCAGAGGAAGGGATGACTGATGGTGGCTGTAGAAATGGAGGAGGCAGGGCAGCTGTGACTGGTGGGGCCTGGGCTTAAGACCAGCAACCTCAGTCTTCTGAGACTCTGTCTGCTTGACTGGGACTCAGTCAGAGCAGAAATCCAATTTGGGTGGCAGGGTATGCCCCCTTCTTTTCCTCCTCTCCAGGCATGGAGAAATGGGCAGCCTGTGCATGTGTATTTGTGTGTGACATGGGCAACCCAGATGCCTAGAAATATTTCAAACATGGATCCAAGCAGTCAAAATATGGAAGTAGACACAGAAACACATAGAAAAAAATATACAGAAATACATAGAAAATAGCTAGTCAAGAAAGCTACAGAGGGGAGTAGTTTTCAATTAAATACCACTTAGATTGTGATGGTTACTTCAATCACAAAAGGGACAGCAATTTGGTCTTACACTGCAGCAGTCACAGTGTCAGAGCCTAGGAGGGATGCTGGGAGTGAGCACTTACGTGTAGCTGAGTCATGGTGGTGAGGACGACAGAGAAAAATAGAAAGATGGGCTAGACCCTCAGGCTGTGGTTGAACAGTGCCAGACGTCCAGCAGCAAAACTTCCTCCTGCTGCTCACTCCAGTGTGGGCTGGGTGCATGTTGCTCTGTCTCTGCACTCCTGCTAGCACAGTTATTTGTTGCTCCTCCATCCATCTTATGGTAAGACCAGGCAGAGACGGGAATGGAGAGGACAGAAACAACTGTTGTGTCTCAGGGCCGTGTGGGAAGCAAAGGGAGGCAGGGAGGTACCTGTAAAAGCACCACTGCTGGGGTGACATATCCTGCACTCTCAGGCTTGGTGTGAGGGTTTTGTAGAGAGGTGAGGCACAAAGCGTTGGCAAATATCTGGGTTTTCTCCCCCTGGGTGACAGCGAACAGTTTGGGATTAAACTGAAAGAGTTCTTTCAGCAATTGGAGTGACAATTAGTGACAATGGCAGGCAGCTGCTGTACTGTGACCATGGGTTATTAAGCTAATCATAATTGTCTCCCTGTTACCTTGTGCTCCTCCCTGTCTGTATGGGGCATCCATCTGTTGTCGCTCACTCTGTAATTAAACCGGAAGCTCTTTGGGGCAGGGACCATCTCTTCATTATGTCTTGCATGAGGGGGTCCCAATCAGAGCCTCTAGCTGCTACTCCAGCACAAATAAAGTGGCAATAAATAAGGGAAAATACTCTGCTTCGATTTGAATACCAGTTATAGCTTAGAAAGAATTACTGTTAATGAGATGTGGTTTGTGAGGGAGAAATGTGCTTCAACAGAGAGATGTGCTTTGCTGCTGGTGAAGGCTTGAGGTGACAGTGAGAGCAACCCTCCTGTGACTGCAGTGTGCCAGCTCCAGCACCCCGTGGGAAGGCAAAGGCTTTGCTTCCAGCTGTTGGTGGAGGAGGCATCAGGGAATACAGGCACAGGTCGTGTATCCCCCGGGTCAGGGAGGATCCGATCAGCTGTGGGTACCCAGGAACAGTGACCCTCCATGTCCGTGTCTCACAGCCTTGCACCCTGGAGCTGCACCCCATGGGAGCTGCTGGCTGCTCCTGGAGCATGTGCCTATGGTGTCCTTGTGCTGCTGTGTGTGAGTGCATACACACGCACACACCCCTGTGGGCAGCACAGGGGTGTGTGTGTGTGGGGCATCCTGCAGCCGGGGGAGTGCAGAGCATGGTGCTGAACTGGGGAAGCTGCTGCTGCTCCGGCTCAGGACAGTGTGTGGGCCGTGGCTGCATCCTCTGCTCCGCTGGGGACACCAGAGGTAGGGCAGCACACCAGCAGCCTTTGTATCAGGTCAAAATAGAGGGGAAAAAAAACCTATCCAAGAGGCAGATCACCACTCACACCTCTTTCTGAAGGATCCTTTCTAGGCCCCTCCAGAAGCGTGTTCACTGCTGCATTAGCAACCTGCTGCAGAGGCAGAAAACAAAAGCTCACGCTGCTAGTTCATCCTTCACTGGGCATCCAGCTTCAGATGTGCCAGCACTCTTAATTTATTTGGAGCTCGGGAAGGCTGTGCGTCCACACTTTATTGCACACCCTGCGGGGCCAGGACCCATCCTTTTCCCCAGCACCACCTGGAACTGCAGCACGACTTGGTCCCACGTTCGGCGGCCGCAGCAGCCCACGCCGCGCACGCACCATTCCCGGCCGTGCCTGTGGCATCCCCTCGGAAAACACGAGCTGCCTTTGTGATCGCTCCCTCTCCCTGCAAAACAGCTGAAAAAAAAAATTCCTCTGCTGCCGTAAGAGAATATTGCCAACCCGCCCCTAGAGCGCGGCGCATGGTATGAATATTAATAGTCAAGGCTCGGTGGAAAAAACAACCCGAGTGCCCTCTAGTGATACGGGATCGGAGCCGTGCCGGGATGCTCGGGCACCGGGTGTGGCTGAGGGAGGTGCTGGGAGCCCACAGGGGCTTCGAGGGGTGATTTTGGGGAAGAGACCTTTGCAAGGGTGAGGATTTATAAAAATAACCCGTGGCCTAGTCATTGTGACCTGCTGGAAACCCTGTTTGTGGCAGCCGTGCAGCCTGGGGTGTGAGTGAACGAGCACGCTGGCCGTGTTCAAAGCCCACTGGTAAGGTACAGGCACAGTCCCTGACCTGCCTTTTCCCAATCCTGCTAGGCAGATTCTCTGGCTCTTCAGCTTTTTCCTGCCTTGAATTCATTAACTCCCCTGTGACACAGTATTTTCCATGGAAACCAGTAATAAAGTCACAGACAAATATTCCTCGCAGTTCTGTCATCAGCTGCCCTTTCAAATAAATAAGGTAGATGAGGGCATGGTGACATCTTACCTCAGCCCTCTTCCCGTGCCCCTACAGCAGCAGGGCTCTGAGGCAAAGCCCACTGCCCTGAGACAGGCATCTCTCTCCTCCCTTCAGCCCTGCACACAGCCAGGGTGTAGAAATCTCTGTTCCTTCAGCTCTCCCTTGCCTGGGGACTGTAACTGTCCCAGGCAACTCCCTGGTTTTTATCACGGCTTTGGTGTGTCTCTCTATTCACATCTGTGCAACTGCAGCAGGCTCGGGTGGGAGGCTACCTGTTCCTTGGCTTCCTGGTGAAAATCCATTTACTGGATAATTGAAGTGAGGAAACACACAGCTGAGGAAATTGCTGGTGTCCTCAGCAGGCAGGCCTTCACTCCACATGCCAGCTGGACTGGCACTGCCATTGCTAGGAAGAGGGAGTCAGCTCAAATGGGCAGCCCGATTGCCAGTAAATCTTCGTGGTCCAATGTGGCTGCTTAGAATAGAAAGAAGCTCTCATGCAATAATGCAAATTATCATTATAAGTCAAATAACAATAATAAATAGCTAGGGTGTTAATGCTGATTGTAATGATTATGCTTATTATGGCAAAGCAAGACAAGAACAAAATGCCACTGAGCTGATCCCATAAATTGTCCTTGGCCCAAACAGGCTGCAATCTCAAAGCACAGCCCTGTGCAGCGGCAGAAGGCTGGGGATCTTCACATCGGCCACATATGGGTTTTTGGGAAAGTTTGCAGGTTGTGAGCTGTTCAGTCAGAGATACTGGACTGCCTAATGCCTCCAAATATTCTGATGATTTTGTTTTAAAAGCAAGCTTGAAGTAAGTGAGAGCTGAGTGGATTATTACTTGGCTTTAGACTGCTGAAGGATGAGGCTTTTAATATGCATGGCCAGTTTGCAGAGCTTTTCTCTTCCATTGCTCTTTTGCAAAGCATTTAAAGATATTGACTTAGAACTATAAAGCAAACTCTCAAACATTAATTCCAGACAAAAAGCCTTTTTTTCCCTGGGAACTCTGATTGGGAAGATGTAGCTAGTAGCTGCACTTGATTTATAAAGGAACATCCTTGCAGTTCTGACCCCTTGAATATTGTAGATGCCTTGTGAATATGATTTTTCAAACCCTGACTACTTGTGAGAAGCCAGGATATGATATGACTGCTGTGACTGCTGGGCTGGATGTTATCCTGGAGGCGGAACCCAGAGTGGGTCTCTTGGGGGTCAGGAGTGGGAGCCTTTCTCTTCCCAGCTGTGGGAACTGCACAGCAGCTCTTTCCACCCTCCAGCTGATGCTAGCTGCAGCCTGCGTTGCACTGCAGAGGAACAGGCAATCACTCCTGCATGTCTCAGTCCATAAACCAGCTCATAAATCACCACAGCAGCAGCAGCCCTGGGAGGGGACGGGAGCTTGTGATAGTATTTCTGCATCATTTCCAGCCAGAATCCTCTTTCCAAAGTGCCATTTTCCCCACCCTTAAATCCAAATTTAGTGCTGAAGATCCTGCTTGCTGCAGCAGAAGACCATAACTGTGCCCTCTAACCGTGATGGGGATGTTAACCACAGCCCTGTGGTGTAGCTGCAGCAGCAGCAGGAACGGTGTTGGCAGGGCATCTGGCTGCTCCCTGCCTGTCAGAAGCTATGTCCTTCCACAATCTTTCTCCCTCTATAAGAGTTAACAAATAAGATGAATTAATTGAGCAATAAGATGCCACATTAGTGCCTGTAACTGGACTTCTGCAGTCTGACTGACAGCAAACACTGAGCAGCCCTGAGTCCCTAGGGAGTGCCAGAGCTTCCAGCACTCAGGTTTGCTGCAGAAGAAGTCACGGTGCCACTCCTGGTTTCATGCAAGCTGACGTGTGAGCACAAGCCTGGATGTGGGGATGAGCAGGGCATCCAGCTTGCAGCCACCAGCTACCCTAAGTAGCCCTGCATTTATTGATTTAATGGTTCAGCTTTGCAGCTTGCCGGATGTAGGCTGAAATAGTTTACTTTCCCCACTTTCCCCTTGCAAATTATTAATAAAAAAGTAAGTCTAGAAAGGGAAGGAAAGGTAATTTTGTGTTGCATCATAAGATTGGCATGACACCAAGGTCATGCCATTTTCCCTCTGGGCTCAGAGGTCTTCCTCCAGTCAGACCCCAGGCTCTCTCTTGAAGTCATTCACCCTGCCTTGTTCCCCCTTGGCCACTTTGCTTCCCCTGATTTGTGGTGTTCTGCTGCTTGTGGTTACAATTCTGTCTTTCCCCCTCAGCAGCTACTAGGAATCACTTCCCAAATCTTCCTGTTGACTGCAGAGGTCTCTCTTAAGTCATGTCCAAAATTTTCTAACAGAGGTTTTGTGGTGAATGAGGACAAATGGAGAGTTTAACCACAGGCAGCAAGGGGCTGGTTTTGCTGCTGTCCTCTGCTTTGCTGCATATTGCAGTCCCCTGTCCTGTCCTTTGGCATGAAGACCCTGGGGAGGAGAGGACTGTCCCTGGGAGCACAGCACCTCACTCCCATGACTCACCAAGGAGCCTCCCAAAAGCCCCCCAAGGTGCAGTGAGGATCGCATGCACATCCACTGGGTCCAGAGGTGCCACCAAGGGGGTCTCAGTGCACAGCTGTCAACAAAGTCCCACAGCTGTGGGGCAAAGAAAGCATGTGTTTGTGTCTCCCCTAAGTACAGCTGGTTTCCTCTCAGGGCACAGGCTAGAGAGGACTTTGTTCAGCCATTTTACATAATATTAAGTTGAAAAACAAATAGAAAAATCCTAAAAGTAAGCTGTCTTTGAACCAGGATTAGTGCTAGAGTGGTGAATAAAAGTAAGCACTTTACCATGCCTAGGGCTCCAGGCACCTGGTGGGGAATGAGTAAACCTCCCATCCAAATGAGAAGTGAACTTCATTTACTTGCCTTCACCTTTGACTTTGATGTGCAGAATAAAAATCTCTGCCCCTTCCTGCACTGATGGAAACAGCACAAAGGTGGCCAAGGCTTCCTCAGGACCCTTATGGTCCTGGGGTGTCCCCTTCTTCCCCTGCTGTCTGCCCCTTCATCTGCTGATCAAAGACCTGAATTCACAGAAACTGATCCTGGTGTAAGAACTATGTCTTCACTCGTTTCCATTATACATCAAGAGAATATCTGCTCATCTGGAATAAAAATAGATCCAACAGCAAAGGAATCAAAAGGCAGAGCTCAGTTTAGGCAGAGGCCTTTCCCCAGCTGAGACCAGCACCCAGCCCCTCATTGCTGCTCCTGGGCAGTAAATAATTCCTGCTGAAGACAAAGGAGATGGGGAGTGATAGACAGAGAGCACATGCTACTTCATTTAGCAGCACATCCCCAACTTTAACTGCACAGAGTAGCCTTTCCACTGGCCAGCATTTATCCTTCTGATAAAATAATGTGTCAGGAAGGGGCTTGTAGACTGCCAGGATGGAGGTGGCAGTGACATGAGTGGCTGCTCTCTCTGGCAAACACTGGCAAAGGAATGTCACACACCTTTCCCCGTATCTGAGCCACAGGAGGCTCTGTGATAGGGAATAGTCAGCATCAGGAACAGGGGCAAGGCAAGGGCTTTGGCAGCTGCTGGCCTTGTAAGGGGCTGTGCCTCAGTACATTTGTTCCAGCAAGGGTCAAGTCCAGTGTCTGCAGGCTGCAGTGGGAATGTGGCAGCTGCACTCCATGGGAGGCAAGCTGATGCTTTAAGGAAGTAGCCTGGTCCCCCCAACATGGCCAGCGCTGTGCTGGATGACCTTTAACAGTTCCTTCCAGGCCAAAATATTGCATGATCCCAGGACAGCTCATATACAGTTGATGTTGCTGAGACCTGGATGACCAGACCAAAGGGACACCAAACTACTCAAAGCAAAAATGATTTTATTTTCTCTGTCAGCTGTGAACTATCTTGCTATCTAGTAGTGAAGTTCCATCTTGATGGGGAAACCCTCCAGTCTGAATGATACCATTCGAAAATAGCTTTGCTTTCTTTTCCAAAGCATTCAGACATTTCTAACACACACAATCCTATAAAAAATTTTCAGAGAAAGTGACATGTAAACAGTGATTCTCACAGAGAAAGAACATGTGCTTTCCACTTCACTTACACCCTTTGTAGCGTGAGGCAGAGGAGCTCTTGGATCTATTGGCAGGGCATGCTCTTCCTTGCTAAATGCTCCAGTAAGCCCAAAGAAACCCAACCAGTGAGAAGGGAAAGGCAGACACATCACCAAATGGTATAATTCTCCATAAATTTTCAGTACCTTGTGACTTATGTCTCTGAATAAAGCACATAAAGCATATTGGATGGCTCAGTGGCTGTTCTACACCAAAACGTTTTCTAGCTCCTTTGTCACATACTGTCACTAAATCTCATGGAGTATCTCACAGGAAAATGAGGTGGAATTGAAATAAATTGGCCTGGAGGAAGCTGCAGGCTTGTGGGTGTTTAATGTGTAAAAGACTAGAAAGCATTACTTCAATTCCAAGATACTCTTTTGCCAAAGGATTATTTCACAAGTGCTATATGCTGCTATTATTATTTGTGTTGTTATCAGACCTCAGATTCAAATTTCATCAGGCCTTAGATTTCAATTTTACAAAAAATAGGACCTCTTTGAATCTGACACCTCACCACAAGAGATTAAGAAATTGTCCTGCACCGCGAAGCTTATGTTTGAAAAACAGAGAACAGATGAAAGGGGGAAAGAAAGGCATGGGAAGGTTCACTTACCTTCCTGAGTTCATGCAGCAAAGCATCAGACCCTAATTCACAGCCCTGGAGCTGCAGGCACATCCTCATCCTCACCAGTGCAGCTTTGGGTGGCATGGCTTGTTACTCTGTCTCTCAGAATGAGTCACAGCTGGAGAAAGGGATACAGCTGGGACTGAAACATGAAAACATGAGGGGAAAGAATAAAAGAGAGGCGTGAAGGACGATAAGCACATTTTTCAGGTGTTTTGACTTCACAGGGATGAAAGGAAAAGGTAAGCTGACAGAAGTAGACAGCAGTGCTGATAGTGCCCTGGCAGAGAATGCTGTAGAATGTGTCCAGAGAGAAATAAGAGAGGGAAAAGGGCTGCTGAGCAGCCTGTAGGGTCATGGCTGGTGAAAAAGGAGGTGAAAGTGGGGGTGAAGTGGGTGAAGAAGGGGCTTAGTTGCAAACTTGAAAGAGGAGCTTGCAGACAGGCTGGGAACAAGGAGGAAGGTGACAGCTCTCTGAAAGTGCTGCAGGCTGAAGGCTTCAATGAAGATTTTAACCAGGTTGCAGGGTAGATGGAGGATGCTACAGGGACAAGCAGGTTCAATCCCACGGGATTGAGGGTAGCAGCAGCGAAAGGAATTGCAGCAGCCTATTCAGCAGTACAGCTACTGCAGACTTCAGCTTGAGGAAACGCAGGGAAGGGCAGAGAAGTGACAACTATGAATGACCTTTTTGCTTGGGAGAAAGCACATCTGTCCCTAAAACTGGTGCTAAGGCATGAAGGCAGGAGCATAAAATGAGGAGCCCCTCTTGCTGGGGATATGAACGCAGCTGTGAAGCCCACACACCCTGGAAAACTCAAACTACTGCCCTTTGCCTGGCAGCCAGAGCGACGCCCGTGGCCGGGTGCCGCAGCCCGACCCCCAGCCGTGTATCGCACCCCGCCGGGGCTGCAGGACGGCCGGAGGGCAGCGGGCTGCCGGGGCGAAGGTGGCCGAGGGAGGGCTGAGCGGCGGCCGGAGTTGTGCTGCTCGGGAAGGCCCACGAGAGGGAGCCAGGAGAAAAGGAACGGCGTGCGTTCCGCCGCGGAGCTCCGTGTGCCGCCCGGCGCTGGCGGCGAGGATGCGCGGGCGCTCCGTGTGGTACCCAGAGCATCACTCCCCGCTGCCCCTCCTCGCCGGGCACGACCTCTGCCGACGGGCTTGGCCCCCGAAGGGTTAACAGCACATTCAAGCGCCTGAATACCTGCGGGAGAGATGTAGGTAACCTTTGCTGTCAAGGGCTAAACCTGACATAAGGGGCACAGTGGATGCCTCTGGTGCTCGCCCCTCTTCCTCCTGCTGCTCTGCTTCAGGCGTTCAGAGGAATGGGCCTTTGCCACCGCAAAGCGGTGTCACCTCAGCCCCGTCGCCATGGCCCCACTCCCGGTGCAGGAACCAAAGGGGTGGGGATGGCCCTGTCAGCTGTCAGCCACCCTAAAGACATGGTGTCTTCCTTGACACCATGGAGGGAGGGTGACAAGGAGAGGGTGAGAAAAGTCAGCATTGATGGTGTGGATGAAAACTGCTTTCTCAGCATCCACTGAAGTCTTCACCTTGGTACTTCACTGGGAAATAAACAGGGCTTGGACTTGCCCAGGGATGATCCTTTGAGCTCTAAGCTCCCAAGGAAGGTGAGCACATGCTTGTGTTAATCCTCTGTTTAAGCACTTTTCTGAGCCTGGTTACAGAGCTGAGCACCTTGCGGGGGGGATCTGCACCCAGAGGAGGTACATCCACTTATTTGGGGATTTTTTCCTGTATTGCTGAAGTCTGTGGGAAGAGGTGGTGTTGGCCCAGGGATCAGGGAGGTCAGCAGTGCCTGTGAACCTCCCTCTGAGGGCTCTGAAACACCTCCTGCACCACAGCAGCTCAGCTGACCCGAGTGAGGGAAACTCTTGAGGCTGCACTGATAAACCGACACATAGAAATTGCTGTTTTAAAAAGTGGCTACAAAGGTAAAATACAGCCTCTATTGAAAGGCAAATTAGTAGCAGGCTCTCTCCAGCAAGTGTTATGGGAAAGTGTACAGGGCCTGTGTTGTTATTACTCTCCCAAAGCTTCCTGCCACACTGAGAGAGTCACAGTCAGGGTTGAATAAATAATACATCATAATTTTCAAGTCCCAGAGAGGTGACTCGGAGGCAGTTCAAAAGTTCAATGAATTATCAGTTCCCCTTGGGTTCATTATTTCTTTTGCAAAAGATGCTATCAATCTCTATAACTCACAAGCTACCCAAAATAATAACAAGTAAAAGATCATTATGTTGAAATATGTGTTGTAAAGCAGCATAGCAATTTAGAAGATTAATTCAGTCCAGAAGGGGCAATAGCTGCTGGCTGGAGATGGGCTGGACACCAATTACTGCTCTCACTCATTACTTCCATGGACAGAGATTGGGAAAACACCTGCAGTGCATGAATAATTCTCCTTGAGTTAATATGCTTTCAGTGCTGATTAACTCTATTTATACCTCATCTATACTGATGCGAGCACTGTGATTCATTCCTTTATTTCTGTAACTCTCTGGTAAACTGCATTTATTTGCCACCTCTGACCTCCTCATGTGCATGCTGCCCATTAATCGTTCTCAGTCCGGGCTGCTGCTGCCATCCCAGGCCATTCAGCAGCCATCAAACAGCTGCTCCTCATTTTCTTTCCTTCCTTTAAAAGCACCTGCTACAAAAATATGGGTCAAGGGAGAAAAGAGATGGGAAATTTTGCTGTGATGATGGAGGAAAGTGGAGGGGGGAGGGTGTATTCTGTGCACATGATATTTGGTTCTGTAGGCTCTTTGTCCTATAGGGAAACCTCAAGGTACTTCTGAAGAAATAATGATGAAATGTGATTTGTTTGAGGTATTCAGTCCTGAGTGACTGACAGCTTCAAGGTAAGGCATCTTCAATAAGCAAGGCATGACAAGTGTGGAATCAAATGTTGCCTCTCATGACATTGAGGACTAGCCTGTGTCATAGGATTTTTCTTTTCCACTTTTATTTTTCAGGTTTATTTTAAATTGTTATTTCCCTAGCTTCTGATCTGAGTCAGGGCTAAAGGTTCATGACCTAGGGGTTACTTTTGAAACACATTATGGCCAAACACTGTCTCCTGAGGCTGGCAGGATGAAGCCTGCAAAGAGACCTTGAGTGTATGAAATGTTCTTTCTTCTCCCCCATCACTACCCAAACCCAGCAGTAAAACTGGTCTTGAGCTGGGATGTAAAGTAAAAGTATCTGACTGCTTGCAGGAAGTAGAGATGTTCTTCTGCTCTGGTGGAAGTGGAGGTGCATTGCCCAGTGGAAATGTTGGCTGGTAGAATCCTTCACATTCACAATGGCAGCAGAGACCCCAGGCTGAGAGAAAACTGGGAAAGTTTGACTTCTGTTTTATCATTTAACCATCCTTGCCATGAACGTTTTTTCTTTACGTGTAGTATCTTATTTTTCACATATCTTTCCATGCCATCCTAGATCCAACACTTGGGACCTGCAGCATTTCCCATAACCTAGGCAAAAGGAAACTTTGCCTATCTGTTAAGCCTTGCTCGTGTTCTCCCTTCAGCACAAATGTGCTTTCCTGGTGTGGGACAGGCTGGATTCCCTGGAGGAGCTGAAATACCTGATTCTCACCACTGAGCTATGAATCTTTTTCCTCTGACTTTCTGGGGGCAGGTTCCTCATTTACATTTTCCTTTGATCATTGTTTTAAAATCTTGAGGGATTCAGCTGCCTGCTCTGTTTATCTTGCTACCCTTTTTTCTCATTTAAGGTCTCCAAACACCTTCTCTAAAAATGAGATAAAAGCTTGCACTGAGACCATGGCTGTTTTGTCTAATTCCCCAGTCTGCCTGGATCTCCTCACTGGCTTCATCAGGCTTAAATGTCATTGTCCTTTTGTGTAGATGCTTCAAGATAGCTCACTGTCCCCCTTCTCCCTGCATTTCAAACCACACTTTCATTTCCTGTGTCTAAGGTCTTCCCTTTTCTCAGCAGACATCTGTGCTCAGCAGGCCACTCTGCTCTCATGGCACTTCAGAGCCAGGTCACCCTGCCCAAGCCTCTGGTGAGAATTTATTGCAAGTGGCCTCCTGCCACTAATGGTTGTGGTTCAGATGCTGTCTCTGTCAGTGCTTTTTGTCATCATCTAGTACTCATTGAATTATAAGTGGACAGTATGGGGGAGTTTGGGGACAAAAGGGTCAGAGCTGGCCAGGGTGGGTTAAATCTACCAGTTATACCAATTTGTGGTGGCTAAGACTGAGACCTGCCACTTACTCCTGCCCCGAGCATCTCAGTGTCTCCTGCTAGTGTGAAACAGCCCCAAGTCAAACGAGGACACATTGCATCTGGAGATGTTCTCTGCCTCCAGAGATCAGCAGGATAACAAAGGCTTAAGTAAGAAAGAGGAGGCCCTCAAAATGAGCTTTTATAGCCCCACTGTTGTGTTTTGGCATGGCAGAGCAATGTTTCAGGCAGAGGTGAGGTCAGATAACTGCTGGCAGAACATTGGGTGCCAGGTCAGACTTCATCAAACAACATAGAGATCTGGACATGGGAAAAATACTGTAATTTGAAAAAATTCATATAATTTGCTTTTCCCAGGCTTGCTGTTGAAGGAAAGTCATCAGCACTGAGAGATGGTTGGATGTGAGAGGCGGCACAACGGTCTGCAGATGGATGGACATTGGAGTCAGGCTGTATGGGGATTAATTGCTGCGAGTCCAGAAAATAACCATGAAGGGATAACACAGCTGCTGCTGGAAAAAGCAAACCTCTTGGCTTCTTGCACCACCTCCTGCACAGTGTTCCCCTCCCCTCCCCTCCCCTCCCCATCTCTCCCTGCTCCCTGTGTGCTGCCATAAGGCACGTCCTGGAGCCGTGCTTAATGGAAAAGTGATTTGTCTCATAACTGCAGCTTTACACAGCGTGCTACTGTGGGCGTTACAAATTGCTAAGCAGATTTAAAGTGTTCTTTGAGTTGCAAACTGCAGTATTTCTCCACGTAGTGATTATTATTCATCTTTGCCAAGACACCGTGGGCCTGATCCTGCAATCTGCACTCCTATTAAAGTCAGTGCTGTGGGAGTACTGCTGGCATACAGACGGCAGGAGTAAGACCCAATTAATTTAGCCGCAGGGAAGAGTAGGGCAGCAAACCTTTTTTCCTTTATTTTTTCCCTTTTCCTTTCTTTTCTCTTTTCTTTTCCCCCCTGTGCTTGCATGTGAATTTTCTTGTTCTGTGGCCACTTCCAGAGAAGTTTCTGGGTGCAGGCTGCTGGCCAGTGCAGCCCAGATGTGCTTGCCAGCTTCCCAACTCTCTGGGGACATGTCCCCTTCCACTCTGCCTCCTACTTTCTGTCCTTCTCTTTGGTCAGATGACCAGTAAGTCTTTTTCAATGGAAATGTCATCCCAACTGATCTGTGAGCATGGTGGAAAGGGGCACAAACAATAATTAAAATGCTGTCTGGAAAAGCTGGAGATCTAAAAATGTGGTGTGCATGTATGCCTTGAGCCCTGACCCACACCACCAACCCTGCAGGGGCTGATCCCCACCAAGAGAAGTCCCACATGGGGTGCTGCAGACAGGATCTATGGGTCTGTTCCCCACCCAACATCAGGGTCTGTCCATGGGCAATCTGGAAAAAAAAACTCTGACCCTCATTCACCCTCTTCTCCTGGGGATGACAGCTCAGTGCTCTTCAGAAAGAGAAGGCAACTCTGCTTCAGTGACTGGCCTGCTGTGCTCTCCCTGCCTAGAGGTGGTGGCACTGAGGTGGTGAGCTGCTGCTGCACTGCAAGGAGCCTAAAACCCAGGATGGCTGCCCTACTGGCCCTTGTGTCACTGCTGCCTCCATCCCAGGAGGAGACCTTGCATCAGGCACAGTGAAAGCGTGTTGAGGCAACAGTGAGCCTCCTGGTGTGAGGTGTTCATGGAAACACATGTTGCTAAGCAAAGAGGATATTGTGCTTTGTATCACTGGCGTGTTTTTAGCTTGTGAGATTGTAGGGCTCCAGGAGAGTTGTAACAGCTGAGCCTTGGAGCAACAAAGACATGGTCTTGAAGCCAAGGATGAGCTGGAATCATCCCACCAGGAGGGTGTTTGTGTGACTGTGACACTGGGACACTTGGTGTCCTCAGCAAGGGCTCCTCAAGTCCTGCTGGGCTTTGGATGAGAGCTTTGACCATGCAGGGAAACCTCAGCTTCTTGCCACAGATCCCAGCAGCACAGGAAAATGCCTGGGTGAGAGAAAATATCTCCCCCTTGCTCCTTTATGAAAACTTTTTGGGATTTTTTTCCTGGTCTCATAGAAAGCCATGACAAATCTCCTGTCCCCTCCCAGGGAGGCGGTGCCAGCCAGAAACACCTTAGGCAGTGAAAAACACTCTGTCAAAAACATAAGAAAAAGCATGTGGAGAATGAATAATAATGATTTCTTGCTTTTCTGCCATGTGTATGTATAATAACAAACCTTGGGAGAGAGGCCATGTTAGCCCTAATTACAGCTCTTTAAATATTTATATAGCTTAACCTTCTCACCTTGCTCGTTGGCCCAGTCCAGCATATCTGTTGGGCTGCACTTTCCAGCTCAGCCCATATTTCACAGGCCCCTGGGTAGCTATTACTTTGCTTTCTCTGAGAGGGGGAAACAGATCCCATCAGAAGGGTAAACCTCAAGTAACAAGGGTACAGTGTTAAATAAAAGCAAGAGGTATAGATGTGTTGTCTTGCCTGCACAACAGGTTCATTGCAATCTCCTCTCTCAACATCACTTATGCAGATTTTTAACAAATGCAAAACCTGCAGATTTCAGGAAAATTAGCCATTGGACATGCCCTGAAGAATCAACTGAGACAACCACGCTTATCTTCCTGTGTGACCTCCATCAAATTGTAAATGATACCTGCAGCAGTAACAGACTAGTACATTAACCTCCTCTTTCACCTCTCAATGTTTCATTACAATGGATCTATTTGGATGTAATAGGAATGGCTGGGACATAGATAATATGCTCATGGCCATGATGTGGAATTAGTTATGTAACCAATCCCTTCTTTAGCCCTTTTCTTGAAGTCTTTCTTCAAATACATTTCTTTCAAGACACTTAGGGATCTCAGGCCCATTTCCAAAGAGCTACTTGTAAACTAGAGGAGTGAAAATCCAAACTAATGTTAGTGAATGTCCTCCAACCTTGGATCACATTCACTGCCCATTCTTACACTGACCATCTAGGGGATAAATCCATGTAGTAATTGTCCCACAATAAGTTGGTGAGAAAGTAGGCAAATTATGGACAGTCCATAACACCACTACTGAAATGGCCATCAATATGTACAGAAGAGCTGGGCAGCTGTCAGGATTTTCGTCACCTTGGCAATTTGAAGAACCTCTAATGTAGCATACTTCATCCTGAGCACTCTTATGAGCCTGTTATGCAAGCGAAACAACACATCTGTACCTCCTGTTGCTTCCACAAAACCATCATTCAGGAGATGTTACACCAGAGGGACTAAATTAGTTTGCACAAAAAGTGCCTGATGTCCTCATGCTGCTCACTTCCATACCAAATTTGCTGGCTAGTCTAGGTCTGAAATAAAAAATTAAATCAAAACAGGGACCATTCTCTGATTCTGCAGCCAAGTGACACAGATTAGCCATTTCCAGCCCATAGTACATCTGATTCTGGGTCCCATCTGAACCCCTGTGCTGTCCCTATGGCCTTAATAAAGTATTCTTAGAATTATCTTTTTATTTAATTCCCCCCCCCCCCCCCCCCCACTTCTAAGTGTCTGAAATAGTACTGCAGTTGAGCAGGGTGATATTTTATTTCTGTGAAAACAGGGCTATGGAAAAACTGTGGCAGTGTGTGGGGATGATAGTGCTGAAACTGCTGCAGTCTATCCCTCCCTGCCTCTAATTTGGGAATGTCCTCAGTGCATACTGCCCTCCTGCCATGCCAGGGCACTGGCTGGCACCAGACCAGGGAGGAGGACCATGATTAAAGAGCAGGGATGATGGCCAGCCCCTGGGGCCTTTTGTCTGCTCATGGCAAAGGACACATAGAAAATCTCCATGAACAGCCGCTGGTTGACTTCCCAGTGAAGCCATTGGGTGTCTAGGGCTCCTGAAGGCTCATTTCAAGCTATGGCTGGCTGGAAACTTTCCAGCAAAGTTCAGGGCCAGCAGCTGCTTTCTTCAGGACTTGAATGTCTTGTATAAAATGACTGAGGTTCAGCTGAGGCTCTGGGGTGCCTTCCTCTGGATCCCTGGCACTATCAGTGTGCTGAACAGGTTACATCCCAGCTAGGACACTGGAGGGACAGACTGTTTTCCCAGAACCACCATGTTGCCAGTGAGGAGCAAGACAAAAGTAACCTCCAGCATCTTTTTTTTTTACCTCAGAAGTGCTCCAGGGTCTGCCAAGGTGGACATTAGCAGAGGTAATGAAGTTACCCAGTGAAGGGCAGAGACCTACCAGATTTGAGCAATGCACTCAAATACCTTGGGAAGAGCTTCACCAAACACAGTACAGAGACAGCCTCCAGTAGCAGATATGTATAAACACATGTAAACCATAGCATATATATTTGAAAATTAAGACAATATATAAAAACTCTGTTCTCCAGGTATTGACTCTTTATTTGCTTCACATTCAACACTCTTTCCTCCTGTACATAGAACCCCAAAATCATTAAGGTTGGGAAAGACCTATAAGATCATCATAGATATAAGTCCCACCATTAACCCATCACTTTTGTGTTCACCAGTAAGCCATGTCTCCAAGTACCACATCCCATGTTTTTTGAAAACTTCCAGGGATGGTGACTCCACCACTTTGCTGGGCAGGCAGCCTGTTCCAGTGTGTGACCACCCTTTCAGTGAAAAAATGTTTCCTTATATCCAGTCTAAACCTCTTCCTGGTGCAACTTAAGGCCATTTCCTCTTGTCCTGTCACTTGTTACCTGGGAGTTGACACCAAATGCATTGCACAACTCCAAATGAAGTCACCCAAGACTTAGAGGTTTTCTGCCTCCTTCCACCACCCTGCAGCTGTTACCTAGGCTGGCTGCCCTCACATCCCATTCCCATGTTGCCAGCTGTTTGCTCAGCTCTGCACACCTGCAGCAGCTCACACAACGCAGGGTTCAGTGACCAACAACACCAAGATCAAATAATTAATCACACTGTGTGTATAATCCCAGTATGTCTATAATAGTAATACATCCCAGGCAGAAAAACTCTCTAGGAAAGGTTCTCCAGCTCATTATTTCACTCAGCTGATTAAGAAGATGAGCTGTCAGCACTAAGCTCTGGCAACTGAGCTCCCAAGGCTGACTAAGGTGCAGGAAGATTTTAGGGTGCTGTGAAGTGCTTAGGAAGACCTTTGTGAAACTCATTTGATTTGCAGTACACTTGTGCTGCTCTGTAGGTCCTGTATAAGGGAAATCAAAGCCCAGATGTCACAGCACATCCCTGCAAGGCAAAGATACTCCTCTGTGAGACAGCTGGCTCCCCCTTTCCACTCCTGCAGGCACGAGGAGAGCTAAGCTGACTCTCCTGGTGTGGTCCTGGAGTGATGATTGCATCTTCAGATGAGACCTGTTTGGGTCTTGGGAGTTTGGAACAAGGTGATGTCCCAGCCACCCAGTGCTGCCCCATGCCCTGTAACATCTGTCTGGGAGGTGTGGGCAGCACTGAGCCTCTGCCACAGGGGTCTGTTTCTGAGGAAGCAGAGGGAGCATTGCCTCCTCCTGAAGGGAACTGAGGAGTGGGAAGAAAGGAGGTGAATGGCATTCCTGAAATGTGGGAAAAGAAATGTTTTGTCATGGTTGCCAAGGAAACTGGGAATGGACAATAAGTACTTAGATGTTTTGTCATGTCCCTTAGCACTTGTAGCATGCAACCTGTGTAAAAAGAAGCATTAAACTGCACAGGGAGGCTGACAGGTACCTGAATGGAAAAAATTTGTGAGAGAATCTGTGCCAGGGCATCCCAGCAGAATGCATCCTGGCAAGGGGCTGCAGAGACAGCAGGGAGATGGCACTTCCTGAGGTGCTCCCAAAGAATGGGAATGAGGTTCCCTGGAAGGAAGGACTGTATGGGCACCACAGAGTCAAACATCTGGGGAGATTTGGCATGGAGAATCCCATGGAACTCAGGGCACATGCTATCCTGGGGCTCCCATTACTGCCAGCCCCACTTTGGCACCTTTCTGTCATCCTTTATGTCCTTGGTCCAACCAGACACCTTACTTGCAGCTGTTCTGTTTGTCTGCTTCCTTGATTCAGTCCTTGAGGTTTTTATTCAACACATCATGTATTACTTTCCTCACTCAAATTCATTTTGGTGCATTTGACTGGAAAAGGTCACGTAGATCCAGCTCAACCCCTAAATGACAGATCATGCCCACACACTATCAATACTTCAAAGAGCAAGATATTTCCTTGGTTACAGTGCATTCACAGGCCAAAAATCACTCTATGTCCTCAGCACACCAAACATCCAGTATGTTGTGGTCATGATTATTTTGGTCATTTTGCTTTCCCCATCTGCCTAAAACATTAAATTTCTTCCTCCTGCTCCCACTCACATTCCTCCTCCAATATTTCCTTCAGGAAATCTTCTTATGGATGTGCAAAAAAACTGCAGGCACTTATCACATGAAGCACATCATGATGAGAAACACCCACCCTTCTCATGAAGTACCACCTCCCTCCTATCCATCTTCCTCAAGTACATGCCAGTGATCATCTGCAACCACTCTGCACAAAGCTAAATAATTCTTCCTTCATGCTGAAACCACCAACAATGAGCCTCCTTGGCCAGGGAAACAGAGCATACACTGAGTCCAGACGCCCAGAACAAGAAGAGGAACCATAATGTTCATTTCTCTAGAAGCAAATAGTCCCTTTCCATTCCAGCACCCAGACTAGTTTTGACACAGCATCGCAGAGCTTTCCACTTCCCATTACTGTCAATGAATATTTTACAGTGATCAGTCAGCCTCTGAAAACCCATGGAAAATACCTGGTCCTGCTGGAAAAGACAAGATGTGTGTGTCTGTCATTTACAACCCTTAAAACCAGCTCCAACTGCACATTTCCAGGCTTTTGACATGACAGAGCAGAAACTTCCCCATTTCAAATCCCTGTGACAATTGCCGTAGCTGATCTCCCAAGGCAGCTGGTGAGCTCCTGATCAGCAGTCAGATGACAGAGGTAAGGGTGGCACGGCTGCCCACTTGGATGGGCACATTCATGCTCTTCTCTTGTAGCTCTGGGCTCTGCTCACAGATCTAATTGGTCTTTGTCATCCAAAAGCTTTGCCACTAGCAGTTTCCATCCAGTTCTGAACCACTACCTGTTCTCACCAGTTGTTGCTGCCTAGGTGAGCCCTGAAACAAAAATCTCAGCAAGTAAAACTGCTTCATGTAACTTCTCCACAAAATTCTATCTCACCTTCCTACAGCATCATCTCCTACAGCTGTATCACCTCAGAATCCAGTGTCTTCAGAAACCCTGGATGTAAATTCTTCTGCTTGCCCAACTACAAACGCCATGTGCATAATCCCATCCGTATTAATGAATCTCATAATCATAGCACTTAGCAGCATGTCCTCCATCTGCCAAATAGTAATTTGAAAATGGTGCCAGGAACATTAACGGGTGTCAGGAAAGGATGTGAATCACGGGAGTTTGGCGGTTTAATACACTTACGCCTCCAGACCAGTATTCGTGTAGTTTTGGAAAGGCATCCTACAAATTACTGCCAGTAAATTTGTAGAGTACAAAACAGAGCAAGGGACCACTGGAGATCTCCCAAGTGCTGAGAAAATAGTGTATGCACAAGGGTTCTCAAGAGAAGCACCTTAGGTTATAATAAATAAGCAGGGCACACCAGGGAGTTTGATGTAGTGTGTACAATGTCAATATATATGTACCGAAAAATAGCATCCCTGTGTAGACATGGCCAAAGCTCTAAAAAAGTCAATGTCTTTTCTATACATGGCACAAAGACATCTTTAAAAATCAAGAGATAAATGTGAGTACTAGAGAGGGAGAAAACTGCAACCTGTCTTCCCTATTGGTAGGTGGGATTAAATCCAGAATAGTTGTTTTTCCCCATGGAGCTGCATGACTGTGTTGTGACAAGCATATTATTTGAATCTACTTTTTCCTGGTGGGGAGAGACATAGTTCAATTGAATTTCTGTGAGAGCAAGGCCTCTCTTTGGCTATATGAAAATACATTCTGCACAGCAAACACGATTTGAAGCAAAGGTCTGTAGAGAATTAATATTCTAGATAAACGCTTGGGTTTTGCCTGACACAGCACCAGGATGAATGGGCTGTTGTTAGGTTGAATTCTTTTCTTGTTACCAAGCAGGTCTCCCAGTAGCACTTGCAACGATAAGGAGATCAGATCTCCAAATTCAGTGTGAAAGCTGATCACTGAATCATGATGGAAATTTTTCTCTTGCTTTCAAAGTATCAGGTAGTGGCCATTACTACAAGCTACTGTGTCAGTTTGGAGACACATAAAATACCCCATTTTCTTCATCCTTAATACCAAGATTGTTGCCACTCCATTAATATGCCCTTTTTATCTTTTCTCCTTCATTTGATATGTAATGCTACACTTTGCTTTGCTTGGTACTCTGCTGTGTAACCTACATCCCAAGGAAAACACAAGTGACTGTGGGTCATATTTGTTTGGTGGCAGGTCTGGCTGCACATCATTATTCAAGATGTCCATACAGGATATGTAGCTGGTTGGCATATAACCATCTCTGCCTTGTAAATCTGAGGTCTTCTTTATCATACTGCTTCACAGCAGAGATAAGTTTGCATAAAATGCAAACATATTTCTGTGCATCTGAATCTTTTTATGGGTTTGCTTTGACTGTGTTCCTTCCTTTTTTTGTGTTTGCTTTCCACAGTTATCCTAGGGAACACATTTTCTGGAAGGAATACTCACCAAGTGTGAATTTAGCGTGAAAACACATTTCAGACTCATAATAACAGCCACTTACATCACAAAATAATTCCAGAAAGTTACACTCACCCACTTAGGAACAGAAACACATCACATCATCAGAATATCAACATCTCCCAAAGAACTGGCCACAAATGAGACAGAAAGCACAGATTATTCCAATAACTTATTTAGCAAATAAGTCTGAGCAAAAGGTCGATACATAAATATTGTGATCTCTTCTCAGATAATCTACAAAGATAAATGATTCAGCTATGTGTCAGATGAATTTTTCAGCCAAATACTTGGAAAATAAGTGAGATGCAAACATTTGTTCCTAAAGAAGTCCTTTTAATCAACTAATCTTGTCAGCTTCTGACACAGGAAAAATGGAAAGAGAATGAAGCAGAACAGTTTCTTCCTGAGGAGCATTGATTATATGTCAGCAACATCCTTGTTTTAAATCTGGAGAAGAAGACTTTGAATGCTAGTAACTTTCTTAAACCTTTCTTCAAGTTTGTAAAATTATACATAGCATCGAGATACTACATCTCAAAACTTCTGCAGAGATGCTCAAGGTCACAGTAAACAGATTTCTCAGAGAGATTCAAGAAATTAGCAAAAAAAGACATTTCATGCAGCTCTGTTTGTTTCCTCTGTTGGATCACAAAATGTATTTCCTTCTTCTTGCACCTTCCTGAGTTATATCACAGCACCCCACTAAGGAAAATATGAACACATCTAATGACTCTCTCTTTCAAAACCATATTGAAATGCTTCTCCAAGAGAAGCAGCCTGCATCCCCCTTGGGCAATGAAGTCTGCCATCTGGTAGGTTTGTTCTTTATAGTCATTTAGAGGATATTAAATCTTCTTTTGTATGCAGAGAATTAGGTGGTAGAGGGACTTGGCATTCTACTGAAGGAAAAAAAAATGGAGAAAAAACAGTTCATAAAGGCATTGTGTCCAGAGAAGAATATTAGAGAGGCATTAAGTAGAAAGACAAAAGGCAAGCTAGCATCAGCTCCTTTGAAAGCTGTAAATCATTCCAACTCCTCGGGTGGTTGGTTAAGTTCATTGTTAGTTGGGTAATTATTATCCTTCGTTACAACCTAAGCTTCTAAACATATTTTGAAACAAAATCATCCAAAAATAAGCTGCCAGAAAGACCTAATGGTGTCAAGGGGGAGTCATGGAAAAATGTGTTCAAACAGAGCCTTTAAAGAAACCCGCAACTTTTCATTTACATAGCTAAATTGTTTATCTTTGGAAATTAGGGCTTTTTCAAGCTGTTGTCTTTGGTCACTGAGTGAGTGTTGAAGGTTGCAGGCTCCTTAAGGGAGAAAGAGTCTCCAGACAAGGTTTTTGGTATACCCTGGGGACTTTCACTGACCCTCTAACCTGCAGACTAATGGAGCAGGCTAATGCTTCCAAATGTGTTGTTTCAGCAGACGCCAGGAGTGTTTGCCTGGCTGGAGGGCCCCTTCTGTGAAGCAGAGCCTGTTGGCAGACTCTTCCAGCTGGAGGGATCAGGTAAATCCCAAAAGAGAGTGAAGAGCTAGCGAATCTATGGGCATGCTAGAAATTCAGATTAGTGCAAGGTCTAAAGCAAATACTGTACAATGATTGCTGGCATGGTATGATTGATTGACTGATTGATTGCAAAGACACAGCAGTTTCCAAAACAGCCTTCACAACTCTAGAAGGTTTAACTAAGTTAGATTCAAGTTAATTTTCTTTTAATGCTCATAGTTGTTGATGCTTTAAGCATTCTGCTTGTGAGAATACAAGAAAAAGTTAAGAACACTGAACTAGACAGTGTCAACACAAAATGCAGAATGGCCCTGCATGGAAACAGAAACCCACTGTAGCACCTGTGCTGGGGAAGTGCCCAGTGCCACACAGAGCAGCCCTGAGCTAAGTTCTTTTAGTAGCAGCAGTCAGGAGCAGCATTTTGTGCCATCCTGTAGTCTCACATTGCACACTCATCCAGACTTGCAGGACACAGCTGGCCCAGCCACCTACCTGGGACTATACAGTCACCTCAAGGCTCATGTAGGTCAGAAACTCTAAAATGGGAGCTCAACTCTTCTTGGATCATGCCAAAAATACAAAAAGCCCTCAAAAAAAACCTGTATGCTCCTGAGAAGTGCTGACCAAGCACAGGGCAGCACCTACACCACAAAGTAGATCCATGCAAGCCAGCTGGAACAACCAGATGTAAATTGGAGGAGCCCTCTGGCTCACATTGCTACCTGTAGGAAAAAACAACTCTGTAATGAGCAGCAGCAGCAAATTTCCAACCCCCTCCACTACTTCTCCAGATTCACAGTCAGTTTCCTACCAGACTCATGTGTCAGCAGGTCATAAAAAGTTTCAAGTCTCCTTTTCTTTTTCTGGCGTTCTGGAAGAAGTTGTACTAACAATGAGCCACTGCTTGACAGCTCCGAATCCCAAGCTGTTGGGATACAGTGTGACTTCCAACATATTGCTTCCAGCCCCCACCACCCACTGGGAATGGCCTGGCAAGGGGAGAAGCACAGCCTGTTAGGAGGAGCCTTCCACAAAGAGATCCCTCATTCCCTGCACTCGTCACAAGGGCAGCATCCACATCAGGCGATACAAAGGAGCCAGTCCAGCTTCTGGCAGGTCAGGAGGTCACAGGAATGGTGATAACTTCACACATTTTGTGAGCTGCGTGGCTCAAATCAAAGGGTGCAGAATGAAAGATACCACAGCCAGAAAGGGTGGAGGTTTTTTTCACCTTGAACTGCAGCTACAAAGCCATGCAGGAAAGCTAACCCTAGGGGGCTGGAGAAGAAAGGACAAAATTAAACACCACCAACTGCTGTCATTGGATCTGGCTTTGCTCCAAGGTGTGTCGGAGCTCAGATTGATTAGGATATATAGTATCCTGGAAACAGTCAGTACCTTCAGCTGATTATAAAGCCATTTTAATTGTCTTGCCACCACCATGGCAACCATACCCCCAACCACAGCCTCCAGGAGAGGAGATGGGCTGTTGGAGGACAGTCCTGTGCCTGTAGAACATGTCTGATGATGATGCAGTGATCCAGACAGATAAAATCTTGGTCCATCACCAGAAGGGACCAAATTCAGAGAAGGAAATTAGGCCAATACTGTAATAGTAGCTGATTATGATAGCCAACATTTAGCATAAAAATTTAAATGGACATTTGATATTATAGAGGGAGGCCTCCTATTGTGACTAGCACAGGTCTTTCCCGTGAGAACATTTTGCTATATTTCATAAACAAAGATAAAGTTTGGATGTTTTGCAAACAAATTCTCCGGCTTAGGTCAGTTCGGGCTTGGCCAATTGGGCCTAGGGGGAGGTCTCGGGCTGACCAATCTGGGGGACCTCTGTAAACTCTATATATATGGAAATCAAAACAATAAAGCTCTTCTCTCTTTCCTTGTCTGAGAACTTGGGTCATTCCTCAGCTAGCGGCTCAACAGCGACATCCTATTACAGCAATCTCTGAAGGTCTTATCCCAACAGCAAACCCTGAAGTGTCACACACCAACATTGGGGTAGGCAGGGACATATTCCCTCCACACCAGCAAGGAATGAAGGTGTGTGACCTTGGAAGTAAATCAGGGAGTGAAGCTTGAGGGGGGGGAAAGCATATAAGGGAGGATGGGGAAAGCATGTAAGTAGGAGCTCTGTAGCCAAGGAACAGCAGGTCTTTTAATAAAAAGTAACTCTCCTCCTTCCAGTAAGTTTTTGCTGTTTAATATCAGAATGTTTTGTGTGATTATTTATTATTTCTCCAGCCCGAAGCCCAAAGAGCCCTGGCACCTGACGCCTCTGTGATTCCCATGTTTGGTGCAGGTTAATACACCTCACCTTTCCTGCTTCAAACAGAACCACAGCGTGACCAGATTTTCTGACCCAAAAGCCCAAGTGGGAATTGTTTCCTTTAGCTGCTGCCTGATTTGTGTGAGAGCTGAGCCTGTCATTGGCCAGCTTGTTGATGCCTGGTTGGATTGAAGAGCTGTGCTGCCTGGGTTTTCCTTCAGGACATGGAACCATGCAACCTTATGTATTATGAGGTGCTTCACAAAAACAGCTTTTAAAATAATCAAATATCTGCAAATGAATTGGAAACTCTTCTTTCCCCTGTCTCTGCAAGGACATTACTCAGTTGAATGCATCCAGAAAATTGAAGGACTGAGAATTTTCAATCAGGACTGGAGCGATTAATTGTCTCGGAGCACTCACATGGTGACATGCACAGTGAACAAGGTGTGACATCTCACAATTCACAATGAGAGGTGTGTCCAGGAGGGACAGAGATCCACAAAGCAGGGAGAGGTGGGAGAAGAAAGGTCAAATTTCCAACATTAAATTCACAAGGTTAATAATGCTTTAGCTTCATGCATATTCATCTGACTCCTTCACTTCAGCTGAGCCAGCTGTCCCTGCTTCTGACGTTTCCCTACAACAGAGACAAAAGAAACTGGTTCCTTTTAATCTATAGCAAAAAAGGTTTATGGTAAGAGAGGTATATTGTATAGATGAGCAGTTGCCACTGCTCAGCTGATGCACTGACTTGTCAAGGTGTGTGAGAACAGCAGGACTCACACCATGAAGAAGCAAGGTGAGAGCTGCATCTCTTGCACACAGCTCTGTGGGAAGATACAGAAAATGGATATGCATGTGTGCAAATGCTACTGTGGACATCCAGCTCTGGAAATTGTATGTCCAACCTGGGTGCCTTTGGCCATAATAAAAAATCAGATTTTGTCTGAGGCTCGAGGCAGGGGCACCTCTTATGCAACAGTGCTGGCACAGATCCTTTCCCCAAGTCTCCAGAGGTGGCATCTGCATGGAGTGCCACCCTTGGCCTCAGTACTGGCACTACTCACCAGGCATCTTGGCCATTGGTTTTCATTTGGGTTTGGAGTGCAGGATGTGTCCTTCCCACACCAGTCTTATCCAGATCTAAAAATGCAATACACTTCTCTTGAACCAATCATTATTTCCATGAGATTCATTTAACAAAGGCACCTATCCAATACTTGTGGTCTCCTGGCATAATTAATCATGAAATTAAATTCTGTCTGTGTAGTGTTCAGATCAGTTACACAGGAATAACATTGGTTGACTGGCACTTAGCCTGTTCATCAAGAGAGCCTTTGCCATACAGCCTATTTTAGAAACTCCAGTGGCCTTCAGAAGCTACCAGTATGGAGCCTCCAAAAGCCCACACAAATGACATCCCACCCATATCCTCTGCTTTCCCAACTGATGTCTGATCAACTTGCCCATGGAGCAAAGTGAATTCCTCACTTGAGACCTCAAGGGTTGAAAACTCAGCGCCAAAGTTCTCTTGGAGAGCACCAGGCAAATGTTTGTTGCTTCTGAATGTTTACTCTAGCTGCCACGGACACATCTCAAGTCCCACAACACTCTGCAGATCACTGTGGGGGCTGACAGAAGACAGAATGTGCCACAGTGCCCACCAGGCTGGGTGGAGCCTCTGAGTGCCACTGAGACATATCTGCCACCCAGGACTAAACAGATCCTTGTGGTGGAGACAGAAGCTTACTCTTCTCTTCCTTGGGGCTACAAAACCAAAATAAATTGTTGTTTCCACAAAGCTCAAAATAGCTTTAAACCATTGTTTTCTCTGACAGTAGTCCCTGCCTGTCTCTGCTCTCCACCTTGCCTTTTGCAGCTCCTGGTGAAGCAGCTGGGAAAATGCACAGGCAGGAACTTGCTCGTGCAGAGTAGAAGTGAAAACAGAGGGAAACATCCTTTGAAGGAATTGCACTCTCCCCACCGACCTCCCTGCAAGATTCTGGTGCCCTTAGAGATGGCAGAAGCAGTAGCAGCAGTTTCTCTGACACAGCGGAGCAGCTTGTCCAGCCCCATGTCCAGATCCTGCCCTGTCCTACCCAGCACAAGAGGTACTTCCCGGATGGGATACCTCCCTGAGAGGGTACACATGCACCCTAACATCTCCCTGGAGTGCTGGTCCCAGGGACACCTTCTTAAAGGTTTCCTGCAATCCTGATGTTATTGGGAAGTTGGTTTTAGCATCCACAGGATCAATCTCCCCTTGCAGCTGTTCTGTCCTCAGGCAAGAATAACCCTGGAGTCTGGGAACAAAACTGTCAGAAACAATTGGGCAGCCCATTGCCACATGGGCTTCATTCTCAGAACACTGAGGTATACAGTAAAGCTGTACGTTGAATATTAGGATTAAACCAATAACTATGTTTTATATGCACTTGCAAAAGGAGTGTGTAAAAAGTACATAAAGGGTAAAAGCTCGCAGTTCAACAGCAGCTCCCAAAAAGCCTACAAAACGGGTTCTTGCATGGCTGTTGAGTTGGAATTTATACCCACAACCCCAGCACTGGAACAATCCCAGGAGATACACTCCCTATGTAGAGAATGCACACATATCTATATATATCCTTTGGAAGGAGCTGCCTTCACTCCCAAAAGGGTTTACCCAGCATGGGCACAGATCACTCTCATCCACCATCCTGGGTGCATGAAGAGCTGACTGCAGCTGTGCCAGCACTGCCCCACTGCCCTAATTGCATTACCTTCCATCATTGCCCACAGAAACAGGCGGTCTCTACCCTTAAATCAGCAGCAGCTGACATTTTCACCCCTACCAGCCAAGCATGAATCACCCTGAAATGGAGGCCAAGCTCCTTATTTCCTGACAACTCAATGTCTGATGGAGCAGAGGAGATTGAAGCAGAGGTTACACGTTGCTTCCTCTTCACCTGCAGCTGTGTCTGCCCTGGATGCTCCATGCACCCTGAGCCATCCATGCATGCTGCCATTCATTTTGCAGGACCTCACACAAAACAAATACTGGGAGGGTTTCCCCTGGTTGACACCCATCTCCCTTTCAGTGTTCCTGCTGTCCATCGTGCTCTTGTGTGCTTGTGCTGGAAGTGCCATTGTCGGGAAAAGCACTTAAGGAAAGGCCTGTTCCAGCAGCCATGGTGCATGTCCCTCCTTTGGGTCCGGCCAAGAGGGGACCCCAGGGGCTGCAGGTCTGCATGCTGACCCCACAGCTCCCATTGCTGGACATGCAGAGGGAGGGAGGCAGGTCTGGGCCCCCCTTGCATCCCTCAGCACCCGAGTTTGAGCTGCTTGCCATAGGAATGGCCAGCAGCAGGGAGGACCATGCACCTTTGTATGTCTGCATTCATCCACCACTGCTCCCCAGGCTGCTGCCACCAGAGTGACTTGTGCCACTGCGGGTGTTTTCTGCCTCCGTCACCAGCATCACCAATGCAAGCAGAGCTGCAGATGCCCCCTGACAGCCTGGCTCCAGTGGGTTTGAGGTGAGTCCCTGGCAGGGGGACCCCTTATGACAGCCCTGGCACAGACTGCCTGTCAGCCCCAGCTCTGCAGCCCCTCGGGACAGGCTGGTGGGATACTGTACATGCACATCCCTGCCGCGGGCCGGGGATGCAGCTGGGAAACTCACCCCTGTGTGGAGCACCAGCACCCGCCCCCGCAAGAAAAGAACCCCTCCAGAAAGAACCTCAACAAGTTTGTGCCTCCCGCATTCGACGTTTTCTCAGCAGGGACTACTGCAGGGAGGGCTCGGGACACCCGTGTCAGCCCCACGCCCGTGAGCAAAACAAGGGGAAAGGGGGAGCTGCTCCGGGAATGACCCCTCCGGGACCTCCGTCCCGCGCGTGGTGCTCTGTGTGACACCAGCACCCAGCGGGGGTCGGGGCCGGGCGAGGCCGTGCGGTGCCACACGTGTCCGCGGAAAGTGTCCCCTCCCCGCGGGGCGGCCGTGCCGAGCCGAGCCGAGCCGGGCCGAGCCGGGCCGTGTCTGCGCGCCGCCCCGCCGGCGCTGCCGGGGGAGTGGTTTCCCCGCGCTGGCGGCGGCGGGGCCGGTCTGCGGGCGGGGAGGTGCCGCGGCGGCGGTGCCAGCGCCCGGCCCGGGAGGATGCGGACGCGCTGACGGAGCTGCCGGCTCCCCTCTGCCGCCGTGCATGGGCGGCGGGCGGCTGCCGCCTCGCCTCGCCTCGCCTGCCCCGCCGGTGAGCCGGGCCGGGGTTGGGGGCTCTCCGCCGGGCTGGGGCGGTGCGGGTGGCGGGGCGGGGTGCGGAGCGGAGCGGCGGAGAGCTGCCACCTGTGAGTGCCTCGCTCGCAGCCCCGCGGCTGCCGGGAGCAGCTCCCCGGGGTCCGGGCAGCGCACCGTGGCGGGGCTGGCGGCCGGAGCTGGGCGCAGGGGCGGCGGTGCGGATCAGTGCGGATCGGATCGGATCGGATCGGGTCGGGTCGGGTCGGGTCGGGTCGGGTCGGGGGGTGTCGGAGCAGTGCCGTGCGGGTCGGGTCGGGTCTGCGCGGGGCACGGAGCCCCCGAGCGCGGCGCCGAGGTCGGGGCGCTGCGGGGCTGTGCGGAGCGGGTCGGCAGCGGGGAGCGCGGAGCGGGGAGAAGTGTTCCAGTCCCACTGCCGGCTGCGGGGTAACGGGGGAAGAGGGAGAGGCAGAACGCGCGCCTCTGCCGCGGCGTGTTTCTCCAGATGCTTGTTTTTCCGAGTCAAGGGAGCTAAGGAGAATTCACTGAGAAAGAGGGTTCTCGTTTAAAAAACACCACCCAGCTCATTCGGCAGCCGAAAGGGCTGTGTGAAGGAATCCTGATGAATGAGCGCAGCGCTGAGGGAGTTGTTGGTTTGTGGGCTGCGATCGCCGCAGCTGTTCGTTTATGCCTTTTTTTTTTTTTTTTTTTTCCAAGACAACTTTTGAGGCGAGGAAGCGACTAACAAAGCACAAGTTTAAGACAATGGTGCTTTTGCTTGCAGCCGAACTGTATTGAATACTGAAATCCTGCGTTTCCCATCAGGTAGCAAATACCACACTTACGATTACTTTTAGAGAATGAAAGAACCTACTTTGCTCTGTAAATGAGGACTATGTTTCGCTCTGAGCAAGGGCTGTGAGTATTTTCCATCTGCCAAATGAACATACCACAAAAATTTTCTTTTCATCTGGGACAGAGCCGTGTTTGTGCATCTCTGAATACGGCTACAGTCGTGGAGGGGAGTTGGGTTAGCCTGGATGTAGCATTAACCCCTCCAGCCACAATAAGCAATACACAGAGAGAAATTTGTTTCCATTAGTCTTTTACTGACTGAGATCTTTACTGCAGTTGTGCAGTCAATACAGCAGTGGAAGCCCTCCTGGCTATAGGTTCACATCTTACTGAAGGATCCAGAGTTGGTGTTCACACCTGCCCTGTAGCCTGCCTGGCTCACGGCACAATGCCTCCTTATGAGTAGCCTGCAAAGGAAGGTGAAGTGGGGAAATTCTGCCTACACACAACCAGGCTCAAGCCAGTGTTTTCCTTCTCTTAGTTTTAATGAGCAACAAAATTTTTGCCCAGAAAAGAATCCAGCTCACAGCTCAGGATTTCGATAATTAATACACCGTTTAAAAAACATGTTTTCAGAGTCAACATTATGTTTACAAAGAGAAAACAAGCAAACAGGGAGTGACTTGACCCGGTTTTGTCACTTTCCCATTCTAGCCTGACAATTTGTCAATCAGGTGGAATTTCCTCCAGCGTCTATGGTACATTACTTTAGCAGAAGAAATAATATACAAATATAGTTACTACTTTCCCTCCCTCCTCACAATGATCTCTCTGTATTAAGCGACAGGCTTTTGTGTAGATCAGGTACCAGCTCCAGTGTCACAGGCTGAAACTGCTCCTTCTCTCTCATTTCTGAAATTATGCCCCTGCTTTCGAGCCCATTTAACCATTTCTGTTTTGGAGAGGTCAGTCAGAGAAGCCTTGATCTGGGACAAATCCTGTCTTTCAAGGCAGGAAGAGCTCTGTCAGGACTTCAAGGAGACCAGTATCTGCCTCAGCAACAGCCCTTGCCTTTGCTCCTCAAACATGCCCATTGCCTGAAAAATCCTGTAGTATAATCAATTTCCTGAATTTTCAGTCTTCAAGAGAAGGCTTTATTGCAAACCCCAGGAAAGCTGCCAGCCAGTAACATCCAGCTAGAATGAAGCAGACTGCCTGATACCAACAGGTCCTTAAAATCTCATCTCAGTCTTTGTCCCTCTTTGATTGCAAATCCTCAGGGACCACTTCTCCTTCATGGTTTGGAGAGAGCATGACCAGTCTCTTGAACAGCAGATACCAGTGCTGGAAGAAGCCATGGTGCAGCAGGACAATCCCCCTCTCTCATCAGCATGCATTGACTGATCCCCTGGTGTTTTACCCCATAGTTCCCATGTCCCCATAGGACTAGGAGAAAATACTCCAAGTCCAGCTCCTCTGTCGAGACAGCTGCAACTTGTGTAAGATCTAACCTGAATTTTCAGCTCTCTCTCTGACATGCACCCACATAAATTGCCTCTGTGCAAATACTTCGTAGACCTCCAGATCCAGAAGGTGAATGGGTGAATGTTAATTGGTTGGCAGGAAGACTCACAGCCTTGTTAATGCATATCTGCTTTTAGTGTTAATGACTCATTAAAAAAAAAGAACACTGAATTTTCATTTTTTAGTGATTTCTTTATTTTTAGCTGTGTGTTGTCCTAACCCTCCATCTTCCCTGTTCCTACTGTGGTAGGACATGGTGTTCTCATATCCAACGTCTTGGGCTAGGGCAACTTCCCATGCTTGGAAATTCAATTTAGGTGACAGAGTTTTCCTGGAGAAAACCAGCTGCATCTCTGGTGTTAGGTTGTGATGTCGTGACACCTGTGGTTGTGCTGTTGATTGCCAAAGGGGAATATTAATAATCACTTAGTCTATTCTAGTAGTCTTTGTTCTCTTAGGAGTGTCTGGTGGGTTCTTGTTTGCTTTTTTTAAAAAACAAAAAAAATCTTAACACTTTTGCTTCATTTGCCCTACTAAATTCTCTACTAAATGCTCAATATTGTATCATGTTATAGCACTGAGAGCACTGTATTCCAATTTCCCTGAAGTTACAAGGAAATAACTAATTTGTCTTTTAAGTAAATACTATTGTATCTGACTGCACTTCTTCCTCATTTCTGTTAGCCAGAAATGAGCCCAGTGATAAACTATCCAGAGTATTCTTTCACGGTACCAGAAAGACATCAAACATTTTGCAACCCATTTCCCATGACATTTCCATCTGAGAATCACGTACTCTGTGTTGATGCTCTAAGATGTTTTTTCCCCATTCCTCTGCTTGTGGGACTGTGGCATAAATTCAGGACTATCCTGAAATACCTAGGGAATGGTAGAAAGAAGCACAGGAAGCCAATTTTAATCTGTCACCAATTCCCACGGGTGCTGCAAGGTGGGGGACAATTGTGGTCTGAAATATGAGTGATGAGAGAATCTTCATGTTCCAGAGAATATCCCAGAAACAAAACAGTTTCTTTCTGAGAGCCTTTAGTAAGGGTTGCTCTGAGTTAAAAGGAACAATATAGTTATTTGTAAGGTGCTGGCTTTGTAAGGTTGTTACGGGAAATTAAAGCCTATGCAGAATCGCTCTGCTCAGCACAGGCATCTCTGATCCCAAAAGCAAGTTCTCAGATGAGAGAGTATTTGCACACCAAGTACCAGAAGAGATACCTCTAAAACATTTAACAGCTTGTTGAGGCTTATCTCTAATTTTGATGGAGCTGTTTTCTTAATGAGTTCCTCTCACATCAATTAGCTGCCGAATCTGATGTTCAAAAAATAAATCCAAACTTTCTCTTGGCACATGGTTCCATGAGGGCTCTGTGGAGATTTCCACTATATCGAGGTCTACCAGCAGAGGAGCTGGCTTAGTCATTCTTCCCATCTGCTCTACTTCTTCCTCCCTCCACTGCTCTACACATGCTTCCTGGCTGTCTGCTCCCCTTCCCTATCTCCAAGCATCCTGTCTGGCTGCCCCACCTCCTCTCCTGCCATACCTATCCCTTGTGGCATCTTCCACGGGGAAGCTCAGGTAGTTGAGTGCTGAGATCAAAGAGCTGAAAGAGATGAGCTGCTTTAAAGCAGCCAGGAGAAAAGAAAAAGCAAAAAGAAGAATCCACCAAGGAAGCACCCATAGCAAGTAGCATTGCAAATATAATTTGAAAAAGCTTTGAGTTGAATCACACCCAAATAATGAGATTGCTTTAAAAATTGTGATAGTTAAACACAGGCACATTTTAGTTCTTTTTACTTCTTCTTTGACCATTTATGAATCTAGTTTTTAACTCCTTTTTGCCAAGAGGACCAGCAGGAATTTGGACAGCTACAGCAAACTGGAAGTTGAGGTTTGTATGTAGCCATGGTGCTCCAGGAGCTGGGGGATGTAAGAAGAACCAGTGGCTCCCCAATGGCTCATTGTGCAACGCTAGGAGTCAAGGAGGCTGAGTTAGACTCATCTGCCAGCACCGACCCTTTGCAAGCCTGTGTTTTGTAGTGCTGGGAGTCCACGGATGAGTGTCTGAGAAATTCCCCAGGCTGATATTTACCCCAGTAGCTTCTTTGGAGCAGAAACAGTAAAAACTGCAGTTCTCCGCAAAGTTAGCGGTGAGAGGCAGCACGGTCTGGAAATAGCAGCCTCCTACCCCTTTTCGCTCTCCCAAACTACGTGCTGTGTCTCATGCTGAAATGCCTCAGCTCCTCACTTGGAGAGCCGTTTCATCTCACTGTTTCCTGAGAGAGATCGACATCTTCTGTGGAGCACACGCTGCTGAGGAGAGGAAGGCAGCTTTGGCCTGCGGAGAGCAGAACTCAAGTACTGCGTGGGTGGCCGAAGACAAGAGCTTCTGAAACGAGGGAACAGAACAGATCTCTAATCTCCAGACTCTGACACATATCGCACTTTTCTCAGTTGCTTAGGGAAGAGATTTGCATCCAAAAAGAAGTGGGAGGTTTAAATAGGAGTTCATACATTTATGTTCTGTGGTCCATGCGGTGATTTACATTTTGCTAGTCCCATGGAATCCACAAAACTTTATGAAGTGCATCCATTACAAATGTGCAACCAGGGGAAACAAAGACCCCATCCAAGTTCCTATCCGCAGTGTCCAAAAGCTGAGCTGAGTAGAAGTTAGGGAAACTGGAGGCTGTGTGGTGTTACTGAGGTAAGTACTTGTTTCGGGTTGTGCCAAGATGCTGAAGTTATTGTCCCACCCTCAGCAAAGGCACTGGGCATGGTCCTGCCTGTGGATGGCTCAGGCCACCTGTGTGATTCTCAGCCACAGTTCCATCCTTGTGGGACTAACAGAAGGCTGAGACATAGAAGAGTTGGATCCACAGAGGCACCTGGCCATGGAAAATGCCAGCTGACATTCCTTGCAGGGACATGCACCTTCTTGTACTGTGTGAGCAGCCCCTTCATGGCTTCATCCACCACAGCTGTAGCTCTGCCGTAGATCGCCCACTCCTCCTGGCTGAACTGACAGCCTGCTCTGCTCCAGCAGAGTGGCCTGGATAAGGCACCCTTTCTTCTTCTGGGTGGAAAAACCTCCTTTGACCTGTTTGTTTATTGGGACTTGCTGAGCAGGATTTTCCCGTGACCCATCGAAATTTTCCACTCTGCAAAATGCAAGCAGCTGACCATTGCTTCTCTCCCACCCAATGCCATTCTTATGCACGCCCTGTCCCAATTTCCCTTGTAATCAATAGCAGGGGTTTCTTTTTGTGTCACACACAAAGTCTCGACTCCTTGAATGAAGAAAAGTCTGCATTTATCCAGGGGCTGAGGTGGGGTGAGGCAGAAGGTGAGGCCTGGGTGCCCAAGGCTGAGCTCCACGTTTGTTAGCTGCGGTGTCTGGAGTCAGAGCGAGTCGCGTGTGTGCTGTGATCGCACTGGTGAGCACCCAAAACTCCATCCTTACAGCTCTCCCGTGCACCAGGCTGAGCCTGCAGGGCCACGTGGAGGGTGTCTACCCAGCACAATTTAAGTACAGGGCTGGAAAAGCCCTTGGGATTGTCCCATTGAAATAAGGAGGGGAGGGCTCCCATTTCTGCCCTGCCAGAGAAATGATAGATTTTCAAGTGTAGCAGTGGTTCAAGGCCAATTTCTGCCTCCTATCTACACTTTGTTAGGAGGTGCACCTTCAATGTGGTATTGTTAGGCTGTTATCACAATATTTCCATGAGTGCTCAGTGGGAAATGATTAATTTGGGAAGCCTGGAAAGGGAGCAGAGTGTCCTGCAGTCCCTGCTAATCTGGCAGCAGCCCTGGTATCCTGAGGTCAGGTCTCACTTTGCCACCCAGTTGTCTCCAGCACTGGGGCAGCTCAGCGAGAAGGGGTGATGTTTTCAGAGTAGGAGGAATCTCTAAATAGAAGTGCCCTGATTTTGGAGGTGTTGCTGCCTGCCAGGGAAAAGCTTGGGGCTCAGAGCCTCTGAAACACGTTCCTTTAGCAAGTGGACGATCTGTGGGCTGCTAGGATTGCAACCTGTGGCCAGTTCCTGCTTCTGTTCTGCCCAATAAAGCATACTTGCTTTAAAAACATCTACTTTGTGATTCACAGTGGATTTATCCCAAGAAGAGGCCTCTACTGCTGTACCTGCTGGAGTCCTCTCCCCCCATGGAGAGCAGACTCAGGAGAGACCCCCAGGCTGGGCTTCCCATGCACCCCAGCTGACCAGAACTGCTGCCCAATATCCTGCTTGTGCTCCAGTGCCAGTTGTTCTCCTGTGGGTGGTGAGACAACCCTGCTGGGACAGACTGTGTCTGTCCTCAGCTTGTAGAAGCTCCAAACATACAATATGTTCGAGGTGCTTTCCAAAGTGGGAGAGAAGCCCAGAGAGCACCTTTTGGTGCCTGTGCTTGTGACCCATGCCAGCAGCACAGGTAGAAATTCATCCTTTGTGTGAGCTGAGAGGCCTTGGTCTGGGCAAAGGGACCACCACTGAAGCATTCCTTGGTCTCACGGGTGAAAACTCAGGAAATCTTAGGATTCCCTTGCTTGATACTATGGCTCCTTAAGAGACAAGACATGACCAGCTCATTAGAGCAGGCCCTAAATCAACTGCTCTTTGCTGGGATCTACAGCCAGGTCCTGCAAGCTCAGAGGAGGAGTGCCCAGGCAGTACCACTGTTCTGTGAGATTTGACTTGGTCACTGTTAATGACAGTACAGCTGTGTTGGTGCTCCTGCAGCCAGAGAAGAAGGTGGTTATCAAGCTGAGGCAAAGGAGGGCAAATTATTTTGGCAGCAGAAGATGGGTGGGTTGGAAGAGGGTGTGTTGAGCAAATGGGCTCCAGGCTGGAAAGCAGCAAAGGTGGGTAAAAATAAGGAGAGATAAGCAGAGAAAGGCTTTACTTGGGTAATTTCCAGATGGTAATTTCCATTGCAGTAAAAACTCATTGCGTGGTCTCTGTAGCTGTGCTTTGTTTTTAAAAGATTAAGCAGTGTCACAGAAGGAAGGGTTTTAGTTTATGTTTCCTCTATTGTCAGCCAAAGAAGATAATCACATCTATTAGGTAGGTAAAGAGAGTTTTCTCTTCACAGAATAAATGCATTCTGATAGTTCTGTATACTGGAAACACTGAACTCTACAACAGTCTTGACTGGGAAGTTTTCCTGGTTTTAAATATGGCTGTGGTACTGGGAGAAGGGGCATTTCCCATGCTGCAGTCCTGAAGTGATTCCTTTCTTATGGCAAGTTTCAAGTAGCTGAGCACCAGGGGCTGGCATGCCCTGTCCACCACTGCATGCACCACAGGACAGAGCTGCCCAAAACACCAGAGAGGGGATTGGGCTTGGGTCAGTTAAAGCCAGAAGTCCTTTGCTGAGACTGGAAGCAATGGATGTGGGTTTAATTAATTCAGTGCTGCATGGATCCTTGTATACCACTAACCAGTCATCTGAAGATGCCTCTGAATAGCAAGTGGCCTGGCTTGGATTCCAGCCAGTGACCATGTGGTGCCTGGTTCCTTATCTCTTCCACCCTTTTGTCTCTCATTGACAGGTGACTCAGTGTAATAATTGTTCTTATTACATGCAGTCCTTTCTGAAGGAGACATTGAAGGTAGGTAAGTTTGAGCTTGATTTTCAAAGGTTTAATAACAGCAGCTTTGTAACAGGTAGTGGGATAAAAATCTTCTTCCTAGAGCATTGGACAGCGTGGTATTGGATGCTCCCTTGTTTTTATAAGAGAAAAGCATTGAGTGTAGTCATGAATTTTTAAGGGGCAAAACCATTAGCCTCTCTGAAGTTGGTTTGGTCACTGGTTAGGAAGGAAAATTGCCAGACAAGAATTAAACCTTCTGAATTGAATCCTGGGGACGGAGAAGTGATTTCCTGCTTCCCTAATTTTCAATAAGCGTGGGCTGTGGCACGAGAAGAAACTCCAGAATGCAATGCACATTTTTTCCTCTGCCACTGTTTTTGAATAAAATCAGTGTGCAGTTAATCCAGTGTTATAAATCTTGGTAAGAAGGCTTCCAGAGCAGGTAGATTTGTTTAATCATTTGGGCTGGAATCCAAACCACTGGAGGATATAAAATATATACACTAGTGCCATTCACTTCACTGAAAACACCTTTTTCCCATCCAAGGAAATAGCTGTGGCTGGCATGAATTTATATTTGGAAAGCTGTAGGGCTAAACAAATTTCTCAGAAAATCATCTCTGGCCAAGATACTGACTGTATTTCAGCACTGTAACTCCTCAAGCTCATCAGCTAAGGCTTTCTGACAGAGAAGTCATCAGAAATCAGTGATTCACACTTTGAAATGGTGGGATCCTCACCTCTGCTCAGCAGGCTCCCTGTCCTGATACCAGTCAAAGTATTACCTTCAAATTGGAGTAGATCTTTCAAAAAATGACTTCCCCTGTGACTTCTGAAAGAACTGTGCAGTAATGCAATCTTAATGGATCCTTCTTTGAGCATATGCTGTCTTCTTTGTGTCGTGATCAGTAGAACCATGTCTCAGTAAACAAACTGATCCTGCCAAATAAGCAAATGCATTTTTATTTTCCAATTTTCCAACCAGCAATGCAGTTTCTGTATGGGAGGATTTCAGAGTGTCCCAGTTTCAGCAGTTTTTGTGTAACTCAAACTAAGGAATAAGGTTTAGCATCACAAAGAGTCAGATTGTGAGGTGTTTTACCTGAGAGCTTTAGGTAGCTTTGGTACATTAATTGCCTCAGTAATTCACAAGGTGATCTATGAGCTTCATCCTTAGCGAGATCAAGTCCCATCTTGCACAGAAAATGATACAGACTTTCAAAGAGGGAATTTCTGCAGCAAGCTTTCGGCAGAGCTCTTTCCCACCAGTGCCTGCCAGCGTTGTCCCTTTGGTCACAAGCTCTGACCCTGCTGTATCGTCTCTTCCAGGCACTTATAGGATTTGACTGAGTTTGCACGACACTTCATCAGCGACACAGACGCCTGCAGCAAGGACAGTTTTTGGAAGTGACACCCATTGATGTGATTGAAGGTAATGTGCTCTCTTCTGTCATTGCCTGGTATTGCTGCTTATCCTCCACAGAGCCTCGTGCTGTCCCCTTTGCTGTCCCTTTTGCTGTCCATCCTGGCTGGGGAGCTGAGAGCAGGATCAGGCCTCAGTTCAGAGCATATCTGAGAATCCCCCAGACTGAGCCTTGCTTCAGGTAACAGCTCTTCCTAACCATGGCTCAGCTTGTCCCATAAAATATGTGCTCCTGTCCTTAAGGACAACCTGCCTGTTTTCCGTAAGGGCTGCACATTTGTGAGTCCTGAAGCTGGTCTTCATTCAGATACTGTTTCTCCCCCATGAATTTCACAGGTCAGTTCTGCCCTCTGTTCAAAACCTAAAATAAAAATGTGTGCGTTGTTGCTGAGGCCTTTCTCATGGGAGGTAGTTTAGCACTTGTCAGGCTAAATATTGCTCTGTATGTTACTGACCTTGTTAGTGCCATCATGAGCAACAGAAAGTGATCTGTGCTTTTGCTCCATGCCTCTGGAAAAAGATCAGCATAGTGTGGTCCTGTGACTGTAGCACTTTAGCGCTGTATTTAAGATAATCTTCTCTAAATGTAGTTTTCTCACAGAAATGCAAGAACAGATTTTGTTTTTTTTCCACCCCTAATTAGTATATTTGTTCTTCATTAAACCTACGGGAAGTAATGTATCTCTTAATTCACTGACACGAGAATTTTAAGGTTCAGAGTAGATGACTCATCCACCAGAACAGAATTTATCCTTTGTTTGTAAATGCTATTTATTGCCTTGTTTTGCATCACTATGGCTACTGTATGTCATTGGTGATACCAGCATCCACCGTACATAAAATGAATGCAAGACTGAATTTAAGAGCTGTAGTTCTTATAATTGTTTGTATCAGCCACTTTTCTGTTGTATGTCAGTACCTCTCACATAAAAGCAGCACTAAAAGTGGCTTAATATTTTTCCATCAACAGTGGCTGAAAAGTAAAAAATTCTCCTGTACATAAATCTTATCACAGTTTAAAAAGCCCTAAGCAGCACCACTAAGCCCCTTGTTCAGATTATATGGCTTTATAAACAAATCAGTGCTGTCCTATTGGTGATTTTGAATTTTCATGTGAACTGATTTGCAGTGGCATTCTCAATTATTTTACATCTAGTTCTTTTTCATGTTAAAGACCTAGTTAAGCTTGTTAGAGACATCACTGCTTTCACAGCCCATATAGATTCTTCTGCTTTCCTTCACTGTTTCGAAGTGGAGACTGGGAATAATTAATCTATTCCAGTTAAAGCCTAATTATTTTGCCAATTGCATGGCCCCATGTTCTATTCTGAAACACATCAAGTACAATCACTTCTGCCATCCTATTCAATCAAAGCCTTAAGTTGCACAGATTTTCTGAAATGGCCTGGGCTTCAACAGCTTGGAAGCTGATTCACTGAGGCATCTGCTGTAACACTGGCAGGACTGTCACCATTTTTCTAGCCCGAATCATTTGTCTTTGTCATTTGCAAATAATCTGCAGGGTATAATGTGGTCTTAGGGAAGCACGGAGCCCGTTATTGCTAAATAATAGAATTTCGTGAGGTCTTAACATCTTTGAGTTCATACGACACATTTGACAGTGCATGTGTGGATGTATATCTCTAATTTCCCACAGAATGAGGACAGAGAAATATTTTAAATATTTGCAATGTATTGAATGGCTGCTAAAATAAACCAGCCAGCTACGAGTGACTGCAGGAGTCTGCTGCTGGCTAGCAGGCTCCAACCCCCAGGACACACAGCAGTGGGGCATGGCTTATCTGTGGCTGGCAAGACCAAGACTTCACAAATACCAGCCCCACACAAAGCCTCCAAGATTATTTCCATCTAGACACACACTTTCTCATTTCCTTTTCCCTGCCATCCAGGACAGCTGGGCATGGAGCATAGAACCCTGAAAAGGATGCCAAAAGAAAGATGTACATCTTGGACATGCTCAGAGTGGTGGGCCCAGTGCTCCTCCAGGATCACAGCTGGGTCTGGCTAGCACAGGGTGTGAAAGCCCTGCAAAACAACTTTTCCCAAAGAGTTGGGCTGGCAGAGTGTGGTCCTGCTATTGCCTAGCATGGTCCTTCACAGAGGGGCAGCAGGAGGGGTGGAAAGGATCCCTCTGGGAACAAGCAAGAGACTGGGGTCAGAGTGGAGGTGTTCAGATGAGGGGTTTGGTTGGAAAGGCTTTTGCTGGCTTTCAGAGCCTTATTCTGCTCTCCTGTTCTGTGTATGTACCAGGAAGCATGTGAATTAATTCAGTGTTCGTTGGGTCCAAGGCTGTCCCTTCAGGGCTTTTCCCTAAGCTGATGGATCCCTGTGGGATTGGGTTCTGGTGCACAGCTGAGCTCAAGTGTCCCATAGTTCTGCCATGCTTTTTCTTAACTATGATGCAGTGGGAGTGAAAGTCTCTGCACTATCATGCTGCTCCGTGCTACAGCTAATTAAAGTCACTGTGAAGGGTTTCGTAGTAATTGCAGATATTGTAAAATTTAGTTCTGTGGGGTAATTGGTAATGTAAGCCTGAAACGAGTTATCCTTAAGATGTTTTAGTTGGCATTTCTCAGTAGGTGCAGCCTTTACAAAGAAGGCTTTTGTGTGTGCAGCAGGACCAGAATTAATGGCAGCATTTAGTCGTGCCTAAAGGAGTGTTTGCTGTGGCAGGTGGCAGGGCAGTCTAATGGATGATGCCTACATTCTGCAGGAGGCTCCAGCAGCCACTAACTGCACTGCCTGATGAATGCCAGCTAAAGAGAGTGAAAACCCCATGCCAAATTCATCCAGGGCTGGTATATTAACATTTAAAATGAACATAGCCCCTTCAGCTCAGTGGGTCAGGCTCTGTTTGCTCCTACCCACTTAATATGCATTCTGGAGATTTCAGGCACCCACAGATTTTTCCATGGAACGCTGCATCTATAAATGGCAAATGTGAGGAAAATCCCAACACCACGGAGACGTGCAGCTGCCTGGCCATGGGCTGGGCTGAGCTCTGCAGCGAGGGCTGCAGCCAGCTCTGTGTCTCTGCTCTGGAATGCTGCAATGCCCAGCAGAACCAGGCGAGCTCCAGGGCCAGCTCTGGAGTGCCTCGGGTGCCAAATGCCACAGGGTGGTGGTACTTAATGGGCACATGAGCAGCTTAGGTTCCTACATCCCTGATTTAAATGAGATTTAGGTGCCAAACAGTCCCTGATGCATTTGAAAGTCCCACTCAACACCTCTCCGAACACTCAGGCAAGTAAAGACTACTGAAAATCTGGTCCTTAGACACCAATGCAGCTGGTGTGTCTGGAATTAGCAGTTTAAAAAGAAGTGCTGGCTCATGACTAAATGGAAGAGACATCTGGAAAGAGCAAATATTGAAAATATTATGAAGAATCAGAACAAGAATTTAATTCAAGGCTGATATTTCCACTAGTAACTTTTTTTGATCAACAGATGCAATTTCTGAGCTCATATATCAGTAATAAACTGTTTGCTGATAACATTAGAGGACTCCAATTTCCAGCTGATGACTCTGTGGGGGTCCTCTCTGCTGTTCCAAGGGCAGCTGGGGTTGATGCCTCACTCAGCATCACAACATACAGCAGTAACAGCTGGCTTGGAGGCCAAGGAAACATTTTTTGGACAGTTTACGAAGGACAGTCTGTAACAGAATTATTTTAACCAATATGAAAAGCCAATACCTTTTGTTAAATTAGCTTAGAGCTGAGTTGTCCCATTCTGTTTTAATATTCTCAGCATGACAGAGGTGATGAACACCCGAGAGCCGGTGATGGAGGAATTCGCGCTCAGCCAGACCCCTGAGGAAGAGGGAGGCCCTTCAAGCCAGGTAACTTCAGCAGAACTAAAAAGTGTCCCGAGTTGCTTATCAAAAGCAATTTAATGCAACCAATAACTGTCCTTTGGGTAGATGTTGAATTGCAGAGCACTGCTGCCAGAAGAACAAGCCCTGAAATATGTGTTTGATCCTGCTTAGGTTTTATTATTAAACGTGAAGAGTTTGGCTGAGGTGTTTTGTGGGGTGCCAGGTGTGCAGGGCACAGTGACAGCAGTGCCCAGATCCTGCAGGGATGCAGGCAAAGAGGCTGTTTGTCACCAAGGGTTCAGACCTGAGCAACCACTGTGCCGTGAGGGCATCCAGCCAGTACTGTGCCACAGCTTTTGTACAGCCACCCAGCAATGAACTGCATTTCCTCAGGCTCAGAGGGAGCTCCCTTTTTAGAACAGAGACCATTTGAAATGATTGGGTAATTCGCAGAAATGGCTGTGGCATCATAGCAGCACCACTGGTCAGGGCCATTAGCTGGGAGGTGCAAGAGCATTTTGTGTCCCCAGGCATTCCCACACACCCACTCCAACACCAGCCCGTGGTGCTGGTTCCAGCAGGAGGGATCACGACGTCCCAAGCCCCCCTTGTGACAGCCCCCACATCCCAGTTTGCTCTCAGTTTGCTCGTGACTCTGCGTCACTAACAGGGACAAACCACGGAATGTGTCCTGGTGGACCTGAGTTGCCTCTCAACACAATGTGTAGCACTGAAAGCAGACTCTGGGAACTACCCTAGGAGCAGCCTGTTGCAGGGGAAAATCATGCATTTGGAAGCCAGGGAAGTCAGAACAGAAATTTTGCAAATTCCTTTTGGATCACTTGTGCATGTAATGAAAGACTTTATGCATTTAAAGAGCATACCGTGGGCTTTCCCATGCACAGGATGGATGCTGCTCACTCAGGGAGCACATTTTCAATATTATTTTTCCTCTTTTTCACCAAGTTCTGGTATTTCAGCGTTGTATTAGTGTATGCTGCCCAGACTGTGTCCCAGCTGTGACTCCACCTGTGTATTCAGGGCTGTTCTATGGTGTCTCTGAGCATATGCTCCAGAACTTTTCCCCCAGCTGCTTTACCTTTCACCTCTGGGAGAAGGTGCTACCATCCATATTTCAGTGATGGCCACCTGAGGCAAAAAAAATGTCAAGTAGAAATGAGATATAGCACAAACTCAGTGACTCAGTGAGAAAACGAGGTTCCTTCCAGCAACTTCCAAGCACTCTGCCCAGGAGACCGGTCCTTCTCTTCCTGCAGTCTCCTGCCCACTCATCACACGCTCCAGCTTCTGCAGAAAAACACAGCAAGGCCCAACAGGCAGCTCTGCTTCCTGCCAGTCCTGACTCATTCCTGGAGGGACACGGTAAATACTGGGCTCTGGTGGAAAAAAAATTATGTGGTTGGTGTGAGAAAAGACCATATGAGAATGACACAAGCGAAAATAGTCACAGCTGAGGCCACATAGGTGCCTTTCCTAAATTTTCTTGCAGCTGTAATAATGGTCTCTCAGCACATTTTTAGATCTCCCTGTGTCATTTCCTCGGGCTTCAGAAAGCAGATGAAAAAGCAGAATTTCTGGTGTATTGCATCGCCCATCCAGGGGTTGCCAGCAGGCTTGGGGATGGGGTGGCTGTCATGCAATCCTCTGCCACCCCAGCAGGCTGCACAGTAGCCAGGGGAGAACTCACTGTCACCTGCCTGTGCAGCCATGGGAGAAAATACAGCAATTTGCCCACAGTTTTATGGCTATTTCTGCCAGCTGAGCTGTGAGGCTCAGAGACCTGAGCTCCACCGTGGGTCTGCACTGCTGCTCAGGGGGTCTGTGGGCCTGTCCTGCCCCAGGAGACTTTGCCTCATATTTGGTTTCCAAGTAGCAGGATTGTATTAGCCACTTCTTAAAAATTCCTCCCAGTCAAGACAGCTGCCATGGAAATGTCTTTCCAAATTATGAACAGCTCAGCAGAAGTCTGTGTAATGGGAAGCTGGGTGGCTCTTTTCTGATAGGTAGCAGAAGCAGCATTGCTTGGCCTGGCTGAGTTATAAACTGTGGGTTCAGCTCAGGGTGGCATCAGAAAGGTTTGCCTTTAGTGATTCACTTGTTCTAATTGTACTGAAGGGACTTGGTCACAAAAGAAATCTCTTCCTAATTGTGTCTCATTTTTTAACACTAATATGCAAGATTTCTCACCTTTGTATGGATTTGCAAAAAGTATTGAATCCGCATGACACTACCACGGGGAGCAAGGGTGTGAGGATGAGGGTTACTGTCCTTCCCCATCTTCAGAAATCAGATACAGGCAGCACAGCAATGTTGAAAATGTGCTTGCTGCTTCCTAGATGCACAGCCCTTCCCAAGGTCTTGCCTCCCCATGGCAGCTTTGATGCCAAGTGGGACAACTAAACCTTCAGCCCTTAGAGAGTGCAGCTGCTGAGATGAAGGAAGATAACAAAAGCCATGGAGCAAACACTTCCAGAGGGTTCTGACACCCTCCAGATCCCTGTCAGTGTGCTGAGGGCTGTGCCCACCTTTACTTGGTAGGGAATATCTGTGTATTTCTGCCCGTGCTCACAGCAGGAGCTGTGCTGAGCCTGGCTCTCATAACCAGCAGGGCTCAGTCCAGCCACAGACCCAGTTCAGTGGTGAACACACTGCAGATGTGTGGGGAAGTTCCCAGCAGCACACAGCAAACCTATGGCAGAGTCTGAAGTTAAACTGGGATCATTCTTGCTCTCAAGTCCTAGTTCAGTCCCCTCACATGCACCTTGATTTTATTGTTAGAAATGAAATGCAATGAAATAAAAGAAAAATAAAAGTCAGTGAGCAGGGAGAGATGTGTAGCTTGTTAGCACAGGGATATGGAAGTTGAAGAATTCAGGAGAAAAGGTTTCAGTGAAGCAACAATAGAGTTTCTTATGATAATGTCCTGGAGGAGCTGGAATGATTTTTCAAAAAAAAAACCCATGCAAAAAAAACCCCAACTCAGAAAAAACCCAGTTCAAAACAAAGTACCCTGAGAGATTTAAAGGATCCAACTATGTTGAAAACAGGAAAGCGCTTTTATGTGTTACAACATCCTTCACTAAAAAGCCCCTAGTTCAGCTTCAAGCTATAACCACTGTGTAGTGTTTGACCTGCAGCTTCAGTGTGACAAATGAAAATAAATAGCTGGCATCATCCTCTGTGTAAAGATGTTCTCTGGGGCTACCTGTTTTGCATGAATGCATCATGAAATACAGTGTTTAACATTGCAGAAAACAGCTCTGCCGAATGGTGGCTTCTTAATAAAGTGTCACTGCAAGAAAACATGAATATCATACTAGAGCAAAAGGACAGCAGCCAGAGGGGCTGCAGCACCCATTTAGCTTAGCATTACAGCAATGACTTTTGTGTCCTAAAAACCCACCTGAACTGAAACATGAGTGTTTGGCAGCAAAACAAATTTTGTCTCTCAAGTCTCCATTTTCACTGCTCATGTCGGATCACACAAGTTAAGGAAATCATCTCAACACACTGGCAAGCAACGTCCGTTTGCTCAGGAAGGGACAGCATGTGCAGGGAGAGTGTGCTGAGACCTACAGCCCCTCTGCTCCACCCTTGGCTGGCAAGGAGCTAGGTTCAGCTGCTTTGAAATCCTGCCTCCACAGGGCTGTTGCTCTGCACCAGTTGGAAGACGATTTTTTAATGGACATATGAGTGCGTGTCAAATGTAGGAAGGACATACTGTGCTTGCTCTGCATATGCATCTCCAGGCAAAGCTTTGATGTACATTCCCCAAATGTCTCACCAGGCCTTCCCAGACTCACGTGAGAAGTGCCCCAAGCTGTCCAAAAGATTGCCTTCGATCGTGGTGGAGCCAACCGAGTCCGGGGAGGTGGAGAGCGGGGAGCTGCGCTGGCCTCCTGAGGACCTGAAGTCAGCAGAGGACAAGGGTCTTCATGGGGACCAAAGAGTCTGTGTCCAGCAACAGCAGCAGCAGATGGATCTGGAAGGTCTGAAGGAGTAATTTTCATCCTTGTTCCCCATAGCAAAATAGCTGTTTCAGACTGTGCTATGGGCTGCAGTTAACAGTGAGCCAAAGAACTGTAGGTACTTGAAGGTGCCCAGAAAACTGCACTGGAGGAGTCCTGTGGGCTGACAATTTCCTTGTAGCTTTTGAGCATCTGCATCAGCCACTCACATGGCCAACAGGCAGCCAGTGCACTGCAGATGAGCAGTTCACTCTCAGGAACAGTAATCCTAGTCAATAGCATGTATCTCTCCCTGTCTCCTAGCCTAGAATTGAAGTGTTTGACAGCTGCACAGGATGATTTCCAAAGCATCCTGGTGTCTCAGGAGTGTGTTAGTGCAGCAAGAGCTCACAAATACAGACCCCTGAGTAGCAGCATCACTGTGGGGTAAATATCATTAAAGATAAGACCTTGTCTAAGTGTAGCTTGGACAGGGAGTGCTCCAGTAGGAAACTGGCCTATTTATTTCCTTTTTTTTCATCTCAGTGCTGTCCTTTTCTCTTATAGAGTGACCTGGTTTCCATTTCAGTGCACCAGCATTTGCCACCCAAACGCCCAGACACAGCAGCCAGGACAGGGTGCAAGATGCACCTTCCCTTCCCTTCAAAGGGGCGATGACAAATGGTCTTGAAATGTAAAATCACCTGCTATTCCAGTTTCTGGCGTTTCTGGGTGGTGACAACCATAGGGTTTGATCATTCAAGGAGAAACATGAGCCAAATCTATTTCCTGACTTCCAGGTTACATATTGCGGTTTCTGTGTTGGTTTTGTGCCTTGGTTCAGACTCTTTATGTCTTCAGGCCTGACAGTTTAACCAGGTTTCAGAGACCAGGTAGCCTTCCCATGACCATGGCTGTCCACAGGGATCACCTCATCTCAATGATACCTGACCTGAGGCTCAGGTTCCCTGTAAAGCCAGACTGTGATGCACTCAGACTTCCCTATTCCAAGTTTAACTACTGGTTTGCAAGCAGAGACAATTTCTTGTATCAGGTCTGATCACCCTAACATGCCAGGTAGAGCAGGGAATCAGACAAAGGCTGAACCTGTATGGGGAAATAAATACTGATTAGTTGTTTCTTTGCAGATACTTTAGCACACCCAGCTCAAGAAGTGGAAGACAATAGAGATACTCTGGAAAGCAGAACTGAAGAGAATGAGTAGGAACTCCATGGCCTCTGAAGTGAAACTTCATCGTGAATGTTGTTGGAAAGCTAACACACTCTGAAGACATGTCAAAGTAATCTGTATTTAAATCTGCAAGGGTTTTATTTAGTTAGTACCTGGTAAGAAGCATCTGGGCTTTAGAACTGTTCTTCTAATATTTTGATTTTCAGGCTGGGATTCATATAATTTGTTTAATTTCCCCTTGGGAAACAATGGGATGTGTTAGGAAATATAAGGCTGTCAAGGAAAAGATGCTCCTAATTTTAATTAGTGCATTTCATTGGTTTTATCTTTTTCAAGAAAGACTACTTTCAGGTATCAACAGCAGGACTAAGGGGTTGCGTTTCTACAGGAGGAATTTCTTAAATCTAAAAACTTTCTTTTTTTAGCCATTTAAAACTAGCACTGTGATATTATGGACAATAGATGTAATATAATGTCACCAGTTGATTTTGTAACTTTTGTATAGAGACACAAGGGCAAGATTTGCCTCCAGGCTGCTGCCCTGGGGCAGCCCAGAGCAGTTCTCTCCCTTTGGCTAACCTGTGCATATTTGGACGAACCAGCCTTTCCCTAGCTGCCTTTTCAGTAAGGCTGATGCCTTTTGAAGCTCTTTCTCACTGTACCTTGACGAAGCGATGAGCTGGTCACTGGTGTTTGTGGAGAGGGGCTGTGTGTGGTGGGCTCGGTTGGGTGGATTGTGCTGTTCATGCACCCTTCAGGCCAGGTCCAGCTGCAGTGTGGGGCACACTTCTCACCCTTAAAGCCTAAAAGCGAGATGGCTTCAGCTTCCCCCAGGGCTGGCTTTGTCCCACCTTGTTCATAGAGATCCTTGTGACATTCCTTCTTTGGTATGTTTGGTGTATAACATAGGTGCAGAGGCACAGCTGCTCCTCCCTGGCCCTGAGCTGGGTGGTGGCAGGGGGTAGGTGACAGGAGCTCCATGCACATCCCAAACCTGTCCTCCGTTCTGCCTGGCTCCAGGTGTGCCCTGAGCGGTAGGAGGGGTGCAGGAGAGCTGTGGTGGAAGGACAAACACCTGCCTCCCTCCTGCCCAAGCTGGCACTGCTGGCAGGAACACATGTGCCAGGGGGTGCCCTCCTCACCTGTGGCACAGCCCTGCAGTTTTGGTTGCACCACCACCTCCTGGAGCCCAGAGCTCACGATGGGACAAGCTATCTCTGGACACCTCTGCCCTCCAGTGGATTTTTCTTGGGAATTTGGGGGTCATTTTGACAGGAGTGAATCCCTTCCTGCACAGGGACCTCCCAGAGACTCCCTCCCACTGTCCCAGGAGAAGCACCGATCTCAGCCCAAAACACGACCCACTGGGTGGGCTGGTGGGGGTGGATACTGCCTGTACTCAGAGGGGTTTGACAGTGTCAGTGACGAGTGTCCCATGAGCTGCAAAGCTGGCTTTCTCCATCTCTGCAGGGCTGGATGGGGTCTGTACGTCCAATTAATGTTGCATCCAGAAGCAGCTGCTTGCTGTAGGTGGAGTGAAATAACAGGATTTCTTCCAGCATTAGCTCCTAAGTTGAATTCCAAATGCTTTCTTTTCTCCAGTAATAATTTGCGCTAAAACAACTTTTAATTGTGTGATGGTCGATAAAATTTACTGGCCAGATATATTAATAAGTTTATACCTTCTTAGCAACCAAATTTAATATATTTACTTACGAAGAATTCTGTGCAATGAATGTTTATTACAAAGGAAAGAGACTATTTTACTTCAAAGCAACATTAATTTATGCACAAAACTATAGCTCATTATTTGAGGTGTTTGGGATCTAGGACCCTTTTTATAAGCAGTGTAGTACAGTATAATGTGATACTTAAGTTAAACTTTGCTCTCGCAATCTATATATCAATCTGTTTTGCCTTCTTGATGTAGACTTTCTTGCCTACACTTTTAGAATTATTTTGTTGGATGAGTGGGATTCTGGTCAGAGTGCCGAATTTCACTAGAGTAACTGAAGGTTCCAAGAGCACCTCCTAAATCTGGCTGCTGTCCCTGTCACCCCCTTCACTGGTGACAGCTTTCTGGTAAAGCCAGTGAGGCAGAGCAAGCTGGAGCTGTGTTGGCACACAAGCAGGGAGGGGAGGTCCCCAGCTTGGACCCACCGTGGCAGGAGGAGAGCTGGGCTGCTGAGGCAGCCAGGCTGATGGGAGGTGCTCTTTAAATGCTGCTTTTGCATCGACTGTCAAGAAGTTTTACAAAGCTCTGGGGAGAAAACAACAGCAGTGACGACATATTTTTAGCTGTGTGATTTCCTGCCAATCTGCATCTGCCCAGCTCTGTGAGGAATGACGTTAGATGTATCACTTAATTTGCTTTTTGCTTTATGAAAGGAAAAACAGTTGTTTGAAACACTTCCCCCAATTTTCTGTGCTCTCTATCTGCTTTCAGACGCTCCCTCCCTTCCTGCTCTGGATGGCCCTTATCCTATTTCCACCTGAGGTCAATGGCACTTCCCTAAATATGTTTCCCAAAGAAACAACTAAATTGTACATACACCCTGAAAAAATGCCACGCAAGCACCACTACTTTTTTTCCTCCTTGTATGTAAAGCTGCAGCTGGTATAGAAATCCCAGGTTTCTTTCTTCCAGCCTAATTGCTCCTCTCTTTACTTTCCTTTCCCCTCTTTTGCGCTGCTCCCCTGAAGTATTTTACCTGAAGCAAATGGTTGTTCCAAACTAAAGCTTTCTCCTAAAACTGCGTGGCCTCAGTTTAACAACCGTGCAAAGCCAAACTCCTCCTCCCATTTTTATTTTTCTGACCATGGGCCAGAGGCCCTAAAACAGGAGAGCAAGATAGAGAGAAAATTGTTTTATACAAACAAGCCCTATTTATTCAACTTGCAGGTCTATGAATGTCCACTTACTTTGTCGGTGTGCAAGTGTTGTCTCTCTAATAAACTCAATAGTTGTTTTGTATTTTTTTCTGGATTAAAAGCTTTGTAGAAACTAAAAAAAAAAAAAAAGACATTCAGTCATATTTTTCTAGTCTAGCTTGTAGAATATTTCATGTAGTGCAGAAAGGAAGTTTTATGGAGTAAGACATTGTTGAATTTTGCTCTATTTCAGTTCTTTCTAATTTTGTAAAATGCCACCTGTACATAATACTCGACTAATGTATGTCCTGTAGATGTATTACACCATTTAGCCTATTAAATGCCTATACTGAACTGATTGGAAGAAGCAGTGTATCCACAGTGTCTTTGTTTAAACATGGAAGGGGTTATTTGTGGTGGTGTGTGTCCCACCACTAATGCAGGGAACAAAGCCCACTCTAGGGCTGCCTTTGCTCCATGGCATGCAAATCCTCACCCAGGCCCTCCAAACCTCATGCTCCTACACAGATAAATTCAGATTTACATCACTGGCAGCTGCCGTTGCCATCTCTCTCCTTCAAGCCCTTCCTTAACCTGGCAGCTCAACCCTTCCTGCTTCAGTTTTGGGGTTTCCTCTGTGCCCTGCTGGCCTCAGTGCTGCCCTGCCTTGCTGTGCTACCAGCAAGCCCTGCTGGCTCATCTTCATTCACCTTTTAATGCAATGCACATTTTTAACGTTTTCTGGAAAGGCAATTGTGGAGCCCAGCAGGAACTCACATTACTGGAAACCTACACCCTGTGCAAAGAGAGCAGGGTCATGTGGCAGAGAAGATGAGAGGCAGAGATACTCTGCCAGTGAGCAACCAATTTTTTCCCAAAACCTCAAGCTGCCAAAAAGCAAAGGATCAGATAGCTGGGGGGTGAAGCTACATCTTACTCACCCAGCTCAAAAGCAGCTGCTGCTCTCTGAGATGGGTAAATCAGCATGGCAAAGGCATTGCTGGGGGTCAAAGCCAGTTCCCTGCCACTGCAGGGCTGTGCCTGCTGGGCAGTGGTGGCACAGCAAGGGGAATTTGTGTATCCCAGGCTGTCAGCCAGCTCTGACACTGCTTGCAAACCTGATGCTCAGTGTCACTCAGCAGTGGAGTTTCCATGCACCATGCATGGAAAATCTCATGTCCAGGCATACATTACTGTGAGGGTGGATGACAGAGGGACTGACACTGCTGCCTGCTCACCTCCCTAGGAGCTGCCTCTTCCATCTGGGGTTTTCCTGCTCAGTGTTCAGCCACACAAGGATGCAACAGGTGCTACCTGATGGCTCCAGGGCATGCCATTTCAACTGGTGCCCATTTTATGTTGCTGTGAGGTCTGTGCTGAGTCCTGGCTGTTTTCTTTCCTTCAGTCTGAAAGCAGAGGGAGTTTACTTGTAATTAATTAAATAGTATGAGCATGGGAACATGGTTGTCTTGCTTCTAACGTTTGTATTTTAAACTTATATCCACTGGATCTGCAGAATATTCCATTAACTGGAGACATTTTCATTTATTTTTAATCAGATGACTGCTTAGTATTTTTCTTTTAGATGTGTCCTGCTTGACACTCCTATCTAAAGAAGCAAATAACATTTTCAGTGGAATTAGCTTTTATTTAAATGATTAGTAAGAGATGAAAACTGACTTTTTAAATCATGGTAAACTGAAAAATGTAACATCTAAATTTAATCAAGCCTAATTTGTGTTTTTATAATCTTTTTTTTTCTTCTCTTTTATTTATTAAAGTCAAGTAATTTTGTGAATTCTTTTGGGAGAAAGGTGGTGCCTGACAGCCACAGAGGGCTGTGACTCCCATAATAAACAGCACATCCCTCACTTTCATGTTATAGAAGCTCCTGTCATATGCAGTGCTTCCATCACAAATTAGAGCAAGACACTGTTCTTCCCTCTGTCTTTTAATACACATGGCTTTCATTTCAGAGGCAGTAACTCTCCATAGTTAAAATTCACTCCGTTCTGGAAAATTAGAATTTTAACATTTTTTTTTGGTTTTCTGTCTTAAAAAGACATTGGAGAAATAAATCTGAAACATTAAAAAGTTGCAGTTTTCCTCTAAGAACACTGGTAAAATATTTTCCTTCATTTTCTCCAACATTTCTGCCATAAAAGAGATGAAAAACTTCACATCTAACCTTAGCAGACCTCCCTCCTGGAGATCCTCCCTGAGCCCAGTGGGCAGGAGTGAAGGAGCAGGGGTCTCCAGGGAGGTAGGGATATGGACCAGGGACTGTTTTCCTCACGCTCAGCTTTCAGACCCAACCTTACACCAGAAAGGACAAGGATCTTTTCATCCTGCCTGAGGATTTGTGCCCACACAACAAAGAAAATCTGTTTAAAATGCCTATGATTGCAGTGAGTCCAGCCATTAAATAGATGTTTGCAATCAAGCTAGCATTCAGCTTCAGCATGGCTCCTGGAGTGTGACAAATTCTCTTTATGAATTAGTCATTTAATTTGTGAAACATAGGTTGGATATTGTCACACACCCACATGTCCTCCTTAGCCCTGACAACTGTACCCCCACGCCTTGCTATTCAGTAGGACATAAAGCCATGAAAACCCTTGGGACTGGGATGCTGTTGGGACATACAGCCAGACTTAGGATCTGGAGAAAGCTCCAGATTTCCGGCACTGGAAACCTAAGAATAACCTATTGTTGCTGTCAGCTATTCACTTATGATGATTTGAGCAAGAAGAAACAGCACAGGCACCTTTCTCATCAACTCAGCCTTCCCTTGGCAGCCTTGTACATCCACCTTCAGGCTGGTGAAATCTGGCAAGTACAGAGCTGCAACCAAAAACACAGAGAGGGAGCAACATAAACTGAACGTGGCATGAAAGCCAGCAAGTCAGCTGCAATTTCACTGGTGTGGGTCTACAACACCTAGCTTAGAAGTGTGATGGGAAGCAACTGGCCTTTTCCCCCCAAAATTTGCAACTGAGACAGGACAAAGTGAACTGAACACAAAAAAGGTCTCCACACGGCTGTGGAAGCAGAATGGTTGTTTCTTTGATTCTCAATGGCCATGGCCAGACAGCAGCACTCCTGTCCCCCAGCAGGACACATGCGTGGCTGGGGGACAGGAGGAGCCTCCCCCTCCTCATGAGCCCACAGGCTGAGATCTGCTGCAGAAAGGTTTCTCTAAACCTCAGGTGTTTCTGTCCATCCTGGTTTTGGTTCATGTGGCCCAGGGGTGTGGTGTGGAGGTGCTGGGACAGCATCCCTTGGCAGGGCAGGAGTTCCTCCCACTCCTGTGAAGGGTCTGCAGAGGGGGAAGAGCAACTCTTGGTGCTTTTTCCATCATGAAACCCTCAAGGTACCACAGGGATTAACTAACAGTCACTCTCACAGTGCTGAAACCAATTCTGCTCCAGTAGGAACAAGAAAAAAGTAAGATGGGTTTTGAGATGTTAAATGCCAGGAACACTTGATGATTGAAACATTGAACAACCAGAAAACACGAGCAAAAGCAAAACAGCCTGTTGACTCCTGCTGGCCTCAGCACCTTCTTTCTAGCCCAAGGTCTCTGTCTGGGCCACACCTGGTGCCCTCAGTTGCCTTTAATGACCTCTTAGTGCAGAGACACTGGTTGAAGCTGTGCCCTCAAGCAGGATCATAACTGAGGAGGCACATCTGAGCTCCCTAGTTCACACAGAGGCTAAGGTGCTGCTGCCTATTTATAGCCAGATGGGTTAAATAAAGTGTCTTATTCATCCCTGAGGTTTTAAACAAATTCCAGAGAGGACAAAGGGCCTTCTGTCTTTTTCCCCACCCATTTTGTTTTGGCCCAGTTTGTACATGCAGAGCTAAAACTTGTTCCAAGATTGATTCAAAATAAGACTAGAGAATTATTTGCTGGCTCAGCATGAACCACTGTCCTGCTAGAAATCATCTGTATGGTTTTCATATGCATTTTGTGAAAAAGAAGCTATTAAAAAATGTAAATTTTCGTGTGTGGGTACAAACCCTGCTTGAAGATCCACTGATAGTAATCCTTTCAATTTGCTGGCATTGCTTAAGGTTCAGTGCAGCTGAGGGATGAGTTTGGGTATTAAGGGGAAAAAAGATTGATTAAGATGAGGGTATTTCAAATCCTTGCTTCATAGAAATGTTCAGCAACTTATTGAAATAAACAGAACAAGAGAAGGTGCTTATCACACTAAGCTGCTGTCCCAAGCCAGACCAGCTTGCTGAGCCAGTTCACTTTTTATTGAATTTTTCAAAGTTTTTCAGGCTTCTAACAGTGACGTATGCCCTTCTCACGTGCAGAGCCTCAGCGTGTTTGGGCAGGAGTGCTGCTGGCCATGCCTCACTCTGGGAACAGCCCAGCAAATGACATTGCTTAGGTGGTTGCATCTCATTCCAGCAAATAGGAAAGAACTGATTCAACTCACAAATAACCCAGATGTGTAACTACCTTGTTTTTGCAAGACGAGATTTTGTCACAACCTGGCATCTGGCTTGGGTCATGATAACCACTGATGTAACCAAACCAAAGGTTTCCTTCCAAGTGACTTGACTTTAAACTCTTTAGGGCAGCAGCTACCTTTTTGGTTCTTTTGTACTGGAGATACCTTAGGTTTTTTGGGTTTGGGGCTTTTTGGTTTGGGTTTTTTTTTTTTTTGAGGGGGGTGTTGGGGGTTTTTTTGTTGTTGTTTGTTTCTTTTTTGGGGCTTTTTTTGTTGGTTTAGGGGTTTTTTGTTGTTGTTGTTTTCTCCAGAAAGGCTCCCATATATTTATTCACAGACATAAAGTGTTTCTGCTGTGAAGAACTCTGCCAAGAGCTGTGCTTGTTATTCCAGATTTACAATAAAAATGTCATGCAGATGACCTAGATCCACAGAGTACAGCTCTTAAGTGGGAATTTGGCTAAATCCAGCATACATATCTAATCAGAAAACATCTACAGGCTTGGGAAAACACCATTATGGGATTTTACAGAGTCTTAATGTACAGGTGGTTACAGGTTACATGAGAAGAGACGGGCAATACTACATTAATGCTGGAAACTCTCTGTTGTCTTGTTCTGTAACATCTGGTGGCCAAAGGAGAGAATGAAGAGCATCTTGAGATGTAAATCAACCTGATCCACCAGCTCTGTGCCTGAAGTCATTTGACCTCTTGAGTCTTGCTTGTAGAAAACTGGATACATGGCTGATTCCCAAAATGAGAAGCGGATGCTGCTACATTATAGCAAAATCTTCCTGCTTGTGGAGCTACTCTTACTCAGAAAGAAAAATTCCCAGGCAAAAATTTTGTGCCTCAAACACAAGATGAGGTGAGCCCTAAGCAGATACAAGACTTCAGATGGCAGGATAAGGCCCATGCTTTACACCAGAGCAGAACAGAGCTCTCACCATAACCTGACCCTGCCTGGAGTGTTTACAAGCAACAGAGCTTCTGCAGCAACATATGCTGTAGGGGTTGTATCACACTGGGTAGGTTTGTAAATGCTGTACCACTGCAGAGCAGTGAATTTTCACAAGTTAAACACACACAAAATGAATGAGACATACTGGCACAGAGCACGCAAAGCCAAACATCAAATACTGAACTTTCCTAGGGTGACCATCAGCTCTGCTCCAGGGGATACCATTATCCTCTGAGTTATGGTTTGCTACCAACTCAAAGCAAAATGCTCTGCATACAGTATACAGGACAGAGCAGGCACACCCAGTGTCTAATGTGATAACAGCTAACACATACTCAACTTTTATCACAAAGGCATAAACCAGCCCCAGCTGTGTCCATGCTGCTGGGCTAGGTCTGGTGAAGTTGTACTCATGAACCTCAAACCCCATGTTCCTCTGAGGTCAGGTATGTACAGAGGTAATTCCTATGACTTTGTAGACCTGGTTCTACATGGGTAATACACTGAATCTGGATATTTGGACTGTAACTCAATCTTGCTTTTAAAGTGGTTGTGGCCCCGTTCATCTGGTGTGCATTTCTTGGCAGCTTTGCTGGCCCTCCACTGAGCACTTTCCTCAAGTGTCTTCTTGGAGAGATCATGTAGCTCAGCCAAAGGAAGGATTAAAAAACACAGAATAGTATCCCTTACAGTGCTGGCATGTTTCCTTCTCCATTTTGGAAAATGGAGAATATTGCAAAAGGGAATGTTAACCCAAGCAGGTCTCTTCTGCACCAGAGGCTGGTGGATTTGGCCCACAGCCTGGAGAAGAAATCAGCTAATATGCCCCATCTTTGCTAGACAACCTAGTTTCTGTCTGAATTCCTACATGACTAGCACACAGAGTGCATATTAAAGATTAATGCAAAAGGCCCTGCAGACTGGAGTTTCCTGAAAGGCATCATGCAGCAGGGCTTCATCAGCGCACAAGAACAGATGGACACACCCCAGGGGGCTGACAGCACATGCAATGCCTCTCTGCACTTCCTTCTTCAGCCTAATGCCTCTGAACTTCATAAGCAGCCTCAAAGCATCCATAAATGATTTAGAAGATGGATTAACTGAGGGGGAGAAGTGTCTCTTGCTGGGTTGTAGGAGACCCTAGACCTCTGTTCTGGTTCTTGTTCCACCACAAACACAGGTGTAGCTTCTTCATCTGTCTGACCTGAAGTTACACACAATTTATACAGTCAGTCCCCAGATTTTGAACCCCTCCATCTTTTACTGTCCTGAGAGTATCCTCATTCTTGTTCTGCATTTTCACACCTGACATCCACAACTGCTTACACTGGTGGGACTGAAATACTTTGTCATCAGTGGGGTCTGTCCAGGAGACAGTGCCCTCACAGACAGGCAGGTTTTGGGTGCCTCTTCTTGGGGTAGGAGGAAGGTTGCTGAGCAGTTTTTAGGTGTTCCCTGCCAAGAGCATAGCACTTAGATGAAACGCTGGTTAAAAGCAGTGGCACTCCTATTGTTTTTCCTGTTTCACCCCAAACTAAAAAGCAGCAATTTATATGCCTAGCATTTCAGAAAGGTTTAAAATTACAAAAGACTACCAAGTAATGCCCACACAATGTGACACTGGGCACTACTGCTTAGCAAATTGGACGAGAATCACACATGAGGTAAGAACATGAGTTTAACAACAGTGTTTTCACTTGCAGCACCTAGAGGATGGCATGATTTAGGGATTACATCTTCAGACTATTGGGTGGAAACATACGTGTAGTTACCAAAAACTGTTACTCTTCAGTTCTTGACTCTTCTTTTTGACACTTATTTTTGTGTTGCATTTCTGGTGCTGACACTGAGCTTTACACACAAAGAGTGAAATAGCTCAAATATTTTGCATTCCTATCAGCAGTTGCCTGATGTTGCTACACACCCATCTCTCCTCTCCAGGACACAGCTGCCTCTGTCGGACATGAACAGCTGAGAGAGTTGAGGAGCCAAACCCATGGCTGCAGTGCTGGTCAGCCAAGACCTGCTGCTGGCAGTAGCCTTGCTGCCTGCCCTGAGCAGATGCCAGTGCTCATCCCTCCCTGAGTGCCACCAAACCTACACCTTCAAAACTGAATTCTTGGCCTTTTTCCACCCACACATACCTCCACCATGGCCTACAGCTTCCTCACGTGGGAAAGCAGATGCAGACGCAGATCTCTTCTCTGTGGTGACCAGTAACAAAGGGAATGGCCTGAAGCTGTGTTAGGAGAGGTTCAGGTTAGTGACAGTGGACTCAAATGCTGACATACAAGGTGATAACAGGCATCAGCAATTTATGAGCCCCTGGTACACCTTTTTATGCTCTTTCTTTATATGCATAACAGGTGTTTCTTACTACATTAACGTTGGGTACTAAACTATCCACAGGTGCCTTTTCTAATCAGTCATACACGTCTACATTCTCTGCTTCATTCTCTAACAAAGCTGTTTACCTCGCTTGTTTAGGGGCACAGCTGTAGCTTATTTAGGTCTAGGTTTCCTGTGGCCTTTTCCTATCTTAGCACAGGCTGGAAATTAGGAACAGGTTCTTCACCCAGAGGGTTGTTGGTCACTGTAACAGGCTCCCCAGGGAAGCAGCCCAAGCCTGGCAGAATTTAAGAAGCTTTTGGGCAACTCCCTCAGGCACATGGTATGATTCCTGGGGCTGTTCTGTGCAGAAGCAGGACCTGGACTCGATGATCCTTGTGGGTGCCTTCCAACTCTAGTTATTCTATGATTCTGTGCTTAATACTGAGATTTGTATCGTATGGCATTCAGTCCCACCACTGCCCAGCATCCTGTGTGGTGCCACCAGCTCCTCAATTCCTCTGCTCCATGATGGCTCACTGAGCTGCGAACTCGGGCAATGCCAGGTTGTTTTCTGAACTTGAATCTAGTTTTAGCAGCTCTATATCTTCCTAAATAACCACTCAGCCATGCAATTTAGCACGAAGCCTGCAGCATCATGCAAATTAATTTTTATTATCAGTTGTTCAAAAAGGAACTTTTTTTTTTTGCAGAAGAACATGTTTCAAAACGTCTAAAAATCTCCACTTTCTTCAACACAATGTTTCCAACTGGAAGAAAAAAAAATGTACCCAGCCCGGCTTCCAGAAACACACTGCTCACCATAGAAACTATAAACTAAAACAATCCTACTAGTGATTACAACCTAATGGAGCATTTTAGTTAATAAGTTATTTGAGTAAGAGGAGTATTTGCAAAACATCACTGCTAATCCTGCCGTTTGCTGTATGTGGAAGGGCTCCAGGATTGCTGTGACACTCCACCCATGTGGACTGGGGAGCAGAGTGAGGGACACAACAAGCCCTTGCCTTTTTCACCAAAATAACCTGTCTGCAGCCACGTTTCACTGTAAACCAATCAGGAATATACATGGCACTGTTTCTCCATAGCAGTTTAACTATTTTTTCCTCTCTCTGTCCCAGCAGAGTTGTTCAGGGTTTGCTTTCACATCATCTACACTGGATGTCCATCACTGCCTGTGGGGTGTGCACAGATGAGTGAAATGGTGGCACTGGGCTCACACACAACTAAACTCTACCACTAAGAGCATGGCCTTTGGATTTCTCTTTCTGAAGTCTCATTCATTCGATTTAGCACAGGTTGATTTATACCTACCCATCCTCTGTTTCCCATGAGAAGTCACAAGCTGAGTTTTAAAGGCAAGCATCTAAATAAATTTATAGGCTGCATCAGGATTTTCATCTTGGAAGAAGCAAAGCCATAAATTCCCCATACATATTCTTTGAAAATCATGCCCTTTTTTGATTCATTATTTTTGAAAGCCTTTCTGAGCCAGAAAATGCAGACCTCTTTGGGATATTCATTTTGAAAGTTGAACAAAGGATAGATGCATCATTTAGGAAGTCTGTTCAACACTCCAAACTATGAACAACCCAAATATGCAACTGCATATATTATCTTCCTTCTGACCGAGTGACAGCAGCCTCTCCATCACACAGACAAAAAGCACATGAATACATCAACAGGGGCCAGTGCTCAGGAATGTAAATGTTCAAGATAACAATTGCCTGTTTCAAGAAATTGGAACAGCTTTTGCAAAATACATTCCAAATTGAAGACACCTGTATCTGTGCAGATATTTGCAAAGACTGGGTGGTCTAGGCATAAGAACCTCCATGTCATAGAATTGTCAGCTCCAGGTGTTCAAAAGTTCCACAATTTTAGCTAAAATGTGGAAGATTTTAAACAAGTAGATCTGGGCTCCCCGACTGCTTTTTACAGCAGGGGAACAGGAGAGGTACTGCATATTCAGTCATTACTGCACAAAGGGCTGAGAACCACCTTTAGAAAATCCCCAAATTGCAATTCTCTGATAGTCTCATGACTCCACCTACTAGATTTCCAGAGAGATAATGTGATCTGGAGAGCAAAAAAGTTAGTGATACTGCCTTGGAAACTCATGTTCCATCACCATTTCAAGCTGACTCTGTGATGCTGGGCCAGTCAGTGAGTCCCTCTGTGCCAAACCAACTCAAGGACATCGGCCTCGGGGCCAGATCCCTGTGCATCCTGCAGATTCACCAAAGGGCTCCCAGCAGCTCCCCACGAGGCAGAGGGGAAGATGTAGTGCCTGGGAAGCAGGACTCATTACAGCCAGCTTCATACACACCAGGAAGCTCAAGTTGTGCTACAGGAAATCCTGAGGAAAGAGGTGGCTCTAGTCCAGCCTCTCCCAATGACTTACACTGGTGTCAAGGGGTGTTTGCTTCTGCTCAGCTCTTGCAGCCAGGAGCCTTCTTGGGGCTACCTCAGCTTTCCCAATTTCCCAACATGACACGGGGGCAGCCCTGCAGGGAAAGGAATCCCAGGACCTCCCCTCCACTAGGTCAGCTGGAAAACACAAATCTCAGGGACTGACTGGTATCTGGGGAGATCTGGGGACAAGGGGAAGTGAGACTGCAGGATTTCAACCCTTGTTTTAGTGAATCCTCACTCCAAAATACATTTTAATTCACATTTACCTGCCAGCAGGCTGCCCTGAGCAGCAGCAGCATGCAGGGTCTTTCTTTTCCTTTCACAGATGAAGAGCCGTTTGTTGTTGCGTGCAAAGTGCAGCCGGTTTTTTGCTTTTTAAGGTATAGAAAATAAACTGCAGCCTTGCAACTCCCTAGTGCCTTACAGAGCAATCACCTCTGAGGCAGGAAATGAGGTCAAATCCCTCAGGCAGACATGAAAACTCCTGAGGCTTCCTCACATCCCAGTGTGTGCACCAGACAGCTGAGCCCCTGGGCCTGACAGCTTCATCCTCATGCTGCCTCCTGAGGACATCACTGAGCCACTCAGGCAGGATGGGGAGCATGCCAGTGACCTTTTTCAACTCAGAATAATTGTGAAATAATTTCAATTGGCAGGCATCTATAGACTTTATTTGGTCCAGCCCTGCTCAAAGCCTGGCAAACTTTGGTGGTAGAGCAGGCTGCTCATGGCTGTGTCCCATTGAATCTTGAACATCTTAAAGGACAGAATTACCACATGAGAATGTCTTTTTCCTTATGTCCCATCCCATTCTCCAATATGTGATTGTTACCTTGTGCCCTTTCACTGCACACACCTAAGAAGAGTTTGCCTCTTCTCCTTAATCATTCACTGCTGATTAGACATGACAAGACAGAAGGAAGGAAGATCTCCCTTTAGCCTTCTGTGGGTTGGAAAGGTGGGCTTAATAAAAAGATGAACCATTGTCCCAGCCTGGTGCTCAGGATGTCTTGGCTTAGTGACTTACCCAGCACCAGCCTCCCTGACCCTGTTGGCAGGTAATCAGAGAATGTGGCTACAAGGTGCCCAGCTTTCAGAGCAACCACTTTGTGTTACTAGAGGAGGTCAGTTCCTCACTGCTGCCATCTGGACACTTCGGAGTAGATTTTTTCCATGTGGTGATCACCTGCCATGAAGATTGCGCTTGAAAATGCAAGTGTTTCTTTGACACCTAAATAGAAATTTTAAAAAAAAGTACTGGATCTGATAAGTGTGCAGCAGACTGTCTGTGAGGTCTCTGTGCTTAACCTCTCCAGCCAGAAACTGGACAATATAAGACTTTTTCTCTTCCCTTTATCTGTCTTCTGCAGGGACATTTTCAAGGTCTGCATGTAAGGACTGTCTTTCCTAAGTCCATACAATGTTCAGCAAATGGCAACTCTGGTTCTATTTGGGTCTTGTGTGACATAAACTCTAGAAAGAAAGCAGGTGGGACTTTCTCTCCATGGTTGTTGCTGTAGCTGTGCTACCAGTGACTCACAAATCAATACGCTTCGCTTGCACCAGAATTTTCAAGGGTAAGGGAGGTGTTTCCACAGCACAGATGTGGAGGAAGCCATGGTGACAGTGTGTGTGGGAGGAGGGCTCTACAGGTGCCTCAGCTCCTCCTTGTCACACCAGCCACACTGTGCACTGGCATTGCTGAAAAGCGGTGGATGACAATAGCTATTGCTATTTTCTCCTGTTGGGACAAGTACTCCCTTGTTTAAAAATCCACACCTCTGTGCACACCTACACAATACTCCAAATCGCTGCAATATATGGGCTACGATGATATGAATAACATAAATATTCCTTTGTACTTGTTAAAGGATTTAAACTCTCCCCTCCACCCACCCAGCCCTGTATGCCTCTATATATCTGATAATATAGGGTTATAAAACAGTGCTGTTATTCCTGTGGGGTTTGGTTATTTAACATTGTACTGAGCCAAGTTATCAGAGCAATCCTGACGGACCAAAATAACTCTTTGTTTCTGATGTGGTGTTTGCAAAATGGGAGCCAAAAATAGCTATTGGCTGGTTGGCTTGAAACACTGCTGACCTTTCAGCACACCCAGCAGAATCCGCCAGCGCAGAAATCCCTGTGCTCTGGGTGTGCAAGCAAACCACCCTCTACTCAGCTCTCCAGCATTTGACTCCTACTAAACTTGGGTCACTCGAGTCCAGTCCCATTTGCTTCCAGTCCCCTTGGGACATGTGCTGAAGGGGAGAGAGGTGTCAGCTCCACCCGACACCTCCACTTCCACTGGAAGACTGTCCAGTGTCTCAGGAGGGGAGAGGTGTGTAAGAGCACAGCACCACCTGCCCCATTTCCGTGACAGCTTTAGGTGACACAGAGCCAGTCACAACTCTAAATGTGTTTTGAAGTGTTTCTCCTCCCTCCACACACAGAGACAGACCCAGACCTGGATTCCAGATGGAAGTCAGGAGACCATTCCCACTTGTGCTCAGGCAGGGTGTCCAGCTTTCTGCCCTGTATGCCCCCTTTTCTTCCCTGGCTTGCACTTCTCCATCCTGCTCAGGACTTTGCCAGCCAATGCACTGACAAACACCCAACAACCCTGCAGAGTCAAAGTGTATTTGTCAAAGGTGCCTGTGAAAGGCCTGTGAAACCCCAATCCCTGCAATTATTTTCTTCCTGTATAACCAACTCTTCTGTTCCCCCTGTGGTTTAAGAGCCTCCTGTGATTAAAGACCATTTTATCCTCTGTCTCACTCTGAACCTACAGTCCTACACCAAAGAGCAGGGACTTCAGAAATTCCTGCACAGGTCTCACACCCTCTTCTCCTCAGCCATGCAGCTGACTGTGAGAGAGTTGTCTCCTGCTCACCTCAACTCTTTCTCACAGAGCCTTCTGTTCATTATTACTCCTTCTCACCATTCTCCCTCCTGCTTAGCTGAGAGAAAAATACCAGGGCACACAGGAATGAAGGCACCTGATAAATCAGGGACCCAACTGAATGTGCAGAGACATCAGGAGCAAGTAAGGGCATTCCCCAGTGATAAGGGGAGATGTGCTCCTTTTCCAGGGGTCTGTTCCTGCCTCGACCCATGGAATCACCAGTGGGAAAGTCCAAGAGGCAGAGAAGACTCTGCCAGGCTGAGTCACACTCAGAAGAGAAGCCTTGCATCTCCAGTATTCCCCTAACCACCCTTCCTTGACTTGACACAAGGCACAGTACTTGGTTTGCAGCATACAAAGTGATATAAGACATCATCATAAGGCATGAAGTGAAAAATCTCTTTACTGGCTATGTTTGAAGAAAATATCTGCTCCTGCTGGATCCTGAGGGAAGCTCCAGACTGGACCCAGAGCTCTGGTGATGTGCAGAAGTGATTGTGAGGAACTGAGACTGCAATACTGCTTTGAGTTTTGACACAGCCTTCCCTGCAGTGCACAGAGCTGTGGAAAGGAGAGGCTGAAGAAATCACCTGTGAAATTCCTGAAAGCTTTTCCTGTGCAAAATGTGAATATTTGAAAGCTCACTCACTTGGCTTCATTTAGGGGGATTTTTTACAGAGGAATACCATCTTGGTACAAGACACCCATCAAATTTCAAATCACTCCGGCAATTCTTTCGCAAAATGTGCAAAACTTTATGCTTTCTTATGTTTTATTCTCAGAAACTGCTACTTTAGGCTAACATTTTTAGGTATACAGTAAATATATTCTGACCTGTCTCAGTTAGAATGCTCTTATGTTCCATTTTAGACCAAACAGGAAAAGGCTGCAAGCTAAACAAAAAGAAAGAAAAGGGTCTTATAATCAGAAACTTCAGGAAAGCAGCTTGAATAACAGGTAGCCTTAGCAGGACAGCCCAGAGCAGAATGCAAGTGGGCCTTTCCAAGTACAAGAGCAAGAAGGGGGAACTTGAAATGTTTAATAAATTCTACTGATTTGGATATTGTATACTCTTTCTGTATTCTACAAGAAATACACAGGTACTGGTTAGACACTGAAAAATACCTTACTGTGTACCTGCTGGGAAGGGACTAGTCCTGATTTTAAATAATTTTCTAACAGCGCTGGAATCAGACTGGTTGCATAAGGGTGTTATGTGCCAGCACCTCTAGCCTACCTCAAATTTATTTCCATATAAAATGGACAAAACCTGTGGGAAGAGAGGCTGAAAGCAGAAAGAGATCAGCATCTAACCTGTGAAACTCAGTTTCAAACCTGGTTTGATCCACACTGCTGCTCTGGATCACTGTGCAAGGTTGTTACTTCCCATCTAACCACTCTGTTGATACCAGCAGGGGTTTCACTTGTAGAATATGGGCAGCAGATATATCTTCAATACAGCCTGGGTCTTCTATTAACCCTTTCAGTGGTTATGACAAATTCTTGCTTTGCTGCTTGATCACAAGTTGTTTTCAGGAATTATCTGCAAGGGAACCTGGCTCAGGCAGCATTGATCTCAGATTTGACCTGCTTGTCTTTTGTTACTTCACATCCTTATTTTATTATTCTTCAAAGACAAGTGTATTTTCCCTGTAACAAGACCATCTTGTAGAGGGTTAGCATACCAAGGGCAGATTATTGGAGAATCAAGAGCAAAGCCCTTTGGGACACTTGTGCAAATTGCACCTGAGGCAGATGGTATTTAAACAGAACGTGTGAGCACAATTAGGGGGGAAGAGAAGCCACAGAGGACCTGGAAGGCAGACTGACAAGATCTCGTAGCCTTGGCAACACCTCTTCCTGATTGCCCACATCAAATGCAGGGGATAGGGCATGAAGGGGGTCGCTAATCATGTGCCATCTTTGATGAGCTTCTTAATTTCCGCCATTCTGTTCTGAAAGGCTCCTGCCTTTCTCCCAGCCCATGGAGAAGTGCTGTGCAATTTGCCCAAGGGAGAACTGAGCACCTTAACTACCACGACAAATAACTATGGACCTCCAAATTGCTCCATGAAGTACAGAGGACACACAAACCAAAGCTTTGAAATGTATCTGTGGGCAGGGAGGGCTCCTTCCACCTTGTTTGCTCACTCCCTGACCCGTGGTGGCATGCCAGGTGACACCAGGATATTCTCTTGGAAGTCAGTGGAGAAAAACAGGTGTTTCTAGAGGAAGATACATTTCATTTTTGAGTGGATGTTTAAAATTAGGGTAAACAAAAAGTCTCACTGCATAAGAGATGAAGAAAACTACATGCAAAACTTGTGGCATCAGGGTCTTGAGGGATTTAAAAATAAACTCAAAAGAACATAGAAATATTTTCTCTCTACCCTCTCTGGCATAAGCACATTGGGTATTACATGGAAAAAACATTCACTTAGATGACAGAGGGATGAAGTTTTTAATTTGATGTCTCTATTTTTCAGAATAAAACTTTCTGTGACACCTGCCAACCTAAGTAAAATGTGAAACTCCAGTATTTTACCTACAAAAGTGCTTCTAAGGTTTGTTAGCTAAAAAAAGCAGTGAATAAACAACCTAGACTCTAATGTAAGTAATTCTTATTACCCTGGAATTGTAGGAGGAGTAAATAAAAAGGAATATCTACTGCAAGAGTAATAAGCATTTGAGGGGGAAATAGGTAAATATGGAGCTGAAAAATACAAAAGGAAAAAAAATTCAGTTATTTTCAAAATCCTCCTCAACCTGCAGGAATCAGTTGCAGGGGATGTGAATTCAGCTCCCTTTTGCAGGCTGTAGTCCCTGCAGGACCAAGCAGCCACTACTCTTTACCTCTGCTCTGGTCCTTTTGGTCCAGAACCTTCTGGCCAGCACAAGGACAAACCTCTTGCATGAGATTTCCCCAGACATTCATTTTCCTTCCTTCAGCAACATCTGCCGCAATCTGCTGCTTTTCCTCCATAAGCAGCACTTTCTCAGCAGCATGGATGAGCACCTTTTGCATTCCACAAGCCTCAGTCAGGAAATCTTGGTTGCATCTGAGCTCTGATCTTCACTCACACTTTGGCCTCACCTTTCAGGACCCTCCTGCTGCTCAGTTTTACATGGCTGGGAGAAGCTCTGAGCACACCTGTACCCTCCACCCCCTCAATACTTCAATGCTGGAGCCACACAGAGCTTCAAACAAAGCCTGTGAACATTCTCTAAGAGCCATTGTGGCTGCAAACAACTCTTTTTCTCTCCCATTATGGACTATTGACACAGCTGTTCTCTTTCATCACTCAGCCTATGGAGAAGTATAATTTCCACATGAAAAGAATGTTAATAAAATTTTCACCTCTCCTCACTGAACTGCTCTCCCATGTTAATGATCTGCAGGGATAGATTTGAACAAGCGTCAGAGCTTTAAACATCTGGAGCTTGGAGAATGCAGGGATCCCTCCCCAGGCAGCTGGGAATGTGATGGCAGGACAGCATGGGAGCAGAGGCAGAGGAGGAAAGTCTGGAACACCTCATACAGCTCAGGGCCTGGCAGTGCTGGGTTTTTGGAGCTTAGAATCCAAAAGTGCAAGCCGACACTCAGACACTGAGTCCGGTTTGGCTTGACCTGGGAGCTCAGCTGTCCGTCGCAGCAGTGTCCCGGGGCTGTGTCGCAGGGACAGGATAAGGATGTGGGCGATGTCAGAAGCTCGGCTGGCAGGAGGAGCTGCAGCAGCCCCACGCCAGAGCTCACCAGGCGGCTGGCAGCTCATGGTCACTGCAGCGAGGCCAAGCCGTAGCTCTGTTTCTGCAGGAGGAGGATCCGAGAGGCCCCATGCACTCTGCCTCCCCTCTCACAGCAGCTCCCAGGCAGAGAGCATCCCTTCATTCCCTGGGCACCTGTACTGCTGCACACAGTGCAACATCTGTATCCCTGTCCCCAAACCGCGGTGACGTGCTGGATCCCCCGGGAGCAGGAGCAAGGCTGAGCCGGCACCGTTTTCTTGATATCTTATCAGACTTTTTATTTTTAAAATATGAGAATAATATTTCTCTTCGCCTGTGTCGTGAGCATTCTGGGTGGGTTTGCAGCACTGCTTCTGGGAGAGCATCCAACGTGCTCTGCCGTGTTTGGAAAGGGTGGCTCCCGCCAGCCCCGCCGTTGATGACATTGGCAGCTGCGGCAGATTTGGCCCACGGACCTTGTTCTCCTCGCTGGTTTTCATCCCATCTCTCATGGCTTTTTCCACCCGACCTCCTCCCACCAGGACAAAGATAATCGTCTCCCCGGCTGCTTCTTGCGGTTGCCCTCGCTGTCCCCCCAGCAGTGGGTGCCACGCATGTGTCCCCGCCGGAGCCACCGCGTTTTCCAGCGCTGCCACCAGCCGTGGGAAGCAACCTGAAACCCGGCAGGAAGCTCCCGCCTGTTCCCATCCCTCCCCAGCCGGGAGTCTCCTGTTTTCAGCGGCTTTCTGCACGGCCGTGCTGTGAAGGTAAAGAACAGCCTCTCCCCAGCCCAGGACCGTTCAGGAATCCCACATCTCTCTGGCTTTGATGGTGTGAAAATGCTCACGAACTGGAGGTTCACAGCAGCCGGAGCAGCCCCATCCAGGCAGTGGTTGGGCAGGGAGACAGCATCCCTAAGGCTCTGGGAGGGGGCAGAGAGCAAATTCTGGTGAAGCGACCTGCAGCCTGCTCCGGCAGGGAAGGATGGAGACATGCTCCCTGCAGGTACAGTGCAGGGAGAAAAACCAGAAAAAGTGAGTTAGCTCCTACGCCAATGGCTCTGCAAGCCCCCTGTAAGAGCATGAACATGCTGCCTTCTCAAGACACTGGAGCTGTGTCCCACCAAGCACACACAGGGTGGCCAAGTGGGCCCTGAACATTTCCCTGCTGGTGGCACAAGTGTCCTTGCAGTCTGGTTGCTCACAGGGCTCCCAGCCACTCCTGTCCCCACCGGTGTCAGTGCCTCTCATGATAGACATGAGTAAAACAAATCTTTGAGGGACCCTCCTGGCTCTTTCCCCCACCCTGAGCTCTACAAATACACAAAATTTGAGAGCCAGGTTTTGCAAGCAGAAGAGAACAGAAAACCCTTTGGTGTAGAATCAAAATTATAGTCAGAATAGAAGTAAATTATGTTTTCAGTTCAGACTGCTGCTGCAGAGATGGTTTTTCTCCCTGGGTTTTCCCAGCCCAGCGTGTGTTCCTGCATGGAGACCAGTCCTTTCTGGGGACCAGCTCTCAATCTTCATTACCTCCAAGGCTGGGCTGTGGGCTATCTCTGTTTGTATCAAACAAACAGAAAGCTTTTTTCTGTCCTCCCTCATACAAATTTATAGGAATATAACAAGGGAACAGACAATTCCCTAAGAAAAGACCATAAATCTCCTGTCATATCTTTGCTGCACCTCAGCACAGATTTAGCCTGATACCTGTTGGTATCTTGGCCCCCTCACCAGTGTAAGTAGTTTCCTGTGTTTGCTGCTGCTTTGAAACTACCTAATTCTCAGATGTTTGCATTTCCCATGAGAGCAAACCCAGCTCCTTTCTTTCCCCACCTTGGCACTCAGAGCTGAATCAATCCATTGGTCAACATTGTCAACATCAGTCCATTGAAGTCAACATTGCTGTCCCATGTTTCAGGGCCAGCCACTTCTTGCCACGTGTTCAGAGCAGCTCAACCTCCAGGCTCATTCCCATCTGATGTGCAACAGCAGCAACACTGAAAGTCCCAAATCTGTCCTTCAGATTTGAGGAGGTGGCTTGGAAAAGTCCATGCTTTGGGATGCTACCCTGGGTGTGATCCAAATATGCATTCAAGTCCTTATAAATTTCATTTAAAAAGAAATGAAGCTTCTGGATCTAGGATCTGAGATTTTAAGGAAACAGTAAATATTAAAATCACAAGACAGAGCAATGCTCTCATTAGTAACAGCCATTTTCTGAGAACACCAAGTGGCTGGGCAGCCAAAGGCCAGGTTATTAAATCTGTGTAGAAAAGGCATCACCCTACTCACAAAAACACATCTTTCATAATTCCCTTTTGTGTGCCAGTTGGAAGAATGCTCTTGTAAGGAAGATACTTACCTGGATTCCTCTACAGCTCAGGATCTGATTTCCAGCTGTGCCGCAGTTTTTCTCCTTGGACTCAAAGAACTGATGTTAAAATGTTCTCTAAATCAGTTTCCCCATTTGAAAACTAAGGAAAGCAGTGATCTCTCAAAATGGCCAAGACTCTAAAACTTTGTTTTCTTTTATTCAGGTTTCCAAAGAACTTAGAAAAGTCACATAGACAGTACCGTAAATTACAAAGCATTGTTTTTCATACAAACTTTGTCTTGAACCAAACTCTCCTCTTTAACTCACAGTCCTTAATTGACACTGGCATGTTCTTTCCTTCATGCCTTTAATTGCTTCAACATAAATTAATTAAAATGTAAATTAAATTATAGCTTGCAGGGAGATTGCAATTACCATGATTTCATCTTTCACTGTTACATCCCGTGGTACCAACAGGTCTGTGCAACAGGTATGCCAATTAATAGCAGACGATAAAGATGTCTGCAATCACTTACCTCTCTGCTTCAGGTTATTCAGTAAATGTTGTCTTGCACAATAAGTATATGAGTATCTATCCCAAATCTCTAGCTCCATCAGATTGAGAGGTGAGAGAATGAGGTCTTCATTCTGCAAGAAAAAAAGAGAAAGATGTGCAAAACATTGGACAAACCCTAAAAAAACCTTACAAAATTATTTCCATGTGGTAAACAGATGGTTGTTGAGATAGTTAAATGAAGCAGCATATTTAAAGTTTTCTTTTTTTACTCTGCACCTTCATCTTGGTCTAGCTGAGAATGGATCAGCCTTTCCACCATCCTTGTGTGTTCAGAGCCACTGAGTTCAGCATGTCTTTAGGCTGAAATTACCAAGTGTCATAAAGAATGTCAGTAATTAACTTGATTATTCCAAATCTGAAGACAGAGATGGGGGAGTCATGTTTTTTCTTGCTTACCTACAAACAGAAAAGAAAAGATTTCTAACAAGTACATGAAGAAAAAAACACCAGAGCATTTCCAACAGCTCTGAAATAAGTGCAGTTTATCAAGAGTCATCATAAAATCCATCAGTTTGTTTGAAAAAGAGTGCTGGAAACTCAAGTTGTTTAGTGTCAGAAAAACCCAGAGCTTGTGATCTTCACTGACAAGCCCTGAGAACAGCCACAGAGCTGGCAGCCAGCCCTCAGCAGGGCAACAGCCACAGCCTGGGCACTGGAAGCGTGTTGCTCAGGACACTTGGGTTCTGAATATCTTCAAGGGTGGAGACAGCACCACCTCCCTGAGCAACCTCTGCTGGTGTTCAGCCACAGTCAAGGCTGAACTCATGGAATAGTGGGAAGAAACAGCTGCCTTGTGTTCAAGACATGAAGAATTGTAGAGTCACAGAGTGGTTTGGGTTGGAAGAGGCCTTAAATTAGATCATCTTGTTCAAGCCCTGTGCCATAGCCAGAGACACCTTCCAGCAGGCCAGGTTGCTCCAAGCCCCATCCAGCTGTGTCTTGAACACCTCCAGGGATGGGGCATCCACAACTTCTCTGGGCAACCTGTTCCAGCGCCTCACCACCCTCCCTGTAATGAATTTCTTCCTGTTTCAGTGTGGCACCCCCTACAGCCCTCCTTGCAGCCAGGGAAGCGTGGGGAGTTTTCCTTGTGGGATGTGGGCTGTGGGCTGTAGGTACAGCCACAGCCTTCAGTGCAGGGCATGAAGGCAGCTCCAGCCACATTTCCAACAGGTCAAGCCCTCAGTGTCTCCGGGTGCATGTGGAAAATCAGTACTTGTGCCATGGTGCTATCTCTGTATGCTGCAATTTGTCCAGTTCCTGCAGTCCAACAAGCCTATTTTTGTAGGGCTGCTGAAAACATGGCCCTTAATTATTGCCTTCAGCAGGGAGTGGGATTATCCAGAGGATGAGATTAGCAGCCTTGCTGCTCTCAGGGATGACACATTGGCCAGCTGAACTCCAGTCAGCAGTCCTGCTCTGAGTCACAATTTGTGCCATCTCCAAAAGTAATAGTGCTGGTTTTTAAATTTATGGGAGAGTTTATCCCTTGTACTTTTGTAATCAGTTCTTTCTTGGCTCTTTGCATGAAATGTTAAGGGGAAAAAAATAAAAAAAAAGGACTGGCTTTCATACTGTGGCATTGTCACTGAAAATGCTTACTACTGCTGTGGTATGGAAATGATGTACCTAGTCCTACAGAAATGGGACAGAAAGCTACAGAACCTGCTCAGGGCAAAGGAAGGCAGGGACAAGGAACATTATCAACCCTTTTCAAATGGTGAATGTGTTTAGACATTACCAAGTCAGAGCAGAACACTTCCCCTTTCCAGTCTTTTAACGCATTTTGCCTTTGCATTGCTCTCCCTTCTTCCCCGTTGCTTGCTCTTGGCCACTGAGTGACATTAATGCTAGTTTTTCCTAGCTAGGAATCTCTTGCTTGTGTCCCTGCACAAGAGAGGCCCAACACATGTCCTAGAAAAATCGGCAATTTTGTTTACACAGGGTTTTTTTTCCATTCTTTAACTTTTCCAAATTGAAGTTTTGAAAGGTTAGACAGTGGAAAAAGGAAGATTTGGAAAAAATATCTCAACATTGTACTTTCCCTGGCAAGCAGATGGAGGAAAAGTTGAGGGGAGATGGTGATGAGGGTAGGGAGTGGAAAAAAAAAACTTGACTGAAAGAAAAAAATAAGGACTTTTTTATTTTGAAAATTGACTAGTGGAGACAAAATCAGTATTTTCACATTTCCTGAAATTTCTCATGAAATTGCAGTTTTGCCAAAAATGAAACTTTCCGATGAGTCCCCTCCCTTTTGTCACAGTTAAATGTATTTCCATTGGAAAATATATGTGTATCAAATCCGGGATGAAGAACAAACTAATGCTGGAGGACCATGCCCAGGGCAGAGGGTGGATGCAGTGGGGAGTTGGGATAGAAAGGATGCTTATTATATTTGCAAATAGCTCCAGCATGAGGCAGGCTGCTCCATGCTGGATCATAAGTGAGTGTAAAGTTACCCCAAAAATTCACAGAAACATTCTGAAAAACAGTAGGATGAAATTCAATTAGGACAAATTCAAACTGTCAACTACAGGAAGGAACAGGCTTTCCTGCTTATGGGAGATAAGAAGTTCCTCTGGTATCAGCTGGGTAGGAAAGGAGCTGAAGGTTTTTGTGGGTCACAACTTGACTGCAAATCAACATTGCTGTTGTAAAAAAAGTCAGATACTGTCCTGTGACATACAAACAGGATTGCTGCTGATAAGACACATGAAGTAATTCAAGTCTGTTTAACATCAGTAAAATTTTAGCTTCAACTACTGCATTCAGCTGGGAGGCATTTTCAGGTCTTGAATGTGCTGGAGGGAGTTCAGAGGAGACAACAGCTGGGGTGAGCAAGGACCCAAAACCACAACTTGACCTTGGGAAGATCAGAAGAGGTGTGTATGTTCTTCCTGGAGAAGAGAGGGAGAATTCAAAGGATGTAAAGAAAAGCAGAAGTACATTTCTCCCCATTACAACTGTGGGCAGGACAAAAATAATGTGCTCAAGTTACAGCAGGGGAGATTCAGACAAAACCCGGCAGAGCTATGGGTTGGAGCTGCTGGGCAGAGACACGTGGGTCTCAAGTCTCTGGATATTTAATAAGAGATTGGACAAGTACTTTCAGAAGTGGCACAGGCATGGCATCCAAGATGGCATCTTCTCAGTGCCCTTCCACCCAGTTTTCTGTGATTTTTAACAGTTCAGCAAATAATGATTTTTAAAAGAGCTCTCAAAAGACTTGGAGCTTCCTGAAGATGCCCAAACTTCTCTCTTTCTGCAAGCTTTTCCCTCTGCCTGGTATTTCCACTGGTTTCAGTGGAACGAGGGTTTGCTGGCTGCAGCTCTTGGATCACATCAATAAGTGCTCACAGTCAAACATTTAATTTACCTCCCAGCCACACTCAGAGCCTTGGGAGTGAACAGCTATTTTTAAAGCCACCATCCTGCCACACTGGAACATTTGCTTGTCAGTAGAGAGTGTGCTCAAAGAAATAATGACTGCCTTTTTATCCAGAGACTATTATAACTTATGTTTAAAGTACACTAAAAAGCATGTTTCTGTATATTTGTATGGAAGGTATATTTAAGGCAAATGCCCCTTCAACTCTACTCAATAAGCAAAGAGCACATAGCAATACTCCACTCCTGACATTTTAAAAGCTCTCTGATGTTCTTTTCTTTCTTTAACAATGGGGCCAATTTTCCTTTCCTGGCTGCCAGCCTGCCCTCACTTTTTCTTTTAGCACCTCTTGAAATTACCTTGACCTCACTTTTAAGCACTCCCTTCTCCAGGACACTGAGCTCAGGTGGTGTGGGAGGTGTTGCTGATGGAGGAATGAAAGGGCAGACATCACCATAAGACGAGAATTTTATCAGCACTTGCTCTAATGAGGACCCGGCAACCCCCTGGGGCCACCATTAATATTGATTAATGCCCTGTTGCTTTCTAGGATTGCAAATCTCTGATGCTTTTCGGCCATCTTTCTCCATGAAGGACTGACTGACTGCCCCTGTGTTTGGGAGGGGACAGAGTATGGACCATGTTCAGTCTAAGCACCTTTCCAGCCATCATCTTCATGGCACAGCTCGGTCTCTTGTTGTTTTGCTGCTGAGCTGACAGAGACAGATGTAGGCTGCTGCTGCCACACACTCATCCTCACCAAACAGAAGGTACCCCACTTCCCACAGCTAAAAAATATGCACTCTTCTCCTCTCTCTCACCTAGAGCTTTAAATACACCCACAAAAAATAATTAAGAGCCTCCCCGTGACAAAAATAGAAAAGTCATTTACCAGCCCAAAACTGTGAGCATGTCTGGGCCAGGGGAGTTGCACTCCCAATTCACAGGTACAGAGCCAGCACAGCTCTCCAGCTGCATCAGTTTCTCTTCAGGCCAGGTCTAACACAGGTTTGTCACTGCCCAGGGACAGCTGGGTGATGGACTTTGAGACCAGGAGCAACCAGCCATGCTCTACCCATAATTGCTTCAGTAAATCACTGCACTGAGGTCATCCCTTCATCAGTAAGCCCTGACACATCTAAAAAAAAAAAAAATTGGCTTCTGAAAAACAAATGGCATAGCCCTGAAGCTGGTGAAAGACTTCTCCTTTACCATCACTATGAATGAAACCCTCTATTTCTCCCTCTGACACCACACACCACTGATCCAAACCCGTCAGCACAGCTCATCCTGCTACAACAAAGGCTACCCTCTGGAGTAACCATCCCCACTGACTTCTGGCCTGATTTCTGAGCCATGCCTATACTTGAAAGACAAATTAGATTCAAATAGAGTGTTAATTTTAAGTGCAATCCCCATTCTTAAATATCGCAACTCATCTCAAGCGTGTTATGTTAAAACAGAAAAGGACATTCAACAATTGAATAAAATGTCTCACGTATAAAAGCAGATAAATGCTATGGAAAAAGCTATTCCTGGGTAACTCCAGACCAGCTCTGAGCATACCAGAGAACTTGGAAAACGGCACATTTGGGACGTGGCAGCCAGAAAGGAGATCCAGCCTGTCTCCATGAGACTGAAGAAACTTTCTTGGCCTGGAGGAGAAAGGTTCTGCACCCTGCTAGCTTACAGTCAGTGAAATTCTGAAGGACACTGTCCTCACAGTAATTAGCAATTCCCACCTTGTCAAGGCTCAGACAAGTGGGTTATTCAATTATTTTAACTTCCTGGCCCTTCTGAATTACAGCCTAGGGACATTGTCTACAGACAACTCCTGCACCTGGTTGAGCTTCCAGCTGGTTCAAATGAGCAATGAGAGCTGGGAAAGCAGCAAAGCCACTTTGGTTCTGCGGCAGTGCTGTGCCAGCAGTGGGACCAGGGGTAATTGGCTCCTTTCTAGTGAGAAATTCCTGGAGCTGTGGCTGCCACTGATTTGGGGCACCCTTTTTGAGCCAAGCCATCTCCAGAGGGTTTGTATTTTTGCTCCCAGATGAGTGCCAGCATTTAGCACAGCCACCAGCAGCACAGGCTGAGCTGGGCCATGAAACTACAGAAGATGATGGGAAGAGGAGAGAGGACAGAGCCAGAGATCCAGACAGGGCTGTCACAGCTGCACAGCCACTTTGCCATGCCCTCAGCTCTCACAAGGTGCTTGAGATGCAAACATAAACACTGCCAACAGGCACAGGGTCAATAGTCCCACAGATAGGAAGAAGACAGAAGAGAGACTGGGATATCCACATAGGATGTGTGGTGTGGGGTAATGTTACACCGTGGGTGACAACAGAGACATGTTTTGAGGAGATTTGAGCAATGAGACTTCTGTAGGTTGATGAATCATCTCTCTTTCCAGTAGACAGAGGCAACACCCCACTCCTGAGAGCTCAAATTAGGGCTGTGAAAATAGCTGAGATTTTTTGGCTTTAATCCCAAATCAAAATATTTAAAGAAATCAGAACAACCTGGAAAAAAAATTGTTATTCTTTTGGGCTAAGTAGGCTGGTTTGAGCCACCCATCCCTCTCCTCCTGTACAGTGATACTGCAGAAATATTTGTGTATAGAAGCACTTATTTTGGCTCACTTGAAGAAAAAGGGGGGGAAAAGAAATAAATAAAAGAAAGGGCTGTCTTTTCCCCTGCTGCAAATAACTTCAGGAGACTTCCCTCCCTGAGCTCTCCACAGCAAGTCCTGGGGCTCTTGGTCCTATCAAGATGTCACCATGGTGCAGAGCAGGGTGAGGAGCACTAAAGCCAGGACTGAACTCACAAGAACACAGAAGGTAATGGCAACCTTGCAGGGAGTCCAGACAGAGGGAAAAAGCAAGACTGAGCCTGTGATTAAAAGGAATCCTTTGTCTCACTCATCCAAAGAACAACAGGGTTTGTTCTGTCATGACCCAGGAGTCATTACAGGGTAATTATACAGGAGCACTGATGTGAAGAAATCAGAACTAAGACACCTGAGGAGGAGAGCTTGCCAGTACCAGGCAGAACCCAAAATTCTCCTTTATAGAAACATCCTATTTAAAAATCTCAAGAATAGACCAGATTTCAATCAAAAATTTGAGTCAAATACTTAAAGAATTATAGGTAATCCATTTTGATATAAACCCCAAATTTGAGAACAAAGCCTTTCAGAACTATTCTCTATCCTCAGCATTTCATTCAAGTAATGTCAGTTAGATTACCAAAATACAGTTATTAAAAAGTATTCCTGAAAAAAAAAAATCATTTTTCTGGTGGAAAATCATGTATTAGTAATTTTTGTTAACTTGGTCTAGTGCTAGGAGTTATTTGGTGTGCTCTGATGAAATGGGAACCCATGACAAATGCATGCATATGACCTAGTCCACAGAAAAATATTCGTAGGAAGACGGAAAACAGTTACAAATTTTATTTGTTTTATCATGAGTTCTGGTTATTTTTATGGAGTAATAGGATGCTGGCAACCTGATTTTTTTTTCATTATTAAAGTAAAATTCAGAAAGCACTCCTTAACTGGTATTTATTAAAACTTGTTTTAAGCTTCTCTTTCAAAATGTAATTGAGTTTTCCCATATTCTGAGGTCTCTCAAAGAAGAAAAAAAAGCTCCATAAAAGCTATTTACATTGTTTTCAGAGAAGTGTGATTTCTACCTTGTCATCAGGCCCTTTATGCTCTCAGGCAAGGCTTGCTCCAGCTGGAGCTTTGCAGTCCTGTCACTTTGATGCTGAAAAAGGGCAGTTTCATCCCTTCTCACCATTCAAGTTGTGGCAATGGATGGTTAAAATTAGGGGAACAAAATTCTTTTTATTCCAAAAACCATCATACTCTGGCGGAGGAGAATAGTGTGAGGAGCACAAACAGCTTCAGGCCTTCCCCTAAAGCAGTGTCCCTCTGCATTGCTCACATTTATGGACCCCATGGGGCCCTTTTTAGCTGCATGTCCATCACCTTCTCTTCTCCCAAGCACTGCTGTCCCCCTCAGATATCTTCAGTGGTGGATGCACCTTCTCCCTGGGCACTAAAACTCCTTCCTGGCCCTTAATTTCCTCACCTGGGATCCACATCCACACTCTGCCTGACCTGGCTCGTTGGTGTTGCTCTGTGTGGGACTGTCCATTGGTCCCACAACCATCTGTCCATCCTTTGGTCCTCAGGGGACAATGCTGGGGAAGGCACATCCCACCTGGGGCCATCTCTGCTCCTGGCTCCACTCCCCTCACAGGCAGCAGGGCCCTGGCTGCTCCTTAATGTGCTCCTTATAGGGAGCACATTAGGAATGCCTTTCTGTCAGGAGACTGCTATACACAGCACCAGTACAGCCTGAGCTGCAGATAATTTTGAATTGGAGGGGAAAGAAAAATATTTAGCAAAATTATGTAACTGAAGTTCAAAAATAGCCTATTGCCATCTGGTTGTGCTATTTTGACAACCAAAAAAACCCTTAAGTCTTTTTAGAGCTAGATATACTGTTTGCAAACTCAGCCAAATTTTTTACAGAATCTCAAATTTCACATGCTTGATTTACCTCTGGAGTTTTTTGAACCAGCTTTGCCTGTGCACAAGCCATACCCAGTCATACATCTCCATTCCAAGTCTGCCATTAAAAGCTCTGTCATATTCACATAAAAACAAGTACACAATGTCAGGAGACTGCCAAAAAATTTAAATAGAATGAAATATAAAATAAAATCATTAAAAAAAAAAAGTAAAATGCAACCCTCTCAAACAGTGTGGATTATTCCCCGACCTGCTGCCTGCCTGCATTGGCCAACAGGACACAGCAATTTTAGCAGCCCAAGTTGTAATGGAAACATCATCCTCAAGCTGTTCCATTTGCTAAAGCAACTGGGAATTGCAGAGAGCCTGAAACAGTGCCCAGACATGACCTTCCCTATTAAACAAGGACAACTTCATGCCATCTGCACCCAGCTGAAATGTCAGCATGGAAGGGAGCATCACCCTCAAACTCCTCCAGGCCAGCAGGGTGGTGTCACAACGTGCCAGGTGGTGTGGCAACCCAGCCTGTGCTAGGTCAGCCACACATCAGCACTTCTTAGATCAGCTATTCCAGCAACTACTGATCTTACCAACAAATTCCAGGAAACCACCTTCCTACAACTGCAATTGAGTCTCAAGAGCTGTGCCTCAGTGAGAGTGACTTGTGTGGAAACCTTTAGAGTTCAGCATCAGTTATGCATTCTCCAGTATATGGGAGAAAGTAAAAATGCTTTCAAATGGATTCCCCTGTCATCTTGCCTGAACCTGGCCCCTGCAGCAGGAATGAGGGGCAGCGACCTCCCTGTTCAGCTCTCAGATGTGCCCCCACAGCACTGAGATAATGACTTCCCCAAACAACACACCAGAAAAAGACTCTTTCACCTCAGCAGTTTTATGTGAATTGCCTTTCAGCCTCATTGCATAAGGTTAATTATCTCTGAGTTGCTTCCTCTGGCATTACATGCTATTGCCTGCCCTGGTGCTTTGCGGTCCTGACCCCTTTTCACACTTGCCTTACAAAGGGATATGGGGTGGTGTCTCAGCATAGACCTTTGTGACCTCTGGAGACATCATCCACCTCCACTGATGCTCACAGGTGCCCAAGCGTGGCCTGAAGCAAAGCCTGGGACCCACCCATTTGACTCCAGGAGCCTGATGGAGGTGGTAAGTTCAAGACAACAATTCCAGCTGTCAAGAAGTTTTAAAAAAGAGCAAGGTTTTATACTGGTATTTCTGACAAAAAACACTGAACAGCATTTTTTGCATTAAACTGATTTTTTTTTCTTGAAAAGAGAAAGTCAAGAGGTGAAGAACCACATGGTCAGACAGAAGTTTCCCTCCCTCCATCTGTCTCCATATCATGCAGCCTCTACAGTACATCACCCTAAAGGTAGAAGAGGGGACAATCTGAGTTACCTAACAAAATAATAAAATAATAAAATTAAACAACCAAAAACTGACAAGGCACATAATGTGCTCATGGGACACCACCTTCCCAGCAATTTCTCCACTGCTGGTGGGGACTATTAAAATTCTTGATGAAGTTTCTTCTTTGGTCCAGGACAAAATCTTCCATCAAAGCCAGATAGCTTGGTTACTCTCAGAGCTTTCTCGTCCCCTCTGCTTCTAAAGGGCTTGATGTTGTTTCAAAAGGGAATCACCCTTTCTCTCTGGTTTCAGGCTAGACGGAGAGCACATCAGCTCCCTGCTCCATCACCGCTGTGTACAATTCTTCCCCTCTGTAAGGCACCATCACCTCTTGTGTGTGTAATTAAGACCAATGAGCAGCAGTTAACAGTGCAGAGGTTAATGGCAATTCGATTCACAGCACACCATGGGCAGGGCAATGCCAGTGGAGAGATGCAGTCACACACTCATCTGTCACCTCCAGCCTGCTCCCAGGGAAGGTGGATGTGCAGAGTGATGCTGTCTTCCCTTAGCTGCTTTCAGTGCTCTGGGACTGGTGCTGAGCAGGGCAGCACAGCCAGAGTTATGCCTGATAACTCCTCAGGGCTGATCACAGGGGGACTCCTCTCTCCTAACCAGCTATAGAAGGAACCCTGCCCCTATCCTCAAGACCAAATTTTGATGCCTAATGTTAGGCAGGATGATCCCAGGCCATGCCCAAGGCTCAGTTTCCTATCTCCCTCCATTCCCCAGCAAGCAGGATAGATCAGGAAAGCCAGCATCTAACCTGCAAGCTGTCAAGTTTTATTCTCCAAGCTACCCAGAAAGGACAGATCTCCAGGATTGTCATTCTAGTGTCATTCTATGATTTCCAGAGAACAATCAACTCAGGAAGGCAGCAGTCAGCACTTCCAACAAGCAAACTCACAGAAAGCATTTCTGGAGAGGGGCTCTTTGTACAGCCTTTGTAATAGGGAAGAAAGGTTCTACAACTGGTGTAAGCTATCAGCGATTGGGGGATTTTTCACCTGTGCTTCCTAAAGTAATGATACTTCTGTAGAGATTTGTGTGTTTAGCCTGGAGGCATAAGAGTGGCATCTGATCTCTCCTGGGACAGATCTGGGTGATGTAGGATGTTTGTCAGGTTGCACTATTGCTTGTGGAAAGGTTGCAAAAGAAGTCAAACTTGAAGCACGTTTCACATAGGGGGATCAAAGGGTATTTGAGGAGAAATTGGAAGAGCAGGGGGTGCTGACATTTAATTTTTCAGTGAATTGGACATGTGCTGAATTCAGAGATGCACCAGGACTCTGCATTCCCCTGCAGGCCACATGCTGAAGCTTTCATTTTACTTTGCAGCATCTGATGACTCTCATGAGAGAAATGACTCTCTCATGAGAGTCATTTCATGAGACTCTCATGAATTCACACCACTTTGTCAAGAGCTAACTGGAAATATTGGTATTTCTTGACCATCGGTCAAACTGTGATTGCAGCTGCCCTGTGCGGCAACAGTAGCAGGACAATGAGCCTGCAAAGCCAATTCCTAGGAGTGTATCAGACATTTCCCATGCAAGAAGGCATCCTATAACATCTTTCAGGATGTCTAGAGACTGAAAATAAGACAGCGGTGAGCCCACCTCCCAGACAAATCTGCTTTGAGTTGTCCAAGACTGCACCTGCAGCTTTGGCTGAGCAGAGACAAGTTGTGCAGTGTGAGTGAGACGCCAGAGCTCTTGCTCTTTTGATGCAGCAAAAGCTGGAAAGGAGCCTTCATGGAAGCTGTGGTCTTATAGGTAAAGAAACTTGTGGTAAAAAAAAAAAAAAGAAAATAGAGCTTTTGAAGATCTTCTTGGAGCTGTCATTGCCTACATGTCAATGGGAACAGACTTAGCTAACTTCTCATGCGTGGTAAGAAAATAGCTTGGCTGCTGTTAGGGGTTAAGAGCCTGCAGTGAAGTTTCCCAACTGATCAGCAGGTTTTCCTGTTTCTAGACAGGAAAAAGGACCTGTTTAAAAGAGACTGCTATACCAGTTTCCTGCTGCCAGGTCTGGCCTGGTATGTGCAGACTGCCCAGTGACCCTGGCACAGGCATCACCCCACACCAGCCAGGGCCATTGCACAGGGCTCGTTCAATTGTCCCAACTGGGACCTCGCCCACAGGCTGGCCAGGAGCCCGGGCTGGGAGTCTCTTCCATTTCCTTCATGCAGACTTCACCCACAGTGGAACAGGAGGTCATTCCCTGAGCCCTGGGCATGGCACATTTCACTCCAGTACAGCCTCTCCCTGAGGCTGTCAGGACACTGTGGAGCAGATGCTCCCTGCCTGCCACCTCCTGGGAAAGCCTTGGGAAGCCTGTCCATGCTCCCCTTCAAAGAAACCCTCAAAACCCCCCCAAATTGCATGAGAAATGGTTAATGCCTGTAGAAACAATGCCTACAAGGAAGAACCAGAGCCTTCACTGTAGGTTGGTGTCAACACTGAGGAGCTTGGACCAGGCTGACAAAGACAGTATCTCCTTTGTGCCAAATATTCAGAAGCCTGGGAAAGTCCCTATTTTGATACCCACCCTGAAGAATAGTGTCACATTGGAGATAGCCTTGATAAAGCTCCTGCCAGAAAGCCACAGAAAGGCTGGTGGATAGAGATGTAGCAGAGCGCCTTGGTTGTCTCTGCAAGAGTACACATTCAGGAAATATAGGAAGGGAAACAAGTTGGATTCATGCCCTGTTCTGATTCTTTGTGTATGAGAAGCTGGAAGTGTTTTGTTTGCTGCTTTTTATACTTAAAAAAATAAATCCAACATCAAGTTTTCACAGAGGTCTCCTCGGAAGATCTAGAGAAGCAGAGTGGGAGGTTTTTCAGCTTCTAGTGAAACGGGAGAGGAGGAGGCGTTGAACTAAAAAGATTTTTTTCTTACAACTGTTGGTTAGGAGTGGAGTTAGATAAATGTTATCTAAATACAGATTGCTTAAAACATTTTGTAGGAAAAGCAATTTGAGTTGAAATTCATCAGCTTTTACTTGCACTGTCATAATACTATTAATTCTCCAGTAAAGAAAAAACAAACAGGGTTGACATGACCTGAATTGCTAATGTAAAAACAAGACACAAAACAATTTTTGTACCATCTTCACACAAAGAAGATGACTGAATGCCCATTTCCCCTTAACTTTGCACATTCTTTGCTACTTCTCTTATTGTAAGCGTGAGAGAAAGGAGCACATGGGACTTCAACTCATTGCAGCACAAGATGCCTCATCCTCTTCTTAGTTCTACTCACAGTGCACAGGAGCAGGGGGATTTCTGACCTGACACTGACAGGGGTTTAGGAGATACACAGGCTGGGCAAAACTGATTTCTCAGGCCTAGAAACACAGATAAGGATTGGAGGCTCTAGATGGAGGACAAGGCTGACAGCTCAGCCTGTCAGAAGGTATTTCTTAGGCGGAGAAAAGAGCATTCTGATGGTTATTTATGATCCTTGAACCAGTTAGCAGTGCCCTACTGACTGATCCTAAACAGAAGTCAGTGTGATGAAGAGCAAGCCTGGAGAACAGACTGAAGATTGGTTTCTACCATGTCTCTTCAGGAATACCAGCTGGAAATCCAGCTCAAATCATCAGCAAGGTGGAGAGAACAGTGACTGCTCAGCACCAGGGAGCACAGCCAGCCAGGAGCAGGCTGCCCAAACTGAAGAACAAGGAAGTGATGAACCTCTGAGACGCCCCAGCTGGAGGAAAAAGGGACACTAAGGACACTGAGACACAAAGACCAGCAATAGGTTCAAGACTGTTGACATGGACTATGCTGTTGGGAATCATCCAGCAGTACACCTAAACAAGAAGGGCGGAGACAGAAAATGGAGATGAGAGCTGTCATGTCATCAAAGACTTTGTTACAGTGAGGTTCTAATACCAAACCTTCCACAGACTGCACAAGAAAGCACAGATAACAATAAACTGAGTAACATCAACGGGCATCAGCAACAGGGAACTGTTTCATACATTAGGAATAAAGACAGGAACTTTGCCAACAAAGCACTAGCAACTTCTCGCTTTTCTCCCCAAGAAAAAATTAAAAGTGAAATATGTATTACCAGAAAAATTTTCTCACCATTACAAAGAGCTTGCATGAGTGCACAAGGCATCTCTGGACAATATTGTCAGGAATACAAATGCTTCTCCTCCCCCCCCACATAACTGTATGAAAAGCAAATACATAAAACTTCTAAGATGCACAAGAAAACTTGAACTCCAGCCCTCAGACAACTTATCCACGTGGGATCCAGTTCTCAATAATGTATGCCAGGCACACGCATGTGAATATTACAGAGTTTTGTGATTTCCTGAAGACAGGAGATAAAAGGCAAAAATTATGTCAAAATACCATAGGAGAAGTCCTCCTGAAAATAAACAGGCTGCTCTGAATGGCATCATTATAAACAGAGAGAAGAAAAAGACTGATGAAAAGTATGTTCCAGATTGAAGCTGCAAAAGATCAGCTGGAGACAAAGCTAAATGTTATTGACAGCTTTCCCCAGGAGCGTGAGGTGGCAAGAACAAAGGGGTATGTGATATCCCTCCCAAATCTCAGAGACCTACAAGTGAACCAGCTGCAACCAGAGCAACTCAGTCACCACTGACAAATACTCTCTCTAGATATGAAGGACAAAGAATACTTTAAGTATAGCTTTTAATTCATTATGTTGAAAAGATATTACTTGAATCAAAATTCACTTTTATCATCATAAAGGTAGAATTTCATATTAATCATGAACAAATATCACCTTAGATGATTTCAAAGTGATTGCCAACAAAATGCAGAGTCATACAGCAACGCACCATAATATTCCTCAAACAGCCATTTTCTCTCAGCAGCTCTGTAAAGAACAAAGATACATCTCCTCAACTGAACCCTGGGAAAGGAATCTACCCATAAGGATGGAAAAACTCAAAATTTCCTCTGCAGGTTTAAACTACAGCAACAATCAGAACAGAAACATGCTGTTGCCTGTTCCAAGGCAATCCTTCTGGCAAAGCAGCCCTGAGTAAAGCCCACGACGCTGTCATGAACAGGCTTCCAGTGCAACTTGGGTTTTGTCCTATTCTTTCATTGACAATATTTTCCTCACCCTTTAAACAAATGGAAGAACAGCAGCTGTCAAGTGACCATTTTATATTGGCTCTCAGAAAGTCTTCGACAGGGCAGATGCTGTCCAACACCAGAGCATTGGTGGGTCACACAGAAGGTCCACCCAGCCCAAAATCCTGGCTCCAACAGCAGCCAAAAAGAGATTTTTAGGGAAAGATCACAGGTATGGAGCATGCACAGTGTGATTTATTCCTCACCCCCCCTCCCCTCCCCAGGTGTACTACTCTCATTTCCCACCCCAAACACCTATGATTTAAGGTTTTACTGAGCCAGAAAACCACCCTCATATTTAATTGCCTTCAGTGGATTTTAATTTTCCTTGACTACCTACTCACTTTGTGAGTCCTCGTAAAATTCTGTCATCTACATCCCCTGGCAACGCAATTCACAGATCAACTGTGTGGGAAAAATTAACTTCTTTTACATTTTGAGGCAGCCTCCTCTTAATTATGCTTGATGATCTTCAGTTCTCATTCTGACAAGAGAAAGGGTATGACCATCACATATTCAATTCTTCCATTGTCTTCTATGATTTCATAGACCTCTCCTATACTCCCCCTGTTTCTCTCTTTCAGGCTGAAGGTTTGTGATATGCTAGAAATATTTAGTTACCTGAATCTAAAGTGACCATCCAGACACCAAGAAATGCTCAGTGTAACACTGAGTAACAAGATTGAATGCAGCTCCTTCCCTGAGATGGAACAAATACTCCTCAGAAGGAATTGGCCTCTCATGGCAACTACAGTTCCAGGTTTGGACAGCATGGTCAGTGATCTGGGCTTATCTAACAGCATTTATGCCCTGAGTGGTAAAAAGGATGCAACAGCATACCAACAGCCTAGTTTGAACCAGCCAGCATCAAACAAATCTTAAAATCACAGGGAAAAGAAGTCAGTTTGTCCTTAAAGGATCTCCTAGAAACAGGATTCTTGAGATTTTCTGATGCATTTACTTAGCCTTGCAGCAGTTTTCCTAAATCTGGTTGCTTCTGGTTGGGTGGTTTGGTTTTTTTCCCCACTATCAGTAGTGGAATTCCAGCACCAAGTGCAACTCTTTAGCTGTAGTGCACAAAGCATAGGTCAGAGTGTTAGACGAAAGGTAAATCCAGCCAACTGCAGTGAAACAGCTTTTATCATTAATGCCTGCAGCAGATGTTCAGAATAAAGTGGTCAGGCACAATGAAAACTGCTCAGATCTTACAATTCTCAAGTCCACACACGAGCAGCACAGGAGGGAAGAATTGTCTTGGGTGTGTCCTACAAAACTTGGGCAAGAGGGTCTCTGAACAAACCCCAAGTGAAAACCAGCCTAGTGTCACCCCTACAATATAAAAACAAAGACATCCATGATTTTATATGGGAACAGGTTGAGAAAATAAAAAACATTTGTGCATTGTAGGGCTGAGAAAAACTCTGCATCATGTATCTGGCAGGGGAGATATGTGTCAGGATGACCAGGGGGTGGATTGGAGCTCAGCAGGAGCATCAGAACCAAACTGATCTCAAGTAAGATGATCCCTGCAGCATCAGCAAGGCTCTTACATGCTGCCTGATCATTCTGGCTTGCTGTAGCCTCCTTCTTACAGTTACTGGGCTTTAAGATGCCTCAATCCCGTGTCCCATCTGATGACACTCACTGGTCATTATATTGCATTAAAAAGGCTCTCAGCTATTGATATGGCCAAAGAAAAGGCCTAATTTTATCTATCTAAAGTGTAAAATATAACCCTAAAAAAGCCCACATTTTTGCCTTTGAATTGGAGCACTGATGCTCCTTTGACTTCTGTCTCCTGCTATAGCATTAGAAAAGCAAAGAGAGCCAAATTTTAAAACATTTTCCATTGCAAACTTATATAACTTCACAAAATAATATTGCTAGACAACTTCATGCAATAGTTTACAGATTTATACTCTTTTTAGTAGCAATCCAAAATTGTTGTCTCCCAGTATTGCCTAAGTTTGGAGGAGCCTTGCCAGTTTCCATCAGCCAGGAAATCTGTTCCTTGGGCTCATTCACAGAACATTCTGAGCATCTTCGGCAACACATTTGGCTTGAGAAAGAGAAAAAGTAGTCACTCTGAAATAAACTCCAAGGTAAGTATACAGGCAGCAGTAAGCAAAATTCCACAGCAAATTCATTTTCATGCACAGGCACCCAAATGTCCACAACCTGACATTTCAGCATCCTCATGCCACTAATACAAAGCCAAAATCTTGTTTTCTCACCCCAAGGTGCTCTTTTCCAGCTGCCCTTTCACACCAGAGATTTCAGCATCTTTGTGCACACACACCCCAGCATTTAACTTCAGTTCTCCTTCCCTCTGGCTCCTCCTGCCCTTCCAGAGGGTCAGGGGAGAATCACCCTAGTCTCCAGAAGGTCCAAGGTACATCACCCACTAGGCAAAAAGGGGCATCACAGCTCACCTCACTAACACTTTCACAAAGCACAAAATCAAGGCATCAGAGGTGCCTCCTGGCTGGTTTGCTTTACTAATACTGCACACAGCTGTGGAGAAAGCAGCACTGCTACCATCCACCATGGTTAAGGGGTTTCGTTGGCTCACATATTTCAGCTGTAAACCATCAGCTGATCAGTAGTATTTACTTATCATTAGCACCAATTGAAAAATAACCTTAAGGAGCTCTTAGTGACACACACACACACACACACACAAAAAAAAAAAAAAAAAAAAAAAACAGGGTTGTGGAGGGATTTCAACTGCTCTGTATCATTTCTCACCTTCCAAAAATAATGTGGCTTTAATGAGTCCTGTTCAGTGGGGCCCTTTTTTACAGATGCCCCATGCGAGAACAAGGATGATTTCTTGCTCAGACAAAATGAGATGTAAAGTCCCACGGCAGAGCTGTTTCACAAGTTACCTACACAGCAGGAGTCCCTGCCAGAACACCCCATCAGCCACCCATCTCCATCCCGAAGGTCTCACACCTCCCTCACCCCTCCCTCGACAGTGGTGGAGTTTTGGGCACAGCCTGGTCGCCTGCAGCCTCTTTCCTGCCTTGTGGAAGGAAAAAAAAAAAAAAATAATCACGGAATAGAGTCAAGCTTCCTTTTGTTTGCCTCCCCCAGCATCCCTGAGTCACCAGTGGAGGGTGCGTGGTGCCTGCGGTGACACAGAGCCCCAGCACGGAAGCCAGAGCACAGATTGCACACGAGCGAGCGGCGGGAGGAGGCACCACACAAACAAGTCATGATTGTTTTCCTTGCATGACAATGTCATCCACACAAAAGAAACAGAAAGCACGCTCTCCACCTCTCTGTTTCAAGCCCACGTTTTCCTCCAGGTTACCAAATCTCTGTCATCGCCCAGGATGCTCACCACTTCCCCCATGGATGCTGCTGGACCCTTGCTCTGTTCTGAATGTGTGACTGCTCCCCAGCAGGGTGGGGGGAATGACAAGGCAGGAGCACCTCACAGACACCTCTGGTGAGGAGTCAGGTACTGGAGGGTACCCACACACTGCCACTCACACAAGGTACAGAGCCTCATCATCCTGCATTTACAAAGCTCATCTGGAAACCCTGAAACGAACCTCAGAAAACCCTGTGTGCCTCACACTTTCTTTAGAGACTATGAAAAGTAAGAGAAATGTTTGTGCAGTATCTGCTTTTGGCTTTTGATAGCCTGTTTCTCCAGCACAGACAGAAAAAAATAAAGGGAGGTCCATAGGGAAGAGATTGCGCTGAGGAATATTTCTAAGTCACTGATCAGTGAAGGAAATAAAGGGCCTTAGAGCTTGTTGCTCACTTAAAGCAAACAAAAAAAAAAGGATCATTGATTTTATTGGGACTCCTCTAGGCAAAGCATTTACCTAAAGTACAATATATTTTTATTGTACCACTGGGAGCTGGATGCAAATATTTATAAATCTTTCTTTGAGGATGTTAGCACTCAGCTGTTTTAAATAGCTTTGTGTGCCACGAAAATCTTTAAAGGCAGACACCCCTCACATTTAAAGGATGCCTGCAGGGAGGCAAGGGCTCACATTTGAAAAATACCACATGCCCTCATGGATGAAGCCACCCTCCCTAAAAGGAGTCCGAGGCTGAATTACCCCATAGCAGACCCTCAGTGATGGTGTGTGGACCAGAACCAGCCCCAAAAGGGCAGAGCAGAGCTGGGCATCAGTGGAATCCTCAGGGCAGGCTGGGGGAAGCAGCCCCCCAACCCAGGTGCACTGAATGCTGAAGGATGCTGAAACACAGGGACCCAAGGATACTGCAACCTGGTGGGGTTAGCTGCTGGCCACTACTCACAGGAGCAGAGCTCACTCATTTCAAACTCATTCAGGTATCTCTGCACTCACCATGGTCTCATTGGGATTGCAAAGCCAACACATTGTCAGTAAAATGCAGCTGTGCTAAGGCAGTGGCAGACCCGGGCTGCAAGTGGGATAAGGAGTGCAGGAAGGTGTATCTTATATTACAACAGCTGATCTTCGGAAGAACTGGACAAACTCTGACCCAGAATGGGTTTGAATACCCTACAACTTGTCTTTTTTTTTTTTTTTTTGTAATTGTGTTAGTTTATCAAGCAAGGATGGAGCCTGCAGAGGCTGCGGAGAGCACATGGGGCTGGCATGTGACCTGCTTGGTGCTGCTCAGCTGCACTGAATTGAAATCAGTGTCACTAGGGCAGTATAGCTCACTGTTCAGGCCACACAGTAATTAATAGTGTCTTTGGAAACAGTTTTCTCCTGTACATTAAAGGAAATATTCTCTGTTTCTTCCAGGAATTAGGGGTAGAAATTGAAGCCTGCTTCAAAGTAAAGCCCAGCTTCTAAACAAGAAAAAGCAAATTGCTCTTCAGAGAGCAGATGGCCTTATGGGACCCCTTGCTGATGATGTTTTGGATTATAAAATTCCTCATGCATTCAAGAGGAAGCTGAAGGAGTTCCTGGAAAAGAAACCTACAGAATGTTGCTATGTGCACACAGCAAACCATGTTTAGCTCAGGAAGCCCCTGAGCTGAAAATGTTTGGAGGCTAGAGGAGTATCTGATGTATCTGTCTTCTTCTTACTTTTCTCTGCACACCCATTTACAATGCCCTTCAGAGACAGGGTCCTGGGCTGGATGGACCTATGGCCAGGATTAGTATTGCCAGATTTGTGGTCTTCTAAAGCAAGCCACCCTGATCCAAGTAATTTTTACACCAGTATGACAGTGTCTGTACATTGGGACAAAAATAAACTACGTGGGACCCATGAAAAGGAAGAGCTGAGGGATGCAGGAATATAAAATAAGAAGTGAGAAGAGAAGCCAGCTCCCAGGAGAAGCCATGCCCCAGCATGTAAAGTTTTCTCTGGATGATGCCCTGGCCCTTATCTTTCTTCCCTGGGCCCAGATGAGGACTCCTGGACCAGGATGGTCACATTCCCCTCACCAGCCCCAGAAGGGAAGCCATCTGCAGGGACATAAAAATACAGAAAGAAAAGGAGCAATTCCATTTTGGTCCAGAGTCTCACCACTCCCTCTCCTCACTTTTTCTTTGCACTGGACATTTTGTACTTGTTTCTCTTGGAGAACCTGCCCTGGGTGGAGGAGCAGAGCGGCACAGGTGTGTGGAATCAAACCGTACAGCTAATCCTCAGCCACAAACATGGGCTAACTAAAATATAAGGCTGCTTCTTTTTTTATTTTTTCCCCTCCATATTTTGAGAATGGTAACAAGAAGTAGTTTCCACTTCTTCTGTCTCCTGTCTTGCCCCTGCTTCTTAAGCATTGAGCTCTCCACAGCTGGGCACTCCAAGGCAGCAGTGGACATGCCACATTTGGAGGCACTAAAGGGAGCATTGCTTGGCCAGCATCACACTGAGGACGTCTGTCCTGCCCAGGGAGGCTCAGCAGGAACACTGGATCCTCCTGGCCCATTCCCATGGGCAGGGAAGGCTCAGGAACAGGAATTACTGGGGCTGCTGGCCATGTTGGGCAGCAGCACAATGCTCCCAGCATGGATATATTTGAGACCGTTTGACCTTTCAGGAAAGTCTAAGCATAATAGTGATTAAATGTAAACAAGCATGTGGACATGGCCAAATCCTTCTGGCCTGAAGGGTGTAACAAAGGAAGCCAGCAAAGGTGTGTGTTGATGTCAGAGTAGCACAGGTCTGCCCCTGAATGACAGTGAGTCTCACCAAGGCCACCGAGCACGACTGAAGCATGAAACCCAGTTGACAACAGGCAGTCAGTCACAAGGAAGTATCTTCCTGGGGGCTGTTGACATTGTTATTCTAGATCAAGAAGCAAATCCTACATGCTAGTTACTTAGCAGATGAAGTTACCATGCCAACTCATATGCTACCTTTTTTTTAATTATTATTATTGCAAGAGTAGGCAGCGCTCCCTTGAGATTTCACAAAAGGGGAGGAAAAATGTCAAAGTGCCAAGAATATAATGGAATTTCTAGCCTCAACCCTATTTTCCATAGATCTGTTTTTCAGCTTACATCCCGCTCCTTCTCACGGCAGCAGCGAGGCTAAGCCAAGAGACTCTCTGAATGGTAATTTAGTGGCCAGCCCACGATATTGTGGTGCTACACTCCAGTAATCTGCAGTTCTCTACCCCCGCTTCACACAATTTTCAGGGAACTAATGCAAGGAGCTGGTGCCAAATGATTGAACAGCCTTCCCCCAACCTCTCCTTGACTTCTCTGCATTTCTTTCTTTGTTCACTGCTTCTCTCTGCCTTCCCATCTGTCTTCTTTCCTCTGCTGGAAGGATTTTTATTTCTGACAGCTATTTTCTTTTTTTTCCCTCTGTTGTCTTTACTTGTTTTCCTTCACAAAATGTATTACATTCCTGTCTCTTCCCCCCCCACTCAGTGCTGCCTCTTCTGCTCTCCACCACCTCTAGGGCCCTCTTGCAGAGCTTGGACCCTCCAGGGCAGCAGATGTGGGGGCCACCAGTGTGATACTGGGAAGCAGGGAATTAGCTGTCCATACCAGTAACCATTTCAAATACTCACTAGTTCAGCCTGAACACGAGAAAGCCTTTGCCTAACAGACCTGGTGGGTTAAATCTTCCTGAAGGTAGAGCCAAAAGTCTCCCTAAATTTAGTGCACTTTGCTTTCTGTCTTGGGATTAAAAGGCACTCAATTCCAAGGAGCATGGGTGCTGTAGCCTCTCCCAGGGAAAACCCAGTGACGGAGGGTGTATGAAAAGAGAGGGGCCGCAGAAAGGAGGTCGGGGGCAGAATGTGACTGCCAACTTCGCAAATCCTCTTTGGAAACCTGCGCAGGATTGGTGTGCTGAGGATCAACAAGACCCTGGAGTGTCTACAAAGAGAAGTGGATTCAGTTCAGTGCAGCCTCTGCTGGCAGTGGCTGCTGGCACAGCCGGCAGCCCTTGGCTCGGCGCTGCGCTGGATGAGCGGGGAGCCGCTGGTGCCCATCCACCGCCGGCTGGTTGTGTCAACATTGCCGTGTGTTGGGACACGCGGCTGTGCCGGGGAACGAGTCCTGGCAGAGGCTGTGCAGCTGCTGGCGGAGGTGGGAGGGGTCTGGGCGCTCGCTATTTCTGCAGCAGACATTGGCAGGGGGACACCAATCAGCACTGCCAGGTCTTGCTCCAGAACTTACATCCCGTGCTGTAAAAAGACTTTGAACCCAAGGTCTGCCTTCACCAGGAGTCAGCTCGACCTCTTGAGAAGCAGAAGCACACATACTTGCACTAGTTTCACACCCTATTTTCTTTAAGACCTCTATGTGAACTAGGAAAATGGGGCACAGACCTTTGTCCCAAGTAATGGTTCTTTCATGACTTGCCTTCCATGGCTTTATCCTGCTTATCTGTCCTCAGCCCAGGTCAGTAAAGTTCAAGGATGTGATATGGGTTGTGACTCAGCAGCTGGCTTGTGACCAGAACCAAACAGGATGCATTAATCTGTCCTGGTCAACATTCAAGGCCAAGCCCTGCTTTTTATCTTACTGAAGAATCTTGGCTATTGACCACTGTATTCAAATGCTGTCAGGTGCACAGGCCATCCAGAGATGTTCTTCAGTTGTTGACAGACAACACAACAGCAGGTAAATATGAATCATTACTGCAGTTCTAACTTTCTACAATGTATTCTGAAGATTAGCTTTTCAAGATCAGGTTTTACACATCTATTTAACATTTTTCTGTTGCCACTGGAGTCCACAACACTTAGAAACCTGACTCAGTGATGCATAACAGGACTTGCCAAAAGTGCCCAGTGTCAGCCAGCTGTGCTCCCACCAAAGCTGCTGGGCATGAGGCAAATCCACACTAACTTCATAACACCAGCTCCTCACAGATATAAGAAATACTTTGGAAGTATCAAGCTGAAGCAGAAGCAATCCTTAGCCTTTGCAGAGGCTGCTCACAGGGATGAAAACTATCCCCACGTATCAATGCCACTGAAGGCATGGAGAGATTGGAGGCTGCAATTCAATAAATTACACCAGTGCAATTACTGGTTTGCACATAATTACCTGAGTCATGGTTTGTGGGGGAGATTATTTTCATCTTGGTGCGGTGCCGTAGCACTGTGGGTTTTACAAGGTGATGCAGTATGTAGTAAATCTGAAACCCAACTGCACTTGCACTGTAACTCAGAGCCCACAGCTGCTGCTTGAGCTAACTGTGAATTGTGCGTCAGAATATGATGGTGAAAAAGAAACAACAAAAGCCTAATAGGGATGGAACAGAGAAACCTAGTAAGGAAAGAAAAAAGGCTTTATCAGACTTTTAATCTGATAAAAGTCAATAATGTATTAGAGAGAAGTGTTTAATAGCTCAAAGAAGAGGAGATGACTGACATTCCTCTGTGATGTGGTACAAAGATAATCACCACGAGGCTCAATTTTCTAAACATCAGTCTAGCAGATGAGGCCAGAGAGGCAATTAAAATGCCAGAGACAAAATGTGGCATAGCCACAGAAGCAATACAAATTTGGCTTCATTGTTTATCCTTTGATTTTTTAGCAGGCTGGGGAAGATATTTGTACTAGGATTTAAAATGTGATTTACTGCTCCCGTTGCTATTTTGCAATCATAGAGAGGGAGGATTTACACACCTTAGAGTCGTCTTCTCTCATCCTCATTCACACCTTCCAAGAAAAGGTGTCTCAAATGGCTGATTAGAAAAAAATGCAGAAGAGTGGATGAATGCCCTTGGAGTTTGGTTAATTTAAACACATCTAAGTTTGTTCTTCTGGGGAATTCCCAGATATGGACCAAAATCCAAATTCCAGCATAAGAGAGGACTGAAGCGTGACTCAGAGCAAAGCTCTGTGGTTCACGCCTGCCTGCCAGGCACTGCCCCAGGAGGATGGTGGCAATGTCCCTTTTGGAGCCAACAAAGCAGTCCCTGGTGCAAGGCCAGGCAGACACCTCTGGCTGGGCAACTTTGTACATATCTGGGTGAGGGTCTGGCTGCCAAGATGTGCTTGCATGACAGGGGACACCAAAGAGGACACCAGGCATCACCTGCCACATCCTGCTGTCTAGTTCTAACCACAGAATGAAAGCAAAAACTGGAGAGGGTAGGAAAGGTTGGGCAAGATTTCATGTAAAACACCTAAGAAAACCCCCGACAGAACAAAATATTGAAAAATTTAAAAATTAGTTGAATCATAAATTGATTTCTCCCTTTCCCTCATCAGATTCCTCAGTGTGGCTGCTGGCCCAGGAAATCAGGCAAGAGGTCTGCCCCGTGGCATGGCACCAGCCTGCCATCAGCGCTGCAGCTCCCTCTGGGACTGCCCAGCTCCAAGGTGTCCAACTGCATGGCCAAGGCAGAGCTCTGCAGTGCTGCTCAGTGCGTGGGATGAGAGTTTGAAGCAGCTGGGTGCTGAGGAAGGAGCTGCTGCTTCCCTGCAGGGAGAAGGGAAAAAGTCTCCCTCTGGGAAGGGATGGTGCTGACAGCCACCAGGAGCCAGGAACTCATGTGGGGCTCCATAGAAACAGGCAGAAAGCTTAACTCATCCCCCTCTGATGACCACAAAATTTTTTAAAATTATTATTTCTTTCCTGTAGCGGCAGTGGGAAGCCCATCTGGCACTGGCAGCATCAAGAAATGGCTAAGAGTCCCAAACTCCAGGGTGGGGACCCCATCCGTGGGGTGGTGTGGGTGCTGTGCCCACAGCAACGTGCTTGGCAGGGACACAGGCGCCACTGCAAACTGCAGGACTGGCTCCAGGACAGGGCCCAGGCAGTGGGAACAGTGCTCCCTGGAGAGCACAGCTCCTCCCCAGCACAGCTGGGAGGGCTGCATTGACACAGCACTGAGAGCTCCATCCATCTTCCAGCTTTCCGACTCACACCAGACTTTCCAGCTCCTCCACAGCTCTACAAAGATGAGTTTGGCTCAGTCCAAGGAGGGATGTGAACTGGAGTTTTCTGCATACCAAGGCTGTGCTGTGACTTGTAGGGCATATCACCCTCAAAATAGTGTCAGTAGCATTAGGTCAAATTAAACCACATCTGCTGGTGAAAGAGGAGAGAGGTAGGCAGGGCTTGCCCAGCTAGGAGGTGGTGCAGATGATGCCAATTACTTAATCTCAGCTCTGCCATAGCGTGTTTGATGCTGCAGCAACCCCACAAACATTGCCTGGAGGAATTTTCTGTGGACTTGGGAATAAAGTGATGGCTGTGCTGCCTTAACGTTTGACCCCATCTCAGCAGAGAGGGGGCAAAGTGGTCCAAGGCAGGCTGTTGGGCATGAGGACTAGGAGAGCAGTAGGGTCTGGGCTGACAAGTCCCTGAGGAATGTGGGTCTCTACCTTTTACTCTCGTGCCTCTGCAAGTGCTGGATTTCATCCCTTTTCCACAGAGCACAGAGAAAAGTTGAGTCAAGTTTGTATCATGGTTTGCTTCCATTCTTGTGAGATTTGTTGGGCAGAGTCAGACTGACTTTCAGTGATTTCAGACCCAGAAGATTTCTCACCAACATGATTCAGAGAGTAAAATGAAAAATTATTTTTGCTTCAATCCTCACCCTGCTGGCACTAGAGTATTGCAGAAGGAATAAACCAGAGAGAAACACTACAGGAGGGTGAAATGTTCACTGCAAGAGTTGGAATGAAAGGAGATGGGGTGTCCTGGGGTCCTTTGCTGTCCCCTGCATATACACACGTGTGTGAACACAATTATCTCTCCATGCAAGCACATGCAGACAGGTTACAACTGCAGCATCCATTTGTGGGATGTAGTGGCACGTGGAGGTAGGGAAACACTGTGTAAATCTGAAGCCTTTGTTTCCCAAGGTGGAAGAAAGTAAGTTTTGTCTCCCCGGGTCCAACACTGCCTGGCTAGTTTTTCATGTTGGAGCAGAGAGAAGCAATTAAGCAGATCTTTTACTTTCAGGTTCTGGCTCCAGCACTGCGAGGATTCTGCAAGAGCACCCGGGGAGCCGGGACACCCACTCATCCCAGCGGGAGCTCTGCCCTCCCAGCGGCACGAACCCCGCGGCGGAGGGAAGTGCACCCCCAGGCAGCTTCTCCTTGTTTCATCCTGGATAAATCCCAGCTTCCCGCTGACATACAGTCAGCCCAGCACTGCAGAATTACATCTGCACCACTTGCCTTCCTGTTTTTTTCGCCGGGGAAATGCGATGTATAGGCTTTCTTAAAGGACCACACGGCACATGCGAAGCCATCGGGGTGTGCGGCAGAGCCCGGCTTTGTGCGACAAAGGGACACCTGCGGGGTTCATGGGCGGGGGAATCACAGCCGCTGGCACCGGGAGAAGGAAGGCATGGCCGGAGATGTGGAGACAGGGGGCTGAGAGGTTTGCAGGGTGTTTGCCAAAGGAGCGAGGCAGCAGGAGCCAGGCTGCTGCCGCCCAGTGCGAAGAGCTTGTCCCACCCGTGGGCGAAGGGTGGCCGCGAAGCACGGCCAGCGAGGGCATTGCGAGTGGCCACACTCCCCACCAGCAGCCAGCCCGTCTGGCAGCAGGGTGTGAGCAATTCAGGGTGTCCCTGTCACCGCTTTAAATCAAATTAGACTCTACAAAAAAGATGGGGTTTTTGCAGCAGCACCTGTTATGCTGCTGCAGTTAAGGATCCATTATAGCTCTCCCACACCAAAAGGTTTCAAAACAAGTCCCCTTGGACTAGGAAAGACAAACACTGCCAGTGAACTGGCACACATGAAAGGACAAGCAGGACTGACAGACACCTCTCAGGGCCGAGTGCTTTGGGGATACTCAAATTATACCCCTGCACCACTTGACTGCCACAATGAATGACGTGCAGTGAGCAAGAGCCTTTTGCACCTTTGTCCTTGGCAGCTGCCCCCACTCCTGCTGCTTGAAGGGATTCTGGCACTGTTTTCTACTGGTCTCCACTTTTGCATAGAGATTATGGATTTATTAAAATAAAGGACAAACTCCTAGGACTGGTTTACAGTAGTGTCATTAGACAGATTCCAGTCAGCCAGAAGAGGTGCCCAGTGTTTTGCAGCAGCAGGAACAAGGGTTTGCAAACACTCTAATAACTGGTTAGGAGCTACTGCCTTTGTTGGCTTAATAACCAGCTACGGCTTAACCAATTCACTCTGAACCAAGTGACATCATAATTTCTGCACCAGCTGCACCCACCTCACCATCACCACGCAGAAATGATGCCCAACTCTCTCCACATGATGGGACAGACTCCGAGGGCCAGACTGATGGACTGCACCTGAAATAGTCTGGAACAAATCAACCAAAAAGAGTGACTGGGCTCTAACACCCACCTGAGTGTGACTCGGTTATAAAAACTTCACTTGCCTTACACAGATGAGGCCCCTCTGCCATCACTGACCACCTGCCCTCACAGGGGCAGCTCCTTAAGTGAATTATCTCCAACAATGAGCTCCGGCAAGCATTCATTAGCACAATAGATTCGAGCAGTTTCAGCAGATTTATAGGTTTAGGGTTTATGAAGTCATTGATATGTGAATTAAGCACTGACTGAGTGAGAGTAACTCTTCAAAAGGAGTCATTATAATCTCTATAGAAATATAATGATTACAGTGACAACATCTTCAATGAAACTTCAAAAACACTCATTTAAAAAAGATGGTACAGAAGTATATATTTAAATAAAGCACTACTTCTCAGTTTTTCCCATCCACCAAAGGTAAAGAAAATTCAGCTTTCCAGAGATCAGGCTTCATCCAGGGGAGATGCTCGGTAAAAGCTGCTTCCCACTTCCCTGGGGCATTGCTATGGGCCTGGCAGCTCTCAGTGGTGTGAGCAGTACAAAGGTGTGATGCATGAACCCTTCAGCACTGGAAGAAAGCCAGGGACTCATAGTTATACAGATAAGAACCAGCCTGCACCTTCCCCCTCATCATCAAACCAAGCCTGGGATTAACCTGGAGAAAGTTCAGCCAGGAAAAGGCCATAAAGGTTTCTTACAGGGCTCTGCTGGTTTGTCTCAGAGTTCTTGTGCTTTAGAATATCCTGCAGCAATGTGGTAAACAAATGTTAACCAGGCTTTGGTAAAGTTTTTGAGCACTGTAGAGTGGAAATTTTGGTGCAGTAAAGCAAAACCCCGTAAAGGAGAAGCACAAGCTCCTGCTTTATGCAACATCCCCGTCATCTGCAGCAGAGGCAGTGCTGAGCTCCCAGCTCAGTCCTTGGCCTCAATGACACCTTTTCAACAGCAGACATCTAGCCGTGGTGACAGGCACAGCAGGCAGGTGCCTTGGATCCAGAAGTGGTGTGCTCTTAGTCACCTAATTTAAATGACAGAGTAGTCTAACTTGGTTTGAATTGCTCAGCAAGACTTAATTCCTGCTCAAAGTCTGCTATCCACTGGGAACATTCAGCTCTAGCCAGCTCCGAGGGGAAACTCTCACTGTTAAGCTCAATGCTCCATCTCCAGGTGATGGGTCTGGTTATCCCACTGCTCTTATGGACACCAGACTCCATCCCACTGAAGCCAGTGGAGCCACACCACAGTGAAAAGCTGTGGCATCAGGCTGATGTTTTGGCAAAGCATAGGTTGAATTAAGAGCAGAAGCACAATCATGTAGATAATCCGCTGTCACTGTCATGCACAAAGTGCTTCTGCTCTTTGAGTTCTGGTTTGGCAGCTCCTGTGATGAGAGGGATGAGGGCACCCTGCTCAGTAGGACACAGCAGCTTCCTCCTGAAGCCAATGAGCTGTGACATTTCAATCTCAAGGCTGGGGTGATGGACTCCACCCCGGCCTTGCTGATGCTCACGGCAAACTAATGGGCTATGGAGCACACAGCCTGCACTTCCAGGTTTTGGCAATTACCATCCATCTACTCATCAGCTCACAGTGATCACAAACTAGCAGAAGGAAATGCTCAGCAGGCACCACCACAGTGTGTAGCTCCCCAGGAGCAGAGCTGCTGGCAGGCTGGGGGTGTGCACAGGCAGTGCCCCAGCCCTGGCTGCACCGTGCAGCTCTGGGGCCAGTGGGGGCTGGTCTGTGCCTGCTGGCAAATGTCCTTGTGGGGCTGTTGCAGCAAGAACCAGGAGAATGGGGGAGCCTGGCTCCCAGCCATGCCATTGCTATTGTGCTCACATGAGTTCGCTTCGGCACAGCTCCTGGTGTAACACACAGGGCTGATGGCTTGCTGAAAGTGTTAAAGCATTTTCACTTCCAAAGAAGAAAACCAGTGTGAGAGATCCTGCTCAAACAGGCCTGTTCCAGACCTTTTCTGGGAGGAGAGAAAGGAAAACTTTGATGCTTATCCTTCAAAAGCACCTAGGATGGACTTTCACAGCAGTAGCAACTCTCATGGGAAATCCTCCTGGCCCACCTTTCTGCAACAAAATGAGAACTTGTGATTTTATTCCCTGGTATAATATATACTAGTTCAAATGGTCTCCTTCCACAGCTACACAGAAACGGTGTGGGACACCATCCCTAGGTCTGGAGCATCTCTCCCAGGTATGGTAACACTCTTGTGTTTTGCAGAAATGCACCTTCCAAATTCTCCTACTCAGACCTGGGGGTCTGCATCCCTCCTGCAAAAGCCAGCCTCCAAATCACAACCTGCTTCTTTCCTGCAAATGGAATTTTCAGCTTAAGGCTCAAGCCTCCCACAACCTAAAAGCAGAAAGAAAAATATTTCAGGTGAAGCAATATCTCTCATTTCCCTGCAAACCACCCCTGAGGAGGAAATGGCTGCACAGGCACATGCAGCCTCCGAGCACATCTTTGCCTCATCCATCATTGGCGATGCTGTTAAAAATATCAAGCCTTTGTGCTTCAATAAATCACTGCAGCTCTGGGGTCTCCTCCACCCACCCAGGCTGATATTTCAGCCCCACCATGGAGCAAATGAAGTCTGCAGAAAGGCAGTGGGTCACAGCATACCCCAGCAAGGCTGTGCCAGTTGGGTTGCCGAGAGGGGATCTGATGCAGCTTTCTGAATATGCATCAGAGCAGTATTCCCCTGAAGCCTCAGCAATGTGTTTTTCTCCTGGCCTTTGGAGCTGATGAAAAACCTCAGTGCTGTGGAGAGAATTGCAGGACCCCCCCAAACCACTCTCCCTGCCCCTCACCTCTGCCAAGGAGCGCTGCACCTCTGGAGTCTTACACTGGGCTCCACAGGTGTCATTGCAGGAAAAGAAATAAGAAGGAAGAAAACAAATATGAGCAAAATACACAGAGAAGGGATGAGGGATCAAGTAAACCCCAAACCAAATATTCCAAAGGGTCACGAGACAAAGCAGCAGTGTGAAAGCCTCTCAGAGGCTGGTGGGTGCAGGGCATTAGGGAGCTGTTTGACAGCAACACCCCCTGCAGATTTGGGCTGTGCATATCCTTCACAACATATCTGAGGAAATAAAAAACCCCTTGAAATATTCTTGTAGCAAGACATCAGGCAACACACCTCCCCCTTGCTCCAGGAGAGCAAACTGAATACATGTACGTTACAGATGGGGAAGCTGAGGCAAAGGGCACAGCAACATGCTCCAGAGGATGTCCTGCTTCATTTGTGTCCATAAAGCACAGATTAAGCCAAAGTTAGGACAAGACAAGCAAGCACAGGGCTCGGGGACATCTGTGAGTACAAATACCTGCTAGCAAGAGACCCCCGAGCCCCAGAGGGAGGAGGGAAGGAGGGAGTAGGGGGCCCCTTGGACCACAGCTGGAGGGCCAGCTGCCCATGCACAAGGCAGACAGGACAGGAGTCCTGCAGCTAAACCGCTGCTCACAGACTTCTCCAGATCTGTCCTGAAGATCTCAGATAGTGCCACTTCAACAGGCAGAGAACTCTCCCCATTCTATTCCTTTTTTCATCAGTCCTCTCCGTAGTGGACACCTGTTGTTTGGCCTCCCTCAAATTAAACAGTCCCAATGCATTCAGTTTCTCTTTATAGTCCATTTTTTCTAGATCACTGAAAAGCTGATCTGATCCTCCACATGACTGTGGCATTTTCTGCACCTTCACCCCACTTCTCTTCAGCCCTATTTATAGTCATTTTTAAGGTACCTTTACAAAAGCCAAAATTGAAGAAAAATTGTAAACAACTGCAAAATGTTGTGCATTTTAAAATTCCCATTACCTTCTGTGGACAGACACCTTGAAACAGCATTGCCCTGATGGCATTTCCAGGAGCAGGAGTGCTCCTTGAGAGCTGCTGCTGGGAGAGAGCACCAGCAAGGGTTTTAGGGAGAGAGTTCACCTAAACTGTGGGATTCAGAGCTCCCTCTGGATTGTGTTCATTAACATCCCAGCATACCCTGGTGCTAGTTGTATTTTGGGGTAGTTGACAGCTCCCAGATCAGAGCCCACCCACGTTGGACCTGCTGCCTGCTCTGGTTGCACCCCAGTCACATTCAGCCTGTCTGTACAAACCAACAGCATGTAAATATTTTGTGGATGAGGCAATTACAACCCGGATGGAAAGAGGTTTATTTGGACTTTATGTCCAAAGGGGCTTTCCAGCCCTCAACCTGTGCCTGAATAAATAGCTCATTCCTTTGTTCACATTGTCAACCTGCCAGGTGGCAGAAGCAGTTTTCCCCAGTACAGCAGGGCAGTCTCTGGCTTACACATGACTTTGAAGAGCCCAAGGACAGAAAGCTCAGCACTGGGCTGCCTGGCTGTGGGAGGCTTCAGGCAGGACTCCCCCTGCACCATGGGGCAGCCACAAATGGTGCTCTGCCCAGTCCCATCTCACCATCAGGGCCATTTCACACCAGTCCATGCTGCAACTGTTCCCTGTTTAGCTGATCATAATTATTCCCATCCCACATTCTTTCCATCTCCTGGACATAAAGTCTCTCACAGAGGTAGAGACTGATCCTCTGCTCTCTCCCTCCATTCTCCTCTGCACAGCACAAAGTCCAAATGCCATTTATTGCATCAATCCATCACTAACCCCCCCAATGTCCCTTATCACACTGAGAGGTGACATGCTGGCAGGTTCCTAAAGCAAAGTGCACACTGCCCATGGCACCTCCTGATTTACCCCTTTTGCTTTACACCAGGACCTTGGATACCTGGGACTGCCTGGTGTGCCCAGCCTGGCAGCCTGGCTTGCCTCTGTCTGGGCTCTAAAGGAGCCTCAGGGTTAAATCATTTTACACCACTCAGTGAAAAACCAAGAGATTGTGTTTAATGTTGTTTAAACCTTCCAGGCCCCTTTTTTCATGCTCCTTTGCTTTGAGTTCCGTCCAAGGTTCCTAAATGCCCTGAGAATGGAGGGATCCAGGGCTAGCAACACCATATAGAAATAAATGCCCACAGGGCAAAGTGAGGACGTGAATATATAAATATTAAACCAGGGGACACAGTTCTCCCTGTCCCTCACCCATGTCTGGCAATCATTACTGAGACCAAGCCACCTGTGACCTGCAGAAACAGGGCAGATAGGGGTGAAATGCAGCCATTCCCACACAGCAGCTCTGGGGCTGCTTTTGAACCCCCATACCCAGAAAATGTGGGGCTTCAGCCCATCAGGACAGTGCCACATCCTGAAATCCCCCTTCTTCCATCGCCCCAGGCCACCTCAGGGCAGCAGCTCACCCCACTGTAGAACCTCTGGTTCGAGGCCCCATCTCTATTTGGAGGGTAATGATTAACCTGGAATTTTTTCCCCACCTCTTCTTTTAAATGCTCTGACATAGTGAAAGTGAAACAGTGCCGAGTCTTTTCCAGAGATCAAACAGGTGAAGGTGCTGGAGCTCTTGGGCAGGTGTGGACAGGCTTTGTTTTCCACTTTTAACAGCCTTTTTCAGAGGGTAAAGGAGGATGGAGAGTGGTGCCATTCCCAGAGGGAGTCCCTTGGCCAGCCCATATGTGAGGGGTGGTGCCCCAGCTAGCTGAGCTGGGGGAGCTGACCCAGACTGCCAGTGTGTCTCTGCTGGATTTCCTGCAGCACGGAGCTGCTCTCCCTTTCCGTGGATCACACCTGTGCTATCCCAGCTGGCGGCAGAGGGGATCACTTCGGTCAGGACTGGGGTATGTATTCCTTTCCTTCCCCATGGGCTCACACCTTTTGTTCCTTTTTCCCTGGCTCTCTCCACCATGCAGGTCACCCCTTTGACCACTGCTGCTGCTCCTCTCTGTCTGCAGAGCCCCCATGTGAGTTTGAGCTAGGATCTCAGTCTCCTTCCCACTGAAATCCCTGGGCAGTGGGGTGCCCTCCTCTCCCTCCCACCCTCTGTGTGGGCTCTGATGCCTGAGCCAGGCAGTGAGTGGTTAAATATTCTGTGAGAGTGTGTGAGGCAGGGTCTGAGCCCCACTGTGCGAGCAGCTCGGCAAACCCATGGGAAGATGCTGTCCCTACAGTTCACAGCCTGTCAAATAACCATGCACAAGGGAGCAAAACTCTGATTGAGGTAGGATGAGATCTCTTTCCAGAGTCCCACCCAACATGGCTGTTGACTGCAATAATTTTTCAATCTCTGACTTCTGTAAGCTGGACAGTCCTGAGACAGGCAGCTCCTGTGTCACCTCAAGCAGTAGCTGTTTCTAATAATTTGAACTGTTCAGTCTGCTGCCTTAAGCCTGCTCTGCAGAACTGTGGCATTTTCCATCCTCAGGCCTTTGCAATGTGTCAGCTGGTGGCCTGATGTGAGCCCTCTGCCAGGGAGGGAAGGCAAAACCTCTCTCCCCTCCTCTTCCCAAGCATCTGGGCCAGCCCTCAGCATGGGTAGAGGGGAGTTGGTCTGTCTGCAGCAGGGCAGGAGCTGAGCAAGTGCAGAGGATGTGACTGCAGCCCAGCAGCACTGGCAGGAGCACTTCTGCCAAAATCTGGAATCTCCTGCAGCATCCCCTGCAGCTCGAGCAGAGGTTTGTTTGACCTTGGAGGCACCCATTCTTGGCATGTTGGGATGCAGTGCTCTGAGGCAGGATGAGTGATGTGAACTCTTCCTGCATGGTACAGCCTCCTGTGCTGTAACCATGACGATTCAGAGTGCAGCGACAGCTGTGGCTTTGATGGAAGGGACTAGAGCAGATCTCAGCCACCCGCTGGGAACCGCTCACCCCTGGGCCACCTACAGCAGCAGCAGCTCAGGGTTTGAGCAGGGCAGAAGTGGCAACAAAACTCGAAGTTGTCATATTCACATCAGAAAGTGCCTACACCCCAGTGAGATTCAGGAAGATTATTATTCCTGCATGGCTGGAAACCCACCTAGAAGAAGGGAAAATAAAACCATATCTGATTAGTCACTGAAATGGTGTGTTTACACAGATTTCAACATCTTTGATATCTCATGGTTCCTTGGTGCTGGAGAAATAGTTGCCTCTTGCCTGGTTTATGGAGTTAAGTGGAGCTTTCCAGAGCCCCAGGTGCAGGCCAGCATCTGGTGTCTGTGTGTAGAGAGATTGTTTCAGCAGCTACAGGCTACAGCACCTTGTCCAGTCCTTGTATTTAGGCACAGCAAAGGAATGGGCCAGATTTTCAGTCTGGGACTGACTTTGGAGACATAGTAATACCCTGTTAACAACACCTCTAATTATGCTCTTTTATGCATTTCAGTGATTACCATCAACCTGTTTGGTAAACCTCCCGTTGAAAGACAAGAAAAATAAAAATATGGAGTTAGACACAAGGAGTGTGGCCTCAGAACCAGCCTCTCCAATCAGTGCTGGGGAGGAAAAGATGGAGGTAATTTCTGAACTGAGCAGCTCAGATTTGCGGAGCAGGGACAGTGGGTTCTTTGAAAGAGGTATTAAAACAATGTTAAGTATCCGGAAGTCAAAACGAAGTCCAAACAAAGAGAGAGGGAAGGAAGATACCGGCACTTGGAAAGCAAAGATACTTCTGCGAACACTCAAGAGCTACGAGGAGAAAAAACCCACAATCTGTAATGGTGTGGAGAAGATTGGTGAAATAAATGAGCCCATTGAAGCAAAACCTCTTTCAGGTAAGATGCAAAACCACCAGTGTCATTTTCTTGGCAGGATAAATGTAACATTAATTCACAGTGTGCAAGACTTGGGCCCAACAGAAGTGCTAAAGAACCAGGCATCCCTTCACAAGGGAGAGGCAGCTGCACCCCATGCATGGACTGGTTGGGTGTTACCTGGCCCAGCCTGGGCAGGCTGTCACTGAACATGCTGCTCTGTCGCCTTCACTGGTTTAGTTTAGCCTACCTATCAACCTGTCAGTGTGCTAATGCCCATCATACATATCAGTCACCAATCTGCTGAGCACACTCTGGGAACTGCTGGTCTGACAAAACCTAGAAGTGCAGTGTGTTATTGCCTGCATTGCCCTTCTGGACAATTTCTGCTCTTCAGCTCTCAGACTGCTGGTCTTCTGGCTGTGCTCTGTAGGGTGCTGCAAGGCCATGAGGGGAAAAAAGATGGTTTGGCTGTGATCTGGTTTGGAAGCTCCACTTTGGTTCCTAATCAGAGAGACTGTCTTGCAAAGAGACTTCCACAGATATTTTGCTCTCTTGTATCGACTTTCTGCCTGTCCTCCTCACAACAGCAGTGCTGCAAGTATTTGCTGTCTTTCTCAGGCTGGTTACTCTCATGTGTTTTGTCAGCATTATATAGATAGGTCTCAGTCAAATTATAATAACTCCCTTTAACTTAGCTCTCACCTTTCCCTAGACATGGGCAGACTGCAATGACTTTGATCATGGTTTGAGCACTGCTCTCCTCCCCCTTCTCAAGGCAGAGGTGCTAGAATGCATTCACCTGGAGATAGACTGAGGTGGGACAACATGACTTGACCTTTCCTCAGTCTAAATTGCTAGAGAGAAATTCTTGGTGTACTGCATAGGGTGCCACAGGGATCAGATAGAAGGGCTGACATTGCCTCACAGCTGTAATGTGCTCTACTGTGCTGTGAAGTGATTTACTGCTTTGCATTGATATGTTTTGAGGTTGATAAGCTAGATCTCATAAACTTTGCTAGTCTGATCTCCAAGGGTCATAGATGAGGAGCGGCAGAAAATGTTATCACAAGCATTCTGATTTCCTGCAATAAGTGAGATGAGAAATTGCATGAATAATACCCATTCTCTGCCAAATAGTTTGTGTTTGGCCTGGACTAGGGCAGCTCTGTCAGAAACACATCCCATCCTGAGATAAGTGTGGCAAGTGATAGAGACTCCACCATGTGCACCATTAAGCTGCATAATAGTTAATTGCCTTTCAATTGTCTTCCTTCAACCACCAGCTGGCTGATCTTGTATTGCTAAATTAAAGATCCATTTAGCACCCAACATCACCTCCCTGAATAATTATCCTAGATGGTGATTAAATGGTGTTTTCTCACTTTGACAAACAGAACAGAATGTATTCCTCTAGTCTCTCACTGCAAGCATTTGTGTAAACACAGGTTTTATATTCATTTATCTAGAAGAGACTAAGTTAATTGGTAGAATTTCCCTCCCTTCTGAGTGCAGAAGCAACTGTAGCACCATACAGGCACTCAAAGATCTATGTGTTCTGTGATGCACTAATAGTTGGGTTATTTGGCCATATTTTTGTCTTCATACACATACTCTTATGCTACAAAAATTGCTCAGTACATATGGTATAAAACTTGTGTGCAGACAAGCTATGAACCAGTCCTTCATATATTTGAGTGCTCTCCAATTTTTCCATATCATTTTGTATGTATATGTCCCAGAAGCAGTGGTCATACATGCCTAAATTATATCCTTTCCTTTCTCTTTAATATTTGCCTTATGCTCAGTGTCCAAGTGGGATCTCCTGTTCAGAGCATCTATTAATGGTGCTGGAGATGGGGAGAGCTTCCTGGGGTCTCTCAAAAGCTAACAGTGCTCTTGGATCTCCTCAACACATGGCAATACTTCTTATCTTACGGGTAAATAGGCAGCGGTCCTTGCATGAGCAAGACTTTGAAAAATGGGAAACTCAGTAGACCTCAGCCACTTTGGAGGAAGCAGTATTTGGTGACTTCCCCCCAGCCTTAGCCAACACCAGCCAGTTCTGGTAGTGGGTGCCAAAAGCAAAGGAGCTGGGGAAAACCCACACAAGACAGGAGCACCAAAAATCCACAGATTTAGATGCCCCTCCAGTGCACACAGCTCCCCAAACCACTCAGGGGCGGCTGTGCTCAGCACTTGGGAAAAAAAATATCACTGGTTCAAGGCTGTGCTGGGCACCTGACTGAAGGCTTTCATACAGGAGGCTCTCTCAGAGCCCTGGTATCTCTGAGGACATGCTTGAAAGTGGGCTGGGACAGACATAACCATTGAGTGAGATATCTGACCCAAGAGCTCAGGACACTCAAAGGGTCCTGAGGGACAATCAAACTGTCCTGCTCTGCTCCTTCCCACTACCCCAGGCAGAACCCTGGGCTCTCTCCCTGCCCTCTTGGGCAGCACATGAAATGCCCTTTCAGCGAGAGGTGCCAGAGCTGGGCTGCACCACCATGGCCACCTCAGCAGGAGAGCTGTCCTGAGCACAGTGATATGAAGGGAAACAAGGACATCCAGACGAAAGGAAATCCTGCTGGTAAGATATATCCTGAACCATTCCTGCTGCCAGCTCCACCTCATCTCCACACCAGCACAGAGGCAGAGCCAAAGGTGGTTTTATGCTGCCTGAGCCTCCAGGGTCCCCCTATGCTGTCTCATCAGCCTTTGCTTGAGGTCTTCCTGTGATGTTATCAGCAGGTTTTTTTGATATTTCCTGTCTCTGTAACCAGCTGTTTAGGGATGTGCCTCAACTTGCAGTGATTGCATTCCCACTGTTTTCCTCTCCTGTGTCAAACAGGAGCTGGACAGATCAGGGAGGCCTGGGGGCAATCTCAGAGGCACTGCTGGGACCTGACTACTCTGAACAGCCCCCTGCAAGTCTCCCTGTCAGGCAGCTTGTCCTGTAACCAACCTGTCAATATCCTAATGCCTGCTTTTTCCCAACCCCTTCCCCCTTCTTTCTACAGTAATGGAAATCAATGAACTTATTCAGAAACGACAACTTTTGGAAGCATTTGCAAGTATCAAGTTAATGGAAGATGAGACTATCTCTGAATGGAATGCTGAGAAATACAGTGATAACCCCCAGGAGTTTGTACGGAAATCCAAGGATGTGGATTTGCTTTATAACTCCATCACAAATGTGATCCAATCCATAGTGGAGGAAACACTGGAGGATCCCACTTTAGAGGAGACCATGCTGACCTCCATGGTGACTTTAATTGCCCGTGAAGAAGCAGCTCATCCCAACACAGACAGTGCTGCTCATCCTGGGTCAGACTTGCTTGGCAGGCCCAGAAAGTGGAGGGAGTGGTGGAGGGAAGCTGTCAACGAGAGTGCAAGAAAAAGAGTCCTGAAGGCACCCATGGCATCAAGGGAAGAAGCAATTTCTTGGCTTGATCTCCACTTACATTTCCTCCAGGAACGCCTGAGGGAAGATTTACTGAAAATTAAATTATCAGTAAAAAAATGCTATCCAGAGGAGTACCAGGTGTGCGACACATATGTGGAAGCTTTTCACAATGCCATTGCCTCACATTTGCAAGAACTCTCCCAGAGACCACTGGACTTCCATGAGCTCTACACCTTGCTCATCTGGGTGGCCAACACCTACCACAGGTGAGCTACTGTGTTTGCCACAGTGCCTCTGCCTCCTCCAGGGAGCCATGGGGCTGTGGGGCACTCTGAAAGCTCTGAGCCATTCTTAGTTTTCCAAGTGAGCAAGACAGATGCAGTGACGACAGCAGAGCCAGATAACAAATTTGTTAATAGGTGGGGACAAAGGTCTGTGCATAAAGCACTTGCTGCTTCTAACAGATCTACAGAACCCAACTTTCCCCTCCCTCTCCCACTTGCTGTTCCCATGTGCCCGGAAGCTCCTCCTTGCATTTGATAAAACTGTTCTGATAAACCTGCTCCTTTCTGCAGATATTTTGCAAGATCCAACAGCTGTTCAGTGACTTTTCCAGGCACAGGGAGGGGCCTGTGGGGGAGGTCTTTTTCCTGTTTAATTAAAACTGTGATGCGTTTGGAAACAGGCCACATTAACCCCCATGCATGGGGTCAGAGTCCTCTTGAGGAGGAGTCAAGACATCACTGAGGATAATTAGACACATGAAAACAAAGGCTCTGTCTCAGATGTGTCTGCTAATTGAATGGGAGGGTTTTAAGATGGCTTACAGCTCCTTGCAGTTCAGGGGTCTGGAAAAAAAAAGCATGTGGAAACAGTTACATCAAAACAAAATTGTGTCTGTCCTGGTAGCTGGTCTACAGGTATGGCCTGAACCAGATGTCCAAGGAAGGGGCAAAAACAAACCCATTGGCAGCCCTCAAAAAAACAAAGAAGGAGTGAAGGCAGCCCCTTGCTCAGGATAATGCACAGAGAAAAATCACAGGCTGACACGAGCCGTGATATGACACTGCAGAGGAGGCAGAGAGATGGGCTGACTCCAAAGCAACGCGTTACTACAGGAATTACCCTGAAAGGCATTTTGCAAGCTTGTAGTTGAATGAATCAGCTTCACATTGTTTATTTTAAAAAGTAAATTCTCATAGCACTTTTCACGTCCAAACAACTCAGAAGTCTCATGATTTCTGAAGTGGGCTGGAACCTTAGATCATTTTGGGTTTGAATAATTAGGCTTTTGAATAGAAAGGAAAGATTTTCTTTTTAAACCTTGAAAACAGGCAGCACAATTTAAGCTTTAAGTATATTTCTCATGGCTTAATAATTATGTAGCTCATGCTGCATGAATATTCCATCAGTTTATTCACACTCGGAGGCATTATAATTTGTTCATTTGATTCTTTCCAGTGAACTCTTTCTGGGTCACCCCGATCTCAAACCAGAGGTTAGGGCAGAAAACCTTTCCCTACTGTTAACACCAGCTGATTGGGATAAACTGAAAAATGACTACATTGCTTCTGCAAAGGTGAGAGTTTGGACCTAGTCCCCACGTGCCCCCCAGGGAAGTTACAGGAGCCCCAGCTTCCCAGACAGAGGTCTTGGATTACTGCACTGTGGTTTCCAGCCCTACCAGGTGCTGAGTCCTACTGGCCCCACAGAGAGTGGCCTGTAATCTAAAGCAAAAAATTCCTGAACACCAACTTGGGGATCCAAGCAGAGCCAACAGGACTGTACCAGACCCACCCAGTATGGCAGAGACTTACTGAAAGGTCGTAGCTGGGCTTCACCAGATTGAATGCATTGTAAAGCTAGGGGTAGGTAAAGGCATTTGAGATGCTACTGTCACTATGTGGGATCTCCTCCAGCACATCTGAGGTTTGCTATTGGCAGATTTTGGGCATTCCCACCAGAGGACATACTCATGGTTTGTGTCCTCTGATGAAGCCACTTCCCAGTCTTTCTGCAGTCCTTGTCTGTCACCCTGTGTAAGACTTTCCTGGCTCTATGCTGGGCTCAGACGTTTTATTGCAAATAATTTCGGAATCAGGGCACAGCTCAAGGTGAGCTCAAGGTGCCAAGATGAATGAAATCAGCATTTCTCTACCGTGCTGGTGAAAGATCACTTTGTTTCACCAGCAACAAGATTGATTTATCAGCCGGGGCTGAACAGTGCTGCCGCTTACCTGACAGGCTGTACCACCGGAAAGGACGGGGTTGATTTTTAATCCTGACCCTGTGCATTCCTTGTGCTGGAGGACTTTGCAATCAAGCAAACAGCTGACCCACTGTTCCCTGCCAGGAGAATGACTCTCCTTTGATTTGGGAGCACTTTGCCCACACACAGCACAGCTCCTGGTTTCTCCTGAGGTCCTGTTTAGACCAACAGGTCTGGAGTAAGGCCAGTGGCTCTGCTCGCCTCCCCATGAGGTGTGTGTCAGCCACACACAGGTGCTGATGGACCAAAACACAGCGAGGCGCTGTGCTCCTGTTCACTTCATTATCCTGAGCTGCATGTTTCCTTCCTATGTTTAACATCTAGGGGAAAATCAAAAGTTATTTTGGAAACATCCTGAGACTAGAGGTCACGGAGAAGTGGGAGAAGGAAGTTCATTCAGAAGAGAAGGAAAACCTCTACCACGCCTCACTCTCTTTTGATATTCAAACGGTATTTAATTAGCTGGGGGAAGGTTGGGGGTGGGGAGGTATCTCTGTGGCTCCAGGGAAACTAGATCGTTCCCTTCTGGGGTGGAGGTACCACCTCCTGCTATAATTTATGTAAGTCACGCAATGGCAGAATACATTAGAGCAGAAAATGCCGTTTATTACAACTTTTAGCTCTCCCGCTTGCCTTCTAGCTGCAAATTAAACCTGCTGTCAATTGTGTCAGCAACATAATAGGCAACTGATTTTAAAGTCCTTAAACCTCTTTGATTAGGAAGAAGAAAGAGAATTGGAAAAAAGGTGGAAAGAAAAGGTTTACTTGAAAAAACCTTTGGCTTAAAGAGCAACTTTGTCCCAGGGCTGTGGAAGCCAGGGAAAGGCCGTAGGCAGTGACAGCCACTCCAATTTAAACAGTACCAAAACCAAAAGCCCCTACTAGCTTTAGGGACTACAGGGTAATAAATGCAGGAGGAGTTTGGATTAATTCTCGTCATTCAATTGGTTGAGTCACTTCAATTAAATAATACTAACAAAAAAAAAAAAAAGAGAGGGAGAGAGAAAGAAAGAAAATCAAAGAGTTTTGCCTGCTTATATGACTCTTTTTCCATAGAGGAATATCACACATTATGTGATCATGGGGAAGGCAGGTCTGAATTGATTTAGCAGATAGATAGGATGCCTTGGGAAGTACCAGAGTGGGCCTGCAACATGCCTCACTGCAGAAATGCAGCTGGGGTTGTGAGAATGGGAATCTGGGAGGAGTTCCAGTGCAAACAAGATTTCAGGGTGATGCCTGACCCTCTGTGCTGCCCTGGTATGACTCCTGAGAAGGAGGCTTGTGTGGACCCTCATGATGGGGTCATACACGGGGACAGCTCAGCTCCCCTTGGGCTTTGAGTTGGGGATTGATCCCTCCAGAAATTCCCCCCAAAACAGGAGGATGACACCCAAACACCCTGGAGCTCCAGCCAATACTGCCTCTCACACTCAGCAGAAGGGCATGAGGCCTTTAGAGATGAATGAGTTTATCCAAATCAGTTGGTGCTTCTTGGCCCATTCTGCACTATAATTTTTAAAACTGCCAGAGATTAATGAAAACCTCCTGGCAACAAGTTATCTGTTTGCTCCTTTGCTAGATGAGCTATTCTTACTAAACAAAGCTGCATGAGATGGTTGTGAAGGATATTTCACCTGTGCTTGTCCCACTCACTGGAGTTTCTTCATTCCCTTTTCTAGATCATTGGGGAGCACATGAAGTTATCTGGAGCTATCAGCAGAAGCCTGGAAACAAAAATGCTTGAATTGTGCATGGCAGAGCTGCTCGAATTCATACCAAGGTCATCACTGCTCTGGGCAGCACTTTCTTTCCAAATGAGTTCCACACTGGTAAAAAAACGGGGAAAAGGTCCATGCACTGGACCAGACACTGGCACTGAGCAGGCACAGGGCTGTTCCTGAGAGAATTAGAGATGAGCCCAATAATGAGCAAGCTGCAAAACAACTTGGAGGGAGGCATAAACAGACCCAGATGGGACACTTGTGAGTCCAAAAATCTAATGTCAGAGCTCTGGGAAGTAGCTGCTGTCTGGAAAGGGATGGGGCCACTGCAGTCCCATCCACCCAGGACTTTCATGACATTGAATGCTGGTCACTTGCAGCTTCAGCCATGAACAAGCACCCCTCGGATCCAAAGGCTGCTTGCCCAAAACATCATCTAGATACCCTGGGATGAGTCCTGATGAGCAGTTTTCTCTGGCATCCCGTGTCTATGGGCATAAAAAATTGCTGATGAGACCCTCTCTCCTGCACCCTGGCAAAACACAGTGCTGGACTGCCTCCTGAATCCCTTAAAATTTACCCAGTGTCCAAAGGAGATTGCTGACATGTTTTTTCCTTTTTTCTTCTTTTCCCCCTTTTTGTTTTCTTTTTGAAAATAATTTTTTCTTAATTTTTTTCATTTTCTTTCTTTTTTTATTGTTAAAAAAAATTGTGTAAAATGCCAGCTGGAGCAGCCAGGACTCTCAGATTAATGGAGCACTGAAACTTAAGCTTTTACTTAAACAAACCTGAGATGCAAGTGGCTGAGGCCAGCTCAAGCAGGTTCCTTTACTCTGACAAAGAATGGGACCACCAGGCACAGCCTGCCTGAGCACACAGCCTCCTGCCTCCAGCATGGACCTGGCTGTAAAACAGCCATCAACCCCCTAAACTTGGTGCTACACAAATAACAGCTACCTAACAACCATGATGAGTTTTTTTGGGAGGGAAGGTAGGTCTGCTGCCCTATGCCTATTCACCTTCCATTGGAAAATCAGCCCTCACTAAATCCTTTCCCTGTGTGCTTAAAAGGCACATCATATATTTCCCCAAAAGCCAGAGTAAAGAAGGCTCAGGCTTATAAGCCTGTGTACCAGAGCTGCAATTAAACCCTCAGCGTGAGGAAAAGTCAGAGATTTGGCCTCCCAACATCCCTGGCATCTCTCCAAAAGTGCTGCATATCTGCTCAGGCGAGCGCATCCTAAACCCGTAATTATCTGCCATCTATTCCCCTCCACTGCACACAGATGTTATGACAGCTGGAAAAAACTTGTCTGCATACAGAGGGGACAGGTTGGGCCAGCCATGGGTGTCTCCTGACACCACCATGCACACAGAAGATGAGGCATCCTCAGAGCCCCCATCATTAATGTTACCTGGGTCTATTTTCCTACAGGTTTGAGCAGGAGTTCACGGCGTGGAGCTCTGCCCAGGACAGCCCCATCTTTGTGCCCTATCTCGTTGCCTACATCAACAGCTTCCACGACCTGGTGTAAGTCTGCTCCCCCCGAGCTGAGCTGCCGTGTTTCTGGGGTCTGGGAGGGTGGCAGGATCTGGAAAGGAAAGACTTTTGAGGTGCCCTGGTGGGTGTTCAGCCTTCAGCCCTTCTCATCTCACGGGAGGATTTTCCCCAAGGGATGCAAATAAAAGCCAAAAGGGTGAAGAGACAGAAATATAGATGGATCCAGTGCTTGCATGAAAGTTTTAAACTCATTTTCAGGGAATTTTTGCAGCCTCACGGCGGGGGGGGGGTTCCATTTTTTTTTTCTGAAAGTTAGCAGTATAAACCCAGAAACATGGTCTCAAGGCTGCCTTTGGCACTGGGCTGGAGGAAACTCCATGAGAGCACTCAACCCAAAAATAAATGCCTGCCCATTGCTCTTGGCATCTGGAACTTGCAGGGCTTTGCATGAATTAATTACTTCAAGCCACGTGTTGGAAAATGCCTCTGATGAACAGGTATCATCAGTGTTGACTATCGCAGATCTGACTATCCTTCACCCCCTAAGTGAGATGGTGGCAGTGAGTGCATGGCCCAGGGTCTGCTCCATCAGCCCGTGCTGAGGCCCCAGGGCTTGTCGGCATCTGGGGTCATCTCTGCCATGCAGATGAGGTGCTTCGGTTTGCCCACCTAGGAAAAAAACACAGGACTAGTGCGTGGGCTCTGGCCACTCAAAAGCTGGGGCTGTGATCTCCAGCCCGTGCTGCTGCACCGCTGCCTGGCACTGCCTGCGGCAGGGATGCTCTGTGCCAAGTGTTATCCAGGGGATGGAGGGGATTTGGTGCTCGGTGTCTCACAGGAGCCGGCGGCTCCAGCCGCAGCGAGCACTACCTCTGGGAAGTCTCTAGATGGCAGAGTCTCTCCAGCAATGCTCACCTCGCCGAGGAACTGCCTTTCCTTGCCTCCTGTTGCTCCTGCGGAACAGTGCTGCCCCTTCCCCGAGAGCTGGCAGTATTTGGGAGGTGGATTGGCTCTGATGGGTTTGTTCCTGAGCCAAGCTAAACATTCATCAGCCTGAGGTGATGAGCCGTGGGGCAGGTGTAGGAATCCTAATAGCATGATTTTTTGGATGCTGGACCCAGACTTCAGGTGTTCAACTGGAATTAGAGTCCTGAGCTCCAGTCTGGGATGACGGGGATGGTGTTTATAGTCCTGGGATGGCTTTACAGTCGCGCCAGAACAGTCTCAGACACATAAATACTGGGCAGTGACAGGAACCTGCTGCTCTCTGTGTTTACAGCAGTAGATGTGGCACATCCAGGGAAGCTCGGGCATCGCTGGTGATGCCTTTTTTTGTGGTGGTGCAGCCTCAGTTCCTCAGTTCCCCCGACACCAACACAGAGCATGTTACAGTGGGACAGGGATGGAAAGTGAGAAGAAAGCCAGAAGCTTGCAATGTCCTTAAAGCACACACAGAGATTGGGAATTTCATTAACCTCTCAGAAGTTTTCTTTCTCATAGGGTGAAACATTGCAGTAGTATGCACTGTCCTTAGGAAATTCCACAGGTTTCCATCCCTGTAGTTACCATCCCAGCTGCTGCTGATAGATATTGTGTGGGGTGAGTCAGACAGGCTCTGGGGGGCACAGGGCCAGCAGCGTTCCCTTCTCTGGCTTTATTATTTACTTTCTCTTCCCCCATAGCCCTCAATACTCTCCCAGGTACCTGGAAATCATTTAGCAGAGATGCTGCTCAAGTGAAAAAGCAACCAGCCTACGCAACTGCTCTGCATGGCTGCACTGTCCCACCTGATGAGGAAATCTGTGGGGTTTTTCAACCACAGTTACTCAGCTATGATTCATTTTCAATGTGCAGGATTGTGCAAAAAGAGCCATTACTTGGTCCCATTAAGTGTTTCCAAGAGGAAGTACTAGAAACACAAGTTTATTTAAAAATAATATCCAACATGCTAATCTAGATAAAATGCTTAGGACACTGTAATAGTTTACATTTTAACATTAACTCATTGGTGATCTCTGTCTCTCTGTAGGTCAGGGTTAGAAACAGTGTTTAAAGTCAGCACTGAGGAACTGCAGAAGATTTTGGCAGCTCTGACAAAGAACTTCACAAATATTTTTTTATCCAAATTAAGTACAAAAGCACAGGTAAGAGGATCTTGGCCACATTATTTCCTAGACATAAGGGTTGTGTGCAACAGCTGAGGATCATTGCCCTTCCCTTATCTCACCAACTAAAATCTCATTTTGCAGCACATGACATTATGCTCCCTCCAAAATGACTCATGTCTCACACCTGTAGAAATCCTCCTTACAAAGCAACACTTCCAGCATTCTGGGAATTTGCCATGAGCAATGATACATTTGTCAAGCTGTTAATAACAATCAAAGGAAAAGGGTATTTAGCAGCTTCCAGTCTTTCAGGCAAAGCAAGGGGGGAAAACCTTACCCAAAGTGAAGCACTGGAGAGGCCAGCTGAACACCACCAATTTGCCTTCTATCAAATAATTTGGATTTTCCAGGACTTTGATTTATTGATTTGTAGATCTGCCATCACAGTCTGTTAAAAACCTCTTCAGATAGGACAGAATTCATTCAGGTGGAGGTGGTTTTTCCAGGCTGTTCCCATGGTGACAAAAGACTGATTGCTCCAGAATGAGGATGCTAAAGGTCTGGTAAAATTGATAAAACTCTGATAAAACTATGATATCAAAACAATTGATAAAACTCTGATAAAATTTGACTTGTGTTAAGAGGCCTAAAAGGCAATGTGCTGCAATGAAGTTTGTGCTTCTCAGGTGCTGTAGATGGGCCTTTCTGCTCTCAGCCAGTTGGGGTCCACCAGTTCTGGCTGGTATAACACAAGAGATGGGGGAAATCAAGTCTTTGTTCCCATCCCTTTTCACTCATCCTAATTCACTTTCTAAATCCCCAAACACAACTTCCAGAAACCAAGACAGTCATGGAACTTCTCCAACATAAGCCAAGCCCTCCTGGCCAAGGGGACTTTCCAGTGACTGCAGATCTTGTCTTGGAGCCTGAGCAGCAGGCGAGGAAAGGCTCCAAGCCAAGGCATTGAGCAAGAGAACTGAAATGCCGTGAGAACTGAGAGAGGCCGTGGCAAAGCATTTCTAAACAGCTCTCCAGCAGGCTGGGAGCACAGCAAGGGGGAAATAATTAGGAAGAAGATTGCCAGGAGTCTGAAGACAGAGATCCTGAGAGCTTGGAGGAGAAAAGGGGACATGCCAGAGGTAGGATATTTTGCATCTAGCCCTTAGGGGAGTCTCTTCCAGGTACCACCAGAAGTCTTTAGCAGATACTGCTGTTTCTATGTGAAGGTACATTACCTCTAGGGACCCAGCAAGGAAAATAACCTGTTGAGGACACTTGGTCAGAGTACCTTGTAGCAAGGACAGATGGGAAACAGTGCCATCACTCCCATGTCATCGCTAATCATGAGCCATCAAGCCAGAGACACTCCCAGCTGCCATTCCCCCACCACCACATCAGAGCAAGAAGCAGAAGGAAAATCCCAGTGAGACTTCATGCAGGTCTGCAGGAGTACAGGCAGCTTTCTGGAAGGGCTGTGAACACAAAGAGCTTGATTTCCTTATGGAGAAGGCTGTAGAGGTGATGGATTACTGGGCTAACTTCCCACAGATTCACTCCCAAGTGACTTCTCGTTTCCACAGCTGATGCAAACCCATGCAACTCTGGTATACAGGTTTGCCCACCACATTCTGTTCTAGTCATGCCAGAGTTTCCTGTGATTGATGTTCACATCTCTTTCTTCACCAGTACATTAGAGATACACATTTATTTACCTAAAGCAATAGAGCTGGTGCATCAGAAGGTGGCACAGAGCAAGGAAATGAGGTATCCTAAACAAGCCTTTAATGCCAAAACAGCTTCTGCTCAGGGAATGATGCTTCTCCCCTCTGAACTCGAGTGCCTCCCCAGGAAGGGGAGACATGGGTCTGAATTCCCTGGCGGGACAAAGAAACCCAGCCTGCTCCTGGTATGTCTTCATGCAGAGGAGGTGCTCTGTGCTTTCAGTTCAAGGCTGAGATCAGGTGTATAGCTGGGTGCCTTCAGCTAGGGCATCAGCAGCTAGTCTGAATACACCTGTGCCATCACTGAGTTGGTCTTTTTACAGCCACTCCTTAAGAAAATCCTGACCAAGAACTGGATTTTGACAATGGAAAGGCCAGACTCGCTGGCGTCAGCAGTCTCGCAGTTCTCCGAGCACCTGCAGCACATGAGGGAGCCCCTGGGGCAGGTAGGCAGCTGGGCCCACACCTGGGCACAGGGATGCTGGGGGGTCACACCATCATTTTCAGGCTGTGGTCAGACCTGCAGACTTCTCTGCAGCAGTGGTTGCTCTTTATGACTGGGGGGGGATGCAGATATGAGGGAGTTCTGCTATTACTGTATTTCCCCATGAGAATAAAGAACAACTTTCCTTCCTGTAGCTTAAATACAGGAACTAATATTGTTTAAAGAAGAACAAAAAGCTCCATTGAGAATTACTGGACATTACAGTACCATGAGTTGCAGGCTTATATGCTCCTTTCACATCTGTGCAGTTTGCAGGTGTGAAATAAATGGGTAGGTGACAACAGCTCTACATTTAAAATCTGCAAGGACCATCAAAACTGGCTTTTAATACAATCCTAAATGTCCCCCTCTGCTACTAAGGATCCAAACTGCCATCATGGGCAATTTCAGGGTGAGAGGTATTTCCATGGCATTCCCTTGGGCACAGCCATTGCTCTGTGCCAGATCAAGGGGCTGTGAGCTGCTGACTCCCTTTTGCAGGCCTGGCCTGGGCAATGTGTGCTGATGTTGTGCTGCTTTCCTGTACCTCCTCTATGCCCTCAGGTGCTGCCAAAGAGCTGACAGAATTCCCTGCACTCTCTCACTGCCTTGGCCTTGCATGGGAACCACAGAAAAACAATGAGGTTTGCTTATTTTTTTAACCAGGAGCTTCTACGAGAAGTTCATAAATACGTGGTAAAGGAATATATCACACAGGCCATCAAACCCAGATGGAAAATGAACAGGGAGACACGGCAGCAAGTGAGCAGAAAGATGAGCCTGGAAGCTGCAATCATTCACAATACTCTCATGGATCAGGTATGTGAGTTCTCTCCTGGCATCCTCTGACTGCCCTGCTCCCACTTGGCTTCCCACTTGGTGCAATATTCCCACTTGGCTTCCCAGAGATGAGGCAGCAGTCTCTTGAGGAGGCCAAGCCTCAAGAAATATAGAAGTGCTTAACAGAGAGCAAGCAATGTGGTCACTGCAGGTTCATGGTGTGGGTTTCCAGCCTGGCAGCCTCTCTGCATAGGCAGCTTGTGCATGCCCAGCTGGCAGCTCTCTGATGGCAGCACCTGGTGTTTTAACATGTTCCCAGGGGCATAGGGGCTTTGCATAGGGTGGTTCATGTGCTCTAGGATCACACTCATCCTGTAGCAGCTTCTTCCTGAGCCTGTCCCCTTAGACCATGGGATACACTTTGTCACCAAAGGATCCCTGCACTGCATACACCTCATGGAGATGAGTCCCATGAGAAGGTCCATCTGGGTATACAGTCAGTGTACAGCAGGGTGTGGGGAGAAAGTGGTGGCTGTCTGCATGCTTTGTGACAAGACAACTGTTACAACCCACCCCTGAAAGTGAGTGGAATAACTGAAGTTCCTGTTAATAAATCCCTTGGGCCAGATTAGAGTGGAACAACACTGAGTGACCAGTGTTGATTAGATAGATAGATAGATAGATAGATAAATGATATAGATATAGATGATATAGATATGCCTCTGTATGTGTGTGTGTGTGTGTGTGTGTGTGTGTATGGCAGGTTTATTTTAGAACAATTCGATTACAATGGAAAGGAGGTGTGTAGCCATTTTGGTTATCACCTGTAGTCATATAACAATATAAAAGTATAAAAATATCACTTAAGAAAATACATAAGGAAAAGAAAGAAAGAAAGGATAAGAGTAGATAGCAGAGAGGAAAGGTATCCAGCGACAAGATTTGATTGTTGCAATTTAGGTGTCTGTTGGTCAAAACTATGGTCACAGTTGGTCAAGTCATTAACCTTTAGCATTGCCATCTCTCACAGCAACATCAGTCTGGGATTTTCAGGGGAGTCAAATTTAAATTAACTGGATTTTGCAGAAAGTCAGGCATCCAGGGCACTAAATCCCCTCCCAGACATGAGGCACATGAAACTATCAGGCAGCAGAAGGTGAAGTCTCTCGCATCTGCTGCTGTGCTGCACCACAGCCACAATGCCCTGCACAGGGTCTGGCTTGTTTGGGTGCTCGTGGGCATTGGGAAGTGCAGGATCAGGGCTCAGAGAGCTCCTGGGGGTGCCTTGCCATTGCCACCCTGCTGCCTGCCTGAGGCAGCTTATCCTACCTGCACCAGTCCTGGCTCACACCAGTAAAAACATCCTGCTGCCATGCTCTCACCACGGGAAAAAAGGCATTCAGCAGGTGCTGCTGTCCCTGATGTCCCTGCGTGACTATTTGCCCACAGGGCTCTGATGCCGACTGGCTCCTCCCTGCCATAGCCCACATTGCCAATATCATTGGAGAGAAGAAAAAAGACAAGATCAAGGCGTATGTCAAGGAGCTGTGCCAGGATTACCCGGATATCAGGTACATGAAACTGCAGATGCCAGAACTGTTGGGCTCCATCCCAAACAGCACCAGCTCTCCCTGTGCCTTGGCCAAGCTCTTCAGCTTCTCTTTGTTGGTAGCCACACATTAGAAATCAGGTTGCCAGCAACAGTGGGAATCTCACCTTATTTTTCTCTCTTTATGACTGCATAATTTTTCTCTTTTTCCCTGTCTGCTGCATCTTATGCACAAAAATTACCTTCAAAGCCTTTTCATTTTAGAATGGAATGGAATGGAATGGAATGGAATGGAATAGAATAGAATAGAATAGAATAGAATAGAATAGAATAGAATAGACTAGAACTGTTTCAGTCTATTAGGAAGGGACCTACAACAATCATCCAGTCCAACTTCCTGATCTCTTCAGGGCTGACCAAGTGTTAATGTAAACTTAAGGGCATTGTCCAAATGTCTCTTGAGCACTGACAGGCTTGGGACATCAAACACTTCTCTAGGAAGCTTGTTTCAGTGTTAGACCACCCCCTCAGTAAAGAAATGCTTCCTAATGTCAAGTTTAGATCTCCCCTGACACAGTTTTGAACCATTACCATGCATTCTATCACCAAATTCAATTTTATTGCTCCAAATGAACCTTGTTTCACAGTAAAGCTCTGGTTTGCTTTTCAGTGGATCACCAGTATCAGCTCTGTTTGCCAATTTGCAGGCTCCAGATTGGAGCAAATAGTTTGTCTCCTGTTCCCAGGCTCAGACCTCAAAGTGAGGCAGCCATTGACACAGTTCAGCTGCAGTTTCTGAAACAGCCTCAACACAACCATTAAATTTTGGAATAAATTACAAATTCTTTCTTTTGTACTTTCCATTTGCTGTGCCAAGGCTGCATCTGGAAAATTTAAAACTACTGGAAAAGTAAAGAAAGTGACTAGCTCTGTGCATGGCTAAGCAGCTGAGAATCAGAAGTCACCTCCTCTTCACAGCTCTTCTTTCAACCACTGAAAATGAATATCAGTGGTACAGTTTGCAATAAATTCCATTTCATCAGAGTAATTTCAGAAAAAAAAAGCCCCAAAGGTTTCAGTACTGGGTTACACAGTTCCTGATGTGTGACATTTATGCAATCCAAATAATTCATAAATTTAACTAATTGCTAGAATACTGAAGTGGACCCTCAAATATTGCAAAAAAAAGATCAAATTAAATACATTTTCCTCTCCCCAAAACTGAGGCTCAAAATTTTTCATAGCTAGATTTAACTTGAGTGGGTCAGATATGCTTCAGGCTTATCTGTGTGGGGAAATTCATGACATGGACATGTGAAGAAACAATTGCTCCTGGGTAATTTCCTAGGTGAATGCAATCTTACCAAAAAATCTTACAAAAAAACCCCAACCCAAATCCAAACAAAAACCAAACAAAACCAATTAAACAAACAAAACCCCAAAAGGTTTAATCCCAGGGGCCAGACTAAGCTGAAAAAGAGGCAGTGCCTGTTCTGGGAAGGATGGGGGAGGTAAATGATGGCTAGTCATCAATGATGGCTATTTGAAAATCATTTTCCAGTCAGAAAAGCCATTTACAAGGCTGTGATTTGTGGTACTTTTTAATCACTAGCTTCAGACCCAAGCCAGGTTTTAAGGCTTGTCCTCTTGGTTTATCTAATTTCTGACTTTTCATTATTGAGTAATATTATTTTTAGCAATGAAGTTTGGAAAATGGGGCGGAACCTGCTGGACCTGCATTGCTTCCTGTTCAGGTCCCTGTTAATTTTTCCCCCGAGTTCTCAGAGACATTGTTGGATTTGTATACACTGAGATTACTGGAACAGGGTATGTTTCCAAGTTGGCTTTCCAGCTCTAATCTAATTAGTGCCTGTCAGCTTCCTAAATATTAGAACTTCCATTACTCAGCTCAAAGTAATCATTAGACAAAAGGTCCACAGCCTCTCTGGAAAACTTGCAAAAGGTGTCACGGGTGTGGAGAGAGAGGAGGAAATTCCCTGAAGCACCAGCAGCAGCAGGGTGTCCCACCAGTGTGGTGTGGCAGGAGCTGCTGCTCGCTGGTTTGGTACCTCCAGAGGCTGCACACTCCCACCCTGGTGGCTCCTCCAGCCTGGTGAGGGGTCTGTCCCTGGCACTTTGCTATAGCCTTGCTCTGTCTCCAGTATGGTTGTTGGTTGCTCACCTCTGGGCTGGTTTTGCCCGCTGGGTCTGAGTGAGCTCTTGTTTGGTTTCTGCAGGAAGGAGCACATCCTGGCCATCCTGGCGCTCCGGGGGCTGGGGCGTGCCAGGAGAGCAGCGATTGTTCAGCAACTCCACCATGCACAGGAGAGCACCGACAGAGGGGAGGGCAGCTCACTCTTTGCTGAAATTGATGTTCCAGTAATCACCTGCTGCTTCTAACACAGGACCAAAACAGCAGTCAGCATCCTGCCTCCTCCTACGCTGCCTCCACGCATGATCCAAAATCCGCTACCCCACCTTGCTCCTCTGCAAACCCAAACTTTTGACTGCCGTGGGGAAAGGAGTAGTTTCCTGAACTTGCTACTCCAAATTCAGAACCCAAAGGCAACAGATGCGCCAAGACACCAACCTCCTGCAAGAGCTCCTGGGCAGCAGCTCCAGCCCAGGCACGGTGTCCACCTCATGCTCCATGTGGATTCTATAGCTGGGAGGCTGCTCCACTGTTTGGTACAAGATTGAATGTATTTTCAGAGAACAGGAGAAAACCAAAAGCAGTTCACTCAGAGCTATATTAAGGCCTCAACGCTATATTAAGGTTTGGACTGTGCTTTGCATAATTATACAGCAGCAGAGCAAGAGCCTCCCTCCTAATTAGTGCCCATGAGCAACTGAGGGGCAGAGCTTGGGCAGGGATGTGGTAGCACCCAAGTCTTATTTCCTCCCCCACAAACCAGCTGGCCAAGCTTGCATGACACAAGGTCATGACATTGTGACCTGAGGCCACAAACCACTACCTGCTGGGGAGCAAAACGCTGGGTAACCAAACCCCATGGCTGGGACACGCAGCACATGGAACACTCTGCCCTCCAGGATGGCCCCCATGGCCCCTCCAGCATTTCAGCAGATTTTCCTCACTCGTGGGCTGCCTTGCAAAACTCCTGTTGGACTGAAGATCTGTTCATGCCATCACATCTCTGTGTATACAGATGTGTCTGGATCAGATACGCCATGTGGAGAGAGGCTCCAAATTCTCCTTGACTTGGGGAAAGTGCCACCATGCCTCTAGTCCATTTTCTTGTATGTTTAGATGCATTTTAACAAATCTGTTACAATCTGACTGCAGTATGAAACCTAATGTGAGGTGGACAGAGAGTGCTACAGATGAGATCTTCATCTGGTGTAAACCAGCATCATCCCATTGATGGGCATGGATCACCACAGGGTTAACTCCATGGAGGATCCAAAGCATTACATCCAGCATCTGCAGGGGAGACTGAAAGACATTTAGCAGCTTATAGCTGTATAAATCTGATTTTATTTAATTCAATTTATCCTTTACGTTGCCCTCCACAGGATTTAATCTAAGACTTTACGGAGATGTGTTTATGATCTATTAAAATGATAAATTTAGACATGGCATAGCCTTGAACACTATTTTTTCTTGCAGCAGAGCTTACAGCATCCGCAGTGAGGCTCTATTGTTTCCTTTGCTTTGGGTTGCACTAGTGTAAGGCTCAGCCTGGGTGAGCAGCAGGTGCTGGTGACAGGCCAAGGGAAATGTTCTGATGGATAAGAAGTACAGAGTACACCTTCAATTCATGATCTTCACATGAAAATTTTTCTGAGGTAGACTTGTTACCTCCACAGTCAAAATAAGGTGTTTTTCTAAAGATGGCTTTGAAATATCAGGTATAAATTGAGAGCTTGAAGCAGGAAATCCTGGGAGGAATTTTCTGCCCTGCATCATTCTTCAATACAGTTCACGACAATTCCCACAAACCCTCAGATTGGTAACTCTCTGTATTTGCTATGGAGAAGGAGAAGTAAAATATTGTCTGATTCTCCCATTAGGCGTGCAGAACACATGAGCACTTCAGAACTCCCCTTCCATGTCCTGGGGACATGGTGCAAGCAGGGAGCCCCGTGATTACACCCCCCATGGCTCTGTGAGCTACATTTCCCATCCCAGCAGCAAGGAAGGGCATCAGTGCTGAGAGATTTACATTTATTGTTAAAAGGATTGGCTAAGTGGGAGAGATACAAAAAGGATTTTGACTTTTGCATACTAGGTCTGAGACTTCTAAAACTGCACCCCTGGTGTGCAGGATTTGAAGCTCTAAAGCCTCAGCAAGAGATTTTGTGCATCAGAAATTTCCCTCTATCACATATGCATCTCTCATCCAAGCACCTCAAGCAAGGCATCTGTGGCATTTTCCAAGTGCATTATTTAAATGCATATTGAGGTTTTCAATCTTCTTATTTTACTGGCAGACCCTCCACAAAGCAACTGCCCTTCCTGAGGCTCCAGCTGCCTCTCCCTGGGATTAGATAAGGTGCTCGGTTTCCATTTCCTAATAAAAGCAAGTTGCTGCCCGGAAGTCATGGAGGAAAGCTGGGCACAATGGTCTTCCTTTTGTCACAGCCTCTCCTGAGACACTCAGATCCTGCAGCCTGGCATCCTGTGAGCCAGTGCCAGGCACACAGCCAGCTTCCTCTGGGAGTTGCTGTTCTCTGGCTGCTTGCTCTTGAGCAAACCAGTATAAGGTTAACCCCATTATGGCATGGCCATGGTTCAGTCCTGCCCCAACAGCTGTACAAATGTAGAGGGGGCTGCAGGATGGGTAAGGAACAGGGGGGTTGCTTGGTCTGGGCTGTAGAGCAGACCCTGGAGCCAGCTGAGCAAGGAAAAATGAAGGGATGTGCTTTCCAAAATGAGCTGCTGCTGTCCAGCTGTCTTCTGTGGAAGTCCCAGTGTTCATTACAGCCATATTTCACATTCCAAAAAAGAGAAGAAAGGCCTCCCAGGGCTTTTGAATGTGGAATATGCTGCTCTTGTAAGAAAGTGCCAAGAAGCTCAATTATTACCCTGTTCTTTCCTTCTGCTTGTTTCTTTTCTGTGAAGAAAAACACCATGATCCCTATTTCTATCCCAGCACAGAGTTATATTCCCTCTAGGACACACTTCTCACTTTTGCCCTAGAGGGCCCAAGCTACAATGTGAAGATGCATCTCTGGTGAATAAAGCTGTCTCAGAAGTGTCCAACTAAATGGAAAAGCCAAACTCTCTCCAGATTTAGCTTCTCATGAGTGAATGCTGCATTTGGGAGGTGGGGGGGAGGCAGATCTGACACAGCTGAGAGTGTTCTGTGGGCGGTGAAAAATTTTTTTTGTTTCAGAGGTCTCTGATGTTTCACAATACTGTTTGTTTCTGGTTTGGGGTGAAAAGCAAAGGGTCAGTGAGGGCAGCTCATGAGCTGGCATTCGCCATCTGAGACCAGCCATTGGGTGCCACTATTTCAGCAATTTTTTTCTGGGAAGTTGTCCTTCCATGGAAGGAAGATATGGAAACAGGCTCACTCAAAGCAAGAAAGGAAGAGTACTGAGACATTGCAGTAAATGCCCAGGAGGCTGTCCCTCAGCTGGGGATCATAATCAATCAGTTAAAATATTCCCAAAAAAAGCCTTTTAGTACAGCACAACTATTATGTTTGGCTCCCTGCCATGTGGTATCTTTCAGAGATGAGCTCTTAATTTGTTTAAAATATTAAAGATGATCAGTGAGAAGTGGATTGATGCATTGCATCCATTTTACAGGCTGGGTGATGTGGCCTGACACCACCCAGCACACACAGCTGGGACAAAAAGAGGTGCCAGGGCATTATTGTCTCAGGGATGGCTGAAAAGTAAAGTTGTATTAGTTTTAGGTCTAACTGCTTTGGTAGTTATATATCACACTGCTCCCAAGCACTGGTGTTTAGCAAACATTTATCTTCTGTATTTTGCATCTTCCTCCATGAAACCTTGTTGTTGTGGTTGGATTTATTGCCCTAAAGCCAGTCATTTTGATTCTCTGGTACTGAGCAGATACAGGAGTGCCCTGCTGAACATCACTGTGCTTTTCCATCCCTTGAGGACAATTTTATGTAATACTGCTAATGACATCATGACATTACTAGTGGCATTGATCCACCTCCCCCATTAAACCCGAGCAAGAGATCAGTCAGGTTGATGGAGCACTGATTTTAACTATTTCCTATGACTATTATAATAAAAAGACAGTATTGGGAAAAGGTGAATGCAGATGTACATTATTGGGCAGCAAAAGTGGATTAACTTTTAAAGAACTACAAGAAATTTCTCTAGTCCCAGCTTGAGGACACTGAGCATGTGAATGTTGCCTCCCTGCCTCCATCACTGTCACACAGAGCACTGCAAATAGCCTCTAATACTTTCCCAATGAAGTACTCTCAATTTGTATTTGTAAATTCATATCACACCATTAGTATACATTTTCCCAGAAAAGAAGCAATATGTAAGGCAGAGAAAACTCTGGAAAAAAGCTGTTCTAGTATTTTTGCCATCTTACTACCTGAAAGTCTTGAAATGCCAGTGTAAGGCTTTTCCACAATCTGCACAGAGATTGTAGTTCTTGTTAAATGAGGCAGAAAGAGTGAACAGCAGATTAAAGGTGAGCACTTAAGTCCCAAGACATCTAATCAGGCATAGTTTATGTTTGGCCAGGCATGAAATCGTGCCTGGCAGCACAAGTAAGTCCATAGCCTGAGCTCCACAATGAGTGTGGGACTGGGGACATGCCATGGCTTCATTAGGGGATGCAGGATTCTGCCATGGTTCCCAGGACTGTGGGAAGACTGGCATTAGGTGAGACAGAAGTGCTTTTGTATGAACACTGTTACCCATGTGCAGAAAAAGCCAGAAGGCAGAAAGGGTGGTTACAAGCTTGTCAAGACATCCCCCATCTGCACTCAGCCCCTGGGAAGGGGATGGCAAACTGCAGCTGGCAGAGAGAGGCTGGAAATTAGAAGAAAACCCAGAAAACAGGAATTATTTCACAAACTGGATCCACAGAGAAATAGAGCTTTACTTAACATTGGTCAGTGCAAAAGAGTGGCCTTCAATTTTTTGCTGTTTATGGACTAAGGAAGTACTTCCAGGAGAGGCACAGAGCACAGATGTGATAATTGTCTTTCAATTGGTTAAAAAATGGCTGCAAAAGGGAAGGAATGTGCTCCTCTCCATTTTCTGTGGGAGTCAGGCATAGAGAAGCTTCTACTGCAGTAAGTAGATCCAAGTTAGCAGCAAAACCACCACTAGTGCTGACAGGGCTGGACTGCTGAGGACAGAGTGTCATTCCTACCATCATGGGCTCTTACAGAATCACAGAATGGTTGCCAGAGATCAGCTAGTTCCAACTCACCTGCCATGAACAGGGACACCTTCCACTAGACCAGGTGGCTCATATCCAGCAGCACTTCCTGGTGAAGCACATCATGGGTAATCCCAGAACTGAAATGAAGGGAAAATCAAACTAATCACAAAAGTCCAGCACCTTGAGCAAAGCAGAAAATGCTGGGGATCATTTCCTGAGTGAGGGAGCTCACAACTTTTCAATGCTTTTTTCCAAAACTTGGGGAAAAAATATTTTCTGAAAGAACTGTGTTATGAATAGAAGCTCATTGAGTGGGTAAGACGCAGTCATGGAATTAATCATCAGGGATTCATTAGGAAGCACAAGGCCAAAAGTCTGGTGGCTTTTGTCTCCACAAGCACGTCACACACTCGTGGACCGTCATCTTCCCCTCACAGCCCCAGCTACAGCGCAGGAATGAATTACTCATGCTTTCATCTCGAGAGCCCTTTAAACAAATGGGCCTTGAGCCTCCACAGCACTAGCTAAAGCCCACGGTGCCTCTTTCTCTCCGTGATCTCAAGGCTGAATCCACCCTGTGCCTGTCCTTGCTAAGCAGCTGTTAGTCACCCTCTGAAACAAAGACCATTCCCCAGGATGTGAGCTCTGTCTGTGAGCAGATGTGGAGAGAAAAAACAGCCCAAAGGCCAGGCTGGATTTGTCCATGGTAAGATGTTCTCCCAGCAAGCTCAGGAAGGAGCATTTATTTGGAAGCACCATTGCTTGTGGCTGCTGAAGGACAGATGACACATCATGCTGGCTCAGGAGACCTTCCTCTGGATCTGAACTGTGTTCTGGTAGCACAGAGACAAAGGGAAGATGGTGGAGTGCAGGGAGATGAAGCACTGAGAAACAGTTTGTGCTGCTCATTCCATACATGTCCTGCCCCTGACCTAGTCTGCAGCCCACCCGTCCATCTACCTCTGCCATCAGGAGATGACAGCCCCAGGAAAAGGGACACCCACACAGCTCTGGTCCTGAACCCTCAGTATCTCAGACTTGTGACATCCCATTTCAAATCCAACTCTGTTTTATCTGAAAAAACAGATATTTTTTCCCTTTTTTGTTAACCATATGACTTTTGCTCCTTTCTTCACTACCAGACAGCATAAAACTGAATTCAGCCCCAGCAAAAGAAAAAGTAGATACATGGGATTCTACCAAGCTGTGATATAAATTGTAACCTAACTGTTCTGTGCAAGGAAAAAAGCCACCCTTGAGAGGATCCTGAACTTGCAGCACTGTCCAGGACCTCAGAGAAGCTGCAGCACCCTCCCAGTCTGGGCATGCCCTTGGCACAGCCACACTCAGCATTGTGGTGGAGGCAGGGATACACCTTGGCAAGGGAGCCCCTGACACTTCCATGCCCCATCATGGAATTCCACATGTGACATTTCAGCACTGCCTGCAGGGAGGAGGCTAAACTTGAACAAACCATTTCCTCTGCTTTTGGCCCTGACACTTGGGTCTGGGATTTCTCATTTCCACCAAAATGCCTTTTGCAAGTGATTAAATACTGAGACAGCTCAAGGTTGTGTCTCCTAAGTGAATTCATTTTAAAAAAAGAGGATTTCTTTGCCTTGCAACAGGGAAGGAATACTTGAATGGAAGTCTAATTTCATTCTATTAAACATCCAAAGCAGGAAAAAAATCTTGAGTTAAAAAAACCGCCTGCAGACAGGCATGACAACTCACAGCAATGTTGTTCTGTTTCCCAGAGTTATTCACAATCCATTGCAAATAACAACTGCTATGTCTCCACAATCAGTTGACCTTCAGCCTTTATGTGTGGATTTAGATGCTATTGTTTTAGTCACAGCAAGAAAAATGAATTGCATTGTTGCTGTTACAGCTGTATTTCTGGGAAAATGCTTGCATGGGATGTACCAAACAGAACTCTCAAAGGAATATTATTTCTTCAGTTAAAAAATACATATGTAACTGCCCTTTCAACCTCTTTTGAGTGAAGCAGCTTCTTCCTGATGCAGGTGGAGAGAAGCCTGGAGCAGTCAAAAACACACACATAGTGCTTATCTTTACATACTGCACCCAAATTATTGACTTTACATAGGCATGTCAGCATTGGATTTCATATCCAGCACTCATATTTACTTAATTTAGATATTTTCCTCTTTTCTCTGAAGGTGATGTTCAAAATAACTATGACAATGCCATCCATTAAGGAAATGGTTTAGGAAGGATCCATGTCTGGCCACTGTGTTATTGGGAAAATCCCAGGAGAACAAATATGTACAACTTATACCCACTTATGCAGCCCTATGGTGCAGGCTGTGCCAAGGCACAGGAGGCAAAAAAAAAAGGGGGTTATTGTCCCAAAGATTCAACAAGATTCCTCAGATGTTTTTTTGAGACAAGGAATATTTCATTGCCAGATAAGTGGGAATTTCAGTCCTCGGGAGAACTGTAAATCTCATTCAGAAATATGCCCATATGAAGAGCTGTTCTCTACTGCCAGTAAATTTGGCAGCAACAACTCTGTTGATTTCAAGAGTGAAAGAAAAGCAATGAGCTCCTTACTGAGTCAGAGAGTTTGAAACACAGGCTGTCCTCATGGCTACTTGGATTTCCCCTGGAAACTTCCCTCTGTGCCACTCATCAAGCCCAACTTTACTTGGGCACATGAGCATCATGCAACAGGAGAGAGGCCAGCATGAGGAAGGGGCAAACCTTGAGGACCCACAAGGAAGTTCAAAGCAGAAGGGCTTCTTGGTGTCTCACTCTCAAGACCTCAAACAGAAGTACTGCTTTTGCAGTTTCCCGGGTACTTTCCACCACCCTGTGATGGGGAGTTTATGGACAGCCTTTCCTGCTGGGCAAAAAGAGATGTCCCAAGGGAGAGAGCCCTGGGCAGGGAAGGTGCCTGGGCTGAGGAAAAACTGCACTGAAAAGATGTCCTGATTAGCTCCACCGGGTCTAAACACGATGCTGCTGCCATCATGAGGGCCAGTTGGGATTTGGTCCCATCCAGTGACCTTTCCTGTGTTCCATTCCCTGATCTAAAATTAGGCCTCTCATCCCTTGCACAGAATCCCTGTGCCAGCCTGGGCACAGCTGTGGGTGACCCGAGAGGATCCACCAGCTGAGCACTGGTGAGGACAGGCATGTCCCAGCCGCAGCTCTTAAATACCAATGGACACATTCCTCCCACACCAAAGGAGCTGCAGCCACGGCTGCCACTGGGTAGTTTTGGCAGCTCCAGGGCTCAGCTGACAGAGCAGGTCTGTCAGGACACCCAGCCGTTTCCTGTGCAGCACAGCTGTGCTATCACATCTGGAGCACTGAGCCACATTGCAGAGTGAACAGGTGCCTGATGCTGCTCGGGATGAGTCTCCTTGCAACATTTCTTGTAGCTTAACTGGTGAGGCAGGTCCCATTTGCCTTCCCTCAGCCCCTGGCTATGCCAGCCTCTGAGGGCATACAAATAAAAAGTGTCCCCAGCTTAGAGACCCCTATTTAATGCAGTGGCACTGTAAGAAAAGCATCTTGGAAGCAGAAACACATGTTTGTCAGGCTTCACAGAGTGCTGGTCCTTGTGTCTTCATGCTGAACTTCAAAGGCATTAGGAATTTTTAAATAGAGAAGCAGTCTTATAGAAAGAAACAAGAGTAAGCTGGTGTAAAGAAAGAACTATGGGGTGCTGGAGTATCTTAAAAATGGGGTGCTAAAAATAATGGTGCTTTTCTGTCAGAGTATCCCTGAACTGTCTCCAGCAGTGTTTTTCAGAATATCTGTGCTACAGGCAGCTCGGAATCCCCCACAAGGGCCCCAGCCAAGCTCTTCCAGATCTGCTCTGAACCCCTAGTCCAGTGCTGTGACACCCTCTCTTTCCCAAAAGGTATGGAATAGCACAAAGTGTGAGTTCCCACTCCTCTAGGATGAGTTGTGCTGAGATGACTGGACTTCCACACCAGCAAAAACACCTCCAGTTTCCTTCAGGTGAAAAGGAAAAAGCTACACCCTTCCCTCAGCACCTGTTGCTCCTCCCCAAGTCACCACATGCCAGATGCTGAGGATGTTTATTAGACTGCAAGTAGCATCAAACACAGGGCCAATATTGCTCCCTCCAATCCATGAGAGAAGGTGACTTTTCCCAGGCTATGAAGATGCCTGGCTGAAGGTCCAGGGATAGCTGGCTACCAGGGATGTGAGGTCAAGCAGACCTCCCTTTCAGCAAGTGATGTCTGCTGCCCACTGTGGGCATGTCAGGGACAGCTGCCCCCAGCCAGAAATCTCTGACATGAATCCCTCCTCCCTGTCCATATCAGAGTGACCACAGAAATGCACACCTCCCTCACTCAAATACCAGGGGAGGGTGCCAGGGCAGCCTCAGGGACAGATGCCTCCTCCACCAGAATATCACAGCAAAGGTGTCATCAGCCTCAGCTACAACCACTCCTCAAGAAAAAAAATACCAGGACAGGGATGCAGACCATGCTTGAATACAAGCCCTTCCTTTGAAGAAAATTTAGCACATTCCAGTCAGGTTTGAACTCCTGGCTGATTACTACTAGACATGTAGTATCTCTAATGCAAGAAGAAAGCAAAATCAGGAAAGCTCTCAGGAATAGCTTGGTCCAGATATGACTAGAAAGGACAAAATTATCATCATGTAAGGCTGGTACCACAGGTAGCAAAGTTCTCAAGAGGGTTTCACGCCGTTGAAGCTATCAAATCACAGCTTTGCTGCAGGTCAGACCTCCAACACCAACCTCCTTCAAACAGACCTAGGGGTAAAAAAGGTATTTTCACCACTTGGAGAGAAAGACAACAGAGGCAGAACTATGACAAGAGGATGAAGATACACTGCTGCCATGGATGTTGCTGTTGAACATGGCTAGTGAACATGCTTCTGCCTGGCTTTCACAGCTGGATTCAAAAAATCATGAGCAGATCAATCTTCTCAGTACAACAGCAGGCTTCTACCTGTGGCAACAGCATCCATGTTGAAAAGGAAAAAGTATTTTGCAGGAGGAAGGAAACTTCTTGGATCTGAGAACATTAGTTTAGGTAAGTGCTTTAGTACTTAAACGAATATTTCATATTGTTTGGCTTTAAGATCTTGAGTTTACATGTTGCTTTCAAGCAGTAAGATAATACTAGAACTGGCCAACTTCATGATTCCCTTTGACCTCAGACTGAACTTCCACAGATGTCAGTGAAAAGTCTGCTCCTCACCTACCACAAAACATAACCCACACATGGAATTCTTTGGAGAAGGCCACAAGCAGGCTTCAAAGACAGCAGAGATCTGTCCATTGGTGTGCTTCTGGGATCATTTTGAAAGCCAAAGGATGTTGTACTTAAAACCACATAACACACGCATAATCATCAAGGGTTGTGAAGAACAAATGAAAACAAAGTTGGGACAGGGAAGTAGTTCATGAAACAAGAGGAAAAATGAGAGGTTATATCCCATGGTCTCACAGGTGTCTCAGACTGGTGAGAAACAACCCTCAGACTGAGAGGTTTTAGACTTGCACCCCAGGAAGTACTCTCCATTCATGTATCAGCCCTAGAGCATCGAGAGAAGTCCAGTTAGCTGCAGTCTAGGAGGTTCTCACTTCATTGACACATAGAGAAACTGCAACAGAAAGCGAAACTTCATCCTAGTCATTTCTGCTATTGTCTGGGAGAAGTTGTGGGTATCCAGTCTTTGCCCATTGCTACTTGGTTATGTCTCTTACACAAGGCCTGGCCTGTCAGGGAAACTTTCCCCTCAGTGATAAGTACTGCGTGACACAATCCCAGTGAACTCAGGTCCCCACACTTCCCATTTCCCAGGCTCTGCTCCTGTCCCTCACCACTACCTTGCTCCTATGCTCTAAGACCAATATTTGGGTATATCATCACAGCTCTTCTGAGCCTGGTTGCTGATGCAGAAAAAGAAATCCTGATTTTATTACTCGTAGTCATAATGAATATGGGAGAGGAAAACACATCAATAAATGGAAGTAATACTGTTGCAAGCAATTCTTTTATGATCTGAATGTCAGAGTTAACATGCACAATAGTCTGGAGAGCTGGATCCACCTCCTCTAGACCTCCAACCTGTTACCAGCTGCTCAGCCCCAGCTGCTGAGCAGTAACAGTGCCTTTGGAGACAGCAAGTTTCTCCACAGCTCACTGATCTGTCACGTCTCCTCAGGGAGAGGAACTCGGCCCTCTCACGACCTAGCTGATATTGCTCTGGCCTGCAGAGCTGAATCAGCCTTCAGAACTCAAACTTTCATTCCTTTTGCTGATCCCAAACTTTATAAACTTTTGGAAGGAGCCAGACAAGTGTGATGGGTGTGACCTCTCAGTCTTTTACTTCACATTTTAATAACGATGCCAAACCCACTCCTGCTATCCCTTTTGGACATGCCCCCACTTCTGTAAAATTATGCCACAGTGAAGAGAAAGAAAAGAGCTACTTTCCAGCACAGGAGCAGTGAAGCAACAAGCTACAAACAGCTCAGGTGACAGTACATGCAATACTCACACATGCTGCTTCACATGCCTCCCCCAGCACGGCAGGGAGGTCAGTCACCCCAGCAACATCCTCCCTTATTCAGCTCCCCAAGCTGCTGCACACCCCATCCCACATGGAAAAGCTCCTGGATATTACCTGACTCGGATTTTCCAGTCTAACCCCACATTGAGAATATTTTCTAACTCTCTTAAGCACCTATTCAGGCATCTCTGCCTGGGCTTGTGTGGCCCACCAGTTCAAGGAGATAGACCCCAACCCACCCCACCCCACCCCATGTTCCCAGCAGAAGGTGGCAGGGAATGCCTTCTTACTCAGAAAGCTGCTGCCAGCCACCTGCACCCAGTCCTGCTGCTTTTCTACTCTGAAATACACTCAGCTGGATTTACTTAGTACAAATAAGTTCAGCTCTAGTTTCCCTGTGTGGTAATGAAGGTAATGAAAACAAGTTTGAACAAAAATCTCACATACCATTCAATGAATAAGCATATAAAATTAACGGACTCCAGGAAGAACACCTTTACCCTCATGACAATCTGCTTCTTGACACACCTTTAGCTGGCAATGAGGATAACAGCTTTACAGCATCCTGAAAGAGGAAATTAAAACCACACTTCAAAAAAAATTTTCTTATAAATGTTTCTTGTTGATAGTATCTTCAGGTAAGTAAATCTTTCATTGTCTAATGCAATGAATTCACAACTATTTTTTAGTAGAGACACATCCCATTTGCAGGATCATGCTCAGCTAAATTTGGATATTAGCAGTGACAATGACATTGATTTCAATGTTCAATATAGAAGAGGGGAACAATCCCATGCTAGTCACTGTTCAAAATTAATAAAGCAGCTGCAAAATAAAGTTCCAAAACTCTGAAGTACATCCTGCTTTTAAGTGTGAGTTCCAGGTGAGAAATATATCCTGTGTATTAGAGAAGTCAGGTGTAATCCCCTGGATTCCTGGGATTGCAGACTTCCACTAACAATTTAGATAGCAAAAACTATAAACACAGAGTACCACTGTAGCCTGCTGCAGGACACTGGGTAGTTACAGAGCACAGAAAAATTCCTGTGCAGCCCTGGAAGATGTGCAGCCTGGTTTAACTTGGTTACAAGCTACCCCATATTAGTTATGTAAATGCAAGATGCCTGTCTCAGAAATCAGGGTACATAGACAAGCAAGGTCATTCTCATATATCAACAGGAGATCAAAGTGCTGTGATACATTTGGTTTGGGTAAATAAGGTTTTTAATTTAAGACCAAACTACAAGAAGCTTCTTGTTCCCCTCTCTGCTGGCAGAATTGCCCTGACCCCACTGAAGTTAACTTAAAAGAGGTAAAGATGAGGCCCAGTAACAGATCCCATATATTCATCTAATTTGGATCCCAAACAGTGTCCTACACTCAGGGCCCCCAGTGCTAAGCTGGGGATGAGACATTTATCTGAGTCAAGTACAAAGACCCCCTGAATAGTTAAAGAGAGGTCTCAAGTGGCTCTGAGATGTGCCACTGAGCCACTTCCCAATGAAGATTCCCAGCACATCTGTGATGGACACCCCTGCATCCTTCAGGGATCACATAATCAAAAATGTGCCCCAGGTTCCCCCTGCATCCAGAACAGCATCCTCTGCTTTCAGTCAGTCCCAAATGCTGCCTTCCCAATCATGCCTTGAGCTGTGTGTGTTCATGTGTGTGTAACCCTTGGACTCCTAGGGGTCCTGGTTCCTCCCAGGAGCCATATCCCTTCTCCTCCCACATGAAAAGGTCATTGGATCCAGCATCAAGCTGTCCTCCAGCTGCACTGTGCTGTCCCCAAAACAGCTCTAACTGTAGATTTCAAACCTTGTCTGCTTTCTCTTTCACATTGGCATTGGAGAAGGTGATGAAATACAGAGGAAATTCTGCATTTTAGGGCCAAATCTTGCACCATTTCATGTTTCAAATTATTTTCAGACTGATGTGGCACCCAGCATCTCCATCCCATGACCATGGTTATTTCTGGTCACTGGTTGTCAAGGAGTAAGGGGACACAACCCTTGGGTAATCCCAAAGGGGAACCCTCTGGCCAGCTCAGCCAAAGGCTGGCCTGACATGAATCAATGTTTTCAAGAGACTGGAAATCCTGGGTTTGCCCATCAGGGTGGCCCCTCTGCATCTGCTTCCTGTTTTGGCAGCCATTGTTGGGGGTGAGGTTTTTCCCTTCTACCATGGACTTCTTGGGAAAAGCGTCCCAGAGAGGAAAGTGGCAGTGCCAGCAGATAGGATGCCTGCCAAAATAGACAGACCAGGAGAAGTACCTGTTCTCCAGCACTGTGCCAGCTCAGCTGGGCACCTCCTTCCAGCACAAACCATGGCCCCAGACCATGTCTGCTGCTGGGGGATGTCCTCACACTGGACCTGCATAGATGCATAGCCCCTCCAAAGGTTGTGCAGCTGCTTAGGTGCTGAGTGTGGTCATCAGCAGCACCAGGAAAGCTCACAGTCACACTCAGCTTTCAGTCTCTGGACCATGTTTTTACATTTTTTTTACTTTTTTTTTACTTTTTTTTTACATTTTGCATTAGACCAAAGCAATCAGATGTAAAACAGAAATTGTCCCAAGCACAGTAACCAGGCACTTGGACTATCTACCCGCCCCACTCCCTGCCCCACAGCAGCTTCCCAAGAAAGGAGGGAAAAGGTAGGCTCTGCAGGAAAACATTTTGATTTTCTGCCTACAAGGCAAATGCTTCAACCCAGATCTCATCCAGATTCATGCAGAAGATATTTCTCATTGAGGCTATCTAAGCAAGGGACAGCACAGCCCTCACAGCCTTCACAGACCCTCTGCATGCACACCCCCCAGCCACTGCTGTCACCCAGGCGTCCCCTGGCTGCCCTCCAGCCATCCCCTGCTGTGACAGCACACACGCTCCCCCAGGTAACAGGCTCACCACACTCCATGGCTGGGGATGACAGTGCCTAGAAATCAGGAAAACAAATCTTAAAATCATAGAATAGTTTGGGTTGGAAGAGAATTTTAAAGGTCATCTAGTCCAAACACCCTGCAATGAGAAGGGACATCATTAACTAGATCAGGTTACTCAGAGTTCTGTCCAACATGGTCTTAATGTATCCAGGGTCAGCGCAATTATCACCTCTCTGGGCAACCTATTCCAGTGTTTCACCACCCCCATCATAAAATATGTCTTCATAATCTGTGATCTAAATCGACCCTTCTTCAGTTCAAAACTGAACTGAAGACATTACCCCTTGTCCTGTCACAACAGGCCCTGCTAAAACCTTTGTCCCCATCTTTCTTATAGGTCCCCTTCAAGTACTGAAAGGCTCAGTAAGTTCCACAAGTGGAACACAGAGTTTCAGAGGCTTTGGGGTAAGGAAAGAAGCCTGTTTCTCCCAGTCCCTAGGCAGGGAGTCAGTCCCCACTCTGAAGGTGTTGGATGGTATTGATGTCTCTGGGGAGAGCCATGAGCCCTGCAGTGGGGAAGGCACGATGCTAGACACAGGCAGCTGTAATTTCAGGCATGCACCTCACCCCTGACAGCCTGCTGGTGGCAATGCCCTGTTCAGAGAGTAAAGCTTTCATGAATCATGGAATATCCTGAGCTGGAAAGGATCTACAGGGATCATCATTTCTGCACTGGACAACCTCAAAAGTCACACCATGTGTCTGAGAGCATCATCCAAATGCTTCTTGACCTCTGGCAGGCTTCATGCCATGGCCACTTCCCTGGGGAGCCTGTTCTATTGTCCAGCTTCTCTGGCTGAAGAACCTTTTCCTAATAGCCAACCTAAACCTCCCAACACAGCTTCAGGCCACTCCTGTGACTCCTATCACTGGCCACCAGAGAGAAGAGATCAGTGCCTGCCTCATCTCTTCCCTTTGTGAGAGGCTGTAGGCTATGATGAGCTCTCCCCTCAGTCTCCTCTTTTCCAGGCTGAACAGGCCAAGTGACCTCAGCCACTCCTCACACAGCTTTCCCTCCAGACCCTTCTCCGTCTTTGTTCCCCTCCTCTGGACACTCTCTAATAGTTTAATATCTTTCTTACATTATGGTCCCCAAAACTGTCCCCAGCACTCAAGGTGAGGCCACCCCAGAGCAGAGCAGAGCAGGACAATCCCCTCTCTTGCCCAGCTGGTGATGCTGTGCCTGATGCCCCCAGGACACCAATGGCCCTCCTGGCTACCAGGGCACTGCTGGCTCATATTCAACTTGCCATCAGCCATGACCCCCAGGCTCCTTTCCTCATCGCCCAGGCTGTTTGTACATCCAGAGATGACCACCCCAGGTGCAGCACGTGGCATTTTTGGAGTCACCTGCTCTATCCCTGACGGTGGGTTTCCAAGCGTGCAGTGGCACACATCACACCGAGAAGCCCTGGGGCAGTGAGCCCAGGGTGCAGCATTCACCGCTGTGTCGCGACAGGGCGCCGGGGCTCAGCTCCTCTGCAGGGACAGACCCCCCGGGCCACGCAATCTGCTGTCGGTGACTTTCCCCGCCAGAGGGGATTTCTCGGTTCCCTCCGCTCGGGGGAGGTGCAACTGGAGTTTCCCAACAGGCGGGTCCCGCCCCGCCCTCCTCCCCTCATAGCCGGGCTGCCCCGGCTGCGGCACAGACTCTCTGACAGTGCCGGTGCCAGTATCAGTGCTGCTGTCCCGCATCCAGCCCCGCCGCCCGGGAGCCGCCGCAGGGTAAGTCAGTCACTGCTCCGTGCCGCCTGCCCGGAGCTCGGGTCTTTCCCCTTCCCCGTCGGGCCGGCGGCTGTCCCGCTTCTCCCGAGCCGCTGCCCTGCTTCCCGCTCACTTGCGGCGAGTCCGGAAAGCTCGGGGGCTTCCCTGATGGGTCTGAGAGCGGGGAACGACTGGCAGATACTGAGGGGTGGCTTGCCGGACACAGGGACAGGTTTTAGCCCAACCTTGTAATTATCAGAACGGGGAATAAATGGGACCACTGGCGGAAAGAGAGAAGCTCCAGGTATAGCTTATGGCTGGGCACCGCAAGGATATGTGCCTGGAGGTTCCATTTTGACAGCTGGGTCTGATTTCAGCTGTTTTTCCCAAAAATTTCAGGGCACAGGCTGCGAACAGTGACTACTGTAACCCGTTTCCCCTATTCCTTCCCCACTGCCTTCCAACACCTTTCCCAAAATCCGGCTGTAGGTCTTGCGCACCAAAGTATCCTGAATCCAGATCTGGCGCTGGGTTCCAGATCCAGCGTGGCACTTCTGCCCTCTCCTCTTTGTCTCTGTTCAAAGGAAGTGGTTTTTCCCCACACCACAGGAAAGTAATTGGATTATGATTCACTCAGCTTGGCTGCACTGAAAAAATGCTATTTCAGAGCCTGGACCCTGGACGGCCCCAGGCAGCCCCTGTGACTTGCACCCTGCCAGGGCCACTGTGCCAAGCAGGCATATTTCTGCATTGCCGTGCTTGCCCTTTTGTGACTGTTTTCCCTAGTCAGGGAAGTCCCACAGCCCCCAGGACTCGCCTTTTCCCGGAGCACTGAAAAGCCTGTAGAAATTCCCTTCTATCCTTGGGCAGCACATCAGGTCCTCAGCACAAAAAGTTCAACCCTGGGGTTAGAATCTTTAGTGTGTTCAAGTAGTATTTCTCTTTGAGGCTGCTGCAAAGTAAGGGAGAGAGTTTCTGTGACTAGAGCATATGGCTGATGTAGAAGCCATTGTCCCTCGCCATCATACTCAAATTCAGAGCCGAAAACCTGAAAAAACACTCATTCTCCAAAGTATCAGCTGCCTGCCCAAAGCAAGCGACTTTGAGGCTTGTCAGTTCCAATAAAGCAAATCAAAAGGGAGCAGAGAGCTCAGGTTTGGGTTTGCTTCAGTTACCCTCTCTATAAAAAGATACCTAGAAAGCCAAAGATTTTGAAAGTGCTGAGAGAAGCTCCCAAGGAATTTATTTATCTTCTCAGTTGCTGTTAGCTCGAGCAGTGAACTTTGCAAACTCCAGGCTTTAAAAAAGGATTTGGCTTTGGAACTGTTTTGTGAAAACAAAACTCCAGACAGCAGCAGCTGGTTTCTCTTTCAGCAGCAACAGTTCAAAATTAAGCTGCTCAGATCTGAAGTAAGAAGAAAAAGGAGGATAGTACAGTGCATTCTCTCTGCTTTTCCCCAATAACAGTGTATATATATAATTTTCTCTTTCTCTGTTTGAAAAATGCTCACCAACAACAGGAGATGCTGGTTTACAGGACTGTTTTCAGGTGTGTGTCACTAATCTAGGGAAATCAAATTCTCATTTGGAAATGACTGATGCACTGCATAGCTCTATCTACACATGGTTTAACGCATCTGTCTCACACCAGGTGAGATGCTCTGGGGTCCTCTGCCTGCTCTGCCACTGCCATTCCCCTGAGTCACTTGGGTTCTCCATCACCCCCAGCCCTATAGGGGTGCCTGGTGATGCTGAGACACATGGATTGAGTCCTCTGAGGAGACCCTGCTCCTGTCTTGGCTTCTTTACTGAAGACAAGTTTTGTTTCCCCTCAGCTCCCCATTAGGAGCAGAGCTTGGCCACCATCAGGATGCTGCTGGACCACACTGGGTGGTTGGTGTCTCACAGGGGTCTGCAGACAGGAGTATGGATGTGAGCAGCACAGAAAAGTGTCAAGGTGGGGCTCTGGGTGGCCCAGCTCTTCTACCAAAAATTACCCAAATTCTCCCAGGCAGAGCCAAGTGGGAGCCCCTAGCTTCCTGGTGTCTCCATTCAATACTTAGTCCAGATAACAAAAATTGTAGGAAAAAAATTCCCACCTCCTAGAAAGGCTTCCCAACTTGCAAAGATTGGGTCTGGCATCTCTGTAGGCTCTTCACTTTGATGAATTATCAGTTTATTTAGGTATCACCACATGGTCTGAGGCACACTAAACTTGGACTGTCTGCACCACTCTAGTGCTTCAAAGAAGGCTTGGCCCAGTGCAATATTCTTGTGTGGGCAGGGATAGCCACTATTCCACAGGGAACAGATGGGGAGAGACATGGCTGATGCAAATGCAGAGAATAAACCTTGCTAAATAACTCAGTTTCTGAGAGACTGTGGGAGAGTTGGAGATTTCCATCAAAATGAGATATAAATCCTCATGACCTAGGATGTCAGCAGGCTGTAGAGGACCAAAAATCCAAACAAATGCTTGTTAATATTGGCAGCAGCTCAGGAAAAAGAAGTCAAGACAAAGATCAGCAAAAAAAAGCAGAATAGGGGTAATTAATTAATCTCCCCCCCTGAGTGTTCTCTGGCACACCATGAGCTGCCCCTTGCCAGTGAGCTCATTCTGCATGAAAACCATTTCCTTTGAGGAAAAAAAGAGGAAAATGGGAAGCCACTGTGCCCAGAATCCAGGCTGGGACCTTCTGTGTCTGGACTCTGCTCCAAGTGTTTCCCTTGCCCTCGCTGCCCACCCTAGAAAATCTCCAGCTCGGAAGTTGGTGCTGTGATCAGCAGAGAGCTCGCTGTGTCCCACTACAGCTACACCAGCAGTCTCAGCACCACTGTCCCAGTGCTGCAGGGCCTCTGCATAGGGTGGCAGAGGATGCTCTGTGAGCTGTGCTGCTCTTCTGGTTGAAAACCAGAAGTTGAATACACTATGTCAAAAGTAATTGGAGCTAAAGACTCCCCTGCCACAAACCATATTGCCACATCACAATAATGAGTATGACGATGATAACAGTAAATTAGTAATAATACTGAGTTGGGAACAACGTCAACTCTTGACCTCAAATAATTACATTTCCCAAGACTTGAATTTGAGCTCTGTGCCTGGGAAATAATTTAGCATTTCCCCTGCTAAAAAAATTAGGCACCTGCTGGAGTCTTAACAAGCTTTGATTTGTGAGAAGAGCACAGGCATGAAGGAGAAGCCTGTGGCCATCTGAGCCAGAGCTGAGTTCCTGGTGTGTTCTGTCTGCTGCAGTGGGCAGGAGCACATGCTGATGGAGGCAGAGGATGCAGTGCTAGCTCAGCATCTCCTGCCTGTGCCCCCCAGATGTAACCAGTACCACCTCCTTTTAGCTGTTTCTTGTAGCAAGTGTTGGGTTTTTTTTCTATAAGAAAGTTTCTTAAAGGCATTTCTTACAGTAAGTGCTGTTTATCTTACAATAAAGAGAAGAGATGGATGGGGAGTGTTTGGTACCATTTGACATTAAGGTTGAGGCTGCATTTAAGGGCAGAAGTGGGAGCTGGGGTCTACTGGCATTTCCTGCTGCATATACAAACATAGGCCAACCAGCAGTGGCACATAATAATCACTGGGCAAGAGTTCAAGCTGGCAAAATATGAGTGAGCATGGCAGCTATTGCATTGACAGCCTTACTTATGTGCTTGAGGGTGGCTCTTTTTGAGCATGACCAGGAAAAAGTTCTGACAGATGTTAAAATTCAGCTTTTGACCAGCTTAATCATTCCCTCATGGACTCCCATATGTGTAGTGTCACTTTGATGCTTTTCAAAGATAGATTGCATTCATCTTGGCGTTGAAGAAGAACCAAAACTGTTTGAAGTCCACCTTTGTGATCATCATTCATCAAAATGAAAGACCTTAAGTTTTTGCAAAGGGTGAGGTACTTTCTTTGGTTAAAAAACAAACAAACCAAAAAAAGCCCAATAAATACTTTTTTTGAAATAATAGGAGAGAGAGAAAGGACTCAGCTGAGTAAGTCTGTGCTTGAACAAACAGGAAGGAGTGATTTGGCAGAATGAATCTAACCACAGCGTTGTATTGGGAAATGCAAGTTAGGAAAAGAGCCCTACAAAAATTAAGAGTCCAAATGACTTACAGAGCATGCCTGTTACCATTATTTTGTTCCTTGCTTCTTTGGTTGTTTTTTGGGTGTTGTTTGGTTTTTTGGGGTTTTTTTTGTTTTGTTTTGTTTGGTGGGGTTTTTGTGGGGGTTTTTTGTTGTTGTTTTTTGTTTTGTTTTGTTTTTTTTGAAGTTGAAATGTAACAAAAAGGAGCTCTTTTCCATTGTTTTCAGAATTCTAGTGGGGCATCCTGACTAGCATAGCTGGAGACAACTGCAGAGGGTTTCCTTCCTCCCCCCTCCTCATTGTATGTCCTGTGAAAGATGTAGGTGCACAGATTCAGCCATGGCACTGCTGCTGGGTAACCTGGGATTAGCTCAGCTGGTTTGAGTATGGTGCTAATAATGCCTTGGTTGAGCATACAATCCCTGTGTGGGCCATTCACCTAACAGTTGGTGATTCTTGTGGATCCTCTTCTGTAACTCCTGTCGGCTGAGCTCAGGTGCTCAGGCCCCTTTTGCTTGCTCGTGTGACTGTGCACACACCCTCCCCTTCCTCTCCTTTCCACATGAGTATTCATCTTCATTGTGTTTAAAAAGTAGTAGCATTACTAATCCTGGCCTGGCATCCAAAGCAGGAAAGAAACAAAGCTCTCAGCAAAGCCAGGCTCTCACTGCTCTCTGTACCACCCAGCTGCTACCACTAGCTCGATGCTTCAAAGCTCTCCAAGCTGCCAGGAGCCAGCAGGAGGGAACACAATTAAAATGAAAAGCTGCAACCTTCCAACCAGTTTTCCCAGAAATAAGTATCACGTTTTGTATCAGCATGACACACACCAACAGCATAAACTTAACAAGATTAAGTTAAATTAAGTTTTTAATAACTTTAAAGATCACTATGTTGTTGCCTTATAACAGAAGCCAAATTCTTCATTTATCTAAGTCTAATTTTTCTGCCATTACTCAGTACAAGTAAACCAAAACTTGCCTGAGAGTTGTTCATACGGAAGTGATCCAGTCTCCCAGGAAGTCACTTTATTTAAAGTGATGTTACAATAAGGATTGGAAACTGAGTCACTTTATTTATTTGCAGTAATTGCATAATTATAATCATGATACAAATGGTTATAGTTATGCAAATAACTGTTTAGCAGTCTATTGAATTATAGAAGAACATAATCCTAAATATGATTTCTGAAAAGATGTTGCAACAATAGCAAATGTCTGTTGTTAATTATTTGTAGTGTAGGAGTGTTGGTGGTAAAGCAGGACTCTGGCAGGATAATGTCTGTTTAAACAAGGCTAAACCACCTTCTCGGGCCTTGTTCCCACTTTCCATGAGAACAGATCCAAAAAAAAAGGCCCTGAGGAAGATGGGAGTTGATCCCAATGCCATATAACAGTATGAGAGTTTTGTGGTTGCTTTGAATAGGCACAGGACTCTTGTCCCACCCACATCATTCATGTGGACTATCCATGCTGATGTCCGTAGTCACACAGCATCCCATGGGAGAGCCTGACAAGCTCAAGGTCTCAAATGAGGACATCTGAATCACCCTTAATATGACTCCTTGATTTTCTCTACATCAGACCAGAGAGTTGCTTCCATTCTCTCTGTTACCTGGAGTGGTGTTGCTCAGGAACTCTTCGGTAGAGCTATCCTCACATCATGTAGCATTCCCCATGTTGCCCATACATATGCCTTGCCACACTTTCTCCGTGGTATTGTTCTTGTTAACTGTTATAATCTGATCAATTTTTTTTTCTGAAATTTACAGGCTAGAAGGAAAATGATGAAAATGTTACCTTTTTTCCAAAGCAGTCCCTTTGGAATACGCAATTCAGAGGGTTGCATTGATGCAAACAGTCAGTTTGAAAACCCTTCAGCATCAGTAGCTGAGCAAGTCCCTGCCTGTCCTGAACCTTCTGCAGATGAGATCTGGTCCAGGGACCAGGAGAAGATGAGTGAAAGGCCAGAGGGAGCCTGCAGAGCTTCACGTGCCTCTTCCATCACGAGCAATGAGAGCTGCATCTCTGCTGGGGACAGCCCTGAAAAGGGGAACAAAGGAATAAAGGGAATGCTTAAAAGTGCATTTAAGATAATAAAAAAGACCAAGCCACCCAGTGGTAAGTGCTCCTCCATCCTTCTTGTACCACTTCATGGGCCATAGTTACCTCTAGAGGGGATGCATGAGGTGGAGAATTGTCCCCTGGAGAAACAAAGGTACCAACAGATTGATGTGGCTTTTCCAATAAGCCTGGGGAAAATCAGGCTGAGGGAGCCTCAAGTCCTAGTCCTTTGGTACCAAGGGCACAGTTCTTGAGGAACTGTAAGTTTGCAGGTTTTCTGTCCAAAACAAAACTTATTTCTGCCTCTCATGGGGGCAGAGAGACCTGTGGGTGGGTGAGCAACCAAGGTGTAACTCTCAGCTCTGTTCCTCCATCTCCTCCTACAAAGTCTCATTGTTTTAGTACAAATTATTTAATTTCCAGACAAGCCTTTACCTGTCTAATTGACAGTTCATTCTCCATGTGTCAAATGTTTTCCCTAACTGGTTGTTTTCCTTCTTGGCCTTGAAATTCCTGCTGAAAACAGGCCTTTTGTACCTTTGTTCTTACCTCTGCGTTGCCCCATCCCCAATGCCTTCCCAATGTCTTTTTTCTTTTTTTTCCTTTTTTTTTTTTTTTTTAAGCAACCAGAATTGCAGCAAATATTCCAGATGAGACACCACCAATGTGTAGTACAATATATTACCATTTTCCTAGCTCAGCTGGATGTTCCTCACTGAGTGCATCCTGGGGTCATAACTGACATGTTCACCATCACCTCCCAGTAAGGATTTGCTAATTCTCCAGGTGTCTCTCTTCCTCCTCCATCTCAAGCTGAATCACATCCAGCTTGCAGCAGAAAATCCTATTTGTTGCTAAGTAACTTTTGTTCTATTGAATTTTTATCCTGTGTTTCATGGCATTAAATTTCAGCCCATTTACTATTCAAGTTATCCCATTGTTCCTGTAAAATACATGAGCCCTCAGTTTTGATAATGTCTCTGAACTTTGTGTAATCAGCAGATGTCAATAGGGCACTCCTAGCTTTTGTGCCACAATCTGTAAGGAAAATATGAAGATGAGTTTCATGAATAATGTAAGCTTTTTTCACCCAGGGTCCTCCATGCAAACATTACACACCTAACGAATCTTATTTTGGGATATATCTTCTCCATTTTAACTAATAATTTCCCAGGTTGCACTGTCTCAAGTAACTGACTGTAGTTCAGATAAGATTGTTTAATTGTGTTTGCCGTGCCTGCTAAATGTGTCCTCCCAAACAATTTCACAGGTCAGGTTGTGCCAATCTATTTCTGGAAAACCCACGTGGTATTTCCTTTAGCACATCTTATTTAGTTACATCTTTCCATCTACATTATTTCTAAAGCCAAGCTTCTGACTTGAGATCACAGTAATGGGAAGAGGGGTAAGCAATAACTAGCAAACTAAATATCTCCACAAGACTAAATTTTGGGAAGAATTATAGATGGCTCATGAATAGCTGTCCATATGCAACAGACTGTGATGGGTATTCAAGTTTCCATTGCCTCAGTTAAAGGCAAGCTAGAAATAATCTGATCTTTAAATAAACAGATTTTCTATATGGTGAAGGAGCCCAAGAGCTAGCATTTTGGAAATATAAGCACTTTAAAAAAATATTCCAGTGCCATCATTTTTTGTAAAACAGAAATCTAAATCTTCACTCTTGGTAAAGAAAGTCTGTTCTTTTTTCACCAGTCAAACAAGTAATGGATCTCCTTGGAGAGCAAAAGCTTTGTGATGCCACTCAGCATCTGCTTGTCCTGGAGAAGAGCCTGTCTAGCAAAAGTGAGGAGGGTCTGAACACCAGCCAGAAAGACATCGAGTCTGTCTATGAAATTCTGAAGCACAAAGTCTTCAGCATCTTGAAAGATTCAGTGCTGCTTGCAAAAACAAACCCAGACCTGCTGCAGCAGGCAGTGGAGTCTCTGAAAGAGCAGGAGAAAGAAGACCAGAACTACATGTCAGAGAATCCACCAGACCAAAATTTGCAATTTAGACCCAGAAAATGGAAAGAGCTTTGGATGGCTACAGTAAAGGAGTCAGTAGAGGCTCGAATGAAAGACACAAGCCGTACTCCTAGAACTGAGAACCTCTCTGCAGTTGGCCAGAATCTCCTGCACATGGGAAAGACAATGAAAGAAGATTTAACAGTTGTTGCCAAGTACATTAAACAGCTTTATCCTCCTGAGTTTAATGTGTTCAGTGTATATGCAGAGCTCTACCACAATTATTTTGCCTCCCAGGCAAAGAAAAATGCTGAGTCTCATCTGGAAGACAAGGATATTTACCTTCTTCTCTCATGGGTGCACAACTTTTATCCAAAGTAAGTGAGGCTTTTATACATGTTTGCCCCTGGTGATCAACACAGGCTCGTTGGCTGCAAAACCAGACATTTGTTTGATTTATGAATTGGTATCACTCTGATGCAATCCAACACCTGGCTAAGTTCTGGAGTCACTGATGATGTGCTGATTTACACTCCTGGCCAAGACAGCCAAAAAGGACACACTCAGGACTGCTAGTCTGTAAATGAAGGGCTGTTCCTACCATTCTGGCTTCTGGGCAACAGACACAGATGTTTAGGGCTTCACTTGTGTTGTAAATTGGTCAGGTTCACTGCCTTGATATCTATTCCAGTTGTAGACCTGGGCTTACTCTTGGAAAATTTGGAAATTTAAGCCCTTTGTGCCAGAGACAATAAGTAGAACAACCTGAGATGCAATTATCCTGAGCATGGAGGACGTTGCTTAGGTATTGCCCACTGTCTATGTTTTCCTTGCCTTTAGGGGAGCTAGGGGTGTACCCCTGTGAGAGGACACCATTAGCCAAGGGTCCCCACAAACCCCGTACGTCCCCACAACGTACAGAACTGAAAATACTGCATTTTGTGGCTAATAGTACTGGGTGGAGAATTGAGGGCTTTTGTTTCTTGGGTGGAAACCAGTAAAGGCACTGGCAATGTTTCTTCTATTCCAAAGTCATTCAACCTTCACCTCCACTTTTTCCTTATCGTATTTCACTGATGGAGTGTAATGATTCAGTGTTTATCCCCGAAGTTTTCCACAGCCAGTGTTATGCTCTAGGTCAGGATATTCAGGCCTGAACCAGCCTGTGTTTGGAAACCAGCAGTTCTGAGGAACAGGGCTCAGCCAGAGCAGTGCAGCCCAGCACTGGGGTCAGTGTTGGCCATGGTAGCATCTGCTTTGAGAGTGTTCCCAGAGGCCATGTCCAGCTGAGGGACCACCTCTTGACCATGAAACACCAGCTTTTCATCTGCTCACCTCTCTGTATTGATGGAGAGAGGTCATGTCCAGGGGCTAGACCCTCCTGCTAGCTGCAGATCCCCCTTCCCCGCCAGAGCACAGTGGCTGGTACTCAGGAGTTTGACAGACCATGACTCCATTCCCAGGGTTGCTTGTGGTCCCACCTTCACAGGCCTCACCTCTGGCACATATTCATTCAGCTTCTCCAAGTACTGCCTGGACTAAGGACAATGTACATTTCCATCTGTTTTTTCACTGATATCCTCAAAAAGTGTTAGTGATTTGCATCAACAACTGTCTTGAATTACACAGCCCCTGGAAAATATGATTGTTTGGCTTTTTTCATTCCAGAGAGATGAGAAAAGATCATGCTTTAGCCATGGAGATGGATAAAGTTAAGCTTGGAAGCCTTTTGCCATCAAGTCTGAGCAAAGAGCTTGAAAAGAAATACCTTGACAGTGAAGAGGTAAGAATCTGTTCAGTCACTCCTCTTCTTCCCTTTACTGCTCACATATGACTCCTCAGAGAAGCTGTGACTTGTCCTGCACGTACACTTCTTCAGCAGTGAGCCACACAGGAGAAGTAAAAGCTTTTGTTTGTTTTTGAGGGACAGGTCACCTTTCTGCTAGATGGGACTTGCAGAGCAAACTTCTGTTTAGCCCTGGGAGCCATGAGAAAAAAACTGCTCTGTTCCTGTAAACCAAGTGGTGGGAACAGGAGGGAAAATCCAACCACAGATCTTTACGGGCAACTTTCCAGTTGTCTGATAAATCTCCAGAGGGATTTATGATCCTTCTCATAGGAATCTATGAAGGATCTTGGATTACTCCTGGTCTCTGCAGAGGTGCCAGACCTTGGGTGAGTGCAAAGCCTGGAGATCTGGTCTTGAAAAATCTGTTTCTTTGATGGAGAATCACCTGGTCTGCAGAAAATAAAAGTGGCTCTGGTTTTTGTGTCATTCTTCCCTTAATGGAAACAAGAAGCAACTTTTACAGTACTCCCATAGCTTAACGCTTTTGGCATTTGGGACTGGAATTCCTGGAAAACGAGAAGATAAGCTCCAAGTTTAGATGTAGTCTGTGATGGTTTGCATATGGGAGAGGTGGTGTGAGGTCTGCAAAGCACATGAATGGGGCACTGGGGAATCAGCAACATGTGCCAGACACTGCACAGACCATTTCCAAAGCCTCACTGCAGCACAGAGGGGTCAGAGCAGAGAAAGCTTCAGAGCATTTTGTTTCACTCTCCAGTGCTTGTGTGGCATCAGAAGTGCTCATGAAAAAGGAATACAAAACCAGATAGCACTGAGTGTGACACATGGGCAGTGCGTGGTTGGGGGAATTCGGGTTCTGGCACACATGGCTGCTGCAACCTTCCTACTCACTGCTCCCCTCCCTGCCCTCCTGATCCCCCTGATGTGGTGGTGTGATGGGCAGGGACAGAGATCTTGATCTTCATTCCTACCTGGAAATACTCAACTCACTATTGCATAGGTGGATATCATGAGGGGGTTGTTCTTGTTGTTGTGAAGTTGTGGGTCAAGCATCTCCTACCAAGGAGTCTTTATTTACCAGCCAGGGCTGAGTAAAAAGTCTGCTGAGCCAGGCAAAAGGTGGGTGGGCAAGTAAAACCTGCATAAGGCAGGAGCTGTTGCATCCATGTTGTGGTAAATTCTGTTGTTCTTCCTTCCCTAAAGGTTACTGTCAAAAATTCCCTGAGCAGATGTTTAGATAAAGAAATCCAAAGATGGAAAGAAGACAAAGAACCAGAGAAGCTAAATGGACATTTTCAGAGTGAACTACTAGGAATATTTGTTATCCAGGTAATACAGAGTTTTATTAAAAATAAACAACTGCATCCTTTACCTACTTAGGATTTGAGACCAACCATGGTCAATGCAGAAAAGGAAAAGGCAGAGTCATTTGTGTAGAGTGGTAGCAGAGTTGGATGGCACAGGGAGGCCCAAAGCTGTGGTCTGATGTGGGCCTGGTGTGCCATGTGATGGAGGCAAACTCCTCTAGAAGCAAAACAAGAAGGAAAACTGCCTTCATTCTCCCTGTGGAGTCTCTTCTGTATCCCCAGCAGCAGAGAGACAGGAGACAGATTGAGAAATAGGGACTCTGTTTCTCTTTTCCAGGGAGACTCTGCCCGGCAGAGTTGCCCCTTTCCACCCTTAGCGGTCTCCCTCCTCTGGCTGCAGAGGATTAGTTGAGTTTATTTTTAAAATATAAACCTCTCATATGTTGAGGTTGTTGTCATTAAATTGTTTCTTTAAGTAAAATCTTATGACATTAAAAAAAAAAAGAAACAAAACCAAGTGTCAAATTGCCTACTTTCTCAGCTGTTTTCTAGACTTTCTTCATGCTTCTTTTGAACCTACCAAATAAGTATAGTTCTTCTCTGTGGTCCCTGGCTCAGTTGGGGGATGCAGGAGAGCTGGGTGCAGTTATCTGTAGTTGCTTTACCCAGAGAACCTGGCCTTTTTGGAGCAGGTGACATTTAAAATTGATCATGCTTATTTGTTAGAGTATCTACAGTGGCCAGAAGCGAGCTGAGGACATCAGCAAGGCTGTGGGTGAGGAGCTGTCCCGTCGGCTGCTGAAGGAGCTGCCAGCCTTCCTGAGGAGGTGAGGTGGCAAGGGGGCTGCAAGCAGCAGGGCAGGCACAGCGCCTGGGCAACCACTCACCCACCTCTCCTCTTCCCATCTCCCCTCCAGCTACAGGGATGCCTTTGAAGACTTCAAGGAGAAAAGCAAGAAGCACACATACTACAAGCCTATACTGATTGCAAATATTAACAACTGCTGGAATTTCAGGTAAGGGTCCAAAAGAAAAGGTTTTGCTCCTTCCTCTGCAGGCAACGTGTGCAATAATAGTGATAGTGTGATAGAGGGGAGGTACTTCAGAGTGAGCAGAGGAAGTTGCATCTGCCTGCAGAGGAAGGTTTGGAGACCTCTGAATTTCTCTCTGTCTCCCTTGAAGATAGACTATTCTGACCTGGCTGATATTTTCTTGCAGAGAATACACGGAGAAATACATGGCAGAAAAGGATGGCAGTAAAACTGATATCCTCAGCACTCTTGCTGATATTGAAAACAGCGGCTTCGATGTACTGCTTCAGCAGCTGTTTGCCAAGCTGAAGGTACCACCTCCATGCCCCACACCCTCCTGCCCCATGGCTCAGCTGGTGCCAGGACAGAGAATGTTCTGCCCTGCTATCTGTTGCTCAGACCTCTGATTCAAATCAGCCAAGTTCAGAAGGGGCCAGGGCACAGGATTGCTCCTAACCCACACTGCTGCCGGAAAACTCCCACTAAGATCTCCTTGAGCTGCTCCTCAAGCCTGCAGGCAAAGTGGGTGCAGTGGCACAGGCATGACTGTGCAGGTGAACATAAAACCTGCTGATCCTATCCTAGACAATGGCTGCAGCAGGGAGAGTCTCAACCTGCAGCTGTTTACTCCCACACTGTAGGAAGCCATCACTAATGGCATAAACTGCAATTACGCAGCTTTTGGCTTCCCCATAAAGGTGACCCAAAGGGCATTTTTGTACTTTTGGCTTCCTTTCTTTTCCTTTTTTTTTTGTTTTGTTTTGTTTTTGTTTATATATAACACAATCTTTTTGAGTTAAGCAATTTTGGTGGAGAAGAAGGAAGTGTAGGAGTCAGGACTGTTCAGCCACAATCTCTTCTGCTTTCTCTGTAGAGCCTTTTGGAAGGTATAACAGAACAGGGGTGGGGTTTTTTTACATTTTCATGTTTATTTGCTATGGCTGAGAAAAATTATGATTGAAAACATCTCATAAGGATTCATTTTTTTTTCTCCTGATGGTTCCATAATTCTCTAATCAGACAAGATGGTGAGTAAAAGAAAAATTTAAAAATGCAGAAATAAAAACACCTCCAGTATGAACCTTTCAAGCCCTTGGTCTTCTCCACCCTGGGGAGCCAAGAGCAGGACACAGCCCCCTGTTCCCCTGTCCCTGTTAGGCATCACCACATGTCCCTGCAGAGGACTACACACCACACTCTCACTACAGAGGATACTCTGCATGTAGAAATGACAAATACACAGGTGCATAGAATTTGTTCAAGGTAACTTAGCAGATTTTCCTTTTTTTCAGCCAATGTACAAGAAGTTTACAGAGAATAAATGGGACTCCAGCAGTGAAATTATGAATGAGATAATTAAAGCCACCAGCAAATATATTTCAGACTTCCAGACCTTAAAGGACCCGTTTTACCATGTAAGTCTGAGAGAAATATTGGAGCACTTCTGGGATGCTGAGGCTGTGTTTTCAGCTCTGATCCTCTGTGGCTTGAGTTGCCTTGACCTATGTTGAGCTGGTGAGTTGGCCTGGCATCAGGAAGCCTCTCAGGCAGGGTTTCCATCAGTATACAGTTTACCCAGATTAGGCACATAAATCTTACCCTTCTCTGACAGAAGCAGACTCCTGCAGCTCTGCTGCACTGTCTGCAGAGCAAACCACCCCTGATGTAGAGAAAGTGCTTTAGAGACTCCCCAGCACATGGCTTTATTTACAGATTTGGTTTAGCGATCTTGAAACACAGACGCAGTTGCACAGTTCAGTCTCATTGCTTCTTTGATTGCCTTAGGGGACTGGAGGAGGTGGATGCAATTGGGACAAATCCCAGATAACAGCCAGAACCACATCCTCACTGGTCCTGGAGTATATATGAAATATCATCATATAAGACAATATTTGATTTCCTGCCTTTGTCTTTTTAGTAGATGAAACAAATGATGATGTTTTGTACATTAGAGAGAAGAACAGGAAGAGCAGCATGAATTCCTGTTTCTCTGGCATACCATTACTCCTCTAGCACATGGAGATCTTTTCTGCACTTTAAACTCTTCCCAGAAGGAAACAACATTTGGAAATTCCCATACTTATTAGAGCACAAGGAAATTCTCAGCATCTAGGATGTGGTGTAACCAGTCATGGGAGGTTGGCAGCCAGGGCTGTTCCTGCTGTGTAATCAGCAGCAGGCATTGGTAGGGCATGTCTTACAGCATCCAGGATGGTTTTGTCCTCCATCCACCCACATGGTTTGTTCTGTCTCTAAGCAAAAGAGAGATGGATGATGATTCCCTTCTCTCCTTCCCAACAGGCTATCGTTGAGAAGATCCACGCCCTTTTGGTTAAAGAGTACATTGTGAGGCTGCTGAAGAGAAAGGTCAGCCTGAAAACTCCAGCACAGCAGCAAGCTCTGGCCCAACACATCTCCAAGAATGCTGCTGACCTGGAAGCCTTCTGCACCAGCAATGTACGTTAGTGCTTGCTGCGAACACGACAGCACAGGGCACAGACACAATGAAAAACAGGAACTTTCTGGAAACTTTCGTTAACCTTTTCAACTCAGCTTAATTTCCTGGAAGGCAGGACCTTAGGCAGAAAGAGGTCTCTAACTGCCAGTAGGCAGAAAGGCTCCCTTGGCAGCAGCCTGCCCCTCCCTGCTTGGAGAGATATGATTTCATCCTTTGTCCCGTAGGCAGTTTCATTTTGAAGGTTTATATTAATAGGGTCAGAAGACTTAGATAAGCTTTTCTGGTTTCAGTACAGCTTCCATGGAATCTGGGTTTCCTCTCACCTTTGATTTCCCTCACACTGCAGCTTTTAGGTCAGCCAGGGGCTAAAGCAGGCAGTATGGGGGTCTGTGTTATGCAAGGAATTCCTCCACGAGAGGCATAGCTGGAACACCCCTCTCTGTCCTCTGAGATCATCTCCCTCCTTCCATGCCTCTAAATTTGCCTGCAGAAAAAGCTAACAGCTAAGCCAAACCCTGTCCTCCACCACCCTATGCACATTTGACTGGAGAAGGAACAAGCCTGAGTTTCACAGTGTGGGTGGGAGGTCAGGCAGCTGCACCTTGGGAATTCCAATGGCCAGGAAAAAGCTCTGGTTGGGGCTTCTGCCTGATTTTGGCAATACCTGGAGATGCTAAAGGCAGGGTTGTGTTTGGAACTGGGACAGAGCAGCACGTGGCAGTGAGTTACCTGGCCCATCAGACCTTGTACACACACCAGGCAGTGCAGAAACCCAAAGAAAGAAAAATGAGCAGAATCTGCTGAGGTGGGTGTGGAAGTCTCAGTCTTATGGCAAACTGTACACCACTTGCGAAAGAGGATAAAAAAACCATCAAAAAGCTAATCCAATTTTTCTAAGGCTTGCTTAGGCAGAAACATCACTGAAAACAATGAGGCATCTAAAATTACCAGTGTGTGCTTTTCCCTTGCTGGGAAACAGCCTCAGGAGCCAGCTCCTGGGCTGGGGGGAGGTTTGCACCCCTGTGATGCCCTGCTAACCACTTTCTCTTCTCACAGGGATCTCAAGCCACGTGGCTGAATTCAGCACTCCCCAAACTGGCTGAAATAATCCGACTTCAGGATTTAGGTGCTATTAAAATTGAAGTTGCAACACTCGCCACAACATACCCAGATATCCGGTAAGAGATGTTGAAAAGGATTTGCTAATACTCATATGGAAATTCAGTTGAGCCAGGAAGCAGTCAAATATGAATATAGGTGAGGTTCATATTGCCTGAGCCTATAAACACGGGTGGGAGCTGCCTGCCAGGCTGTGCCAATCCCAGTGCTATCAGAAAGCAAAGGAAGATATGAATAAAAGCCTATTGATATATTCCAAATTCTGGCCTCATTTTCTCCTTAACCTTGGAGATTCCCTTTCCTAACCCAAACATCCCAGGACAGTGCAAGGTCTTGTGTATGACTGCCAGAGGCTGAGCTGGCACCTATGGGGGACCTCAGAGTGTGCCATAGGGTGGGGACCACATCCTGGTGCAATGGCCCTGACTTGTGGAGATGTGTGGGAGGAAATAACCCCTGCCTGTTTCTCTTCCACAGCAAAAGGCACCTGGAAGCGTTCCTGCACATCAAAGGCCATTTGTCACGCAGTGAAGTCAAAAGCATCCTGAGCTACTTGGCAGACAGCACAGCATCCACGCAGCCCAGGGCCCCGCTCTTCTCCAACATAAACGTGTCCTAGACCAAGGCACCCCTTGGCACTGCCCTGTGCTGGACTGTGGGGTGGGCTGGGGATGGAAACCATCCCCTGGAGTGATGCACAGTGCACACTGCCACCTTTTCCTATGGAAAGTGCTTTGTCCCAGTCTGGCGCTCAGCTTCTCTATGGGAATCATCATCCTCTGTGTGGGGCCGGGCAGAAAGTGCACCCATGGGAGGTGCAGTGCCTGCAAGGACAAGGCTGCTGCTTGCAACAGTCATGGATTCCCCCCAGGGTCTCCTTGGTGCCACCACATTTTCTGCCTGGACACTGCCCTGGTGCTCTGACCTCCATCTACCTCCTGGGGTGCCATGAAGGCCACATCACTCACTCCCCAGCCAGCCGAGACCAAGCAGGCACCACCTGTGTAGCTTTTTGTCTTCGAAGGAAATGAAAGGAAACAAAAACTGAACCCAAAATTCAGATATATTGGAAGAGTCCCACGTGAGCATGCTTGCAATCTGTGTGCCATCCTCAGAGCAGGGTAGGGCAGCTGTGTTAGGCTGGTGGGAGAGGCATGAGGTTTCTGGTGAGGAGGAGCTGTAGCTCAGCTAGGGCAGGGCTCCTGCCAGCTCCCTTGGAGCTGCAGGCTCTGACCCAACCAGCAGCACTGCCCAGGGCCTCGGGGTTTCCAATGAAGAACTGGCCCTGGAGAGTGTGTGCTTCCTTCACCTCTGTGAGGTGGGAGCACCTGAGCCCCTGGCAGCAGCCCCTCTGCAGTGACCCCATCCCATGCATCTGCATGGAGCAGCACCCTGCTAACAGAGGCTGGGAGCAAGCTGCCTATTGCAGTGGATTGTGTGGGCTAAGCCAGCATCTAGTAAAGCACTTTGGATATTCCTGAAACCCTCCTTATCAAGGAGAGGACTTTTCCAGACCCCATTAACAATATAGGCATTGAATGGGGCAGGGAACTGGTCTCAAATATCAATATGTACTGAGAACCCTGTATGTGTCACCATTCTCTTGCTCACTCTTTTCCCTGTTGCTGTGAGGTAGATATGATGTGAAAACACAAATAGGTCTCTTGTGAAACTGTGTTTTGTTTTTCACAGCCCAGGTTTTTGGGGAAGCTAATCACTTGCCAAAACAGCATGGTGTATATTTGGAGACCTTTCCCTTCTGTTTTCCTCTATTTCAACTTTTGTATCTGTCTGTGGAAAGTCAGTCTGGAGAGAAGACACCAGATGACTGTGCAAATATATGGCTATATAATGTATTTATATGCATATGCAGTATACCACCGGTGTATTTTTGCATCCAATTTTATTTTTTCTCAGTTAGAGATACTAATTTGGAATGTTTATAATAAACAGTATTCAAATATGCTAGAAAAGTGACTCATTTTTTCTGTCTCTGGCTGTTTACTGTGTTGCCACATCTATGTCCTGCTTCAAAGGTCCAATCCTTCCACTACTCCCAGCCAGCTCTGGTGAGTATCACCCACTGATCTCAGGTAGGGAGAGTCTTGCTAGACTATAGACAGGCTGGAAAAACATTTCTACTGCCCCTGAAGATGGTCACTGAGCACAGTGGGCTGCTCACCTGCAGTGGCCAGTGGCACACATTGGGAGGAGTCCTCTGCCAGCAGGTCCTGTGGCAAAATTGTGCCCTGAGTGAAAAACAGTGCTTTGGTTTTAGTCTGCTCCCTGGTCACAGGCAGCACAAACCACCCTGTCCTTCCTTAAGCACACTCACACAAAACTCAAATAGACACATGGTTTAAAGAATTATTATTTAAACACTTATCTCTGCTACAGTTTAAAGGCAAATGCCAGAATGACTTCTGACTGTGCTGAGCACTCACAACAACTGTCACCTATTGGGTAACATTTTCTTTCCCAATTAGTGAAAGGTCATTTTACTGCTATTAAAAAATGTATTTTGATTTAGAGATCTGTTCAAGGCCTACAGAAATGCATCATACAACTGATTGCGCTGATCTTTAAAAAAAAAAAAAAAAAATTCCAGCTAAGTAAGTGCCCAAAGGAAAATAGTGTATCTATTTATATATCATAATTAGCATGGGTAGGAGAAAATGGTTTTCATACACATTTCATAAGCCATATGGAAGTGCATTGTGCAATTCTCTTCATCCTGCTATAAAACCCCAGCTTTCATCTCTAATGAGTCCAGGAAACTAATTTATTTATCTTCCTGTATGACTCGACATTTACTATGGCATTTATTTATAGGTGGCATATTACACATAGCCAGGTAGTTTCAGAAGGTTGCACAAATGTCTTCTGATAACAGTGTTAGTTCAATATGATAAATAGCACTTTTATAAAATAAGTAAATAAAAATTTTTGAGGTCAGTGTAGCTTGATTTTCTTTATCATGCAACCTCTGCTGGTGCTGATGTTTGCCCCTCCTTGGAGGCAGAGCAGATAGCCAAGATCAAAAAAATAAGACCAATTTTATAGAACAGTAAAGAAAACTGGTTTCTGGGCACAGCTGCTGTGGCATTACCAGCTCTCCCTGTTTGCTGTCATCAGTTCCCCCAGCACATCAGCCCACAACAGCCACCACACTGCACACAGGCTCAGCTCAGACATGCACTCACACACTCCTGGCTCCCTAGCCATCCATGCCACCTGGCACTTCCATCATTTGACAGAAGACTTGCAATTCGCGGTGCAAAAGATGCAAGAACACAAACCGCAGTGTAGCAGGGGGTGGTCTGAGGCATTACTCCCTCCTCTGCTCCTGCAGGAGCCACTTGTGCAGTGCCCAGTCCCCACGGACACCTGGGGAACCTCTGTCCTCTCTGCAGGGGAAGCCAAAACCTCCAGAGAGCTTACAGACTCTTCCCAAGTGTGAGCATGATGGAAAAAAAAAAAAAAGCAGGTATGTTTTGTTAGAGCCTGCTGAGAAACTTTGGAATCTGCTGACCTGGAAATGAAAGGTTAAGATGCCAAAATGCCTGCAATTCCTTCCCTTTGAGCCTGGATGCTCTCTCTAAAATCCCCTGCAAAATGACAGCACTGGACTAAAGGCCACAGGATTTACTGATACGCTGATTTTAAGAGAGAGACACATTGGAGCAAAGTGGTTTGGTAGGTGGGCTTTTCCAGGTGGACAGTCCTGGCTTCAGTGAGTGCCTGGGGGACACAGCTCCTCACCTACTAATTGTTGTCAAGCAGGAAAGGTATGTGCAATTACATCTTCACGAAGGATGTGGCAACAAGTCATTAACATCCATTTTCAAATCCTGTATTTAACTTGGCTAATACGAACTTTGATAGAAGAAAACCTGGAAACCCCAATCCAATGAGAAGAGACCTGAAGCCTGGCAATGCTTCAGGAGCATCCCAAAGGAAAGGCACACCTGCAGGGAGTGGAACAGCAGAGCCTCCTTCCCAATGGGAATTAGGGCACACAGGCTGCAGGTCCTCCACCTCCCAGGATGGTTTCACTTGCTGCCCCTTCACCTGCCTCTATATTGCACAGCTGAGATCAAAAGCCAGTACTGGGGACCAAATGGGCCAGAGGCAGCATCACTGAGCACCAGGAAGGAAGGATATTTTGGGAATAGGCTAGAGGATAGTGAACTTGAATGTGGCATTAGCAGAATCATGTTTTCCCATGCTGTAGTTTATGACCCATGAGAGTAATTGCTGCCTTCCTGCTCAGCCTAAAAGAGGATGTGGCCACACCACCACACTGATATCCTTGAAATACAAATTAGCTTTTTTGTAGCCATAATAATAGAGATGGCATCTCATGTCAGGGGATTTCAACAATTACTCATCAGTGCAGGAACCACAGATTTCCACCCTTGCAAAGAAACAAATCCACACTGATGGGAAGAGAGGTGAATCCCATTTCCTAGGGGGAAACCACGGGAAATGCAATGGAGCAGACATGCACATCAGGCTGCTCAGGGGCATGTTACTGAGGAAAAGTTAGCTGTATTTTTAAAAACAATTTGAAGGTTTTAAGGTTATTATGAAGTGAATGTTCGCACCTGCTGGACACCATTTCTCCTTGCTACTAGGGGCTTTCTCCTCTAGAAATCAGGTTTTAAAAAAACCCTTTTGAACTGACCAGCTTGGAGGCTTCCCTACTGAGACATTTTTCATCTCTTCTCTGGGTATTTTCATCAGGCATTCAGTTCCTTCTTTCACCTCTCCACAAGTCTTCTGATGTCTCACAACACTACCCAGTGAGGCCCTGGGTTCACATTCTCCCAATTCTTTCAACCTTCCAGCAGATGGGACACATGAGGGGACACTATGTACCAGAGCCCAGAAAAAACATCATTTGAGGTCAAGGAATTCAGTGCTATTTCTCCAAGTAGTTTTTATCCAAATAGGACAGAGCACTTGAGCTGTAATAACTCTCATAAAGGACTAATAAAAGAGGAAAATGTATTATTTAGCAGAAAATCTGAGCTCTACAAAGAACTCCTCTCAAAAGGGAGGAGGTTATAACAAGGCCTTAGGTAGAACAATATTGGTCCTGGAGTCTTCAAGAGATTTTGAACCCTATCCCAAAGGCTTGAGGCCAACCCCCAAGTCCCACTGGAAAGAGCAGCGTAGCTGAGAGCTCAACCAAGTGCACAGTTTAGAGAAAATAGCAGGAAAAAGTTAACAGTGCTATGTCCTATTTAACAGAGGGCTGTTTCCCCTCTTTGGTTTCATTGTAGCCCTCTTTACACCAAGGCTGTAAGAAGTGATGACAACCATCTGAGCTGTGGGACAAGGACTGTGATTTCAATGCTTCTGCACAGCAGACCTCTTGTCTTAGCCAAGGTGCCAACTTCACTCATTGTGACACAGCACCTTCACAATTTGAACAGGGCTATTCAGACCCAAAAAGCTTGGTTAAAGCTAGCCATTCCCCCCGTTCAACATGTGGGGAGTGACAGAGGTATTTCCAGTGCCCCAAGACAGGCATTCAGCTCAGCAGGATCCTGGCAGCCACCCACTTGTGACAAACTTGTGCAGACACTCCTGGACCATACCAGCTTTGAGGTAAGTGGGTGTGAAGGGAATATCCCTGCAGGGGTCACACTGCTTTCAGAGGTGTCATTGCTGTCCTGCCTGTGCACAGGTGATTTGCAGAAAGCAGCTCTGAGCAGCATTGTGTCCCTCCTCCAAGGTGCAAAAAGACCCCTAAGATTTATTGAAAAAGAGTTACTGAAAAAGGAAAGGAAACTCTTGCACATGCTGGGTGAGCTAGACCTGGTACTGGAGGAGCCTCATCAGCTTGCAAAGATATTGCAGGTAAGATCTCCAGGTTAGTCCTGGAGCTAGAAAAAAACCCCAGCATGAGTAGTAACCCAGTTAACCTTTGCTGTATGTCAGTAAGAGAAACATAGGAGGCTGCAGAAGTAGAGACCGGGGTGGGAGAACAGCCTTCAAGTACCTGCCATGCCTCTGGCTGTGTTCAAAAATCTTCTGTAGGTCTTTGTTTAAATGTCCAGCTCAGCATCCCATTCAGATCCATTAAAAATATCACCAAGACTAAAGTATTACTGTGGAATGCATGAACTGCCCAAGCTCCCATTTTTGTTTGATTTGATTTCTCTCTCAAAGAGCTCAGATTGCATTTACTTGGGGAACATTTTGTCAGATCAGCACGTACAGCATGAAATCAATAGCAGCTCTTGACAAAAGACCAGATTCATCCATTGTCTAGAACAACCGCTTCAGCCAACTTTTCTTGGGTGGAAACCACATTTAAGAAAAGGACAAGTTCTACCTTCCTTCTACCTACCTCAAAACCCTCCCCTCAATGCTCCCTGTGGACCACAGGCAAAACCCCATCTCTCCATGTAACATTATCTCTGTATAAAAACCTATTTCTGTACAAAATAACACTGCATTTATCTAGATTTGATGTTATTCTTTCCAGTGTAATTTTCTACTCTCTCATATGAACAATTCCATACTGCAAGCTTCAGCTTATTATTCAAAATTACACTAATTGCCCATTTTCATTTTCATTTTAATATAGCTTGACTTGGAAAGCAAATTCCTGCTCTCAGTAGTACATGAGCAATGCTTCCATGTTAATGTGCAAATTACCATTAAGAGAATCAACACACAGCAGATTTCTGCAATCTGTTTACCTATCTATACACAGAAATATCCTCTATGGGGGTGCTTTCCAGGCAGACATGGAGGCAGTACAATCTATAGGTTTGAGAGCGGAAAACTGGAGTTGTGGTGAATACAGAGACCATTCCTTAGTCAAAGGTTCGTGCATCACACATGCACACAGTGCCCCCACACAGGTGCTACTACCATAACAACTGTTTTTCTTACAGATGGTCTGTATCCAGCCTTTTGCCCAGTTTCAGCCCTTCAAAGAACAGTTTTCTGGAAATTCAACACTTTTCCTCCACAGAAAGTGGGCAAATCAGGGTATTTTGTTTGGCAGCTCAAACTGGGAAGTCTGGGACTCAAGTGCTGGTTGTGCTGATGTGTGAAATACCCTTTCTCTTCCCGTGCTCTCCCACAGCATAAGCTTAGATGAGTCCCAGCATGGGTTTTGGTCATTATTCCTTCTGCTAACTTTCCCTGCAAGGAAAACATCAGAAAATTCAGGGCATGAAAGCTCACACTGTTGTATGAGCTTTAACATATTATGACAGAAATACAAACAACATGCAGAGGACTTCTCTGCTGTGTCCAGGTCCACGAGCCATCAAGAATTTGTGTTCCTGTTGTGCAGCTCCTACCTAATGTATAAAATAATTCAATAACCAGAAAATATGCTAGCATCTTACAGTCTTTACTATCTCTACTTCCAGTATTCAGGACTGTCAAATGGGCAGTCCTAAAACTTTGAATTCTCTGCATTCTGAAGCTTTTGCTACAGAAATCTCTGCAGGGTATGCCCAGAAGAACAAGGTGGACATCAGTCACTCAGAGGCTGATATATCTGCTGTCATGAGCCAGTGATGAGCTATGTGGTTGTTTTTTCAGGTGTTTCACCTGTGTGTCATCAGGGCAGCCTGTGAGTTCTGGAGCAAGGGGTGTTCTTCTCTAGGACAGGCTGAGAAGTCATCCCAATGCCAGGGGCAAGGCCACCTCTCCTGGAAGTAGAGCTGTTTGTCAGACAGCTGCTGCAGAAGGGAGGTCCCTGCCTATGTACGTAAGGATGGGAAACAACCAGCACTGCAATCAAGTCGTTGACCATCCCCTTGACAAGGAGGGAACAGGAAGAGTTCCCCAGAGAAAGGTGACATATGTCTGGACATTCTGGGGTGATGTCAGAGGAGGATGGCTGTGCTGTGGAAGGGAAGGGTGACCTAGCACCAGTACCAGGAAGGGAGCCCAGAGCTGGTCTCTGAGCCAATCTCTTCAAATACTGCCTGTCAGAAGCTCCTGATGGGCACAAACCACAGCACAGGAGCAGGAAGAGGCACAAAGGCTCTCTGGTGGAGCATTTGTGCAGGTGGTGACACTGGCATGCCTTTTATGCCTTCATTTGCATCCTCTCATGAGTACAAGCCATAGAGTTCTCAAGTGAAAGAACAGATTATGAACACCTGGCTGTGCTTGTGCTTTTACTTTCACCTGGCTTGGGTGACTGCAACATGAGGTGACTAGGTAGCAATGGGCTATCCCAAACAGACCACATCTCAAAAGATACAACACAACCCCAGTCAGGGGCTGGAGCACTGTAACACAGTGGCCCAGCTTCCCCAGATACTCCTAGCCAAGGGCACGACACATGAGGCCAGCAAAGGCATCCCCTGGGGGTCCTGGGGGTGGGTCTCCAGTACACAGCACGAGCTGGGGGCAAGTGTCTGGACATGGGCAGAGCCACAGGAGGGACATGAGTACTGTGAGTGAAAGCCAGGGAGACACAGCCTTCAAGGTCAGATGATGACCAGCCTAGGACATGTGGCTCTATATTTGGCAGTGATGCAATCAGCTGGAAGCACACACTCATTTTCCCTTGAACCGTAGGCAGGGCAATGGCTGCCAGGGCTAACATAAGCACCATCAGTGACAGATGATATGTTGTCAGTGTTCAGACCATCTGACTCTCCTGTGTTTCTGTGTATTCCACTGTTCTTTAATGCATTTTTGTTTCTCTTGGAAAAAACAAGGGGAGAATGGGTAATTTTTCCTCCCATATATAGTACTAAGCATGGCAAGAAATGGTGTGGTGTATCCACAACCTGAGGCATAAGTTTCCTTTTCCAGAAAGGATTTCTTCATCAACCTGCAAAGGTTCAGTGCTGTCAGCCACAGCTGTGCTGCACACAGAAGCCAGTCTGAGGACAGAATTCTTTTGAGGGAGAAGATTCAGGTAACAATATGTGGCAAGGCAAAGCTGAGCTAAATAGCAGGAGAACACAGAGCAAGGAGTGCCCTACCATGCCCTTCACTGCCTGTCTGCCACAGGAACCACAGCCCTGGAGATACGCCTTCACCAGTCTGCAAGGGATCAGTCCTCCAAACAGCATCTTGTCCTAAACTCAACCTTGCCTTCAGTCACAGCATCCAGAAAACAGAGAACCTTTTTGAGCTGAATGGCCAGAGCTCTTTCCTAGCCCTGATTTTAGCTGCTGTCTACCCAGATCAAAGCATTATCTTTAAGGCAGAGGCGTGCATGGCAGAGCATATGAGCTCTCCTATCTGTCCTTCATGCAGTTAAATTTAAATAATGCCACTAATGAAGGTAACCAAGCATCACTTATCACCTCGTTTAGCCAGACCAAACCGTCTAAATGCTGCACATTATGAAGGTCAGTTGAAGGAACCACGGAACAAGAGAGTGTTCACATGCACTGCACAATGCTGGGACAGAAAGGTCCCTGACTTACACCAAGCCAGAACTGATTTGTGTCTGCTGGTGTCCCAAGGCACTGCTCCCAGTAGGCATTGATCCTGCTGTCACAGGATCAGCTGATGGACTGGAGGTCATGGGGATCAGCAGCCTCCATCCCCACTGGGTTCTGATGGATGTTCTGTTCCTAACTTGCTTACTTCTGACAACTCAGCTAAACCGTGAGGGAAAGGGAACCAAGGAATGAGCTGTGTTTGTGCAGTGCAGAGAGCTGGCCATGGGTAGCTTGGAGAGTGCCCTGTTGAGGTCTGGGGTGAAGATCATGGGATCACTGCAGAAAGAAGTGAGCACCAAGCTGCCTCTTGACATCAGTGTCAGGGACACACAGTGTTGGTCCCAGAGGGGACCTGGTAGCTCTGGAAAGCAGACTGAACTTTCTCATTTATCACATGGAGGAAACAGGTAATTCATCAGTAGTGTGAACTTTGGAAATCCCCAATGCGGCTGCTGTGAAGAGGAGGAAACCTCAGCAGTTGTAGCCCAGGTAGCAATTGCACATTTGGCTAAAAATTTCTCCTCCCAAGAGCTACCTAGAGAGATTGTGGTAGACAAACAGAGCACAGAGGTGCACAGGGAGCCCATGGCAGCTGAACATCCCTCAGACCAGCTGCACAATTGCTGTCCTCGAGCCTCCTTGGCATTGTGGGCGCTGTGTTTACCCTGCAGAGGACCAAGACAGATGGCAATTTCATAAGCCCAGGAATGCACATGCCTTCTCAGCCTCTGGTCTCATGTTTCCTCTGCTCTCTCACTTTCCTTTCCTGTCCAACACACTCCCTAGCCCCTGTATCTCTGTGGGGAAGAGGCCATTTTGGTCCCCAGCCAAGCCACCTTTCCAAGCACAAGAAGAGCTGTGAAGTGTCTCCGGCAGAGCAGTACACACATATATCACCATGTCCCAGCCCAGCTGACACAGCCACAATGTGTGTCCAATAGGTCAGCCCACAATCAAGCCAAAAACAGGGACATAAGCATTATTTTTATTGGCTTTCCTCCACACAGTTGAATTGTGTTTGCTTCACTTTGGGTTTGTTTACTTTAACTTATCCCTCATTACAGGAAAGCACTGGCAAGAGAACTTTGAGCAATCTCAAGTCTCATTTAACAATGGCTGGGACAAATCAGATGAAAACATCCTTTATAGTTCAGTCAAAAACCTGCAAGTTGACTCAATACAATACAATCCATATTTCTACACCTATATTTGGTTTTAGATACACAAGTGATTTTGAGTAATTTTTTTCTGCATAGATTTAAGCACATGTATCATCTGGAAAGGACTGGCCTTCACAATTTTGTTACAAGGGCCTGCCTGCTTTTTATCTCCTGTGCAAAGCACTTGCCTGGTACCACTGAAACATGATTCAGCTGCCAATGTAAACAGAATCAAGCCAAGCAAAAAAATTCTTCATGAAGTGTACTACACTTTGTTACAGACCAGATGCACAGCAATAGCCCTGAACAAATCACACTCTGCTCCCACCAACTCAAACCCCACTGCTGTTTCAGTGGGAGAAGAGGTGCTTGCCCTCATTCTTTCTTGAAACAGCCGCCTATTTAGATGATCCCTTGTGCCCAGAATCAGAGCTCAGTGCTGAGTGTTTACTCTCTCTGTGCACTGGGGAAAAGGGCTCTTCTGCATTTCACAGACCAGGAGATGAAACACAGATGTGGCCAGCCCTGGGACACGTCATGGTCTTGCAGCTGACTTTTGAGCCCAAGCCCAAAGGTCTCTGGGCACTCTTTGGCCACCAGACCAGCTTAGACTTCTAATCAGGCTAAGGCAATGAGTTTGGAAATGGAGAAAATTCTCCCACCACTCTCCCTTTTGACATCTACTCTACAATACTTGGGGCATTGTGATGCAAGAGGTGCCAGCAAGGATATGCAAGATGTGACTTGGAAAGACCCTCTGTTGCATGCTGCTGGGGCCTGGATGTGGCAGAGAGCATCCCTGTGGGAATTCCAGGTCTCGTATTCCTTCCCTGACCATCAGGAGTGGCTGGGTTTTGTTTGCTTTTTCCTTTAACTGTTGCAAAACTGATGTGGCAGGGACAGCAGCACACATGAGGAACGGACAGCTCATGAATACTGCAAACCAATCTAATCACACTTCACGGATGGTTTCAGTCGTTCTGGACCACAACCATTCCAGGACTGCCACCACATGATGCTGTTACCATATATTGCCACCATCCCTGTTTATCTCCTCTCCTCCCAGTGCCTCTGTCATCATCTGTGACCAGATGCATGACGGAACCTGTGTGAGTCAACCTGGAAGAGCAGTTCCTACTCCAGCGTGATGAAACACACCTCACTGCCCTTGCAGAAGCACCTACAGATAATATTTTCCTTCTGCACTTGCTGCCCCACACTCCCCTGCTGCATAACTGGTGCTTGTCTTCACCCTTAAAAACAGTTACATCCAGGGAGTAACAGAAACCATGGACGAAGGAATCAAAGAAGATGTAAAGATCCTGCAACATCTTGTTAGTGCAGCAGCTCTGCCACAACAGATCACTTCCCCTGTGCTTTCCCTGTGTCACTGACTGCTCAGGGGATAACTCCAATCTCTCCCTTTGCTGCAGGGTCCAGTTGCACTTCTTTACCTGAAAAGTTCCAACCTCGAACGAAGCCAGTGAACTCTTACCACAGGATTAAACAGCAAATTTTCCATTCTCCCTGACCATGCCTTTTTGTGCTGAGCTGGGATGGCTGTGGGCTCCCTGGGCTGCCAGTCACAAATTGAACCTGAATCTCAATCAACACAGGTTAATTGGCCAGAAAACACTGGGCAGCTATTCGTGCTGGGAAAAGACCAGGATGTGGAAGGCCATTAGGTCTTGAAACACTGTCTTTTCCCACAGAAGGTTAGCTCCAGTAAGTCAATGCTTTGAGGCAGAATTTTCTTCCTGGAGCTCCTTGGCATACTCCAGAAAGGGGCTGGTCTTGCTGAAGGCTGGGTGTCACAGCCCTACAGGTTTTACTTAATTTGTAAATTCACTTTTGCAGACTGGAACAAGCAAGTTTTTAACTACCTTACAGAAAGGAAGGGATGTGGAAAGGCCATTGTGTTCTTGGCCAAGGAAAACAACCCAGCCACACGAGGCTGGGCAACATGTGGAGGGAATAACCCAAATTTCACCCCATGCCCTAGGGCAGCCGCCAACCTCCACACCTGCTCTGGGTCTCAGGACCCACCTAAAGAAACTCTACAGCTTTAGAACAATTTTGTTTCTGGGGGCTCCTGGAAATCTGGCAATTTAAATAACTTTCCTATATTCAAAGTTGTCTGCATCTCACTCTGGGAGGCCTGCCTGGATCCCATGGGCTTTGCAGTGCTGTAAGCCAGCAGCAGAGGCCAGTCCCACACGTGACACACCAGGAGAGGGTGAATGTCACATGAACGGCATCCCCAAACACGTGCACTCCCTCCCACTCACAAATGGGTCATTTCCCCACCACAATGAAAACTACTGTTCTTACCATTAAGTAACCCCACAAAATCATGTGTTTTCCTCAGATATCATCCATGTGTCCTTTCCACAGACACCCTTACTCTCTGCCACAATGTACCCTCACATAGTGATTTCCCAATCTGAAAAAAAGCATCTACAGGATCTAAAGCTGGGGCCCCTCTCTGTACTCCCAGAGTATCTATCTTCAAATCCTGTCTGCCTGAGACTGAGTGAACAACCTCCAGGATCATCAGAAGGAAGGAGGAATGTTATTGTCATGGGTGCTATGGAGTCTCCCCAAAGGCTGTCCTCCAGAGAGATGGGAAATACAAGGGGCAATTTTCATATTGGAGGGCTGTTCTATGCAGAGTTGTGCTGGGATCTCTGCAGAAACCTGGACAAGGTGGACAGGCAGGTGGCAGCTGTTGCAGGTGACACCAAATGGCTCATGGCAGTAAAGGTGACCTTATGATGCTTAGCAAACAGGTGTTCAAGTGGCAGAGGAGGTTATGCAAACGGAAGCAAATTCTTGTTTTACATACAAAACAGGGGAGCCAATGAGACCCTGGGCAGATAACTCTGTAAAAATATTACCTAATGCAAGGAAGAGAGAAGAAACCTCAAATTAAACATGACGAGTTAGTAAGAGGGGAGGGAAAACTGAACAAATCAGGAGAAGAAAGTCATGCCATAACAAAAACTCATGGCAGCCTCAGCTCAAGAATTGTGCAGTTTGGGTCCCTCCGCCTTAAAGAATTGCTAGCAGAGACACAGCAGAGCTTCTGGATGAGCAGGAGAGGAGACTTCAGGCTGGAAATGTGCCAACAGGGGATGGGAGTCTGCAGAATAGTGGAAGACTAAATAGGGTGGAAAGAGGAAAACTGTCTCTTCCCACACAAGAGGTATCAGATGAAGGCAGTAGGTGCATAACCCAAAAACAGAACACTGAAGCTTTTTTTGCACAAGGTGTAATTAGTCTGCAGCAGCTCCTGCTGCAGGATGCTGTGGTTACTAAAAGCTCAGCTGAAAGCAGGAAACAGTCAGGGATGGAGAAGGGGCAGGAGGAACAAAACAACATTGAGGGCTCTCAAAGACAGACACTGCTCTGGCTAAGGAAACGTGTAACCTGAAATGTGTTGGGGTATGGGGGAGTATAAAAGGGCAGATTGTGCCACTCCCACGACTCCAGCTATCCCTGGGATCCTGGGCTGGAAAGATGTTTGGCTTGACCCATGCTGCTACCCTGCACCCGCTCCCAGATGCCCCAGATGTTTGAGGTTTGTGGATTGGATCATTTGGCTTCATACTATCTGAAATTTGTGTTTATTTGAATGATTTTGATGTAGTGCCCAGAGGCTCAGGAGAAGCAGCGAGTGACACTGTGAAAGGTCACCCTCAGACTCTGCCAAACTTGATTTTCAATTCCAAGAGCAGTGTAAGAAGTCAGATTGGTTAATCAGTCTTCTCATATTTCTTCACAAAAATTATCTTCTGTTCTCCTTCTTCTCGTCATCCAGTAGAAAACAAAACAAAGATGATGCTATGATAAATATAGAAAATGTCTTTACAAGAGACCCTTTATAAATTCCATAAATTGCATGTATTAATTCTGGTCAACTTTACCTCATAAAAAATTCCCAAATCTTTTTACTCTGGACTGTATGGGAGCCTGGAGCTTTGCCTCATGTCCTTGTGTGCAGCTGGGATATGTGTTTATGCTTCAGTAATGTCAACAAGAACAAACATCTCAAGCAAGCACCACTTCTTGGTTCAATGACTTGAGAAAGCAGGGCCTTGTGGGAAATTCCAACCTTGCCACAGACTCTTGAGAGGCCTTGCTTTCCAGGAAGCAATACAAAAATGTAGGTCCTGGATGCCAACAGGCTTCAGACTGGGAAGGACCATCCAGTGACACAGGGAAATTCCTGTTTCTATTCTGGTCTTACCTGGTCTGTGGTAGAGACTTTGTCTGTCCCACACGGTGTGGGGTGAAGAAAATGACTCCTGCCTTTGAGGAGCTGCAAACCCCTCTAGTCTACTCTTAATTATGTTTTTCCTCTCTTTGTTTGTCCTTTCTCTTAGCACAATAGGTCAATGTTACAAAATTACAGATGTGTTCTTCACCCCAGCCCTATGCTCCATCCACCTCCCTGTTGTTCCCACCATGCTTGGGAACAAATTTGCAGACAAAGCCCACAGAGATTTCACCTGTTTATTTTCAGGCAAGTGAGAAGTGATGCTCCATTACACAAAATCACTCAGACAAGCTGTAAATCACTCTGGCCTGGCCACAGGACTCACAGGATGACACCACGGCTGGAAGGGGGCTCTGGAGCCTCCAGTCCATCATCCATTCAAAGCAGGACCATTGCCAATACCAGCTCAGGTCACCCTATGGTTTTGCCTAGAGAAATCTTGAAAAACCTTCAAGTGGGAAGTCTGCTACCTCTCTGAGCTGAATCATCTCCTAGGGAAGAAGCTTATCCCTGATGCTGAACCTGAACTTTCCGAACTGCTTTCTGAACCTGTTCCCATTTTCCCTTGGTGTATCCTCTGCTGATACTGAGGAGGTTTTTGACTCTGTCACCATCGTAACCACCCTCCATGTGGGTTGCTGTCACACTGGCCTTTGCCATCCCAGGTGTCAGCCCAGGTTGAGGAACAGCCTTTGCTCCTGGTGTCGAAGTCTCAGCACCTCAGTGGCACAGCAGTCTGCTGGCAGAGCCTGGCAGTCCCAGGAGAACCTGGCCAGAACAGAAGTTGTCCCCAGCACTCACTTATGGCCAGGAGAGAGGCACCCATCTGCATCCTATCTGAGGTGAAAGGGGAATTTCATCAGTGCTGAAACCATAGGAGCCCAGCACTGTGCAAAACATTTGAGGCTAACATGAACGTCTCTGCTTTTATGAAAATGAAAATCAGATGGCATCTAAATGAACCCAGAGTGTTGCTCCTCCGGCACAGTGTTCTGTTATTTCTCCACAAATGGAGGAGCTGGGATCTGGATTTTCCAGCCAAATGACTCAGGCCTCGCTCTGCCTTTGTTGGTAGCTACAGCCTTGCTTTGACACAGTGCTTTAAGCATGCTGAAATATGAGCTAGTGGCATCCTGGCATCTGGCAGCCTGGACAGTTTCAAAATCCTTGGGGAGACACGTGATTTACCAGAATCGCTTCTTTTCCTGCATCCTTACAGCCCTTAAATAAAGCCCCAGCATTCTGCTTGTAAAGGACAGGGACAGCCCTAACCACACACTTTAACCCCACGGGTTTGGCAGCTAACTTCTGCTGAAGACCAGAACACACACAAGCCAGACACCAGCTCAAGTTTGCCTGCAGGGCCTTGAAGTGAGACAAAACAGACAAACATCCTGCACCTTCCCATAGCCAGGACACTCCTGACAAAACACAACAGGACATGCAGCAGCACTGCAGCTTTGAATGGAAACTGAGGCACAGCATTTCTGTGTGACAGCTATACCCAGGGCCATGTGCCTCAGTGTCCCCAGGGATCCTGCAGACTTTTCAGCCCAAAGCCCAGCTGCAGAAGTGATTTATCTAGAGTTCACCCATTCTGGGTAGTTCCCATTTCCAAAACAGCCCTGTGCTGGGCAGAGGCTGGCAGCATCAGGAGCACCCATGTGGGTGAGGCAGCCTGGCTGCCCTCAGCCTCTGGGTTATCCCCCTCCTCAGACCTCTTGTATCCTCCAGTCTGCTATTTTGGAGAGACTGCACTCTCTTTTCAGGGTCCTGTGCTCTGCTGTTGTCCCCCAAACTCCTTCCAGAGAAGCTGTACATGGGCCCTGTCCTGTTTCAACTCCAAGGATCCCTGTCATGAGCCTCAGCCCCCATGGATGCCCCGGGAAGTGCTCCTCACCCCCAAACTGAGTACAAAGGGCTCAGTACTGCTTTTCTGATCCCACTCTTCATGGGTGGGAGAAAGGATCCAGCTCAGGGCAGAGAAAAAGAGGACCAGGCATGGGAAGACCAGAGAAATGTCAATTTCCAGGACAGAAGGAACTGGAAAAATGAAGTAGGTGAGGGCAGATTACAAACACGGATAAAACAAGAAAGACCCTGGGGCTGGGAGGTCTAAGAGGAAAGAGGAATTTAGAGGAGCAGGCAGCTCCTCAAGACATAATATTAAAGGCACGAAGAAACCTCCCAACGCAGTAGGAGGATGTGCAGCATGTTGGGTATTCAGCTGAATCATAAATTCCTTAATCCCTTGGAGTTCAAGAAGGAATTACATCAAAGAAAAACAAGCTATTCAAATTCCAGAAGATGAATGTAAAACTGTGGCACAGGCATCTGGGGAGCAACTGGAAAGCTGAAGCACAGATGCTGGTACTGAGGGATGAGAAACACCACGGGAACACAGTTGTGAGTGCTCAGAGGCACATCTGCTCCAGCAGCAGCCTTGGCTTAAGCAGCCTCTTTCACCCTCCTCACCACTTGCCCAGCTCTCAAGAACTGCACTAGCACAGAGGTCACACATGCAGAGGGGGCTGCTTATGCCAATGCTGCTGCCAAAAAGTAAATTAAATAAGATAATGCTAACAAATTGTGCACCCAACTGCAGCCTAAATAAACCAGAGGCTTCCAGAGGTAGATTTCATCCACCCAACTTGTCCCAGCACAGCATATTTGGAAAAGCCCTCCTGCAGCCATCCACCTCAATGGTTGAGAGGGAGGTGGCTCCCTGGGCAAAAGCAAGCAGTGCTGATCTTAAAAGCCATTTCCTAGAAAAATATCAGAAGAATTACAGAGTTTTAAACCTGAGAATGATACTGAGACAATACACCAAGACTGTTTCAATCAAATTTGTTCTGCATAAATCTATTTGCTTTCCCTCCAGGGCAGAAGTTTAACTTCCCTGAAAGCAGACCAGCTGTGGATCACAGAATCACAAATGGGTAAGGCACCACTGAAGGTCATCTAGTCCAATCTGCCTGCTCAAGCAGGGTCCTCTGGACCATGTTACTCAGGATTGCATCCAGGTTGCTTTTGACAATCTCCAGGGAAGAAGAATCCCCAACCTCTCTGGGCAGCCTGCTCCAGTGCTGAGTCACCCTTACAGTACAGAAGTTCTTACTCATGTTCAGATGGAATGATTGGGACTGTTGACTTTAACAAGGTTTTTAATGCTGTCTCAAGTGCCACTCATGTAAATAAGTGAGGGAGAGATGGCTTCTGATTGTGGCTTGGCACAGGTCTGAGAAGCACCACACCTCTCCCTGGGCATACAAACCTCAGGCTGGCGGTCTGCTCTTGCAAAGCTTCCGGGAGGCAGACACAAAAATGGATAGAGATCCATGATCAGAGCAAAACTGTAGGGGATGTTGAGTGCAAGCCCACAGAAGCCTTGTCTGAGCCAGATTAATTAATTATTTGAATGCTGAAATGCAGAGAACACTTACAAGAGTTTCAGAGACTGCAAGCACGGTGGCCAGAGACAGGGGACAGAATCTGAGTTCAGAATTACCCAGAAAAATAAAAAAGCCAATAGGATGCAGTTCAAACATAACAAGAATGGCATATGGCAGTGCAACAGAAGTAAACAACTATATAAACACAGGGAGGAAATTGCCCATTCAGTAATAACTGCAAAAATTCAAACACTCTGGAGTAATGACAGGTCATGAACAGGCTGTGTCAGCATGTTGCTGTGAAAAAGGAAGCCGCTAGCTGAGAAATGCAAAAAGGACTGACAAAAGGACAACATGGAAAAGAACTCCCCTACTCCAGCTGTCATTGCCAGGGATCAGCCCTGTGCAGTGTCCACTCTTGGCATTCCAGAGTCCAAAAGGCAAGAGGGAGAATGACTGACAGACTAGCAGTGTGATGTCTGAGTAAACGTTGAAGGAACCAACACAACTTAATTTAGAAAAGAAAGTAGGCCTAGACAGGCTGTTGGCCTTCAAAAAGGTAAAAATTGCTTCTAGAATGAAATGCAGTAATGAGAAGGGAAGGCAAGGCAAAGCAGCCAAGGAAATCAGGGAAGGCAAAGTAGTCTTCAGGGAAATTCAGCTCCACATTGGCTTTATATCAAGCCCTGGTCGAGTAATGGCTGCTCTTCCCTGATCAGTCTCAAGATACCTCTTGCTCAACTCTTCCTCACATGTTGTAAATGCCCAAGGTTTGCTGGCAGCTCCACATTCTTCCAGGGTCCTATTTTTTAGGTGAGGAGTAGGGAATACAACACCAGAGCTCTGCTTCTTGAGCCTCAGTCTGCCTCACAGGACAAGGGCACTTGGCTCGTACAGCCACTGCCACTTCTCCTCCCTCCCTGCAACGTGTTGGGTATTTCCCACTGTGCCCACAGTAATCCCAGTCCATGTGGCTATCAGGCAGTCTTGGGGAAAACATTTCCGGCATGACTATTTTTGATTAGGATCTTGTGGCCTTAGCTCCACCAGCCTGGGCTTGTTTGGTTTAAGAAGGAGCCAAGAAAGTGCTGCTGACAGGGCAGTTATCAATGACCATGCAGGACATGAAACAGCAGGAGGCTCCCTGTTACATCCCCACTGGCCCAGGACAGCCTTTATAAAGAAACCACCACAGGTTTGAGCTATGACATAGTGCACCCTGTTCCTCATGGCATTCTCCCCTTGCAGCACAAACTCCTGCCACAGGACTCCTCAGGACATCTGCTGAGCTCTGGGCACAGCCTGAGCCAGGGACAGCCAGGCAAACCCCACTGAGGCAGGGCAGCTTGGCTGCAGGGCCTTCCCCAGGGAGGGAAGGAGGCAAAGCAAGGATGGGGACAGCCTCAGCACAGCACTTTTGTCAAGGCTGACATCCCAGGGAGGAAAGACAAGTGAGTTGGCGGGGATTTTATGGCAGATACAAGTGTAAGCACGACAGAAGGAAGCCCCCCGGGGCTGAGGGACATGGGAGTCGCCCCAGGGCCCAGCTGGGTGTTAGGACAGAACTCAAACCTGTATCGGTCTTACGGTGGTCTGAAGAGGAGGCAGATTTGTCTCTGCAAGCGAGTCCAGCTCCGCTATCGTGCTTTTTTAAGCGGCAGGTCGGTGGGACAGGGCTCAGGAACATCAGCCGGCACTGGAGCTGGGCCCGTGTGTGGAAGGAGAAACCTCCCGGCCCAGCCCCGCCTGAGGGGGCCGCGCTGTTCCCTCAGGTTGTACTCCCATCTAGTGGCGGATCCCGGCTCCACACGGCCGCTCGGCAGCCGGGAGGAGGCAGCCCGGGGGACCCCCTGGCTGTGGAGGGGACAGGGTGTCAGCGGCAGGGCAGGGTGGGGCTGGGGCTGCCCTGAGCGCGGCCCCTCTGCCGGGGCACCTGCTGGTGCAGGGTAAGGGGTGATCCATCCCTCAGCCTGGGCTCGGGAGCACTCTCCCACAGAGCTCTCAATGAAAAGCTCCTGCTTAACATCTACCCCAGCTTCTTCCCAAGCCTCAACACCTCAGCATGGGCTCATCCTTCCCCTTCCCAGACCCTCCTCTCCCTCCCAAGTTTGGATCATGCTGCATGAGACCCCAGCAGACATGGGCAAAATGTGCCACGGACCATGCGGCACCATCAGCAGGCGCTGCAGCAAGTGTCTGGGAATGGAGATTTGACTCTTTCTCAGCACTGGGCAGCCTGGAAAGGAATAAAATGACATCATTCATCATAGCACAAGCCCATTTTGTTAGGCACAAAAGAGCAGTGTGGCGAAGTTCAGAGGGTAGAATCCAGTGAAGTGAAAAGTCCGATACTCCTCTGTGAACCAAGATTTGTTTTACAATTTTTCCAAAACCCTGCAAGGAGATATGGTATAACAAACTGCTCCAAACAATCTGCTCTTGCAAATACTTTGTCCCAGCCCTGAAACACAGGGGTTTTCCCAGCAGTTGCTTTAAACCCAATCCAATTTTTTAACTGCTGGCAGACTGGCACCCATTTTAGAACACCCCATCAGGGCAATATGCAATGGGCTTGTACAGGCTGTGTGAGCCAAGCTGGACAGGACAGGTGACCACAGCTCCTGGAGTGTGCAAGGGGACACTTCAGGGAGGGCAGCTCGGACCAGGCTAAAAACCAGGACAGCAATAGGACACAGGAGAGTTAGTGGGTGTGAAGCTGGCAGCTGGAGCTTGGAGAGACATAACCAGAGCTCCTGAAAAGCAAATAGGAAAGGCAAACCCAAGTAGGATGATTTATTTTGGCTGCTAATTTGCTTTCACAGAAGTGAAGCCACAGGATGGTGGGGAGGCACCCAGGGGTGAGAGCAGAAATCCATCTTCTGGTGCCCATATGGCCTTAGGTCGGATTAAGCCAACTAAAACCTTATCCTAAAGCCCTTTACTGCAGCAGTAAGCCCAGCTGCTGTGCAGTGGGAAGAAATCAGGTCGTTGGGTCCTGGCTCTGCAGCACTGCCTCCCAACCTCTCCTCTCCACATTCACAAGTTCCAGGTGTTGCTATAAAGCACAAGACACATCCCAACAATTCTGCTCATCATTCCTTTCACAATCTTCCCATAAACCTGCTGGTTATTTGGCAGGCAGAGACATCTAAGTGCTATGCATCCTACTTTACAGCAGAGTTCCCAGCATTTTGTTGTCCTGCAAGTCTCACAGTCTGGTAAGGGGCCACCCCCAGCCCATGCAATTGATGGGGGGATATCATAGAGGCATATTTTCCTGTAATGTTCCATAATAATAATGCAAATAATAAACATAAAAGAGCCACGGCCCTTTCTATGTCCCAGCGCCACTAGATGGCACCAGGAGCGTACCCTTCCCAGCCCGGGTGTCCCCAGGGCTACTGGGGAAAACTGGGGGAATCCAGCCCAGCCCTTGCTACAGGTCCAGATACCTCAACACACACCAGTGCCTCCTGCTTGTCTTCTCCACATGGACCATGGGGTGCTGCTGTAAAGGCAGACATTTCGGCCTTAAAATCCAACCTTCATTGATGTGCTGGGGGGAAATGCCTGTGGTAGCCTTTGCTGCCTGCCACACAGATACCTCTTTCCCCACCCATGGACCAGGCATCACTCCCAGCTGGGTGCTGGAGAGGAAAGCCTCAAAGGTGGGTGCAAGTTATTCTGATTAATATTAGGATTACTGTATGAGTTTCCCATCACTGACAGGCTCCTCTTGGGTGGGGAGGGAATAAAACACAATTTACTATGTAATTTTGCAATCAGAAAGCTTGCCTTCTCTGAAGTCTCACAGTTTTAGGGATTGATTCTCCTCATGTACATTTGATACCCGACAGAGCTCAGCATGTCCCAGAGTATTACCTGTTTTTCACTATCAAGCCCTCCATTCCCTGTCACATCCTTGGCAAAGCCATTAAATAAACCAGGGAAGAACAGGTGGCACCTCCGCAAATGCCCGGTCTTTGCTCAGACCTTGCAGCATAATTAAGGAGCATCTGCTTTCCTCTGTCCTTAGCATCAAGCACTGAAGGTGACCCTCAGAGACAGGAGCTGAAATGAGGGAAGTGACTGGCCAGGCTCTGTAGCAGCACTTCAAAGCAGCCAGCCAAACCTTGGCCCCAAGCAGCGTGGGGGACTCAGGTGACAAATCATTGCTCATCACACAGCTCTTCCGCCCAGTGCAGAGCTGGAGAGGTGATGGAGTACAGATTCCAAAAGAGCCAGAGCAGCACGTCATTCCTTCCTGACCACATCCCAAGCTTGGCATATTTGGATGATGGGGGAACTCAGCAGTGGCACAACCCTTGTGCCAAGGGGATCCCAGTGAAACCTTGAGTGCAAAGAGAGTAGGAGAGGGACTTTGTACAGGGGGGCTCTGAATGAGTCTGTCCTGCTCACAGAGGTGGAGTCACTGGATGCAAAGCCAAACAGGAGATGCACAGCCCCTCTCTGTGGTGGTACTGGCAGGCTGGTGGCAATGTCAGGGTTGTCCCTGCCCACATCCCAAGACCACAAGGTAATCCTGCAGAAGGATCCTGAGTGTGACCCTGCTTCCCAGCCCACTGCAGAGAGCGGCACAAATCCCATGAAAGTGCTTTAACCCCAGGTTAGGGTGAAGGCTAGAAAGGAGAAGGCTGGATCACTTGGGAAGGTCAGGTCACACAACAGAGTGGGTTAAAATCCCTCATCCATTCCATCAAACAAGGAAAATCCGTCATCCTCATTCCCTGCAGCTTCTTCCCCCCTCCCTGATCACCTCAGAAAGTCCTAGGGAGTGACCCAGCATCCCCCTTCCACTGCCTCCCGGCCTGGGGAGCCACCAGGAGCTTCCCCACACACCATCTGCTCTCCCCAGGTGATTTGCGGGTGCCCAAGGACATCCCTCCCACACCATCTGCCTCCACACCAGGCTGCCTCTCCCCATCACCCCCCATGCTCACCCCAGCCAATATCCCTGGGCCCTCTGGCTCTGGAAAACTTCGCATGTGCCACCGGCACTAAACCTCACAGAGAAACTCAAGTCTTTATTTAGTCTATCCATGACTGGATGCTTCACACATGGTGCAGAAACTTGCTGCTACAAAACCTCATTGATCCGCACACAGCAATGGCAAGCCTGGCATCCCTCAGGGCTCCCAGCTGCTGATTTCAAGCAGAGCACATCCTTGTCAAGCTGTGGATGTCAAATGGCACAGACACACATGGACATCAACATGTACGTGGCCAGAGCTGTCTGCATGCTGAGGGATTATTTTTAGCCCGACAGCGATTGACGTGTCAGAGAGGGTTTTATTTATTTTCTCTGGACGGCTTGTTGCTTGAAATTCCCATTGGCAGAGGCTGACCCTGACCCTGCTGTCAAAATAGGGTCTGTCATCCAGGTCTGTCATCCCTTCCCACCCTTGGAAAAAAGTGCAATTCAGCAGGAGGGGAGGGTGACTGGCCCAGCGTGCCTGGCAAGGCTGGCAACCTTCAGAAGGCAGGTGCCCATCCAGCCCCACAGCCCAGCCCATGCTCACCCGGCCAGATGCAGCTTTTCCAGCTCCCCCAGCCTTCCGACATCTGGGGAAGGTCTCACTGAAGCCACAATGGACAGCTATGAGATGTGAGGGACACCAGCACTGGCCTTTGGAGCAGCCGTGCAGTCAGGAAAGGCAGGCAGGCCATGGGACACTCTCACTGCCCTTTAGATGTGAGGGATGAAGTGTAACGGTGCCAAGGTCTCCTGGTGCCCTGAAAGCATGCAGAGGACTCGCTGGAGATGGAGCAACCTGTTTCTTCCTGCTCCTCTGACACTCACCCCACTCTCAGCACTGTACCAAGAGCAAAGCTAATGACAATTACAAACCTGCTATGGCTCCTGTCCAGCTCACAGGACCCCGTCTGCACACAGGGCTCTGGGATGGGACACCTGTGTCCCTGGGGTGATGGCACAGCACTGCAGAATGTGGCAGCACCCAGCTGGGTCTGCATTTCCCAGGGTACCAGGGCATGACATGTCTGCTGCCTCACGCATTGACAGGTTATGCACAAATTTTCCCTTTTCTTGTTAAGCAGAGTCGAGGGGGAATGGCTGCTCAGAAAAGCACTGGCACATCTGAGGTAGAGGTTTTTTGCTTGTTTATGGTGTCAGAGTAATGGCCTATATTCACACAATAGCAAAGGAGGGCCTTGAACCACATCCAGCTTGGAGGCTGTGACCAGTCCATAGATAACCAGGAAGAAAAGTCAGTGTTTTCCCCTTGGAACTGCCTATTTACATCTGAAAACTAGCAGAGACCTTGCCTGGATGCTGCCAGACAAGGTCTCTGCTAGTTTCCCAGAGATCCTTTTACTGCCTGCTTCCCGTGAGGCTTCCCCTCCCTCTCCAAGAGGAAATTTCCAGTAACTGAGGTATAAAAATTAATTCAAGACTGTGCTCCAGAGCCAGCTGCAAAACTCATACAGGAAGAGCTCCCCATCCCATAGCTCACCAGTGCAGACTGGCCCCAAAGCAGGTCACAGCCTTCATGAGAGAGGGAAGAGTCAACTCTGTTTGCATCCTCCTGGTGCAGGTCAGGCTTTCAGGAGTGGACCAAGGTGCCCAGACCTGCAGGCACTGCCAGCACAAACAGCCAGGCAAGATTCCCTAACAGAGATCCTGGATCCCTCAGGAGGTTGCAATGCTGGAAGACCATGTGGTGCAGCAGTCCCTGGTTTCATTAGAGCTTTCATAGAACAAGAGATGGAAACAGAGAAGAATTTGGTGAGGGGAAACCTTCCTCCTCCACACTTGCCACCATACCATATCCTGGGAATAACCACCAGGACTCAGGTGAGTGGCAATCTCTAGGAAATTTTGAAGAAATGTCTTTCTACCATATCCAATTCATCTTCGTCCTGGAATTTACATACAAGATTAGGATTTGAGCCACATGGTTTTCCTGCAAAAGTGCAGGAATTGTGTCCTCCATGGCTGACAGGATTCTCCATGCATCCAGCTGCATGTGAAGTTTTCAAGGAACTGTGGTTGCAGACGCTGGCACATGTGAGCAAGGCCTCATGTTTCTCACAGCAGGCCTGAGGAAAGGCAAGAAAAAAGCTGGGTAATTAAATTGCACTCATCAGAACATGTGCAAGAGTCAAATAGCAGAAATATCCGTCCCATGCACGGTCTTGCAAAAAGCTGTATCGACATTTAACTGCTGAAATCCTCCAGTTCCTGGGCTAAGCAATCCATGGGCCCACAGTCATGGGCAACATTCCTGGAGCTGCCTGCCCTCTCTAGCCAAACCTTCTCACTCCTCTTCTGGAAGGACATCTGGTTCTAACATGAAACAACCCAAAGTGGTGCTTTTCCAAAGTCCTGCCACCTCCATATACAGGAAGGACAAATGTGCTCCTGGGCAGGAGAAAGCAGCTGATTCCCAGAGTGCCTACAGGTCACACCCCAGAGCATAGCAGCAAAATCACAGGGCTGGGATGGAATGATGAAGGTGGCACATCCCATAACTGATTTCACTTTTACTGGTACCCCTAAGCTCATGTGAGGCCAACAAACTGTGCTAAGCATGTGTCCACTGCACTACAGACTCAGCCAGGTCTGCTGGGATTTGGGAGCCTATTTACCCAGAGGATTTCAGCAAATAGGAGATTAAGTGACTTACGATGGTTTAAAAACATGTTCCTCGATATCTTTACTAAAGCAAAGGTGATGCTATGGGTAATTTCTTTAAAGCAGGATATAAACTTGAGTGGCTGACAGCCAGTTCATTATATCAGAATCAGTTTTCATTACGAAGGGGAAGCTTGTGTGCTTATTAATTGTTCATCTAATTGCTTTCACTCCCTTCTACCAGGGCAGCCTGCTGCCTGCCTGTGCCTGGAGGGCCCAGGTCAGAGTCCTGCATAACTCATCCCTGATCTGCTAACATGTGTAACTATAAATAAATGGTGACACCTGAGAGTGGAGGAGGAAAGGGACTGTGCTTCTCAACCTGAGATACTCAGTCTAGTTAGCTTATGCAACACAAGGTGACTGGTGACACTCTGTAGTTATTAACTGAGCGGTACTATTTCTGGTAGCTGAGGGCTCTGACCTGGCCAACATACAACAAAATTCTATGGCTCTGAGCTGGAGCTGGATAAATTTGGGCTAACAAGAAGTTGTTGGTTATTTAAAGTGAAGAGAATACCTGCATGTTTTCCACTGAGAAGTATTTTAAAACCACGAGGAACTGCTTAGTTTTGAAATCTGCTGCAATTTATCCCCCAAAAAATTTAAAATGCCCTTTTGTGACTATGAAGGAGTCCCTTGGGAGACTGAAAGGCTATTGCAAATGCTCCAAATGAGCCTTGGCAATTCTTGCCAGGGGATTTAACACCTTACAGTGACAGTCATCCCCCTGATTTTAACCCTCCTCCCTTCTGCCACCAGCTGCTGCTGCCAGCATGCAGTGGGCACACTTGTCTCTGGTTCTCACAGCGCAGCACAGTCAGCTTAACAGGGCCAAGCCTGGTTTCATTAATGCAGCTGTCATGGAGAGGGCAGTGGTTGGGCTCACATATCCCTCTCCTCAGCACCGAGGAAGCAGGAGGACCACTGAGAGGATCTCTTGGCTTGCCCTGCTAGGAGGCAGCAGCACTTTCCTGGGAGACCCTGCCCATGCAGAGGGTAAGAGCTGGGAGGGAGGGAGGGGGTGCTGCAGAGAGACCTTGCTGCAGGGTTACACAGACAGGAGTGGAAGATAGGGAGGAAGAGCCCTGTCTTCTCCCTTGTCCCTGCTGTAACCTGAGTCACTCATCTAAGCATTCAGCACCCTGCACTGCCAAGAACATGATCCTCCAGGATGTGGAAGTCTGCAAGGCAGAGAGAGGGAAGTAGAGCCCAGTACAGAGCAATGAGGACCTTGGGCAGGTGAAGCTACAGCTCCACCTCCCTGTAAGCAGGGACACTTACCTGTGCAGGTACACGTTACACACAAGCACACCCACACACACCCACCTTTGCTAGCAGCAGAGGCAGCCACTGAGTCCGTATTTTCTAGGTTTTACTTCTATATCTGCAAAAAGCAAGTTTGCTTCTGTTTCCGATTCCCTACAATTATCATGAAATGTCTTCAAGAGAGCAACTCTGTCTTCTCGTCTGAGCGAGTCTTTGATGTCCAGCACTGTGCTCAGATGTTCCTTCCTTTCCAAAAGGATAAGAGGGCAGGTCAGTGAATGTGTCAAGAAAAAAAAAGCTTGTTTCCTATCACTCAGTTTTGCTGGACCAGACCAAAGATTGGAAGGTGCTTTTTGACATCCTCTGGCTGCCTAAGGGGAACACGGTATCCCAAGAGCTGTGTAGGATATGGTTGAGCTGATGGGTTTTGAGCCCAGGGCACACAGCATCCCTATGAAGTATTGAAAATGTTCAGCTAAGGTTATTCCTAGAAAAAAATCTGTACCCGTCATAATAGGTTTCAGGTTACTCCACATTTGACCATTGGGAAACATTTTTTATATATTTTCTCCCATTAAATGAAGCTAAGTCTTTTTCATGTGGAAGGTAATAGGATTTTTGTTCTACAGAGCACTGCTCCACTGAACAGGATATCATATTGGATATCAGGCAAATGTATCCAAGCCAAACAATTTGAAACAGAGAAATCTGTTGTAATCAAGAACAGTTCATCCACTCCCACCAGGATGACCTTCTCTGAGATCTGGGTCTTCTGAGAACGTTCTATGGCCACTTCCCATACTATATATACATATATAAATAATTGCTATGCTGTATCAGATAAGCAGCTTTTTAGCTCAAAAGCATCTTCCAAAGTAGTAAAGTAAAAAAGAAGTAAGAAACCAGATGAAACATAACATGATCTTTTTGTCTTTCTTTTTATTTTTTTTTTGCCTACGGCAGTCCACAGTCTAGAGACTTCCCTTGCTGCAGGTTATAGAATGACTGTCATGTTGAATAGGCACTGAAATAATTATCTATTGCAAATTGTCTGCCCCACATTTGAAGATATTCACACTTTTGGCCTTCACAGCATCCTGTGACAGAGAGCTCTACAGTGCAATCATGTTAAGCTGGAAAAACACAGGCACCAGCACAGCACATCAGAACAAATGATAGATGCAATAAACCACAGGCTTTGGAACAAATGCAGTTAGCTGAGATCTCTCCTTCCTAGTAAAAGCTGTGTTTTAATTCTGTTAACAGTTTTCTGTAAGAAATGCAAATGTATATTCTTGCTGAATACACCTAGAATTTTGTGAAAATAGTTATACAAGGATTGGTGAAGTGTTGAAGCCAAAAGCCAAGTGTTTGGAAGTTGTGAAATGCCTGAGCCTGAAACCTACATTTTACACACATGTGCCTGTAAATTCTGCATTCAGGTAGTACTTTTCCATAGCATTTCTGCTTTGTTGGCAGCGATTTCATAAATCGTCCACCACTACAGAAGGACAGCTCAACTCCACCAGTTCATGTCTCGCAAAGTTATGAACCATGTTAATCAGTATCTGCAAACAAGCAGCACTAAGTACATTCGAAGGTGGCTCCTGTGCCTGGCCCAACACACTGCAAAAGTATCACAGGACTAATATTGCTGTAGGTCTTCTGGTGTCAAGTAACCATGTAAGAAAGTACAGAAGTCAAACTGATAAAAGACATTACCTGAGGTCAGGAAATTCTTTTAGAATAGGCAGAAGTGCTATTTTCATCCCCTCAGAATCAGAAGTTTGAATAAGTTCTAAAATTGGTTTTATGGGATCCTTGAGAGAGCCAGCTGCAGGACCCTGGAGAGAGAAGCAATGGTGTGTTCAGGGCAAGGGAAACAGCACACCATGTTAAGAGCTGGACTTGTGCCAGACTGGGGATCTTTCTGTGTGGGTTAGAGGCTTTGCAAGACTGTCTGTGTATGTATGGAAGTCTGGTTTTCCCCCAGGGTAGCAGAAAAGAACCTGGCGGGTAGTCACACACTGCTTCCAGGGTGGCTGGCAACTATTTCAGCAGCACAGAATCTCCTCCTGCATTTCTTTTGGCAAAGTTGGGAAATGTACCTCATTTTTCCCTAAATTGCCTGTCCTTTCAGGGCCATTTCACCCTGTGGGAAGTGGTTTGCTTCTAGAGGTAAGCACAGTCCTATGCTTGACTGATGTGAAAACAAGCTTTGTTGGCCAAACATGCTGGAATTTCTGCTGCCCCAAAGCAAGCCCAGGGACAGAAAAACAACCTTAGGAAGAGGATGAGGGACATAGATCCTCTATTAGAAAAAAAAGTGGGAAACAGGGCTGGACAGTGTACACAATGTGGTTGGTAGATGCTGCATACAATCAACTTCCTCTAATCTGGAGCACACAGGAGAAAAAAGTCTCATCAAAAAACATACAGCATTTTTAGCAGAGCTGGAGAAGCAAAACACAGATGAACCACCAAGAGAGAGCTTCAGGTCTTGCTCACATTTTTCATCAGCATGGCAATGCAATTAAATTGCTTCCTTGAATTATTGGTGCCACCACGTCACCAGAGACTGTGTGACAAAGCAAACCTGGAGAACGGGCTGCCAAACTGGGGCAGGAGAAGCCGAGGTTCCCCTGATCTCCAGGGGGCGTTAGAAACTGCAGGTCTCACTCTCCATGCGGCACCTCCGCATTGAACATAAATTAAAAATAATAATAATATTTGAAGACAGCCTTCCCCCTCTCCCCCTGCACTGCAGGCACATAGCATGTCTAGCTCTGCTCAGTGCACAATCTGTACTCAGCTCCTGAGGCACTGGTACTGTACAGCTTCATACTTGGCAAGATTGCTATTACAGAATGCTAATTAATTTGAAGGCGTCAGATTTAGTTAAGCACTACCTAGACAGGCAAGGTCAGAGGCAAACAGCCTGCAGTCTAAAAGGAAAAAAAAGAGGTGTCTTGTCAGCAGTGTTTAAGTGCCTTTGACACGTACTGCTCTCAGGAGAGAAGCAAGGTATTTCCTAACGTGTTTTGAGAATAGAGGAGGGGAAGGAAGAGCCCGAAGAGAGGGCAGAGCAGGGCAGGGAGCAGGTGCAGCCTGTGCAGCAACTGCACAATAAATTCAGTCTGCAGCAGAGTACATATTTCACATGCATAACTGTGTGCCTCGTGACTGAGGATCGGGTTGTCCCCTGCAAATCATTCGTGCATTTCACCTCCAAGGCTTTCAGTGCTCTCACATCAAGTAAGAAAGTACACACACTTGGGAAACAGTGCTAACCAGGTGCAGCCCTTTTTCACCCAATGTAGGGTCTTTTCACTGAATGTAGGGTCTTAACAGATGATTAGATTACCTGTATCTCTTCTGCACTGTTCCATGCACATTACATCCAAAGCTTATGCTGAGGACAGCATTACTGGTAAACTTTAGAGTTAAGATTAGAGAACCTTCCTGCTATTCCCGGTGGCTCAATTGCTCAAAGCATTGATTCATCTGTGATTGATCACTCCAGCAGAGGTGGAAAGCTAAAAGCACTGGCAGCTTCCAGCTTTCCACCATGAAACTAATGCATTAATTATAATGGACCTGAGGGGGTTCTAGAAGAGCCTACAGACGATCATTTTAAATTCATTTCATTCTTTGGACAAGGTAAGAATTGCTGACAAATGGCGTGCAAGGGACTCTTCTGTAAGAAAAGATTTTCAGTCCCTAGCACTTCAAATGGCAAGTTGTGAGAATGACTCAGCATTTGTGAAATTATTAAAACCAGTATAGCCAAGGGGGTTTATATGCTCTGTCACATCTGAGTCCTGTTACCAGACTGACTTTGCAATCACTGCTGTGCTGCTCAGCCCAGCCCTGTAGGAAGCACCATGCCTGGGCACACTCCGCCTGCATCTGCTAATGAGCCATGCCAGGGACATTGCACGGCAGTGATTCTCCAACTGTACCAGCTGCAGGAGGGGACGCTGTTGCCATTGCAGTCCTTGCCCTCGGGTAATCAAGGGACTCGTGACAGCTTGGTGGCATCCGCAGATGCTGTGTGCAGCACTGCCAATTACACCAGATTATGAATTTTTAAGCTTCCAGAGCTGTTTCTGCAACTCAGAACCAGCACTTCTCCACAAGTTTTCTTCAGAGGTGTGGCTCTGCTTTTACACCCAATCCTCTGCAATGCGCCTTTACCTCCTAATGGTGTGAGGTGTTTACCCCTGCAGGAAGACTCGTTCCTCCCCACAGCTGACACCAACCACAACAGCGTCAGCACGGTTTCGCCGTGAGGAAATGCCACAGCACTGGGAAATGGCTCAGACAACCATCATCCCAGATCTGAGGGGCTGGGAAGGGCCTGTGGGGAGGGAGGAGGCTGCACGGAGGGGTAGCAATGCACACCCAGTGTCCAGGGAGGAGCAGCTATACAGGGCAATCCACAGAGCAGGTGAAGATGGCCAATTTAGTTCATCACTCCAGAGGCTCAAGGGAAAGCACTGCCACCCCATGCCATGTACCAGAGGCTTGATGAGGGGAGCTGGCAGCTTTGGAGCTGTCTCAGCAGCTCAGAGGAGCACGCCTCATTCTTGTGTCAGTGGCAGCAGTGTGAAACTTGCCTCCTCCAGTCACACATTTCAAAACCATGAACTAACAGCTTCTGACAGATCAGAAGGGCTGTCAGCACATCTGACTGTCATTTCTGTGGCTCTTTATACCCCTGTGGTAAAAACTCTTAAGCTTTTTTGTTGCTTTCAGAGTCTTTTCCTCTGCTGGTATTGTTTTTGATGACAGAGAGCAAAATTGTAACCATATCAAAGACTTACTAAGCACTCTTTAAAGATGGTTTGCATCATCCTATGATCCTCTTCTATCTTGTTGACAATCCTCCTCCTCTGCACAGAAGATGGTTTCCTGGGAGTGGACAGGAGAGCCTGCATGTATTCTGTAATAATGATGGCATTGACAGCCTTGACAAGGACCTGTTCCAGAGCAAAGACACCCAGATTAACTTCCCTGCACTGAGCAAGGACCAGACCACACCCACACCCGGGCAGACGGCTGATGTAGTGCCCATGCAGATGGCTGCCCCATTTCTTTGCTTAAGTACTAATTTAAAATACTTGACCTAACACTTGGACTACCTCCAAGCTGTATGTGGATGACATAAACCTTGATAAGCGTGGAGACATCCAACCAAAAGCAATGGGACCAGTTAGCTGAGCCAGAGGTCACTCACACTCCAGAGCTGCAGCAACACTTGGCTTGGCTAACATCACCTGGGGAGAGCTTGGGCTACAGACAAAGCCAGATCCAGCCTCCCTGGAGCATCCACACTTGACACAGGACCATTGGGCACACTATTGTGGCTGGGCACAGAGAAATCAACTGGGCAACTCCCTCTGAGCTCCCACAAACTGCTGAGGAACCCCAGTGCAGAGGTCATGGAGCACCTGACAGGGACAGTGAGTGTTTCTGAGGGGAGGTGGGCTGTTGCACGGAAACCACATTTCATTAGCAATTGAAATCAGAGCAGTTTTAGGCTGCAGTCCAAAGGTACAGGAAATCCCCAGCTCTGTCCAAAACAGACAAAGCAAGAGACAGAGAGCTCTGGTACAGTTTTTCACCACTGAGCTGCTGCTTGCCCCAGCACTAATGTGACATGATGTCCAATGACAGGCTTTGAACTACAGCAGAATAGATCCTATTTTTTTCTCTTCCAGCACCTTTTTCCATATTGCAAAATGTTAATTACAATCAACACTGACAAAGGGACCGCAGACATGGAAGTCCCATGCTTAGGGACTCATTGCCAAACAGATAGACTCAAGGGTGTTGTGAGATCCTAGGCAAGTTGTTTAGGCTACTGTAAAGGTGAAAAAACTTGGGTACTTTGGGGGGTTGTTCTTAGCCAACGCTCTGCGTGAGAGATTATGCACTTTAAGAATCTGGACTTTTCACCCCTCTGTGTACACTCTCCATCAAAGGGATAAATAATCCTTACAAATAAGGTTGAAGTACATTAGAAGCTGAGAAGATTTCCAATATCATGGTATTGGGGCAATGGTAGGATCAGAGGGAGCCCAATGTTCCCCTCTGTATTTGGGAGGTACATTCAGTTTCCACATTTCTTCATTTGTTGGTTTCTCTGCTGAAATGACAGAAAGGTCCCAGCTGTCACTATCCAACTCTGGTGGATAGAGGTACCGGACTGGGACTACTAGATATTTAAAACCTCATTTGACAACAGACAAAACTGTAGTTTGGAATAATGTTCAAATACTGTGCCATCCAAAGGTTCGATGACTAGTTTTAGAGATTTCACAGAATCATGGAATGTTATGGGTTGGAAGGGAACATCTAGTCCCCCCTGCCAAAGGCAAGGACACCTTCCACCAGAACAGGTTGCTCAGTACCCCATCTAACCTGGCCTTGAACACTTCCAGAGATGAGACATCCACAGCTTCTCTGGGCAACTTCTTCCAGCACCTCACCATTCCCACAGCAAAGAAATTCCTCCTAAAATATAATCTAAACCTACTCTCTTTTAGTTTGAATCCATTACCCCCTGTCCTGTCACTACATGCCCTTGGAAAAAATTCTTTTCCATCTTTCTTGTAAGATGATTTCCTGAGTAACATCTTGTTCTCACTTTCTTACTTATTTCTTACCTCATATATATCTGTTTTTTTCCTCCCAAAGGTCAAAAAGCTTTGCTTTAAGGATTCAAGGATGTGGTCAAAACCACTGTCACACTTTTTGAAGTGGTCCTTCAGTGTTCCCTGAGGAAGAAAAAAGACAGAGTCAAAGGGTACACATGTAGAGACACTGCACCAACAACAGACACAGATTATTGTGCCTCTGCTCTTTCTGCTCCTGGAAACAGACTCCTCCACAAACTGCAGCATCCTGTGCCTTTATTTCAAAGAAAAGCAAAACATTAAAGAAAGAAACAATTCCAACTCAGGAAGGATGTACTAAGTTCTTAAGCCAAAACCCGGAAGACTGAAAACCTGAGCCCTACATCTCCTATTCCTCCCCAGGGTTGCCCATGCTCCCTGTCAGAACCACCCCCAGTTCCCATCTTGATGTGTGGCCCCATGGGACAGACTGGCACTGAGCTCTGGAGACCAAAACTGCACAGTATAGCCAGAGTTTCTCTTTTTCATTTTCCTTTTGCTGCCTTCAGCGTGCCAGAGGGAGCCTTTGCAATGAGCCTGAAGATGCTATGGGGAGCTTCCCAGGGAAATGCACAGGATCATACACTGTTAGGAGCCTGGAATTCTGTGTTTTCCAGGCACAAGGGTAAAGGGTGTCTGGGCTAATAGGCTGACACTAGAAAGTGTGAAGAGAGGGGACCTTGTCTCAAGCGAGTGACACATTTCTGGAAAGCCTTCTCTACATCCTGACTACCCAACACAGCCCTGGGCTCTGTGAGTTATCACTGTCCTGGGAAGATGCCCAGCTGCTGGGAATGAATAGGTACCAGGAGAAATTCACCTTTTGGGGCCTGGATACCCATTTGTAGCACAACAGCAAACACTACAAACAGTGAGACTGGGATCCCAAAACAGCTTCCCCTTCACAGAAAGGTGAAGCTGTCCAGATACAGATTCTGACAAGGCAGAGGAGAGTACTAGGCTTGAAGGCCAAACTATGACTTCACCCTTTCCAAATCAGGACATGAGAAGGAAGTGTATGCAAGCCATATAGTCTCAAAATAGTCAGTGTTAAAGTGGGTCTCCCATACCTTGACTTTAGAAGTGATGGTCTGCAGAAAATGCTCCATAATATCATCTTCCATCCTGTCTAGGAATCCATTTACCTTAACATTCTGGCCAGTGCTGATACTGCAAATGTATGCTAGCTTATGCCAGACAGTTCTGTTAAAAAAAAAAAAAAAAGGAAAATATTGATCAGATCAAATCATGCTATTCTCTCAGATCAAAACTCTTTCTACTGTAACCAACACAGCTTCCTGGGTAACTGAATGAACACATGCTCAGGTCCAGGGCTGACTCAGTAACCTGTATTTGTGCACCCATCTTTTGGATGGCTCTCATGAAAACACTGCCACAAGAACACAAAAGCTCGGTGCACACAAATGCCACTGGTACCCATCACTGGTGAGATCAGAGCAGTAAAAAATTCTAGTATTTTCAAAAATGAGTAAGCATGAAGTGGCCTCGACAAAGAGAGTCTGGGTGAGCATCCTGTGTGCCTTCTACAACATACAAATACAGACAAACAATTATCTTCCATCAGAACAGTCTTCCAGTCAGCAAATCCTGGTTAAAATTATCACCAGCTTGAAACCAGGCATTTTACATTCTGGAAAACTCAGTGTACAACTTCACTCTCAGTGATGCTGTAAAGAATTACATAAAAGAGGCTCATAAGTATTCAGTCTAGGATCCAGCATCAGCAGCATGCAAATAAAGCAAACAAAGCAGCTACCTAGGCTCAACACAAGGCTCTGATGTCAAGTAATCACTGAGCATATGTTGAATTTTGGCATTTTGCTGACTCCAGAGATCCCCAGATAACTTTACACAGGAAAAAGAGAAGCAACTTTGTTTTCTCCATTGCTGCAAGTGCTTCTGAAATTAGCTCGTAGGTGCAAACATCCTCCTCCACCCTTCTGTGCTTTATTGCTTTCCCTCCTTCCTAGCAACCCCAGGGAGAGCCTGGCATATTACATGAGGTTTCATTCAGCAAAGCGCTTCAGATTGCACCCACCAAGTGCACTAGCACACACATCTCAGCACAACCTTTCCTGCTGAAAGACGATCAGGCTAGGGAAAGGAACGACATCACAACCCACAGCAGAGTTAGCCTGGATGGTGTCCCCACATGTGACACAGCACTGCTGCCTGCCTCCTGCTCAGTGCAGGAAGGGGGAGATGGCAGACTTCCAGCTATGGCCCATGGACCTGCTGGGCCTGGGAGCAGGCAAAAAGTGGCAGTACAGAGCTACCAATGCAGCAGTCAAGGCCCTGGCCACTGTCACAGCCCCCACCTAAGCCTCCCTCTTGCTGGGGCAGCTAGGGCAGCTCTGAAGGGATCTTGCTGACAGCAGCTGGCTTCCTCCATGCTTAAAGGCTGGTCTACCCAGGGTTGGATGACCAGATCCAGCTGGAGGCAAGGTTGACCTCATTGCAGAGTCAGAAGGAGATCAGACCTTCAGAAAACTTGTTTTGCTCCCTTGTCATGAGGCTCTGGTTTCTAACCTGAGAAGGCAGCAATTCTCCAGGGTTCGTAAGCTGCTGCAGATCTGCGGGCAGCCATCAAGCTGGAGAAAGCTTCTTACTTCATCTTCGTAGCTAAATTAAAACAGGGAGAATTGTCTTTAGTCTGACGTGCTCCATAATGCATCTGACAGAAGTAGCAAACAGCAAAAGTATTCTGTGATTATTTGTCTTTTCAGCATATAGTTTCAATCCTCAAGGTGGGATCCACTGCATGACAAAGACAGTCTCTGCCCTGCCCAGCTGGTGAGGAAGGAAATCACAGGAATGACAGGGAGAGCCCTTGAGCTGCCTGGGTGCCACTGCCAGGGGCCAAGAGGCAGGAGGTGGATTTGCAAAACTTCCTTCTGGGAAGAAACTTGGGCTTTGCTGATAAAGCTGCAGGACAAAGTCTTGGTGTAGATGAATAACCCCTAAAGTCTATCAACAGTTTTGTCAGCCTCAGTCCCAGACAGCTCCAGAACAACTCAATTTTATAGGAATTTCCTTCCTCTGATCATGTGGAGGGCTGAGGATCTTAAATCTCCATCTGAAACACTACCTACAACCAGCAGTCCTGGCATTTTCTGCTGTGGGCAATAGACAGGGAGAGACATACCCAAGAACAAAAAGCAGATGAAGGGAGTTGCAGGAAGTGGTGAGAGGCCATATGAGAAGACATTCATCCTTCTATGAAAACCGAGACACAGCAGAGCTCCCCACCCTCCCACGGAGCCAGCAGAAAGCACTGTGCTGGGGAAGTACAGCTAGGGAGGAGGGGCCAAGCCTGGGCTCTGGACACATGGCTGCCTCTCTTCTCGGGTGTGTTTAAGGTCTGAGTCTCTCCAGAACATCCCCCAAGGCTTTATCCTGTCCCAGCTAGTCCAGATGCACTTTGATCCCTCAGCTTTAATCCAACAGCAAACACTGAGCACACAAACAGCAGTGAAGCGCTGTCTCTCCGGTAACAGCTTGATGGGAAACAGCCATCAAGATCCAGCATCACCAGCTGCTTCATCTGGATTTCTTTCTTTTGAGCATTAAGAATGTCACCAAAGAGGAAAACAGCATCCTTCCTACCTTTCCAGGAACCTCAGGCACTCCTCCAGGCACTCAGCTTCCACCTTCTCGCTCAGACTCTCGCTGACTCGCCTGACAGTCTCTGTCTTCTCTGTTATTATCTGTGGATTTCAACGTGTGAGAGGAGAGCTGGCCAAAGCCATTTGTTCCCTATGCAGTGTACAGGAATACATCCCACTGCTCACCCTGCAGCAAATCCCTCTGCCCTCTAAGCAACAACTTCTGCTTCAGTTTTGAGAGCCCTTGTGGAAATAAATGTATTTTTCATCAGCCTGATTGTAATGCCTGACCCTACACCTTTGCTGCCTTTGCTTTTGTTGTGGTTAGCAGGCCTGTGCTTGGGGAAAAGCCTGTCCCTGCAGATGTTCTCTGTTGGCCATGTCCAGCCAGGCAGGTCAGCTCATACATGGACCTGCCATCTGCAGGAGCACCTGTGCTTTTACCTGACACGCAGGGTAATTTATCTGGGCGCAGATAAATTTGGGTGCAGCCACTAAAAAGAAGGCTAGACAAATCTGTGTGCCCTGCACCCCTGCCAGGGTCTCTACATGGGATGTCTGGAGAGGGCAAGTGTCACCTTTCCAGCCACCACCACTCATGCCTGACACAGCGCTGTGTGTTAAACCCTACAGCACATGTCCTGCCCCACTGACCCCAGCTGGGTGGCCCAGGTGTTTGCAGGAGGTGGGCTGTGCCAGACAGCTCAAAATTCACCCCATATTGGGCAGGCTTGAGCAGGTGGCAACTTAATGCTGCCCATTATTTGCTCTGTGGAAACAAAAGCTTGCAAGGGGAGGAGAGCCAGATGGATAAAAGGAGACAGATGGACCCATATGCTGTGCTCTCCCAGTGCTCCTCAGCCAGAGACAAAGGGTGACTCACATCATGAATGGATTTTTCCACTGCTCACAACAGATGTAAAAGCTCACCCAAAGGGACAGGATAAAATATGCCACCCCAAAGTGTCAGAAAACCACAGCTGATGGATTTCCATGACACCTTGTTCATTTTCTATCTGAAGTTTAAGTGTCAGCCTAAGAAAATTGAGGAGGTGGTAATTTCATAAGACTTTCTTATTAATCCAGGCTCTTCCATCACCCACCCCAGAGCATTCAAACCAGTCAGTTGCATACACAACAGAGTGAAACCACTCATGCTGAAGCATGGCCAGATGTTACAGATATGAGGATAAACTACAGGATTCATCCAGGCTTTGTCCTAGTTCCTGTTAGAAAACTTTCCACTATGAGCCAGGAGTAGGAAAGAAAAACAGCTTGGTAGCTAAAAGCCACCCTAGCACAGGTACATCACTGCTCCATTGCTCCAGCAGGTACAGGGCAAGGCAAGGAGGAAACAGTCCCTGTTGTAAGCTCTGCATTTGATGCCTGGGTTTGAGACGGGCCAGAAAAGCCAGTGCTTGCCAGCTAAAGCTGTATCCACACATGGAAGTGCAGCTGCTGTTGATCTGCAATGCTTCCAATGCCTGAGGTTGTGTACCATCCCAAAGGACCATGGAGCTACTTCCCTCTCTCATGACCTGAAACTGGACTGCTGTTGGGGTGGTGGAAGCAGAGAAGAGAGATACAGTCATGACAGCCCACAATCTGCCCCTGATCTCTAGCATCACTTGAGCCCACATGTAAACTCCAGGATTTATTTTAATCCTTCTGCAGGTCTTGATCCAAACACCCTCTGCCCACGGTATATGCTGCTCATCAATCAGCAGGGTGTGCTCCTGCAATGGCCATGGAGCACTCGCCTTTGCTGTGCTCTGCAGAATCCCCTCACACTGCCTGACCCATCAGGGCAGCAGCCTCAGCAGGGACAAGCAGGGAACAGCCTGCCTGCATTTTGCACTGCCAGACATGGGGCCCTGCCATGGTTGGGCAGCTCTCCCTGCTTTTATAAAAGTGCTCTGCAGAACGCACACAGAGCAGACTGGGTAACAAGATACCACAGCTTCCAAAAGGTTACATGAAGATCCAGGCGCATGTATGAAAATGCAGCTTCAGCTTGAATCAGCTTAGGTTCTTCCTTAGTTTAGTAAGGGGTTTTTTCTTTATGTATGCCCAAGATAAAAACAGGTTTGGGAGCAAACAGACACAGCTTAAGGACGGCAGCCAACTTGCAGGCTTTCAACACATTGAGCTTAGCCCGAGACATTCAAAACTGGGTCTTGCCAAATACCCACATACTTGTGTGCAAAAACACGACTGCCCCAAGTGTGGGAGCTTTTCAGTTCCCCCCAGTTTACCTTAATGACTGCAGCATCTGCACAAGGTGGTTTCCCAATATCAAAGGCTTCTTTCAGCGCTTTCCCTACTTCCTTCTAAATGATAAAAGAAAATTAAAAAGTACAGTTAAGATACAACCGCATTCATAATGAGTTGGGTTTCCCAGCCTCTCATTATGCATTTGGACTAGATGAATTTCTACCTCTATTTTTTTGGCTGTCTCATTTAACCCAAAGCCTGGCTATTTTCCAGCTGACCTAATAACATTGTTCTGTTTTGTTCTGCATTGTTTGTTTGAGTTTAAATGATTTGCAGCTTTCTTTCATCCCAGTGTCAGCTTGGGTTATCTACAGTCTTCCCTAGTTAGCTTAGCTCAAATGAAGGCGCCCACACAGCAAAACAATGCTTAGACACATCTCCATGCTGCCAGCTACTGTAGCTGAGATTTTCCACCCTTCCTCTCTCCAACCAGCACCCTCAGAAACCAGCCAGCACTAATTAAAAACATTCCCTTGCTTGAGCCAGGGACTTGTGAGTGCAAAGAGGAGCTGGGTTAGTGTTTAAAGCTACTGTCATGGTGAGATGGGCCCCATGCGGCTGCATGATGGGAAATTTCCCAAGACTTGGCTGGCTTATGCTAGTTTGAATGGCTTTAAAAACAAAACTAACACTGCAGAGAAATGGCTTGTTGCTTAAAACATGATCTGACCTTTATAGAAGCTTTAAACTCAAAAGCCTGGCTTGCTTGTTTATTCTTTCATTTCTGAGTCTTCCTCCAAGGAATGTAATGTCTGATCTCCCATTTTTGTCTTTGTTCTTTTCTGGCTGATGAATTAGGAAATTTGTGGCTGTCAACTGAAGAATTTCATCAAAAGTATATTCAAAACAACTGCTCTCCCATATTCACTGAAAAGTGTTAATCGAAGACAAATAAGCAGTTGTAAACAACCAAGAAAAATTCCTTTCCTCACAAGTGCCATCACCTGACTGTGAGCAAATGTGTGAACATGATGTGCTGAGATAACACATCCCAGCTGAGCTGCACAAACACTTCAAGCCTGCCCCCCACAATGGGACAAAGCATGGCTTAGTGAGGAACTGCAAGGCAATTAATAACTTACTGAGCCACGGGACTTAGTTGTTTTGGATCAGATTATGTGTCTGAATTAGAAAGAGCTTGCTTGTCCGTAGCTTTTGTAGTGATAGCAGCACCTCAGGCACCAAAGCTCCAACGTGGAGAAGACCTAAACTTCTGCTGTAATAAACAGGCCCAGTTTCCTTCTTGTTCCTTCCTGCCTGACCAAAATGTTGCAAGTCTTCAAATCTGTGGATGGTCAGTACACCTGTGCTGACTGCAGCACATGAACTTCTCAGTCCTCCTTTTGTCCATTTGAAAAAAATAGAGGGGTGGTGGGGAGAAGACATAGACCCAAGGGATCCTTTGCAGATCAGTGCAAATGAGTATGAGAATGAGCCTTGGCATCATGCTGGAAGGTTTGCCTTGCACTCATGTCAAATTCTCCAGTACAGCAAAGGCAGAAGTGACAGACTGACAACCCAATCGATGGCATCATTATTTTCAGTTCACTAACTTTGCAACCTCAAAGACACAAAGCCCCCTTGCCTCAGATGTGTCCAGGCTGGTGGAATGCTGCCTGCATGCAGAGCTGACCGATTTCCCCTCACTGGAGTTTGGAAGTGGTTTTGAATCCCACGTGGTATCTGGGTTCTCAGCACCTTTAGATATGGTCACAGTTCTCACCACTCATTTGTGTTTAAAGTGGTTTTAGTTTGCACAGATATCAGGCTTCCACTCCCAGTGATAAGCCAGGTATTCATAAGCAAAGCAGACCATGCTTATTCTGATCAGGATCTTCTCATTCTCAAAAATTTATTCATCCACTGAAGTGGCAAAACACACACCATGTGATTTGGTCACAATTACATATGACAATTGTTCAGAGATAACAACAGGATATTTGCTCAATAGCAACTTCCTGTATATTAGCATAATGAAGGACTGAATTACTCTAGAACCAGAAACAGAGGGATAAAGCAGGATTTATAAGCTATGCCACTGAGCTGAAGAGACATCCATAATTTTTCCATATGGAGTCAGCTTATGTCCACTTAAGCTCATTAGCTTGAATCTGGAGCTGGTCCCAAGCTGGCCAGGTTTGAAGCGAGCTGGGGCAATGCTGTGCTACACTGTGCAGCACTTCCAGCTCTGTTCTCTCTGTACAACGCAGCACCACATAGACCTGTGATGCTTCAGAACCCAAAGTGGCATGAAAACTCAGGGCAGCATGGAACAAGAGCCCATGACCACTGCCAGATTTAGGTGAGCCTCAATACACATGGTGTATCAGGAAAGTAGAAAGTCCATGGTTAAGCAAAAGCATTCTTCAGCTATTACATTAGAGGGAACTAAAAAAAAAAAAAAAATTCCCATCACTGTTAGTCAGCATCTTTGAGGCCTTGTCAATGACTCAGTGACATGCTCCAGGATAACCTCAGTGGCACTACCCTGAGTTAAGTCACTTCCTTCATTGAAACAAGTGCTAAAAAAAGAGCTTAAGAGCACGTGGCCTTCCCTAGGGTAATGATTAGAAACAGCCCATAAAGATACTTAAACACTGAATCCAGTAGGCTTTAAGCATATTGTCACCAGCTGGCACTTCTACTCCCATTTTTGTGACTACCTTCAGGGAATAGGTCTTGAGGAAAATCTCTGCAATTTAGAGTACTTTCCCTGGGATGATTCAGCAGTTTGCCATGGAATTTCCCCTCCTCTGCTCCCTAGGGGCTAGTGGAAATGGAAAGCAAGAGAGCTGAGTGTGGTAACTCCTGCTGTTGCATTTCAGCTTTAGCTAAATATAAGAGGCCCTGCTGAGTTTTCCAAATAACATGGTTTCCTCTGGAACTCCCCACTGCTACAACACATCTTCCCTGTTTCATTTGTATTCCACATGTCTCAACAGAATTCTCCAAAGGAGGAGCTTTGCTGAGAAAAGGATGAGATGCTGCAGCCCCAGGGCTGGGGTCACCTGTGGGATCACAAGGCAGCATTCTCTGGGGAGGGCTGCTGGGTGGGCACCAGCTGCACATTTTCTTGTGCTGAGCTCTGGAAATAATCTTTGCTCTAACCTCAGCAGTGGGAGTCCAACAGGCTGGAGAGAACTGGGAGGGATCCACACACAAACAAACTTAGTAGCCTCAATATCCTGCACAGCTGAGGCAAAGGGGCCGTAAGAAAACCCCAGCTGTTGCACACAATGGGATCATTAACAGATGGAGAGCAGATGAACTACATCTTTAAATGGCTCTCAATAAGGAAGTGGGTTTCACCCAAAGTCTCCCTTTCCTCCAGATAAATGGGCTTCTGAGCAGAGCAGATTGCAGGTCTCTGAATATGCAACAATGGAATGAAGAGAGATTTGCAAATGTCCCAGCATTGCCTTGCTAAGGAGCAAGGACAGGGCAACATCCCTTTGGCTGCAGAAAATCATGGATCTTCACACCTGGGCTCTGCAATGAAACTTGGTCAAGATGGAGACCTTGGAGCTCACACTTGCCTGAGCAGATCTGGCTCAGCTGATAAGGGAGCAGCTAATTTAAAAAGGGAACCCCTGAAATTAAAACCATGGGAGTAAAACAGACAGATTGCAGTAAAACTCCTGAGTTCTTACCTGTGTGATCGCAAGTAACTTTTCCTCAGTCTTCAAAATAATCCACACGAGGCACTGTGCACCAAGGGAAAGGCTGCGCTGGGGGATGTGCTCGGGTCTAACACATGCCTGGCTGCCACTGTGTACAGAAACAAGAGCTCAGCCAGAGGGACAGCTTCCCACAGGTCCACAGCATCGCCTGCCTGGCACCCCCTGCTTGGCACCACAGCCTCACACTAAGCAAACATGGTGCCCTGCAAGAACCCAGCAGTGTTTGCCATGCTTGGGCAGCCACAGCACAGTAGATGATCGTTATAATGGCCTTTTGCCAGCTATTCTTTTGTGCTGTTTCTTTTCCTTCTTCCTCCATTTGCTCCCCAAGTTAAGATTTTTGCTTGTTGTTTCCCTCTCCCTTTCCCTCACTGCTGCTGCTGAATTCCTCCTTAGGCTTGGGGAGGGTCTCCCAAGCACACTTGCTTGCATGAATGCACAATTTTGCAAGCGTCACAAATTCTCTCTGAATGGAATAAAAAGCAGCTATACCAAGACAACTGCATCTATGCATGAGCTTTCATAGAGGTGGTAACTGTATTTAGAGAGGCAGAATCAAATGCTGAAGTCTGGCATCTCTGCTCTTCTCATTTCCATTTTCTTCACTACCTTCTGACTAATACAGTCACTGGTCTTACTTGTTTGGACTTTTTTTCCTTGAAGGAATTCAGCATTTCCATAATACAGTTTTTCCTTTATTTAACTTTTCTTTATATATTTAAATTATATCATTTTTCACCTCCAATTTTATTAAAGTTTTCAATATTTCATCAATTCATTATGCCAAAGTTTTACCATTTTAAAAGCTTCAATAAAAGGGATGCCTTCTGACCACATCTCCCATATGCCTGATGATGGCCAGTGTGTACTCACCACATTGCTTCCCTCCTTCATCCACCTGATGAACTGCTTATGAGCTAATCAAGGCTTTATCAGTGTAATTAATACAAGGAACAGAGAAGCTGTAGGCTTGGATGAAAGCAACCAAATAATCCAAAAGGACTGAGAACTATTAGAGCATAAGTAGATTGGAGCTGCCAAGTAGCAATTAAACCATGGATGCAGAGAATCAAATGCCACATCCATCATAAAAAAAGAAATTACAAGAAAGTTTCAGGCTTTGATGACACCCACAGGCTTTGAATTCACATTGGGTTAAAGGGTCCCAGATGTGTCACTCTTCAGATCATGGGGAAAGCCATATCTTTTCCCCAAAGCTGGGTAGGAATTTAATGATCTGTTAGATGTTTTTCCTGTGATCTGAACACTAATGAATGAAATACATAAACAACTGGGAAAACTACAAGCCAGATAAAGCAGTCTGAGAACCAAGGGCAGAACAAGAAAAGTCCATAGAGCACCATGCTGACAAAAAGGCCAAGGAAAATTACTCTGGGGTCATTGGAATATTATGGACCTTGCTAAAAAAGGCTTGATGTGAGGAAAGAAATTGTTCACTATAGCAGAAAGCTCTGCATGTCCAACAGGAGCCCAGCAGAGAAATACCTGCCCACCTCAAGCAAACCCCTGAGCCCAATATTAAGGATTTAGAAAGAGGGAGTACTGCAATGAAAAAAAGGCTCTGATTCTGAGAGCACGGAGGTGAAAGAGTCAGTGGGCAAACCTAAACTCAGCAAGAGTCCTGACCATCACTGTGGTACCAGGAAGAAGGGGTTGTTCTCAGAAAGGAAAAACAGAGATATAGAAAAAATGTAGAAAAAAGTCCCTCAGACATACCTTTTGTACATTTTAATGCTCCATTCATATATTAAAAGATATTGGCTGAAGCTGAAACAGTTACTGTCAGTAAGTGTGGCAAGGTGAGAACACAAAGAAGCATGACAGCAGCGGGCATAGGTGACGAGCAGTCCTGCTTCCTTGAAGACATCATTTCTGTGCTCCAGCCAGGGGAGAAATGTAATTTCCAGATTACTCAGGTGCTGCTTTAGTGCAGTCTCATCTGTGTTAGCAGAGGAATCAAACAGGGGAATCTGGGCTGTCATGTACTGCATTAGTTTTTCCTCCAGATCTTTTCTCCAGAAGTTTGGACTCCAGGAGGAAACAGACTCTGTCTCTAGGCTGTTGCCAAGCCACTCTGCTTCCTTCTGCTTCTCCCACTTCAGTGATTCCCCCACTAACTGCAATGGCTCCAGGAACTTCCTATCATTTCCACTGAGTGCTTCTCTCACTACCGTCCACATTCGTTCAGCCAGCAGCACATAAAGGGATTCAGACTTCCCCACACCAACTTTTCCAGAATGCTCCAGATTATAAATTTGATCACAAGCTTCCAGAAATTTTCCTTGTTCAATGAATCTGCAGATGGTTTCTTCTGCAACAGAAAAAGGACACAACTTGCTGTTTGTTCACTTGTCTATAGGACCCATCACTTTAATATCCAAGTTATGAAGTTTATATGTATCCCAAAGTTCCTCAAAATCTGCTCAAGATCAGCCCACTTAAGGTCTAGCACTAGCATCTCTCAGTATTCTCAGGGCAAGCAATTCTTTGTTTCTAAATTTCTTTAATCCTTTCTCCTCATGTCTAACCAAGCCTGAAGATTAGTCTGCAGCTTTCTGTCATCATTCCAGAGACCTCCTCATGTGAGCAATGAAGGTTAATTAATTACAATCTTTCCTTAAGAAATGTACCTTCTGTCCAGAAGAAAAGCCTTAAAGAAAGGACATCTTCTGAGCAAGCTAACAGTTGAAAGTCAAGCCTAGAAGAAATTCTCTGCCTCCTCTACAGAAACCCTGGCAGGACCAAAGGGCTGCAAGCTCCCTTGGAAGGTTCCTCCCAGCTGCTCACAGCCTGGCATGGCTATGCAGAGGGGGTCAGATCTGCCAGCAAGCCCTTGCCTTAGGCTGAGGCTGCTCAGTGCAGTCCAGGGCCCTCTCTTTGTCAGGCTGTTTCAACTAGGCCAAATGACTACCTGTGCTATTTTACACAAAGTTGAAAATCAGAAGGTAGGGTACTTGTCTCAGCAATGGGGATTCACATAATACCCTATGACTTCCCCATCTGCAAGAAGCTGTGGTAATTGAGCCACTGCCTTAATCACCAGACACCCTGTCAATGCAGTTACAAAATCTTTACATTTCAGAAATTGGAAGGAGAAATTTTTCTGTGCTGCTTGTTTCTAGAGTATCTTACCTAGCACACCCAGCCAACCAAGAAGAGTTAAATGTACTCTCAAAACAGCTGCACAGAGCTGCAGGGGTTTTTTAATGTGTTTTACAGACTACAAAATTGAGCAACAAAGGGTTAAGATTTGTCCAAAGGTATCTGGAGCAGAGCCCAGAGGACAAATCAAACTTGATGAGAATGCAGGGAAAGTTAAGTAAAGCCAGAAGCAGTGGGACTTAAATAATTCAGGATACAACTTCGGGTGTAGAGGGAAGAATGAAAAATATGAGCTTCCATTATGTTTTGCCTAAATCCTTCCTACCTTTTCTCTATGAAAACATCTCATATGTGTAGTAAGAATTAAACCAAACAGGACTGGAGGGAGGAACATGACATGGAATGGAGAAGGGTTTATGCAAGAATCTTCAGCAAAGCAATAGGCAAATTATTCAGGAGGGGCCTACAAGCTGCACTCGTCCTGCCTCAATACATGCAACACATAGGAAATGTTTAATTGGCACAACCAGCCCGTGTACAACCCACCTCCCCCTTCCATCTGTGGAGGAAGAGCACAGCCACATCAATGGGGTGTCAGTCACGCGTACATCATCTTTCTCACAAGGCACATCAGGAGTCTTCCCAGTGAAAAAAATAAGAACAGTAAAGAGAAACGTTTGTGAGGCAAATGGAAAGTGAAATACAGAACTATCCAGAGTAGCAAGTGTACGGTTCAGAAGGGATGAGAATCCAGGTGAAGGCTGGGGAGGAGGAGAGTGGAAAGCACCTGATGCAGAAGCTAATGGAAAACAAGGGCCTGCAGGGCTGGGAGGGGCAGAGAAGATCCAGGCCTGGACCCAGAGATAACTTCAAGGTTACCTGCAGGCATGCCTCTCTCCACTCCCCTTCCTACTGGTTGACATCTTCAGCAAATTCCCTGCCACGTCCTCACCGCCAGCCTTCTCCACCGTCTCCTTCCCACCAACCACAGTCTTCAGCAATTTGCCTGCCAAGGTTTTCAATTTCCCTTTCCTCTTCTCTTCCTGCTTCTTTCTCTCCTCATGTGTGGCCTTGGGCAGTATTCTTGCATTTTCCCCAGCCATTTTCTCCCCCTTCTTGTTGCCTCCTCCCACAAAGGCTGCCCAGGAATGCTTTGTTTTCCTCATGATCCAAGCAGATTCAGGTGCTTTCTGTCCAACTGGGAATACTATCAGAAGAAAACATGAGAAACACTTCTATGCAAAGTAATCTTAGTGTCTGTTTCCCAGAGAAGTTCTCTCTTCTTCTGATTTATTTAATCTTCTGTGCAGCTACAGGCTTCAGCTGCCTTTGAAAAAGTCTAACCTGGTTCCTGACCGTGCCAAGTGAGGACAGTTTTATAGGCTTCCAGCCCTCTTACGTAATCCTTGTCTCTTCTGGGAAAATAATGTCAAAAACTTCATACATAATCTAACCACAACCACTGGGGGGAAAGCCAGGGGGATTTTTGGTGTTCTCTAAATGATTATAACATCCCTGCACTGCAAGTTATCTAAATGACAATCCTATCAGTTTAATGGAGTTGATTACTAATAGTTTCTATGAAGCATACATCCTTTTCCACCCACTCCACGTGCCCAGGCTGCACCTGAGTTATTCTTTGGCAGGGAGATCACATTTGGGTTTGAAGCCAAGTTTTTCCCATCTCCCAGCAGGCCTAGTGCTAGCCACCAGGGATGTAAAGGCCCAGAGAATGGGTGTCAGTTTCTGTGTTTTAATAACACCATTCAGAGGAGATAAGAGTGATCTCAGCCTTCTGGAATGTGCAATATTCCAGCAACTATGTGCACTGTTATATATTGTTTAAAATTTATATACACACACATAGATATAAATGGCATAACATTGCAGCATTGCCATTGTACATACATATGTGTGTGTCCATATGTGTATGGACACATATAGATCTGTTCACCAGCCAATGTCCACAAGTGAAGAAAAAGGAAATGTTTGTCTGCTTAGCACGAGGTCTGTGTTGGGCTGCTGAAGGTTCTGACCAGAAACCTCAGAAAAAATTCCTGCACAGAAAATATCCTTTAAATCCAAGAGCTTGCATTTCAAATATTTTTTGAAAGTCCCTACACTGCTGTGAGAACTTGGAGAGAAGTTGAAATGCTGTCCTTACCACACCCTCCTTCCAAGAGAATTATGAACTGGGTTAAATTCTCCATTCTATTATTATAAAGATTAAATCAAGAACTTGAGGATTTTCATCAGCTGAGGACAGTTTTTATTAATTATTACAAGCTGTATTGATTCAAAACCATACGCTGTGCAACAATGATATTGGGGATACGATTTTAAGGGGTGATTTTTCCATGCATCATCTAGATTGTTTCAAATATATGAATTCATATTTCTGGGTTTAATGCCTGCAGTTTCTTCCAAAATTTTCTACATTTTCATGATAGTAAAATTCCACTAGTTTCCTACTTGGAAACCAAGTAAATGTAATGTTGTTCTGGCTCTTTTATCAGTGCTTAATTCCACCAGCATGTTTTCACAAAGCCATTTGACTCATTAGTAACAATAGGGAGGAGGAAATAAATACATTGCATTTGGAAAGAGAAACAGAAATTCCAGCAGTGGTCACACATTTGAGCTGCTGCCAGTAGGAAATACTGATGTTGCAAAATGCAGTGTTTTCCCAGCTTGTGAAAAAAATTGAAAATTGAGAAGCTTTATACACATTCTATTTTGACTTTAATTTTATTTGCTGTTAGTTAAAATGTTTCATTTGGAATGTTATAGCTGCACAGTATATTAATACAAAATGGAGTAAGAGGGTCAGTACTGAGAGAAGCATTCCAGGAGTGCTGAAACACTTCAGCAATATTTTCCCATGAAAATTCCAACACAATATGTTTATGTTTCACTTCATCAGCATTTTTCCAGCAAGCCTGGCTCTAACAAAAATCATTTCCCTAGACTTCTCTGTGGAAGGAAATTAGATGTCAAAATGCCAGTCCTGAAGGCAAGACTCTCTGCAGTACACAGATTTTTGAACACACTTACAATTGCAGATCGTGCCCTAAACTGTGGCAACATGATGTATGGGGATTGCTGTGTTTTCCCAGAAAGCTTCTTTCAAGGGAATACAATACAAGCCTGTGGAAAGCAGAGAATGACTGCAGAGATGCACGGACATCCTGAGGCTAGGACCAGCTCTTACTCCATGGACCACTTGACCCACTCAATCAAGGGAATGTCAGCCACTCCCCAAGATGAGAGTGTCCTCAGCCCACCCAAGCACTACAGCACCAACAACCCAGATGGCTCCTATGTCCTGCCTTCCCCTGGCTCACAAACCAGAGCCACCAGTGTGTGTAGGCAGAGCAGGCTGTGGCCTCCAGGAGCAGGCAGCCAGGAGCACCCTGCAAAGGGACAGCAGGATGGGGATGCTCAGTCTGACCAAGGGTGCTGAGCCCAGCAGCAGCAGGAGGTGATGCCCCAGCGGAGCAGCAATCCATCATCACCCACTCTGCACCCCCCTGCCCACAATGGCTTTGGGCTGAAGGATGTTGTCACTGAGGGGAATGTGCTCTACCACGAGGGGATGTGCCACAAAAGGAGCTGCCCAGGGGCCACCAGTAACCTGCTTTTCTGGGCCTGTGTGCCTTAACAGCACCTGCAGGGTGTACAGATCCCTCCCCTCTGTTTCTAATGCTTTTTTACTGTTCAGGCTAAAATTCTGTGGTTAAAACATGAGGATTACTTGAATCTCTAGGAACATCATCTACCACAGTGCTGCCATGGATGGTGTTATGCTGAGAGAAGCAAAGCTCATAGGGAAGCTACACCTTTACATAAAAGTGTTGAGACCAAACAAGAACAGAGGCTTTTCACTAAGAGTTTACATAATGCAAAGAGGATTGTTTGGTGTCCAAAACCATTGTTTTGGGCAGAGGAATTGGGGCACAGCTGTGTTTTATCTGCTCCTTCCACGGGCTCCTGAGCTGCTCACCCAAGGGCAGCCATTCCAAGCAAAGAAGGGCAATAGGAAGCCACAAGGACACAGAACCAAGAACAAGGACAGTTCTTCTGAACAAACTCCTTTGTCAGGTATACCAAATGACTTTCTTCTTCCTCCAAAGCCACTTGTTGGAAGCCAGCCCTCTCCTTCTTCCTGGTGTTTCAATGCCTCTATTTATCCACAGTCGTATGTTCTCTAGCAGGGTCATTCTCCCTGCCCTGACCCTTGCTAGGCTTACTGTGAAAGACGAGCAATTTGTCTCCTAGGAACATCCCCAGCATTCAGGAGTTTCCCTCATTGCCTGAAGCTCCTGGAAAAGTCCATGGCCTCCCCACATCACTGAGACTCTGTCTTCCTATCTCGGAAAAACTGTAACTCCTTTGTCTTTGGGATTTTCCATTAAACAAGTGAATATCTTGGATAAATTTTTATATTGTTTCCGTGTTGACTTAACTCTTTATCTCGCTGTTTCCCATTTCTTCTGCCTATATAGATAAAATCTCTTCATAATAGGTGGATTGTGTGCCTGACTTGAACAATAGCTGTTTGGTCTGGATGCTAGTTGGATGAAGTCAGACTATTAGCACTACAAATTAAATGACTTTGCAAGAGTCCAATTACATTAATATTTCAATTCCAGCAATGCAGTGATGCTCCTGCTTGCTTTGCAGGGGCACTACACGAACATAGTCAGGCATAGACAATGGAATATTTGTGCTCCGTAGCATCTGTTATATGAAATACACTTGGTCCTAACAGGCAGGCGGATCTGCCGTATCTGGAGAGAGAGGTTTTGCACCTCCTTCTTTGTTTCCAGAACATGCTGGTACTTTCCACCACTTTGAACCAGAGGCATGAAACATGGCAGAAAGGGATATTAATTATGATGAGAAAACATGCAGAGTATGGCACAGAAAGATGTTTTCTCCTTAGGATTTAAATCCTTGCAAAACCACTCTGTGAAGATATGCTGTAGTCCGACAATGTGTTCCTCCACCTACACACTGCATCTTTGATTTCATCAGCAATCAAAGAGCAAGCCTCTATTCCAAGCAAGGCCGGTTCTTCTGGAGAGAGAGAAAACAAACAAACCGACAAAGAAACAAAACAAAAGCATCTTCCCCTCCCATTTGACATTGCAGCTGGCATTGCCACCACAATAATATGCAAGAGTTTTTGTCTATTATGCACAGTTAGATGTTTACCATCCTGTGGAAAGTGATATCATTCTTATTTCCTGAGGATATCTCAATTTCCTAAGGAAGCATGACAACACAGCCAGAGGCTGAGTCTATATTCATGTGATCACCTGCCCCACTGCACAAGAGTGGATTTTAACTCAGTTTTAACCAATTTTAAAGCCAGTTTTAACCAAACTGACAGAAGGTGGCTGACGCAAAATACTACATCCTTACACACTTCATAGACACATGTGTCTGAGGAGAGGATAGACCTTCACTGCCCCTGCTGAGGAAGAGAACACAGCATCAATTCAGCCTTTATTTCACATCAGAGACTCCACCTGGCAGCTCAGTCTGAAGGTACACAAACATGGTTTCCCTGCCTCTGTTGCTCACCAAATCCCCTGTACTCTCCAGATAACGTGCGTGTGTTTGTGCAAGAGCAAACAAAGCAGCACAAATATTTGATACAGGCAGCCTCTCCTATAACAACAGAAAAAACACAGTTGCTTCCCTACAGTGATTCCTGGCCCCAGGCTGCAACCTCTCACCTCCTGAGACATGTGCTACCCCAAACAGGCCACAGATTTTGGAGCAAAAGCAAAAGAAGGAAGCTTCTTCCTTTTTCTTCCCAAGTGTGTTTGCTGGAGTAGCTTTTCTGTGTTTAGCCACCGATTTTTATCTCATTTTGAAGAAGTTAATCTGAGACTTCTGTCATTCTCTGGATTTGTCTGAAACTGGAGGAATTTTGTTTATGAGGAGAGGACAGGCAGATGGATTGACAGAGAGGCTGCGTGGTCCCAGCACTTTCAGCAACCACACCAAAGCCCTAAGGACAAGTTCCCCAAAGAATTGGATGCTGCTCTTCCCCCTGCCCTGAACACTGAAACAAAACATTGGATGTGATATAAAATTTTGCACCTCCTCTGTTTTTCCTCTGATTGTGAGGACCCCATTTTGAACTGACCTCAATTTTCATTTAATTAGTAACCTACTTTGCCGTTCCTTGAGAACATTCTTAGCTAATTTCTGGGGATTTTGCCTAATTCTGTTTTTTCTTTTCAGAATGAAACAAGTATTGTTTTAAGGAAGGTGCTTCCCCTTTTGACAACAATGGCAATATTAGTAATAATAAATAAAATAAAACACACAATCCCCAACATTTTGAAGATGTACTGTAGAATGCCAAACAATAGGGGTGTTTGAAGCAGCCCTAAAAATCCTGACATTGACAATGTCTTAATCCACATAGTTAGAGAAGACTAAGGCAATACTTTTGGAGTAGCAACTTAGTTTTCAATGAAGTTTTCTGCCACAGAAAACACCACAGTGCTGAAGGCAGCCAGTCTGGTCTTGTCCTAGAAGAGCAGTCACCCAACAGCTTGGTTTCTAATCTTATGAGCTATCTGAAGTTATCCAGAGAAGGCTCTGAGGGCAGCTTTGCCAGAGGAAATCTACAGTTTAAATCCTGCTTGGTCTCCTAGGAATGGAAAGAGCTTTTTGAAAAAATAAATCGTGGATATTGTTTGCTAGTGTGGTGAAGAATGCTTTACCTCAACCACTATCAAGTCTCATTTTAAGATGACCCATGATTTTATCAAGAGAGGGGGTTTTTTTGGAAAGTTTGTATTAGGAAAATTCCATCTACATTTGGACAGACAAGCCTAAAATTTTGAGCTTCTTCATTTGCCTTAGATTGACAAGATTCCTCTGTGCATTTTTACATCAATTCTTTCCAGCAATAAAAACTATAGGTTCAACTTCACAGGCAACTTCCTACACACATCTGTACCCACAGCTCTACACAGAGCAGCATATGCAGAGGCTTGGGACTGAAAATCCACATTACATCATTTGCATGCTTTTTCTGCTGCCACAAGAGGCCAGTGATTGTGTAAATTCCAGTCTCCAGTGTTTCACCTCCAGTGTACTGACAAGGCTCCATAGGCACATCTGCGAGACACCATCTGGAGGCTAAAAATCATAGCTACAGATCAGCTACCAGGGTACCCTGAGACCTCTGACAGGAGCTGGGCACATTTCAATATTAATACAATATCAAAACTCAACTGTTTCTCCACTCAATATTCACTGCAAGTATGTCCGGCTACAAACTAAGGCAGGAATGTCCCATGCACCTACACTGCCAAAGGGGCTATTGGATGGGCTATATTGATATATTAATATATTTAATTAAATATGTATCCATATATCACCACACTGACATATTAATATGTAATGTAGTAATGTATAGATATATTAATAAATTTATTAGTATGGGGTGGGGTATATTCACAACACAACTCAGGGCCCTTATCCTCATGGCTGAACAGATTATTTAGGACAGGAGGTAGAAGAAAAGAGTTCAGCTTTTGTATAGACACCTAATATTCAGAAATGCTCAGCACCAAGCATCTCCTGTTGTCACTTCTGGACAACCTGCGCAACAACTCCATTCCCACCCCACAGTGAGCAGGAACCTGGTTTGGCCAGTAACCCTGGGAAAGCTCAGGGTATCCAAGAAGATGCCAAATCACACTGTTAAAAGGTCAGTTTTAACAGATTTTTGCAATCTTAGCACTGGAGCTAGCTAGCTACAGTGAGGGACTTGTTACACCAAGAGACACCCAAGATGGTCCTGGGAGAGAGCTAATCATTATCTGAAACTACTTCAGAAAAATACCCTGGGGAGGAACTCTGCATGAGCACAAAGAGAAGCATTAAAATTTTATTAACATCAGTTCAGGCTGAATAAAGCAGACTTCCCAAATACATGGTGATAAAACATTTACACAGCATCACTGGGTTTTCTTCCAAAACCAGAAAAGCATTTAGAAGAGAAATGTCACTGGAAAATTCAGCATTGTTTCATGATGTGGAAGCTGCCTGAGAGTCTTCAGCATTTTTTGACCCATCCTTCTCCTATAGGAATGAAAGAAATATCAAGAAAATAAGAGATGGGCAAAACCTGGGGAGGGAGGCATCAGGAACAGAGAAGGTAAAGGAAAGGGAAGAGCATTTGTAATGCACTCATCTGCTGTCAGTATCAGGATGTATCTCATCTTTCTCTTGCTTCCCACGTCTCAGCAGAGTGGAGGGAGTGCTATATAAATATCCAGAGACACTACCCCAGCTCCCGAGAGCTGCACAGCACCAACTGGCAGCACACTGGCACTGTTCCTCTGCCGCCTCCTTCGCAGCCACTCTGCTGCCTTCACTCACGGAAAGACTCTCCCTGCAAAGGAGAAAGATGTGGTCCTCGAGGAACCAAAATTAGGTGACTTGTAAGGATGTTTTTAAATTATCGAGCAAATTAAAAAAGGAATCACTATTTTTTTTCCCATCATGAACAAGTATGTTATCTGCATTGTTATGACCGTATATCTCCAGCACCTGTTATTTACTGGCTGTCAGGAGACAAGACTCTTGAAAATGAATAAAAAAATAGCATTAAGGCCACATTCCAACAAAGGATTTAAGTAACTGACTAATTTCTTTTGTTTCAAATAAAATATTCAGCTTCTTAACTGTATACATCTATTTAGTGAGCAGGAAATAGTGGTGCAGAGTGGTGTTTGTATGCTCCATGACTACCTGACAACAAATGCCTTGGAGTCAATAACCTCTGAAAATCACACAAACTGCAAACCAAGTTAAGACAGATGATCTTGACACAGCACTGCTGGATTTGCAGGCTGCTGCTTTGGAGCTTGTCTGTTTGAATAAATGGGTCATTAATGGTATTTTCTGCACGAAGTTTTAATGTAGAGCTTCCAAGCCAAGTAGTGGGTTTATGTTCACTGAGGTCTCCTTGGCTACTACCACACTTTTCACAGTTCAATATACCTTAGGAAGGCAAAATGGGTAAAATAGCAGGAAAGATATAGGCTTACATGCTCAAAATGTGTTTTATATCAGGAAAAAGACAACTGCACTGATTTTGTTGATGAGGATAAGAAGATGAATGAGGCACTCCCTAGCCGTGGCTCCTACTAACCTTACCATGGGTAACAATTGAGGTCTACATAAAAGCAAGGCCAAATAACTATAAAATAACTTCTGGATAAAAATGTCTATGGATCACACTTTGTACAAGTGGGACCTGAGTCCTTCATGTCTGCAACTGCCTTCTCCCACCCTTTGCATGTATAAATAAATGGAGAAAAAGCATATTAACATTTTCTTTCCTCTTCCTTCCCACTCTCAAGGAGCCATCACACCCAGATAAATCAGGAACTCTAAGCTGGACTGTAATTTTATATAAAGTGCATAATAGAACAGATCTTCTGCGGTGCAACTAATTCCAAGAAGAAGCAGATGCACCTTGTGATTATTAATTTATCCTAATGTTTTTGAAAGGAAGAGATGGGGAGAGATATTCATATGTATGGCAGGTAGTGAGTAATATTTAAAACCTTTGGCATTACCATATGTTCTTGGAAATAACTGCCAGTGCTATTAGTTGCTATCATTGATGACAGCATGTAAATGACTATGTAATCTCCATATACAATTAAATAATTAGATGCCATATGTAAGAGCAGTTATTTATAGGTTCAGAATCAGAGAAAAAGTTCAAATCCCATTTTTATAATGTACGTTCTCACGAATCAGATCCTCTCGAACATAGATACAGATCTTCATAACTGAGTGCCCTGTTGTTGTGGTGGATAATACCACCTCAGGAACTGCTGGGGAGCCGAGTGGTTCCAGTACAGCAGGGCTTCACTGGTGGGAGACATCCTAGTCCCCCCCCTGGAGAACACGATGGTCCCTCCCCAAATTATGTAAATCCCCCCAGCTGTAACCTAAGCCCTGATCCCATCCCTTCCTTCTCCCCATTGGTTGTGATGTTCCCCCCGCCTCCTCTTACCTGACCCTCCAGCTATCCCTATAAATATAGACAACGAGGGTCTCTCTTCCTCTTTCATCCTGGACCCCTTCGGAATAAACTTCTGGAATATCCAGCTGACTGAGCGCTCTGAGTTCTTTGTCTCTGGTGACGCACGAGCTATCCAGCTCTGTGGGTGAGTGAGAATATGTGCCATACACCGGCATGGGTGTGAGAAAGGTCGTTCTGTACAGCACCAGGCAGTGCTGGCTGGAGTGATCTCTCAATAGCCTTAGAGACACTTTCGGTAAACGCAGAGGCCTGGTTCCACCCCTCCTCCCCCCCTCTGCGCCACCCTGTCTTAGGTTAAAAATCACAATTAATACCTCATAGTATTTATTTTTCTTTGTGATGCACGATTCAGTAATGCCTGCATTGAGCTTGCTGGCAGGAATAGCTGCTGTCCACAAAATGCCTGTCAACTTCTGGAGCTCACTATGAACAAAACAAGCCAGGGAAAAACCCATTCCGCTGAGGGTCTGTCCACTGCATTCAGTGAAGGCTTGATCTATTCTTATGAGCAGCTGACCTAGATTCTCTGCTTGAATGGGAGCATTTCCCAGCATCAAGGCTGCTCAGAGTCAGAAATTCATGTATCACTTATCATGAGAGACGTGGAAAAAAGAAACAGGATATAATCTTAAGGAAAAACGATGGCATCTGTTTGCCATAAAAGCTTTATCCATATCCCCACAAAGCACTCCCAAACACACTTCTGCTCTCATCTCAGAGTCTGGAAAGGGCTACAGCCCTCCTTACAGCACATGTGACAGTCCAGGCAGCCACGGCTCTGTGGAGAGGCTGAGATGTGCCAAGGCTGTGGAGGACATGACCGCACAGCAGGGTGGCCGGCTTGCTGCTCCGGAGCCACCTGCAGCTTTCCGGCAGCTCGGAGGCAGCTCCTGCTGGCAGCGAGGCTGTGCTGGATCACAGCATGCCAAGAGCAAATGAGCCAGAGAGGCCTGCTGAGCCCTACACTGCCAGGTCATGGTGGGATCCAGCTGCAGACACTGCACATCCATCACCCCTGGGAAGCTAGGGAGGCCTCAATGAGGCAATGCCATGTCCTACTGGTGAGCCATGCAGGACACCTCTGCTTCTGCTGGTTCTCCAACACACGGGAAGAGCATCCTGTGGCACTCAATAACGTAAAGATAGTGGTAGGCTGCGAGGGACACAAAGATGGGTCAGCCCTGGGGAAAGGACCTTTTCATCCTGCTTCTGCTGCTGATCCACTTTACCTTCATCTCCCTGAGATCCTGTCAGGCCCTTCCACATGCCTGTATCAGTAAACTTGCATATCAACCAATAATACTCACAAGATCAGTGATCTTCAAGGGTGATCACCAGGAAATCTAAGTGTGTCCATCACTGTGAGGATTGCTACCTTGATACCAGCCCTTTATGGCTGCTGTCACCGTTGTCACTGGTGCTGAGCTGCCCATAGAGAACAGTTCCAGGTCCAGGCCAGCACTTGAACAGCATCCCTTCAGACAGGGTGAGAGGGCGCTGGCAGGCAGGGATGACTCTCTCATGTCCCCCAAGGTACAGCTCCTGCTCCAGGGCTATGCTGCCATGCTGACCACATGGACAAGGACAAGAGCACAGACAGAGTCCTTGGAGTGGGCAGGAGCTGGGCAGTCAAGAGTGGTTTGCTCCAATATCAAAATGTTTCAATCTGCCCCACAGATGAAGACAGAAAGCTAAACTCACATATACAAATTCAAGTTCACAGATTACAGAGATATTCTGCCCATTTTCCAGACATGAACATCCCAGACTGAGGCTGCAGAAGAGGATTTGTGCTTATGTGGGCTCTCACTGACTGCACCACACAGGTGCAGCTGACACATCCAGCCCACACAGAAGGCAAGTGACTGCTGTGGGCCATGCTGCCAGCGAGCATTCCCCTAGCCCCTCTCTGAAACCTCCAGAGGGGCCACCAAGAACCACAGAATTGTGGAATGTGCTGAGTTGGAAGGGACCCACAAGGATCACTCCCCAAGTAGTCCAGTTCCTGGCCCTGCACAGGACATTCCCAAAAGTCACACCATGTGTCTGAGAGTATTGTCCCAAGAAGAGACTATAAGAGCTGTTTAACCACCTCTCAATTCAGATCTGGTTCAGCAAATGCAAATACTCCATCAGGCAATGGGTTTTCCTCACCAACTTTTTTTTTCTTTGCATGTGGGCAACATGCAAACTAGGTCAGTATTATTCCTACCAAAACACTTGCTATGGGTGTTATTTTTAGAAAACCATGTGATTGTCTGACTTTTATTTATGAGCACACAGAAAGATCCACTGTATATTTTCCTGTCTGTCTTGTTTGGGGTGGTTTGTTTTTTTAGTTCTTTTGGTAGGTTGCTGAGACCTTGGACCTCTTTTGAAAAGACAAAATCACACTATCAAGAGACCTTGCAGGTCACATGCCTTGGCGGTCAATGAAACAAAGCACAGGCAGCATTGAGCAAATCAAACCAGACAAGAGCATGGAGAGACTATGAAAAAGCAAGACAGTGACTCAGGTAACAAGGGATGAGGATATGGAGCAGAAAAGATGCCTGGGGTTATGGGAGATGGGGAATCAGGCAGAGCTGGAAGGATAATAGAAAATGCACATCTTCACAACTCCTGAAAGGATATACCCAAGACCTTAGAAACTAGACAAAAGTCAGCAAGAGAGCCCAGTTCAGAGAACAGAAAATTCGTCCAGAGATTCAAGTTTATTTTCTGAGAGCCCTTCTTACTCCTTGGCACAAACAAAACAAATCGAGGAAACAAAATCCTGCAACAGCTTTTCATTCAGCAGGTTAGTGGTCACAACCCTGACAGATATCCATCAGACAAACAAGCCAGGGGAGAGAGCCCCAAGAGTCAGGACCTTCTGTCCAGGTCTCTACCCATCTGGCTTTCACCTGGCCTATGTGGGGAATCCAGAGTTTTTGCCCAGTGCTTAAGTCATCAGACTATTCCAGTTCCGAGGAGGTGAGTTCTTCCACTAATGGTGCATGAACAGTGTGAAAAAGTGTACATCTCTGTGGATAACCCAGACTGCTTCTATAAGCAGAAAAAAGACACAGGAATAGGTAGTGTCTTTCCTCTCAAATGAGTGCAGACATCTAAAATAGGCCAGTCAAGCAGCACACCAGCACTGCCTCATTCTCTTCATCAGCAGCAGAAAGAATTCAGAATGAGTAGCTCAGGCACCAATATGTGAACGTCAGAGCAGATGAACCACAGTCTAAATGTCCAGAAAATAACTGCAACAAAGAGTGTCAGGAACCCATCTCCAGGCCCGTGGGGTCTTCTGACTTTCCACTCACTTGAAAAAACAGATGTATATGATCTGTGAGGGCATAGGGTCAGCTGTAAGGCTGATGAGTCACGGCCGTGATGGGCTGCAGATCGCGCAATGGAAGCGGCACTAGTTGCTTGCTAGGGTGAGTTGCCTCAGCAGGAGGGAAGTTCCACATAGAATCCTCCTTGCCCACCTCCCCAGAACACCACCAGCAGCCCAGAGCTTCTGCACAGCTGGGAAACACCTCTGATTGCTGGTTTCAAAGCTGAGCAAGGGACATTGGAATTTGCTGCTGAGAGGATGAAAGCATGGGGACAATTTTGTCCTGCCACAGAGAAAGGGAAGAGGTTGAGCTGGCTGGGAGAGTTTGCTGACATCTGTTCTGCCTCTGTCTCTGCCAAACACCTGCTGAGCCAGAATTAGGGCCCTTTTGGGGTCTTGAGTACTTCTTTGGCACCACCAACACATTGCAGACACTAAAATTCATTAAAGTTGTTTTCATCTGTTTTTTGCAATTGATCTCAAGCCCTGAAGCTCCCATCCCAAGCATCCTTCCTCCCTCAGGTAACTGCTGGTACCATCTAGGTACCTGCAAAAAGAAACAAGAACTTCAAAAGAAACAACATAGGCAAACACAAAGACAACTGGAGCAGATCCAACTCAACTTCCAAACTCCAAAAAACATTTCTTTCTCCAGCAAGACCATGCTGTCACAGAGCATCAGGTACACACTGCAGATGGAGCTATATAAACTATGTCTTCCATGCAGAGCAGGCAACAGCAGGTTCTCCTGCGAACAGAAGTAGCACAAGTGAACAGAGAAGAGGCAGACCCTCTTACACATGGCACGGCATGGGAACTCAACTCTGTGTTTAAGAGGCAGACAGTGAAAATTATATTCAGGGATGCTCAGGGATGTTTTAAGAACATGGGACATATTCTGAAAGCTGGAATGTCCTGGTTGATACAAGCTGGCTGGAGGGTGAGCCATGCTTCACTACCTCGTCATCTAACATTGATATGCTCCCTGTTTCTAATATTGCTCCCAGGAAAACCAGTGGTCTGAGACAAACATTATAAAAACAGCTTCTTATACCCCAAATTTTCCATTTTTTCCCCATCCCTCCGGTAATACTCTCACACAGATCACCTCTGCTACCTATAACCTGCAATACCTCGCATGTGATGTTGCACCGAATTTTCCATAACCATATTTTTTGGGGATCAATTAATCCACATATACTTAATCAGTCACCGACACACACATTCTCTATCTTATTGTTTAAACCAGCAAGCTAATCTTGCCTTGAAAAAGAACTGAAAGCAGCAATTATTCACTGCACTCATTAGAGGCAAAAACAGATTTCCAGCCATTTCAATTACACTCCTGAAATTATGCAGTTAGTGGCTGGTGCCAGAGTCCCATTTAGCTCAAAAGCCTTTTGTAACAACAACAAACAATAGCTTCTTCTTCATTTATCTGGCTTCCCTTAAGAGGAAGAACTCATGTTACACAGGAAGGGCTACATAATCATGCCTTACTAGCTCAAGGTACACAGGACTTTCACAAGTCCCTTAGAAATTTCAGTATTCACAACACCCAGGAATGTTATGGGTGGCCCAAGGTAAACAGTCTGATCTTGGTAACAGAAGAAGTACTAATGAGTGGAGGACAATGGGCACAGGCAGGCAGGCCAACAAAAAGCAGAAGTAAAGGTGTAACAGGAGCTAGGTTATCAGCTGTGTTGTAACAGGTAAGCTGGTGCAGGCCTGCTCTGTAGCCCACCAGCACCATGCATGGTATCTCTGAAGGTCACAGAGCCACCCCAGAAGCTAAAGGTGTTGCAGAGGTGAGATACGCAATTCTTCTATTGCTGCTAAACAGAAAGCACCAGTCCTCTCCTCCTCTTACCAAAGTGATGTTCCCCTCACTGCTACCTTTCCTCATGGGAATGTGCATGTGTCATTCCAGTACAAAGCTGCTGGAAGAGCAAGTCCAAAATCCAACATTTAAACATCCACATCCAACTTATATTTTAAATATCCCTTTTTTCTATTTTTTTTACAAGCATGAAATTCTTTGTGTCTTTTTCAGAGAGGGTAATGTTTTATTTCAAAATAGCCTGTGAGCACCATGAATTTTATATGACAGAAGCTCCATCCCACAACTTATTTAAACTCCTCCTTGTTAGTCATCAGGGCTCTGATGCTTCAGCCAGAAGATGTGGCACATCCCACCAGGAGTCCTGGCACAGGGTCTGACTAATGCTGTTCACAGGCCAATCTCTTCTCTCTAGTGAACACCCCTGAAGCACAGCCTGGCTCAAAGCATTGCCTTAGAGGAGACAGATCTGCTGCATCAGCTCCTGCCTGCAATGTGTCCCACAGAAATGCCCCACCACCACCACCCCCAGCTGTTCAGAATACACAGATGTGAGCAGAAATTTGGCAGGTCTAGCAGAGCATCCTATCTGCTGCAAGGCCTCTGGAGGTCACAGATAAGCAAACCCAGGCAAGCAAAATGATGCGGGCATAGATATATAAGCAAAACAAGGCAGGCAGCAGATCAGACATGTTTTCCCATGATTTTGCACATAGTGCAGAACTCAGTTGATGACTGTGGAGTTATACTTAGTAATGAGTTTTCAGAAAGCCCAGATTTTACAGTAAACCAAACGTATTCAGTTCTCAATTAGCCACGGAAGATTAGCTGGGTTGGGGATTAACCAGACACTCCCTCCCCATAGCAACCACAGCTACAGAACCACAGCACCATACATGGAACACGAGCCCCTGGGCTGTGCCCCACTTTCACCCCAGCAGGTTAAAGCTGTCACCACTCAGCACAGAAACCGGCAGGCTTTTTACAATCCTTTCACCTGTAGAAGACCTGAATAAGTTCTTATCTCCTAAATAATATGTAGCCTGTACTAGCCAGGATCGGTTTCATCTTGGTTACTCCATCCCACATTTTCTTCAACTGCTGAAAGCCGATGATATTTACATGAACCAGCCAACACTAAAACAAGAACACACCATGTAGCCTGCAAAAGCTGTCCCAAGCATTAGGCAGCTGGTGTGCTGACACCATTGCCTCTTTGCTGAGTAATGATGTCTCACTATTTCTTTGTGCTCCCATACCCATCTCTTTCCATCTGTTGTTCCTTGGCATCCATTTAGATCATATGCTGCTCAAAGCAGGGCTTTCCGTTAGCACCTAGGACATAATCTGTGACAGGGCACTGCAAAAATCAGTCTGATTGATTCATGTGAGTAATTAGTGAACTGGAGTTGATGCCATACAAGGACGTGTATGAATGGGTTAAGCATGGCGTGTCTGGATGGAAAACGTGACTCATAAGTGTTACTAACATTATTCTTCCTCATGTCCATAAACCTAAGTAAGAAATGGGGGAAATGGAGTGGGTAGAAAAAGACAGCAGGCTGGCGGGCAAGTATCTCTCAAATACAAATGCACTAAATTACGGGTATATAGATCAGATGCTGAGAAGAGCAGAGCATTTGCAACTCCTACACACAGCCCCATTTCTTCTCTTATAGCTATTAGCTTTGCAACCTTCTCCGTTTTGTTTTTGCTTCATCTTTCACATACATAGCCCAGGACTTGGATCTTATCTTCACATATCCCAGTGACTTCCTGGGATATGTGAAGTCACATATCATGTCATGTGCACACACAGCTACACCCACATATTGAGGCATCTATTTCTCTGCCTTCTGTACATGATGATATTGCAACTACACCAGTCACCAGGACAACAGTCACAGCCTGTCAAACTGATAAGAAGTTGGTTGGTTGGGTTCATGCTCTGAAAGAGGGCAAGACAGGGGCAATAAATGTAATACACAGCAGTGAACTGCAAATGACATTTGGTTTTCCCCTTAGGGAGCTGAAATGAGAACGAGCATGAGAGTAACAAAGAAAGAAGAGAGTCTGAAGAGGCTTGCTATTTAACTTTTAAAGCTCCACAGTTAATGGGAAATGGAAAAGATTCAAGTAAGGCACAAGACTGGAGCTCAGACATGGGGCTTACCTCAGCCCTCTCATGAAAAGGCAGATGTTTTTGGTCCACGTAGTCCCAAATTTCCAAAAGTGACCAAAGCTACTGTCATGCCAGTGGGCTCAGAGGTTGTCACTACTGGACACCAAAGTAGGGGGCAATTAAAAGAAATAAGCATTTACATTGCTCAAATTGTCTTTCACTAACAGCAGCCAGGACTGCTAAAAGACTGTGTACCTCAGGCCAACACCCAACATGTCTCCTGGCTGGATCTGAACCCACGGCAGGAGGAGGAAGCTATCTCTTCCAGCAAAACAGCCCCACCAAACAGTGCCGAGCTGAACCCAGAATTGGGGTGTGCCATTCAAGAAAGCTATTTTGCCAAACAGGCATTTGATAGTTATGGAAGTCAAGTTATATATCCAAACTTTTTAATTCTGTCAAAGCTCAGGGAAGCAGAGAACTGGTATCTCTCATGTTCCAGCTTACAACTTCAAGGTCCACAGTCTGACCATTTTGCCAGTGCAGAAATAGATATGAAAGACAGTCTGAAAAGAAAACCAGTTGTAACTCGAAGTGCAGGTTTTTTATCATGTTATCAATAGCCTATGGCAGGAGTAATTTATCGAAATGTTAAAGCCTTGTCACAACAAAAAGGAACTGCAAATATCCAGGTGAAGTACAAGAACTCTGGTAAGATTATCCCTCTAAAACTGATAAGAAACACTCCCCTGTCTCTTTGAGAGATACTCATGGACACAGCAGGGCTTCAGCCAAAGCAAGACTTGCATTAGGTGTGTTCAAAACAAAATCTGAAAATCCAGGTCACACTGGTCAAGCTGTAATCTAAATGGGAATGGGGAAGCAACACAAATACTGGCAGACAGCAGCTAGTGATAAAGGGGTAGGTGATGGTTAAAGGTCTCCTCCCCACCTTTGCTCCTCACTTCTTCCTAAACACAAACAAAGACCTTGAGTAGATGTATCCTATCTCTCATCTGTGATTCAGCTGTGAATTCTCATGATGGAAAGGTGCCCCAGCATTCAGACACCCTGTACATCCCCTAGCCTGCATATAAGGGAGAGAGGAGCTGCAAGCCAGCTGCACAAACATCTCTGTTTTGCCTGGGGATGAGATACACACTATGGTCCAACACATTCAAGGCCTTTCTAAGCACAACAAACCAATGCCAAGAAACAGAAGAATGTCATCAAGGCCATATAGTTTGGTTTCTTGCATTTGTTTTGCATCTCACTCAAAACGGGCAGGCATAATGCAGGGGAACAAAGAGGCCTTTCTCAGCAAGCAGCGTGCAGTGTACTCTTGGGTCACCTCAGGTGGCTGTCTGTCTGCCCAGTGCCCTTTACCCTGTTTAGATTGTAGCTGCATCCTTTCAGTATCAAGATGTGGATACTTAATGCATGCTCACCTTTGCCCCTAGCCACACACTGTTTCTGCTTAGCTAATGCTTTTCTTGGCAGGCTCAGCCAGGCAAGTCAGAGTTCAGCTTGCACCCCAATCAGCTGAAGCACAGATGACTGGCTCTGGGAAATGCTGCCGAGGCACGGCCAAAATGAACTGAAGTCGCTTACAAGGAGCTGCAAATTGCCCTGTGTTGGTACTCAGCCAGTTTGATTCTGGGTCATGACTGGGCATCCAGCCACAACCAAAGGACAAATAAAAATAAACAAACCAGAAGTTTCTTCTAGGGACATACTATGAAGAAAATTTCAAATCAGAATTTAAGTACAGAATACTGTCTGTTCATGCCTTAGCAGCATGGACAGCACAATGACAGGCCCTCCAGTCAGTACCAGTGGGAAATGGACAAGATAAAAACACAGAACAAGAGTTAGGACATATATGGTTTTCACAGCCCTTGCACAGCTCTCCTGTATAAGCAATGCATGCCAAGCTTTCAAAAGTGGTCAGAGGAAATGGCCGAAGCTTAGCTGGTCCTGAGTCCAGGCTTAAGACTCTGACTTTATTTTATCTGATATATTTATTTATTTGTTGAGAAGCAGTCATTAGTTATCACTCCATGAAAGAGACCGCTATGGGAAACCCGTGACTATTAACTCTCCTTTGATTCATGAGTTCTCATTAGCAGGTCTTTGGAAGAACATATTGCACAGCCTTTTGTGCAATAGCCCTGAGCAGAGTCCACAGATGTAGGGAGACACACCTCCCCAACACTGATCATGTCTTCCAAAGGTCCCTCAGGAGATATACTGAGATAGGTTAGAATCAGTGTGGGAAACACAACATTATTTGCAGATCTGGAGCATGATAGGTAAACAGGCAAAAATCAGGCGAACCTGCCACAACCCAAAGTAAGCTACAGAGCTGCCTTTAAGCCCTTTGCTAGGGTAAGGGAAGTCCTTCATGGCTCACTCTATAGCAGGTTTGTGCTATAGAGTGACTCTCAAGCAGCTTAGCCAGCAGGCTGGGACTTGGCAGCTCACCACTACTTTGTCCATTTCCCTGCTGCTCCAGGATGTGAGTGAGCTCTGAGCGATCTGCCTGCACACATCACAGCATATGCCTCCTGTGCACCAGAGCTAGCACGGAGCTGGACAAGGTGCAAGGGACAAGCTGTTCACCCTCCTGCCCATCCAAATGTTTTTCAGGGTGCAGTACTCAGTAGCTCAGGACTCTCTGCAGAGGAGCTCAGAGGGACACCTGTCACATCTGTGAGAGAAGAAATTTCAGCCTTCATCTGTATGACTCAGCTGTTTACTGCTCTGTGGGAGCAGCAGTGGCACTGAGATTCACAATTGCTTATTTATAAAACAAAAAGAAGTTTTATCAAATGTCTACCAGTAAACATCCTTCAGGGCACGCAGACCCACACAGAGACTTACCCTCACAGCAGATAGACTAAACTGTCAAAACCCCTTGCTGCAGCACTCCTTGTCTCAGTGCACCAGAAAAAAAAAACAGCAAAAAAAAGCAAACAGGCTTTCTTAAGCCACATTAGGTGCAGCCAGTCAATAGAACTGGATACCTGCTAACAAAAAATAACCACTTACAAGCATATGTCTTTGAAGACAGAAGTATTATATCTGTATGTCCACAATCAGGGATAAATGCACAGAGCCACTACCAGGAAAGATGCCTCAGAAGTAAAGTGTCTGAGTTAAACCAGCACATTATCCACTGGTATAAAATGCTGCTTCTCCATGGACTTGAATGAGCTCACTTGTATTTACACATGACCTTCAAGATCCCACCTGCACCCACACATCCTTCACAACTTCATCTGGAAGAGACTATTCACTATCACCTGGTCATCCATTAATCTGTCGAATGTCTGTGCCGGTTTCAGCTGAGTTAGAGTTAATTTTCTTTACAATGGCTAGTACAGGGATATGTTTTGGATGTGCAAACAATCAGAAATGAGAGGAGCTGTGTATTTATTACACATTTCTGAATGTCATGCCAAATATCTAGGACAAACAATACATTAAGCCCTAAAGAACGCTTTGAAAGCTTTTTGTCTGCTGGAGGCAACAATGAAAAAGTAACATGATAGAAAGGGAACAGTAAATCATTCATGAGAATAATTAAAAACTAACTGTGGGTGAGATGCAGCAAAACAACACTCAAAACAGCGAGTGTATTTTTGAGTATCTCAGCTTTTAGAGGTTGGAATTCTTGAGAGGAACTTTAAGAAGCCCTACTTTGTGTTCTTTACTGCAAAGAAGACATAGCAGATAAAAAATCTATGAAGAACTGTACAATCACAAGTTGCAGCTTATTCAGATGCCTCATGTCTATATCAGGCACTGAAGGCAAATGCTACTGTGCTGGAAATATGTGCAAATCAGGCTTAAGAAAAAGGCATCTTAAGGACACTGGTGAAATACATATAAATTAGACTAAGTGCTGAATAATGCCTTATACGTGTGATTTCACTTACATGCACACAATCATTTTGGAATCCTAAAATCAAGTTCTGAAAGAATTACAGTGTCAAAATGTCCACAGCCATCACATAATGTAATTGAGTTGTTGGTGCCACAGTTTCACAGATGAGTATGGCAGCCACAAATCATGTCATTGGCAGCATTTACTTTAGATCACTTCAACTCTATGAAAAGACCTGTTTCAGGAAAGCTTATATCCTAAGACTATCCCAAGTAAAAAGCTCAAAAACAGGCAATGTGGATAAGACTTTTTCTTCAAATAATACCCTTGAACTTCAAGGGAAAATTCACTCTACATTATGCCTTTGAGCCTTCACTGGCCCAACGATGTATCTTAAAAATTTTGCAAAACTGATTTTGGAAACAACTCAAGGCAGTAAAATCCCTCTAAAAGTTTTGCCTTCTGTGTCTCCTGGGTCATTCTCAAAAACAAAAGTCTACATTAGGTCAATAAAATCATGCTAGACTTTACATTCAACACCATGTTTGACCTGGATTCATATTCAAGGATATTTTTAGCCTCATTTCTTAAAAAAATGAGATTTATGCAATGGTGGTGTGTGTGAGTATGCACCTGCCTGTGTCTTCAGCACCATTTACCTGTTCCTGAACCCCCTGCATAATTTCAAACACAGTGACATTCACAGGTAGAGTGAGACATTATTGGTGCTTCAAGTCAGCTTTTATTAGGTGGCAAAGGATCTCCATAGGCTAAAACCAGACTTCATTTATTACACCACTCTTGGAAACCATGTGTGTTATTAGCTATTTTAATATTGTTACTAGTCTATGTAATACCCTAAGCATACATAACACTTGGCATATGCAAACCATAGGACAAAGTTTCTGCCTCAATTTTCCTATTTAAGTATCACTCCCCCCTGCCTTGTTTTGTAGTTTGGCAAATAATTTACTTTAGTAATATAAATATTTGAGCCATAAACCACCAAAGCATTCAAAGCCTTTGGCACTGCGTGGCAGTCATGTATTATTTGCTTCATTACAAAAGGCAATCCCTGTGTTTTTATTAAGAAGCTGGCAGCAGCTGTACTCAAGCTGCTGGCCTAACATACCAAACAAGTAGCAAATTCTCAACCATGGTGTACAAATTCAGCATTTTCCTCTAAGACCTGTAGTTCCCTGCAAAATACCTTCAAGGTTGCAAGAGAGGCAACTCTTCAGGGATTTAAAATCATACTTTGGAGAAAAAAATGTTTTCTGTGATGTGCCTGTCTGTTTACAAATGCACAGCACTGCCCTACCAGCCATGCAACACTTTCAAAGGTTTTGTTTTGGAGAACATGAAGATTTTCCTTTGCCTTCAAAACAAGCTTTTTCTTTCAGGACAAGCATCGGGAATACCTTATCCTCTTCCTAGATCTGCCAGCAGAAGCACAAACTTAATCCCTACATGGGCCTCAGTACTGCCTCCATACCTCAGCTCTCCCAGCAATGCCCTCGTATTGTTCTAAAGCAAAGAAACTCCTACATGCTCAAATGAGCAGAACAGGTGAGCAAAACTTACTGCCACCAGCAACACAGACCCCTAGAAACAAGCTCAGCAGCCACATTTCTGCTCACAGGACAAGGACCTTGAGAGCACTTCAGATCTCCAGGGTCTCCCTAGACTACAAGGAAGTTTGGAGATAAGGTCTCAATACCAGAGGCTACCAAACATTTCCCTTAGGAAAAGTAAAAAGCTAATAGATAATGCCAAGTGCTCATTACTCTTATTTCCCACTTAGAATCAACATCTGCTGGGAAATCAATACTGATAATCACAGCACTGGCTGCCAGACCATCACAAGCCAAAGAAAAAAAGATGAAGGAGGGTTAATCTGTGGAGGTGTTGGCAAAGCACATGACAGCTGCAGAGGACCTGAGCAAGTCCTTTAATGAAATGGAAGTGTAAACTGCTAAAAGGATACAGGAAGAGAGATTTAACACACAGGGAGATTTTGATGTCTGAAGTTTGACTATGGCAAGAAGCAGAGAAATGTAAATGCAGTGGTTACTAGTGGGCATAATGAACAGGCAAATAGCTTTGAGAGCATGTTCTCAGCTGGAAGCTGACTCCTTATCTTCCACATCCACTTCTTTCAGCAACCATACAAATGTAAAAGGCAGATTTGCCAACCACAGGCATGCAACTGCCAGGTAATGGTAGTGGTTGCCAGTTAGGCCCATAGCCAAAGTGCTACCTGGACAAACTGAAAAAACCTGGCTTCCCTGATTCCTATCACCAGCACATCCACCTACTGCTGAGACACACAGAGAAAACACAGGACTCCAAGGCAGGGACTTCACTGCCATCAAACACTGGTTCATGTTCTGCAGAGAAGCTGTTTGCCTCTCCTTGCTGAGTCAACTCTCTTACATAGGCAGACATACACTGGAAGAGGGAGGGTAGAGGGAACCTCACTGTGTCTATTGGGATGACAACACCAGATTTGGGGCAGAGCTGAGCTCATGCTGTCAGGGAGCTCATGCCTTTCAGGGCACTCAGACCCAAACCCCAGCTGGGAGATTTTAGTATTTTTGCATAGCAATAGAAGCAACAAAAGTAACTACCATAAGTAACGGCGATATGTGTGTCTAACATCACATAGTTGTTGTCATGTTTTTCTCTATTTATTTATTCCTGGACTACTAGTAATAGCTAACAGGAATGATGGTGCTACAGAGCATGGAAAGGAAAGCATTTCACAAAGTGAACTTCCCCAAGATGACCAGTGAGGTGACAGACAGAAAGGACTGTGAAGCTCCTGGACAGAAAAACCAGAATCAACCTCTGCCCTTGTGACTGATCAATGTCTAGTGTCAATCCCGATGGATTTCAAACCCATGCTTTCCTAAAGGTTACCTATTCCAACCTGGCATGTAAATAATTAAACTTTCTCTACACATTGCCAAGATAGGAAGAAGAAAGGCTATTGGTATTCCATGCAACTATAGATAAGCTTGGCCCTCCTTCCATCTCCTGAAATTACAGCCAAAGCCATGAAGATGGCATGATGAGGAGTCCCTTACTCAGGTACTAATGCTCCTGCCTGCACTGGATGAAATAGGAGCTCTGAGTGAGCCACTGGGAGATAATAGGAGCTCTGAATGAGCCACTGGGATATACACAGTGGAGACAAAACATTCTTCAAAGCCAAGGTTACCAAGAAGGCATTGAATGGTTATGTTCACAGGGTTATGTTCACAGCCAGCCACACCACTGACAGAGGACAAACTTGCTGAATAAACCACTGACAGGACATGAAGTTACCAATCAGAGATAAAAAGACATGTGACTGCAACACCAATTTGTGAAGATTTTAAATATGTTAAGAATTTCAATAGAGTTTTGACTTTGTGCATTGTCACAGTCATTGACTCTTTGTTATTTCTAATGAAAACTGGCTAAGGCAACATAGAACAAACTTGGATTGTTCAAGGCTGAACTCAGCAATAATAAAGCATTTCTGTGATAAGGAAATGCACCCTAAGTTCAACTGTGGAAAACTTCCTATTCTTAGACATGAAGCCACTCACAAAACCTGACCTATTAATGCCATTTAAAATGTCATACCTACAAAAGTATATATAAAACCTACTTTGTTTCTGTCAAGAAAATCCAGACTACACAAGCAGTCTGTATTTTGAAGGCCACACAAGCAATGTGAACTATGAACTTCAGGGTTCATGAAATCATAACATTTTAAAGTGAGAGGAGAGAAGATATTTTTGTCTTATCCATACCATGAAACATTAAAATGAGCAAACTGTAAATATTGAGATTCAGTAAACATATTTGGGATCCAACATTTAATATTAATGAATTTTCTTCTCAGGAAAAAATCAACAAGTAGGCACCATGAAGTCAATAATCCACAATTTTAGTGTGGTTTGCATAAACCAGGAGAATGTTGTGTAACTTCACCTGGATGAGACCTTTTTGTGGAAGAAACACCATATTGAAAGTACCTCTTCAACTTATATAAATTTATAGACTATATATATACACCGTCTATTTCTTATTCTACTAATCATAACTGTTCAGAGTTATTCATTATGTCAAATAGTACCAAATCCAGGGTCTCTTTCCCAGCAGCTAAGTGGTGTTGGCAACAGTATACTTTAACACTCGTAATTTATTAACCCCCTAGGTGTCGTAACACGGAGCTAAAGCCACAGACAGGAGGCATTTAGCAAGTTATATGTGCCACATATTTTCGCAGCAAAGGATTTCCCGCTGTGCTTTTCTTACCTCCCACTTTTTTTATTACTTTTTTCCCTCATGGTAACTGCCAAGCCTCACATACTTTGGAGCTGCTTCCTTATTTTACCCTAACACTCTCTCTCGTTTCAGAAAGTGTTGCTGTGCATTTATCCGGGAGACATTTAACATATCCTGAAGAATTTTTACCTTTTTTAAATGCTGATAATGAAGTCCAAGACAAACTTACACTATGAACTCTTGATCCCTGGAAGTGTCCAAGGCCAGGTTGGATGTGGCTGGTCTGGTGGAAGGTGTCCCTGCCCATGTTGATGTGTTAGAACAAGATGATCTTTAAGGTTCCTTCACCCCCAAACCATTCCATGATGCTTTACAGGACAGTGTCCTGGCTACAAAGACCAGCTATTCCATATGCTGAAAGGAGACATAGCAAGGACAGCTGCGACAAGGAGGGTCTCGATTGAAAGCACTGAGATGTGAATATTTATCTCTGGTTGCTCCAGCTGAGGAAACAAGACTTTTTATTGTTATTGTGTTCCACCGGAAGTGGCAGTAGCCCAGCTTTTGTGACTTCCAAGAAAGCCTCATTTATCAGCCACCTTCCTGAGGGCAGTTCTTCTGCATATCAGACCAAAAATGTTCAGTGTGTACTCCAAGGTTCAGCTGGAGGGATGTCTCCTTAGACCACATTGATGTGATATCAAATTCAGCCAGGAAAACGACACGTCAAAACTAACTTCAGTCAGGAAGAAATTTAGAGTATATAGTATTATTTAGTGTCATGACTAGTTTTATTGCTGCTCCATCTCTTTTCCTCTATACTCCCACAGAGCCATCAAGAAACTTTACATTACTCAGTAAGACAGTGACAGGAGCTGAGGAGCATTGTTCTGCTGGAGAGTGTTTATAGGGGTAAGAGAGCTGGTTACCCACTCAATTCATAAAGTCAGGAAAAAAATTTTTGCCACTTGAACATTATTGACACTCTAAAATACCCAAAACATGTAATTCCTGTGATACTGGAAAAGTGATGAGGGAAGAAGATGGGAAAGAATGGATAACAGGGGAAAAAGGACGAAAGTTTTCTGCTTTTTAAGTGAAAATACGTCCAGAGATGCATTTCATTCAGGGTCCCAATTCAGCCACATAGGGCTAGCAACATTTTCCATTAAGAACAGAGTACATGCGTGTTGACAATTGTATCATCCTTAGTAAGGCAGCCCAGGCACCCAGAGCCACCCAACGCTGAGTCTTTATGACACTGGCGTTAAATAACAGGCTCTTTCTCACATCCCGAAAGCCGGCTGTGCAGGAAAAACACAACTTATTCAGCAACTTAATTGCTTAAAATTATTTGGAATATAACTTGTAACATAGTTTCTGAGATGTCAAGCATTGTGTCACAGCCCTCCAGGGCGTCGCTCGCCGCGCCGGGGCAGTGCCTCGGCAAAGCGGGCAGGACGGCGGGGCCAGTGGAGGCCCGGAGCGCCCTCAGCCCCTCAGCGCCCTCAGCGCCCTCAGCGCCCTCAGCGCCCTCAGCGCCCTCAGCCCCCTCAGCGCCCTCAGCCCCCTCAGCGCCCTCAGCCCCCTCAGCGCCCTCAGCCCCTCAGCGCCCTCAGCGCCCTCAGCGCCCTCAGCCCCTCAGCGCCCTCAGCCCCTCAGCGCCCCCCTCAGCCCCCTCAGCGCCCTCAGCCCCCTCAGCCCCCTCAGCCCCCTCAGCCCCCTCAGCCCCCTCAGCCCCCTCAGCCCCTCAGCGCCCTCAGCGCCCTCAGCCCCCTCAGCCCCGAGCCCGCCGCACCGGCCCGGCCCGCGCAGCCCCGGCCCCCCCGGCCCGTGCTGTCTCGCGAGACTCGGTCGCTGTAGACGCGATGTCCTTCGGGGCACTGGCGGGGGGAGGGCATGGGGGGGAGGGAGGAAAAGAGTTGATTGATAGGTCTCTTCACCAATGGGCAGGGGGAGCGGCGGGGTCTTAGCCAATAGCTTCGCTGCGAGGCGAACGGTGAGCCAATGGCGATAGCGGGGGGCGGAGCGCGCCGCTGGCTGATTGATCCCAGCTCTGGCGTTGTTCAGTCGGAGCGAGAACATTCTAGAGGTGAGTACGGGGCAGCCATTGCCGGGTCCCGTCCGCCGCCCCCTCCTGCCTCAGCTGCGCGCCGCTCGCCGCCTCTCCCTCCCCCTTTCCCTCTTCTCCCCCTCTCCTCCTCCCTCTCCCTCACAGGTACCGCCGCTAACGATGCCCCTGATTGTGTCTTGCCCGCAGATTGCCCGGCACCGCTCTCCCTGGTGATACCGCCCGCCCCAGGACGCCGGGACCCGGAGGCTGCGGCGTCCGCCTCCGCCTCCCTCTCCGTCTGGATATAAGCGCCCCCTCGGCCCTGTTCTCCTCTCACAATCGGCTTCGTCGCAGCCCGGGGCGAGCAGCGTTGGGTTTATGTCTTTATTGGACGAAAACGGTGAGTGTTAGTAGTGGGCTGGGGCGGGTGAGGGCAGCGGGGTGAGGGTGGGGGGAACGGGCGGGTGATTTAGGCTCGGCTGGGGCCTCAGGCTGCCGGTGAACGGTGGATATTGGCAGAGGTTTTGTGTAACGAAGCGTCCGGGACCTCGGCGGGAGGGGGAAAGAAGCAATGCGGGGCGGGGAAACAAGCAACAAAAAATCCGCACAACAAAATTCAAACCTAAAAGCCGTAGATCGTCAGCTGCAGGGTTATTGTTTGTTTTCGCGGGGGGAAGAGAGGCTTTCTCTTTTTAAAAATTACTTATTTATATTCATTTCGCCGCCGCCATGCGACGAGACAAGATGGCGGCGGGGCCGCGCCTCCCGCGCTGTGGCGGGGGGCAGTGGCGCAGTTCCCACCGGCCGGGGGGGGGCGCTCGGGCCCCGCTCCCAGGGGCAGCCCCGGGGGACACTCGGGGGGCGGCCCGGCCTGGGGGGCGGCGGAGCGCCCCCGTCCCGCGGCACGGCGCATGCGCGACCGGCGGTGACTCCCCCATGGCTCCCAGCGCTGACTCAGTGCTTAATTGCTGCATTTATGACTCACCGCGAGCGGGGCGGGGACGTGGCGCTGTGCGGCAGGGAGTCGGTCTGCCTTCCCGCTCTCCTCCGTGCACGGCGTATAGGGGGGTGGTGCTTGGGATGAGGTGTCGTAGGGACCAGGAGAGGGAGCTTCAGCCTGCAGCAGACAAATGCTGTACTCTGGAAGGAGGGAGAAACGGCACGCTCCTTCTGGAAACTCGGTCACCGAGAGAGCTGCTTCCTCAGCACTTCTGCAAACGCGTGGTCAGGTTATGTGGTGGCTCGTTTTAGACATCCTGGGGAAGGAAACCGTGTGTTTAAAACGGTGTCCGCGGTGTACACTTTGCTGAGGAAGGGTAAAATTGCATCAGGGCTAATGTAGGACACAAGGCACGTACAAGTCTGTCTGCTTATTGTGTAAGGAAGTTGTAAACCTGACCAGAGGGATTCGGATCTTGTTGCACCATAGGCACGCTCTTACACATAAAGACTAATAAGTTGTTTTTTTTTAATGTGTCAACGCTTCTGTCATTAACGATAACAACATGATGACGTGTCAGAATAGCCATGCTCTGTAGTCAGGGTTGCCTGTGTAGTCAACCAGTTGTGGCTTAAGTACTCATAGATCTGATTATAGAGGCACGTGTTAATTTAAATATGTAAATACTGCTCAAGGCAACGTTAATAATAGGATTCATCCTCCTTCCCCTTCCTCCCCTTCCTCCCTTCCCCCAAGAAAAAAATCAACTGGAAAAGCTGCTGCACTGCTCTGTACCTCTGCATTGCTAGGCTTTCTACAGTGAAGCAACTTCTGTCAGACTTTATCAGGCTTATTGTTAAGTCAGAACTCAACAGAAGCTGCTATGAGAATCCATAAGTGAGAGGGAGAATTACATAATTTTCAACTCTTTTCCACTCCGATCTAAAAACTGGTAAGCCGTGTAAAAACTATGTTGGGCTACAGATTGCTGCTGCTTCATCTTATATTTCTCAATGTTTTGGCAGACTTCAGTTTATGTGATGGGTTCATGCTACAATGTGGAATTTGAAACTGATTTCTAGATCTTTCTCCTGATTTTCTGTGCCCTTCAGCCTGAACCATACCACATGACCCTTATGGTGCAAGTCACTAGTCGGCATAATAAATCAAGGAGTGTGCCCTTTCTTAGTGATCCCAGAACTCCTGAAGGAGTTGATTGTACAAAAAGTAGTTCTAAGGTGTTCAGTGGTTTAAGGGTAGTAAGAGAGGGTGGAAATCTTTGTGGTGTAGCTAAGGAAAAGTTCCTTAGCAGTATAATCCAAGGCTGTTACTTTCAGTTCCAAAAGCTGAGGAGAGCCATAGCATAACAAGTGTGCTTTTACCTTTTTCTCACCCTAGATATAACCCCTTATATAACTTTGTAGTAAGAGCGGATTGATGTACATTAAGATAAACTTTAATTTTTTTCTGTTTCTTCACACTTGCAGAGCTGTTGCGCAGCCACTGGTACCTGTATTGGGGAAACATAGCATACAAGCAAGAACCTTACAGCCTCAGTGGCGAAAATTTTTTCATGTCAGAGACCGAGAACTCTTGCAGTCGTTTATGTCATCCCGTCTTCTCCAGACAGAAGATACCAAAAAACTGCAATCAAAGATCTCTTCATCTTATTGATAAAGCTACTAATAAGGCAAAATGTCTGTCAACGTCAACCGCAGTGTTTCAGATCAGTTCTATCGCTACAAAATGCCCCGTCTGATTGCCAAGGTAACTTCCTAAGCAGCAGCTGTAAGCAGGGAGTGTTCTCCCATAACTGATTCTTCTGGGGGGAAAGAGAGGTAATGATAATGCTTGGCCACTTTGGGCAGGGAGGGTGTCTGCTCCTTTGGTCCACACATTAGTGCACATTAGGTCTTGTAAGGAGATGCTCTTCAAAGCAGAATTTTGGTGTGGTGTAATGGGTAATGTACACTGGGTTTGGCTGTTGCAGGCATTTAACCTTAAAACGTTATTTGTTTTCTTTAGGTGGAGGGCAAAGGAAATGGAATAAAGACGGTTATAGTCAACATGGTTGACGTTGCAAAGGCGCTTAATCGGCCTCCAACGTGTAAGTAGTAGTGTGGAATGACACAACATTTTTTAATGCTCTTGTGTTTGAAATGGTAGTGTTAGTTAGCTAATAAAGCATTTATACTGTTGCTTAAAGATTTGTAAGAAAGAAATAATGAACAGAAGGAAATAATAGCCTATTGACTTGCTCTTTAAGAATCACAATGAAGAGAAGTGTTGTAGAGCTTTTAATGCTTTCTTTACAGATCCTACCAAATTTTTTGGTTGTGAGCTGGGAGCACAGACCCAGTTTGATGTTAAGAATGACCGTTACATTGTCAATGGATCTCATGAGGCGAATAAGCTGCAAGACATGTTGGATGGATTCATTAAAAAATTTGTTCTCTGTCCTGAGTGTGAGAATCCTGAAACTGATCTGGTGAGTACTCTTTGTGTTAACAGTGACTCTGAGAAAGCACTATATTAGATGTTTGTGGAAGCAGTGCTATGAACAGAAAATCACGTACACATTCTTGCACCCTTTGGGAAGGTTTTACATCTCTCACAGTTCCTAACTTCTGAGATATATTGCTACTTCTAAACTTTCTCTCTAGGGAGTGATACCAAGTATTTAAACTAAATGTGCCTTAATCATTTGAAGATGATAATATCAACATCAGGTTTAGATTTTAATGTACAATTGTTCTGTAAGTGGTAAATTAACTGGAGGTTGTTCTCTCTTTACAGCATGTCAATCCTAAGAAACAAACTATAGGTAACTCTTGCAAAGCCTGTGGCTATCGAGGCATGCTTGACACAAACCATAAACTCTGCACGTTCATTCTCAAAAACCCACCTGGTAAGTGCCTTTCCTTACTTCTGGGGATAAACAGAACTTTTGTATTACTGGTGTTATTGAAGTGGAAAAATAAATAGCTTGCATCTAATTGAAATGCATAAAGGCACCAGCATACTCCTAGAGTATGTTCAGGGATCAAGATGAAATAGCTGTGTTTGTAGTTTCTTCCCTCCTTCTGCTGTGTCCTTCCCAAGTAGAGCTATTTGTTAAAAGCTGGATTTTCCTGTGCAGGACAAAACTTAGGAGGAAGGAAAGTAGTTAGCAGTAGCTCATGGCAGTTGTTCCTTTGAGTCAGTGTGAAGTGTGAGAGTAGGAAGTAAAAACTGTGGTATAAATGCAAACTGTAATCTGTGCAAGCAACACTCTGTAGTAAGCATCTAGTTGCCTGCTGCAATTTAAGCTTGCTAGAATAGAAAAGTCTAACCTATTCCAGGGGTCTCTGCTTTGTGAGGTCACCTGTTATATAGACTTGGACAGTCTTTGTGACAAACAAGGCTTTGAGTGCAACCAGAGGTTTCCCTACTGGATGAACATCTTCCCTGAATGTATTTGGGGATAGGTACTACCCATAACTTGCAGCTAATGAAAGCATCCAGACCCAGTTGGGGATTTGGCAGAGGTGAAGGGACTTTCTAGTTTGCTCTAGTTCATAGAACAAAACATTAAAATTCACTTGCAGAAAGTGGTGACACTGGTACAGGAAAGAAAGAAAAGGAGAAGAAGAACAGAAAAGGCAAGGACAAAGAGAATGGTTCTGTGTCCAGCAATGAGACACTTCCACCCCCACCACCAGAGGAGATTACTCCTCCACAGGTTGTGGTAAGTAGAAGGGAAAGTGGGGAGATAAGGGTGTGTGGTGTCTTGCTTAGATTTAAACCTTTGGAATCACTGGCATTCCTTGCTGGTCAACATTGCACCTTAGAGGTCTTACTCTATGCAGAACTTAGTGCTGGAATAGAAGGGTCCCTGATTCTGCTCTATAGCAGCTTTATCAGCTCATTAGTACCAGCATTTGTGCTACTTGCTAAGTGAAAGCTGCATATCCTTTATCACTCCTTTTCAGATACTGGGATTATCTCCTGTGTACTAGGTAGAATGGTAAAGCTGCAGTTCAAGTAGCCCTAAAGATGTCTATAGATTCAGGTCTAGCTTCCATTACTTCTTTCCTGTGTTTGCACTTTATCCATGATCTTTGACTTGCAAATCTTGCTATAAACATTTCTTTAGTTAAATAAAAATGCTGTCACATCTGTATCATTTCTATTCTCACCTAAAATAAGCCTGCAGTAATATTGTGTGAATCTCTTGTTTTGCTTTTGTATTTTAGGAGGAGGAGGATGATGATGACTGGGGTGAGGACACAACAGAAGAAGCCCAGAGGCGTAGAATGGATGAAATCAGTGACCATGCAAAGAACCTCACGCTTAGTGAAGACCTGGAAAGAACTGTGGAGGAGAGAGTCAACTTACTATTTGATTTTGTAAAGGTAGGTATTGTCTGATTGTTTGCTTGATGTAACCATTCAGCCATAGTGGTACAAAATGTTTGCAAGGAAACTACAAACAGCTTGCTCAAAGCTTCTGCAAAGTACTGGTTCTGCCAGCGGTGGGAAGGGAAGAGTGCAAAGAGCATTAATGCAGACCTCAAGTGGCATCAAAGTCTTTCTCTCTATACCTGTTTCCCTCTAGAAAAAGAAGGAAGAAGGTGTCATCGATACTTCTGACAAAGACATTGTAGCAGAAGCAGAGAGACTGGATGTAAAGGCTATGGGCCCACTTGTTCTCACTGAAGTCCTTTTTGATGAAAAGATTCGTGAACAAATAAGAAAATACAGACGTCACTTCCTTCGTGTAAGCCATCTCTTCTGCACTCATTGTGACAACTGTTCAGAGGTTTTTGTAGCAGTTGTTTGGTACTATGGGGAAGAAGACTTTTTGTAGTGTTATACTTTTAAACTTCTTAGCTAGGGGGAACTGCTGGGAAGGATAGTATGAACTATTGTAAACTTTGCAACCTCATAGAGCTGCTTCTGCTCTCTATTCAGTCTGGAGAAGAGGGTAAAAAGGCTCATTCAATCACTTTTGTTTTTATCACAATTCTAGTTCTGCCACAACAACAAGAAAGCTCAGAGGTACCTTCTCCATGGCTTCGAGTGTGTGGTGGCCATGCATCAGTCTCAGCTTATTTCGAAAATACCACATATTTTGAAGGAAATGTATGATGCAGATCTTCTGGAAGAAGAAGTCATCCTTGGCTGGGCAGAAAAGGTAAAGGGCAGTATGTAATGTACTGTAGCAATTTAAATACCTCAAGGTGTAGCCTGTGCATCTGCCTTCTGCATTCTGGTGTAGCTTGTGCAGTGAGAAGCCTCCTTCCCAAAAATGGGCTGTGGAAGGCAGTGGGCGAGGTTAGAGTTTCAATTTAGGCAGCATTTTGGTACAGTCTGGTGTAAACCCCTTCAGTGTTAACACGAAGTCTCTGTCTTTCAGGCCTCAAAGAAATATGTTTCAAAGGAGCTTGCCAAAGAAATCCGTGTCAAAGCAGAACCATTTATTAAATGGCTAAAGGAAGCTGAAGAAGAATCTTCCGGTAATGAAGAAGAGGATGAAGATGAAAACATAGAGGTAGGAAAGGCTTGTTTACTATCAGCAGCTCCAAGGTTGCACTGTTCCTGCATGCTTAAGTCATGTAACCTTGTCCTGGTGCACTCCGAAGTGGATTACTTGGGGTATTACTGTGCATGTTTGGAACAGGAGAAAAGCTCCATTTGCAGTGGTTTGTCAGTGTTGTTAACTGTTGTCAGTTGTCTACCTGAGATTACTATAACAACTGCAATTGCACCTGGACAGCCCAAGACTGTACCATTCCACAGTGGCAGTGTCTGGCACAGTAGCAGCTCATGTAGTGCAAGGTTGACAGGAGGTATCGACGACCATGTCTCATATTCTAAATGAGTTAGTGGGGGTCTATTTGTTGGTTAAGCTGATGGAAGAATAACTGACCATTTCCCTCACAGTTTAGGCCTAGGTAAAATCTGTTGGTTATACTCCAGCTGGCTGTGGCTGGAGTGTCACAGGAGTTGTTTGGGTGTTCTTCTCCCAGTAATATAGTCTTCCACTCCTGGGTATGGGATGCTGCTTCATCCAGATGCACGTGCACAGCTCTGCCTTATAAAGCACCATGATAAGGGGCCAGGGTCAGCAGGGTGGTTGGTCTTAAAATTACTCCTCTGCTGAGTGTACTAAAAGGAAGTGTCTTGTTCTCCACAGGTGGTGTACTCCACAACTGCCAGTGTACCTAAAGTTGAAACTGTGAAGCCTGCAAACAATAAAGATGACGATATCGATATTGATGCCATTTAAAGTGATGCAACATAGCTTCCAGCATAGTAATGCAAACTTCTCTACATTTTCTGCCAGAAGTGTGACTTGTATGTGCACAAGCTGAAATGGCTTAACATCCTGCTACTTTGTACTCTAAAATGTATCTTTTTACTGTGACTGGTCTTGTGTAACTAAGCCTAATACCAAGGAGTCAGCACGTCGGTGAACTGATCTAGTTTGCAACTGGCATGTTCTATTCTGTTTTTCTAACTTGTGTTGGACACATACTTGGAGCACATTTATACAGTTGTGGAAATAAAGGATTTGGTTTTGGTCAATCTTCATTTGTGAGTCAACCCCCTTATTGCTTTTCCAAGTAAGTATTTACGCATCTCAATGAAATCTGCAAAGCTGATCACACAATGACAGTGTCCTTAATGGGACTGAGAAAATCCACCTTAACCCTAGAGGCTGTTCCAACAGTGGAGATTTGAAACCTGGGCAAGAAGCAGGTGTTGGGTAATTGGCAGTGTGCAGCTGCCAGCTTCTTAAAACAGGACAGCTGTCTGTTTTCTGATCTTTGCAGGCTTGGGTTTTTTTAAGCAAACTTTCACTGGTATTCACTACATGAGTTGGGTTTTGGCTTGTTTTTTTTCCTTTCCTGTGGTTTTCAACAGCTCCAGCTCCAGAATTAAAGCTGCAGGAGCTGGTACTGCTGCACTTGGTGTGTGCTGCCCTGAGGAGCTGCCATGTGTCCAGCTGTGCAGTGTCACCATGGTCAGGCCAAGTGGTGTCCAGCTCCATCCTCATTTGGGGAGGGAGAGCCAGAGGAGGAGATGTGGCACCTTGAGTGCAAAAGTCCCCGAAGTTCACCTGCTTATCTCTGGAAGTGAGCGTCCTAAATGTAATGTTGGGGAATCGGATTGCTTTAGAAACAGGAGAAAAAAAAACCTGGTCCATCAAGCTCAAGAAACTGGTATGACAATGGTGTGTTGCAGGTTTTGTCCAGGGAGGAGTTAAGGGTGTGGGTTTTGGGTTTTTTCATTAAATGCAGTATGAGAAGTTTTGAGAGATCAAGGCTTCAGTGTGCACAGTGAGCTGCTTTTTCTAGTCAGGTTGTTCTCGCAGAACTTGGAATTGGGCGAAGGCAAAGATTGTGTTTGGATAGTTACAGCAGGGCTGACTTGAGCTGCAGATGCACCTGTTCTGCAGTGTCTGTTGTGTTGCAGGTGCTCCTGGTAATGAGTTGTCACCCGGCACCAGCAGGTGTGGCAAACGGCACTTGAAAAATGGTGTAAAGCTGTGAAGCATTTGAAAGTGCCCTTTTATCTTAGGTGGATTTTGATTGCAGTAATACAAAACCATAATCTTTAATTTAGAGACATGTTTATTCCTGGCTTCTTTTGTCTAAAAGAAAATCTGTTCTCTATTGGGTTTAAACCAGACTTGTATTTCCAAAGTGTCCATTTTCATGCATGTTTGGGAACCTGGAAGATAGATTACTAACTCCTGTGTGCCCTCTCAGGAAGACATCTCTTCCTCCTGGTGCAGGCACATGCCTCCCTTGTGTAACTGTTGTGAGCACACCCTGATAAGTGTTTACCTCATGACCAGAAGGTTTCTGTCTGAAGTACGTTTTTTGTGGTGGTGGCTGCTCCCAGTTGTGACAAAGTGAAGTACTGTTAGGGGTCTTCAGTCCCTTTCAGGGCAGGCTTGATGGCAATTGCAAGCTGTTGCCAACGGGGATTATCTCTGAAGTTTTGGGTTTTTCCCCTCAGAATGTAGAGACTAGCAAGACACACCTGTTCCTTCCAGTAGGGAAACTAGGAAATAAATCCACCCAAAAAAGGTTTTTGTAGGGTCACTGAACTGATGGTGTTATACCAAAGCTATAGGATGGTAGATTCAGTGTAAATGTGGAGGGAGCATGCAGGGAATGAAAGTGTTCTTGTGTGTAGTAGCCCACAGGTGGATCAGAGTGAGTGTATCACTAAGTGGTACCCTAATTTCAGTCATGGTAGAGGCTTCTAGAAGTGCTGAGGCTGCCACTGAAATTCCTGATGCTGAGTTACACTTCTGACCCTATTTTCACATGCATGTTGCTGTTTCTGTCTCAGATCATTACCCGATGATTCCACTAGCTCATAAAAATTGAGTGTTTGTTGTGTGACTATTTCTTCAGGGAAGGAAGTCTGACTTAAAAGTTTCATGAGTCTTTGAATGTATTGCCTCTGCTATCTGATTAAAAATAACAAGTACATCTTCAAAAGGCAACTTGGAGTTCAGATAAAATCTGCTCCAAGCTTCAAAGGTAGACTTCTGGCACCCGGGAAGCAACCAGTGTTGGGTGATTGCCTCACTTGGTGCTGTACCATCTCTCTGCTAGAAAACCTGTGTGAACACTGCCATTGGGCAGGTGGAGGGTCTCTTGGCAGATCCATCAGCCTCAGCTTTACAAACCATCATTTCCCTGCAGGAGCCTAAGATTGAGAGCTTTGCTGCAGTTTGGCAGCCCCTGGCAGCAGCTTCTCGTCATCCAGCATGACAAGGAATAGCTCAGCTGCCAGCTTTGCTTGGGGCTCAGCAGTGTCAACCACCGTTTGAAATCCCAGCTGTTGTACACATAAGAAGAAAAATTGCCTGGTTTTACTTTATCAGTTAGAGCCTACCAGTTGTCATTAGAGGCCATGTCATGAGGCTGTCATTCCTTCCCACTAAGATCTGCCCTGTTCCTTGGGGTGAGGGGCTTGCCAAAAATCCCAATCTCCACCCAAGTCTAAAAGCTCCGTTGATTTGTTGCTGTCCAGATGTACAACAGAGTTAAAAAGGTTGATTTATAACTAACAAATAATGCTTAGCATGTGGGTGTATTCCAGTTGTGCAAATTCTGAACCTTGCTGTTTGAAAAGGAGAGGTACCTCTGAAAAGTAGTTAATATAGCAGTCTGCAATGAAATGTCCTTCTTTTGAGGGCTGCTACAAAGTAGTAATAAAGATCACAGGACCTCTGCGCTCTCAGTGAAAGCAGCAAATGGAAATGGCAAGGAGAGATGGAACAAAAGTAGCTGACCCACCAATTAGTCTTTCCAAACTGTGGCAGCTATTTTCTCAAACTAATTACTCCCAAAGAGCTTCAGAGGCCTGTTGCTGGGGATTGACTCCTTGGCATTCAGTAACACCACTGGACCATGAAGTTCTGGAACAGAAAACCTAGAAGTAAAGACAGCAAAAAGCAGCTTGAAAACAATGCTCTTTTAAGCTTTATCTGAGAAACACTGTTTGCATGGTTAAATTTCAGCTTAAGGTTTATAAAGTTGTTGGAGCTGTTGGGATTACTTATGTGCTTGACAGGCTCCTGGCATTGTCTATGATTTTCATTTTGGAGATGATCATTTGCTGCCACAGAGGTGTCAGAATCTGTCTCTTGACATGGAATTGTTGGGGAGCTGTTCTGGGGCCAGTGAGCAGCTTTCCCAGGATGTCCCTTCCTTCCCTAGTGCAGACCAGCTCCATGGTGTCTCCACAGTTTCCTTTGAGCTGTTACAGCTGCCATCCATCAAGGGTATAGCCCCAGTGCCCAGGTGATGCTGCTTTTATTTCAATAAAATTCTAAAACTTCTTATTTTTTCAGAGGAAAATTAAAAAAACATATTTGATGTTTTGGTTTAGGAACCTAAGAAATGGATTCACCCCATCCCTGCCAGCAAAAGAGAGGGAACTCTTCTTCCTGTTGTAATTAGTATCAAAGAAACCAAATAAATGCTAAGCCATCTTTTCTGCACATCAGTTTTCCTTACTTGCATGTGCTTCAAAGTCATTGCTTGCTCAATAGTTAGGGCTGTTCAGGCTTTTTGTTGTGGCTAAATTACCCATCCAGGGTGTCCTGTGGATGGGACACCGTTAGCTGCCAGTGCTGGCCATGCAGATCAGCTGTGACAGGACAGGTCTGGAGTGAAGCCAGGCAGCTGGGTCAGTAAGGCAAGGCTGGGACCAGCACAGCCTAGGGCTGGGCACAGACCTGCCCATGAGGGTGCACAAGCTTTACAAGGACCCTTGCTCAAGTGCCAAGGTGTCTTGATTCCAGATGTCTTCTCCCAGGATTTTCTCACACTGCTCCATCCACGTCACTCAGCTCCAAGGTTACTCGGCTGCACCGCATTGGAGCTTGAACACAGGCAGTCCTGCAACTGCAAGGAGGGGAAAGGGGTTGCAGAGCCTGTTCCTGCTCCCAGATCCCTGACAGTTTCTGAGGCTGGAGCTGTTTTTTCTGGTGCTAATCTCACCCCATTACTGTGGTGTTAAAGGTATTTTCTACACAGTATTTTCCCGAGGGGGAAAGAGATCATTCAAAGGAGAGCTCTGGTCTGGGCATAGAGTCATAGGCACTACAGCCCTATATTCCAAATGAGGGAAGTATCAGCACCAGGAAAAACTCAACGGGAGGTTTGTGTGGGTGTTTTATTATTCTCTGTGAATTTTTGCTTGATACTGTTTTTTATATTTATCTGATATTAATAAAACCCAGATAACTGCACTGACGTCAATGGAGTTTGGCTTTGATTCTGTGCAATTAAGGTAGACATCTGACATCTTTAAAAGAAACATGAGCAAAGTATACTTCCCCAGGAGAATCCTATCCCTGTGTTGTCAGGGAATTGTTAATAAATTATTTATTAATTAATAATCACTTTTGTGGACAAAGTCACGGGTATACAAATCATGAACAGAGTAGTTCACATAGGAAAAGACTAAAGAAGTAAAATACTGAATGAGAAGACGAAGGGTGGTCTCTGGGGTTGGGAAAACTGGATTTAAAGGCTTCCATCTCTTGCCTCCTTTGTTCCTTCAGCCTGTGCTCATATTCTGTATCACAAGCTAGAGGAGCTGGTAGTCCCAGCTGGATGTGCTGTGGAACTTGGGGTGGTTGTGGATGGTGGGCAAGCACACTTAGACATAATGGGAAACAGGAGCACAGCTCCAATGACAGAAAACCTGCTCTGTGTTGGGGAACTAATGGCATTTTAAGCAATCTCTTTCAGATTCTTATTTATCAGATGACATTTTTTACAGGAGCTTGCATTCTCCATGCCTTCTCCATGAACAGGATTGGCTAGATTTTAGTTTTGATTTATTCTGCTGAAAGATACCTATAAAAGATCCAGAATGCAGGAGGGGTAATTTTAAGCCAAAAAAAAAAGAAAAAGCCCTTGACTATTGGTGGACTTCATCAAAATCCCAAGAAACAGTTTAGGTAAGATGAACAATGTGGTAGCTGCATTCACTCAGGCTGCTGTCAGAGCACACCACCTCCAACAAGCACAGTCCCTGCCTAGGGGAGCAGTACAGAAACAGGAAAGGGGGAAACCTCTCTGTGAGGAAAACAGGCTGGATCCCACCCAGTGGAGGTCACTGAAGAACAAACCTTCACCTTGCAGCCAAACGAAGCAGCCAAAGTTTTAACAAGTAGCACAGCTTGCTGAAGGTGAAAAAACCCACCACAAAAAGCAGTAACAGATAGAGAGAGCTAAACAGCTGTGCACTGCAAATGCTGACTACAAGTCAAGGAGATGGAGGGGTGATGAGCCCTCCTAACCAGCTCCTGGTCAGTCCTGATACCAGATGGGAGCAAGGCATTCGACTTGGGAGAAAAAAATGCCATAGGAAGCAAGAGGTGCTCCTGAAGCCCCCAGAGCTGTGCAGATGGGTAACCAACCTCAGTGAATCTCCTCACTTGCATGGACCTGTGGATGCTCCCAGTTTTGCATGGGCAGGTTTGTGTGTCTGGGTGAAACATCTGCTCTGGACACATTCCTTGGAGAGGACAGGAGCATGTGGGCTGGGAGAGAGACACAGGGAAGCCAGGCTCAGCACCACGGGCATGGCTGGATGCATCCTGGTTTGGGTCAGTGAGAGGGAAGCCAGGAAGTGAAGGTAGCTATGGTGTGTGGGTGGTGAGGATTGAGAGGTGATCAGTGAGGCCTTCCTGTTTAGTAACACCAACAGGCTTGTCCTGGACAAGGGGGTGGCTTAATCTGAATCACTGAAGGGGAACTGAGTGTTCCTGGTGGGAGGAAAAGTGGGAGAGAAGGTACCTGTCTGTTGTGAGAGCCTTTCTGGGGGCGTTCAGGGATGTGCACTAAGGAACTGCGGAGCTTCACTAGCGCAAGGCACTAACTGCTGCAGTTCAGTTTTTTTACAGTCTTTTATGATATTGTCTCTGCCTTTGTTCCTTTTTTTTTTTTTTTTTTTTTTTACCTCAGCACTGTGGGGTGGGACTGGGAGACAGAAAGAAGCAGTGGTATCACTAATACCAGAAAACCTGCTCTGCAGGAAAACCTGCAGATGTGTACAGGATGGGGAAGGAGCGGCTGCACTCATGACCCAACCTGCCCTGCATGCAGGCCAGAGGGTGATGGGAGATGACAGGCTCCTTCCTCTGTCCTCCCCCTTTCCCATGAACCCATGCTCAGCCCTGGTCAAAGAGACCAGGTGCTGTTCAGGGCCTGACTTGATAACCTTCAAGGAGCTACTGGAAGGTTGGTTTCCTCCTGCCTTTCCTGCTCCAGGGGACTTGCCCTGCTTTGGTGCCAAACAGCCTGTGCCTTGGTCCAGGGCTGATCAGCAGCGCTGTGTTTGGAGTCTGTAAGAGGGATTCCTGTAGCTGCCAGAGGGCTGACATCGTGGGCCATGCCCTGCCGAGGCACCAGAGAAGCCACCGGTGCTGGGAATTTTCCATGACCCACTTTTCCCCCTGAAATTCTGTTTCTTGACGGTGGCTAATACCCACATCCCAGGAACGTCCCCAGGCTGCAGGAGGGATCCCAGCCGGGACTGTCGCTGCTTCCCCCATCACCGTAACACGGGCAAGGCCCCTCTGTGTCGTGCTGGGACACAGCCCGGGCGGGCAGGCACGATGGGGAGAGCACAGGACACATTTTGACCCGCCACAAGGCCCGGGTGCCACCTGTGACCCCGAGCGCCCCGCCGGGGCAGGGATCAGCACCCTGTGGGGCACAGGGATCGTGGATCGTGGCCGGGATCGTGGCGGGGACTGCGGGCTCAGGCTGGGGGAACTGGAGCTGGGCACTGGCGCGGCTCTCGGAGAGTGCTGTGGGAATGCGGGGTGCCGGGAGCGCGGGTTCCCAGGAGTGCGGATTGATGGGAATGCGGGGTGCTGGGAGTGCGGGGTCCCGGGAATGTGAGTTCCCGGGAATGCGGGGTCTTGGGAGTGTGGAGTCCCGGGAGTGTGAGTTCCCAGGAGTGCGGGGTCCCTCCCGGGAGTGCGGGGTCCCTCCCGGGAGTGCGGGGTCCCGGCCAGAGGGACACCGCTGGACACCCCCGGCTCCAGCCCGGCGCCGCCCGAGGGAAGTGGCCGCCAGGGGGCGCCCGGCGCAAGGCGGCCCCGAGGCGGGGAGAGACACGGGGAGAGCGAGAGGAGAAAGGATAATAAAAATATAAACCGAACAGAACCAAACCAACGCCAAAACATAAAAACAAGGGGGGGAAAGGGGGGGAAATTAAAATAAAATAAAATAAAATAAAATAAAATAAAATAAAATAAAATAAAATAAAATAAAATAAAATAAAATAAAATATAAAATAAAATAAAATATAAAATAAAATAAATAAAATAAAATAAAATAAAATAAAATAAAAACAAGGGGGGCAAGGAATCACGTGAAAGAGGGAAAAGAAAAATATGAAAAGAAAATAGAAAGAATAGAAAGAATAGAAAGAAAAGGAAAACAGAAAGAAATGAAAAAAAAAACCAACCAAACAAAAATATCCTCCCCCTTCTTCCTATTTTCACACTCCTGAATATTGCCCGGCTACAGATCTGCCAGGGCTGGGCTTCTTCCCAACACCCATTGAGCTCACGTGGCCTTATGCACGGTTTTGGGGAATAAGTGCAAAATTCCCTGTGTTGGATGGACAGGAGGTTCCCGGCCCTGGCCTTGCACCTGCCCCTGCTGGGGTCACACCAGTTGCAGGTGAGATGCAGGGAGCCTTGGGACAGGGAGGTGGCACAGTGGCTGCCTTGTCACCCTCGTCCTACGTGGCTTGGTCACTGCAGTAATGGAGATATCTCTGCAGAAGGAAACAGTGGGGAGCCAAGTGATGGGGAAGGGCGTGAGGGTAGTGAAAATAACGCTGTATTGAAAGTACTGTCAAGAAAACATTTGAGAGAGAGAGAGAGAGAGAGAGAGAGAGGCTGCAGCTGCCTCTCCATCACACACGGTCCATGGGTATATCCATGTCACACTCAGGGAGAACTTGCTTTTTTATATCCTCCAACCTGTGTCATCAGGATGCTCTTAAAACCCTGGCCCATTTAATCACAGTGTACACGCTTTGAGGTAAAAATGACGCCTTTGACATCACTGGGGGGAATATTCAGGCCACATGCAGCCTGCTTACCCTCAGCAGCACTTTTACCTGCAGGAACAAACACCTTCATCTCCACATCTCTATGTTACCTGACTCATTCCCAGTAACATGTCTTGTAGTGAGCCATTTTGCCATCTGCACTCAGCCAAATGTCATGTGAGGAGATGCTGCACACACAGGCAGTTGCTGCTTTGCCTGCATGGGTGCCTGCCCCACCCTGCTGATGATTTGGGGTGTTCAGATTTCCTCCTCCAGCATGGGTTGTGTGCTGGGAAGAAGCTGGTCCCCTCTCTCATGCAGCAGTGACTCACCATGCAACACCCTGCAGCTCCACGGTCTCCCCTCCATCTGCATTGCTGGTACCCAGGATGCTGTAATTAAACACCTCTGAAGAGCTGTGCTAGCATGGGCTTACCCAGAGCTGCAGGGAGCCACAGGGAAAATAAAACTAATGACAACACCATCCAGCTCCTGCCTGGCAGTGCAATAGGGTGAATCTGAGAATCCATTTATTTATCTTCATTCTCCTGTGATGTTATTTTTCTGTGATCATGTTACTCACAGCAAAACTGAAATGAAAAGCACAAGGGCCAAGAGCATCAGCCATGCAGGAAGGGAGAGCTCCCTACATGATCCTGCCTCAGGCTGCTCCTGGGAAGCAGGATTGAGTGTCTGGCTTTGCTTGGGCAGTGAGAGAGGTGGTGCAGGGTGGTGGGGTGGGCTGGTGGAGGCTGAGTTATCCAAAATCTTGCTGTTGGCATCTGGCTGCATCCATCTACCTCTGCCAGACACAGCAGAGAGACAGACCAAGCCACTACTCAAAAATCACCTGCAAACCACCAGTGAGTGCAAATCCACTTTTCCTGATAAATGAAGACACCAGAGGGGTTTGGGTGCTTTTACAGAAATTTTTTTTCCCAGTCTTCCTAACTTCTTCAAAGACAAGCATAGCCTGCTTGTGGGAGGACTTTAAGGTAACTGACAGACAAGCAAATTTATGGCCTTGCAGGCGTCAGAGAAGCAAAAACCTGATTGTCTGAGTCAGATTTGGGCAATTTTAATGTATTTGAGCTCATCTTGCTTGACACCTGCAAGATCAGATGCTCACAGAAAGGCAATGTGGCCACAAACCTCTCCCTGAGACCAGCTGGACACCAAAGGCAAAAAGGCAGGTGAAGTATCATCCTGGAGCTGGGAGATGGATGCTGTTTGCAGGGACAGAGTGAAGACAGTGACTTGTGTCACCCTCAGCTGCACAAGGTGGCTCCAGGGGAGTCCCTGCAGGCCCCTTCCCTCTGCTCCAGGGCATCAACTCCCACCCCAGGAGGGGGACAGCCAGACCCTGCAAATCTCAAGGTAGTCCCCACGTTTCTAAGAAGCAGGGTTTGTTTTGTTTTGTTTTTGTTTTTTGCCAAAGCAGGAATATGGTGAGAGTTGGGTCTCCACATCCCTATTTTCTTGTTTGGCTCTGAAATGTTAAACCCAGGTCAGGGCCTTAAACCATCCTTTGTTTAGGCTTTCTCAGGCAGGTAATTTCTCTGTGCTGGGCTGTTGATGGGGATGGCAGGTTCCCCCTCCCTGCTTTCCCTCCACCTCCCCAGTCTTTGATCACAGCAGCTCTGGAAACTAACCTTTGAAAATACAGTCATTTCGTGGATGTGTTGATTAGGAAATGAAATTCCAAGGAGCAAATGACAACCCAGCTGCACTGCCTGACTCTGCAAAGCTAGAGCTCCCCACCAGGAAATGTATTCTCATATTTTTTGACACATCCAGGGTGTTGTATCATTAATAAAAAATGCAGACAGAACTTCTTAAGAGAAAATGACTTCCAAAGAAACTGCTTTTTTTTTTTTTCCCCCTAGTTTTTCCTGTGAATCTGTAGGCTTCCTTGAAGACAGCTCAGTCCTTTCTCTCTTTTGCAGAGCAAAATGAAGCATAGGTTTACCCTAGAGGTCTCTCTTCTGGGCATAGAGAAAGACCCCAGGAATTTGTCTCTCCTAGCATGCTGTTAATCAAGATTTCCAGCTTCCTAGGAAATTGGTTTTTTTGAGGGGACAGAGAGAGGCTGTGGACCTTCATGGTTAATTCTACAGAAAAAATAACCCCAGCCTTGCAGTCCTGTGAGGACTGGATTCTGTCTAGTTCAATCAGCCTGGATAGGGAGAGGTCTTGCTGATTTTTCTGCCTCCACAGTAGCCACTCCAAGTTTTTCCTATTCAAACACCCCAAAATCCATCTTTGAGAAATAATACTTTTCCCCTTCCCTCTTGTATTAATAGCACTGTGGTTTTTTTAGTGCTATTCTGGGTATATCAGCCCAGAGTGAGAGGGTGCTTTGGGTCTGATTCATCTCAGTTTTGTTGCTGAGAAAGCAGGACATTCAACAAGGGTGATGGCAGAAGCTGGGCTGGTTTGGTTTCAAAGTGGGTTCAAGGAGCTCCCTGAGGCTCCTCAAGGCTCACAGAACTGCTGCAGGAAGGGAAAACCCAAAAGAGGCCATGCCTGTGTGGAGCAGACATGTATGGGGATGAGGGGTGGTTCAGACCCACTGGAGGGTCAGAGTTGCAGCAGGGGGTGGGACTTTGCAAGTATCTAGATTTGCTTAATGTTTAAAGTGCAATGGAAGATTGCTCAAGAAGGCCTGAAAATAAGATGGGGTATTTGGAAGGACGTTTTTGCAAGGAAGAAATAAATACCTCTGCAGGAAGAAGATTGTTTGCTGGGACACAAAGGAACACTCGGTCTCAGGCTGGCACTTCAGGTTTCATGTGAAAATGTTGTAAAGGGTCTTCCTGTAAAAGGCAGATCACTTTTTCCTGGATGCAAGGAGTAACGAAGAGCCAGGGAAGTGATACAAAGAAAACCTGTCAAAGCAAGAAGCCAGGAAAAGCAGCTTTACAGAAGTGCTTTGAACTGCTGCACATGCTGTGACAGGAGATGTATCAGAGCCAGATAGGTTAAAGCATGTAAGATGAGAGATGATGCTGGCCTAGACATGAAGGGCCTTATCCTACTCTTCTCCAGTTTGCATATCCAGAAATATCCAAGCACACAGGATAACAACAATTTAAACACTGTGAACAGAGGTAGACGCCAACAGCATTTATCGCTGTAGACCTTTCTACCCAGCACAGAACAGTTAAAACTATTTCCCTCTCAATGGGTTGCCTCCTTTCCCCGGGTGCTGTTTAAAAATCACCCGGAAAAAAATCAAAAACGGGTCAGCTCTTACATCTGTAGCTCGTTCTGCACAAGACATCCCACTGGGAAGGGAGTTTTCCTGGTGACGGCAGGAGATCCATTTAGAGATCCCCAGCACTCGTGCTGCAGCAGCCCCTTTCCCTCCCACTGCTCCTGCACATGGAGGCACTCCAGCAATGCCAGAGGCTCACCCCCTGCAGAGGTGGGGGTGAAGGAAGAAGTGGGGCTGGAAGTAGGGATGCAGAGTGGTCACAGGGTTGGAGAAGGCTGAGCAGCCCCAACCCTGACTGCATTCCTGCTGCTCCTGTTCCTCCAGCTGGTTGTTCTCACCCATTCCCATCCCCATCCTATCCCCATCCCCACAAAGAGCAGCTTGCAGGTGACATCTTTGACACCTCCAGCTGTCTCTCTGCACATCGCAGCTTTTCATCTCTGGCAGCTAATAGCAGAGCGCTGGGGGAAGGGAACATATGCCAAAGCAGCTCATCTGAGGTGCCTTCTTACTAATCACATTACCTGCCCCCCTAGCAAGAGAGGGTTTGATATGTGGCCAGGGAGGTACCAGAACATCTCTCTCTCGGTGCTGAAGGGGATGCTTTTGCCTCTGGGTGGGTTGCAGGAGGCAGTTCCGTGATGGGACAGGGAATGGAGCACCTCGGCTTGGAGGGATACCCCAAAAAAGCACGGGCTGGAGGCAGCCAGGAGCACACGTTCCCGACAGAAGTCCATAGTGGAGTGTTCGGGGTAGGCAGCTGCTGTGCAGCATGACAGTGCTGGAAGAGAGGCAGGGGCTGAATTGATCTGCAGAAAGAGCCACCTTCCATCTCTGCTGCCTGCAGGGCGTTTGCTGAAAGTAACAACTGAATCCCGACAGCCTGAGGCAATTAGAGGGTATGAAGCTTGGGCTCAGCTCAGCTGCAGGGAATCTCACTACCCCTATTCTAAAGGACGCCGTTTGTAGCTCCGAAAAGCTCTTCACGATAGATCCCGGTGATGGCTGATCCTACACAGTGAATGCAGGTGTCAGGGATGTGTGATTCAGACAGCAGCTGCAAGGTGATGGCTTTGCCCATGGGAGGGGAGGAGGTGTCCTGGTACCCTAGAGGAACCCAAGGGAAGGTGAGGAGCTGAGCTGCCAGGTGGTGCTGTCATCATCTCCAGGTCCTGTCTGCTTGCCACTGTTCCCTCCTGATCTCAGCTGCATCCTGTCTCAGCCATAATTTCAAATGGAGCTGGTGCCCAGGACCTGGCTGTGGGAATGTGGCAGTGCTGAGCTGTTCTGCCAATGGGGCCTGGGAGATACTGCAGAGCAGTGATGGGGCTACCTGTGTGGAGTGGCTCATGAGCATCCATAACAGTGCCAAAACCCTCTCCTAGCCTTTCGCTGGCCAGCCTGACAGAAGCTGAGTACCTGTGAACTGGTGGCCCTGTCCATCTCTCAGTGCACAGGAAAACATGATTTCTGCATCTTTTCCTGAAATACATGGGAGTGCCAAATGTGCAGGTTTGCTTCTTCAGAGCCTGTGCTTGTGTGACTGTTGGCTCTGGTGTGCGGCTGCTGGAAGGAGCTGAGGATGAGCCTGCACAGGAGAGAGAAATGCTCTCCAGGTTTGCTTTCCAGCTGGGGGAATCCTGACCTGCTTCTGCTCTCTTCTGATGGAAAACCTTTCCATAACTCCTCCTGCTTGTGTTTGGGACTCCTGAAACCCCTGCCCACAGTGAGTGCTCTCACCTTTGCATGCCTGGAGCCCTTTGGGGTCTGTGTCCCACCAGAGGATTTACTACAAAGGGTTTTCCAGGGACTGTCCCCTTCCCTACTCTGTTTGCCACTACCCAATTCATCAGCCAGAGAAGAGGCACGGGCATGCACGTTTCAGTATGTGTCTCTTTTTAATGCATTTATTTTTAGCTTGTTTTTGTGGCCCGTAGAGGATTCCACAGGAAATCCTGCAGCCATGGGATCATGAAAAGCTCAGGTTCCCGATTGTGTTACATACGTTAACAGAGATGTGATCTATACAGGGTTTTTTAAAAAGCAGCTATAAATACTTCCTCCAGCTGCACCAATATCCCCTCGTCCCTCTTTCCTCCACAGCACCTGTTGACACTCATGTACCCAGTTAAGATTAGCTGCTTCACAGGAAGGGGAGCCCTGACTCTGGAGCCATCCCTCCCTGCCCTTAGCAGGAGCACCTGGCTGGCCTGTTTTGGGACACGCCTTGGGCTGTCAAAATTTGTCCAACCCCAAAGGGCTGACTCCTCTGATGGGTTTGTTTGGCCCAGCAGTGGTGTGGGGCAAGAGCCCCAGGAACCAGCCCTGTATGGTGTGGTGGCACTTTGCCATCTGAGCCCCAGGAGCTCCAGGCTCCTGGCCAGGCAGCTCCACCACAGCAAGGAGGTTGTCAGTCCTCAGCCCTGCTTCCTTCCCAAGCCCAGGGCTCGTGTGCACACACACATTTTGTTCTGCAGTCATAGAGTGCACTGCCAAGTGCATCATTTCCCTTCAGCTGTGGAAGCTGATGGCTCTTTCACACTACCCCTCTGGGCTCTCCAGAAGAAGTGATGCCTGCAGGGCTGGCTAGTGTTTGTGAAATATGGAGATATGCATGTATGGACCTCGGGTACATGGCACCCAAGTGTGTGGGAGGTATTTGGGTTCTTCTGACAAGAAGAAGAGGGGCTTTTCATTCATGAGAGATGGCTCTCTGTCTCCTCCCTGTCCTTGAGCATTGTGGGGAAAAGGTGCTGCATAGGGTGTCCCAGACTGAGCTAGAACATGCCTGGAGGAGATACCTGCCAGGAACGTGTCCCATCCATCACATGATACATGCAGCCTCCAAGCTCAACCCTGAAACACTTTTCCATGGAGAGAAAACCACAGCAAGGTGAGAGGGAGCTGTGCAAGGGGCCAGTCCCTGCTCTCCTGCAGAGATGGCAGCCCATGCTGATGTCCATGGCAGACACTGCTCAGCAAAGTCCAGCTCCAAGCTGTGCCAGTTTTTTCCCAGTCCATGTGTCACCATTCTTGGCTGCTGATGAGTCAGTCCCTGGCCCTGCTGGGTGCCTCCACAGCAGGCGTGCTCTGCTGCTCTGCAGAAAACCTCAGCTATCAGGGGAGCCCGTAATAGAGAGGCTGCAGGCAGTGTTCCCCTTCCATGCTGGGAGGGAGCCAAGACTTTCTGAAAGGTTTGTTTATGCAGAAATTATCTAAATCCTAACGAGAGATTCCTTCATTTGCCATTTTTCCCCCTACATAAGAAGATAGTGCCATAACCCTTCACACTCCTCTGGTCCTGGATTTGCCTGAAGAATCCATCCTGGAGCCAGAAGAGCTGTCTGATGAAACTTTATCTGAACCTGAAACACAAAACATTGGCTCTACCATGAGACTTGATGCACGAACTGGAAGATGCATTCAGTTCAAAGTCAGAGCAATCAGAAATTCACCCCATCACTTGGAAACTTTTCTGATCACCACCTACACTCTCCTAAACTACACATCTTAGTGTGCCACACTCCCAGGCTGGAAGCTGGGTTGTGTTCTTCTTTGCCAGTGTGCAGGATGGACTGCGAGCCGAGCGAAGCCCTTCTGCTCAAGTAGACCCTTCTGAGATCCCTATGTGGGTCCCATACCAGGGGATTCACACGTTGTCAGCCCTGCTGTTGCTGTACTCCAGTAGATCCAGAGCTTGTACAGATGGGATGGCAGTAATCCAAGGAAAGGTTCATGAGGAGAGCAGAGAGTGAAAAATGGGATTATGCAGGCTCAGCTGATGGAGAAGGCAATGAAGTCAAAAGCAGAAGACAGAGGGCTTAGAGGTAAATTAATTGTTTATGTAGATCTGAGGTTCATCTGAGGTTTGGTGGTCCAAAACACCACAGTGAAGCCCACCCTGGAGAAGATGTCATCACACACCATGGGACACACAAGGACCTCCCTGGTCCTCTGACTGACCAAAGCCTCCCGGATCTGGAGAAGGTCTTGCCAGAAGGATCAAATATAAGGAGGGGAGGAAAAGGAACAGCAGTATTTGCTTTCTTCTGCCCTGCTCCTCCCAGGCTGTCGCTTTAGTCAGGGCTCCTGACAACCCTTTCAGATGAAGTGTACTCCAAAAATGTATGCTGGGGTTATGTAAGACTCCGGTACCTTTGGTGACTCACACGCCTTGTCCTAACATGCATCTCCCCACAGCCGTTGTGTAACCTCACTGGGAAAGCATGCAGTGGCCAGCCCCAGGGATGGGGAGCTGCTGTGGGGAGGGGGAGCCATGGCCCCAAAAGTCTTTCTTCCCAGGGAAAGGCAAACCCATTGAAAGACCATCCCATCCCTCTCGTATATGGAGATAAAGGAGTCCTGCTGCAGTGTTGGTCCTGCAACTGGAGGGATAGTCAGGGAAATGAAAAGTGTGAGATTGATCAGACTAGAAAGTTTGTGGTTGGCATCCAAACCTGGGGTTTTCCCTGCTGTGTGCCATACTGAAAGCTCTACTAGTGCTTGTAATGAAAGGGTTCATTGATAGGAGAGCAAGGAGATCGTCTTTCCTTGTCCAGGAACCCTTCCTCCCACACTGAAGGAGTCTGAGTTTTCTCTTGTTTAAGCATGGAAACATCATGATAGACTTTGCAGCCAGCAGTGGAGATACTGGCTCTCCCTCTGGCACAAAACAAGGATCAGGCCTTTAAGGAGCTCCTGGAACTTGCAGTGGATGTGTGAGCACAGCAAGAGGCAGTGAGGGGTGCAAGCACCCAGGGGCAGCAGCACTGGCAGTGGGGACAATATTCCCAGCAGCAGGGTGGGGACAGGACAGTCCAAGGGTGTGAGGATGGATAAGCCCATGGGGGCAAATCACATGTGTCTCTGTCTCAGTGTGAGGGGCTGTGAAGGTGAGGGGCTGTGCCTGTGTACTGGGGAGCTGTCTGCCCCAGGCTCCTTGCAGACAGGTCCAGTCTGCCATGTCTTGCCATCTCCTGGGACAGCATCCCCAGCAGCACAGAGCAGAGGGACCTTGTGCAGGCCTCATCTTCCCTCCTATTCAGAGTCTGCTGTTGTTGGAAGGACACAAGTTTCATCTGGGCAGCTGTACCTTGGCATTTTGTGTGTCTGAGGTTTGGTTTGGTTTTTCACCCTGCCCATAATCTGTGTTTGAGTGTGTGTGCAATTAATCCAGCTCAAACATCTCAGTCCCCCAAGGCAGTGGAGTTACTGTAATGTGGGTATGTTCGAGGAAGGCTGAGAACTGGCAAGTCAGCAACAACCTCTGCTTCTCTGAACTCACACTGCCAAGGAAGTTCAGACCTCATCCTGTCTTGCACTCATGTCTCTCAAAGAAATCAGAGGCAATGAACAGCATGCTGCAGGTTTGGGTGCTGCCTTGTGACTTCAGGGCCAGCTCATCAGCTGGGACAAGTGAGGGTAGCTGCCCTGAGGCAGTCCAGATGAGCAGGTATTTTCCTGACATCTTGCCAGTCCTTGATTCCCGTCCAGGACTCCACACCTACCCCAGCCTATCTTCTGGTACAAAAGTGATGGGTTTGAATCATGCAATGGATTTACAGCCTGGCTCATAAGCTGAACTGAAAAATAAAGTTAAAGAAACTCTTCTTGTTTAACTGAGGATCTGGTTTCCACTGTTTTGTAGCTCTGCAATGGAGAGACAACATATTAGGGCTGAGTCTTGGCTTCAGGACTCCACTTTTAGACTTGTATAAAATCACAGTAACACAGGCATCAGACTCATTATTTATGATACAGTTATAAATTATACAACTTTGCCCCCTCAGTCCATAGCTAGAAATCACCACTTCCCACATACAGCATATGCAATACTTTATTTTTAAAAAATAACTTCCCTCTTTCTAGAGAGTAAAGGCAGAGCAAAAAGATGAATTAATGTGACCTATTATTAAGTTATGAAATGCTTACAAGCCCACAAAATCATGCATGGATTCAGCTTCCTCAGGAAAGAGGGCAACTGCAAAGGATTTCAGAGCCAGCACCTTGCCTGATGGAAAGCAAAAGCCACTGGTTTCAGCAGGAATGTCTGCTCCTAACTGCAGAATTGGCTCCCAGAGCCAGCTTACCATGAAGCCCAGCCCTGGTGGTGTTGAAGGACACTCATGAGAAGCAAGCCAATTATTTTCCCCGATTAATAAGGCAGAATGATCCACAAGTTGTGTTCTAATGGCTACAATCACACAGCCACCAGGAATCAAGTCTGCAGGAACATGCCCTGCCTTTGCCAGCCTCGCAGGCTGCTCGGGCACAGGATGTCTCTGCTGACTGGCAGCACTGCCTGCTGTCACCATGGCACAGGGTTCTTTCTGTAAAACCCGTTCCAGACATATTTTGCCAGGCTCTAAGCACCAGGGCTGGCCTTGGATGTGCCAGCTGGCTGCCATGCTGGGAGATCTTGGTCAAGGTAGCTTGGCAAGGGTGAGGCTGGCAGATGATACATTTTGTCCCTGACATCTTGGGAAAGCTCTGGGATGAAGAGGTAAAGAGAAGACATGTGGGCATCCTGGGAACAGAGGGGGAAAGTCTGAGATCAAGTGGGATGGCTGAGGATGGGCAAGTTGGGGTAAGGAGCTGGGGGAAGGGAAGGAGTGGACCTCAGAGGACATGGGGCAGAAGGAAAGAGGAGTCCCTTCTCCCCATTAGGATGTGTCCCCTGCAATGTCTGGGAAGAACAACATATTCCCATCTGTGTTTCTCCTCCATCGTCAGCTGAAACCTTCTGGTCCTACGTCTCACATCAGCTGATGCTTTGCAGATGACAGCCTTCCACTGGGGCAAACACATTATTAGATCCTGTCACACTTCTCCCTGGTGGCCTCTGCACTGTGGCTCTGCTGCTGACCATCACCAGGGCATAGTGGGCCTGCTGGGGACTCTTGTGTGCTTTGCTGGTACCCAGGAGTGCCCCTGCAGGAGTAAGCATGTGTGCAAGTGACCTTCAGAGAGCTGAGATTACACAGCCGGCTGCTCCAGGGGTAGGAGAAATGGAGCAAAGCTGCCTCTTCAGGTTTCCCATTTCACTGTTTCCTCAAGGCTCCCCACCCAGGCTCATCTCCGTGCACATAATGGGTGGTTCATACCAGCAGAACAACACCTGAGCAGCAGTCCTGCTCAGAGAGATACCTAAAGCAGCCCTGTGCAAGCCCTAAAGCAGTTCAACTGCTGAGTTTAGAGGAAACCAGCCCATTCTGTTGTGCTAATATTGCATTTATACTGCTCCTGGTAGAGGTACCCACTGTAACCCAGCTAACCCAGCAAAGGGGATTCCTCTCCCACACACAGCTCTGTTCCCAGTGCCGGTCCCGCGTGCAGGGGCCTCTGCAAAGGCAGCATGCAGTCCTGTAATTAAAGCCTGGATCCTAATGTGCAAGTACAGAGAGGCCACATGCTGGCTGATTTTCTTTGTAGCTTGAATAGAGTTTCTTTAATGTAGGTGGGTTGTTTTTTTTGGTTGGAGGGTTTTTTCGTGCATGTGAGAAACATAAATAGGCTTCATCTTTTATGCATTTCCTTGTGCCTTCCAGACCCAGAGCTCCATCATTTGACATCGTTTCTAGTTTTGAAAGACACATTTACTAGAAAAAGATATAAGGGTGTTTTCATTGCAGTACATCATATTCACATACATAAAATATTAAAAGCAATATAGATGAACCCAAAAACAATGCAGCACTTTAGAAAATAGTATTAGTCCTTTCCCTAGGTGTTAGAGAATGTGATAAATCCTACTCTGTTAGACATTACAGTCTCCATGGACTCCCAAGGGGAGTGTGTGTCACACTTAGAGATACCAGGAGGGTCTGTTATGAGGGGAGGAGATTTCCTTCTATGTGCATGCTGACACAGAGGAATATAAATATATTTATGTGAGTGTATGAATGCTTACATAGCATTTGTCAGCACTGCCAAGGTGCATTGGTTGTGTCTGCCCCACACCTCTGTCTCCCAAGGACAGAGTGCCTTTCCTGAGTCCTCTCCCAGTCTGTGCTGGGTTTTCCCAGAGAAGCCCAGAGGTCCTGAAATCTGTGGCACAGTGCCACAGAGAGGCCTATGGGACATGGCAGTGAATGGCAAACGTAGCACAGTGGAAAAAACACATTTTCCTCTAATAGGCAGCCCCATTAAAGGAGCCCTTCAATGTCCTCCAAACATCCTTACTCAACTCACTGCAGTCAGACTTTGGCCTCAGGTGAGCCCAGGCTCAGTCTCAGGTGGCTGCAGGTGATGCCTTTGACCTTCAGCTGTGTCGCCTGGAGACAAGTGCCCTAGCAGGTCATCTCCCTCATATAATAAGGCAGAATGATTTTCCTCCTCTTAAAGGGTGTCTTAGAGCCTCAGCCCCTCAATGACCAACTGCAATATTCACTGAAGCCCAGCAATATGAGGAAACAAGAACTCAAACCATGCAGGATCACACCCAGTGTGGGACCCAATGTGGCCTCTGAGTTCACTCCTCTTCGTGAGAGGAGCAGATTTACTCAAAAGGAAAATTCTCCCAGGGTTAGTGCCTGCATGTTTTTCCAGCTGCTAGCTCTCTCCCCATCCCTCAGATCCATGTGCCTTTCCAGTCAGCCAGCTCTTCATTCATGTCCACATGTGTGTTCCCTTCCTCCTCTCCCACTGGGAAGCCTCCCACAGCCCACCCAGACCCTCCAATGCCATCCTTCCCTTCCCCTCTTGGGGCAAGACAGCAGGAACCAGCACTACTCCCATGTTCCTGCTTACTGGGTTAAAACCATCTCATCTTCTTACGTAGATACACAGAAGTGCTTTCAACAAAGCTGTTTGAAAAATAGGAGCAAGCACTTACTGAATATTTTAAAATCTGCAAACTCTTCTCCATTCTGTTATCTTCCATTTTTTTCAATCTTCCCTCTCTTCCTTCCCTTTTTTCTCTTTCAAATCATAGAAAAGTTTTATATTCATAATTATGGGTGTCTCTTTTTCACGGGTATTTGATTCCATATTGCTGCTGAAAATAAAACGGTAAATATAAATGGTTCCTAAAGCATTCAGAGTTCTACACCCCCATTTCTCTCCAATATTATCTTGCTTTTCAAAGTCAGACTGAAAAATCTATAATTATTGTGAAAGTTTTAAAATACATTTAAAGGTCTGATTCCTCGAATTTCAGGTGGTTCAAGCTTCAGTAGCCACCAAAGAAAGTTAAACCAGAACTGACAGAAAATATGAAAATCCTTTTACAGGCAGAGAATGTTAATGGCAGAAACGTTAAAGGTGTTAATAGTACCAATGCCATATTCAGCATCTCCCATAAATGGGGAAGGGAATGTTACTGTTGGCAACCCTAGGCAATGACAGGAAGTATTTATTGGCTCAACGGGATCCTATATTTGCAAGGGTAAATCCTGCCAGCAAGAATTATCGCTCCATTGACAGACTAGCTAAGGGGCCAGGGAGAAGGTAGGTGGCAAAGTGGGCATTCAGTGAGGGCACGGGAGGGGTGCAGAGCCCACAAAAAGCAGCACTCTGCAGGCAAGAGGGTTCCCAGGGCTCCCCTTCTGCCCTGCTCAGAGCAGCTCATGGTTGCTCTGACGGTATTTTTATGAATGGTGAAAGGAGACTTTGGTCCAACAAGTCATAGGAGAAGTACTGGGCTAAAAGACAGCAAGGCAAAAGGGAATAAAAGCAATAAAAGGCAATTGTTGCTCTGCAGTTGTAGCTAGATGCTTGCCGGTAAATCATGTGATGGTGTGTAACATGAAAAGAAAATTGATGCAAGTTATTCAATGGGAAACTCCATGACACATGGAGAAAACTCTTCAGCTGTACATCACAGGCTTGATTTTCTCTGCTCAGAATACCTGCACCATGCATGGACTTCACTGCCAACAGGGACTAGTCATTTATTATGGTTATATAGCACCAGGCACTTGAAGCAAGTCCTACAAATCTCTGTGATTCATAGAGACCACAGACCTAATCCCAAAACGTTTATTGTCATCAGTGAAAAAAGGCTAAGCTGTGACAGGCACTCTTGGCCAGGAAGAAGCAGAACTGGTGCCCTGACTGTTTTGGGACAAAGACATCCTGTTCCTCCAAAGCCTGAGCCGGGAGTACATCTTTCCCACTGGGAAGCACCAGCCAGGCTGGCTGCAGGGGCAGCCAGGGGGAACCTGGCCCTCTACAGTAACTTCAGATGCCTGCTCAGATAAATACAGATGCAGATGAATAAAAGACTCAGATTTACTATTTGTGTGAGTTTGAAGTGATCGTCTTAATTCCGGCTTTTTATTTTGATAACATTAAAGCATTCCTTCTAATTCATTTTACTCTTCTATGCATCTTAAAAACTGTCCCATGCTTAGATGATCAAATATCCCCTCTCTGTCCAAAAGTGTTTTTATGTTCTTGTGTGTTGTGAATTATAATCAGGATCAAGGCAACAGCATTAATGTGATATTTTTCCAATTCAATTTGAAGCTTTTGACTTTCTACCCTTTGTAGCCATAACACTAGGTTGTGATACAGAAACTCAGCATAAAGATGTAAATAAAATATTTCTTCTTTGCTTTTGCAAAGGTTGTTTATGATTATAGAGTTAATTCATTGTTCAACCCCCCGTTGTTTCAGTAGCACATATAACGTCGCTTTGTCTGGGTAATTATCAAGGATGCCTTCAACACATAAACACAGCATTACAGCTGCCTGTGATCTCCAGTCAGTTTTTGGGCAGTGGGAAAGCTCCAAAAGAAAGCAGATATTAGAAAAGGTTTCAGAAAAGGTAGAGAGAAGGATCTAAGTAATTATAGGCCTGTCTCCTGACACGAGTCCCGGCAGTATAATGGAATGACTCATATGGATCTAGATTAACAAAGAATTAAGGGAGGAAAATATCATTAATGCCAATCAACAGGAGTTTATGGGAAGAGACCCTTTCAAACTGACTTGTTATCTTTCACCAAGGAGATTGTAAGGTTGAGTGATAAACGCAACACAGCTGATGTAAAACACTTGGACTTCTTTAAGGCCTTCAACTTGTTGCAGCAGGACATGGTGATTAAGAAACCGGAACAATCCAAAGCCAACGTGACCCATATAAATTGGTTGTCTAACTAATCATCCCTGAGACAGCACTGTGGGGTTCCTGGAAGGGTGTTCAGAGCATCGTGAGCAGCAGGCACTGCTCCCTGGGTGCCACCCTGGGACCTTTGGCTCAGTGTCCTACCCCAACCATTTATCCAGCCCCCAGTTCTTGCACTCCTTCCCTTTGTTTGCTGGCAGACACTACTAATCAGCTGGGTTTTCTCAGAGTTGTTTATTTTTTTCTTTTCCCACCCTGGATGGCCTGCGCATTGTGTGAATTTTCAAGGTGGCAATTACTCATGAACAATTTTCTAACATCAGAAAAATGCAATATGGTCCTATAACTCTGCACAATTAGTTCTTCATCTTCACCAACTGATATTTTATCAAGCGCTGTAAAGAAACAAAAGGATTACTGATAAGGTTTGTAGATGACACCAAGACAAAGAAAAAAAGGTAGAAATTGAAGGATGTGTCACCAGTACAAGCAAACCAGTTTGCAAAATTGTATTCAGATGAACAATACACATTTGAGTACAACTAAAGGTAAAAATCACACCTGTAGGAATAATAATAAAGGGTAGTTTCAATACAGGAGATACCATATGGAGGAGAAGGGTCAGAGGTACTGAAAATGGCACATGAGACACAGCTGAATGTGAGTTTCCAGAGTTCAGAGCTACAGTATCTGAGGGGGCTAAACAGGTTCTTTGGCTGTGGCATCAGCAAAATAACCTATGTCATGTCTGTATTTGGGTTTCATGTTATTACAGCTGAAAAACCATGTTCACATCTTGTATCCACAGCACAAACCAATGGATAAGGTAGAGATGAATCAGAGGAAACATGCATACTAGTGATTACAAATTGGAATAGGATGCCTTTTGATGACAGACACCAAGACTTCAATCTCTTCAGTCTCTTAAAGAGATGGATGTGGCCTGAGCTGGGTCCTGCTTTGGAGTAAAAGTCTGATAATCTATGAGACAGCAGCAGGAAAGATCCCATAGCTGGAAGACGTCATTAGCACGCATATCTACAGCAGAAGAAAAGCTTTCTAAAAGTGAGGGGGAACAATCACATGGACAGTCTTCCTACATTGTTCACTGATTCCTTGCCTCTGGTAATATTTAAATAAAAGATACGATACAAATCAAACACAAGCTACTTCAGGGAAATACACGGAGGGACTTCAGGGCTTGGTTCTGCTAAAAGTTTGGAGACTGTATGAGTAACAAGCTGTGTTTTCACCTAAAGTGCCTTCAGAATCTACTGAGGCTCAGCCCATGTCTGGACCTCAACACACACGCTTGTATTAACAAGGTGGATTTAACAAGTGTGGGCTATACCAACTTTCAGAATAACCTGTAGCAAAAAGCCCTAGAATTTATCTTACTGATACAAAACAATTTCTTCCTACTAATGCTTGGACATACCAATACTTAATTGGCACTTGAAAGCATGACAAGTTCAGGAGTCATCTATTCTTTTCCCATCATTGTGAATGGAGTCTTTGATTCAGTATCAACCACACAGTAAATTGCACCGGAGGCACAGTATTATGCCTGACTTAGATGGCAAAGTATCCAGGATGTTGCTTTGGTGGGGTCATGTGCTGGTAGGAATGGGAGAGGCTTGCTATAAAACATCTATTTTAGCTTCAAACGTATGGAGTCCAATTCAGAGCTAGCATCACCATCAACTGGCTACTTGTCCTCTGCATTGCCTTTGTAACCCACATGGCATCAGGGTCATGGAAAGCTAAGGAGGTATTTTCAATCCCCTACTTCTCTAAACACTGACCTCATGCCAACCCATGAGAGCAGTGCTCTCCCCCGTCTCTCTGCAGCACTGTGATTCTATCCTGGAGCTATGATCCATACAGGCATTTGCGTCAAATGGCGGTGGAATTAGTGCAGTTCAGGCACTTGATCGCGATCCCATCATGAAGGTTCACATGTCATGCACCACACCATATGGCTCTGCAGGCAAAACACAGCGTGTCTGGCCCTACAGGAAGGGAATTAAATGAGGTGTGCAGTTCAGGAACCACCACTGTTCACTCCTCTTTGCCCACAGTCGCAGCCCAGCACCCAAACCTCTCCTCACCTGAGGAATGCAGAGCAGTTGCAGTGCCACAGCCACCCTGCTGTCCCCAGGCACTTGTACGGACCAAAGCGAGAAGTTAACGCGTGCAAAATCTTCTCCCACCTTTCAGATCTCAGTCTCTGCTGGACATGAAGCTGAGGAGGAAGATCTGTTCCCTTTCCAATGTTTTCTCTGCTGTCAGCACCACATTTTGCTCTGGCCTTGCAGCAGGTTGCACTTGGGCCTCATTATAACTGAACATGGACTATTGATTCAGGTTGCAGACAGTAACCAGTCCTTTTCCATCAATAGCTTAGTCATCGACATTTTAAAAATCACACACTTCTTCATACCATAAAACACTGTTAAGATTATGTATGGTTTGGAAGTTAATGTTTTAAATCCAAATACAAATACTGATTTCAAACACAAGGAACTACTTCAGTTCTAAAGACCACAAAAATGACAAAACTGTCCTGGAAATCTTTCACTGAATGGTATGACCTTAGAATTTCTACAAGAAAAGAAAAGGCATTGGAAATAGAACGAGTAATATTAGCTACATCCCAGTGTATGCAACATATTTTAAAATGTGTTTTTCAAAGGCTTAAGCAAATAAACCAAAAAGTTTCATCAGGGCTAAGAACTATCAGTCTAAACTGGAAATTTTGTATAAACTAAAATGATTTCATATCTAGGCAGATTCCCAGCTGGTAAGTATTGTCATAGCTGCAGAACACAACCAAGTACCTATAACCATTACATTAGCTGATTCTCTACTTGCCTCTACCAACTGATGTCTTCCAGTCCCCAGCCTTTAAAGAGAGATGAGTGGAATACAAATTCCTCAGTCAGTTCTGCATTTGTAATCCTTCTTCCAGAATTAAGATTCAAAACCTGTGCATATGAGTACATTAAACTTAATCCTTATGTTTTGCCCAGCAATTGTAATCAAGTTCAACATTTTTTGCTCGGATTGCAAATGCTGTTAGAGTCTATTCTGAGGTTCTTAGTGTGGCTTTTAATGTCCAGAAGAAAAAAAATTCTAAATTCTTCACCACAATGATATTGTTCTGTATTGTATTGTTTTCTCTGTGTGGTGACAGCCAAAAGAGTGACATAAAAAAGGCACCTTAACTAGCAGAATCTGCTTCCTGTATGTTTTTGAGTCATATTCTCCAGCTCTACTGGCACAAACAAGTTTTTATAACTGCCAGCACCATAGCCAGTACAGCTCAAAGAGCAAACTGCAGCCTATTCTGGTAATATACAAACATTATCATCTAAGTCCCCCTTACAAAATCACTGTCACTATCACTAGTAATTAACACAAGAACCAGAAAGCAGGATATGATTATCAAGCTGCTTCTGAGTTTTCAGAACATTTACATAGGAAAAAAAATCAGCTTCTGATTTGTAAATATGGCTTAAGTAGTACCTGATAATACACAGAATATTTGCGGACAACAAAGAAAGAGGAAACCCATGCAATCAGCTTTTTTCTATGGCCCAGTTTCTAAGAAGAGCATGAATACACTTCGACATTAACGCACCAGTTTAAATGGGAGAAGCAGAATATAGCAACAATGAAACATAGAAGAAAGCACCTGCTATGCAGTTTGTCATTCCCTGTGCAAGTTTTGCTACACAGTAAAATCAGCTCCAATCAATGTTGTCCTTTAATGGCAATAAAATAGCAAAATCAGCTACTGTTATTTTTGTGGTCTCAAGCACTTCTTCAAAAGTTCTTACTTCAAAACCACTTTGCCAATCAAAAACATGACTCTGAAAGATACAGTCATTCCCCACAACTCCCCTGCTCCCTGTGCCCTTTCCCCAGCCCCTTTAAATTTGCATTGCAAGTATGATTTGGACTTTATCAAGGGCAATAGTGGAACTCCTACCGTATCAACAGGCCCAGGAATTTCATCCAGCTATCCACCATTGTCCAGTTTGGATTTCATTGGAGTGACTACTGCTTCCATGGAAAGTATGAAAGAAAGGCAAGTATGTAAAACACAATGCTAAGTTTAATGCCTCTTCATGCCTGTGCACAGAACTTCCACAGATCAGGACAGGCACACTCCTAGGTGCAAACAGCATTACGTGTGCTGCTCACCTGCTGCCAATCACCCCAGTGCAGGCAGCCCAGCCTTCCCATGCTGGCTGGAGCTCCCACAAGTGCAGGGTGAGAGCACTAGGCTGGGTAACAACCTAAGGAAACCACTGCCCATTTTTTTCTCCCTTTTTCTGACTCTGTCATAACTCAATTACAGCTTTTTTACAAACACATTGTAAAGAACATATTCTACTGGCAACCATAAAGAAAAAGATGAAGCAGCAGACCTGTGGCAAAAGCAGAGTCAGGAGATCTGGATACTTTTCCTGGCTCTGCTTTAAACTTCGTGACTGACCTTGACAAGCCAGATAGAGACAAATCCCACTCCTTGCTCTGTGCAAAGGGTCCTGCCTGCTTCCTAGGGAGAGTGCCTCCACTATGAGTATGTATTGTCTGAGCAAATGCACACATGGATGTGCAGGTACACACAGAAATGCAAACATTTGCACAAGAGGTGAGTCCTGAAATCCAAAATTCCTGTCATTAACACAGAGTAAGACATCAGCTTAATGAGAGAGGCAGGAAGGAAGATCTGTAGGTCAGGTGTTGTGGAGAATTTCGTAGTCCTGATGATGAAGTAACAGACATGCAACTTTACTGGGTGGTGTTCAAAGGCCATCTTTCCTTGCTTATGTCTCTTAAAGCAAGGGAAATATTACCTACATCACAGGATGGATTTCAGGGCTAAACTGGCAAGTATTTATGAGAGCCATAAAGTTTGTCAGAGAAACTACACTTTAGAAAGACAAAATGTTACTGCTAGGCTGCCAGACCTGCAGATATGCCAAGTTTCTACAAATCCCACCAGATCCAGGTTTTCTTTTTTTTTTTTTCCTACAGAGGTTCGTATTTTCTCTGTTAAAAAAACACCAAAAAATAATAGGTTTGGTTTTAAACCACCTACATAATGAATATACAGAAGTTATTACTCTTTCTTGTTTTTCATTCAAAATTAGATCTACTCATGACTATACCAAGATCTTCTTTATAGGATTACAAAGGGTTGTGCAGAGTAACTACTGGATATACAAAGAATGTTTTGATAGCCCAGGCTTCCACCCTTCTTCAACAAATGAGCCAAGCATCAAGCTGGTATGAAAACACAGTGCTGTAACACTGTATGGGCATCTGACAGCACCAGGTGAGATCTGCCAACACAGCCTCAGACCCCCGCCAGGTGTGAGCTCCCTTCTGTAACACACACCACCCTCTGGGCTGGGAAAGCCCAAGAAAAGGGAGGACGTGCTTTGGCAGATGGCCCAAGGACCAAACCCTGAACATGGCTGACCTACTCCTGGACTGCCCATGCCGGTGTCCCTTCCCCTGGCTGTGAGCAGGCAGCAGGGTCTGTCCCCTTCCCCAGCTGAGGGCTGGCTCTGCAGGCAGATCTGCCATACCTCCAGCCACTCTTTGGGGCTCCATCCCCTCTGCCTGTGCCAAGGTGCTCCCTGACACCTGAGCTCCCCACCGCACCTAGCATGTCCTCTCACGCTGAGGAACCTGCAGCTCCCTGAGGGCCTGTTTATAGAAACACAGAATGTTAAGGGGTTGGAATGGACCCCAAAGATCACCCAGTTCCAGCCCTCTGCCAGTAGCAGGGGCACCACCCACGAGACCAGGTTGCTCAAAGCCCCATCCAACCTGGGCTTCAACATTTCCAGGGATGGGACATCCACAGCTTCTCTGGATAACCTGTTCTGGTGCCTCACCACCCTCACAGGAAAAATTTCTTGCTAATATCTAATCAAAATTTCTCCTCTTTCAATCTGCACCAGTTACTCTTTGTCCTATCACTGCAGCTCCTGAGAGAGAGTCCCTCTCCAGCTTCCCTGCAGCCCCTCAGATACTGGAAGGTTGCTGAGCTCCCCACAACCTCCTCCTCTCCAGGCAGAACAGCCCCAACTCTCTCGATCTGCCTTTATGGGGGAGGTGCTCCAGCCCTCTTAGGAACTTCGTAGTCCCCTCTGGACTTGCCCCAACAGCTCCATGTCCTCCTTGTACTGGGGACACCAGAACTGTGACAAGTGCTCCGGGTGGGGTCTCACAAAGGGGAACCCCACTCCGAGCTGTGCCGCCACGGGGCTGCTCCGATCGCCGGCGGACGCGGGGCCGATCCCCGGGAGGGCAGGGCCGAGCCCCGGAGGACGCGGGCCGGCACGGAGGGCAGGGGCGATCCCCGGGAGGGCAGGGCCGAGCCCCGGAGGACGCGGGCCGGCACGTAGGGCAGGACCGGTCCCGGCCCCGCGGCCCCCGCACACGCCGGGCGGGGGGCGGGACCTTCCGGTTCATGTCGGCGCTGGGCTGGCGCGGAGGAGCAGCGCGGCCATCTTGGCTCGTCAGGGAGCGGCGGCGGGGCGGGCGGGGGGCAGGCAAGGGAGGGAGCGGCGGGCGGGCACCCACCGAGCGTCCGCAGCCCGCGGGGCGCCGGCCTTCTCGGAGCCTGGGGCGGGCCGCGATGCGAGCGGCGGCGCGGTGAAGCGGGGCCGCGGCGGGGGAAGGAGAGGGCAGCCCCCCGGGCGGCGGGCCTGCGCTAGCCGTGCCCCGGCGGCCGCGGAGACAAGCCGGGCTGCGCGGCGCCCCGCTGCCGCCTCCTCCCGCCCGCCCTGCGCTCACCCCCTCCCCCCCGGAGCCGCTCCCTCGCCGCCTCCCTTCCCCCGGCTCCATCCCTTCCCTCGGCTCCATCCCCTCCCCGCTGGATGAGGCGGCCCCCTCCCCGCTGCTGACCCCTGCGGACCCCGGCTGTAGGATGAGCCCGAAGGACTCGGAGGGGGCGAGGCCGCTCCGCTCCCCGAGGAGGATCTAGTGGGGGGGCACCGACGCGACGCCGCCCCCCGCCAGGCACCTCGTCCTTCATGGTGGCTCCCTGCGACCACCATCTCGGAGCAGACGCGCAGCCCGGGGCCCGTGTGTGTGTCTGTGCGCGCCGCCGCCGCGGCCGCCCGAGTGAGGGAAAATGTCCACTCGGACTCCATTGCCCACGGTGAACGAGCGCGACACCGAGAACGTGAGTACCGCGGCCGCGGGGGACCCGCCGCACCGCACCGCGCCGCGCCCGGCCCCGCCGCGGGGGCATCGCCCTGTCAGCGACCGCCCGCCGCCCGTGCGCTGCCCAAACTGCCGATTTATTGTGAATTTATTGGGTTTTTAACCCCTCTACAGCACGGTTCGCCTGCTCCGTGGCGTTTGCGGGCATACCTCCCCCCAGACCCGGTGTCCCCTGTGTAATTCCCCTTCTGCTATTCGAGTGTCGCAGGGCTCGAGGAGCGGCTTGGTTATGTCGGTAACGGGGATCCGCGGCGGGGTGGGGAGCTCTGGGGGGCTTCTACCTTCTCCTGATATGCAAACTTGCCGCTAAAGCACCCGAATAAACCTCTGGTAAACAGATGGGAATAATTCAGCTTGGCTAGGGGTGGGCTAGGTGACCTAGATAATAGGCCTCTTCCCTGCTTAATTTGCAGGGTTCTCGATGGTAATGACGCTGTTAGGCTAGTCACCTGTTCAGATGACATTAAAAGGGTTTCTTTATTGGAATTACCCTTTGCGCAAGGGAGCCTGTTCCCTTCACACCATACCCCCCCTCTTTTTTTATTTTTTTTGGTTTTTTACCTTGACAAAGCCAAGGTTTAGGAATTGGCACTTTATTTACAAGATTAAGTCAGTTAGTAACAAAGGTCGTATGTTAAAGGAAGAAAGCAAAAAAAATAGTCCTACCACATGAGCATATAGCAACAAACGAAGCTCGGTAGGAGACTCCCTTTCTGCAGATAGAAACTGCATTTCTGCTAAGTTAAAACTTACTTGATCCTGGTGTATCCTGTCTAACCGTTTTTCTGCATAGGCTCTGACACATCCCCAAATGATAAACAGAAGGGAATTGTCACTGTAGTCTACAATGAGTTGAACAGTGAACTTCGTATCCAGCTTTTTGTAAAGGTATCTGGGTATCTGATATTCTTTACAAGATAGATGCTAAGCTTGACAGAGGAGGTTTTTTTTTTATTTTTTTGCAAGGACTTCTTATGTTTTGGACTGGCATAAAAGGTAGAAACTTTGGTTAAAGATCAGGAAAAACTGTTGGATTGTTCCAGACCATAAATAGTCCGAGAAAAGTGATGGTAGCCCCATTGTTTAAAACAAGACCAGACAAAGCGGTAGAAAACATGCTGCATGGAACAATTACTGCATTACTAGGGATTTAGATTTTATTGACATAATAGGCACTTCTAACTTCTGTGATCTTTATTTGTTTTAGCACTACATGCAACCTGCAGGCTAAGGGCTGTATTGAGCAAAAAGCCAACTAAGCATATTTGGTTGTAAAATCTCAATGAGCTTCCTGTCTTGTGGAAGAAAATAATTAAAATATTATGCGGCCCTTCCTATGCCATGGGGAGAGTTGAAGTTGAAACATACTCTACAAAATATTATGCAGAGTTTATTTGGATAATTGTTTTAGTCTATAGCAAACCTGACTGGGGTTTTCAAGCTTCATGTGAATGTGTGGAGTCCACATAGTAAATAATTTTAGAAAGTGTTCAGATCAGATTCCCCAATTAATTCAAGCTCTACTGTGGATAACTTAACAGTGGAAAGACTTAATATATGCTCGAGGAAACATAATTATTCACAAGCTGTGTGTTCTAGCACTTGAAGTTAGATTTTTACATGTCTTCCACTTAAGGCACCTTGTTCTCACTTCAAAATATTGGTCTAACACTTCTGTTCAGTTATCTTCATAATTTGACATACATGGATTGTCTTGCTTGCAGATGAATTGCCTTAGGTTTAGAATAAGGCATATTTTTCAATTGCTGTATTTTGTGCTGGTATCCACAGAAATACCTGCAGGTATTGATATTGACAGAGAGTGATCAATCCAAGTACTCGCCAGATCCAGCGAGCCAAGTCCTCTGGTACAATACCATATACCTCAGGAAGCTTTCTGATGTTTTGGCCATTAGCTATCTAGAAATTTACCAAACTGTATGCTGTTCAGCCTCGCCTGAAAACTAAATTTGAATCTGACATTTAGTTTGTCTGAATTACCCCTACAGCTGTGAACACCAGGTCTCTTTTTTAATACCAAATGCAATAATTTTAATACTTCAGCTAACTGTTCTTCTACCCCAAACCTGGGTGTGTTGTGTTGCCAGGTAAATTGAGCTCTTGATTCATTCTCTTTCACATAAGAGAAGTCTATTTAGTTAATATTCAGAGGGCTCTTTGAAGAGGCTTAGGAGGTGCCAAGGTATTCAGCTAGCCTTTAGGCCATGGTTGTGGACCCCATTAATGCCTTTTCTCTGCTTGGAAGGTTACCACTGCTGACAAAGGCTTGGCTGGTGTTGAATCTGGTTGAAGTGTGCTGATCATAGCTTATCCCTGCCTATACTTGCAGTTTTGAAAATGAAGTTAGCCTCCAGAATGACAGTGAGCGTAAATTATCATTGTCTGTGCTTGCAGTTAACCACGTTCAGTGGTTGGCAGGTCCTGTTGAACAAAAAAGGTGTAATTGCCAGTACTTGATTTTTTTATTTTTTTTTCCTAAGGGTTCTTATCAAGACATGCTGAGGTGGAAATACTGTCACAGTGACTTTCCCCAAAAGCTACTCAGAGCTACCAAGCCTTTAGTGCCTTTGAGCTTAAAGAATTTGGCTCCAAGTCACCTGGTTTTGAGAGGAAAGGCATCCCAGATGATCTGTGATCATAGGAACTTCACACTTGGACAGTTGGAAGCTGGCTGTTGGCCTGCGATGAGCTGGCTCCTCACCACAGAGACAGAGCGGTTCCTCTCTGGCCATGTCTTGTGCAGCACTGGCTGCCAGCTGCTTAGGGGACAGAAGTGCAGGAGAGATCAGATCTTTTCTGTCTTTTTCAGAAATATGTCCTGCATGTGAGAGAGAAAGCAACAGAGACCTCCTTCATGCAAATCTGGGAGACAGGATAGACACAGAAGAAGGACTTTAGATGACAGAAGAATGAGTAAACCTGTTTTACTAGTGATGAGAAGGAAGGGAGAGAAGATGGAGGAGAAAATAGCGTGGAAACACAGTGGGAAAGGAAGATAGAAGGTGGAAAACAAAAGATGAGAGAAGTCACAGATGAATGTGCATATGGCAGGATGGAGGACAACCAGTGACAAAGAAATAGGAGCAGAAGGAGCAAGATTGTGAGGAGTAGGACAACTATTCATTAAAAAAAAATTCAAAGAGTGGGAAGATGATAGCAAACTATAGATAGAAACAAGGAAATACAGGTGGTATGGAGGTTGGAAGATTACTTCTTTTAACAGCACGAAATAGAAAAGAAAAATCTTGGATTAAAGAGTTTAATTAAAACCTCTGTGTTCATTGCAGAGCTGTGGGTTTTTTTGGGGGGAAAAAAGGGTAATTGTTTTGAATGTGTTGGTTCTGCAGGCCAGTCTGAATTAAAAATTTAAGTAATTTGAGGAAAAGCAAGACTAAAATATACTCTTATCTCCATGACTGTGCCTAATGTGAAAAATTTGCTATTGAAAAATGCCAGCATGATGGCAACTGTGCTTGCACAAAAGGATTCTGTGCAGCAGAAGTATTACCTTTTTTTTTAAGGTTTAGTAAAGGCATGGTTAGGTACAAAAATGTAATTTTAAGATACTAGGAAGGTTAGTGCAGTATGTCTTGGTTTATTTCCAATTAACTATGAAATGCATTAGAGCATTTGCAGACAATATGCAAGCTTGCATTGTTCTATATATTATTTATCAGTCTTCTCCTATTACAAATAGATCTGTAATTGGAATGCTTTCTTCCGTAGCATGAAATCCTGTGGGGTTTTTTTAAGAAGGGAGGGAAGCGTTCCTGTGGCCAAGAGTTCTGACAGATTTTCTTCTACAGGACCATCTACATTCTTCCATATTTTTCACCAGTTGTAATAAATGTTCTGGTTTGAATTAAATCAGGTGAAGGTGGCAAAATAACTAGAAATAAAAAATATTTTAGGAATTCACCTGGGATGGTTTTTTTTAGTGCCAGAATTCCACAGAGCAGAAAAAAATGCTAATGCCCGATAGGCCTGGTACTGTGTACTCAGAAAATACCTGGTGAGGCTGTGTGACATTGCAGGTCACCAGCTGCTAGTATTTTCACATTTTTACAGTGAGACATTTAATTCTTAGCTGTGCTGAGCAGCCTGAGCTGCGGTGTTTAATCAGTTGGTTTAGTGCACTCACGCTGATGGGAGGCTGCTGGGGGCATCAGCCTCGGGTGCCTCTTCCCACCTGCGGTTTGTGCCAGCACTGATTATCACGGGGCTGTGTGACGAGTCTGGTCAGCTCTGATCTGACTGAAATAAACCCTTAAGAAAAGTGGGGTTATCCCCATTCTGTGTGGCTGCAAACACAATGTCCAGTTCAGGTGGGAAGGTTAGCGATGCCTTCCTAGTGGTTTTGGTTTGGTTTGAACTAAGCCAGTCGGAGCACAGCACCTTAGGGCTAAGGTAACTTGGGTTGTGCCACAGCTACAGACAGATACATAATTACAACTGTGTAAAGAGTGATTTTTTGTTCCTGGAAACAAACATTTCACACACCCCCCCTTTTTTTACATTCTTTCAATAACTCAGATACATAATTACAACTGCAAATTGTGATGTTTGTTCCTGGAAACAATTTTTTCCCCTTTTTATATTGTTTTAATAACTCAGAGAAATTAGGTTGCAGGACTTTACTCCAGAAAATGTTACAAAGTTAGACCTATTTCATTAGCACCACTGGCTGTGACTTAAATTGTGGCTTTAGAAGCAGCAGTCTGAAAAACAGAGCACAACTACAGAACTTACTGAAAGAAAATGAATGAAATACAGTATTTAGTACGCTGAACTTCATAGACTTCTTTCTTGCCTTTGTTACCCACTCACCTGGTATCCTTACCTGCTTGATTCTCCATTTTAGTTCTAGCCCAAAGACATATTCATGTCGATGTAAGCGGACAGTTCCTGTTGACAACATGTCTCAGGTGACTCAAGTCAAAGGAATTCAAAGAGTGGAGGCATTTGTCTCTCCAGATCTCCATTTCATATGATATATAAGTAGCATGTGTCTGCAACTTCCTCTTCTTCTCAGTCAAGTAATGCTGCCTCATGGGTGTCAGCCAGGTCAAAAATGGAGGTCACTTTTTTTTTTTAGACTCATAGCATATCAAGGTTGGCTCTGCTTAGCCTGGAGATCATCTGCCACTAAAATTTTTTGGAACATGTGATAAATAGGTGCTTACTGCTCTTCAAATATAAACCTGAAAAATACTGAGTACACCTGTGGTAATGCTCCAGTCAGTCTCCTGGATGAAAACCTTGGGTTAAGAGGGATTCTTGGCCCATAAAGCAGCAAGTTGCTGAGCTCTGTATGTATGTATATACATATAAACAGAAATTGACTTTCAAATAAAATTTGTTCCTGCAGGGTTAAAGCCTAAGCAAAGTTTTCTATCTGCAAGCTCAATGTGGTTTTTGAAAACCAGCTGTGAGGTGGTTGGGTTTTTTTCTTTTTTGTTTAGCATGTAATTACTGACAATGATGATTCTGGAAACAACTTAGTTGGCAGTATTGTTGATGAAGAATAGAATATGGTTGGCTCTTTAGCTGTTATTCCCCAGGCTGATGTCAATAAATATCCATTTTAATCAGCAGTAAAGGAACTTTGGCTGGAAAGATATGATGAATGTCAGATCTTGATAATGTGAAGCAACAAAAGAGCTTTTAAAGAGCTTTTCTAACCGGCACCAGACTTATCTTTTTGATTATATAAGCAGGATTTCTTCACTGTTGTGTTGTTCAGTGCTAATCACGGAATTACAGATTCACTCACTTTCATATGCTGTACAGACTATGAACCAAATAGTGCCAAACACATCACAGAGGCTGTAGTGGTTTTACATGGAAGGACTCTTGAGCCAGACCCTGTGTGCAAAGGGGAGCATTCTTCCTTTGCTGAGGACTGTTGGTGCTTTGCTGTCAGCACTTCCCCACTCTGGTCTTCAGGGCAGTGCTGTACTTCTCACTAGCAATTGCTACTGCAATTGCCACTACTGATCAGGAGACAGAATTAGGAGTATGCAAGTGTTGCTTTGGGTAGCAGTGTTCCTTCTGCCAGGTGGAAGTGTCCCTACTGTCTATCTCCATCAGACTGCCCAGTAGGGAGTTACATTTCTGTGCTTGGTTTGAGCTGGGACTGCTGTGTCCTGAGTGTTACTCCTGGGTTTTTTTCCTTTATTTTGCCTTCCCCACTGAAGTGTGGAGGAATTAGGAATGTGTGCCAGAGGTATAGCTTCCATGTGCTAAAGGCTGTTTACTCTTCAGGTTCCCCCTTTAAACTGGTTGTTTGACAAATCTGACCTAATTAAACTGGCCACTCATTTTCGTGAATGTCATACCAGTTACATGAATGAGCACTATGATAGGCTGGGAAATGTGCAGTGAAATCTTCCCCTTTTGACAGTGGAAGCATCCAAATTAGTGTTTTCTCTCCCTTAACGTCTGTATTATATTTCTAGAAGGTCTGCTTGTCTCCCTTGAGGAACTCTGGCCCTTTCAGTTGTTCCACTTGATCACAATATCCATAATGGCCAGGCTGTAACCCACTTCAGTGAATAAATCTGCCCTCGTGGGTTGGTAACTTCAGTGCCACTTTAGGTGGATAGCATTTTTCTTTGTAGGAGACCATTTAAAATTCTGTGAGATGGAAGCCATGACTGTTTACCCTTAGTATTGATTATGTAGCAAGCTAGTCTAAAAACTGCCTTTTAATTATATGTGCTGGAACTAAATAATTGGTTATGCAAACATCAACATATGCATACTGGGTCTGACAAAATCCACCTCACTCCATAGCCTGATTTATGCCCTGGTCACTGGTAGGAGGGAAGTAAATCAGGACAAGTACAGGACATCTTCACTTGATGTGTTCCTGTTTTATAATCTAGGAAAATAATATTTCATAATATATGATGATTTAGGGAATCCCAGAGTAGTAACTGGTATATAAACAATTGTGGTTGAATGTTTGCTGTGACACCTTTTGGTGGTTGCCAGAAACTTAAGTCTCTGTTTTGACTTTCCAGCAGAATTCCTTCGTCAGCAGTTGCAGGACGCCCTGCTGTGCTGTTTCAGGGATATCTGTGCGCAGTAAGATGCTACCTCTATGCATATCCTTAAGGCTACCTTTTTTCTCTTACACTGAGTAGTACTCAGCAGTCTGTGTGTTCTTAAAGATGTTAATGAAAATGGGAAATAAAATGCAACACATCATTAAAAGGGCTGGAGTAAAATTTTGTCTCTGCATTTAAATTTTTTTGAGTTTTTTAAAAAAACAAACTATGGTATGTTTCCTGGTAAGTTTTTCTATAAATAAGAGTGCCAGTGGGGAGTGCACAGCCAGAAATTACCATTTATTTATATATTGTGTGCCCAAGCTAAGGTAATGAAGCAATTTAGTGTCTCAAATCTTCATCATGTCCTGGAATGCTTACATTATTAACATTATAAGGTATAGGCTTTAAGTACAGTTTTTTCTTATTACAATTAAAAAACCAGAATGAAATGAGGTTGTCATGATTGTTACTGGTCTGACAGCTTTCCAAGAAATTCTATAATATCACTTTGTAGTATTTCGTACAGAGGTGAGGTAACAGCTAAGGTAACAAACATTCCTAGAGACTTTAGTAAGATTAAATTTTATTAGTTCATTTTAGCTGATAATAAGCTAGTTCTCACTATTGTATTAAATAAATACTTTTAAAAAGTTGATGCCATTTGTCCCCCCCATTTCAGAAAGCGTTTCCTACTTACTGTAATTAAATATGGATTTTTGCAGGTCTTGGACATTCTAATTTCTTACTGTTTTTCAGCTCTTTGAGTGGATATCAGATTCTGTCTCTTTCAGTTTTTTCGTCAACTTTTGGCACCTTCTTAAGCAGTACGAGAGCTTTGATACTAGTCGTCCCCTGCCCTGTGTGTTCCTAATGCTCTGAATGTTAAGATATCTGAAACCATACAGATACTGGATAAAACTAACATCTACCAAAAAGATTTCAGTTGTCAGCACCCTCATACTTCATTTGCTTTTTACTTTTTTTCCTTTTCTTTTTTCTTTCTCTTCATGCTAATCATTATCTGGCTATGAAAGGATGTCGGCTCATCATTGGGGGAAGGCTTTTGCGAAAAGGTGGGTTTTGTGTTGTGTTCCAAATATAGTTGGTCTTGGGTTCGGTCCTTCCCTTGCAGTAAGCTCTCTCACAAATGGAGATATTTTACTTCATTTCCTTCTGGATTGAGTAATAATAGGGTGGGGCTGAGGGGAGGAGGAGAAGGTTTCTTTTGGGGTTTGTTTTTTTTTTTTATTATGACAAAGGTTGCCCTGTTGGCTTGAAGATGGATGGTGAAAAAAAAAAAAAAAAAGAACAAACCTTTAAAGTATTTAAAAGATTTTTAAATGGAACCTGATGCATGCCAAGATATGGAAGAAAGTGCATTCTTTTTATGAGTGGATTTCAGGAGACCTTTCTTTTAAAAGAGGTGGTGACTGGCAAACCTGAAGTTGCATGAAGTACCCAGTCTAGCCTCAGTTCCCCTCTACAGTGTAATGGTCTTGCTTTACATGAAGACAGATATTTTGGGAATCACTCAGACAGGGTGAGTTCATTAGCAAGTGTTATTCTTAGGCAAAAAGCACCTCACTTACCACAATGGATGGATAGTTATCACAAATTAACACATGCTTGTTTTAAATCTTACCTTTTTAAGACAAAGCCCATTTCTTCTTGAAGCCATATAAACGTGGACCTGGAAAAGAAGCCTGAAATTGAACAGAGTTTGTGGGATCAGTGGGACGAGGGAGGCAAAATCTGCAGATTTGAGGGTCTACTTGGGAAGAGAAAAATGACCTGCATCTCATTTTGGAGAATAGAGGATGCTGTTACTATTTCGCTGGGCTGAGATTGGCATTGTTAGGCTGTTTGCTGAGGAAACTGCCCTGGGAAGTACTTGAATACAGCCAGATGCAATACAAGCCAATGCATGATTTGAGCTTTTATTGGACCACCTATATTTTGCTTTTTGCCTACACCATTTAGCTTTCCATCTGCCTGTCACGGCTTCTTGAAAATTATTAGGTTGGGAGAAACACTTTCACTCAATTTTGAGTTTATGCTCTTCCTTCATTTCCATATGCAAAAGAAAATCCATGTTGAAATGGACAAGCTGTTTTCTGTGGTTTTTAGAAAGCTTGTTGTCTGTTCAGTATAATAATGTAACTGACAGAGGAAGGACTTGCTGATAGATTTATTTATGTGAAGTGGAATATAGTCCAAATTAGATATGGTTGCAAATGGCTGGATTTCTACAGAGTGAAACATGGCTATGAGCAAGTCAGTTGGAGAGAACTGAACTGCTTAGGAACACACAGCTTGATACTCAAAACCCGCAGCTGAAAAAAGTCATATATTCTTGAAAAGAAATAATCTGGGTTTGGGTGGAAATGCAAACCTCCATACAAGGAGATTGTTCAGTTTATCAACCCTAGTCCCAATGAGTTCACAGCTGTTAATTCTATTCTTTAAGTGCAGAGCTAGGAAGCATGAGAAAAATTATAGGACACAAGAAGTCATTTCTCAACAAGAGGACAGCAAAGCTCTCAAGACACATGAACTGGGTGGTTTACTTTGTGGAATAGGGTTTGTTAGTATAACAGAATCTTTCTTTTACCTGATACTGTTTATGTGAAGTGGGGTATGAGTAGGATGAGTTTTGACTAACCTGTTCTCTGGTTTGGGAATACACGGTACCTGATGCCCACATCTCAATGCCTCCTAGGCTAGCTCAGGACTAACACCGTGTATTAGCTGAAGCACAAGACAGCACAGCTACTCTGTTTTCAGAGTCAGCTGTGTGGTTCAAAAGCTGTTGAATTCAAGTTGTTGAATCTGTCTGCTGGAGAGCCTAAGCTAACAAGCCCTGCTGGGAGGCAGTCTGGCTCCTGCTGAATCCAGCTTGTGCTGAGTGCCCAGGTGTGGAAGGGCTGTAGTTTAAATAGTTCTGATACACTTCTTTTTCGAGGAAAGTTATCAGCTCAGTGAAGTGCAGTGTAAGTAGTACAGTTGTATTCCTGGGATGCTGTGCTTGAACTGAAATGAACCTTCCTCTAATATATCCAAGAAATATTCTCATGGTCCTGTACAGAACATCCTGGCACCTGATCACCAGGGGTAGCAATGTAGGAGGATGTTAGCATCTAGCATCAGCAGTTGCTGCTTTTTTCAAGCTGGTCTGAATAATTTGACACTAAAAGGTATGAAAGGAGCTGACAGAGAAGTTCTCTGTGTTGTGTGTTGCAAGGTTTGTTAGAAGTCAAAGTTTAGAGAAATACAGAGATTTGCATTGCTGTGCCAGTAACACACAGTGGCAACTAAGATGGCCAAAAAAAACAGCACCAGCCTGACATTAAGGACATGCAAAATACTGAAATTGTTGATATAGGATTTCACTGGCTTTCATAGTTCCTTTAGCTGGTGACTGCTCATCCTTCATCTCCATGAGAATTACTGATTGATAAACACTTACCCAGTTGTTGTAGGTCTCAAGATGTTATTGAGAACATCAGTTGTTATCAAGCGTTGAAGTTTTACTGGATATTGTTATGGATGTGCTTCTTGTTCTTGTGCCAGTTGTTAGTGATTTGGAAGAAACGTGAATTCTTGCTCCTGAAAACTGGGATAAAATTGCTAGAATATGAAATAGGGCAGGATGGGCCACTCATCAGGAACACTTGATATTCTGCAAGAAAAGAAACTTTCCATTTCACTTCAGCCCAATGCGGTTATGCATGTAAGGATCCAAGAATGGAAAGCAATAACTCTTAAAAGGAGTTAGGGTTGGTGTTGAGTGGTCAGGTATAGATGGTCTTGTGCAAAGACGATTTGTTCTGCCCCTGTGAAATCAGTAGGGTGTTGAACAGAAGATGCAGCCTCTGTGTTTAGTCCTGCTGCACCTACTTGTGGTATGGCAGGTCCATGTCTACCATGAACCCCACAAAAAGTTGTTGGAAAAATAGGGGGAGAGTTCTGAACACAAGTACAGGAAGTGTTTCATTGTCTTTAATCATTCATACAGCAGCTTGTTTAGGGAGCTCAATGTACATATCACTTACTAAAGTGAAGGGGTATTGTGATCAGAGAAATTAGGTACCTCTCTGGGAAGTGCAAATTTCACGGCAATACAGTAGCCAGGCAGTAAGGAAAGCTGAAGCCAGACTGATACTAAAACATTGTGTGTGTTTTTTAAAATAGTAACTATCGAAGCAATTTTTCAGGAGTTTCTACAGACTCCTATCAGTAGCATTTCTTTCATCACTAGAAACTAGTGTGTTTTTAAAAACAAATTGATCACAGCTGTTGCACTCAAATTAACAAATCAAGGAACCTAAGATGTGAGAGTATATGCTCACAAGGTTACATCAGGCAAGTGAAGTTCGCCAAGTGTCGTGCAAGCATGGATTTGTTCACTTGTGCCTGTGCCGTGGCTGTTAGCTCTTGAGGTATGATCTCATCCTCATGCTACAATGATTTTTTCCCACTGAATGTTGCTGTATGCCAGTTTCTTGGTTGTCCCCACTGGGTTTCAGCAAGAGGCGTAGTAGTAGAAGAGCAAGATCTGGAGTTTCTGGGATGACTAGGAATTTAATGTGTCATCTTTGGTGGAGGCCAGATTCTTGCTCCACATTTGCAGGCTCCTGGACATTTCTAACTAATATTTTAATTAGTGTGATTGGTGTATGGACCTCAACCATGATTTAAGAACATAAGAGGGCACCTGCTCTTTCATAAACAGGCTCTCAGGAAATGAAAAAATACTTTAATCTTAACCATGTGATCTCATGAATAAAGACTGTTATAGGTATAATATATAACCATTCCTTTTTGCAATTAGTAGCTGTTCAGGGAAATGGAGTGAAAGGAACTTTACAGATTGCACACAGTGTCTCAGGTCTCTATAACTGGTTCTCAGCCTATCTATATCCAAGGTTTTTGTACATTAGGTAAGATTTCTTCCTTTGTTCCCCAGGTCATCCTGGGTATTTTCAGTCATGTGGCTTTTTAGGAACACAAGTTTATTACCACAGAAAAAAAACCCCCTCTTTTATTATTTTAGTAGTATAAGTTGTCCAGTAAGGGTTAACAGTTTGTGATCTTGGAAAAGCTTTTATTCGTGTTTCCTTTCCAAAGGCTTTCCTGCACTAGTCAGGCACAGTGGTGCAAATGGGAAATAATATCAAACACCTCCATGTTTTGTAATTAATCTGGCAGTCCATGTAAGTTACTTAAAAATGCTCAACTGTTGCTGCAGTGCAGGTGATGTCCCACTGTCTTTACCGGGTGATGAAATGGATATTGTTTTGTGATCTAGGCACCACTTTATTGCCCCCATCAGAACAAAGTTCAGTGTGAACGCGAAGTTTGAGTTGGATCCTTTGAAGGTTTCTTCAAAGGCATTGCTGATGTTTTTGAATACTGTGTGCTTCTCATCATTGATGTGTTTTGTCTTTATTCCCCAGCCTTACCCATGTGTGTTTTTGTTGCAGCACACGTCCCACGGAGACGGACGGCAGGAAGTTTCCTCTCGAACTGGGCGCTCTGGAGCTCGCTGCAGGAACTCCATAGCCTCCTGTGCTGATGAGCAGCCACACATTGGAAATTACAGACTCCTTAAAACGATTGGAAAGGGGAACTTTGCAAAAGTGAAACTGGCAAGGCACATCCTAACTGGCAGAGAGGTAAAGTGGTATGGGTGTAAACAGCGGTGAATTGCCATAGGTGTGAAGGTTCTCTTGGAATAGCATCATCTAAATCTGTGAACATAGAGCCCATTTTACTAGAGATGTTGCCACTGATGTAGAAAAAAGCAGAAATTGAAAACTATTTTTTAGTAACGATTACAAAATTATTTCTCTTGGAAGTGGTCTCTTAAATTTGTATTTTTGACAAGGCCCTGTTCAGCTGAATTATGTTAAAGTTTGCTACTAATATCCTTGGATAAATCCTCCATTTTCAAAAGAAGGATCAATATACAGCAATTAAATAAGCTTGTTGGAAAGACTACCTCTTACTGTCTCTATACTGCAGGGCTGTATTGGAGGGGAAGTTGGGAATGAGAACTAAATGTCATCTTAATTATGTTCCAAGTAGCCCAAATGCAGTGTTTTCTTTTCAAAGCAATATATCTCCCAGGAATCCTGCTGGTGTCTGCACAAAGTGCTGGGCAGCTTTGGGAAGATACTTCAGTTTGTTCAGTTTGTGTGTCAGTGACAGTTTGTTCAATGTGTGTAGTATAGACAAGCTTTCTCTTGCATCTCTTCTCAGAGTCTAACTCAGCTCCATATCTAGTTTCTGCATGCCATTGCAATGCAATTAATCACTGGCACTTAATGGTGGTTCTGATTTGGTGAGCTATAGTCCTGTTTGCTTGTTACAAGAAGGTATTTCTTGGTGCTGTTTTATTTAAAGCAACTCTTAAGTACTGAAAGAGGGAGAAACACCTTGCTGACCTTTTCTTGCCAAACCTGTCTGATGAAGTAAATGTTTGCTGATACCAGCAAGGACTTTTACAGAAGCTGTGTCGCTGACTGCAGTGCTTTAAGGGAATTTCTCTTTTCTGAGCTAATATGGAATTCAGTAGCAGGAACAGAGGGAAGAACAGAGAGGACATCATTTTGCAAGAGCTGTTGAGATGGATTTTTTTTTTTTTTTTGGCTGACAGTTCCCGTTGTCTTCTGATGTTAAAGTTAGTTCTCATTTGTAGAGAAAGTTTTTGGTGAATTCCTTTTCACTTAAATTCCCTCCTCTTTTTACTGATACTTAAGACAGGATATGCAAGTATTTAATTAGTATTTTTTTGCTATTATTATAGGTATGGAACTTGGAGATAGATATGTGTCAGACTTTGCAAAAAGTGAAGTACATTTTCTTTTACTTGCAGATAACTGTGTTGACCTCTGGTTCATTATTTTTGTTTGAAATTTCAACAAATAAAGGCTAAATAAATAAAGTAAACAAATTTGGCTAAATTTGGAAAGGTCCAAGTACTAAGTTAGTTCCACTCTCATGGAATTGATGTAGTTCAATCAATTGAGAGCATAAACACTTTCTGGGATGTGACCATTGGAATGAGTGTCATTCCTTAGATGGGAATGATTAAGCTAATTTTATAGGAATATCTTAAAGGTATTTGAAACTTTTTTTTTCTTAAGAGGGAAATGCATAACATTTCTCTTCTTGCTAGATGAACTGTACAATGTTGATAATTTTAGATATCTGTGGCCAGAACTGTTCACAATATTCTGGATAGCAATTTCCCCAATGTCATTACTTCACCCTTGCCCTTAAAGAAGTATTTATTTGATCAATCTTCAGATTGTGCTAGCCTTTCTCATGGCTGTTAAATTGATGTGTTTTGCTTGTGATCAGCAACAGCACCAACCTTGTATGTTGTTGAATCTCAGTTTCATTGCTAACTCATCTCCAAGGTTGTTTAAATCAGTTTTCCATTGTATTTGATGGTGTCTCTTAACTCCTTCAACAGACTTAATCACTATGGTTTGACATCCTGTGCCAAGGCTGCTGATACAGATATTAAACAAGATTGGTCCCAAAATCTTGTCCTTGAAAAACTGTTACTCATTTATTTCCAGCCTGATATCTCTCTAGCCATCTTTCTAGGGAGAAAAAAAGCTCTGTGCACTTTGCAGCTTATCTGAAAAATTTCCATGCAGCCTTCTAGATGAGACTTTACTATAGTCTAGGTAGCCATATCTTGTGTATTTCCATAAGGCACAGTTAACTGTAGGAAAATATGCTGCATTTAACCCTTCTGTTTCCTTGGTTTTTCCCTGCCAGTTTTGAGCTCCGGAATTTTATGATAAATTGGAAAAAAAAAATGGTTGTCTGATTATTTCTAAACCCTGCTCTGCAGTTTTGTTCTTGGTAGATGCTAGAAACCTGTGCTGCAAAGATGCTTTTTTCTCTTTTCTTTCTTGTTTAAAAACCTGCTTCTTGTAAGAATTCTGGGATCATGTTCTCAGCCAGATGACACTTACCTTTCTGAATTTGTAATTTCCTCCTTTACACACTTGCTCCTGCTGCCTGTCCTGTCTTTGTTCCTATTCTTTTTTCCATCCTATGTACCAAAACCTAAACTAAATGGTTAGTTTGGGGAGTTACACGTAAATGTGCTTTCATCTGTGCTGTGTTCTTGCTGTATTTGAACCCCACTTATCTTCTCCTTGTTATCTGTGTCTCTGCTCTGAATGTCGTTTTAAGTGACCATGTCAGTTTCACTTTATGGCAATTCCTTCTTTGTGTCTCTATGCTGAGGAGCTTCCAAATCTTGAAGCAGATCAGCACTTTCCTGTCACTTCCTGGGAGGAGGAGATGTTTGTTTAAGCATTCTTTTAGGGCAGTTGCTCATCTCCTTGCATCTGGAGTCCTTCCCTATGAATTTTCCTGTTGCTTGAGATGAAGATTTCATGTTTGCAACTGGAGTAAGTTCTAGGAGTCTTTCATTTCCATTTTTAGTGTGTCTGCAGGATGCATGATGAGAGCCCAGCTTCAAATTACAGAAAGGAAGGGGATGATTAGAACATCAGCCTAACCTGAGGGGCTTGAATTGTCCTGCAAGGAGTGTGTGGCCAGAGATTAGCTTCACTGCAATAGAGCTGGTGCTTGGGAACACCAACCTTCTTGATCCTCTGCCTAGGAGAGTGTTATTTGTAGGCTGTCTGCCCTTTTGAAACCACAAGTCTTCATTGTCAATCTGCTTTTCTTAATTCCTTGACTGCAATCCATGTATTTTCTGTTGTAGTTTCATCAAAGGGTGTTTGTTTCCTCTGACAAGTTTTCCATACTCGCCAAAATGAATCTAAAAGATGAAACTACCTTCTGCTCTTGCTGAGGTGGCCAAAAATATTATGGATCCTTCTGTTCATTAAAGGCATGTGTTCAGTTAATAGCCAAGGAGTTGAAGTTTCCCAGTAAGGCTGAATTCTTTCAGGATCCAAGTCTGACTCCAAGGAATCTATTGTCATCTTCTTTCTGTTCTTCTCTTGGAAAAAGTGAAATTTAAGAGGGAGAAAATTTTCTGAATAGTAGCAGTTTGGCCGATTTGCTCAGTCTCAACTTCTGATTTCTTTAACTCCCTTATTCAAATCACGTAGGAGGAATGTTTTAAGTCATGTTATTGTGAATGGTGAAAGCAAACTCAATTTTAATTCTACTAACGATTTCACACAATATCATGGCTGATGCAGCGGTGTAATAGTGTAGGTGGACTTGCATTCCTCCAGCATTGGCCCCAGCTCACTTGAAACCTTTCCAAATGCACTTTATGTAAAGACAGCAAAGTTTCTGCTTTGAAAGGCAATTTAATGTTTTATTAACTGTGCTTAGAAAATCCTCCATTTAACTTTCTCAGGCACATCAGAGCTATTCCTGAGGGCAGGCTGCCTTTGCCTGTGATTTGGAGACCTTATCGAGGCACCTGAAGTTGTTCCCTGTTCTGATGATGGGTTCAAGCTCTCAAAGTCTGTGGTAATGCTTTGTACTCTCAGTGTTCATGTGGATAGGAATTATCTAAATACATCTTGCCTATAAGGCTATAATTAGTGCACTGAACAGGCCTAAGAGTCTGTCTTTTGGAAAACTGAGGTGTGTATCTTCCCTGTATCTCCAGGGCTGACTTTGTTTGACAGTGTCAGAGACCTCTCTGGTCATCTGGCACCAGTGCACACTGAGAGAGGTGAGCTGGTTTTGCAGAAACATGGTAGCTGAAGACTTGGTGGGTTGAAAAAAGTTTGCATCTTTTAAAGATTGACCACAATGGTACAGCCCAGAACAAAAATGCAGCCTTTTCTGAGTGGAATGCATTTACCAAGTGAACAGCTATGGGTAGTCTTGGACACCAGGTCACTTTCAAATAACATTATCTGCTGTTGACAAAGGCAGGGGTCACTACATCCAGCATGGAATTTTAAGAGATTGCAGGAAGCAAATAACTTTGAACTGTTGTCACAAAGTTAACAACAGGCATAAAGGTAGAGATAAAAATCTTTCTTGGTTTCATACACAGCTGCTAATATAAAAATACCTATTGCTTAATGTTTTTCTCTCTTGTTTGTATTTTGAAGTGATTTCTCAAGGTTTTGCAATGGAATTTTGCCTCAGGAAATAGTGGTCTTTAATTTCAGTAGCTTGCCTTAGAAGAAAATACTCCCCAAAGTAAAAGCATTCTTAGATGGTTTCTCAGTCATGTCTCATTGTATCTTGCATCTAGAAGAGCTCAAAATAAGTCTGTAATATCAGTTTCAGAGAACACCATCTCCATTATATAATTCCATGATGCACCCAAGCCTTGAACACTGTTCCCCTCTTACCCTATCATGACAATCCATCCCTGTGTTTTTGCACTTGAATGTAGGGATATAAATTTGCTTTGCTATAAGATATTCTTTATTCCATATGTCGCCAACCCCAAGTTAATGAGGTGACAAAGATAGCACAAAGTGATGCAGGGAAATGGGAGCTGTGGCATGGGAAGGAGCAGTATCTACTGTTCAAGTCAAAAATTGAAGGGGAGTTGAAAGCCTTTGCTTTGCACTAGTGAGGTATTATAATCAGCTGAGTTGCAGCATCTTGCCTCTTTGAGAGGCACCATCTCCTTCTGTAGAGCTTCTTCTGGTATGTTTAGTCTCTAATTTAAAAAGGAAAAATACCAATTGGCATGTAATTCTAGAAAGATTCTCATTTCCCGTGCTACTTCATCCAGTATCCAAACTCCATTGTACTGAAGTCTCTGTTGCCTATTCATTGCTTCAAATCTTCAGGTTCTTACTAGTTAGCACAGTACAGAATTCCTCTTTTGCTTATTTTGTGAAATTTTTGTTTTGTTCATTAATATTTCTGTGCAGCATTTACTGAAAAAATGAGAACAAGTAAAGGGATGTACTTACCCAAAGTGTTGTACTACAGCCAGCATGGTTTTGTTTATTCCCAAGTGATACTTTTTTTATTAACCATCAGGGATCAAATTGACACAAATATTTAGTGAATTTCCAAATATGAACTTACTTCTTGCCAAATTTGTGTGGAATTGCTTTCAATATGCTCTGAAATCTCTGCTTTTAGAAGCTGCCAGTGCCCAGTCACTACTGTGTAATCTGTTGTGTAATTATACTGTGTAAATATTATCTGTAGGCACACTGCTCTCTATCAGGGCACTGTCTGGTGTTGGAGCTTCCACTGTCATGAGTGTGATGGTCTTAATGTCAAGTAAAAGACTCAGCAAGCTTCTGGTCTTAATATGTTTAAAATACCAGGGTTTTTCCACTCTCCTGCTAGTTTAAACACAAGTACGTAATTTGCAGAAGGAACTTAAAAGCTTTTTGTGTAATTTTTGTGTTTTCCATTTCTGTTACTGGATTTGAGCATGTTGTAATAACGCGGCATTGTTCCTATGGAAAATACTGATCATGAACTCTTCCTTTAGGTTGCCATAAAAATAATTGACAAAACACAGCTGAACCCAACTAGTCTACAAAAGGTATGTTTTTACGTTTAATCTCTCAACTGTATTATAACTTGTTCACTTCCCCACCTCCTTCCATTAACCCTGAATGCCTGTGCTGGAGAATCCGAAGCATTGCATACCTTGCAGACATCTGACTACTGTATTTAATAACTGGTTTTGTAACAGATATTTTTGACAACCCTGCAGTTGTTCAAGCTGAACTCGTACAGAGCTGTAAACTGAGAAAACAGTGGTGTTTGCCACTTCCTTTGTCTCCCAAGCAGAGCTGACTCTGTAGAGAGGACAGAGTTTGTGGTTTGGTGTCATGCCCCCATGTCTCCTTCGTGCCGGTCACTTTGTTAAACTTAGAAATGCAAAACTTATGTTCTGTCCTCTTAAACCAGCCTTGAAAATACTGCCTGTGGAATGAAGGCCAGTAGTTTTCATGTAGTTTGCAGTAGGAGAGGTGATGCAGTTGTATGAAACAAATTGGGCCATGGCTATTCTGGTTTCTTCCCTGTAGCTCTGAATGTTTAATGTGCTGTTACAGTTGTATTGCCTTATCTTTTTTAGTAGAGTGATAAACCCTGCTTTCATTAAGCAAGCCAGTCTGTTTGGGAGTCTGTGCAGGAAGTACATTTAAATGTTACTTTTACTTGGGAGTTCTCTAGCTCTGTCCTTTTAAGTGCTGCAGTCAAAGGCTTTTTGTTTACTTTTGAGTACTTTGATAAAAACCCCCTTGAAATATTTCTGTTTGAACAGGAGAATACTCAGAATTTACCTGCAAACAAAATGAAAGAGTGTACTAGAGTAAACTGGAGAACATACACATTTATATTTTATGCAAATACTGAAAAGAACATGTGACTAGATGTTTTAATCAAGATTAATGGTGCAAAAGTAAATTGGAAAAACACACAAGTTCTTACATTATACGGTTTGGTTGAGAGGCAGAGAATAACCTGTAGAAGAAATGTTCCATCATCCGAGTAGGTAGCAACTTTGTATGGCTCTGTAGACTGGGTGAAAGTAGATAATCTGATTCTGTTTTTCTCAGAATTTTTCTCATCTTGATCCATGAGGTTATTGGTGGTTTCTGGGTAAGCAGGGTGAAAATAAAGTGCGAATTAGGTAATATGATGGATTAGATAAAGTTGATTTCTGTGGCAGATTGCAACTTGGAGTACCTAAAAAAAATGGTTCAATTGAAGCACTTGAAAGTGAAACAAAAGCTGTGTGATACAAAGGGGAAATATCAGGAAGAATGGTTAGAGAGAATTAAAGAGGCCATGTTTTCAGTTAAAAATGTAAAATTGTAGTCCTTCACATGGTTTTACTTGAGATTGGGCTGTAATGCCAGTTTGAGCTCATATCTGAGGACAATACAAACCTTTTACAAATCACAGGTGTTCAGTTGGTAAAGCCACAAGCTGGAAGTGTGCATGATGGGCCCTTGAGTACTGGCTTTCAGTCAGCTCAGTGTCCACTCTTAGCTCCCTCTCTGTTGTAATTTAATTTTTATTTACAATTTATAGAATTAGATTATGAAGTGTGATTTGTAATTTGATCTTGTCAACCACTGGATTTCTTGACTGGGAATCTGGAAGAATAGTACAAAATAGCAGGGTAGATATCAGGTCAAATTTGGGAAGTGAAATTACTATGTATTCTCCTCTCTAAGCTCATTTGTTATACAACCAAAGAAAAAAATTAGCAAGATATATTAGCTTTCAATTCAAAAACTGAAAGCAATTTTATTGAAATTAAATGCCTGCCTCCCATAATAAGCAGAGTGAATGCACAACATATTCTTTGCCTGCTTTGCCTGACCAAGGCTTTTTATTTTGCAAGCCTTTGCCCCTTTCTCCCCAGCACTGCCAGCAGTGGTGCCTTTGGAGCCAACTGCACACGCGACCTGTGGATGCAGGGGAAGCTAAGATGGAAGTGCTTCTGATCTTGCACTTCTGGAGAGAGAGATAAAATATTTGAGGTATGGTGGGAGGGAAGGGCTGTGCCGAGAAGAGGGTGTGGTGTACAGTGTCTCAGCTGCGGTGTAGCTGCATACCCGAGTCATCCTTAGGTGGGGAAACAAATGGTGATTAAAGGCTGCCAGTTCTGATTTCTTTGTGTTCCATCTTCCACATCGATACTTCAGCTGCCAGGAAGAAGTTAACCTTGTTAAGGACTTGCTTTGCTTTCCGGAGCAGTAATTCTTGGTATGCCCTCGCTGCAGCCCTGACAGCTCAGTGCTGATCCTCGGCAGCACAGCTCTTCGGAAGGCTCAGGTTTCTTGTCTGCTGCTGAAGAAGTTCTGTGGCAGCCACATGCAGCTACTCTTTAGTGTTGTTTTAGGACCTAATTACTGCTCTGCTGCTCTTGCTTAGTGAAGAGGAAGCTGTAACCGGTACTTCCCTGCTTTGAAAGAAAAGGGAATTCTTAGAGGTTTTTTCCCATGCTGGCAGTGTTAGTCATAATCACTGTTCTCCACAAATGGACTTGTGTACGCGGTTCCAGTGAATATTGGTCTCACTGCAAATAAGTGCTGATGCTACAGAGTTCACTTCCTCCTAGACAAAAAAAAATTGTTTGTTTTTTTTTTCTTTTGAGTTAGCAATGCCATTACATGCAAGGATTTTTTAGCAAGCCCATGTAAGAGCACTAAATCACTTCTCATTTTCCTGTTTTAGAACTTGGCTCCTCAGCCAAATATTTTTGTTCATTATGTGCAGGTGTTTTGCCACTTACTTGGGCAGTATTGTTAAAGCATTTAAGGGTTCTTAAACATAAATTTTAACATGGTTCATGTCCTTTCTGACTATGGGTCAATCAGTGTTTTAACAACTGCAAGAAAAGGATGAGAATCAAAAATGCTCAGTCTTAACTGTTTGTAATGAGTATCGCTTTCTGTTTTCAAGTTGTGCTTAGTTTGAGGCAAACTTGTATTGTGTAAAGGCTTTTTGCTTGAGGCTCTTTATTATATGTAGGGCATATTTCAGTGAGCAGTTACCAGGAGAAGCCTAATACACAGGTGAGGCTTGAGCTGGCTTGGGACAACATCCTGTGAAAAGCCTCCTCCTTTAGGGATAAGGTGACCAGGAGAGGTTGGTGCTCTGAAGCTGGCACTGACTTGCTTTTTAGCAAACTTTTTCAATATGTTTTAAAATAATTTGTTACTAACAGTCTTGTGATAGCTACTGCAGGAGCACTTCCAGTCTGTCTTTTTGTGTTCAAAGAGTGTTGGCCTAAAAGAACCACCTTCCACTGTTGGTTCATTGGGGGTTTTTATCCAGTTTTTTGGCTCACAGCATTAATTAAATGTCATTCTTTTCCTGTATCTGACATGGCTTACACTCAAAGGACCAGACCACAACAAAGCTGAAAGCCATTTGTTGGCAGACTAAGGATGTTTGTCTTTGCCTGGAAACATTTGTAGAGCTCCTGTTGATGGAAAATGAGCTGTTTAACAAGCTGGGAGTACTTTTTAGTCTCAGTATTAGAAATTAAACTGATGAGAACTGTTTTCAGTTGTTTGTCTGCTTTTATAATCTCAGGATGACAAGTAAGTTCCTAAAACTAAGAAAGTAGTTTTCTGTATTGAGAACCTTCATGTTACATTTTCTGATATTACACTTAATTCTGTGTTCCTGTGGGCAAGGAACCTCAGAGGTGTGAGGTTTTATCATACCTGGCTGTTTGCAATGAATTTTACTGTGTGATGATAGTTACTATGTCATTTCTTAGAAACTGATGCACATCATGTTTTGGAGGAATGAAATCTGTAGAACCTTTTACATTGGGAAAGTTGTATGATGCTCTACATTTTATTCCTCTATCAGAAATACAATGTCAGGCATTTGCAGATATCTCTGTGGAAGTTTCTGTCTGTGTCAAAATGCCACAGATAAACTGACTAAGGGTTCACAGTCTGAAGCACATTCATCTTACTGAAATTACAATTTGGTGGGGGTTGTATCCTATTCTCAAGTATTTTTATTTTTAATTTCCTCTGAGGCAAAAATAGTCTGTTTTTTAAAAGAGCTTGTTCCAAGTCACCCACTTGAACAAATGGCTCATAATGTAGAAGCTGTTTTTTGACATGCTTCATTTGGGTTAGTAAAGCAGAGTAGTCATTTTGTGGACCAGTATTTTGGTAAGAGTGACCCAGTAGGCTTTATCTAGGTATTGGGGGTGAAAGATATCAGATATCAATTGAGAATAAATTAAGCAAACTGTCTTCAAAATTCTAAAAATTGATAAGAGGCTTTCAGTTATATAAGCCGTGATTAAAAGTATTAATGGAGTGTTCAGAATATATTATACACCAGTTTAGCTGAAATGAATGAAAAGCAAGAAAAAATAGCTATAGATTCAACTGCTCTTAAATTTCTGATGATCAAGAGAGAGATGATGTAGTCTGCCTTGGCTAATTACATATGAAAAAGCTCCAGAAATAACATAGTTTAAAAAAAGAAAAGAAGGCAATTTTACCTCTCTGGAGAATAAAGAAAACATGCATGCACAGGTTTTGAAACTATTTTGCATGGCCAATAATTTACTTGATCAATCAATCAATCGTGATTGCATTTAAGCAGCTTGTCATCTGGCAAAGTGTCAGGCACAGACCTGGATAATAAGATAATTAAAAGCATTTGGAGAACTGTTTGTTTTTCCTCTGTGTTCAGGTAGTGTGCCAATCCCAGCTGTGGCTGTAGCAGGGAAGGAGAATATCTCCTGGGCAGTGCAGTCAGACTGCTCCCCAGGTGTTGCCCTTTGCAGAAATTCTATGATTCTGAAATATCAGAAAGCAGAGAATGCTTAGAACAACTGGTCTGCAAATTGTGCATTTGCCCTTTTGATTTATTTAAAACCCACCCCTTGCATTTTCTTTTATTAAAAATCACAAAGGCATAAGGATTTTGTTTTGTTGACTCTTTTGTTGTTTTTGTTTGTTTCTAATGTTTCACCTTTTTTTCAATAAGAAAGTTTCAACTTTTTTTTTTGCTTTTGTTGAGTAAATACACTTACAAGTTTTTGAGTTGTTACTAATATGTGTAGACATAGCAATTTTTTTTCACTGTATCTGAAATCTGGCCTGAGGCAAATCTTGCAGCAGCACTTTTTCTTCCTTACTGTTAATAACAATGCTGCTATCCCATATTTGCAAAACTCTTGGGTTTTTTCCTCCGTCTGCATTCCCTCGGAGCTGTGGACTTCCATTCTGCTTCAGTCTCTTTACATTATGTTCAGCATGATCTCTCAGGTTATTGGTATTCCTGTAGAAATTTGTATTAGGTTTCTAATAAAACCTCTTGGTTACTCCCACTTTTTGAAGCGTGCTGTTAGAAAATAATTGACACTGAAGAGCATCAGCCCTCTGGAGTCTTGGGCTGGCATGGGGGAGCTGCAGAGGCAGAACAGCTACACACTTGACTGCCATGTAGTGTAGTGCATAAAAAGATTTCTTTGGTTTTCTGAATGCAAGAGTATTTGTGCTTCATGTTTTTTGTAACAATATTTTATCTTGGAATTGCTTCTAACTAATCTGCTCTTTACCAGCTTCATTAAAAGCACTGTTTTATATTGCAATAACACCACCTGTGGCATTTTTAGTATTACAAATTTATGTGTATCTTACAATGGTCTTTTGCAGAAGAGTTTTGAGGGGTGAAAATGATTAACAACTGATCAGTAATAACTTCGCTTTCATTTGTAGTTTGTAAAATGTCACTCCCTATTTTCATTCAGTTGCAGAAGGACAGTTTGCTCTGTGTGACAGGCAAAGTTGAAATCTTCAGAATAGTTACTCAAGCAAAACCCTCTTCACATGAGTATTGGCAGTGGGGGGAGGGACAGACTGGACATGGAACATGACAATATCCTTACAATCAGTACACTGTCTCTGGATTTAGGACAGGGGATATAATGTCATGCTGCAGCTTGAAATTTGTTGTTGAAACAAGTTGTCCCTCACCACCATCCTGCTGGGGTGGGCTAGAGATGGAGTGCTTTTATATGGGGGTGTTATGTGTTCTGTGAGATTTTGGTGTCAAATTAGTTCCTGGACCTTGTGTGTCACTCAGGGTTAACACCAGTGCTTGCATAAAGAGAAATAGCATCATGGGGTCAGGAAAACACCGTTTGTGTTCTGCCCTATTAATTTTGGCAAGTACATTCAGCATGTTGCCCTGGGCGGGCAGCTCGAGGCTGTGTCTGGCAGTGAATCAGTAGAGCTGTGCTGACCCAGGACTAGATGCTGCTGTGCCTCAGTTGCCTTGCAGGAATGCTTCTGAAGGACTGAGGGGTGGCCTTGCCTTCCCATCTCTCCTTAGAAATTGCTGCCTGCTGGTGGAGCTGGATAATGTGATTTTTGCACAGTATAAGCAGCTGGTTTTTCACCTGTGAGCTGCCGTTGTAGCACAGTAATTCCTGGGCTTTAGCACAGTACTGAAGAATGCTGAATTCATACCAGTAACATACTGCAATGGTCTTCTAAAGGTGGTCTGGTGGGGATTCACCAAACTTTGGAACTGTACTTGTGAGGGGAGTGAAAGATGTGTGAGATGTACTGGTCAGCAAGAAGCTGTGTGGGCTCTCAATGGTCTTCTAACCCCAAAATTCTACAAACCACAGGGCTAAGGTCACTTCTTTTCTGAGCTATCTGAAGTCCTTCGTGGGTGTTTTCAGGGTTTTGAGGGTTGACTTGTTTGGGAGGGGTGTTAAGCAGGCATTAACTCTTCCCTTCAGTAAGTGCTTTTTTCATTAATGTTGTTGAAAGGCTAGTAATGTTTGCCTTTTGTGTTTAAATAACTATACCAAAATCATCAGTCTTTAGGAAGAATGGCCATTTGCTAGTGATTTCATTAACTTATTTCATGTTTTATGTTTCTTTCAGCTCTTTAGAGAAGTAAGAATAATGAAGATCTTAAATCATCCAAATATAGGTACCTTGTTTCTTTCACATAATTTCCATTTCTGGAGAAATTTTAGCTTTTTCGCTGTTAAGATTGTTGTGGTATGAATTTAAAGATTATTTTGCATAGAGTGTGAATTTACTGTAAGATAGCAGTAGTAAATGGTATTTCAGAATTGCGCATTTAAAAAAAAATAATAAACATTTTGGTCCCTTTGCACAGAACTGATACTTGCATAGTTGACTGATAATTTTGTCGTTTTTGAGTATAGTATTGATTTTTGACTGAATTCAGGTTCTCATTAAAAATTAACATATACACAGAAACCAGGAAGTAGTCAAGAATTTTTTCAAGTTTGTACATTGAAATGATGTGATATTGCTATGGTACTGTCAGCAGACTGACTGATAACAGCTTTGTCACCACGTGTGTCAGTTCAGTGCACACAAATGGCTATGGCTGATGCTCAAATCTGTGCAAGTTCTGCTCAGTTTAGTTACATTCCCATGTAACAGAAGCAAAGTTTTGTTTCTTGAGAATATGTTCTGTATGAGTTGACCAAATGTGTTACAATGTTCTGTACTTAGGAACATTAGAGAGAAAAAGCTTCTTTAGAGTAAACAGTCTGATATTATCAAGTGGTAAGCAAATAGTTTGGGTATTTTTCTCTGACAGAATTCTCTGGGGGTTTAACATAATACTTCTGCGGCTAGTTAACTGATGACTAAATGTCTTTCTTTTCTAGTGAAGCTATTTGAAGTCATTGAAACTGAAAAAACTCTCTATTTAATAATGGAATATGCAAGTGGGGGTAAGTACCTCACTGCTGCGGTGACACACAAAAGTAAATTGCCAAGTGAGAGGAAGTACTTGTTTTCTTGAAAGTTCTACTTGCTTTTTCAGCAAATATTTATGTCAAAGTAGTCAAAATATTAAGCAAAATATTTAATCTTTACTGGGATTTGTTTGGCCAACATAAATAATAAATGTAACTTGTAAAAACAGCTTCTAAACTTACTGCAACTTGGTAATATTTGCTTTGTTTTCACAACTCAAATTAATTGAGAATCTTTTCTCAGCCACTGATTGTTCCTGCCCAAAACAAATACTAACCTTCTCAGTTTATTGTATTCAGTTCCCTACCTCTGATGTCCTGTTTTATATAAGACACTTGGTAAAAACATGTTCAGATGAAACATTTCTGTGTTTCTTTAACTGTTGCTTTCAAAATCATAAGCACTGCAACTTCTGTTTTTAGATGTTGATGACATCTTACATATCTTAATCACAGGCCTTCTTCTGTCAAGAATTGTTAGGCTTAGTCTTATGCCATTTTAGGAGGAACTTTAAATGCTTTTCCTGATTGTAGGGGGGATGGAAAAGTGCACATCGTGCAGTGTCAGATATTTTCACCACAGCCAGAATTAAGGTATTCAGGCTTAAGTTACTCCTTGCTGGCTAGAAACTATTAGCACTCAGCTTGTCAGTGTGACCCTTTAGCATCAGCATCTGGGAATCTCAAACAGTTGAGGTTCTTCTTTAGTTTTAAGAAGGAGATAAACTTTTCAGAGAAAAACAGCATTGAATTCAGACTCTGATGTTAGATTATGTGACGTTTAATCAATTGCTACAAATAAAGAAAGATTCTCTACCTGCCTGTTTTCTTCCAGCAGCTTCCTAAATGCTCAGCCAAGATTTGCCTAAACAGGAACAGAGTGGGTATTATACCATTAAAATATTGACTAGTACAGGTGTTTGGGGAGATATCTCTGTGGTGTTTGATGGTACTAGACTTAAAAGTGAAGTCCTATTGCCATCTAGTGATTGGCTTCTAGGAGGTAGAAAGGCCAGTGATTCTCTAAAGCAATGAGGACCTTTTCTAGGGTGATAAGGGAGAGATAAATACTGTGCTGGTCTAAAAGGCCAAGAGCAGTACCTTTTGATGTGCCATGCTGTGCAGGACAGGAATGGCTGGGAATCACAGTGGCAGACATCAGTTTCCCATATTTTGCCTTTGTCAAGTTAAAGGTCATTATGATGTACATGAACTCTGGCTGCAGGATGAAAACCACTATTGCTACAGTTGCAACATATCACACAAATTGGGGATAATTCTTTCCCCGGTGTCTTTTTCCCTGAATTGTGAAGAAGTGTTCGGGTTTGCTGCTTCCAGGTTTTTTAAGAAACAGCAGTGAAATATAGCTGAGAGAGTTATCTGAGTTGTGTATTAAAGAATACACTGCAGAGGGAAGTAAGCCTATTTTATAGGAAGTCCTGATGTTCCCTCAGATGGCTCAGTTGTTGCTTTTCCTGCAGTGTGACTCCTTTTTTATTGCAATTTGGTGGAGCTGCTTCTTTTAAAAAAATAAATATGGTGTTACTCAGCTCTTCCCTTGTGAGGTGGCTGTGTACAAAGCCATGTTTCCTTGCTCAGTAGGGAATGTTTAAATATTTGAACCACTTCTGAAGTTTTTATGGTTTTTGCATACTAGAGAGAAATTTTTAAGACTGTGTTATTATTGTGTGTTTATAGATATTATGTACATGACTGTCAGTTTGTAGTAAAGGAAACCTCCCATGCTTTCACAAATGTGTCAGTGTTTTATGGGCCAGTGGCATCCACAGCCATACAGTGGGCTTGTTCAGTGTATTTTACAGGTAGGATGGTTGTGTAAGGGATTATATCAATGTCCTTCTATACTCTTCTGACCCTCCTTGTGAGTACTTCTTCCAAGCCTAGGTTAAAGCCAAGGCTTCTGATTTTGTTTAGAACTATGTCGTACACATGCACAAATTAAAATTCTGGTGTTGGTATGATGTTATTTACAGACATCGTCAACTGTTCTCATATGTGAATATGAAGCTTTTTTTTTTTTTGTGAAGCAAAAGAAACTCTTGTGAGAAAGTCTGTGAAGGGGTACATGTCATCTTTGTTTACAAAACAGAAGTATGCTACTCAGTTTCTATCCTAAGTAATTGGAAGGAAATGGTTTCCTTTGTGTATGTCCAGTCACTCATTATTTCCTTGTAAAGGAGATGATGGTGTAGTAAATTGCACAGCAGTTGTCCCTTGTTCTCTTGAGCAGTCCTGTAATCATAAACTTGAAGTACAGTCATTCCAGTGAAGCTGCTGTGGGCAACTGCTGGAGAGGAATCTCTACATTCTGGAATTGGCATTAATGTATCCTGTTATTGAATTGTAGGGGAGGTGTTTGACTATCTGGTTGCGCATGGAAGAATGAAGGAAAAGGAGGCTAGAGCTAAATTTAGACAGGTACGTATAACATTCCAATACATCAGCTTTCCCCCTCACCCCTGTTTTTAATGCTGAAATGAGTAAAACAGCTGTCCTTTGCATTTGACTTATAGCAGTATTCAGCGTGTTGTGGGCTTGTAGCTCTGAGTAAGAAAGAACTTAGGTTGCAGTAGCACTTTGAAGGAGTCAGTAGTCTGTTCAGTGGTGCTGCTTTCCTTAGTGCTGAGTGCCAGGCTGTCCAGGAGTGCCAGAACACAGAGACTGCATGGTTTGGAAGTGTATTCCATTCCAAAATGCATTTCCTCTTGGTTACTTGCATATGTCCTTAGCTCAGCAGGTCTGTAACATTTTGGAAGTTGTTCAAATGTAACAGGCTACAAAGAGGCCAGTTCCAAAATGCAGACAGTGCATTTAATAGGGATCCATTCACATCCATCTGCTTACATGAGAAGAGACTCTTTAATAGTTGTTCTAAAAAGTCACAGAAAAGTAATTTCTAGACTTGTTAGTTTGGCTTTCTTTATGATGGATAAGCTAGCCCTGCCAAGACGTTGGAATTTTATTGATCTGTGAAAAGCATTTCCATTCTATAGTAAAGCAGTACTGAACAGATATTTTTGCATAACTATTTTAAATCCAAATGTCTGCTCTTGTAGCATCTAGAGTTTCAGATCTGACCGGTCTGATCCCCTTGTTTTCTGCTCTTGTGCAGAAATTTGTAAATGCCTATTCCCTTTGGTCACTTGGATAGCCTAGATAATGTTGTGAAAAATAAAAAATGTCAAAATAATGCTCCAGCTTAATGACACTTGAAAATGAGTAGGGACAAGAGTGTTTTATTGAATGGTATGTAGGGGTTTTAAATTGCTGGATCATGGCAGTGATGTGTCAGTTTTCCTGTTGGAAGGGGAGGCTCTGATAGTTTCACTTCTTAAGCATAGCCATAAATGACAGAAATTTTATATAAGATATGAGACTTTCAGGAACTAAATTAATGGCTTTCCTTTGTTTTCTCTCATCTCTTTAAATCTTTTATTTATCCATTTAAATATTTTTTGGGGGAAAAAAACCACACCAAAACCACCACCACCAAACAAACAAAACAACCCAAAAGCAGCTGCAGACTTCATATCCCCAGAAGTTATTTGTGGTTACTGGAGTTATACAGCTCGATAGTAAGGAAAATTTTTCTTACTCTTCAACAAAGTCTTACAGGTCTTTTTACAGCTGCTTCCTTCACTTTCATATTCTGGTAGGTAGAGAGCTTTCCTTTGTGATTGAAGGTTTCTGGTTCATGCTTCTGTGCTGTGTTGGAGTAAAAGTGGTGGGATGTGGACTAGTCATTCCCACTTCAGCCATCTCTTCTAAATCCCAGGCTGTTGCCTTTGTAATGTCACTTGAAGAGCTTCAGAGTAACTTGAGAGGATTGACTGTTCTCTCTCAGATGTGAATATTGAAAACTTCTACTGATACAGTGTCTGCTCTCAGTCCTCAATTTCTTTTATCAGGAGCTGTGTGGAAAAAGATCTTGCAGTAATTACCTTGAAATTACATGTTTCTTCAACAAATACCTATTTTTTCTAACAATTTGACTCTCCTTTAAGTGATAACTTACAGAAACAGGTCAAACATGTTTTACAGGTACACTTAGTGTTTAATTTTATGGGATACTGTGGATAGTCCAGGATATATGTAGCTTCATTTTCAAAAAGAAATGTGGAGGAAAAGAATTTAAAAGGGAGTTACCTGCTGAGCTGGGTATTTGGCTCATCAAGAATTGGTTTTATGTACTCTCAGCTTGAAAATTTTTTGAGTTGGTTTGTTGGAGTTTTTTGGTTTTTTTTTTTAATTTCAGTAGAATAAATGTTGTTTTTAAAGATATATAGATGGCCTCACTTGTATGCACTGGAATACACTTTTCAGTTTCTTCTTGCAAGTCTCCTGGTGCAGACAGCTGTGCTCTGTCCTCCCACAACAGCTGACTTCCTGGCTGCTGATCTCAACCAGTTTTAGAGGACCTTGATCTAAAAGAAGGGAGGTTCTTGAAAGCTTCAAAAGACTCAGTTCCTGGAAAAAAAGAGAGAACCCTAGAAATATGCAGAGGAGAGAAACTGTAGCACAAGCTGATTGGGCTTTGCTAGAGAGAAGAGCATTCATGCAGGACGAAAGTCAGGTAACTTTGATCAGAGCTTGGCATTTTGTTAGATGCTAAAGCTCAGGCTGAGGGACAGTGTCAAAGGAAACGAGATCTTGCTGGGTTCACAGGTCAGAAAACTATTCATTTCACCTTACTGTAGTCCTGGAATAGCTTCGTATTGCTTTTGGCCATTGTTGAAGGAAGAATGCACTCTGCAGACCTTTTATCTGATGCAGTGCAGCTGTTCTCTGTTAGATAGAGACTTATGACATAATAGTCTTTTTTTTTTAATTTGTTAACTGTTTTAGCAGACAGTGGCTCTTTGTAAACTGAAGAAACAGTTGTGCTGTGGTATTGAGATTAGTTCTTACAATAGGTTGTATTATATCTTGTTTTCAGATCATGTTTCTTCTTTCAATAGATCCGATTTCTGGATCAAACACTTGTGTTCTGTCTGAGGAGACACTTCCTCTGTAGCAGGCAAAGAGCAGAATTCTGTAATTCTCTCTTCTTTGCTTGTTAAAAATAAAAGGAAACTATTTTTTAGACCATTTTGTTACATATACCTAAGGTTTTTAGCAGGAAAATGGAACGTAAAAGACAGTAATCATATTATTCTAGTTGCACTTGACAAGGAACACAGGAGAAGGTACAAAGTCTAAAAATACAACTATGCTATACAGGTTTTCATTTCAAACTCCTTTTGTGTAGCCATGTGTGAGAAATTCAAATTGAGAATGTTTTGCATTCTTAATGTCCCCTTGTTCTTCTTCCCCGTTACAGACTTCCAAGCAGTTCTGCTTCAGTCTCATCCTTTTTCCACAGGAAAATCTGAGGCAGAGCAGCAAGTCTCCTTAAATTTGTGTGTATTAATTCCCTCTGTTTTCTGCAAGCAGTAAGATCTGGCCACCTTCAGTTTTCTCGCTGTTTCCCTGCTGAAGCAGTTTAGAATTCGTAATGCTGCAAGATGTTAGGACAGATGTTGGAAAATTAAAAAATCCACAAAATACATCTTATTGGTGTGTTCCAGTAAAGCATCTATTCTTTTGTCATTTAATCCTTATAGAGAATGATTCCTCTGCCTAGAGAGAACTTCTTCAAAACCTATGTTTATACAGGTTTTAAAATCACTCTTTAGAAAAGTATTTAAATGCTCCAATTGTTACTTCTAGCAAAAAGCTCAGATGCTTTTTCCCCTCTTCTCCTCATCTGACAAGTGTCAGAGAATTCCTCACACAAGAAGGTTAGGAGTGAAGGAGCCATCAATGGAAACAGTGATGGCAGGTGGAAGACAAGGGATTCAGTCTGGTGCAGCCGTGCTTTGTGCTATTTTTCAATCAGTTATGACTGCTGTTCTTCAATTATTAATGTCCTACACATTGCATTATTTCCCTTCATGTGGATTAGACTCACCCCTGCAGTCTCTGTTGCAATGCAGAGTAGTTCAAAAGCATCTCCAAAGGAAACTACTGATTGATCATCTGCTCAACCTTCCGCTCTTAGGCAGTCACAATAAAGCAGTTCAGGAGTGAGTGGTAATAGTGCAGTGTCTCTGCAATCCTGAATAAAGCCCGAGGTGTGTTTGTCATGCTGTCAGCACTGGAAACCATGCAGAGTGAGCTTGTGACTGGTGCTGAGGTAATGGTAGCAGAGAGAAAAGGAAGGGAAACCAAAAGGACGGGACAAGTGGTGGTATGGGAGCACGTTGGCATTTCAGTAACTGTAAAAAACTGAACTTGGAGTCTGAAAGAGGGAAGCAGTACATAAAGGAACAAGCAAAACCAGAATGGAGGTGTAGGGAATGGAAATAGTAGTTCAACTTTCCATAGACTGCTTAGCTTCTAAGGTGGCATTTTGCATGTGAGTGATTCAATAACACGGGGCACAAAGATCACTTTGGTCCTTGTGTTTCAAATACAAAACTTACTGGTGCGTGAGTTATTTGACCTACCAAGAACCTACCAAGGATTTTCATGCTCTCTAAATATTCAGTGAGAGTACCCTTGCTCCTTACCAGTACAGGAGGATCCTTACACTAAGCTGGTGATCTGATCATGAGTTATTTTCTTGTAACAGTAATGCTACCTCATCTTTCTGCTGGGGAAGTCGTCTTACTCATGAAGGAAGACTGAAAATATATTTATTTAAGAGTAGTTACTATTTTTATGTGCAGTTCAGTTATTTTAAGAAGTCATAACATCTGCCTCAATTCTGACCATGTATGCATGATAATATGCATTTGACTGCATTTATGATCATGTAAGAATTATACTTGATCCAGCTTTTCCATACATGTGAAGTTCTGCAGCAATGCTTATGACTCTAAGAAGCAATGTGCTAGGACACTGCACTGTGTAAAGAGCTTGTATGGTTTGCTGTATAAAGCAGGAAAAACTTCATGTTATTTGGAAATTATGATGGTAGAAATTATTCCATTACACATGAGAGACATAAGGGAGTTTTTCCATTGAGCTTGCTATCGTATGCAAAATACACTAAACCATATGCACTTGGACAGCAGATCTCTGTCAGATGCATAGTTGCTTCTCATTGCATAAGTTTTGACAAACAGGCTGTTTCCCAGTAGTTTCTCATGTAACTAAAGCCTCGTGTTACATGAGACATGTAACTCTTTTCTGTCTGGCATGGCATGAAAAATCACCTTTGGAGAGGGCCTGGCAAACCTCAGTCCAGGGGGAAAGCTTTTATAGCTGTATACACTATTGGAATGGAAATACTTCAGTAACCTTTCTGAAAGTCATTGCTTCTACTGGTCTATAATTAGCCACACAGGAAAAACAAAATCCTCGTTCAAGTATAGGAGAAACCAAATAGATCAAATAACATCAAAGTTATTCAGCAGCTTTTTCCCAAATATGCTGGTCACTGTAGTGGTTGGTTGTGTAGCTCTGACTGGATAACTTTGTGTCAACTTCAGTAATAAAAGTTGAATTTTTTGATTAAAACTCCTGCTTCTTTGAGATGTCACTTACATAATTTGGCTTGTTTTCTATCCAGATAGTATCTGCAGTGCAGTATTGCCATCAAAAGCATATTGTTCATAGAGATCTTAAGGTGAGTAGGAAAAAGTGTGTGCAGTGTATGTGTGTCAGCTTCTGTACCTGTGGGTGTGATCTTTATTGTGTATAAAATAGAATTTATACTGAGCTTCCTGATTTATTTATTTATTTATTTACATGTGTCAAAGCAAGTTTTGAGAAATATTCTCAGCTTAGAACCAATTTAAATAAAAGGAAGAGGATTTATAAGGCTTTTAAATACAGACATATAATGGCTGCTGAAAGATAGTCTCTCACCCAGTGGTCACATTCAGATCTGGTACAGGTCAGTGTTAGCTGAGAAATCTTTTTTTTTTTCTTTTTTTTCTTTTTTTAAGGTAGTTTGATAGAGATATGGCAAGAGTTGGTGTCGAACAGAATGAATTATCAGTAGTGACAGTAAAACTGAAGTATGGCTTCTTTATAGCTTGGCATGAAACAGCATATCTCCTCTTTAAACTGTGCCTTTTATACTAATAGTATTGCTACTTAGTTTGTTCAACATGTCAGAGCTTTGTAATTTAAAGAAGGAAAAAAAACCACCACCACCAAAAAAAACCCACTTGAAAACAGTTTAAAGGTTATGTTTATTACCAAACTACTGCAAGAATACCACATGCTGTCAAGTATGGATAGTGAGACTGTATCTTATTTTCATCTGAATAGATCAAAATGTAAGATGTATTTCTGCGGAGAAAACAAACACATGGTAATAAGTTTCCAGGCAGTATAACAGCTCCCATAGTCTGAAGCCATTGAACAGAGATTTTAAAAACAGGATATGCTAATGATTGACTAAAGCACACTAAAGACCTTGCAAGGAAGGGAATGTTGACAGGTATTTCAGCTTTCTGCCTTTTAAGAATGAGTAAAAGCAACCACTAGCATTCTAAATCAAGTATTGTATCCATCTTACAAACCATTCTTTCTCTTCCAGGCTGAAAATCTATTGCTAGATGCAGATATGAACATTAAAATAGCTGACTTTGGTTTTAGCAATGAGTTTACAGTCGGAAATAAACTGGACACCTTTTGTGGCAGCCCACCATATGCTGCTCCAGAGCTCTTTCAAGGGAAGAAATATGATGGACCTGAAGTAGATGTTTGGAGTTTAGGTGTTATTCTTTATACTCTTGTGAGTGGATCTCTTCCCTTCGATGGACAGAACTTAAAGGTAGCTTTTTGTAGAATATGTTGGCCATGTTTATCTAATATTTTAAGTGCTTTGCTGCTTACAACCTACTGTCTGTTCTTGTTCTGTTACCAAGGAACTTAGAGAAAGAGTGCTAAGGGGAAAATACAGGATTCCTTTCTACATGTCCACAGACTGTGAAAACCTCCTCAAACGCTTCCTGGTGCTAAACCCAACAAAAAGAGGCACTCTAGAGGTAATTGCACAAATAAGGTGCATCAGAAAGCTAGACATTATATTTTGCAAACTACATTTTTGAGCTGTAACTTATTATTGCCATACTGTTCCTGTTATATTTGGAGTGGGCTCTGGAGGTGGGATTGTTGATGAAAGCATATGACCCTTTTTAAAGATCTTGTTTACTGGGGTTGTAGCACACCTGACTCCAGTTGCTTTCAAAATCAATGTGTCACAACACTTTCTATGTCATATAACTTTTCTTGGTGGTTAGCTTGTGGATTCCTGCATTAATGGATGATCTACCACATTGTTTTCCACATGTTCAGTTGTAAACTGGAGGTACTAACTGTTGTAGTTGCCTTCTGCCTGCCTTTTGTACCATCATGGAGGAGAAAAGGCCAAAACAGAGCTTCCATGGACTTCTGTTAGTGGAGCTTGGAATTCCAAGGCATGTTGAAGTTGTCACACTGCTCCTAGTCTGCATTGCAGGCTTTTGGCTCTCAGCTGTGAGCTGGAATACAGCTGACTGGGGAGCAGCTTGCCTTGATGTGCATAGTTGGTTCTCGTCACTGGAGCAAAGCAAAACTGAATAGATGCTGGGAATGTTCTGGAAAATAAAAACTAGGAAAGACCTTAGTGTTTGTTACATAAAGAAATTGTTCTTCCTGCAGATTGTTTTCTTTGCTGGTAAGTGTAGTTTACTAACAAAACTTTTTTTTTTCATAGCAAATTATGAAGGACAGGTGGATCAATGCAGGGCATGAGGAGGATGAACTTAAACCTTTTGTTGAACCAGAATTAGACATCTCGGACCAGAAAAGAATAGGTAATAGAGTACTTTCCAGAGCATGATGCTGTTTGCATGATGTGGGAGGGTTTTTTTTGTCCACTACCACTCTGTATTTATTTGCCATTTGGAAAAAGTAACTAATATTTTAAAACTGATACTTGATCAGCTTTATGTTCTCAAAATGAATAATTCTGTTTTAATTCTTTAAATGTTCCATGCATTCTCTTGAACACTCAGCCAGCCTGAACATCAGAGTTTCTGTTACTTTACAGAATGTCTGTTTGGTTTTAGATATCATGGTAGGAATGGGATATTCTCAAGAAGAAATTCAGGAATCCCTTAGTAAAATGAAGTATGATGAAATCACAGCTACATACTTACTGCTAGGAAGGAAGTCATCAGAGGTAAGTACCATTCCTAAAACTGCAAAGAAGCAAATCAGAAAGTGTCCTTAGCAAAGTTAGAAGCAAAAATTAAGTCCGTTACAATAGACATTGCATTCCTGCACAAAAACCCATTGCACTTAAAGTCATGTTGTTCTAATCATCAGCAGTCCAAATGATGCAGATTCGTTCTCACCTGATTTTGAGCCAGTAAATTCTTGCCTTTAGGCTCTCCAGAACTGCCCTGTTTGCTCAGCAGTTACTCCTCTGAAGGATTTTGTATGCAGTTACTGTCCTGTCTAGTCTAGGAGCTCAAGTGTGAATATGCCAGCTGTAACTATTTTAAGAGAACCAAGGAGCAGGACTGACCAACCTGAAAAAGTTCTTGCATTGTAAATTACCTTTCCATATGATGCTGAGAGGGCTCAGCATCAGTAAGCTGCTCTTAGTTCCTCTGCTGGAGGAATTGGTGTGGTGGCCTCTACAAAGTGTATCCTCTCTTCCTGTTAAAACCTCGGAGAAGTCTGAGGGGAGAGTTCTGAAAGGACAAATGGATTTTCTTTACTGATTATCCTTTGAGGAGCTGCAAATTCCGCTGAGTTTTACCTAAGACAGTTGTACAACAACCCAAAAGAAGGTGGGATCTCTTAGCAACTGCCTGTGCCATCACTAATTTCCCATGTAGCAGAGCCATCTTCCGCCTCCCTGTTCCTGCTCCCGTAATGTGGTGGATGTTTTAATTCGTTTTGTCTGACCTCCTTGTTTTAATCCTCTCATTTGTATTGTAGTTGGATGCAAGTGATTCAAGCTCCAGCAGCAATCTTTCACTTGCCAAAGTTAGGCCAAGTAGTGATCTTAATAATAGCACTGGACAATCTCCTCATCACAAAGTTCAGAGAAGCATATCTTCTAGCCAGAAACAGCGGCGGTACAGTGATCACGGTGAGCATTTCTCATTTTCAGTGTTGCAGAGTACAGTGGCTTCCAGTTCTGCTCAGTTTCTGGATTTGTCTCCATCCCCCAAGTGTTAGGAGGATGACAACAGCGTAGTTTACAGCATAGTGGTTAAGTATTTCAGCGAATAACTGATTTTTTTTAATTGGTTTTGTTACAAAGTCTTCAAAAGAGCTTTTACAGGAATGCTGAATACACCAACTTAATTCTCTTGTTCTGCCTTGTGTTGTCCCTTACATTCCTGAATGTGCTGGCAAAGTCTCGTTACACAAATTGAAGAGAATGTTGCAACCCCCTTTTTCATGAAAAGCACAGCACTCCTCCCCCATGCTCTTGTATGTCTGTTCAGCTTTTGTTTTCTTTTGACACTAGTAGGTCAGCTTGTGTCTAAAATGTGAAGAAATGTCAGTTTGCCAATATTTCTGGTTTCCTGTTTCCTGAGGGTAGTGTCACTTGGTTGTCCTGCAGGAATTCCATTTCTAAAGAACAATGACTCTGACAAACTTACAAATCTTCTGCTTAATGAAAGTGCAATATAGTAGATTAGGATTTTCTAAATGTCTTAAACATCCTCCTGCTCAGACACTTAACTCATGAAAGGAATCCCAGTTCAGGCCTACATTGAAATACCTTGAGTGCATTGAGAGGTTGCTTTCAATGGTGAGTCTTCTGGGATGCCAGTTACTGGCTTTTTTGATACTTTTAAAACATGTTTTAGCTATATATTATATACTTACATGTTTATCTATTTATATATATTTTTTATGTCTGTGTATATACATACACTTTTGGATTAATTCTTATTAAAATACCTAACTACAAAGTTGATGTAACTTGGTGTATCCTCTTCAGGTGTAATTGAGTTGTCAGAGGACACAATCCTGACACACCCACAGGCTTTACCCAGTGTCCAGGAACCTGCTAAAGCAAGAGGGAGCTTGGGACTGTTGAAGGGGCTTCCTCATTGTCAGGTGTTATGTTGGTGAATACATTTCCATTGTGGTGAAAAATAGCTACTGAACTTCTGAGAAGAAAAATCCTTTTCCTGTTTCTTTTGTTTGTTTAAGCTGGACCATCCATCCCCTCAGTAGTGGCATATCCCAAAAGAAGCCAGACTAGTACTACAGACAGTGACCTCAAAGAGGAAGGAATTCAGTCAAGAAAATCCAGCAGTAGTGCTGTTGCAGGAAGAGGAATTGCACCAGCTAGCCCAATGCTTGGAAATGCCAGCAATCCCAATAAGGCTGATATTCCTGAACGTAAGAAAAGTTCGGCTGTCCCTAGTGTAAGTATAGACATTTATTTACCAAAACCATGGAATTTTTTGAGGTGTAAAAAGGTGTTAAACCTGTGATTTATCAGTGGTGCTGATTTTACTTTTCATTTATCAAGAGTAAATGTAGGTATTTTTTCCCTTGCAGTGTCAGCTGCTCAAGTTACCTCTTAATAGTCTGGAAGTAGTCAGTATTCACAATTAGTATTAGTAAGTCTTAGTAAACAGACACAATTTAGGTATTAAAAAAAGTAAAACAAAAAAAAGGTAGTCACATTACTCCTGATATCTCCAACTATTCCTCTGTGGCCTCTGTACAGAAGAATGAAATATCTATTTTTGTTATCCTCTCTTATAATTTCGTGTGTATAAGGAGCCACCCAATCTTTGTCCTCAAACATGCTATTTTAAGCCATAGTTATGTTGTTAAGATTATCAAAGAAATGTAGTTCTAAAAACTCTTCAAAGGTGTATTTCAGCCTGTATTCAAAGCAGTGTGCCTGGCTTTTGTCCTTGTGGGCTTCCCCCACCTGCCTCTAAACCACAACAACAACAAGAAAAACATACAAAAGGAGCAAAAGTAGTGAATGTACATGGTTTAGCAGTAGGCAGTGTGCCAAGAGAAAGAAAATCCTTTGTTCAATTTGGATTTAACTTGCGTTCTCTGTGGTCCTTCCCTCAAAGGCAAAGTTGGAAGATAATAATGCTTCAGTCTTGTAACATTTAATTTCTAAAACTTTGGAATTTGTCTTGAAAAGCTTCCTTCTTTTCAAAAGAAAAAAGTTCAGTCCTTTATTGAAGTTGCAACAGAGTGATTTTTATTTTTTAACTTATCCCACAAAGCTGTCATATTTGTTTGGTCGTAATATTCAGCACCATTACTTACGACAAATGAGAACAGAACTTCCTGAGCTGCAGCCTTTTGACAGACTGGAGCAAAAGAAGTAAAATGAAACTTGTTTTACATTATTGGCCCTGTACTGTCAGTTGGCTCAGTGGCTAGTTGTGACTTGGCTTGAGGATATCAGCACAAGTGTTTCCTTGGAAAAACACATCTTCTACTGTAGCAGCTGTTATTCATAAATGTGAACAAGAACTCAGGATTTTGGGGGACTCTCTTGGTTTTTGTGGTCCCCCACACTTTCCGTTTGTTCTTGATCAGTCCAGAAACCATTCAGATTTTTTTTCTTACATGACGGTCCTTAGCTATTGAATCTCAAAATGGTAGGATAATCAAATCAGTTTTGTCCTACATCTGACTTTACTTGGTATTGTATGGTGCCTTAGTCAAGAGATTTGTGTCACAGTTACAACATACTTTACATTCAGTATCTTTTCATCTGCTATTCTAAGCCACTCCCAAATCTCCAAATGAAGATTTATTCCAGTAGGCTTATTCCAAATTTCTTACTACTGTACCTGAAATAAAATTTCAGCTCATAACCATAGGATACTTCCCTGACTCAGTGGGGAACTGTTCCAGCTGATCTTTTGCAAGCAGTGATACCAGGTGGTGAACACGAAATCAGTCTTATGCTGTCACTCAACAATTAGTGTTTAAAATTGTCTTTATAGCTTTTTATAGCTCTTCACACCAGACAGTGCAAACTCTCTTTTTTTTTTTCTTTCTTTCCCCCTGCTGAGGATGAGTCTTTGGCTTTCTGGTTGTTGGGGATGAAGGGAAGCACTGACTTTTTACACATTTCCTGCAACTGATTAGGGAGTTCTATTTCTTACAGTGTTGGCATGCATCTAGATGGAAAAAGATGATTGGAGTTACCATATTGTCCTGAGGTTGAAAAAAGTTTGAGGTGAAGCCTGAGGTTGAAAAAAAGTTTGAGGTGAAGAGAGTTTCTGTTCTACTGAGCACTGAAGTTCTAAAACCTGTAATATGATGAAAAAATGCTGAAGTGATGGAAAAATGCTCTATAAAAACAATTATTATTTTGACAGAACAGCAAAAGCAGTAGAACCAGTCCTTGCTGGAGACCCTTAGTCAGTTGTGTGCTACTCTTATTAAATAACAAAGCTTACAAGCATGCACTTAAGGATAAGAGTTGTGCTTGTAGAGCAGATAGCTAAGTCTGAGACTGGAGTGAGTGGCTCCAAGCTGTACTTCTAAAGTTGACAGAGTGTTTAAACTCTTGTAAACCAAATAGTTCTGCAAGCTGAACAAGAACACATCAAAAATCTTCAAGCTTATTAGGCAAATACCAAGTTAATAATAAAAACCTGCTACAGGCATTGGATATTTAGCAGGAATTGGTAACTCTGTGTTTTAATAATTCCTTGTTTATTTCTTAGCACTTTGGATTTTTCCTCAATGTTGCAATAAAGCTGCCCCAGAACCCTTAGAATAGCCTTAAGAAAACTGGAAGAGGAGACTAGGTGGTACATTTGGAAAATCATCCAGGACCGAGTACTATACTTGTGCTCTTAAGTAAATAGCTTGGTTCACTATTGTAAGTCAGAAGCTGGTTTTCCTTGCCTTGGTGTCTCTTAATGGGAAAATAGCCTGCCTGAGCAGTGCACACAAGACTCTCTCTAGGAAAAGAGGAGGACTCTGTGGCACAAACCCATCCTTTGTGCTGTGATTGGACCTTGTGCATGTGCTCACAAGTCTCAACATGTGCTTTTGCTGTGTCAGCTCCTCCTGCAAAGAAGGCAGACGATGCCATGAGGATGAACTTAGGCAGCTAACCCTGACCCTAGGGGTTTTCATTCCATCAGGGAGTGGGTGCTGTTGACACCAGTTTCCAGTGCTGTGCACCTGTGCTGTTTAGTCATGTCCAGAGATTAACAGTCTGTAGATTGGCTGAACAAAAAAGTCACAGCTGAAGAGCTTCCTTGATGAATCGTGAAAGGTCATATACTAGAAAGTGTAAAGGCCCCAGTACCAAGACTATTCTTGCTAAAACTGAAATTGGAAACCTTGAAATGCTTAAATCTCTTCTCCTGACCTCTGAAATCCGAGCCAAACAGGAAAAAGAAAACATACTGATGCTTCCATTTTTGCATTTCAAAATGAGCTGGAAAAGTGTGTCCTTGTAGTCCTCTAATTTCAGATATGAATACCAAAACTTGCCCTCTCCCAAACCTTAAAATACATAGTATTAAATACACAGTCTCTGTGGTCCAGCACAGAGATTGCAGTCTTGTCTTTCCAGATGTGCAACATGACAGTACATTGTTATGTTATGTGATGTCTTCTCAAGGGAAACCAATATTTCATGTTCAAAGGGAGCAGGTGGAAAAAAGGAAGTCACTGATTATTGTGCTTATTTCCCACCAGATGACCATTGTTGGATATTTTAGGTGCTTCATTCTCTTGTATGTTCAGAACACAGGACAAAATGATCTGCAAATACCACTAAGCAATACTTCACTGCACCATTGTTTTGTGAGGCCTCCACAAAATGTCCTGCTCTGTGTGACCTCCCAAGAGCATATAAACAAAACGTCACCTTAGGTGCACAGCTTTCATTGCTGGCAAGCTTAGTAAAGAGAGGGGAGTTTGCAGAGTGATAGATGTCAAAGGAAAGTAGAAGCATTAGTGGTGGGGGTTTTTTTAAAGAAGTAAACATATTTGAAGACAAGGGATGTGTAAGGAGTAAAGTACAAGGAAAGGGCCAGGAAGATTTCTGCTGGTGCTTGGCACATGCCTATTCGTAAGGAATATCCAGTGAAGAATGCTTGAGAACCCTTCAGACAGCTGTGCATGCATCTTAGGATTTAAATAATTGTTCTACTGATCTAAAATACTCTTGGTAGTCTTTGTACTTTTTAACACCAGGAGGTTGTGCACTTCACTGTTGCATTTTCATTTGTAAATTTTGTAAAAAGATGTGTAACAAACAGGTCAGCAGCCTCTTAGACGAGATGTCTTCATTGTTAAATATGCAGCTCAAGGACTGTGTTGCTTGAGCCTCCTTAGATAGCAGATATTTTGCTTTAGGGCACTGGAGGAGCTTTTGCTGGTTGTTGAGAATACTCCACTTTAACAGTTTTATTTCAGGTTCGGAAACAAAAAAGGTTTGGCTACTCTGCTTTTGTGCTTGAACTAGTTTTTCCTTTCTTTTTTTTTTTTTTTTTAATCCTTCTTGCCATGACTCTCTCCTGTGACCGTTTATGCAAAACCTTTTCTTAATGCTATTTTTAAAATCCGCTGAGTTTCCCTTGTCCGTCATAGCATAATTCTTCAAAGAACTCCAAAAGGTTAGTTGAGCATGAAGTCCCCTGCCTGATTCTTAGTGGCCCTCCTTACTCAACATGTGCTTATCCAGGTGCTGACCAGTCATTCCCTTAAGCTGGCCTCCTCCAAGACTTTCCCCAGAAGTGATGTTTGAAGTTAAGAGACTTTTTTTGCTTCCTGCTTTGCCCCGTGATCCTTTTCTTTAAAGAAAACTTTTAAAGGTTTTTTTTCCACTTTTCCAACCATATGCAGTTTCCTGTGTTTTGTTCTTGGGGTGGGGAGAAAAAATACAAAGGCTTGCCAGCTTTTACTTCCTCTACGACCTGGGGGTGCATGTTTGTCTGGACCACCATGCTTTTCCTACAGTAATTGCATCTAACTCTTTATAATTCTGTTATCTGTGAATTACCTATAGCTTCTCAGTCGTTCCTGGAAAATTGACCGCCAACTTGGGCATATCTCCACCCTCTTTCTCTGTAAAGACAGAGGCAAAGTAATTCTATTTCTTTTCTCCCCTCTAAAGTAAGGTCTGTAGTTTAAGTTCCCCTGGTACTCTTGTCCTCAATGTATTATGCTTGTATTTAAATGTGTATTTTAAAAAATGTCTTACTAAAATTCTCTGCAATTTGTCTCTTACTCTTCCCTGTTTTTAAAACTTGTCTAGTGTTTCATAGTATCTTAATATTTAAAAGTCCATGTTTACCTTCCCACTGAATTTTACCACATTTGTTTGTTAAGTCTTTGCTTTTCCTATCTTGTTTAAGGGTATGATTTTAACTTAAAGGAAAATTCTCCAAGCTACAAGTGGTAAAGTATTTTGAAAATAGGCTATAAAGATACAGACTATCCAGATGTAGACGAATGCTATGTATGCTGAGAATTTGTAATTCAGAGCATTTGTAATTAATAACTTTAAGGAATAATAATTTTGAGCCATGAATATGAAATACAAGAACTTGTTAGAATTATTTTTTTCTGATTGTATTGTTCCTTAAAAATACTAGATGGAGTTTGTATATGAAGTCATTTAATTATTGTAAGTTTTAGAATTGTGTAGAACTAGCATTAAGTAAAAAGCCTTCAATTGTATGCAGACTTAACCTCAGAAAAGCCTTTTGTGGGGAATAACAAGCCTATGTTTTTTAATTGTAGAATAATACTACCCCTGGAGCAATGACACGGCGCAACACATATGTTTGTAGTGAAAGAACCACTGCTGATAGGCATTCAGTGATACAAAATGGCAAGGAGAACAGGTATATGAAATGTCTTCCTATGGTGTATGTCCCTTGTCTTCACCTTTCCAAAAAAATTGTAATGCCTAATTTAAAAATCACTAATATTCTAATGTAATTCTTAAGGAAAGGTGAGTACAGATCTTTGATTATGGAGCACGTGTAAGTATGCTGGTGTTTGGGTTTTTTCCTCTGTTTAATTTTATAGTCTTTATACGTAGAATGTAAAAGGAAGTTTCTAATTTCTGGTTAAATACATTAAATATTTGTAGCAGCCTTCATCTTAAATCTGTTGTGAACTCCTGTGGCCAAACAGCATATACCTGCAGAAGAGCCTTGTTTAGTGTCAGACTACAAAATCCATCTCTCTTGAGCCATTGTCTTTTTACATTTCACTCTAAACTCTGCTTCATTGGGGTTATTTAAGGTACCATTTTTTGCTGCAAAGTCTCAGGGAGAAGGTAGTTTCTCTGAGCAAAGATGAAATAGTGGTAAGCCATTGTCTTGGACTAGCGGTGTTCCTTGCTGGTAATCTGGTAGTCTAATTGTTTCCCAGGATTTACAGAACTCAGCTGCTTCCCTCCTCAGGGTATCTCCATATCCTGAGTGAAAACAGAGAAATAACAAATCTCTTCTTGCTTTACTGAATGAAAGCCTGACTAGAGCATGAATAGAACTGGAGCTAACCACTTCATGTGTTGGCTCTGTGGTCACATCTATTGCCTGCCATCCTCTGAAGACTGAGAAGAGCTGTCAGAAATCATGTAATTGTGAACATAGATATCAGGTATAGAGTAGCAACTGGGAGGAATGCCACCAGATTTCCTGGCTGGCTGAAGAATTTTAGGTTCCAACCCTTCTTCTCAGAATTTTACTGCTGTCAAAAGCTGGTAACAATTAAGTAATTAACCCTTACCAGGAAAGCACCCAGATTGGTGGTACTTATAGGAATGTGTACCCCTCTCCTGCTCTTCCCAGTTTTCTCCACCCCTTCATAATTTCATGGTATTTTGTAAAGGGTGGTAGGAAAATACCTATTTTCTAACTTGTGTTGAGGTTGGCAGAAGATCTGCCAGTTTTTACACATTTTCCCCCCTCCTTTTGGCAGTTTATGAGGAAGAGGGGCAAAGTTGTGATGTTGAATGGAAAGCCTGTCTGATTCCTGGAGCCTAGAGGGATAAAGAACATGATTTTGACCCTGTCTCTTCCTCCTAGCATTCTGCAAATGGAAAGTGTATCAGGAAGGAGTCAAGTATAAGTTTAAAGAGTGCCCAAAGTGTAGTTGGCCAGCTGGGCCTGCAGTCACCTGTCTTGTGAAGTACAGCACAGCTATTTGGTACTGTCTCTTACTGTGTCTGTCTCAGCCTTCATTGGTTACTCCTTGTTAATGTTACCAAGTTGTTTAGGGTGAAGCTCACCATCCTTTCTCTGATTTGATATGTTAATAGCTTTTTTCTTTCCAAATGCTCTTGGAAGAAATGAATGTTTCTGTCCATAATAGTTTTGGTAATTTTTTATTACTTGATTACTTGGTTTAATACCATTTTTGTTCATCCTTAAAATAATATCTTTGCAGTAGCTTGTCTACAATTTATTTATTACATTTTTAAAAGCTATTAGGTATTGTTTACTAGGAATGCTTGAGATTTAGATGTTCCCTTAATTTGGGAGTAACTTCATACTCATAAGGAGCTATCTTTTGAAGTAATTCTTTTTCCTCAGCTTTGAATTTCTCAGTACACTGATGTTTTTCTGGTTTGTCACATAGAGACCTTAATCCCAAAGTTAAGATTGAGTAGCACTTGGCATCTATATTAGTTGTACTTTATATTCATAATTGGTTATCCTTGTGTAATTTACTTTTTATTGTCTGTATGATATTTAAACATCATTTGCTCTTTCAAACTAGCCTTATGTGGGTCATTCAAAATGTCTGAGAATTTGTATTTTCACAGTCAGGTAAAAAAATGTCTTTATAGCTTTTATCATGTTTTTTTTTTTATTAGTACATTCATTACTCTTTATAGAGGGTTAAAAAGATAAAAGGTAATGAGAATGCATTGCTAATTGTATTACAGTTGGAGACTTGTCATTGTCTGAAATGCTTCAATACTAAACTGCATGTTCATTTTGGCACAGTTTCAGAATTACTGTGATTTGGCACAGAATTCAGAATTTACATCTGAATGTATTTTGTTGCTGTAACTGGGTAAAGCATTGGCTGGTTACATGAAATGCAGGGACTTTAATGCAGGCAAAATCAGCACAGCCATTGATGGAACTGGCTCTTCAGAATTAATCTCTAATGTTATTGTACTCTCAGCTTGGGAGAAAGTAACTCAATAAACTTGTTCTTTTTTTTTTCTTCTGTGAAGCAAGATCTGAAGTTGAACCTGGGTTTTGTACATACCCAAAGTTTCATTTAAAATTACTTCTGTGCTTTTGGAATATCTGTTGGTGGCAAATGTTACAGGCAGGAGTAATTGCTGTAAATTATTTGTTACAGATTGGATTTTAGATTTTCCATAGCTTGTCAGATATTGACTGTGACCCAGTGAAAACCTGGGAGACTTACCCTAGAAGGCAAGATGCACATATTTAAAATCTCTATTTTTTTTCTGTAGAGAAAGTGTTAAAACATTGCTCGTTCTGTTTTTTGTCTTGTACATTGAATTCCTAGAAGGCACTGTTTCTGAAAGTATGAAAACTTTAAAGAATCAATAGTCAGTAGTCAGTAGATCTAATGTTGGAGAAAGTAGTCTTGAAGACCAATGCCAGACTGGTGGAAGTAAAGAGTTGTAAGTCTCCCATCTCTACTTTAACACATTGTGTGGCTGACACAGGCATTCTGCTGGAGACGACTGTTGGCTTTCCTCCAAAACCTGAGCATTAATTAATGCACTTGGGGACTCATGAAACACTCTTCATAATGACAGGCAGTTGCTTTAAATCATTTGTAACACAAATGATTTACAACAGCCTCAGATTTTTAATAAGCCTCGGCACTAATTGGTGATTGTTAGTTTGCTGTTCCTGTGTTCCCAGGCTAGTAATCCAAGGAAGCTGATGTCTAGCAAAGCATCAGAGGAGGTCCCTTATTGATACCTTTAGATGTCACATCTTTAGAGGCAGGTGACTAAATAAATCTTGGGTCTCATGTAAAACTAGATTCTTTTGCAGCAAATGTAGAGGAAAGGAGCTGGAAGAGCTTGAGAGGCTAGTGACCAATTACTTGACTTCAGGGTATTAGTTTTGAGATGAATACTCATTTTCTTACAATTTCTGAATACCCTGGGCTAATGTAAATGCTGGGCCTGTGTTGAAGGCTTCGTTGTAAGTAGTGCTTGTAGTTTTCATCCTGATGGATTCAGCATTGTTGAGATGCATGCATGACTCAGATGGAGTTTTTCAGATCCCAAAAAGTTAAAAACTAACCAAAACCAAGTATATTTTGCTAACCATTTTCGCCAGCAGTTCAGATGTCTGTGGTGTTTTGTACTGGTGCTTTGGGAGAAGTGGGTGAGCTGACACTTGTAGCTGCACTAGCATTCTCCTCTCCAAAGTCTGATATGCCAGAATTCGGTAATAGGACTTGAGTTTGTGTGTGTAACCTTGAAGTAAGTTGGAAGTGAACATGCAGTGTCATGAAACGGTCACTGAGAATTACTGATTTCTTAACCTCGAGCAATGTTCCTGAATTACAGTTGTCTTACTTTTAAAGAAAACTTCAGATGAATGGCATGGTGGTGTGGTCTGAAAGGCCCAAAACTTCTTGTGACTTCTCACTTTTCTCCTATCCTTATCATTACTATATAATATCATTACTATATAATGTGAAGGCTGCAAAGAGTATTTTGGCCTAAAGAAAGAAATAAATTTAATGCTCTTATTTGCACATATTATACAGCTGGCAGCTTATGGGCCATTCTGCTAAGACAGTGCTCTATACTTTCCTTCAAAGCCTGAATGGTAATTTGGAGAATTTAATGTTCGTGGTCAAGCAATGAGATGCTCTTCAACAGTCATTCCTCTCTTCAGAGAACAGCAAGTGTGTTCATTGCCTACTACATGTACAGGTTCATTATTAGCAGCCTTTTTCTTTTGGCCTCTCTGGAGTTGTTAAAGATCATGATATTTTTGGTTTCAATTGTACATGAGGTCCCTCAGTTATCTGATGTAGATTTGACAGCTCGCCCAACTTCCACTAATTTCTTTTAACATCGATACATTCCAAAAACAAGGGATTTTGCTGTAGTAATGGAGCTATCATGAGTCTTTTGGAAAGTGCATTTGGTGGGGGTTTTAATGCATTGGTTATTGTTAAGAGCAATACGAGTTACATCTGTGCCTTATTCCAGTGCTTTGGCACAGAATCCTGAGTTATTCAGGTTCTATACATCAAGGAGGGTATCACTGCAAACTAATGCTGATGGTAAGAGCATAGTCACTTCATAGATGTCCAGTGCCATGTAAAGTAAGGATGCTTTTTAAGGGGAGTGTAGGGTAGTTACTGCTGTTTACATAGAAGAGGAGGGCTATTAGAGTTCGTGTTCTTTGATAAACCAGTTAATAGAAGGAAAAGTTTGCTTTTTTTTTCTATGCAGTAGTTTGTTGTTGGTCCATCATGCTCTTCTTTCTGCCTCTGCCTGAACCCAAACCCCCTCGCAGCCTGACAGAAATGTTCGCTTACGCAGCTAGCCCTGCTTCAGTTTGTACCACATCCTTCTCCAGTGTTCGGCTGCGACATCAGAAGTCGATGTCCATGTCAGCCTCTGTGCACACGAAGATGATGTTGCCTCCAATAGACAATGGCGCAGATAACTTCAGGCCTATGTAAGAACCAGAAATCGTTGTGACACTAACTTATACCCACTGCTTCTTAACTTTGTGCTGTGGAATTTTAGTCCTAGATCGTTCTAGTATATTTTGCCCACAAGATGTGTGTTTCCTCATTTTTTTAGTCTTGTTTACATTTGTCTTGTGGTGTGTCAGGCTGTCTGTGACATAATCCTGCAATAGTGAACCTTAATTTTTTTCCTATTGTTAGGAGTATTGGACATTCCCTATTGTCAAAGTTTGTGGGAGACTTTTAACTGTGTATCCTGAAGGACTTCACTACTTGGAGCGGTTCGCTTGTAGAGAATTTTGTGTAGGATACTTTCAAATTAGCAAGACTTTCAAAGATGTATGTATAGAATGTGGAGGGAGAGACATTAAAGTTACCTATTCTCTTTCCTGGGAGGAAACTTTACCGGTCTATTCTTTTATCAGTCTTCTCACTGAAACATTGTAGGCCTGGTTTATCTGGTCTTTTCCAGGATACTCCTGTTGCACTTTTCTACCTATGTAGGTTTCTGTTTCGGCAGCCTCTTAATCCTAACTTCTTACAAGTTTTGATTCCATACAGTGCTGTAATAATGTTGGTATTTCCAACCCTGGCCTATATAAAAGTGTCCGCTTACGCTTTACTGTAGAACGTAGTGTTTTGTGTTTCCTGCTGAGCCGCAGTGCCCGCGTGAAGGCGTTCTAGCATTGTTTCTCTGTTTGTTTTCTGCCCTAGCACTATTCCCGATCAGAGAACTCCCGTTGCTTCAACTCACAGCATTAGCAGTGCGACCACCCCTGACCGTATTCGTTTCCCCAGAGGAACGGCCAGCCGGAGCACGTTCCACGGGCAGCTCCGCGAGCGCCGCACCGCCACCTACAACGGGCCGCCCGCCTCGCCCAGCCTGTCCCACGAGGCCACACCGCTCTCCCAGACCCGCACCAGGGGCTCCACTAACCTCTTTAGTAAACTAACTTCAAAACTAACCAGAAGGTAAGCCTCGTCAAATGTTAATGTAACGTTTCTGGGGTTTTTTTTCTTTTTTATAGTAGGAATATCTTGTAGCTCATTGCTTAGGTGGTTTTGTCCACATTCACTGATTAATGGCTTAAATACTGCAACTTAAAATGCAGTTGCTTGTGATTTTTTCATAGCTCTATTTTAGTTACAGAAAACATTTGTTTTTAAGAGTTGAATCAAATGGGATTAAACGTGAGACGGTTTGGTCTGTGCTGTTTCTTCTGTGCTCTTCAACCTCATGTTTGAGGTACGAATGCTGCAGAGATGAAATATTGCAACTCAGTTGAAAAGATGCTCAGTGGCTGTGTGGTCCATCAGTAGATGGCGTAAACTAAGATCCCAGTCTAGATATTTGATGTAGCATTAGAAGCTCAGGTTATGTTCCCCAGTCACTTAGTCCATCAGTGTTTCCAGCATAATTTTGCTGGCAACACAGAAATAGAAATACCACAGGTGGAATGTTAGGGACAGGAGACAAAAGCTCCTGTTAGCAGTAGTGCTGCCACAGGCCATCTTAAAATAATGGCAGTGTCAGGGTTTCAGTCTAGGCAGGAGTCTGGTCAAACCTTGGAAATCTTACTCCTGTTTTGGCTTTTAATTCATGTGCAGTTTCTATGTTTGGTGTGAAGGTGTAGTGGTCTAGCCAAAGTCTAGCTTCAGCAGATGTTGCTCCTGCACTGACAGTTTTTATTCTAATTAGACTTCTAGTTTCAAGTCCATGTATTATTTAGATTAGTTGCTACAAACCTTAAAATTGAAACCCACTTTTCTTTCCTTCTGTATTTAAAACCTGTCAGCTCCCATACCATATACTTCAGACCACTGAGGTTCACTCCACAACTTGCGTTTGCAGAATTGAGGGCTTGTTTGTCTTTGCTTTAAGATAATCACCAAGCTTTTGTACACTCCTTATCAGGTGAACTTTTTTGGACAAGATCATTCTGATCTTGGCCTGCTAGCTTTTGTTTTAAGCTAATACCACATCAGCAGCAAGCCATTTCCTTCCTGTCTGTTTTATGAGTATAGATGCCTCCCTGTCAGTATCCTCTGTAGTCTCCCATTCCTACAAAATAATGCTAAGCGAGACTTCAGTTTTTCACAAATGGCTGATTTCAGTTTAGAAAGTGAATTTCTTTAAAAATGTAGAAGTTGCTTCTGTGCAAAACAAAAATACAACAGTCTGGCCTTTGATAAATGTGTTAATTTGCTCAGTTCTCTGCCAGGTAACACTTCCCTGGGAAATATTGTGCTGTAAGAAATTTGGTTTGGGTGTTTTCCCCTTCTTTCTTTGTTGAGAGAGAGAGAAGTTTAATTTGAATATTTTTTAAGTGTTAAGCCATCTGCTTTATATCAAGTGGAGTCTTAATCAGCCACATCCTTTTGGCAGTTCTTTCTTTCTATACTTTTGTTTGTAATATCCTTACTTAATTTTCCATTTGACATCCCAAATGTGGACACTCAAACTGTGAACATGCAAACTTTTCACTCAGTTGTTTAGGCAGCATTCAAACTTCTATCATTACCTCAGAGTTTCAACTTTTGCAGTGTAGTGTGGTTTTCTTGAAGAAGTTTTTCCCCACGACTTTTGACAGTAGTTTAAATTCCATCTGGACTTGATTAAGTGACATGCAGTTGTAACACAATAGCACAGTTACAGATTATTAGTTTGCACTTGGAGGATCTCTTGCAGTTGGAGCTCTGTTATATTCAGTGCTGTACAAACTACTGAGGAGGTGGATAGTGCCACTGAAGGACATGGTTATGTTTCTTCCTGTTAAATAAGTTTTTAAAACCTTAGAACTTGTTAACTTATGATAGCATTCTCTATGGGGAATCAGAAATCTTGGTTATGAGCTCCTTATGTTCTGGTGTAATTGTTACAGCTTCTGCCACTAAAATAGATAAATATTTGAGGCAGTTTTTGGCACAACATGGCTGACCTAATGTTATGAAGAAAGGAAGAAACCTAACTCTGAAGATACTCGAGATATAATTATAATAGAGTTACTGATTTTTGCTTCCTATGGGAAATATATGAAGAAAATCCAAACATATTTTTACCTGACCTTGCAGTATTTGAGTTTTAAAGTGTTTTGACACCAGTACATATTTTAATTCATAATAAATACTGGTGACATATTTCCCTGAAAAATTTGAAAGTTGCAGTGCGAAGAGTTTGACTCTTCAGACCCTAAATCATCTGCCTAATCTGAGAATGTATTGAAGTGTAATTTAATTGTGCATTTAAAATGAGGTCTTTTTGCATGTTTCGCTCTAAATGCCTTTTTCAATTTATTTTGTACCATTTTTTTGTTAATTATTATTTTGGCTTAATTTCTTTTAGAAACATGTCATTCAGGTTTATCAAAAGGTAGGATTTATTTATATTTAAAAAAAAGTGGCTCCTGCAATTAACAACAGATTTGGCTTTTCTAGCCTTGGTTTTCTGAAAACTAAACTTCCTGCTGAGAACTAAATACTTTCTTTCTTCAGAGGAAAGCATAGAATAAATCCATTAACTCATGATGATACCTAAGAATCTGTGGCACCATCTGTGTTGTATAACAAGATGCTAAGCATGCTTTGTGAATTCTTCTTTCTTTGATAGAGTTGGTAGTGCCAAAGTAATTCTGTTCTCTGTACTAATACACTTAGCATGCTTATGTTTGAAGAATGAGGTGTTTGATAAAAATGATGAAAGTATAAACAAAACATAAGGTTACAAGCAAATAAAGGTAAGTGATGTTAAATTTCTATTATCTCTCTGTTTTATGATATTTAAGAGAAAAAAAGGTTTGAAATACTGCCTGCAGCTGAGCACAGTTTTGAGTTGAACAGTTTTGTGTGGAAGATTGAATGAAGATTCAATAGCTGTGTATTTATTTTAAAAAGGAGTGCATTTTTTGAAGTGAATTGCAGCTGAAGTGCAAATAGAACACTTCAGTTAAAAACAAAAAGTACAACATTTATGCAAATTTATTAACAAAAGGGAAAAGCTAAGAAGTCTGATTCACATTTCAAGCCAAAGGATTTAATTTAGTTTTGCAATCTGGGAATGAATCAAGCTGCTATATATCTCATTAATCCACTATGATTCATGAAAATCACTTATACAATTTTGATGTGCAGGTAAATTTTCCAGTAGAGTTTTGTGATAGCCTGTTTACTTGTACCATGTATTGGAATTTCTTAAAGGGTGGTACTTCCAATTTCCCACTAGTGATCAAAACCAGGGAAATGGGGCCAAAACCAGACATCTGTTTTAGCTTTCAGAATACAAGGCTATGCACGTGACTGTAATCAGAAGTTAGTCAGACCATTTCAAGGAAGTGCTTAGATTAGGGAGTCCTGAGATATGTAAATTGCTGCCTGAGTGTGGATTTATTATGTACAGTGTGAGGCTAAAGGTACCCTACCTGATGAACTGAGTAAATTCCATGCCATGGTGATAACAATCAGTGCTCTTCCAAACATGAAGAACTGAAGTTTGGAACTGGTGTTGGTTGGCTTGGCTGGCATTGTCACAGCTGACTTGAGAAAATGCAACAGCTTAGTTAGGGAAAGAAACATCCAGCACAGCACCCAGCTGGAACTGAGCACTGGCAGTGGCTTTAACCCATCGTGCATCATGAGCTGTGGGGTGCAGACCACTCCTAAAACAAAGGATTGTGATCTCTGCAGCCCATCACAGCTGGATGCATCTACATTTGTTCTGAAGAAAGATGGGAATGCTAATATGAGTACAGTTTTAAACTAAGAACCTACTGTTTAAATTTGAGACATTGGGTAATTTTTAGACAATAATAAAAAAAATTACCTGTGACTTGAGGCCAGGGGTCTTAGACCATTGTGGAAATATCTGCTACAGCTTCCACAAATATGTCTTTTTGAATAAGAAATTTGCAAAATCTTACACCGCCTAAACAGCACCAGAGTGTGCTTTTTAAATTCTGTTTTAAGTGTCTGTGGTGTCCCCCCATACCTGATCTGTGTGTAGGTACAAAAACTGAAATTGCTGGAGCTTTTGGCAGTTTCTCCTGGGTATATATGCTATGAATCCTACTGAGCTCACTGTTCTGAAAGAGCTACAGCAAACCAGTAGCACATGTACATAGAGCCACATTAGGGCAATAAAAGTAGATAATCAGTCACTCCTTGTTAAACTGCTGAGTTTTAATATTGTACTCAGTACACAGAGGTATCAAATATATATATATATGTGTGTGTGAGTGTATATATATATATCTCTTGTACTATGCACTGTCTTTGCCAATGTGCATATTGTGGAAGTCTTTAACTTTCTTTTTCTGACAGCAAAAATGACTCAATGTTCTGGATTTTCTTGCAGCATCATTTCTCCATTTCCATAAATTGATCTTATTTTATCATCTTGCACTTTTTGGTGGTTTTCAGTATCTTTTTAGACAGTTTTCTTTGTGTTTACTTGGATTTTTAAAACACTATACAAAGATGTAAAGAACAGGAAACACAGCATAACTTGGGACAGATGTGTGGAAACAATCAGATTTGTGAAAGCCCTTCACACACCATAAGGTAGATGATGTGCAAGCATGGCATGACAAATGAGAACACAGAACATGGAACTTGTCTATGTATTTGTTCCATTCTCAACGCCAAGGAGCGTCTTGGTCCATAAAATCAGTTTATGTAAAAACACAAGCAGAAAATTTAGAGCATAAACTAGCATGGAAGTGAAGATTGTATTAGCAAGCAAGAAGGCCTCAGGGCTGCATCTGACTCACAAACCTCAACCAAAACAATCCAGGCAGTACAGTAAGTGGCTGTTCCCAGAGCAGCAGTGCTGGGCTGTGGAACTGCTCCGTAACCATGTCTGTCATGAAGGAAGGAGCACCTTGAGAGATTGGCACAGCTTTCCTAAGCTTGGCATGATGGCTCACATTTGAGGCTGCATGTCACTGAATGCAGTGCCTCCTGCTCAATGAATGGAACGTTGATGCATGGAAAAACTGAACAAAGAGGATTTTCTGAGGGGCTTCCATGAGAGAGTGTTTATTCTTTCAAAGTGGCAGGTATATTGTAAATAATGACCTTTCTTAGATTTAGAGTACAGTGGTTTACAAACTGAACACTTTGGCTTAATTTCAGACTGAAAAGAGTGTCAGAACATCATTAGGGATTTTTCCTTACAGACTTCTCTGGGCAGATGCCAGTAACAGTAAGGCTATTCATTGTTGGGGAAACTTGTTGTGCTCCCATTTTCTGCAACCTTTGGCAAGCTTCAGAACAAAACACAAAAAGTCCCACAAATATCCATAAATGTTTGCAGCTCTTAACAAAGTTGCCATCTTCCACTACGTAGGAACACAGAAGGCTCTTTGAAGTTCAAGTACTCTTAATTTTTCAGTGGAGGAGTGTTTTCTAACTTGTTGGTTGCTTTGCCCAGTAAAGCAATCATCTGAAAGGGGTGGATTTGTTCAGTTGATACACATGGTGGTTCCTAGCCACCTTTTTTTTTTTTTTTTGGTCCTGTAGAGCTGTCACAGAGGATGACTTTATGGATTCTGTATACACAGACATGAAAAATCTTTTTCCACGTTCTCCTATATCCACCATAGATAAGTAGCACAACATCTCATAAAAATAGCTACAATAACTGCCCACTTTGCATTGGGACTTACCAATTGTTTTCTTCTCATTTTTTCTGTATCTTTTTTGCTTGTGGCAGCTGTTTATTTGTCAGTGACATTGTCCCCACTGTACCTCAGAGAGCAGAGTTCTGCTGAGGTGCTGCCATGACAAGGAGCTCACAGCTGAGCACCTTTGCACTCTCTGAAGTTGCAGTTGCTTTGCAGTAGCACCTGAGTTGAATTTGGGCCAGCTCTGTGACCCATGCAGCCAGTGCTGCCACCCTGCCCCTCACAGTGCCAGCACAGCACCTGCTCCCCTGGGACAGGGACTGCCAGAGTCATCTTGCAAGGCTGATCCCTCACCACAGCCCTCAGAAGGAAGGAAAGGAGGAAATCACGCCTTGTAACACCCCACACACCCTGACAGAAATATCACTGTGCATCAGAAAATAAAGTTACTGTCTTACATTCCTGTCCCTAGACACCTGCCACCCAAACTGCTGTCACAGTTCATGTTGCTCAGGGGAGCCATGCACTGCCTTAGTCTGGATAAAAGTGTTTTACAGGCAGCATCCCTCTGAGCAGAGTTATTGCTGGTATGTTGAACAATCCTCCTGCAGCAAAGGGAAGGTTGAGGAAGATAATTTTCCCCTTAATTCTGCTTGACCCTGGGCTTTCAGTAGGTGGTAGTGATCAGCAATGTAGCTTTAGGCAATGCAGGAAGAAGGAAAGCTTAAGCTTGCTCTTGGGTGGGGAAGATGCATCAGTGGGGGAATTTATAGGATGGAGTTACCACAACTAGAGAAATTTTGGATTTACCTCTTAAAGTTCTGTAAAAATGTATATGCATCTTCTTTTGCATTAATGTATTTTGGTGTTGTTTAAACACTCCAGATCTGATGTGCATGCAAATACACAAGGTGATCAAACTTGCCTGTAAATAGTTTTGGGGGTTTTTTTCAAATATATACTTTATTCTAGATAAAACTTTTAAATAGCATTAGCCTAAAAATAATTGGGAGTTATTTTTCTTTTAGGAGGTACTTACTAAGTAATACAGTCACTTCAATATGCTTTGTAACCTTAGTTTCACATTTTCTGCTTTTAGAACTTCAAATTTATTCAGTGAGTTCTACAGATTTAATACATAAGCATACACTGTAAAAATTAGTTATGGTCAGTTTAAAAACTGTAGTTTATAGACTTCCATTTGGTTTGACAACATGTTACATTCTGAGTTTGGCCTAACCTACCGAGTTCTTTACATCTTTGTTGTTTTGTATTTTAACATACCTTTGGTATGATTGCAGTATCTTTTAGCAACAACTCAGATATTGTATATTGTAGTGTAAGATTTGTCTTCTTTTTCCCACTTCCTTTTGCTTCTGCACTCTTTTCATTGAGGCTCCCGACTGAATATGAGAGGAACGGGAGATTTGAGGGCTCAAGGTGAGGGTAAAATTTTTGTTTAAAATGTTACTTAGGTGAGTTTGAACCTTTCTCCCCTTGATTATGTGGCATAGTGGCTTCAGGCAGCAGCTTTTGTTTTATGTGAATCATTGGAACTAAACAAAGAAGCGTTTCTGTCTGCAAAACAGCTATTAAAGCATTGATTGACTTGGTTCTAAACTTTCATCTTTCCTGTTGCCTTTTCCCTTGTGTGGTTTTTCCTTTTTTTTTTGCATTTTAGTCATTGTAATTTGCTGTTGTCATGTAGATGTGTAGATAAGTGGTCTCTAGTGAGGCTGCAAATGTGTGGAATAACCACTGAAAGGTGATAAGATATTTCTCATCTCCAAAATCACAGATAGTTAAAAATTTTTCATGTTACACTCTTCTTCCAAAATCAGCATATCAAAAAATACTAGAAATTATCAAACTGCTGGTTTTGCCAACTGTTTTCGAGTAGAAAAAGCTTCCAAAAATAAAATGAGCATTGAATAAAAGTTGGGGTTTTCTCTCGCCCTTTACAGCCTTAATAAATTAAAATCTTAAAACAGAGTACTCTTCAATTTGCATGATGAATTTTCCAACATCTGCAAATCACATTGCATAGTCCTATGACTCCCACAGTCACAAGAAGTCTTTTAATAGGAGAATTATGAAACAGGTTATATTTGAGAAATATATTTATTTAGTTGTGGCCTTGCTATCACTTTTTATTTAACTTTTTCATTATTGCCTGCTTAATGGTAGTAGAAAAAAAAACATGGTGTAACCATTGCCATCTATTTCAAAGAGCAGCTTGGCTTATTATGGAGGCTCAACATGAGACCTAAACTGTATGGTTTGGGGTCAGTTAGGTTAGCTATTTTCAGAAAATAGTTAAGTATGACAGTCAATATCTTTAACTAAATTTGAAGAGGTGACTGACAATGTACAAATATTCACAAATCAAATCTGTATTTTGTCCCTGGAGGTCCAATTGTACTTCCTTATTCTTTAGCTGCATGACTAGTGATTTTAATTAAAGTAGAAGAATGATTGCAGACTAGAAATTTCTGGAACGTTTCTTTCCTTTGTCCTGTATAACTTTACTTCTCCATAACAAAGGAAAAGCTTTTTTATGAAAAACAAAACAAAAAAAAAAAAAAAAAAAACCAAAAAAAAAGAAGAAAAAAAAAAGCTGCAGACTTGGGAAACACACCCTCAATATTTCGTGCTTCATCTCCTAAAACTGTGACAATAATGGTAACCCTCTCACTCACCATCTTTACAAACTATGTTGAAGAGGTGTCTAACAGTGACTTCCAGCTCTCTTTGTGCACATCAGCCTCAGAGGCACTTAACTGCAGAGCTTGCAGCTGCAGAAGATTCCATCACTTGACCTCTGTCAGTCGTCAATTTAATGAATTATTGACCAACTTAGGAGGACGCACTTCCTCTCTGAAGGCACCCCCCAGAGCCTGCAGTGTCCCTAGGGATCATCTCCAACATGCCCCAGTGCAGGAAGGCCAGAGTGTGACTGAGCCAGGCCAGTCTGGGGGTTCATGTTGACCCTGGGCAGCAGGTGGGTGACCCTGGTCCTGCTGTCCTTCCTTCTGCTTGCAGCCAGCTGCTCTGGGGCTCCATGGGCTCTCCCAGGGCTTGGTCTCCCAGCTGCTGCACAGGAGGAGGTGCAGAGGAACCCCCAGCACCTTTGTGCATGGGCTCAGCCTGCTCTGTGTAAGTGGGCACCTCCCTTGGCCTGGGCTGAGCACCCTCCTGTCACAGGGAGCTGTTATTTGAATGTTCCAGAAACTTCTAGCACAGAGCTGGCGTTCCAGCCACCCGTGTGGCCCAAGAACACAATTTTGAGCAGAACCTGCCTTAAAATCAAATTGTAGGTGCTGCATGTAGTTCTGCCTCCAGAAGGTCATTGCCCTCCTGCTTCTGAATCCAGTGACTGCCAGCTGTGTCACACCTCATGCCATACCTTCGTTTCAGCCCCAGCAGCTAAAGCTTTCCCCTGACTGTGTGTGTACAGCAGCAGGGCTTGGCTCTCAGCCGGAGCCCCAGTGCTGCTCTAATCAGGTGCTGTGAGTTGAGTGTTGCCTTGACTAACGTGGCCCCTGGGGGAGGGGGGCTGGCCCTGCTCACTCCGAAATTCCTGTCTTTCAGCCGCAATGTAGCTGTGGATCAGAAGGACGAGAACAAGGAAGCCAAGCCTCGGTCGCTGCGTTTTACCTGGAGCATGAAAACCACCAGCTCCATGGATCCCAATGACATGATGAGGGAAATCCGAAAGGTCCTGGATGCCAATAATTGTGACTATGAACAAAGAGAGCGTTTCTTGCTTTTCTGTGTCCATGGAGATGGGCATGCAGAAAACCTTGTACAGTGGGAGATGGAGGTGTGTAAACTGCCAAGACTGTCCCTGAACGGAGTTCGCTTTAAGCGGATATCGGGAACATCCATAGCTTTCAAAAACATTGCTTCCAAAATTGCCAATGAGTTAAAGCTGTAACAAGAAAAAATAGTTAAGTTGTAAATTAGTTAGCAATTTAAAGTGTTTTTGAGAATTCTGATGGAAATGTATAGAATAACATTTAGGCAATAACTTCTGCATCCTTCTGAATAGTGATATTAAAAAAAAAGCTGCTGAGCTGGGAGGGAGAGTTGGACTTTTTTATAAGTGCACTACAGCATTAAAGTTGCCTACTATGTAAAATATTACCCCTTCTGCTTTATTTCCATTGCTCCTAAGTCTTTGACAATGAATTGAGACACAGAATATATTCATTTAAATATGCCTCCTGTTTGTGTGGATGTGTGAATGTACAGTATGTGTGTATAATATATAAAGTATTATATGTAAACAATTCATTTACAACATCGAGCTGTACCAGTACCTCTTTTTGGGCTAATTTTGGTGCTAAAAATTGAAATGGCCAAGGAGGAAACACTTGAGTTAATATTTAAAATGACTGAAGCGATAACCAGTAAACGCAGGTTTACAGTTCACTGCTGTGTTAAGGAAAAAAAAAGTGTGTGAAGGGTTTGGATTTATGGTTGTGAACATTATTAGTCCTGTTTTCTAAGTAGATCTCATGAGATGATTAAAAATTCACTTTTACTGAGTAAGTCTTGCATTATATTTTGCCCACCTATTTATTATTTCAGTCTGAATCAAATTTTAATAATGTAGTTAATTTGTGCATTAATATTTGGGTAAATGCTTCCATTCTTCGCTTCTGCTAAACTACTAAAATTGTATCTTTGTCCTTTTGGCTTGTGAGTATTGATCGCAGCTAAGAACATTTCTCTGTTGTTCCTCTAGGGAATGAGGCAGGGTAAAAGGAGGTGCTAATTGCTGAGTAGTGGTTTTCTTTCAGAGCGAGTTTTCCACGTTCGAGTAGGTCAGGCTGACACAAAGCACAAAGGGACTCTCAAACCATGGCCATGCTCTGCCGCAAGCCATGTCCAACTCAGTGCCCTTCTGAGGCCTTGCTGCCCTAGGGCGGTGCTGTCCCTCGCCTTCTGGGCAGCCTCAGCACTGAAACCCAAAAGTGGGAATCAAATTGGCCACTGATCTCCTCTGTCAAAACGTCCAACTTGCTAAACTACAGCCATAGGCAGGAGCAGTTGAAGCTTTTCCTTGCAGCTCTCTTCCAGCGTGCTTCCCCTTGGCTCCGGTTGTGTTGCTCTGGACAGCTCTGTGCCAGCTGTGGCTGTGGCTGTGCTGCCGAGGGAGTCCACTGTCCCCTGTCCCCGTGCAGTGTGGAAGCTGTCCCTGATGAACTCTGATGGCCAGCTAGCTCTCGGTAGGATGTGAAGCTGCTCTGGGATAGCCCCCACTTTGTAACCATCACAGCGGTGAACCGGATTTGATTTTGCAAACTAGAATGAAGAGATCTCTTCATGCGTTGTTTCCTACCGATACTCAATTTATTTCATCGAGGACTTGTGTAGATAATACCCTGCATTATCTACTTGACTTTTTGTATTAATGTTTTGTGGTTATATTTCAGTGAAGCACTTACGCATGTACTTAACATGTGCTTTAAACTGGAGCCTAAATTTGCATTTTAAATTTGCAGTGAGCTAATAGTTACTCATAGTACACAGTTCAGATTTGACCCGAGGTGAAAATGCAAAGTCCTTAATATTTTGCAAGTTAGCTCTTGTGATCTGTAGTCTGTGAAGGCAGCAGACTTCCCCTCTCTTTCCCCCTAAGCATTGATATTGATTATGCTAGTTTAAAGGGTAATCATAGTTGTTACATGTAGTAAATATTCCTGAATTTGCATTTTATTCTCTGTATATTCTGTATCATGCCATGGCTTGAGAACTCCAGGTGCTACCGGAGTTCAGTTGGCTTTCAGTGCTCTGCCCGTGCCTGTGCTGCTCAGTATGGGTTTTTTCCATGAAAACTCCATTTTGTAATAGCAATAAGACATTTCAGGGCAGTCATTGTACTTTCTCAGGTGAATGGTCACCTATCCTTTCACTTCCTACGTTTTAAGCACTCCTCCAAATGTATTTTTTTCACCTGGCAGTGCACTTTGTTGTCTGAACTGAAAAAGTGTTCTGATAAATTATGTAAATCTGTATTCGATGGAAGTTCCAAAAGGTTTCATATTAAATGTTTTCTGAAATACTCTCTTCCTACTTCACCTGTTAAGTATGTAAGTGTTTCTAAAAAGTGCACCAGTATCATACTTTGAATATTTAAAGTTTGTACTTTGGTATTTTTTCTTAAAGTGTTCTCAAAAGGTTCTTTTAGAGTAAGTCTTTATTTGAGGTATTAAAAAAAATCACTTATTATAATCAGAAACAGATTTTTAACAGCTTCCTTCCCAAATGCCTTGTAAAATTACCGAATTGTGAGAATATTTAGCACCCTGCATGCTTGGTGCAAGCCTCTGGGAGCTGCCTGGGAAGGAAAACTGCATTCTTCATCTCTCCAAACCAAAGATGAACTGCTTCCTCAACACAGGCTTTTTACCTGCTCATATTCCTTGGGGATCTGTGTAGGTTTGCAGGCACGGCTGCTGATGAGACTCTACTGAACCACAGCTGGTTTTTTCTCACCTTAAGGGGCAAGTTTTAAAAATAATCAGAGGTCAGTGTGTGGTGAATAGGCAGCAGCAGGTCTGAGTGTTTTGAGGCACGTGAATAGCAACTGAGAAGTGTTTTTATTTAATGACATGACTGCTGTCCTGGAATGTGTGGTCCAAGTGGTGTGTTGGGGGTTGATTGTAATGGGCTCATGACTAAAGATTTGCATCACTGAAACCTGTGTCATCCAGCTCTAAAGGTGTCTTGGTTGCTGGATCTGGCAGAGAAAAATGTCTTAAGAGTTTGGGTTGTGGGCTGTTGCTTCATTAAATAAAGGCATTTAAAGATACACACATAAAACAAAACAAGGAACATTGAGCAGGAACAAACAAGTTCAGATATGCTTTTTCTTATGCAAACCTTCCCTGTACTTAGGATTTCTCAAACACTTCAGTCTATTTGACCTCTTTATAAGACCTGAGGTCCTTGACCATGTTGAGAAGACGTAGAGAGAGGCAGGCTAGAGGAACAGCTAGTTCTGCTGGGCTAAGTGTTCTGCACACTGCTTCTACTCAAGCTACAGCATTTGGTCCAATCTTTGTGGGTTTAAAGATTTATAGTACAGATTTGGGCAAGGTTTACCTTTATCTCTTGTATTACAGTGATCAAATATAGCAAGATACTGTATCCTAATTTTTTTTTAAATTACAGAATTTTGTGGCAAGATAGATTATTTTTAAAAATATGAAATTAGTATCCACATATTTATGTTGCAGAAATGGAGTGCAGGGTTCAGGAGTTCTCCTAGTCATATGAAAAGACTGTGGCAAATCTGGAATTTAAATAAGAGATCTCTCCAATTCATTTAAAAGCTCAGCTCTACACGGGCCCGTTGGGATAATGTGTAGAGGCTTTTAATCAGTATTTCCCACAGCTGCTGTGTCATAGACCATGTTGTGGGTTGCAATTTAATTAGGCCTGCAGCCAACCCAGAGAGCCATTCTGTGTGTGCAGCCCTGGTGTGGAGCAGCAGTGTGTGCACAGCCCCTGGGGTTGGAACCTGCTTGGTCAGGATGGTCACTGTCCCCAGAGGGCTCAGGTACCCCCTGGGTGTGGCCTCAGGTACCCCCTGTGAGCTGCTGTCACTCTGTATTTCAGGGAGGGGCTGGTTGGGTGCTTCTTGCTGTGCTATCCAGGACCATGTCTTTGCTTAGTAACCTAAAGTGTTAAATATTTAGAGAATTTTGGTAGTAGATGGTATTTCTGCCATCTGGGGCGGGGGGTGTCCTACTAATGTAAAATTTTGGTTTCTAATTTACATTGCATATATTTAGGAATAAATAGTTTTGGAAAGCAGATACCACTGTGGATTAACATTTAATTTTAAACATGCAGACTTGTAACTGTCCATACCATCTCATTTCTGTAAGTTTTCACAGAAAAGCCTTGGAGCTTTCCAGTAAAGACAGGCTGATGTTATTACAGATCACTGGTGCTGCCAATTAAACCCCTGATTTGACATGCTGATGAAGTGGGGTTGTGAAAATTCCACCTTTGACTTGAGTTTTTTACCCTCCAGTAGCAGTGAGTTATTTCATTGATTTCTCCACTGACCATTACTCCATCACTTCAGAGAATAAACTGTTACCCATCAGGAAGGGGCATGAGCTGTGAATAAAGCTTAACCTAGTGCAATTAATAATTTTTTAGAAGTTCAACTTTTCCATACCCAAGGCCTATCAAAGTCCTGCATTACAACAGCAGTAAATTCTTAAAGAAAACCAAGAACAAGGGGGGATACAGGAATTGCTGTCTCTGTATGTGCTCCTTACTTCTGGCAAACTTAAGAGCAGGAAAAGGCAAACCAGTAAACTTAGTTGGATAACTTGATGGTTTTCTTGTTCCTGTTTCTGCCAGTCTCTTTTTGGTGCACTACCAGGTACTGCCTACAAGCAAAGGGGCTGGTTAAAATGAGCAGAACCATGGAGGAGCAGTCTCTTGACCACTCAGTGCTTCTGAAGTTGAGTTTGGTATTTTAAAAAAAAGAATTTGAAAGACCCTTAACTGTTCTCTTTTAGCCTACTAAGAATGTTTTAACCTTTGGTACAAACAGCAGGCTCTTGTTCCAGCAGTAACAGAAAACAGAAGGGTGTCAAAACGAACACTGAATCCTGCAAGTATCTCTGCACAGAAGCCATGCTCAGAGCATTAATTGTCAGCTGTTGAGAGTTCACCTTCACCTACAAGTGCCATTAACACCTTGTAGTGGTTGTGACTTAGCAGGTAAGATGTTTATTGCTGGGGGGAAGTGCTTTTGCTTGGTTTTTGCTTATATGTGTTGAGCACTTGGAACAGCGTGTTCAGACTCAGATGTGAAATCCATGCAGAGTGGCCATGGTTATGGTTGCTGTGGGAACCACAGCATGGAATTTTAAGGCATAGAAATGTTGCAGTTCTCATTCCATTTATACCCTTATGTTATCATTTAACATCCTTTAAAAATTCAGGGCATAAAACCAAAATACTTGTACAGTTCGTGTTTCCTTGTAGTTGCTGATCACATTGAATGTATTAGGTGAATAAAATCAGATAACAAAATACCTCACCACGAAAAATAATTCTGTTAAAACACGTGGGGATGCAAAATCAGAAAGTAAAATTATACTGGTGTTACAATCACATGGTTTTCAATCATTTGCCTGTCTCGAGGTAAAGTCCTGTTTGCTTGGAGGTGCCTCTTACCAAGACCTCAGCTCAGCACAAGCACTGTAACCAGCAACAAACAGCAAAGTTTCTAAGCATGGAATAATCTCCTCCCCTGGCTCACCCAGCCAAAAGGCATGAAATTAAGTGTTTTCACACGTGTTTCCATATGGATGGGAAAAACACCACCTGATAGGAGCTTGGAGGCTTTGTTACAATGGTCTTGAGCCTGTGGTGCCCAGAGCAGCAGGGGCTGGTGGCAGGGGGTACCCCTGAAGTGTCAGGGATGGGTGGATGGATGGATGGATGGATGGATGGATGGTCGGTCCCTGCTGCAGGGCAAGGCGAGCTGCAGAGGGGTGTTGCAGTGTCTGCAGCAGCCACAGGATGTCTCCCAAACGCAGACACAGCTCTGGTTGGAGCTCACTTGGAATGTTTTTAGAGTCCACGGATCACTCACTCCCTGCAATTTCTCATCAGTTATCGGTGTTGCCATCCGCTCGGACAACTTTGACTTAAAAGCATTAGGGAGGAAAACAGACCACAAGGTATTGATGGAAGCTCTGTATTTTTCAGCTTGAAATACACTCTCATGCTATATTTACATTTCCATTAAGTTTTGTTGCTTTCTGAGCTGAAGTGTAGTTCCAATGGGTTTTACCTTTGCCATGGAAAACCTATACAGCTACAAAACGCTTTTTCACTTCTTTGTTAAGCGTTGTTCAGTCTCCTTTCCTAGAAAATAACCATGTCAGGCAGCATGCTCTTCTGCTGAGAAGGGCAAAAGTCATATTGAATATTTAAATTCCTTTGCAGCTCATTTTATGAGTAAGAATCTTTGGTTTCCTCTTCGGAAATTTAATTACTGAAGTTATTTTGCAGTTCATCCTTTAGTAATCATTCTCATCAAGGCTGCAAATTGCAGCCAGCCTTTTCTAAAATAATCTGGGATACTTGCCATTTATGTTCCACTGCACTAGTAACTCTCTAAAGCTTTATGCCTGGCATTTTCCATGCCTGGAGTATATTTTATTCTTCAAACAAATCATGTCACATGTGCTTCAAGTAGGCAAGAAGCAAAACTTCCTTATTTGCTCAGGAGCTCTTTTCAAATCACATATTTTGCTCCAGCTTTCACTTATATTGTAATCGAAGTTTTGCTGTTGTGGGATTAATAGTGACTGGTACTAATATTTATCACTGGGATGTTTGGATGTGGCAAGTGGGAATGGAGAAGCTGTTCATTTTGGCTGATCTCAGCCTCCTCTGTGCCTTTTTTTGTGAAGGAGTCCTGTGTCTCATCCCCTCCTTCCTGCAGTGCCAGACCCATGGGCTGCTGCTGAGCCCTTTCCTGAGCCTCCCGAGGCGATGCCTGGAGTGTTTGTGGTGAGAGGCATGCACAGGGCTCACCCTGTCATGTGTGACTGCAGTGGGAGCAGCAAAAGCAGAGTTCTGCTCTTGGGAAGTTCTGTTCCTCATCACTGATCTGGGAGCAGCCACCAGAGTAGCTTTGTTGGGTCAAATGTATTTTAGTGGTTTTATCTAACTGACCCCTCGGTGAACCTCTTTATCCTTGGCTTCTAAAACTTGTTGCTTTCTGCTTATCTCCAGAGAAAAGCCTTGGCTGAACCCTTGTGAGCTAAGTCTCGCTTCAAGGGACAGTCCCTTTTTGTGGTCTCCTGTGGTGTCAGAGCTCCATGAGTCTCTGCAGAGCAGATCTGTGAGTGTCCTTCTAGCTGGAGAAAGAGTACAAGTGCTCTGGGGCCCCTGAAGCTTCTCCACGCTGGTTTGTGGCACAGAGCATGGCAAGTGCTACAGGATCTCATCAGTGTTCAGTCCCTGAAGTGAATCCAGAGCTGCAGGACAGCTTAGCTCAATTAAAGTCAAGGCTGTAATGAATCTTGAATTTAGAGCAGTCCCTAGGATAGGGGAAAGGAGAATCATCAGCTCTGAATGACTTAAGTTCCTGGGCATTTTCCAGGCCTCTCATTACAGAATCAAACACCTCACCAGAATGCTCTTTACTGGGTGTGTTCTGTAATGTGTGGGGTCTGTGCAGTGATGGGCAATGTGCACATCCCCAGAACATCCCAGCAGGGCCTGTGAGGGCTCTGGGTGCTCATGGACAGGGGCAGAGCTGTCCTCTTGTTGGGGCTCTTCAGCGAGCAGCCTGCTCTTGCTGTGAAGCTGCCATGAGCAGGAGGAAAAGCTTGTCTTGGCCATGTTGCTGTGGGAAACCACATCCATTTCTCTCCCTGGTGGCCTTTTGGCTCCGCTCAGACATTGGAAAGAATATTGCAAGGTGAAAAGGGAAACACTGTGGGAGCTTACCAGTGACAGAAGAGCTCAGTGAGCACCACTTCAAAGGACCCCTTGCTTGTGTGGATTTGAGTCTGCAGCTCGGTGCACTGTTTCCCATATTGTCTCAGTCTATTGGAACAAACAGCTCTTGGAGTGAAGCTGCAGCCCACAGGGGCTGCTTGGAGGGGTTCATTCCTCCTCTGAGCTCTGCTCAGGGCATGAGCAGGGAGGTTTATCTCTGACCCTTCCACCTTGCTCACTTGCAGGTGCCACAGCTCCAGGGGGCACAGACTGAGCCCAAGCTCTCACACACAGAGGGTGGCTGCATTAGGCTTGTTTCTCTGGGAAAGCAGCCCAAAAACTGTGACAGTTCACAGCAGGGACCAGAGCTGCCGACCAAGAGGCATCTCATCTTTAAAGGTCACTTTTTGGGTCAGAGCTGCACTCAGGGTCAATCCTGATGGAATAGGGGAGAATTCTGCAGGGCACATAGGGGGAGCTGAGTTCTGGGTTTTGCACCAAATAACTTGGGTAGCTTAAAATATCAAAGACACTTCTCCAGTTTTCTGTCTACTGCTGACATTATGAGCTGGGTCTGCCAGGGTGGGCGTTGCATGATGCAAAATAGTCAGGGAAAAATGGTTGTATGTCTGGCTAATTCTGCTGAAGAACTGGGGAAATGTGGAACCACCTTTACAAAGCAGTAGACGTAAAGGCAGTGACAAAAGCATTCATCAAGGATAAAAATAAAGCAGAGGGACGAGAGCCAAGGTTTATGGGGATAGACACATGCTGTTTATTTAACCAGCATCCAGCTTTTCTCATTAACTTACTGTTACCTCTACCTTATCCTCCCCTTCTGTCCTCTCACAACATGTGAGAATAAAGAATGTTTCATCCTTTCCTTTTTTTGTCACTCAGATGATGCCTTTTCCCAGTTTTCTGTCTTGGGAGCAGTAGCATTCCACATTTCATTGCAAAGCTGAGTTTCATTGATCTAGCAGCAGAGTTTAGGGAAGGCAGGGGATGAAAACAAGTCCTAAATTGGGACTGAACCAAAGATAGACATGCTGCTAAATGAAAAACCAAAAGCCTGGAAGTAAAGCTCTGGATCAGCATGGCGTTGCATTGAAATTTGTGGTTATGCTGATTGCACCTGTTACACTGGCTATGCTGGAGGATTTTCTGGATGCCTCACAGCCAGGCTGTAGGTGTGGAAGTGCAATGCAGAAGAGGAGGCACCCCCAGACCTGATGGTGACTAACTGAGGCTGGCATGACATTCAAGATGAGAACTCAGCGTCAGTCTCTTCTCAGAGAGGACTGAACACCCACCTGGCTGCAGTGCACCCTCCAGCCTGGCTTCTGGTGCAAGAGCAAGAGGCTGAGGCATACAAAAAGGTTGCCCATGGAAAAGGTTGCCATCTCCAGTTGTGGATGCCCTGTCCCTGGAAGAGTTCAAGGCCAGGTGGATGGGGCTTTGAGCAGCCTGGTCCAATGGGAGGTGTCTCTGCCCATGGCAGGGGGGCTGGAACTAGATGCTCTTTAAGGTCCCTTCCACCCCAAACCACCCTGTGACTCTACGAGCAGCTTCTTCAGCTCATAGACCCTCTTTGTGCAGCTTGGGAGGACCCACGGAGCTGCTTGTGCTCATTAGTGGACGTGCAAAGAGTCTGCAGTCACTGGCAAACCTGGGCTCCCAGACCAGTTCTTCAGGCCATAGCTGCTGCTGCTTGTGTGGTGCTGTAAACTTGCTGTTGAGCCTGAAGGGCACAGAGCCTCTTTTCCTCATGTTTCTGGGGCAGACAGCAAAGGAAATGAGGTGTTAAACCCAGTAGGAGCTAAAACACAGCCCTGCTCAGCCTTGATGCCACCGGAGACAAAAAGGCCTGCCAGCAATCCCACTCACCAGCTGCCATGTGGAAAATCCTAGAGCATGCTGAGATTCAGGAAAAGGTACTAAAATCTGTCTTTGCGGGTGATGGAGGTCCCTAAATAGGCCGTGTCCTGACACAGGAGACTGAGCAGAAGTGGAGGTGAATCTAGAGGAGGAAAGGTTGGGGTGATCTGATCTGGGCTTCTATTTTCAAGCAGGATGGATTTGAAAAGGGAGTAGCAGCAGTTCCTTCCCTTGGCACACTTCTCTCAGGCAGTGCTGGCAAGAGGACTGGGTCAGTTTTTAGGACAGTCACTTGTTCGTCCTCCCAGGGCTTACAACAGGGACACCCCCAGTGCATGGTCACAGTGGTCACCACTGCCTGCAGCAAGGGCCCAGCCTGCCAGGTCTGGGGGAGCACCACAAGAAACAAGACCCCCACTGGCACATCCTTCTCTAGGTGTGGTTTTCCACAGAAGAGCACCCTGGTCTGCTGCTGTCTTACCTTTATCTCAGAGCCCTGGCTGGCAGGGATGGGAGCAGCTCCAGATAGGGGTGAGCTGAAGAGTGAAGGACAAACTCTGCCTGATGGTAGCAAAAAGTCTCTCCCTGTTTCAGCTGGTTTCATTTCTCTATTCTGGTCTGAATACAGGCTAGATTGGGGCCAGGACAGTTCTTAACCCTGGTTTCTTGTCTGGCTGCTAAACCAACTTCTCCTTCGGCTGGCTGGATGCTCTTCTGCTGCCCTTCCACATGTCCCTGTGCAAAAGAGGAAGGGAAGGTCCTGCTCTCTTCACACAGAGGGAGTGGTGCAGCTTGTGCAAGTGTCTGTCACAAGGCAGGAAGAGTAGGAGTCAGAGTTTCCCAAGCCTCAAGTTAGATCTCTTTCTGGCCGCCGCGGTGAGTGTGGGTAGGCTGACGTGTAGGACAACAAAAGCTCTCTGTTGGTAGATGTAAGTGGAGTAGTTTGAGAAGGTCCCAAATTTTCTTCTCAGCAAAGTGAGGTGATACATTTTCACAGTGCTGTGAGAACCTTCCTGAAATTTTCTCTTCTGGAGAAAATTTTTTCTCCTGGAAAAAATTTCTTCTCCTGCAGAAGGGATTCACAGTATGCAAGGAGGACCTTCAAGTTTGTTTTATAGTCATAAGACTCACCAAAGAACTGGGAGGAAGCACAATACCACAGCCCTGTGGTTACTTGTCCTGTGCACAAGCTGCTGCTCTCCTTCCTGGAGGCCATAAATATTCAGTCAGCTCCAAGGATCAGCCAGTGATGTCTCTGGGGAGCCAGAAAGTCCCTTGGATCTTCACTGTACAGTGCTGGTGTCTGTTTGAGGGTGCTGAAAAGGACTGTGCATCTCACTGACAGCCCTAGCTGTGGCTGAAATGTGGCCACCTGGGTCAGCTGGAGGCAGGGTATCCTGTGCATGTCCCAGGGAGGGAGCTGGGGGATCCATGCTGAAGTCTCAGTGGATGGATAACTGTGACCACCTCACTGCCCCTGCTGAAGGAAGCAGCAAGCTGTTTGGTGAATCTCTTAGCCTGCAGCAATCCATAAAAATCTCCAGCACTGGCTCCTGCTCAGACTGTCATATGCTTGAATGCAAGGGAAGCTTTCTCCTTTGGCAAAGAAGTGAAGCCACCTCTGGTTTGGTGCTAGCCAGCAGCATTGCCCCTTCCCCTCCTGACCCAGCCCGAGCTGTTCCTGAGCTGGCTGCCAGGACTCCATCCCCCTTGCCATGACCACAGCCATGGTCCTGCTCTCTTGGGCAGCTCCTCCCTACCTGTGACGTGCTGCAGACATTGTCCCTGGAGAATCCAAAGGAAGGAGCACTTGTCACCAGGAAGGACAGGTCTTTCAGACATCTTTTGAAGCCTCACAGCCCTGGGAGTGGGCAGGGCTGAAGTAATGTGTTTCTGGAGCCAGAAGTCTGGAGGAAAAAGTTATGGAAATAATAACAACAGTGACAATCAGAATAGGTGGGATCGAGCTCAGCACAAAGACAATGTGTCGGCTGAAGCATCTGTTTCTGTGGAAAAAGTCATCTGCTCCTGTGATGAGCCTGCACCCCTCCCTGCCTTTGGGGAGCTGGGAGGAGGAGGAGACAGGAGGGACGGAGGTGGCTCAGTGTGCTGGTGGCCAGACCTGGCTGTGCCTGAACTACAGGCAAAGCTCAATGCCTTGATGTGTAGGTAGGAAAAGGCAAGGGAGCTCTTTGCCCCTCTCACTGCTCCTGCACAGCATCAGCTATGGGTTTTGTGAACCTCTGGGCCAAGCTACACCTCAGTGAGGTGAATACATCAGCAGAAACCCTAATGCTTTGCAGGATTCATCACGTCAGGTTTGGCCCCACTCATCTTGGTGGACTCGGAGGTGACAGTAGGGACCATTCATGGTTTAAAACAGGTCAGTCACAAATTGCAATAACTCATGGTGGCCCAAAGTGTGTGGCCTGCAGGTGGATGGCCTGGAAATAGACCTTCAAAGGCAAGTGGAGTCCTGTCCACAGCCTGCTGCTGTGGGGTCAGCTTGGCCTTGGAAAGCAATGCAACCATGAAATCCTGGTCAGGGAAGGACTGTGCCCTTCCTGCTGGCACTGTTCAGTCATGGCCCATGGTGGGGACAGCCTTCACCTGCCAAGCCCAGTGTCTCTGAGCCTGGCCAAAATCTGGCTGGTGCTGGGGGTCCTGGTGCAGCTGTGTGCTGTGACCCCTCCGTGTGCACTGGGGCTGGTGGGTGCTAACCTGACCTGTCACCCCCGTGGTGCAGGTTGTCCTGCAGGACCTGAGGGTGCCACGTCCCCCTCTCCTGACCTATGGTCTTGTCACCTGCAGAGTGACGTTCAGGCTCACAGAGCACCTCTGAGACCTGCAGGTCTTGCAAGCCCACACCAGTGTGGGTCTATGCCAGGGCAGGGCAGGGTTGCTGCCCCATGGAAGCACCACACAAGCAGTGGGATGGGAGCTCAGTGCCCTTGGCTGGAGCAGCAGCACCCTGCTTGTGTGGCGTCCCGAAACAGATCTGATGTCCTAATGAGACTTGCCAAGGATTTCTACTGAGCTGCAGCTTCCAGCCTGCGTGAGCATCAGCCCAGCTGGAGATTAAACAATATCCTTTAATAGGAACAGGCAGGCACCAGTTTCCAGCGCAGGGAGCAGAGAGTACTCCCCACTGAGGCTCGCACAGCGCCGGGGCCGAGCGGGACTGGGATGCCCTGATTTGGAAGTGTCTTGCTCGACCCAGCTGCTCCAAAGGCAGCTGCTTTCTGCGCAGGGGCCAAGGGAGGCTTTTTATTTAGAGGATGCTTCGCCTGCTCAGTGTAGAGGGGAAGTCGAAAGACACCAGCTCGCACTGCTGGGCTCCGCCGGCTGTGACGTTGACCTAGAGCAGACACAGGAGACACTCCCGCCCTGCCAGAGCCTCCCTGGCAGCGGGGTAGGGGTTTGCTGCTGCTGCCATTTATGGGGCTTCTGCCTCCTTCCCGATTAGATAATGCTCGCCCAGCACAGGGGCAGCTCTCCCTCCTGTGCCCGGGACTGCTCTGCTCCTCCCCGGCCAGGGGCTGCCGGAGCGCTCCTCTGCGTAAAGAGAAGCTGCCTTTAAAAATAAACCCGGAGAACAGCCAAGCTGGAGGGCATCGCTCCTGTTTCCATGAGAACGAGGGAACACAGCCTGCCAGGGCAGCTCAGCTCTGGCCTTGGCTTTCTGACCCTGCTCTCACCCTGCAGGATTTCTCCCCAGCTTTTCCATGCTTTTATCCCCTTTCCTTCTCGGCGCTCCTTTGGGTGGACCTTGCTGTGGTCCCTGCTATCTGCAACCATTCCTGCTCCTCCCAAGCCCTCTGAGCCCTCCTGGGGCAGCAAAGCCTCCACCAGCCCCCCAAGGTGTGCAGCACAAGGGGTCCCACCCCAAAAATGGCCAAAACTTGGAGGATAAAGCCCAGTGCCTGAAACAATGAGCCTGAGGGCTGCAGACAAAGATTCAGCCACATCTATAGTAGGGTGATATTGCTGCCAGCACTTGGGTTGGCACAGGGATTTGTCCTGAGCTGGACTGGGAGGTGGGATCTCCTTTGGTGCTCTTCTCATGCTGGTGGGAGGTGACCTGAGGGAGGGACCAAGGTCTCCAGCGGGCAGTGGACCACAAGGTTTTCACCTCTGATAATGTGCTTTTTACAGTCTTTTCCATTCCCAAGAGAAATTCTGCAGGAATTTTCTATTTCTGCAGGAAAGGCAGCAGGGAGAGGAAAGGTTGAGCTCTCTTGTGACCTTTGTACTTTATTTTTACTTTTGTTGTTGTTTTTATTTTAATCTTGAGGAAGGAACAGACTAAAAGGGGCATAAATAAAATCCAGCTGGTTGGGACAAAAATACTTGGTTGAAATGCTCACCCAGCACTGTGGGTGAGTTTGTACATGAGGGAGACACTCAGATAAGGGAGGATTCTGTATATCAAACCAGGATTTTTTATCTTTTCTCTATGTTCCATCTGGAAAAGAAGAAGAGTCACCAGGTTAACCTTCATGTCCAAAGAGGTTGAGCAGCACAGCAGATGATCATGTCAAAGAGCCACCTTTGTCACACTGTCCCCAGCCTCAGCACAGCAGCTTCTTCCCTGCTGCGGGATGGGGCTAAGATACTCTCTGAGGGCTGGTTAAAAGCCTGAATGATGCAACATTACAGAAGAACAAAGTACTATTAGGACTAAACCTGGCATAAGCTGAAGGAGCAATCTTGTTTTCTTTTCCAAGACAGACTTTGGGGTTTCACTGGAAGTTTGCTTCCCCCGGGTCAACATCATATTGCCTCACCTGGGGGTGTGGCAGGAGGCTTTTCTACCTTGGAAAGGAGAGAAAATGCTGTCAAGCTTTCACCTGCTTCTAAAACACATTTTAGCTTCATGCTTCATGCAGAGCGTAGTGCCAGTCCTCAAAACAAATATACACATATCTAATTTTCTCCTTTCCAAGGATCCCAGTCCTAGAGTGGTTTGGCAATAGTCTCTCACCACAAGTTATCCTTTCTGAGAGGTTCATTTCCAAGTCCCAAAATATCTCCCACAAGGGTTCATTTGGAAACTGCAGCCCCTTGGCCACAGCCACTGTGTCCTGGGTGCCAGTGAGAGCCCAGGCTGGCCACCTCCACCAGCTCTCCAGGGCTTTCTCAGCGGGGTGGCACGACAAGACAGAACATGTTGAGAAATAACAAGGAGAGAATTATGCCAACTTCAAAGATTAGTGGTTGGCTTATTAGGTTTTACCCTAAGCTCAGTATTAAGTAATGCTAAATGACCCACACAGAAATCAGAAGGGAGGATTAATAAAATTTAATGGTGGAGGTTTGTGTTTGGAAGTGTCATGGGACCAAAAGCGCTGGCAAGCAAGAAAGTTTTTCCTCCCTCCACACTGGTAGATGTTACTTAGTATCTTAAAAATTGTTTTACCTCACTTGCTGGTTTTATGAGTCTTTGTATTAAGTTTTCCCATGCCCACTCAGCCTCTTTGGTTTATAAATGTATTATATTGTTTTTCTGTGTCTTTTTGATGAATTGATTCCAAATCCCTTTTAGGTAATCTAATCTCTGGTTTTGGTGATCCCTGCTCAGGGCTGGCTTTATCTGGAAGTGAATAAACTGAGCTGAAAGGCATGTCAAGTGAGCATTTAATTCTTATACAAGATGATGGCTCTCCAGAGGAGTTGTTCTTGGTGGAGGCTTCACTCTTGAACTAAGTTGCATGAAAAAAGTCTCAGCATGGCCATGTCAATGTCAATGGAAATTATCTTAAAAGAGCAGAAGTTTGTACAGGTACCCCAGGAAAGTACAGGCTAATGGGGTACCTATGCTAACCACAGACATGTCATTGCTGGCTTTGACACTGATTTATAAAATAAAAGTATTTGGAAAAGATACACTGGCCATCTGCCTCTTCAGCTGACCCACTGCTTGGTGTCATTTCTCACAAGTGCTGTTCCAGGGCCAATCCTTCATTCCTTGTGAGGAAAAACAAACTACAACTTGTGTCTGCTTTTAAAGTTGCATTTTATACCATATTCAAGGGTCTTCCGAGCCACATGTTCTGGGGTGTCATGGCCAAGCAACAGGGCTGAGTCAATTCAAAGGCATTTCCAGGGAGCAGGAGGGGGCTGCAGGGAGGGATGCTCCACCCCTCAAACATCCTGGTCCCCCCAGGAGAGGAGAGGGACACAGCCGCTCTCTGACAGTGGGCAGCAGCTGAGGGCTGCATCCCAAAACATGCAACCCTGCTATCTGTGTGAGGACACAAGTGACCACCAGCACAAAATGCTGCCGAGCATCTGTGACTGCCAGCAGGGAGAGAGACTGAATGCTCCAGGGGTGGCTGCTGTGGCCAGACTGATGATTCCCACTGGGACTGGAGCCTGGTTTTGTCCAAAATTTAGGTTACTGCTGGGAAGTGAGGCACACAAGCCAGGGCAGAGCCCCATGCTGCCACAGGGACCCTTCCCTGCCAACATACTCAGGATCCAGTCCCCCGTGCCAGGGGTGCTGCCCTGCCACAGCAAGGGACAGGTCTGGCAGAGATGGATTGTCTCCATCCATGCTGAGGTTGTCCTCTGCACCTTGTTTCAGCTCAGCAGAGGCCCAGGCTGCTGCCTGCAATCTGTGGCAGGCAGCTCCTCCCATGCTAGGCTGCAAGAAAAAGAAAAGGCCAAACCACCAATTAACAGAAAACACACAATTTGGGGCTCTTGGCTGGCCAGTCCCTGCTTGCTGGCTCAGCTTTGTGCCCAGGTGAGCCCTGCCCCACTTCACAGCACCCCAGGGAATGAGTCTGAGCAAGCACAGCAATAAATGGGCAGCAGGCAAGGTGGCTGGTGCTCAGGTGCAAGGTGTGATTCTCAGCAGCTGCTGCATTAGGTGCCTCTCACACAGCCCTGTCCAGGGCTCACTGGAGCAGCACCTGCTGATGATCATCCATGTGGTTCTCTTCCACTGAATGCAGTCAGGAGATGCCTTGCAGTGAGAAAGTCTGTGTAGTCACCACTGGCCAGGACCTTTGGGACTGTGGGGAGGTGCACCCATCCCCAGAACTTATCTCCTGCTGCTGGGATTGGGCTTCAAAAATAGCTGGGAGGTGGGGAGCATGGACATTGGGATGCTGTGAGCGCTGCTGTGGGCTGGGGATCAGCCTCTGGAGAGCCATAGGCAGATTTGGGAGGTGCCCAAGCACCTGGTGGGCACTGAAGATGAGCGCTGGGGCAGCTGGGCACACTGCAGCCCCTGCACATGTGGCCATGCATTCCCTCCTCAGCTCTCCTCAGCCTCTAGGACAGTTGTAAGAAACCCTCAAGCCTCTTCTGAAGCTTTCAGCAGTGGGAAACAGCTGAGCTGTTTGATTGCTCATGGCCCTTTCCATCCTTTAGGCAAGTGCAAGGTTTGGGTCACTGCTGGGGCCCCACCAGCCATCCCTTGGTGGGAACAGAGAGCACCCTGTGCCACCCAGCAAATGGAGAAGAGGAAAGGGAGCTGACAGGGGGGAAAGGGGGGACATTCCAGAGTTAGAGGGAAGGAGGTAGGTACTCATTCCAGCCATGAGGGAAAGAGCATTCTGAAGATGCTCAATGACATTTTTTCTTGAAATAATGGCTTATTTTAAAAACAAACAAACAAAAAAAAGGGGCAGCCATCACTCTCCCACGGAGAGGAGCTGAAACTGTGGGGCCATGAGCACTCCCATCCATTGCAATCCTCTTCTCATGCATATTCCCACAAGTATTTCTGGAGCCATCTCTCTGAGACAAGTTCCAGCTTGGAGGCTGTTACAGCAACGATCAAAGGCAGTGCCATCCTGATGTCCTTTGCTGAGCACAGCCCACTCGCTCATGGAGCAGAGTGGTTCCATGGTCCCCCTGTGTCCATTCCCACTGGAGACCTCTCCTCTCCTGCCCACCTGGACATCTTCAGCCACTTGCTCCAACACAGCCTCTGGATCAGCACCGCCAGCATGGGATGGCTGTGCCAGCTTCCCAGTAATCGCTGTGCCCAGCAGCCCAGGAATGCTGTCAGCCCGAGCAGGGATTAGTGATGATTCAGGGATTTCACCACAGCCTGCAGGGAGATCGGTCAGTTTCTGTGGGCAAACCGCAAAGCCTCAGTGAAGCACCAGCTTTCCTGCCCGAAATGACTTCACCAGCCATGCCCCAAAGCCACCTCGTTTGTGTCTCACGGCCTCCAGCCTGTCCCTGGCCAGCTGGGACAGCAAAGCAGGAGAAGTCACCTCTGTGCTGAAGCCAGTGCCCAACCTCCATCAGCACTCCTGGGCAGAGCTGGCACTAGAGCTGGACCTGCCATTGGTTTTCCCTCCAGCTCTGCTGCAGTTTGACTGTGCAGCAGCATTTGAACTGCAAACAGAATCCATTTACACCCCAGCAAACCTGTCTTTGGTGTATGTGCTCACTGCTCTGCTGCACAGGACATGGGGTATCAGGTGAGTTAATTCAGTAATTTTCCAGTCTCACTCTTTCCCAAGTAATCCAGGAAAGCTTTGCTGTGCTCGAGTGCTACCATCAAACACCATCACGGTTAAGTTACTGCAAAAATATAAACAGACACTTTCAAGGTCTCTTCAGCCAGGTTATTCTCAGTTTCACTCTCTGGTCATCAATAATGGATGTGGAAAAAGCAACCAGACTGCAGCTGTCAGCCAAACCTCACACCCACCTGCACGAAACACAGGGAAAAGCGGAGGTCTTTGCAAAGATCTGGAGCTTGCATGTGTTTCTGTAAATTAAACTTCAATTCTGGTTTTATTCTGAAATTGTGTTGAAGAAAGCTCAAGGTTGTCCATTCTTGTCTATTTTTAGCTGAGCTTTTCACAATCATTAAAAACTTCAGTGTTCACACTTCTCTACCCGTTTTCCTGGATGTTGAGCATGAGGCATTTTGCCCTTTGAAAGTTTATTTCACATATATATGTATATATATATATGCATATATATATATAAACAGTTTGTCAGAGTCTTACTCACTGGCTGGAAGAGAAAAACAAAAATCTTTGGTAGGTTTAGATGCATCTGAGTTTATTTTTATCCTGTCTGATACTGCAGACTTTCCCCGTTAATTGTCAATCCCAGGCTGAGCTCATGCTGCCATTCTAATCACTAGATGCACACTGTGGGTGTAGCAGGTACTGCTTTCTCACCTGGCACACTCAGCCTGGCTCTGTGCAGCATTCAGACAGAAAAGCTCCTGACGGTGTTTCAAAATGTGGGGGAAGCCCAGTGGTTCAGTACCAACACCTTGGGCAGCCCTCACTGCTGGCCAGTGGCTTGTGGCCAGCGAGGTGCTGGGGGACTGGGAGTCCAGGGCAAGTTGCCTGTGCCTCAAAATGCAGCTGGTCAGGGGCTTGTGTGATTTCTGTGCAAGAAAACAAATCCTACTATGTTATAACCAGGGGAAGAGGGTCAAGCAATGCAAGAGGCCCAGTGGTGATTAGCCTCTCAGCGTTTCATGCTGCAGGGTGTACTCCTTTACTGGGCTGGGGTCCCCCATGATGGTGGGGAAGTGCCCTGTCCCACTGGTGGAGAGCTGGAGAAAATACCACCCATCCTATTTTCAGCTTTGTAACTATGTTTTTTTAGGAGAGGTTGGAAGGCAGACTATCCAAAGGAATGCAGAGCAGCCAAAGGAGCCTACTGGCCTGCTGCGTCCCCAGGGGAAAAGCAAAGCAAACAGGAGATGAAAAGCCTGTGATGCCATCTCCATCCTCAGAAGAGTGCCTTGCCTACCACACTACCACATTTTTTGTGTGTGGGTGGGTGGGTGGAGAAAACAATAAAGATCACTCAAAGTCTTCTGCTGAAGTTATTCCATGTTGCGTAAAAATATGGTAATGTTCATCTGAGGACAGGCTGGTGCCTAAACCCTCCCAGGTGAGTGCTGGAGTTATTAGGCAATAGCACCTTCCTTTTCCTTTCTTGGCCTAGCAATGGATGCTGAGCAAAATGGAAAGCTGGGGAAAGCATTGCCCTGCCCTCGGCTGTGGTTGGAGCTGAGCAGGAATCCTCTGTGGAGAACAGGACTTGAGCAGGAGCCTCCTGTGCCCCAGGCAGGGCACTCACCAGGCACCCAGCAGGTAAAACCACCTTGCTCCATCCCTTGGTTTTGTAAGAGGAGGCACACAGTTTGGCTGTCTCATCCCAGGAAGCAGCAGGCTCCCTGGAGGACCTGGATCTGCTTGGGAAGCAGTCATTCTGTCCCCTTGCCTGGCTGGAGGCACAAGGGAGCGTGCAGGGAGCTTCAGTACTTCACAGAGGGCTGGGAGCCTCCCAGGCCAGGGCCAAGTGCCCAGGGCTGGTGTGTGGTGCTGAGTCCACAAGAGAGTGAGACAGCATGAATCATTTTCCAGTAGATAGCAAGGAAGTGGGATAAGGAGCATTTATGGGCAGTCTGCTGCCAGGAGTGTAACATGAGAGGCAAATGGTTTCCCAAACAGCTTCATTTCTTGAGCAAGGACCCTGGGGTGCCAGCAGGCAGTGCAGTGCCTGTTCCATGCGTGTCCAGAGGCAAGGCTTGGCACCACAGTGGCCAGGGCTGGGCAGCTGCTCCCTGAGGGAAGCAGAAACAGTCAGGAGGAAAAGATAATGACAAACAGAAATTCCCTTTGAAAACATTATAAAAGTGGTGCTGTGAGAGACAACATGCCAACCTGTGGGAGCAGGCATAGTGAAAGAGGCTCCCACTTGCAGCAGCAGGATGGTAGCGACATCCCTGCTCCCCAGTCTGTGCAGGAGAAAAGCTCAGCTGAAATGGCACAGGAAAACCCAGAAATGGCCCAAAAGGCTCCCAGACCCTCTCCTCCCCCAGCACTATTGGGGCCAACTGAGGAGTCCCTGCTCCAGGCCTGGTGAGAAACACTGCCGTCAATGTGGGGAACACTGCTCTTTTCCAAAAGCTACAGGACACACACAGGTAATTGCAGTTTCCCTGGATAAAGCACAGCACTGACTGATAACCTCCCTCTCCTCCCCTGGGTTTAAGGCTAAGCACCCTGTCCCATGGCAGCCTGCCACCACCTGGCACCATTTTGGGTGCCCAGGGCACAACAGTGAGTAATGCCAAAGATGAAACCAAAGCTTTTAAGGTGAAGGACAGGATTTTAATTTCCCTCTTGAGCAGAGGTTTTAACAACCCCACCTGGGCTTGGTCACAGTGCACAGCCTTTTGCCAGGACATATTCTTTCTCTGGAATATTTGCAACCGCTTTTTACAAGCTGAAACAAAAGCATGGTCGCATGGCAGCAACAGGAGGGAGCACAGCAAAGGTGGTGGGTGGGAAAGGAAATCAATTTAAAAGAGGTATTTTCTAGCTGGATGCAGGCATTAAAGACCAGCTTGCTGCTTTGACCACAATTGTTTAGCCAGCTACAGGTGCTGCCTCAGACAGTGGGGACTCAGGGGCTGAAAGCAGACATATATAACAGCTCTGATGGGTTAAGAACATAGGAGGAACAAGATGCATAGAGAGAGAAATGTTTTTATTAGTCCAGCTGATATAGCTAGAAAAAAATAGACAATTTTCAGGCAACTCCTTCCATTAGGTAATTGCTGTGAGCGCAGTAACAACGCTGTGTTGAGGAGAGGCACCACTAAATGAACACTCTCTGATTACAAGAAGCAAAACCAGCTATTTGCCAAGCATCTGTGAACAGTGACATGAAGCACAGCATGGGGGATCTAAAGAATATACAGAACCAACCGGTTGTCTCTTGCACCATTTTCTCTTCCCTGCTCTCACAAGCTTTGTACAGAAAAAGTCCTGTGCTGATTAACTCAAGTACAGGAACACCCAGCACAAAATAAAACTCTTACATATGATCTCCTCTCCCCCACCCAGTTAACTTTGAAACACATAGAAAGCTGTATTAAAAGGAAAAAAAAAAACCTTCTCTGAGATGTTCACTCAGCCTTTTCTCACCAAAATTAAATTAGCTTACCCCAGCTGGAATCATCTCTTCAGCTAAATGACAGCCTACAATCATAGCCTTAGAAATATCACAGCCTTTACAAAAGAAAGCTTCACTTATCTACGCAAACCTATATAAAGCTGCACGCCACGGAGCTCTGCATCAACCTCTCATCATGCTCCCTCCATCAGAGCTAGGTTTTAGCAGTGGGTAGAGCTGTTGAGCAGGTGCATCTGCATGAGCTGCAAAGGCTGTTCTTTCCAAGGGTCTGATGCTCCTAGTCAACAATACTTGTGGAAAATGCTGCTCTTGGATGTTAATAATGTGATGCTTCCACACAGCAAGCACACATGTACAGCCATTCCAGAGAACAGACCTACTTGATGCAAACTTCAGCTCACACCCAGAGAACTACCTGAGCTTGCAAGCCAGGCCCAGATTGGAAAAAACTATTTAGCATGTTTTAATTGACTATACTGCTCATTTTTAGGTTCATGGGGCAACTAGTGCATGGGCCAACAAGAGTCAGCTGACTAAAGCTAACTAGCTGGTGTTTTCCTGTAAGTGGTAGCTTCCAGCCCCTGTCTCTGCCCTGGCTGACTCAAAATCACTTAAGAGAGAGGCATGGGCTGACTTAATCTAGGTTTCACCTCACTCCTTATCTTCAAAAAAAGAACTGGTTGTTTGCACCAGCTCTCTGCACAGCCCAAGATTGAAGACAACCTTCTCCCCACAAGCCAGCTCAGGGTCAGTAATACCATGGGCTGTAGCTGACCTGAGAGCCTTGCCCTGCAGCCCCCCAGAGGGCCCCTCTGAGAAGAGCAGCCCTCAGTACCCAACCCCATCTCCCCTCCCTTACAGGAGTCAGCCTGGCTTGCAGTACTGAGGATAATGACAGTTTACAGTTGGCATGAGCAGATGCACAAGTCAAAGCCTTGGAGGTAGGGCATGTTTGCAGTGACTCATGTTTAACACTAGTTCTTCAAATTTACAGCAACTACAATCAAGTTAAAAGGTTCAACTTTTGAAACTGCTTTAACAACATTTCAACTCAGCTGGTTTGCAGCAGCACACTCAGAAAGACGTGCTTGCACACAAAACCAGACCATCTAGCATAACTATGAAAACCAAGCCGCTTAAATCTCAAAGACATTCAGTTAACGTATCTAAGACATCTCAGGCCAAACAATAGTTTATTTCATTTTCAGCAACATCTCAACCATCAAAAAAATAAACTCTAACACAGATGGATGGAAGACTTCTCTACAGTGTAACTAAGTGGGCTCTGACCCCAAGGGTTTGAATTGGAGTGACATTTTATTCATCCAATAAGTTAGGAAGCATGAGAATAAAGTGCTTTATTTCTGAGCTGGCATGAGGTCATCAATGGACTGGCCTTTTTCAAGACGTTTCTCCATTTCAATGAGAAGCTTCACACCATCCACCACCATCTGCACCAGCTCCACCTCAGAGAAGCCAAGACGATCAGCATTGGAGACATCAAACACTCCTCCAACAGCAGCTGTGTCCACACCACCTGCAGCAAGAGATTCAGTTACAACATTGACCTCAGCTAGAGCAGATGAGTCCACCTTTCTTCACACCCTAGACTGAGGCAGGGACACAGCAGGACCATTCTCTACAAGCTGCCACTGGTGCCTCCTCCTACATGCAGGAAGATAAAGCCATATATGACTGCCAACATGAACCACAGAACATGCCACTAGGCCAGCTCTTTATTCTTCTGACCCATGAGCAATCTAACATGAGGTCACAAGTACACACTGGAACCATCTCCTAGCCAGAAGTTAAACCAGAATTCCCATCTTTGCTTATAATGGGAACAGCTGCCACCAGGTCCACCTGATCTGGTGCTAAGAATGACACACAGAACATTAACTAGACAGCCACAGTACAAGCAGAGCACTGGCACCCTCAACTCCTCCAATATACAGTTTTAAGGCTTTGTTCTCTCCTTGTGCTTACAAGGGTACCTTTTGGATGGTGTAACAAGCACTGACAGTGTAAACCAAGACATGGCTCTGGACATAACCAGGCTTTTGCTGGTGTCTTAGGGCAGACTGACTCAGCTATCAGTGTTATCAACTCTCACCTGTGCCTCGTTTCTGCAGACGAAGCTTCTTGAGGACTTCTCCAAATTTCTCATGTTTCCCAAGGTGTGGGATCTTGATGTGCACACCAGCACGGAGCCCTGTTCCAAGGTTGGACGGGCAGGTCAGGATGTAGCCCAAGTGTGGATTCCACATGAACTCGTAGTTTTTGGCCTTGAAGAGAGTTTCTATCTATAAATAGAAAGAATGAATGTTTAGAGCTTGTTCTCTGCCTTAAGACTGTAGGATATCCATTAGTGCGCTCACGTGCAGTTTCTGTCACCCAGCAACAGCCACAGCACTCAGAACAGCTATTTCAGCCACCTAAGCGCCCTCCCTATGGAAAAAAAGGCCACCAACAAGGGGCTTTCAAGGCCTTTATCTTGCTCCTAGCAGTGAGAGAGGCTAAGTTTAAAAACTACACTTCTTATGTCTCTATCTGCTGGGAAGCTGGATTTAGTACATGTCAAGCTGGCACATCTCTTAGGATCAGGAAAAGGGCCTGTAAAGCTCAAGATTATATTAAGACCAGAAGCAGAGAACAGCATCCAGTCTAAAAACTTGAGCCCAGCTTTGCCCATCCACATTCAAACAATATCACCCCAGGGTCTCTCAATGCTTTAGAGAACTATGTAGAATTTCATTAAATTACAGAAAAAACATTTGGATAACGGTGTCACCACATCAAGAGAACATATCCTGGATTTCACAGCCACAAGGCTTTTTGCCAATATGGGCATTTTGGAGCCCTCACAGCTCTGGACCTCATCAGGGTGTTTCCAGAGATACAGGCCACGAAACACAACCATGCGGGACTCCAGAGGGGGCTTGGAAATTGCATTCTCAGCTCTACTCAGAGAACAAGGTATCATTTGAGCCTACAGCTCAGACAATACTGATTTACCTTTGTTAGCCCATCACAGAAGCGGGTAAATACTTCCTTCATGTTGCCACCTTTCTGCATGGAAATAACTCTAAGGTGATCCTCCTCATTGATCCAAACAAGGAAGGTCTTGTTATCGTTGTGCCTAGGAGACAAAGCAAGCAATTTGAAATGTGAGGTGCAAAAGACAGCACCAAATTGCTCATCACTGTAGTTTTTAGTTCAAGAGGCTCACTTAGCTGCTCCAACAAGATTGAGCCTCCTTTTGCCCACGCAGGACCTGAGTTAAGCTGGTAGCTGTTACCCTGCTCTTTTCAAGAGGTAATTTGAATTGGCCTTTACAGAGTGAGTAACAACATGGCATTAGCAAGTCTTACAGTACCAAAACCTGAAACCCCCTCATCCCCCCTAGCTCCTTTGTGGCCCCAGTTTACAAATTTAAGGTATTTCTTCTGCTCAGCAATTTGCAGAAAGGTCACCAACAGACTTTGAGGGAGCCCTATACAGTAATGTTTATAATGACACCATGCGTAATGAAGCCTTTTTAGCAGAATTTTGTCAGATTCTGTCAAACTGCACTTTGTACCTTATTGTCACTAGTGATATTAAATCAGGGCTCTTCAGAGATGCTATATAAAAATCTTTTGAACAATGGGCCCTTCTTGTCCCAGCTTGCAGCTGACAGCAAGTATTATCATTAGTGTTTATCATGCCGGTAATTTCTGAACTTGATTAGGATGAAAAATTAGCTAGTAGCCGAGGAAAGTTATTTATGCAGACAACACTAAGACATTACACTTCAATGCTGTAGATTAGTCATGCTCAGATGACAGCGCTATCTGGTGCTGGCAATCTGCAGGTAGATGATGCAATCTTAAAGGTGACCTACAGAAACAAAGCGTGCTTCCTCTGGGTTGTACTGGAACAGCTGCAGTAATAAGACTGGAGCATTCCTGTTGATAAAAACCCAGCCCTTAGCTTACAAGGGAGCAAGTTAATTATGCTGCAGAAGCTCCCGAGATGCAGAGTTTTATGTAGGTGACCTACATCTAAAACAAGCAGAACCCTTCCATTCCACACCTCTGCATCAGTCAACTCCTGTCACTGAGTCTCTGGGGATAGGGGGAAATCTTATCACTAGTACAGGTAAAGCCATACTAGTCCTGCACCAGTGAGTTTCTGCAAGCAGGAGTGAAGAGACTACAAGGGAATAACTACACATCCACTCTGAACTAAGACAATGCTACAATTTGTACCACAAGTTACTCTCAGCTCTTGTGGGAAGAGCTGAATGTAGTGGCACATCTACTCCTTTACAAGTGATCTACTTCCATAAGCTGATTCAGTTTTTGCCTGGTGCTTCACTAACCTGTTCTGGATGGGCAGGCTCTGGTTCTGGGCTAGCTAAGCTGGCATGTTCTTACAATGTAAGAACACTTGTCCAAATTCTGCTGGTTAAGCTGCAACTTCCCCCACAGAAGCTTCTCATCACATTCAGTAATACAAGGTGAGAAGCTGCTATTTTGTCCAACAGTACAAGTCAGCACCAAAACTGCAAGACTTTTTTGACTTCTGTGACTGCTTCCTCACAGACATACTCACCAGATACCCCTAGCATCAGGCCAGTCTCGTGCCATCCCAGATGCCAACAGAAGAGGAGAAACTGGCTTGTCAAACAAGAAGTGGTCATCAATCAGCTGCTGCTGCTCTGCATCGGTCATGTTCCTCAGAGCATAGTACTTCCCCTTGAGATCACCTTCCAGACTACCCAGAGCTGAAAGAGAGAGGCTCTTTTAGAATGGGACTAAAAGTGCTAGACTTTCCCAGCACTTTGGAGACCACACACAAACTATGGCAATGTCTGATCTGCTGGGACTGGTTCCTCCCTTGCTTTCATCTGCAATGGCAATGCCCTTGTGGCATTGCAGAACCTGAGGCAGTATCAGATGATTTGTCTGCACCTTCCAGGCTTATACAAGTAGCCTTTGTTCCCTTACATGCAGTATAGAATCCTTACTGCTGCTGAACTGTACATGTGGAGACTACTTTTCTTCCAAGGAGAAACAAGGTTATGAATGTAACAAGCAGTATTATTCTAGTCAAGGACTGTTACCCCTGCCCTTGAGAGGTTTTGGAATAACTACACTCTGTCTCCAAAACTGCTCCTTGAGCACTGGGAGGCAATAGAAAAAAAACAAAACAAAAAACAGCTGAGGAGTTTCACTGAAAACCAGGGCTTATTCTAGTCATCTGCAGACTGGAGCAAGACTACACCTCTAAGCAAGCTGAAGATTAATAAAACTCAATTAAAAGCAGCCACAAAATACTGCACCCCATGACTCAAGCCCTGTAGTTGCTACATACCTGTTACATTTCAGGTTTGAGCCCTGATGAACCAACCTCTTTCCCCACACACAGACAGAAGCTTTGAGATCAGCAGAGGTCAACTTAATGCAGTCCAACTCTGCCATGTACTCTTGCTCTTAGCTACAAACTGCAATGCTGAGGCAGCTCTAATGTAATGAGCCTTTTCCAGGGAAAGCTCCATGTTCAGACTAAGTCTCCAGGGAGGTGGCTTTTACCAAGTGCCTCCACTTTCAAAATGCAAAGGACACTTCTTGCGCAAAGGACTGAAGTTGCTTCCCTGATGCACCCAGCTCTCACTTTACCTTCAACAGAGAGCTTCTCGATAGCCCGCCTCTCTCCTCGACTGCAGTGCGGGGGAAGGCAGAATCCACGGATGCTTCTGCCAGTTCTGACACGGGAACTGAGCACATAATTGGGATCCAGGTCATCACCTCCCTAAAAGATTAGGAAACCAGTGAGTATAACCCTGTCACCAAAATACCTCCCCTAAACACACGCAGCTCCCATGCATTTAAGAATGCACTTTACACCTGAGGTATTGACTACTTTGCCCCATAAGCCAGTGCCTCACTTCAGGACTATTTTCTTCAGCATTACATCAAGAATCCATGTAACATAACTCTTGCTCTGAAACCAAGGCTACAGCTACTAAGTAGTCCTAGAAGATAGGTGTATCACCAGAACATCAGTTTTATGTCCATTTCAGACTGTGGTCTGGGCTTCTGTTACCCCTTCAGATCTGCAATCTAGAGATATCAACATGAGGCAAAACCTTGTTCACATAGGAGTTTACTCTTGCAAATGACAAGTTATTCATTACCATTCTCCCAAGGCTCTTATTTTCAATATGACCTATACCTAGCCAATCAACATGGCATTTCCAAGATACCAGCTCCAAGAGTTTACAGTAACATTTGAAATCCATAAAATTATTATGAATTCCTACTCCTAGCTGTAAAAATGTCTATTCTAAAGCATGAGACTATCAACTGATAATTAAGATCCAGGATCAGACAGAACAAAGTGTTTAAATTTCATGATAGTCCTTGACTCCTAGGACAGTGCTGTTTAGCTTGACTACTACAGCCCACAGCTCATGGAAAGAAATACATACTGAAGGTGTTTGGCACAACCCATGCTGCAGCAGCACCTGAAGCAAGCTCCTGCTGCATGCCAGCTACCTGGCTGTACCCAGCCACTTATACCCTACAGCAGCAAACTCTTTGGGCTGATTGCACCACACTCACAGCCCAAGCGTCCATGCTTGGTGGAAGCAAGGGGACAGAGCCTAGGCAATCAGTTCAGGCAGCTACCAACAACTTTACAGTCCTCAGACCAATAATGTGTAACTGATCAAAAGTTTATACCTGCAGGTTATCTGCATTCAGGTCAGTCTTGTGCTGATCACTTGGTTTGTAGCCACCATGCCTGTCTTCAATAACTGGATCAAAGAGCTCCTTGAATACGTCATAGGATTCTTCATCACCAGCCACGCATCCTACTGTCATTATGAAAGGATGGCCTGGAGTGGTAATAAAGTCAGAAGAGCTAAGTTTGGGTGACGTTTGGCTGTACTCCAGTGCAGCACTAACCAGGCGAGTTCCTTAGTGGCAAGCCTAGTCACTTAGAAATTCATTCTTACACAGAAACATTTGGAGAGACCCTACATTTTACATTTCACCCAGTTAGTCAAATGCAGTGCTATGGAAACCCATAGCTGTTGTCATTAAACCATGCTCATTTTTCAAGCTTGGTTTAGGACAAATTTGCACAGCACATCTAATTTCACTAGCTATTTTAGATCACTGCATAGAACTTAATGTCTAAACAATCATGCTTTGCTGCAAACAAGCATGCTTTGCTTTTTGCTCCTTCTGCTACAGAGCTACTTTTCTGTAGTCTGCTCATAAATACCACTTCCACAAGATTAGTTTTAAGTCACCATATTCAACAGCACCAGTTACTTCAGCTGGTTCACACGGAATAGTCTCAATGCATTTTACCAGGATTATCAACCCCAGTCTGAATGACATCATCCAGGGTGAAGCCACTGGGCGTGACTCTGTCTCTCAGTTTCTTGTATAAATCCAGGGTTAGAACTTTGGCCATGTGGTTGTTGTGGTTGCTCAGGTCCGGGTACTCCTCATCAGGAGGCAGTCTTTGATTATTTAGTTGGGCCATTTTGATATTGCTAGAGTAAAAATAAATACTGTAATGTTAACATGTAAATACATCTGCTCCCCCTTATTCATAGAAGTGCTAGAGAACATCACATAACCAGTCTGGAATAGGAATAGACCAGGATAGCCAGGTAAACCAATTTTTCCCCCCCCCTTCCCCGGTTGAGTTATAATTAGAATGCATTTGGTTTGACTTTTTTTTTCTTTCCAGATTGAAAGTATTTAGCAGAGCAGTTACATAATTGAAGTGTCTGGGAATTGGCATGTCAGATCACAGCATGGAACACAGCTTGATGGAAACATGGCCTCCTAACAGAGCCATGCCTTTAGAGCAGTCTCTCAATGCTTTACAAGATTTGCCCCTCAGTAGCTCAAGAACTTTGGGTGCCTTTGTCAAGAAGCACTTCCAGTCACGAGGGAGAACAGATCATTATGCAGACCTAACGATCCCATTACCTGGGTTGTCAACCCCAGTCTGGATGCAATCATCCAGGGTAAATCCACTGGGAGTCTGTTTATCCCTCAATTTCTCGTACAGCTCCGGGGTCAGCACCTTGGCCATGTGATTGTTGTGAGCTTTCAAGTCTGGGTACTCCTCCGCAGGACTGTGCTTCATCTTCAGGAGATTGTGGCTGTTTGAGAATGGCATGGCTGACCCTACCGCAGTCACTAGGGGAGAAAGATGGGAAGCCTATCACTGGGGGCTTGCTAGCCTCCGGACCGCCCGGGGGAACGCCAGGCACCCAGAAGGTCACCTTGGCTCACGTTCCACCCGCGCCTTTCACACCTCTGCTGCTACACCACCTTCCAAAAGCGCCAAGGAGGAAAGAAAAGGAGTTCTTCACCTCCACCACTCGTGCCCTGTCCCCACCGTCCCGGCCGCAGGGGCAGAAGCTCTCCCGCCCTCCGGGGCGCCGCCCGGGTGAGGGGACGCGCGCAAGGTCGCGCGGAGCGGCCGTTGCAGCAGCGGGCAGACCCCGCGTGCGGCTCCGGGGCAAGGGGAACGGCCGGGCCGCCGCGGGCTGGGGGGTGCTCGGCCCCGTGGGTGCCCCGGGCCGGCCGGCAGGTGAGCGGGGCGGCACCGCTGCGCCCCCGGTGCACGGCCGCGCCTCCTCTCGCCGCTGCCGGGAGAGGGGATCCCGAGGAGCGACAGCGCCCGGCGCCCTCCACCTCCGCGGAGCCCCGGCTGCTCCCCAGCCGGGGAGGGGAGGGTAGCATCCAACAAGCCCTTACACAACAGACGGCTCCCTCAGGGGACCTGGACGGGGCGAGCGTATGTAACTACCCTGCTAAATACCGGGTTAATCTGGTTTTAGAGCCCAGCCAGCCCGGTCAGCACCTGCGCCGGTCGCCGCTCCTTGCGCCCCCCGCCCCGGCTGAGCCCCTACCGCGCGCCGCCCCTCGCGCCCCTCCTCACTCAGCCGGAGCAGCTCCACCCCACACGGCGGGGGGAGAAAAAAAAAAAAAGAAAAAGAAAAAAAAAATATAAAAAAAAAAGAAAAAAAAAAAAAAAGAAAAAGCCAACTCCTTTGTTTTAAGGCTGCAGAACGGCTCGGCTGCCCCGGGACTTACCGGGCGCTTCGCAGCTGTTAGAAGAACCTCCACTCCGTGCACTGCACCGCCCCAGTCCGAGTGAAGCTCCAGCCAACCGCCGCGCCTCTTTTATCTCGAGCGGGAGCCGGCGCCCCATTGGCCGCTATTTATAGCCCATTCATTCCATTGGGCCGTGCGTCGGAGGGAGGGGCGGGCGTTGTGCCGGCAGCCGGGCCCGCGCTTGCCGCCATTTTGCTCGGCGTCGGGGAGGCCGGGTGACGGTTGAGGGGCGCTTGGGGCTCTCGCGGCGCTCAGGCGGCCCCGGCGCCGACCGTTCCTACGGGCGTGAGGGCAGGAGTGCATCCCGTGTGCCGCCGGCCAGGGGCTGCCACCGCACACCAACGTGACCTGTTGCCGGCTTCACACCTTTGTCGACACCTTGGTTGAGGGTTCAAACGCGGGTGTGATAATGCACCATCCCAGAAATAAGGGTTATGTGGTGTGCGGACTGGCCGTGCCGTGCGCCTTGTGCGCGGCAGCTGCCCCCGAGCTGGCAGAACCCCCTGAGGCGGCTGCGGATGTGGCGCTCAGCCCCCGGCAGCCTGGTTCTGCAGAGGAAGGACCTGCACCTCGCCTCCAGCACCTGCGAAGCCGTGGGCTCGTTTTACAGTTTGATTTGAAAGGAAGTAGGGTGGTTGTGTAAATCGCAGTGAATCCTCTGCTCTTGTCATGTGCCAAAAAAAAAAGGTCTTCAGCTTTTATTGGAGAGTGGGTGATTTCCTGCTGAAGACAGGCACAGGAACTCTGGGATCTGACCCATCTAAAGCTCACCTGAAATTCTTGAAAATAGTGACTTCCACTGGTCTTTTGGTAGGAATGAGCAGGTTTGTTCCCAAGCTAAGATGCAGCTGAGAATCCTACTGTTTGCAGAAATAAATATATGTTAACAATGTGGATGAGTATCTTGATTTGACTTTCACTTTTACATAATGATATCTTTATCTTTCTCTAACGTGTCTCTCATAGCTCTCCCATGTTTATCCTCCTGTCTAAACAGAGTGTACTTATCCACGTGAATGTGGATCTGAGCCCCAGAGTTGCTTTCCTTGACACGAACAGTGAATGTCAGGCGACATCACCTGAAACTCCCCCCACACTATCCTTTCAGCACCACGACCAGTACCCTCACCCTAACAACGAGAAGCATGTGCACTTTACAGAACTGCTTAGGACTTAAAAATAATAATATACATACAGAGGAAATCATTGCAAAATAAAAAGCCTAGACTGCTTCAAATAAAAATGTGCTGTGTTTGGCTGCCATCCAGATTTCCGAGTTATTCCAGGTCTGGTAGACTGAGATGCTGAGTATACAGATCTCCAGGAGAAGCCAAGAGCTCGGCATCTGTGCAAGTCCGGTCTCTTATCTTCCGGATCAAAGAACAAATCCTCTCTCTAGGTCTCCTCTGCACTTTTAACCTCACAAAATCTTCCCCTACACACTACTAGTTTCACACAATGCTCATGCTTCAGAATAGTGTAAATCCCAAATAAAGCATGGCTAAATAAGTATTAAATGATTATAAGTGTAAAATTGTACCCAGAGTCCTCAATAAATTATATTACAATATAAATGTAATATTATTGGCTTACCTCAGCTGCAAACATAATTCTAAATGTGGAATTTTTTAAATGTAAAACATGGATTTTTTTATTTTTAATTTGAAACAGAAATATACTAAAACCATTTTCTTACATTACACCATATTTTTGTGGTGGTGTTCTCCACAAAAAGAAGAAAAAGCCTATCAGGGTAGGTTCTGAAGGCTCCTTTTATCATATTCCATAATCTGTTGCCACACAAACAAAGAAGCAATCAACTGTTCTGTAATTTAATTGTTCAGATTTGTGGAGTCAAGGTCACCTCAAGATCCAAAACCCAAGGATCCATTTCTACCCACTGGATATGCTCCTTCCCTCCCAGTCTTGCAGAACAGGGAATACCAGTCATGGTAAGCAGGTAGTAGTCTCAGTGTGCCATACATTACAGCATTTCCAACACAAACACACACCTCTTCTTCACAGAACTTGGATGATATGGAAAGAGACTCACGAGCGTAAAACCACTAAAATATATCCAATGTACATGTTTGATAAACAGTGCACCCTCTAACCCCCTTTTCTCACTAGTCTTTGACAAATTTCTAGCATGCAGTAAGTCAGAAATGGCTGGGTTTTACTCAGACAGCATTTTAACATTTGCTGAAAGCTGTGTGTAAATTGGATCCTATCTTTGTCACAGCATTCCGTGCCAGCTTCCCTAGTGGCTTAATTACAGATGCTGTGCCCTGTGTCAACAGCCTCTGATCACCTGCTCTATCTGCCTCATCTGCTGGGAAACACTCGCTTTGGATAAGCCTGTATGGCCTGTTAGACTGTGATAAAGGCACCAATGTTCACTGTCCATGCTGGGATGGTATCTTAGTGAATACTGATTTATATGCTACGTTTCCAGATGGAAAGGTGGGCTGATTACTCCAGAGATCCTTGCACTGAGCTTTAACAATGAAGAATTAAGGGAAGTTAATCATGGGCCATGCAGCTAACTTCCTAAGAGGCTTAATTATAAATGTTGTGTGGTGTACAAGTGCAAGAGGAGATAGGTGTTAGCTAGTGAATGTGCCTTCTGAAATTACTTGCGTGAACGTAATATGAACCTGAAGAATTAGAGGATAAACATCATCTTGGAAACACAGAAGAATATTCCAAATTAGGAAACAGAAAGTGGTTTGCTATGAACAACTGAATTGTTTCCAATTCCTAATCTACAACTAAACACCACTTAAAAATTAAACATAACACTCATGTACCAGTAGATTAAAAAAATTGGCCATAGCTGCATCTGCTTAACTTGTCAAATGAAACTTCTCTTCCCATTTATCACTTAAAATATATTTGCCTAGTTATTATCCTTGGTGTATTTTTTCTCACTGCTTAGGCAGTCTGTTGAAAATTACTGATTGTTTCCAGTGAGCTGAGTGCCTGTGGAAATGAGGAGCTGCTGAGTGTCTCAATCTTGCATACAGTCAGGCCCACAGTGATCTGAACAGCAGCCCATCATGGGAAAGAAAGGACACAAGAACATAAACAATGACAAATATAACCAATGACACTAAAAATGACAGAAAATCAAACAAAGTGGGTGAAAATATAAAGGCACAGTAGAGCCATGATTGCCAGTCAGAAAAACAGTTGAGTAGGAGTTTGCAGTTTAAGAAACCTCTGAAACTGCATACATTATGTTTAGATTAGATGGAGAAGAGTTTCATAACTAACAAAGACTACTGCAATTATGCTATGGGCAGGTCAACACCATAACAAAAAATATGTTCTCACTGAAGGTAATGGGAAAAAAAACCCTTATACTTGGTGGAACTACGTTAATTAAAAAAATCACAGATCATCATCTAAACAGCTCTCCGTTACTGTGTTTGTGATTGTGAAAGGATGACTTTTTCTCCATTATCATCTATTACAGGTTACTGGTGAATGCAGCACAGTAAAGAGCGTTATCTGATTTAGCCAGGAACACTACCTGCACGTCCAGGGTGATTCACATGCTCCCTGCTATGCCCATACCGCTCCCATGCCAGGTGGCCTGGGCTTGTTGTGAGCAGAAGATGAGGTGATATTCTCCTCCTTTGCTCCTGCTTGCCTCCTGACTGCAGCCCCCGTACCACCAGGGCAGGCAGGGCTCTCCACATCACTGCAATCCTAAACACGAGACAGAAGTAGGAGTTAGTACCATGCTGTTAGGGAGGGGGTTAGATAACAATTCTGCTGCTTCTGAGCCCACAGTGTGGTTTCTCCTGCAGCCTTATGAAACCCCTGTGAAGAGCTTGGTTGGCCTCGAGCTGCCTTTCCCTGCGGCTGCCTTGGGGGAAGGGCATGTGGAATTTTCTGGAAGCTGCCTGCCTCGGCCCTGGAGGCAAGGCCCTGCTCCGATAATGGCAAAGGCAGAGTCATTCCCTGAGGAAAGGGCTTCAGCCCTGCTGGCAATGCCCTTGAGACACCCCACACGTTCAATGGGTGATGAATGCCGAGTTCCCGTTGGGACTATCCGTCCCCATTGTGGCTTTTCACAGTGACCCACTGGGACCACTCACGTTAAACTGACAGGGCAGCTGTCCAAGGCAGGAGCACACAACCTGGGTGCCCGAGGGGGCTGCTGAGGGTGAGTGTCCCCACTCCTCAGGACCCAGCAAGGAGCGCTGAGAGGACAGGGTGGGGGGAGTCAGCAGGGGGCTGCGGGGGACAGGCGCCTCGATGGGCCTGAGGGGGACAGGTGTGCTGACGGGGACAGGTGCTTCGATGGGACTATGGACATCACGGGCTGAGGGGATGGGAGCACTGAGGGGGACGGGTGCTTCGATGGGACTGTGGGCATGACTGGCTGAGGGCGACGGGCGCCTCGATGGGACTGCGGAAACTACATCTGACCGCGCCGGGCAAAGCGGCGGCGACTCTCCGGCTCCAGGCAGAGCTAGTGGGGGCGGAGGCGTCGGGAGCGTCAGCAGCCTGCGACCGGGGCGGAAGGAGGCGCTGGGCGGGCTCCGCGTGTGAGGAGAGCCGGGCCGGGCCGGGCCGGGCCGGGCCTGGGGAGGTAACGGCTCGGGGCAAGGGGAGAACCGGTGGCAGGCGGGGGGATGCGGAGCGCTTGGGGCGAGTGCGTTCCTCCCCCGCGGAGCCACCGCCCGGGGCCGTCACGGGTTAACGCTGCGCTCCCTCAGGCGAATCCCACCTCTCACCCCTTCCCTGCCCAGTCCATGCTTCTCATCCAGCCGCAGCTGAAGTCCCCGGGTCCGCTGGGACGGGGTGATGCGGTGCCGGGGTGCAGGAGCCGTGTTACCGCTCTCGGAGGACGGGAGGGGGCTCAGGGGACCCTGGTACCGGGGTCACCTCTGAGCGGGGCAGGAGCGACTCCCCAGCCTGTGTGTGCCCGGGCGGTGAGGGGGCCGTGCCTGCCTCCTGTGCGGGAGGTTCCCCTGCCCCGTGCCGAACAGCCAGGCTTCAGCAGGGGGAAGGGGCAGCCTGCCAGGTCCTTGTGGGAGCTGGTCCCGGAGAGAGATGTGTCCCTGGGTTGTGACTGAAGTGAACACAGAACCAAGTGTTCGTCGTTTAATTTGTGTCGCTGCGAGGGATCGCCTGGGGCCTTGGGTTTAGGTCGCTGCAGCCATGGCAAGCTCACAGAAAAGTCCTGACACTGTGGCAGGGGCACTGCCTCAGGTTCCTGCCACTGTCATTCCCACCACTGCCACCCCCCGCACCGTGTGGCAGCAGCGGTGCTGCACCAGTCCCCTGCGTGCTGCCCGGGGGAGAAATGTGACAGTGCTGGAGCCTCTGCACTGCCAGGAAATTGAAATATCGCAAGTGTTTGTGGCTCACTGTGCTCCTTGACACGGGGGCGAGGCAAAGAAACTTCCCAAATTCCTCACAGACCCAAATTTTACCCCAGGTGGATGGATAGAATGTGCCAGGTGAGGTCTGAGCCTGAGAGGTGTGTCACTTGGCATGTCAGCGTGCACTGACATGGATGGACTTGCTGGATCTTAAAGGTCCCAACTTTGATGACTCTCTGATTCACTGCTGTGACAATTAGCTGTGGTAAGTGTAGTGGCTCCAAGGAAGGCAAGGAAGCTGGGAGCCAGTTGGTGTGATCAAGGGGAGAGGAATTCACTCAGTGTTCCTGCAGGCCTGCTGCAGGAATGTTCTTTTGCACATGGGTGTAACAACAGTAAAGACTGTGAAAGAAATTGATTCTATTCAAGGTCCTTTCAAACAACACTTGTGAGAGCTGAAAACTGAACTTCATTAATAGGATCTGGAATGAGAACTGTGTGTGTCATTTTCAAGGTGAAAGCTATAAAACACAGCATTTGTTCTATCTCATAAAGTACTTTATGTATACATTTCTGAATTCATGGGAGGCCCTTCTTACCATTTCACCATACGTCCAGACAAGCCTCTTTTGCTTTGGCATCTGAACACCTTACGCAATAAGTATGTCATAAGATTTGGAAGTTTCAGCCACAAACACATCTGTTTATCAGCCTCAGTGACTGCATTGAAAAAACTATAAAACTAGCTGCTTAACAGCAAATTGAGCTACATGGAGTTCTGGTCAACAAAACCAGACTACAATTTGAGAACTGAAGTTTTTTAATTAAAATGATGAAGCAAGACCAGACTGTTAAACATTCAATACAAAAATGCTGGAATTAAATAATTATTCTGAAACTAAAAGTAACACTGCTTTTGATTCTGCCAGGGATGACATACCAGAAATCTGACTTTCAAAGCCTTCTGTCATAGGCTTTAATTTTTGACTTTGGGATCCCTATTACTTCATTAAACGATTATTGCATTGACTGATCAACCTGCAGCTTAGATAGTTAACTGCCTTATCTGAAAAGCAGTGTCAGGTTTCATTGTAAGCTGCCTTCTGATTTCTAGATTGTCTTCTCAAAGCCATCAAAATTTAATTGCAATTCTCTAAAACAGCTCTGAGACCATGGGGCTGAAGTGATTCAGCTGTTGGCACTAGCTTACAAATGGTTGTTTACATTTAGCTGTAGCAGAGATCACTTCCCAGACAATTACTTTGCACCTCCAATGGCAAATTAAAGGCCACAATATTATTTTTTTTTCCATGCAGTTAGTCAAGTTTATGCATAAATTAGTGCCTTTAACTATCTCTAAACATTCATTTGGAAAACTTTCAAGTATACTTTTGTTAGAGGTCCTAACAGCTGGTGATTGATGTCCAGGCATGTAGTAGAATGTCTTTATGTTGTAAATCACCAAGAAATAAGCAAGAAGATGGGAATAGAAGTTAGTACTTAATAACACTCTCTGAGTGCTCATGAACTGTAATTGAACAGGGTGCTGAAATTGGTACCAACCTGCAGTAGCATTGTGGAGCAGGCTGAGTAAATTATAATGTATTTCCCAGTTTTTCTTTAAAATGTACCTTAAACCAAGAAAAATACTTGTTATATTCAGATCTGTGGGATCTTTGCATTGATTGTAATTGGATCAAGAGTGCAGCGGGGGGCAGGTCCCTGAACTTCCTGGAGCTCTCTTGCTAACATCTTATTTTCACAGTGAGGTTTTGTTCTGTATTGGGGAAAATAAAATTACTTGGTTTTATGTCTGTAGATTCAGCTCCATTGTGATCCTGTGAAACTCTCCTGACATATTTATTCTCTTCTAGGAGACAATCATCAGCCAACTACAAGATTGTCACAATGAGTTTTGTTGAATATGGAGATACAATAAAGGATGGTGACACAGCTATTGTGTTCCTGGGCCACGAGTCCATGTTTCCTGTGAAAGTCCAGCATGGCACTGTAACACAGACTAAATATGGGGTCATCAGGCATTCCACAGACCTCATAGGCAAGAAGTACGGCTCCAAAGTGACCTGCAGTAAAGGAGGATGGGTGTTCATTCTTCATCCAACTCCAGAACTGTGGACCATGAATCTCCCACACAGGACACAGATTCTGTATTCCACTGACATCTCAATAATCACCATGATGTTGGAACTGAAGCCAGGCTCCATAGTATGTGAATCAGGTAATAATTACTATGTCAAAATCCTTTATTATGAACTAACACCAACACTTTCATGAAAAAACAGGCTTTTCTTTATATTTTGCAAAAAGTTGCGCTTTTTTCCACTGTGATACAATTTTCCCTGCCAACATGTTGAGTAATTCGATTTCATGTGCACGTGTTATCAGCTGCTGTTTCTTCAAAAATTGATGCTACCTTGGTATGCAGCCTCATGTATGGGTATACCTCTGAGCCTGCGTTTGGTTAGTTCCTCTTCTTAAAATAAATATTTTTATTTCCCTTCTCTAAAACTGTTGTTAAGTACTTAAAAATGTTTTAAAATACATTATTTGAATCAAGATTCAGGTTTTGAATTTGCAGTTTCAGAGGATGTAGTTGAGATAACCTAGTGAAAGAGACTCTGGTGATAGGGTGTTGAACTAGTAAGAGAAATAAATTGGCAGTATTTGTATATGGTGCCATGTAAGAACATGTATTTCACTCTTATCTTCCCAAGTGTAATCTTCTTGTAGCACCACAACCTCATGCAAAATCACTGATAATAATACAATGGATGATGTGTTCATCACAGGGCTGTGTTTTGTTTCTAAACTTGGTTTAATTTATTACAGCTTTTGTGATTTTGCTTAATTTGGAAGTACGGAGTGACCAGTGACATAAATGTTTTCGTGGTTACATAGTGTTTATAATAATGTCTTTGTAACTTTATTACTGCGGGCAGTATGAACTTGCTTGATTTGAGTGAATCTGTGGTTTGGAGAAATAGGAACTGAGGTAGTTTGTCCTTGTTTTTTCTGGCTGTTTGAGTGTTTTTATGAAGCAGTTTCATACACTTCCCTCTCAAGAATAGATATGGCAAAGGATTAGCATGACAGAACTGTGATGCACTGTACTTTCTTGCATTTACCATTTCCCGTTCCCACTCATGCATAATTTTGGGCAGCTTTTCAGGCATAATGACCACTTTCCAACACAACTGAAACAACACTTGTCTCTGCATCCAGTTTCACCCCTTAAGAGCCAGGCAGTGCATGGAGCCGGTTGCTGTACAGCAGCACTTGAAACAGGCAAAGCCTTGTGTAGAAGCCTCCGATACTGTGAAAATTGTCGGGTCCTATAAGTTTGTAATTTGGTTTGTAGCACTATCAGACTTTTTTAGTTTTGTCATGGGAAGTTGCTATATTCATCAGCTCTTGCCGTCCCTGCTATATTTAGACAGTATGGGAAAAATAAACAACACATTATTTGAGGGGGGAAATTTTAATTGCTCCGTGTTCTGTCTCACTTGGAGTAGTCAAATTTACAGAGCTGTACTTAAAGTATTTTCAATAATGTTGAAGGATGTCAGATGTCTAGAGAGGATGAAACTGTTTAATCTCTTGCTTATCTAAATAGCTGAGAAATGGAAACTCTTGATGATTTCCAAAAATGTTTTGAGTCAAAAGTCATAGCAACAAATAGTCCTTTTTGCTAATGGGAAATTGTCCCCAGATTCATTTTAATGCATGTACTGTCAAGGTATTGCAACTTCAGCTTTCCAGGCAAAGTGAACAGTTTTACTGCTGTAGTTATGCTTGTATTGCTTGCAAGGTTCACTGTTCACAAAGAAAGAGAAGGAAGAGTACTGCAACAAATCCTTCTGGCTAACCTTGAAGCAGGAGACCTTACTGCAGATTTGCTTTGAATTAAAAACTTGACAGGTATTGACAACTGGAGCCTCCAGTGTGGTGATGTAACCTGCTTTGGTGCCATCCTAAATTCAATGGTATTTGATGATCCAAAATCGTTAGTTCCATATTAACCTTGTGTGGGCTAGACAGAGCTAGCCCAATGGCAATGAGCAGAAACAAGACAGGAAATCTAGTAAGACTTGAGTCTGTTTCCTGCTGCTGCTGGTTTTAGGTGTATTTTAAGCATTGATTAGCAGAGGTCTGTCTTTTTTATTATTTGAACTTACATACACTGTAAGGACTGGCAAAACAGGCTCTAAAGAAAGCTAGGCTCTTTTCCTCTTGTCTCATTAACTCAACTGTGGAAGTGTGTCCTGTATTTAGTCATTGTAAGCAAGTAGAATTGTGGATTAGTCTCCACCCACAACTGTGAGAAGAAGTGATTGAAAAAGTATGATTAAATACTCTCTATGTCATGTTGAAATGCTGTGAATATGAGTATAAATGATCTTCTGCATGTGATTATAAAAATTGAGTAGAATAACCAGAAGTCTTAATTTTATATCATTTGAATTATATAGTTTAAATTGATTAGTCATGATTAGTCCTAAAAGATACAAACATATTAGTACAGTTTTTACTATTTTTAATCATCTTTAATAAACACATAAAGAGCAAGCTTGTCAGCAGTACATGCATAATTAAAATGACCCTGGCATACTCTGTTGAGGAGGCTATAAGGAGACTCTGCATCTGCCTGATGTTTCATGATGGAGGTGTAGGAATATGATCCTTTTTCTGTCTTCTGCTAATTTCTAATTTATAAAGGTATGTTGAGTTTCAAAACTGTTAGCACTGTTGCTGCAGCTAAGGTCTCCGGAAAGCATTGGTCCCTGCTCTGAGGAATTCCCCACTCAGATACAGTTTTTAACAGCCCCATCTTTCCAGAACTATGATACTCAAAATACCTGCTTAAATACCTGCTTAAATACCTGCTGTGAGTGGCCCAATAGTCTGAAAGTTTCATTCTTGTCAGGTAACTCTAGTCCCATTTATGTTTATTGCATGTGCAGCAATGCCCAGATAAAGGAAAAGGCTAAATCTTTCTTTTGTGTCACCCCACTCTCCAAATCTAATCTTAATGTCAACTTCCCAGGCTAGGCTCCCTGCAGGATAGCAACTCCATTTAACAACTGATTTTGAGGGATTTACGTTTATTTTTAATACTGCACTGGAACCAACATGAAACCTTTCAAATATTTTTTCCAAACAAAAGTCCCTTCTTTACAGTCCCAACAAATCAAGGCTTTTTTACTGTCCTCTCTCCATGGTGAGATGTAAAAGAGTGTCTGTCCTAATAGTACAGCATGTGAAACCTCATTTAATCTGATAAATCTCAGAAATATTTGGCTTCGATGGAGCATAGTATTTAGACAAAATGTAATTTAGTCAAAAGTACTTAAACCACCATGCCAGTGATCCTTCAGCATTCACAAAATCAGACTCACATGAGCAAAAATGTTAATTGGATTTTTTGTTTCCCTTCAGCTAAATCCCAAATTAAAAATTGCTAAACCCTATTCATTGCCACACAGCAATGGGTTTCTGAGCTCAGGGACTGGATTTCTGAAGGCTGAGAGCAGTGTTCTGCATCCTTATGGTTTCTCAGAGAAGGGGTAACAGGAGCTGCCACCCAGCCTTACGGTAGACCTGCTCAAAAACAATTATGAAATTTTCAAAGTCACAGCCTGGGTATAGATTTTGTTGGAGAGTACACTCATAAAAAATTAATGAGGACTTAATGATTAATGGATACTTAATAAATGATTAAGAGTTTACTGTGGAGTCCCAGCAAGTGAGTTGTATGGTTATGACTCTTCCGAAGTGCTTATAGACTTTTTGACAACTACTGCTCATGTCTTTACAGTTTTTATGTCATAAGTATATGTAAATTGTTTGCAGCTCTTTTTTTAGTGTAAAGTACAGACCAAAGTTTGGAAGTATTAATTTTATTCTGGAATGTGTCCAGACTAATTATGTCTGTGTTTTGGAATGTCTCCCTTATCTAGCTCTTAGCAGCTGTTAAGGTTAGAGTGAGAGAATTAGAAAACCTGATCCTTGTATAGCACCTCTTGAAATATTGGAGAGGCCTCATCACTACAAATGTCACAAAGCACAGTATTCTCTTGCCATACCAAAGCACTGAACTGGTGCTGGGGCCCCCAGCAGAGGGGCAGTAAGAAAGATGAGGATCTATTGGAGCAAGTCCAGAGGGGGCCATGAAGATGATCAGGAGGTTAGAGCACCTTCCCTGTGAAGACAGGTTGAGAGAGCTGGGCTTGTTCAGCTTGGAGAAGAGAAGGCTCCAGGGAGCCTTCCAGTGCCTAAAGGGGCTACAAGAGAGTGGGGGAGAGGGAATTTTACAAGGACATGGAGTGATGGGACAAAGGGTAATAGCTTTAAATGGAAAGAGAGTAGATTTAGATTAGATATTAGGAAGAAACCCTTTACTGTGAGGGTGGCTGAGGCCTTGGCACAGGTTGCCTAGAGAAGCTGTGGATGCCCCATGAAACTGTTGAAGCCCAGGTTGGATGGGGCTTTGAGCAACCTGGTCTAGTGAGAGGTGTCCATGCCCCAGGCAGATGGGTTGGAACTAGAGAATCTTTAAGATGTCTTTCAACCCAGAGTGTTCTGTGAGTCTGTGATGATTCTGTGAACCAAACCTCTGACCACATGAGGCATCACTGTAATGTATTCAGACTTGTGGCTGTCATGCAGTTGATGAAGAATGCTGTTCATAGCCTAAAGCGTTTGTTTCCAGACTTTCTGGGCTCACTTTGATCTTGTAATTTCACCTGACCGCCAAGCACACTTCTCATGCAGCTCTGAACTTAACCATATTCTTAACCATATTGTGTCCATTCTGTAGAAAACTCTTCCCTAAAATTTCAGACTTTTGAATCCATAAGGAAAATTTAATTCTTCACTAGAATCTCTAAGAAAAATTTAATTCTTCACTGCGGCATTAAACACACGATCTCTACCATGGTATGGCGAAGACACTTTATTGCAAAACTCCAGGGTTCTTAAACTGTTAATTTGTTATGAGTTAACATACTTGTGAGGTACAACAAATGTGCTTAACCAACCACCATAGACCCCGATAAGAACAGGCATCAGATGAAACCAACCACGAGCCCCAAGGTGTGAGCACTTACTGGTTCTAATAATTGTTTTACAATTATGCAAATTGTTTTTCACCTTTAGTTTAGTTGAGTCATTCCCAGAATGTTTTCTAGTTAGCCAAAGTAACAAAAGTGAGCAAGGATTTTACAAAGGCAGCAAGGCCCTCACTTTGCAAGGCCTTTCTGCTCTGCAACACTTCACATTCTTGTGTAGGCAGTGCCAGCCTTGAAAACCTCCCTGCATCCTTCCCTCAGCTCCTTAGTCTGGTCAGTGAGCAGTGGCCCTCTCTGATCTCCAGCCTGCTGCCTAAAATGCCTGCTGCCTAAAATGCCTGCTTCAGCATGGTGTCCATGACAGATAGGCAGGAGAGAAGCTAATCTTCTGTAAAGGGAACTTCTTGACTGTAAAGTGAACTTTTTGATTAGCTGTTTTCTCTTTCAGCCATCAGTCAATCTCCTTGAAATTCTCTCCCTCCCTCTCTTCTTCCTTCTCTCTCTCCTTGCTCTTCCTGTGTCTTACCTCTGCCACCATGATTTGTGCCCTTGACTATCTTCTCAGTAAGACATTTGGGTTAACTTCCATCAAATGCTTAATATCTTTTCATATATTCATTAAAAGTCATTACACAAACTTGTCATGTACAGTGAGCAGTGAGCAATCTTCGTCTGCTCGGTATTTCTTGACAGATTTTAGCTGTGGAGTTGTTAGCTCTGTTTCAAGATTAATTTTCCCTTGGTTTTGAGGCTCCTTCCGTTCTCATGGCTGATTCATGACCTGTCTTACTATTTGCTAGGGCCAAGTGGCGTAGCTAGGAGACAAATAGAGCAACACTGTTATTGTTTTGTTGTATTTACTCATTTCAGAATATCTTAGGTAGCCAAATTTTGCATCAGAAGCTTAAGTTTTACTAAAATGTTACTAGATATTTTAGGGACCGAGTATTAAATAACACTTTGCGTACTTTTCTCTTTTCCTGTATCCAAGCAGTATGAACCTTTTTATGCACTTAAGAACTTATTCAGCTTTATTCCAAAATGCTTTTGCTTACACACAGCTATAAACATCTATACAGCTGTAAACATCTATAGATCCTAAATGACAATTTGTAGCTCCTTTTTTAAAAAGAAGCACCACAATGAGAAATTTCTAGGGAAGACAAGACAAGAGAAAGCCTGCAAAGAGGAAACATAGAGGAACACAGAATCAGGTCACTTATATTTATGGCATGGGTAGAATTCCAGGAGATTAGACAAATATCCTTTGCAATAAGGAAACCAGACTCAACAGAAAACAGTGTAAAATGTACCCTGTATTCTACATCAATCAAGCGCTGTGCTCGATGCTGCGGTGACTCTCACTCTGGGCAGTATTCTGTGCTGAAATAACATGCTTTGTTTTTGAACAGCTCAGATGTTGTCCACTGCAACTTTGGGAAGGTGAGAAATGATTTTAACATGGGACATTGTCTCAAGATGCCTAAGGTGTGTAGAGGTTTCTCTGTGGAAAACCTGTCACCTGAATAAGTGGAGAGAGAGAAGAGCAGATCTGTTGGAGGTCAGGACAATTGAGAAGTTTGTCTGATCAATACTTTCTTGTCTTCAGAAGGAAGTATCAGTAGGTGCTGAGCTAGAGTGTTTCATATAGGTGTCCACTTGTTAGGAGTGAAATCCTAAAACTGCAGTGTTCTTCTTGTTTTGGGGAGGGGCAGAAACACTCCCTGGTGAATGTCATGTGTTTGAGCCCAAGAAGAAGGAAAGGATACTGCATCAGTGTGCAGGGCCATTAGCCACATAACTCGTGTGGGTTTAACACAGGAGCTTAATTCCTGCCTTTGGACTGAAGTGGAGCCCATTCCTAATTTACAGTGTGCTGATCCCATGCACAGTGCTGCCTCCTCAGATTTTGAGCTTTGAGTGTGGCATATTGGGGCCCCTGCAGCATCTCATTAAATGCCTGCAATGCAGATGTCTGCTTTTTGACTAAGACGTTTGAGATCACAGAACAGTCGATGTAAAAGAGCATCACGTTTTCCAAATGAAAATTAGCAATCACATAACTGCTCACCTAAGTGAGCTCTAAAGCACCAGCTGTGCTGTTAGGGTTGTCTTCGGTACACTTTGAATTGTTGTTGTTGTACCTCTCCTTTGTAGAGTCCATTCATGATTAATAGACAGTAGTTAAGTAGGCATTATCCTATGGTAGACAGCAAACTGTTTCTAAGGCTATTTATAGTGCAGGCTGTCAGAAAGGGGAACATACTGGTGTAAAAATTATAAATTAGTTGTTCTAGTTGTCTTACCTTCTGCTTTCTAGGTCATGTCAGGAACACAGGCATTTCACTGCACCTCTATGAGAATGAAAATCCACTGAAGTTCTTCCAGTTCTTATCTTGCCTCTTCTGATACAAAATAGTAATTTCTCAGTATCCATTTTTTGGCCGATTTGTATACAGGTAATTCTGGTATGCTATTTCTGGTTTGGTAGCATTCTAGTGTGTGTCTTCAGTAGTACTCCTTGCATTTTGCTGCTGTCCTGACTGATTCTGTGTCATGCTAAGGATATATTTCATTTCCCAAGGAAACCTGTACCTATCTAGAACTTACTCTGAACTGTGCCTAAGACTCTTTGAGTCATGCTTTGCTTTTTTTCAGTAGTGATTTTGAAATAAGTACAAGGAGAAGTTGAGAAGGTGGCAGGAGGACAGAAATGTTGAATGTTGCAGATTTGCAGGGAAGAAGGTGAATGTAAGCATTAATTTCCCCTTCTACAACATCACAGAAACATAGGTTGAACCCCTGCCTTCAGTAGGCAGTGCTGATTGGGCTTTAGGGCTTTTGGCAGATACGGACTCATGCCAGGCTCATATTTTAATGGGTCACATCAAGTGTGCTGATCTATTGGGCACATGAGAGTTAAGGGTCATCATCATGTCACAGGTCTGGGTTCAGAATATGTTTTCTCTTCAAGGAGAGATTTTACAATGGTGGGTGATTCATAACCATCTTGTGCCTTGTTTCCTGCAGTTTTGAGTGTGTTGTCACGGAGAAGGCAGGCAGTGTCTTCAGAAATACTCCCATTAATGCTGTTAATTTGAAATGTTAAAATGTGATACATATGTATTGTTCTCGTGTTTGTGGCAGCCAGTCAACAATAAATAATTCCTGGCAACCTTGTTTAACAAAAGCTCTGTCTGTAATATGCCTGCAAATGGTGACTTCCGACATCCTGGTTTTAGTTCAGGGTTTGGCTTGGAGTGTTTGTGAATAAAAGAAGAGTACGAGGAAAAAAAGCCAAAAAATCTTAATGGGTTTTCCTATGGAGGAGACAAATGGTATCTTCTGTGGTGTTTTTGAAAGCATATTTAAAAGGAAAGTGATTAAAAATGTAAAAGAATATGAACAAGGAAACTGGATACATGGACAAGCTGCCTCCCTCTTCTGCTTACAGCCCAGCTGTGCTGACAGGCCTCCTGTTCACTCCTTTAGATTAGCAGAGATGCAGAAAGTGTGCAGCACTACACATTTGACAGGTAAAATAATCAAATTTACTCATTTTACAGTAGTTCTCAGTTGTGTAATCCTCCCTTTTGGTGAGAAATATAAAGGCAGAGTTTTAGTCTTTAGTATCCTGTGAACAATAGCTTCCTGCTTTCATCATTAAAAAAGTATCAATGGAATACTATTTCTTTGCAATGCACATTTATCATTGATTTTTCACAACCACATGGCTGCTGTGCTACCGTTACTCCTTTGACCAGGGAAAAGGTCACATTGATATTTAGATCCTTCAATTGCCATGACAGGGTAGTTTTTGATGTATGCACGTGTAGTTGTGTTTTGCTTTTTCTTTGTCTTATTTTAATACTACCTTGAATGCCTGTATTTTCACTTTGTTAAATACATGTGTGTCACAGTTTCTCTCTTCTCTTGGAGCTCTCTGAAGCCAGTGCTAAAAGCTGTAGGTCCTTTCTCCCCCTCTAATCTGCCGTGCTGAAGCTGTGGGGGTTGTCAGGCTGCCCCTGGGGTCAGAGCTTCTCAGAGGGAAGCAGAGGAGCAGTGCTGATTCCGCGGTGCAGTCGGTTGATCCGGTGGCAAACATGGGCCCTGAGCTCTGTTTACAGTCTGAATGTGTCCCCTTTCAGAGCTGTCGGATTAAATACAGTGCCACAACAGTATTCCTCCCCTTATGTGACTGGAGGGCAAGAACCTTGGATCTGCCAGTGAACTCGGACTTCCTGTATGATTATGGAAAGTACTGCGCCAATTAAGCGGCTGTACCAGCCCCTGTGCCCCCTAATTAATTTCCTTTCTACTTGTTTCTGAGCTGCTGTACTGCAGATTCTGTTCTTTATAAGTTTTTTAAGATTTATGTTAGCTGAAAGAGCTTGCCTCGAGCTGAACAGTTACTGAAAATAGCTAGAAATAGATTTTATTTCTACAGAAGAAATGTATTCCAAGTACAGAATTATGAATCAATAAGCACAGATAATTTGGGGTTGCTGTGGGGTTTTGAATTTGGGGGGTTACTCTGTTAAATGCCACTTGAATGAGTAATTTGCAAAGGGAATTGATATATAGGTGTTTTCTTCCATGAAAATAGTCATTCATCTATTTAATATGCCAATGGATCATTTAAAGTAAGTTTTCTAAATTATCAAACTAAAACAAGGGAAAAAAATCTCTGTCTTGTTAGTTCATGTTTGTATGTGGTAATTGTAGTTACCTACAATTTTGTGATAGATTTTGTTAGACTAAGTTAAGCTTGTGTAGGCGTTTAGGTGTTTAAGTGACCTGTGAAAGCAGGTGTTTGATCTCCTCTGCAAGGAGCCAAGAGGCCTTAGTTTTGGGTAATTCCAGTGGGAGTTGAGGACGGCTCTTACGAGATCTGGGCAAAGCAAACTCGATATCCTGACAGCCATTTGTTTGCATGGATATTAATAGGATTTCCAAGCACGGACCCTTGCCAACATATTTTCTTTGTTTAGTGAAGTATAAGGTTTTGAAAATCTGCTAAAATTTGCCTTAATCTCTTTTCACCCTGCAAGAGTCTGACACTTTGAAAAAAAGCTCTCCAGTTAATTTCCCTGATTTTTTCCTGTTGAATTTACTTCCTCCTCTTCTCTAGTGGCAGTTGTTAAATCTACAGCTGACCCTTGGCATTAGTTTCCTACTCCAGGGAGATAGGACAGATCCTGAGTTTGCCAGATTTTTTAATGAATGCTTTGAGGACCCTGCAGACTGTTTCCTAGGTCACCTAGTCCCTCTCTCCTTGTGAAGGAAGGACTGTTCTCTTTCAGTAGCTGAAGCAGTAGTTTGTGTTCATTTGCGTTTTGAGCAAGTGTTCCAAGCAGGAAGACTAATGGAGAAGACTTTTGTTCTGATGTTTGGCACTGACAAACTAGATTTCATGAGTTGTTTGTCTTTTCTAGGTACAGGCAGTGGGTCCCTCTCCCATGCCCTCATCCGGACAGTGGCTCCCACTGGGCACCTGTACACAGTGGAGTTCCACCAGCAAAGGGCTGAGAAGGCACGGGAGGAGTTTCGGGAGCACGGGGTGGAGCACCTGGTCACCGTGACCAACCAGGATGTCTGCAAAAATGGCTTTGGGGTCTCAAACATTGCAGATGCTGTGTTCCTAGATATTCCGTCTCCATGGGAAGCCATAGGACATGCAAAGTCAGCATTAAAAGCTGAAGGTAACTGCATTTTTCTCTTTTTGTTCAGGAAGCACTGTGCACACATCTCTGCCTTTGAGCCATGCACTAGATGTGCTCCCCTCCCTTGTGTGATCACTGTTCTCAGATGTCAGTCTCTAGGCATCTCTAAGGCTATAAAACCTTCAAAAGGTGTCTTCAATTTACAGTGGAAGATTTGAAAGGAGAAGAACAATCTTTTCTTACAGGCCTGTGCGAGCTGCTACAATTAGCATGGGCAGTTTACAAAAACTCCTTTGAACCTTTCTAAAATGCATTTTGCTAGATCCAAGGTGTGTGGGAAGCAGAAGTAACAATAAATGCTGAAAGCAAATTTCTTTGGCAATTCGGTGGAAAGATGCTTGTATAAAAGGTGTTCAGCCTCAATTCACATCAATCATTGCAGATTTGTACCTATTTAACAGAGCACCCCAATGGTAATGTTAAAAACATGTGGTTACACTTAAATATGCTTGCCAATTTATGTCCTAAATTTTTGTGGTTGGAGCTAGTGAGAATTTTGCCATTGGATGCAGTGGGAATGGAACATAAAGGATGTTCTAGCTTATGCCAGTTACTCTGGGATTGTGACAGCAAGTGAGAACTTCTGTTGAGGTTTTGCACAGATTTCATCACTATTATACATCTTTTCCCTATTGAAAAATAAGCTTCAGTGAATAAATAATTATTGTATGCTGGAATAAGTTTCCCTCTAAGTAATGCCATGATAGTGTGGACCTTAATTAGCTTTTGCCAAATTGCTTCCATCTACAAAAATGACGTTTCTAAACAAGAGAGTGTGGAGTGCTGCACAGTGCCCATGCTGGGACAGGAGTGTAAAAAAACTTGATTATGTGCCAAGGCCCAGTTCTTTGTTAAAATAGATAAGGACAGGCTGGACTTCGAGTGAATTGCTAAGTCTTCTTGAAATCACAGGATTTCAGCTTGTTCTTAAAGTCACTGAATGTGCAGTGCCTTGCTGAGTCAGGACCAGCCCTGCTGTTAGGCTACCTCAGCTACTACTGAGAATTTTCTAGAAAGCTTTGTGATACCCACATAACACACTTTCTTTAAAAAGTGAATAAATAGAGTGAGCTTTGTTAGCACTCTGTACCTGCAATGGTTACAGCTCAATTTGTAGCAGCTTTCCAGTGTGTCCTGAGGGGAAAAAAAAGTCACTGTACTGTACGATGCCCTTCCCATGCTCAAATTATCTAATCTAGTGAGCACAACACTCAGCTGACTTGCCAGCTTAGAAGGCGCTGCATTGCGCAGTCCAATTTGAATTATTTAAGTGGTGCATGCTTGGAATACTAAGCAGGGCTGCTTGAACAGTTCCAAGTTTTGAATTCTTGTCTCACTCCAGCATTTGAAATCCTAGAAAATGTATTATAGTCCCAAACCAGCCATACCATCTGGCTATACTTTTCTGTGCTATGCTACAAGGTTACATCTGCTTAGGCAATATAAATAAGACTTGAAAATCCCACATTTTTGTGTTTGTGAAGTGGCGTCATTCACTTTATGAACCACTCAAAAGGCAAAGTTGCTTATCCTTCCTGCAGTTTTTGCTGCAGCCAGCCACCCATGTCTGAGATCTGGTACAGGTCCAAGGCTCCTCTTTTGGGCAACTTGGCACCTGACTGACTGGGGGCATTTTATTTAATTTTGCTATTTTGCATTTAAACAAAAACTTTTTCATATAAAATGTAATTGATTGTAGCAGTAATATGTAAGAACATAGACACTTTTCTGTTCTGTTCTGAGTCATGCAGGTAGTTTTGTTGTGGTTTTTTTACTGCTCTTAGATCTAAAATATGATGGAAGGTTATCTGTAACTGCTTCCCTTTCCCTACTGCAGGCAGATAATTTAATAGTGCTTCTTTGTTTGCTTTTCAAATAGTTAAAGCTCATTTGCAGTACAGCCTGTGCACATTCTGCTGTTATTCAACCCCGTTCTGAGGGTTCCTGTAGTGATAAAGCATCACTGCAAGAAATTAGTCGTTCCACTCTTTTCTGTCCACACCCTCTCAGATCTGGACAGGGTCACACTTAATCCATTCACACTGTGGGTTTTATTGTGATGTGCCGTGCAAAACTCAACAGCTGTACTGCCAGATAGTGGTAATTTAGTCCCTAAAGCTTAAGGTATTTTGAATTAAATCAGAGATAAGCAAATTCAATATATAGCATTATCTACTCTCTTCCTTAAAAAACCACAATACTCATGATAGAGAGTTCAGCTGAGACAATATGGAAGAGAGAGTTCTTAACCTTAACAAAACCTTATCAGATCAGTGTTTTCTCTCCTACTTCAGCTCAAGGTCCTGAATAGTTGTAGCTCCTGGTAGGTTGAGTGTTAATGTAGCTTTACCTCTTTACAGAGTACATTTATCACTCATGTTATGCCTTGCAGTATGTTCTAAATACACTACTTGCAGCAGCTTGGCCTCCCAGCTAAAGCATTGCCAACTTCTGAAGAGCTAAAAGAATAAAATGGCACATTAGGTTTGTGACTAGAAGGTTCTTGTTCTCTGGTGATGCTCTCTGCCGACTTTCAGGTTTGCCTCTCAGCTGCATCCTTTTGTGCTGATGTCATCAGTCACACTTCCAGCAGAAACGCTGCTTGTAGTATCTCTGAGGCACTGCTGCACTGCAGAATTTGCTTTCATTTCCAGACCTGCACTGTTTTCCTTCTGCAGCATCTGCTGATTAATGCTTTTCTGCAGTCATAGCTGTTGTTCCTAATATCTGACCTTAGTGGTTTTTGCAAAGTTGACATTAACCCCTTCAGGCTAAAGTTTTAAAAATTAAGAAAATGAGAAAATTGTGATGTAACAAAAATATCCTCAATATTCTACAGTTCTTAAATGCCCTGAAACTTTTGACTCACAGTCATCTCACAGCTGAATACTGTAGTGCTTTGAATATAATTCTGCACCCACCTACTCTACTCTCATAAATACTGTCTATTTCTTCCAAGGCTGTGGAAGATGAGGGAGAAACCCACTGGTATAATAATTTTCATACAGATTTTAAATTTTCAGGTAGGGGGATGGAAAATTACAGCTATATATTAGGTTGGATTAGCCTCTTGCATTTTAAGTTGCTTCTTGTGGTGTTTAACAGTCTGAGTCACAAAATTATTAAAACCACCTCTTTTATTTCCTTTCTTTCCTTAAAGATTTTACCCTTAAATTCAGACTTTCCATTCCCTCTTGAGCATCAAAAAGCCCCTAAATTATGAGTTTGTCAAATTGTGCTCCTTGAAATAGCACCTGAGTCAGGTAACATGTTGCTATCAGTTCTCCCTCCAAAACTCTGTAGGTAAAGTTTGTTTTGAACATCTCCTTCTTCAGGCCTCTGCAATTCCATGTCCATGTAGGAAGTCTCACTGGCTATTTTTCTTGAGCTCCAGAGGTTATTCATGGTCCCATTTTTAAACCACCCACGTGTGGCTTTGAGGAGCAGCTGAAATCCCTGGCCACAGCTCTCACCCCTGTGTGGTATCTGGCTAGGGTTGAATCACACTGAGAAGAGGGCATCAAGGCTGATGTTGTTTGGGCTTGGGCTGCCTCAGGAACACACAGGGAATGTGTTGGGGCAGGAAATAGAGCCTGACAGTCTAGCATGCTGTCATTCTCCACCCATGCAAGGGGTACTCCAGTTTGTAACACTTCTCATGACCCCTGGATACTGTTATCAAATAAATGGATGCAGCAATAAATGCTTGCTAAAATGTCAGCACCAGCCTTTGATAGTGTAGCCCTTGCTTTGATTTGAAGGAGAATTAACTCAAGGTGAGGTTAAAGATGAACAAATTAACTTTAAATTGAAGCATATCCTCTCAACATTGAGAGGCCATTGCTCTAATGCAGAACTGCCCCACTAAAATCTATGACCAGGTGCTAACACACAAAGCAGCTTCATCTGTTCACCAAGCAGTGGCTGTTTGCTAAGCCAGCCCCAGTTGTATCTCGCGTGAGGGCATTGCCCTAGCTTGGGTCTCTCAGGGCTTGGTAGGTCAGGTGCACAGAATGGGCCTGGCCTAAAGTACAAGTGATTCTTTCACATGTAGAGAGTCAAGCAGAAGGATTCCTGCATCAAAATCCTTGCGGTGGAATGACAGCCAAAGCTACTGGCTTTTACACAGTTTGAAGAAAGTAGTTTAGGATGAAAGGATCCTTAAAGAAAGTTGTTAGGTTTTCTTCCCCACTATGGAGCCAACTGATTTTTTAATTTCCTTGGTACATGCTTTTACCAGCCCATAATAATGAGCAGGAATAAATTCCTTTTGAATGATGCACCTACAAGTGCAGAGGTTAAGGTCACATTTGCAGAAAATCACATCAAGCTCCTATTAATGAGCTGGCAAGTGATTTGGAGAAAATTCTCTTTTCTGAATCAAGAAACATCCTTTAATTTCTTCCAACAGCCAGATCCTCTAATTTCACTTGTCAGGGAAGCTACATCAAATCGCCCACAAGCACACGCACTTAAAGGACATTCTGTCCCCTTTTGCAGAGACAATATTTTTAGTGTCCTACTAGCACAGAGTAAATGCCACGGTGATGCTGCTCAGTAACTCTCCTGCCTCGCCCCTACACAATGATAATGCCTGTGTGGTTTTTTTTCTTCTTGGAGATATGTGTAATGTAATCTTCCAATTATGACAGTGCAGTGAAGTCCCAAAACCCAAGCTGTGTTCTTTTGCCAGAGGTAAAAATGCTGTGCTGTATTCTTTGTCACAGAATCATTCTAAAATTGCTGGCCCTTTTCCCTAAATCTTAATGGTGCTGCAGTACATGGGTTCTTTTTGCATCTTCTGAGTAATAGTGGGATGATGAAAGAACCTGTCAGAGCACTTGTGACACATAAAATAACCTACAGAAGTGAAAGCACATTTCTTGGACATGTTTTCTGAATCATAAGCATGCACTGGAGTTCTTGTCAATTTGATGGCACTGAGATTTTCCACACTTAATCCACTTATTAGCTAAATGGTACTGGTAGAGATGTTAGTCCTTGCCCAGACAAACCAGAAACAAAATGGTTTGTTGGAATTGCACAGGAACGTTCTGGCAACTTTCGAGGCACTGGCCTCTTGTAGAGATGCAATGGTTGTCCCTCAATAACCAATTAGATACAGTCTGTTGAAATGTACACTGCTATGTGGATTAAAATCTTCCTTTCTATTTCCCCCTTCCCTTAAGCTCTCTTTTCTAATCATTCCAGTCTGAATTGTACTTCCATTTTCATATCCTCGTGACCCTGTTGCTGGTTACAATGACTGCCAGGACTGTGTGGGCTTGTTCCAGGCTATGGATTCAGGACATTTAACCTCTCCATTAAATACTTCAAACTAACTCACTCCCCTTAAAATTGAAGGTAGAAAAAACCTTAAGTCGTTCATACAGTCTCATTATTCTCTTCTCCTCAACTGTAGCACTTGTCAGATGCATTATACATGAATAAACACATTTTTAGACAGCTCTTCAGATCAAAAAGCTCACACAGCTTCCCAATGTGAACAGGATTAATCTCTCGTAATTACTATATCAATTTATGATGACACACAGATCTCATTAACCAAATTTAGGAACGGTAGCTTTCCTAAAAGGAGAGCTCTGAAAGAACACAAACCCAATTTGTACAAAAAAGTTTCCATTCAGATGTTTTCACTGCTCACTAGTCTGGTCCACTCCTTTGTGATCCACAGACAGAGCAATGTGCCCCAGCAAGGAGAGGAGAGGGAGGGAGTTCATGTCTTTTCTTCATTCACTAAGGAATCCTTGGCATGGCAAGACAAAGCAATGCATATTCAAGTCCTTTAAGCCCTGAAAGCCTCTTGGTGTCTAAAGGACAAGAGGGCTCTCAAAGAATCTGAGAACTGTGAATGCTGAAATCTAGATTTATATCTGTTTGGTGACTGTGACAGAAGGGGTGTTGCCTGGCTGGTAATCCAGCGGGGTACAGAGGGCAGCCCACAGTGTGCAGAATTCAGAAGCATCTGCTCTCTTAAATATGACAGTGTCTCTGCCTCTAGGACCAATGAGCATGTCCTTCTGAATGCTGGTTTTCTACTTTTTTTGGTTTTTTTGCTGGTCTAAACACACCATAGGAATTGAAACTTCCCAAATGTTTCTATTTTAGACAGCCTCTCGCAGTCTGGAACTGCATTTTCATTTTTGCCTTCCAACCTTCTGCTAATTGTAGCTTTCCAGTCTTCTCTCCTAATATCTGCTTAATCAAATAATTCCACCCTGTAACTGCAAGTCAGATCTGGCGTGCCTAATGGTGTGTAAAGGAAGCAGCAGAGGGGACCCTCTCCCACTTGTTAGGATCTGTAAGGACAGATGCTTGATGGGCTCTAAGCTGTTTGTAGGTATATCTATTTGGGAAGGATGTATAAAAATAAGGAAAACAATGGGCATGAAAAGGAAAAAAACCAAAATTCGCAGAACTACTAAAACCCATTGGATGGTCTCAGTTAGTTGGAATACCAGCAGTTCACTGTTTTCTCACCCTTCACACCTGAGAAGCTTCCAGCAGTGCAGGAAGTAATGTTATGTTTTGTGCTTCCCCTCTGGATATTGCCACTGCAAGCAAGAGCTTTCTTCCTGACCAAAAAGCTAGAAAGCCTGTTTTCTGTAACCCTAATTCCCCCAGCAGTTGTGAGGAGGCAGCCTGATAAATCTTCACCAAGTTTGGTGTTGACATGCTGTGCTCAGCTGACCAGCCCGAGGCAAGAGGAAGGGTGCTCTGCCTTTAATTGAAGGCTTGACAAGAACCGTAGGTGGCTTTGCAGCTTGTATGGCAACAGCTGTGTGCAGCCTTTGAGTTTTTGACTGTAAATCCAGAGCATGTGAATTCAAAAGCCTAAACATATATCTTCAAACCCTTCGAGTCAGAATAAATAAGAATAGAGTTACTGTAAATGTAAATATATTTTGCTTTTTTATTGCAATATAAAACATCAAAACCAAAAAGCCTGAATGAAGTAGTAGTAAGTCTCTGGTCTCTCGGCAGATTCTTGCTTTGCAGACAAAGAGTTATTGTGAACTGACATTTAGTTAAGTCAGACATTTGTTCAGTTCCCTACACAATAAGAATATAAATTCTTTCTTTATAACATGCATGCATCATAGTAACTTTCTAATTATGTAACAATTTTTTTCCTGAGCTTTTCTGTTTTGCATCTACAAGCGTGGTAGAAGCATGTAGTGCTTTGGCCAGAAAAGATTAGCTGTCTGATTCAGGAACATTTTGGTAGTGCTGGCTATCCTGATGAACATACAAATCTAATTTTATAGGAGTTAATGGACTGGGCATGCAATTAAATCAGCGTCAACAGACTTGTTTCATAAAGACACATAGCTGCATTAATTTTGCAGGTGATTATTAGATTTGGGTTTTAATTGTCACTCCAGGGAATTACTTGTCCAGGGTACTTTGTTCTGAAGATTCATGATAAGAACCCCTTGGTGCAGAGACTTTACTTGAGGACTAAAATTAAATCCTACTTAGTGTATGGTGGATTAATGGTTGTGGAAAGTGCTCTTCCCCAGGCAGTACCCAGCACATCATTGCTGCACAGTAACTAGAGTGCTACAATGACGCTTTCAGACCTGATGCTTTCTTTTTTTAGAGATCTGACTTTAGAAATGAAAAAGAGGAAAAGAAAAGGGGAGTTTGAGATAAAGCAGGCTTCATGTAGTCTCAGCATAGCCTCTATTTTTAGCAGGATGCTTTGCTCTGACTTGCACGGGTTCTTTAACTACTGAAATGACTGGTGTTGGAAGTTTGACTGGATGAGCCCGGGAGAGGACTGGGAAGGAATGCAAATCAGGTCAGCAGGCATTTTCATCTAATTGTAATAAGTGAAACAATCGCTGAAGCTGCATTGCCCAGTGTTCCTTCCTCCTGCACAAAAGCTTTTCAGGAAGGGCAGTTGCCTTGGGGGACACTGTGTCCTGGGTGAAAGCACATGCCCTGGCTTTATGGCAGACAGTGTCCTTATAATTCTTTGATCTGATTTGGCTGTGGCTTTTCAGAGTAAATCTGAATCATTCTATTCTCAGCTGTTAAGGTGACATTGTAGCACTTAGAAAGGTGTAGGGGGCCTATTAATACTCTGAATTCAGGATCAAAAATCAGAACTGTGCACAGACAAGGAAACAAGTGTTGGTTTATCACTTAAAAGTCCTGTCCCAGAGTTTTACAGCATTTACTGTAAGCCTGCACAATGTGATACCCAGTAAACCTCAATGCTCAGGAGACATGCTTGACTAAAAGGGTAAAGCCTTAACAGCTCTCCATCTATGGCCTGGAGAGATCCCTTTATTCTGTCCACGCATACCATCGTCCTCAACTAAACACAGCCGCTTTTGTCAGGGGCGTGTGCACGCGCGCTAGGGCTCTAGCTCTGTACAGTGTGTGGAGAATGACTTCTGGCTTTGTGTACGTGCCAACTGCAGTTTGGTGCCTCAGTCCACAACAGTGGAGAGTGATTCCAAAAGAGCCACTGCTCAAAAGGGATCAACTTTAACGGTTTTACTGTGAACAAATGTCGAGGGTAATGTTGGATGTGGAAGATGAATGAAGTTGCTGTTGCAGTTTTTAAAGGGTCCGAAGCATCCTGTAGAGTTGTCCACATTTGATTTTGTGCTGACACTTTAAACCCACAAAGTTGCCTCGTGAAGATTTTCTTGAAGAATGTTTTCACTTTGTCTGAAATGGGATGTCTGTGGGCATCTGGGAGAATTTGAAAAAAAGATTAAATGTGCTTCATTTTGGCTTTTGCCCTCTTTTCCACTACCTTTCTTATTTTGCAGGTGGCCGCATCTGCTCTTTCTCCCCTTGCATTGAACAAGTTCAAAGAACCTGCCTAGCGATGGAAGAATATGGTTTTACAGAGATTAACACCTTGGAAATTCTGCTCCGAGTGTACAACGTAAGGACAATTAGCTTGCAAATCCCTGACCTTGGAAAAGCAGCTGAGGATAATTCTAGCACTGGCTTTGACAGCAGCAACCCATCACACCAAGGTAGCCCTTGTGCTAATCTGCAGCAAGGGACTGTGCAGTTCAAGAGTGGTGTGCCACTGAGGGAGGTGGTTGGGCACACTGGGTACCTGACCTTTGCCACCAAGAGCCTGGTGTAGTCCATGCCCAGTTTGTGCAGTCTGGAGTGGGGTTTGTGTGCATTCTGTTTTCATGGCCCTTTTTTGTATGGCATCCAGAGTTTTCCTTGTCGGGGAATTCCATATATAGTCAGATTTGGTTGGAATATGCTTTGTTTAAATAGCACACAAGCATTAAGCAGAGCAGCATCAAGGGAATGTTGAAACTCTGGAATGGTGCTCTACTTGCTGTCAGAAAGAAGATAAATTAATAGCAAATGACCATTCACTGGAATGTGCAGAATTAAGATCTCTTCTCATAAGAAAGGAAAACAAACAACACACAAATTACAAAGAAGTTGGATTTTTTTTCCTCATTTTTTTCTGAATTACTTTCCCAGGTTTATGTTTTTATTTTTTCCTAGCACCACTGGGCACTTTTTTAAAAAGTTCTCTAGTGCCTGTGTTGCTCTTAAGAATGTGAAAGTGCCTACTTCCTCCATTTTAGATAAGAAAGTTCCGAGATTATAGGGCTGCCAGGACAATGTTCACAGTATCAGTCTTTCCTTGGAGTAGTTTTCCAGGGGATTATTGGCAGTGCTTGGGAGCACAACCTCTTACTCCATTCCAGAGTGGCATCTGCAAATGATTTTGACTACACAGAGGTCAAAGAAGTGTGGTAATTGTTGGATTTAGTTCAATTGGTATATTGTGCTCATGAGTTTTTAGTAGAAATTTGAACCTGGATCCATACAGTAATTTTCTAATGGAACAACCACTTTTATAGTTGATGAATCCACTGTGAAAATTAACTGAACAGCTGGCTAATATTATCTGAACACCTCTTTGTAAGTGGTGTGGATGAGGTTCCAGTTGTTTGGTGGTTTATTTCCATTATGGTGTATTGTTTTCCTGCAGCTGAATGACAGAAAGATTGCTTTTGGCAGGATTTCTGTCTCCAAATTACATCAATAATGCAAATTTAGTAAAATCCCCCAACCAGCCTTATTAATTAAGTTTTCAGATCATTTACGCTTTGGTCTTCCATACAGAGCTGGTGGGTGTGATGAACTGTTTGAATGCTGGATTACATTTTGTATTTATGGATTAAAATAATTATGCAAATTTATTAAGTTCCTTCTTTATTTATTTTTTTTTTTTTAATAGTAAGTTTATAAATATTTCTGTTCCAGGCACTAGTTCTGTCACTCAAAGCATTTAGCTGTGCCTTGCATTCGATACACCTGAGCATATCGATTGCTGTGCAAGAAAAACAGCCATTCATAAACTGCTGCCTGAACATTTAACCTGATATCCCTCCCCCATTCTTGACAAAAATAAACAAAGCTAAGCTTTTAACGTGTTATAGCAGAACGCTAATCCATAACGGTTTAAAGAGAGCTCAACCGATCACGACAGCAAAGATAAACTGTTGAGCAGATTAAAGGCAGAAAGCAATTCTGTTCAGCTAAATCAGTTATGTAAGTTGGCCTACAACTGCAGCATTTCCCCAGAAATTATGGGGAAGTTCCCTTTCTGCTGCTGCTCATGTTCTCCAGGCCGTGCAGCAAACTGCTGACGCTGTGTGTGGGGTTTGGTGGCTGTGTTAGAACATATGTGCATGTGTTTGTGTGTGCTGGGATCACCACCAAGCAGCACAGCTGAGGTACTGACAGACACCAGAAGAAAGGATGGGGAATTACAACCACGAGGTTCTTCTTAACTTCCTTCAAGGTGATTCTCATTCACTAACAAGTGGGATCCCCAAGCTTCTCCAGGGATAATTTCAGCCCTAAACTTGATTGTTTTTTCCTGACAGACCTTCCTTTAAACTAATGTAACATTTAAACAGGGTTTAAAAGGAAGAAAGTGACATTTCTGTGCTACAAATAGATGTGGAATGGAAATACCAATGTGTCTTCCTGGAGTTTGAAACAAGGCTGATGCCTTTTTGCCTACAGAGCCCAATTCAAAACCTCTTGAAATAAACCATTGACTTTGCTTGGTCCCATATTGATTTGATCCCTGATGAGGAAGGGCAAGCATTGCATAAGAGGAGAAGGATTTCATTTCTATCTTGCAATATTAAAAAGGCTTCTGTGTTTTTGTTGCCAATGGCAGCCATGGCCAGCAGCACTGCACCACTTCCTGCTGTTGCTTTGTTGTCAGGGTGACAGGGAGGATCCCACACTGTCCAGCATGGACAGTACTGTGCTGCCAGATCCCCCCATGTTTAATGCTGCTTGTGGTCACCTGTGTTCTACATTCTGGCTGCATTCCCTGCCAAAAGCGGTAGATCAGAAAGATGGCTCTTTCCCTCCACGCTGGGGGAAACTGCCTGGGACATACTTCTAGAGACTCATTTCTCTTTTGAATACATTTTAATCACCAGTATGGAACAAAACGCTTCTTCCTGCACTGGTGAAATTCTGTCACATGTTCACCTTTTCACTGCTGCCATGCACCAGGTTCCCTCCGTCATGGACAAGCACTAGGACATAGCTCAGCACGACAGCCAGGTGCTGTTGTGCCCTGTGCCCTGCAGGCTGGCATGGAGAGCAAGCTGTGACACCTGGCAGCCTACAAGGCAAACAGCAGTGACTAAGATGAGTGATTAAGAAACACTCAACTCTGTTGCCATTCACAGTTTACCTGTGCTTTAATTAAAGCATCACAGATCTGTATTGCACTGTGGTTGTTTCCTGCCTACCTGTTAGAACAACACTGAAGAAGAGATAATCATAAATCCTGCTCAAGAAACTTAAAGGGATAAAGTGGCAAAAATTCGAGGAACTCACTCTTCTGCTTAGTTTCCTGCTCTGCCTTGGCCTTAGGTAGTTTGGGATACGTGATGGTGAGGAGGTGGTTCTTCCTGGGAAGTGTTCCAGAGATGAGGGTTCTAGTTCATGCTCACTCCCTTGAGAGTACATCTGTGCTCCATTAGTCCTGGTGAATGGGCTGAGTGCGGAAGTCATGGTGACCTAGGAAGGAGGGGGTCCCAGAGATGTGTTTGGGAACACGAGTGCTCATCCCAGCAGGGTCTGCATCACTTGGGTGCCGGACTGTGCTGGGCAAGCCTGTGTGTTCATGCCTTACCAGGTTCTTTCTGGTCAGAAACTGGAGAACTGTGCCCTCCTGGGCTGCAGTTCAGGGTTGTTTGGTACTCCCAGCTCACCTCTGTGCCAGTGGGAGCAGTGCAGGCTCGGACAAGGAGGGTTGAGAAATGGCTGAGCTCTTGGAGGCTGTCGCTGGGCTCTGCCTCGGCTTTTGCTTGCACAAATAGGAGAGAGGCATGATAAGAGCAAAAGTGGGAAAGTCAGCATTGCATAACCATGATGTTACACCAAAGGTACATGCAGCTGTGACCAGTCAAAGGGAGGAAGGGGGTTGCTCTAGTACCAGAAAGTTCTGTCAGTGTCACCACGAGGGGAAGCATTTACATTCTGCTTGGCCTCTCGAGTGCTCCTGAGGAACGATGTTGTTTAGATGCCAAAAGAGGGGAGCCAGACTGTGTTATTTCCTTTTTCCCTACATGACAGCTTCCGAACTGGAATGAATCTGTATCAGCGTCAACACAGGGAACAGAGAAACCTTGAATTAAATAGTGAAATAAAATAATTCTCCTCACTGGTATCCAACCCTTTACCTGCATTATCTCATCCAGGAGCTCTTTGTCCTTTTGCAGGCTGTTCTCTGCTGCAGGGTAACAGCTTTGAACTCTGAGGTAAACTTGCTGATACACTGATAGGAACAACCACAAAGGGCAGCTGGGAACACTGTCCTGTGGGCATCTCACTGTACCTTATGTTCCCCCTGGCTGCTAAGGTTAATTGCCCGCAACTGGGCTTCCCTTGCAACGAGTGCTCCCTTCCCGTCATCTCCCTGCTGCTGCCCTCAGACCCAAAAGCTGACAGCCATACCAACAGTATGCACCAGCTCTTCCTGCTGCTCTGAGCCTACTGAGATTGTATAGCTAGGCTTTGGGCAGAGCATTTTACTCTCCTCTTTACTGGAGTGCAGGACAAGGGCTGCGTTTTGCCACCCCATCAGGACCTGCGGGTACAGCTGAGTGCTCCTGACTGGGCACCCTGCAAAGAGCAGAGCAGCACAGCAGCATTCGAGCTGCTGAAGACCTCAGCCTGAAGTTATTTCGGTGGGGGCTGAGTGGGTTGATGCTAAATATCGTATTCCTTTATAGTTGTTAAGAGGGCAATTTGCATGAGTGGTTCCAGTGGAGCTGTGCAGCTCTCCCCAGGGGTACAGATAGCAGCAGGATATGTCAGAGACAGGGACTCAGTGAATTCAGAGCTTCTGCTCCCAGAGGTGCAAGCTGAGCAGCTAAAGCTACATAAGGAGAAGAAGGAGCTTTTTCCATCTTTTTCTGAATGCTGATCCTGATTCAGCATGAAGCCCATGTGCATGACTAGGTCTAGTCAGCTTGGAGAAACTGTTGCTTTAGCAACCTCCCTTTGTATTAGGCACCGTGCAGGAAGGGGAAGTCTGCAGTGGGATTTTCCTCTCCCTCATGTTGCTTTGGGAGAGCTATAGTTCCCCCTCCTAAGCTGAGTCAAAAATACATTTGCGGTAGTTTTGCCTAGCACGTGTCTGCAATTCAACGTGGCTGGGCCCTGGGCATGTGGAATGAAAGTCTGTGATGTCAAAGCATTCTGAGCCAGAAGTTTATTCCACCTGAGGGGTGAGGAAGATGATGCAGTTGTAGGCTCAGATACTTTTTGCACTGGTCCCCCATCCCTTTAGAAATTGTCCATAAAGCACTATTTCAGAATAATTAAAAAATCAAGTGCTACCTATTCATAGGAATCAGCTGGGTTTGAGAACCAAATCTGCTTGGAGGAAAAAGGGGAAGAAGCAGTTGCAAGGTAGAGAATGATTTCTAGGAGAAAGCTCTTCCTTTCCTGACCCTTTGCAATAAAGAGGCAATTCCCCAGGAAATTCCAGATTCTCCCCTTGAAAGCCACAGATCAGAAATGCTCAATGGTGAGGATGTCAGTTCAATCAGGCTGTATTAACAAAGCATTTAGGGTGGGATCTACAGCTGATGGAGTGGAAAGAAGGGAGGGAGAGGAAAAGAAGCCTACAGTCAGCTCAGCCTGTTGGATTTACAGGTGCATCATGTCACACTGTTAGAGGAGTTCCGTATGGTCTAAGTTAGCTTAGCAAAATACACAATGTAGTTATATATGATACAATAAAAAATCACCCGTTTCAGTACATTACTGGGAAAGAACATTGAATAAGAGAGAGATTTGGTTGCCTGTGTTGAAAAATCAGGTTTAACTAAGAAACTAGCTACAGCTTCTGCATGTTCTCTTGATGTGTTTTTATGTCCTCTGTCACATAACAAAAAACAAAGGAAACATTGAAGAAAAGGGTTATACTTGAGTGGCTTATATGAGGGCTCAATGTTCCCCTCAGACTAAGTGGCTTTGCACCTGCCAGCTCCTTCTGTGCCACTTCTGACAGAGCTGTAGTCTAAGTGTCAAGGTGCAGTGTGCTTCCCTAGGAAAAGAAAATGCAGTTCTTCCGCATGGTAAATCGCTGTGTGAGACAGGACTTCTGCTTCGTAAGGAAGCAGTTCCTCATTTCTCATGCAGCTTGACTTTGATCCTGCAAACATTTACTCAGAGGGGAGAAGGGATTTTCAAAATGGCTGTGGCAGGAGATGGAAGTACCTGTGGCTGTTGTGAGAGCGTGGTGATACCTCCACGTTAGGGAGCTGCTGGCTGCCTGAAGAAAGCAGGTTTCTCAAAGAAGGTAAAGGGATTTCATGCCCCAGCTCCTACTGCCTTTTCTTACTTATTTATTTCAGTGGGATTTCAGCACAACTCCATTGATCACCTGAGCCCTGGTTGGAGAGGCTTCTTTGGGAATCGCACAGCACCGTGCTCCTTTCAAAGGCTGATGTGTAAGGGGATTGTGTGAGGCAGTGGCAGAATGGAAAACAGGACCTGACATCCCAGATCTTCTCACAGCTCCTTCCTAAATAACAGTGCTCTCCTAATGCTCAGCAAGAATCTCCAGAGCAAAGCTCTCACATGACATCACCTCAGTGCTTACAAGTTTTTACAGTACCTGGATGCAAATACAGTCAGATAATGTCTCAACTCATTAGCAAATCAGAGCATGCAGCCATATCAATGCTTAATGATCTTCTGAAACTTTAATTCATTTTACTCTGTGACCATTTTCATTAATCAGCTGCGTTAATTTTTTACAGATTAAAAATGTAAGTCAATCTCTTTGAAGTAGAAAAGTAGCATTTTAAAATCTACATTCTATCCCAAGCCTATAAATACATCTGCCTTATAGAAATCAGCTGTTTATGGTAGTTCTTATAGCAGAGAGGGTGACTCAAAGAGGCTTATGTGCTGCATTAGTTTTATCAGAGCTGAAAAAAACCTCCCCAATTCCCTGTGAATTAGAAGGATCAGTGACTATAGATAGATCCTATGCTCTTCCCCCACCAGCTGAAACATGGCACTGGTTTTGGATAGTCTGTCCAAAGCAGTCGCACTAGCAGAAAACAGTCACATTTTGTTGCACTTTTACAGAATACTTTGTCAAGTGAAAATCAACAAAGCAGCAACACCACAGAGGCTGCTAATTGCTCAAAATGCATAGTCAGTGTTTTCCTCCATGCCTGCCTCACTTAGCTGTAGAATACCTAAGACTGGTTGAATTCAATTATACACCCCAAAATAATATTAAAAGACCATGAGTAAGGCTGCAGAGCCACTCATGCAAAAAGCTAGGGAATCTAATAGAATTAAGGTACTTTCTGAAGCCATTAGTTGTAGGATAAATAAGGCTGAGTAATGAGTTCAGGGATAAGGGACAGAGGGTTGAGGTCCTAGCTGGGTCTCACAGGAGTCTGGAGGTCACAAGTGGCGTCCTGGTGTCTGTGCTGGCATTTGTGCAGTTCAACGTTGTTATAAATGACCTGGAATAAGGGCTGAGCACGTATTTGGGGGAGTCTGCTGATGGTGCACAGTTATTTATGGCACTAAGGATGGGGACAGGTTGTAAGGAACTGCGGAAAGACTTTACAAGTGAGTCCTGCCTAATGACTGACTGGGCAATAAAGTGGAGGTGAAACTCATGCAGATAAATGCAAAGGGTTACCAGGGGACAATCCTGTTGGGAATTGTGAGTTGATGGTTGCTGGGGCTGCAGCACCAGGAGAGAGAAGCTCAGTGCTCAGCTGGCTGCTCCAGGCTGAGAAACACCATGAGAGCAGCACTGTCATGCTCTGAGGGAAGTACAAGCTTGTTCCTTTTCACAGGAGCTGTTTTAAACCTCCTTGCAGAGCGTGACTAAGTTGAGCTAATCTAGGAGATCATTCCCATTTACTCCAATGTCCCTCTGTACTTTCCTGCCAGTGATGGTCTAAAGCTCTGACACATCCCAAAACATGTAATGGCTGCTTGCTGCAACTCAGAGTCAAGTTCCAGTTGTGTTTTCAACAACACAATAAGATTTATCTTGCAAAACTCTAGTGATTCTTAGCAGTACATTTGCCCACTTGTAAGATGGGAGGTTTTCGTTATGACTTTGTTTCCTAAACATTTGAAAGCCTTTGAAAAGCAGAGGGTTTGCTCCGCTGTGTCCATAAACATTCAAATTATACTTGACTTGTTCTCTACCCTGTATTTATCCTCTGTGTGTGTTGCCGTTTAGCAAGTGCAGCAGTCCTGGGAGACCGATGACGGTAGAAACCTCCTACCAGCAGTGCAGCCTGGGGAGCTAAACCTGCTGGCTCCCATGCTTGAATTTGTGATGGACCCAGAGAGCAAGACTTTTAAATTACTCATTTAAACTCCATTACACCCCAAAAACGAAGGCAGCAGCCACTGGAGCGCCAGGAAGGGCACAGCCAGGTAGCACCGTGGTTGCAGGGCGCCCCTCCCTGCCCTGCGACTGCCCCTCCCAGCCCATTGCCGGCTCCAGGGGTTTGGCTCCCGTGGCTGCGGCGGGGAGCAGCCCTGTTCCCCTGCCTGGCAGCTCCAGTGTCCTTGGGAGGTAGCACAGTTCAACAGCAGCAGCTTGTTTTACAGGCAGTGGGATTTTACAAGGATTTTTAAGAGGCAGCTCTGCCTTGGGAACAGGCGACGCAGCAAATGCTGGTGACGGTGCTCTCCCCTGCAAGGCACCACACAGCTGTGGGGTTTATCTGTTTCACTGCTCCTGATCACAGCTGCCCATCATATTTCAGCTTATTTATGACAGCTATAAGTCCAAGTTTTCTACTTATTTTGGAAAAAAAAAAAAAAAGAAATGCAATAAACACACACTACAATTTGCACAAATTTTTTCAACAGCCCAGGCTAAAATCGGTGTTTATGTGCTTGGAATTTATTTAAAATAATTGCTATTTATGCTTTTTTTTTGGCTTTTTACCAATCTAATCAGCATAATTTGACTGTGCTGGAACAAATCTACAAGACTCCAGAACTGCTCTTGCAGATCATGCAGATTAAATATGAACTAATTAGTAGATTTCTGAATCTCTAAATCCACAGCTTTGGAAAAAGCTGACAATGCCCATCAGTCTTCACACAACAAGAGAGAGACAAAACCCAGACATACAAGAAAAATAGCTACAGATGGACGTACATGTGAGAAATCTTTGCAAAGGAAAAGGATTAAAAAACAAAACCAAAAACAACAAGAAAAAGACATTGGGATACTAAGCAACAGCATTTTGGGGTTTTTTCCTGAATATTTCAAGAATAAAGGCTTTTTTCTGTCTTTAGTTCACTCTTTTGTAGAAATTACACATGATTCTGTAAGTTCTAGTGGCCATAAACCACCGTGGGATAAAAAGGGAAAAGTAGCAGAAGCTGTGAAGATGAATATTGAATTCACCCACGAGTTAGTCTGAGCACATCCAAAAGCCATGACGTCAGTAAAAGGGAAAAAGTCTGACTATCACCCTGGGAATGAAACCAAAAATTTGCTTTGCCAATATGTGAAGGTTTCTGAAAGTCTTCTAAAAGTTTCCTCAGGAGACAATAACTTGCTTAGAAATGTTCCAGCAGATGATGAAGAACAATAACAGCTGCTCCAAAGCTCACGGCAAACAATGGAAAGTCCCAGTTGATTTGTTCAGTCTTGAACAGGGTCCAAAATTCACAGAATTTCGCAGAAGAGGTAAAACCAGCTGTCTGCCTGTGACAGCAGCATTCACACAATAAGGGGACAAGAGTGGCCCCATAATTCAAGCCCTGTCTAAAAAATGCCACTGACAGGCAAGAGCCTAAAAACAGGCACTGGAAAAGGGTTCAGCGCTGGTCTGGAAGAAAGATGCTGCCTTGCCAGGCTTGATGGGATAACATGGACAAACTTGGAAAGGTCTCTCTGCGATTAAACCTGTCATGGATAAGTTGACATCGTTAATTCCTATGCCTTAAGGAGGTGTTTTTACCTTCCTGCTTGGTTGGTCACACGCAATCAGGGTGTCCTCCTGATCTCACTGGTTCCAGTTTTATGGGAGGTCTCTTGTCTGCATTTTCAGGCACTGAGCTTATCAAGCTGCCCATGGGGGCTGAATGGGCTGGGAAGGCTCTGCTCCTTGCTCTGATCTGATAAACAGCCCAGACCATGTCATCTTCTGTGCTAACTTGGGGGATACCTGCTTTATTTGTCCTTGTCATCACCACCTAGGGCCTTCCTTCCTTCCCTTCCAAGAGCAAGAAGCTGCCATGTCTCTGCCCAGAGTCCTGCTTCCCATGCCCTGTGCAATTAGAGCCTGTTGCCGTACCCAGTGCAATTAGAACTAATGAGGAAATTTAAACCAATGACATCAGAAATGCATTTATCTTGTTGTCTTTGAAAACACACATAAAAGAGGCAAGATAGCCTCAAAACCATGTGACAAGTGTCCAAGTGCTGGACTCTGAATTCCTGCACTGCAGCAACACCCAGGGAGTGCCAGGCTGAGTGGCACAGACTGTGGGTGATGAAACAGCCTTGTTAGGAATTTTGCTTTGGTTTAACTATGGATAAGGAACTGTAGGGGCAACAGAGTAAGCAGTGGGTTTTGCCAGTGGAAGGACAAATTCGTCTTTCACCTCTTGAAGACCTTGGAGTAAAACTGCTCAGCAAAGCTTTAAGCCTTCCCACAGTTCAGAGCAGCTTTGTGCTGCAGCACAGGAGCTGGGGAAAGTCAGCAGGAATAAACTGAATCCTAATAACATCTGCTTTGATTTCCTAGCTTTTCCCCCACCACCACCTCACAAAAAGAGAAGCATTTGGGAGCTCCAAGAGATGCTGTCCCCATGATGCAGCTTAAAGTTGGTTTCAAAAGAAGACCACACTTCTCTGCAAATGAAGCTTTAACAGCAATATTATTAAGAGGAAAATCAAGCCGAAGACAAAAAAGAAACAAAAATGAAAGGCTATTCCTGAGCCTTTCACTAGGTACATGTTTATTTTGTCATTTCTCACAAAACTAGGTAGTCTTGTATTTGAAGGGAGTTTGTGTTGCTCATACCCTTTTGGCCAGGTACAATAAATACTCCTAAAAATAATCCTAATGAACCTTGTACAGGCATGCACATTATAAGCGTGCTCCCTTCCCAAATTCCTGTCTCTGCCCCGTGGAACTGAAATCAGGCTTTTTCCATTACATGGTTAAAGCCTGTGCAGAGGCAGAGCAGAGGCTCTGGATACTTGTCCTAGTAGTTAAAATCCCTCTGGAATTTGTGTCAATTTATCCAAAGGGCTACTTGGAAATACTGTGCAGGGCTTAAACCCCCTCCTCTGTGCTATTTTCGAGCACAAGCTCTAGCAGCTCTGAAGCATTTATTCCCAATTGCACCCACAACTTTTCATTTTGGTCTCTTTAATGTGTCAGTTTCAATCTCTTCCCCTTCCTCAGGCAGCTCTCGGGCTGTGCGGTGGCGTTGGGGCTGATGCCTGAGAACAGGAACAGTGCAAAGTGCTCTCACAGCAGCAGCACTTTTCCATTTCATGGCATTGCACATCTTGGTAGGCACACGAAAGGCTGGTTTGTGTCCCAAAAAGCATGTTGGCATTTTGGCATGTGCAGAGGCCATGCAGTCAGCAGCCTTTGCTGTATCTCCAGAATCACCTTTATAGCTTCACCTGCCTGCGTCATGTGCTGCAAATTCAGACATTAGTTACGGATGAGCTTTTCTTGGATTAAAGGTTTTATTTGGGGAAAACGAATCAGTTGTATCTCCACCAAAAACAATCCAGCTCAGCCATCAGTCTGCACTAACAAAGCAATAGAAAGTTCTCATCTGAGCTGGATGTTCACCAGGGGCAATGCTGCTATGAGCTGCAAGAGCAGGAGGATCACATGTGCACTGTGCCCATATGTCCCTGTCACCTCGTGGGACACTGCAGGGAACGGATGTTAGCCCACTGGAGGAACCATGCTGCCTCCACATCTCTCACCAGGAGCTCACGAGGAGGGAGGAGGCAATTTCAGAAACTCACACCCCAGAACCAGGAAAGCTTTTTCCATGTTCCTTGCTGAAATTAGTCTTTCCACTTCTCTGCCAGTCCTCCTCCTCCCAGTCAGGCCTGTCACTGAGGAAATGCTAAACTCCAGGAACACCAGTGTGGGTCTGGGGTTGGCACAGGCAGGGAGGCTGTGCCTGCTCCTCTCTGGGGAATGAATCCCTCCATTGGCAGGGCAGTTTCTTGCAAATTCAAAACAAAGAAATCAAGGAAAATGTGATTACCTACAGGAAAGCTTCAGCTGATGGAGCAGGGCCAGTGTCCCTGCTTGCTGCTGCCAAACCGGGCTCTGTGTCCGACCTTGGATGGGTCACTTGGGTCCAGCACAGCACTGTCACAGGCAAGGACTCTGCAGTCAGCCAGCACGGGGCCAGGCACTGCTGCTGGCTCTGCCCTTAGTGTTCTACTATTCTTTTATTATTCATATAAAGCCTTCAAACATGCTTGTTTATAATATTACTTTCTACTCTGCGAAGGCTGTATGGACACAATGATCGATTATATGCTAAAAGCAAAGTGAAGGGTGCTTTATAAAGTCAGCTTATTAGGGGTTTATTCAGTAAATTAATGCCTTTTAGAATGCTTAGGTACATAGAAACAAAGATTTCTCATAATTACATCATTCAGGTCTACAATTTATATTGCGGAAAGCCAGGAAAAGTTCCAGTATAATTCAGCCCCATCTCTGCACAAAATAAGGACTCTGTGCTCTTCATATAATCAGAAAGCAAAGTGGTTGGAGGTCTCTGGAGCAGAGTTGTAGTAGTCAAGTTCAGCTTTAACACATACTATCAGGGAACCAGGTGAGCTTGTGGTAGCACACATCATAAAGGGATTAATGTGATGCAGCCCTAGGGCATCTCCTCTCACCTGCATCCCACAGGCCTGGGTTACACAGGGGCAATGCTTCCATTTAGTTAAGAAAGTGTTCTGTCATTTGTCTCCTGATCTTCACAAGATATCGCCTGTTCTCAATGTAAATATCAAGAATCTCAAAAAGTTCTCCCTTGCACACAAAGGTAAATGAAAATGCCCCTTCCTTGGAGCTGGCAGTGTTTAAAAAGCCTTAATGAGCTTTCCTTATTCATAAAAATGCCTGGTTTTTAAAAGCTTGCCATTTCCTTAACAGCTTTAAATGTGTCTTTTGCATCTCTCCAAATCTGCAACTCTTTTCCTCCCACTTTCTTCCAAAGTCCATGTTACAGAGTATACATGATATACTCTGGAAATGGACTTGCAGCTGCTTCTCCTCAGGAAAGTCCAGCAGCTCACAAAATGGCAACCAGGAGAAAGTGTCAGTGGGGAAAGTTCATTTTAATGGGAAGAAAATGCCCAGAGACAAAAGTCAAAGCCAGCTTGAGTTGTCAGTGGAAACCACTTGGTTCTGTGGGACACCCAGAAAGCATACTGAGAGAACTTGAGTCATACAAACACCTTTCTTGGGCTTTCTCTCAAACTTTTTTTCTTAAAGTCCAGCCTGGCACAAGGTAACATGGACATCTTGCATGATGTTTCTCTCATTCTGCCTGCCTGCAAAAAATTGAAGAATTGGCATTCTCTGTTAATTTTTTTTCCAAACAAGAGCTATTTTTCAATTACAGGTTTTAAGACGGTATAATGTCACTCCTGTGTTCTCGGGCACCGTGCTGTGTGCTTTTGCAGAGCAACAGTAATATCTGGCAATGATTAGATCTTTATAAACCTGTTGTCCTTGTTAAACAAAGAGGACTTTGATTCCACAGTAATGTTGCATTTGGTGAAAACCTGATTTGCAGACAGTCCTTTCCCATCAGCCTATTATAAAACTCACCCAGTGACCTTCAAAGGCTTTTGAGTTCATGTCTAGCAAAGCAATGGCACAGTGAGCACCTGACTTCCAATCCATTTGTCAGACCTGCCACTGCTGCCCCACCTCAGCCTGTAACCTTCAGCCATGGATTTGGAGCTTGTAGTCAGCTCTTTTACCACCTGAGCCCTTTGAAATGCCTTTCAGCCCCATTGCAAATGGCAATACCAGAGATAGAGAGAGATTAAAGGCTGACGGCGGATGTCGGAGCAACTGTGGTATCTCTCCCGTTCTCTGCCAGTATTTTCCAGGAACTTACTTCCTCTTATATAAGCATATAGATATATATTTTTTTAATTGATCTGCCTCATGCAAATATTTCTTATCAGTAGATAATGCACTTGCAGCACCAGACATATATGATTAGGGAACCTGGGCTCGAGGTGACGCAGTGGTAGCACATGGTACCATGCAGAACAGCAGCTGGACTCCTTCCACCTAAAAAGTTATTTGCTCTAACTATAAGGAATGAACCTTTAAGCACAAATGACCCGTTCAGCAAAATGCTTTACAAAGCACCACTGAGTGGACCATCCAATGTGGCCTATATGTGCCAGTTCAGAATTGGGGTGAGGGGAAAATGTGTCTTTCATCCCTTAAACTCTTGAGATTAGCAAAATAATATAAATATGTATAATACAAATTGCATGTCTGATCCAAGGTGCTTGCTACTGTGGCACCCACAAGGTCATGAGCAATGGTTCCTTTCTTCTCCTGTCAGTAATTTCCAAGGCTGCCATGCATTAAGTGTTTTCCTGCATGAAACCATTCTCAGAATTTGGGGGTCAGACCTACAGCCACAGACATCACTGAAAATCCTCCCATTGATTTCAGCAGCCTGTCAATCAGCCCTTCGTTTCTGGGGGTGCTGTGGGAACAGGGATACACAGTGCTCTGGCAGCAGCCTCTTAAAAATGTATGTGGGATAATTTCTCCCTCTGGCAACCTCTAGTTTAGCAGCTTAATCATCAGACAGGAATAAGAGTAGCTGAAAGATCTTCTACCTTCCTACAATGAGTTAATTTTCTCCCCTGCTATATTAGCCGTCATACATCTATATATACTGTCATTTGTTTCTCACCCTCCTCCAGATCAGAGAGCTGCTTAATCACTGCCTGCCAGCTCCCGCCTTGCCATATTTCAGCCTGTTCATTTCAAATGTTGTTATTTGCTCCCTGGGCAGCCAGTAGTAAACCAGAGAAGCAATCAATAAATGTCCTTAACCGGAGCTCAGGCTGCAAGCGGAAGCATTGTCTAAAGCAACGGGGGGAGGATAAATCCTTGTTTCCTTCCCCCGGCACTGCTGATTGCACATATGCACTGATTCACTTGTCAGCTTGCCATTAGCAGACACGCTCTGCCTCCCAAAGCAAAGGGGTTGTGAGAGGAGAGAGAGCAAAGCCACACACAGGAACAGCCACTGCTCCCGTGGCTGAGCTGTCTCCTCTCCTGGCTGGACTTACACCTCCAGGACACCTCTCCCTGGGGATGGTTGGGCGCCTGCAGCCCATCCCCATTCCCAGCACCTGGGAGGGTCTGGCACTGGCTGGCACGTCACAGCCCCAGAGCATCCCACAGGCAGGCCACACTCCCAGAAAGGCCATGGCATGGCAGTGGCACATCAGCATCCCCGCCAGGGGCTGAGCTTTGTGGCTGCCCAGCACTGAGCTGACCCCAGCGTTGCTGGTGCATCTCTCCACCAAACCCACAGAAGTTGTGGCACAGGGAAACAGGGTCTTCCCAGCCAAAGCAGGTCTGGCAGATGGAGGATCCAGGCAGGGAACATCCTTTGGTGAGGCAGCAGGCAAGAGGCACAGGTGTCTAAGCAGGGACAAAGAGACTCTTTCAAGGACAAGACATGAACTGTCTTTGTTGCTCTGCAAGCCAAGACATCAAAGGGAACCAAACCCAGGGGGACCACAGCCACAGCTGGCAGCCCATGGACCTGCAGGTTGGAGCTGCTGCCCCTTCAGAAGCAGGGAGGATCTGGTCTCCTGTCCATCATGACAGCTTGTGCTAAGCTGCTCCATCCTTCCCACCTGTTGCCTGCTGTGCAGCTCATCAGAAGGAGCCAGGGATTTCTTTCTGCCCTTGAGCAGCACCCCAAAGCCTCCAGACCTATAGCTATTGTCAGAGCTGCAAACATTGCTCAAATGTAAGTAATATCCCCTTTCTCTCACCCTCCCAGCCTCCTGTGTTAGGATTCTTTGGATGGAAACTAATGTTGTTATGCTCTTGCCAGCCATCCCTTTGGAAACTAGAGGGATTATTCTTCTTTTTACCAGCACTTTGTACTTGGATAATACCACGAGACTACAATAAAACAAAAGCAAAAATCCATCCTGAGTGTTGCCTACTGCAGTTAAATTCAAAGTCATGGTCCAGACTGCAAAGTTGCCTCCTGTTGTAACTTGGCAATTCAGTAGAAGTACCAAGTGAGTCTTTAAAGGGCAACCTAAATAAGAGCTGTTAATTCCACTGCTGGCACAACCAATAACTGCTTGGAAAACTGTTGGTGGATGGAAGCTTGGAAACCCCTTTAGGTACTGATGCCACTTAATCATTATTTAATTTTTAATTCAATACTTGTGCTCTGATCATCACTGTTGACCCAAACATAGCATGACAATTATTCTACAAACCACAGAGACAGAAGAGAAGTCCCTTCCAAATGAGCAGAGGGATTCCCAGGGGTGCTAAATCAGATCAGAAGTAGATATAGAATACAGCAGCTGCAAGTAATAGGAGGAGGGAATATGGTAGGAAAAGAGTAAAGGAAACAGAAGGTTACACAGATTGCTCAAAATATCCTTTAATTCCCGCCAGATATTAGTCAGTCTTGTCTCCAACCATAACACATCTTCTACTAAAGAAGCACCATTCTCGATCCTCCTCCTCCAAATGTGATCCAACATCTTCTGCCTTGACACTGGAAGCTGGGAGCAGGCACCCAGCTGTCACATTTTTAGCTGCCAAGATGGAGAGAAAATATTCAGGCAATCCTGGCTGATCCACTCGTGTCTACCAGTGATCAGCTGTCAGCAGTGACTGGCTGTCCACATTGTCCTGTCCCATACATTCTCTAAAACCTGAGAGCTGCACACACAAATGGACTTGGCCCACACCTTTAACAAATTTTTCCTTCTGCCTCCATCTTCTCTTGTAACAAACCATCTCCGAGGATGGGTCACACGACAGCGATACTCCACTGGAGCACCTCTTAGGTACAACCAAAGTTTGAGAGATGCTACCATGGTGCTGCTTAAGAAGAAAATACGCCTTGTAAACTCCATTCTCAGATGATAAAATGTGTCTCATGAATCATCCCCATCCCAGCCCAAGAGCACTATTAGTGTCAAGGGCAATAATAAAGAAGATAAGGAGTGCAGAAGAGCATGTGCAGTCCACTGTAATTACTACCATCACTAACAAGTCAGTGAATCAAAGCATAAAAGTGAATGTGTGCAAAAATGTGTAAAGCTGAAGAAAGCATCCCTCATTCCCTGACAGAGAGGGAGAATGCCTGTGTCAGCAAAACAAAGCCTCAAAAGCAGTATGAAAAGTTGAGCCTGAAGCTGTGCTGGCAACATTGTGCCCTTGGGTGACTTTGGATAATATCAATGTTCATTCTACAAAATAGGGATGGTGCCTTCTTTCCTGCACTCTTACTCATCTGGATTTGGTGTTTTTCCAAGTTCCTCTGGTAGGTGACCATCCTCTGCCTAGCACACAGAAACTCCCACATTTAGGCAAGAATCCTCAAAACCTAAGCAACAGTCTGCACAAACTATGTTTGCCTGCATTACACACAGAGGAAGTGAGGCAAGAGGCTCTGTAGTGGGCTAAAGACTACTAGATATTCTCTCTGGAATCAGGACATCCCTGTAAGGAGATTGAAAATATCCTATTTAGCACACTTTCTCCAACACAATTATCATTACTGGTCCAGAATACTCCTCTTTGTATTCCTCTCTCTTGTCTCCACTGCAGAGGGCCTGTGATATTGCAGCAAACTGGCAGAGAATGAGAGCATTCAGGCAGTTTTTAATCAAACTATGCAATGGTTTCCCTTCTTGTTCTGCCAGCCAGGGATTCTTGCCATCATGCTCTGTAAACGCCCTCTGCTCTGGAGCAGGAGCATCAGCGTCGACCCTGACTCAGGTTCTCCATGTCTGGAAGGAAAGGACTCATTCACAACCTGATTCAGAGCCTCCTGACACTCAGGAGAAGGGCTCTTTCCAGTCCTGATTCACGCTGTTGTGATCTGATTCAAACCCTCCTGGCCCAGCAGGGAAGTGGGACCATGACTCAGGTTTCCAGGTTCAGAGCAGGGTGACTCAGGACACACATGGACCACAGCTGGGACAACTTCTCCAAAAACACCTCTGCTGCCTACTGGGGGACCATGCAGCTGCCTGGGCACTTGGGATGAGCTGTTCCAAGATGCACTTTGGACCAGGTCAGTACAACGAAGTACAAGGTATGTTCAGGGAAGAGGAGGCACCAGGACATTCAGGCTGAAGTTGCCCTCAGGGTAAATAGGTGCTAATCCACCTCTGGCAATCACTGCATTTTCAACCTGTTGCAAGAACCTGCCTGGCAGAGCCCCTCCTCCTGGCACAGTGCCAGGTCTTGTCCTGCAGACGCTGTTGGACTGATGCCCTTTGCGTCCCGCCGTGAAGAATTCAATGAGCTTTTTCGGCTTCAGCAGCTCAGGGCTGCTGGGTTTTGTACCTCGTGCTTACACTTATGGGACCTGACAGTGGCTCTTTAATTCTTAATCCTTCTGAGAAGCAGACTGTGTGTTCCTTCCAACTTGGATCAGTCTGGACCTCATTAGCTCCTCTCACTCGGTTGTGCCCAGAGGAGGTGGCAGATGTACAGACCCAGGAAAATCACAGTCCGTCACTATGGTGCTACTGCAATCCAGCCCCGTGAATTTTATACTAAATTGGAACTGAACTCCTCAATAAAGCCCCTGAGGCTTTCCTGGTATTTCTGATTTCCCTTGCTATACTTTCTTTTTTTTTGCCTACTAGAATTCCACTTGTGTTCAGAACAGGGGTTAGGGTAGGTCACAGGATGCAAAGTGCTGATTTGGTCTCTCTGGGGGCCCTTACTCTCAGTAGTGGTGGGTGTTGGCTGGTCCCACATCTTCAGGGGCAGCTGTTTGGGTGTGGGTGCATGGGGGAGGCTGGAAGCTTTAGAAAATCTACAATGACATCATTGATGAGCAGTGAGAAGAGTAGTCAAAGACTTTAAAGAATCCAGCGCATGATCAATGATGTTTTCTTGTGAGCAGGAGTCTTCTGCTGGTGCTCTTGGTAAGCACCCTCCTTGGATGAGGCCTGAACAGGTCAGCTTTCAGGGGTCTCAAGAAACCAACACATCCCATTGCATCCCAATGCTCTCCCCAGGAGCAGAGATACATTGCCCATTGCTATGTGCTTAGATGGGGTTGCACCAGCCTTCCCTTGGTATCTCAGATGTGCAAACAACACACGAAGAAGTGAAAAGAAAGGAAAAGTAAAAAAGAAAGAAATGGAGAATCAAAGCAAAAGGGAGAGGTGAGGTGAGGGGAGGGGAGGGGAGGGGGAGGGGAGGGGAGGGGAGGGGGGAGACGAGACTGGTACCAACAAGCACCATGGCTGCAGATTGGGCTTGTGTAAACTGTCAGCTAGGCAGGTTCTCCAAAAGGACCAAAGCTGATCAAAATCAAACACACATAAAAATGTCACTAAACATAGCAACATTTGGCCCCTCCCCACAGGCTTGGGAGCCAGGAACCAAAGAAGGAAACCAGGATGTCTTTAGCATCAGCTGCCTCTGGCTGTTAGCAGGGGGCTGGAGTGAGTGACCCAGCTCTCTGGCTTGAAGCCCTTACACAAATGAGGGTCCAACCTCCCACAAGAAGAATTGAGGCTTCAGAAGCCCAATTCATGGCAGACCCCAAGGTGCAGTGAGACCAGTAAGAACATTTACCATGGAATTTTATACCAAGAAATGCAGAGTTTCCTTCTCCTCTTTTTCTTTTGCAGAGCAGTGTCTAGTTCAGAAAGGGAAAAAATGCCTGGCACGCCTGGGTGCTGCCTGAGCACTCAGAATGGAAAGAGGTGGAGCTTCTCCTAGGCACCACAGACCTGGGATTGTTTGCCTTACTAAAAAAAGTGATCCTAACTTGTTTTAACCCTGAGATCCCCATTGTTTTCCACTGTGCACTTCAGACCAGTCACAGGGAGCTGAGGCTGAGGGCTTGGCATGACGGATGGAATCATCCCCATCTCAAGAAAAGTCCATGTCTATGGGCAACAGAAAACAGGCAGGGCGCTTTGTTGAAGGGGAGCAGGATTATTTGGGCTGGCTTTCCAAAGGGGCAAGCAAGGACCAAAGTCAGGCACCAGCACACCTCTGAAAAATCCACTTTTTAAGAACTGAGAAAAGTTTCATTGCTATTTGCTGGTTTTGTCTTGGCCCTGTTATGTTAAGTGTGGCAGAGCCAGAGAGGACGAGCAAAGTTTTGTTAGGGAGTTAAGCCTTCACACAGGATCTCAGGGAAACTTTCTTCCCCTCATGTTGCTCATACTGTGAGACTTCAAAATGCACCAGTGTTGGCCACTAAGCAATAGCCTCCCAACAGTTAACGCAAAACACACTTTACCACAGTTAAGTAATTCTTTCTCATATGATGCAGCTGCAATTTGTCCTTCATTGTCACTAAAACCAAAAAAAGCTGCGAGTAAACTGTTTTAGGGCAGAGCTAAGAGACCAAAAATCCTGCTACTATGTTGGCCCTGAATATATTTTTTTTCCAGAGATTGATGCAGGCTGAGATATTTGCATTTGCTCTCTCGCTCTCACATGATCAGCAGTGTTCCACTCCCTCAATTTTCATCACAAGAAGTGTATTAGCAGATAACTAATCTCTGCAGCCACGTTACCACTTTCCTCTCTAAAGAGCAGCATGTGCACTGCAACAAATCACTGGCACAGCCAAAATACAGAAATCCATCGCTCCAGGCAGCAGGAACAGCAGAGGTAACAGCCTGGCTTTGCAGGATCAGCTCTCCTTCCAGTCACATCCAGCACCTTGGGCGACCTTGCTGACTTTTCAAGCAACACACATCATTTATCTGAGCGCTGTGTGAGCCAAATGTAGTCCTGCGTTTGATAAACTGAGCCTCAGCTGCTTGAGTGACAGCTATGTGTTTGCAGGTTTTCCTTTTTCTAGTAAAATATTTCCTGGCCCCTTTTTCAATAGGGGCAAAACTGGTAGGTTGGGTAGAGCCAACGTAAGGGCAGTCAGTCTGAACGAAGTCAAACAAATGACGGTCATGTGGTTTATGCTGAATTAATAACCTGGGCCTCTGTTGATTTCATGGTTGTAGCTCCACTGGTTTCACAGCCCTCTACCTGGTCCTGTGAACTTTCTTTTTGGCCCACTCAAGATCACTTGGTTGAAAGAATGCAGCACCACACTTCTCCAGCACCACTGCACCTGCCCCCTGCCCTGTTCCCTGCCTCATCTTGAGCACAAGCCCACTGATGACAAGGACCTTTGCACACTGCAGAGGCTTCCTGGTATTCAAGTCACTCCCACAAGGTTTTTTTTTTTTTTTAATTAAGGACTCAAGAGGAAGCACAATCATCACAGAAATTACGTTTTTCTATTATCTGCTGGCCATCTTTGGAAGGTGAAGGTATAAGAAAAATGCTGTTTGTGAAAAAAATAGCCCTTACCTGAAAGAGGTTCGGGCTCTTGTTCCTCAGTCAGAAAAAGCCCATCTTAGTTATTAAAGTCACAATCATCTTTCTTTACTTCTGATTTTTTTGTCGAATATATGCACAAGTTCCTGGCCCCTGCTCTTATCTGACCTTTACTGAATGACCTTTCTTAGACCTGGCTGTTCTGTACCATGCTGCCAAACATCTCCTCCCTTCACCAGCTGCATGGGAGCTGATTTAATTGCTTTTTTAAAAAATCATCTTCCCCTAGACGTTTCTTCTTGTAATTACCTAAACTTTTGTTTCCCTTTCACTGCCTGAGAAGTGCTATTTATATCCACAGCTGCTGAAGTATGTTCTTACCAATAGCAGGTGAAGAAGATTCCTATCACAGCACATGCTCTAAAAATCTTAATCTGCTTTCTGAAGTCATTTGATGCTACCTGTCTTTTGCCTTCTGGAAAACGCCTCTCTGTATTTTGGTGGCATGTTCAAAATGACAGGAATATCCCTGGGAGGGGGGTAGAACAATGAAAATGAAAGGAAAGGACCAGGACAATACAGCTAAGCTGATTGCAGAGCTGAAAATGGTGGTGCCATCTCCCCTCACCTACAATGAAGCACTGGGGTTTCCCCATGTATGTGGAGGAACCAAACAGATATCCTCCTTTTCTTTGTGGAATTGCTTTTTCTGATTGTCCTTCTCCTTAAACCTCCTCGCTCTACTGGCACAAGAGGAAAAGGGGGAGCAGCAAGGGGAGAAGATGGTGGAAGAAAACAGCTTTGCATCCTGTGCTGCAAACCTAATGCAACGTTGCAAACCACACTCAGACTATGCTGCAAGCCTCACCCAGACCCATTCCAACAGCTACACCCAGGTAAACATTCCCAGAGTAAGCAACACCTGTGCTGCAAAGCCCAGAGTCAGATTTTCAGCTGTGGTATCAAGAAAATCAAACTTCATTACACCTGGAGATGTTGAGCTCTGCCATTTGTATCTCCTACCAGAGAGCAGAATTCACACCTGAACTCAAACGGGCTTGGATCCCTTGTGTGTCTGTCAGTCTTCAAAGCAATTGTGGTTAAAATTGAAGCTTGTGTTAAAACTGACCCTCATATTAGCCAGCAATTTCACTGTAATTACTGAGAACCTTTTCCATTTAACCCTACACAACAGTGCCTTCAGGCTCTGCTACATGACCAGTGATTAAAATTAAGAAGTCCATCCCAGACAAATGAAGAACAACACTACAGAACTGGCTGAGAAAGGAGCTTAAGTACAGCTCTCTGTAGCTCAAGGGCTAGTTTCTACCACATTGAAATTTGCATGCCAAAGCACAGAGGCTCTGGCAAGAGCATGGAACCTACCCACTGTAGCTGTGTGCCAGGCAGCAGAACTGACCTGGGCTTAGTCACATCAGTGCCTCGATATCCAAGGGAGCCATTGCAGGATTCATCCTTCAGAATCTATGCAAATTGCCTGGGCATATGAAAGGGTGAACCAATGTGCAGCAATCAGACCTCAGTCTTTAAAAATTTTGCAATTGCTCCTTGTACCAAAGGAGGAATGAGCCCACTGTGGGTCTGTCCAGATAGAGGTCAGCAGGATGCACCCCAGCAAATTACTGATGGTCTCTGCTGGCTCCAGCTTTATCAGGTCCACTGCAGGCACCAATGTGCTACACAAATTAATTTTAATTCAAGTGCCAGCACCTTGTGCTCAAGTTCAATGTCCTGTCCTCTCATGTGAGACTGACAAGATGTATCGTGGTTCTGGGAGCTCTCGTAGCTCTCCAGTGCCAAATACTTTAAAGGCATGTTGATGCTAAAGGGATTGTCTGAGTTATTTGCACCAGAGGCAGCTGGATTGAGCCACTGTAGCATCCATGGGGACAACTGCCCAAATAAACATAAAAAGTGCAGAACATGTAATGATGTGTCACATGAAAACAAAAAGCAGACACTGCTGTGATCCCCGAGCTCCATGCCATAAAGAGAGGCAATAACTCCATATTAAAACTGTTACAAGGTTATACACGGAGGGGAAAGGGTAGGGAGTCAAAACAGAGCCATGAGAAAAAGAGAAGAATGTTCCTGTTAGAAATGAAGAAAAAGTCTTCAGAGCGAGATGAGCCATTGGGAGCAGACCAGCCCTTGGAAAAGAGCTGAAACAGCACAGTGAGAGCTTTGATAGACCACAGTATGGCCACATATGTCTGGACTCTGAGGGCAAAAATGCCAGTCTTGTGCAAACACCTCTGCCAGGACACATTTATTGTGGTTTCTACCTGCTGTGCCAAGCCAGCATGCCAGTGCCTGTGTGTCACTGACACCAGACAGCCAAGGTGAAACACTGTGTCCTGGGACTGCACAGGTGTGCTCTGCTGATGAGGCAATGTCTAGTAATGCATTGTGTGTCGTTTGAACCTATATAATAATCTCTACTCACAAAAGTCACTCTGATTTTGGACATATTTGCCTTGGAAAGCCTTGTGATGCAAGCACACATGAAAATGTCCTGAGAAACTGCCAGGTAAAAACCACAGTCCTTGTCTCAGTCTTGCTTGGGGCTCCTGGGAGCAGAGGTGCCTGGATCCAGCAGCCACATCCTCCAGTGAGCACCATGCAGGCCAGCAGGAGCGATGGCCCTTCCTCTGCAACAGGGACACAGCAGCAAAGGGACACAGCAGCAAAGGGCCCTCCACACCACGGGCTGACAAGGGCAAGGGTGAACAAACGCTCTGTGCCTTCCTCAGGATCTGTTGCCTCCCTTGGTGCACTCTCGGGGCCGTGATCCATGATTACTTTGTAAACAGAGGTGTGTTTGCTGCAGCAAGTTCCCGACTGGGCTGGTTGGAGCTGCCTTGGCGGGGCAGAGAGCAAGCATCCACCCTTCATGTGCTGCAAGACAGGTGCTGGTGGCACAGCGCTAGTGACAGCCATGCCACAGGGTTAGAGGCTCTTTGCTGTTCCTCAGGAAAGGTCCACATTCCCCAGGAGCTCGCAAGGGATCCCTGACTGTCCCCGAAGCTCCCATGCACATCCACATTTATCTGTGGGCACAGAGGGGCTCCCACCCACAAGGTGCTCTGAGCTCCCCTGGACAAGTCCTGGCCCCCACCAATACATGCATCCCTTTCCTCCTCAAAGCATCCCCCCAGTTTTCACCAAAATGACCTGACCTCATTACTAGTACTCTCCCCAAAGGTGGCACACATGGAGACCTCCAGCTATGCCCTGTCCTCAAGGATTGCCTCTCCCTGCAACAGCGCTGGGTACGAGAAATCCCGTCTGCCCCGTCCCTTTCCAGGACAGATTTGCATATTAGGTCAGGCAAGTGTTTCCAGCCACTTGATTTCCAGGGGATAATATTATTCATGAAGCTATCTGCAGTCCCCAAATCCTTGGTTGCTGTTTGTTTCTTTCTCACTCCTTCTTCCCTGCTTTTTACTCCCTGCTTGGCTGTTGGTCTGTTTAAAAAAAAAGTTTCCCTTGGCTGCACTTTCAGTAGGACATTTCAAAGTCAGGCTGAGATGGGTATTAAATGAGGATAGATGCCAGGTTCCTTTTCACTACATCCCAAACTACTAGAATAGCACTGAAAGCTGTAAATTAGGTCAGCTTTGCACAACAGCTTCCCCAGCCTTTTCTGGGAGCGACGCTGCACAGCCTTCGGGTGACTATTGCTTTAAGCAGATCTGGTGCAGCTTGTCTCGGGGGACAGGTGTGATGCAGTGACAGCTCTCCCAGGGCTGCCCCCTCCTCTATATAGACACAGTTTGGGACCCAGATCTACCCCTCTGAGGGTGCACAGTCAAGGGGAGGCACAGGAACCCCCCAGCATCCCAAAGCTGGGACCCGATAGTGATCATGAATATGGGGCAGGGTCCCAGCCCACAGAGGGGACAGGCTGTGTGCAGGCAAGATGGGCAGCAACAGCTCCTGGATGAACAGCAACAGGCTGAGCAGCAATGCTTAGGTCTGAGATTGACTGGGGGAGTTTCCCATCAAGTCCTATGTGGCTTCCAGCACATAGTTACAAAGGCTCAAAAACTTCTTTTTGGATACTAGGAGGTATTGCTGGTGCTAAGATGATGCACTCTGCGCCTCTGGACAGAGGGACAGGTGGCCATCTGCATGACCTCTCTTGCTGGATGAACCATTGCAACCTTGGTACACCATTCACAAGGTGAGGCCAGTTCCTGCTCTCTGTGGTGGAAGATGAGCTCCCATTTTTGAAAACCTGGAAGCAAGCAAGTGGGAATATGGCAGGGGCTATTTTGAGAGAGACTCCTGTGGAGAGAATTAATGGTCTCATATGACTTTTCTGACTTTGCAGAGCACTTGCTGGTGCAACACTGAGAAGAGCTACAAAAAGAGAAAAAATATGTGTGCCTTTCCCACAACACTTACCTGGCTCCCTGCAACCTACAGCTCAGGGACACTCTCATTTAGGGGTCATGTCTGTGTGTTTAGTAGCCCTGGGCATATTTGCCTTCAGTGAGTTTGACTAATTCTTCTTGAGCCTGTGTAACCTTGGGGTAACATGTGCCACCCTTCACATTTGTGTTCAGGGAATGTGCAGGCTGCCTCCTCTCTGCTCACTTGGATTTCAGAGTCCTGCCCCACTCCCCTGTGTTGCCCTGAGCACTGGCTCTTTGCCTGGGCCAGGACCATCTCCTGGGCCAGGGACAGGTATGCTGGGAGGAGAGAACGAAAGAGGAATGGGTCCAAGTCCTCAGCCATTAATGGAAACACAGGGGCATGAGGAATGTAATTAGCATCTTGGCATAGTGCTTGGGAAAGCCAGAGAGGCACGTCAGAGAGGGGAGGAGAAAGGGATCGGGGGTAAGCCAGGGAGCAGAGATCACAAAAACAAACAGCAAAGCACATTGTGAGGCCCTTGAAGGCTTGGGCAGCTCCACCATGCCTCTTCTGGTGGCTTCAGGGACCCGTGAGGCCTCTGGGGATGTAGGAGACAAAGCCTATGGTGTGAAAGAATTCTTCAAGGACCTTGCAATCCTTTCCAAACCCCTTCTACCCTGAATGCCACCTTTGTGGTTTCCATGGAAATGTTATCAGCGGGAGAGTGAGCAAAGGTCCCCACGTCCTGGGTGGGAAGGGCAGGACCAGCAAGAACAGTCTCACTATCTTGCACCTATTACAAGTCTAAGCAAGTACATAGATGCAGATTAGATAGGAGAATTTCTCACTGCCCTGACACTTGCAGGAAGCACTGTGGAGGTTTACACATGAGACCTTTGCATGCTGGAGAACGGCAAGAGGAGATGGAGAGTGAGGGGAATGGAAAGCTCCTTACCACCTCCAGCTGAGCTCCCCAGGGGCAACACAGTCCAAAACAATGAAAAACAACCATTTTCTACCCTCAGTTGCAGCAGCAGAACTTCACCAAAGCTTTGAGTTGGTTTAAATTGCAAGAGTGAGCTGCAGCTCAGCTTACCAGGGCCACTTGTCCCTGCTCCCTCCTCCACACTGACAGTCTGTCATCCCAGCACTGCTACTGCCTCTCGGGATGAGGACAGGGCAGTGGTGTGACAGTCTGGAAACAGAGGAGAGAAGGCTTGGACTTCACTGCTGAGTGTTTATTTGCAAGATTCTGTTGTGTTTGGATAGAGCTCCAGGCAGGATGTGTCTGCAGTAAACACAGGAAAAAGGCTGACGCTGGAGTTGAGTGGAAAGGCTGGCGACAGTCTCAAGTTTTAATTAAAATGGCCCCTCTTGGGGTAGCATGTGATTCCTGAACGATGGCTGATAAAGGCAGGCCAGCTGCCGAGGGCTCCCTCCTCAGAGTGCTCTGGAGGTGCCTTGGCCTTCTGAGTTTTCTTTCGAGGAATGGCCTAAGGAGACACCAGATACATCTGGGAAAATACACCTGTTCATTTAAACACTGAAACATCTCCTGATAATTTCCTTCAACCTCAAAACCAAGTGTGTGTCTGAGTCAGAAACAAAGCCTACATTGTTTGTAGGCTTGTGCAGAAAGAGTTGTGCACAAGCCTCTCTCCATTGCAGTCACCCTTCCCAGACAGGGAGCTCGAGGGATGTTAAAGAAGCTCCAGGCTGCTACATCAGGCCCTGCAATGTCATAGTTTCCATGCTCAAAATGGCTGAAGGACGGTGGATGGATTTTCCATGGAGCACTGCCCCCTGCTGTGGGCTCACCATTCCCACAGGTTTCACTCCTCACAAAACCTCCTGGTAGAAAAAAATCTGCAAAATCATGGTGGCCTCACAGAATTCTGGGCCATTCACTGCCTGTGTGTCTGCTCGATGTCCTGGGGATCTACCACAGGGCGGAGGCTGCCTCAAAATGTGAGGAAGAATTCCAACAAAATTATTCATAATGTTCATTAACAACTTGGATGCAGGACTGGAAGGAATACTAAGTTTGCCAACAGTAAATTGGAAGGAGCTGTCAACTCCCTTGAGGGCAGAGAGGCCCTGCAGAGAGGCCTCAACAAGTTAGAGATGGGCAATCACCAACTGCATGAAGTTTAACTAGGGCAAGGGCTGGATTCTGCGCCTGGGATGGGGAAACCCTGGCTGTGTATGGACTGGGGCATGAGAGACTGGAGAGCAGTGCTATGGAAAGGGACCTGGGGGTCCTGGTCAATTGCAAGTTGAATATGAGCCAGCAGTGCCCTGGCAGCCAGGAGGGCCATCCCCGTCCTGGGGTGCACTGGGATCAGCATCACCTGCCAGAGAAGGGAGGGGATTGTCCCACTCTGCTCTGCACTGGGGTGGCCTCACCTCATGTCCTGTCTGCAGTTTTGGGCACCAAAATATAAGAAAGACATAAAGCCATCAGAGAGCTTCCAAAGGAGGCCCTGAGGATGGTGAAGGGTCTGGAGGGGAGTCCTTATGAGCAGCTGAGGTCACTTGGTCTGTTCAGCCTGAAGGAGACTGAGGAGAGAACTCATAGTGGCCTTCAACATCCTCACAAGGGACAGCAGAGGGGCAGATATCAATCGCTTTGTGTCAGGACCCAAGGAAACAGCATGAAACTGAGTTGGGTGGTTTATGTTTGATATCAGGAAAAGCTTGTTCACGCAAAGGGTGGTTAGGCACTGGAACTGACTCCCTAGGGAAGTCACAGAGAATCCTCACAGAGTTCAAAAAGCGTTTGGACAATGGTGTCAGGCACACGGTGAGATTCTTGGGGTGTCCTGCTCAGGGTCAGGAACTGGATTCAATGATCCTGAAGGGTTTCTTCCAACTCAGTATATTCTGTAAATCTCTGAAAACAAAAGGGAGGGACGAGGGGCAAGGAATTCAGTCAGTGTATCCCCTTACCTCCACAAAATCCCCAGCTGATACCTGAGATCTGGGGGCATCTGGGTCTGCAGCAGCTGCAGCCCAAGCCCTTGACACCAGGACTTACCCTGCAGCGAGGCACACCGCGTGTCTAACACAGCTGGTGCTGACAGATGGGACCAGTCGAGCCCAGCTGCAGATACCACTGTGGCAAGCCCACATGGATGTGAAGAGCTTGATTTTTCTGCTCAACAGGGATGGAGAAAATACTCACCTCTAAAGCATCCCTCGCCCTAGTGGTAGCGAGGTGCTGACACCAAGTTGGACCTTCAGCTACGGTGCTTGGGGAGTTACAGCCCTGCACAGCAGTGGGAGAGGCACCCCTGGAATGTTCAGGCTGCTCACAGGGAGCTGCTCTCTAGGAGCTGTGTCCAACAAAATGCTGCTGTCACCAAAATTCTCCCAACCAGCCAGGACATAAGAATGCCCCCAATGACATTTGCAGCCACCAAACCTCTCACTGCTGTGGAGCACATTCATTTGGAACAACAACATGGTTTTCATACAATGATTCTTTACTCAGCATTTGCCAGGACTAATGTGTAAAGCTCAGGGTAAGTGTGGTAACTCAAAAGTCTGATTTCCGGTAACTTGATCTGCTGTTGAGTGAGTGGTCTGCCTGCAGCTGTGCTGCTGGATGGCCTCATTTTTATGGTGGATAATGTGTTTCAAAGGTGCCCCCATATCCCATGGAGGTGATGTTGGTCTTCTCATTTCTGGTAGATGAGCATGGTAGCTAAAGACCCAGACCTTCACCTGCTGAAGTCCATCACAGCTTTGCCCTTGTCTTCAGAAGAAGCTGGTAGCAACTTTTAGTTAAAGAAGGAAAAGAAAAGGTAGAATAATGAAATAAAGTCCTGTTAGAATCCAAGCTGCAGGAGGAAAAGCTGGTATTTTTATAAAGAAGACACAGAGAGCACAGGAAATTTTGGAAACCGCATACATTTTAGATTAAATGAGCTTAGTGTGCATTTACTCTGAATAAACCATGAAATATCTTGTCAAAAGTCTACCCTACAGTAGATTGTAAAGTATTATATGGTAGATTATAAAATGACTAGTGGGAGAATACCTTGATTGGCAGATAAGAAGAGGTGGCTGCTGTAGTGAGATTCACAGAACGAAGCCCCGGGGCACTGCTACCTACAAAGAGCAATTCCACCCACACCACAAAGACATGGCTTCCAGCAAAGGGAAGGGAGTTTCTTACACGGCTGTAATTGGGACCTTGGGGAAGCAGAGATGGAGATGGCTCTGAGAGAGAATTTTTTTAGCCAGGAAGAAGGCTTTTTTGGTTGACATTCGTACTTGGAAAACCTGTTGGTGTTGGTGAACTGCCAAACACTCTGAGAACCATTGCATCATTCCTTGTTGGTTTGGGAGACACAAGGTTGGATTCTCCCACCTGCCTTCTTATTCCTTATGTCAGCAACTCCCAGCAAAAGGTTGAAAATTTATCTTTGTAGTGATATCTACAGCTGAGCTAGGAACTGAAATAGCAGGTACTGAGTAACCGCTCTGCTGGCCTGGAAAAGTCACCAAGGTTGTGCAGTGTAAAGTGTATTTCTGCATCCTTCATCCACTTTGCAGTCTGCCTGAGACAGCTAAAAGAAAAGGTTTGGGACTTCTTTTTTATCTCTTCCACCATTTGTTTTCTTGATGTGGCTCAATCTTGTCATTAAATTAAATGTATCCAGGTTATAGGAGAGTGAATTTATGCAGGGATTAAAATAGGCTAACATTATGCCATTGAAAAATTCCTTAGCTTGCTACTGAATGAAAGCTCAGTGCTGACCTGCACAAGTACTTCTGCCCAGGAACAAAAACTGGTCTAAAAGACAGAACTGAGAAGACAGCTGGCAGGATGAAATGAAAAAAGAGAATGTCAGCTGCCTCTCCAGGGATCAGGCCTCTTTGAAATGAGCCCTGCAGACAAAATAGAAGTCTTGTTGCTGGGGTCTAGCAAAATGCTAGCAAAGGCCAGATCCTGTAAGCCTCAAGGCTGGGCTATATCACTGTAAGATAAAACTGGTAAGAGTGGGTGGAATGTGAATGCTCCAACTCAGTACTAATGCTCATGTCTCACTGGTCTCTGCTCCTCAGCACACCCAAGAGAAAAGAAGCGAGTTTGCCATGGCCCTAGGACTGCACCCATCAATGCTGAGAGAAGTCCCTAGTGTCTCCCTTGTGCTACCCCCCTGCAAAGGACCAGGGGCAAGGAATTGTGCCCAGGGCATCAGGAAGATGAGAGGGACACCCAGTATGGGTCTTCTCCCCACAGTGCCATGATGATCTGCCTCAAGTTTAAATAGGGTTTCTCACTGAGAAGCCACTCCGTTAGCTGGTGTAGGCGGACTCCACATGAGCTGAGGAGCTTATTGAAATTCCACCAAAGAAGAGAAAGGTTTTTCCTTTATCATACTGGTATGACTGAAATCTTAAAGCCAGAAGGGGTTTGGATGGAAGGAAGGATCATAACCCATCTCTGGCCAGAATTATCTCAACACAGCTGTTCAGACAGGGCATGGGCACTCCTTGTCCTGCCATAATTATTTTTGAAAGGTAGTTATTTTTTAAATTTATATACCCTGGAAACAAACTATATAGGAAGTTCCCTGTTATAGGATTCACATTGCTAGCCATATGGGTCCATACTGTGTCTGCTACATAGGACAGATTAATAATAAACCTGTACTTACTTCTGTATGGATAAGAATAAATATTCATCCCACTAGCTGGTAAATCCCATTTCAACTACCCTATATAGTTATATGACTAATTCCCTTAGTGCATAAATTGTTCTGGTATAATGAGTATATGTATTTTAGACAAGAAGAGTTATTTCATTTATCTGCATGAGTAGATATCCCAATACAGATGTATTTATACCAGCACATCTGCAAGAGAGCAGATCTACCCCACTGAAAAGGAGTTTTACCATGTTAACTGTGTGCAAAGCTCAGCATGAGGGCACCTTCCAGTCAGCAGAAGCTGTCAGAGAAAATACAGTCTGCTACAACACGTGCTCCTCTGCAAGACACAGTGAGTTCCTTTCCTCCAACAATACAGAGAGGTGAACAACAAGTAGAGACAGTGTTAAAAAATATATAAAACAGACGACCTCTCACATCAGGAGAGCTTTCTTCAAAGAAATCGTGTCTTTCCTCCAGTGGGGAAAGCGGAGTTGTTTACTCCTCCTTTGGTCCAACAGCAGTGCATGTAATTAAGGGCACAGACTGATTTGTTTGACTCATTGGCAGCCTGAACAGCCACCTCATGTTTTGTTTGACCATACCAGAAGTCAGCCCGTTTTGCAGGGTGGGGTTTAATGGAGCCTAATTCTAAGGAGCCTCTCTTTTCCCCGAGCCACCAGGTTCTTTCAGCATTTGACACTTCCGTAGAGCTTTTTTCCCCTGTGGATTTTCCATATTGCTATTTTTGGGAGATTTCAGACTTGCAGCACAACCTTCGCCTGTTCAGCTTCTTTCTGACTGTAATAAAGCCACCCTGCACCCCTAATCATCTCAGTGTTTGGTATTAAATTATCCATCAGAGCTCCTTTGGTAACAGAGGGAGTTGATTGTACTGTCTTTACAGAGGATAAAAATAGCAATCATTGCAGGCAAGGGCACTGGGGAGGGCTGAGGCAAATGGAGGCAGCACTTCTCCTGTGACTGAAGTTGGTGCCTTCACCTGCAGACAGCGGGGATTGGTAAAAAAAGGATCCAGTTTCTGTAATAGATTGAAATATAAACGGCTGTGTCTGAATTCATGCTGATGACTTTGATCTGTTAGGCAGAGAATGAGACACTGGATACTGAAAATTTCCCTGCAGTACCCTGAAAACTCCAAGTCACCAGCTCAAAAACCCTACCTGCTTCTTCAGCTGGCTCCCTGCTTCCCTTTCCAGTGCCAGCACTGCACCAAGCTTGCACACCCCAGCCTTCCAGAGGCACGATTAGCTCCCTGGGCTCTGACAGGGGAAAAAACATTTTCTTGGAGTTTCTGAAGCTATTAAATAAGTGGAACATCCTCCTGTGCTGCCCCGATGAACCCCCAGCCACTGCCAACCCCCTTCCAGCTGCTCCTCTCCTAATCCAGGCTCTGACATCCCTGCTCCACCACACCCGTTGGTATCATCGATGCAGTGTGGCAGCTCTCTCTCCAGACCTTGCTGACAAACTCACTGTTGCCTGCAGCCCAGAGGCAGTGTTGACATGCAGAGTCAGGAGTCATTTGCTGATGGCATGTCCTGAAGTGGGGAGGAGGTGGGATATGTCTCCTTTGGCCCACGCAGCGGAGAGCCCGCAGTCGCCAGGATGTCGTGTGCCGCTTTCCCTGCTCCCTCAATGGGCTGGCCTAGGAGAGCACAGCCATCTGGCAGCTCTGATGTGTGAATGATGCTGCTAAAAAAACGAGGATTTCACATTCAGATCCCTTTTTTTTGCAGAAGTGCCAATCAAGCGTGTGCTACTTGGACTGGGAAAATGGTTTAAGAAGTTTGCCAGGATTAATGGAGCTTCATATCAGTTGAGTGGAAAGAAAATCAATAGGAGCACATTTCCCTGCAAGTCCAGCTAATTTTGGGTCCATAGTTCAGTTATTCTGGGGCTAAAGGTGTAGAAAGACCCCAATTATCAGGAGCATTTCAGGAGACAGCACAAGAATACAGTGCACCTAAGCGCAGATCAAAGTACACCTTTAGGTAATGAGTTTGTATCTTTCATCTAGAGAAAGGGATGTGCTCTGGTAGCAGACAAGAATCAGTTCTCCTTTTCATTAGGATGAAGTACTGGTGCCATAAATTTCAGGGATCTGAACCTACATCCAGTGGTACAATAAGAGGAAGAAAAACTAGGTAGTGAATCCTTTACTGTTTCCTATCACTTTCTGGGTCACTGTCAAAACTTATACCCCCTCTCAGATACACACCTGGTCATCAGGACCTCACAAGGGACAAATCATTTATTGATCTGTGATCATTTTCTTGCAATATTAAGCTCCTGTTAATAACTGAATGACTGTGTCTCAGAAATACTGATGCTCTCCTATTTCAGCACTGCACATACAGCCAAGGCAGTGAGCCCAGTCCATCCCCACCCCATGTGCCTTCTGGGAGTACCTGTGCTCTCCTGGCTCAAGCAGTCTCTGAGAGCACATCTTGTGCTTTCATATGTGAAAAGCTGTGGATACCACTGGAAATGAGACGTGGTACTAAATTCCCAAGGACTTGCTTGGGAGGCACAGTGCCAAGCCACTAGTGGCAGTGCTTCAGGCCAGATCCTGAGGCTATGATTCATGGGACGAGAGCTCAGTGGTCCTGCGTGGGTGCAAAGGAACACAATTCAACATGTGCAGACATCTGCAGTATCAGATGGGACCCAAACAAGGAAAATCTGCCGAGTCCCCCATCCTGCCAACAGCTCAGATGTTTCCAGGGTGAGTGCTGAATGCAGAAGACCCTGGGGTGAGGGGAGTGAGTGGCCACACTCGGGCTGAATTTGGTGCACACAAACTGTGAGAGTCTGCCTTTGTGTTGTATAGCTAACCACAAGTTATGTACTCAGCCCTAGCGAAGTTTTTTAACTGATGAAGAAAGAGAGAAACAGTCCAAGATGATCCTGCTTTGCTAAAATTTACATCTGCAACTTATAAAGCAAATTGCCATGGTAAATAGCGATCAGTGAGGCTGAATCATCTCCCCATCCTCTGCACATTTTCACTTTGACATTTGTTGTCCTTCTTCTTCTGTTTAATGAGCGAATGAGAGATATTTGAAACTCAGGTCTGTGCCTCCTAGCAATTGAAAAAGTATTCTAAAGAAAAGAAATACTTTTTAAAACTGGTTAAAGCTTCTCAGTGTAAAGAGAGTAAATAGAATGATTCACCTATGCTATTAGAAATTTTATTCTGGTCTGCAGGAAGTCAGAAATAATAAATCTGAAGATCCAAAGCAATTAATGCACTGTTTTCTCTGTGCCTCTCCTCTCCATCAAGTCCATTAAACTTTGCTTGGGTAAATTAAGCTTTGATACTTCAGCTTTACATATTAGGCATAAAAGAAATACATTGAGATACAGATATATATAATCTCTCTCTCCCTCCTTCTCTCTCTTCTCTCTATATATATATAAAATTTCTGAGATAACTAATGTATAAATAAGTATTTAAAATAATAATAATAATAAAGATACAATTAAGATAACGTAAATTCTGAGATATATTATTTAGGAGAAAACTAAAGTTTCATTGCACCTGTAAAACAGATGAGCATTTCATACAGATGAGTTTTGTGAAGATAGGAATGTGATGATTGGCCTCTGGTTACTAACACTCCATTAGCCCTTTTTCCAGCCTATTACTCATGTCAGGAAAAATGTGTCTTTCTGAATAATCTCCATTTGAATGCCATGTCACCCAGATTTTCATGAGGCAAATATCAAATGCAAGGAGCAACAGCCACTGGATAAGAGACTTTATATTCTCTGCAAATGTCCCAGTGGTGTGCAGACAATATCTTTCCTTTTTTTAATGGGAATAAATTGTTGCACATTCAGGGCCAAAGTCATTGCCAGTGCAAAACTAAGCAGCTCTTCACTGACTTGAATAACTTCCAATAAAATATGGCAGGACCAAATCAGACCTAAATTCAGCCTGGAAAATATGGAAGAGCCAATGCAGTTTTTGCAAACATAGTCATCAGAGTTGTCAGAGCAATGGCTTGCTCTGCAGAGAGGAGCTGGGACATGATGCATAGAGCTGCAGGCTCAGTTATTTATGGACCCTTGGAAGATTGGTGGGGATCTTTGTCAAAACCTGAGAATGTGTTGAAAACATGAAAAAGAAGCTCATTATACAAATAAGGAGCTCTGCTTGTTACCCAGTGCCAGCAGGACCTCACCTGTGAAAACCTCTAATATGCTTTCCCAGACTCCACAAGGTGATGATCATGGAGCATTGCACTGATACAGAACTAGGTGACTAATGCCACCTATGGAATTACCTGTTCCAGTGTGCAGTGCAGCTGCATGGATTGATTCCATGCCTGTGCAGCCCTGCCGTGCCTGGCCTGCAAGAGTTAGTGAGACACTGAATGAAACTGAGCACAACAGTGGCAGGGGAGCCTGTGGGACAGAAATGCCATCCTTGCGACAGCTGTTTGTGGCAAGCAGGAGAGCTGCACAGCCAGGTGGGTCAGCTCAAGGGAAACAATGGTGAATGCAAGTAGGAGAGGAGGAGGGATGTGCGAGGCATGGTCTGAATCAGCTATCACTGTTGCTAAAGTGCAGATTCAAACAACAGGTGGATATACATATTTATAGACAGTGCCTAGCTGGTTACTGCCTGCATTTGGCTGGTTCATCTCTGTGTGAGAAGCAGAAGATGAGCCCGGACAATTATACCTTGAAGGGAGCCCTCCAGGTGAGACTTTAAGTTATTCACTACTTAATTCCAGACACAACCAGCATCCAATTGCCTGAAATTCCAGAGGGACATCAAACTCCTCCTGACACATCCACATTTGCCCAAAGCTTCAGTGGTTGCCATGTCTTGCCCAGTGATATCTCCTTGCCCAGAAGCATGTGCTGCCTCGTGAGGGACAGGAATTGCAGCACTTGAAGCTTTCCATTTTCCATGGGCAATTTTGTTCCTTATACCCAGAATGCCCTTTTATTTACAAGGGGAAGAAGAAAGAGTGCTTGCACCCCAGCCCAGGGAAATGCTGCAGTCAGGTCATACATCACTGCATAAGAAAGTCAAATAATTTTTCCCCTGACAGAGGTATGACAATCTCTTTGCTGAGATGCTCTACACCTAGTTATTATGCCCCAGGCATCACACTTTTCCAGTGATAACATATGGCAGCGTATTTATCCCAGGGCCTGTAGGGCTCCATGTTATTCTTCATAACTCACAGGTATAAAATTTGTCCTTATGACCTCGTGACATTTCAAGCCAGCACAAAATCAATAAAGCACATTGAATCATCAACCAACTTAAAAACTTAACCCAGCTGCAAGCATCATTGTAACAGCGACAGATGAGCATTACTATTAAACAGTCAGAAGTGTCATTTGTCCCCAACCTGCTCCATTGCTTTGGTCTTTGGGGTATTTCAGAGCAATTCCTTTCCATCGTGTCACTTAAGCAGTAAAGGGGAATCTTTCATAAGCTGAGAAAGGGCTGTGGTAGCAGCTGACATGATTTACGTTTAATAAAGGCCCTTTAGCGCCAGGAAAGAGGGGCCCTGCCAAATCTCAGGCGTCTCTCGAGCCGCTGCTATTGTCCCTGGGGCAGGAGCACTTTTTAGGTTCCCTCTCCATCCCTGTGAACAAAAGGACAGCTGTACGCTTGGCTGGCTCGGGACGGGGCTCTTTGTGCCCGATTAGTACCCTGCGCACATCATTCATGGCTCTTGAATAAAGATGACCTCTCGCAGGATGGGATGAGGAGAAAAAAGCCTCTTTATTCAGCAGGGCTTGAATTAGCATAAGGACAAGGCAACCGTTCCTTGGAAGTCACAGGATGAGCTAGATAAATAAACAAGCAAACTACAGGTTCCCTGCAAATACTCGGTGTTCAGGAGTTGGGCCTGGGAACTGTACAATCCAGGGGAAGTTGTCCCCACTGGCAGTGGCTCCCGCGTGTGCCACCCCTGGCTCTGAGCGCCCTATGGCCCAGATGTTCATCTGCAGCTGCGGAAACAGCTCTGCCGCCGAGGTTGTGGCCCTGAAGGAGGACAAATGAAGCATGCAACGTGGCCAACGTGAGCTGACTTCCACCACCTTGATCTTTCCACCTCCCCGGCCCGCCGAAGCGGCGATGGCTCCTGGAGAGGCAGTAATATTTGCCTTTATTTTCCTGTCCTGTGTGCACACTGGCGGGTCAGGCAGCGAGCTATGCAAGCAGACAATGACAGACCGAATTTTTTCACATGCTGGGTTTCCCGGCCGATGAAAGGCAATTCAGCAGCTTATCACCATGTATGCTGCTGCAATTAAGAGCCCTGGGAGCAGTGGCAAATGAAGTTCTCCTCCCCCATCCCTCCCCCCTGCCCATAGAACAGGCTGTCTCTCGCCACCCACCAGACCAGCACAATTGCAACCCTTATGCTCCGAGCTGAGCTCCACCGAATACTCTGTGACCCAGTAGCCAGGGGCATGGCAATAAGCACCAGGGTGTCCTCCAGACCCAACCTTCACTTCAGATTAGTTTTCGGCTGAAGTCCTGCTGTGTCAACTGTAATGGCCCTTTGAAAGGTGAATTTCTCTCCTGGAAGTCTTAGCAACAGCAGAGTTAGCTTCGACAAAAATTAGGTAAAGGCAGAAGACAAGGAATGAAACACAGTTTAAAATTAAATTAAATTCCAAAACTGTTTTTAAAGCGGTATTACCACTTGCTTTGGGTTTATCAATGCTCATTGTAGTTGCTGCATGTTTCACCTCTTGAAAATTATCCCATCCCTCTTTTTTCCTTTTTAATTGCACCCTTTTTGCTGAAAAAAAATTGAAAATGTGGCACTGGGTGTAACTGGAGGCTCCAAGTGGAGGAGGCAAACGTGAAAAAATACATATTATTTCCGGACTTGTGATTTTCAAGTCAGTCTCATCACTTCTGGCCCTCTGTGGCCAGCAGAACATTGAACAAATCAGAGTCTTCACTGTTGCTCTTGTGTTCTGTAAAAGTTTTGTGAGTCTCCAAAGAATCTGCAGCAGAAAAATTCACAAAAACACAAAACAAGGCCAGTTAATGAGATGGCATCGGCTTCCTTCAGTGGTCTGGGTTACTTTGGGGTAGAGATTAACACAGGCCAACTCCAGTCATAGGCAACAAAGTGATTTACACGGGTGGGCATTATCCCCCCTTCACTCTTAAAAGCACAAGAAACCAAGAGTTTTGCCCCAAGGGTGTGGTTTATCCCTGGAAAACTAAGTAGTTGGACATTACCATTCCATGTAAAACATGCACATACATGGAAGAACGTGACACATTGAACACTTCTGACAGTGGCTGGTCAAGAAATATTGCTGGAGTAAAGACATTTCCTGTTGTGCATTAGTCTTTGTATTTTAAATGACAGAAAATGAGCCATTTGAAAGATATTACCATGTAAACCACTTGCTTGTTTCCTCCCACTCTTGCCTTCTTCCAGCTCCCTACCCTGCACCTCAAACGTGTCTTGTCTGTTTCAGTTCATCTCATGGGGAAAACAACCGTTTGAGTGTAACTGAGGCTAAACTCAACATCTGCTGCAGGAACCACTGATGGATGTGCTAGCAACACACCTGCACCAGTAACAGCCATGCTGGAGCTGCAGCAAACAATGAATGAGTCCACAAAGGAACTGGAATACAATAAAAATTTCTGAATGAGGCTATGAGAAAACTCAAGTGCATCAAAGGGGATGCACTAAAACTGAATGAAGGGACTTCTGAGGAGAGTAGCTAGTGAGAAAAGATTATCAAAAGTGCCTGTTATTTAAGAACGTTATTAATACAAGGGAACTCCTGCCATCCTTGGAGGTACTCTGCCTCTCTGTTTCATTATGGAAATGCTTCCCTCAGGCCCCATCTGTCTGGTTTTCTGCTGCAGATGAAGGTGACCCAGAGGGAATTCGTTACCACACATCTCCTACAGCAAAGCAAGCCTTACTGCAAATCAGGCAGCACAGCCTGGCAAGCACTGCCTGAGGAGGCTCTGACAAGCACAAGGCTGACAGGACACCACCGTCAAAAGATCCCCATGTGACAGTTTGTGCTTCCTCCTCACGCAGCTGGACGTCTTGGCAGCAGGCAGGGAGTTTGGGAGAGTGATATGACTCATGTAGGGCTTTTTCTGGGAACATGCTCCAACAGGACACAAATTATAGTGTATGCTTGGATCAGGTACTATCCTGGATGCAGGCAATACATGAGAACTACATACAAAGGAGATGTTCCTACCCAAGAAATCAGGCAAAATGCTGCAGGTCCCAGTAAGGGAATGTATATATTTATGTCTCATTTTCCGTTGCTCTTCTAGAAGCATCAACAGATTAACCATGCAGTACAGCTGGGAGTACTAAAGCAAGCTTCACTAGTCAGTGTTAGTAGAAAAAAATGGGGCATAAAATGTGAAGTATTTCATTAAAGGCCAACAAGAAGTCATAAACAGACCTCCTGCCTGCTTTCCAGTACTCATGACAAAAAAAACCAAAACAAAACCCAAACAAACAGTGGAGTTAGGCTTTGCCAGCTTTAAAGGGAAAGATAAAATACCTAGGGGCAGACTTGGCAGTAACAGAAAATTCCCAGGTGAGGCAGAGGGGCGAGACCCTCAGCCTATGAGTAAAGCCAGGGCCCACACGACAATCAGATTTTGAATACATGCACCTTTTAAATATGCATGTGAATTAGACAAAATTAATAACCTTTTGGTTTATATGTGTCATAAATCAGGGACATGAGAGGTGGGTAGCTGTATCCCAAGCACTGACTTTAACATGGAGGATCAGGATTTTCTGGCAACCCTCATGCCATGTACAGCTCAGTTGGGTCAAGCAAGAAGTTGAAGTGAGTGTCTTGCCAAAAGGCTCAGCCTCATAAAAACTGTTGGTAGTGTTACACGCCCATATGACTCAGGCTCTCGGCTTCTTCAGCTTTATTCCACAACAAAAAGAAACACAGATAGGCCCTCATGGCTTTGGCCAACAGGCCTATCACCCTGCAGGTTGTAGTGCCAGTCCAGCAGCTGACTGACGTCTTTCCACTAGTTCTTGGAACTCCAGATGGGATGCTGGACATACAAAAAGGAGATGTTCAATGGCTTTGGGGGACTTTGCACTAATAAGCCCTGTGGTTCCTGTGCTGCTGCTCCTGCTGCTGAGAGGGTGAGGGCCTGGCAGAGGAGACATGGCATGAGCCAGCAAGTTGCCAGGAGTATTCCCAGCAGAGGATGAGCTCAGCACCTTTTCCAGCAGGATGTCGGGCAAACATCAGTTCAGGATAGGTTTGGGAAGGAGATTTCCTCCTCCCTCAGGCATGCCTGCTCCAAGCTATGGAATGCCACACCCTGTGGGTTACCCAAGGGAGGCCCATTGTCTCCTCTCCAATGTGCAAATGGTTAGCAATGTGCAGTACTTGGTTTTTTGACATATCCATGGAGCTGTCTCCCTGTCTTTCTGGCAGTTTTCCATCTTTTCTAAACCCCAGCTGAGGGGTGCAGCCTTGTGGGGCACATATGGGAGCAGGGGGAGTAGGAAGGGGAGAAGCAGCATGTGAAGGAGCAGGGCATATGCTGGAGACTCCACATCACCAGTGGGACAGACAGCCTGGAAAAATGGGATTTCAAGTGTTGTTTGCTGCAGTCTGGATTATAAACCTTTATAATCTGTTGCAGGGGCAAAATTGTGGTGCTTTGTGTCTCCTGCCAGCTTCATATGGATTTTCTCCAGCTTCTTGACTTTCTAGCCTGGTTCTTGCTTAAAAGCCTTGATTTCTGTGTGGGGCCATGAACTTGTCCTGGTCTGTGCACGAGCCACATGAAGAGCTATGGCAGAAACTTGTGTTTCCTGGTGAAATGGCATTTATGTGTCCCTGGATGGAAAGGGATGTTCAGGATGCACCTCCTTCACTGCCCTTAGCTGTGGCATGTTCAGAGCAAAAACACAGGCAGACTCACACAACCAAACCATATTTGTTGGAGTATGAGTGGTCCTCAAATACCTCATTAGAAAGAGATGTATCTCAAGCCTCAACACAGGTTTTAAAGCTCTGAATCCTAAGCTTTGCTGTAGTATGGCAAATTGACGCAGTGTTTACAAACATTTGCAGGCATAGCAGGATAAAACAAATGCCACCAGTCCTCCAGCAAAATGCACGATTTATTTTCTACTTCGCACACAAATATTTGTGCTGTTCTGTCTTTGAGACCTGCTGAGTGAGAGCAGTGAAGCAGCCTCTCCAGCCGGCTGAGCCAGGAGCTCTGCCTGTAGATGACACTTCCAGCCCCATATGGGCACAGAGATAATGTGAGTGGTCAAACTGGGACCCAGCCTGGCTCCCACAGTGGCAAATCATCCTGTAAAAATTCATTTTGTACAGGCTGTTATCTTTCTGAATGGGAGGAAGGTTATATTTATACTAGGTAAAACCCTATGGGAACTTTTTCTTTTTTTCTTTTTTCCTTTTTTTTTCCCCAAGAAATAATAAGATAGACTTTATAGTTCATCCAGATAGATTTAGTGGCAGATAAATGAGGGAAATTTAATTAAAAGCTTGTAAGCCTCTAAGTCTATGTAAGACTATTCAAAATTCCCCATATTGTCCAATCTATCCTATCCTTCTCCCACCTCCACTGCTGCCTCCAGCATTGCTCAAAGGGCTGAGGGGCAATGGGGAGCATGCCTGGTCCCTCTGCCTCCAGGGAGGAAAAACCAGCAAACGAGCATTTAATTCCTTCTCCCACCCTCCCAGCACTGAAGCAGCTCACAGAGGATTGCTGGGAAAGACAGATCCCACAAACCATCAAACCACCAGCTGGAAAAAGTGCAAATAAATGCAAACATGGTTTTCTTCCTGTCCACAGCATTGGTAAGGGGGTTTTGCCACAAGCGGATAGGATGGGATATAAATACATTTACAGCTCAGGGGAATTTGCTGCATCACCTCCGCTGCTCCAAGCCTCTCTGCAGGCTCCTGTTTTAGGGAGATTATTTCTCCTAGGTCCCAAAGAGGGAGGTTGCTCTTGCCAGGGTAGGATTTATGTGAGTATGTGGCTGCAGAGAGAGGTCAGCTTTGGGAAAGCCTGGCACCCTCACTCCAAAAAGGCATCAGGGGAGACAGGGCATTTGGATACCAGCACTAAAGAGCAGAACACACAGCAGGGTTGATGCAGGTCAGTCCAGCATCCACAGGGAGACACAGGATGCAGGGAGGGCTCAGCTCCCTCAGTCTGGGGCAGCTCCCAAAGCTTCTTTGGTTTCGTGCAGACAAGAACTTGGCCTCTATTTCTCCCCTAAAGCATGTTTCCACTCGTCATCGCTTCTGAATCCATGCTCCATTTGCTTGGACTCATGACACGATCCCTGTCTGTGTGGTAGCCACTCACATTTACTGACCAGGGCAGGCTCGGATGGGGAGGGGATGAATCCCCTCAGATCTCTGCTGCTCACTATGCACTTTGGTTCCCTTCCCCAGACAGACTCAGGCAGCTCATCCCTCCATCTGGGCACTGCTGGGAGGATTAGTTAGCATACATGACATGGTTACCTGAGATAGCCCAGGGCTGGATTCAGTGGCTGAGGAGCTCCCTCTGTTTCTAATGTTTGCACAGACTTTTAAGCCAGAAGCACTAAGCACTGCACATAAACATGCAGCAAACTGTGTTTGCTGAGGGCCAGATGCTTACAGCAAACAGGGATGCAGCTGGGGAATGCTGCCAATGCATGTGATGAGCAGTTGAGAGGAACGGGTTGGAGTCTGTCTGTTAGCAGGAATGACATTACAAGTGCAGCTTTGATTTATTTCCCCTTGCAGAAGGTGCATGGGGTGTGGTTTGCACCCCAGGCTCCCTCTATAGCTCTGGTTGCAGCACCCTGGGATGCTGCAGCTCAATGCACCAGGCATTTGACCTGGTGTCTCACCTCCAGTGACCTTCCTTCCCCAGGCTACCCACACCTTGCCACCCTCTCCTTGACATTGCCATGGCCAATGAACCACGGGGCCCTGAAAGGGCAGGCAGGAGAAAAGGGGAGATGACAGGGACAGTGGCAAGAGAAAGGGGGTGCCTGAGGGCTGTGGCAGCCTTGCACCCCAGAATCAACTCCGGCCAGGGATTGCCTCACATAGAGCTTGGGTTACATTAGTCAGACACGGGTGACATTTATTTCTTTTCCTGCCTGAGCTGTGTCTAAGTGCCTGCCCATATGTTGGCTCGCTGGCAGCTCTGGGCACCCGGGGTGCAGTGTGCCTGCAGTCAGATGGTGAGTGGCTTCACCCCTGCAGGGAGCTGGCTCTGAGCTGCATCCTCAGGTGCTGGCTCTGCTCTCCCATCTCCCATGTCACCAGCGTTCACCACAAGCCAGCCCTGACTATGGCATTATGCCCTACCAAGTGTCACTGGGGGACCCTACTACAGCTTCCAGACCTGGCAGTATTCACATATTGGCCTCTTTGAGATGCTTAAAATGAGCAGATCAGCTCATTTGCCCTGTTTCACAGAGAGCTGCTGCTGTGAGTCCCAGTCCTGCTCTCATGCTTAACTGGGAATTTGCCTTCCTCCTCTGATTGCTCTGTTTCTATTTCCATGCTGTGCTCCCAACATCCCTGCCTGAAGATGCAAATATCTGTAAAACGCAACCCCATCATTTCCAGCATGTCCCATAACTCTGAATAATACTGAACATGGGACTGCTTTGTGGTCACTATCCAGCTGCGACTTTAAGGGGCTGAGAGGGACGCCATGCTAAAGGTCTTCCCACTCGCTTCCCGGGAAGAAAGGAAAGAGAAAAGAGAACAACTAGCCCTGATTAAAAGCTTTTTTTCTTTTTTTTTTTCCCAAAGCGGTCTCCGCATGCAAAGATTTGGTTCAAGGAGCATTAAAATCACTACTGTCAGTTGAGAAAGAAGCGGCTGAAGGGAATCTGGGCCATTGGCATTGTGCGAGGGTTGCTATGGCAATCCTGCAGAAAGGCAGCTTAATAGGCTTTCTTCCCAGGAAACTCAAAACTGCAGCTCGCAGGCTGCAAAGCGGCGTGTGCAAAAATATTTTTATGAATAGCATCTCTGTGGAAAATTTTGTTGGCTGTTTGCACCTTCCCTTCGGAAGCAGGGCAGTGAGGAAGGTGGCGGAAGATCACCTAGCGGTGGCTGGTGACACGAGGAGGGGACAGGGACACTGTAGGGACCCACGGCAATGCACAGAGAATGGCAAATCTCTCTGCACAGCACAGGCGTTGTGAGCGACTTAAAAACACAGACGATGCTGATCCGCCTTGGCACCCCGGGAGATGCTTTAGTAAACAGGCAGGACCAACAAGCTGGTTGCCCTGAATTCTCTGTCTCCATTCCCTGTTATTCCCAATGCAAAGTTTCACTGCCTCTCCTCTCTCCTCTGTAATATTTATCATATTAAAAAAATAATGGCATCAGCTAAAATATTCATGAATGCTAGTTGAACGCACTGCTTTTTTCAGAGGAAGCTTCAGAGAATTCCAGTGATTCAGGGCTTACCTGAAAAGCCCTTAAATATTGTGGATTAGGGAAACATATTTTATCTTAATGGAAGGAAAGGAAGACTGAGGATTAAAACATGAGACTGTGAGAGAGGATATCTGTGGCTCTGGCAGACCTGCATTTCATGACGTCTGGCGAGTCACATAAATCCCTCCGTGCTTCTGCCCCTCCCTGCCACCTGTAAGCTGGTAATATAACAAGCAGTTATTTACTTTCCTGGGTACTACAAGATTTCATTGCTTTGATGTGCCTGACTGCGTGATAGTTATATAATATATAATTCAACATAAAGAAATTCGAATCAAATATGTATGTGTCCATCTTGTTGCGGAAAATACAAACGGCCCGCCAGCCTGGCATATGGCAAGGAAGATTCTCCCTTTTCCTTGGCAGTAAAGGCTTTGTGCTTTGGAGCAAAAAGAGCTGAGCATCTCTTTGCTAAAGCCAGGAAATTCCAGTTTATCACAATGTGTAGCACAGAGCTAACCCACAAATCTTAAAAGGTCATGAGTTAGGTTTAAGCTGCTGTACTTTTTGCTGTAGCTCTATTTTCCATTTCATCTGCAATGCCAGTGTGGATCTCTCGCAGGGCACCAATAATTCTCTCTCAATAATTAGTGCATTAGCTGAATAAAATCTTCACTGATTACAAAAGACAGATGTGTGGCCAGGAGAAAAAAAATTAAACCAGAATTACATTATATTTTAAAATCAGAAGAAGCCATAGAAAAAATTACTTGGGATAAGTCATAATAGGAAAACAATAGATAAGGGTCTGAATGCTTTGCTCCCCACTGAGTTTGCAGCCGTCTGGCAGAATTATGGCATTTCCTCATGTTATGTAAAGGGATTACTGCCCTCGCAACATTAAGAGGAGAGTCTGAGCTCCTAATTTTTAGATCCAAAGTCAGGCTCATGTAATGAAACGGAAATCAGAAAAGGGTGAAGACTTTGGCATCTGTGACCTTTTTTTGTAGGCTCATCTCAGTTATAGGGAAGTTTAACAACTAATTACAAGGAAGGAAAAAAAGGGTGTGCATGCTTTTTACTTCTCTCTGTTAACTCAGATGTAGGAAATCCCAAACAAGTTATAGCAGCCCTTCCTCTGTCACTAGCAGACTGTGGTGCCACGAATGTAACAACACAATAATTTGTAACGGTTGGGGAAAATGATGCCTGGAGGAGCAAAGCAATTCCTCAAGGTCCAACAACCTGTGAAGATTTCTTCAACTTCTTGAACTGCAACATTGAACTTCTCTCTTAACTCTGTTATATAACTTAATTAGATTATGTACTACTAAAAATTCAGAACTTGGTCTATTCTTTAACCTATGAGGTAATGAAAACATGGTATGGAGGCAGAGCTACAGCTGCTTCACTGTACCCAGGTGTACAGTGGGAAAACTACAGGTTGGTTAACTGTTCTTTGTAGTGAATGGCTATAGTACAGTGCCCTCTGTTTATCTTTCAAGCCCTTTCAGGTTGTTAATGCACAAAAGGTATGGGCCAATTGATTTTTCAGGAGCCAGGCAGCACATTAATAATTTTAGCAAAGTCTTCTGCCTTCAAGCCAAAGCTGGAGAAGAGATTATAGACCTTTAGGGACCTTGAACAGGTCTCTAAATTGAAAGCTACAGTGAATCCAATTGAAAAAAAAATGCAATTTACATGTGATTATAACTCATCTGCATAAAATGCAGTTGTTTCACTGCTATTTTTGGCAAGCTTAAGCTTCAACAAGTCCTTTTCTTCACACTTTCAAAATTACTTATTTGCATTTCTCATTTTTTCACCTTTGTTTCCCTGGAGCCCTGAATGTCAGAGGATCAAAGGATTATCTGGGCTGCTGGCTGTGGGGGTGCCTGAAGCCTACACTGGGACCTTGCTTCCCTGAGCCTCCAAGAGGTGCTGTGTTTGGAGCTGAAACGCCACGCAATTATCTGAATAACCGGGGCTTCCCTGCATTCAGAAAACCTATTCTTACGGCAGCTACGAGCACTTAATCCACTCAGTTTTGCTCCCTGAAGATTCAACCAAAGTTTATCCAGTGCTGGCTTGTCTGAAGGCATTCAGAAATTGCCACAAAACCTCCTTTGGAGCAGCAGCTAAAGCAGCCGGGTGATTACAATGGATGAGCTCATGCTTTTCCCTGTAACAAGCAAGGCTTTGTTCACAGCTCTGGGGATGGGAGCCATGAATGGCAGGGAATACACCGAATATCAGGGTCAGATGACGCAGGAGTAAGGAAATAAATTGTTTTCGGTGGTGAGTAGGTCAGAAAAGTTAAAAAATATGTTTTACAAATATGCTGGGCAGAAGGGGAGAATATTGTGCAAAAACCATTCAGCCCTGCTGTCTTCTGCGTGTGAATAGTATTTGCCATCTGCTACAGAGCCTGATCTCTCTCCCATTGATGCCAGTTACAAAATCCTGGCTTCAAGCTGCAGAACAGTGATTTTATAGTCTGCAGCGCTGTTCTGCAGTGCTAACCACGAGTCCTTTCATTTCACCCTTCAATTGCTGTCACTACAATTTTTCCTGCAGAAGCACTAATGTAGAACCCACACACTAATAATAAACAACTGCTGATATATCAAAGTTGAAAACGCTCTACTGCTAAAAGATTATCAAGGAACAAACCAGGAAGGTATTTGAAATATTATGTTTTTATCTAGATGTGTAATTCTAGAAAAAAAGGCTCTCAAGTGAAATTCTTCCAAAGTGAAACCTCATGCAGAACAATAGCAGAGATTGCAAATACGTTATATGGCTGAAAAGGTTAAGAAGGGATTTATGTGGAAAAAAAACCCTGGAGATCATTAATTCAGGTTCCTATTTTGAGATCAGCTTCACGATAGGAGATTAAGACAAAGGCACAAATTCAGAACAGATGCCAAGATATGCTAGTTTACTACAAAGAACAAATTGTGGAATTATTCTGCTTTGGGAAAAATACTAAGCCACGTCATAAATATTTAGATAAAGAAACATTAGGAAAACGTTGTTTCAGTACTTCTTTTCTTAGGACTCCTGTGTATTGAAACAATGCAGTAGCTGGGTGATTAATTTTGCAGGAATAAAGAAAGGGAGTTAACCTGAAATGAATCACAGCTCACGAAGTTTATGTCATATTCTTGAATTGAAGGAATTTCCTCCATCCCAGGAACCTCGTGAGTGACATCTCTGCAGAACAGCATGCTTAGAGTGCCACCTGATGGCTAAACCCTGCTTTTTCCTCACCCAGCTGCCTCCAAAATGTAACAGGGCCATCAATCCCTGGGCTTATCACTGTTTCCCTAAGTGACAAGAAAAATATTCTGCTTAATTTGCAAATGCTCCTTTGCTCTGGAAGGAGTATCCTTGGTGTTACATGCCCACCCACAATTGCCAGTCTGATAAGGTAGGCTGGTCCACTCTGGATCTTCAGTGGGAGCATTTGGGGGACACAGTGTGGCCCTCAGTGGGGCTCAGTGGGCCAGGGATTGAACCGAGGTGGGGGACACCCCACCATCCAGGGGGGATAGGCCTGGGAGATCATTCATAGCTCCAGGTCACCTCCAGATGGGAAGGAGACAGCTCCAAGCTTCAGAGAACCAGAGGCCTATGGATTTCAAAAGATACCTCAAAATCCACATTTGTGGATTAAATAAAGACACCCTCAGTTAATACTCCATTCTTCTAAAGATCCCCAGATTTGCAGTTGAGGATGACTTCCGGAAGCACATGCTGGGTGAGCCAGGTCACATCTACTGAGCTGCAGCCTGGATCTGATTCCTTTGTATTGACATTGGAGAGAAAACACGAGATTGCTGCCGGACCTCTGCCAAGTCAGCAAGAGCAGCCTCTTTATTCCTTCAGCACTCCACACAGAAGTGAGACATGATCTTGTCCTTGAATGTCTGGTGGAAACAGGGCCATGCTCCCACCTTCCCTTGCACTTATCTGCAGGTTTTGACAGAGGGAAGGAGAGTATTTGCTCTTCCCACTGAGAACAGCAGGTAGAAACTTGCTTTCTGAGGAGGGGATGTCCAGGTCCTCTTCCAGACAGAGGCACAGTTCTGACCAACTTCCATAAAAAATGATCTTGTTCCATTTGATACCCAGTTTTAATGTAGAGGGACTCCACTTTGCCACCTGCATGGGCCAGCACCTGGCAGGTCATAATGCAGCCTGAGGTTTGACTTTGTACCAGAACAGCTGCAGAGGCTGCTGCCAGGATACAAAATAAGAATGACTGAAACATTGCTTTGTGTTCTTACATATCTCTGGATCTCAGGAGAAACTGCAGGCAAAGCTTGCACACAGCAAGCCATGGTTTTATCTTTCCCAGAAGGAAGCAAGAAAGAAGCTCATTAATTTTTTTTAAATAACTATATTTAGTCTTTAAAACAGTGTCTCTCATTCCTCTCCTAGGGCATGATCTGATAAGATTTCAGAATAAGCATTCATTGTGATACTGTTTGCAGGAAACCAACATCAAGGACAATCTTATTTTAATCCTTGGGGGGTAAAACACAAATCCCTCTAAAATCTCACACTCTCTACAGAAAAAAAGAAGAGGTAGCATTCATACAAACCAGGTAAAACAGATGAAGATATTGATCCAAGCTGATATATAACAAAACAATATGTCACTATGACAACAGTGGGACACTAGACCAGAGGCCCAGAAACAGGTGGACTCTTCATCCCTGGAGAAAACTCAACTAGAAAATGCTTTGAGCACCTCGATCTGAGTTCAGTCAGACCTGTTTTGGGCAGGAGGTTGGGGTAGAGACCTCCAAGGGTCCCTTGCAATGTAGATCATCCCCTATTTCCATGATGTGGACAAGGAGACACCCTCTCACTCTGATCAGCAGCCCATGAATTTCACATTGCCTCTCTCTCCAGGGTAAAGTTACACCAACCCAGAGCCACTGAGTCGCTGATTCACCCAGCAGTCATGTCAGGCCAAGTCTGCAGCATCACCCTTTGGGAAGCTCCTCTAGCTGAGGCTGACCAACATGCCTGTGTGCTGTCCCACATTACAGTAAATTCACAGAGGTCATTACCATTAAGAAAACACAGTGTTTCAAATGCAGCTGACAAAACAAAGTTTGGGGACTGTATAGTACACCTTTTCCTTTTGAAAATCCCCATTAAATCTAGGCACATTTCTTACTCATCACAGTAGCTTTCCCACGAAACCTTCCTCCAGTCCATACATCAGAAATTGTCCTCAACATCCAACAGCAAAGCTTTTTTATTAACTGCAGCTGTCAGCTCGTTCAGATGGGCAAAAATGCAGGTCTTGCTGGGTCTCTGTTAACCTTTCCGCTGCTTAGATGGCCTTTGGTTTCAACTGCTTCCCTAAAGTCCTTCTGAGATGGACAAAATATGAATTTCCAAAAGACTCCTTCCCCCCATTCTCTTACAGAAAACACTCCCAAGGTTCTCTTCAGGTCAGTTTTACATTCATTATCTAAGCTATTCCTGCTTTGTCATTGCAGCCTGTGAACACATGGCCCTATGACCACAATTAGATTTGCACAGTGGATCTCTGCTGTGTGTTTTGACCAGTTTGGATTGGAAAATTCCTGACCTAACACCTTTTTCTGCTCAGTTTTCACTTTACAGTTGTCTGATTTTACAGCTACTCAGAGTTAACCCCTGTGCACTGCAAAGCCCTTTGTGGTCTGAAAACCTCAGAGATGGCCTGTGGAGGGGCACGAGGACATGCCTGGAAAGACACTGTGTCTCCTGACGAACGGATGATGGTTGACCTCACAGATTTCAGCCTGGTGGTGCCAGGAGTGAGCTGGCACCCCACAGCATGAAGCACATGGATGGGTACTTGATGCAGGCAGGGCAGGCTGGACCTCTCCATGACTCTGCTGCCACCAGGGCTCCCCAGGATCAGAGTACATCTGGGCTAACAGCATCCACTGCCTGCCCTCATGACCCTGCTTAAATTACTCTCACGATGCCAGATTGACTCACAGACCGTGAAAACCAGAGGGAGTGTTGCAGCACTCTAGTGTGACTCCTGAGTAGCCCAAACCAAAGTCTCTTCCTCTAACCCCAGCAGCAGAGAATTATTTTTAACTTGTGATGTGGACAGGTATCTGCTGGGACTCAAGCTCGTGATGTGCTGCCTCACTTAGAGTTACCAGTAAGGAAAATAAATGGGCTGTGTGTCATGCTCAGAGTTTAATTAAATGGGTATTGAGTAGCCCAGCTTCCTCAGCCAGCAAAAATCTTCAGCAGGTATTGGGACACATCAACCTCCAGTAATGTGTCACGGTGTCATTGGTCACCATCCTCCCTCACCAAGGTCACCAAAGCATTTGGCAATGCACCAGAGTTTCCTACCCCCCTCTGAGAAGAGCATGACCAGCAGAACCACCAGCTGACACCTTGCTCTTCTTCAAAAATCTTCACGTTTCAATAGGCAAAGGAAGGAAGGAGATGAGCCTGTGTGCCCTGACACTTCTGTTCACTCAGACACCGGTGGCTGAGGGCTTGTGTTTGCTCCTCATCAATGCATGCTGGAAACAAACCTGCCAGCTGAAACACTCTGTCCTCCATGCAAGCCAAAACCAGCACCAGCCCTGCAAGCACTGGCTTTATAACTGACTTCACTTCTTTCCATGAGCTCATGCAAACAGCCCCAAGCCATCTCCGAAAGTCACAGCCCTGACTTCCATGGAGGTGAAACAGAAATGAGGCAGATAACCTTCAGGAGCTGGTGCTGGCAGAGGAAGCTTGCAAAGGCAATCCCTGGCTGCAGGAGTATTAATATACCCACAGAACATGTTAAACAATTTCAGCCAGCCCCTTGCTAATCCTCAATACTGAAAAACCTGTGGAAAAGCCAATAACCTGTACAAAGTGCAGAAGGGCCAAGGCATGGACAGTTTGTACTCCTTTCAAGCATCCCTAGGGCCCATGGAGCCTCCTGGCCATCATGCCACTGAGGCAGGGTTGAGCTCACCCAGTACTTGGGACTCAGTCTCTCCCTTTGGGGCTGCTGGGGCACATGTCACTCCCCATGCTGATCAAAGGAGCTGTGGGAGAAGGTGGAAATGCTGGAGGGGACAGAGGCAGGTGGATGAGGGGGCCAGGGATGCAGTGGAGTGCTGGCTTGCTTGGCTGTGAGTCTAATGGACCTAAACACCTTGATTAAACACTGCTGAAAAGCATCTGTCATGTCTGCCACTGATTTGGCTGCTTAATTCAAGACTCCTGAATAGTTCCAGGGCATTGTCTCAAAACCAGAAAGGATATTACATTTGTTGCTTACAGTACTAATGAATTGCTGCAAAACTTTTCCTTAGGGGCTTCGGAGATAGAAACCACTTAGAATGGAAAATACAGTGGATAAAAGGTGAACTCAACCTGAAGGATGTAAGTGTGGACTGCCTCATGGGAAGCACAGTGCAGAAAATGCAAGTAGCAGGATTCAGGGAAACACAAATTTATTGGTGCAGCTCAGGGCATGGGGGTAAACTTTTATATTGTACAGAGCTGGTGTTTCTGAGTCCTTTTTTCATTGCAGAGAACAACAGAAAAGGCCATCTGCGGCAGACAGCGCATCCCAGGAGAGCTGGAGCCTGGCTGTCCCATGTCACTGGAAGCCCCTGGAACATCCCCCACCTCCTGTGGGCTGAAGGGCCATGGAGCCACACCACACCGGCTTGCACCCATCACTTCCTTTCCTTTTATTGTGGTTTCCTCTTCAGAAAAGAGAGATGCGCCCTCTGTGCAAAAATGCTTTGAGAACCCTGAATGCAGAAGTGCAAAGGGAAACAGGCAGCTGCTTGCTGCTGTGTCTGCCTCTGCTGCTGTCCTTGGAAAGGGAGGCAGGGCCACCAAGCTGAGCCTGCTGGTTTGTTAGCAGCTGAATGTGCAAACAGTAATTAAATACATCTAAGGCAGAGAACAGGCACTGAATTCCTTTAGTTTATTCCTCAAAAGTATACTAAAAATGCCTTCAGATTTCAGCCATGGGGAAGAATCCAGGAAGAGTCTGGTTTTCCTTCTCAGCCTTACCTGGTTGCTCATCCTTTTCTGCCTTGACATTTGCCAGGTCTCCTTCATATCCATCCCAGCCACACAAACAATGCTCTGCTCTCTCTCCATTCCTCCAGTCTCCCCTACCTGGCACTCGAAAGTACAAAGCTGCTATGTGACTACAGCTGGAGCCACAGCTTGCACAGTGAACAGACCCATCACTCAGAGAATTAAAACCCAGCACAGAAGGACTGTGACATTGCAGAGGACACTCCTGGAAACAAATGAACCAGTGGTTATCTGCCAGGCCATGCCTGCCCACTTCCAGACTGCTCTGAATATCTCACACCAGAGCTCTAAGAAGCTCTGTGGCTATGCAGGGAATGTGGATTTCCCTCTTGAGCCTGGAGCCACAACAACTTGGTGCCTGCAGCAGGAGCAGCCCTCTCTCCTCACAGGTGGAGCTAATGTGCTAAATGACCTTCGACCATCTCATGTTTGCAGACAGGCCTGTCAGGCCTGGCTGTCACTTGTCCTGCAAAGTCCCTGAGGCAGACCAGTGTTGGCAGAGAGATGGAAAATCGCTGCCTCCCTTCTCAGCTTTTATTCAGGGATGTTAAAAAAAATCCTGCTGCTTACTGGCAAAATTTGTGGAGTTAACTACAGGAGATCGATAACTGCTAGATTTTTATATTGTTTGAGACTACTCAGCACAAGGATAACAGCTGCTTTTTGCTTCTGAGAAAGGTCTTGAATGAAATCATCACTCAGCTATTCAGCCAGGTGCTTCTCATCAAATGAAAAGTCATTTGCTCCATAGGGAAATGCTTCTAAATTTGGATTCACCTCATCAAGAGGGTACCAGGTACATGCACACTGCGCTGTGAAGGTCAGAAGAAAAATCCATACCTCATGCATTAAATACTGGGCTAGAGAGGGTGGGCATTGGTGGGGTAAAAAATTAGGGAATGCAATTTCAACAAAGGTAAATGAACATTAAGCAGCGCTATGTGCAGGTACCTGTGTGACAGCAGTACACTCTCTGTGGTAATCCCTGTACAAGCCTATTTTTATCCCTCTTCTTTGAGTCAGAAACAGCAAACACAATACTCCGGCGCCGTCTCCAGACAGTAGGGCTGGTTCTTCAAAAAATATTCCTGTTAAAGCATCTGCACCTCTCACACCTACCCACTTATTTTCAGCATCTCCAGAGAAAGTGGGCAGTTTTCCAGCCTCCTGTGGAAGAGCAAGAGGATTTACTTTTCTCAGTGCCCTGGGCATTAGCAGCTGTGTGCAGCCTGGTTGGTGTCACAGAGGCAAGGCTGGGGCTCTCCCAGGGAAGTGGGGATGCAGTGGAGGGCAGGGACGCCCCTGTGTGAGTGTAACTAATGCACTTTGGCCACTGTGACACAGCCTGAACTCACAGCGATGGACCAGAGATCACAGTAGGCAAAGCAGCCAGGAATGAATTAGTGAGCAGATAAAGCTCTTTCCGAGGAAACATGAGAGACCTTTGGAGAAACAGTGAGAAAGTTGTTTGTTGAGGAACATGCAGGCTGGTGAAATGTGCCCACATGCCTGAAGAGAAAGACCCCGAGGAAACCCTACACAGACTATGCTGGGACAGGCTGCCACAGAAACACAAGGCGACCCAGGGGAGGATGTGATTTTGGAGCTAAAGGACAAATGGTTCGTTGTCAGCCATCATAGGTGGGACACTGCCAGACTGCAGCTGGCAGGGAGGCCTAGGACCAGGGTGATGGGAGTATTTTGGGAGGAGGCTTGATGAGTTAAGGGATGGGATGTGTAGGAAGTGGCGTTTGCCACAGCCAGGGTCAGCAGGCAGTGATCCCCCAGTGGCAGCCCGCACTGCACAGCTGCAGGTTGGCTCTGGTGCCTGGCTGGTGGCTAAGCTCTGTGCCTGGCCATGAGCCCTCACCCCTCTCTGGCCAATTTCATGTGAAGGGGCTGTGCTCACAGCAGGCAGCTCTGGAGCTGTTTGCTGGAGATAGAGCCCAGGAGCTGGAAGGGTGCCCTGGGTGTGTCCCACTGCCTATCATGCCACCAAGGGCCTCCGATTGCCCTCATTTGCTTACCCTGCTATACAAACAAGATGGACAGCAATTCTTGGAAGTGCTGCCCTTCTCCATATACTAAACCAGCAGGAGTGGAAGAACAAAGCCCCTGGGTCAGCATGTTGGGATTCAGAAGTACAAATCAAGCAGAAACTCAGGATCGAATTTTTGACCAAGGCTTCCTATGGCCCATTTCTGTTCTGGCCATGCTTACACTTTTTTGTTGTTGTTGTAAGGCAAATCTTGTTTTATCATCAATATAGGGTGTTCTTGGTCAGTAAAAGCTGACTCAGTTGTGTCTTCAGTTCATATTGACCCTGAGGTAAAAACTCACAGTCCCAGGCAGAGTTTGTTCTAAGTGTTTGCTAAGCAGGCCATAATGCTGTCCCCATCTGGCCTTTCATGCCATCTCCTGTGCATGGGCTTGCACATACAAATGACTTTGCTGGCTGAAGTAATAGAGTTTGCATTTATAAGCCAGAAACAACTGAGAGACAAAAAAAAAGCTGGCCAAGCACTTGTGTCAGGATATCTTCTGAAAGGAGTTCTATTAACCTAAACCTCCTTCTGCTCACTGAGTTGCTTAGTGCTTCTCCTACCATTCACATTTGAGAAGGGCTTTTTAAAAACCCCTTCATGACAGCATTTATGTTGATGAGTTGTATTTAAGAAATATACTCAGTCTGAAATACTCAGACACATTAATCGTCTTCCACTTTAGTGTTTCATTTTTGGAAAATCACAATCTTGTCTTGACTGGGCACAAGATGAGAGCAGCTGCAGTGCTCTGTCTGAGCCATTTATCAGACCCCTCACAGCCTCACACCTACAGGAATTTAACACCAGTGGCTGAAGACATATCAGCACACTCTAAATGTCTGCCAGTGCTTTCTTGGCACTGAGAAGACAGGTTCTCCTCTCCCTCTGCTCAGACCAGGCCACTTGAGGTGAAGAGAGGCTGAGGATTTCGCAAGACTGCATTCCAGATAACTTTGGAGAACCATGTGTTTAGGGATGAAAGTCAGAGCTGGGTTCTTTAGACAAGTGAAGGACCTGAATCCTCTCCCCTACATAACCACATGCAATAATCCCTCTGAATTCCTGCACTGCCAAAATGCAATGTTTGTTTTATTTGCTCCACTAGTTGTTTTGCAAAAAGGTGAAGCCAACAAAGAAGTGAAAGCCCTGCTGCTTTCAGTTAGAAAAGTGACAAGTCAGGTTGGCAATAAAAGCCCTGATAAAAGCTGAGGAACTGCTTTTCCTGTTCTGCACCCTGTGACAGTACAGCAGCCAATAAAGTACTGCAGCTTATTTTGAGAAGTGTGTCATGCACTCCAGTTATAGACAGAAAGCAGTAGATTAGGTTGTGCCTTGTTTCTTTCAAGACTCTCATGAGATTTAGGGGACCAGGCACAAGTCTGGTGCCCAAGCACAGGAGCATGGCAGACAAAATGGGTAAGTAGAGAAGAAATGGAGTTTCTCACACCCTGCAAAGCAGCAGCCGTGCACAGCAGAGAGGAAGGAGATGTACAGAAATAGAAAGCTGGTGCTGTGCCTCCCCCTTCCTTCCCAAAGGAAACCTATTTGCACCAAACTGCAGTGACACCTCAACCGGGACCATGTGGCTTCGTGCTTCAAAGTAGAACCATCCTGGTGAGATTAAAAGGTCACAGCAGATGCCAAATCAGAAGGAAAATCAAGGAGCGGCACAAGACACTGCAAGGTGTTGTCAAGGGTGGGTTTTCCACCCACACGGAGGAGGAGAGATGAGATATCCTACAGCAGAGTGTTGTGCTGCCTTGAAGGAAAGAACAATGGTCCAGGCAGACAGCAGACACTCCCAACACACCCAGCAGTTCATACAATGCCTGGAAGTATCCAAGTGCCTGTTGTAAAGAGATGAAGGGTTTAACCCTTTGATGTGAGGGAAGGGGTTGCTCTTATCCATAGTCAGAGGTTTCTGCCTGCACGAAGTCTGCAGTTTGAGTCAAAAAAAGAGCTGGGGCTGCATTTTGTAGTCCTGCGTTTCTCCAGGTGGGCTGATGCCCTTTGCATCCACAATGGGAGGAGGGAAGGAGCTCCCTCCTACAAGGTGACTTCATGTGAGGGAGAGGTTAGGATTAAGCTAAGGTTGGCAATCAAAAGCAGGTATTGCAGAGCAGGTCTTTGTGCAGGAAGGTGAGAATCTCATGGAAAGGTCTTGGAGAGACCAAAGCTGACATCTCAATATTCACATTCGAAAATCGTGTTGAAAACAGGTTCAGTGATCTGTGAACTGCTTGACCCCTGGGAAAGGTTGCCCTGCTGCCAGTTGTGGTGGCTTATCTCTGCAGTGGTGGCTTATCTTTGCAGTGCCTCCATCCAGACCCACCCAGGGTTGGAGCTGCAGCAGGACACTGAAGTCAGGCTGGAAACTCCAGTTCAGCCCATGGCTTCAGACTGAGGCAGGTACTGAAGTCATGCACAGACATCTACCCTTCTCCCCAGGGTCACCAGTCTAATTCCTCCCTGTGCTGGGTATTGAACAAATAGATCTAATCACTCACCCAGGAACCAGCAACTCAAGGGCCAGTATCAAAAGAAGATTTTCCCAGGCCTGTGGTAATGATTGCCACCCACATCTATATTCTTCCTTTTAAATATCTTCCCCTTCCAAGGTAGAAAACATCAGAAATACAGAGTACACAAAGAAAGCTTCACCTTAAAACACAACACTAATGCAAGTGGTACAGTGCACTGTCTGCCTTAATTCAGAATGTGTGGAAGAGAATGTTTTAATTGCCAAAGAGCTACACAAGCCTATAAAACTCCAGAGAGTTCTCATGATTACATGAGCAGAAGAGCATGCCAGAAAGCAGAAGGCACTCCTATTTTCAGCTGCTGAACATGTAACACTAAGGAAGGGTGTGGGAATGAGGAGAAGGCTCAGCAAAATGAAAAGTTTCTAGTGAGTATAGCTATCTCTTTAAGCTCCCTGTTAGAGCTCTCTGAGCAGTTGTTTTTCTTCAGAAGATGTTTGGGAACTATCTCTGAATGACGCCTCTTTTGGAGGTTTCAGATCTAATACCTGAAATATGCCTCATTCTCTGGTTAAAGACCTTCCCTTCAGTTGCCCACCTTGATAACTCAAGGAGGAGGAGTTTCAATCTGAATCCTTTCTGCCTTTTGAAATTCCAACACCAGGAGTCCTGCACATGGTGGGTGAGATCAGACAGGTCGGGGCTTATGCAGGATCCTGTGCTGAACGTGAGTCAACTCTGTGGTGCTCTTGCAAGGAAGGTGTTCTTGGCTGTATTTATAGGACTGTAATAGCTAAAATATGAAAGGCAATTGTACCACGCTAGTAATTGCCAATGACTCCCCAGCTGCAGTCCTGTGTCCATTTTTGGGAATAGTACTTCAAGAAATAGGCCCATCATGAGCATCTATGGGAGTGACACCTCAGCAATAGAAATGTAAATAACATGGGGTTATTCTATGATGGAATACTGAAGCTGTTTGGGTTCTTAGTCTATAAAAGCAACTGCTAAAAGGGTAGCTGAGGAAACAGCTATTTTCTGTGGAAAAATAAAGGATTAGTTATTTATTACTAATAATTACTTACTCTCCAGACTCATGAAGATAGAATAAGGAAAAAAATCAGCATTATTTAAATCTTTAGATGAAGAGTCAAGCTGTTAGGAAAAAAACTTGCTAATTACTGAAGTAAAGAGCTAGAACAGGCTGCCAGCAGAGGATGTGGATTCTCTGAGACAGTTACACAAATACTGGTCACTCATGATCTGTCTATATTAATCCTCTCTTAATGCAAATGTGTTCATTAAATGCTCTCCTTACATCTCTCCCAAGTTACTGATTCTTTTCTGTCTAAGTCACTAATTCTGTGACTTAATGTCTGCCAGACTTCTGCTTCCCAGGTTCCTATGAAAAACTGCCTTCATTTGGTAGCTGTGGGCTCCTGCAAAGTGTGCTCCCACACAGACAGTGAAGGCATGTTGGAGATGATCATCTGAATTTTAACATCCTGCATACCGAGTGTGGCACAGCCTCTCTCACCGACTGGTCTCCAAAGCCAGTTTTCAAGGAACAAAAACAGCCTGAGCTCCCTGGGGGTGCTCTGAAATCCAGCTCATCAATGTCAGGGAAATCTGCTGAGGCTGTGATGAAATTAGTAATGGTATATTCAGAGTAGGATTTATATTATTTGCAGGAAATTATGTAAGTGTGAAGCCAGATACTGGATAAGGAGTTTCAGAAGAAATACAGAGTAAGTTTTTATGCGCTGTTACTTGGCCACATTAACATCATAGGATGGCTTCTTGTCTGTAAGAATTTAACAGAACCTTACAGCTACTCGGAAATGGACATTATTTTTAAAGCAGGATAGGCTAACTAGAAATATGTGACATGTACTAGCACATCCAGAGAAGACTTAAGAAGGAAGATACTCCAGGACTCAAAGGTTATCTTTGGGGTGATCGAGTCAAGGCAACATCTCCTATAGCTTCCTTCAGAAATTGTCTTTTTTCTCATTTCCAGCCTGGCTTATTTCTATCTATTTGTATCTTTGCCTACACCATCCATTAGCTTAAGTGATTATTCTTTCATCTTTGATACCCTATTTAGAGAGAACAATCTTACAGTTTTTTTCTCAGTTATCATTTTTCTGGGCTACAAGACCCAGCTCTTTTACTGCCTTCCACTAAAACAGGCCCTTCACCCTCCTGGTCTGTGTTGCATCTCTTGTGGTAATAAACTTCTCTGAGTAGGAATGACCAAAAGTGCAAATGATATCTCAAAGGGGAATTCCTTAGCCCCCTGTGCAATGACAGTAATGTTTCCATTTCTGTAATGCAGATATTGTCTCTGGTGCATTCTAGGAACATCTTCATCATCTTTATGTCCATACCACAGGGATAGCTAGAAATACTCCAGAGAGCTCTCTGTGAGGTAGTGTCAAAGCTGAAAAGGATACTGCAGTGACCACTTAAATGTCCACAGAAGTTCTGTGCAGCTTCGGTGAGTCAAGATCAATTGGCCTTGCATTATATACAAATATTGCATCTCCTGGTCTTCAGTCATACAGCATCATCCTATAAATCATCATCCCATTTAGCATCATTCCACAGTAAGGAAATCAGAATGCAATTGGATCATGAACATTGGACATGCAGGTGTGTGGCTGATTTTGTATTATATGACCAGAAATTGCATAGTTGCTGAAGGTCCAAATGTTTTCCATGCCTTGAGATATTCAGCAGCTGACTTTGCCCTCTGGATTTGGGGGAATGCAGCCTTATGACCTGCGACCAAAACCAAATTTCTGTCTAAAACATTGTCATCTTTGACTGTTATCATCCTTGATTATTTGGACCTGGGGCCCTGACCCCAACCCTCTGGCTGAGTTCCTGGCCTACCCTTAGACCTGCTTTAGCACCAGCCCTGTCTGGTGATCTGGACTCCTGGCAGAGCCTGGATTTTGTCTCAGGACCTGCCCTGCCCTGCTGCCTCCTGGAGCCCCATCCTCTTCTCTATCTTGTCTCTCACCTTCCATCAGCTGACTATATCAGCGATATTAGTATTTTTAGTCACCTTGTTGGCTGTTCTTCTACCCCCTCATGGTTTCTTATTTGTTGCTGCAACCTCCTAACACCCTCTTTTTCTGTTCCAGGAATGAAGCTCATGAAAGTCCTCCCAGTTGCCTTGTATCTTAAACAGCTTCTTCACAACTGCCAGGGCCTTGGTCCCAGAGATCCATAACACAATGACTCGTGGAAACCATGTATTTTTCAGTTTCTCCAGGTCTGACCAAGAGAGGAAAATTTATCTTTGCTAGAGAAACACACCCTGAATGTTAGCTGCGAGGTTTGCACCAGGACAGAGAAATAACTCAGCCATTGGTGAAGAGGTGGAAACGGTGCCCACAAAAGAATTAGTAACTTGGGAGGAAACTTGTGCTTGGGAAGAACAAGATGGACCAGATATGATGAAATTTGCCACAAAACTGAATTAATGGTTATTCATGAATAGACAGAAACAAAACACAGCAGAAACACAATAGCTCTGTGGAAACAAAGGAGAAAATAAATTGCCTTCTGCTTTGAAAACAGGGATGCTGAGAAATGTTCCAAAACACTGAGTTGGAATGAGGCTACTCTGAAGCTTCCTAATACAGCCACTAGCTTTACTGCCTTTCAGTAATCTTTCCAGCTAGTGTTCTGCAGACTGTCAGCAATCCGTGGCATTTTTAGAAGCTCCCAAAAGGCGGCTGTGGTCAGCAGATTTTAATTAGCCACATGTATTTTTTGAGTTTATAACTTGAAGAAAGTTGAAAGCCACAGTGTACAACCCATATGAATGTCCACTTGTGTATATATGTGCAGCAAAATGTTTTTGAGTTCACTAGGCATTTTTTCTTAACAGTTTACTACTCTTAATAATGAAAATTTGAAAACACATCCATACATTACAGCAATGTAAAGCATTCTTCTACGCTATGGCCACATTCACTAAGCAGTCTCCTGTCTTAACTGATGATTTCAAAGACCTTTGCCATGAATTGGAGTGGACTGTCCCTGAGGAACCTTTTAATCTAGTTTGGCTACTGTTGCACTTGCCTAAGTAAACTCATACTTCCAGTCGAGTGAAACCATCAGCAAGAGGCTCTGATCTAAAAACCACTCACACGTAGTTCCTCCAAACAACAACACACCTACTATTGATGCAAAACCACTCAAACGTTAACAGAGGTTGAAAATGTTTCTAACACCCTTCTGCACTCAAAATTACTGATTGCTAGAATATCCAAATAGCAAAGCAAGCTGGGCGTGAAGACAATGCTGTGAAGACAGTACTGAAAATAAGTAATTCAGTTTTACAATTGCACTGCTGCAGAAGTAATAGTAATTTTTTTTCCATTGCCTTTGAAACAGTACATCAAACAGTGTACATGTATGGACTCCAAGTTGGAAGTTTTTGTCAGAACTGGAAAATCTCCGGAAAAAATTGCAAAATACTACAAATTATTTGCTTTGGATTCGGAGAATAGAGATTTTCTAAGGCGCTCAGCCTGTTTGGGTGTATTTGCTTGGTAGCCAAGCAAATCCAGAGCTGAGAGGCAATTCAGCTGTGGCCTATAAATATATTGCAGACTACACGCTAGGGGAGAAGAAAAGCTTCTCATGAATATGTTTATGCTGGAAATTAGAAGGTTACTCAGTCCTCACAGCAATAATGCTTTGGAACAACCTTTCACTGGAGAAATGAGGCAAAGCCATTTAAAGTGGCTTCTTGATTAGCTGCAGGGATGATCCTGTAGTTGCCTGTGGCAAGAAATGACAGTGTTTGGGTCTGTCAATTGGCTCCCTTCCAAAACATGCCCTTTCTTGTCTTGGTGGGAACTTTGGATGCAGAGTGTTTTGGAAAATCTGGATTTTACTACACATCTGAAAGTGAGCAGAGGCCATTCATAAATATCCATAGGCAGTGGAGCTCTTCAGACCTCCTTTTCATGTGGTATTAACATGAGGCATGTGGAAGGTAAGTAAGAGACATTTGATCACAGGCTCCAGGTTGATTTGAATAAAACGTTATGAAGAATTTTCTTTAAAAACCTAATAAATTCAGCATAAACACACAAAAGATATTTTACTCAGACTTGCTAGCAGCTGTTATACAATCCTTTCCAATTACAGGATATGACTTTCATGTTGCACACTGCCTTATGCAAGCCATGCTGATATTCAAAGAGTGTGCTAGGAGTTGCCACGACCACACATTTCAGAGAGAATGAAGGTAATTATGGTGTCCCTGGAGATGGGTGGCACCCTCTTGCCCAAGGGCACTCCAAGACTAACCCCCATCAGCTACACTGTGCCCAGGAGGAGCACGTAGGGTGACACAGGGTGGGAAACAATGTGGAACTTCAGGGTGTAGACAAGGTATAACTGCACCAAGCCAAATGGGAGCTTTGCTTTGCTTGTCATAAAACGAAACAAAGTTGGTCAAACCTGACACTTGTACTAGTTTTTCGTTGTTTTCCTCCAGCCTTTCTTGTCTCTCTGCATCTTTGGGGTTTTGATTTGGCTTGTAGACTCTTGGTGGCCATGATCACAGATTGGTTTGGGGTGTGTGGTCTGGACCCTACTGAGGATGCTGCATGGCATCCTGGTGTTTCCTCCCTTGTGAGATGCTTTTGATTAGCTGCCTGAAATACAGGTTTCACAAGGAACTCCTGTGGCACAGAAGTTTGTCTGGCAAAACTAATTGAGGAGAAATGGCCCAATTAAGAAACTCATTGTACTTTTTCATTTCTAATGGCGAACTCTACAACAATTTATGTCCTGTAGGAAGAGTTTGCAGACATAGAAAAGGTCCTCATTATTTTTTGAGCTGACAAGCAGCGCAACTCACGCAATCATCTGTGCTTGGCAGTCCCCAGAACCAAAGGCTGCAGAAAGAGTAAGTGTTGTGCAAAGCCTTCAACAAAAGCACAGCTCATCCTTGGCTTCTTCAGTTAATGACCAGCTTTCAGCTGACATGTACATGCCTACCCCATAACTGAAAGCATTATGGACATCATTGTTTCATGTAACAAACCAGAATGACACCCAGGTCAGCCCCACCATAGCTGAGCAAAAGCTTTAAACATAAATTTCCCAGCTTCATCTAAAACAGAAAGCCTGAGAGTATTTCAGGGAATTTGCCCCTAAGAATCTACTTTCTCAATGAAAGCTCATAACAGACACAGACAGACAGAGGAACAGACACAGAGCTCACTCAAAATATCAGCTCTGAAAAACATTTGGTCATGTCTCTGCTAGCAGTTTCCTCTAGCAGGAATGTTTTGCTGGATCCTGCCATTTAAATGTCTCCTGCTGGCAGCCAGCTTGAACCCCCACGCCTTCAATCCAAGAGCTCAGTACTAATGTCCTTCCATTCCTTAAGGTTCTCAGCCGAGAATTCTCCAAAGGAGAGGATACACCTACATGGAAATAAAATAGTTTTTCCAGTTAAACCATTCCAGGCACCAAAATCTGCCTGTCCCAAACACACACAAATATTCTTACAACGTAAATTCTCTCCTTTGACAAGTAAACAGGCAATCAAGACAAACAGGTCAGCAGCTGGCTGAGCAACATCTAGAGCCATCCCATAGAATTTACTGGTCTTTGAAGAATATATTTTCTTCAAATAAGCTGTACCATTACAAGGGAAAGACAATACAGTGAAGTTGTTACCTACAAAAACATTCAACCTTTATAAACCTTACTCTTATCCAGTATCTTCTGGGTAAGACTTTTCCGGACCCTGTGTAGTACTTTGACGTGATTGTACTTTCTACAAAGGTACAAAAAAAGACCTTGGTGGTCTTTTCCAACTTTAACGATTCCATAAGGATTCTATGATCACTTGTGACATAATCACGGAAGTGCAGTTGAAAGCTACTGGTTTATTTTCCATACATGATTCATTTGTATTGCCTTCATCATATCCTATTAGTAAAGCAGAAAATTCCTACTTCTCTGTAGGAGTCGATAGTTGACACCTTTCCTTCCTCCTCCTCCAGTTATTTAACTATGCAAGTTGATCTAATGACTTGCTGCTACTGAAAATCTTACCACTTGCTCCCTAGCCCATGGCTGCACCACCCACCCCTTCATTTTGCAGTAGCTGTGGCCCACATACCTTCCTAAAAGCCAGTTTGGCTCATTAAACCTCCTCCTCCATTTTTGTTGTTTGTTTTCTCCTACTTTATTGGATTAAAGCAGCTCACTGAAGTTGGCCAACCAGCAGAAACTGCACAAAGCCAGCAGCTTTCTGGGCAGAAACAGAATTTCCCATTTCCATCAGCAGCGAGCTGGTAACGTGGCTCACTGCATCTCAAAAAAACACACCGAGCCAACAGAACAATCAGGGAACCTGCCTCATGTGCACAGCCTAAGACCAGATTAGCTGACCTCCTGCTAAAGGCTCTGGAATCCACACTGACTTTGCAGGAGGAGACTCATGCCATCAGTTTCTCCAGCTCATCTGTTCAGGCAGCATCCTTCAACTGCAAAGTGGCAACGTCTGAGCACTGCCACAAGCACTGCTGCAGTGATCATCCAAGTGGAACCCAGGAGGGTGCAAAGCTGCTGCTGAAGAATGCAGAGAAAACCAATCGGCACCAGATTTAGCAAGTCGGAGTGGTATCCACACAAAGAACTTTATTTTAATCAATACAGCAGTGAAAAAGCAAACTTTTAAAGAAGGAGGGGAGAAAAAAAAAGAAGGGAGTTTTACGTCTGCATGTTTAATAAAAACACTTGCTCTAAGACAAAAATAATTTACATTCTGATAACTCACATTCAAAAATAAATAGAGAAAGGCATCAGGGCATAACATTCAAATGAATACCTAGTAAAAGCAGTAATGTATTGGTATTAATAATCAAGAATGTAACACTGCAATATTTAATCTTGGATCTGTGTTTACAAATGTCATCTCCTACACAGCAATAACTGAAGACAGATACACCATCAGGAGCACAGACACTGATTTCTGGTAAATTAAAAAGGTAGGAATTGTACTAAACAAAAATCTCCTCCAAACTGGTACTGCAGAAAAACCACTCCAAGTGGCAAACAACAAAAAACAAACACTGAAATAACTGAAGAAAACTAGTTTAAAAAGAAATTCAGTTAACAAATAGGAATCACGATGCAGAATTACCTCTCCCCCAAATATCCACTCAATTATTTTGCTCTAAGGTACATAACACAGCACAAGAAAAGTTAATTCTATTTTAGTGTAGTACTAAAATGCAGGCTTTTGCCATTTGGTCCATTTACATTTTGCTGATTATTTTAGCCTGCTGTATTGGAAAGGAAAGTTGTGTGTCTCTCAATCTTTGGATATAAAAGCCAGAGAAATTACATTCTTCAGCATAAAAGCAAATTTTTGAGAAACCTGTGCATTTCCTCTTTTTTTTTTCTTCTTTTTTTCTTTTGGTTAAGCACATTTATTTTATTACTTTCATTCATGCAGAAACTGTGTGAATTAATCCCATTCCAGATGAGGATTTTACCATAAAATTTAAATAGTCAATTTATCAGACTACAAACAAAGAAGAAAAGCTTAATCCACATAATATCTTGCTACTGAACTCTACTCAGTTAGTCAAATTACACTAACCTTACACATTTGCATTCTTAGAGATGCAGGCATAACGATTCATTCAGAAAAACTAAAAGACATTTAAAATAGAACAGATCTGATAACTATACTTATTCATTTTTATGTAAGAGGCTCAAACATTTATAAAACTACATGTATCCTCCAGAGAACACAGACACTAAATTGTTTGAACAAACTACAAGTAACCACTGCAGACCCAACAGTAATACTAAAAAAAAAAAAAATTAATAATATCATTACACTACCAAATCCTTATCTTTCCTAAAAACACAAGTGCAAATCAGAAGTTGCAATTCAAACGTTTAGAAAGCTTGAAATGAGTAAAATAATTCAGGTGTATAACACTATTAATCTTTTGTGTTAGCCACATAATATTCAAATAGAGATTGGAATTTTAATTATGGGAACTTTTTTTTTTTTTAAGTGAAGGAGAGATAAATTCAATGGGGTTGTGTCTCTGAAGGAACAGGAAGAATCCTCCAACAAACATTCTGTCATTGCCAAATTGTGCCTTAGGCACCGTACTCAATTAGGTTGGTTTTGGCAAGCAGATTTGCAAAGCAATCACCTGTACAATCACAAACAAAATCTATTCACACTCTGAAGGTATGCAGCCTTCAATCAACACCTCATAGTATGTTATGGAACAAACACCTTATTCTTGTAGCAATAGGCACAGAAAACCTGCCCAAAGTCCCCCACCTCCACATCAATACTTTAGTTTTTAAGCAGAATCCGTATTTCCCAAATTTGATAGTCATTCTCAGGACTCTATAGGGCAACTGTCACCTATTGTATTATGTTAACTTGACATGTACTACAGCAGAATTAGATACATACGTGAAAAACCCAGTTTGCAAAGATTACAAATGTATCAAGCTGCCAGTAAACAGTTCCTATATCTACGTATGACGGTGCAAGTTAGCAGTGTCATAAAGGCACTTGTCTCTCACAGACAGTACTGTCTTCTCTAATCAGTCAAAAAATAGATCTTAAAAATATTTATTGTAACATCCGAAATGGTTTTTACTCCTTAAAATGGTGCAAATCATCATCTATAGAACAATAATTCATTAGTTCATCATGAAAGAGCTGAGTGCAAATTATCCATAATTGAATATACCTTTATACTAAATCCATTTTAATGCCATGCTCCCAAAAAATGCCAAAAACCATGCTATAGTAGAAATGTGATTGGCACTAGCAGCCACAAATAAAAAAGTAGGTGCATACAATAGTACAAGCAAGCTTACTTATGAAGCTACTAGAACAATTAAGTGAATGAGCTGGAAAGAGAGACATTTGCCACAAGTCTTTTCCAAGACATGCTTATAGCCACACCTGACCATGTAGCACACATTTACATCATTAGGGACATCTTTATAGCTGGCCACCTAATTTTACAAAAATAACTCCAAAATGCACATTTCACTTCAAAGTGAATTCTGCTTCTGTTTTCACCAAATGTGAAAAACAGATGCAAAACAGCAGAGTTTAAAAAGATATCTAAGCAGCCACTAAATAAAGTTCAGTGCAGTTTTCAAGGGTTTATGGATGGCAGTTTGAAATCCTCAAAATCCCCTTTATCTGTTCGGTATAAATGTACAGATTTTCCTCTCCAAGTCTCAGTATCTTAAAGCAATAACTTGAAAGAATTTCCACCAACAAAAGACCTAGTTTTGCAAATCAAAGGGCTCAGGTATTACAAAAATTGACATAATTCGCTTTGCCTATGTAAATGCTAACTTGCAGCTGGCATTAAAGCTCCATTAACTGAGAAATCTAGATGGTATGCTGGATGGAATAAATCAAGTACAATCCAAAAGCCAGCAGGCTCTTTGCCCTTAGTACTTTATGTCGTAACAGCACATTAAGAGTATATCCAGACTGCTGTGAAGTTGCTGGATGGAGCCTTATGCCTGAATACTAATTTTCATGTCCAGTCTCCTTAAATAGTTTTGCCAGTACTATACCATAAGGAAGTTTCTGTGTCTTTAAAAAACCTGCATTCACTGAACACTGCACAAGGCTATTGAAACAAAAACAAGAAAAAAGAAGAAAAAAAAGAAGCTATTTGATCAAGTATTAAGCTATTCCTTCAGAGAATTGCACTTCTTTGCTTAGAGCAGTGACCAGAATTGCTGATGGTGTACTGACAGTTGCCATGGCAAGTGGGTGACTGCGTGGGATAGCAGACATATAGCCAAGTCAACTGCTTATGCAATCTCCACGATTTCAGCAAGCACAGAACACTTTATTATGTGCTGCCAATGATCTTCATAAAGTGCCAAAAGGGAAAATGTTCTTCTGTGTCAGGCCACAGCTGTTTCAGTACTCCCATTCATCTGTTTTCATGTCCAGATAGTAAAGAATATTTTGTGCAAGCTTTACTGCCTGCTTCCTGGCAGCCTTACACCGCTCATCACCTTGCGGATCAACAGCATCCAGGGCTAGAAGTTGTTTTGTAAGAAGTTCTTCCAGTCTCATGTAATTTTTATCTGTTCTGTTTCCATCAAATGAAATCACTTCTTGCTGAATTTGAGACAAGTTTCCAAGAACAGTCCAAACTGCTTTATGAGACTGATGCTCGGCAGCAGTTTGCTCTGGATACATTTGTCTTTTTTCCAGCGCTTCCTTCAAATCAATATAGGTTATAAGAGCTTGAACTTCAATTACTGCTCTTCTCCTGGCCTCTCTAATACAGGGATTTTTTCCTGGACTCACTTCATCTAGGTGGGCAATTAATCCCTGCAATTCTGCTTTGGATCCCAGATACAAATCAGACGCGTTCTCTGTTTTTAAAAGTAAAGAATTAACTTCCTTCATCTTCTTGCGGATCTCTTCTATTTTTAGAATGGACTGATTTTGTGCCAAATCGTAAGCGTGAGTAGAATTTGCTTCTTCATCCAAGTCCAGGTATTTCTGCAATTTATTGATCTCTTCTACTACTTCCTTTCTGTAGTTTCTTATTTCCGTGCGACCGCAGACATCTAAAGCATCCAAATCAGCAATGAGGCCGGTGAGCACACAGGACAGATGCCTGCAGGTATCATTACTACTCACTCCCATCAGAAGCGCAATCAGAGTTCCTCTGGCTTTGTTCACCTCACACATTACAGAGTTAATTTTGGAGACAGAAGGATGTGCATCATTAGAGAGTGGCAGGGACAGCTGTTGCTTTAAACCACTCTCTATAATCTCCTGAACAGCACATACCTTTGTCAGAGTGCGGTATCTTGCTTTGCGCAGAGAAACTTTCCCTCCAGTTTTCACCTGGGTAAGCCTCAACACAATGTCCTGAATTCCTTCTTCAAATTCATCACTTATACCGTTTCCTCCTTTGTAAAAAGGTGTGATCTCACGTTCCACAAGTGCCTGTGCCTCCTTGAATAAAGCCTCTATTTCCAGTCTGCGCGGATGGTTTGCATTTTGTTCCAGTTCCTTCAGCAGCCTCTCAGTTTCCTGGGCAGCTCGCTTTCTGGCTTGCTGAATATCTCCCTTCCCTTCGGTGTCTACAGAATCTATTTCAAAAAGCTGTTTAGTAAGGCTCCTTTCCAATTTCTTGTAATCTCGGTCGGTAGACAGACCACTGAAGACAGCCACTTGCTGTTCAATCTCTTTGACTTCTTTCTGTATTTCATGTAACCGTTTGATGGATGGGTGTTGGTTACCCATATCCATTCCTCTCCTCTCGTCCACTTTCAGATGAACTACAAGGAAAATGAGAACAATACCTGCTTTAGTGCTGCACAAGCACACGTTACAACTTTCGCATCCTGAAGCCTTTCAGCATTACAGCTATTTTAAGTATAAACACCAACAGGAATAAACCGCTGGGCTGCTATTCCACAGCCCTCTAATTTTTTACACCTTTCTCCCGGTCGGGCCGCAGGGGCGATGCTTCAGTTGCCACACGCCCAGCTCCCAGCGCTCACCCACAGCTTTCCGCCCTCCCTTCCCCACCTGCTCTGCAGTGAAGCCGCCGCAGAGCAAACCCCGCAGCCCGGGGGAGAACCCGAGCGGGGGGCGAACAGCGGCCGAACCCGGCCGCCCTCGGGTGCCACAGCCCGGGGCAGCGCTGCCCTCCCCGCACGTACCTCGCTGCCCCTCGGCACTCTCCGCCCCCGGGCTCTCCATGGCCGCAACCTGCCGCCTCCCCCGCGGCGGGCCCCGGCGCAGCGGGAAGAGGAAATGACACCGGGGCCACCGCCGAGGCACCTGCGGGAGGCTCGTCCCCACCGGCCGCGCAGCCGACCCGCGCGGCGCCCCCGCCCCGCCTCGCTCCGGCAGTCACTCACCCGCCGCCCGGCCGAGGAGCCGCTGCCCGGCCCGGCGCTGCGCTGCGCCACGGGCCGAGCGCCGCGAACCGCCCGAGCCCCGCCCGGCCCGGCCGCGCGAGGGAGGCGGAGCGGCAGCTCCCGGCCCGGCCCCGCCCGCCCGCAGCGCCCGTGCGGCAGCGCCGTAAAGCGCCGGGCCATGGCGGCAGCCCGGGTGCTGCGGGCCGGGAGCTGCTGCTGCTGCCGCCGCCGCCTCGTCTCCTCCGCCTCCTCCTCCTCCTCCTCTTCCTCCGGCGGCAGCCGCACGGCTGAGCGCGGGGTGCGGCCGGACAGTGCGGTAAACCCGGGCGGGGAGGCGGCAGCTCCCGTGAGGGCCGCGGGGCAAGGCTCGGGAGCTGAGCCCTGAGCGGGGAGCGCCCCGGCTGCCCCCGGTAACGCCGGTGGGGCGGGGGCGGGCCGGCAGCAAACCGCGCTCCCTGCGGCCTCTGTTCTTGATGTGCTTGCCGAGGCCCCGGTGTTTTTGGAGGGGCGCTGGGTTACGGGCTGTTGGGTAGCGCCAGGTGCTCCCGAATCCAGCCGGGGCTGTGTGAGGGCGCTGGGATGCAGGGAGAAGGCCGAGCATAGGAAAACTTAGAATCATAGACTCATAAAATATGCTGAGTTGCAAGGCACCCACAAGGATCACCGAAGTGCAGTTGCTGGTCCTGCACGGAGCGGCCCCAGTAATCACACCATGTGCCTGAGGGACAGTTTGGACAGCTGAGAGAGCTGTCCAAAAGCTCCTTGAGCTTGCCAGGCTTGGTGGCGTCAGTCCTTCCCTGGGGAGCCTGTTCAGTGACCAGCAGCCCTCCGGTGAAGAGCCCTTAGCTAACACCCAGCCTGAACCTCCCCTGACATAGCTTCATGCTGTTCCCGCGAGTCCTGTCACTGGTCACCAGAGGGCAGAGATCAATGCCATAAAAAACTTGCGTACTTGCTGGTTTTCTCCGTGATATATTTTAACAGAGTATCAGTGATAGATAAATGAAAAGAAATGCCTATGGTAAAAGAATTAAAGGTGTCTTCTTTGCAGTGCATTTGTAAATAAAAGTAAAGTGTAAATGTACAGCATTGTATTTGGTCACAGTAAATAAATGTGCCAAATTTCCGAACTGGTCATGCTTATAGCGTTTGGTTCTGTGGCATTTGGAATTTATTCAGAAACTCTGCTGCGGCGCTCCTGAGTGCTGTTGTGTGTGTATTTGGCAGAGCCTGGGTTTCCGTCCCCCGCGCACTCGCACAGCGACTGGATCGGCCCCCCGGACAAGCACTCCAACCTGCGCCCCATCATCTTCTACGTGCCCCCCGAGGAGTCGGCGCTGGAGCGGCGCCTGCGGGAGGCCAGGCAGGAGGCGCAGGCCAGCAACCAGCGCTTCTGGGCGCTGCACAACCGTGCCTTCCGCCAGGTGAGCCCGGCCTTGTACCCGCTGCTGCTGCTGCTGCTGCTGCTGCTGCTCAGTGCCCACCTGCCCGCCCGAAGCTGGGGGCTTGGCCTCTCTGAGGTGGGGTTCAGTTCTGCCCGCTGTAAAGGTGCTCAGGGTCATGGAGGAAATGATGGTTTTGTCATTCATTTCTTTAAACGATGCACGAAACTAAAAATCCCACACATGTTATTGCTGTTTAGCGGCACAGAATCTTTGCCTTTTGTCTATCTTGCACTGAAAGTATAAAATTGTAGCCACCCTGCATGCAAGACCTGTCTGTGACTAGAGCAGCTGTTGAAAATTATTCCATGGCTGGTTCTTCTCTTGTCGTGAGAGAAATTCATTGTAATTACCAAGACTAAATGAGGCTAAATTATTTCACTGGCAGTGTACCTCAGTAAGGCTAAAGTGAGTCTGTCTTCTTTCCTGATTTTAGCATCTCCCAACCAATACGCCATTTTTTGGAAGAACAGTAGCAGTTCTTCCAAAAAGAAGATTCACCATCATTTATCGTGTTGAACAGCATATCCTCTCAAAACTTGAAAAGATCCCAGAAAAAAATTAAGCTTGTTTTTTTTAATTCCACAGAACTGATTTTAAGTCTGTAAAACCAACACACAAATAATTATTATTGTGCTTCCATCTGAATAATTTAAAGTTTTTTAGGCTGCATGTTTTTCACTATGCTAAAAATCTCAGTTATACAGTACAGCACATTTCCATAGTTTGTCTAATGTGTCTTATAAACTGAAAGTTTGAATCCTGTCAAGCTGCATTGAAGCTTGGCTGTAGCTTTACTCCACGAATCAGTTTTATAAGTATGAGTAGAACACTTGCATTAATTAATTGATGCATGCAGGTAGCAGGATCTAAGTGACAGCATTACTAGTTTAACTAACTCACTGGCATGAGAAAAGTGTTTAGTTGACACTTCCAAGTATAACAAGTATTGCTAGTTATTTCAGAGGGTGTTAAACACCACATTGCTATGTAATTAAAAACAATTGTTAACTTCAAGGACTGACTACATCAGATTCTAATGCGGAAAAACATGTTTTAGGAAAAAGAAGAATTTATTTATTCAAGACTGAAAGCCAAGGGTCTGGAAATGAGAGATGAATCAGGTTAGTGAGATCTTTGTTAATGCATTAGGATTAGGATGCATTCTGAATTCTGTTTGACTTTGAATTTTGTTAGTTTATGCTCTGTATTCTGTCACAGGTAAATCTTAGGGGTAGGATTTAGAAGTGTTTTCAGGAGCATGATAAAAAAAGAGGGGAGGAGTTCTTCAGAGATGTACATGTGGGGGGCAGATCATCTTTGCACTTTTCTTCCCCTAATTCCTTCCCCTGTAGCCAGGGGGAATGTACTGAAATCCTAGCCCAGGAATGTAATAAATGTGTAGCCTAAGGAGGAAGGGGCTTTTTACTTTCACACCTCCTAACCCAGTGAGCTGGCTGAGCTAAACATAAAGAGCATTTGCCTCAAGTGCATATTATGGTTGGGTAGATAAATTCAGTCTTTGGCTTCAGGTCTATGGTGTATCCAATGAATACAATATTTTTCCTTGAGGCAGAGTAAGACAGCTCTGGGGAGATGGCAGCTGCTGTCTGCCTGTCTCTGCCTGAGCACAGTTGCTGTAAAATAGTTGTCTCTCTAATTCATTATGTGAAAATGAAAACAAAATGCCTTCATAATAATAATGAATTGGGCATTGTAGTATGAGGCTAAACACTTTTTTTCACGGAATAATGATCTGTTTGAGTTTAGTGAAGCAACTGCTCTGACATTCTGTATGACACAAACTATTCTTTTTTCTTTTCTGTTTGTATCCTGGTGATCAGTGTGTGGTTGAGAAGTAATTTGAATTAAGTTCTATGTTGTTTCAAAAACACTTCTTTTATATTGCTATTTTGATTTTTTTGTTTTGTTTTTGTACCCTAGAAGTAAAGAGAGTGACCATGTATTTCTGTTAAAAATAAAATTATATCAACTGCATGCTTTGGTTAACTGTTTTATAATACAGCTGTGAGTGTATATAAAAATAAAAACATACATGAACAGTTGGAACAAAACTTACTTTCTACATAATGAAGCAGTGTCACTGATTACCAGTATGAAGAAACAAATTACTATTAAACTAATTACCTATTAAACTAATTACCAAATTAATTATAGCTGTTTAGTCAGCAGCCTTCAAATGGTTTTAGAGTTAATTTATCCCATAGTATATTAATCCATTGTGGTATATTGGTTTTGTAAATAATGACTAATAGAACCAATCGATAATTTACATTTCTGTGATCAATCTCAAGAGCCTTAAAATGGATTTTGGAACAGTAACAAGTTGAATATCTCAATTCCATCTCCTCATCATATTCATGTTCCCTGGGGCATTCAAATTTGACTGTCATTTTAGGGACATTTTGTGCCAGAAGGTTTGTGTAGGAATTGTCTGGTAGAGTTGAGAATATTTGCTGGTTCTCAGGATTAGACGTCTGTGCTGTAGCCACAGGTCTTCCTGTTCTTCCTTTTAGATTCTGGTTATGAGTGACATATTCAAAATCATCTTTTGCATTTGCTTTTTCTCAAAATAATTGCCTACTAGATTGTTTGTAAGTCTCACATCTCAGAACATAAACTTTTTGCCTGAATTAACTTGAAATTTATCAACAGTAACAAAAAAACATACATCTGAAAATACCATGTCAGTTGTGGATAGTGTTCTTTTGATATTTATTGACTTGCTTTAGGGGATAATTTAAGTTACTAAATGCTCTTATTTGTACTATTTAGTCTTCATCCCTGTGAGAAATCAATTTTATTCAAAGGACAGATACTCTAGATCTATGGACTTCTTCATAGGGGTTCACTAGTTCCCTGAATAGTCTAAGAGCTGATAAACTTTATCACTTCCACAAGTAATGGGATATAAGAACTATGCCAGCTTCAAGACGATCAGTATCTTTAATCTGCTCTGCTCTCTAGATAAGTTTTAAAAAGTTGAAAGGTAAAGGTATATTAACTTGTTCAGGGTTACACAGGAAGCTTGTAGGTGCAAGGAGTCAGATCTAGCACCTGAACCCAGTGTTTTAATCCAGAGAATTGCCTTGACTTTGTTACACCAAAACTTACTTTCAGGTCGAAAAGCAACACTGAATGCAGAAGAAATGGCTGAGTTTTACAAGGACTTTCTGAGTAAAAATTTAAAAAAGCATTTGCAGTATAACAGGTAAGTAGAAGGTATCTATGTTGACCATTATACATTACAGTCTAAGTGAAAGGTATAAGACCAAGTTTAAAATCTGAACTTTTTTTCTGTAACTCGTAAAACACAAACCCTTGTAATTTTGGGGAAAAAGATTTTTAATACTTTTATTAGCATTTGACAGAAAATTGCATTATTTGAGTTCTGCTGCTGCTTATTGTTGTTTTAGTGGAAAGATAAGCTCATGTCTGAGATTTAAAGAGACAAGATCAGGCACATTTTATCTTAGGGCATGGATCTTTTCATGCTGCTAATTGAAACTGATAAATATGCAAATAAACTAGTTGAAATTTCTGTATAAAAGATTCTAGCTGACTCTTAAATAAGGACTAATAAATATGATTTATCTTAAAGGAAAATCATTTAATGAGACTAATATTGAATATTCTTGATTCTGGTTTTTTTGCACATGTATACTAGAAATGAAAGTGATCAGCCTTGAATTTGGTAAGGCATTAGTAAATTGATCACCTGAACTCATCCTGGGCAGAACCTCAGCTACAGCTTGGTAAACCCACACCCACCTCTTCACAGCATCTCCTGCATTGTTACTGTTTGTACAACAACTGGATAAACTGCACTGGGGCTCTGAAAGGGCTGAAAAATGACTTGCAAACACACATACCCCTGCAAGTAGCTGTGCACACTTGAGAAAGGGCTAGAAATGAGGGAGGAATGGGAAGTTGGAGGAGCACAGTACTTAATCCAGGAATACTGTCCACTGAATATGAAAGCATAACTCCAGTTTCCTCTCTGTGTTGGACTGAGAGATTATTGGGCTCAAAAGTGTCAAGTGTGACTGGGTTCCTGATGGTAGAATTCTCACTAGCATTACACCATTACTGTAACTGATGTATAACAAATTGTGCCTTAAGTTTCTTTGGATGTATCGTGCTTAAACCATAAAATACTATCCTATAAGAACAATTTAACTGTAACAAATATTAAAAATAAATATGCACATCTTGTCTTGCCCATGAGGGGCTAGGGGGAAACCTCACCGTAATCCAAAGTGATAGCATGAAAAGATGGAAAGTAAGAAATTTTTTTTAGTGAAAGGATTGTCATTTAAATTGCCTATAATTGATAAGTGGGAATGCAAATAGTTCATCTTAGAACTGGTCACCAGTCGCCATTGTTGTAGTGACCTTAGGATAGTGTCCCATCTTCAAGACAAGAGAATTCAGGCTTTGTGCTTAAACATGACCTTCCTTGCTGCTGACTTGTAAAATCAGGTTGTGTCAGCTGCATTGTTGTCGTTTCAAAGTGGAACTGCACAGCCGTGAACGCAGCAGAGCTTTTTACAGGCACTCTGATTTTGAGGGGTCATATTTATAAAAATCTGTTTATGCATTTAGCTGTATGTTCTTTTGCAGTATTGCCAGCTGGCCTGAAAACTGGCAGCTGAAGTGTTGCAGCTTCTAAAATTTAGTTAAAATTGAAGCAATGACTGTGCATAGATGCCTTGAATATTTAGTTCAGGGTACTTAGACTGGAAATACAATGTAGTTTAGGAAAAAATTCAAGGAGTATAGAGGAAATTAAGCATGAAAGGGGAGAAGAAACAGTTGCAAGGTTAGCATGATAATTTTATTTTACATGACATTTGAAGGGGTAGCTCAGTGCTGCCTGTCAGTGTGAATTTGGCTACTAGCCTTACTGAAGAGGTTGGTATTTCAGGCTTATGTTAGATCTGTACATGCAAGGTTTGCCTCAGACATCTCAAGAGAAGACCTAAATCCCAGTGTTCTAGTTTTAGAATTCTACCTATCCTGTAGCTTCTTGTGTGCATTTTAAAACATGGGAGTAAGATTCCTGTTAGAAACGAGAAAGAAATTTTGACATTATTTTAATTTGTAACAGGGGCAAGAACTTGAAGCAAGTTCTCAGAGGTTAAAAAGGGCTGATGCGGACTATACGCTGTATAATTTTAATTGGTTCCATAAGCCATGCATGATTCATAAAAATTAAATTATTTAAAGATATAAAGACTAACTTTGGCAATATTAAAGGCATTATCTTTAAAAGATACTGCAGTAGAAAGATATTATTTCCCTTCTTGGGTTATACAGTTAGTCTTTGAAGTGTGATTTGATTTTATTTTTTCCCATCCTTGTATGTGACCAACTCTGCCCTTTTCAACACATGCATCTTCATCCACACACAGAAAAACCTTACCTGTAGCACAGCACTGGCAGGAAGTTAGTCTAGATAGCTTGGTGATCAGCTTTACTTCTGAAACGTGAGACATGGTGTTAGCTATTTTATCTTACATGATTTCAAATACAGTTACAATCCACATGTAATCTTGTCCACATGCAATCCTGTAATCCACATGTAATCTGTTCATGGATGTGGAAATATGCTGTTTGTCAATGCCAAAGTATACTTTAATATAATTGTGTATATTTTTCTTGTTCTTGTTCTGTGTGCTGATGATTTTCTTGGCTTTGGAATCCTAGAGATTGGTATAAACGTAACTTTACGATCACATTCCTCATGGGACAAGTAGCACTGATGAGAGCTCTGAGGTGGCTTTGTCGGAGAAAGAAAAATGTAGAACAGTAATCACAGCTCCATGAAGAATTCAACACTGGATGCTATAAACTTGTGGTTTATAGTAATGTTCAAAATCTGAGTGGTTGATGCAATAATTACTTGAATTTGTTTGTTAAACTATGTAAATAAAAGTCAACACTGGTCTTAATTTATAATCAGTATGTAGATTTCCTTTAGTCTTTATTCCAAGAATATCTAAAATATTTCTCCACCAAAACACAACTAAGAAAACTTTTAAAAGCTGTTCCTTGTTCATGTCAAATGGAATGGGTAATGACTGTCCTGTTTTTACCATAGAGTTATGGCTGCTAAATAGCATGTGATTCAGTGTGCTTTACCTGAACTCAGCTGTCAGAATGATGTCTCCACCAACCATATTAGTATATAAAGACAAAAATGCCTCATTTTGCAGCATTTGCCTGTCTGGGGCAGTAGCTATCCATAAGTAATACAAAATGGGTGAAGGAACAAGTTTGATTTGTGAGCATGTATACATTTAACTTGGAATAATCCCCTCTTCAGTGTGATTATTTGCTATTTTTAATAAAGATTTAAGATACGATTTCATATAAAGTACTAGTGCAAAAGGACCTTCTTAGTTTTTGGGGTTTCTTTAATTAAGAGAAATGTGCCTCCCTTGGACAAGAACTCCTCTGACCCATGATTGGTAAAGATTTTAATTGCTGAGCAATAAAACAAATGTGCTGCCTGTCACTTAGTCTTGGTATGAGAGGAAACTGGTAACTGCTGTATGGAGAACAACAATTCTGCAGGTATGCATTACTTTCTCCTGGTTCATTTCTTCCCAAAAAAATGTGCTGTTCTCACCATTTTCTCCAAGGCACTGAAAACAACTTGTCTGAGGGTGATTTTTGTGGCCCCCAGGCAGGTAACATCAATTGGAAGGAGGTTGGTTCAAGCGAAGTCATAAAATGTTATGCCATGTACTTGTAAGTTAAAAGAAGTCTCATTTCTCAGAATGTTCTCTCTGTCCATTTATACAGTTGAAAGATTTTTTTTACCCAGTATCCACTAAGAGGATTCTGTTAAAAAGAATGTATGCTGTCAGATGAAGTGTTTTTCTAAAGCTGTGCTGTAGGGAAGGTTCTGCTTTTGGAAACATCATCTCAGTAGCCATTGACCTGTTTTTCATATCTAAACATGACATGATTTATTCACAGACTTTTTCAACTGGCGCAAAAAGAGCTTTGTCCACATCAGCTATAATAATTTCTCTGCAAGGTGAAATAAATGTTACTGAAACAGTAGCAGATCGCAGTGTTTCATACAACTGGGATATTATTTGGGCTAAAGGGGACGCTGAATTGCGATTTTAATTGTTGTGTTATTAGTAAATGAAAACAGTCATTAATGGTGTTTGCTGAGATAATAACCAGCACTTGAAAAATACTTGTGAATGTGACACTGCATCAGTACTGTAAAGGGTATATATTTACTAAAAACTTTCCATGTTTAGGAAAATAAATTTTTGAAATAGACTGCTGTGGGTATGTAATGTAATACTTCAGGCTTTACAGTAGATCATATCTTGCAGCATATAAGCTTTGACCACAATGTGAATGCACACTTTAATAGCTAGTTCTGATGTAAAACAATAATTGGATAATACAAAAAAAATCCCAAAAAGGGAGAGAGCAGAGCCCCAGTGGACTGGTGGTTAATGGCCATGTGTTCTGACAGCCTGTGTATAACATCCCTAAGGTAGTTTCACATATGCTTTAAATGGGTAGAGGTCAGTCAAAAGCATTTTCATTTTCTGAGCTGCTCACTTCCATTAACACAGACATTTTTTTGTCTGCCTGCTGAACCGGATCAGGAAATTGATTCGCTATTAGAACTAATCCAAGGGAAAAACTGTTAGATGTCAGATGAGTTAATGTGCCTCATCGTGCAGATACGTGTTGTTTGGCATGGGGGAGCTGTGGGAATTCAAATGGAAGGTCTGAATTGTGCTTCAGTAAATTCACAGTTAAAACTGTTTTCTGAACATGTAATTTTAGAGTTGGTCACCTAAACCCAGTATCAGGATACGATGGGTCATGATAGGGTTAAGCTGTGAGCTGCATTGTCTTTTAAATACCTCCAGGGACAGTGATTCAACCATTTCCCTGAGCAGCCTGTTCTGCTGCCTGACAAACTTGGTGAAGAAATTTTTCCTAGCATCTCATCTAAACTTCCCCTGGTGCAACTTGCAGCCGTTTCCTCTTATCTTGTTGCTTGGGAGAAGAGATCAACTCTCACCTCTCCACAGCCTCCTTCCGGGCAGTTGTGGACAACAGTAACACTCCAGCACCTCACTGTCCTTCCAGAATTGAGGGGTCCAGAATGGGATGGAGCACCCCAGGTGTGACCTCACCAGTGCCCAGTACAGGGGGATGGCCACTGCCCTGGTCCTGCTGGCCACACTATTGCTGATACAGGCCAGGATGCCATTGGCCTTGGCCACCTGGGCACGCTGTTGCCTCATGTTCAGACACTGTTGACAGGACCTCTGCTTATCCTCGATGACCCTCACACCACTGGCCTTGGGCCATCAATACAGCCTGTCCAGATCCCTCTACAGAGCCCTCCTGCCCTCCAGCAGATCACACTCCTGCCCAGCTTGGTGTCATGTGCAGACTGAGGGTGCCCTCAATCCTCTCATCCAGATCATTGATAAAGATATTAAACAGAACTGGCCCCAACACTGCTCCCTGGGGAACTCCACTTGTGACTGGATGCTAACTGGTTGCAGCACCACTCACCAGCACTCTGGGCTCAGCCATCCAGACAGTTTTTAACAGTGTTAGAAACAGTGCACCCATCCAAGCCCTGAGCAGCCAGTTTCTCCAGGAGAATACTGTAGGAAACAATGTCAAGGGCTTTACTGAAGTCTAGGAGGCAATATCCACAGCCTTTCCCTCATCCTCTCAGCAGGGCATCTTGTCACAGAAGGAGATCGGGTCAGTCAAGCAGGACCTTCCATGTCATCATTCTCAGGCATTTCTGTGGTTTCTAATATATCAATATCCTTTGAGTCATTGCTGCCACATGGATCTCCATCCCCCATCTCCATCGAGACAGCAGATGAAAGGACCTCCCCAGCACACCATCCCTCAAACGCTGGTGTGTTGCCCTCAGGCTATCTCCAGGCCTGGTTTTATCCCCTTCCCCCTTCAAATTCATTAGGATTCTGTGTGGAGTGCTGAGTCCCTTCATCTAAAACTTATTGAGGGAGTGAGGTATTTATCTATTAGGTAAGTGTTGAGGTCTGATTTAAAATATCTAATAGAACCACTGTGAAAAGATGTTATTAAAAATAATCCATCTGAAATTTTGAATCTCATTACTAAAAACCATATGCATTTACTGAGATAATTACATTTTCTGAACAGCCAAAAGCCGTATCATTTTCACCAGTGTTGTATTACTTTTGTTGAGTTTTTTCTTGACTCAGAGCAATTGCAATAACACCAGCTGCTTTCAGATATTATTGATCCTAAAACCTTTATACATCAAAGGAAAGCCAAGGAGATGCCAAAGACTACTAAAAATAAATTTTTTATATATACAAAGGCCTGCTACAGTAACTGAAGCTAGTGAAATAGATCAAAGAGTGACTTTTCTGTGCACATTTTCTGAGTATACAGCAGAGTGTTCTTATCATTTAAGTATTTAGCTAATCCTGTCAGAAGGAACAGCAGTATTTCATATTTAGTAGTGTCAGCATGTGCTTTTTTAGTCTGTCTCATGCACTCAGTAAGTCCATAATAAAGCCACAGTATTTTGGTAATATTCAAATAGTTTTCATTTGTATTGACTTGGGGTGGTTTTGTTCTGATAATCTGTGAGAGGGTTTGCTATTCACTGAATTTCTCTGCTGGAGCATTAATTTTGATAGCAAATGAGAGAAGTAAGAGGTAGTGTCAAATGGGGATTGAGCCGCAGACTGACTAAAGGTTGGGTTAAAATGATTGCAGCATCTTTAATTATGATTAATAAAGACCTGTACATCTTAAAAAAACAAAAAAAAAAAGCTTTTCTCAATTTCATTATGAGATTTAAAAGCAATGATAGCAGCTACTGAGGATACAGCTTCTATGTTTAACTAAACATTCTTAGGGATAATATTAAAATCTAGTTCAAACCTCAGATTTGTTATTTAGAAGCTGACCCTTCTTGGCCCCATTTCAAGTGGACTGTCCTGCTTGCAATTTTTAGCTTCCACTGTCACTAAGCAAGATTGGTACCCTACAGGGTAATCAGATTTAGCCAAACAAGAACTTAATTTACATCCTATGCAGAGCCCACGGGCCAATCTTTTGCATAAAGCCTGGAAGATTGAAATGTTTCCATGAAAGGATAATATATGCCTGGAACTGTAATATGCATGAATAACATTTTCATATTAAAAATTATATCCACTGATCACTGTAAACTGATTCACGGAATAATAACCCCATAATTGAATATTCAAGTTCATCTCTCAAAAAAAAATTAGTATGGGAAACACAGCTCACTTTATTTCTTAACATTTTATGTCTTCAGAAGAGTTTGTAAGTGCATGGAATGTAATCATCTTTAAGTACATATTCATTAGTATTCATTATTATATAAATCACTCCTTTGTGCCTTGGGTTTGCATTCATTAATGGATTAAGATTTACCCAAGTATTGTGAGATTTACTTGACTGATATATTCAAACAGCAGATGCTGTGGAAGTGCAAAAACAGTTCTTTTGGCTAGAAATAGTAAAGGCAAAAAAATACATAATCCCTTTTCAAGTGTGATCTTACTCAGAAGTATTGCTGTGTAATGACTTACCTACAGTCAAAATCAGTTTTATTTAAAACCCATTTAATTGAGTTTCTTACATTTCACAGGGAAAGGCACAGGGATTTTTCATGCTGGTGTATGCAGGTTCTGATCCTTAGGGTGATCCCAGGTGAGTTGTGCCCAGGGTCTGAGATAAAAGGAGGCAGCAAAAATGCCTCTGTGCATCTCCTGAGGCTGTCAGGAGGCAATTAGCACCAGGCTAAGCCAGAGCAACCCTGAAGCCACTGTGATGGACCATGTCTGGCATGAGTTTCCAGCAGCCCCCCTGCCAGTCAAGGCTTTCTGGCATTCAGCAGTGCTCTGTTCGCACCGCTGCCTCCAAAGAACCCACTGATATGATTCAGCTGCAGACTTGGCTGTGATACTTTCATCAGCTGAGCCAAAACACATTAACAGGCAAAACACAAGTTTCAGAATCATAAGAAATTCAGGTCACTATTCGTATGTCATTGTAAAAGAACTTCCTGTTGACAAATCATAGGAAGTCCTTGCCATGGAAAAATTCTTATATGATGATCAGGGTGCAGCATACATTGGCTGTTTTTAAAGGGTTCCAGAAAAGCTGTACACTTTAATTTCTGGAATGACTCAACTAATTAAAAGTCTAAATTCTTGGGAGAGAGGGGGGTAGGTGTTGTTTTGCAAAACAGACTTTGTAGTTAAGGCTATTTAAGAAGACAACATCCATGAATTTCAAATTTCAAAAGAGACTGACTGCCTTGATTGCTTTCCAAGTGATTGTATTATCCTGCAGTGTTGTATAGAAAATAGCTGGTATGACACAGCATAAATATCCTGCAACAAACCAAGTCAAGTCAATTCTGACCTTAGTAGCTCTAGAACTATAAATACTTAGGTAGAAAACACTTATTTGTTCAAAATTGGATAATAATGGAAGGCAAAATGGAAAGTTCCAATGAATATATAAGAAAATGTCTTCTGAATTTATCAATCTTCTCACATTTACGAAAATAGCATTTCACTTTTACTGTCATGTCTGGAAAACCTCCAATTTCCTTTAGGCCTCATGAAAAATTCCACCATGGAAAACAGAACAAAATACTAAGCTGACATATGAGTAAATAGCCACAGGTGCCAATTTGTGCCAAAGAAGAATTCCAGCTCACTTCAAAGAAAAAATCAGTTCTGCCATAGGATATTATACACCAACTTGAATTCACAAGAGATGCTCCAAATTAATTCATTTGCTGCCTCTCCCCTGGTGCTGCTTCTGCTGCTGGGGGAAGAGGGCTCTATTCAGTGTGACACCTGCGGGCTTGCTGGGCATGTCTAAGTTACCACAGCATTGCAGCCATAAATCTGAGTGCCACAGGCCAGTGCTGGGACAACATGGCTGAAGGGCTGCCACTGGGCAGAGCATGTTTCCATCTCAGGAACATTTTTCTCAGGGTTTTAAATCATGAGGTTCACAGTTTCTCTAAGCTGCAGCAAAGCAGCTTATTACTTACTGTCTTGAGTCTATAATTTATAGCTATTATCAAACAGCCACTTAGCACTCAATGCTAAATTTCATATGTAATTAACAATGTCATTTCAGCTTTTAGTGCTACTGTATGTTTACATGTAAATTAGAAAAGCAATTTCACTTGTTTACAATATGGACTTTGGTTTTGGGCACTACCCAACAGAGTTCACAACCTAAAATTCAAAGAGAAGGAAAAAAGAAGTGAAATTAATGAGAAAGATGGTTAACACAGCATTCCAGCCTCCTTTGGCTGCAAAATGAGTGGGATGGGAAATGACAAATGTGTGAACCGTCCTTAAAAGGAATTTAGAGTGCTTTCTGCATTGGTGCATGATAAACCTGGAAGCACCATTTTACAGTTATGTAGTTAATTACAACGATGTGGGGCACATTAATCTGCTGCCCACAACGGAACCATTTATGGGGTAGATTTCTGGTCAGTGTTATACGCTGGGGAAGGAAGATACTGTTATTCATCAGCTTATTCTGTGTGAGTCATGGCAGCTTTCAAACATATGGTGATGGTGTACTTTGTGGCCCTTCAGCATATAATATGAAGTGTAACACTGTGTAGGCAGTGCATTTCACTTTCATGGCTAATTTATATTTATCAGTTGTTCCCAGCTTTCTCTTAGTGTTTACTGAGACATGTGTCAGTTCCTGTTTACAGCTGCATTATCTTCAATAGGTAGAGTTTGATACAAAACTATGTAAAACTGCACTATATACGTCTTTGAAACAATTTCAATATATTCAACAATTTCAATATATTTCATTAAAAATAACTATTATTTTAGATATTAAGGAATAATCTTATATTAAAATACACAGATTCAAAATCTAAAGTACTGCATATGGCATGTTTCAGCAGTTCCCCAGAACTCTCCCAGGAGACTGTAGTTAATTGGTGTGGCAGAGTGAACTGCTCTAATCAAAACACGTCAAACAGTCCAGGTGTTTTAGGTGACAGTGGTGTCATAGAGAACTGTGGCTGCATGGATTTTTCCTTCAAATAAATTACTACAAGCTCTACTCTGTGAATTTTCCTATGCCCAGCTGGCCACCAAAGTTAAAGGCCAAGGAGTCCTGCTTTAAATTCCTATTTATAATTGTCCTGTAAAGCAAAATTGTAGCCTCAGAATATCTGTAATGACCTATATACCAATGAGGTAACAGCCTTCTTTCTTAGCCAGTTGCTGCATATAATACCTAAATTGAATCTAGTCTTTTTTGGCACGAGGAAAACCTTCAGAACATGATGTGATGCAGCAGTGTCTGCCAAACTTGTCAAACTAATAGCATCCCCTCACTGTTTTTTTAAATTCATATATTGGTCAATAAAACACCTATACACAGATGTAGGAGGAATTGCTTTCCTCAGAAACAGACACCTACGAGGATACTTTCTAAGGCTTGCTTTCACATCTCCTGATATATGTGGTTTATTGAATATGGGCAGGCTAAGCTAGAGATGAGCCCCATGGAGGTTCTGGGCAGAACTATCACATGACAGGCAGGTCCTTGTGGTTGTCCAAATCACACAGGGAGCAGGGAATAGCACAGGTCTGAGAAGGCACAAAGTTTGTTTAAAACCATTCTCTCAAACTCTGCTCATCTGGGGTATCAGCCTCAGTTCTAGAGCTTTTGGAGACTGTCCAGAGATTAAGTTCTTCAAGAATACTTGCTCTCAGGTAAGTGACAGACAGGCCTGCAGAGCTAAGACATGCCATCCGTCCTGCAGGAGTGAATTACACAATCATCTCACTGATGTTTTAAGCGTAAGCCCTGACACCAGTGATGTCCATATCTTGCTTTCTTCTGGATCATTGTGAAGGTACAGAAGAAATGAACAGTGTGTCCATGGAATGTCTTTGAACTTAATACGTTTCAGTGGATTTATCTGTGGACAAGTGAGAAGATGCCTTGTTAAAACAGATAGAAAAATATAGAACTACAATAGAATATACAGGAATTACAGTAGCTAAAAATTAAGGAAAAATTCCAAAGTACATACTTGCTGTAGGAAGAAAGAGGCAGCAAGGAGAGAGGACTCATATCCAAACCCCTGGGAATAAGATCATCTGTCCTTATCCTGCATCTGCTCTGTTTCCCAGGAGACAGGATGAGGAGCAAAATATCTAGCACAGGCAGTTCTGTTTGCTATTGATTTTTAGAGTGACTCTGCCCTTCTCGGCCCCACGTCCTGTCTACCATCCATCTAGCCACAGGCATATTCAGAGAAGCCATTTTCTGTACAGACATAATTGGTCATTGGCACAGAAACGACAGAAACAATTGTCACACAGCAGAAACATTTCCATTTCCCTTTCCCTTGGGGCAAACTGTATTACCATGAAGTCCCCAGTCCAGTGCAGCTGGGTACTGCCCCTGAAACACCCTCTTAACTAAGGCAAACTCCAACAATGAAAAGTGGATGTAAAATGGCCTCCCATAAGAAAGGAGAAATTCCAATCAACCTTGGATGCCAAGTGAATTTGGTATAATTCCATACGGAGTATTAGCTAATGAGGAGAGAAAAGCATTTAACGGAAGAAAGGGTATAAAATTTTGGCAATTACTGTGCCATGTGAAGAAAAGGAATACATCAAGTGAAAGGGAGGTTACTGATAAATCTAACTTGGAAACAAGCACTTTGGATAGTGACCATGGCACAAACAATTGCAAAGAAAGATGAAGCAAATAGGAGCAGAAAAGGGCAAATTGAATAATCAGTGAGAAGTAAAATCTCTTTTAAAGAGATTAAGAGTTCAGTTTCCTTGGTCAAGCAAATTGATGGTCATGAGGGGAGAAAGGAGAGCACAATCTGCTACACAGGTGAGTGGAGGAAGAACCAGCTGAGACAGTTACCCAGGGAACAATCTTCTTTTTCTACAATAATTTAATTAAACATATAAAAGAGAAGTGTTACCTGTGAGGACTTCCTTAGAAATGCAAACACATAGAGAAATGGGGCCAATCATTAGCCAGGGAAAAGAGTCAGGAAAAAAACCATAATTTGGCACAGTATCTATGTGTATATATTACCCTTGAGACTGAACGCTGGAGGAGTGATGTTCTTGGGCAGGAAGGGCAAGATGCCTGCTTGGTTTTCAATAGACTTTGATAATTACATTTAGAAAAAGACCAGATTAGGTGGTTATCTGTAATGGCTTTTAGACTTCAGAGATTTAGTTGTCTTTCATCAGTAGGTGCAAATTTCTACTTGGAAAAGGTCACATACAGGCATACTGGCATTAGCATTTCTTGTGATTAGCTTATGCATGAGCTTTAATAAAAGGCAGCATGTGAAAAATCACAGCTTCTTTCTATAAATGTATGTAGCAACCTCAGTGAAAATAAAGAGAATAGACCTCCTATATCTGTATGAGGAAGCACCAGTTTTCCTGGTGCTGAGGCAAGTTTATGTTTTAGTTTGTGCATCTGCCTGATGTTGTTTGGAAAAAACCAGTATTTTTCCTATATTTTTAAAGATTCACGTCTCAAAATAAGAAGAATCTCACACTGGTTAATGAAATTATCCCAGATTTACACTGGTATGTGACTGAAATTACAGTCACAGCCCTCACAGGTTGTTTTGTTTTGTTTTGTTTTGTTTTGTTTTGTTTTGTTTTGTTTTGTTTCAGAAAAAAGATTTTTCATAATGAAACTGGAGAATTTAATGAGAAAAGGGTTTCTAAAAGTCTCCCTTGCCAAGGATCCTACAATGGCTTCTAAAATTACCAAGGAAAGAGCCTCACCTAATCTAATTGCAAATAATCTGGCAGCAAAGCCTGATGAATTAGCAGATCTCTGTAAAGGAATGCTGACAAACCATACAGGTAATAAAGAGCTGGTGTTCTAAGAAAGGGAAGGGGATAATGGAACCAGTAATAAAGCAGGCACTTAAAAATCAGAAAAGGTGATCCCTTTCCCCCTGCTTTTACCTACACGTTTCTGGGTTTGAATAAAGAAACATGATTTTGTGTTTGGAAGAGTCTGTTGTGTTTGTGGAATAAACTTTTTTCCTATCAATACTAGGCCTTATCCCAATAAAAAGGTAGAAAAGGGAGCTGAATCACAGTTGGGAAGTAAGGATGTGGGAGGATGAACAGAAGTACTGTACCACAGACTGAATATTATTATTGCTGTAGTGGCCAAGACAGATATTTCACCAACAACATGAATTTTATTTCCTCTGGAGGACCTAATACACTCCTGCAATGGTTCAGTGGCTGAGGTAGGTGAATACAGAAATAAATGTAACTTCCTGTGACTCATATGCATAGATTAATAATCCTCATAAATGAGCAACTGAAACCCCAGGAGGGAATAAACTCACTGTGAAGTGAAAGTATGGAGGAAGGAAAGGAGGAGCATAAACAGAATGTTATCTTTCTTCATGCGTAAGCACTAAAAGTCATGCAGTATGAATATGGGGAAGAGAGTATTTCCAAGCTAGAAAGGTGCTGGTAGTCAACCATCAGCTGACTGTAGTCATGGACATGGAAACAAGTGAGGAAGAAAGTTGCTTCATCTTCCAATGAAATGAGAGTATGGCAGAAGTAAAGACAGACCAGAAGTTACTAGAGGAGCATAGTAATTACATGGTGGTGTAAACGTTCCTTCACAGAGGTGGGAACTTACTCCTTGAATGTGAGGAGTAAAGATACAAGTCTAATTATCATCATGAGCTCTCCTCTGTGAACTCTTAACCTGTTCAGAATTTTGATGCCTAGAAGTAGGATCCTGAGAAACACTGACTGTGTCTGTAAACTCACACAGCATAGAGCATTAGAACTTGTCAAAGGATGCAATCCTTAGCTCCTTGATCACTTACTACTTTGAAGATAACAGTGGAAATTTGGATATATAAATACAGCTGCGTTGCTGAAATTGTCTAGTATTTTTCTCAATGTTCACATTGAGAAAATGACATGCCAGTAGTCCAGCTTTCCAGTGGTTATTTTAAGTGTTTAGAAGTCTGTTTTTCATAACAGAACTGTTTTAAAGCTAACTGAATGCGCTGCTTAAACCTTTCAGTCAGTATGTTTTGTTCTTTAGCAGCAGCACAGCTCTGTAATAACTGAGAGATGAAAAAATATCTTGTTAACAAAATGTTAATGTCCAGTGCAAGCATCCTGCTCTGTTTTAAAAAATATGACAGGAATTAACTGTTAAGAGTTGAATTAACACTGCATGTTTTATTTCCTTGTTATTTCTCTGTGGATAGAAAACAGCAGGGAGAAGCAAACTGGCTTTCATTTGTTACAGCTTCCTAGAAATCCTTGGGACTCTGAAAAAAGGAGAATTCACTTGCATGTAAATAAAGCTTATTGACTTGGGAAGCAGGATCACGATCAGTGTTTATTTTACTTAGAATTAATGCCTTGCCTTTCAGTGGGTTCCCAATGGTAAGTTCAGGCATTTGACAATGAGTCAACCAAAGCAAAACACAGTCCAAAGTGCCTGAACTCCCTGATAAAAAAGTAACTCTGCATGCAGTAATTGCACATATGAACAAAAGAATTGGGCTAAAATCATGCCTGGGACTGTGTACTTGACACTTCTGAGTCTTGAGCACTGGTTTTTATGTTTCCTGTTTTCCATAAAGGATGTTCTTGTAGGAAATACAAACTAAAAACGTATGCAACTGTCAAGTGGTTGTGATGAAAAGCCAGACAGGTTGCTGAATATGGCCTCTCAATATTTATTATTGCCACGATGCTTTTAAACAGCACTTTAGCAGCAGTTGAAATTATTCCAATGTATTACTTTATTGTGGCCCATATTTCTAAAATGAAGTCATAGATTTTATAAACTGTAAGATTAGATTGAAAAAAAATAAAATTCTCTTTTGGTGGGAAGATCCTCTAAGACAGAAGGATATATATATATTTTTAGTACAATGGTAAAATAAAATGACCCACACTTCTTACATGAAGTGAACTTTAATTTCTTTGAGAGGCTTGCCCTGTTTGCGGATGTCAGTTAAGCAGACCTCAGTTTGCTGTGTGTATTTCTCACACTGTTGCACTTCAAAAACCTAAGAGCTTTGTGCTGCATTAGTTGAACTGTTTGCTTTTTGCTCTCCCACTGTGAATTACAAACCTCCCTCTCTCCTCTGGGAGAGGAGGGAAATTGGTATATTGAGACTAAATAATCCAGCATTGTAAATAATGTGTTTTGGGATTTCGTTTTAGTATGCACTCAGATGTCTGCAGAAAACCATGGTGACTTTGCTGGTGATAGACAAGGGATCACAGGAGTCACCATCCTTGGGGGTGTTTAAGCAAAGACTAGACATGGAACTTAGTGTAATGGTCCACTTGACATGGTGTTTTTCGGTCATAGGTTGGACTTGATGATCTCAGAGGTCTTTTCCAACCTGATTGATTGTGTGATTCTGTAATATACTGCAGACAGCATGTCTCGATAATTCAATCCAAAAATCAGGGCATGCAGCATAACTAGTTCCTTAAGAGAAAATGGAAATGTGGGCAGTGAATAGTTTTTACTGCTAGATGAACCTGGATAATTCTTATGTAGATGAAACAGGAAAAACAAGACCCAATGGAGGGGAACTCTTCCGATATTTCAGGTCAGGCAGTAGCTTGAGGAAAAATCACATTCACCAAGTCTCTCCTGTGTCTATCTTCTGCTGTGTGCCATAAACAGAGAGGAGTAACTCCGCACTTTAGCTTCATTGAGCTAATCAACCTTCCTGCAGGAGGGAGCTTATAGTGTGTGCTGTTTATGTGGGAAATTGCCAGGATGCATATACTTGATTAGCCAGCATATTATGAATCAGGGTCATAGCTGGAGTAGTTGCTTTGTTCAGAGATGCTCACATCCCTTGGGTAAGCAGCTAATTGCAGGAAATCTTTTAAAGCAAATGTGTGATAGGAAGAAAGCAATGAATATTGTTTATTCAAAAGGCAGGAGTGGTTCCTTTGAATCAGTTCTCTTGCATAATTATGTAATTAGGGCATGTTCTATTTTTAATTAAATCTCTTGCATATTCACGAGAATACTCTGAACCTGAGGCCCAATTGGCATAACTCTTTAAAATGTAGTTTGTATAAAAGAATGCCCTTCAATTCTCTTTTTCCCCTTTCATATTAGTGTGCAAACACATATTTCACATTGTTATAGTTAGGCTGTATTGCCTGTCAAAACCCAAATGTGGTTAATTAAATCATTACTATAAAAATGCCAGAGAAAAGTTTTAAATGGAGATGAAGAATGCAAGAAACTTCTGCTCTGAAATACTAGTATCAAATCTGGGTTTTTCTGGACAGCTTGATCTGTGTAAGGTATCAATCAGAGAGTGGAATTCAGTAAGTACACTTTATTTCCCCCAGTTTTTCAAATCCATCAGTGATTCTCTGTATTTGCAGACTGCAGATGATCCATGTTCCCCTAACTTTGTTTTGTTTCTTGTGGGCTTCTGTGACTCTTCCTGTTCTTCTGCCTCTTTGACAACAGCATGAGCTTTGGTTCCTCTTCCGACTTCCTGCTTATTCTTAGGGCTCTTGCTTTTTCACCCGACTCTTGTTCTCATATCTGCCATTCTGTAGATTTGTTCACTGTTGTACGTGAGGGCAAACATATGTAAGCTCTGCTTTCCTTGAATATTTTAAATATTGCCACTTAGGTGAGGCTGCATATTTTGATTTACCACTATACCTGTGTGTTTCTATTAAGTTATGATTCATACCCTGTACGTCCTGCAGGGACTAGATGGTCATGCAAGTCCCCTCCAACTGAACAGTGCTATTCTATTCTATGTGGAGCTCAGGTGATAATGCACCACAATATAATTCTTTCATAGTTACGTTGTCACTATTTCCTGATGATTTATAATGTATATTTTACTGCTTTGCTATATTTAATGTCTTGGGGGTTGGTTTGTTGGGGTTTTTTTAAATAATTTTTTTTCTTCTATCTTAGACCTCAGTTCCTTCCATCTTACATTTCTGGGCTTAACTTCTACCTAGAGGTAGGTTGGAGAAGAACATGAAGAAAACACTGTGCCATTCCTTCCTCCCTATCAAGAGCAGGAATGAAATTACAAGCTGCAAAGAAATAGTTCTTACAACACGTGCCACTGCGTTCTCACGGAAGTCTTACTTTTCATGGGTAGACCTGTAAAAGAGCAGGGATCCTTCACTTAGCTCCATGTGGAATAAAGACAAGGGCGTTGAAATATATTAGCAACACACACTGAGCCCTAAGTGGGGGCCCAGCCTTCACCACAGAACTTGTCTTTCAGCCCATTTCTGTGTGACTTGTTCCATGAGCCGCTGCACACTGTGGAGATTTTCACGCGCATTTCACAGAGTCATGGTTGGGAGAGAGCTTCAAGATCATCCAGTCCAACCATGCACCCAGCACTGCCCCTGTAACCCCAGAACCACAGAGCCACACTGCCCAGCACCACATCCACATGCCTCTTGAACAGGGGTGGTGGCTCCACCAGCTCCTTGGGAAACTTATTCCACACGAACAGTGAAATATCCAATATGAATCTCCCCTGTCCCAGCCTGAGGACATTTTCTCCTGTCCTTCTCAATGGAGGCACAGTAGAAGAGAGCAGCCCACATCCCACCCAGGTCATGTAGCTCCTCCTGAGCCTCCTCAAGACTAAACCAACCCAGGTGCCTCAGCCATTCCTCACAGCCATTCCAAACACGATACGTTTTCTAGATAATTCATGAGCCTTATTGCCCTTTGCTGGACACTCTCCATATCCTTTTTAAAGCGAAGGGAAGATTTTCCCAGAAGCATTGGACTGAGACAGGGGCATCAGTTTCACGAGTCCTCACACGAGTTCACCACAACCCTGAACTTCTTCCACTGCAGAAGGTCAAACCAACGCCAAGAGCATCAGCAGCGGTGTCCCTCAGGAGCAAAGCCACCGCCGTGTCACCGAGGGCGCCCTGAGAAACCCATGTTCTGCTCTCCACTGACACCCATTGAGGCAGACAAGGCGAATCTCAGCGGGGTTTAGCGTGGCCGCCGCCGCAGCCTCGGGGATGCACCTGAGTCGCTGCCCTCCCTCAGAGCATCCGCCGGGCGCTGCCCGCTCGGGGGGGGGATGACGCCATGAGGGGGGCGCGGGGAGGGAAGGGCGCGCGGGCGCTTGTGGGAGAGGGGGGCGCCGCCATGTCAGGCGGGGCGGGAGGGAAGGAGGGAGGGGAGCGCGGGGCGGGACAGGGGCGGCGGCCGCAGCCGCAGCAGCAGCAGCCGGGGCGGTGGTGGCGGCTGCCGGCAGCTGTCAGCGCCCGCTCCGCCGGCGCCGACCACCGCGGCCCTGCCGGCGCCTTGCGGGAGGCACTGAGCGCGCCGTGGTGCTGACTCGCCTCTATCTCGCCGTCCCTCCCTCTCTCCGGTCCTCTCTCCCCCCCCAAAAACCCTTTTCCTTCCGCCCGCCCATCGCTGACATCCTCCTCCGGCCGCCTCCCCGCCCCGGGCTGCGCGGCCCCCGCCGCCCCAGCGAGCGCTGCGCACATCGCCCGAGCTGCAGCACCGAGCGGTGAGCGGGGGGAGCTGCCGGGCCGGGGCCGGCGGGCCGGGACCCGGGGCGTGTGTGTTTGGGTGTGGGTGCGTGGGGTGTTCAATTCCCGTCCCTTTTTATCCGCCGCTGCGCAAACAACAAAAGGCTGCGCGGGCCGCCCGGTCCTCCCGCAGCGCCGCCGCTGACAGCCGGCCCGTCCTTCCCCGCGCCCAGGGCGGGGTGGGTTTTCGGGGAGGCTGCTTTCGGGCGTTCTGTCAGTTGCGCCCGGCGCTGGGCTGCGGGCAGGGGTACGTCTCCCGGGATGAGGATCGGCTCGGCTTTGTCCCCTTTTCCTCGGGCGGCTCCCCTCGGTGCTGCGGCGGGCGCCGCCCTGGGAGGGAGCGGGCAGAGCGGGCTGAGTGCGCCGGCCTGCGGCTCCGGGCGTGCGGCAAGCGCTTTGTCTGCGCTCCCCTCGCCCTGGGCTTGCGGCTCTGCTGCTGCCAGCTCGGGATTGCTGGAAGGCGAGGCGGAGACAGGTCTTCTTTGGGCTTTGTACATAGTGACCGGATTTATACATTGTAGGTCACCTGCCGTGCTCTGCTCGAAAGCGATTCATAGATTTAGGTCTTGCCCGGATTTCTACACCTCCAAAGTAAGGAAAGCATTGCTTAGAAACACGTTTTTCTAGCAAAAATACGTAAGTGATTTAATTGATAACTGTATCTTCAGAGCAGAGATTAATTGGAAAGACACTTCAAAATCTTACTCATTTTGCTTTCGTCTTCCTAATATTTCTAAGTAACAAGATGCCGAATTTGTAGATCTCCACAGCAGTTGTGTGTAATCAGAAGAAGGAAACTTCTTGACACCTTATTGAATTCTGTCTTGTAAGCATATTGGAGCGTAATGACCAAGGTGGCATCACCTAGTGTAGTGCTGTGGCCTGGCTTTTTGAAGGCTGCCAAATCAATGATGGTGCTCTTACTCCTGGTTTGGTTTTTTTTCTTTTTTCCGTGTTAGTGATTTCTGCCAGTGGATGTGATGCAAATGTAGTATCGGTACTCAAAGTCCTGGTCATGAAGTCAGAATACAGACTCAGGACACAAAACCAGCTAGGAACAAGCAAAAGTCTGTTTTTCTAGTTTGCTTTGAAAAGCAAAATTATGAGCCAGTGTGATTAATATAGCATGCTTTCATGTTTACACATAAAAATACAAAAGACTAAAACAAAATTCATTTTTAGTGGTTTTGGGATTGGCAGAAGGTTTAGCAACAATTACTCTGCAAAGTAATTGTCTCTTTCACTTCCACTTTTGCATTTGCTCATCACTTAAATAGGAAACTTATGCACAAAGGGTGTCCATTGGAAGCTAAAGAGGAACCTTCAAGATTATAGGCAGCTTAGCATTAAAAAAAAAAAGCCCTACAGAGCTGAAAGCACCACCTTTTTGAGTGCACAGTTGATTTAAAACTTTTGGAAAATAGCTTTATTTTAATTGAGTATGAATTCTAAAGCTTCAGCGAAACATGATAGAGGATGTTATAACCCCAGGATTACAGATACAATTGAAAGTTACACATTCAGCATTCACTGGCAGCAGAGAGAAAGCTGATCCATCTGGTGAGGCTGAGCAGAAGACCTTGTAAGTCACTTGCACAATTATTTTTGTGACCACATGGTTTAGGAGGACCTTTTCCATGAAATTAAAATAGCTATGGAGAACTCTGGCATTTAGGTAGGCATTTCACATAATGAAGAAGCATGTGGGTAAATGCAGGGAATTTAATTGTCCGTTCCTGAAACTTGCTCATCAGTGCAGTTTCACTTCTGCATCATGTTGCAGTTGAAGTTTGGCAACCTGCATGTTTCTGAAGGATGATGATAGAGCTGGAGAATTCCAGTAATCAGAAATTCTAACAGCAATTCAAGCACAGATTCCCTTTACTTGCTACCATATATAAATAAAAAAGAGAATAAAGTTACACTCCCGACAAAGGTCCTGTGAAATAGCCTCATGAATTTTTTTGTTAAATTCCTATGATATGGTTAATAGTGTCTTATTAATGGAAGTGGATTCTTTTAAAAGGTCTGTGTTTGACAAAAGAGAAATCACATACATAATTTGTAATTAAATATGCAGGAGTCCCAAACACAATCTGAATGTTTTTGACATGGAACATAATATACTGTACAGACATTTAAAGCATGTAAGAACAATTGCTGCTTCCTGCGTTTATGGAGAACTTGCCATGCCCGAAACCCCTCACTCATGTGCTACTCATACACACCTCTCCATATCTTGTTGTGTATACACACATACCTACATATGTCTCTTACTTACTTGGGAGTTTGGAGAAATACTGCAGCCTCATATTTGGTTCTGAATCCATTTAATGCAGCTTCTGTTCTCTTGAAATGTGGGCTTGTGCAGTTACTGTTTTCATCTCTTGTTCTGTTTGAGCAATTGGATTTACTCTGGGCTTAATAGCATCTCTCCAGATGCATATCTCATGATTCTTTTTAAAATCAATTCAGTGTACAAATACTTGTAAAATAAAGTTTTTAGAAGAGGAGTGAAAAATACAGAAATTTGGGTAAATTCATAAATAAGCAAAGTGTACTTTTGTATTCAATGTTGAAGAGCAGAGTAGCAGATAGTGATGGGGACAAGCATGCTAGGTCTAGTTAAATAAACATCCTTTGTATTCAGTGTGCCTCCAGGGTGTTGTTCAGTATGACACAACTGTTGTGAAAATGGACCAATTCCATCATCAGTGTAATAAAGTGGGTAACCACAGGCTTTTCTCTTAATTCCGCCTTCATCATACTTCATGTTTTCTGAAGTATTTCTAATTGCTTTACAAGAACACAATATTTACCTTGACCAAAGTCTAGAAAAACATTTCTTTTCAATGTTAACTCTCATTTTCCTTCAAGCAAAAGCATGACAAACATAATGTGTAATACATACTCGTTGTAACCAGGTACCAGTCACAGACACCTTGTTCACTCTAGAAAGAATCCTTTTTTACTTCAAAATAGAACTGATTGTAGTAGTTACCCTGAATCACAGTCAGCTTCAGGTGTTTTTGAGGTATTAAAGCCTTCCCACTACTTTAATTAGTGAAACGTTTTCCTTTCTGAAAGTAGGATGTAGAAGAACGTGTGATTCCTTTGAAAAATTACTAGATAGATGCCTGACCAGAAGAAGATGCACTTTTTCTGACTTAGGTTTGCTGAGATATTTGTTGCTGTCATCTTCCGGGATTTAAATTTGGGCACTTTGTTATGAGGATCAGAGCCAGAATTACAGATGCTTTTTCAGTGATACAGGAATTACTTCCAGAGGGTTTTATGTGAGGTGCTTTGTAGTCATCAGGCATGAGATGACACTATACTTGGGGCTTTTTTGTGCTAGACAGTTAACGTACTTAATAATAACAGGCCATACTGAAAGGGCAAATAGGAGGACTGAGGGTGTATGTATGCTTCTAGTACCCATAATGTATTTGGGAGTGTGAACAAAGGATGAACACTAAAGCACATTAACATTAGAGATGCTAATTTCTTAAAATGTATGAAGACAGTCTCTGATAGTTGGCAGTTTCTTCAGATTCAGTCAGCAAAGAAAACAGATGCAAGTAATACTATCTCTGTGTTGATTTAATTCCTGTTTGTTTCTTTGAATCCAGCTTGTCTCCCAGGGACCCTACTATTTAACTGCAGTCAGAAACAATCTTTAGTCTGGAAGCTGTACTTTGACGTGTATGTAGAAATAAAGTGAATTTAGTTTGTCAAATAATTATTCTTGGTCATGTTTCTTGCTCAAAATGAGGAAGCATGGGATCATGCCATCTTACATTTCCAATATGCTTTCATTTTGTTGTCTGCTTAAATGGACATACTTTATATGTGGTTTCTCAAGATCAAGTCTTCCTTACAAGTAAAATCAGTAAAATATCTATTGTGGGTAGATTTAAAAGTGAACAGTTTCATATTTTGATTCTTTTGTAAATAACTGCCATAAACCCCATTCATCATGTTTAGATTTTGTTTCTGGGATTATGTCAGAAATATAGCTGATTTTATTAAATTTTAAAGTGACCAGAGCTAAGGATGTAGCCAATCTAGTGGGTAGTACTGGCTTCCTTACATATCTGTAGTGTTGGGGTGGTGGCTGATTGTATTACATTTACTATATGGTGTACCCCAGAAAACCATTTGAAAAGTTAACATTGCACTTATTAATATTCAGAAGTTCAAGAAATGCCTGACATAAACCAACTTTCTGATGCTACTTAAAAAGTTACATCTACAAGTTAGTCTTTTTAAAGGACAACACATGTATTTTCAGAATTACCATATAAATTATTATCTTCATTCTTAGCTGTGTTTGTATGTAGTCGTTAAGGAGCTAAATGTTAACAAAAAATTAAGATTGCTAGCAGTGTGCTATGATTTGAGTGTGTGTGCCATTCCACGGTGCAGAGGGTGGTGGTTTTAAGATTTATAAGGGATTGCAGTAACTGCATTCCTGCACTGTAGCTTGAGTTTGCTCCTTCCAGCTGACAGTAGCTGAATGATTTGCAAAGCATGTCATACAGATTAGGGACCGGCAGGGAGGAGCAAGGTCTGTGTTAGTGTGGTTCTGCTGCCTTTTTTTTTTTCTCTGAATAGAATATTGTTTTAAGATTAAGTGCTTTTATTGATGCTCCTTTAGCAAACAATGTCAGCCTGAATACTGTGGGAAAGCCACAGTTCTGTCTTTCTCTTCTGGCTTGAGCAGCTTGCATTTCAGAGAGGCTGCTGTTGCTCTGTCATCCCTCCTGTCTTTGGCATGAGTGGATTTTAGTATACCCCCACCTTTAATGTTTCATTTGTTCATGTGCTTAAACTGGATGTTCCACCCTGCTTCCTCCCAACTCCCAATCACATTTAGTGTGTGTTTAGAGGCAGAAGAGTTGATTAAAGAAGTGGGGCTCATCTCTCGCCCCCAGTGTAGAGGGTAGTAGGATGTAGTCAGCTTAATGCAACTAGTGGGATGGTAGTCTGTGAGGATATAGGGGAGGTTATGGTTTTGAGGTAGGAGGGGGACTATAACCTCCTATAACATTTCTGTTGACAGAATAGGAATATAGAATTGATCTCTAAGGATGTAGATGAAATGTCCTTCCATCTCAGTGCTGGTTTATGTAGTGCCACAGTCCTGCTGCTTGTTCCCTTTCCTTGTTCTATCAACACAGCTTGCTGCATGGCAGCCTGGGGAAATAGGTGTATTTTGGTTGTGTTTATGGCCTGAACCCTTTTTCTTTTCTGTCCCTTCACCTCTGACAGAAAGATAACCCAGTAAAAGGCACCTATCTTTATTTTTATTTATTATGGAGAGGGAAGTGAATGAAATGTATGGCTGGGTGAGGAACATTGCCAGGTTTTACCTCTAACCATAACCTTGGTGAGTGCATGAATGCTCATGGTTTGGTGTTTGCAGGAAGCCAGATCAGATGATTCAGTGGCTGTTTCTGTCTCTAAATTCCTCTGAACATAGAAAGCAATAATGCGTGGAAAATATAAGAACGTACTGTTGTTTATATTTACCACCTCCCTGGATGTAGTAGCCCAAATCATTATAATGAATATTAGTGTATGGAAACATGGAGGGGTGTATATGTCATGATGATGTCTGGCAGTGTGCTAGCTTACATGATAGTAACCTAGAGGTATGAGTGCATGAATCCTCAGAAACAGAGGTTGATTTTGAGGAATGATGTATTTTGGGAACATTTGGTAAACCTGTGTGCGAACCTGCCTGTGGTAAGGCAGAATTATGTTTAACAGAGAGGATGTGATAGGACTGCTTCATAAGATTCTGGTCTGGGAGCATTCTGGAACACTTGATACTGCTCCTTGGTTGGCACTCCCAAGGGCTTAAGAAATCATGAAGAGATGATATGTAATGTTTTCTTATGGTACTGATAGGTGTCATAGCCAGATGTACTAATTTTTTAAGAATTTGTTATCCATTCTATACCTTTTGAAAAGACAAGAGGTGCTACAGGGTGACTTTGTGTCAGAGTCACAGTAATGTGCTGTTACTTAACTACATCACCTTTCCATTGTTTAGAAAACAGAGGCAGATTAATGAATCAATTTCTTTGCTTTTAAGTACTTTTTAATCCGTTGTTATCAATTTCTCTCACAGCAATTATAAATAAAAATTATGTCCTGCATGTTGATTTTAGCACACACTTAAAATATTGCCATTGGAATGCACTGTTTAACTAAAGAAAAAAATCTTGGGTTCGGAATTCATGCTGATTGCAGATGGAGAGCAAAGGTGCACAGCCATTTTTGAAAGCAGCAGTCGGTGGGGTTTGAATTACAGTGACTGCTTGTACTTTGTGTGGCCATTGAATCTTGATCCACACCCATTTGTTAGGATAACAAACAGCCTGAAAATATGCTTGCTGATTTTTTTTTTCTTTTCCTTTTTTGTCTTGCAGCCTGTAGTCTGGCTGCACATGGAGCAATGCTTGCAAGCGCATGCTGTGGTGCTTTTAATGGCACGGCTGTTTTAGGAGGCCACTGTTCTGCCATCCTCGGGAGCGGGATGCTTTCAAAACAGATTATCCAAGCGAGATGGTTTAAAAAATAATATTAAAATGAAATTTTTAACTTCTGTGTTTATTTTCTGGTTAGCGTGTGCTCTTGTTCTGTGTCAGTCCACCAGAAGAGTGGTGTCCTGCAGCAGGGTGGTGGGACTTTGTCACACGAGTGGTGTTACCACAGCCACTGTTTCAGGAGTCCCAAAGGGATTCCCCATGTCCAGCACTAGCTAAGATAAATCAGGAATGTGAAAAACCACTGGAGAGGGGGCTGGAGCTGTGGTTTGGTCCTCAGGTGTGAGTGCACAGAATGTTAAGGTGCCTTTGTGAAGTGCTGGGTTAGGGCCTGCTGTGCTGCTCAGCACCTCCTTACCCAGTAGAGTTCAGACCATCAGAATAAGCCCTCCAGATTATGGAGTACTTAACAAGGAAATTACTTCCAACCTTACAGCTAAATCAGCTTTCTGCAGTCATAGGTAAGAAACAGTGAGTGATACAAGGTTGTTTTTCTAGATGGTTTCATCATTTGCTAAGCTTTCTATGAAATTAAATATGTAAGATATTAAAAAAAAATAGTCTGGTAACTGGCGGTTGCCATTGAAAATGTCAATTTTTGTGTCAATAAATGAATTTCAATATCAATATTTAATGAGTTAGTATTAATTCTTTCTCAGTATTAAGGATGGTGCCTGAACAATTTAACTGTGAAACTTTCTCTGTAGTCTTTTTGCAAGAATTGGTTTAGTGGTTTTGTATTTCTTTTTTTTGTTACTGGAAGGATAACCAGGAGGAGGATATTATCCCTAAAGCTTGAAGGAAGACTCTGCACAGTTTGTGCATCTTAATGTAAACTACTAAATAGCTTCAAAACCAGATTTAAGGATTTGTTAAACCTAAAGGCTCCTGTGTGCTGAAACAATGTTAGTGGATGTTCCTTTTATGTCTTCAGAAGAAATTGCTTTTTTTTCTTGTTTCAGTCCAAATAACCCTTTTCTTCAATGTCATCAAGCATGTAAGAGCACCATAGTCAGTACTCACAGTAAATTGTCAGCAGAGCTTCCCACATAGGTCCAATGGTATGAGGCAAGCTGTGGCCTTCTCTGCCCTTCCTGAATGCATTTTCTAGATGTTTATGGTATGCTATAAAAAGTAGATTTGGTTAAGATAATAGATCTGATCTTAGTAAGTGGAAGCTGATAGAGTTTTTAATGTATTTTGGAAGACTGATGTGATGGGAACATTCCTGTGCTTTTACCTAAGTGCTATTTAGAGATTAGATAAATAGATAACATAAATGGATACTTACTTTGATTAGTCAAGAAAGCAGTTCTTGTCCAAAAATAACAATGCAAAATGAAAGAGCTAGAATCAAGCTGAAAAAGTGTTTCGCTACGCTCCTGACAGCTTCAAATGGCAAGACAGGTAGCTTTTGTTGTTGCTGTGTTCCTCTGTTACCCTATGTACCCTAACCCTATTCCAGTCTCAAAGACTTTCTCACCAGTAAGCACCAGCCTTATGAAAACATTTATCAAAATTCATTGAAGACATGGTTTCACAATGTGGCCAGTCCATGAAGAGCCAAGTGCCATTTTCACACAGAAATAAATGTAGATTCTTGGAATACTGAGAGTAAAAACTGTGGAATTTGATAGTGATGATGGATTTGTTACTCAAATGTTCTTGACAGTATTTAATTAAAAATATAGTCATAATATCCTTTCAATCCATTTAGATAATTTATGAAGCATGTCTTTATAACTACAAAATATTAAACTACAATGCAATTTTTGAACAATTAGCCTAGATTTTTCTTGATGTATCTTTGATTCTTGTGACAAGACTTTTTAATAACTAAAGATAATTATAACTGCATTTTAAGTGATTAAACCTCTGCCTTCTCATGGATTTAAGTAAGTTTATTCTGTCTTTTTGTAACTACTCTTAATACAGTCATGATCATTTTATAAAGTCGTCCAGCGAGGTGGGCTTTGTTGTCATATGCAGAAGGCAAATCCCCTGTGGCCTAAACTGGTATGTTGTGTCAGTGTTTTAGGGAAGGCAAAAAGCTCTCCTTTCTCAAGGTCCATTGGCTGCTTGGAAGTGTTTATTAGTGCTCACAGAAACTAAGGAAGTGCTTGCAAAGGAGACAAAGAGACGCTGCTTGCTGTTGACACAACAGTGGTACAGAATGGAGACAACTCCCTTGCTCTAAGGGGTAGGAGACTTGGAGATTTGCAGTCTGTCTGCCTTCAGGGATTCCATCAACATAAAAGAAAATAAAAATAACATAAAATAAGAAAAATCAGCATTAGATTTGGCCCAACATTTCCAAACAGCAGAATAGGGTTGTGTTCAGTTTTATTATTCTGGAAAAGAATGGGGTTTGGATCTTGCCACAGGGCTGTTTCAGATTTTGAGTAAGGAAGTTATGCACTACCAGCATGTAACAGATGATAACAGCCTCTATTAACTAAGAGTTTATAAGCTGTAGCTTCTTTGAAGTGTGGCTTTTAGTGTAGCTCCTCTGGACTCTTCACTGGGTTTACTGAACTGCCTTAGACACACACGTCTGTCAGATTTCTTTTGCAGTTGCTTCAGCTTTACAAAGAGTAATTTTTGATGTGATAACAAATGCATAGAAGGATCTTAATATCCATCCGGCTTAATTTGAAATCTGAGATATTAGAAGAGCTTGGGAATGTATACAGAGAATGAATTTTTCTCTTACATGCTTACAATACATGCAGACTGATTGTAGGATCACAGAGAATCTGCAGTGATTTTAGGACATGTTGCTATTCTGTGTTTTAATCACTATATTTTTAGGCCTTTGGAAAGGTAAAATGCAGTTGGTGAGATATGCCAGAAAGAGGATACTTGCCCTTGATTGCTTTTACACAAATAATTTTGCCAGGCATAATAATGCGTAGGAGGGAGTCACATTATCTAAGGGTCTCTGTCTGCTGCAGTATATGAACAGGAAGAGCAAGATGGGATTTGGCCTGCAGCATTATGGAATTCCAGATATGTAGGAGTCTAAAAGAGATTTTGGAATTAGATGGGCAGGTCATCTGGATTGTGTGCAGTTAAAAGGATACAGATTTGCTGTATCATGATAATTGAAATGCTAGCTAGTAGCTAGTGTTTATTCAGTGCAGTACGGTCAAGGGATTGACACCATAATCTTTTCTTTAAGAGGAAGAATAATCCCTGTAGTTAAAGAACGCTTTTATGTCACTGAATGCTTTTATACAGGGTACAGATTTTTAACTCAATTAACCATTTCAGCAGGAAGTAATAATTCTAATGAAAATAGAATTTGCTTGCTACAGAAGAAGGAAGGCTGAGGATTGAAGTAAATCTCAAGGAATTTTTGTAAGTTTTCTTTGAAATGTGAAAAGGTATTTATTTCAAACTAGTGTTAAGTTTGTTACCTTTAAGACTCCAGGTATGATTGCTAAAAAACAGTGTTCATTTGTGTTGAAGTAGCACGCTATGGAAATATAAATCAAAGGACTCTGCAGCAGAGCAAATCTTCATAGCTTGTACTTTCTCAGCAGTGCAAATCATCTTAGCTTGTGCTTTCTCAAAGAGAATTGTCAGCATCACCCTTGCTAAGGGTTTTATAGGAGCTATTTTTGCTATCATCTCTTTTTTTAGCAAATATGGTTTGGTAGCCTGTGTTTCTCCATAATAATTTTTTCATCTTCTAAAGAATCTGAAGATTTCCCCTGAAAGGTATGATTTTAATTTTTTTTAATAGCAGGCCCCAATGTTAAAAGATTCCAAGATTTGTCAAGGTAGAGGTACAGTGGCTGTGTTCTTCAGCTAAACAAGTACATAATCCTCTTCACTTAAACATAGTTTAATGCTTAAACATAGTTTAAGCATGGGCTTATTGGTAGCCATTGGGGTTTCCTAGAGCCTGACATTGTGTTTTTCAGAGATGGGTGCTGCTGTAGTGCAGGGGTAGAATGTGAGGCCACACAGCCTCTTCCCACTGCTGCCATGTGGAGAGTAGGCTGCTCCTGGCAGTCACAAGAGAAAGCAACAGCCTTGTTGGAAATGCGGAAATTTCTGCCAGTGTTCAAGGGTTTTTTGTGTTTTGCTCTTTTTAGTCAAGCTGTCCTTTACTTGTAGTGCATTTCTTCAGAAACCTCTGGGCTTGCCTTTAGAAATGCTGAACCTTTGCAAAGGTTGAGTCTTTGTCCAGTTTACTTACCAACACAGACATTTTGTGATGTTAAGGCTGTAGGTCAAATTATGAATGTGATTCTCGGCTCTTCTTGGGATATGTACCCTTGACATTAAAGGACTACAGATGTCCTTTTTACAGTATTTACCTTGCACAACTTCACTTTAAATCAAGTGGTAGGGCAGACTTCTGCAGGGCTATCTCCAAGTTGAAGGCTTGTAGGATGAGCACAGTAGGATTTTTTTACATCCGTGTGCTTACTAGCTGGAAGTTGGTAGAAAAAGTGACCTCCCTTGGAGAGGGGGAGTTTCTCTGTAGCTTAATATTTGTTGCTAGGTCATGTGCAACTCCATCCTCTTACCTGCTTCTGGTCAGTGATTTACAGCCTCCAGGATGTGCTGCTAATTGTCCTCAGTGAATTATTTTTAAGGTAGCTCGTGTACCTGTGTGCTCCATGGTGAAGGTGCTTTCTGAGCTCATGCATTTGGAAACCCGAGGCAGTGCAGAAGTGCAGCAGTGTTCTGTTTATAGAACTGGGTCAGCGAGTGTGCCTTAAGTCTGACCTCCACCAGGACACTGTTTGCAGGTGCAGTTCCAGATTTTCTATTCTATGAGGATTCAAATATAGATGATAAGAGTGATGACTAGCACTGGCACAAAAGCTGCAGGCCTGAATATGTCAAGAGGAAAAAGCTACTTTTGGGAGTTTAGAGATCATGTAATTGAATGAAATTCCTGAGTATAAGGGATCATTCTAACTAAAAGGAAGGGAAATCAAAAAGAGAAAGATTATAAATATTCCTTATGGGAATTAGCAGAAATAGTCTTGCAGAGAAAGAGGAATCTAGCATCTTAGATTAAAGAAAAAATACAGGTAATCATTGTTCTTTCAGACTTGGAGATTTCTGACGGTAAACCACGACAGCAATACAGTCAAACTACAGTGTTTATTGTCTGAGTCCTTTTACAAATACCTTTCTCAGCGTATGAAAGGCATCCGTGAATGATTCACCCTTGTCATTTCTGCTGTCGCTGAGCTGCCTGCGGGAGAGGTGCAGCTAATGCAGTGTTTGACACACTGCTCAGTCCTTCCCAAACTATTGTGCATCTCTTGCCTTTGTTGGTGAGCTTCTTTTTGTGCTTGGATGGCCTGTGATGTTTTGAGGCTTGTTTGAGAAGGCAGTTTTCCACATTATGAAGATTAGCAGTTAAAGCAGCTCGTAGTATTTGAAGATGCGTTCCGTGATGTAATGAGACCTGTTCTTGCTCTGAGCAGGGAATTAATGGCTTGTAATTTGCAGCTCATACAAAATTGAAACAAGCACATGGCAGATGTAGGATGCTGAGCCTTGCCGTTTAATTAAGGAGGAATTTAAAGTGAAATTAGGGTTAAAAGCCCTGAATGGACTGATTATTGTTAGGAAACAGTGAACTGATAGGTCCCTATTAGAGATACAAAAAGCTCAAATTAGTATAACTTTCCACCATAACTTTGGGGAATTCGCAGTGCATGTAAGTGACAGAACCTGTAGGTATGGCTTGAGCCAGTCATGTAGTATATTTGGAAAGATATTTACTTTTTTTTACGTGCAAACACATTATTCCTTAATTTTCAGCTATGCTGCCTGCCAGCTGTTACATGCAGAGAAAAAGTTCAGGGAGAATTTGGCTTGACAAAGCAGTTTAGACATCAGGGTTTTAAAAATCGATTTATTTAAAATTGTATTTTGCAACAGTAATGATCAGACACTAAATACATTAAAAATTTATCTTCCAAGCTTTTAGTACTTCAAATCCATTAAATAATAAAAATATCAATACCGAGAGGGAGAGTCCTTAGGGATTCATAACAAGGATGAAAAATTAGAATGATTTTATTTATTGGGTTTTAGGATCCATGCTAATCTTTGGTCAAGGAAAAAGAAAATCTTGTGGGTTTTTTAGAATAAAATTCTTCCTTGATAAGTTTTGCTATGCCAAGAGGGATTCGTTTGTTTACATGTTTTGGTTCAAGAATATTTTGAGGTGATCTGCAGGAAAAATGTCACTTCTTTAAAAGCAGCTGAGTAGGAAAAGCTCTTTAAGAGACCTTTAAATATGAGGTGGAGAGCTTAGGTAGCTGGCTGTGATATGTGTATGTCTGTAGGAGAATCTAGGCACAAATCTGTGATGTCAGCAGTACTAGTGTAGTTGGTTTGAAAGTTTTATGAATAACAAAATACTTAAACTGATTAGAGATAACACCCACTTAAGTTGTTTGTATATGATGAGATTATCCCAGTGGTTACATGACTGAAAGGCTTGGCTCTGCTTTCTTTGGTTCAGACTCTTGCTGTTCTCAGTCCATTTCTTTGTTTTGAGCTTATGTTATAAGATCATGTGGAAATCTCTTTAGTAGATGTCATTGCAGGGCTTTTTATGTTGATCTGCCAAAGTTAACTAATTTTTGTGTGTTTTAAGAAAGTGACCTGGTTTTTGTGGAAGCACTGGAAAGAGTTAAGTGACTTTTGTACGTTAGCATAGTCTATAGTGTCAAAAATAAACAAGGAAGGTAATACTCAAGATCTGCCCAGACACATGCTTAATATAATAGGTGAATTTCTTAAGCCAGCTGTCGAGTCTGTAACTCTGGCTGCATTGCACTTTTTTTTTTTACTCATTACTTTGCGCATCTTAATTCTTTGTTTTGTTTTCAGTTGAGTTAAAAACTAGTATTTGAATCTAGAATTCCTGCCCTACAGCAGGTGAAAATTGCAGTACAGTGGAGTGCAGGACAAAACGTAGAGGAGCTTAAGAAGCTTTTGCCTACACCCTTTTTTTCTGCAAGGAAAAAAGTATAGGAAGAAAGAGCTAATATTTTTTGAAAAATGACATTAGAAAGGCAGGGTAGGTTTTGTCTCCTTTCCTCTGTATACATCCTGCATACAAACTTAATTTGTTTGCTTCCTTGGTGGCGTTTGCTGCCTCAGGATATTCAAATTTAATTTACAGAATTACAGAATATGCTGAGTTGGAAGGGACCCACAGGGATCATTGAATCCAAGTCCTTGCCCTTTACAAAAACATCCCTCGTTATATGAATATGTATTCAAATATGGGCTTGTTTGATGAACAGGTAACAATCTTTTGTAAAATATAGTTTTAAAAAATCATGAAAATAGCATCACATCTCCACACTACCCTTAAAGGCTATTAGATATTTATTCCTTAATTTTACTTCTACAGAGAGTCAGATCTGATTGCAGGAAAAATAATATGTTTGTTATCCTCCTATTTTCTAATTTTTTTCTCCCAAGCACAAACTGTAAAACTCTGAACACCAACAGGCACCCCACAAAACGTAGCCCAAAAGATTTGTTTCCTGTCAGTGGGAGAGATTGGGATTCTAACAGTGTTCACCAGAGGACACTTGAGAATCCCTCTGCCAGGCTGCAAGGACCTTCAGGTCACTCTGTCTTGATGCAGCTTTTGACTTGACTCCAGCTCCAGTAGGTTCCTTGTGCTGGCAGTGCAGAGGGAATGGAAGCTTTTAGCTGCATTTAGTTTGGAATGAGGCAGCTAAAAAATCTGGCACACTGGATTGAGACAAGGAGGCCTATATTCATAAAGCAGGTCTGCTGCTGGGATGTTTTTAAGTGTGTTTTTGCCCCATCGAGTTTAAACCTGCTTTTCCTCTCTTCAAAAGCTGCTCTGCTGGCTTAGCCACCCTTAGTTGCAGCTTCAGTGTATTCTGCCAGAGCTATGGGGCTGTCAGTTTATCTGTGAATTTATGGGTGTTAATTTCTCTGTATTCATCACTTAGAATTAATTTTATTTCTACTGAGGTGTTTCAAATATGGGGTTTTTTTAAACAGCATTGTCTGCGCATTGCATACACGTATGCAAACACCTGCTTTTCATCTCTGCTGTAGAATGATAGAATATTGAGGGTTGCAGAAGGAGTTGCTATCTCTGTTCACAGAAGACACACAGATGGTCATTTCATCACATGTCTCTGCTGGTTTTATTTCCTTATAATCAAAGGTTCAGTACTTTGCATTCAGGATGGAAATAGTTCAGTGAGGCTGTGAAAGTATGCCAAGGGTAATTAGGGTTGAGTTGTGTGCTGAAGTTAGCATAATACATAACAATTTCTTATATGACTGTGTGTTAGAAGCATTTATTTACAAATTTGGGCCACATTAAATTGCAGCTCATTTTTCTACACTACTTCAGATAGTACATACTTTAAAACTGTCTTCTAAGCATTCTGGGTAATAGTTCTCAGATTATAAATGGGAAGTGTGTAAATATAATTCTCCTCATCAGGTTTTAATGATTTAATTTCTTATGCCATGCTAGATTAGCTGTTTTATACAGATTTGTATGCTCCCTATTCTTTTTTTTTCAATATTAAGTTATTATATTAAATCTGGGTAAAACTAGGTTCACGCTTCCCCAAATTATGTGTGTTTTCAGACAATAGATTATTACAAAATAAACCAGTGTCATACAGCTTTTTTTTGGTAACAAGTGGATATGCCTCTTGGGTATTGTATTGCAGGAGATCATAACAGAGACAGTAATTTGAGTACATATAGGCAGAAAGAGCAACCTTTTATTTTTAATGTAATACAAAAGCATAAGAGCACATCCTTTGGCTGTTGTCATGATGTGCATATATGCATGTTTTTATAGCAGTTTTAAATAAAAGTTTAAATAGTTTTTTTTTCTTTTGCTTTCTTCTAAAATTAGACTTGCTTCTGTAGTACAGAGTTTTAATACAGTTTTAATTAGTTTTAAATGTTAGTTTACCAGTGCTTACCCAAGTGTCTTCACATAGATGTGATAATTTATTGGTTTTGGAAAATCTTCCATATTTTATTCTAATTTATACTTCCTGTTCAGTCAAAGGTTTCAATACCTGAGATACAGAGGAGTAATTCCTTAAGTCTTTGTTTTCATTATAGAACGTTTTTCTGGTGACATTTAAAAAGGGTCGAATGATTTGTGTGCCTTCTCTTTGCATTTTTATCTTGTTATAGTTGTTGCTTCAGTAAGAGCATGTGTGATAGAGTACATGAGTTTCTAAACTCTTTTGGGTCTTCATTTGCATTTGGTAGAGGTGTTGACAAACATCCAGAAATTTACTATCCTTAATGTAATGCATTAGATACTGGCAATAGCGCAGAGAAATGTTTCTTGCAAGGATTGTGTATACAAACTGTTTTTTCCAGCATTTGACAGGTATTGCATCTTCATCAACACAGCAGCATATAGACCTGTAGGCAAGTGAATGTCTGTGTGTTAACTGCAGAGTTACAATAATGAAATAAAGTTGTCCTAGGGGTAGTTATGATGTTCAGAATACGCAGTGATAAGAGCTTTTATAGTTCATGGGAAAGGGTGAGAATGGTGTCTCCTCTTTACAGGAAAAAGATGTCTTTTCTCATGATGAACTCTTTAGGAGGCTGGATAGTATTTCTTCAAATTCTTCAAGCTCTGTTTTGTGGGGCTTTTTTTGAGAGTTGCAGATCAGTGGTATCTGCAAATAGCTATATTTCTTATAGTATGTATTTTGTAAACCTGCTACTTTGCTTTTGCACAAACCAGAATCCTGGAGATGCAGCCCTGTTCTTCAGCACTTGCTAGAAATCCTAATGCCATGTTGTAGTCTGTATTTCATTATGTGTTGTTTTCTGGTTTATCAATGAGTGTTAATATTAAATCTGGAAATAGAAACTGGAAAACTTGAAACTTATCAAACTCAGGACATTAAACATTGTAAAAGTTGTGCACAAATATAATTGCATTCTGAATATACATCTCAAACTTTATTCAGTAATAGAGTTATAGGCTAATTTTATTTTTTCTTTTGTATTAACTAGCATACTCTTCCATTTCAGAATGTATGAAAACATGTCCACAATGGTGTATTTAAAGGAAGAGAAGTTGGAGAAGCTTACTCAAGATGAAATCATTGCCAAAACTAAGCAAGTGATTAATGGACTAGAGGCACTGAAGAATGAACACAATTCAATTTTACAGAGCTTACTTGAAACACTGAAATGTTTGAAGAAAGATGATGAAACTAATCTGGTTGAAGAAAAATCAAACATGATTCGAAAGTCACTGGAAATGCTGGAGCTTGGCCTTAGTGAAGCACAGGTAAAGTTGTGGTAAAAATTAAGCATTTCAGACATTTCTCTCTAGATTTTAATAATATGCTGGGACATTTACATTTTTCTTGTGTATTAAGGACAAAAGATGCAGTAATTAATAGAGTTAGTTACTGTCCATTATGCTGTGTTAAAGAACTAATTATGCATTGAGTTTTAAAGCAGTGAAGCTCATAACTGGGCTCCACTTGACATCAGTGAGACAGTTACATTTTCTGTTTAGACTTTTCCACAGCATTAGGCAGGTAATGTTCGAGCAGCTCAAGAGCTGAACAGTGGCATTTTAACTCTAAATGATTGCATAGGAAGGTCTCACACAAGCACACATAAATGAATTTGCTCCAGCCTTTGAGCTCTGATGTAGCCTTAAATTCATGTTTATATTCCCTTGACTCAGATTTTTTTATAGTAGGTCATGATGCTCTCAGAGCTTAAGAATCTCTCATGTTTATTGGACATTTTACTAAACCAGAATTGAAACTAAAAGCATTTTAAAGACCTGAGCACAGAATCTGAAAAACTTTCACTGGTGCATTAAAGAGAGGACTCTGAGCTAATTTCTGTGGACTCTTAGATGATGAAGGTATCATCTGCAGAAGACAAGTGAGAAGCTGCATGTTTAGTTGGGTTGTCAGGACTATATTTACAGTACACCTTTGTGGTATTTTGTACTAAGTCAAAAACCTGAAACAATGTGATGTGACAGTCATCACTGTAAAATGGCAGAGTGTTTGCAAATGAGTTGAAAATGCCAGTGAGTTAGTTCTACATTAATAGGCTTTCTGTTGGTCTATAACTGTGCTCAGACTTCTCTTCTGGATCGAGCTATTATTGTTTGATGATCTGGAAGTTGTGTGCATTGGATCATGGTGAATTGAGACTGAGAGAATGAAATGTGGGTTATCAGACAGGGGAATGTAGAAGCCCTGAACAGACTGCCAGGCCTTAGTATGTATGTTGTACCCACTTTGATGCCTTGTGTAGAAAAAAAATGCTAGAAGATACATGGAATAAAATAACAATAGTTGAGCTACCTGTAATGGTTGAATGTAGAAGATGCACAAGTGAACAAGTAACTTCTCTCTCCTAACTTCTATGTAGTATTAGGACTCTGAAAAGCTAGTTCTGATTCTTGGCTCTATCAGACTCAGCAGCCTCAGTTGCAGATATTCCTGCGTTGTTTGCCTCACATGGTACTTGGTGAACTGTGGTAGTGAGGAGCCAAGAAGTCTGCATTTGCTGCCTTTGTTAGGCAGCCAATTACACTTCAAACTGTTGCTCTCAGAGCTGATAAGGTTACTCTTCCTGCATGCTTTGAGTTGTAACAATGTAGAAATTTTTACAATTTTTTTAATTTAAGATTTGGAAATAGATTTTTTGTGGCATGCATGTAGGTCTGGTGATGTGTTATTGCCATGGAAATGAAACTATACTGAAGAAGTCATCAGACTTTTATTTTAGTTAATTCTAGGGAGTAAGACTACAAAAGATTTTAGTTTGCCATTGTAGCTTGTTCAGTGTTTGAATACATTGACTCTATTACCACAATTTTCCTAAATATGCTTTCTGATGATACAAATGCCACTGTTTGAATCAACTAAATCATTAAAAATATTAAAACTATTTTTAATGTGTAAATAGGTAGGTGCTGAAGTGTGGAGCTTTGAACTGGTATTAGGAAATTATACCTGAACTTTTCCTTACTTTTATAGGAAAAATTAGTTTGTAAAGCCTTAATGAATATTTTGACACCTGAAATTTCAGCTAAGGACACCATCTGTTTCACATCAAATACATAGTTTAAAACCACTTAAAGATAACTATGTTTTTTAAAAAACCATGACATTGAGGAGATGAAATACTAGTAACTTGGGGATGTCTAACTGATCTAAAAGATATGTATTCTCACCAGTGGTCCGTTCTTGCAAGGTGTGCTTCCTGGGATTGCTGCCAGCTGTTCTCCATGTGTCAGTGGGAGATTGCATAAACAGTGAAGGGAGAGTATCTTCTGGTAGTGTTTGGCTTTCACTTAATAAGCTCCTTTTTCATTTAACTTTGCTCAGCAAAAAAAAACTGGTCCAAGCAGGCTGGTGTTCTATTTTTTGTCCTTAATATGGCTGTGTTTGAATGTCTTCACACTCAAGCTTATGATTAGTAATATAAAGTGCATCTATAAACTGTGTGTTCAGTTGCACAATTAGATCTCAGTCATATAAGAGTTTCTTTGAAGTATTATCATTATGCTGAGGTGTTCATCCTTAGGAACTATAAGCATGTATACAAATCCTTTTTTTTTTTTTTTTTTTTTTTGTCTGGAAGGTGGTAAATTAGAGCTCTGTGTTAGTTCTTAGGTTATTTTTGTGATCCTGCCAGTTGTGAAAGTGTTATTGCTCCATTTCATGTTAGTGGAACAAAGACTTCCAGTTCAGTCATCTAGTTCAAATTTTTCATATATTTTAAGATTATATTTAATCTTCAGGGAATTCTGAAACAATTTTAACTTCTGATAGCGTCATGGAAAACAATCATTAGTAAAGTGTTCCTCTAGGTTGGGACCCCAGCAAAGGAAGGATGTGGACCTCTTTGAGCAAGTCCAGAGCAGGCACATGAAGATGATCAGGGGGCTGGAGCATCTCTGCTCGGGAGACAGGCTGGGAGAGGTGGAGAAGAGAAGGCTCCAGGGAGACCTTAGAGCCCCTTCCAGGGCTAAAAGCGGTTACAAGACAGCTGGAGAGGGACTTTGCAAAGATCATGTAGTGATAGGACAAGGAGGAATAGCTTCAAACTGAAAGAGAGGAGGTTTAGAGTGGATATTGGGAAGAGATTCTTCCCTGTGAGGGTGGTAAGGTACTAGAACAGGTGCTCCATCCCTGGAAGTGTTCAAGGCCAGGTTGGATGGGGCTTTGAGCATCCTGGTCTAGTGGAAGGTGTCCCTGCCCATGGCAAGGGGCTGGAAAGAGATGATCTTAGAGTTGGTTTCCAGTCCAAGCCATTCTGTGATTCTAAATCGTAGAAAAGTTTAGAGGACAAGTGAGAACCAGATCTAAAAGGAAGATAAATATGAATGTTTACCGGATTTCACAACTGACATAGGTTTAAATAATGAAAGCCTTGTATGTTATGTACAAGACTGCATTCTAGGGGAAATATGTCAAGTGACACATTCTGCTTTTTAGGTAATGATGGCCTTGTCAAATCACTTAAATGCAGTGGAATCAGAGAAGCAGAAATTGCGTGCTCAGGTTCGCCGGCTATGCCAGGAAAATCAGTGGCTACGGGATGAGCTAGCCAATACACAGCAGAAACTACAGAAAAGTGAGCAGTCTGTGGCTCAGCTGGAGGAAGAAAAGAAACATCTAGAATTCATGAATCAATTAAAAAAATACGACGATGATATTTCACCATCAGTAAGTACCTGTAGAGTAAAACAGTGAAAGCACCCTACATTTACATGTGTTCTAATCTGCCTATTTAACAAGAAATAGTAGGTACATTATAATTGTCCTTAACATAATTTTGTTAAAATACTACCTTGTACTAGTGTCATAGAGTCTGCAGAATGATTCTGAGAGCTTATTCTTGTTTTAAGAGAGTATATGTTTTACTGTCTGCAGATAGTAAAATACATGAGGAGCAAGATTCATAAATAAGGATTTAGTATCCTGTAAGCTAAAAAACATGAAAAAATAGACCAAAGCAAAAATCTCACCTCTATAAACTCAGCAGTTAAAATAAGTGAGAAACCTAAGCTATGAGAGATTTTAAGTACCTAGAGGATTTGGCTTATTTTGACTGCAGGAAAAATACTTAATTTTTGTCTAGTGAAATCAGTGTATAGCTTTTGTATCTGTTGAGAATTTACACAAGATAAGATGTTACTGAATCCCCTGTCAGGACCATCTGCCAGACATTGTGATCTTCTGCATGTTTTCAAGCCCATTGTGTTAGGTATTAGAAGTATCCTAGATTCAGAGAGAAAAGGAATATGACTTCAATTAACAGAAGGAACTTACTACTTTAAAAGGGCTTCTGATTTATTTGCCCTCCTTTATATGATTTTATTTTGCTTCCTTAGGTTAGATGGCACTGTAGAGAAGGATCTCATTTTTGTGTGTTCAGACCTTCTCAGCAGTATCTTGGAAAGAGCAGTTTTTCATAACTAATTATTTCAGCAATTTTAATGGTTGAAAATGGATGTGATTTAGTCATGCTTAACTGACTGCTTGACTAATCCTTTTTAACATAACTGTATGTGGTGAGAGTTGTTTTGGTCAGTTGCCCCCAGAATTTTTCAGTGCTGTTCCATGACTTGGTATTTGTAGCTGAATTTGCCAGTGAAGCCTGTTCAGAAAAGGGGCAGGGGGAGGGAATATTGGGATTTTGATGTGCTATAGTGTCAGACTGTAATCTGCAGATGGCCTAAATAGCTCCATTATTTGAAGTTTAATTAACAAATAGAGTCCAAGTAAGCCAAGCATCTTTATAGTTTCACTAACCATATGGACAGTCTCTGTTTCTAGCCTTTGAAATAGTCAGTGATATAGACTCAGTATGAGGTTGGAATCAACACTTAAAGTATGACCTTCCCATTTGAGATCTAATCCCATCAATTTGCTGTTTTTGCAGTGCCCCTTATTTGCCATCATTATTTTTTAACACCAGCAGCAGTTGCCTTTTTCTCATCTGTGGAAAAAGGTGTTGGATGGAGAGCCAGAAAAACAAGAATGTGTTCTGCCTCTGGGTTTTCTCCTTACTGAGTTTATAATTTCTGAGAACTTCAATTATTTATGTTGTGTAGACTCCACATTTAGGAAACAGGACTGAGGGATGATCTGTCTCTTTTTTACATTTGAAATGATCTTTGGATGCTTAAAATCAATATACAGTGATGGATTGTGCAGAAATTAATATGGTTCCAGATGGAGACTATTGGAAATTAGCTTCCTTTCAATTATTACTTATTTGTTCCATTTTTTAAATGTTTGAACCTTACAGATTGTAATTGAAAAATCTTTGTACAGAAGTTGAGTACTCAGAAATTGAAGTCTTCTTAGTCTTCTCTCTTGCCCAGCTATAACTGTGTTTATAACTAAACAAAGTACCATGGGCAAGAGTAGTGCTTACTCTTCACTGGGTACTTCCATTAGATCTAATGCCTCTGTAAGAATAGTACATGTCTTCTCATGTGGTTAAATTGAGACTGAAATCTAGGAGACCTCATTTCTATTCCTGGCCCTTCTGAAGGTGTCCTGTATTGTTTTGGGACAAAGTGTGTGAATACATTTAAATGTAAGACCTTTATAAAACTTCAGTGCGAAATGTTGTTCTTGTACATTCTGAAATTTTGAATGTTAGGTTTTCCTTCAACATTGCTGCTTAACCCGACTGTCCTCTTATGCCTTAGATTTAATTTGTTGTGTTTGGGCTTGTTCTGTAGGAGGATAAAGATACGGATTCCACCAAAGAGCCTTTGGATGATCTCTTTCCCAATGATGAAGATGACCAAGGACAAGGAAGTAAGTGTCCTTCAGATTACACTGCTGGTGTATTTCTGCTGTGTAGAATATAGAGATGCTCTTTACAAAAATGGATCCATGCTTGTGGACCTCTGGGACACAGATGGAGTGGTGAATACCCCTGCTAGAATAAGGACTCCAATCATTGATACACATTCTATACACTCTTATGTACAGAACTGGGGCCTAGGTTTTTAGAGGGTTTACCAGCTGTTGTTAAGTTCTTCAGACTGACTTCAAGTCAGAATTTGTCCCATTAGCCTTCTGTTGGGCCTCAGAATGGTTAGTTGTAAGTGACTGAGGCAGATTCTGGCCAGATGGTGAATTCTGTTAGTGACCTTTTCAATAATCTGATTTAAGATTTTTTGTGGCAGGTTTCAGGATGAAATCTTTTTCATACAGTCTTTTGTCCTTTGCTAAGGTTGTCTGCTTTAGTTTTAATACTCATTATGGAAGTATTGTTTGTCTTCAGGTGAGAAGGACTGAGGAATATACAGTGGAGCTTGAGGTAGAGGTTTGGTAGTGTGACTGAGAAAAGCTGTTAATAGATAAGCTTTGCTAAGTGAAATGTGGTTTTTGTATGTGTGTAAACATAGAACAAATGGGTGTTGTAGAGTCAGTGCTGTGTGCTGGGAGCAGAATGGTTTTTACCAGACAAGTGGCTTCAGGAAAAATGTGTGAAGAGTCCCACCTTTGCAATCAGTTTCAAATTTCCTTTATGGGCATGCACACAAGGTACACTGCACTCTTGACAGCATGGTAGTGCTGCCCATAGCCAGCACTGAAAGGAAGGCTTGGAGAGTTTACAGTAGGTCAGTGTTGATCATCAGCTCCTTCCTTGCTTCCTTGCTTCTGTAGAATTTTGTAGTAGGAAGTTCGAGTGGCAAAGCTCCCTTAATTCGCTTTACATAAGAAAAGTTGACATGTCAGTGATTACTTTGACCTCCGAAAAAATGCTGAAATGCCTCAGTGCTTTGGCAGGCAGTGACTGTGGGTATAGGCTTGGAATTGTGTGATTCCACTGACATAAAAATGCTCCCATTTTCTGTGAGAGTGTTTTTTGCTTAATAGAGAGAATAAAGTCAGGCTTTTGGCTGGAGTCCTTACCCTGTGTGTTCTCTAGATTTTAATGAAAATGAGTTAGAGGGAATTTTCTAAAGCTCAGAAATTGGTCAGGGGAAGAGAAAAGGGTTTAGTCGATTTTTTTGGCGAGTGGGAGAGTGAGGGTTGCAACAACCAAAGGTTATGAGCTACTGAAAATTAAGTGGCTAAACCTGAGGGTTAGTGAGTAAAACTTCAAGGTTGGTTTGACTCAGGGCCTTTGGTCTTGCAGCTGTTATTTCCGTCATCCGCGGTGTTTCAATCCTTTATGTGCTAACCTTAAGTGCTCCTTGATGTAGCAAACAAAAAAAAATTGTATGTTTAGAGAGGAGAATAAAGGAAAAAGCTTTTCTGCAGGTATTCAGCTTGTCTATGTTAGTGTTCCTTCCTGCAGGGAAACAGTGATATTCGTAGGTGCAAAATTATGATATAATCTTGAGAATGTTAATGGTTTGCTGAGCTGAAATAGTTTCCTACTTTCTTCATTAGTTCATTACATTTGGCTCTTTAGCTACTAGAATTGTAAAATAATAATACAATACTGGACATGATATGAAGAATAAAATAGTCAAATTTGTCACTGTTCAAGACCACATGACTGCTGTGAAGTACATTCTAATGCTAATTCTGTGTATTGAAGAAATGAAATTCAGTGAGTCTCACTGTGTGTCACTGAGCAGTCATGTGAGATGATTTATTTACAGTCATCTTTTATACAAATTGAAATTTTGTGGGTTTCTTTCAGTTCAACAGCAGCATAGCAGTGCAGCAGCTGCTGCCCAGCAAGGTGGCTATGAAATTCCAGCCAGATTACGGACCCTTCATAATCTTGTTATCCAGTATGCTTCCCAAGGTAGATACGAGGTTGCTGTACCTCTCTGTAAACAAGCTCTTGAAGATCTGGAGAAGACTTCGGGTCATGACCATCCTGATGTTGCCACTATGTTGAACATACTTGCTTTGGTGTACAGGTTTGTATACTGACATATACCAGTGAAATAAGTATTTAGTATTTGGCTACAGCTTTCTAATGTTCAAGCTAGAATTTTTTGACTGTTCTATTTTCCTTTTTAAATTATTATTAAAACTCTTAAGAGGGTCCTAAAGTATTTGTATGTATTTGACTTCTAAAAGTCAAACCACTTGCTATATTTTTACCCTTGCCTTTGCTTTGGGAATGAAGCTGCTTTTAATACTTTTATTTTTGTTTATTGAGGGGACATGTCTTGATTATCCACTTTGAGATAATCTAGAGTAGAAAATGGACATCAGTGTAGAAATGGTACACACTCAGTACAGTCCTCAACTAGCAAACTGTTTACAGTTACAGGCTTCAGGGTTTTACTTCCTCATTTGTGAATATATTCTCAATTATTCTTCTTTTGTAGTAGCATCTTCAGGCCAGTAATGAAGTCAGGTTAATTTTTATGATTTTTCATTCCTGAATCCCCAATATTAATTACATCTTTTTACAATTCAGAGACCAGAACAAATACAAAGATGCAGCAAATCTCCTGAATGATGCCTTGGCCATCCGTGAAAAGACTTTGGGCAAAGATCATCCAGCGGTTTGTATACATGCAATATCATAATTTTAGTTTGTTTTTCACTGAACTTTTTTTCAACCAATTCTAATATCAAACTCAACAGGAAAGGTTTTAAGACCTGGCTTGTCTTTAAACAGTACAGGTAGGAGGCCCCATTATATTCAGTGTTGTTTCACTATAAATTGCCCATGCTTGATTTTGGACTGCCTGGGTTTTCTGGGGGAAATCAATTTGTGAAGAAAGATTTTAATTTGCTTATTTAAATCACTTTATTATACTCAGATTGAAGGGGCACTTCTGATTTGATTTACTGCTGCTTGTAAATGAAATGTAAATCAAGCTTTTGCAAAATTTATGTGATACTTTTGTAACCTGTGGGACTGAGGGCAGCTCCAAGTGAGAGGTACCTTTGTAAGAGAAGAATATGTGAAGATTTGTGCACTAAATCACATATCCACAAGTGAAGCAAAATTATTTTGTGATTTAGGTTTTTCTTTCCCCTATTGTTTATGTATGCATTTAATAATAGTTATTTCTTCCCTTGTAAATTTCAAGATATCTACCCCCATGCACGGAAAGTTTTAATATACCAATGCCTTGTGTTTATTTATCAAGTATTTGTATCAGCAGATTTCAGTGTAATTAATGTTTCTCTGCTGTTGACAGGTGGCAGCAACTCTAAACAATCTTGCAGTACTTTATGGTAAACGGGGAAAGTACAAAGAAGCAGAACCTTTGTGTAAGCGAGCTCTGGAAATCAGAGAAAAGGTAGGAGTGACAAGTACAGCTGCTCTGAATGGACTTTTCAAAGGAGAAGGCAAAGTTAAACACTTACTATTTTTATGCTTTGGTTGGGTAGATCTGCCAGATAAACCCCAGAGTTAACAATGCCTAGTAGTTAGGAGTGTCTGAAATTCAAAACAGTAGGAAATTCCAGTAGTGCTACGGAATTGCTGGAGCACTCTGAGTATATGCTAAATTCTGTATTTTGTGAGTAACGTTCTTTACCTTTTTCCTTCCCCTGTGATAGCTAAATAGTCTTTGATTTGACAAGAGCATTGAAATGAAAAAATGAAACTTAGTTAAAAATTTTAAGGTGATTATTCTCTGTGTGCATATTTATTTTTGTCCATGAGACTACATCTTCAGGTTTATATAATATTCTTCATGTAATGTTTTTTTACTACTTACTTTGTTCCTCTTATGGATTGTTCTGCATTATTCTCAGTTTGCAATAGGATGGAGTAATTTTCATATCTTTCAAATGCAGCTTTTGCTTTCATCATCCTCATGTTGAATTGAGGAGGAATAAAACTAACAGGATGTTTCTAAATTATTTATTTCTACACCCTGATGTGATGATTACAGAGTGTTTTAATACAGTGTATTTCATTTCCAGGTCCTGGGGAAAGATCACCCTGATGTTGCCAAGCAATTAAATAACTTGGCTTTGCTATGCCAGAACCAGGGTAAATATGAGGAGGTTGAATACTACTATCAGAGGGCACTTGAAATCTACCAAACTAAGCTGGGACCAGATGATCCAAATGTTGCAAAAACAAAGAACAATCTGGTAAGCCTTACCCCAAGTAGATCTGAGACAAGATTTCTCATGAGCTGAAATGCATTTTATCCACCATGTATTGTATTTCTTCTTTATAAAGATAAAGCAGTATGCTGATATCTTTTGGGGGGTATTTTGTTTTTAGGCATCCTGCTATCTAAAACAGGGCAAGTTTAAGCAAGCGGAAACTTTATACAAAGAGATTCTTACTCGCGCTCATGAACGGGAGTTTGGATCTGTGGATGGTAAGAAACTGAGTCCCCAGATTTGAATTTATGTTTTATTTTTGTAGTTGTGAAATAAAATTTGCAGGAAGTCAATAGTGTCCTGATTAAAATTGTGTGCTTTAGGTGGATTTAAAAGGTGAGCTGATAGCTGTGTTGGAAGTACATTCATCATAAGAAAGCTTTTAGATACAGCAGTAAACATTTTATTCAAAAACATGATGTAGACTTAGTGGATTTGTGTTTTATGGATTGTATTTCTGGCATAATTTATCTTACACCCAACTAAACCCAATTTTGGTCTTTGTATGTGTGTCCTTTCCCAATGACAGGAAAGAGTCGGTGCAGGATTTTTAGTGACATAAATAGAGACATTATTAATGCAAAAGCCCTCTATTAACACATTTGAAGAATGGGGGAAAATACCTTTAAATTGGAAATTACACTATACATTAATGTCATGTGCAGTTTATAAACTAAAAATCCCAGTAAAAAAATTTCCATTCTCTTTTTCATTCTGTGACAGTAGCATATGCACCACTTAGTAGATGTCAAAGCAGTTGTTATGATAAAAGAAAAAAATTCATGTTTTCTAGCACAGAATTAGACGCATGACAAATGGGTGGTAGTATATACTGACTTCAAAGCTGCTCAGAAGTAACTGTGTCTAAGTTCAGATAAGAAAAAGAGACAGAGTTGTAACACTGTAAAAGAGGTGCATGTTTTATTTATCTGCTGCTTGTAGTACGGCCAGTAAGTTGGGTTTGTAGGTTTTTTTTTTTTGTGGTGGTAATAGTATAATTCCCTGGTTCACAACTGCATTTCAGAGTGGTGAAAATCAAAGAATAAATACTTTGTAATTTTATTCTTCTGTAAAATATTTTCTTGTTTCACCAGATGAAAATAAGCCTATCTGGATGCATGCAGAAGAGAGGGAAGAATGCAAAGTAAGACCATTGTCATAAATCTTTGGAGCTCTTACTTGTTAAAGTAAAAATCAGATTTTTTTTCAACAATACTTTTGTTCTAGGGAAAGCAAAAAGATGGCACATCTTTTGGAGAATATGGTGGCTGGTACAAAGCTTGCAAAGTTGACAGGTAAGTAATTTCTTTACCAGACAAACAACTCATAAATACTCAATGTCTCAGATTAAAACATTTTTAAAAATTAAACCAAAGCAATTTCTTGGTTAGGACTATAAAAACTAGAGTATTAAAAACTCCAGGCCCAAGACTGATTTTCAGGAAGCAGTTTTCAAGTCCTGAGGCTGCTTTTAATCTAGGCTGGTTCGATCCAGCAAGTGACATAAAATTGCACCAGTTGTGTTCTTGGCAGTCCTTCAGGTGGCAGCCTAGGTCACCTTTCCTTCTTCCTTCTATACCACTCCTTGGCATATGTGCCCTTGCTGTCCCTGCAAGGCCTCTGGAGAGGGCCAAAAATGTGACTGCAAATAACCACCTTCAGTTACCTAGCTGGCTCAAGACAACAGAGTTAAACCGACACAACTCAGCATTATTTGAGTTTCTAAAGCTGGAAAAACACAGTTGTGTGAATGACAATGTGTACTTTAAAGTGAAACAAGAGAAACAAGGATTTCAGCCTACAGTTGGTGAAATATTTTTTGTTCATTCTAATTTTGTTATTGCTGCAACTTTTTTAGCATGTAGGTGATATGATGTATGAAAAACCTGCAGCCAGTTCTGACAATCAGTGAGGGGTTTTTGTTAACTGAGTATTTGAATTTTCGTGTTTAACAAGCATCAGAGCCTTTGTACTGTTGGAATCTCTTTTTTCTCCATCCTGAATTCTGGGTGCAGTACATTTTGTTGGTTTGTTTTTCATGTGCTCGTTCTTTCTAATGCATGAGAAAATCTTTTCTCTGTTGTTACTGGAGCAAAGCTTCACGCAACAACAGTGTGACTGAGCTAATTTTGTGCCATTGAAAAAAAAATGTCTTGTTAGAGTGTGAGACTTGTTAATGGAAAGGGCTATTTTTTTTCTTTTTGTTGTTCAAGCGTGGTTTGAATGCATAGAAATTACAGATAGTATTAAGTAAAAGCTGATGAAAGAAACTGTTAATTACTTTTGTGGCTAGCACATGTTACACTAATGGTCTCTCTATGCATGAATAAGCATATTTGCTGGAAGCTTCACAGTTTTTCAATTGGACAGACTTGTCTAGAGCTAAATTTTCACCTTGAGATGCAGCTGAGGAGCACAAGGTTATAGCATTCCAGTTTCAGGGATGCTAGCTAGCCATAGTGTGAGACATGAATATACTGTGAAAGGGGTCAGCAGGTTATTGAGTGTATGTGAGGTACAGTATAGTGTATTTGAAGAGAGAATTAATAAATTATTACAAAAATCCGATAAGTACTGTAATAATTTTTTATTAGTGAATGGAGAAGACTTTGCTGTGTGAGTATACATATTACATAGAGGCATTTTTCTTTTATTTCGATAGTCCAACAGTAACAACTACTTTAAAGAACCTTGGGGCACTTTACAGACGACAGGGCAAATTTGAAGCTGCTGAAACATTAGAAGAGGCAGCAATGAGATCTCGTAAACAGGCAAGTATGAAAATTTCACCTTAATGATGTTTCTGCATTGTTGTCATGCAGATTTTCAACTTTGTGCATGCAGAATATAGAAACTTTCAGTGCCTGGCCACCCTCTAATTTCATACTGAACTTCTGATAAACTGATATAACACTTGCTGTCTGGTTATGTACTGGGGACATGATTCAAACTGGGGGTGAAATTATGTGGAAAATGAAAGAGCAGAAAACATTATGTTGGCCAGCAGTCCTCAATTGGCTGCTTGTCCTGGGAGAGAGACTGTAGCTGGGGGAAAATGGAGAGATTCTGCTGCAAATCTCCTTTGCCAGTCACGCTGTTCTATTTTTAATAAGGAGCTGTCAAACTTAAAAATGTTCAGTTTCTGCACACAACTGACTAACTGGTGTAGACCTTTTGGTTTCTGTTACTTTTGTAAACTAATGGGATAGATATTACAGTTTCAGTGGGGACTTTGTTTAATCTGCTGTCTTTTGTGCTCTAAAATCTACTGTTCAAGTTACCCCGTTCTGCCTTCTCTTAGAAGGTAGAAGAGAGTTTTGGTTTGTTGGGATTTTATTGGCTTTTGTTTTTTCTTTCCCTTTTGGATGATTTGATACAATGTCTTTTATAAGTAAGACTGGACAAAAAACCATGGGTTGTCAGTTGGTGTTAAAATGGAAAGCAAAGTAAGAAAATACTAGTAAAAAATGTGAAAGTTCCATTTTAATTTCATTTTTTATATAAGGGTAAATAAGACTTGTGTTCTTTCTAGAAGCTTGCTGCTGACTTTATTTTTAAGGATGCTTCAGATTTTCATTATGCATCACATACCACCTATACCATTAATCCATAATGTAAGGCAGTGTACACACCACTAGGTTTAGATGTGTAGGAGACAATACTGTGCTACAGCAGCATTTAACACTACCTTTTCATTCTGGGTCATTCAAGTAATCCTTTTCTCTTAGGGGAAAACTGTTTATGGGAACCAAGAATCTCCATGCCACTGAAACAGCTTTCATTCTTATTCATGCACTTTACTTTTAAGAACTTCATCCTTTTGACTTTCTGTATTGTGGTTGGCTTTATGGATTTGCTACACATACCCCTGCTGCATTTGCTGCTAGTGCTGTATTGTAAAAGATGCACAATATTTTAGGAAGTATAAGGCATTCATCTGGGATCTCATCCTGTCAGCAAATACTAGTTATGATGTGGAGTAGGTCTATTATAAAGAAAACAAAACTGAAAGTAAGTATGATTTGAGTATGTTTATTATAAGCTTATATTCTATTTCATTTCTTTCTGAAGGAAAATTATACTAATGCCAAGTGTTGTATTTTTGCCAAATATCAGTATTTTTAAATAACACAACCTGCTTCTGAGGTATTAGATATTCAGACACCTTTCCAAAGGCAGGTGAAGACTGCACTTATTGATGGGTGGAAAACTTGAGAATTACACTGATGATTCGTGATCTATAGATTGCTTATATTGACACAAGCAATTTAGCTGGTGGCAGATTGCTTTGGGTAAGTGACATGAACACCACAAGGCTTAGACAAGTGACAAGAAAGGATGAAAAGAATGGCAAGTCAGTGAATTCTCAAACTACCAAACTGTCCACTTCATGCTGTGTTGATTCTTGCTGATTTATAAAGGACAACTCAGCTGCTCTCTGAAAGCAGAATTGGGCTGATGGAATTGTGGGTTGGTCTTACTTCTTGCTTGGCACAGTTGTTGTAAGTCATAGATTAATAGAGCTTGTAACAAGGTAAAGCCTCTTCCCATTTTATCAAATTCTCAGGGTCTTGACAATGTTCACAAACAGAGAGTGGCTGAAGTGCTGAATGACCCTGAGAGCATAGAGAAGCGGCGGAGCAGAGAAAGCCTCAACGTGGATGTGGTAAAGTACGAGAGTGGCCCTGATGGCGGCGAGGAAGTGAGTATGAGCGTAGAGTGGAACGGGGTAAGTACAGTACACAGTTGGAGAAAGTAGCCTAGGAAATCATCACCTAACAACTAGGGCTGTCCACTCACCAGCCTGCTGTGCTTTCAGTAGTTTCCTGGTTGATCTACGTTGTATTTTGTAATTTTGCAGAATCAATTAAGAAATGAAGGATAACATTTAGTCTATCGTAATGCTAAAAAAACTCATAATATTTAAAAATTTTACGAGATCCTTTCTGTTGTTGTCCTGAATGGTGACGTTTCTGCAAGAATCCCAAGCAGTTGTATTTAAGGCTAAGTTGTGTAATGCTGATTGAGTGTCCTGGTTGCGGTCTGGTGTGCAGTTGCTTGTCGGTGGTTTGTTTTTACTGGTAGAAATATTCTGGCAATTAACTCACTTTTGCTTTTTTCCTTTTGGTGCCATGTTTGCTTGTAATTATAATGTTTCTTTAAACATACTCCATCAGTTGGAATCACAAAGAACATTTGCTATGGAGATATACTGAGTGTTAGCAGTTTCAGAGTAAATTGAAATGACCAGTCTAACACTAAAATAATTCTAATCTCCTCCTCACTCAGCTTGCTGGAGAAAGGAACACAGCCTTATTTTTACAGTCCTTTTTAAGAGGCAGTGCCAGCACATAACAATGTGATGGTGACTTATGTTTCCTCATTGAAATTAATATGACTTTCCCATGCTAAAATTTGTCTGGAGCCAGGGCTTGTTCCTATTTGTTCCCTATATATTGGCTTCACTGTGTTACACTGATTGTCATAAAATAAAAACATATATATATATATATATATGTATATATAATGTGATTACATATGCATTTTTCTCACCATTGTTTTCCTTTAATTTGAAGAACAGTGCAAGCTTTCAGTTATTCTCTCGTTTATGTAGTTTATTTCTGTCACCAGCTTTCCCATGCTTTATCCCATTGCTGGCAATGGGATACATATTGCACTGTTAACTAACTCCCAGCTGCAGTTCTGCTGAAAATACTCTCTTAGATTAAAAAAGTGGTGTTGCTTTTGCTGTATGGGAGGGGAAGTAGCCTACTTTGCAATATTGAGTATTCTGAAGCTTCATTTCTCTTACAGTAGCAATCTCCTTTTCCCCATCATTTTGTAAGTTACATGAGACAAAGCTTAGCATTACAAAGAAGCCTTGAGAAAACACATAGTGCTTTAGTCTTAAAGGAGAATGTTCTTTCCATCTTTGCTTTTGTCTCTTTATTACTGTTTTCTTGGCATTGGTGTTCTCAGTGCCAAGACAGTCAATCAGCATCTGTTGTGGATTAATACTGCATCATTAATAAAGCCAAAGTCAGGTTGGATAACTCCTTTTAATTCTCATTTTGCCCATTCAGCATTAGAACTGTGTACTGTACTCCTCCCTTAATTTTCACTATACTTTGCATGAGTGTATGTTCTAAATGGATTAAACTTTTCTGTTATTGACATTAATGCATGCAGGTTTTGGATGGAAAGGGCCTTCTGGGGAAAAGCAATAGACAGTATTTCTAGGTCAATATTTGAATCAAACTTAGTGATAAAACTTGCTGGTCTGAAAAATTAAATTTTGACCTCTCAGGGTAAGCAAACTTCATTTTTAGTGTGGTGAAGTGGCATTGCTTCATTCTCATCTTTGTTATTTCTTTTTTTCCCCCTCTTAAGAGAAGGTATTTTGTATTACATGTTCTACGTGAAGTGGGCAACTCTCCCTCCCCCCTGCGAGTGTTTCTATCTCAGTGATGTTCTTCCCTCTCCTTTATATCTTGTAGTTTTTTTACCCTTGTCTGTTCCCTCCAGACAAAATACTCTGATTCATAAAGTATAGTAGAATCCTTCATTTGTGTCTGCAGAGCCTGAAGAGAGGCCTGCCTTTTCCATTTAATTTCTTCTGAAGTGGTCAAGTTGACTCCTGTTCTTTGGCTGAGAGAGAATAGGTGGAGTAAGCAAAAGGACAAAAAATTCTGTTGGAAGATGTAATTAAGGGCCTTTCATAGGTAATGTAATCCATCTTAAGCATTGTAGGCTTTGATGTAATGTCTTACACTCTTACCAAAGAACTGAAATATCTATTGAAGTAAATCTGTCAGTAACTATTAAAACAGACACATTAAGAGGGGTTGTTATAGTGCATGTTTATGTGTCACTTATAAAGTTCATGCCTTACAGTGAACAGAAGATACTTGAAAATGCAAGGAAACACTTGGTCGTTAAAATGTAAGGTGGAAAGGCCAAAATTCGGATCCCTTATTATATTTTTATGTAAAAAATAACAGTGAGTACCTGTCACTGGCATTTTTGTAAACTGATCTTGCAGCCTACTGTGGGACAGATGAAAATCCTTGTGCTACGTATTATGTTTGTAGTGTGGGGAAATATCTTTTCCTACTCTAAACCATATGCTTCAAACAGACAGGCTTTTAACCATGTACATCCACTTTCAGGTGTGAAAGGAAAACTATGGATTTCACTACCATAGATGAGCTGATAAGAGTTAGTTTTGTTTAATAAGTGTCAGACAGAGGGATGTTGTACCAGACAAATACAAAATACAGGAGATAGTGATGGTGGGGAGGTGTAAGCAGCAGTAATAAGGTGATTCTCATTCTGAATGATACAAAAATTGGCAATTTAACTTTGCCATAAAAACATCTTGTGATTTTGGTTTTTGTTTACTCTGGACTCGGGAATGGATTCTCTTTATCCTGAGTTCATGCTTTAGTAGTGTTTTGTTAATCAAGCAGTCAGTGTTTAACCTAGGAGTTTGATATTTTTATTTCAGATATGAAGTATCCAAAAGCTTGTCTGCTTATTCCTAATGTCCTGGTTAGGTTTACTCTATAGAGTTATGCTCTATACCTACCAAATTTGTCACGCCTTTGTTCTTTGGATCATTTTCACTACTGTAGTATTGCTGATTTCAGAGCACAGGAATAATTAGCCTTTTCATTGATGTAGTACTTCTGGTTGGAACTTAGACTTCAGTTTATTTAATCCTGCAAAGCTGAAGTCTGTCTTTAAGTGTGAACAATATTGGCAATTTAGTTTGAAACATAAATACTCGGTTAGATTTACATCTTCAATCACTTGTTAGCATGGTGTTTTGCCATTTCCAGAGATAATTTTAGTTACTGTTCACTCCAGTTGTGATAGGTAGTCAAGACAGGTATCGTGAGACTATAAGTAATGGTCTCTGTACTTGCACAAAGAATGGAAAGTGTGCAAATTGAACCACAGTTTATTTTGAAGGTGGATTGTTTCAGCTGCCTCACTGCATTAGGGAGAGCAGAGAAAATTCCACTTGGATTATATATAGACACACACAGAGATATGTTCTAAAAATACTTGTCAATGTGAATTGACTGAGGCCAATTGGATTCTAGTTCCTTAAGGGAATGAACAGAATTTTGTCTGGAGGTTAGGTGAAGACCTCTTTCTTCTTGCACTTTTGTTTCAAGGAAAATTCCTGACAGAAGTTAAAGCTGAAATGAATGCACTTTGCTCTGTTCTTTCTTCTTTTTTTTTAAATTTATTTTTTATTTTTGTGTTACCATCAGCTAAAGAAAAATTTTTTTTTTTTTTTTGTTGACAAGATGTAATAGCAAAGCTCTCCCTTGTGTTTTGCACAAATTCTAACTTGAGTGCACAGCATCAGTCATGCTCATTTGTCAGTCCCATCTCAGTGATGTAGGTGAAACTGCATAAAGATGTGGGTTCTGGTAATTGCAAGGGCCTGCACTTTGTACTTAAGGGCTGTCCAGATAGTTACTCTGGGAAAAATAAAAGTTTTAAACATGACCTAGAAATACTGTAAACTAACTGTTCAAAATTGAAAACTGTTGATTTTTTCTCAACAGTTTCATTCAGTTTTTCTCTCTCCATTTCTGACAGGCCTAGATGCCTTTTGTGATTCTTATACTGTCTCCTGCATGACGGGCGTGCACCATCTTCAAGCTTTAACTTCTCTCTTCAGTACTGACTGCTGTGTTTTAGCAAACCCCTTAAGATTCTTGTCAGAGCTACACTTCCCTGTAAACTGGCCATTCCTTCAGTGCTGGTGTCGTTTTTGGTTTTCTATTTCTGTACCTGTGTAGCTTTGCCAGATATGTATCTAGTCATACCAAATGTTATTACAACCATTTGCTGTGTAATACATTAGTAAAGAAACCAAACAAGTAACAATGACCTTTATAAGTAGCTGTTCACTATGGAATAAAGGTAGTTAAAAGTATCACACAAGGTATTATTGAAATGGCATGATGGTGATCTTTACAGGAGAAAAACCAAACCCGTAAAAGTAAAGCATGTTCTCCAAGTGCTTTAAAATGTATTTAGAGACCTATTATATGGTTAACATCAATATGGAACTCTGGATGTCTTCACTTACGATTATTCTAAAGTAGCATTGCTGTTTAGTCTTTGTGTGAGATTTCGGCAATTATGCTTTTCTCTACTAATCTTGGTGTTCAGTGATTTGTGTATTTGTCTTTCTAACTTCTAATAAACTCACTCCAACTCAGGTGTCTGTCTTTGCTTAGTAGTGCTTTTTTCTTTTTCAACTCTCCTTTCATAATCACATAGGTTTTCTGTGAAGCAGGAAGTGGTCACTTCTAATCTTACTAAACTTTGGGGTTTTGTAAGAGTAAAACATTTGAAAGTAGAATTGTGGTCAGTTGCAAGTTTCTCTGGGTCAGCACAGCAGTGTCAAACATGAATGCAATCTATGAAAAATTAATTTCCTTCTGGTTTACATTTTCTTTGGTAAAAGTTAAAATGAAGCATAGGAATTTGACCCTGAGTTTTTCTGATTAGCAGTATTTTTGTTCAGGGATTTTAGTGTTAATTAAACATGTTTGCAAGTAATGTAGATACGTAGAAAGAACAAAATGGGGTTTTTTGAGACTGATGGAATGCTTTTGCTTGGGGCTTGTACTCTGTTAACCATGGTGTGCTCATATGAAATGGTGGTGGTGGTGGTGGTGATGGTGAATTGTTGGACTACTGTGGTGGGGTTTTATTATTCATGAATTGTGGCTTGGGCATGTCGTCACGTTTGGAAAGATTTTCACATCTTTGTTACACTTTGGAAGGAACCCTTTTGTTTTGATAAAGTTGTGGCTATATGGTATTACATGTTTAGCTAAATGTATATATTATAAGTATTTAATAATAGAAATTAAAAAGTAGTATTTCATCACTGAAATGTTTTGGAGCCAGGCTTGGGGGAGGGCAGCAAGCTCTTGCAGTTTCACATGTATTCAATTTTTTTCAGGATGGCACTGGATCCCTAAAGCGCAGTGGTTCCTTTAGCAAGCTCCGAGCGTCCCTTAGGCGCAGCAGTGAGAAGCTGGTTAGGAAGCTGAAGGGAGGAAATTCCCGGGACAGTGAACCAAAGAACCCAGGGTAATTATCTGTTCTTAGCTGTGCTGGTGTCCCTTGGTCTGTGCCCCCCTTGAGCCTAGGGTAGTTCCTAGGGCAGTTCCCTTCCCTGCTTAGCTAATTGCTTATGATACACAGCTGTAGCTTAAAGAAAAAAAAAATAGGAAATAACTTCTTAAACTTCCACTGTAAGTTCTTTAACATCTGAGGATTTTTATTTGCTTATAAGAATTAAGTCTATTTGAACAATATTTTTTTTATTTTTGCTGCTTTACCTACTTAAAGATTAGAGAAGCTTCATAGAACAATTGATAAATGTTAATTATCTGTGAAATAATCCTTTTCACACAGCAGTGGAGAATAATAAATGTTACTGATTTTTACAGTAAAAGCCTGAATATAGTAAATACGTGACTAGCATTCTTTATTTAGCTTAGTGTCTTGATATAGTCTTGATATGGTTTTATATATTGCTCTGAGCATAAAGAGAATTATCAGCTGAAGCCCCTCTTGCTTTCTGTTTTTGAAAAACTGAGATGTCAGAGAGCAGAGGAGAATGTTGAAAAACTTGAACCTAGTTCTGCATGTTACTAACATTTTGGGCCAGGTGAAGTCAGTGGTAAAAATTCACACTTAATGAGTCTGACTGCTCACTCTTCCCAATCTACCACGGAATTATAGATTTGAATGCATTTAATATTTCTCATAAATCCCTAAAATCATTCATCATTTATTGGCTGCTGCAGAAAGTCGAATTGTTATAATACACCTGCTGTTTTTCATAATGGCACTTGTGGGTGTTCTGGTGACCCCCAGCACAATTGCACTCAATTTTACAGGGCTTTTTGCCCTTACTGTGGAAAACTGGAACTCAGTTGACAGGAAAACTAGCGACAGTTTGAACTTGTGCTTTAAAGTAGTAATTTTGGCAAACTTGGGGTAACTTCTGATGGAGCAACTGAATCTGAGTAATGTAGTAGATGATGATGATGATGATGGTATCACTTGAGACAGGGTCTCAAGGAGGCAGGGTCTCACTGTTTCTGGAAGTGCTCTAGTGAAGTTTTGTCTTACTGGTTTTATGGCTGTAAAACATTATGTACAACTGCAGTACCTGCAGAATTAGCTTCCTTGCATATCTGTTTCAAATTCAGCCTGATCTGAATTTTAGAGTTGTTACTTAAAATTTCACTGCTGGACACTTGATGTTGAAGGCACTGAATGGAATTCAAGGTCAAAATTCCTTTGCATTTATTGATCATTCATTAAGAACTACCTCTGAGATGAGAGCCTGGGAATAAACTATGGAAAGCACGAGATTAGAAGAAGGAAATGTGTAAATGTAAAATGCTTTAGGGAAAACAAACAAAGGCAAGCCAAAATAGAATAAAAGGGAAGTTTCCTTCTTTTTCTCCAGTATTAGCATTTTTATGCATTGGTTTTCTGTTTCTATTCAGTTCTGTCCAGAGTTCATACATCACAGTTCAGGTATATTGTTCTATGAATAGATACATATATCCATAGCTAATTTTGCATTTTATCCTCATTTTTTTGAGATGTGGTAAGGTTTTCAGTTTCACAAAAGCCAGGAGGTTTATTCCTTATTCTTTGTAGTATTTACAGCTAACTCTTTCTGCAGGTAAAGTAACCCCATGTTTATAGGTGTAGAAAATTATGCTTACATATAACTGAAGATACTTGGCTTTGCAGTGGCTGTGAGAACTCACCTGCCTTGTTACTGTCTGCACTTGAGTTGTGTTACCTGACCAAAGTCATCTACCCACGTTAACATGAGTTACACTGTGGGGTCTGTAGCACCAGAGGAGATTTCCTCAGAGGAAGGCATTAATGTGAAACAAGATTGAAAGCGAGGCAATGTTTTTATTGCTTTCCTTTTCTAACAAAATAGTCTTGTTTTTAAATGTCACCATAGTTCTCAAGGAATAATTTATTCTTAAAACTTGCAATAGTGTATTACATTGACAGGCTTTTATGTAGATAGGCACTTTCAGTATTTAAGACAATATATTCTATAATTTCTGTTCTTGTAATATATAGAGTTTTTAAATCATAATTTATATTAGCTGATTTTAATAACACATGCAAAGATTTCTGGTATTAAACACCAGCTTTGTAGGTCATAAAGCATAGCTGTACATACTGATATTCTAAGAAGTAATTTTGATTTCATTTACTGAAGAAACGTCAGTAAATAGAATTGAGGGTTTTTCTGTGCTTCTGAGTGCAACAAAAGGGATATTCAGTTGTCACCGTGCAGACCTTTGAGTTTTAGCTTGTCTGGTAGCTGAATATTACAATACAGACATAGCACACATATAAATCTTCCTTGCAGAGAAGGCAGCCACTCTAGGTAGAACACTTATGTGCCTCCCTCCTTACCAGTGCATTCCCTGCCTGTGTCTCTGGGAAGACTTGACTTTGAACTTGATTTACACCTCTTGTTTATACTCTGGTTCTCTAAATAGGAATTGACAATGCTGGTGTGAGCACTGAATGAGAAATACTTGAATAGCAATACACTCACATCACAGGATGAAGGAAGGACTTAGTGTTGATGTTGTTGCTTGATACAGAAAGTTGAAGAGAAAAAAATGGAAAACTCATCAGGGAAATAATTTCTTTACAATCTCGCAAAACCCTTTTTGACAAATAACAAGTATCAAATAACAAGTAACAAATAACAAATAAAACTGTTCTTTGAAACATTCAATACCTGAAGCAAGGTATCTGTTCTTTATCATATGTCAGAATTCAGTTCTAATATAATTTAACTTTGATTAATTAGTGTTCTTTATTTTTTCACTTCAAAAATTTTGACCACATAGTAGAACAGTTAAGATTTCTAACCTAAAAGGGAAAAAACATGGTTTCATTATTGTGATTATTTATGCACCCAAAAAAATACCTGCATGTTCTTTGTGCAGTTGTGTTTGTAACATGGAGGGAACTAAAAGTGCATTTGCCAGACTAAAGTTCTTAAAAATGTTGATTTAAACAAACCCAAACAAATAAAAGACCAACCGAAAAACAAAGTAGTATTTCAGGTATTTTTTTAATTGGCATTTTAGCAAGAACCTAAAATATGCATGTGAATTTTTACTGGTGGATTTTCTGTTTCCCTGGAATGTTTTCCACAAACCTTTATGCTCTTTTGGAGAGTTTTCTGTAACATTTTATTTGTTTTACAGATTAACTTCCTTTGACTTCCATATATAACCTCTGTTGTACCTGTTTCCTCGAATAAATGAGAGGTGTACACCGTGCATGAGTCCTTGCTTTGTTGTTGCTAACACTCATGTCAAATATTTTAAATTGTGTGCTTCTGGCTTTCGAAACATCCAGATTTAGCACTGGGGAGAACCAGCCAGCCTGTGTTGTGTGGCAGCTGTTGCCCTGTGTTTTGGTTCATTGTCCTGCTAAGCTTTTGCTTTACCAAAGCATTTAAAACTTGTGCTTTTGACTGTTAGCAGTGTTGTTTCAGTAGAAAGAAAAACTGGTTAATATCTAATGTGATCTGTATGGATAAACCTTTCCACGTTACTGGAAGGTATTGGAAAGTTTGCTTCAGCTGGTTGTTTTAAGCTGCAGGCAGCACTGCAGGGTTAGGGCTGCTTGCCTTGTGAGCAGTTCATCAAATATGTACTCAAAGCCCTCATTTAGTTCTGAAATAGAGAACTCATGAAAAATCAGAGCAAATGCAGAACATCCTGAGGAATGGACAGGCACTGGCATAAAGGACATCAGACATTCCATGACAGGAATCTTAGTGCTGATCTTGAATTCCATCACACACACTTGAAAAAAATTTTTGTTAAATTTTGTATATATTTGAGAAACGTAGGTAAATTATTAAACGTAGGTAAATTATTAATCCTCCTCTCCAACAGCAGCAGATATTGCAGTTAATGCAGCAATACTTTGGCTGCCAGTAGCTCCTGGGTAGGTGATCAGTTTCTTGCTCTCTTCCGTTGCTTTCAATACCATATTCCAGGGTGCTTGTTACCACTTCTTGGAGTGTTGTAAAGCCAAAAGCACAACCAAAGTTAACAGCAGCAACCATCTTCATTCCTTTCACTTTGAACTATTTAAAAATACTATTTTAAAATAAACCATTTTAAAATGCTTTTTTAAATTGATTCTGAAGACTTACCTAAATGAGGCAGAAAGTACCAAACTAACTTTCATTGAAGCTTTTTCAAGGTAAATGCTGCGTACACAACAAACTTGTGTTTCACGTGTTTTTTCCTAAACTGTCTGAATGTTTTGATGCTTTTGTAAGAAGCCACACAAAACTGGTAATTAATTAATTAAAACTCAGTGCAAGTCACTGTATTAATTTGAAGCACTTCAAAAATTGGGCTTTTGAGTTAAATCAGTTGCCTGAAAGGTTTAAGCTCTGAGAAGCTTATAATTTTGGGGGGTTTATATGCAATTAGAACTGAATACAAGCATATTTGAAGTTCTGTAGTTGTTACCTGAAAGGCTATCCCTCAGATCAGTTTTGGGGCATTGTTCCCACTCCCTTCACTGTGCATTGCTCGTTGTTGTACTTGTGTTTTTAGAGCTGTAGTTTTCAGCCATTCTGATCAGTTTATCCTTGCATGTTCACTGTCCTGGTTGCAGCATGAAGCGTGCCAGTTCTCTGAATGTTCTTAACATGGGTGGCAAGGCTACTGAAGATCATTTTCAAGTAAGAAGCCCTACAATACTCTCATTAAAATAAATATTGTTAGTAGGGTTTGGGATAAAAAGAGTGTGGTAAATAATAAACCAACAAACTCACAGTGATTGTTAAGATCCTACTTCAGTAAGGTGCTTGAAGTGTGTGCTTAAGGCATCATTCTGTGACACTTTTGTGAATTATGATTAATTTTAAGAAAAGTTTCAAGTCCAGCCAGTGAAGAGCATTGGCTTTTATAGTCCAAGCAGTCTGTGGCTTTGGATTTCTATTCCAGTGGATATGAAACTTACGGAATATTGTGTTCTTGAAAAAGCACCTTAAAAATGCAAGAACTGCTAAAGCCCAGTTCAGTATTTTTTTACTTCAGCCCCTTTATTACAAAGAGCCCTATCATTGTAATTGCTGTACATTACCAGGTTCCCTGAAACACTTCAGTTGTTCCTGAGGTGGCACAGGAGCAGGCTCAAAAGTTTGTCTGATCTGTGTTGTGCTTCTGCTAATAATAAAACCTTACTTTGCTTAACTGTTCATGGTGTGCCCAAGTGCTGCTCCTCATTGCCTGTTTTTACCTAACAAATCACTGTTTAAATTGTCAAATGAGCAAGCAATGTTCTTCTAAAAACTGTGTGTGTTTCACTAACACAGTAACTGCTACTAATTTTAGGAAGGTAAAATTGCTTCTGTACTAACAAACCTGTAGGTGAGGATCTTCATCACCATGTGTCCTAAAGTAGCAGGAAAGCCCCACCTGTGGCTCTCATTGTACTCCCCAGTGGTTTACAGGTGTTGTAACTGTATTATCTCTAATGAATGTGCTGCAGTTCTCTGTGGTTGGAAGTGTAAGCAAAATTTTGCTTAGGGTGAGCTTCAGCCAAAACAAATCCAGGGTAAAGCACAATTCTCTGCAGCAACAGTGCCAGGGTTTCAAAGAGCTGTGTCCTGGGTGTCCCTGATGGGATGGATCCCTAATGTGTGTTTAATTGATGTGACTTCCAGAAGAGTCTTGTTGGTGTTCCCAATGCAATAGTAAAATTGGTTCTCACTTCCTGTGAACTTCCATAATTCCTCCAGTATGGACACCCCTGGAAATTCCCATAACTGGGCTCTTGCATTTTTGGTAAGGCTTGGGTTGGATTGTAAGGGTGTGTACTTTACAGTATTGCTAGTTAAAAATTGGGGGAAAAGATGTTTATTGGGTCTCCAGAAAGCATCCCCCTATCCAGCACAAGTGGTTCTCAGTAGTTCATTATGTTTGTTCACATTTGTTAAAACCAGTACTTTTGTTTGTTTGCTTGAACTGTCTGGACATCTGCTTAATTTCTTTGTTTGTTTTTTTCCCCTCACACAGGAACGAAATAATTGTCTGACAGACTCGCGAGCACTGAGTGTCAGTCATTCTGATTTGGCGCATTGAGATTTGGGACAGAAGCTAGCTAATATTCCTGTGTGAATAAAGAAGCACTGAGACCTTCAAAGCTTTGGTTCCTCATCCTTGTGTATAGGAACACCTAGTTGGTAGATGATGTTGGTTTTTTTCCAACGGACTGCTGTTTTTACTTTTTAAATAGGGACACTTTTAAACACAGCATTAGTGGGTGTTTTCTTCTAAAGGAAAACTATAGATACATATGGCTCATTGCACTGCTCCCATTCATGCTACTTACATAAATTTCTTTAATATATCTGACTATTACAGCAGCAAAAAAAAAAAAAAAGGTAAAAATACAAACACCTTCAAAGTGTACCAAAATGCAACGGTGTTGGAAAATACAAGCAAAATTAAATGTCTGGCAGTAAATACATACAGTGCTGGAGTGAGAAATTGATAAATTTATGTGCATTACTGTAGGAATTCCAGGTGAGCATTCTGTAGTGGTGAGGTTTGCCCTTGCACCACTGATTCTTGTAATGGTAGAAGCCTTGGCTGGCAAAACAGCACTTAGACATGACTGACTTAACCACTAGACTGAGCTTTTAAATCTTACAGAAGTTATGGCTGGGAGTAAGTTACATTTAGATAGAAGGAATAGCAACACCTGTGACCATAGCTTTTGATAATGTAAGTCTTAGGGCACAATAATCAACGGATATAGGGTGGTTTGTGTACATCAGGAGAAATGGAAAAAACCTTTACCTTGTGTGATTGAAGAATACTCAAGTTTTGGACTGCAACTGTCCCAGAGCAGGTGCTGCTGCTCTTAGGGAGACATCAAGCCTCAGGTTGACTTTCTTGCTTGTCCACTGGAATTCACAATCCCATTCTCTGTTTGCTGAAAGTGCCCAACGTTTCCTTATGCTGATCCCAAATCCTGCCTTTCTCCACAATAGCCAGTGACAGCAGAAGCAGGCACCTGCACGCCGGGATGTTCCACTGGGGAGTAGCTGCTCTGCAAGGACCACTCAGTGCTAAGGGCCCTCGTGGAAGCACTCGATGGCCGTAAGTGGCAAGTGACCTGTGTGACCACATATCCATGTTAAATCCACTTAGGTTAATATATATATGCTGTCTGTATACAGGACTGCTGCTGGAACTAAGTATGTATGTTTTAAGGATTTTATAGACATTAGGATTTCCTTTTGCTTTTCTGTAAAGCTTGTAATTTTGTTCATCTTTTGTACAAATTCTTAGTCGTGTGAAGTTGGATGAGAAAGTAAAAGCAAGCAGTGTGTGTGTACAAATATATTTGTGGTCATAGTTGTGAGTTGGAGAATGTTGAACAAAATTAACTTTGGGAAAAGCTGGAAAATTCGTTCAAGGTCAGCACGAGGTGAAGGAGGTAAAATATAGGAACATATGTAAGTTTTAGTATTTGAACAGGCTGTGAAAAGTCATTAGAATTAGTTCTTAGTAGGAGTATTTGACTGGGTTTGCACCTGCTTTTAAGTTGGTTACAGTAACTGATGCAAAGAGTTGTCTGTGTAATGCACTTAACAATGTTTACCAGGAGGTACCTGAGCATCCCTGCAAAGGAAGCTGCCCATGGTGCACCTGCTTTAGAGACAGTTTAGGAATGGTGAGAGACAATGCTGCTAATAATTATGTAGAAGTTTTAGCACTTAGTGCAATTCATTAATGAACTCGAGCAGGAACAGGTTGTTGCTCGGTTATCTTAAAAATAGATACTCATATAATGTTGACTCTTGAGTTTCAATCTTTTTATTAAGAGCTTTTTATATTAAAAAAATAAGTAATATATATACTTCTTTTTTCCCCCCTAAAGTAAAACATGTTCTGTGTCCCCACTGGTGAACTGGGCTCTGTGCACAAAGGCAGACTGGGCTGGCTTTGCTAAAAGGACCGTGTCAGGCTGTCAGGCCAGGGATGACCATGTCCAGCCCCTTCTCCGGCCAGGAACAGCTCCCTGCAGATTCCCAGAGCAGTCCCTGTTCCACACCAGGTGCTCCTGCTGCTGGAGAGGCTCCATGGGCCCTGCCTCACCTGGAGACACCCATGAAAGTCTGGCTTCCAAAAAACCCCACAAAACTATTCAGACACAAAACTGGTTCAGTAATAAGGAATTACTTAAACTGAAGGATGTGATTCCCACATTCATCTTTCAACTTTGAAGGAAAACTACTTTTTGCAGCCTCTCAAAAAAAAACCCCAACCAACTGTAAATAGCAGTAAATTATGTAACCATGCCAAATGACAGTGTATGGTGAGTTTCAAAGTGCAAGACTGTGGTATGTTTATGGTGACAGTGAGGGAACTTTCTTGCTGTTGGTGGCATTACTAATACTGTGCTTTTAAATGTTTTAATCCTTTATATAGTATTTTAAAGTGTGACGGAAGGTTAAGCTTTTGAGCTAATGTTTATTAAACGATTCTTATATTTAAAAGGTTCTTTTTTTTTCTCTGAGAACAAATTTCAAGACTTCTTTAATCCATAACTCCCTGAGAACAGCAGCCAAGTCCTTACTGTTAGGAGCCAGTGAGCTGTTTGCAGTTTGAGAAGAACTCATAAAAAACAAAAACCAAACTGAAGTCAACATTCCCTGTTGGGAATGATCATGGATGAGTTACTGTCAGGATGTGGTTTGTGTACATTTGTATTTCTAACAGGCTTCTCAGCTCACTTCCACACAAGATTTTCTTTCTGGGTTCCCTCTTGTAGGCTTAGTTGTACATTTACATTTACTTAATCACTTTACTTAGTTGTAGCTAAGAGTCTGCATAAAGAATACATCCAGAATATCCAATTGTATAATTCTTGGATGTCTTCAGCACCAAACTAAATCAACAGCTCTGATGAAACAGAAAACTGGAAAAGACCTTTAAAATTGACAGACATGTTGTTAGGAAAACTGCAGCCTTGGTAGTGTGTGGTTGTGTTTTTAATCTGGTCTTTTTGTCCCTGACTAACTTTTGAGGGTGAACTTGAATAAAAACATAATGAGGACTCCAGGTTAGGCCTCAAATTCTGCAAATAGTGGTGAGTCCAGGCTGTACAGCAGGATGTGGGATGAATGGAATTGTTACTGATAGAAAGGTGCTTGTTGCCCTTCTGTCTCTGGTTGTGTGCTATATTGGCAATATTTGGTCTTGAGTTTAGATCTTACTAAATAGTCTTATAAAATGTAACTGTTTCCTTATTTGTTCCTCTTCTAGATGAGTAACTGACCTATTGCTGTGGTGTGTCTGCACTTAACACAATGCAAAAAGAGTCAGTTATCTACAGTTTGTACTTTTTCTTACAATAAATTATACCCTCATCCCCCAAACACTCCTGAATTGTAAATTAAAAGGGTTTTGAGCTCAAGAAGTAACTGTACTTAAATTGTATCATTTAAATCCAGGGGTTTTGCAAGTGGTGTGGTTCTGTTGTAAATACCTAGTAAAAGGGGTGTGCAGTGCTACATTGGCAGTGTGTTTACAGTAGTTGATGAGTTTGAGTCACTTTGGTTTTCGTTATGCAGGTCAGATGTTGTGAGAAAATGGCATTTTTGGTCATGTTAGTCTGTACTGAGAGAATAAATGTTAGCAGATATGATGCTGTGAAGTTTAATTTCATTGTCACCGATTTACAGAAGTACATGGCGGGGGGGTGGGTGTTCTAAATATTGAGAATTGAAGATAATCTGAAATATCTTCATAGGATTACCTTTTTCCCCCTAAACCCATTCACAGTCATGCCAGTACACTGAAGAGTTGAGGTCAGTAGTTAAAACAGCCTGTAACAAAGCAAGAAGCCAAACAGTGTGGGGATCTGGTAGAGGTCAGAAGGCCCAAGCTGGGGTGCTTTATGCTCACAGTGAAGTTACAGAACTTCCTGTTACAGCTGCTTGTAAATGAGAAATATTTAGGGAACCACAGTTGGAAGTTCATTTAATACTCCAGCTCTGTCAAACAGGTGGAAGCTACTCTTACACTGTGCTGGCACACACAATGGAGAGAGTGACTAAAATGTGGATACAGCATGGAACAAGCAAGGTGAAGCATTTTTAACACCAGATCTGTCCTTGGACTCCCTGTATTTACACTCTCAAGCATGGAAAGTACCAAGTCTTTAGTTTTAAACTGTAGTAGAAGCATTTTACTCTAGTGGTGTTGGGTTACAGGATCATTCAGCCAGGTCAGTTCCATGCAATCAGGAATGGTATTTTCTGTTTTCTAGGACTTGGTTTAAAAAACAAACTCAAAAGCAAACCCAGAAAACTATTTGTAATGTCAGCGTTTCCTTGAGGGAAAACACACAGGACATCCCCCCACACACAGCCCCTGATACTTGACTTTGTTTGATTTAAAACAAAACAAAATAAAAACCCTTCCAAGACTGGCTTTCAGATGCTGCATTTGATCTCCATGAGTAGTTGCTGCTCCTCACAGCTATGGTTGAAATCCCACTGAGAGTTCAGCTGTGTCTTACCCCGTAAAACTGCAGAAAATAAATTTCCACAAACATTACCTGTAACAGTAACAAACCAGTGTGATTTGAACAAGAAACATTTAATGAAATTGTTCAGCATGTTTTATCACATCTGTTTTGTTAATAGGTCGGTTGTGTAAATTCTTTACTAAGTACAAATTAATTTGGTTCTCCTTTTCCAAAGCAGCGATCCCAGAATCCTGTTTGAGCTTTCTGCTGAAAAAAGCCTCTTCAAATCCATCACAGATTTGTAGTTTAATTTGAGAATGTTTGAAGTTTCTCAAGTGTCATTTAACATTTCAAAGTGTAGAAAAATATTTAAATGTAGTCTTGCAGGATAAAGACTTAATGCATTCTAGACTGTAAATCTTCTTTGTAAAAACAACTTCAATTTTTTTCTTGTATAGAAACAAATCTCAGTTGTGAAATCCAAAGATGAATAAAGCTGTATAAAGGGAAGGTTCTTAAATTGCATTTATTAAAACTTGAGCATGTTTCAACACTTTTAACACAAGGCTTCAAAAGACTGTGTCAGGTTCCCATAAGGGTTTGCAGCCCCAACGGTGCACTTGGGTTGGATGGACATCCTGGGCTGCTGCCTGGGGGTGGGACTGAAGGACAGGGCAGGAACTGGAGTGACTGAGTGAGCTGTGAGCCTCAGTAGGGCTCAGCTGGATTTGTGATTCTGGGGTTTGTGTGTGCTGAACAGCCTGGAGACAAACTGTAATGCACTCTGACTCAGCTGGAGAGGGAAATAATCAACAAACCAAGAGGGGCAATGACAGAACACTTGAGCAGGTAAAATGTTACTTGTATTTGTTGGTAAAAGTGTTTTTCACCAGGTAACCTGAACTTGGATTACAGACCCATCTGTGACTTCTAACAGCTGGGGCCCCTTCCTGCAAGCAGTCAGGTTGCAAAGAAGAGTGATCAAAGTATTTCAGACTGAGCTTTAAGGTGTTTCACGTTGTTCTGAACATGGCTGACAGCAAGGCAAACTCCTGGGATTGGAGCCCAGGATTTGATGAGGCTTTTTGGTAGACGAATATCCAGGTAGGGGTTGATGACTCCCATTAATCAGATACATCTCTCTGCCTGGTTTTTTCCTGATCAACACAATAGGATGAACATTATCTTGGCTGCACTTCCAGCCCAGATACACAGGCCAGGAATAGAAGAGAACTGGAATGTTACCTGTGCTGCATTAGTTGATCTTCATTGATATTGTTAAGAAGGAGGCATGGAAGGTGAGGGTTTGAAGGAGGTGGCCCTGCCTCTGAGCTGTGGCACTCTCACTTTTTCCTTAGAGTGCACAAAGGTTTCTAAGCTTCATGGTTGGATTTTATTAAAAAACACTGTGCAGTCATTTCCAAATACAGAGAATTAAGACATTTTAGAAAAATTATTTAGACACAACTTGTGCTATTTGCACAAGGTCCCCTGAGACATCTGAAGGGGTTGCCAAAGGCACTGAAAGCAACTCGTCCTTTCTGCTTGCTTAGTGTCCTTCTTTCAGATTCAAGCTGTGCCTGTTCTCCTCTGGCAGTCACACAGGGTCTTTTTTGCTTGAGTCATACTCGGTTGTCCCTGGAGAAGTTTTTTGCCGTAGTTGCAGCTGAGGCAGTGTATAGCCAGGCAGAACTTCTCCTTTCTGCTACCCAGCTGCACGCTTCCACATGAAAAGATGGATGAATGTCCTGAAGGAGTGTGACTGGGGAAAGGCAGAGGGGGCAGCTGCTTCACAAATACAGGGTTGCTTGGCCAAAAGGCAGACCTGAGCAATGCAACTCCACAGAAACACCTGCAGTTCTCGTCTGGGCCAGCTGGGGAAGCAGCAGCAGGAGGGGAAACCTAAAAGCTTGATGAGTGTGTGATACAAGTGATCACTCCCTGATGAGAGCAGGCACCCACAGAACAGAGGCCTTTGGAAAGTGCTACTTCGCCTGGCTTGCTTCCAGATGGAATAGAGCAATGGAAAAATTCAGCCATAGGAAGAGTGGATGTCATGGCAGTGGTCTGAGGACAACAGAAAAATACGACAAAAAGCAGAAAGATGGGAAGGAAAACCATGTGAAGCTGTAACTAAACAACAAAAATCACCTGAGAAGAGCAATAGCATCTGAATGGATGAAAACAGCTGAAGGTGCCCTTCAGGATCACGGCTGAGCTGAGAGCCCAGCAGAAGGGACAGCAGGCAGGAGAGGCAGCAATCCAGAAGCCCATGAAGAATGCTGATCCAGCAAAACAGAGCAGGGTGGAGCATCAGGAAGAACACAAAGAGAGACCTTTGCCCTGAGGTTACACAGCTTCAGCAATGGGCAAACAACAAGGGGATGGGGGATGTGGTTTGCTGTCTTTCAAATGAAAGATTCTAAAGAGTCTTTTGCTAAGAAGGGAAGGGACTGGAAAGCAGGAAAAGAGTGAAAATGAGCCATTAAAAATCTTTCTTAAGAGTACTGTGAAGCCAGATACACTCATCTAGTACAAAGGCAGTACAATTTTAATTCTTACAGTAAGATGTAAAAATCAAATACCTTTATGGTATTATTTTCTTTAAAATCTTAACAGGTGGTTTTAAAATAGGACAGCTGCTGAAGAATGGCTATCCTGAATTGGCAGCATGAGACCCAGAACCAGCAGCAGGGAACATTAACTGGTTGGATTTCGAGTCCCTTTGGGTCTGGAAAGAGAGGGTACACAACTGCAGTAAATGCTGTTTCCAGATTAGCATGCTATTAAAACAAAATTAGGCATCAGGTCTCTTCCATCATGGGGATTGCTACATCCACTCCACTGTGCAGCCTCCACTTGCCCACAGCTTCACTCTCCTTCAGAACCTTCAGGACGTTGATCTTAGGAGGAAAAGGTGAATATCCAAGTGTATAAAGATCTTTCACAATGCAGACAAGGCTAACTGTAGTCATACCATTGTCCATATACTTCACCATCCATTTCTCTCATCTGGAAGAATTGCATTTTACCGGTAATTCTTCCTGATGCAAAGTAGTTCTGATACATTTTTGGAGCAGAATGCTTTACTATGCAGAAGAGTTATTTTACTCCTTTTACACCTTCCAACTGTACTGTGTAGTAGCAAAAGGATGGAGGGAGATGAGGAGCAAAAACTACCCTTAAAGTCCTCATGCTTCCAGCGCAGGGTGATGCCACTCCAGATGATTGTCCAGGCAGTGGTACCCGGCTGACCATCAGTCTCATCAGCAGCTGATTGGACCAGGTTATTCCAAGTGCTGGAGTGACTCTGTTACCCACTACCCTGTAAAGAAAGTATTACACATTTCTGCATGCATGGATTTCATATGAAATGTCTTCACTTCTGTTGTAACAAAATTACACCAGAAGACATTGTTTACCATTTCTCTAACATATATTGAAAACTATAGGTCTTCAAGGACAGAGGTGACAGGATTTGCTCACAAAACTTAGATTCTCCCTGTGGCAAGGAAATAGCTGGAGGAAAAGTGCTTCTATACAGAACAACTGTCATTTCAACTGCAGCCATGGGGAATACCTACCTCAGTCTGGACAGGCCCTCTTGCAACAGGAAAACCACAAAAGAAAAATGGTTGAAATTTTAATATTTGAATTGTGTAACTGATGGCCTTGGATTCTGTTTGCAGGTATATTTAGAAATGTTGGGTAAACAGAACACTGCATATGTATGACTTTCAACCCAATGTTTAAAACAATTCTTTTCCCTGGAAAAGTGCAATTTGTCCAGTAAAATAACTACAAGATAACCACGGAAAACATAATTGAACCTTGTTCTTTGTCAGTTATGGAATCTGAAGGACACAGTGAACTTCTCAAGCACCCATTTATTTAGCATCCAGCCTATGTAGTAAATCAAGGTTATATTAGGATTCAAACAACACATATGTACATTTGAATCCTGTTAATATCTTGGTGTCAAAAGTTACTATTTTGGGGTTTTTTTAGCCCACTAACAAAGCCAACTGCTACAGTTTGGTTGCTATATTTTTTAAGCAGACAGAAGGTGCACAGAGTTATATCAGAGACAAGAAGAGATGCAAAAATACTCTTGTGTAAGCAGGTACACCAGCCATTAACTCCAGGGAATTTTTCCTGCTAATTTGTGATTAAGGGTTACAATGTAAGTGTATATGACAGTTTCTTCCTCTTCACAGCACAAGTTAGTGCTGTGTTAGTTAGTCCAGCAAAGCCAGCATTGCTGGGTAAATGCCCCACTGCTCCTCACATGATCTCATAGCTTACACTGGCAGTACAAAGGACAGAGAGGTTCAGTGCTGCTGTGTTTGACATTGTCACACTGTGTGTGGATGACTCACCTACAATTGCACTGAGCAGCTTCAGGCTCACTCACTGCGTCTGTCACCTGCAGCACAAAAACAAGGTTTGCAGTTGACCTGGGGTTATGTTTGTATTGAGCAAGCAGGAAGGCACAGAGAGGAACAGACAAGAATATCCAAGTTATTGGATCATATATTTAAGTTAGAAACCCCTTAGTCTTTCAAGGCAAGCTAAAAGGGAGTTGTGAATTACAAGCTGAGTTTACAGTGTTAGAACTATTTAGCAAGCTACAGCTTACATGGATTACATTACTTCTAGATGCTTAATTTGTTAAAAAAACAAACAAACAAAACCCCCACATGTGCAAAACTGTTCCAATGCTGTAGATAAAACTACAGTCTCCCAAAGGTGCCCTGTTCTCAATGATTTCACTACCTTTGAAGTTTCCCAGTGGCCTACTTGCACATTGACTTACCCCTTCCCAAGGCCACATCCGAGTGTGAATGTTTCACCTCTGGCATTCATATGCTCCTTAAATTTGGGAATGAACTAGGTGCAGTGTCTTGCCTTGTTTTTTCGAATACTCTTTCTGACCAGTATCATTCTGGCTTTGTTTTGGTGCAGCTCAAGTCAGTGCATGCACTTTAGTGCTTCAGTAATCTCAGCAGTTACACAAAAATGCTGAGCTCCACAGAAATGCAGCAAAATCCCTGGAGTTTCACGGTCTCCTGGAATATAACTATGCCTGTAGTTCCCAGAGCAATCCTGCTGGCAATGGCATTTGAATCCAGTGTTAAGAACTCTGTTATTTTTGGTTTGATGCTCTGTGCAGTTGCTATACATACCTATTTTTGTTAGCTTTAGTGGGCAACTTTTGAAAACATTAGCAATCTATGAACAAATAATAAATTTAAGAGCAGTTAACATTTACTGAATTACATCAGTTTCAGGAAGCTTCAGTTTCCATCAGTCATTAATACTCAGCTGACAGTGGTAAATACAACACCCTGAAATCTGCATTTACACAGATTGCACCATCACCCTCCAGCCATTTATTAAACAGTCCCTATAGAACAAGAAGCAATCTGATATCATACCTGATTAATGCACATGATGGGAGTCCTGAACCTAGTGCTCAAGCTGTGCAGCTGTGCCCCAAAGGTCTGCAGGTAGCGAGCCTTCACTGCAGACTCGGAAGGGCCGAACTCGCAGCGGAACAGAGCGGCGATGGAGTCGATGACCACGAGCCTCACCATGCCCCGGGCCAGCAGCAGGGACAGCCTCCTCGTGATGCACTGCTGGAAGGTGTCCTGCCACACACACAGCCACGGTGACACAGGGCAAAGAGCCCTGCTGGCACAGCAGAGTGAACTACAGCATCACCACTGCAACACGAGCTCAAGGAATTTCTGATTGTGAAAACAGCTCATGGATCTCTAAGTCTCACCAGTAACCACATCTGGTGGTTTCACTGAAAACTGAAGAGACCTAACTGCAACCTACAATTACCTGCAGCTCTGACTTTACTGATACTTCAAAATCTCAAGGGGGTAATACTACAATCCTAAACTGTTCCTGTTTTTGTAAAGTAATAGAATGTTAAGGAGTTGAAATGAACCTTAAAATCATCCAGTCCCAAGCCCCTGCCATGGGCAGGAACACCTCCCACTAGACCAGGTTGCTCAGAGCCACATCCAGCCTGGCCTTGAACAGTGCCAGGGATGGGGCAGCCACAGTTTCTCTAAGCAACCTGTTCCATTATCTCACCACCCTCATAGTAAAGAAATTCTTCCTAACATCTAACCTAAATTTCCACTCTTTCAATTTGTACCCTTGCCCTATCTCTGCAGTTCCTGACAGAGAGTCCCTCTCCATCTTCCCTGCAGACACTGGAAGGCTCCTATGAGTTCCCCACACAACCTTCTCTTCTCCAGGCTGAACAGCCCCAACTTTCTCAGCCCACCCAGGAAGGAGTGGTTCTCACTGAAACATTCAGGACTCTAGACTACCATTAAATATTCCAAACAAGTTACAGATTGTGCTGCTCTTCCACTGATGACCCATTAACAGTAAAATACTCATCAAGTCTTAGAAACATTCTTACTTTGTGCTACTACTTACCAGGTCTGCTGCTTGCTCAACAAAAATACTGTTTCCAAATCTGATCTTCTGTATGATTTCAGCTGGAACATCTGCCCGCAGCTTGTGCTGTTGATCTATGAGCTGCTGCAAACGTTTGCTTGGGAACACATCTTCTGTACAAATGTAGACAGCTCCTGCAGCCAAGGAAACCACCTCTGGTTACAACAGGGCTCTTACACAGTTTTCTTAACACCACACAAATTATATCAGACATTCTGCACTCAAAAGCTACACATATCAACCTGGAAATTCACGTTGGGTTTTTTAGGGTTTTTGGTTTTTTTTTCTTTTGCAACCATGTTGAATCAATGATGAACAAAACCCCCACTCCTCTGACTTCCCTGCAGTTGCCTGGTCCTTTTCTCAGTGCCAGCTGGGACAACTGGATTTTGTCTCTCCACTGGGTGACACTCACTGTGCACAGCTGTGGAACAAGTGACCACCTGTCCTTGGGGATCAGAAGTGTCACAGTTTATCCAGCCCACAAAGAGTGTGACACTGCACAGTCTGCCTGTTTCAGTCAGAAATCCAAAACACAGCACTATTAAAAATATAACTGTGCCAGCCAAAAGCAGTGCTAGTATTTTGATTCATGTCACTCAGTGTTTTCAAGCTTCTTGGTTTTAAATTTACATATAGAAGGGTACTGATCACCACAATTTCTAAGCCAGTTTTAAGAGGATCATTCATCCAACCTCATTGCAACTAACTTCCTGAAAATTCTTATTAGATAAAAAACATTATACTTTAATCACATTACTGTGAGTGATGTCTGTAGATTTTCACTGTGGTTTCTGGTTAACAAGTAAATGTTACTGCAAAGAAAATTACCCATACACATCAAAGGTGTTGAGAAAACAAAGCACAAATAAAAGCAGTAGTTTATTTAAAAAGTGTTGCTGTTATTGCAGAACTGACCAGAATAGTTTAGACTTAGATGGCTAAACCTAAGGATTAAGCCCACTCACTACAGTGGCTGAGGCTGCTAACACAGCTTGGCAGATGTGTTTGGCAATGAGAGACATCCTGAACATTTCCACACCAACAGTCCATCTCAGAGTTAGCTCTCCTGAGAGCAGAGAGTCCCATTTCCAGATGCAACTTCCAGATCTTCTACACACTCCACTGAAAAAAGTATGAAACGATATCCAGCAGTGGAAACGGAAGTATCTCAGGACTAGATCAAGCAAAAATTAATGGCTATTAAATAAATAAAAATGTTTTGCTGATGGACATCTGTATAAGACAGGGTATTGAATCCTGAAAATCTTCCATATGAGACAAAGAGGAATCTAAGCCTAATTTGTTTTAGGACTTCATTTGAACTCTCCCCAACACGCTGTAAATTCACCTGTGAACAACACACCTATCAGGTCATGCAAAAAAATGTACCCATGCCCACTAATTTAAAAAAATGGTCTTTGACAGGCAAGAATTAAAGACCTTCCCCAATTATTAACAGATTGGAAAAATATATCATCAGTCACACCTCCCAGAGGAGGTACTGAAATGATTCTAGAATTTCTATTTCCGTTCTACCTAATGACAGGTTCAAATTATAGTTTGGCTCCTTTTTACTTTCCTTGGCCCTGACAGGCAATAGTATTTATCACTAGAATTTGGTCTCCATTCTTAATTCCCCAATTGCATTATATTTATGCAATTCTGTAAAAGGGAACCAAGGGCTGTTGGGAGTTTTCATTTGACACAGAATAAGGACTACAGTAAAGCCTTAGTGATCAGAGCAGACATGACCTGACCATGAATACTGAACTACAACATACATGAAATGAAAAATTTGAACCATGAATGTTTTCTATTCTTATCCCACTTTCTTCCTAGCATTTGAGAGGATGGAATTCTGAATGTTAAACTGTGGGCTTAAATGCTGTCTCTGGTAATTGCAATGACTTAAGTCATACACAAGACCTGTAGACATAAATGAGCACATAAAGAAATTTCCATCAGCTAAGGAGAAAAATAAAAAACAATTTAAAAAATTTTTAAAATTACTCCAGTTACTCAAATCCATTAACTTTACAATGACATTAGCAGCTTGTAGAATACTTTGTGAACCTGTATGAAGCTCAGGCAAGAAAAACACAGTGAACTATTAATTAAATTGCTTAATTGTTCAAGGCTTTTTAAATTGCTAATGATCAAACAGTTAATTAGGTGAACCTTAATTTTCTTGAGTATTTCTCTAGGTTCATTTCGCCTAACTGGACTAATTTTCATATCACTTTCCAACTTGACAGAGACAGCTGAGTATCAGACAGGCAGGTGAGTATCTTTACTAAGGGCATTCCTATCAAATACTCAGTTTCATGATTTCTAAAAAGCCAGTAAATCAAGAAACGTTTCTAAGCACAAATTTGGCATGACATACACCTAGCACAAACCCTCACTGAAACAAACCAATTAGTACAACAGTTACACCACAAAACTGAAAATCCTTATGATGCAAATTCAAACCCAAGTAAACAAACAGAAAATAAAGTAAACCCCCTAAGATACATAGCTTCCTTAAACCCACGTGGTTTCTGAATTTCATGCTAAAAAAACCTGTGCTAACTTGTGTTGAGACAACAGTTCCTAAAGTAAAACATTCTGACCTTCTCAGTCACCATATTTATTCAAGCTGACTGCCTTTTGCACAATATTGCCTAATTCTGAAAGACAGGGATTTCTGTACCATAAATACTGGGCTCACAGAGAAATCATCTGCTTTCTAAAAACCAAACCTGCCTTAAGCAGAACATTCCTTGTCCTCTCCTTGGTTTACTTAGAAAGGATGGAATGTCTGTTACTTTAGATTTCACTGTCACTGGGGTTCTTTCAGATGCAGATTTGCATTTCTAGATAGATCGATGTTCCATTGATTAAATAATTGTATTTTGATCCAGAGTTATTGCAACATTCAAGACACTTCAAAACAGATCTGAGAAAATGGCTGAAAAAAAAATTACATATTTTCCTGGAGAAAAAGAAATGTAATTTTGTCCTAAAGCTCTTGTTTGCTGGTAATTTCAATAGTGTATAAGAACAGACAGGTACATACACAAGGCAGAAGCAGAAGAGTATAAAACAATCAAGAATCTTCTGTGTTATAAACATATGTAATGCTAGTCCAGTTTCACAGTTACACCTGATGAACAAGTTAATTGAGGCAAATACAAAAGGTAATCCTACAGCTGTAATACCTGTAGACAAGAAAAAAGAGCTGGAGAAGCAAAAATGCAATCCTATCTGTTCCACTACTCCAGCAACCTCAATTTAAAATTCTTGATCAATACATACACACTATCCTCATGGTAAAATCATGATAGCAATTTTAATGTTCAAGGTAACATAGTTATTCAGGTAATTTTTTTTAGGGAAAGACTTGTAGGAAAAGAAAAAATATTCTTTCATAGGAACAGATCTGCTACACAGACTATCTCCTGCCTCAGTTTAGTTTTGTAGGGCTAGAAGAGACTGACAAATAACTAAATTCAGTGTTAAAGGCTGATGCCTAGTTATGAGACAAAAGCACTTAGCAGTCACAAAGCTTTAATGGTGAGTTGTCATAAGCTAAATAAAAAGAGGAGAGGGCTACAACACAAACAGAAAAGCCCATGGCACTGTGCTAGTTACAGATTCTTGGGAAGCTGCCAACACAAGCCAAGAGTTAGGGTAGGAATCACTTTTGAGAAAGAAGCTGAGACATGCTCTTAAGAATTCAGTCAGAGATCACCTAAGAATCTTTCATCACAGATCCAGCAAAACCCAAACAGAAATCAGCTATTTTGTCAAATCTATTATACAGGCCAATAAATGTGTTGTGCTGGTTGTTGACAAAAAAATACCACCAAAAAAAAAAAATATCAAACAAACAAGAATAAAACCCACTAAAACCCCTCAGCCTCAAAAAGGAAAAATTTTGATTCCTATGATCATAATCTGTCATGCACCAAACCAGTTTATTACCAAGAATCAGTTGCAAACTTTGTTTTCTAATTTAGAATTCTAATATGGATATTAATTTGTCCCATTATATTCATGTATTACTTACAAATATGGGCATATAAAATAAATTCAGCCAACACACAACTGAACACAACTGACATTCCTAGAACAGCAGAAAGATATCCTGGAGGCAAAGGAGGCCTTTGTTTGCTTTGCTGCCAACCTCCTTGCACTGAGAATTATAAACAAGACTAGCTCTAAATGTAATGAAGTAAATGTTTAAAGAAATGTATTTCAACATCACCACTTATGAGAAGGGAAGTTTCTAAGCACCAAAAAAATACAGTGCACCATAATTTTAAATCAGTAACAAATTTTAGCACTGAGATTAATCTTCCACTGGTAGTGCCAGAGTTTTGTGAGAGTTTCTAAGTGCTGCTGTTCTCCTCAAGTTTCCTGAAGGATAAAACTCCTCATAGTTTATGTAAGCTTTAATTTCTGTACTTCTCATCAGAGGCTCAACACAAGAGTGCCATTTGGGTGTTCTGCTTCTGTACCTCATTCTGGTTTGCTCCTTGATTTCAACATAAACAGGGAAAAGTGCTGGAGCAGGGATAAAAATGTATTTGCATATAAACTACGTGCAGCAGTTAGCAGCAACACACAAAGGAACACATCAAAATATAATTGCTTCTGCTCTGATTAATGACATAACGTAATGTAAGCCATGGGCTACTCACAGCCCTTTAAGCAAGATCTTAATTTGTACAGTCCATGGTTTTTCCACATGGGTGGATACAGTTCAAGACATTAGTAAGTTTCCCCACAATGGGCCACTGAGCTGCCAGATAAAGCCAGGGCTGTGTGGAAGGAGCAGCAAGGTCACAGGCAAAACACACCTAAGGCAGACTACCAGAATTCTCAGGAGTGACACAGGTTTCCTCCCTTTCTACTGCAGCATAGAATAGAGGAAAAAAAAAAAAAAGAAGAAAAAAAAAACAGAAAAAAAAGAAATTAGGAGTTAGAGGAGTTAGATTAATGTGATATAAGAGTAAAAAAAACATACTCAAATCAAAGAACAAACTCATAAACTTTGGCAAACCCAGGAAAATCACAGGTACAAAATACTATTACCTTTCTTCAATTACATTTCCATCAATTTTATTCTGTAAATCAGTATAATTATTGTTGCCAAAACAAATAATATTTGAAATCTCCAGCTAGGGAATATATACCATATACCAAGATGTTTGTGGAAAGTTACCTGCTGAGCTGTTTTGCTGAGGTAGTTACCTGAGGAGTCAATGAACACTCATGACAGCAACACTTTTCTTATATTGTTTGAGTGTATTCAGTTTAACCCAGAGTGGCAGGCAGGCAAACAACAGCCAACAGTAACTTTGAATTAAGTTATGTTGTGCTGCAGGATGTGAACAGCAAGCTTTTCTCTCTCTAAAGACACATTCATTACTCACTAACTGGCTTCCTACTGAAGTTAGACATGGACTGAACATGTGCACCTGCTTTAATGATGTTCCTAAAAACAGTATATTCCTCCAAACAGGAAATTAATCTATATTCACAGTTCAGCACTTACCAGACTCCAATCCACCATATTTGTAAGGATATTGCACACACAGGCAGAGCTGTAAACTAATCTGAGTCTTCCCAGCAGAACTTTCCCCAGCAAGCTCCGTGATTCCCACTAAAGGAATTCCACCTCTTAACAAGTTGTCTAGCACTGAACATCCCAGGCTCAGCTTCTGGTGCTGGGAGGTGAGATGATCTTTATCTTGGTAGAGCTGAAGTGCTGCAGGAGTTGGGATTGTTTTTAATAATTAAAAAGAAAAGAAAACAAAACAACAACAACAACAAAGAAAACAAAGTCGTTTCACTTACTATTTTTCCAACACACAATGATACAAAATAGAGGCTGTGTACAAGGTTTATATCTACAAGAGATGCTTTCTTTGTTGATGGAAAATTTCCCTAATTCAGCCTGGTCTTCCCCACCTCCCTCTCCCCACAAGACCTACTGCTGAATGTCTGTTCAAAGATTGATCAATTACACTGAGTTCTTTCCTCCTTTCAAACTTTTTTTCCCCCCCTTTCTCTGCCTCTAAGTTGTCCCTGCAGAAAGCTACACTCTGGGAAAACTTTGACAGCAAGGTTCAAGCACAGCAATTATGGAAATGGAAAGCTACAGCAGAGTATAAAATAGTACAGCAGGCATCTGGTCAAAGCCTGAGCACACATGCAATCACAAGAAAATAGATTTTAAGTACAGAGCTGTCATTAAGGATTTGTACAGGAGGAGCTATTAGGTCCTGCTTGGTTTGGAATGAGGTGTTTATGACAAATCAGTTTATAAAGTTTTTAATATATGATTTAAATTTTTCAACTAGTTTCAGTCCAAAAAGAAAATAGTGAGAGAGAGGAAGAAAGTGTGAAAGAAAAATGAAATACTTTGTTCCTGTAATTAAGTTTTTCAGACTGGAGAATTATTTTGTCCTGTTTCAAGCAGGCTTGATCCTGAAAAATGACACCCATCCACTTCCATTTACCCCCAGGTGTCAGGCAAGCTGTCCTCAGTATAGATAAATAATTCCCTACAGCATAATAAAACCACTTGCATTTTCATTTTACACCCACATTACTGTGTCACTGAGGAGCCAGAACCATGTTTTATCCTAGTGACAGTTACCTTGAGTTTTATACAGAAGACTTTTTTGCACTTGACTGCATTACCTGTGAGCATGCTGTTCCTCCTCAGTGCATGAGAGACTGTTTTCAGCAGACACTGGATGTCTGCACTGGAAAGCTTCATCAGTCTCTGCAAGTCTGCTCCAGAGAGGTTTAAAATCTCTTTTACTGATTTTATGTCAGCTGAAATTAGAGGAATTGTTATAAATACTTTGGGCTGGATTACAATCTTACACAGAAGAGTTTTCCCAATTTCTACTTCTCATTTGCTTCAAGATTATCTATGCTGCATTCTTGTAAGGTGGGAAGGCAACACTCACTTTGAATGTACCAACAAAAGTTTGTTTGGAAAACAAAAATTGTTTGGAACTAAAATTGTTTGGAAAATTATTATTGAGGCATGGGAAAAAACCAACACTTCTGATTACTCCAAAATCTTCTTTATTAAATACTTAATTACAGTTCTAAAATGTTAGTGTCCATCTGCATGCTTATACCCACAAACACACAATTATGTCAGGGATGTCACTGTGATGACAGATCTGTTAGCGAGACATTAGCAAATTAATTACCTTTTTTCAGGGCAGCAATTGTTTTAGGGTTCAAGTCAAACTGGTCCCAATCCATCTCCTGACACAGCACAGCAACGAGCAGCACATCCCATAATTATCTGTGATTAAAGTGGCTTTATCACAGACAAATGCAAAAAAAAATAGGCATAAATCAGTGTCAAAAGTTTCCAGGACTTTTTGCTATTTTTAACAATGTATTTATCAGTTATCTTAGAGAAGTAACAATTCTTCTGGGATTATTAATATGAGAATTATTGATATTATTATTTTTTATATATTGGCATTATTTTATTAAGGGATGAGCGTGGCCAGAAGGTTGAGGAAGGTGATCCTCACCCTCTGCTCAGCCCTAGTGAGACCATGCCTGGAGTGTTGAGCTCAGGGCTGAGCTGCCCAGTACAAGAAAGACAAGGAGCCACTGGAGAGTGCCCAGGTGAGACCACAAAGGTGGTGAGAGGTCTGGAGAGTCTCTGCTGTGAGGAGAGACTGTGGGAGCTGGGTGTGTTTAGTCCAGAGAGCAGCAGACTCAGAGGGGATCTCATCAATGCATATCAGTGTCAAAGGTGGGTGTCACAGGATGGTGCCACACTCTTTTCAGGGGTACCCAAAGACAGGACAAGGAGCAATGGCCATAAAATAAAACACAACAAGTTTTGTGTCAACATGAGGAAGAACTTCCTTACACTGAGGGTGGCAGAGCACTGGAACTGCTGCCCAGGGTGGTTGTGGAGCCTCCCTGTCTGGAGATATTCCAAACCTTTTCCAAACCTGGGCTCACTGCTGTGTCACTGCTCCAGGTGACCCTGCCTTGGCAGGGGCTTGGACTGGATGATCAGATCTCCCTTCCAACCCTGACTGTTCAGTAATTCAACCCTTTGGCAGAAGTCTTCTCTCGTGGCTGTTTACACAGAACCGATTAGAGTTCAACTAATAATTCTGCAGTTGAGAATTAGTGGTAATTTTAATTGCCTGGAATTCCACATGGTGCTTTTGCTCTGGACTGAAGCTCAGATAAGCTGGACAGTCATTTCTGCCCTGTCAGTTTGCACATGAGGTTTTCATTTTCAAATATCAGAAAACCTCACACACGAGCCATTTGGGATGACCCAGGATTATTCATGCATTGGACAGTCAAATATACATTTATTAGCTGAAAGCAAATTTAACCTTAAATGGTTAAAATCTGTTTGTTTCTCGTAGTGACAACAAACAGCTCTTTCGATACTTTGGTCCAAAACACAATAGTTTAGCACTGTGGCTGCCTGGAAGAGCACTGTGAGGTTCCTGGCATTACTCTGACAATCTCTGTGAAGGACTGCAGCAGACAATTCACATGTATATGTGAACACACGACTTTGTGAACAATTCCTTTTCCAACACGGGGAGAAGTTGCGATGGATGCTGATGACAAATAAAACCTGAGAGGACAGAGCTCCACTCAAGCAACACCTATTTAAAACAACATTCTAGGAGGTTTACAAGTCGAAACTTACCGGAATCAACCATGACTGCGACGACTCTTGGCCGAAGGGCTCCAAACCATCGCGCACCCTCCGCTCGCAGGGAGCCGCTGCACTGCTGAGGCACAGGGGAGAGCCAAACACCGGGAGAGGGGCACGGGGCAGCCGCAGGTGACCAAGGACGGAGCCGGCAGCGAGCCGCGGACAGACACAGGAGGGACACACGGCCGGACACACCGAGGGACACACCGAGGGACACACCGAGGGACACACCGAGGGACACACGGCCGGACACACCGAGGGACACACCGAGGGACACACCGAGGGACACACCGAGGGACACACCGAGGGACACACGGCCGGACACACCGAGGGACACACCGAGGGACACACGGCCGGACACACCGAGGACACACGGCCGGACACACCGAGGGACACAGCGCGGCGCCGCCACAGTGCCCTCAGCCGTCACGAATCCCCCGCCGCCGCCACAGCCAATCAGCGAGCAGCTCGCCCGCCGCAGGCCAATCAAAACCTCCCTGAGCGCCCGCCCCGGCGGGACAGCCAATGGCAGCGCGCCGCTCGCTCTCCCGCGGGGCCGGCCGGGCCGGGCCGGGCCTTGCAGGCGCTCTGCGGCAGTGGCGGCGGGCCGCGGTGGGCCGCGGCGGAGCTCCTGTCGGGGCTCCTGTCGGGGCTCCTGTCGGTGCCGAGCCCATCCGCCCGCGGCTCGGCTGTGCCGCTTCCTCGAACGCGGAACTCGGGGCGCGGCTGTGGCGGCCCCGCCCTTCGCTTCCGGGTTGCGGGCACGGAGGAGGGCGGGAGTAACACGGAAGGGGACACGGGACTGGCTGTAAAGCCCCGAGCGGGTGGGCGGAGTTGGCGAATCGCCGCTTCCTATTGGCTGTTCGCAGTGCCCGTCCCGCAGCCCCGCGCGGCCATTGGCCGGCTGCCGTGCCCGTCGCGCGGCGGCGGCGGCGCGCCGGGGAAGATGTCGGGCGGCGACGCGAAGAAGCTGGTGCGCTCGCCGAGCGGGCTGCGCATGGTGCCCGAGCACCGAGCCGCCCGCAGCCCCTTCGGCCTCGACGAGCCGCCCTGGGTGCCCGACAAGGAGGTACCGCCGGGGCCGGGGGCGCCGCGCTTCCCTTGCCCCCTTCCTTTTCCCTTTCCCCTTCCCTTTCCCCCTTCGCTTTTCCCTTTCCCTGCCGTCAGTGGATCACAGGACGCACGGACAGCGCTGTCACTCGTTCCTCGGGGGGTGTGCGATTAGCTGGTTTTGTGGAATTTGCAGTGGTGTGAAATTCGCGAGCGGTTAGCTGATTTGGAGTGCAGCGAGCTGTGCGGCGCTGTGTGAAATGCTTGTGAGGGAGTTCCTGAGGGCCGTGCGGGTTTAAAACTAATTGCAGGAACTATTTCGGCAATAAGGCTGAGTTGAAGAGCCCTTCTGGCTCCCGGTGTGAATGTCCGTAGTGTTAAACAATCGCCGAACAACTCAGCCTGTTTCAGTCAAGTTTGCCTTTCAGTATTTATCGAGTAAATGAGGCGCTGGTGATATTTTTGGTTTCATGTAAGGAGAGGTGTTTGTCCCCAGTCCCCACAGCCAGATGCTCACCCAACACAGAGCCCATTGTTGGTTTATTTATTTATCGCCAGCGTTCTGTGGTGTGGACACACGCCAGGCATTTGAATGTGAGCGAATGAAGGTTTATTTGAGATGATTTATTTGAATGTGGATTCCAGCCGGGAGTCACCAGCAGAGCTGTTCTTGGGCAGATAGGGACCTGGTTCGGCTGTTTGGTGTGGAAACTCTGAGTCCTCCCTTGGTCAGGAATGAGGAAGAGAAGGTTTTTTCTCCACCTGGTATCTCTTGAGGCAGAAGGTTGTGTATAAAGGTGATAATAGTTCTGGAGGCTTGCTCTGCCAGCACAGCTTCTGCAGCTCAGGCCAGGCTGTGCCGCTATAAAGAGTGGGAATAGTAACTCACTTAGTTTGTCCAAACAACCAAACAATAGTTTGTCCAAAACAACCCTTCTTTTGGAGTTATTCAGCTCATTCTGGACAAGCCATCTGCTGCAGTATCCTGGGGGAATTTTCTCGAGTTATTCTCTCCATACATAAAAACCCCTCCCAGCCCTGAGCAGCAGCTGTTCTGTGTGTTCCATGCGGTGTGGTCAGGTGAATTTCCAGCGGAGTGCCCTGTGAGTGTGTCACAGTGTGCTCTGGGGTCTGGGTGTGTCACACGTGTTTGTCTGGGAGCTTGTGGCAAAGTCTGAGCCCTTCTTGTGCAAGTGGTTTGTTTCCCTTTGTGCTGCTTCTGCTGCCTGCTGAGCGCTCACCTGGCATCCTGATTGATTCCTGACATCATCTTCATCCGGAGAGAGCGTTTGTGTAACAGTTTGCAATTGAAATTAGTTTTCTCCCTGACCTTCTGAAGTGCAGTTTACCATGTCCTTGATTATAACAGACTAGTTTGATTAAGGAAAACAAAGTGCCTCTGACTCAATTCCTAATGTGCACAACCGTCTTAATTCAGCTAAAGATTGTTTGGGGATTGTGGTAGGATTTATTTAAACTAGTTAGGTAAATAATGTGTGTATTTTAGATATATCAGTCTGATGTGTGTTGTTAGTTTGAATTTTATATTACAGTTATATTACAATTTTATTGCAGATGTTCATTCTTAAAATTCAACTTTTGTCCTGTAGTGTGCTGGTCAGTAGGGTGTTGAATTGTGACTGAATATTTGCTGTTGAGAGGAAGTGTGATAGAGGCAAATATTTTAAATGCATTTGTTAATGCAAGATTATGAATTCTTATTTTGTGGCTAGTTATTTTATTAGATATCTGGAAATATTTTGGAGTTCTGACATTCCTTTGGTTAACAATTGCCAAATATGTTACAAACTTTTTCCTTAAATAAAGCAAGTATGTGATACACAGGGAAGTTTGTAAACTCCATGTTTTTGTTAAGAAATTAAAGTTCAAGAGACAGTGAATGAATTAGGCAATGAATTAGCTGAGAATGCTTGCTCTTGTTAGCATGTCAGACGTAATTAAAAATGAAATGTCTGTGTCCAAGACAAGACCTTGAGTGGTATTAGCAAATGCTGATCTGGCTTTTCAAATCCACTGGCTTCTGCTGTGCAGCCACTAACACTCACAAATCCAGTAGCTTTGTTTTTCTTATGCAAGAAGAGTCTACTGGCTTATTTTTTAAAATTAAGGCCACCTAAGAATTATGGCAGTTGGTAGTTTTTTGAAGCTTACATAGCATTGAAATATAATTCAGTTTCTAATTTTTATGGCACAAGATTATACTGTCTTAAAATATCAGTTACTCTGAGGAATTTGAAATGCGAGGCTGAAGCAGGAGTACTGAGAACTTTACTTTTGATAGTCTTATTTGTAATCCAGATAATGAGTTGAGGTGGATTTATGAAAAGCTGTGCTGAGCATCATTAAACTCAAGACAGATCTTAAAATGTTGGTCTCTGCATGTGCCTTGTCTGCCTCAGAATTTCTTTGTTAATTACCAGCAGAGCTTAATTGATGATGTTTCTGTTAAGGAAATCTTGGAGCAGAAATTGAGTAAAATTTGTCAGTTTGCCTGCAGAGGTGACCAAGCCTCATGACATCCAGCTGTGTACCAGATGTTTCTGTGGCTGAGGAACACTGTGTGCTGCAGAAGAGCTGCCAGATGTGGTGAAAGGAGTTCCCTGGGGCTCCTCAGTGGCTGCAGGAGGGAGCTGAGCTTTCCTCAGCTGGCTCCTCTCTTGGCTCAGCCTCTCGGAGGGGCACTGGTTGTGTGGCAGAGCTGTCCTTGGACTCCTGGCAAAATCCAGGCCCAGGCAGTGAACTGCCTGGGCAGCTGCAGTGTCACAGAGCACCAGGAGCTGTGTCTGCCCTGGGTTAGCATCTTGCCCTTTCCCCCTCTGGCTCAGCTGCTTTGGCCAGGTGTGTTCCAGGGTGGGATTTCCTGAGCTTTTTTGTTTGCAAAGGTTCACTGTGTCAAGGAGCTCAGCCAGGTGTTCCCATCCATCACTTCTTGAATCACTCTGTTATTATTTATGCAAATAAAGTGTGTGAAGTGTAACTGCAGATTCCTGTTCATCCATGGGATTCCCAGCTCTGGCTGGATCCATGGGATTACAGAAATAAATTATCACACTTGAGCAAATCCATGAGAAGTTCCACTCTGCTTGCAGTGAACCAGCTCTCGGTATTTTTAAATTAATGCCAAGATCCAACAGCTGTTGGATGTTCTTCCATTTTCCTCTTGCTGGATGAAGTAATGTGATACTGGTCTTGGTGGTTGACTGCACATGAAATGAATGTACTCGTGACATGAATTCTTATTTAATTTCTTGCTTCACATCTTTTCATTTGAAGACATGAGAAGTAACTTGGACATTGTGCTTCCTTCTCTGTTAATGTGATAAAACCCCTCCAAGCAATAAAGCTTAATTCAGAACTTGTCACTCTCTAATTATGTCAGTGTATGGATGAATAGGAAGAATTCACCTTCCAAGATGTTCTCAATAAATATCTTGTCTCAGGCAAAGTAGAAGTTGACATTATGAAAATGGTTCACTTGATTCTGGTTACTTAAAGCAGAAATACCTTGAAGGAGTAGTGTCTTGAGCCTGCTGTGTCAGAACATTTTCCTAGGAAAATCCCATTTTGCAATGCCAGCTACCATGTGTAACTTGACTTATGATTTATTTAGGACTGCTCTTTGTGTCAGGCAGGGTTGGTCATCGTGGGTCTGGAATTCAGAAATATTTTTCTATAGTTTGTGTTAAATAAGAGGATGGATAATTTTGTTCCTTCCTAAAAAACACTTTTATGTTTAGCATAGCATTCTATATGAAATCTATGTAGGACAGTATTTAGAAGAGTTTGGGGTCTGATTTTTTTTTTTTTTTGTCCCTCTAGCTTGTGACTTATGTTTTCTGCTTTTTACAAACCCTAACCCCCCTAAAAACCCAGCGCAGGCCAACTAAAAATACCCCACCACCACCAAAATCCAACCAAAAAACTCCCACATATTTTCATTAAGAAAATTAATTAGAACCCAGGTAAATTCACGGCATACCAAAATTATTGCCAGGTCCAGCTCCCAGGCAAGCTATTAAACTCCATGTCAAAAATTAAAACATCAGTGTAGAGTAGAACATGGTGTTAGCTGTAGACCATGGATACCATGGAGGTGGAACCTGTATAATGCTGAAACTGCTTCATGCTGAAGGTTATTTATCAGTGAGTGTTGAAATAAGCTTTTCTGCAGCCATTATGAAAAGATGTGCTTGGATGCCTTAGCTCAGTGTTATTTAAAACAATTCAGGAACACTTCTAGTTCTCTTTTGTGTGGGATTTAGGAACAGCTTGTTGTAACAAATTCTGCAAGTAGGTGTTTACGTTCCTCTGCGGTGACTGCCATTACTCTAATGTGTTAAACGTCTGTTTAGACAGTAGAACGCTTCATATAAACTATTGCTAGTTATTAACAAGCTTACACTTCAAAAGGACATTAAAAGCTTCATGAGAATTTTTAATTTAGCTGCTGTAATATTTTCTTGGCTGCAGTTGTTGAACTTGTGACAGTGATTGAATATCTACTGGAGCAAAAGTCCCTGAATAGAAGCTGTTGTAACCTGAGGGGATTTATAGAAGAAAAAGGGTTAAGTATTGAAATATGTTAATTAAAGGCAAAGGATGATTACTGTGCGCTTAGCAAATAGCACCTGCTCTGCTTAGGGCATGTGTTTGAGAGGATATTCTGCTGTACTCTGAGACAGTTTAGTTTGAGGAGTTTCGGTTTCTAGAATTATAAAACTTACTGTAGCACCTAACCATGTTCTCCTGAGTTTTATGTCAGGCAGAATTTTGCATTAATATTTGCAAGTAAATATAGCAAAAATGGCATTATCAGCCTCAGACACTGGGGTTTGATACAGTGGATAAAAATATGTAAAGTTTTGTTGAAAATCCAGTGATCTAAGGGCTGAGTACCAGCCCTTTGGTAGGTGACTTTTTAGACAGAAAATTTTGATTGTCCAGCAGTCACTGATCACTTCTGATTGTTTACACAATCAAAATTGTCACCCCTTAAACTCTACTTAGTTGCAGGAGAGACTCCTTCATTTTTTTCCTGGCATTTTTTTGAAAGAAGTGTGGGTGTAAGTTTGTTTTAGGAAAGAGATATTTCAGGAAGTGACTTTTTGTAGCTGGAATAAACATTAGGTCTTGGCTTGGAAGAAAACCAAGTATCTCTTAGCATGTTGCAAAAATGTGTGAGTATTGAGAGCATTAAAATGTGTAAACAATGTTTTAGATAGGCAGCAGAGCATCATAGTAGAATGCAATGAGGACAATTTATATAAAATCAGTTGATTCTGGAATATAGGACTCTGGAATATAGCCAAACATTATCAAGCATGTTAAGTAGTTCTGAATTGTAGTCTTGCCTGCTGGCAAGATGCACTATTCATTAGGGGGAAGCTTGGCAGCTTTTTTTTGGTCTTACAAGTGGGGATGACATTATTTTGCTATGTCAATATTAAATGGCAGCCATCTATGTGAAAAGATCAAGGATGGAAATTTGTTGGAGGTGTTTCATTGTCGGGCATAATAGAAAGCTCATTTTTTGTATATGGTGGTAGAATTAAAGGTTTAAAAAATTTGTAGATTAATCTTAATTTGTACTGTTTTCTAGTGCCCAAGATGTATGCAGTGTGATACAAAATTTGACTTCATAACTAGAAAGGTAAGAGAAATCAATGAAATATAAAGCAGTAACTGTCTCAAAATACTAATATGGACATCTTTTCAAAAGTAAACCAGGATTTATCTTGAGTTTGGAAGAGAGAATTTCCAATTAAAGTAGGAAGTGTGAACTACATAACTAGGCTGACTGGATGAAGAGAGAACACTAACATTAAATTATGTTCATTAATGGTAAGAGGTCACTGTGGAATGCATGCTGGTGTGCAGAATATGACATGGAGAATTCTGCAAAGCACCCTTCCAAAGAAGGCCAGCAGTGATTTTTAGGAAGGAATATCATTCCTTTGTATAATTACATTGACACTTTGTTATCACAGGCTTGTGAAACTGAAGAAAGATGTGGAAGTGTGACTTGTAGTCCAGTGACATAGTTCATGTTTTTTAATTTAAATGTTTAGAGGGAGAGGGAAGGAGAAATTTTCAACCAGACACACCCGTATGTTATACCAGATGACAAGCTGCTGTGTTTTCACTTGTGTTAGCTTTGGGAAGCAATTGGAGGTAGCCCTGGGAAATAGGTACTCCAGAGAATTTTGTAGAACATTTGGAAGGAAAGCCTAACACTGACCAAACTGCAGTGTTACCAGTTCCTTGTATCAAACTTGCAGTCTTGCTTTGAGCCACAAATCAGTTCCTGCTTGCCTGGGAATACTTGTTCTGTCATGAGAACTTGCATCAGGAAGATCTGGCACTGTCACACCCCAGCAGTGATCTGGAGCACAAGCCACTGGTTGCAGACATAAGAGGCTGTGAAACACATTGCAATACTCATTCTGGTTTTGCAACTTCAGTGGATTTGTACTGTGCTGCCTGATACTTTTGATAAGAGGAATAGCTTTAGGTTCTAAGGATGAAGATTTTTATATTTTTTCCTTGAGAGAAACTTGAGAATAAGTTTTAAAAGAAAATAGTATCTTCAGTTGAAGAAGAATAGAAACTTCAGTTGAAGTTCCCCAAGATCTTTGCTCAGAAGTGGGAAGCACCCTGGAAACCACTCTTCTCTTGGGTTTTTATTGACAGTGAGGTGAAGGATTTACTGGGCATCAGAGAGGCCCTTTCCTGTCTCTTCTGCTTCCGAAGCATCTTTACAGAGTGCCAGCAAAGGCTCAGAGAGCTGCTGTTCAGTCCTTTGGGTCAGTCTTTAGAGATTTCTGTCTGCCACTCTAGCAGTTAATTTCCTTTACCTGTCCCTCAACTTGCACGTTTCACACCTGAGAAACTTAGGGAGGAGGAGATTTCATGTAGTAACCTTACCAAATAATTCCCTACCACTTTCTTTGCAAATAAGTAAAGGAAATGTTCTCTCGTGCTTAGCATCACTGCCGAAGGTGTGGGAAGTGTTTCTGTGACAAGTGCTGCAGTAAAAAAGTGCCTCTGCCTCGCATGTGCTTCGTGGACCCAGTGCGCCAGTGTGCGGAGTGTGCCCTGGTCTCGCAGAAAGAGACAGAGTTCTATGACAAACAGCTCAAAGTGCTCATGAATGGTAAGCACTGAATGCACAGATGTGCTGTTTCCATCTCATTTATGTTTATTTGAATTCTGATCAACAGCAAGAGTAATGCCTCTTGTCCAGCAAGCTGAGGTTTTGTCTCCTTTTTGTCATGCCTCTAGTTTTTCAGTTAATAGTTCTGTGTTACTGGTCCGTTTAGAGAGAGGTTCACACTCCTTAGTCAATGGTTACACCTCTCAGTTTGTACTTCTTGGTCTTTATGAAGAGTGATTTAATTAAAGACAAATTTTAAAATGCCTGTAAGAATAGATGTGTGTGCAGTTGGCATTTTCCTTGAAATAATGCATCTTTTAGCCATATTCCTGTTACATCAAATAAAGATGAAAAATACTTTAAAGAATACCTTAATATTTTCAAACAAGATACAATACTTGTTTCAAGCTTCATCTGAGAGCTTTGATCTTGTCTGTGGCCTACAGCTGTGGTTGATGGCAGATCATCATGAGTACTCAGTTTTCCAAACCTACATGCAATACAGTAATTCATGTTCCAATTATGTTAAGAAAGCTGAGTCTTCAGTTTTCAAAATATTCGGTGATCCTTCAGAGACCTTTTTGATGGTCTCTCAGCATGATGCCAGTGTGCATAATGGGTAAGCTAAGCACCACATGTGATGGGCATGGATATTCCTGGGGAGATCCTGGGTTCAGAAGGGAGTGTGTTCATCCCTGGAGCATGTAAATCATTCTTTTCTCTGCTTTACCATAAGGGTGTAGATGAGTTTTTAAATCCCATCTTTTAAACTGAAGATTTTTTTTTTTAAGCTTGTCTTGTTTGCTTTCTTGTTCTGAAGTTGTTCCTGACTTGCTCTGTAGAGCCATGGATTGTGGTCAGAGAGATGGTGATGTTGGGTGTGATGTCCTTGTGCTGTGCTGTCCTTGGCCAGGCTTGGTGCTGCTGTCTCTGTGTGTCTCACTTCAGCAGCAGCACAGGGTTTGTGCTGGGGGGTGGTCAGTGAGCTTGGGTAAACTGTGAAATAACAAGGGGAAACTCTCTGGGGCTGCAGGGTTCAGGTTATGGAGATGGATTGCAGACCATTTGGCAGGGCTGGATGTTACTGTATTCATTTCCCAGACCAGCAGTATTGGGATTAGGTAATACAGGGAGCATGAGGCATGGAGGAAGCAAAGGGGTTCTGAGTCACTTCTCTAATGTAGCAACAGTGACTTTCCCCATGTCAAAGCAGTTTTGAGAGGGAAGAAATACAACATGAAGGCTGAAGTTCATTGACCTCACAATAAGACTGAGCCAGCCTTTAGTAATGAAAAAGGGATGTCTTTACTGAGGGTCATGTCTGCTATTAAATTGTTCTGACTTTTTTTAATACTGAAACAATCATTTGTGTTACAGTGACCACAGAGGGTCTTTAATTGCCTGTCTTTGCCACCTCCAAATCTCTTCTCATTTTTAAAAGATTGCTCTTGGATATCATCTACATTTCTACATGTGGGAGAAATTGCATAGCATGTGTGAAAGGTCCTGTGATTCAGAACATGATCATTAAAGATCAGCTTTTTATACTTGAGTGCTCTGCTGATGTTAATCAGTTTAATATTTCAGTTATTATCTTACTTCATGCAATTCAGTGTAAAAGTTAGTTATTCTTTTTGATACTTGAATGTTCCTTCTTGAATTCTATATTAGAATACTAAAATGTTTCTTTCCAGGTGCTACATTCTTTGTAACTCTGGGAACATCTGATAAATCTGAGCTCATGGTTTGTCGACTTTCCAACAACCAGAGGTGAGAAAGATGGTTGAAATTGCACTCGTAAACTACAGTATTGTTGCACTCAAAGATCTAGTATTACACAATAATCTAAAAAAAACCCCCAAACAATATAAGAGTAACATGCCCTGAGGATATTGGAGAGAGTAATCAGACTGAAAGGACAGATCCAACAATATCTGAATGTTTGTTTGAATTTATTAGCAATGTGGATCAGAATATCTGGGATGGAATTTCAATTAAAAGTAATATTTTCTGGTTGATTTCTCTCCCTCCTCACCCCAAAGAACACATGAACAATATCACTGAGAGACTGGGCTTTTTTTTTTGCCCTTTGATTTGGACTTGATATTGTAGAAAAAAAATTGAAGTTTTTTTTCTATTATGTAGATACCTGGTTTTGGATGGAGACAGCCACTATGAAATTGAAATTATACAGATTTCAACTGTTCAGATACTTACAGAGGGATTTACTCCTGGAGGTAAATTTTTCATTTAATATAAATGAACTATTAAAAAAAAAAAGTGAAGTTGTAATTATTGTTTGAGGTAGAGAGTACATTTAGTGTGACTATGTTTGTTACAACTGCTCTCAGAACAGAGCACAGTGTGTGAGACCCTGTCCATGTGGCTTCTGGGATTTGGTAGAACATCTAAAGATTGGGCAGTTCCCCTACAGCCCTAATGTGGGAGAGCCTCTTGATAAACCTGAGTTAAGGGTGGTCGTCCTCTCTTCTCTTGGGTAAATACAAACATTTACTGATTTAAAAGCGTATTGGAGGGAACTGTTAGTTTTTGGTAACTTCCATTTCAGGATTCAGCTGGAATTTTGCCTTGACTGGTACAAACATGGTTAACACAATGAAATGGGGGTGGAGGTGGGAGTAAATTATAAAACTGTGCTTTCTTAATTTCATTCAAGATGAAGGGGTGGCCAAATGAAACTGGTAGTATCTAAATTGGAGTGCAGCTACTTACTGCCCCATTTCTTACCAGATTTTAGAGTATTTCAGAATGAACCTGAATATGATTTGACTGAAATGAGAACAAACAAGGTCAGGAATTTCAATAATTGTTCTTTATCAACACTTCTGTCACTGCTGGGTTTTTCTAATTGTACAGCCCCTCTGTGCAATATTCAGTCAGTACAGCATGTTAACTTGAATAAACTTACCTTGGTATTCAAATCAACCAGATGTATTGCTGAGTCACTTGATGCTCCTGTAATTTCTTGTTCACTACTCTTCTGCTTTATCTCTTTTCTGCCTGCCTTCCTTCTTGATGGTAGAAAAAGATACTCACACTTACACCAGCCTTCTGGAGAGCCAGCCTGTTACTGAAGGTATCACCACTGCCTTTGAGCATGACTCACCCAAGCATGTCATGACCCCCTCACATCTTTGTTCTCTGCAGTGCTGTTTATTTGCTTGATCCATGATTGCTGTTCATCTTGAGTTGTGTTCAACTCTGACATGTATCTGTTCCTTCCCATGTGTCTGTTTAATAAACCAAGAGTGAATGTTTTGTGACACTCTGGAGGAGAACTAAGGCACTTGAGGCCTTCTTTAGACTCAAGTGCTGTTGTCCATGCTGGGAGGAGAAGTGGTATCTGCAGTGGTACACAGTGTTATGGATCACCTGCTTCAGCAGGTTGCTGAATTGGGCATACCAGAAATAAATGTACTTCCTGTGTGCTGTCCAGAAAGTGCACTCAGACTGTTAATTAAAGGCTTGCTTTTACACAGCTTTAAAAGAAAGATCTCTTCGCTATGCGAGGTGCGTTCAGCCTGACTCAGTAATGCCAGACATTGGTAAACTGGTCAAGGCTGTAGGTGTTTGATTTCCACTGGTTTATCATTCAGTAGACTCTTAATCCATTATTCTGACCAGTAGGTGCAGGGAAGCGATTGATCACTTTCCATATATCCTAGAATAGAAAATAGCTCTTTTATAAACCCTGCTGTGAGCTTCTGATCAGGTTAGGTGCACTAACAGCACTGACTAGATTGAGCTTGGCTTAGATTGTGATTTGTTTTGGCTCCTCAATATTTCAGTGACAGCCTCCAGGAGGCCCTCTCATGCAGACACTTTTTAAAAGAGCTTTACAAAAAGTGTTCTTAGGGCTTAGTTTATGCTCCATTGCTGCAGGAAGTGATGACAATAATGTGCCATTCTAAAAGTTCTTGTTTAATGTCTGTATTTTTGCTTTGGTTTATCTTCATCTCTGCAGCCTCAGTAAGGGAGGTACAAACACCACACTGTTGTCAGAGCTGTGTCTCTTGTAGCAATTTCCTTCAGGAAGTAAGCAATGTTGCCAGCTGTTCTTTAGTCTTACATAAGCATCATTCCCAACCTTTGCCAGCTCTGGAGAGACTGCTGCCTGCTGTGCCAAACTATGGCCAGCAGACTCCTGCTTTGCCATCAGTCTCATTGGACACTAAGCCCACAGACTGCAGACTACAGTATGAAGCTGTGGTATCAGTCTTAACATGGTGATAGTAAATCATGAGAGTGTTCTAGGTGTGTGTGGCTTTACCTGGTGGTTGGTGGAGGTTCTGCCTTGGTGCTTGGCAGAGAGAATGAAACAATACTGAGGCTGCAGGTTCCCCTGCCTGGCACTGTGAGCTGTGGTCACGAACTCCTCGGATCCAGAAGCTGCTCGTGCTCTGAACTGGGCAATGAGCACATTTCTTCAAACATGCTCATGAGCTGGAAGAAGTTGTGTTAGTTGGTAAAACCTGCTGCTGTTCCAGATGTTATTTCTCTTTTCAGGAGGCAATACCCGTGCCATAGGTATGATCCTGCAGTACAAGGTACCAGGGTCAGAGGAGGTGACGCAGATGAAGTTTACTGCCGGTGAAGATTTCAGCTGTAACAAGAAGCTGTCAGCAAGCTGGCTGGCAGCTATGCATAAGGTAAGCAAAGCAGCCAAAATGTAGACCAGGCTGCAGAAAATCTTTATGTGGGGTGTTTAGTAGAACCAAACAAAGCATTCAGCCTTAGGAGTATTTCTAGTATTTTTTACTAAAGACTTTAGGGCTTTGTTGCTTAGAAAACAAAAGCTATGGCTGGTTGTAATGAACAAGACTTTAGCTTTATGCCCAGAGACCTGAAGAATTTATGCACTCTGAAGGGTTTCCCAAGATCTTATGTATGTTATTAGATGAAAAGAGCTAGGAATTTGACTTCAGACTTCCTTAGGTTTTTGTTACTGGCTGAAGAATGTGCAGTATGAAATACACTTTTGAACCTGAATTCAGCTAATTACTTTTACTGCTTCATAAAGGTTCAGAGAAGTTGTTGATATTTGGAAAAAGAATGCTTCAATCTTTTGGTGCTAGGCCCTGTAGGGGTAATGAAACTGAAGATTCATATTTCCTAAGTCAACGTTACGGTGGAAAAAAACCAAAGCCACACTCTAATAATTCACCTGATCAATTGCTGATCAGAACTGTGATTTATAATGTACCTGCATGGGCAGGTTTATGGCTCTTTGCTGCTTTATTGCTATTTTGGAGCTCCCAAGCTGCCCCTACCCCCAACAACTGTGTTCAGCACAGCATGCTCAAACTTCCTACTGCCATGTGAGTGCATTCAGCACTTCCTGAATGCTAGTACATGCCTCAGATGGAGCAAAATAGAGGAAGAATTTAAAGCCCTGGCTTTAAAGGAGGTTTTTGGAGGTATATGAAGCAGATAAGGGAGCTGCAAGTGAAACTCCACTTAACACTGCCATTTTGCCTTTCTGTCAGGCAACGAAACTGCTCTATGAGTCTCGGGACCAGTGAGAACTGCAGCTGTGGCCTCCTGAGGGCACACACAGCCACCAGCCTCCACAGACCTGCCTCTCACTTTGTGCTGATTTGACAGCTGGAAATATTTGCTGTTCTTGACTCTCTCTCATTCCAGTGTGGTTCATTATGTAAGAACTGGCAAATGCAATGTGAGTATTTTTTTGAACCATGAGTATTCACGGTAGTGTGCAATATGTATACAGTTAATGCTTTAAACAGCCTCACCTTTTAAGACTTTGTATATTTTGTTAAGCCTTTATTGGCACTTAATATGAAAGTGACCTGCACTACAGCTAATGTACAGCACAACTTTTATAGTAACCATTATATATACTGTTTGCTACAGGAAGCAAACAAATGTGTATGTCTCTTCTGCAGAGAATAGCTTTTGGGTATAGATCTCAGGTTTTTCCCTCTGTCCAAATGTTTAAAATCAATGTACAAAAAAAAATCTGCCTTAGATACGATTTTATAGAAATCACAAGGATTTTTTTAAACATTTCATTTTAAACATCTAAATATTTCATCAAATACCACCAAATTTGACTTAGATGAACTTGACCTTGAAACTTCACTTCTGTAATAAATAAAGCTTCCAGAATAATTTTTAGTTTTATATTTTCTTTTTTGGTAACTAGCTTTTGTTAATCTAACTGTAATGCTATCTGAAATTGTATACAATTTAATGTACAAATATGAATAAATTAATTCACTTATTTAAAAAAATGAGATGCTGTTTAATTTTTTAATACACAACTTTTTTAGCAATGGACACCATGGTCTCTGGACTCTGAAAATCTTTACTTTTTCTAAGGAGCACCCAAATTTCATTTCTAAGTTGGAATACTGGGATACTGGTGTAATCAGGTTCCAAAAGTGGCACAATTTCAGTGAAGCTGATAAACAAAAGCACCACATCTTAAGTGAAGCTGATAAAAAAAGGAGGAAAGGTGGGTTGACAGGTGGAACCTGGCAAGCTAAAATTATTTTGTTCATGCAGACTCTGACCACAGCCACATGTGCTGTTGAGACCTCTGTAAAGAGAGTGGAGAATGCAGCCATGCCTTAGTAGTACTTTATTGTGCACATTTACATGTTCTCTGAATTAGTGTATCATAGGCTCTTGAAATCATCACATTCATGTAGCAAATTCTTCAACAATAATACCCTTTCACTTTTCACCACAATATATACAGTTAATGCTGACCTGTGGTAAAAGCAAGTTACAGCACTGCAGAAATGGATATATAAATTATACACAGAACTTGTACATGAAGAGTTAATCAAATTGCATACTGTTAAATGGGAGAAAATTACAAGAAATATGGCTAAAACTTATAATGGGAAATTCAAAATATACTTTTGGTATATAAAATCATGTACAAGTAAAATTCCAGTGAAGTGCCTGTTTATGGGGTATTTTTTTTGCTTGAAACTACGATGTAGTGGAACAGGTTATTGCATAACTTGCCTTGGCAGCAGGTGTAGGCTGCCAAGAACCACAGAAACTGTCCTCAAATAAGCTATTGCCTTTCTTAAATCCTTCTCTAAACCTCGTTTCCTTCTTCTCCTCGACTTGGCATCTACACGACTCTTTCTACTTCTATCCAGTAGTCCTTCATATTTTCTTCTAGACTGACTCAGGCAGACTTCAGGTGACACAGTATAACCCTTACCAGACTCTTACCCTTTTCAACTATTGCACTTTCATCCCTGCAGACGTACAAATCCCTTAGGCTGCTGCAACTTCAGTACTAACTGTTTTGTCCAGGCTGGACAAGCTCAGGGGGTTAGTAGGGGAACCTTTACATTCGTAGAGGTAACACCGGTGCTGTAGGCTGAATAATAAGAAAACAAAACACCAAGTGAAATATTGTGTAGGGACTTTGAGAAGTGTACAAATAGTGTTGGTTTTGTTAGTTCTCTAGCTTGATTCTAAATGCAAATAATGCAAGATGCTAGACTAGGTAAAGCTTTTGTTGGGGTTGTCCAGACTAGGATTTAAGTGTTTAGCATGGTGCCACCTAAAATCCTAGCTTTCACCAAGCTTTGGTAACTACTTAATTATGCATGTAACAGGTGACGATCTCGTGTCTTAGAACCCAAAGAGTTGATCGGTAATGAGAACTCAACATTCACTGGTATTGAACAAAAATACCCAAAATCCCACCGTGGGACAGTTGCTGTGGGGGTTGGAGCAAACTGGACAGTGCATCTGCACCCTGCAAATGACACCTCTGAACATGGAACACAAGAAAGCTCCTACCACGGAACTCTGACTCAAAACACTGCGTTAGACGAGAGTTGGCGCAACACTGTCGGTAGTGGAGGTATGGCTCTCCTCATCAGTGCTGGGTCACACAGAAACAATCCTCATTTACCAACTGCAGATCTTGGAAATTGTGGATGCTGTCCATTTAACAAGAGAAAGCACCATTAAAACTAAATATCATAGTTTTATTTCTCTGTGTGAAATGATCAAAAATGATGGCTCCAGTGTAAGTTCTAAGTTTCCAGTTACCAGCATGGTACTGCACTGTTGTACAACTGAATTCAAGCAAGGGTTCGCTGTCGAGGTTTTATTCGTGGATATAACTGAAAAAACAAAATAACACTATTAGACTTTGCATGGTTAATACCAACTTACATTAATACCCAAATAATTTATAACTAAGAGGTACTGATTAGGCAGAAGTGGGTGAAGTGTTTTGGGGGGTGGGGTTTTTGTAAGCTCCAGCATGTTCTTAGGCAACCTCTGAAAAACAAGAGGCAGGACGAAAAGGGCTGATTTACTCCTGCCAATGGCAGCAACGTGGCTGTTCTGAAAATGATGTGATGCATTTAGCTCAAGATCCAGAATAGACAAAGGATGCTTTTACGCAAGTACAAAAATTCCCTATTGAGCACTCAAGAGAGCCTATTTCCTGCTCTGCAAGGTTCTCTTACGCATTTTATCCTCAGTAGCTCTCTACTTAGTCACCTTACATTCCTGGCCTCTCCTGACAAGTGTTCCATCTGTCTGAGAGTAGCATAAATGATGTGCTCACAGTTGTTATCTTCAAGGCTCTTTTCTGTTTTAAACTCACACATACCTATGTTCTTATCTTGTGTCAGGTATTAAAAACCTTCCCAAAGAACTTTCTGGGCTGAGGCTTCAAGCTCCCTAATAGAGCCACCATCCTTTCCATAAGGGCTCTATAGTTTAGCCAAGGGGGAGAAAAAGGTCTTATTAAAGATTAGAGCATAAACTGTACTAAATATATTGCTATATTAATATACTAACTTGCCCAATGAGAACCAGCACTAATCTCCTAACCAGAGGCCAGAGAGAATAAGGATAATTTGCTTTATAGCACTTTATAGTGCTGTGTCCTGATGGTGCACAGAGGGATTCTGACCAAAGATCCATCTCGTGTTCCTTCTGCAGGTGCATGTGAAAAACAGGGAGAGGGTAAGTTAGAAAGAGCTTACCCCGAGGAGGTTTTTAGGCACATAGCCTTCCTTGTCATTGAGGCGGGCCCACCACCACTCTGTTTCGTTGTCATCCTTGCGCCTCAGAATAGTGATGGCATCGCCCTCGTGGAATGACAGCTCGTCATTGTTCTGGGCTTCATAATCCCACAGAGCGTACACCACCCCTTTGTTCATCACTCCCAGCTTCTCCTGCACTCCTGTTAACAACACCAGATGGTAAAATAGCCTCTTTTTCCCCTCTGAGAGTTTTACTATAGATACAGTGGCCCAAATATTATTATCTTGTTAATAACATTCCATGAACAGTTGAAATGCTGTCAGAAATTTACCTGCATGATAAAACCAAATCTTACAGAATAATTTAGAGCATGAGGTTCTTCTCTTTCATTATAGATGCAATGGAAACTGCTTTCTACAGCAGGCCTTGTACTTAAGGCTTTTGGAACTCACACAATGTCAGATATACAGAGCATTAATGAAGCTTAAATCCTCTGATGGAAGTAAAAGATTTGTCTGCTCCATCAAGGTGCTTTTCTTGCAAAATATCTCTTAGTAACTGAGTGCATTCTCTAAGTTAATTATTCATAAAGTGTACTTCTTTGTGTGATCTGCTAGAAATTTGTGCATCTGGAAGTTGGAGCCTCTCTGTCAAAATACTTGACAACTCACTGTCACTGTCAAAACCTCCCTGTAGAAGCATTTCCTTGAAATAAAGCCAAATGAAAATTTTTAAAATCTTAACATTTGAAGGAGCCTGTAAAGTAATTAAAAAACCAGGACTAATATCAATATCAATGTGAAAAGATGATTCTGGTTTTAGCACTTTGAAAGCACAGGGACATGAGGGGCCATATCATCCAGTCTGGGCCCTAAGCAGATATATCACAGAGGTCAGAGGGACAAATCAGGATGAAAGTTAGAAAAGCTAAAGAGTTTGTAAGGCAGTGTCACAGCTTACCGTACAAAAATTGGGAACACTGAATATAACCTTCTTCCATCTCCTCACACTTGTCTGCAGCAGTTTCTATATCACTTATAGTTGAAGCAAAAATAGCTGCCCCAGATTCAACCAGTAGTTTACAGAGATGAACACTATTGCAAGAAGCTGCACAATGCAAGGGTGTCCTGAAATAAAGCAAAGAAAGGTACATGTGAAAAGATAAGCTTCCATGAATCCTAGCTTTTGTCTTGCCATGTAGGAGGCTTTCTACTTTGAAGGGTAATTGTTCTTTATAATATGTTGTATGCATTGTCCAAAACCTGTCAAGCAGCTGGGGTGGATTTTGGGATTTACCTGACTCCAGTAAAGCCAAGCATTATAAAACAGGTGATAGCAAAACTAGTAATTCTCATAGCTTACAAGGCTGTTGGGTGTAAAACGGTATTTTCTAATACAAGGAAACCTGAAAGGTCAAAAAAAGGTGAGGATTCACATCCCCCCCCACCCCCACCCCAAACATTTGAGGACTGCTACAGCTACCCATAAAGTGAGAGTCTTCAAGAACAAGAGTCTTCTGTGGTGGGATCTACGATGATGGAACTTAAGGAAATTAACTTTTGTCATTTGTTATTTACAGTTTAATTATTTCAGCATCTAAACAAGAAATGGTACTCTACCACTAATTAAAGCCAAACTGTAATCTAATTTATGGTTAAGTGTGCTTGCTTGGGAGCTGAACACACTGTAACCTTGCATGTGAGTTCATTTCTACCTAGAGCTTAGAGAATGCTCATTTGCTGGGGATAAAGGAGAAGGAAATTGTTCCCAAAGCAGGTCTCAACAATGTTTTCAATGTGCATCTAAATGGTGTTTCTTCCAGTTGCTAAAAAAATCATGACACTTACCATCCATCACTGTCTGCTGCATTTACATTTACACCAAAATCGAGTAGGAACTTCACAATGTGGTGATGACCAGCACACACTGCATTATGCAAAGGTGTAATTCCTTCATCATTTGGCTTACTGGGATCATCAACCTGTTGAGAACATAAAATAGTTCAGCACTTTCTTTTTCCTAAATACTGAATGAGGTTGCCATTATTTAAAAGCTCACCTCATATATAATTCGTTGTACCAGATCAAATTCTCCCTCCAAAGAAGCATCTAGGAGGAGAGCCAAGGGATTGAACTTCACTCTCAAACCATGGCCTGTTCTTTCTGAGTTGGGTTTCTTCAAGTTGGTACGCTTTGTCTGAGTAGAGATGAAGGTTGGAAGGCATAATTTCAGGTTGTACAAGTATAAAAATGATTCACGTATGAATCTCATCTTCCTTAAATGATACTTAGAACTATGCACTCATTTCTATTTAAAAATCTCTAAATAAAAGGCTTGATACACTATTACATTTTATGCAGTTAAAAAAAGAAAAAGCAAGCCAATATAATTTCAAAGCTACTAATTAAAGATAGTGAGTACAATGAATGAAGTACTTAAGTCAATGTTTTAGGCATCATCATTTTAATTGTATCTAATATAAGCTGTGCATATTACTGGTGGATTATCTGAGACACTGTGAAAACTTTTGCTTAGCCTGGAAACCACCCCACAATTAAGAGAGAGTCTGTACTTAGAGGAATCATTGCCTTGAATTAGCAGAAGTCTCTGCTGTAGGTCAGGCCTGACAAGTTGGGAATTTTGTTGTAGGAATGAAAAGTACGGAACTTTAAGTTATTTTATGTGATATTCTGGCAGGTGCTATCAGAAGCAGCATTTTCAAGATCTGAAGCACATTTAAATGTGTTTTGAGAATATTCTGAATCCCTTACATGTGTCCTTGTCACTTTCTGCGGAAAAAATAATCTATTATTAACTACAGCTTTTATAGAATGCTTTTAGTCTCTAGTTCTGTAAGATCTGTTTTCACTTATGGTCCTATATAGTATGGCTATTTTGGTTTGGAAAGTAAACCCTTCACAGTATGAATAATACTAATTGCTAGCATATTCCATTCTCCCAGAAGTATCCAGGCCCATAAGCTCATGGAAAACCACACAAAGCCTTGTGCACACTGCAGTCACATTGTCAGAGGAATGTAAGGTTCCTACCTGAATCAAAAAGTGGAAATGTAGCTTGGTTTCAAAGAGTGAGTGATATCACAACAAGAAAGAATAAAATCCAAATTTTTCTGTATTTTTCAATTCTCCAAATGTGGTAGATTTTGGTAATGGCAAGTATTTAAAAGATTTTAGTGTAGCTGGAGGAGGGACTTTGGAAGAAATTCAAACTATGTGACAAGCCCATTAGAAGAACATTTCTGCTATCACAAACCAGCTGTGTGGCTGCTGGAATTAGCTCTGGTCCATCTCTCTGCTGAGAGGGCAAAAGGAGTGCATTTTCCCCAGAAAAGCTATTTCAGGTTGCCTGCAAATTAAAAAGCTTCCCACTGACATAGCTTACCCTTAGTTTCCTACAAATAGTTATCTTTCAAAACCTGGACAAATTTTTAAAAAAAAAAAAAAAAAAAAGAATCTCAAATTCCAGAATTAGTTTTACAACAAGAACCTCCAAAAAGTTGTAAAACCTAAAATACATACACAACCTCCTGTTACCTGTTTGCATATTTTCCTTATTAATCAGCCTCAGTAGTAAATAAACTAATTGATCCATCAGAATTCTCCCTGGAACTCCCCTGGTTTTCTTTCCTTTTAGTATCATCAGACTTCAAGTGCAAAGATACCACTGAGCAGAAGTTTATCATACTGCAGTTATTCTTGAACACAAAGCTAATTCTGTAGTTCACAAAGCTGTTCTTTTGCTTTATTACTTACTGGAGGGAGTGGAGGAGGAAGAGCAGGTGGCAAAGGAGCTTCATCTTCTACTGGAGAACTGACCTCTGGCGTGGGACTGGGTGACTGCTCAGTAGAAGGAACTATAGCAAGATTGTTATTGTTGTCTTCGGTTGTCTCGGGTGTTTGGTTTGTGGTTTCAGTGCTTATCAGCTCCTCGGTAGCAGGAGAAGGTAACTCATTATCATTGGCATCTGATGAAGGGGGTGGTTCATCAGGGACAGGAACTGTTGGTGGCACAGGGACTGGCTCTTCAATATTGCCATTGGTGCTGGCGTTCCCATTATCGACGTCAGCTAAGTTGCCTATGAAGTCCTGTGGATTGCTTGGCTGATAGAAAGGAGCACCTTCTATCCCTCCAGCCAGGGTATTAAAGCGCTGATACAATAACTTTTGTATATTTGGTCCACTGGGGCCCTCTGGCTCAGTGATGGAGCTGCGTTTCTTTAATGGCCTCGGAGCATTGGCCAGTTTTCTCCTCAGAGCCTCGAGGTCAGCATCACTCTGGTATCGTAGCGGCGAGTGCACAATAGGGGTGAGCTTAGTAGGACTGAGAGGGCGGGGGATGTTTTCCACATTGCTGTTTTCACTGGGTGGTGGAGCATTTTCCAGCTCTTGATCTTTTTCAGAAACCTCAGTCTGAGGCTGAGATGGTGGCTGTGACGGAGACTGGGCAGGCAAAGAGCCATGAAGGAATGGCAAGGGTGAGGGAGAGGTTGAACCAGACTGTAATACAGGCTTTCCATAAACTGAAGAAAAGAAAGATGGAAAACAGTGAAGAGCTGCTCTCAAATTACTTAATAAAATATTTACTAACTGTTGCTACTTGTTTGATACTAATACAGAAAGACAAAAATATTGTTTTGGGGACTATCAAAACAGAAATAAATACTTACCTGTTGGTGATGCTGATACTTCTTACAATTATAAGCGACAAGTAGCATCTAGAATATTTTTCCTCTTTCATGAGGAAACAGTAAGAGGAGAAAAACTCTCTTATATAGACACTGTTTCTTCAACTTACTTATCGAAGTATTGGTAAAGTATCCAGGCTATACTGTTCCAATTGCATCTTGTTTTAAAATAAAAGGTAAATCAATGCATACTTATTGATAACCTCAAAATATATGGAATGATTTTGCTACTATGGTGCATACACAAAAATAACTTTCCTCACAGATTTAGACAAGGTTTCCAAACCAATATTGGAATTAAACTAAGCCAAACAAGTAGATCTTAATGTATTTGAAAGAAAAAAGAAAGCAAAATATATTCTACCTGCTTTTACTGATTTATTTAAGGTATTGTACACAGCTTGCTGGTAATTCTTTGGTGGTGTTGCTTGCTGAAGATACACTGAGTAGATGGAACTGGAGTTCACTGTCTGTGGCCCTTTTCTGGGAGACTGAGGTCTGGATCCTTTATCCGCAAGGAAAGGTCTGATTGCCACCGTCAAAGGCAGTTCTGGCCTGCCCTCTCCTCCTGGGAACAAGGGGGGACCGGAGGGTTGATACGTGGGGCTGGGGGGGACAGAAATTCTCTGCTGGATCTGCTGAGAAGAGCTGGGCTGGTGCACGTTGCTGGGAGGCGGCAGCGGAACTGGCCTTTGCCGATTTGCTATACTGGTGCCAGGTCTGGGCAGGCTGCCATCCTTCCTTCTTTCTAGAGAGTTTGTAGAACCTGTTCCTAAGGGAACTGGGCTTGGATAGGTCCCATAGTTCTGAGGCAACTGCTTGCTTACACCAGGAACTGTTGGTGGCACCTTCCCCAGGTCAAGACCCTGTGAAAGAACAATAAATAGTATATACTGTTTAATTAAATAAAGTACTTGTGAGCAAGAATATTTCTCTTTCAACATACCATACTAGTAATCTTGTGGGACAGCAAAGGAGTCAACATAAACAATCTGTGTTCCTTTATCACTAGATATGATTCTACCTGAGTTTATCACAGGATCTCATCATACCTCAGACAGAGGCCACTGTTTAAAGGCACCTTCAGCTGTAATACATTCATATAAATTCAAAACTATTTGCATATATGCAAAGCCTGAATAACTTGTTCTAGGTTTTGGATCTCAGTGTCTGGTTGATAACATGCTTGACAACATATATTGTCAGAGTTTACCAGAACAATTTAAAGACCAAGCCCTTATTCTTTAAAGATTATAGTCTAACAGAATTCATAAAGTCCTAGCACAACTGTGCAGACACCACTAGTGGACTCACTTAAGGATGGATGTAACGACTTCTTTTATGAGATTTTTATGAGAAAAAGAGTACATTGAAAAAGTAATAATCTACACAAACGAAAAAGACTAACAAATACATTCATGAAAAACATGAAGGAGGGGAGAGAGGATTAAGAGAAGCAAAGAGAGAAAAGGGGAGACTAGATATGTTAAAGAACAGGAAGGACAGGAAGAAATACAAACTACTGAAGTGGAAACAAACCCACATTTTTAATGTGACAGCAACAGAAAAGAACAGAAGAAATACAAAGGTAATTTTCTTTATGACTTTTGAAATAAAAAACAGCGGGGAAATGGGATGTGTATCTCACTGAAGTGAGGTCAGCTATGAAAGCCAAAGGTTCATAATTTCAGCAAAGCAGATCTATAAATATATTGCAGATGAAACCCACCAGCTTATCAGTACTTCCTAATACTGAAGTTGGCAAAGGCTGGCTGGATATAGTTCCTTGTTTCAAAGCAGTATCCATGCTCGATTCTTTCCAGTCTGTGTTGGAGATCTGAGGGGGTTTTACCACAGGGGCTGAGCTCTGTTTAAGTAGCGGCCAATTTCCATCATTAGCTTGAAAACAGACAAAAATACTAGATTTAAGATAATCCATACTAGCATTACAAACAAGCAAAACAACATCTGAAATAAAACAGCTTAGATTACAGCAGGATTAGTTTTATTCTAGAAGTGAGATAAATCATTATTAATGTTTGATTCAGAAATTAACACTGAAAGCTAAATCACGCAAAGAATGTGCTGTTCACTACCCTTTAACATTCAAATTGCACTGAAAATTTCTACAGAAAAAAATATTATTAAAATTTTGGCTTGAGTGTCACAGATTCTGCTATTAGAAGGCAAACAAATTCAGAGTAAAAATCCTTACAGAAACACTTCATCAACACAATTCTTTGGGTACCATCCAGAGACACTGTCAAATTATGCTAAATGTTAAGTCTATGTAAGCCCCGAGTGGACTTACTCCAAATTTAAACTATGGTTACTGGATTCATTCACCTGTAACAGGATGTAAAACTCCCTTCAACAGCAGGGTGGAACAAAAGCACACATTCCTTTGCTGGAAGCGGTGGTTAACTCACCTTTTGTTTTTCCCCAACATACTCACATTATTAGAATTGCCCCAGAGATTTAATATTAAATCAATTTATAAAGCCAGCTGACAACTTCAACTCACAGTGTCAAGACACAAATCATGGGCTTTTATCTTCATCATACACAAAAAATCATGCATAGCTGCACATAAACTGAGGCAACAAATCCTTAATGAAGTCCTAGATGCATTGATGTTACTTTATTATCTGTGTGAGACTATTTAGTTTCAGTTCTCTAAGTAAGCAAAAGAATTTAAGTAGCCTAATAATTAGATATGCTTTACAGTAACTAAATACATCCATGTTAAATTCTAAGGATTTGATTTGCCTTTAACAGATTAAACTTCAGGAATAACTTCCTCTAAGGGGACCAGAGATCATTTCTCCATCCCTCCGACTTGTAATGGCTGTAATGGAGCACTTAAATCTGTAAAGATTATGTGTAATGCATAATTGATTTTACTACAGAACAGCAGTTAAAATGGAGGGGGATTGTGCATGTGTGGAGATTCAATGAGATTTCTGGACCCCATAGTAATACAACATCAAATTAAAATCAGGTATTTAGAGGCCAAGTTTCCTATTTCAGTTCTAAGCCTCTAGAAAACAGAATCAGCAGGGCTATTTCTAGAATTCTCTGTCTAGCATAGTGGATAGTCTCAAAATAAGCTGCATAGGAACATTCTAATGAGAGTGAATTTTCCATCACCACTCTGCTTTCTATCCATGAGCCTTACCCTCTTTGTTGAGTATCTCTTAAAACAGGATTAGCAATTGCATATTTTTACACTGAGAATACAGTACATCGTCCAGAAATCACTTTTCACACTTGCAAACTGCCAGGAAGTAAAGTAATGAGGCACAGCTTTAATACTGGCAATATCCAAGAACTGAAAATGTTATGGTTTTTTTTGTTATTGTTTCTAATCATTTGGTTATCAAGAGTGAGATCAAAAAAGTGTCTGAACACTTGAATCCTAAATGGCAAATTTTCCAAGTATGCACTGAATTGATGTTTATTGTACAAAATACCCAAGACATTCTGTACCTCCAGTAAGGTTACAATTCAGTAAAATCTTTGTTTTTAAGATCAATAAAAGGTGTTATAATTGATTCATGCTAGACATGAAAGCATCTGGATCTGTAAGTTTAGTTATGAAGAAAGCACTTGCAGAAACAACAGCGAAAGACATGACAAATTTAAACATCTTACCTGCAAATTCAACCCACACTCTTCTATTAGAAAGACAGATACATAAAAACTTATTGTAATCAGCATGTTTATCCCCTAATTCTGAAGTAATAGACTGGAAGTAAATTCAGACACTCTCCTCTCTCTAACTTGTACTGTGAGGGTGGGGAGTCACTGGCACAGGTTGTCCAGAGAAGCTGTGGCTGTCCCATCCCTGGAGGTGGTGTTCAAGGCCAGGCTGGATTTGGCTTTGAGCAGCCTGGTCCAGGGGGATCTGATGCCAATACCCTCCTGATGAGCCCCCCAGCTCCTGCTCTCAGCCACCCCACAGCCATTTCAGCCAAGTGGCTCCATCTTCCCCCTCCAAATGCACTCTCTTGCCTGTGCCTGTAAATGTAACACCCAGTGTATTGCAGCTCTCACCAGGCCATCGTGCATTTACATAGATAAGACGGTGACACACAGACACAAAAGGTTTTGTGCATTTTCTCTGGCTTTACCTAAAATTTTTGTAGGGCTGGATCCAGGATACTTACTACAGCAACTGAAGTACACTCCAAGTCCAATGGAAGGCAGCAAAATTCTGGCTACTGACTTGGACAGAGTGAGCTTTTATCCCAACTCTGGGGTCAGTGCAACATGGAAACTCGAAGTTTCCCACAAAGTGACTCAAAGTAAACCTGTATTTTATACATCTGTCCAATCTGAGATATACTAAAACATGCTTTAGTGATTACCAGAAATTTCTAACATTTTGAAAATTTTGAGATTTTTCACTGAAGTAAACTCATCCCAGGTACACTACTCCAGCACTCCTGGGATGAATTTGCTGCAAATCTGTTTTCTTCAAAGATGAAAAGCAACTTTGCAACCATTTTACATTTCAACAGCATCTTCTACATTTCAGACCACAACACAAGTTCTAAAGATGCTGTTTAATATGCATCTGGGTGCAAGAGCTCAGATGACCATATTAAAAACTGAGTTCTTAGCTAGCCAGAGATCTTCTACGGACTCACAGTGCTGGGTGTCAAACAGAGTAGGTGCCAGGCGGATGACATTGTGAACAGCAGACTGAAGAGAAGTGGGAGGTGACAGAATAGGATCCACTATTATGTCTAAATCAGAAACCTTCCAGGTGTCTGGAGATTTTTTCACACACCCACAGTCCGTCTCTACCGGACACACCAAGGCAGATCCAGTTACACAGAAAAAGAAAGAAAAAAAGTGGTGGAAAAATTATAACAATGACAATGGAGAAAATTAGAACAGGAACACTCAGATAATGAGAAATAAAAGCATGACAGTTGAAATAAATTCTCGATTTCTTTTCTTCCTGGGAGCATATAAGCTTCTCCTTACATAAATTTATTTTACAGAACTTCATCCAAGTACCTTCAGAATAATAAACACAAAGTCAGTCCTAAGGCAGAACAATTACTTTTATAATACTAGAAGTCCTTAGGTAGGTCTAGAAGTGGGTATATATATTTTGGGGGGGGTTGATATTACAAAATCATGATTTTTGGTTGGTAAACTTAAAAATTAGGAACTGTCCTTTTCCGTATGTGGAAGAAGGATCCACAAATCTGAAAACAAAACTGTTGCAAATCTGTACCTTCACCACACAATTAAGACATTCCATATTCTTGAGACTTTTCCACAGAACCACAGTGATAGGGTTTGTACAGATTTTGAATACTTTTAGCTGATAAAGGTATTGCTAAATCACTAATATCAATGGGAAAGACTGGGGTATTTTTTTTAACTTCTGTTTGGCCAGTTTTACTTCCTGACCTTGGAGTTTTCTGGAGCACATTTCTGACATTCTTTTCTACAGAGAGGTTCAGATTGTCTTCTCTCCATCTCTTCCTCCCCCGTCTGGAAAGCATGCTGCAAATTTTGCTGGAATATTCAGTTCTAAGTACTTCAATGTATGTGAATATTGCAGCAGTTTTGGTATCCTAGTCATTCCTTATCTCATTTTTGATCTGTCCTAGTAGACCACGTAAAATAAGTCCTGTGGTTAGACCAATAGGATCATGCATTTATATTTGTATAATGCATATTTTCCTAGATTATCATTTCTTAAGAATTCTGATTTTTCTAAGATATGGGCAGACAGGTGAAATTTGCTAGAATTGAGAACTCAAGGCACAAATATGACCTGCTTCCTTCAGCCTCCAATACAAATTAAATAATAATTCTCTTTCATGATGTAGATGGAATTGTTAATAATGGGAGACATGGGAGCCAATTTCAGACACAAAATTCTGAGGAGTACTCTGGCGGGGCAGCTTCTTCACTAAATAGGGCAGAAACAAGTAAACAGCATCGATGTTAAGGTTACTCCATTTCAGAAATGCGTCAAGGACTACAAATTCTCATATCTCAGATGGAGCAAAAACCTCCCATATTATTCTATTTTCCTACTTAGTCTCCTTCTGAGAAATAATAATATTATTATTATTTACACACTACCTTTGTTTTACTTGACAAAAAGCAACATCCTGTGAATATTTATTTATAATATAGTTTTCCACAATGTTGATTTCATTATTTTATTCAAACACACAAACTAATTTGAAAAAGCTATTAAAGACACAACACAGAATCAGCGAAGAAAATGTGCTCCTTTTACCAATGTACCAGCCAGTAAAATTTCAAAGAAAACACTCCATCTTGTAAGAAAAACTCAATAAAAGAGGCAAAAATGCCACATATCAAATGACTGATGTCCAATTCACGGAACAGTATTAACACATCTGAAACTTGCCTCTTCCACTACAAAAATTACACCATCACTGAGTCTCCTATGATTACTCCTTTTCTTTATTGCTCCTTTTCAAACCATATGTATTAACAAACACAAGTACTTACCAGATTTTGATCTTCCATGTGTTGAGTTAGGAGCAATGGTGAGAGACTGTGGCTTAACTGGATCTACAGGTACAGCATAAGTGCCAGCACTTGGAACTTGGATGTAAGGTCCTACTGCTGCCACCCTTCCTGAAGCACTCAGGGACGACTGGGGCGATGAAGTTCCGTTAATACGATTCAACTGAAAATGATCAGACAAATTGAAACGTGAATGTCCATTTAATCGAGACCTTTCTGCATAAACAGGGGGGTCTAAATTATCTAGAACCATGCACTGTAGCCAGGACACCTTAATAATTAAGTTATCATACTCCATGCTTCTACAAAAAGAGAAAAATATGTAGTAGAAAGCACAAATTTTATTCCTTAAAATCAACACCTCAAAAATTAAATTTCTTAGTCACAGCATATACATCTCTTGTAGATACCTTTCTCTGTAAGGTCTCTTTCATTGTGCCTTCCTCAAGCAAATGGTCTAAAATGAGTTCTTAAAGGACCAAATATCTATGGGTTGGGTTTTTTTTAAGGCAACACCTCCAGCTAGTAATATAGTAATTCAGAATTCATCTCTAGAATCTTTCTGAAGTTCCAGACAACTATTAAGCCTAACTTTATCAACAGTTTATATTTTTATCCATTTTCTATACTAGAAAATCAGCATTTTTTAAAACCCATTTTTTCTGTGCATTCATGCTTTGAAACATAGCACACAGGCATACTTTCCTTCCTAGAAATATAAGCTTCTCTGATTTTTCAATATAGTACTGTCTGTCCCATAGAGAAAAACAAAAGGAAACATATTCTGTCTTTTTGGATGAGAACCCTTAGAATAGTTTTAAGAAACCTGCTATTTTTATCATAGATTCTTTATATGTAGCTGTATTACTTGACTGGGGAAAAGTGAGATTCTATGTAGTTTTTATAGGCCCTTGATAAACTGAAGTGTGGCCCTTTTAACAGTTTATCTTACAGGAATGTTTTCTTTTTGACGTGCCTCAACTTTTTTCTTGTACAGTCGTTCGCGCAGCTCGTTGATTCGCTTGTCCATCATAGCCACCTCCATATTGCGTTTGTTCAGAAGTTCTTTCTGCTGCTGAAGCTTGGAGTTCTGCTCCTGGTTAAGCCTGTTACGGATCTTCAATAAGGAAAAAAAAAAAGAATAAAAAGAAAAACCCACTTTTTAGGACAGTTCTCATTCTGTCTTTTGGCAAGTTGGTTTTTAATACAGTGTTTAAAAAACCAAAGCAACTTGGATCAGCAACTTGTTCTTATGTTTCTAATTTACACTTCCACACATCCTGTCAAGTTAGCATTTGCAACCATGAACAACTCTTACAAGAAAACAGTGAAAGACTATCCTAAAAAACTAGTGGATGGCTATTAAATACATAGAGACTGCATCCCATTTATAGAAAATTGATTAAGAAATGAGGCATAAAGAAATTTCAGAACTGAATTCTACTGTGAAGTAGTAAATCATAGAAAATGTTTGTTAATAGTTACGCTTACCCAAGACAGTTTGTCTATCATGAAAACTAAGTGATAAAAAACTTGTAAGAGCAATTATGCTATTGATTCCGTTTCCAGTTCCACATGAAACTCGGTGATGCCTGGAAAGGGGGTTAACTGAACTGCTAGTGCAGGGACTGGGTACAGATTTTCCTCTCTGCACGGGGATTAAACTGAAACCTTCACAGCAGTTTTCTAGTACATTATGAGGTGGATTACCTTTATGGTTTAAATCAGCCATGACACTCTTTATAATTATTTCTCTTGCTTTGCCATTGGCATTTTTTCATACCTTCAATAACTCAGACATTGTCTCGGTGTTCCAATTTTCATAGTAATGTTACAAGCAAAAAACACCTGAGGCAAATTTAAGTCAAGATAAACACATATGGGATCATTGTGAAGCACAAGAGAGAAATCTTCATCTGTTGAGCATCTTTGCACTTAGAAATACTCAAAGGCAGATATGCCTTATGTAAATGGGAAAGGGGGAAAAAAGAGAGAAAAAGGACCCTCACTCCTAATACATGAAAACCATAATTTGTGTGTTGTATTTGCTCACCTAAATAAATCCGATTAATTTTGGAATTTAAATTTATTTTAAAATATTAAACATATTAGAGCTGTTACCTTGATCGCAGTAAAGTACATGAGTAAATAAAAAAAGCTCTCAAAATCCACAAGCACACAATTGGACAAAATATCAATGTAAACTGAATACTTAATTACTCATGTGAGAGCTACACTCTAGATATAAAAATGTTCTTGGAAGAGATATACAATATTGATGCAGGGAATACTGTGTGAATATACTGCAGCTATGTTACACTACATAATGCATCTTGTATTTTTGATTACTCTGTTAAAATGTGTTATTTAATTCTTATGTATTTTGTTTATTTACACCAGACAAAACAGGTATATTTTCACAACATACTTTTAAAACTACAGTCATGTCTCCAAGTTAAGATGACATCTAAGTGAGATTGCTATACCTAGTTCAGTGCAAAAGAGAAAAGCACCGAAATTAGTTTTACAAAAATTTTTTTGAAAGAATAAAACAAATAGTACAATATGTGGGCATTCAGTATTTCAGTATTAGGGGCTGAGAAATGCACTTCAAAACGCTTTGTTTCTTTATGTGTATAAGAAAATAAGTAGTTTTTAAAGGTAATGAAGTTCTTTCTGAAAAAAGGTTATATGCCAACTACAACCCCACACATTAACAGCATTCCAACACTCAAGTTTTGTGAGACGTAACTTAACCAAATTGCCACTCATAAGAGCAACAATGCAACTTTTAAAATCTACACTTGTAATTCAAATGCATCTTTTTGTAACTTACCTGTAGCTCTTGATACAATTTCTTTAATTCTACTGCTGCAGGCCCTGTCATTTGTCCATTGTAAGACTGAAACCCATTCAGTTTCCCTTTCCTTAAATCCTCCAGTTGCTGAGTAAGTTGATCCACTTTTAACACTGCAGCCTGCAGCTCCTGCTGCTTTTCCTGGAACATGGCACTTATATGCTCAATTTCAGTTGCTAAAATTAACAAGATAAAAATAACAAAAAAACAATTAAATAAAGCAAAGTTGCTAATTTTTTAGTTCTCCAAGTATTAATAAATACACCACACTAGCTTTACATCTAGTATATATATGCAGATATAAAATATCTGTATTGCAAATTTGCTAACAGTCATACTATTTCCTAATAGTTAGAGAATAGACCTATTCTGACTTTGTTTGACTATATAAAACTAACAAAAAGTTCTGTCAAACACAAATTTCATGGAAACACAGAATTCCCATAAGACAAAAACCACGGTATCTGTAAACCTGCTTCAATGCTATACTGACTTACAACTTAACATTATTTGCGAGTCATGCAGTACACAGTAAATTAAATAAATTAAGAATTCCACATACACAAATTGCCATTCATGATCTTGCTGTAGTCTACTTGTCCTCTCATGGCACGGATTTTTTTCAGCTTTGTCTCTTGGGTTTCAACACGTTCTTTAAGTTTTTGAAGCTTTTCACTCTCAGAAACAGACTGCTGCTGGCGACGTTCTTGTTGCTTCAGGTAACGCAAACGTTGCTCCTGACAAAAGGAGGTTTTAAACAAGAGATACCTGTTACACATTTATTTTTAAAAAAACCCACATTAACTTAGAAAAATCTATCACTTTGATCCGGTTTTTTACTTCCACAAATCAGAAAAGGTTTTATTTCATTAGAATATGTACCAGTCCTAGAAAAACTCTTTAACATCAAGTAAAAAGCTGTTTTAGAGCAGAGATTCAAGATTTTTTTTAGACAAAATGTATTGTATTTACATACGTATGCAAACATGGCCCTAGTCTGAACCCTGATTCAAATACATATGTGATGCTTCCCCTGGCATTTGTTTTCTGACACTATTAACAGTTTTCTTTCTGTTGGCAAAATAAACTTCCAGTGCTGTTATCCAGCTTCCCAAAAATGACAACATATGTCCAACAGACCGTTTTAAACAAGATGACCTGCTGTAAGGTAATATTCAAGTCCTAAATAACAGTTCTTCTGATGGGCACACAACAAAAAAATTCTTTAATATTATTCAAGAAAGAACAACAGAATTAGTAGCTTGACCCCTAGTGTTCTAAGCATTGAAGGCATACTGTATATTATAATATTTCAAACAACATTAACAACAATATCAAAACCATTAAAGCCCCTCCCCACTCTGCAAAAATACTCACATTCTTTGATCTCTGAGACTTGGAAATGAGACATGAATATTTAAAAATTGGGCATGTTTTCATCTCACACCACTATCACTGTACTGGAGTGAAGGAGCTACTAAAGATGAGCATGGAGTTGAGCCTGTTCTACCACAGATCATGAAGGGGACCACACAAGAGAGATAAATAGACCTTAACAATATTTTTATAAAGATACATGACATAGATTTTTCTAGTAGTATTTATGCTGAAAGACTGTGCACTGCCTAGGCTAAGATTTTTCTGGTAATATGATGGATTTCTCAAGCTATTTCTTGAGTTTATCTGAAATGACTTAGTATGTTTTTCTCTACCCATGAAACTTTGCTTGCATATGTTGAAAAAAATGATCTGTATATAATTATTACCTTAGCAACCAACATTTGCTGTTGATTTTCAATCTGCTGCTGTTGTCGGGCAGCCATATCTTGCAGTTCAGAAAGAGTGAGCTCGACACGTGGATTCCCAATCTGAAGAACAGAAAATGTTACATCAATGTGTTGATGTATATCACACCATTCTGACCAGACAAGCTAAACCCTCACTCCTCAGAGCAAAGTTAAAGGCTCCTCCCAAGTCCTCAGAGGAAGAGTAATTGTGGGCACCTCCGAAAGAGTGAGGAACATCAGAGCAGAAAGGAGGGACAGAGACCACGCAGAGGGGCAGAAAAAGTAAAAAGTGGAAAAGTGGGTGGAGAGGGAAACACTAAGAGACAAAACAAGAAGAGAAAAAAGAGCTTTTATCCCACATTTAACAGCTCTCTGTTCAGATGTTTGATAGCACTGGCACACAGTCCTGTTAAGGCACATGAAACACATGTGCAAACAGGTATTTTAGGCAGTACAAGACTCTGAAGCTGCTTTCCTTTCCTAATATTTTCAGCACAACTGCCTTGGCAGCTGAAACTGCTGGTTCACACTATTTACCTAGCACAGGATGAGACCACATGAGAGCCCTTAGATAAAGGGTCACTAAGCTCACATCCAAAGATGCTGAAAATTCAGATATATTGGGGCCATTTAGGGTAAGGATCTGTGAAAAACAGTCTGTACAAGGGAAACAAAGTAAAGCTGATCCCCTTTAGATAAGTAAATGACTATTACTTGGAATGAAATGCAAAGTATTAGCAAGGCTATCTCACTCCTGCATTTCGAAACTAACACTGTCTACACAAAATTAGGATAGAGACACAACTGATGAAAATTCTTTAACCTTCATACAATGTGTGTGACCAAATCTCATGTGTTTTAAAAAATGAATGCATTATTTCAGTATATCCGTAGTTCTATCAACAAATACAATTTACATCTATACATTAAATTACTTCACACTTTTTTGTATGCAATCTCAAGTAAGAGAGTGCAATGTACCAAGAAAAGTTCCAGAATCTGGCACTTGCTACTCAGAAGACCAAAACCCATAACCTTAGAATTGCAGGGTTTAACCACAACTTCAGAATTTCCACAGAAGGAAAATACCAGTCTGAAAAATTATGCTGCAAAGTTCAGAACAGCCCAACATCTGTTTCAAAGTAATTACATGTAATTCAGTCAACAAGGTAGTTTTTCACCAAATTACATGACCACACTATTAGTAAACGAAATAAAAATTACATAACTTGCTACCCCCAATATAGTCAATACTGCTGAAAAAGAAAATATATGTATGTTGGATATATTGATAAAACTGTTTCAAATGCTTATAAAATGGAATGACGTTTGAACGTTTTATAGACACAGAAAAAAAAAACAAACAACATACCAAAACAATGCCCCCAGTGTCCAAGATCCATCCCAGATCAGATTATGGATCAGATCACACCTGATCCCACAGGAAAACTGATTTAGCTGCTCTGCTTTTCTGGGCCCACCCTACTGATGTCCAGTGATGTATGTCCTGCAGTACTTGTACTTCATTCTAACAAACATCATATTGATACCACAGTGTCTCAGGCACTATGAATGCTTTTTTCATATTTCCACATCAAACTCCTATGTAAGTATCAGTTCACCAACCAATGCAAAATACAGAACTGTTTCTTTGAGCTTCATTTAGGAAAGGAAAATAGTATTTGTTTTAAAGTAACTGAATTTTTTTTCAACCTGAATAAGTATTTCATGTTGCTGCATGTAATTCTTCAAGTAAGAGATACACCTCAAGGTCAGTCATTATTAAAATGAGCCAGATTTGGACCACGATGCTGCTGCATCTTGGACACATGATATAGACATGTCAGCTAAAATGTTTAAAGTTATTGTCCCTGTTTGAACACTTCCCACTGAATAAATTATTAAGTTATATGAAATTATAATTCTTACTAGAAATGACAACTGAAATTCCTCTTACTAGTCAACAATAATGGAAACTTTTATAGCAGAAAAGTAATTGAAAGGGGTAAAGTCCACTCAAAATATTAATTTTCTATTTCAACACAGGGGAAAAAGTAGAACTTGATAGGGTGTAGCTTTTTATTAGCATGACTTATGCAGAGAAGAGTCCTTCCCAATATTCTTTCAGGCCAAGTAACTTGTACACACTTGTGGACACTGAGAGAGACATTTTATTATTAATTACTGACTGAAAGGCACTAATTGGCTAAGAAAGTAAGGAAGCTTCTCCAAGTGCCATCCACACAATAAAATGTGCTTATTTGAGACAAGAAAACAACACAGAAAACCAGATGCTGCTCCCAAAACATGTTCAGGCTCTGCTGACTTCAGTTGGCATGTGCAATTGCCAGAAAAAAATAAACCTCTACATCTGCTTCTGCTGGGCTCTGCAGGCAATTCCTACAAGGGGCTCAGAATGGCTTTCCTCCAGACCACTGATTTTAAAAGCTAAAAGGCAAGTGTGTGTGATTTGATAGTATTTTCTCAATACACCTATGTGCCCTCTCAGAAATATAGAACTTGCATCACACTGTGCAAAGTTTTCCCAATGCTTCACTTCCTTCTGGTTTGATTACCAGTTGAAGTTAAAAACATTGATAACTCATTGTATTTTCTGTAGAAAACTGTCCAAGAAATAGATGTTTATTCTGCTGAGAAATCTTTTTTAAAATATATCCAGACTCAAAAAGTGGTATCTGTATAGGGGTTGTGCACATTTCAAAGTAAAAAAGCCATTTCACCACATGAAAATTAAAGACTTTCTAAATGGGTAAGGCAACCTGGAATGCACAATGACAATAAGAAACTGGTTTGTAAAAGGACCAGAAACAAAAAAAAAAAAACCAACCCAACCCAGCTTAAACCAAGAGCTCAGAATTTTTACTGCTTTAAATAGGCATATTTGAAAGTCTCTCTCATGACTGGCACAAGTACTGTATTATTTTGTATCATGTAAAATATAGAAGATTAATTATAAGATTAATGCAAATATTAGCATCTCCTTGAAGAAGCTATTAACTACTGTTAAATGTTCCATTTAGAAAGTGTAATGTCTAAAAACCTTTTATAAATGGCAAAGTAGAAGCCCATGGGAAACAGTGATAATTAACCATTTAAATATAAACACCCTATGAGAAATCTTTTCACATTCACCTCACTGAATACCAGTAAGTATCCCTTTCACTTCCAAGAGCTACACTATACTTAGGAAAGAAAACAATAGACAGCTGAGGAAACATAGTACTGAACCTGTGACTTCACTTGCAGTTTTCTCCTTTTCCTCCACATGGCAAAAGCAGTAAACAGCAGAATTCCTCTTCAACATCAAATCAATTATTTTCAGATAGACCGTTGCTGGTTTCAGTACTCCAAAGCTTCATTTTTGAAACAGCATGAAAAACATTGAATCCTTCCCTTGTCGAGATCCAGTTAAATCAATTAATTTAGAGTACTTCCTATTAGTTGACTCTGCTTGCAATAATCTGTATGCAAACACCACCACAGAAAAAAGTCCGTCTCAGTCCTTCTCCAGAACCTCAGGCTATGCCAGGCAAAGACAGCGCTGCGTTTTCAGTTCTTTAATGAGGTGGTTGGTTTCTCAGATTCTTTAGTTTGTGCTGTTCCTACCAGTTACTAACAATTCCATCCACAAAGTCAGACACTCACCTCTCATAACAAACATGAGCCTATCACATTTAAAGTCCAGATCTCCTCCTTTCTCCTTGGAAACTGATCTCCTACAGAACCGACTTCTGAAGGAGGTACTAAAAAGCCACTACAAATACCTACTCCTCCACATTCCAGAGATTCATTTACTACATGGTGATACATCAAAGCAGACAGTTTTGCTGAATTGTAAATTTCTTTTCATTGATTCACAGCAGCATTTACACAGAGATGAACTCCTAAATGAAATGCCATAGAGCAAACACTGCATTATTAGGCACTGAGGAAGTATTACGTATGTCTCATATAGACAAGAATAATTTACACCTATATTCACCAATTTCTTAATATTGACAAGGATCTGAAAAGAATTGTATTTATGTTATTTAACATGCACTTTAAAAGGGCACGATGAAAGATAGAAGTTGTAATGAACTGGAGTTTCAGCTTCTGACATCACCCTCCTACTACAAGCTAATATTTTACCATTTGATGATTAATATTTTTGAGACAGGTGAGATGAATAGTACAGTAGTAATTAAATAGTTTGGGAACCAGTTTACAAGCAGCCTCAAAACAAATCATACCTTAAGCATTTAATTAAGGAAACAAACCTCCTTTAATATTTATTTCTACATATTAGTCTTGTCACTCAGAAAATTCATTTTCTTATTCCTCCTTCCTTTCTATACTGTTTAATATCACAAACTCCTCAGTCTACATACTTTTGGGCTATTATGAATGGTTTACTCATTGGCAACTTGAATTGCCAATTGTAAATGAAAAATTGCACCTGAACTCAAAATATTTCTTTGACAAGCAGGACGTACTGTAGTCAAGGGATGGAAGCAATAAGGGCAGATTCCAGTAGTTTTTTGTCTTTACTCCCAAAAGAAAACTCTCTTTTAAGAGGAATCTAATTATGTCAATATTAAAATAAAAACCCCATGAGACTAACCTTTTGAATAGATTATTTTTTAAAAGATGATAATTGGGTTGTGGTCTGATTTTATGCACTTTTCTGCCTCCATGCTTAACCCATGAAGATACTTATTTCCGGTAATTTTCTGAGTTTGCACAAGTAAGAACAGAGTTACTTTGTAAATAATAATGAAACATACACTAAATCCACACCTCACCCTGTTATGATTTCAAAAGAACTTTAAAGGAAAAAAAAATATTTAAAAGCTTTACAGGCCACCGTAAGGACTAGTGGTCTCATGCTTTGGTGCAGCAACACACAGTGTAAAGCATAACGTGACCAATTAATTGAAAAAGAAAAGCAAAGTGGTACAAGAAGTAATCATTTCCTGTATGCTATCTCTTCGGATCTTTTTCTAGCTTTGCAAGAACCACCATGTCATTAATTTCCCTTATCTATTTCTTCCTTCTTTTTAGTTCACACCCATCTCCCACACAAATCTTCTGAAGTTCCCTTCCCAAAGCCCTGTACTGGGAACCACAGGTTCAAGTACCTTAAGCTTCCTGAAACTGGCCAAGCTCCACCTTCTCCTGTGCATATTCTTGTACACTCAGTCATGTGCTATGAACTCTCATATGTTTTCTAGTCATCTTCCTAACATTCACCCTTATCACCTCTAGCCTTACTTCCTCATTTACTACTTCTCGTACTTTTTTCCACCACTTTGCTCCTCTCTTGTCACAGTCAGAAATTAATATGAAGTTAAACCACCAATTGCGAAGGTCAGCACAACTTAAAATGTGATCAACCAGCACAAAGAGGTAAAAAAGTCTGTGCCTTAGATTGTACTGTGGAGTCCAGAAGGGCTGGTCCTGGCTTTGGCCACCAAAGAAAGTTTTGCTGCTTGTATCCCACTTCTTTCAACCACCTATTAATTTATTAAAAAGTCAATACAGAGCAGCTCCTGAAGATAATGCAGCAGACTCCCCACCTGCAGCTGAGCTACACTGTTTATTCTTTACATAGGCTGCCACTCTAAAACCATTTTACAGATAAGGAACATTTTGGGGGGGGAAAAAAGAAAAGAGGCCCTCCTTCTCTGAAGTCCTCCATAGTTCCCTTCCTGTGATGGTAAAGGTAACCATATCCTCAAGGAGAAAAAAAGAAAAAGTGAAATTATCCAAATGGGGACAACACCAGCACATCAAATGCTGGTTGGCTGGGGACACACACCTGCCACAAAACCAAAACCCCAACCCCCCAAAACCCCAGTACTATTAGAGGCAGAAACTGCAACAGAGAGAGAAAAATCCAAGAATCAACAACTTTTTGTTAATGAAAGACTTCACACTCCCATGTGGGATTCATTAAGGAGATGTACAATTTTGCCATGGCAAAGAAAAAGTATCTTCAGCACCCTAATAGGAGAGGACAGCAGAGGCCAGAAAGATAGTGCAAGTTGCTCCTGAGGCGGCTTAAAATGGCTACATGGAAATGCAAAGTAAATACTTCAGTTTTACTGCACATAGTGAAAGACTCAGTTTTTCATAATCCACAGCAGTTTTAAGTTGCTCTTACTTCCTAGGGCACAGGAGGGAACACAAAACTTATCTCCAGACTAGGGATTTAGCTTTGCAGAGCTGTCAAACCCCACAAATCTATAGAGCTACATGACAAACAGAACTGACAGGTCTGGAAGTAGGTATACAAGCATGTGGGCAAAAAGGGAGTGAAGTGTATTACATAAATGAGCATTTTCCCAGAATGAAGCAGAATGACAGCCATAAAATGAAAAGGGGTAGGTTGAAGTGCTCTCCATCTAGTGAATTCCAGACTGGGATGAGGACTCTGACAATTCTCAGCCTCCCCAAACCAGGGAGCTGTCACCACTGAGGGCTATCCCTGCATTTCCTCCCTGTGCAGCATTTATAGCAAAGAACACCAGCTCTGGCTGAACAACTCCAAACTGCCAGGGAAAAAAGGAACAGCTTGCTTTGCCTGCTGAATCTACCAAAAGACTCCTACTTACCAATGCTAACTTGGACATGACCAGCAGAAGCCCAGACATGTACCATCTTTGCCCTAAGCCTCATTCAAAATAACGGAGTTTGGGGGATGTTCTAAATAGCCCAGTTGGCAAAAAAGGTTTATGGGTTGCTGGTGAGACTATCCAACACACACCTTGCATACCTGTCCTTGGCACAACAGTAGCGATGAGGGAAACAGATGGAAGATATCTGAGTTTATTATGCCAGCCCTGCATCAGATAGGTCTTATGTGAAAAGTACGTGGCTTCCTTGTGCTCTTTGAGGTCTATAGGAGGAGATGGAGCATCTGCTGAAGATTAGTGATTCAGACCTCTGTACATTTCTGAAATATACTGACCCTATATATCATCAAATTCAAGAATTTTAATAGATTCTTGACCACATATTCCATAAAACCTGATCTTAGCGACATGCACAACAAAGACAACTTGAAAATCCTTTGTCTAAACTCATGTAATGCTATAAAAAAGACAAAAGAAAGTATCTGTTTTTATTTAAATTAAAATAGAGGTTTTTGCTGATCTTGACATGGATGACATTATTTCCAGTTTAGTGGCTTTATCCACAGCTCAGCCTTGCATTTTTTTAATTGGGTCAGAAACATGCCGATAGCAGAAATCCATTTTAAAGAATCCAATGACAATAGCACGTGCCTTTTTTTAGCTTAATGGAAATGAACAAGCTAATTAAACCCAGAAAAGATACCCAGAATATTGGGAATTAAAGAAAAATCTAACTAGTGTGTGCTATCTCATGATAACAAAATAACCCTGAAATTAACATCAAAAAAAGAATCAGGTAATTTTACTCTGAAATGCTATTATACAATATTATTGTATCATGCAAATAAATACACTAACAGTTTCTTAAAATAAAGTTGCTTCAGCTGCATCACAATTTGCTGAAAATGATACATCATCTATAGTTGATAAAAATCTTAACCTCTCTCAATCTATCTAACTAATCTAACACTGTCTTGTTAGCAATTCCTCCAATTTGCTGATGCCTGTGAGTCACTTCATTATAAAATGTTTAAAGTCTACTCAGTATAAGCTAGACTCCAGATTTCCTGTTTTCCATATTACTTGCTGGAAAGTACTTGAGGCTGCTATTTTAAGCAGAACAGCTAAGAAAAGGCAGAACTTAACAAAAATGAAAACTATGTTAAAATAGGTTTTCAAAATTAGAAATTGATTTAAGCATATATTGAACATCTGCTACATCTGAAATAGACTGCTTATAAATTGCTTCTAGGAAAGTAGTATCTGAAACTTGTTTATTTAAAGCACTACTTTCTTCCTTGTCCTTGCAGCCACTTTTAAACAGCCACAGAAATCTTAAGCATGTTAATATTAATTTTAGTGTTGGCTAAAATACCCAGTAGCTGATTTTAATTAAAATGTCAACCTCATACTCCTAAAAAAAGCATCTTAAAAGAGATTACGCATTCTTGTTGAAATATCAGCTGTGCACAAAATCGCAGACCTTTTTACAACACCAATCCCTTTATTCATGCTGATTTTGAGTAATAGACAAGTTACAATACACGTTGAAAACACACTGTCTAGATCCTTTAGAAATAGCCTTGCGACTATACTTTTCTGGGTCTTTTCTAAAAGCAACAGCTTATTCTGATAGGATTGCTAAGGATGGTTAAGATGCACTTATCATTAGTCTGAATAACGTGTTTAGCACCAATTCTGTGTTTATTCTTCCCTTAAGTAATGGTTTCAATATGAAGTTTTTCTGTGGTGATGTAATATTGTTCATATGAGAACAGCATAATAAAACATTTTGAAAACACAAAAGCACTGAAAGTAAGTATCCTGTAACTGAAAGATATGTTGTGACCCTAGTACTTCACATAAAACCAAACTGTCAAAAGCAGAAGTTGACCATGACATTTTGAACTAATGAGCTTTTGATAAGGTCTTAAAACGTAAAAAAGATAGCAAATGCATGTAACAAAAAACTGATTAACTCAGAATTTCAATTTAGAGATAAGGCGTTACAAAACCCAAGCTGGTCTGCATTCCGGTCATGTGAAACTAAACCCACAATCATTTAAATTAAAGTGCAAAAGCTACAAGCACTTAAGTAACATGTCTACCAAAGTGTAAAAGTAGCAAATTTTGAAAAGTAATTAATTACCTGTTCACTATTTTCCCATGTAATTGCAAGAGAGCACATCTTTATTTCGCAGCACTGCCCGTCAGCTGTAAACATTTGCGACGCTTCAACACGCTTCAGCTCCATCTTTCTGCTATTTTCTGTCTACACTACTGGTTTAGCAGTTTGTTGTGAACAAGCCAAAACAACAACCCTGCACATCTTACGAGTTCCTGCATGGCTTTTTGGCTCAGTGCAATCAATAGTAGGTAGGACGCCTTTTAATCTTATTCCATATGGGATAAAGGTTTCCCCAAACTCTTTATCGATACGAAAAGCTGTCTCTCTGCATTCATCAGCAATCAGCTAACGGAAAAGGCTAGTGGATTTTGCCAGCAGTAAAAGACCTAATCACGGCAAGATCAAGCCAGCTGTCAACTATAATCAGCTTGATTCATTGCACTTTTCATATTCAATGGAAAATGTTGAGCAATACACAGTTCTTTCACAGTTATCAGGTTAAACTGAAAACGTAAGAATATAGATAATTTAGCTTTAAAAACACATAGATTATTTGTTCCTTTGTATTTTTGTAGTATTACCAGTGCTGGGCCAAAACTGAATACCAAAGAGATCAGTAAAATAATTGATTTTTGTATGTAATTTTACTGTATAAAGAGACAGCAAACCATACCACCTGAAACTTTAACAAAGAGTTTCTTTATTAACGATAAAAGGCAAACTGTACAGTCAGAATAGATACCACAGTCTTAGGCAAATAATCTTTCCACTGTTTGCTATTTGCTTTTCCCTACATAATTCAGCTTTTTCTTAAATCTTGCATGCAACAAGATGAATATATGAGCCAGCAATAAAGCTAAAGCATGTGTGCAATAGCATAAATCATGAATCTGCATGCCAGAGAAGACTGAAACAAGCCAAAACCTAGACCTAAGGATTTTAAAATATTAAACATTACAGAAAATACTAAATCCCATTAACAATTTCTTATGTATCTAAAAATCAGGATATTGTAGAAGATAAAACCCCAAAGCATAAAAAGCTGTAATTTACCTTGTCAAACTCACGAATAACAAGCAAGTTCACCCTGTCTTCCTTCTTTCAAGAAAGTAATTCGAGCATGATTCAGTGCACTTATACAAGAGATCCAGCCAAATGGGTCTCCATAAGGACACTGAAGAACTCTATGTCCAAGAACAATACAGTGACTATTCCAGCTGAATAAAGAACAGGCTTATTTTTAGCAAGCAAGTAAAGGTATAAGCTGTAGAGTAAGATCATCCTCTAGGAATACGAGAAGAAGAACAAGTTCAACACCCTTGCTCCTAAATTAGCCAGAGGGATTTTCATTTTTCTCGGCTTTGATCTGAGGAAGACTGCAGGGGGAACAAACTTAACAACAATTAGATCTGGAGGCAGCTGCAGAAACAGAGAAATGGAAAGGTTCACTCGCCTGGGAAAAACATGCAGGTGGGAAATAGGTATGCCTGGTGTCCAGAGGCGAGATGGACAGGAAACTAAATGAACAAGTCAGTGAATATGGAAAGGTGTGTCAGAGAAAGGAGGCCACAGCAGCACGGCATAAGAAACACCACAGAGACCATGGAAAAGATGAGAGAAAACACTGATCTGCAAATGACACAGCTACATAAAAGACAGAGCTCTAAAGGTGGACTGAAAATGAATAGTTGGCCTTGCATGGACCAGTAGAGTCTCCTGCTCAGAATGGAAAGCTGCTCAGAGACAGACTGAACAACCCAAAATCTCTAACTTTCACATTTAAGCTCTCGGAGCCATGCAGTGAATTTCATAATTTGCCTCCTCTAAAGATCTACAGAAATAAATGAAAGGACAAGTACCATCTTCCTTAAAATAACTTAATATTAAAATATTTGGCTTAACTGAAAATACTAACGTGACTGCAAAAGGATACAGCTGTGACAAAAGGTATTAAAGTTTACAGTGCAGTTGTAAGAGCTGCAGAGCAACACTTCAGAAAAATAACAAGTCTTTAAGTAACATTTACTTTATGAGTTAATGTGTATAATGTAAATCAGCTGAAACACTCATTCTAAATTGTTCTAACTTTATATAAGGGCCAAGCAGCTCAGGAGCTCTATGTGCAGTGACAACTGGAAGTGATTCTTCACATGCTTCATTTAGTTAGAAATCTAGGGAAAAGAATGAATTGTGTTGCTCCATGTCCACAATACAAACATAGGAAAATAACTACCACAGTTAGAGGTTAAACGAAAAACCATACAGACTTCTCCTCCCCCTCCCATGGATATCTGCAACTAAGTATTGCTGTAAAACTGCAAAGCCATGAGTGAGGAAAAGCAAAGCTAGACCTGTAAAATTTGGAACTAGAGGCAGAGATTCAGCAAATGGTGCAGTTTAGGCATTTTCTCCTCTGCAAAATGGGAACCCATCTGTTGGTTGCTGCGGACCAGAAAACCACATACTCAGCTCCTGTAACTTGTTGCAGAGAACTCCCTTTGATGCCTGGAAGAGCAGCAGAACTACAAAATCTACATTGCGAGTGAGTGTGTGTAAATGTCTGTGTATTACAAGTCTGTATACTGTGACTCTCAAGGACATCTAGATAGACATTTGGTATCTAGAATGACAGAGATTAAAAATTACGTAAATACATGGAGAAGACATGGAGGAAAGCAGTCCTTTCACAGTGTTCCAAGTGGGTTCCAAGAATGTTTCCTGGCCCCAACTAGTCAAGCAATCCTTAGACTGCTCAAACCAAACTAAGTCAGATGTTAAAAGTAAGTATTAGTCATAAACTAAGGCTATCATAATTAAAATTTTGACAGGAAAATAATCCCAGAGTAAATGCAATGAAACTTAAGAAATTATTCTCATCAAATGTAAACATCGAGTACCTTTGTCTATTATGGACTGGAATATATTTGAGATTGCACAGGACAAGTCAAAACATTGTTTATGACAATCCAAATCCAAGAAAGATGTGATTCTGCCTAGTAAGTTAAAAGAGGCCTCAGAGGGAGGTAGAACGTCAAGAGCATTTGGATTCCCTACAGTTTCACAGAAATTCTTTCTATGGGATCACACAATTATTAGTCTTGTAGAGATGCTCCCCTACGTTAACTATCCTTTACTGAGGTGTGAAAAGACTGGGAATTCTAGTCCAGCAAGAATTCAAAAGCTATTTGTAAGCATTAAAATTAGCTTTAGACTGTAATTTTTTTTCCTGCTTCCTAACTTAATTTTTCCCCCTTAAATCCTTTAGTTGGATTAGTTTTTCTATTTTTTTGAAGAGCACATACTGCCAGCTGTCTGGAAAATGCTTCAGACAGAGTTAAAGAACTGTATCAAGCTGTGGAGAATCCAAACTCTATTAACTCTGACCTAGGAACTGAACTAGGAATTTGATGGTGCAGAAGGCTGCTGTAGGGGCAGCAAGCCTCCCCTCTCTGACATGTAAACAGTTTTCAGAATATAAGTCTTAGATGAGGGAACGCCTCTGACAGCAAGAGTGGCAGATAAAATAACTTTTTGTATCTTTAAAAAAATCAAGAAAAAATGGCAGCAGAAAATTGGGGGAATGTAAATCTGATTTAATTACCCTTTTATTAAAAGGTCAAAATGTTCCAGGAAGCTTACCTGAATATTTCTTCAGAAAAAAATACTTTTCTGCAAACTGTTATAATTCTTTGTGCCTAAATTGTTTTAAATCATCTTTTAATGGAATTATTTGCTTTGACTATGCTATGAGACCCTGGAATCTAGACTTCAAGAGTGACATAGTTTTTTGTTCATTTTAAACAAATTTGATTAAAACCTGTCTTATGTGAATGGCAGCCCTTCCAAGCACATTGTTAAATGTTACAGAGTGCTTAATACTTACAAGCTTATATTAAATTGAATTTGCAGCTCAGCTTTGAAGAACAACTTGCATCCAGACTAAGCTCTTTATCCTTCAATAGTTCAAATGAGAAACTTCAAGCAAGTACATCTAATGTATTTCTCGTCTCTTGAGTTTATTACTTCTGCTAAAAATGTAATTTGTTTGCCTTTTTCCTCACAATTAGATTTTGTTACATCTTCACCTGACAGATTAAGGAAACCTTTCATTATTTGGCTGTGCAAGAATACTTGTAAATGACCCCCATGACAAAATGTACATTAGATGCTTAATGGCTTTTTATCTGGTCACACTTGCATGGATCAAATGGTTAAAACTAATGAACAATATATAATTCTGTTCAAGGATTTTGGTACCACTTGTAAAACTAGCTAAACTCTAAGCATGGAATAAGACAAGTCACACCACAGGCACTCAAAAGCAGTGTAGTTTTAGTGCTGTCATGCTGCAATGGAATAGAGAGACTGCATCAGAGGGTATCTACCCTCCACCAGTAAAAATTATATCAGTACTATGAAAAACTGCTTTGTGTGCACATTTTGTAGAAGTTTTAGCCCATCTGTTAATGAATTTCCCAAAGAATTCCCTCAGTATAAGAGCTGCCTGATACTAAAACCTGTTGTAAGGTTTTTGCTAAATGCCTGATTTGAGACACTTTAACTACTACTTTTTGAGAAGTAGTGAAGATGAGCTCTGTTATTTAATTGGCACAAAATTTTAATTCTCAACTTCATCTACTAGTCACAGCTTCAAGACTAAGACTATTTGCAGGACTGCGTGTCTCCAGTTTGGGATGATGATGTTTTCGTGCTCTACGTGAGTTTCTTTTACACTAATGTTAATACAAATTCCGTACTGAGATAAAATGGAATTCTACTTTGTATTTCTTGGCTAAGGCTTCAGTCAATATCCATTAAGAAAAAGCCTTATTGATACCATTCCCTCTAAATTGAGGGAGCAATTTTTGAAACAGCAAAAATAAGTTAAAAAGAAAATGGCACAGGAGACCACAAACTGACATTTTATGCTCTCCAAGTAAATTATTATGTATAAAAATAATTTATATTTAACTTATATTATTATGTATATTTACATATAAGCAACTACAGCAAATGAATATTTCTTCCTATACAGACTGTTTTCATTACACTAATCTACTTTTATTCAGTCCAATTTGACTTCCATCATGTTCCTATACCACATCCTTTTTCCCCCCCTGAGCTACATCTGTTTTCCTGTTTTCTCATCTCCAAGAAATTTCTGTGTTATCTGATTACCTTTTCATCTGGACAACTGTCATCATCCAGTCGGTGTTCTTTCTGGGAGAGCAACATCTGATCCACGTCTCCTGTCGATGACTGGCAGCTGCACCAGCATGGGGCTCCCCAGTGCCTCTCCTGTCTGCCACTGACCCCCAGTGGTTTCACCTATATTTGCTCTGCCTCACTGTTCACAGACTGCTGCTGCTTCTATGGAATGATGCTTGGATCATGCTAGGATCTCTGGAAGCACACAAGACCCAGCACTGGATGACCACTGTTTCATGGCCACTGATCACAGAATCAAAGAATGATTTAGGTAGAAAGGAGCCTCTGGAAGTCATCTGGTTCAATAAGCCCTGACTGGAGCAGTTCAGACTGCTCAGGACTTTATTCAGCTAGATCAAAATTCCACAGACTCTGAACAGTCTGTTCCGATGTCTGTTACTCTCAATGATAAAACATTTTCCCCCCGTATTTATTTAGAATTCCCCTCGTTACAACTTGTGTTTGGATCCAACTGTCTCGGTTACACATGCAAAAGAAAGGAAGAGGAGGAAGAGGCAGCTGTTCTCAGGGAAGAGAATTCCTCCTGAGACACTGTCCAATCTCCCTGGCAAAAGGAAATGTTTAGTTATGTAAGTCTGATCTTCACGTACCTATGCCTTTGTGTACTGGCAGAAAGAGATCAGGTCTTAATTACAGCATAATTCCACTTCCAAGACGGAAAGTTGTAACCAAAAAGTAACCCCCAAAAGGTCACCCCCTGAATAAGAGCACTTGACAACTCACAAAACTTCACGGACATTTTCCTTTAGACTTGGTTATGCAGAATGCAAAGCTCCCAGATAAACACTTACAGGTAAGTATTCTTCTTATAACAATGCATGTTTCACTGCTGGAAGAGACTTAGCCTATTCTATTTTTAACTTGAAAGATAATCTAATGAAATTTAAGCATTTACATAATGTGATTTTAAGCTAACCATTATTTAAATAATTGCTGATCAAGCACATATACTTTAAAAGAACAAAAAAAAAATCTTAGTGCATATGACAAAATGCCAATTAATAGCATCATCTAAATTTAATTTGATAGATTGCCCCTAATTTTTTCCAAGACTATTGATTCATTTAATAAAACTAACATTCATCTTAAAGTTTTCTATGCATGTCACACTTGCAGCTCTACCCAGTACTAAGTAAAAAAATCAACTATTTCATCATTAAAGCAGTACACATAATAAAAATATACCTGAATGCAGAGTATTGGTAAGATTTGAGCTGTCTTCAATGTTCCATTGGTTTGTGTTGATTTTAGGGCCAGTCTAACATTCAGCATGCCAGCAACAATGAATAAGCCTAATGCATTACGTAAGTGTAAGCTGATTAAATCCTTGATCCTGAAGCCACCTCTTTTTTACCCCCCTCCCCCTCTGATTTAAAACTTAGCACAATTGAAAATCTTCGTTTTTAACACTTCCAAAACCTAATTTGTACCATTTTTGGCATAAAAACCACTACAATTTTACATTACTATAACCCCTTCAGGTTTTAGTCTTTCTTCAATTTTAATAAACCTGGTATTCAATAAACCATCTATTTCCTCAACCTGGTAGAAGTCCTTTTTAAAGCGATCAGCTCCCTAACAAATGTTAATTTTGTGGCCAACTTTTGGATTAAAAAAAAATAAGAAAAAAAGAAAAGGAAAAAAAGAAAAACATACTGAATGGCATGAAGATAGCAGTGTTCTTCAAGTTACCAGGTCTGAACTTTATCCATAAAAATTTACTGCAAATTGAATTCAATACAAAGCCATGCTATCATAGATCTTCGTCCTGCCAACGAGTGAGACTGTAAGGCATTCTGCACATGCCAGTCCCAATTTCCAAATACATGATGTCTCAAATGTAGTATATGAGCTACACGGAGGGGTAGATCAGGGGAGGTCATGAAAGAGTTATGTTCCCCCAGCACTTTACAGCACCATGATCTCACTACATTGTCAATATGACAATGGAAGCAGGATAAACGGATCCATGCAGCAGAGGATATCAGCCAGTGTTCTCTACAGAAAAGGAATGCAGAAAGCAATACGTGATTAACTGTTCTGAATAGGGAAAAAAATTCCTTCCCTAGGTCCACATGTCATACACAAAACAAGCTGCAAAGAGCTGCAAACTGACTGAACAACTTTGTTGCTACATGCAAATGTGAATTTTAGATGTTAATTATCAGGCAATATACAAGCACAGAATTGTTGAATTTGCACAATTATTTTTAACATTTTAGTTATTTTTTTATTTAAGACTTCTCAGCGTGAAAAACTGATTTGTTTGCTTTTAAACTTTGAGTATTATTTTACTCTGAGAAAGCCATATGCACACTTGAAAAGCAACAGAACTTCATAGAGACAGTGTAACTATGAATTGGTGAGCTCAAATGGTTTTATTGAAATTTAAAAATTTTTAAAAATAGTAAACCATAGCTAGAGTGTCTTTGTAAAAGCAGCAGAATGGTCCTGAGCAAATGAGAACAGACTTTGCAGAATCTTCGTTAGTATTGAGGATGAGACAAGAGAAAAGAAAGTATGGGCAGTTTCAGCACAGGAGTAGAAGGTTTTTAAGACATGGTAATTTTGACAGAGATGTACTATGGTTTATGTGTAAAAGAGAAAATGTTCTAGCCAGGATTCACAGGTTGCCTATAGTATGAAATTTCTATTTTAAAATAAAAACCTAGTAATATATTAGTTTAAAAAAACCCCCATGCATAGAAATTAATCAAGTGCATAAAAACAGTATAAAGAGATGGCTCTGAGGGGTATGTGAGCTCTTCTACCAGCATCTGAAAACATCCCAATCCACAGATACATTCTCATGTTTCAACATATAAGTGTATGTCATGAATCAGTACCAGTGAGATAAATCAAAGAAAAGATGTGTGGACAGGCAATACAAGTGTGAAAGAATAATGTGGCTTGTTTTACTTCGCACAGAATGAATAAAACAGATTAAAACATGCATTAATAAGACTCTGGGGCTTCTCACATCACATAATTTCTTTCTAGACAGAAAATTCAGAGTAGATCATGAAACAGATACATTGTCCCATTCACTTTCTAACAAAATCAGAACAAAACAAGATCGATATATTTTTCCCCAGTCCCCACCATAACAAACCTTGAAAAGTAATAATTTTTAAAACATGAAGTATATGAGTGGTGTTGATCCAGACCTTTAGGATTTATTACATACCCCATTCTCTGTACGCTTCTCCACAGGTATATTTATGCCATTTCTTTGATTTTGGGCTTGACGTCCACCTAAAAGTAAAGTATCACTCTTAGTGCAAAGTTCAGTTTTCAACACAAATGGTTTTTACTCTTGAGTCTGTTCCTGAATGCTCTTAGAATTCTGTTCAAGAATTTGTATAAAACTTTTACCTGTGAATTTTTATTCTGCTAGTTCCAGCTTTTTCTTACTAAAGTTACTTTTTGTAAGCAGTGAATCAGCAGAAATAAACTTCACAGACTTCCTCAGTTAAAAGTACAGGCATGCAGCTCTATTCTCCTGACTTCTCATTAGACAAAGATGTCATGAAGGGCAATGTACTCAAGTTTTATATTTTGTGTCCATCAGAAGCAGAAGCTTCAACTGAATACATTATAAATTAATATAGTAGAGGAAGCTTTTCTAATTTCCAACTTATAAACAACTTTAATCTACAAACTGATCCATAGGTCAATGATGAATTAAAAAGCTTTGGATGCATGGCTCAGAAGCAATGCTTTCCCTGTAAATTGAAATTCTTTGGCTTTAGGTGTATCTTAAATGTCTTTACATATTTTTTATTTGTATTGCCCAAAGGATAACAGATTATTTTATGAAGTACCTAATTAACAGAAAACCCTCACACATTTTTGGGTCTGCTACTTCTGCAGTCAAAGCAAGCAGGAACCAATTAAAATTAAGAGAAGAAACCTCAGCTGAAAAAAATAAGGACTCAGCAAAGACTTGAAATCCTGCTGTTAAAAGTAGTCAGATTAGTTGAATGAGCAAGGATAATCTGGGTATGCAAACACATCTCACCAAGACACCTTTCCTGTCCTTCAGACAGTCTGACAGCCATTAAGTCTATAATGCACAGCCTCAAAAATCTTCTCGTAGATCAAGTACAGTCTACACCAGCAAGTTCAGAAAACTAAAACAATTCTATTTTTTTATTCTAGTCTTTTAAGAAAGTCCACTTCACAGGGCAGTGTTTCATATAAACACTTCCCCTATAGAACCAAGTGGACCAGCAATTTTTTCAAGATGCAAATTATCACCACTATTAAATATACCTACATGAAGCACTGAGAAAGTAACCTCTGCCAGTGATGTCTGTAAACTACATTTCAGTTTTTAAAGGAGGCAAAAGAGTTTACCTAGTCTTTCTCTGTGCAATTGAAAGACCAGGAGGTCAAAATAACCACTCCACCCTTTTCAAAATGTAGGGACTTCCAATAAGAAAAAACTACATCAAGTCTCTAATATCCACCCACTTTTCTGGATCCAAATACAGCAGAATACAAACAGATCTTGCTGTTACTCAACAGACTGGCAGAAATTATTCTGAAGAAGGGAACTGGAGAACAAGAATAAAGGTGCCACTGAGGACACTTCAAAATGGCTTAGGTGTAAGGAAGTTGTGTCACATATAACCATTGAAGTTCACTGAACGAACTGACAACCAAACTCACTCAAAAAAATCTTTTAAATATATTTCAATAACAACACTACAGGGTAAGTGTACTTACTCTGTTCATTGCTTTCAGCTGGTGACTCTTCATGACGAAGAAAAAATTTCACCTCTTCCCTGCGGGGCCCCCACTTCTGTAGGTGGTCATACATCATGTGATCAAAGGGTATGGGGCGCTCTGAAAGTACAAGACCAAAGAAACCTCATCACAACTCCTTAGAACCAAGCAGGGTTATACAAAACTCTTATTAATGATCAGAAGGTCCTTTTTGGTAGCAATTTAATATATCCAATGTATTTTGTCTTACACAAAGTCCAAGAAACAGGCACCAACGTTCATTGGATGCACAGTATTAAAAGCTGGCCTGTTACTGTAACACAGCTCACTGCTCCATACCAGTGTTTAGGAACCATAATTTAGGAAATAGCAACTTTGCTCCCCATCCCCACCAGATGGGCAATTTGTTCTACTATTAAAATGACTCATTCCATTTCAGCTACTGCGTTTCCACTCAGACTAAAAGCCTTATCATGATATTGACATTTCATCTCCTAAGAACTTGAGCAGGTACTCCCACTCTAATACACTTTGCCAGATACCAACTTCCAGTGTATGTTGAATTACTTGCAACTCTTTGAACAAATAAAGATTTTCTATGCAACAGTCAGTCTCTTTGCTTTTCCCCAAGAAAACAGAAAACATTCTCATAGTAATTATTTCTTCTAAATTTATCAAATATATTATTAGTAAGAGGCTGCACACTATATATTTAGTATTTCAAAATGACAATACATTTAAGAAGACAAGTTTTTCACTGTTTCCATAATTACGCTTGAATGTATTACCAGATGTTTTTTATTAAGACAACAAAATCTCTGATTGAAGCTCCAATACTAAGTAAAGAACCCAAATACACCTTCTAACCAGAATAAAATATTTTATACTATACTTTGTTGTTAAAAGCAAAATGCTTTTGGCCTCCAAAACCCAAACCAGACTATCCCCTACCAGGAAAAGCATCACTAACAATTTGTTATCCATTTCAAACTTCACCCATTTGACATGAGAAGACAAAATTATTCAAAGATTTATAAGAGAAATCTTGAGTAAAGCTTGGGAAAACCAAATCACAAATATACCTTTATGTAATGAAACTTACCTAAATTTATATGGCTTATGAACTACATAGATGTACACATTTTGATACTCTTGGGATACTTAACTGCAGTACTCAAAGCACAATACATTTTTATAAATTGTTTCACAATGCATTTAATACAATAAACTGTTTTGTCAAAATACGTCATGTCAGCTAGGTATGTGATTAACACAATTCAGCCCCCTAGCCAAAACCCAACTGCATTAAAAAATTAGATTATTTTCTCAGCTTCTTCCTGTGGTGTCCAAGAAGCATTGTCAGTAATGTTTAAGCACACAAGAATAAGGTAAGTGGCTTATTACTAAATTCTTGAAAAGGAATTTTAAAAACATGATTTTCAGGTTTCTCAACTCCTAAAGTAAAGTAAGGTTTCAAGTGCTTTGAAGCATATCCACTAAAATTGCAGCATGAGTATTCTGAAGATCACTGAGTGTAAAAGTATTTAAGTGGTTTAGTTCAGAGACTTTAAGACACAAGATATGAATCTTTAGGAACTTCTCCCAAGTAGAAAAATTGCTAGGCAAACCCAGCTAGAACAGGGCTGGGGCTAATTCTAGAATGGTGAGGAGTAGCTGCAGCTTCACTCCTGGTTGAGCTGGTCTCCCATTAAAAGTAAGGCCCTGATCCCAGGAGCCAGCCAAAGTAAGGGGTTTCATTTACATAATGAACCCTGAATAATTAAGACTCATATTTTTCAGACCTGACAATGGAAAGAAATGGCAAAGATGTTTTCTACTAGTTTAGCAGTTCTTTCACAAAAGTCTGGGATGCTACTCTAAATTATACAGAAGACAGGTTAAAGTAACAACAGCATCACCAATGTCACTGAAACAAAGAAAAGAAAGATGGAGCAGCAGTAATCATCCTGTGCAACCTGGCTATGTGAAACAAATTCAGTAAACAAGAAGAAGAATGGACATTAGCATTTAGCACAAGACATGATCAGAATTGAACTCCCCATTCCTTCCTTCAGTTTAAATCCTTTAAATCTACAAGAACTGCAAGAAGAAAGCATGATCTCATATTTGCAGTGTAACAGTACAAAGAGATATTTCCTGAAAATCCCTGTTCTTTAAGAACCAAAACAAAACGCTAGTTAAATTTTTCCTGGTTGTTATAGATTCAGAAATATTTGTCAGTAATTGGTTTCTCAAAACTATTTCAAACTTAAATTTATTTTTTTTTAAGTTTAAATAGGAGAGAGCATTCTGAGAGCATGAAGAAAAGGAGAATGGGTATAGAGTAATACTAAAAAGGTTGGATCCTTACATTTTAGCAACACATCAAACATGATCTAGAGAACATTTGTTTTCGTGAATAACAAAGCAGAGAACCACAATAAATGCATATATCCATACTTGGCTGAAAAAAAAATGCCTTAGTTTTTAATTTGGATCAAGATTCTAATATACTTTTGAGACATGAGCTATACTCCTTTCAAGTAAAAGTTTTGAGGACAGGCTAGTTTTAAGTATTCCAAACCAAAACACCCTGTAAATCTGAAACACAGATACTGCACCAATATTTCAGAAAAGAGCTGCAAAATCCTTCTAGTGGAACAACAAATCCACTACTTAAAAGTAAGTTTCAGTTTTAAAAATCCGTTTTTATCCTGACTTCAAGGATCCTGCTATGTGTAATAAACACATTTATGCCTCCTCTACATGAAACCAGAATAAAAAGTAATGGCTAATCTCCACAGGGGACTTCACTGTAAGATCTGGAATGAGTCTTTTCCTCCTCATGTTTGCAGAAGTACACACAGAGTAAGATACTATTTCTTTCACATTCTCTTGCCTCTATGTTAACACCACATTGAGGAATACCAGTTATGACCAATTGCTGACAGGCATGTCAGGTGTAAATGAACTGAATAATTCAGTACCGGGTGATTTAACGGTTGAAATCAACTCTCTCTTGAAACTGGAAGTTCCTGGCATCACACCGGTCTTTCACCCTCCCTACTGATCACTATGTGCAATAATATGGGAATGAGGAAGAACATTCTGGTTTTTTCTCCTGTAACAGCATGAGAAATCCTTGCAAAAAGTGGAAGCTTCAAACTGACAAAGCACAAGGTGGAACACAGTCTACTGATATATCAGGCACTAATGCTATTGACTTTTCCAATTACTACTCATCTCAAGAAACTGGAGAAGGAACAGAGAATGAAATACGAAAATCAAATGTCAATAAACCAAATGCTTAGGCCATGCAGCTCTGAGAAGAATCAGTTTCTTAACTCTAATGCAAACACCTAAACTATTTTACAACTCTTGTGAAACCCCCAACCAGTTCTTTGTCACACAAAAGCACACAGATAAAAGCTACAATAATAAATAAACAAATATGTTGTCCAACAGCTAAGATACTGTAATCTTCCATTGCACTGTAGAAATCTTACATAATTTTTGGATTTTAGTACATTTTTCTGGAAGAAAAATGGTCTCTCATCCTCTAAAAGTAAAATGAAGTGTTCCTCATTACTTGTACATAGACATTCAAAACAGGAAGACTATTAAAAGATACAGAATTTAGTTAGAGCAATACAGTTCAGAAAGTCTTTTGAGCATGCAAACTGTTATTTGTTCCTGATAACAAGATTACAGTCCACAAGCCCCAACGCTTTGAATTTGAATAGACATGTATTATTCAGCTGGGTTACCTAAAAGGAGCTGTGGCCACCTGTAGAGCCAAGGAGTTAAGCACATTCACACCAGGCCAGGTAAACAGCTTTCTCTTACGGAGAGAGGAGTAATTTGTCATTTGTGCCACATGGAGAGACTGCCAAGAAAACAGACCACTTATGGTGTGTGACTAAGTCTAATGTGTTTTTTTCAGCCCAGGATTTGCTGTATTAACTTTTGTTTTGAATTTTACTTTCCAAAATGTCCTCTGAAAGAGCACTTGCAGATCTCCTGAGGATAAGGGTGAGGGATCAGAGACAGTGTAACAGAAGAGATAAAATATGCTTTTGCACTGGCACAACATACAGCAGTTTTACTGCAAATGGCTTCACACTTCCCACTCAGAACCATTAAAGTTTGTTGTTGTAACTGTCGCATTTAACTGTTCATACTCTTGTTTTCTACATCAGATCTCTGCTCCAGGCAAAATTATTTTTAAAAACTTCAGTGGAAAGAGTTCAGTTTAGCTCTCAGAAGGAGGAGAAGGAAATATTATCATATTTATGCCCATGCCATTCCACTGAGCAATCTATGTACCCTAGACATTGGGTCAAAGAGCTGAAGTCACAGATTTTCGTAGCAGATCCTACATTTAAGAACAATGACATAAACGTTTGGGCTGAAATTCCTGTCAGAGAGCCTTAAAACTAGTGTGCAGGATATCTTTTTTGATGACGCTACAGGCCTGTTTGAAAGACCCAGAAACATAAGCAAGTGTTTTAATTTTTCTTTCATTCTCCCTAGTATTTTCTGTTCAACACTTTCAGTGGAATAGATCTATACAGTTATCACCTTGGGAACTCAAGTGAAGCTACCTTTATGAAAGCACCTTCATGTGAGTTTTAAGAAGCTCAGAGCCAACAACAGGCAGAAGCTCTGGGCAGGGCTCTGCTCCTACGCCTGAGTTAGGGTCTGAATGTAGATCTCCCCTTCAGAAAACTGGGTGAGCTCCAGTGCTCCAAATTAACAGAAAACAACCAGCTGAAATCAGTCATCTCCTTGTTCTATTCACAGTAATATCCAGGTCTCCACTGACTTTAATGGGATCAAAGACACACAATTCTCAGGGTAGATACCCGTAATTTAGGCTTAGTCTCTCCATCACAACTTCCTGGATAAATTATATTTTCCACTTTATAGAAGCTTTTAGCTTTAGATATCTAACACTTTGAGAAATAAAGTATTACACCCATAGATAAAATATTTTCTCAATTTTAAAAGTTCTCATAGAAAACCTGTGCTTCTAAGAGCCAAGGTTTGCAAGGTGTAAGTGTTCCAGGAAGATGCTGTGGATCACTTCTCCACTTCCCAGTCACCCTTTGAAGCTAGTTGACAACATTCTTTCCTACACTTTTTAAGAAGTACACCTTCAAAGTATTGTGAAAGCAGAAGAATAAATAATACCATGTATTTAGGGATATCTGAGTGTCGTTGAAGTCTGCAGATCCATTTTAGAAATCTGTGATGCACTTGGCATCATAGACTCCATAATCTAAATTTCCAATTTGAAAAAAATTCTAACCCTTCTTCGAGTTCTATCTTTAAAGACAAGTTTTCTAACTAAGCATATATTGACTCTGTATTCCTAGAATTGCAGGCATACAGTTCTTAACCTTTTCCCTGTTCACTCTTGCCTGAACTCTGAGTTTCCATCCAGGTAGGAAATGACTTCTTGAGGTAACTTTTCCTTTCATAAAGTCTTAGAACAGTTTTGGAAAAGATAAGGCATAGTTTTCCTAGGAGAAAAATATTCTAGATTGCCAATATGTAAAAGTTCCAAAGGCATCTGAATAATGTATTTTGTGTCTGTCTGGCAAAAAGGCCCCAGTCAAAATAAAACACCTCTATGCAAAATTTAAGTATTCAATATCAAGTTATGACCTCATCAGTCTTTATACAGAACAAATGACATTAAACAGGGGCCACTTTAGTGACTAAGAGATAAGAATGGGGGATTGGAACTAGATGATCTGTAAGGTCCCTCCCAACTCAAACCATTCCATGATGCTATTCTATGAACATTGCTATTCTCTATCCATGATTCTATGAACAAGTCTGCTATCCTCACCCATCCACCAATTCTACTTACATCCATATATTGATAAAGTATAACCTGGAGGTTTGTACTACATGCAACTGCAAGAATCCATCTAAAAAAAGAATCCATCATGCATAGATTTTGACACATTCCTGAAAAAAATTGCCTGCCTCATTATTCTGTGAAATAATAATTGCAATGCAAGTAGGATATGGACACTACTACCTGCCCCAAGAGAGGCTGTCAAATCTTTGAGAGGAAGTGTTCATGAATAGGCTAGAGATACTAACTATGTCCCATTCTGGCATAATGCTGTCTGCAGAACACCTGCTATTCATGATACAGAAGGAAAAAGAAAATCTATACCCTTTCTTAAATTTCAGCCTGTGTTCACATGCCTAACAGTGAGGAAATGTGACTGGAAAGAATGAAGGTGATCTGCACTCACTGACTGTAAAAAAATCATCATAAAGTTCCCTATTGTCATTTAAACATCCTCCATCCTATCAGAAAAACAGAAATACAGAACACTAACAGATCTTATACATGCATTTTATCAAATGCTTCATGCTGAAGAAGAAAACAGAAGAGGAAAAAAAAAAAGTCAAGAATTACATTAATCTCTACAGTTACTGAAGTACTATGCTTTGTGTCAAAGTCTGCTAAAAGAAAAAAAAACAGAGTACAATATGTAATTGAAATTATTAGTATTGAGAAGTCACTCTTTTTTTATAATTGGTGCACATATTAAAATCCATTTTCAGTGAACATTTTACTTACCATTTCCACGCCATACTTCAGCCAGATGGCAGCTTCCTTCTCCAGGCTCTTTGCAGAACTCCACTACATCGCGACAGGTTGTTTCTGGTGTAATTGGAACTTCTGTCAGAATCTGCTCATTGTTGCTCAGAAACACAGTTAATATCATCTGAAAGAAATAAAAAGAAAAGCAGCAGAATATTAAAAAAAAAGGACAAAAATAAGATTATGGGTAAATTTTTTTCCCATCTGTAAATGGAAATGTATGCCTAGGATTAGTTACCATGTTCCAAAGTAGTTTTCAGTTTCCTGTAACTTTGGCAAAGATCTAGTCCTTTGTGTTCATTTTTTTTGACAGTACATTGACTTGACAATTGCTTTTTTATAAAAGCTTGAGTTGAAATGCTTTAGTTCTGTCTGAAAATAAGGCTGGGAGGAAAGGAAGAAGTTTCAGCTATGCTAGATGCTTGAAACCATAGCATTTAAATGTTGAAAATAAATACACACTTTGGTAAAGTAACCAGAAGCTTCAGGATGTACTCAAAGGCAAGTATTCCTAAAATGCACAAAATCCTCTGAAAGACACCTGACCCTAAGCTCCTGCTGAAAATTAAACTAATAATTTTTTCCATTCTCTCTGCACCTTAATTCCCATCTGTAGTCACAATACTGTTATGTAAACTCATGGGGATGGAAAAGAGAGAACATGATGTTTTAGAAGGCAGAAGATACCATAACAATAAATGTCCCTAAATAACATTATAAAATTAGTAACTTTGCCTGCAAAATAAGTTCTTCCAGATCTTTCCCATAAATAAAATGCGGCGTCACATATTGAACCTAATAACAGCTCTTCATTAAATGAGCACTCTCCAGGTAAATAAAAGTTGTGCTTCAATTTGCATAGGCAACTCTTAAAAACATTCATAATACTTTTATCTGTGGGACACACACATCAGCCAGACTGGAGACTTACATTAATAACAGCTAGATACTGAGCGAGAGCAGACTGTCTACTTTAGAAATAGACACAGGACAAATTCCAAGAAAGCCCAGGCTTCAAGCTCTCAGTCTCGTCAGTCCTCCAGGCTATTTCAGTCCAAGTTTCTACTTTCCCTCAGCCTGCCAAGTTTGCATGCTGTGTCCTGAAGTTTTCAAGTACCTACACTTCAATACAAGAAGCAGTCAGCCAGGACTGTAAATATACCAGAATTCACCCCGAGTTCTCCCAAGAGCAGCATAAAGGAAGCCATAGTAAAAGCTATAATACAAGCTGGAGGAAGCTACAGGATGCATACAACAGATAGTAATGAAAATGCCTGTAACCACCTACTGTAAACAGCTCAAAACATTCCTGCTCCCCCAATAGAAGATTCAGACATAGCCTTGGTATTCTGTGGCTGGAACCTTTTATATAACAAGTATCTGATGTGGAATCTACTAGTGGAATTTGACCTCCTACTTACGAAGAAAGAGGCACATACATGAACATAAACCAACAGGCTTAGAAGAAGCCTTAAGAGGTCATCTAATGCAGTCTCTTGGCCTCAGGCAGGACAAACTATACCTGTATTATTCTGCATAGATGCTTGTCTAACCTGTTCTGAAAAGCCTTTCATGATGGAAATTCCACCACTTCCCTAAGCCATCCACTCCAGAAATCCAGGATTCCTGTGCAAGAGGAAGTTTCTTAAAGTCTAGTTAAAGTTTTCCTTACCACTATTTAAACCCTCTAGTTCTTCTAGCCACAGGGGTAAAAGAAAACACTTTTTTTCCTCTGTTCTTTTTTTCCTCTGCAGTTAAATTTAAAGAACTTGCAATATGTAAGTAAATCAAGTAACTTAAATTAAAAACCACTGGTTTAAGAAAGTTGTTAGTGCCAGAATTCTGAACAGCTTCCCCATAACACTTGATAGCAGATTCAAAATAAAACCCAAGCTTCTGAAATTTTTTGAGAATACCAAGAGACCCTGGCTTTACTGCATCGTAATCGTCTGTGTAAAAGACCTGTTTTCTTGGTATGAAAGGATATACAGAATGTCTTAACATCATGTAATTTCACATGCTTTCCAAGTTTTGATTTCCTTATTGCTGTAAAAGTAACACTAACCCAGAAAACTTGTTTCATGCCTTCAAGATAGTGTATCTGCTTCTGCAGACAAACTGAAAGAGGAAGAAAAGCCTCATAGGTGTGAATTATCCTATTTACCTCAGTCAATTCTCCATAAATTCCTGTCTCAAGAGCTACATAAACTTACACTCCCCTTGGCAACACCAGGACAAAGTTTGCTGTACCTGAGTCACACCACTTGACTCCCTCAGCTGAGTGCATCAGTACTGTCCTTGCAAAGTTGGGTGTCACAGTTTCAGCCCAGGGAAAGGTATCCCACTAATGAGGAAGCAAGGTGCTGCAGCCAACTACTGGCATAACACTCCTCAAGGAAACTTGGTTAAGTAAGGCTTTATTTACAACAGGTTGTCTGAGTAATACTAAAGGAACTGAAACACTGTTTTGCAAAACAAATATCCTGAAACATACACAAGAAGATTCAAAATATTGAACGTTATTAATATACTGCAATATCAATTAGATTTTCAGGATAGTGCCCTAGCTCTCCCTTTCTGTGGTGGGAATGGAGAAAGAATCAGAGGTATTACATTGTGATAAAATACAAATAAGCATTGATGGAGCCTGGAAATTTGTTGCTGAAGAACGCAAGTGAAGCATAGAGATGAAATACCCAAGTATACCCACTGAACGAGACCAATTTTACGAAAAAATGAACATTCTTAGCCAAAGATCAGGACACAGAAGAACTGATAAATTCTTTGATTTCTCATTTTAAATTGATTGCTAGATAGGTTTTATTCAGCTGCTCCTATCTTGTAAAATTGTGATCATAACCATTTTGTAGCATTTCTTTGATCACCTCTCAATTCACTCAATCTTCATAGCTTTTAATATCTGAACAGTGTCACACAACAGGATCAACCTAACACTCAGGAGCAAATCACCTCATGGATTTTAAATCATGTATTTTTTTTCCCCACAATTAACATCAAGATCCAAACCTCACACTTCTCCTCCTTCTCTCCTCTATGGCTCCTGCTAGAAAACCAATGGCTTTATTCCAACCTGCATGAATTTTCACCTCTTTTCACTTTTTTTTTTTTTAAACCTTCCTCCAAACTCTAGTGTATCCCATCATACTTCAGGTCTTTTTCATACCAAATAAGCTACAGAAAACCTCCCAACCTGCCTTCAAAACTATTGTCATCTCATTTCTCAGCTGACAGATGACCTTCTTCTAAGACAGACTTGGAATCAGTACTCTACCCAAATCTTCTGTGCCCAAAAGATCCTTGTCCAATACTTGTACATGTTCCTCTTAGCATAGTGTCTCCCCTTTATCTAGTCCCTGTTCAAATCATACTTCCTGTATTATTTAAAGGACATGTTTTATCATCCCTGCAGTTTCTCAAGGAGGCAGAAAACAGGGATAAATCTACAAGACCGTTTTCCACAATTATTATCTCTTTCTACAGCTGAATAATGTCACCAACAAAAATTTCAATAGGCATTGCTCACAGAGATGACAGTCTTATCTACCTAGACCTGGTCTCCTGCTAAGGAAACTGAAATGTTGGCAATCTTTAATCAGCTCTTACGAATGCCTGTCTGTCAATTCAAGTTCCACAGTGCTGTAACAATCCTTAGTCATGTTTCTCCAATGATTCCCTAGATCTCATTCATCATAACACCCAGGTACCTATCACCCTGAGCTCCAGTATAGATAGACATCTTTGACACAGACCATTTTCTCAGTCTCGTGTCTCAGATCTATCTCTACTTTTCCTGTACCATATGTAAAACAGAGAAAGGTTTTTTCCATAAAGTGGTCCAGCTAATTGCAAACTTGCAAAAAAAGTTTCCCAACTTTTCACTGGTGTGCCTTTTCCACTCGTGACAACTACCACAGCAAAAATCACCCTTCATGCCTACAGCCTTGACCCCCGCTGCCTTTGTGCATCAGTCCTCATAAGCATGATTTATTTGGTTTCACTTCCCCATTGGGAAGTGTAATCTTCTTTCTTATCATTTTTCACTCTCTATCACGACATTTATGTTAAATTGGCCCTTGACACGTGTTTCTACTCTCCATCTGCTTAACAGGTGGTTTTATGGTTTCTTCTGTGGTGTTCACCATGCCTTACATGCACCTGCAAAGCGATCTCATTATTTTCCTTGGGGATCCTCTGCTGTTCTGGCTAAAAAAGCACATCAGATACAAGTCTAAGTTACTATTACACTCAAAAATGCTGCCAATGAGATAGATATTGTTTTGTCTCCTTAAACTTCTGTAACCATCCAGTTAATCTCTTTCTTCATCCCTACCCAGGATTCCAAGAGCTGTGCAACAGAAATGCAATTCAACTTGTCTACCATTGCAGAGATCCCACAGGGCTACAACCAAATGCCTTACACACAACTATACAGAAACAGATCATCTTTCAAATGAGTCTGATGGCCTTTCCTCTAAATGAGCTTCGTCAGGCTGTCTAGAATCCACCTTGACTTCACTACTTGAGTTTTGCTATTTCAGTTGCATTCCCCCAGTACAAGGCAATTACTTATGACTGGAATAAAACTAGACCAACACCACAAAAACAGCTGGTCTAGCATGTTGATTCTTAGTTAAGATTTAGTCTAGAAAACCAAAATTCCAACTGCTGAACAAAGTCTTTGCTTCACTGTTTTTCCACAGTCTTACTGAGAAATTGCAAAATTTTTTTAATCTTCAGCCAGTTAGGAATTAATTCCTAATTAATTGGAAATTAATTAGGAATGCATTTAATTAAATCCTCTCTAACAATTTTTGTGAAGACAAGAACTACATCTCACCCAACTATTACCTTATGCTATCAAGGCCTGAAATGCTGCAGCTTAAGAAATAAATTTTACACCCACACCTCCCTTGCCTTATGCCCAGGCTAATTTACTTAGTCAGACAGCTGATAACATTTATTGTTATTGATAATATTTATTGTAAAAACGACAACACAGTCCATATAAGTAGGTATTTCCTGATACCCTACTTGCAGCAAATTAAGTTATTTAAGCTATCAGAAAGGAACCAGGAAAGTACTATTTCAGGAGATGCTGAAAGACTGGAATTGAAAACAAGTGTAAGATTATTTTCTTACAGTAATACTGATGTATGCAACTAAAAGAGAAATAGTGAGTTCTGTGTATGAAGATGGGTAATTACTCACCTGGGTTTTTATTTTACATGTAGCCATTTTTTAACTAAACCACATGTTTCCAATCAAAACCAGAGCTCCTGGTAAAAACTGATCAGAGGATCATTACTTTTCCTGCATATGATATGTCCATAATTTAAAAAAGAATGACATCTAGGAAAGTTTAGAAAGAAGATCACTCAAGCAGTGAACCAAAGTTTAAGAAAAAACACCCCTGCATCCCAAAAAAATGAAAATCATTAATTTGTCTCTGCTAGCCATTACTCTCATTACCCAAATTTAGAACTTCTACATGATATTAAAGGTATAGTGGATAATAGAGAATTTTTAAAAATAACTTCTGTTAATTTAAGAATCATCAAGCATATGACTGCAATTAAAAAACATACTGGATATTTAACATGGCTGAATTCACACACTACTGTTTACTCAGACTCTCCCTTTGCCTTTTTTTGTCTTTAAACCAGCCTAGAAATTTCATTGTATAAATGAACACCAAAAAACAAACAAAAAACTCTTCTCTTCTAGTAGATCAGTGAACAAACATTTCAAATACAAGGCTGACACAAAATGAACTTGAAGTACAAAGCAATTTCTGATAGAAATGTCAACGTCATTCCTTCTGTTTCACAGGAACTGGAAGACATTATCTTCTCACCATGCATTCTCCCCTAACCAAGAGTTCCAAAACATCTATTCATGATCTTGTGCTTTGCCATTTCAGAGATTTTAGTGGTGTCTACAACTCCAAAATGAGAACAATCAGCGAAGAAAAGACTTGTTCAAAGTGAATCTCTCTTGAACAGCAGAGACCTCAGCATCTCCCAAGAATTTTAACAACTTTGTCCTTGATTTTGGTAACTTGGGAGTCCCAGTCCTAGTAGTTTGCTATATTCAAGGTGCTACTACAATAGAGTTTTATCTGAAAATTCCAAACCCATCTCTCACTAAAATGTCACAGCCCCATCAATCAACTATGAACTTTGAATAAGACTAAGGATTTCACCTACTAGAAAAATGATAGAATGAGAGGCAAGCAAAATGTGAAAAGATAAAAAAGTCATCCCTTTGCTGATGACATATATAAATATGCACAACTTAGCAGGTAGAATGGTCTGAAAGAAGTTACAAGTTATCAATTATCTCATATAAGTTTACTTGCCTGGAATTCATGCCATTATATAAAAACTTCCATCAGCTGCAACTGTAGAAACTGTAGTTGCACATGTGAAGCTTTAAAGCAGAGTTTTAACTTTTGCTGTAGAATGAACACAACTCCTTTTTATGATTATAGACTTAATTAGGTAAAGATTTAAGCAATTACATTTAAAAAAACAGACTATGAAATTATAAATACAGAACTGTTTGAATTAAAGCCATCTAAAGATACTTTCATTACTCAAGTCACAACTATTTCTTTATACTATTGAGATTTCAGAACAAACAAATCCCAAATAAATCTCTGATGTTATTATGTGCAAACCCCAGAGAAACAGTAGTAAGATTAAACAATTTCACTTCACTGTATTAATAAGAAACATTTAAAATCCATCTAATCAACAAATTATCCACCAGCATGCTTTTCCCAATAATTATTTACCTTCAGAATGAAGCTGTTATTTTTAAAAATAAATCTGTTGAGGAACTTCTTGCAATATGCTTATGAGTCTTATATTTCAAATAACATCAAAACACACAGCAAATATATTATCAATTACTGTGGTTTTCACCAGGAGATTTTTTCCTCTAACATCTTCTTTCCCTTCCCTATGTATAGGGTGAGAAATAACTGCAGTCAATTTGTATATTTCTAAACACCTTTCCTCACATCCTACTCACATTCAAGCTGTATAAACTTTGAGTTCAGGACAGAATTTAAAGCCCAGTGATGCTTTTGACTGTATTAGTAAAATTCACAGAGGCAATGCAACCAACAGACTTCACTTTGCAAGGAAAACAAAAATGAGCAAAATTTGCTGCCAAAATGTAGACTTGTGAAACCAATAGTTTCTTACTATACTTTCAAATTTGAAGCCAACTGCCTCCGTATGGCCTGCAAAAGAGTCCACAAAATTAGGAGTCAACCTCAGACACCAAAAATGTTAAGTATTCATCTATGGGGTACTAACAAACATTAAAACCTTAAATTTTACTACTGGCAAACTCAAGCCTTCACAAGGTCACTCAAAAATATGAACAAGCTCAAATTATTTATGGTCAACATTTTCGATTTTGATCAAATCTGAAAACTTCATGTTACCTAAATGTACTTCAATATTCTTAGGTACCTGAGCATTTTTTTGCATCAGCTCATATCCTAGTTCTATTAACTCCCTATTTTGCAATCACTGGGAAAAAAAATTATCCCCTTTGAGATCCACCTTTACTAGAGGTGGCTCTGCACTACACAACTTGCCCACAGAAAACACAGCCAGGAACTCATCAGACAACAACGGTGCAAAAAATTACTTCTCTTGCTGAAGCACTGAAATCATTTTAATTAAGGAAAAAAGCCCCACAAGTATTTAACTCCTCTTACAGAAATGTAGAAGTATAGATTTAAAAGAAAATGTTATAAAAATGTAGGGAAATCTTGTTTAAGGCCTACATGTTGTGATGGATTAAAGAACTGACAGAAGCACAGAGATTTCCTCTCAGGACTTACAGGATTGTGCCTTTGCTCCCTTCATGAGCTATCATGTGGGACAGCAGGTGTTCAATGGGATTCAGATTATTTCAAAAACCTACACCTACCTGATATTTATTTGCTTAGGGGATACCTATGACACTTTCTTTTCTTTGAAAGAAAAAGAGCTACAGCATCAATTCTAGACCTGGAATCTGAAGGCCCTTACTCCTGCAGCGGCAGGCTTTCCGTAGGGCAGGGAAATAAGCCAACAGTTTTGCTAAAGGAAGGAAACAGCAACTATCATCAGCAAGACAGATCCACAAACTATTAAATGAAAGCCATGTAGTAGTTAACTGGAAGACCTCCAGAGCTCTAGGAAAACAATATCTAATGAAAACAATACTAACTAAAAGTTCGCTTGTGTAAACAACGAAAACAACCCACAGACTCTACAGGCTGTGAGAAGCAAAATATCAATAGGGCTAAAAAACCAACTGACCGATCAAATGTTAAGTTTCTATCATCTGCCTAAGACAGAAGAATGACATGATCATTTAGACATTATAATCTTGTATCAGATTTTAGGCTACAATTTGCTATATCAGAAGTCTCAGTCAATCCACAGGAGTGAACCACTGCCACATCTCCAGACATGATCTTTAAGGAAGCTGTTTGTTATTTGCCACAACACTGAAATGCTTTCTTTTAGATTCAGATGGTTTTGCTAAAGTCAAACAGGAGCTGAGATTTAGATAAATTAAAATTTAAAAGGTGGGCAGTAAACTTGTGGCTACAGAAGGGAAAAATGAGTATAGCTTAAAAGGGACAAACTAAAAAAACAAAGAGATTGCGTTACATATAAAACTATTATTTTAGAAGAATATCTGTCCAAGTGCAATATTTATCATCATCAGCTAAAGCAACATAGCCTGAAGTTAGAGAAATCTATAAAACATGCCTCTTGTGATGTTTTCTAGTGGAAAATATAATTTGGCACTTGCTACAGAATGAGTTCAACATCCCTGCATCATATTATCTGTTGGCTTGATTCCTAAATTGCTACATCTGGAGAAACAGCAAGAGATCTTGTTGTTGCTCCTCGACGCAAATAATTCTACCAAAGGACTGTCAAGACACCAGTTACCGTGTAAGAGACTTTGGAACACAGGGATAATTCTAGGTACACTGACATGTTCTTGCTGAGCACATTTCTCCATCAGGCAACACAGATTAAAAATGGAGAGACTTTTATTCTTCCCAAAACAAGGCTTTGAAATTTTGCTTTCTTTCACTGTTTAGAAGACAGTGGGCCATATGCTATCTTTCATGATACACACAATTATTATTAAAAGGTGGAAGCTGGAGACTCTTCTTGAAAGACTCTCTGCTCTAACCAGTTGATGCTGCATTTCCTAAACCCCTTACAATGCTCATGACGACTCATGACGACATAAGTTCTTACCTTGCAAATTAGCATTATATGATTTGTTATAGGATTATTGCAAATGGGTCTTACCATCTATCAACCAAGAGCAGAAGACTAATATTCGAATCAAGCAGCTCTGAAGAAGTTCCAGAGCTTTTTTTGATACTCGCTGTCTTCATTAAGGAGACTCTTATCTTCTGGACGGTTTTTTTTTCTTTGAATCTTAGAATTACAAACCTCATCTAGTACTTCCTGCCTAATTTCAATGAGATTTAGCTAAAGCACCCTGAAACAAACAAATACAAATCAGCTGGCAAAATTTTGTGCTGATTATTAATTTAAAAGTTTTTTTAAAATTCCAATCTATTTAAGAAACTAGCAAATAGCCCTGCTATAATGAAGTGTTTTAGTAGCTGTTTAGCCCCATAAATATGAGAATTTCTTAAATAATGGATTTCTGTCAAACTCTCAGAAAACTGCATTTGCAAATGCACAAAACACTACTAACACACAGGAAAAGTCAGAAGGTCAGAGTACAGCAAGACTCCAGATCAAAACAAAGCTGCACTGGTGCAATGATCTTGCCATTTGTCCATAAACTCCAACAGCTCTATTTAATGAAAATATGAACATGATGCTTACAGTTCTATTCTTCACATCTTCAGGTCAGGATCCTCCAAACCCAATGGTTTAGGGTTAAGTGGGGATGCCCAGTACAAGGTCAGGTGTGGCCCCACCACAGCCTCCATGGAAAAGAAGGGAGGAATCACTGTGGCTCTACAACTGCATCTCATTGTACAGCATCACACACATAATTTACTGCTAATGTTCAGAAGTCTAAATCTTTCATATCTGACAGGGTAACCACCATGCCATGCATCAATGCATTACACGCTTGGTACAACAGTCCTATAGTATAAACTGCCCATTCCATTTCATCAACCGATGAGATATAAATAACATGTTAAAAAATACTCTTAAATATTTTACTCTCCAAATCATTAAGGAAGATGTGGCTGAAGAATAACACAACTGTACTGCTGTAAAATTCGCAGTATACGCGGGTGAACTGGCAATAAATTAAAACCAAAACTAAACGAATTCAACATGACACAGCTTCAGAGATCCTTTTATTACATAATAATCTCAGCTTTCCAGTCAGGAAAAAAATGTTGTGTTCACTAAAATGAAAGGTTTAAAAAAAAAAAAAAGCCCACCCAAACCAAAGAACAACTCACAAACCCAAATCAGAAAAACCCATACACACACAAAAGCCCCTGAACCTCCCAAACTCTACAAAAAATGGACACTCTCTTCCAAGACTGAAGAACCAGATGACAGATAAGAAAGACAAAAAATGTAGTGTTTTACTTTTATTAGGTGGGGATATGGAGCAAAGTCCTATTCAAGCTTTTTTGCATATTGGCATTAGCAACACTGCAATTTACTTGGAAAGAAAGCTCAGTCTGACAACACCAGGCAAAGCTGAAGAGCAGAGCTCAGTACAGGAGTTTGAGTCAATTTTCCTGAAAGAAAACAATCTTCAAAATCCACATGCAACAAAAGTGTCCCACTGAATTTGTATCACAGAACTGAATGTTCTCAAATCATTAAAAATATTTTGGCCAAGGAAAAGGACAGGGAGGTGCTGATGTTTCTACAGTTTTGTGTTTGACCTTGTCAACAGCTACAGCAAAGTCATCCAAAATCCACTGAATTCCAGAAAAGCCTGACCTACCTACTGCATTGGAAAATCATCCCATTGAAAAAGCACAGGATACAAAGACAGGCATTTGTATCTTTTCTTTTACAAACTTTTCAACAAAAAATAAAAAAAACACCCTGTCAAAAAAACCAAAAAAGTAAACCACAAACAAAACCAAAACCAACCAACACATTATTTTTACTAAAGATCACACCTTTTCATCAAATAATAATGGTGATTTGCAGCACTGAAGATAATTTTTTCATTTTACAAACAAGGAACAATTTCTAACAAAATCTATAGACGCACAACCATATGTAGTGCTGCAAATGGAACCAGTACTATTCTTTCTTTTTCCTTTTCAATAGAATGAATGCAGAAGGTACTGCCACAGTTTTCTCCCACCAAGCAGGAAGTATTAACAAAATACTGATTGTTTAGTGCATTGCTTTCAGGGAATACCAACCATTCAATCTTGGATGTAAAGATGTTATCTGGCTTGGTAAAAAAATCGTACATGAAAAGTGAATACATCCCTGGGGATTCAACAGGCAAGCCAGCAGAATTTTCCTTCCATAAGAGTGGAATAACTCTTTCCAACACATTTCTTTGGTTTTAAGGTGGCAGATTTAAAAATTAAAAGCCATTGTTCTATGTTCAGATGCCCATTTTGGTTGAATCAAAAACTACTATTAATAGTAATAATAATGATAAATCAAGCTATGGCGAAGTAAAATAAAAAAATTCAGACATTTCATATACAGAAGAAACTCATATAAGGCAATAATCCCTGATCTTCAAGTAAAAATCTCATATACACACACAGTCTAATCCCTTATAAAGATTCACTGTTTGGTTTTACAAAGAGAAATCCAAAAACGTTTAATATTACAGCAAATAAACAAAAACCAGTGTTATCCCACCTTCTTTTGTATAATTCTGTCCTTGGTCCACTGTTTAGAGTTCAGTCCAGTTTTTTTTTGTAGCCAAGATTTCCTTTTTGATGTTTTTACAATATTCTGAAGAACCATCCTTAAAATATTCTTCATGTGGCCAGTTGTAAACAGCAGTGAATATAAAAAGATCGTATAAAGCTAAAAACCTAAGTTTCTGTGCAACAACTACAGTGAAAAACTACTTAAATGGAGTATTTTTGGTCTACTGGCACATGAATTCAGGCAGTAATGACGAGCAGTGATAAGATGTTCTAAAGAAACAAGACAGGCCACAGCTGTGACAGGAACAAGATAGGCTAGATCAAGTTTCACCTAATTAGGCAAGGTTGCAGTAGGGGAGTTCTGCTCTCCTCTAGTTGTGCAATAGTAGTCCTTGTTGCTATTATAATAATGACAAACAGTAAGTATTTATCTTAAATAAATTTACATATAAGACTCAAAAGACACAAATGATTTGCCTGTTGAAGAGGGCAATGACAGGAACAGAAGTCCTAAGAGCAAACGATCCTAACAACTGTCAAAAGACATTTCCATGAAACATTTTCTTAAATCAAAAAAATGTTATAAATGGAGCAAACAGCTTAAAAAAAACCTCCACCATATATTTATACTTAAAAATACTATAGTTCAAGCACTACTCCATTCTTGGCAAAGTCTGTCTTCTTGCTGGACATAATTCAAGCAGCAGAGAATATAAACTGTAAGCTATGTTTCTGACTGTCTCGTCATGTCAAGGGACAGCAAATGTTTATCATCATTCCTGTCAGCACCACACAGGATCAGGAGTGGGAAACAGGCAGAGTGATGGCACCAACAGTGCATTTAGTCCTTACTCTACAATTGCAGGAACAAAGTATGTTCTCCAGCCTGATCCATTCCCTTCCTAGAGAAAATGGAGAGAGGAGGGACCCAAGAGAAAAAACAAAAGCAAAACAAAGCAAAACAAAGCAACCCACACTAGGAAAGATCAGCAGAAGCAGATAACCCATCTCTCTCAGAGCTGTGAGCCGCATTTTCTGTGTAGCACCTCACACATTAATACACATTAACTGCAAGAAGAGCAAAGCAAGGAGCACTTAACTTCACTTGTGAGCCGCAGCACTTTTACCTTACCCTTCCCTACCAGCAGAGCAGACAAAACGAACAAGGTACTGCATTTAAAATGCTTCGACATTCAGAATCAGTACTGTCCTCTTATAAAGCATTTTGTCACTAACAAAAACATTCTGATCCCATACAGTATTCTTCCTTCCTCCTTAGCAAACATGTACCACGTTGAGAGATTTATTGCAAATATCATTGGTAGAATAGTGTCAGATTTTTAAAAGGCTGTAACTTAAAAAAAGTTAACCTGTTAGCAACTGAGAACATTTTAAATAAACAAGAAACCCAAGGTTATTTCTTAAAAGGGAAGGGTTGTTTTGCTTTAGGAAGGATGGAAAAAATCTAATCTGGTTGTTCTCCAAAACCAGATTGTATCTTGATCTGCCAGAAAAACAAACTATCGCATGAATAAATATTTGAGAGGAAAAGCTGGGCCTGTTTTAACACATATTGTGCCGCTCTTTCAACTGTGGCTACATGGCTACGGTCTGAATTCCTCTAAACTGACCCCCAAACTTTTAAAAGCCTTACTCAGGAAGGCAAGACAGACACACAGACCAGAAGTACATGGGAGGATCGAATGCTAAAGCCTCTCATCCCTATTGGATAGTTGGGCTATTTCAAAAGAAGAATAGGAACTAAAATAAACACGTGTCACTGAACTTCCTTTTCATCCTGTCACCCCTCCTGAAATAACTGAAAACATCTGTGTGTAATTTGTTAAATCAGATAAATAATAAAACCAATACAAACACAGGGTAGCTCCTTACGTCCTGTGAGGGAAAGTATCATCTCCACACTGAGTACCTGACCCAGTACAGGTATTTGGCTGAGTGCTTTAGAGCTGTTACTGTCAGACATGTAAATAGAGATCTAGGATATATTAGAGAGATAAGAATACCACAGTCTCTGGTTGCTTAACGTATCAGCCTCAAAATCCTAAACCAAAGAAAGAAGGGGATTTTCCTTGCTAAAATTTCAAGAAGTTTTGAATGTTCCAAATAGAGGTGAAGTACATGCAGTATTTCAATGACAAAAGTTCTGCTCCTATATTAAATGCAAAAAAGCCCATGTAAGATCCAAGAAGTCTTGCCCTGTGTGACAAAGCTCATGTAGCAAATCTATACACCTGCAGATTATGTAAATCACTCAGTAGGAAAGTAATTGCAGTCTGCGATCCCACTAAAGCACTTTAATATGAAGACACTCGTGATCTCTGAAAACTACATGGAATGACGTAGGAACAAAACATATAAAAGAAAATTCAAAAGTATAATTCCCTAAAATGCATACAACTTTACAAGAAATGTCTACACAAAACGGAAAACGACTGAATATAAACCTAGATATGAAAACTGGTAGATGCGAGCAGCTAAGAATACTTAGAGAAGTCATGACCAAGTAAGAAGAAAAGCAAGGGTTCAGAAGGAATGTAACACCATACTGCATGCAGGGTAGCAATAGCTTTAAATGACAGCTTATTTGTTTTAATAACTTTTGTTTCACTTTGACATACTATTTTACACTCTCACTATTGCCACTTCTCTCCTCTTGCTATATGAGCCACATTGTAAATGCCCAATGTGCAAACATACAATTTATTTATTTTGAACATGCTTAACTACAAATATGCATGATTGCACAGAGGCTCTCTAAGCTAAGCTTTTCTGTATTTGTGGAAAATGAATCTAAACAGACACCTTAATATTACTTCCAGATGAAAATTAACTTCTTATAATTTGCATCCAAGATTTAAAAACCTCAAACACCTTGCATGTTTTCTATATATTCTCTTTCTGTTTCTACAGTAGGATCAATCAAAAATCCATGGATCATACCAGGAAAAGTAAAACAAACAAAGCGCCCATAAAAACAAAACCCCATCAACAATAACAACAAAAATCAATATTTTCACAGATCATTATAAATTAGTAACACTTAATGAGACAGGTACCTAGGTTTACGTATCATTTCCACCTCAGTAAACTGACAACTAAGTTTATGCATTTGTTAAACCTATTTCACTGAGGTAAAAAACATGATGTTCCTTTACACTAACAACTGTACACTCAATAACCTACAGAGAGAATTATTTTTGAGGAGTGTGTTTCCTTTGTCCCACATGAGGCTGGAGTGTATGGAAGGGATCTTACAGTCTGCTCTCCAAAAGACGTTAGAAACACAGTGGCTCCCCTAAGCCCCATGATATCAGACTGTTTATTCCAGTATGACTACAGACACTATGTATAAAAACATAGATATCTACATCACAACATTCATACTTTTGTTTTCTGTCTCACAAGAAAACTGCACAACTTAACAAGAAGGATCATTGAAAGACTTTGGTCTCTACTTCAGGTGGGGAAGGAAGACAAATTCGGACACATCAGAACACTCATCCCTGAGCACTAGAAGAAAAGAGGCTGTTGAAACCTCAGTGCTTGAAAAATTGCTAAATCATTAGAGAGATAAGAAAAAGCTGACCAAAAGCTTTTTCCTGCTCTGAAAAGATAAGGGCAACTACATGCACGCTCCTGATCAAGCTTATTTGTAATTTTGTGTCTAAGCTTCTCAGTTCTTCAGAGCTCAGAGAGCAAACTGAGCAGCATTTGGTAGCTTCAGATGACTGGGGGAAGGGAGCAGCAGCAAATGGGGGTAATCCAGTAGTGCCTTGAAGACTCAAATCCCAAAGATTTGTCGGGTTGAATGTTATAAAACACCCAGAAACACAAAATACCATATTAGAACCACTGTACAGTAAATCCTCTGATTTAGCATCTTTTATGTCCCTTTAAGTGCTTTTGAGGTTATAATTTTGAACTATAAACACAAAAGTTCCTTAATCAAAATACTGTAAAGCTTGGTACATATCAAAGTGGATCCAATTCAAAAGTACTTTATATTTAGCTATAAATGAGCAAAATTAAAATAGTTTATATATAAATTAAATTATTCCAATGTAACTATTAAATTGGATTTCAAAATCACACTGGGGTAAACAGAAGAGTTTATAATTCAGAATGTAAACTGATTTAAACCTCCTTCACCACTTTACCTCCTATCAGTTTGACAAAAACAAATACTACTGCTCTCCACCATCGGGGGGGTGGGGGGAAAGGTAAAAATAAAGTACTGCAGTAAAGAATTTGGCAGAGAGGGAGCACTGCAAACAAGACTTTAAATTTATTTGTTTGAGTGTAAAGCTTGGATATGTATAGCATTTTCCTATATCCAACAAGCCCTTGGTGAAGTGTTAATAAATAACAATAAAATGACAGCTCCACTGTATTAGTAGCACACCAAAAAAACTATTCAGAAAAAGAACTGAAAAGATTTCCAAGCGACATGGGCTAAAATAGACTCCAATCCATGTGATATTGTTTTAAAATAATTGCATTGATCCTGACATGATTTAGAAGTGTAAAGGAGGTCAACCATTACAGATCTTTTTTCCACTATCAGAAGTACGTGATTCAGACTCGCAGCCAAAATTGACTGAAACTTAGATGACTTGGGACAATAAAACAGTACATTAGGAAATTAAGCATCAGGCATGCTGAGACATTCAGAGCTGCATGCAGAGATGAAGCTGCACACAGACATGAGTTTCATAGTTTATTTTTACAAGACACTGTTTCAAGAACTCAGTATCTCCCAAAGAGTACCTATAGTCTAACTGCTTGGTGCCTGCATAGTAATTAATCTGTTCATTAGCCTGCAGAATCATTCAAAATTTCAATTCCAAGAACTTGCATTTTAAATACAGCAATAAAATCTAACCACTTCTCTGTGGATGGATCTGAATAGCAACTTTCACACTAAGAACCCAGTTTGACTACTTTGACATGTATATTTGAATGTTAGCTATCTAACATATCCATGTAGTATCAAAATCATCTTGTAGTTGCTTCACAGATGCTGGTACTTTCTCAGATGCCCAGACAAGTTAGTTAAGCTGTCAGTGGGTAACAGTTGCAGTCAAATAACCCGTAGCTGAACTGTCAAAACTTGTTAGGAATACTAGTTTCCTATGCTGTCCATACCATCACACAGCTTATGCTCTGGCTATCACATTATTCTCTCTACAAAACACTAACAAGCCTGCCAACCATTTTACAGACATCAATTATACCACAACAATGTGAAAATATCCTCTCCTTACTCTCTGTGTTTTCAAAGGAAGTGACTGAGATATTAGTAACAATTATTAAAGACATATTATGACAACATTTTGGATTTAAGTGATTTGAAAACCCCTCTGACTAGGTAGAATAAATTTGGGACAGATTTTGGCCAACACCCTGGTTAAGATTTTAGAAGGTAGTCATATGCTTTCTGAAGGCTGTTTGTTTATAAAGTGGTTAGCATGGGGGGAGGAGGAGATAAAAAAAAAGTGGAATTATGTTGAAAGTACCATTACTATGTTGAAAAGATCACCTGCAGAGCAGCAGTAAGAATGCCAACAGGTGCAGCACTGTCTTGAAACATAAATTAGACAAATTGCATTAGGAAACAGGATTAGAAAAGGATTTTCTCATGCAAAAATGCATTCAAAGAATGTCTTCTCAACTTAAACTGTACATGTTGCTATAAACTAAGACTTTATCCAGCTTCTTGGAGAAACTAAAATTAAAAAAGTATGCAAATAAGCCTGTATTTAATGGCTGTGGTAAACTTCACTAGTCTCAAACCACCCTGTTTCTTTCCCTTTAAACACCAGAGAGTAATGCAGGCAAGAATTTTCTCCACACATTAATGCAGCTTTGTCTACCTTTTTCATCTAATAGAGGAACTCTCAACTATTCTCCGCTATTCATCTTAGTAAGTTTGGACAGACACATTCTGGATTTAAGGAAAACAAGGCTTGCTGGACTCCCAGTGTCCAACTGGCTCCAAGAGATTAGAACACAATTAATTCAGATGCTAGTCAATGCACTGTGCTTATGTGCACGGGATTTGGGACTGGAGAGAGTCTGCTAGATCAGCCCAGCAGAGACCTTGGAAACTCACTGTTTACTTGATGTAACTTCAGAGAGCAGGGAAGTTATGTTTCTTTGCCATTCTGGACACAGATCTAGATGCTTTTGGTATGAATCCATCTCCTCATATTCATTCACCACCATGGATTCGTTTTGGGCTACAAAATCCAAACCTAAACTGATAAAACTGATTACATCCTTCCTGTACTCTGCACACTTCTGCCCTTTCTTGTGCTGGTTCCAGTGCTTATCTGACCCTGCACCGAGTCAGTGTCAGTGTGATCAGCTGGCAGAGAAGCATCCTGGGGTGGAAAAAAAAAAGAAACAAAGGAATTAAAAAAAAAAAAAAAGGAAAAAAAGTAAAGGCAAACAACTTCCTGCTGAGCTTGCAAACAGCTCAGCACAGAAACAGAAAAATACCAGAGAGAGCCAATACAAGAGGGGGCAGCAGGGATGCAGGACTTCAGCAACCCCTGCAGTTACATCCATTTCACCTACACAAAACTCAAGTCTCAGTTTCCTCCCCCATTCTCAATTTATAAACAAAAGTTTAATCATGCGAATGCTGAAATCCTTTTGTCAAACTTAAACATAAGGATACATGGGTTAAATACAGTGTCTGCAACATATGCAAGTTGAGATGAGATTGCTTCCTGCTGGAGCTGGAATTCCTTAAATAAAGTATTTTATAGCTACAGACTCTTCACACATAAATAGAATTCTGCTGCTAAGCAAAGCAGCAAACTGGAAACTTAAAGCAAAAATCCTAATTGTACTTCCACTACCAAAGAACTAGGATAGAATACACTATGAATCTAGAGGATAAGGAAATAATGGGCAAAAATCAGAAGGAATGCAATACTGCAAAGTGAGGGGTGGAAAATGATGGCAGACTAGCAACTGCCAGTTAAGTTTTATTGGGTTTCCATTTTTTATTGTGTCCATACTTTATATTTGTTTCTCAAGATTTCCTCAAAGACCATATACTTTACCAAAAAAACCAATATCCCCTTACTTTTTCCTATTTCAGAGAAAACGTAAATTGTTACTGGATGTGCAATAAAGATGTGGAAACTGGTGAAACCATATGTTATCTCTGAAGTAACCATGTTACTGCACTGCAGAGACTTTCAGTTTCCCCTCACTGTTCTACTCACCTGTTCAAAATACATTGCCTGGGGTAGAGCTCCACAATAAGCTAAACGGAATAAACAAAAATACTTGAAGAGAGAGATTCCATTTGCCCATCCCCTTCTCTGTTATCAATCTCAGCTAAGCAGTCTGCTCCCTCCTGTGCCAACACAGACACGACAAAAGTCATAATGCAATACACACACCCATACATACCCGTGTATATACTGACATATATACACACACCTGTACATGTGTCTCTTCAGTGTTCTTTGGATACAACTACTTTTACATTTTTAGTGAGCTGGATCAGTTTACTGAGGCAGGCAGTGGAATCCATTCACAGCCAATGGTGGGAATGAGCAGCAAGGAAGAGGAAGCAGCCTCTTCCAATGCTGCAGGAAATGGTTAACCCAGCTCATCCCTATTATGAAACCTCAGCCCCGAAAGGAATTCAGCTGCTCCAACATCCTACTGCACCACAATGATAAACGTGCTCACCAATACAGCACATGTACTTGCTTCTAAGCATGATCTAAGAAAAATAACAGGGTGACCTAAAACCCAGGTAAGGTGACTGAACTTTGAAGTTCAAAACATTTTTTTTTCCCCTCCACTATGCAGTTCATATTCTTGCTGGTCCTTTGAATTATTACAGAATTTATGCTTTGTCCTCCAGGTACCATTGTTGCCTTTGACACACCAATCTGCTTCTGAAGGATGGTGTCTATTATTGCACAATATAATTCTATTATTGTCTGTCATAAAAAAATTGCTTCCAGAACCTCAAAACATTGAGCACACTCCACTGATAAATTGCCTAACACATTCAAGATTATTACACGCTTTCAAGTTTAATAGATTATAATGGCAGATTTCCCAACTCCCAGAAAAATGTACCAGCCTGAAGTGTTAAAATTCGTATCTTAGAATATTTGTTTACTTAAAAATCTTACCATAATTTAAGAGCAAAGAAGGCACAGGATGCAAGACTGATGGAAAAACTGTTCATAAACGCAGAAAGATTTCAAAGATATTTAGGACCTAAAATTATCATTTTTCAATTTAATGAAAATTATCATTTTTCATTTTTCAATCTCCTTTTGCTGGGGTTTGACACAAACCCAGGAATGAGCCTCCTATATCCCAGGCTTACACATTTATTTAAAAGAGGGGAAGTATTTTGAGCTATCTTGTGCTAGTAATTAATGTATGGTAATACTAAGTTTTTAATTTAGACAAACACATAAGACTTGTAAATTCCAACAGTGAGTCATGAAGGAAAGGGAGCAAGATGCTTTCCCCCCACTCCCTTAATCAGGCAATAATTTGTTTCCTTCTTCAAACCTCTATTCTCAGCAATGATTTTTTTTATTTTTAAAGATGCCTGTAGTTTATAAGGACAAAAAGAATCATCTAAACTTCTCTGGACATTAAAAAAGATAATAAACATGAGCTCTGATTTTAATACCAAGCATTAGACTTCAAATTCTTTTAAAAAAGCACTGCCTTGATTCTATCTGTGGGCAACTCTTGGCATAATGGGGGCTGTTCCACAGCTGTATGCATCTAAATACAAATATAGGCAAGGTTTTTTAAATAATGTATTTCACATCAAACTTGGATTTGTTAGAGAGATCAATCTGGTGGAATGGAATTTTGTTGTCAAACAAATACTTGGTTTCTCTGAAGTCTGCAATGGACAACAAACACATCAGTGTTAACACATGAGAGAGTATCCTTTCCCTCCAGATTTTCTCATGCATTTCAACTGACCCACACAAATCTAATAAACATAGTTAAATATTTTATTATCAGAGTAGCATGTGAATAGCACTTTTTGTTGACACGGTGAAGCTGATGAACTTATTTTTACCACAGAATAGGCCATATTCTGTCAACCTAAAAAAACAGTGACATGATCCAAAAAAACATGAAATGGCCTTTAAGCTTTGTTGCAATAAATAACTCCATTAATAATGGCTGATAAACTTGCAAATTATTCTCTACAGTCAGTTCGGATTTATTCAGCAAACAAGAATATCAGTATTGCTGAGAACTATACAGTTCTGAATTAATCACAATATATTTTATCTCCCTATCACTGAGAATTGCTCATATTAATGTAATGAAAATTCATAATATTGATTTAAGTGTATTAAACTGACACATCTTCCTTTACAATGTATAATTATATCAGTAGCAACCTTCCTAGGGAAAGAGAATAGTGTACATTTATTTAAGAATATTTTGGGTTTTAATTGTAAGCAATATAATAAACAATGCCCTCTTTGGACTTTTTGAGAAATGTTTGAGACTGAACACAGGGTAAGTGTATACTCTCAAAAAAACAAAACAAAACACAAAAACTCCAAAATAAAAAACTCACCCAGCCAAACAACAAAAAGCCTATCAAACTCCCTACTCTTTTTTTAAATTCACCAGCTTAATTGAAAAATAACTCCTGCAGATATCCATCTTTGCTTTGTATTTTATCAGTCATACTGTCTTCATAGGTCAGGAACTTACATATCAATTCTCTGGTCTAACATAAAATATGCATCAGCCATGGACATCTTCAGAGAAGACCTGCAGTGTCCCACAAAATTAACTAGAAAAAACAACCATCACAACTACTTGATCCTACACTAGTTGTGTCCAGCAAGTCCTTAACTCTAAGCTGCACACAAAGTCCCACAAGGTTCCTCCTAGATGCTTTCAAAAATGTGAATGATGGCTGCAACCTCACCGATATTTGTAAGTTAAAGGCAAAACCAGGAAAGCTCTGCTACGAGAATATTCAAAACCAATTATTCCTCCTAAAAGATTCAGTCCATCACAACTTCATACACGGTACCCACCATCACCAGTCTTATTTTATTGATGGTGTACAGACTCTACACAGTTCTATGCTGTTAGTGTGGTGTTACCTCACATGCTGTAATAGAATTACACCCAAAAATTAAGGCAAAAAAAGGAAGTGTTGCACACTTCTCCAATGTATCTGTTCCTTATTCCACTGTATTTCTTTGTTAAGTGGGAAAACAGTGCTTCTCATAAGTGACTTCTTTCTTGTGTGCACCCTTGTGTCCAAGGAACATGGCTAATACTTAACAGAAGAGGTAATTCTGGAACTGCCATTCAAAAAGCAAAAACATTAATTGCATTTTTACGTTTCCAACACTCTTTCAAACACAAAGTCTAAAGTACCACCAAAAAAACCCTCCTCTCCACTGGGGCAAATAGACAAAAATATATATAAGTAGGCTCCTCCAATCAGGTTAAAGATTATGTGGCTGAAAAAGGAGCTATATCCACAACATTTTGCAAATAAATACAACTGTGGTGGTTTTTTTAACCCAAAAGATTTCCTCTTTGAAAGGATACCACATAGTTCTAGGTTCGCACGTTTTATTTCAAGAATGCAAAAAGCACTAACCTTTACTTTTCAGTTAAAAAAGGTCCCTGTATCCACGGCATACTTATAGGAACACTTAGCAGAGGTGATATTCAGTGTAGCATCATAAGCTCATCATACACATAGCCCTTAGGTCCTGAAGGCAATAAAAGGGTTTATGATTGGCATGTCTTGTCAGCAAAGCAAAGGGAAAACAAAAACAGGTGAGAAAACTGTAGTCTAAATCTTTCATTCTTCTTCCAGCCCAGCTATGTTCAGGACCAAGAATATAGCTATTTTGTGTTTTTCAAAAACAGAGTAAACAATATGAAAAAGGATAATGAATAAAATCCTTGTAAGAAAAGGATGCTGAAGAACAGAGAGGAAAGTATTCCGCTCACAAAAGAAACTATAATTGATAAAAATCTCTGAGAAGTAACACTGCTCTTCATGTGAGGGGAGGAAGAAAAAAAATCACAACACACACAAAAGGAGAAAAACTTCAGATACTACTTCACTCTTAAAAATGGTGGTACACAATGCCAAAAAATTACTAATCCAAAAATGGCCCCAATCAATTACTTCAAGTCTAATAAATGTGAATCTTAAGAAACTACAAGTTTGTTAACAATTCGTTTTAATTTGTTGACACAAAACTGTAGTCATGAACTGTTGTAACAAGTGGGTAAGTCTAGCAGTATTAAAATCTCTTCCCTTGCTATTTTATGCTTTTGCTAATTACATAAAAAAATTCAAATCCCAAAATACCCACAAACAAAACCCCAACAGGTTTAGGGGGGGGAAAAAGTCCACGAATACAAAGTCATGGAATTCTCTAATGAAAAAAGTTAGTGATCTGACTTTTTCTTTTTAGATCACTAACTTTTTCCTTCTCAGAATACAAAATGTTAAGCAAAAAACCTCAAACACTTGCTCTAGTTTTACAGCCATACGTTCATATTACTTTTATATTATATGTTGGTGAGTCCAGTAAATGGAGTTGGGTTTTTTCATCCTTGTAGTCCAGCTGGGATGAATAACTGAAAGACTAAAGGCACTGGCACAAGTCCATTTAAATATATTTATTTTAATGTACGTATTCCTGACTGATGGACAGTCCGTAACAGCACCTAAAATTTCTTTAGAAAAATAAAATATTTCTTATTTTAGGACTTGGACTCAGTAAGCTCTAAACTCCAACATTACCACCCTTGTAGCAAGGTAATTTGTTTTTATTAAAATTCATCGTCATTCAAAAATGCTTTGAAGTGTGTTTCAAAAACATAGTAAGAAGTCTGAATCTTCAACCACCTTCCAATAAATACAAACAACTATTACATTTGAACAAGCAAGAAGGTAACACAAGATACTGGCAGAAACACTCAAATAGGTAAAATGAAACTTTCCAAGAAGTCAATCACTGCACTTCCCAAGTTATGACGTAAACCTGAAACCCACACATGGGTCAGTAATGGGAAGCAAACACATTTGTTCTGACTTAGCATGACATTGGCATGCTGGGTTTCCAACAGGAATTTTATGAATGTAAAGTCTAAGTCAGGCTGAGGTGGAAGATCAAGCTGTCACCTTGTTTTTGTTTTTACAAGCTAACATCCATATGCTCATAGCACAAGTCTGTAACTCCATGAACTTTTTTGCCAGTTCCTAATGTGCCCAGTGCACTGCAATTCTTATCAGTATCAATAGAGTATTTTGGCACGCAGCAGCTGGAATTTAAAAAGCACATGATGGTAAAAAGCTTGTCATAATACCTGGCTTTTAAACACTACCTGTACTTTTCAATCTGAAATTTTACACCCAGTTTGAGCAATTTATTTTCCCTTCTCAGTCATGAAACAAATTTAGAGCAATAAAATTTTGTTAAAGATATCTTTAATTTTCTGGGAGAGAAACATTCTGCTGCAGTGCTTGGGCTGCAAACACTGCAGAGGAACTGTAAATAAAAAGCTAATTTCTACTGGAATTCGGGAAAACATGGGAGATAATCCATATAAGGGACTATCTCATAAAGCCACATTTGAGATCAAATAGAGTTTGAAAGAAATCAACCAAAGGAATGTGATTGTTTATTCCTCCGTCCCAGAGGATCTTGTCATAAAACGAACAGTCATCAGGAACAACTCTCTTCTGAGCACTGCATCACCCACAGCGACAGGGGAGGGGAGCAGGGGGCAGGAAACGGACAGGGATTCTGTCACAGAACACAATCAAGGTTGTCTGCGGGAATATGAAAGGATCTGTCTTCGATAAATAAGCGAGCGTTTCACAAAAGCGGTGACAGGAGCCGAGGAGGGAGCCAGGCTGACACGGAGCTGCCGCCTGCGCTCGCCTGACCCCGGCAGGAGGGCCGGAGCCGCCTGCCCCGGGACGGCTGAGCCCTTCCCGCAGCCGGGCGGCGAGGGATCGGGCTTTGGGTGGAAAACCCCGAAACGAGCAGACACACCCCCCGCACACCCACTCACCCAAACACGGCGCACCCCCACGCCTCACGGCGGGCCTCGGCGGCCGGCAGCGACCCGGGGGCGACCCCCGCGCTTCCCGCCGCGCTGCGTGAGGCGCCGCTCGGGCACGGCCCGGGGGGACGCGGCCCCCGACCTGTCACGGCCGGTGCAACCCCCGCGGGCGGAGGGGCGGGGGCAGGTCGTGTCCCCCCCAGCCAGGAACGGCACTGACCCGCGGCCCTACCCCCGGCTCGGAGCCCGCCGGCGTCTCCGCAGCCCTCTGCCCGGGCTGGCCGGGGCTCCGCCGGGGATGACGGCGGCGCCGAGCACTCCATCCGCCGCCGGCAGCCCCGCAGGAAAAGGCGAGGCGTCCCAGCGCCCGGCAGCGCGGCGCCAGGCCGGGGAGCGACGACGCGAACTCTCCCCGTTCTCACTCACCGGCATCATCTCCGCAGCCTTCCCCGCGCCGGGCCCGCCGAGCCGTGCCGGGCCTCTCCTGCCGCCGCCGCCGCCGCCTCTCACCGCGGAGAACGCCGCGCTCGCCCTGGCGGCTGTGACAGGTGCCTCTCGCGCGCCTCGCTCCGCGCAGCGGGCGGAAGGAAGAGGCGAAGGCGGCGACGGCGGCCGGGCTCCCAACCCCCTTCCTCCTCCTCTGGAGCGCGGCCGCCTCTCCCGCCTCCCTCCCCGGGCGCTTCCTGCTCCTCTCCGCTCCGCCCGCGCCGCCCCGCCACGGGTTAACCCCCGCCACCGCCTCCTTGCCGGGGCGGGGCCGCGCGGGGAGGTGCTCCGGGCCGCACGTGACCGCGGGGCCGCGCCGGGAATGCGGGACCGCGACTCGCGCCCGCCTCCCGCGCCCGCCGGGACCCTCTGGCTGCCCCGGCGCCGTGCCGAGCGTGGGGCTCGCCCCGCCGGTTCCTCCCGGGCCCGGCCTCCTCCTCCTCCCGGCGCTGTGCCGCCCTGCCCCCGGGCCGGGCCCCGGCGGGCACCGCCTCCTCTGGGCGGGCCGCCCGCGGCCGATTGCCCCCGGGCCCGGGCGGTGGAGGAAGGGGCAGCGGCCCCAGGCGCTCTCTGCCCCCGGAATGCGGGGAATGCGGGGCGGCTCCGCCCGGCCCGGCCCCGCCGCTGTAGCTGCCCGCGACCCGCTGGGCGGTAGCTCGGGGCTCGGTGGTCTCCCGTGCCTCTGAGCTGAGGTCGCTGCCAGACAGCTTGTCCTGGTCTAACACACCTTGGCGAGCGTCATGTCTAGCGTCACCTTCCTGCCACCGTCCCTTCCTTGTGAAATCTGCCTGATGTGCAAACTCCGTTTAGCAGCGGGAGGGGAAGGTATTTTTGTCCTGATGTCAGACTCATGAGATCTGGTCTCGTGTTTGGAAGTAAGGTTCAGTTTCCTTCATTTTCTGGTCCCTCATTCTGTAGAGCTACAACTGCAAGATGAAAGTTAACAGCTTGGAAGAAGCCAAGCTCAACTAGAAGTCAAAACATCACCATATGTTAGTACTGCAACACATGCAATGTAGACAAATCTCATATTGCTGTGAGTCTTAAATCCTAATCTACAGCATACGTGGACCTACCCAGAGCTCCGTTTCTGAAAATGGCTGGTTTCCAGTCTTTGTTACTTTATTTGCAGAACACCGTGACAGATCTCAGCTAGGAGTGGAAAAAATGTTAACTTGGCAAGTTTTTGAGGAGCTTAGATAATGTTTGTGTAAGTCTTTGAGGGTAAGTGATAATAGCATAATAATCTCAATGTATGAGTCTGTACAGTAAGCATAACCTATTCATGTAAGATTCTGTAACAGATAATTGTGTCAATTAATTTATACATGCTTAAGATTTCACTGTGTATCCTCCTCAGTGGATTTGCAGGCTCTGGTGTCAGCTTTGTGACAGGTCAAAGCCTCTGCCTCTCTTATTGAAATGGTCCTACAAGGAAAATCTATTAGCATCACAAGATAGTACTTTGCCAGTTTAACGTTATTTTGCAAGTACTAATTGGAGTGCTACTTGCTGGCAATCACACTAATGTCATCCTTAGGTTCTTGTAGACTTTGATTCCACCTCACACATGGAGCTTTGGAAATAGGTTAGACTATGGTACTTCAAACCCCATAGAGCACTCCAAGGTCTACTCAGAAGAGTATTAACCCTGCAACTAGGCTGACCAGAATGAAACAGGCTCTAAAATGCTCGAAGTCATCTATCGTAAAAAAAAGAGGGAGGGATTTATCTTCATCAAATTCATATTGAACTGCAGTCAATAAAATAATAGCAGTGAATAGAAATTTACTTGTCCTCTTACTACTTGTAGTAATTCTAATATTAACCACCTAGAAATTCTAGAATTCTAATTTTAACAGCAAAGGAATTGTACACCTTTTGTCACATTTGCTCTGTAAGAATTAGTCCTTCTCATTAACCAGGTTAACTTTCATTGCCAGCCCTTCTTATGTGATGGTCTATAATGTTTTTTCAGGTGTACTTGATAGCTGACTTTTCCCTGTATTCACTGAATAATAATAAAAATTGAAATACTATAAATATAACCCCACTATTACTTTTCCACTGCAATAGCACGAATCCCTACAAAATGAAAAGTGGGAGAATATGATGTAGACAATTGCTGGGGAGGCAGACACTCCTCCACACAACTCCTCTGTTGTAATAATGGCCTGTAGTATAAAAGTTTGTCGACAGAGTGTTGCTTTTGGCAGATGAAGGTTGAGCCAGTGCAGCAACCAGACAGACTGGATACTGAGGGCTAGGAGGAAATGTCTTCAAAAGGTAGAGTATATAATTTATATGCAAGTCTGCTCCTACTTCTATTTCTGCTTCCCTTGAAAACACCACTTGCCTCATGCCTTCCCCTCTCAATTTTTCTATAGAAATGAGGAAAGTAAAATATTAACTAATGTTTAGCAAGTATAATACTTAAAATTCTACCTGCAGCATGGGAAATTATTTAACACTTCTCCCACAGAAAAATCTTTTTGGGAACCACTCTCTTGGCAGTCAAGAGACAAAGTAGCTTTTTAAAAAAATTCTGTTTCCAACTTAAAACCAGAAATCTGTTTACTGTGAGCAGAAAAATGGTAACTTACAATAATGCAGATTTTTTTTTTTTCCCCACTGTCCATGCATTTTCATACCAATTGACTGGTCCAATTTTGTAGAAATTATGGTGCTTGGCCCAAGGGGCCAGTGATATCTGCAAGTCAGTTGCCTTTCTTGGATAACTGAGGTTGCATGAAAGCAGTCAGGGTTTGGGGAATGCCTAAGACAATAAGGGAAGAGAATTTAGTTATGGAAGCAGATAAAGCCAGAGGTACTAAACCCAAATTATTTGCTTCCAAATCCGCTTCCTTTGTGAAAGGTGTTCTAATTTTGTTGACCTCTTTCTAAAGGAAAGGGTTTGTGCTTATTTGTTGGTGTAAGTATTAGAACATGTTATACAAATATCTTTTATTCTCCTCTTGGTTCTTAAAAACCCAGCAATTCTATTTAACTTTACAAATTGAATCCACTATAACTTAACAGGCATTTATTCAATTTACAATATAGAAAAAAATGAAGAATTAGTGCTTATTAGTTATGATATGGTGAGTTTTTGAGATGTGCAGAAGTTGTGTTTACCTAGAAACTGCAATTTGATTGAAATGCATAAACCATCATTTAGTGTTTTCTTAAAACACTTGGAATTTATGGATACATAGAGGAAAGTGACCAAAACATAGTGCTTAAACCTAGTATTTAACCTAGGTTTACTGGAAAAAAAGGGGCTTTAACTGCTGTTAATAAATTGCCAGGCCTCTTATTTTATCATTATTATTCTTAGGAGAAGCAGAGATTCCCAAAGATACAGGTGGGAGACTAATGAAATTTTCAGGAGCACTCCAACTGAAATTCCAAATCCTACTTGTGTTTTCTATGTATCTTCTACTGAGATTTTCCAATGCAAATGTTTTTAAAATTTTAAAAACTAGTATGTCTGAATCTTTCCTACTTCTTTTCTATGCATAAACCAAAGGAGGAAAATAAGCTTTCCTACCTTCTGAGATTCAAGTGTTCTCCACTTTTGCATTCACTTGTTAAGATGCTTTTCCAGAGCATAGGAGAATGTTTTCACGCTTTGGAGGTGTCACAGGAAAATAACTTTGAATTAATGTAACACCTTTTTCATGTGGTATTATTTTAAATAACAGATACTGCTATTTATAGCCAGCAACAGTGTCAGAGGTCAAACATTTAGGGTGGGATCCATCTTATCCAACTTTACTAATGTAGAAGTTAGGTGTGTCATTTCAATCAGTCATTGAGGGCTGCTTCTAGAGATAAACCAGGATGGGGAGGGGAGAGAGACAGTTCTGCAGGTAATTCATTCCCATTGAGACACTCATCCCGCTATCTAAATCTCTTGGTCTTTGAAGGTGCCTATCTCTGTATTGATTTAAGATGGAGCCTGGATGACTAGCTCTGATTAGGGAGGAGACTTCAGGATGGCTACAGTTCAGATGGGTTCCCTCACAACTGGCAGAATAAAATCTCAAAAAGCATGGGTAGGAGCACTGGGGTTTTTTCTGTGTATATATTAAGAGAAAATGATGTCTCTTTGCTAAATGAATGAGTGGATTACTTTATTACAGAATACAACTCGCCTTTCAAAACTTGTATTTTGCATTTGCTGTAATGCAGGAGGAACTGGCTCTGAGAAGGTAAGCAATTTAAGAAGCTGAATGACAGAAGTATTTCTGACTTGCCAGGCAGTTAACCTGGTGGCTACAGTGCAGTGCTGTGTGACAGAGGATACAAACAAAAAGACTGAAAGGTACAACGGGAGTTTCACAGCAGGAGCCTAAAATCTTTAGTGAAATACAGTGTGAAGTAAGAGTGCATATTTAAAGGAAAGGTATAATAATTTGTTACTGTGGCCTTAAGTAGCCTTTCATTTCAGAATCAAGCTGACTTCCTAAGGCTGCAGCAATAAATAGTCCATACTGAACAATAGTCATATGCTGCCATGCTTGAATTCACATTCAGCCAATGCATTTCAAACCCCACCAAACCTGTTCAGAGATAAATAAACTACAAATAATAACCTAAAGGAAACACTTTGATGTCTGTTTGGTATACACTATTTAAGACACGTGAACAGGAGAAAGATACTTTTTCATCACTACCTTGTAATATTCTAAAGTAATATATGCTGGACTAGGTGACTCATGATCTGAAGTTTTCATAGGCCAGCACTCGGTGCATCATTCTGAGAAGTGAAACAATTAAAGCAGGAGTGAAGCATTATGTGTGTGTAGTATATCTGTGTGCACTTCTTGGGATTTGGGTGTCTGGTATGTCATGTGTTCCAGCCCTGCATTTGGTGGATTAGAGGTAATTTATTTAAACAATAACAGAAATTGTATACTTAATCCAACACACATGATGCAAAAGCACGTACTTAGTGGCAAATGCTGTGGTCTCATTGGGACTGTGTTGCTATCCACTCTCATAAAATTATTACATTAAAAGGTATTGGTTTATATTGTAGCTACAAAAGATGCAGCCCTGTAAGACATATGACATGCCATCATCTTTATAGATGGAAAATCTTGTTCTGCTCCCCTATAATTTATAACAATGAAGCCATTAACTATATGCAAAGAGATGAAGAAAACAAAAACTTTAATGTCCTGGGAGAGGTTCTCTCTGTTTGTACTTCTACGCTTTATAGCCATTCGGGCTCTCAAGATGTTTCTTTATAAAAATCCTTTTTCTTAAAATTTTCAGTATGCCCATGATGAGTGCAAGTATCTGAGATGACCCATATGATGGGTTATCAGTTGAAACATTAGAAAGGGTGTCATGGTTTTTTCGACAGGACATTGCCAGGAGGACGCACGAAAAGAGGGCAACCAGGCTCCAAGCTTAAAGTTGCAAAAAGTGTTTAATTACCTAACAGAGTTGGAGGATAAATGCAGGCAAAAATAAACTTTTCATACAGTTTTGGTTCACTCCCCCCTCCCTCTTACGAACCTGTAGTATTCACCCCCTTTCCTCCTTTACAGTCAACAAGCCGGGTGGGGGGGGCAGGGTGTGGGGTCTCTTTTCAGTCCACAGAGCAGATTCTCAAATTTACTCATCACCACAATTCTTCTACTACAAATACTCTTTATCTCTACTTATTTCTCTCTCTCTCCAGACAGTTTTCCTTTCTGCTCTCACCCCCACCCTCTTAAGAAGCAGTCTCTGCACTCACCCCCCCCCTTTTCCCTCTTTCCAAACCAGCAACACAGACAGGGGGCAGGTTGAGGGGTCCTCTGGTCAGTCCAATCAGGAAAAGAGGTTCTCTACTTAGCCAGGGGGTCCTTCCCATAGTCAATCCTTCACTCTTTACTCCTCTTTTATTATGTGCTACTGTGTTTTGGGTGTATCACTTGGTTAATGGGAGGGGAAAAAGGACGGGGTCATGTTTTAAGATTGAGCCCAGCTATTTAATTTATTACTGTAAGACTAAAATTGTTGTCATGTATCTCATCCATGATTTAATGAGTTAAGTAGTTAAGTAATTTTTAACAATTTCTGTATGAAGTGATTTTAAATACTTTCTCTTTCAGCTTAAAGCCTAATGCAGAATTCTGTGATACATTAGTTTTTCCCTCATGGTACAAAAATGGTGGGTGGTTAGTCTTCAACTTTTCTATTAACCACATCATTCCCTTGTTTTAGATGGCCAAGTACTTATTTAATACAATTGAAAACCATCTCCTTTCTTTTCTTATGTTTACTGCTGTATCAGATGTGGGTTTGTTTTCATATTAGATTTGTATTGCAATACTGCAATATTCAAACCCAGTAATTCCTAATTTGAAATGTGCATCTACTACTAGAATTTGTCCTTTTCTTAGTTACCTTTCTTGAGGTAAATAGAACTAATAAGAACAAACATGAAGGGGGTATCATGTAAAGAAGCTCATGCTTTCTGTTGTTGTACCTGGTAATGGGTGAACTTGAAGGACTGCAGCTCGGAAGGAGAGATTGGGAAAGTCTTCTGCTCAGTTCTGAAGTCTGGCATATACTGAAAGGTATTTTCTAGCAATTCTTGACAAAGTGATGTGCAAAGGAGGCTTAGAGAGGAAAACATGCCTCTGAGCAGAAGAATGCTCACATAGAGTAGGAGAGGAAAATTATAAACCAAATTAAATGTGTATTAAAAAAACCCTAATCCATTTATACTTAGCATTTAAACAATTACATTACTAAGACTACACTACTGGAAATTACATTTTTTGCCTTTTTTTTGTGTATGTACTCATCACAGATTTTACAGATTGGAATACACAAGGTAAGTTTCCTCCAAAAATACAGTACAAAGTATTAAATCTGTTTAAATAAAACACAATTGCAGATGTGAAACAGGGTGTGGTTCTGATTTAAGATAAGTGTGGAAAACATTTCTACACTATCTCTCTCTCATATATATCTATATAGATAGAGATACAAATATAGCTCTATATATGTGTACATAAACAAACACCACTTTAAATTATTATCTTTTGGGCTTTCGGATTACCAAAAATTGTCAGAGTGTGGCTGTCTTCTGTCCAGGTGTATACAATTTATTGTGAATCCAAGTTTTTTTCTCACAAATACTATTTTACTAGTGCATTTTGATAGAAGAGCATCTGCACTCAGGTAATCTGACCAGCAGATGTAATCCAATGTTTGCAATGATGGTTTTTGCACATTATAAAAGTAATGGGTTTGTGCCTTATTGATGCTTAAGGTTCATCCCTTGTGTTTCTGTAAATGTTCCTTTTCCACGTAAAGCAGCAATGTTCTAGTCCAGGGAACATTAATGAGATAAGTTAATTCTGTCTCCAAGTGCCCTGTATCGTAATCTTCCAGAAATACATTTTTGAATGATTTTTATTTTTACTACTGTAATCCTACAACAGGGTTTACTACAATTCTTAACTGCATAAACAGAAGAATGTCAACAGTAGAGGCAGAGGAATTGTGTAGGGCATTGATGGAACCTTATTGAAAATGATTCAGTGAAAAGCTCTAGAAATAGTGACAGTAGAAGATGTATCACTGGTATGTGTTTAGAATCTATTTTAGGTTGACTTATTCAAAGAAGATACCATAATATGCAGCTGAACCTGGGAATATTTAAAAGGCTGGAAAGGAGTGTGTTCACCACGGAGGAGTACACCCAATAATAACCTACTTACTGGGGTATGACTAGATGCTACTTTAAAGGTTTGTCTACTGCTTATGTCTCAAATTCAAAACCAGTATTTCTATTCTGTAAATGGACAATCTACTGCACAAGGTACTGGAATATTTTTCTATTTCTTCCATTTTCTATGGGAAACATTCTTTCCTCCCTTCTGTCTCTGTCCTTCTAGAAAGGCCTGAGTACATGTTTAGCTTACTAGCCTTAATTTAAAAAGAGGTGTGATAGCATTAATAAGAATACATAATTTGAAAGCAAAGTAAAAATATTTTTTCCAAGATTCCTTTTCTAGTTGCATTACTGCAAAAGAATTAACTAAATCAAAGTATGCTGAACAGTATTATGTCTCGGTGTTTACTTAAACTAAGAGTCAGGTCCTTTGTTAAAACTGGTATGACTCAAATTCTTAGCTTACTGAAAGAAATGCAGAATTAAAATGTTAGCTAATTATTTTAAAGAAGTGTCTAGAGATCCTGAGTCCAAAAGAATTTTCTTTTCAAGCTGTATGTGATATGTGGAATACAACATCAGGAGTACAAAGAGAGAATTGTAATGTCAGGTATAAGAGAATTTAAACAAGGCTATTTCTTGGTACAACTGCACTAAATTAAAAAGTATACTTGAAGCATCAAGAGTAAAGAGTCAATAATAGTGCTGAAAAAAGCATAGCTTGAGACATACATATATATGTATCTTGAAAAAATAAACAATAAAGTTAATTATAAAAGTGGAAATGCTTTTGGTTAGACCTCCCCCAAAAGGGTATCCCTCCCTGTATTCTTGGTCCTCTGTCAAATGCCTTTTCACATTCTAATCCACTTTATTAATCCCTCCTTTTTCCTCCCATAATACTCTGCTTCTGTTCAGTTTAGTTGTTGCCATTTTGCTTGTTTACATAGCATTCCATATGAAATACCTCACAACAGTTTCTACTTCATACCTAAAGAATTCCCCTTAATTGCAGCAATTCTTAATATTACCAAAAGCATGCTAAACACAACAGGTTAAAACAAGAAATGAAGACTACAACTAATACTGCAGGAAAAATCTGTGTAGGCAGCAGTCACCACAGATGGGATTCATTCAGTATACTGCTCTCAGTTCTACCACCCACATAATCCCCATTATCATTTCCTAGCAAACACACTTCATTAGCTCTGAAGAAATCTCTATTGTCTCTCACAGTAGATCACTGAAGGTACTGTCATGATATGGATATAAAAGTTAAAGGCCGTATCAATTAAAACATGTTCCTTTACGATCCTTTGGAACATCATAATAATTAAGCATATTTTCATTTGATGACAACCAGTAAAATAATTTGATGAACCACTACCAATTTTATCCTTTTTAAGTAAAAGTTTTCTTCCTGCTAGTATTGAGCATTAAGATATAATCATCCCTATGGTTCTCCCTGTTCCCTACTTGTTTGTTCTTTTGTCCGAATTAATTAAGTGATAGTATAAACTCGAGAAAGCAATGTGCTATCCCAGAGGAAGGAAGCAAGACTCTGCCTTTGCTGGAGCACAAGCTGACACTCCTGATTTGTATACAGGGTGGAGTTCTGCATTCTTTTTATTATTCCGACTGTTGACGCTGATGACAGTCCTTACAGGAGAGGCAGTGCTTTGATCATGTGCATAGCTGCGTATGGGGAGGAAACTTGCATTGCTTTACTATGAGGGACACGACTTAGGGAACTTAGCTGAGTGAATGGGAAAATAGAAATTCTGATTCTTCTGCCCCTTTTTTGCAAACCGCCCCCCCCCAAAAACTGTTGTGCTATAATCTAGTTATAAAGCAGCTTTGCTGTAAACAGAATCAGATGGGTCCAAATTAAAATGGAAAAAAACCCCAACAAGTGCTTGTTTTGTTATTTCAGAGGAGGAAAAACCCATAAAATTATGAAAAATCACCTGATCTGTCTCACAAATAGTTGTATCAGCACAACTATGAGGAGCAAGGCACTGTGGTGTAAGGGTGCAAGTTCCACAAGCTGGTGCAGCTGCCAGAGTACTCATACTGTTAAACCACAACCAAAGACATCATAGCACCCTTAGCAGAAATTAATTAAAACGTCCAAATCATCCACTCTTGTGGTGGTCAGTTCATTTTGAGTTAGGAGAGAGTAATTGTTTCCAAGTACTTTGCCTGCAGCAGTGGAGTAGACTACACAAGACTGTCTTATTTACGAGTTTTTAATAAATTACCAAATCAGCCATGTGGCTTTATGTTCTTTAAATATTAGCTGCTAAAGGTCATGGAATTACAGTTTGAAGAGTTTGATGTTCAAGCACTATCTTGTCACTTCTCGTTCCTCCATTTAATGAATTGTTAACTAACATATTTAATGCCTGGGGGAATCTCCATCTTACTATTCTTTCCTTCCTAGTAACTTTACAGATTTCCGTGAATGAAACAATAGAGGTTTCACAGACTGATTTCCTCAGTTTTATTTCAGCCAGCTGGTGGTGATGTCACACACAATCACCTGTGCCTAACAAGCACCTGATGCTGTTCCTTCCTTGGGGACTGAAACTACAATAGACATGTACATACCAGCTCTGTATTGGCATTTGTACTACAAACAGGGGATTGCTGTCATGATTCAGATAAACAGGAGACTAGTTCAGCTGTTTTAGTTACTTTGGATCACTTCCTGCTGCTTTACTCATCCTCCCAATTAACATGAATACACATTTGGGTTTTTTCCAAGTTAGCCATTAAGGAGGTTAAGTAGGTTGGGCCTTGTGACTAATGTTTCCTTGGCTCTGACTGTATTTTGCTGCTCCCCTAGAGTATTCTAGCATACTTTATTAGCAGGCAGGAGAAACCCTGAGATTCCTAGTTGTAGGACAACACTTGAAATGTTCTAGAAATCCCCAAGCTCCAAAATGAGAAATCCCAGCCGTAAGCAAGACCCAGCATGGAAGGCCAAACACAGAAGTATTTGTACTGTGAAAAGACATCTTGTATTAGCATTGTCATTATTAATACCATTTCCTACTGCTGAGTTTTCATGTTCTGTATTGATTTAAAATAAATAAATCACCAATGCCACTACAAAACTTAGTCAAGATTGTGCTGATGTAATTGGATGAAGCTCTTGAACCCCTACAGATGTTTGTTGTTCCACCAACAGGGCAAAGATAGTAAACAGTTAGGTTCTGTCATTGCTGATGGCTTATCACAGGCAATAAATTAAAAATGCAGTTGCTTAACTATTTTACTACATAAACTTTAAATGTAATCCTGTTTTAGAAATATCAGCAATAAAAAGAGGCAGCAGCTAAAGGGAAACATGATCCATCAATGTGCAGTAAAGCATATCCCTCACCAGTGTTTAGTCGTGAATCATGGTGAATATTACCTCAATGGATTAAAGTCCTGATCTTACATAGTGTTTTGCATAGAAAATGGGTTTGTTCAGGAGCTGAGTAGTGTCTGTATAGACACTTACCTGGGACAAGAAAAACTTTTAAAGTTAGCTTTAGAAAGCACCTTAGCTAAATTACTAAAAAAGAAAAAAGGCATGTATTCTAAAATAAGAGTATTCACTTCAAGGCTGGGTACTCCTTGCAATGTTTCTCTACTTAGGGCCATGCTCCAGGTACTAGTGCTGCGATGAAAATTGATTATGCTTTCCACACCTCAGTGTAAATATGAAATGGCTCTTACAATGCCTTAGTTTGCTTTCCTCTATTGTGTTTTACATTACTTCAGCATAGAGGAGCAGGAAGTACCGGGATAGTACTACAGGCATTACATGTTATGGGTGTGTTGATTTCTGCTTTCAAGTCAAGCCACTGACTGAATTTCCTCCTTCTGTATGCTACTCAAGTAAAAAACCCAAAACAAAACATCTATTTAAACATAAACACTAGTTTTACTTCCCCTATCTTTTGCAGGTATTTGTGTTAAGGATCACAAAGGAGGGGATATTCTGTAGCCTTCATAGAAATTCCTGACAGAGAAGCACCAATGGAAGAACCAGTTGCATATGGCATTGTTTCAGTAGAAACGATCATTTTTATAACCCAGACACTGCTGCCCATATGTACTTTCTTCCCCTGCTAGAAAATCAAGCAAGTTAGATAGAAAGAAGTGTTAAGACTTGAAGTAGTTTAAGTTTACCTAGAAGTGCAGTTAAGTGTGCTCCAAGGGCAGGTTAGCAGAAGCTCTTCTTGTCTTCCAACCCAGGAGATCAGCACAGCATGTTGATGTACCTCAATGCCAATGGTCTGGCTGAGGTGAAGCAAATCCTGCAGTGATTAATGTTTTTTCCTTGGTCTGTTTGCCTGAGGTCTGTAATTGAAAATTGCTAAAGCAGGTCATTTGAAGTATGTGTGGTATCTTAGGAACTATAACTTAGTGATCATAAATTTGCATTACAAATGCTCTTATAGTTCCTTACTTGGCATAAATTTTCAATCTCAACTGCTTATTAAGTTTACCACAACTCACCCACCCTGTAATTACCACTAGCCTAATATCTGTTCATTTAAGTTCCATTTTCTTCTAGTTTTTTTTTTCTATTCCCTTCTTTTGGATGCTTTTGATTTTATGTAAAAAAAAAAAAATCAAGTAGTGAGTTCTTCCTATTTCTCATTCATTCTTCTGTGAGCGGAAACACAGAAAAACCCATATAGGAATGATTAAAGAATCAGCTAAAATGTATCAAGGAAAGGTGCAATTAAGAAAACTGTGGAAGGTGGAATAAATGTCAAAAATATATGAAAGACAGATGTCACCTTTTCAAATTCAGTGATGCTATGCCTGCCTTCTTTAAAAAGGCTTTCAGAGAAGTAAGACTGGTTTTATTTTACTCTACTCAGTAGGTATAGCTATTAAGCATAAGGATAAATTTTGAGGAACATAAAGGCAACAGTGGAATGTTTATCATCAGCAAGTAAGGTTATCAAGTTCCTGAGTGTTCAAATACAATACATTTTAGCTATGGCCAAATACTGCAATCAGGAGATTGAAAAGCAAAACTTTAATCAAGCTGAAAGATTTAAGATGTTTCAGTGAAGTAGTTAAAAAGATGTACGTAAGCATTAAGTCATTAAAATTACTTCAGCCTCTTAATCTTCTCAAAGGCAGATTAGGCTAAATTGAAACAAAACATGACATGAAGTCCAGTTTTGGTTTCACACACTATGTATATTTGGTACAAAATTCAGTATGTATAGTTTTGAACACTGATTTTCATAGGATAGCGTATGTTCCTACAGGCTCCAAAATACACTTGCTATGGAGTTCTTTCTAATAGCTATCTGCAAAAACCACTAATGACCCATCCCAGTAATACATATATTACTTCTACATTTTCAGCAAAAAGGAAAACCCTTTGAAGTCAGTGAAATGTTTGCACTCATACCAACTGCTGCCAGTGTGTGATTTCATTATTCCCTTTAAATTCCAAGGTTTCATAGCTTCCATGGCAAATGAAAGCCCACGTAATATCAATTTTCCTATACAATATGGGCATGTTATTACTTACTCCTTTGCAAAATTTGTGACTAAAGGAAAAGCCTTTCTGAATAATTCCTTAGCTCTACTGAATATGAAGGACAAAAAATAATAGTTGCGAGTAATGCACTTTAAAAAATATCTATAAATGTTTTGCATGGCGTTTTTCATAACAATGTAACTTTTGCACCCTTGATTACTGCACCACAAGTTGACAAAAAGTCGGGAATTCAGTCCTTACACTTGGCATCCTATTAAATGACATTTTAAAAGTTTATAGCCAAAAAATCTATTATTAGGGAGAAAAGAAAATGGAATCTAATTCTATTAAATTTAGTTATAAAGATTTAGTCTCTTTTAAAGTACTAATGAAAAGGTTTAACATGGTATTTGGAAGAACTGTAGAAAACAAAAAATGCTTATTCTAAAAATTAGGTTACCACTGCACTCCAGCATATATTGTCCAACATCTTTAATTACTTTTGCTCAATGGATTTATTCTTTTTCCATTTACAGCAGATGGATCAGGTACAGTTCTAGCATTAATTTCCCTATGGTTGTAACTTGCTTCATTTGCAGTAGAGATGATGAACCACCAAATTCATTTCCAAGAAGAGGAGAGATCTTTAATGATGGCCAGAACCAGAGGACTCTGAAACAAAGACACGATTTAGACTGTTCAAACAGAAATGCAAATCAATTCAGGAATATAGTGCAGATCCTAGAATTGACTACTGTACCTACATCTGAGCATAAGAATTGGCATTTCAAATAAAACAACATGCTCAGGCTATGAACTTAAATAAACTTGGTGAATATCAAAAATCCTCTTTTGCAAGTTTTCAAGCACTATCATAGGCAAACACCCATTCTTCCTTGGCTTTGCTATAGTTCTTCCATAACTGAAGTTTATTTACACTATTATCATAAGTCTACTGGGCAGTATTTTGTCTAATTACATATTTTAAAATGTGAATAATGTTTGCATGTACAAATTCAACTGGGTGCAAATGGGTTCTCTCTCACGTTGCAGAAAGTTAACTGAGATACAGCAGGTCATAAAAAAATAAATTCCAGTGTGACGTCAGAAGAAACTGTCCATAAATATCTAAACACTGCTTTTAAAAGATACAAAAATACACATTAAAACCACAAGTTTATACTTTCTAGTTTCTTGACAGCTAAAATAGCAGGTACTCTTGAAATCACACTATTTAAGTAATTCCATTAAATGACTGTAACTATTATTTTAAAAAATTCCTTGCCCACACAGTCAAGGTATAGAACTTCCATTCTACTCCTAAAACCTACACAAAAGACAATTTATGTGTAGATCCACAGATGTCTTATAGGTTACAAAATCATTAATACAAACAAAATTACTTATTTTGAAGTAGTCTTTAAATATTTGCTAATTGTGTAACTTAAGCCCCAAACTTATATAATGTAAAATATTCTGAGCTAATTTTTACTGCACTCATTTAAAAAATATAAAAAGGTATTAGATATCTAATACTTACTATTTGCTGCTCCTTTTTTGCCTGGGAAAAAGAAAAAGAAAAAAAAATAAGCTGAACAATGACAGCTAAAAAGATATATTTCCTATTTACTTTCTGCAGATAAATTTTTATTGTATTATTAGATTATTATCTTGAACAAAGTTTTTAAGTGTAAAACATATACTTTCTATGGTACATCTCTGTAAACTTTATATTGATTTTTAATAGTTGTTTGGTTTTAATTAACCAAGACTCCATTCACTTAGAAATTGTAGTCATCAAAACTCCTACTACAACTCAAAAGAAGCATCTATGGAATGTTACTATTTTACATAACATATGAATATACATAAACACAATATATGGATGTAAACTGAAGTGAAACATTTGCTTTAAAATTTTCCTTTGTATTTTACATTCCCATTTTAATTGTTCTCCTAAAATACTGATTTGCAGTGATCAGATTAAAAAAAATCTTCATAAAGACAGTTGTAAGAGGTTGTACAATCTCCATCCTTGGAAATACTCACTTCAATTATGAATAAGGTGATAAGCAACCTGATCTTGAATGCTTCAAGCACTGGTTTGGACCAGGTGAGTTCAAGAGGTCCCCTCCAATCTAATTTATCCTACAACATACTCTTCTATAATTCCATGTATGCTTTGCAAAATTGTTCCCCGGAAAGGGCTACAGCTATTAAAAACTACTTTAACTTTCAAACAAAGCTTAGCATACAGTTCCCATTTATCCTTTTTTTTTTGGCCCTCAAAACCCTACACCCAGACATCTATTTAAGTTATTAATTAAAGTAGCATCGCATGAGCACAAATTTGAAACAGCCTGCCCATTCTGAACTCTCCTTGACATAAAAGGTTAAAGCAAAAGTTAAACTTTTTTTTTCTTTCTCTCTACCTCCATTACTCATATTTACCTAATGGTCATTAAGTACTCATGAAATTCAACTATTTATATTTACTTAAGCTTGTAAGTGCAGTGTATTAGTTTTGGAATGATACACATTGTTTGGACAAAGCTGGAGAAATGCTGAGGTAGTATCTCTCAGCTGTTCCCACAGCAAGGGGTTCCTTTCTCTGTGGACTTCGTCTATAACTTAAAACAGTTCACTGATCACGACAGCCAGTTAAGGGTTTGACATGGGATTTTTTGAACATAGACTAAATTGATGAACAAGACCTTTAAGGCACCATAATCTGTTGTACCCTTCTGCTTTAAGGGACCTGGACCATTCAAGTCTACTATATTTACATTAGATATTCTGTTTCTTTCTCTGAGAAAGTCATCCAGTGTCACCAAGTAAAACACATGCTCATGTTCAGGGATGTAGCTCCCATTCTGACGTGCCATCAGCCCAAAACACAATTTCACAAGTTCATGTAAGAAAATCTTTTAAAAACTATTGATTTTCAAAATCTTGAGCAAGTAAGTTAGATCTGCGTTTTAAAAACCAATTCCTACATTACCTAATCTTCACAGTGTAGGCCCAGTTACACTGATATTTGAGTATTTTTGTTAGTGGAACCTTCTATAATGATCATTTAAAACATCTAGATTTTTATAGCAAAGACCTGGCCCTAAGTAAGAATGTTAATTTCTTATTTGCTGGGTATCTCCAATGACTGATTTCTCTTATGGGTATTCCCTTTTATAAATCTTATAGATAAGGTAGGAGTTAATGAAGATGGTACTGTGTAACTTACCGCCATAAGAAATCTTGTAGTAGGCATAAGCTGTTAATGCTACACCAACCCATATTTCTTGATACACAGTAGAGAAGTAGAATTTCATGGGTCTCAACGACCTTGGAATCATAGCCTGCACCATCTGAAAATTACAAAAAGTTTTGTCAGTGTAAATTTTGCAGCTGTATTCTTACCTGCTAGATTTTTAATACATATACGGACAAACATACACATAATATATCCATCTCTTTTTATGTATACACACACACTCCTGATACGTATCAGCAGCAGTTCACAGGTTAATAAAAAAATCCCCAAGCATGCAAAAGTACTTATTCCAAAGCAAAGAAATGAAAATTCAGAGTTCAGGTTACAATTTATGGGTTAAGACAAAGGAAAAAAATTACAGCTGATGAAAGGGTTCAAAGATGAGTCAACAGAACATTTACATAGACTTCTCTCTTCCTAGCAGTGACAGCTTTTTCTCAATATTTCTAGATCCTCTCAGGAGAAAGTCTCATTCCAGACAAGCCAGAGAGGCTCCTATCTTGCACTACCAATTTAGCTTCCCTCCCTTGCAGCTGTCTCTTCCAGCATGGTAATTTCTACTCAAAATAGCAAAAAAAATGATGTTAAGCTAATGAATTCACGCTTTATCATGACTATTTGACTTTCAAAATACGCCCCAAGAGTAAGAAGCCTGTCAGTGTTGGTGGATTTTTTCCTTTCCATGCAGCTTTGTTAGACACAGAGAAATTGTAGGATGTTTTAAAATAAAGCTTATCCTAATTCCCATAAATTTTAGTTCACACTGCACTCAAATGCCCCATGTTCTACTGCCTTGTGCACAGCATTTCACCCCATAGGCACTTACTACAACCCAATAAATTCAGCTACACACACATATCAACAGTATATGGTAAACTAAAGTCCCAGGAAAGAAAAGCAGAGTTAAACTTCCCCGAGGTAATGCTCACTCACTTATCTGCCGTTCCTAAAGCATCGTTTGGAAAGTCTCAAAGAGAAAAGGATGCAAGAGCAGCCAGTGTCAAAACAATTTGGAAAAATCTAGGTGCTTCTTAAACAATGAAAGCAACTTTCAGGCAATTCATGTATACTTACAGACAAACCCCCATTTATCTTTGTTTATGGACAGTCATTTAAATAATTTATTATTGTGGCCCAAGTTCCTGAAACAGTTTTGTGCTTTTACCAACACCAAGGACACTGCATTAAGGACGCTGCTCACCAAATTTCCAGTTATGTGTAGTTTCAGATGAACAGTGGAATAATAAGTCACTCTGCCGTAGCAGAATATCCAGACATACAAACAAACAAGGACACTGAACAGAACAGGAAGGAAATATTTCCCCACCGCTACAAAACGCAGGGAACAAGCAGTACTGTTTCCACTTAACACTGTGCTAAAGCCCGGCAGAGACCTTTCCCCAAGGCCTGCGCGGGCGACAGTCGTTCTGTTTTCTTCAGAAATCTATGCGGAACAACGCTGTGTTTGCTGTCTCCGTGCCGTCCCCCCACAGCCCCCATAGCCCGGGGCACCTGCGGCCCGCCGAGGCCCGCCCGCCGCTCGAGGGTAGCCGGGTAACGGCAAAGCTCCAGCGCTGCGGGCCGCGCTCCCTTCCTCGCTTCCCCCGTTCCCATACTGAACCAGCGCTGCCCCCATCCCAGCCACCCCCGAGCGGTGCCCGGCAGGACCCGGCGGGGCTGGCCGGGCCCGGACCCACCGTGCCAGGGTGCGGCGAAGGTCACACTCGGGGACGGCAGCGGGGACGGGGACGGTGCCGCCGCGGGGTGCGCCGGGAAGGGACGCGCGGCGGGCGGGAACAGCAGCGCCCCCTATGGCCGCGGAGGACCAGAGCGCCCCGCAGCTCCGCTTCCTTCAGAACCACGGAATGGGGCAGGCGGGAAGGATCGCCGTGAGGCACCTGGCCCAACTCCCTGCTCAAACAGGGTCATCCCACAGCATCCAGACAGTTCTCTAGTGAGGGAGACTCCACACCTTCTCTGGGCAACCTGTTCCAGCACGGGGTCACTGCACAGTAAAGAAATTCTTCCTCATGTTCCGGTGGAATTTTCTGTGCAGCAATTTCTGCCCGTTGCCTCTTGTCCGATTGCTCAGCACCACTGAGAAGAGCTTGGATAGATCCTCTTGACACCTTCCCTTCAGCTATTTATAGACTGATGAGGTCCCCTCTCAGTCGTCTCTTCTCGAGGCTGGACAGGCCCAGCTCCCTCAGCCTTCCCTCATAAGAGAGATGCTCCAGTCCCCCAGTCATTCTCCATTGTTCTCCACTGGACCTGCTCCAGGAGCTCCACGTCACTCTTGTACTGAGGAGCGCAGAACTGGACACAGAACTCTACATTCACCTCCCCAAGGCTGAGCAGAGGGGCAGGATCACACAAAACTCCACATTCACCTCCCCACGGCTGAGCAGAGGGGCAGGATCACCTCCCTCCACCTGCTGGCTCTGCTAATGCAGATCTTCACTTCAGTCCTGCTTCCCAAGAACAAGCACAGCAGGTGTCCTGTGCCAGGACAATGCTGGGAAGGGCCTGTCACAAGGCTATGTGGCATGTCCCTTGGGGAACAACTTGTCCTGGAGGAGCTGGAGGCCCACTGGGCAAGATTGAGGAGATAGGAGGCACCTACATGCCTTGCAGGCCATTTCCTGCAGGTGCTGGGAAGGACAGGGTGACTGGAATTCCAGAGCTGTGCTCGGCCATTGTTCCATGAGTGTGAGGGGGGGACTGACTGCCCCGGCCTCCTGTGGCTGTGAACGGAAAGTAGAGCTCAGACCTTTTCTATGTGTGTTAAAATGGTTTAATGGGATCACAGACTGCATTTATTTTCGTGCTGAGTGATTTACATAATCTGCAGGTGTATAGATTTGCTGCATATGAGCTTTGTCACACAGGGCAAGACTTTTTGGATCTTACATGGGCTTTTTTTGCATTTAAGATAGGAGCAGAACTTTCGTCATTGAAATACTGCATGTACTTCACCTCTTTCATTTAGAACTTTCAAAACTTCTTGACGTCTTTATGAGGAAAGTCCCCTTTCTTTAATATAGGATTTTGAGACTGATACATATAAGCAACCAGAGGCTGTGGTATCCTTATCTCTCTACCTGTACGCTGGATTTGTATTTATCTATCTGACATTAGCAGTTCTAAAGCAGTCAAATATCTGCACTGGATCAGGTACTCAGTGCAGAGATGATAAATCCTATTAGAGAAAGTACGGGGCTACCCTGTCTTTGTATTGGTTTCCATTTTTTATCTGATATAACAAATTACAAACAGATTTTGCAGTTATTTCAGAAGAGGAGATGACAGGATGAAAAGGAAGTTCAAGTGACACTTTTATTTCAGTTCCTATTCTCCTTTTGAAATTTTTCCAGTAGGGATCACAGATTTTGACGTTCGACCGTCCCACATACTTCTGGCCTGCCTCTCTACCTCCTGCCTTTCTAAGCAAGGCTTTACTGAGTTTTAAAGGTCGGCTTAGAGGCATTCCACTCGCAGCCAGAGGCGGATTGGCTGGGAAGGGAGGGCAGAGCCCAGCCGGGAGCGCTGCCAGCCGGGGCGGGGCAGGGCGGAGTGCAGGGAGGCACACGTGCTGGGAAGGGCGGTGGCAGCGGACCGCGTGCCGGGAGCCGCCATCCGTCGCCATCCACCACCATCCGTCGCCATCCGTCGCCATCCACCACCATCCGTCGCCATCCGTCGCCATCCGTCGCCATCCACCGCCATCCGTCGCCATCCGTCGCCATGCTGCGGAAGTTCCCCGAGGTGCAGAGCCGACCCTGGTTCACCGTCGGCGGGGCCGTCGAGCTGCCGGGCGGGGAGGCGGCGGTGGGCTGCCCTGGCGCTTCCCCCGCCACCCCGCCCGGGCAGCACTGCCGGCTGCGGGGTGAGTGCGGGGCGCTGGTCGCTGCTCGTGATGGTCTCACTGTCTGGCCTCTGCTCTGTGCCCTTGGCGCTGGGTGTGCTGGGCATTCCGCAGAGTCAGCGCAGCCTCCTCTGGGTTCCCTGCTCTGCTTGGGCCTGGGGTGTCCAGTTGTTGGACTCCAGCCTAACACCACCGGTAGCGTTTGTGGATGATGTGTTTTTGTGCATTTAGTACTTAGTGTTATTCTCTGCTTTTCTCTATCGTCTCCGTCGTCACTAGATGTGTTGCGTGTAGTTCGCTGTCTCTGAAGTGCATTAGCACTGGTGTGCAGCTGTAGCAGGTCCTGTTGAAGAGCTGTTAGAGCTATTAGAGAAGACCCAGTTCATTCTGAATCAGCTGTATTAACTTAAAATTTTATCAGTGACAAGTGATAAATGAGATTCACAAGTTCACTGACTTAACTGAAGCAATTAAGTTACCAGAGTAAAGCTAGTCAGGGATATATTGACATGTTGCTCCTTCTGCATTATTCTTGGATGGCAAGAGTTTACGGGGAATAAAAAGTGTATGTGTATTTGCATAGCAGTCAGGTACATTTGGTTTTCTCTACAGTCTGATTATTGAAATCCAAAAAGTACTTGCCCTTGGATGCTGCCTGAACTGTGGCAGTGCATGCTAATCTTGATATTTAGACCAAGTTTGGTAGTGTACCTGTGGTTGCCATAGGAAAGTGTTTTGTATGCACTTCCATATAGTAAAGTGTTTTTCAAAATGAGCTGGATGTACACTCTAGAGTAAGTGGTTTCGGTTTTATTTTTCCCTGTGTGATGCACAGCAGTAGAGGTTGCTGTATTTCAGGAACTCTCTTAAAAGGTGTACGTTGGCATCTGAGAAAGAATAAACTTTTTGCATAACATCTTGGTATCAGGTAGTCTGATACTTCACCAGAGACTGTTTAGACTATCAGTGTCTTTGCTTCAAGTGAAGGACAAAACTGGCACCTCAACATATCTATCCCTTTTTATCTTTTATTGTAAAGGTGCTGCCATTACCAAGCTCTGAATCACTGACTGAGAGCTACTGGGTTTTGTGCAAATAGTTAAAATTTTCCGGAAGTGACCAGACAAAAGTTTATAGTTTTTTAAAGTTATTTCTATAAATAACTTTAAAACTTGGTAATTCCTCAACCCAGTACATACAAGATGTTTGTGACTTCTCAGTCCTTAGTTAGATGACAGTAACATGTCTGCAGTACTTAGGAAGTGTTTGACAAGAGATTCTTGAACCCAAGTGAGCACTAAGCCACAAAATGTGTTTTGTACATTTCCTATACACAGGAGAAGCGAACAAGATTCATCAAGCCTTGTGTGCCTAGGCAGAGGCAAATCTTTATTTTTGGTTGGTCAGATACCTCTTTCTACTCACAAGTGCGAGTAGATAATGTAATTGTGAATTCGACGGTTGTGTTAATATGGAAAAATTATTTTTACCGGTTTGTTTTTTTAATTTTTTTTTTCCCCATGTCCAAGTGGACAGAGGCGATACACATCTTAAATGACCATTTATGCAAATATGGACAGAATTTCATACCAATAGCTATAAAATCTTGGAGCATAGATGATAGATGCATGTGTGTGCTGCCACAGAATGGAAGGAATCTCTATGAGAAGGTGTGTTTGCTTAGTGGTATTTTATTTCCATGCATACTTCTGTTTCAAAACTCTGGGATGTGCTTACATTTAGAGAGTTGTTGCAAAACTTGAATTCTCTATAGTAGGTTTAGGTTCAAGTGGTTAAATGGAAAGGAAATGCTTGTATTTTATTCATTGATTTTTAAAAAAAAAGTTTGAAGAGCTGAAAAAAGAATTTCTCATTTGTTGAGACTGCTTATGGCGTAATTGTCTATTCCCTTCAAAATTCTTTATTTGTTTCTTGGGAAATTCAAAACCAAAGTTATTCAGATTTTTCAAGTGCTTATTTGTATTTATTTGAAGTTGGGTGTGCAATTACTGATGGAGACTTGTCTGCCTGCCACTTTTGTCTAAATTTATATGTAAGAATGTGTGGGTTTAATGCCAAATTGATAATGGTAATATCAGGTGTGTTATTGCACACAAGTGTGTGTAATAAGTAATACTTTACAAAGATGTTAGTGAGATTGTTTAATGGGATCTAAAAGCCTCATGTTTCCCTTGAAAAGAAATGTGGAATGTGTTCTCTTCCATTACCAATGATGCCTCGTTTTCCAAGGCTTTTAAGATTGTTTCCTGATCTACCTCAGGAATAGAGTAGCAGTATTAATAACTGACATTGTTAGGGAAAGGTAATAGAAATAGAAACCACAGAAATTGTGGCTGGAATTTTGATCCTTTAATAGCTCATTGATTAACTTTTTAATTCCTCTGATTATGTTTAACTGAAAGTGAAGAAATTTAGAGCCTTAAATCCTCACTCGTTATTAACACAATTGTGGTTCACATTAAAACAGTTAAAGGCTTAAGTGTGGAATAGGTGGTTTTTCTCTCTTTGATTTCTTGTATTCCATAGGTGTAGCTTTCACCAAGGTAGCACCTTTCTGAAGCCGATTTATTTGGCTGGAAACATTGCGTGCTGTTTGCTTTGCTTGACACTTGTGCCAGGTGGGAGACATTGCTGTCCTTTGGAATTGCTGCCACTCACCTTTCTGTCACTGGAGTGGTTTGTGTTGGCTGCCTGCCTGTTACAGAAATACCTGCTGGCTCAGTGTAAGGGACAATGTAGTTTCAGATCACCTCATGCAAGTTGTGTAGGGCATAAATAAAAAGTACTTAAGCAGTTGTTGAGTTCTTGTAGAATGATCTCCCACTGGGGTAGTGGTGATTGGCCTCCAGCAATTTTACTCCTGTCTGATCTAGCTGAAATGTAAGGGTCAGCATAATTCCAGAAAATGCCTTGTCTCAGCTGGTGAGCTGAGGAACGGATTTTCTTGGCAGCATATTGCAGTAAACGTAACGGATTTCTTTAAAATATGTTTAACATTTGTAGTTTGGTTTTTTGCTCTTACACTGATGCTTTTTCTGTGCTTTTCGCTGTTTTTTTAACTAGAGAGAGTATATAACAATTTGGTCAGGAGGAAGCACTTGTATTCCGCAAAGTTACCCCACATTTTAGTATATGAAAAAATGGACAAAGCGAAGCCTCACAGGATGGCATTTTCTCAGCCTTTGGATAATTATTTTCCTATACTTTCTGCAGTTCTCCTTTGCTTTCTCTTCCTTCTCTGAAATGTGGATACTAGGACTGGATGCACTAGTCTGAATAAAACCTATAAAAGTAGGTGTGCCTTTTTGTGCATATCCTTGACATTGTGCAGGGATTTAACATTAAATTGGCTATGATGCCTATATATATTTTTTAACTGTTATTTGGTGACTACTTTTTAGCATATTGTGTAGTTGATGGTCCTTGTTTCTGGACATAGAAAACTGTGTTTGCTCATGTTAAAGTGAAATTGAAGTGAAGTTTATGAAAAATGGGTAAGTTGTATCTAGGGTTATCTCGTGGAGCTGTTTTTGGTTGGTTGTTTTCCCTACCCATTTTTGGTGATCATTACGTAAGTGTATCTTCCACATTACTGACCTTCCATTTTCCATAAATGAAAATTTGGAAGCGGCATTTTTAGAGCTTTTTTTACCTGTTTTCCAGTAGAAAGCTGTGAGGATTTTAGGACATAAACTTAGGTGAATTGCTGTTGAAGGAATCTTGCACATTTGACCACTTCAAAGCTACCAAACAGCATTGTGAATGTTAATTCTCAGAGTAATATTAATTCTGCCAATGCCTGTTAAATAGTCAGTGCCTGTTACCCTCCTTTCTGTAGAAAAGATACTTGACATTTCATAATTGGGACAGTTTTATCACTGAGGAAGAATCTTTCTTTGAATCCATTGCTGCCCTCATGCAGCAGTGGATTAGATCAGAGCTTCAGGAGATGAATTTTCAACTCCTTGTGCTGCATCAGTAGGGCAGAGTAAGTTTAGAACAGCGTTTTTGTTGATAATCCAGAAACTGGTAACTGACAAGAAGAGGGCAAAAAGTTTATAGCAGCTCTCAGTGCAGGTATAACAAGTTTGCACATGCTTGTGAAGGTTTGTGTATTTAGTTTATGGGAAATGGAGGGACTAGTTACTTTTGGTATTGAGCTGGAGATTTTATTATTTTAAACCTGTAGGAAGTTTTGTTCTAGTCCTCCAGTGCTTTGTCCCTTAGGTGGATGTAGGAGTTCTCATAGTTTTATCTTCTGTGTATATTACATTTTACTTTTCTATGTGAAATGCTCTAATAAGCTTTTCCAAGTCTTTTTTTTTAAATAATGTTTTTTAAATATTTGAAAGTGTTTAGTGAAAGATTGTGCCATTTGTTTTTCAAATTTATGTTGCATTATTAGTAAATTCTTTCTGGAATGGTGGATACAGCTGTGGAGTGCAAGAAAATTCCTTCAAGTTGCATTACCGTCTTGATGAAATCTGAATGTCTTCTTCAGTATGTTTGAACAAAATATGAGAGGAAGCAGTATTGTTTATGGAATAGTGTATTCTGTGAATTGGGCCATGTGAGTCTTGCCTATTTTTTCTGATCTGGCAGACACACTAAAAGGAAATAAGGAGAAGAAAAGGTTATATAAGACACGTAAAAACTTGTTACATACAGTGATGGGAGCACAATTGGAAATGTAGCCAACTGAGATCTGGCATATGTTTTCATTGATTTTCTGCTCTAATTGCCTCCTGTGACCATGACTGCTACGTATGTGAGTAATCTTGTAAAACTTTGAGAACCCACAACGATAGATAACAGCAGCTGAAAAACATTACATTTGGTTATGTTTAAATTTAGAGTGGACACGTTGTGTATTGGAAATCATCTGTTGACTCCTTGGCTATTCTAGAGAAGTACCATTTGATTTGATCAGAATGTTAAAAGTTTGATGCAGAATTTGGGTTTCAGAACAGCTTCCAGTAAGTCAAATGAAAAACAGCTATTTGAAATTAAATAATTCATTAATTTTTTCAAGAACAGAGAACTAGTTGTTAAATGCTGTTAAGTATCAAGCAGCTTTGTTTAACTGTCCACCTTCACATACTTCAGCATGTGCAGAGTATAGTTCAGGAAAAAATGTAGAAATAATACATGCAGCATGTCATAAGTTCTGTCAGTGTTTTCATGCAGCTTATTCTTGAAGTTAAGAAATAATTATTCAGCTCCAAAAAGTATTTACGAGTTTATTTGAGGTAACTGATGTTATACTAAACCATTTCTTTTACACAGTATAAAGTTCCCATGGAGTCTAAAAGCTATATGACAAACACAGAAGTTTTTGTCTAACACTCTGTGGATTGATGGTGTTTAAAAATATGGCAAGTAATCTTTTTTTGCTGTTTAAATACTTCTAGCTTTATACGGCTAAAAATTAAAATGCTTCAGAGTCTTTTCAGAAACATCTACATTTTTGATTAAAAGATGGCTTCAAACACAACAGCTCTAAGAAACTATAAAGATAAAAGGTGAGTTGATACTTAAAGTTACTGCATACTAGCTATTACAAAGGATTTTAATTTCTGAACTTGGAAGAAGTCGGGAGCATGTCACATTTCTTACTCCTATGTGTCTGGATGGCAATTAGAAGAAAGGAATCCAAATGGCTACATGACTTTTTAAAAGCAACACAAACCAGCTTAACTTGATGGGTAGTAATAGGGTAGATTCCAGATTCTGTGAGAGAAGGTGGGAAACATGCTTTGTGTGTTTTTGTCAACATAACTTGAAACCGTGGGGATTTCATCTTTGTCCGACTTGTTGGAGCTGTCGCCACGCAGACTCAAATGTTCAGAGCAATTTGTATTCCATGCATCTACCAGCTGCTCTGCTTGGTTTTCTCTCTCAATGGTGGTAAGAAAATCTTTTAAAACTTGCTTGAATATGTAGACTATTTCCCAGGGTAAAACATCATTTTCTGCCAAAATTTCACGAAATCTAGAAACAAACAAAAATTGAAATCTAATCATCAGAACTGAAGACTTTTCTCTGTTTCCTGTCTGGTCATTTAAGGGGGGAGGAGGAAATGACTGTGTTCTGGTGTCATTTTTTCCTTGCTGCCACATTTCCCCACTCACCTCCCCCAGAAGATTGTAAGAGGAAAAGAGCTCTAACAATGCACTGGATGTGCTCCAGCTATTGTGGATTAAAAGCGGTTGTGATTGGGTATGCTTTTTTTCCCCTTTTTTTTTTTTTTTTTTTTTTTTTTGGCCCATATGGGTAACTTGATTTAAACTGACTTTGCCCTTAGGTATATTCTGGGCTTTAAAAGGCAAATGGACTTGTTCTGTCATTTCGGAGTCCCTAGAAAATGTACTTAAAATGCAGGCATAGAATTTTTCTTCGTAAAATGCGTGGAGGGATTTTTTTTTATAAATTTATACTGATTTTCTAGTTTTTAGGAGCCTTCTGGTATTGTGGACAGTAAAGCTGGATTTCTGCATCATAGTACATTGCATTAGTCCTTTTATTTGCTTTCTAGTTACTGAGTTGCTGTTTAATAAATAGTAGGGATAAGTAACAGGAAAAACTGGAAGTATCGAAAGGTCATATGAGATTTCCTTTGTTTGGATTAGACCAGGAAAATCCTGATTTTAAAACTTCCTCCAAGTGCCAGCATATTAAAGTGAAGATGTAATTTCTAAAACACCTGTAAAAATGAGTTCCATTTGCTGGTCATTGCTACTTTTGAAGATCAGCGCCAAATACAAACTTCGCTTAGGTAGGGAGACATCTTACTTGTGATAAAGAACTGAGAGTCAGGGAAATACGAAACAATTACCTGCTGAGAACAGTTCCTGTTTGGCAAGGTTGGATTTGTGAGCACAGAACTTCGAGCTGCCGTTGCTCAGTAGCTGGAATTGTTGCTTGAGGGTTTTGGTAGTTCTTGAGCCAGTTGTAATCCATGCCAGTTCTCTGGACTTTTTGTTCGTTTTCAATCTCTTGCACTAATCTTTCACGCTCTTTCAGGTGCCACTTCAACTCCCTCAATAGGGTTTTTGTAACTACTTCTGATCCAGGGCATCTTGTGGGTTTGTAGGAATCAGTTTTTGACCATTTCATCCAGCCAAAAAGTGGCATTTTTAAACTGTGAGGGGAGAGGAGGAAAATGAATTTTGCTTGTGTCTATCTAACTGACAGACTTTTTACCTGTAGACTTCCTTCTTAGGAGCTGAATGTTTGAATGAAACTTTATTAATGATCCTAAAGTAACTTGCTGTACAACATCACCAGACCATAATGAAATATGACAAGTTTTACACCTTATAATATTTCCTGTCTGTATTCTGAGTTAACATACCGTGTGAAATTTATAGCATTTGAAAGTGCATATCTGTCATCTTGGAAATACTTCATATTTTATCCTGATAGTATATATGATTATAAGAAAAAAACCGGAAAAAATGCCCAAACCCCCTTAAACAAGCTAAAAAAATCCCCTTGAATCCCACAAAAAACCCAACCAAATGAGAACACTCCCTCTCAACAAAACACAAAACCCCAAACCTCCAAAATTTGAAGTTACACATACATTGAAAAATGAAATTAACTAATTAATAGTTAAGTGCTGGAGCTTTGCGTGATGTGTTTTTACAACTTAAATACCAATTTTTATTTTAAGTGCTTGAATTAAATTATTGTTCACATAATCTGGAAACAGAAATCTGGTAGAATAGACTTTTAAATTGCAGTTTGTAACAAATCATGCACACACAAGCATGCAAATTGGAATAAAATAACATAAATTACCTTTGCAGTTGTCTGTAAACAGTGTTGTTTCAGGTGAGTTTGCTTGAAGGTCGCTTATTCTAGCATATCCCGTTTGCAGGTTGTTACTAGTGCTGGAAGAAAACAAGGGTTTTTTTCTCTTTTTCCTTTTTTCTTTTTTTCATTTACTCAAACTGTGCTCAGAAAAAACGACTTTCTGTACTGAATATGACAGTTTAAGTTTTTCTGCTCTTAAGGTTCTTTTTCATCCTCTGTACTGGAGAGAAGCAGTAATCCATTTAACCTAACATGGTCTTGCAAATACTTTTCTACCAAGTCCATTAAGATCTCCTACCTTTGAATTGAGTTCTGCCGATGGCAGCAATTTCAAAAAAGATGGTAACAATTTCAAATGCTTGTTGCTAAATCCATCAAAATGTATTGTTGGTAGTGAGATGAATAATGATAGTCTGAAGCAACTACGGACGTGCTTGTAGCTAAAGTTAAGGCTGTCGTATGATGTGATGCTTGGCTGTGCATAGCTGTAGGTCACAGTTTAGAGCTGTATTTTTATGCCCGTAGAGTGCTAAAAATAACTATGTTGCTTTTATCATCAAACTAAAGTTTCAGGCCATTGAGATGCTGGAAGACTTATCTCCCATTAGAGGGGGGGGATCAGGCTGTTCTGCTGTCATTTTTAAACAGCTAAGAATAGTTTTTCTCTCGTAAAGATCATCTAAAGCTTTTGTTAAGTGAGTGTTGACAGAAAAGAGGTATTTGACAGTTGCTCAGGATTTTGTCGCTACATTAAATGCTTCTTCCAGATGAATTTCTTCAATCTCATGGTTCTATACTTTTTCATTACTGTGCATGGCTGTTAGCATTTTTAATTAACATTTCAAATGTGTTTAAAGAAGCCAGGCTGTAACACCTACAGCATGCCATGAAAGACACGTTAATCTAATTAAAGGAATAGAATGATAAGGAGATGCAAATTGAGGTCAAATTGATCTAAAAAGCCCAGAATTGTAAGTCTTACCATAGACGTTGCTTCTCTCTCAACTGGCTGTCAGCTGCCTGCTCCCTCTTTCCTTGTTGAGTATTTTGAGCACATCCATTTTTAAGGTTCATTCTCGGGGATGGCACTGTGCACACTAAAGGTCGCTGAAGGAGCCATTTTCCGTTCCAGTTCTCTGGTCTCTTCCTATTAATCTAAACAGTAGCCATGGTATAACAAACGCTGCCTTTCTTCTTGCCCTTGTTCTAATGACTGTCTTTGCTCCTCTTAAGTATTTTTCACTCCTAGTTTTTTCCCTCCTCTAGTGTGTTGAACTGTTGGGAGAACAAAGGTTCTCTAAATTTGTTCTAGATGTCATACAACATAAAGGATGACGTGTATGGCTGTTATTAAAGCTGATACTACTTATACATCGGAAAAATTCAAATGTCAGTATTAATCCTCTTCAACTGGAAGGTTTTCACATTGCATTGTGTGTGGTACTATGAAAAAGGAAGGGAGCTAGGTTCATGATGACAGAACTGTCCTGACAGATTTTCAGATGAAATTAAAATACTTCTTGCCACCTCCTTTACAGCACAGTTAACATGTCACCCCTTTTTCCACTGTATCAATCTGCAAGTAAACTGCTGTACAGTGTAAAACCATTATAGTGTCTTTGCAAATTAGAGATGCATACTGGAAGGTGTGCAAAGTAATAAAATGAGAAACCTACAACTTTTGTTTTTCAACCTAATCTTTGGTTTTGTCATTGAAGATTCAAGGCAGGATCCCGAGGATTATCTTTATCTTTCCATTAGCAGGAGGGCATTGAAGCTGAAAATTTGTATTGCTTCTACTTTTGTATGCAGTTCAGGTGTGTAATCAGGAAGAGATGACTGCTCATATGGGGCTGGCACTGGAAACTGGACCTTAAAAGTAGAGCAGTAATTTATGCAGTTTCCAGCCCATGGTTAATCCTGGAAGATTTGTTAAGAGTTAAAATTCTGCCCAACTATCCCTAAATGTACTCATGCATCTGCAGTGCTGTGTCAGGGTGGAAGTTTTGGCTTGACTTAGGCTGATAGTGGGTCTGTTCCTGAAGGCACCATGGAGTTTGTCTTTGTAAATAACTTATTTAATAATGTCATGGTGCCCAGCTCTCTACATCCCCAGTCAGAAAAATGAGTGTGCCCTGGTGTGTGTGAGGCAGAACAGTCCTATAGTCGTGTGCTAGGTTTATTCTGTTGTTTTCTTTTACCCTGAATATAAATTAAACACAGTTCTATTTACTCCTTGATTTTCCAAGGTATATTTTGGGAGTCAGCTATTAGTTTTTATTGGTGTGTGGTGAAAGGATTGTCAATGTGGTGTTAATACCTGTCATATTAAAAGAATTCCTCCTAAGGTAGTATTGGCACCCACGGTATGTTCTGGGTATGGTTTGTACTGAAGAGCTGAAACCAAACCCAGCATTGTTAGGAGAACCCTAATTTTTGAAGTGGTTTTTTTCTGCCATGTGGGTGGCTTGATGTGAAGGAGTGGAAGTATGGTTCATGACTCTGACCATTAACCTGAAAATATCTGGTATTCAAAATCTCGTCTGTTCAAGTAAGTCCTCTTTTGTCTCCTCTTGTTTGGTATCACAGGTGGGAGAGGGAACTTGACAGCTAAGATGTAACTTAGAAGTGTTGCTTGCTTTTGCATTTTTTTTTTAAGTTAAAAACTTCTGAGTCTCTCTTTGTCAAGTTTCATGTTGAAGGCATAGCACAGGGAGGAATATTTATGTACATTTAGGGCACAAGTACAACAGACAACGTACAGATTTAAATAGTTGAAACTTACCACAGGGATATTGAGAACGCATGTTTTGAAGGTGCTGAGTATGCCTGGGTTTTCTCTTTGGTGCAATGGCAAAGCATAATGCCAAAGAAGTGCTTTAAGGATAACAGTGAGGTGATTTTATGAATATTCACAGGACATTAGCATTAGACATGAGTGAATTCTAACTTGAAAATCATAATGACTAACAATACTAAGTTATTTTAGAAGATGTGGCTGTGTAGGGCAAGGTAATGTTTCTTTGCAAAGAATATACAACAGAAGGTGTTTATTTTACCCTGTCCGCTTTTTGAAATATCTTGAGAGTTGTTTTTTTTTTTTTTTTAAACACTTAAGTAAAATAATACCTTTGAAACGATACTTGAATATTTCCATGATGTGTGATTAAATAAGTTGTACATTCTGAATATGACTTTTCAACACTACAGTAATAAATAACTTGCTGTAATAATGCAGAAGCCATATTCCTGAAAGAGGCTTATCATGCTTGCAAAATCTGGTACTCTCACAAAGAAGAAATGTTCTCTAGGGTTGAGCTGTTTTTCCAAGTATAGTGTTTTTTTATGAACAAGTATTGCTCCAGCTGTATTCTGATAGAAAAAAGCTGCAAATTAAAAGTCAGCTCCGAGTACATGAAGAAGACTTCAGTCTTAAGACATGTGTCTCAACATCACATACACAAAGGAACTTCCTAAACTGACAGCCAGCTCCTGTAATAAATAAGGCGGGGGCTGCTGCTGTACCCATCTTTAAAGTCTAAAAATTCAGTACTTATTTGTGTTGATGGAGTGTGCTGTTGGATAACACACATCTTCTTTTTCTGACAAAGCCAGTTTGAGAAGTTGGTGCTGAACAGCAGTTTATTGAAAACCGGCTCCATTTAACCAAATATTACTCTGATGTGAGCATCCAGGCATGATAAATGGTGAGAATGGTTGGAGGAGAAGCTTCTTTGGAAAATATTACAGCATTGGCGCCATCTGAGATGCTATTGACTCTTGTAGTTGAAAGGGACAAGAAGTACAGCTCTCTATGAATGTGGGGAGAAATTATGATCGTAATTCTTACTTGATCAAAAGTGCTGATGGCAGCTCATAAGCATTGCTACCTAGCTAACATTTCAACACATTGGTATAGTGCTGTATGTTCCATAATTCTTTCTTAGTATCTGTTGGTAATAATCATATACTGTGATTTGCTGCCATAGATTTTGTGTGACGGGCTGGTGATTATTGTGGGTTGAGCCCAGTAGACACCTAAGCACAACACAGTCCCTCACTTAGCCCCTGCTCCCCCTCAGTGGAATAGGGGATGAGGAATGAAACAGAAAAAGAAAAAAAGCTTGGGTTCAAAATAAAAAGCTGTTTTAAGGAGTGGAGTGAGAGAGGAAGAAAACAAAAAAAGTGATGCGGAGGCAGCCATACATCACCTCTCATGGGCAGACCAATGCCCAGCCAAGTTCTGAACAACAGATGGCAAACTGAACTGAAACTTCACTCTTTTCCCTTTTTATTGCTGAGCATACCCCAACATGGCATCTCTCTGGTTTGTGTTGCCTTCCTGGTTATGCCCCCTCCCAAACCCTTGTGCACCCTCCTTCCTGTGTATTATGGGGGCAGGGGAGGCTGCAGTGTGAGAAACAGAGAAGTCCTTGATGCTATGCAAGTGCTGTTCAGCAGTAACTAAAACATTTGTTTTCAGAAGTACTGATTTGGTCACAATTTTAAAATGCAGCATCATAGAGCTGCTGTGAAGAAAATAACCTTATCCCAGCCAGCTGCAGAACAGTTTCATAGAAGGGTTACCAGTGCTCCCAATCATCTGAGCAGACAGATTTCATAATATAATTTATCCATAGCTTGTAGGTTGGAAGTTTCCTTCCATTTATAAATGCAGCTCCACTCTTTGGGTTTAATCAGCTTCATAGTGCATTTTTCTTTTGATTTGACAGAACAACTAGCTCTGTTTTGGGCTGCAGACAGATGGTGAGTCTACCTCCTCTGATCACTTCAGACAGCATTTGACTACTGTTTTTGTTTTTTTAATAATTATGAGCAAAATTTGCCATGAGCTTACTCAAGAGGCCTCTTGGTAAGACTCCTTGTTTGGTCCTTTGCTGTGACAGTGAACAACAGAATAATTATCTTTTAGCGGTGTTAACTGACAGAAGTTTGTGTAAGTTATCATTGCACTTCTGGTGCTGAGATGAGTAAAAACAATACATGATTGAAGCTGATTTCTTCCAGTTGGAATGTCTGTAGCATTAATGTCTCTAATGCTGATGACACTTCACTAATAGGCAAGGGAGTTAGAAGCATCAATTTGAAATTGAGGGGATCCTGCTTTTAATACTAATCTTCATGAGCATTCTTCTAATTCAGAGCAGTCTCTTGCATTTTGTTTTTCTCAGAGATTTATTTAATCTGGATTTTACCAACTTGGTAACTAAATGCAGAAGGAAGCTCATCAGCAGCTCATGTCCTAGAACAGTCCAGTTCTTTGAAGCCCAGCAGTTCATTCCACTGAGATAAAATCCCAAAGCAGAAGGCAGTGAATTTGAGGATTTGGGCTGTTTCATCTTGGCATTTGTGCTTGTTATGTTTCTTGGATTTTAACTGTGTATAAGGTGCAGAGCTATTATTTTGACATATGTGAAATATTTTTGAGTTGTTGAGTTTCCATCGTCTGTCCAAATCCAAACATTTGCATTTGGGTTTTTCAGGATTTCACAAAGTTATTGTAGTACCCTCCCTCCCTCTTTCCCCCCAGTTAGTTAAAGTTTTAAAACAGGTGATCTGAATTACACCTGTGAGGAAGAGCAGTGCAATCCTTATAAAATGCTTATAAATGAAGACTTTATCACTAAATCTAGCCAATTACATTTTAGAACAGCTCTCTTAAGTGGAAAAAAAGCATGCACCTCGCTGATTCTTAGATTCTTGAAATACTCTGTATTGACTTTGTGAAATCTGTATTTTAGTTTTTAATAGATTACATTTTTTCTAAATTCCATTAATAATCTATTTTTGCGGCTGAAGTGTGGGTTTTGAATGACAGTACATGATTTCATTGAAGTTAGTGTATTTCTGCAGGTAGGACTGATGTTTTGTAGAGAAAGCCAACTTCCAGCCAAAAGGAAAGTAATTTTTCAGTATGTCCTTCAGTAAACCCAGTGGAAGGTTATTTACTGTCATGGCAAATGTTCAGTTATGTAAAGTGTCACATTACTTTAGTTTCAGAAAAGAAGCTTTGAAACAGTCTACTGTATATATCTTACTAAAATTGTACCGCAAAATAATGCTCTGTATGTTATGAGGCTAAGTGTTTTTTCAAGTGATTTCCCCCCTCCCCAGAGATCTGTAAATAGGTGGACAGTTCGTGTGCGTGACAGAAGCCATGACTTGGGGCAGTCCTTCTCTTGTGATCTGTGAAATGGGTGACACTAGTTTTATGTTCAACTTCTAGTCCCATGTGCACAGGAATTTTTTGTGTTAAATGAGGCAGAACATAAATAAGCAAAAAGTACACGTATAAGAATTTTTAAAAACACAACCCCAGAAGACTTGGATGTTTCAGTTTTGTCTCTAAGATGGACATGTTCTATAAGTTATATGGCCTTGAATAGGAGCTTCTACCCCAAAATTAAATCGTCAGTAGAATTTTTTTTTTTTTTTGGATAAGCAAGCATCTTAATCCTTGAAATTTCATTGCATGCTTGGGTATTTATACAGTCAGGTGTGCTGCGTAAGCAAATTTTTTTTTTTTCCCAGGGAATAAGACTGCATGTATCTGTTAGTTTAATAAAGCTTTTTTAAGGTATTTCCTCTAGGGACATTAACTGTGTTCAGTGTAGGCAATGGCATTGCAGTTAAAGTATGTCACTGGTAAGGACAAATTACCTGTTTTAGTTACGGTTGAGATTGGGCAGTTGATTCTATTTTTGGTAACTTGAGTGTATGCAAAAATGCTTTGGTTATTATTTTGAGTGCTCAAATACAAATATTTACTCAGTATACTTTGTTATGATGGCCTTGTTGTCTTACTAGAGGTCATTCTATAGCTTGAAGAAAAGAAGGACCTTTCTCTAGCTGAATTTGTTTCAAGAGAGGCACCCTGAGTGTATTTGAAAGTATTTTAGAGTTGAATGTGTCAACAGTTTTTGGAGTTAAGCTGTGTTTCCCTTCTAGTAATTCCCACTAAGTGGCACGTTGTATTTAATTTTGTGTTTAAACATACCTTGTTTCAATCAAATGCTCAAAAATGAGTTTGACTGGACATCTGTACCAAGATCACTCACACTTGAGAAAAATGTTATAGTAGTTAAATCACATGATATGGAATGAGGAAAGAATCCTGCTGTCTCATAAGAAACAGTGTTAATTCTTTTTCAAGGTGAGGAATGTTCCTCTTTGCTTTGATGGAAGGGGTCCTGCTTGTCAGGCTCAAAATTCTGTCTGGTACTTCTGAGAATGTTTCTGAAAATAGGTAGGTCTTGAGATGTACACAGCTTCATGGGTAGGTCTGGGATGTAGCAACAGTTACTTGCTGAGTGAAGTCGTTGATTGATTGTATTCTCAGTGCTTTGTAATTCTGTCTGCTTTTGTCCACTTGTGGTGAGCATAATGTCACGTATTTGCAGGCTCAGCCATAGAAATCTGGCTGCTTTGGAGGATGAGATATGCCCTTGATATGAATAAGGTCAAATTCACCTACTTTTTAAAATGAGGAGCAAGGAAAAAAAACTAGAACACTTAAAATCTCCTGCATTTCCTTCAGTTGGTGACTTCAAATTTCAGTGATTTAGTCACAAAAATGCTTTTTATTGTTTTTAGTTTGGTAGAATTTTGACTGTTCTGTATGAGCAGCTGAAAAGGCTGGAGTCTGGAAAGCCTATAACATGGCAGGTGTACCAAAGGTAGGTTTTCACTGTCAGGAGAAATAGAAATGGGGAAGAAATAACTAGTGTATGGGACAGACAGGTGATTCATAAGTAGAATCTAGAAAAGTCACTTCATTAGCATTGCCCTTTTCTAGCCTGCAATGGATTTGAATTTCTGAATCTTGTTATTCTTCTGCTGTCAGCAAATTTTGTTGAAAATCATTAGATTTCCACCTAAGGGAAATTTCTTTCTATTTATCCAGGTATATAGGATGATACCTCCCACTGATGGCATATTAATGGTTATTTGGAAGGATTGTATCATTCTGGTAATCTAGGAGAGCTCCAGGGGGCTTTATAGTGATTTGTTTCCATTTTGCTCAAAACCCCCTATTATTCTGCAAGCTTTTAATTTTATTAATACTGAAAAGTATTGCATTAAAACATTAATAAATCAGCAAAGCCTATTTGTTCATTTCATATTCCCATATGTAATTTTCCAGTTGCATATGATTTTCCTCAAGACTGGAGCCTGATTTGGTATGTCAAGTGTGCAGTGTTCATTCCTAATGACTGGCTGTTAAATATCTTGTGTAGCCTGAGGTTTATTTACTGCGTGCTGTTTTCTGAAGACAGAAAACCTAATTCTTCAAATAAAATATTCAGATATCCAAGCAAAAAAAATTAATGTATTCTCACAAATGAGTGAGGTCATACTGTCCTCATTTTCCTGAAGCTCTACAGGCAAGGGTTGAAAGCCTTTACATATATATATATTACACACACAATGTATATATAATGTATGTATATATGTATAAAATATATATATGTATAAAATATATAAATGCTTAAAACTCTTACATTCCAGAAAGTATAATTAATTAAGAAGTTTTTTGGGGTTTTTTAGTATTTATTACTGTTACTTATCTGTTCCTTAATTGATTTCAGCTACTGCTTGAATAGTGGTGCATCTGCAAGGTCTTAACTGCAAGCAAGGAGCACAGTCCCACCTTTCCCACCCTTAGCCCCTCAGTGGGAGTTTTCTGTTGCAGTGATTTGCTTGCTGCAGCTCAGGGCTCTGACAGTCAAGCAATACCTGCTCCTCTGTTACAGCACTGAATGCTTGTACTGGATGGCTTTTCTTCTCATGGAGAACCTAAGGACGGGTTACACTGACTGCATAACCAGACTTTATTTTCAAAAGATGTGTCCAGTGCACTCAGTGAGGCTGTAGGTTTATGGAAGTGAAAAAATAATTGGTTAGATCAGTAAAATCTGAATGGTATGTGCATACAATGCTGCCCAAGTGAGATTGTGCAGCCAAGCTTCATTATGGTATTTTCAGCTACTGAATGCTTGACTTTGCTACTGTCATTTAATTTTTGTGTTTTATTTGTGTTTAATGGAACACAAATTTTTAAATTTTATTCTCAGTGGAACAACCTATGTTGCAAGCAGTCTGGCATCCTGTGTATGAATTTTTTTTTATTTATTGTCTCAGATTCGGGCCTTTTGAAGAATGTTTTTTATTTCAGGTGTTTCAGAAGGGTTTGGGTGATGCAAGTGTTGGAAGTAGGCAGCTGTTGCTCCCGAAGCCAGATGGTTGCAATCCTGCTGAACTTTGCATTAAGAAGTACTTGAGGTCCAGAAGAAATTGCTGTAGCTCTGTGCCTAAAATATTGTTAAAACTGGATTAGAAGCCATTTCCTAGTTTGTTGGCAGCAGTAGGTGATAAATGTTTGCTCTGTTCTGAGCTGGGCTGGGTGAATTGCCTGTAGCAGAGCCAAGCTGGCACAGAGTTTGCCTTGGCAGAGTGGGTGGGTGCTCTGTGGCATCAAGATCTTGGGAATTTCCCTCTGTTGAGGGCTGTGTGGTGTACTGCTGTGTTAAAGGTCTTGTGTAATTTTCAGTGTCATTGTTTTTGGAGTCAGTGTTGCCTGCTTTTTGGGTCAAGAAATAAACACTTCCACAGCACTATCCTTTCATAAAACATAGAAACAGATTTGCTGTGCCTTAGTGAATTGCTGCATAGGAAAGGCTTGTGTAGGGCCCAGAGTTTAAGGTAATGTGCAAAACCATAGTTTCAACCTCTAGTTTGTATTTTGTTTTCAAAAAATCTTTTGATGTGTTCAAAACTCTTCTATGTTTAAGTGTGATTTGATAACCTTACAATAATTGTTTACATGCTGCTTTATTCTCTATTAAATTTCATGTCGATTTCTTCACACTATTTATGTAGAAGAGACTTTTAAAAATCTAATTTCATTACATTTATATAATGATTAACCTTTCTTGTGTATGATAATTTCCATAAAATTCAATGATCAGGTGATTGTGTTAATTTTTTTTCCTGACCACCATCATTTGTTGGCATAAAGTCAAATTTTTTTTTTCTTAAAAGCAGTGAGATTACTGTGTTTCCTCCTGTCTATTTCCCATCTCCAGGGAATCATGCAAGAATTAAATATATTTTCTTAATTGTATGTGTCAAGAATTGATGAAACAGATGTATTTCATCTTTTTCAGAAGGAATTGTAGTCTTTCATTAGAAGAGAAATTCCTGGGTATTGAAGCCTTAAAGGATGGTATTTTGGGAGCTCAATCTTTTTGAGTCTAAACAAAAAGATTTAATGTGGCATTTTACTCAGGCTAGTATCTAAATGCACAGACTAATTTTTTTTCTGACGTTTGTTCATTAAAGTAGTTCCTGTGTTACATGGAGAACTTCCTGTACAATGCTGTTATTTCCAGAGATAACAAAGACTTGAATTAGGAAGCATTTGTTGATTTATTGTTTCTTTCCTCTTCAGACTGCCTATCTCAGAGAGCTTTGGAACTGAATATGCTAAAAAATGCAGACAAGCAGAGAAACAAGAGGTGAATGTAGCTGGAAATGGTCAACTTGTCTATAAACCAGGTAAAAAAAAAGAAATAGAATTATTTAGCTCCTATTATGAACTCAGATATACCTGTCCTTTTTCTCCCTGTTGTCTTTTCCCTATATTCTCGTCTAAACAAAACTATGAATGTATTTGTTTGTTTAATGATGTATGTGCATTAGTTTGTTACATATAAAACATACTGTTAAAAAGTAAACACCGTATTTTCTGGAAACCCCTATCTGATGCATAGATAAATGTGCATGCATGTAGCTTGTTGGATTGATAAATGTAAATATCTGAGTGAAATAAATCTGCAGGGAAATATACCATTCATTGATTCATGCCTTTGTTCCGTTTCCCCATTTTCTATTCATATTTCACTGTTTACTTGATTGTTGCTTTGAGCTGCCTTTAGAGAGAAATTTGATTGCACTTCTTTCCTAGGAGCTCTGGTAAAATCACTGTGAGGCTGACTCACTTGTCAGGGCAGCTCAGCTTCAAACTCCTACAGTGCCTCTTAATTTCCAAATTTGTTAATGTAGCTGATTTCCTGAGAAAAGGACATTTATGTTTTGTCTGTTCTCTGTGTCATTCTCTTAATACTTTCTTTATACCTTTGGTGGCATAGCTAAATGAGACAAATAGAGAAATTTTCTAGAAATTACTGTCCTTCCGTGCTTCTGCATATTTTCTGGCCTTTGGAACTCAGGCTGATGAAGCCACTTCCAGGATCTGTCATCAGCTGAGATGCAGTAGGAGCACTTGTCACCACGTGCAGTGCACCTCATCTTCTGTCCTAGCCACAAAACACTGTCTCTTTTTCCTTCAACATCACATAAAATTTGTGGGAGAGGAGGTATTGGAAAGTGGAAACGGGGGCATGAAGAGACTGGAAGGAACTTCAATGTTGTAATTCAGGAGCGTGGTGTTCCCTAGTTCCTTGTGTGCTTTTCTAGTGAAGGAGAGACAGCCAACAAGCAGACTGAGACTTAAGTCCTGTAGATGTTTCTTTAATAATACGGTGGTGTTGATTAATGTAAGGAAATACCATAGATCATTCAATGTCCTTCACCTCTTAAATCAGAATTCTGTCTAATTAGAGTAGCAACTTTAGCAGCATTAGTGACCTGCATGGCTTTGAATGGGACTGATGCTAGTAGTGTTCCATCTGTAAAAGAGACAGAATTCTAATTTAGGCTTTTTAGGAAATATTCTGTGTAGTCATCCTGGTACTTTATCTTATAAACACCTATTTTCTCTTGGTTTTACCCTAAAATATTTGTCCTTGAAATTTATACCTTGTAATATTTAGCCTTCCAGCTGTAACTTACTAAACCAGCATCTAGTTAACAAAAAAACATTAAAAAAATTACTAAATATTGGCATATTACATAATCTCCTTGTATTATTCTATTAGATATTTTCCTCAGTCCTTTACCTCCCCTTCCCCCTGTTCTTTGTCTGTCTCATTGTCTGGAGTCTCAGTTGCTTCAGGAGCTGTTCCATGCAGTGTTGATGCCTGCCTCTTCTCATCAGTGCTCTGCTCCCAGCGCTATGCGATCCAGTGGCAGACTTGAGGCAAACTGGATAGTGACAGGGCTGGAACATTCCTACGGCATTCTGAGACTGAGCTGCCAAGTCCCACCTAGATGTAGAATAACATAAAAACTTCAGAAAATCCTGGCTCTTGCTGCTATTAACTTTGACTTACAGACAGACTCAAAAATACTATGTTAGGACAGTGAAATAAAAAAGCTCAGTAAGTGAGCATAAGAATTGTACTGTTATGTATGTTGTTCCACATTTGAGACTGCTTTTCTTAAATGTATAATGCTTATCATGAAGATTTCAAGACCTTCAAGATATATTTCTATCAGCTATATTGATCTGGAAGTGGATGTTCTCCTCAAGAACATGAGAATTGTCATAAATGTTCAAGGATTTATCCTAGACCAGGACCTATGAGTTGAGCTGTGTTGAATGCAAATGTAGTCAAGAAATAACTTTCACAACATGGAAATGAGGAACTGATTTGCTCTGAAGGTTCTGAATTGGTACCCCTTTTGTAGCTACTTCCAGAGTTGCTGCTCTAACTGTAGGCAGTATCTTCTGTGGAAATTGATACCCTGTTTTAAATCTTGCAGTTACTGAGACTGCTTGTGTTTGTACTGCTTTGTGCCTTGTTATTATATGAAATTCTATTGAGTTTAAATCTCGTGCTTTCCAATTTCTTTGAAAGAGCATATGCTTTTACACTGAGAGGACAAACAAATGCCTGATATGCTTCTGTACTGGGGAAACAGAGCATCAGGGAACTGCACTTTAGAGTTCTGTCTTCTGCGGAACGTGGTAGAAACTATACTGCTGTGAAAAGTTGAAATTATTAAATAAAAACAGAAGAAAATTCTTTGTCATAACTGTTACCCAAAACAAGTAGAGCATTAGTAGTTCTTCCCTGGCCCACCAGGCTTGTTTCACATTTGGTACTGGCTCTTCCAGGATTTACACACTTTAAGGTCAGTGAGGTCATGGGGTGTTGTGCAGAGAGAAACCTTCCAGAGCTGGATGTATGGGATGCTTACCACTTTAACCATCTTGTAGAAAATACGTTTTTTTTTCCAAATTTGGGAATTCTCAACTGCGTGGACTAGAATGAATTTTAGGTTAATGATTTCTTACTAATTCACTGGTTTTTGTACTGAATTACAGAGGCTTATTATATGAATCCTACCATTTAAATTTTTTGTGCCTCCCTCCTTATTTTGTAAGCACTATTAAAAAATTGCTACTTTATTCTTCTGACATTTTAACTTTTCAAAATTGCAGTTGTTTCTTTGAAAACCTGATAGAGGTGGGAAGGTTATGTTGCTTTAGCAGGAATCTGCTGACACTGGGATCAGTTCCCTAGCAGCTTAAGGTTTCTTCCAGCATTGGTCAAATCACACACAGCTGAAGATGTCTCAGTTGTGACATGTTTGTGCCAGGGGGAAGCCACTCAACCTTTGTACAGTGTTGCTGTGGCAGAATGCTATATGTATGAATTTTTCTGGGAATATATTTAGAAACTTGACCAACAGTGTTTTAAAGGACAGTTAATATTTTGAAGGGATGCTGCTATCAAGTTCTGGTTTTGTATATGTTTAGTAGTGCTAAGTAAATCCTTGTGCATTGATCACCTTTTACTGTTGCATTATGGAGTCCAGGTAAAAGAATTTTTTTTGTGCAGAATGTGGCTTCAGGAGAACTCTGTTTTTTAGTGTGTTTTGAAACTGTCTTAGTGAGCTGTCCAGCTTTCGGGTCTTTGTTTTAATGCTAGAATAACTAAATTTGTATTCCTTGACACTTTGAGACAATGTGGGGGCTTGGAACACGTTGAGGAATGGCACAGAGCTGAGATGATGTTCTGCCCACTTGTGCTTCAGTGTTGGGTGAGATTGTTCTAATCTTTCTTAAGAAAGTGAGCTGTAACTGCAGTCAAATATTTAGGATATGGCCTTTATTTTAAAGTAATTGTTGCCTTTGTATTAAAAAAATAGAGTTCTGTAACACTACTCTTTTATTTTTTTTTTTTGAGAAATGACATAAAAAGAAATACAAGGTTTTATTACCTGTATATAAGCATCCATTTCACCGTAATACCTTGTGAAACCCATATGAAATGGAAGGCATTTCCACTTTTGATTTCATTCTGCTGTGGGTTTTTTAGCAAGATTGTTTAGTTGTAACTTGGGAAATTGTTGTTTACCACAGTCTTGTCCAGGTTTCCCCCTTCTGCACCTCGAGACCTGTTCTTTTGTTTTTCATGGTCAAACCAACTGCAGAGCTCTGAGCAGAAACTCATGCTGGCACTGAAAGATATTTTATCCTGTATTAGCCAGTGAAAATGGGGACTAGCTCCTGCCAAGAGACTGCAGAATGTAGTATCAGAATGAAAGGCTATCATGGTGCTTAACAGAGTTTAATGGCCAAGTGGTAGAAATATAATGGTCTTCATATCAAATTATGGGTTATTTTGTACTGTGGATCCAGTAGACTTTATGGGAAACAACACATGGGTGCACAAACGAGGCATATTTTTTGGTATTGAAAAAAAATTCTTGGGTGTACAGGTAGAACTGGCAGTTGCAATGCAAATTGCAAAAATACTGGTTTCTAAATTAAAAGCATATAGAATTTTATACATCCTTTACACTAATGGTGGCTTTTACACAGAAGCAGTGTTTTTCCAGAGTTGCTTCTAGTAAAACAGCAGTTGCCTAAACACAGAAAATCTCTTCAATCTACTACTAACAAGTATTAATTCTATTAATACTTAAAGTATGCAATTTAAATTCTAGAGAAGTTAGGTTTCCAAATAATGTTGTCATAATCTCCTGCTGGTCTTTGCCTTTATTGAAATAAATTACTCTTGATTTTTTGTATGCCTAGGTACTTCATTGTCTCAGGGTGAATCAAGTGGTTCAAGTACTATACCGATAAGTAAGCATCAAGATTTGGATATGCCTATAGCCAAATACAGGGAAGAGGTAATGTCGGTGTACTTTCTCTCGTGGAATAAAGCTGAAAATAATTTGGCTTTGAGGCGTTGGGGTTTTTTTGTTGTTGTTGTTACATGTTTTGTGGGGGTTTTTTTTGGGTTGTGTTTTTGGGGTTTTTTTGTTTGTTGGTTTGTTCTTTTCATTTGTTTCTGTTGTTTTTTAAAAGGAGACTTCTGTTCCTGTTTTAAACACTGTACAGAACTTCCAGGTTTTTTTACAAAACCATTGCATAAAATTTCTTAGAGGGAAAGCATTGCTGTTACTTTCTGTTCATAGATATTCATGTAAAGTGCGTGCATGAGTGTGTGCCCATATTCTTTTCTGTGATCTTCTAATGTGTTTTAGGATTCCAGTTATCTCCAGATGCCTACAAGATGATGGAAAAGATGGCATAGTGTTTTACAGAAACTTGCTTTGTGGCCTGGAAGCTGTTGATATTTCAAATCTGTTTTGAAACCTGTTTTGAGTTGTTTTGTGGACTTACGAGGTTCCTTGAAAATTTTTTCAGATAGTGTCTCTGATACAAAACAATTCAGTTGTGATTGTAGAAGGAGCAACAGGCAGTGGAAAGAGCACACAGATTCCACAATACATTTTGGATTATTGCATGAGCCAATCTATCCCTTGCAACATTGCTGTTACCCAGCCTCGGAAAATCAGTGCCATCAGCCTTGCCAGGTGGATTAGCAAGGAACGATCATGGACACTAGGTGGATTTGTAGGATACCAGGTATGAGAAAATTTCAAATGGTATTTAAAAATGCAGTAAAAAGTACTTTATATTCTTTCTTGATTGCTTGTAAGCATATCTAGCATACTGAAGAAATGTTAGAGAATCTACTTTTAAAGTGGATTGCTGTTTTCTGTCTGTCTCCTGCTAAATGTTTGTAATTAAATCAGCTGGTAAATTGGAACGAGTACAAATCGCGGTGGCACTCCAACAGAAATACATGTCTGCATTGTATACATCTACATTATTAATCACTGAAATTGTTTCAGGAGAACTATATTCTGTCATTTTTCCTTTAAACTCCTTAAGTAACATTTACCTGTTAGCTCAGTCAGAACCTTCATGTATTTATGACCAGGTTGTTTTGTGAGCATCCTGTTGTTGCTTCTCAACACATGAAAAGCTTGAACTAGTTTTTCCTCTTAAATCCGTCTCCTCTTCTGCTTTGTTCAACTTGGCTTCAAGCTCAGTTCTGCCTCTCCGTTCATAAACTTGGTGCCACTTTCCTCTTTTGACACAGGTCCTGCTGCTTTAGTCAGCTCCTTGTCAGTACCCACGCTAAGCTGCTGTGATGGCGGTTTCATTGTTACTTGGGCAGCAGCTGTCTTTGCTTGGTTCCTCAGGCCAGTGGGTTCACCCTGGTGTTGACAGTGGGAGGGATGTTCATGGACAGTTGTCTGCTTCTGGAGTCCTTTGCTGGAAGGAGTGTTCTCTGGATTCTTCCTCTCTGCTTCATTCTGGATTTGTTCCTTTTTCCACTTAGGGTAATATGTATGTTTGCTAACATGCATTTAGAGATTTCTGTTTCTTCATAGGTCTGCAGCTTCAGGTTACTTCCTAATATACTACATGTAGTACCATTTGTATGTGTTAGGTGTTCTTTGTTACCCTTAAATCTGATTTTGTCCAGTTTCCAGGCCTTTGGGAGTTTGATTTTTAATTGACAGTGACAGAATTGTTCATAGCATGGGCTCTTCAATGTCAGGGTTCTGCTTCATCTGTTATCCTGTATCTGCTTTCTTCCATACTACATCATAAACATGACAGCAAGAACCAAGACATCAGTGCATTATCAACATTATTCTCATAGTAAATTTCAAAACCACTGCACTGTACCAGCTACTCAGAAGAAATGAACTCTATTCCAGCCAAAACCAGGACAGTTATGTATGCTGTTCATTTCAAAGTAGTTTATATATAAAGCCTTCGTTGTGATTTCTGATACCTTGAATTTATTAGTCATAAAACTGCTAAATTGATTCGTTATGCTAGTGAGTTTTAAAGACATAAGATGGTACCATACTTCTGACTGCCTTCAGGTTGGTGTATGTGGATGTGCTGTGCTTGTTTCACCAGTGCTTGTGTGAGCTGAGCAGAAACAGAGGTAAATGGTGGAGTGCAGATGTGCCTGCTCTTGGCTGAGGTAAAGCTGCACATAAAAAAATGGTCACAGCTTTGCCTGCCTGGGTAGGTTGCACCTGAGATAGCTAAAGTTACAGAAACACTTTAGAAATTAAAAATCTACTGTTTAGGATAGGGTTGTAGAGCTTTCCTCTCAGGACTAAGCTGCCTGGTCTTGGTGATAACTTAAACCTCTTTCCTTTTCCTGTCCTGTAAGCAAACTACCTTTTGGCAAAATCTTTTTCTTGCTCTTAATATCAGTGGAAAGAATCATGTATGTATATATGTATGTGCCTTTAGAAGTCTTCAAAGAATTTTCAGGCTAAAGCCGCCAGCAAGGAATTTTGATACTTTATAAAACTTCAGTGTTTAAATTTTTTTTTAAATTTGTCCTAAAGAAAAACCAGGTAATTCATTCTGGTAAGAACATTGTTGCACAGAGAGTTGTGCAAGTTTGAATTAATAATTTTGATGGGTTTACACTGTTTCATTTGGAGTTCTTTCAGATGCATATTTCTGTAAATACATTAAATATCTGCTTTCAGCTAGTATATGTTTTTCTCACTGTTGTTAGTTAAGTTTAGAGAGAGTTTCGACAAAGGAGACAAAGTTGCTGTATATGACAACTGGAGTTCTTCTTCAGAAAATAGTTTCTGCCAAGAGCCTGAATCAGTTCACGCATATTTTCATTGATGAGGTAAGTTGTTGGAAGTAAGTTTAATTTTCATATTAAGAAAGCTGTGTCTTTTGTCTCTTACCGCACAAGGAAAGAGAAATGTAGACATCTCACTTTAGAGAAGCTTTTTGTAAGTTGTCTAAGGTAACACTTGCTGAAATACGTTTGTCAGCTTTCCTTTGAGCAACAAGTTTAGAATTGAGGGTGTGGGAAGGGTTTTTGGGAGTGCTTAATTTTGGATATAGGTGCCTTGAAATGTTTTTTGAAATCCATCTTGTGGAATTTAAGAACCTGTCCAATTAGGCCTTTCAGGGGAAGGCACCTAGTTTTCACTCACTTGGATATTACAAAGTCTTTATTCTCCTGGGGTGTCCTGAAAAATATCCCTGTGAAGGTTCTGTCTCCTGGCTGGATGTACAGTTCAGTCATGTGAATTACTAATTGTTGTTGTCACTTCACTAAAAAGCTAAAGAAAATATACTTGTAATTTGTGTATTTCTACGTGTTAATATTCTTATTTTATGTGGAAAGCAATATTTGACTGTTAATTATAATGAAATTGTGCTGTCAAAATAATGAATGTAAATCACATATAAAATGTACGACATGGTGGGATGTAGTAATGCAGAAGAGGACTTAGGGGTTTCAGGTTTTTGGGTTTTCTTTTTTTGGAGGAGGTTTGGTTGGTTGGGGTTGGTTTTGGTTTGTTTGGGTTGGTTGTTTTTGTGTGTGGGGGAGTTTTTTTTTGTTCGTTCTGTTTGGTTTTTTGTTTTGTTTTGGTTTGTGTTTTTTATAAGTGCTGTTCTTAATTTTTATCCTTTTACTGATACTGTAGCTGAGAGCTACTTTAATTCTTGGATATTTGAGGAGCAGGGAGACAGTACTTGGTGTACCATTAGTCTATTACAGTAACCAGGAAAGCTGTCATGACTGCACTTGAAATTGTGAGTTGGAAACCTGGAAAACATTGTGCAAGTAGTTTACATTTTTGTGTGAAGAAAACTTAGTGCTTCATTCAAACAGACAAAAGAAGAAAAAACCCCAAGCCTAAGGAATTGTATCAGCGGTCTTCTTGGAAAAGATTTGAACACTCTAATGTATTAGCAGAGTCTTGGAAACCTTAATTTTAAAGCTGAAGATATGGAAATGCAGGTTCAATGTAGATTCAAAAATTGAACCATTAAAAATGCATACATAGAGAAATGTTAGATTGTTCTTTCAGTTTTAAAAATTATTAATTACATATGAAAATTAATGAGTGAAGTTTTCTGGCCCCTTACACCGGAGAACAGGTTTATGCAGACATTTTTCAGACTTCGTTTTCTTGGGTGCTGTAATTTGAACTGATGCTATTGGCTTGTACCACTTCTTTCAGCAGCATCCATCTGTAAAGACTACGTGTGGTTTGCTTCCCCGTTCAGAATTCCTGTCCTTCCTGTTGCCCATATGCCAGCTTTTCCCCCACACCTACTACAGACATTGTGATCTTGAGTCCATAGTCACTGTTTTTAACAACTGACTGTTCTCCATGACATTTTTAATTGCAGGTCTCATCCCACTTAGAGTTCTGCAGACATTTAGGAACATACTTAAACAAACTAGGACCAAAAGTCTTGACTTACTACAGCAAGACCTTACTGTCAGCCTGAAAACTACCTTAGCTAAATTTGGTTTTGTAATGGGACAGTATTGAATATAAGTCTTTATATTGTGTTAGAGTAGACTAATTAGCTTCCAGAAGATGAATGTTGACTTGTGAAGGCTGAGCTCTAGAAAAAGCTGCTGCACTTCATACATTTAAACTGTAATTCAATAAAGGGATATGCTCTTCATGGATAATGTTGGGAAGAATTACTTGCTGAACTGTACGGAGCAGTCAGAAAGCTCAGGTGCTAGGATATATAAAGAATTGGGTGTAAATTAATGTTTTGGAAAGCAGTTGTGTATTTGGATCATAGCTGGAAGCCATTGGGAATAAGGCACATCTGTTCAATTTGCTTAGTTTTCAGACAAACCTGAACAGTCCCTTCTTGGATTATTTGGGATCTTTCCAGTACAATTGATCTACCTAGTATCAGTAATAGAGCTCAAGGTTGATTTTTCTAGTCATGATGCTAGATCTTCATAACTTAAGAGTGACATGATTTCCATGAAGGTGCTGTAGTCATCTGAAGACTCTTGGGATTTTAAAGTGGTACTAACATGCCTAGTGGCAAAAGGTGTGCTTTCTTCTGTGAAAATGTATTGTTATTCCAAGTTACTAAAATAAAACATAAAATTGAGTAGGAAAGTAAGAAATTGTCAAAAAGAAGAGGATGTATTAATGAAAATTAAATTATGAATAATGTGTTCCAGGTGCATGAGCGTACAGAAGAAATTGATTTCTTGCTCTTGGTGACCCGTAAACTGTTGTGTACAAATTCACAGTCTGTAAAGGTGGGTTCAAACTGTATTCTGCTATTTTTTCTTGCAAGAAAATTTTTGCATGTCTGTTATCTATGAAGGCCCTACTTTAAAGAATTTTCCACAAATTACTATGTTATTACTTTTTCCTAAAATATTATTTAGTTTGCCACTCCTCATAAGTAAGCAAGCTAAGGGGCATTCTTATCCTGGCTGCTGTAATGTGTTCTGAGAGACCTTTTTTTTTTTTCCCTCATGTTAAAATGCATTAGTTTCTAAAGCCTGCTTAAGGCTAAAAAATGCACGATGGATACTTGACTAGAATTACGTATTGGGTATTGAGGACAGTGCTTATCCTTGGTTAAAATGATAGCATTAACTCCTGGAAATACTGAGCCTTTTTAAGTGGGACAACATATTTGAAGAAATAGCATAAGACCAGAAAGGCTATATTGTAATTTCTGGGCAGAATTCGTAGTAAAATGTGGCTGAGGTTTTTCTCTCCATGTTGGGCAATTCTGCTTTGTACTGAGGCAGAGTTTGCAGACATTTAGCATGACATGTTTAGTCTTTGGGGTCCCAAAGTAATGAACTCTTGAAATGTAAAAATTTAAATACAAGTGATGGAGCTAGGCTAAGTCAGTATCTTTCTGTGCAGCTGTTTGGGACTGCAGATACTTTGTGAGACTACATGTCTCTAAAGTGCTTCAATGAATTGTTCAATGTGAATTTTTCTGTTCGAAATAATCTAGGTTGGCTGTTCTTCTGTTGCCATTGAAAGGGTATATGTGTTCTTACGGGCAGTCCATCACGTTAATTCAAACTTTGTCTTTAGGTCTTCCAACGATGTTGTCACTGAAAATTCACTGCCCTTTCAGTTGGCATAGGGCATAACTGTGCACTTCACATCTTTCACTTTTTATCCCTTTTCATGCTGATTTAGATTTTAGAGAAAACTCTTATGTTTAAATTCAGGGACAGTAATGTGAAACTATTCAGCCTTTTTTTAGCAGTTGGCTCTGCCTGTTGAGCAATAATTTGATCAAACTGAGTTTGCCCTTGATACTGATTATCTGGTTGGTCCCAATGGCAGGAATCCCTACAGGCCCTGTCTTTTCTCTTAGAAAACATTTTTCTGTTAAAGGTTCTTGAGATATTTTTTATTTTCCTCTGTAATTCCATTTCAGTCTCTCAAAATTGTCACTGAAAAATTTTATCCCCTTTATATTGTTCTCTGCTGTTGCTTCTGCAGATGACAGTTTTTTCATACTCTTCAAACCTGAGACAGACTTATATGTGAGGGAGTGGGGAGATGAGATGTCCCTTTGAATTTTTTTTTATGTTGAAGAAGGTGAACTCTTGATCTCAGTTGCTGGCCTTTAGCAGAGTGAAATAGGCTGTTCAGTTTGAATTTATATACTAAGCCCAGTGTCTCCTACTTTCATCCCTTTTCAGCCCCTTTTGAAAAACTGTAAAGGAAGGGAGCTTTGATATAGCAAATTAATTTAGAAAATGTCAAGTTCTCTTCCAATTCTCCCTGGATCCATGAAACAAAAGGGTGCAAGGATCCCCCTTTAAGAGAGGAAACAAAGCATTTTTAACTCAGGATGGTATGAAATATATGTGGGCTGTTTGTTTCCTAGTTTGGATGTTGCATACCTCAGAAGTAGCAGGTAATTCAACACTGCATCAACTAACAGGAGTTAGCTGAGTGATTCTGATGCACTGAGGACAAGATCTACCTGCTGAACTATCTAAACTATGTTGGATTTTCTAGCAGATGGCTGCTGCAGATTATTATTTTTTAGATCACAGAGCAAACACTGTGCTGTTCTGAGGTTGATCTTGCTGGGATAGGGTTGTTGAAAGAAAACTTGAGACTGAGTGGCTCTGTTGGGTCAGACCAAGCAGAGCAGTTTTCTGTAGAGACTAGTAACAGTTTTTGGTATCATCTAGTGGGTCTTTGGACAAAGCCATGCTGTGCAAGTAGTTTAGGACTGCTTGATCTTGAACTGTCGTCTTTAATTACCCTCTGTTCTGATGTGTCCATCTGCCATGTTGGTGATACGTGCTGAATTTCTGCTTCAGGAGTAAATCAAACTCTTGATTCAGTTTTGTGGTCCTTCAGGCACTCAGTTAAGAATCTGTCATTTCTGTCCAGTTTGGAAGGATTCCATGCAGATTAGAGTCCAAGGATTGTCTAGGAAAAGGAGTAGTTTAATATTCCTTGCCTGTAAGAATTTAGTTTGATTGTCTTAAAGGTACTTAGGTTACATACCTTAGTAACCAGAATTAGCCTATTTAGCATAAAGAGGAAGTGGAGGTTCCCATGTAACAGGACATTTTGTGTTAAAATTAATGCTTTACATTTGCTATACCTGTCTTTTAACAGATAATACTGATGTCTGCTTCCATCAACTCTAAAGAATTAGCTGATTACTTTGCACTTCCAGTTCTTAATGGTGTGAATCCAGTCTGTGTATTTAAGGTGGAAGGCAGACCTTTTGCAATTGAGGAATATTACCTGGATGATTTGAAGGGCAGTTTTGATTTCGAGGTATTGTAAATCTAATTTCATTTCTTTGGATATAATAAGTTGAAATAGTCAGTTGAAAACTGTGTAATAAAATGACAAATAGCCACTTTACCATTGCAGTTTTAGATAAGAATTAATGTATGATGATAAAACAGGTGTCTTCTTACCAGCAGTATGGTTTCTTTCATGTAACAGAAACATTTCAATATTTGCATTCAGTATGAATGATGTAAAAGTCTGTGCAGGAAGTAACATACAAAGATTTACAGATCTCTTTGAATATAGCTGACAAAATCAGGGAATATTTCCTGAGTTCATTCATGTTGGTGTTATGTATCAAAGGCAGAAAGTGCTACGAAATGAAGAGAAAACGAGCATTTATGATTAGAACTTTGATGTTACCAGGTTGGTGTTACTACCAGCTGAGGCTTTCCTTTTTTTTCCTTTTTTTTTTTTTTAAATTTTAAATAGTGCCAGAGATGTTATACATTAGTTTTGAACATATTTCTGTTGTAGCCATGTAGGCCACCATGGCAAATGTATGATTTCGAGTAATGAAAACATGTTAGCATTAAGAGATAGCTCTCAGACCTCTGGTGGGCAGTGCTGGAGTCCTGCTGCTCTGCTGCCTGAGGAGGGTAGGTACTGGCTGAAGATGTGTTTGCTTTATCAATCTTTAGCTTATAAACTGCACAGAATGTATTTTGTATGTTTTCTTTGTGGAGCTCCTGACACCATAGCAAGTAGCTCTGTAGACATCAGATAATGAAGGAATGAATGTAAATATGAATTAATCTGTTTTCTGTGGTTTTATAATAGGAGTTTGTTTTACATTTGAAAAACAGCTGTGTAGGAATTCGTTTGAGTGAACTCTCAGTATTATGGTTTAAGGCAAAATAAACAAGTTAAAGCAAAGTAGAACAAATGCACTCAGGCCAGTATTATGATACCCACTCTAAAAATAACTGGGATGTGGGTGTAATTGTTGGTCAGTTTTGATAATTCAAAACACTATTAAAATGTTATTACAATGAAGAAAGCGGGGGATGCACTTAAGCTGCAGTGGGTGAACACACTGTTATTATTTAGCTTTCATCTGTCAATTCTGCAGAAAATAAAATAGCAAAACAGGTAGTTTGAGAAACCCAGAAGAAAATAATTGCTTATGCTGTACACAGCACAGGCATTGGTTATGCCTTAGCAAAGGCAAGCTAAAATAAAAGGCTGTCAACTGTTGAAGTTTTAATGCAAACAAAAAAATGAACTCAATGCCTATAGCAGTTGGTCCATCAGCATTTATATATTAGTATGGCAGCTTAGACAGATAATATGGAGATTATGTAATACATGGGGTTTTCTAAAAGATGATGATGGCAAAAAAGAGATAACCAAGAAATTGAGTAAGAAGTTTACTTCAGTCGAGTTGTATTTGTCATAGCTGCACTTGGAGCTGAATGTCAACTTGCACACCTTTCACCTCAGAGATCACGAACAAAGGAACTGCTTTCAGAGCTTAGACCTTTTTATACATTTTATTTTTTCTGTGTTTTTGTCTGTTTCTTTATCTTCTGTTGTCCTATCTGTATCTGTAGCCATTCTGTTGTTCAGCAGGATGGGAAAAGTATGTTTGTGCAAGAGGTTTGTGCCTTAAGGCAGCAATAGAAGCACATAAGTGCTCTTGATTTTCTCTTTTTTTAATGTGTATTAAAAAAGGATGAAATTGAATTATAAAGCACTGATTCTTGGTCTTGATCTTGTTTCTTATTGTGCTGCATGTGAAGATTTTCTCTGAATGCTAGTTACAATTAAAAAACTAAAATATGGAAGGTCTAAGATGATTTGTGTAACATCCTAATAAAATGAAAGTGGAATGTGAGTGTTAAGACAGTTAATGGGTTAACACTGCCATATGGAGGCAGGGGCACATCTTTCATCATGCTAAAATCTAAATTAGATAAATGCCTGAGGTACAGGCTTCAGGCTTTTAGTTCTTGATGTTGTATTTGCACCTATAAAAGCCTGTAAAATTAACGTAAAAACACAGCAGTTAAAAATAAATGCAGTCTTTGCTACTTAGATAAACAGAATTTTTGTAGGGTTCCTTCTGATTTTAAAATTAATAACTATAAAACTGAATTACATAAATCTTTAATAATTTCTTATTTAAAAAAGGGCATCTCAGTCAAAATCAGTTTAGTCCTTTGTAACTGTCTCTGGGCAGTGAGGTGTGAGCCTTTGTCCCTTCTCAAAAACCATAAAAAATTATTGTCTGTTACTGTATAAATGTGGAATTCTTTTCTGAATCCTGCTGAGCTCTTGGCTTTAATGCATCACTCATTTCTGCATGTGATAATGTTCTAAAACTGTGCTTAAAACCGAAAATTTTTAGGGGTAGTTTTGACTTGAATAATTCGGGAATTCATTAATGCTATTGTGATTTAGAAAATGAATAAAAATGCTGGTCATTATTTTTTTCCTATGTATGCCTGTTTGCAGTAAGCCCTCTGCTGTGGCTAGACAGACATCTTGCTGAATCAAAGATAAAGCTTCCTACTTGAAATACTTCATTTGCAGGAAAGAATAAAAATAAGAGGGAAAGAAGGGAGAAACATTTTTCAGTGTAGTACTGCCTTACCCTTGCTCAGATACCTGGGTTGTTTATAGAAGTACTGTGTAATTTGTGAGCATTGGTTTATAAAAAGTAGTTTTATTTGTCTTTTGGCATAATGGGCTTTGTAAACATGTTGTTTTGGATATTTAACAGAATCATGATTTTGTGATATCAGCAACCACTAAGCCCAAAGGAATCATTGAAATACAGGTTTTATGAAAAATGCATGAAGACTTTATCTATAAGCAATTTTAAAGCTAGTTTTGTAAATGCTTGCTTATTGTTCGGGGTAGTGTTAGAGATTTAAAATGGAAATTTAAAAAATGAAGCAAGGTGCAAAAATACAAGTAGTTAAACTCCTTCATATCCATGGACTGGAATCAGAGTTCATATGGAAGGTAGTGAGCTGCTGTCAAAAGCTATTCTGATTATGTTGTATTATTTCAGTCAGGTGTGACTGGGCTTTTGGATTTGCTGTTTGTCACATTGTTACCTTTTGTTAGGAGCGATGTGGAAGCCTTGTCACCTTAAAGAATACTAAAGGTACGATCAGTGACAAAATTCAAAAGACAAATTTGACAGTTATTTAAGCAGGGGTAATATAAAACAAAAAAAAATCTTATGTTCAGACAGCCCAGAAGACATAACTTGCTTAGATTTTTCACATATATTGGGGCAAAAATTACTTTGAAGAAAACAATCAAGTATTTTGGAGGTTTCTCATGGGCTAATGAATCTGAGGACTGAGGCTGCAGTAGCAAATGCTCTTCTAAATCAGTGTTGCCAGGTTGGTGCTAGGAGCAGTGCTTTTGTGGTTGTTATGAGCTCCTTTGCAAAGGGAAACTGGTAGAAAAAAGAAACTAATTTCATTTGCATAGTTTGGATAGTTCGGTTGTCTGTGATTCTAGCTATCTGAAACACTTGGTCCAGTAAATTTGTTTGCAAACAGTGTCCAGTTTGTGCTAGAATGAGGAGAAACTCTGAGAATGAGAGGTGAGCAAAGATTAAAAACAATTTTCTCTACAAGGAAAAAATGTGTAATACTATAGACCTTTTTCAAAGCAGGTCTAGTTCGTTAAGCATTTTATTTTAAAACTGGGAAGTGATTAAGTTACTCTCTTTGCTATGAAGACTTGATATTTTGTGTTCTTAAATACCAAAGCGTTGAGTTAGCTAGAAAACAGTGTGGACAGAATCGTCATGGTTCTGTTGAGTGCAATAGAACAGTAAGTGACCAAAAACACAAGACCCATTAAATGTGAAAATGAGAAAGAGGTACGTGATTTATGTGCAGTCAGCTAGAGAAATACGTGTTGTAGTAGCTGTGGGAAGCCCTGTACCTTCCTTGCACAAATTCCTCCTTGTCATCCTGTTTCCATGGGTTGTGATCAGTCCCACGTCAGGATAAGGAGTATGTCCTGCAGACAAATGGAGTGTGGCCTAGTGCTTCAGCAGGTAAATATCAGAGGTATTTCTTTAGTATTAGAATGGTAGGATGCTTGAAGAAAAATGTCTTTCTAGAAGGTAATGAGTGCATCAGATGAAGTTCTTTGTACAAGCTTCTGTACTGGATCAGTTCTAATTGCAAGTGCTTGATAAATTGAAACACATGTGTGAAGTACAGTCTTTTAGCCTTTTTATACTGTGTTAACCGCATTACCTTCTCCAAACAGCTTTCTCAGAGCCTGGGGGAACCAGCGGTAGAACAGAAAATGTATCGAGTCGCGGTGTCTCTGATTCAGTCATTTGATGAGTTTGAAGAGAGGAGCAATAGGTAAGATACAGTTCAAGATCTCGAATTACAGGCTCTTGGGGAAATGAGCAGCTAATTAAGCAACAGCAGCAGCCCATAGTTATTAGTGTAAACTTAATTTTACTTGCATCTCTGCCTTTATTTTATGTATTTGTTTGTTTGATTTGTACCCTGTGTTCCTAAAGTGCACTTCATGCCCTGGAGAGTGAGTGACCATTCAAGGCAGCCATGTTATGTGGAAACTATATTCTTTGCTGTAGACCAGAGCTGAGGAGTATTTAGATCAAGAATGAAACCCGAGTTATTGTTTTATATTATAACCTAAAACATACATTAATTCATGTAAAAAATGTATAAAAACTAGCTGGTAATTTTCACTGGCTGTGTAATGCCTTAATGTAATTTGAAATAAGTAAATACTGGATTTTTGCTGCTCTTTACATCAATTTTGTAAATTGATGCATAGTATCTGAAAATGTAATAAAATTGCTTCTGCAACTTCAGTCTAACTCTGAGGGTGTATTAAGTAACCTAACTCTGATTATTTTCATTGCAGAATGAGAATGTTTCTGTTTTGTCATAGTCTGATGAAAAAAATTAAATCTGATGCTCTGGTTCCAATGTACCAGTGTTTATGTACTGTGTTTTTCAGAAAGCATAGTTGCAAATAATGGTTGAAATTTCATTTCTTCAGGAAGTTTAAATAATGATTGTTACAAAAAGTGTGCAGTTCTGCTTGTTCTTCCAGAATAAAATAACTTGGGGTAATGAAGTAGACTGAGATTGTGAAACTAATGAAGCCGCATTTTCTTGTTAGGGAGAAAAAGAACTTGGGTGATGCATTGGAACGTGGCAGCGTGCTTGTGTTTTTACCAGGTGAGTATATGTCTTAATAACTTTCTTTTTTGTTATTTGTCATCTAATGAGCTTTCTTCTGGCACTTCTTCTAGGGATTTATTAAACACACACTTAAATTGGTCTGTTCGAGCCTTTTTTCTTGGAAACTTGTCTAATTGTGACAATAATTGGAAAAGCTGTGAGTCAAAAATTAAGATTTGATGTATTTTAAAAATAAGAAAATTAATTCTGTAGTTAATCTACAGAAATGCAGTTGCTCAATTTTTTAGTGCAATTATTAATTACTGTATGAAGTTCCTAGGATTCTTTTAGAGACATTTTATCTGCATATAGTGTAGTCTTTATTCAGATGGTTGTTATAAAAGTTATAATTCACTTTTTTCTTTCCATGTACATTGGTTGGTGTAGTTGGCGTGCTCTAGAACACACATGATGACATAGCAATTAATGATTAGAAAACTGGTTATGCATAGTTAATAGTCTTCTGTAAAGAATAAAAACAAAGTTGTCTGGCACAAAAATTATTGTAGGCTTTTGCTTTGACTGTCAATCTTTGAACTTGTTAGCTGGATTTTAGATTTTAGATGCAGTGTAACTAGCCTGCAGACTGATTTTCCTGAGCATCATAAATCCATTACCTGGTGGTTCCAAGTATTATTTTACTTCATGAGCTGAAAATTTGTTGTTGAAAACTTGCAAAAGACTTGGTTGTGTTCCAGTGGAGAGTCCCCTTGAAGTCCAGAGCAGCTGTTCCCTTGGACACAGCGAGGTCTGTCACAGCCATGGCTTTCTAACTCTGTAACATCTTTATGAATGTCATCTCCCTGCTGTGTTGAGCTTAGGAATACCCAATGCTAGGGCTGGAAGAACAGCACACAGCTCAAAGTTACACTGCACTTGCAGAGTAGCTTTCAGTGGAGAGTGTTTGGTGGCATTGGAGCTGCCTTTCTTGGAATTAACTTCACTATAAAATTAATGGCTAAAAGGAATTTATTGTGTCAATGTAGGGCCATTCCAGTTTGTGACTAATAAGGTAGGGAGACTGTTGCCTCTGGCCTCTGATACTGGTGTTTGTCTGGAGTGTTTTCAGATCTCCTCAGGGCCTCAGAGTCTTTATTTCAGGCTGAAATCACCCTTCTAGCACTTTGAAATCTTAAATCTTTATCTTTCACTTTGAGGTTTTTTTGTTTGGTTTGTTTTTCAACTGTGCTGCTATCCTGATGGCTTATAACCGCAAGTGATATGCTGATTTTTTTTTTGTTTGTTTGTTTAAATACATTTGGTAAATTTGTGGAAAACTGTGCAGGTAGTGCTTTCTGAATGAGCTGGCACACTCAAGTTTGTGTTTTATTTGTGCAGTGTTTGACCTCGTCTGGTTTTAAACTGGGTACTCAAAACTGACCTGAACACAGGATTAGCAAATACCCCTTGATATTTTCCTCACAAATGTTTTTATACAGAACTGGAGAAAGGGGGAGGAGAGCCCTCAGTTTACAAGAGGGCAGCTGAGGCAGAGCTTTGGGTTATTTTTACACATTTAACACCCATATTTAGGATGTTGATTTGAGATGCTTAGATTTTTGAGTGCTAACGATTACATAGCGTTTTGAGCATTAAACATAACACTCCCACTGACTTGTCAAGTTGAGTGTGCAGCAGCAGCCAGAAAGAGCAGTGCTGTGCTGAGCATGCTGTTAAGTGATTTGTGCCCACTGACTTTGTGGAACTCAGTGATGGGGCAGACTCTGTTTCCAGAAAGCAGCTGCAGCTGTCTCAAGTAGGATGCCATGTTTTCTCTTTCAGTTGCTTGTCTTGTTGACTGTGTAATTTTTTTTTTTTTAATGCTACCAAGTCTAATTCTTTAGAGATAAATACCCTTCAGTACTCAGCTCTCCTTTGGTTCCAGAACTTGACTCTCTGTAGGTAACAGGGGATACAAAGTCCCGTGTTAAACTGTGAAGTAATTTTCTTAACATACATGCAGGCATATGTTCCAAGTAATCTAATTTTATCTGTTCTACTTCTCTTGATGTTTTTAGTCTGTTTTATGTTTTCTTTTCCACTTCTTCCTGCCCCACTCTCCTTATTGTCCTGATATGTTTGCTAAATAGATGTTGTTACTAGTACCCATTTCATTCCAAGACCTTTGTCTCCTGGTGGGATCCTTGTGTTCTGTAGGCGTCATGGTCAATCAACTCTTGTCATTTCTAGAACTGGGCAGCAGATACTGCCTGCTGTGTCTAGTCAGTAATTACTAGACTGATTAATAATTACTGTTAACAGTGATGATGCAGAGTCTACTTTGCCAGACATGGATCAAACTTCTTTTAGTTGTTCATAAAAACAGCCTCCAAGGAAGTCCAGCATTGGACACGTTTTTGAAAATGGGGCTTTTGGCATTGAAGTGTCAATAAGAAGTAAACTCAGCTACTCAGAAAGGTTTATGTCTGTGGAGGTATTCAGGAAGATAGAAAAAAATCCCTTAGTCATAAGATTTCCCCTGGCAGATGTGAAATGCATGCCCCAGAAAATAGGCCATGGAACGGCCAAAGGTGAGGTGGCTAAGTTTTTTTTTTTCCTTGATCCTGCTCTTTGAAAGAACTTGTTTTGGCTGAAATACCTAGTTTTAGCCTAAACCAGATATTCAGCATATGCTGAGCGTTGTCAGTTGTCAAAAACTGAAACAAGGGGCAATACTGGGATGTTGTCAAATGGCCTTTATATCTGCTGTTGCACTTTCACTTTATTAAATGTAAAATTAATGCCAAATGGTTCTTAAAAAATTGGCTCACTGTGTTTCAGTGACTTATTATTACGTTTGCTGTTTAACTCTTCTGCCCTTTTATTACATGGTGGAAAAGAGGTAATAATGACAGGCGATGAATAATTAAAATAGATGTTTTAGAATTGTTCCTGATGAGTAAAATGAAAAATAAACTCATGCTTACTTTTTCCCTAGGTTTAGGTGAAATAAGATGCATGCACTCATGCCTCTCAGATAAGTGTAAAAGGTAAGTTGGACCACATTTGTTTCTGTTCAGTGAAACCTGAACATGAGTCTTTCAGCTGTGGGAGTTCTAAGTACGTAATAGGGTTTAGCACAGAAGTGTGATCAACTTTCATATTCTTCAATCAGTAAATATTTCATTAATATGTTTCCTTTAGGTGGCAAGTGTACCCACTTCACTCAGGTACGACACTGGAGGAACAAAATAAAGTATTTTCAGCTACAGTTCCTGGCTACAGAAAAGTAAATATTTTTAAACCATTACTTTTTTAAAGCATGTGAAACCTTTTGCTAGTAGTAGTAGAGTAGTAATAGCAAATAATAATGTATTTTAGTAATGTTAGCTGTTCTAACTCAAGCCGTTTTGTGAGGACAAAGCACTTTTGTTTTTCGTTGTGTAAACTGATGGCCTTTCTTAGCAAGCTGTTGTTCTAACTGGTGTTTAGACCTCATGAGAAGTGAGTTAACTGGAAGTTACCTTAAACTATTGCATGATGATGGTTTTGTCCTTCAGAATGGTTTGTGCATGTTGATTTTTGCACCTGCATGACAGGAAGGTGCTGTTGGTGGCACTGAACAGTGAAATAGCCCCCCAGTATGGGAGACTCTGACCCACTTTTTACCCCACATTTTGGCTGCTACCTTGATTTTTCTTCATCTGCTATCACTAGTAGAGTATTGCTTCTATTAATGTGATGTTTTGTTATGGCAAAGGTACGAAGAAATATTTCCATTCTTCCTCTGTATGGGCCTATGCTATACTACTTTATTATGCTTTTTTGAGCTCAGAACAAGAAAATATGGTTTTTTGTATCATATTGCCTTGTGTTGTATTGCACTTTTTAATATGCAGAGCAGAAGTGCTGTGTTGCCATTACATTTATATTTCTTCATAGCAAGTTGGGTTCTTCGTGTAGAAATATTAATACTAGTAATTTATTGTTCATGCATTCATTGCTCATTTTTCGCTTCAAAACTCAGGTTATTCTAGCTACCAACATAGCTGAGAGCTCTGTAACAGTTCCTGATGTTAAGTATGGTAAGTCATCTAAATCTTGTAATTCTGTATACACTGTATTTATAATATTTTCCAGACTTGTGCTAGGTTAGGTCTCCGTGATATGCCACTGTTCAAATCACTGCTGTTGGAGTGCTGAGTTCTTTATTTCACAACAGAGAAATCTGAATATATGAACAAGTAGAGCTACTGAGTGGGAGGCTGGTTTTAATTTTCACTAGGGGGTAATTTTAAATGCAGTAACAAGCAGAACCTCATGTCACAAGTTAAGCTTTTTAATCACATTTGGACTATATTTTGAAATAATTGCATCAGTTTAAGGAAATTTTCATACAGAGTTTCTAAATGCAGAAATGATTGCCTTTTAATGATTGTCATCTACAGTGATTTGCTGTATTTATGGTAAAATCCATTAGCAGTTTGATTAATATTCAGAATATCCTGGGTCTGGTTGCTTATAAATCTGGTGTTCTCTTTAAAACTTGCTATTCAAGTTACTCAGACTTTACTTTTCTGATAATACAGGTTATTCTTATGCATTTCTTTCCACTGCCATGAGGAATTTTTTTCTTACTTGCAGTGATAGATTTCTGCTTAACTAAAAATCTATATTGCGATAAGGAAACCAGTTACCCAAGTCTGAGACTTTGCTGGGCATCTAAAACAAACTGTAATCAAAGAAAAGGTAAGATGACAGTAGGTAATGCAAAGGCATTTTAGAAGCTGACCTTTGTGGAGAATTCTTTGTTGCTTTTTATTGTATTAGGAAAAAGAACAGATTATTTTGGCCATTAGTACTTGATGAGTCTTTACCATGTCAGGATATTACAATGTGATTAAACAGCTATGCATGTTTAATTATTTTGCTCAAGTGTGTTTTCAGATGAGTGTTTTCTATTTTATTGAAAAGTATAAAATTCATGGACTAGGGATTCTTCACTTTTTAATAGTAATTTCGTTGTCATGGGCAATTTTTAAAAAGGAGAGATAGGTATTGCCAGGCATTTGTCAACTGCTTGTGAGTTCCACCAATAACAGAAATTTTCATGTATATATGTCACTCTCAAATGAGCTGAAATATCCACAGCAGTGTTTTTAGTTTAGAGCCAGTGTTCATAGCACAAGGATAAATAAAATTTCCTATTGGCTCTTCTAGTGAGACAATCCACTTAAATATCAAAATCTTTTTAGTTTCAGTCAAAACCAGTGCTAAATAAATTAATAGCAGTGACATTTTCAGATACAAAAACACTGTTATTTTTAAGTATTATGAGGTCTTCACAAGTACAGCCAGGTGCCCACCAAAGCTGCTCTATTACTCTCCTCAACTGGACAGGGGGAGAAAAATGACAATAGAAGGCTCAAGGTTTGAGATGAAGATGGGGAGATCACTTAGCAATTACCATCACAGGCAAAACAGACTCAGCATGGGGAAATCAGTTTAATTTTATTAGCAAACAAATCAGTCTGGGGTAATGAGAAATAAAGTCAAATCTTAAACACCTTCCCTGCACCTCTCCTTCCCAGGCTGGGATTCACTCCCATTTTCTCTACCTTGTCCTCCCTCCCTAGTGGTACAGGGAGATGGAAAATGGGGATTGTGGTCAGTTCATCACACATTTCTCTCTGCTGCTGCTTCTTGCTCACACTCCTGCATGGGCTCTGTTGGATATGAGGGAAGCTTCCAGCAGCTTGAACTGTGAACCCCAACATGTATTTCCATTTGTTTCAGGGTCAGCATAGGTTAACACAACCAGCCAGTGTACAACCAGTAGAAATAGCATTTTTTATAGAAGACTTGGACTTGTTATGTATGGGACTTAAAAATATGGCATAATTCTCTAGTGGAGTATCCCACAGAGGAGTACCCTTTTGTTTGTTGAAGTGAGCAGTGTTTGGGTTTTTGAAGATGGACCTTTGAATGATTGTGTTTTCTGTAAATAGTAGATCATAAAGATATTTTACTGTTTATCATTGTATCTTAAAAGTTGTTTATATTGAAGATTATTTCCTAGCTGTAGAGTCAAATAGGAAATGCCTGTTCAACTGAGAAAAATGAGTGTTGATATGAGGGCAGTTATGTGAAAGAGGTATTTCAGTGAAATGCTTATGTAAATCTTTTGTTAGTTACTGCTACAATGAAAGCAAAATGTTTTCATCCTAACCTTATGTGTCTGCTGGGCCTGTCTGCTGCAAGAGAGCAGAACACTGCTCAGCCTGCAGCATCAGCTGTCGTGTGCTGCTCAGCTGCCCAAAGGGTTTGTAGATGGATGGGTTTGGAAAAACAGTTGAGCACTTTAGAAATTGGTGATTTGTTCTTTTATGTGAAGGTCGTGCTGGACGTGTTTCCAAAGGGTATTGTTACAGGCTTGTACACAAGGCCTTCTGGGCAGACTGTATTCCAGAGAAGTCAGAGCCTGAGATGCTGGTAAGGCTTTTGGGTTTAGGGTTAGGTTCTTTTTAAGGTATTTAGTCATAGCAGAGAAGCTTTGCTTTACTTTCCATGAAGACAGTTGGAATAGTTACTAACAGCAGTGACTAGAATTCACCTTGATAATTAACTGACAAAGATCATTCCACATAGTTTCCTTATAGAAGGAGATCCATTACAGCAGTAAAATTAGTGTGGATTAGAAATAAGCAATTTGCTCAAAAGAAAAAACTCTAGTTGTAGAAAATTAATTTCAGAATTGTAAACTTTAACTTACTTTTTCATATGAAACGGTTTGTCACACTTCCCATGGGGGGAAAGTAACAATAATCTTGTCTTCCCTTCAGCATTGTCCATTGGGAGCCACAGTCTTAAAATTAAAGAGGCTTGATATAGGGGAACCAAAAGCCTTGCTGGCAACAGCTCTTTCTCCACCCAGTGTAGGTGACATTGAACACACAATACTTCAGCTGAAAGAGGTAGGCTTCTTTTTAATGTTGTTAAAATCAGGGTAATAGGAATGTACTGCAGAAGTGGTTTTCTTTGTATTTAAGGTAGTAGTAGCAGCCTTAGTTGGAACCTCAAATATGAGCTATGTCTAGAGGGTCTTTTACACCTTGGTCTGTTGTTGGGTTACCATCCTCTTGAGCATAATTTCTCTAGTTACATCTTTAAAACAAGATTATAATTTAATCAGGGAGTAATGATACTCTTTGAGGACTAGCATCTATGGTGAGAAAGAATAGAAGAATAGACAAAAACAAACTTGAACTCTGTAAATGACACTGTTTATGAATAAGTAATAAATCACACTCTTACACCATACTATGTGTAGAGGTCAGCCTGAAGATACCCTTCTCACCTGTACAGGGAAGATGGTGATTTTGATTTTCAATTATAAAGTGGATAAGGGGTAGAATCTTCATAGCATTAAACTTTTTTTCTTTTTCAGAGAGCATAAGAAATAATATTTACGTCATTTGTAGCTTGCTGTTATATCCAATATATGTAGTAGCTTTGGTTTCAAAAGTACCAGGCTTTAAAAATTGTCTTAGGTTTACTCAGTCAGCTTTTACAAGTGAAAAATTTCAATTTCTCTAGCTGGGAGCACTTACAACCTGTGTGCAAACAGAAGAAAATCTGCATGATGGTGAGCTGACTTTCCTAGGAATGGTATTGACACAGTTGCCAGTGGACCTGCATCTTGGGAAATTGATAGTCCTTGGGCATGTCTTTGGTTGCTTAGAGGAATGCCTTATTATAGGTAACTGAAAGAAGAACATGAGAGAACAGTTCTCTAAAACTAAATTACTGGCAGGTTTTAATTTTGATTTGGTTTTGTTGTAGCTGCAGCACTGTCTACACGGAATTTCTTTGCAGTACCTTTCAAAAAGCATGTTGATGCATACAGGTAGTACCCCAGATGTTTTACAACTTCCTAACTACGTTTGGCAGCAGAGGGCAAAGTTGATCACTCAGTATAATTTTCCAAGTAATGAGTCTAATTTTCTGTTAAAGTACCAAGCAATGCAAAAAGAAGCTTTTCCAGGTAGCTGATAGTGGAATATATTTATTTGGAAATACAAATCACAGCGCTAACTCATCGTTTCCTGAGCACAGAGCCTGATTCTTCAGCTTTGTCTTTTTCATATGAACGTGTGGCAGTGTCTATTAAAATGGTTTTTAAAATAGCAAGGACAATTATTTGTTATTATCCTGCTTATACAGTGCATCTCCTTCAGTGAAGAGATGTGAATAAGTAATTATAATAAGTGTATTGATAATGTTTGTTAAAGACATGTACAGTTTTAATAATGAAGCATTCTGAGCTGTGTCATACACGCAGTGTTTGAAGAAAATATTGTTGCTAATACATTTTGTTTGCATTGACAGGAAAAAAATGTTTTTTGCTGGGAATAGTAGGAGTGACTGTATTGCAATTGTGAATGCATTTAGGGTAAGTCTTTTTTTCCAGCTTAGATTACAGTGAAATCTGATAGACCACAACAAAGATTCTCACCTTTGTAGGGATCAGTCCAGCATTCGTGCTTTGCAGTTGTTAAAAACATCATATTACTGCTAGCTACATATTGATATTTTTTGCAGTCTTTGTTCTACTGTGTAAAGTTCCAATTGTCTCTACTGTAATAGCCAAAAATAAAATGCCAGAGATGTGGTGATGATCGTAGATTGTTTTTAACCAAGGACAGTTTGGACTGGTAAATTCTACAACAGGATGAGTTTGGTGATCTTGCTCCAGACTACTTAGGTTTGGCTTTGTGAGGTTTTTGTGCAAATGCCGTGTTTTGGTACTCTTGGCAGTTTCCTAGCCCAGTACCATGGACAGGGGTTGATTCCTGCAGGTAGAGGCAGAGCTGGTACAGCACAGCAAAGGCTTCTGCTAGAGGAACTGGGTATGCAAAATCCAACATTTTATATTATACATGCTCTGGTGTGTTCTGTAGTCTTCTGGAGAGTCCAAAATCTTCAGCTGCTGCTTTAATTTATTAGTTTTTTTAAACATGCTGCCCTTGAGGCAAAACTGACTTTCTTTCTACTCTGCTTTGTGTCTGAATAATCTACCACTCTTTTTGTAGGCATGGCAGGCCTGCAAACAAAAAGGAAAGCTGAGAAATCCCATGGTTAGTTAAACTTTATTTCTTCTTTGTTCAAGGTTGGTGACTTCAGTGCTGGAGTACTTTATTTTCATAGTAAGGAGGTTTTGCTAGCAGTGTTTATTTATAATAATTATGACTTTCCGTAAGTAAATGGAAGGATAGGCTTTGAGAGAAAATGAGTATTTGAATCCAGTGCAGAGTTGTTTGAAGACAATCCCATATATAGTCCCTTTCACAGATGAATCAACAGTGGCCAGAGGGTTTGAAATCCACCCTAAAAAGGGAAATTGAGCTGTAGTTGAAAAATTTCTAATACGCATAAGTGTCTCTGTTTTTTTTCAACACACGGATTTCTGCTGCCTCAGAAAACCCTGAAAGATGGAAGATGTTAATGTGCATCAGTCACAAAAACCAGTAGCATGCACACAGTTATTGCCTCCAGTCCTTCTTTTGTGTGTACAAGAGGAAACCTTTTTTATTTCTTCTGGTTTTTCAGAGTGTAGCATCTTTTATGAACACCAATGCATAACATACACTGTGTTACAACAAGTAGCCAAGATGGCCAGAATCTGATGAAATTGTGCGTTCAGAGTAAGAAGTTCTGAATGTTTTGGAAGTGTTCCCAGGATGCCAAGAAGGCCAATGGCATCCTGGCTTGGTATCAGCAATAGTGTGGCCAGCAGGACCAGGGCAGTGATTTTCCACCTGTACTTGGCGCTGGTGAGGCCACACCTCAAGTCCTGTGTAGAAAGTACTGTAGGACATTGAGGTGCTAGAGTGAGTCCAGAGAAGGGCAGCAGAGCTCAGGAAGGGTCTGGAGCACAAGTCCTGTGAGGAGCAGCTGAGGGAACGTGGAGTGTTTAGTCTGGAGAAGAAGAGGCTCAAGGGAGACCTTATTGCTCTACAGCTGCCTGAAAGGAGGTTGTAGTGAGATGGGGGCTGGCTCCTTCTCCTAAGTGATAGAAGGAGAGAAAATGGCCTCAGGTTGCACCAGGAGAAGTTTAGGTTGGAACTAGGAAAAATTTCTTCTCTGAAAACATTGCAACAGGCTGCCCAGAGAAGTGGTGGAGTCACCATCTCTGGATTTGTTCAAAAGGCGTGTGGATGTGGCACTTGAGGACGTGGTTTAGTGTTGGGTTAATGGTTGGACTTGAGAGTTTTGGAGGTCTTTTCAAACCTTAACATTCCTATGATTCTCTCTAGGTGTGGATCTTAAAGTAGGATTTTTTTTGTATCAACACAGAGGAGTTGGACTTGTGGGTTGATATGGAAAGTTTAGATGCATTGGTGATAACCAAAGTATAATTTTAGTCAAATACGTAATTGTCTCACATTTTCATACCTGTCATAATATTTAATATGAATGCAAAGAAGGCTGTGAAATGTGATTAAATTCTTCTGTTGCTATATGTAACTATTACTTGTGTCCATGTAGAAGAACGCGAGATAAAGTTTACTAGCAAAAGAAAAAAGTTTCTAACTTTGCTTTTCAGGAGGAGCTTGAGTGGGGTCGATCAAATTGTATTCATATAAACAAGATCAAAGAGGTAAGATTAAATAGGTAGTAGTTTTTATTAGCAGGAGGACTTAACTTTCCTTGTTCTCTGTAAACGTCAAGATCTTGGGTAAGACTAGAGTATTATGTATCTATCAATATATATAGATGTATGTTTCCTTAAAATGAAGTATGAATTTAGATGAAAGGAATTTTCCTTTTATTAGGATAAACAAAGTGGTGTTAAATTATTAATCGTTTAACATATTTTTAAGAAACTTCCAGTGTTATTTGCTAGTTTCATAGGTTCCTCAGATCACTGGTTGTGGTGTGACTGCTGTCTGTTGTTAAATAAATTTTGTCTTCTGATTGGGAAAACTAAGCAAATACAGCTACATAGTGAGGCCTGGACTTGAGAATTTGTGGGGCTTTGTTGCTAACATTAGTGCAGCAATTAATGACAACTCTGCATCACAATGGGCTTCCAGCTTAATGTGATATATTGAAGGGAAAATAAGTAAAATTCCCGAGTAAGTGATTAGCAGAATGGCTTTGACCATTATTTCACCAGCTCATTCCTTTGGCATGAGCAATGTGGGGCCAGTGTTCAAAAAGCACAGGAAATAAAAAAAAAAAAATTTGATAACGGGCAATCATCTGGATAAGAAATGACAATAGATTTTGTTTCGGTTTGTTGGTTGGGTTTGATCCATTTTAAATGTAACTTAGAGCTCAAATTTCAGGTGTCAGAGTTATTTCACAAGTTGAAAAGGCGAGTCAGTGCATTTAACATGCATGTTAAAGCCCAACCATCTCGTATGGACCAGGAATATGTGTGCAAACAACGCTTCATTTTGCAGGTAATGCTTTATTGTCATGAAGAGATGTTATTTTTCCTATACTGATACTGATGGAACTAGTATAACACTTGTGTTTGAAAATTCTCTGTGTATGTTGAGAGTTTGGGTAGAAAAAGAAAGTAATTTTTTGGCAGTGTATTGGCAATGTAGAAGGACAATTAATGTTCATTATTTGAAAATTATATTATCCCTTTTTTGAAGTGCTCTATTTGAGCACTGGCTTGGTTAGTTAGTAGGGAGCATGTGCTGGGAATTTTGTCTTCCAGCTGTTTTAACTTTGTCAGATTTCCAATTAAACTTCTTGTCTTATTTGGACTAATCAGCAGTGATTTTATTTTCACAGACCTGTTTACCGTTTCGGTGGCAGGTGGTTTCACTGTGTAAGCAGTGAGTTTCTTGGAGCTGAATTGTTATATATTGTAAGATGCAGCCTGAAAACGGAACAATTTACCTATAGCTGTTTTGTGTGAATTTATTTGAATTGAGGCTCTTGAAATCAGAGCTAACAATTGCAGTTTTCAAGGAATAGAACAGAGCAAGTCTGCATACAAAAGCATTAAAATGTTGTAAAATTGTTCCAGAAATTGAGCTCTTTTTATGAAAATACGTTTTTAGGAATTTGCTTGAATTTGTGTTTAGTCTACAGTTTCAGTAATTCCTGAACAGAGACAGGAAAAATACCCATATGAAGATCTGTTGCTGTCTCTTCATGTTGCCAGTGTATCTCATTTCAAGAAACTGAATATAATCTGCTGTGTTTCACAAAATATTTTCCTGATTTCAGGTGGCAATAGCTGGTGCTTTCTATCCAAACTACTGTACTTTTGGAAAATGTAATGAAGAAAGTGCCATGAAAGACCTTGCTGGCAAAGATCCAAAAACCACTGTAATGGTATGTTAAGAAGGGTAATGACTTAATTAAGAATCAGGTAATAGAAATACAGAGTGTTTGGGTGGTATTTTCAAGTTCTGTTCTGTCTTGGGCAAGGACAGAAATAATTACCTACTCTGATCCTCGCTTGGTGAAGTCTGTCCCGCCTCCCTTTTCTTTCAGTACAATAAACATTGTGTAGGTGGGCAATTTTAGAAGAATTCCTGAGAACTGCCTCTGTGCATTTGATTGCTAGTCTTGCACAGGCAAACAACAACTTCCATCGAACAAATAAAATACTTGGAAAAATAGAACAGGACTATCAAGGGTACTTTTTAGTGAGTACTTAAGTAATGTGTTGTTGCAACTTCAGTGTTACTTTTTTTGTAATATCCTGCTTATTAGCGCATGGCATACATGCTTTTTGCTTTAAGGTTCCTCAGGTGTTGCACTGGGCTTTTTTTATCGTCTTCTAAAATTGCTTTTTATCTGGTTGCATAAGTGCAAGATTAAAATGGCTGTGTTGATTTTGCAAAACTGTGCAGTCTAAGCTAAGAAAATGTTTGGTGTATCTGCACTAGGAATAACACTTTAAAACAGCCATGACCTTTGCTGAAAGAAACCAAACCTACAAGGAACCTCAAAGAATAGACTTTTATTGGCACAAGAGAAAATAGTTAGATAAAAAGGTAGGAGAGAAAGTCGGAAAATGTTGTTGACAAGGGATTTTTTTGTGCTTCATACTATTTAAGGATATTGAGGCAAAATATCAGATGAGACTCAATCTTGACCAGTCACATGCTGTGCCCCAGCAGCATTGATAAATATTAAACTGGTAGATTTAAAGAGCTACTTCCTTTTAATGTATTTAACTCTTGATCTGCTCATACATCAACTGCTTGTTACCTTGAAAAAGGAAAGAGTAGCTGCTGTGTCTTCATCAGTGTAAAGGATCATCTTGGGCACAAGTGCTGCAAGTTCCTCAAACTCTCACTTTGAGAGGCTCTTACCAGCCATATGCTACTCCTAATGGTTTGCTGAAGATACAAAAGACAATTAAAACTCCCACTGTCTGCTCTCTCTGAAATATCTTCCCTTGAGGCAGTTTCTGCAGTCTGACCTAGACCTTAGTTTTGACCAGCAGCTGGTCTTACTACTGTAACTTCAAGGCATAGGAACATTGTGAAAAAATATTGTGGTTTTTCCTGTCTAAAGTTGTAAGAACCAAAGAAAAGAATAGACAATTGCATAGGCCCTGAAAAATACTTCAAAGTCTCAGAGTTTGAAATTGCTAATTCGGAGTTAATGATTCTATATTAAATCAAGATCTCCTATGAGATATTATTAAGAAAAAGTTAGAAAAAAGGACACGTGGCTCCAGTTGCATATTATTAGTTGTGAAAGTTTACATTGGAGTTACTCCTCTACACAAGGAAGACCAGGAGATTGCTCTTGTCATTCCTAAGAGGCATCTAGCCTTCTGAGAGAGCTTTCCAGTTGTGCAGATGTCCCACCATACCTCAGTAATTCAATATGTGATGGGTCTTCCAGGATATGCAGGAGCTGTAGGTGCTTCTGTTTCCCAGGCTGTGTACACTGTGTAGGATAAAGCTCCCAATTGTGGTCAAGGAATCGTAGCATTCCAGTTCTTTGCAGTTACAAGCAAAATCAGAGACACTAGACAGCTTTTTGAAACAAGTATCAGATTAATGTATATAATTACAAATTAATTTGCTTCATTTGTAGTTCATCTGGTTTGAAGCAGTAGGGCATTACTAGCAACAAAATGATGTTTTTTACTGTCTTTTGAGATTTTTGAATGTACTATAGTATATAGCACTTCTGGAATTTGTTGGAGTTAAGATTGTACATAATTACTGCAGTTCAAGTGGAGGAGAAAGCTAACTGTTTAGGTGAACTTGAAACTTGAAATGAAAACAATTGAATGTATCCAAATGTAACATCTTTTTCTTACCAGCTGAAGAACATTCCTCTCTATGGATACCTGTACCATAAACAGTTGCAGTCACTGCTTAGACAGTGTGGGCAGGTAAAATCTATTTCCTACAATGGATCAAAGTAAGTATAAAATAAAGTATCCTGCCTTATGTTCTCAGTTACAAATCCAGTAATCAATTTCTTTGTCAGTGATGTACTGACAAATTTAGTTAATTTCTTCTCTCTTTGGAGTCAGTAACTTGTTTTTAATGTATTGGTTACAGTTAAAAGGGTGGTTTTGAAGTTTGATATACATTGGCTGAAATAACATTAGATAAGCTAGCTGAGGTAGAGTCTTCTGTTTTGTCTCTTCTGTTCTCTGTCTGTGGACCTTAATTGCAACTTACTTGTCTGTGTTTATTTCTGTCTTTTCTACTGAATTTAGCTCATTTGTACAGTCTGATGGCTTTCTTGAGCTGATGATCTAATTTCGGCCTATGACTGCCCAAAGTTGAATTCATGTAACGCTTCTTATTCCTTTTCCAATCTTTAATGCTTTTCTTATTCACATATATTTTCACATCCTTTCTATATCCATTAAATTTGGCATGTCCTGGTGACAATGCTAGAAAGTTTTCTTCTAACCATCATGATAAATAAAGTTTTAAGGTACATAAGAGCAGTAGACAAAGCCTGTGAGGAATTTATCTTTTACTGTTTGCTAGCCTGCTAAGATAAAGACAGGGAGAAAAAAAATTATTTTCTTTCTCTTTTTTTTTTTGTGAACAGGGCTTTTGTGGAGTTCTCCCGTAATCCAAAGGAGGCCTTTAAGGTTCTTCCTGAAGTGTACCTGGCAGTCAAGATGTCCCAACTGAAGATTCCTTTTGAGCTGTATGTTCATTATCCAGATGATATCAGAAGACAAATGCAAGGTGCAGCAGCTGCAGGTTTGGAACTTGCAAGGTAATTGTATTGCATATGTAAAATGTGTTTCTTTGCAGCAAAATTAGGTTTGCTGGATTCAGTGGGAATGTCCTTGGAAGTGTCACCAAGGAAGAAATGACCGGTTCAAAAAACAGATGTAAAATTTATCTAGGTGGAATGTTTTTGCAGGATTAGAAATGACATGATTGTTTTAAATATTTATTTATCGTTTAAGGGGTTTTGCTGTTCAAGAGAATTCCAAGTATACAGTTGTATCCCCCCAGGTTCTATTCAATTTCCTTTGGCATATGGAAATATGGATGTACACAGTTACTTCTGTTCCTGATGGAGGCAACGTGGGGATTGCTATAACCAAAATCAATAAGGAGTGGCATTTGGGTGCAAAAAAGAGAGGGGGGGAGACAGAGCTTAACAAAACAAACTGTGGGAAAACATAAGAACATAATAGGAAATAATGCTGAAGAATACAGTCTATTGAGTCTCTTTTGGTCCACACCTGCTTTTGCTAGGAAAATCTGGCATGGGTTTCATTGTTACTATATGCTGTGATTCTCAGCTTCAGGTCATACAAGTAACTTAGTAAAATGGCATTCTGACTAGCCCCTGATCAGTCTGCAGCCATTTCAGTATTTTAAAACCAGAAATCTAGAATAGGAAGGCAGGAGTGAGCTGGGAAGGTTAAAGTATAGGTGAGTATTTCACTTCCCATTGATTGTACTTAGCTTTTACTTAAACATTTTAGTAGTTTCACTCTGCCCAAAACAGCCCTTAAAATCTTTGTGAAAGTTAGTTCTTGAGGAACCCAAGTCTTGAGGAACCCAAAATTAAAACTTAATTTTAAAGTTCTTATCTTTTGTCAAGTAAAAGGAATATTTGATATAGACACACTAAAATTTCTATATAAAAATCTGCTGAATTTATATTTGTGTTTTTGTATACTCTTTTTAAAAATAAGCTTAGAAGAAGTGCTGTAGCAAAAAGCCTCACAATTTAACCTTAATTCTTTCAATTTTTAATAAAGTGATGGCAGAGTTGTGTCCTGGTATGTATCTTCCTGTGTTTGGTTATATTGCAGTTACAGCAGTTACTCTGTAGTAATTTGGTAATTAATGTATTTGTAAATAAAAGTCAATAAGTATGTAAATGTGTACTAGGGATACCTTGGGAAGCAGATGGAAGCAAAAAAAAGGATCCTCTTCAGTTTTCTCTTGTGGGTGAAGTATTTAGCATTTTTATTCCATTTTAGAGTAAATGTAGACTGTCAGAAGCAGACAGTGGAGCCTGTGGAAGTCTCATTTGGTGGTTTACAAACGTCAAAGATGATCCCAAGTCGTTTTCTGTCCATCAGGGTAACAGAGGTAGGAATGTTCTACATCTGAAGTGGATCATATCTAATAATTAGTTCCTAGATAGCATAGCAGAGATTCATATCTGACAAGTTTAAATTAAAACATTGGGTACTGCTAATGCTTTTAGTGTAGAAGTGTCTGTAAGAAGTGTGGGGAATATTCTTGGTCTTATTTTTAGTAGGTCTTTGTTAAGCAGTACTCACATGTTTGCACTTGACAAAATGTGTGGGATTTGCTGGCAGTAAATGTTAGCTGGAAATAGGCATAAATGTAAAGAGGATTAATGGAAGAGGTAAATTACTTGTGTAAACTATAAAAATGAGAATCATTAGGTATTTGGGCCATTTACCAGGTTATTAACTGCCAGATTTCTTCAGAAACTATACATATGAGAAAGGAGAGGAATTAATGGTAGTATATGCTCATTCAGAAAAATACTTCATGGATAAAAGTGTATTGGGGAAAATTATACCTATATACAAATATTTCTGAAATCAAGCTGAGATTTTTAAATCTTTTGCTAGCTGTCATCTTTATTAGTTGTGTAACAGCAATATATATGCTTCTGAAATAAAAATAATCAAAACATTTAAACCACTGATCTAGGGGAAATTATAAGATGAAGTATTAAAACATCTCTTAATAGTAGTGGCATGTTTTGCAAGTACAGAAAAGAATATTTTCCTCCTTTTATTCAGCTAAATCTCCTGGATAAAAAATGGTAATGGATTTGATCATACCCATTGCAATCACTTTGCTGTCTATGCTTCTTCTGTTTTAATATGTCAGATTTAATGACTGTAAATAAAAATTGGTTTTTATCACAAGCATTCAGTGTAAGGTCTGAAATGGTTATAAGAGTTCAAACATTTGAAAAGATTCCTTACTTTATTCAATTTTGTTGAAATAGGTCTATGTTCTCACCAGTTTCCTAAGGTATGGCTCATAATAGCAGTGACAATGCTGATGTGCTGATACAGTAGCTAACTGGTATTCTGTCACTAAAAAAAAAGTGCACAAATACATGCATCTTTCTAGTCAACTCTCTGCCTTGTATTTTCTTTGTGTTAACTTGGTTTAGAAAAATGAAAGCTGTCTTTTCCTAGTTTTCTGTATTATAGTAATGCTTATATCAAAATCTATTTAGATGAAAAATATATTGCAGTAGCCCAGAATATAAACATTTTCAAAAAAATACCAAATTATGAGGCAGAAAAGCTTCACTGCATTGTTGCAGTGTGTGAAGCGTTGTGTCAGGAGTAGGAGTGTTTTATGTATTTTGCTCAGATGTGGTTTGTATTTGATGTAGAAGAATAAAATAACATGAAGTCTGTTACTATCTAATTTTTATAACTTCAGATAGTCGAAGTTGGACACTTCTGGGGTTACAGGACAGATGAAAAAAATGCAGCTGTACTCCAGGCTCTAAGTGCTGAAATTAACTCTCAGAACCTGGTGGATTTATCAGTGTCTCCACGTGTAGATGTGCTTTGTCTGGCACCATTCACTTATCTGGGGAACAGAGGATACTACAGAGCTCATGTTCTGTACGTTCATGGAGATCTTGCTGAGGTAATATGCTATGTCATGTTGAATTGGTAGGATGTAAGTCATATTGAATTGGTAGGGTGTAATTGGGTTAACAATCTTGGAGCTTTGGTGCCTATTTTTTAAATTTATTTTTTCTACAAATCACTCTGGCCAGAGTAGATTGATTTGTTTCTTTTACAGAACATGGGGATTTTTAGTATTAAATTGACAAGCTTATGTAGAGTGAAATAAAATAAAGACTAAAACCTCCAGTAAATCTGAAAACATGGCATTTTTTTGGAATGGTGTTCATGCTGCTGAGTGCTATATCATCAACAAATTCATCAGAATATTTTGGCTTTTTGTGCTGAGATGAGTAATGGGAATTAGTGCCACAGTTCAAGATTGGTATTGATTTTTCAGGCTAATACTTTTCAGCAGTATAAGGCCAGATTTTTTTATTTTTGTAAGATTGGTCTTTGAATTTCTTCTGTTTCTTAACCTGGCTAGGTGTCACCACTATAGAGTTAATACTGAATATTGTCATAGTTTAAAGTCATGAAAAACTAGTGAATAATAACACTAATCTCACCACTTTCTCATTTGAATTTATAAGCTGTCACTGAATACATGTTCACATTTGCTTCTTTAAAAGCATTTGTTAGGTAGTATCACTCACTGTTAAGAAGTACAGTTACACAGATCTTGAGTGTGGGGAGAGAATTTAGAGCCTTTCAGAGAAAGTTGCCTTTTCTAGATTTAGTGGATTATTTGCATTACAAGTGGATATTTAGGCCAAGGGAACAAATAATAGACATGATAAAATTGGATGTATTCTTTTTGACATGACTTCATTTGCATGTTTTCCAGACTTTGAATTTGCTTCCATGTGACTTGATGTGTATTGTACTGTAATTTTAAAACTCATGTAGTGACTTTTCTTGGCACTAAAAGTAGCACTTTTAATGCTGTAGAATCTTTGCAGATATTCTTGATTCTTTTTCTAGGTTTTCTTTGTGGATTATGGCAATAGATCAGAAGTGCCTTTAAATAAACTAAAAGAGATTCCAAGCTGTCTTCAAGGGCTTCCTTTCCAGGTAGGGGTGATGCTGTTGGCTGCTGTTCACTAGATATTTTTGTGTCTGCCCTGGCAAACAGGAATGAACTTCAAGTCAGGATGCTTTTCAGAATAATAACTAAGTAATACATATTTTGCTGATGCAAGTACCTACAAATCACCTTCACTAATAGGCAAGTGTTTTCCAGAGGTGTGTATTCACAGAGCAGGAATGTGTGTTATTGAGCTACGTTGTGTTTAATTGTAGAGAAGTGTTAATTTTGTAAAGCTAGAGGTCTGTGATTTTTCTTCGTGCTGCTTTGCTGTTCTTTGGACTGCTGGCTTTCCTGGGGTCTTTGCAGGCAGAACTCTCGTGATGATGAAATACAAGTATTATAGATCAAGTAATCTTTCAACACAAATTAGAGGGATTTTATAGCTAGCTTTTCAGAAAAGTAATTCTCTTGAGCTGTATTTACAAATAAAACAAATTACAAATGATACTTCAATTGTAATTCAGTTTTTCAGTGCTCACTCAGATATTTTTAAGCCAATAGAAACAGGTGTATCATACTAACTGTATTCTCTGAAGCATTTAGTGATGAAAATGAGAAACGGACCAGCAGAAATTAGATAAGATCTTGACAGGGCTGATTTTGTTTGCTTTTCTTTTGTAATTGAGGTAAAAAAATAATTTTGGCAAGAAGCATCCTTTTTTGTATTTTCTACACACATATGAAACGGAAGTGTATTTCTGCTTCAGGCAGAAAATGACCAGTTTCTACTGGATAGAAAAAACCAGGGTTTCTGTTGTAAATTTATTCAAACACATAATTAAAGATAGTGATTGTGGGCATGAGAACTTTGTTACTCTTACCTGCCAGAGACAGAAGAGCTGTAGTGGTCTTGCCAAGTTTTCTGTTACCTTAGTTCAAAACAGTTGTGGACTGTGAAATTTTTTCCAGAGAAGACATCTCTGTGCTCCTAAGATTTCAGTGTGAATAGTGAATTACTACCAAATTATTCTTTGCTCTGATTCCTTAGCAACTCTGTACTATATTGAAGTGATATGAGCTGTCATGTGTAGCTGCGTTGGCAGTGATGGAGTAGGAATTATGCCAGCAGCTTTTCAGCAGCCCTAGGAATTAACATAAGCCTCCTCAATGACGTGAAATAATTTATAGTTATTAATTCTAACAGTTTGTTGAGAAAGTGAAATATTTCCTCGCTGATTCTCTAGTCAGGCAAGCATTGTTTTCGATGTTTCTGCTGCAGGCTCTAGAGTTCAAGATCTGCAAGATGTGTCCCTCTGCCAAATCGCTGGTGTGTGGGGAGCGCTGGAGTTGCAGCGCCAGCCAGAGATTTGTCTCCCTGGTCAGTGGCTGCACTCTGCTCCTGGAGGTTTATTCCCTTGTCCACGGAGTTCTGCACGTGGATGTTTTCCGGCACTCGGGGCGCAGAGGCCTGGTGAATATTCGAGATGTGCTTATCGAGGAGAGTTACGCTGAACTAGCAGAGGAGTCATACGAATCACAAGTATGTACTGACTAAGCTGCTGCTGCTTTTCTTATTTTAATTTATTTCAGTTCAGGCTGTCTGAAGTCCCGAGAAGCTGAGCTGCAGCTTGACTAGTGGCAAGGTTAATACTTGAATAGGGCAGTGGATTTTTATGTGTGTGCATAATGCATATTGAGCTGTTGGCCAAAAGCATTGCTGCTTTGAGATGTCTTTTGCAGGAGATGTTTCCTGGGAAATGATTTCCTCAACTGAACTTCTGTTTGGTACTCTGAAAAACTGTAACTGCTTCACAGTTTTAACTGTCTTCCATTTTGATGTTTTATGTAATCTGAAAGGTCATGAGAACATTGTTTTTTGTCTTTGTATGTGAGTATTTCTTTGTGTTGGACCTTTTTTATAAAATTTTTGAACACATAATTGTTCAAGGCTTCTAACTCTTCCATTATTGTATAGCAAAGCCATGATTTGGTCAAGCAGTTATTTTTGAATGAAGCAAAGGAGGAAGAGCAAATGCCTGTGTCTTCAAGTCAGGAAGAAAAGCATCTCATTGAAAGATTGTTGAACTGTTTTTCTGAAAATAAATCTGATGCACCAACCCATAAGGTAACTTGAGTAGTGTTTTTGGCCTGTCATTACATGACCCTGCTTCTCACATTGTTAGAATGGAGATGAGGGCTGAAAAGTACCTTAAATAACCAAGCTCTATTTGATGCATTTCACAGGGCTTTCTACTTTCTGTTGGTAGAAAGCCATAGTTTCACCAACATTTCAGACTGGTCTGGTGCAGCTTTGAACAGTTTTGAAGGATAGCCTGAGAGCTAAGTGATATTCTGACACATCTAGGGTAGCACTTTGAACTAGTGCAGAAGAGAGATGTAACTGAACATCTGAATGCAGTGTTTCCATACATGGTAGTGTTTATTATATAAGCTGCAGCAGAAAAGCAACTTTACAAACGTATCAGTTTTTCAGAAAATCTAAATGTGGTTTTTACCATACACAGTATTTTGTTCTTCATCAACTAGTGATAGGTAAGCAGCTGGGATAGGTGAAGCAGTGAATGCTCCAGTAAGTGATGGTAATGATGCTTTTCGTCTGTCAGTTCCAAACTCAGAAACGTGTTTTGAGGTTTCTAGTCACTACTAAGTTGGAATATAAAACAGGAAAACGTGTGTCCTGTTCTACATTCTGATTGCAAGTTAGGCCTCATCTATATTCTGATTATTTTCCCATTTCAGACCTGACAAAATTTCAGGCTTTCAAGCACCTAATCATGCTCCATTAACCCACAGGAGTAATCCTGTTTAACTACTCACTTCATAAAGAGAGATATTTTCAAAATTAAAGACCTCATCACCTAAACAAAACTACCTGACTCTCTTAAGTGATCTATGAAGTCTGAACTTGTGTTTTTTAAGCCAGAGGAAATTCATGAAGCTCTAGCACCTGTGAAAACAGGTAATTTTAGTTGCCTTAACAAGCAAAGTTTGCTTTAGATGAGTGAAATGCAAATGCCATCTTACCATTTTAGCAACTCAGCATTGCTCAGTACTTGCTGAAATGTGTTTGGTTTTCATTTATGAAGCATTTTTCTTTGAAGAGATCCAGGTGCTGGCTAACTAGAATGTCATTTGTCTCTCTGTCCCTTTTTATGAAGGTAACAGTTTTTGGCCCATTCAGTCCTTATCAGTTGAAATGCTACAGTCTGACCAAAGTATCCCAATTCAGGTATGAGAAGAGTTTTACTGTGAAGTATAGTCATGCTCTTAGCTGTTATTTTCAAAAAATAGGCAAAAACCACCTGGTTACTCTTACAGATTTTCTCTGAATTTTTATGCATTGAAAAGATTAAAGTAGTTAGGCCTGAATTGCATTAATACCCACACTGTTGCTGTTTAAAATCTTAGAGTAGTTTTAAGGTGCATTACTGTCTCACAAAGAGATTATTAACTAATTGTCATCTAAATCTGCTAACAGTAAACAGCTATTTTGAGTTTGTGTTGTGAATTTAAAATAATTTTTAATTTACATGTTTGTATGAGTTTTGGGGTTTTCTAATGTTGAAAATATTTCTTCTCCAGAAATGTTTACATACATAAGGATAGCATAAACTCCATTGTTGTCCATGATGGTGTAGAAGATCCCTATCAGCAGCTATTGGTCGCCACTGATGTATCAGTAACTGCAGCTGGTAATGCCTAATAAAAATGTTTCTCTAGACTTCTGGTTTTATATGAGTAGTTCTGCGAGTAAATATGTCACTGTACTTCTATGTTACACCTTTTGAGGTTTCATTTTCATAAGATGCTCCTTAGATTTATCTGGATTTTTTTTCTTTTGGTGCCAGGGTCTGTGATTTTAGGGGAAACATCTTTGATGCCTCCTATTCATGGCCTGCTTGCACTCCTCAGTATGCTGTTTGCTCCTGCAATAGAACTCAGGTATTTGTGCATTTTAAAATGGTGGTTCTTTTTATTATTTTCTTTAGAATCCTCACAAATTTTTGGCATATTTTATTTCTTTGTTTCCAGCATTTTACGTATCCTCTTTCTGGTATTTTTCAATGAGTTTTGGTATAGTATGTAGGTAAAATAACTTGTTCATGTACTATGAATTGGTGCTGCAGAGCCTCTCCTCATGATAAGGCATTACAGCTCCTGACAGTTGTGCTGGAAGCCTGGGAAGGTGGAGCATGTTAAATCTACATGAGGAGAGGAACTTCTATAATTTCTTCATAAAAGCGGAGTTCTGGCAATTACATTACTGTTGTGTTTTCTTCAAATTCTGGTATTTGTAGATTGTCATTTCAACACAGTGAAGCTTGCCTTCCTTTTATTTTGCTTATGTATGATTTTTTGTTAAGTTGTATATGTTTTTATAACCAGAACTTTAGTTTGGTAAAAACCAGTATGACTGAGTGTGAATGCCTCTCAGTTGTTTTAGCTTCTTTCAAACATGTGTCTTACTTTTCATGGCTTAGACAAATTCATTTAAGTCTGTCTTCATAAGAGTTTTGTTTCTTCATCTCTTGATGAGACTGTTTTCTTTCTTTCTCATGCAGAGTTGATAAAAGTGGAAAGTATTTTACTGGTGTTCTGTGTGGTTTGGGTTGGAGTGAGACTTCTGGGGCTCCATTGCTTCCAGCAAATGACATGGAGCTGACATTTCATGTGCATTTTGGAGTGGAAGACATAATAGAGGTAAAACTTGCATAAGAATTTTCACTACAGTAGGAATTCAGTAGAAGTCAGTGCATCTGAGCTTGTTAACTCTTAGCATTAATAGAAAAGCTTGTTTGGACCTGTGGTGTTTGGTTTTTCTGTGGTTTTGTTTGGTATTTTTTATGTACTCCCTGTTTATAATCTTGGATTCTTATCAGGAGAAGCAGTTGCCCACTCCCTACACTTGGAACAAAGTATTATAGAATGTTACACACTTTATAAAATATAATCATCAATTTTGCAGTCACCAGATGTCAATACTTGTTTTGTTCTCAGGATTGTCATGGCTTTCACTAACAAGCAGATCACTGCTGCTTTTCAGGCATCACTTTGATTTTACAGCTCTGATAAGTCATCTGTATCAAGCTACATCTCTCAGAGCAGATCAGCCAAACAAACAATAAAGGCCCTGCATTCCTCATTACTGCCTTTTGCAACTCAGAGTGAGATCTGTCAGAGGGAAGCATGTACAGAAACTGCAGTGCAGGACAGTGGCTGTGTTTGACATGTGCCTGAGACAGTGAAGGACGTGCCCTGGTTAGGTTTGTGTGTGAAGCAGGTGCTTGGGGTGCTTCCTAGAGGTTTTCCAAGGACACAGTGGACGTGCTGGTGCACATATCTGTGAGCTGTTATTTTCTGAAAGCACTGACCTGGTGTGATGTCTTGTATTCATGATGCCTTAGCCAGAATGGTAACACCAAGCTGTCATACATGTGAAAAATTATGGACAGATAGAGAAAATTCTTAAAACTTTTACAGAAGGAATTCTGCTTTGGAAAAAGTCCAGGCAAGTGGTAGCCTGTATGTTTTATGGCACATCTGAGTAACCTTAAGGACTGTGGTTTCAGGTGGCTGAACTGTTAACATCATTGACCACCAGAGGTGCAACTGCAGGAAGAAGTGTTTCTGAATCTTCAGATGTTTTTGCTTATGCAGATAATATTCCAGTTGAAGTTCAGTGATGTGAATGCCAGGACCACCTTCATGTCAGTGTAATATGATACAGACCTAGTGCTGGTTTAAAGTGCTTTATATTCTGTCACTGATGTTTTGCAGATAAACAGTCTGAGGACAGCCATGAATAAGCTGCTCTGCGAACATGCAGTGTATTCTGGACAAGAGCAAGTGGCCCAGCTGCAGGAAAACATTCGTCAGAAGCTTCTATGGTAATAATTTTGTAGAAATAGGATCTTCTGTTTCACAGTCTCAGCAAAAATAAGATGAGTGATTGCTTGAAGCATAGCTCAGATTAGGCTTTGGAAAAATAATACTTGCTTTCATTTAATGATGCATTTAATTTACTTTGTTTATTTATAAAGCAGTATACTAAACAACCTTAGGCTTCTTGTGGAAGCACTGGTTCTTCAGGGAAGCCAAATCACTTAGGAGTCATAAAACCTAGACTACAAAACCTGTTCTACAGGATATCAGTTCTTATGTATCCTTGTTTTTTGCACCCAGAACAAAGCTAATGGAGTCCTATGGCATAACAGTGCAGAAAGATTTAGAATTCTTTCTTCCTGTACGTTAAATTTGAATCGTGTGTGCTGCCTTTCCTCCTTCAGCAGACCTGTGCAGAGTAGGTGTTGGCCAAGTGAATTGGAAGTCCCAGGCTAATTTAGGAACTGAAGTAAGGCCACCTGCCTTGTTTCCCACCAAGCCTCCCTCCTCCTTGTAAGCGAAGCAATGGTTCTGAAAAGACCATTGTGATTCAGTGCAGCCAGCCTGGAGAATTTTTTCAGCTTGCAGTTTAGGAGAAGGAGTGCGATGAACTATCCCAGGAATAGCTCCTTCTAGTTTCCCTGCTGTGCTTAATGTGAAAAATCTTCCCTTGTTTGTATACCCAGTCTGCATTTTAGTGCTGTCTGTATCATCAGGAGAATTTTCTCATCCTGACCTGGCTTTCCAGTAAACTATGTTAAAGAGCTCCTTAACATAACTCTTACCAGCCTCATCTCTAAGAAATGTGATCTTTTTTTTTTTGCCAGTTGGACTTCCCTGAAGTTGTATGTTGTCAGAGTGAGGCAGTTCCTTGTGCTGATAAAGATCAGAACCCTGCTTTTACCCAGGGTTATCAGAATGATTATCAGAGCAGCTGTTTATGCTGATTTTTCAGGTGTTCCTTGAAAGTACCAAAGGTCCTTTGAAAGTACCTGCTCTCTTACCTGTGATAAAAAACCCAAATACATTGCCTTAAGTTAAAAGCAAGCTTCCCATACTTCTGATTTCCAAAACTCCAAATAAAATTCAGGTGCATTCCATAGTAAATTAACAAGTCAGCCTTATCTTTTGAGGCACTAGAAATCAAGTTGAAAAAGGACAAGCAATAGAGAGAAGTCAAGGAATGTGGATAGGCAGAAAGCAGCAAAGCCACAACCTCTCTGTGGAGGTGACTGTGACAGTAACAGCTCATGCTAGGACATCAACACTTACATGCTAAATTCAAGGCACTAAAATGTCACTGCTATTTCTTTAGACATATGAATACTTGCTACAGTTTGGCACCTATTTTGGGCTGATTGTTCAGACATCTCCAGCCAGCTGGGAGGCGAAGGGTCAGACCTTGGCACAGGTCCTGGGCACTGATGTGTTCCCAGCTCAGTCAGTGCTGACTGCCTGACTCGGTCACTCTCATCAGCCTCTGGGCATTTTGTCTTCAGGATTTTATACCTTTCTGTGGTAGCCTTTTCTCTCCTGGAATTTTTGTACTTGTACTGGTTGTCTTCCAATGACTTCCAATACTACAGCTATTTTTATATAAAATGTTATTTTTGTGTGTCTTTATTTGAAGGAATAAAGAATTATTATAATGATTTCTTCCTTTCCCTTGTGTAAAATCTTTCTTGGTTTTGATTTTTTTTTTCTCAATTGTACTTTCTGTGTTTAGGAAAATCATTTCTTAATACAAGTACATAGGTAAAAATTTAGCCTGAACAGTCTTTCATAACTGTTTTCCATTTTTCAAAAGCTAATTGTATTTACAACATGTCACCACTACTTAAGACTAAAATCAGTTTTTGAAAAACACATCTAGACAGAATTAATTAATGTCTACTACTGTTGTACTTTGCACAGCTTGAGGAAATAACTGGAGCAGACAGACAATCTATAGTAATTGAGTTGTCATGCAAAACAAAATACTCTAAAAATAGCTGTATTATACATTCTAGTGAGTAAGCATACATAAAATGTAAGGAATAAATTACAGTTGCAAATTCTAGTACCTTGTAAAAAAAAAAAAAAACCCTCATTATTTTCTTTAGAAGAAAATGCATTCTGATACACTTAATGTCCCTGTGATAATTTGTATTTTGACTTACTGCACTGGAAGAGGTAGTACAGAGAAGTGAACAAACCGGTCTAGATTAACAGGGAAATTTAAGATTTCCTTCAGCACAGACACCTTGTAAATACCTGGTTGTATCTAGTATAAAAAAATCCTTTGTCTTTATAATTAATCAAATACAAGTGTATTTCTTAAGGCTATGATTTATGTAATTTCAGTTTAATCTGCAAATCAAAGCCTCGAGATATAATTGATCCTGTCTGGTATGAGAAGCCATATGCATGGAATCAGGTAAGGGTATAAAGATTTTTTTTTTAGACTTCTTTTTCTTGAGGAGTTTGAGTATCCCAATATAGTTAAGAGTGTTGAAAGGGAGAATTTCCTTCGGAAGAGTTTCATTTTTTGGTTATTGAATTTGAAAATATTGAAAGCACTGTAGAGTCAAATTTAAAGCATAAAAACTTTATGTTAAACACCAGTGTCTGTTGATACCCTCTTTTTGTAGAGTCTGTTTAGTTGGGTGGTTTGTTTTTTTAATTGTGTGTACATAAATATTTAGTGTTTTCAGACAGAGCTCTCCATGGGTTTTAAGCTGAGAGAGATTGTAAAAGCCACTTCACATTGGTTGGAAGTTAAAATTTTCTATTCTTTCTGTTAAGCAGCTGTAGCTACATTTTCCTTATATAGGATTTGTCTGAATGCCGTGCATTTTAGTTTTGTTTTGGGTTGCTGTGCTTTGAGGTGGCTTTTCTTTCCTAGGCAAGCAGAAATGTGGCTTGTTTTAGAACAAATGTGGGATCAGGCAGGAGGGCACTTTTCTGAAGACCCAGGAGTGTTTCATAAGAAGACTCTCCTGGCTTCCTACTCTGTTAGAAATCTTACCTTTCTTTCTCTAAGGGCCTCTGCAGGCCACTGGATTTCTGAAGAACAAGGACAGTTTCTTAATTAAAAGGAGGTGAGGAATTAGTGCAGGAGTAAAAGTACTACACACACTGTGCTTCTCCCACCCTGAGGCCCTTAAAGGAGGAGTTTGGGTCACCCTTCTTGAAAAGAGGGACAGCAAAGAGCTAGCACCAAGGGCAGTTATTTCTAAAAGGCATTTTTGTAGAGTGTGTTGTGATATACTGCCTTTGGCCAAAGTGTTTCTTTTTTTCTATTTCAAGTTCAGTTATCCTTGGATTTAGGGAGATAATCTATTCACTTCGATTGGTGTTTTGGTTTTCTAACAAGCTAATGTATAGGCCTTGGATCAGGATTTTCACTGCATCTGAAGACTCCCAGAACATCCTTCTTAGATCATAAAATAAAACACTACCTGTAATGCTTTGGAATTGACTGTGGAATAGTGTTCTGACTCAGGCAAACCATGAGATAAAGCATTTTGTAGCAGTGACTCATTTCTTGCAGTGTGTGGCATGGAACTGACTTCTGTATGATTTAAAATTCAAAACTCTTCAAGACTTTCTCTTAGCTATGTTATATAGGAAAACATTGAGAATGCATTCTGACCTTCATTTTGCTTCTTTTGTCTAGGTGGATTCTCAGCATATCATTGATGAGTCTGAAAAGCAGCATGAAAGAGGAAATTGTGTTTATCAGCTCCACAAGCTTGTTTTGTTGAATGATTAAGTATTTCTAGAAGTCTTTCAGGGGGTGAGTTATTAGAACTGGTCTAAAAATTACTTCTGTCTTTTATGCGTTTTGCAAGATTGTTCATTAAGATGAGTACAAGTATATGGAAATATAGTTTGGGAAGTGTTCCTGTGTTTCTGAACAAGATGAGGTTTGGTGGCCTAGAGGAGCAAGTTTATTTGTAAAAGAAACTGATGTAAATCAGGATGCAGTTTTCATTTTGATAATACTTTTGAACAGGTTTGTCACAAGGTACATGAAATATGTAGCAGATCTAGGCTTAGTTGTTAATTTTCTGTCTAAAATCTCAGAAGGGCATGACTTTTTTTTTAATCTTTAGCTGCAAGTTGTATTTTCATGTTTTCTTAGTTTTTTTTAAAAAAATGCTACAAAGAGGTTTGGGGTTTTTCTTAACCAAGAACTAGAAGTCAGCATAAACTGATTATCTGAATTATGTTGTGATCCAACCTATATCTTCGTATACTGGATACAGTATTTTCATTAAATATTTGCACAGCAAAACATAACCTGATTTATTTTTGTGTACGGCAGAAGAATGCTTTTGAATTACTGATTCATGGTACGTTGTTTCATCCTTTCGTCTTATTTTTACCTGGAAGATCTTTAAAAATTAGGTCAGTGGTTTCAGAATAAAATGCAGAAATTAAATAAAATGGTTTTGTCTCTTCCTTTATGCACTCATGCTTAATAAAAGCTAAGTTTTGTTATTAATGGTATGTGATTGCATTCATGAAATACATTAATACAAAAACAATGTATGGAAGAGTATTCATTTTCACTGTTCTCTCAGTGATTGGAAGGTCATGTAATACCCAGTCATCCTCTGAAGGACAGAGAATCAGTGATCACCCTAAAGAAGTGGCAGATTTTTGGAAAATAAGGGAATGCTTAAAATAAGAAATTATTTTAAGCTATAATTAACCAGAGGGATGACTGTGTAACAGGCAATTTCAGTGGTTTATTAGAGCATTACTTCCTTAGACCCATTTTACTGATCCTTGGGAATTAGAGTAGTTAGTGAGAGAAGTCTAAGAGAAAAATTGCATCTCAAGTGGCTTAGACAAGAGTATTTCTCAGCCAAGTGTGGTACAGCAATTAAGTGTTCCTGTTAAACACCTTTGGGGGCAAGTGGAACAGGCAGGATTTCAAATCTTGTTTTGTCTATTAATGATGGGAATTTCTGTAGGAAAAGGAAACTTGGCAGTGCAAAAAGGCATGAGAAAAGTGATGGAACTCATTCCACATATGCAACACTGAATTGTTTGGGGTTTTTATTTTTTTTAAATTTATTTTTAAACTGTTTCTCCCGTATGTGGGTCTGTGTGTGTGACTGTGCTGCCACCAGGTGGGGACTGCTGTGATACAGGACAGAACAGCTCTGAAGGAAACACAAGTCAGCCTTGCTGGGAGATGTTTATTTGCAGATGAATACACACACTACTAATATTTTAAAAGTAGTAGCTGTATTTTATTGTATGATTTAGGCTTCAACAGCATTGCAAAGTCACTTGAACAAGTTTAAGGTAAGTAGCTTCAGGATTTCCCCCTCAAAGGTTAATTGTATGTCACACTGGAGAAAGAATTGTTGTAAAGTTGTAGTGTCTGTGTGGCTGTGGACCTGATTCCACTCAGCTTTGTGGCTTTTGAGGGCTACTTCTGTAAGAAAAAAGGCCATGACTACTTGTCAAGGTTTGCTGTATCTCCAGATGCTTACCAACATTGAGCAGAATGAGATTTCACTTACCATAATTTATTAGTGATTTATGTACGTTTTCATTGTGCTTAAGGTAGAATTATTTGAGTCTATAAATTGTCAGATTAATGCTCTTAAATGCTTCCAATAGTAATGCAAAGTGACAAACTGTACTGATAGGTGCTTCTAGAATCTAAAATGATGTGCATTGGCTATTATTCATAGTTCCCCCCACAGCTACAATGACATCTGATAGCAGTTTTAAATCAAAAGGAGATTTTTTTGCCATTGCATGTAATTAATTTTGGAATTTACTGCCACAGGCTCTGATAGAAATCAAATATATAAACAAATAGAAAAATTAATTGGAACACCAGGGAAGGCAGATCCTTCAATAGCTGTTAAAATTGAGGAACTTGAATTCCCTACCTGCATAATGAAAGAATGTCTATTTTTATCCTTGCCCAAGTGTTTCCTTATGGCAGGTATATGGGTGGAGAATATTGTTTACAAATCCTTTTACAGGAAAGTCAACTCTGGTTCCTCGACTGATTCTTGATAGAGCACCTGCTCTGTTCTTTCAGGAGAATCACATTGTTAGGATGAACAGCAAAAGGGAAAAGGATGTTACACTGCTGGGATTTTCCCAGTTCCTTCCCCAGAAAGGGTGTCTGTGTGTAGGGATTAGGGTGGTTTGAATGAGCCCAGCAGAGTCCTGCTGAGCCTGTGGCCACTTGCACCATGGCAGCTGTGCTCTCTGCAGGGAGTGCGAGTAGGGAAATCAAGGTGGGAGTGGATGCCAATTTATAAAGTGATCTATTTCCGTCCTGTAGAACTTTGACCTTTCCTGGCACAGTTGTGCTGCTGTTGGCACCTGAGCTATCTATTCTGAGAGCTTGGCCATGGCTTTTACAAGAGCTTTTGTTTACAGTGCAAAAAAATTGAGTTACCAGGACAAGGAAGGCCAGAGATGGAGAGTGATGAGGGGATGGTTACTTTACAGGGCACAATCAGTGCAGCCCCGACAGGTTCAGTTTAATGCCAGTCTGTGTGAAAGTGTCAGAAGAAGGCCACATGGATTAGGATAAATTACAGAATTTAAATTACAGAATCATTATTCTGGTTTAAACCAGGATACAGGTGTTGGCACAGACTGACAGGAGTTGCACTGATCTTGGAAAGTCATTATGCTTTTCAAGGACCAGAGTAACAGAGCAGGGTTTGTCTACCTCATAGAAAGGGATAGAACTGAACAAAAAATTTAAAACCTGCAATCAGTGTATAGTTTGATTTGGAGTTTCCTTTCTGTACAAGAACCTTGAGAAAAGCATATGAAACTCCAAAGAGGTTAATAAATGAAAGAAACCTGAGGCAAAGTTGGTATGTCTGATGATACATTAATCTTCTGAAGGAGTGTTGAGGGAAGAGACAAGCTCTGAGCTGATCTGGTGAATCTGTAGGAAGATAGATAGCTCTTTTCTCAGTCACTGAGTGCAGCTACATGGGTAGGTGTATTTGTTATCCCTGTCTGATGCTCCTATATTTAGCTTTCACTCAAGCTCCAGGAGTGTCTGTCTAATCTGTCAGATCTATGACTTAAATCCCTTGGGGAAACAGGTGGTTGCTCTCTGCTGGGAGAGCTCTTCCACCCTGCAGGAGGACAAGGACAGGACCCTCCCAGAGATCCCCCTTCACATCCCATGAGTGACAAGGAAATCATGGCAGATGTTTCATGGCACAAGGATGAGTTTGTGGCTGTTTCTTGATTCCAGGGCAAGGGGGCAGAGAGCTGAGCTTGGGTGCTGTGCTCAGTGAGGAGTGCTGATGCTCATTGTTGGTTTTGGCATCAAACTGGTGAGTGGGCAGTGGTTTAGGTGAGCTGGGCAGGAGTGAACTGCACACACACACCATGAGCCTTCAATCCTTCACCCCAGCAATTCCTTCCCTCACAGCGAGCCATGCTGGAGAAAGAGAGAAGTGGGGTTGCCACTTGGTTCAGGGGAAGGAGAGAGATGAAGAGTGTGGTTGAAATGCTGGCGTTAATTTCCTCCTGCACTCCAAAAAGTGCAGAGGCTGCTTTTTCCTCTGAAAAACTGCAATCAAAACTTCTTCACTCATTGTGAGATGAGTTCATGACTTTATTTTGTAATGCTTATGAAACTTGTCTCCTGTGTGTTCCAGTCAGTGTGATGAGCCCCAGGTGCTCCACAAATACACCACTGTGATGGTTTTCTTTTACTCTCCTGTATTTGTTTTTCATGCCATGTGGAGAACCACGGATGGGTTTTAAATATTTCGTTTTCTCTCAATTTTGTTTTCTTCCTAAACAGAGCATGAAACACCCCGGGGTACCTTTCTCCCTGGATAGGTGTGTTTGGAAAAAGGAAGAGTACAGCTGTTGGCAGTATTTCAACATTTACAAAGCTCTTTGCTCTCTTTTTGGTCTGTTAGTAGCAAAAATCTGGAGTGCATAATCAGGGAATGAACAGCACGGGGGCTGCATGTGTATCTCCGGGGTTTTTTTGGTCTATCTTTAATAAGGACAGAAAGGCCACATTTAAAAGACAGGAAAGTAGATAAGATTTTATTAAAATTCTTGATACAGACAGTATCTTCCACAGCACATAGCTGCAGGGAATTCCTCTCATGTTCAAGATGTTAGCTCTGACTTGAACTAGTTTTAGTTGGTCTTGACAGCAGTTGTGCAGACAGCCTCTTCCTGCCCAGTTACCAGGTAAGATGGGAATTGAACATTACATCTGATTATTTTACATGTTCTCTAAGGAATAGCTGTTGCTTGAATTTTATTTGTAAAGGAGAAGGAGGTAGAATGTACACTGGGAAAAACACAAAGTGATGGCTGCTGATGGCAAGTCCTAAAATTAGAATAGTTGCTGAAGCTAATACATTAGTAGAGCTGCTCCATAGGATGTCTGTGCTGCAGATTGAGGAGTAGGGAAGCACAGTCCATGATAATTTTGGAGCTTCCAGAGGATATGTGAGTGCTCCTGGAAGGAATATTTCACACATCCCAAATGGATGCTTTCAGCTAAAGGACAGGAATGACAGCAAAACAATCCTTCTAGAGATGGATGTACTGTAACAGTGTTGTAAACCTTCATACCACAGACTGGAGACAGAATGGAGAGGACTCCTTGTGTACTTCCTCTGTGCATATGTGTCAGAAAGCATTCCATGATGTTATTTATGTTTTCTTATTAAAATGCAAAGTTTTGGCTTAATTTTACTGCTGCCAGTTTTCAAGTTAATGTTTTTCAATTTGTTTGAACTGAGACAGTTCTTAATTTTTTTTTCTGTTTCTCTGCTATAACAATATAGTCTCATGTGTTTGCTTGACAACTGTAAATCCAGTTGTGTTTAGTTTAAATCTTCTAGAATGGTTTCGCACAGCTCCTGTATTTATCTCATGCTAAGTACTGATGTACAGTCAACTTGAGCTGGCTCCCTTTTGATACAAGTTTTCCCAGGTCAGGATCATTTCAATAACTAGTTTTAATATAATCTGAAGCAGTGTTTGTCTGAAGTAAATGAAAAAGCTACCACAAAGTTTTTTGAAACATAGGGATATTATAACTTAGGGCCACATGATCTACTCGAAGAAGCAGTTAAATGTGTATGATTTGCAATAAATATTTTTATTACATAATTTTGTTCTTTATAGTCTCTAAACTCAAGGATTATCTATGCAATCTCAGATTATGTATTACTGCTTGATTCACATAATGTGATAATAGAAAAGTTGGCTAGAATAGTGAAGTATTCTGAGGTATTGGACATGTTTTTCAGTTCTCTTTTATTTAGTGCTGGGGGTTAAAAGGAGGTATGTTGTATATTTTAGCTTTTTGTGGATTAGTGATTTATGGGATTGGAATAAAAAGGAACCTTTGGGCTAGAGAGGCTGTTGGCACTAGCAGGCATTTGCAGGAAAATGACCTTTGACTTGTTCTCTCCTAGATATTCAAAGAATGTTAGAGGCTGAGGGAAAATTCATCTAGGGCTACACTGCAAAGTGGCAGCAATGTGGTTTTCTACCATTTAGTGTCAGGAAAAATTGATGCAAGGGAAGAACTTCTGTGATTCAAGCAAGGGTGGCTCAATGTGGTCCAGGCTCCTCTGTTAAATGACAGAAGAACATGGGGAGCCACCAGCAAGGGCTCTGGTCTTCCATGTATGCAACCCTGAATTGTGTCAGTGGCTAGTAAAATACCAACGAACAACAATAAAAGATTGATTTCCTCCTAGAGACACCCAGTGTTAAGGGCAGTAGCAAACACCTTAACAGTTGCAGTTAAGCAAACAACAGCTGCAGTTAAGCATAATTTTTAAAAGCTGAAGGCAGTCTAGAACCCAGCTAGTTTTCAAAGTACAATACTTGAATTGTCCCTGTGAAGAGTAGGATGGTTCTTTCTAACCCTCAGCAAAAAAAGCAATTGTGAACTTCCCCAGAATTCCTATTTGCACATTTCAGGCTGTTCATGATGCTGTGTAAGGCTCTGATGCTGTTGGACACTGTGAGCAGCTCAGAATTCAGGCTGTGTTAATTGGCACTTGAACGATTTCTGTCTCTGTCACTGAACTTTTCAGTAGGTCTCACTCCTCAGAAGAGTAGGAGAGAACATGAATTTAGCAATTTTGCTTTTATTGCAGTTCATAGGAAGGATCTTATTCCCTTGGATATAGCAAAGAAGCCACATTTGACAGAGAATCTTCTGTTTCAGAGAATTTCTGAGATACAAGAAGGTTGAAAAATTACTTGCTAAACAAGCAGGAAGATCTTGATGGCTGTCATACTGTTCTAATAATTGTTATTGTAACTTAAGCTCAGCCAGTACATTGAGTTATTTAGGTTGGCATTTTGACTGAGTTCAAGCAGAATTCAGAATTGATGAGCTAAGAAACTCGTGAACCAGCATAATGAACACCACATAGGGAAAAATAAAAAGTGTGATTAAGACAGCTGTGAATAGAAGAACAGGAACATTGCCTCCCAGTCTGTTCCTTGGAAGTGATTTCCCCAGAGCAGGGAGGAAGAACGTCAGCAACATGAGATCACTGTGCCCAGGGGCACAGCAGCCAGGTATTTTTGGAGTTGATAGGACTCAGTGAAGCATGAGCTAAGTGGGCTGCAGAACCAGGGAAACAAACCACAGGCTACAGCATTATTTTTTTGGGGTAGTGGTGGTGGTTGATAAAACAACCCCAAAAATAATCCAGGTGGGGTCAGCAGGATTGGACCAGTGATGTAGACCTCAGTGGATGAAAACCATTCCTGTGAAGGGCAGTGTCTTCTTCAAACCTCAGTGCATGTAGGTTTGCTACTGCAGCTTGGCCAACAGACTGGTAAGAAAAATCTAAGATATTACTGACCTGTTCAAAATGTATGACATGTTTTACATATCTAGACTTTCCTCTTGTGCCACAAGTGTTCCAGGTGTTTTGATCTCATCAGTCTGCAGATTTCTGTCCTCCACCATCACCTCCTGCTGATAAGCTGGTGTTTGGGTCACAGCAAACTCATGTCCTCCCTGAGACTGATCACAGCACATGCTTTATTAACTCAAACTCCAGACACTTGTTCCCTTTTCCTATTCATATGTCAGGATGGGTTTTATAAGTTTTGTTTCATTTCCTAAAGCCTTAAAAAACATTACAAGTTTATCTTGCCTTCAGTTTCTGTGAGGCCAGAGGTTCGTGGCTGCACTTCAGTGCTCAGGTACCCTGCCTGCCTTCTTCCAGTGGTAATTTCCCTCTTGATGCCAAATCACTGCTCTTACTTTGCCCAAGGCCATTTTCAGCCTGCCCTTGCCGGTGCCTACAGTTTGGTGCCAGACTGCACTGCTGAGCACTAGGTGCAGGAGCTGTTGCCAGCTCACACCCCAGAGGTGAAGGAGAGGTAACTGCGAAAATTTCTCCGTACTGAGTCACTTCACTGCAGCTCTTGGCTTGCCAGGTCTGGATTGGCATGTTTTGTGTTATCTGGAGTGGCATGTTTTTGTCCTTGGTGTTTTTTCTAGAGCTATGATTCCAAGGCTGAGATGGGATCATTTCTTTGTTGAACGGTCACAGACCTTGCCAGTGCTTCCTCAGCCAACACAGCCAGCTTTGAGATGCGATTTCCCTGTTCTCAGAATGGTGATCAGGGCTGCACAGAGCCCAGCCCTCACCTTTCTGGCAGAACTAAAAAAAAGCAAGGATTAACTATCTGAAGCTTGAAAAAACCAGGGGTGGTGAGCCTCTCTTGCGAAGTAATCCACCTTCTAGTTCTGCTACCACTTCAAGTTACATCAGGATTTGTCTTAGCATTTGCACTGGTGTTTTAGCAACTCTTTCTGTGAGACTTGGCACCTATGACAGATGTGGAATTCCAGTGGATTCACCAGCTTTTAACATGGAAATGCCTCTGCCATCTCAATGGGCCCTCTGCTGGACTGAGAAGTTTTGGTCCCTCAAAGAAAGGGGAGTTAAACTCGTGCAGCCCAGTGTAAAAGTTTAACAGCATCTGCTTCCCATCCTCGTGTCCCTTGTCACTGTAATCCATGACTTATGGGGCTGCAGGATGAGAACTGATGGCACAGCATGAACTCTGACCTGGGTAATCTCTGTCAGCAGATCAAACACAGAAGAACCAAAAAAAAACCCCCAAAATCAAACCAAAAACTAAGTACTCTAGTTGACTCATGGTCAACTATTGTGAATGCTGGATGTGCACTATGCCTCTCAGGAAACCCTGATTGTTACTATATTATTATTAACCACTAATTACGAAACTAATTAGTTGTGACTAGATGTTTGTCTTCTAGATAACTGAATTCAGTAAGATGAATCTTACCTCTGAGGTATATTAATTGACATGTAGTTGTCAAAAAAAATTACAAATTAGTCATGTAGTTGAGTATTAGAGGTAGAATGTTGCTTGGGTACTTTTCCGGTCCAAAGACCTAATATCTTGATTAGATATTAACACTGCTCCTCCCTCACCACTGAGCCAGTCACATAGATGAGGCTGTCAGGTTGATCAAGTGTGATAGATCTGTGGTGACTCCTCCTAAGTGCCTGTTTGACCTTCATATGTCTGGAAATAGCTTCCAGATCTATTTGCTGCACCACTTTTCCTGGGACTGAGGTGAGGCTGACCAGCCTCTAGTTTCCCATCTCGTCCTTCATGCCATTCTTGAAGTTAAAAGGCACATCTGCTTTCTTCCACTCCTCAAGAACCTCCCCCTGATTGCCATGACCTTTCAAAGATTATAAAGTGTCCTCATTGAAATGGACAGTTCCTGAGATCAGAGAAGGTGATCCTCAAAAACAGGTCAAAAATGTATGGAGATTTCTTAAGAGATTCATTATTTTTGATGGACGATCTAGCTAGGCAATCACCTCAACTGTTGTGAAGCAACATAAAGGTTCACCAGAACTTCTATTTGCTGGACTTGCTTTTGAGACAGCAGTTGGCTGTCATGTGCTGAGATCTGACTATTGGTCACACAGAACAGTGTTTTCCTTTCTGAACAAACAAACTCCACAAATCTTGGTTTTAGAGAAATCTTGGTTTTAGAGGTCTCACCTCTGATTAGCAAGCTGCAGCTTTTCTGTAGTTTCTCCAAGACAGTTCTGTTCACCTGGGCCATCATCTGTGTGAGCCTTTAACAGCCCTTTGTCTCACCCAGTTCTCACTCTGGGCATGTCAGAGTTCTGCAGGAGGAGGTGGTCACTGTAAATAAACCTGAGACACCTGACCATGGGTCAAGCAAGGCAGAGCCTGTTGGGACTGCACTCACTGTGGCCCATAGAGTCACCATCCCTTCATTACTCAAATTCCATCTCTGGCCTTCCTGGTAACTCAGTTTCCTCTTTGCACTGTAAACAAAAGTTCTGGATTACAGAAGTGATCTTAAGTAAATTGCAGAATTGTATCTCAGAAGGACTCATTGTGCAAACGGAAGGGTGGAGGGCAGAAGATAGAAGTGGTACCTTTTCCAGAGAAGCCATCAATAGAATTCAGAAGAAATTAGAGATGTCTTAAAAGAGATTTCCTGGATGTGGCTAAACAGCAAAGTGGCATTCAATAGCAGAAAGTGGTTATTTAATGTTCTGTATCTAATAGCATCCCATACATTAGAAAGAATACAATGGCACTCCCTGATTGGAAGGCGTTTCTGCCATCACAGCAATTCTTAATCTGTCCATCAATACTTATGAAATCATACTTTTAACATGTCTCCATGTAACCATGTCTCTGATAATATTTGACTAACACCAGCCATTAAATTTACCTAAGCCTGTGAGCAGCCATGAATATTAATGCCTTTTAGTTACTGTTTTGAAGCTGACAAATTAGAAAGGTCTATCTTTATATTATCCTTCTCCAAACCTATTCTGACTCCTGAGGTCTTAGCTGGTGTGCTGTTGCTGTTTCTCCTTAACTGATAAATTGTGTTATAGGTGGGGAAGTTGAATTGTCAAGACTAAGATGATAGAAATCATTGTCATGTTGCATTTTGTAAAGGACATTTAGAGCTAGTCAAGTATGGAGCAACAGCTTAGGCCAAAGGCAGATGTGGTGCTACCCCACTGAGGAATGCAGTCCAGCTAACTTCTAAAAAAAATTTGGGTTATTTTGTTTATTTTTTCTTTTATAGGATGCATTAAATCTTTTACATTAAATCTTGGGGGTTTGCATAAATAATTTTTTTAATGTAAAAAATGTAAAAAAAAGCACCTTGTAGGGTGCATAGAACAAATCAATGCACTGTGTATTGTTTATCAGAAAAAGGTAGCCCAAATGCATAAAAATCCTCCACTTCAAAAATATTTTTAGGGAGAAAACTGTCATGAAATTCTTTTTTCATTAGCTGGCTAATAGTTGCTAAAAAGCATTGTGTTCTCTGAAGTAGGACATTATGGCCGTGTTTTTCACCTGTTTTTTCAGGGCTTGGAGGGTTTGCATTATTTGTTTATCTGACTCAGTTCCCGCTTATACTCACTTCCCAGTCTTTCTAGTCCTGTTTAATACACAATGTTCAAAACAACTGTAACAGTGTTAGCCAGCAGAAATTTCAGTCATTAAACATTTTTCTCCCCAGCCTTGCAGCTAAAGGTCATGCTGACAGACTGTAGGGATGGTACCCAGGTGCTGGAGACCTGAACAAACCAGCTGTGAGGGCAGAAACTCCTTCCAGTGAATGCCATCAATATTCCTTCTTGTGTATGGGATGCTATGAGGTACAGTGTTAAATACAATCTTGCTCTGTTAAATGCCACTTTGCTCTTCTGCTTCCAAAACTCCCTGCTTTAAAACTGTAGCAAGTCCAGAACTCATGTCCATTAAGCCATCCAAGGCCATCATTCTTCTCTGCTTGCAAGGAAATCACTTATTTGGATGTAGCTTTGCCAGTTAAGTTTTTAGAGGTGTTGCTTCCAAGCTTATGTTCTGAGATGCACAGCCTGGGTCTTTTGTTGAGCTGTTAAAAATGCTGCAATTAGTTCTTCCTTGGAAATGAAAGTTCTAAGTTTGAATTCTCTGCCCTCAAGTAATCTGCTGCCTGTTGCATCATTCCAGGGAAATGCATGTGTTGAATCTCTGGGTGTCTCTGTTGTGTTTCTATTGTCAATATCTCTTTTTTAGGTGTTATTCCTTTGAATTCTAGTGTTGGTTTCTCTGGAAGTGGTACCATTTGGTCTTCTGTCCTTCACCCTTCCGTTTGTGCAATGAGTCATTCCTAGGCATCATTGTATAATTTATTTGAGATCACTTCTCTAATCCAAGGATGCCATTCAGAATTCTGTATTTCAACATACAAAGTTAATGGCATACAGTTTTGATTTTTAAAATAATAAAAAAATTACAGAAAAAATAAAGTGTATAATGTAAAAAAAAAAAAAAAAAAAAAGAACTTTACAATTTCTTTTTTTTTTCTTTTTGCCAGAAATGTTTTCAAAAGCTGATTATTCTGTGAAAGAAAGTATTGGATTTCTGACCAACTCTAGTAATCCTGCTCAAATGGAGCTTCAGTTTTCTTCCTGGAGGGAGTCCTGCAGAACCTAGAATGACCTTTCTGTAGAATTTAAAACTCTTCATCACATTCTTTTCATGTGATCTTGATTCCTTTTTTTTACTCTGAGTAGCACAGGGAAAAGAGTACCACAAATAAAGATGCTTTGAGATCTGTGCTAGAAATATATGAAGGAAGTAGAATGCGTTTCTTTGATACATAACAAGAATTAGATGTAAATTTTTCGTTCTTTTGGAAAAAATGTTTCCCTGCAGCGGATGCACAGTGTTTGTTTGTTTATTTAGAAAATTTTGTTGTGGATGTGTCAATACACACAGTGTACTCCAGCAGCTGGAGTTACTACACAGCTTGTTTCTGCCTTCAGATGCTGCTGGGTTTTGTTCAGTAACCTACAGAATAGATAAAAAAATTTTAAGTAGCAGCTGTGCAAAAAGGGCTTGGGGGTTCTATGGACAAGTCATGTAGAAGGCAGCAAAGGTCCTTGCAGCGATGAAAGTGGAGGCTAGACTGCACTAGCAGGACAATTGTAGCCAGCAGATAGGGGAATGATAACTGCCCTCTACTTGGCACTTGTGAGACCACATCTGGAATTCTGTGCCACGTTTTGGGCCACCCAGACTAATGGACAGATTGACTACTTGCAGGGAGTACATAAAATTTATTTCTGTTGGAGTACTAAGTTGTAGAATTTGGAAGTAGAAGAAATTGCTTGGACTATCCCATAACCCCTATTTTTACCTTGAAATTGAGTTAAATTTCATTTAGAAGTTGCAGTGCAGGGTACAAATTAAGTTCATATGACTGGGAGACAAAAAAATCCCTACCACTTTCCTGCAGGAAGCATGTTCTTCCTTTGACATACTGAGTAACTCAGGCACTTAAGTGACATCTTCAGCCTCGAGCTACTTGTGCAGCAGCTACTTCTCTGCTCATGCAGATTATGCTTCTCAGCAGTTACTGTCTTCAATATCTCACTGGGTTTTAGTCAGTTGCTTTGCTGATTTTGCGTCATAGCTGGCCAGTAATAACAAATCTCATTATAACAGACTTCAAGATATATCAGATTTCCTTGAAAACAACTTCAGCCTCCTCATACTTGATGTCCTACCCAATCTTCTAAAGAAACTACCATATACTTTCCAAACACAACTGTTGAAAGTAAAACCAGTAGATGAACTCAGCACCAATACAGGGCTTAATACAGTTTGCTTTATATCAGGGCTTATTCTGTTCCTCTTTCCACAATTTATCTCTTCAAGTACCAGTACAAGGTACACATTTCTAGTTTTTTCTGTAAAAAACCCTGTAACATAACCTTTCTCATCATGCCTCCTCACTTCCTTTACCTGCAAAATTGCTTTCTAATCCACATCTATCTGCTATTCCTACCTAGATCGTGTTTCATTTTGAAGCCTAATGTTTCTATTTTGAAGTGTCTGAGTTGAAAAAGGCTTTATATGTCTCAAAGCTTAGGATGACTGTTCCAGGGAGACAGAGGAAGATCTGAGAAATACCTGGCATATCCTTGGTAACAGACGTGTAATAGAACTGGAGCTCAGTTACACCTGCAGTCAATTTCAGTATCATGATATTCAGCTCCTGGTGATAACCAGCTTTTTGCAGATGAGGCAAATGGCATCAGAGATTATCATGAGGATAAAACAGATAAATATTCAGAGCTTCTGGGGTTGGTGAAGTAAGTTTCCCCCTCCTCTTTTTTATTTCCTTTTCAGAGGTCTCAGCTACATGGATAGAGATTATATCATCCCCCACACAAGTGTGCATCTCTGGTCGTTTTACCCTGAGCACTTCTGGCAAGACTCTTGAGAAACAGGAGTTATCTTTCACAATGCCTCGTTGGATCTGGCTATACCAAGAATGATTTTGTAGTCACAGTTTTCCATGAAATACAAATCCTTGAGGGTGAATGTCCTTCAAGGGACAGAAGAGGTCAAATAAAGATGTTTTGGGGCTGAACAATCTGATCTGATGGTCATTATGCCCAGGGCAGCAGCATAGGTGATCTTCAAGGTCCCTTCAACCCAAGTAATTCTATGATAACCTATGATAATATTGCCAGACTACAGGAGAGAACTGATTAAGTAAGAGGTCAGTCAGAACAGGTTGTGGGTTTGCAGGCTGCAAAACCCCAGCTCTCATCTCTGCCCAAGGAGACCTTTCCCGCCCAACCCCTGTGTTCTGTTACAGCTGTACGTACATCAGGCACTGCAGTACCCGGCTGTCCCCCTTTGGCCCGGGGCTGGATGTGCAGCCTGAAGCTGGAGGCTTCCCTTTCTTGCGAGAAAATCTGCTGGAAGCCGAGGGTGCAGATTAGGAAGCTGGAATGGAGGGGCAGGGGTGCTGCCCACGCCTCGCTGCCTGTTTTGGGAGCCGCAGGGTAGGCAGGAGTCGCCTGTGCGGCCAGGCAGGCAGGGGCAGCTCCCACCTTGTTCCCCGTGAAGGAGCAAGGGCAGGACGCAGGTGCCGCGGCCGGGCTGGCCCTGAGCCCCGTGTGCTCCTCTCTCCGGCCGGGCCCTGAACGCACCGCTGCTCTTCGCTTCTCCTTCAAGCGTGAAGGGCTTTGCCGTGTCCCTCAGCGGCGCTGCCGCGGCGCAAAGTGCAGGGGGCTGTACCGGGGCGGTGCCGGGGCGGTGCCGGGGCGGTGCCGGGGCGGTGCCGGGGCGGTGCCGCCGCTCCCCTCAGCGGCGCTCCCGGCCGGGCGGGCGGGCACGGCGGCTCTCCCCGCCCCCGGGGCAGCGGGAAGGGGCGGCCCTGCCGGCTACCGCCCGCCCCTATAACTCCCCGTTGTCCGGGCGGCCGGCAGCTAGCGGATCCTGCCCGCGGGATGGAGGCGGCGGTGGCGGGACGGCCGCGCTCCCTGCTCAGAGCCCTGTCCGGGCTGCGGCCTCAGGAGCGCCCCGGCTGTGCCCCGGCGCCCTCCGCCAAGGCTGAGGCGCGGGTGCTGGTCATCAACACGGGCGGCACCATCGGCATGGTGCAGGACGTCAAGGGTGAGGCGCAGCGCGGCGGGCCGGGGGTGGCTGCGGGGAGCGGGGCTGGCCGGGGCCGTGGGGCCGGGGGTGGCTGTGGGGAGCCGGCGGGGGTTGTGGTGCGGCATCCCTGGTGTGAGAGGCTTTCCCTAATCCCGGCTCCCGTCAGCCGGTTCACTCGGCAGCTCAGCTGATGGGCATCCTTGTGAGCGTCACGGCGAGCGGCAGCGGCTTTTGGCAGGGACAGCGTGTTTCCTGCAGCGAGTCCTGTCTGCGCTACCTCGCGCGCTGAAAATGAAACCAAGCTCACCGTGTTAGTCATGCGGGCTGTTTTTAGCCCTAAATGAGCCACTGTCACCGGCCGCCCAGAGAGCGTGTGCCTGGCATTCCTGCTGGGAACAGCGTGGGCCGCTGGAGCTGGTGGCGGTGACAAGGGTTTTTCAGGGGTGACCTGGCAGGCACGGCTGATCCCAGTGCGGCACTGCCAGGTGTCAGGATGAGCGAGATCAGTGTCAGTGCTCACCTGCCTTGGCACAGCTTGCTGCTGCTCTCTCACCAGCTCGTGGATTCCTTAGTGAAATCGTGGAAGAGTTCTGCCTTACCTTACCAAGGGAGGGGGAGACATAAATTGATGAAAGGGCTAGATTTGCCAAACTCCCTCCCAGCAGCTGGAAAATGTTTACATCCAAAGCAGAGATGTGCTTGCATTTTATCTAAAGGCTTCTTAGGTACCTACAGGTATATGCTGTCTGTTTTCAGGTGCTCCTATATGTCAGCAGATTGGTGCCCAAACTCACTGACACCTCCACAGGCTCCCAGTCCAGCAGCTGGTTGCAGTGGTACCTAAGCACCCCTCAGATCATCACTCAGTAGGCACAGATCTCAAGGGATGCTGGAAACATCATCCCACTAATGTGTCCAGGGAAAAGAATGGGTTTCAGTCAGGTCTGACTTGCTGCAGGGCTGTGGGCTTGCCAGCATTGGATTAAAGGGAAGCAGGGTAACATAAGGAGTGGGAGTGAGAGGGAAACAGTCCAGTTTTGATGAATATCTATTTAGTTTCTTTCCTCCTTTCCTTGGAAGGCAGTGGAGCATCCCAGGGCTTCCAAAGCCTGTGTCTGTCTATATTCAGGAGCGTGGGTACTTATGATCTCTACTACAGAGTTTCATGCCCCTGCCTGGAATACTGTCTCTGTTACTAATTTGTAGGATTAAAACACTTTGGGCTTCACCTTGGACCTTCCTAAACTGGATTGTTAATATATGTCCTTTCTTCTCAGAGGACAGTGATTGGCTTATCCTTTTTATCATAGGAAAGATTCTGTAAGGTGCTCTTCGTTTTTTATGGCTTCATCTTTGTGTTTAATCTATCACAACTGTAAAAAAAAAGTTTATATTTCAATGATATATGGTGACTTACCTTTCTCAGTTGCATTACTTATACCAAAATAATTTCCTGCTTTTATTGCCTCAGCTTTCTAAATGCCTCTTTTATGCAAATAAATTATAATCACGTGTCTCGTTCTTTTATGAATGAACTTTATGACCTCATCTTGTATGCTTTTTTTTTCTTTTGCTTAACAAGTGTCAATCATTAAAGCATGTGCAAACAATCTAACAGTTATGATCCAATGATGCTGACTTGCTGCATCCTGGGGAGGGTTTTGACCTGCTTTTCATACCCAGATCTAGCTGCAGAGCAGCCAGAGTACCTCTTTCAGAATATTTGGCAGTCTTTAGTGTTCAGACAGAAGCTAGTGAAAGGGCATGGGAAAGGCAGCATGTTTCCAGGGAAGATACAATAGATGCTCACTTCTTTTATTTTATTAGTGGATGGAAAGTGCCTGTTTACAACCCTTCCTAGAACCACACAAGCATAGAGAAGTAGCTCATCTGGCAACTTTAGCATGTCTTGGACCTGTTGGAGTTTCTGCATACCTTCATGTTACCTGTGCAGGAGTCATTTTCAGAGGGTGAATAGCCTATTTCAGTTTGTGTGAGTTGGATGACAACCAGACTCAGGTGCAGACTCTCAGTATTCATGTTTTTGCTGTCAAGCAACTTCAGTGCATTTTTAAAGTTTCTTACTCCTACTTATTTCCTCCTACATCAGTTTCTTTTGGCTTATCAGTAGCTCATTTTGGAAAGAGAACCTTACTGCACTCCAGAGAGAAGTTACTGTGATAGTGATCTTTCAATCAAGTTTGTGCTGGTGCCATCAGGAAGATCTTTTCCCTGGGCATATGGGCTAGGTCTCTTTCCTAGCTTTTACCTGTAATAAGGAAAAAAAAGCCCTAAAAAGTCCAAGTGGAACTAAGCTAAATACCCTTAGAAAGATTCTTTATCTTGGAATAGTCTGTTTAGGTAACTTAGTTATTTATCTGTGTTTGCTAGATGTGCTAGATTTCCAAAGGAGTGGCTGCTGTAGTCCAAAGCTTTCTGTTTGAAATCTATGTACCTCACCTCTGAAAGGTCTGAGTACTGCAGCTGCTGAAATTAATATTTCTGTTCCCTGCTCCCTGCAGCAGCACAGGTTGTAGGATATCTTGTTTGGCAGGTAGTAGTATAGTAGTATCTATAGCAGCAGAGGGAAAAGCAGAATTGTGGAATATAGTTGAGACAGAACCATGGTTGTTCTCGTTGGCCACAGGTGCCTGTTTGCTGTCCTGCCTTTGTCCACCCACTCTGTGGTGCCAGGGCTGGCCTGCTGACAAGGGAAAGGACAGAACCTGATGAGGCTATTTAGACAATTCACACAGCCTGCCTCTTCTCTGCAGGGGTGAAGTTACTTCAAATACTTGGTCAACAAGCTTGGCTCACAAAAGTTGTTTTCCATGCATAATAAAGCAGAAGTGTTCTTAAAACCGTTGCACTTGAGTTCCCCCATGTTTGCTCCTTGAAGCTGTAAAGCAGAAATCACTCCTAGACCTGGATGCACATAGAGGGCTGCAGAGGTTGTAAGTGGGTCATCTTGGATACATCTGCAGAATGCCTTTAAAAAAAGAGGTTTACATTCAGTGCAAGCAATTACGGAAAAATCCTGACAGATTTGTGATTAGGAGATGAGGAACTGCCATTTATAGAGAAGGGATTAAAGAATATTAACATGCATCAGCTCTCCAGTTCCTGTGACAAATACAAAAAAATAAACAGTCTAATCCATTGTCAATATTCAGAGCAAGATGAACACTGGGCAAACAGAAGAATAATCAGAAAACACCCAGGAAACACTTGAAACTGGGCTGCATTTCCGAGCCAAAATGACTCAATGCCCAAGTGCAGCAGAAGTGGCCATTTGTGACTAAGCTAGGAACATCTTTAACAGGAAAAGCAGGGATTATAGCTGAATGAATGAAACATCCAAGACTTGAAAGTGTTTTAAGTGTGTTTTGTAAAACGAAGTATTCTGGCAGTAATCCAAACAAATCCACTGAAATGCTATTGCTGTCCTGTGAGGAAGTTGGCTATGAAGAAGCCTGCTTCTTCATTTAAGGCCAGCCAGTAGGGAGATTAGGGAGTTCTTAAGGATTTTTCCATCAGCTTGGAAACTAAAATTAAAAAGAAACACTATTGAAAATATTCTCTGTGTTTTAAGTATTTAAAATAAACCTTGCTGTTTGAAGGTGAACCAAAAAAAATTACAGATGCTAACTTGGATGAGACTCATGCTTAAATACAACTACGAAGTAGGAAAGAATTCCCTGGCCTCAGATTAGAAATAAATAGAACTAACAGAAGCAAAATAATGAGGTTTAATAGTTTGTTTACCATGTGAACAGGTGATATGAAACACTGAGATTAAACTGAAGTTGACTGTAGAATTTTAAAGTCCAGAGGGAAGTACCTCTGATGGATATTCCCTGGTTTAAAAAACCATTTTAAGAAGTCAAGACTTCAGAAGAACAGGGTTGCTTCCAGTTCTGGGTGGCAGGACTGTCACTGTCATTCCTGACATGGGGTATTGGGAGATGAGTTGCAGGTTAGGTTCACAGGTGAACTCAGTTCTGTGATGCTGAGGATTGTACATCAAAACATTAGGGGCCTTTCTGGCTCACAGAGAGCAGCATGCAGATTCCCTTTGAAATGCCTGGTTGCACCCAGGACACATGCAGGTCCACCAAACACTAAATGTGTACCAGGCTAGTTTAAACAGCAGCTGCTTCAGGGTCCCTGCAATACAGACCCCATCATAGGCAAGGAGAGAGAGAGAGAGGGCAGAGTTTGAGATGCATCCATGCTTTCAACTTCTTCTGTTCAGCAGTTTATGCACCTTTTTACCTTTTGTCAGTTCAGATGTTCAATCCTAAACCTGCTAGTGGAAAGTATCTAGCATGTATCACAACCTGATAGTACAAAACAATGCTGGGTGCTTTTGAAGTCTTCTACCACTAAGTAGTCATAGCTATGGCAAATGTGAAAGAGAATGGTCCTTTCTGCTACAGTTGCTAAAATTGGCTTCCTGTCTCTGCTTCTGATCAGTATTTGCAGACAAGCAACAATGACAAATAGGTAGAGCATAAATGTTTGATGTGGAGGAGATATGAAACATTATTTCTCTTAAATAAAAGATTTATTTATATCAAGTCAAGAAAAGAATGACTGCATGAATATTTATTAGTCAAGTTAATTTTTCATGGTTTTAAACTGGCAATAGACTGGTTAAATTTAATTTGGAAGGATGGGCAAACTGCTGAGTAACTTGACTTCTTCCCTCCTTACTGTGCCACTCACTTCCATCCCTGATCCTTTATTTACTTCCTTTATTCTTTGCTTTTAAGGTCTTGCTCCTGAGGCCAATAAATTAGTAAACAGTTTGAAAATGATGCCAATGCTGCATGATGAGGCATATGCCCGGGAAACAAAGCTGAACAACTCCCATGAATTTCCAGAGAACACATTGGTGCTCCCGTAAGTACAACTTCCTTGGGGAGAGGAAGGGTTAGGGAGTATCTTGTTATTTTTCAGGTAATTACATCTCTTGACATTTGACATGAAGAATCCATAATGAGATTAGCAAAAATGCTTATATTAGTTTAAAAGAAAAAGTCCACTATGTTTGACTTCACAGAAAATATGTTGGGATATATTTACAATGAAGGGCCTTAGAACTGCCTGAGAAATAACTTTTAAAATAGGCAACAAGTAACCATTTTGGGCAGTCTGTTCCTGGATTTTTTTCTTTGCTTTGTATATTAATTTGCTGCTGTGCAAACATACAAGTATTCTACAGAAACTAAGAAAACTGTGTATACAGCTCCATGTGAATTATCTTCAGCATATGTCTGAAAAAGTAGCATGTAATTAATGCATCTGTGAATAGGCCTCATGCTTTAATTCTGCAGGCTTTCTGTTTATAAAAGATCTAAAAGCTGACTGTTTTTCCCAAATTTATGCAACATTATGATAATAAGCGATGAGCTTATAATTAATCTGCATTGCTTCTTAACTGTTGGGCAATGATTAATAAGCTTATAGGTTTTATTTAGAGGGCAGTATGCTAATTCGAAATATTCCCCAGCTGTGATGAATGACTGTACCCCTGTAAATGTGCTAACTTGGCACAAAGGATGACTTTACACAGTTGTTCAAAAATAAATGGGACCATATCTGGTTTGCTGTGAGTAAAAACAGATATTCAGTAATCTTTAAGTCGAAAACCAGGATATTCAAAGAAAATACAAGGTTTATTAATTTTTTTTCTACTTCATATTGAAGTCTCTGTATAAAGCTTTTAAAAGTAACCACTTAAAGGCAGATAACAGCAAAAGGAGTAGAGGGAAAACGAATAAACTCCCAGTGCAGTAGTATTATATGAATATACAGTTTGTGTTAAATATGATGCTTACACTAAGAAAAATGGAGCTCTATCATGATGCTGTGCTTGAATAACTTTTAAATACTTAAGGGATTAGAAACATAACTAAAACTATGTTAATATACCCATATGAGTCCTAAATATACTTCTCCTGCACATCCTTTCCACGAAAACCAGAAAAGCTTAAAACAATCATTCACCTCAAAAAACCTGAGGTTTAAAAACTAATCTTGTCTTGTTTTTCTGGCACTGCTGAGTGCTGGTTTTGGAGGTTAGTTATGGCAATTTGCCATCATGTCTTTTGTGCTAGCCAAGTGATATTTTAACTAGGTGGTTGAGAAATATTGTGAGTTCCTGAGGGGAGAAAATTTTGTGAACTTTGTGTATCTGTGTGTAACGTCAATATAAGAGGAATGACATGATCTCTTTTTAGAGAGAGACGTCAGAAGTTGAAGACAAGGCCGGTTTCTGGTATCAGGATGTCATGTATTATTTAGACAGCACATTCTCAGGGGAGCTTTCTTGTCACAGATTTTCAGCTGACTTCCAAAGTTACTCTTAGCTTGTGTAAATGTGATATCCAGCAAGGCAGTTTTTCATGTGAAATCTGACTTCTTAGGTACAGTATATCAGTTTAAACACGTTGTTTAAATGCTCTCTCTGCTGTATGCAAGTCTTACAGGCTTCATAGGGGGAGTGGGTCTGGAGGTTTTATTAGAAGTCTCAGGTGACTTGAAAAAGGGAAATGTGACTAGCATGGGTCTTTCTCGTGAGAACATTTTGCTACGTTTCATAAACAAAGATAAAGTTTGGATGTTTTGCAAACAGCGTCTCCAGATTGGGGCAGTTCGGGCTTGGCCGGTTAGGCCCTAGGGGGAAGTTTCTAGCTGACCAATCTGGGTAACCTCTGAAAACTCTATATATATGGAAATCAAAATAATAAAGACACTTTTCTCTTTTCTTGTCTGAGAACCTGGGTTTTCTCTCAGCTAGCGGCTCAACAGCGACAGGGAAATATTGTACCCATCTTAAAAAAGGATAGAAATGAAGATCGTGGGACCTGTCAGCCTCTCCTCTGTGCCAGGGCAGGTCATGAAACAGAGCCTTCAAGAAGCTCTGCTAAGGCACATGGAGGATGGGAAGGTGATTTGGGACAGCTAGCACAGCTTTACCTGAGCTTCTGTAAAACCTTTGATATGGTCTCCTACAACATCCTTCTCTCTAAATTGGAGAGAGATGGATTTGATGGGGGAACTGTGCTGAGGATGAGGAATTGATTGGATGGTTACAGCCAGAGGGTGGTGGTCAATGGCTCAGAGTCCTGATGGACATCAGTGACAAGTGGTATCTCTCAGGGGTCCATACTGGGACCAGTGTTGTTTAATATCTTCATTAATGACATAGACAAAGGAATCAAGTGTTCAGCCAGGAAAAGAGAATGCTTTGGGGTGATGTAATTTCAGCCTTCCAGTACCTGAAAGGAGCCTACAAAAAAGATGGAGAGGGACTTTTTACAAGGTTACTTAGCGACAGGACAGGGGAAGATGGCTTCAAACTGAAAGACATAGATTTAAATTAAATACTAGGAAGAAATTATTTACTGTGAGGGTGGTGAGGCCTTGGCACACGTTGTCCAGAGAAGCTGTGGATGCTCCATCTTTGGAAGTGTTCATGGTTGGATGGAGCTCCAAGCAAGCTGGTCAAGAGTAAGGTGTCTCTGCCCATAGCAGGGGGGTTGGCATTGCAAGTTCTTTAAGGTCCCTTCCAACCCAAAGCATTCATGATTCTATGAAATTCACTCCTGGTTTTTCATAGTTTGTATTGCCATAAATATATACTAGAACTGCAAATGGGAACAGAACACTATTGCAGATGCTGAGAGAAGGTAATCAACTTTTTCATGCTCCAAGCACCTTATTTCGGAAAATTTTTCAAATCCATGCAATATCCTGATCTTTTCCATAGCCTTTGACTGTCCTCCAGTGTAAATGTTGAAGTATCTATCACAGTTACAGCTGACAGGGAACTTCCCATCATTCAGGCTATCTGAAGATGATCCTGTTAAACATGCTCTGGATGGCTCTGCTTGGAAGAGTGAGTAAGAAGGGCAGAGTTGGCCCCCTAGCAGTTCTTTGTTATCTGCTTGTTGGCTGCTGCATTTGGAAATAGAAAGATATCCCAACTGTTAGAATAAGGTAAGAAAGGGTGAAAATGATGGATATTCTTTCAACTTCCAACCTTCAGAAAGGTAGCAGAAAATATTAATTAATTAATAATAGGGTTCTTTTATTATTGGAAAGCTAAACTGCCAAATTGAATCTATATGTAGTTGACTTTATTCTGAGAGGTTAGACAGTTAATGTGGAGAAATGAGCATGTTTTGTGGGGTAAAACACATGCTCTGTGGGCAGTCCATTTGGCTGCCAAATCACAGGTCTTTGAAGAGTCAGATTTCTTGAGAAAGGCAGGTGGAGAAAGGGAGAGCTGTGGTCCTTGGAGGTAGGGAGAGCAGACAGCATGCTTGGAGCTAGGACAACCTCACTGTGATTCCATAACCATCATTGCCTTTGATAAGGCCCCTCCAAATCTGGGATTCTGTATAGATAGATGTTTGACTGTCTAGACACTTTTTCATCTTTGGTCTCCATCTGCTGGGCTTCACACTGAGTGGTGTTTGAAAGTGTCACATTCCTCAGCCCCACAGGTACTTCTGGTTTGGGTTGGGCTTTTTCCCCTGTCATAGTTGCTAAGGTTTGTTTTTCTTACGCTTGGAGCAGTCTTTTCCCAGCTGTCAAGGCTGCACTTGTACAGTGGCCAGGAGTTGATCACCAAGGAGTTGTTTATGGTCCTGAGATCTCTGTTTTCAAACTATGCCAGTATTTTAAGATCTTTGCTATTAATGCATCTTCAAACTCCTCATAATGAGGGCAGCTTGGTACATAAAGAACACTTCCATCAAAAGGTGACAACAAGTCTGATAGGCTGGGACTGGGCTTTTACACAGTTAGCCTATTACTAGCAAAGACAGCAGTTCACTTGAAGAACCAAGATAACTTTATTCTGAGATCTGAGGTCAGAGAAACTGAATCGATCTTCAAAAGCCACAAAAATGAACCCAAATTATAAGGCTCTTAAGATACTCTTTGTGTCAGGAAAGAGTATCTATTTATAGGGTATTTATTTATACTTATTAAATGATGGAAAAGTTGTTGCAACTCTTCTTTTGACCCTCCTATAAACATTGGGAGTTTATGGATTCCTCTTAATAGCTTACAAAGCATTTTTAAACCTTAAGGCTTTGTATTGACTTTTGTTAGAACTCAGTTCCAAACATAAACAGTGTAATTCTGGATTCTTCTTTTCTGACTTTAGTTTTGACAGCTCCCCTGTGCCTTGTAAGTTGTATGTATTATTAAGTTAAATTTAGGTATTCATGCTTTAAACCATGGACATCTAAACAGGGAATTTAATTTCCTGATTTAAGACATTTTTCACCTAGATTTGGGGGATGGGGAGGAAAAGAGGAAAAACTAGTGATTTAAAGAAAAAATCAGAAGTGATGAGATGATATTAGCACTAAAATTTTTTTCCCCAATTCTCTTTCTTCATAGTGTCTCTAAGCAAAACAAGAGAATTTTTTATACAATCATCGAGCTCACACCACTGCTTGATTCCTCCAACATGACACCAGATGATTGGGCCAAAATTGCAAAGAAACTTGAGGTACAGTGCTGTGGGATAAGAATTCATTTTTCACTTAAACAAAACCACCAGTATAACTAGTATTCTTAGCAAGATAAAACAATTCAGTAGTGCTGTATGTGTTTATTTGTTTTTTAAAATGTAAATGTTAAGAATCTTAGTTACCTGCTAAGTACTGTGCTTGCAAAGTTTGGTGAATTTTTTTTAATTTGAAAATGTTGTAAAGTCCTTAAAGTTATGTCATTCTTCCAAGGATAAGCCATGCCATAATTCCATGCAATAAAATAAATAGAAAAAATGCAGCTATGATTGAATAAGGTATGCAATATATAGGTTGATGTGTCCTAAAATGTTGACTTGAGTTCACTGTCCAGAAATGTTGCATAAAGTCCTTAGGTGTGGGTAACTTAACTGAAGGTTGCTTAGTTACACCTCATTTGAGTGTTCAAATAGCTTAATAGTTGGCTATTGTCATAGAAAATAATTTAATGTCTTTATGCCTTTCTTATTCTGGACACACATGGACTCAACTTGCTTTGGCTTTGCAACCAGTAGAAAAAATTGCTACTACGGTTAGGTTTTCCACAGTGGAAAATGTTTAAAGCCTTAGATATTTCTGCATATATAGATAAACTCATTACATCCTTCTCTAGAATAAAAAAAATTCAGCATTTCTGTGCTCCTGTCCCTTGTTTGAACTTAGCTGTGTGCTTTAAAAGAAAAGCAAAACTGCAAAACACTTCAAATGCTTTGCACCAGGAATTCATACATAGTTGACAGAAATAAATAACTGTGGGGCTAGGAAGATACTGCTCTTCCACTCTGTGATTATGGGCTTTCCAGTGTAAATTCCCTTCTTCCACCACACTGTAGCAGTGCATGAACAGTTCAATAATGCAGGAAATGATGCTGAAGATTCAGGTAACAGTCTTTCACCTTTAGGCTCTCTAATCCTGAAACCACCAAACTAGGGAGGTTGCTTGTCCTATCAAATGCATCTTGCCCAGGCAAAGAAGAGATGGAGCTGGTGTGTACATGGAAAGTCTCCAGGATGGAGCAGGGGTGCAGCTGGGCAAAGAGAAGGCAGCAATCCCATGCTGAAGAGAAGAGAATTTACCTTTTTTTCTTATTGGCATATTAGTTTTTATTACACAAAAAAAATGGGGTTTTTTTTTCTTGTACACAGAATGCAGGTTCTCTGCATGTCCAGTTTGTGTAATCCAAATGAAGAGTGCTGAGAAGGTAAAAAAAAGAAACCTTTTCAACTCTCCAGGTTGTGTACAGACACTGCCACTTTGTGTTCATCTTGAACACGTGCCTGGCACAGCTGTAACATGCTGATGATTTTCCAGACTAAAACATTTCAAGATATGGGATATCTCCTAAATTGGCAACCTCATCTTTTACATTATGAAGCTTAAACCAAACTATGTTCTTCTGCATCTGATAAGGCTTCTAAGGCTGAAAATACTTATGAGTGTACTGATTTAGAGAGGATAGTGGCTATTTCTGTGATCTTGGCCCTTCTGGGAACCTCCTTACCTTTTTGCTGCCTTGGTGAATGGTTCCAGCATGGTTTTTGCATCACATTATAATTTGGCCTGCAGAAAGACCGTGCAACACCAGCAGTTGTTGTGTTGGCTATGTTCTTAGAGATAAGCAGAAATCCCCTGAAACTTCCAGTAGGCAGCAACAGGTAGACATGAGTATCAGTGAAGACATAGCAAAAGGACCAGTAGGAACCTACAGATGAGCTTGTAGGTGACCTTATTATCAGGAGATGACAAGTGTGTGTGCCTAGTGTAACATAAGGAGTGTAATTGTGTTTATAACTCCTTTTTCCTCCCTATGCTGGCACTTCATATATCTGCTTAGAGTTCTACGTAATCCTTTTCCATGTTATCAAATTACATTGGTGTCTCTCCCTACAGTGTTTGTTACGTTCCTCACTCTTAAAGTAGCTGAACCAATTCCTTTCCCTTCCAAAAGCCAGCAGATGACTTTATTCTAACAGAATGAGCAGTGTGATTCATGGCTTTACATTAAAGAAAATCCACCTCCTGTGTGGAATTGTATGCAGATTAAAATGATTATAAAATTCTTTTTGAGATTGCATGTGCCTGGTAGGGTAAGGACCTTCTCAAAAACCAGCAGGTGAATGTACATTTGTGAACAAGAAGCCTCTTGTTCATGTTTCTGCTGTGGAAAGGATGGCTTTCCATCAGAAGAGGGCACTCTGACACTGGAAGTTTGCCTGTGTGCCACATGGATTAAATGGACTGTTATTTCCCCTATATTTTGATAGCCCTGGTTTGCCTAATCTGTTCCTGTAAATGGTGTAATCCCTGAAGTAAAAGCAGCAACAAGAAATCAGACTATACGACTAATTTGCATATGTTAACATTCCTGTTTAAAGCCATTGCTAAGCTTTTCTTAATTAGCAGTCTTCTGGTTTAAAAATGCTGCATTAATATGTATACATAGAAGAATCTCTTTGACTGTTCCATAATTAGAATTACTGGCTCTAGTGCTCAGTGTCCGATTAACCCTTAACTGTATTTAAACTGGAAACAAGATAACTTTAGGAGGAATCGTGTGTGCAATATCCTATAAAGCATTGTGCTGTTGCCTGCATCAGTGAAAGTCATGCACAGTGTACCTCACCTGCTGGTGCCAGGGCTTTGCTTTAACAGAGTGAAAACTGTCTCTCCACCTCCAGGAGCACTACGAGAAGTACGATGGTTTTGTGATCCTTCATGGTACTGACACTATGGCATACACAGCTTCAGCCTTGTCCTTCATGTGTGAGAACCTGGGCAAGACTGTTGTTCTGACAGGATCTCAGGTAATGGAATTAATTTGTAGTTGAAGCAGGAATCCTCATGTTTGGTTTTTATATGCAGAACTTGGTTGTATCCTGATTATCACTGTACAGCTTAGCAGTGCAGGACAGGCCCATGGCCAGGGTTGGTCACAATGCTGATAAAAATGAGTGAGAAATGACTGGCTCACCAGCTGAGGATCTGCCCCATAATTTTATCATTAATGACTTTACAACTCTGTACCAAATCAGAGCAGGAGTTCATTATGGCTGAGGCCAGATGCTTCAGAGAAAGACATAAAAGCCTGTCATTGGCCATTGTGCATTAATCGGTTTACAGGAGAAGCATTTTTCCAGCCTCAGGTGGCCACTGGTTGTTAGCTGTCTTCTTTTCTTTAGAAGCCCTGAAGCATAGTATTTTTTACTTCATCAGTTGTTATCTCAACTTACGTTACTCATGGTTTCTGTCTTTATAATTTCTTTAATAAACTTAAATCATTATATGCATTTTTGATAATTTCTGTTCCACAAAGCATCTAATATGGTCTGTTTCCTTTCCTCTAAAGGCAACATATATTAATTTTCATCCTCTTAGCTGGAGATCAGCCCTTTGCATATTGTCTGAGGGGGGAGGGGTTGTCTTACTAGAATAGCTTGCTTGAGTGTAAAATACAGCTCTAATCACAAAGGAGAGATGAAACATCACATTGTAAAATTCCCCTCCCCAATCTCATAACTTCCCTTTCACATGTGGTCTATTTGAAGTCAAAATACAAAAGTCTAGGAAGGAGTAGGCTCCCACTTGCTGTCTTGACGTGGGGTAGTCTAGTCGTGATACATCAGAGTCAAAGTTTTGCCTTCTTTTCAATTTTATTGCTTGGAGATCTACCTGACCTATGATCCAGCAAGGCAGCTTGTGATTTTTCTTTTTATAATTGCTGAAAGAAGCACTCTGTGTTAATAAAGAGGCAGTCTGAAAAGGCATGGAAATCATCACTCAGCAGACTGAATTTCTGCTTTTAATCTTGCCCTTTTCTGTCAGTGGTAACCTGCTGGCTCAGTTTTACTATGCTGTGAGGAAAGATGGTGCAAGAGAGCTGTTGTGAAGCCCGTAGTGACAGTTCTGTATGAACTGGGGGTGTTGTTTTTTCTCTGTATCATCACTTCTCCTATGCCCAGTCACTTCTAACTCTGCCTACTTGCTAGTTTTTATATTTTTCCTGAACCAGTGTTAATATTCTCAATCACATTAGAAAAATCTCTGTATTAGTATTTAAGCACTTAAATTATAGAATTCTGTTAAGCAGAGAGAGAAATCCTGCCATCTGCTGCATTCTGCAGTAGTTTGGGGGAAGAAGGAAAACCTTTTTTTTAAAATCATAAATCATTGTTACATAAATTATCCATGTATTTGTATTGCATAAGTTGGACTCATTTTTTCTGCTAAGTAGGCTTTACATAAGGGCCAGGGTGTAATTCCAGTCTCTGCTCTTCAGGTCCCCATTTACGAGCTGCAGAATGACGGCCGAGACAACCTGCTGGGGGCACTGCTGATGGCTGGGCAATTCGTGATTCCTGAGGTCTGTTTGCCTGTGAAGACCATCTCAGAAGCTGCATTTCTCTAGCCAGGACCCATACTTAAATACTCACTAAATATCTGGTAGGCAGTGAGGAATTAAGCAGGAAGGTGAATCGATTCCACTGAGGTAACAGTGCTTGCATGGCAAAGTACGTGCGTGTTCTCACATTGGTCTATCCCTTTTGCCCATGCACAATCTAGCAGCACTCTCAAGTCTGAAATTTATGCTGCAGCAGACTTGAAACTGGAGGTTCTCTTGCAAATATGTGGGATCTGAAACACTTGTAAGTCAGTTTTTTAACTGAATGTTACTTTGAAGTTCTACAGTCGCTACAGAATTGGTAGGAGTGTCTTCTAGCTCTGTTCCTGAAAACTGAAGTGTCAAGAGTGATAGACCTAATGAACATGGAGGTACCTTCATAGTCCCAGCACCCTGCCTTTAAAGATGTATGTGCTGTGCAGCCCAAAACTCAGAGAGAAAATGGGTCAAGTTACACCTTGTTTTACTTCTGCCATGCTCCCAAAGCCAGTTCTTGTAAGACAGCAGCAATAGCTGACTGGCCAAGATCTTAATAACTGATAACAGCTTTGAGGGATCTCTTTTCCTTCAAGTTGACAAACTTTAATAGACTTGAGAAGGAACATAATTATTTATGCATGGTAACTCTTTTGGAAGTTGTCCTCATTTTCACCATGCCTTTCGTTATGTTTTAGACCCTGAATAACTGATGAATTTATTAAAAAGTTCACACTCTTTCTTTCTTCCATCTCTGAAGTGGACTCAGGCAAATTTGCTGTCTCCTAGAGGATTATGAAACTAGTTAGCTCTTAACTTGTTTTGTTCTTAAATTCTTAAACCAATGTGTGACAGATGTGCCAACTCTTTTTGAAAGGGTTAGACTTGTAAACATCTACTAGCCTCTGAGTTGCTTTCAAGATTTAGAAAACACTTTATAAAGGACGGACTACAGTATTTATCTACTGCATCTTTTAATTACTGGCTTATTCATAGACCTGTTTCTTTACTTGTCTTGCAGGTGTGCCTGTATTTTTATAATAAACTGTACAGGGGAAATAGGGTGACTAAGGTGGATGCTGGGAGTTTCAATGCCTTTTCCTCACCTAACCTGCCTCCACTTGCAAATGCTGAGGTTGATATTACAAGTAAGCAACATCATCTCTTAAGCCGTGTAATTTATGCTGCATGCAATAGAACTGTAGCTGAAAAGAACCTGTGCTTGTGTAGTTGAAATATTGTTTTTAAAGTCAAATATCTTTGAAAGTCCTGTAGCTTGACTTCACTTCATCTGTGCTGAATCTGTTTAAATATTAGTAAGGCTGAGACTTTGTGACTCAGCTGCATTTATCTATTGAATATAGATGTGAGCTAGACTGACTATGACTAGAGATCCAGACTAACCAGAGGGAATGTTGCCCCTGTGTCAGGAAAAAGCTTGCTCCAAAGATAAAATGAGGGAGTTAGGACTGAAAGAACAAAGAGTTTCATCTCATTAATGACCATGCTGGGCTCTGAAATCAGGGAAAAAAATCATTGCAGAGTACTTGCAGCTTCAACAGATTCTCTGTTTGATGCATGTCATTGTGTAAGATGTTTTACTGGATATTTAGGACCTGTCTGAACTGCAATCACACTGACAACAGCAGACCTAAAATTTGTGAAGTTTTTTTCCCCAAACTTGACTCAGGCTCCATGTAATTTCTGTGTCTGTTTCTTAAGGAGGGGAAAAACTACATGAAGATTTCAGAACCTGTTTGCAAAGTCATTAGATGACTGTTCTTGGATAAAGGGCTCCCTTTCTTTGGAGAGGGAAGAAGAGAAACACATTTGGAATCTAGCCAAATGAGGAGCTGCCAGAAAACATACTAAAGGACAGTTTTAAAAAATACGAGAGTTGCTTTTGGATAGACTAGGTATTAAAAAGGAGTAGGGCTTGGTGACAGTCTCCATTAGTACAAAAAAAGATGTAGGAGGAGCAGGAGGGTGTTCCTGAATTCTTCTGCTAAGTGCCTTTAGTGGCAGTAGGAGACCTAGCCCTTTGCCATGCAATGTGCCATTCTGAATGGATTCTACTGCTAGAAAAAGACATTCTGTGATCTGGAAAAATAAACTTCTCCCTTCCATCTAATGAGTGGGAGTCTCTTAACAAAGTTTCAGGATCAAAGCACTGTGTTTGTAGCAGTCAGACACAAACTGAGGAAGCCTGTGAAATACTGTAGTTGTCTGCAAGACATCTCTCAGGTAGAGAGTCTGCCACTGTTGTGTTACTCTGCTGTGTCAAATAGGATGTCTCTGAAATCAGCGGAAATCCTGTCAGTTGATTGTTGCAGTAAATTGGGGAAAATATTTTTTCTTGAGTTTTTATGAACTGCATCAGAGTATGAATAAATTCCGTTTACTGACTGATCAATAATGAAATCAAGCTGCAAATTGCATGCTATTCCTCTTTTGGATTTGAATGAACTGTTTTGTGATTCCTTGTCTAGAGTAGAAAAATGAGAAAGTTATTAAGCACTTCCCTTGGCCTATATTGGGTCCCATTATCTTTTCAGTAAATGCCTCATTGGGATCAGTGGGGATTTCTGATTTAAAAACTGATGGTGTGATAGGCTCAATTTTTATTTGCTTCAGTTGATTACCCAGTTAGGGTAGCATCATTTATCCAAGATGACGGTGTCACTATTGAAGGATTGTTTCATTTTGAAAGAACATAGTTTATAGTTGGAGCAATCTACTGGTGCTGCTTTATTTTGTCCAAAGTAATTGTTTGAAACATTGCTGTCTCCCTTGAGTTTGCTTGTACAGTCCTTGTATGAAGCTTTCATGGAGACAAGGAACCACTTGGGCTTTTAAAAACAAACCAAACAAATCTAGCATCTTTTAACTTTTATTTTTTCCCCAAATGACTTTATATAATATGTCTTAATCCTCCTGTAGACAGGGCTGACTCTGGCTGATTCAACATTACGGAAAGCAGCCTGAGGATGTCAGGAGGAGTAGGCCATGTGAATAAACTCTTCCTCTGGCTCCCCACTTCTAACAAAGCTGGAAAGGAAAATTCCAGGGAAGCAGAAGGGGAGAGGTGGCAGGATGGAGGAAGTGGGGAGTGTAATGAGATCATGGGTTGGTGCACAGGAATGAGAAGACAAGCTGTTCATGGCTGGCAGAGCATATAAAGTTCACGTCAGAGCTAGAGAGGACAGGGAAAAGCTTAGTCCTCTTCCCTCCCTTACTCTTCCAGATCTCTTTTTCATTTATGATACCCATTTTTCATCCCATTCCCTTTTCAGATGAGGCTCCCAGTGGATTGCTAATCCTGTAACTGGCTGCGTTCTCAGCCAGATCCTTAGCTGATCCTCAGCCAGATCCTTAGTTAGCAATGCTTAAGAGTTGTGTTACCCAGTTCTAGATGAGCCAGTACATCAACTTCTTAGGACTTTCAACTTAGCACAAGAACTTCCTGTAAGAAATGAAAAATTCTGGCCCAATCCTGAGCTGAGTAAGAAACCTAATGCCAGTGGGAAATACTTTTGCAGCAGAATCAGAAATCTCTGTGTGAAAATGGACAGTATAGAAATAATAAAAAGGATTTCTAAAATCTCAAAGCTTATCGAATAAAAGACCTTACCATATTTCTTCCATATTTTGGAAACAGGAGAGACAAGAAGGACTATTTGACTTGAAATGCATAAAGATTCTCAGTATATTTTGTAATTGATTACTCTCCTCTATTCTTGGTTGTCGTAATGAAGCACACATGAAACTTGCTTTGTTACTGTAGCTGGACTTTCTTCATCACACGTGCATGTGAATCCTGGAGTGGTGCACATGTACAGGACCATACAATGAGAGACAACCTGTGCAGGGGACAGAGCCAGTGTGACTGTGTGTGCAGATGTGCAACAGCAGCAGAAGGTTAGAAGGCCCTTTTGGGCTCTTCTACTCACAAATCTCATTAGAGAGAAGCTATTAGTCACTGGCCAAGTCTGCATCTTGATTGGTTATTTATACAGAAAGCCCAGATCATTTATGTGTTGAAGCAAATGCTGGCTCTCTTCACTGAAGTGCTTTTGGTCCCCACTCCATTCTAAGTAGGCACCTTGGTAGTTGCAGTGACACCAGTTAATTTAAATATTCGTTCCCAAAGATGTATGTAGATTGTTTTATAACTGCCAAAAAAGGGGGTCTGTGCTCATTTGCCTCCTTCAGGAGTTTGCAGCCATAGGTTGGCTGTGCTCCCCACCCCTCTGCTGCTGCCATGAATTGTAATGAATGCTGGGACAGCTTATATAAGGGTAGGGCTCACCCATAGCCCTGCAGAGAAGGATGAGAGGAAGGCACTGCTGTTTGTCTGGAGCTCTGCAATCAAGAAAAGCTGTATTTCTTGTTTGATTTCATAACTCAGAATTCAGTCACCACTCCTAAGGGAGGTGTCGCTCTGAGTTGCTGTTCTCCTGTTATAAGTTGAAACCTGCACTGTGGCAGAGGCACTGTTTAACAATGGGGGGGTTTCTGCTTTCTGATCTGTGTAGAATTACTTTTATTTTAAATCTGGTTGATGGTTTTTTTTGCACTAACCCCATCACCATATTTTATTTATGTGTATGAATAAAACTGCGTAAGATAAGGATGTAATTTTTTGACAGTAATTTTAGAGGCCATAGTGTTTGGTGTGGAGGGGGAGATTTGAAATACCAGACTATTGTTTATGTGATGGTTTGGTTTGGAAGAGCAAACAGAAGGCATTAATATCTTGAATGCAGTCTCCTTGATTAGAGCAATCTATTCCAAGCCATGGGATAGTATGTAAATAGCCATTACTTCTTTATTTTATGTACATTGATTTAGAAACATTCTCTTCTGCTGGGCCATACCAGCAGCTAGCTTGTGTTTGTTCCTCACGTTTGTATCCACATTTACATGATGCATTGTGCTGTGTCAGTTAAACACTTCACAAGCACAGGCCACCCAGAGCAGGTTACTGTTTTCTGTGCTGTGCCAAAACTGAGCATCCCTAATTAATCACGCTTATCCATATGATAAAAAACTGTTTTAAATACCAATAGATGCAGCTTTTTGTACTTCACTTGCTTGTATATGAGTTTCTTAAGAACTGTTAGTGATTCTTATGTTCTTTGGGTTTTTTAACTTGTAAAAAAAGAAGATTGCTGTGTGGTATGACACAGCAAGACAGCTGGTTTGTTCAGAAAAATGAAGATTCTTGAACTTAGTTATGTGACATAAATATTGTTCCTTTTTGGTGATGTAAACTTTGAGATGGAGGATGCAAAGGTTGTGTTAAAATTTTTTTTCCCTGCATGATGTCCTGCCTCACAACAGTTCTGAGTAAATCTCAGAAGAAGTCGGGCTTTTATGTATATTTGTTTGTCTTTGGCTCTTGCATCACATTTGCCTTTTGTTCTGCCTTTTAGGCTTGTTTGGCAAATGGAAAACTGACATCTGTGGAGTCTGCAGCACCAAACACGTTATGTAGGCTGACGAGGTTCACGACCAAGTGAATGTTAACTCAGGGGCAGGGCAATCTTTATATTTTTTTTAATATAATTTGGAATTACATCACTATACTATGTCTGCATGCATTAAATTTATCTTGGAGATGATATGTTGTTTGGTAGAGTGTACTCCAAGAGTACAGGTATAGGCCTGGTGTAGGTCTGACTTCTGAACCTGTCCTCTGATCTCTTTCCTTGGTCTTCTGCTTTTGGCAGTGTCTTAGTGCTCCATGCCAGGGCAGGTTTCCTCAGTTCATTCTTCAAGTTGGTTACAGGCACCAGGGATGCTCACAGCTGCCAAACGTAGTAGAATGCATTTGTGGAGTTTTGGCAGGGACTCCTCCCTTATGGAGGATAAAAGAAAAGCAAGCTGTGATACAATTTTATTGCCATCCCTTCTTAGAGAGGAGGCTGCTTTTAAAGAGTTAACCTGTTTTTTAGAAGCTTGAGATTCATTGCTAAACACTGCTGCTTAAAGCACAGTCCTCATGAATGAATGTGGTTAGCCAGGCCCATAAACCTCACACAGAACAGATGCACAGGCTCTGCACTTACCTGGGCTCCTCATGCAGGTCTCTAACTGGCTCTGCAAGGGTCATGGAGGCCTTTGAGAGCTGCCTGGATAACTCCTAAGTCCAGCCAGGTGGTTTCAGAATCATGCTGGACAGCTTATCAGAAAGAAGGAAGCTGTAGAAATGGTCTATATTTCTATTCTCCCCATCCCGGGGCAGTAGGAATCCATGTGCTGAAATGTGAGTGGTTGGACAAAAAGATGCCAAGCCAACTGCTTGTCACCCATTTAATGGCACATGGCATATTTTAGAAAGAACAGAGGCTGTAGTTGCTGACAGGGAAGGAAAGTTCATAGAGTTTTACAGAAGACTGCTATATTCTGTCCTGACTTAATGGATTGTGTAGTTTTTAGTGTCTCTGATAATGTGGCAATAGAGCAGACTTCAATGGAAGCTTTTAAATGTACTTTTGATTTTTTTTTTTGCAAGTGGCTGTCTGCTGATTGCAAGAAATTGCAACAGTAATTGGTGTGAGTAACTCTCTGCATGGCTGAGAGCAAGTCGATTTTATGCACGCTGATCTTTTATCTGTCTTGCTGCTTGGGAGTTTCTCCAAAATCTCAAAAGCTTAACTCCTGATGGGGAAGCAGGCAGCTTTACAGCATGGTCTGTTTTCTTGGAGACACAACGCTCTGAGCTGTTGGCTGCTGTTTGTTAAACCTCTTCCACTGCCTTGGAGGAGCTGTCAGTGTTACCAATGCTGCACTCCTACAAAGAAGTAGTAAAATTTTGAAATCAATAATGCATGACCTGGCTTCTAATAATGCAACACAAACAAACAATTAGTTAAACAGCTGGCTTCTGTCTCTAAATGTATAATCGGAGTTAATTGAATCCTTGCTATTTTATTTAATCATTAATAACTACCTAATAAACTCTGGAGGTGATTAGCAGCAACAGTAACTGCATTTGTCATCTCTTACATCTGAGAAGATCAAGGTCTGTTTTCTAAACGTGAATCCAGGCTTCTATCAGGTCAGCTACATGACAGTGAAGTTCAGGTCAGTGTATGGCAAATAAATATCTCACCTGTGCCAGACCAGCTACTAATTCTGTCTTAAATGGTCCTTCATTTCCTGTTTCAAAAGTGCATTGTCTCATTAATCCCCTGCCTAAGAACAATTTTAAAAACAGTTGTAAGCATGAAGTACTTCAAGTGTACTTAATAGTACGTCTTAAATTAAAAAGGCTATTTCTCTTAATAGTAAACTGGGAAACAGTGTGGAGAGCCAATACCAAAAAGAAATTCCGAGTTCACACCAATATGAACAGGAATGTTGCACTTCTGCGGATCTTCCCAGGAATCACTGCTGCTGCTGTAAGTGTCACCACTTCATTTTGGAAGTGGGTGAAGTGATCCTCAAATACTTGTAAGAAAGCTGCATTGTTTGGAGCAGTGGTTGGTGTTTTGGAGGGAAGGGAGAGGATCTGTTCTCTTCTGATAAGCATTTTTTTGAAATATCAGGGCATTCAAAGACTATTTTCATATGCCATAAACAATTTATAAAAGCTTTTCAAAAATCCTTTGTATAACCTGCCTGGTCTCTGGAACTTACAATTAATTTCTTATCAGGGCTTATAAATAGGTCAAGTGTGGTTTTCTAGACAGGTGCAAGCTACAATGACTAGGGAAATACTCTCCTGCTGCATATTGAGGCATATTAATAGATATCTTGTCAAAGAATAGACAGTATGGTGGGTGGAGTGTGATTATTTCTACAACTCATGCTTCTTTTTTAAGGTTTATTTTGTCTCACACTGATGGTTAGCATGACCCTCAGCATTCACACAGAGCTGAAAATGAAAAGTGGGATTTTGCTGCCGAAAATGAGAAGTGGGATTTTTTTGCTTTTAGAAATTATTTTGCATACTGTGATTTTAGGTAAATTAGTCTTTAAATTATTGTCTAATATTAGTTCCATTAAATTGACAGGTCTTTTGTGGCTCTTGCCATCTTAAATTGAATCTAGTAGTTTAAGCAGCACTCCTCAATTATATCACCATTCTTTTTAGGTGAATATGAACAGATGGAAAGACAGAGGGGTGGTGTATTTGCAATAAAACTCCAACTGCATAGTTAGCCTCATGGGGGTTTACAGTGTATTGCATTTAGCATATGTGATCAGCAAGGAAACGTCCAGGTTGTTTAAAATGCATTTTTCTAGGAAGAGAACTTTGCTAGGCATTCTCTCACAGTGAGGCATAATATCTGCTTCAATATCAACTGGCCCAGAATGTATTAGTGTCTCTGAGTTAAAGCAATTTGGTTTTGGGTTAAAAAACTTCATGCTTCATTAGCATGTTCTTTCCTGAAAGGTGAAACACTCTCTTTCTTAGGCAGACATTGGTTAACAAAACTCTCTGCTAAAGCAAAAAAAAATCTGAGCAGGGGTGTGGAGTTCTAATCTCAGTTAATAATTCAACATTTATTTCATAAGTATAAATGTACCTTTTTGTTGCACCAAACAGTGGTGCAACAGTACAGCCTGTTAATGGCACTTGAACAATAGCATCCTTTTTCACATAAGGTAATGACTGTACCAAACAGTTTATTTGAAATCTAACCCTCTAGAAATTTTAAAGGAAGCCAGAGAGAGAAAGTCTCATTTTTTTAAAGCTTATTCTACAGTCTCAGTTATTGCAAATTGGAAGCATGGAAGGGTGTGAGAAGATGATGGTAAGGCATGAGAGCCTGTAAGACTATAGCAGGAATAGACCATTTTTAAAAATGCTGTGCCATATGTGAAAATTTTAAGGATGACTTAAACATGCCTTTTGTCTCTCTTCCCTGTCTTGTTTTTAAACAGGTAAAAGCATTTCTTCAGCCTCCAATTGAAGGCATTGTACTCGAAACTTATGGAAGTGGCAATGCCCCAGACAAGAGAGAAGACTTGCTGGAAGAACTGAGGAAAGCAGCTGAACGCAAAGTGGTGATTCTGAACTGCACCCAGTGCTTACGTGGGGCTGTAAAAACTGTCTATGCTACAGGACAGGTGAGGGGTGTGCAACCACTTCATTCTCCACTGCTGTGTAAAAGAAACATCCCACTGATACAACTTGATTGTAAACTTCCAGTAGTCCCAGTGTATAAAACCAGGTTTATTAACTGTAAAGTTGTTGCTCATAAAATAACTACATCTGAAAAATCGTAAGCTGGAAGCATTTAAATATGTATCTACAAACAGGATCCTGTTGCTCTCAGTCTGAATGGTTGAAATAGTGATTGCTCACTCCTGTCATGTGCAGCACTCCAGGATACTTTGCATTAGATCTGTAGTATCTCTCTCAGAGGGATTCCATTGAGCTAAAAGCTATCTTAGGGGTCAGATGATCAAATAAAGTTGCATTTGATAGGATAACAGTTGCTTAGCTACAGTGTAGGAGCATGAAGAAAGCCTGTAGATGCAAGCAATATTCCAAATCCCAGTTCTTTATTTGACTGGAAGTACAACTGAATTCAGGGCAAGATTGGAGAACAGTATCTAAGGAATTGGCTGTATTGAAGAATGGAAATCAGTTTAGTTTAACCCATGAGGTTTGGCTTAAAGCAGGTTTTGTGTACATACTGTTAATATTCAGGGCATTTTATAGTGTGTTTCTCAGTTGTGTACTAAAACACGACATCACTGGGACTAATAAAAGCATAAAGCCATTTAAGAATATATGCAGCATGTATTATTGTGAGGGAAGCTGGTTTAACTGGCCTTTAGAAAAGGACCAGCCATTAAATAGCTAAGAAGCACTACCAGAGGGTGACTCATCCCTCTGCTTTGGACACCTGGTTTTGCTGGGAGCAACCACTCGTCTGGCAGAGCCAGCCTCTTCCTTGACTGCATGGCAAACCTAAATACTCTGGTCTGGTGCTGAAAACTGCCTCTTGTAGCTTTGGTTTTGACACAGCTTTAGATAATATTTGCACAAAGTCTCTTTTGAAGAGAAAGAAAAGGAGATTGTAAGAGCTTCTTTCTACCTCCTTAGAATCCAAACTTGGTATTTTCTGATATGGGCAATTGTTTGGATGTTGGTAAAACTTTTGCATAACTTAATGAAGATGTTTTGAGAATTAGTGACTTTTGCAAAGGTCTCATGCTCTGTAGCAAATGCTGTAGGAATATGTGGATTACACAGAACACCTCACTTGGAAGGAAGAAAGCAGTTAAGTCAATATAAGACACCAAATTTATATTTGAAAAACAACATGAAAATGAAGCCTAGGTTTTATGTGATCTTCTGCTTGAAATAAACTGCTAAAATGTGAGGAAAGAAGGAAAATACCCCTTTCCTATGCTCTGGTTAAAAGACTCTCCAAGTAGACACCTGAAAAGGCTTCTTGCACTCTGATCCAGACTGTTGATATGCTGCATTGAAAGATTCTGCTCAGGTCTTACTGAACCACCTTAAGGTTGTGTGGAAATGTGTTCCATTCTGGCTTCCATTTGTTATATGGAGTTTGTACGATGTTGCTTCAGCTTAAGTTGTTGGAGGCTGCCCTGTTTTTGTGGCATCTTTTGAGGAGAACACTGACCAAGCCAAGTCCTACAAAATTACTTCATGCTTGTTCTTTCACTGTCTGCTCCTTTTCATGAGGAACTGCTGCATGGAGGAAGTATCATGAGTGAATGCTATAAAATTGTTGTAATGTTAATTTAACTTTGATTTTTCTTTGAATGAAATATTTCAAAGGTCTTTGCACATGGCTGGGCCAGTTTTTACTCATTCGAGCTAGTCAGGTAGGTCAACTGAGTCCCTGGCTTCCCTTGAAGTGTTTGTTTTAATTAACTGAATGTCTGGCCTCTGATCCATCTACACAGTAGAAACTTATAATTGAGGGGACTTTATGTATAGGAAGGAAGCTGGGAAATCCCTTCCTTCTCCTCTTTCTCAAGCCCACTGAAAAAGCCCTAACTGTTCTTTGGTTAGCTCTGCAGTACAAAAAGTATTTCTCACCTTCTCTGTATATGTTTTCCCATGGGACTTTAAAAAAATGTTACTCTGGGTTTCTCTTGGAGGTTGTTAATGAGCTAATTAAGGCTCTGTATCTTGCTAGAAATACTAGTTAAGTCACAACAAGTTTTGAAGCTGAAGTTTAAATACAAGGTATTTAAAATGCAGTGCAAAGAAGCTAGTTGGAGATGCTTTACTGTGAGGTATCACATTATGGCAAGAGGACAATCTGTGATTTGCCCAGGTAGAGTTTAGTGACAAGAGATCTGAAATCTCCTTTGCCTTTGCTGTCTTGTGCACTTACGAGGCTTGCTGATCATAGCAAAGATCCTTCTTCTTTTTGCTTTTGTTCAAGACAGTTTATTTTTTTTTTTTAGCTACCAGAAAGATAAGTTAAAAAGGTCATCTTTTTCAGTTGTTCTTGTCAGAACTGTGTAAACTACATATTTTAGTTGTATCTTCTAAATCATACACTGCTAGTGCAGCCTGAAAGGATCTGAAAGCACTCCCGCTGTGAGCACGCTGTAGTGCTGGAATTCATCCAAAACAATGCCCCATAAAAGAATGGTAAATATGTCTGTGTGAGAACAGCCTACTTGGCAGTGTTCAAAATGCCACTGGGTTAAAACAGAGTAACTGCAGCTTTTCAATAAAGGGAATCTGACAACTCTGCAGATAGCTGATACGAACCTGTAACCTTTCCCTTTTAGCATAGTAAGCGACCGTGGCAAGCATTTGGTGGAATTCTTCAGTGTTATTGCATGAAAAGGAATTTAAAGTAAAAGTCATCTTTATTCAGATTGCTCTAGTATTTGCTTGGTATTTGATAACTAAAAGTACAAAAATTACAGTGGCAGTAGGAGGAGCAAGAGAGTGGAGGCTTGGCTGGATGCTGTATTCTGTGTAGCTACTCATCTTTCAAACACCTTTTCTCTATGTGCAGGTATTTCTGAATGTTATGCTAATTAGAATCATTATTCCTTTTTATTCAGACTCTCGCTGATGCTGGAGTAATTCCTGGAGGTGATATGACACCAGAGGCAGCCCTAACTAAACTGTCGTACACGCTCAGCATGAAAAAACTTAGCTGGGAGGAGAAGAGGAAGGTAAATATTTCAGAGTGACCTTGAAGGACATAAAGTTCCTCATCGACTGTGCTAACTTCTGCTTAGCTTCATGCCTTGAGCTTCTCTCTTGCATTTAAAAGCAATTGCTTCCAGAGCCATAATGTGAACAACTGTGGTGGGTTTTTTTTCTTATGGAAAATACTATTAAGCAAACAAATGTATGGAGAAAAGAATTGGAGAAAAGAATGGAGAAAACAAATATATGGGAGAGAAAAGAAGTCTCTGCCTAAGTCAGGTGAAGACCATGACTGAGCCATAAAAATGCCATCTTTAAATGGTAGTAGTCTGGCTTGGATGCTTCTCTACTGAAAACTCTGTGTGGAAATTCTTAAGGAAGACAGAATCCCAACCCTACTGAAGTCAGCAAAGATCTTGTCACTGATTTTAGTGTGGTGAAGATTTCATCCCAGACTCATTCACACAAAGCTTATTCTGAAAATAAATATTGCCTACAGCCTCTTCCTTTACAGCATTACTCATAACAGTATTAGATTTTATTTCTCTAAGAGGAGATGCACTTTATAATACATAAAATGTAGAGGATTATTCTAGAACCAGTTGTAACTGCTTTTTAAAATCAGAACCCCTTTAACAATGTTCTTACTGTTCACTGGCTGCTTAATCAAGGCTTTTTTTCTGCAGGTTACATAGTTTTTTATCATGTTCCTTTTATACAAGGAACATATAGCTATGAATTAGATAAGGGAGCAGCAGTCTGCAGGAATGCATGAATTTCTGTGCTTGTATGTAGTGAAATGCTAATCCTGACACTTTGGGAGATGACATCATAATGAGTCATCCTCCAGACTTAACACTGTACGCACATGTGTCTCTCATGCTGGTGCTTTGCTTTTATTAAAACCAAAACAAACCTGGTCATTATTTCACGCTCCACATCTTCCAAACAGTAGCAGCTCTTGAGACAAACGTATTTGGATATCTGTGATCCTGAGTGTGGTGGCTGGAATTACCACTTACCGAGCTCAGACACAGTTTCAGCCTCTGAGCAGTTGTTTGCTAAAGCCCTGGCTCTGAGAACTGGAAGGAGGAGGAGCTGTGTGTGTCTTTGGTGAGGATGCCCAGAACATGCTCTGTGCAAGAACATGCCTGGCAGGCGACACAGTGCTGTGAGGAGCAGGGGGAGTGGATGTGTTTGTGCATTTGCACTTTAGAAACCCCAGCTATTCACTGATACCCCTTGATTACACTCACTGACCCTGCAACATACACTAGCACTAGCTTGTTTTTTTAATGTAGAACTTTAATCTTCTTGCACAGAGGATTATTTGACCTGGGCCAGGAGAAACCTTCCCAGCTGGCTTCTTGCCTGGGTGTGTGAGTTAAAACTTAATTTGACATCCAGTTTGCTGAGGTGAGATAGCTGACTTACTCAGGTGAGAATTTGATGATAAGGTGTTTTAGGTACCTTGTCACAAGGTAATTCTGCATTTTCATGTGCTGCCCTTTGGGTTGTGCTAAACAGTTTTTGTGTGGTGATGTGCTGGACCTCTTTTATATGGTTTGAAAAACAAAATAACTTTTGCAATTTCTTTGAGTTACGCAGGATTGGTTTCCTCATTTGACTCATTGTACAGACCCACAAATAATTGTGTTGGCACAACTAAGGGAGCAGCAGCATGCTGCACTGCCTGGGCAGGAACGAGTTATAGAGACCAGGAGAAGAAGAAAGCCTGGAAATATGTTGTCTGTGGCAATATCTTCAGCTAAACATATCACCAAACAATAGTCTCCCAAGAGACAGAAACTCTCCTGAAGCTGGAGTGGTTATTTTAGGATTCTCTTTCATAAAGAGCAAGGAATGTGCCCCCAGACACATACAAATGTCTGAAGAGCTGGTAGGACTGAGTAAGGCACACAGGGCTTTGCACAGGGTGCATTTAGCACAGGTGCCAATTGCTAAGGTTACCTGTGTAAAGCAATGATCTCAACCTGTCAGATTCTAAAAGTGTGCCAAAGCAGTTGGTATCCTCTGAGTTACATGCATATGGGACTCTTCCAGCAGACAGCTATGGTGCTGTCAGCTCTTGGAGGTTTTTTTTTTTAATAAAGGGCATGCCTAGACATAAGTAAACCTGGGGCATTCCTCCTGCCAACATCACATCTGTTTCTTGCAAACTTTCACAATCCTGCTTTTTAAAATTCTAATTGAAATAACTATGTGCCTTATAGCTGCATCAGCAACCTTTCATGAAAGAGTGCCAGTATGTAAAATTGTCAGAATGGAGGAAACTACTTGCTTTTTGTTGATGACTGGCTTCTATCTGTGTTCTCCAAGTTTCCCAGAATCTGTCTTGTGGAGTATTTTCATTTCTTTATTGCCCTATTCAAGTACTTGGTGCACATGAATTGGCTGACCTTGTTACATTTTGATTTGGGTTTTTTCCCCAGTTATATTGGATGCACCCATCCTGTAAACTCTTACATGCCTATTTAGATACTGAATGACTAGTGCTACTGTAGATTTTCTGCATTTAAAGCTGGATCTATATCCAAATTTTAACAAAATCAGGGCTAATGGAGCTGTTTGAAAACCCATGGAAATACATGACTGTCTACAGGCAGCACTGGGCTTTGTTTTGAGGTCTACATACAGAGTCTGTGTAGGAGTCCTGAGGTTTGTGAGTGCTGGCTAAAGGCAGCATTTCAGAATATTCTGGTCTTAAGCCTCACACTGCTCATTACTCATTATCTTTGTGTTTTTAAGGAGGCTGCAGCTTACCCCACTAGGGAACTTTTGTCTGCATATTCTAAAAATTGGGGTGTTTTGTTATGTGCTTATTTTGGTTTCTTTGCTTTGGAAAAAAGTTTTGTTTGCGTGTCTCTCTCCCTCCTTTGTCTTTTTAAACGTGCAGTCTTCATGGGACAGTAACTATTTCTTTAATCTTTTGTCTGCATTCAATTAGTTTCCATAATTCCTCCAAACAATTTTCTAACTTGATTCTAAGTTTTTTTATTAGACTATCACCATATTTTTCCTCTGCTAACAAAGGGTTTGATTCCTTGCTTTTCAGATGCTGAGTGAGAATCTAAGAGGAGAAATGACTGTTGTACCCACAGGAGCCAAGATCTCTTTGAGAGATAGCAAGTTTATTCAAGTGATTGCCAAATCTCTAAGTATCAGCAGCAAGGAGGTATATACTTAAATATTTTAAATTAATATCATGTAAAGCTGTAAACTAAATTGAATGAGCCTAGATGAAAGATGAAAAGCAGAGCTGAAAGAAAATGGGAATATTGGGTTAGGGAGAAAGGACACAATGACAATCATATAACTAAAATGTTTTTAATTAAAAAATCTTAACTTTTTTTCCCCTTCTTTGTAGCCCCATCTAGGGTTTATTTTCTTGGCTGACTGGTTACAATAACAAGCCTGAGACAGATGCTGTAATTCAGGGTATCAGTGATATGAAGAAGTGCTTTCTATTTTTGTGGTCAAATGTATTGACAGTTTGGAGTAATCCAAATAATAATGGGTAAAACATCTTAATTGTACAGGCAGTCAGAGAAGGCTGATACTAGGGAAGTATTACACAAGTGTAATTTGTGGTGTTTACTATTAGTCCCTCCCAATTAGAAAATATAATATAAATATAAGTTAGATAATAGAAAACTGGTTGTACAAATATTCACTTTTCTCTTGACTTGGTTTCAGGGAAGATGGGATTTTTATTAACTAATGAATACTGAATGTATAGTTCTTCTTTAGTAAGCATGAGAAAAGGGAGAATATTCAGGGGATCTAGGAGGTTTGTCAGTGTAGGTTTGGAAGTACAGGTTACAGAAATATCTGAGGAATCACATTAATAAAATTGATCCAGTCTTGAGAATAATGGACTATATGGTCTTTTCCAACTCCCACCAGTGCTGCTTCTCTTACTGTACTGATGTGCAGCTATGGCAGTGCAGAGATGGCAATTAGTGTGTGAACTTTAAATGGTTTATAAAGATATCAGGTACTTGTAGTGTTGCCAGGGAGGAATATAAATCTTACGGATGTGAGACTGACAAAATGTAAAATAAACATGAGACTTCTTTCCTTCCAAGAACTAAATGCTACCATTTCTAAATATCCAAATGACTAATTTGGAAACTTGACATGAAAGCAAGGGCAGTGTTTTTATGACCTGGGTGTCAATCACATTAGAGGCGAGGCTGATATTAAATGTTTAATTTTATTTGTTTTTCAGGAGTTAGAAGCCGTACGAGATGCATTAATTCCACCTTTGGCCTGTGCTGCAGCTAAACTGGGTGACATAGATGCACTAAGAGCCATAGCAGAAATGGTAATGTAAGATGAACAGTGTGTACAAAATATTAATTTTTAAATAGAGCTGTAATTGATGGTAGAAGCCATGCTCATGGAAAGTGACAACCTAAGTTTTAGAGCCAAGGTGCTACAAGTGGTTTCTAGACTTCTTGGTCTTTGCCTTTCAGAACTGGTATGTTCTTTTCCCTCCCTGGTTTTCAGCTGTTTACATTTTCTTTTGAACTGTGAAAATACAGGTAGATTAAAATGCAAGTTCTTATCTGCTAACTTTGGAACATTTTAAAATGATTTGTGCTGCTTTCTTTTCACTTAACTTTCTTTATGCATATTCATAGTATCCACCCTTTGGACATAAATCTGTCAGGATTAAAAAAAAGAACTTGAAAATTATATTTAAGCAAAACACAGTGCAGTGCTAATTCAGGATTTCTGGCTCTTCCCATAGCTGTTACTTGGGTTATACCTGAAGAAGAAACAGGCATTTCCCTGTCATCCATTTTCATTTTTTTTTTCCGTCTTTGCCTTGGTTAGCCTGCTATTGAGACTTTAGTGATAGGCCTCAAGAAAGGATAAATACATCTTGAAAGTAAGAATTAACTAAGACAAGAAAAAGTAGCAGTCTAAGGGCACAAAGCTGCTGTATGGTGTGCTGTAATAAAGAGCATATCTCAGCGGGAAACATGCAGGAGATGGAATAAATATCTTTATTGGCACTAAAACAATGCTGCAAGGTAAACTTTAAGTTTGACAGGATTAACAATCTGGTGGCAGAATTAAAATGTGTTGTATGCATCCACTGTGTGACGTTTGCAACAGCTTAATATGCAGACATTATTTTTTTGTGAAGGATATGTCCTTTTGTAGGGTGGAAACCTGAGCTGTGGTGACTACGATGGCCGAACTCCACTGCACATTGCAGCCTCTGAAGGACACCTGCCCTTAGTTGAGTATTTGTTGATGTCTGGTGCAACTGTTTATGCCAGAGACAGATATGGAGCTACCCCACTGATGAATGCCATCAAGTTCAGGTAACAATTTATGTACCACTCTATATGAAGTTTATAAACCTTCTGTCACTTTGGGTTTCAAGTCCATCCCTATGTTGTGGTCTTGTCTCAGCAGTCATGTGTAAATGACAGCAGTCAAAATAACACACATCAGTTTTATTTCAAAGGATGTGACTAGCCTAAATGGAAAGATTTTTTAAAATAATGTGGAATGAAAGCAAACAACTTGGTATGCATGCAGAATTTTAGCATAAGGTAATCATTGCTGTCCTCCTGCCAAGACTTTGTCCATAATTTCAGGGCTCCACTCTTTATACTGAAGCTTCCTTATAAAACAGAGCCAAACTGATCACTCCTTTTGACTGTCAGAAGTGAGAGTGCAGGACCATGGGCTGTCTGTTTTCTTTCTGCCCTTCCCTTTCTCATCAAGACCAGACTGTTTCAATTGGCAAAAATATACCGGTAGGTTGACATGTTTTAATCTTCCCCTTCCACCAGTGCTTTCCTGAGTCTCTTGCTGGATGACTGGTTTTTTGATTTTTCCTTTCCACCCACTCATAATTATATGGGATGGTTGCATGGCTCTGCCTGCTTTGTGGATATCCTCTTCCTGCTGTTATGAATGTCAGCAGTTTCTGAATGGTAGTCATGGACTTGCACTTTACTGGTCTCTTCCATGTCGTATAGTCCTAAGGAATGACCATAGCACAGAATATAAAAGTTATCAGTAATCAGAATTTAATTTTCTAACACTTAGTTTGTATAGCCTGGGGATTCATGGAGCCATTGGTTTTCCAGCATGTTAAAAGCTGCACACCATAATCTCTCCTTCTCTTTGATCCACTTTCAGCTCCTTATCTTATATTCGGTCTGTATTGTGGCAGTAGAAAAGCCTTTTTTTTTTTTTTTTTTTTTCTGTAAAGGAGCTTGCAGGGATTGAATTTTCATGGTCTTTGTGGATGAATGTCCCCAAATATTCCTACAGCTTTCTAATGTTGACAGGTTCACCTGGTCTGTCAAGCTGGAGTTAGCTCCCTGGGAGGTCTGACAGTCCTGGATTACCATGGACTGCAGGAATAACTTGAAGGCTGGTTCTGTCTCAAAGAGCAGCTGTAGAACGTAGAAGGCTCAGCAGGCTCTGTTGCTGTGAGCCCTGAGTCCTGTGTGGCTGTGCTGTGCTATTGCCATTCCTCCTGCATGGTCCCCAATGGCTTTTGGCTGTTGCTTTGCCTCATGAATATATAAGCTCCACAGTCTTAAAGCAAAAACAAGCCCAACAGCAAATCAAACAAATAACCTCGGAGTTGAATAGAGGTGGCTCTGGTCCAATGTGAGAAAATGCTAAAGCATTAGATACTATTAGATGTTCCTGCAAATCAGGCACCTACTTTTTTTACCACACCCATCTACCGCCCGAGGAATTTCACATGAGCTTGTTGTTTGGATTCCTTAGCATTGCCACTCCTATATTAGACTCCTACCATGACTCTTAAGCTCTTTAAAACTGCACACCCATTTTGATGCAGGGAATTGTAAAAGGAAACTGCACCATAACCATTTTCAGTTTCTCTTTTTGTTTCTACTGTTGGAATGAGAGGAAGAGTTGACTTAGAACTAATCTCATAAATGTGTATTTATGATCTGCTGTGTACTCACACTGCATTTCACACTGGTAAGCATATAAAGGAGAACGTTAAAGAGCAGACAGCTGTATATGTGTGTAATTAGATACCCACTAAAAAATTTCTGCTACAGAAGTATTTAAATTCTATTTATTAAACACTTGCAAGCTGAAAGTGAAGAGATTATCCTGATAGAAAGTGGCAGAGAGGGAAGGAGTGGGGGGAGGAAGAGTGATTGTAATGAGTAGTCAATGCTTTAAACTGTTTAATATTGTAACTTTCTCAATTTTACTGAACATTGCATCAGCTTAATCCCATTTTCGGAGAATTAATATTTGTTTAATTGGCATTTAACTGCAATACAGTATCCACTCATCTTAAAAATAGCTTTCTTCCAGTCTTTTATGTTACATTTCTCAGTGGCTTGCCTTTTAACCAGCATGCAAAACTATATAATGATGACTGATTTCTCTCTTCCATTTAGTAATTTGTAAAGATGATCAGGAGTTATGTCTCTTCTTAAAAGCTTCTTAACATAACACGCTCAGCTGATAGACCAGTGACTTGATTTATGTCAGTGAGTCTCTTAAATTTTTTTACTTTAAGTGACTCTTTCTTTGTTTTTTTCTAAATAAGAAATAAACTGCTGCATTTCCGCTTCTTCATTTGTAACTCTGCAATTTGCCTGTAGTCTCACTCACTTTATGCAAGAAGCTAAACAGACCACTGTTAATTTAGGCCAGTTGCTTGACATATCAAAATAAGTAGCATTCCTTTAATTTCTTACAGTACCCTCAAGGGATAATTAATTTTCAAAACAATAGAATAATATTTTTTTAATAACAGAAACTCTCTTAGCAGGAAAATGTCTTGAATAAAAATTGTGTATATTTTAAGTAGTAAAAGCACTTCCATTTACTTGTAGAACAGTGGTAAAAGGTTGAAAATGGGGAGTTGCTCATACAATGCTGTGAGAACATCAGATTAGAGGCAGTAAAATTACCTCCCACGTAAATATGAATTTAAATACTTGATATTTTGCAAGGTTACATTTACATTACTTCAGGAAATCTAAGGCAGAGAGAAAATCTAACCACCACTGACTCCAAGAAGCACACTGAAGCCTGTTCTTACAGTATTTGAGAAAAAAATTCCCACTGATACCATGCAGGAAACCGAACAAGTGAAAATAAGCTGATCCTGCCATAACCATTCTGGTTGCTAGGGGAGCAAGAGTGAAAAAGAATGAAGCCAGTCAAGTTTGGATATACATTACACCTGCATTTCTTTAAAGAGAGTTGGTGGAAGGTGTGCACCCTAAGGCCCCAATCCTGCAAACTCTTACATGTGTGTTAATTTCACATGTATGATTCATCCCTTTTGAAGTCAATTCACTTTTAATAAGTGTCTGCCAGGTGACGGCCTGAGATGATACCTACTGTACAGGACCTGGATTCCTGTGAATCCAGGGCCCTCGTGAACTGGTAAGAGTGTGGATGTCTTTACCTGGAACTCAAGCTTCAGTCATAGTGCTGAATGTTGAAGACTGCACCAAATCAGATATTCTGCTATTATTACATTAAAATATTAGTATACACTCTAGTTTTAATGTCCAATGTTATCAACAATGGAACCTAGCAGGTAGGAGACACTAGAAACACCTTTTGTCTATTTGTTTTTCCTTCAGAGAGGGATGAATAACTGATGAATAACTGATACTATTAAAAAGCTAAATCGAGTAACATATGCAGAATACCATTGTTTCTGCAGCCTGTGTCTGACTGAGAGCCATTGTTTAGTGACAGAGCACATAAGAAAAGGGAGGGTCAGGAACAGCTCACAGGTGGGACTAGACTGGACATGCAGTTGTGCACCCCAGGCTGACATCCCTCTACACCTTGAGCTTGGATTATCCAGCAATTCCTCTGCTGTTGGTTTTCTGCTGTCAGCTTAGAGCAGGAATTGCATTTGAACCATTCCCAAGAAGTTCGTGGCTCATGACATCACCTGAACTTCAGATCAGCTCCACTATGACCCTTGTGAGGCTTTTGTAAAGCCACAGGAGAGCAGCACTTAAAGAAACAATTTCTAAAGACAAATAGCTCTCATGTGCCTAAGACACAACAGGATCAGAAAATTCACAGCCAGCCTCTTGAGATATGAATAATGCCCTTGTGGTAGGTACAAGACAGCAGAAGTGGTGTTCTGAGAGGGCTGAAGTTTGTTGAGAATGTAGATAGCGTTTGGGTGCAAGTAGGAACAAGCTGCAGTGCAACTTGCCTCCTGCATAGTTTCCATGTTGAGTGGTGGGAATGTCAGAGGTCGTCTGTTTGCTTTCTTGGATGGATCTGCACTTCACAGCCACATTACTAAATCTGACACTTTTAAACTTTGCATTATTACTTGTCCCTACCTTTCCTCCCCCTTACCCTGTCTCTAACAAGCAGTAGTGCACAGCACTTTTTCCTACTGTACCAAGAAATGTGATTTTGAATGACTTATCAGGTCATTGTACTTCTGTTTAGAAATGCTTTATTGTAAGCATTTACTGTAAATATATCAGTTTTGATTCTTACAAATTTAATTTATTCCAAGCCATTTTTCCCCCATTTAAATTTGCTGTATTAAATGAGTGGGGTAAATGATCCCAAATCTGCCTGTACCAAAGATTTATAGAGTCCCACTCAGAGCAGTAATGGCTGTGTGGTGTGAGTGGGATGTGAAGTACTTTCTGGAGGGAATCTTCCTACTGGTAAGGAGTAAATAGTTACAACAGCAAGAGAATACCTGGCTTTTTGCTGGTATCCAGAGCTACAGACCTCACAGGGGGAGCACACTGAGGGAAGATACCACACAACATTACAAGGTTTTGCACACTTTTATCTTTCAGTGCTGTCCCATAGCAAAGCTTTTATTTTAAAATGTGCTCATTTCATGCTGTGATTTCCCATGCAAGGTGGGAAATGAGGAATACTCCAGGGCAGTCCTTGGAGAGTAAACAGACACTCTCCATGTTCTGTTCAGTACCCAAGGAGAGCCTAAGTGAACAGACATGTTCTACTTTAATCTATTTCAGGTCAAATTTCATTTCAGCTAATGACTGTTTTACTTAAGAACTAAAAAATTCATATATGTAGAATCCATTCTTCACCACAGACTGAAAAATAGGAGACCATGTCATTATTTGCTGGCTCAAGGAGATGCTTGTGGATGACGAGCCACATTGTAAGGGACCCACCTGAGAAAATATTTTAGATAACTGAAAAAAGTTGAAGCATGTGCTGTTCCAGCAATGCTTTGCTATGAAGCAAAGGAAGTTTTTTGGTCTTTGGCTGTCAATTGGAACAAAGTACAATTAAAAAAAAAAAAATCTGTCTCCTAAGGTCAATAACCTGTGTTTGGAAAAGCAAGATGATTCCTATAGCACATGGACAGTTCTTTGGTTAGTTTATAAACTGACGATCTTAAATGAAACATGTAACCTTACATAGGCTTTACATGGATAACTGTAAAGTAGCTTCTGATTGAAGATGAGGTTTCCTAAAAAGAAGCAGAGCAATTAGATAAGTAGTTTAGTCCAATTCAAAAAGGAAAAGGCCCATAGCTACCAACAAGTGATTAAGCAGAAAGTTTATGTGAGCTTATTTTTTTTATTTTTAATTACTACAGAAGATCTTGTAGGTAATTGGTTGGAAAAACTCATATATTTCCTATTAAATTTTAAGCATACCTCTTTATTTGGAAGTATAGTATAGCAACTTACTTAAAATAGTATAGCTTATAGTATAGCAACTTACTTAAAATAGGAACTATGAAACTATTCTTGATCTACTGGGTCATCATGCTCTTTCTGGAGAATAATCTTGTGTTTTGATATGTAAACTAGATCAGTTATTCAGCAGAGGAGCACTCTGTCACCTCCTTTTCAAACCTAGTTCTAAACCTTCCACTGGGTTATGAAAAATGTGTTTTGCAGGTTTTTTACTTGTCATGTTATTTGCTACCCACAACAGTACCTTTAGAGAGTGGCCTTTTCCATAGAGTTTGTCAAGCATCTGACCAAAGTGTAGGTGTTGGCTGGTGGTGCTTTTTGTCCCTTTATCTCAAACACAAGGACAAGGAAGACCTTTTAAAGTCTCCAGGAAGAAATAAATAATGAAGGTAGTGGGAGAAGGAAGTTAGGAAAAGAAATGCTTTTGACAGAGGTTCATAAGAAAATTTGCCATCAATTTGAACCCTAAAAAGAATGATTAGCTTCTCCATTAACATAAAGACTCATTGCTTATTTGTAAGACACAATGTTTTATTTAAGACTGATATATATGGGCATTGTATTCTTTAAAATACAGGAATGATGGTATGTAAAAAATTCTCTCTGTTTGCATGTATTTCAGTTACTAATATTTCTAGTGTCAAACTAGCACTAAGGTAAAGATACTAAGAATTCTTGGAAGAGAAGGGAACGCATCCCTTTCCTTTTCAGAGCTGAACTTAACACTTCCTTGAGCTTAGTGTGTGAATGAGTTTTTGAGAGGGAGGGAAGCTCTGTTTACTACATCTGTCACCTTGGAAAAGATTCATTGGCTCTGTGACTGTGAAAAATACAATATAAGAACTTTCACTGACTGTTTGTGAATATGACAGTGCTGTATTTAGGGGGAAAAAAGCCCCACCAGGTCAAGTCACTTTCTCATTTTTTTCTATTCCTCTCATAAAGGCACATACAAGTGATTAACTTGTTACGAGAAACAGGAGCACACCTTTCAAGCCAGGACTTGGAGGATGTCGGAACAATACTCTGCAGGTAAATGTGATATATGAGGTGGCCCTAAAATGGGTGTGGAGTGGGATGGTTTTTCAGAGGAGACTCGAAAATGGAGACCTTTCAATACATGGTTGGGTCCCTCACATATGAGGTGGCTTTCTGTGCTAGATGAATAATAATGCAACAAGTGAAGTGATGAAATTAAGGATCAACTCTGTTTCAAAGCACCAATAACTCAAGAGAGTTCCAAAGTAGAGACAATTGTGGAGATAAGTGAGCTGGAAGCAAATATTTTTCCAAGACTTTTTTTTAGGAATGGTGGGAAGACGCTGCTCAAGGTGTTACTTTGTAACATCTCTCTTTAAAAATAAAGCTGCCCAAAAAGCATAATTTTTATTGTCTTAAAGTCCATTTTTCACTTATATTGGAATGGCTTCTACTCTCACTAGTATGTAGGAGACCATGTTCTTAAACATGTATTGTTCTTAAAAATAACTAAATCAAATAGACAAATAGGTTTAACCCCAAAACTTGTGAACAGCTGCTCACCATCACTATATTTAATTTTAAGAGGATATAATTCTCTTAGAGCTGGTTTTCCATTCAGTTACTTTCAATATATAACAATGTGGATATGTATTATAAAAAGAAATAGATGTTAGATTTCATTTTTTCCAGTAGTGGCCCTGAATTACAAATTACTCGGAAAATTGCGAGAAGGTTCCATGTATTTCCAAAAATCACTTGTAGTTTTTATTTCATTTCCTCTTCTCTCTTCTTTTGAAAAACAAACAAAAAACCCCTGTGTACTGGCTTTTATATTAGAACTTGGCAGGAAACCATGAGACTTGCAGGGACCAGCCAGTGCTGCATAATGCCTACAAAACAAGGTCAAGGTAAAGCTTATGTGTGTTCTGTGTAGAAACTGGACTCTGTCCTTTGAATAATTCTGAAATTAAGAAACACTAGCTGGAGTGTTTCCATTGTCATAACATGCTCAGAGGAGACTGGGTAATAAGCTTTTTACCATGGAGTCAAAATATGCACTTCCCAGGGCACTGCAAGTGATAGGACAGAATGAAACCCTTGGTTTGTGTCTCCCTCTGCCAAAAGGCAAGAGGAGTTGTTTAGGGAATGATACTCCTCTGCAAATAAACTGGCCCCTTGCTTAGTCCTGGTGGCACATGCAGAACCAGTTTGGCTAGCTGACCTGGCAGTAACATGTCCAAAAACTACAACAACAACAACAAAAAGGAGGAGAAAAAGGGTTCTTCAAACAAAATAACAAAATGTGGTTCTCCTGCAGTTTGTTACAACATTTTGGGATCCCTGTGCACCTGGATCTGTAGGGCCTGTTCCAGGAGCAGAGCCAGGCAGTGGTCAGGTTTGAGACAGTGCTGAAGTGGCTGTTCCTACCCTGCTCCTACAGAGCTGAAGCACTTCCTTTGCTCTTGCAGTTTTAGAGGGCCTGGGATAGTCATTTCTACCCAAGTGGACTTTTCCCACAGAGTGTTATTCAGATACCCAGAAGTTATTAAATCTGAGGTGCTGGTGTTTGTCCTGTTGGCAAAATGTCTCTGATACTTCTGCAGTGTCCTCAGATGACCTTACTGATACACTAATTTTTCCAGTGTGCTCTGGCTCAGTTCTCTGTCCTCTCTCTTATTTTAAGTGCCTCTTTGCAGGCACCTTCATGGCAGTCAGCATGTCCAGGTCAAGCAGCTTATAGAACCAGCTGTTTATAACTTCTCCCCTTTGTCTGATTTGAACTATTTTCCTACATTTCTTCTATCTTGTAATGTGCTTTAAGCTGCCATTTCTACCAGTCTGAATTTGTCACCAAGGAAATATGTCAAGTTCTTGGGGTTTAGAAGGACGAAGTTGCTTGCTTTCTGATAAGCTCTGTGTTCATGTACTTAGCTAACTTAACTTTTCTCCCCATGCAGTTCTCTCTGAACTAAACTGTAAGCATGTTTTCCCTCTTTGCTACCTACCAATCCTCAAACAGACTGTTACAAAAGACCATGAATAGTGATTTTTGTGTTCTAATACTGTCTCCTCAGCCTCCTTCTATTCAGACTAATGATTTTAGAATAGAGTAGAATAGAATAGTTCGGTTGGACAATTATGGAGATAAAATAAAAATAAATGTGTTTCTTTGGCACTGCTGATGTTTGAGAGCAAAAGGAGTACTAGCCAGAACTGAGAGTTAGACAGTATCAGTGGGAACTCTTGTGTAGGAAGTGAAGAAGCACATAGTTATTACATCTTTCATGGTTTCATTTGCCAGTGCCTTTTTTTTTAAGTGAGAGGTGTTAGTCTGGTTTTAGAATCACTTTGTTGATGTTTGGTATCTGGTTCATGGCTTTGTTTCGAAATGAGATCTCAGTATTAGTAATCTTTTAAAAATGCTAGAATATCTTCTTGTGTTGCATTACTACTGTCATCTGTCTGAAAAACCAAACCATGGTGAGATAAATTGGGACACTCAGACTTATTCTGAAAGCTTGTGGAGTTGGTAAACAGTTGATTTGTGTTTGTTTTTTTAAAGGAAAGAGGCTTGTATAGAATTGTACTTCAAGTCTGTACTTCACAAAAATAAACAGGGACAGAAAGCCAAAACAGCTTTCTCTTTCAAATTCTTAGATTTCATAAAATGATATTATATGTTGTGGTATGATATACAAGGATGCAGCCTTTCAAAATCAACACCTTTCAGAATAAGATGCCTTTTCAATTTGACATAAACAGGGGGTAGGGCTAGGGAAGGAAGGATAAATATGCCTCTGCAGGAATTAGGACCAAGCTTCTACTGTCTGCTGTCTTTCAAAGAAGTCTGTCTGTCTCAACAAGCTTAAGAACATCATTCCCAAATGTGTTCAGAATAGAGCAAACCATGCCTTGTTCTGGACTTTTTTTTTTTGGAGTATCTTCATCTTAAAAAAAAAAAGAAGAAAGAAATTTTTTCTCTTCTGCCAGGGTGATGACACACCTGAAACAAAAAAAGAAAGTTTTTCCTCATCACTTTAAACAAACACTGAAAAAGGAGAATAGTTGATAAAGCACAGCTTTGTGTCCCTGGTAAAGATGAATTCCTAGTACATGAGGAGGCAGGAGGGAACCCCAAGGTGTCATTTCACGGTACATTTTACTTCTCAGATCTACTACTGCATTGGCCCTTGTCCATTTAAACCCTCTGTTAGACCTGAGAAGCTTCACTCCTGGTTCCCTGACAGTAACAGAGCACCCCTTAAACTGCAGCTTGATGTTGGTGTGATGGGAGACACAGAGAACAAAATTGCACTATCACTGTTCTTGATATCTTAAGCTCTGTCATCATCATGGCTACATTAGCTGTGCTGAAACTGTGACCTGGATAAATAATTTTTTCTGAATGCAAGAGTACTGATGAGATGCCTGGAATTATCTGCTGTCACAGGTATCAGGAGAGTTTAGTAAAATGTATTATGTGGTTCTTTATCAACAAAGCAGACTTTAAACATCCTGGTAAGTGTGCATTGAAGCTATCTTTATTCCATTTCATGATATAAAAGTGATGGACTCGCTGTTTAGAGGTTGCACTTGTAGCAGGAATCGCTGGCATAAATTTCTTTAAGACAAATACAGAACAGTGGTCCCTATCCTGTAAATTGAGAGGTTCTATGTATATAGTTGAATATATGAAATACACGTACTGTGTGTAAAGGAAATACAGATGTGTACAGCTTGACAATGGAAATCTGGAATTGGAGAAAATGTTTTGTGATGCTCTTGATGATAATCAATTTAGTAAATAGTAGATATCTTCTGTTTAGAGTGGTATCTAAATTTTCTCACAAGCTGCATCACCTTTCGTTCTCTGGGTCATGGTCCCCAGAGAATAAAGTTCTCACTTGATCAGCAAATGGCTGCTGCAAACTTGAAGATACATCTGTGTATCTGGATTGCTCTAATGTCACGGAAAGAGACCACTTCACAGTTTTGACCTCTGCAGTGAGGGTTAAATGGCTCTTCCGAATAGGTGCTGTTAGGCAGTTAATTTTCAAGTAAGTGCAGCAGTCCTTGTTTGTTGTTTACAGAGATGTAGCTGAGTTGCCCTGGCTGTGTAGGTTGGTAATATTTCTGAAAGTCTTTGACCAGAGTGGTTTCTGCTTTGCATGTGGCTGACTGAGGAGATTGTGTTTGGCAAATACAGTGCTTTCCTGTCCAGTGTTGGTGATGCTCATAACTCTCTAGGTAGGCTTTTTGTTCGTTCCTTAACCTGCGACCTTACAACGTTCACAGCAAAAGACTAGTCTCTGTAAGTAAAGATATTTCATGTGTTCCAGAAGTGGCTGCTAAGCAATTTCTTTGCTTTACTAATGCTTACACTTTTTCTTTACTAACGCTCACTTCTTTCCCAGAGTTTCCTTACCAACCTCCCACTGAGTTTCCTGTTGGACCTCCTTTGCCTTCCTCTGTTTCCTTATTGCTTCTGAGGGGCCTTTTTTTTTGTGATGGTAGTTTTCATTAATGATTTATTGATCCATTCCTTCACGATGCCAGACTGAAGCACTGTTAAACCTCTCAGCACCCCACTACCACTTCCCTGTCCCCAAAAGGCTTCCGCTCTAGTCACCTGGGGATTGCATGGAGGAACACAGACAGAGACCATTTGCTTTCCCTTTTCATGCCCAGCCTCTGGGACTGCTGCAACTAGAGACTTCCACTCCCCTGAAAACATATTTTCAGGTACTTAAGCGATTTAATCAACAACAGAAGTGATTTTGACCTAGCAGAGAAGTGAATGTTGCAGCCCTGCTTTCATGGTTTCTTCCATGAGTTTACCTGACTGCCCCTTGCATCTCTGAGCCTTCTCCACTCTTCACCAGGACTGCCTGGCTTGGTCAGCACACCCAGGAGCTCATCACCATCCCCATCACTGCTGCCAGCACAGCGCCTGTCACCCACAGCAAGCTCTAAGCTTAATAATGTTGGGGAGGGCTCCCCCTCTCTTAATGAGATTCAACCTCACTTGATGATTATCAGCAGGGTTCTGCTGAAACAATCTGTAAGTTCACAGCAAGCTCAGGTCTGAAGCCTCACAGATGCTGTTATCCTGGGAAGACTGAAGGTTGCCCTCCCAGCCTTCCCATCAGTTCAGGCTTGGTACAGACTGGCATGATTTTGCATATGTAGAGGCTCCTAGCCCTTTCACCAAAATGAGAGTTAAAAATTAACCTTAAGTATTATAGATGGGACTACCAGCAGACGTGCAAAGAAATAGTCTGCTATGCATTTCTCTGAAAGCTTTAACTCATTTATTTGTATAGGATTCATTCTGATCCTTTCTATTGGTTGTTACATGTGGCAGAGAGAGGTCATCTTTGAAGAGCTTTTTTCTTTTTTGCTTGCTGCCCATTTAAATCCTACAAATTGTTTTGTGAAACTCAAATATAGCTGTTACTGTCCAAATGATATCATATAAATGTATTTAATATCATAACTACTGATAGCAAACACAGTTATCCAAACATGTGATGGGGGTTTCTTAGTGGTTTTAAGTAAGTCCTGCGGGTTGCTGGCACATCTGCTTGTGCTCTCACTCAGCTGCATCTTGATTTAGCCATTGCCCTCCCCCCAACTCATTTCATGAGATAAATATTGTGTTGTGAAATATGAAACTGCATGACTTTTTTTTTCCCCTTTGGTCATAGTCACACCCACTATGTGAAACTAGCCTGTTGTAAGTACTTATAGCACAGCCCTATTAATTTAAGGAACTGATTCATCAAGCTGTGTTGCTTGCTCAGCTATTCAAAGCTGTTGTAATAGTGTTCCTTACCTCTACTCTGGCAGCCATGCAGAGCCTGGTTCAGCCTTTGCCTGCTGAGCTCATTGACAGGACCCAGGAGCTCACTGAAATTAACTGACAGTTCCAGAACCAATATTATTTGCTCTTTTTCCAGCCTTACAGCTAAAGGTGATATGGATGGGCTGGTTGCCTGGTACCTGGCTGGTGCAGACCTGGAGCAAACTGGTTATGATGGCAGGAATCCCCTACAAGTAGTAAGTGTCTATACAGCTGTGTTCCCTTGGTGTGCTAGCTGAGTGAATAATAACACATGCTCTTGTATAATATTATTTGGGGAAAATATATGTTGCATTGTGGATTATAAACTGGATTAGAATTTGTTACAAACTCCAATCTGGTGCTGTTATAAAGTATTAAATAGCTGGAGCGAGAATTTTCCCATCTGTGTCAGAGGAATTAAAATTTAAATTGGATTTTAATTATTTTTTTGGTGACATAGTCTTAATTCCCACAAGTGACCCTTTGCATGTCCTGGTGCAGAGGATGGCAGGATTTATTCATGTTTCTGCTTACAGGCAGAGGCTACAGGACAGAAGGAGGTTCTTGACTTCCTTAGACAAAAGCATAAAAAAGGTAAGATCTCGTTCTCAAGTGCTGGAGTTCTGAAATGCATGGATCAGCACAAGTATGAAGAGGGATCTTGTATTTAAACTCTAGTTCACCCTGGGACATCTGGGCTCATCTGTGGTCCCTGTCTTGGTTTCTGATTTGACTCTGAGGTCTTTAGTCCTTTGTGGAGTGGGGCTAATGTTTATTACTCTTTCTGCCTGAACCTGGAAGTGCTTTTTTTGTGCATTCCACAGTGTAGTTCTGAACTTGTTTGGAAATGTAAAAGCTACTAAAATAAAACCACTGAGGGCGACAGTGTGATGTTCCATTGGCCTGTTGCAATAAATTGCTCCTCTGTCTTGCCTGCATTGGAGAGGAAATGCCTTTTACCAAGCAGGTTGGCCAGGCCAGGCTCTCAGGGTGCTCTGCCCCCAGCACAGGAGCATTCCCTTCCCCAGGACAGATGTGTGGCCACCAGAGCCAGTCAGGAGGAGCCACTGTGCCACCTGCAGCATTTCCACCATCCCTCTCCATCTGTCTTTAATGGAGCATTGTATACCAGCTCATCTTCTGGTGTGACACAGTCAGCCACCATGGGAAACGTGTCCCAGATTCACCACAGACTGATGCTAGTTGTACTCCACATGTGGACTGCAGAAAGCTCTGTCACAGAGAGCTCTGCCCAGGGGCTGCTCCTGCTCTGGGCACAGGACAGGGCAGTGCCACAGCCTCCCTCTCCGTCAGGTTGTAGATGCAACTGCCTGGCTGTCCCTGACACAAATCCTGTCTGTCCTGCCATCATCCAGGGGGTGTTTCCCAGGCCACGTGCATGTGAGGCGTGTGTGCACCTCGTGTTCAGAGCATCAGATCTGACAAGCCTCTCTATAGGGAACTTGTTTGGGCATTTGACCTTCTGCAGTGCTGTGCTGTAACTAGAAGCATTTAAAACACTCACCTTCCATTTGTCAGAGCTCTTTTCTGATGCAATACATTGTTGATTTAGATTTCTCCAATGCATTGGCAAGTCTAATCCCAATTTAAATATTGGGAGGAGATGATCTCCTTTATTTATTAATATTAGCACAAAATGCAATTAAAGGTTTCGGCTGCATCGATGGTTATCAAGCCACTTTCGTGTCCCATTTGAAAGATGTTAGTGGGGACTGCAGTTGGAATTTTTGATTCACTCTATAGTGGTTTAAATTAATGAAAGACACAATCAGGCAGGCTTTTTTGCTTTCCTTTAAAGTTTTGTGGTTTTCTTTGGTTTTACCTGATATAGAAGGATTAGATACAATCACAATCTTGAGCATTTAAATAGAAGTTTTCCAGCGATCAGGATGCCAATGCGAAAATACCTTTAGCATATGAGTTACGCTGCAAAGGGATTTCCATTTTCATTGAAATAGGTCTGCAAAAATCACTTTTCTCTTGTAAGTGGGAATTGAATGTGTTAAATCCTCAACTCTTCCATGGATCACCTCATAATTCCTTTGGACTGAGCCACCAGTAGTGTAGGCGGTCTGAAGGAAGTCTTCAGCACTGCCTGAGAACTGGCTTGGCAGGCTACTGGGTCATCTGTTCTCAGGAAGGGTTTGGGTACTGCCTCGTTCTAAACATCCATTTTCTCTTTTGCCAGGGGCTGTAGAAGATGGTCACTCCTCATCAGGAATACCAGCTTGAAACGTTCATGGTGTTAAGCCGTTGTGGGGGGAAAAAAAGGAAAGGAACAATGGTACTGCTGCTTGGGGCATACAGGAAAGCTACAGCTTAGAAAGATTCTTTATTTAGGATCACACTGATTGTCTAAAAATCATTTGCTGCCTTTATTTTTTAATAGAAATTCTTTTAAACAAGTGAGGCTAGGATGCATTGCTGTTCCTGTTACAAGTTCTGTTTTTAAAGAGGCATTTTGAATGTTCTTATGTTAAATTACTGAAGCCAGTATTGCAGGCATAGCAAATGGAAATGCTGTGGTAAATTCATACCAAGAAAAAGCAGTGATTGTGCATTTCTGGGTTTCAGCTAATAAAATCTCTGAGGAACAATGTTGATTTCACTTTGTCTGTTTTTTTGCAATGACTTTTATCACTTCAGTTGCAATTACAGCAATTGCGAGTGTCAGTGCAAACAATTGAATCAGTCATGGGCATCTGCCTGCAGTTGTGTACTAATCTTCACCAATGTGTCACTATAAACCCTCACTTGAAATGAGTAGGAGGAAGATGCCATAAAGCATGTTTGTGGGACTGCCGGAGTGAATTGATTGTTTTGTTTCTAATAGCATCTTTCCCACATCCTGACCGGAATATAATCAAGATTGCTACACGCTGGACACATAATTCTTTGGACTGTAAATGGGATTTCAGTATTAACAGACCCCAAGTTTAAAGTCCCAACACTTTCAGACTAAAGAAAGAAGGCAATATGTATCTTTACAGCTGTCTCTGCCCTAGAATATGTAAACGTAGGGAATACTTCAGGCAAATGCATATATTGGAGAGAGCAACTTTTAGTTTCACCTACAGCTTCTGCAGTAATCTGTGTGGATTTTATATCTGCTGCATCTGAAGGGAATCTTTGAAGTGCAGATAGTTTTTTCTTTTTCCTCTTTATACTACTCAACCTTCCCACAGCTATTCTTATCATGGAGAAAAGCTGCAAGGACTACTTGCTAAGCCTGCTAGTATTAAAACATTCCCAAGGTATACTGCATGTTAGATCACTCTAAAACAAGGGAACCATGCATGCAGTCTGAGAAAATGCTGTATATACTTCAGTTAAAAACAAAGCCATAAAAATGAGTAATGTGAAGAGTAGTGCATATCTTCACTATGGTCACAAAAAATACAATTATGCTGTCTCATTATTAAATAATCAATATTATATAGCAATGAACATGCTTTAGATTGAATAAAATTAATACAGAATTAAGTAAATGAGATCTAACATCAAAAATCAGGCATCAAATTTGACATATTTTTTGATGTGTTATCTGGAAATACATAAAGGTGATGATGTAGCCAAGTAATGTTTGTGAAAACTTTTAGGATCAGGAGTTAAATCATGTACAGACTCTTCTTCCTGAGGTGCTCAGAACTATTATCTTAACTCTTTCCTCATCAATAGTCTAAGTGTTGATGCACTGAACCTGGCAATCCTTGATAAACTTCTCTGAAAGTGACTTTCTTGGCATTGAAATATTTTCTGTTTTTTAATTATTCTCAGATGCCATCATTTGTTGACAATAGCATCCATTCTTTATTTCTGTACCAAAAGGACTAACTGCAGCACAGACAGAAGCATCAATATTTTCCTCATACTTTTCAATAAAGGCTCATCTGATCTACAGAAAACTTTCTAAACAATAACTTCTTACATTTCTAAAATACAGTATCCATCCAAAGTACAAAACATACTTTTGAACAAAGAACTATATTCTGGTGTGAATTACTGAAATAATAGTTTTCAACAATAAAACTGAAGGAGAGGGAAGAAAACAACCAACCATTTTGGTCCTGCAAATAAACCAGGAAAAGACACTAAGGACAACATTTTGAGATGTGATCCAGTAGGAAGACTTTTAGTTAGACGTTCATAAAACTAAAATTAAATGGTTTGGGTAATTTTACAGTAAGAATATAGCAGTATCAGCTTCTTTCTGACAAATCTTCACAGCAATGGGAATGCTATTAATACGTCATCTTGCCTAAGAGTGTTCCTGCAACTTTCTAAAAATATTATTTGCCTTATAAATAGACCAGTGTGTTTTAATGGCAGACATGTGAATGCAAATTTAATGTTTATCTGAGGAAGAGCTGGATCTCTTTTATATATGTCAAAATTTCAACTGTTAACAGTCTACAAGTGTTAAAGGATACTGTGTTAAAGGGTGCTGTGGCAAGAATCACCCAGCCATGGCCAGAAACTTCAGGTCTTGACTCAACTGTTGGAGATGAACTTCAGTAACACTTTGGAGATCCTGTGTTGTCTTGTTCATCTACTACACCCTTTGCTTCATGCTGGTGATCTAATAATCATAATTATACTCTCTGTGATAACTCCCAGTCTTATGATGAATCTATTTGTGTGTAGTAACCCTTAAGTTTTGCATAGTTATTGCTGAAAAGTAAAATCTAAATATTAGTAGGGAATAAAATTGTTCCTATTTGTTTCTACCTATTTGTTTCAGTTACTGTAAGTAGCAAATTGTCTTTCATTAGTTAAAGTATGCTAGACATCCCAGAGGCAGCTTAATTTTTTTAAAACATCCTAATATTTCTCCTTCAGATCATTCTTGAAAAGATCCAATACACTCTTTTTTTTAATCAAATAATCTTCTGCTCAGTAAAGGGTTGCAGATTAAGCAGCCATACAGGGCCATTGGTAATGCAAATACACTTATTTCATTGCCAGGAAATAACTGTGGGTCCATTTCATAACTTCTCAAACAGCTTCAGCTCCAGTCACACATGATGTCCACATACCTTTCCATAGCTACATCCAACAGCAGTTTGGGAGACCTACCACATACTAGGAGGATTATCTGCAGATGGTATTTTATACACAGTACACATGAAATGACATGGTGGAAGCAGGATAAAGTTACTTTTGGTTTGTGGGGGGGTGGTTTTGGGGGGTTTGGTGGGTTTTTTTTTTTTGTGCAGAAAAGATTGTGGTATTTTTTAACATCAGTTTTTAATTGGAACATAGAGTGTCATTTTAGTTTCTGCTAGGAAATGGCAGTGGCTCCCATTCTTTTCCAGCCTCAGTCCAACAATGCAAGTGGTCAGGCTGTAGTTTTCCTTGCCCTGCAGAATCACCACTGGGTCAAACGCTGCGCTAGGGAAGTGCACAAGCTCCCAGCCTGCACCTGTGAGTGTCAGAGAGGTTCCTGCAGGTCTGGCACCATCCTGTTGCACACAGTTTCAGCAGTGACTACAGAACAGCATAAAGGCATAATCAATAATGAGAGACTTTTAACCTCTGCACAAATGTTGGACATATTTCCAGTGCTGAATGTTTTTAGTTGCAGTGATGTTCTGGGAATGAATGCTGGTGCTGGAACCTCTGCTGCCTCTCCACAGAGGAGACACTATGAATGCCTCTTCTAAAAGTCAAACATGACATCAATTCTACAGCTTTCTTCACTTGAAAGACAACACCCAGCTTCCACTTTGTTTCTTTTTCCTAATAATCCAGCTAATACTGCCAAGGGATAGGGACTACTTGGCCTATGTCAGCACTTCTCTTAACACTGCAGAAAGCAGAGATTTGCACAACTAACATGTCCAAGTTCCTGTCTGATTTGAGCTACAGCTTTTCTTTCCTGAATGCAACCACTTTCTTTTTCACTGATGGCTGAAAATAATAAGTTTCTGTTTGAAGATTCTCTTATAAAACTTTTTCATGGAAGTGCACTCCTAATTATTTGAAAAATCAGTATGTGCTTGCTCTCCTACTGCATGTTGTGGTGATAAACTGTTAACATCTGGCAAGGTTGGCTGACACCCGGACAGACTGACTGTATATGATCTGTACTTGCTGAATTAAATCATGTTCAGCGAGGCTTCAGTATCTGCTCTGTCTTCTTAAATAGCTAAATATCTCCAGTTCTGCATGTCTTAACTTAGAATTACTATACTGTAGCATGTCGCAGTAGTCTCATACAAGGATTTTGCTGTTCAGCAGTGAGTGATAATGAAATCTGTCATCTGGAACTAAACTGCTCCTTGAATCAGGTTTCTTTATTTGCAGTCTTCTGAATGGTGTGATCTACTGGGATTCCTCCAAAAAGGTTGTGATCTAGTTGGAAGATTCCTCCATTTTTTAAGGCTTGTTCAAGTCATGAGATCAGTAGGGAGAGAAATTCCCTTGTGCATAGAAGACAAAGCAAGCACAGTTCCACTTACACACAAAGCATTAATGGACCCAAAGGGTGATCAGATGGAGCCACAGGGGTAATTCCCTTCTCCAGGTACCTGTGCTGATCCCTCCAAAGCACCTATTACAGCAGTCAAGAAACAAAATGCTTTCAGTTCCCAGCAACACAATTTGTTAGATCACCGAGATAAACCTGAAGTAATCGTATGGTGGGTGAAAACAAGAAATTTATAAAGAACTGATCAAATGTGCACAGCATATGTTATCAGAAGCACTGATGATATGTTTGTGTCTCTTCCAAGTGGACTCTATCAGCAGTATAATCATCTTCTACACTAGTAAGACTAGTCTTTCCATGATTCTTTAACAATGTTTTATGACACAGTGGTGTTTGATTGCATGTTTGTAACAGCACTTTAATTTTAGTGACTCTTTTAGAAAAGCTACTAATGTAGAAAGCTTATAAGATATGTAAAGCACTCTACTGAACCATACAAATGAATCTGTGGGACTCAAACATTGCCATCTTAGATAGTCCATGAGTCAGAATAAAATCTGGTACTACCAGATTTATTATTTTGCAAAGTGTCTATCTGAAAATTACCTTAGAGACTTCATTATACATACATTTGTTTACCTGTGATCAGAAGAATGGGAAGAGGCAGAAGCCTGAGTCTCAAAAGTGTAGCTGAGACAAGAATCCTGAATCATGGCAGCAAAATGCCTACTGTGAACCACACTAAACAGCACTGCTTAACGTGGCTCCACTGGGAAGAGCCAATTCAAATTTCAGGGTCAAAGGATTTGGTCCTTGATGCCCAAATCTGCTGCTGATGTACCAGGAGGTTCTAACAAGTTGGGCCCACGCTCCTCACAGGCTGGCAGGGCAGAGGCAGTGCCCCTTTCCCCCTCAGCCAGCCCTGCCAGGGCTCTCCTGTTGGGACACGCTCAGCCGGTGCATATCTTGCGCACTCCCACTGGCGTTTTGAGCTTCACACCAGCACCTCCCTCCCACTCCAGGATGCTGCACATCACAGGGAATCCATGGGAAGGTGCCAACCAACAACATCCTGCAGCTTCGCTCCACAGCCTCCTCCGTGCGCAGGCACTGCCAGGCTCGGCACTGCGCGACCTGCTGCGTGGCACGTTGCACCAACGAGGCAGGAAAAGGCTGAGGTATCAGTCCTTGTCTTGCAGCAGCACTAAATACCACAGCAATAAATAACCACTCAAGCTACACTATTCCTCACATCTCCTCAGCTTCCACATGGGATCAGAAGAATGGTGGCCAGGGGAGATACTGCCTGGCCAAAGCTGCCTGCTAAGTATCCTCTGCAGCACTTCTGAGTACAGATAAGCCTCATTATTACATGTTTATGTGCACAATTAATGTGTTTCTCCTCTAGTGCCACTGCTGTAGATCCCATTAGGCTCTTGTGCTTGCTGTTTGACAGTCTCAAATCCTGGTTTTAAGGGCTTAAAAGTGAAATTTGATGAGACTCCATACAATAAAAGGTGCTAAAAAAGGGGCAAGAGAATGACAATTATGTTTGTTTACGTGAGCTGATTATTTCTACATGAAAGGATTAATTATTAGCATAGAAGGGAAATGACAATCTTGGCAATTCAGTAGAAGGGTCACGTATAGCAGAGAAAAGAATTACAGGGTGAGGAAAAAGGGATCATAATGGCAATCTTTTGCTGTGAGATACGGAGTTATCACAATTAGAACAGACAGTTGTCAATTAATCCTGTCACATGCAAGAAACTGCTGCACTGGGGAGATTCTCTGATGCTGATTGTCTGTGCAAGAATAATTACATTTGCGTCTTCCAGGAGGTGTGGCTTCCTTCCTGGATATGTTTTGTTGTGGATCTTTGTGACCCAGTAAAATTGGGATTTCAATGCATCAAATTCTTTCTGTGGCACATCTGAATTTCTGATTCCCATGGAAGGGTCAGACTGGGATGACACATTCCAGCAGCCTTGAGGCATCCAGCAAAGATCTCTGCTGAATCCTGTAGAGCTCCAGGGCTTCAGGGCAAAGACAACCAGCCTGTTATCTCTACTGTCTGACTAAAGTGTGATGTGAAATAAGTCAGTTTATTTACTTGGACCACTTCGACCAAGATCTCTGCCCACAACTATGTCACCATTCACCACTGTTGTTTGGAAAGTTCTATATTCAAGGACATAAAACCAGAAATGTGAGATGTTGCTAAAAATTACCATGCTATGTCAGTGCAAAGTCACACTCTGCCTCTGTATCTTCAATAGCTTGAACCAGCAAATACTTAGGAGATCTCGATAGATGGTCAAATAATTAGTAATTGCTTCCTTTCTCATGGCTTTATGGAATGGGACATGTAACCCTGCCAACTCTGACAAAACAGCTCGTTGGTGAACATGAAAAATCAAGTTGCTACAAGGTTTCTGATGGCTATCACAATTAAGCATTGCAATAAATTATAAAGTTATTGAAGCAGACTTAATGCACAGCAGGTAATCTTAAATATTAATTGTTTGGCTGAAATGTTCAGAAAAAGCGAGCAATTTCAAGTGCTAGCTTCAGAGTCTAGCCTGAAACTTCATGGTAGAGTAAAAGGTGGCCAGCATTTAATGAAAGTCAGCTCTTCTTGTGTTCAATAGAGTCAGGCATCTGGGAAGTGAGGCATTCAAAATGGCAAAATTGTGTTCACTGGCTCTTTAATTTGTATTTTTATTTCAAATTAAAAAAAAAAAAAGTGTGAGAGAGAGAGAGAAAGGAGAATTGATTGTGAGGAGATAAAAAACTAACCATGAAACCAAGCTTTCCTGAAATTTGAAATACTACAGGGACTGTTTATCCGGAGTTGATTGCAAAAGAGGACTCAGTGGATTCATTTCTCATGCACACATCTCCGTGTCCAGTTCTGGGCTCCTCAGTACAAGACAGACAAGGAGTTACTGCAGAGGGTCCAGCAGAGGCCACAAAGATGCTTAGAGGACTGGAGCATCTCTGTTATGAGGAGACTGAGGGAGCTGGGCCTGTTTAGTCCAGAGACAACTCAGAGGAGATGTCATTAATCCCTATCAATGCCTCAAAGATGGGTGTCAGAGGATGCTGCCAGACTCTCTTCAGTGGTACCCAGCAACAGGACAAGGGAAAAAGGCCATAAACTAAAACACAAGAAGTTTGACCTCAACATGAGGAAGAATTTTATGTTGAGGGTGGCAGAGCACTGCAACAGAGGTCCCTTCCAACCCTGACTACTGTGATTATGTGATCTCCAAATTGTCATTTTAATACACTGCTGGGGCTCCTGAACTTACAGTGTGAAGTTATGGCAAAGTACAATCTACATCAGGGCTGCAGAAGCACCTCCTTGTTGTCTGCAATGTGCTTTTCCTAATGTTTTTAGGGCCAGAGTTGAAGCTTCTCCTTACTATCAAGGTCTCCATGCAGAGATGGATGGATCTCCCAGGACACGTCTGCTTGGCAGCTCACACACCATCTCTGCAGCACAAGCATTGGTCTTCGCACATTTTTCTTTTTGCAGATGCAAAGGAAATTGTACCCACTGAAGCAGCCTGGAAGAGGGCAAATCCTTGAGGTCTCCTTATTCTAGACTTGGTATTAAAAGAACTGACATGTTTAACAATTAAACTGAAAATCTAAAATAGAAACCAGAAAATTTTTAATCCACTGCTCGCTATTGTGCTACTGAATACAAACAGAGCGTGACTTGAAAAATTCTCCCAAAAAGGAAAAAACTACATTAATTTGTATAATGGAATTTACACAGTTAGCTTCTGGAACAAACAAGATGTTAAGCCAGAACAAGGAAAATGGTGAAAAGCAGTATTACACATTAAATTGGTATGTAACCTCTGTAGTGCTTAGGCACATTGAACTGTATGTTTACATAAAGCACCTGAGATACAAATCCCTCTACTGCTAAATTGATAATTTCAGATTAAATCAAAATTTTTTCACGCAATAGTGGCATTTCCAATAAAATGTGAATTCTTGGCCTCATAAGAAGCTATTAGCCATCTTTTAATTTCTAGCACTTCTTTATTAATCTACCTACTGAATGGCAAAACCACAGCCTTTCTAAAAGTTCTCGGTTGGAAAAACATCCCACCTCATCCATTTATTTATAAATCACTTGATGTTATTTAGGCAATAATCTCAAAAGGCTTCCTATTTATGAGGAAGCATTAAGCCATCTCTCAGGGTGTTTATTACTGCAAATCAGGTTAGTATCAAGCTATTATTAAGCTCACATGTGACATATAGTGGGCTGCTGTATTGACAAATGAGTTTAAACCAACTAAAGTAAACATGAAGTTGCCCCATCACTGTTTGCTATGAACATATGGAATGCTGATTTCCCAGGCTGGGAGAAAATCCACTTGCAGAGATTTTTTTTGTTTTCTGTTTACCAGGCCCAAGAATATTAAAAGTACTTTACAGGACATGTCAGACTCTGGGTCTTTCTTCAAGAAACTTCCAACCTAATTTTAGGTGAGCATTAACGAACTAGAATACAAAATCAGTCGGAAATAATGAGGAATTTAAAAATGATAAGCAGAGAAATGGTTAAGCTCCATGTCCATGCTTAGGTTGCTTGCTGAATTTAAGTCTAGAACTGACAGATAAAACATGTTATCATAGAAGGAATAGTACTTTGGGTTGTCCTATGCCCTTCCACGACATTACCTGTGCAAAAAGGAACTAGCAGAAAAGTATTGGGAGCTTTTGCCAAAGAAGTGTGGGGATATTGATTGGCAATAATGATAGCACACCCTAGTCACTTTTCATAACTTCATTTTTTTCAAAGCAGTACCTCCCTGAAATATAATCATTACCAGAGCGTTCATGATCTTCCATATTCTGCCATGCAAACAGCACAGCCTTTTATGTCCTCCCACAAGCTTACCCTTCATCTTCACTTCCTCCCAGCCCAGCTCTTTGTCTCCTACAACCACCCCTGGCATTATTTCTCCTTTTGTGCTGTATTTGCTTTCCCCTTCGAAGAAAACTCTGCCTGCTGTACAAGGTGCTCGAGCCATCATGCTCCACGTTACAGCGTGCTGCTCCTCCAGGTTTTAGGAGTGTTGGTGCAAACAGAGAGCTCTTGGTACCCAGTGTGATGGGGCCATGCTGGGGGTACCACAGTCCCTTTCACTAGGGTTGTGCTGATATAAACAATACTTAGTTTAACCATCAATAGAAACAAAGGACTAATTACCTAATTACGATTCCTTCTAATGCTCCTCGGTTCCCCCCCCCATACAATTTCAGAACCAATTATATTAATGCTTCAGTCACTTTCCATACTTTCACAGAGGAAGGACAATACATTGCTCATCCCTTGCCTAGTGCTGTCTGTCCATTTCCACTGTTGGGCACCTCTACTCTTTTACCTTTCAAAGCCTTTAGCCTGTTCTCTGAGACTCTGCTGAGTGAAGGCAGGAAGCAGGATGTTAGCTTTCTTACTTTCATAATTGAGGGTATATGGGTGAGAAACAAAACTTACTAAATACTTACATAATTAAATGAAAGGTATGTTTACCCATTCACAGTAAAACCACCAACACTTATTAAAAAGTAGTCTGAAGCAGAAGATGGTTCATCCTGCCTAAACCTCATACAGGTTCTGGTACCTCAGAGAACCCTGGCTGCCTCAGACAGGTCCCCACTTAGTGCTCAGAGTCCTTTAAGAGCCATCTGCCATGTGTGTCTGACCCAGGACCAGAACAGCAATGGGATCGCTGGGGATTATATATCTCACCAGTGCAGCAGCAGGTTCTGACTGGTTTGGCTGGAAAGGACTCTTGAACCCAGTTAGTACAGGCAGTCAGGTTATTATTTAGCTGGGTGGTATTGTGGAGCTGTGGGTGTGGGTGTGAGTTTGTGTTTGTCAGAGGCAGGCGAGAGTTGTTAGAGTAGTTAGTGAAGGATTATATATAAAATACAGCCCATGCAGTCATGCTGCACATGCTGTACACATCACTGGCAGGAGTGGACAACCTAGAACACTGTGTCATAGCACAAATGCCTCTTCTTACAGGGTGTAAATTGCAGTCCTGCTTCCACAGATTTCTACGGATGCCAAGGACAGAGGTCTCCTTTGAGTGAACTCACAAATAATGCACCCTCCTCTATCCAAGGAGGATATCCTTGGGAGAATATCCTTTTGGGAGAATGAGAAGGTCCAGAAACCCCTTATGACTTGGGCTATCTGGAAAAAGGCACAAAATTAAGTTCTGGGCTTGAATGTGAGAGGGAAGAGCAGAAGAGCAGGAGCTGGCTTTACCAAAGCAGACTAAAACGCCTCCAGCCTAGATCCAGGGAGCTTCCTCAGCATGAAGTTTGCATAGGTTCCTAGAGCAACCTGTTCTGGTTCCAGCACTCCGGCTTCTGGTGCAGCACCACGTTCACACGAGCCATGCACAGCCACAAGGGCTTCTCCCTGCTCTGCTGCTGCTCTGGGATGCCTCCTGTATGGGCATTTCCTCTGGGACTGCTTGAGTCTCCTACATATTTTTAAAGAGCCAAAGATCATAGGATCTGGAACACCAAAACTCATACACAGCACTCAGTTCTTTAAACATTCAAAGCGCTATATAAACATTAGTGAAGCCTCATAAGATGAGGTAGGTAAGCATTATCTCCCTCTCAAGGTGTGGTGAAGCGACTTGGCTGAGGCCGGAGGCTGAGTCACTGGCAGAGCAAGGTTTACCATCCCCATCTTTTTGAAATGGTGTCTCCTGGGCTGGCTGGCGAGAGCAGCATGTGGTCAGGCAGGGCAGGCAGCCTGGCACCACCAACAACCAGCATCCCCACTGCCACCAAGGGGAAGCCGACTGTGGCATTACCATAATCCCCACCCTAAGGTTGCAGGGCGTGAGGGCCTTTCAGCTCACCCCAACACCACGGCTCGGAAACCTCCGTGAATTAAATTTCATTGCTAGTCTGGCAAAGTTCCTCCCCGTCGGCTGCCCAACACCTCTGAGCATCAGGACCTTCTTCACGTTTCTCAGCCCTGGCTTCTCAGTCCTTGCCTTTCTGAAACGAAGGTCGGGAACACTGAGGAGCAGAAAGCGACCTGGAAAGGCCAGTGCTCCCCACTGGTGGCTCCTCAGGGCACCTGAGGGAACGGCAGCAGTGCTGCAGGGACACTGAGGGAAGATGGGGCAAACCCAGGTACTCATACACAGCAGGTAGCTTCTCATGTAATTTCTAAAAAAACCCCTGAAACTACACACAAGAGAACTAATCTGGCAACAAAAACTTCTGAAGTAGACACGGGTACCCGTGCTACCCTTCAGGAAGGCTGGCCAGCACATGGCAAGGCTGCCAGCTCACCCAGGGATGTCAGAGGGCTTCTGCAGATTGCCTTTGAGTCTCAGGCAATCCTGGCCGGTGGGTAAAGAGGAGAAGCCCGGCTGTGAACCCCGGGGCTGGCAGGCGGGAGAGCAGAGCTCGGGCCTACCGGGGAGCCGGCTGGGCGGGAAGCGGCCACGCTCGCCAGGCGCGACGCCACAAGCTCGGAGCCCGGGCCAGGCCGGGCGTTCACACTGCGGCGGTGAAATCCCCCGAAGAACGTGACGTGCCGGTTTAAGGGCTTTTTTGTTTTGTTTTGTTGTTTTGTTTTTCAGGGCTGCCAGCCAGGCGAGGGGGGCCGGGAGGGTGCGAGGGCAGGCGGCCCGTCAGCGGCAGCGCCTGTCGGGGAGGGCGCAGGGTGGAGTCTCTTACTCACCCCGCGGAGCCACCTCCAGCTTCGGCGAAACCTGTCGAGCAGTTTCCCCCGGTGGCAGGGCGGAGGGCAGGAGGGCGGCGGGAGGAGAGAGGGAGGGAGGAAACGCGCCGCCTCGGAACAGGTTTGTCCTTCTCTACCTGCTGACGTTCGGCCGCCCCAGATGATGGCTGGAAACAAAACCGCCCCGTCAGTGCGAAGGCAGCCTGGAAAAACTGGTCGTGTGAGGGGCGAGGGCAGCATTCCTGGCTGCCGCGCAGGGGACGGCTCATCACCGCGAGCTACCGCGGGGGTATAAAAGGGCCCCGCACGGCCAGGCGCGGCAGAGGGGCGGCCGCGGCACAGGGGTGGAGGGGAGCGGCAGCGGGAGCCCGGCCCGGGCTGCCGCCGAGCTGCGGCCCCGCAGGAGAATGGCTCTTTTTGTTCCGTTTTGTTCTTTTTAAACTTTTTTAAAAATCGGGTTGGTGGTTTTTTTGTTTGTTTTCTTTTTCTTTGTTTCTTTTTTTTTGTTGTTTTTCTTCTTTCCGCTATGTAAAGAGCGCGCGTTGCCGTCAAGCTCTCCCAGCCGCCGCGCCAGGCCGGGGATGCTCGCGGGACGGTGGCCTCAGTAAGTGGCGGCGCTGAGCGAGGAGCGCGGGGCGGGCGTGCGGGCCGGGCCGGGCGCTGTCCCCGGGCGCTGTCGCCGTCCCCGGGCACTGTCGCCGCCCGCCCGCCGGTCCCGTGTGTTCTCTCATCCCCAGGTCCGCCGCGGCGAAAGGAAGAGCCCAGCCCGGGGCAGGAGCGGGCGGGAAGCGCGCCCCCGGCCCGCTGCGCTCCCCGCGGACCCTCAGCCTCCTTGGTGCAGTGGTTCTTAACAGTTCAACAGTTCTCTAGCATAATTGTGAAATGTTTAGGACCACTTGACCAGCGAGGCGCGGGCATCGGCCGGCAGCGGCGGAGACGTGCAGCGGCGGAGCGGGGAGCCGCCGGGCCGGGCCGGGCCGGCCGGGAGGAGGAGCCGGAGGCACGGCCGCGGGCAGAGCCAGGCCGGGGAGCGGCTCGGCCCGGCCAGCCCCGCATCACCCGGGCCAGCCCCGCATCACCCGGGCCAGCCCAGCACCGCCGCGCGTCCCGCTCCGGGGAAAGAGCAGAGTCAGAGCAAGTGCTTTAAAAAAAAAAAAAGTTATTGCGTGTCCTGTGGCAGCCGAGGAGTTTAATAACTTGAAAGGAACAGGTAGGATAAATCCTGCTGCTGCTGCAGCTGCTGTCAGCTGGCTATGCTGGAGGCAGGGTGATACACTTACTGCATAACCATCTGTTCTCTCCTTTATCTGCACCATACACTCAGAGGCACAGATTAAACAAAAAAATCAGATTGACTCTCTAGGCTGCATTCTTCAGGGGCTTCCCACCTTTCCACTGATAATAATATGCAAGATGTATTTAGTGATAGCACTTTATTTGTCTTTGAGTGCCTTTTTACTTAGGGCAGTGTAGCCTTTGTCTTGTGCTGTTTTATGCTGTGTTTTCCACATGTACACTTAATGCAGGCAGCTAAAGGACTATCTGGACTTTCTGCCCTAACTTCATTGAATTACTTCAGAGGATGTCTGCTTTTAGGACTGTGGCATTGATGGCCTGGCTTGAAGGTCTGTGGACTTAATCAGAGCGACCTTAGCGAAAATGCTGGATCTTTCAAAATATGGCTGAAGAATTTTGATTTTTTTTTTTTTAAGAGGAGGGGGAAAAGGTCTGAAAATTACAATTCTGCTAACAATTTCTTTTTCTTATAGAAGTGTAGCTTTGTAAATGAGAGGTTCTTCCTACTTCGTTCTCATTCTTCTCACCCATATCCCAAGTATCAAATTGAAACTAGAAATGTAATGGGTTTCCTTTTTCATAACTTGTGTTCAAATAAAAAAGGCAGACTAATTAATAATATTGAATTTTACTGCTTTAAATTTCACCAAGAAAACTTAGTGAGCCTGCCTATGTGTATGCTTTAAATCTTTAAACGTAACAATTTGTACACGTGTATTCTACCATCGCTTCTGTGGAATTCAGTTTGCTCCAAAAATGTGCCATCTGGCATGAGCACAAGGTGCACGAGTCAATTTGCAGGGGATTTTGCCCTCACTGAAGTCAAGAAGAGTTCTGATGTCTGCAGTCGAGCTGTGATCTTCAGAAGAAGAGCTTCCAGTCGTAGCTGGAGAAATACCTGAAGAGTAGGCAAGGCTGATACGTAAAAATGCTTCTTGGGGACAGCCGAGGAAAAGCACAATTTTTACCTGCTGCTGTAGCTCAGAACAAGTTAGGCAAGGTTAATTACAGCATAATAGGGTTTAATTTAGCTGGGAATTAGGGTATGGTGGCTGCTAGCAGTGTTTCTCAAACTGCAAGGCTGGCCTCCTTAGGCAAGCTTACACAAGCCCAAGGCAAATGGAAAAACACACTTTGTCTGGGACTTGGCAAATGTAAAACCCCTACATCTATTAATGATGAATCCTCATTTGCTAAGGAAAAAATTGAAATGCTCTCCCAAGGAAAAGATTACCGACCTGTCCCACTCAAGGGTCTGATGATTCAATACCATTCTGTCTGGGTTCTAATATATGGCACTCATTATCAGCGTCTGAGCACCTCCCAAATAGTTAAAAAGTAATAGTAGTGTTCTGCACACACAGTTCTCATTAATTTCAGTGGGTGTTGTGGCTGTTTAAACAGAGCAGAGCCCTGAAGAGTTGAAAATAGACTTGCAAAACACACTGTGAGTTAGATCCACAGCTGGCTTGAATCGGCCCAGCCCTAACTGCAGTGGAGTTACACTGATTTACACTAGCTGGGATTTGACCCAGTGCTTTTTCTCTCCTGCTCTGTCTGCAGTTGGTAAGTCCGCTCCTCTCAGCTGGATGTATCCAAGTTGTCCACTAGCTTCAGCAGGGATACTAACTGTACAAAGTAGGATTTCCTGTTTTGAGGGAATCCTCTTTCTTCTTAATGCAGCTCAAGATGATTCAAGTTTTTTTTTTCCCTGTGTTGGAGTGCAATGTGCCCTGAAAAAGTTCGGAAGAAACTTGTTTGATTAGGGGGCAAGGAAAGAGTTTTGTTTTTTTAAAGGATATTGTTAATCATGCTGGAAGAGCAAACCTGTGGGGGAGGTTCTGCTTACACAAAGACAAGATCTTAATGTCTTGTGCTGGGTTGTCCATGTGAAGACAAACCTCTCCTGATTGCTTACACAAACCAGTGTTTTCATTGTAGTCCATTGCTGAAATTGGGGAGTGTCACAACATTACTGAAATGTCTCTTTCACGTGTGTTTTGTTCTGTGACATTTTAAAGGTATGGAATCAGGTTGACTTCTAACCATTGTTTTTCCTCTCTCAGACTGGGTGAACTCCTGATGACAGGCTTGTAGTTTTCATAAGCTGGCAATAAGCCATGTGGATGAACAAACAAACAAACAAAAATCCCCAGCAAATTCGCAATGAAAACCTCTGGGCAAACAGCCCTTCCTTGTGATATTGTCTAAGCTAAACAGAACCCTGAGGGGATGAAGGGAGGAGACTTTCCTGCCAAACTTAGTAAAATGTTGCCCCGTAGTTGCAGAGCATGCCTTTAGCTCTTACTGTTAAAATCCCAGACAATATTTCAGTTGTTTATCACTGGAATCTTGGCCTTTGGATAATAATGTTTAATTTTTTTACTCCCTTTTAAAATGAGTAGCAAAGGTATTATGACCAGACCAGAAGGATAGGTGGATTAAACCTTCTGGTTTTGGACTAACCCCTGGACTGAGGTCTTTCTCACTGTCTGCTCTGCCCAAGAAGAGGAAGTAGCAGCACATTCCTCCCTCCCCACCCTTTTCTGTAGGCTGCTTAATGCTTTGGCAGCATCCTGGAGTTTCAGTGCACACACGGCTATGTTGAGTGGGATGCTGATTGGACAGAGATTCAGGTAGCAACACCGAGTAAAGTATGCATTCAAATCAAATTCACATTTGAATTAAGAAAGAGCAACCTGCAACACAGCTTTCTTAGTAATCTACTGAATAATGCCCCCCTGCATGGAAGCAATCTAGAGACTGGTGCTCCTCAGCTATTGAGTAATGCTGCCATCAGGGCATCCTAGACACCATACCTAGGCATCATACTTACATGCTTGAACAAGAAGAGTTGCATCTCTGAACAAGGTAGTTGCATCTCTAGAAGTCCTTAAAAATAACAGTAGAAGTTGTTTTATGGAAAGCTAATACCAAGTAAACAGTTTTTATAGATACCAGTAGTAAGCATTCACAGAGGGGGTTTATGCTTAGCTTCTGGGATTGCACTTGCAACGTTGTTCACACAATATTTTTCGTGCTGAAAGACCACACATCCACCACTTCTAAGTATCAAAAATTCTTAGGCCTGATCTGACCATTTGCTTTATTGACCTGGGGGACACAAAAGGCTCACCCACTGCTGGAAGCTTCCAATCCTATAGATATGAATTTTTGACCATTCTTTCAGCCTGTGTAAACTGGTATATTATCTTCCATGTCTGTGTAGCTCTACCAGCTTACACCAGCTTGGGTGCAGGTCTTGAAATTATTTCTCCCTGCAAGTGATCAAAACTGATGATGAAAAATGCAGATAATTTTTGAAAAATGTATTTTCCAAATACAGTTAATTGCCCATATCAACAGTAATAGCATCCCCATAAGATAAATGGGGTGACAAAGTCTGTGCTTAGGAACAATGAAAACATGATTTCTTTGCCAACTGGTTTTTGTTTTGGTTATTTTCTTTGACAAAAAAATGGACAACCTGTGATTTAGAATTTGCATGATGCTCATTTTAAAGCTTTTCATGGTAGCCTGCAATTTCTGAGAATAAAATTATTCAGTTGCTACTGTGTTTATGGGAGTCCAGGGTGAGAGAAGTGGTACTGGATTAACAGCTAGACTTAATGACCTCAAAGGCTTTTCCATCCTAAACAGTTCTGTGATGATGTGACTGCTGGTGATCATCTCACTAACAGAAACCAGTGATTCACATCTCCCTTTAGCTTAAATGCCTTCATGTAATCTTTTTTATGTTCTTAGACACATCCAGCTCAAAGATAATGCTTTTTGGTTTGGGGTTGGTTGGGTGTTTTTTGGTGTGTTTTTGTGTTTGGTTTTTTGGTTTTGTTTGTTTTGTTTTGTTTTTTAAAAATTTTTTTCTTTATTTATGGTATTTGGGAATACCAGTAAAGGAAATGGCTTTTGAAGGCAGTAATTTCTACCAAACATATTGGCAAGGTGTAATACCTACTGTTTGAGCTTGGGGGTTTTTTCCCCTCCTTTTTTGTGACATATTTGAGTCCCATGAGGTGGAGGTGTAGCTGTATTTGTAGCTGGAGCAGTGTTCTGCCAATTTACCTTTCTCTGGACACTTGGATAATATTCACCTAAAAAAAGGTAAATAAGATTTCTAGTTGCCTGAACTACATGGTTAGTGCAGACAAATGGCCATTCTCAGGTGTGATTCAGCTCATGATCTTAAACTGGGTGGCTGAACTAAGTGGGTCTCATTCTACCCTAAAAGCCCCCGTTTCTCTCAGTTTGCCAGAAAGTGGGGCAGCATCACTAAATCAGTCATGAGACTTACATATTGTGGACCATGGCAACTTGTCTCGCCTCAGCCTTAGTCCAATACAAACCCTGCAGCTGCTCTGCTCCATCAGTTATGCCCATGTAGTTCCTCTGCTGCCTAGGTTTATGTGAATCACCTTTTTTCCTGCTTCTTGGAGTGCAACGGGAAGCAATTTTTAGAACAACAGGCACTAAAATTACAAATAATTCAGTGACACTTTTATAGTAGCCGCATGCAGGAGTACTTGTTCCGTAGTAGTTTAACCTTCATAGTATCATAAAGCAGCTGTAGAGCTGGCTTTGGTGTCAAGATGAAATAAATTTATAATAATGTTTAGTTACCACATTTTGTGAGTCTTACATAGAGCTATTTCTGCCAGTAGCTTTTTTTCTGACTCCATAAGAAATCAGGACTGGGAGAAATGGCATAAAAACAAAGCTCCAGTTGGGGGGGTGGGATTTTGTTTGTTTATTTTTCCCCCTGGGAGCATTGTGTATAGTTGATCTGGGTTAGTACCCAAAATGTAGTATATTGGCCCTTTTTTCACTTCAGGCGTTTTAAATCTGTTCTAGCAAATGTTGCTTTTTCTGGGTCTTGCAGCACAGCCAACCTTATGAACCTGTTCAGTGTTGATGGTTCACTAATTGCTGTGGTATTTTCATCCCAAGTAACTTGTTATCTTATTTTGTTAGATGTTTTTTCCCCAAAGGCTGCAGTTTCAGGATTTGTGTGATTTAAAGATAACTGGGAATCTTTATTTAAGACAGTTCCTAGTTCCCATTGTGGCAGAAGAGTCTGAAATAGTAATCTGACGACACAGAAATGCTCAGAAACTGGTAAACAAATGGAATTAAAGCCATTTTTACTCTCGTGACTTTTTGTTGAAGGGTGGAGAAGAATGATTCATTATGTTCTCTTTTCTTTCATTTTCCTAATACTTGGAATCGGCAATATTGCATTGTAATAAGCCTCTAAAGATGTTCTCTATTAATATTATGACATCCAAACAGAAAGCCAAATCTTTTCTCTTTCACATGGGCTTAAACCCAGAAAAACACCAGTTACTTGTGTATGCTGATGGAACAGAATAAACAAACAGAAGATGGGAAAACTGCTACAATGATCTGTGCATTTGTCATTTCAGGTAAAACCAGTGATTCCCAATCCCAAATTCTGTTTTGCCTAATATGTGTTTTGCTGATCTATTACCAGGTCAGAAGGCTTGTGAAGCTCGATTGACACATGGAAAAATTACTTTTGGTGAGCTATGGGGAAGGGCAGTTTAAATTAAAGGAAAGAGGTTCCCTTGATGACTCTATTGCCTGGGGACAGAATTCATAAACACCTTGCTCCAGGCAAAGGAAGATTTGTAGTAGGAATAAGTGGCTCTGTGCACCATAGCCTTTCTCTTTCCAATGTCTTGAGCTTCCTTCTGAATTTTTCTTCTCTGGAGATCAGCTTCCTGAGGAGTAGGATGACTTTCATGGATCATGTTCCTGTTAATCTCCCTGGTAGATGGACAAGATCTAAAAGGTGATTTAGAATTAGGAGGAGGTCAGACAACACTTTTATTTCACTTTGATCCTTCTGCCCTCACTGAAGTATGTAAACTTGGCTCATCAGGCCATGCTCTACCGTGCCACATTCACACAGCTTGATGTGGACTCAGCAGAGCTGTGCAGGTTTCTTTGGGACCACAGTTGGCTTCGTACTTCAGCAGCAGTTTGCCAAGTACTAAAGGTCAATGTGGTGGCATCCCAGGCTCTCTCTAACCAGATTCAGATGCACAATTGTAAAAGGCCTTTTTGTGCTCGTGTCAAATTAAAGAATAGTGTTTTATTGTTTTCACAGACTCAAAGTTTATAAGGCCAGAAGAGGATATTCACATGACACCAATTTTAGATGGGATGTGTGAGAGGCTTATCTTCCCAGACATCTCCAAAGGGAGGACAGAGGACTGTAGGAAAGCTCCTGCACAGAATCCCCTTTGCTATACAGGGAGTATAGAAGACCTGCTTCCATCAAATACATGTCAGGAGGCAGTGTGGATGCCTTCCACTGGGATAATCTAGTTCCTTCCCTTTCGTAACACTGCTAATAGGATGTCCCTGGAATATTTATGGTTTGGAGTGGAACACATCTTTAACAAGAACATGTGGTCCAATTGGAAAAATAAGGCAATTTCCAGACTCTCTAAAATAAACAGAAGATTCATCACATATAATAATGTTGTTCATGTCTTCCCTCTCTATTTTTCTTTCCCTAGTAAATACAAATATATTTTTCCTGGCTCTTCTTATGCATTCCATTTGGTAATGAGGGTTTAAAGAAAAAAACAGAGTGACCACACTACTTTAAAAACAAGCACTGGATTTTTATGTTTGTGCAGGCTATGTATTAAGGACCTAATATTCCAGGAGAGGCCAGCCTCCTGCAAAGTCATGCCTTTCCAGACCCAAAGACTAAACTTAGCTCCAAAATCCATATTTAGACTTAATTTTAAGTGGTCTAGAAAGTCAACATGTAGGATACTGCATCTTTCAGCCTGTCAGCATCCAGAACCATGGGCATTGCTGGTATTCATGGGCTGTCCAGTATTCATCACATCTGGGCTGGAGTCACTCTGAACCCATACAGCTCTGACTTTAGATGCTATTTAGTGATGCTATCATGATCAGTGAACAGTGTTTCTATCACAGAGGTTTCAGACTGTGGAAATGGCTCCATGAAGCTCTGTATTATTATTACATTGTTTTGATCAATAAAAATAAACCCAGAATGTGTTTGCATAAAACTGTAGTTTGTTTTTTTTGACAGGAGGAGAGAGAACTAACCTGGTTTCAGGTGGCTTCCTGCTGAGAGCAAGTATCGATAGTCTTTGATGTACCACGAGTTCCAGAAAGAACATAAAGATTATAGCCAGCTTTTTATATAATATCTCTTGAGAAATTTTCTGAATATATTGGTAATAATAATAAGTTGCTGCCCATCTTCCTTTAAGAGGTGATTTTTCAGCATGGCTAAGCATTTGCAAGAGATACCCTTTACAGCTGGTAGCAGCTGCTCTGTCCTGGGACAGAATTCCACTCAGAGACAAGAGGAGACACTTCTGGGACCTGTGTCCCTGTAGCTGCTTTGCCACATTTAGCTGTAGCAGCAATCATATAACTGAGGCATTTAAGGAAAAAAAATAGACTCTGAGATGACTTAATTGTAATGGCAAACCATGCCCTTCCGTGCCCTTCCTTCTCATGTGGGGTTATTAGTTAAAAAAGAAAAAGAAAGTAGAAAAGGGCCATTTGTTTGGAGGCAGCATGTGCTGTGTCACCCTACTTATCCAAGCTGGAGAGAAGACGGAACCATTGAAGTGCCAGTGCCATCTAATCTGGATGTCCTAGGTCTTTCATTTGAGAGCTTTCAATCATGATTTTGGGTCACTGGTGTTGATAAAATGGAAACTATCATCATCTTTGCCAAGGTAAGTCAGCAGTATAAATAAAGACTTTACTGTTGTCACCATCCCTACAGGAGGCAATGAGTGGTTGGGAGTCTGGGGTGAGTCCGTGCAACCCTGTATAAACTGGGGTTATTCCTGACTGTGTGCCGGAAATTGAGCAAGATCTATTAAGGAGCTGAAAATAATAGGTTATTGTGGGGCCAGAAGATCTGCTGTGTTGCCAGAGGAGCTGGAAGCTCTTGCTGTTCATGGAGTAGATAAATGGTGGCCTGGCAGTGGGTGGGTGGGTATTGCTGCAGGATTGGTGTGGGGAGGTGCTGGCCTAGGGAAGCAGCCAGGCAATGTGTTTATTGTGCTGTACTCTGCTTGTGCTTCTGTGTGTGTTTGATAAAAGATGTGAAAGGAAGGCAAGAGGGGGATGGGGGCCTTGGTGTGGGATTTAGGATGAATCTGTTTGGAAAGGGGTAGAAAAGAAAGTGTCTTAGATACTAATTTATTTTGGACTCTTTTCCAATGACGGTTTGATTCTTTATCCCTCTCCCCCAGTGAAGCATCTTCCTCTAGGTGGGAATGCTCCTTTTCTTCCCTCTTGTCTTTGCTTGCTCTCTGTTTCCTTCTCTTTTCCCTCTTACCTCCTTTCATCTCCACGCCTCTTCTTCCTGACTGCATTCCCCAAATCCTGTTTCACTCTAACCTCTTCCTGAAATCCCACCTGCCAGAAGGATCACCAGAGGAGAAAGTAACCTTTGTTGCTCACATCTCTTGCTAGATTTTCCAGGGTAGACCCAGTTATGGTTTAGTTAGCAGAATCAGTGAACCAGGGAGATTGCATCTCCCAGTTATTGTTTGTCTTCTGAAGATGTGTCTGAATTCTGTCCTCCCCCACTGGAAACAAACTTTTCCTTTGTTTGAATGATCAATTTGCATCTGTTATGTGATGGACTCTTTTGTCTTGATGGGTTTAGCAGAGCTGGCTGAAAGCTTCTCAGCTATGCAGAAAAAGGAGCCAAAATTTGGCACATTGTCCTATAAATAAGGATATTGGCCAGGTGTCTTCTGCAATAGGAAAGAAAAAATACTGGGGGAGAGATTCTGGCTTGGTGTCTCTACTGTTGTGGTGATGTGCCTGTGTGAGAGCCAAAAAGATCTTCCCTTTTTCCATAGCAGGGTCCTTACCTTCTGGCCTGGCTTTCTAGATCTTTGGCAAAGGGATTAGAGGCACCAGAGCTCATGGTCATTTGGCCATGTCTGGTTGCTTGCTGCTCTAGACAGCTGCTTGTTTTGCCAGTAGCTGGAGCTGGTCTTGCTCTTCATTTCCCCTGTGTATGTTGGCTACTGGCTCAGAATGGCCCAGAGATACACTGGTAAGCCCATAGGAGCCTTGTGTGCCAGTAAAGTATTTGTAGCTTGAAAATGTTTGTGTCTGGACGGGTACAGAGGTAGTGCTTTTCCAGTTTAGGGAACCTTTTGTAGTTTGAACAGTCATTTTGCAAGAATCTGTCATCACTTTTTGTGTCACAGGCTCTCCAGCAATGTTTTCCATGTGCAAGACTGATGGTCTCACACCCCCTTTCTGTCTTGTTTCACAGAAAACTGCATTGATTCTCCTTTTCTTTCTCAGGCTGTCAGCACTCTGACAGTGGTTCAGGTCTTCACCCTTTCTATCCTAGGACAGAGAAAAGACAGTGTACAGCAAAAAAAAATCAAAGTTGAATAACTAGAAAAAGAAGATTTTTCTGAAGAAGATCAATCAATGAATTGGTTGGTCTAGCCAGTTGATTTTAAAAGTTCCTTTGTAAAGCACTCTCACACAGGATGGGGTGGGGTGAGGTGGGGAGAGAAAAAATAAACTATTGATGGTTTGCTCTTTGATTTGTTTATTGTGACATAGTGGATTGAGAACTGGCTGAATGGCAGGTCTCAGGGAATTGTGATCAGTGGCACAGAATGTGCTGCTGTGTCCAGTTCTGGGTTCCTCAGTACAAGGGAGATGTGGAGCTCCAGGGGTGAGTCCAGTGGAGGGCAACAAAGATGTTTAAGGGACTGCAGCTTCATTCTTCTGAGGAAAGGCAGAGGGAGCTGGGCCTGTTTAGCCTCAAGAAGAGATGACTGAGAGGGGACCTCATCAGTATATGAAAGTTTCTGAAGGGAGGGTATCAAGAGGATGTAGCCAGGCTCTTGGTGCTGCTGAGCACTAGGATGAGGTGCAGAAACTGGAACACAGGAACTGCCACCTGAACTTGAGGAGTAACTTCTTTACTGTGCAGGTGACTGAGCACTGGAACAGGCTTCCGAGGAAGGTTGTGGAATCTCCCTCACTGGAAATATTCAAAAGCTGTCTGGACACAATCCCGAGTAACCTGCATGAGCAGGGAGGCTGAACCAGATGGTCTCCAGAGGCCGCTTCCAACCCAAACCGTTCTGTGAACCCGCAAAATGTGCTTTTTGTGGGGACCTTTTGCACAGTGCAGAGGGCACGGCCGCATTTCCGCAGCGCCATGCAGGCATTCCCGGTGTCCCTCGTGCTCCTGCCTTGTCCCGGAGCCCCCGAGCGCCCTGCTCCGCGCGTCCCGCCGTTCCTGGCGGGGCAGCGCCACCTGCCGGCCGCATCCAGCACCGGCCACGGGCCGCCCGGGAGCAGCGCGCAGCGATGATGGATGGGTGGATGGATGGGGTGGATGGATGGATGGATGGATGGATGGATGGATGGATGGATGGATGGATGGATGGATGGATGGATGGATGGATGGATGCATGGATGCATGGATGCATGGATGCATGGATGGATGCATGGATGCATGGATGCATGGATGCATGCATGGATGCATACTGGCTAGAGTGTGTCTTTCCTCGGGTTTGGCAATCCAGCACCTCTGGTGTAGTTCTCTTGATTACCGCTGCCTTCCAATCAAAAAGTTCCTGCCTGTTGCTGCAAGTGGTATCTGCTCTGAGGAGCCACTCGTTTGATGAAATATAATCACCTGCCCTGTTCTGTGCCTCTCATTGGCAAACCAACCCCTTTTCAGTTGAGGGACACAGTTTTCTCTTTTCAAAAAATATATTGAAAAATTGAATTTGGGAAATTAAGTCTCTCTGCTTGGTTGAAGGATTAATAAAGTGCTCGTCTTTGTTTGGGGCCATTAGAAAAACGCCCTCAAGATCTGAAGTGGTGAAGAAATAAAACTTCTCTAGCAAGTAAGCTCCACCAATATGAGATGAGAAGAGATACAAGACAAGGCCACACCGAGCTCTCTGTAACACTTTTTTTTTTTTTATACTTTATTGCTTAGGATATAATCTTCATTGTGTAGGAGAGGATAAGGGAGGGGAGGAGGCTGCTCTTCCAGGCTGTAAGCTGTAAATTCTTATACTGTGCATGGCCACCAAAGCTGATTCTTTCTGCTGCGGCTCCTTGGGTATTCTCATATTTGTTTTGATGCTGTTTTACCTTTGATGAAAATATGGTTGTGTAGAACTTGATGCTTGCTTTTTAAATGAGTCTTTTGTCACAAAGCAGACTGTCCCTGGGAATGCCTCCATGTGCACTATCATGAGGAGATGGGGAACTCTTTGATTCAGGCTAGAAGTCAGTGCTGGTTTGTCCCCTTTTTCTTTGCCCTCCCCACCGCATGAAGTTTCCCCTAGATCCCGTTTGCTGCCCAGGATTCTCGCAGCCCCACGGGAGGGTTTCCCAGCCATACGGAATCACTCTGCTAATGCGAGGAGGAGGAAGAGGAGGACACTTGGTCAATGCCAGTTCACGCCCCTGCAGTGGAGCCAATTTTGCCTGTGGCACCCTGGTGGTGGGCAGCGCAGGGCTGCTGCCTTGTTTAAGGAACAGGTGATTTTCCTCACTCCGCGCGCTGTTTGTGCGGGCTCGGTAACGCAAACCTGTCACGGGAGAGAGCAGAACAGTCCCCTGAGCTCCCACTCCTGCGGGAGCGTCCCTCACCACCCATCCCTTGCAGCCCGCGCGATCCCTCTGCCGAAGCCACAAGGACCCTGAACCACAGCTGCTCCGCCCAGCTGCTGTCAAAAGCTCTTTTTTCTTTGACATTTGCCCCTGACTGAGGCGGAGTCGTGCGGGCATCCTCTCGGTTGCCCGCAGAGGGAGCGGCCGCTGGCGCAGGGCCGGAGCGGGGCCGCTCTCCAGGGTGCTGAACCTCCCGCCGCCCCGCTCCAGCCCCGGGAGGCACCGCGGGCTTCCCGTCGCTCCGGCAGCACGGAGAGGGGACCAGCCTTTGTGCCATCCTCGCGTACCGCACAGCCTGGCCGGGGACTGCCCTGAAGCGTGTCCCGCACCGAGGGAAAAGGCGGTTCTAAAGTGGCAGGCAGAGCACGGAGAAAAGTAGTGCTCACTCCTACCCTCCCCTTTAAAAACCACCCAAGCAAACGTTGAAAAAGAGGCAGCTGTGGGCTTTGGGATTTTTCGTTTTGTTTATTTTTGTTTTGTTTCTTTGTTTCCCACTCTTCCTACGGGCTGTGGCTGCTCAAATGCATCTGGGCAGAAGTCATTGGAATAGTATTAGAATCCCAAATCTACAGTGCAAGCAGGACACTAATGTGCCTGGGCTGGCTGTTTCACAGAGGAGATGGTAGCTAGGGCTGAGCATGAGAAGCACCTAGGCAAGCAGGGGAGGGTTAAACTGGCATGATTAGGGTGACAAGAAATTAAATGCGAGACCATGGACTGCATACTGTCTCTCTTTATGACTTGCAAATTAGAATGGAAATTAAAAAGCTTGAACATAGAGATCCCCACGCCTCCCAGACACGGACAACTGAGCAAAAGATTGTCTGTAACTGTCTTTCATTAAGTGGTGTCAGGCTTTCCTTCCCCTGACCTTCACCAGTTGTTTACAGGAGGGTTTTCAATCTCCCCTTGGAGAGCAGGGTCACGAAGAGGCAAGAGACCAAGACAGAGCAGACCCGAGATCAGCTCTGAGCTGCCAAGCCCAGGCAGTGACAGGAGAGCCCTTGCACCACGCTCTTTCACCCAGCCCTCCCTAGGAGGCAGGTCACGACCAGGGGTTTAATCAAGCCCTTGCTTAGCTCCAGACTTGTGAGATCCATATTGTGGCCTGCATTGCCCTAAGTGCAGGCGGGACATGGTCTTGGCAGGGCAGGGAGCCCCATTACTGTGGCGGGAACTGAAAAGGGGTCCTGCAGGCTGGGCTGCGCCCCGCAGGACAACAGGTGTGGCAACAAAGCAGCGTGCAGATGAGCAGAGGGCAGAGCCCCGGGGTTGCGAGGAAGAGGCATCCAAGCGCAGAGCTGGAAGAACTACCCGCAGGCAGGATGGAGTTGACTAAGCTGGCTCACCTCGGGGACAGAGGAGAAATCTGCCTCTGGGAGTGAATTTAACCACTCCTCCGTGTGCCCTCTCCATCCCCTGTGGTGCAGGCATATCCCTCCTGCGATGTCACCACTAAGCCATTGCAGGGTCACTGCGAAGCTGGTGCTGGTATCTGCCTAACTGGTGACCGGGACAGGGCCGGGGGCTCCTCCGACCACCAGGGGTGTCCCAGGCGGTCGGTCCAGCCCTGCAGCTTCAGCCGGGCACCCGCAGCTCCTCCGGGGCAGCCGTGTGGCCACAGGCGTGCGAACCCGCGGGGGAGGGCGGGGGGCTGTGCCTGCCTTTCACGCCGGTTTCCCCGATACGATCGTTATTTTCTCCGCAGTCTGCAAGGGCTGAAGTTTCCCTTGATGGTCTCAACTGCCCGCCCCGCAGATCAATTAAACCCAGAGCCGGCCCGATCAACCTAAAGGGGCGGCCACACAAGCAAGCAAACAAACAAACCAACCCAAAACAAACGGGCGCCCCCGCGGCTCCCAGGGCCCCCCCGCGCCCCCCGGGCAGCCCGCGGTGGAGAGCGCCGGGAACGCCCCGAAACCTGCAGCGCCCCGCGGGGAAACAGCTCCCCTGTACCCGCAGGGAGCGGGGCCGGACACCCCCGGAGCCCCCCGGCCGCCCCGGGCTCCCCGAGAGGGACGAGGCCGGGGAAGCCTCCTCCGGGGTGAGGGGAAGGGGCTCCCCGAGGGTCGTGCTGCCCCCTCTGAGATCCAGCCCCGCTTGGCTTGCCTCGGGGCCGGCTTTGAATTGGGCCGTGCCCGCCTCCCCTGGCTGCCCTCCCAGCCCACTCCGCCATCGCTCTCTTTAAATAACCACTCATTTATCGTGTTTTCCTAATTATGTTTTATTTAGCTATTCATGAGCTATTTGGTGTTCCACTGACTAGGGTTATTCCTGCTCTGCTTTCCTTTCCCTCCCTCCCCCTCTTCCCTCGCTTTGATGTCCTCTTGCATATAATACAAACAAGATCAAAAGCTACTTTTACCACCTCCGCCCACCTCACACAATATTTGTTACGGGAGAAAGTGTGTTTCGGGTCAAAACGCTGGCTTGTTCGAGAGAGGTGCTACCCAGCTGAAACCGGGGGGAGGGAGGGGAGAACGGGAAGGGGGGGCACAACATCAAGTACACGAACTTTAAAGTGAGCCCTATTACCACGTTATTTAAAGGTCTGATCGTGTCAGGTATAATACTGAAGAAAAATGTTATGTCGGACAAAATGCTTATATTTTCCTGCGGTATTAATGAGAAGCTTGCCCTGGGCTATTTCCCCATCTCAGAGGGCAGCAGATGCAGAAAGTCCTTGGGGAGTAGATCTTTGAAATTTCATCAGCATTCATGGGTGACCTAGCCTTTTCAAGCACAATGATAGACATGATAAATCATCTTTGCAACGAATTCTAATTATCCTTTATATGGCCAGGTTGCCTCTCGAAAAGCAGATATCTAACACTTTTCCATATTGCTTCCAGATTTCAGTGAGGGTGTTAAAAGTCTTGTGCCATCCTTCTTCCCTGCTGCTGACCACGTTGTGTGACATGAGCCCTAAACCCCTGAGTGTGCTGGAGTCAAACTACCCTATTAAGTTACACGCTTGCCTGTATTGAACTAAATTTAATTCCTCTCCTCTCTTACCCAATGAAATTATGTGGCACAGTGTAAGATAGGATTAGAAGTATATCATTATAGCAATTAATACTATAATGCCTCCATGATTAGTGTGCTACATTGAATTTCATGGATTTTAGCTCACTGTTGCCTAGATTTCCCTTGGGTCCTCTAGCCCAAACCATTGTATTCTTAGTAAATTAAATGTGAAATCACAGCAATATACTTAATAAATCCACTATCACCTGTATGGTGTATTAATAAAGGAGTCCAGTGCAACCTGTACAGCACCACCTTGCAGCCTGGGATGCACACACTGGGAAAGCCATTTCCCTCGAGGTGGGAGCTGCCTGCCATGTCCCTTCTCTCCTGCCCAACTTTCTCTCTGCTTGCAGAGCAGGCCCAGGGGAGCAGAAGCGTGGGAACCCAGCACTGCCCACCCCAAAGCAGGGCACACAGGGATGGATTTAGGCTTGTGGCTTGCAGGCAGAATGCCTTGCTCCATGGCTATTTGTGGAAGGGAATGCATTGCAATGCAGCAACCCCATGCCATGCTTGGGGACTTGGATGAAATCCCCCACCCAGGGAGGTTCAAGCCTTTTCCCACCTCCCCTCGGGGAAGAGGAGGGGGGTCTTTAAAGAGAAGCCTGTTTGAAGTGGCCCTGATGGAAATGGGGTTATTTCAGAGGTGCAGTAATGGCTGTCTGGTTATCTGCAGCCAGGGCTCTGTGGCGGGGAGATAAGATATTTATTAAGAGACCTGTTTTAATGCTCAGGGATCGCTTTCAGAGGGCCCAAGAAAAATGGACTTTATCTAGTATATTATTATGTACAGTCACCCTGTTGATGTTTTACTTTAGTTTAGACACCATGAATAAAAGGTAATAACTTTCCCTTCAGCTTTTTTATCAGCAAGACACCTGAGGGCAGTGGGGTGGGGAGATATTTGCTTTAATAGGGGTGATTAAAGGGAGACTCTCCAGGATTAGGGGTGAGGTTGGGGTTGCACCCTCAGTGCCTGACATTCAGGGCATATTTTAGACCCAAACCTTCCTAGGAACTTTGCCAAGAGTCAGGGAAGAGGGACAAACTGTGGTGGGGAAGGGAGACGTGGTGGGTGGTGGGCTGGAGGTGGCATGAGAACAGGGAAGGCCTGGGCTTTCCTTGAGGCCGGACCAGCATGGTGTAAGTGCTTACATTTGGTTGGTCTGAGAATGTGGAGGATGGAGACAGATGCCTCAGGCCTTCTGCAGAGCAGGCAACAAGCCTTCCTGGCCTAGATGAGTTTTTCTCTGCTCTTGAATGTTTCCAAGCTAAGGTGGGAAAGACTCCAATGAGTGGGAAAAACTCCAATGCATGGGAAATGACACTTCATGCTTCTGGTAATGGGCATTGTTCTATCTCATGCTGAACACCTTAGCTGACAGCCTGGGTGGGGACACTTTTTACCTGGACTGTTGATGTCCATACCACCATCTGGCTTGAGTAGCTTTTCCTTCTGCCCTCCTCTTCACTCAGTTCTTCCTACTCCCTTGGTAATGTGACATCTTCCAAGCACAAGGATCTTCTGTGGCAGGGGAGTGTCCCACTTGTGCAGGGGAGGGTGGTGGAAGACTTTGAATGCATAGTGGTGCATAGCAAGACAAGAGGCTGGGACAGGGTTGGTGGGGAGTGAGAGGGTGAATCTCAAGGTGGCTCAGGGACTGAGTCCCTGCAGACACCATTCCCAAATGGGTTCAGGGACCAGCTAACACACTGGGCACATCTCTGGTCTGATATCTGGACATCAGGAAGGGACACAATGAGGAACCAAACAAATCCTTGCACCTTTGCTGTAAGCATCTCACCACTACCATTCTCCTCTCCTCCCTCCCAGCACTGCTTCTGTGCCTGCCTGTTACATCTCCATCCTCCAGAGACACCCATTAACCCACTCCCTTCATCTAACACACAGAATCATCATTATCTGGGAAGCTCAGAACAGACAACTGTGTAAATTCAGAATAAACTATGGTGTCCTTTCGTGGCCGTAAAGACTTAAGACCTCTCTTGTAGTCCTCTATTTACTTTTCCCCCCCTCCCCCTCCTCCCCTCCCTCAATTCCCCTTCCCCTTCCTCATCTCTACCCCCTCCTTTCCTCCTTCCCTCCCCGCTCCCCTGCAGCACCCGCCATCCCATAGCTCCCCCGGCGACATGCCAGGCTCCGGCCGGGGCCAGACTGCGGGGCAGAACCTCAGCCCTGCCCCGGACGCAGATGTGGGTGGGAGCAGCGGGCCCGACTGCACCCCGCCCAGCAGCTCCCGGTGTCCGGGCGGAGCGGCGGGCGCGGAGCCGGGATAAACAGATTATTGAGCTCCCTTTCACTGCAGGCCGTATGAAGCTGGATAATGCTTTTGTCGGGGGGATTATTTATTTAGTGGGAAAGTACGCGGGAAGGGATTAGCGCTTTGCCCGTAGCCCCCTCCCCGCTTCCATCCATCCCTCCCGCTCCGACGGGACGGGCCGCGCCTCAGCGGGGACCCCCGAGCTCTGCCCGGCCCCGGGCTGGGACACACAGCCGGAGAGACAGCCTGCAGGGAGGGCTACCCGATCCGGGAGCAGCCACCGGGCACCTGTGTCTCGGCCCCTCGATGAGGAGGAGCCCGCTCCCTCCTGCCGTCCGCACCCCCTGCAAATACAATTAAGCAGCGGGGAGAAAAGAGGGGGAAGCTTTTTGGAGGAGTGAAAATCCACGTCCCTTCCGGAAAGTGCTTTACCTCTGCTCCCTCAGGCTTTGCTTTTTTTTAAAACCTTTCCGTTTTTTTTTTCTTTCTTTTTTTTTTTGTGCATGTCTTTCTTCCCTCCTAAACTGACTTCAGTGGCAGCTTTTCCCTCCTTGCGCTCACCCCGGAGGAGGAGGAGAAGGAGGAGGGAAAAAACAACCCACCAACCCAGCCACTAAACCCACCCAGCAGTGGATGGGGGGAGGCAGGAGGCTCGCAGTGCGGGCTCCTGGCCAGCGGGCGGTGGGAGCCCCCTCGCTCGGCGAGCTGATGGCCGGCGGCGGGGGAGCAGGGCGCTGCCGGCCCCGCGCACCCAGCGCAGCGGCGGCCCCGGCCGCGGCCCCGGCGCCGGTGGGGCGCTGAGGGCTCCGCGCCCGCGCTCGCTCGTCAGGCAAGGTGCGCTGAGGGGGGATAAAACGGGAGGGAGAGCGGCGGAGAGCAGCAGAGAGAGGCAGGGAGGCTGGCGGGTCTGCCCGGCTGCTGGCTACCTCACCCGGGCGGCACATCCTGGCAGATGACGGAGTAACTCACCCGCGTCTGGCTTTTTTTTTTTCTTTTTTATCCCCCACGTCTTTTTTTAAGGGGTGGGAGGTGTTTGCTATTTTATCCTTTTTTTTTTTTTTTTTTCCTCCTCTGTGTGCGTGTGTGTGTATACAAATACATCGCCTCCGCTCAGGGAGCCGGATATTTCCAACCCCAAACTATGGCTTTTCAAAAATCGCCCGATGCCTCCAATGCCACGAGGAAAAATCCCAGCCTCCTGGAGATAGGAGCCTTGTGCTTGGACTCGGAGATCATCTTCGGCTTCACCAGCCACCTCCTGCGGAGGAAAACCAAGGTAAGGGGATCCTGCCGCGGTCCAGGGGAGCTGGGGCTCGGGAGGGGCTCGGGAGAGTCCGGCTGCCTGCCCTGTGCTGGGCCGGCTCACGGGAAGGGGGTGGCAAACTTGGCGGTGCGAAGTTGCGGGCGGCGGTGCCGGGCAGGTTTCAGCACCACGAACAGTCCTGGCGGCTCCGCGGAGCGGCGCGGAGGGGCGCGGGGGTACCGCGCTGCCCGACCCCTCCTGGGGCTTCGCTGCGGGCACAGCGGCACCTTATGTGACCCCTGTTTCAGATGGGGAGTGGTGGCACAGCGTCCCGCTATGTCCAGGAGGGTTTTATACTTACTAAGGAAGGGAGGCTGCTCAGCCCCGCAGCGCGGCTCAGCCCAGCGCCGGCCGGGGAGCCCACCCCTTTACTCCCGCCCCGTCCAACCCGAGCCTCGGAGCCGCGGGAGGGTTTTGCAGACGTCGTTTGGGCACAGGAGATTTCGGAGCAACTTCCCAGAGAACAGCCTTGCCCCGAGCAGGCGTGCGAAGGGAGCCGGGGCGCAGCGCCCGGGTGCGTGTGTGTGCCAGTCCCGCTTCCCCGCCCGCCCCAAGAGGGGCTCACGGCAGCCCCGGGCACCAGCCTGTGCCCGCCCTGTGCCTTCACTCTCCGCACCCAAACTTTTTCGGGCTGCCGGCGGGCGGGGGGCAGCGATCACAGTGTAAGGGGGCTCTGCTCGCTGTGCGGGGCTCGCATCAGGGCTGTGCCTGTCGCCCACGGCCCCAGCCCTGCCCCAGGGCACGCACCTTTGGAGGGGGTGGTGGTGGGGCGCTCCACACACGTGCTCGGGAGAGTCAGAAAAGTTTAAGCGGCGGGGAAAGGTGCCTCGTGGGCGGGATTATTTTTTCCCTCATGCGTACGCGTTTCCCCACTCTTTGTGCTCGGCGCTGCCCGCTTCCCCGCAGACCCTACGGCACGGTTCAGTGCCACCAGCACCCCCTCGCGCGGTGGCGGGGAGGGGACTCGGGAGCCGCGCTGGCATCTCCGGGGCAGCGGCCGCCGTCTCCCGGCGCGGCCCCGCGGGGCTCGGGCTGCTCGGTGCCGGGCGGGAGCGCGGGCGCGGCGGCGCCGGCAGGGGGCGCTCTGGTCACAGGGACGGCGGCGGGCGCGCGGAGCCCGCGCGGCCCGGGCTCTTCCGGCCTTGCCGCCGCGTGAGGGACAGGCGCCGCGGGGCAGCGCGGCAGACAGCGGCGCGCACCCCTCTCTCTGGGGGGAAAGGCTAAAAAAAGGAGAAAAGTGCTAAATATACGAGCCGGAGCGGCAGCCAAGTAGACAATTAGCCGCGAACGTTAATTTCTCCATCTGTCAGGTCAATTTCCGCGTGTAGGAGCATCCCGCCGCGGCCGCCGAGCGGCGGGGCAGTCGGCCCCGCGGGGAGTGTGCCCCGAGGCACCGCGCGTCTGCCGGCCGAGAGGGCACCGCATCCCTGCCCGCTCAGCAGAGCGGCAGCCGCGGGGCCGAGCGAGGGGAGCGGAGCCCGGCCGGACCCTTGGCCCCGGCGGCAGCTGCTCTGCACCCTCAGGGCCACTATCCTGCCCCGCGCCCTGCGGCGGGACGCGCACCCCGCGCCTGGCCCTTTCCCCCGACTCCCGGGGAGCTTGCGTGTTAGAGTGTGAAGGAGGCAATGACTTAAGTCACATCGGTTTTGGGACTATCCCGTAGGGTCACTATGAAATGGCATCTCTCTCCCCCCGCCGATATCCCAAACCCAAACCCAAAGCCCAGCCCGCCCCAGCCGAGGCTCCCCCGCCCCGCTTACCCCACCCGCCCCCGCCCAGCCCCTCCTCCCCTGCCCTCGGAGCACTTTTCCAGCTTTTTTTGCCGACGTGCTCCGGTGCTCTGGGTCCTTCCCCGTGCCGCTGTGGGGAGCTCACTCCACCTCCCGCTCCCATCCCAAACTTCACTCCCGTCTAAACATGGGAGGCAACATCACCTAGAGCGGCAGCCCGGGCGGCGGGACACGGCCGATCACTGCTGGCACCCTGACCCCGTCCCGCCATGGGCATCCCGGGCTGGCCGCGCCGCCGGGCAGCGCGCCGGCCGCACTAGCGGAGCGGGGCGCGGGCAGGGGAGCATCCCCCGCTATCATGATCGCAGCCGCCGGCAGGAAGGCTCTGGGATCTGATCCCCGGGCGCCGGGGGTAAGTTGCTACAACACTCCTCCCTGCGGTTGATTCTTTCTTATTTTTCATTTTTTTATTATTTTCCCCACTTTTTTTTTTTAAAAATTTTTTTTTTCTTCCTCGCGAGGAGGGTGGGAGCAGCGTTGCCTCCGCGTCCCGCGTTGCTGAGCTGTGCTGTCTCCGCAGGTGGCGGAGGGGAGCGCGGCGCGGGAGCTCTCCCCGCGGAAGAGGCCGCCGGCCGCCGCCGAGGAGGAGCGCTGTGCCAGCCGCCCGCCGCCCGAGGGAGCGGGAGCTGCCGCGGGAGCCGAGCTGCGGCCGCTGGAGCGGGCGGCGGCCGGGGGCTGGTGCCGGAGCTGCCAGGCGCAGCTGGCCGAGCTGAGGAGGCAGGCGGCCCGGCTGGCTGCCGGTGGCTGCCCGCCCAACGCCCCGCCGGTAAGTGCAGCGCCCAGCGCCGCCGGGGGGTCGCGGGGGTGCGGGAGCCTGGCCCCGGTCCGCATGGGGTCACAGGTACATCCCCGCGGATTTGGGAGGGGGACCGTGACGGCAAAGCCGGAGATTTTCAACCCAGGAGGGTTCTGCAAAAGTTCAAGGATTTCCCGCCCCGGACTTTTATCAAAAAGCGAAACTGTGCGGCTGGACGCTCACCCGCTGTAACAGCCACCGGCCGCCAGAAGCAGTTAAAAATAAAATAGGCATTTTGGGAAGAGGAGCGAAAGAAACGAGGAGCGGCTGTGCGGGAGCCGTCCGGGACGCGCCCTCGGGGCTGCCCGGGTGCCAGGGGAGCTCCCGATGTCTCTCCGCAGATTCTGGGGCCGCCCAGCCCTGCTGACACCGCCCCGGGGATGCCGGCTCGGTGTTGCGACTGGGATTTGCCTTCATCCCTCCCAAGAGAAGCTGCCGGTGGCAGACTTTCAGCTCCTCCTTCTGAGAAGCCCATAAAGTGCAGCTGAGAATCAAACCCTTGTGTTTGTTGGCGCTGGAGGAAACTTCGAGTGGGATGATTTTTGAGTGGGCTGTGCTTTTGCCCTCTGGGTTATTGAATGTGCCTGTCTAGCTGATGGGTTCATTCCTGTCCTTAATGTCCCTCGGGCAAGCACTGGCTGTATCATTTTCTTCCAGTTTGTGCTGCACAGTGGCGTTTCATATCTGGTAGGGAATGGAGAAAGTACATGAGGATGCCAAAAGGTTCCCTCTAACACAGGTGCAGGTTTATTTGCATGTATTGTAATTGTCTGCACAGTTTTTGCTTTCCATGCTTGTTTTTTATCAGAGGCCTTTATTATCCTTGTCCTTTGTCAGAGCAGGTAAAACAAAGCTTTTGAAAGGTGAAAAACCACAGTCTTGATACAGAGTCTAGTCTAGACATCTGAAAAGACCCCCAGAATTAGCTGTCAGGGCAGAATGCAACAGAAGACCCTGAGAGTCTGTTTCAGGACACAAAACGTGTGTTGGGGTTTTGATAACGTTTGGAAGTAACGTATTGTTTTCTAAACAATGCTTATCTGGATGTTTGCAAGAATGGGGGGGAGGGTCTGAAGAGGAAGCCAAACCCTACTGACCTTCGTTTTCATTCAAAGAGTTCCTGTATGATCTACAGAATTCCCATTGAATCTAAATATAGTGTTGTTTGGAAGTGCATTGTGGAGCAGTGTCCGAATGCACAGTGAGGTTTGCATTTTCAGGCCAGATCCAAAGTCCTTTGAAATCGACAGGAGGCTCTCTATTGACTTCTTGGGTTTGGAGTGGGCTCTTACTTTTGTGGTGTAAAAGGTCATGTATCTTATCTCACTGGACTCAGGACTGCTGGACCTTTTGTTTGCTGGATTGCTGCAAATGGTGGAAAGAAGTTTAATTTCCCTTGTGAAGTGCCTGAGATAGGCTGCTTCAATGAGGAGCACAGAAGCCCTTGTTCTGTTGTTGGGGTGGGCCTCTGCCATAAAGAATTGTGTCTAGTCTGGGAGCGGATCTCTGCCATGGGAAAAAGAAATTGCCATTGCAAGGGAGTCGGGGGCCTCAGCCAGGTGTTCAGGTGAGGAGACCTGTGAGCAAAGGCCTGTTTGTGTGGTCTCCTTCCTGCAAGTCTCAGGGGACTGCCTTGATAAGCACTCGATGATGGGTAAATTAATCCCCCTTTTCTGCAGGGTTTCAAAGCATGCCTAGGAAGGTCATAAAATAGGAGTCATCGTATTGTCAGAACCTTGTCAGACCTGAGCATGGAGTAACTGATACCTGAAGTTTACTTGCCGTGTTGCACGCAGTAGGGCTCGATGGTTGAAATTTTTTAAAAACTGCGTTCTCTGACACTTGTGAGACCTCATTGGAAGCTCAGACTCCCATTAATCCTGGTGTGGTGAGCAGCTCCTCAGGAAGGAAGATGCAATAAAGAGTTGTACTTACTGCCTTGTGAGCGTGAAGTAGGTTAGCAGGAGATAACAGTCAGGGGTTCGGCTACTCAGCTGCTGCGAATTGGCCTTGCAGTGGGAATCTGATGCAATATGCTGGCAGGGTGAGCACTGTGTAATGTTTGTGCCAAAAAGGCAGCTTGCTCGATTTCCCCCCGCTCCCTTTCTTGTTTAATTATATAACAAGACATCTGAAAAAGCAGCTCCTCTCTGAAAGTTTCATGCCCATACAATGCAAGTCCAAAGTTTCTTGCAGGCTCTTCTAACGCACTGTCAAACTAAGCAACTGGTGGATGAGTAAACACCAGAAGGCTACTGCTTGAAGCGTGCTGCTCTCAAAGGATTTACCTCCTTTGCCATAATAATTAAGAGATCTTTCAGCACAGATTCAGAAAGATTTCCACACCTGGTTGTAAACCCTTTGGAAAGGTGGGTGGGTGACTCGGAGATGAAAGAAGGGCTAGTTTCCTGCTGTTGATATCTTTCCTGATGAAAGAGTGGAGGTGTATTCTCATGCGTGGGGCAGCTGACAAGGGATTGAATTCACATTAGAATAAAAAGCCAACGTTCTGTTTGCAGTCTGCAGGGATAACAAATCTAATTGCTCGAGAGGGCTATGATTCATTCAGTTTGTGTTGCTATCCTTCCAATTAGACGTATTTAAAATATATAAATAATTTAAAGTTTCGGTGTTCAGATGATGTGCATTGATTACAGAATACTGTTAGTTGTTTGTGTCTCTTCAAAGTCCTCCAAATCTCTGTGGACAGCTGATAAAAAGATACACCTCTTCACTTGTGTTAAAACTCTTTAAACAGTCTCCCAAGCACAAGATTTACTGCATCCTACACTCTCAATTCCCTTCATTTTACTACTGCTGCCTTTACAGTTTTCCACCACAGTGAGGCCTGTGTGTGAATCAAAATGTGATTTTCATTAAGTGTAGATGGAATTGAACAAAGTTTAATCTGAATTATCCCAGATTAACATTTTGGTATTGCAATGTTGGCATCGGTTATTGGGTCATGTGCTGAACTAATGCAGGAGGGAAAAACAAGGTGTCTTGGTTTATCCCTAATTGAAAGTTTTGCGGGCTGTGTCCCTGGAGAGTTGGTAATGGGATACAGGATCTCCTACTGCCATAATTCTGGCTGGAGTGCAGAGCAGGTTGCTGTGCCTGGAAGTTGTTGCTGTTGGCAGCTGTGGGACAATCCATGGGAAATGAGTTGGTGGTCTGTGTCTCACTCCCAGTTGGCAAATAGCCTTGTCACAAACCACCACAATTACCACTAATTGGCATTATTGTTGGCAGTTTCGGGGAGAGTCTGAGGACTGAATGGGATGTAGATTAAATTAGTAATAATAGTACTTAGCACCTAAATCCTTCATATTGCTTCACAAATGCTAATTAATCAATTTGTGTGATGCCCCTGTTAGGTAAAACCCAAACATGCTGCCGTTTGTAAAGAGGTGTATGCCAGAGCGAGGTGTGTTTCTCCAAAAGGAAGTGGAGAGGCAGGGACTGTTCCGCGTGAGAGATGTGCTCCTGGAGCTGCTTTTCTGGTAGTAAACTCTGCGCTGCCTCTGGCACAGGCAATAGCCTTAGGGATACACAGCTACTGTAAAATGGTTTTAGCTAATCCCTTATGAGCAGAGGAAAAAAGCACTCTTGGTGTGAGGAATGCACACATGGATACATTGACAGAAGGGATTTATACTGGTGTAAATATTTTGGTTATAGAAAATTAATGATTGTGCTCAGGTATACTCTATTAAAAGAATTTTTTTATGGGTACAGAAAGGAGGCCAAGACCAGAAGAAGTTCACTTTGGAAGTGATTAGCTTTGATGATTGTGTTTCTCCTATCCCAGGGGTTCAGACACCCCATTTCCCTTGTCCCCATCTGCCCTCAGCCCCAGACTCCCCCAGTCTGAGCAGTTCATATTGTACCTACTGCCAGTGCAGGCAGGTGTCAGAAGCAACATTAAACAGGGCACAAACACTCGTGTTGTAGCCTGAGTTCAGAAAATTCTTGCTGATATAGTTTTTAAGAGCTTCTTTTCTTCCCGGTCTGTTTTGTTTTCTTCTTTTTACCCCTGTTGCATTATCTGCACTGCGTGTTACATGATGCACATCGCTGAATGGCTTCCAAGGGTCTGAAGGACAAAGAAGAGAGGGTGTCTATTGCTGGTGGTGTTGACAATTTTTTATTCCCCAATACCTAAAAAGCCCTGTGTTCCCAGTTGCCCAGGTAAGCTGCAGCTGGGTGCAAAGGATCACACTGCCAGCCCTGGTCTGCAGTGAGCCTCCCTGACCCGGACAGGTTATGCCTTTGTTGCCAATGAACCATGAATCATTTCAGGGAGCTAAGCAAGTCCTAGCCTGCTGTATCCTTGTCAGGGCTGTGTTACACCAGCCAGAGCTGGAGGAATCTTGAGTTCTCTGGGAAAAAAGGGAGGATGGCGATGGCTTTAGACTTCTTGTTTCCATGGATGTGTCTTTCCTGTGCAAATGCCAGGCAGTGCTGCTGGATTGAACTCTCAATACTCCTCCTGGTCAAAGTCATGGTCTCTTGGTGGTGCACCTGTATGTGCTGCTGACTGCCTCACCTGAAGGGGAGATGAAGAACAGAGCTTTGGGAGGGGCATGCTCTGTCCTGTGGGTTTCTCCTGTATGCTAAATAACCCCGCGAGCAGCAGAACTAGGGAAGAAGGGTTTAGTAGGATGGATGTTTGGTGCATTTGTTCTCCCCATCCTTCTTCATTAATCCCAGGTGTTCCCTCCTTGTCCCAGATGACTCCGTAAGAGGCAGCATCTTCTCTGCAGCTGCACACATTGTTTAGTTGATGGTAAGCCAGTACTTGGACATCTGGCTTCTGCCAAACAACTAATAACCCATGGGTAGTGCCCGATTTCTCTCACAGACCATTTGTAGAAGTTGTAGGAACTTGTACCAAGCCTCCTACCTCAATTTCGTGTTATTTGACAGGTTCAAAAGCTGTCAGTAAGAAGGATGGGAAGAAGGGCAATGCAGCTGTTCTTACTGCTTTGGAAAACCAGGCTGACAGGACAAGCATGGGATTGAGGACTGTGGTCCCAATGTGTGAGAGTCAGCGATGCTTTGTTTTACCCACCTTGGCCTCTCTGATGGCCTGGTATCAGCAGGGATAGTGGCAAGGAGAGCTCATGCGATCCCTGACTTTCAGTATGTGTCTCCTCTGGTGTGCACTGTTGGGTGCTCTAGGAGCCTGTGCTGCATGTGGAGGAGCCTGGGAGAGAGCTCTGTGTCCTGTGTTTGCCTGCAGGGTCATGCTTCCCCAAAAAAACAAGGATTCAGAGCATATGGAGGCTTCCTGCAACATTTGAGGTGCATGTGGAAGAGGTCTTAGCTTTTAGAAGCAATCCCTGCTTTCACTGAATTTTCCTTCCTGTGTCTTTTTTTTCCTATTAATGTGTCAACCCTTACCACTGGGTAGCCCTCACCACTTGGAATTTGGGAGTCAGGATGATGAGACTGCTGAGTCTTGGCTAGGTTTGGGGTCCTCTGTTACCTAGGGGCTCTTCTTATTTTCATGGGACGTCTTCCTGCAACTGGGTTGATATGGATAAGGGGAATTGAGTGGGAGAGCTGTCTTTTACAGATTGCTCTCTAGAGGAATCCAATTTTCACAGCTCTTTACAAGCACTAAATGCACCTTAAAATGTTCTATATTTAACATTTCAAAAATGCGTAAGTGGAAAAGTAATGTCCTAGTTAATAAATACGAAACTACGGGGCATTTTTTTAAGATGCACATTTAATATTTAATTTTGTGAGAGAGACTGTTGCAGAGACTTGGCTGTGGAGTGCTCCAGGCAATGAGCTCAGATGTGGATTTCAGGTACGTGTGCAGTCTAATAACAGGGTTAGTGACAGCACTGTGTCAGATGTGTTGACACGAGCAGTTCCCTTGTTTCAGTCAGTGCAGTAGTTCCCCGTGTGATAGGAGAGGCTGCGGAAACTAATTGTAATGAGTTTGCTTTAGACACTTCGGATTTTCAAGCGTGCCCTTTTAAAATACAGGTGAGAGGGATTATCTTGCAGTTTGGATGCTGGAGGCAAGAGACCTTCTCACTGGGGGATCTGAGGCGGGGGAGTGGGGATTGCACAATTAGCTGAAGGTACTGTGGTCTCCCGGGTAGCTGAGAGTAATTAATGTTGCTCTGGCTCTTTCTCTGGCTAATTCCTTCAGCACCCTGCCCTATTAGGGGAAAGGGAGGAAACACATAAACCATTTCAAAATCCCAGGGGGTGGAAAAGAGCATCTGCTCCTAACATCTGAGGTTACTTTGAACCTGTTGAAATATGTAGTAGCTGCTTTATTGTTTTTGCCAAGAGTTTCCACCTACAGTGATCCCAACCTCTGACTTGTTAACAGTGAGGTTGTTGGAGGCAGCAGTCATCCTCCTCGTCTTCCCTGGCTCACAGCAGCTGAGAGTGGCTGCTGCTGTGGACCTGGCACTACAGGGTATAGGAGTGGGGATGACTGAAACCACCACGATTTTATTTATTTATTTTTCCCCAAGATGAGGATTACCCACCATGTTCACAGTTGCTGCATGTGTCTCCTGCTGCTCAGGTGCCCCAAAATTGTTGCACTCTGTAGGCCTGCCCCAGTGAAGATGATGGTCTAGAGAAGAGCCAGTTAGTCCCTGGGTTTTCAGCTGGCAGATGAACATTTTGTCATGAAAAGTGAGCAGAGATTTTGCTTCACTGTGGTTAGATGAGGAGGAATCTCTCTGGAAGCATCTGCATGTTTTGTGGAATATTTTTCCATGCCAATGCTGTTGCCTTTCTCAAAATTGGGTTACCTTCAGGAACTAAATCTCTTTGGATATTAGTCATACCGAGTGTGGCAGGCAGCTGTCCAGTTGAGAGTAATGTATCTGCTTTTTATTATTTACTGGAAATAAATGGAATTTAACTTTTCTGGATGTGTCTCCTTGTCCTCTGACTGCAGTCCCACAGCACTGGAATAACTATTTTGAACTTATGTGTCCAGTAGGTATACTTATGTGTCCAGTATATCCAGTATGTCTTTCCAAATGGAAGACAACATTAGGAAGGTAGAAATCTTGGCTATTGCTGGTTGTGCTTGTGATCAGGACCTGCCTGACTTATTTTACAAGTGTCTACTAATTTTGTATAGTCTCTCAGATAAGTAACTTATGGAAGAAAACTTGGGCCTTACTTCCAGGAGAATCATGTCTCCTGTTGCCTGTTTTAACAGGAGTTGTGTCGCAAGATCTGAATTAATCCCCAGATCTGTCACCAAGGTTGTGAATTTGGGCAAACTGCTTAATATCCAAACACTTAATTTCTCCTCTGCTTAGCAAAGAGGAAATGCTTCCATCTTTTGTCCATTTCCAGTAAATACTTTTTTTTTGTGTGGTGGGGACTCTCTTGTATGTCATTAAGCATCATCAGTTGCTGTTAGTAGAGCTGACTGGTCCTGTAATACGCAAAATAAGAATATAACACAGGGACACAGAAAACAGTGGACTCTGTGACTCGCAGCTGAACTTTCAGGCCAGGTGTTGGGGAGAGGGTTCTGGAGCTGGTTCCAGCAGCAGAAAGAGCAAAAAAAGCTGGGGACGTCAGATGAACTGTAAAGACAGTAACAGGTAGTCCTGAAAATCTGCTAGTTCACCGGGAGAGGAGTGGTGAGGCTGTGGAAGGAGACTGAAGGTCTGTGGTGTATGTCCAGTTGAAGTGGAGCTTCCATAAGCAGCAGATACCAGATCAGCTCAGGGAGCAGGGGTTAGAGCTGTGCTGATGGCATCTAAAAAGGCTCTATCTGCATACTGCATGATACCTCCCTGTAGTGGAACTGGAAAGCTACCTTGTGGCAATGTGGTGTGGCCTTGTAAACTGGGAGCTCTTCAGTGGCTTCAGTCCCTCCTACAGCTGTTGAAGTTTACGCCAAAGTGTGTTACTTACTAATTTTTCATTAACGGTGTTTTACTTTTAAATGGAAAGAAAGGTAAATTTTATAGAGGAACTTAAGAACAAAGCTTCAAATTATTATTCCAATCATTTGGAATATGGTGGGAATATGTCACTTAGCAGGAGTAATATAGTCTTCTGTAGGATAAGCTAAAGTGAGTGTAAATCTTTGGCATATAGCACTTTGGACTGACTTCTTTGCTTTGAAGCTGTGTGAGCCTTTAAGACGTGGTTGGCAGATGTTCATTCTCATGCTGGAGAAAGAATGTTTAGTATAAATACATCCACCTATTTTAGGCAGCATAATGCCATTGTTGCATATTTGTTTTATTACCAAGAGTCTGACTTCTGTATACATCACCCTTATGTGCAGTGAATCAGGGAAATCTCAGCTCTTGCTCACAAAAAGAGGCTTAGGTGAGTACAACTTCTTTGAGTCAAGTCTTAACATTTGTCTTTGATCAGCATTCCTGGAGTTTGCAAGCTGCTCCGAGTTTCGGCTGGGGCTGGGCTGGTGTTACCAAACATCAATACCTGTGCAGGATTGTCTGGAACACTGGACCGCTCTGGGAAGATGATCAATTTTCGTTTAGCTCTTAGCAAATCTTTCCCTGATGTTGCTGAGTTATTTTACACTGCTGGGTGAATGGGATGGGAAGCCTTCTGTACAAAACTGAAATGTGATACTTCTGGCTAGGCTGGGCATTGATTGGCTTTCAGCACAACCAGTGAAAGAGAAGTGTTAGTCCTGGTTCTCACAGCATTCAAAAGGTTGTGTTTAAATGTGTTTCCTGTTTTATTGCAACATACAATTTGTTACAACATGGTTTGTGTTGCTGTCTGAGTGTATACATTGATCCGTGCTGATTATACTGTAAATGGGCAGCTTTTGGCTTTGTGTTTGAACTCATTTGGTATGTTAGATGTACTCAGTTTGTATTGTATTCTCTTTTTATTGCCTTGTGTTCTCCCTGTATTGTATGTTATAGCATGTATTTACTCTTTTTAGCATTGCTGCTTTTCTCCTGGATTTCAGACTACAGCAGTTTCCTACAACTTGCAGGTAGCTTTATCAAGTAAAAATTTGTTTACAGGGGTTGTCTGCCACTTTTGCATTTTATGTGGTTCCTGAGGAGTTCAGGGATGGTGTTTGTGCCCAGTGTACATCACATGGCCTTCAGCAGAGTGGTGCTTCTGAGTGTTTTGGAGGAGATGAGACTGCTGAAGTGGTTGAGATCAATGGCACTGTACTGGTCCAGTGGCACATGTCCAATTCCCACTCCAAAATGGGGCAGGAGTTGTTCCCATCCCCAGACAGTGAGCTGTCTCCAGGGACTCTGTGGAACGAGTCAGTCTACAATTGTCAGAAACCTGAAGACAAACAAGTAGCTTGTACGATCAGGAAATCTGGCCGTCCTTGTTTCAATTGCTCTGCTCCTTTTGGGTCACCCATGGTGCTCCCACACTGCTGCCTGGCCCTGGGAAACGTGATTCCAAGGAAGCACTCATTAATGATGAGAAAAGATTTTGCTCTACAAAATTTGGCCTTTGAAGGACAGAGGTGAGGGACAAATGTCTTTGCCACTGCCATTTCTGGACAATGCTGGTGCTGCTTTTCTGGTCAGTGGGCAGAAGATGGAAGGGCTGGTTTGTCCCCAGTACACTTTCCAGAAGAAGGGCCTTGGACTTATGGTTTACAGGTGATGCAGAGCTTTTGTAAGCTATCTTGAAAACTATGCTGTGGGCGAAACATGGGGCAGGATTTGGCCTATAGCTATTTTGCCTGTAGCTTGAAATACAAGATTAAACCCAGAATCTGCAGGTCAAATGTTCAGGTGTTAGTGTAACTTGTGTAACTAAACTGTGAACTATTTGTTTGTCTTTCTCTGAAGATTTTTTTGCAAAGGCAGGCAAATATATTTGACATTCGTCCAACAAGCTCTCACAAGGGTAATTTTGTGTGGATGATTGAGTGGCATGGAAACACTGTAAGATCCTTCTGTGGATTTTGTAAAGAGGAGATACAGTTGAAGTAATTTATAATATGCGCAGAATCTCATCAGTCTGCTGAGAGAGCTTCTTTCAGCAATTACCTGTAAGAATAAAGTAAAAAGCATTTATTATTGATACGCACTTTCCTCATGTTAAGAAATATTTCTTCAGATAGTGTTAATTTTTTATTTGTAGGCTCCAAAGGAGTGTAGAGTGAGACAAATGTGTTCAAGGAAGAAAAATAGATGAGTTAATACGTTAAGTTTACATACTTTTTGTTTGATGGATTTATGGTTTTTAATTACATCTTCATGTCTTGCATTGGGATCCCTGGGGGCCTTTTCTGAATTTCTCGTATTTGTATTCTTGTAAGTATGAGATGCTTTAACCTGCCACCTTGTGCAGTCTTACTGCTGCTTCACTGACCTCTGGTGAAGTTACTGTTATTCAAGTTTAAAATCTGAGACTTCCACAAAGAGCTAAATGATTAGAAGAACATTTATGTGATTGAGAGAGTTTCTCATTCTGACATGTTGTGAAACACAGGCTGTGAATGGGTTGCTCTGATTTTTGCATGGCAAGTGGACTTTGTGCTCTGCATTTGCTCAGTTGATCATGAGCAGCAACACCCTGACCCAGCCTCCCTGGCTCCCTGAGGGCAGTTTGGCAGTGGAAGGTAGTCATGTCTTTGGTAACAACCCTTTGGGGAGCCATGGCTGGGTTTAGGGAAGAGTATTTTCAGCAATATGTCATCCTGAATGTACATCTCCCTACTTCTGTCTCCAGTTACATGCAACACTGGATTTTCATTTCATAGCAGTTTGCATCGTGGTTCTTTTATTGACAGTGGAATCGATAACCTGTGTTAACAGGTGGAAAATGAAGCCTGTTGGCTCTTTGTAGTTTCAGTTGATTTACAAGGATGAATTGCAGAGGAAGCCAGACTGCAGAACTGGTCAATGTCTGTATTCCAAATCCATCTCTCTGTGTTGGTATCATTACCTCTGTCTGCTTTTCTCCAGCACATCCTCTTCATTTTTCTGTTCAGTGGGAACATAATTACCTGTTTATGTGTATGTGTGTGGAAATAGAGCCAGGATCTGTTTGTTGTAACTATGATATAGCTTATTGAAGAGGCAAACAAACCTGGCTGACAATATTCAGGCTTTCCAAAAGAAATTTGCTTTTGGGACTGACAGGGAGCGTGAATATTCAGGCTTGAGCTCCTGTTCTCAGATTTGTGCTGTGCATTCTTTTATTATTCTGGTCATGGCTGCTCATAAGCACATGCTGCTCAAAAGCTAAAAGCTCTGTTTGTGCTGTAAGAATTTAGTTGGGTTTCGGCTTCTTACTGCCAAGTCTTTTGATGACATGAAAGATGTGTTACGTGCAGAGTTGGCTTTCTTGACTCACTCTGAGTTCTTCAACTGAGTGCTTGATTCCTGTGGGAGGGTTTGGCTCCTGGAGGATTGGGTGCAATGAGAACTGTGGAGTAGATAGTTAAAGAACTGCAACGCAGAACAAATGCTTAACTCTGGGAAGTGAACACAAGTGAGAACACAAAGGCATTGTCCTCTGAGGTGATTCATCGGAAGCCTCTACTTTTTTTTGTTTTCTTTCTGTAGTTTTTATTTAATTTCTCATGCCGGAATCATAGAATAACCTGATTTGGAAGGGACACAGAAGTCCAACTCCTGTCCATGTACAGGACCACCTCAAGAATCACACCACACCGGTCCAGGCTCAATCTGATTTTTCCTTCTTGCCACTGGAGCAGCAGTCCTGTTTGCTAGTGCTGGAAATTAGTCCATGTCATTCTGTCCTTCCAAGAGGCTGTGCTGTGCTTTCTTTGGGAAAACTGTCTCACTAAGCATAATGGTAAGAAATGGTCCACATGCTGCTAAAGAAATGAGCTGAAAAATGTCTGTGGTTATTCAACGAGAAAAAACATAGATCTGCTGAGTGAAAGACAAACTTCTTTCTGTACCTGAACAGGATTCCTGAAGTCTGTGCAACAACAAAGAGTTAAGGTAATCCTGATCTTACAGAAGAGTGAGTTAACCCAGGAGTTTTGTAGCTCAGCTGAGTACAATACAGGAGTGACATCAGTGAGAGATTAGAATAAGCTTTGTTATCTTCAAAGACTGTTTACTTAGTGGTTGGAGAATCGCTGTGTTTGTAGGTAGAGGTAGGAAATGTCCTGGGGCAGGTTGGGAGCTGATAGCATTACACAGAGCTGTAGTGTTTCTCCTCATGCATCCCTACATTGCCTCCCAGCCTGCTGGCTGCCACTGCTTTTGTGTGCACCACCCATAAGGAGGTCTTTAAGAGATTGCCAAGGTTATTTTGGATGCTAAACACTGAACCCAAGCAGTATCCTTAATTTCTACCAATCCTGGAACAGTATCACTTGTATTTTTCTTACATACATACATACGTCTGTACGTTTTCCTTAAAATATTGCTTAAAGCTATTTCAAAAATCTCAGAGTTGAGTTCTGAGGATTGTCACCTACCCTTGGGTATTTCAGCTATTGCTTGTTATCACATGGAAGACAGTTTGGGTTTGGGTTTTTGGAGGATTCTTGTGCAGCTCTTGAGTGTTTTCTGCAGAGTTCCTTTTGACAGCAGTTAAGTTACATCTGATCTCCAGAAAAAGGACAACCGGATTTGCAGATTTATATCTACAAACTGCTATAAACTTAATTTGGAGCCCACTGGGATACATGTCCCACATGCAAGTACTTAGGAAGTCTTTTTTTTCTCATGAAAACATTCCTGTAAAAGTGGTCTTGAAAGTGAATTTTTGCCTCATTGGCATTTTTAAAAAGACAAAACACAGATGTAGTGTTCCAGGCAGATATATTTTTGTTCCCAGCTGTTTTGAATGCTCATTTGATGTTAAGTCTTTGTTCAATCCAGTACTATGTCATTAATGACTCTGTAATAAGTAGGTATGCAGAGCTGGAGGAAATCCTGTTTTATGTGTTCCTATTCTAGGGGAGCCTCAGAAGGACTAACAATAATGTGGCTCGGTGAGGTAATGGGTAAACATAGTAAGAAATAAAACGTGCTTATTCCTTACTGAAGCAGAAAAATAGCTTATGAAGCATAATGTTGTGTTTGATAAGTGTAGATAATCTGACCTGCTTCAGTCTGTGGATTAAGACATTAACTGGGAAAGGTGAAATGACTTCTTATAAAGAACCTGTCCCTCTGGTTGTAAAGGAGATGTCAGCAAATGTTAATGAGAATTAAAAAGAAGTAGGAGCCCAGTCATAACCCGTGGAGTCACATGAAAGGCTTGCCCTGCCCTCAGCGGTCAGTGAGTTCCCACCTGAGGTCGAGGGTTGTGTTGTGCAGTTCAGCCTTATCCTGACTCCCATGTGGAACTGCTTCCAGTCTTTTTCTTCCCTCTGTTGAATGAGAGAAGTTTGGTAGAAGTATTTATGTTCAAGAGGAACCAGGGTTCTTGTAGGAATTTCTTCATCAAGTTCTTGAGGGGGTTAAGGCTGGATTACAAACTTTTTGATCCTGCTCAGTAGATGGATAGCAGGTAGAAAAATGGGATGAAATTTTGTGGACTGTTTTTTTTGAAAAGAAAATGTGAAATCGTGTAGTTTTTCATCATCCAGCCTCCACAGCAGCATGTGTGAATACAGTGAAACATCTGAACTCCAGCCCACTCACACTGTCTGTGCTGCAGGCCTCCCTAGGGACCCAGGGCAATTCAGCTAGCATTACATTTTTAGATAAACTTACCCCATTTAGCACATGCATTTTGATCAGCTTGAGATTGCAGACTAGTGAGCTGCATGCATATGTACCAGAGCCCTGGTGTTGGTGTTCCTTATGCATCACTGGTCTTAGGAGCATTAATCTGGTTTGTGCTCTTCAACTGTATTTCTAATCCCTCTCTATTTGCATCTTTTTGACTGTGAAACAGCGGAGATCCCTTTTCTTTGAGTGAGTAGGCAGAATCATACTTGTGACATAGTTTAAGACTGCTCTGAAGATATAAACTTAAATTTAAGTGCTTGTGATTTATCTACTTTTGCTTTATTTGATTCCTTAAATGTCAGCCACTCTGAACAGTTCTAGGATTTTCCTCCTTTATTTGGGAAGTGTCAGTTGATGAGAAGGCAGCTGATGTGCTGAAAGGATCACTCCCTTAGGAATTTGGTGTGTGAAGTGTTTAGCTGGGAAGAAAGCCCCGTGACAGTTACCCTTTTGTTTTTGTTTTCTTTTGCTTTTTTTCCCCCCTCTGAAAAGTTGCTATCTTGCCCTGCTGGTTTAATGGTTAAAGAATGCTGCAGCTCTGCTCAGCTGTGCACTGCCTTTCAGGTAGTGAGAGATATCTAAGGAATGAAAGGGATCCCATGGGAATAACCGGCTGGCACTTGGCTGACCCAGGCTGGCGGATCTATGCATAATCCTGATCTCTGCCTGCCGAGAGAGCATCTGATGCAGCAGGAGCTGCTGGGGTGTGACCCCTTCAGGTACGTGGGGCCTGCGTGGGCATGTGCCTCCCTACCTGTCTGCTGGGTGTGGCTGCCTCCAACACCCCCTGTGCTCCTGGAGAAGGCAGACCCTTCAGGAGACTTTGGCCCAGGTGGAGGGAGCTGCTGGAGCCCCGATGGCAGGAGGGAATGGGGATACCTGTGCTTGGCTTCTGTAGAGGAACAGCTGATTGTGGATCCCTTAGGCACATAGGGCTTCTTGGAGGACTGTGTAGGGCAAGGGAGGACTGTTAGGGAAGGGGTGGATATGCATTTGGCATCCCAAGCTTGCAAATGCCTGGTGGAAAGGGCAAGGTGGGAGGTTGCTTGAAGCATCTCCCTCTCCTAGACCCCAATAACCCCATTTCTGGCTCCAGGAGGGGCCATAGGAAGGATGGAAACCATCCAATTACTACTGCTTTCCAGAAACACTTGAGATCAGAGTGTTATGAGTATGTATCACCTCTCATGTATCTTGCTTGTTTCAGGTTATGTTGTGATGGCAGTCCTGATCGTTATCTCATTTTAATTTTCTAGAGCATGATGTATGTGGATACACCTACTGTGCTCAGAGATTTCACTGGGAGATTAGAGACATGTTTAGGAAATTAGTAATGAGAGAAAAACACGTAATTAAAAATGATATCAGTTTGGAAGCTCATCCATCTTCAGCCAGCTTGCTGGAAGAGAAAGGAGTCTTACACAATACCTAGTGGTGGGAAAATGTATTTGGCTCTCAACATTTTAAACAGGAAGGAACTATTTAAATGAGAGACTTACAATAGTAATTGGGGAATTTACTTGGGAACGCTGGATAACATATTGTAGCTGCATAATGTTGCAGTAATTCTGTATAAAGTTAAGGCAGATCTTGTCATATTTGTTTTCTTTTAATGATGCCTTCACACAATTTTTTTAAAACTTATTTGGACCTCTGAATCAATTGGGTAATTGTACTGAAAATAGAATCCATATTTTGAGGTAGTCATATTTATGTATGCCAAATATTGTCTGTAACATTATGAGAATGCACACTTAACAATTTATTTGTTTCCTGAGATATGTAATTTTATGTGAAATGTCTTAAATTCAAAATCTGCAGCAGAATTTCAGCTCTTCATCCCCAATGACCATTATAAAGTTGCCATATGTCTTAAAATGTGCTCAGCACAACTGCAGTTGCTCAGACTGTGAATTTCCTCCCATTTTATGATGAAATCCTTGGTTTAGAATAATTTTATTCTTTACTAGGAGAAACACCATTTGGTCATATATGGTTCATTATAAAACGTGGTAACTTTAAAGGATTTCAAACAGTACATGTGCTTCATTTGAGTTTTTATGCCATTTTTCATAAACAATTAACAGTACCTTGTTGTCATTTTTGTCATGAAATGCCCATAAACTCAATTATCTTCTGTTTGGTCCAACTTAAAAACACACAGAAAACCTAAGCAGATGTCAGAACGATAACCAGGTGTCTGTTGTAGTACTTTGCAAACTTTTAATTGCTGCAGGGATGTTTCCTAGTTAATGTCTCTGTTTATTAAGTGCTGCTATCTGTTGGGCCTTTTTCAGGGGCATACCTTACATATGGTATTCTCAGGCTGAGGCTGGCTGGTTGAACCAGTGGCAGCCTTGGAATAACCTTGCAGAGGGATTTGTTTTTTCAGTTACATTGTTTGTAGAGCAGTTATTAAAACTGCTGAATTGCTCCTGGTGTAGGGTCCTGTGTAATCAGGTATTCTGTGATCTTCAGGTGGGTGCTAATGGTGGCTGTTGAGTGTCCATCTGTTGAGAGATGATGAGTGTTGCTATCTGGGAGCATGGACACTGGGTGAGGATGGTGTGGCCAAAATGATTCGCCAAAGGTCAGCATGAACCCTTGGTTCATGACCCTGTGCAGTCCTGCAGATTTGCACCCAGACCAGGCCAGGGAGCCAGGATTGGTCCTGAGATCTATCATGTATTGATGAAACCATGAGAGAGATCATCTTTTCCCAGGAATTAAATAATTGCTTCCTGGATGAAAGGACTCAACATCTGGCGCTTGTGTTTCATGTATTTTGTCATGTAGATGTAACTGTTTGCTTTGTTCCTGCAGTAACGTTAACCTACTAATGTATGAAGCTGTTTCAGGTCAATGAAAAACTGCATATAAATCTTTATTACATGTACTTGATTGCCTTTAACTCTTTATAAGATATAATTAGCGCCCAGTAATCATATTGCTGTTTCTGTGATTACCCTGGTAGTTAGTGTGCAGAGCAATCCTGGTTTTATAGACTGGAGCTAATGTTAGCTTGATTGGAATAAAGGATAAACATTGGCCTGTGTTGCTGGCCAGTTAATTTTCTCACCTTTCTGCTTCCCAGTTCCATTGCCTCTTGCAGTTCTGAGATGTGACTTCTGATTAAAAAGCTGTGATCTTCAATATGTGGTGCTTCAGGTTGAAGTGGGGCCATTTCAGTGATGATGTCTGTGATGGGAGAGAAGAATTGGATTGTGGCAGGTCTTCAAGGACGGCAACTTGGCGAAGCACTAGTGCCTAGAAATGTTTTGATCCTATTGTAATGAATAGCTGCAAGTTCCTGTTGTTGTTTCTGTTTTGATTGAGTGCCCAGCTGGTGTGTGGTGCAGATAGGATGTTGGGGCAGGGAAAGGAAGTAACTTGTCAAAAGTGCATCTCCCTTAGGAAAGCAGGAATGTGGAGGCATGGAATTGGGGTTTAAATAGCACTTATTTTTCCTTGGTTTTCATAGTGCACTGACCATATGCAATTTTCCACATGCTGGGTAATGGAAAATTGGCCCCAGAGGAAGTCACTTTGGAAGTCAAGTTTGGGATTATAAAATCAATCACTCTTGGGTCACTAATTGATGTGGAAGATAGGAATTTCCTATACAGTATGATAAGTTCATTGGTTTTCTGGCAGGGTGTGCACAGTGCACTGTTTAGCCAATGATATTCTTTCCTGACTCTGTTGTTAACTCAGGAAAAGCATCAGGTCATTTATAGCTACACCCAAATTGTGGGTTTGTTTCTGAGTAGTAAGGGGAGGGTGGAGGGAGTTTGTCATGTAGAATCTACATGTGTTTTATGAAGTTTGTTTTCATCTCTTTGTGGCATAATAGCAAAGCTTGGCAGCCATGAAGATTGATTGCTCTTGGTGTTAAGCATCTTGTATCTCTGTGTTTATATCAACACTACCCTTCTTCCAGCAGCAGCATCTGGCTCATTGGCACGGTCTGTGGACAGTTGTTTTGACCACTCTGGAGATGCCGCTGGCTGTCATGTGGCTGCTGCCTTGGCCGTGCTGCTTTGTTATTCTAGCTGGTCCCATTTTCATTTATTTTTTGGCTTAACTTTGATTCTGATTAATTGCTCACGAGACTGTAGTCTTGAATAAATCTTGCCTAACTTTCTCATGCAGGGACTTCCATGAGATGCTGATGGTAATTTATTTCGGTGATTGTTTGCTGATGGAGCTTGGAGCAGTAACATCCCAGCCTGTGCCTTCTGTGCAGGTTTTCCCTGTGAATCACAGCATCAGTCATGTGAAGTAAAACACACATCTTTGAGCATATCCTGCATAATGGGTTTCTCTGAGACTGGAGCTGCAAGCGTACATCAAATATTAACAGTGCACAGTCAGTGCTTGGGATGGTGCTGAGAGTCCTGGAATCAGGCACTTGGATTTTTCAAGTTGACCATTAGGAGCAGAGTTTCTGGCCCTGCTGATATAAACTGTCACAGGAGCAAAGAATAGTGTCTGCTCACACTGGATTTACATCACCTTCAGTGCTCTCCCTACCTGCTTGATTGTCTGTTTTTTATTCATATACTGTGTACTTTAAAAACATTATTTTTTTCAGAAGTACTGTAGGTTTGGAAGACACATGGGTTTAAATAAATTTTTTCTTAAAATTTCTTAAAATACTAAAGCATCTACTTTCATTAAAGAAGCCTATCAGGGTCACCACTTCTCATGGCTGAAATTAGCAGAGCTATGATGTGCAGGAGAGGGGAAAAGGTACTTATCTCCATTGCCCTTTAACTCTAGTGATCTGTAGAATTGCTTCAGTGCTGTCCACAATGGGAGCTATTTGACAAGCTGTCAGATTTCATAAGGATGTTAGTAAGGAATAATTACACAATTGGTTTTAAATGTGTATTTACATCTGTAGTGATAACACGAAGGCAACTTGGGTGGCAGGTTTTTTTTTTTAATTATTCACTGCAAATTTGACACAGAAGTTATTGCCATAAAACTTCATTTTAAAAAGAATGGGGAAATTTTCACACTAAGATGTAACTTAAGTCATCACCCAACAACTACAAACATGCATTTTGTGAAACAGAGAGGCAGGTTGGTGAAAGAATTCATTGCTAAATTGAAATTAGGAACAGGCATGCTTCAATTTAGAGGGGGATATAATGACTTTGCATTCAGTATGAATGTTGCCATGGATTTCTTTAGGGCCCAGGTCTCACTCTGGGGCTGTAATTTCTGTTCTTAAAAGAACTCTTTCTTCCTCTGTACTTGGCCTTTTCCAGCAGGTGATGAGGCAGCTTCTTTTCCAAGGTCCCACAACACAAATTAAAATAAAAACATCCTTTTATGTAGTACCTTCAATTGAACGGAAACATAAATGTATCCTATGATGTTAGGCATTGTCTACAGTTGTGGAATTTCTATAGAGGTAACGTTAGCTACAGTAAATGTTTAAGAGCCTTGTTAAGTGTGACTGGTAGGGCAAGCTGGTGCCTTTCATCTCTTAGTTGCTGGTTTTAATAGGATCTGGCTTGAAGGGTTTTGAAAGTTGTTGCCAGGTATTTGATTGCCTCTGTGTCTCGGGAGACAAGGCTTGTTTTGTGTGTGTGTGTGAGGAGCCTGAAAGAGTTTACAGAGGTATTTTTGCCAATCATCTGTGGGCATGTCTACATGTGCATGTGTTATAGGCAGATACAAGCTCACTTTGCCCATGGGTTTAATATGTTTATATCCCGTGCCTGTGCAGAGTTTATAAACCCTGTTAACATGGCTTTTGAGATGCTTTGAGCATGGGTAGAGTGGGTTTTTGTCTGCCTGTGGGCACAGCCCCATGGATTTATGCTTGTAGAAGACAGGCCTCAGGCAAAGGGAGCTGCTCTGCTTTGATACACCAGTCCTTTGGATGGCAAGAGGCTGCACAGCTTGCAGCTTTCACAGGACCACTGCAGGTGGGTACAGGTGGGTATTGATCACCAGGCTGTTGTTTTCATCCCACTCACATGAAGGCAATTCTTACCCAATTCCTTCTTTTGAGAGCTGCTCTCAGTCTGTTCATCCCCAGCCTGGATTGATACCAGAGTTGCCCTGACCCAGGTGCAGCACCAGCATTTGGTCTTGTTAAACCTCATGAGATTCCCATGCACCCAGTTTGTGAGCTTGTCCAGGTCCCTGTGGATGGCATCCTGTCATTCAGGTGTGTCAACAGTACCAGTCAGCTTGGTGTCATCTGCAAATCTGCTGAGGCTGCACTCAGTCCCTTCATCTGTGACATTAACGAAGATGTTAAAAAACACCAGTCCCAGTATGGACCCTGAGGGACACCACTTGTCACTGATGTCCCTCAAGATGGACAGATAGGAGTAGTTGGACTTGCACCATGTAATTTAAGTATCTCATTTGGATTCCTAAAGCTGGTCCCTGAACTTGTAGGGAAGGAAATGTAGCAATTCTATGCATTGTATCTGTAAGGGAAGATTGAAAGTGGGATATAATATGTAGCATAATTAACAATAAAGGAAAGCTTTGGGTGTGGTGATAATGGGCTGTATTTGACAAAAGAATTTTTCAAAGCGTACAGAGAGTCACAACTAGGACAAGAGGTGTGGAATTAATAAAGGAATGATGCAAGTAAGATGCTACACTATCTGTAAGCAAGATAGTGTAGGTTACTGCATAGTCATCTAAGTAGAGCAGTATTTTGAAGTCTCTTGTCTGTTCCTTGTCTGTGGCACTTGTACCCAAGCAACAAGTCTGTGTACAGATATGTTACTCATCTTTCCAAAACTGGTATCATAGGGCTGGGGTATGATCTTCAGATCTTTAAAAAGTAGTCCAGCTTCCTCCACTGAAATGGGGTCATCTATCTCTTGATCATCTCCCATGGATGTTTTTCACCTGCTCTTCAGAAATTCTCAAAGGAACAAGACTTCTCAACACCATTCTGTTGCAATTGTCAATATTCACTCACCTTTGATAGTTTCTCTTGAGTCACCTTTGCTTAAAAGTAGAATGATTTCTTATTTTCCCTACCCAAGTGGATATGGAAAGCAATTTGTTCACAGTCTCTTTGTAACCGCTTTTTATACTGAAGGACTCTGATTTTCATTCTTCTAAATGAAATAAATGAAACTCCTTTAACTTCCTACAACATTCTTGGTTTTTAAACTGGTATTTTGTCCTGCTGAGACTCCCCAAATGGTCCATCTCCACCTGTGTTTTATATGGCTGGGATCATACTTCCCCCTAATGAGATTCCATGGGAGGATCATTTGATTCCTTGGGCAATATCCTGCACCTACAGATATCCCTCAGGATCTGCATATTTATCTTTTTTTTTAAATAATGTTAGCTGGGGTGAGCAGAATGTGATCAATTACTTCTATGCACTGGCATCCTATCTGAAACTGAGGGACATCAATGGACCTTACTTCCATCCAAGTGCAGAGATCCTGAAGGCACAGGACCAAGAAGTAGCTGACTGCAGATTTGTGAATTTACTTGCTGAAGTTGCTCTGCTGAAGACTGGTATTAAAAAAACCCCAAACATCCAAGAATCCACTTTAAAGAGCTGCTGTGGGATGAACAGATTGGAGAGGGAGGTGGTGTATCATACATGCCGCCTAGTAAGCAAAGGAACTGAAGCAGACTCTGCCTGAAGAGTGTGGCCAGCTTGTGGTTGAGGAGTTACAGATGGTCTTCATCATTCCTTTTCTATTCATTTGTGCTTGGAAATTTTTTCCCCTTTTTTCCCCCCTTTCCCCCCCCTTGATTAAGTCCATGCAAGGAGAAAATGTTAAAACTCAACTCTGCTACACCACTGCCTAAATTCAGATGTGAACCCAAAATTTTTCAGCCAATGAGATTTTTTTTTTGGTGAAGCAGTTAAACTGAGGCAGTGGAACTTAATTAAGATGAAGAATAAGTGAAATCCACTTTTGTAATAATAAAAACTGCATGGTGTACTAACTGTGCACTGTATGCAGTAATTTGTAGCTTGCAAGGGAGTGCACAATGGGCAGCCTTTTGGTTGTGGAGGCTAAATCATTTCTGTACAGTCCTAAGTATTCATTTACCAAATAATTGATAAAATGAGCAAGTGAATGAGACACTAAGAGAGTGTGATCCAATGCCAAGCGCTGGTTTCCATAGTCGATTTTAAATCTACATTATGCTAATGATGTTCATTTGGAAAATGTGTCCACTCCCTAACTTCTGCTGCTGAGAGTTCTGTTAATTGGATTCAGATGGTTGGACTGAATCAGTTGTAGGGTTCGTATACAGAGGAGTGTTCCAGGCACTTTTTTTTTTTCCCTATTCAGTCTTTCTGAGCTAGAGTTGCTTTCACTGTGGCTGGTGTCCAGCTGTTCCTGAACTCCTTTCTCAAAGGTCTGATACAAATGGGCACAGTTCTACTGGGACAGATGAAGTTATGATCACTTAAACATGCTGAAGATCTCATCTGGGGCATGACTCCTCTCCCAGTCCATTGGGCTGTGTGGGCTGGGTTGCTGGTCAGAGTTCATCAGTGAAGGAGTCCATCTCACCAGGCTCACAATGTAATTTGTCATTCTGGAAACACAGGCTGTCGACTGAATTCTAACAGCAGGAACACCCTTTTGTTTCCCATAAAATGATATTAAGAGTTGGTGTTTCTGAGGCATTTTGACAAGGCAGCATGTTTCTGTGTAGTGGTGCTTTGCTCCAGTTTTCATCCCTATGCTGAAATTCAGAGCTACTTTATGATCTGGCAGCCTGACTGAACTCAGACTCTATGTGGAGCTGGTAGCATTCAATGTGATGGAGGCATCAGACAGCATCCTTCTCCCAAGTAGCTGTTCTAACCCATGAGCACTTCGTTTGCTTTGAAGAGGAAAGGGAAGTTGTGAGTTTTTACGCAGTTGCGACTTTAATAGGCAGAGTTTTTATAATCTGATTTACTGTGCTCATAGGCTAACCTAAACTTATTCTCTGGTTTCAAAGAAGAAATAATTAGAGATGGAAAGCTCTTTATCTTTTAAACACAAGTGTCTAATTTCTATCAGAGGTTTTTGTCTGAATTTTTGAAAGTCAACTTCTTTTAAGTGTCTATTTCTGAAAGTAAAATCAAACAAAGGCTTTTCAGACACCAAGTATTGTGTGGTGATAGATATGCAACTATTTCTACACATACTCTCTGCTGTTCCAAGTGGTAATACTTTTCTGAAGGTTTATAAAAGAAATGAGGGAAATTAAAAAAGATACAATGTGTGTTGGAACACCGTGTTTTCATATGAACAAAATCAGTACTGAATTTACATTGTGAAGTTATAGTAAGCTACAGACCCAAGAGGGAAAATTAAAAGATTACTTAAAACCAACAATAAACATGCAAATTAAAAGTCATCAATTTTAAATGAATTCATACGCTATTAAAAATAAGCATAAAATCGCATACTACTTTGGATGTGTAGTTTATAGAATACACCAAATGTTAAAATTGAATGAAATTAAGAAAAACATTTTCCAAAGGCAAGTAAAATATCTGTTTAATTAGATTGTAAAGAAAGAAGATTAAAAGTAATATTTTGTGAAACGGTAATTACTGTTTTTCAGAAGTAGTCAGGTTCCTGTGTGTTGATCTAAATTTACCGGTGATAGCAGATCTCCTTGGGGTCTTTTGTTTTGTTTGTGTCTTTTAATTAATTTAAATGGCAACCACTACCTTTATTTTGTTTTCTTTGCACTGAACACACTGCATGGCTGTTTGCTCCAATACTCTGCCAGCTCATGAAAGCAAATCTGGGAGATCAGCTCATCCCCTCTGGTTCTGTGAGGTTAAAAGCCAAATCATTGCAGGGGACTATACAGCAAGATAACAGGAAAGGCAGCTGAAGGCGTTGGGAGGTGGGTTGAGGTGCTGATGGGAGCCTGAGATGTAAATAAACTAGATTGCTCTCATTTCCTCTTTCCACTGTATTATGCATTCCAATAGCACTATTCATCTTTATGACAGACACCTATTGCTTTAACTTTACTGCAGGCCACTGAAGTACATTAAAGTGGGCAGGAAATGGAAATAAATAGAGTTCAGTGGAGCTGCCGAATAACTAAACACGGCACAGTCATTTTTAGTGTGGGGTCATGCAGTTCTGAGCAGATTTATCGGATTGCTTGGCTTTTGTTAGAAAGATGGGCACTGTTTAAAAGAGATACCTTCTACTTTTTTTTATAAGTAAGAAGATGTGCTTGGATTTTTTTTTTTCAAACTCTTAGGGATGCTAGAGTTGAAAAGAAATTGGTTTGAGTCTCGGCTGGGTAGAGTCAGGGGGATACGTCTGTGTGCACTACCTCAGGTTGTGGTTGGAAGCAGGATAATGGGACTGCAGATTTGAAGAAATCCTACAAGCAAATAGAATAGGAGAAGGGCCACAGTCCATTGTCTTAAATTAACCTTTCACCTAAAGGTAGTGAGACATTACTGGAAAGAGGCCAAATGAAATTTGGCCTTAAAAATGTATCTACTTTTTTTCTAATGCTTGCACACTTTGCTCACATTGGAAATGTGGATTGTTCTCCTGCTTGTTCAGAGGGATGTTTTCAAGGACAGTGAAGTTACACTGCAAGTTCCAAATACCCTTAACCCACTGGAGATGGGACTTCAGGTGAATTCTGGTTTTGTGAAGGCTTCATGTGTTTGTTTTCCCTTGATTGTTTATATTCTGATAAGATGAGGTCAGTGACTGAATGAATTCACAACACGGGTTAGTTGAAGACTTAAAGCTCATATTTTCACTCCCTTGAGATTAGTCAGATAGTTGGAACCTTTTCTTAAAAAAAAAATTAATTAGCACTGGGTTTTTTTGAGCACACTCTGGGTTTGTTGAATATAGTGCTTGTGGGTTTTTTCTGTTTGTTTTGACAATGACTGCTGTATACTTGAAAGCAAGCATCAGCCTTCAAAGTATTTGTCAATACAGAAGATATTAGGGGATATTTCACAATGTCATCTAAGATAAAAGCTAATTTGTAAGCAGCACAGCCGAAATCTGGAAGGACAATTAAGACAAAAAATCATTAACATTGATTCTTTTGCACTGGGATAGTACATTCGTTTCTCCAAAAGCATCCTTTTAAAATGTTGTTCACCTCGGTCTGTGTTTAATTACATATTTCAGTGTGACATTCAATGATTCTTCTTTCTCTTAAATTATATTTATATCAAGACTTTAATTTAATTCAATTCAGAATACTGCTCCAGATACACTTGCACTGCAGAAACCAGTGCCAGGCAGAATTGCGGGTAATTACTGAGGACGGTTGTTGGCAATTTGACTTTTCATCATTTGTTTGTCATCGTTTGTTCGCACTCTGTGCATAGTTCCTCGCTGAAAGGATTAGGTTACAGATGGGTGGGTATTACTTCAGGGACTTCTTAAGTGAGAATCCAGATGCTTTTCTGCCTCCTCTCTTCTTGCTGAGTTTGGGAGTTAGAAGTCAGTAGCTGCAGGTAAGACTCAAAGCTTGTATCTTTGTTTCTCTTTTGCAATGGAAAAAAGCTCTCTATTCTTTCTCGTTAGTTGAACAGAAAATCTAACTGCAAACTTTAAGTACTTGGGAAATTACAAATTGAGCTAAAATTTCAAAATAATTTAATTTAAGTGCAGTTATCACTGACAACTTGCTTCAAGTTCTCAGAACAGTTTGGGTCCAGGAAGGTAATTTGGTGTTTCATGCTTTGAAAACCTGGCTGTTCTTTGGTGTCTAAGCTGTAGCAGAGATTTTTGGAGATAATGGCCTTTGGCCACATCTGAGTTGCTCTGAGTTATGTCTGTAGTTTCAAGGGCAGTGGTCTGGGGGTGCAGTATTTTTCAATTGTGAAATATAGGTTTTGTTTGTGTGTCCCCCGTGCTGCACGTGGTGTTACCCCAATAGCTGAAACCCTGCTGGGTCCTCCCTTGCTTTCACACAGAGGCAGCAGAGCTGAGGTGTTAGATCAGACAGGGAAGCCCGAATTAAGAGACTCATTCTTCCTTGCTGTTTCGTGTTGCTGTGCTCCTTTTCCCTACTCGTGGTTTCAGAGGTAAAGCCTGAAGGCAGGTTTCAAGCTAAATGCTCTGGTGTTGCAGGAAACGGGTGTTTTACTGTGTGTTCTAGTGGGAGCACAATCCTGGATTTCCAAGTTTGCCATCCTGCCCAGTTGAACTTGCAGACCATGTCTGTGAGCTCCTCTCATGTGGGCAGTTCACATGTGTGTGTTTAATCTCCCAGCAGCAGTTGGCAAGCTGGCTTGTGTCTGTGAGAACTGCTTGCTGGAAAGCAGTGGGAAATTCAAGCATTCAGAAAATTTGTCCTCATATAAGAACATGCAATTATCTCATGCCCTGACCTTGCTGGGGGCTGCTGGGCTCCCCAGTTCCTACTGGGACCATTTATTTTACAATTCTAACAGCCTGTGATGTTCGAATATCTAAAATTTGTATGCGAAAGTTGACAACCTGAGTCTGAAATTAGGGTTTTGGTTTCTGCAGTGGGAGGGGAAGCTGTGAATATTACAGCATCACAGTATTTTGCTTATCCAGCTTGTTCAGGAGGTAAGAAGAGCATTTGGAAAGTAGGCGTGACAAAGACAGCATAGTTTATTTATGCTGTGGAGGCATAAAAGAGTCATGTTCTTTGTAGCACAGCAGACTAAAGGGGTTTTGGAGCACTGTTTGGAGTAGAGGCTTGTGTGTTGTACATTTAATTTTTGTGCCATTCCCCTCAGCAATTTGCACACCCCTTTGTTTGGCTCGCCTGTCTGCTGATGGAGCTGCAGCAAGGATGGCTTTGGCTCTTCACCCCTCCCCATGTGTATCTAACACATTTGGTCACTCAAGGTTTATTTCTCCCCTCTGTTAAACACGAGGGTGTAATTTCCACCCTGGCCTTACTAGGGTGTGAGATGCCGAAGCAGGGGCTCCCCAGGACCAGGCATTGTCACTGGGCAGTAAAACCTCTTTAATGGGGCTGGCTAAACTTTTAAGTTATGGTTAATGTTTTTAACAATAACTTGTGTTTCCTCTGGCCTTCACACCCAGCCATTAGCCAGGTGTTTTTGTCTCTCAGAGTGGAAAAATAAAAGTAATCCAACTGTCCAGCTGGGCCCTCACTGAGGTGCTGGAGGAGGTTGGCCACAATGCAGACTGGTGGTCACACAGGCTGGAGGAGTGGGTTAAGAGACTCCTTGTAAATGCCTGGCAAAATATAAGCCTTGGAAATGTGATGCCTTTTTTCTCTTTTTTTTTTACTATAAATAAATTATGAGGTTTAAATTTGGCATACTATATGCCTATAAGCTTTAGTCTGTGTAATTTTCTAAATATATATATTTTTAAAATTTATTTTTGTTCCCCCCTTTAATATGACTTCCACTCGATCTCTTTGTAACTCCAAGACAGGCCTGACTCTGATCTGCCTTTTGCTGTAAACTGTGTTTATGGAGCTAGAATTGGGGTCATTAATTTTCTTTACATCAAAAGAAGTAATTTCTTTTAAATGAGAAGCCTGTTTCACCTAGTAATTCGCTTTAATTGCTTATTTGAAACTTTTGACATTTGATAGCAATTTAAACATTGCCAGATGAGGCTCATGCAGTTGGGACCTGCAGGTGCTTCCTTGTGTGCCCAGCTTGGATCAAAGGAGTGAGCCCAGGGATGTGCCTGGCCCTGGATGGAGTGCCCAGTGCTGGAAGGTGCTGTGTTTTGGGGCTGTTTGAAGAGATGCTGTGTGTCAGCCTCAGCAAGTGTTTGCTCAGAGGGCTCTCCCTTGGAGAAGTTCCTGAGGAGCACTAAGCACAGTGCTGTTTGTTTTTCTTGGGAGATAGACTGCATGGCCTTTGTTTTGCCCAAGGCTAAATAGTGCTTGCAGCACTGAGTCTCTGTGTTTGGTTTTATTTTTTTTTAAGTCTAACCAATAGCACTTTCTGCTGAAGGGATAGAAAAAAGTTTCTAAAATATTAATTACTTTTTTTTCTGACTAATATCTCTTAATTTAGTATTACCATCTTCTGGGAGGTTTGGTGGGAAAGGATTTTCTTCCTCATGAGGGTAAGCAAATGGTGCAACTTCAAAGGCATTTTTTAGCAGGATCTAAACCTCAATAAAGAAAAGAGACAAAAATGAAACAGTGTCTCTCACTTCACTTTTTATGCTGGTTCACTATGTGAATGCAATTTATTGTTCAGTCTGTGGCAACAGTAGGTTTTCTTAGCCTGAGAAGTATTTTTATTTTAAGTCAATAAACAATAATTTAGATTATTGTGGAAAGAGCAACTTCGGTTAATGGCTTTTGGCTGTGGAATAATGTGATGCTAGATATACTCACAATGGTTTCTATCAACACTGTGCTGTGTCTCGTGAGAGATTAAAAACTATTGCAGGAGTAGTCCAACAGCTGAACATGAGATAAATTCTGTGCTGCTGCTGCAGAAGTTAAGCAGTGTTTTAGTACTTTCTAAATTCAGAGCTAAGCCAAAGTACCAGTGCCAAGACTTCTTTAAAGAGTTTTATGGATGTGCATTGTAATTAAAACCAGAATTAGTTTTCTAATAGGATGTTCATTTCCTAGAAAGCAATTGCAGCTTGGCATAAAGTAATACATTTTTAAAAACAAGTGCCAATCTGGGGATATCCCCAGCATATGTTGGATGGCTGACTTACCAGCTATGTGTGTCCTCCTTGTTAACAAGCAAATTAAATATTTTCATTTAAAATAATTATACAAATAAACCTTTGGCTGCTCTGTGATTTCATTAAAACCTTAATTGTTTGGAGAGCTCAATGAGAGTGTGTGAAGTCGGGTCAGTTTTAGTGCCTGGCGTTAGTCTTGATAGCAGATTTATGACAGGGCTGGATTTAATCTCTTGACTAATCTTTACAGTAGCAGGCCTGGGATGGGAAGGCGTTTGTGTGTTGCAGGAGATAGGTAACTCTATCTCTAAAGTGGAAACACGGTGCTGGGTTTTAAAATGTTTGAGCAGTCTTAAAATGAACTAGCAAAGGGGTAGTGGGGAATTGCTCTGTGGAAACAAAATAGGTGTTGCTTTTAAATCAGCTTCTTAGTGTGCACATTGTCACACCTTCACACATGGCTGTAGGCTCAAATCTATTTCTCATCAAAGCAGTTGTAGCGGAAGGGGGAATATTGTGACCATCTGGGTTGCAGAGATCAGAAATAGCAGTGGGCAGCATGATGTAAACTGGCTTTTATGCCACTTGATTAATCATTTCTGAGGGTTAAGGACAGCAAGATGTTTACCAGGTCATGCATTAATTTTTTGAAATACTTTAAAGTCTAATTTTCCTGAGTGTCTGATGGTGGTATGCCTTTGAATCAAGTTATGATATTTGTAGGTTCAGCATCTCAACTAACATTGTTCCTGAGCATGGGAAACACAGGCGCCTTGGATGTCTCCAAAGGAGAGTTAATTAGAAGAATGAGCAGTTATCAAGTACACCACAGCTCCACTGTTTAATTCTGATGATAATTTTCGTGCTGGGTCTAATACAAATGAATTCACTTATGGTTTATTAATCCACTGCGACCTGTGAGCCTGTTAGGGTATTCAGGGGGAAAAATTTCTGAGAGTCACCAGAACAGATTTAAAGTACTTCCATGAGTGGAGAGTAAATCAGAGAACTTCCTCCCCCCCCCCCCACCCCCCACTTCTTTTTATCCTTCTGCACGGCTTTAACTGAGTATGGTTTTTTCCCCTCTCTTCTCTTCTTTAGGACCCACGATTATCAGCTTTAATTTTTGACAAGCTTCAAGTGCCTGACTACTTACAGAAAAACAGGAATGAAGGAGAAAGCAGATGTGAAACTTGTGCCACTCACTTGAACCAGCTGAAGCAGGAAGCCATTCAGATGATGCACACCCTCAGCCAAACCAACTACCCAGAAATGCCTGACCTCCCGCCCGGCGCCGGGGCAGTGACCAGCATGGTACCCAGGATGGTCACTGTCTCTTCCCAGAGAGACTTGCCACTCATTGCTGGGCCGGTGGGCAGGCAGCCTGGAAAGTCATCCAATCTCTTCTCTGCGGCAGAGAGGAAGAAGGGACTTGGATGGTCTCAAGGTGTGGGCAGTTTTCCCAACTCCAGTGTCCAAGTGACAGTGGCCCCCAGCGGCCTCAGTGGTGCCCTGAGTTCTGTCACCATCCAAGCTCAGCAGTACCTCGAGGGCATGTGGAGTATCTCCAGGGTGAACAGCTTCCTGCCTCAGGCTTGTCTAGTAAGTAGTGATAATGCAGCTGCTTGAGTTTTGTTTGCATGTGTGTGGATGTACAGGGAGGTACAGATAAAATTTGAGTTGTATACATATTTATCTTAGTAGGGATCAGATAATGGTACTCTAAGCCATTTCAAGAGCTGAAGAGTTAAAGAGCTTTGAATGATGTTCTATCAGATGTCACGTGGAATTTGCTTTCTTATCTCACATGGTGAGATCCTTTCCTTAGATGTTTTTGCACCTATTTTAGCTTCATGTATGCAGGTGATGTTATTTGTCTGTCACATACCCAGTAATCCCTTTAGAAAAACACAAAAGGCCAAGTTTGTCACATGTGAAACTCTGGGATTATATCAAAGATGAACTTGACCCTCAAGTCTAGTGCTGAGCTTCTAACACTGTGTGCAGTTCAGCAGTTGCTGTTGATGGACTGTGATGCAGAGCATTAATCTGCACATTAGCTCTGTTGCAAAGCAGTTTGCTGCTGAGGAAGGAGCTCAGGAGGTTGCTTCAGAGCCACATGCCTGTAAATGTCACTGCACTTGGATTTTAAGCCTTGATGTTGTTTTCCTGTATTCTGCGTGCATTTTACGAACTCTTGTGGGAAATGAAAAAGCTTTATAAAGCTGCACATTACCTGTAAAAGCAAGTTCATTATGTATTTGTGGTTATCTGTGGAACTGTGCTAAGAAGAAGGATACAAAATGTGGCTGGTTTTGACTAAGATTTATTCCTGAAGAGTTGTCAGGTAGTGAACAGGGGAGTGTGTATAATAATGAAATGTGTACAGTTTGAAGTAATGGTTTTCACTTAAAGATGATGTAGCAGATCTCGTGAGATCAGGCATGTTGGTGCCAGGCAACTTGAAATTTAACATAATGCCTTATGTGCTGTTGTATGTAAACACTACCTAATATTGCTTTGTAGCTTCAGCTGGTTGAGCTCCAAGATCATGAGATAAATATTTGAGTGCTGCTGTCTAACCTTATTTTTCAGGCTGACTTGTGTTCCTTTCCAGAAAAGGCTTGGAGACATGATTCCTCCTTCCCATACTTCTCTCGCATAAGGAAATGAGTGAATCCACATACATTCCACCTCTGAGGGGTTCCCATTAAATCCAGTGAATCTCCACTGACATCTGATCATTCACAGAGAAAAGGGAAAAAACTGGCCCATTCAGCTCTTGGTAGTTTATAAGGAACTGCTGCTATGAGAGCTTTTCTCTGAAATGTTTCTCCATGCATTAGGGAGCAATTTGGCCATGTAAGGTGTATGATGTTACCTTTAAATTGCCTTTAAAATTCTTTGTATGTCACAGAAATAGAGAAGGAAAAATGAGAAAGGCTGCACTCTGAAAGCAGTATTTCCATTTATCTGCTCATTCCTTGTCTGCCCTTATTCTTGTCCTAAATAATTCAGTAACAGCCAGCTCCAGATTTCTTCCTGCTTAACCATGCTGACTGATAGATGTGGTTTTCCCTAACCGCTGTGCTATTCTAAGATAAAACTGTTGCCTCATTTAACCCCTGTGAAGGAAAAATGTGTATAATGCAACAGAGCTTAAGTGTGATTTAAAAATGTGCAAAGAAACTCAGTAGCCTGGAAAACAGTGACCTTTAACGAAAGGACAAACACTGTGAGTGTTGGAGGCAGCTTGGATGCGATCCAGTCATCTGCAAGGATCGTTTAGATTTATAAGCAGTTTTTGGAGAGAAGTTAGTCTTCAGTTGTTTTATCTCTCTCTCTCTCTCTCTCTCTCTCTTTATTTTATTCATTTAAAACCAAATGTAGTTACTGAAGACTGTGAGTGCATCTCTTTCCAGATTGTGCTTCATCTGTCTGCATTCTTCTGCTGCCTTTTGTATCGTTAACAGCCTTGTGTCTGATGAAGTTGTTTGGGTGGGTGAGGCAGAAAGTGCTTCCCCTACGCTCTTCCCCTGAGGAATCACAGGTGTTGAAGGAAATAGGATTGGAGAGATTTCAGGAAACAGCTAGTCTAGCCCTTGTCTAGGACAGTATCCACTGCAGGACATTCTTGTCCAATGCTTATCTCACCTCATCTTACAATTTTTCAAAGACTGGGATTTTCCGATTTCTGTTGATTCTCTCTTCCTTTCTTATTAGAAAAGTATATTTGATTTATTTACTTAGCTGGTTTTATTTACTAGTTAGAGAGCTAATTTTGTCTTTTCTTTCCTGAAGTTAGAGACAGGGTTTAGGTTTCAGATTCACCCGGAAGAGAGGTGTGGATATTCATACTTTCAGTGCTATGTGTCTTTAGTAATATCCTGTCTTGTGGAGCAAAGCTATTCTGGCTAGAGGAATTCTGGAGCAAGAAGTACTGCAGTAGAAAGAATAGCATTGAATGTACTATTTATTATGTGTGACTGAATCTTGACATCTTCAGCCCCCATTTAGGCAACATAGTGCTTAAATGCAGAAGACAAAGATGTCTCTTTTGCAGGGGAGTTTACACTCTTGGTTGTGATACCAGTTATTCTGACCATCCTGTGAATGCTCCTGTTTCACTGGGAATCTGTACTTACACCTTTTTTCCTCATGAGAGGGTGCTTGAAACAGGTGCTGAGCTCCCTGGTGGGAGGCTCCTACCCAATGCTTGCCTTCCCAGTGATTAAAGTCACTGCTGGATATGAAGCAGGCATGATTAATTTTATAAAATGGGAAAGACAAAGGTAAAGGCCGGGGTTCATCTCAAGTATTTTTAATTGCCGAAGCCCTAGGTGTTTATTATAACATAATTACTGAGGCTTCGTTTGTGGCTGTGGAAGACCAACAGGCACTTCCCAGAGATGCCTTGTCCTTCTTATCTTGGATGTCTGTCTTGGCCTACCTTGTCCACTGGAGGTGCCTGTGGCTTTCAGCTGGTGCTGGCAGAGCCCAGGTGGGTCATGTGGAGCAAATAATTTTTTGGATGCAGGGTACTGTGTCCCCAGTGCCTTCTGGGTGTGAAAATACATCCCAGCATACATCTGCCAAACCTCAAGAGACCTTGTAGCTGCACACATTTCTCCAGGATCCATATTTGTTATTGATGGTTAGTTCTAATAGTGGCAGTAGTGGAATTGTCTGTGGAGAGAAAAAAAAAAAAGGTTTGATTTCTGCTCCTCTCATCTCCCTCCTGAAACTCGCATGTATTACCTTGTAATGTCACTTATAGTTGTGAAAACACTTCTGGGCTGAACGTTGGGGGTCAGAAGTGCAGGACATCGTAAATTTTTAATATGTGTTTGGAGTTCAAGTGTGAAAAATCCATTATATAGATTATAAATTTTTTGAACAGGAACGTGTGTTTGAAGCGCAATGTGGGTGCTGCTCAAGCCAAAATAATAACCATGGGCTTTGGGAGCCGTGAAGAGGAACAGTAATTAAGGATCTGGAGGAAGGTTCAGGGAGGGGAAGGCTAAGATTGCAACCGAGGTGCAAAAGGTGAAGATGTAATCAGCTGCTTTACCCAAGTGGCCTGTTGTGAAAAATTACAAAAAATAATCACCAGTAGCAGTGATAAGTTGTCTGAGCAGACAGTGAACACAGTGGAGGGGAGGGAACTGGTGTAACTCTGGGTAAAGCAGCTGATTTGTGGTGGACGCCTGACAACTTTAATTAATAAATAGTTTTATATTGATGTTTTTAGTTCTAGATCTGACAAGTGAATATAAGGTTACTACTCAAATGAAAAAAAAAACATTAGCAGTGCTCAGCACTGCCAGCCAGTTTAATGCAAAAGCAGAGGACTGAGGGGAGTTTGGCCTTACCAGATGTGTTGGAATCTGGCCGAGAGGTAGAACATTAAAACCACTGAAAATACCTCGTACACATATTAGAAGTATCTGCATTTACTGTGTATTCTAGAAAAAAAAGAGGTCTTTCTGTATGTTTTAAATTGACTGTGTTATTATTATGCAGTGTTATTCCCTGCATAAAAGTGCTAAAGTAGCCATGCCATGTGCTATAAAGACATCACAGTGAAATAAAGCTTATTTGCAAATTGCATTTCCTTTCATGTTACACAAAATGAAATCCTGGTCACACTATATTTCTTACTTGAATATATACAATTGGTACTGGTTAGAAGGCAAGCTGTTATGACTCCTTGAATGTTTACCAGATTGTAAGTTTTAAAAATATATTTAAAAATGCACCATTAGGAAATTGAAAATGTTGGAGCATTGGAAAATTCAAAGTGACTTGGATAAAACTTTTAAAGCCTATGTATGTAAAATTATCAAAAGCTCTATGTATGTCCGTGAGAGTATTCACAAATTTAAATATGTGTATAAATGTATTGCTTGGGTCTGTGAGGTTCAGAGAGTGAGGGTTCATCCACAGTACAGCACATGTAAATGGGTGCATAGACCCTAAAGTTAAAGAACTTATGTTTATTTGTCTTATGTGAAAGACCTATGAGTTATTTTAGTCACAATTCAAGCTTTCCTGTAGTTTGACTAAGTCTTCTGCTTACCCTAATCTAAACCAGATGGATCCATCTGAGAGTAGTTCAGCCTCTGTTGACTTTCCTTAAAGCCTCTTTGTTTGTTTATAACAAGGGTGACTTACATTTTGTTTAAAAGATGCAATAAAAAGCTGACTGTGGAAAACAGAACAATGACAAGATTTACTTTCCAGCATTTACTTTTTTTACTTTGATAAATGTCATACCAAATGGATTTTTAAATTAATTTTTAAACCCCTTCTTGATAGCTTTCTCAGTGACCTTTTATTAATACAATGTGGGAAATATATTTTGTAATGAAACAATTAAAATACAGTGCATTGACCATAAATCTTGTTTGTTAGACATATGGATGTCTTTGAGCTTTGGGACATTTCTTAGACTCCACGTATAACATCTTGATCCTCAAGAAGTCAATGTCAGACAGATGGTGAGGCTGGGACTGCACAGAGGCTTTTCTGTTTTCCCTTTAGCTCCAGTGGTGTTGGTGTTGCTGCTCTTGCAGAGGAAGTGCATAAAGGAAATGAGGTGACAAAAAAATACTAATCTTCAAAGTTAGTGTTGGTCACTCTCCATAACAAGTCTCAACAGCAGAAGGAAACCTTTTGGTCCAAGTTACTAAATGCTTTCTCATACTAACCTAATTTATGTTCCCATGGAAGAGACCTTTCCTGTGGCTGCTGCATCTCTGATGGACAGTCATGCCTTGCTTTGAGCTTTGCTGCCTTGGCAGATGCAGAGGGAGGGCTGTGATATGGGAGGACAAGGCTGCCACTGTCAGTGAGACCCTGCCACAGCAGCCAGGGAGCAGACTGGCTTAGGAAGGGTGAGTTGGAAATTCAGCCTTAAACGTGCAGCTGAAAGCATAGCCCTCTGTTTTGTGTAGTTGTTGGGACCTTTGTGCTCTGTTATTCTAGATTGTCCCCAGTGTAGGGTGCTGAAGGTGAAAATGAGGTTACTTTTTAATGTATTTCCAGGTATCAGAGTGATACAGGAAAAATATTAAGAGTTAACAGAAAGGTTATTGGCTACAAGATGGAAATGAACATTTTCCTAGGTGAGAGTGTGGATTGCATTTCTTTTTATTGTGTGTTTGACATTTCCACCATAGTATTGGTTTTACAGCTGTGGGACAGGGTAACTATTTGAGGACTCAGACCCTCTTGTGGCTCAAATTACCACCTGAAACCAGTTCTTTTGATCTTTCACCCCTCCAGGCTAAGTAGTTGCTATTGCAGCTCTCACGAGGAAGCAAGTCTGTACTTGCCTTTGTTGACTGTTGAAGTCAACAGGCAACAATAAGGAATGTTTGCCCAGACTTCACCTGTAACTCATCAGAGGTAGATTTAAGACAAGCAGACTTCAGAGATTATATGGAAATGATAATCCACTGGATTTACCTTTGGCCCACAGTTCTTTCTCTAATCTGGCAAGTGTACCATAAGCTACGCTAAGTATCCCAAATACTTAAATTTTCTCCTCTTACATTTCAACTTGTTTCTTTGTCCTTTTCTGTTCACTTTGCTTCCTTCAGCTTTTACTTCCCGCTGTTCCATTTATACTGCGAATTTCCTCCTCTATAAATCCTCTGGTGAACTGACTGTCAATCAATGCATCCCATGCCACCCCAGCACTAGAAGCATACAAGGAAGATTCACACTTTTTGGCTGAAGCTCAAAAGTGGTATCATCCAAAATTTGAGAAAGAACAGCTTTTACAAGGCTACTGTTGCATGGGTTACATGGGTTAAGGGTGGGCTGCAGGTGAATAATGCCCTTTGGCTTCAGAAGTTAATGCAGCAGAGAAACCAGATAAATTCAGGCTGAGCTCAGACCTTAGTCACGTGCAGGATGGTGGATGGGAAAGTCTTTTGCTGTGGTGTCTGTATAGCATATGGAAGGAATTGATTTGCGCAGCTGGATGCAGGTAGGATTGCCCAGTTTTCCTGCTTGTGTAAAGTAGGATTTGAACATCATCTTTATTTTTTTTCTTAAATTTTTGGAAGTGCTTAGAATTTGACATTGTCTCAATAGGCTGTTTACAGGAATGATGGCATGTTGAGGCTGAGGGCCTTCAGATGGTTGAGCTGTGCACAGGATGAGCATTGCTGAAAGCATCTCTTCTTGTTTTGTGGCATGAGTGGCTGAGCATGGGGCAAAAATTGGTGCTCTTTGTTACTTGCAACTAGAATCACTGAAGTGCCCTGCCTGGTAGCTTCAGAGAGAAGGTTTAAAAAGCATCAATAGAAAATGATGTATCTATTTTTGTGTTTCACCACTTAGGAGAGAATTTATGATGTATGGATAGAGTTTGTAGATATTTGAAGCATTTCATATGTGTGTGTTTAATGGAATGGATTGCCACTTTAGCGAACATAGTATCAAATCAGCTCTGTTAATTGAAAAAGATTTTTCACATTATTGCTAATGATGTGACAGAGTTTTGTTAGAGATGGTGCATAAAATAGCGCTACTTCAAGTGACAGTAATGTATGCATTTAAATTCCTTTCTTCCCATTTACGTGCATTATTGATTTTATTTCATTGTTGAACAGCTAATGGATTTATAATTTGAATACAGTCACTGTAATCAATGATGGGATTATTAGACTTATAAATAGAACTTTAAAACTACAATGAGGTAATTTCCCAGTGACATTATAGTGAGTGGGCTGCCCAACCAGGAAGACTGGGTGGATGAGGTCCTCCAAAGTCAGGTAGGAGCAACCTCGTGTTCAGAAGTCCTGGTCCTTATGAGGGACTTCAGTCACCCTGATACCTGTTGGAGGTACAACACAGCAGGGCATAAGCAATCCAGGAGGTTCCTGGAATGTGTTGATGATAATTTTCTTCTCCAAATGACAGAAAAGCCAATGATGAGAGGTGCTGTGCTGGCCCTTGGTTGGGATCAGTGCCGCAGAATTGACTTGGAGCCCTTTAGCCAGTGGTGTTCCCCAGGGATCAAGGCTGGTTCCAGTCTAGTTCATCTTATTCATCAATGTCCTGGGTGAAGGGACAGAGAGCAGCCTCTGGAAGTTTGCTGAGGAGGAGTGGCCAATACCCCAAAGAGCTGTGCTGCCATTCAACAGCACCTGGACAGGCTGGAGATGTGGGTGGAGAGGAACACAATGAAACTTAACCAAGGCAAGTGCAGGGTCCTGCAGCTGGGGAGGACTAACCCCATGTACCAGCAGAGACTGGGACTGACCTACTGGAAAGCAGCTCTGGGGGTTCTGATAGACAACGAGTTAACCATGAGCCAGCACTGCCCTGGTGAACAAGGAGGTCAATGGTGTTCTGGGCTGTGTTAGGAAGAGCATTGCTAGCAGGTCGAGGGGGGTGATCCTGCCCAGCCTCTGCCCAGCCCCGGGTGAGGCCACATCTGGAGTTCTGGCCTCCTCTGTTCAAGGACACAGAGGTCTTGGAGAGGGTCCTGTTGAGGGGCTGTGAAGATGATGAGAGGACTGGAGCATCTCTCTTATGAGAAGAGGCTGAGGAAGCTGGGCCTGTTCAGGCTGGAGAAGAGACAACTGAGCTAATTCCTCTGGATTTGCATAGCTACTATTTCAAATCTGTATGAGTTTGTTATTTTCCGATACCTTACCCAAAGGAAGCACTTGAAAGGCGCTGTAGGCATGTGTCCATTGCTGTGTTTTTGGTGTTGTTGGGCAAAGATAATGGATGTGCCATTCAGAACAGTCCCTGTTCTGCTTTTCAAAAAAAGAAGGTGATGAAGCTGTGCAAGGCAGTTGGCTGCTTTAAGGGGCAGATGGCAGTGGAAGGATGAAGAAGGAGAGAGTGGCCCTTGTGATGCCTGGCTTGGGAAGGGTCTGAATTGAGTTTGTGAAAGGTAGCTGTGTGGGCCTCTCCTTGAGTCTCATCAGCCTCTCCTCATGACTATGATGTACTCATGGGGAATACAAGAATAGTGCAAGCTCACGTTGTCAGTTAAGCTGAGATTCTCATGAAAAGATTGTATGGGAATGATAAGAACATTAGTAATATCCTGCTGAGTCTCAGCTGCAGCCTGTCTAGCCCAGGGCTGTCTCCAGCAGGGAAGCTGGAAATGGTATTTAGGGAGAGCTGTGGAGCCTGGCTGCTTTCTGCAGTCTGCTCATACTCCCCAGCACTCAGTTGGAGAATTCACAGGAACATGTACCTGTCTGTTCCCTTTAGGATCTGTTTATGGACCTGCTGTTCAGGAATTTATGCAAACCCTCTCTGACCCTGAAACACTCTAACTGCTCAGCCTTCTATGAGTCAGCAGGTTCCATGAGTTCCTGACCCCAGTGCAAAGAAATTTATTCAGCACCTCCATGGCTTTGTAAACCTCAGTTAGGCTGTCCTCAGTCTTCCCTACTCCAAGCAAGAGTCCCAGCCTCTTTCATCTCTCTTCCTGGGGCAGCTGCTTTGTCTTCTTGACCATTTACTTGCTTGTCTCTGTCATTTCCCTTACTCCACTACCCTGTCTTGAGATGCAGTACTAGGACTCGATATGTGGCACTCATCATGTGGACATCCTCCTTGTTCTTTGTGCCCTGCCTTGTGATAACCATTTTTTTTTTTTTTTTTGCTGCTGCTCCATCACGATTCAGAGGAACTGTCAATGAACCGTAGATCTTCCAAGTTGTAGCTGCAAGTTTTGAGTTCAGCATTGTTGAGGAGTCATTTGGGTTGCTTTTCTCCTTATGTGTGGTCTTACCTATGTAAAATCTCACCTGACACTTCTTTGCACACTCACACTTGGGAATTTCTTCTGGAATTCCTTATTACTGGCATTTGGCTGCTTGAAAGAGCTTTGGGACATCTGCAGGCTTTCAGATTTCACTCTAGTCACAGTGAATCATGTCTGGGTTACATGGCCCCCACACTGGGAGCAAACAGCAGGTCAGCAGGAACACCCACAAGAAAAGAGTGTCATCTGCACAGCTCCATCCCTAATTTGGGACCTCGGTGTCCTTCAACAATGATCCCAATGATCACAGCTGTCCTTGTCTTTGCAAACTTAATGCTGTTTCATGAGCTTGCCTGTAATTGAATCTTGGTCTCTAAATATGGGTGTACTAAAGAGCCAGTCTTCCCCTCAGATAATGAGGGCTTGTACCTTTTCAAGTGAGCTGCTAGTCAATGGGTGCCTTCCATGTAGTAGCTGTCAGGCAAATTGATCCCAAGGGTTGCTCTTTTTAAAGCAGCTACCTCTAATATATAAGCAAGTTCAAGTGTGATTGAGATAGAAATGAGGTATGACAGTCTCCGTCCACCTTTGCTTTGTTTGATGACATTGTATGTCAATCATGATAACAATACACTGATTATAATGAAAATTGGAACATGGTAATTTCTTTTGCTAAATAGAGAGTAATCAAGATATGGTGAGATTTTGGTTGAGTTGCCCAAATCACTGAAAAATTCTGTTGTGGAGTCAGGAAGGTGACACAAGTTCTCCCCATTCAAAGCTTTGTATGTGTCCTGTATTTAGAGGCTGTTAGAAACAGTCTGGCCAGTGGAAGTCAGTCCTAATGGAAAAGTATTTGTCTTCTTGTAGGAAATCCAATCCTAAAATGACAGAAATTTGCAGTGTTATGAGCCTGTTAATGAATTCCTTTGCTTGCTCTTATCAACCTTTGACAAAAAGCAGGGATTCAATTGTGTATTTGTCCATTGGAATAAATACCCAGAGCAGTACACATATATATTTTTTGGCTTTGGAGGCTGTAACTATTGTGATACATGTCAGCAGGGAGGGCTCTGGGCAACAATTTCTGATGCTGGCCTAGAGGCATTAGAAAAAACAGTTCCTCTTGCCTGGCTGTTTTAAATCCACTGCACATGAAAAGTCCTGATTTGAGAGTGTTAATGTGCAGCAGGATGTATGCCCTTGTTGGTAGCTCATTTTGTGACTTCCTGACTTTTCAGGTGGTGGGTTTACGTGTGCAGATAGGAGGGTGTTGTTGATGTGACTAGTGGTCTGATAGCTGTGAAGGAGGAAAGAAAAAAGAGCATTGCTTGCTGTGTCTTTTGGTATGGGTGTCCTGAATAGCTGAAATGTGAAGGAATTGGTTTGTCATTGCCTGACATCTTTGCACTAGCAGAGCCTTGGTTGCAGGGATTTCCCACATTCTCAATCTGCAGGAAGAAATGAATGAAATTTTATTTTGTAGATTGAGGCCTGCCCAAAACCTTAATAAATTTCTCAAGGACCAATGAGCATGGCTTAGGAGAGCCAGATCTGGGTCAGATTGAGATCAAAAGTCCTTGGTCAGAAGGGAGAAGCTGCTGATTCTCCATCCTTATACTGCCAAGGACGCCTGTGCTAGATGTATCTGGGTGTGTGCCCTCCCCAAAAGGATGAGGTTCTTTCTGCATGAAGCACAGACTGATAATGATTTTTGGTGGTAAAGATCCAAACCTTAAACCTGCTTTAGTAATTCAGGTATTATTTCAAAAAGCAAGGTTGTCTTTGCATTGCCTGTATTACTTTCCAGTCTGTGAAAGCAGATGGGCCTCCTATTTCTATTTAATTCTACTTCTCTATAATTGTTCTCCTTCTGCCTCATCTTCAGAGACTGATGATAAGCCAGGCATTAGCAACTCTTGTATCTGAAAAACCTTTTTTGAGAGAAGGGATATTATGCTCTGCATTTGATTTACATTGAACACGAGATGCATATAAAAGTCTGAAACTACAGGTTTAGGCATTCTTGTTACCACATCGCAGCTGCAGGTTATAAATGACTACAGTAGTGTATTGTAGTTATAAAATGCCCTACTTACTTTATAATGAGCCCTGGCAGAAACAATGTCAAATGGCAGTAAAAAGTTTATCCGGAACACGTTTCACTTCAGCCTGGCATATGCTGCCCTGTTAATTTTATGGAATGCTCGTCAGTCAGGAGGAGACATTTCTCACAGGAGATGCATGCAGGACTTATCCTTGCTTATGGGAAAGAAGGGTTTACAGGGTGAGCATTATCCAGCTCGAGATTTACGTCACATTTGTTCCAGTCAGTAGTAGTAGGTCATAAGAGTCTTTACATGAATCATTTAGGTGGAAAATTATTGTTTTATCATATATAAACAGTAGATTTAAAATATTGCAAAATCATTACATCAAGCAGTTTTAACAATTAATTGACTGTGACATTCTAGTCAGAAAGGGGAAAATAGTAAGTTAAAGCAAATTCTCTGTCTGCCTGCTAGTCAGAAAGGGCTAAAAAAACTTAGAAAAGGGGGAAAAAATTCACCAGTAGACTCAGGCTGTACCAGAGCAGTTAGAGCTTCACCTGCACTGCCCTGTTGAGTGCTTCCATTATGGGACCAATTTTTTGAAGTAAGATAAATTGTATTGAGTTCTGGTTCTGATAAATGGATGCATGTCAGATTCGGAGAGGCTCTTGTAATTTTCTTCATTCCCTCTTTAGTGATTCTGTTCTTGATACTCATTTGCAGCTCCATCCAACTTTCTGTTTTTCTTTTGCTATGACAGTATTATCCTGGGACTGATCTATTTTTCTGTAGGTTTTTATAGTACCGTATTTTTCTTGCCTGTCACCAGATACATATTTTGCATACATTTCAGAGACCAAGCGGCATGACCTAGCTTGGATTTTTTGGATTCCTGGATGTTCTCTGGACAAAGGTCAATGTCCAGAGAATGGAAATACTCAGAAAACTGGAAACATTACTGCTTAATTTTTGGCTTTACACTTCAAACATGTAAAGAGCTTGTTAGAATTGTAATTGTCCTTTGGATGGTAATGGCCTGACAGAGTCCTGTGTGTCTGGAAATTTCATCCAGGGCCAACTTCTTTATAGTTTAATTTTGGACCAGTCTGACTTGCTTTAGCCTGGGCAGATGTTTCCTGCCATCTAGTCACAACAGTGAGCCTGTGTGCTGGGAGTCAGGGATGGAACAGGGGATCATGTGGTTTTGGAGAGAGTAGAGGGAAGGAGTCCTATAGAGCAGTTTTGGAAATCCTTCCTTTGAAGTTTAGCTCCTTTCCAGAGGGATTTTGGTTTTTTCCAATGGCTTTTGTCCAGCAAACATTTTCTTAGAAAATTAAAACAAACATTGCTCTCTGGATGTGGAGCCCTATGACATTTTAAATATTCACTGCAGTCACTAACACTTTATAGTGACAAGGTTGTACTTTCTGGATTTGATCAGTAATGATTTATGACAATTCAGTAAATGGAGAAGCACAGTTCACTCTCAGCTGCAGTCTGGACTCTTCTCTCTGTATAGACTTACACGCTTTAAAATGTCATGCAAAGTCGCTCTCATTCCTGTAGAGCATTTTTCACACACGGTCTGGAGAAAGGTATGTGTTGAGATGAGGGAGGTGTGTGAAGTAACTCTGGGATTAAGTTTAAAAAAAAAAAGAAGCCCCCTTCTTTTTTTGTGGTGTGGCAAACTGGAGTGTCGAGGCCCAGGAGGGTCCCATTACTAATCTTTAGTTTTCCTGCCTCAGGGTAAATGACCTGGACCTGACAAATTTCCTCATACCTGAGCCTTCCTCATCACCTGAGAGATGTAGCTGTCTCAGGCAGAGCTGAATATGGCTGTGCAGGAAAACCCTGTCACTTTGGATGGTGCAAGCAGTCCTTGAAATGAATCCTAAACTTGGAAGAACTTCTGTGGTTTTTCAGCTTCCCACCATGCAGCTAAATGGATGTTACACTGGTGTTTAATATTAGTTGGGTAGTTGAAGACAATGAAAATTATATGTGTTGTGTTCTTCAGTAGTCTTCTGATGATTTTATCTTATATGTCTTCACTTTTTGTTCCTTTACAAGAATCAGGGCCTTTGTATTGGCTTCCACTCATCCTACTTTTGTACTCACACAGAACCGAGAATAAAATTTACAGAAACAGAAATTACAGTTTGAGTTTTCAAATGTGTCTGATGTGGGAATGGCAATTTATCCAACTTAGATATGGAAAGTATATTGACCATCTGCCATCTGAAATTATGAGGTTTGATTTGGATATTTTAAATTATGTGCCTGATATGTCCAAATTATTTGTCTCTTAAAAATGTAGGCTTTCAACTTCTCATAGAAATAAAAAAGTAGTGTAAAAGAAAGGTATGTTACACATGGCTTATATTTTTGTTAAGTGTGAATAGCTTTTGCAGGAATTGATCTGTTAACAGATTCCAGTCAGTTCTTACTTGTCTGTTACACGTTGCTGTAAAATTCAATGAAGTTTCATGCTAACTGTACAGATTTCATATTTAGCTTTAGATCATGCCATCATTTAGATTATGCATTAATTAGTGTGATTGGTTAGGAACACATTGCTGCTCCTGCCTTTTTTTCAAAATTTTGCTTAAACACAATTTTCTTTGTGTCAAGGACTCTACCTGTATAGCCCCTGTTGAAAGTGAGTGGAAAAATATGCCTTGGGAATTCATCTTGAGCCTGTAATTTTTAATCTGAGACAGCATCTTGTGTGGCAGAGGGTTATGGCTGTGTTCTTGGCCGAATGTGGGGGAGTATTCAGGCACAGATGTTATCCTGCCAGTGGCTGTGGGATGGGTGTCCTCCTTGCTGGCCATCATGCCACTGCTGCTGAGCATGGCAGTCCCTGGTATGCCACTCTGTAGGCTCCATGTGCTGGCCCCAGAGATTGTGCTGTAGATTTTTTAGTCTGTAAATTGCTAAATCCATAATAAAGTCCCCTTGCTGTCGGCGCATTGCGTCAGTTCATGTAACTCTGAAGTTGAGGTGTCACAGTGGATTTTACCCGTCTGCATGTTGTTCCACATGCCATATTCCTTCTGTGACTGGCATAGGTCAAGACCACACATTTGTTGCTTCAGTGCATTAATGATCAAATACCTGCTTTATCGACCCCCTCAAGGTTCATTACTCCATCACTTAGTTATAAGCAATTAACCACGGGAGTGGATCTGATCCTTTCCCAAGCTTCTCTTTTCCTGATTGTCATTGCCAGTAGATCATGGATAGGACAAACTCCCTTTCTAAAGCGCTTTTTCCTGCCACACCATTTCTTTGTGCCAGTCTTGGTCTCTGGCAGTGCTTGGTCTCTGTCTTTCTTTATTCATCACAAAGAAGTTTGATCTCATGAGGTTTCTGTATTACAAAGTGATGGGTTTTGCAGAGGGTTGTTCAGAGTTTCCAGCTTGGCTTCTAGCTTGAGTAGCTTCACTAGGATTAAGTTAATCTGCATGAATGTTCTTCTGTGTCTCAGCCTCAGATCTCTTAGGTGAGCTCTATAAAAGTACCTTTTTGTGTAGCACTCTATGGTAGAGCATTAGTCAGCCACTCCATAATACTGATAATAGTATTAATCTTGAAAGAGCAGACCTTCAAAAGAGCTGGGTGCACTTTCTTCTTGTTGGAGAAGACTTTGTTGGGACTGTTGACTTTGTTGTCAACTGGGAATACAGCACTCAGCCTATAGGAATGAGTCCAGATGAAACTCCAGACAGCCTTTCATGCACCGGTTGAGCGCTGCTTGGTTGGCAGAGTTTTTTTTCCGTGGTACCTAACAACTGGATTGCCTCACTTCTCATGAGAAAATTTCTTGTTTGTATAGTCAGTGTATGAGAAAACTGAGGGTGTGTATGTAACCGGGAATGCCCTATTACCATGTCTGCATATCTGTAGTTGTAAAACATGATCTGTGGCATCTCAAAATTTAAAATTTGGTGGCATACCAGGAAGTACCTAATTGCATTTGTGCTTCATTACAAGGCTGTCTCCTTTCCTGGAATCTATTTTAGCTAATTAGTTGGAAATGTCAAAGTAGTATTTCAGATGACAGAAACATCATATATTATCATACATGAAGCAATTAACTCTTTTGACAAATATTTATTGGGGTGTCATCTTTAATTAAATCTTCAGGACTCCCAGACATAGAGCAGGTTCTTCCAAAAAGGAGCCTTCTCAGCACTGTCAGTGAGCATTTGACTGATGGGGCTTAATTGAACTTGGTACTTGAAAGAGTTGGTGGCCTAAACATGAAGATATAGACCTAACTCAATTTTACAATACAGATATCTGATATTTTGGCAAAATCTCAAAGTAATTGCCCCCCACCAACTGTGTCTCAGATACTGCATATGCTTTATGCTGGAGAAGATGCATCTCCAGTCACTCCTGTTCTTCCACTGGAACAGTTTGCAGGAGAAAAGTGTTGTATGCTTGTGCTGCTAAGAAAAATAATACTGAAAAACAGGGCTGTATATTTGTTTTTAAAAAAATCAATTTTCTTTTATTTAGTTCTTGGGGTTATTCATGTGGAAACATATTACAAGTGTGACTGTTTGGTTAGTTCCTCTTAAACAGATAGGTCTTGTAGGTGATGTGCCACTGAGAAATAATTCCTGACAGTCATAACTGAACCAGATAAACAGTTCTGCCAGCTCCCAAATAACACTGTAAAACAAAATGGTTCTGCTTATCGTTTGCCATTTCTTCATGCCTGTCAAACTGTTTAACTGTGCATTACTCCTCACAAAGGTTTTCTGTGTTTTTCTGCTCCTCCACTGCGGTCATGGTTTTTACTTTCTGTGTTGCTGGACCTGCTGTGGTACACTTGTCTACCTGTATCACTCCTCAGCTGCTACTGATCCTCACCCTTGCAAAAACACTCTTTGTGAGTGTTGAGATTATCCCCTGTCATGGCCATGTATTTAAAGTATACTAACTTGTACATATGTTTTTATTTTTATCAGGCAGAAGCAGCACCAGAAAGTGGCCGAGATGTTCCCAGTGTTCAGATCAGCTCAGGGCAGCACAGCTCCGACCCCGCGGGAGCAGGTGGCACGGTGACCTCGCAGAGCGTGGTGGCTCCAGCCAGGGTCTCTGCAGGTACCTCGGCTGCAGCTTCCTTCTTCATCAGGTAGTTCTTCCTCCTCTCTGGTTTCCATAGCTGCTCGTGGGTCTTCAAACAGCTGGGGAGTGCTGGTCAGTCTTTGCCATGGGGCTGGTTGCTGAGAGGTGGAGTTGCTCACCTGGTCATGGCTGTGGCTTTCTGCTGCCACTGGGGAGCAGGGATGGGATGGGGACACCCCAATTCTCCCTCTGGAGACCTGGAACCTCTATTGCCCAAAACCCAAGAAAGCATCTGTTGGGCTTTGTCTAGTCCTTAATGGCCATCATCACCACAAGTCTGCTATTCTGTAGGTTTCCTTGGAGCAAAAGCTGAAATGACAGATTTTTTTCACTCAGATCTAAATGAAAAAAGTTAGATTTTTATTCAGTAGAATAGCCTATGTGTTCAAATAAAAGTTTTTCCATAGTTGGTAGCAACAGTTAAAACAATTTGACTTTCTTTATTTAGCAATAGCCCAGAACAATCTTTTTTTTCCCATTCTACTGTCTTATAAAAAAAATGATATGTTAGTTTTGTTTGGATGTTTGTTGTAATTAGCAATGTTGATTAAATGTAATACGCTGTCAAGCAGATGGTATTTAAAACAACAAAATTCAGGGCTTTGTAGTTGCATTCCAACTCCTTTTTTAATTCAGAACTGAACATATTTTGAGACAATATTGAAAAGCGTATGTCTGTGAATGGCACTAAAGTAAAATTTATGCATCGAGAATTCCTCTTAGAATGTAATCACAATGGTAATTGTATTGTTTCCTTTTCCTTGGTCTAAACGTGTTTTGTACCATTAAATAAATGATGTTTACTACAAGTTCTAATCTGACCTCAGGGGCTCAACTTCCCAAGTTCTGTTTTTTAAAAAGAACATAGCACAATGATTGGAAGTGTCAAATACCTGCATATCACAACCTGTCTGTACACAGGAGGTTGGGAAATGACTGCCCCAAGAGCACTGTGTGTAAGTTGGTGGATTGTCTCTGTGCTCTGTGTTTAAAATCAACACAGAGAAATGGTGGCCTGCAGAGGATGATTTATTTCAATCAAAGATAGGTGTCTGAAATCAGTGGGAGTGCAGAGGAAAAAAGTGCAGGGAAAAGCTCAGATGCCTCTTTTCTTGTTTAGTTACCTAAGCAAAGATAGGTATGCATCCTTTCCAAAGTGTCTAGATGGGACTGCAGCAAAGCTTTCATTACTGTATTTCAAATTGTGGGTACAAACAGTGTGATTTTAGCTTAATCTACTTTGGATTTATTTCTGTATTAATCTGTACGTCATAAGCTAATGCAAAGATTTGTCCCTTTCACTAGGGAAGCCAGAAAATAAAATACCTTCCTTGAAACTGAGAGAAAGAAATCAGTGCCTTATAGTCTAAAATAAGACCCAAAATATTTTCTCCCGGTGATGCTTTTGTCACTGGTCAGCAAAACTCAGTTCTGTTTTTATTGTCATTAGCTTAATTCAAAGATTCTTGAAGTCAGCAGCAAGACTGCAAATGACATCATTGTATGTTGGATCAGGCCCTAATTGCTTCTCATGAATCTGTCTTTGCCTTGAGTGAATAAGAATTTTATAGCTTTAGCAGCTCTGTGCTAGCTAAAACATTTTAAAACCCCATTAGTACATTGCTTATTCCCTACCCATGTTCAAAATTGATTCTCTTGAATTTTTAAATGAAGGACAGAGCTGATGGAAATTTTTGTGCACAAAGCACTTCTGTTTCTTCTTCTGTTGTTGAAACACAAAAAAAAAAAATCTCACAAAGGCTGGAGGAGAGAGATCCATCATTGATCCCTGGCACTTGGATAGGTTGAGCAGATTCTCAGGGGGGTGCAAAGCCCTGGCCAGGCTGCTCCCCCACCTTTGGCATTAACCTCAGGAGAAGCTCACTCCCACACTGTTCCTTCTCTTTTGACTTTTCTGCCATTGAGACCTTAATGGAGCAAAGTTTCCATGCTGAGCCTTCCTTCCACCCTCAAGCCATGCAGTCCTCTCAGCAGAAGGGGAGAGGAAGAGGAGGAAATCCTCAAGGATGTGTGAGAGACGACACAGATACTGGCAGAAATGGCTTATCCAGGGACCACAAATAATAGGATATTACCAGTTTGGAGGTTTCGTTCAGTACTGATGGGCTATCAGGCTTCTTTGCTTCAGCTCTTCCAGTCCTGTCTGCTTCCCTTTGCACCATCCAGCCTTGAACATGTTGAGGAAGGTCATCCCTGCCGTGAATCTTTTGTAGCAGTATTCGCTTCTCTCTCCTTCATCTCTCTGTTCAGCTGATCCTCTCTCAGGAAACACATGGAGATGAAAGAAGAGTCATGGCTGAAGTGTTATACTGTAGTACCCATTCATTATATTTGCTGATTTTTTTTTCCATACTGTAACTCCTCAGCCACTTAAAATCTGAACTTCATAGCAAGGCCAGTGTGTTACTTGTGTTATGTAGAGCCTGGCACATTTTCTTCTTGTTCTTTACTGGAATAAATGCAGTTAATACATTGACAATCACACAGACACACACATATATATTTATTTTTTTGCAAACTATTGGCCTCTCATTGACCAAATCTACTGAGGACCTTCGTCTTTTTACATGAGCTTTTTGTAAAAGGAGCTGTGGTTGAAACTTTGGCTTGTGAAAAAAGGGCTGTTTTGCCTTAGGAATAAAGTATCTAGGCAAAAATCTGCATGCATGTTAGTGTTCAGTGTATTTGGGTGCAGGGTTAGTTGCTTTGGAAGACAAAGCCTTCATAGGGTGCTTGTGGAAACTGCATCTGTGATTTCCTGAGCCACAGCAACACTAGATACAGATTTTTTTTTTCCCCACATAAATAAAGGATTCCAGTCTTATTTTTCATGAAACAGTATTCTCTGTGTTTGTACAGGTCCTAGCACAACTAGCTTCTGGGTTGTGACATGGTTTCCTGAACACATATAAATGCCTTTTTCACATTAAAACTGGAATCTCTATTTGCTGAAATAACACCCTTACACTCTTGCTTGTGGACTGTTTTGTGCCTGGGAAGGGAAATCTCTGCAGGATTTTTTTATTGTTTAATTTGTTTTCTACTCCAGTTTGTTCCTTGATGAGAATCAGAGTTTTGTGTTTGTAAGGTCACAAACTCTAAAAAATACAGAGAGTTCATGCCCTCACCTAGAAAATAATAGCTAAGAGATACAACAAAAAGGATACCTGGTGATAAGAGGTACCCATGGTTAAAATGAGTATCATTAAGATATTCTTTGCAGGGAATGCACTGATTTTGTTAAGCATATGTGCAGCCCAAATCTACATATTCATCCAAAGCACTTTCTCATTTGAATGTCATATTTAATTTCTTCAAGCTTAATTATGTTCTGCTTAAAAAAAAAAAGTATTTTATTCATTACCAAGAAATGCAGAGAAGTGCTAAGTATTCAAAATCAAAGCCAAATATTAAAGACAGCAGACAGAAGCGTATTAAGAAATTAAATCAGTTTTAAGCTTTTTTCCTCACTGTGATCTGTCACAGAAGGAGGAAAGCTTTGATTAACATCTGACTGTGTCACGCAAGCAAATTGCCAGACATTACTCATTGGTTGTGTTACCAGAGGACCAGAGGATTTAGCAGAAAATGGAGCTTCTCAGTAGGTCACTGGCAGAATGAGAAAGCCAGGACAAAAAGCACAGCTCATGTTCATGGATGGCCATGAAGAGACTCCCAGTTCACCCTTACAATTCAAGAGGAGAAGTTTATTCTTGCATTCTTCAGATTTAAGAGGAATGCAGCTGGCTTTGTCCCCTCGTGTGGCATGAACTGTGCCTTGTCTAGTGCTCCACACTTTCTACCAGTTTCCAGGTGGGTTTTTTGTATAAGGAACCTGAACAAACTTTATATGACTGAGGGAAAATATGTGAGATAGTTGTAGGGCCCTTCTGTGGGCTATGCTTGCAGCTAAGTAAATACTGGCATATTTTGTTATAAAGCTCTAATAAGCTGTTGGGTTTTCTTGTCACGCAAGCGGCTGGGGAAGAGAGGAAATGGTGTTTCCAAGAGTAGGCAGAAGGGCAGCGAGGAGGAGAGTGGGTGTGCACTTGGGAAGAGGTTAATGGGCTATCTGACAAAAAAGAAAATACCACTCCCTTGGGAGGAGAATGGAGACCCCCAATAAATCGAAGCTGTCACCATTACCGTGCCATTTCCGCCTGTTGGTGGCTGGTGACAGCGGTGGCAGCAGTGCCTGTGCAGCTGGGTGGGGCTGTGGGGTTTGCAGAACAGGGATACCTGCCCCCAGTGCACAAGCTGGAAGGAAGGTTTGAGCAGGCACAGGGCAATGAGGAGGAATCAAAGCTGTTTAGAAGAAAAAATGTATCTAAGCAAGCAACCCTGAGTATCAATGAGCAGAAGACAAACTGTTGTTCTGCTGAGATTCTCATCTTGTTTGATATTGTTGATCTTTTCAAGCTGCTTTGCTTACAGAGGTGCACCTGCTGCTGTGGGACTGCTGCCTTCGAAGTAGGGAAATAACTGTATAGCTCCTTTCCCTTGTATCCACCTGCTTTAGTTTGAGAAATTAGTCTTCCAAACATACCATTCCCTAGTTTTCAGTTTTCTGAATTATTTGCAGTGTTTTTGCTGGGCTGTGCTAGATTAAAACCATTTAAGATAATAAATCTGGAGAATCACAGTGGTGAATCACACCCATTATCTTTCCACTCTCGTCATCCTCCTGCATGTTTGGGAAAGCTGTGTCAATTTAGACATGATATAAAACATTGCACACAATATGCTTTTTGCAAGCAGATTTTCTTAACAAAATATACAATCTCTGAGTAATGTAATTGAACATCTGCAGAGTTAAAATAAGCGTAGTTGTCTTTTTATAGAGTCAGGATATTCCATCATATTTTAATGCCTGTGAATTTGGATTAAAGAATCTAATTATTGACTAATGAGCAGTAATGGTACATATAAACTAAGGGTCACTATCCTATTACAGGCACCTGATGGTTCACTGATAAGCATTTGGTCATTAGATTGACCATAAAATACAGTCAATAATTGAGGTTACTCATAGAGCAGGCACCTTATCAGCTTTAGGCATGGTGGGACAGCTTGTCAGTACTCTGTGTCCTGATTGTGCTGTGACTGAGCATATGATTAGGGTATTGAAGCAGTCTGTATCTAATGAAACTGCAGGAAAGGCATAGCAATATTAGCACAACCACTAAATGACTAATGTGTTTTTGTTCCAAGCCTTAGACACTTCAATTAGTTCCAATAAACTCTGATCTAGTGTAGTGGTAGGCAGAGAATTCAGATATTTTTTGTACAAGCTTTCATTACGCTAGTCAAAATTTGTAACATTTAGGGGACAGATGAAATCTGTGTGGCTTTGAATGAAAAATGGTGGAAATAATAAAGGCTGTCATTACTGGTTTTACTTCTTTTTTTCAGTTTTATTTTTGCGTTTTTAAAATTTAGAATACTGAGACAATGCCTAATGCCTTATTTAAAAGATGAAGCTGATAGTAGCAAATTAGATGTCTGCTTTTTGCTTTAAAGTCCATTCATGCAGTTCATGTAGGCTTGTGCATATATATCTAAACTTAGAATGTGCTCTTTAGCATTTTGTACCATATGGAACATTAGTCAAATAGTCTCATCTTGAAAGCTTTTGTAGAGATATTGATTTTGCTGTGCTTCAAACTGTTGCTGAGAAAATAACCTCAGAACCTATTCTTTTATGATTTTTTTTTCCTCGAGGATGCCTTAACTTTCATAAATTATTTAATATAGTGAAGGATGCAAAATGCCTTTTGTCTTTCTGAACTGCTGTTCAGACTTCTCTGATGCGACCTTGGAAAGTAACCATAGAAACATGTTAAAAGCATCAACTGAAAATCAGTAGTTCAGTTTGACAGTGATGCAAATTCTGTGAAAGAAGATTATGATGTATTAGGAACACTTGAGGCATATATTACTGCTAACCTGTTAAACCTGACTATTCCATGACTATCAGTACTTTCAGAATTTAATGCAGGGGACAAAAAAAAAAAAGAAACATATATTTTTATAGTAAGTTGCCATGTTTAAGATGTTCCTAGGTAAATCACTTCAGCCTGTCATTCTCTGTCCTGTTAAAAGCAAGAATTACATTTCTGCTAAGCTCATAATGTAGTTCACAGTTCCCTGTATTTAACAGCTGTAAACTTCTGCCCAGTACCCTGCTGGGGTGCACTGGTATCATGGCTTTGTGTGGAGTTGGCATAAATTGAATCTCTTTGACACATAATATGAATAACTGGGTGATGAATAAGTAGTAGTTCATCAAAAGGTGAAGCAAACGTGTGATTAATTGACTCCTGAGTTAGAGATTTTTGTGCTGACCTGTGATAGTTAAGCTAGCCTGTGAGGTTGAAACAGAAGTCCCTGCTATAGTTGCAGGTAACCATTGTAAATTCTTGATGAATCATGGGTCAAGAGAAGAAGCAGAATCACTTGGTAAAGCTTCCTCAGTAAGCACAACCCACGCCCAAGAAATCCTGTGTTGATGTGATGTGGGAAAATTTAATTTGAACTAGTTACCTCAGAACGTGGGGTACAAACCCTTTGCGATTAGGGCTGCTTTGCAGGCAGGTACATCCAAACTCCATGGTTTGTCCCTATTTCACAGTGCCAGAGCAATATGACAGGAGCTGCAGGGCTCCTCGAGGATGTGGTGGCTCGCTGGCATTAACACAGCCCAGCAGCCCCTCAGTGCACCATCCCTTCTTTGTTAAATACCCTGCAGTGCCCCACTTCCTCTTGCTACCATTTGGTCACTGCTCAGGAATGGTGGCTGAGAAATTTGCAGCTCGAGGGAGAGCTATGGATGTGCAGATGAAGTGGAGCATCCAGCTGTTTCAGGGGCAGTGAGATACATAATTAATGTTTTCTCCTTAATGATTCCGTACACTGGATTTAGAAGGCTGGAGCAGCCTGATCCCTGTGGTGTCCTCCTCCATGCCCTCCTGTCCCCCTTTTCCTCTCTCTGCATGGAGCCAGGGAGGGTGAGACAGCCCTGATGCAGATGTGCAAATGGAAGGGGAGCGGGTGTCACCACAGGGCTTGCCTTGTCTCGCCAGGGCCATGCCACGCTGCTGGAATGTGGCTGCTCCCTATCCCCGGAGAGCAAATGTGACCTGCACGTAACACAGCGCGGCGTGGGGACAGGAGATGGGGCAGGGCATGTGGCTCTGTGCAGTATCTTGTATCACTTAGGGCAGCTTAAGCTTTCCTAGTTGCTGTGGCAGCATAATACTGCCTATAATTAAGGACAAACAAAGAGTGTATGCTTTAGGTATATCCCATTTCATGTTAGCCCGTGAGGGGGATAAATTAGGAGATAAGCCTGAATTTATTAGGCTTTGTTCTTGGAAGGACAAATGACTCTCAGGACGTGTTTAACAGCAGAACATCATTACTGGTATCGCTGGTAATACGGCATCGTGCATTTACACAGTGTGTTATCGGCGTGTGGCGAGCCTGGCTCCCTGCTAGGAACACCTCATCTGTGATCCTGTGGGACTGATGTGGCAGAGATGAGACACAGAGATTAGTTCAGCAAAGGGAGAGGTGAAAAAATGGGAGTCGCTGAGAGGAGAGGGAAAGTAGAGTTTGGAAATGAGTAGTGCCGAGTTAGAACTCTACGAAAAGCATGGAAATGTCCCAAAGGCTGACAAATCTGTGGTCAGGGTATGCCTGTTGATTTAGAGGCACGGAATGATCAGCCAAGCTGAAGAGCCCATGGTGAGGATTTGACAAAGCCTCGGAGGGAACTGGGTGGTGACCAGATGAAGCAGGACTGGGCATCTGTGAGTCATTGCCTTGGAAGACAAAGCTTCTCTGTATAGAATGTTAGGGATCATGGTGTGAACCAAGGAGAGATGATGCATGACAGCCGTGTCAGGGAGATGTTTGGAAGGACAAGCCTCACTTGGACACTTGGACAACACAGACTGTAGTTTTAGTGTGGGATCAGGCTGGGCTGTGCAGGAGGTGGCAGAATGAAGAAAGGAGGGAACCTGGTGCCAACCAGATTGGCAGGAAATATGAAAAGGGAGAGACAGTGAAAGAGAGGAAAAAATGGATCTACTAATGTGGGGACCTCATGGTAAGGTCAGGATTTTGGAGGTCTTATCTCCAGCTTGAGAGCAGAAGCAGAATTGGGGCACAACAAAGCACTTCCACTGTTTTCTGCTGACTGAATACCTTAAAGATCTTTATAATTTGAGGCCATCCTTGAGGCGGGCTGATTTTTGTCAGCCCTGAGTGCCTTGATGGATGATGTTACAAGAGGTTCTGGAGCAGCAGAGGCAGCCCTCCCAGGAGGTGTAGTGACTTTCTGAGCTGCTGTAGGTGGTTCAGTGCAGACAGCAGTTGCAGAGGTTGGGTCTTGGATTAGCTCTATATTCTGAGACATTCTTGATGCCCATGAGGAAGAGAAAAGAAGAATAATTTAAAACAGATGTACCCAAAAGTAGAGGACAATCTGTGTCTTCGTAGATAGCCAAGTTTGAATTTATTGTGGGGGTAAATGGTGGTTAGTGAATTTTAAACTAGGGAAAAGTCTGAAGTGCTTCACTGGAGTCATGCAGATACTTCTTCTTACTTTGTCCTCTCCTGGATCTTCTGCTTGCCTGGACTTAATATTTTCTCCCTTAATTTTAGTTGGCTTTTTTTTTTTAATATAATCATTTCTTTTTTTTTTTTTCCTTCCTCCCTAGCTGGATGCACTTGATTATTCTGTTTTCCTGAGTATATGGAATCTCACTGCTGCCTAGCTACCAGAGTCTCTTTCTTTCCCCTTGGCTTTTCCCCTTCTTTCTGCCCTTCCTAGCTTCTCAAGAGGAGCACTTCTCCTTACTCCCCCTCAGCCCAGCCCTCCCAGTCTGCCTGCTTTTTTGGTTCCTGGACTCCTGAGCACCAGCGCTTGTTCTGACTCCGTTATTTGGAGCTCCTCAGCTTGGCAGCAGTGGCAGCTGCACTGGTGGTTTTGCTGCAGTGGGAACGGAGCATTCCATAGGTAAAATGATAATGGTGACTTTCCTGTGCGGATGTAATGTGACAGTTTGCACCTGTTTTAAAACTTTACTGGTGACTTTCAGACCCTTCCAATAACATATGTAACTATTTTAGTAACATTGTTAAGACAGACAGCAGGTGAAATAGTTTTAAATCAGACTGACAGTTAATTGAATAGTTAGTTTTCTTGGCTAACTTGCAGTTACTGTAACACTCAGTTTATGGTGTGCAGGATGTGGTTTGCAGGGCAGATGGACTTTGAAGTGTCACTGTCTCTTTTCTGAGCTAAACTGCTTTGCTTGCTTGTGCTCATTGCAAAATAAGACATCCCACATTACCATTTATAACAGAAAATGTCAAGCCAAAATGATGCACCAGCACTGTAGCTGCAGTGCTTGATCAACTGCAGGATTACTCTGATGCTACTTTTAAATTATGAAATCCCGAATTTTGGCTTTCTAAAACTACCTTCATCCATCCTGCTGGAGGCTGGAAGATGTTTATTTTGGCAGGACATTTCAAAGAGCTTAGCCAGTACCTCACTCATCATCAGTTAGTGCTGCTATTGGGTTTGCTTTCTGCTTTGTTGGGCTTTTTGTGTCCTCAGTGTTGGAGCTCACTTATTAAGAATCACTTGCCCTGTGGAGGAAATGACTCAATGGAAGTTAATCAGCATATAATGAATCTAATCTAAATGCTATTAGTGAAGCTTTCTGGAGTTCAGGACAAGCTTCATAATATTATTTGATAATGTGTCTCAAGAAGGTCTTCAGGAGTTGCTCATTTCTGCTGAAATTTGAAGTTATCATCTTTGGGTCCAAAACAGTCAGTTCTCTCCATCTGCAGTGATGGAAAAACATGCATCTCAAATTTTCCCACCAAGTGCTATTTTAAAGGGTGCTGTAGTATCAGCCTGTTACACCTCCTAGAATTATCACTTCAGAACTGATGTCAGTTAAATAAATTATAGTAACCCTGGGTTTAGAAGCCCATGTGTCCCTCCTCTGTTTAAAAATACTCATTGTGTAGGCATAGCACTTCTGTACTTGGATGATTTCCACTGCATCATTTAGTGCTGTCATTGACCATTTAACTCACTAACAGTAGGAATAAGTAAATGCCCCCCTGAGAAGTTGTTTGCTTGGCAGTATAGGTGTCAAGCCTTTGACTAAGCATCTGAAATAAAACCCAGCTGAAGTGGGAATGGATCCTCTGTGGATTTTCTAGATGTGCAATAAAATGTGGAACTGAGGGAGCTGGAATTGATGAGAAAGGTATGTCTGTGGGGATGGTGTGTTGGGTCAAAAGAAGGTAACAGGAAAATGTAACTCTTCCCAGAGCTTTTATTGTAAAGAAGGCATTATACTCACAGATGCTAACTTATATTCAGGCTGCTGTATGCAATCATGAACTTGGAAGTACTAAATCTCCCCCTCTTTCAGTCCTTCTCTTTCCTGTCAGATATTTATCTGAATCTAGTGCTTCAGATGAACCCTTGTTAGCTATGTTATGTATTTTATCTCTCACCTTTTCCACTTGCAAATATGTCTACCTCTTCCCTGGAGCAGTCTGAATGAGCAGAATGATTTTTGTACACGAGGAACTGATACTACAAAGCAAAATTTTGAGTAATCTATTTAAGTGTTACTTCAATAAAGAAAGGCTAGTTAGCACCATTGTTTCAGTTTAAATACCTTTTAGTTTTAAAAATTTCTTTATTACTTTTTCCTGACAGAATACCAATGAGATTAGAATTCTGTTTTGCTCAACCTGACTGTTTCATGTGTCTATGTCTTGCTGGCAGATAAGTCCAACTTCTTTTTTGCCTAAGGAGTGTGCTTAGATTGATGTGGTTCTGCCTGCTTTAGCTCAGTTACCTCATGAAGCAGAGTGGGGAAATACTGCTGGCATTCAGGTAGCTGTATTTTCAGTGCATAGCTCTCTATGCAGCGTGCAGCCCGGGAACTGACATATTTCTATATTAGGTGTTGACAGTCTTGCTTACTTAAAGATTAACCTACACAGGTTTTCAGCAGTTTGTCAGATGGTGCAGTTGTAAACAGCGAGTGTGGAAGTGCAGCAGTATGTTCGTCTGCTCTTGCTTTGTTTAACATCATTAGTGAGCAGAGCTGGAAATGGTACGTGGCAGGCTGCTGTGACTAGCTGTTACTCTGACACATAAATATATATAAAATATATAAAAGTCAGCTCCTGAACACTGGTCCTGGATGCTGAAGTAATATTCTTGGGCCAGAAAAGTGTCTAAAATCCACAAGCTGAAGAGAACATGGAGCTGACATAAGACAAATTTGTAGCAGCAACCTCAGAAACTGCTGGTTTAGGAGAGCAGAAAAAATGGTTGGAAAAACTGCAACTGTCAGTGCTTGTGAGGATCTGCCCTTTGGTGTTCCTTAAACCCAGGGAAGGAGCCTTAAACTATGGAGAAGCATAGTGAAAATTCCTTCTTGGATACTTGTATGCAAATTGCATGAATGCTTGACGATGGGCTAGATTGGTTGCTTCTGTTAAATTAATAAAATGGAGCTGAGTGGAGGGACCACATTTTGGGTCTCTGCAGCATGAGGGACCTCTTATGATGTCAGGAGTACCTTGTAGGTTTGTTTCAGCTCATCATCTTCTGGAGGTTGTTTTGAGTTTATCCCAAAGTGGCTTTTCCTGGCCTTTCTGTACTGCACCTGAATTCAGGTGAGCCTTGATTATTGCTCTCTGGTGCTCAAATCCTTGATTTCATACTTTATAAAGTTGTGAATAGAGTCCAGGGTGGGCAGCAGGGATGGTCAGAAATCCAGGAAACCTGACTTGTGATGAGAGGTTGGAAGGATTGAGACTTCTTAATTTGCAAAAGAGAAGAGTGGGGTATGGAAGTGGTTTTCATCCAGGTAATAGCTGCTGCAGGAGAAAGAAATAAGCTCCTCTGCATGTCTGCTGGTGAAGTGGGGGGAGAGTAAGGAATGAGAGATACAAGATGTGAATTTTCTAAGAGTAAGAGTAGTTAAAAACTGTCTAGTTAAAAACTGTGAGATGATGATGTGCCTCATATGTCAACACTGCTGATCTTTATTTCCGCTTTGCTGATTTTAATAAGAGATAGTAAGAGAAAATTACAAGGTCAAAGTGAGAGGCTGAGATTCAAGTCTGAATTGCAAGATTATGTTATGTGCATGAGGCAAGGCATGAACTTTGTCTCGAATTGGAGATACTTGCCCTCACAGTGTTGGTGAGGTAACACAGTATTAAATGTGGCTTGACATTTTGGAATGTTTCAGAATAATGGGTTTCTTTTGAAACTTTATTACCCTTACCCATTATAAAAATGCCATTGTTTGAGGCTGTGCATTGTGGCCCAGATGAACTAATTATTTATTGAGGAAGTCGAAACACAGAAATAAGGAACATTAATTGTTTGTTCTTCCTGTCAGTGCTTCTCAGCAGCATTGCTGGGACAGCTAAGCAAACAAAGGTTTGGTGCAGAACTTGTGTAATGATACTAAGCAGGGAAAGCATCCATGTCCTCCAGAAGTTGAACATCATCACAGGAACCTAGTAAGCTTGTTCTAGGGGGAGGAAGAGACCTCAGAGTTTATCATATGCTTTATAAGTGACTCCTTGGACATAATTTACTCTGGAAATACAAATGGGGCCTGTCCTTTCCAAACCTTCATGATGTATTGAGACATTCACAGTTTTCTCTTTAAAAATGTGTCTTTCTAAATCACATTTTGTTTTCCAAGTTGAAGGCTGTTAGTGGAAACTGACAAAAACTTGTTGGTTTTCAGTTTTGCTTGGGGTTTTGGGTAGCAACTGCATTTTTTTCATTGTGCTACCTTTCTAATTTTAGAACCACAAATCAAACAGCAATAGCAATATCAAAAATAATAATGCCAACCAAGTCTATCCTGTGAGTTGTGGAAGGCTTGGGACAGGGTGCTGGAAGGATGTATTGTAGGACATCCGTCTATTTGTTGTCTGTTTTGATGAGTGATTAAGGAAACAATAACTGGAACTGCAGATACCATGACAGGCTGTGACTTTCCCACTGCTACTTTTGGAGCTGGTTGGCAGCAGGAAAAGCTTGGGATGTTGGTGATGTGGGGGACTTAGGCCTTGTTGAACGGGGAAAGTTTGGGAAAGCTTTGCTTTAGGATAGACTGATTCTCGGAGTAAACGTGCATCCATAGTTTTTCAAACTTTGCAGAAGGCTCAGAATCAGGATAAAAATCACTTCCTTGATGTCTGTCAAGGTCAAACGAAAAGTGTTGAGTAAGCATACTCTTGTGTAAACTCCAGCGTTCAGGATATTTAAGTCTTGGACTGAACAGTTCTTTGGCCTTGACCCTTCATGAGGCCCTTAAGCATTCTCACAATATGAATAATGATAGTGATCTCTAAAAGATAAGGCTGCCTAATAACACTAAACCAGTTAATATTTAATGAGTCATGCTGAAATGAATGTGCAGAAGTGTTCTTTTATTATTCTTCTCAGTGGAGCTTAATACTGGGAATCAGAACTCCCAGTTCTGTTTCTGATTTGTGGCAGTTTGTCCATAAATGTACTGGGTCCATTAAGTCCTCTGCATTTATCTCAGTTGTCCCATGTCCTAAAGTATACTTCATAGCTCTCTTCCTTCTGAAAGTTAATACATTTCACAATTTTTTAAGCAAAAAATTTATAATTTTGCATAGTTATAAAAGTTTCACATCTAATTTTCTTTTTTTTTTTTTTTTTTTTGTTAATGGAGAAATCATGCGTAGAAGGAGGCTTTTAGGGATTTAAATTGTGCTGTTTACTTTCACAGCTATAATGTGCAGAACGTGTGCAGGGAGTGTAAGCTAGAAGCAGCTTGCTGTACATCAGAATATCTGAAATGTCATGCTAACAACATAGGCAGAATTTAAAATTAAAAATGGTATGGCTCTTTCAATGAGCAGGCTTTGTAGCTACTGCTGTTGCACAGTCTGTTTCCCTAGATGCTGAGCATTATGTAATTGATCTGGCCATGGTTTTCCTCTCTAGTCTCATCCATGCATGGCAGAAAATCTAGTAATCTGTAAATCGTGTGGGGGAAAGAGCATGTTAGAGACTGTCCCTTGTCATTTGATATTTGAATGCCCCTGCATGTGCCATATATTAGTTTTATTTTCTACTGTGATGCCTAGCTATGAGGAAAGAACTCTCCAGAGTGTCTTAAAAGACATCTTCTATTAAAGAGGGAAAGAGTTAAGCAAAATGCAGACAGTAGATCTCACAGCTGGAGCTAAAAGCAATATACACGGATGTGTCTCATACTTTAATTGGAAGAGAAGCATAGGAACGTGGGGCTTAGTTTCCCTTTTAAGAATGTTTTGTAGAAGAGTGCTTGCAAAGGCTGAATGGGGAAAGTGACAGTAGGTGGAAAGTGTAAAATGCTGTCAAGGTGTGACAAAACGTTTGGCAAATACCTGGAGAAACAAATGACTGTAACGTTTAAGTTTTGTGTAGAATTCCCTGCAGGTCATAGTTTTCCCTGTGGGGAAACAGAAGTTGATATTGGACAAGGTCAGACAGCCCATTGTGGTGCTGAAGATGTATGTGAGGGCCAACTGTGCAAGATTAAATTTGAGAAAAAGAAGCAGGAAAGGCAATCGACATGGCAATCAATTAAGCTCCTACAGAAAGTGATCTGGTATGAGCCCAAATTTTGTCTTCCTGGTACTAGGCAAAAAGGGCCCAGTTTAACAGAGTTTTGCCAGTCCTGTCTCCATGAAACAAATTCCCCTGAGACAAAGAATTCTAGAGAAAAGATCCAACTGGAAAATTAAGTGTAAATTCAGTAATGTGTTGTTGGATGAAGACTGCAGAAAGTCCAGCACTCTGGAGTGTCTCAGGATTGGCCCCATGTAAATGTATCCTCCATGAATTTTACTGAAGTAAGGAGGTTTGTGAGGATAGATTTTGTTTAATTTATTTGGGCCCATGTCCAGACTAGCTTGGCCTGTATTTTGGCCTAATTAGTAGTTGGTTGGGATGCCACCAAGTATTTGTTGGTTCTGCAAGAAGCACATAGGGATTGATGAGTCTTTTTGTTGTGCTCTTTGCCTGGACCTGTCCAACAGCCCAAGCAAAGCATGTGAAAGCTGCTGCCCAAGTGGCTTTTTGTTAAAGAACTCACAGTGCTTTTTATAGGAGCTGAGGATGACTATGACTTGAATTCATATTCACAGTATACAGCTTGATAGTGATGTTTTTGTTTTGCCTAAATTGCCCTATGCTTTCAATTAGATCCTTACCCTTTCCCTTTTAGAAAAAACACCCTAAACAACAAACAAAATCAAACGCAGCAAGCTGTTTGATACTGCTTGTAAAACATGTCTGTGGTGTTCCAGGTCCAGAAATAACCTTGTTTTAATGTCAGGCAAAGCCATTCTTGCATTCGAACACAGAGAGGTTGTAATTAAGCTTTGTGCACTGTTACCTGACAAGAGATGATTTTTAAGTGTGAACCACACACATCATTATTAGTGCAGTTGGCCTGTTACCCATCAAAGCACTGATTATTTTCTACAACAGCTACTCCAGTTCCTCTGCTTTCTGTTTCCTGTTATCTCACATGGACATCAACAAACCCTTTGCCAAATTTCTTAGTAAAATCATCACCCTCCAGACTCACAGGAAGAGGATTTGTCAGCACTACAGCAGTTAATTGCTTTAGGTAGCATATGCCACTGTCCTTTGAACAGTGGAGGTGCGGGAAGATTATGCATTCTGTCAAAGTGAACCAGTTTGAAAGTGGTTCTGTCTTGCTGCAGAAGTTAAGGCAATTAGTAACAGATTCAGTATCTTAGATCTGCTTATCACAATGTCCCAGAAATGTGCTACTGAGCTATTTTGAGAGATGCTATACTTCTAAAAAGTGGCATTTTCTGTTCATTGTTTATATGCTTTGCTTAGCTTGGCCATTTTGGGTGCAGTTACTCATTGAGTGTTAGTGCTTAGTTAGCTGCTTGAACACACAATTCCTGAGTAAATTTGTCCTTTGTATCTCATTCTCTTTCATGTATGTTTCCCAGAGGAGCTCCTTCAGCCAGATCTGTTGCAGGAGTAATTATTTAATCAGGATTTAATGTATATCTTGATTGCGCTTTGAAGACATTCTCTTGAGGAGTTTTTATAATTTCAACAAGGGATCATAGCATGTAAACAAGAAAATAAACATTATCTTTCATATTAATCAACAAGACAATTAAATAATAACCACGATTGTTAATTGGTACTTGGAGATAGATGCTAATGACTGTCTTGAGTTCCACAATGACAGTACCAACAGGTAGAGACTCTTTTCAGCACAGTAAAGCTGTATATAATTTAGGAGGCATTACGGTTTTAATGTGCAGCTGCAACCACAGTGAAGTTGTGCAACTGTGTTCCCGGTGTCCTATTTCAGCATATGTTTTCATACTGAATGAAGTATTAGCAAGGGGATTTGAGATTTAGGCAGTTAAATCAGTTCTCATTGCCACCAAACCCTTGAGGTTCTGTATAAACTGATGTTTGTGGTATTTTTCTTCACTGTAGGATGCATTTCCTGCTGGTTTCAGGATGCAGTAAGAGTCAGAAGCTGCTTCTTTCCTTGGAAGCAAAAGTCCAACTTGTTCCTCAAAAGACAGTGGCTTTAGGCTCCCTCTGAGTTTGGAACTAGAGCCTCAGTTTTTCATCACACAAATCTTTGTCTTTTTCTAAATACTGCAGTATTTATAGAGGGAGAAGGAAGCATGTAGGGGGTCTGCATCTCTAGAAGTTGAAGTAAAAAAGGTTCAGGAGTTTTATGCACAAGTTTTGGAATATAGAGAAAAGGACTTGGAATTCTGGAGATCTGTATTGAGTCCTGGCTGTTGTCCTAACTAGCTGGCTAATTTTGACTCAAGTGTCAAATTTTACTCCTCAGACACAACCAGTTCTTTGTACTGTTGCTCATTTAAAGCCAATAGTGCTGCTGGAAGAAACTGTGCAGCCCTTCTGCTCTTGGTGTTAATTTTTATTTCTAACCTACAATAGATATAACCAAAGGAAGAGTTTCCTTCTCTGAGCAGCTTACTAAGCTGACTAAGCGTAAGGCTGCCTGACAATGATGACAAGATTTGTGGCAAGCTTAGGGTTCTAGATTTACCCTTAATTTGTTTTGACAGCAAAGCACTGCCTTAGTTTCTCCATAGGTCTGTTGCTTATAAAAACTTCACAGATGCTAGTGCCAATTTAATCTCACTGAAAAGTACTTGGACATCATGGGCTGAAAGACATGATGAAAATATAAAGTAGCTGTTGTATAAAGATACTTACTAATTTGTTCAGCGACAAGCCCTTATATTGCAAGCATGGACCAGAATAGTGGTTTGTCCCCTGAAGTGCTGCTGGCATCAGGTGTATGGTCTCAGGATGTCCACAGATGCTGGCAGTGGGATGCCTTGTGCTTTTGCTGGCCTAACATTCATTCAAAGTAATTCTAAAAGGTAACGTTTTGGATGTTTTTATGGTATTTAACTGTGGGTGGATTATCTACCAGCAGTCTCAGGGTCAGATCACACATCTTTTTCAGGCAGAGCTCTCCTTGACTTTGAGATAACTGAGATTTCATCCTCATTGCCATGCCCAATTGTGCAGCATATGCTTGCTAACATATATTTTGATTCTGCTTAATTCTGCTGGGTGTTTTTATTTTTTTCTCCATGTGGATTTTGATGTAGAGAAGAGTTTGTGTTTTTGTTTCTTGCTATATTGTTTGGTGTTGCTGATGTGGAATAGCAGAAAAAACTAATTATGTTCCTATTTTTATTCACAAGGAAGAATGCTACAATTTTAATTGTATGTTCTAATTTTTCCTCCTTCTTCATATTTTATGTTTTGAAATTCTACATTTCAAAAGCAGGATCATTATCATCCAGCACATTAAAGCGTGTCTTTTTAATAGCTTTCCATTTCAATGTGAAATAATGGAACTGGGGAGGAAAAACCAATCTGTCTTGAAGGAAATTTTCTGTTATCTTAGTATTTCCTGTGCAGCCAACAGGAGAGGATCTTGAGCTCAGCTGACTTGGAGTGTTATCCTCTGCCTTGAGTAACTTGTAGAGCATAAATAACCACTTTTCATAATATTATCACCAGCAAAGTCCATCTGGTTCTGCCAGTGACAAGGGGATTATTTCAGCTTTTTATTACGTCAGTGAGATGTTAGATTTTTAGGATTCAGATGTCAAGCTGTTGGGGGAGAGAAGGGAAAGTTAGATTATAATTGAAATTCTGTTGGTGGGGAAATTAACTGAATATTTTGCCAGTAATTTTTCTGCACATATTTCCTCTATTAGTGTCCTGATGGCTTGTCCTTATGAAATCAGATTAGAATGCAATGACTTGATTTGTTAAGCAGGCAGTGATGACAATGAGCATCTGTTTTTCTGGTTCCAATTCCTGTTAACACCTAAGTAACTTTGTCCTTTGTTGCTATTACTTTTATACAGAGCAGCACAGAAGCTTAACCTGTCTTCGAAGAGAAAGAAATACCATCCGCCCCTGCCACACACACACGACTTCTCTATTTATGCTACTAACTTTAGTGGCATCCTGCAGCTCTGTCCTCCCCCAGCACCACCATGCCTTCTGAGAGCTGTGTCCAAAATCAAGGACAACCCTGGCATTGGAAAGGTAACTTTGGATTTCAATGTTTTAAAATAGTTTTCTAGATAAATTTTAACCGGGCTGGAAGCTTTTGGCCTGGAACAGAGTTGGGTAGGCTCAAAGAAAGGGTCTTGGGATAGAGACAGAGCCACATCCATTTGAATGTGTCTGAGTGCTGTTATCTCCTGTAGACTTTGCAAAGAGCAAGAGACAAGTTTTCCTTTGACATCCAAACCCATTTGGTCCAAACCCAGTGCCCACACAGGCTTCAGCAGGAAGAAGTAGTCTCTGAGTTGCCAGCAGGACCCAAGTGCTGGTGCTGTCTCTCTGCTGAGGTTAAGGAGATACATTGAGGGGGCTTTTTTCCCCTCTGCTTCACGTGTCATTGTTAAAGTATGGAAATGGAGTAGCAGTCTCACCAACTTATGAAATGCAGCACCTTTGAAATTGAAAATTCGTGCTAAGTTTATCTAAAATTAATTAAAATACAACCCAATTACTTGGAGCTTTATTCATAACTGTTTAATCACCCACACAACAGAGTATGAATACTTATTTACATAGTTAATAGATTAGTATTTGAAGATAGAATTGAAGTATGTAATGTGCACAGGAGAGCTAAAATATGCACCTAGAGTAGCTATACAAATCAGCATTAACATAAAGAGTTTGTCAGCCTAAATACCTGGAGCTGACACTTGCTCACAGAGAATACTCCCTATTTCCTAACTGAGTTAGTGCTTAATGGAAAATAAAGGAGTAATTTGGGCTATTTTAAGCATGTGGAAACTCACAAATGGAAATATGTTGGGTTTTTTTTCTCCTGCTTTTTCCAGTGTCTTAGAAAAGAGGATGTAGTGTTAAATGATGGGATACAGTAAACCTGGCACAGTAATTTAGTCATTCCCAGGTGGAGGAGCATTTGCTAAGGAATGTCCTCTCTGTGTGTTTGTTTCTTAACAAAACTCATTTGTTGTGCCTATTTTCTTTTTTCCTGTGAGACTTAGTACTTGGCTGTGGCACCAGGAATAACAGGGAGCATGGCACTCCTGAGGCACTTTGCCTTAGGAAGACCTTTAAAATATGATTGTATATCCTTGTGCCTGCAGCTCAGTTAAAGTGAGTTTGCACTTGTGTGCCTGCAGCTATGTGTAGCCAGGCAACTTCAGCCATTTTCCTGTGCTTTGAGGGTGGCTGGTGGACTTCCACCTCATGGAAAGCACTGGTTTATCTGGTGTCTTCAAACAGACTAACAAAGTCTGTGATCAAGTGCTTGATTTCAGAGAGCAGGAGATAATACGTCTTGGGTCTTGTGCTCTACCTGCTTTCTTCACTAGTGAGTAGAGCAGAGAACTTTGCAAGAGAAAAGCTCCACCAGAATGCCAAGGATATGGCAGGACCCTGAGCAGGTCAGATGTGGGAGCTTTTCCTTCAGCATGAGATATGTCTGTCTGTTGACCCCCAAAATGTCTGTTACTTGGCTCTCAGCTAAAAACATTAAAAACTTAGAATCACAAAATGTCCTGTGTTGGAAGGAACCTACAAAGATCATAAAGTGTTGAAGACACTGCTTGTTGTGATTCTGGGTATGGTCCTGTGCAAGAGCAGGAGTTGGACTCAATGATCCTTGCGGGTCCCTTCCAACTCAGCTGATTCTGTAATTCTGTGAGGGTTCTATTTGTGTCCTTCTCACCACATACTTGTTAACCACAGTTTGGAAAAATCCTGTGCTTTGCTGGAGAGGATAAGAGCTCTCTGCTAATTGAATCAGTCCTTTAGTTCTTGGGTTAAGATTCAGAGCATCCAAATGGTGATGGGGTTAATAGTTTTAGTGCTCTTCAAAAACCAAAGTATCCAGACATCTCTGATCCACAGTGTAAGATCTGCAGTATCTGCTAAATGTCTCTTAACCCATTCCGCATTTGCAACTTTATAAATATCAGTGTTTGCCCTTAGAACAAGCTCTCCAATGATACTGCTTTTTGTAAAAATTATGAGTTAGCACAAATAAGATTTCATGTGCCTGAATTCTTAGAACTTGTGATCTAAGGAGAAGTGTCACTTCTCTATAGGTGTTCTTTAGTACAAAAACTTCATAGCTTCACCTTTTCTGAGCAATGCCAGTTAGCTTTTGGTGGTTGCATTTAGCTCACTATGCATTAGCACTCTCCATTATTTCCTACTCATCAGCTTCTGCTGATCAAGATTTACTCAGCTGCTATCTCATGATGAGGGTGATGGGAATAAAGTAATTATTTTTCTTCCTCACTGCTTTAAGTATCACAGCAATGGAAAGAGCAATCAGTAAACACTGGCAGCTGTACTGTGGTCCTCTGTTAACATTGGTCTCTCTTCTGACAGCTTTTTGCTTTACACTCCTGTGTTAGTTTGAAAACAAACCAGTGGGAGATTGCAAGTCAGGATTATAAATTTTATATGAAAATTAAAAAAAAAAAGAAAAAAGTGGAATAATACAAGAAAAAAAACACTGACAGAGTCAGATACAACCTGATACCCTGTTAGGGTGGTGGTAGCAGTCCAAGTGAAGTAGTTAGGTTGAAGCAGCGATCCTGTGGAAGGTCTGGTTTCCACCTGATGGTCCAGCGGTAGCTCTTGTCCTCTGGGAATCCAGTAGGCAGGGCTGACTTGGGCAGTTCAAAGCCAAGTTATATCCAGGTGGGAATGCTTGGCTCCTCCCCCTGGGCAGAGCATCTCACAATAGGATAAGTCCGTGAGTCATGTGGTTTGTTCTTGATGACCCATTGTCTGTTATCAGGGGTGAGTTACAGCAGGAGATAACAGCTAATGTTCCACAACTGGTGATAATAGAATACTAAATACATCTATATTGTAACCTCGGACAACTCCTCCTGGTTATCATTTTCCTCAGCTTTTTCTTGCGCCTGTCCAATAATGAATATAGGATTCACATATGGGACAGAATCAGTGGTGAATTCTGGAGTCACTTTTTCCTACCACAGCAGCTGTGGCTGGTGCTCTCTGAGGTTTGTGTGATCATTCTCATGTCAGCAGTGTCCCTCACTATTACTGTGTGGTTACAGTGGGTTAAGCAGTGGGTGAGGCAGTCTTTTCCTCCCTCACCTCTGAGAAGTCGTTGATCAAGAATGAAAAATAGAAGTAACAAACTGGAAACCCATGAAGTGTCCAAGATGCTTCAGTGAGTGCAATGTGCCTCCCTTTAAGACAAATATGAAAGGATGAATGACATGCCAACTGTGCCAAAATACTATTTATTCTAAGTGAGTAATGCCTGAATACTAGAGTGACTAATTATTATTTATAATGACACATTCTGTGCAGTCCCATTTCTCTTGTAAATCTGCTGGAAGCTTAGAGTAAAGTACATGTTGAAGAATTTACAATGGCAAATATGACTGGCTTTCTGTATTGTCTCTGCAGTGATAAGTCTTAATATTTTTTCATCCACTGATACTCAAGGTTGTTTCAATATATTGTAAGAGACACAGAAACAGTGTGGAAAATATGATATCATTTTGGGGCCAGCAGAGAAATAAGAGTTATTCTGAATTGGGTGATGGGACAGATGAATCTAAGGAACTGATTGAAGGTAAAATCTGGACTATCTTGTGTTCTTCTGTGGTGTCTAGAACTGGACAGGTGCTGCCACTGGTTGTGGGACCTCGTCTTGAGCTTTTGAGCACAACACACATTTGTGGAAAGGAAGTTGAGTTCTTGCTTTTCATAAGCTGCATGACTACAGCAAATGCAGTAACTGTGCATTGTGAACACTGCTGGGCAAGGCAGGAATGTGCAGAGATCGTGATGGCCAGTTCTTGCACTCAGTTATTGATCATTTGAGTCCAAGATCTAAATTTATTCCTTATTTCACATCATCATTTCCATGCATATAATCCAGTTCTTCTGTGGTGAAATTGCTATATGGCTTTTATGGTTGAATACATTTGTTATTAGAGACTTACTTCAGCAGAGAGCCCTTACATATCTTTTGTAATTTGTATTTATAATTTCTCACTGTTTCAAGTATTCTTCTGGAAGGTGGAAAAATGAATGTCGTATTAATTTCTTTTACATTGCAGTAATACCAATTTTTCTGCTTATAATAATTTCAGCAGCAGTGTGTGGACTTGTCCTGTGATACAAATCTTTAATTAAGCCTTTTGCTTAATTTTCTGTAGTAAGATTGCAAAATGTTATACACTTTCACAGGTGCTTGCAGGGGTTGTCAATACTCAGGAATACCAAGCAGGGAAAAGTTGAAAAAAAAAAAAAAAAAGGCAACAATTTAGAATGGTAGTTCTGGGACCTGTGTTTCATATACTCAACGGTAAACACACTCCTGCACAAAGGAAGATCCCACTGTCAATTCAAGCTGGATACTGAAAGGAATGTGCTCACTTCTTGCAAATGTTACGTAGCAAAATTTGTACCTTTCTCTTGAATGTGCCAAAAGCATCAGAGTCCAAACCATTTAGTTGAATCCTACTTAAAAGGCAATGATCCAGTGCAGTATGATTCTTGTAACTGAATCATTTTTGTGGTCTCTCTGGGTGTTATTAAATTTAATGTCAGAATAGTAGGAAAGACGTCTGAAAGCCATTTAATATTGTCACTGGAAAGAAGTTAGATTATGCTCAATTTCTGACATTAATGTGCTACTTAAGATAATTTATCATATTGTGGTATTAAAAAAGACATCCTTTTTACAGTGGCTGCTGTATAGCATTCTAATGTGCTATTTTTCTTTAGCATGGTGGGAAGCCTTTTTCATGCAAAATGTTATTTTCTGGGCTTCTATTCAGCTCATTTTTTATAGTACTGCATCACTTACAACAGCAACTTTAAGTGCTTGTCTCTTCCTAGGATTCTGTCAATTTTTTTATGTTAGAATGACAGAATCCTCCTATGTGAGAGAACTGAAGTGGAGCATTTAAAAAGAACCTGAATTTTCAGACATGTTTCTTAGACAGGTATATATGCATACTGCTCTCCATTTGTGAGTTTTAGACACTTACTTTCATTTATGCTTTACCAAGCCATGGTTAAGCTACTGCTAATATGATTTACTGATCATGCAGGGTTTTCTTAAGTGCACTGTGTGTCCCATTCACTGGTTCTTACGACGGTTTGATGACGGATAACAAATAGGTACTTAATTTTGTCGTCTTTACTGCTCCTTGTTCCCTAATGACTGAAGCATTATTTCTGATATAAGTCATGTATCACAGTAAGTACTTGCCTATCGATGTAGGTAGCACTGGATCATCCAAGGCACTTGCATCCCTGCCAAAATGCCTTGAATTGCTTGAACAAAAATATGGAAAAGTGAGATAAAAATACATAAGTCCTTTGTTTGCACCTTGAAAAAATGGAATAGTTTTCCATCATATTTTCTGAGAGTACAGAATCAGTTCTTCTTTAACAGAGTAAAATATAGAAGAGATTTTTTTTTTTTAATTTTCTTTTTTAGGTTCTCCCAAGGGAGCTAGATGGTCTATGCTAGTGTGGCAATTTTGCATATAAATTTGCCATCCATTGGTAGTGGCAGTATATGAAAGGCTTGTAAGAACTACTCACGGTAAACCAATTTAGCAAGGGTTATATATCTGTCAGTTACAATTAAATCCTTGAAAAATATTGGCTCTGAACTAGGGCTTTTGTAATTTGATTTACACTGTAGTTGAAAAATAAGTGATTTCATTGGAAAATGGTCTTTATTCAACTGAATATGAATTCTTTGTAATTTCTTGGTGAGAAATCTTAATTCAGGATGGTGGGTGTCTAAACATAGTTATTTAATTAAGCTGCTGTTATACACCATTTTGTGAACATTGGACAAAATTAACTTCCTGGCTGCACGATGCCTGTCAAGGATGTGTGTTCCTAGGGAATATTTAGTGTCCATTCAAATTTGTTATAATGACATTTATTGCTAAAGACCAAATTGCTTGTTCATTTAGGGATTATGATACCGCTGTAATGCAGAATATGACCAGCATTTTTAAAATGGATTCCAGTATAGTGCCAGCACCTTCCCAAAATACAGACAGATAAAGTCAGAGTTTATTTTAGTAAAAAGGCTTGAGCCCTTGTATTTTAAAATTGTACATGCTTTTTGATCCATTCTTTTTATTTTTTTCTTTCTCATTATGTCTAATATGAAACTTGACAACTATATAAGCATCAGATGCTAACAAAGCATCACTAGAAAAACATAAACACTACACATCCATTGATTTCAAAGGAGGTACCATATGTTACAGTTATGCCTGTGCTAACATACTTGGCTGGGTCAGGATCCTAATTTCCTCAACATTCAAAATGCCATGGAGTCTAGTCATTACCTAGTGAATTAGTGGAGTCTTCTCTGTCTATGTGTCTGCCCCTAATTAAACTGTGTTGATTGGTTTGCACCCTCCATTGAAAGAGGAATGACCAATTTTCTTTTATATATATATATATATATATAATTTATATATGTATATATAATTTTTTTTTTGTATTTGTTATCTAAAACATATAGTAGAGGTCCATGATAGTCTTAGGGACAGAATTCAAGTAATCTGATTCTTTTAAGTGTGAGATGGTCCTTCCCCTTTCTCTGGTCTCGGAGTTTAAAGCCTTTCCATCTCTCTTGATGATGGGGTAATAATCTATGAGAACCTGATTGTCAATCTCCTGACTGTTTCTGTCCAAAATGATGTAGGATTGTGTCATTCTCTCTGTTGATCACTGGATCTTTTCTCTGCACATTCAGCCTTGGACATGATTTCTTCTGGGACAACGCATGCCTCACTGGTCTTGGAGGATTTTTGTGTTCATTGATGTGTGACTTTGTGATAGCTCCATTCAATTCATATCCAAAATACATGGGCTTTATTAGACAAAAATTGCTGTCAGGGAATTGCTTCAAATTTTGGGTTTCACAGGTTTTTGGTTTGTCTCTTGCTTTTTCCAGACCTGCTTTCTGGCACTGACATACACTCGATGCTCTGCACTGTCTGGGCGGGTCATGAAGCCAGCCCATTATTTTGGTTGCTGTGACTCCTCTGCCCTGTTCTCCTTAACTCCAGCTGGTTCAGTGTGTTGAGGGGGAGATTTGGAAATCCTGAGCTCACATGAAGAGGTTGCATGGGATGGGGAATGCTGGAGAAGGTCACAGGATGGGAACAGTGACTGCCACGTGACAATGGGGCAGAATGTCTCTCCTTGTGACCCTTTGGTGTGGAATGGGGTAGCCAGTACCAAAGGAGGAGGAGGGTTGCAGGAGCAGGAAGGGCTGGTACCAGACAGAATCACACCCCTCAGTTTCTGAGATTTTAGTGTTTGGGCGAAAATTGATAAATATACATCTAGATTTGACTTTCATAAAGGTTAAAGATCTCAAGGTCTAGAGTTTTGTCTCGGGAGTCCAGCAGGTTACTGACATTTGAGTGGATGTGTGATTCTCTAGTGATCTCATCAGATGTTTCTAAAACTTTATGGGTTTTGGCCTCAGAGTCCTCCACATAGCCTTGTCCTCCACACAGAGGACTTCTCTTTTTCTACCTTGTTTTTTCTTTTTATTTAGAAATCTGCCCTTTTGCTGCATTGTCTCCTTAAAACCCTCTGTGTTTGCATAAAAGTGGTGTGATTTTTGTTTTTAAGATTCAGCATCCTTCCCTTAGGTTTGCCCTTGCATAGCTGGAGCAAATGAATTCTAGTGGCTGTTTTCTTTTGTTGCCTTTCTTTGCCCTGACTTCCACTATGGGCTGACAGATCTACCAAAAAAAAAAAAAAAAAAAAAAAAAAAAAATCCTTGATTGTTCTGAAACTCTCTCTCACCCTTGCCAGTGAGAGAGAATTAAAGTTACTCTCTCTCAGTGAAGGTTAAAGTTACACCCATTGTTGTGCTGGGTGAGTGGCCTCTGACCTTATGCCACCCATTTCTAGAGCTTTTCCAAATTAGGTGCTTGTTTATTTATATTTTTAAATTCTTTATCTTGTAATGATATATTCAAGATGTATTTGCTGTCTTCTTTTCCCAAGCACTTTTGATTTTAATAGGATTTTCTTCAGCAATTCTGCTGATCTCTTGATTTCTGCAGAAAAACGAATTTGGAAAAGTTCAGTAATACAGTGTGAACCCTCAGTGTATAAAACCCACCAGATAAGAGTTGTATAATGAATCAGATACTTCAGTTGTTTCCATGATTTAGGCTGTCTTCAGGCACTGAGAAAAATATTAATAATGTGCAAATATTGTGATGTTTATGAATCTTTCATTTTTATTTACAGAAATTGAACCCAAATAGAAACCTAGCCTCTTTTTCTGTCAACATCCTCATTAAAATAGAGCTTCTATCCGGTATTCAATGTCTGCATGAATGTCTGTGTACAACATCTTGTATCCTTCATAATTTTAAACTTCCACTTGTAATTCTTTTTTACTTTGCATCATCCTCTTCACTGAAGAAGAAACAACAAAAGGGGGGAAAAAGGTAGTGTTAACACCCACTTATAGCAAAAAGGGTCATTCCCATCACAGGATGAATTTCTGTCTTAGCACTCTTCGAGGAATCTGGAAGTGGTGGGGTGCCCTGAGCCTGAGATGAGTCTTCTGAAATCACCAAATTTGTATTCTTTCCTTCTTTGTGTTCTCTCTCTCACCTCACCCCCAGTCCTTTCAGCTCTCTTCAATTCCTTCCCCCCACCCCGACCTGTTCTTTTTCCTTTAGATCTGTTTTATTCTTCCATTTCTTTATTAATTCTCCACCAAACTCCTTTGCTTGTGTTTCTTTGTACAAACGTTAGTAGTAGCTGGTACTGCTGCAATTGGAATTGACCCCAGAAAGCTGGACATATTGTCAAATAATTGCCCACAAAAGGTGTGATCCTGAGTGGGCCTGAAATTATTTGTGCTTGATTCCAATAATTCATTTTCATAAGAAAATAAAAACACTCGAGTGCAGTTATTGCTGATTTTCTCTCAAGTTAGGGGTCAAAATTACTTTCAGATTTACAGGCCCTGTGTTATCCTGAATCCTCCCCTCCCTGCAAGCCCTTGTTTCTGGATGATTTCCTGCACCACGTATTGCTATCTCTACAGGTGGGCATGCCTTTTGTATGAGAACTAGATAAAGAGACCCAGGAGAAGCTGCAGTTAAATTGATCCTTAAGGCAAGAGCCATGCTGGCTCCATAGTACTTACACTATACTGTTTTCCTGCAGTATTAACTCCAGAAGAGCACTGGGATGAACTTCGGAGCTGAGGATATAAACCTATCACTTAGGATTGGTCCTCAACCACAGGCATGCAGGAAGTGTGAGAAGGATAAACAGTGTTATGCCAAACCTTTCTTTTATACACACAGAAGCATGTGCATGCACCTGGGATCTGCCTGCTCCTAGTTTTTGCTCTTGTGAAGGGATATGTTTGAGTAATCTTTGTGCTTGATGATGCTTTCATGAGCATTTCTGCTTTATTTCTGAGTGAGATCAGTCTGGCTGAGCATCATGAGTGAGTGTGGCACATTATAACTCTGCCATTACTGATAGATACCACTTAGAGATATATTTAGTAGGCAGGGAAACTAAATGTGAAGTAGTGTTTTTCTGCTCTGCAAATTGGCTTTTATACACCACTAAAAGAGGAACTCCCTCAAGCTGCTTTTCTTTCCCCCCTCCCATTTGTCTTGAAAGCTCACTTCCACTGTAAAAATGAAGATGACCCTTGAGATCTGTTAAATTTGGGATCTGATCCATTATGGGAAGCTATTTTAGTATCTTTCTGATTCAGAGAGGTGGTCTTAAATAGCTAATTTGTCACACAAGGATTTTCTGTGGGTAAAGCCATCTCTGTGTTTAGGGGGAGCAATGCTCTGATGGAGGTAACTTGCTGTTTAGGTCAGGAGCAAACCAATTTTCCTCTTATCCAAGCTCTGGCTGCTATAATCTAATAATAGGTGGAAGAGAGAACAGAAAGGACTGTTTAGATAAGTGCTTTAAGAACAGCATATATTTTAAAATTCATTTTAATCAAGCGATGCTGAAGTGGGCATTTATACTTATATATATTTATATATTTAGGTTTTGTTTCTTTTTTTTTTTTTTGCCCTGAGGGAGGTTATTTTTTATGAGCACCTTGGTAGCATGTCAAGGTTGAGCTAGCAGGCTAATACACAAAGCTGGCTTCATGCAGCTTTTATGGGGAAACAGCCTTGAGTGTGTCACCTCTGATGCACTTTGCTTTTGAGGCAGCTGTTTCATTTAGTCTAAGGTTTGCTTTTTTTCTGGGACTGTATTTTCATATTTATGTTACTGTGAAAGGCAAAAGAAAAGAAGGTGTTGAATCAGGGGACTGCTTGAGTCAATAGGTGGAAGAATTTGCTGGTGGAGCCTCCTGCAGTGTTTATGGGAAGGGTTGGCTGTTTCTTAACCTCTTTGTCTGGAAAAAATGATGGGGAAAAGCTTTTAGAGCTGCTTTGTGGAAAATATGTCCTGTAAGAGTGCTTGAGGAATTGTGTAGGGATGCCTGTGTGCAGCTTAGCCCCCACAGAGAGGAGGAGATGGAAGAATGGAACAGTTGAGAACTGAAATTAAATGTTTTGATTACCTGCCCTCTCCAGCTGATAAGGGCAGGGACAGTTCAGTGTGGTCCTACATCTGCTGTGGATCATCCTGGCTTGGGCACTGCATTTCACTGCACATTGGGTGCAGATGTGGCTGCTGTCACCTTTTCATCTTGTCTGGTGTGAGGGGCAATCCCTGAGGGTGGCTCAGCCTGCTTTGGTCTCTGCTTGTTGCCTGCATTTCACATGCTGTGCTTTGCTAACATGGGTTTTCAGCTTTGGTTCTTCCTTTGCCAGTATTTCTCTAGATACAGAAGTGATGGTGAAGTGCTGACTGCAAAGCCCATTTTTTTGGTAAAGACACAAAGAATGTGTCCATGGAATGAGTGCACACCATTTTAATGACATAATGTTCTTGAAACAATGTAAGTAGGAGTCAAATTGTTCTGGCAGTTTTAACGTTACATTTAGCAAAAAACTTACTGAAATGGAGAATCATTCTTTATCAGAGACAAGTGCTTTTGAACCCAGCTTCCACAGGCAATATCCAGCTCAGGACTAAAAGTGGGCCTCACTCATGGAACCATAGAATTGTCTAGGTTGGAAAGGATCTTCAGGGTAAAGTCCAGCTGTTAACACAGCACTACCAATCCCACGACTACACCATGTGCTTTAACAGGAGTGGATGTTTCGTGGCTCAGTAGCTGTGCTGCAGAAGATGAAGGTGCTGATGGGTGCTGTGGACAGTGTGACTGTAAATTATTCCAGCTGTGGTGTATCACAGCCATGGAGGCTCTTCAACCACCTGGTTAACTCTGGTGCTGTGAGGGTTGTTTGGAAGTTGCAGAAGGAGATTATCCTGTTGTTCAGCTTATTACTGAAACATTTCATCCACCATGGAAAAAGTAATTCTGACTGAACATAGCTTTTCTCTGAAGTTTGGTCTGCTGGGCAGTTCAGAGTTGAAGTTGCACCTGTAATAGTAATTTACTTCAGTGCAAGGTGTATAAAACATGCTGGTTCTGACATGGGAGCATTTCATAAGGATAAATGGTTGTAAGTGAGTGTGAGGCAGTATTTCAGAGATTTTTAATGTAGGAGTATGATTTCCTGGAAGCTTAAAAGAAGCAGGTGTGCAGCTGTTGCTGAATTTTCCTGAGACTCAGTCATTTGGCTCCCATAAGCTGCTTTGGAAATCACAGCTAACATGTCAGCTTTCTAAAGATCTTGTCTTAAAAATCTGTGTGTAAGATACCATAATTTGTAGTGCTGCAATAGAAATGTACCTTGTGAGTGGTTTCTTTTCAAGCTTTTTGAGCTTGTAGTGGTTTGTGGTTTTGTTTTTTTTTACCTTCCCTTTTTTCCTCCCCATTAAATCTGCAACTAACCACTGAAGAGCCTAGCAATGACAGCATAAAGGCAACTGCCTGGGACAGTTGTAAGGGAAACACCTTTATATTAGAATAATATGAATGAGAAATTGAAAGTTCCTAGATGTATTGTAAATGCAGTAGCTGTCTGAGCCTTGTGTGATTTCAGACTGGTTTTCAAAGTGCCCTTTTGGTCACATTGAGTACTTGAAAGGCAGGAGACTAGAATTTTCTTATCTTTGGTATTGTGTTACACCTACGGTGGATCATACTTGCAGATCAGACATTTATAAATTGAATTGGTAAAACTGGAACAGTGTCAACTGAAGAGACAAAGTGCACTTTAAAACCTAATTAGTTCAGTGAAGACCCCAGGCTGGAAAATCTGGCTCTGTTTCTGTCCCACGGTTGTTCTGACACACCTAAACATTACAAACAAACACATCATGGGAAGGGGAGTGGGTTTGGGAGGAATGCTTTGCATGTGTTTATCTGTAGCTAGGAACTCAAGTTGTTGCTTTCTTCTGAATTCTTGCAGGTGAAAGTGATGGTCAGGATTTGTTCCTCTCAAGGAACACACGAAACATCTGAATCCATGTCATTCTTAAAGGTAGACCCACGAAAAAAAGCAAATCACATTTTATGATCCAGCAGCGAGTGGGCCTTCCAATGCAGGGCACAGAAGAGGTGTTGTTGCTGTCCCAAAGATGTTTGCCTTTGATGCAGTTTTCCCCCAGGATGCTTCACAGGTACTGGAATCACTCGCGTAAAAACCTCCTGAGTCTTTTCGTGGCCACAGCACTTGATTGCCTGAGGAGTTCCTTCTGTTTCTGGGGAATTTTATTTGAATGAGTTACCTTAATGCCTCGGAAAAGATGGTAATTAATAGACAAGTGGGTAAACTCTTAACATCTTCTGTTTAGCTGAGATGTAAAATAAAGGAATAGTAGCTGGGGAGATGGATTTGCTGACTAAATTACCTTGAGTATTTTCTTGTTAAAGAAAGACACACAGCCAGTTTGAAATCCAGTTTTCCATCCGGCTGGTTTTAACCTATTTGATGATACTGAAATAAAGTCCTTCCCCTCAGCTTTTAATGGGAAATAAATATGTGCTTAATGTTAAACTAAATGCTTTGAGGAGGAAAGATAAAGCTAAATCCTTGGGATTGTTGTTCTGGAACAGGAAGTTTTTATATTCTCTTCACCTTCTCCAGTTTTTTTATACTGGTTTTGACTGATTATTTTATGTTGATGGTTGTGCTGATGGTGGTGCATGTCTTTTGGCCTGCAAAAGGGAGCATTTATTCCATAGTAGCCCCAGACCTGAAATCTGCTACACAGACAGGATAGCTGGGCTTTGAGAGGATTGGGGTCTGCAGTATATTCAGTGAGGTTGTAGTCATGGACATCTGATAATTCCTTCTGTGAAGCATCTTTGGTTCAGAAAATAAAGTCCTAGAACAGCTTTAAAAAGAAGAACAAATTCAAGAGCATTTGAAGAACTACACCAAGTCTGAGTTGCTGCAAAAAAGTTAGGGTGAAAATACACCACAAAGCAAGCAAGGTGAAAATAGAGAATGTTGAGAAAATATGACAAAGTCTAGTTCATAATCCCCTCCTCGGATCTTCTTCTTGGGTTTTGTTTAAGTTTTTGGGTCCCAGACTATAGATAGGAAGACATCTACTAAGTCAAACTTCTAGCCAAGCACTGAAGATGAAGAATAACTTCCCACATACATCAGTGCCTAAAGCAAAGGTGGCCACATCTGAAAGCTGCTTTTAAGATCCTGCATAGATTCAGACAGGGTCTTTGTGCAGAAATACCCAACAGTGATCTCAACATTCATTCAGAACTGGAAGTGAGGTTTTCTTAGTTGTGCTGCCAGTCCTGCTGCAAGGTGGCTGCTCACAGCCTGCTTGTCTGCTGGTTTTGGCACCAGTCCTTCAGGCTGCTGTCCCCTGGTTTGGGGTGGTTTTTCAATTCATTGTAGTGGGCCTGTTGGGTAGCCTGGTGTGTTTTTGGGTGACGTTGGCCAGTGCAGCCCCATCTGTGCTGGCGTCATTGCTGGAGGCAAGCTTGCTGCCATGCACCTGCAAACAGAGCCTTATCATTTCACTGTAGTTACATATTTACAGCAGCACCCTCCCCTGCCCCCAGTTGCTGTACTTAATAGATCATCTCATTGTGTATTTGAAACCTTCCCTGACGTGGATAAACTGGTTTTAGCACAATCAAGTACTTTAGCAAGTTCTCTTTATGGATGATGATGCTTCCTCTGGAAGAGGAAAATGTGATACTATGAAATCTTATTCAGGGATCTTAATGCATTTTATCCAGAATGGATGTCTTTCTAATTCCTGTGAGCACTCCTGAGTAGCTTAATTTCAGTGGAGTTGCAACTATTACTGAATAGCCTTGGCTAAGCTATTATATCAGCAGGATGCCTGGTTGGATAGCATTCAGTTTGCTACATTAGTCATAGAATCAATATTCCAAGAGAATAGGTTTAATAGAATTGAGAACTATTTTAGGCTGTAGTAGCATATTTTATTATTTTTTAAGATAGCACAGTTACTAAAATAATAGGACTGATGCCATAAAAATGGGGAGAATATTGCACCTCAAAAATATTGAGTCATTCATTTCATTACAGAAGAATAGTAAAAACCACAGCAGTATATGCTCTTTCACTTATTTGTCTCCAATTTTTCTTTCAGGCTGAGGTATGCTCTGGAACAGTAGCAGAAGTAATCCAGTCTGTTGTGAATGGTGCAGATGGTTGCATATTTTGCTTTGGTCATGTCAAGCTTGGTGAGCTCCCAAATTCGTTACAGTTAATTACTATGTCAGTCTGGTAATTACATGCTGTCAGCTCCTGGAACAATAAACCTGGAGTATATGAATAGATTAGAATTTCTTTTTAATTAGCTTTGCAAACTTATCACAGTTTATTTCTACACTGTGACTGTAAGTTTTAATTTGAAAAGGTAAAATGTAGCATCAGATTAGCTTATTCAAGAGCAAGTTTATGTAGGCACATTGTGATGAAAATCGAAAGATCAGAGATGTTTTTAACATTAATTTGCTGAGGGTCTGGCTTACACAACTTGCAAGCCTAATTGAATAAATAGTAATGGATTATTAATTACATACTTTGAATTTTTGCATCTGTTCTTTCCCTGATCTGTGTAACACATGGCATTACATGCAATGTACAGTGGTGATATCAGGTGGTAATATGAAGACACACAGTCTTGTACAAGAAAGGTAAATTGTGTTTATGTTTGTCTTTTCATTCTAGGAAAATCTTTTACCATGATTGGGAAAGATAGCTCCACACAAAGCCTTGGTATCATCCCCTGTGCAATTTCTTGGCTCTTCAAATTGATCAATGAACGTAAAGAAAAAACTGGAACTCGTTTCTCTATTAGAGTATCTGCTGTGGAGATCAGTGGCAAAGATGAAAACCTTAAGGATTTGTTAGCTGAAGTAGCCACTGGCAGCCTTCAGGATGGCCAGTCTCCTGGGGTTTATCTGAGAGAAGATCCAATATGTGGAACCCAGGTATAATGAATATCACAACATAGATTTTTCTGAGCCTCACTTTCTTCTACTTTTTATTTCCTTTTATCTGACAACAATTATGACAACTTTTAAGCCAGTGAAAAAAAAATTATTGCTTTTAATTTATAAGCCCTTCTCCCATGGTGTACATATTTGTTTTTTTTGGTGCCCCGGAGATTTAGCCAGTTCAGCAAAAAATAATATAAAAAACTGCCCCTGTGCTAATTAGTCATTTTCTTGTTTATATTCAAGCTTCAAAACCAAAGTGAGCTAAGGGCCCCAACAGCAGAGAAAGCTGCCTTTTTCCTTGATGCTGCAATTGCTGCCAGAAGTACCAGCAAGCCTGAATGTGAGGAGGAGGATAGGAGGAATTCACACATGCTCTTTACTCTTCACATATACCAGTATCGCATGGAGAAGAGTGGCAAAGGAGGAAGTATGAATGTTCTTACCATGTTGTTTATTTTTAAATGATGTGGTCTTGCATTAGTTTTAATAATAATTTGCAATTAACTTAAAAAGAAAAAATGAACTCTCAAGCCAGTTGAGTCACCTTTAACTTTTGTAGCTGTGACTAATATCTGGTTTCCTTACAATTAAATATTAATTTGGTCATTATCTCACCCTGTATTCATTATTTTCCTCATTTGAATGCCTTTTGAATACCAGGTTTGGCTTGAGTCCATGCAAGAACGTGATGTACAACTGTTTTCCCCTTTTTGCTTTAGTGTCTGGAGGACGCAGTCGTTTGCATCTCATTGATCTAGGGAGCTGTGAAAAAGTGCTGAGCAAGAGCCGAGATGGAGGAGGCTCTCTGTGTCTGTCTCTCTCTGCCCTGGGCAATGTAATTTTGGCCTTAATTAATGGCGCTAAGCATGTGCCATATAAGTAAGTAAATTATTGCCTGCATTGTCTTAAATTTGTGGCTGGTGTCACATGAGAAATGGATTGCATCAACAATTTACTCTATACCTATGATATAAAGCTAGAGTGGGGTCTGTCTTCTGTTAAGGTCACTTCTACAGATATATGTATCTGTTCATCTACTTGTCCATGTTAACATGCAGGTTTTTAAATGTTCAAGTAACATGAAATTCTAAACTACATGGCCAAAAATGTTATACATATTGGTACATGCTGAAGTTGGGTGAAGTGCTGGGGAGGGTTTCTTGGAAAAAGGGAGGGGAAAAATGGATGTTTTCTTTCCTTCTTTCTCTTCTTTGTTTCCTGGATTTGGAATTTTTGGCCGATCTCAGCCAGTTTGATATTAGTGAATAATTCAACCCAAATTTCATAGGATTTTGTCTTCTTTCTGCAAATATGAAAATTGTATTGAAATTTCAGAAAATACTTGATTGTTGATCAAGTATGGTCATCAAAGGCTGTTATTTCTGTATGTCTTTTTGGATGATACATCTTTTCAGTGAAAAACAAAAGACCACCATGTTGCATCTTAGTTTAGCAGAAGCGAATTTTTAGGTGTGTTCCTTTGCAGAGTGTCTGTGACAACAATTTTGTGTCAAACACACCTGTGGGGAGCCCAGCTTAAAGACAACAGCCACACCAGAACTTGGCCTTCAGTCCTGAAATTTAATTGCTGCTTGTCTTAACAACAGCACAAAGTTATAATGTATTATCAATCATGTCACTGCACATATTTATCTAGTGATGCATCTCAAACAGGTGTTTTTTTCTTTCTGTATCAGGCAGAGAGATATTTTCCTCAGGCTAGTTGCTAGGTGTGTGTATGGAGTAGAGGATGGATGGTTTAGAATAGGGAAGGGCAGATCCTCATCTTTGTCACCTACTGTAGTTTAGTGAGCAGACTCAGGTTGGACCAGCTCAGGGTGGGCAGTAGGAAGCAGCCCCCAGGGAGCTGTGGGGAAAGATGTCTTGGAGACCAAGTGGAGGACAAAATGTCACTTGTCTTGTTAGCTTTACCGTCTGCAGTGGAGGATTTGCCTCAACAGGAAAGCCTCCAGAGATAAGTTCTGCTTCCCTTTTGTTATGTCAGGGCAGACCACAGGTGGCAGAATGGAAAGTAGATTAGCTGAGGTGACACTTATAGTATATTTCTGGTATCTAACATTGTTACATCTGTTTAGAGATTTCTTACCATATCTATTTTCTTTTATTTCTTATTACCAAAACTGTTTGTATAGTGCTCACAGAGTACAGTTACCCAGATACTAAGTCTGTTCAGCCAAAAATACAGCACTCATGAGTTTTTTGGGTAGTATGACCTAAACCTGAGATAACTAGCTATCAGTCAATTAGTTTACAGTTTTCTAAGCAACAGAATGACTTAGCATACTGTAAATACACAGGCAGATAAACTAAAATACTGGTAACTTTGTATGTGCACATTTAGACACATTTTAAGTGTGGTCAATAACAGGAGCATATTTCTTATTTACATGTACCATACATGCACAAGAGTGAAAGCACAGCTTGTGGTGTAAAATTCTGAAAAAAAGGTGATGATTTCTTTAAGTAATCCTGATTTTTTTTTTTTTTTTTTTGCACAGGGACAACAAGTTGACAATGTTGTTGAGGGAGTCACTTGGGAACATCAACTGCAGGACCACAATGATTGCGCACATTTCTGACTCCCCAGCCAATTATGCAGAGACTCTCACCACTGTTCAGCTCGCATCACGAATCCACCGCATGAGAAAGAAGAAATCCAAGGTTGGTTCACAAACAAGCAGAAATTAATTCATTTGAAAATGAGTTTTCCTAACCTCTCGGTAGGGGAACATGGGATTTCTCGATGGTAGGAAGTAATACAAAATGCATAAATGTTCAGGAGAGGAACTGACAAATGACTTGGCACTGAGCCATCATTCTGCCCCTAATCCTGAAATTCCCTTCTTTTTGTTTCAAACATGTATTCTTTCTTTGCTTACATGTGGAACTATCTCAAAAGCTTCTATTATTGATAGAATTAATTAAAAATCAATAGAGGAGGAACAAAAAACTATTGAGGAGAAAGACAATGCATAATATTTAATGGAAATTATCTGAAAAGGTGTGATTGTTATATTGTAACTAATGCAAGTAAAATCTATGTAGCATGTTATTTTAATTTACCCTCCCCTCTAATATTTTCCCAGTAGATGTAGTTGTGATAGTATACACAAAGCATAGAATATATTCCAAGCCTGACCTTTTAATCAATTACTGTATGTATATAGTTATTTATCAATTGATATTAATAAATTTTCCTTTACTTGTCATTTGCAGTATGCATCCAGCTCATCTGGAGGAGAGAGTTCATGTGAAGAAGGACATGTCCGGAGACCTCCACATTTGCGACCATTCCACCCACGAACTGTTGCCCTTGACCCAGACCTTCCTGTCCTGAATATATCCAGTGATCCTGATTATTCCTCTAGCAGTGAACAGTCTTGTGATACTGTCATCTATGTTGGTCCCAATGGTGCAGCTTTGTCTGACAGGGAATTGACAGATAATGAAGGTCCACCAGAGTTTGTTCCCATTATCCCGTCCCTAAATAAGAAGAGAAATAAAGACAATTCTGCTCTTGGTAGGAGCTCTGACAAGGACCATTTTAAATGCAACACTTTTGCTGAACTGCAGGAAAGGTTAGAGTGCATTGATGGAAGTGAGGAACCCATGAAATTTGCTTGTGGAGAAATCTCTGTTGGGTCCAACTGTAGTCCTGTTCCTGGAAGTACTGAAAATGCACAGTCTAAGTTGATAAAGGAGAAAATATCCTCTCCTTCTGGAGGATTTAAGAAACCGATTCCACAAGAAACTGCATCTCCCAAGAAAGGACATAACCTTCCTTTCCAGGCTGTTGCACCAAGGGGTGGCAATGGCAACTGTCAAGAAAATAGCACACCTCACTCGAAAGCAGAGCTTTTCAAGCTGCAGAGCAGAGCTGACAGCAAAATTATAGACTCTCTTCTGGAGGGGGAGAGAGAGACAATCACTGATTCCCTGCAGACTTCAAGGTGTAGCCCTTTGAGGAATCCGGAGCAGAATAAGGCCACAGCTGAATGTGTCGCTAAGGAAAAGGCCTTGTATGTGAAGAGACCCTTGCCAAGCCCAGCACCTCCCCCTCCACAGCAGAGAGAATACTTGCCAAGCTCCAAAGCTGAGAATTTGGAGCTGGACAATAGCAATGCAGTTCGGACTCCTCCTGTGGGAATGAGCAAACAGATGGGAAACAAACCTGAGCAAAGCCCCGTAGGAAGCACATTCCTGGTTGGTAACAACACCCAGAGTCAGTCAGGTGCGATAGAGGTACACAGCTTCAGGTCAGCATTCAGAGGGAAATGTTTTGATCGGGATATACTGACCACCACAGTGACTTTGCAGCAACCTGTTGAGTTAAATGGAGAGGATGAGCTTGTTTTCACCGTGGTGGAAGAGCTATCTATTAGTGGAATTATGGATAATGGGAGACCTTCCAGTATCATTAGCTTTAACAGTGACTGCTCCCTTCAGGCCCTTGCATCAGGTTCGAGGCCGGTCAGTATTATCAGCAGCATAAATGATGAGTTTGATGCTTATACCTCAAAGGAGACTTCCACTGGTGTAAATATTGATATTGTTGTGCCCTTTGCTAAGGATCCCTTTACCAGCAGCAGACGCTCCTCCATCAGTTCATGGCTTAGTGAAGTCAGCATTTGTACAATTGAAAGTGATGGAGCCCAGTCTAGTGACAGTTTTGTCGCACAGTCATCTTACAACTGTAATGAGTCCGAGGAACCCTTCAGTTTGGACTCATCCCATTTATGTGTCCCCCTGAAAAGCGCTCTGAATGACAGTGGATTTTGCTTCTCTGAACTGGAGAGTGAGAGCTTGAGTTCCAGCAAGCTTTCCTCAAGCATCAGCAAAAGCCCTCAAACCTCTGAAACTACCAAAGCATCTCAGATAAAAAGTGCTTTTTGTGTCACTGATCAGCCAGTAAAAATTAAATTTAGTAATTCTCGTGATGCGCCTGTGATAGAAACAATACATTCTAGTCTTCCTAGGAAAACAAAAACTACCTCTTCTCCAATCCACAATAATACTGTCCTCAGCTATAAAGAGCTGCAGAATCCACATGGTATATTTGAAGATCCTTGGCTGTTACGCACCGATTATCAGTTGGAAGCAAAACCTGCCGACTCGCTGCTGTCTCCAAAACCTCACACATTTGGTACTGAGAAGCAGCCAGAAAAAGCTGCCCAGTGTTTTGGCACAGCATCCAGGCCAACGAAGTCGCAGACTATGCTTGCCTGTTCACAGAGGGTTGTTGATGGTTGTGAAATGGCCTGCAAATCCTCCAGCGGAGCTGCAAAGAAGTTGGAAGTTGTGATGAAGATGCCACAGCTGAAGAGAGGAGCCACCACGCTGGGAGTGATGCCAGTGTCACACGCTAACAGTACTTTGCCAGAGTCTGTGACCCGAGGGAATTCGGATGCTCCCTTGGCCACTGGCAGCTTGAAATCGTCACTGGGAAAGAAGAACACACCACAGAAATCAACCATGTTGCCCAGACCAGGTGGGCCAACACCTCCAACACCTCCTGTACGTAAATCAAGCCTGGAGCAGAAGCCTGTTGGTCTGGGTAATGGTGTGGGGAAAGCCTCTGGGCTGGACTTTGCTAGAGCTGCCACACCAAAGGCTGAAGACGAAGTGGATTTGCGGTTGAAAGCTGGGTCTTACTTTAGTGAAGGTGCCAGCTGCAAAATGAACCTGAAGGGTGACCACTCTTTGCCCAAGATGACGTCCAGCCTAAAGGTGAAGGCGTCAAAGAGTGAAACTGTGCACCGATATGGGAGCCACATGTCCCTGGAGAGGTGTGACAGCCTGACATCAGTTGGATCCAAAGCAAGTGTGGCAAGGGAGAGTGGGAGCACTGGCAGCAGCCGCGCAGGGCGCTCTGTCCCCAGGCTGGGGGTCCCCCCTGTTGCTTCCAGCGTGGGTTTACCACTGCCCTTCACAGCCCCTGCAGCCAGTAAAAACAGCCAGGCAAAACCCACAGCCAACCAGAAGGTGCAAGCCAGTGGGAATAAAAACCGGGGCCTCTCTGCCAGTGGATCAAAGTCTCTCAGCTCCTCAGTGAAGTCCCTGGCACAGCCTGCAGGGAAGGGCTCTGGCATGGCGGCCGGCGGGAAGGCAGCACCCCGTTCTGTGCAACCTGTGAGCGGCAAACCAGGCCGCGGCACCATCATGGGCACCAAGCAGGCCATGAGGGCAGCCAACAGCCGCGTCAACGAGCTGGTATCGGGCGGCTCTGCCAAGGCGGGGCACTTCCGAGGCTCCACCGACTCTGACAGCGGCAATGACAGCGGCATCAACCTCAGCGATGAGAAATCACAGATGCCAGTGCTGCCGTCGCCGTACAGCAAGATAACGGCGCCGCGGCGCCGCAGCGCTACAGCAGCGGGCATGGCAGCGACAACAGCAGTGTCCTGAGCGGGGAGCTGCCGCCAGCCATGGGGAGGACAGCTCTGTTCTACCACAGCGGCGGCAGCAGTGGCTATGAGAGCATGATTCGGGACAGCGAGGCCACCGGCAGTGCCTCCTCAGCACACGACTCCATGAGCGAGAGTGGGATGTCATCGCCGGGTAGGATGAGGAGCCTTAAATCCCCCAAGAAACGGTCAACAGGTAAGAAACGAAGGGGCAGGTGGTCAGGTGTCTGCTGCATCCCTGAGGATGGAGGCATTTTGTGGCATCTCTGAGAGAGAGGAGAGGAGGCTTGGAGGGAACTCAGGGAGGTGAACTGACTGCCTGCGCTTGTGTGTGCATGTGCATTGCTGTGACAGCAGCTACTTGTCATTTATTTTACTTCAAAGCTGCAGGTGTGACACAGGTGCTGTGATGGAGAGGGCAGGAGAGGTGTGGGGTGCCCTGGGGTGCCGGCAGCCACCTGCTGCCTCCTCCCTCGCAGGGAGGCTGCCGGCAGATGGGGGACATTCCTTCCTCCCTCAGCAGGGCCAGCACCGGGGTGGCCCAAGTAGGAGGGTGTTATGGGTGGATTGGGAGAAGTGCGGTGCTGATGAGTTTTTGTGAGGATAAGTGAGTGATCCTGGAAGACTGGTGAGAGAAGGGCAGGGAGGAGAGGAGGAACTCTGCTGCTAGGTGTCTGTGAGGGAATGCCAGAGAGACCGGCTGGGGCTGTAGTTTGGAAACAAAGGAATAGGCCTGGAGGGGAGAAGAGTGTTTATGAATTAATGAGGATTGCTAAACGTGTGTTAGATTACCCAAAGGTAAGGCTTAGGGGCAGAGCAGTAGGGTGTGTGTGTAAGATGCAGCGACTCTTAACTCTGGTTAATGCTACCAGCTAATCGCTAAATTATTGTATTGCACTGTAATATTATTTATGTTAAGGAATTTAAGGGTGTATGTGTGGGTACTATAAGCAGCAGGAAACTGACTGGGAGAGTTGCTTGGAAGAGGCAACTCTGACTCACTGTGTGTGACCACGCCAAGCAAGGGTGGGCGTGTGGGATCCAGGTCCCCTTTCCTTCTCTCTGGTGCCTTTCCTTATTGCTTTCACAGGTGGTGCTCATGTAAGTGCAGCTGCAGTCAAGTGTATTTGTAGCCAGCTTCAAAATCTGGCTCAGATAGTGGGTGTTACAGTTCTTTTTCTCAGATCTAGGTTGGGATCCTGTGGTATTGTAAAGACTCCATGGCAATCAGTGCCATGTAGCTAATGCCCAGCAGGTTCCTTCAGCAGCCTGGGCATACTGACTGTTGGAAATGTAGTAGGAGCTAATATCAGCAATGCACTGAATCTGAACTTCTGGTTGGAAAGTGGCAATTATTGCAATCCCTGTAGATACCTGTGATGCTCAGTTCTGGCAGTTATACCAAATGAGCAAAGCTGATCTCATGGTGCTTTCTGGTCAAGGCAACTGAGTTGCTTCAGCAAGTGATAAATCATTTTGGAACCTTAGTGCAGCATTTGCTGCACTTCTCTTTCCATAGCATATCAGCCTCTTAAACCTTTCCTACAAATCAATATTAACAGCTGTATAAGTTGCACACATATTGAGAAGGCATTACCCACTGATGGATTTGTATTTGTTTTTGCCCCAGGAAATGCTTATAAGGTCTTTAAAAATGACAAACTATTTCTTTTTCCAGTTGTAATTGCTCTATATCAGTAAATTATGTATTACTTTTTTGGAGTGCTGTAGACTTTGAGAAAATAATGTGTTTTATGCATGAAATGCGGTTTACTAGGAAGTGCATCAAATATTTCTTCTGAGAAATGTTTGGCTCAGACCTGTTATTGTTCTGAAATAATTACAATCTTTGCACATCATTAGATATTCTTGGAGTAGCTTATGTTGCGCCAGACTGTGTTGGAGTCATGCAGTCTCCGAATTTTAAGGACAGATCCTACTCCCATATCTGTCACTATAAACCTGTCCCCTTTAACTTCATTCCTGGAGAAATGATGTTGACCCTGGCTTGTACAGTGAAAGGAGATGAAGTTTGCCTGCCTATTGCATGTGTTTGACCACATCTGTTTGGTATCCTTCTTAGAGGGATCTCCTGTCACCAAAGCAGTTACAGGATCAGGGTTACAGTGTGTGGTTTCCTCTGACAGGATCTGTAGTGGTGTTTCAGGCTAAATAGATTGGGGTTGTGAGAATGATGTTGTGGAAGGAGAAGCAAGTCTTTGCCTTTTGGAAACAATGCCATTTTATTCTTGTTACTTAGAAATCAGCAAGGATACAATTAAGAAGGAGGGATGTTTTTCTTAAGAATGTGTAAAGCAGGTAATTCTCCGGGTATCAAGGGAGGTGTGCTGCTTTGGGGGTACCTGCTGGGATTTTTTCTTCATTTCATGTTGAAGTTTGTGACAGGGATTATCTGACAGCCTTAGCTTGTACATACCTCTCCTGTAGAGGTCTCAGCCCAGAAGTTATTTTGGCAGCATTGTCCTTTGAGCACAGCTGCCTTGTCTGTTTCATGTGCTCCTTTTAGTGAGAGCAGAGGAAACAAGACTCTTTACCTCTGAGTTAGTTTTTAATAAGAGGAGACAATTAAGTACCTAATTTATTGTTACCAGTCACCTAAAGCCAGCTTATACTTACTGCTAGCTACCGTGTGTCCTGTCAGCTTGTTTCTGGTGGCCTTCAGCCCTCCTCTTCTTAAAGATAGGACTGCAGCCTTGTTAATGTTGCTAGAGCAGCTCTATGCATGCAGTCATCCCTGACACATGCAGTGTAAAGGTCAGCCTTTTAGTGAATGAAAAGAGACTTAATGAAAAAAAAATTTAAAAAGGGAAAAAAGGGCACACTGGAGTGCCAACTCTCACAATCAAAAGTATCAGCATTTTTGAAGGAAATAACTCAGTGTCTGCCTCATGAAACTTGAGCCCTAGCAGATGCACCATGGAGCAGTATGATTTTCTTGGTAAATCTGGGAGCTTTCTATTGAAGGCTCCCAGAATTGGTGAGTTTTGTCATGCACTGAGCTTCTGGGTGCTGGTGCACAGGAGTGAAATGTCTCAACATTGCAGGTGGCTCAAGTTGCAGTTTGGTTGATGCTACAAAGTCACCGAAAACTGCTCATATTTAGCACCCTAAAATAGCAGTAGTAGTTCTGGAGGGAACTGTTTGGTATTTGCAAAGAGGTAGTGCAGTGAGAGGGATCTTAGATAGCCTTGCTTGGCTTTAACTGGGGGAGCAGAAAATTTCCAGATAAGTGCCATTATCAGTATTGGTTTGAGATCATTCACTATCTCATTGCCTTTGCAAGGCAATGATTTCCATTGTAGTCCACCAAAGAAAAATCAATCCAGGCAAAATATTTTTGCAAGGAGAGAATAAAGAACTGATGTTCAGACATCTGCTCAGGGAGAGGAACTGCTGTTGCTCCCATCTGTGAACCAAGTGAAACCTACTTTGTCAAGGCAGTAACGCAATTAGCAGCCTGAGGATATTTTACTAAAAGGAAAAGATCAAGAAAAGCATTTCTTCCTAAGTACGCTGAGAACCTAGATATTTCTTTAATTCACTGCAGTATGTTCTCCAGTGTGTTAGTCTCTTAGAGTCTGAGGAATGCTTGTTTTTGTATTTCAGGTCTCCAGCGTCGTAGACTAATTCCTGCTCCATTGCCAGATGCTGCCTCCTTAGGAAGAAAACCCAGTGTCACTGGCCAATGGGTTGATCTACCACCTTTGCCTGGCACTTTGAAAGAGCCATTTGAAATTAAAGTTTATGAGATTGATGATGTGGAACGATTACAGCGACACAGACAAGAGGAAACTGAGGTCAGCACATATTTTACAACTGTAGACAACTTAAATTACAATATACAGACAAAGTCCTTGCTTGAATGCCAGAATGGTGTTCAGGAAATTGATTACAATTAAAGTACTATAATTATTAATTTTACAATTCACATGTTGGGGTACCCTTAACACAGAAAATGAAAATGATTACTGTCTAAAATTAATTGTGTTTAACATGACTGATGGTGTAGATGAAAGTTACCAATGAATACATTACGAGAAGACTTCATAATCCTAGCCTGGCTGATGAAACCTTACAGCCTTCCTCAACGATAGGGTCGTTAACTCTTTATGTAAATGACAGGATTCTATTAAATCAGGGATATACTGAGTTTAACTTACTTGTAATTGGAAGACACTTCAGCTAATTCTATTTTGGAGACCAGAATTCTATGTTCTACTGATGCCTTTTTCCCATTTCTTTTGTAATAGCCTTTCCAGGATGTTGAGAAGGTAGGAAAGCTTTTAAGAAAATAAGAACTCATATGTTTTAGTATTAATTGTGACTCTGACATTATCATTAGGCTGTGTTTATAATTTTCACTATTGGAAAAAAATTTAGCTACAAACAGTAGTAATTTCAGAATGTATTAAGACATGTTTGCTAATTCAGAGAAGTGCAACAAATGTTCAAGTGATGCAGCTTGTGGTTCCTCTGGATTAGAATCCATTAATGTAAACTGCAAATAAAAAGACCCCGCAAAAACCCATAAAAACCTCACCAACCCCACAGCCAAATAAAACAACCCACCTGCTAACTCTTACTTGGTAACTCCAAATAAAACAACCCACTTGCTAACTCTTACAAGTTGTGAGCTGGGAGCAGTTTGTGTCAGACTGTTACAGGCCAGCTCACAATAGGAAAATTCATGGAATGGTCTTTCTGTGTCTTAAAAGGGTCTGATGTATTTCCATACCAAGCTGAAGATACTAGAGAGGCGCCAGCAGCGAATCAGAGAAATAAAGGCAAAGCATGAATTTTTGAAGGAAGAGTTGGAAGAGACGAAGTGCAGGTTGATGATGGATCCAAATAAGTGGAAAGAAGACTGTAAGTACTTTGCAAAAACAGCAGTATGATCAGCATACAACAGATTTTCAGCATGTCAGCAGTCCCACTGAAAAACTTAATCACTTGCTAAGATATTTTGCTGAATTGAGTCCTAAAATACTCAATGACTCAATCTGTATTTCCGTAATCTGTGATTTGAACAAAAGAAACATCCAAACTTACCAGAAGAGAACATCAAAATGGTGCAGACTCACACTGTGATGCTTGTTTATATTAAATATATACTCTTTTATTAGTGTTCTTTCCAAAGAAGGAAAAAATTGTTTCCATATGCATATTATAGCTGGGAAATTGAGGTATAAGATTTGTTCACAGACTGAGTAACTGTGCGTAACTGGAGCCTCAAGGTAGAGTTTTGCATCTGCTGAACAAAGGAAAAAAGTCTTAGTTCAAGAGAAATTAAATTTTACTCTACCATATTGGCTCCTTTGTGATAGAATAATGTTTTATGATGAGCTGTTCCTCTTACTCAATACTTTTTCTTCTCTGACAGTTGAAGTGGATCCTGATCTTGATAAGGAGTCACAGGAGTACCTGGAGGCACTGGAACAAGTGACAGAGGAACTGGAGCAGTGTGTTAATCTGTGCAAGTCACATATCATGATAGTGACGTGTTTCGATATTGGAATAACCGATGTGCAAGATGGAGTGAGGGAAGTGGAGGTTTGAAGAGAGGTTTTTCAAGGGACTGAAGGAAGTGAAGCTGGGTCATCCGACATGAAGAAGTAAAGGGATAAAGTAGCTGGGAAGTGAAGGAGGAAAGGTGAAGACTGAAAAGCAACAATGAATGTTGTGAGAGAAGGAAACAGCTGAGGAATGGGAATGTTCATAAATCGTTTGGTGCCTCAATGTGACCTGAGCTGTACAAAGATAAAAGCAGGATCAAGTGTTGCTTCTGCCAGAGGGAAGTGAAGAATTTAGTACAAACCATGATGTTAATTAACAAACAAACAAACAAACATGAAATGGAAGTGCCTTTAAAGTTCATTTGATTTTCATTTTTGTATTTGGTGCTAGAATTAAAGCCAGCAAACCTAAGCAGACCACAAAATGTATTCCTACGAAATATTTTATACTGTATGGTGTATTTATGACTATATGTAAAAAACAAACAACATTGTAGCAAAAGCAATAAGTAAATTATGTTTTCATACCTGAACTTGCCTTCTTGTTTCATAGAAAAGCTGTTTTATGTAGCAGAATTAAAATTGTATTATAATTGTTTTCTTGGTTAGGGTTCAAGATATTTTTATGAACATTTATCTATTGAAAAGGAGTATTATGGCATTTTGAGATGATTGTTTTACCTTCAGGTTTTGTATTATTACTTTTTCATATCAAAATAAATGTTTGTTTTCCATTTTATATATACATATATAGATATATATTAACTGCTTACCTACTTCCTTGGTTACTAACCTCACTTTTCACAGACCTGGTCTTTTTTGGAGTTGTAAACTTAATGTGAGGAAGTCTACGAAGGGCACTGTGGTTTGTTTTGGTTTTCTTTTTTCCTCTCTGACTGCGGGAATTGAGAATTATGTTTATTACCAAAACCATAAAACAAGCAAAAAAAAAAAAGGAGCAAAAAGTTTTTGTAAATGTTAAGTTAGGTCCATATTTTTATATAGTTTTGACTATAAATATAGCATTTGCATTTTGAACTTTTAAGACAAATAGTATATCTTTTTACAGTTTTTCTAAGGAAGGCAAACCCTCAGGATCAAGTTTATACATGCTGCATGAGATTTGTGCTTTTTTGAAGGAGGCCACTTAAGTGTGGCAACTATTGATAAATTGTTGCCAAACAAATACTTTTGAAAAGGTTTAATAGTGTATGTAATACCACATTTCATAACGAATCATATTTTCTAATCATCTTCCTTTTTATGGTTTTTTCAAATCCTTTGTATAAATATGTATTATAACAGCTTGCTTCAGTTTTTATCTGTGAATAAAAGATACATCTATTGTTAAGAGTGCTTTTTGGTGTGTATGTGATTTTAAGAGGGAGGATGGCCTGTGGTACACTGTGTTAAGTGTCACATTGCATTGCCTCTGCCCAAGAGGTGTGTAACTGGGAACAGAGTTCTGACATTAGTCATCATGAGCCAATAAGGAATGAGAGACAAAACACCAAGGGGTGAAATAAATAGCAATGATAATACTTATATCCTCTTAGCACTTTATAGTTTACAGAACAAAGACCTGCAGCTCACACAGTTGTTTTCCCTGATGAGAAAAAGCAATTAAAAATGGGTTTTAAAACCACAAGAAAACTAGGGAGTGGAATCAAGCTCTGGGCCTCGTAGGTCCATCATGGCAAACAGCTACATTAATTTCTCTGTGACACTGCTGTGTTTGCTCTCTGGTTGGACAGCAGCTTTGTGTGGTCCTCAGCTCCTGCTGCTGGCTGGAGTCTCCCCAGACAGGGTTAATGTAAAGCTTGTGCTTCTAAGGACACCATCTCCAGTGTTTTCCAGCCATTTGGCCAAGAGGCTGATAATGTGTGAAGTTTTCCCCTCCCGTCAGTAGCCCTAGCAGCACGGCATCCATGTGCTGAGTTTTCTTACCTTCACAAGAGGACTGTGAGATGGGGTAAATTCCTTCCTCCTCATTCTGCAGCTGGAGAAGTGGGAGAGTCAGAGCAAGTATTTGATGCTTAAAGAGCTTTGTGACTTTGCATGGGTTACAAAGGATGCCCTTCTCCTTCTGATTTATCCCTGGAAAAGGGTGCACTAGGTTTGTTTACTGACATTTGGCACTGTGTTGGGTTGTAGGCAAGGGAATATGGCATCTAGAATTTCTAGAGGATCCCCTTGCTGATACCCATGAATACCAGCTATATTTACTAACTTGTAAATTCCAGCTAAATTTACTTTCTGTGTGGAGAAAGTCACAGTTCTTCCAAAGATAGCATCAAAACCACGTAGTGATTCAATACACTGTGGGTTTTTTCAGAGCAAGGATCAGATAAATAAATGCAGTCAAAATAAAAAAAGGAGCTCAGAAACAAGTATTTATTAGCAAAAGGGAAAACCTCCACAAACATGAGGGAAAAAAGAGAATGTTTTCATGAGGAGCTCTGCACTTGGTGTTGAGTTCTGCACTGGTGTCATTGCACTGTCCTCTGGAGATGCACATCTTAAAGGTGCTGGGGCAGGATGAGTTGGCCTATAGTACCTCTGAGCCCTGGGCACAGCCACGCTGGGCACACACGTTTTCAAGGTAGCCTCTAATGCCATTTTGAATGGACCCGAGGGGTTTTGTTTCTTTTATTTATTTGAGAGCCACCTCATCCTCTCCCTGGAGGTCTTCATTGTTTCTCCCACAGTCTGACAATATTATCATCCTCTGAAATAAAAATTAAGGTACTGCATCATCCATCCCAGTTTGCGTAAACCTGATAATTTGTTTAAATATTCCCCTATATAGTGTTTGCTGATCAGCCTTGCATCCCTTGATGCTTTCTCCTTCATTTCTAACTATGTTTATGTTTGTCACAAGCAAATGAGACATTTCAGGGCTACTGCATTCCATGCCAACATGGCAATCATATGCATATGAAATGCTCTGGCTTGGTGGCACAAAGCAAGCCTAAAATGCCAAATAAGGTGAGGCACAGATGGATGAAATACAGTTTTCCCTATGCAAATACTGTTCTTTATTGGTAATTGTGGGTAGTAAATTATCTTTCATATCTCAAGACTGAGGTAATCTTTTAGCTTACTGTTTTAGCTGTTGCAGTTCTGTCCAGCTAAAACTTACACAAAGATATACTTAGTTCATTATTCGAGTCTATTTTACAAAGACTTAATTACATCAGATTACACATGATAATTTCAAAATCAAGCTGGATGCTTTTTTTCACTCATCTATTTAAATTTAATGATTTAAAATAGCCATTAAATTGCACACTTCAAGACCTGATTGTGTTGAGCTTGTTATGATATCAAATAAAACTTTAGAAACCCACTGGCTTTGGAGAGCTGCCTGCATAATTTTTGGCAGGGATGGCTCATGCTGGAATTCTTTCTCCTGTGCTTGCAGTTCTGCCCACAAAATTCCTCACCTTCTCCTTGCTGGGGCAACCATTTCTAGGTCCCCTGATGGCCCAGTTTACCAAGAAGCTCACATCAAAATTATTTCCCAACAACAGGAAAAAAAGTATTGACAAGTTCTGGGTTTTTGGAACCAGTGCAATGGTGATTCAAAGCTTAAAGATTAAATTTCAGGGACACAAATTCCCTTTTCCTCAAACCTCACATCTCACTAGGTTTCACAGGCAGGCCAGAGGTGAGCTTACCTGTGAGTGGGGGACAAGGAGAGAAGAGGTCCCCACATGGTCAAGCCTGTTTCAGGAGGAGAAGAAGTATGGACAGAAATCAAGTGAGAAAGCAGGACTCTGATCTGGTGACTAGGGACTTGAGAAAGTCAGGAGGAGCTTGTGTTCTGGACATGGCCTCCAAGCTTACTTTTGCCTTTTCCCATGCAGTGGTTCAATACATAAAACTACTGGGAGATGGGATTTCAGCTGGGATTTCAATGATGGCTACATTGCTACAAGTGTCTGCAATTGCAGTTGGTACAAACTCAGCTTCCCTATAGAGAAATAAGATGCTCTGTAGACAATTTATTTAACGTATGTGTAAACCCTTTTCCCAGACAGTGCTTCTGGTCTAACCAGTTCCAGCTCAGGCAGTTCTAGGACACTGTAACTGCAGTATTGAAACACCAGTGATAAAAGAGAATGCAATAGAAATACAAGATTATTTGTTTTCTCAGCATGCAGAAAATGTTTCATTTATTTCTAGTTCGAGGTACCCATGTATTTTCTTTCTAGTTATAAACCCACTTTTTCCAGTCACTTGCATTTTATTTTTAAAGTTATGTGTGGAACATAACTCCACAGGCAGCTGTTCTATAGTGGGACTATAGGCAGGGTTTAAGACAAAAATGTTAGCTATAAGATGACCTCTGTATCAGATGTCCAAGCTGGCAGAAGTGGACATAAATAAAAAATGCTGTCATATTTGGGACCCAATTCACTAGAGCACTTAGTCACCTGTTTGAGCAAGCAAGTAAATCTGGTTTGTATCCAGCAAAACACTCCAATTTTGGCTTATATCCCATTGACTTGGACTTTTTTTGCTCCAGGGCTTCAGATGGTGTAAATTCCTTTAGCACTGGTTTAGGTGGAACTACCCTGACTTTTGCCAGATGAAAATCCTGCTAAAAATACTTTATTTGTCAGTGATATTTAGGAGAAAGAACAGTTCTGTTGATGTTCAATGATATCACAAGTGCAAATTAGAAAGCAGAAACTGCCTTCCAGGCTGCTCTTGTATGTAGCATCTCATGGCTTCATACAGAATTTGACTTGCAGAAATATGCCTGTGGAATACATAGAATAAGACATAACCCTTGACAGTGTAAATGTTCAGAGATTTATTATCAGATCTGAGGGAACTGCTGGCTGACACAGTGTGTTTGGCATGACAGTGACCTTACAGCAGCTTACAGGGAAGGCGATGGCTTCACTCACTTTTTCTCTTCCCAAGAACCTCCCCACAAACAGAGGGTGGGTGGGACAGCATGGAGGTAAAAGGGGGGAATGTTTCAGAGCAACCCAGGCGGGGACTTCAAGTGATGCACTTCCTCAGCAGCCTGTTTTTAACCTTGTTTATGTCTTCTGCTTCTGACTGTTGCATTCAGCTTGAGACAGGACATTCCTGGTTTTGGTATATTCCTGTGACACCCAGGGCAGGGGTGACTTGGCTGCATCTCACTGGGAGATGGAGAGTAAAGAGATGCTCTTATAGCAGACACAAATAACATTTCTGCCATCTCTCCACTGCATCAACACTTCAGTAGCATAATTCACTTGCTGCACTTTTACATTAATATTCTCTATTGAGACTAGGACCTTTCAAATCTTGGTGGTAAGGAGGTCTCTCTGAGACAGATTTTGTTTGCTTTGTCTCCCAAGTGGACAGCCCAGGCCCTGGCATAAACCAGTACAACTTCACTCTGCCAAGGTTTTGCTTTTATTTCTTTCAGGTAAACATTTCTGTGGGAGCTTCCTACCAGGTCTGGCAAAGGAAGGCAGCAGCTTCTTTCCTGCTTGGGCTCCTGGGACAGCTGAAAGATCATGTCCTGAGTTTTGAAAGACTTGGTTTTGGAATTCTGCTGTTGACTTCAGTAGGGAAAGAACCAGGTCACTAGTTAACTCCTGGCATCACTGGTATTAAAGCAATATTAGATGACCAGAAGGAGCAAAGCCTTGGGTCTCAGGGTAGGGAAAAAGCAGGTCTGTGCCTCCTTGTTATCTGGCTCTCTGACCTGAGGTCAGTGGATTGCCTCAGACTCTGCCCTTCAGAGTGTCAGGGACCTGATCAGACTGTGGAGCTCCTGCCATGGCTCCTGTGACTCTATTTAAAGCACATTTTAATTGATCTGACCTTGTATAGGAAATACCTTTGGAGTCCTCGTGTGCTGCTCTCTGGGAGGCAGGCGCAGTGCTTCAGGGCACAGGCAGTAGAGAAACAAGCAGACATTTTCGAGTTTGGCCTTTGACTGGAAAAACTGACTTTCAAATATTGTCTCACCAAGACCTTTCCCTTTGCCTGCAACCACGACCCTCCATTTGTCAGCACCGGGCACAGATACACTTATAAATGCTGCTTGTTTTGAAGGGTGCCACTCATTTTGTTGTACATTACCATTTAAATGAGTTACATTTGTACCTAAAGGCTTCAGTCTCATGGGGCTAAGTGCTGTGCAAACACAATTTTTTAGCCTAAATAGACAGGGTATGAGAGGGAAGGACAAAGTGGACTACTGTGTTTGCCTTCAAATTGAGCTCAAAAGTTCTTAAAAATACATCTCTCACAATGTCTTTTGCTGAATACAGAGCAAAACATTCAGCTGTGGCAGCTGAAACCCTGCAGACAGGCTCCAATGGGATGCTATTTTCAAACTGTTCAGTTTTCAAAGTGAAGCTAATGTTATTTACTTATGCAACAGGAAATGAGGGAGAGCTTTGATTCAGCTTTTGGGGAGAGAAACAGAAGGAGGAAAATGTCATAATGTATACAAATTCATCCATAATGGAAGAAAATGCCAATACATCGATTGTGCACTTCTTTGCAAAGCTGTGGGTTCTGAGCAAGCACAAAGGAGTGGAGAAGATTGAGGGCAGCTGTATGTTGCTCCCCTGTTGATGTCCTTGGTCACATTTCTCCTCAGCCTCATACAAATAAAATCATTTGCAAACCCCCTATGCATAGCTTTGATGTAGAAATTTTCCAAAACACTTTTGCAAACACAAGGCTTCCCTGTTATCTCCTTTTCCCAGTTTTTAAGTGTTTGGTAGGGCATCATCTATTATTCTTGCTGTTGCCTCTTTGAATGCCTCACTTGGTCTCTGAATTGCTCCTTGGTATCTAAAGTATCTCTCAATTTTCTTCCTTCTCTTCTCTTTACTAATCCAGTTGTAAATGCAGTTTACCATTAGGTGTGGTGCAATGGTATTGAAGTTACTGGATGGGGTTTTCCTTGATAGACAGGTGACCCAACACAAACCAAGCTCTGCAATAGCACCAAAGCATTAAACTTCAATGACACGTCTCACTTATTTTCCCTATAAAATCAGAACTAGAAAAGCCATCTCTAAGGCAGGTCTTCCAATATACTCACAGCACAATGACTAGTTTACCATAGCAACTAAAAATCCCTTTTCAGGTGCATAAATTGTAAATGCAGGATTTAAATTTTTTGTAAAATTTACCCCTCCATGGTATGCATGTGCTGTTTGAATCACTGATTTTATAAAATCCAACAATGTAGCAGATAGGTCTCTATATGTTGGGAACATGGCCAGGAATCTTGGCTCTGTATGCACCAGGCATGCAGCTGTACAGTCCTTGTCCTCCAAGGCCTCTCCCCATTAGCAGTGTTAATAATCAGGCTGGAAACGAGCACAGCAGTCTGACAGCATCCTTTGGAAATGCCAGTGCCCTGCCCTCCCCTCCCTGGCCAAAGCCTCTCTCTGCCCCTTGTGTGGATGCAGCTGGTTGACATTTTTCCAGCTGATGGGAGCTGAGGTGCAGAGCTGCTGGTGGCACTCAAGGGCCTGTGCAAGTTGCTGCATGCATTTCAAGTGGCTGCCACCGAGCTGCTGTTTACACTGAGCCCCTGATACCCTGCAGGGGTGGTTTGGCTGTAGCCTAACCTCAGCAGCACACTGCACAGGCAGTAGTTCTGCTGTTTGTATGTAGGTTTAAAATGTGGCAATACTTCTACAAAGCCAGCGTGGCTCTGTGTTTACAAAGGTGTTGCATCAGCCTTGCCTTTGTTGTGCTATCATCTGATCAGAGTGAACGAGGGATGAGTTTTGCCAGCCTGCAGCGCACTGGCACGGACTTTTCTAAGGAACCTGCTGCTGATTTGCCTTTCTGAAGTGAACCACGTAGGCTGGGGAGAGGGTCAGTGCATGACCCAGCAGCTTCACTGCTTGACTGAAATATCTGTGGCAACAAGACTATTACTCAAGTTCTCCTGCTAATTCCCAGTCTTTGAGAAGTGCCAGGTTTAGTTTAGCATTGTCACAGATGTCAGTGCCAGCACGACAGGACACTGCAGGCCACCTGAAACCTGCCAGTTTTTGTCATTACTGCACTGCAGTTGCCCTTTTATAGGTTTTAAACCCTTTAATGTCAAGATGGGTGTTTTGTTAGCATTTACACGCATCAGATGATGATCCCTCCCATTGCCCAGGGGGATGTGAGACTGATGAAGAAACAACAGATTTCCCTGTGCATTTGGAAAAAGGAGTGAGAAGGCTGCAGTCTTTATTTGCACGCAGGGAGGGGAGCGGTGACCATGTGGAAGGACTCAGCTTTGTGCTGCAGCCAGCTAAAGTGACAACTTGACAGCCCTGGCAATGTGCTGGTGACTCACCACACCTATCAATCCAACAAGAGCTGGAGATTTGCTCTGTATAAAAAGAAACTGCTCTTTTTATTTGCTTTCTGTTGATTTTTGCCTTCTCCAAGATGCATGATGAACCAAAGATGGTGGTAAGATGTTTCATACCTTAGCAAACAGGTTTTTTTCTTTCCCCCGTTTTGTCCAAACCTGAACTTGTCCAGCAGCCTTTGAATAGAAACACAGTTTGCTTTTTATATTGGGTGTTTCAGACATGTTCTGACTGCATCATAAAACGACAGTAGGAGAACTGCAGAACACTAGAGCAGAAGAGAACCTGCGGCTATTAGTAACTCTGAGTTAATTGTTCTCCATTCCACCAGCACCATTCCCACACACACCAGTAATAGACTCAATATTAATATTGAAGCAAGAAAGCTTTGTCCCATGATTCTCACTTCAGTCTGCTCGTGGTATCTGGCAGGAGGAGCAAAGAAACCCAGTTTTTTATGGATTTACAACCCCCTCCCACTGAAGTTGATCCCCTGACATGCTCCCAGTGACAGTCCCAGCAGACAAAAGGCAGTGTGTGCCTCGGCTAGTGCAGAGCAAATTGTGTGCTGCCTGCCTGGCCAATTGCTGCCACGGGGACAGCGAGATGCCTGACTTGTGTCTGCCCTCCCCTTGGTGGAGGAGTTAATTTTCTCCTCTATCTCACTGCCAGTTTTCATGAAACCCTGTGGGAATGTAATTATCACTGAGATTTCTGTCCTTGGTCAGATTTGTTTGAGGTTGGCCAACCCTTCTCCCAGTTACTGGGGAGAGGGGGAGAATGGTGGGCTGCACAGTGCCATTGAATAAAATGGCTCAGCAGTTAGATGCATTCCTGTGTGCAGTATGTATCTAAATAATTTGCTTTCAGAGCTGAGCATGGTATTAGAACAGAAAAATACACAATGAAGCTACACAGTCCTGAGTGATTCAGTGACTTCTCATCCTAAACCTGAGGTCATCTGCCTATAATGAGATCTGCACATAATGAGATACATCTGAAATAGGGTTTTGCTTCTCATGGTAAATAACACCTTTCTCTGCTTTATTCCCAGGAATGAATTGTAAGTAGCTGAGAAGAGAGAATATTGGTGCAGCCAGCCAGTCAGTGTGTGCTCAGTGGGGTTAGAAAAGCTGAAAATAGCTCTGTCCTGGCATTTGCCTACAAGGATTTCTGACAGCTCCAGATTCTGGTTACAGATTATGCTGGCACAGGTTTACCTGAGTCTGCACTCAGGTAAATGCTGTTTGTTTGAATTTACTTCAGTATTGATGAAAAGAGGATTTGGTCCTCAGTCCTTCCTTCAGGAAAGCACCTGTGTTTTAGAAAGGATGCTCACACACTGCCTGAGCTCCCTGCCATGCTCCAAGAGGCACTTCCCTAATTTATGGGCTCCGTGCACATTATTGAATGGTACCGAATTAACTGGAGGTGAAAACAATTCTAGCACATTTCTTCAGCTGCTGGCAGTACATGTAACTCCATTGTCTTTAATAACAAGTGCTAATTTTACACCTGTTAAGGACTTGATAAAGAGCAGCTTGGCAGTGCTGCGCCTTCTGGGGTAGATAATGAGCCATTTTGTATCTCTGAGTCCTGGCTTTCTCACTTGCTTCTGCTGGCTGGAGTGCTGTGAGGGTGAGATGTGGATTTTGCTCGCTGCCAAGGCTCTTATGTTATTATTCTGCCTCTCCCTTGCTGCTAGTGGCCATATGGGTGACTCTTCTGGGAACGTGCAGGCACTGTATTTTGACTTCCAGCCCTGTGTGAATGGTCTGAAGCTTTTCTTGACCTACGGGACAACTCTTGATATGAGGAGAACATTTGAAAATAGTCTTGACTTGCACATACCTTTGTCTCAAAAAGTGAGGAGAGCTTTGGAGGAGTTCTAGTGAGAATTTTTTGAAGTCAGTAATTGTGTGGGCCATCTGCTGTGAGGGGAGAGCTGAAAAATGGTAGGTATTGTCTTAAGTGTGCGTAATCCAATTTTTTTTGTGAATGCAGCCTTTAATCACGACTCTTGCAAAGTGAGGCATCTGCTTCTGAATTTAAGTAGCTGAGACTAATCAGACTAATTCAAGTCTTTCTGCAGTAGGCCTAATTGATCAACCTAATATCTTTAAAAATGAATAATTGTTTATTTATGTTACTCTTTACAATAATAAAGATGAATCTTTTAAATCACTTTTCATAGTAATCTTGAAAGTCGATGTGAACATTTGTTTACAAAATACACCTGTTCTTATCTGTTGCTATTTCAAAGCCTGCAGTGTGCTTAAAGGCAGAAGAAAGTGCTGATGTGTGTACTTCCTCTTATTCTCGTCACAGTGCAAAAAGTTATGTTAGTTTGAAATACAACTCAGCCTGAAGTGGGTGTGAAGTATTCCAATGCAAATTGCTAATTTGGACTGAAGTATTTAGTCTGAGGAGAAGTTTTCAGTTAAGCCTTTTTTCACATTCCCATGCCATGCCAAAATACTTTTGAGAGCTGAGCACCCTGCTCTGAAATTATTTATATTTGTATTTACATGCACAGCACATGCATTGGGTATGTTTTGCAAATATTAAAGCAAGTTATCATTAGCAGAGTGCTCTTGAGGGTAAACTGAGGAAGAGCAAAAGCACACGAGTCAGTGAGGTGAATATGTCTTGGCTCCTCATTCCTCACTCTGGCTGTTGGATTATACATCACATCCCACACCTTCCAGTCTAATATTGCCTGGACCTGCCCAAAAGGTTTTGAGTCAAATGCAGAAATGTTATTTACAGGACAAAAATGTGCTTCTGATGAAAGGGTGCTTATCACTGTAACGCTAACAAATCTGAATTCTGCTCAACTTGCCTCAGGTAGGAATTCACTGATATTTTTACAATTGGATATTGTCACATTCCTGGAGAAAGCTGATGTGGATGAAATGATTAATTTTTTTGTACGCATAGACACATATCCAGGCAGAAAACTGTGGTAGCAACAACATTGCATTGCTCTGCTTTGTGATCTTGTTAAAAGAAGGTGTTTTATTTGCTGGTGTTGAAAGCTAGGACAGACCCCCCCCCGATAGCTTCAGATAAATCCTGACATTTCACACAGACCTCAACCCTGGGCAGATTATTAACCCTTGAGTGAAGTCTAATGTATAGTGAAAGTTATTCATATACCTAAGTCTTTATCTTAATTATTGTTTGCCAACTGTATGAGGGAACAGCTTAATGTGCCAAGGGCAAAAAGCTCTCTGCATTTCAATTATGCAAGTGCCCATGGCACCAGAACCCTTTTTTAAAGGTAGAGAGAATAGCTCTCCTCCCAATGTTCTTGTGATGGTAACATAAGAGAGGAAAACACAGTATTGGACATATCAATAAAATAATGCCTATTGGTTTGTAAGGCTGTAGTGCAATATAATCCAGGGGAATGGCAAGAGTAAGCCAGTGAGAGTAAATTTAGAAAAATCTGGCATTATACGAAGTCAGAAACATGTGAAAACTTACAATTCACTTTGTTTCACTTAGTTAATATTTTGCAGAGTGTTCGCATGTGTAGTGCTGATCTGAACTAAGATCTAGTCCATGTGAGCTTTTTATCAGGTAAATAAACCAACATCCTCCAAAAAGTAAGCACAGATAATCATCTTGGCTTAATATGTCATGAACATTTGTTACAAGTGTTCTCATCCTTTCCCCTCCCATGTCTTACAAAGACAGTCCAATAACATTTGTAGGCTGTATCTAGAATGTCTCTTAACTCCCAGAAATTGTAGCAAAATATTTTTACTCAGTGATGTTATGTGAACATCATTTTTGAGTTGTTCTTTTCCTTTATGTAACCAGAATGCACACTGCCATCACTGCAGTGGTAGAATGAGATACCTTGGTCTCCCAGGTGTTGCCACAGCCCAAGATATATTTCATCACCTTGAAATAAGTCCTGGGACAGTCTTGGTAAAGAAGCTGTTGTGAAAGTGAAGGAAAGAGAAGGACAATTTGGAGAGAGAAAGAGAGGAAGGTGGACTAGGCAGGACTGTACCCAAGGTGTTACTGTCAAGCAGTGGGGTTGTACAGATAACAACTAATGGGAGCACTATCTGTCTTGCTTAGTTGGTTGAAGTCTCTACCAAGATATAATTTTGTACTTTTTTTTAAACTGGTCTGTGGTTATGAACAGGATTCTGTAATATGTGGGAAGATTCTTCCCACCCTCAGTCTGGTGTTACCATCCTTTCTGAAGAGGAGATAATTTTATTCTCATCTCAGCAGTCTGCAGAAGCAGGAGGTAAGAAGGTATTTTCACTCTGAATAAATGATGGTGTGTTTTGAAAGTCAGCTCTGACTAAATTTACCATTTTCTATCTTCTGGTGTGCAGCCACTTCCTGCAAAGAAACAGCATTTGGGAGACAGAAGGTGTGAGACTTCCTAGCAGGGACATGCAATATAATCCTCATTCTTCTTTAATACTTGTTTAATAATCTTTCAAGGCCCAGTTCTGATCTCTGACCCAGAGCTGCCAAGATTGGAATAATGGTGTTTTGAGAAGAGAAAAAGCTTTATACTTACAATTCTTCTCCTGTAGGGATTTTTGCTGTCTCCCTTAAAGTGATTTCAGGTTGCTAGGTGTGTCTCGAAGAAGTGAGCTTAAATTTGAAATGAAGTTAAATTCTGGTATTGGTAAAATCAGTAGGCTTGCATGGTTGATTCAGCCTTATTCATCTGCAAACCCCTGAAGTGATGCAACTTTCCAGGAAAGATGATGTATTTACCCTGTACCCTGTGTTGTGGGGGTATGTGGTTATTTTAAGGGTTTTCTCTCCCTGTTCCACACTCCAAGTTCAGATCTACCTGAATCAAGCCTAACAGATTTGAATGTAACATTGCAAACCCCGCTCTACTAAATTGCTTTCTGAGGAAGTTCCAATCTGAGCATTGCTTCATAGAGGTAGCACTGTCTGCAAGAGTTCATGAGGTTCTTCTTGCATACATTTTGCTCACAGACCATAAATTTAAACCCTGGCATTTAGTTAGGGTGTTGCAAACAAAACTTGCATGGTGGTTTAAAAGAATCTGAGCAATCCATTCACTTTTGTCCATGTCTTTCAATGTTCCTTGCTGGTTAAATCCGTTCTCCATGCTGTGTTTGAGTATACAAAGGCTGGAGTAGTGCATGTGTGCTTAAAGCCAAGACTGCTTCTTTCACATTCTATCCAGGTTAATCCATTTCAGCTAAATTTGTTAGCTGAGGCACTTGGAATCCTTCCCTTATACAGCATCATTGGGTTCTGCAAATGTTGTTGTAGGGTTTCTGACAGGTGAGTATCTGGTTAAGGGATTAATGGAAACCAAGACATCCTTAAGGCAGTTTTAGGCATTCCTTATGTTGGAATAGTTCTGTGTTGAAAAGCTTTGAGAGCATTAGACCAAATGGGGAAGAACTGGAATGTGAGGACACACAATTATAGTGGGGTTTTTTTTTGTGGGTTTTTTTTGTTTTTTTTTTTTTTTTTTTTTTTTAAACACAGACACTTCCTTAGATTTCCCTTTGTGGGAAAAATGTAGGTACTTAGGCTGTGACCTTATTGAAGGTAAAGCAGTGTGGTTTTACTGAAATTAGACTGATACTGCCCCTCTAGGATCTGTCTTTAAGTCTTTTTCATCACTTCACAGAGCAAAAGAGGTGTACTTTCTTCTAAAAGACATTGTGTTCTCTGTGGAGATTCAGTGCTGAGCAAAGAGGTCTTTCCATTTAAATAACTATATATTGATGATAATGTGCTGAATTCTATAACCCCTTCCATCTCTAGGAAGGATCTTAATACATCCTTGAGTTTTGGGACACTGTTTCATCTGGAGGTAGTAGATGGATGTAGATGTCATGGGGTCTTTAATTTTCACTCTTTAGATTCATTCCCCTTCTTTCTGATTAATTTCTCTATGGGGTGTCTGCTTTTTACATCACAGCAAATGGAGTGCCGGGGGGAGGGAGATGTAATGTTTTATTAGCAGCCTCTGTTTAATGCAACTGTGCTAGTCCTGTGAACTAAATATGCTATCAAATGTAATTCCCCTGAGATGAACAGACTTAGTGATACTGGGAGAGCTGCAGAAGAACATATACAGGAAAGCCTGAAAAGCCAAATCTTTCCTGTACCTTTTTTCTAAGCCTGACCCAGGGGTCTTTTCTGTTAATCTTAAATTTTTTTTCTTGTAGAGAAGGAAAGGCATTTCAATGTATAGTATGTATTTGACAGCTGACTGAATGGAAAGGTTGAAGCTAATGTGTGATATGTACTGCAGCAGCCCTGGGAACAGATCAAGGAGAGGCTGAGACCAACAACGTGTATTAGAAGCCCACATGCATGAGGTATGTTCTCTTATTAAGCATTTGAATAAATCTATTGATGCACAGAACTGAAGGAACTGTGGAGTCAAAGCCTCTGCTACATCTCTGCTTTCACACCTTTAATTCAATAAGAATAAGTAAGATCTGTATTGCTGCTGCTGTGGCTTGCAGGTCACTGTCTCCCCGCAGTTGGTGTGAGGTGGGGTGGTGGCACTGCTGCTGGAGCACACAGGGATGAACATTTACCCCAAAGCTCCTCTCCTCTCTGCTGGAAGAGGTTAGTTGAGTCCCACCAGCATTTCCAAGTTTTTCTACAAACCCTTCTGCGTATTTCCTTGTGCATCCCAGTGCCTCTGCTGCCCAGAAGCTGCACAATCACCAAGGGGTGTAGGACAGTCCACAAGGCATGAGCAGCTGATCATGTTGAGAAGTTACAGTGCACTAGCACAAACTTGCCCACATTCTTGGGGCTCCCAAACTGCCTTGATGTGAAGTCATTTTCTGCTTTGAAAGGATAGGTGGAATGAGCAGCTTTGTGTACCTGCACTGGGGGTGGTATGTAATCCCCTTGGATTAACCTGTGCTTTAGCTCTTATGTTCTAGGTCTAAGCAGTTGGCAATTAAAAGATGAATTATTTTCCCCTTCTTACATATGAAAAACAACATTGCTGCACAAACAGTGCTGGCTTGGGCTGTGTGTGGCTGGGTTACTCTGACGCTTTCTATATTTATCTAACTCCTGTTTAATTAGTTTCACCCACTTGTACTAAGGATGAACCTGGAGATATTTGGAAGCATGCCAGACACAAAACAAAAGGTGTATGGGAAAGAAGTGACTTCAGATCTCCCAGGTATCAATCTGGTGCTTAGCTATTAAGCTGCCTTCCTTTTCTTTACTATAAAGAACACTTTGAATCTGCCACAGACTATTTAAGGGATCTGAGGGCAAGATACTTGGTTTCTCAATCTCTGTTTACTTCTGCAGTGGTACAGTCATAGTAACTGGAATATTATGAAGCTTGTGGTGATTAATAAGCGTCCCTGAGAAACCCAGTTGCAATAGAGCACAGAATGATGTAGCAATGGTATCTCTACTGATCAAAAGGTGATAACTTTTCATGTGTTATAACTAGACTCTAAATTCTTGTAGCCACTAACAGCAGAGTTCATTGCCCAGAGACTTTCCTGCTTTATAAACCAACAATTTGAATGCTACAGTGACAAGCCAAATTTATATGAACTAGAAGTATAGTCAAGAACTTAACATATCTTTAGTCATGTGCAAAAGAGGTGTTTTTGAAAGAAGGTAGTATTTCTATGGAGAATTAGGATTTCTTTTCCAGTTAGAAGAAGGGGAAAGAAATGCATACAACTGCAACTTCCAATGGAAATTTTGAAATTTAGGTTCTGCATGTGATGTTGGATTTAAAAAAGTGATCTTTCAATGCATACCTACCTCCCATGACAAATATTCCAGTAAAACACCCTACCCTGCATGAGCACAAGCTTGGAGCCAAGCTGCTGTTTTGTTGTCTTGGGGGACAAATCAATTATCTTCTCAATACCTTTACCTGTGGCAAAAAGTTGGATGTAGGTCTGGAATCATGCTTAGTAACTGTGTTTTGTAATTCCACCTCCAGACACACTGTATGGGGAGTGCTTGTTTCACATGGGAATGTCCACTCATGTTGGGGGAATTTGACCCTTAGCTCTTCCACATTCACCCTTAAAGCCACAATATCATGGGCTGCATTATTTCCCTGCTGTGACAATGTAAGGGACACAAGTCACCAGGTTTAAGCAGTGAGGGTTTGCAGGGGTGACCTGTTTGAGGAGGTCATGAATTGTTCTGTGGTGGTGATCTCTGCTGCCAACCAGCTCTGGGGCAGCTGGAAACAGCAGTGGGCACTCAGTATGGACCAAAGCCTCAGCCACTTAGTGTGTGTGGTTTTCCTGCTCAAACATTTTAAAACAAGAAATATTTCCTAATGAAAAGACTGATGGTGCCTCCTAGACCTTCTGTGCTACCCATCACCTCACTGGGGTAATTTTGACTGAAAATAAGACAAGTTGAGACTGGAGAGTGGACACAATATGTGCTTTATTAAACAAAAAAGTCAAACCACAAACCAAAATATCCCATCACATTATGTTTGTGTGTACGTGTCCTTTTCCTCGGTGCCCAAATTAATGATCAGAAATGTGTATAATCTAGTAAGAAACGAAATAAAATTCTCCTGACTTGTGAGTGTTTCTGATGAGAGGCAGAAAGGTTAAAGCTGGTAAACTTGTTTTAAAAGCACGCTCCCAGATCACAAGCCTCTGAAAATGAGTGTTGGGTGCTTAGAGGAGCTTTATGAGCATGCTTTTGTTAAATAGCTGCTCTGATCTTGCTTATTCAGTCCTTAAATTAATGTGTAAAGGATGCCCATAAGCAACCATCAGCTGAATTGACTGTGATTAGATGGATTATTACTATTACTCAGCCCAACAAGTTGCTATATGTTTTGTGTACTCAAGCAAATTTTGCTGTGCAGGCAAGTGGAATGATACACACATGGGCTATCATAAAATTCCTCAAAATATCCCAGGATTAGACAAACAGATTTATGGAGTTGAAATAGAAAGGAATTGCCTGTGTTACTAAATAAGAGGCTTTCTGGCATTTATGTACACAAATAGCTTCTATCTCAAAATACTTTGTTCCAAGCAAGCAACAACTCAGTTTCTCTTTTCTCTCCCCTGCTAGGAAATAAGAGTCGATTTATCAGATCATCAAACTGATTAAAAAGACATTATCTGCTGTAGGGGCTCATTTAAAGAGGTCTGGAGCTTCCACTGGGTTGCAGTGTTTGGTTGAATTCATTTCACACAGTAAAAATCCAATCTTTTTAGCTTTAAAATTCTTTAGCTCTTTCTCTTGGGGTGAAATAACTAGGAAGCTCTTAGAGTTTAGAAGCCATGAAATTGCAGGATGATGTGTGGTGATAAAGCAGCCCTGGAGGGTTTGCATCATATGATGAAGAAAATGCTTGGCAATATGGAGAGATCCCATGGAATGGCAATAGGGACAGCCAGGTCTCCTAACCTGGCACTTCTCCCTGAGGCTGAGTGATCCAAACTCTGAGCTCTCCTAAAAAAAGACTGGGAGCTGCTGCTGGTGGCCTGGGGTGGAGAGTGCTCTGACCTGCCTGCTCAAGCAGCCACTCAAGGGATGGTCATGGATGTGAGGTGGAAAACCTTTCTTAGTCCTGTGATTCCTGGAGAGCTCTGGAACTCAGGCTGAGTCCTTTGAGAAGGGCAGGTAAACCTGGTTTAGAAAAACAGATGGGTGGATTTGCCAGCTGAGATACAGGGATTGTATTAATACGAGGGGAATCAGAGGACTAAGACCAGGAGCATACTGGGAATGAAGGGAACTGAGAATCCCTGAGGACTTCATGTCTAGTTCCTTTTCAGACCTTGAGGCTGGAATGAAATATCTAGACCTTATTCTGATATACAGAATGTGTTTTAAATAGCTGACTGGATTTTTTTAGATACCAATGTGTTTTCTAGGAGAATACAAATAATTGACAGCCTTACTGCAAGACTGGAAATGGCCATTAAGACAAATTCCTATTTCATAATTTCCAGGTGTTCTTTGGGGAAATTCTATAGGGCAGGAAATTCAAGCCATGAGTCAAAAAATTGTAACACAAACAGTATTATTGTAATCAAGGAAGTTTCTTCTGGAATAAACTATAAATATAGAGGAGAATATTTATTTCTTCTTTAAGTTGTTGTTCAGGAAAGCATTTAATAATTTTAAGGCTCAGTGACTGCAATGTGTCTTACACATATGTTAAAGTGTTTTCTTGGCTAGAGGCATATTCCCAGTGAGAGGCAGCACTCATGGGACTATGTGCCTTGCTCCACAGGCCTCCTATTTGGTCTGAATTTGTATTTGCTGCTACAATACAGTTATTTTTCATACTTTTTTCATTGGTCTGCTGGAGCCTGATGGGCTGCTGCTCTGACTGCTGGGTTTCAGAAGAGAAGGAAATGATTGTAGCCTACACTTTCGCTAATCTCTCTGAGTCTGGGGGAATGTATTTGCTGCTGGCAGTTTGGGCAGGTGATAGCTGGGGATCAGGAAGGCATATATTTTGTGAGAACACAGTAGCAATGCACTGAAATGCTGTGGTGTTTTTTGTACAGCTTTATAGCAGTGCTGGATCACATTGGCATTAAAGTAGCATCTGCTGCATTGAGAGGGGAAGACATCAGTATAATGGTGACTTTTGTCCTTTGCAGTGATTTCCGAACAGCAGCTTACAGAGAAACTATTTTCTCTGTATTTTTCTAGTCCTGTAAATCCTCTGCAGAGTTGTTTGTTTTCCCATTGTGCTGCCCTTGGGAAGGCCTTTGCAGCTGAGACTTCCCTGGTCTGTTGTGAGGAGCCCCAAATAAGTGTTTATAATGAAAACAGGGAAATGGTGGGAGATGACAGACATGGAAGAGCACATTCAGAATGGCAGCTCATCTCTAACTCTTCTTGCAGCACACACTTGAGCACCTCCTGCATGAGCTCTTTCCTCCCTATTTCAAATACACATTCCACTGTGAGCTGAATAAATGTGAAACCAAAGACCAAAACCTTCAGACTTGTTGGCCCTGAAGAGAGTGTGGCAAGTTGAAAGCGGGACTTTCTTGCTTGAATTTTTATCCTTTAACACCCTGTTGTGGTTTGCCATGTTGATAAAGATACTGAGGTGAAATAAAAACAAGAAATAGCACTTGTGTCGCCTGAAGGATATCCACTCAGTTGGTAAAACCTAGCTAAGTGGGTCCAATGTCTAAGTTAATCTTCAGTCATCTTTTTAAAGCTTGCAGATCAATGCATTTTAATCATATTGCATACTATCAGTCAAGTGTAAAAATAAACTTCCTTTTTAGAAGATTAATTTACATCATTTGCAAAAACCATACACTTAATGTGCAGGAATTTTGATTTTTTTGAGGGCTCTTTGAATGTTCATTGAAGTAAGATTTCTATTTGTATTTTATTAGAGTTGACAGAGTGGGAAAAAATGAATAGCCATCTGCTAATCAGTTTATTTCCCATAATGAAAACAAATCTGCAGTTCCCCTAATCTGAAGGGCATAGAGCACTAACTTTACAGGCAGCCAGTTACTCACTGCCCAGGGAGGCTGCTTTCATCTTGCAGAAATAACTGTTTGTGCAGGACCTTGATTGCAAAATGCTGCTGCTAAAATCACCATGGCTGCTGTCTGAAGTCAAAAGAGCCCTTGGAAGATATTGCAATGTGCAAGGCCTAGAAAAGAGATATCACTTAATAATGTCAGAGGCAGAAGGCTCTGAAAGAGGGACCTCAGAATGACTCAAGCCTAGTCCTGACTAAAAGTCACACAGTTTTTAGTGAGCCTAACCCAGTAAACCCTGCTGGGAAGCAGTGTACAGCACTCTAAGGGGTGTGGCAGATTTTGAAGCTCTGGGCAGGCTCCAATAACCTCAGTTTCTGGATCTAAGATGAGAAAAAATTGAGACTCATAGTTCCCTCTTCCACTGCAGCTTGTCAAATATTACAGGAAGTCTGGACTACAAACTGGAAGCTGTGTCTGTTGTGTTAGGTGATGTCTGAGTAGTGAGAGAGTAAGCTCTTGCAAATCCTCCTTTGTTTCAATATATTGTAAAGTGGAGGTTGTTTTTCCCTGATCTAGTGGCTTGTAGTGTGTTAGTAGCAAAATTCAGCATGCTCTTGCTTCAAAATTGAGTTTGGGATCTGGATTGAAGAAGAAAGTAAACCTGAACAGACAGGATGTGTCAGTGACAGACCATGTACACAATTAATCTCTCTGTACAAGCACAAAACAAAATATATCCCTAAACCTCACAGTAGAACAGCTCATATAGCTAAAAATCTGTCTCTATAAAGGTGGTAGTGAGAGAGATAAAAATATATGTATTGAAATAATTCTTATTGATGTTTAATGCGGTCAATTAAGATGATATTGAAAGATTTCAGTGTTACTGTCAGGCAAATAAAAATAAATGGCAGCTTTATGTTGCTTGTGGCCTTTGTTAGTCTGGCCAGCATCCTGTTGTAGCGAGAATTTTCAATATAGAAGTGCTGGTGTGAGGAGGAGGGTGAAGATGATTTCCTTGCCAATATGTTGGTGGAGGGAACAATTTTCCTTGCCAGAATCCAGCAGCAAGGATTTTTTTTTCTTTTAATCTGTACTAACTCTTGCAAAAACTATTTTGGCATATAAAAGGCTCATGCTGAACAGTGGCAACTGTGACTCTTTTTATTGCTGCTGCTGTTCTCAGGCAGAATTGAGTGAGGAGCTGGCAAGGTATTCTCAGCTGAATCAGTCCAGGGGTTGTGGCTTAGATGCTGAAAAGCAGCAGTAAAACTTAGTCTGTGTGGAACTGGTGCTTGTGAGAGCTGTGCTGCTCCAGGGTTGATTTCCAGGCTTGAGCAGATGGAAGGGAATGGAGACCCAGGAGCCCACAGAGAGCTTGGAGAGGGCAGGACTGCAGCAGCTGGGAGGGAGGTAACATGAGACAGCTCTCTCTATAAAATGTTGGGTGCAGAAGTTACATGCCGCTGTGGAATTGTATGTTGTGCTGCTTGCTGCTTTTGAATCTTTCTGCTATGGGAATAAATCAGCAATCCCAGTTTTCTGTCGATTTAGCATGATGACTGTGATTGTACCAACAAATAAATGCTAGAGTGATGAATACTGAGGAGTGAAAAATAAAACCCTTCCAAGCAGACTGGAACCCTGCTATTTTTCCCCTGGCAGAGAGGAATTCTGTGGAACAGGGACAGTTACTCTTGTCAGAACTGGTAGCTTGGTGCATCAAGCCTGTGTGAGCTCAGCAGTGCCATTTGGACTGGTGTGCTCAGAGACTGGATGAGGTTTGTCTTTTGACGCAAATAGAGAAAAGAACCATCAGATTGGAACAGAAATATAAGAGCTCATTTCTGTGCTGAAAGCTTTTGGAAGCTGCAGCTCTGTGACATGCCTCTCTCACAGCTTTGTGCTGGGGTGGTGATGTTCCCTACATGGAATCTGCAGCGAGGAGACAAGGAAACACATTTCTCACTGTGGGCACAGAGGTGTTCACAGTCACTTATTAAGGAAAATTTGTAGCTAAGTGGAAAGCTCTGGGCTTGGGAATATATTTTACAGGCTATGGCTTTTGATTACTGAGCATGGAAGGAACTCCTTACTCAACGGAAGGATATGGATTTATCAGATCTTTTAGAAAGAAGGTAGTATATTTTCATATTGGACCTCTCCTTGTTGACATGGAGATTACATGGACTGATCAACAATATGACATTGCCTTAAAATCACAGTGCTTATACAGCTTTTCAAATGTGTCCTTCCTTTTGAAGTGACTTCTCAGATTCTTCAACTCCTTTAGGAAGAAAAAGTAAAACTCTCCATTCATAGTTCACATTAGCTGCTTTCTGTTTGGAAGAGTGTAGATGAGTATTTGAAAGTAAATGTAGATCATCTTCTCAAATGTGCCAGGGTTTGTTCAGCCTTTCAACATCCGTGTATTTTTATAGAAACTCTACTTTAAGTACTACATAAGCAGAAAAAGGAGCTTTATGTCAGTTCATACAGGAATAAAACTGGCCAAGACATCCTGAACTAAAATAATGTGTTGTACCATGGATTCATGCTTTAACCTGTCTGGACTGGAGTGCTTTCCATTATTTCTCCTTTGATACCTAATTTTAAGACTTCTTTCATGGCTGTCCTGGTGTAACATGAATGAAACCATTCTTGTGATCCCTGTCAGCTCCCCAAGGGTTTTTTCCCTTTCCTGTATTTTAGGAAAGTGCTGATGAAGGAGCTATCATAGAAAAGTAATTCCCTGTTAAATACTTCTTGGGAGAGAAGCTAAATCAGATTGTCCCCACATAACTCTCAATTTTAAAGATAAATCTTTTAGAGAACCCGAAATCCTTAACTGTTTTCCCCTCAGTGAATGAACCAAGTGCTAAATTCGTGTACAGTCTAAGTTTGCCTGTAGCTTTTGATCTGAACTGCTCTGCTGATGCCTGTTGCTGACCCTTGATCTGACACTCAGGTATCTGTGCTTCACCATGAAGCTCACAGGCAAGGACACAGATGGGTGCAGTAAACCTTTGCCCAGAGGAACAGACCAGCAATTACTGGCTGAGAAGTGACCCACGGAGGTTGTATATATAGACATGAATTCAAAATTCTTCATGCAATTCTGGCTCTAGTACATGCTCCGTGTCCATGTGCTTAGTGAATATTTTTAAAGGTTTATTTTGGCCCAGTTTTATCAACACTGTTTAGAATGAGCTGGGAGGTGAAGTTTTGGAGGTCTTTGAATTGCAGATCCAGGAGATTTCATTTTCACATCAATTAAGATCTGGTAATACCTTTAGCTAGTAAAAAGGAACCTCGTAAGGAGAGGAGTGCATCAGTTTAATGTTCATATGGTAATTACCTATTTTGGGGTGACATTTAGTAGACTGAAGTTCACTGCTCTTCATTTTATCCTTTTGTATGGGGATTGCTGGAAAAGAACGTGTACTTAACATTTTGGGATGTGACAAAGGAAGAGAAAATTATACCCCTTGGCTTTGCTCTTTTGATCTTGTATTTTTACCAAGGTGAAAATGTAGTGTGAGTCAGATGCTAGCTGCAAAGTACATCTAGGCTATTTTTGTGTAGGACTTGCAGAGAAACTGATCATTCAGATAGCACAAGCATTTTTTTCATGGAGGAGAACTTTTATTTGGCACCTATTATTCCTTTGAACATTTGTGATTACTCAGACTATGCAGCTGCTTTGCAGCAGTCAGTAACTCAGCTGAGTTTGGTGAAATTGGAAATAGAGCACAGATATTAAATCTGCATTATTTCCAGTTATACCTGAATGTCAATTTAATCTGTCAGCAAATTAAAGTGACTGTGACTTGTTTTATTTTATTGTTTCATATGAAAGCAACATCAACACATCCATGACTTTTAAAAGCAAATAATTAACATGTGCCCAAAGAATTATAACAGGGCTATAAACCTCAGTTTCAAACCAGTGGTATTTACCTCCATTTTATCCCTCTTCATTTTAGCATTTGAGAATGAACAATTGGACATTTGAGAATTAGTGATTTTAATAAAAACAAAAGCTAAGTTTTCTGTCCCTTTGGGATGTTATGGTTTGTTTAAGGCCAGCTAAATATCTCTCAAGGCTTCATGGGGTGTTACAAGCAGGAAAGGGAATTACATGGATCCTTACTTCCTTACCATGAGTCTGTCTATTGTAAAATGAAGGTGTGGATATACAGAAGAAAAGTGAACTCATCACGTCTTCAAGTTACACATGTAAAGCTTGTGGTGACTTTTCTCTCTATTCCTTTTCTCTACCTCTGAAAAATTCTCTCTCATGAAGTAGGTAGATATCTGTTTTCAAAAAAGCAAGAAATTTTTGCCTGAGGAAAGAGAAGCAGCAAAAGGTGAGAAGAAAATGGGCAAAGAAAGAACTTGGATGCTGATAATGATGGAGCCTGAGAGGCATATTTAAAGCAGCAATTCGCCTTCTTTTCAGACACCCTGCAGAATAGCAGGAAGCTTTTCAAGGAGATTTGCTTGTGTTGCTGAGAGCAATGGAGGACTATTTCCTTTGAAAAAACCCCTTTATTTGGATGGCTGTATGAGAAGTGAAGCTTTACTGTTATTCCTGCAGAATGTTGCCAATAAAGATACCCAAAGAATTAATAAATCTCTTAAATGATAAGCTCTTAAAATGTATCATAGGTCAGGATTTGCATGGAGGCAGAGAGGGAAGAATGATATTATTGTACCAAGTAATTATCTGATCCCAACTGATGGAGAGGCATCTCCTGAAATTGTTAGTTGTGCTGCTGGCCATGGGTCTGGTGTGTTCATCACTTCTTATGCCTGAGCCTCTAGTACAGAACAGGAACCACACATTTGCTGATGAAAATGAATTGGATTTGTGCACTTGGAAGAACTACACCAGATGATTATAGTTGTTCTTTTAAAAATGAGTAATTTGCACTCTTCTACAAAATATGCTTTCTGGAATAATCATAAAAACAAAGTTTGCTTTTGAAATGAAGCTCCAGAATCTGTCTAGTGCAAATCTACCAGCCAGAGAAGTTCCTTTAGATTATACCAGCTTGAGGATCTCTCTCAATTTTCATTGTTCTGATACAAGTTTTGTCTGAAAAGAGAGGTCAGTAAAAGTGGCTGCAGTTTAAAGCAAAGTCTGCAAACAAATTTTTACTTAAAGTTGTATTAAGTGGATGGATTTTCTTTTAAAAACCATCAAATCTTGAAAATCCAACAAATTAACCAAAACAGTCAAAAATTTGTATTAGAGTTGATGATTTAATCTAGCTGAGAGCTCTTACATTTAAGGATTTTTCCAATTTATCTAAAACTGGTGTTATTGGTTTAAAAATTAACAATAACAAAGAGAAGCTTCACAGGGTTGCATCCAAATTTAAGTAGAAATGTTCACTTTGAAATTGAACCAGAAGTAGTTTTAAAACTTTTTCTTCCTCTAATATTATGGGACAGTTTGTGTTGAGTTAATTTGAGGTTCTGCCTTGATTTTTCCATTATGGAAGCGAGAACCAGTTGCTCACTACATTTAGCAGATCTGTCACAGTAACATTCAGATAGTTTTTTTCAGACTCTGAAACACCCCAATTGACTAAAGAGCAGTAGTGTAATATAGAGATATTTGCTGATCAGAAATATAACAGGTTCTCATCTCTAAAGGTCTGCTGTACCAGAAAGGGAAGATCAGATGTTTCTTCCTCTCTCAGAAGAGGAATTTTGTTATTAAAATGATTCTTCAGAGTGTGTTGCAGTGTCAGAAATCAGAGGTCATAAAGGTAGCAGACAGGGTTTATTTTTTTCTACCCTGCTGCTCTAATTAAAGGGTCAGAAGCAAATGGAGTCCCAGTTCCTTTTGGTTGTCAGTAAGCCTCTGCAATCTATTCAGAGTGGGTGGAGAGAAGGGAGGATAAAATAGACAAGTCCTTCTGGCTGCTGGTCTTTCAAAAGTCTTTCATCACTGTTTGCTTGGTTTTTGTCTGCTTTGCAAGAGGAAGGAGCAGTAAAATAAATAAGTGAATTTAAATTATCTTCCATCTGATGCAGAGAGGAATTCTGGAAGAGGAAGGAAGGAGTGCTGCTACTGTGAGTTGCAGAAAGAACCAAGAGTAGCTGTTTTGGTTTGTAATTGTCACTCTGCTCTTGCCTTTAACATTATTCAAATGAATGCATGCTTTTAAATTTCTTTGTTCCTGTTTTTCTATTTAAAAAATGTACTGGAGAAATAAACTCAGCAGGTGCTTAAGGCAGTGAGTGTAACTGCAGCTGCCCTCTGGGCTCTGCAGGGCAGCAGTTGACTCTCAGGAGCCAAAGGGATTGTTTATGGACCAGAAGGTGGAATGTGCTCTGTTCCAAGGGATTTGACCCAGGATGTCATGGTTTTAGGTGTCCTTACAGGCTGCTGTGCTGCAGAAATCCTGGGGCTGCTCTCATGGGCAGCACAATCATGCAGACTGTCCTTTCCTTGCACTGAGTGCTTGTGATTTGTTGCTTGTGATGGAGGCTGTGCCAATGTGTTTATATATATATACATGAGCATCTTTATGTACACATAAGCTGGACTAACAATGTGGTAGATAATTGATTTACCTCATTCACACTGTTAATTTGCGGAACCCATTGCCACAAGGACTGAGGGCTTAGGCATTCCTGAAATTGAGATGGTTAAATCTCAATTGTGTGTGGGCTGAGGTTGCAGAGGAAGCAGGACTTTGCTCAGTTTATGGTGATGTTCTGCTCCTGGCTGCCAGCTTTGGGTGTTTGGCTACCTGTTTTGTACTTGCCATATGCACTGGGGTGAATTGCCTGAAATGAAGGGTAGAGAGGGAATTAATACTTGAAGATTTGCTTCCTAATCCCATCTTCAGAGCATCTGGCTGAAAACATTACTGTTGACTGCAGAACTGGTAACATGAGTTGTGTTTCAGTGGAGTCAGCTCTCTTGCTGCTGTTTTCAGTTTTTATCTTAGATCTTAATATTTCATGTTAATCTTAAAGGGCTGTTAGCCTTATTTCAAGCAACTATTTGAGATACTTGGTTTACCTTTTTGGTAAGAAGTTTGAAAAAGGGGTTCAATTACTGATGTCTCCAAATGCATCTGAACAATGATGGCATTTCTAACTTCTTCCTGAGCATGGGATACAGGACTCATTAGGGTCTGGATTTTTTGAAGGTGGATGACACTATCTGTACCAGCTGTAGAAGACCTGGCTTTCAGCCTGTGGTGAATTTGTGAAGATTGTCTTTTTTTAATTTTCTTTTAAAAAAGATTTAAAATAAGTAGCTTAAACTGTGTCTGCTTCTATTATTTATCAAAATGCCTTTTGAATAATGTAAGCACAAAATTATGCATTAAAATTAAGCTCTTTTCAGTTACCATCATTGTCAAACCTCTGAAACTATTATTTAGGGGAGAGGAAGATAGTATAGGGGAAAAGTTTATTAAATCTGAGGTAAAAGGAAACTTTAATGGTGAACTGAAGGCCTGAAAACAGACTCACGTGATGAAGATGATTAGTGTAGGAAGTGATGATAAATGACTTTACACAATGCACAGCAAATATTTATGGCCAGGCTGGTGGCTGATTACAACCTCCTGGAGGCATTAGAGAATTTCTCTTTTATTCTGCTCTAGAGGAGCCATTTTGGGCAGAACCACTCAGGGACAGTGACTGCAGCCCCATGGAAGCAGAGGGAATGCAGTCAGTCCAGGTAGCTGATGCAGGCATTGCATTATCTCACCCACTATTTTAATTGGTGCAGAAATTATAAAAATATGCTGGGTGCCCCAACCAGAAGTGCTGAAAAACATGAGCTTCATGTGTGGTAAGGGGTTCTTACACTGCTGTAAGAGGCACATTACAGAAGGGTAAGTGGAACTTCCCTCCTAAGCAGTTTTTCTCAACCTTGTTAAATGCTGATCTTCCATCCTTTTAATTACAACAAGCTGGCATTCATGGCTGTGTGTAATCAAGAAATGGAAGATTTTATAACACCTTGTATCCCGTGACATGTGGTGAGGGAAAATATCAGTCTGTTTTATCCACGTGCTTCATCTGTCCCAGGGCAAGGTTTGTCCAGCTTTCCCATGACGAAGGTTTTCATTGCTTGCGCAGTTTCCTTGAACCTCCACATTGCCCGTCTGGTTTTGTTTCTGAAGTGAACCTAATTGTCCATTATTAGGTGATGTGTACCAATCTACTGGCCTGTGCATAATAAAACAACTGTGCATGCATTGTAATGGCATATTTAGCTGAGTGGTGTTGCTTGTTTTGTTGTGATTCTGCTGTTGCCAGTAGTTTCAGGATGCTATTGCAATATATTTGAGTCATGCCTGTTCCCAGGCCCCCATCCCTACTGCCAGACTTTGTGTGGGGCTGGGATGACAAGTTGTGGTGCTTTATGCATGATTAATTACTCTAAATACTTTTCATTCCTGTTTGAAGTCTATTCTAGAGTGATCCTTCCTCAATTTTTTGCTGCCCCTTTACTGGTTGCCTTAATCCCTCCTCTTCATTTATGAACCTTCCAAATGATCAACTATTGCCCCCCTGAAATGCTCAAGATTCTGTTGTTTGTACTCAAGGATTTCCAGGCTGAAAAATCAAATTGTGCTTCTTGATTTTAGGCCAGGGGAGACTTTAAATGTCACAGGAGTGGCATGGTCAGACTTTAGGGGTAAAGTTGGTCTACTGCTGATTGAACATATTCTGTGCTGGCTGTGAATTAACTGTTAGCAGGTCTGCTTTTTGACTAAAATGAAGAGAAAAAGAAAAAGGACACCAGTTAAAAGCACAACAGGTAATATGTGATCTCAGTAACTTGTAGGGTAGGTTTTAACCTGTACTCTTAGATGCAAGAAACTTGTGTCCCTTATGATTAAAGGATAAAGCTGGTGTTGCTGGTATTCAAAACAGAATTAATTAATTTTTAGGAATATGTAAAAAAGGTAGATACATTGGGCGTTTGGTCATCCCATTTTTATATTTGCCAGATTGACTATTTCATTTTCTTTTTGGGCTGGGATGTGCAAACACAGAGCTTCCCATGTTTTTTGTACTCAGCTGTTAAAACTGCGTAATTCTGCAGGAAGGTGCATTTTGTTGGGGAATTAGAAAGGCATTGAAATACCAATAACCACCCTAAGGGCCCTTTCTCCCAGATTACTCTCAGAACAAAACCTATGGATCCTCTAGGGATTCATATCCTCAATCTACAGTAATTCTTTTCAGAGGTGTGACCATAAAACTTTGGGGTGAGATGGTCTTTAAATGTGGGCCTCTAGATATTATTTGACTATGAATTCAGGTAAAGTGGACTCTGATAGGCTTAACATCCTGTTTTTCCCTTTCCATGACAGCTGTGTTCAGGAACAATGCTACAAGGAGAAGAGTCTGCCATTGCTGGGGCTGAAATTCTTGTAAAGGGTGAAGCAATGTACCATTCTCAGTTAATGGGAATGAACCATAACCATCCTCTATATTTTAGCCACCAAAGGTTTGGTTGCTTGTAGAGGCAGCAAGTAAAGGAACCCAAGAGTTGAGTGCTGTTTACACAGTGTTGTAAGTGAATGCACCATGTGAAAACTCTTGCTTAGTTTTACATTCAAGTGATTCTTCTTGCTGGGCTTTGAAAACTTTCAACTGAGATCTTCAGATTCCCACACTAGGAACATCTTTCCTGTTTGTCAAGGCTTTTTAAATTAAAGCTTCTGATTTCAGCACACATGCTTCTATTTGGCCTTGAAACTACACAGTGCCATTTTGCTTTCTTTGGGCAAGAATTCTTTTCTGTTTATTCTCACACAAAACAAGGAGAATGTAGTAATAAAATACAGTCAGTTCCTCAGCTGGCGTAAATCAGCAGAGTTCCACTGGTTGCCTTGATTTAAATCCAAATTTGATCAAGTCATTTCAAACAGGCTCACAGAATGAGTTAAGTTGATAGAAAAAAGTCCTTAGGTGCCTAAACCCCACGTCTAATTTTCCAGTAAAAGGGCATCAGCTGCTGCCTTGTGCATTCACAACCTCATATTGGCTGCTTATGGCTCAGTAACTGATGTTGGCTGTGAAGGAGACACTTGGCTGCTCCTTTGGCCAGTGGAGAAGAAATGTTGGCTGCTGGCTCTTGTGAAAGAGCAGAGCTATAAAATGAGGAAATAATAAAACATGATGAGTAGGTTAGGGTCACAAAATATTGTAAATAGTAGCATATTGGCCTCTCTGCTCTTTTTAAAGCACTTTGTATGTTGGCTAGCCAGCTTCCTGGATGTCTGCCTTGCCTTACTGTTTGGTTGTCTAAAGGTAATATATAAGGGGGAGGTGGGGGGAATAAACTGTTGGTGACCTTTTGTGTAAATTAAGGCTTGAAACAACTTGTTTTTTTGGAAATTGTTTCTTTTCAGACCTTTATCTTTGGCAATGATGCCTTCTCTGTCCAGCTCTCACACCCAGAAGTCTTGGTAGCATGTGGGACAGTAGAGACGAATTGCAGTGACCAGTAATTATATTAACATGTTTAGACTGGGATTTTCAACCTATCTGTTTTTGTGCAATTTCTGGTTTGTCTGAGAATTACAGGAAAGCAAATATCAAAGAATGGTGCAGCTTGTCAGATGCTGCTGTGCCAGGAATTGTGAGCAATTGCCAGCAGTGATGCACAGCCATGGCTTGGTGTTTACATGTGAGCTTTTTGCTTCACTGGGGTAAGCTGCCCTGGCTTTCATAAAGCCTTGAGCAGTCAGAAGATATGGAATCAGCAGGAGTTCTGCTGTCAATGGCTTTGAATGTATGATCATGTGTAAGCACTGAGCAGTGCTGGGTGTTCCAGGGTGAGGGACAAGAAAGAATAAGTATAAAACTGCAAGTCAGGCCCATTGCACTTTGTCTGTATTGTCTGTGTGGATTTCATAGGAAGGTTGAATGAGAGAGTCTAGGGCTTTACTGCTGAGTCTTATATGAATTACCTTTCACCTTGTAAAGGATTTGATTTCAAGCAAAAGCTTGGAAGTGTTTTGTGTTACTATCCTTTCTGCCCAAGAGCTCAATATTGAGGATTCCACATTTATTTTTGTGGATTTTCCTGAGCTTTTACCAGCTAATATTTTGTAATTCCTGGGGGGTAAAAAGAATTAATTTTTTCTTTCCATTTTGCTGCTGCATGCTAATACCAGGATAATTATGGGAGGGTACAGACAGTTGTAACAAGAAGAAATATTTGGTACATTTAGCTAGAAAGAATCTGCTTTTGAGCTTGGTGCTCAACACCAGTCAGTACCCATCCAAGTGAGGTAGAGAGAGGGGTAAAAGTCCTTCTGTGGACTGCAGGAAGATCCTGTGTGAAACTCAGTAGCCTGTTATTAGGGCACAATGGCTTTACAAGCCATGAGATCCTCTTTTGCCCATTCCCACCTAGGAATGTCCACCTGTGTGCAATTCCACCAGGTCTGTGGCCTAACAGATGGTCCTAACTAATGAAAGGAGTCATTTTAATTAGTCCATCTAAAGACATTTATTCACACTGGTGGGCTCTCCCAATAAAGTTTCAGTGGCTAGGATCTGTGCTGCTGGCTTCCAGCAGTCACCATCTGTTTGGTGGCAGAAACTGGCTGTGGCATCACTGCACGTATTTCCCACTCCAGTGGGCTGGAAACAGCTTTAAAGCATGGGGAAGGAGGGGGAAAGGTCTCCTGGTTGCTGCCTGCAGCAGTTTGAAAGATGTGGTGTCCCTGCTTCCAGACCTAGGATTACAACAGCTTATCCTGCTATCTCTAGCTGCAGTTTCAGAAAGCAGCTTTGGAAATCATGCTCGTTTCCTCTGGCAGCAGTTTTTTTAATATTTGAGAATACCTTAAGTGTGTTTGCTAAGGCTCTTTCTTAGGCTGTTGGCCTATTTCTTAATTGAATATAGAAAATTCCTCTATTTTTAATGACTGGTAGAAAATAATCTAAAATAATTAGAGTTAGAAATGTCATGCCAGTAATGCTTATTCTGGGAGTACAGGAGTTTGCATGTTAAAGAAACCTCACTGGATGCATATTAAAGGGAGCCATTTAATGGCAACATTCAATTAAAAATTGGGAGGGATTGTAGGGAGTTGGAGCAGTACAATAGAAGATTTGTAAGGCTTTATTGCCCATGACTAGTTTATTTGTGTCCTCTGCATACTGACAAACTAGTTTAGTTAAAGGGATAATTATGCTGGGAGAAATTACAAAATTTCCTGGAGAAGAAACACAGAGTAGGGATGAGACAGGAACTGTGGGAGTTTAGCATCCTTCAGGATAATTCTGACAGTAAGTGTTGTTTACATGTTTGATCTACTTACAGCCTTTCCCTGGATGACTCCTAGATCCTCCTCACTCCCAAACCCTACACAAACTATTTTTTCCCAAGCTTTAATTTTCAGGCCTGTTTTAATGAAAGCTTTTTATGGGAAAAGGATAATGGTAATACTAGATTTAATAAAGACTTCTGGATAAGGTTTGATGAGGCAAAGCCATGAGTTTGACCCATCCAAATTATTGTGCCTGATGCCTTCCTCTTCCAAGTAAATAAAGGTATATTCCATTAATTTTCTGATTTATGTGGTTTCATTTCCATGTCCTTCAGCTTTTGCTGAAATTCTTTTTCTGTGTAAAAGTTAAGGCATTGATGACATTAACATTTATCTAGGAAGTATTACTTAAAAAATAATCACTGAAATCATGAAACATAATAAAATAATAAGGTTTGGCATTATTTCCATAAGAGCCAAAGGCAAAGATCTGGTAGAAGCAGTGGTGCCCATTTTGGATCAGTGCATTAATTTTGATATCTCCTCCCTTCCCTGTGTTAATGTGATCAGATTTTCATTGTTAAATCACCTGCCGTTCTCCAATGGCCTGAAGGGCAGCCTTGAGGTCACATTCACTCCAGCTGTGAGTATTACTTGTGGAACTCCTCCTCCTTCCAACGACATTTGCCCACTGTTTTGTGGATAGTTGCCATTTTGTTGACACTGAGAGACTGACTTTTGGCAGATAAATGTGCCTGACCTTTCCCTGGAAGGACCCAGAGTTTCCTTTCCCAGACACAAATTAGTTTAAGAGCCAGCCTTGTGCCAGGATGTGTTCAAACCACTTTACAAGTGATGACTTCCACACTCCAAACCCTTCAACTTGGCTACTTAAGTTGTAATTTTTTGTTGCTGTCCTGCTTAGTCATGGGACAACATCCTGCTGTTTGACAACCACAGAACCAGGGTGTCCTCATCCCAACACAGCTCTGTTCAGTACAGATTGGCAAACAACATGATGATGTGGCTCTGGGCAGACCCAGCTGTAGCTGCAGGCTGCTGTCAAACACCACACACAGTCATGGTCACAAAAACTAAAGGATGTGCATGTTAGCCATGAGGAGCTTCATAAGGGAAATCAAGGGTGTGTGTTTGAGAGCTTAGTAATGAGTGTTTTATTGGCTCATGGGCTGATTGCAGGTGGAAACCAGGCGACAAATGACATGGAAGAGCTTCAAAATAATAATGTTCATATAAATTAATGGGAAAATGGGAAAATACCTCCTAGGAACTCTTAAGCAAGAAAAGAAACCTCTGGTTCAGGAAACAGAGCAGTAAGATTTGATTATAGATTTACTCAGCTCTAACATGTTTCCTGTGACACTCACTGCTAGCCATCACCTGAGATAGCTTTACTTGGCTTAGTTTGTTTCAGAGTAATCTTGATTTTATATTTATATATAGAAAAAATCTGCTTAAGATGCTGCACTGAGCCAAGGGCTCATGTCAGATGTTCTCCATTTGTTCATGCCCAGAAGAGTGGGATGGAGTGTTGAAGGTGACACTTTTAATGGCTAAAAGCAGGACTCATCAGAAGGAATTTGTCTTGGGCTACCTCATCTGCCAGTCATGCAGAGTCCCCCAAAGCCAGTCCCATTGTTCCCACACAGTGAGGAAATCCCAGAGGCTCATGTGGGTTATGGCTGGGAAGGAGAATGCAAGCCTAATTTGGACACAATCAAAGATGCTGTGTGATAAATGGTGAAAATGTTAGGCCTGATGGTTACTTCAGGCAAGCTTTAGCTAAGAATTACTGGAGAGCCTTTTGGGTGGAGAGGAACTGTAGGGGAAAATTCAGGTTAAAGCAGATAAATTATTTCTAGACCAGTTTTCTGTTGAAACTCTTCCTCTTTGAGGACATATTCATCAGAATCAAGCATTTATGGAATGTTTTTCCCCAGCTGAAAATTACTTTTTGGGAGAAAGGCAGTAAAGTGCTGCTGCGTTCCCATTTTAGCCCTTACCACGATATGAGAATCATCAATCTGGGTGATCCTTTGAAAAATTCTCATGTTAATTAGGTAGACTGAGATTTTCCCATATGGGTACCTTTGCAAGACTTATTGTCTAGTCTGAGATAGATCTCTCTGCCTCTGGTTTTAATAAAAATATCAAACAATGTCAGTTTTATCTCATTGTGAAACAGCAAAAAAGAAGGCAATTAAAGCTCAGGATCTTTCATGGCATGGGAAAACTGATTCATGTCAAGTTCTACTTCAGGCTGACTAGACAGCCCAGCTCATCTTTTAAAAACAGTATAATGAAAAGAGCTAGTAGCATGATAATAAACTGGACTGAAGGCTGGATTTGGTAATGACCAAGATCTTAAAATACTTGTAACTTTGGAAAGAACATCTTTATAGGGGGAGAAACATTAAAAAGAAGAGATAAAAATGAGGTGAAAACAGACATGAGGGAGATGGGAGTTTCCTTAGGAAGTAATGGGCTGAAAATCAGGAAGCCAAGAAAGATCTGTGTGATGTGAGAACTAGTGGAAGGTGAGTTGCAGGTGAGGACAGATTTCAACACGATCCTATGAGAAAGGAGGCATGATGGCAGGAGGAGGAGGAGGAGGAGATGTAGAGCAGAAGAGATCCCTGGTCTGACGGTCTGTCAGTCCAAACACTTAATCTGAAGGTTGTGATATCTGAGTTTTCAGTTAGGTTGGGTCTCAAGCCTTTAAGCTTCTGAGGTTTCACCTAAACCAGATTGATTATTTCTTTATCTATCTATCTATTTATTTATTGAAAAGCAATGCGGTTAGACCTGTCATCAGTTACTTTTCATGGTATTGAAGTGGTTAATATTCTTGCTGTTGCTATTACATTGCTGTTGCATTTATTGTACCATATGTCCTCACTGGGGTGTCCAGCTTGTATGAGCACCCTTGAATTTCTTAAATAGCCTATGTTATCTCAAATGCATAGACTGAGTTCAAGCAAAGCTGCTGCTTTCTTTCCTTTCACCTTTACACTCCAGATTAAGCAAAGGTGAGGTATGGTTTGGGTTGGTCTCACAGGCTTGAAGATCCTTTTTGTGAAATTCTCTGCTAAGAAGAGTTCAGTTCTAAGCCTCTTAAAAGGCAAATCCTGTGCTGTTAAAGAGTCTCATTTCAATGCTGATAGTAACTCACAACCTGTGAGGATTCTGTTTATCCAAAGAACAGGTGTAGCACTAGCCCTGACCTTCACTTATGCTCCCTTTGATATGTTGGAATAAGTTTGAGGCTTTTCTCCTACAGTAAATTTCTTCCAGTGCTTTTGGCTGTGGAGCTGGTTTCTAGAGAAAATATGCCTAGAAAACCTGACTGAGTTAACCTTGTTGGATTTTCTCTGTCTCTATCACTATACCATCTTGGAAGATTATAGTGATTCAGGGAGGTTTTAGTTGAAAAAACCTACAACTGAGGATGATCTGAAGATTTGAGGAACAGAAAATCTCAACAGATCTTTGTGAGAGGTGCAGCAATGCACATTTGTTCAAGTTCTTGGAATATCAGGCAAGGATCAAGTCTTCATTTAACTGTTTCAAACAGTAGAAGATATAATTTCTGCTTTTAGCTGCTCAAGTTGTAGGCATTTATGTTTGTGATATCTGAGCAATTTCTCAAAGTAATAAAGGTTTCTGAATTTTCTTCTCTATTTTACTGAATTCCTGTCATGCTCAAGTACCCAGGTGCTTGATTTTCAAAAAGCTGATCCTTGGTCAGATAGAGACAGATCTTAGGGAACACATTCTGACATTTTGAAGTTTATTTTACGTTACAGCAGAGCAAAATTTATCTTTTTTTTGTGTGAACTGAAGCTGGATTGAAGCTTCAGTTGCCAGAAAAAGCCCTATTTTCACTCTGAGACCCTGAAAATGAGAGAATTTCATCATGGACCTTGCCAATTCTATTATCAAAAATGTCATTAAAATCAGTAACATTCTATGCAACATCTTTTAACAGAAATTGCATGGTCAGAGCTTCCTTGAGCAGAACCATTCATTACTATTCCAGCCTGTGTACTTCATTTTTTAGAGTTTTTGTGGTTTGAAGTTTTCCAAATGATTAAGTTTCTCTGTGAAGGGGCATAAATCAGCAACATGCAGAACAAAAAGAGGAGGGAAAGAGAATGTGAAAATGGGTTGCTGGGAGAAATGGAAAAAAAACCCCATCATAATTACAATCCAAATTGAAAACCAATGCAAGGATATATTTTTCTTTTTTTAGCTGTCTTCATCTGGGTTACCCTTCCCTTTTCTTTCATGCACATCGTCTGAGCTTTAGCTGTAAAGCACGAACAAGAGAAGTTAATTTTAGCTTTTGTGAGTTATGGTTGTGCTTTTCATTTTCCTGCAGGTGTTGTGCACAGCAAGACAGGCCTGTTGGGTGTGTTTCACACTGCCCACAGAACAGTACTAACATGCAGCTGTGCAGAAACATCTGGACAGCTTGACTTGAAAGCACTTGGAACGTGTGCACGTGAATTTTTCCTCTAGTCATGCAGGCATGATATGTAGTGTGTTCCATGGGCCATTGCTTCTCTGGCCTGAGCAGCAGAGGACCTTGATGTCTTCTTGTTTCTGCTTTCTTGTTTTTTTTCCTTTGGCAATTTCTTTTTAAAATACTTCTTTACTCTTTCAGTAAGGCTGGAGCACACATGAGCTTTATATCTGGGACTTTTCTAATTATCCCCTTCTAGCTCTCAAGTCTTCCCCAACTTTCCCCAATCTAACCTTTTCCCCATCTTAGTGTTATTTCAGCATTTCTAGGCTTTTGAAGCTTGTCACTTATTCAGTTCAGTACCATGGCTCCTGTGATATCTTTAATGGAAAGTGCAGTGGATCTTTATGCTTTAATCCTGTTGGAGTTGGTTTGGATGCTGCAGCCAGAATTTTTGGGGCAGATATAATGTTTTTGATTGGTTCCTTGGAGCGTTTGGTGAAAATGGTCCTTCATGAGTTTCTATATTCTGATCATAACCTTTGCTTTGAGGGGCTTTGTGGCTTAGGATAGACAGAGCTGTGTTTCTTCTTTCAGAAAACAGGACAGCAGCATATTTTTATTTCTACTTTAGTGAAAGGCAATTTGACTCTTTCTGATAAACTTGACATCTAAACAGATAATGAATATTATATATATATATATATATATATATATATGTTTTTTAATTATTGCATTTGATCCAGCCACTACTGAGGTTGAAAGAAAGTTTCCAGATATCAGGAGAGAATTATCCCCTGTGTTGGAGTGGAGTTTTTCGTGGTGTGGTTTTTCATTGGTTTTATTTTTTCAGTTGCCCACTGAACTGTAGTTTAAGGCTATACTATTGGGTAACTACTAATTTCCATTCTTCTTTCAGGTGGTTGTGGCCAATGGGAATCCTGAGGTTACATTCCTGGCCATGTTTCAGGGTGGTAAAACATATTTTGCCTTTTCTGTCTTTTGTTTTCTCATCTTTTTCTGGGTCTTTAATAATCTCCCACTTATACAGCTTATAGTTGGGCTGGCTTGTGTGCTGGTGGGGAAATCTGGTGGCAGAAAATTGGAAACCCTTGAAGGTTTCCAATTTCAGCACCTTTGAATGTTTCTGGTTTTCATTGCTGCAGTAAGGACAAAATACTGGAAGTGAGGAGAGCTCACCAGCTTCCTGTTTAATTGCAAGTTTAATTGCCACTGCTGGGGATGAGAGCACTGAGGAAGTTACATGAATGGGACAAGTTCCTACTTTGCTCTTCATGTTGCTTCCTTTCACTTTTGTTTTGTGTGCACCAAACAATGTTAAAGGCTTGAAAGTAAATGCCATCCTTGCAGTGCATAGAAAGATACGAATTGGTCTGAAATTTTGAATAGTTCAAATGTGAGAAATTCAGCCTCAAAAGTGAGTTCGGTCTTTCCTTAAATGATCAGCCTATGTAATTGTAAAGAAAAGATTCAATTCCTAAAACTAAGACCTGTCTTTGAGAGTTTGATGTTTGCTGCCTGCTAATATCACCATTAATTTACCAGTTTGGTATTTGGAGTTGCTGTCATGAGATGATTGTTCTAATGAGTTAGAAGAACCATGGAAAGGAAAAACTATGTTAATTTCCTTATGTCTTGCAGCTTAGTTTTATCTGACAGGGATGTACTGAATTGGTGATTACTTAGTTTTTATCTAATGAGGGAAAACATAAGCAAGATAGATACTTATTTCCTTTGCTAAAAGAACTAGGAAATTTAAGCAAGCTGAATGTGTGTTTTGCTATTTCTGTCAAAAAATACTTTTCTTGCAATTACAATCCTTTTTTCATACTGACAAAGTGCCGCCAACCTGACCTTTATGAAATACTTTTTAAACTGCAGAAAAAATAAATAAACAGTTCCTGATGTATTTCAAAGGTAAGGCTGATGTTCCATCACTGGCTTGGCTGGCTTTCAGGATGGTAATTTGTTGTGCTATGGTGTTTACTCACTCTTATATGTTCAGTGTGAACACTCACATCTTATTTCCAAACTAATTTTTTGTGTCTGTGTGCACCCTGGTGAATACTAAATTACCTAAGCAGGTATTAGGCTAAAGACCTTTCCTTTCTCCATTGTTTGTAATAAAGTTGGTAGAGATGCTCTTTATATTGGGTGAGATGCTGAATTGGATTCTAGCCTTTGGGATTTGGCTAAATTCCGTCTTTTGTGTAGTGATCTCAGCTACAAATGAAGTGCCTCGTAAGCCCTTCTGTAAGCAGAGAACATTTGTTGAGAATTCAGAAGTTTCTGAAGCTGCTCTAGGTAGTATCAAAATTAAAGGTATAATTTTTTTTTAATTGGACTTCCAGCTTGGACCTACAACCAAACCCCAAAGACCTGTGTTTTGGGTCCAGAGATTTGAATCAACCTTCAGTGCTCTTGTCCAATATTTTGGAGGAGAGAGTTTGAAGTTGTAGTTCATGAGTAATATATTGTTTGTTGTTCTTTGAGAGTGGGTTATCAGTTACAGTAGGAGTTTATGTACATGGCCAGGCCCTGGAGAGGCAGTTCTGTGTCATCAAGGTTATTGTTTCGCAAATGTTTGGTGTAAGATGAGCTTTACCTGCTTAAAGCAATTTGCTGGTTGGCAGTACCACCTACATAAATTATTTCCTTGAGCTCCTACTGCAGGACAAAGCACTGTTACCCACTCTGGATTCCTGTGCCTTTTTAGGCAAAGACACTTTGTAAAGTCCAAGAACAGTGTCTTTCTGTTTTATTAATGGAGCAGAGTTTAAATCCTGCTTGACCTGTGAAAATCTGAAGACAGTCTTACATGTGTTAGTAACATCCAGATTGGATTAGTGTAATTCTTTGTTTGTAGTTCTGCCAGCATCATCATTTAGAAATTACCGCTTCAAAACACAGTAACGAGAATGATCTCTGGCACTGCAGAAATCAGCAAGCTAAACAATCCAGACTTCTCTCTTCAGAGGCTCCCAGCTCTAACGAAATTGGCTGGAACATCTGCTTTCTGTCTTAAACTCTTTAATGATTAGGTTCCTAATTGTTTGACTGGGTGTCTGTGTAAGCACAGACCCAGGCATTCTTGAGTTAATGCTGGACTTCTGGCACTAGACAGCAACACTGAAGAGATAAAACACAAGCAATTTATATGGAGCACTTTTTAAATAATGCCTTCTTTGCTGTGAATTTTCTGGGAGAGGTTTTTATTAAATTGGTTTCTTAGCTGCAGCCAGTGCAGTTCCTCAGCTAAATGGTATGTTGCAGATTTTAGGATTAGTATTTTAAAGAGTTGCAGCCCTAATCTGGGACACCTCCTTAGAGGTATTTGATGTATAGAGTCAGTTGTCATAGATGGAATAGTTTGCTGTTCCTTAATTAGAACCCATGAAGACTGAAGAGTGTCTGTTCATTGCTTTGTAGTTTGGGACAAAACAAAAGCAAATGCTTAACTTTAACCACATGTTCTGCTAGAACATAAGAAAGTATTCAAGTATTTCCCTGTGCACTTCTGCAATTATGTTGTATTGAAGTTGTTATGCTTTGCCAAGGTAAATGGGATTTCTGCATATTGTTTTGTACAATCCCCTTCTAATGACACCTTGGTGCTGAGGAATGCTTTCTGCTCTTTCTTGCAGCCATTGCATCTTTGCAGGTGAAGACTGAACCTATGAATTTCCTTTTCTGAATTTAAAGTGTGGGAAAATCACCCACTAAGGAGAACAGAATATCATGTGTTTCTAGTTTGTGTTGGTTCCAGCCACAGAAAACTGACTTTTCTCCGTGACTGTCCTTTTTTTAAAGAACTGATACCAGAGGGTAGGTCAAGAGTAAGCTCAGGGAAAACCTCGTTCAGTTTCAATAGTTTTGTTTTCAATATAATGGTTTTGTTATCAATATAATTCTGCATAGGTGTCATACAGTAAGTGGGTCAGCAGAAGTTTTTAGCCTTCCAGGATTTAAAGTTGTGGATATTTGTTCTGAGCAGTAATAACATGCCCTGTTTGCTGTTAGTAAAGAGGCAACAGAGGTGTGTGACATGGGAAACTTCCAGTGGGTTATTTATTCCCTCTCATTCTGGGTCTATCAGGCCACAGCATGGTGATAGTAGTGTAAGTATACTCCTACTTTCCTTCTTTCCAAAATATTTCCACAGCAGTGAAACTGTAGGATCTTAAGGCTGCCTGTGTGCTGTTACTTTTGGTGTTGTTTCTGTAATATCTATTCTTTTAAAGACAAATCTACCAAATACTCTTTTTTGTACATCAATCTTCTACTGCCTCATTTTATCTCATTCATAGATTAGTACTTAAGTTTTTTCTGTAGCTTTTTTGTGTGGGTCAGATATGCATTTTTGTCAAATGTCTTTTTAAAATAAATTCTGATGTTCTAATAACGTATAAGTGCTTTGCACAGTAAGAAAACATTATTGGAAATTTGAGTAGAGAGAACAAGAGAACATTTTATCTAAAAAATATGCTTTTCTTATGTCATTTCTTCAGTATCATCACGCTTTTAATTCGCTGTGCTAGACTACTGAATAGAAAAGCTAAGTGTTTCTGTAAGATGTTTATCCTTAATTTGTAATTACAGAAAAAAACTTTTTAAAGTGTCTGAAATGTTTTGTTACATGTGTTTGGAAATTTTAGGTAAAGCGCTCCATGTTTGAAAAGTGTGAATCCATCTAAATAATCTGTGAACGAGTTCACAGAATAGACCAACTTCAGTGAAACTATTCCTTGGTTTAGCTTTTGTGGGAACTGGAGAAATTGTGAGCCACCCCAAAATGTCCTGGCATCCAGGAGGGTCAGGTTTAGGAATACAGCAGTTTCAGGGAAGGGACTAGAGCCTTATCATCATAAATTGTGACCAATTTAGAGCAGTCCCTACCTTGATGTTTGCTGTGTACAGCAGATCTGAGAAAATTTGAATTTTTTTAAGGTTGAAACCACATATATTTCTAGTAAGCTGATAGTTGGCTATTCATGTGGTTTGGGGAAGATTGAGGACACAGAAAAAAGCAGGTTATTTAGCATGCACCAAGTCATATTAACTGCTTTTAACAAGTCTCAGGACTGAGGAAAGCATGAATGAATTTATAACAAAGGCTACTGGACCAAGTTCTGCTTTCCACAAAAGGTTCCTCCAAGACATTATTTCCAGTAGGGAACTCTGTACTTATCTGATTTTGCACCCAGTGCAGGTGCCTGCTGGTCACTGATTTTTACACAGCAGTGAAAAGGACAATCCACATCTCTTTTGCCAAAGTGGGACACACTGAGTGGATGAGATACAAGAAATCAAGATTTATGACAATCTAATGAGGTCTTCTCTGAAATGGGACCTTGCTGAAGCACAAACCTGAGATTTCTCATGGTGATACAACATCATTCTGTCTCCCAGCAGAGTGAAATAGCGTGAACAAATGACTATAATGGGCAGAAAAGAGACCTTAGAAAAAACATGACTGGCTGTGGCTTCCTCGCACATTTGAAGCTCTTCATTTTGTATCTGATTTCCTTTAAACGTGTGATACACATTGACAGCCTTTACTTAAAATTCTATTCCCCCAAATGATGTTAATATGTTGCAAACTATTCAGCTGGGAAATGTGCAGCACAATTTCATTCCTTTTAAGGGTTGAGAGGTCCTTATCTAATGTGTCTAACAGTTCATCTGTGAGGTTTCTCTCTACCTCAGACTGTGCCTTTTATTTCAAAGGAAATTGCAACAGATTTAATGAAGGGAACATTTTGAAACCAATTTCCAGTATTCTTTTCCTAAAGGGATTAAACTACTAATGTAAATGTTCACAATAAAGCAATACTCACACATATGATGAAATTTGAGATCCAATCATTCTCTGGCATTCACACACTTGGAAAGACTTGATTGAAATTAGTGCACCCTTCATGTGCCCCTGCCTTTTCCCTCGATTTGTCACACTATAGAGTGCATCAAATAGAAATTCCATCGGATTTTAGCTGATTTAACCCCTGCAGTAGACAGGTTATAATTAACCTCAGTTTGGGGGATGTGGTGGAGGTCATACTGTAGACCTACATCGAGGTACAGAATTGAATGGCAGTATGTATTTTCTTGGTGTAGTGTTCTAGAAACACACGTTAAAAGAAGCATTTCTCCAAGTGAGGAGATGGAATTTTTCTCTCTTAGGGGGCACAGAGAGCAGAGATTTTCTTCATGTTAGAAGCTTGAATTTATCAAAGTAAGGAAATGAAATGCCAGACTCCTGGTTAGAGTCAGACTTAAGTGTCTTTTTGGTGGGGAAATGGCATTTTATTTTCAGAATTAAAATGTTCTGACTGAAATATTTAATACAACACTGAGTTTTGTTTGTTGCTTTTGATGCTTAAAAGCAACTTTTCTCCCACATAGTTTTTGATGAATAAACATTTTTAGGGGTGTGATATCAAGCCAAACAACCAGAAAAGTGCTAGAGCTTGGAGATTCAGAATAAAAAACTGACTCTAGCAAGGATTAATAGTGAAAGATGGCAAAGAATTTCCCAAGAGATATGTGATGTGTCCAATAAACCAGAGACAGTATGGAAAGAAGTTGATGAAAAGCCTGGTGGTTGTTACAGACCCTGAGGGTGGTTAAAAAAAATATAGGTGAAATGTTTGTACCTGTAAGAAAATTACCTTAAAGAAGCCTTGGAGATTGATCATGAGGGATTTGAATTGCTCCAATATAGATTGCCATAATAACCATACAAAATCCAAGGGAAGCAGGCTTTTAGAGCTACTCCAGTGTAGTGCTGCTTCCATAATGCAATTTGTTGAATGGTCAATATAGCCAGAGGATATTTTGGACCTAATCCCTGGAAATGAATCAAGTGCTGTATGATTTAATAAGGCTGGAAAATGGGTACTACTTGTATCTGAGCAAAACCTTCTTGAGCTATCGTCCAATTTGGAATACTTGTTAAGAGGGAGCAGTAGATGAAGCAACACGAAAGTGACTGTGTGAGACTGTAAAAAGCCCTGAGATGTTTTGATTAGAATTCATCAGTTTACAGCACAAGGATGGGGTGGTGGCCAGGGGGATTGCAGCTGCTGTTGACCCCAGATACATGAAATAAGAGTGTGGACAAAGGGGCAGCAGAATCTTTTGTGGGAAGACTCCAGGCAGGATTGAAGCAACAACTGTGCAGCTTCCAACATGCAGCTGGCTGTATCCACAAATCTGTTTTAGAGACAATTGAGAGTAAATACAAATACTGAGCACAGAGAGCTGTGCAGTACATTCTAACCTGAGGTCAAGGGTTTTCCAAATATACTGGCAGTGGTGTGCAGATATGCAGAGATTCCCTGGTGAGCTGGGGCAGAGCTGGAGATGGAGAATGAGGAAACAGATGATACATGTCTGAAAAGGCAAAATAAAGCTTGCTTATCTATTGTTGGGTTTTTTTAGTCCTTGGAGAGGCAGAAGAGATGAAATGTGGCTCTGTCCAGGAGAGGGGTGAACTTGCTAAAATTTAGTGCAGGAAACCAAACCAAGAGAACAGACCAAGTAGCAGGGACATGCTCATCAAAAATTAGACAATTCAGAGGGAGAGATGAGAAGAAGAACTCTCTCAGTACTAAAGGAAGAAAAGGTATCAGATAAAGATTAATATGCCTCTATTTTCAAAAATTAGAGGAGCAAGAAAACCCAATGAATTTAAATGTCACACAGAAATGTATTTTTTTAATCCCAAGTGAGGAGCAGAGCATATTACACCACTTTTTGAGGAAAGAATTTCATACCTTTCCCTAGGACACATCCTGAGCCTTTGTCCATATTGGCAAAAGGATCTGTATGTATCTCTATTTTTTTAGGGATAAAGCTTTGTCTGATTTTTCTGTTTTTCTCTCAAGTGATTAAGGAAATAATACAGTGTGTGATGCTGCCTATTCTTGTATGTGCAGACCTGTGGCACAAGCAGCCTGATTTTGGTCCAAGAATATTTCTAATCCTTTGTGTGAATGTACAGAAGCAGCAACCATAGATATTGTTTAACATGTTATGCAATAAGTGAAAGAAATACCATGTGCTGCAGTGAGAGGGGAGAAATATTCCCTGTAATACTGGGTCATGGATAGCCTGAAATTGAGTTTAGGTGTATCCATCTTGTGTTTAGACTCTAATAAACCACAAGTTTCATGGATTTTTATGGCTTACTCTACGAGAACTAATCTCATTGTAACATCTTTGAAGAAATTATGTTTTCTTTTTAATGCCTGTCACGCTTGCCTTGGTCTTTTTGGATGATTAAAATTGGCAGGATTTCCAGTTAAGAGAAATCCTGCTCATGTGAGCTGTCAATAGAAGGAAACAAAACAAGCCCAGAAGAGTTGTGTAACTTGTTCAGTACCATGTTTCAGTAGTGATCAGAGATAAAAGATTAGTTACTTGAATATAAGTTTCCCTGATGGCCCTGCTGCCCATATCTGTTGTTGGCAGACATTGTTAAGAGGAGAAAAAAAAAAAAGAAAAAAAGAAAAAGAAACAAACACTTTGAAACTTCAAATTCAAAATGCTTTTGTTTCAGATGGGCAAATTATGCTCCTGGTATTCATCCTGCAGATTCTGGAAGGCTTAAAAGTTTTTCCATTTTAGCATCCCTAGGAAACACTTTATTATGCCTGCCTTGGCCCTTTATGTTTTGTGTACACAATAAAGAAGAGATATCTTTTATTTCTTGAGCATAAAAGACTGGTTACATAAAATATATTTTTCCATCACATCTCATGACTGTTACCTGTTTTTTATCTCAGGCTAGTGGAAAAATGTGATTTCTTGGGTAATGGAGCAAACTAGGGGGTATCTATTGAAGGGAACAGTCATGCTATACTGACCAGGAATAGGATTAGGTGGGCAGCTATAGAGGTGGGCAGCTATACCCTGAGGGTATCAGTCTAGTTTATGACTGTAGTTAAAAATAAAACAACAGGCAAACTGGATACTCACATCAATTTGTGGAGGCCTAAAAGATGGCTAAAAATGTGAACACTTCTGTTCCAAGTGCATTTTTCCTGTGTTTTTATGTATCTTCAGACTGGGTCATATTCCTTGTGGGAAGATTTTTGATTTGAGAGAGGATGACAAAGTAGTAAGCAGCATGATACTTAGTTTTGGCTATCTTTTGAAGGTAGATTGCAGTATATCTGTGCTGTTATTTTTTTTTAATCTTCCATTGCATAAATTTGCTGCTTAAATGACAGTTACCACTGTTAACTAATTTTTCCTTGTTTTATTAAAATAAACAACTTGTTTTACACACCTCTTCCTATGTAGCTACATTCACCAGGAATAAAAACTGCATTTCATATCACTCAATAAAGTCTTTTATTTGCAGCTGCAAAAAAAACCAAGCAGCACTGACCAGTTAATCAAAAAGATCCTGTAATGACCTCAGGAAACTGAAGTGTGTGGAGACTTCATCCATGTCTTAATAATGGAAAACCATGGAGTGTTAAGGAAAAGCTCTGGTTCAGCATGTATTAGTATTTTGACAGCACCCTATACTAATGCCAAGCCCTGTCAGCTTCATCTGTATGAGTGCAACAGCCCAGCAATGTCCTTACAGAGCCAGGGTGCATAGAAGCAGAGAATAATGGAAATGTCAGGCTGAAAAGGACTTTGAGAAGCAGCTGAACCCACTGCTCTGCCCTGACACAATGTGGGTCTCTTCTGGAGCTGTCAAAAATCTTCAGGCACGTGTAAGGACAGTATAGGAGATTATATGACCTTTCTTGGCAGCCTTATTCTAGTGTGTCACCAGCTTTAGTGGTAGAAAGTTTTTCCTAGACCTCATTCCAAACTTTTAAGATGCAATTAAACTGAATCCTCTGGTTTACCTTATAAACACAGGAAGATTTTTTTTAATAATTGACCCTCATTTTTTTTTTAATTACTTTTTACTCTTTTTACTTTTTTTTTTTTTCTCTATGCCTTGGGAAAAAAATTGACTTTGGTTATAGGACATGGATGAAATATGTCAGAGACAAGCAGTGAAAATAACTTAGTGTCTGGAATTATTCTTCATTCTGGAGTTGAAATGGGATGTTTTGTCATGGTATTTTTAATGCTAGTGTTCCATTTCCTTAATAGAGCAAAGTAAAGTGGTCAGCTTGAGCACAATTTTCTAATTACATATGGGAATATTATGTTGACAAACAAGAACTTATTGCTCCACCAGCATTTTGAAGTACCATCTATTCTTCACGATGAAGCATTTATAAGGCAGACCCTATTTCCAGAGCATTTCATTTTTGCATGACTAATTGCATGTTATAAGTTACAATGGCAATTTGTTTCTCTTGAAAGATGCTGCCCACATCTCTCACACCATATATTGATTTGTCTGGAGACAGTTAATGAAAGGAGACCAATTGAGACACTGTTTTATTTCAGAGATCATCTGCAGGCGTGGCAAGAAGAATATAAATAACTGTAAGAGAGTGGAAAAAAAAGGCAATCTGGTAAACATGCTTCCAACTCTGGCTTCTTCCATGGCAGCTCTGAGCTGGTGATTCCCAAAGTTCCCCAGCTGCCAGATATTCACTTAAATGGGATTCATGGGTATCAAGAGCCACCACTGAATGGCTGGAAAACATTAAACTGAACTCATAATGGATAGTGTACAATAAAAATGTACTTCTGGAGTTTTTAGAGAAAGAATCTATCTACTAAAATTATTCAGCTCTTCAGCGTTTCAGGATTGTTTTTCTTAATAGTAATGGGACACTTGAACCTTCACAAATTGCTCGATAATACAGCCTGAGAAAAGCAATAGATGTTTTACAACTGCACACTCCTTTCTGAGTGATTCCTCTATCTCCTTTCCATTTTTGTCCTCTTCTGTTGTGTTCTGACCTTTGCATTTGGTGTGTTTTTCCTGTTATGAGCAAGAAACCATTTTTTATTTGATTTACAGTAACGTGTGATTGACTGGACATGCTGCTTTACTATTGCAGAGATGGCTAGCCCTCTCACAAACATATACAAGGGTACACAAGCCAAGAAACAATACTTCTATGCAAATAAAAGAAGTTAAAATGTCTGATTTAAATTTCATTCCTGTAGCAGTGCCCTAAGGTTTAGTGTTATATTTATTGTCTGTTTAATCACAATCGAAGAAGTACTTGCAAATCTAATTTCTCAAGAACTCCACTTGCCAAGTCTGAGTCTAATATATTTCTCTTGGGCACAGCTGGGATGATTTCTGGGTCATCAGCTGAAGGAGCATTTACTGTGGTATGATGTGATATAGCAGAAAGTGTGGAATATCCCTTTTGGGGCTGCTTTTTAAGAAAGAGGTGACAAAACAGGAGGTGAGAAGAGTTCATGGAAATCAATACAAAGACTAAGAAAATATGGCTAATGAAGGAAGGCTGAATAATTTTATTTTATTCCTCTAAGGATGATACTGAGATGAACTTTAATATACTATTTGCACTTTTTTAGGCCCTCAGGTTGGGGCAAGTTATGTAACTGGCTGAAGTGAATTCATGTAAGAAATATTAAGAGTCAAATATTGCATATATGATGCTTCCCACCCCCAAGAAAAAATAGTTGGCCTCTTTCCTGGTGTGAATTAGCATAATCCGTAAAAATAATTTGTTTTTACTTAGGACTGAGACTTTGTTTGACTTCAGAAATGCCCTTCACCCCTTCAGTGTTTTGTCCTGAAACTTCATTTTGAACTCCTACTTGGAGGTCACCACTGGGATAAAGCCATGGTGCTGGTCATTGTACCTCTGTGAGAAAACACACATCCCAAAGGTGATTCCAAAACCGTAAGAAAGAAACTGAGGGCACACAAAAAGACTGAGTACTGTATTGGGTCAGTGAGAGAAGAAAGCTAAATTTGGGTTCCCTCATTTTGGCCTTTTCGAAATCATATAGCAATACTCAAACCAAAGGTTAATTTGTCACCCAAATGTGTGTACTGTAAACTGGGGGATCAAAAGTGCTGCCAAAAGTGCTGCTGAGTGTGTTCAGTGTGACCATGACACCAAAGCTCAGAGGCTCTGCTCTTGGCAGCACTGGTGCAGGCATCAGTCATAAGTGAGTTAATCCCTTTTAAGAACTGACTGTAAATAATCCTTTCTGACTTTACCTCGGCAGGGCACAGTGTTAATTTATTTATTTAGCTTGCTGCTTTGTTTTTATAAACCACAAAACAATGTGAAAATCACAGGATGAGAGCTGCTTGGGCTAATGCACTGAAATGTGAACTCTTGCTCTTAGTCATTAATGGAAGTGTTAAATGTGAGAGGAAAATGAGGTGATGTTTAAAAATTTGTGTGTTGGAAGAGACTGGGAAGAGCAGCAATTTAAAGAGCTTTCCCTGAGCATCAGGGAATATGGTGATTCTCACAGGATCTGATAGTGAGAAAGAACCAAAGGTATGCCTGGAGCCATATTCCAGTTATCCAGCCTTGTAAGGATTTGCATTTATTTTGTGAGCAGACGATGGGGCTTTTCTATTGAGTTCTTTCAGAAGTCTCAGAAGAGATTCAGTGTTAAATATTTTAGGATGATTGTCAGAATTTAGAGCTTTGTTTTCAGAGCTACCATGTGCTATTCTGTTGAAGATTAATTGCTTTACTACTTGAACTCTGAGTTATGTGTCTTGCTCCTGAAATCAGGATATTTTACTGCCCAATTTCAATAGTTTTATCTATTGAAAAGATCAATTTAAACCTCACAGTTTTGAGTATTTAATTCTTTTCTGAATAATGAGCTATTTAGAAGCTTAGTCATGAAATAGAAATTAATTATGAGAAAACAAAGCACACTGTTCTGTGGACTGGAGAGGGAGGGAGCATTGTGTGCTCTCCAGTGACCTTCAGTACATCAAATTCAAATGTTTCCAATACTGTTTATATTTCTACATTTGTCTATGTTTAGAGGGAAAGAAACATTTAGGAATTGCTGTACTGGATTAGATTAATTGCCCATTTAGTCCAATACTCTGGGCATTACCAGATGGATTGGAAAATACATGAGAAATCTCACAGTAAAACATGCCCAGCTTCTGTCAGTTGATAGGTTAAGCCCTGGAATGTGAAGCTTTCTGTTTATTATCAGTCTTTAAAACAAAAAAATCGTGCTTAATGTGAATGTTTTCTCCAGACTCTTGTCTTGAAGATGGGAGCAGACTGCAGTAATAGATTTATTCCCTGTAGACCAGGAGGCTGTTGTTTTTTTTTTCTGAGACAGAGTGGCTCTCAGCTCCCCCATGGGAAGGCAGAACTCTCTCTCCCCCCCCTTTCTTGGTGCACCATCACGGCAGAGTGGAGAGCTGCTGCTGATCGTCTCAGCTTTATAGTTGGTATTTAAATGAAGCCCCTTAATGGATGTCATAAAAATCCCAGCTAAACAGAGAGGCTATCTTATTCATAATATTATTGTGTTGGCTGAAACCTAGAATTTTGAGCAACTTATTTTATGAGTAGCAATTCTGGAGTTCCTGATAAAAAGCAAAACAAAACTTCTAAAACGTGTGTTGCATTTAACTTTGAGTTGAACAGAGGAAGACAGCTGAGTGTCCATTTGCACTGTGCTGAGTATCCAAAATTAGAACAAATATTGAGGACTGAAGAACCTGGAATGAGTAGCCTCAGACGTTAGTTCCATCTCCCTTAGATGAATGCTGAGCTCTGCTTCTCACCTTCTTTGGTTGACCTGGACATGCTGGCTACCTGTCACAGTCCTCCTTGGTGTACAAAGTACACTTCCACACTGCCTTTGTAGCAGAATTGGACACACTGACCCCAATAATGTGTTTTGGTTTTTTCCCCCAAGGCCAGTATATGTACAGAGAGCATTTAAAGGATGCTTGCAAATTATTCAGCGGATACAAAAAGCAAACTTGAAGTCCCACAGAAAAAGCTTTTCTTATTATATAGAAGATGTGGAGGGAAAAAAGTAACTTTAATTTACCTTTTGTTTATACAAGGTCTCTTAGCACCTCACTTAAATTCACATACAGCACAATACACTGGATTTCTATGGTAGCAATATTTATAGTTCAAACCATTAATACCCCTGGAGCAGATGTAATACCTGATTAAGGCTGACCAGTGCTTTCTTTGGGGCCAGATTGACCAGAAGGTCTAGCAGGGAACAGCTGTGACAGGGCAGGATTAGAAGGGGCAGAACTCTGTTGCTTTCATATCTTGTAGGGCAATTTAGCATTATATCTTTTGGTAATTTTTTAATCCTTCTGCAATCAGCCAATTCAGATGAGGACTGCAGGTATAATTTCCTTACTCTTCATGTGTGATCCTGAGAGGAACACCCCATTTTCTGTGATCTAGATTAGAGCAGGATTAGTTGTGGAGAGCTTTGCACGAGTAGACATGGGAAGAGCTGGTTCATACCAAGGTGCTGAATAAGTGGCTGTTAATCCAAAGGGTAGGAGTTATGTATCATCCAAAGCAGAAACCAGAAGTTACAACCTAGTTATAAAAGAGAAACAATCACTGAGTTAAATTGCTGTTAATAATTTATTATTATAATACTAACAAAGGCAACACAAAAGCGTAAAGTGTATACAAAAGAAAAAAGAGCAGATGAGTGAGAGTTCAAACAGATTAAAAGAATCAAATTGATCCATAGGATTAACTGCAGGCACTCAAGAATGAGTATGTCTTAAGATGGGATTTGATTGAATAACAGCATTTTCTGTAGACCATCCAGAACATGCTTAGAGTGTGGTGGTAGAAACCTGTTTTGGAATGGCCCAGACTGCAAAACTGAGTGAAAAAAAGTGCTGAAAAATTAAGTGTTCTTCCTACAGAGTCAAAGATCTTGATCCCCATATTCAAGTTTCCCTGCGACATACCACAGGGAATGACTTCTGCTTCCTTTTTCTTCTAGACAAGTGTTCACAACTTTGAAATGCAGCAGAAGAAAAGCCTTTCAGCTGTAGAAGTTTCTTGCCCTCATTGCAGGAACTAATGGTGAGGTTTGATTAGAAATGGTGTGTTTTTTGTTAGCTGTGCTGCTGTAACTTTGTTCAGCCTGTTGGGTGGCAGCCAGGCCACTTTCCCAATAAAATCACATCTTATCCAGGCAATTGTTGGGACTTGAACTCAAGCAAAAGAAATTTGTGATGGAGTCTTGACGGTAAATGCCTTCAGCTGAAGTGTCATTACAATATTTTTTTAAGGAAGTAGCTGAACAAACAAAGACTAACACGATTGTGATGTGCAGTTTTAGGACATGGAGACACTTTCTAAATATGATAGCTCAAGTTTGTAAAAACATGAATAATTCTCTGGTAATTAATAATACATTCAAAAGATTCTGTGCCTTGTGCTGATGGCAGCCAGAGCCTGCTTCTCACAAGGCTTGCAGGACTTTCTGTGGCTGTTCCAGGCTTGGAAGCATCACCAGGTTATGAGTTTAGCTGGTTGGTACATACAGCTATCCTGGAGAAAATGAGCAACAACTGAAAATACCTCAGGACTTAAAAAATCTCATTTTGTGTAAAACTCAGTCTGAAAGGGAGTGTTTCTGTGGCTTCACTTAAGGTTTGTGAGATGATACTTATCTGTCTGGTCATGTAATACCTGCTCTATGCTTTGGAAGGGCTGCCAAGAAGGATTTACAGATTTATTTGGCGGCATGACACAAGGATATGGAGCAATACTTCTGAAGCATCCTCCCGAATGATAGGCTGCTTCTCAGGTGTTCACTGAGCAGTTTTAATGGTTGCTTTTGTTTGTTGTTATCCTGAAGCTGAGTATGGATGCAGTTATTAATTGCAGCGTTCTCCAATTCCTGATTTTACTTCTCTGCTGTGTCAACCATTGCTAATGAAACCTCCTTATTACAGGGGTAACTGAGTCATACCTAAAAAATACCTAAAGGTGTCACAAGCCTTGAATGAAACCTAATCTTGCAGAGCACTGAAGACAGTTCTAAATGTTGTCTTGAAATACATGAGCCAGAGAGCAGAGGCATTAAGCCAAATTAGGTAGTGATGTCCAGATAAATTCAAGTGATCTCTAGCAGGTAATGATGAAATTGGCTCACTTGAACTTCTGAAAAGATATTCCTAACTCTTGTGTTCTGTACTGAAAAATGAATCCAACAAAATGATTCAAAATTCATGGTTGCCAACTCTTTTATTCTCCTCTCTGTAAGGACTTACATGTTACCTGATTAAACTTCTCTTTTTTTTTTCTTTTTTCTTTTTTTCCACACGAGTGCCGCAAGAGCCATAATTATTCAAGTATGATTTGACAGTATGTTTGTGTAAAACTGTTGCTTTTTTTTTTTTTTTTTTTTTTTTCCTGGAGTGTACTGCATTATTCCTTCTTTGGGTAGCAGAAAATGGATTCTTTTGATTAGGCAGATCAAATGTCTGCTGAGACCAAATGAGCATAATGCTGACTGCAGGCAGGATTTACCTTGGGAGCAAATTGGATGAAACACCCCTACCACTACTAATTGGCAGAGCCTGCCCACTCTGGGCTCTACAAACTGATATTCACCACATGGCTCTGCAGTCCTTGCCCTTCAGACTGGGGCTGTTCTTAGCCTGGTGCACAGGAGGCTCTTGGGGCAAAATGTTTGCATTTATAATTTTGTTCCATGACTGCTCTGTAATAGCCTGTGCTTTGGAGAACAGTCTCATCAGTGAAGGTTGTGGAGGCAGAACGATTTAGGAAAGTAGCCAAAGAAGGGCTGTGGGGAAGGTTAAAGCAAAATTAACCGAGAAAAATTAAAATGTCGTAAAAAATCATTACTGTTTGAGTGGCAGTGTGGAATAGACATAGAAAACACCTCTCTGATTTGTAATTTTTGTCTTCAGTCTGCTGTTTCAACATCAGGATATCTAGTGCTGGAGGTTGCTTTCATATCAATCACCACAGCTCCCTCGCAGTGGGGTTAGCATGTGGCACTGTAGCTATAAGAAATTATTTCTACCAGGGCAGAAATAATGGTTTACAGTATATCAACTTAGTTTCAGGAACACACAAGACATAATTTACATGAGTTCTTCTGACAAATAGAAAATGAACTGTAGGTACTGTTCTCCTTATGGAAGCTGAGGCCAGACTAGAACATCTTTTTAGTGTGAAAAGACTCTGTTAAAAGGTTTCTGTGATTTGTAGGCTTTCTTTACAGCTTAGTGTTGGCATAACTTAGTTTAATATGTATGTTTTAACTGGATCATTTAATTAATAAAAAAAGTCTCAGTCCTGTAAAAATGTAATTTGTGGTAACTCCGAGGGCAATTAGAGTACCTAGTAAGTTAGAAAGGTCTCAGGTGGCCCCAGCCCTTCAGCTACCATGCACAGAGATGTAATGGAATTAGATGCTCGTACAAGTGTGAACTGACTTTTTATTTCTGTCTGTTTCGGTAAACACCATGGATCTGGTTGAGAAGTTTCCAGCAAGACTCAGTCACAGGCAAATGTCAGTTTTTGACTGAAAATTATTACAAACTGATGCATTCAGGAAAGGAGTTGTCAGCGAGTGACAAGTTTTTTATGAAAAATTTCTTCGAAATGGTCCACATATTCTAGGGTTACGTGTGTTCAAAACCACTGGATCATGGAGCTGGATTTGGTACTTGCACACCATGAGCTTTCATGGAAGTCTGCAGAAGTGGTTTTTTTTGTTAATTCTTTTTTTTTTTTTTTTGTTTTTTTATTCAGCTGGTTTTCTGTAGGGATGTAGAATCACAGGAAACCACACTTTTGGTGCTTTCTTCTGAATATTGGTGTAGAAAATGGGTATGTGTGGATGCAAGCAAAGATTCTAGGTTAGTCACTTTATGAGAGAAGAGTTAAAGTTCCATTCTGCTGATATCTGATTGGGGGGTTGATGAAAGCTGTGAAGATGTTGTGGAAAAGCATAAATGTGTATGGAGGCTTGAATGTTTTCAGGAGGAAGAACATCACCTCACTGCAGCATGAAGAGGTTTTCTGGAATATGGAGTAATGGTCAAAGAAACCACAACCCCAAATAAAACTGAACCAACTAGCAAGAACAAGACTTCAAAGTGAGAGAGATCAGAAACCCTAAACAGTGTTTCATGAGAAATACCAATATCCTCATCCTGTGTGATATTTAAAACCCAAAAGCTGTTTGAATCCACAGAAGATTGTGGCTCTGATACAGAGCTGAATAAATCCCTTTTGTTTAACCTGTTTGGAAAAAACAAGCAGCATTTCTGCATCCCAGGCTGATGGCACAGAGCCAGCAGATGTAGAAAAACAGTCAGTGACTTTGTGTGATTTTTGTTCACGGCTAATGATAGCACATTTTTAAAGGAGATGTTTTATGAAGAAACTGTTTCCATAGAAAAGCTCTGTAGATAAATATATGGATCTGCTTCATTTTTGAAGAATGTTTTCAAGACTGACAGCTGGGGCATGTGTTGTGGCTCTGACTGCTGAAATTTTATCTTCTGTTGGGGTACCATGGTGCTAGACATAAGGCCACAGCAAAATCAGTCTTAGCACTGTCACTTGTAAACCTCAGCAACAGATGAGATTCAAATGTGCTGTCAGTGAACCTACAGCTATGGTTTCCAATAAACTTATTCTTTGAAGGCTAGTAGCAGTTTAATGAGAGCAGGAGTGTAGCACAAAACGTAATATTGGAAAACTTTATTAGAGAACCAGAGTTGTAATTCATGGTGAGAAATGAATTTGCTTGAGAGGAGATGAACAATTTTTAGCATCTGAACAAAATTCAAAAGGAAAAGAGGATTGATCCAGCATGTGCAATTAAACAGTCACATCTAGTGTTTAATTAAATTGTTCTGTTATAAGGTGCCACACTTCCTAAAATCTCAGAAATAATTATTGATCATCAAATATTCTGCCACTTCTGTGTTTGTCATCAGCTGAAACTGGTGAATTATTCATGGATTTCATTTTAATACAGTAAATGCTTTCTTGTGATCAGTATCTGTGCCAAATGTCTAAATGTAAGTTGTTTTATTTCTTACTCTCTCAGTACAAGCCTTGGCTTGCTTACAGGGCATGCTTGTCACTCCTTGTCACTCTAGAGTGGGACAAACCCTGCATTTTTTTTTTCCCAGAGAAAATATACAATAGCTTCTCTGGAAGATGTTGCATGAGAAAATATGATTTTAGGGTAAAGAAATTATGGGATAAGATTTTCAGGTTTTTTTTTTTTCAGTTTCATAAGATGAGCAGGAGAAGGGAAAAAAACCTTCACAATCAAGACTTCTCGGAAGAGAAAAGCCAACAACTGCTCTAATTTACCACAGTATTTGCATATTTTGCATTATAGTTGTGCAAACAGGAGAGATTTAATCCTGCCTTTAAGCATATCTTCATAAATGCATTATAAAGCCTTCCAGAAAGAATAAAATTGGCTGGAAATATACAACTTTTTTTAGGCATATCAAATTTATTTTAGTCTGCTCAGAGAATATTTATAATCAGCACACATTTGCACTTCTTGGTAAGAGCATTTTAGCAAACTTTACATTTAAAGACTTTTTTTTTTTGTCAATTGGATTTTTTATGTCTGAGCCAACACGTGACTGTATTTGTGTCTCCATATGAATAAATAATGAAACAAAGAGCAAGTTATTTGGTCATGAACTAGTTTTATCAACTACTTTCAAACTCACTTGGAGGAAGCTTCTCTCAGTGTTTGGTGTCAATGTGTAAACAGTAGTTTCTGTGGTGATGTAAATAATGGTTTAATTTGCAGGTTTAATTTAATTTTAGTGCTATGATATTGTCCCTTGGATTAGAGAGGCAAAGCAAATATGCTGAGACAAAGGGCCTCTTTTTTTCCCCCCTCTTCACTGTTTCCTCTAGTGCTGCAATACCTCTGTGAATGATGTAACTCCTATAAAACTAAACTTCAGGGATAATATTTTTCATGTTAAGCAAGCCCTTTGATTTCTGGGAAGACAGGTGAGGGTTTTGGCACATCCATGCAGCCTGCAGATACTTTACATGGATACTGAGTTTGTGAAATTCCATCCACCTAGGGACTGCAATTATGTCCTTGTAAGAAACTCTCTCTTCTACCTGTGAGGCTTGAATGGATTCAAACTCTAAAACTGTTGATTTTGCAGTGAAAGAGGGCTGTCAGGAAAACATTTGCTCTCTTCCCTGACTCCTCTGAGTCTGTATGGACTCTTACAGTGCTAAGTACTGAGATGAAATGTAGTCATGAGCACAAATCTAGAGTCATAGAATATCCGGAGCTGGAAGAGACCCACAGGGATCATCAAGTCCACCTCCTGGCCCTGCAAAGGACAACCCTAAGAGTCACATCAAGTGCCTCAGAGAGTTATCCAAGCACTTGAATTCTGGCAGGCTTTGTGCTGTGACCACTTCCCTGGAGAGCCCATCCCAGTGCTGATCCAAAACAGAACTAGGGCCTAGACCGAGCTACACGTTGTTGCTTTATTTCTGCCAGGGAGATTGATGAGAAAGTAATCTTTCTCCCTTGGTTGCAGAGTCAGTTTTTGTAGTTTGTTTGTTCTCCAACTGCTCTGTTTGGCTCTTTGGATATTTGCCTGCCTGTTGTGTACCCAAGGCATGTATCTCTGGTGAGTCAAAAGGCTGCACAGAAGAGTGAGGGATCAGTTTAAAAACACCACTCCTGAGAAACACCTTATTTTTGTCCAAATCTGTGCATGTCGATATTGCCCTTTGCACAATGGAGCCACTCTAGCACTGCTGTCACAGACCCCCTGCAGCTGCTGGGATTGGCTACAGATGCCTTTCTTCACTGGAATCTCCACAGGAATTTCACTTTTATGCACTTTCCAGATAGGCTGTGTCTGTGAGGACTGAGGGATGAGCAGCTCACATGCTGTTGTGCGAGGAAGTCAGGGCAGAAGGTAACAAAGCCAGCTGCTCTACCATTAACGTGGAGCATAAAACACAGCTCTGGGACATGTGCCTGTCATTTCTGCAATACACTGACAAAGTAAGGTTTCTATTGATTTAACCTTCCTGCTGCTCTAACCCTCAATTGTTATGAAGTTCTTCTGCCATTTGGAATTGTTGTGTGATAGAGCTTTGCTATTCTCAAAACAGAAAAAAAGTATCATAAAAAACCCCAACCAAACAAAAAAAGCACATCCAGATGCTTTTTTTGCTTTGTTTTATTTCTGTAAGTGGGAAGTGTGTTCATCATGAGAGAGTGTATCTAGGCCAAGTTACAGCATTTGACTTCAAGTTGTCATTCCAAAAGAGACAGCCACTTACATGTCTCTCTGTAAACAAATAGGCAGAAACCCAAGATTTTTCTAAGAAAATCATCACAAAGGAGAAATGGCTTAGACATTGCAGTAATCCAGGGAGGTATGTCTGCTCTTCCTGTGGAGAACTTTATAGCTTGTTTACTAAGCTGAAATCTGTCTCTCACTTTACCAAATGCTTCCCAAGATGCTGACTTTGCCGAACCATGTCCCCTTTATTCTTCACTGTTTATTTCTCTTCCTGCCAGGATGCCAGAGTTGTTTGCATGTTTGCAATATGACTCCTCTGTAGGTTTTTTTTTTCCAACATAATGTTCTATCTCTGTCTTCTAGGCTAGGTATTCCCTGTCAAAGATGGCAGGCTGTGTAAAATTCTGCCTCTCCTCTATAAATATGGAGAGTGTAATTGCACCCAGGTGTTGGATCAGTGGAGAGTGATGGTGCAGATATTTGAGGCCCAACAGGTGACTTAGGGTTGGTGGATCAACAGCAGAGATGAGTATCGTCATCAGTGTAGTAGTGAGTTAGATATAGAAATAAGCTGTAGCTGAAAGTCACAAAATAACATGAATTAGGGTTATAAGAAGGAAACAAACCTCTGGAAAGGTCAGCAATGTCTTGTGCTGTCTCCCAGTCACTGTTTTGCAATTTTTTGTGGTCATGTTGGCCTTGAGTGTGTAGAGAAAAAAATGTTATTCTAATCTTAAATGTATGGCTAATGAATGGGTTTGTGAGAAAACAGATTTTGAGCAGATCTGTGTTGTTTCTAAACCCATCTGCCCCATGTTTGTTAAGGCTGTAGAGGGAATGAAGTTCTGCTGGTTTACAAAGGAACTCCAGATTATTTTTTGAGCTGCAGTCTTATGTTCACTATGATACTCACAAAAATTAAAGAATCCTCTTATAGTCATTCTTTTATGCCAAGGTGAATGTCTTTAATTCTTGTGAATATTAAACACTAAATTGGTTTCATTTTAGAATTAATTATTTGCACAATGAGTAAAGTGGATGTCACTAATTTATTTAAGGATGTATTCCAGCTGAGGCCTCAGTGCTGCTGGCTCACCTTTGCTTACAAACCTGGAGCTCAGACTGACTAATTGCTGCTTTCTGGAAATGCAGGGATTCTTTGATGTTATGGGTGTTGTGCTGTTGATTAAGAAGTGAAGACTGCTGATGACCTCAGAAACTACTGATAATACAATTAAAAGATACAAAAGGCTTGTGGTTTTCTGTACTAATATTTTCTGTCTCTTGTGAATGTAGTCAGGATTGCCTTACTTCATGGGAATTCAGATTTGAAAAGTGCACAACCTCGTTGCTCACAGCAGAACAAGTCAGAGTTCAAGGGAGTAGCTGAAATAAAATGCACACATCTGTAAACTGCAGGCCTGTGAGACCAATAAGAGGTTTTGTTTCTAAAGTCTGTTTTCAGATCAAATGTCAACTATAAAACAAAAAAAAAGTCTTGTTTCTACAGGAAATCCAAATTCCCTAATGCATTTTCATGCAACCCCCAAGATATTCCAGCAAACTTGCTAACGTGACAAGGGGACAAAATATGTCAAGGGGTGTGAAAACATCCAAACCAAAATGAAGCAAAAGCTCTAAATTAAATTACCTGTTATCACAATCTCATGCCTGTCCTGCCAAGGTAGTAAGGCCAAGCTGTTGGCAGCTGCTGAGTTCTCATCTGGCTTTTGTTCTCCAGCCTGACAAGGAAGGTTCTCCTTTACAACTTTTTTACTTTTCAGTGAGATGCCTCAAATCTTCTGGCTCTGGATTACAAAAATATCCATTTCAACTTTAGCTCAGTGATGGATTCAGATTGCCATTCTTCTCTGTGTGTCTGGGCTTGGAAATCAGCTGCTGCCACTTCCTCTCCACACCTCAGCATTCTTAAGCACTCAAGGATGAGCATGGGAATAGTAATATGTTGGGGTGCCAGCCCTACCTCTTTTAATTCCTTCCTTCTGAATTCTTTTACTGATATAGTGCTAAGTATAAATGGTAGTGTGTATTTTTCCTTTCCTCCTGAAACATTAAATCCTGGCAAAACGAAAATAGTTTTCAGCAGGAATACTGTAAGATTGAAAGCAGGAGAAGAATTGAATTTCCCCCCATGTAAAATTGGAGAATAAAATCTATTTCGTGTTGTGTTTAATAAAGTTAAGATATTTTGCTGTAGTTGGCCCCATCAGGATGTGACAGGTCAGTTCATTGAATCTGCTCAGCTTCCATGGTCCCACGTAGGAGTTGAGTTTTTGCATCTAATTTTGCTGTTCTTTGCCCAGGTCCTTCCCTTAGCTGGATTATATCTCCTGTGATAAAGCACAAAGAACATTTGCCAACTCTGACTTTGTAGGAATCCCATGATTACTGTAGAAGGTGGGGGCTGGAGGTGGGCAGGGCACTCTCTTGACAGGATTAATCCTGAGGCTCTGATATTGTAATTCCCAGAGGGCACTTAGGTGGATATGGCTCCAGATAAACTTCCAAAAAATAAATGTATAGAGACATTTAATTTATTTTGGGAGTGGAGGGAGTGTATTATTTTCACTCTGCAAAATCTTATGGTTTTGGTTTTTGTACCATTTTGGGGAGTCCACAAAATAAAAGAAAAATAAAAATTAATCTGTTACCTACTTGTAATCCTAGTTAATGTGTAAAAATCTGAGATAAGTGCTTCAGGTCACAAGCTCGATTTTAATTAGCATTCCATTTATTAAAATATTTTTCCTAAGGTGTATATTTCCATATAGAGATATTGTAAAGAATGAGGAAGAGAATTCTCAAAGCACTGATTAGTAGGCAATGTCAAACCATAATTCTGGCATGACTTACTAAAACTGGAATCATGGGTCTAGTTGGATTTTCCCTATGTATTTTTCCCATTTATTTCCTGGTGGTAAAGCTTGGCGTGTATAGTTGCAGCTTGGGAGCAATGATGTACCAGATATTGTTTAGCTTTTTTTGTGATCCTTTGCAGCTATATGACTAAGCAGCATGATTACTGCTGCCTTTGGGCTTTTATAAGCTTTCTGGCTGTTCTATGGCAAAACATTAGTGGGTAAGTAATATTTATTGGTTTGGTTTTTTTAAAAATCAGATTAGAGGATAGTGATTTTACAGCGTTGGTAAAGCCCAGGCTGCTGGTTCCACACCACCTTGATGTATCTGGCTCCCTCATACTCTCCTCTTGCAGGTTTCCTGAGATGAAGCAGACTCCAGGCAGCTGCATCTCACCTTTGTGGCTGCAATCCAGAGGTGTAGCTCCTCTGTTTAGGATGTTCACCTGTGACTGAGATGGTGCTTTCCACAGCTTGGGTAGCTTTGCTGTCTCTAGATGCTCCAGCAGAGAAAGCATGTTTGCTAGATGCCCATTTGGGTCGCAGCTAAGACACTGATAAATATTGAAACAGGTCATCTACAAGCCTTACAAAGGCTCTGGTACCAGCCTTTCTGTGCAGCACAAGAAATAACCTGTCTATATTTTGGATGTCCAAACTGGCTGTTTCTGTATTTACTCCCAGAAGCACATGAGCAATCTGCTGGAGGTGGTTGAGCAGGCAGCACTGCAGGACTGGGCTGAGATGGTCAATCCACACTCTGGTGTGCTGTGATGTGTGGATTTCAGGCTGTTTATGGCATTGAGAAGTCCTCATCCATTATGCAGTATAGATGTTCTTGCAGAGATGAGAGGAACACGCTGATTAAATTTCTCTGCCTCAGGTTTTGGTGGTTTTTGATACTCAGTGTATTGGGGTTTGTGTCAAGAGTCTCTGCATACAGTCTGCTTTTGACAAGGTTCCTTCAAGTTTCGGAGTCTGTCCCTGAATTGTGAATTTAAATCTACTAGCAGCCTTGCTGTTATACATTCCTCTTCCCTTTCTTGGATTGTGTGATGAGGATGAGAAGCCACTGCAGATTCCCAGCAGACCTGGATTGTTGCCTTACAATGAAGTGCAGCCCAACAACCTGGTTTGCACTGGATGGCAACTGCCTTTTCCCCCTGAAAGCTTCCCAGCTCAGCTCACCATCAACTGCTAACAGACCTCCTTTGTTAGCCTGGCCTCAGATGCTAGAGGCTTGCTAGTCATCTCCTGAGGGGTTTATCTCAATATGGAAGCACAAAATGTATTTGAAATGGAAAAAAAGAAGTTTCCAAAGCAGTTGGTAGTCTAACACAAGCAGGGGGGAGAAGGAGAGACAATCCTTGCGAACAGCCGTGAGGCTTAGACATACAGACAGACATAGACAGATTTACCACATTGGCACTAATGCTTTCAATCTTTTTACAAAAAGAAAATATTGCCAAGATGCAAATGTATACACATGGCAGCAATATGTTCATGAGGAATTGCAGTTCAGTTAATTACTGGAGCTGGGCTGTGTGGACTGTGTGTTACACAGATGGACTGTATGATACACAGGCACTTTTTAAGTATGCAGATTCCTACTGAAGTGGCACAGCTTAGTGACTCACTTGTATTAAAGCTGCTACAACCTATTGTCCCAATAATCCAGGATTTAAGCATGCTGTAATTGTATGTATCATGCATGAAAGAGCACTTTGTAGCCGTGGAAAGTTTAACACTGCTCCTAGCTACTTGGATTTCTGTTTTCTTCGCACTCAAGAGCCAAAGTTTGAGTCTCAGCTGTGCTTGTGGCACACAAAGGCTGATTCCTTTCCTTACTCTCACTATTACAAAGAAGTAAGTCTGCTGAAGAACAGGAAAGGGGAGCCAGCTTGGGTCTCTCCAGCAACAAGATACTGCCTGTCAGCAGGGTCTGCTCTGTGTCTTGCACTGCAGGTTGCCACACATGAGCCTTGCTTGTTTTTGTTCTGTCATAGAATGATTTGGGATAATAGGCAGACCCCATCTGTTCCCACTTTAGGACGCTTTGCTTTCTTTTTCAAAATCTGCCCATAAATAAACACACAGAGAAAAATACGGGGGTGTGAAGCACACACCATGAGGTTAGCACAGAAGGTCCTGCTTCGTGTCTATCAGCACTGACATGCTCAGCTATTGCAGCATATATCATACCTGACACCCAACATCACCTGTGCAGCTCCTCCAGGCCTAAGTTTGAGTGTTACAGGAGCAGGTTGGGTGAATGGAAAATAAACCTTCTCCAGTAACTGCTCACTTCCTCTCAGGGTATGTCAGGGCATCTCTGTTGCTGCACTCTTTTGCTGTGCCAGGTTCTTACTGAGATCTGTGTGGGTTGTGCACGGATTACAGGTGATGTGTGGGATGAGAGGTTTTGTTGTGAATCTTCTGGCACAAACACAGCTGGGAAAGTAGAGTTGCTTTCACAGCACTGAAGGGAAGATGCTGCTTCATCCTCATTTTTGTCTGTGCTAGAGTGGGGAAGAGACCTTCTAAGGGGATAGTCTGCTGTAGTGCAGCTGTCATTGAGAAAGGTTTCAGCCAGGCAGGGGCACAAGGCACAGCTCAGGAGGATGTATTTACAGCTGCCTTCATGCCTGTAGCTTGTCCTTTACTCAACAGTGAGTTCTGCCCTGTGGCACTTCAGGGTTTTCCTTACCCTGAGGTGAAGCTGATTATCCCACAGAAGCTGCCTGATGCTGCTTGTGTCGCAGCCAGACTTCTCGGATCAGATTAGCATTCCCTGTAAGCACCACGCAATGGAAGGCTGTGAACCCAGCCCGGTGTGAGTGGTTGTACATTGGTATTACCTAATTCTTACAGTATTAAGGTAATTAGGAAACATGAGACTTCACAAAAATAGACAGCTCGTTGTGCTGAGAGTATCAAAGGCATTTCTTCTCCCATGTCAATTGGAACAGTGCTCTTGGCTACTCCATTACAGTAATCAGCTTAGCTAAATTTGTTTTGCATGTCTGATGTTAATGAATGACTGGTTGCTATTCTTTCAGGTTGAAATCCCCTGCATCTGCATAAGTAGGGAAGTTAGCAGTCTGACTCCAGAAGTTGCAAGGTAGAGGGGGAGCAAGGAGTTGGAATCCACACTCACAGTGTGGGGCTGCCAGAAAGCACCCCAGTGTGTGCTGCTTTGGGCTTTTGTGTGTCTAGTGCATCCAGGTCTGAAGATTTGCCCAAATGTGTATTATGGCCTCATTAAACCTTTGAAATGGTAGCTTTTTGGTCTGGGTAAATATTGGAGATAAAATTGTTGTATGTTGTGGTGCCAGCTGTTCCTCTTCCCTTTCCCTCTGTTCCAGGATGGGTCTTACAGTCTGTAGGACTTCTGCTGTCATCACTTCTGGGCATTTTCCAAATGTGGTAAAATGAAGAAACAATGGGAAAGTGAAGTCTCTGGTTAGAAACACACTTCAGCTGGATTGAGACAGTTCAGACGAGATGGAATTGTAGGCAAGCTTTTTTTTCAGATGCTTTTCTAGTTGATCCAATTTATAATCTGTCCCTGCAAACATGCCATTTCTAATGGGTTCCATATGCCTCTAAGCCTTCCTGTTCTTTCCTACTTCAAGGATTGCTCTGTTCAGCAAGAAGTCTGCCACTCTGCATCTTGTCTAAGGGTTATTTCTTTTAAAAACCCAAACAAAAACTGGAAGAGGGCCTATGTTTGGATGCCACATTTACAGTCATTCTTCACAGCTAGCCTCGACCTTTGTTCTGATGGTACTGATGGCAACACAGAGTCTGTTTAAGACACATATGCTAATGCAAACAAGGGATTTTGAGGTGTTTTGGCAGTCTAGAGTAGCCACAGTAGCAGAGACAGTATGAGAAGTTCAAGGTGCCTACTTGCTGGTACTACTATGCTGCTTATAATTTTCCTCATCCATAATTAAAATTTTTTTCTTACACAGAGTTGCTAAACTGCTGTCATACTGAGTTATTTCACCCTGGTTCCAGAGAATGGTTCTGTAAATACTCCTCTCAGCCACTTTTTATGGTTTATGGGCATGGAAAGGCTTTGAAAGCTCATTGCCACTTTACTGCCCACACATTTCCCCATCTATTCCCTGTTTTGCTGCTGCCTCCTCCTCCCTACATTAATCCTCCATTAGCATCAGAAGGCATGATGGAAGATGCCAAGGTCACTCCTGTGCCAGTAAGCTTTTGCAGCTATGGATAGCCACATCTTAATGCTCACTTAGATGCCAGTTTTGGTTTTCCTTAATAGGAGATGGCCATGAAAAAAACCCAAATCATTGCCAGCTGAGTTCCTGGAATCCCTGTAATTTGCTACTGAAATGAGGGAATTCTGTAAAGCCAAACACCCTGGCCAAGATGAAAGTCCTCTCCCTCCTGTGCCCTTTTCAGTGTCTAACCAAAAATGATTACCTAGTTAATAATCTGCTAAATTACAAATAAATACAACTAGAGTTTTAGGTAGCTTGATAATCTTATCAAGAAGTGGGGAGCTGAACTGCCTCTGGCGATGTTTTTCCATCTTATGTGATCTCTCTTCCTCAGTTCTCTCACCTGATACTGTTTAAAAGAAACACCTCTATTTAAGACACCTACATAGGCTTATGATGGGAAAAAATCAGTATGTTTTCATATGAATTAATATTTTTAATTTGCATTAAACAAGCTGTTACAGCTTTTAAAGTGCCATGCTAGGCATTTTACATACAAATTGCAAGAGGGAATCCCTGCCAACATAGAGTTTATGACCCAGACAGATAAGATACACCAAACACAGAAGAAGGCAAATGTCACCTTTACTTTTTGTCAGTGGAAATTGAAACCCTGAGAGAATTTCTTCAAGGTCAGATGCAGCCTCAGTGAGAGCTGCATGGGTTGAATCCCCATTTCCTGAGTCCTGGGACAATACCTAATTCATTACACAAGCATCTCTCTTAAAATACTCTATAAGTTCCTCAAATTCCCCACAGAAAATAGAAGTTTGAATAGGAGTTGACTTTTATTTGAGTTACTTGCAAGCTCAGAGCAAGAGACCTGTTAAAGAGCTGTTAAGAAAATTAAGTTAGTCTCCTGAGGAGGATAGTTTTTAATCAACATGGAGCAATCTTCATTGGTTTCAGTGGTTCCAATTCTTTACTGTATTTGCAGTTTGTATTTTCTGAAATAACCAGGTTGTACAAGCTTGTTGCTGTCTACAGCTGGGTAGACCTGCTCTCTGTGAAATTCCAATGTCTAGCAGCTGGGACATTAATAAAAAAATGGAAGAATTACAATTTTGCCCTTTTGAAGAATGAATCCTCTCCCCTGCAAACACAAGAATATTAGCATAAGATGTGATTTCATTTGGCTGAAACATGACAAAGGGGAATCTAAGATTCCATGAGCTACCTGTGAAAGAACTCTTTCCCAGGCACAGAATATCAGCCTGTCACTTTTATTTGACTGATTTGTACTCAAAAGGGACACTAAAAGAACTTAATTCTATATTTTACTGTTTTAACAGCAATTAGCTTGTCCAGAGCACAGAACTATCCAATTGCTGTGAATTGCATGGGAGTGGAACAATTCTTGTAAGAGGTCTCCAGAGATTCACACAGATAAATTCCCTCTAATAGATACTTTATATCAACAAGAATATCTCAAGATCAACAAATGACAAATTAGCACTGGAACATAATGTGTTAAATCTTGCGTAGCCATCACTGACTAATGAGGACTGACCTTTGCAGCAATATATACAGTCAGTTTATTAAAGCAGGGACAGAGCAATCTCTAGGTCTTTGGTCAATCTAGGTTGCTTGGGGCTGAGGAATTTCCATTTAAAATATCTCTTCAGGTGATAAAGACTGATTCAATAGAGATCGGCTAATAAAGAAAGTGCTGGAAGCTACTATTAAATTCTAGCTTCTGTCAGCTTAACAGCAAAAACTTTTAATGAGGAAACCATTAAAGTTGACCTAATGAATCAGAAATGCTTTTCCTTGCTGGCTAATTATAGAGTGCCTAGAATATCTTTCGACATATGTAATTTAGAAAATACAGATCTGTTGAGTCCCCCTGCTCTCAAAGAGAACCTGTTGCATAGCAAAAACCTGGAAAATGCTCTTCTGGGAGGTGGCAGGGTTTGACCTGGATTCACTGAGGAAATCTCTGGGGTCAGATGGGCTGGATGTAGAGGACATGCAAATGGATTAAATTAGTGGTTGATATGTAAAAATATTGCTTTGTATAAAGCACCATGGTTGTGGAGGAATGCAGAAGGGCACATGATGGATAAGAATTATTGCTGCATCCATCTGGTCTGCAAAAGAGCACTGTGATAATGGCTGAATCAGTAAAGTAGAAAATATATCAAGATACTCTGTTTACAAGTACAATGTGATGTGAAACATCAAATGACACTGGAGATGATGTTTGCTGTTGGCTTAAAGGTTTTTTTTCTATTGGCAATATATTCTGGTAGCAGCAGCATCTCTTTTTTGTCACCTACGGAAAGTTCATCAGTATTAGAGTGATATTCAGATATCCAAGCCTAGATGATGGCACTTAAGAACCCAGCCAAGAAACAGTTCCCACTAGTGTTGTTACTTCTCAGCTTCCTTTCCACAAAATCTTAACACGTACATAGGCAGGATAGATAAAAGAAGGGCTTAATTTTTTTTTGGCAGACATGAAGCACAGAGAAATCAAATCTTTTATCAAAAGTTGCAATGAAAATTTGCATTGACCTAGAAACAAAACTCAGATTTTGTAAGTCTTAATTTGGAAATTCAACTGCTGTCCCAGCCTGCATATGGTGGGTGATCTATCATTTTTGTAATCCATTTGCATTTTCATATGTAACTTTCTGCATTTCTAGGTCCAGTCTGGGTTTTTCCCTCCAGTTTCTAGTTTACAGAGCTCTGACATATATAAAACATATTTCCAGGATATTTGAAGTCTCAAAGAACCTTGATAGGCAAATGGAAAATGTGATTCATGGTAAAAATCACAACCCAGTTCACGGAAGTTGGCAGTTGGAGAGAAAACCCAGATGTGCAACATACTGTAAATAAAGACCCCTGTGTCTGTGACTCTCACAATCTAACTGCTTCCCTCTGTGATTAAGAAGCAAAACCTTAGGTTAAAAAGTGAAAGGTGCACAAGTCATGGATACAAACCAAGTGAGATGATGTGGAAAGGGCACTGCAGTTTTAAACTGTAGCTAAATACATGAACTGTTTGGAACAAAAGCTTCCTGTTTCCAATGCATTGCCATACTCAGATTGGAAGGTTTTGAAGCCTTTATTTAAGAGAAAAAAATATAAAGTAACTTCTTGCTTAGTTTCTGGTATCAAGCCAACTAAACTGAGCATATTGCTGTATGTTCCAGTAAGCTCCTGAACTGATGATTTTACTGGCATGAGGGCTTAAGATTGGTGAGTTTTTAGAGTAACTGCATCTTCTGTAGAGTGGTGTTACACCATGCTCTGATAGACTGCTGGCTGTGCCAGATTCCCTGGGGCCCAGCTGGTTTCCAGGCAGTGAGAATTCGTGCATCTTTAGCCAGCCCTTGGTTGTGTTTGCAGGGCTGGCATTTCTAAGCCAGATCCTCCTTCACACACCCAGCCTGCAAACACTTGGGCTTGTTGCTGTTGATGCTAAACTGCAGCTAGGGAGCTGCTGAACCTCATTAAGGCCAGACAGTTTTTAAAGATGTGTTTAAAGCTGGCAGCACTGCAGCTTCTCTCCTGCTCCACCACATACTTATGTGACTAGCACAGGTCTTTCTCGTGAGAACATATTGCTATATTTCATAAACAAAGATAAAGTTTGGATGTTTTGCAAACAACTTCTCCGGATTAGGTCAGTTCGGGCTTGGCCAATTAGGCCTAGGGGGAGGTCTCGGGCTGACCAATCTGGGGGACCTCTGTAAACTCTATATATATGGAAATCAAAACAATAAAGCTCTTCTTCTTCTCTCTTTCCTTGTCTGAGAACTTGGGTCATTCCTCAGTTAGCGGCTCAACAGTGACATACTTAGATCCTAGGAACTTCAGCTGATGTAATTTCTTGATATCTGTGGGTACCAGACTAGGGGGACAGGTTGCTCTCCTGTGTTGGGGACACATGGAATATGGCCCAGGCTGCCAGGAGGGGTGGGAAGTGGAGCTGTCTGTCTGTCTTGCTTCCTGTATGTGAGGCTGGAGAGGCCAGGCTCCCTGCCAGCCTCCTGGAGACCTCTTGGCCAGACAGTCCAAGGGAGCGTGATGGAGCATGAAGAGGTTACATCTTTACATTAAAGTCAGAGCCAGTGTCAAGTGACTAAGGTGTCTGTCCTGTGTCTTTTACTCTTTTACTTTTTGCCACTGCAGTGTTAGAAACCATCTGTCCTTAATTTCTTAGTATTTTCTTCATGCTTGCAAGTGCCACGTATCCCCCACAAATACATTTCCTTTATCCACTATAGAATTTGAATGATTCAAACTTGGGACACTCTTCCTTTGTTCTCTGCATTTTGAATTGAGGATTATATGTGCCCTGAGCTTCTTTGTTACAAACTTTCTTTCCTAATTGCATAATTCACTATTATTAGTTCTAAATGTCACAAGGATTCACAGTAGTTTCCTAGAATTTTTCATGTAGGGTTACACTCTGAGGCTAATCTGCAGTGCACTGTCTTAGAAGCAACTTCTCTCTAGTCTTTCTGTGTATTAGAATTTCAAGTGAATACATAATAGCACGTAGAGCTATTAAGAAGATTTATGGTTCTGTGTATTTAACATCCCAGAATTTTGCACTGGGCCTTCTGGTACTGTTTATTTACTTAGGGCTGGTTTTAGGCTATAGGCATTAATAATTTTATGACTGAGTGTTCCTAACAGATGGCTTTATGGGCTGTAACAGCCACCAAAGAGCAGTGCCAGGGAGCAAAATGAAACCATATATAATATAACAGTTGTGTGCGGGCTTGCTGTAGGTCACAGAAATACCTCATTTATTCAGTATCCTTCTGCAAAGGAGGGTTTTAAACAGCAGCTAAGAATAGAGCCAAAGGGACTCCCTCTGGATAATATTAGTGGTGTATTATTGTGACTTGGAGAAGTGCGTAATTGGTACCAGTCAGAGGCCCTCCTCCCTCCCCTCCTCCCTTTTTGAGTGTCTCATTAGAAAGGCCTACAGATTCATGGCTTGTTACAAGTTCCTGTGTGTGTTTGAGGACAGTATGAGGTCTGTTAGCCCTGAAAACAGAGTCACTTGTTGACTTTCGGGGGCTGTGCAAAGAGGAATGGAGGATGTGCCATGGTCTGACCTGTTTGTTGTGCGAGTCAAGGGGGAGAGCAGTGCCAGCCTGTTCCTCTGAGCCCTGCAAATCTGCAGGCTCTGCATTCTGGGACCTGGAGGTGGTTATTTCTCTGGTCTGTTCCTTGTTAATACTCTTCTGGTCCAGGGAAGGAATCCAAGCTGTAGGCCAGTGAAGGCTGTGTGAGACATGGACCCACCAACCCCTTGGGTAATTATTATAAGAGAAAGCTCATGCGTGTTGACATGAAAGAAGTTGATGTACATCAGCATGAAAGCAGCACATTACAGACTTGTAATCTAGAAGCCTTTTTGGGCATATGCCCAACCTTTCTGGTGGAACTCAAAGGTCTTGTGACTCACTGGCAGCCTGTGATATTCCACATCAGGGAATATTGATCCCACTGAAGTAGTGCCAAGGCTTACCTTATCTTGACAAGACTGCATTACATTCAGCTGCATCTCAATAACTTACAGAAATTACGGACAGCTCTTGCATAAATGGAGATGTAACAACTTGTAGAATGGTTAGGGGATCTCAGACTATGGCCCACCCTTTTAATTACTGCACAGACCACAGGAGGAAGAAAAAAGAAACCACTGGGTCTCCTAGATAACTTTACCGGCTTAGTAATCTTGGCAGGAATTTATTATCTGTTTGTGCTTCTCAAAATACCCCAGGCAATACCACAGAGAGGAAGAGAAGGAAAGGAAAGGAAAGCAAAGCAAGAAAGAAAGTGTTGTGTGATTCCTTAAGGTTTTACTTTGCTGAGCTGGTCTGTAAACAATACAATGAGGATGAATTGCAGTAAAGATGCAGCAGCATCTTGATGACTTTTCACATGATTAAGAAAAAATAATAAAGGCTGATTATGCCAATATTTTAGTAAAAAGGAATTCTTTTACTAAAACTGGTGTTTAAAACCTTTAGAGTTTTCCAATTGCACAGCCTTTGAATAAAAAGTCATAGTTATTTTTTAATCATTTGGGAACACCTTGGTCCAAAGGAGCATCAGCTCACTAAGTAGTTCTTATGGACCAGAGCACCTGTGTAAATTCACTATAAGTGAGTAAATTCACTGTAATCTCCTTTCATATAAGTAGCATGATGAGAGGGATAGAGAAGTTTGATGGTGTAGTTATATGTTTGTAATAACTTGACTTGTTCTTATACTGTGTGAGCAAATATTTGAAAAATAAAGGGAAAAATTATTTCTTTTTTTTCTTTTTCTTTTAAGGGGAGTAAAATAAATCTGAGCACTGAGAATAAGCCTTAGTAATACAAGTCACCATGTATAGGAATGTACAAGTAAAAAATCCCTCAATAATCTGCCATCAATGAAGGGGCTAAATTTAGCTTTTCATATTTCACTGTAAGCCATACTGTCACCAGGGTCTGATAACTCTTCCTTTATCAGGTATCCTGACCTCTTCTGAACCATTATACTTTTTCTCTGCAGTAACATGGTTTAAAAATGTCAGCCATTATGAATTAGGTTCAAAAAATATTCCTGTTAAGTGATGATTACATCAGAAGACAAAAGGCTGATTTCTATGCAGATGTCAGCAGGAGCCCAGCCACAGCCTTTTGGTGGGATTTGAAAGGCTGGTACACTTTACATCGTATGCTTTTATGCTTGCTCAGGACCAGAAGAATTATTAGCAGTTTTGTTTAGTCTCTGTAAGTCACACTCTGCCCAGATGTAGTCCTGGAGAGAAAATCCCTCACAATATTTGTTTAGAGATCCTGAATGCAACAAGTGTCAGGAGACTCTGGTAATGATGGGTAGGCAGAGGCAAGCTTGCAATGAATGTGTAGAGCCATTCTGTGATGGTGAAAACCTGGATGGGGGAGTGTTATTGGTCCCTTAGAGTGCTAAGGGAAGCCCAGTAGTGGCAATGATGTGGAGCAGTTTCTCCTAAAAACCATCCTCTGAGTGTTCTGGTAACCATGATGGAATCTTTGTGCAAAGGGTGATCCTGCACAGCCTCTTACCAGATGATTCACTGCGAGAAGCAGAAAATCTTCTGTCCTTCCCTTAATGTCAAATGAGCTCATGGGTGGACAACAGACTCAGGTTTGTCTTTTTATCTGGTGCCCCCAGCACTTTGGGATGTCTTAAAGGTAGCTAGTTATTCCTTGAGAGGCTTCAGCTTGTCCTCAAAGCAAACCACGGAATTAGCAAACTCTTAGTTTTCAGTTCTAAGTTTTCAGTGCCCTTCAGAGAAAGTATTTAGCATTTATAAATTAGCTACCTGCTAATTTATAGAAGCTAATTTATAGTTGAATGCTACTTGCTTCTGAATCCTCTCTTTTTTCTGTTGATAGCAAGTGATAGGAGAGTTGCTGAAGAAAGAATATTAGCAATCTTGATGTGTCAGCTCTTGTAGATGTTTTTATCAAATAGTGCTGTGATCATTTGGGATTAAAGCTAATAGGACTTCTTTCTCTGAGGCTCATTTCCACACTGCCTGTTAGTTTCTGCAGATTCTGATGGACTCTGTCTGGATCTATACATTGTTTATCTTCCTTCCCTCCTGCCCTGTCTCTAATCCACACCTAGCAAGGGTCTTTTCTTGCAGTTGTTTATGGTAGGTAACTTGCTGTGTGCTGTGGGTGTTGGATTATAAGGCTCTGTTTGTCTCCTCCCTAGGCTGGATACCCAGAATCCCCTTTTATCTTTTTTCAACCTGCTGCTGTGTGGTCTTTTTGAATAACTTTATGTATGAATTAAAAGGAGTGAGGGAGGGAGAGGGGGATGCTTACAAGAAGGAAACGTTTTGCTGACATTTGCAGGATAACTGTAAACATGAATAGTACTGCTATGTGAACACCTTTCTAGTACAAACAGCTCAACTTGCTTTATGACAGTTAACATGAATATAAAATATTCATACCCTATTCAAGTATGCAATGATGAGCTCAAAGAACATCACCCTTTCACGAGCTTGTCAGTGTATTATTCATATTCTGTACAGTAGGTATCTTTAGACAGTTTTTAATGTGCACATTATATACTCAGAAATATGTCTTATTTACACTTAGTTTTTGTGAGACTTGCATCTAAAATGGGGCTGATCCTTACCTCATACGCTGTGCAGGAGAATTAAAAAGTTCAGCCCTTTCCTTTGGGATATTTGTACCCTGACTCAGATTAAGCATTGTTTAAGTTGCTTCTTGCTAAGGTGTTTTTGAGTGACATTAATGCAAACTCATAATGAGGTGGCAAAGTTGTGATGTTATAGGTGTTATTAATATTGTTTATTGCTCTTGTTTCCGTGTTCACAAAATTACCTGGGATTTTTTTATGTGCAAAGCAGATCAGAGGCTGTGCAGTCTAGTGAGTAGGTATTTCTCTAAAAATTTTTGCTTGGCCACTTGGGGCAAGTAAACCAATGTTTATTCAGTTTAACTGTGGAAATATGAAGTGTGGGAAACCACCCTGGTAATATAAATGCATGTTCCCCAATTCCCTCATAAACCTTTGAACCTGTTGTATTATTTCAACAAAATACTGCAGGATAATAGGAAGCCGTAAAATTCTCATGAAATTCTTATGAATTCTTAAGAAAATCAAGTACAATTTTTGACCTCCAAAATCATTAGTTCATCCTGCACCAGCTAAGAGATGGTAAATCATTTGCTCAGTCCACTCCCTAATTGCTGGTTTCCAGCTGACCACTGGGGAGGCACACAGTGCTCAGACTCCTGGTCAGAGAGTGTGTGTAGCTTGGGGCAGACTGCAGCTCAAGCCACCTCTTGCCCAGCGGGGAATTGAAATAAAAATAAGCTTCTGGTGGTAAAATGGAAGTCATGGGGATCTCATATTGTTACTTTATTTAAATTAATTAAAAAAACCCCAAATAAATCAGTCAGTCATGAGGAACAAATGAATTGAAAATAAAGCATCGTTCATTCCAATGCTCATGGGAATGTTCACACTTTTTGCCTTTTCTGCATCTTGACTTTATCTTGCAATGACTTCTTACACTGTGGTCTGGAATGAGTATAATCCTTAGCAGCCTGATGCAGGTTAAATCAAACGCAGACCACACACTGATTTCTAGAATGCTGTGATTCCATTGCCTGTCTTTTGGTATGTTTGCACAAGGCTTCACTCAATGGGTCTCTGATTTTTGACTCAGGCTTGTGCATACATGATTAATGCACAGTGCTGCACATTATTTTTCACTAGTGTCATATGGGGAAGACTTTCAAAGGAGAGGATTTAAAGTTAGCTGCTCTGTCTAAATAGATATAATTACAAAGAACGGCTTCACTTTCAGGGATGATCAGTGCCCTCATGTTCTTGTGGTGTAAGAGCTATAAAAACACAACAATTCTTAGGGGTTGAAGCATTGATTTTTTTGCTGAGCTGAGATTCCTCCAGCATGGGAGTCAAATTTCATTCATAATTTTTTTCTCCCAGTACTTACTATCTTCATGCCCCATTGGGTTTGCATAATAAGCAGACAGAAATCACTGTCTAACATTCACTGCTTTTGAAGATTTGTATATGAATATTTGTATTCATATTCATTCTTTAATAATCTTTTTTTCAATGGTAAATCCTCTTCACAGTTTGGATCCAACAATAATCAATAGTTATTAATGATCTTTCACATATGAACTGGAATAGGACGTTACCATGATAAAGAAATTATAATGTGCAACTGTGCAATATTAACTACTCTCTTGCAGTACCTCAGACAGAGCTTCTGTGTAAGGCAAGTTTATTGAAAAATAATAATTAATTCAAAGACTAATTGAGTCCTTGTTTTTGGCTGTTAGATTAAAACACTATGTGATAAACTGGATGCCAAAGCAACATTATGGTCTCAAAAACCCCTGATATATCAAGTGGTCTGAAACTGAGTTAATAATCTGCTAGTGACATATCACAACTGGATTCCTCAACACTAGAACAGTGTAGGGTCTGGTCTTCTAGGCACCTGGGTAATAAAAAAGGAAGCTCTCCACATTTATGGGACAAGGGTTGGTAACTTACAACTCACAGAGTACACTAAGTGTAGGTAAAGGAAGCATCTATGCAAGGGTAATGTTAGACAGAAAAGATTTAGAGATGGTTCTGGAATTAAATGTGTACTTGTCATCATTATTTCAGGCAGGATGACAGTACTGACCAGGGGCTCAAAGGCAAGTGTTCCAAAAGTGGAAATGGTATGTGTGTTGAAGGCAGTTGCAGGTGCTTCATATGCTCCAGTTTGAGGACTCAAATAATCTCCACCTCAGCCTTTGAAAGAGATAGCTTTATAAATTGGAAATTTTGACAGCAAAGATTTCTGTTGAAGAAACAGTGAGAAGATAAAAACCAAATCTGATAAATAAACCGAAGAAATGGTGACAGATTATAAAATATTATAGGTTGTTGGTAAAAATATTTGAATACCTGAAGGTAAATAGGAAATGAAATAAAATCTATCATTGGTTTATCAAAGACAGATATTTACCAGACTAACATAATGTTGTTTCTTGCCTAAACAGACAGTTTCTAGATAAAGACAATGCAATTTTTTTTACTGTAACATTCAGTACAATGCCATTTGGGTACATGTTGGGGAAAATGACTTTGAGAATAACAACAGGGGCAAAGAAGATAAACCCAATTTGGAGCAGCTGTTGGGATGTGTCCATAGTTTGTCCAAGGGGGAAGAAGCATTTGTTTTACTGAGAGTATTGTTTAGCCTGCCAACAGGAATCCGGGTTAGTAGATCAGTGCTACCTATTACAGCAGCAGGACACAGTACCTTGAAGGTAAAAGAACATTTTTAGGATGGAAAGTGGTCTCTAACAATCAAAATAGTGTGGTTCTGGATCAGTCTGCTGAACAGAGTAGCAAGGGGAAGGAAAGCCTTCTATCCTTGTATGATGGAAGAGAATGAGATTATTTCCATGTTTATAAACTATTTTCCCTTAGTGAGGTTGTAATCTCTTGCTTGCAGCCAGGAGGAGGCTGAGGCTGCTCTTGCTCAGTAACATAATCAGCTGCATAAGGCGTTTCTTTTGGATTGTGGGAGAACTTGCTTCATCAGGGTAGTTTCTTGAGTCTAGACTGCATCTTAGTGTGAAGAGAAATGGAAAAAATCTTCCAAACAAATAAAAAAGATGAGTTTTTTTCATGAGCTGAGTAGCCATCTCAGGCTTGGGCAGGCAGTTCTACTTTTTCTCCCATGACATGCAATATTTTTAAAATAATGAAACAACAGCATTTTAAATATTGTTTCTCATTACATGAAGCTACATTTGCAAATATTAATATTTTGGTGTTTAATTTTTTTCAACCCTTTCTTTTTATCATAAAACCATAAATGTTAAATAGTGTTATGTTTAGCTTAATACTTTTACATTCTACAGTGTTATATAATGTGGTGAATAATATTTTGTAGTTATTCTCTTGTTGATACTTCCATTGACTGGCTTTATGAGAAATTCTTTTTTTTTTTTTTGTCCTTTTAAGAACTGTCTACTCCATTGAAATTATTGTTAGTGTTTTTCTTTGTGATCCAGAAGGAAATTCAGCAAAATCTGGTCAAGCTACCTCAAATGAAATATATCTTTTAGTTGATAGCAACTGAATCATCCTTCTTTTCTCACCTAGATCACATGTGTAGAGAAAACCATTTAAGTAAACTTGAAAGATGGTAGAAGAAAGATGGTTCAGTATTAGCTTCATGTCACCTAAAAGCAAAAGCTGCATGTCACTAAGGCAAAGCTGAGGAGTTGTTACACAGTTCACATCTCTGTCCAGGAGGGTAGGATGTATGACAGGTGTGATGTATTCTGTGTATGAGCCTGTTTACCAGTGATTAAAATATGAGAGTATATATTTTATTGATGCTATACTTGATCTGATTTACTCTATTTAATTTACTTCAAAATGAGGAAATCTTATTTTTCCTCATAGTCTATGATCTACATCTACAAACGAGATCCGTGACATACACTGAAATTTGTGGCATCCTCTCAATCAGATGGGAACATTAGAATTATGATAAATCTGCGAGGCATTACTATGATTTTGATTTCTGCCTTATTTTACCTGTGAAAGTGGGTAGCAGAGCAGAAAAAAGAACAGGCAATTCTAAATGAGATGAAAATCTGATTACAAATGATTTTCTTTATTTTATTTTCATATCCTAATTTCCTTGGTCCTCCTGGTTCGTTTGTCCTTGCAATGGCACCAGTGTCCCTGCAGTACTGTCCTTCCATTGCTGGTTATTGCTCCTGTGCTGCTTCTCCCACTGAAAAAGGTAATTTCTACTTGCCAGGGCTGAGTTAGGAACAGAGAAAACAGGCTTTGTCGTTTGCTGCCAGATTTGCTTTTATGGTCCCATTTTTTTTTGCATCATGTTATTAACAAATTCCAGCCTTTTGAGAGCTTCCTCTAATCCATTTTGCAGTGGTTTTGTGCCTTGTGTGAAACCTGCTTTCCCATTCCTTGGGAGTATTTATTGCATTCCTCTCTGTTTTTGAGGCCCTGGGGAATCTCAGAGGTGGAGTGTGTGCAGCATTCTCTGGCCAGGGGTGTTTGTGGGGCTGCTGATGGAGGAGTTGCTGCTCTTTGCTGTAAGGCAGTGGTGTCTCCATGCCATGGGAGGTCAGCAGTCTTCTCCTAGGGCTGTGAACCACCAAATCTCCTCACCAAGGTTCAGCAGGAGAGCAGCTGGACTGAAGTGGCTGCAGGAGGTGGTGGCTCCACAGCACCTCACTGGATGTATTTGTTTCTTTTCCTGGCTCTTTCATGCCTCCATGCTTTGTGCTCTGTCATTAAACCTGGTACTGGGATCACAAGTTTTGGTCCAAAGAGATAAAGTCGTGAAAGCTAGCCTTGAAAAAAAAGTGGCCCTGAAAAGAACATTTCCTCATTTTCCTTCTTTTATCACTTCTGTCTTATCACTTCTGTTAGTGATAAGAATTAAAAAAATAAATTCTTTTTGCCAGTTGTAGGCTAGTGAGATGACAAAATCCCAGGATTCAAGGGAGTGAATGCTGAATTAATGAATGTGAATTTTGACTGAAAAGCCTGGGGCTTCATCATCAATCTCAGAAGTGGGGAAAGCAGGAATGTTTCCTTCAGCCACCTCCTCATTAGAAGAAGGCTCCTCAATTACTAACTAGCTCAATGGCTTTGTGAGGCTACATTTAATCACAAACTCATGTGGCACCTTGGGCAAGACAAGTGAGAATAGTGGGAATTCACTGCTGCTATGACCCAAGGGTGGTATGTTCCTCTATCTTGTTACAGGAATTGTCCCCCAGTGTGACATGCCTCAGCTTTGGGATGATAAAATTCTCATTGCATATCCAGCAGGTCTTTTGGTGGATATCAACCTCCAAGTTTGGGCAAAATCTGAATATTCTTTGAGTTTCTTTCTATTAAAAATTTTAATGCATTTTATATCAATCAAGAAGTGTGTATAGCCAGAGTTTATGTAGCCTTTTATTATCATCTTTAGAAATAATTTTTCTTTCACTAAATCTTTAGTGTTCCAAGCTAATTTAATTACTAAGTATCTTTGGTCATTCTTGAATCTACTATGGGTTTCAGGAATGAATTCACCTTTCTTTGGGGGAAGATTTGTGCATAAGAGGTGTGGAAGGAATCCACGGCTTTCAAATGTGATTTGATTGCTCAGAAGTGACTTTTTTTGATCGGAGACAACCTCTGTGTGTGAGCTGACACTCGGCCCTGCACCGCAGCTCAGCCCAAGAAGAATGGAGCAAAGAAACCATGCAGGAAGGCTCCCTCATCTCCTGAGAACCCTGGAGAGATGTCATCGTGCCCTGCATCCTCATCTCGAGGATGCACAGTAAAGCTGCCCAGCTGATGGGGGAAGTTTTGATGGGGCTGAAGTCCGAGAAGTAGAGGAGCAAAATCTCGTGTTTTTAACTTCTATGCTCTGAGACTGTGGCACAGTGAAATGCTTTGTGTTCAGAGGTAAAGAGCACATTTCCTCCCAACAAAACACGTAAAGCTTTCTCTGTGTTGTGCTATTAAAACAACTCTTAATGCTTTTGCTTAAGAAGTAGTTCTCTCTTGTAGGCACAAAATTCAGATTACTCAGGGAGATATGTCAGCCTAAATCCCACAGAGATGGACAGGCAGGTCTTTCTGAAGTACTCCCTCAAAGCGAAATAAACAAGAACAATACAACATTGAAAAACTCCTACGGTTTCAGAAAATAGATACCCATATTCTATTTGGTAAAATACTACAGATAAGCATTACAAAGTATAGCAAAGCCAACCTAATTATATTACCTTCCAATTCTAGTCTGATCTATTTCACTAATATTGATTTCACTTTGTATCCCATTTGAGCTTACAATGGCAACTGAATTAAGCCAATGTACTTAATTTTGATGTCTATCTGTGCGGAGAAAAGAGAATATATGCCTGGTGGAGATCATTACAGGGAACAAATCCTCCAGTTGATTTTTCTTGTGCTATGGTGCAGCATTAGTCAACCATTGCATGTGTCTATACAATTTAGGAAAGAAAAATTAGAGATGATTTGCAATTAAAAAAGAAAGGTCAAAACAGGCTATTGAAAAGCTCATTAATTTTACAGCAACATCCATATATTGATTTCACTCTGTAGGTAGAATTTTGATAAAGATGGCATTTTGAAATTGGTCAGAAATTACACTCTCCATTTCTTAGGATTATCTGTTACTATTATTATTTTTTTAAACAAGACCGTGTACATGGGTATAATCTATACACATCCACTGTAATTTGTTTAACGATCTTGTCTCCTGGCAGCAGTGTTCAGTCTGCCCTAAGTGGAATGGAATAATGAGAAGTTGATCTGATAGACAGACAAAAAGAAAAAAAAACCTGTTTTGTAGGTAGTGGGAACTTTGAGAAGAAGCTGGTTTTGCTGAAACAGAAAAAATCCCCAGCTTATAAGTACCATGTGAACTTGGAAGATTAAATATCATGGAACTGAGGATCTTTTAGGATTAGAGATAGGCAAAACAGATTTTGAAGAGTAAATTTACTGAGTAGAAGAGTTTGGCAGCTCCAACTCAGGCCAAATCTAAACATATTGCTTCAGCTACAAGAAAAAAAGGAGAAGAATAACAATAGCTGGTTTCAATACTTTCAAAAATAAACATTTTGTTTCTGTTTTAAAGATGTGCTTGCATAGAATTCTTTAAGGCCTATAAGTCAAATTTAGGGCTATAATTTTTTTTTTTTTTAATAAATAACCCTAGAGATATTAAAAAAAAATAAATCTTGAGGTCACCTTGAAGCATTGGGTTTTTTTCCTTTAAGTTTTTGTGCTGAGAGAAAATCCATTATTCACACAGTGGCAGCGAGACTTTCAACTGATTGGATATTTATGGGTAACAAAAATATCCAGTGTTTTAACCCTCAGGCTCCAGGACATCTCCTGTAACTTCCGGGAATGGAGCTGTTAAAGAAGTTACTCCTGGGAAGGGAGTATGTGATTTCTGACTCTGAAGCTTTGTCTCACGGTCTGAGGTAGTTACTAGGTTTTGTACCACAAAACAGCTTCCCTCAGAAAATTCTAGTTTTCACAGGAGTGTTGGACTCTGGTCTGGAGCCCTAGCCATGACTTTGCTGCAGGTGAGCTGTGAAGCATGGTAATGAGGACAGGATGCTGACAGGCACAAACTGCCCTGTTTGATAAGTGCTATACAGACATTATTTGTCATCCAAAACCACAGAGGTGTTGCACCTTTTACTTATGCAAACCTAGGTCTATTAGTGCAGCTATGAGCTGAGAGGAAAGTAAAATAATCCACTGAAATTAAGAATTTGCATATTCATGAAACTTAATTAACTAATCCCAGGGCAGGTAGAGAATAGTAGGCACGACTTTTGCATGGCTATTTTTTTATTGTTTGAAAGGAACAAACGGCAACACCCCAAGGCTTCATATTTTGCACTCACCTTTATATAACGTAATAAAATATTGTGAGTTGTTATCCAGGTGGGTGACTAATTGAGATGAGTTGTGTGAGGGGTGGGCAGGAAACCTAGAGACCACCCACAGTTGTTTGAGTTTGCCTCTGCTGTTGACAAGTCACAGCCACAGCTATGACTAATTAGGGGTTACTGTCAAATGCTCAGCCTTGGCAGAATAGGTGGAGCTGTGAACGTCTGTATACATAAGTATACATTTTACAACCTCTGTGCTATAGACTTAATCACAGCCTTTTATCTTTCTTTTTCTTTATTTTTAAATTTTTAATACAGATAAGAAACACTTTGGATGCCGTTGTCCCCATTATGAATTGAGTTTGCTCTTCAGTCTGGTGGATTATATTCTATACCTTATATCTTGCTGGCTGTGCATGCACAACTTTTTTGATAGGGACCTTATCCTTTTGTGTTAATTTGATATCTGACATTCAGAAAATGACCCTACTGCAACAAAGATGATGATTGCTTTTTACCAATTAAAATATACCCTGACATGGAGTATTAGGCCATCTATTTATGTTAGCATTTTAAAAGTATCTGTCAGTCAATGCAAATTGTATGACTGGAAAAGGCAGGAGTTGAATAAACTGGTATGTGAATTCAGGCAATTAATTTTCAATTTTTCAGAGAGAAAATAGGCAGGGAGTCTTTGATCTTTGTCATTTTCCAAGAGGGAGACTCCAAGCAGTGTGCACTCATTTATTTTATGGTATCCTTACCCTCTGAAACCATTCACTTGTGCAAATTAAAAAAATGCACCTGGATTTCCTTAAAAATCTCCCAAGTACTTACTCCATCTGCTCATGGGTTTCCTTAATTTCCTAATTTCACACTGCCTGTCCTTCTCTGAGTGTTCCCCTGCCCTCGGGGTGATCACTCTGGGTTCCTCACCGCCCGCGAGCTGCAAGCTCCGCCGCGCTGCTCTCCTTGCGCACAGTTGCTGCCTGGGATGTCGAGCACTACCTCGGCTGATGAATATGTAAGCTGAGACACCCAGCCTGGCTGTCTGGAGCTGTCAGCTTCCTCCCTGACAGCTTTCCTATGTGGTGGTCTCGAGCTAATTTGGGCCAGTCAAGGATTACCGTTTCTGCTCACCCCAACAAGTGAGTCGAGGCTGTTATTTAGGAATTTCTGAGCACGGTGATTATATTTGGAGAGGAGCAAGTGCCTCTGCATTCCTGCCCTTTCTTATCATTACCATGACAGATAGAGATAGACACACACAATATGTTGTCCTAGAATTCACGCTGTTCCTAAGTCTCTCGTGTCACTTTGAAACCCAAATCCTTGACATGGCATCTGCTATATAATAAACACGTTGAATTGTTGAGAGACGACAGTGACAAAACCACATTTATTATAATTTTTGTAGGCTTACTGAAGAGGGCAAAGCTTGATATTTAAGTTTTTATGTGTACCAGTGCTTTTGGGTTCATGTTCTCAAATGCCTTGTTGCAGTGAATTGGACACACTTTTAGTTGGAAGCATTAGGAGAGACCCTATTCCTTATTTTTTCTTCTTTTTTTTAATGCCTAATCAGAAGAGCAAGATGCAAACACAGAACTTTGTCTTCTGTCTCTGTATCCCCCACCAGAATTTTTTGGTTTTGGAGAGAATATGCACTGAGCCTGCATCTTAGCTGATCTTTCATCTATTGCATTCTCTTCTTCCCATTGCTGGTTCTCAGACTATTCCTTCTTTGTGCACACAGGACACTCTGTGCTTGCTGCCATGGCTGCCTTTGCTCCTTTTCATATACATTTGTCTGTTCAAGATCTAAGCTTTTGTAATAACTTTTTGCAGTGTTAAAGATACCTTCCTGATGTTCTGGATTAAGCAAAACCACCACATTCTGGCTTACGGTTTCTAGACATCAGCTGCATTTCAAATACTTGTTTCACAGTGTTTCTTTTAAAAATATATTTCATGAGAAAGGGATTGTCTTTGTAATAGTCATTGTGAAAACACAGGGACAGTGCCATGGGTTTAATGTAGTGAAGCTAGACTAGAGTGTGTGATTAGCAGGTAATATTCACAAAAAATTTTAAATAAAGGTGTTTTTATCCAGGATAGCACTGTTATTTCGTGGTGCTGGGTTGCAATACACACTTTAAAACTGATGATCTCTTTCTCGGGGACTGTTTTCACTGGAAATGCTTTCTGTGAGGACCTGTGGGAGACCTGGCTCAGCCCACTCACCAAAGGAATTTGCTGCAGGTGTCAGTGCTGGGTGCTAAGTTGGTGTTTAAGTCAAAGACATGGGAAAATACACATTAGTTTTGTTTTGTGCACCATGCTATAAATGCAAAAAAATTATAAACGAAGCTCTGTTAATGGCCTGCAAAACAGTACCACTGCAATGAGAGAAACATGTGTAGCCCTTTGCTGGCTGAACTCCAGAACACATAACTAAGTGGCATTTTGCAGTGGAGTGCACACATGCCACTGAGTTCCCAAAGCAGGTGAGTAGGCTTGAGTACTTGTTAGCATTACAGGATTTTAATTTTTTTTCCTTTTCTTTTTCTTTTTAATGACTGGCTAGTCTAGGCAGTAGCATCTACCACCTCTTTTGAAAAGAAGAAGAGGGGAAGGACCTTGCTCGCTGAATTAATTCACCTTGTATGTCTTGGTTCAAGAAGGATTGTTTCCTCCCACAGTGCTAAAGTGGGAGATATGCGTATCCAATTCCTTCTTTGTGTGGTCATTATTTTTAAAATAAGTTTGTCTTGTTTAGTTCTCTGTACAAGCCTCCTTGTGTTTATAGGATGCAAAATCCCCTTCAAAAGAGAAAATAATGAAAATATCCCTGGGATAATTATCCCATGGTAAATTGTAATCTTTCATCAATTCCTTGAAGAAATTACAAAGAGCAAATATAAAAGCAGAGAGCCAGAAGAGGAGCTTACCCATCTGTGGGATTCATAATTTGCTGATGGAAGCTTTTTCTTGGATCAGTCATGTGTTCCTCCACCAACAAAGTCTTGACTTTTCCTTGGTTTGGTGGTTTTGTTGTGGTTTCTTTTTTAAACTTTTGATAAATGGCAGGCATATTGCTGGAATTGTTCTCTGTTATCACCATTTTGTGAAGTGCTAATTTTCTTAGCCTTGATGATTAATAGTGGATGATTTATCATATTTATATAGGTGGTGGGGGAGAATAGACACCCTAATAGTTTTGTCCTTGTTACAGCAGCTACTGTAGAATTATGCAGTGAGATCCCCACACACCCTCCCTGCAACCTGAATTCTGAGTAGATGAATCAGACAAAGGATATGATAAAAATGCCATTAACCTCATTTTGCATTCAGGGAGCTGAATGAAAGAGGAAATAAATGATTTCTCTAAGGTCTGTGATGGAGGTGTGAGCAGAAATCAAAGTTCCCAAGCCCTTGACTCTTTTTTTTTCTTATTATTATTACAGCAAGTAGACACATGTCTCTCAAAGACCTTCCCTTCTTGATAAACTATATGCTTGTGCAGTAAAAATCTTACCAGTGCCTCTCCAGAGACTTTGTGGCCCAAACTCTCTGCCACAAGGGCGTCTCACCAAGCCTGCCTTGGGAGATGCTGCCATCACAGTTTTATAATAGGGATGTGTGTGAGCTCTCCTAGTCAGAAGGGATGGTTTTATTCTGTGCATTAGAGCAAAAGACACAATATGGTCTCCTTTAGTATGAGGAAAGCTGCCTTTACAAATTAATGGTTTATATACAGAAAAGAAGGCATCTGCTTCTCTCCAGTGACAAGGAAAATTGACCCCTGAAAAGAGAACAAGACGGAGTTTTCTGGGATTTAACTTTCCTTTTGAATGCTGCACATTCCATTGAAATAGTGAGGAAGCTGGGAAGATATTCAGCAGTTGTGTTGCAGCAGAGTTATTTGCTTGGGAATCACTCTTTGCAGAAGGTGATGGGCTTCATACATAGGTGTGTAAATCTGAAAATGTTGTGAAGCGTCTATTCTAGAATTAATTTTCTTCCTTGGACAATCAGATGATTCTTTGATGTTTGTACAGCACTTCTTGTTCATTGCCTTGGCTTTAAAGAGAATGGAGTCCCCAGGATTGGCCACTGGACAGATGGACCCAATGAACGTTCAAGGTCAAGAGTCTATTGCATTAGGAGTAGCCCTGGTTGGACAGAAACATACGTTCCTCATTAAGGCAGCCATCGCAGCAAATGAAATTAAGAGTCCTATAAATCTGATTGTGTCTGGGCTAGAGTGAGGTAGTGTCTCACTGCTCAATTTCCCAGTGTACAAGATGCCATACGCTGCAGGAATTCAGGAACTTTTTCTGTGGCAAAGAGAAAGGAAGAGCCTAGGGCAGCAGGCGTGACACTGAGTGAGAAAACTGCGAATATGTTGAAGGATGACAGAGGAATTTCTTTTGGTGACAAATTTACTTTTCTAGCCTATTTCTTTGAAAGAAATTGAACAGGGAGTGTCTGCCACCTTTTGCTGTCTATCAGCCTGACTGTGACATTAATTTAGGAGAAGTCACCTCAGCAGCAGGTTTGGCTAGGAAAGGAAATGAAAGACTGTATCCTCTGAAAAATGCCTCTTTATCTGCCCCTGGTATCTGAGCAGTTAAAGAATTTCAGTGATGTTTCATCATCTCTCCCTTCATTAATGCATTTTTCAGAGAGACAACAAGAATAGTTTAGAAAGATAAATGCAATTGATGATGTAATGAAAAAAATCAGGAAACAATCATAAAACCTTTTTTATGAAATGTTTTATGAGTCTATATTTGCATCTGGGGAATATTAGAGTAAATATGGTGCAGGGAAATTAGTTTTAATTTCATGCTAACGGAAAAATCAATTCGGTTCTAATTAGGTTATGATTTTTAAAATACAATCAGGCAGTCATTTCAGTGTTTTGATTAGATTGTCCCATCATTTGTTTCGGTTTTGATAAATGCTACTTCAGAAAATGCCTTTCAACACAAAAGCCTATCTGCAGCAGAATAGGTTTGATTTGGGAGGGTTATTCTAAAGGCAATAGTGTAAAAATTCTTTAAGTGAGTCATTGGCTGCAAGCAATTTGAATGTAGTGAGTAGAGCTGTGGCACTTCAGTCTACAGTACAATGTAATGCAGGTGTGGATGGGATGAGCAAGAATTGTTGTTGATTTTTTAATTTCTGTCTGTTCAATCTGCTGTAACTTCTCTGGCAGAAAAAAAATTCTTTTTATTAATTAGTACTTGCAGGGAAATGAACTGAGGGCATTATTGCTTCTCACACTTGCATGCTTAAGTGTTTCTTGACCTTGCAACATATGAGCTGGTAAGGCTTTCCATGACTTTTTATAGAAAATATGCCCTGAGAGAACCAGAAAGCAAATCACAGCAGCATATTAAGATTGTGATCTTCAAGCTGCTTTTGAAAATCTCAGTCAAGATCATAATGTGAAGTTATCTCAAAACATAAAACTGACAAATATGTGGATAGTGTGTGTAGAGTCTATACTACATAAAGTAAAGTCTATACATTGAGAAATTGACTTAATAAAACATTGTAGTTGGTTTAAACTGCCATTAATTAAAAAAACAAGACTTAAAGAAAAAGGGCTGGTGACCCTTGTCACCACTAGGGTCCTGAATAATGTTCTCCTTGTGCCTTTGTTTTTTATTTGAACAAATAGTCATTGCTGTTCTCTGAATGGCACTGTACTTTTGCCAGCTCAGCTCCACAGCTTGGCTTCTGTGGTGATCCATACTGGGAGATGAAATGGTGGTGTTTTGTTTTCACTTCTCTGTATTATCCATGTGCCTACTCCATCTTCTTGTGTGTGTTTTTCTGTCCCTTTGAGTGACAACTGCCTTTACTGAGCAGTATATTATAATCAAAATGTCTTGTGCAAGAGCTAAAACTGAAAATACTGGCATTAAAAATTAATATGGTTGTCAATCAGATGTCCACTTTTGCACGTGCCATTGCTTGAGGTAAAGTATGGCATTACTCTTATGAGAGACATGATTTAGATTATTTCTTGGGACATGCCCAGACTCTTTTCTAGGTTAGTTGGAAGGAACATTATATGAAGTTGAAAAAACAAAAAAGAAAAAGGGAGGAAAAAAGGGCAGTGTGCTCTTCTATCATCAGTAAGGAGTATAAAACCACTTTTAAAATCACCATGAACAAGGAAAATTGGGGAAAGTGTGAGGTTATGCCATTTCCTCAAAAATTTCTTGGTAGGAAATCTATGCAAACCTTGATGTAAAAATTAGAAATTATACACTGAATAAGCTTTGATGTTTAATAGAAAACATCAGTGATTTGCAAGAGTTTTATTTGTACAATAAACTATCTCCTGAGGCTTTTTCTGAGGGATTTTTGTTCTCTGGATATTTGAATTTTTTAAAGCTGTTTATGATGTATTTTTCATGTTGTATGATTTATACTATGGCCAGTGATTGGAAAGGGTGCTTAAATAATATATTCAGGATGTATCATATACTCAGAATTTTTAATTGTACTTCCTGCAACTTCTGGATTAATGGGCATAAATTCATCATGGGTTATTAATAAGATTATTAAAATCATAGCAGTTAAATCCTTTTGAGACTTGAAGTTTGCAGACTTAAGCAGATCAGAATTTGTAGTTCCATTTCAGATTGCTTGGAGGACTTCCAAACAGGGTGGTAAGTTAATTAATAATAGCACACCAAGCCAGTGCACTCAAAATGCGTGTTGGACAACAGGTTGAGGAAATGTTGTTTTGGAACATATTTCTATATCTATGTGGACTCTAATGGAAATCTCAGAAGTCCTGTGTCTGTGGAATTGGCAATATATTCATAAAAGTCAATGTTGTCCAGGAGAACTCCTGTCTTAGGTTTTCTTCTATAGTCAATGGAAAAAAAATAAATGCTTATTGGAGTGTTCTTTGCAAAAAGAAACTAATCCACAGCCTGTAAGGTTCTTCCTTGATTTGAATAAATGTTTTTGAATAACTGTCTTGACGTCTAATTCTTCTGATCACAAAAGGGAATTCTGACATCAGTATGAGTTAGGAGCTTCTTTAACTCTCCAGTCTCCTGAAAGGTTGCAATAGGATGTGGTGGAGTACAGCTTCCAATAGAGGAAGACTAAGGTGAAGGTCTGCCTATGAAAATGCTTTATAACCCATGACCTCCTGTTAAAATGCTGCACAATCCATGATCAGCATTGTGGTCGTGCAACAAAATAGAGAAAACCACAATTCTTTGACTCTCTTGCAGGAAAAGCTCTCATTTGTGCTAACTGTGGCAAAGTGGGCCTTGTCTCATCTCAACTGCTAAGGAAAAGATAAACTGAAAAACCATTTTGTTTTCTAGTCTTATTCTCAAATTAAAATTGTAAATATATTTTGTTGTTTTTTCTTTTTTTGCTTAGGAAGAAGTGACAGTTTATAATTTATTTTTCATTAGTTGAGAAACCTGATAATATTTGTGTGATTGGCACATGTACTGGGATGATTGGCACAGATGAAATGTGGGATGTGCTCAGAGAGAGAGAGGCTATGCACATATGAGAGCAGTTAGATGTATTTAATTTCATGAATAAGCTCATTACAGCTGAAATTTTGGCTCTACTCATTTCTCTAACAATAAATTCAGGCTCAAACCTGTTCACAGCTTTCAGACTTGTATTTTTCTGGTACAAAATCTTGAAAAGCAATCTCTTTTCGCTGCATCTGATTTATGTTTTGTGCTTTACAAGCCAGTCCAAGGCAGCATATCCAGCAGTTGGATGCTCTCTGTCTGACCTGTGCTTGGCTCAGGACTGGTGATGAATGGGTTACGCAACTCTCAAGCATCCCAGGTCTGAAAATGGCCCTGGTATAAGTTGGGATTTACTTCACGTAATTATTTTAGAGCATATATCTAAATTTTGCAGTGCTGTATCACAACGTGGTAAATTCTGGAAGAGTTATCTCAAGTCTTGATGAGAAAGCACTTTATTTTCTGAGCTTGCTCACTCTTCTGCTCATGGCTGTACCCAATGCTGGGTATTTCAGGCGGCCTGAATATTTCTAGGACAGAGCAATGACCAAATTTTGTGTTTTGAATGCATAAAATTGTGTGGCTCTGCTTGTGCCACTCAGAGGAGAAGCATTCCAAGTCTGTGAGATCAATATTCTGCTGCCTTGGGATTCCTCTGGAGGAAAACTGCTCAGTTCAGACCTCTTTTTTACTTTGTTAGAGTGGCATACAATTGGTGTTACTGTCTTTATGATGAAAAATTTACAGAGGGTGTTAAAACCATGAAGGAGCAAGGATACTTCCTAGGCAGGTTTCCTAGGCCATTCTGCACAGCTGATATGTCCTCATTATTTTTTTTTGAAAGAAAACAAGGTTGAAGGGCTGTGTGAGTCAAGGCACAGCTTTATTCCTGTTTCCCCATAACTCAGAGCTGCAGGAGGAGAACTCCACATTGCAGGGCATCAGAAAGGATGCACCTTGGAGCAGAGCAGGTGAGAAGGGAGGCAGAGCAGAGGTTGGCAAGATCAGAGGGTGCTCCTTTCAAAATAAGAGTAAATACTAGAAAGTTCATAGTTCATAAATATGCTCCTTCACTTCACACACAGGATTATTCTGTGCTGGTTAGATGATGCAATCAGCTTTAGACAAGGTTAAAATGTAATGTTCTGGTGTCCTGACTGAATTATTAAACTAAATCTGGCAAATGGTAATGCATCTGTATCCCACCCTTTCTTTTCTATCCAATGCCACCCAAAAATGGGCTTTGGACCTGGCCTGAACCACCAGAAGTATAAACTGAGGGATGAATTTTAGCTTCAGTTTTCCATCACTTTAATTTTCTCACTTCTTGATAAAACTCTACGGTGAGTAACAGAGGTGTGAATTGATTTTTGTGGAGTGGCTTGAAGCACAAGCTCATGCAAATGAGTGCATGCTTTGGCTGACAGAATTACCTTGCAGGTGTTTGCACCTTTCCTCAACCAGTGGCCTGAAGAGCTCTGCTTGTAGAGTAAGAAAGTGTTCAGCAAAGCAAAGGCTGCTTTAAATAGAGTGACACTACTCACAACCAGGAGGATGCTAGGAATAAACAAAGAAAATTGGCTGAAGACACAATGTAGGGCTTATCCCAGCTATTATCTGCGTCATTTTGCCTGCATGGCAAGACTTGTGCCTAAATGATTTATGATTCTAAATGTTGTGGTACCTGCATTAATCCCACGTTGGATCAATCTACAAATGGCAAGGAAATTTGAGCTGAGAAATGAACGTTAAAAGGAGTCTTATGTTAAAAGTAAATGTTAAAAGCAGATGATATCCATAAGGCACAGAGCGTGGAACAGAAGATTCCCAAGCCTTGCAGGAAGTTGCTTTATTATTCTAACCTATAATCCCTGCTGTGAGGAACGCTGCCTTTCAAGCCCACGTATGGGATGTTTCTCTGTGATAAGAGGAAACTTTAACAGGTTGACTGTAAACATTTCCAAAGTACATTAAATAGCAGTCTGACATAAATTCTGCTGCAAAGACAGCAATATGCCTCCCAACCTCATTTTTAAGTGCAGGGTTTCCATCTTTTATTATCTCCCAGTATCTGCACATTCTGTAATCTGTTCCACAAACTGATGTTAATATGACATTTTGAAAACTGCAGTCAGTGCTTTCAGCCTGACCCAAAGATTTAATGGAGAAAAAAAAAAAAATCAGTGACTTGTTGAATCCTTAGGTCAAGCAAATTGTTACTTTGCTGGAATGCCATTGAAGGATGTCAGTTTTCTTAGTGACAGGCTCTAGCCCTGGATCCAATGGAATGGAATGCCATGAGTCTAATGAATATCAATGGTGTGTGACCCATGAAATTACACACACATGTATGATCTGTCAAGCAGTGTTCGCTGCTATTAAAAAAAAAAAATAGCAGCAAAAAGGCAACTTTCGTGTAATTCAGTAAACCAATCACAGTGGGAATTCAAGTCTCTTTGAACCTGTTGCTTCCTTCTTAGAGGTCTTCTTTCCACCAGCTGAGAGCCTGAGTTGTTTTTTGTCACTGTTTCGTGAGTGTAGAGGTGTGCTGCTTGTGGTGCCACATGAGAATCTCTCTCCCCTTCAGGCAACATTTGGGGCTCAGTTTCTGCCCTGCACCTCTGTCTCTTAAAAAAACAAATAGAAGACCCTTGCATTGATAGTAGGGATTATTTAGACCTTTTTCTATTTTTGAAGGTACCTGTGTACTTGCTCACCATGATAAGCCATTTTATTCTCACGAGCTGAAGGAGGAGTGTGCAGCTGGATCCATGTGGGTGCAGAAGTGCTGTGCAGTGTCAGTGGGAGAGGAAGCTCCCAACACACTGGGGAGAAGGAGACTGAGATGTGACTCCAGGCTATCTCTTCTTGGATGCTCCAGGGATAAAAAGGGTTCATTAGAAAAGTCTGAGATTTTTTTTAGTGTCTGGTTGAGGGGTAAATATTTTACACAGCAAAATAAGGGTATACGCTACATTCACATTATTTCAATCCTGCTTTCTCTTTAAGAAACCCCACAAATGAAAAAAAAAAAATTTGTATGGCTAGTGTTTCACAGTAAAATTGCTCTTTAAATAGATTTTACAGGTTGCTTTTATAGCACAACTTTAACAGCTGCAGGTACATGTACAAGGTTGTGTAAAAACTTGATTTACAATTTTATTTTTTCATGAAGTGTGTACTTTTTTTTATTCATTCTCTCTCTAGCCAGCATAGCTGTTGATGGCAAAGTGGAAAACATTTTTCTAGTGTAAAGAGGAAGGAAAAAATAAGGAATGTGTTACTTCACTCAGAAAAGTAAGATGTTTGCATTTTTTAGCCTTCTGTTGTCTATAAAAACCTTTGATTAAATTGAAACACAAACACATTTCAAGAATGTTTTAAGGATCACTTGTCAATTTGAAAAAAAGAATTTTAAAACCCAAACATTCATTACTAAATTATCTTTTATGAGAACAGAAGGATCTCTGGATAATAGGCATTTGTTCCAAAACAAAACAGTTATTTGTTCAGGGTATGGAAGTTATTAATTATTTACACCTATTCCTACCACAGTTCTACCTCTAGTTAAAATTCATGGCCTAGGCACTCATCAAATATTGATTTTTACCAAAGTTGATGCTTTCCCTTTAACATTATTATAATGAGGGATAAAAATCAAATTGCCTTCACTGAAACTCAATCATTCTCACAAGCCATCTGCATTGATCTTTTTTCTAGGTTTTACCATAAATTATTCTATTCAATTAAGTAAACCCCACACATAATGACATTTTGTGAACTAAATAATTTATTGACTATTTTCAGCTAAACTTACCAGTCTCTGATGCACAGTTATTTTCATAACATTAATAGTAATATATATATAACCCTCTTGCAACTGAATGCATGTCAGATTCTTTGTTTGGAAAGACGAATCACCTGGGAGGTAGAAATCTTCTCGTTTAGAAAAGAAACAAATTCTGTCATCACCACATTCAGAGTGAGTCAGAACCTTCTCATTAGCAAAACAACAGGGGCTGCATGCAACCTTTTCTGGTGACAAAATAATTGCAAAATGATTTTCAGCCAAAAGTGGTTCTATTAGCAACAAGGGTTGTAAGCAAATTGATAACAATTGGTCTGTTTTACAGTTCACTGGTAAGATCTGATTAATATAGTAGTTCCTTGGAGGGGTTCAGAGAGTTTTCCTGCTCTGCAGTGCAGTGGCTGTGCTTCTGTGTCACACATTCTTGTCACCTCCTGACAGTTCATCTGGAAATCTGCCCACCTTCTAAATCAGTTCTGTTTCACATTTGAAAATCATTCAGCTCCTGTAGACTGAGATTTTCCAGTGGAAAATCTCAGTCTACGGTTTGCAACTCTGAACTCTACTCCTTCAAGCAAGGAGAAGATTTGCTTTCCCCCGCATGAAAAAGTTGTGTTTTGTGGGTAGTTGATTTGGGTAGTAACTGAGACACAAACTTCAGATACTGATCACAGCACAGGTTTTTCGAAAATGCGTAGATTTTAGGAGAACCTTCGCACAGCTGTGAAGGTGTAGTTGGGCTATGTTTAATCAAATTTGGCAAGTTTTTCTGTTGGGTGTGTCCAGGGAATGCCTACTGGGAGGTCTGCTTAATAAACAGACAGGATGCAAACAAATTCTTTTGGCAACAGGAGCACAAAATACATTTAGGCATTGTGGAGTGTGTATATATACATATATATATATATATATATATATATATAATATAGACCTAAATAGGACCTATATTTATAGGTCCATGTCATTGTTGAAGATGACACTGAATACAGAAAAGCTTGTAAATAAGTAGTGCCAACACTGTGGCACAGAGAGAGTTTGGAATATGTATTCTCACTTTAATTTTAGTATGAATTATGTGCTATGAGTCTTTGTTTCCTTTGCAAATTGTGGTGACCATTTTGAGAAGTATGGTTCTGTTAAGTTGAAAGAAAGTCAATATATGGTAATAGTATTGCTCAAAAGCTAGAAAAGCCCTAAAAATTTTAAAAAGCTGTGAAAAATAGCATGGAATGATTAACTCACCTTAGAGAGCTTAGTAGTTTTATCTTGGTTTTTAAAATTTTATTTGTAAGAGCAGTGGTTCCATAACAAATCAGAGTGTGGAGAGGGAGTAAGCACCTGTAAAACTGTGTTGTATTTATGTATTCTGGTGCCAGCACAGGAAAGGGTAATTGTTCTTCATTTCTTCTTTTAGCACAATCCGTTTTATATGCTGGAACAAGGAGTAAACATTTTGGTCCATCTAGGATGGGAATTTCTGTTTATTTCTCTCGCTGCTTTTCAGCCTTTGAATTCTTTGGTGCCATCATTTTGAAGTGTTGCTACTGCTGCTCACACTGTGTCTTGCCATGTCTAAGCAAATAATCAATTTGCAGGTAAATAGTAAACTTATAAGTTTAAATGCAAAAGCTTGTATTGATTTAATTCCCCATTCAATCAGGTAATTTTGCGCTTCAGTACCCATGCATTAAAACATGTAGCCCAAACACAAAATATCACTTTGCCTTGATGGGTGCTTGGAGTTACTCTTGGAAGAAAATAAAGCTCACTGTTGCTCTGACTGTGTGTGCTTATCTGTGCAACTCTCCTTATGTTTGGATACTGCTTAGGAATATAAACCATCCCACTATGCTGCCCTGACTACTTGCAAATTCAGGCTTTTCTTGCTGCATTTTGCTGGTGAGATGGTGTTCACAAAATTGGACACCGATTGTGCTACAATTTTCAGACTGCTGAAGGAGAATTCTGCTTTTAGTTACTCTGGATTGTGCTTTTTGGGCAACAGTGTCGCACCTTTCACAATGAAAAAGGTAAATATGGTGCAGGATAGGCTCTCTCCCACATCCCACCCACTGCTTTCATTGACAAAAGGTAAGAGTCAAAGGCTTTGCTGAGATCCTCCTCTGTCTCTTGTAGCACGGTTTGCTCTTTGCAGAGATTTAGGCGAAGGAGAATTCACCTGAGCATGAGCTGATTTGTGAAATGAGCATCTGAGATTCTGCTGGTGTGCAGTCTTTGTTTAGCTGTGAAGTTAAGCAAACATCCAGCTGAATGGTTTGGTTGTGAGCAGGAACTTAAGCATTTGGATCAAGCTCTTGTTCCTTTAACTTTTACTCCTTGATGGTGGCTGGCCATATAGGTAATGCAAGCTTTGCTTCCATGTGCTTTGGCTTTATGAGCACCAGTGGGACCTTAAGCTTTTTACTTTTCATTCCACTTGAGATTCTTTTCTCTGAATTAATGGATATTTTGAATAAATCATTGTGAGACAGGGCAATGCCTGCTGTAAGGAAAAAAAAAATCATTGAGCCAGCATATCTGAACAGGTTTCATGTCTGTTACTCACATACTTTGCGAGGCCATTACATGTGTAACTTAATGAGGATTTTTTTACTTTGAACCACAGAAGGCATATGTGCCTGACTCACATGCCCAAGTGCTACACAAAGAGAAAGCAACTCAAACACACTAAGCTTTTCTTTCTAGATATATTATCCATAAAGCACATAATGTTAGTGCTGTCAGTGTCCCACTGAAATGCTCTGAATGGACCAATTTATTCCTGTATCTGGAAAAATGATCAGCAAAGAAACAGGTGTCACTGCTGCCTGTATTCCAGCTAATATGAAGAGTGTTATAGTTAACACTGAACAAGAGGAATTCATGCTGGGACATATTGTGAAATGTTAATTATAAGAAAAAACAGCATTGAATTGAGTGCCACTGCTTCTGATTTATGATAAGGAAATTCCTAGAGGGAAAAGAACAAAAATACCAACTGTGCTCTCCCTTTGCTGGGGAATCACTGCAAAGGTAATATTACGTTGCATTTTCCTAAAAACTGATCCCCACTTACTCATCTAATCTACCTGCTAAGATGAAGGCACCACCAGAGGATGCCTTATTCCTTCTCTTTTGGGATTTGCCTGTTGTGACTAAATCAGAGGCATTTCCCAAGTCCCAGGCACATCAGATGCATCTTGACCCACACTGGGATAGGACCTGAGCAACCACCAGCACCTTCCTGATTCTCCCTGAGGGATTACAAACACCTGTGCCCAGCAGGAGATTTTTTGTGTGCTCTGAGCAGACACAGATCTGAGGGGATAAAGGGGTGAGGAATAAGTGTGCAAGAAGTCAAACCCCTGAATTTGTTTCGGGGTGGGATGAATCACTACAGGAGCAGACTCTCATCTCTTACAGAATCAACAGACTTTCAGGTGTCTACATTGGAACAGATGAGCCACTCCCAGGCAAATCCTGTTTTGTGGAGAGTGGTGACAGAGGAGAAGACATGAAAAGGATTGCAGTGAGCCAGGTGGTCGGGATAAGAGTATCTCCTCTCCTGGGGAATTGCTGGAGGGGATTTTCCTTTTCACCTGTCTGGGGCACAGTGTTGTGCCCACAGCTATTCAGTGCAAAAGGCCCCTGGCACTGTGCACTTTCCAGCCTAGCTTTGGAGTAGCATAGAATCACAGAATGGTTTGGGTTGGAAGAGACCTTAAAGATAATCTCATTTCAAACCCCTGTCAAGGGCAGGGATGCCACCCACTCGATGAGGTTGCCCAGGGCCTGAGCCAACCTGCCCTTGAAGTCCTACTTGAAAGCAGCCTAGGAAGAGGCAGTGCCCAGGTGTGAGCAGCTGTGATGTGGAAAGGCTTCAGCTGTGCTAATTGCACAGGTTCCAATTTGCACAGGTGCTGAGACACTACAGCCCCACTGGCTGGGCCACTTTTATCTTCCCACAAATCAGTATCTGTAGCACCAATATCCTGCAAGCCACATGCCTTGATTTCACCAACCACTGTTTAGACTCAGCTGACTCTCTTGTTACCATCAAGACTGGAATTGAGGGGGAAGTGAAAAACAGTCCCTGTGAACTTGCAGCTACTGGAAACACAGTTGATTATTACAGGAGAACAGCAGATAATTCTGCAAATAACACCGTGCAACAAGTTTTGATTTGTTTCACCTTTGGTCACTCATTTTACTTTGAAGTAGGGGGGATAAAGGCTAAATCCACAGGCTCATTGGCACTAACCCTAGTAAGTTCTGGTGCAAATTCCCTGGAGAAGATGAACTCTTTTACAATCCATTGTCTTGATTTTCAAGTGGGAAGAGTCTGATGGAAGCCCAGTCATCAGCTGAGCAGTCTACCTATGAATTTTGTGTTGAGCTTTAGTAGCCGAAGAAGTGTCTTGTCTGCTAGGTTTTGATTTTATAAGTCATACTTATCTTCTGCTTGGATGTACTTTCAATTTTACTATGTACATTAGGAGTGAGAGCTTCCCTTTCTAATGCCTCTCTATTAAAAAAAGAAAAATTCTGTTTCATTCTTTAAGTGTCCTCAAGCAGACAGCTGAGCTAAAACTAAAGCTATTTAAGTGGAATGCAGATGCCAGGGAGTTAGTGAGAATGGTCTGGTTTAAAGTTGGTCTCATTTCTTCCTAATGTTCATGCAATTCTATGAGCAGTAAACTTTCATTCTCAGCAAATTTCCAATGGTAACAAGACTTGTTCAGAAAGAGTTTGACTGATGTGCTCTATTCCTTTCTTCTTAATTTCCAGAAGAGTCTTCTGCTCTTTCATGAGTGGGAATGAATGTTAAAAGGTTAAAATACTAACCTTGCCTCTATCCTATGGGGAGATGGAAGGGAAAAAACCTGCAGCTCCAAGTTCATAACTGAAATACTTATGCATGTGTGAAGGGGACAATTTTTGTTAAAAAGACTTACTTTTTCATTACATTGCTGCCCATTGAACTTTGCAGAAAAGAAGAGCAAAAAGCTTGGTGTATGTAACTCTTATTTTACACATATTATTTGTCTCAGAAATGTCCTGCCTTAACCAAATGCTATTAATAAAAGCGGAAGTTCTGACTGATAAGAAGGGAACCTGCTTGCTGCTAGTAACTAAAGATTTAGTCCTTGAGTTACTCCATGCACTTCAAAGCAGCTGTTTTCCATTTACAGCCCTGGTATCTCCAAAAGTTGTGTTTCTGGGCACCTACTTTCACAGAGAGATAACAGTATTATCCACACTCCTATACATTGCATCGAGGTAAGTTACATGACATGACATACTATTCCAGAGCTGTCAAAAAGTTGGACTCTGCTGTCCTTTATCATTTTGTTTACATCTGAGTGTCTGCAGGTGACTGCAGGTGTCATTCCACTGAAAATCAGACAGCTGAGCCAGGAGTGAAATGTTACTCCTGGAGAATAAGATTGCTGTAACCTTCTAGACAGGGGCAAACAATTGTCTTTTTGAAAGCCACCATGCTGCAGGTTAACCTGTTGATTACTCTGCTTTGACTCTGCACATACTGGAGCTTTGGACTGGCAGGCAAAGAGCAAAGGAAAAAGTTCTGTCAAACCACTGATGGCAGTGAAAACTGTGAGTGAGTGACTCCATGCTGGTGCTGACAGCATCCTTTATTCCCCCCCCCCCCCCCCCCGCCCCATGCTGTAACATCATGTACTGTAGAAGTCACAGGAAATGCTAAAAATCAGATCTTTTCATCTGGGTCTTTTTTCAGTTCTTCCTATATGAAAAGCCATATGTCTCTGTCCATGTAAGCGTCACATTTCACCCTGATGATACAATTTATTCAGTCTGAACATTTGTCCCAATGCTTTTACACAAATACATTCTCTCTGCCCAGATTCTTGTTTGTGTCATGGTCTGTTCCTGCTATAGATGAATGAAGATTTGTCAACAAATAATCCACTAAAAAAATTAGAATCTAATCCAAAACCTCATTGACGTCAGCAGAAATACTCTTACTGACTTCAGTGGTTCTACAGTGTCCTTTCCATGCTTCCTTAATTTCTGTAAATGTATCTGTTTTAGAGTAAAAATATTTTTCCCCCACAGTATTTTTTTTTTTAATGTCTGGGTAATGGTAGGGAAATATTGAGCAAACAAAATTAGAATTGTGCCGTTTAGACGCAATTTGGCAGATGGGTGCTGTTCTGAAAAGCAACTGTGTGCCTGTCATAGTGGATACCTATGGCTTTAGCTTTAAACACCCTGAAATCAGGAGGGCTGCACTTTGAAAAACCGCCTTGCTCCTCCTGCAAGGGGTTTTGCAAGCTCCTGGCGAGGTTGCAGCTCTGCACTTTGCATTTTCCCTGGAGCTCTGAGGCAGAGCTGGGCTCCTTGCTGGCAGGCAGATGAATCCAGCCAGGATTCCAGCTGGGAATGCCGGAGCTGGAGAGCTGGAGCAGGGTGGATGTGGGGTGAGTGTTTAAAAACACACCAGCCCTTTTTTGCTTTCCCAGAACGTAGCTGTCTCTGGTGGCTCTCATGGATCTGTGTCAGCAAAGTGGTGTTTATAGTACTTCCTCAAGAGGAGGTTTGTCTTATAGAATATTAAACAATAAAGATGGTGAAAACAAGGTTGCGAGTGGAATGGGTCAGCAAAATAAGCAAGCAAGCAAATTCCGGCATGTAATTTCAGGACTTAATCTCATCACTTCTAAACAAATTAAAAATAAGTGTTCTGCCTTGAAATGGAGTGAAGGTCTGAGACAATGAGTGCTCGGCTGATTTTTAATAGAGAAAATGTTTGACTTGGAGCAGAATCTACGTGAACCAAGAGACTGAGCAGTGGGAGAAGCACCCTCAGAGCAAGAGTAAAATTAATGTTTCAGGAGGGAATAGATGTCACAGAAAAAGCTGAGGAAATCTTTCTGTCAGAACCGCACAGATGGTGAGGGGAAAAGAAATCTTTTTGGGGAAAGCAGAGAGAGAATTTGAAAAATCCACATAACCCTGATGAGCCTGGAAATGATTGGGTTGATGCTCTTCATCTTGTATCTTCACAAGGTGAAAGAGCTGGTGAACATCCCCCCCTCCTCAGATGTATTGCTCTTGAAGTCACTTCTTTTTAGGAAGAGTCAAGCAGCATGGGGAAATTTTATGCCCTAAAAGCCTGATATTATTTAATAAAGGTTGGAAAGAAGTTAGCATAGCAAGTTGAGCCTGAAGGATTTTAGAACCTCATACAAAGCAACCCATTCACCGCTCCAAAATCTCTTACACACTTTTTCAGCCTTCTTTCTGAACAATCATCACACATTATTGTCTCACAAGATGAGATTCAACATAAATCTCATAGTTAGGACAGATCTTTGTCTACTGAAGAGAACGCATGGTTCTTTAGATAGATATGGAGTTAAGGTCAGTTACAATAGGTAGGAATGAGGCCATGCACCTATTTTTCTGTACATGTGTATGTAAGAAACAATTAATAAAAATTAGAGCTTTGATTTTGCTAAGCTTTAATGTTCCTTTTTTGGTTTCTTTGTTTGTTTTTTAGTCCATGACTGCTTCTTCACCCTGAAATGCTGCAACCTTTTCTCGCTCACTCCCCACTGTATTTATAGAGAAGGACTGTTTTTATTAATAAGTAGATGGACAGCCTGCTAGGAGACAATGATTTTAAATTAGTAACATTAAGAAATGAATGTGAGGAATAGCTCAATTAGGATTAAAAAAAAATAAGAAAGAAGAAATTATCAAATTACTCTTTCCCTCTCCTAGGAAAAGCAATAGATCCATCCCATCAAGCAGATATCTGTTAAGCAAATGATGAGACTGATATTTGCTTTTCCTACCACTGTTTTAAATGTCACTGTTTCTTCCCCCCCCACCTCTTCTTTTCTCTCATATTAACCCAGAATTGCTGATGCATCAGCACACCACATTATGACAGGAAAGGATATTTCTCTTTGCTGAAGTGGATTCAGAAGAAAACAAATCCTGAGGGCAATGCACATCAAGTATAGAGAAAAGCACAGTCTGAGGTGGCTGTTGGAGGCTGCCCGTGGCAATTTGTGGATTTCTGGGCAGACGAGAGCACCTGAGTTGCTGGTGGGAACTGGCAGTGACAGCTAAATCTGGTTATTCTCAGGGAAGAAAAGAGAAAAGAATTAAGGAAGTGAAAATACAAGGAAGCATGCTACTGCTATTTTAAAACAAATACCCTGCAGCCACAGCATGAGGCCTGACACTGCTGACTGGTTTATTAATGCAAAATTATGATGACTGAGATGCAGGGCAGAGGTACAGACAAGGTGCAACAGTAAATACAAGCTTCAGAAAACTCAGATTTCATCATTTAGCAGTGGCAGCTGTCCTCCCTTCCCTGCTCAGAAGAGGGTTGATCAAGCCCTTTAATTCAGGAGAAGCTGTATTTCCATGACACACTAGAATTCAAATCTCATTGGCCTCAACTGATAAAACAGATTTCATTGGAGGTTAAAATGTTCATTGGATGTCTACTGAATAACGCCATTCACACAGGTGAGTTCATACTCTGGCTCATCCAGTGAAAATACTGGGAGGGGAGGCAGAAGTACTGGCAGAAAGAGGTCTGCAAATATGTCACATTTCTGACACCCCTCTCAGGTATGCTCTTTCTCTAACAGAAGGCAAAATGAACTGGCTAGAAAGATGTCCCTAAAACAATATAAAACCCCCTGGAAAATGTCTGAACTAATTAAAAGGTGGGAATGAAACGAGCTGGAGGCCCCAGAGCTGCTTCTATTACAGAGGAGAAGCAGAAGTGACTGCAGCAGCAGCAGCAGCGATATTACCACACACTGGCTGACGGGGAATTTAATGTGTCCCACACAGTGCCAGTAATTGCCCTGGTGTGGAACAGTGTCACAAAGAGAGGAGTCAAGGATGAGCAGGACAGAGCCTGAAACCTCACAGCACGAGGGGATTTTATTGGCACTGCCGAAACAGCAAACTCGAAGCGAGCTCCTGTCAGGTTGAGTGAGGAGTTGAAAGAAAAACAAGTCGCAGCCTCCCGAGGTGTCAGGCACTTTGCAAACCTTCACTGCACAGGTGTCAGCTCCACGCTGGCGTTTGCCCGTCACTTGCCCGTGATTTTGCAAAGCCACCGAGGGCTCTGCAGCCCTCAAAGGGTTGCTCAAGCATACCAAGGGCTGCAAATGCACCTGCACAGGGCTGGTGCCTCTTGCTTGAGCTGGCATGAGGGACAGGCAGCTGGGAAAGGGGATATCTCATGGAGGGGAGCCCTGGGGTGATCACCCCACAACTGAGTATTTTTGTCATTCCTGTGATGTTCTTAATTGCTGTAATTTATAATGGTGCAGCACATAGCTTCACACCTCAGAAAGGAGCTGAGTTTTGCTGTAAGTGCAAGGCAAAGGAGGGATTAGCACCCAGAGAGGGTCTGAACACTGAAAAATTTGTGGTTCCAACAATAGCTATAGGATACTGAGGAACTGGGATTATAAGAATGCAGTGGGCTGGCTTGGTTGTGCATTTTAGACAAAAGGCTCAACTTGGGCAGAGTATCAAGGACAGATGTGGAAAATCTTAGTAGGACGCAGTTTTTGATAGGCATAGACAGAGTTCATTCTGGTTCCAAATACACCTTATTATTCAGGTCAGGGATGCCTGGTTGTTGTCCTATGAGCTGGCTCCAGCTGGAGAACATTTGTGTCTGGTTCCAAAGTATTGTTATGGTTGTTTACAGTCTTTATGCACATGGAATTGTCCAGCTTCAATTCTGGCTCTCAAGTCACCACCATACCCAAATGGCTCTAGCTGATCCCTAGCAAGTCCATGCACCTGTCCTGCTTGGCTGATAGGGAGTTATGTGTGCACAGGGACCTTGACACTGGGGATTGTCCCTCACCTGGTGGTCCAGGGCATATCAAAATACAGCAAAATCCATGAGTTCATGTATAGGTGCTAATTATGCAGAACATTTTGTTGTCTGTGATTGAAATGTAAAGGCACTTGGTTGGTTTTAAAGCAGGGATATTTTCATTAAGAAAAAAATATATTTCCAATAGAGATTTGATTGTATTTGTGATTAATTTCTATAGTTTATAAACTTGACTTTAAAATATAAGTCTTGAAAATTTTCCATATGATTGTTATTTGGTCATTGCCTACATGTAGAAAACTACTTTTCTCACTCAGAAGATGGATTTGGGGCAGGGAGAAAAGTTTGTCTGTGTAATGCATTTGCATTATCAAATGAAGCCAGTAGAGTTCCTAGTTTGAGCATAGGTAGCAGACTGTCTGCCTTTCCACAGAGGTAAATAACAGGTGAACAAAGAAGAAATCTTAACTCCAAAACAGAATTAGACAGCTGGTATTAGAGACAGTCAATAGTCCTTAGCATTTGAATGTCTGTAGCTTACCTCAGGAGGTATAAATTAAGGAGCTTTCTTTGGTGTGAAGTAGCAAGCCTACACAAAGCCTTAAGGATAAGTTAATTTTCTTCACTATGAGCCAAAAAAAAAAAAAAAAAAAAGGTTGTAAGCACAAGAGCTGGGAGAGTCTGCCTCCAGTAAGCTTTCTGCTGCTTGAGATGGCAGAATCTGCAGTTGATAGAGGGAAGTGGCTGGGAGTTTCATAAATAATAAATTGCTGTAATCCCATGAGGTCATTATAAAAATATGCATAAGAATCATAGAAAGAATATAATGGGTCACAACCTCAATAGATTTTAGAGCTGACAAAAGGCAGTGAGCTTGATAAGAATGTATTACAGGCAGAAATCTTGGTCAGAGATACTTCAAAATTATATTATATAAAATTATTACTTTGGGAAAGAGATAAATGTTATTAACAAAAACCATGAAGTGAGTGCATGTGGAAAACGTTCCTTTATTCAGAAATGGACTAAATCAACACTGTTTAGCCTTTTCAATTTAAAAAAGCCAGGGCCTCCAAAATCTGTCTTGCATGGAAGCATTCTTGTAGACTAAACATTGTTATTGATGTCCTTCAGGCAACAGCTAGTAGCTTTAGTTATTATATTTCCCCTTAAAAAAGCCCCTAGATTTAAGGTATATAAAAACTCTGATGGATGCAACACCTGGAGGCAAACACTAAAAGTATGAAGATCTGGAATAACACCTGGCTTGCCAGAAGAATAAGAAGATGGATTATTTTGAGTACTCCATTGATTTAAAGAAGCATCATCAATAATATAAAGATCATTTGAACACATGGTACAGACTAAAGGAAAATGGGTTGACATACACCTGCAGGGATATATATGGCACCTGAAAGCCAACAGCTAATACAAAGCTTGATTGAAATGTACCACATAAGCTGCAAACTGGATATTTCATATAGAGCATGACAATTTCACTCAAATTACTTTTGGTAGAAGTGGAAATTGAAGGCTTTACAAGAACAGAAGTATCTCTACTGTAAGAAAGTTGCTTTGAGAAAGAGAGAAGTTAATGATGCTGTTGATAGCTAGAAGTAGCACACGTTAAGCAGTTTCACAGACCCAGAAAAGTGCCTCTTTCTTTTAAGTTTTATAGATATTCCCACTGGAAGTAAAGGGACTGTTTGAAGCAAAAGGAACTGTGAGAGGGTATCTGACAGTTCAACACATAATGTATGGTGGTCAAAACAGCATCTTGTAATAAAATAGGAATCCCCAATACAGAAGGAATGGGACAAATGTGATTCTATTACTGCATTAGGTTGCAAAAGCTTGGTTTTGGAGAAGGACCCTGTAGTGCCAGGATTGATAGAAGTATAAATGGCTGATTTCTGTTTCTGTATCAGCTGAGCTTTAGAGGGGCTAGCTGGGATCCCCAGAGAAGTCCAGCTGCCATGGCTTGGAGATCCCAACATGTTAATGGAGCTGAAAATGAGAAGCACCCATGATCTCCAGCTAGAATGGTGCTTTCCTTGGCTTTAGGGGTCTCTGCTTTTGCCTGGAGCTTGGAGATTTATTTCGTGTAAATCAGCTGGCTGGAGCACAGGTGAACTCCTGGTCTTGCTGTCAGGTAAATGCTACAGAACAGAAAGAAAATAACATGTTGCAAAGAGCTTAATTCCCTGCAGTCTTGCCTCTGGGAGATTTTTGGTTGAATTACTCACTCTTTGGGAGCCCTGCTGAAGTCCAGGTGGTTTTGCTGCTTCTTGGTTGATTTTCCTGTGGGGGATTGAAGGCAAGATGAAACTGTGGTGGTAGGAGGGAGGTCTAGCAAACACATAATTGTGTAGACTGCATGGATAGGTTTATGTATTTGATCTTTCAAAACAAATCACAGAGCACAAACAAGCAACAAAACAGACCTGGTTAACTGCAGTTTCCACCACTGTGCTATCTAGCTGTTTTCAGCAACAGCCCCTAGGCAATATAGTGAAGTGGGTCAGTATATACATATTTTCTCCCCTCTATTAGCATTGCAGCAAATTCTGTGCTTCATCTGCCCACAATTTCAAGAGCTACTTTCCTGGCTGCTCCAGCCTTTCTGCTCTGCCTCCGGTAGCTTCGGATCTATTGTTCAGCAAAGATGGCTTGGGATGAAAAGAGGATGTCAGATGGGAAACAAGCTCTGGGGGTGGGGAGAAGAGGCAGAATAAAAACAGGGGAGATTCTGCTTGTATTGGCATGTGGCAGGCAGCTTGCATGCTTGTGTGATATTAACTTCCTTCTTGTTGCAGCATGGAAGCCTCTGGCATCCTGACCCTCACAAATACAAACAGATGTCCTCAGGCAGTCCAAGCCCACTGCTGCTCCCTACAGCATCAGCATCTTTTACACACAAGAGTTCTTTCTCACAAATGGCTTTTTTATCATTTATGTGTTTCAATTATCTCAAACTCTCTTTCTCCTGCTCTGACTCGGTCTCAGAGGAAGACAGCAAATGGATTTAATGCACTTACCAGTTGAGATAAGTGCTATAGATAACCACCTAAAGGCCAAGTTTTGCAGATTTTGTTTACAGCTTTGCAGTAGTTGGAATGATATACCAAAATACTGGGCATCCAGCAGCTGCCTTGGAAATGAATGGTAGCTGTTCAGGTGCTTCTGGCTTTTTGAAAGCAAAGCATTTATTGGGGTAGTCACATATGGATTTAGGAAGTGTAGCTGTTGGCTGCAGTTTCTGAAATGGTTGGCCCAAATTCCCCAAAGCAATACAAGTATGGCAGTGTAGAGCCACACTAACAGCGCTGAGGAAAAATAGTCAATTACAGCATCAGTAGTGAAAAGGGAGTTTGAAAGCCCTAAGCTATTTAGAAGCCTTAGTCAAAAATGGAACTGGATTTTTGGTGCCTAAATCAAATAGGAAACGTCAGTATCAGGCTCTTTCGAAAATGTTGTATAGTAATCTCTGTGTTGGGAAAAAGTCTGACCACTTTTCCACCACTGTATGTTAAGAAGAATATTAAAACGTTTGGCCAGCTCATTCAACAAATAGTTTTCTAACCCATAGATGTATTTGACTGATGGCTACCAACTCTGACTTGGAAAACAGGAGCCAGATCACAGAGAATTTCTTTTGGCAAGTGATAGTTACCAGAAAATATTTGAGAAAATCCCAAGCCATGGTTTAAATTTGGTTCAAAATCAAAAGCCCCTCTAGCTGTTAGAAAATATTCTTGTTTTTCTAGAAAACTCTACTTTTTCTTTTTTCCAGGAACCATAAATAAATAAAATACAGAATTCTCTCTGTTTTACCACCTTGTTAAAAGAAAGAGGGAGAGTAGTGAGTGGTGAGGAACTGAGTTGCCTTGTGAGGTCTCTCGCGGACTGAGACAGCATTTCTTCAAGTTCCAGGAGTGATCCTTGGAAGCTGCAATGGTCTGAAAACAAGACATTCCTACTTCCAAGTATTTGAAGGGAAAAGAGCAGGCACTGACTGAAGGGGAAATGGGAGAGGTGGTAATCCTGTTGAGCAATCCAGTGATACACCCTTTCCTCACAGTTCCTTCCTACTTGGCTGAGATAAGTCACATTGGAAGTTGGTGACTAAGACCAACAAAATAGGGTGGTGTCTTTATCTAAGAGAGGTGGGTGTCCCCATTTGGAGATTAATTAATGTTTAATCTGTTTGGAACATTTGTATATTTTGTCAGGGCATGTTCCAAAGCATATTTGTAGACCTTTTGGAACTAAGAAACGAAATAATTTCCATAGTCAGTCAGCTAGCAGTCTTCTTACTTGGACAGGAGCTTGGGCCCTTGTGACATTCCTGTGGGTCATTTCCTACTGAGCAGAGAACTGGAGATACTTTCTTAGAGTGCCTTCCTAATAAATAACATGCAGCTTCTATGTCCTAGTTTTCTATGTGATATAGTAACTTTTCTGTTTTGACAGTAGATGTTTCATTTTCAGGGACTTGAAGCACAGTTATGGTACTTGGTACCTGTATGTTTCTATGCTGTCTTTTTTTGAGAATTATTTTTAAGGAAATACATTTCCCAACTGGTTTTGACCAGTACCTACTTTTCTTCCAAGGGAGGTTTGGTATTTTCCTGTATGTGGGTTACTTTAGCACCAGCTTGACCTCACTTTCTCTAGGCACTTTTCACAAGATTTCTCAGAAACAGCCCACAGGCTAGATCCCAAAGGCCCACCAAAAGAAGGCTGAAAATCAATTTATTAGCAGTATCTCATTTTGCACGGAGCACAATGTGAGTGCAGGGAGAAGGAGCTGGTCATTAATATACATTAGTATCCAAGAAAACTAGTATTTTATAGTTTCTGTACACTGGAAAAGACTTAATTCAGCTTGCATTGCCTACACAATTAGGATGAATAAAATAGAGCGATGACTTAGGAATAAGAAATGCAGGTTTTAGTCAAGTCAAGGTTAATCAATGTATTTATACATGGAGCTGAAAGGATTTTTACTCTTTTATTAAACAGCTTTCACAAATTAACATTTAACTTGTTGCATCCTGCAAGGGTAACATTAATAGTGATAGAAAGCAGCAGAAATTTAATCTATCATTAGCATTTTTTGGTAGAAGAAAATTTTGTGCTAGATGTAAGTAATTTTCTTAAAGGTTTACTGTCAGCCCTGATAAACAGAGATAATCACTGAAATGTAGTTTTATTAGACATGGCATTACCTCTTAGAAGAGTCATTAAGAACATTGTCATTAATACACCTTGCTCTGCTCTTGCTCCAAGAAAACTGATTGGAAACCAGGAGAAGTGCGTCTCTTATGTTGTAAGAATATTCACAAAAAATGTTTTTTCTCTCTTGGCCCAGGTTTGGAAAATTCCCTCAGGACTCTGAAGAAATCTATGAGCAATAAGCAGTCCACCAGTGGTAGAAGTGGGAGGGTGAATAATCAAAGGTCAGCTCTCCATCATCTGCCAGATCTTTGAAAGACCAGATTTATTCACTCACTGTGATTGTGGTGTGATTGCACATGTCACGAACTCCCACTTAGGGCAGCAGAATTTCGTGAGAACCAAGGCAGAGCTGGGTTTGGCCTCTCCTTGCTGTGGAATGGTTGTTACGAAATCCCCACTCTGGAGCTGCTCCTGAACTCCAGGCGACGGTGCGGCTGACGGTTAATGTCGCATACCTCCATAAGCAGATGGACTGAAAGAATTTTAATAACTTGCTGGATCTAAATGATCATTCCTTCCACATTCTTTGTGGCTTCATGGCGTTTATGATAATTCTTGCTCGGGAGCCAATCTATACAGTTTATCCAGCTGTGCCTTTGATGTCTGTACTCTGGTCTCCAGGGACAGAAGTCGTGAACGAGTGGTTAGTGAGCGACACCCAAGGGGTTATGACATCTTTAACATAAACTCATCAGCATAAGGTTTCTCCTCTGAAATGGATTAAGCAATTTATTTAGCTATAAAACTCAGAAAACTAGTTAAGTGAATTTTACTGGGAAATCAATAAAGTAATAATTATGTGGTAATATAACTGGGACTGAGGTAACCAGCTTTGGTTTTCTTTTCTTTGTTGATCCATTCCCTCTATCCTCTTTATCCCTGTATTTTCTGAATAGCCACAAGTTATTCTGATGCGAGAACTGAAAAAGCATATTGAGAAATCTTTGAGCATATTAACTTTTATACTGTGAAATCTTTCTTTCTTGCCTTTGCAATAGATGCAAAAAAGAACTCATCCAGAATTCATTAACTAAAATATTATCTCAAACTCATATTTTTGGATTCTGTTAAAGTTCTCCATTTATTTTTCATAGAATGACTTCCTAATCCTATCTGAGTCATGCCTGTAAGCTAAAGATAAATATGTAAAACTTACCTTTGAATTGAATGGTGTCTAACTATTGCTGCTTTAAAAAATAATAGCAAGCCCCTTGACATTATCTTCAGTAGAGCTTCAGAATTTGCACGCAGGCTGCAGTTATTACAGTTACATAGCAAGCTTTTCCTTCTGATAATTAGACACAAATTAATTTATAATAAACTTCATTTGTTAGGCTGTTATAAATATTAAGAGATGATAAATTGCTAGAACAAAACAGACCTTCATACACCAGCTATTTCACACTTGCATTTTAGAATAGATTAGTTAGCTATAGCAGTGTGCACATTTAAAGGCTTAAATGGTTTTCATAGGGTTTTTTTCCTCAAAAATGATGGGAAACCCCCCTTCCCCCCGCCAGACTCATCAGTTATGTGCTGCATATTATTTCTCACAGAGGAATCCTCTTGAAAGCCAGATCATATTATACACATTATCAATGTATTTGCATTTAGAAATTTTGTTCATGTGTGTGAATGGAACACACACATCCACATTCTAGGGAAATTAAAAAGGGGAAAGACTGAAGGTCTTTTAAAGATAATTTCCTTTCTTTTTCTGCAGCCTGAAATGTCTCCAGGAATCAAGTCTGTAGTCAGCAGGAATGAGACTGAAATCATACATTGAATAATAAAAGTGACCCCAGCAGTAGTAACATGAAGTGTGTCCATGCCCTTTGTGAACAGTAAACTAGCTGACAACATGCAGGAGGAACAAGCAGATAGTGGCAAACATTAATACTGGGCTAGTATTTCCAAATGGATCTGCTCATTTTGAGTGTGATCTGTGCTTCACACCAAGGGAGTTTTGGGCCATAGAATTATAATAAGGGGAAAATAAAAATCAGTGTACATCCTGAAGAAACTGCTCATATGGGAAAATTGGAGCTGCTTGGAGAGAATGGATGTATTTTTCCATTAAAGGATCAATGATAATGAAAATTAACTTTAAATTTTTCTATGAGAATTTCATAATGCAGTCAGAAAATTCAAAAACAACCCCTCCACTACATCAAACTCCAAACCCAAGTACAACCATCCTCATACTTCCAAATAACTTTTATGAAACTGAAATATTCCAGCTGAAACAGAGTATCTGTTTTCAGAAAATTAGTTTTACTATTTTGTGGTGGCTTTAGCTTTCAGTTTACTGCATTTTTCTCTACTACTGTCTGTGGATTCTGAGTGCCTTTTAGGAGCTGAGGAGGCAGCTGCATGGTGGGGTCACTTGAGGATTGCAGGAGGTCCTGTCAGAGCTTCCTTAGCTCTTGGCTGGAGATGGACTGGTACTTGTAATACCTAAACTGAATCCAAACTGAATCAAATTTTTAGAAAAGATCAAGAAACAGGCAGGTCTGAGGTGTTATTTTTTTGTATATGTTAGAATACATTTTTCATTTTCAGATAAGTCCTTGCCTATGGAAGCTTGTGTGATATATTTCTATGACAGCTGAGACAGGAACTTTGGATAGCATCACCTTGGCTATTTAGCCTTCTGCATGTGAAAGGAACCTTTATTTACACAGAGCAGCCAGCAGCATAATAACCTATACACCAGCTAAAGCAGCAGGAGATATTACCTGGCTCTTGTATTTCTTTCTTGCTCAACAGCATAAGACACTGCCTAGAGCTCAAAGCCAATTCATTTATTTAATTATTTTCTAATCTGCTAACTTTTGTTTTCCATGAGAGACATGCAGAGAGGAGGTGGAAGCAGTTTTGCGTGTTTCAAAGCAAGGCAGTGAACCCCAGACCCAGGAAATTACAGCAGCAGTGTCAGCAAGTTGCCAACTGGAGCCTTTCAGTGGAGTGTTGTCCTGGGGGAAACACTGGGCACCTCATGTGCCCTGAGCCCCTGTGTGTGCAAATACTTCAGGGCTCAGCTCTGCATCCATTTATCCTCTAAAAAGGGAGCAGCTTGTGCATAGCTCCATCAGTGCTGAAAGCCATGGCTGGATCCACAGCTCTAATATATCTGTTGTTCCTATAAGCTGAAAGGACTTGATTTCCCTCAAGGAAAGCTTTCCATCCTGCGTGTCAATGGTGTGCAGAAGTGCTGCTGCAGACAAGGGGTGCTGTGAGCTGTTTGATGAGTGAAAGATGCTCCACGCCCTTGGAATAAGCAAGGGAAGGAATCTCCTCAGAGGTGTGGTCCCTTGGGAGCTGCCTGGCTGTTTTTACACATTCAGCTGGGACATCCTAATGTAAAATTCCACACTTGGCTGGGAGATGTAGATGTTGTGCTGTTCTCTGGGGAATTCTAGGTCTATAAAACAATGAATGGATTACACAGTACTCATCTATATGTGTAGTTTTTCATCTGTGACAGATGTGATATTGATAATATCCTCCATTTGCTAAGTCCTCCAAGTATAATTTTGTGCCAGGTTAAATCTCTGATTTAACTGTTTAAGAGCCCATTTGGGTGAAAGACTGTCAATAGGATAGATTGGGGAGCAAGACCATGCTCAGGCACAAGGCTGGGTTTGCACATAGCTCTGCTGCAGGCTTTTGGCCTAATTCTTCCCAAACACCTCCCATTTGAGTGTAAATCCACTAGTTCTCATTCCCCAGCTGATCCCTTGTATTTTTTATGTGGCTGGTTAGCTCACAGACCTCACATCCTGTTCCCCCGCAGGGATACTGCATGGATTTTGTGCTGTTATCTGAGTCTGAAAAATGATGAGCTGAAAGGCAGCTTAAACTCTTTGTGTATAACCGTGGAAGATTTGTTTGACCCTCCCATTTCTCTTGTACACTGTCAGAGCTGTGCTTTCTCACTGCCTTGAAGGTTCATTGGTCTGGGAAACCCATCCTGGATTGGACTAATCTCTATACAAAAAAAAGTTAAAAAAATAAATGCTGTGAGGGCACTGGATATGAACAATCTCAGGCATAGCCTTTTGATGAGGGAAACAGGTATGGCCCTGATGTGACAGATGGTGGGGGAAGGATGGCTGTGAAGGAAGGACAGAGGTCTGTGCTACTGAGAAAGCAAGATTCCTGTCCCTCCTGCCTCTCAATGAGCCAACAAGAGTCCTGTCCCTCGCTCAGTGGTGTGCATGTGGTTGATGCCTAATATGTAACTGTAAATGCACAGCAGGAAAAGAGAGGAGACTTGGATTTGCAAATGCTGGTATCTGTTTCAAAGCTGCTCCTCCCATGACTTTAACTGAAGAGCAGGTCAAGAGTGGTCCAAGGAGGGAAGAATCCAAACTGGTGGGAGAATATTCCTGCTGCATGGATAATCTCTGGAGTGGTTTCACTGATGTCAGCAGGAATGTGCTGATGGAGCATCTGTGCTGTGCCAGTCAAAAATTTGGCACCAGGTATCCTAGTGAGCTCATTCCCAGGGCCACTTTTTCAAACAGCTGTTCTAGCAATGGATGGAAAGCTACCTGAGGAATTTTAGATTATCCTGCTTTGCCTTATTGCCATAGAATGCTCCATGTCAAAAATGAGGCTGTAAAATGTGCCTGCATTGATTTAAGATATGTAAGAGGCCTAAATGGAAACAGTTCACATGAAACATTCCTTTTGCTGTTTTGCCTTTTATATCCTTATGACTTCAGAATTTCTAAATCTCTTAGTATAATTTCCATATTTTAAAAAGGCCTGAAACTTTAAGCCCATAAATTAGGCACCTAGTTCAGGGAAGGAGAGCAGGTGAGAAATGCTCATGCCTTTATAGGCTGGAGGATGCTCAAATGAGATGGCAGCAGAACTGAGACTGTCAAAACAATAAAAATAAATGTTAACACTGATAATTATATTATTCAAGCAAATTGAAATCCTTGGCGGGTGCATTTTTAATGATGCACTGTAAAGCAAATTGTGTTTCATAGATTGAGAAAGTCATAAAACAATAAACTAATTAAGACACCTTTTGTCTGTCTGCTCCTCTCCGCCTATGTGTGTGATCAGAAAGTTTTGTCAGTATTAATGAGGTTGTGCTTACATCCTGGTATTAGTAATGGTTGCCAGTTTTAAATGGTGAGTTTTAAAACCTGAATATTCCCAATTCAAATTAAAAAAACCCCAAGGAACAAAAGACCCCCACAGCAACCTGAGCCAGAGTGTAATTGTTCTCCCACAGCTTGGTAGACCTCATCCCTTCAGCATTGCTCTTCTGTCCCCAAATTGGGGTGGCAGCAGCACCCAAGTTTGGATACATTTCATCTCTGTGCATAGAAGCAACCAAAAGCAAGAACTGTGGGTGGTAACTAATTCCCTGACTATCTCTTCTAGTTGTCTACTTAGTGTGGCTTCAGTATAAAACACCAGACTGGGCTAAGGGTGATTAATTTGTGCACAAGAATTGTTAAAAGTCTGTGCCTCTTTACAGTGAGGCTTTTGGATTAGTGCTGAGATGTTTTGCTTCAAAAACTGGATTTTAATTTTTTTTTTAATGCCAGATGAGGTTTTGTTCCTGGGGGCTGCATCCTATTCTCTTTCCCACAGGAAGTTTTCCCCTCTCCTAGCTGTGCCCTCGATTCCTTCAGTGGGATTCTCCCATGTGAGCTCAGTGTAAAACTGAGCCCTGTGTTAAACCTGCCCAATGCTGGGAGGAAGAAGGAGGCTACGTTTTTAGAATTGCTGGAAATGGTACAGGCAGATAACATCAGGGAATAAATCCTGGCAAACGTCCTCGTGCACAGTGGATCTGTTTAAGAGAATACATAGAGAGTAGAATAAGGTCCCAAATTATATCAGTATGTGGCTGCTGATACCGAGAGAGCATCATTTCAGCTTTCACACAAAATCCCATTTTCTGAAATTAACCTCAGAGCTACTCTTTGAGCCAGATAACCTCTGTCTTCTTCCCACTGGAAAAGTGGGAAAAAGGTAATTTTCCTACCATGTTGCTGTGTTTGTCTGCAGTCTGCCTGGGTCTTATCAATTAAAGCTTCTTTAAAAAGATGGGGACCTTCACTTTTTATGAGCACCTGTGTACCCGCTAGGGACAGAACTGCTTGGATTAGGGTTATGGGAATCTCTAGGAACATATCTTTGTTCTGGGATCAGCCAGTAATAGGGTTTTATGTAGAAGGAATAGCAAATATCCTAGGGGGTTTATTCCAATTATATCCCCAATTAGGGCAAAAGAGTTTTAGTTTAGTTTGATAGGGTTCCTGCATCCTTAGCAGTTATAAACATTTGTTCCTTTATATGGCAGTGTTAATTCACATTGTTAAAATTTACTACAGCTTCCCAGACCAACAAAGAAAAGTCTTTAGCCACTTGCAATCAACAAAGCGGGGAAAAGTATTTTTCTAAAGTTATTTGAGGTTTTAAGAATCAATCTTAAATATTTGTATTGGATAAGAAATGGGGATTGATTCCTAACAATTTAATTTTCATAAAATGATTTATAATTTACAGCAATCCATTTTGAGTTTACATTAAATATTTTGTGTCCCTTCTGTCTTTATTTTGATGTAAACACACTGCTGAGTTTTCTATGGAAATATTGTATAGTTCTTTATTAACTCTTCAGTGAAGAGGAGCCTGATATTGCTGCTCAGAGCTAAGAAATTCTCTCATAAATCCTCAACATCCTTTCTTTTTTTATCACTGTTCAAAATAATGTGGTGCTCTGTTGCCCTTGTAACTTTGACAGATGATTAATTATAAATTTGGGGTAGTGTGGTTCAGACAGAAACCTAATTGGGTATTTGTGAACCAAATGTGAAAATGTTGAATGCAGGTCCACGCTTCAGTGATGCTTTGATATCTCTTTTCAGAGGTTAAATCCTCTGTTTTGAAATATATGAATACACACCGTCTGTTTCTCTCTAGTGGATGTATATGTTTCCAGGCAAAATCATAATTCAGCTTTGCATGAGGTGATAAAGCTTTATCAGTAACTGCAGGGTAAAGAATATTTTAAAGAATATCTGCATTCTCTTTAAAAAAAACTGTACCTTAAAAATCCTGCATACTTGGGGAAAACCTTCCTTAAGCTTTAGAAAATATGGAATTTCACAGGTAGAAAACCCTAAACAACAAAAGTTTTGCTTTGCATCTCTGACCTTCCCTTCTGTGCTGCTTAGAATAAGACATTGATTGAGGAGAGGCTCTCTGAGCACTTTGGTGTTAAGTGCCTTGAGGATTTGGCAGCCTGGTACCATCAGCCACCTCCGGTCCTCATTTCACTCTTCCTGAACATATGGATGAATCTGGTATCTTTGTTGCATTAATTTGATTTTATTTGTAGAATTTTCTCACAGACCAAAATTTAATCTCATGCTTAAAGGTTTTCTTGGGGTAGACCCTGACTTGTGAAGCTGTGGAGGTGTTCCTGTAAATCTTGCTGTGGGTTCTGACAACAAATTGTTAACATAAAACCATGTTTTAGTGACAGGAACTCCTGTGAAAGAGAAATGTTGAAACCTACCTAGGTGGGATTGAAACTGAAGGGATATTAAAATCATCACCTATTAGAAACACAGAGTTAAAAATAATTCTATGTACAGGAAATAAATAACTTATTTTTAGATAAAGAATTGTAGGATATTGAAGGCCAAGAAGCTACTGGACTTTTAGAAGCTGAGATCAAACAATTAAGATATTTTCCTGCTTTTATTGCTATCTGCAGGTCTGTGTGAAGTGCATCCCTGAGTCAAGGTCTAACAGCTGAGATGGGTATGAGATGGTATTTTGTGTAAGATTCCTCCACATTTGACTGAAGATCAAGTCTGACAGAACTGTTTAATGCCAGGGTCTTAAATAAATTGTGGACCTCTGGGCTTCCCCACAGAGAAATGGATAATCTAATTCCAATCAGTTATTCCCTGCTTCTGTTGTATCTTCCCCCTTTTCTTTGTACATAGCTCAGAGCATCACGAATTCCAAGTGGAGAAATGAACATGAACCTCTACTACAGTTATAGTTATTTCCACCACATCATCATCCTAAAGTCCATTTTCCCCTTGCTTTTGGTGGCACAGAAAGTCTCAGGAGTTGGATGCCTGTGTCCTTTTAGGACTATCACAGCCTAAAGAATTATAAAGAACATGTAATGCTATTTTCAGTTCATTATATGCACATGATTCCTGTATTTAGGGGATGATAGGGTGAAATTTGCTGTGAAATGATGTTCTGTGATTCACTGGCTTGCACTTTTTGAAGTCCCATTGTAAGGAGAGAAAATCAGAGCCAAATCTGAGGCAAACTACCTTCAGCCCTTGATGTCCCTGAGCATGTCAGTCATGCACTGAAGCTGCTGGCACAGCTGGTACTCCACACACAACAGGGAGTATTTTTAACACTAAAAATGTGAGTGTGACAGGTGCACATTTTATTAGAACTTTCTTTTATTGTGCATTAGTGCAGAGTGGAGAGCTAGCAGCACTTTAACAAGTCTTCAAGTAAGTCAGAAAACAAATGAAGGTCTATGGTACATATTCATGTTTGTTAGCCAAGTAGGGGTAGTTCACAGCAGCCTAATATTTCACTGTTTCAGAAAAACCTAGATGAATTTTGAGCAGCTTGCACAGCCAGAACCACTCATTCTTTTTTATGAGCTTCATTTGCATTTATACTCTTCCCTGCTGTTGTTGAGTACGCCCCTTTCACTTGTCCTAAATCTACAATTGCACTGGCTGCACTTAAGTAGCTGTTTCCTACTGATATATTGATTATCATACTAATTACATCCGGGCTCTATAGATTGGCTAAGATAACCAATTTATTTGAATTTTTAATAGGGGTGAAAACTGTCCACAACTAATTAATTCTACAGGGATGCATCAAACTCTTCTCTTTTCTTTCTTTTTTTTTTTTCTTTCTTTTTTTTTTTTTTTTCTCCATCAATGTTTTTAGTAAGTAAGGGTTGTGCTAATACAAGAAAACACATGGGGACAAAATGCAGGATGCTTTTGTCTGGTAAACTTTCATATCCTTCTCTTTTGATAGATTGGGTTTTTTTGTCTGCTTTCTGCTTGACTGGATGATTCTTTTTATTTTTTCTGATGTGGTATCATACAGTGGGCCCTGGTTCTGCAATCAGCTCCCTGTATGCAGCCTGCTGTGCCTGTTGAGGTCAGAGAGGGTGGCTACTTAGCTGGAACACACTGCAGAAATGGGCCATGGATATTAACTCATCAGTTTATAGCTGGAGCAAAAATATATATATTTTTTTTTACAGCCACCTCACTGGGTTTATATGCCTGTGTTTCATTCAATTTGACGTGGAATTGGACATCCTCAATAATTTAATGTATATAGCACAGCTGAACCTTTCAATGGAGCTTTCTCTAAACTGTGAATATTTCCAGATGTTTTTCTAACTTTATCTGAAAACACCTAGCCTGGAATCCCAGGCACTCTCTGATGTGCTTCCTTTGACAGGTACTTCACAGACCTTTTACAGTGGATTAAAAGATGTTTTTAAATGTCAATGAAATGCAGGTTTGAGTACAAGCCATCATGGGAAGCTGGATAGTGCCTGGTGATGGATTTGCAGTGTAATGAGACTTTTAGCCCCTTACATCCAGACCTTCTCTTTGAATTTAGGGTGTGGAGAGTGTGAAAGCTATTACCACTGGTTGGTGATTCTTTTGTGGTTTCTCTGAATTGATCTCCTGATCTCAGGTCTTGTGAAAATGTCCATTGCCAATGGATTTCGATACATCTGCAATGATAACTGCAGCACAAAAGTCAAAGGACTGGGCATTACCATCATAGCCTTAATGAGGACCATTCCTCTCACACTTTGATAGGTCCTAGGAGAGGTATTGATCTGGGGAATGTCCATTTTCTGCTGTTTTTAATAGGGTGCCTGTTGCAGGAGCTGGGCTCGGCCTTCAGCCCCCTCGGCTCCGGCTCCGTCCCTCCGGACTAGCACCAGTCGGCCCCCAGGGGCACCGCCTGATTCCCCGTATGGGGAGAGGAGGAGTAGGCCGCCCTGTGGCAGAGGGTCAGGCCCGGTGGCGGGGAGTCGAGTCAGCTTCCAGTCCCCGAGAGGCAAAGAACCACAGAGAGCGAGAGTTCCAAGGTGCTTTATTAACAGGAGAGCAGGGAAGCAGGCACCCTGGAGGCTCTCAGGCTGTCCGTGGACGTGAGGTCTGGCTGTCAGAACCCACGAGGCACAAACGGCCCAGAGCGACGGCAGTTGGAGGGGTTTTAAAGGGGGGGATGGGGTTTCCAGGGGCAGGTCAGCAGGGGCGGAGCCAATCAGCTCGGGTACAGCCTTAACGGACAAGCAGGGTAGCAAATGATACAAAACCAGGGGAGGGATACAATCCAGCCAATGAGGGAGTGAGGGCTCTGCTTGCAGGCAGAGCACTTCTGTCCTCTGCCTCTGTCTGTCTGTGGGCTGTGAGTCCCTTCAAGCAGGACCCACCTCACTTCGTGGGTGTGAAAAATATGTTGCACAGGAGTCCAGAAAGGAGCTGGAACCAATAACAAATGTGGTGATGGTTAGTTAAAAGTTGTCACTGATAGGGACTTAGCTTTGACACCTCAAAATGTGACACAATATCCTTCTCTATCCAGAGTACAAGCTGTACCATCTACACCTTAGGCAAATTGGAGGCATCCAGAGTTTTGGAGTAGTGTGTATTAGGGATGGACAGGGATTTGGTCACACAAGTTTCACTGAGGTCTTGGGAATTGTGATCAAATCTCGAAGTGTGATCATTGAAAATTCATCTGTCCATGCAAGCTCCTCGTTTAGTAACAGATTCTCTCTTACACTAAACTAAGGTTTAACAGATTTACAGCAGCTCTCTGTATCTGATCCTGAACTCATTATAGTGGACTCTTTTACTCCAAGCTATGTTTTATTCTTCCTGCATAGTTTTGGTGTTTCTCAATTTAGAAGCACTGACAGTTCTTCTCAAATACCTCTCCCAGCACTAGCTCCCTTTCACTCCTGGGGCTGAAACAGGCTTTTTGAAAACATTCATCTCTTTTGGAGTACAAAATTACACTCTGAGGAGCAATCCTGTGAGGAAGGAGAGAAGCAGGAATAGTCAGCAAATATATGGTCAGAAAAGTCAGTGCTGGGGGAAGGGGTGGTGATTTATGATGTTACCAAAGTAGGACTGGAGAGGGGAAAAAAAAGTCAAGAGAGATGAAAGATGCTGAAGAGAGAAAAAAGAGAATGTGGGATAGATAGAAGGATAGAAGGGAAGTAAGACATTACAAAATTTATTTTTAAGAAACGAAGAAGGTGAAAATCGTTGTTTTTACTTATTGAGATAGTGATTCCTGTGGTTCCTCGAGGGTAGTTCGAGGACTCTGTTATGTTGAGCATCTGGTACAAACAATGACCTGTTGGGTCATGGACCTTGTAAGTGGAGATTATACTGTAAATCTTAAAGTATCCTTCTCTAATTATAGGAACTGTCACTACCATAGATAACTGCAAAATGAGAACTTGCTTTGTAGTGAGCTTCAAAATGGCAAAACCCACTTTTGTGAATAATTGTGAAAATCAAAATTAATCAACATTTTTACAGAAGACCATTTGGGAGTAGTGGGGAATGCTTCTGTCTGATTTGGATAGATAGATAGATACATAGATAGATAACTTGTCTTTCACAGGCTTAAAACTTTATTTCATTTTCCGTATAGATAAAGATGCATAAGATTAAAAGTGTAAATAATATATAATGCATCTTTCCACAGGAAGGCAATGATGTGAAAATATTAAATGTGTCTTTCCAATACTTTGTGTCTTGTTTTTTACCTGAGTTGGAATATTTTTCTGTCCTTCTTTCAAACTGAAACTTGTATTTAATTTTTGCTGGAGATGCATAGTCTGAATAACTCATAGATCTCTGGGATGACGTGACCACTGCAGTTTATAGAGTATGGAATAAAAAGTGCTCCCCTCATAAAATCAGAGGGAGAGAGAAAAAGCATTAATTATTTATGTTGGCTGAGATTTTGACCAAGAAGCTTTGAACATGCAGTACGTGTTATTTACTCTGTGTCACCATCAATGCCAGGCAGGAAAGACTACTAAGAGACTTTCCTTTCAGGGCTGGCATTCTTTCACACAGACCCCACCGCCCTGTCTTTCATCCCTGCCCTAGGCACTGTAAGCAGAAATACTCTTCTGTGCTGAAATGGATGTCCTGTGCATCAGGGCTTTTAACATTTTCTTGAGTGCATATGGAATCTGGGAAATTTCTGTTTTATGAGTTAGGTCCTACTGCAGTTTTATGACAAGATGAGTTAACCGGTAAAATATTCCTTGGATCATCTTTACACATCACTGTTTTTTTACTGTAATGGCTTACCAGGTTTCTGATATATATTGCTTTTTCTACAGCCTGAGAAACTGGTGTTCAATAGCTGTCTGTGCTGGCTGGTTCATGAGAGGCTGCTTTGACAAGATCTACACCCAGGGAGTCTTGTTGGCATCTGATTTCTGAGGGAAGGAAAGACTAAAGCAAAAATACTTTTGGGTAAATTTGTGGAGCTGTTGCTGTGCTGGTCTTGCTCGTGTCACAAATTTGCAGCAGTGGCTGCTGATTGCTGCAGGAGGTGAGGGCTGTTTCTGTGGGGAAGGGTGGGTATGTGCAGAAGCCTGAAACAAGCCCTGGGTGGAGGTGTCCTGATGTCCAGGATTCCAGACAGTGGATGGAGCCAAACGGAGTGTTAAAGTTTCCTTGCCTTCCACCCTCTTGTAAGAAGAGCCTGACTGGTGATGCCAGGTGTGATGGGGAGTGAGGAGGGGTAGGAGGTGAGGTTTGGATAGTGAGGCAGCATGAGGCATAGCTGGTGTGATTTGTGCATTTTATGGTGAAACCTTAGGCTTTCACACCTTGACATTTGCTGAGGAGAAGTGGCTCTTGTCCAGCTAAAGAGAATAGAAATTACTTGTTTTCCCAGGCAAATCCTTCCCTGTTAAATTTCACAGGTTAAGGAAATAAGACCTGTGCATTTTAGGGAAACAGTCTTAACATTTGTTTTTACAGTGATTGAGGATCCCTTCTGGAGAGCAAATTGAGTTCTGAAACATTTGTTTTAATGTATAATGAATATTGTTTCAACTACCAAACACATAAATCTTACAAAGGAGCATTCTCAGATTGCACCAAACAAACAAAAAACCACAGGACTTCTAGTTCTGATATATTTTGCATGCCATTTCTGCTCATTCTTGAAGGAGTTTTGTGTTTAAATAGGGACCTTCTCCCTCAAACTGTTTCTGCTATTGTAGACAGCTGAACCCTTATTCAGAGTGCATCAAAACTAAAAACAAGGGCTGAGCTTTGCCATTCAATAAAGGGAAAGAAAATTTCCTTTTCCTTTTGGAAATGATAATACAAATGAATGTACTTAGGTTTCCTGCACAAACCACTTTTTTTTCTTTTTTTCAATTTTGACAACACAAGTGATGTCTCATCACTGAGGGCTACTGAAAGACAAAGACATCTGCCTGCTCTTAAAACCTAGGTACAGCTGTTGCTGTAAAATTAGAACTGTAACTTCTTAGGGATTCACTGAACTCTGGAGATTCCTTTGCTGATCAGAGACAAAGAAGATTCAGGGTGGCATTAATAGCACTTGAACTCTCATTCAGTGTTTGGTTCCTTGTGATTCCATAGAAGGGATGTGTTTCCAGCACAGATCATCCAAGTAAAGAATGACTTAGTAGGAAAGAGATCAACTGTGGTTTAGTATCAAGGGGTTGTTGAAGAATTAGCAATGAACTGAAAGTGGGAACAGATTTTATGACCCTAATTGTGTCCCTGAGACCATTTTTTAAAAATCTTGGATGCTTAAATTGGCAGCAGTGTTGGATCTCCTCAGTGAGAGAGAAGTAGATGCTGTCATTTATGGCTGCACAGAGGGGCCCAAACCAGAGAAATCTGCCAAACCTCTGTGCTTGTTCACCAAGAAAAGCTGCTTCTTTTGAGTCTGCTCTTGATAGCTCACCCAGTGCCTCCCTGTCGTTTCAGTGGATGACTTTTAGGGAATGATGGCTACAAATGACCTGTCTGTCCTTATCAGTTTTCTTGCACAGTCCTACCAGGGAAGGACATTGCTTGTCCTTAAACTTGCATCCTGCTAGAAATCATCACTTTACTTCAGTGGCCTTTGAAACAGTGGATCATATTTCAGCACAGAAGTCAATAGTGATTTTTCCCCATTTTCCAGTAGCATGTAAGGGCCATAAATACAATACAGATTAGCTGAGGAAAAAAAAAGATGCAAAAGGTTGTACACAGGAAGTAGCATAATTTCAGCATTTTAGTGTTCCTATTATGGAGAAGAGATTAATGGACTGGATGGCCAGGGGTGACTACAGTGGCAGAGGGAGAAATAGTCAACGAAAAACTGTTTTCTCATAGCAGCTCACTGATGTGTATTTTCTGATGCTCTATCCCAGCCTTATAGTAAGCTTGAAAGTCCATGTTGTTGTTACAGTATTTGAATAAAATTAATTTGCTGTTATAATCCTTGTGCAAGCCAAAGGCCAAGAGTCAAGGCCATTTTGCAGTGCATTTAAAAGGGCAATGGAAATAGTGTTTATTATTATAATACAAATGCTCACTCTCATGAGAAATCTTTTTCAAAACTGGAAAAAGTTAAGTAAAAGTAAGAAATTTTATTTCACGTATTTTTCTGAAGGATTTAAACCTTGAAAATATGGTTATGAAATTACCTAATTCTTCTTGAGACACAAGGTCAGAGACTACAGAGGTGGTGGGTTACAGCACATTCTTCTGGAGTTCCATTTCTCTAAACTACAAATCAGAGATTGTAAGTGTATGTGTTTGGAAATAAATATTTGTATGACTGTACACAGATTCCCATCTCTCTGACTGGAGGCAAATGTGTATCTGCTTGTATGTATTTGGAAATAAATATTTGTATGACTGTACCCAGACTGATGAAAGCTCTACAACTGGCTTCAGTGGATTAAACCTGGTTTTGAGACATATCTCTCTGCTTTGATAATCTTTCAGGCTTCAGGCAGCATCTCAGGTAGAGATAGTAAAAATTTTCTGCGAGTATGGTTTTGTTGTTGTTGTTGTTGCAATTGAGAGTTTTATGAACTTTTCAAACTTGCACAGATTGAATGAGGAATGTGGACAAACTGTGAAACCCATGAAATATTTCCAGCTTGTTTGGTGAGTGGTGATAAAAACCCTAGACTGAGATGCAGGAGATTGCACAGTTTGCTTTGCTTCCTGTATGCAATTTGGTTGCAGTTGAGAGGACCAGAGCTGGGAGCTTAAGGCTGTGGTTAAATATTAAACAGCCATGGTAAGCTGGTTTCCGCAGTCTCTGCCCAGTGCCTCTCCACTCTACTGTGCCAGCAGAGCCAATGCGTGACTGTGCAGTGAAATGCATCACTTGAAAGATAACTTTGCAAAAAATAAAAGGAAAAATGGTGAAAGAATAGGTTATCTTTCAGCTGGACCAGCTCCTGGTGCAGTTCAGTGTGCTACCTTGCTGGAAGCTGAGCTGGCACAGCTGTGAGAGCTGTGAAGGGGCAGGAGACTTGTATTGCATTGGGTACTGAGGTCTCACTATGGTCTGTAGGAGAAGAGATATGTCCAGAGAGGGACACTCAGTGACCTTCAGGGAGGGTTTATTGGGATACTCCTGCTCCTCTGAGGGTGCTAAGAGAGGAATGTGTGCCAATCTCTTTGGGACATGAAGAACAATTTATCTTTTCCAATTTTGATCTAAAATACTATAGGAATATCTGATGTGCCATGAAAAGCAAAAAGGATGTATGCCTGCTTTGGTGAGGTTTCCAGCCCTTTTTCACAGATTCTAATTGTTTAGATAGTTTTGGCAAGATTCTGTAAAGCTCTTGAAGTTTTCAGTGCTTCTGACTTAAAGTGAATCCAACCCCTTTTAGTCTGTGTGGGAAAGGAAGAAAATAACTTGGGGTAGGAAGAAGCGCTTTGGTGAAAAGTGGGAAGCAAGTGCGATGTTGAGAGAGAGCAAAGTATTTTTGTTATATCTCTTCCTATTTGAGAATCTGTACATGATCTCTCTGTGTTTGTTTCTGGAATTAAATTTCAACGTTCTTAAACGTTGACAAACATTCAATGTAAATTTGCGGTATTAATGAAAAACTTAAAAGCAGACCTTTGAAAATCAGAAGTGTCATCTATATTTTCTTAGTCTGACCTGAATGGTTCCAATGATTTCACCCTGGGTTTCCTGTTGTGGAGAGAATTATTGTCCCAGATGGTGACAGCACTTCCGACCCTCATTGGGGCATCTTGGGGAGAAATGTGTTGAAGCTGTGAGGCTCTAAAATGCTGTGGTAGTGGGAAGCATGGAAATACAATAGACAGAGCTTGGTCCTTGCACACATCCGTCTCCTGCTGCCTTCTTCAGAGAGGGGAATGTTTGCTCTCATTAAGAGGTGCCTGTCTGAGGAAGTGCTGCTTTGTGTTTGCAGCAGGGCTCGGCGACTCCCAGGCTTGGAACGCTTGGAGTTTTCTCTAGGACAGACCTCAGTAAAAGTTTTTAGGTTTGTTATGCGCCAGGGGCTCGGAGAATGACTGTGTGAATGGCATCTTTATAGACTCCTTTATGGCAGGAGCTTCCTGGGTGGATGGCAGTCAGGCTGTAAGTTTCCCAGAGCTCAGACTTCTGCATGGCTTAGATCTGGCCATTAAATCACAGATGTTTCTTTGAAAAAGCTGAGTGTGCACGAAGTCACTCCTTTCAACATAGCGTGTCTAACGACTTGTGGAGAGCACAGGCTGAATGGAACTGCGATTTGATTTAAGTGTGTGTTTGGTCATTCAACATACAAAAGGCCTGGCATGTGGCTGTGTTCCTGAAGACAAAGGGAATGATGCACAGTGTTTGCAGATATTTATGTAAATATTTTTGCATTTGCATCTCTACCTTTAATAAATAGCTGCTGAATCCACAGTGTTCTTAATAAAAAATGTGTGCTGGTCTAACTAGTAAGTATAGATCTGAACATCAAAACAATTAGAAGTGCTAAATTTACAAAAAATGCCATATGTATGTCTTTGTATGTACATCTGTGTGTACATAAAGATCATTATATTGTGAAATGGGCACACAGTGCAGTCTGTCCAATCTCAGACTGAGGATAGGAGTGAACAATCTGCTCTCAATCAAAATAAAATGCTTTATGTACAAGCAATATATATTGAAGATTTTTTTATACATGCAGGAAGGCTTTAACATCTCACCCCCTCATCCACCACCAGTTTTAAGCACTTAAATGCCTAATTTCCAGACATTTTAGAATGAGCTGAGAAGATGGTGAGAAGCTGCATTCATGATGGCTGCAAATAGGAACTAAAACAATTTCCCTGTCACCCAAAATAAATAAAATTGCATTTCAGGTAAAATCTTCACCAAAGTAATGTGAACTTCTCCATGCTTCCCTCCTTCTTTCCTCCACTTTTGCAGTGAAAACTAAACTGCCCTCTTGTGTAAGTTATCATTTCCAGACCTGAGCAATGCTTATCTAGCAGAGCAGCTGGACAAATACCATGGCACTCAGCAGGATGAGGAGCTGTATTTTAATACGGTGAAGGCAACCATTCAAAAGAAGAGCAAAGTCAAATAATTTTTAACCATAGAAACAGCTTGTGGATCATTGAAAAGCAACACATTTGGAACACAGATGGCTGTTTTTTCCTCCCCAAAAATAACAAATGAAGAAAAAACCCTCCCTTTGTTACTTTTTATTTTTTATGCAGTATTTATACTGACTAGCTATTCAGGGTTCCTTCTGGACAAGCCAAATGAGGCCTTTGCACTGATGAACACCCGGTCTTAATTATTTTTAACAGAACAGGAGATGATGGTTGGAAAACTTTTGAAAAGAAGTTATGTTTTCCTTTCTTCTACTCTGATGAAGTTTTTTCTTTTTAATAAAAATAACTCACTTAGATTTAGAAATATGAAACATGGTGTGTGGCCCAGTTAGGGGCTGATAACCTCTGGCATCAGCTAATGCTGAGAGCAATAGGCTGTCTTATATTTTTCTCCTTAAAAACACCAAAGCGTTTTAAATTGTTAGATGCAGGGTGCCTGAGACAAACAGCATTAGAGAGTCTCCAGGAAGCAAGTTATTTTATAAATAAGGAAATAATTAGGTCTGCATAAGATTGTCTGCCCCAAAATCAAATAAGGTTGTAAAAAGCCCAACCCCACTTCAGCCCATCCCAAATAGAATCAGCAAAAAAATACCCACAGTGGCTGCTTTGGCTGCTGTGCTTGTTTTACAGTGAGTCATTGTCTCTGATGGCCATGTGTGCTCTGCCAAGGGAGATTCTGTTTGCAGTCATCACTTCAGCAGAAGATGGAAAATAAAAATGGAACTCTTTTGCTCTTCCTTTCTTTTCTTTACATTAGAATCACTGCTTTTACAAGTATTTAAATGAGGAATAAAAAAGGTAAGAAAAGGACTGGTAAAAATGAGTTATTCTTGGCTTTCTCACATCCCAGAGTATTTCCTATTGCACTGTAATGAAGGATTTTATTTTTCCAAATGGTATTTTTAGAGCCATACGCCTAATCAGTACATACTCCACAATCTTCCCATCTTGTACCTAGTGAAAAGGTCATGCAGTGCCTGACAGCAAACAATATTTGCCCAGCAGTGGCTTTTTCCCTTCTATGCTGCCTGCATTTCATGCAGCCTAATTTCCTGAATGCCTCTGGTGTGCAAAGTTATTTCAATGGTAGTTGTGCTATTTCACCTCCATGACTCAACATGGAATCCATGACCATGGCTTTGTTGGGGGTTTTTGGTGGGTTTTTTTGGTCTTTTTAAATTTTTTTCCCCTGAAAAAAAAGCCTGCTTTCAGAAGGCTCATGGCTGGGCAGCTCAAGATGAGTTGGAGGAGTAGTTAAGGGTGATGTCCTGCTCATGAAAAGCACAACCAGTCTCCAGCACACTTCCCATCTGCAATGCCTGGGAAGCTCCACACCTATTTTCATTTACAAGTTCTCCCACGCAGAAACTGAGAGGGCTTGAAAGGGGAATGGGATGATTTGCAAATAGAATCATGCAAATAGATGCCTTAAGTTTGGCAATGCTACATAAAATGAAGGTGAGGAGAACATCAAACAGAAAAGTATTAATAGCACAGTTTTAATTTGTGGGAATGAGTTTCCAGGTAAAGAGGCCGGAAGAAGGATGTGCAGTGATCTGGTAAAATAGCTACGTGAGCTAATGTGAAGCAATCGTGTCTTAAAGATGCATAAAGTACTTTTTTGAGATTGCTTAATTGGACAAAAAATGTATGAAGGGAGACATAACACCATGGCTTCCAGCTCCTTTTAGAAGAGGTCTTTAATTACTTTTTATGTAGAGTTAAGTTTATGTGAAGCTGTTATGAGTAAGAAAAGTATTTCTTTCTTTGCTTTTAACTTTTTTTATTAGTAGTTGTCAAGACAGTCCCAAGCCAAACCCCTGCATCTGACAACTTTGATCTTTAGAAAAGTTCATACTGCCGTTAAGTTTTGTCTCATCCTTCACCCATTTGATAGGTCTAAAACTCCCACTTTTATAGTATTAAAGGAAAAGAAAGTATTAAGACTGGGTGATTTTTTTTTCAGGTAAAATAAGAGCCTTCAGAAATCTTGAATCAAATCTGAGAACTTCTGAATATCGCAACAATTTTTTTACATACTCATCATAGGAAAAAGAAAAGTCAGGCTTGCCAACAGCTTAGTGCTGCCTCACTTCAGCTGCAGTTGGAAGCACAGATCTGGGATACTGTGAAGAAGGAAAATTTTTTATGTTATCCAAGAAAAGAGAATATTGTATAATATATATATACATACATAAAAGAAATATTTGAATTTTTCATGCTTAGGTACTGTTTCTGGTTGTATGACTAATTCTGCAGTTCGTTATTCCTTTTCAAAGTTATTTTCTTGATAAACAGTGTACAGGACATTGTTTTACTGTAGGATCTGTTGGAGCCTGGAGGTGACCACTGAGGGAAATTATGCTTAAGATCCAAATGGGCAGGGTTAAAGTGCTGCTTTTTCCAGTCCCACTGCAATCAGGGCAGTGACTAGTACTACTGTAATGATGAGATGAGTAGATGCTCCCAAAGACAGGCGAATATTAAAGGTTGAAAATCCTCAGGGAATCGCATGCCCTTCTTATGAACTGATGGAAATATGCTTCATCATCAACTGTGTTCTGTGGGTAGATGCCAATTATATGAAAGCCCATCTCTCTGGATCTGTTAGTGTTATTTCAGTGCTTGGGGGCTGCAGCTTAATACAATATGCTCTTTTCTTCTCTGACTAGTAAAGCAGCACAAAATAGAATTATTAGTATAAATACACGTTGCCTACAAAATGTAAATCCAGCAATTAGACTTTTCCCTGGTGGTGAGCTCTAATGAGTGTTACCATATTCTTTGTGTTGCTGTAGGGGAGCAGTGGGTGTAGCAGTGGGGCTCAGCTAATTTACGAGGGAATCCTCAGGATACAAAATTCTTCCTTGATAAGAGGAGAAACAGCTTGTATTCCAAGCAACATTTATCTCAGGCAAGCTTGCCTCCCAGAAGTACAGCACTGGGAGCATCAACATTTATGGCTTATGATATGATTGCTGAGGCCTTCTGACATGTGTGAGCTGGTGAAAACCTTTATGGAAGGAGTTTCTTAATCCTCTTTAATCTTGAGAAACACTCTGTAGGTGTAGGGAAAGCTCTGACAAGCAAGTGGTGGCTGGGGAGGGTCACTGGACACTTTGAGAATTTTGATGTTTCCCATTTGGGTTGAAAAATATATTTGCTCTTTCTCCTTGATGCACTGAGTTGGGTGTGTGAGACAGTTGATATTTTAGCCTTCATTTCTGTAATTTGTGGTCCTGTGTTGTGTACCTTCATTTGTATGTGGTATAATGGCCATGCTGTAATTATAGATGGTGAAACTTTTTGTAAAACTGAAGTGGAAAATGCTTCTAATTTGAAAGTGAAATGCTGGTATTGTCTTGTCAAGACAGCATCTTATACCATTGTGTGACCTCTCTAGAAAAAACCTGACCCATGGTAATCTAATTATTGTCTGTTGTGATGGGCAGATAACAAAGTAAATATTGGAGTGGACTGATTGCCATCTCCACTTTAGGAGAAGGACCTTGACAGCCTTATTTCACTGAGCCCAGCTGCTTCTACCTTTTTTTTTTCCTTCTGTGTTATGAGTTAGTACTTTGTGTTGTTGGGGGAACTCTAGGTCAGCTGATAGTAACCCTGAATCATATCTTGGGAGTGCTGAGTGATAACTGTTCCCTGTCTGCTTGAGGTTTTTTTCACTCTCAAAACTATCTCTGTTGGTGGGAGAACTCTGGCAAAATAGAAGCTGATGGGGGACATGGACATTTTAGTGTCCCTAAAAACCATGTTTGATGCTGGGGGGCTCAGACTGGATCCACAAATGTAAGCAATCTCAAATAAAAATGTAACTTATATGGTACTTAAGTAATGACAGAAGATGGAAATGACATCAGGGTGAATGTATGTGCTTGAATGCTTTGGTCCATTATCAAATTTCTGTGTGGTTTTCATTATATATTCTTAAGGGTACATGCAAGGAGTTTTCTGCAGGCAGGCAGAAACACATTTTTCTTCTACTTTAAGATGACCAAAAGTTGTGTAACCAAATTAAGTCCAACCCAGGCTTTACAGAAGGATACACCCTCAGAGGTGATTTAATGCACCCTTGTGATTAGACCTATAGAAGAGGGAGATTTTCTTTGTGTGTTGAGACCACCACGTAGGAGAATATATGTCTGCTGAGACAGATCCATTCATTATGATAGTTTAATAAAATTCAGCTCATCTTTCAGGAAAGAGCAGAGCAAGGGGGAATCTGAGTTTTAAGCAAACCCATGTTGAGTTTTGAAGCAGCTCAAGCAAAGGTATTAAGTGAAAAATTCTTGGGATCTTAGGTCAAATGCTTTGCAAGCATAAGGCCAGGTTGGAGTGAAGTCAGGAGGTCTCAAGCAGAAGGAAATATGAGATTTTTTTTCTCATGGTAATTTTGGATTCTTTCAGAATTCATGCTGTCAGGCTAAAGGAGTCTGTGCTGAGGTCTAGTTCTGCCTTGATGAAATCAGGGGAAACAGTCTGAATACCTGAGGGGGTGACTGACTTTTAGGACTCATATCTGAGGTGAAACAGATGATAGTTTCTTCACAGAATTGTGTTTCTGATACACAAAAGCCAAGGATGTACTAAAATGGGACTTCCTTCTGACTGGAATAATTTTTCTTCCCCCAGTATATTTACTCATTTGAGAAAACATAGGGACCTTTTGAACATTTTAAAAAACCCAAACAAAACAGTTTCTTACTTAAAGAACATTTAAATGTTGAATATCAGCTAATTATACACAACTGAAAACCAGGTCAAAATAAAATTAAACACATCAACATTAACAGAAGAAAAGGCTGTAATTGGCCCAAATTGATTTTTGTTTTTTTTCAGTCTGGACTTTTGCTTATTAAAATGACTTAGCTTTTGAAATTTTAAACTCATTTGAACAAAAATTATGATATCTGAACTATTTTTGCAAGTTAAAAAGCCATTTTCTGCCCATTTCAGCTTTATGTGTGACATCTTATCTGAGCTGCCAGATGAAAATGTGTTTGTTGAGCCAAATTTAATCAACAACTCCAAGCAGCCCAAACTTTAGAGAGAGAGTGCAGCCTGATTTTGGTATCTATTCTGATTGCAGAATTCCCTTTGAGATCTGAACCACACCATCTTTTGTCCATTATAAAACTAGGAAGAGATTGAAGTATCTTGTTCCATAGCATTAGTCTAAATTTTTGCTTCGGCATTTCTGAGACCAAACCCAAAGCATTTGCAACACTTCTTTTGAGACCTCTCAGTATTGTCCTGAAGCATTTTCTTTCCCAAGTTTTTTCCTCCAAGTTCCCACAAATACTCAAGTAATAGCAAAGATTTCTTACATTTTACAGTGGCTAAGTGATCAAGAACTTCAGACGCAGAGGAGTGTTAACAGCGTTCAAAGACTTAATTTGCAGGAGCTACAGAGGAATGGAAGAAAGACAAAGTGAATAACAAACATTAATGAGGTAGGACAGACTGCAGCTGAGATGGCACTGGTGCTCTGCTCTTTTAGGCTCTGATTTTGAACCAGTGTGTGTCTGAACTTTTCTGGATGGGAGGCAAAAGCTCCCTGAGGTCAGATGAAGCATTCCCCAATTAAAAATTGTGTTGGGCACTTGACCTGTAAAGAGAAAGTGTCAGGAGAATTTGGACCCTTTCTCTACCTTTCCACCCTCTCACTTTATTTCTGGAGCCCTGCAAGGAGCAGGAACATAGCAGGCAAGCTAGAATTCATGCTTTGCATTTAGAGGAAGGTACCCTGGTGGGAACAGAAGCTGCTCAAATATTTTGGGCTGTCTCCTATGGTAGCTGCAGTCTTTTGCCTACCTTGTGGCAGCTATGCATCCTGAAGATACTTTTAATCAGTAAAAATAAAATTGAGTTGATGATCATTTGCCTTGCAGTGAATACCTACTGGGTTGGGAGACTGGGAAAGACATGAGAGGGATAATATTCATTATTTATAGCCATTCCTATAGTGCTTATCACCACAGTGTCTTTAAGTGAGCACCATCGACAAGGCTCTAAATGCGAGATAAAATTTAATAATGCATTAATAACAACGTGCACTTCTCAGTGGCAGCAGCAGTTGTGACAGACATGGCTTAAAATGGGAAGGAGAGAGAAGTGCCACAGCTCAGTAAAGGTGGAAATGTCTGGTGGAGGAAGATGAGGAGGCAGCAGGGGAGTCATGCAGGGCACAGGCTCAGGGAGGGGACAAGCCATCCCAGAGGCACTAGGGTCTGCCCAGGAGTCAGGGTGAGAGGCACAGGTGGGGCTTGGCAGCTTTGCCAGAATGAACATGTTTTAACAGCACATTCATGAGCAAACAGGAATGCACTTGAACTGAATTATTAAAGGCTTCCCATGCCACCCTGTCATATTCATATGAACACATGCAGAGACCTGCACAGATCCTGCTCTGGGGCAATGGCAGAAGATGACCAAGCCTGGAGCCTGCCTGGTTAAAAGGCTCCAGTTCAAAGCTGACACCCTGGCTAGGGAAACCTTTCTCTCGTCCCTCTTGCTTTAATTTGCTCTCTTTCTCTCTTGCTCATCTCCATTTGCTTTTCCTGCCTCTAACCTGGAAGGAGGCAGTTCATATCCCTGGGTTAGAGGTGGGGAACAGCCATGGAAGTGGCTTTGCCCTCCTGCCGAGGGGACAGGGTGAGGAAAGGAGGATGGTCACAGACAGAGACAGAACTAGATGCACCTGGAGCAATGCTGTTTTCAGCCCCACCTGCATCCAGACAATCATTTCTCTTTCTTCGCTTTGGGAAGAGAGAAATGTGTTCCATTGCTACTACCTGCTAGTGGCTTATCATTAATTTTTCTGACCTCCTATAGAAATACCCTGCAACAGCAGGTGCAGCTTTGGCAATGCAGGTTGAAAGGAATGAAAGGAGTTGAGAAACAAGGGCAGATATAGGTTAAAAGGTCTTTTTTTTTCCAAAGGCAAAACTGCAGAGGTGGATGCCCTGACTGGGCAGAAGATTGTATGCTCCTTGCACAGTGCTCTGGTCATCTCTCCCACCATGTGCAGGCAGAGTTTATTATGTATTTTGCATAAAGTATCTGTATTTAAGCCCATTCTCTAGCTGGAGCACCTATTTTGCAAGCACCTTTAGCAGCCTCAGCTCAAATATTCATGAGTTCAAATATTCATTTGTTGCAATAGCCACAGAAGAAATGCTTTTACAGAGATGTGGTTTTGTTTCTTTCCTCTAGTGCTTTGCTGACCCTTAGACAACATCTGCTTCCTTATCCTCTCTGCTTGTCCTCCTAACCAGGTCCTCCTCACCATGCTCATTTTTCATGAAGGAACCAGAAAATCAGTCCTGAGAGTTAAAAAAGGTCCTGAAGTCAATACAATGATGGGCATTTACTGGAGGTGTTTCAGAGGAACGTTGGATACACTCAGTTGTCCCACCCAGAAGAAAATATAGGTAGACCTGTAAATAAAGACATGTCTGAATAAACAGACAAAAAACCAAACCAAAACAAAAAAATCAGATGCCAGGAATTGAGAATCATGTCTGCTAAGCAGTCTTTTTCTCTTCTGTGCCAATTGATGTTATTTTAGTGTTACTGAGTCTGGACCCCTGGAAAGGTCCATGACTGGGAGAATCCATCACTTTCCTAGAGTGGGTGGTAACCTTTAGAGAAGAGTGGTTTGACATTGACTCTCACTAGTGAGGTATTGCATATATGTCATCTTCCCACTTCTGGACATGTACTATGGGACTCCATTTTACTGGAGGTGTCCAGGATGTGACAAATCAGTAGCAGGAAAATCCTGGCGTGTTGCAAGCAAAATTTATTGTGATGAATTCACACTCAAACTACTCCAGGTTTTACAAATAGACTTTGCAGTTCATAAATCCCCAAGCTTTAAGGGAACAGATAAGCTAGTGTAATACATCCACAGGAGCTTTAGAGTGACAGATAGTATGGTGGCCAGAGCAGACAAGATTTAGTCAGTGTGATGGTGTGTAGTCAGTGTGATGGTGTGTTGCAGCTATAGATACTCTCTGAAATTATTAAGGCTGGAGTTTTCTTTCTCTGAATGTCTCAGTTTAGTATTGGAGTGGTACGTAAAGTCCAAAACTAAAGTAGTCAGGAACCATAGCTCCTTTAGAGCATGAATATATTTGTTTATAGTGGAGATTAATTAATTATATTCTACTACCCCAGTTCCTGATATTTTAACCTACAAAATGAAATAAAAATAGTGCTGCCCCTAGTTGCTAGCATGATCCTCTCAGTGGCTTCATATGAGCATGTGTGTTTTTATTTCTTTGTTTGGCTCAGGAAGCACAAGGAAAGCACATCTGGCTGTGGGAAATCAATGATTAATTCCTCCAGAGTAGATGGCTCTCAGTGGGTAGAGAGCCACTTGAGCCAGCCCTTGTGCCACCCATCTCATGTTGGCCTAGGCTCTATGGGAAGCAAGAAAGAAGTGGATATTGCACCATGCACTCAACAGTCTGCTGAGTTGCAAATTTTGTGTGGTTTTTTGTTTGTTTGTTTGTTTCAAGCCTAGGTAGACTTGTATGAAGTTATAGCTTCCCTGTCAATAAGAAATATCTCACAAATTTCTGCAGGCTCAGTCCCAGATGTGAACACGGAGGCAGGAATGTATGAACCTTTTGTGCACAGTCAATTTCCTTTTTCCTCCTGGTCTGAGTAGTCCTTGCAGCATGCTGAGATGTGGCAGGAAACCTTTTTTCCAAAGGTCTTGCTTCCATTGCTTTAGTTTATTGGCTGGTGACCATGCACAGAGCAGAGGATCTGCTGCTGTGAGAGATGTAGAAGAAATCCAAGTCTCTCCCCTGGGAAAAAAAGAAAATAAAAAGAATGAGTAAGAGCTACAGTAACAAAGGCAGGGCAATGTCCACAGTGCACTTTCATAGCTGGTAAGGGAGGGAAGTGCACAATTTATGATTCCAAGTGAGTGGCTCACCTTTTAGGTATTTTATAAAATGAGCTCAGTCGGATGATGCAAGCATTGGCAGCAGAAGATAATGTCTCATTTCTGTTGGCTCCATCCTGTTGTCTGATTTTGCTAATTGCAAAAGCTTTGGCCATCAGAGACAAATTACAGTGACTATCTGCAAATGGTGGGGAGGGAGCTCGAAAATATTTCACTCACAAGTGCTTTAAAGTGGAGTTTCATAAATAAAAATTTCCTTCTGCATACATACTGAGAAGGACACAAAGATCAGATGTCTGCACTTTGGATTAAATTCCAAAAGCCAATAAGCAATAGAATTGGGATCATTAGAGCTGTTCTTTGAACACTGTGTCCATATATGACCCAATAGAGGGTAAAATTCAGAGCTGGGTAGGAAGGCTAAATGGCTTTGGCTTGAACCCTTGTGTGCTTTAGCAAGGACGAGAGTGCCAATAGCAGAGCAGAGCAGAGTTTTTTGGCAGATTCTCTTTTCTCATAGATGCCCCTACCCTTTCCAAAAACAGAAATTGAAGTCTCTGTCTAGCCTGGTAATCAGGACAGCATTCAGCACCTGCTTTCCAAACAGGCTTGAGTGCCACTGCTGATCCATCTGTGAAACGTGGCAAATGCCAGTGGGGACAAACACAGGGGGCATGCAAAGCATGTGGCACATGCCAAATCATAAAAGCTCGAGCAAACAGTGCAGTGAAGTGACAAGGAGAGATTTTTGAAGTGACAAGAGCCAGCTTTTATCCTCTCAGGTGTTCCAAGGGTAAACACCACTGAGAGGTGGATGCCTGACCCAGGCAAATTGCTCCTTTCCCCAGGTGTTACAACTGCTTATCCAGGACCTTCTCTTCTCCAGGTGGAGTCAAGAATGGCAGAGAAGGAGCTCTGATTCCCTTGGTTTACAACAGAGTTGGAACTACAGAGAGAGGAGTTCTCCCAAGCTAACACTGTGCAGGAAGACTGGAAAATGTATTAGAGGATCGTTGGAAGATGATGGTGGGAGAAAGTGGGAATGTGTCTGAAAGTTCCATAGCACAGCAGTTAAATGCCCTTTGATGTGAGAAATGAAACACAAAGTGGCAGAAAAGCTGAGATGGGACAATGAATTGGAGTTGTGAGGATGCAGGCCATTTAGGGTTTCCCAGCCCAAACTTAGCCATCAGTACTCAAGGGCTTGGGTTAATAGTCTGTGATTTAGAGACATGGATTAACTTTTCTTCTTTCTGAGTTCACTAGCATGTGACTCAGCCTCTCCAAACTCATCTGGCCAGCACTGGTCCTAGTGTATTGAGGGGATAACTAAGTTGAAAGATGGGATGTTCTGATTTATACTAAGGAGGTCTGTGGTGGTGTAATATCATAACTGGATACTCCTTAAGCGCAGCTTTAAGTAGGGTGCACTACAGAAAGTGTATGAATAAAATATGAGGTGGTAAAAGTCTGTTCTCCCTGATCCTGGGTGGTTTACTTTCCTGGAATCCTTTTGAAATAGCAAGAATGTAGTCATTTTAGCCCCTTCATTAAGTGTATTATTTAATCCCACACACTGTGGTTCCTTAAGCATAGAAACAATCTACTTTACACTCAGTATGAACAATGAGATGCCCCAGAGCATATTTAAAACAGAACTCCTGGACACAATTACTTGGCTTAAAAGGGTCTGAACTGCATTTATTTTTATGGAAAAGCTTACCAAAATATGCAAACAAATCTTAGTAATTTCTATTCAATTTCCCTTCCTTTCCTAGAGCCTGAATGATATGACTAAACACAAGACAAACTTGATTTTTTTTAATGACTAAAATATCTCTCTCTTTCTTGTGTATAAGAAGCCACTTTTAAACCAGATGCATTTGTTCTTTTCCTCTTTTAACTTTTTTTCCACCCTATTTTTCCAAGCATCTATTAAGTAGTGTTTGCAGACTGGATTTTGTTGTTCATTTTCTCAATATTGTTATTTGAAATTGTGTATATTGTCTTTGGAACCAAAGTGACATTACACACATATGTGAATATACAGTATATATTGTATATGGTCTACTAATATATAGTATGCACAGAGACAAATAAATGCATTTTCTATGCCCATTTTATGCAGATATACTGAAGTTGTTTATAGTGCATATATACTGTATGTACACGACTTAAAATATTACAGTTTCAAAGAAAATTTTTTGCAGGGAGCAGCAGTTTTGGTAATGTTTGCTGAGTGGAAGGCAAAAGACACTGTTAAAATGTAAAATACTTGCAAATGAAATGCTGTTTCACTGCATTTCTCTTTTCCAAAATCTCTATGTCTGGACTGAGAATGTATTTTTCATGCCTGGATTTAAGGAGAGACCTCTCAGGAGAGTTAAATAGAAACCAAATAAAACCACAGCATCTTTGTTTGAAAAAGTCTCTGGGAAAGATTATGCAGTGCTTAAACCCTGCTCTGCTTGTAGCAGGTTTTGTGGCTGTCAGGTTGATGTGTTTAAATACTTTTTTCTAAAAAAGTCCCCTCAGTGAAATATTATTTTACCTGTAATAAAGTACAAAAAATTTTAAAGTAAGAAAGATAACTCTGCTACATTTTTTGGTCTCAGTATGTCTGGTTTTAAAGTGATGCTTTATAATACCTGAAGCTAATACACTTAGAGGTGTTCAAAATCTGCTCTGTGTGGAGAGAAGGTGCAAGGGCTGGCAGATGAGTCTGAAAATCTCTGAGACTTTGGTTAGGTGTAGGAGACAGCTGTGGTATTGACAAGGTCCTGTAAACCTGGAGATGTCACAGTATAGGAGCTGCAGCAGGAGAAAGGTGCCTCTAGCAGTGTCTCATTGAATCCACAGATTTTCAGTGCAGAAGGACAACTTGCTGTCTTCTGAACAATCTAGTTTTCAAAACAGTTTTGGGAGCTGTCCTGTAATTTAACACTGTTGGGAAGTTATCCTTGCAGAAAAAGGGGATGAAGAGGTGAGTGTGGGAAGAGTGTTTTGGCAGAGGTGTGCCCTGGTGGAGAGAGTGGTGGGAGAGTGGCTCTCACCACTCATCACACCCATGACTGCACTCAGCCTTCTCTCCTGCTGTTTAACCTAAATTTTCCTGTTTTTAACATCACACTGTTGCTACTAATGATACCTCTGAGCTATGTACTAAATTATTCTTTCTCTTTCAGTTCTTCCTTTCAAATACATGAGGAGTTTCTAGCAATGCTTTTAGCATAGATGGGCTGACTTACAACCGATTACTGTATTTAACTGAATCCCAAATGGTCTTAAATCTGAGAACTTCACAAGTTCTCAGGGCTAGCTGAAGGAAAATGTTTTAAATTAGTTTTATCAATAATTTCAATGCCTTTCCTCATTTTAACAGCTATAATCTATTGTAATTTGGAGAAAAGAAAGCCTTATTTTTTTCCTCTTAAATTTTTATAAAATGCTCATGGAGAAAATCTGAACTGGGAAAAACAAGGCTTGGAAAAAAATATATAAAGATAATTGTGATGTGATTTCTCTAAGTAAAAATTAATGAGATATTTTCGGAAAAATGTTGCAAAAAGAAACTGCACAAATAGCATACCTTCTCACTGAAAAGAAGTGTCTGGAAGGTGTTTTTGCATTAAAAGTAAAAGAAAAAATCCCATCATCTAATTGTACCATAGTCAGTGATTTTTCACTTTTATATGAGGAATCTGGTCAAGAGGCTCAGCACCAGCTGAAAGAAATGTGTTATCTTTGGTCAAGGCAGTGAGGATCACAGAATCATGGAATGGTTTAGATTGAAAGGAACGTCTAAAGATCATCCAGTTCCAACCTCCTGCCATGGTCTGGGATGCCTTTCACTAGACCAGGTTGCCCAGGGCTGCATCCAGCCTGGCCTTGGAGATCTGCAGGAATGGAGCATCCACAACTTCTCTGGGCAACCTTTTTCAGCATCTCACCATACTCACAGACAAGAATTTCTTCCTCATATCTAATCTAAACTATATCAATGTCTCAGTTTGAAGCCATCCCCTCTTGTCCTGTCACTACATAACCTTGTAAAAAGTCCCTCTCCATCTCTTTTGTAGGCTCCTTTCAGGTACTGGAAGGCTGAAATTACATCACCCCAAAGCATTCTCCTTTTCAGGCTGAACAATCCCAATTCTCTCAGCCTTTCCTCACAGCAGAGGTGCTCCATCCCTCTGATCACCTTGGTGTCCCTCCTCTGGACTGTCTCCAACAGGTCCATGTCCTTCCTGTGCTGAGGACCCCACAGCTGGATGCAGTGCTCCAGGTGGGTCTCACCAGAGGGGGCAGAGGGCCAGAATCCTCTCCCTGCCCTGCTGCCCACACTGCTCTGGATGCAGCCCAGGACACAGGTGGTTTCTGGGCTGCCAGTGCACATTGCTGGGTCATGTCCAGCCTGGCATTCAGCAGCACCCCAAGTCTTTCTGGGCTGCCAGTGCACATTGCTGGGTCATGTCCAGCCTGGCATTCAGCAGCACCCCAAGTCCTTCTGGGCAGAGCTGCTCTCCATCAGTTCATCCCCAGCCTGGATTGACACCAGGGTTGTCCTGACCCAGCTGCAGCACCAGCACTTGGTCTTGTTAAACCTCATGAGATTCACATTCAAACCCCATTCTGGAGCTTGTCCAGGTCTCTCTGGACAGCATTCCATCCTTCAGGCGTGTCAACAGCACCACTCAGCTTGGTGTCATCTGCAAATTTGCTGAGGCTGCACTTGATTCCTTTGTCTATGTCATTAATGAAGATATTAAACAACACTGGTCCCAATATGGACCCCTGAGAGATACCACTTGTCACTGATGTCCATCAGGACTCTGAGCCATTGACCACTACCAGCCCAGGCTGACTGAGGCCTCTGAGGAAGAAGGTGCCACTGAATCCCTTGCATGAAGGATCCTGCCCCTTGGTCTGCCTTGGACACCCACCCTTCCCTCACCTGATGAAGGGTGGAGCTGCACTGAGGCTCAGTGATTCCCAGTCTTCATAAGCAATCATGAGTAATTATATTCTTAAAAAAACCTTTCTGAAAAGGGACCAGCAACCTGGGGGGTTATGTTTCCTTCACTAAATATCAGTACTGTGCTTTTACTGCTACTTCAACAGAACTGGAAAGTCATCAAAAACTAGTGCTGTAATATATAATGTTACATTCATCCTAGTAGGAATTGTCCCACAATTATTTCGTTACTTTGTAAGTGACAGAACCTGGATTTGGAGCTGTTTTGGTAACTCTGAGAATTACAGATTCACCCCTTCAACACTGGATAGGGATTGCCCACCAGTGCCTGCAACAGCCAAGTGCTGGTGCTTGCAAGAGTGTCCCTTTAGTATGAGACTTAAATATATAGTGTATTCCCTTGCACTTTTGTGGACAGATCACCTCAGATGTCATGACTTTTCACAAATAAATTCAATGGCTGAGTCTCTTATCTCCTCTGGTCTAGCGGATTTCTGTATCAGCTACTCAGGTAGTGTCTTAAAATCTCTCTTACTCAGCTTTCCACCAGCAGTATCCAGTCAACTTGTCCCTGGGAGCTTTGGCCATATGCACACAATTCTGCTTGATTGTCAGATGCTTTTCTAATCTAGGTTTTCTTTTCCCTTCCAGCCCTTACACAGGTTGGGCTATGTCCTCTTGCTTGCTTTCATTCTCTTATTCCAGTCCTAAAGAAATAACATCTTGTAGGATTGTTGTTTGTTCTAAATTGATTGGTTTCATTACACATTGTTTCATAGGGAAGATTGTGGTCCTCAGGTGACACCTTCCAGAGATTCAGCAGGATTTTTAACACCAGCATGTCCAGGACTTTAGCTATTTCTTTACAAGTAGGTGGAGGAAGGTTGTAAATTTGAGAAAAAAGATCCATTTCACCCCCGCTGGTGGTCACTGAATCCAACTGTATTGGATGGCAGACTTGTCCTCCTGCTTCATGGAGTGATCTGAGGAGAGGTCTAGGGAGGGAGGAAGGTTGGAGGGTTGTATGCAAGCTGCAGAGAGCATATGTAGCTGATTAAAGTATTCCTGCATGCACTGCTTCCTACCTTCTGCCTCTGCAAGATCACAGACAGTTGGGTTTTACTGTCAGTGGATGCTTCAGTGAACCAAGCACTAGTCAGGGTGGAAAAAAAGACTGACGGCTGGGAAAGGAAATAACTGCTCTGGGATGTACCCTGATCCTCAGGTGTATGGATGGAAAGGAAATACTGTTCTGCAAAATAGATTGTTGATCTATTTGCCATTCCTCTTTCAATGACAGAAAGTGGTTTTGCTCTTTGAGGGAAAATCTACCTGTGTGAACATGTGTGAACACACAGGCACACACACACACACTTCCAAGTCAGAGACAGAGGGTGCACACCTGTTATTGAAGGTACAGTGCTGCCTATACATTATTGCTGACCTGTTTCATTCATGTTTCTTTTGAAACTGCATTATTCTTTGTCACTTGTAATGTTCTATATTTGTGAGCACTGTTAGATACAGAACAAAGAAATGTTTTTTTTTCTCTCAAATTTGGCTGTATTCCCCTTATGTAACCTTTTAAAAGTCACCAGATTTTCTTGTTAGTACTGAATAACATAAAATAGAAACAGTAATTGCTGGGACAGCCTGTGAGTGGATGCTAGCTCTTGCTAATTTAAGCTCTGAATATACTTTTGAACATGTCTGAAGGTAAATTTTACTATCTTGTCTTGTTAGGATGAATCTGTTGCTTTTAAGATTTATGTTTTGTGGTTTTTTTCACCTTCTCTTTTCTTTTCTTCCAGTTTCAGAAGTCCCTGAACTGAAATAGCTGAAAGCAGGAGGCTCCAAAGAGGAAGTTCAACCTGGAGGAGAAATTTCATTGCAGTCTACAACTTCCTCATGGAGGGAAGTGGAGGGACAGACACTGATCTCTGTTGTGACCAGTGACAGGACCTGACGGAATGGCCTGAAGCTGTGTCAGGGGAGATTTAGGCTGGATATTAGAAAAAGGTTCTTCACCCAGAGAGTGGTTGGGCACTGGAACAGCTCCCCACAGCAGTGGTCTCAGCACCAAGCCAGACAGAGTTCAAGAAGTATTGGGACAATGCCCTCAGACACATGGTGTGACTCTTGGGGTGTCCTGTGCAGGGGCAGGAGTTGGAGTTCAATGATCCTTGTGGGTCCCTTCCAACTCAGGATATTCTGTGATTCCATAACTGTTCCACCTACTTACCTTTTTCTCATTCTTACTGGGACATCTGCTTGTAGCTGCTGCTGGAAACAGGCACACCTTTGGTATGACCCAGTGTAGTCACTCATGTTTGTATTTCATTTAACAGTGGTTTGAATTTATAGGAAATAATCTTGTAAGAGTTTCCTCTTTTCAACGAGAGACATATTTGACAAAAACCTAAAGTGGTATAAGCTTGCAAGTACTTTACTTTTCATTTCCTATGAGATCACCTAATGATAGGAAGAAGAAAACTTAAACAGTTTATCCAAAATATGTTCATAGGCTGCTCACATGCCTTGAATTCACAAAGTACAGGGATGCTTTGTGGACTCAGATGCTTAAGGCAGTAAGGGGGCAAGACTGTTTCTAGGGAAGCAAAAATAAGAAAGGAACATATGCCCAAGAAGTCTGTGGAAAGAGTCCTGCAGCACCTGAGAGCTGGGAGCACTGTCTGTGTGCAGAGGCCCTGGAGGAGACAGCACAGCTGCTCTGAGGCTGTTCATATGGGAACTGCTCTACCATAGAGCACTGAGCTGCAAGGCCACAGGCTTTCACTACTCTGGTTCTATTTGTTATTCTTCCTTTACCTTTGGTGAGAATCCCAGGGCAGGGAGAGTAATTTGTCCATGGGAAGTCCCCATCATTGTTGCTTGAGGGAGAGGAGATGAAAGGACTTGACAATTGTCTGTTGATTGGCCCAGGAGACCAGCAGTGAAATTTAAATAACCCCTACATGTCTTCACTCTCAGGGCACATGTCCACAGCCAGCCATGGAAATGAAAATTCTGCTGCCCTTTCTCCTCCCCTCCCATGAGCTGAGGGTGAGCCAGCTCTCATCATGCAGCCAAGCAGCTATTGCTGAGCCTGGACTGATGGGCAAGTCTGGGAAAGTGGGATGTTTTAACATGGGAATTGAGATGTCTGCACAGCTTCAGGGCCTGATCTGGGTTGTGGCCTCGTGGTCAGGCAGAGGCTGGATGAACCCATGTCAGTGTGCCCTCAGCCCAGCGCGACACTCAGGGCATCACTGCACCTCGAGTCCCCAGCCTTTCCTAAAGCCTCTGGACTCTATTTTAATACAGATAACTGACAGTGGACTCAAGGCTGACACTCACCACAGCAGCAGGCATCAGCTCCTTCTTATTTCCTGATATGCCTTTTTATACTCTTCCTGCACATTCATAGCAGATGCTCATTATTACATCAGAGTTGGTTAGCAAACCATCCACAGGTGCTTTCTCCAATCAGTCACACGTTGGCATTCACTGCTCCATTCTCTAACAATGTTGTTTATTTCTCTTGTTTAGGTGCACAGCTGTAACTTATTTAGGTTTAGGTTGCTTGCAGCTTTTTCTTATCTTACCACAATTCCCACTTTTTGCTTTTTAACTACAAATGCAGTTTTGCCATCTTTCAAAGCTTTGTTAACATGAACTTCTATGATTTTTTTCTCTTTTACAACCTTGTTGCCATTGTAATTATCACACCTGTCTTTCAGATTTATTCTTTTACTTTGGTCTTTGCATTCTGGACGCTCAGTTCAGATTTGCTGCACCATGCTAGGTTCAATCTGCTGAACTATAACTTACATTCTTCTTTTACACACAGAACATTTTTCTATTGCCTTCTTCTTTTACACACAGAAGATTTTTAACTTTCACACCCTGTACATTCTGTGGAAGCTAGTAGTGCTCTGGAAACTGAGCCAAAACATGTACAATCAGGGTGCTTTAGTCCATTGAAGATTTGTCGACAGGCATTATTCCATTGTAGATTCTTTTACACATAGAACATTTTTCTATTGCCTTTCTCTTTTAGCCATAACTGCCACACCTTGTACAAATAACATTTTTAAAAAATTCACAGCAGAATGTCCAAAATAAAGTTTTCTTCTGCTGACATTTGAGTCCATGTGTTTCTGTTCCTAGCTGCTCACGTGGGGTCAGCTGTCTCCTTTCTTAAATCATCCAGATTTCTTCAGTCTCTCATTCCACCTTTTTGCTTGGCTGGTCTCCACCAGGCTACTCTCTGATCTGCACTCTCAACCATCATCACATCAGAGTGACTATTTGATGGTGGACTTAAGGCTGATACAGCAGCAGGCATCAGCTCCTCCCTATTTCTTGGTATGCCTTTTTATACTCTTTCTGCACATTCATAGCAGGTGCTCCTTATTACATCAGAGTTGGTTAGCAAACCATCCACAGGTGCTTTCTCCAATCAGTCACACACGTTGGCATTCACTGCTCCATTCTCTAACAATGTTGTTTATTTCTCTTGTTTAGGGGCACAGCTGTAACTTGTTTAGGTTTAGGTTGCTTGCAGATTTTTCTTATCTTACCACAGATAACTGGGTTTTTTCACATGGAGAAGGATTCACTGGTTCAGTCATTGTCTTTATGTGCGGAAAGTCTTACACTGCACAAGAAAGACCTTTCATAGGTTTTCAGTTCCTAAGATAAGGACTGGAGTGTAGTGTCCTACTGATCACTGAGGTAAACTAATACAGGACTCCTGATCTGTTGTGTTTTGTTTATTTTGTGGGTTTTTTTTAATATTTGCCATTTCCATCCCTACCTTTCTTGCTGGTCTTTTAATGCCTTGGAGTCAAGGGTGAGGATACAGTCAGTGAAGTGGTTGCCTCGTGGCTGTTTCCACCACTCTCACATGTCTGTAAGGACAGGTTTGTGTGAGGTCTGTTACCTTGTGAAGAATGTAGGGCTTATGGAGGTGCTGAGCAAACAAAGAAATTAAAGATCTTCTGAAATGACACACATTTAAATCTGGTTTAATTGTTTCCCTTAGTTTCAACAGGTGAAAATGTTCTCCACTTTCTCAGAGGTAAAATCTGTTCAAAATTCCCTTTTCCATCAGTTGAGCTCTGTCCCACCAATCGTTGTGACTGGATCCACAGCCCACTAAAATCACTGTGAATCTTTCAGAGACTCTCCTTTAGGAGACTGGAACAAGTCAAACTCAAAGAATGATGCTCTTTGTTTTTCGTGCAATTTCTGTTACACCTGAAAGATGAAATTGAGAAACTTGAAACTGTGACAAAATAATGAATTTGGATAATTCATTTTAATGATGGATACATTTTACAACACCATTCTGTGGCACGTGATGGTGCTGGAAGCAGCTCTAGCTTTGTTTTGAGTAGTGTTATGAGGACTCTGAACCTCTGACCTTCTTTTTCCTTTCTGCATATAGAAAGTCCTGGAAAATTCCCCAATGGCACAAATTATAGGAGGTGCCAGACTTGACTCTGGGAACTCCTGCACACACTCCATCTCTCCCTCTGCTTCTCCCCTACTGCACTTGTCAGATTGTGGGGAGAAGATAATCTTCATTTTACACAGGGGAAATTGGATGCTGTGGAAATGTATCACAGCAGTGAAAAAAGAATTGACAAATTGCCCCCCTCGACATGGTGTTCAGATGTGGGGATTTTTTATTCCCTCCCCTCTCAGTCCTGGCTGTACTTGTTTCTGAACGATGGTAAGGGGAATAACAATTCCTCTTCCATCTCAGAGCAGGAAATCAGCAAGTATAATACACGTGTATGCATAAAATTCAGCAACAGGAGCTATTGGCAATTTAAACCATTGTTGTCCTAATTTGGAGAAAAAAGGCTGTCTTACTGTCTTTATAGTAAAAGCCTCAAACAGATTAGGTCAAGTCTCTGCAGACAGAGTAATTCTGTGGTGCTTAAAATGATAGGAACTAATCTCCATGAAAGCTGAGTCCAGGGGTATAGGCTATTAAAGACAGCTATATGCTATAGGCACAGGAGAAGATAAGAGGTCCAGCTCATAATGAGAAACGATAACTCTACACACTTTGTTTACAGTTTACCCCAAAGACCACAGATTAACACAAATCTCAGAGCATCTTTATTATGGCACAGCACTGGAGAGGGGCTGCCAACAGAGGATGGAATTGCTAAGTAGGCTGGGACCATCTGTCCTCTCAGGGAGGTGAAAACGTGCATGATTGAGTGACACCTGCTTGTCAAGTGTGGCCTGCTGGGAAATTTTCTCTTGGATCACTGAGCTCCGAGTACATTACCTGCATTAAAATCAGAAAAACAATCGCATCGCCATTATGCATTTAAGCAACTCATGGCAATGCCAAAATAAAATATTTTATGAAGGTCTCTAGGTTTTGGAGGATTAGGATCTCATGTGTTGTTTTCCATATTGGCAAGCTTAGTTTCTGAAGGAAATTGAGCATTTAAAAAGACATTTTCTGTTTTTTTAAGGAACACTGGAAATAAACCAACAGGCAATACAAGCTGGTTATTTTTTTAATTTTTAAATTTTAAAATTTTTTTTTCTTTAAAAGCATTGCCTTCTCACTATAAAACAAGTCTTTGCAGACTGTATGGATAAAAGCATTCTCCCCATGAAATGGAACCATTTTGACTGCACTCTTTCTAATGCAAGGAATCGGCCCTTTTAAAATATTTAACTACCTTGGAACATATTTAAGCAATATTTAATAACACTACACAAGGAAAGACAGAAAAATATGACCTGACAATTCTGCCTGAACTTATTTGATTGGGAAGAAAGCTGCTCCTTGCCATCCCTTTCAAAAAGCATCACAGCATGTGTTAAGGTCAGAGTGTCAGCTTGAATTTCCAGTGCAGATCCTGATTTCCCTCTCTTGTGTGGCTATCAGCTTGATCATTAGACCTAAATCTGGATGCCACTGAAAATCATGGGTGATTTTATCAGTGACTGTAGTAAAGGAGACATTTGTGTCAAGATTTGACATTTAATGTGATTTATAAGTAATTTTTTTAAAATTAAGGCTCATCTCTTTTTTATTAAATAGAAAATAGTCTTATGCTTATCAGTAAAATCTCGGTATCTGTATATAATTAGTGTTCTCACTTGTTGAATACCAGAGCTACAGACACCAAAAAATATCTATTGAAAATACATAGAAAAATAACAGAAGGAAGAGAGAGAAGAAAAGTGGTTAGCAGTAATTGTATATCCTGAGTAAATAGTACTACCAGTCCTATTGAAAAATAGCTTATAGTTCTGTAATTGATTTAGTAAAGAAGTAATTCTATGAACCTGGCTTATTAAAGCTTGTTAAAGAAAATGAAAAAACTCCAGTGAATATTGAATCAGGTCCTTGCAGCATTTAGAGGGCTTCTATGCTTTAGCTTTCTGTTTTCCAATCAACAAATAACATTTTTCTTCTGGACAGTCAAATGAAGACTGTGCTTGTTGCTTTCATTGTTGTGAGTGCTGAAACTGCCCACCAACCCTGTGATACAAGCGTTAAATATATATATTTCTCTCAGAAAAAGGACAGAGCGGAAATACTTGTAGAATCATTTAATGGTTTGGGTTGAAATGGACCTTAAATACCATCTTGTTCCCCCAGCAGAGACACCTCCCCTAGACCAGGATGCTTTGAGCACCATCCAATATGGCCTTGAACATTTCCAGGGATGGGGGAAAGGAAGAGGAGTAGAGTCTGAGGTAGGAACCCTAACTTTGTGACTGTGTGATTATCAGGTCATAAGTAATACCTGATGCTGCTTGGAGCTGTTGGAGGGCAGGGATTGGATCAGCTTGATGCTCCTCCCTGTTGGCAGCCTTGCTTGGGGAGGTGATAGAGCTTTCTCTCTCTTGTGTGCACATTTCTTCGATCGTCAGTAACGATTATATAGATTTTACCAGACCTTGGCATCACCAGGCTCCTTAAAACAATGCCAGAGAAATTAACTGAGCTTCTGTAGGGCAAAGCAAGCGCAAATGAAGAAAGGAGAGAGGTTCCTTGCTCTTAAACAAATACCTTGACTCTGGTGTGTGGCCTTGCTGGTAAGACATGCTGTATTTCAAAGGGATGAAATAATTATATAAACCTAAACATTTCTTCAGTGACCTCACTTTGCTGTTGCCATGCTTACCTGCAAATATAACCCAAATATATGGGCTGAGACTCAGCAAAGGAGTCAAGAAAGGTGTCTTTGTGGAGAAGAAAGTTCACAGAATAACTTTTTTTTTTTTTTAAAAATTCGTGATGAGTTGTTTAGATTGGAGTGTTGAAAAAACAACTGTGAAGCATCTTCTGCTTTTGCAGGGCTAATGTGTGACATCTCAGATCCTGTGCTGTGGCTTCTGACATCCTTGTTGGTAACCCAAACACAGCCTGCAGGTGTGGATTGACACCAATAATGCTCCTTTTTGGCTGCTAGAGGGAGATGAGAAAGCATTTGATGTGGAAGTGCTCTCTGCTGCAAAAGATGATACTGGCTATGTTCTGCTCTGTTCCCAGTTGTAGGTTTTAGGTAAATTTTAAGAGTAGATTTCAGGGGTGTTGTTACTGCTCTTCTTTGAGCAGAATTTTGTTGTTTCTGAACATACTTTATTTTTTTTTCTTTCTGAATGACATCAGAGTATCAGCTTATAATTCATTGATGAAAAAATGACTGGTAACTATTAAATAGAGTAGTAGGGATACATCCTAGAGGGTTTTCTTATGTGAAAAACACAGTTGAAAATAATTAATCTTTTTCTGTCTCAATTCTTCTGCCATTTCATCTCCAGCACACCTTGTGATTGTGTATTAACTGATGTAATTAATATCTGTCATATATGGTTTGTTTTCTCACTAATTCCAGCACTTTGGGAATCCTGTGAAGGGAATACCTTTTCAGTAGTGTTTCCTCTCATTTTCAAGTGGATCTAATGCTCTGTGTTTTCTGAAGATGGCTGGCTGTGTTGTTCCTAGGTGAGTGGAATTTGGGCTCAGTTTGGTGTTTTCCATGAGAATCTTTTCCTTCCAGAAAAATCCTTTTTGTCAAACCCAAAATAATCTATGGAGATGGAGGAGTACTAGAAGAAGTTTGATGACTTTTCTAGCTTCCTGCTAGAAGCAAGAGATCTAGTCAAGAAACTATTAAATCTCTGGGAATCTTCCAAGGTCCTAGATCTTATCAGGTTTTTAGACAGATTGCTATCAGCTGTGTTTCCTAGGATTCACACATCTTCTGAGAGACCAGCTCAGCCTGGAGGTTCCCCAAGGTCCCTGTTGGTGCTGTGGTCCTGGTGGGATTGCCAACCACATGGACAGTCTGGGCTCCATCCTGCCTGTGGCTTTCATAGCCAGAGAAGTGCTTCTGCCACTGCTGGAGCACTTGGGCACCTGGTGGGACTGCCTGGCTTAATTACACATTCAGAACTTGTTTGTTTTCTAGGTTTGAGGGCTTTGTTTCAATCTGGGAGGAAATTCTCTCAGGCACGTGGTGGAATTCTTGGTGTTGTCCTGTGCAGGGCCAGGAGCTGTACTCGGTGATCCTTCTGAGTCCCTTCCAGCTCAGCATATTCTATGACTCTAAGATGAAATTCCTTTTTCAATGAAGGCAGTGGTGACTTCCTGGTGAAACTGGTGTGCTCCTAAAATCCCATAGAGCCTGCTGTGTGGTGTATGACCATCCCCTGAAAAACCTAAACCTCTGGTAAAACTAAACTACGAACTGCAAGATTGTCTGGAAGACTTTATTTTAAGTCATGCGGTTTTACAAATTGGTTAGTGCTAGCTATTAGTGTAGTCATTGCATTCTTCTGCTTGTGGAACTTCAGATCTAATTTCTATTGACATGAAGGCTACTTTGGGCCACTCACTGCTTAACGTGGTAATTTAGTAGATGTAAATATAGTTTGTTCCTACCCTGAGGTCTGTTAGCATCTTCAGAAGTGTTTACAGTGACCTTTTTTAAAAGGGAATTGTAGTTTTGAGCTGCAAATTTAGTATGGTGAAGAAACATAAGGATCCCTTGAGGTTTTTTCTGCATTCATTAACAGATTAAGATCCCATGATTTCAGTGACTTTATTTGCAATCTACACAAGTGTAACTAAGAGGTCCTTTGTCTGTGTTTGCAGTTCTGATACAGCCAACAGAGACAAAAGAAATACAATTTTATTGGTCACATTTAACTGCTTTCTCCTATTGTTTCTTGCTTGCATTGAGCTTTTGTTCTTGTTTTCATATGTTTTGAATGAGTGGACATTTAAAATAAGCAAGCAAAAAACCCCCAAAACCATGTTCAAGCAAATGACTCTTGTTTGAAACATAGAAAATGAATAGGACCATGCAAGTGCACAGGCTGTAACATGCTTTCAGAGCTGATTGTCTGAAATGCTGGGCTCTCCTCCCCTTCTGTTCTGCCGTTGTGGGCTTGAAAGCACCTCGGGCAAGAGACTGTTGGAGCAGTGAGATCTCTGAAATTTTTGTTTGAATAAATTCATAATTAAATACTCTAGTGTGAAAGAGATGGGGGGGGGGGGGGGGGATGTTTTCCCTGCTGCTTAGCAATTTTAAATTGGTTGGATCTTACTGTTGGTGGGGGCAGAAAGAAACTGTCAAACCTGAAAGTGCTTCTGTTTATCTGGGGATGCAGCAATGGTTTTGCTCTTGCTTTGCATGTGCAGAATATACATTCAGAGAAACACTGAGGGAGTGTATCATTCAGAGAATGGGAATCATAGAGCAATTAATAATTCAGGTCTGTTGTACCCTGACATGCACAATAGTATGGCATCAATCTTGAAATTGTACATGGGGAAGTACAGTCCATCAATCACATTGTTCTTTCATCCAATTTTGAATAATTGTTTATTTATATTTTTCTGATTTTCTCTGGAAAACTAACTTTTTTAGCCTCTCACTGGAGTCTTCTCCCTTGAGAAAACATACCTTGTCTCCCACGGGCTTAGTTGATGTAGAATGATAAAAAATATACAAATATATTCAGCCTATGAACTAGAATATCTTTAATATTTACTCCTGGGTTTTTTTCCTAACAGTGCTGGGATGTAACTGTTTCTAGGAATAGCATACTTGAGATTTTACATTTAATATTTCCTATATCCAATTCCTTAGAAGATTTGAACAAGAATATGAAGGTGTTGAAGTCTCTGTTTTCCCATTACAAACTGTCAGGAGAGTTGGTAGTGTTTGTAAAGTTGTGTGATGTGGAAGGGGTACTGAGAACACAAGCACATTCAGGGTGAGGAACCTGGACCAAGCTACAACAAAGTTTTGAATTCCTGCTCTTAGAAGGACCTGAATTTGGTCACAACAGATCCAAGATTTTGTCTGACCATCCCCTTTGGGCACATCATCCCCAGGTGTTGTCCCCTCTCTGATGTTTTGCTGACAGTATTTCTCCACCTACATTTCTTGCCATCTGCTTGGGCTGGAAATACCTTTCCTAGGACATATTTTCTGTGACAAAACCGCTTGGTAACATTAAATAAATAGGCTGTCTCCTTTGCAAGTACAGGTCAGGTTGGCATTCCCTGGTGAAGGTGACTGCACAAGTGCCCACGGGGACACTGCTGGCCCAGGGACCACAGCAGCAGAACGGAACCCACGAGATTTGGGTTGTATATGCAGTCTTGCCACAAGTAAACTGCTATTTGCAGCAAATCTTCTGCTTCTCCATGCCTTTTCCTGTTTTCTCATTCTATTCCTGTGTTTTCAGCTGCAGGTTATTAAGGGGAAAGAAAAGAAAGGAAAAAAGTTGTAGCCAAAAAAGTTGTAGCCCTGTTCTTCCCTGTCTCATTGGCACTGCTTAGTGTGGTTCATGGTTGGGTCATGTGGCAAAGGAGAAACCTGAGGTCTTTCCCTGCTACCAAAAGGTCACTCTCTCACATTCAGACCACATAATATCTGCTCCGTTCATCTAAGAACAGTCAACTTTTGGAAGCAAAGTTGCAGTTTTATGTGGTTTTGAGCAGCTCCAAACACAGCACTGATGTGCTCATCAAAATCCTAGGAAAATTAAAAAAAAAAAAAATAGTGAGAATATGAAGTTTATTCTTTGGCTTCTTTGGGAAGGGAGGCTCTGTTTCAAGTCAGTGCTAGGCTGGAATGACAGTCACTGCAGCCTGGACTCTGCGCTGGCAAACCCTCCTGGCTGTGGCTGTTTCCTAGACAAGAGGCAGGCACTCCAGGAATTTGTTTAATGGGGGCTCTATTGCAGAGGGAGACTTCTTGTGGGCACATCCACAGTGTTTCTGTCTGGAATTAGGCTTGACTGAGCTGCAGAAGTCATGTGCTGCATGTAAACCAGGTGTGACAGATTTGTGGTTTCAAATGGATGATCATCGTAGGGGCAACAATCCTCTCTTCCCTCTACTTTGGCTTTATGATTTCTTGCTCCTCTGAGGTATCAGGAAGCACCCAAAAAATTGAGGAAGAGATAGATGAGAAAGAAAAAATAAGCTGAGGGTGTGAGTGTGAAGAAATTTCCAGCATGAGGATCAAGGCACAGAAAGACAGCTAAAAGCTGTCACATGTCAATCACACAAAGGGTAGGAAGCATATGTGATGCAGTTAATGCTCTGAGGAAAGGGGAATGGAAAAACAACTGGTCTCTGGGTATTAATTATATACTGAGCTGCTAATAAGTTGGAGACAGTGTGAGCATCAACTTCTGATAAATATCAGCCTTGGAAAACAAATACAGTGTAGGATAAGACAATTTAGAGTAGTATAATATTAACCAGGGCAATACAGGTAAAGTTAGTGAGGAGAGCTGGCACTGCACCTGTACAAATACTCCTGCCCTTTGCAGGGTACTTGCTGGCAGTGATGCACAATAAAGGTGCATTGATTTCTTTTATCTTCAAACTAGTGGTAAGGTCTGAAATACTGAGTGAACCAAAAGACCTCATTAACTTCAGCTATCAACAACAGCCTAATGTAAAAAAAAAAAAAAGTTAAAAATCCCAAGCATCATCTCAAACAGCCCCTCTCTCATTATCTCAGCCCTTCCTGGAGAAGATCAATAAACAATTTGCATATTTTTTATCAATATTTAATGTAATGCAGCAGGATGCTTTTGATGGCTTGAGTCCTTCTGTGCACTCTTTTAACATGACAGAGACTAAGAGCCCAGCAGGTGCTCAGGTGCTGGGGTCAGTTCCTAGTTAAAAACATTAGGGATTGGCGTGGCTAAATAATCTACAGCTGCCCATCCAAGGGCAGGAGTGAGAGCTCACAGAGCATGGTGATGAATTTTAACGATCTGGGAAGACAAATGAGCCTGAGCTGCCATGCAATTAGTGGGCTGTGGAAAGATGTGTTGGGTCTAAATGAGGGACATGATCTGCTCTTGACTCTCAGTGTGGTAGGAGCCCTCCCTCTGAAGGCTGTAATGAGGAAGGTAGATGAGATCCCAAACAGGTTGACAGAACAATTAAGGGGAAATGGGAGTTGATTCGAAATGCAGCATTGCCATCAATGGCACAGATCTACCCCCTTAAGGAGCTTGTGCCACTCTGCAAAACTGGATATGTGCTCAGGGAATTCCTTTCACTCCCTGTTACTTAAAAAAAAAATATATATTTAAAAAAAAATTATCCCTAAATAAACTTTTACTTAAATGGGAAAATAACTTGAGAGAAAAGGCCTGGCCATGATCTCACTGTGGTGTAAATTGTGAGTAACTCCTCCAGACTGTCTGCAAAGATAATGAATTCCAGGGTGGTGTATCTTGTGAATATCCATGTTTTGTGCAATAGACAAATGTAGGTTTTTATCCAGTGATCTGATTATTCCTAATTCTGCTTTATTGAGACTTTAACACTCTTTGATGAACATGGAAGCTCAGAAGGGCTGAAGGAGAGGCTTCTGCAATGTGCCTGAAGAAAACAATTGAGTTATTCCTCTGCCTCTGAAGAAATAAAGCATGTGTGCTTTTAAAATGTTCCATAAGAAAAGAATATAGATATTAAAAAACAGTTAATTTCATAGAGGAATCAAATTTATGTTTGGATTTTATGAACTTACAGGTCTTTTCCAACCTAAGTATTTCTATAATTCTATGCAATTATGACTACTAACTAAATGCCAGAAGACAACAGGCAAGTTGAGATTTCACCTATTTAATTAGAAAACCAGTAGCACTGAAGTACTACAAATAATGCACCAGGTAGGAGTAATCTGTTCAAATCTAGCCTCAAATATATCAAAAGGAAGAAATCAATTTCCTTGAACAGCATTCATTATTGGAACGTATTCACTTAGGGTGATAGAAAATAGTTATTGATGTGATATGTGAGCTGCATCAAACAGATCTGGTTTTCTTGGTGGGACAGATCCATTGCTTCTGCTTCATTACAGAGATTCCTTGCCACAGAGACCACACAGTGCTGTTGCCTTTGGTTGGACTGGACCATGTCACAACCAGTGTGGAAATTGAAAATAGGTTTTCACAATCAGCATCTCACATTATCTTATTCTGAATGTAGTCACTGCTGAGCTGATGAGTGATAGCAGAGAGTCAGCTTAGTTTTTGAGTTGGTAAAAAGTAGTGACTGCAGTGTTTATGGAGGTAAACAAAAAATATCAAAATTAATGGGGCCAGAGAGAATTCTTGGTCAGAATGAAGGAGGAACACACAGCAGGTTTTCACTGCCTCTTCCCAGGGTTACTGGTGAGCTGTGAAGAACAAGGAGGTGAATGTCATCTAAATAACCACCCAGAGCCCAGCTTGGTTCTTGGGTTACAACACAGTCAAGAGATGCTTATGCTAATTCTCAAGTAGGTTGGAAAAATCTAGAAATAAGCTGGGGATTGTTCTTCTCCCTGTAGTGTCCAGAGAACCAGCTACAGGTTGATGTCATGAATACACAGCCTGGTGCAGCAAGCTAAAAAGCAAACCAGGAAAATTATGCCTTCTGGGAAAGAATATTTTCACTGTTTGTTTTCCCTTCCATCATTGGTTTTGTTACCCACTGCTCTGTACAGAGGTCTGACCTATCTGTGAGCTGTGTTTAAACCCACAGCAGCCTTTTAGGCTTCAAGTCATATATTTGTATTGTAGACTACTTTGTTGTACACAGAGATTTAAAGCAGACAAGGACAAAAGTATTGCTTTAGCTTTTCAATGCTTGGTGAAGAAAAAACCAAAACCTGGGAAGGTTGAACTGTTTCAGATTTCTATACTACCATGGTAAAAATGTAATTGCAAGTCTATATTAATTTTCTATTTGAATCATTTACTGGAGCTCTTTGTTTAGAAATTAACCTGATTTTGCTTTTAAAAAAAAACACTTTAATAAATATATTTTCTAGCCATCTTTTTTAAATTCCAGCTAGTTAATGTAGTAGTCTCAAATAGAATATTATTATGCATACATGCCGACCTATCTTTCATAAATTTTCCATTTCAAAACTTTATATTTTTGCAGAGGGCTTGAAAATGCTGATGATACTTGGGATGTTTAGGTACCTGCCTTCATCTAGAAGGGGAAAAATGGGGAAAAAAGAGAAACGCCCTAAAACAAAATATTAACCTAGCACCTTAATTTCACTCAACCCTCTCCTTAGACTGATTACTGCAAATTAACTTAGCCTGAGTACTTCAGTACTGCAAAGAGAAGGGAATAAATGGGGAAAAGGTCCAGAGACCAGCAAATACCAATCAAGATGTAATAAAGAAAGATTGAATGAATAGGGATTGTTTAGTCTACAGAAGAAAAGTCTAACAGCAATAGGGCCAATAGACTTCAAATATATAAAACTGCTGCTGGAGGGAAGAAGGAAATGAGCTTTTCTCCTGGTCTGATGGCAAAAAACAAGAAATAATGCTCTTGAACTGAGGAAAGTAGGGAAGATTCAGGTTACACATTAGAAACAACTTTTAAATGGCAATACTATGAGCATTGTAATAAGCTTATGTGGAGGATGTAGATCTAATAAAAATATTCAGTGATCCTTCTGCTGTCCCTTCCATTCCTATAATTCTTGAATTCCGCAATAACTTAGACTCTGAACAGTATCTGAGAAGAAGGAATGCTCTGTGACAAAGGGAGGAATATCAAAAAAGTTAAATTCCAGCTTCTCTGCAAACTTCATGTGTCATCTAGGACAAAACCAAACAAATCCTAGATAGTTTCCATTTCTTTTAAAGATAAAATTTTAATTCCTTTCTCCTTTTGCTTTGCTTAAGTGGTGGCAAACTAGTGGGATAGGATAGCAGTCTGGACAGCTCCGAAAAGGTAGAGCTGTTGGTCAGGGTCCACAGAAAATAACGAAGGTATGATCATGCTTCTTATAGTTTCACACAGCTCCATTCTCATTTCTTCTTCTGTGTGTTCCTTCCTTTATGTGTGTTTCATTCCGGGAAGATCCTAAGGTCTTCAGTGTCTTCTGGTTTTTTTTCTGCCTAATAATGATTAATTTTCTTGTCAAGTATCAAAGAAGGCATTATCTCCACCTAGAATTAATTTGGTGTATTTATCTGCATTGTATTATTTTAGTTCCTGTGGTTCCTCTCTACTTTTGGAGAAGTTTTAAGTGTTTGGTATTTTTTACTTTTTTCATATAAACTGAGGCTTTAAAAGTAGATAAAAATAAATAACTGGTGGTTTGCACTGTGTTGGACACAACTTTATAGTACCTAACAAACCCAGGCCTCACTGGAGTCATTGCAAAGACTTCACTGACCTCACCATATTACTCTAGCTTCTCACATTTGCACTCATCAATCATGTTCTTTCATCCTGGCCCCAAATCTATTTTATCCTCTATAATTTTGACATAAAATGTTGGCACTGCCTCTCTGATCAGTACTCAGCAAGATTCCATATGGGTCTCTCAATGTATTTTAAATCCCCCTACTTTCCACTCCATAACCTTTCCCCGTACATTTACTTTGAAAAGTTCCCATGGAATCAGAGGTGGTTCATACTTTGGCACCACAACTTTGAGCTGAAGCATTTGGCTGTTAATTCAGATTTACCATCTCTAGCAGCTATACCTGCAGCTCCTGTGAGGTGCGTTAGCTAACTCTGGCTTTGCCTTGAACACAGACCTTCATGGATGCATATGCATTTGTACATCATTACTTTAATTAAATGTTTCTCTTTGGAGAAACAAATCAGATCTTATTACAGAATAGTGAATTGATTTGTTGCCAGCCCAATTTCTTTGAGCTTAGATCAGCCTGCATCATGCCCAAATGCAGAAATCAAATGTGATATTTGAGAGACAGTCACCAAGACTATTTCAGTAGCAAATTACCAGATAGACTCTTGCTTGACTTCTGTTTTCTAAGGAAAAAGATTCTGGAGCTAATTTTAGGCATTTGATGCTCCTTGTAGTGTAAGTAAAGAGAAAGAACCTTTGCAGGCATCCTGGTATTTAATGCAGCTACATAGAAGCAGAGGCCTTGTTCAGTTTATTTGCCAGTGTGAAAAAGGCCTTTTCTCCACAGAAAGGACTCCATTTACCACTTTATACACCTGCCTGTGAGGTCATCAACCTCTGCCCATCCCTTTGAAGCTGTGCAGAAAAGAGTTCGAGAGTGAGAGAGTCTGTTTCTCTGGGCTGTATTTGCGGGTGGTTTGATGAGAGTGCTCAGAAGTCATGTTTCCAATCAGAGCACCTGAGCCCACTCACACAGTTTAAAAGTAAGGAGTCTCCTGAGAAAGACTGAAAAGAGGTAATCCATGCTGAGATGAAGTGGTTTGTCCTGAATAGTGCACTGACAATATTTGCTAAGTTTGCTCCAAGCGTGCCCAATGGATCATTGGCTTCCCAAGCTTCCCACCCTCCCTACTTTATCTCTGAACTGTGATTATTAGACTAAGCAAAAACATCCAGCTGCTTGGATCTACTTTTCTTTCACAGTGAGTGGAAATATCTCTGTTTAAAGGTGCAGGGAAATCTGCAGTCCAGCATTCAGATGCTTGTGGACACAAGGACAGGCACAGACATGAGTTTCTAGTTTACACCGAAATCCAGTGTTTACAGGACTTCTGGTGGCCCAGATCTCACACAAAACCCAAATTCTTCATGCTACAATATGTAGAGCTTTCTGTATGATGGTGACCAGTGATTTCCAGATTAATTTCAAAATTTCATACAGATTGTTATGGTGTGTCAGTTTGGAAGAAGGAAAGAAAGTAGTGCCAGGATGCCTTGGTATGGTAATTCTCTACCAGGCATCCAACCCCCAAAAATATTGGATGCAGACAGAGCACTGGTATCTTCTGACTCCCTCAGAGCTGGAAACAGGTGGCATCCATTAAAAATCTGCAGTTGGTTATAATTCCCATCTCAAACCAGTCCCAGCTGCAGTTTGCCCACTGAAGGAAAGAGAACACCAAAGCCATCCTTGGAAGCAGAGCAATCAGTCATTAAAGGGGCCTGGCTGTGGTTTGTTGTTTTTATGGTTCTTTTTCCTATTGGTAGATCTACTCTCTTTTCTAAAAGCCTTGTAAAACATTACAGATATTTTAAAAACATATCTCTGAAAGGCTCTGGAAAACCAATTCTGTGAATCAATGAATTCAGATTCTGCTTTTGGGGAGGGTGAGAAGAAATATCTTTCTTTGTCTCAGCAAAATAACCTTACAAATTAAGAATAGCTGGAAAACTGCCACTGAGATGTTTTTCTCTTCTCAGAGATGAGGAGATTTCTCCTTGCACTCTTTTTTTTTCCTTTCTGGAGCTGCTGCCAGTCCTTCTCCTCACCCCCTGGCTGGAGTCACACACCCCAGTCCTGAAGGAGTAACAGGGCAGAAAAAATAACTGAGGATTTGCTGAACTGTCTTCCTTATGCAATGATAGCCTTCATTTAGAGCATTTAAATCAGTAATTTCAATATTTCTTGTGATTAGCAAAGCTTTGGGGAAATATTTCCTCTGCACTTAAAGAAGGACATGCATCTGTGCCTTTAAAAGATGAGGCAGGCTCCAACTACTGCTGTGTGGTTTGCAAGTTAAAGACTGCAACTTCTCCCTGGTGTGCTTGTGTTCACCAGATTCATCAAATTTAAAATAAATTATAATTTCCCAGGCTATTGTGTTTAACAAAGCTTTGGAGACACCAGTTGTTTTATTAACATTTATATTCCTTCTTTTTTTTTCCTAATATTTTCTCCGAGAAATTAAGGAAAGCTTATTAGTATTTGGAATGGTGGAAAAAATATTTTTTGTCTTCTTAGTTCTTAATGAATTCTGGGGTGTAGCTGCGGATTTTTATGTATAATAAAATCGCATATTTCTTCTTGTTTCTTGAGAAAAAATATGTCAAGTACTATGTAGAAATTACCTGACTGAACTTGGAACAACACCCATTCTTTCCTTAGCTCCTTCAGTTCATGCATGTTATTTATTTATTTTAAATAATTTTTGGGTTTTTTTCTTTGTTGAGCTTGTTCACTCTGCAAGCTGAATTTTCTGTTTTCTGCAGCTTCTGTGACACAAAGAGGAGTGTGGACATGCAAACACAGCCATTATTATGTTTTTCTTCTGTTTAAATCATGCTTTTAAGAAGCTATTGAGTAAATAAACTCTTGCCCATTTATCATAGGAGTATTCTGACTATTCAGTAATACAAACCTGTAATGTCTGTAAGACTTCACAAAAGAACTCTTACTCCTAGAATTACAGCCTGTAATAAACCTGTGTTGAATCCCTAAGTGCATCCTAACTACACAGAGCATTATCAGACATAGCCTCAGTGGGAACTTTATGTGCCTGAGAATTGTAGAAAGTAGCTGTTGTACCATAAATTCTTTCATGCAGGGATCATTCTGTCTCTCCTTGGTGATGCTCCAGGAGCAAATAATTATATTAACTAAATATAATGCATATCACATATCATGCAGAGGTAATTGTTTCCAGTGGAGTTGCTGTATGCCATAGGTTTTAACATAATACTCTAGATTTCATGGTAAATGAACAAAAAAATCATGTTGCCCCCATAAAATTTCTCTCTGACCCTATCTCTGATGCATGATTCTGCATGATGCACATGTGAATTGAGGAGACATATAAAACAAGAGTCTAAAGCATTCTTGCTGTAGACTGTGTTGTGTTACTTTACATTGTTCTATGTGCATTGGAGATTAATGTGATAAATATCCCTTCCCTGAGCAGAACTTGTACATGGATCACATGGTGTGAACAAAACTCAGCCACTGTAATGTTCATTCAGTGTGGTTGGTTTTTTAGTAAACAAAGCAGAATATTTGTATTCAGTGTGTTCAGTGTTCCCATCTGATTGTGTATCTGCAAATTTGTACTTTTTGCTGCCATTCCCAGAAGATATGTTGGGATGAGCTGCAGCTATTTGTATGCTACAGGAATGTAATCTCATTGTGTCACTGCAAGGCCACACAATACTGAGCCTTTTGCAATCACAACCACATTCACATCCACACATATCTCTGTATTACCCCATGATGGTCTGGACCAGGGATAGTTTCCTGTCATAGGCTGGATCCTGTCCTGTTCACCCTACCATCCCCACTGACTGTGCCACAAACCAGCAGTTCTGTGCTGCTTTGCTTTCTGCTGTGTTCAGAAGCTCCTCTTCTGAAATCCCTTGCTGCTAAAATGGGAAGAAACTTGTGCTCCAAGGTATCCAGACTTTTTCTGGAAGTTTTCTGAAACTTAGCAAAAGCAGCATGATAGTTTTTCAAACAGCCTAATGTTATCCTCAGTCTTAAAACAATATGAAGTGATTCTTGAGAGGAACATAAATCCTGGAACTTTCAGAATTTTGTGGTCACTTGACAGAAAATGGGTAGGCTGAAAGTTAAGCCTTCCCCATTTACCTGGCAGTCATTTCTTTATCAGGTGAGGTTGAGAAAACCTTTAAGAAAAACCTCAAATCTGTGAGAGAAAAATATGAAGTAGCATAAAATCCTATGTTAGTATTTCCTATCAAAGTCTTTCCAAGTCCTTTTGGGCAGAAAGTCCAAATCTCCATGTAAATGGAGCCATTTTGAAGGTATGTTCTGCATGGGCATGCATGGATCAGTTCTCTTGTAAGAACAATGGGGAAGACATAGTTATATCATGGAGTTTTATGACTGATACAGAGTAAATTAGACGTTCAAACCGAGGCAGATCATATGGCAAAAGCATAAATCGCTGAATATCCTAATACTTTGCAGGAATTATGTCTGCTATATTTGTATGCTAAAATATATAGTTTACTGAACGTCTAGGGCTGGTTCCAGGTCTCAGTCAGTCAAACGTGTCTGTATGGGAATACTGAGATATTCTTGCAGCTGAGTGGCTGTGAAGTCAGCCCTGTTCCTTGAGCAGCTTTTAAAGTGTTTGGCTTGGCATTACCTCACCTAATGTGCAACCGGCATTAAGACTTCCCCTGAAGCAATACATTTAATTGCATGCTCTACTAGAAGGAAAAGAAGTCTAATTAGTCTCAGATTTATTCTATCAATAAAGACAAATTATTTTATTTTTTTTTTCTGATCTAAATACAAAGTAGTTAAGAGAGATTTCTAGGCAAATCAAGATATTTGTGGAAAGAGAATACAGCTTGTGTTGGTTATAGAAATTTTAACTGCTTTTACCAAACAGTGGCTTTTAATAAGGCTAATCTGGTTTTCACAATATAATCTTAGTTAAATATTTGGCATGCTACATTCTAATATGATTTAGTTGGCTGTTTCCATTATTGCCTTATCTTATTTATTATAATGTACTGTCAGGACGAGCACTAAATTCATCTGTAGCACTGTTCATTACCATTTTAGCAAACAATGACAAGATTCTTTAAATTGTGCCATTGTGTTAATTGGGAGGGTGGAGTTTCATTCTCATGGTTCAATCTTCTAAAGAAAAAAAAACCAAGCAACAAACAAAAACCAAGAAAGAAAAACCAGCAACAAAGCTGGACCCCTTTTCCTTCCCCTTCACTCTAAAGCCCTATAGCAGCATGAATGAAACATCACCAAACAATTGCATCCCCCACTCCCCAGGGAGCTAACATATTTTATCAGCATTTGCAATGAAAAGAACAAATATCAGAATCTCAGTAATACCGGGGCTTCAATTCTCCTCCCCCTGCATTATTATATTTTTTTTAAAACTCATTTTAGAGAGCTGCAGGTTGCAATTCCCAGCGCTGTGCAGAAGCCCTAATAAGTGGTCAGAATTCACATACACACCCACCCCACATACACGTACACATGTCCTTTCTTTTCTTTCATGGTACAGCACAAGATATTATCTTGGTAATTCTCTATTCACTGTGTTACACCTCTTCCCACTAATCCAATGCAGAACCAGATTACCGACCAAGCCTTTTGAAGCCTTGATGTTATTTTGCTTGATAAATTGGGCACAAGACTAAAATTGAAAAGAAATCCTGTTTTTATTATTGGAGACAAATCTAGCAAGCAGGAAGCATATGTTGTGCTTTGGACCCCATGCTGGGGAGAGGGAGCTAGAGGGCTCTCACACCAATCAGTTACTGCAAACAATACCCTGTGTCCACCTGGGACAGAGCCTGTGCCATTAGTCCTGACTGCAGCAGCCCTCTAATGCCACCAGGCAGCCCCAAGGAGCAGAGACACCCACCTGAGAAAATGTCACAGGGAAAAAAAGGAAAAAAAAAAGAAAAAAGAAACCAATATGTTGGATGTCGATTTGCTTTTTTTTTTTTCCCCCTTACAATTTGATAGGGGAATATGCTGATCAAATGGGAGGGGGAGAGGCACATTTCAGAAGCCAGCAAAGGGCTTCTGTGAAAGCTCTAATGGCAGTGGGCTAGAGCTAGTGCAAGGAACACAATAAGCACATGGACTGCAAGTGCTGTGTTTTTCAAAGGGCAGTGTTGAGTATTGATCTGTATTAGAAATGATAATGAGGTTATTTTGTGCCTCAGTGAAATACCTTAACTGTTTCTGTGCTTCAAATGCATTAGAGGTAAAGTGTTGGAGGCTATGAATTTTTAATGCCTCCAACTCCAGTTCCTAAATTTTTTCTGTCTTTCCAATAGCTATTTCAGTTTTATATTCCAGTGTTATTGCAGCTACTTCTTGAGACAGTTTCAGCTTCCCATTTCACTGTAGCTCCTTGTGAAATAGTTACCTAAATCCACCCCACAGAAAGAAGCTTTTCTTTCCTAACATCTTGCAGAGTCTTTCATGTTTAAAATATTTTAAGTAAACTGAAAGAATGAACATTTCAAGTTTTTTGAATCGAGGTGAAGATCTTAGTGCTTATTGAGAATGCAGCACATTCTTGGTAATTTATTCTGGAATTACCTTGGCTGGCTTTGTTTTGATCAATACGAAACATTTCCTGATTCTGCATGACCCTACTGATCTGTGTATGTGCAATGGTTGCATGGTTAGTGAAGTGATGTGAATAAATTATTAATGTGAAGGACAGATTCTTATTTAGTTCAGCAGCCCAATATTTGTAATTGGACTAGCCAAGGCCAGCAGCAGCAGCAGTAATATATAACATGATATGGAAAAGAAAGCTTCACGGTTACAACTTTTTGCTGAAAGGTTAAAAATAGAACCTTATCAATCCCATTCCCAGAATCTCTAATTTCTGGTGAATATCTTTTGTTTTTCAATCTAACTTATTTCCAACAGTTGGTTGGAAAGCAAGATATAAGACAGGAAAGTCAATTAAAGTTGATTTCACCTTTGGTGCTGTACATGAAATGATTTAGTAAAGACAACTTTTTTTTTTTCACTTTTTAAGTAACATAAGCTTATTTGCACAGCTAAAAAAATAATCCCTGGCTAGCATTCCGGAATTCAGACTATCATAATTCTTTTTTCTTTGTAGCTGTTCAAATAATAATATAAGAAATCAACAGAAAACTACCACTAGTAATTTCTAGGCCCTCCAAGCTAAAGCCGTCTCACTTTCATTTAAAATTAATAACTGTAAAAAATAGTGTAATCTGATTCAAAAATATGCGCTGAAGCCAAGACAGGCATGTATAGGAATATATTGCTCTCTCCATTATTCTGAACCATGTAGTTAAATTTTAAAAACATTCTTTCCTTGATTAAATTAGACTAGAATTATCTCCAGTTTTATAGTATGACAGAGAAAATGCTTCAAAACCATGAATTTTTTCCAATTTTCAGATGCTGTGCATTAGACCTGTAGTGGAGCAATAATGATTTACACTGTAATGATGACCCAGACTTGTAGGTTTAAGTGGGCTGTATTTTCTCTAGGAAGAGTTGTTTCTAAATAACAAGGACATTATAAATGATATCCCAAGGGCAAGATATTCAAAATGGTTGGTGGGAGCTGATGTTTTTATCTCTGATGTAAACAGGAATTAGGCACCAGTGAGTGCTTCTGGGAATGCTCGTGTTAAAATTCTTTTGTTTCCTTTTGCTGATGAAATCAGAAGGCTCTGACCCGCTTCTGGATTTTCTCTTGGTTATAGACCAATGCATTTCCCTGCTTCTAATTATATCAGTTTTCAAACTGATTGTGAGTTGCATTCTTCCTCTTGGTGCTCCCCCATCTGTGATTTTACATGTAGAGGTTGATGTGCAGAAGCAACCATGTTGCTGTGGTGTTATTCTTGACATGGCCTGTGACATCTGAGGTCATGCCTGGCTTGTCTTGTCCAGCTTCTCTGCTCTATCTACATTAAAATTAGTGCAGTTGAAAAGTTATTTGTGGCAAGCAGCTGTTCTAGCTTTTTGGTCTCTCTAGGGCAGAAGGTTGGGAATAGCAGGAGGAGGGAATGAGGGATGCTGGTGCCTTCAAAGGAGCTTTAGGTATGTGAAAGAAAAGTAAAAAATCAATTGCCAAATGTATCTAGTTACAAAAGCCCTGTAGAGCACTGCCTAGCCATTGTCAGTAGGATCAGAAAAGTGAAACAAACAACTCCTTGCAATTTAAATAATCAACTCCTCATGCACTGAAAAGCAAACAATCCCCTCTCCTCCCCACTACCCCCAAGACTGCTCTTTTCCTTAATCATTGTTCAAAGCTGGCTGTGTCCAACTCTTGCATCATGTGTGTTGATGTAAAGTTCATGCTGTGGTTTATAACGTCCCAGCTCTGCTTTCCCAAGCAACCACGACACCCCATTCATCACTATCTAGCCAGAGATATTTTGAAATCCAGATAAGCTGTTAGCTATTAGAGCAGCAGCGTTCAGGAGCTCCTTTTACTGATTTACAGCCTGTCCCAGTATGACTGGCTATTTGCAGGGGTCTGGGAGTGGGAGCTGGTTTTTATGAACCATGATCACACTTTCTCATCGATTTCACAGGGGGCTTTTGGGGGATACAAAAGACATCAGAAAAGGTCCCAGGTTATTCTTGTCCCAGGTATATGCTATGATCCCACTGTCCTGCTCCTTCTTTATTAATAACTATATTGAGCCATAATTGTTTTTGCAATGCTTTGTGTGGTGTTCTGTTACTAACTTCTCTTTATTCTGGGAAAAAGCACACTAGTTATAACTCTTTATTTCCTATTATTTAACTGGGATTTAATCCTTAACATGACATTGCTCTTTATCCTATGGCTATTTGCTCCCTTTGATAATCTCAGTAAGGGAGTCTGTCAAAAGCCCTTTGAAATTGCAAGTAATTTCCACCCACCACATCCCCTCTACCCACTATTTTATGAACCTTTGCAACACAGTCTAGAAGGCAAAGGGGTGTGATTAACTCTTACAAGAGCTCTGCTGGTGTCATTCCATCAGTTGATATTTATCTACAGGCAGGATTTCTCTGTCTGTAATTGCTCACTCCCATCTGCTTCCCCACTGCTGAAGTGACCCCTCCAAATTGGCTGTCACATGCTTGCTGTAAAAGCCATTACTGGGCAATATTGAGTCCAGTTTTCAGTGAGGAGAACTTGGAAAAGATCTTGACTCAGGTGCACTGTGTGAGGCAGAAGGAGTGAGTCCTGCCTTTTGAAAGTTTATATGACTAAAAATATGCTCTGATTTGTAGATCTGTGCTTGTCCAGGAACTGGTACTGCCTCTGGGCTGTAGTATGGTGGATGCCTGTAGGGTTTGGGTGGTTTTATGGTTTTAAATAATAGCTTTCTTTTCATTTCTGCTTTGCATTCTTTTCTCAAAATCCCAAAGTTTGGCAAATGAGCAACTTCACACAGCAGCCATGCCTAGACTGTGGAGCTGAAATGGAGATGGTTCACAGTTTGCTGGGAAAAGGAGTCACACTGGGAATGGTGGATAACTACTGTTCAAGCCACACTTCACCCTTTCATTCCTCTATGGCTTGTGAATGCTCACTCCCTTCTCTGGATTGACTCTGGACTCCTCGATGAGCTCCCCACTCAGCTGGGTGCTGTTGTTCTTGCCTTCCTGAGACCTTTTTTTCTTGGTCTCATGCTTCTGACACGTAGTGCCTTTCCTGGGAAATTCCAGTATCTTCTTGAGCTGCCTTTTATCCCAGCATTACCAGCACACACTGCCCTCCCTGCAGTCTGTGCCATCCCCCTGGGGGCTCAGCTCCTGACCAAGCTTCTGGCACCTGTGGGCTCCAAGCAGCTCACAGTGACTCAGCTGTCACTCAGCTTTCCTGCCATGAGCTTTGAAGAGTCACTGGGCTGAAACACCTGCTGAGAGATCAGATACTCTTCTGCTGTAGGTCTCCAGTCACGTGAAGCCTTCAAAGTGGGATATTCTTGTACAGAGTAGCATTTTGAAGCGATGAGAGTGGAGAGGCTATTACTCTGAAACAAGGATGGCTGTAGACTGGCATCAGTGCTGATCACAGTGACTTTTGGAAAACAGTCTCTTTCTGCACACCTGAGAAAAACACAGGAAACATTTCAGCTGGTGACAGCTCCTCGTCTGGTGTAAAATGGGTCTAAAAAGGTTATCTCCATCATCTCTGTGCCAGTTAACACCGCATAAGCACTTGGACTTCAAAGTAACTGTTCTGGTAATTTTTGAGTGGTACACATGCTTCATTTGCAAAAGGCTTTATGCTATAGATGTATTGTTAATCTCTGAAAGGTTGGGAGATTTCAGGCAGGGGTCCTACAGAATTTCCTATAAGCATTTACACTAATTATCCTAAATTCTAATTGTTTCACAAAATCAAAGGGGAATTAAGATTTTAATTTCTTTCTCCCCTTTTGTTTTTCTTCATTATTTGACAAAGCCTAGAGACTAATCCCATCTTAAACATGAATATAAAATAGACCTAACAGATGTTCTGTCTGCTATGGAACTTTATTTAAGCAGGCATGGTCTGCATGTAATATACACGTGAAGGTCAAAGCTTGTCATATAAAAATACAAGACCTTGCCACCATTTAATTCTTTTTATTTGCAATTTTTTCAAGTGAGTTTAGTGAATGATTAATGTTAGTGGCTTTAAACAGGGGCAGTGTTGGCAAGCACTGTGCAAACATCAACATTGCAAACATGCCTCCATCCTGACCTGCAGCACCTTTTCTGTTCTCATTTCCCATAATTCTGGAGCAGATCCTGATAGTCCCATGCCAGATGGACTCCTATATTTCCAAAGCACACAACAGCTGGAATGAAGTGGGAAAGGTCATTTGGACTCCAAAGCCTGTGATGCTTTGCTTCTGCTACTGTCTGTCCAGTGGAAGCAGCTGGATTTTGGGGTATGGTTTTTCTTCAGGTGGACTGTGTTTTACAGGGACTGTGTGTGGTTTATGCATTAACTCCTGGCTTTTGCTGCAGCATGAACCTGAATTAGGAGCTGAGCAGTCCTGCATCTGGTGTTATCCCTTTCCCTCCAGGCCAGCTTGGCTGACCATGCAATGCTCAGTGGATTTCATGAACAGGAAAATATGTTGTTTTGAAGAGAGTTGGACTTTTTTGTCTTTTTTTTTTCTCCTTTCCTATTTTCCTCTTTAATTTCCTTTGGAAAAATGAGATAAAAACTCTGAAAAAAATATTAACTTTTTTAAAAGAGCTTTTTTTACATGGACACTTATGCAACTGGTAAGAAAAGTGGAAAAGGAATGGAGAGGGAATTTCCAAACCACTCTTTCACTACTTTCTGTAGGAAGTATTCGGAAAATGGCAAAATGTTATATTTATGTCAACAGTTCTCACTGAAAGAGATTCTTATATTTTAACCAGATGGAATTTTGTTTTCAGGATTTTCAGGTATTAAGAATTTGAAAAGACCCTTTTGCAAACCTCCTTACAAATTGTGTTGAGTTTCAATTAGCTCAGGTAACAGGTCTGAGTACACACTGGCCACGATGTCAGATGCATCCAAATCAAGATTTCAAACACTCCAGATTCAAGGTCATTTTCAGGACTTTTGGTTTTGACTCTAACTATGGAATTTAAATACCTTTAATAACCCTGTAAAATCCTGTTTCATCACCTTCAATTTGCATGCCCTCCTCTTTTTGTGCAGAGCAGTTCTCAGAGTGTTGCATAAGATTTAGAAAAATATCCTTTGGCTTCCAAGAGTTTTGGACTTGGCCTTTAGCTAGATGATTCTCTGTTGTTTCTCTCAAATAAGGTTTTCATTAAAGTTGTACATTCTTCTGTTTTTCATGTGCATCTCAGTGTGTCCATTAATGGTATAATAATGCATTTCTTCTACATTTTTGTCTTTTCATTTATGACAGAGTGGCTGCCAAAGATGCTGTGCACTTTTCTAAACCAATCTCAGCTTCTCTGTTGACTTTTTTCCCAGTTTTGGCCAAATCTGTTTTAACAATAGCAGGAGAAAGCCTTTCAGGCTATGAGGGAATTTGCAATCCAATCATGTGCTGTGTGTCTTTGAAAAGAAGAGAATACAAAGACAGAATGGGATGGAATTTTATTTAATGCATTGGCATGAAGTGTAAATACATACTGCATACAGATACTAAACTTTCCTGGCTCTGATATGAAATAATTACCTTAGGGAGTTCTGTGTAAAATAATTCCTATATAACCATTCAAATATGGATGATAGGATTCAGGTGACCTCGTCTTGATACTAAAGGTCATCCACCAAATGTAAATGCGAATGTTTACTTTTAAAGCGAATTTAGAATAAGAGAAAAATGTGCTTTTCTCCTACGGTTAATACAAATAACTATTATTTTTATGAAGAACAGAACATACCACAGTATATATAGTATCAATCACATCTTTTTTTTGAGCCTGGCCTTTAATTTAGCTGACTGACTCCAATCACAGATTTTGTGTTCTCCATGAAATAAGAGTCTCTTGTACAGATCTGTGGGCAGCCAATTAGTGCCTATGGAGGACTTATTTTCACCCTTTTGATAGCTAAAATATAATATAAAAATATAATAATATATATATAATATATTATATATATATAAAGAATCCTTTGTCCTGCCCCCATTTTTTCATGGCATGATAATCACCTTTACAAGTGGAAAATGGTGACTAAATCTTGTGAATGTGTGCTCCAGCACCAAGTTTTCCATGCAATCTCTAGAACTATCAAGGAGTATATTGTGAAATATTGTTTCTGGCCAACCCTTTTCCTGAAATTGTCCCACAAAATTCACCTATACCATACTGTTTTGTGGCAGGAGATGTGTTACATACAGCTAAAGTTTTTCTGGGATCTTCAGCTGTTCTTTTCTCTTTGAAACCTCTGGCATATAGAGAATCACTTTAGCTGTGTGGTGCTGTCTCCACAGGTGAAAAGAGGATAATAATATTTAATTATCTCTAGAGAACATGTGTGTCAGCATACACTTATTTTTTTCAAAGAGCTTTGGAAGTATAAAATGGGATGTTCTGTGAGTGCTGAGAAACTATTGTGAAAAAAAGAAGAAAACTTGAAACATTTTTTTCCTTATTCAGCAGGAGTTAAACTTTGGGCCTCTGGTACAGAAGCAGAGTGAAGTTTATCAGTGACTTTGGCACTAAGCAGTTGAGGGGAGAGTGGAAGTCCCAAGCAATACCCACCTGCACCAGCCATGGCCAGCAGGGTGTTAAGCTGGAAGTGAAATGGATTTGCTGACCATCGTCTGTCTCCCAAAATGGTGTGCTAGAAAATACTATCACTTTTAACAGCAGCTCATTAAATGCCTTTTTTTCCCATTTGTTACACTTGTCTCCATAGCAAGTGGTGTAGAATCTCCTACCTGCAACAGAGCCTGGCACGGTTTACTTCTAATCTCTCCATGGGGTGACAAAATACATCTCCAAATTGCTGCCCTTCCACGAAGGCTCTCCTGTTGCCAGCTGATTTGTTTTTCACTGTGCCAGGATGGGATTGTTTCCCATCACTTAAGTAATTACCAGTGTGGTAGCAGCAAGTGAAAGTGTTGTACATTACGTTTTAAATCAAGAAGGGGTCTTAAATAATTTGCCTTACTGTAGTCCTCTGAATACAGGCAACTTTTTAAAAATTATTTTTATTTCCTCTTCCCCCAATCATATCTGCTGAAGTTTCAATGTTTTATTCCATTTCTAGACCTGAAAACATCTCCATTCTCTTCATATGTCTTCTCCAGATACATAAATTCTGTTTTAATGGAAATACACAGACTAAACTGATTGGAAAAGAGAAATCTTCAAAGGACAAACATGTGTGCCTCTGTAATTCAAATTAATTTTTAGGCCTCATTCAAATTCAACTCAATATTTATATTATCTTCCAGTGACTCTATGATGACACGAGCCCATAGCAATGCTATAAACTTGTAGTTTAGATTAAAAAGGAGCATAGGAAACCAGCACATTTTGCAGATACCTTAAACAGGCTATTTCTGTGATTTGAATGAGGTCTAGAAGGAAAAAATCAGTGGGAATGGAAAATTGCTAAAAGATTGTGAGAGGTTGAAGTAAAAGAAGGAAGGAAGAGATATTAACCTCAAGGAATTTTTAGGCTTTGCTTAAATTCTGTTCCATCAGGGTCAGCAAAGGGATAGCCTTGAAGTAAAATTCTAGTACAGAAAAGGTCAGAAAAAAGAAATAAATTATAGGAAAAATGTAAATCTGAACGGTGAAAGTGTCTCTGTGTTTTACAAGAAGGGGGAAGAAAAATGTGCTAACGTGGCTTGGAATGATAAACGAGACATTTGTTAGTGCTTTACAAACTGATTTGTCTTCCTGGAGGGAAAAAAAAAGGCTAAGCAACTGTTTGGTCAAATTTACCTGCCTGTGAGAACTCACTTCTACAAACTCTGCAATTGTCAGGGAGAAAAACCCACCAAAACCACCATGAAACTCAGTTTTTGCCCACATTAATAATGTGTAAGGTGGAACAGCAAATGGATGACGGGGTCCTGTAGTAAGTAAAAAAACAAGGGCAAACAAATTAATTCCTTTCCATAGATACAGGGAAAAGAACCCAGGCCATGTAATTTTGAAGGCTGAAATGTCAGAAGCCCCGGAGCCTCTGAAAAACAAAATCAAACAAACACAAATGGTAATCCATAAGGGGCACATTACTGCCTGATGGCACATACGTTGGACTCCGACAGGAAGCATGTGCACAGCCTAGGAGGAAAGTATGTGAGTTTCAGATTTCATGGAAAGTGACAGTACCATATGTAGTGGTTAATGAGTTTGTAGTTTGCTAACTATGCCTAAAAAAGCTTATACAGCTGCTTAGTGAGATCAGCTAGGAAAAGCTCTTCCTAGCTCTCTTGGTGGGTAGCTGGTTCAAAGAAGGGAGCACTTGAAAGCTCTAAAGCTGTTATATTTTTAATACTGGCCACAGCATCTAGAAACTTAAGTCTTTGGCCCACTCTGCTAGGTGCTGTACCTACACTGAAGTAACAGTCTGCTCCAAGGAGTGTGTTTTCTGAGAGCTTCTTTCTCAGTTAAACACTTTTGGGCAGCATTGTGGCTGCAGCTCCCCTGCAAAGACTGGCAGGCAGGAAATAAAATGTACATTTATTATTGCCTTCAGTGGTGTTTAGAAATTCACGCTGGCCAATTATCTCACTGCACGAGTTCAGTAGAGCTACTCGTGGCTTCAGTGGAGTCATGTTAACATGAGTCAGAATGAACAGGGATGTTAGGCTTTGACAGAGTTGTGAAGGTTCAGTACTTTGGAAATCAGCTCTATTTGTCAGTAGAATCGGTGGTCTTTGCTTTTCACATTAGCGACATTGTTGTGAACCTCCTGTAAATATTCATTGCGAGAATCAAGTTGTCTGAGAATGGAAATGTGATCAGAAGAGCGTTCTGCAGAATATGACATCAAATTGATGAAACAGCTGCAAGAAAGAGCAGCGAGATGTGTGATGTGTTTGGATTGCAGGGAATTAGCAAAAAGATTTTGATTATCATAGGCAGGTGCAAGAGATGTGCTTTTCCACAGTTACTCTCCAACATATATATTGACCACATGGTGCATGAAAGTGGATCAAGTAAACTGCAGCAGCAGCAGCGTAAAAAACACATAATGACTGTACAGAAGGAACAATCTAAGCAGGGAAGAATAGATTGAGGCAGCCTTATTTGCACGTAATTTGTTCCTTTGTGAAAATGCTGAAGATCTTAAAAGCCTTGGTAAATGCCTTTAAGGGAATATGACAGAGAAAGGACCAAAAAAATCAATAGTCTTGATTCTTTTTCTCCTACTTTGCATTAGTGTAACCTAGTGGCTGAGTCTGTGTAATTTGGATGTCATCTAAATTTGCAGTTCAGACAGACTGCTAAATGTAGCTCAACAAGACAGAGCCTTGTCTGTCTGATTGTGACTAATGTAGAGAAAATGAGGTGTCTGATAGGGAGCTCAAAACTGCCATTTCTCATGTAAACTGGAGATTTCAATTTTTCATTCCTTTTCAGTTAGGAATTACATCAGGAAACAAAGCACACATGGCAAATGCACAGGAAATCTGGCTTTTGCATTGACTATTTTTTTGTTAATGCTGCAGCCTTCTTTGATGTCATAAAAGATTAACCAATTAGTGAATTAAAGAGAAAAATGATTTTTTTGGGTGTCATTAATCAAGATTATTTCCTTTACCCTGGGGGGAGGAAATACCATAGGCAACAAGCTGTAATAATGCTCAACGAGCTCTAATTTATGTGAACTCCTTTCCCAGCAGAAGCTGTGGAACTTCTTTCTGAGCACATTCACAAGACTGCTCTTTAAGCTGCTTAGGCCTGGCCAGAGAAATTGTAGAGGAAATTAGTTTCTGCCCCTTTAATAGCTGGGGTGGGAGATGAGAAACCATCTTTAAGGCAGTGATGAAGAAATGGATTGACACAATGACAGCCTCTTCCACATCTCTTTTTATTGAACACAAGAGGACATAAGATCCTTCTAATTGCTCATTTTCTACCTGCCATGGAGGACAACAGGAGGAACAAAAGGAAAAGGAACAACACTTGTCAAATGATCCTGAGGATCTAATTCTCACAGAGGATTGTCCAAAGGGACTTTGTAGTTCTCTGACATGTTATACTACAGACCCATCTTGTCTGCTGAATGTTAGAAGAGGATGAGGAAATGCTAATTCCTCCAGCTGCTGTCTCAGTTTAAATGGAGACTCTGATCTGAAAACATGTTGGGATCCATTCAGCTGAAAAGGCTTGCTGAAGTCAGAACTTCAGCAAAACCCAAATGGCAGGGTGATCATTTGCTTAAATCTCTGACATGGATTTAGAAAAGTAACTGATTGGCTGAATTCTGGACCCTGTCTTAAATCTTTTGAAAACTTGGCTGAACACCTAGAAGAACAGTTTATTCTGTATATAATTAAAATGGCCACAAGAAAGGAAAGCTTCTCGTAAATGGAAAACGTGGTGTCATGTCTTGGAGTGAACTGAAGTGTGGCATTAACCACAGGACAGCTGGGCTAGGAGACTGCTCCAAACCCAAATGCTGCAAAGATTTGGGAGGGTTTTTCTCCTTGGTTTTAATAAGCATTGCAGGAGACAGACAAAAAGCATCCAGTATGAATGGATAAAAAGTATCCAGTGTGTACCAAGGAACTGAGAGCCAGAAAGGGAGTTCACTCTAGTCTGAAATTGAGAGGAAGAGGAGATTTCCTGGCTTCAGAAACATCTGGCTAGTCATTAACATGCCCTACTAGCTTTTCCCCTGGAATTCATTACTCGGGCAAGATTTGGAGATTCCTCCTCCCCTCACTCCTTCCTTTGTTTTTATTGCTTCCCAAGATGATGCAGGGTTTACTTCTATCCTTCTTTACTGCCTTTTTCATCTGGCAAAAATCTCTTTGTTGATGTGGTGGATTTTTAAAAATATATTTGATTGTTTTAATGTGAGTCCTTTGCTTATTGGAAAGCAGTGACTCTAGAAAGCATCCTATTTTAAAAGAATTTTCCAAATTCACAAAGTTAATCTATTATAACACTTTTTGAAAAGAAAACATCAATGACTTTACTTTGAAATAACTTATTGCTTTAGTATATAAATTAAACATAATACTTAAAAAAAAAGAAAAAGAAATAGTAATTCAGAATATTGCAAAATACCAGCTATGTCCTTGTGTCCCAGAGGTCACTTAAGGCAAGGAAGTGAGAAATGTCCCCACTTCTGTAGCCTGTGTGGTGACATGCTGTGGCCTGGAATCTATAAGGATAGAAAGGGGAAAAGGACTTTTATTCCTCCCTAATATTATTTAGCGTTAAAGCCACAAAGACTCTCACAGCTGATTTGAAACAAAGGAGCTATTAAAATGTTAGTCATTTAAAAAGCCGCCTTGTGTTCTGGAAAAGTGTGCTATGATTGGCTCAGGTTTCCAAAAGTTTCTTTCCAATTGGGAGTGCAAAAATTATTTAAAGCATCTCAAATTCATGCTGTAACACAGGTAGGAATATGATTATGAGAAGGAAATACCTGCAAAATACTGCAAGAGTTAGGATAAAATGGGTAGATTTTGCAACACTAAATCCAAGACTAAACTTCATCCCCTCAAACATTTTGCTTAGTGCTGTAACTGAAAATGTTAAATGCAGAGACAGGATTTCAGCCACCATCCATCTTCGTGTGCCTTGGTTTGCCAAGCCCCAGACAGTGGCACATGTGACATATGTGACACTCTGTCCCAGGCTCTGATTTTATGATCACAATCTCTTCCTCTTCTCCTTGTATGAAACCAAAGTCAAACCAGAAACTGAAAAATTGCTGCCTCTTGCTGTGGCTACATTGCACATGCAGAGCTGACAGAGTTGCAGCTGTTTTAAGGCCTCCTCCAAAACTGCTTTAAGGGCAAGAAAATAGTCTCATTGAATTCATCACCTTATGGGCAGGACCTTGGGGGATACCATGCACAAGTTCTTAGACAATATATGTATAAAACTTCACTAATGTGGATGAGCCTTTTTTGTTTGTGTTTTGTCGTTCTGTTTTATTTTTCTTCTTTTTCTTTTTTTTCCTTTTCTTTTTGTGTGTGTTTGTATGTGGTTATATTTCTCAGCGCATTTTTGGGACAGTAATTTCATTTGAGGGTAGTTGCATTGGGTGTCCAGGTATCAAACAGCAAGTAAGAAGAAACTGGGAGGTAGAAAATGTAAAGCAGAGATGAACTTTAGCTGAAATCCAGCTCCTAATGAAGCCACTGGGAGGTTTATTTTATATGTGGGACTTCATCTTATATAAAAGCCACCCACTCCTGTCAGCCTCCTGCAGTTTTTGAAGGCTTCTTCAGTTTTTCATACATAATAAAACAGGCTTGTTCTTTAGGGAGTAAAAAATGATTTAAAAAGTGACCTCATCCATGAAGAAGACTATGGCTGTCTAATTCAGGGAGGGAAAGCTCAGAAATCAGGACTAGCTCTGTGAAAGTAAGGAACAGTTGTCAAAAACCTTCTGTCCCCAGCACTGAGCCCTCGAGTGAAGCAAAGACAAATGAGAAATAACTGCTCAAAGTTAAACGTCTGGAATTTGTTTCTTGGCTGGAGAGGGCAAGAAAGAAAGCGAGATTAGGTTCTATTCATTCCACAGTGTTAGTTTTTGTTGTTTTTTTTTTTTTTTTTTAAAATTTCTCCTTCCTAAGTAGGATTGAGGGCTAATTGGGACCAGCCTAATGCTAGAAAGCATTATGTAATTTCCACCTTTGGGTGGGATCACTTTCACAGAGTGTCTAGTGGTTGTCCCTCTCCCTTCCAGATAAGAGTTTGTGTAAGAATGATATCCTCTTGGTGAGTCCCAGCCAAGGCTTGCTGGCGGCATCTGGACTGGGACTTTTCAGCAAAAAGTCCCATTTTTCTCACTACTGCAAGACACTGGCAAGTCTTCTCACTGCCTAATGCCTCAGTCTGCCAAGGAAAACCAATATGAGTAATGCTCTTTCTTCCCTTAGGACAGGAATTGCCTGCTGTGAAAAGATGATATTTATGGGGAATGTTGTTTGTAACTTGACTTCATTAATTTTCAAAACCTGCTCATTTCGTACTTTTCTCTCTTTTTATTTTTTCTTCTATGTCACTGATTTCAAAATTGTAATTTTGAACTGTTTTGGGCATGGGAGTGCCATCAGTGTTAATATAATGCTTTGTCCTCTGTGTCTTTTCCTATCTTACTCAAACCAGATTTTCTGCCTATTTCTCCCTCCTTAGTGTTTTATCTCAGACTCCAAGTTCTATTCCCTCATTCTTCTTATCTCCAGTTTAGTATATCTATTTTTCCTGTACATTTTATCAGGATTTTAACTTTCTTGTATTTTCCCCACTACTATTTTTTTTTTGTTTCATCCTTTTTCTTCTGTCCCCAGTTTTATCACAGTCTATTCTCTTTTCCTTACATTTTAAAGCTCCATTTCATCAACAACTGTACTGAGAGAAGTAAAAAGAGTTGGCATCAAACTCAGCCAACTGAATATTTTAAAAACATCTTTCCCTGTAATAGTTATACTCCTATTTATCTGTAAACTATTTGCAGTGGATTTTAGGACATCTCTTTGCTGGCTTTATCTTTTTCCAGTGAATTTAAATGGTCTTTATTAATTTCTCTGTGCACAGATTAGCTGTGTCATTGTTCTGCTGTCCCCTGTGTGTCCTTTAATCTGTTGGCATATTTATAACTTCTGAGTTAAAATTACTTGACAAGGAACAGTTGAATGTGTGTGAAATAATACCATTTAATCTCACTTTTTGGGGGTAGAGGTGAGGAAAGTAAATGGACTCCTTCCTGACATTGCAGAATAGTCTCTCTGAATGATGAACATCTTTTCCTCAGATTTCCATGTGGGCTTCATATCTCCACCACAGAGTCACTTAAAAGGTTCTGTAATGGATCCGGGTTTGTGAACTTGCTGCAAAATCTTGACTGCCTCTGCTGCTCTGGCTTTTTTCTGTGGCTCTTTTAAAACCCAGATTTTCGAGCTAGGTGCTACTTGGGAAGGATGCATCCACAGAAAATGACATTACTCTGTATCACATGTCTTCAGCACATTACGTCTTAATTCCATCTTAGTTTTCACCTGTAATTTTCGCCGTCTGATCAGCAAAACAGTGTCGACAAATTCAAGTTCCTTAAAAGCAGCACACAGTCAATTTTTTCCTTTCAAGTTCTGCTCCTCTGAAAAGCTACTTTAGAAAGGTCTGACTGTATGTGATAAAGCCATAAATTTGATGCACAGATGGTCCAATCGTCTTTGCAATTATTGTATTGCGCCGTTGGGTACACAAGGGTTTCATTTGTTTAAGATATATTTTTCTTATAATTGGAATCTGTCATGGCAGGTTGGCTTGTCTGTTTGCTGGTGGACAAACTGTTTGTGTAACAGGTTTACTGGGATGGGTTAAGCTCAGTGTGAGAATATTTTTTCCCCATTTCCCAATAAAGAATAAATCATCTGTAATATATGGTACTTTTGGCTGACCTAGTGTTGTCATAAAGATAATATGTCCGTTGAGAGAAGCATTCTGTGTGAGGGCAGTGATTTGTTTTTAGAAAGCATTTTCCATTAACATTAAAAACAGAAAAAGTAATTATTTGTAAACTGTTCATTTAAGTCCACAATGAAACATTCCTACTCGCTCAGGGTAGAAAACAGCATGGCTTCTACAAAAAAAGATGAGATAAAAATGCCACTTAATCATTTGGCTAAACAAAAACCTATATCCATTTTTGTCAGTTCCTGAGATTTAATTAAAACACAGAGGTTGATTCCAAACCAAACCAAACCAAACCAATGCCTAATTATCACAAGTGTTAATTACAAGTCTTGCTTTAACTGAATGACTAATAGAACAGAATGGCAAATGCCTTCCCAACAGCAAACAGATTTAGTGACAAATGAAACAGGATGCAAATTGAGGGCATCTTTGAGCCTTTGAAATCCTGTTTTACCTCCTCTGTGAATAATAAGTGGGAATTGTTTTAGCCCATGTTGGGGTTTGTTTATCAGGAAATTCTGCTTTCTGTTTGAGGCCATGAAAATAGAAAATGAAAATAGGGTAAATACCTTAATCTATGAATCCTTTTTCCTCCAGTGGCATATTTTAAATATGTGAAATCAGAATAAAGTAGGAAGTCAGCCTGCTGGGTTTATACTTTCAGACAGCTACTGAAATAAAATTGAAGGTAAAATACAGGTTTCAGATCTGAGCACTCCCAGAAGACGAACATTTATAAAGAGCTTATAGCTGGAAGAGGGTTTGGACAGCTGTTAATGCCAAAACAGTGCCTGTTATAAGAAACCATGTTCTCTTCAGACTGAGGGTAACTCACTAAATTGCACCCACAGTAAATGACAAATGTTATGGGTTTTCCTTTCTGAACTAAAGAGATGAAGTTTTTTGTTTCCATTCTTTCTGTGTCCCGAGGAAACAACCTTCAGTTTTTCTTCATTCCAGGGATTTCATGTGAAACGTGGCAGAAAATTTCAAATCATTCAGGAAACTTTACATTCATTTAGGGACAAAGTAATCCGAACATGGAAATGCTCTTATGACAGCTGAGACATTTATCTGCAAAGGTGTGAAGAAATAAGGATGTTCAGAGACTGAAGAGGATTTTAGTGGCTGATGGTTTCACAGATGCTATCTCCAGACTTGTAAACATTAACAATCTACCTGATTTTGTGTTTTTGGCATATTTTGTGAAGGTAACAGAACTATGAAGAACCAGAAAGTCAATTGCCAACAAAGCAGTTTTGGCAGGTTAGACTTCATGATCCACAGACCCTTTCTACTTCCCTAATTTGACTCAAGTGTACACCTCTGTACCTAATTGTCCTTTCATCCACTTATTTTTGTTTTCCATCCAAGATGGTCAGAATATATTGCAAGTTTAATTTGCAATTATTTTAATTTAAAAGTACTGCCTACATATTCATGTAGTTATTTCTGTGGTATTGAATAAGAAAGAATTCTTGTATTTCCCCTTAGAAAAAAATATTTTTCCAGGTAAAGCTGATGAATTTAAAGACAATAGGCATGGCACAGGGAGATTTTACATTCATATTGCAATCTGAATTGCAACACTTCAGAGTGCTTTGCAAATATTAGTGAATTCAATCTTAAGCTTCCTATGGGGCATGGATTGTCATCACCATTTTACAGACATAGTAAGATGGCTGAATTACCTTAAATCTAACAGTAAATCAGCAAATAGATGTATCTATAAATGAAAGGTGATGCCTTGAAGACCAGTTGTTCTAGATACACGCTTTTAAGAGTATCCTGTCCTGTAAAATGGGTTCCATTCTTTGCTGCAGTGGACATGATGCCACAGCCCAAAATCACAGTTTCTCTCGACATCACCAAAATCTGGAGAGCTTGTTTTGACAGAAGAAAAAGCAACACCAATGGTTTAACTTGCTTTTGCTGGCAGCAATCTCAGGCCACTTTCACCTTAAGCTTAGAAAAATTAATTTCTTTTTCTGAGTAGACATACCCCATGATTTGATCAGGTTTGGATCTGTGTTGGGCGCCTTGCATTTCTATTGTGAGAAGTAAAATATTGATTTTCTTTCTCACCAGGGTCCTGTGCTGACCATACTGGATCTATCTAGGTAGTTGGTAATTTCCATTTAATGACAACTGTTGTAAAGAATAGTCTGCTTTTTCTTTTCTTTTCTTCCCACCACCCTCCCACCTTTTTTAATCTTGTGATATTAAGTTCCATATATTCTATGCTAAACATGCAATTTCAAGTCTTAATCCGAGAGCCAGCATTGGGAATTGCTGAGTGCTCTCCTCAAAGGGGGTGGGATCAGTACATCAGCCCCATGGTGTGTTGGAGCATTACATCAGCTACTTATCAACAGCATTTTTGTACTGTTTGTATTCAGATGAGATTAAGTCCAAGTATGATTTTATTCTGGCCTCCTCTAAATTAGATTAGTGCAAACCAATTGAATCCTTTCTTCAAAGAGGTAATTTGTTGCAGATATCTTGGAGGATCTACCACTGAAACGAGATCACTTGATAGAGCATTCAACACGGTTGATCAGCTGTGCTGAAATTAAGTGGTTTGTATTCATTAAAAAATGTGTTGCTTCTGTAGCTGATGGAAATCCTTTTGCTGTGAGACACTAGGTTTGACAGGAGAAGTCCACAGCATCACTTATTATTTACTGGTGTTGGGTGTTCATTTTGGAAAAGAATACTGAGGTAGAAATCATGCAAGCAGCTGTTACATAGTTAGATTAAGATAATGTAAATGTTTAGAAAATGCAAATTAAGCTTACGATAATTAGTAATGATGCTTTTCTACTCTTATTAATAAGGTAATGCTTCTGGCAATTACATTTAAATTTCATATGAAGGTTCAAAGCACTGGAGCTGTTTCCTGTTTAGAATAGCAGAACTCAGTGAGAACTGTACCAAGGGCTCTTACAGAACCAGAAACTACTCATCTCTCTTTCCCATCACAGAACAATTGCTTTTTCTTGATACATCTGATGCTGGGAAGAATGAGAACCATGTCTAACTGCAAATGATTGTGTTAGTCTTTATACAAAGGCTGCTGTAATAACATTTTGAAATAAAAGACAGCCCTCTGTGTGTCACTTTTAGGATATGCAAACATATAAAGCGACATCTGTCCTGTGTAGGGAAGAAGGGCTGAACAGCCGTCAATTTACAGCAACCTTGATGTGGCATACTTCTTAATTTAAATGCACATTTGCAAAAACAAGTCCTTTCTGAAATGTCTGGGACCTGCTCAGGGTTGACATGTAAGTCTGCATTGTTGGCATAAACCAGTCCAAAATCCTGGCAGAGACACAGAAAGGAAAGAACACGGAATGTTAACAAAGGCTTCATTAATATTGATGCGTAATTCACATGGCAGCGAAAAGCTGCATTATTAGCCACTATTGTAAGGGTTCTGGCATTAATATTCAATGAGGCTGTGTGGGTATTGAGATTCCCTGACTTCTGGGTACCCCAGTGGTCCAATAATAATGACAAAAACTATGCTAGAATTAGTGAGAACCTCATGCTATCCACATGGTAATCAAGCTCTGCTTTGTTTTATGAAGGTTTCTGAGCTTGCAGTGTTATCTCTTGTGGAATGGAGGGCACCCATACTTTGTTCTGCATTCAGAAAGATCCTGCATCTACAGATGAAGGTAGCACTGCTCTTCTACGGCTCCATGTTGGATCTGGGGTGGAGAGAATCATCACAGGAGCTAATTTTATACCTTGTCAACCAAAAATAACTCATCCTCACTTCTAGGAAATCAGTTGTGGGCTACCAAATAAAATAACAGTCCTTTTTTCAGCTTCAGTTATAGATAAGGGTTTTTTTCTTGAAGATGTGTGTGAGTAAAAGACTTCATTCACATCAAACTGTGGTTGAATAAAGTATGTGCTCATTGGAGTAGGCCAGCTAAATATGTGAACAGGGAATCCCTTTAACATTTGTATAGATAAAAGATATTGTGATACAGTATTTGCAGGCTATGGTCTGTTGAGATCCATGGAATATAACTTTATCTGTGAAGGCGAGTTCATTGACATCAGTGGGACTAACTGCAATTCATAAAACCCAGTATCTACATGAAGCCTTTGCAGGCTGAAGGCCTCAGTGTGTAACTTAAAGGCTCCATTTTACAAAGACTTTACTGAGGCTGTGTCCTGACTGTATCAATACAGTGCTTTTCCACTGAATCCTCACCATCTTTCTAAAGCAGAATTTCATTTCAAAAAAGAAACAAACAACTCTATGTACCTTGAAAAGCCCATTATCCAGGAACAAACCATACACTTCTTGAGATCTCAATTCATTTATTTATTTCTTTATGAAATAAAAATCTAGGATCTTTCCAAGAAATCACCAGGTGCACTGGCCTTACAGACGCTGTTCTATATATTTAGCTTCCCCCAAATACCACTGGTAGACACAGACATTAAATCCATCCTTATTTCAACAATTTACCAAGACAAGGATTCTTGTCTCCTGGCTATAGCAGCTATCAGCGCAAAACCAGCCAGTCCTCTTCCCTTCCTCACATCACCATTTTTACAGCTGAACATCAATCTTTGTGCATTCCAGTGAATCCCAGCATAGAAACCAAACCTCTGCTGAAGCCACAGTCTCAGAGATGGATTGTGATGTACTGCAACCTCCCTGTCACATCCCATGCCTGTTCCATGCTGCTGGTGGATTCAGATTTGTCTTTTCATGCTTCTCTAAGCCTTCTTCTTTTGACTGCTTCAAATTCTGCCAGCGTTTGCCTGGTGGGGCAGTTTGTGTAGGGCAACTCTGAATGAGTATTTTTACTTTTTACTGCAGAATAGTCCAGGGACTCCACAGTGTTAGGTCCAGACAATTCTACCTATTCCCAAGCAGGTACTCACACAAGTCTGTGTGATGGTAACACAGCTACACACCCTGTGGTGAGGCATCCAAACCAAGCCAGAGCTCTGTGCTGCCCCTTCCCTTGCTCAGGCAGTGTTCAGAAATGAGTTGGCAGCTGGGGATGGGAGAGGAGTTGGGACATAATATGACATGCGTTTTGTAAAGTTTTTTTTAGTACTTCCTTGCCATTCATAATTCATGTTGAATAATACTTACTTGTGCTGTGCCACCAGCTGCTTGCTGTTTTATAGCAGTACCATTAGCTAACTACTAGAAAATGACAATGAGCACCCAATACAGCTGGGCTGTTAGTGCAGGAGCACAGTGCATAGAAAGAGATTAAGTGAGTATGCAGAAGCACTTGCTCCACCATATCCTAAACAATGGCATCATGGAGAGCATTATTCTACCCTTGACTATCAAAACACTTAAGTCCTGTTGCAAGTTCTAAAAATTTAAGAAGACATTTCTTCCTACCGTCAAGACCTTGTGTAGGAATTAAGTATTTACTTTTCTCATCCTTCCCTTCAGTCATTACCAACACTTCTCATTAACAATCTTGGTTTCATTTTTTGCTCCAGCTCATTTCGGCTAAGAAATTTTTCCATGTTGACAAGGGTTTGCTCTTTTGTCTCTGCAGACAACTGATGAAAATATCTGATTATTTGCATGGCCATACCCTACCTTATTCTGTTTTGTCCCCAGATGGTCATCCTCTCAGCTTTAAGCTCTGATTCTAGGCTCTAACAAGATATTTTCAAAGTCATGTCAAGTCCATACTGACCATGTCCTCCTGATTTTAGCCCTTCAGTACTGACAGCCCTTCTCAGTTTCTCTTGTGTCTTATTAATTCTCCATCTCCAAGGTTATAAATAAAGTTGTCCTTACTGCTCTATGTCAACACCACCATCAGTTTTACATACAGCACTTACATTCACATGAGAGGTGGCTTTTCTTAAAAAAAAACAATTTTGCAATGCTTTACTGTAAATGATGCAATGTGAGACCATATGCTCACATCTGGACAGTAGCTCTGAAATGAATGGTGCTCACCCTGGTAGTTTGTGCATTTAGCTGATGATAAGTCCATTTATCCTTTTGCATTCCCAGCTGAGATTCTCAATGCTTCTTCTAAGCATAATTTAAAGGGAGTGATATGCAATCAGGAGGGTTTTTAGAGAACAGTAAGGTGCTTCTCGTTTTACCTGGGCACTTATCAGGCTCTCATTTTTCTCACCAAATAGCAGTGGCACTCACAAGCACAAGGAGCTGCCAGGAAACACTCAGCCAGGCTCTCTTATGTTGAGCAGGACATTTTGCAGGAGCAAATTTGCAGTATTTCTCTATAGCTGAAGATTGGCTATGACTTGGTGTAGTCACCTGGCGCTCTGGGGCCACTGAGAGCCCATGGCTATCTTTATGTTCTTTTGTTACCAAAAGATTAAAAGCTTCTTACAGGGTAATGACTACTTCTGTTGCCATGTCACTTTAGGAGTTTTTAAGCCCTTTTGGGATTCAGTACCAAGGAGTGGGTGTGCACTATTACCCTGTATTTGATCTGTGAAAGGAATGGGGTCACTGGGATAAAAAGAAAGTTTCAGCATGGTCCTGTGCAAAGTAACCAACATTCCAGGTAACCAGCCTTCAGAGCTGCATACTTAACTCCTCTGAAAGCTTATGGGTGCAAAATGTGTGTTACAGAGATTAGAGAGGGAAGGGAAAGGGGAAGTTTGGACAGAGGTTTCAGGAAACTAGAGTTTCACTTAGTGAAAGGTCAAAGGTTGGACTCAGTGATCTTACAGGTCTTTGCCAACCTAATTGATTCTGTGGTTCTGGAAAGAGATACCAATGTCTTGGCCAGGATCTCCTACACTGGTTGGGCTCCTGGTGGTGGTTGAAGGTTGCTGAGCAGTGCAAGGGTTTTCAGAGTATGTTTGTTTCATCCTAGAGGAATTCAGGTTGCCCAAAATCCATACTGGAGCCCTGACATGGCAGCTGCACGATACTTGCTGGACAAACTTGGCTTTTCCACTGCTGTGGTCTTGTCCTTGCTGGGAGATGTGTTTATTTGGTGATTAAAGCAACAAAACAGCAACAAAGGGAAATATGCAGTAGATGGCACAGCACATATCAAATCTGTCTTGAAAAGCGGCAGGCACCTCTTAGACTTTCAAAGATACAGTGCATAGTAAGGAAAATCACAGCAATTTCACACGCCACATGAGCTGGGGTCTGAATTCATGGAAGCAATTCGCGTGTTGTGCTTCCTTCTAAACTTCTTTTAAATGTCTTTCAAGAATACTGTGTAATTTTAGTCTGCGCTGCTCATTTTCCCCATCGACCAAACTGTAGATGTATAAAACAGCATATTACAAGGAATCATACTTAAATCTATCAATATTTCCCAGTGAACCTGTACATTAATTCAGATTAGACCTCCTACTGTTTTAATTCTGTAACCTGAGTAAACCACACTCCCAATACATGATGTACTATAAAAGATACATACCCAAGATGCTGTTAAGCTAATCACTATTATTTTTCACTTGACACACTGCATTTATATTTTTGATAAGACTTTGTATCATCTGCCTGTTTCCTGGAGCTTTGGGAAATGCATACATGTAATGCATATTATCTCAGAAATCTGTATTTTTCAAACACAGTTTTAGACTTCTAAAATATTTCAAAGTTCTGATTAAGTTTTTGGGTCTTTTTGAATCTTGGTGTATGTGTAAAGATCTGATAAGTAAAAAATTAAAGTAGTTTCCTGAGAATTAATACTTCTCCTTTAGATATGTCAAGATTGAAATTATTTTTTAAATTATGTTTCCTTCCTAGAAAAAAGCTAGTAGAACATATATTTCCTGATTTCAGTGTATAATGAAAAAGTAGTCCCTTTGCTCATGGGCCAAGTGACTTTGGAACCTAAAAAATATAATCTAAAATCATCCAAATTCAGTTAGTATTCAAGAAGTAATATATCTCAGATAAGGATTTTCAAAGGGTTTAAGAGGATTTAATGTTTTTCTTTAACTCTTCTGCCTGTAAGGACATTGGGATGTCATCCAGCAGCATTTTTGAAGGACGAGTCTGCTTGATACATTTCTGTGGAAACCTTGGCTGCGTTGGCATTTATAAGACTAAGAGAGAAACATGATCCAGGTAAGGTCTCTGAATGAAGACAAAATCAGATGAAAAAAATATGCACATAATGCTGCATGAAACTCCCAACATCAATGTTTTCAGCATTATTTCCCCTGGCAAAGTCAAACTCAATCCTCTCTTTTCAATATTTTACCTCCCTCAGCTATTTGTCTCCTTGCTCCCTCTGATGTGAAACACCTTCTTTCACTTTCCTGGTGTTTAGGGTTTGGAAACGTGCTGAGGATTGAGCTGAGATCTCACCAGCTGTAGGGCAGCAGCACATTCTCACAAGATCAGCTGATGAGCAGGTGAAGGGAGTGTCTCTGCCTGGATCTCTGCTGATTTGGGACAATACCTTCCTGTGCTGTTACACTGCCAGCTCTGTTAAAACACATGAAAAAGGTTTCAGCAATGTCAGATGAGTATTGCAGATTTTCTAAACTTGATCTGCCTTTTTGCTTCTAGCTAAAGGACAGTGGAGGGGCAGGAGGGTGAAGGACCAAGGAGGACAAAAAAATGGTGGATTTGAATTGCAGGCAGGAACTGAAAAGCCCATAAAAGCTGTTTAAAAATCCAGAGACAGAGAGGACAGCAAGTGATGAGTTTTTAACAGTAGACAGATTTTATGGCAAAGAAGCAGAGCATTTCTGTGTTTAACTGTGCTTACAATTAATCAACTTTTAATTCTGTTCATTAAGCTTCATTATTATGAAGCAGTGTATTATCGTCACAAAGGAGTGGATTTGATTAAATTTTGAAGTGGAGCAATTCAAAAATGGTGCTGCAACCTAACAGAGCTTGCTAAAATCCACACAACAGGGGTTCTCCCACAATAAATGAAATAGAGATTGTCCCTTTTTATCAGATAAGAATTTGGCTGTAGATCCTAGGACTTTCTTATTTGTCTCCATATATTTATGGTATAGGGGTGGGTGTGTGTGTTATAAAACTACTTAGCACAGTTTCATACACAACTGCAAGACTGATTTTCCCTATTGCAAAGCAGCTCAGGTGTCACTGTGATGGTGTTAATGTTCTCATGTGTGAATGATTTTAGTTACCCTAACACAGACACATAATGGGGAAATTTTCTCAAGTTCATTTTTTATTTTTTCCAGCAGGAAATTTCCTACTTCAAGGAGTAATTTCTGAAGCACTCCCTTTTAATTAAAGCCAGTTTGCATGTGATTTTTTCTTAATGCATAATTCAGTTTTCACTAGACTAAAAAACCCAGGGAAATCTGGACTGAATGTATGTGTTGACTTTCGTCACTCAAAGATGTGACTAGCTACTTTTGAGCACCATTTCTAACCTGTAATAAATAGTTAGATGCAATGTTAAGGAAAGGAATTTTGTTAATTCTTAATCTTATAAAGAATCTGAATCCAAGTCCAGCCAGTATCTCTTCCCATTTCTGCTGGATATATAAAGTTCCTCAGCCATCTTTCATTTCTTTTACTCTTAGTGCTTCTTGACTTGTTTCAGGTTGTCCTATGAACTTGGTTCTTCTCACTGACAATACCCTGATCATGAAAACACACAGCAACTACCTCCCCTTGAAGCACAGACATTTATTGTCCAGAGAAAATGGCACATGGTAATTTTCCAAAGCCAAATTATCATGTAATCCCACTCTGGGATTTTTCTTTACCAAAGCATGTTCCATGTTGTCTAAGATGAGGGACTGGACATTATTTTAGAACCTGTTTCAAATCCTGTTCACTTCCTGAAGGAACTTTATGTCTTTCAAGTGAATGCTGCAATTAAAAATGCACTTGGAGGTATGAAGCCAAACATAGAGTCTGGCCTCAGGAAATCCCTGGCTCTCGTTTCCTCTGGATCCCTTGGGAAAATGCACTTGTTATGAAATCTTAATGATGTCCTGCCTTTAGGAATTGCTCCTACTGCCTTTCTCTCACTTACATAATTACATTTGCTGTGTTGCAATCTGCAAGGAACAATGTTTGGGACACGCCAAGACTTGTTTGCCTCATTGACACAAACAGTCTGATGGAAAGCCCTGGGATTATTCATGTGAATGGACTCAGCAGGGTGTAGCCCACTCTCTCACTGCTGTAGCACTCGCTTTTGGGGAATATTCACAGTCTTTCACAGATTCATGTGTGCCTAACTACTGAGGAACTCGCTCTGAGCACACAGCCATGTTTCTCTGGGTACTTCTTGACTGAGAGCTCAGTTTGCTGGCCAGGACATGCTGTTGTGTGCTAACAAATATCTTCTAAATCAAAACCTGACTTTGTGTCATGTCTTCAGATGGGGGTAACAGCCTTTCAAACAGTGCTGAAGTGGCAGGACCTCTGCTCTTCTGAGTTTGGAGGGAAGTCAAATGTTCATCTCTGCTGGCCCAGGCTAGCGCTGTCACAAGAAGGGAGCAGAGGAGGCTGCTGGCTCTGGACTCTGAATATTAAGATGCAAAACAAAGTGGAGTGGTTCCAGCAGAGCTCAGCTCACTGCTCCAAGCACAGTCACACTGCTAAACCAGGGATATGCTATACAGATTGCTTTGTTAGTCTTTGACTGACTGGGCTATCCTAGTTTTGACAGGATTCTCTTTCCAGAGAATTTCAGTTCAGAGTCAAGTAAGCGCGAACAAAACTGGTTCATTTCCAACAAATGGCAATTTTTCTGGTAATGTAATTGCTAATATGTCTTTCAACTAGTTTTACTACTTGCTGAATGCTTTAAAACTGGTTCTGTCAGTATAGTTTAGAACTAGCTCCTTAAAGCCTCATTCTTCCCCAAGTTCAACAGTATTTAAAACTGGCTTTTTTTTTCATAGATAGTCCGAAACTCTGAGAACTTTTACTGAGCTTAGACATTTTTTCTCATTTTATAAGCTTACATCTTACTATATATGCTACAATATAAGGGATTATGTGTCTTTTGTCAATGTTGGCTGCAATATGAGGTGGTAGGGGTTGGTACCACTCTGCTGAGACTTTTGGGAAGAACTGATTCTCAGAGAATTTCCTTTTTTTGTTGAACAACCAAGAAAATCTTCATGATGGCTTGGGACATATAATAATAATAACAACAATATAATAATGGCAATAATAATAATAAAACCAATAATAACAATAATAATGCAATAACTATAATAATCATTGCAATAATAATAATAATAATAATAATACCACGGGAAGTTTTGTTTCAACTTAAGTAGGAGAACTTGGAGATGGCTTTACACATGAGCATGGATGATAAGAACAAACTTTGTCTTTCTTTGACAAAGGAATAAGAAAACCCATACAAAAATAATAACATAGAAATGCTTTTAGAGCTGAGTTGTTTGTCAGGATATATGGGATATTTGGCATTCATGGAATCTCTTTCCTTTGATTTGCATCAAAGTAGAAGTAGGAACAGGAAACTATGAATACCTGCTTTATCCTTTGAGATCTGGCTGGTGAAGTTGGTTAAAGTGTTATGGAACATTTTTCTCCTCCCTAAATTACAGGGAAAAAAATAGGAACATGAGCATACAAAGAACAAAACACAGAATAAGATTCCTCTATAACTCCTTTCCCTCCTTTCCCCCAGGACAAAAATGAAAACCACTTTAGAGGAAATTCTTATATTTATATAAAATAAAGTGGGTTTTTTTCCCTGCTACCATCTAACTTCCAATGAATAAGAATTACTTTCATGCTATGTCAGACGGGATTTTAGTTGAATTTACCGTGAGCTATATAAGCATTAGAAAGTGAAACCTTTTTTTCATAGATGAGTCTGTTCATGGCTTGAATATTACAGTTTGCCTTATTACATCTCATGGATTGAAGCCTAAGGCTCTGAGAGTGAGTTGCCCAAAACTGAAGTACCCTTACAAGCTTTGACAACCAACAACCTGCATTAACAAATGATGTGGACATTTCATTTGAAGTGGGAAGGATAAAGAACATTACTTTAAGTCAGTAAGGAAAATGAAAGACTTAATACAGGTTGAGTACAAAAGATGAGTCCAAACCTGATTGCTTTCTGTAGAATAATTAGAAGGAGGCACTCTAAAAAATTTACACTCTTTGACAAGTTCCTCCTTCAACTGTTTTCCATTTATTTTCTCCATTTCTTCTCCTCTTTTGGCACATGCTGCTACCCTCATTAGCAGTTAAATTAGTGTAGTCTGACCAAGACACTTTTGCTGAGAAACAGAGCTGGGAGACTTTGAACCATTTTTCCATGGTGATCACTTGAAGAAACAATGTTCCTGTTTTCATGTATGATATTTTTACAGTGGGAAATGTTCAGAAACTCTGGCTATTGAGACACACAACTTTTACAGAAGTTTACAAGCACTTCCACACTCTGGCAATTTTTCACACAAGTTTGAACATCCTGCTAGTCTCTTACTTGCATTGGCTGCAGTCAGCATCTCTGAAAACTGCAATGGGATTTTGTTAGTCCAGCTATAATCCTGTAAGTCTCATGATGCAAAACCTGAACCATGTCTTCAGTGACATTTAAAAGTTATGTTAGCCTTCCCTGCAATAATAATGTATTGAGTTCTCAGGGAGAAAAGCAGGGGGGTGTAATGTAAGGTTTTTCAAAATACAGAAAATTTTGAGGAATGAGATGTATTAATCATCAAAATGGACCAACACACAAGAAGTAGAAGATGAATAATGTGCACCTCTGAGCTTCTGGAATAATCAGGTTCCGTTCATATACCATGAACTATGAAATGTGGTCAGTGTTTGGTATTATCTGAAAATTATTTTGATAAAATGATACTTTCTATAAGGAAAATAGCTACACAGTAGGAAACATATATTACTCTTACTTTAAGGCATCCCATGATTCTGTTTTATATTAGCTCTTTAATCACTCCTGCTGAAATGAGCTCTACTCTGCTAGTTTACCAGAGCTACAAGTCACTGGAGCTGGGGAAGTGTTTCTGATTTTTAAGTGGAGAGGCAGAGCTCTCTCTATAATGGTACAGGGCAGTTTGTCACAGCCCTTTGCCACAGAGCTTCACTCTGTCTTGAGGAGGAGTTGACAAACTGCCATAAGCACAGCTAATGCCTAAAGCCCTGTCACCCCAGAGAGGGAGAGTTTTCAGGGCAGGAGACTCTTGTCAGGCAGCAGAAGACACCCTTGTGGTTAGCTATCATGGCCCAGGACAGGGAGAACATGGTGTAAGAAAAGTGTTCCAGGATTGCAAATTCCACTGAACATTCATTTTGAGGGATCATTTAAACTCCTGCTTTTATATATTGGACCAAGTCTTTAGAATATATTTAGAAATACAAAGATACGTAAGTGTCAAGATGATATTCAGAAGCACCCAGGTGCCAAATTTCTAACAAATGTGGTAGGTCTTGAATCATAGAATCATAGAATAGTTTGGGTTGGAAGGGACATTAAACATTATCTAGTTCCTGGTTTGGGTTGGAAGGGACATTAAACATCGTCTATTTCCAGTCCCCCTGCCGTGAGCAGGGAAGCAAATATCAATCTGCTTTTTTTAAGAACTAGGAAAATTCTGATTTTCTGGGTTAGGCTATGCACCACTGAAGGCAAAACCAGCATGGATCCAGAACTGTGTCATCCTGCTTTAATCATAACCAGGTAGCAGTGGATTGAAGAAATCTAGCAGTGAAAAGCAGTGTTCAACCTTCAGTCATGTAATTCCTGTGGGTTTTAATGACTCTAGAAAGTTTATCCTAGTTCACACTGCAGGGAGAACCCAAATATCCAACAGTAAAACACATTGTCCTGAGCTCATTCTCCATTATACCCTGAAGATAGCTCCAGACTCCAGCATCTCACAGACCTGGTGCAGTGTTTGCACAGACTTGTCTATCTCCTTTCTATAAATCTTTTCTCTATGTCTCTGATGTTACTGGGTACTGTGGTTTCTAGTAGGGCTATCTTCTGTGGATGAGTGTTGGGCCAAATGGGTTTTTTTCATGGTATTACCGGTATGGTTATTTTGCATTACTTTGAGGTTTGATGGTTTAGAAAAAAAATAGAGAAATAAATTCCCTGACACATTTAGGTATGGCTCTGTTTCTAAAATAAAGAGCTTTTCTTCAGCCTAAATCTGACTGATTATTTCACTAGATGTAAAATATGGCTTTAATACAGTTTACATTTTACTTTTTTTTTCCAGTTGAAATGTCACAGCAATGAAAATGTTGTGACTTGTTTATTATTCAGGATTATTTTGCCAAGTGAATAGGAAAAGCTTTTAGGCACTAACTGGGTTTTTTGTTTAGATCACATAATAAGTCACCTCAGTTATCAACAGCAAAAATGTCTTACTTTAACGAGACATTTTGATATTTATCAGTTCCTATTGTGCAGTATTATTTCCTATTCTACACTGTAGTTTAAAGGTCAATGATGAAGTCATTTGGGATTTAGTCACTCCAGTGCTCTAGTACTTTAATTTGACAGCAATGATTAGGAGTTTGCAGTCATTGGAAACCATGAGAAAAATAATTTAGCTATTAGTCTATTTCCATGTTCGGAGCAGAGTTTTGGTCCTTTAATTTGATTTTATGCTTCCCTGTTGGATTTTGAGTGGCAAAATGAACTTTCAAGTGTTCTGAAAATCAGAAAATGTATTGGTGGGAGTCGTCCAAAATATTTTGTAAGCTGCTGAAGCAACATAATATTCTGCACTCCTACTTCCTTTTAGATATGGATAGAGGTACTTTTCGGGCAAAGTCACAGTCTTGGGGGAAAAACCCCAAACCACTGAAAACTGGAAATGCAGGATATTTCAATCATCTCCTTACATTCCCAATGATGTTCATAGAAGGCACATACCTAAATTCCAGATTTTTGTATTAGTCCTAAACCTTTTTTCTTTTGTTCCCCTAGAAATAATCTCTAACTGACAAAAAAATTGCAATTATTTCATGGTAAAATATAAGTAAAGACAGCATGGTTAGGCTACCAAATGTGATGGGAGAAGGACTAACAGGGATGAGATTTTGTTGCAGGATGCCAAACATATGAGAGGTTTGCTATTAAATTCCTGCCACTGCTGCATTATCATTTTGTACCTCAGCCTCTTTAGTTAGCAAATGAAGAGTGTCATGGGTTTTTTTGCACAGCTAAATAATGGTGTCAATTTGGTGCACAGACAGCTCCTCTTGAATGACAGTCATCAAAGGGAAGGTATGATAAATGAAGCCTTTTATGTATAAAAGGTTTATTGCTATCAAACATCAAATTTATCACCTATAATTTGGGAGTAGATAGGAAAAAATAGCTTTTGGAGTTGTGGGTTACAGCAATTCCCTTTTATTTTGTAGTGGGACCAAAGAATATCCTTGAATTTTGAAGACCTAACAGAACACACGTTGTCTTTCCAGTCAGCCCTATTTATAACAATAGATCTTCACAAGCTGAATCTTACCAGAGTGGGAGAAAGATGACTTCACTGCAGTGTGTAAATACCTTCACAAGGAGAAAATGAAGGTGCTAAAGAACTCTTTAACCAATTCTGAGAAGAATCAGTTGCTGGAAACTGAAGACAGAAAAAATTTAGATAAAATGTAATTTTTTTACTTATCAGTAAGATTAAATGTAGAATATGTTCCTGGGACAGAGATCTTCCATTTCCCAAGGTCTTTGGTCCAGGGTAAAAGACCTTTTGAACATCAGTGTTTTAGCTGAGTTATTTCTTAGACAATCACTGGGTGTTTGGTCCAGTAACTGGATAAAATGTAATGGTAGGGGTGGTCAAGCCATGTAATGATCCCTTCCAGTCTCAAGTGCTGTGAATCTCACTAGGGGAAAAGCTCAGCTAGCTGTGCAGGTGAAAGCTCTTGTGCAGGTTAGGACAGAGCTAATTGTGTCCTACCCTGCTCACAGGAGATGCTGCTGCCACATGTTGGTTTTAAGCAAACATTTAAATTGATACAAACAACTGTGGTTGTGTTCTGTACAATAAAAACAAATGCTTTTTTTTTCTCTATTTCCAAGGTTTTCTCTGTCTTGAGTTTCATTTAGACAACTCCCTCACTGTTCTCTGATGTCCATGATGCTCTGAATTGTTCTTCCAGCACCCATGATATTGCTGATCTCTGCTCTGCCCTACCCAGTCATCCCTGGCTCAGTGGTGGGACTTTCAGATTCAGGGACTTTTGCCTTCAGGTTCCTTCAGTAGCATATTTTCCAAAGATGTCTTAATGAAACTTCTAGATCTCTCACCAAGCATGGAGTAAAGCCCAGAGTCCTACCTCACCTTTCTCAAAAGCCTCAGCTGTTCATGGAGTTATCCCAGAAAAGGATAAATAGTGCTAAAATTGGTAAGTTTACCCCAGTTTCTGTGCCCTCCAGCATTTCTGATCACTTGCCATAACTTATTTTCATGTTATTGCCACCTTTTATGCTTTTTGCTGACTGGGAGAATGAACTGCACACAACCAACAGCAGCCTGTTTTTTTCTCATTGGCTAAACATGGGTGAATAAGTGAATCCATGAGTGAGTTTGAAATTCTTTCCCAAGCATTTTTATTTCTTGCTGTGTTGCTTGATTTTAAATAACTCAAAGGATTGTGAAGGATTGCCATAGTGCCATGATTAAGAGAAAATTAGCAGAATTATTTTCCTTCACCTTGTTCACATGTCAGTCTAGATAGCTCAGCAGAGCTTCGTACCTTAATCAGGTTTCCATGCTACTTTTATTACTATGGAGTTGCTGGAGTTCAGTGCCCTGGGATAAGAGCAGGCAGCCCTTAGGATCCACAGTTCTTTTAGCAACCATCTGATATAATTCTGCACTGTTCTGAGAGGCTCATGGCGAAAAAACCATGTCCCATTTGCTGGGTCAGTTATGGTAGAGAGCAAACCTTTAATTCTCTCCCCATGAGCTGGGAGAGAATTAGTAAAGGAGAAAGAAGAGATTATATAACTGGCCAAAACACTGATGTTTAATTATGCTAGTAAGAACAGCCATGCCACCCCTTTGTGCCATGAAATGAGTGTCTGTGAGGCAACACTCTCCACACGTGCCAGCCCTGATTTTGATCTAATTTATGCTAGTCTGCACTCAGAGTCCCTTTCTTGGTTTTAATGATGCTCCTTGAATGAAGAGTAAGAGCTGAATTCAAGCCAGTTCCATGCCTAGGAAAGTTAATTTCATCCTATGTTTTAAAAGTGCAGATATTTTCTTCTTGAAAAACATGATGCATGTAATTCCTTTTGCCTCACTTCTGTCGTTTACAAGCAAGTGTCTAACAGAAAATGATTGTTAAGGATTTATTCCCAGACTGAGCCACAGACACAGCATTCTGCTAACAGTTGTACCACCCATTCTGTCTCCCTTATGGTTGTCAATGACTTTCACATCAGCCCATTTTCTCTCTTCCAACAGAAGGCATTAGCATATTCAAAGCAGCTCCTTTCATTGTTTCATAGGGTGACCTTAGCAAAACCTCCAATCCTGAATAGGAAGCAGCACTGAAAGAGCATGTTGAACAACTAGGGGTAATTGCAACAGATACTACAGATATTTAATTCACTGTTTAGAGCTACTTAGTTGCTTTCAAATGCTTTCTTTCTAGCAGTACAATAAGTTTGATTCTCTTCTGCTGTTGGTTTTACATTGATAAACCATAATTGAATACAATTATCATTTTACTGAATGTGAGTGAGAAGCAGAGGTTCTGTATATTTAAAACAGAGGAATTCTTTTCATTGGTAAAACTAGAATGGGTCTCTTATTTGACATGATTTATAGCAGCAGGTCTGATAACCACCCAGGTTCAGTCTATTGCTCATAGAATGGATAGATTATTATCTTCTTTTATTAAATTCATGCATGGCTTGGTGTTGAAGCTGTATATTAAAAGGAAAACAAATATTGTATAGCTATATCCTGCTATCAATTCAATGAATAGACTTCCTACCATGCCTGATCAATGGGGAATTTGGTGTGAAATCAATGTCCAGCTCTGGCCCATAGCAGTCAGTTCTCCTGAGAACAGTATATCCATGTAAATGTCACATTCAAATAAGAGCAAATTCCTACTACCCTGGAAATCAGTGAACCCTTTACTGTTGATTTAAAGGTGGGGTGGCTGTGGGGAGTGAGGCCTTGACACTTTAAGTAGAGTTTAAAAGGCTGTTATTCTCTTTATTGTTAAAGGTATGACAACTTCAGGTTTGCAATTTGACAGAGAGCTGAAAACAGCTGCATCACAGCTCTGTTCCTCTGTGAAGTCAGGCAAAAGAAATTGGCTTTCTACCCTGTTGGTAATTTTCCATTATCTGGTTTACTTACTGACTGTAAAAGGTTTTTTTTCTTTTTTTAGATCCATACATCCAATAACACCTATGCTAATACCACTTTTTATTAGGGGCTGGGGGGACTTGCAACGTCTGCACGTCAATATCTCCATTTTTTTCCAACCACATGCACCCAGATGCACAGTTTCAGCCCTCCATTAGTTGTGATAAGTTGCACCAGTGATAGATACATTACATCACTCTTAGGGCCATTCATTTCCTGCCCTGGAGCAGCAGAGCAGAGAGGACTGCAGGGGGAGAGCTCTAGGTCAGCTGGAATATCTTCTGCACATCTTCTGTTTCAAGTGACACCTTAGGCAGACTTGCACAGATGTCATCCTTGGGACTGTAAGAGTACATACAGGTTGCAGGAATATTGGGAAGGCTGACACATCAGCACTGAAAACTTGGCTTTCTAGGCTTTTGGCTGTAATTTTAAACTGATTTCTTAGGCTCCTAAAATTAGCTTAGTTATGTATTTGTGGCTTTTCCATTATTCCTTAGCTCTCTGTTATTCGAAGCACTGTTGTGTGGGTTTAGTTGATTATGGTCCTGTAGATTTTAAATGTTCTGCATTAGACTATATTTAAACAGCAGTAACGACAGGACTGTGATCAGTGACTTGGAAATATGAAAACTTCATGTGGGGAAAAAGGGGTAGAGACACAATGTTAAACTGTTGCCTGGAGAGTGTTTAAAATAGTTGGGAATCAGCTTTATTGGGAAAAGCTTGAAACCCTGGAGGTTTTATTCAGCATTCCAGGTAACACAGGAGAAAGGAGTGAAGTTTTAATTATCCTAATTTAAAAATACAGAAAATATTCAACATGTTGTACTTTCTTTTCTCAGCAGTGCAAGCTTAAAGAACATGCCCAGCAGATTCTGCACCTGTTTCTCCCCTCTGTTTCTTGACATGTAAAAGTATAGGAAGGTTGTGACTAAAGCTGGATGCTATGTTAAGTTTTTTAGTGCATCTCTGCTTACCTCTGAAGGATGCAGAAGCAGTAGGGGTGAAAAGAGGGGTGGGACTGGTCCAGGCAAAAGAGGATAGAAAAAAGTGAAAAGCAGAAACACTGAATAGGAAGCAGGCTTTGAGTGAAGAACCTCTCCAAACAGTAGAAAGGACAACAGTGAAATGGCCAGAGGAGAATACAATGCATGTTTTCAACAAACATAATTGTGACCTTGGGTCCAGAGAAGGCCAACAATGCGATGTCCAGTGCCTTTGACATCCCCATCCATACATATGCTGCTAATGAGACCCATTTTAGGGTGCAACAGGAGAGCCTTTCAAAGCCTCACACATGTCCCCTTTGACACTGCTGATCGTGAGGTACTGCTTGCCTGATGGTGAGGCCATGAAAAATAATGGGCATCTGCTCCTCCCCTTCCTCAAGGTCCCTGACATGAGAAATCCCACAGGACTCCACTCTTATTTGATGTCTGTGCTCAGCGATTAAGGGACACAGAGCAGGGGACATGGCAAAGTAAGTGATCTCTTGAGTCATCAAGTGTGGTCCTCTGATTTAAGAGTTATTCCTTACACAGGCTGAGCAAGGAGCAGCTCAAAACCACTTGTTTTCCTCCTCCTGCTCCAAACAAAAACCTCCTCCAGAACTGAAATCTCCTGAAAATTAGCAAGTCCACCCTGAGGACATTTCTGGTTAGTCTCTGCTCATTAATTCTTGTGACAACATTTTCCTTTAGCTTAATTACCTCATCTTCCTCCTCTGACATTTACCTCACTAATACGTTTACAGAGAACAAATTATCTTTCCTCTCAGGCTTTCTTTGGCTGGGCTGACCAGCACATACTTTTTTAGTTTCGCCTCCTAATTTAAGCTCTCCATTCCCTGGAGAGCTGCTTTTTTTTTTTTTTTTTGACTGAGATTGAAGAGAGCTGTGTCTCACCAATGCTTTACATGTTGGGACTATGTCTTCTGGAAATATTGTCTTTTATACCGGCTTTATATGTCCTACCCCTTTTGTGACAGATATAGCAATTCTCAGTCCCAGCTGCAGCCTTTTTAACTTCTATTTTGTTTCTTTGTTGTTGTCGGGCATAACAAAAATATTTTGTTTTCCTTTGAGTTTCCAGCTCTGACTCAGACTGGTTTTGGCAGTTACTACTTCCTCTCTAGCAGGATCAAATCAACACCACAGACTGTTGTTCTTGTGCCTTTTGTGTCCTTGCCTGGACATTTTTGTATCCACTCATGGACCTGTCTGTAGTCTATAAATTCTTCTAATCTCTCTCTGACCCTGCTGACACCTCTGTGTCCACAACCTCCTGTGCAGCAGGTCTGATGAGCTCCCTGCCACAATGCAAAGAGGCACTCACTGTCTTTCCTCTCTGCTGTACTGATCCCCTGTTACTGTCACTGAATGTCCCTTTGCCCTCATTCTGCAGCATCAGTGAACAGGGTCTTTATTTGGCTTACCCCTCTCCCTCCATGACTTTGAAATCCTTGATTATGTCCCCCTCAGCCTAAATTCTGAGTCACAGCGTTTTTCTCCTCTCCCTTGACCATTTGCCTGCCTGTTTTCTTTTCCCTCACTTCATCACTTCCTTCTGGAGACACAAGACTACACCAGTTGTACCACCTGACACTTGGTATGAGGCTTCACCCTAGGTCTCTGTAGCATTAAAATTACTCCCTTTGTCTTTTTCTTAATAACTTGCTTCACGATGCCCACAATTTGCTTGGTATTTTTGGCTGCTGCAGCACACTGAGGTGATGATTTTTGAAGGTTAATCTTAAACTGATTCATGCTTTCTGCTTTGCTTGCCTGTTCCAGGAAGATGTTGCATATTTTATACATTCCCTGAACCTGCAAATTCTCGAACCCATCTATTTAATTAGTTTTGGTCACTGTTTTCCTTTTTTTTCCTCCTCGGTGTTAAGTGGAAAATAAGAACTTGGCAGCCTTATTTGGTTCAGCTGTCCATTGACTTAAAATGAATCATGCCTCAGAGTTAATCCGTGTGCCATTGTTATTTCCAGATGAGAAAGTACTGCACCTGCCTATCTGGTTGTGTGGTGTTTAGTGTATGTTGGTTCTCTTAGAATTTTGCATCAAACTGTTTCTTGAGCAAAACTAGGAAGTACTGAAGACAACCTCAAAGTAAGAAAATGTCTATCAGGAGGACAAGTACAAATGTAGATCAGAGTAGAAGTGCCAGAGCTCCAGCATAATGGGAGCATACTGTGAACAGAGTTCACCACAACAAGTCCTAAATTTTGGAATACCCAGGGTAAGGTAGTTACCTTGCAGGTAAGGACTAAACTCAAGCAGAATACTTATAACTTTTCTATCATTTGTGATGCCAATTCTATATGACCTGGTCTGTGCTATCCTCTTTAACGTGAACAGCTCATCTGAACTTAAATGCATGTGAAGAAGGTCCTGCAGGACTCAGGACTCAGTTCGACTGTTGGTTACATAAAGCAGGTTTTATTTGCTCTGGTTTGGAATAACAAGCCTGTTACAGAGATCAAAATCAATTTCCTCGTGTGTGTGCAAATTAGGCATTTTAGCAACAAGCTTTGCTAACTATGCAAAGCAGAACAAATGAAGGTGGGAGCAGAGACCTTATTCTTCTGTCTCTCCAGTATTTCCTTAGAAAATGAGTATACAAGCCCTAGTCTTTGACCCTTGTGCTGAAGTGGCAACTTTTAATTACAACAAATTGGCCAGCATGAAGAAGGGTAAATCAGTCACTTAGTATAACTTGTTATTGTCTTCCTGATATTTTGCTATTAGGAGTCCAATTTTGCTAGCAATAAAGATCACTAATTGTTCTCATATTAAAGAAAAACGAACAACTGACACAATAAAAAAATCTAACGATAATTATTTAATTTAAGCCCACAGGTGCAGCAAAATCAACCCACAAATTCTGAAAATTGTTTCCAGATTTCAGTCTTTCCTAGAGCCAGTCTAATGTCCTTGTATTTATGCCAGAGACACAGGCTCTTCAGTAAGTCTTTGTTGCCTAGCACAAACAGATTAAATCTGCAAGCACAACCCTCATTATTATAACAATGATCAATAGTGCTGTTCCCCTCCCTACCTTTCGAAACATAAATCTAATTTCCATGTATCTCAAAATGGACCACAAAAACCTAAGTGACATACTTATAATGTAATATCTCAGGACAGGAATATTACTTATTATTACTAGACTTAGGTTCCTAGCATGTTATTTTTTTTTTTTTTTAAATAAAGAAAGAACAAATCCAAACCAGAAATTACCTTTCAAGGTCCTACTCAAAAGAACCTACCTGTTTTCTTGTTATATATGTCTCGTGGAGAAGTCTTCAAGTTGTTAAATTGTAGCTTTGGTCCTTATGTGCCTTTGAACCATTTCCACCCATTGCTGTAGACAGAGGGAGGTGACTATGGAGCTGCTCCCTATTTCACTGCATCCATACAGGGGAACCTGTACTCAGTTTTTGGTCCTCAGTGTTTTATTGCCCCTTTCCTGGCCTTCCTACTCTTTGCTTACATTTGGGTTGAAGTCCCCTTTTCATCTTGGGCACCAATAACCACACCTGTTGTCAGGAATAGTGGAGGAGGGAAAAAGCTGGAAGGACAGCTTGGTAGAGGTGTAACAGCCAAAGCTGATTTAATCCCCAGCTCTGATATGGGATCAGCTGGATCTGTAGGCTCTGATATGGGATCAGCTGGATCTGTAGGCTCTGATATGGGATCAGCTGGATCTGGGCAGTGAGAACACAGCTGGAGCAGCTCAGGGAATCAATAGATAATCCTGCAATAGAAACAATGAAGAGAGGAGATCCAAGGGAAAGACAGAGCTGGAGAGAGACTGGGAACAAGATCATCTAGAAGGTCTGACATGCAAACTGATGCTGGGATGAGAGACATGGTGAAAAACAGGAAGAAAAGGCAGAACTCAGACAAAAGGCTTTATTGAGATGCTCAAGAAGTCATTCCAGTGGCAACCAAGTTCACTCCTGACAACTTTTCTAGACAGGGTGAACACACTGAAGAGTTTTGCTGAATTTGGGATCAAGTAATCTATGGCCAAATAAAATAAATCAGTGCCAAGAAGGAAAGATAGTGGAAATTACAGAAATGTAAAGTGGGAAGGAACCTCAAGACATCTTACCCAAATTCTTTCCTGAGGCAGCACCAGACACATCCCAGCTTCCTCAGGTGGTTGCTGCCTTCTCATCAGCCTGGGCAGGCAGCTGAAGGGAAAGTTTATTAATCCTCATAAAGAGCAATGAATTCTTCAAGATATAGCATAGAAGGCAAGGAAAGAAAAATGTGTCCAAGGGGGAAGAAGATTTAAAAACAATGGAAAACCAGGCATCTGTGTTGAATCAAAAATTGAAGAAAATGCACATAAGGAGTTCATTCTCAGTTGCTGCAAGAAGGAGGAGAAACTAAGGTTTAGGACAACCATCACTTTTTTCCTCAGGGGAAGGTGCTAGGAGAAGGACAATGTAAAATATTTTCTAGATACTTTTGCAGCAATGTGTGTTTCTTTTATTTGTTTGGTTTTGTTTTGTTTTGTTTTTTTTTCTTGTTGTCATTTTTTTAGGGTGGGTGTTCTTAGTTTTTTAATCATAATTTTTAAAGCAAAAAAAATTAATACTGAGCTCCAGAAGGTCAAGGATCTTCTGCTCATACTGTTTCATGTATTTCTTGCAAAATATCTCAAACTAAAGGCTTTGCTTAACACTGTCAAGTGGAGTTATATAAATTATATTTAAGCTCTTCTAGTTTACACCAAGGGGGGCTATGGTGAGCTTTGCATCTGGATACTGCAATCCAACACTAAAGCTAAGGAGCAGTTTGTGAATAGCAGCTTGTGGCTTTTGTGTTTTCCAACTGTGCTATTGTTTCTGTAGATGGAAACTTGTAAAATAATTCCCTTGTGCAATATTCTAAATTAGTATAAGGAATGTATTATTTTGCTGGAACCCTTTATTTCTGCCATTTCTCTGAGTAGACAATAAGCAGTTTCTTGAGAAGAATTGATAAAGAAAGCATGGTTTCCCGCAGCTTTATGATGAATTCTCTGCTGTTTTTCAGATGATCACCTAGAGAAAAAAATTTTGTTGAAGGAAAATACTAAAAGCTGTTTTCACTTTAGGATTCTCTACTGTTTAGTAAGAATTTAACTATAATTTCTGTTATTTCTTCAGTGAATGCATAAAGGGGATCTTTCTTTACCTGTCTACCTTTTATCATCTTGCTTGTGATGCACATTCTTGAAGTCCCTATCCCTTAGGCAAATTTGCTCAAGTTTTGAGTCTGATAGGTTCAATGTGGGGAAAAGACAAATTCATACACACACATACAGATGACATAATTACATAAGCCTCCATTCTTATAGAAATCAGATTTAAATAATTCTGGTTTTTATGGCATCTCTTGTTTTAAAAGGTTTTCCTACAGCATTTCTTTAACTTCACTGTTGCATGCTGCATTAGAGATTAAAAAAACCCTCCTTATCAGAACACTCCTGTAAATTTTTCTTGTAATGTAAAGAAGTTTTTCTGCTTGTGATCAGTCCTGAATGGGCTATAGAAAGGTAGTGACCCACAGGCTGCAGCCTGGTAAGTAGGGAAGTAGTAAACAATGTCTGAGTTGTTCAAATGCAACCCAGCAAATGGTGAGGAGAGGTCCAGGAGCAGAGTGTGGGTGTGTATGTATGCTCCACAGCAGCAAAAGGGCACCTCAGAATGGTTTATAAAATAGCTTTTGGACAGTGTACAGCCAAGAAGAGCTTAGTCCCTTCTGCTGTGGAGTGTGCAGCAAGTGGTGCTAATATGGGTCATACATGGAGAGAAGGGGTGGGAGAAGAAAATTTCTCCCTGTGCCTCCATGTAGCACAGTAAAGCTCAAACTTGGATGGATACACAATGCGCACCCATATAATGCTCTCTTGAGCCCTTTTAGCATAAGGAACTGCTGTGCACAGGCAGCAGAGCACACAGACTGCATTGGGTTTCTAAATGTTCACTGCTCTGCTGCATCAGGAGTTGGGGGAAGAAAGATCTTCAGAAGCCACTGGCACTGCTCAGGGCTGTTTTTCTCTGTCCTGCCAATGCCCTGTGGTTTCTATGATTGCCCCAAGTACTTCTGGTGTTTCTCCTTTTCTTGAAGCCCAAGGCCAAGCAAATACACAAAATCCCACAGATATTTAGAGGAGAAATTTGATTTAATGTGCCCTGAAATGATATGAAGGATGTAATGCTACTCAGTGGAACTAGAAACTTGTGGCAAGGTTTCTGATCACTTCTTTTCTTGATGTGAGGATACATAACTGCCAGGCATTTGTGGATTTTAAATCAAACCATTCATGTTACTTTAATGTAGTTTGATGTATGTTAATAATGTATACATGCCTAATTCAATGGGAACAGTACCATGTCTAAACTTGGAGAACATTAAATATGTGCATGTTATTAATTTCTGGTGTAAGGGAACAAAGAACTAGCTATTTTTTTTCTAATTTTTTTACCTATCTCTAGTATTTTATTTCTCTTGGTTCATTTTATAATGAGTTTTATGAGATTTCAGTTCTTTATTCCATTGCATTTTGATCTTCTTACTTCCCTCTGATACAAGGTGCTCTGACATTTTTGGGTTTTTGTTCTAAATAAAACCAAGACACTTCTGTATAGGCACAGCTTTTCTGTTGGCAGAATGCCATGGTTATTTAGCCTGTAACTGCAACCTAAATGAAAACCAAGTATTCAAACAGCTTACAATATACCCTTTATTTCTTATTAGCTTTGTTGTCTGCTTCTTAATTCCTTAAACAATTCATATTTATGTTAACTACTGCCATGTTTGAACACTGTGTTTGGGGCAGCCAAGGTTAATTGAAGCCAAAATGCTGATTTAGAAGTTTTGACCAGACCACCAGCTGCCCTAAATCAGCTGAAATTGGTTTGGCTTACAGCTACTGAAGATCTGGTTTATTGGATCCCAAAATGGAAGGGATAAAAGAAATGGTTGAAAGAAAACTTTTCTTTAGAATCTGCTCATCAGAGCATTGATTTCCCTCCTTTCTTTGCAAGGAGTATGGACGATCTCAGCAAAACTTCACTTTCAGACAGTTCAAGTTTGGTGAGATAAAATGTGTGCCCTAGTTAAGATGGGCCTTGTCCACCAGAACATTTCCTATCCTTTCTCAGTCATGAAGTCACAGAGACCTGATTTTATTCTTATTGGTTATATGTGAGGCTCAGTGGGAAATGGAATAAATCTGGAACTTGTTGCAGGAAATATTTAGTGCTTTGTTACCCCAGGCTCAAATGGGTATAGATTTGTTTTATTAAATCCAGATTTGGAATTGGGGAAGGACCACTAAAGAAGGTTCCTTAGCTGGGATCTATGGATCCAAACTCACCATTGGGTGCATTTGTGAACCCACTCAAGGCAAGCAGCTTGGCCTTGCTTGGACCTGCCTGTGGATTGGGTTTAAAACAAGCTGCAGCCAGTAAGGTGATCCATGGGCATCTGCATATCCTTCCTGACTCTCATGCCTCCTGTTAAGTTGTGTGGTTGTGCATGAAGCAGATCAGATGCAACAATGCAGGTTACTGTGTTTGTTACTAAAGGTGTCTTTGACGTGCAATCCTTCCTTGTCATGGGCGTTTCTAACAAATGTAAATTAAAAACCTGCCTCTTCAAGCAGAATGTGCTGTGCATAAAATGCATTTGCCAAATACTTTCAGCACTGCAATAATCCATTTCATGATTTAAAAGCCTTGTAAACATGTCAAAATGGTTGGTTGGTTCTACCATCTTTGTGCCATCTATAGCACTGAATAAATAAAGGAAAATGCAATTTATTCAGTGCTTTGGAAGCACAACATTTCTCTCACTGATGTGTGACAACTATTATCATATTTATTGTCAGCATTACACTCCTAAGCATGCAGGTGATGCGTTGTGAGTATTTCATACTGATAAAGCCATCAATATCTTCCTGCTGGACCTTATTTGCTCAGTGGGATCTGCAGAGCAGGCTGGGATGATGGGAGGTAACTGATGAGACACTCAAACAAAATAAGGATAAAGCAGGAAAATGCCATGTTGTCTGCTAGAATCTTGAATGAAAAACACACAAAAACCCAAAAGTTTTTGAGGGCTTTTTAGGGGCTGTCCTAAGCTAACATTTGCAAGTCCTTCATCTTCACTGCATCTTGGGAGCTCAGCAACCTCCAGAAGGACAAGAAGCTCAGGGCACAGACGACACCACGTAATTCCAAATAGGCTGCAAAAATATCTTGCAGCATCTAATATAAACCATTTACCACCTAATCATTCTGACTTATTTACATTTTCAAAGGCACCACTGAAACGAAAATGAAATTAAAAAGGTCTCCCTCACAGGGTATAGTCTAGAGGAGGAGGCAGCTCTGTGAAGTCCCAGGGGTTTCCTGAGTCACTGTTCTCCGAAACACAGAGGAAGAAGCTCTGCTTTTGCAGCCTGTCAGCTTTATATTGAATGTTTGTACAGCATCTTTGATCTCTTATTTATACATATTTCTCCAGGACAGGGAAGCAAGCAGAAAGAGAAATTCTATTTATATAAATCTTTCTATATCCCAGAGGTCAAGAAAACAGCATTTCAAACAAAGTGGGGGAATTTATCTGTGCCTTTTAGTTTGCAGGAGAGATGCATATTTTAGATCATGCCTCCAGATGAGGCTCAGGTATATCTGTGTGTGACTGAATGTGTTTAGTAGGTGACACTGCCATGATTTTTCTGGATGGGCTCACATTTATATGACAATGGGGATATGGTTTTGGGCTGTCTCAGCTCTCTTTGAGCAGGTTCCACCTGCTTTTCTCACCTTGCAAGGAGATGAGATAATCAACCCAATTTTATGATAGCTAAATATAAAAATGTACACTGTTTTGTTTTTAAAATACCCATAGATCTCAGATAAGCTTTTGAGAAGTGTTGTTTGGTTTTTTAATTGGTATTGGAAATGTCTATATTGATGTGCATTAACTTTTTTCTTTTCAGAGTATCAGATCTTTCCTCAAATTTTGAGCTGAAATGTTGCTTATTAAAAAGTTAACAAATGCTGGATTACTTTTCCTTACAGAGACTCAGTGTGTTTTCTTGCAAACTGGATGTTTTAGTAAGATGTTTTCTTATTTGAAAAATCTTTTTAATAAAAATAGGAGGAACATTTGGATGCAATTTCTTTAAGGCTGCCTAGCTTGTAGAGGAAATAGCTCACGGAGACGAGACAATATTCAATACAGTTATGATCACATGATGATAATTGAAGTGTCATGTATACAAATATATAATAATTAGCAATTAATACAGTAAAAAATTGGCAGTAAAAACAAAATGGACTAGAACTGCTAAAGACCATAAAAAGCCCTCATCACATGATCACTCAATGCCTTTGTTTTTAGACAATAAAATAAACCATGAAGAGCATATTTCTATCATTTATGTGAAATCAAGTAGGTTAATCATTTATGATTTTTATGCTTCAAAGCTTATGTGTGCTACATGCTGTAGAGAGATCTAAACCATTACTCTAAAGCCCAATGTACCATGCACATTCCCTGCTGCTGCAGAGTCAGCCTCATCAAATTGGGCTTTGTCTAAGAGACATTTAAAATATATTATAGGATGAAAGGTGCTGCTTGATTATGCAAAACCAGCATAAGAATGCTGGTTAGCAAAGGTACATAGCTCTTGGTATTTATTTCCTCTGAGAGCTCAGATAATCAAACCTGGGAATCCACATCCAGAGACGTGATGCAAACCATGTATTCCAGAGCAAGTGTCACCAAGGTTCTGGGAAGATGAAACATGAAGCTGCACTAAACATTTCCACTGAAATTGCTCATCTGAAGCAATCACTAGCTAGTACATGCACCCCTGTCTCTAGCTGGGTAGCAAGAGCAGGAAAAATTTCACAAAGGTGGAGGAGGAGAATGTATACTGTGTTAATGCATCAAACATAAACAAAACATGTGGAACAAGTGGAAATATTGGAAAAACATACAACACTCTCCTGTATTTAGCTGGACAGTTTAGAGAGTTTCCTTCACAGAGCTGACAGTCAGGAATTGTCTGTAGGTGAGCATTGGTCTGTGACTCAAATTAAGCCAAAGAGTATCCCCATGTGAAGTGGCTCATGACCCACTGAGTAGGACTCTCACATCTGTATACCTGCCATCTAAATGATTCCTGACCACAATGTCTGCCCAACATTTTATGGAGGTTCCACGCTGGAAATTTCTTGAACCTCGGGAAAACGATTCCATCGTCTGTTTTCCTCTCTGACAGGAAAGCTTCCCATCCCCTTGACTACGATTTGATCAAAACATTCCATCAGCTCCACGCTCACCATAGATACCTGCAAAAGAAGAAGGATTTTTGCTTGAGTGCAGGGGGGTGAGAGAGAGAGAAAAAGAGGCTGGAATCAAGCATAAACCAACTTGACAGTCAAGTAAAACCAGGTAGCTGCTGTTCTTTCCAGGAGCGACCTTGCCTCCGGAGCAACCTCCACACAGAATGCAACTGCATACAGTGACACACAGATGCCATAAATAATAATGGCTCTTAAAAACGTAATTTTCTATCAGGAGTTTGCATGCTTGCAAAAGCTCATAAATAACTGGTGTTTATTCACCACACGGCACTTTTGCAGTAGCTGATAATGGCTGAGTAAATGGTGGATGGGATGAATTCCTGCACTGATTTCAAATAAACCTTATGAGTTGGAGCAATAAAGAATGTTAAACAGTGTGCACAAAATAACATGCTGTTAGATCCCATATATGCTGCTTCAGTAAACACTAAAGCATTCTAATCTTGGTTCCAACATAGTAAATAGCAAGATAATAAGCTAAGGAAGAATACTCTTCTTTAAAAGTCTTCCAAATGCTTGTGCATACTGTTGCCCTGTGCTTGAGACTGCTAGCAGATGCTTCAGTCACTTGATTTCTGTGTCACTGCAATGAAATTTGCCTGAAGTTCAGACAAACATGTTAATTTGTGCTGAAATATATAAGTGTGACTTAAATCCTGGGTGGGTGAGCACAGTTGCAAGTGGAGCTCACAGTACACTCAGTTTCAGCCATGAGCAAATGAGAAAGGGGCCCATGTCAGCAGTAGGTAGAAATTTTTGTTGTCTCACTTATGCAACTTGTTTTTACAAGGAAAAACCCCAAGCACTCTTGCACCAACTGCCCACAGACAAACCCACTCCACAGCAGCAAAGAGCCACAACCATTAGCCCGGAAAAAAATCCCCACATAAAATGTCGTCCTGGTTAGTCAGCTCCTGGAGTAGCTAACTCATATAATCACAGAAGGGTTTAGGTTGGAAGTGACCTCAAAGATCACCTAGTTCCACCCCCCTGCCAGGGTCAAGGACACCTTCCACCACAGCAGGTTGCTCAAAGCCACATCCAGCCTTTACCTTGAACACTCCCAGGGCTGGGGCAGCCACAGCTTCTCTGGGCAATCCATGGCAGTGCCTAACCATTTTCACAGCAATTAACTGAGAAACTGGGCTGGCAATTGAGGCAGGCATAGATCTGCCCAGCTATAGAAATTTTAATGTTAATGTAGCAGCATAAGCCTTTCCTCCTGGTGCATCTTTTTACACAAACCACCATCAGGAAAACTAAGGGCCTCATCTTCATTAGTGGCAAATTTCCACCACTTGAGTGAGGCCAGGCCAGGTGTTGGCAGTCAGGCTGCCATCATTCTGAAGAGAAACAGGAGGAAGGAGCTTCTTTCCTCAGCTTGTTCTAGTTTCCTCTTGCAGAGTCTCTTTACAGATTTCTACCACTTTTCCTCTCTGCTTCTATTGCACATGCAGGAGGCACCCCCAAACCCCTCTTTTCCTCATCCCTAACACCCATAACATCAGTGTGATGTGAGCCAAGCCTCTTCCTCATCTCAGATGAGGCTGAAGACCTGTGGATATCATGCTGTTGGATTGCTCTCTGCTTTGCACTGGGTGGGATACCAGAGGGGTGATGCAGGGAATAGGACCTTCTATTCTTCAGTCTGTAACTGGTGACTGCTGAGATCCAAACAAGCCAACAGCAGCTTTGTCTCCAGCACAAGAACAGCAGTAAGAATTGCCATGATGTAGGAACAGACGTTACTGACCAGCTCAGAGGGAGGGAGGGATTTGTGGTTAGAATATTGCTCCAGCAGGAAGAAGCCCATGCCTTCTCTCTCTGATAAAATCCAGCATGGCAGCAAAGTTCAGGGCTTCCCACATGCAATCCCAAAATTACAGCCCAGGAAAGTTGTAGGAGCTGAAAAGCTGTGTGAATGTTCCTCAGTCTGATAAGAAAGCAGCTGGGAGCACTGTGCTTGCTGCAGTCAGGAAGATGTTCCTCAGTCCCTCCTGTACCAATACACTCAGCTCTCATGCCTGTGTCCTGCAGAGGGGAGTGATAAGGGAGATGTTTTTCTCCTGGTAGATGTTTTCACTGGTAGCTCTGAGTGGACAAGGATTGGGTCCTGTATGTAGAAAGTTAAATGGAAACCATTAGGAGTGTTATACACAAGGTGGTGTATACAAACATGGATGGTGTTTGCAACTCAAAGCAAAGCTGCTGTGTGCTGTAGATTTTAACAGAGGGAGAGAAGGAGGGGAGGTATTCAAGTTATTAAGTACTGCTGGTTCTAGAGGCTGTAATACTTATAAACTGGAGTTGTGACGCTATTAGCCTTGTAATGTGATGTGAGTGAGGTTCAAAGAATTGAGAGTGTTTTCTGGGTCTTTGCCATTCTCATTAGCACAAGTTCTTGAAGACACTTATGTTAATAAAGGAGAAATAGTGGTAGATGCATAAGGCTAATGACCATAGAAGTGAATGAACCAAAACTCTTGTCGAGTCAAAAGTACATGGTAAATACATTAATATCCAAGCAAAGTGAAATGCTTCAAAGCAATAAGGTAACTTAAGGTGCAGTGAAAAGAGCATCTTGAAAATGCGGGTGATAAGTCCTCCCCTATGAGGTCTTGTACATTACTGAGTTTATTACAAGTTCTCAGATCAGCTGGGCTTTACAGCAGCATGGTTTGGCAGCAGATTTAAAAATAACTTAAAAAGCAACTATGTGAGCTTTGTGCAGCACACTACTGAGCAAATGCACTGGCCTGCTGTGACACGCATTGAAATCTGTTCCTCTCTTTGATTTCATTGTGCTGAGGGGATGCAGTGTGTTCCTGGGCCTGAACCTAGACATGTGGTAGCCCCTTGCTCACTGAAGTGGTGAAGGGTTGCCCTCTGTAGGGAAGGAAAATTATAATTCAGGTACCTTCTGTTTACATCAGGTTTCTTTTGCTGGTGCCTGGGTGGAGCCTGGCAGGGGCTGAGCTCGGGATTCCCTGGAGTAGCCTGTTGTAGGAGTGTGCCTGCTAGGACCCACCTGGCAGGGAGAATGGGGGAACAGCCAGTGAGAAATTATTTCAGTGTCCTAGATTTTTTTTTTTATGGTCGTCCATAATAAATGAGGAACTGTTTATTTATTTAAGGTTCATGATAAATTTGTAGATTGAAGGTGTTTGCAGATGCAGTGTAAGACCTTTAGTTAGAATAGCATGACTCGACAAAAATCTGGACCTTGGATTTAAGTGTCAAGTATAAAAGTGAAGATTAGGTTTCATCTTCTGCAATGCTACACCCTGCTTTAAAGGAGGTTGTATCAAAAGAAATGGTCCTTCCAGTTCAAGTATGCCTCTTCATTTTTCCGTGATATTTGGCTAGCAAAGGGTTTCAACGATTCACTATCATGATAGCTCTTTGAGCAACCCAGTTTGCAGGAGCAATGTCTTTCAATCCCCAACAGTAAGATGACCCTAAGTGTTTTAACCACATTCATGTGTTGCCAGCAATTTTTATGCTATTGATACAGATGGCATGGATAAGACTCTCTTTATCCTTCCTTTAGAGCTAAAACCTGTGCTGGTATCCACAGTGTTTGAATAGTCTGGTTTTAATAGAAACATGAAAACACCATATGGGGACAGACAAACATTTCCTTTCCTTAGTGTGTTTGGTGAGTTTGAGTTTACTTTAACATGACATCTTATAAATCATGTATCATGTAGTGACCATATAAGGTTACCTTTTATTGAAAGGATATTGGTGTTGAGAGCTTGCTGTGCTAGCGTATTTATTAAGGAAATGAAAGATCTCTAGAACATATGATACATCTTGTGTTACTAAACATTATTAGTTTACCAATAGAAAAGTGTTTCTTTCTCTTGCCTTTCTGAGCCTTCAAGATAAAACACTGAAATAAAATTTGCCCTCGGATTAAAGTCTGATACTGTGTACATCCTGTTGGAGTCACAGACTATTTGACAGTGTGTTTTGAAATCACTCCCAGGTTCATGTTTTATGCAGGAAGGAAACATACCTGTGGAGATAGCCTCGGGCAGTGGTAATTAAAATATGACTGTGTGCTACATGACCTTAAGGCATATTACTGCTTCAACCCTTCACCTCGCAGTTGTTAAAATACTGAGCTTGGCTTATTAACAAAGCACCATCTCTGTGCAAGAAACGTGCTGGGGAAAACAGGTCTGTCATCTTCCTCTGTGTGGGAAGGAAGCAGTAAGTGAGAGCTCAGTTAGTTCAGTGACAATGTAATGTATGTACATTTTCTGCCATGGCAGCTGCAAAAGGCCTAAAGCAGGTGTTGCAGCAGAATGAATCCATCAGTTTTGGAGACAAAGCACAAATATAAAGTAGTAGCAAAATGGAAACATCAAAGTATTGGTTTCCATGCACCCAGTCTCCTTGTCCCCACAATTTTTTCTGAGGTCTCACAACAATCAAATCTTAAAAAAAAATGTGTCCCTGGCCTTTCCTGTGTGTGATGAGCTGTAAAGTGGAGAGATCCACTAACTGTTTCAGGATGAAAATCCTGATTATCCCCTGGGAGAACATGCCGCCTTGCAGGGAAAGGGGCTACTTTCATGTGTGACCCTCTTACCACCATGAAACCATTTAGACACAGATCTCTCAACCTGGATCTCATCAGGGTGTGTAATGTGAAGTGACAAGGCTTTTGCAACATGTTGGGATTGACTGTACCACTACAGCAACACTTGATTTCCTCCACCTGCTTTTTAAGAAAACAGGATTTCCAAGCACTTCTCACAGACACTAAACTCACCACAAAAAAGAGAAGAAAAAGCCATCACAAATAAAAGAAGTTATTTTCTTTTGGTATCCCTTTAAAAATATTCTTTTCTAGATCACTGTTGAGTGCGAGCAATCCTTGTGGCAGCTCTTAATGCTCAGGTGTTATTAAATAACATCTTTTTTTATTATTATTTTTATGGGGAAGTAAAAGCTTGGAGAACTCCCCAGGTCTGAATCCCAACCATATCAAAGCCACAACTTCAGGCACTCAGCCCAGACTTTTCAAAAGACCCAAAGACTTACAGAACTGGGTATCTTCCAGTGGGGAGGGTTTTAGGTGGATCTTCCCCACGCAGCTCAGTGATGCTCGTGAGGAATCATCTCGCTGAACAGCAGGATGAAGCAGGAGTTGGCGCTGGCAGTGATGAGTAGCTGGGATTTGTCCTTGCTGGATCTGCAGGGTTTGCAGGGTGCCAGTGCTGGGTTTGGGGCTCCTGTGGGAGCTGTGCAGGCAAAGCACGTTTGCTGATGAATGGGCCTGCTCTGGAACAGCCCTGCTTTGATTCCACATCCACACACACACACACACACACACACACACACACACACACACACACACACACACACACACACACCACAGCACACTACACCCATAAAGAGTGTAAATAGACTTGACACTGCAGAAGGATAAGCAGAGACAAAAGTGACAGCAGAATAAATAAATCATCTACTACCACAGCCTCTCTGTAGACAAATCCCTAATGTTTGCAGACTCTGAGGCCAGCAAATAAAGGGCATTCAGAAGTACAAAGCATGGTTAATGGCTGTATTATAAATGCTGACTGTGCTTTCCTTACATTCCTGTTTGTTTGCTTTGCCTTCTTTGTTTTCTTGCTATTTCATGGAAGCTCATCCCTTTTCATTTACATTTGATTTCCTACAAATAGCTGTGCTCTGTTTTATGTATTCATGTTTAAAGTCATGTTTACTTCAAATGAAAGAGACCCCAGACATTCTTAGATTACTTCTGGCAGCGTACTTCAGACATCTGGTTTGCTCTTGTCCCATGCAGAGAGGAGTTAGGAGCTCCCAGGCATTCAGACCACTGAATGTCCTTCTTGAAGCTCACACCTCTTTCTGACATTGCTCTCCCAGTCATTCTTCACCTCATGCACTTTCTTACCTGCACCTCGCAAGGACTGCAGCCTGTGCAGGGGCTCTGGTGTTAGACACAGAGGAGCTGCAAGTCCAGTCACTTCTTCTGCAACATCCTTTAACCATTTGCCTCCACCTTTGCCTTATTAAAGCATGGATGAAGCATGGACTTTCCCTATGAGTTTTGAGCTTTTAAAATGTCCCAATAAAGGTAGCTTCAACAATAAAGGCAAGCTTAAACAAGGAGCACCGTCCTCTTAGCAGCTGATGTAATAATATACTTGTGCACCTGGGAAGATGCTAAGTGATCGTAAGTGCAAGGCCAAATTTAGCTTTGTTGTAGTTGTCATAATTTTTGTTTTAAAATCACTTTTGGAAATGAATTTAGACTTCATTTGAGCTGACAACAAGTGAAGCCATGTCTCGCAGAAGCTGAATTAAATGACATGAGGCTTCTTCAATCAGGGTAATTAGAACCAGTGACCATTGGAAGGAAATGGCCAGAGGTTATGGTCTAGAGCCATGATTAAGTCTGGCCTGACATACAGGTATGTAAACCATAACTCAGGATTTCACAGTTAAATAAATGTAAATCAGTTGAGGATCAATCCTCCTTCTTCCTAGAATCATGGAATGGTTTGTGTTGGAAGAGACTTTAAAGATCATCTATTTCAAATCCCCTGCCAGGGGCAGGGACACCTTCCACTACACCAAGTTGTTCAGGACCCCATCCAACCAGGCCTTGAATTCTTCCAGGGATGGAGAATCCACAACTGCTCTGAGCCACCTAAGCCAGTGTTTCATCACCCTCACAGTAAAGAATTTCTTCTTAATATCCAATCTAAACCTGTCCTCTTAGTTTAAAAATGTTATCCCTTGTCCTTGTTCTTTTACAGCATTTGCCATAAGCAGATAACTCAAAAACTTTGAAGTGCAAAAATATCAATCTATGCACCTCTATGAGATTTCTAAATCTGCTGTTCCAGCAGTATGATTTCCTGTTTTTTCATGTGAGCTAGCAAGATCCCATAGTCCATGGGAAACAAAGTGTTAAATTTGCAAAATTTTTCCCTCTTACTCCTCATATTCTAATAGAGCAAAAGGGCAGTGAAGAGAAGATTGAAAAATAAGAGCCAATCCTTAAACCAGAGTTGTGATCAGCAGAGCATAAGTAGTGGTTCAGAGTAAATTTTATAGAATTACAGGCAAAAATTCCATTCAGATATGCATCACAGATTAAACAGAAAACAAAAAAGCACACAATGAGTGCAGAATTCTATTTTCCCAGGGAAAATATATTACCACAGCTTAAAATGACAAAATATCAGAAAGATTTCCACTTCATGGTATATTATTTTATATTAGAAAACTTTTAAAGTGCTTTGGGCTGAGTTCAGAAGGGAAATACTTGGATTCATTATTCGATACCACTTTATACCCTGTGGTAGTAAAACAGGGCTTTCATTGTCCCCTTGGGACTGCTCTGAACACATGTGGCTTGTGTGAACCCCATGAACTGCTGGGGTACAGGCTCTGACAAAGGCTCTTCATTCAGACCTTGTTTTCTCTGAAGCTCAAACTCATCGAGTGAATTGCTTAGTTTCACTCCAGACAGAAAGTAGTTGGTGGCTTTTGTTTCCCTCCACCAGGTTTTGCTCATCAAAATGAGCAAGAGGACTCATTCCCCTAAAACACCGTGGTGAACCCAAGTGAAAAAGAAGGAAACCTAGGCATTTATATGGAAATGCATTATGGAATCTGCTCAGTGATGCAAAAAGAAAATTAAAACCCTAGCTGATAACTTGGATTGCTTTACTGGTATGACATTTTACAGCAATAATTATTCCTTTCCTTGAAACCACACTTTCTTAGGAAGATTTTAATTAGAAAGTTTCTCTTTCTCTCTGTTGTACTCATGGTACAGAAAGGAAACCCCTCAGGGTCCCTTCTATCAACTTATAAAGTGCTTTCTGCTTTACATAAAATATGGATGTCTGACACTGAATATGGGCACAGTTTGTGTTCTTTGATTAGCTGAGGTCACACAACTTGTGTGCATCATCTCTGTCTCCGTTCCTGTAGTAGAGTATTTAAATCTTATCGTGAGAAGCAGTGAGCACAGGAATACAATGAAAATCACTCAAAGTGCCCTTCAATACTAGTCTGGAGTTGTGTTTTTCCTTTTTAAGACGTATGAGGCTTTAGAGACATTTTGGAGACATGTAGAGCTCAGAAGGTTGACCTAACTTGTATTCCTGATACAACCAATTATCTTTTCTTTAAACATAAACAACTTCATCCAGAATATGAATCAAAGAACCTGCCAGTGTATTGTAGTTACTTAACTATTAGGAGAGGCTTCTGGTATGTTAGTCTTCGTGGCAATAAAATCTCCTTAGGGAGTGAAAGTAAATTTATGGTGTATTACTACATTTAGTGTTTTCAGACCTAGTTCTGGATTTAGGGGATTTTTTTTTCTCCCTTACGGTTTAATTTATTACACATGACTAGATTGTGGTATTCATAGAATTCATGGGATTATATAAAAGTGTATTGGTAGGAAGTCTCTGGAGGTTGTCTAGTCCATTCCCTACTCCAGGACAACATCAAGTTTTACTCGGGTCTCTGATGATGCAGACTCCACAGCATCCCCAAGGAACCTATTCCATTGTTTAACTCTGTAACGCTGGAAAGGTTTTTCCAATGTCTAACCTTAAACTCTCTCCATAAATTATAAACCATTTGTTTCTTGTCCTCTTCACCATGGCCACGGGGAAGAGACTGCCTGCTTTCTCTTTACAACAGTCACTTACAAAGACCATTGCTGTGTTTTGCATCAATCTTTTTCTCTCCAGCTCCTTCTGATTTTTAGTTATTTCTGTTGCTCTTGTTTGGACCTCACTGGGCTACATGTTCCCTAAAGTTAAGTGGCCAAAATCTAGTTGGATGAAATGACCTGAGGGCTTAAACTGGTTGAGCAAAGGGATAGAAATTATTCTTCAGTTCTTGTATTTAAATTCTGACTAAATGTAACACACAAATCCTTACCTAGAAAGCTGTAGTACCAAGTCAATTATTCCTAGCTTCTGCTGCTGGGTCATTGTAGAATGGAACAGTTGCTTTGTTTGATTTGCATCCTATTTTTCCAGTTCTGGAACACTAGTCCTTTCCTGAAGCAGACAATATGCGATTTAGTTAGCACCACAATCTCTTCTATCATCCAGTTCATTAGCAATGAATGGTATCAGGCCAAGAGAGACCTCTGTGGAACCCACTTGATGCAGCCTTTGACAGTGAACCATGAATAATTATTCTCTTCACCATGGTTTTCTAACCAGTTTTGCACTCACTTTCTAGTAGGTTTCCCCAGTCCACATTTTCTTCTCTTATTTATCAGAATGTTATATGACACAGTGTCACAAAACTTCCTGGGCTCATGATATATCACAACTACCGCTTCTTCTGTATCTGTGAGGTCTATTATCCTGTGGGGGAAGGAAATTATATTGGTGTCACACAATTTGTTCTTGACAAATCCATGCTGGTGGTAACTCATCTCCTCCTTATCTTCTAGATCCTTATAAAAAGTTTCTTTGATTATTTGTTCCAACATTTAAAGTAATATAATGAGAAGAGTTGTCAATTAAACCCCATTTTCCTGCACATTCATTACAGAAACTGCACTAAGATGTGAATTTTGTCAATTTGCCTTTAACCTAATAATAGTAGAAATAAAGCTGCAGATCTCTTTGGAAAGACTGTGCTCTGGTATGAAGTCCATGGTCTGATTCCAATGTCTTTTACTGAACACATTTCTCTTTTTCCTTTCTCTTTTTGTTTTAATAGGGAAATTAAACCAGGGAAATAGAAACCCCAGAAGGTTAATTTTCTCTTTCAGGTCCAGCTGCAGCAGGCAGGTTTTGCCCTGTGGGGAAGAGTGGGCAGAACTCCTCTCACCTGCCAGGTGGCACTGAAGGGAATTGCTCTGTTGTCCCCTCCTGGCAGAGGTGGCACCAGCCTGCATTCCCACTGGGAAAGCACTGATGCCAGTGGGGGGAAAAAGCAGTTGTTGCTGGTGGGGGGACCTGGCAGTGAGTTCCAGGAACAGGGCTACTGGGACCCAGAAAGGGAGGGAAAACTAAGACCCTAAATCAGATAAAGCCCTTAAATAATTTCATTTTATCTGCAACTCAGCAAGGAATGAAACAGATGAGATTTCGTCTGGCAGAGTCATTCTTTCCTAACCCTGCTTTTCTTTAGATATCTAATGAGATACATACAAGCTGTAAGGCTTGTAAGGACTCTTTGTATTCAATAATCATCTCCAGTTAATATTTACTGCACGATGTGGCAGGCAGAAGGGAGTGACCTTCCCACTGCTCCCTCTGCCTTCAGCCTCCCCCTGGAAGGAGGCAGGCATGGTGAGTCCCCTGGAGAAGAACTTTCCTCCAGTCCCCAGCCAACTTCAAAAGCTGCTTGCTGTGATCTAAGAGGTTAATACCAAATACAGAGTGCAACCCCTGACAATAAATCTCCACTAACAGGTCTTAATCAAGTACAGAAATGTTCTACATTTCCTCTGCCTTAAAAAAAAACCAACAAAAAAACCCCACAAAACCAAAAAAAAAAAAAAAACCCACCCCCAAAAAACCCCCAAAACCAGCACCACCAACAAAAACACCCAACTGAAAAAAAATTAACAAAGAAACAAAACAAAAAAATAGAGGCAACAGAGAAATTGTATAATGAACAACTTTATTTGGTTTGGGGACTTTTATTGGGTGCTAACCTGTATACAAACTACTAAATTTAATACACTGGGATGCTTCCCAGTATAGATTTCAAGTTGATGAGCATCAAGCCAATTACATGTAATCTTTTGGTATAGGGCATATCAGGCCTTTTAAACAAAAATACTCAGAGAGGAGTAAATTTAAATAAAAAGATAATCCACATGGTCTACTCCACAGCCAGGCAAAGTAAATGAAGATTTCTTTTTGCTAGCACTCCCATTTAGTCCCCAAACCATCCCCCCAAATTAGATTCTAGGTTGTGCAAGGTTTAAGGTGTGTGCCTGGACAAAGAGAAAGGAGCATCCTGCACTGCCATGTGTCTGAAGCTTTCTATTATTTAGCAGGAATCATTAACCATTCCTTTGTTAGACCATGCTGCCTGTGAAAGCAAGTTCAAGCACATTCAGTGCTCTATCCAGTGTGTTTTACACAGGGGAGCTACAGCTGTTTGTGCAGATGCCATTTGTACAAGCTCTGAATTGCCAAGATTACAGCTATGGCCAGTTGTAAAAATAAGAAGAAAGTGTATCCAGTGTCTCTTTTATTATATGTTTTAATTTGTCTGACTAATTAAAAAAATTCCTATGCTGTTCTTGCTATCCCTTGTAAGGTTTATCTTCCCATTCCTCCACTTCCCCTGATTTTCCTCCAAAGCTTTGCAGATGACATGAAGCAGAGCTATTTTCCTGTTCAGATACCTGAGGTGTCCCATGAACAGATTGTGAGTAAACAAGAATATTGGAGATGTATCCACTATTGCAAATTTTTGCAAAAAATTACCTTCCAGTACAGGATATCATATGTGGGGCTTTTTAGGTTTATGTTGAGGTGTAGAATTGTATCTTCTAAAGGAAGCCAATGAGCTTCCTCGTTTGGTTTTTTTGTTTGAAAAACATTTCTGGAGAAATATTTTGGGGTATGGATGGATTGTGATGAGCGTATTGAATGAATGTCAGAATGGAAAACAAAAACCAGATATAACACATGTTTGATTTGGCATGTTTGCTGCTGTTTTCTTCAGTTTCTTCATCCACTAGGAAAAAAAACCTATCTTTAACTTGCCTAGTTTTTTACTTCCTTAGTCATTGCCTTGTCTGGCACAGGAAAGGAACTCTCTCCTTGAACCCTCCTCTCACTCAAGGTAGTGGAGTTCTCATTGGAATATGAATCACCCAATTTGTGTGCTCATCCTTCCCTTCCTCCAACTATTTCCATGAGGAAGTCATGACCTTGCCTGCATGCTTGCAGGAAGACAGTGTTCTTTGGGTTAAAATGCATAGCAAAATTAAATGATTTTTAAAACTGAGTCAATGACAGTAGGGATTTTTTTGCCAAGCTCATCATGTTGTGTTTCACATGCAAATCTCTCTCCTCATTTGATGAAAACCACCAGTTTCTCTAACCTTCTTTTTAAGTAGGTATTTTCTATAATTTCCTGTATATATGCCATACTTGACCACAGTTTCATGTTATGACTAATGAAACATAATCATAATCATAATAATAACCATCTTCTTAATTTACCCAGCACCACTGGCCAAGCCTCCCAACCAGTCAGGGAAAGAATTAGGTCTTCTCATTAAGAGTCTAACAAACTGAAGGCATGATAGGACACAGCATAATAATCTCACCAGCCTGGAAAGTGAATAGGTAAGCAGTGAATGGGGATTAGTTCTGGAGATCTCACTGAGAGGGTTTTTTCAGGTTCTCCCCAGGAAAAGAAAGAATCTTTTGAGAAATATTGGCACAGAGAAATGCATGCCTGCGTGTGTGCCTTCAACACAGAAATAGCTGAATGGCCAGCATCCCCGAATTTCAGTGAAAGTTAGATAAGTTAGATACCTAACTGCTCTTTGAACATTTTCAGGCTTCCTGTTTGGGTGATCAAACATCACAGCCACTGCTCCAGCAGGTAAATTCAAGAGCATGTGAAAACAGTTCTATTTATTTATTTGGATTTTTATAAGTACCCAGGTAGGCTCAATGCCCATGCCTGACAGTGCAGAAGCTTTGTTCAATGAAAATGGATGCTTCTCTCTGCTTTCAATCCCTCCTCTGCTCAGGGTGACATCTTTGTTCCTACATGACACCTTGTGTACTCTTTGGTTGTTCAACAATTACACAGCAGGCTTTACACAGACAGCCTAACCTTTGTTACCACCATTAAAAAGAAATAACCATGCTGTTTTCTGCAATGCTTTGAGGCTCTTTGCAAATTAAAGTCAGTGGAGAGTGCAACAGGCTGCTGGCTCAGCAGCCTTAGTGGCAGGAAGCAAAGTGGAAGCCTCCTCTGCCCTGTCTGTGCCTCCTCTGTACAAAGAGATTTGCCTGGGGTGTGAGGCTGGGAGTCAGTCCACTTCCAGATTTCCATGGGGTCTGTGCCTCCTCCTCCTCTGCTTTGGCAGCTCTGGTGGTGCTTCATGTCCTCAGGGCACTTGTGGCCATGGGACAGGAGCTGTGAAGACAATTAAGAATGACACAGTAAATGAATAATGGGAAAATGCTGCACTAAGGTTGGGGCCACCTTCCCTTCTGTTCTTCAAAGGGGATGTTTTCCACCACCCACACAAATAACTGCAGCACTTCTGTCTTTTTTCCTCAGTCACCCCTTACCTCTCTGTTCTTCCTGAACCCATCCCTTTCCTAGAATTGCTGGCTCCCAGTTCTGCTCCTTGTCAGCATATTGCCTGTCTGCACATTTTCTCCAGCTAGAGCCAAACTTATTATTCAATCAAAACTCAGCAGGAGTTTTGTTGAATTATTTTAAACTCACTGGGGCAAAAGCTGTGCCTTCCTATTCAACATTGAGATACCATGCATATTGATTGTGGCTGAGAGAGAATAAATGAATACATTCATATTGATTACATTTGTTCTTACTCACTATTAGACTCTCTACATGGCCCTGGTAGATTTATGGTTTCCATTTATGACTGTTAGCAATAAATCCTTCTTTTTCCTCCTTCTCCTCTTCCTTTTTCTTTAAGTAAGCTCATGTTCTGCAGAATGAATTTGAATGAAAAGAGTGGATTGTACAATAACTTGTGGGATAAGTTTGATGAGCTGCCTTTAATTTCCCACTCACTTTGAAAAATCTCTTCTTGACACATGTGAAATCCAAACATTCTTCCCACATGCAGTTCAGATGCTCTGGGTCCCCCAGACAAAAGTTTTGTGCCCCAGTGTGCTTTTTCTAATGAGCATGCAATTTCTTCCCTAATATAATTATGACAGATATTACGACTGGGGACCAGACATGCAGAGCGATGCTGCTCTTCCAGCCTGGGAAACCACAGAAAATTTGCATAATTCCAGGTACATATTGGAAAATTCAGAATTTTAAGCAATATGAGCTTGCTTATTATTTTCTTTTTCAGGGCTCTATTCCATATCACATCTTTACTGCAGGGAATGGCATTGTGAAGCTTAGGCATACTGTGCAGACTTAATTTCCAGCCCTTTGGAGAGTGTGATTCTGGTTCATGAGCAGTAATTGAACAATCCAAGTGCATTGTACCTGTATTGCAGTATTAAATTGATGGCATAGAGCTCTGAGCCCTAAGCAAGGCTGACATTTCTGTCTGTCAGCCACACACAACAGATTTGAACAGAATTGGCAAACTGGGGGGAGGCAGAAAAGGGTGAGAAGTGTGTCCTCCTAAAGCAGAAAAGAGGCAGATGGAGTGACCAAAAATAGAATGAAAGAGCTACAGTTTGCGGGACTGAGCAATGACTCTGGAGAAAGAAACATTAAAGGGTATAAATATTGATGGATGTACACAAGTGAAAAAAAAAATGAAGAGGAACGGACAAGGTGAAGAGAAAGTTCATACCCAGTACCATGCAAAAGATATCCTGCTGTTGACATCTGCTGGGCTCAGGAGGAGTCTCCCACAGAAAGATGGTAAAATCCCCTCACTCAACACATTTAAAAATAGACTAAACAAACCTCAGTGATCCAGACTCTCACCCCTTTACTCACATGGGCTGTAACTCACTCCAGCAGTCATTCTTCCAAAGCCTGGGAACACTTGCAGAATGAGAGGCTCTGAGCTGGATGCAAGGCAGAAATCCAGTCCTGGGCATCGCAGCAGATATGGATTCGATGAATTATCAGCTCTTTTCATGACCAGAGCACTGCCTGGGCACATGGTCTGGGTGCATCCCTTCCTGCCTGGGCATGAACTCTAGACAAAGACTTAAAGCAAGGCTTGTATTAAAAAGCTTTGCAGGATCAGGACTTGGAGGCTGAATGCAGCAAAATACAGGAGTGCTCTGCCTCACTTCATTCAACCTCAGCTGAGCTCTGACAAATGTATGAACTAACTTTCCTCCCTACTCAGCTCTGAGTGATGACAGTATCTTTATGATCTTCAAGAGGAAGTTACCATTTGCTGATAAACATCTCTCCAAATGTACTTAGTAAAAAGACACATTCTTTTGTATACATTTAATTACAGGAGAACAGATTTTGTCCAAATAATTAGGTAATTTAAACTGTGCAGTCTTTCTCAGAGAACTATATTTAACCTTCATTTGCATTTAATTTACACATCACAGTGCCCCTAAAGCAGTTCTGTAAGCCAAAACACTGATCAAGTATTTTTTTAAATGTCAGATATTACTTAGTTGTGGATAGCGCTGAATTTGTTTTTAGAGATAACTTCTTTTGATCTGCTGGTTTGCTTTTTTTTTTTGTCTTTCCCATTGTCATGTTCCTCTTCATCAGAGGTTTAATCCATACAACACTGGAGTTTGTAGGCAACTGAAGAATTCAAAGAAGATACGTGGGGGAACCCTTCAAAAGTTTCATAGTATTAAACAAGATACAGATTAGTGTCTTGTCACTACAGCAGCTGGAAGGAAAAAAAGAAAAGACATTTTTGAATTCAAGTATTATTAAAGGATTATAAAATATTTGCATGAAGTGAGAGGAGTGCTGTAAGGGGTGATCTTACAGCACTGATATAAAACTGCATAGTTTTATTGGCTTTAATGCACCACATGCCTATTCTGATTTACTCAGCTCAAGATCTGGCTCTATATTTCTAAATGCATCTTACACTACAGGAACATAGGTAATTTTTCTCCTGACTTGCTCTTTCCTATTGTCTTGGACCTGTAAATTATACTTATCATGTTCCCAAGCAGTGCTGTAAAAGTAAACAGCAAGAGATGGAGTCTCACAGTTTGGATGAATTATATCACAAACTACGGTGGGTCTGACCTATATTAAACTAGTCCACTAGAACAAGCTTTGCAGGAAGTGCCTTGTATTTCAAGGTTGTCTCTAAGGCTGATTCTTAGTTTTAAAATAAATAGGAATTATTCTAAATGATCACCAGAGTGTTATCAGTCTCTTTGGAGAGCAAAAGCTTTGGAGAGCTTTCTCAAGCAAAAGCTGAGAGAGCTCCACCGCTCAGCCATAAAAACAATAGAGCTGGAAGACCTTTCCTGTGGCAGGATCTCCCACTGGGTGACAGCAGTTGAAAGTACTTACGATGATTATGATTAATTTCATTAGTGCTCGATTCACTTTAATACTTTTCTCCCTCTATCTCTGAATGCAGATAATTTTTCCCTGCAAGTAAATCCAGGGTGACAGTTTAATAGGCTCAGACATGCTTAGATCCGAAATGAGACTGTAATATTAATATACTATTGACCAGTTATGGATTAAGCAAACTCAGGGCACACTTAAGTAAATGATTTCAGAGGGACAAGTTAATGTGCTAAGTGGTTCACAGGCAGTGATTAAAAATATTTTTCATTTACTTGGAAATTAATAGGTTTCTTTAATTAATCTAATAAAGCCAGCCTATGGAATATTACAAATTTGGTGTGTGCTTTAAAGGAAGATGATGACTTGCTGAATCTGGAAATCCCAGTGTTGCTTACAAAGGAATCAGTCACAGATAAAGCTAGCCTTGCAGATGGCCAGAGCTTCCAATGGGCCATCTTCCACAAGTTTTGTTGCACTTATTCATTGCATGAAGAGCATTATGAGTCTAGAAATTAAAAAGTTGACATCATCAAAATCCTATCTATGCATTTAAGATTCATCTACGTGTCTTTGGGGATTATTAGTACCTGGCCACAACTGTATCTAGTCAAATGAGTGTTTTTTCCTCCATCAGACTTGCATCTTTCACATCCAGTTGAAAAAGCAATTAACAAACTTGACTGCAACAAAATTTTTGCAAGAAAAGCAGCCTATGTGCCAAAAAGTGTTAAAACCTTGCAGAAGGAAAAGAGGCAACAGGATGATGAAATCAGCTAAAAGCTTTGCATGAGTTTGATTTGCCCAGAAGATGCTCAGATAATATGGTTATCTGAGATGTATTAATAGACCACTGCCGCCAACTTTATGCTGGAGAGATTAATTTAAAAGATAGTGCCTCATTAATAGTCTTATGGTGGTTTGTATTGCAAAAGCACTGAGAGACTCCATCTGTTGAATATTTTACATGTGTCAACACAGGATCATCCTGGCCCCAGAGCTGGATAAACTCAGAAAATGCCCCTGTATTTGCCCATTCCTGGATGGGGATCAGGGAGTCACACAGAACTCAATAAATGCTCAGAGACCACTGCTCTGAATTAGCAGTAGATGATGGAGTGACCAAAGTTTTCCCCGAACTCTCTGTTGTATGTTTACCTCACCGAGCCCAGCTGCAATTCCTCTGGTGGAAAGCTGCACTATTTCCACGGCTATCCAACCTGACTTCATCAAATCCCACCCTGGTGATGACCTTCTCTTTAGGTAATCAAAACAGAAGATTTTGTTATCTTTTGACCCCTTTTCTCCCCGTCCTGCCATGCAATCATTCCAACGTTAATGATGTTGTCTCTTCTGAGAGGGAGACAATTGTACAATTCTGAGAATTGTACAGTTCTGAGAATCAGAAGCTCTTTGGTTTAACCACTTCAAGGCCCAAGAAAAGGACAAAAGAGGGACCAAAGACTTCACCTTCATCTCTCTGCTTTTGTGCTGTTATCCTGAGTATTGCAAGATAGGAACCTTTCTCTCTGGTTTTCCCAGCAGTTTTCACATCCCTATACCCAGGTGGAGATGCCTCTTTTGCCTGCCCCAGCTGTTCCTCAGTGAACCACATGAGTTAAGGAAAATGAGTATCTTCCCCAGCTTGCTGTGGGAGAGTCAGTATCAAAAATGTAAGATCAGCTCATTTCTACTTCTCTGGCAGAAGCTCCCACATCCTCAGTGACCTGGCAGCCATGAGAAATGTCTGACAGAATGATTAGTTGTAAGAGGGAAAGAAGACAAGGAGAAACAGACGTTTGCCTTAGGTCTCCATGTTAGAAGTTCTTGCAGAACCAAGCTCAAGCTATTCTTTACACTCATCCCTCTTGCCCCAGGAACTTTTGCTTTGGAAAGCTTTCAAAGTTTTCCATCCAAGTTAGTTTGGGAATAAACAAAAAAAACCCCAAACCATATATATATTGCTACCAGAGTTGAGAAAAACTTTTTGGACTCATTCCATTCCCCATGTATGTGGATGTATCTGTGTGTGTTTGTGTGGTAGGTGGGGAGGGAGGAGAGGGAAGTACTTTCAACTTGCCGATGGGTTTTCCAGTGGGTGGAAAAGGCATTTGAAATCCACAGAGCCAGGTTGGGTTACAACTGCTGAGGATCTGGGGCAGGCAGCTGTGATGCTATGCAGGGCTGTGGTTTGGAGAAACCTGTACAGAAGGAAAAGCTGAAAGAGATGTTTGGTAGCCGGACCTGTTTCTTTCATGTGTGAAGGACAGCTGTGCAGCTGCAAGGGGCAATGCCTGGATGCCTGCAAATTCATCGGATATGTGCAGTTTCTCTCTCTTTTGTGGGTCAGATCAGAGTGTTTGCCTTCTCTGAATGTTTGCGGTGAGCTTTATCTGAGTTGTGTCTGCTCCTTTGCATTTGCAGCTGAGGGGGGCAAAAAAAATGGGTAATTATTGCTGTAGGCAGTTCTGTCATCAAGTCTGGATTGAGACAGCCTGGGAGAAGCCTTGAAAAGCCACTCTTCTGAAGCAGACCACAGGTAGATGAGGTTTGCTGCAGGCAGACTTTGCAAGTGTGCCTTCCCTTTCGGAAAAAGAAAAAAGGGAGAATCACAGTATCTTATTTCCTTCATGTCTGAAATAAGCTGAAATAGGGCAGCTTTGCAAGCCTGTGTGTACAAACAGGGCTACAGTGAAAAGGGATTATCATTAAAGTTAGCTTCGTGGTAGTGATTCTTCAAGTCTTTTACTTCAAATGGTTGCCTCCTGAATGCATTGAAGTTGAAAGATGTCACTTGATTGCCAGAAGCATGGAAGTCAATAAATCAGTGGCATGCAAAAGACTCATGGAAGGGAGACAACTCTTATTTCAAGTTTTCTGGAATGCAGAAAATTCTGGATTAGAGCCCTAAATGACAGCTGTGGGACATTAGCAAAAAAATGGTAATGTGAAAACTGGGTAAAATACCATTTCTCATTCCTTGTCATCCCATTCACCTTTCCTGAAAGCCTTGGTGGTGTAATGAGGAGAAAGAAAAGGTGAGGCTGCAGGTTTTGCTCCCAGCTCTGCTCCTAAGGTACATGTGGATTTCAACCGATCTCTGTGCCTAAGAGAATCTTTGCATAAAACTTGTATCTCTGTAAGACAGGGCTCTCCCTTTTTAGTATGACATTTATCTAGCAAAATTTCTGGATAACTATTCTTAGATACATCCCATTTCTTAGAATAAGTATGCTTCATTAAAGATATCATGAAGCTTACTATTGTCCTGTAAAAGAAGTATGCAGACAATGAAAGCTGCAAATTCAGTGTAATTTACTTCAGGTGATGATTTGGCCTAAACCAGAAACCCTATATCCTCTTTCAAATTTGTTCAAAAAGAAAAGACATGGCTTGTCCAGCACCATCTGACATGGAAAGTCTCTCAGTTCCTCATCAGCCCAGGAATCCAGGCTTTAGTAATGCCTGGGATTTGATTATGCTCACATGACTAGTTTCTGAGAGGAGCTGGTAAACTTCGTTTTGCTTCAGTTATTGGTTTCTAAGGCTAGGAAAGGTCAGGATAAACCATCCATAAATGCAGCAGCGATTAAAACCTCACTTAGCTTATTGCACAGTATGTAATTGTTCATCCTATGTCACATAATAAAATCCGATGGAGATAACTGCCTGGCGATCCTTTCATTTAAAGGAACAGTCATGCACTGCACCTACTGCTACCTACATGCACATCAGTGCTGTTTCTGTTCACATAACAGCTGTGCATTGAAACAGGGGATGTATTGACCTGAATGGTGTCATGGTCTGTCACTCTGCTACTGCTAACTTTGTCTTATAGTTCTCACCAGGACAAAACAGAAGAGGAAATTGTCTGTCTGATGATGATATCCTTAAAAGATAGCTGATGACACTGCCTTTGTGGCTTACAGGTTCTCCTATGTGTGAGGAAAGCTGAGAAATGTCATCCAAGCATTTAGAGCTCTATTTTCCTAACAGCTCAGCTTTTGATTACTGCCAAAAAATAGCAGCCAATTTTCCAAAGAGCTCCATATAGAGAGTGTTTCTGACGTAATATTGGCTTGAAAATGAGGCTATGGTAATTCTGTAAGGAGCTATGCTGGATGGATTTAGAAAAGCTGGGTGTGCCCAGAGCCCTATTAAAAGTCTGCCACTGTGATAAACCAGTGCTATCCCCTCCAAAGCAGGTGTCACTACTGTACAATTCATTGCCTCTCCATGCCCTGTGTGCTTCCATTAAAACCTGGCACTGTATTTGTTCTGCATACACTCCCTGGAACAACCTCCCCTCTCCCAGGTGAACTGGAATCCAGCTTCCCTAAGCCTCGAAATGCTATACAGATTATCACAGCCATAATCTCTCTCTTAGCTTTGGGTCTTTAGTAAGACAGTCTGCAAATGCAGAAGCTAAACACTACAGAAAGAAATCTGCTGCTTTTGTTCCCTGGACTCCTGACTTAGTCTGCCACTCACCCAAAGCCAGTTACCTGCTTGGCAACTGATAAATACAGATCAGGGCTGCTTTTCTCTCCTCACTGCAGGTACCCTGAACCTTTTAATGTATCCTTTGCTACTGAGGGCCCTCTCTTTGGATAAATTCTCTTACACAGTCAGAGCTAACGTGGCTGCTACTGTGTGCCCACCTTTTAAAAGTTCATTCCCGCTGCTTGCTTTGCAGTCACCGCTTTTGCTGCCAAAAACCACAGGGCAGGGTACACCAGGGAAAGGGAGCCAAAAGTGAAGCTCCCAGCACTGCCAAAGCAGCTCTCAGCCAGCAGACAAACTGCTCTCCTTGCTGGGGTTTGGAGCAAGGAAGCTGCTGTGTCAAACCATACCTTATGATGTTGGTAAGCAGCTGATGACGTATAGGGCCGGGGAGTTTTGTGTCTAAAGTCTGATTTGGTTTGCCTTAAGCACTATCCTCCTCAGAATGTGCCACCATTTATTCAGTATTCCCATGGAGATGTCTGCCTAGAGCCTCCTTCCCTTCCTTCTCAGAGGTGTGTGCTAAGCCTGATATTCTGTGTAGTCTGGAAGAAGACCTTTTGTCATCCTCAATCAAACCCAATGAACCAGTGGATCTCTAACTGAACAGCTCAGAAACCAAGATACCCTCAAAAAATGTGTAAATGTTCTTGCAGAATCTTTTTTAGGTTACTTCTGCTATACTCCAGAGTATATATAAGTACCTTGGCAGGGAGAATGGTGTCTACCTCCTACCTGTGCCTGGTAGGAGTTACAAAAACACAGACTTCTCAGTACCAAAATCCCCCACCCTGCAGGCCTAATGTTCAACTAAACATTCTCAAAACACACCTACAACTCTGCTACAGAGAGCTGACAATTCAAAACCACTTTTTGCATAATATGCTGATGCGAGGAAACTTTGCAGGAGGGCAGGAAGCAGTTATGGGGCTCCTTGAAGAGCAAGCAAAGGAAAGTACAACTCTGGGCAAGTGAGGGAGGCTGTCATGAGAGAGAAAAAAATCTGCCTTGGTCCTAGTCTCTAGAAAATTTATGGAGCAGGAGCTGGAAGTCAACTCCCCCTCTGCTTGCCCTAGCCCCAGGTGTTGGGCTTGAGTTTTCTCTGGCTTATTCTCCTGTGCCATGGCTTCATCCAGGGCAGACAATATTGTGAAATATGAATGCGGCTTCCTGTACCCCTAAGATCATGACTTGGGCATTTAAACAGGAGTATTTAAGGATTTAAGTCACAGAGATATCCAAACCTCAGCTCTGGGCAAGGTCTTTCTGCCTGTGAGGAATGTAATGCTTTGCACACACCTCAGCTGACCTGGCTAGTGTTTTCCCATGAATCCCATTTCTCGGGGCATTTTATCACGAAGCCCAGGTTCCTACCTTAGGTTTAACCCAGAGCTCCTGTTTCATGCTCACTCCTTGCCTTCAGTACCTCTTGATGAATGCTGAGGTGAGCAGCAGCTGTGCACAGAGCAGCTACAACTGTTATAAAAGGGTAGCTCAGGTGAGCAGCCGATGGCAAAGAGCAGCAGAGCATCTTTGAATTACAGCTGGAGCCTGAAGGAAAGGCAGACCTGGAGTGGAAACAAAACCTGCAGTGGTGAACACACCACAGGAAAAGACCCTGCAAGATCTAATTAAGGCTTAGGACTCACGGAGAGATTTGAAGGAAGAATGGGCATCTGGGGACAGGGTGTGTTGAAAAGAAAGAAGATCAAGAAAATAATCAATTTGGGAAGGAAGAAGTCTTGGCTCATTAGATCAATTGCAGCTATAGAATTTAAACATCCCTCTCCATTACAAAAAACAATGAGGAAAACAGATCAGAGAGCATAATATTTTGGCAGCACCTGCTGTCCTCTGAAGAGGCAGATGCTGCCAAAATATCAGCCTCTTATCCTCTTTCTTTTGTTATTCTGATGGATCGAATTAAATCTGGTGTTTAACACAGGGTGCCCATGCCAGGGCTCTCTGCTAAGCATTTCATGCAGCCTGGGGTTGCAATCACATTTTTTACCTAACTCCTGATTGCATATACTGGCAAATGTCCTTTTCTTCCACAATTAAGCTAAAGGATATGTATGAACAACATTTCTGAAGTTCAAAGTTGACATGAGCAAAAGAGATTGGCAGGATGTACTGAATTGGCAGCAGACAATGTTTTTTCCCCCAAACCCTCCCCAACACAGTGTGTGATGCATCCAGGATCTGCTCTCAGTGTGAGCATGGGTGAGCTTCATTGTCAGGGGATGTGTCCTTCTGTGATTGACCCGAGGCTGTACCAGGAGTCCAGTCAGGGCTGATGTTGGACAGAGGTTCCCCAGACTGCCTGAGCTGAGCTCCTCCTTCTGTGCTTGCCTCTCAGGCTTGAAAAGGATGCTGAAATCATAACTTTTCAAAGTAATGTAATTGCTGAAAGCTTGAGTTAGAATCTTCTCAAATCCGTGTCTACAAACATTTAATATCAGTTCGTGTTTATATGATGTACAGCAGCAGAGACCTTTTTTGTTTCTCCTGCAAATGGAGACTCAGCTGGAGTAGGTGAACAGGTTAGTGCAATACTTAACCTAAAATACTCCTTTTTGTTTAGCTGGGCTACATCCCCAGAATGACCTTTCATGCAATTCAGAAATTTTCTGATGTTTGAATTTGTCATGAAAGAACCTGGAGGGGAGGGTGAGGGAGGTGGGGGGGGAAGAAGGCAGGCAGGCATCACCGTAATTAAAACAAGAAAAAAGTCATTTTCTGTTGTTCTGCAAAGAATAAGAAATTCCTTGTCCTTTTTGGGTACAAAAGAAATCCCACGTACTCGATCTGAGGCACTGTGGTATCATTTGAAACAGTGGATACTGAAGCAGACGTAATATTTGCACTAGGCTGTGAAATAAATAGGCATTTGAAACCGTGTTAGGATGTGAATTTCCATAGTGCCTTGAGGGATGTAATTTTTGCATTATGTGAACAGTTTGGATGAGAAGACCACGCAGTGAAGCTGAACAGCTGTATCCTGCCCACACATCGTGAGGCGAGGGAGAGGCTGGGAGCCCCAGGGAATCCTTATAAGACACCGTGTCCCTGAAGTTTTCCAACAAAGGACTTGTGTGGAGATGTGCTGTCTAGAAATGAGCTTGTGGGACTCTCCCCCCTCCCTGCACCACGCCATGGAGCACACACATCAGCTCCTGCCTACCTGCATTTGTTTATTTGTTTTGACACAAAACACCGCCTGTTGCTTTGAAGTCCTGGGAGCGATGGGTTTCACGCCTATTTCATATCCAGCTTGGGTTTTGCTGCTGAAGGTGGAACACCAGGCCAGGAGGCAGCACTAGGCTGATGAAGCTGTGCAGTGGCACTGGGTTCCTTCTGTCCCTCCTTGGGTGAGCTGAGGGGCTGGTGGGGAGTCACCTCCCTGAGCCCCACTCCATAAACTGACCTCCTGTTGGCTTTTCTCCTCAGTGGAGTGTGTGGGAAACCTCATGAAAAGGGAAGAGAAGTTTTAGCAAACCTGGCACCTCTTAGGGCTTGGGATAGATTTGTCACTGTGCATCTGGCAGCTGGTTTGGGTTTAAGGCTCTCAGCAGAGCACAGTGCACTCCTTGTGTGCTGTTTGGGTAACTGGAGGGTAATTTTTAAACTAGGTGATAGATAAGCTTCCTGCCATTTGCAAAGGCGACTTCTCTGTGGAAGAAACCACCACAACAGCAAATACAACAAAAGACAAGATTCTCTGAATTATTTAGAGTTGCAAAAGGTGTTGAGATAGGAGCTAATTAGGAAAAAAAAGCCTCTCTGCAATGCAATGCCATAAAAGAATAATAAAATTCAAATCTCATTTGTTCCACTTCATGTTTCTCGTATGCATGAACCTCTATAAAAGGCAGCATCTGTGTTCACATTGTATGCCTGAAAGATATCACACAACGACTAATTCAATTGACATTTTTAACTGTTCATTGTACCATATATTTCCATTTACTAGATTCTTTAACTCCTTTTAAGTGCATCATGTATGGAACAGGATAAAATAAGATAGAGCTGTTTACTTCCATAATGAGATTGGTGGAGGGAAATGACAGAGCATTGAGCTGTCAATTTGAGCACCAGCCATACTTGCAGGATTTAAAATAGTATTTGAAGCTTTCCTACCAGTCAGTGATTGTATTTATGTTGTGCTAGTTATGTGGATTTGTGTTGCAAAGAAAAGCATGATGGAGCATTATCTCATTGGAGCCAACAGTTTAGAGATGACTCATCTGTTATGATTTGAAATTAGATATATTATAATGTCAACAATGCCCACAACTAATAATAACATATTTAACTTCGGTGACAAAACTGAGGTTTTCTTTTAATTTTTAGTTGGAGGTGCTCAAGGGTGGTTTTAATATGCCAAGATGCTTATCTAATACAAAGAGGAGTACTGGGTTCCTTTTTGACTGTCCGGTTTGTTTTTTTGGTGGTGGTTTTTTGGGGTTTGTTGTTTGTTTTGTTTAGTTGTTTTTTTTTAATGCTTACAGCTACAAGGCAATCTTTTCTTCTGACTGTTGTTCCACATGGCAAATTCACAATGAAATCAATAGGAATGATTGGTTTTTAGATCCACTGTGGGATTGGCTGCAAGAATACAAATGAAGCTGGAGAACAAAGTCACCTGAGCTGCCTTACAAGGGTGAGATGCAAACACACAAGGCTCAGAAGTTGCCTCACTGTCTCCTTTTCTCTTTCTCTGTTGCCCCAAGGCGAAAGGAGGAAAAGCTTCCCGGAGCCCAGCAGTACCTGCAGCTGGGGGCTGTCCAGGTTTTGCAGCCCAGGGTGCCAGCATGGAACAAAAGGTTTTCAAAGAAACCTTTTGTCACCTCTGGAAGAAGAGGAGGATTTATAGTAAATGCCATGATTTCATGGGCAGAAAAAAAATGCTGAAACATCTTTTGTGGTGAAAATAAAAGTGATTATTTTTAGTTTTATATTTACTATTTTTCATTTATTAATGAGAGCATCTTTCCCAACCACTGTGTTTTTAAATGGGTTATTTTTTCTCCCAAAACAGGGGCAGGTTTAGAAAACAAATAAGCAACCTAGAGAATAAATTTGAAAGATATTCACACTCCTCCGCTTAAGCCTGAGGTGAGCAGTGTGAGTTTGGTGTGGAAATAAAGATACCCAGAGCATCTCTGCAGTGCTGGGGAGGTGCTGGAGCACAGGGGAGGGAAGAGTTTGTGTCCAATCTCCCCATGTGAGCAGCAGGCAGTGTCTGAGGCAGCTCCTACCCAAGAGCCTTTGGAAGCACTCAAGTCACTCTTGCTCCCTGCAGGGAGCCACAGGGTGCAGCCAGACACCCAGCAGCCCTCTGGTGCTGGTTCAAGGTGTGCCTGCTCCAAGGAGGTGTGGAAGAGCCAGCCCAGCCCCAGCCCAGCTGCTCTCCAGCCCCACTGCCCCTTGGAGAGGTCAGTGGGAGAAGATGTTGCATGCTCTGCAAGGGACAATGGCACCACTTTCCTGGGGCACTTGCAGGCTCTGCCCCACAGTAACACATCAAAAACCAGCCTGGAGCTGAGGGAGAGAGGAGAGAGCAGAACGCTGCCCACAGCCAGGGAGAGCTGGGCTGGGATGCTGTGTATCCATAGCATAGCTGCTGTGTGCCAGGGAAGGTGACCCCTCTGATTCTCAGCACACAGGGTCAGGACAGCCCTGCACAGCAGACCTCACTGCTTCAGGATCTGCTCCTAAAACAACATCATGTCTGCAAGCAAACTCTGCTCACTTCTGTTGGAGAATTGGTTGGCAGAGCTATGACTGTCTCTGAGTTTTCTTAAGCACTTCAGGAATGACCTTATACTTTGCTGTCTGCCTGGCAGAACAGGTCTCTGCATCTATTACTAAACCTGAATCACATTAAACCTAATCTAGGTGATCCTAGTGCCCTTTTCTGGCCCCAGAATCTATGAAAAGTATTAATCCCTGGTAGATGAAATAATATTTCTGGACTAATATATTAATGACTCTTTCTTTAAATATTTTAATACCTAAAACTGGCAGTCTCTGTCACTTTCATTTCATTTTGTCTTCCCCAGAACAATAATAAAAAAGTATATATTCAATCTACACAGAAAAACATCCTTAGGAATTTTTTTTTCCTCTACCCTCCTGGGACTCACCAGCTCAGCTGGCCATGATTTTTGATAGCTGTTGGATCCTATTAGCTAGCACTGCAGGCTTTCAAACCTAGTGCATAAACTAGCTTCTCAGCCACATACTTAGCTTCCCATGATTATTTTTGGGAGAAGGTGAATCGCTCCTTCTCAAAGCTGCAGCTGTTGGCCAAAGCATATTCCATTAAATTTACTTAGCACTAAGCCATTACTACTATTCTTGGCAAGCCTCTTTTCTCCTAAATCAATTCTATTTGTCTTGCACAGAGAAACCATGAGGAATGATCAAGCACATTTGCAATCCCCACCACCAGTGAAACCACCACAAGGTAAACACACAGAAATGTACACAAACACACACGCACACATACACACACTGCTTCTTGCCAAAACAAAGGAAGCTGATCCTGAGTTGAATATAAAATCAGACTCAAAACACTTTTAGCTTCATTAATTCTGGCCTCTTGCTTACTGGGATTTACCAGGCTCTAGCAGACCCAGATGCAGATGATCTGAAGACACTGGAAAGGCTGAGCTCATGTTTCTAAAGTCCAGGAATAAGCTGGAAATAACGACAATCATGTCTGAAAACCTGCTTTTGTGGTGTTTCCAGTTTAGTTTTAGCAATGCTCAGAGAGCTGAATGACAGCCCAGGAATAAATAGTCCACATTTTGGGGTGCCTTTTTGATCTTCCCACTGTTGCAAGTGATACACCTTGGCATCCCAGCCCAAGCTGATCAGAGGACAACAGGCAATCCTTGAGGTTTCAAAACCTGTTTTCTTTCCACATTAGAGCAAAGAAAAATAAAATAGAGGTGAGTTGGAGGAAGGCTGTGAATATGTCTGAGTGATCTGAAGGGATCAGATGAAAGAAGGAAAGTGGGTGGGAGGGAAGAGCACCTGGACCATGTTCTGCCCTACCAAGTGCAGAGGGCCCCACATTTGGTCCTGGAGGAGAGAGCCACACTCTGGCCTGCTGAGAAGCACTCAGTCCACTCTGGGTTTGACCCCTGTCCAAGGGATGCTTGGTGGTAACTTTTCACCAGACAGAATTACAGTTCCAGTAGAGCATTTGATGGATGCCACTGTAAAACTTCCCGAGCTTGCTACCTTTGGTTTTTTTTCTTTTCTTTCTGTGTAATCCACCCTTCTGTGGATTACACACCCTTCTGTGCTGAGTGAGACACTGTCATGCAGAGCTCAAAGGTGATTTTTTTCAGAAGCCATTACAGTGACACACCACTCACCAGAAGATGACAAGCACTTTCATCTCACTCTTGTTCTTGGAACCAGGGTGCTTTTTTTTTCCACTTTAGTCAATCATAACTATCCATGGGATTGTATACACTGAGGCAAGATTCCAGATCTTCTCAACTTTTATGCTCATGCTAACAGCTAACACAGAGTTATACTTTGTTTACCCATGTAATGAATGTTTTTTTATGTTACATGAAATAATTTCAAATTAGGCGTTAAAAATTACTTCAGCAGGGCTGATTAAATATTGTTCTTCCTTCCAAACTCTAATTCTTCTCATGCTCAATTGTGACTGAATGCTGCAGGTTCTGATTCCCTCAGGCAGGAGAGAGCTTTGAACTCAGTTCTTCTACGTTGCATTTAGTTGGTGTTTCTACCTGTAAGACAGAGAACAAGAGGAGGATGGTACTTCTTTCTGGTCCATACAGATGAATCCCTCTACCACCTACAGTATGCTGCCTTTTGGAGTCCTCTTTGTCCTCTGAATCTCCACATCTGCTTTGGGAGGAGGTGATGGTGAATAGGAAGTGGGTAGGTGACTAAAATCTTAAACTGTGCCTTGTTTGCCATGATGTATATTTTTTTGGTCCAGTTCCCCATCCACAGCACACCAGCCTGGGCTGGGGGAGGAGAAGGACTGGTAGGAGGGAGGGTTGTCTCTCTGTCTGGGAAGCAGCATTTACCCTTTTTGGGAAATGAAACAAAAAAAATTGGACCAAGAGGGTCTCATTGGTGTGTAGCTGATTGTATCATGCAAGCACAGCAGTGGGGTTGACTGAACTCAAATCCAGTTACATGTCTCCCCAGCAATCTAGAAGACTGAAGAAAATATTATTAGTTAGGAACAGAGATAGAAGCAGGCAGATTCTCTTCTGACAAACAATGATTTCATGCTTTGTTGAAGCAAAAGAGAAAAAAAAAGAGAAGAGAAAGCAGGAGGGGGAAGAATAAAAATGCCAAGTTAAGACTGAGGAAATGCTGTAAATTAACAAAATATTGATCCAAAGCATTAGGTACTGGCAGACTTGAGGAAGCCACTACTACCTCGATGCTAGAAAACTGTGCTTTAGGGAGCTTCATGACAGCTAAGCTTTTCCAGATGTCAGGGAGTTCCCATGCTTGATATTTCTGCAGAGCCACAGGGGTTGGATGCTTTTTTTTCCCCTTTTTCTCTCATCACCTGTTGGTGACAGATCGACCAGAGTTTTACTGGAGCTGCCCCATGAGCTGGTGTGGTGTGAGCCTCACATCCCAGCAAGGAAAATCCCCCAGCACCAAGCTGGTGCTGTCCTATCGACAGGAGCAAACCAAGCCAAGACAGAGTCAGACTTGGCACAAACATCAGCCCTTTTCTGCCACACCTTGGCCTCAGGCTCCGGGGAGTTTGGGTCTGGCAGCTCACCGAGAGGGAACAGGATGGCTGAGAAACACTTCTGAAAGCTGAAAGTTAAAACCTGACAGTGAAACTCCTGTTACTCTTGCCTGACTTGTGGTTTGTGAATGGCTCAATGTCCCATCAAGCCCTTTTCACTGCAGCTCAAAACAGCACAGGCAAGTCTGCTAATAGTTTCGATAGCAACAATTTTCAAAGCCTCAGCCACAATACAATCTGAGGGCCTGATCCAGAGATAATTGAAGTGTTTCCCTGAATTGAATCTGAGCCTAAAATGGCAGAGCCAGAAAGAGAAAAATAAACTCTACAGAAGGGAATAAAAATACACTAGAAAATGAATTCTGGAGGCAGCTCAGTCCAGCTATTGCTGTTCATGGCTTTTTCCTGCCTTTGACAATGCGGCTGAAGGCACTGTGAGCACCAAAACTGAGCATTATTATGGGATGAGAGGCTTTCTAAAGCTGCCCCATTTCCTCATCAGAGGTGAGCACCATCTGCAGCTCTGTGGTCCAGGCACATTCCCACCACCCCATTACAGGGACAGGTTTGACTGAGATGGAGTTGTGCTCAGAGAGCAGAAATCTCTTCTGCACCCCTTGTGAAATTGCTGCCCCTTTGCCTGTCTGCTTGCTTAATGGGTTTTTCCCCTGCCATCAGAAGCAGGGAGCAAACTTTGGGATTGCTGCATAACATACACAGATTACCTGTTTATTTTTCCCACCAGCCTCAGAAAGTTGATTAATTTTAGATTAATTAAGGCTGATTCAAAGCCCGCTGAAATCTGTAATAAATCACTAAAATAAAAACATAATTTCACTTACAGCATTGACAAAATGCCCTTTGACATCTTTAGACAGGCCAAAATTCCACTTCAAGTACATGGATGCTGAACCACAGTTAATAAGGAAGCATATTCATTAGCAGTTAAAAAGAAACAAAGCAAAAAATATCAAGAAGGGTGAAAAAAGTTTATGAAAAAAATTGGAGCAGATGTCAATTGTCCCTGCATTTTATTTGTAGTCTTTATGCAGGATAATTTCCCTTACTTAGAACAAGAGAGAATCCCAGTGCACTTTACAACCTGAAGAATTAGGCTTCCATATCATCACCCTGGAAGCACCTGATTTTAGGATGCCACAGAAAACATTCAACACAGCTGTTACATTTCTGCAACTGTACTGTGAGACCTTTGAGTGTTCTTTGCTCCCAGCATGGAGTGAGTTTGCATCATTGAAGATGCACAGTTTGTGAGCAGGCTGGGAGGGGTGTGCATGTGAGTGTGTGTGTGGGGACACCTTTCTCCCATTTGCACGTCCATTTATGCAGCAGATGATGAGTCATATTATATAATTACACAGATAGAAAGTTATTTGATGTTTAATTTTGCCTAGACAAATGTTAGTTGCTTCCTAAGCAGTATTTTCTCCCTATCAGTATCTTCCTAATAGCTGTGGATTTTTAATTACTGATAATTAGTATTTACATGGAGCCTTTAGCAAACAATTCCTGAAGTACTTGTAGTAATTACATATGTAAATTGTTATGAAAGAAAAATGTTTGCAGCTTGACAAAAGCAAAGCTGGGGAAGTAGGCAGAAAGCAGAGGTCAACTTTTGAATTTTAAAAATGAGGCAGAGGTAGGACAAGGTTCCATGTTTTTCTACACTGTCAGATAAAACAGAACTAATCAGTCAGGAATTTCTGTATGACTGTTTTTTAAGAACAGAAATGAGGACAAGTTCTGTTGATTCTGATTTATTGATACTGACACGAAGAGTTGAAAAATATGTATGTGATGCCTTTTCTTATGTGGCCTTAGCAGTCCCAGAGAAGGGTTGAAGGAAATGTCTTGCTGAGACACTGGGCTCTGTGTGATACTGTCAGAGAGCAGATGGGTTTATAAAACAAGAGACAGATGAAACAGAACTGAGGAATTTCTGCAGATCTCTCAGTTAAGAGTCCCTGAGCAATGCTGAGCTCCTGAAGTCCTTTCTCAGATTTTGGACGGGGCTGCATGTTAGAAATATCAATCACAGACACAGTTCAGATGGATAAAGGGAGATAATAGACTTACAGCACATGTGTGGACAGAGATACAACCTTCTTTCTGTACTGACTGCATAATTCTTGCCTATCACATCTAGCTTTTGCTTCAGCCACAGCTCTAAGACTCAGACCCACGACAGCATCTGTGACCCCTAAATCTCTGCATGCCTCTTGGAGCTGTGATTGTTTCTGTTACTGAGCCCTTCTGGGCTCACACAAGAAGGTTATTTTTTTTCTTGTTAGAAAGGGAAATTAGGTTTCATTACTTATTACAGAGATAAAAGCTTAAGTTTTTTCTCCTTGTGAATGTTTTAGGAACCTGCTGAGCTGATCAGCTCTGTCGTCTGATGAGCACTCTGAAGTGACATGGAGAGTGGATGAATTAAAGGCTTTGTCTGCTGCTTGTTCTTTCTCTCTTTTTAACATCCTAAAAGTCCACTAGGGACAAGCAAATAACAGTCCAGCCCAGGTCTCCCCAGCCACATTTGCCTTGTCAACAACTGCCCAGGAGCACCCCATATGATGCCCCCTTAGATCATCTATTCCATTAGTATAAATTATTAAAATGAAATATTTTACAGGGGGCTACAGACCTATTCTGAATTAATCCTTTATTCCATTATGAGGCAATAAACCTTTACATTTCCGAGAGCTCTTGTCAGACATGCTGCTTCACTCAGGAATAAATATATTCAAAGGTTGGGAGGCTCTTCCTCTATCCCAGTACATTCATATTAATCAGGCTGGTCATATGTAACTCTGAAGATAGGAATCATCAGATGCGCCTTCCCAGAGAAATTTGGTTTACAACTCCACAGGCAGCACAGATCACATTGGGCTCAGGCCTTGGTCTTCTCCAAGGAGGTCTGAGTGCTCTGGCAGAGCAAGCTGGACTCACAGCTGAACTGCTCATAACTTCACAGAAAATAATTAGTTGTTGCCCGATTGGTGCCTGTTACATCTGCAGTGGGAGCTGATTAATCCAAAAGGCATGCCAGGCTTTCCAAACCTGTGATCAGAGGCAGGCTAATCTCTCTGGCAAAAGCATGGCAGATTGAGACTGAACACTGAGCTAAAGCTGTGCCTCTGGCTTCCCAATGCCACGGGATTACTTTCTTCCATTATTATCCTCAGATGGCCAGTATTGATTGCTGCTGTGAATAACCAGGGAAGTGATGAACCAGCTCTATTTCATTTTATATCTATAGGTGAAACGTTTTTCAAACATTTTATGCAGGTATTCTTATTTGGTTTTGGGACACAGAGTAGTGACATTTATACAAGCAAACTCTTCCTAGAGTTAAAACAGAAAGATTTGGATTTAGAAAAAAACACGAGTGAGTAAATTCGAGATTGGGTTTTTTAAAGTACACATTTTCAGTGAAGTCTCATGTTGGGAGTGTGAGTGTGCTGTGTGTATGAATGCTTGCTTGGAATGGATCCCAGTGGCAAGGTCCAGATTCATCAGGGATAAAGGGTCTCCCTCTCAAGTCTTCAAAGCAGTTTTGCAAAATCAAAGGCTTTCAAATCTAAGTGAAGACATATTTTCCAGTTGCCCAGACAGCTTTAACCTCATGCTCATTTTGAGATGATACATGCTTTCATTAGGACTATTTTATTCAGAAGCAAAAAATTGTTGGAGCGAAGAAATCTGACATCTCCCTATGTTTAAGGGCCATCTAAATTAGTTTTCTTAACTCAGTTCTGACTATATGCCACCATATATAGTTATTCCAGCTTTTTTAAGCTATGGGAAATTATCACAGGTAACAATGTGCATATAGTGGGCTAAGGAAAGTGGATGAAATATGAGCTGAAAAATTATTTTTCTCTGTTGAGTAAAAAGAAGATACAGAAAGACTGGACCATCACTCTCCCCCTTTTCCTGGATTTTCAATCCTATAATCTCAGAACTATGATGAGACATCTTTATGGTTCTCCTACTCTGCACACCTACATGTATCAAAGTTTGGATGAAAGGAAAATTTGGGCACCTGCCTCTTACTCAACGGACTGTTCGATTATACTGAAGGTTCCTGAGTTGCCTCAGGCTGTAACCCAGGCCATAACCAAGCCATATCATGTCCCCTGGTGGGGTTTTGCTGATCATAGCACAGGTGTGAGTTGACTTCAGTTGTTGCTGGAGTACATCTGCCTGTTGAACCATCTGCCTGTAGGCTGTGCTGTTCAGTTTCTTCCCTCTTACCCACCTTGGGAGCTGCATGTGTCAGGCAGGGAGAAGAGAGAAGATACATGGAAGTCTTATTTGCAGACCTGAGACAATAAAGCTCTGAAAAGCAAGTACAAGATTTCACATTTCTTTCCATTTTTCTTCCAGCCCTGGCAGTTGGACTGCTTGGTTCTTCTGCTGGAACATGGCATCACACTTCACCCAACGCACTGCCTCCTTCTCTCCTGCTCTTTGTCACTGGCATCACTACAGACCTTGGGGTAGCTTTATCTTTCTGCACCAGGGATCAGTGAATCCCTGAGCCTTGGGCCAAGATTTTCAAAGCCAGCTAATTATAATGAGTGTCTTAATTTGGTAGATTAAAGTGTGGAGGAACAATATAGGCAAACTCACCTCAGAAAATGCTGAGTAGAGGATTACCCTTAGAAGAAGTGAAGGAGGAGCACCTGGAGCACCTTGTCAATGTGCATCATGTCATCCTGATGTATAAGAAATTATTTTATTGATTTAAACAGAATAAATCTATAGGCCATTGCCACCTTTGTACCAGCAGTTATTCATTGTGGTTTGTCAGCTGCTAGCAAAATAAAAGCATATGTAAACATGTAATGCTCGGTGGCTTCTTGTCAGCCTGTTATCCTTAAAGGGCTGTTCATCTCATGGCAATTTACCTTTCTGTTTCTGGACCTGAGATTTTAAACAAACAGTACATGAAAAGATGGAGAACAAGTTCTCCATTCCTCCGAGGTGTGCCTTAGACTCTTACTGACCTAATTTTTAGAGACTTTGATAGGTTTTTAATGTAGCAGCTGGTGTCAAAAGAGAGTTTATAAAAAGTATTTTCATTAACAAGCTCTTAATTTTATTCCCTTTTAGCAGATCCCTGCTCTTAGGGCTCTCTTCATCATAAATTTTCTCCAGTCAGCTTACTCTGCTTCCAAGCAGCGAAAGTATTTCTTTTTCTCTGATTCAAGTATTGATAATCAAATCAGCATTTAGATAATAGAGTCCTTAATGTCCTGAGCAGTTTTAGACAGCTGAGGCAAATTTTGCCATCACGAGCCATGATTCCTTACAGTAGCAAACAATACATCTAGGTTGGAATTAAAATGAGGCCTGTCTTTGGTGTGGAGTGGGAATATAGGCAGCCAGCTAATTGAAATCTCCTCCCATGGAAGGGAAACAAGATATTTTTTCACTAAGAGAATTTCATTTAAAAAAAAAAAAAAAAGGAGGGAAAACCTCTGTGTGAGAGGGTGTTGGCTGTACGTTCAATCATTTTCCATTAATGGTTTGTCTCTTGTCATATTTACACACAAGTGAAACTCAAATGCATGTCAGCAATTGAAGAATAATCAGCAGAGTAGAGCACCTCCTTTATGCTGAGGCCCATAAATCTCACTATGTGCCATTATTGGTGTAAATGGAACAGATGTATTGATTATTTGCACCTTTGTTCCGACTGGAATATTTACTGCAGTCTACAGGCTGCTAGCAAAAAATGCATGCGATAAATTAAGATTACGTTCTGTTCTATCTAGCAAGTGATTGCTTCTGTGGAAAACAGAAATAACCATCAGAGCTATAAACAGATTATTATGGATGAGTCAAAATTACATTTAACACATTTTTACTAGCCTGACTATAAAAAACTTCTTGGAGAAGAATTATTCCCCAATAGGACTGTTTTATTCCTGATAAGACAGGCATTGCCAATTAGTGTTTACTAGGATATTTTTCCTCCTTAAAAACAACAAAAAAAGTTCTGAGGTGGTTGGAAACAGATTTAGTCTATGAGGATTAAGACAGATTTAAATAAAGAGTATTGAAGTAAATTTACAGCAATCCCTTTTACGAGCAGAAATACTATATATATATATATATATATATATATAATGTACCTCTGTGTGTGTAATTATACGTGAAAAATGAAAGTTTTATTTCTTTATCCACATGTGTACGCATATCAATTATCAGGATGCTTTTTATGTGTCACACTGCATTTGCATGACAGCTGGAAGCAGAACAACTGCATAGCTGAAGGCTTCCCGGCAGCATGTGGAAAACTGAACTTGCAACAAATCTGCCATTGCATACATTCGTCTTTTCACAGCCCTCAATCCTAAATTTATTTAAATAAATTTATTTAAATAAATATTAATTTATTTAAATAGTCTAAGTGGTACCCTTAGACCTTCTAGGACCAGAAATAAAATTATAGGCAGAGGAGGTTCCTAATAGTGAAACAAAACTGCTTGTACTTGGCCTTGGGAGGATTTATAAGGTGGTCCTGATCAGAACAGCAAGTTTTGTGTACCAAGAAAGTCTGGCTGTGCTACAGAAAAGTAGAAATAAATAAACCTGACCCACTAATACCACAAAATCAAAACTGCTTTTCCAAATGAAGCCACAGATTTGTCAAAGTCTGTCTCTTGGGGAGAGAAAGGCAGAGGATACAGGTGTACCTCAGTGGACTGGAACTTCCATGTTGCATTCCTTTCTGTGTGCAAATAAGACAAACACACCTGGCATATGCCTGATCACACCAGATAACCACCAGTAGCACCTCCAGTGCTGATATTTTGAGTTAGAGAGTGAAAAATGACCTGGGTTAATCTATTCTGAATACTCGATCATAATTTCTACATGAATTTTGAATGTATCTAAAAGGGAGATATAAAAAAAAAGGCATTAAAATGCATATTAATTTCATCAAATAGTAGCTCATACCAGACTAGTCAATGACTTTCCCTGTTAAAATAATATTTTAGATATTTTCTGTCTTGAATCAGGGAAGGATATTGGTTGCACCATCATGTGGGAACTGTGGATTAATGAACATGGTGGAGATTCACAGGAAAAAAAAGGTAGGACCTGGATTCCAGGGAGAGAGCAACAGAGAGGGTTAAAGGAGAAATATGAGGTTGAAGAAGGGTCATTAGCTGAGTTCCTGAAGGATAAGGTCGGGCACCGATTCTGCTCACTATTTTCATTAATGAGCTTGGCAGGACTATTAGGAAATTAACTAATATCATACCAACTTACTGATGCCAAAGTGCTGGGAGGCACTCAGTGGAGAGAGGAGTGAACTGGTGCACAGAAACTGGACTGACCTCACAATTTCATTTGAGGGCTTGAAATCAAGGGTGTGCATAGGGGAATGGTAATTTTGCTGCACATTAGGAGTTCATAATTATGATTATGAAATGACTATGGGGCAAAAAAGAGGACTGCAGAATATTACCATAATGCAAATAATAATGCTAGGGTGGTCAAATTCACTCTAAAGATATAAAGGCAGAAGTGTTGGTAACAGTGAGGGGGAAGCACAAGCAGAGCAGTGCAAAGCCCTTGTGCACTGTATGGTTGCCAAAAGGAGAGATGATTTCTGACTGCTCTAGGGGCTGGGAAGGGCAGACAGCAGGGCTGGGAAAAGCAGCACCTACTTCATGAGAAGAGAGCAAAACAGATGAATGGTTTGTCTTAGGGGTCACTTATGGGTTCAGCATGAGGAGGGAAAACTTCTTTTCAAGGTGAAGAACCTTCTTGGTGTCAACCATGTGGGAGCACACTTTGGAATCAGAACACAGTATCTGACCAACTCAGCAAACAGCTTCTGAAACAGCTTCTTGATTAAAGACAGAGAAAACCTGAGGTTTTCAAAGGGATCACATGATGTGGGATAGGTGGGAACTGCATCCCTGAGGACCCTTTCAGTCTGGTGTGCCTGTCTTTCTGTGCTCTCCCAGGTCTGTGTACAAAAAAATGCATTGCTTTCCTGGAGTCATCCTTCAGGAATATTTCTATTTAATGCCACAAATCTAGGAAATACTTGCCTTGGAACTAATTTTAAGCAAAGATCAGAGTCTGCTTATAAGTTTTTCAGTGAAAAGATGGTCTTGAAAGACAGGTCTTGAAAACATATCTTGGATAGAGCAAGGAAGAACACCTGTGTCAGCTGTATTGTGACTTTTCTCCAAGCTCCTGTCATGTTCAAATGGCTGAAGAAACAATGAACATGGGCTTCCTGAGTCAAATCTATTCCCTCTTCTCTGTTAAGAGAGAAGGGAATAGAAATTCCAGTTTTGAAATTCTTCTAACTACTCTGAAGACCCGCACTTTTTTTTAAAGCTGCCTTAAAATAGGGTAATTCTGTTGAAAGCACTTAATCTTTCCCCATAGAAGGCTGTTAAAATGGAATCTAAGGACTCCATGAACAGTTGAAGTTATTTGTTTGCAGTTGTGTGCACATCAGAGGTCAAATAAAAGGGATTCTTTCCACTGCCTCATAACTCTCTGAGCATCAACTTTCGTTCTCTAGCAATAACAGCTATGAATATTGCAAATGTCTGTTTTTAGACATACATTGATGGGTTAACTTGGCTCAGTAAAAGGTAGGGACTACATGCCAGTATATATCTTTTCTGTAGTGTCCAGAAATAAAACCAGAAAAGTGCCAGACACACAAAGAATGCCAGGATGCTGCTAATACCACACGTCCAAAGCAAACCAACTGTTAAGAACTGAGATAAAACCAGGCCCAAAATGTAATAGAAACATTAGCTATTCCCTACCACCCTACCAGCCAGAAATCTCAACGTGCATGAGCTAACAATGTGAGAAATGTAAACCACATTATCAGTCACATTTAGAAGTTATTATGATACTCTTTCCGTCACTGCACAGACAGCCAAGTTCTGACAGCTCTGGCTAGTTAGCAGACTGCATCACTCATCATAATTATGCATCACCCCTCAGTAAACAGAGAGATATGCTATAGGCGAGGCTGCTAGCACAGCCTATTAATGTTGCCTGCCACTTCCTCTTGTTAGAGCCTGCATTTGGAGACTCACAGCTTTGCCAATGTTTAATCTTCCCTATTGAAAACTTCCAGACCCATGTTTCATGTGCAGAAAATGTGGGGGGAAAAAAGGAAAAAGAAAGAAAAAAAAATCAATTTAGAGCAGCACTCACAAAAGTTCATCTTCCCCACTTACACTGAAGCCAGAGCTCTGCAGAGGGCAGGGTGAGGGAGTGATGAGGTTATGAGGAGAGATGAGGAAGGATTGTGCTCCCTGTTGCTGTCCCTGTCCTCTCATCTTTGTGCTATGCAGGACTGTCAGTAGGGTGAGTAGTTTAATGGTTAAACATGGCTTTGAGATCCTAAGATGTAGAAGAATGCAGGGAAGGAGGGAATAAGTGGGCTTAGAAGGGAAGGAGTGTCTGGTTTTAGCTCTCATCATGGCCTAGAGTGAGCCATGGCAGAGTCACAGTAATTGAGACATGGTGGGGAAGAGCTGGGTGGCTGTGCAGCCTCTCCCTACCCACCAGCACCACAGAGGAGCCCAGCCTGAGCCTGGTGATTGAAATTATCAGAAAAGAGTTTGCTATCTTGATTCGGAAAGCTCTTCTGTCAGCTTGTGTTGAAACTACCAGATCCTTCCAGTTTGAACTCTAAGCAAAGCAAATGAGTCAAAACTCTCTGAGATCTGCAGGCTGTGAAAAACATGCCCTGCATTTAATGATTTCTTTTCCCTTCTTATTTGTATCCTGAGCATTACAGTTCTAGCATAATAAATGTTTGAATGATACTATAAATATTGATCTGGAAGGAAGCTGATAAAAATGAAGCATTGTTATGAGCATGTCGTGGGGGTTTCAGAGTGAATGTATTGACTGATGTGCTTCACCGATTCAAATTACTGATATCCACTGGTTCGTTTTCAGGGGTTTGTAATCATATCTTTGAAGCATAACAAATCAATTGGATGCATAAAAGACTTCTAGTGAAAAAAATCACAAGGATGCATTTGAACAAAACACGTAAGCCCATGCAGAATTTTTCAGAATCAGCACTACATTTAGGAGAGACAACAACACACCATGTGTGATCTCTGAACCATTGTGACTGTGATGAAAACTAACTATGTCTAAACTTTATCTAATCAAGTACTCAGTAAGTTATACTCTGAAAAGGGAGAAAAGTTTTATGGCCAGAAAGCAAATAAAAAAGAGAAGCAGGAGTTTGAAGGAAAAATTGAAAGAAAACAGGGAAAACCAGCTGATATTTTGCAGTGCTGGGAAAGATGGAAATAACTGAGGATGGGCCTGACCCAAACTCCTTGAGCACTTTCCTTGGAATTTGTACTGCAAATAAGCAAAATAATTCCATGGGGTTGTCCCCAGCTGTCCAGACTGATCATTTGTACAAAGAAAACAGGCATTAATTTGCTATTTCCATCAGCAGCAAATTGCAGGCTTAGTGTCTGAAAATGAAAAATCATGGCTACAAAAAGCAAGACTGCTCAGCTGAAAATCATTGCAATAATGAATGCACTTTAACACATCTGTTACCTCTTCTGGCTAAGAAAAGTATCACTTACAATAAGTAGAATGTTAATTTTGGCTCACTCCTGTGACTTTCAAAGACCTGGATCATCTATTTAAAGGCACATAGTCCTCATTAGAAAAAAATCCACTTCTCAGGACTTTTCACTGAATGGTATCTGTGTATCTGGGAGTTGCCATCAGTGTGTGTCCTTTGGTGTGGAGTGAGTAGGAGTAGTGAAAATTAACTACCTTGTCCTTTCTGATTTTGAGTGCTGTGCAGACATTATCTTGGATGGGAGAGACTTTGGAATTTCCCTGAAGCCAGGTTTTTATCAGTTTCATTGCTGAATAAAAATACCATTTCACAATAAGGAAATTACTTCGGGATTTCAGGCTTACATCACAATTCTGACAACCTGCAAGGACTGCAAAAGGGCTGGATTTTTATTTGTGTGGTATGACAGTTGCAATACTTACTTGGCTTTACCATTATCCTTTAATTGTGTGAGAACAATGTCCAAGGAGTTCTGCCTCAGTCAGTTCACAAACACAGCACATCTAAGCTGTATGCAAAGAACAGCCCTGCCCAAAGTTTAAATAAAGAAACCAGGAGACGAGTAAGAAAAAGGGGTGCTGCTTACAGAAAAAAACCCCAGTGTTTCCCTAAGTGGTTGTGACTCCTCCAGCAGCTATTGCAGCTCTGTGAGGTGCAGCCTGGGTATGTGTGTGTGTCTGGGCACACACAGGCTCTCTCTATTCACCATGCACTTAGCTCAGCTCCAGGCTGTCTCTTTTTACTTCCTGCTATATTTGTTATAAGAAGAGCAAGGACTGTCTGTCTGCTTCACTTTCTGGTGGGATTACAGAGCCCTTTTCATGTCCTTTCTGTCCCAGTTGAGAGACTGGCCCCTTGCAAGGAATCTTGTCCCATTTTTGCCCTGCTCCTCTGGCAGCAAAGCATCAAAACATTTTCTGCATTATGTGTTTTTTAGGAAGTACATTATTTATATTTCTTGATTTTTAAGTAAATTTCAGCTAAAGCAAATAAAACATTTTTTCTTCTTGAAATTTTCGGAAAAAATATTAAACAACATCTATTCCTATTATTGGAAAGATTCCGTCCCTTCTTCCAGCATCCTTCCCTTACTTTTTTATCTGAAAAGAGAACACCAACTTACAGTCTTGTGGATAAAGGTAACTTGAACAATATATTGTCAGCATGTGTGTAACTTTATTTTTATCCGTGCATCTCCGTGGCAGGTCAGCACAGATTATTTTCCTACAGAAGCCTGGAGAGATCCAAGTTAATTGCATCATTCATGCAATTGGTTCTTCTCTCTTGACAAAGCTCTCTCTGAATACATCAATGGCATTCACAGAGGGCAAAGCTAGAGAATCTATGAGGTGTGACATATGTTGATGGATGTCACAGAAATCTCCAATGATCACATTCGAAAACATGTTTACACCCAACACAGTGTTTATAATCCACACAGCTTGTTTCCTGCTATCTAAACTAATAATAATATAAAGTATAAATTGTATTATATAGTATTTGCAGTAAGAAAAGAAAGGAAAAAAAAAACCAAAAAGGAGAAAAGTTTGTGGATACAGTTTATGAAAGGAGTAATCAGAATAAATTGGCAATGTTATGAAAGCTTCATTACTTGGGATCTATAAACTAGATTAGTTAAAACATAAAAACTCTTCCTGCTGGAAATGTGTCTGCCCTAGTAGAGAGATGAACTACTTGACCTAAGAGTCTGTTTTGGTCTCTATCTTCCACAGTTATACAAAAATAGCATAACTCATTTATATGTTTTCTCTTCCTGACGACTGTATCTGCTTTCCTTCAGCCACAGGAAGCCTAAATCAGGTGGTTTTCCTAACTTTTTAATTAACTATCATGGAACTTGGAGGCAAACCAACTCTAGCTGATATGAAAGGTAGAAACTGTGGCAAGGAAAAGAGAAAGATTAGCTATTTAAATGACAATAGAGAATGACAAAGAGGGATGCTGACAGGACTATGGCTTGATTAAGATGGAGCTTTTCATTAATTTTTGTAGAGCAACTCTAATTTTTACAAAAACTATATTCAGCACTTTTCCATCATTTTAATTCCATTTCAAGTGGATTTAATTTAATTTACCCAATGACTAATTTTTGGCCTTAAACACATTTATGGGTAGTCCGGTTTTTCCAAAGGGAAAAGGGGCTCCAGCCCCTGAGACATGGACTGACATTCATTTGTATGTTTGAAAGCCTCTGCACATATGTTCCATGTATAATTTCATTCCTTTCTTTACATTAACTTCTAAAAGCCCTGGCTGCCTGTTTAGCTCAAAATTACCAGAATTTGCTGTAATACCGATTTTGTATTACCATTTCCTAGTGGTGTTCATTGTTTCCCCAGCCAAGCCTTGCAGAAATAACAGTAACTACCAAATTCTGCACCGTACTTGAGAAAATCTGTCAGACAATCTCACATTCTTAAATTTCTTCATGAAGTGCCAGCATGAACCTTGTTAGTAATTAAACTTGAACTGCTATGTAAAATTAGAAGAAATTCAGGCCTCTATTTGTAAGAGTTCAGAGTTAATCTAAGCATAATAAAACTTTGTGTAAAAGTCTGTCTGAGGGATTATGGCCATTTCTTTGGGACTGAAGATTCCTGAGACTGGTCTCAAACCATATTTTGAAGGAATAAGCATCCCTCCAAAATGTAAAAAATTTACAGCAAGTCAAGACTTCAGCTGGCAAAAGATGGATGTTCTTTGCCAGCTTCCTTTGGTAACCTAGCCCATCTGATTATCTGCATCTGAATACAAAATACTGAAGAGAAGGAGAACACCTTTTCCCATCCCAGCAGTGGCAGAGGTCTGATTTTTTTTTCCATGTTATGCAGAAGACATCAGCTGGGCTCTACTTCTCTAATGCTTCCTGTGACAGTGGAAGGAAATAAAGACACAATGTGTTCTGCCATTGTAATTTCAATACATAGGAATCATCTCAGTTTTACTTGCAGTGAAGAAACTGTCCACAGTTTTATGTTAGTAGGTGGGAGTTTGGGGTAGAGAAAAGGTTCCTAGGTTAATATACTCTCTCTATATTTAGAAGAATTTTCCGTAAGAAAATTAAAATATCTTCAATCTTCCAGCATAGGGTTTTCAGCTATTCTTTTACAGAGTATTGACCTAAATATCGGTTGCCACAAATATCTGATAATGAGAGTTTGAACTGTTTGTTCTGATAGGTCACATAGTTTGTATCATATTGATTCCATATGTGTACCAGAGGAGCACATGCAAGGAGAATAATTTTAATGAACAAAGACCCTGAAGCTCTGAGGAAGGATAGGAAGTAAAACAGGGTTTGGGAATGGTACCTCACTTACTGTGTTTTCCTTTTTGGTTTGTACAACAGGAAATAAAAATTAGGTGATGTAAAGACTTATTGGCTGACTAGCATGGACATAGAAGTTGAGTCCCTCATATTCCCTTATATAATATATATATATTATATTCCCTCATATCACTTGCATCTAGCAAGTAATCCCATATGCATGTGCAGCTATAATTTGCTATGTACGTGCTTCTCATTGTCTGGACTTTGCTGAAGAATCCTAGAAACTGTATTATGAAGAGATGCTAATTGTCATGGTTCCCTTCACCAAAAATGCACTGAGGTAATTTCTGCATTCTGTGGGCTGCAGATTTCTTTCTTCTCTGTGGACACAAATTCTTTGTCTCTGTGCTGGTTTCTCTGCAAGGAAACCCAGTCAGCCTCTTGTCTGGCTCATTTCCTCACTCCATTCAGGATGGGAGTAACTTTCCAGAATATGTAGAGTTTTTCCAGGACTAAACCCACAGTCCCAATGCAACAGAAAATTTGGGAGAATGTTAGCTAGGTCTGCTTTATGAGAGGGGGAGCAAGCTGGGTGTCAGCATGGTGAACTCCAAGAACTAAGTACTTTTAGCCCACATGAGGTTTGATATTCAAAACATTTATGAGAGCTCAGGAGGCATCAACAGTGGGCTGGGATCTCCCACTCTGAAGCCTTCCCAAACCCCAGGAAGGGTTTGGAAGGTATTGCCTGTGCTGAGGACATTCATGCCCCATAGCTGCAGGAGCTGGAGCAGTTTCCTTACAAAGCTGTGAGGGTTTGCAGCACTGAAAGCAGTGTCCCTGGCACTGACAGTGCCTTGCATCTCCTGGGTAATATTTCTCATTTGCCATGTCGACTCCCTTTGTGAGGGTGACTGTGTGAGCAGAGCTTTAACAATGCCATGCCTGCAGAAAGCAGCCAAGACAAAGAAATTACCTATTACAACTGAGCAAATCCCCAGACAAAGATTATGGGCTCATTCCAGGAGTAATTTCCAGGTGCTTCTTCTCTTTCCTCAGAAATTTTGAAATGGTCATTTTGGTCAGGCAGAGTGGAAAAAATAAACTGATAACACACTGGACAGTCCTTTCCTGTTAAGAGAATGCACTGTCAGTTTTTGGATGCTCTTTTCCTCATCCTCTTAAAGCTGCAAATTGCACCTCATTTTACAATCTGTGCTGTGATGTGAAAGAGATATTAGACATTGTTGCTCAGGAAAGGTTGAGGTAAAGTGGCCTTGGCCTGTGCTTTTCTGCCTAGAGCATTTTAAGGCATCTCAGGGAAAATCATGGTGGGTATTATTTGGTCTCATTTTCCCAAGGCCACTTAAACACTGTTTTGAAAGGGAGGATGGACACAACGACACCCAGGATCCTATTTTAAGATGTCCATTAGTGCCCTGGAATGTGTGGAGCAAGGAGAGTCTGGATTCCCTGGCAGCCCTGGCTGTATGAGGGACAGCCCAGCTCCCACCTTGCTGGCTCGGGAGTGCCCCAAATAATTCACTGAGCTCAAGGAACACAGCAGGTAGATTGCAATGCAGCAGCAGGAGCAGGGATCCCAAATGGCTATGCTCAGATTGAGACACTTTTTAGAAATTACAGTAAATGGAGGCTCTCAGGCACTGCATGGTAGGGAATGGAGACAGGACCTAGGTGTGTGTGACAATGACACATGACCAGCTACTTGTTTTTAATATCTTCTGCTGTGCTGAAATCACTTTCTTCTGTAAAGCTACTTGAATGAATTGATCTACTTGTATGGAACAGACCATAATTGCTTACAGCGCATAATGTGCACTCAGATAGGTAAAACAAGCAATATAACCCAATGGGTGCCTTAATGAGATGTCCAAGTCAGGCATTTGGACACTCAAATTGGCACTTTGGTGCATAAAATTGACATTTACACGTCTAAGTGGCAATTTGGAGCATCCAGATTAGGGATTAAGTTTCCCGTGTTTGAAAACTGAAACCCTGCCTCTTCACTCTCAGCATTGTTATCTGCTGGCTGCAGAGCTCCAGTCAGCACAAGCAGAGTGCTGGGGGATTAAGTGAATGAACATGTGCAAAGTTGTGCATTATTACAGCAAGGGATGCAATTCTTGGTGGTCTTGGCGAGCTGCATGACGAGAATACATGCTTGTTTTAATGTGAATATTTTGGGCACCTCCAAGTTAATCTAAATAGAACTAACTGGGGAATGTTGTGACTGAAGTAGAAGTGGAAAAATGGTGCTTGCGTGGGTGTGCCTTCCTACAGTGCCTATATTTAGCAAGTTGAAATGCTGCTTCAGTGCTCAAGTAAAAGCAGTGTTGATACAGTCCCGTTCACAGCACTGAAAAATGTGTTTCTTGGAGGAAGCAAAGGACATCTTTTCATGATAGGACTGGCAGATACCCTCAGCACTGTTCAACCCCCGTGTTGTACCCAAACAGTGAATTCTCAGTTTTATGGCTGTCATGTGAAGATCAGGCTCCACATCCCAATGCAACTCCTGACCCATCAGTGTCATCAGGACTGGGGGTTGTTTACACAGCCAGGAAGCAGAAGAAACCATGATTGAGATTAGGAATACGTTTGATAAGCACTAGAAAGCAAGTGACAGAGAGGCAGGCAGAGGCTCACCCATGGATTAGTGCCCTTAAATTAAATGATAAAATATGCCTGGAATAAAAAGGAATCTCACTGGGAACTTCTCCAAGCTCAAGCCCATATGTTACTGGCTAATCATTTCACACCTTTGTCAGCCAAAGTAATTAGACAAAAGTGAAGCTCTACTCTGCTTATTTTTCTTGCTACTCTTTCATAATACCAGCTCTAAGAAATGGTGGGTTATTTTAAGAATACCCCAAATATAGAGGCCCACTGGGAGTAGCTTTTTGGTAATTTGGTAATTGGTTTAACTCACCAATTACAAACAACACAATAATTTTCGTTAGGGGTTTCTTTAATAGGGAAGAAATATTATAAAAATATATAAGTAATTTAATTTATTTCCTGTTACAAGTGAAAGAATTGATTTTGTTTTGTCACATGGACTGTAAGTCAGTGTAATTCCACTGAATCTACACCAGTGTAAAGCTGGAGCAGAGAATTAAGTCCAGGATGCTCATTGGCAGTTGAATGGAAATTGCCATCCATACTCTTGGTATAAGCAGTGCTTCTAACCAGTGTATTCTCACCTACATTAAATACAGGCATGGACGTAACCAGTAGGTTATTCTGTTATAGCCTTGGGCTTCTCAGCAGAACAGATTCAGTCTGTAGACTGAAGTGCACAAAAGGATTGTGGGTTGATCCATTTCATCCAGACTGAGGTGTTTTTGACCACAGAGCAACTCCTTGAGGACAGAATTATAAATCAAATATGGAGTAGGCTTCATGGATGGCAATGGCATGCTTGGCTTTGTTGTGGATAAAGTTAATATTTTGGGCTGAATGCGTAAATGCAGAAAGCAGTTAGCACAGCTGCACCTTCAAGGGATTTTGGGGGTAGAAAATGAAGGAAAAAATGAACTGTGACTGAGACATGATGGGGAAGCTCTGGAGCAGGAGATTTGGCAGCCAAGAGTTGACATAGTTCTACTGTGAGGTCACATGAGGAAGGATGATGATGAGTGCACATATCAGCCCATCACACAATTTGTATTTTAACCAAATATGGGACAACAAAAAATGGTGAAAAATCACCAATGTGTTGCTTGCTTTATTTGTATTGTCTGGAAATCAGGCAGGAAAAGGGACATCTCTCCCAGAAAATATTGACCATATGATTTCTGAAGCTGGAATGCCCTAATTCACAGAAGTCCATAGCTTATGGCTATGTTTAAAGTCTTGTTCTAGTTATAGTGAAGTTGGTGCATAAGGAATTTGCGCAAGCAAGCAGAATTTGAGCAAGCTGGACATGTCTCAGTTGTTCTGAATCCTGGAAAGAGTCTGCTAGAAAGTTGAAACTGAGTATCTGATCATTAACATTCAGGAGTATTAACAGTAATGGAAAACTGTAACTTACTGAAAAAAAAAAAAAAAGAGCAACAATTACAAAACAAAACATTATTTGATTATCTCATTTGTAAACAATAAATGTCAACAGAATCCTAAACCCTTGTCAAAAGCTGCTTAGATAATGCAAATGTAGCCTTTATCTCCTTGTACCCTTTATTAAAACAACTGTATAGACTTTGCTGAGAAACAAGACAATTAAATGTAAATTATGTCATCTCCTGGCATTCATTCACTTTAATGAGTCTAGCCAATCACCCAGTGTAAACAGTAATGGCTGCAAAGCAGTAATATTCAAAATCATATTAGCAGACAACAAAGAGAAAAGGGTGACCTTTGTTTTTAACTAATGGTGCAGCCTCAGCGTGCTGCATGTAAAAGTTCTGATTAAATTTAAAGCATCAGTGTTTATTGCAGAAGCCCTAATGAGGTGACCATTTTGGTGGTAGGTGATGAGTTCAGAGGTGAACAAGTAGCTTGCTCAGAAAGAAGCCAGGAAGGCTTCACACTAAATCAGTTCCCCTCATCTCTGTCCCTTCTCCCTGTGATGGATTTGCTCTCTTCCCACTGCCATAAAAGGATATGTTCAATCTTGGGCCATTTTCTGCTGAATACTTGGTAACAGTGGAGCTCAGTCTCCCTCCTCTTATCCTCAAACTGCCTCTGCACTCCCAGGCATTGTTATCTCCTTAATGCATTTTCCCGCACATTTCCAGACTTCTTTTTTTTTTTTTGATTGTGGAAATAAGGTATTGACTTCTCACCTTGCTCTTCTATATTTTACTTTATTCCACAGAACATCCTGTTCTGAATGTTTTTAGCATTTGATGTGGAATACATGGGTTCTTGTGACACTCATAAAATCATAAATTCAGCGCTTCCACATTTGCCTTCCACCCACAAAATAAAAGTCAAAGACTTACAGAATGAGTCAGTGAAATAATTTAAATGTTGTTTTTTGTGATTTTTCGCTCTATGTTTAGTCTATATTACTCTGCTGGTCCTGCCAGTGGATGTGTAGAGCATTTTCAAAGAGCAAATGACTACTAAACCTAGGCAGAGGTTTACCACACAAAAGCACTTACATGTTTTAATAAAACAGTTCCCATTCTGAGCACCTAAAAGAAATTTCCTTTGAAGCAAATGCCTGTAGCTTTGCAGAGGATATGGCAAGATAAAGGGAAGAATCATTTTCTGAATGCTTAGCTGAAATGGGTGGTCAGCATATTCATCAGGGACACTGCTGGTAAGGCCAACAAAGTTACATTGATTGATTGAGCTGAGGGTTGGATCTCTGCTTTCAGTCAGACTGACTTCAGAATTTGAAGGCAAAAGCTCTTGCTTTGGTTTTTTTTTTTTTTCCCACAGAATAGTCTGATATACTGCTGTATGGTGACATGAAACTCCATCGACACAGTGGGGGCACTGAAAATAAAGTGAGAGTTTGATGGCAGATTATTCTCATGCACATGTGCACACCAGTGCACATTAGCTGACACCCCAAGATATTTAAGTGATTTTGCTTGGGACTGCAATTAGGGGAAGAATGGGTCAGGGGAATTTAGGGTCACATAAATTAAGTGCTCTGTTGTGATCCAGACTTCAGTGTGGCCTTAAACATGTTAATTTACCATTCCTGTGCTTTGTCCTAGTTTATGGTGCAATGATAGCAGCATTTATAGCTGATCAGCACTCAGGTAAGGGACTGAGTGCTGCTGCTGGTCCAGCAGAGGTACCAGACAGCTTCTCTGCTTGTTTCCTTCCTTGGCAGTAAAGAGAGTAGGGATTGAAATGAGTTTGTGGTGCTGTGTCTTCTTCAGTGCTAGCAAAGTGCCAAACGCTCAGGAGATGTTTAGTTCCCCTGAATTAGTCCTTGGTCACACGAATCTCAGGGTGAGGATGGGGTTACCAGTCTCTGCTGTGTGTTCTAAGAGTAAGGAAACACTTTCCCTCAGTAAGAGATCTTGATTTAATTTATTTTCTATTTTTTATTCCTTCCTGACATGTGTGCTCTGTAGATACACGAAAAGCATGTAATTTATTGCATGCATGAGAGTTGATTATCTGATTCAAAATCCCTTGCAATTGCTATCGGGCTGTGCTCAGCCTGTCTGCAGAAGGTGCCTCTGTTATCTATGTTGAAGAGACAGAAAAGGGAGAAATTTATATCACCACTGCCCAGGGCTGCCAGAGCTCAGCCTTCTGCACACTTCTTGCAGTACTGGGGCTACCTAAATTAAGTATATAACTTATATATATATATTATATATACATATGCATGTAAGTGCATAAATATAGATACACACATAAATATATTATATATATATATATATATGTATATAAGTGTATAAATATAGATACACACATAAATAAAATACTGATGTGTATACATAGATATATACATATGTATCTAAAAAATTCTGACACGTGTAGTGCAACTCTCCTACCACTGCTAGAGACACCTGTCACTATGAGAAAAACCCTGAACTTATTTAAGCTGTACTGTAACACAGCCTTGATTCATGAGCAGACTCAAACCCCCGGGTCAGAGACTTGCCAGAGTGTGCAAGTCCACCAATATCTCTGCTGAGTGTGCACTGAGGATCAGACCTAAACATTTCTAAAGGTGAGTTGTGGATAAATATGAAGACTGGAACTGTCATTTTAGTTTTTTCCTCTCTAGAATAATCACCTCTTCCAGAAACAGGACGCTGGGTAGAGTTTGCAAACATTCCCTTGTAGCTGTTGATCTGTTCCGCTATTTTGCAGCAAGTAAATACTCTTCTCAGTGGGTGAACTGCACGATGAACCATAGGCAAACTTCTGAAAAACTGCAAACACTTACACTTTACTGCAAATGTAACCATAACAATTCAAAGTACTAATTTTCTACCTCATATAATATGTGTAAGTATGCCTTCAGTAACACTCACGGGAAGCATAATTTACCAGTGCCTCTGTCTTCCTTACCTCAAGATGGGAAATTTCTCTCACATACTTAACAGAAGGCCGGCTGTCTGAGCTTCTCATGTGTTTATCTGCTTGGGTTTTCCAGGAACATCTTGAGGGGGGTTTGTTTTTCTTTAACCCTTCCCTAGTGATGTGTCAGCTTCACTCAGATAAAGAAAATATGATGTCTTGGTTCTCAGCCTCTCCTGGGTTAAAAAGAAAGAGAGAAATGAGAAAATACGAGCTGGGCACTCACAAGACAAGATCGGAAAATGAAGTCTTTATCAATAGGAGAGAAGCTTATCCCACATTAGGGACCACTCAGAACACCACAAAAAATCAGCAGCTGAGTGGCTGCTTCCATGATGTAGCTAAAATTTGTATTATTCATGCTTGTATTGAACATAATTCCAGGTTCACACATATCAGAACATCAAGACTCTAAGAAGCTTTCATTTTTAAAATCAGCAACTTGAAGCATGAGAAAAAGGAATTATTCCTATTGCAATTTATAGCTGAGTATGTAAAACAGACATTGACTAGTGGCATTTAGGATTGTCAGTGATTTTTGTCATTAAAATCACTAGCAGGTCTTGAGCAAGTAATTTTATGAGCTAATTTGGATTCAAAAGAAAGAATAAAACTCAATGGTCTAAGTCGTGTTCTGCTCAGACAGCGAAGTCTGCATCAAAGCACACACCAAATTTTTATGCTCTTGAATCCAGGACTTGATGTCCTGGTTATGCACAGCCAACAGTGCTCAAGAAAGGTGAAGTCTGTGGGAAAAGATGATGTCTTCTATTTTAAATTCAAGTAAGATAAGACCCAGAAGGGCAGGCAAGCTGGAAAATCAGCAAGTCAAAGCTCTCTATCAGTGAGCAGTATCAGATGCTTAGAGAGGTATGTAAGAATGAGGCAGGTATACAGCAGCCTGTTCCTGATGCAATCATCTAGTCCACAACTTCAGCAGATCAGTAGTGCCATCTCTTTGCTCAGTACCTCCTAATTGAGCAATTTATCTTAATGCATTTTAAATTCATACAAACTTTTGTCAGCTATAACAGTCCCTGTCAGTGAGAGTCATGGTCTGTCCCATGTGTGATAGGGAACCTCCATCTGTTCTGCACGTGTGATAATTTCATCCAGTTATTGTTTTTTTCCCCTACTCACCTTCTCCTTACCTATCATGAGGTTCCTTGCTAACCAGTACAAAATGTCTGAAATCCAGTGTTTCTCCAGGATTTGGATATCTACTGCTAGGCATAAATTCAGTATCTATATAAAGCTGGGATGTATAACCCAGTCCCTTTAGGTGCCAAGTTGGTTATTTCGGGTGCATGGCTTACTCTTCCTTTGCAGCACTGTCACAGAAAGAGGAAGGGATATTTATTACTTTACCTTAAGACCTGCTGCTCCAGAAGTTGCCAAAAGTGAGACACACACTTTTTGGCTTCTTTGGCAACATGGAATCTTTGCCTTTTTCAGAAATTTTTTGAATATGGGATTCGAATCTGCTTCTCCTGTCCTGATGAGGTGCCCAAAACACCACACTCTAGGCAGTTGTGACAAAGTTCAAGCCTTTTACAATAAAGCTGTGAAGGAGAGAAGGTGGGGCAGCAGCTTTCCTGCACTCTGCTGACAGTGACCTGCTGTGCAGTATGAAGTTATGGAGTGAGCGAGGAAGCCAGAGGGAACAAAGTGAGATTAGAGCATGCAGCTGGGAGGTTGGATCTGGTCTCTGCTCCAGTGATGTGCATGTAATTCCCCCCAAAAAAAGGTTTTTTGAGCAGGCACTGGGAAGTTAAGGGTGAATAACATTCTGCAGGCAGTGGGGTCAAGGCAGGAATTTTGAGAACAGTCCTTTTTGGCAGCTAAATCCCACTTAAGTTTTGCTAAGAGCACTGAAATATCATCCTGGAGCAGAGCCTGAATCTTGGGGTGTGTCACTTCCTAGGGAAACCAGAGCTCCATCAGTGCTGCCGTGGTGATTAGGAGGTGGCAGGACACAACCCTGGGCAGGCAGCTCCCTGGTCCAGCTGAACCAGCCAGGCACCAGCTGTCCAAAAGGCTTTGTCCTTGTGATCAGAGCTGGCAGGCAGGACATAAAAATTCCAGACTGTAATGCCACAGCATGTGAGCTGCTGGAGTGCTACTGCAAACTTTAGGAGAGGAAAGGATTCACAATTCACTGACTCCCTGAGTATGACCTTCATTAATTACACTTGAAATACCCCTGCCATTCATTCCAATATTCATTCCCTGGAGAAGCTTTGCTAACAAAACTGCACTTTCTATGGACACGAAAATATTTCTAATATTAAGTGTTTCTCGGACACGTATTTGGGTACAAGACCAGTTTCCCCTTCCAACAAAATTTAAAAACCAAACCAAACCAAAAAAAACCCCACCCAAACAAAAAAACGCCCACAAAACAAAACAAAACAAAACAAAACAAAACAAAACAAAAAAGCCCTCCCCCAACCCCCCCAAAAAGACCAACCAAAAAAACATAAACAAAACCAACAACAAACATTTCCAAATCCAAATCAAGAAAAAGTTGAAATTTTGTACGTGTGCTTAACCTGAAATCATGTACTGAAATAAAAATGTGAATCACTGAAACAGTTCACATGAATGGTTTTGAGATATTTCACTTGAATTTCTAACTCATTCTTTTGAAAGTTTTTTCCTAAAAATGAAGTTGCTTTTCAAAATGTAGCCTTTTAAAGTGAGAATTCTAGAGAAAAAAGAACCCTTTGTTTTCCAAATTCCTAACGGACATTTCCTCCCTGTCTATCCTCATCCCCTACAATTCCCTCTGCTCCAGTAATTAGAAACAGAAATTTCATCCTAAAGCTCCCATTTAAAAACTTTATCTCTCTAAAGTAGTTGCTCTGGGGGACATTTTTACTGTGTCTAGCACTGCCCTCAAGGAAATGTACTTGCTCAGACATTTGTTTCAAGCCAAGAACATTTTTGACACCCACAAGGAGTCTGCCAAGTGACTGTGAGCATCACACGTTAGAGTTGCTGTAGGGAAACCCAAACCACATGAGTGATTTGAACCACAATTTCCTTCAGTCTAAGGAAAAATAAATTCATGTATGTATCACAGCTCTTCTGCTCTGACTGGACTGCCTACAAGAGGGAAAAATTCAGGATGTTGAAGAGAGGAGCTTATTCACTGCTGAGCAATGTTAAGCAAATACTCACCGCAGCATTGGCTGTGTGATAAAGTTTTAAACCTCCCTGTGCTTTAGTGAACCTGAGGAGACTCTCATTTAAATGAGACACAGCTCAGGCATTAGTCAGACAGGAGATGAGATGCAGTTCTATAAAATAACCACATTACTATGAAAAATGAGACATAAAGCAAACTGTCCCCATATGCTGCTCTCCATATCTCAGAAAGACTTTTCTTGAAGTTTTACTGTAATGATCATCAAGGGAGTTTACATGCCCTGGCCTGGAATTGAAATTAATCTTGAGGGGAGAAAAGGGGGACAAACTCAGACAAAGAGATTTCCAGGAGATAGGGACAGATGGGAGATAGTTGAAACAAAGGCTGCTGGGGGAGACAGCAAACACTTTGCACTGAACTGCATTTTGGTACTGAGGATGGTGTTCCCCTCAAAAACACAATGCAAACTGCATCAGCTCCTCCACTGCTCACATGCAGCACAGTTGTCTATCCTGCTGCACTGCTGATTGCCTGCAACAGCTTTTTAATGTAGTTTGGGGGATAGAGTATATGTATCATTTCTTTATTACAGCCTTTCAATCATCATCATGATACAAAGAAAAACCATTGTTCAGAGCAGATGCACTCTTTTATTTGCTAATATGTTCTTGGTTGACACTAATTTGCCACAGCAAAATTTAGCATCCGTCTTCAAAATGCTGCTCACTAATGCCATTCCAAAAACCAATGGGTATGCAATAAACAGCATCAAACAACCCATAATAAAGCAGTTTTACTACAGATGTTCATTATGCACATGAGCCTCTGTAGCAGCCTGTGTATTTTGGAGAAATGTTTGAAATTAGTTTGGAAGAGCAGTAATTAAAATTAGTTGTCTCTCGTAAAATTCAGTAAGCTCTGAACCACAGACCTGTCACAGTGCTCAATTCCCCGAGGTGATTCCCCTCTCCCCATCCCTCAAAGACTGTCTAATAATTTTGCTGTGGAGTTGGGCATCATATCCAAAGCTACTCTGGATTCTGAAAGACATCATGCTGGTGAGGAGTAAATATTTGGGCTTCAGAGATTTGGTGCTGTTCTCATTAATACTTCTGAATACTCTCCTGATTGCCTGAGAACCCATTGGATGCATTTAATAAATGTGCTGCTTGCTGGATTAACTGTGAGCTCAGGGCTTGCCTTTTGTACCCTAATTTCCTCGTGGTGCCACGGAAAGTGTGGTGTGCTGTGGCCTTCCCAGGTGACTGGATATTTAATTATCTTCTGCTGACATGGACTGACTTGCACCCTGAGCCTCACCACATGGACACAATGGAACCCACCATGCAATGAGGATGGCTTCCCTTTCTATTTTTAAATGCAATTTTTAAATTTACATTTTAATGCATGAGTTCAGTGGCTAGATGAAGGTATCCTGTTTGGAGTGCAATGGAACCAAGATCTCTCCAGGAAAAATGCATGATTTGAGTAAAAGAGGATGGTAGCCTAACTGTTCTCAGCAGCTTTGTGCTCAGGTCACCACTTGTAGCACTCGTTAGCAGAAAAGATTTGGAATTTTAGGAAATGATGAAAGATTTTTTCAGCATTTGATGTTTTTTCACCTGAAGCAAGAGAAAATTTCATCATATTAAAGGACAATTACAATTATTAGTCAGATTTTTTTTCCCACAAGCTGTTTAATTTGATTTTAATTTTTGGCATAATTTCAGGTTGCATGTTATTTTAGCTAAACTGGTTTTACTTTTTGCTTTTTTCCTTCCATCCCTCATCTGAGCATGGTATTTTTTTGCAGTGAACTGTTGTCTAGCAGTATGTCTGGTGGTTTCATACATGTGGTCCCTTGTTCTTGATTTGTTCATATTGGATAAGCAAATTCACTCTTCAGACAAAGCAAGCAGAGCTTTAATCACCTCCTGTGGTATGTGGACCCTGACAAACTCTTAGGTACCCTGTGCAAAGGAGAAATGTGTCAAATCAAAATTGTCTCAGAAAATACTGCTGAATTTGGTCAAAATTTAGATCTTAAATGTAAATTTTTTTTCTCTTGAACCCAGCTTCAAAGGAGTTTGCCAGAGGAAGCCAAAATCCCCAACTCTTAGTGAGACTGGAGTTTCAGGAATAAGTTCCCTTCTTTCCCAGAGCACTGGAGACTGCAGAAGGAAGCAGTGAGGAGCTGGTATCAGTCAGAGCTGAAGGTAACCACAAAATAGCTGCAGAATGAGTTCCCATCACTGCCTGAGAGTTGCACATGCAGATACGGCATTCATCAATCCCCAGTGACATCAGTCTGTGTGTTGCAATGTGAGGACAGAGCCATTATTGATTAATCTGTAGCTCTGACTCCGTTTCCTGACCTAATAATTCCCTGGCCTGCAGAATATGAAGGCTCAAACAAAAGGAAAAAAAAGGAAAAGTGAGATCTCCTTACTTCGTTCTTTTGAATAGGAAGATAAATGAGCTCCCCGTTGAATAAGGCAGAGCTTTGCTGAAAAGTGCTAACTGTATTTGGGAGTGCAGTGTGAATTTATATCCATGAAAAAAGACATCTCTCTGACTCACTGATATGTGACAAGAGAAACATTAAATGTTGTTAAATATCACGTTAAAAACTGGGTTTGGAGTAAGTCCATTGCCTTACATGGCAGTTTGGCTTCTGGAATGACCTTGTTTCTGAAACCTGTGCTTCCACCCTCAACTCATAAAGGCAACTTAATAAACCTTCCAGACCTGAAATGAACATTTTGATGACACTATGAATACAGTATATGCTAAAGATCTTCTATTCCATTTTCTATAACCATAAACAGATACGCTTTAATGGTCTGATGCCTTTACCTTAAAAAATTCCAATTTAGTTCCCTAGAGCTATAATAATAAAAACTGCTGACATTCTGGTTTTATTTTTCAGAGTAGAACCTGTCTTATAAGGGCTTTTCAGTGTTTGTGGAGTGTTAAGATTAAGTTAGGTCTTAGAATCTGGCAACTTTGTTAAGAAAGGCACCTGATAGAGATGTGATTTGGACTTTTAAACTTGTCAGAGAGTGACAGTAAGTCTTCCAACACATGAGATCTATTCATTTTTTGTCTTGAAAATAGCTATGTAAATGTTGGAGCTTAAAATTAATTTGATTCCTCTTTGCTTTCCTTTGACAGTATTTCTATCATTCTGGGTTTGAAGAGAGGAGCCATGCATTTCTGTGAGAACAAATGCTCTGGGCAGGCAGGAAATCCCTCTTTGCCAGGCTTGCAGTGCCTGTTTCTGCCATTGCTGGGTTACAGGAGTTCAGCTCAGGGTTTTTGAAAACTACTACAAGGCAGACAGGGAAAAGAAGGCCCTACAATTTTTTCTTTTCTTTGGTTTTTAAACTTGCATGCAAATTAAATGTAAAGTGGGGGGAGTAGGCAGCACTATGTCTAAGAGAGAAAATACTCTCTGCTGCAGAAACTGTATCCCTCTCCTGTGGTACGTCATAAAATGTCTTAGATATTTGAACTCAAATCTGAAATGACAATACAGAGCTAGACATGGATGCAGCATTTTGCTGCCTATTACAGTAAGTGTTGGCATTGTATTGAAAGCACATTTCTTATATTGATCTGACAGAATTCAATCTTCAGTTACCTCAGAGAAACCAGCATGAGATTATTCAGCATCTGCACAAACCGTATTCTAATAGTTTCACTAGGAATGATCATGGCACTCTTTCACAGGCCTACATTTTTCTATTTTTGCTGATTCTTTTTCTTTTTTTTTTCTTTTAGTATTTCTTCAAGTCTTTGTGTTCTGCTACACTGATAAATCCTTTTCAGATCTCAATCTCTTTACAAAATCTATAATCCAATTCATCTTTCCGTTTTTCTTTTTTTTTCCTACCACAAAAACTTCTACCCTACTGACATTGCAAGTTGCTTTTTCCTCCTTGCACAGAAGTGGAGGAACAGGCTCTGTGGACATCCTAGGTCTGTATCCTGAATTTTACAGTGTCCAAAAGTGAAGCAGATTCCTAACGAGCCATGTAAGACCAAAACAAGAACCAGAATATCCTTCCAGTGGTCTGTGTCTGAGGGCCTCCCTGAGGCAGAGAGGATATAGCTAATAACAGAAAACTGGTACATTTTTTCTCCCCACGGATTTGTCCTGTCCCTTTTTGTGGATTTGTCCTGCTCCTCTTTGTGGATTTGTCCTGTCCCTTCTTGAACCCTGACTACAACAAATGCAATTTTAAATTTCTTTTTAGGGATGAATACATGGTACTGATACTACAGGAAAACCACCTGCAATTTGTAGTTTGACTAAAATCTCCTTTGAAGCTATTCTCTTCTGATCTGTGTACTGGATAGCACGAAGCTGAGGCTTGTCCTGAGCGTTTGTGACAGCAGCAATCAGGTCTGAGCACTGCAGACCTTTGCAGTGTGCTTATGATCTCTGGGGTCAGAGGTTTATATGGCTAAGGCAGAGGGAAAGAGAGCGGAAGGAGCTGGGAAACCGCTGAAATACAGAAACTGTAGTGAAGTTGACCACAGGAGCACGGGTCCAACCTTTGAGACCATTAAATCTGTCTGCCAAATACTGAATGCAGGCAGCTCTTTCTGTCTCTGCACGCTGTGGTGAGAATGTCAAACGGCCAGGGCAAGGGTTGTAAGCACAGCTATTAGCCTGCTGGAGAAAAACAAACAAACCAACAAATGCTCTTTCAGGCACGTGAGCTTTATTTAATGTCTGAAGAGACTGAAGCAGAGGTTGAGAATAGCATGTTCTTGCACCATTATGGCTACAACACTTCTACCATTGTCACTCTGTCAGTTAATCATTTTTCACTGCTAAGAGCCCCTGAGGAGTATGGCAATTTCAATTACAAAGAACCAAAAGCAGCTTAATGAAAAATGACCTTCCATGTAGAAACCTGAATTTTGTGCCAAGCTCTAGAAAAAATTCCTATGCAAACCCTGGTATTTTTGTATCCTATTTCAGGCCAAGCTTCAGCTGGAAGTTAGGTTTAGAAAGTCTGAAGGAGCCTCAGCTCACCTGAAATAGGACCAAAGCCCCCACAGTCACAGCACATGGCTCCAGTGAGCCTCAGCCTCAGACATCTGGACCCTAAAAATAATTTAGCCATGGTGCAACAACAGAACAACAGCAGGAGCTGGGTGCCTCTGAGGAGGGACCCCAAACAAAGGAAACCCTGGGCTTTTATCCCTTTACAGTCAAATCACCCAAAAATCTGGAGTTATCATCTCCTGTGGTGTCTCCAAGTGTGTGAGGAAAGCATCAGAGGTGAGGGAATGAACAGCTCTTGAATGCAAGATCCTATTTTCATACTCATGTTCCATATATTAAAGTATTAATGCTGAAGGAAAGCAATCAGAATTTTTCCATCACATGGCAGCACTTTATGAGGCATTTGGCATTATAAAGACAGTCACCATGATCTGTCCTTCATGACACTCTTGGGGCAGCAATGCAAGACTTATGAGTAGGGAGTTTAAACCAAAAATCAAACCTCTTAATACAGGACTTCTGCTGGATTTTCCGGAATACAATGACTCCCCTGTGCCTCTCTGTTAGACTGTAATTGTTTGGGGTCAGGGAACTCTTTCATACTAATGTGCCATATTTTTGGCACCAAATAAATCCTAAGTACTCATGTACATCAATAGCTTTTAAAAAAATTACCAGTTACAAGTAATATATCCTCAGGAACATTTTCCACCATCTTTTATGACTGGTATCCACCCAGCACCTGCATCAGCATCTTAGGAACAACCTGACATCAAAACACTGGTAAGGTGTCACTAATGAAATCTGTTCCATTACTTAATGGTCAAATGTAAGATTGGTTTATATGCAGAATGGATCCTCGGTGAGTATATTGGAAAGACAAGAACCTTTTGTTCAGATCTAGTACAAGATCAGTCCAAATAAAAGGCAGATTTCAACTTGCATGAAATTTCAGACTTCATGTCCTACTTTGATTTTTTTCCTCTCCAGAGGGCAAAACTAAAATTATCCTACAAACTGCTGTCCACAGCTGGTTGTGAACTTTGTAGTTGGTGTCTTCTATTTGTAACACAATAGGATAAAATAATCTGGAGATGGATACTCAGTTGCTTACGTGATTTATTCCATTTCCATTTCTATAATTGAAATAATCTGGTCCCTCTTGTTGCATGGAAGAACAATAGAAATGACCCCTCGGGTGATCACACTCAACCAGTCCTTTGCCTCATATTTTATGCCTGGTCTGACAGCTTTTTCCCTCTCTCTTGTCTTTGGAGTGAAATGCACTCATATGAGACTTAGGACCTGATATCAGAGAGTACTCACACATTCACAGCAACAAGAAATTAGTTATTCATTTTCTTTCTGTCACCTGGGAGTTCCTCACAACAGAGTGATTCTTTGCTGCCATATGCTACAGCTCCATAAAACAAATAATTTATTCACAAGTTATAAAGATCACAAAGAAACAAGAGCATGTGAGTGATGTTTTAAAGCAGCTTCGTGCATGATCAGCACAAATGGGGAGACAGACCCTCCCTGGAATCACCTTTATTGGAGGTCCCTGCAGGACTCACACACCTCCCTGCCAGGACAGGTAGTGTTACCCTGAGAAAGGGGATTTCTATGAGCTGTGGAAGTGCTCCAGGGTGTGAGGTTGATGGGTCTCTGAGTCAGGTACAGTTATGGCTCCAGTTCAGCAAAGCACTTAAGTCGCATTGACTTTGCTTCAGTGAAACACATCTGTGCTTTGCAGAGTCCCAGTGGCTGAGCTGCACCTGGGATTGAACACAAAGGTCCTTTCGATCTTTCAGGGGATGTTGTCAGTTTTAAGCATATATTAAAAAACCAAAACAGCCCCTGAGCACCGAGTTTATTTTCCAGTGATATAGATAATGAGTTATTTAATGACAACTGAAATGTAATTTCCATTTCCACTACTTTCCATTCAATCTGCCAGATGACCACAGTTTGGTGTTTTTCTGCTTGAGAAATGAAAAAAATTAGTCTGTCTTGCTTCTATTTACAGCCTGATCCTAATAAATTTCGCTCAGAGGTTTTTGTCTATCAGCTCAATACTCAATGTCTCCAGTTGCAGCTACCACAAAGAAACATGAACAAAGATAATTTCTATTAAGAGTCAAATTGTTAGTGCTTGTTTTAATCCAAAATTGTTATCCTTATTAAAAACACAAATAATTTCAGTAATACCTAACTTTCAATTGATTAAGACCAAATCCTTTACTAACTCTTGGAAAGATTTGCTTTCACTATGCCTTCAATTCACCTGCCACCTATAAAATCTGCAGCCATCACACTTCACTCAGTGCAGTGTGTCTGACACACCACCAGCATTCTGCCCTGGGCTAGGGTGTAAAGGAATAAACAAATGCATCAGAGGGTCCCAGTCTGACCTGGCACCATCCCAGAGCAGAAATGGAATATGGCCTGTGACTAATTCTGTTTCATTTTCCCTTCTATAAAGAAAATATATGTTTTTGCTTACTCCTTCAGGAGGAATGAGCTGATTCCATTTCAGACCAGTATTACTATATTTCAATGTATCAATTCATTTCTCTACTAGAGGCAAATATCTGTGATACAGGCTGTATTTGTAACTGCAGTGTATAATCCCTTTTACCCACTGCTCATGCCAGATTCTGTTTTGAGGTAGGCAACATTTTTATTGTATCCCTAACATTTGCATTTCAATAGTCTCTCCACAAAATGCTTCCAATTTACCTGTACAGAAGATAGAGATTCCTTGATTTACCATCTAAGGAAACTATTAAGGTTGCCAGCATTTTCCTCCTTTCTTTTCCTTCCTTTTCTTTTTCTTTGTTTAGAACTCTAATGGAAATTAGGCTTACATTTCCATGTAATAATATGAAAAGTCTTCTAATTGCCATGAAAATTTTTGAAATATTCTTGAACAGCTAAGTATCCAAAGCCCCAGATAATTTGGTTACTTGGTAGTTATTCTGTCTTATACAATTAAATTTATCAGTTATTTGGTGATCCGTTTGTGTCTCTGAGCTATGTTTCTTAATTAGAATATGCAATCCATAATGCATCACTTTTCTTCCCCAAGAGAAAAGACTTGGGTATATCACAAACCATGTTGTCCAACAGGAAAGAAGGACTGTGGAGGAAAATGTCCAGATCAAATAGCCACCTCAGGCTCAAGTTCCCATCCAAATGAAATCTACTTCTGTCCAACTTTATTGCCTCCTTTCTCCCAAGGAGAGGGATTATTTTGTGGCATATGAAATGCAGGGAAAGTCATGCTTAAACAAGAAGGCAAGAGTACCACATTTTCAGAGAGAAACAGTCTTCCCTCAAAATGTTCAGTGGTTGAATTAAAGTCTGAGCTTGTGGGACAAGTTATGGTGGATAGATTTAGGAATTCCAGCCAAAGCCCATTTTTCAACCATCTTTAAAGCTGTGTTTACAAATCAAGCCTTAATGCTAGTTATTGACACTCTTCTCCCACAGGACATTGATCCAGCAGATGCAGTGTTGGAAGCTTGCAGAAATCTGTAATTTATAGCTAAATTGCTTGACTGAGTCAGTGGGGGCTGTGTCAATAAGAAAGAACTGCACATCTGGGGAAGATGCTCCAGAAACTCAAATTTAAAGTTAGATTCTGCAGAGTGATGGACAGATAACTTTAGGTTGTAAGTTCTGACAGAAAAAAAAATTAAAAAACCAGCAACAAATGCCAGGAATAGAAACACAGAACTGGGATAGAAATACAAGATGTAGCCAGTGTCAAGGCAGAGCAGCTGCACTGTCTCAGAAATGGGGAAGGAATGTGGTCCAGGCACTCCAGTTACCATCTGACCTCCTGTGTCTCCCTCATTCAAGGAGGCAGAGGCATGGTTTGCTGTTTGCTCGAGTGCCCAAGCAATGAATGTAAAACTCTTGCTGATCTCATCTCTCAGGCGGGTCTCAGGATGGGTTCAGATGAACTCATCTGTCAGGTGGGTTTTATTCTACAGATGGAGCATTGCAGAAGCAGGGCAGGTCCTGCTGGCAGCACATGACACCTTTCTGCTGTCCTTCTTGCAAGGCCGATGCACACTCAAACGAGCTCAGGGAGAAATCCCCCTGCTTTGGAAAAGAGAGCTCTTAATTGATTTGCTCCTCTTAAAACAAAGATATTACTCTGCACCTCGCCTCCTTGCTCTGTGCTGGAATTTAGTTCAGGTCTGTCAGCAGAGAAACTGGCCTGGCCTTGTTGGTGCTTCCCACCTCCCTGCACTGAGCCCCTGTGGAGCCCATGGGCACTGAGACAGGAGAGCTCACTGAACCATCACAGCTCAGCCACATCCCTTGCTATAATAGAGTCACAGTGGACTTTCAGAGACCTCTGCTTTCCCTGGGTGCTTGATCAGGGGCATGTGTACAGCTGAGGTCACTAAGAAACAGCACTAGTCTGAGGCAAAGCTCAAATTCAACACTTTAACTGGACTGAGGCATTTTAATCCACCTGCTTCCATACTCCTACACCAGCCCTCACTGATATAAAGACCCATCCTGGCTTTGACCAGCAGGTGAAGGGGCATTGAGGCCACTGCTCCCCTCTGACTCTTTATTTTTTTTATGGTTTAACCCCAGCCAAGCCTCACACAGCTGCTTGCTCTCTCCCCCACCAGTGGGATCAGGGAGAGAATCAGAAGGGTCAAAGGTAGAAAACTCATGGGTTGAGATAAAGACAGTTTAAAAGGGAAAGCAAAAGCTGCACATGCAAACAAAGCAAAACAAGGAATCAATTCACTGCTTCCCATGGGCAGGCAGGTGTTCAGCCATCTCCAGGAGAGCAGGATCTTATCTTGTGTGATAGTTACTTGGGAAGACAAACACCATCACTCCAAATGTCCCTTCCTTCCTCCTTCCTCCCCCCACCTTACATCCTGAGCATGTGATGTGGTCTGGAATATCCCTGTGGTCAGTTTGGGTCACCTGTCCTGGCTGTGTCTCCTCCCAGCCTCCCATGCAGCCCCAGTCTCCTTGCCAGCGTGGCAGTACAGAAAGCAGAAAAGGCCTTGGCTCTGTGTAAGCTCTGCTCAGCAATAACAAAAACATTTCTATTGTCATCACTGTGCTCAGTACAAATCCAAAACACAGCTCCATACCAGCCACTGTGAAGAAAATTAACTCTACCCCAGCAAAACCCAGCACAATATTCCTGTGTGTGCCTTTTGTGATGCATGTGGTAGACCACATTTTAATTTCTCAGTCACTGTGAGGTGAGACACATGCAAGTGTTAGATCAGTGCAGTACTCCATGGGAGAGCAGCAGGGCAGCATCCAACCCACATTTCCTTGTTCCTCTGCCACCGCAGCATCCTCCTGGTCCAAGCTGCATTGTCCCAGCAAGTGCTGCTCACCATGGGATGAGCATGTTGGGCAAAGCAATGTGACTCCTGTGACCCCACAGGGACACACCACACCTCACACTCTGCCTGCCAGGCCCTGGATCTCCTATGGTGTTTATGCCCTCAAATTCTCCTGGCATTGCCTTGTTTTTCCATTTCCTCCACCACCCAGCGTTTCCCTCCCGAGTCTCTCCCTGCCCACACCCCCACTGAACGTGTGTCAAGCTGGGCTTATTTGGATGGTGCAAAGCACTTCAGTGAAAATGCCTGCAACAGTGGGGCTCTATGTGGTTCACGAGAGGAAAGGCCTGTGGATAAGGCAGGAAATCTGCTGTATGGCTTTTGCACTGACCCTCTCTCTGACTCCAGGCCAACCCTGTTTCAGCTGTCCTCTCCCAGACAGACCACGCAGATGACAAGCCAGCTCTCTGTGGGGAGGGGACCCTGAGCATCCCCACAGCGTGGGGCAGAGCTGGGGGCTGCCAGCCTGAGCTGGTGGCCATCCATCAGAGCCTGCTTTCCCCTTCCTCTCAGCCTGGAGCTGCCTCAGCTATCCACAGGCTCACTGTGTGTGCAGTGTAAATAGGAGCTTAATCCCATTACAGGGCTGAGCAAGTCCACTGAGGCCAAGCATCTTGAGCTGGCTAAAATACAAATGCAAGGAAGTCTTCATTACACCCTCTCCTCCAGTGTGGGAGCCAGTTTTGATTGCTCCCTGCTTGAAGCTGGTGGCATTTTCCACCAGCATACAACAGTTCCCCAGGTGTGAATGGCAGAAAGCCACTGAATGTGGCAAAGCAGCCAGCCCAGAATCAACTCAAAATCTGGCAAACAGCTGCAAGGACATAGTGCTGTTAATAGCAATGCCCTCATCCATGTCACTGACGGGCAACAGTTGCTAAAACAGAATGGACTTTAAAAGACTGATTTATTTTCCATTAGCTGGGTTGCTTTATATCTTTTGCAATTCTCTCAGGCTGGGCTGTTGAAATGGACAGTCAGGTTCACTTTTATTCAGTGCTGATTTCCAGGCAGGGTGCTTTGCTGGGCTGTTGGGCTCAAACCTGCATTAACTGGGCTGCAAATAAGGGAGGAAAGGAAATGGAGAGATGGAAATGTTAAAATTCTTAAACTATTCCGGATTTTCCTGTATTTTACCATTTGGACAATTTGGACCAAAATGGCTTCTAGCAGCACACTTTGATATTTTTTCCTCTCTAAAAGGTATAAATAAATAATTTTAAAATACCAAAGTCAATATATTCCAATAGAGCTGCTTCTTTCTCCTTAGGTGAACTGATGTGCAACCAATTAGACTTAAAGAGAATGTGGTAGATCCACCTTACCACATAACAAAAAAAATAATAAAAGTAGCAGTTCGTCATGGTCTTCCCTTGCACTTTTTTTTCTCCTCCAACAGCAAAAAATATTTAGATCCAAAAGTCCTAACCTTAACGATCTTCTAAATACCATAAAAATGGTAAACTTGTAACTAAAAATGACATTTACCTGGTCAGGTATGCCAAAGCTTGTTTTGCATTTAAAGGAAATCTGGCATTAGTTTTGCATCAGATTGCTGGTTTCTGTGCTCTTGACTCTCATTTCTGAGTACATTTCCTTTTGAGGTAAAACAGTGAGGAATGCGCTGCAACCTTTTATCATGCAGTTATCTGCATTCCTGGGCAATGTCACTGTCTGGTGTGTGACTCATTTATGGTCTCTGTGAAGCTTTATGCTTCCATTAGAGGCCTCTTCTCATTCTGCTTTATTTTAGACAAAATTAGGCTCCAATGGACTTCAGTTTTTAGGAGTCATGTGGCACAAATGGGAGGATGGCATACTGTGGAATAAATGTGGCCACCTCTCCTGTCTGTCTGTAATTTTATTACTGAGACATAGATACTGGGAAAATCTAAACCTACTGAGAAAACAACAAAGCTTAAATAGAGAAGAAAATCTTTGTTATTCATTAAAATCAGTGATATTTGCATTACTGTTTCTGAATGGGCATGGATACAGAAGGATATGTTGTAAAGTAGAAGTATATGAGGGAAAAATCATTAACCTTTGTTTATCTAACAAGTCAGCTCTAATTAGATGGTCAAATTAGTGGCCTGTCTGTAAAACAAACTGGTGAGGTATCCTGAGGAAGAAAAAATTATGTTATTATTTTATCCCATATTGTTTATCCCCTATGCATCATGTTACCAGATCAAACAGCTGCAACATCTGAGGGTGCAGAAGGAAGACAGGTGAGACAAGTATGGTCTCTGCAGTAGAAAGGTAGTGCTAAAGCTGTGTAAAATGGGTAGGATAAATAAGTAGTTAGGCCTGTATACAGGGAAGAATGGAGGATATTTTCTAATAGATGTATTAATTTTTGATAGTATGTTTTTTCTTGAGCTATGCCTGAGCTTTCACTGTTTCACGGTATTAATTCCATGCTTTGGTACATGTGATGTGTAAACCTTGACAGGAAGCTTAATTTTGATTAATTTCTGCTAAGAATTCCTAAATGTGACTAGAACAGACTGGATATCCTTACCCAATATATTTGGACTGCTAATCTAAAGAAATGGTACCACCTAGGGATGCCAGAAAGCCACCCTCAGGAATATTAATTTTCTCTTTCATTGAGATACCATTGGACCTAATTGGTAGCATGGAGAAGTTCAATGTGCTGTGAGGTTCAAAAGAAATGTCCACTTTGTGCTTGCTTTACACGTTTCTGTTGATTGCAGTTGGGTAAAGGCAGGGTAACAGCAGGACTGGTTTGTCTTGATCCTTGGATCAAACATAATGCCATTCCACTGGGATGGTGAGCAACAGAGAAAGTCAAGCAAAATTAACAGTAACACTGAGCTTCAGTAACAGTCATACAGGGGCCAGAAGGAAGGAGTTCAAAGGTGATATTTGTGAGAAAGAAGTGAATGGGGTCAGGGAAAGGTAACTCATGGGAAAGATAACCAGAATCTGTGACAGTCTTTCATTGCAGGGGGCATGGAGGGTATAAAGGAAATGTTCAAACTGCATAGGAGAAAAGGCTGATAAGACTTGCAATGCAGAGATTAAGGTATCAGTTTCCAGCCAAAGGGATCTGGGGATTGGATCATTATTGTGCTATTGGCTGCTGGCTGGAGATAAACAAAACAAATGTTTATTCCCAGGAGAAACAGCTCTTAGAGTTTAACTGGCTGCTAATTTGAAACTCCCTTGAGGAAGAAGACAGTCTCTCATTGGAGCTGAAGTCTTCAAAAGACAATTTCAGGATGATAAAAAGAATGAAAATATTTCTTTTTCACTGTGTAATATATGGTGATTGGTCCCTTATCCGCTGCAGGATTATTCTCTGTATTACTTATCTTGTATTGCTCTGTCTACAAGAAATGAATATAGAATGCCTCTCAATATTTAGGGAGAAGTCATCTGATCATGTGAACTTTCAGGCCCCAGATGACATCTTCATGAGTTCTTATTATCCTGTTTCTGATGTTAGCTAAAAGGATTCCAGAGGAAAAAGAATGACTAAACTTTTCAGTGGCAGTACAGGGATACAGTTGAACAGTAAGTCTCATGGCTGTCCAGAACTGGGGGGACACCAGAACTCACCAGGGCCAGACCTTGGTTCCCAGAAACTGGAAAATTTCACTGCAGATCTGGGCAGTATTTTTTCCTAGACATTCACCTGTGACCTTTCATGAGAATTATTTTTGGAAAGCAACAAAAGAAAAAAAAAACAGAGCCAGTGTCATCTCTCATTCAGTTCAGGCTGTAGAAGCTGCACTCAGGAGAGGAAGCTGAAGTTCAAAGCTTTGCCCTGGTCCCTGATAGGTTGCAGGGCAATAGAGAAGGATGTGCTGGCAATGAGAAATCCTGTGGATTTTTGTTTCACCAGGAGGATCTTTGAACTTAGGATGCCAGCAGCCTTTAACAGCACTCTTTTTATTTCCAGAGTGCTGTTCTGCCAGCAGAGGAGGGGCAGTGCTGATTTCCCACAGTGAGGAGTAAGTGAGTTGCCCAGTGAGACAAATTACAGCAGCATGGCACTGACAGGACTGAGTGAGCCAGGAGAAAAGCCTGGGTTGTGCAACCACTTCCAGGAAGTTATATATTCATTATAGTAGAATTTTTTTTCCCCTCACTTCATAATGACTAATGCCATGATTAACATATCAGATTGTATGTGGAGTCTCGGCACAAGACATCAAAGCCTTTCCATGTAGGTTCTTCTCTTGCTCTTATTAGTGTATATGGTGCCCTGAGGATATAGCAAGCAGAACTGCAGAATGCCTCATGAGCAGTTTACATGTGAAGCTGTACGTTTGCCCCAGCCCCGGAACAAAAGAGAGAAACATTGTTCACAGCAGGAACTACTCAGAAGCCCCAAAAGTCCCCAGGAAACCCTTAAATAATGTAACCCAACCCAAATAAAATGATGAAAGGGGAACTTTTTTTTTTTTGTTCCATTCTCTCTTAGGAGTCTCCCTGCCATAATTATGTAGGCAAGTGTGGGTTTTTAGGCTGGACCCCGGATGCATCAACCACCCTTCAGTGCCATCAGCAAACGGAGAGCTTCCTGACTGGAAATACCAAAACACTTCAGCAAGTCTATTTAGCATCTTTTCTACACAGGCAACCCCTTGGGGTCTGACTCGTGCACAATGAAATCTCACTTTCTTGAAAATTGTTCTGCTGGTCAGCTCAGCTGCACTAATTTTCCTGGTTTGTGTTTATTAAAATACCTTCTCTACTGTCCACAGAAAAACAATCAACCTGACTGTGTTTGTGGCAGTGGCATTTTGCCTGCTACCTGTTATTGTACCTATTTATCTCCAGCAGCAGTCAGCATGTGGGTGGTTTGGAGAGAGATTTACACACTGATATTTTATTAAGGTTCCTTTTTATTCTATAATTTAACTGGGGAGATTGAAACATTGTACATTATTTTGCCTGTGGTAAAATAGACCTATTTTAGCTTCTCTCTTCCCCCCCTTCTTCTGATTGCTCATTAATATTCAGAATTTATCTTATCTATTCCCCTCTTCATTTGGTTTGTAAATGATTCCTTTGCTTGCTCCTTTATTTTTAAGCCTGTTTTCAACTTTTGTTTAATCTTCTTGGTGGCTTTTTTCTTGTTTGTTATTAAATTTCGAGTTACACTTCTAAGCTTATCCCTTTTCATATTCGCTCCTTAAAACACCAGCTGCTCTTTTTCTCTGGCTGCTACAGAGAGTGTGTGAGAGCAGAGAAACAGAGCTGCTCCTCCAGCATGATATGGGTTGTTAATTTTGGTGGAGCTTTCTCAGGTGCCAAGAGCAGGGGCTGGGTGGCCTTTAACTTGTCACCCCCACAGCAGCTGCCATCAGCCAGGTCACTGCAATAAGCAGAAATTGGCACCAGTGAATGAAGGCTGGGGTGACACCCAGCTGTGCATCCCTCTAGGAGCCCTGGGGGAGTTATCTCGCAGCAGATTTTGGACACAGGCATTTCCTCTCAGCTCTCATTCCTGCCACACCTCCCTGTTGGTGTCTCTGGTGGATCTGATCTGGGTGTGCTTGCTGGTGGTGACCTGGATTTACAGTGGGATGTGTGTGCTGAAGGGTGTGCTCTGTGTCACCTGGGCTCAGCCTGGGAGGCTCCTGGGCTCTCTGGGTGACTTTGCAGCCTGTTTTTCTTGTGTTCCCATCCCTCCTGAGCAGCAGCACAGTGCAATGCAAAGGACAAGGACTCTCATTCCCTATAAATTACCCTACCTTGCTGTAACTGGACTGGCCCCAGTGACTATCCCAGTCTTTGAGCACTGTCAGGCAAGCGCTGAGCCTGTCTCTCCTTGGCTGACTACCTCATCAGGGCCTGTTTAGATTCATATCATATTTATTTTAATTAAAATTCCATTTATTCTAATTTATTATCTTACTTGTCTCATATATTTTCAGTCTTTGGATCTATTTGCTTTTCTGAAAACCTTTCCCCTCTTCATTTCAAATAGTTTTTAGATCTGAAAAAAGTAAAATTTGCCTTCTTGCTATCATTGCTTCTCTCCATTTCCCCCAAGTCTGCCCCTGTGGTGTTCACTGTTTTGCAGAAAGCTGCAGACAAGAAGTCCCACTGGGCTTTGTGTTTTCTATTATTTTCATCTTAATTCCTCTCTATTTTTTTTTGTCCTTTGAATTTCCTCTATTAACCACCAAAGAGCTAATCTAACACCTTTTCTCATCTGCCTCTTCAGTGTCTTCAGCAAAGCCATGCACACCCACAGCAGGCATCATTTATACATCATCCTGGTCTGGTCCAAGGTTAGATTCTGAATTCAGCTGTTGACATGGTCTGAATCACAGTTCCTCTCTCAGTGCACAGTACCAGTCTTTATAAAAAGAAGAACAAAAATGGACCATCTTGACAAGTTTTTTGGCTGTGTTTGTTCCCCCACTGCCTCATAGCACACAAATGTAAGCATGCAGGTGCACCTGACCTCATGCCTTGCTGCCTGTGTCAGCCAGTGTTGTGTAGCAAAGGAGCTCCAAAAAGAAAGTGTAATAATCATGTGATTGATGAGAAGTACATGGTGAAGTTGACATTTAAAGGAAAACAGGAAAAATTTAACACAGGAATATGATGTTATTTAGTGATGGAGGACAAACAAAAGCCAAGACAGACAGATACAATTTTTCTTAAATGCCATACAGTTTGTTGGGAGCAATGACAATATTGGATTCTTTCAGTGGCATTTGTCATTGTCAGAGGCAGGTCAGTAGACTAGATGGAGCCAATTGTGATCCATTATGACAATGACTAAGCCCTTAGGGACCAAAATACTCTTAAGGTTGCTTTGTATACAATTGTTATAAGCCCAGCCTGTGCTGGACGCTGGCAAGGTACTGGCCTATCTTTTATATAAATTATCTGCCTGCTGAAAACTGAAACAGTATTTTTGTATTCCTAATTCACTTTGAATAGACGTGATCCATTTGCCTTCTTCATTTTGTGGATTTGGTACATTCAAGCTCTTGCTTTTCAATTATCTCAAAGGTTGTGCAACTTTTGATGAGAGACCATAAATCGCATTTATATTTTATGTTTAGGTGCTTTAATTCTTAAAATAATTATTAGTATTAGAATAATTATTAGCTATTAATAATTATTAATCTTATTAGAATGGGAAAGAGGTTTTTTTCTTTGGTGGGTTTATGTGAGCTTGCATGAATGGGCAGCAGAGTCAACACTTCCTTTTTGAGGCTGCCTCTGGCAGGCTTGGTTATATTGCTGGAACATGAGCTCAGGTGGCATTTTCAAGGTACAACCTCATCCAAAGGTGGCACAGGTAAAGAGTTGCTTCCACTTGCTGCCATGAGTGATCAGAGCTACTATAGGCAGCTGTAATTGAAGTGTTTAGTCTTTGCTAAATATGGTTATTACCTGAGGGTTCTTGAAATACTGTTTGCATTTTTTATGGTCATTGGATTCTCCTGATTACCAGATGTAATAGACTTTTTATGCTACAATGCAACTGTTGAACGTTTTAATTGGAATGCCATGTCAAATTTTTAAATTAAAAATCAAATACTCAAAGCACCAATGCTTTTTTGATTACTAAAATTAAAACCTAATTGAATTCTCATACCAAAAATATCCTGTGGAAATTTAATTAGAGAAGTGTAAAAGAGCTGATTTTTAAAACATATTATTTTTTAATTAGGAAAAATCTAAAAGGCAAATTAGTAAGTTTTAAATTTTCCAAAATATGAATATGGAGATTCTGTTTGGCACAATAGAGAGGAGACCTAAGGCCTGCCTTCCTAAATGACTATATTTCACAGGGCTTGAGACTTACCTTAATAAAATAAAATGATGAATACCCATTTCTGTTGTGGATCCTCATAAAATCCCTACATACAATACGAGCACATTAAGAGACTACAATGAAAAGTTAAAGTAGCTTTAAATGAATATTTGGAGTAGGGTGCAAAGAGAGAGGTTAGCTGGTTATTTACAAATAGTGTATGAGGTACAGTCTTGTCTTCAATGACATGTTGAGTGGCAAGACAGCTGTGCAGTGGAGCTGTTGGTTGGATCAGATCCCATTCCCAGATCCTTTGCTCCCCTGATGTATTGCAGGATGTCCAACCCCAGGGCTCTGCATTGGAGAGCAGGAATATTGCACTGCTCTGTATTGCCCTGCTTTTGTGTGATTGACCACTGTGCACCCAGAGATATCCACACAGCATTAATAAGGGTGAAGAAATCATTGACAACCCAGGTGGGCTCCATTTGGCCTTGTCAGGACATTTCCATTCCCCATTGATTCTAGTTGTTTGTGGTTGCACGCAAAGTGTCAGTGTTAGTGAGTTAGAACAGGTGACAAGAGCCCTTGGGAAAGCACACCACCATCATTAGGTAGATGGGAAATGATTGCAGCTCTACTTCTCCCTTAATCATTTTTTATTTCTTAAAAATGTGTATTGCACAAGCTACCTCCCTGTTTTGTGGCGCTGTGTAATTTCATGATATGGCAGTTAGGAGATAATTTGATTTAAAGAAAAAAAAAATAGAAATACTAACTACAGCTCTCCGGAGACTCACTGCTTAGTGATATGCACTTAAAAGTATAAGGAATAACAGAATGAAGAGGAGCAGTGCCTGCAGGGTACGTTCAGATCTGGGTTATCTCATCTGTCCCAGCTGAAGGAGGGGCAGTGTGTGACAGTCACTCACAACCTGCACTGGTGAGCCTGAGGAGCTGGGGAGACCCACCTGAGCAGACCCTGCAGGGCATGGGCTGATTCCAGTGCTCTCCAGATCATCCTCCTGTGCTCATCACCTGCAGCATGGTGCCAGTCCTGATGATTGCTTGCTTTTATCTTGGAAAGCCTTTCCTGGCTTTGAGAACAGAGAAGGAATCTGCTCAGAGCTGAGATGCTCAGCTGGGAAAGGGAAGCTGAAACAAGAAACCTGTTTGGGTTTTTTAATTCACTTTTCCTAAACACAAAAGTACAAAATAAGGTTATTTCTGTCCCTATTGTTTGCTTGAATTGGAGAAATCATATTCTTGCCCAAGGTTAGTCTGGTGCTAGTGGCATCTTTCTCATAAAAAGATGAGGTGGGAGAGTTTAAAATGTAAGTTTAAATGTTCACCTCCCTTTTCCTGGGTGAGTGCTTTAACCAGTCTTGCATAGAAAAGGGATTATAGACTGTCTCTCAGCACACCAATACCAAGGTAAACTGAAGCAGAAGCTGTACCCCATCTTCTTCAGGGGAAAGGGCCAAAAAAACTGTGAAGTAACACGGTAATTCTGCAAACTATATTCTTTCCACGGTGATTTAATATGCTGATAAGCACTTGAAAAAGAAGGAATGAAGGTGTGATTTGGTTATATGTAAGTTGATGAAGATTCCTTTTCTTCAGATGTCATTTTTGAAGTCACTTGCAATCAAACAATCTTGTTATCTTTAATTTCATTTCCTATTGCATACTTAGGCAATATGCTCTCTATAAGCAGTTATTACAACAACCTATTTGTTTTCCACTTATATTTAATAATAGTTTACTCATTCCTCAAAGGTCTATACTTATTTTCATTTTTTATAATGAAAGGAGAAGCAGAAAGTCTACTCTTAAAAGTAGCTTTTAAATAAATGTGAAAATCAAAAAGGACTAAAGGCTAGGGAAAGCCTTTGAGATTCAGATACTTATATCAGGATGAAGAAGTGGATGAATTTAAAGTGTTTGTGTGGTAGATACTTGGTTGACCTTGGTGCAAACTCTTGCCCACTAGATAGTCATTCAAGACAGTACTTCTTTCTGTTTAGTACTTCTTTCTGTTTGCTTGATATTGCCTTCACAGCTGAGCCTTGTTAACATGCAAAGTCAGCCAAATTAGTTCAAAGAGCTTTCAGATCTTCGAGGATATGTCTGTTTTCCCCTTCTCTGTGTTTCATTTTGTTAAAGTCAAATTAAAAACAAAACAAAATAACAACTGAACAAAACCCCAAACAAACAAAAAGCCTCCACAGCAACAATATATGTATGAAGTCAAAAACTGTCATTAGATAAAAACTAATGTGATCCACATGAATCAAGTTTGTCAGTCGTTATCAGGAGGAGTGAAGGTTTGCAGCTCCCCTACTTTCCACCCCAAAGAACAAAACACACAGCCCCTCTTCTCTGAGGTTATTGAGTTTCTTCCCAGTGCACCTCATTCCTTCAGGAATCAGGATGCTGATAAGACCAGCAATTCATCTGATCCCACGTTGCAAATCTTGTATGGCCAGCCCTGAAAGCATGGAAATGTCAACACTGAGAAAAACCACAACCCTACACGTGGAAGGAGTTTGGAAGGGGAAAAGCATCTGCAAGCCACGCACTGGGAAAATCCTCCCTTAAGGAAGAAAGTTAAACAGCAGCATGTGAAGGATGCAGGAAGGTGTGTGAGTTTGGATAAAGGCTGAACAGGAGAGTCCTTTAGCAACCTTGGCCCAGACATTTAGAGCCATACTGATAGTCTGGTGTGATTGTGCCATATTTCAGTCTCCCTTCCCTGGGCAGCACTATCAGGGGACATCTGTTAATGTAAGAGAAACTCTCAGGTCATACTGGTGCCCCTCTGTGTGATGGGAACTAACTTGCAGGTGAATACTTTAAAATTAAATGGTCAGATCAGTCAAGTTAGGTAAAAGGCTGTTCTCAGCAGATACTGGTCAGAGCAACTTGCAGTGTCTGAAAAGGTTTGGGGGAATAGAGTTTGAACAAAAACGAGCTAAGCAGAAAGGTATTGATCAGTTTCTTTCACATTATCTTAATCTGATGTTTGTGTAACGAAGGGTTATTTGCACTAGACTAATGGGAAGACAGCATTGTGACATAAAAATTTCCAGCTGAAATAGAGCAAGTCATGTCCACTGGGTTGATGTAATAATCTTTCATTTCAGAACAGCTGAGTTCTGCACCCCAAGTGCAGCCCTCTAGCAGATGCCTCTGGCAGCAACATGAGTCTTGTTTCCATCTGTCTAGACCAGAAATGCTGGCAAAACATAGGTGTTGGGTGGAAAAGAAATAATTTTTTGTGGAAGAGATATTTATTTCCTGAAATAGGGGAAACTAGGAATTGATTTATTCTTTCAGGCTATGGCAGAGGAACACCTTTTGAATTCCTTTCCACTGTTCACATGGATATTGAAATTTTATTAGAAAAAAACAAACAAACAAGGTGATACATATATATTTACGTACTAGCAAATCCAGATGATATATAATGGTGCTTTCAACCTTTGCAAAAAAAGCCTGTATGAATTCTTAAGATTCTGAATTCTTAGATCTCACTAAAATATGCATTAAATGATCTTTCTTATTTGCTACCCAGAGAGCTTTCCAACTTGGTCCTGACCCCAAGAGGTTTCAGGGAGTAAGGAATCTTCCCACATTAATTCCAGTGGGCTGCATCAGGCCTTCAGTGTGTTGCCTTCATGGAGAATTTCCAGTGGAATTAGAAGGGCAAAGATCAGCTTTTATCTACTGGCTGCACGAGGTTCTTGGACATGATAGCTCCCATGCTGGGCACAGTGAAGGCTCAGCTCTGTGACACCAAGCCCTTCCTAAAGAGTTCAGCCACAGCTTGCTTCCTCCCCCTCCCTCCTCTTTGCCAAAAATGTGGCAGTTCCAGAACAAAGGAATGATCACAGGGGTGGTGTGGCTGGAGAGCTGTGCAGCCCAGCAATCACCTGCTGCTCTCCCCGTGGCTGAGCTCTCTGTCATGTTCCATTTCACATTTGCATTGCTGCGTGTTTGCTCTTTCATCACAAGCTGTAATCAGTTCATTTTATGGCTGTCTTCAGCTAAATTCTTTGTTGATTTTAACATGACAGAAGTTGAAAAGATTACATATTATAAATAGATAATTAATATATCAGCACAGCTTGTTGCTCTCTGTCTCTCCATCTCTTTATGAGAATTGGTTTTAATGTTTCCTCTGCCTTTCTGTCCTCCATGTAGACTGCCTGAGAATTAGGATGATGCTTGACAGCTTGATTAAAATTTCACCTTTTATATTTCTCTTTCCATAGTGGATTCCTCTGTTTTGAATAAATGGGTCATGTGTGAAAAATGAAATCACAGATAATTTCCAAGTACAGTATTTTTTTCCTAATTATATTTTTTTCTTTAGTTTTGGCCATAGCTAGGGGATATGTTTATATTCTACGATTTTCATTAAATTATACATGAGCATTTCATAACTTTGGTGAAATTATCTTCTGAATATCATTTGGGGAAGAGATGTACCATTTTAATTTTTTGAGTGGTAAGCTGAGGCACTAGGTTGATTCATTTGCAGATGAGTTTAGAATTAAACTCCTGCATCCTGAGACCCCAGTCATTTCCTGAGCTTCCTTCTGCTCCCAAATCACAATATTCATAGCTAGCACTCTAGAGAGCACCAGCTTTGCTTCAGCTTGTGGAAGTCTTAATAATTGTTCCACAGGTAAAGTAAATTTAACCTCTTAAGTCTGCTTTTCCTAACTACCTTCCATAAATCTCTTAAAATATTTGAGGGATTCCGAAGTCTTGTGGTCATAGTATGGAAAACTAATGCAGCCCAAGCCACTTTCTGGGGTTCACAAACACCTTTTTGCAGCTTTAAATAGGGAGAAGGCATAATGCATATATTTGTGAAGGGAAGTAGAAAACAGGACAGGGTATCTCTACACCCTTTCTATAACTTCAAAGTTAGGTCACTTTGCAAATTCTGTGCTTGTCAATGTGAAATTTAATTTCTTTTTCATACGCTGGTTTGGGAACACTTATTTGTTTGTGGCAGGAATAATTCCAGGGTGTTTGAGAGAGCCAAGGGGGAGCAGAGAGACCCCAAGTGCTTGGGGCAAGGGAGGTCTGAGGATATATGCTGGGGTAGATTTATCTACCCCAAGGACCAAGGAATCCAAGCCACATACTAATGCCACACTTTATATGACCAAGATCTCTAAACCAAATATCCCTTGGCTGAAAACCTGAAGTGGAGCAGTGGCTGGACACTGACAGTGCAATCCATGAGGATGAAGAATAATGAATGTATTTCGCTGACTGGTGAATGTGTTTTGGGAAGGGATCCCCGCACCATCTGTGATGTTATCCTTATCCTTATCCTTCCCTGCTGGGCATCCTTGTCCTTAGCACAGGGTTCAGGAAGAACCTAGCAGAGACACAAAAGGCTGTGCCTGATTCTATCCTTAGCCAGCTTTTCCTCCTAGGGGAATCTCATTGAATTCAGCTGAGGCATGAACGAAATAGAAGTGTTTCTCTCAGTTTATACTTCCTTGCAGAGCACAGCATGTCAACACTCAAAGGTAGAGCAAAAATGCATGAAAAGAACCTCAGCTAAAGAGCTCTGTACAGAATAGCAGAAAAGGGATTTCAATATGGGAAGTATTCAATACCTGAGGAAAGTTAGTAGAGAAGTCGAGTGTCATGTATTTTCCTTCACCCATAATGGGATCCCCAAGCCAAAGCTTTCACCATCTTAAGCAGTTTTCAGAGGTAAATGTCATTTGAATTGTCAGGATTTAGTTTCAATTGACTAATTTTCTCCTTCTGGGAGTCAAATTCTGTCCAGAATTACAACCTGGCTAAATCTCCTTTCACTGGTGCAGTAGCTAAATAACAGTGAGGATGCATTGACCTAACACATTGTGCCCACAGGGTGTTTTGAACTCAATGTCAGTAGTATTAACACACATCCTGACTTCAACATTTCTAAAAATCCATACATAACATTCATATTCATAACATTTGAAGTGAGTGCAAATGTATTTTAACTTTTCTGGTAGGTCCCTTACATGCTATAAAGTGATATAAATTCCCAGGGCAAATTGTGATCAGGCTAGATAGATTTTAACTATATTTTGTGGCAGTTTTTCTAGGATTCTTCTTTAACATGAAATTTTTTAATATCCAAATGCACCATTTAGCTGTACAAAAGTGCACTGTATGAATTTCTGGATTAAGAAAAAAATCCCTAAATGCTGCTGCATAATATAACTCACAAGACACTTTGGAAACTTTCCTTTTCCTTTAATGAAAAAAGGATTTCAAAAAGAGTCTCCTGAAATTAGCCTGCATTTGTTGCAAATGCTTTTGGCCTCTGTTAACTATTCTGCAAATCTCTGATGCACTGTAGTTCAATAAATGGGCAACCTTCTCTGTTTTGTGTTTTTATGCTTTTGCCTTTAATGTAAGATAAAACAGTCAGCTTAATAGGAAGAGAATTTCTGAAGATTCCTAGAAAAACAGAGAAAAAGGCAACAAATAATTTTCAGTAGTCATGTTAAAATATGATTAGGAAAGGCTTTTGATGGTTCTCAAGTACTTGTAAAATATGCTGAAAATATGTGGGTTTTTTAAAAAAAAGCACAACAGCTTTTCTGGATGTGTTTTAAAAGTTCAGAGCTGTCCTTGCTGTACTATGAGTCACAATGATGATGAGAGTAAAATATTGCAGAGTTGTCCTTCAAAGTGCACTTCAGATTCTCAGTGGCCTTTACCTATTCTGCATTCAAAATGGAATTGAGGGCTAGCCTAGTTTATAGAGCTGGTAAAAATTTAGAATAGCTTTTACAGGAGAAACTGAAATATTTTAGCATTTCTTTCATCCTAAATCAAGGAATGAAAATTGTGAAATTTTACACAAAAGGAGAATATGATTTATTAAAAACATCCATTTGGAAATATCAAAAGAGTTCATTGAAGCAGTTTGTTTAGAGAAGGTTGAAACTCTTCATTTATAATTCATCATTTGATTTGGATGAAAGATAGCGATAAAGCTGGAATGGAGAAACACAATAATAATTAAAATAAAGGACCCTGCTCTGGTTACTTAGGAAGTGAACACCACTGATGAATTCCCACTGAGTATGTTTTATTGGGGCAGGACAGTGTGAGACAGTGTGGGGCAAACCAGGCCTGGCTATCTGGAAATGCATTCTTTGAAAATCCTGTGAACATAACAGGTTATTTGTACCTTATATTTGGGGAATATAAAACATTGAATCATAAAACTTTGAAAATTGTAAATGAAACACTGATTTTAGGTGAAGTCCTCTCTTGAGCTGTAGCTGATGCCCCTACAACAGGTGAGATCTTTCTTTCGGTATTAACTTTTTTTGGAAGTAGTTAAATAAGATTCTCATGAATTTAGTTTGGTTTTTGGTCTGCTGTTGGTTTCTGATGTTACTGTGGCAAAAAGTGTGATCTTGCAATATTTCATTTCCCATTTCACAAAAGGAGCAAACTGCTGTGCATTTCCACAGGTCTCACCTGATGAGCCATGGTCTCTGGAGCAAGGTGTCTCATGCCAGCTCACACCCTGGCCCTGGATGAGATTGGCCTGGATTGACTGGCTTTATCATCTCTGCATTTTGGGGAGAGAGCTTGCCAGTCCTACAGTCCTGTCGTGAAGTCCTGCAGCTTGGGATCATCAAGGGACACACAGGACACGCTGGCCTTAAGAGCAGATCTAGAACTGAAATGTGTCTTCTGGCTGGAAGGACACTTGTCACACCACCCAGAGATGCTGGGAGAAGAACAGAGCTCTTTCTCCATGCGATAAAGTTCCTGTAATGTTCCTGTTCCTCCACTGTATGAAAATACAGTGCAGCAACAAATAATTCCAAAAGCTGATAGACCTCTGCAGTATGGAAATTATTATCTATTTTCCCATTACCTAGTCAAATTTCAGTTAAAAAATGTGCATGCTGCCATAATAAGACTGGTTGCTGGTTAAGGAAGTAGTAAGTCCATGTGAAATTTAAGACTCTGTGACTGTGTCACATTGCAGAGAATTCCAGCTACAGCTGGAGCCCAGCATAGATGTGACTTGGTGCTCACTGCTGCTGTTTTGGTGAGGTAACAGCCAGCCACTGAGCTGACAGCATGGCATGTAAAAGATAATTAAGCCTTGTAATTAAGGAGATATTAAGTGCATAATCACATTTATTCATTTAATTAAGTTTGGCAAGTTTGTCCTATGACGTTAGATATCAATTGCTAAAGATACACATTTACATTTAATAAGTGTAATTTCTGACTTGCCTTATTTTGTTATTTGCCAAGTGAACACCTAGAGAGCCCTTTTAAATGGATTAAGCAGGAGTATAAGCTTAATGCATTACGAGAGCATAATGGTACTTTTATTGCTCATTAAAGTTTGAGTTAATTATGTCGCAACCAGGTTTATATTTTATTATATTAAACCTCAATCCATGGGCTCTTAGAAGTAGTTTAAGGGAAGGAAAACAACTTTAAAATGTAATCTATGAGATCTCTTTCAAATGTATTTACCTCAGGAAACCCACAGGTCTGCAGGTAAGAGAAGGCAAGCATCCAGTGCTGGGTTCCTTCATCCAGAGCTGAGCACAACACTTAATGGGAACTTCCCATTAAGATGTGTCTTATTGTAGGACATTCTCTTTTACAGGGAGAAGTCTGTGCTTTCTTTCTTTTCCACACGAGTTTTGTTACATTTTCATTCTTTTTTGGTTTTCTCTTCATTTTTTTTTCTTTCCTCTGAGCAGCTGAAATAATCAATTTTCCTTGCTGTGGGGAGTAGTTTGTGCTGGGAGAAATCCTTTTCTCAAAATAGCTCCTGGAAAGTTTGGTTTTTAAAGAACTTACCAAAAAAGAGGAACTTATGTCCAGAAAGAGTTTTTTCCCTCAAAAATCTTAGACATCCCTTTTAGAATAGGGTGTACTTTTCTCCTGTATTAAAGAAACTCCAAGGTGACCAAGTTGGGGTATGTGGTTTATGTTAAGAAAATAAAAGTTAATGGCAAACAATCTCCTTTGCAGACTACTGGAAATGAGAGATAGGCTAAAAGAGAGAAATTCTGATCAAGTCTGTCTCGGGGAAAACAGAGCAAGATTCTAACATCTACCCAGAGGCTTCCTAGTTAATTTTTTCCCCATTGATTTCATTAGATTTTAGATCAAGTCATTATGTGTTTCATTTGCTCTGAATTTCCTCAAACCATGTGTACTAGATATGGATATGGAATATGGGCTTTGTGATGATATTTCAGTGTCCTGCACTCCTGGTGACACTGGGCTTGGGAATGCTGCAGGATATATGAAAGAATTAAGCAACTCTAGAAGTTTGCAGTAGTAAAAGCTGCAGTGAAGTTTAAAGGATATCCTCAATGAAAGAGTAGATTTCTAATTTCCACACATAAACATTTATGGCTTCCTTTGTATAGGTGGAAAAGAAAGCACTCATTTTTAGAAATAAAATTCTTCCCATGTGACTAATTAAATAAATTATTCAAATGTGTGCAATTCAGGGATCGTCCATGGGGATGGATTTTATGGGACAAGTATCTGGAAGGATATATTTCCAGTTTAAAAGTCTCTAAATGTGCAAGACTAGGATAAATTCTTCTTTTGTGGCATCTATCAAATCTCTGGTTTCTAATAGTGATTGACTGCCTTTTTTGAAACACCTTCTACTCAATTTAGACATCTTTTTGGTGGAACATGTAATAAATTCAGTGACCTGAATTTCATTATTTAAAAAAACTCCTTTTCCAGGTGCTGCACATAGCTGGCAATACTGAGGGAGATTTTTCACAATGAAAAGCAAAATTGTAAAGTCTCTTCTAACTAGAAAATGTCATGTGAATGCTGAAAAAAATCTTAATGATGCTCAGCACATGGAGTCCCCCACATGTAAGCTTTTGTTGGATTAACCTTCAATCTAGAATTTAATGTTATCTGATTAGGTGTGAACAGAATTGTCAATGAAGCAGAAAACAGGACACAGATGATAAAACAGTGAAGTTAAATAAAGATAAGGCAACTTTGTTCCAAAGCCAAAAAAATTCCATTTGAACAATTCCAGTGTAACAATTTTAATCCTGCTAAACGGAATCTCTTGGAAATGTAACCAAAAAAAATCTTCCTGTCTCCAGTTAACCAGGGTTTTGTTTTGTAGGCTATGTAAGATTTTATTAGGTTCTATCAAAATAATCTCTTTGAATTTATTCAAACCATGTATTTATTATCGTGCCTGGGATTCAAAGACTGAAACATTTCAAAATGCTTTCATCAACATAGAAACAATTGCTTTGACCTCCATTCTGTTAAGAACTTCCACCAAAGCCAGTGCTTGGCTTTGTCTCAGATTCCAGAACCACCCCTGAGTACCAATCCACAAAGGGGAGCTGGTTTTTTATGGATTAATTCAAAGGAGCCACGAATTCATTTGCAACCTGCACCATAAAAGAGTATGATTGTACAATGAAATGCATGGGAACTCTGGAGCAACATCATGTCTGATACAAATCCCTTTATTAGCATCTATTTATGTCAATTTATATCAACCAAGAATGTGACCATACCTTTCTTTGGGAAGAAAAGGTGATACTTGCCAGTGGACAAATGATTTCATCAGAAGGCTTTTGGGAATGAGCTCCATCTGGCAGCTCCCTCAGGTAACACAGGAGTGAAAAGGAGGTGGCAGAGGCTTGACCATTGCCTTGTTATACCTTGGAAGTTCACAGAGTCTCCTGCAAGCCTGAAAATGTGCCAACCTGCTTCCTCCCCTCTTGCCAGTCATGACTTCACTCATCAACTTCCCATTTCTTTTGGTGCCCCAAAAATTTTCTGGCAGTGGAACCAAAAATGAGTGAGTTTTCCTGCATCATCCTTTGTGGAATCCTCAGGAATAGTACAATGGTTATTACTACTATTAGTGCCTTAATCATGCTGAAAAGGAAATATGCTCTCCCTGAGCTCAGTCACTGCATTTTAACTTTGTATTTCAGCCTGGTTCAGGCATCCCTCAGGGAATTCTGTTCCTTATGCCAGATCCCCAGGACTGTGCCCACATCACCTGCCAAGATCCTCTCCCTCAGCTGTTCCTCCAGCTCCTGTGACCACATTGATGGACTCTGTCTCCACTAGCAATGCCCTCCTGGATAATTTTTGTTCCTTCTTCCACTTTCCTAGGGACAGAACAGCAGCAAAGGAGTCTTCCAGGGTAGGCACATTTTTTCAGTGATGTTTTTATTTCCTGAGCCTTGCTGCTTCATTTTGATTATGTGAAATTAAAGGGAAAAAAAAACAATGACAGGAGAAATTACGGTCATTCTGGTCTTAATAACAGGATTGTAATAGGCAAGATACAAATGGAACAGGAGAAGCACACAAATGGAAACAAGAGGAAGTGTTTCAAACAGCTTAACCAGTTGCCAAGCTTATCTACTGGATATGTTCTTGCTGGTGCCTTTCAGGCCACTTCAGTGCTTGTTTCTCCTGAAGGTCTGGCTTTAAGTCTCCTGAAAATTTTTGTGGGTATAAGATCGGTAGAATAGGTAGAACATTGGAACAAATCTAGATCACATCATTTTTATATCCTGCTCTCACCTAGGCAGGGTTAGAATATTTACATTTTCAGCTGAATCTCATTGCTGATTTTATTATAGTGCAAAGTCTGCTGTTCTGAGCTGTTTTTTTCAAAATGCTCTCTCCTGAGCATTCTTTCAGTTTAAGTCTTAACTGGTACACAATGATAAACAGAGGTCAGCTAGCAAACAGAATAGTGTCAGCATTATTGCCTCTTGCAAAATGGTGACTTCTGTGGGCAGCTGAAGTTTGTGTGACATGATTGGGCCATCCTGAAATAAATAATCTGTGGTTGGAAATAAGATTGTCCTTATAACACCAATAATTGTGCAGTCACAGCTCAAGACATTTTGGGTTAGAGAAAGAAATGAATTTATTGAAAAGTGATAGGAAGATGATATTTAAAATTCAACACATAAATATTTAGTTTAAATGGAAAGAGACAGTGATCTAACTGGCTGCCGCTGTTTCTAGATCAGGGACATTATTTGCATTCTTTATTTTGCTGATGCTGTTAAGCTCAGAAAGAATGTACTGTAATATTGAACTGATAAAGTGCTTGGTATAAAATTGAGAAATTTTCACAGTGACTGGACAGCTGCTGACAAAAAATTACTTGGAGCAGAATATCAAATGTTCTGTGATAGCTTGCGGTAGGTGATGGGAGCTGTTCCCTGCCTCTGCATTTGTACACAGAATTGACAAACTGTCACTCATTTTCCCTGTTTTTGTCCCCATTTATCCCCATTTTTTCTCCAGTTACTAAGTGGGCTTTAGCTGTGATGACCACTGATAAAACAATATATAGTTTTTGGTTCCCATTTTTTTTCTGTATCTTCACTAGTGACATGGAGAAATCTACTTGCTTTTCTTTAGGTTTTCTGTTAATATTGCCAATTCTTTATATCAAGGATCTGCTCTGTAGAGAACAGAGACAAGTCACCAGTCTGAGCTGTAAAAATATATTGTGTTCAGACCCGATATGTTATCAAAGAAAATCATTTAAAAGTGAAGGATGATTTCTCAGTCCCTAATCTCCACAGCTACGCCTAAGAAATTTATATTTTTCCATATTTAGCCATTAGCTTATTGCCTGGCATGGATTCATTCTGTGCATACCAGTCCTGGCCTCAGATAGAGCACAGAACAGAGACAGCCCCAGCTTCTGGATGTTGTCATCCTCTCCTGGGGGGTGTTTACTCTGTGAGCTGCTCAGTGCCACTTTCCTTCAGGCATTTGTGCTATGCCTTGATTTTGGGAGGAAGCTTTGCAGGTGGAAGGATAGGAAAAGACCAAGGATAGTGGTGAGAAGGAAGCTGGGGTAGCAGTGCCATTTGGGATGAGGTTGGGGTGAAGGAGCCTGGTGTCAGTCTTGGTGCAGGTGGGGGTTGTGGGTCAGGACACAGTGGAACATATCCAGGATTGATAGGTCTGCATTTTCCCTGAAATCACCTTGTAATTTAACAGCAGAATCCTGCACATCATGTGTGATCTCACATACAAGCAGGAGGAGCTGGATGGTTAAAATCTGTTGCCTTTGTGCAGCAAACTGCTCCATTTTGAGTAAACCTGGGCATATAAATTACAGGAAACTGAAATGATGATGATGATGAAACCAAATTGAATCCCTCTGCTTTTTCTCGTCTTACAACATGAGTCTTGAAGGGAAAAATAATACAGCAACCTGAACTGAAAATGAATAACTGAAAAACACTCTGTAAAATGGAATAAGGACTGAAGGGCATTCTGTTTTATTAGATTTTAAATCAAGTGGTCCATACAGCAGGGGATATCAGTATTGGAAGTGGGGTTTTTGTTTGTTTGGTTGGTTGGTTGGTTTTTTTGTTAACATATTAGGATGGTTTTCTTAACTAAACAAGATTTTTTTTTTTAAAGAAAAGATCACTGTACCAAAACCTCATGAAGAAACAGCTAGGCAGCTATATGCAAACAAAGAGTTTCACTCAGCCCTGTGCACACTGACAGAGGGAACAGGGATTCAGAAAACATATCTTTGGCTGGTGCAGTTCCTGCAAGGAAAGCTTTAGGGCAGCAGGCAGATGCCAAGGTGCTGCCTGAGCTGAGATTTAGCCAACTGAACAGGAAAACTGCTGGACATGACATGAAAAATTGCTGGGTATGACAGAGAGCAATGTGAGAAAACAACAAAAGTTATGGACAGGTCCATATAGGATGGCTGTATTGCACAGGTCATTAAGGGGAAACTATGCAAGAAACAATGGAAGTTCACCAAAAAGTGGAATAAATGAGATTTTTGAGTGGGTCAAATCTTTTAAGTCCAGCAATACATGGATAACTGTATCAGTAATAGCACATAGGAGGTACCAAATTTGGGTATGGAAGTAGCAAAACCGGGTCCAATGCAGAATAACTATTTATGTCTGGGTCATTCATTTGGGTTGTAGTTGGAGTGGAGAGATGGAGATATGTTTCAGATATTCCAAGACTCGTCATTAGCTGTTAAAAAAAACCATGCATGTACAAAAGCAAAACCAGCAAAGATTTAAGCTGGCATTTGACATTAATGCTAGGGTGATGTCACAGCACTTATCAGACTTTACTCTCTGAAAGCAATTTAAAACTTTCCGGGAGTGAAGCACAGGTTGGGTGAGCACACTGCAACTTTTTTTTTGAAATAAGGCTCCTCAAAAGGAAAAGAAACAGTGAGGAGAAGAACGAAGGGAAGTGTGCACAAGCAAGATTGTAGAAATAAACTCTGTGGGAGGAAATGAGGTTAAGCTAGAGAGATTTTAATTTAGACATGTCCCTAAATACCTTGTTTAATTGTACAGGACAAAGTCCAGGATAATACCCAAACATCTCAGTAACACACACTCATGCTTTCATTTATCTCCTTTCAATCTGGCTTCTGTCTTTAAGTTTTTTCCAGCTTCTGTAAAGGGCTCAACAGAAATGTCACATCTCCCCTCACAAGTGTTTTAATTCTCTAAACAGATTCTGAAGTCAAAGGCTGCATGTGGCCAAATATAGCTCTTCCAAATGCAGATTACTAGAGTTAGAGTTATGTAAAAGCACACAGGGTAAGGTGCTGAAATGATGACACATAGCTCATGATGGATCTTCTTTCTAGGAAACTAATAGAGCTTAATTGTGGTGTTAAAGTGTCACAATATAACATAGCACTTGAGGAAAATGAAAAATCTCTGGGTTTGTATGTTCAGGCAGCTGATGAAGATATCTGTATGGAGTATGTATGCCATTCATATTTTTTATTAAAAGAGGAAGGAAATAGAGATGAATGTTATAGATTAATGACCAGATTCCACCTGATTATAAGGAGCAGCTGCCTCACTTGAAGCTGTTATCATGTCACATCTCATAACTAAAAGTTCAAGGTCTGTAAGACTTCTAAATTACTAGAAGTGATATGCCTAATTTTTCCTCTAACATAAAATTAAGCAACCTCTAAGTCATGGAGTTAACAGGTTTAATTTTCTGGGACTGCCATCAGCAGAGATGTAAAACTCAAATCACTGTAACCAGTGTTCACAAAGCATTAAACTGCACTTTTCATGGGAGAGTAAGGATAGGAAACCTCTTTGCATTGCACACTGTAAGATTACTGCCTGTTTGACTGCCTTACATTTTCAATTGGGTGGGCTGGACTTCTCTTCTGAAGACCTTTGGCAGAGCTGCCATGTGCTGCTGCTTTGAGCAGTGCATGAAACAGTCCCTGCTCTTGCTCTGTTAAGTGCTTTGGGGAAGAGGGAAGAGAAGTGTTACACACAACTGAGGAATGATGGTGAACAGTGTCTTTAGTTTTGAGCTCCGCTTGCTCATCCTTTGAGCTGGCTTGGTTCAAAGCTGGTGGTTGTATTAGCCAGGCAGTGCAGCCAGGCAGTTCTGCTGCTATTTCACTGCTGCCCAAGAAGAGAAGCACCTGAAACAAAGCTCAGTGAGTCCAGCATGATGTGTGCATTGTTTCACCACTGACATGCTGACACATCAAAAACTGTCTGTCCTTTACCACTGCATGGACTCTACAAGTGAAATATTTGATTTGATCTAACAGGCAGTTGTATGAATTGACAGGTAATACACATAAATCCTCCTGGGACACCCCTGTGCTTTGCTTTCAACTCTTTCAAGTCACTGTTCATTCAGGTAGTTTGATCTAAACCTTCTCCTTTTGTGTGTTGTCTGGAATCACTTACCTATTTGTAATTCTTCGTTAAAACACTTGTCTGCTTGGATTGATCATTGCCTCTTCCACTTGTCTTTTCTCTGTTTATATATCTGAACATACCGGTGTATTTGCACTACAAAAAGCAATGCAGATTGGTAAATTATCAATCAATATCTTCAATAAATGGCCTACAAATACCTGAGGCAAGCCCATTTCATTGTCCCACAAAGAGACCTTTTGTCTGCAGCAATTCATCAATAGGATCTAATTATGGTGAATTTTTTTCTTGGCCATTTGTGGTTTGAGAGCTGGATTTACAAATATCACATCAGTTATTAAGTACAAGAAACTAAGATTTCAGATTTTCTTATTCCTAACCCAACCTTCTCCAAAACCACCCTATGAAGTCAGCTGCCTGAAAGCCCACAACAGGACTGGGGATAAAGTATTGGCACTGGGAGATAAGTGGGAAAAAATAATGTTGTCTGGACAGGATTAACCATCCATGACAGGTGACAAAACAATATCTCATTTAGGATGCAGTCCTTTTCTATTGTTATACAGGTTTGAAGAGCTAATATTTAACAAGCAGCTTTTGCCATCCATTTTGCCTTATCCCACTGATCATTGCCTTCATTATTTTAGCTGAGATGAGCAATTTTTGCCCTAGGTTCTCTTTCATTCAAAATGCTGATTGGTCTTCTGGAGCAAGTTCATTGCAAATGTGTAGATTCAACTGCTTCTGTGCAAGGCTGGGTGATGTAGCATTAGCAGCAATAGTTACAGTTGCTGCCCAACTCATTTTGGCGTTTAATATATTCACCATGGTTCTGTATTTCACACTGAAGGGCACCTTGCCTTGGAAACAGCCTCTGTGCTCTCACATGAAAACTAGAATACAAGCAAGCAAACATAAAGCCAAAGAGACAGCTTCAAAAATCACAGCACTGAGAGTTTTAAATAAAGACCAGACTGGCACACTCATGTTACAGAAAACCACATTAAAACATACTAATTGCAGGCTACTCCTATTCTTTGGACTCCCACATGCCCATCAAGGGATCTTTCTCAATCAAGCATTGTCATATTTGGTCACTCTATATTTCTTCTCATCTTGCTGAAAGACCACTTATAGAAATAATAGATTCATCTGTGATTCAGTAGAGTTCAGCAAAACATTGGGCAATAATCAAAGTCCTCCCATGGCAAAAGTCTTAAGGGACTTTGCATTATTAACAGTTCAGCTGATGTCAGTGTTTACTTTATCAGAAATATTACTAGTTTTCCTCTTAAAATGACAACAACTAATTCTTTGAAAATAGCTTGGTTAATCAAAGGAGGTTTACATGGATTTCTACAAGGACCTTTACAGACACTGCATATCCAAGAAAGTCACACAAAAACAGGTTAGAAAAAAATGCATTTACATGATCAGTCCTTGATGATTTATGTGTCATTTTTGTCTCTCTCTTTTTTTTTTTTTTTTTTCCCCTGCATAAATGGTAAAACCAGCAGGCAGCTAGGAAACCCATTCTGCACACAACTTATTTTGTCTTCTGAGGAGGATGAGGTGCCAGGCTGGGAACCTCCCCAGCAGACTTTGTGACAGTGGATGAGAAGGCTTTAGCACCAGATTGTAGAAATGAGACCAGCTGATGCCCAGCAGACCATCTCACAAAATTAGCAGATAGGTGGCATGGATTCACTCATCCAGCATAACACTTGCATGGGAACATCCTCACTATAAAAACCAGATGGGTGCACAATTATGAATTTCTCTGGGCAGAGAAACCCATCTGATCACCCCAGCTGAAGTGATGGGGTGAATTCTGGCACAAATACCTCAAGGATGAAGTCACAAAAGCTCCTCTTCACAAAATCTCTGGCTTGGGCAGAGATCTAAGGCAGCTGTGGGCACTCCTTGTCACTGGATGAAAACCCCACAGCTCCCCTTGCTCCTGCCCTTGGCAAACCCACTCCTCCCTCACTCCCCAGCCCCTTACTCCAGCAGGGACAGGGTTCTGCCCAGCTCACCACACCCTTGCAGCATGGCCAGCTCAGCTACGGATAACCTGTTTGGGAGACAGAGGTAGGGTCTGGCTAGGAATTTCACATTTTGTTGCAAAGAGCAGGGTTATTTCCTTTTGCACTCTGGAATCAATTAAGAAAAAAAAACCAAACCCAACCAAACAACCACAAAGCAAAGCAAAGCAAAACAAACCAAACCAAACCCTGATTAATATTCCAGGGCATCTATTTTATAGTTAGAAAAAGCCTCTGTGCACAAATTCATGCTCCCATTGTCCCAGGAAGCATTGGCGTTCAGCCCGCTAGAGGCCTGCATATAGATCATATTTCTCTTCAAAAGCAAAGTATGATTTTATTGTTCTTAGGCCATGCTAAGGAGTATTTATTGTTCTCCTGGAGAAAGAAGGGGGTGTGTGTGTGAAATGTAAAGAGAGGATTCTGGAGAAACCCTGGTATCGTTAAGCTAATGCTGCTGTGCATTACAATGAAATGCCGTACTTGAGAAAGTATGTGACATTCAATATCCAGCAAATTCATTGTTATTACTGTGCACTGAATGTCAAATGAATTCATAATGGTGGTGTATTGAAAGTAAAATATTATCTTGGATTCAAACAATGCAGTTCCATTGAAAACTCACCCCAGCCATTAGGGCAGTGGATGGCACTTTCAGAGCTGAGCTGATGGGATTTTTCAGTGCTCCTGTTAACTCACTTACAAAAACAAATGGCCCAGGAATGGGAGCCTAATCCAGAGCCACACGAGGTCAGTGTGGGTTTTTCCTTTACATCAGTAGGTTGGGAATCGAGTCCGTAGGGTGGAGAGGGAGGAAGGAAGGAAACAATGTTAGGAGAGAAATCAGTGAAGAACAACTCTCCATCACACTTCCCTTGGGTATTTTTTCATAACAGCTTTCTGGCTGGATTTAGCACTCTGTAAAGGGGAGGAAAAAAACCCACAACAGCAACTTGCTACTGCAGGAAAAGGACAGAATGATGTTAAAATTCATTGTTTAGCACAGATAGAGTATTTAATAAAATTTCTGTTTCCTTTTATTTGCTTATGCCCATCACAACTGAAACAACCTTGGCCTCTGGAAAGGAGAAACTGCTTTGTGGTGTGTATGGGCAGAACCTTGTTGGACTAATTACACCTGTGAGAAGGACTTACTCAGCACCTCCATGTGGGAGGAGAGCAGGACATACAGAATAACCAGTGGGAGCTGTAAGAGGCATTGGCTCTGAGACTGAAATGATTTAGGATAAAGTTTATTCATTTCTGCTGAAAAGTGGCACTGGTAGGTTATCCTAGGTGATTTAGAGCAGTTTGCTCTTAGAGCATTATATCGTCAAATGGAGTGGGAAATTAGCTAGATTGCAGCGGAATTATTTTGTTCTTTGCTTAAGAATATGGATTGCCTCATATAATCACTGTTGAAAAAAAATTTCAGCAGGCAAAATAGGCCCAAATACAATTTTCCCATCTTTGGATTTTCTTTCATCAGTCTCTTTGTTTGTTTTTAGGAGTTTTTTCTCTCTTTTATCTACTGTCTCTGCTTTTCCAGTGCCATTTTCTTTTTTCACACATTTCCAGGGCAAGCACATGGGCAGGCTTCTTATTTCCCCCACCCCTCCACTCAGACTTTTAAACTACTCCTTCCTAGTCTGTTCTCTGTCCCTCATAGATGTTCTCTGCAGTCTCTTATTGTGGTTTTGTCTCTCAGCACTTCATATCAATAGAAAACAAGTCACCAGTGGGTGGAGGCTTGGCTAGGCTGTGCAGTAGGAACAGATGACTCCATCAAGAACCAAGCCATTGGTTCACTTTATATAATTCTCACACAGTTTTCCTCTATTTGCTGCTTCAGGAGGAGGTCAAGCATTTAGAGACCTGCAAGTATTGGACTCCAGTTTTCCCTTCCATGATGAAGACATCGTCTGTAGCCTTGCTTATCTCAACTATAAAAGCAGAGGACCAGAATCTTCTCTCCATTGTCGCTGTTGAGCCGCTAGCTGAGGAATGACCCAAGTTCTCAGACAAGGAAAGAGAGAAGAGAAGAGAAGAGAAGAGAAGAGAAGAGAAGAGAAGAGAAGAGAAGAGAAGAGAAGAGAAGAGAAGAGAGCTTTATTGTTTTGATTTCCATATATATAGAGTTTACAGAGGTCCCCCAGATTGGTCAGCCCGAGACCTCCCCCTAGGCCCAATTGGCCAAGCCCGAACTGACCTAAGCCGGAGAAGTTGTTTGCAAAACATCCAAACTTTATCTTTGTTTATGAAATATAGCAAAATGTTCTCACGAGAAAGACCTGTGCTAGTCACACTCCATGGCATCCTAATAAATCTGGAATTGCCTCATTGTCTTTGCTGGAATTATGCCAGGTTTATCCTGATGAGATGCAAAAGAGAACTTAGCCTGGAGGTGAAGTAGATTGTGGAAGATGTAGCACTCATTCCTAGGGTGGAAAAGGGATGTGTACACTGCCAAGAAGTAGCTTTCTCACTGATTTAGAAAGTCCATGCTGGTGGTTAAGGAATTTTTTCCTTTGCAGTATAAGACTAACCTGAGTCTGATGACCTGAAGCTTGATTGTTGAAAACAGGAAGCCCTCTCAGCCCTTCCAGAGGCTTGTGAGCTGTTTATAAAGCTTGCTAGGATAATCTACGGCAAGGAAATTCTTTGTGCATTTACCCCAGGTGGAGTAATGTGCCTGCACCTCTTTTGAAATTTTCACTCCCACCAAAGGTGTGTAGTCCATGTCCCATGCAGGTAGACTCACAAAACCTTGGCCCTGCTGAAGTCAGAGGGTATTTTGACACTGAAGGTGGAATTTTGCCAGTGCTCTCTGAAATGAAGAACCTTTGCCAACGTGTTACATCCAAGCAAAGAAGATAGGAAAGGACATTAGGGTAGTACTTTACTGCTGTCCCACAGCATGCATGGGAATTGCCATAGAATTATAGAATCACAGAATGCTTTGGGATGGAAGGCTTGAAGATCATGTATTTTACCTGCTGGGGAGGTTCCATGACTGGTCAGACCAAGGCTCCCTCAAATAAAACTGTCCTCAGCCCTGGCATTTACTCGGTTAATTCAGAGAAAGCTCAATCTTTCCTTGAATTTCTTAGAAATATGTTTACAACAAGGGAAGCTCTGATGAAGTGCTATACTTTAAACAAAAGACTGGCAATTGAGGAAAAAAAAACCCACTACAATCTGCAGCAATGATGGATGAAAAGTTACCTTCAACGAAATGCAAATGAAAACAAATCCGTTGTCATATATTTATGGCAGTCAGCTCAAGGGAAAAACCTTCTTTTGTGCATCTGCAACAGAAACATAGACCTTCTGGGCTAGCAAGGTATTACATATTTACTCTACTAATGCAGGTAAGTGGGATAACCCTTCATAAAGACCTGGTGACAAAATATCAGGTGCAAATTTGGACAAAATCATTCCTTTGTGGATGAAAAATACAACAGCTTTTGGGATTCTGGCTATTTGTAGTAGAAGGCATGTAGAGTACAGAGAACTCTTTCAGTTGCTATAATAAAAATATTAAGAGGCTTAGCAACCCAAACTGCCTGAAATGTTGGGTTTATAACAGCATTTCTCAAGACATGTCATAGAAACAAAGCACCACAAGCAGTATTTTTGTCAGCCAGGGAGTAAGGTCAGGATGTACTTGGATTCGAAACCCTCCAGGGAAAGTCAGTTTCTGTAGGGAAGTCTTGAGTCTCTCACTCTAGTGGAAGAACATGCACTATAAATCTCTGTTCTGACAAAGTGAGCAAACACAGGCATTGGGGTCAGTTCTTAAATAACACTGTAAGCCAGTGCTAAACAGCAGCCCAGTGTGTTGCTGGAAACTGCACTACAGGAGGACCACAGCTACTGACTTCTTACTTAAGACCCTTTCTTACTGAGATGCTCTTAGTGCTGTTTCCAAGTCAAGTTATTAAGGCACATTTGTCTAAAACTATAAAAGAATCATAGCAACTTCCAGAAAAATAGTCTGTAGTGCAGATCTTTTGAGACTCACTCAAATACTCTCACCACTGGATGAGACATCTACCCCTCTTCTTACTGCAATGAGGAAATGATCTTCCTGTACTGTTGCAAAATGTTTATAAAATATTGCTCCAGTGACCCAGCTTATGGTCTCACCCTAGGAGCACTTCTGTCTGGAAATTTTAAGATGGGGAGGCAAATGAATGGGTGTCAATTCTTAGCAAGACACATGTCTGAGTAACAATAAACAGTAGGTTTTTCTATTTCACCAGAGGAATTAAATTCAAACCCCAATAACTTCCTATTCTGTCTCACTGTTTTCAGGGCTGCTTCATCAAAACTATATAGCAGGCTCTAAATCCAAATTTTTTGAAAACACGTGGAGCCAATTTGAAAATCTGAGGCTTTTAATTCCTGCATGTAGCACATTTAGGGTAGACTGAAGGAGATTCTGAACCCAGTAGGCTTTCCAGAGGGTCTGAGCTGATGTAATACTAGCTCTCTGGCAAGTAAATTCATGTCAGAATGGCCAACCATTTCCTATTATATTCCCTTCCAGCCTTCAGAAACATCAGTTACCCAAGCTCAGATTCCCTGTCAGCACTGTAAGCTGCTGGTGGAAATCTCCAAGGCAATCACAGGGGACCTGAGACAATGGAATTGCTGCAACAGGAAGCCTCCCTTAAGCCTATGTACATCTTTCACTACTGAGTGAAGTTTTGACTTGTACCCCAAAGTTTCTGGTCTCTTAGGTACCTCTGTCAGGTTTCAAAGAGACTGCTGTGGTCACTAGTTATGTTTATTTTATTTGCTGCCAAACTGGAGTGCTGCAGATGGTACACATACGGGAAAGATGTGGAAATTGTAGTTAGAAATTGGTGGTACCAAACTTCTTTGGCTTTGTAATATTTTATTTCATTTCAATATAAAAAAAAAAATTCTGAACGCTGTATTTTATTTTTTTTAATGTTGCATTTTGACTTCTATTTTAGGGTTAACAGCATTCTTTGTAAGTCCACTTACAAAGTCCACTTGAGCTGGTGCCTGCAGTTCAGTGCAGAGCTGAAGCTGTAAGTAACTCCAGTTGATGAACAAAATCCCAAATAATCCAATGTGGGTCCACTAATCTTCATACAAATCCAGCTAATGACCAGGCCTCACCTCATCCTGCACCATCCCAGATCCCAAGATGTTTCCAGATCCCAATGCAAGCCACTGAAAACTTCCTTGGGTTGTGGGCTGAACTTAGTGGGTGATTCCCTTACACAATGGGTGGTTCCCTTCTTATACACTCAGCTGGGATAACTGAGGCACTGAAAACCATTTTCTTCTGGTATTTGCATCAGAGTAGGGTCCAAGTTAACCTTTGCCACTTGTGTGCTTTACTCTGCTGCTCCAAAACATAGCAGAGTGAAGAAAATGTTGCACTGAAGTGTGAGGGATGGTAAAGGAATGCAGTAATCTGCTACATTACCCTTGGTGCTACAGAGAATGTAGGATGAATGAGATTGTAAATCAACAAAAGGAGTTTTGTCTGTGCTTGTGGATGGTGCATTGCCCAGTTAAAAGCTGTTTCTAATCCCTGCTACATGTTGTATTTCAGCTGTGCTTGATACACGACACATTTAGCAGAGAGTCCTTCGTTATCAATGCAGCCCTGTTTGAAAGGCTCTAGGCTGGCCACAGAGATGGCAAGATATTCCAAATGGGATTGCTACAGCAGGCCAGGCTGTATTAGCAGCCAGAAACATCAACACAACACATCCTGACTGCAAGAGTGCAGCACATTTACAAGGACAGAAATGTCATCTCTGTTCTGTGATGTAGTGAGCTAAAGGGCACTTAGGAAAGAAATACTAATTTGAAAAGAAGGCTCTGATGTATGCTTTTATATTAACTCCTGCTGTTAAGACATGATCCTAATGGTGCCCACTCTTACCAGAATGGGATTTGCATGAGGGTTTGTAGTGTTACTGGGTTCTTCCTTTCCAGATAGATCCTCCAAGGGTGGGCTTGGTCCAGGGCTTAGTAAGGATTTTGAGACCTGGTTTGCACCAACACTCATCACAACAAACATAACTTCTATGGCAATGGAGACCACAGAGAAACTTGCTTTCTCTTTTTTCATGCCTGTGAAACAGAGGTCTCGATGTTTACCTTTCTCACAGGGAGAACTGCAGTTAATCCTGCACAATGAATTAGCAGCAACAAGCCCAATCTTTTGAAATTCAACTCAAAATTCTTAGCTAGAGCAGCATTCCTGTTGGACTGCTTCTGCTGGACTTTCTGCTGAGCAAGGAGCACAAGGTCAGATCCCAAGTATTTGCACCTCACATGACATTTGATGGCTCAGTCAAGGGGAAAAACAACACAGTGTAAAGTCTTGCCATTCAGCCCTTACAGTGAAATACTTGCAGCCATACGTTCTTTATGTGATATTGAGAGAGACATTTACATAGCCCACCCATCACCTCTGCAACCTTCCTAAATATTTAGCATCTTTACTTATGAAGAAAAACCCAACATTTTGACTTTCAAGTGGAAATGCTGATTGTTTCACAATCCTGTCAAGGCAATTTTCACGAGAGAAATATTTGGAGCCCAGCTGCTTTGTCCTTTTCTGCATCTTGTCTGGAGCTTGGCATAGCAACTATTACAATGATCTTTCAGAGACAGATATGGTAGGAATGAATTATCAGCTGCCAGCAGATAATAAGAAACATGCAATTAGTTAAAACTGTATGTGTGTAAGGGTCAGACCCTCTGTCCACTGCTGCTGTTGGGTGAGCAATGACTCAGCACCAGCTGATTCTGTAGCTAGACCTTGCAAGCAATTGCACAATGATAAAATCCTTCTGCAACTACAGCTGACTGACTCTGTGTACAAACAGAATTGCTCGGAGTTAATCAGGCTGGCTGGAATCAGTGCTGGGAGAATGACTGCCAGATAGTGTCTTGACCAGCAATTCAACTTCAGGAGGTGTCTGACTTGCTCCAGTTGGTAGCCTGAGGACAAAACCTGACCTAAGATTTTCAGGGGTGGAGGCAAAACCAAAAAGGTGCTTTGGCAATGGGAAAGGCTGAAGAGAGATTGCTTTTATGAGTAGGAGAGGGAGATGAAGTGATTGGGCATCCCTTTCCTCCCAGAGTAGCTTCCACATCAGCACATCCAAGGCTCCTCCTCAGCAACCAGCCCAACATAACCAAAACTTGCTGTCTTGGGGCACAGAGCACCTGTATCTGGCAGGAGCTGACTCTACCTCCCTGAGCAGTGGCTGGGCTTTGATAGAAACCCATCAAGAGCCTAGAAAGGGTCTTCAGCAAGATTTAAACACAGGAACACAGAGGGAAACACAGGAAAAATAAAAACGACAACGTTTTTGAGTTAGTACTGTTTTGGCAGTTGCTCAGGGGACCTGCTCTGCCCTTGAATGGCTGCTGATGAAAATCCCAGCTAATGCAAATACCTCATAAGAAGAAAATAATTGGCCCTAGTCCCCAGAATATGAGACATCACACCCCTTGAACCCAACTGTGGTATTGGACAGGCATGCCAGGGGCTGATTCTTTCTGAGTTGTCAGAAATTGAGAACATAAACCTGGGGTATTTTGGGTGGCTTATCCACGTGTAGTCTGCCTGTTGCCTGAGTCACAAAGAGCCCAGGTACACCCAGTTGCTGAGGTGCACCCCTTCTGCATGCTGAATACAGGGCAGAACAATTTTTAATGAAGTGGGTGTTAATGCTGAAGACACTTGGCTATTTTTAAGTGGAGTCAGTGTAAAGCTCCTCAGTTTGCTGCTTCCAACAGGGAAGCAGCAAGGGAAAAATGCACTTGAGGGTTTTTCACTAGGTCAGGCAGAAGGAAAAAAAAATACCCAAACAATGAATCTGCAATGCTTCAGAGATTCATATTCTCTTCAGTCTCCCTCACAGAGATGAAATTTGGGAGGAGTAAACGTAAAGTAACTTTACACTCTCCCAGCAGGATTGTCCTTGAGTTCAGGGGTGGAGAAAGTTTAATTTTCTAGACTTTATCTTTCCAAACCTGGAAAATAATGGTCCCACATCAACCTTGATTTTTTTTTCAAGACATGTTTATTTATAAAGGTCAGATTATGAGTGCTGGAGCAGAGTATTGAGGATTTCAAGAGTACCTTGCTCTGGTCCTGACCTCTGCAGAATATTGAGGTTACATTATGATTTAAACTGAAAAATTTTCTAACACCTTGACACTATGTTTGTTTTGTTTTGTTTTGTTTTTCTTTAAAAAAATGGCAAGTAAATCAATAGAAAATTTAGATAGCTCCCCCTTTTATGGGGTCTTGAAACACCAAATTGAAGGCAGGTGGCCAAGTGAAGAGGGTCACTGAAGGACAATTACAACTAAAAATTTTGAATGGATGAGAAGAGTATAAAGAGGATAATAAAACAAGTGAGAAAAGGAGAGCTTTGAATAATGAAGATGAGAAAAAACTCCTTAGGAGTGTTAGATGTGACACGCATAAAGCAAAAGCTAAATATTTTGTGGGATGAAACCTTAGGTGAGTGACTCCAGCAGAGTCCAGGAGGGTTCATGTGCCCTGGCTGTCTGTTCCTACAACCTGACAGCAGAGTTCTGGCTAGCTGTAAAATCAAATAAATATTATTCTCTACTTTTCAAAGGTATAAAGTTAGTGAGCTTGTTGAAGCAGCAGACCTCATATAGCACTTAGCATCACACAGAAATGACCTTGTCTCTCCACTTGCCCTGGGATGTTCTGTTAATGGAGCTACCAAAGAGGATGCTTTGCCTTCTCCTGCTATGAGAGAGGCATCCCATCCTTCCTATCCACCAGAAATAAGTGATCAGCAATATCCTGAATCCCAGCTAAAGCACAGCTCTTTATCTTCTTCCATTAATCAAAGCACATGCTGTATTTGGAAGGTTTAGCTGAACTCATTGAATGAGCAGATATTTTTGACAGTAAATAATTTTGGTTCCCGCAAGCATTTCACATGCAGTTTTATTTTAAGGTTGGTTGGCCAGCTCTAGCCAATGCTGAACAAACAATCTGCCTGTTTCTGTAAACAGGATCAGGGATTTCCCTCTTCTGCAATAACACAACACATGTACTGCAGGTGGAATTTTCCGTATTCCACAAAAATGATAATTTAGTGTGATTTTCCACCAGAAAATGGAATCCATACTACAAAACAAGGATTTTTTTCTACTATTTTTTAGCATCTGGGAACTTATAGATGGCAATTCTGGAACCCTGTTATTTTCTTCTTCTAGATCTGGACAGAGCATTTTGTGAGAACTCCAGGGCCTCTGTAGCTCAGATTGACCTTTGCATTGAGGCAGAAAAATAAGTCTGAATGAGAACCTACCTCGAATTTGGTAAAATTGTGTACTGTGTGTGATACATCAGAACACTGTGTTTAGAGCATTGAATTCCTCATTGAGGGTTAGGGTGGCATATCTTTATTCATCTCCTTTGCCAAAAGGCAACAACTTTGGCACAGGCTTAAGTGAATTCTTGTTCTCCTGCAGTGCTTATACCCACGTCCTGTTCCTTGCAATAGCCATTAGAGTGGTTTTACCTTCCCAATAACATCTATCTCCTCTCATCTCTTTGCTGCAGAGGTGACCCTGGGCACTCTATTGCAGCACTGAAAGATTTTGGACAGATGAATCAGGAACACAAATGATGCCAATCCTGAGGCACCTAAATGAAGGAGAGGGAGCAGTAAAGTCTCTTTCTTTCTGCTGATAAAAACCATGCTTGTTGTGAATATGATTCAAACTCTTTGTTTTAAATGGATCTGCAGCTGCTTTCAGGGAGGTGAGATGGAATTGTTACGACAGGAGGACTTTGACATATTTACTTAAGTCATTCAAGCCATATTGGGCAATACCAGCTGTAAACCTAATCTCCAGACAGAATGGTTAAATTTCTTAAATTGTAGGTAAAAATAGTGATAAGCATTTATTTTTACTTGACATTGAGTGGCTCTAAGCACTTTCACAGACAGGCTTGGTCTCATCTGTGTCTCATCTGGAACTACTGAATATACCATATGAAACCCCTGCAGCATGAAGCACCAGTTACTCCTTTTCTGCCAGAAATGTTAGTGGAGCCACTGATGTAGCCACTGGGATATGTTCCAGTGCTTCCTAATAAAAGAGAGAAAACTAAGCTCTCAAGACATCTTGCTTCTGGGCTAACTTGCTGCAGCCACATGATTTTCACATTTTCTGCAGAATGAATTAAATGATCCACATCGAACATCAACAACGGGAGTAACTCAATCTACACTTTAAAGAGCTGGGTGAAGCCCACGCTTCTCTGGCTTCAGGCACTGATGAGAGATAGCAAGACTTGTAAACAAACCAGGAGAGATAGCACAGTCCTGTTCGTCTTCAGTCCCCTCCTGTCACTACTCCTCCTTTTCCCTGACCTGGATAAACTTTATTCTGACTCAGGTATGTCACCTTTGTAATAGCCAGAGAAAAACGTCCTTATGTATTTCAAATGGAGCAAAGTGCTTTAGGTTATTATGGATAAATTACAGATGACTCAGAGTCCAACCACTGGATTTGGCTTGAGATGTGAATTGCAAATGCCTATAGAATTGTGGATTTTTTTCAAAGCTCTTTAATAATAATGTCTTTCTTCAAGAAGAATGACAGCATATGCTCACATCCATTTTGATTCAGAATGGTGAATAAACATTGTCTGGAGTGTTGCCGTTAAAGAAGCTGGTTTTTTGCATCAGGATCAGTGAGAAGTGGCTGCTGCCTCAACCTCTTCAGCAAGGTTCATGGTTAGGGGAGTAAAAACCAATGCTTTCTCCTTGCATTTTGAAGCACACTGAAGTTAAAAAACATCAAATAAAAATCATTCATGAGCCTTGAAGCACCAGAACAAGATGGGTAAAGTCAGCTTCCCTGGTCTGATTCAGAGCTGATCATCCATGTCTCTGGTGTGACTGTGATCCATCAGCTGACAGCATGGAGCTGGGAATGTGCAGCATTTGATTCTCCATTCTGTAATGGATGGGCTGGCAGGACCCTTGCACTGAACTTGTCCAAAATTCTTCAAGCCCAGAAAGCTTTGTTAATCTATGTCATCTCAAGAAACAAATGTTTCCCCACAGAGCTTGAATTTTACCTGAAAAATCTGGATCTACTTGTGGCTGCCTGTGCTGTATTCTTGGTTCAGAAGCAGCTTCTGCAATGATTGATTTACTTCTTAACACAAAGACACATCTCTAAAGAAAGCTTGGAATAACAATGTGGGTTCCTGCTGCCAGCTCAGGCTGCAGACTTTCCAAGGCTCTGGCCATCTGCTGCTCTAGAGCAGTGTGAGGCCACGTCAAAGTCATCCCACAGGCACTTCTGTAATATTCATGATTATCATTATCTTCATAACTAATACCAGATTTATAGAGCTTTGAAGTTCTGCTTTCGTTGCTGGCTTGGGAGAGCAATGGTGAGCAATGGAGGCCTGAGGGTTTCTTCAGTCTTTCTTTAGCAAGGAATTGCAAATCCAAAGCCAAAGCAGTGGAGAGATTGTCAGCAGTGAGAGAAGCCAGCACACATTCACTCAAACCCAGTGACCATTATCCAGTCTTGTCTTGTACTGTGACAAAATCTTAAGCCAACTGACCTTTGCATAGTCTGAAGTCGATTTTTTTCTTGAAATCTAAGGGAGAAAATGTCTCTCTAGAATAGAAATTTAACTCTTGCATTTATATTCGGTTGGATGTTAATACTTAGAACACATAAAATGCAGTTTGTTCATAGTGAATGATTTACTACAGCTGATAAGCAAGTGGAGGAGCCCCTAAACCTGCTCCTTTGTTCTTGTCACCTAGAAATCACGAAAGAATGGTATTTTAGATTTTTGTCAGCATCATAAATTCAAAATCTCTATATATAATTGCTCTAAAAGTTTTAAAAAACCACAATGGAACATCATTTTACTTCTTGTCGAAGGGTGCCTCTGGTGAAAATGCAAACTGACTGAAGTTTCTTTTCACAGGCACATGCAAGATTCGATGAAATTTTCCTTCTGAAAGTTTTTCAGGAGCACACAATTTTGCTTGTCAAAAGAATCACAGATTACTTATGTTGGAAAAGAACTTTAAGGTCTTCAAGTCTAACCATTAACCCAGCATTGCCAAGGCCACCACTAAACCATGTCCCCAAGTTCCACATCAACATGTCTTTTAAATACCTGGGGTGGTGACTCCACCACGTCCCTGGGCAGCCTATTCCAATGCTTGACACCTTTTCCATGAAAAAACTGCTCCTCATATCCAACCTAAACCTCCCTGGCACAACTCGAGGCCATTTCCTGTCATTACTGGACAGAAGAGAACACCTCGACTTTGCTACAACCTCATTTCTAGAAGTGAAACATTAAACTAGATCTTAGATTAAAACCCAGATTGTGAATAAGAACAAAGCATTGTGACAGGTCTATTTTCACTCTTTTGTTTTCCACAGAAAATTTACAAATTTAAATGTCTCAGTTAACAATGAGAAAAAAAATTTTGAAAATCTTAAGAAGTTCTGAATTTCCTGCCTGACTCCACTTTAATAGGGAACTAGCCAGACTACACAACACGGGAGGACTGGAAGCAGAGAATGCCACAGGGAGAAATCTACCATTCCACAAACATGTTGTTGCTCATATTTGTCAAGGACACTGGAGTTAACTATTGCTCCTCCTGGGAATATCTTTGGATTTGCTGTGAATGTAAATGTCCACACGAGTCATCAAGTCTGTTCAGTTATAAATACAGCCTCCAAAACTGCCAACAACAGCAGAATGCTGCTGCTTCTGTGCTCAGTCTGTGCATTGAGTCAGTGGCAAAAACTGCAGGAGGAATAATATTAATGTGATTTTGTGTCTAGGAACAGGCAGCCTATGAGTTTTGGATGGCTACAATATATTGGTCATGTATGAAGGAGATGTGCTCAACTATACAGAAAACCTGCCTGACAGCTCTGCTGAGAATATCCTCTGTAATGTATCTAGCTGCCTTTTTTAACCTCTTCATCTGAAGAGACTGAGTGGAAAATTTTAATTGTTACTCCTGGAAGAAGGTGGATCCTTCAAAGCAATGTCTGACAGTATCAGAAGGGGTGGGACAGCCTGTAGTAGCTGGCTGTTTTCTTTTCTTTTTCTTTTTTTAACCAGAGGGTGTAACATAGATGGTGCTCTGTGGCTCACTTTTCCATTTGTAGAGCCTCGTGCTTTAGTCATGGAAAAGTCATTTGCAGCACTTGGTTTCCTCTCAAATTGAGGTCAAACTGTGCTCATGTCTGGTTGGAAGGGCTGCAGAGTCCAAGGCGTGGAACTAAAAGAGCTATTAAAAGGCAGGTAAGGTAGAAACAGCCTATACTGTATAGGGCTAGATTCCTGGGCTGAACTGCAATGAAATCATAAGGTGATCTCATAGAATTTAACCAATGGTAAATCACCAAAGACTGCTAAATAAAGATGAAACCAAGCATAACCGTGTCAACAAGAAAGATGATGTGATTAGCTAATTTTCTAACAGAACTTCATTGAAGGAAAATACTTGAATTTGTATAGTAGCATGTTTAGAGGTCATTAAGCCAAAGCAATTTATTTAAACAAAGCAAAAAGCTTCTGATTGCCATTCAGGACCTTTTCTACTTTTGTAGTGTGACTCAAATAATGTCATTACCCTTTGCAGACAGTCCAGCTGAAGAGCAAGCCCATAACAATTACACAGACTCTTCAGAAATGCTCCCCTTTCCTGCCCTGTGCCTCCCTTCCCTGCCACAGGGCATGTCAGCACAGAGATCCTGGAAAGCACTGAAAGGAAAACCAGAACAAAGAAGTGTGAAGATGATGTAGATCATGAGGGCAAAAGGAATATAATTGGGACTTCCCCAAACCCATAACGTTTTTTCTTGGTGGTTGCAGTAATTTGCAAATGTTCCTACCCCATGAAGCATTCTGGAAAAGGCTGGATTACTCCAGCTTTTAGTGTCATTCCCCACTCAGTCTCTTGCAAAGCAGTGAGTAATCTGAGAGACAAAAATAATTTAAGACCTTGGCTAATAAGTTTTGCAGCTGTTGGCAGCTTTGTGTCTGATCACCATCCGGGAGGATGCACAGTCTGGGGGAACAGAGCACCAGGCGGATTTAAAGAAGTTACAGGCAGAAGAGTTTCCATCATTTAAACCATTTCCATGTCAGGGGAAGAATTGCTCCTTATTTGTACATTGAACAGTCTATTGTCTAATTTTAAACATCTCACCAATGGGGCTCTTGCTGGAGAGAGAACCTTACCACAACAGTCAGCAGAAGTTTTCTTGTAAAAGTGTCAATTGACTATCAGGGACAGGATAAGGAGTACAAAGACCAGATTTTTGGGATGTGTTGATGGATGGAAGGGGACGATAACATCAGCAGCATCTTTCTAACAGGAAGGAGAGCCTGTGCAAATGGGGCTCCTCTTGGGTTCCTCTCAAAGTCCTCTAGGTTCTGTAGGGCTGGTCTTAAGTTGCGCCAAGGAAAATATAGGTTAGATATTAGGAGAAACTTTTTTACAGAAAGAGTGATAAAATATTGGAATGGTCTGCCTGGGGAGGTGGTGGAGTCACCATCCCTGGACGTGTTTAAAAAGAGACTGGATGTGGCGCTTGGTGCCATGGTTTAGTTTAGTTGAGGTGTTGGGACAGAGGTTGGACTCGATGATCTTGAAGGTCTCTTCCAACCTGGTAATTCTGTGATTCTGTGATTCTGTGATTCTGTGTGTGTCCAGAGGATCCTCTCCACTGTTTGAAGGTTGAGTGTTGACTGAGCTATCTCAGCAGCTGAAAAGAGAGCTCAGCACTCTTATTTCCCCAGTGGTAGCTCAGATTCACTGTGGCAAAGGAAGAGGAGAGGGGAGGCAGCTTGGGAGGGGTTCAGGTAGCACTGCTGTTGGGTCTGGGATGTGGAAGGAGGGCAAACTCACCTCCTCCTGTGGCTGACTGATATAGCTGTAGCACTGAGGGGTTCTGAGCAGAAGAGTCTTCTGACTGAAACTGGCAGTTTTCAATGATTATCATTAGCAAGATGTCACTGTCACAGGTGCCGTCAAGAGTTTGAAAGGAAAACACTGTCTGGAACTGTCTAGACCAGATTTCTTGGCTTTTTTTTTTTGCATTGAAACAAAAGTAGGAGCTGAGATCTCGGAAAACTGATCGTTAATGTATTTTCCTGACTCTGCTTTCCTCTTTTCAAGGGTGTTACAGCATCATGTTGCTCCATCATTTCATCTGAGCTCAGAACTGGGCATCCACATCAACAACCAGCTGAGCATGGAGTTGATTCCTGTCCAGTATCAGATTTGGTATCTACTTTTTGCAGCAGGGCAGTATGGCATGAGATTGAAGGGGTGGGTGAAGAACAAAATGCCATTCCACAGGTCAAGGAAACCCAGCCTACTTTTACGTGTTAGTTCAAACAAATCATCCTTCTTTTAAGGCAGCTTTTTCCCATTTGGGAATGCTTATTTTATTATTATAAAGCATGAGGTCTTGAGCCCTCTGTCCTTCAAGGTTTCTAAAATAAACCAGGCATTCTGGCATTTGGCATCCTTTGACATATACCATACCAAAGGAATCCAGACCCATGAGGAGAGAGGTTCACGATGTCTGCTTTCACAGCATTATTGTTCCCCCTCCCAACTCATCATATCAGGGTAGTTTCATGGCTACATGAACAGCTCTCTGCTAGCATCATATTGACAGTGCTAATTGCCTTCTGTCCCTGTCACTGCTTATTCTGCTTTGTTTTCCTCATTCCCTCCAATTTCCCAGACAATCCAAATTCACACAAGGGACTGCAGGGCACTAGTGTGAGTTGGATATCAATGTCTGGAGTGCATTTCCTGGCCCCCTCAGGTCTGAAGGGTGACTGACAGATTTCCTACTGACAATTCACACTTTTAAGGGCTCAGATATGACCCCACTTTGCCTTGCTGCTGTAGCTATGGGGGCCAAGTGTAAACCAGCAAGGGTTCAGCTTGAAAAAGAGTCATGGAGCCACCCTGAAAAGCACTGTCCTTCAGTGTTCTGTATTGGGAAAGTGTCAGGTTCTCTGGGATTCCATAGAGGAAGCAGAAGCAAAATACCTTTTTTCTTTTTTTTCTTTTTTTTTCTTTTTTTTTCCTTTTTTTTCTTTTTTTCTTTTTTTTCTTTTTTTTCTTTTTTTCTTTTTTTTCTTTTTTTTCTTTTTTTCTTTTTTTCTTTTTTTCTTTTTTTTTCAAGCTTAAAATAATATGCCCCAATGACATATCCTATTCTAAGGAAGCTGAGAAAGAAACAGGACAGTGGTACCATCTTTATAGGCTGATGATTACTGTATCTGCTCTCACATTTAATCAGGTTCCCTCTAGTTTTTCTCACTCCTTCCTCTCTCTTCTTGCTTCTGAACGAAAAATCAGGGGGATACAGGGTATTTAATGAAAATAATCCAATATACACAATAATCTGGCAACAAATAGGAGAGGTGTTGGCAATGCAGGACCATGGATCATCAGAAGGGAGACAATAAAAAATTTGAACAAATAATTTTAACTTAATACAACAGTAAACCAGAATTTTCAGGAGAAGCAGTTTGATTGACTGCATAAAAAGAGCAAGGTAGATAAGAAAGTTTTCTTGCATTGCCACCAGAGTGAAAGGCAGTGATGGTAATGTATGTATGAAGGAAAAAGTGAGACTTAAATGCACTCTAGGTCAGATATTAATAGAGTTTGGGAATAAAGGAGGAAGGAGGCTGGAAGAATTTGTAAATAGAATCTGAAGACTGCAAACAAGATTGAGAATATAATAACAGTGGCTTCAGAAGAGAGGTAGAGTGAAAGTCTAGAGGGAATATATACTCAATAGAGGTTCAGCAGTTTGCAAACATAATCTGTGTGGGAAATTACTAACCAAACACAAATTCTCAAAGCACGTCCACACATCATTTCTCCACTTAGTGAACCTTCCTCTCACGACACTGGATTGCTGCTTCAGTACTGAAAATGAGGCTGGGAAATCCAGGGATATTGAATTCAGACAAACTTGTCATCTCACAGACAGACTCTCCAGGTGGAATAATGTTGAGTTATAAGTTATATCCTTTTCTCTACTTTGACCCTGTTTGGGTTTCTACTGTTATTTATACATGTCCTAACAGTCCAAGAAAGGAGAAAATACAGCAAATTTTGAAATTTAAGATGCAGGCTATCATGAGAAATGATGAGTCCAACCTAGAAAAAACAGCTCTTCCCTGGTCTTGAAACCATTTCTGGGCAAAAAACCCAAAAGCATACTTCCAAGTGATGTCTTTTTATATATATATGGTTAACATGCTCCATAAACAGTTTAACAGAAATATCTGAGGAGGTACAAAAGGCAATCTTAAAAGATAGAAGTTCACCAATTTGCAAACAGGTTTTATGCAGAAAATTATTTCCAAAAATGAAAGTGAGGTGACTCTTGGGAATGTCCTGTGCAGGGCAGAGAGTTGTGCTTGATGACCCTTGTGGGCCCCTTCCTACTCAGGATATTCTATGATTCTGTAATTCTATATATTGTTTTCTCTTCTGCTTTTCTCCAGCTGCATATCTGTACAGAAGACACAAACTTCATTCTGTCAAGGAGATGAGATATACCCCCAAGTCTTGTTCTCCCAACAGCAGAAATCCAGCTATTGACCTAGTTACGTGACTCTCCTTGCTGAGGGCAAGGGAATGACCTTGCCTAGTAGGAAAAGATGGCATATCTCTGCATAGCCCTTCCAGACAGTTATCCAAGGGTTATCTGTCAGCCTCCCTAACTCCTCATCATGGAGTAATCTTCTCTGACCTGTACATTGCCAGGTAAATCAGGTCCAAGGTTGCACAAGAAAGGCCCCAATGGTCCTTGATGAATGGAAAACTAAGCATTTAGAACAAAACTCTGCCTGAATTGTAGCCCAGAAACTCTAATAAGGTGAATGGCAGTGCATGAGTACAGAACATGGGTCATCTAGTTTAGATTGTGTTGATTCTGTCTCAACTCTGAAGCTGACAGTTTCTTCTCTGCCCAAAGCTCTTTCTCACATGAGACTCATATGTCACTGTCAGGGCTCTAGCTGATGGCTCTTTCTCATCTCATTGTTTATACCATCATGACCTTTTGTTGTTCACGTGTCAAGAGCCCTCATTAACATTTTAGACATGAGGTCATGCTTCTAATCAACTCTGCCCCATTATTCAATTAACATTTCCAATGTTTTTAAATTAAGCGTTGGTCCACAGGCCAGGGAATTTCCTTCCAATTAGTACCAGTAGTGAAAGGCAGATATCAAAGTTTATTTGCTCATATCAGTACTCTCTTTTGATCTGTTGAAAGGATCTGGTGAACATACAATTAAGAAGTTCCTCCTAGGTATCTTTCCCCAAAGGACCAACATACCTGCCAGGGTCTATTAGCATTTCAATCTATTTCCCACCTCAGGAAATGTCTCTGCTTCCTTGCCTGACTGGTTCATGTGGCTGCATATTTTGCATGCACACCACTTAAAGTCACTGCCTGCCATTGCTGAGACTCATTGTGCTCCAAGTTGCACAGTTAGGGATTTTCAGCCTTTTCCACCTCTCACAGGAGGGTCAAATGTGCATAGCCATTTGGGAAGGGTCAAACACTCAGTGCTGTCAAGGAGGGACAGCAGCAGCTGCAGCAGATGACAGGACAGTGACAATGCTCTGTGTGAAATGCTTGTATCTGAGTTCTTGACGTCTTCACATTTACCTCAAAGATGTGTGTGATTACCAGGATTTGTCTACGTCGCTGCTGGGCATGTGCACTGAGCATCAGGGTGCTCAGGAGGCACAAAATACTTCCTGATCTCAGCCTCAGATTGCACCTCTTGGAAGGAGAGCAGAATACCTCGTGGGAAGGATATTCCACCATGTTACTAGTTTTAAAGTACCGAATACTCAGTGCAAACTAGAACATGTCTGAAACAAACGACTTTAATGAGACTTAGGAACAGATCAACCCTGCCAGGAGTTACATGGGAGTATAATTGCCTCAACCTTTGCCTGTGGGGACACACAGCACATGCCTGCATCTTGACCTGGTTTAGGTGAATGGGAAGGATTCTTTACCCAACTGCTGGTTCTCACAATTGCAAGTCAGATGCAAGTTCCCATTTGAAGCCAGAAGGATTGCCATCTGCATCTTGCCAAGGCTAACCTGTGCAAACACAGCCCACAACTGAGAGCTTGGATTATAAACAGAGATAGTCCTATAGCACTGAAATTCAAGGCCCAGCTCCAACTTTACAGCCAGGAGGTGCAGGAAATTTAATTTGCTTGAGATCCTATTGAAAATACCCCATGCAAGGGTGACAGAGGAGTTGTAGGAACTTTTTACACATTCTTGCCCACTGTCCCTGTGATCTGAGGTTGTCACCACACAAGCACACGCTGGTGGTTGGACTCGATTGTGTTAAATATCCCCCTCTGGGCCCAATTCCTTCAGCACTGTTCCACTGAAGTACAGCATCTTGTAAGCACAACCTGTGTCTCACTCTGTCCTCTGGTATTTATTACAATTCAGGTAGATTTTGCTTTATGGAAATAAGTGGTTCATGAATGATCCTGTGTTCATTTTTAAGTGGAGAAGATCCTGTGGTTTGGGATCTGTTGGGAGGGGATGTTCTGAGACCAGTCTGGAGTAAGCATCCCTTACATGTTTTGCTGAGATTATGAAGGATGAGACTCAGTGACCCAGACTGTCCTCTCAAACTCCAGCTTTTGACATAGTTCAGGAACAGAGTGTATTTTCCAAAGTGCATTCAAGCGTAGCTCAGACTGAGAGATCAGTTAGGAGCTCCTTAAGGAAAGAAGTTTCAGTTATCTTAATAGTTACAGGAATTTTAAAAGGTGGGCAGAAAACACTTCCTGATGTACACAGTGAAAGAAACACAGAATGAATACCAGGGGCAATATTAATGGGGCCAGGAGGAATCTAATCTAAGTCTTTTAGGTGGAGAGTGCTGAGTCCTTTCTTGCATTTATCAGTGAAAATCAAAAGTAACTCCCCCAAAGTCAGTAGATTTATGCCAGCATAGCCCAAGGAAGCAGACTGCCTGGAACCACTGCTAATTTGAACACAGACCAATATAAGTCTGTGGGAATAAATCTTACACAGTGGGTATAAAAGTGAAATGTTTGTGTCAGCTTAAGCCATTCCAAATGCCAGAGTCTGAAGGATGCTACAAACTGGGAAGATCTGTTACAAGACAGGCAAAAAAAACCCAAAGTAAAAATAAATTAACCCACCAAATGTGCCTGAAAGTGCTCCTACTGAAATCAGTAGTGTTTTTGGCATTGGCTTGCAGGAGTGCAGAATTCAAAGAATGGGAGACTGTGATAACAGGAATTTTAGAAAGGGGAAGCCAATAACCTACAAGTGAAAGAAGGTAGAGTTGAGTCCCAGCATGCTTCCCCCAAGATCATAAACAAACTGGACAAATCAGGAATGGGAATATTGAAACAGCAGACAAAATTTCTTCCCAGTTTAGGCAACTTTGTGACCTTAGGATCCTTCCCACCACCCAGAAAACCAGACAGACACTTTCTATGGCAGATGAATGAGACTCATGGAAATACAGTCTTGTAAACATGTGCACTGTACCTGAGCTAAGAACCCAGGTGTTGTGTCCCTCTGATTAAATTCAGGATCACCTGAATTTATAGTCTTCAGCACATAAACCTAAATTAAACTTATTTGTGCACTCAGAAGGGTTAGTAACTTTGCAACCCCAGTAGGACTGGGAAAAACTGATGAGATTCGATTCATATATCACCGTAGCCTTGGATTTAAATGCCACATTCACCAGTTTTTCCCCAAGAGGCACTAAAAATCTTCAGATTTTGGTTCCAACACACTGCCTGCATGATCTCTCTATAAAGAAATCCTGTTGTCACACACTGATCAATAAGAGGCAGGTATGCCTCAGGTTCCTAATCGTTATGAATCCATTTAGAATTCAATGCAATAGCAGCAATCACATTGAATTAATTAGGGGATTTGCAAGGATGGCTTATGTAGTTCCACAGCAATTCCCTTGTAATTCAGCACTAATTAAGCATTATTTCATGCAGGAAATAATGAGCTGCAGAAACATTGTTAGTGCCAAATAATGGAATAAAGGTGTGTTTGCATATTATAAACACTCCATGAATGTTCAAAGAGGTTAGAGCAGGTCTTGACTTTTTTACCCTGGAGAAGAGAAAGGATCCTCAAGGAATCATCTTGTTTAACTCAGCAGAGTGTCACCTAAATAAATATTGAATTAAAGAGGGACACACTGGAAAATGGAAAATCACTCTGACTTCTCACATTTGAAATGTCACTGGTTTAATTATTAGATTGTTTCCAAGTCAGTGCCATTCCTGAGAAGGGTTTTGTGTTTAGTCAAGGCTCAGAGTTCTGGAGCTGGCATTAGCAGACCATACTGTTATTTATAGCAGGCAGTAGGCTTTGAAACTTTTCATTTGAAGAGAAGTTTTGACACCAGACTTTCAGAACATGCCAGTTTCCAACTTCATTTAGGACCAGATTTCTGGGTGCTCAACAATGACAAGTTCTCCAGAACCAAATACACCACAGTGTATTTGTATACACAACTTTCCTCCTCTATTCTCAGCTGGGGCTTGGATATAACATGGTGGTAAAAAGAAGCTACTCTCTTTTTCATAGGGGCATTGCTATAGTTCTTTCATCTCTAACAGTGCTTACTGTGCCTAAGAAGAATGGGACTGAGTCCAAAGCCACGTGGATCTGCTTTCTGAAGGGCAAATGCCAGCAGATCCCTGGAAATGGCTCTTTGGTCCATGGCTGAGATTGTCTGGGAGGGGCTGGGTGCCACAGCACAGCACACCCTGACACATCTTAGCCCAGTGATGTGGTGGGGCACGACTTAGAGGAGTTGCAATGCTCACACCTCAGTAGTTTTGGCTTCATCTCCCAAATTAGACCCTTAAAACTCAATTTTAACTGGACTGCTTAATTAGAAATTAGTTTGTCAGGCACATAAGGATTTTGGCTGGCACTATGGCAAGGAAGTACTGGCTATAAATATTCTTTCCTTAGTCATGAAAGGCTCAGTCACTAACAAAAGTTGTTGAGAATGCTTGTTTTGTTTTAGTTTGAAATATCAGCAAAATGCCCAAAACATCAACTATTTTTAAAAAAAGAATATTGGCCTGGGGGGTTCAGATGCTATTTTCTGCCTGCTGCCCTTGTTGCTTATGGCCCTTGATTGCCAGACAGGTATTTACAATTTCCAAGCAGCCACCCCAGGATGAGGAAAACCTGTCACAGCAATGCTGAAGATGAGAAAACTTTCCCAGTGGAACACTGGAATTTTCTCCATTGCATGTATTTCTGGGACAGATGATTAAACATTATAGCTCCAACATTGCCATGACAGGCAGAGAATGTGACAAGGTCAGGAAAAGAAGGAACTTGCTCTTATTCCTGTTTGCTTTATATCCCTGGTGTTGAAGGTCTTATCTTCACAATGGTGGAGGCAGGTATGGTGTCAGTCCTTCAATCAGCTGGCATTTGCCCTAACCTCTGTTGACTTGTGAGACCTCTTCATTTCCTCCTCCAACTCCTCTCAGTCTCACAACTCTGAAATTCAATATATGAGAAACAGGAATGCAAGGAGGCTTGGGAGCCTGAACTAATCAGGTGTTGTCAGGTGGGAACTTTGTGACACATCATCATGAGCTATGGGTTTATTTTTGTCATTCATCTGAAAATGCCATTTGGGTTGAATTTAAAACACAGGGCCAGTTAAAGTGGCAGGTCTTGCTATTGGAACCCTTTGTCTAGAATCATCCCCTTTGCTTTCAAGGGGAACCAGCTGCTCCCCAAATGCTTCTAAGACCCAATTCAAGTTCCTGCTAGTCCAACATGCTGATGGCTCTGTGCAAAGCTAATTGCTATGTTTGCCAAGTTTTGTTTCTGCTGTGGCTGTGGTCATTTTGTGTAGAATTTTTCCACCCCTTTCCCTTCAAAGCAGTAACTTTCCTCAGCAGATCTGGCTTCAAACAAAAAGACAGTGTGGGTTTAATGAAAATTTAAAAGTCAATGAGACAGACACAAAAAGGAGACATGATCCAGGATGAGCTCAGTCCAATGAATAAATTCAAACCATTTAGTGAATGTTTGGAAAGATCAGAAGGGCACCTTTGCTTGCAGCATTTTAACAAGCCCCCATGAATTAGCAAGAGGCCTGAAAAATGAGTGGCAGTGGTGGGGACTAATTCACTTGTGATCACTTGAGGGTGATGAATGAGGAAGTGACATAGTCTGTGCAGAGGCAAGTCGTCTTTTCTAAAACAATCGTACTTAGCCCTCATGTCTGGAGATTTATATTGCAGGGGTGGCAATGCTGGTAATTAATGAAACAATCCTGGATTTTGGGGGGAATGCTGGAAACACAGGGCTGAAGAAGAAGCCATGTGGAGACCCAAAAGGATTTTCTCAGAAGGCTGAAATATTCCTGGTCACTGGACGTTGCTGCACAAGGTTGATAAATTTGTCTTTAGCCTGGGAGATTGAGCATGCTTTAAAAGGGCTGGGGAAAAAATGACTTTGAGGCACGTTTTAAGGTAGATGGAGGATGAATTAAGATTAATGAGAGTCTTACAAGTGGGCTGAAGCTAGCAGTGCTGATATGAAAACTGTGATAAAAGCCAGCAAGACCAGCCTCAGAATGTGAATTACTTGCTTTATTCAGTTCCCCTCGTGGCTGTGGCTAAGCCATTGCATGTGCGTGAGAACATGTATGTACAACTCACATCCTTTTCACATTAACCAGGAACAAAATCCAAGTGACCATCACAACAGAAGAAAGAAAAAAAAAAAAAAAACCCCACAAGATGCAAGACATTTTTTTTCTTTCTCTCTTCCCCAAACTGCACATCAAAATGCTGATTGTGTCCTGTCATTAGTTAAATGTGCTGTAAGTTAAATAGACCTAACAAGGCAGTTTTCAAACAGGAAAACCTGGTAGGAGTTTAATGACATCTTACAGTACACCCATCCTGGCAATATAATCATTAAAATTTGCCAAGTGTAAAAACAGATGACAAAACATTACCCCAGAGCAACTTACTGTATAAATGCAACAATGAAGCTGCTAAATGGTTTCTCTGGATCTTTACTTCTAGAGCTGAAATCATATTGATTTGGCTTCAACCCCTCAAGGGCATGGGTTCATAGTTTTATGGAGAGTGCAAGATTAGAAGATTCACCTTACATGAGAGGTTTCCAAATCTGCTCTGCAAAGTGGTGTAGAATTATTATAAAGACAGCAGCCAAAAATGACTGGAACTGTCTTGACACACAAAGATTTGTGCTTGCTTTTGTAAAAAAAAAAAAAAAAAAAAAAAAAAATCAACCTAGAATGAAGTTGATTCCACGCTGAGTAACCACACTGCCATGCCCCATTTCTAAAATTGCATGGATCCAGGCAGGAAATTTTTTGCATGGAGAAATTTCACAGAAGGAGAGATCTCATTACTGAAAGGTCCTTAATGCAGAAGCCATTCATCTTGAAGATGAAAGAAAAAAAAACCAAAACCCAAAAAAACCAAAACCAGCCCCTTCCAAATGTATGTTAATATATTCAGCTATTTGCAAACACTAAATCCTTAACTCCAGTGGGATGTCAGAATAGAAGACATTGTCCTTGTGGCCTGCCTGAAGTTGGCAACATTGAGTGCAGCATCCATCACCAGGATTACACCAGGAGAGGAAACGAAGCACTGTCTGCTGAATGTCTTGATAATGCAGTGTCTGCATGTTCACCCTCTGACACCTGGTGTATTAGTTTGAAAACAAACCAGGGGGAGATTGCAAGCCAGGATTATAATTTAATAGGAAATTTTTTTTTAAAAGTGCAATAATACAAGGAAAAGCACTGACAGTCAGCTACAACCTGACACCCTGTTAGGGTGGTGGTAGCAGCTCAAGTGAAGTAGTTAGGTTGAAGCAGTGATCCTGTGGAAGGTCTGGTCTCCACCTGATAGTCCAGTGGTAGCTCTTGTCCTCTGGGAACCCAGTAGACAAGGCTGACTTGGGCAGTTCCAAGGCCAGGTTATATCCAGGTGGGAATGCTTGGCTCCTCCCTCCTGGGTGGAGCATCTCACAATAGGATGAGATAAATCCATCAGTCATGCAGTGGGTCCTTGATGGCCCATTGACTGTTATTAGGGGTGAATCATAGCAGGAGATAACAATTAATGCCCCACAGCTTGTGGTAATAGAATACTAAACACATCTATATTGTAACCTAGGACAGCTGGTTAAGCCATCAACTCCTCAGAGCACCCACATGCAGCAAAATCTTGTATCCTCACTGAGGAGGAGCTGCTCCATGCAGCACCTTCAAAACAATTTATGAAATTACTATAGCACTCTCAATGTAACCAGAACGTGTGGCTGAGACAAATTCACAGCCCTTGCAAAAGGAGGTGCCTGGCTTCTGTGCCTTGAATGACAACTATTTGACATAACTGCTGGGCAAGAGGAGAGGCCTTTGAAGGCAAAGGAACTTCTCACTCACATTTGTACGTGTTGCTTCAGTTAATAGCAGATGGCAGGACTGGAACTGGGATGTGGTACAAGATATGAATGATTTCTTTATATAGTGGCACACTTCCCTTTATGCTTTTGACGGAGTGCAAAAAACCATAAATGTAATGTATATAAACTTTGATATGGGGTTAAACCTGCAGCATAATGTAAAGGGGCCCTGATGAAATTCAAACACCACTGGTTGAGTGGCAACTCAGCCTAAAAGAATTTTCTGATAAATGGAAGAACTGTTCAGTCCTGAACATCTTGAGGCTGGCTGAGCATTGCAATAATGTTCAGCATTTGATTGTGAACTCATCAGAAAATAAGCATGTGTCTTTGGATTTTATTATTTCTAGGCAAAATATTTCTTCAAGAAAAATAGTCTTCGTGAAATTTTTATTTGCCTCTTCAAAGCAGAGGGAAAGCAGTTTTTAAAGGGAGAATGCCTTCCAAACACAAATATAAGCAAATCCTGGATTAGAAGATGGGTGGCACCCTTGCTATTTTTATTTTTTTAAATAATACCATGCCACCATTTGTGGGCTTCCTAAAGAGTTTCCCATACATGTGCATGCTTCATAAACACAGTCTTCTCTGCATGTGGAAGCTTGGTAAAATTTTTCCAGTTGATATAATTTGTTTCGGTAATTTTACAGTATAATTAAACAACTCCTTATTGGTGGAATTTTGCAATTCACGTAATAGCTTCCATACAGTGTACAATTTATGAAAAACAAGTGTTTTAGGTCACTCAAAGAATCTCCAGCAAAGATATTGGCAAAAGCAGGTTTGTGTAAGTGCAACGAAGTTCATTGGCAAGGTTCACTCCACTGCTTACTAGGTGGTTAAAGTACATGGAAAAAAATGGAGTAAAATCTAAAATCAATCAATCTAAAAGAAATATCAAACAAAAATGATATATATGCAGGCTGGGGATGAAAAAAAGGGTAAGGATAGGAAAAGGTAAGGATAAAAAATGATAATGGAGACCCTCCTCCTGGGTCACCTTGGATGCCTTTGCACCATGACAACAAGTGAAGGGTGGAGCCTTGAGCAGTGGTATTATCAGCCCCACTGTCAGCATTTTTTAAGAAATGGGTATCTTTTAAATACCAGTAATGGGCTTTAGTTGTGTTTAAAAAATAGAAGGGCTGGGAAGCTCCACTGTGCTGTAGTGTGTCCCCTCCTTAAAAGTTCAGAGACAGGTAAGGGAATAAAGATGAACTCTCCAGCCATGTATGGCAGCATTTTAGCCATCAGGTAATTTGAAAGAGCACTCACATGCTCATATTTCAGAGTAATTCTACCAATATAAATCTCATTTTTAAACCAGTTTGCCCTTAAATAGGAAGTTGGCATTTGAGATATACTTCTGCTCATTTTGAAATAGATTCTTCTCTAATTTATGAAATTAAGGTAAAACCCTTTGTATGTAGAGCCCAATTAAATTAGCTCTCTCAAATGGCTATTTTCCACTTCTAAGCTACACTCTGGGGTTAGAGCTGCAGAGCTCTCTAGCACCATAATAATACACCTATTTTGGCATCATTCCTTTTAGATTTTATTACTTTTTCTGTCAGCCATTAGCACATGTTTTTTCTTAGCTAAATCCTGTTTCATCCTTCTTCAGCTTCTTCAAGCCCTTTTATTTTTGTCCTCTTCGGTATTTCTGACACCTCCTAGTGAAGTGTCAAATTGCAAGTTTAATTAACACATCCCCTACTTTCTTATTTCACACAAGTAATGAAAATACTGAATAAACCCAGGGCCAATATCAGTTCTTTGGTACCCCAGGTGCTTCCACTGACCAGGTTTGACTTTTTGACTTCATAGATTGTTGTACATGTGGTGTTTTGTTTCAATACATTAGAAAATCTTTTGACCTTGTAACAAAATATGAATTTATGTGGGGTTTTTTTGTTGTTTGGTTTTTCTTTTTTTCCCCAGGTAAAACCACTGTAGGCTTTGACTTTGGGTTTTAGCCCAGATCTGCCACTCAAGTATGTGGACTGGAATGAGCTGCATCCACAAACAGAGAGCAGAGGATGCCCTGGGTAAGAGGAAATGCCCAACCAACATAAAACTGGCAGGGGCAAACCCTCCCTCAGTCACCCCTACTGCATGTGGGTCCAAGGAGGAGCACAGAGCACCTAGTGGATCTTTCTGCTCTATGTCCTCAACTGACATAAAGTAAAGATAAATTCATCAACCACATATTGCACCTGGCTCTATTTGGACAAAACAGTGACTCTTTTCCTCACCCCTTAAAATTCCTCTTGAAAATATCTTTGTTTCCCTATTGCCTCTGATAAATTGGTTTAACTCTTTTGCACGAGTGTGCTAAATATACAATAAACCCCCAAATATTTTAATGCATATCAATTACCTATTTGCTCAGATATCTACTTGACCATACAATTACTCTTAGCCAACTAAGCTTGCTTTAATAGCCAAGGGCTTCATCATTTTGCAGGTAAAATCTGTTTTTTGGAACTTGCTCAGTTACTCTGTAACCTAAGCTGACAGATGGAAGTTAATAGCAGTGGAGGTTGAGAGAGCAATGAATCTTCTTCACACTCTGGTATGTATACATACCTGTGAAATGGAGGTGCCAAAGGACTGCTATTGGAGCCTGAATTTTGGGAGGGACTTGCCTCACCTAGGCTGATCTGCCTCAGGAAGATGATATATCCAACCTGCCTCAATAAACCAACTGAGATGGGAGCAAATGCTTCCTACGGCTCTGATCTCCTTCTGTGGACCAAAAGTCTCATTTTGAGCCAGCTGACGCTGAGAGAGAAGCATTCCACAGCTGTGGTGCAGTTTCCAGCTGTTTCTAGTTGAGCAATTTCACAAGGAAGTTCAAGATTACTAATTTCCCAGTTTGCAAATCCTTAATCTTGGCTCTTTCCTAAAGCTGCTTCTCCACTTGATTTTTCAAGGAAAGTTTAAGACACCTCTAACAGCAGACTAAAGCTTTGAAGAAATCAGAGATTTCGCCTACAAGTATCAATGCCTCAAAAAGAAGCAACAGAAAAGCCAAGGGCATTGCCTTGCAGAAGCCCCTCAAAGTGACCAGAAATAAATTATTTTACCAGATTCTCTCACAAACAAACATATGACAGCAGTGGCTCAAACACAAATCCCAGGTAATCACAAGAATTTCATCTTCTTCATGAAAAGAGGATATTATAATCCTTCTATGCTGCTTTTTCTTCCCAGGATCCTCAGCACACAAACCTCTCTGCCTTGGAAGCTGGGCTAGGAGGAGATGAAGCCTGGAATGCTGTGTGGTATTCATTTTGCACACTCCTGTACAATTCCTGCATTTTTCTGATTTGCATTCCCCTCTGAAGCAGCCAAATGAATAAACATTAAAGATGGAAGCTGAGCACACTGAAAGGACAATACTCTTGCTAAAAGCTCTCTCTTTTGTAAATCAGTGAGATAATATCCTTATAAAGCTATTTCCAACTGTCATCTCTCCTGATTTGGCTCTCTGGGAGTGGGAAGTATTGGGGAGATTAATGACAGATTTAACAGCAGAAAGGTCCCCCTTATTTCGATCCGGTACAGATAATGTCCTCTAATGCTTTGTCCATGCTGTGAAACCAGACAAGAAGCCATCTCAGTGCTTTATTTGCTCAGGTGAAGCTCTGGGTAACTGTGAATTTCTGGATTATTGTGGGGGGTGGGGGAGAGGTGACATTATCGCTGACAGAAAGTCAATGGCATCACGGAAAAGCAGATCAGCTCCAGAGGCTCTCCAGCACTTTCTCCCAGCCAGCAGGGAGCAGCCAGAGCTCATCTCTGCAGCACAGCATGGAGTGCCAGAGCCCTCCTCCTGCTCAGTCCTTGTGGAAGAGCTGGCCAGGACATCTCCTGTCATCTCAGCTGCACAGAGGCACCTTGCTGGTTTCTTAGGGCTCCAGCTTCACAAACCATTATAGCAATAATAGTCCTTACAGGATCATTTCTAAATGAGTTCTGAAAATAGATTAGGTATATTCAGTCCAGGCAAAAAGCATTTTTTGATAGGCTTTAGGCAAACAATCTGTTCCTTTGATACATCTTACTGCTGAGTTTCAAAGAAACCAAATTGATGAAGCTGTGAGGAAAGTGATTTGTTAAAAATTAAGTCTTTTTCTTTGGAGATTCAAGTTGAAAGAACATCTCTGTGTACTGTGCCTAATCAGAACCTTTGAACACTATCAGGCATGCCCCATTAGGGTTGCCAGCCTTCCAAAACAAATTACTTACAGTAATCCCTTGTCTGATGTATGCAGTAAAAGACAATAGTGCAGCTCGACAGCACTGTCATTGCATGAGATTCATAGCATGCAGCTGAGAAAACTTCCATTTATACTTTATATCACAAAGTGGCCATGAACCTCACTTCAAGACAAAGAATATTAAAACCATCAGACTTGCTTAACGTAACTGGTCAGGTTCTCAGCTGGTGCAGCCTCTGTCGACTTTAGCAGAGCTGTGCTGATTTACACCTGGTGAGAATCTGAAATTCCTCTTCTCTCCAGAATTCAGAACATTCTAAAACAAACCTTATTTCACAAGAGACTGTGAAAGGACTAAGTAGCAGTGAAAGCAATAAGCTGTTCCTACCTTCAGTCTCATGCTTTGCCTTTGATTACATTTATTAAGTTGCTTTGGTGAAATTCCTCAACAGATATAAATCAGCATAATCCTGCTGAAAATAACACAGTAACTACATCCATTCACTTCAATTTTCAGTGCTCAGTCACTGCGTGTTGTAACTCATTCCTTAAACAATTATTTTCTTTACACACTGAACATGGTTTTGTTTAATCTGGTCTGTGACCAGCTATTTGGATTGTCACAAAGGCTTCATAATATCATTAAAACATTCAACTGAATCATAAAATAATTCTGAAGCAAATGAAGCACAGTAACTGAAATTATTCAGTAACTTACAACTGTGGAAATCTAGTAAGGGAACTGTGTATTTTATGGTAATTGGAATATAGTAAGCAATCATCTAACAAAAAAAAAAATGCAGTTTCAGAATCACATTTTACAATAAAGTGTCGGCAATGTCATATGCCTTCCAGAATGGAAAAGGAATGATGCTTGGTGTATGAATTATGATAGGCACAGATCTAGCCAGGTAACCAGGTCCTGTACCAACCTCAGCCCAGGTGTCTGGAGAGACCAACAGAACACTCACAGGAACCAGCAATTCAGCCCCAAAGATTTGCTGCTGCACCTTGAAGAAGTTGGCAGCTCAGGTGAGGCCAAGGAGGGTGGAGGTGTCAGGATGCTGCTCAGCCTCTTGGACTTGAATATTAAAGCTTTCCTTGCCCAGGTGGTTTGGAAGAGGCCTGTGTTTAAGCAAGAGACTTATTGCAGGTGCTTGGGTGAGATTCCTCCTATGGATCAGAGCTTGGGCCCTAAATTTGAACTGAATGCATCTCCCTTCTGAGACAGTTGTTCCTCAGACAGGAGCAAAATTTTCCTCACTCTTCGAAGAGGGATTAAAATGTACTTAGACCACACACTCCTGAGTCTCTGTAGCCCTCAACAGTCCATCTGCTGAGCCCACAGTGACCTGAGCAGCTCTCATATCTTGTGCATAGTTACCTCTACTGCAAACTGCCCAGCTTTGCAGGCATTGCTCAGCATCACTGGCAAACGAGTGTTTGATCTGCCTTGAAGTGAGCTGCCTTCAGCAACATTTCCATACTTCTGAAAGTCAGTGAACAAAGCAATCCTTCAGGTGGCATTTTGCAAAACTTAGGCCTTTGGCCTGATTTGAGTATCAAAGAGGGTAGCCACCAATGTCACTCAGATAAAAGTTAGCCACAATCGGACCTTTTTTAAAATGACAGTCCCTGAAACTTATCCTTTGCACATCTTTGCAACCATTCTTACTTTTCTTTAGGGGAGAACAATCTTTTTCTCTCCCCACTTTGGAGGAATAACAGTGTATTTATAATAAAGTTTGCTGTCATAAGTTAATTGAAACAATAAGTCTTTGCAATCTTTTTTTTTTCTTTGCACTGCCTCTAAAGCAGTGTCATTTATCTCTTTTCTTAAAAAATGAAAAAAATAGAACTAGCTGGATATTGAAATGACAATTCTGTTCTCTGCATGTGCACATTTATATTATTCCTTTATGATACTAGCAGTAGGGAGAAAAGAAGTGGATAGATTGCAAATATTACAAACAGGGTAGCATTTTTCCCATCACATTTCTGTTACAGGGCAGTAACTTCACTCTTTTGAGAGAGGGCTTTTGAAATTCAGACAGAGCTGTTGTAATTAGGCTGATGGGGATGATAAGATAATGTAGGGCAAAGTCCAATTGAAAGGGTGGTGCCCTGTGCTCCTTCTGAGCTGAGGTGGGAACCAAGTTTGTAGAGTGTATTGAAGGGGGAATTCAGGACTTTGCAGGTTTGAAAATATATGCTAAAGGTAATCATGGTATGTTCCTATCCTTCTGACCCTTCTCATTACTCTTGATCTCTGCTGTAAATGCCTTCATTACTTTCAGTGCTACTGCCTAAATTAAAATAGACACTGATGTCTCAGTTCTCACTGCTCTTGAAGACTAAGCCTAAGTTTAAAGGGTTGCATACAAAATATTAAGGGTAAGATGAAAATATTGATAAAATTATGTTAAGGTACAGAACACATTATCCAAATTTAGGTTAAATTGTCTTCCTAACCTCTTTGATGTTCAGGTGACGATAGCATTTGATTCCTGACTGCAGAAAGAGAAAGGGAGCAGGAAGATTTTCAATACAAAGGACTACAGGTAAAACTCTGGTGCCCTTAACAGATAAATATATTTGACAAACTGTATTCACTCCTTTAATTCATAAGATAATAAATCCCAGTGATAAATGCTCCCTCCAAACAACAGAACAATGGGATGGCTATCAATGTTTATCCACACCCCATAAACATACAAAACTCTTGCATATTGGAAAAGCCAGTTGTGCCTAAATTGGTGGTGGCCTATTCAAGGCATCTCATTTATTACAGTAGATGTGATGCAGGCGAATAAAAGAAGGACCAAAGGAGGCTGCTAGGTGGAGAATAAAAGGATAATGAGGTCAGATAAAATGTCTGGGTCTCATTAATCCTGAGGAGCTGAGAGAGCTTTCAGTGTCAGTTCAGCAGAGACAGTGAAGTGCCATGAGCAGCGAATCCATACTGACAGTTGTGTTTCCTGGTAACCAGACCTACAGAAATCTGTGTTTCACCTTTGTGAGCAGCTGAGAAAAGCACAGGGGCACTTGGTAGCACAACTGCAGCCAGAGGTGGGCAGTTCACTGCACAAACATGGGCACAGCTATCACTCTGTGCTCCACCAATGTGAAACAACACATACCCTTGAAATGCATGGGGATGCTGCTCTTCAAATGGCAGGGCCAAAGCCAGCAGTGAAATCCGAATAACAGCATTTATATTAGGATGGGAGAGATAGAAGCAAAAATAGCTACAGGTAACTCCCTTCCCTCGTAGTGAAAATAACTTTTCCTTTCCTTTAGCAATTACCAATTTTGAGGATTTCTTCTACTGACTGTTCTATCCTCATCTTACAGAGATCCTTAGCTACCTTTAAGAAATTACTTGCCTGATATCCCAACTATGTCTCCATTCTTGCAAATGTAGCCCCTTTTCCTTTCTGCAATCCCTTGCCAATATGTAAAATAACTGATTTCTAGCTTTCTAGCCCTTTCAGAGTAATGTTTTCTGTTATGATTAGCTGTTACATACCTTCTATTTCTACTCCCTTGTATAGGCCTCATTTTTCTGTTTTCTTGGTTAAAAAAAAAAAACAACCCCAAACAAAAACCCAAGGTCTGATTATTTTCCATAGTGATGATGCTTTTTTATCTGCTTGTCATTTTTGCTGTTGGTCTGTGGTGTTGTTTACATGCAGGACCCAGACTGAGCTGGTGAGACACCACCAGTGCTCAGTAAAAATAGACATCTACTATTCTTCCAGGATCTCCAGTTTGCTGTTAATTTTCAATTTTGTGACCCCTTAAAATCTTCAGATTCCTTACTGCTATAATATTATATATTATATATATTAAATAATATGATATAATATATTAAATAATATTATATAATTGAATAATTATATATATTAAATAATATATATTACAATGTTCTAGAGAGACATTCTCAGTCTCCTAATTTTTCTTTCTAAGTACACCTTGTGTATTGAATTTGATCTTATTGATTTCAGGTCATTTATCCAATTTATTGTGATTATTTTCAAATCTAATACTGTGTTCTCATGAGATTTCCAGTAAGGTGCCATCCATAATTTTTTAATGTGTACTCTCCATCCCAAGCTCCAAGTAATTAATAAAAATATTGAATAACAATGGACAGAGGACAGGCTTCTGTGGCGCTCACATGGTGTGACCTTCTAGTTTGACAGCAGACTATTGGTAACCACTCTTTGCATGAGGCTTTTCAAGCAATCTTGTATCAGCTTTGTAGTGATTTTTGTCTAGTTAATAATATCTCATACATATGACAGCGCTCCTCCCTCCCTCAAAGCCCACTGTGCAGTATCCACTTCACTGCGATAATTCTGTATTTAAGCACTTGGGCTATTGAGGCTGCCCTCTGTTGTCAATGCCTCTTCCTAAGCATGTGAATACAGCTTTCCTTTGTTAACACTTTTTTTGGCTCTGGTGTTTTTAGGCTTGATCACTGCTGCTCTTAATATTTCTTCTCCTTTAAGATCAGCAGATGGAAAAGATCTTGGTTTTCTGCCCAGATTGTTGAATAGGAGATCTGTACATTACTTTTTTATTTTTCATCAATAATAATCCCTTTGGTTCCTTTCCTCTTTTCCCAATAATAGATATTCACCTTTCATAAATTGGTGTAGTTCCCAGGTGTAATTATTTAATTGGCAGAACTCTAAAGCCTTTTCACTGGTGATAAGCCACTGTATGGCAGAACTGAAAAAAGACCCAACCCAAAACATCTGTCAAGAAGATTTAAAAAAATAATGATGCCACTGATTTTCTTAATCACCATGTTACCAGGACCTCCTGTACATGTTCAGTCAGCCCTTGGTCTCATCCAAAGGAGTTTAAAGCATGACTTAGAGGGGAAGATTTTTTAAGAATCACATCATGAATGCTGCGCATTTCTGCTTTCATCCTACAGCCTCAGGGGAGGTTTCCCAAATTTCATGTCACAGATTCAGGAGAAATTTCCAACAAATCTCTAAGAAAGCAGGAGATTTTATGCTCTTGTCAAAGGGCCACACCAAAGCCTGAACTCCTTTCACACACCACTCAGAAGCCTACTGGATCTGGAATGAGTTTGTGGCTGCCTGTTCCCATTTCTTTCACTTTTAGGCTTCATTAGAAGTACTTGCCAGAAGCATGATTCATGGATTCTGTGAAATCCCAGGTGCCATCAGCTGGGCATGGCTGAGTGCTCCACAGAGCAGAGCAGAACTTGGCCAGACCCATCACCCAGCAGGGATTGCTGAGCTGGAGGGTGCAGAGCCCCAGGAAACAGGAGAACCACATTGATTTGCAACAGCTGGAGATCCATCCTTGAATCCTAAACCCACTCTTTAGTGCTCACCCAGGGTCTGGCTCACATTCAGTGGCAGCAATGGGCAACATTTGTGCAGGACAGGGACACACATTGCTGTAAAGCCATCGCTCCATTGGCTCCGAGTGGCCATGAGTGAGGAGCTCTGCCTTCCCTGCACACCTCTCTCCACTGCCCTCTCACTGCTGGTGTCAGGGATGTGCAGAGCAGACAGAGGTGCCACAGCTGAAACAGCTCCCTCAACATATTTGTGCTCACAAAACACAAACACTTGTAAAATGCAGGCACCATCAGCTTGCACTTCTGCTGCTGTGTGCCTTGGGAGAGGCTGGGAATGCTAATTGGTTCTGGTCTGGGTTGGCTTCCTGGTTCAGGGCACTCCTATAAAAGGGTTTGCAGCCACACATTCAGTGCCAAATGTAGCAGATGGTGGTAGGATGGTAAATTACATTAAGGAATACTTGTACAGTTTCTTTACCACTTTTATAGCTGAAAAACAAACAATCGAGTTGCTTAGGGTAAAGGCAGATGTGGTGTTGTGTATGTCTACCACCCTAATAGTTTTATGGAATTATCTCAGAGAATAAAGAAGCAGGTTTAATTACCATGGAAATGAGCTGAAAAATCCCTGAGCGATCATCATTTCTAGTTTAAAAGTTTATGTTCCTCTGTTGCTAAGATTTGTGTTTCCAGATCCAAGTATTTATATAATCATATACTGATTTTTTTTCCAATTTTTTCCCTCTTATTTACAAAAACATTTCTGCAAACAACTTCCAAGCCAACTGTAAGCAGTAAGTGGCACCGCTGGGTATTAGTGCCACCTGGTTGTCATGATGAATTGAATCACTTCCTATTTAAAATAGTATTTCAACAGTCTCTACAAAGCTTGTTTTCCAGCTCTGCCTCCTTTGTCATCCAGTCTCTATACCTTGTTTGAAACACTTTTCTATATCATGTATAGGACTGTAGAATAATCCGTATTGAAAGGGATTTTGACCCCATCTGATATTTGAGGCTGAGTCAGCTCTGAGGTCAGACTAAATTGCTCAGTCCTTTGTCCAAACAGGTCATCACCCACAGACTGAGGGTGGCCCAGCTTCTCTGGGCAAAAACTCCACCATTTCAATCTTGCAATTCTATTTATAATCAACCTCTGGTTTGAATTCAACTCTATATGCAACATGATTCTATACTCTGCTTAGCATACTGCAAATAAAAATGCTGCAAAACATTCCAGCTACAATTTGACAGAAAAAACCAACCTACCTGAGTAATAGAACTTTTTCCCCCAGTTATTTGTCTTGTGCATAATAAAGTGTGTGAGTGAGCAGATGTGCACATGCATGAATGTTCCTCAAGTGGTTCTTTATTTGTTATATAGGAAGAGACTCAGAAGAATTTCTACAGGTTTGGGATTTATTTTCTTTTCTGCCAGGGCAAGATCCAAATCAGTCTGCATTTTTGAGGGGCCAGATATCTCATCCATTAACTAGTATATTGAAGGTTCTGCAGTTGGCCTGGGGAAAGTGACCTGTCAGAAAAGGGCCTTTAATATGAAAATGATGGTAAAAAAACCCCCAGCTTTGTACAATCGAGGGCATGAGATAACCATGTAAATAAAAAGCTAAAAGTGTAAAACCACATATTATTCCTATCATGTTCTTGTGAAATAAGGTTAATTTTTCTCTTTTGTATTGTGTTGGTCTTATTATTAACAAAAAGGTAGGCAAACTGGCTGAACATTTCATTTCCACCTCCTAAAATGATGTTACAAAAAAGCAATATGATATATGACAGGAGCACCACCTTTGTTTGTATTCCCTAGGATTCTGAGTGTCAGGGTTAGGTGTCTAACTTTTGACCTGTGAGTACATTATTCAGTTACGGGGAGAAGGGCTGGTCTTTCCTGGAACCATAAATCACAGATGTCTGGCAGAATGACCAGGGATGTGAGGGATCTGGGTGTGCAGTGTCAGTGTCCCTGACACAAATGGACCAGCTCAGAAGGCAGGAATTTATATCCAATGGTTTCAGGTTTACAATAAATGCTTGCATGAAAGCTCCAAGTTCAGGAACAGATCATCTCTACTGGGAAGTCTTGTCCTGCTTCAGGACAATGTTTCTGGAAAAAGCAGGCAAGTAGATTTTTAAAGAGAAGTTTTGCACAGTAAGAAACTTCTGATGAGTTTCAAAGGGGATGCCATAGATATATAGCAGGAAGAGGACCACCACACCAGGCTGAGGAAGAAGGTCACTATGCATAGGAAAGTCTTAGACAGTCCCCAGTATCACACTTCTCCAGGCTGGTGAATTATTTAGAATAGCAATTGTTATGGTCTTCTAAAGAAGGGAGGGTGGGATTGGGGAGAAATTTTTCTCTCAGGCCTTGGTGATGACAGCTTGAGTTGACACCTGATTGGAAAAAGATAATAAGGGAAATGAAGACACATCAAAGTGGTTTAAGTGTTGCAAAATACTGGGAACATTTTTTTTTACCAAGGAACATAACATGATTTCAACACCTCAGCCCAAAAGCCTGTAAGCATAACTGCTGAACAGGGATCTGTGAGAATGCAGCTTGAAATATGAGGCTGTTATCCTCATTTTAAGATTTCTTGTGGCTAAAACAAGCTAAAAGATGTCTAAAAATTCCTGGTGACAATCACCTCTTTTCCCCAGGAAAAAGAAAAAAAAACAAAGCACAGAAAAAGTCATGCTTGTTTTGAAGCAAACTGAGGGGTACAGGAAGGATAGTTCTCCAAGAGACTTCCAGCTGTCTTCATACTCAGTCTTGAGTTTGAGTCCTGTCTGGAGCTGACATGGCAGGTCATGGGCAGGGACAGGGATGTCCAACACATCCCTTTGGTGCTGCAGGTGGTCCTAGGAGCAAACCGTTCTGATTGAAGATGCTTCATTGCTTCATGTGTCCTTGCCTCGTCTGGAGCTCCTCTGAACCAAATCAAAATTTCACCATTTGTTTTTTAAGTGACATATTCAGTCTGGGAGCCAAGTGCCCCATTTGGAAAGGTGAAACAGCTGGCTGGAGGGTGTAAGGAGGGCTCACCTCAGCTGGGGCCATGCTTTGCTGCTACTGCACTGAATTTTGTGATCCCTTCCCCTGGCCAAGCCTGGCGTGCTACCATGGAACAAAATGTTTCTGAGTAGAAAGCCCAAATGCTCTCCTTTTATTTTTTCTTATGGAAAATGTTCATCATTCCCTCTATCCCCCCCAAGAGAACACACCTTTTCCTAGGGCTGGTTTAGTGGCATAACACAGAAGGGCTTCAAACAAAGGTGACAAACAAGGTTTTGAGGGACATGTATGAGAGGAGCCTTGGGGCCACTGTAAATGATGCCAGGCTCAGCTGGATCCCCTCATTCCCTCATCCCAGAGGGGGACAGGTATTGGGACAGAGGGTCTGGTTTCATGCTTCTGCTTCCAGAGGAGTCCTGATGTAAGAGAAGTTTCCTGGTGGCTCTTGCTGGATTTGCCAAAGCAAAGGGCATAGGACAATGCCAGGGACTGCCCTACCATCACACACTCTTTCTAAGAGCAATCCTCTGCCAGATAAGCAAGAGCTACTTTTATAGCACATTTTTCATGTTTTCTGTGATAAGCCACTTCTTTCCTATAAGTTCCTTCCCCTTAAATGAATGTTAAATATTTATCTTTGGACAGGAAGATTCCCATTTATTGCCATGAATAATGAACTTTCCTAATTATATTTAATTCTTTGCATCCGTTTTCCTTCTCAATATCCCCAGCTGCTTCAAAAGCAGAGCAGAGCTCCCGCCTTCTAAGAATTCTATTTCTTTTTTCAGAATTAATGCTCCCAGCAAGTAAACAAAGCATCCGACCATTTAAATGTTTTTGGTTTTTTTTGTTTGTTTTTTATGCTTTAAGGGTTTTTGAAACTAATTTTCAGATTTTCTATACTGGGCAATGTTTGCAATAAATAAGGTAAATGGGTAATGCTCAGTCTGTAAAGGTATTGTTGATTCTGACCTTACACTAGGTCTGGGAATATTAAGATACTGTTTTCTGGTAAAACAGTAATTTAGTTACTCAGGAAAACATCGATGAGCAACTCTCCCCACACTTAATACACCTACTGAAAAGACATCCAGACTTCACCATACCTGAATAACTGTTAAAGTTTACAGTTACTAAAATTTACAAAGAAAATCTTTCAATGAAGCATGGGAAAGATGGGTTTGATTCAGAACCAAATCAGTGCTTTGTCTTCACTGAGTTTCCTTTGAAATAAAACAAACCAAAACAAAACAAAACCGCAGACAAAACCCCCTGCGCAGCACAATTTCCTTCCTTCAGATGAAAAGGTAACTATGGTGACTGGGGAGCAAGATCAGAGTTCCCATTTTGAGGCAGAGCACACAAATATCCTCCAAGCCTGCTAGTGGGGGGGGGCAAGGGGGTGTCAGGAGACCTTTCCCAGCAAGTCACAGCGCACTGCAGACCCTTGGTGGGCAAAGCTGCTGTTCAAGAGAAGCCCTGGAGCAGTGCCCGAGGGCTGGCAGCTCCTGGCAGACACCATCTGAGAGCTCCAGTCCTGCTCACCCTTTGATTTGGCATCCCCTGGCCTGTGAGAGCAGCGATGCTGGATTTGGGGCAATCTATAGGTTTTGTGTTTGCTCAAGGGTGAGGATGCTCCCTCCCCGTGCCACGAGTTAACACTTTGCTTCTTCTAATACATATTTTATGACCTGGCTACTGTGTTTTAATCAGCTGAGCAGCAGCTCGTGCACTTGAGCAGGTGGCCTGGTAGCTTTATAAATACAATTATGATGACTAAAAGCCACATTGCACTTGGCACCATTCTTCAGATTTTCCCCAGAGGTCTGGGACTGGCTTGCCCTGGCAGCAGAGCTAACCTTTGCAATCTCCCTGTCCACCTTCCAAGTTTGGCAGCCAGAATTCAACGCTCACCTCTCTGCATATCTGGTATTCCTACAGGGGGCAAAACCAATGGCAGGTTTTACGTTAAAATCAGCAAAATCTGCACAAACTGTGCCCAAAATGTGTTCCAGATTGGGCTGACAAGAACCTCATGATAAGAACACAGATGTGAACTGGAAAAAGATTGGAAGCTAAGCTCAGTTTGGGTAATTCTGCGCTAAATATCATTTTTGGTGAATACAGAATTCATTAAGCTGTGAACACTCAAGGTATTACTGGCAAGGTATTACTGAATTACATGGAAAAATAAAACATGCTGTGGCTGGGATTACTGCTCCAGTGATAACTCACAGGAGTCAGTGAGTCCCAGTGATGCCTTTACTCTTTACAGTATGTTGTTATTTTATTTAGAGCTTGTAGATATCCATCAAGTTACTCAGTTTGCCTATTCAGCAAAGCCCCTAGATAGCATACTTAAAATTAGGCACATTTATGTCCCACTGAGGTAACATAATTAGCTTCATGATTATTTCAGTGTTTGTGATCTCTATATAGATCTGTTTCTCTTTCATATCATGATAAACAGATGAGGTCTTTGGTATGTGTTGAGCTAGAATTCTGTCAGAGGCCAGCTGTAATGTTGGTATTTGCTTCTCCTGGTATTTGCTTCACAAGTACTTTAGGTTCACTTCTTTTAAGAAAAAAATGTACAGACCAAGATACTTTTGCAAGTAAAATCGAAAACACTTTGAAATTGAAATGAATTTTATTATGAAGACCCAAAATGGGAGAAGACCCAAATGTAAAATATGCCTACACTGAAAAAATAAAATTAATCTGAATTTTTTTATTGTTTTCCCAGAATGAAGTGGTGAAGTATTTCTAAAGGAAAACTCCATTACGGTGACACAGTTCTCAAATATCCATGACCAGTTCCAGGCACTGTCACGTGGGAGGTTCTTTTGATGCCTATAAACACAGAGGATCAGATTCAGATCTTGAAAAATTTGGCATTGTATGGATTTTAAGAAAGCTGAGGGAGTTTATACAGCCAAAGAGTCCAAATCTTCCTCCAGTTCTTTTGGGCAACCACAGTGGTAAATGAACAATCCCCATCACAAACTCATTGCTGTCATTACAAGTTATATCATTGCAGACTGAAATATTCAGCTCAGGTGTGTTTAACCAGAACTCTGTAGGAAGTATTCTGCAAGGCATTCTTCCTAAAAGCTGGAGGTTTAAGACAGATAAGTGTAGGAAGAATAAAAAAAAACCCAAAAAACCTGAAAAAAACGAAGCCCAAAAAGTAAAAATCCAACCCCCTGAGGAATCCCAGTGGATCATATCGGGATGGAACAGGCAAAGCCATCAGTGTGTGCAGACAAGCTGCAGCCAGAGCCTGAGCAGGGCATCTGCATCAGAATGCAAACCACATTTCTGCCTCCTCCCGGCGCATACTGATGCACAGACACGGCTGAGTTTTTGGCCACATGCTGATATGGCAGAGGCAATCCACTGCAGAGACCCTCTGGCCACCCACCTCATTTCCATGCCCCGTTTCAGGAGGCTCAGGTTGGAGCTCTGCAGCCTGGGCTGCTGGCAGGGATGGGAGCCAAAGGCACAGCAGAGATCCTCCCAGGCAGGGAAAGGTCAGAATGTGCCCAGACACACAGCTCAACCAAATCCAGCACCAGAGGACCACACTTGAGAGAGCTTTCAGGCTTGAAGGATTAAGAAAAAGTTTACACAGCCACAGGCTGTTTCTTTAGCCAGATATGCCTGTCTGTGTGAAGAGATGATGTTCCTGGCTGCCCTGCTCCGTGGTTTAACTGCTGGAGCTCCACTGAAATCCTCAGCCTTCGGAAACCAAGCCAGGCCAAGGAGCAGCGCGACTGCAAGCAAAACTGCTCAGCAAAGTCTGTGGGTTTGCCACCTGTGAGAACTGAGGGAAAAGCACACCGTACAGCAATAATTACTCCACAAAGTAGTGATGACAATGCACAGATTTGCTGCCCAAACCCCTGCTCTAGCCGACAGTTTCACCTCAAGGTTTCATGTAGGGATTTGCTTAATCTTTTGTTGATAACACGAGAACAAACAAATCCATCATTAGCATAATAACACCATGATTACACACCTAATCAGTCTTTAGACTTATCATCCTTTAAGTAACCTTTCCTACTAGGCAAGTGAGAATTTGGAAACGTTAACTTATACTAAGCTTGCTTGCACTGTGCTAATATTTCATTCCAAATTAGCGGCACAGCATTTTCCCCTGCAGAAACCTATTTAATAAAACATTGAATTTTTAATGTTTTTGACTGGGGGAGATACTGCCATGTGCTCTCCTAAAGATTAAAACTCCTTTGACTCCTCTTTATTTTGCCATTGCTGAAGTACATTACTGGCATTGTGATCACCCTTTCCTCTTGGATCATGCAGAACCCAATGTAACACTGCTACTGCTTTCTGAGACCTTGATTTTACACACAGCACTGCTACTTTAGAGCCAAGATATATAAGCTTAATAAAGATTTTATCCTCAGTGATTCATTTAGAATAGCAGAGGTGCCAACATCTGTAATCTGCCTGAGAGCTTTTGGAACAATGACTGAATTGCAGAGATTTCATGCATGGGCATAAGTGAAGTTAAAAAGTTCATTTTCTTGTATTTTGCAAAAATTTGAAGCCTTAATGAATGTGATTTGTGGGCTGAGCTCATAGTTTGGAAGGTCTGTTTGTGATTTGGCTGGTGATGTGGCAATACAAATTATACAGCTTTGACAAGTTAAGACCAAAGTAGTTTTAATGTGAGAGAGGGGTTGCTTCACTACTCTTTAACCTTCATTCCTTATTCCCGGGTTCAAGTCTTGGCCAGACTGGCAGCAGCAGCAGATGAGAATAAGACAGTTGTACCCCAAAGGCTCCTGCATTCCTTCTGTCTGCAAATCCTTGCACTTACATGTGCAGACAAAGCTGGATTCCCATGCCAGCAGGCACATCCACAGACCTGCTCTGTGCACTCTCTTGTGGGTTTTCATACATCAGACATTTCTGCCTTCTTAGAAATGCCAGCCTACATGGTCATTTATCAGCAGCCTGCACAAGCTGAAGCCTTCAAGTCAGCTGCAGATGGAGCAAGTCTAAGCACCTTGATCAAAGAGAAAATCTGGTTTTCCACACATGGGGGAAAAAAAAGGAAGAAACATCAAACTAGGGAAAATATTGAGCAGAAAATAGTTTTGTCCTTAGGAAGAACACTCCTGGAACAAATGGCTCCTCCATGTCTCATGGATTAGAGAACTTTGTAATGGAAAGGTAAGGGACTGCTACTTTCAATCCCTTTCTCTTCAAGGCAGCCAAGGCATAAACATCCAAAGCAGATGGGTTAACCCACACCCTCCAGACAGAGACTGCATTACAATCAGCATCTGATAGCACATTTCAGACCATGCCAGAGAAGGTTAATTTGTTACTGCTGTATTTTATTGTGTCCTACAAATCAGATACTCTTTCTATGGCAGTGATCTTGGATGCTTTCAGGATCCTGTTTCTGAGGCTGTGTTAATACCTGGTAGTTACACTCATCTCCATTATGGGTGTTGTGGGTCGGCCCTGGTAGGACACCAGGTGCCCAAAAAGCTTCTCTGTCACTCCCTTCCTCAGCTGGACAAGGGAGAGAAAATACAATGACAGGCTTGTGGATCAGTATATGGTCAAGGGCAAAAGAGACACAACTTGTGGAAAAATAAATTTATAACTGTGTTAGTTATAATCAGATCAAATAAAATCTGAGTAGGATAGTGAGAAATAACAACAAAATCTTAAAACACTTTCCCCCCACCCTTCCCGTCTGCCCAGGCTTAACTTCACTCCTTATTTCTCCACCTTCTCTCTCCCAGAGGATGGGGAATGGGGGCTATGGTCAGTTTATCACATTTTGTCTCTGTTGCTACATCCTTGCCAGGGGAGGACTCCTCACACTCTTCCCTCCAATGTGGGGTCCCTCCCACCAGATACAGTCCTCCATGAGCTTCTCCCATGTTAGTTCTTCCCAAGAGCAGCAGATCTTTATGGAGGCTCCTTTGCACAGGGTACAGTCCTTCAGGAACAGCTGCTCCAGTGGGGACTCCCATGGGGTCACAAGCCCCGCCAGCAAATCTCTCCCAGAGTGGGATCCTCTCTCTGTGGGTCCACAGGTCCTGCCAGGACCCTGCAGGCTTCCCACAAGGTCACAGATTCCTATGGGCTACTCTGGAATAGGGTTTTTCAGGGCCTGCAGGTTGATCTCTGCTCCACCATGGACCTCCACGGGCTGCCTGACCACGGTCTGCACCAGGGGCTGCAGGGGAGTCTCAGTGCCTGGAGCACCTTCTCCCCCTCCTCCGGCACTGACCTTGGGGTCTGCAAGGCTGTTTTTCTCACTCTTCTCTCCAACCTCAGCTGCTCTTGTGCAGCTTTTCCCCCTCCTTAAACACATTATCCTGGAGTCACTACCACCATCACTGATGGGCTCAGCCTTGGCCAGAAGTTGATCCATCCTGCAGCTGGCAGGATTTGGATTGGCTCTATTGGATTTGGGAGAAGCTTCCAGCAGCTTCTGACAGAAGGCATCCTTGTAACCTCTTCACAACCAAAACCTCACTGTGCAAACCCAATACAAGGTGGAATAGCACAAAAAATCACTACTGGAGCTAATAAAATAATAAGATGCTCAGTTACAAAATATCATTGCAGTAATAGTCCAAAGCAAGTATGTCCAGCTGGCACCATTTTGGCAGGATTTATTCAATATCATGAACCCAGATGGTCTCTGGGTCTCAAGTGATTTGAAGGACTCCTAATAACCTTAACAACACCCACTAGGTTTCTCAGACTGTGCCTCATACATGATTCATCCAACTCACAGTCTTGGCACATTGGTCAAGAACTGGATTTGAAGCATGCCAAGGCTTAGGGGTTAAGAGGATCTGTGGTTCTGCTTTGAGCTATTTGAGACGTGAGAGATTAATTGTATAATGCAGAGCTGAGCTGGATTCCAAGGCTCACAAACCCTCTGGATCCAGGACTTTGTGTCAGACTCTGCAGTGCTAGGAAGTGTGAGAGGCAGGAGAGGATGTATCATGTTAAGCTGGCTTATTGTATAGCATGATGCAAAGCATGACAAACTATGATGATTAAATACCCTCTTGAACCTAGAGTATAAAAAGATAGTGGTCTTCCCAGAGACCAGGCAATTCACTAAATCGTGGTGCATCTCTCTGAGCTGAAATATAACTTCCATAGAGAGAGCAACCACACGTAGCTGTGGTTTTCCAGGCTAAAAGGCTTTTTGGTGCATAAATTTCTTCTGTTGGTGATTTGGGATTTGCACGTTAGTTTTCTAAAAGGAAATGCTCTTTCATGTGTACACAGAGGAGTGAAGGCAGCATATCCTGGTATCTCAATGCCAGGTGCCATTAAGAATGATGGCTGGATCTGAATTGGCACAGCCCAGCACGTGCCTGAATTTCTGAAAAAATAAAGCAAAGCCCTGATGAAGCTCACTAATCCACACTTGCAAGTGTGACTTGATTTTCTCCACTGCCCTCAGTAATGAAGGAAAAGTAAAGAGGACTACAGGTGAGTGGGTCTGGGAACTTAACATCAAGCAAAGGAGAGGAAGTAGGGAAATCAGGAACTTTCATTATTTGTTTTTCTCCACATGGAGCTGTGAAATTCGTGGACTTCAAACCTTCTTGGCTTTTCTTTCTGACACTCTTGGCCTCCATGGAAACCAATGGTAAAGCATCTGTTGATTCAAGAGGAAATTTCAAGCTCCCTGTTTGCCCTCTTCCTCTTTTCCCTGGTCCCCATCCCTCTCCAGTGCTCTAGCTCCAGAGACAACTCTGCAAGTCTGTTCAGATCATTCAGCCAAAAAAATAATCAGCATAGCAGAGACCTGCAGATTAGAGGCCAAAGAACAGCCTTGATTTTCTCTCCCCTGAGAAAATAGTTTGAATCTTTTCTATATTAAAGGGTGTGAAGAGTTTTTCCTCTTTTGCAAAAGACTTGGAGGTGAATCTGCATATGATGCTGCTGAGGGATGTTTTGGGGACTCAGCCTGCTGATCTTCCAAAAGACTATTTTAAAAAATAACCTCAACGATTTTACGGAAGGATTAATATCTTTTATTATATTGCCTAGTGCAGTAAACCCCCTCTGCAGCATCTGAAGAGATAATTTTCTATTATCTGCCAGAAGCCTTTTAATAAAGGAGAAAAAGAGTGCTGCACAGTTGTTTTATTGGCTGAGGTTCATCCTGCAAACACAGAGAAGTACCACCTAGGGCTCTGACAAACAAGCATCTTTGAAGTACAGTGGTATTGAAGCAGCCCCTGTGGTAGCTCAATACCCTCTTCTGATAATTTTTATTTTACATCATGCTTCAGAAGGATGTACAACAGGTTTCTCCCTTTCTTTTTCCCTGTTCCTTGTTGGGAATAAGGATGGGATCAGATCACCCGAGTGTGATCTGATATAGCCTTGCTTTTCTGAATTACCTTTCTCGTGCCCTTAGGAGCAACCCATGGAGCACATGTTGAAAACCCCAGAACATGATAATAGAGAGCAAGAGTTTCTGTATCTGTATTCCCAGTCCTTCTGTGTCCTGCCTGCACTTCTCTGGGGATGCCAGATGGCTCCTGATGGAAACTTTACAAGCAGAAAGAATATTTTATGGTCTCTGGTGCTTCCCTTCCCACCACCCCCCATTATAAGACACTTCATAGTACTAATGCTTGGGCTGGGTTTTGGCCAGAGCTCTCAGCTCCCCAGGAGGCTTCACCACCGTAAATGCAGCAGTCTAGCTGGGAGCAGATTCCTGCCCTAATTCCATCCTGGAGCTGCTCTTTGAGATGGCAGAAAGGTGGAAGAAGCCCTCACCTTTCTGTCTCTCTGCTTGCAAATCCCACACTGTCTCAAAGCCTTGATTTCAAGTTCTCTCCCCTCCCTTTGGAGGAGAGATGCAAGATTGACTTCATGGCTAATCTTTGCTCAATAGCAAATATAGAAGGTATAGAGTCCTTTATGATACCTTTTTTTCCTCTGTTTCTCTTCCCCTTTACATGATTTTTGTGTTTAGGAAGCAACTACAGATTTCCCTGGGGTTTTTTTCTTCAACATTACTGTAATAATTGTCTACACTGCTAACTATACCAAAAGCAATCTTATGGAGGTAATTTATTAATTTTTTTATGCATGCTAACTGTATAAATAATGATTTGTAAAATTAGGCAGAAGTTATATTAAATTGAGCAGTGGTTAAATCTTGACACTGTTTATATTTCTCTTCTAAAATAATTAAACTTCCCTTTCATTTAGAAGGCCATGTACAGACAGTTGTAATATGCTTAATATTTTTATAGCAAGTCATTTAATTCAGAATTTCACTAAATGAATTGCAAAGTGTAAACTTTATTTAAGATTCTCCAAGTGAATGTACAGTTATATGGTAGTAAAGAATTAACACTGTATATTTTTGGAAGGGCATTACCTTGAAATTGTCAGCCAATTTCTCAAAATATTCAACAGTGAATCATTATTTAAATGTTAGGTCATACTCTAACACATTTATCCACATGCCATGAGAGACTGTGAATTGCCTTCATGTCAAACAAGCTGTGATGGATGGGTGTCTTTGGCTTCCAGAGGCAGCAAAGCTCAGGATGGGAATGAAAGGGACAAAAGGAGGGAGAAAGGTGTGAAAGTAAGTATTGAGTATCTAAAAGGGAGATTTTCAGGCACACAAAGAACTTTAAGTCCATGCTGAAGCAGGACATAAGAAGAAGGCATTGAAGTGTTTCTAATGAAATATTGAAGATGTGTATCCATCTGTGAATCTGAGGGGGGCTGTAGGGGGATTGAGAGCTGTGGATGGTTTGGTTTCCTGATTTTGGTGTGCTGGAAAAGACCACCTATCTAGAATTGAGCCAGATGTGAGCCCTGAGCAGAGCCCAGGCTGGGAAGCTGTCCCACCAAGCTGCACCAGGTCATTTGCCTCAATCCTTGCCAGTGTGGATTCTGGATCATGGGAAAGTACCTGTGTGAAGGGCTGTTCCTTTTCATGAAACAAACCATCAGGTGTCCCTGAAAATAAGCCTGGGGCTCTGACATTGAAGGGGCAGAAGGGCAGCTAATAGGCTCAGCATCCAGAATTCACACCAGGTCTTTGTGATATCTCATGGGCAACGTTTGCCTCACAGAAATTTGGGCAATGCAAGGTGTTGAATGTGGCAGTGCTGATGACAGCTGAGGTGATTTCCTTCCTCATGGCCTTTACTCTCAGGCTGGCAGCTCCTGGTATCATGCCTAAGGTGTCATATCAAACACCTGTGAATAATTGCAATTGAGCCTAAACTCCAATCACAGCTCCAGTCTGACATCCTGCCTTCCTACAATGACTCAGATACAGCATGCTTCCCTGGTTTTCCCTCTCATATTCCTTCAGTGTTATTTGACTCTGATGTGAGACATTATTTCTCCCCCACAAATGTCTGCATTGGCTGGTGAAATCATCTTTTCTTGTAAGTCTCAGAGCCCAAAAGTTCTCTGGAGAGAGAAATACTCTCTGAAAGCAGATATTATTCCATGGGAAACCTTTGTGTCTTTTGAGTTTCCTTTTTCCCCCTTGCATTTCCTCAGTCTCTCACGTACAGCTGAGAGGCTCTGCTGCTTTTCCATGGAAGCCTGGACATGCTCCAAACAGAGAGAGTTTTTCTGCTCATATGTCTTTAAAGGCAGAGAGCCATAAAAATGTCAAGTTACCAAAGAAAGCCAAGTCCATTTATCAACATATTTCCTGCAGCAAAAGGGTGATGACTCTGAACATCCTGGAGCTGAGGCACAAGAGCTCCATGCACAGAATTGTATTCACTGATTAAAAGCCTATATGAAAATTTAATGAGAAGACACCCAAAAACTTTGATGATCAATAATGTTTATTGTCTCACTTAAAATTCAAGGTGACATCAAACATTTTTAAATTCATTAGACACTCCCTGTCAAAGCAGATGTTATTTGAAATACAAGTGACTGCCTAGCATACAGCAGACATAGTTATTTGTGAGGAGATATAATTTCAACCTAAAAATCACTTCATCACAGGGCTTGGCATTTTTTTATTCACCTTCAATTCCGTAACTAAATGCTTTGTGGCTGTGCAGAGAGGTCTCCTGAACAAAATACTCAGGACCTTAAATAGACTGGATTTCCCTCTTCCTAAAGACCAGCTGCTGCAGTTGGTTAATGGGAAACTGCAAATAAGGAGTGAACACGCCTCCTTCCCCGTGTTCTGGCACTGCACACAAGACTCCTTCCTTTTTCCCCCTAGCTTAGCGTGGAGGAAACAACATCATAATTCAAAACAGGTGCAAACAGTGGTTTAGCAAATTCCTTCCATTTTCAGCTCTCAACAATTGGCCGAGTTTCATGTGTGCTTAAACTCTCAAATTGTAGGCTTATCAGATACTGACACTGGTTGTATTTATATACCTGAATACGCAAGAACATCTGCTGTACTGAAATTCATCATTCAAAAGACTTAATTAAAATAATGCTGAATTGGAGACTCAGCATGCATTACCAAAGTGCGTATTTGTTTTGCTACAATCAATTAAGAATGTATTCATGAAAACAACTCCTGCAACAAAATCTGTATGTTTAATCCTTATGCTAATCTCCCCGGAATTTGTTGTACTGTTTCAGAGGCAGTCAGTTGAAGACTTTATTTTCTTTAATAAAACTGCATAACATGTTTTCATTAACTCGACAAGAGGTAAATCAGAATTGATGTCTAGTATAAACAGAGAGGAAATCTAGATTGAGGCATCTTCTCAGTAATAAATAGTAACCTCTACTTTGAGCTGGCTAAGCATCTTTCCAGTTAGGATATTACTGAGTATTAAAAAAATGCTCATTAAAACCTCAGTATTAAAAGATGCCTTGCCATCCAAGCCCACATTGTCTCTGTTATTTACTATTCTTTCATTGATTTAAGAGATTAAGAAATCTAAGCACAATCAATAACCTACTCACACATAATCTGATTTGTCTCCATCACCAATGGGGTGTCATTTATAATGTTATAGCCTACCACAGCCGCTTGTGTTACCTGCTGTGCTTGAATTGGAATAGCAACTGTGTGTGGCATTTAGGAGCTGATCGTTACCTTTTTAGTTCTCTAATGAGGAAATGTGAGCACATGTTTGCTTTCTTGAAATAATACAACATTTCAAAACCAGCATTTGGAACTACCATTTAGAAATGAAAATGTTCTGCTTTCTCAAAAAGAAATGCTGGGAGGGAGGTTGTGATGCAACTGAGAGATTTAGGAGAAAATGAGAAAGATCAGTGGTGTGGATGGAGGGAGGAAGTGGGAAGTGATTGGGATTTGTTATAGGAAAAGGCTTAAATGAGACTCTTTTTTCCCAAAACACAGGCAAAGCATGCTGCTCAGGGTTTCTGCCTCCTTGTCTATGCTCCAAGTGTTTTGGAGATTAAAGCCTCGCTCAGGACAGATAGCAAAGCTTGTTTCTAACAATGATCAGTGATGCAGGCATTTTCTTTCTGCCCATGAGACATCACTGAATGGGAATCAAAAAGAACAAGCTCTCTAGAATCGAGCATCAAACAAGGTAAAACTTCTAACCTCCTTTATAGGATCTCTGTGGGTTTTGGCAGGGCCTTTTCTGCCAGGAGGGTGTCCAGCAGCATATGTTAAACCTGGGTTTATTGACTCTCAGATCTCAGGGAAGGCACCTGGGGCCACATGTGCACACATCCAGATGTGAGGATGAGCAGGAGAAAGAGGTGCAAGAGCTTTGGTTGAACTGAGAAACACATGGGACAACCCCTGGAAGCAAGAAGGAGCAGCAGGAGGATTTGCAGAAAATATTTCTCATTTTAAAGTTTATTTTTTAATATTTTTCCCAGGTCTGCCGTGGATGGGGGTCACATCTGAGGTTTGCATTCACAACAGCAGAGATCTGCCTCACATAACAGAGAGAAGACTCACCCTCAGTGGGGAGTGCCGGAGAACCACCAGGAAGATGCAAACAGGAATGACAAAGTTTAATTGCTAAAGTTGCAGGAAAGGAGAACTAATGGCTGACTCTCAGCAGCAGAAATTAATGAACAACTCATAAAAGACTGCACTTGCCAGTAGTTGTCCAAGGAACCATTGGCTTCCATGGGATGCTTATGCCTGTCAGCAAAGCCGTCCAATGAAGAACTTAGAAGGGCAGAAAATGACCCTCACCTTTGGGACCCTGGGGGCTGAGAGGATGTGGTTCAAGGACTATATCACTTGGTTCCTGCCCTCCATAAATCCTCAGTTTAGGTCCAGTGACGTGAAGGCAAAAATTTGCCCCTTGTCAAATAAAATTTGATTTATTTTCCTTCCTTTCCACAATTTCGCACCCAAATGGAAGAAATCTTTGCCTGCTGTGACTATCGGAAGGCTGATATACTGCAGGCTGCTTTGTGAGGATTTACTGTGTGCAGGAAGGTGAGTAGTGGCATCCCTGTGTACAGAGGATGGCTTTCCCAGCAAGGGGAGGAGGAAAGAACGTGAGTGGGCAGATTAAGGAAGAAGAAAGTGCTGAATGAAAAGAGGTCTGAGCTGTGAGTTTTTGGCTGTACCACATATTTTGGAGACTAAGTCAAGAGACTTACCAGCAATCACAATTTTTTTGCTTTTTTTAAGTTGACAAGAATTTGTCCAATTTTGAGAATCCTACAAAAATCCAAAAGGTTTATTTTCGAAGGGGAAGGTCTAAATAGCAGCTTCTATTTCTGAGCGGGACACTGCTGCCCTGAATGTTACAGAGCAAACTGCATAATCCTTCTCCACTCATTAAAAATCTCCAAGTACTGCCTAGCTTGTGATTCCCAGAGGGAAAGATCCAGCAGGGCCACCTCTGAGAAAGCTTTTTCTGGACAGTTCTGTCCAGACAAAATGCACTGGGGAGGACTCAGGCTTTCCCAGGAGGTCTGGCAGGTCTCTGAAACAGCAGGTCCTGGGTTCAGTGTAAACTGTGGGGAAGAAACACCACTCAGGATGCGGAGAAATTTGTCATGTAATCAACAGTTCTATTTAGGAAAAGCTTTCCTAGTTTATTAGAATAACATTTGCAGACTCCACTTTAATACATGGGAAATCAGTAGGCTTTGAAAAATGAAACTATTTTTTCCACCTTTGACAATGTTGTAAAAATGTTCATTCAAAGAAAGTCTCTCCATAACTTCTCAGTGGTTATAGTTGGATGTTGCTGTTGAGCCGCTAGCAGAGTAAGAAGATCCAGGTTCAAAGTGTGGCATCAAGAAGAAGCTTTCATTATTTAATTCCAACTTATATAGACTTTTAAAGGTCACCCAGATTGGTCAGTTCGAAGCCTTCCCCTAGGCCTGATTGGCCAGGACTGAACTGTCCATATTTTGAGAAATTGTTTCAACAAACATCCAAACTTTATCTTTGTTTATAAAACACAGGAAGAAGAGAGAAAGAATTCTCACGGGAAAGGTCTGTGCTAGCCACAGTTGGACCTTGGTATTTTCTATGGTCTTAACAGTGTTATGTCAGTTCTAACAAAGAAAGCATTTTCTTCCATTTCTCTCAGATTCCTTTTACTATATTATTGTAATTCCAGGTTAATGAGTGTAGATAGGTAGTATTTGCCAACCTGCATCAGACCAGGAATTTATTAACTATTTCCAGTAGTCAGCCTTGAGGAGAGTAAGATCCTAAGTGCTGAAAAAAGGAGAACATGACAATTATTGCTGGATCTGCATCACAGACACCATCCTGTTCTGAAGCAACACATCCAGTTACTGGTATTATCATGCATGTTAGTAGTTATTTACAGTCTAGTTAGTCAATATTTCACCTGAAGTTCCTTCACATTGAATTTCACAGGCAAAGCTGTCCACATGAAATGCTATTTGTGTACGTGGCAGATTTATGTACCTTTCACTTCTTTGCTCTTTTATTAAACAGAAGGTACAAAGGCTTAAAAAAAAAATTGAGAATAAAATCAATGGAAACAGATCTCATTTCAAACTGGCCACTTATAATTGCTCTGGCAAGAAAATGGCTGGATAAATGAGAACATGTTCCAAGCTACTAAACTGACAAGACATATTATTCCTGGGGACACATGTTTATTCTAGTTGATCTGTTACTTTCAACTCCAGTGCTTGATTGGAGCCCCTGATAACTCATATTGGGATAAAACAAGTAGCCTCAAGTTAATAATTTTTCTTTCTACTAATCTTTCTATTTCAAAAAATACCAGACACTTGGCATTTTCCATCACAGCTTGCAGTATCAGATTGGAAAAGGAATAGGTCTGTACAGTGATACTATGAAAACACAGTAAAGACAACCTCGAACAGAAATTAAATAAAAATGTCTTGGGAAATATAAAAATAGATTTCAACAAGATAAACAATAATAGTGTTTTGGAGGATGAGTGGTTTCCTGAGTAAAGCATTAACCTTTCACCTTCAGAATATCAATAAACACTAGGATCTTATGACAAGGATTGATTTAAACAACTTGGCTTCCTCCCTTCCTAGCCCAAATGGCTGCTACGTTGCAGATCCCTGACACAAGAGAGCTCCTCAAAAGTAGTGCCCTGGAGATACAACATCTCCTTCTGGCAAAAAACCACTGGGTGTTTCAGAGCAGGGTGGAAGGTGAATCATGTTATTACTGGCTTTAATTAGCACTTCCACAAGCTGCAGAGTTCTTTACCTGCAGCTGAATTGCACTTGGAAAGGTGTGAAAGCCCTATTGCCTTTGTAAACATCAAAGAGATTAATTTCTAATCTGATCTTTTTAACCAAAACCTCCTGCTGATCAGAGAAAGTGAGGGCAAACATCTCTGAAGAAAAAAAATGGAGTGACTCTGGAATATGGGATTTATTATTTATTATTCTAGATTGATATGTATTTATTATTTATTTTGTTAGTTCTCTAGGACGTACGCCTATCCTCTTGCACCTAGCTCTCAGTTGGTGCTATATAAATAAGTCATTATTGTTAATATTTGATAAGGGCAGCTGAAAGATCACTGTGAGCAACGATCAATGAGATTTCTTGATTCTCGATTGTGCTTTGGCTTCCACCATTTTTACACCACTGGAATTCCACCTGCTTCTTTGGGAGTGCTCCTGTCTTGCAGCAGAGAAGCAAGGTAAAAATCAAGACATTTCTGTCTAAATGGTCTGGGGAGCAATTAATAAATTCAGGCTGTGTAAACTCCTGTGCATGTTGTATGATATGAAAATATAACTTACTAAGGGATCAATTCACAGCCATCAAAATGGAAGTGATTGCTTCATTGCCATCAGGGCAAAGGCCAGTTTATCCAGTTTATACCAGGTGAAAATCTTTCTGGAGATTGTTGATTGATTCACTTCTATAAAAATTACCTCCTGGGATGCTCCTATACTAAATGCTTTGTATGGTCTGTTGTGGAACCAGAAAGGAACAGGCTGGCTGGCCAGTGAAATGAGCACCAGAAGTCTCTACAGTCCAAGGCCTGGGTAGGATGAGTTTTAGGGTCTGAACTATCTAGGAGTTCCCCTGGTGTTTGCAGAGCCCTGGTGCTGCTGGCTGGCTGACACGTGCACTCATTTGGGAAAGCAAGGAGGAGTTTTAAAATGGGTTCTCAGGTCAAACAAGCCTCTCTGACTGACAGCAGCACGGCAGAGCCACTTACAGATGAAGCTTAGCCAGATCCAACACCGTTTCACCTCTTTTCCCTGCCACATCCTCCCATCTACCCTTAACCCTCCAGCATCTTGTCCAAGTAGTGAATCCTTTTGCCTAGACAGAAGATGCACTTTATGTGGCCCAATTTATCCTTTCTCTGGTGACAGTCAGCGTGTACAAGGGGATTAATTATCTGGAACAAAAAGCCACTCTGTCTCCAAACATGGCTCTCTGTCAACATCATTTTATGTATGAATTGGAGGGAGTCTCTGGATTTTCCTTTAAGACGAAGAGCAGGAGGCATCGAAGGTGTTGTTTGGGTCCCAGCTGAGCAGCACATGACAAATGAAAGGCTGTGCTGTGTCCTAATCCTTTTGTGCCTTAGTGCCTTTGAGCCTCATCTGCTTTTTATTCCGAACAAAGCCCATATTTCTCATTTGTCTCCTCCATTTCAGGAGACATGCTCAGGGCCTTTCCGATTTGTAGCTTAGCCAGAGAGACTGGAGAGTTTCCCTGAAGACAAGATCCTCTCTGCTTTCTTTCATTGCCCTCAGTTTGGTGTGTATTTAATTAGAGATGCAGAGACTGTAAAAGCATCTAACACAAAATGGGCAAAGGCCAAAACCACAGATATCAACAGAAGCTTTTCTGAATTTTTCGTCTCAAGATGAATTCTGAAAAGGAAATATTACTGGCCTTTGTGGTCCAGTGGGACTCTTCTTGGAAAAGTTCTGGAGGCTTTTCCCCAAGACTGTTTTGAACGCAGAGTGTAAGGTGACCAGAAAAGCAGCAGCAAAGAGAAGGACAGGAGATCTGGTTCCTGGTAGGTCTGCTCCCTCTGGCTGAAGACCTTTTGATCAGACTTTTGTCTCTCACCTTGAGGAGTATTTATTATCAAACAAAGAAGCATTTTTTGTCTACTTACACCAGCTCTTCCAAGCTTTTTTGAGCACAATGCAGACAAGGGGGACATGAAATTGCCAGTTGTTTGGTAAAGTCCTTTGCACTCAGAGGAGAAAATATACTTCCAGGAACTTAATTCTCTGAGCTGTTCAACCAGTTTGGCTGCAGGAATTCCCCAGAGCTAGGAAAAAATTTAGTTTCCCTTCCCTAACTACTTTGTTTCTTTTGTAGATACACTGAGCCTGAGAGTCCTCTGGGATTTGTTTTTCTACGCACACACCAAATGCACCAGTCACCAAATATCACTCTCAGCTAAGTTATCAAGGATTTAAACTGGCATGAGTCTTTATGCTTCCTGAAAATACATATTTTTACTTTTTTCCTTTCCTTTGCTCTTCCCCCCCTTTTTTTTTTTTTTTTTTACTTCCCCCCTCCTCAGTTTCCAGTGATCCTTGAACTTGATTGAAATTCCCAGGACTCAAACCCAGACCTTAATCCTTAATGAATTAACCAGCAGAAATTTCCACCTCATTCTTTGATGCAGAAGATTTCATACAAATGACTAATTGGTCAAAGAAAGAACACAGTGTCTATGTTTTAGCGCCTGGTTGTGCTCAGGACATACCCTGTCATCAGTCCTTTGGGTGGAATTTCACTGAAAGCAGTAAGAGGTCTGCACGGATGCAAACAGTCTCTGTTGAAAGGGTAAATATCAGCTATTTGTTCACGAGCCATTTACAGATGAAGCTTAACCAGACCCAGCACCGTTGTACCTGTTTTTCCTGCCACATCCTCCCATATACCCTTAACCCTTCAGCATCTTATCCAAGTAGTGAATCCTTTTGCCTAGACAGAAGATGCACTTTATGTGGCTCAATTTATCCTTTCTCTGGTGACAGTCAGCGTAAGTAAGCTGTTGGATGTGAGAGAGGAAAGGCTCATTTTAGGGGAAAAACCCATGACCCATCCTGCTTTTGCCAGCCAGGCCATCACATGCATTTTACACGATGAGGAGAGACCCTGCAAACCAGCAGGGCAAGGAGAGATGTCCTCTGCTTCCTCCATCTGTAATAACACCATTCAAAGTGAACAATCAGCACTGGGTGTTTTTGCATTTCAAACTCACTTTCAGAGAGATCCATCATGCTGTGTCAGCCACAGGGCATGAACCGGTGTGCCCGAGTTTCAAGCAGGTGTTTGCAGAGCACCTCAGCAAGGGTTGTGCTTCATGAGCCTTCATCTCCTCTGTCAGAGCTGACAGCTATGGCTAAAGGATGAGGCACATCCTGCTGCCCTGAGCTGAGCTCCTTCGAGGTGCAGAAGCAGAATGTGAAGTTGCAGAAGCAGGAGGATGCAGTGACTGATAACTCCAAGGAGGGCCCATATGGCAGGATGGCTGTACTTATAAATATTTCAAATGTCAATTCACAAGGCTACAATCATACCAAGCTGTTTGTGTTATTCTGAATAATTGCTAGCAAACTATAACAAAATATTTGTCATACTAGAATAACACATATAAATTTAACTGCTATATGCACCAAGCTTTTCTCCAGATAATATATTTTATTAGGTTAATAAAACCAACAGAGGCAGCATGGTCGCAGGGAATTTGTAAATAATTACCTATGAAAAACCCTTCATGCATACCTTTCCTGCTGAAGACATTGTAGAACTTCATGTCTTTTCCCCAGTGAGGACAGACTGGTGTGACAGCAAGCCAAGATCAAGGTAATCAGGGCCTGCTAAGGCATTATTTAGTTTTATTTTCCTCCATTACCATTTGCACGTGTACTTATTTGATTTTATTGGCTGTCATCAGTTATTATTAATGCACAGCCATGCAGATGCAGTGACAGAACACTGGGAAAGTGGTGCCTTCCACCCTGATGTCTTTGAAGCACTTTGGATATTTTGTGCAGCTCTAGCCCAGGGATGAGAAGAGCTGAACTGAGAGAGGCACAGTTCACAAACAGCAATTTCCACAGCAGCACTGGAGGGGGTAAGCAGAATCAACTGGAGCTCCCCAAAAGGGTTTGCTGCTCTGTTGCTGATAATGGGCTTTTTTTGTCCTCCCCAGTTACGGTGCACTCATGGAAAGGTTAAGCAATTTGTGATTGATTTACATAATTTAATACCCCCTCCCCTCAGTTGGGAAATGAAAATAGAAGAGGATTTTTGGAGTCGTATGACATCCATGGCATTTTGAAACAGGCTTTAAATGGTTTTTACCTTTCAGTTGCTTATTATTACCTCTAAACTGCTGACACTTTTGTAAGAATTTCAGTGTTATTCCAGGAAGAGAAATGACAGAATTGCGCATGGAGCCAGCAAAATTCAGACCCATTCATGTGATAATCCCTCCTGCGCAACCCTGTGTATAATCCCAGCAATTCTGGACAAAGAGGAAGGTATTTATGTCTTGTCAAGATTCCAAGGCTATTTTCCTGTCTTTTGACAACCGAAGGGTCAAACAGTCATTGACTTACAAATGTGGAACAATGTCTTACAGCAAGAAAAACTGGTGTTCCTCAGTGTGCTGAGGATAAAAAGGCTAAACTGTCCACAAATCTGAATACAGTTTAATGTTTGTGCATGGCTTGCAGCATTTTGCATACTGAGCAAGGGACCTGCTCTAATCATGTTGTCCTCTCAGCTCCCCTCAGTTGTGTTTCTCACATGTCCCAGCATGGTTTACCCCTCTATTCATGCATGAGCCTGAACTCTATTCAGAGAGAGGAGTAGAGGCACCATGCAGCATCACAGCATTCCCCACCCAAAATCTTAAAACACAGTCTGCAGACCTGTCAGGTAGCTTCACATGGGGGAACTGCAGAACCATGTGAGGTCAAAAACATACTCTTAGCAGGAAAGGTTTGTGCAGAGCAGGAAGAAAGCAGCAGAGTGGCTGCAGCCTCATGGCAAGGTGGAACTGCCATCCTGAGGAAAAGGGATCTTTTCCACAGACAGCAGAGTACAGAGGAACCTGGTGTGCCAGGCTTAGCAAGGGATAGTGTAGAAGTAATCCCAGCCTGCTAATTCTAGTTATTCCAGGCTCCTTTGTGCATTGTTTGGAAGAGAACAGGCTTTGCTAACAGAGTGTGCTGTTACTCTCCCTGAGATGCACGTGAGAGTTCACAGAATGAGCAGCATATATTTGCCTTCACCAAGGTGCAGCAGAACAACATGCAGAGCACACAGAATATTTGGGAATGGACGTTTTGGGATGAACTTCTCAACCCTGACCCATGTCCTGAATGAAAGATAAAGTTTGGAAGGAACCATCCCCTGTGAAATGTCTGGTAGATAATATAATGTTTTCAATGGCAAGGATTGTAAGGCACACAACAGATTGTCTGACAAGATTGTGTCGTCTCCAGTGCTGGATGTCTTTAAGGATAGATGAGACAAGCAGCTACCAGGAATGACTGAGGTGCAATTATCCCTGCCTTGGGGCAGAGGGATTCACTGGGTGAGTTTTACCAGCCCTGTTCTCTGCATTTGTGACAAGAATTTGCAGAACTGGGGTCCAAGCCCAGAGCTGCTTTTCCCCATCAGCAGGAGCATCAGCCAGGATTTCAGTGTTATACAAAATACTGCCAGACTGCTCTCATCACCCCAATACCATGGCTAGCATGTGGCTGCTCACCTCACCACCCTCCCGCATCCTGGTGTGACACAGAAACAAGAAGATAGAATATTGAACAGAAAATGCATGTGGGGTATAGCCATTATATAAATGTCATAAATACATTGAAGGTGACAATAACATGAAAAGGTTGCATTAGCAACGAAAGATGGCTTCACAAGGTAGATTCAGCTCCAGCAATGGAAGCTGAATGATTGCCCACACAAGCACTGTTAACAGTCATGAATCTCCTCACTCTACTCCCTTTCCTTTTTATTGGGATTAGGGTTTGCATCTCTTGGGTAGTTAAAATCTCACTTACCCACTTGGAAAGAATACAGTTTAATAATTTAAGATTGTGATGGTGAATTTTTTCCCTCTGAATGTGAGAAGACCTTGCAGATGTGTTCAGCATACTGCACCATAGCATCTACCCTTTTGTTGTTCAGAGACAGTGCAGGAAAAGAATTATAGTGCTGAATAATCCATTTCAAAGCAAACACAACTTCTTCCTGAGGGATCTTTTTCTGGGCAAAAGTATTTGAAAACATTCCAGCCACAAGGTAAATTTCTTCACCAGTCCACCAGCCACCATAAATGTCTATAAGGCTGGGACTTGACCAAGACCAAGGCAGAGCTGGAAGCACAAGGTGCAGGTAAATGCAGAGATCCCATAAAAGCCATGGTGGGATAGTGTGAGGGGATTGCAGCAAATGCTGCTTGTGTTTGGAGCCACAGATTTGTTGAAGCAGTGATGGTTTCTTTGACTGGGTGACAACTTAAACTTTTGATGTGGAAACTATTATTTCTGAAGGGGTGTTTACTCGAGTCTGAGATTGTGGAGACTGTAGAATGTCTTGACTATATTAGAGGAAATAAAGGGTATATTAAAGCAGTTCAAAGGTAGGAACAAACTTTTCTCACTGGTGAACTTTTTGATTGACATTGTGTGTGCAGATGCCAGATAACAAGTCAGGCATCAGTTTCTCTTTAAATAGGGTGAGGGATTCAAAGCAGCTGCTCTAGCATACAATTTAAAGGGGTTGAAAAGTCCCTCCCAATAACAACCAACAGTGATATGCTTTACTGTAATAAACCATATGTTGTTTCTTCTAGGAGTCAATCATCCCTACTCTCAAATTGAGAAACTTAAAATGTACAGCCACTTACCTACTAAAGTGCAGTAAATGTTCATTCTCAGAATCTAATGTATTATTAAAACCATGAGAGAGATATCGTAGTATATTTATAGAGATTTACTGTAAATTTTTGCTAGAACATATGGGAAAGCACACAGATACTGTGCAGCTCCCTAATCAATACCGATGATCATTACAGCCTTATACAACAGACCAGCACTTACTGCCAATGAATTCCAGCTTTTCATCTGCCTTGCTGAAGTATTCATAAATCTGTTTCACCCCCTAAATGCAGTGAAAAACTGAAGTCACAACCTGCAAGACATCTGTGATTTATTCTTTTGGGCTTCCAACAATGAGATCAGAGTCATTACAATCTGAGGCAAGGTGGGTGGCTAATAAATCTGCTGCTGATTTACACATAGATTGTGGTGTTGCATTGCTAATTTGCAAAGAATACAACCTGTAATTGTGTGCTTAATGGCATATTGTGGTTGGAGATGGAATATTATCCTTGGTAGGATTTAATGCTCAGTGGTATGTGTATTGTTGGGGTTAAACCCTGTTCCACACTGCCAGAAGCCAGGCAGGCACAGAAGGGCCAGCTAGGATGACCAGACCACTTGTAGGAAAGCAATAGATGGGGAGCAGCAAACAAGAGATGGATTTATCTATAGGGATGTAGGCCCCAGTTTGTCTAGGAAAACAAGGTATGCCAATAGAGATGAGAACATTTTTATCAGTGAGAAAGACTGGCAGGCAGCTCCTAGTTCAGAGAGAGGGAGGTGAAGAGCAGAAGTGACCCTATACCAGATAAGGAAGGAATCTGGCAGGTAATCTCATGAGGTAATAGTTATTTCAAGGAACTAAACAACAAGGAATGGCAAGTTTTCAGGAGTCATAGACATCATTGCACCTTTGTGAAAACAACAGGCTAGGTAAAGTGAGTTCCTCTCCTTATCAGCCTCTGTCTTGAGTTAGCCAAGATGGGATCTTAAACCTCCTTAGGGCTGGAGAAGCTATAGGCAGGTGATCCCTGCTCATAGTTGTGAAGCTGTGTGTATGTCTAGCTTGCACAGGAAGGCTTATAGCTGGGAAGGGTTTCATGGAATTCACCTGAAATAACTGTGCCTTCCCTTACAACCACCAGAGAACCTCATTGCACCTCCACCACAGTTTTGTGAGTCTGGGCTGACAGGAGGACTGGGACCCCTGTCTTTCAGATGGAATAACTCATCAGAGAGGAGCACCTAAGACAAAAACAACATGATGAAGGCACATTTCCAGGGGTAAAAAAGCCCAGAATGATGGAACCTCACAAAGATGTCTCAGGCCCATCAGAGCATCACAGTCTGGTCTTTAGAAAAGTGCAGTCAACTAAAAAAAAAAAAAAAAAAAAAAGTTCACTGGTAAAATAATCCAAGATTATGCTAGTTCCAGATTTCAGGATTATCATCTATGATGTCATTCATGTCTGTTTGCAATGCCTTGCTTCGTGCTCACCAGTTTTGTGCCAGCAGAGAGGAGAGAAAAGACTGCCTGCATGTGCCAGTGTATAGGAACATGAGTGTTGTGACCTCTAGAGCCACTGGTGACATCTTTGGGCTGTCCCAGCACTTTCATTCCAAGACAGTGATGAAATATCCTTTCAGAAGATATTTACACACAATAGAGCTACAAGTGTCAAAGATGCATTTCCTCATCTGTATGTTCTCATGCCAGATGTTGAATCCTATTTTAGACCCAGTCTGCCTCCCAGACTTCCTGAAACTGCAGCCAAAGCAGTTTTAGCTGTGCCTTTCTATGGGATTGATGATGTAAGGAGAGGCATCTGATTTCTGATATTTCTGGCCTTGAATACACCCAGGGAGCATTGCCAGACTGAAGAGTTTCTGGAGGGTCTGAAGAATGAGGAGGAGGAGGGTCTCAGTGCCTTCCCCTGGACACAACCTTGTGTAATAGAATATTTTTGTTCTACTTCAGTTACAATAACCACAACAATCAAAGCATCACATTTGGGAAAGGTGAAAAAGTTGTGGTTTAAAATAGGGATAGCTGAACCCAAAGCTGCACTGAAACTATCTGCAAGATCATCCAACTCAAAATGAAACCAGGACTTTCAGACCTGCTTGCAGCTGGACAATCATCTGCAGCACAAACCCCACGGTGCTGGCTGGCACTGCTCAGTGATGTCCTTTCAGCAGAGTTTGGAGCCTGGAATTCAGTCAGGATTTGAGTGTGCAACTCTCACAGCCTCCACAGGCACAAGCACCAGAAAGGCACAAACTCTCAGCCCACAGAGTGCAGGTCTGCTCAGCAGGGAGGGCATCTGCTGCTGGAGGTCTTGGAAGCACAGCTCCCTGGCAGTGCTGATGGAGCTGCAGCCTGGACATACCACTGTGGAAAAGCAATGGAGGGAGGATGATCTTGAAATTAATTTCCTAAATAAACAAAAAGTCTTTGTGTTTCAAGCCTCAAGTATTTACTCGCCATTACTTATCTTCCTGCCTTTCTTTAAAGTATGAAAAGGTCTTAAACATGACATTGAAATATACACAGTGGTGGATTTTCTTTCACTTGCTCATTTCTACTTTTTATTTGTGTGGTTACAGAGCTTTTATGGTTTGTGCACTGAAGCCTTTCCTTGTCCAAACTTCCTCCTCTGGCCACACACAAGTAAAACCACAGGAGCTTTGGGCTGCAACTTAAAGGGAGGGAGAATTGCCAGCACTGATTAAGAGGCAAGGATGTGGTTTGTCACTGAACTTTACTGGGTCACATTTCCCCTCATTCCCATCACTGCTAGGCTCTCCAGCACCTACAGCCTTGCCCAGAAATGTCCTTTTGCCTCACTCATTCTTTGCAGGAAAGGGTTCTTTACATCCTCTACCAGAAACTGTAGGAACCTGAGGGAGTTTTATTGCCAGGCATGACATGGAGGTGACAATTTTCAAAGATTACAAGAGGCTGTTCAAATACAGAAGAAATCCATGGCAGAACTGAGAACAAAATGTAATGACTCTCCTCAGTTCTATTTCCTCCCCACTCAGTCACACTGCCATTACATTGCAGGGCCTGAAAATGCCCAGTTGCTGCAAGTAACTAGAAATGAAGGCTTATTTTGACTTCAGCACAGCCTGAGTAGATCTCAGTCCCAGATATGGGACTTCCTACAGTGTGCTTATCACACTCAAATGAATCCAGCAGACATAACATCATATTTTGCCCAGTATTTAAAGTTCATGAGGCAATTTTCTTGAACTGCTCCCTGTATTACATAGTGAGGAGAAAGCTGTTCAGCTAAACATTCAATCAACAAGCAGTTTCTAATCATCTCTTCTGGAAGATAAAACAAATAAAGGGAAATAGACAAATCCTATCTCCAGAAAACAGCCAGAACAGCTGATTTATATGCTGGGACATTTCTTAGGAGCATGGAAGTACTGAGAAGCATTCACTTCCTTTAAGGCAGAGATGCACTAAGAAATGTACAGGCATAGAAACAGCCAAAGCATCTGAAATTAGAATCACAGAATATGCTGAGTTGGAAGGCACCCTCAAGGATCATAGAGTCCAACCTCTGGCCCTGCAAAAGCACCATCCCCAAGATTCACACCATGTGCCCAAGAGTATTGTCCAAATGCCTCTTGTACTCTGTCAGGCAGTGACCACTTCCCTGGCCATGATATCTGAACATCTCCTCAGTCCCACAAGTTTTGCTGTAAATTCGGAGAGCAGGGTATAACATTCCAGGCTTTGCTGCATCAACTTCAAACTGACTGAGGGTGCACTTGATTCCCTCATCAAGGTCATTGGTGAAGTTATTAATCAGAACTGGCCCCAGGACTGAGCACTGGGGAACTCCTCTGGCCTTGCCATTAAAGACTGAGGCAAAGAAGGCATTGAGTACCTCAGTCTTTTCCTCATCTTTTTTTATGTTTTTACTGTTTCTCCCCAAATGTTGCAAAGGATGGAGATTCTCCCTAGTTTTTCTTTTGCTGTGAATGTATTTGTAGAAACATTTTTATTGCCTTTTATGACAGTAACCAGACTGAGTTCATTTTGGGCTTTGGCCTTCTAATTTTCTTCTCGCATAGCCTCACAACATCCTTGCAATTCTCCTCCTATGTTGTCTTGCCCCTTTCTCCAAAGGTCATAAACTCTCCATTTTCTGCCTGAGTTCCAGCCAAAGCTCTCAGCTCAGACAGGCTGTTTCTGCTGACGTCCTTCCTTACTTCTCCAAGAACCAAAAATTATTATTTCATGATGTCTGTGCCCAGAGGTGGCCTCTAACCATCACAGCACCCACAATTCCTCCTCTGTTCACAAACAGGTCTAAGGGGGGCACCTTCCCTAGCAGACTCCTCACCAGCTGTGTCAGGAATTTATCTTCCACACACTCAGGAATCTTCCAGGCTTGTTCCTCTCTGCTGCATTGTATTTCTAGTAGACATCTGCTAAGTAAAAGTCCCCCATATGAACAAGTGCTGGAGACCTAGAAGATCCTCCTTTTGGGTACACAAAGGTTTTTCTCCCTGAGGAGAGGTGAACCAGAGCACAAGACAGTGGGTGAGAAATGCTACTGCTGTTGCACTGTTTTTTCCTCTCAAAATCGGATGCATGAGTTGTGCTGAGGGTGTTTGCCACATAAAGCCCTGCCAACATACCAAGAGCATTTCCAACAATTCGAAACAAACCCCAACTCCTAGAAATCACAACAAAAAACACTTATGCAAATGCCTGTACAGATAGGCCCCTCGGGCTCTTGGCAAACTGCCCTCAGCAAGCTCAAGTTTGGGTTCTCCGGTTCAAAAGCAATGCAAAACACTCAATCCTTCCCTCAGGCAGCCCTTCCAGGGAGCAGAGGCTTTCTCTCAGCCCTGACTCTCATCCCAGCCTGGCAGTTCAGAGCATCTCCTGTCTATCCTCTGGGCCAAGCCCAGCTGGAGCCACAGTCCTCTCCTGCATGAGTGAATACCCAAGATTTTCACAGTACTACTATGTATTTCATCAGCAGCTTTTCTTTTTCATTTAGAAATTCTTCATCCTGTGCTTTGAGTAGCAAGGGCTGGCAGTGAAGGGCAACCTGAGGAAGGAGGTTTGCAGCCCAAGGTGTAATTTCCAGCTGCACTGCTGGCTCAGAGTCTTTGCCAGTTCCTTCCCAACCCCTCAGCCCAAGCCAGCAGAGCACTTAAGGTAGGTCTAGCAAAGGCTGTCAACACCTGTAGGACCAGTGATGTGCCTGTTGTGTCCAGCTGGGCTGGCAGAGCTGCTGGTCTGGGCTCCACCCTCTGTTGGTATCACCTACCTGTGGCAGAAAGAGCCCCTGGAGCAGAGAATGTCAGATCCCGAAGGTACAGACTTTGATCTTACCTGTAGGAGTGATATTTTAAAAAAGACACATAATTAGAACTTGATCATATGCCATTTGACAGTGACATGTTCTTACTCCCATTTTGTTAGCAGACTGTCTTGCTTGAAAAATTGAGGGGTTTTCTGTCGCTGCCTTTTATTTCTTCTCTTTGTGGTAAATGGAACTATAAACAATTAATAATTCCAATTAGCAGGGGTTTTTCGTAACTCTGCCAGCTGCCTTTCCACAGGTTTTCCTAGGCTGCTGCAGGGGCCAATCAGATCATATAAATGTGCATATTAACAAAGGTTCATTAAGAGACTGTGTCTTTCTAAGCCTCTGGAAAAAAAGCAAAGCAGAGATGAGCCTTAGAAGTAAACGCACTGTGTTCTTCACTAAATTTAACGTCATACTGAAATCATCAGCTTTTTAATAATCTACATTTAAGATGCAAATATATCTATTTGATAGGAAAATCTAATGCATGAATAAAGATTCCAAATTGTTTTATTACTTCTTGATTGCTGTTGGCGAGGGGGAATTGCTATGCTAACAGCCTCATTGAGGGAAAGCCATATGCCTGAAATGGAGACTAAACTGAAGCCACAAACTTTAGAAGGATAAAGTTTCACAGAGAGAGGTTCATTTAAAGTAGTGACTAATTAATGACCTCAGAGGTAACCCCACCAGCTACCACCCTGGTTAGAGAGGTGAATCCTATTAAGAACCTTCTAAGGGCAGTTTCCAATTACTAATCTTTTCAGCAGCTTCATGGTGTAAGAGAAATTACTTCAGGCCCCAGTTCCCATCACAGGGTCATCTCGTTTCACTTTCACTCTGTGCTAGAGAATGATAGTCCTGTGGGCAGCCTCTGACAGCCAAGAGGCTATTTTAATATTGCCAGAGCTCAGCAAGACATTTACGTTTGAAATGCAATGCATGTGGAGTGGCAGTTTGGCTCTTTTCCTCCTGTCATATCAGTTCCTAAAATTGTAGAATAATTGCTTTTACCCCATGCATTAAGCAAAGAGTGAATGGTCTCAGACTGTCCTGTCTTGATGTTAGGGCTGTGGGGATAGACCAAATCTTTTATTAAAATAACAGGCATAGCTGGGAAAAAGGACAAGATGTTAGGCAAGCCTTTGGGAAAGATTAAAGAGCCTGAAGTTGGCTCAATTTTTTCAGCTATATAAAGATATATAAAGACATTTCTTCTGCCTATGAAATTTGACCCTTTAGACCACTGTGGCTGCTGTTGCACTATTCCATGACTCTGCTGAAGCACTGTGAAGCTGGAAGGGAGCAGAGAGGAGACAGAAATGGGCTGCAGCTGAGTGGCTGCTTGGCTGCTTGGTAATGCGAGGCTGTGCCTTGTCTCACTAATTAGTGTGTAATAGCTGTGTACTCTGGCTCACTTTGGGATGCCTTATCAAATGGGGAGAAAGAACTGGGTTTAATTTAGCTATTCAGAGGGACTGCATCTGTTTTCTCAGCCACTGCAGGATTATAATTGTTTCTAGATGACAGCAGGTCACATGCGTGTAGGCTTTTTAATTATAACTGAAATTTCTTTTCAACCTGGGGAAATAGTTTAATTTCAACATTACTATTTTTTTTTTTTGCTTCATTCTAACTTCCCCAACTCTTTTTGCTGTCTTACTTGTAACATAAATCTTTCCCCTTTCTGCATGATTGACAGATTTTCTTTGTTCATACCTGTCACTGTTTTTTCTTTTGATTCATGCACCAATTACATAGTTCAGGTTTAAAGGTTATGAAAACTGTGTTTTGGCATTCAACCAGTCTCATCTCTGGAAACATTAGTCAAATGTTCTCGTTTAAAATTCCCACTATAAAAGCAAACATTGCCACCTAGGTCTCTGCCTGTATTTCACTTTTTCTGCCTTTCTTTTTCTGACCAGATCTTCTTTTGTGCAATTCAAAATGCTCAAATCTCATGTTAGTGCAGGGCTTACAGTGTTATGCCATGACTTGAGATGTCCTCTCTTTTGGATGTCAGTCATCACTAATCTGCTCAGTGTAAGCTTGTTTGCATGTTTTTGCACAGTAAAAGATGCCAAAATATAAGTGACCCATTAGAAAGAGGGTGACATTAAGGAGTGCAAGATAGAGGGCCAGAAGAACACAAAGAAGAAAGCTCAGCAATCATTAGTGTTTTCTATTCCTCATGATGCATACAAACTGGCAGAAGCATGAGTCAGTGTTACACTCAAACTAGTTTTTCAGATAAGTTTCTTTAAGTTAGGATGGGTGAGTGTAGAGTTGCCTAGAAGTAGCAAAAAGCAGCAAAGATGCTGAGGGAAGGATTTACAGTGAGTAGCAGCTGACAGCATTTCCTGAGCCTGTAGCTGGTTGGCTACATAAAGCAGTTTCAGGGAAAGCTGTATGAGAGCTTTGAAATTTAAAGCAGTGCCCTTTGGATGTACATCTAGCCTGGAGCAGCTGGCTGTAGCACAGCCGTGTAATCCAGGAAAATGCCTAGCTGGATTTTGCCAGACAATTTTGTGGAGATTTCACACAGTTGTGTCTGCCTGTCTGCAGTAAATGGTTAAAATGGGTGTTTGGAAGTAGAGACATGAACCTTCAAACACTGGTCAAAGCAAAAAGAGAAAAAAAATCTTGTTATTCCATTAGGTGTTGTGCTCTGTGGAAAGTGTTCATGGAGCTTTTGGGTATGAGGGTGGGACAAACTGGGATGTGCCTTCCTGACAGTACATAGCATAAGCTGCTGTTTTAAACACAAGAAAAATAACAAGGGACTGAAATCCAGTTAATAAAATGCTTCCTCTAGGGTCATCCACATTGCTGCCACCAGTAAAGGAAAAAAATTAGTTTTGGAAACCTAGACAGGTAGTGTGAGTTAAGTAATGTAAACAGTGTGGGTGAGCACACATCGTGCTGGCTGACATAGTCGTGTCATGTGGAGGAGTGTGTGCCCAAAATAACAAAAATCTGCCATCTATTTTATCTGAGCAGTTCTGGGTGGGAGGGCCTATTAATGAGATGGCAGTTTGTGTGCATCAGCTCCAATATGGTGTTACCTCAAAACAACAGACTTGCACATTTCCATCATCAGCCTGCTTTGCTCTCCAACATGAGCGAGCTGCATCTTATCATGTAAAATCACCTTTTACAATGTATTCTGTACTGACTGTGTAATGAAATGTTTATTTGTGAATATGGGACTGGAAGGGAAAATGTCAACATCCATAATGAATTTTACTCCACCATCTGCAGAGCAGGTCAAATAATAGGGGAAAAAAGTCATCCTTCTGTAAGACAAAGCAGAGTGCTTTCAGTGAGCATTGACTTCAAGGACAGATGTTATGGTGGCTTCAGAAGCAGCAAATGCAGTTGTACATTATCTCTTTAGGAGAAGGGCAGATTGCAAGTCTGGGATTTTGAACAAAAATAAAAGGGAAAGAAAGTAGCCAAGTTCTTGGGACAGAAAAGTCCAGCAGCACCAGTAACATCTTCATGGACTAATAACAAAACTGCTAAAGAGGTTCAGGTAACTCTGGACTTTCCTTTGTTATACATTGATCTCATATGGATCACAATTTGCAATTCTATCCCATGCTTCTTACTGCTTTGGGATGCAGCTGATCCTGCACCACAGACATTGAGATATTATGAATTATTGTTATTTAAGACAGCTGTTTTAAATTGGTCAGTGCCTATTGTGTAACTGAAAAACTCTTACAATGAGCATCTCAGAAGAGTCATCCATTCAGCTGGTCCAGAAAGAACAAGCAATGTGTTGGCTAAGAGGAAAGTTAAATTATAGAATTACATTTCTGATTGAAATAACACCCCAGATATTTCTGTGAATAGCTGCTCCTGAGAAGCTATTTGTTTCTATTCAGTTCTCAGAACTAAACATATAAGAAGATTTTCTAAGATATTGTCAGCATCTGAATTTTTGTTTGAAGATTCTTTATTTATGTTTGTGTTGAAGGAGGATAAAGCCAAGCAATTAACTGAAGAAGTGTTAACGTTCCAATCAAGTATTTGGATGGAACATGCCTTTGAGGTCCTCCTCTTCCTGTTGTGCATAATAACATGAACACATCAGCAAAAGCCATATCAGTTTTACACAGGAGGTGAAGTCCTGTCCTAACCACATATCAGCTTTTCTTTTTCTTCATATTTTTCCTTTCCCATAAATTTCCTGCACAATGCCCCTACTTCCCCATTTGTGCCTCAATTTTCCTTTTTCTTCTTCTGCACAGCACTGGCATCACCAGTAGTAAAGAACACACACTCTTTTCTGTGACTTTCTAAGCTTTTTCCCTCAGTAGTATCCAGCTGTGAGCTGAAACAAATTAAAGGGAAATTCTGCTCAGCCATCATAGCCAAGATAACAACACTCAGTAACTCAGTGGAGCTGTTTGTGCATTTATCTGGCAGATTAAAGAGTGGGCTGTGCTCGGGGCAGATGAACTCTTCAAATACTTCAGCTTCCAAAGTCGAACAAGTCTTTTATGAGCACATATTGACTGAATTAAAAAAGAAAAAAAATCAATAGTCACCAGGTAAATAAAAGGTGTGTTTTTGACAGTGGAGGACCCAACCTAATTTTCAAGTCTGTCTTCCCACTTGTTGTGGTATAGCAGTTTGCCAGATGTAATTTTGTTTCTTATTTTTACTCAGAGGAAAAAATTAAAGTATGTTTTCCCTTTGTTCACAGAAATGTAAGAACTATTTTTAGCTAAAGCTTTCTCAAAAACGAAAAAAAAAAAAAAAAAAGGAGAAAAATCTGCCTAAGGGCACTTCTGGTGAGAGAAATTGCATCCTGAACTTGTTTCCTCTGAAACCTGAAAAAAGATCTTTTAATGGAATTTGTCAGGCATCCTTAACTATAGGCAGTGACCCAACTGCACAGCAAGCACCCAAAGATCATTTTCTTTGGTTATGATCTAATACACACTTAATATGCACTGTTTTGGTGTTCTGTGCTACAGCAAAGTAATTGCTTAAGTGTTCAAGAGTAATTGATATGGGAATTAAGGTACAAAGTTAGATCTGGGTTCAATTCATCTTACAAAAGTAGCTTCCTACTGCCCTCCCCCACCCCTTTATTCATTTGGTAAAGTCACTTAATGCAAACATCAGCATTCCCTTAGGAATCTGTGGAAAATCATAATTTCTTTATTCCTTGTTACCTGTTTAAAGCCTCTGGGAAAACAATTGCTCTATGCTGTTTACTTATTATACTAGGAATAGTGGAGTCACCAGCTGTTGAAGGAATGTAGACAAACAGAACCACCTTAACTGGGTTCAAAAATCAAGAATTCACAAACTTTCACAGCAATTACAAGCTGACAGTCACTTAGGTGGAAAGGACACCCTGGTTGCTGTGTGACTGGAGTACATACAAATAGAAGCAATTCTAGAGAAGAGAGAAGTTTAAAACTGCTCTTTGAGAGAGATGAAAAATTAAAACTCTCCCCTGGGAGAATTTTATTTAATAAATAATCCTTCTCTGGATTCACTTAAATTTACTTAAAAATTACATGCTCAGAGGCAAACTTAAATGATAAGACAATCCTCACAGAAGGATAACCCCTATCTTTCTTACTATTGTAAATCAGGGTTGTTGTAAATCAAAGTTTAACTATGGAATGGGAAGTGCTTTCACTCCAATATTTGTTCAAGCCTTGAGCAAAACAAAACACAAAATCTGCAAATCTGGAATGCAGGATTCCTGCACTTCATCTATTTTATTATCTTCCTGCTGTCTCTTTGCATGATGTCATCATTAGTGCTTCACAACACAATTTGAATTGAAACAAAGAGCTTTGTGCTGATAAATGGAATGTTTCAATCAAAATGACATTATTACTTGAGAGAAAAATGTTGTTTGATTCTTCCACAGGAAGCTTTATTTTGTAAAGCCTCACATATTCTGCTGCTGAAGTAGACCTGTAGAGTATTTTTTACTGGCCCTTGTATTTTCCCTTTTTTTAGCCATGTATATATTTTTATCTAAAGATGTACATGGATAATTAATCTAAGTAATTCTTTCTAAGTCAGACAACTATGGTTTGTCTGAACATTAAGCCCATATCTTTTTGCAAAACATAATGAACCTAGCTAGGTGGCCCTGAGGATTGAATGCTGTTGACTACTTCTGGATGGCTTTTGCACATTTTTCCTAGACTTCTTTCTTCACTGCAGTTATTTTCTTCATGATCATGTTTTAGCTAGTGAAGACAGTCCTGTCTGATAAATCAGTGTTGATTTATTTGGAAAAGAAAGTGATATGTAACTGAACCCTGTAGGAGGAATTCCTTGTCTGTCAGAGGTTTGTTGTAGATGACATGCCAGGCTGAAATGCAAAACCACTGATATCATTGTCACTTAGGGCTGAACTCCCCTCTGTCTGGAGAGGGAGTGTTGTGGGGCTCCCAGGAGAAGCTCACTCTGGAGGGTGAAGTCCCCTTGCTGGGGTTCACCTCCTCTCTCTGCCACAAGGCATGAACCAGAGAAGATTCTGCAGAGGTTTTATTTTCCTTCTAAATGAGCAATAGATGCTTATGTGCTGTAAAACCCCAGCTTTCCTGTATTTCTTTCATGTCTCACTTGTCCTATAAAATGGGGAAAGTGCTTCCTCCCCTCCCAGTACTTGCTTACCTCCCAGGGATGTTGTAAGAGGAACTACACTAGAGATTGCAAGCTACAGTGTGAATGGAGCTGCATTAGTACATTAAGAGACAGACAGAAGGATGAATATCATCCCCAAGGAATAAAACCACCTGCCATTCCTATGACAGCTACAGAATAGTGCAATATATTTAGCAGTTTACACGATAGCAACAGAAAGCTATTAAAGTAGGGGAAACTGGCAAACAGGTAAACCCAAAGAATCTCTGCTCAAAGGCAGGCTTTTATTTGGACCTTGCTCCTAGTTTGACATATTTGCATTATTGCTTTTTTAGCTTTATGAAACACAATCATTCTCTTTCCTATGTGAATTCTAGACTTAATTCTGTCTGGCTTTGGAAGATGACTGAACGAGGTTACTCACTGATGTTATTTTGTGTCTAGTGGAATGAAAACATTTGAGAGAGTCACAAAATGCTGGTGGTGAATATATTCCTCCATTTCTAGAAAGGAAATGAGAGCAAATTTTTCCTTGGCTTGGTACTTCCTTAGTGACAACTAAAGTTCCCTGACATCTGTCCTCACTCTTTTTTTCTCCCTGTCCCTGAGGAGAAGTGAGTTGATGTCAGAGATATTTACAAGTGTATGCAGGTGTATCTGAGCATCCAGCAGAGAGACTGGAGGAAGTGCAGAGCTCAGTGATTCACTGTCTCTGGAGTCTGTCACATCTATTCTGAACAGATATTCTACATAACAGGTACAGTATCTGATCATAAAAAGTGTGTCCTTTATATCACAGCTCTGATGCATTGCTTTATGGTTTTATTACAGTGTTTCACACAGAGGTAACTGGAGTCATAGTCAATAAATTCCAACAACAGGAGCACGATTCAACCTCCCAGAAACATTTAGAGATCATCATCTTAATGAATAGTGGGTAATTTAGACAAATCATAGAATCATAGAATAATGACATTTTATACTTGCAAAAACCACTTGGTGAAGAGAAGTGATGTTTAATATGTACTGTGCCTTGTCTATCAGGACAATGTACAGACCTCAGATGTTGATCCCAATTGCAAGTGAAATTGGTAAGGCACATTTTTCACTTGATCCCAAAGGCATGGAGATTTGTACAATGAAAGGGACTTTGGCATCTGTTACATCATCTTGCTTACTGCAAAACATGATTTAAATTGCACACTAAAATCTGATTAGAAATACTTGATGAGGCCCCAAAGCACACTTTCTTCCCTTCCATGATATTTGCTGTCACATAAATATGTCCAGTCCTAAAAGAACGGGAAGATACATCTACTCTAGTTTCATATCCTTGGAAATGGAAATAGACTTTAGTGCTTCTACATGAGCTCTTCAGCTCAGAGCAGGAGAGCACTTTTGAAGGGAATAGGCTGATCTTCCCCACTTAGTGCACTCTAGTTCACACTGGAGGGGTGTTAGAGCATGCAAACCAAACTCCTTTCAGGCAAAACTAAACCAGAAGAGCTCCAGCAGTCTGCCTGATGCATCCCAATGGTAATGGGTCTTCTGGTCTTGCTATTGATTCTTTCATCATTCAGCCACTTTTCCTATCTGTTGAAGACTGGTCTTTTAATTTTCCTTGAAAATGCCCAATTCCAAGATGCTCTGTGGGTTGCTGAGGGTGTGTTTGGAATCTCTGTGCCCTAGAGGAGAATGGGGAATAAAGCTCATTGTGGCTCTCAGCTCTTCTGGATGTTCTCTCCCTCCCTGGGATCCTGCACAGCTCTATTTTGCATGCTGCATTTTAGATGTGACTTTTGCACGAAGGTGACTCTGGCTTTTAGAGACAGCTCTGCTTGTATCTGTCTGCACTGATTTGGGGACAAGAACAGCATTAGAATGTGTCAAACTGGCATGAGGTTTACAAAAGCTAAAACAATTCTGAACAATCAACACTGGAAAAAAATACAAATAATCACTGTGAGCTTACCTGATCCTTTCCTTCTCTCTTCAAACGCAGAGTAGCTCCAATTTCAACAGTCTGATTTGCATTCTTAAGCCCACATAGTGCTGAAACCTTTGGTTTCATAATGGAAAAACCAGAGAAGCCATGCTGGTTTCTGACACAAATTCTTTTGCACCTTCTCAGCTACTAAAGCCTCTCATTTTGTACTGTCTGAGTTCCAGCTTCACTCTGGACTCTGGTCAGAACTTTGGTGGGAAGCATCAGGAGTTCAGGGTTGCCAGTGTGATGCTCACCAAACACATCCCTTGTTTGGGGCTACAGGTACAAAAGAGGCATTGACATGTTTGGGTGAACCCAAAATTAGATCATTAAAATAACACATGGTATGTTAGGAGAGGAGGTATGAACCAGGTTTTCTCAGGCTTAGGAAGAAAAGGTTAAGGGGATTTCTTATTTCTGCCTTTAAATCCCCAATAGGAGGTTATGGAAAATATGCAGCTGACCTTCCTCAGAAGAGCACAGCTGAGTAACACCACTCAGCAGTCATATTTTCTTACAAGGGCAACAATGATTAGATACTAGGATTATTTTTCTAAATTTTTTTTTTTAATAAAGAAGTTTGATTAACCACTGGAACAGTAACCCAGAGAAAAAAAAAAATTTAAAAAAAAAATAAAAAAAAAAACCCCAAAAACCCCCCCCAAAAAAAAACCACCCTCCCCCCACCTTTTAAAGAAAAAAACCCCCAACCCCCCCCAAAAATTATTTTTTTATTTTTTAAATTCTACTTTTATTTATGCTAATACCAAGGGAGCACCTGGCCTGAGGTCAAATTAGCAATCTGGTGCCTTCCAAAACCAGGAACAGGCCCTCTAAAGCCAAGATAAAACAGACATTAAAACACACAAAAAATGTGAAAGAGAGCCAAATAGAGATAAATAATAAATGGAAGCATTACTGTACCAGGGTGCACCACAAAATACAGCTGCTACAGTCATTTCAAAGTCTCCAAGATAACAGTAAAAGCAATTACTGTAAGAGCAACATGTTGCCCAAAATCATTAATAAGTTTGCTGTCTCTCCCTTGTGCACTAACCCAGCACAAGGAAGGAGATTTCAGAGAACAGATTTGATGATGATGCTGCTGTTTGTTTAATGACCTTGTTTGCAATCTATCTGCAGTTTCTAGATGGACTCAAATGGTTCTTTTACAGCTCACAAGCCAGACCCAGTGAGAGTAGCCCAAAACTGACTGTGGACTCAAACACTGACACACAAGGTGGTCTTGGGCACCAGCTGTTTATTACCCCAGTACACCTTTTTATACTCTTTCTGCATATGCACAAGTGTTCCTTATTACATTACCATTGGTCAGTAAACTATCCACAGGTGCACAGGTGCTTTTTCTAATCAGTCTTACACGTCCACATTCTCTGCTTCATTCTCTAACAAAGGTGTTTACCTCTCTTGCTTAGGGGCACAGCTGTAGCTTATTTAGGTCTAGGCTGCCCACAGCCTTTTCCTATCTTACCACACAAAACCTGTGGTTTGTTTTGTGACTCTGTGCACAGCTGGAGATGCCTTGTCACCTTCACACAGCACTTGTGTCCCCAAGGACTGTGGGGTAGGTGTCATTCACAAACCTCACACGAGGTCACATCCATCCTGTCTGGGGCAAAAGGTCTCAGTCAGGGCAGAGATGTGTGTGACACTTATCCCTGAGCAGAGAGGTCCTTGCTTCTGTTTTGTGTCCTCATGTGTACTAAAACCTGGCCTGTCCCTACACCTGTGAAAAGTCAGTCAGAGGACACTTTATGATCAGTCTGGAAGGGAAATTGCCCCTGGTGGAGCTGCACTTTTCTGCCGTCCATGCTGAGGTGACCAAGAGTGTCCTTTCAAGGGGAAAGACTGTCAGTTGTGATTTTGGGCATCTCTTTAGCACAGACTGTATGAGACAGCAAGGGCAACTGAATGCAGTATTTCCCTCACTCACTGTAAACCCTGGGAGATAGCCGAGATCCCCTCTCAGCACTTGTTTGTTCTTTGAAATTACATTTAATTAAAATACACTAGCAAATCTTGATCAGTCATGATTTGATATGTTTGCGAGAGTTAGGAAATGATTTCTGGTTTCCTTCCCTTTCATTCTGACTTCAAATCATGCTTACAGTGCTCTGTAGCACACACTTTAATATGGCTTTACACCAGCTGAATCCAAACCCTTCATTAAGCTTGTCCTTTTTTCCCTAATTTAAAAATATGCAGGATTGGAGTACAGCAAATCATTAAGAAATTAATTCCATTCATTAATGAATTATTAATCCAGGCTAATAGCGAAAATGTAGTAATGAGTATAGGTGTCAGTACATGCTGTGGGACCATTGTAAAAGCACATTCTATCAACCTATTGAAACAAAAGAGTCAAGAAATAAAGACATCTCTGCATCCTTTGTGGTCCCAAAACCATGTCCTAGTATTAGATTCAAGTGACATTGTAATGCAAATAAATCCTTAGTCACTTCCATTTGTAATTCTAACACTGCTAAAGAGGTTTCTTGGCAAACAGTGAGCATTGTAGGCTCTTTAATGCCCAATTGTTTTTCTCTTTGACAAAAGAATGCTTTCTAGTTAAGACAAGAGTTTCACAGCTCTACAGCCTCAGGAAGGGGAAACATCTTGGCCTGAACTGATGCTGATCTTGAAACACCCAAACCCCACAAGTTTGTCTCTGGCTTGAAAAGACAAAGACTGCTTACTTGTCAAGATTGACAGAAAACACACCAACTCAGTGCCAGTTTATGGGGTTTTTGGGGTTTTTTTTGTTTTGTTGTTTATTTTTTATCAGCTTTTCAGCAAGAAAGGCTCTAAGACACACATGTCCAATCTTCCACCTGAATTTCGGCCCATTTTTCTGTGGAGTCTTTGACACAGGATCAAAGTGCTTCACACTCACTAACATACTTATTTTCCTTGTCTTCTTGTGGTGCATTAAAATATTACATCCATTTGGGGAAAGCTGAGGCACACATGGGATGTTTGTGGAAAAGAGGGACTTAACAGCTCCCTCCACTTTACTGACACAGCTGACATCTCATTTTATCCTTCCACCTGGAAAGATACTTAATTTTTATTCCTAAGAAGTGAAGAATCTCTGCGAGTTTATTTCTTATAAAACCTTTTTTCTCCCCTATTCACCGGCTGGCTTATCTCCAACCTATTTCACATCCGACCTTATGGTTTTCATTCTACAGCTATAGATTAGAGGGAACAAAATACCACTGCATTTTTCTAAGCACAGATTACAGAGAGTTTCAACATCCTGATTATTCAGGGTGATGAATCATATTAAGTCTGGTGTTTGCTAGGCAGTATTGCACTTATTTGATATGACATCCAGTACCTGGGATGTGGCAATCTGATGCAACACATCACTGCTTGCTGACACACCACCAGAAACACAGAGACACATGAGATAATGTGGCTGTGTTTGGATCCCTTTTGGTCCCCAGCTTTAATTTCTTTTCTGTTAGTACTTGTCATTGATTCCAGGAGGCTGAACCACACAGTGATTGTGTCCACCTGTCTCATTCCCTCTACAAAGCAGCCCTGAATTTAACCATAGCCTACTTAGACTTCCTATGCAGCTTTACTTTTGTGCTTTACCTGGACAAAAATCAGTGACCAGTCCTGACTATTTAGGTAGAGGAGAGAAAATGAAGTTCCATCCTGCCATTGGACAAAGTAAAGAAAATAAACAGGTTGAAAATAGCAGCTAAAAAAGATCTGGGATTTCAGTAAACCAGTAAAAGAAACTGAACTGCAGATGTGTGATGGGATGCTGCTCATCATCTGAGCAGTTTCTCTTGCAGTTCCTTTGCAGATGATTGAAATACATTCATGCTTTATTTTACCTTGTGGTCAGGACAGGTTACAAGGTGCATGTCATGATTTGCAGGAGATTTGTGGTAATTTCTCAAATTTTCTGTCCAGATAACATTGGTATCTATACTTACAGTCCCAGCACCCTGTGATTCTGATTCAATTGAGTCTTTGTAGTAACTTCATTGGGATCTGGATGTGTTCTGAATTGTTGACTTTAAGTTTGAGTGTCCCATTAGGACTTCAGCAGTTTGGTTGAATTAAACAACTAGAAATACAAATGTTTAGGCTTCCATTTCCATATGACAATATTAAAAATAGCATTTTTCTTTCTTTAACTTCCCTAAAATGGTAAAATTGCCCTTGCTACCAAGGAACATGCAAAGTTGAGAACTTCTGCAATTGTTTTTCTAGAATAGACCTTTGTGTCAATAGATCACCTGCAGGAGGAACCCTGGAAAAACAGTGACAATTTAAGTGTTGCCATCAAACTTCTTCAGCCCATTAGGTTGTGCAATTTTGCATATAATCTCCAGTATACTTAGCAGAGGAGGAAAGCACCTGGACAAGGAATGGTAAATATAAATCAACAGATAATGATATTCCTCTTTCAGTCACACTTTTTACCAAGAGCATCAGAGTCTTTATGCTTATCCATTTAGAATTATATGTGCTTGAACAGATATGGCTGGCAGTAATTACAGGATACAAACTGATAGATTTGGAGTTGAAGAATTTTTCCAATTTAAAAATGTTAAAAACAGAGAGGTAGAGGCATGTTTTCATTTTTATTAATTTCTCTATTTTTCTTTTTGTGTGCTTGCCTGTGCCTCTTCCTTTCTTTCTCATTTTCACAAATTTGGAGAGATGACAGCACTGTGCTTCTGCTAGTCTGGCCTAATGATGCTGTTTGAATTTTTGCAGAGGTTACACAGCACTTTTTCTCACCTTCTCTTTGATAGGCAGAGAGCTGATAAATGCAACAGAAGGGAATCAGATATGCCAAAACACAGAAGCTTCACAAATTTCTACTTAATGTCTTCAGTACTGGCCTTGTCTGAGGAGAGTAAAAGTCTCTTAAGGATCATGCATGCTACATGGGAGTTAGCGTACCTGATTATAAACACAGAAGGCTGTTTCATTTTACAAATGTTCCTAGTCATTACTACTGTTTTCTTTCTTTTTTTTTAAATATAAAATTCTCAATGTTTCTGCCTAGAGCAGACATGAGCTAATGATGCTTTGCAGGGAAGTTCAGCCTCACTGACAAGGGAGTGATCCAAACTTAACAATATGTCAGATTCAAAGTTATCTTTACTGACATTTCTGAGAGTTGCTACTGGCAATGTAATTCTGGATGTGGATTCACTTACAGTTCTTCAAACTGCTGCTCAAAATCGAGACACTGGGTTAAAAAGGCGATCCAAAAAATAGATTCTTTCTACGTTTAAATAAATCCTTAAATTACACTAATAGAGTTGCAACCCTCAACAGCTGATCTGAATATGGCCCTAAGCATTTTCAACAGCTCCCTACCAAGTCAGGGCTTGATCTCTATGCTCTTTGCATCCAAACCTCCCACACAGCTGCCTCTCTCATGAAAGGATAATCATAAGAGCAGGGGAGCAGCCCAAGTGCCTCAGTGGTACAGCAGTGGAAGGCAAGAACAAACCCTAAATGAGAGTTAAGTTGGGATAGTTGCCCAGTTCACCAGTTCTATAAATCACCTGCATTCTGGACTCTCCTCATTGTGTGCATCATAAGACATTGCACTGATGTCTTACAACACAGGCAAATTACCAAAGGAATCAGTCTGAAGTAGAATTTATTTGGATTTGAATCCAAGAGTACGACAGTTACAGACATTAACCACAAAATGCCCTCTAGCACAACTGAATATACACTTTCAGAGATTACCTCAGGCTCACTCCTATTTACTGGAAACAGATTCATGTGGTGCAATAGGCAATGCTGGATATTATATGTGTCACACAGCAGGTTGCTATCAATACTTAAAACTGGAATTGAGAGATATTACTAAGAGCTTCATTGAAATTCAGAATGAGATAAATTACTTTTTCTTTTTTTTTTTTTTTTCCAGAGAATAATGAAGGCTTCAGGGCTCATTTTGATCTCACTGTAGTCTTATGCTACTGCAATGTCATTGACATTGGAGAAGCCATACTGGATATACACTGTTGTAACTGATATCCAAATGGGTTCTTTAATAATAATTAAATTGAAAAACAATGTGAAAAAACATAACTATGACAATTTGAAGCTTTATCATGCCTGTTTCTTAAAGGAAGAGAAGACAAGAGAGCTAATGAAAGAAAGGAACTAGATTTTCTGATTCAGGGGCAATTCTGTTGCTTTAATTCCCTCCCCACCTCTACCATCCTGCCCCACCCCACCCTTCAGGGATTCAAGCCAGAAGATTTCTCCACAAAACCCCACAGAAAATATGGACCTCTGCAAGAAAACATAAGAAATAATTTTAAAAAAAATTTTGAACTTTTTGCTTCAACTTCCCCCTCACACCTTGGAAATATTCCTAACGTGCTGGGTTTGGTGTTTTCCCAGAGTCAATGGTACTTTGCACACACCTTTTCCCCTGGCATAAAGCTGCCAACATTGAAGCAGCTGCTGAAACTTGTTATTACACAGCGTGTTAAGTTTTTTAAAATGCCACAAAGGGCGTAAGCAGTGTAGAGAGGCACATGGAGACCTGATCCAAGGCACACATGGGGATTGCAGACCTGACTTTGGACCCACTGTATTTGTTTGGTTTTTATGTAATCCATCTCGCTGAAATCTAGGTCACTGCAATGAAGGTGTCTAACCTAAGAGCATCATCCTGAGCTCTCACTGCAGCCAGATAAGTCTTGGTCAATATCACTGAATCACAGAATGGTTTGGGTTGGAAGAGACCTTGAAGTTCACCCAACTCCAACCCCCTGCCTTGGGCAGGGACACCTTCCACCAGCCCAGGTGGCTCAGAGCCACATGCAGCCTGCCCTTGAACATTCCCAGGGATGGATTTCTTTTCTGGGCACCTTGTCTCAGGGCCTCTGCATCCTCACAGGGAAACACTTTTTCCTAATATATTCAGGAGAGTTTAGATATGGCTCCTATAGTGAAATGCAGTGCCTTCTTTGGGGTGAGCTGAATTTGGTATAACCACAAACAGATGAGATGAATGTTGTTCTCTTTGCAACCACAGTTGGTAGAAAGTGGAATAGAAAGCCAGCTGTTTGTGGGAGCCCACAGCACAGCAGTGCCCTCTGTTTTGTTTCCATTTGGAAATCACAGCTTTTTAGCTCATGAGTTTTCAACTTTTAAGCTGGCAAGAGGAAAGTGAATCATTCAGGACCACTTACATTATCTTACGGTAAAAATCCACAAAACCTCATAAAATACAGACCTTCCTCCTTCAGGGCACAATCAAGTATGAATGCTCAGCCCTTTTCTCATTGCTAAACCCCTCTATTCCAGTACCTACAGAGGGGAGAGACCATATATGTGTCACCCTGTAAGTTCTTCTCCATAGGACTCTCCTCCTTGTCACTGCATGGAATCACATACATCCTCCTAAAATAAGGAATATTTTGCCCTTGTAGAGACACTATGGGGTCTCATACTTTCTTACTGTTTCCCTCGAAGTCAAGATAAGCAAGAGTGCAATTTTATTTTGTCATTAGAGTGCTAAAAAAAATCTTTCATTTGACTACAGCAATTTTCTCAGCCTCTGGAAAATCCTGTCACTGACAGCCATATTTTCTATTTGGTTTAGGAATAAATTAGTTGCCTCTGAATGAAGGATGTCTCTGACTGATCTCCACTATAGAAAGATTTACCTGGAGATTTATTGCAGCTTCACCTTTTTGTTTCCCCATGGGAAAGTTCACAAATGATGCAGCAATCTTGTTCCAGTAATACTGTGCTTAAACACACTTCACGGATTATTTGGTATTCAGGATGTTCTTCTTGCATGAAGAGAAAAAATAGCCGGTTGGTAAAACCAGACTGAGATTTTCAAATGGTGTGACAGTGAATGTTAAACAAAACAAATCTTGCTTCCATCTCATTCAGACAATAACCACCCGGAAAGCACCTGCACGGAAATAAATGCCTTAATGTGAGGATTGCAAAGCAATAGAGAAGGGTGAGTGGAATCTCATTACACTCCCATGAGGAACAGTTATTTGCATTTTATTGGTGAGTAATTTGAATCACGCTAGTTCAGCGAGTTAACCCAAGCCATGATGAAATCATAAATAAGTACAAGAATCCTAATTCCTGGTTCTTGGGTTCAGCTGGTTGCTTTTTGTTTTCCTGGCCCCTGGGGGAAGATGAAATTGGGGTCACACTTGCAGCACCTGGCAATCAGGGGGGGACATGGCACACCTGGGGTTTGTCCACACTGTTCTGTGCCCAGGGCAGGAGCAGCTGAGCTCTGAAGGTGTGGGGCTGAGCTCCCTCCCTGGTCTCAGCCCCTCAGCAGGGTTTTGGGCTTGCTTCCAGGCTAGAAAATGCATTCCCAACTTGCACTGCCTCTGCTAATGTCCCAGCCACTTTGGAGATATCTGGTGAGCACCATGGGCTTCACTGCAGAGGAGCTGTCAGGTTCCAGAGCTGCTACCACACTGTGTCCATCTCCACATCAAGGTTAAAAAGTAGGTGAAAACTTGCTGGGTTTTGTGCTCCTCACCAGACCCCAGTCCCAAACAGGGCCCACCATTTCCAGTCTTTGATGATAATATTTACTGTAATGCAAATAGGCAAGGGTGTGATTTCAAAATATGTCGGCAGCTGGAGCCAATGGAGATCCTTTTGAGTGCTAAGTCTTCAACAGTTGGAATATTTGGCTTAGAAGTCTTTCAGTTTCAAGTACAGTAACTCCTGAGGGTGAGCAACAAACCCAATGCCCTCTTCCTCTCTGCTCCATCTTCAGAGCCAGTGAGACAAAACAAATCAAATCTGCCAGCTTGGGCTTCCTGAAACCTTCCACCTCAGATTTATGGTTTCTGCATTGCTTTAATCCTGGTACTTTCCAGCTCCCAGTTTCTGTTTCAGTTATTAGTCACCTTTCTATTGTAAGGAGCTTTAAGTTGTAATATTGCTTGTGGAGAATGAAAATAAAAGGCTTAGTCTGCAGAGAGTAGTCCTCATGCACAGCTTTAGTTGGGCCTGCATGGGGGCAGTAGGGTTTTTAATTCTGAAATGCTGATGCTTTTGGAAAGAATGGAACCTTGAAGGGCCTGAATTATGTGAAATATGAAAGGCCTAATCCCAATCCAATTTATAATGGAGTAAATTCATAGTGGCTGACAGGAACTCAGGCATTGCTGCACCATTCCAAGCCAGGGATCCAGCTCTTGCAGTGCTGTCTCTGACCCTGGCCAGCAGCAGTTTCATTAGAGGATAAGACAAGAAAAGCTTTAGAAACAATTACAGCATGACTTGCCTTTAGAGAAGACTCCTTCCCAATCTTCAGTCAAAAGTTGGTTTGTTCATTTAAATACTGTGTCCATCTCTCTAAGCTCAGACAGGTTACTTTAAGTCATTGTCATTTAAAATCCATTTTCTTCTGTACAGATTCTTCAGTTTCAGTGAAATCTAGGTATTACATCATCACAGCAGCCATAAAGTCCTGTATTAATCTCATGAGCCTGACAGAATCTGTGTTATGACCTGACATGTGAGATCTGAATGGCAAAGCAAACAAAAGACTTCCAGGAAAGCAAGCATGCCCTTATTCACTCCCTAGGTTAGGCAGGCTTTGTTTTACACGTGCATGGGGACACACTGCTTGTGTACACAGCAAGATTGATCATACAGTGAACATCTGGAATTCATGCAAATCCCTCAATCAAACACTAAAAATCCTGGTTTATAGCATTCTGCCAGCTGTGTTAAAACACATCTGACATCATAGCTGCACTCCAGCTGCCCTTGTGCCCACAGGTCTCTCCTTCCCTAGAGAGACACACACTGTCTCTCTCTCTCTCTGCTGAGGCAATCTGGAGGAAGAGAAGGGGAGAGAAACCTCCTCCCACACAAAGGAAACCAAGCTGATCATAAAACTTGTTCCCTTACAAGCAGCTGGGAAAAGTCACATACAAATCATGGTGGCTGGGTTTTGCAGAGGTTTGTGTTAATGTTTCCTTAAGCTTCAAGTCACACGAATTTAAGCTGCATTTAGCTATACAGCTGGCTTTGAATGATTCCCAGTAGTGAGGAAGTACCTTGGGAGAACCTTTATCCTTTCATATGGTGCCATAACCAACATACCAAACCAAAAGTGATCCTGTCTGAGGACATTTGGGGGACCTTTGCTACAGGGAACAGAGCAGGCATATGACCAGAAGGAATTGCCTGGGGCAGGACCACGTAATGGAGGAGCTACTGCAGGCTTATGGCTTAGGAGTGTTAGCAGGTCAGCTCATCACAGCCCTGGTCTCCCACTGTCCTGCTTCCCAGCTCAAGTGCTGCTTTCACACCTTCTTCAGCCTCTTCCCACTCTTCTCCCTGTGATCCTCTACCTGTGCTCTCTGGTGATGCTGCACAAGGCACATGCCCTGGTGGGACAACTGCTCACCCAGCACTGGAGGATGGAGGGGAGGCAGTGGGGAACTGAACTGAAGGTATCCTGGGCAGAGGACCTGCAAAAGAGTCTGAGAACCCCAATATTTGAAGTGGAAACTGTTTTCCAATATGTTTGTGTAATTCACAGCACAGTGTAGGCCTTCCACTAAAAAATTAAACAGTCTATTGGTAGTGAAACAAATATTTATCTTAATTAACTTATTTTTTACAACAGATGAAAATGTTGAGGATACACTAGAAATAATAGAAATTAGTGACTGGGGATTGTAAAAAACTGAAAAAAGATAAAAACTGATAAAATGAGGAAAAGAACAAATCATAGCCTGCAGAATTCAGACTAATAATAACAATAGGCTAATAAGAACAAAAAAGCAAAGGAAATACTAATGATGGTGCTGCTAATTTACAGATAGAAATGAGAGAAAGGATAATCTTATTCAATGAGAAGGAAAGTATCTTCTGTCAATTAATAAAAAAGGTATTAGATTAAAATAAATTTGAACACTACATCTGGATTACTTGCAAGCAAAAAGCTTGAAAGACCTGTCTGAAGAGCCTCTTCATGCTGTTGATTGAGAAGATCCAGAAGGCAGAGGGGAAAATAATGCTAGTCTAATATTTGGAATAGAATAGGTGATACGACCCTGAAATTCTTCCCAAGCTAAATAATGGCAGGCTAGTATTGGTTTCAATTAACTGAGAAAGAAAGGAGGCTAAAATAACAAGGCTGCATCAGCTGGAAAGGAATCTTGTCAAACTGGCCAAAAGCTAATGACTTCTATAAACTTGGTTGGCAAAGGTCACATTGTTGGTATAATCTAGGTGTTTAAAGGACCATAATTTTGCTGTGGATCCTCCAGGTACACAGCCAAACATTACAAAATTACTGCAGTCACCTCTTTCCTAACGTGGCTGCATCTGGGCATGGTTGTGTATCAGGAGCTGAGAGTGCAGAAGCCATTTGTCTTGGGATGTGCGTTATTTGGTAAGCGAAAAGAATGATTAAAACCCACCTGACACACCTGAAATGGATACAAATGGCATACATGAAGTGTATGGATTTCTGGTGAGAGGCTGCTGAGAGCTTTTCATCTTCCTAAACTCTGGAACATCGCTGATGATCTGAAAGAGAACTTGAAATCCTTGCTGGTGGAATTTGGAGATGACACACAGAATTGGAACATGATAAATAAAAAAGAAGACACATTGCTCACAGGGAATGATCTGGATGGCATGACAAGTGGATTGCAGCAAAACAAACCTATGTGTTTTGATACAGACAACAAGAAAGGCAGACATTCAGCTGTGAAGAATGAAGGTTCTGCTTCAACAGTGGGAAAGTGTCCTTTAAAATGGTTCCACGATTATTACAAACTACCATGTGACAATAGGAGGAGCTATGACAAAAGGGACAGACTAGTCCCTCTCTGGATCCACAGAGTAACAGGAGATTACTGAAATGTTAGGTTTATTCTTGTAAACTGGGTCGATACTAGATAAATTTGAAGTAAGGGACATGATGAGAGAGTGAATTACTCACTATAACAACTTGCATGGTTTGTTCTTGACTCTGTCATTAAAAAAAAAAACAATCTTTCCGAAGGACTGAGTCAACCAAGGAGACCCATGGCCAGTATTCTCCTCAAGGCCAGACTGCAAGACACCTTTTGATTCATAATCTGCAAAGGCTGCTCGGGGGTGTTAAATGTTTTCAATTTTTCTCCTTCAAATATTAAATAAGATCAACTCCTGCATGTCCAGCTTGCTAGAGAAGCAATCACAAATTCTGAAATACAATTGAATTGCTTCAATTACCATATAATATTAAAGGCCCCATTCAAAGCCCATGGGAATTAGAGCTTTTCCATTCTTTTCATTAATCCATGGGCCAGCCTTTTAAAGAAGGATCCCAAGGACAGTGATTTCACCATCCATTCTGTAAAATACCAACTTGGCAATGTGGGCCTTTCAAATGCTACCCCATGCTGCTGAGTTCATGGTGGCTTCTAACATGTAAACAAAATCTTCAGTTGAATTACAGGCCACTACTTGCTTCAATGTTTTCTGTGTTCTTGCATTTATGATTTTGGTAATATCTTCTTACACCACTGAAGTGTAAATTTCATGAATAAATTCTATTATCTCTGGAATTTCACTGACTAAAGAAGGAGCACGTACATGATTTCAAAATAGTTAAATTCATTCTTCTCACATATCACAAGAAGAATTGCATGAACAATCCACGCTGAATAATTTACTGAGTAAATTTACAGTTTTAAGGTGACTTTTTAAAAGATCCACCTAACTTATTTGCCACTGCCAGGTGAATCTTTTATGGGCCATATTTGAATATGTAGCTGCTGATACAAAACCCATTTCCTCTGAGTCTTTATTCAAGCATTCAATACTGATACTGTGGGTTTGATGGCTTAAATAACTTTGTTCTCTGATTAGACTCATACCCACAACCTCTGCCTCATCCCCTGCCAACATGAGCAGCCTTGATAAGTTTTGCTGTCTGTGTGGTGGACAAAAATTTGGGAGCATAACTGTGTAAATACATTTGGATCACTGGGTCCATCTTCTGAACTTTCAGACATTGCATCATTGAGTCTCATTCCAAAGCTCAGGCAGCACACTGGGGGTTCAGGGTTACCCCACCTCATCCCACCACACAGCTGTTGAGGAATCTGCTTTCTTGAACAGATGAGGAATTGGGAGTTTTGAGACTCTTACATTTAGGATGCTTCTTTCAATTGCCTGACTTCTTGTGCAAACACTGTCCTTAGCCTTAAATCACTTCCTTCCTCTCCTAGCATTTACTTCTTCAATATTTTTGCAGTGAACAATTCTTCCTCCATCTCAGCCTTTGTTTTGGTATGTTAAACATGCTTTTCCCTAGGATGGACTTTGCCATATCATTTTAGCAATTCCTTTAACCACTTAATTCAGATTAAATTTCTTTCTTGACTGCCCGTCATACATTTTATTCCAGACAAAATCTGAACATTTCTTCATGAAATAACAGCAATCTTCAGTCTATAAGCACTCTGCCTGAGACACAGTAAATGCACTGCATTTATTTCTTCACTGCTGCACTCCACTAAAGGCCTGTATGGTTGTCAATGATTGATCTGTCTAGGAGGGATAATAGATGGGTGTAGTTCCATGTCTTAATTGATCTGATGACAGAGCTGGTTCAAGAGATTCTTGCCCTCTCAGGCATTTGGATTTCTACTTTTCTTTTTTTTTTTTTAGTAATGACATAGACCTCTTGGTTCATGTTTACTGCTTTTCTTTCCGAAAAGGAGGAATATTTGGTTCCCATTTCTAGCAGCTCTCCAATCTTGCTGCTTCTTATGCATCCACCCTTCTGTTGTATCTTTGATTTATCCAACTATTTTTCCCCATTTCTTGAGTTTCCAGTTAAGGAGTTCTCAGATCACTGTAAAAATTCTTCTAATGCTTCAACATGGGCATTTGCACTCTGTATTTTTGCCACTTGTCGTACTCCCTGATGGATTGAGGTATGTTCTGAAGACCACACAAATCTCCCATCTGGTATTAAGTGTCAACCTAATACCAGCAAATACCAGATTCGGTTGTAATTCTATGACAGCATTTCAAAGAAAATTTCAAGTCAAATTTGTCCCAAAATCTTTCTTTCAGAAATGTCACTGGCAACCTCTCTTCACTACAGTAGCTCCTGTCTCAGCAAAAATCTCTCTCTTTCTCTCTCTCTCTCTTTGGCCCCTTCCTTATCCACATTATAATTGCTTTATTCACCCCTCACCTTTTCCATTTCAGTTCATGTGTCATTATAGAAATGCTCTTAGAAAGCTAATCCACATAAACCTTTGTTTTTCCAGGAAATGAGCAAATGAAGAGAAAAATATCAGAAATATCACTGAATAATATTTACTGGAACAACACTATCTTTAGGCAGTCCAGGAAAATTACCATATTTATTGAACTCTTAGGTCTTATTACTTGGGATGACCAACTAAGTATGTTTGATAAATAACCTCTTCCCATACTTATGATGTTTTCAAGGATTTCTTGACATTTGTGCCTGAACAAGACCCAGTGAATCCTCTGTGCACTTACTGACTGCTTAAGATTAAAGGATACTTAATGTGAGCAGAACAGTGACTAAAAAAGGAGCTTCTTTCCTCACTGGCAAATTGCTGAATTAAACACATAAAATTTGAGGAAAATAGCAGCTTTCATTGGACAGTTTTAAGTGCAAACAAAAGCAATGCCTTTTAACTAGGGCTTTGAATGCAGTTTTAAGCTTTCTTGGTCTTAACTTCTTTTCCCCTTAGACATACACTCAGCCATGGGGCCAAAGGTTTCCTTCTAAGCTCTTGAATTGCCTCTCAGAGTTTACAGCTATTCATTAACCTATGGTTGAAACCTTCCATCTTTAATATATTTTGCAGAAGATAGAATATTCCATCTGCACAGCAGTGTGTCCTGCTTAACAAACATGCCTGGAGACAGAGTGAGCAGAGCATAAAGACATTTAAGCAAACTGAGATGTGGACAAGGGGGTAAATATTGGAATGCATGATTGTCAAAACTCGTTGCATGTTTTAGCAGGTGTCTCAGAAGCTGATGAGAAATGCCAAAAACATTCCTTTTTGTTTGCATGCATGCATCCTTTGCACAGGATATCTTAATAATGATCACAGACTGGCTGAAGCTCTCAAAGTTAAGGCAAATCGGACCCAGAGCTTGTAAAGAAAACATCTCAGGAATGAGAGCTCACTGAAAACAACAAACTTATGCCTTCTCTCTCTCTCTTTAAAAAAAAAAACAACAACCAACACCTAATTTCTGAGCTCTTGAAAATCAAGCTTTCATGTCCACCTTGAAACACAAACTTGCTGCTGGTCTAAGGCACAAATCAGCTTTATTTCCCTCTTCCTGCTATTGCTCTTTTGCAAAGATTGAAAATTTGAAATAGATGAATGTAGCTATATATGTAGATGAGTGGTCTTTTATAAATATTAATTCTTCTTTTTTTTTCCCCAAGCAACTTTTCACACATGATTTGAAGCACAACCATAATTCTTTGCCTTCATGGTAATCAGGTTTCCATATTTTTTGTGCTTATTTGCTCATTTATTTTTTAAGGTAGGTATTTTCTGTGCAATAGTATCCATTGATCATACTGAATTGCAAAAATATGTCTCAGAACTGTTGTCTGATTGCTTGACTTTTGACTGGCTTCTGGTCATGTTTAGCTGAATTATTGGACTGGAGGAGCCTGCTGCCTGACCCTTCTCCAAGGGCATTTGGCTACCTCTTCAATAACCCTTTCTTTTCATGACTTTTCAAATTAAAAGAAAAAATGGGCTTGGCTAAAGTGTTAATCTAGATTTTCTTTTTCCTGAGAAGTGCATAAACATAAGAAACACTTAATCAGGCATAACAGACAAAAAAGTTATTTATTTTTCTGAATGATTTATAGTCCAGTTTCTTCTTTTGTGGTTGCAAAAAAGAAGGAGGATTCAAAGAAGAGGTTCATTACTCAAAATGGCAACAGTCCCATTAGGGAGGGACAGCAGAAGGAAAACAGAGCCATAATTTTACCTATTTTATGAGAGACGAGTTCTTCCATACTTCTCTGAGCAGAAAATGGCAACTTCAATATAAAGAAATACACCACCAGTAAGATAAATATGAAAGAGAAGGATTGCTGATATTGTCTCAGGAGCATCAGACAGAAATAAATTCACTTTCTGTTACATTCTGGTGTGTTACTCACATATGCCAAAGTAGCACAGCTGGGAGGGCCCAGGGTGAAGGAACTGGAGATGGAAAGGAGGTTTCAGCAGCTCTCACTTGTGTAACAGGATGTTTTTGGGGTTTATCCATGCTGGGATTGCTGGCAAAGGGCAGGTTTGAGCATGCTGAGCCCAAATTTTCCAGCTGCTGGCTTCAGCTCAACAGTAATGTTCCTGCAATATGTAGCATCCATCCCGTAAGTCAAAGAACTCTGCTGTTTCCCAGAGCTGCTCTCTGGCTTTCTGTGGTATTTTCACCCCAACACAAGCCACAGATGGATGAATACTTGCACACATCCACATCTTTGCAAAATGCCTTTTCTGGCCAACAGCTCAAGTCACACAGAAACTGCGTCAGCAATGGGTTTGATATTCCAAAAAATATATTCAAAGGGTACCGCGACTTTTTCAAATTCTGCTCAGATGGTGCACAAATGACCTATTAAATGCTCACAGATCCTTCCTGAACACTTGCAGCATAGACCCCAAATGCCTTTTGAAAATTGGTCCCAGCACAGAGGTGCCTAATGCAGAACAGCAGCTTTCTCTGGGCTCCCTTTGTTTGTGGCTACTCCCCACTTCCCTGTGAGCTACAGTAGCCAGAGACAGACAGCTCTTTAACAGATTTCCATAATTTCATTAAGCACAAAGATAATTATGTAAAGTGTTAAAAATTACTTCATTTGGCTTGCCTGAAAGCTGCTGGAATGGAGGAAAGAAAGGCATAAATAATATGCTTTGTTTCCATTTTCAATCTGTTCACTAATTGAAAAGAAGCAAAAGGGTCTAAAACCCCCTTATTTGATCCAGTCATTGTCTGACAGTGAGGGAAATGTCCTTGGGAGGAACAAACAGTCAATCTGTGCATAAAGACTAAGCAGAAAAAATTGCAACTCTGATAAATCACTGGAGATAATTATGAAAATTGGAAAATGGGGGAAAAAACCCAACATGATTATGGACTAAACAAAGAGCAAATGTTTTCAGGTTTTATCAGCAATGTAGGGACTGTAACAGGATGTGATCAGCTCTCAAACTGGCAACTCTGCATGATTCCTTGATGTAATTTAGAAGAAGCAGGATAACCTGTGATTTACAAAACTCTAGTTAGCAAACCTGCTCAGGAGCTCCCAGCATACCAACATGGTCATACCAGTGTGTGTCAGAGGCAGATTTTCCTCTCTCCCTGCTCTGAGCTGGGAGGATATGTGTGTGCACAGCTGGGGGTGAAAACCCACCTCTGCCCTCTCAGGTAATGCACACATGAAACCAACTCCAAATACATGTATATATATATATATGTGTATCTATATGGAAATAATTTATTCATAATACTTCTTGACTAGAAACAGGCAATATTAGTAGTGCAGGAAAGCAACACTTAATGCTGGATGCTGGAATACTACTAGGGTTGTTTAACATAAATTGAGAGGTTTTTTCCTTTGTTACTGATTCTGTTGGTTGGTTAAGGGAGAAAACCCAACCCAAACCAAACCAAAATGTGTTCATATAAGCTACAAGGCTGGAATTGGGGAGAAAGAGCCAAGAATTAACCCTGTCTCTTGTTTAGGCTAACCTCTTCAATACTTGATCACCTTTCCCTTGAAATGGTGGATTAAGAAATAGTGAATGAAAACGAAATAAATGTTTATTGTATTTGTGAGGTTCTTAATCACTGATCTTGACATAGCTGATATGTCTTCAGGAAAGCTGATGTTAAGGAAATGTCACTTGTTTTTCAGCCTGTGAGAAAAAAATTGTGAGCTCATGTATTCATTTTGTGAGAAACTCTGATGTTGCTATTGAGAATTATACTTTTGTTATATGATCAAGCAACTAAGAGGATTCTTAAAGCAGGAACTACTGGACTAGATAGACTTTAGAAGTTTCAAACCATCCTGTGCTTCTATGAAAGGTCTGTCTGTATTTTCCTTTGGTGTCTCTAAATTCTTCTAATAAAATCTGCTTAAGTAGAAATATGTGCCTCTAAATTAACAGCAGTCTGAACCCTTTTTATTGAGGGCTGCCCTGGTTCTTGTGAAACAGGTATCTGACATCTGGTAAGCTTTTATGCATGAATTACCTTGCTAAGCAAATTCATTACCAATCCATCACGTTAGCTGAAGGAGGCTTAATTGTTTGGTGACATGTTATAAGCAATGGTAAACAATCACCCCCTCCTCTTAAAATACAGTAATAGGATGCTAGGGAGGGAAGGAAATGTTCCCTTGAGTTGTTCTTAGAAGATAAACTGTTGTGTCTGGCCCAAAGGATAATAAAACATATTTACCCTTCAGGTGTCAGTGCCTGTTCTCCCGAATTGATTGCTGTAGGATAGTTATGTTAAATGATGGGATATTTTCTGCTTCTCCATTGCTTTCTCCTATTCATTTCTATTAAAAGATAATAATGCTCCCCAGAACTTTTGCCATTCCCCCAGAAAATTGATGAGGCTGTTACAAATAAAGTTTCCTCAGTGCAAGCAAGCTCAGAGGGGAAGATGCAGGATATGAAACAGCAATAGGGAGACTCAGAGAGCCTTTCCCACACTTGCAGCCTCCTCCTGCTCTTGCTTGTGGAGCCTGACCATTGGCTTCTGGAGAAGCCTGAAAGCCCTGTGGGCACACAAAAATCTTCACAGCACTCTTCCACGGGTTCCATGTGAATTTCCTGCTAGATAAACCAAGTTTTATTTTGATAGTTTATTGTCAGCATGCTCTTAAAAACCTGGGAACCAAGTTTTATCTTTAAAAGCAATATCTATGCACATTTCATTTATTTCCCAGTGACTGGTTATTTTCAGTGAAAGTGTCATCTCCAATATTTATCTGAGCTTAAAACTCCTTCCCTGCAAATACAATAAAAATGAGCTGAGATGACATGGTGAATTTGTGATGATTTATCTTCCACAATAGTAGTACTTAATCTGTTCAAATGTTGGCCAATAAAACGCATAGGGATAGGACAGAGTAATCTCCTTTATGGCATGGGAGCACTTTATTACCCAAGTGTCAAGTGGCCTTTTGACTTCAGTGGAACTTCTTGTTGGGTAAAATGCTGTTATTTAATACGAGCAAATCATTCCCATCATTATTAAATACATTATTGCATCCTATAACCACACAGATTCTTAACTCACCGAGCCAATTTTAAAGGGGGCGAAAAGTTCAGTTTTAAGGAAGATAAAAGAAAACAAATGCTGCAGGGCTCAAATATGAATCCAAATCCAGTCCATGAACACCAGTGGGCCTGTGGAGTACTATGAGATTCTGAGCTTGGACAATTATACACTTTGACACTTAGACTGAGAAGCAAGATAAATTTTTATAGTTATTTAGCATTTATTTACTGTTGCATTTGCCTTCTCAAGTGACTTAAAACACTAAATAGTTTTCTTTTTCCTTTGAAAAATGTTGGTAATATTTCAATATTTCACATGAATACAGCAATTTTCAAAAAGATTCATGTATATTGTTGCCATATTTTTTAAAATTCTTATTTTTGTGTTGAAACTGTCAGATGTCGTTATATGCAACGGCCAAATTGGAGAAATTTTTAAACTTTTACTTCAGTTTGGGATGTTGTATTTCCAAATCTCAGTACATTTTAAATTATGACATTTTACTTTTTTGGCCATATCTAACACAGAAAATCTATATTTATATTGAATTGATTAGAACTTATTCCTTTAGTCAGTTTTAAATTGGTATTTACTGGGGAATTTCCATAGGGAAGGATTCCAGTTTGGAAGTGGCCTTTAGGTCATGCATTAACTTTCTTATGAAGGAAAGTGTGGCACACAGGCTCATATATAAACCACTGGGTGAACTCTCACCAATAAAACATCAAGTCTCCTCAAATATGCAACGCAATTTCCAGACACATAATTCCAAATATTCCTGACTAATGACTAATGGCAGCTTTTGATACCACGTTTGGAACAATTACCGCCATTCGTTTTATAACAGGAGGATTATCAGCTTTGTGGATTTAGCATAACAGAAACTAATTTCATGGAAACTGGGGAGGTGTAGAAATGTTATCTCCTTGTCTGTGTTTATTCAGTGATAGCATTGTTTAAAGCCCATGATCCTGTCTGCATCTGCCACTGCAGCTGGCCCAGCCAGCTCACCACTCTTTATTTAGCTGGATATTACAGCAGTAACGTTTCATTACAGTTGTGCTTGGGAGAAGTCATAGTCCATTGGTTTTATTGAAGCTCACTTCTAGTTTACTTCCATTTCAGGGAAAAGGACAGCTGTTTTAATATGTACTTGGAGGAACACCTAAAGTGTTTTAGTGTTAATTAAGTTGGGAGGAACTGTTTTTAACAAGCACCTTTTTTGTAAATGTCAAGCAGCTCAATCATGTTTCATTGTTATTGCTCAAGTCAGAAATCAGGCAGTGCAAGCATTGGCAGGCTCAGAGCATCATGCAGTGCTTTGGTGTGAGGCTTCTTTGGACTCCAAAGGGTTGGTTAAAAGTGCTGGGTTCCATGGAGGGGAGGGCATACTTGGCTGAGAGTACATTCCCATCTCCCTGCTCTCTCTGGTGGGGGGACTGAGCTTACAAAAAAAAGGATTGGATGTAAATAAATTCACACATCAAAAAATTTAATAGATCCAATCCAGCTTAATTGCAGCATGAAACAAACATACAAAACAGGCTAATGTTTTTCAAGCATCACCCATGGCAGAGCCAGTGAGCAGGCACACACCAGAGTGTGTGTCCTTGTCTTTAAGCATGATCATCTAAAGCTTCAATCTTTACCACTTCACACTATCCTGAGCTACTTGCTCTTTTAAGCCCCAAATGGAGTCAAAAAGGTAATCAGACACAAAACTTCATTGGATACCTTCAAGCCTGAGCAGTGTGGTTTATTTCAACACAGATCCTCCTGCAAGGCTCCAGCTCATGGGTCTGACTGTCCCTATGCCCTCTAGACAGACTCCTATGCTGCATCCTCATGGGTTGGGGGTGCAAAAAGCAGCAGACATGGTTTTTAGCCATTCAAATGACTATGTGAATCACTCTTTTTTTTCCTCCCCCTCTTAGCCACCTGATGGTGCTATTTAAGAATGTGAGAGGACAGGCTAAGTGCATGGCAGAGGGCTCACTGCCCACATTTAATAAAAACTACAGATGTCAACAGGAGTTTTGCCTAAGTAGTAACTGCAGTTTTGACCCTAGGATTTGGTGCATGACCATACATTTTTATTGCTTCTGCATAAATGCAGAAAAATGGCCACCCTGTCTACTTAATCACATGAAGCACTTAAATCAGTCATCCCCTCCTGCCTGTTCAGGGGGAAAAAAAATCACATTCACCCATGGCTGCATGAAATTACTCTGCAAAGCAGCTGTATAGACTTGCTTTGGTGCTGCTCATGTTGGAATATTTTTATCACTTAAATTCCTGTTTTATGACTAAAACCTTCAAATCTGTTCTGATTTTACTGGAAGAAATTAAATACACGATGTGTGTTGCACCAAATCACATGAACACAACTTAATTTGTTCCTAATTGCTGATTCCCACTGCATTGCCACAGTATTAAGTGGTCAGACTCTGCTGTTGGAAAGTGGTATATTCACAGAACAACACCTTTTCCAGCTGCTTAGAGTCTGGCTTGAGTGACAATGTTGAAAGGCACAGCACACTTCCTGTTCACTGTTCTTGTCATACTGCACCGTCTATTTGATAATAAATTTATTTAGTAGGTGAAATAATGGTTATTTTTAATGTAGTCTCAATTTAACATTACCCTTATGAGATAACTCAAGATCTCAAGAATTACAAAGAACAGGTTGCCTTTTGACAGAATTGGAGTTACTTTCCCACTGCAATTTCATAATTTCATCCTCTATGTATTTATAAGCTACATATCCAAACCCAGCTAGGTACTTTGAGTCAATCACACACATGTGCAAACATCTGTTTATCTTTATGGTCCAATGGTTCCTACCCACTGGGTTAAGACAGCTCTGCTCAGGTCTCAGGTTTGCAAGGCAGAATTAAACAGATGGGTGACTGTGAAAGTGTGACTCTTTGTGCTTGGGCACTCCATGGGAAAGCAGGAATAGGGGCACTGCCAAAGAATTCTTTTTCCCTTCCTTGGAGCCATGGCTGGACACACTCCTCTTTCAGAGCATTCCAGACAAGCCTGGATTACAGCCTTTCATGCACCAATAGATGCTAGCTGGAAATATTTTATATAACACTTATTCTCCTGCTCTGAACAAAAACCAAACCAAACCAAACCAAATAAAAACCAAACCAAACCAAACCAACAAAAAAGTGATATATTCATTTCCAATACTGAGCAGAACAGCTTCTCAATATGATTACTCTTTCCCATTGACAGAGGATTTTGGATCATAACAAACCATGTTGTTCCCTTTTGCCTGCAGAATCTACTTTAGTTCTGGAGCTTTCAAAGCATTGAGCAAGACAGACAAATAGGCATATAAATGATAATATATTCAAGTAACTGCATCACTTTAGTTGAACATAGAACCATGGCATTCATGTAGGCATGTAAATCAGGCTTTTCTTGAGTAAACTGGAACTAAATCTAGCCATTTATTCCTCAAATATTGTCTGTTTTCAGGTAGGGGCTGAACTGCAAATGTCTTAGGAGTACACATGAAGTAGAGGAAGGTTACAGTATGAGCCATAAGGCTGAACCAGTGTCCTTTGTCAGCACATCATGAGCACTCTGTGCTATTGTTCATGTGTTATGATATGACCTTGGTCTTACACTGTAATTTTTTATTATCATATAGAGTGATATAAAGCTTACCCAGCTTTTTGAACACAGTCCATCAAATAACAGCCTCTGTCTTCTCTTCACATTAAAATCTACAGTGATTAATTTCACTTGTAATGAAGTTTTATATGAAACTTAAAAGCAGAACTGGTTTATCACTTGGGTTATCAAACCTTTGTTAAGGCCACTAGAGGAGTTTAGGAATATAAATCTTTGAGAAGCAGATAAAACAAACAAATCATAATAATCTAAGATCAAGCAGGGATCCACAACCCAGGACAAATAAAGTCATCTTGAAGATAAATACACAAGACTATCATAAATATCACTTAGTTTGTTTGAAAAGCTAATACCAGGGATTGACAACTCCATTTTAGTTTGAAATAAGCAGTGATCTAAAACTTCAAGGACAGGAATACTAGTCTTCATTGATGGCCTTATGAACAAGCCAAAACCAAGATAGTGGGTGTCCTCTCCTCTCCTGTCCCTCCACCTAAGGAAAAGATGTAAGCTAAGAATCTGATGAAAGAATTAACCATCAAGTGAGGAAGTCTTGGGGATCTCAATGGGAAATATATTTTTTATCTTTTACAATCCATTAATTTCTCTTCTTGATCTAAAAAATCCTATCAGAATAGTTGAGATTTGGATCAAGGTGTTGCCTTGAACAAACTAATAAGATCCCCTATTCAGCCTCTCCTCTCCTCTCCTCTCCTCTCCTCTCCTCTCCTCTCCTCTCCTCTCCTCTCCTCTCCTCTCCTCTCCTCTCCTCTCCTCTCCTCTCCTCTCCTCTCCTCTCTCTCCTCTCCTCTCCTCTCCTCTCCTCTCCTCTCCTCTCCTCTCCTCTCCTCTCCTCTCCTCTCCTCTCCTCTCCTCTCCTCTCCTCTCCTCTCCTCTCCTCTCCTCTCCTCTCCCTCTCCTCTCCTCTCCTCTCCTCTCCTCTCCTCTCCTCTCCTCTCCTCTCCTCTCCTCTCCTCTCCTCTCCTCTCCTCTCCTCTCCTCTCCTCTCCTCTCCTCTCCTCTCCTCTCCTCTCCTCTCCTCTCCTCTCCTCTCCTCTCCAGAAAAAGGAACCAGAAGGTTTCTAATGTCACCATCAAAGGAATGTGTCTTTTGTAATCTACCAATAGGATTGACTTCTCAAAATCTGGTGAGAGAAAATGATGTCCTGCTGGAATTTTCCAATCTTATTCCCTGGATTTCAATGCTGAGACTTTAGGGAAGTATCTACACATAACCTATACAGCCATGGGTGGGTAACCTCATCATGGATGGGGCAATCTTGCATCCAAAAGGAGCCTGGAGTGTCCATCCAGAGTCTATAAATTCTCTCTTCAACCTCAGTAGAAACAGACATTTATGATGGAGTAGAAGCAGACTGGGAAAAGCTACACTGAAACAAGTATTTGGCAAAATTTTAATCCTGTGTTTCTCAATTGAAGATAAATAAATTCTCTGTGAAAAGTCTTTAAATACAATTTCAGGGCCCAAAATGAATATCCTAAACAGAATTTGTATTGATACCAAAACAAAAAAGGCTTAACTGCAAGTAATTGGCCTTTATTAAAAAAATCCCATGGTTTTAATAAGTTCATTGGGGCTTCAACTACCTCTACATGAGACTTTTGAAGAAGAAAAAGACTGTTGTCTAGGACAATGCAGAATGTGGAAATAGACCCAGAAACTAATAAAACGACACCTAAATTTTAAGACTTAATTATGGCTTTGTTACAGACTTCTCTCTCAGATTTATGGCTAGAGATTTATAAGAGCAGCTGTATAATGAAAAAATAAAGAAAAATGAGAAAACTTGTAAATTTATTGCCAGAAACTAGTTAGTGGGAAGTAAATAAACTCTTTTCCTTCCATATGAGTAGTGGATAAGCTCCTTGCATTTGTGTTCATCTTTGACCATATCTTTAGGTGTTACCTGATCCAAAAGGGGAGTTTTCCCCCATGCCCTGGTAGCCCAGCTCCCAGCCTGGCTCATTCTGTGTGCACAGCACAGCAAAGGACAGGGAGCATCCAAATACCTCAGCCACCTCCAGCTGCCAGGGGAATTCAAAGTAAGCCGAATGCAATTTGCACACTGGATGTTGGCCAGCGCGCCAGGACTATTATCTCCAGTTCTGCAAAAAGGTCTGGGGGAATGTTAATTAACACAAGTGCCCAAGACCTTGTTTTTATGTGTCTTCTGGAGGAAGGACACGGGGCTGGAGAGAGGCATGGAATTTCTAATGAACACAGAGGGTAGTTAAGTTGTTGGCTTTCAGCTGGGATGGCCGTGTTGTGCTCAGAGGCATATGGCAATGTTTCAGTGATGGGAAGAGAAGGGAAATACTACTCAGAGCCATGACTGCCTCATTTTATAGCTGATTAGCTAGGTGATGACTTACCTGCAAGTCTGGAAACAAGGAGCTTGAGTGGGAGTGATTTAGACAAGTGATTTAGACATTTATCTGAGCATAAGCCACCACTCCAAACTGTGGGGACTATAAATGTTGTATGGTGTATGCAACAGAGAGGTTTTTCTGGCTGTAACTCTGTAAAGCTTCTCAGCAGATGTCTGGTGCCCTAAACCCTTTTTGTTCTCTGAGCTTCTTCCACTCTTTTAAAGAAAAATGAAGATATACACTATAGAGCTGTCTGACAGACCTGAATTTTGACCTCTGTCCCATTGTTTCTGCTAGCTTAGCACCAAAGCAGTTTTAAACTGTAAATCAACATTTTCCTTCTTATGTATATCATGATTTTCTGTATGCAAAACCAGAGTTTGGTACAAAATTCAGGCAGGCTTTAAGCAGGAGCAAAGAAACAGAAGATACTTCAAAAGAAAGATGTGCTCATAAATGAGCTCTTCTCTCCTGACTGAATTGTGTTCTGGTCCATGACAAGTGAAATTAGTACCATACGCAGACTTATTGTTGGAGGATGGACACAGAGATTAAGCCACTAGAGGGAGATGCAATATGCATTTGGCTGGAGTTAGGAAAGCACTTTATACCGTGAATTCCTTTGCAGCAGTTATAGGTAAACAGTATCAATGTGAGTCAAATGATCAGGGACTTTAATTTTTTTTCACCTACAGTATAAAATATGTACATATATAATAAATAGAAATGTATTATATGTGACATATACAGGCATACTTGACTTTAACAACATCTTTGAGTGCACGTCCATGCCAGATTATGTTCACATAAATGCATGGCAGTTGCCAAGGAATTCTTGTGCTACAAATGGCTCATTAGCACAGCTTGCAGCTTCCACTCTTCATCTTTGTGGGGCGACCAGCACCACATTGTGATGATGAGATGGTTTCTGAGTAACAAAAATTCACTTATTGCTGGATAAAATGTTGACAGCCCTGGGCTTGGGCCATGCTGCCCTTCTCTCTATGTCCAAAGCCATCTGGATGATGAGATACTGGGCTTCTCAAGAAGCTGAGAGAGCTATGATTGAAGCTGACCTTCTTCACAGCTTTCCAGGGCATGTGACAGGTGTCTTTTAGTTCTTGGACATACACCTTGTTGAATGGTTTACTGGTTAAGAAGATTACCCCCTAGTTTGAGGTGTGGTGGTGGGTCTTTAATGGGTGAATATCAGACACAGAGGAACCGCAATAATTTTGAGGGACTGGATTAGAATTTAAAATCTGCTTGACAAATGGGTGAAATGAGCTGAGAAAAACTGGACGTGGTTCAATGAAAACAGAAAAAAGTGGACTCTTCTAAGTGGAGATGATGAACTGTACAAACACCGGATGCAAAACGTCTGCTGGGCATCAGCCCTGTGAAACAGGATCTGGAGGTTACCAAGGTTCACAGACTGGGCTTGAGTCAACATTGTCACACGACTGCAAAAAATAAATATTATAGTGGGCTGTGTAAACAGGGCAGTTGCACTGAAAAGTGCCATGGAGTAATCCTTCCATGAGGCTATGCAAAGACAGCACTTCTCACCTGATATCCTTGGCAATGTATTAGAAAAAGAGGTGGGCCAATGAAAGGGTATTGGAGAGCACAAAAACATTCAACAGTCTAGAAAATTGGTGCTTTCTGGAGGAACTGGGTAGCTTCAGCTAGGAAAAAAAGATTACAGATACCAAGGGTGTGAAAAGTTGCTGCAAAGAGAGAAAGAGTTGTTCTCTTTGTCCTCTATGGCTTGGACAAAGATTAATGGGTTATTGTCTAACTTGCAGGAAAGGAGATGTAGGGGTAAACATCAGGGAAAAGCTGTAGATGATAAATAGCTGGGAGATTTCCATGAAATGTGGTGGAATTTCCATTGTTTAAGATTTTCATGAACAAGGTTAACAAAAGAAGTGAGTTGATCCTGTTTTGGGGGTACAGAAACAGTCTAGACAATCTCAGATGGGACCTTCCAGCCCAATTTCTTGATGGTAAGACACATCTTCTTGATTGAAAATGCACTTAGGCAAATATATGTTTGATGTCAATACTTATAAAAGCAGTAGCATGAAACCAGAACTAATTTTTTTGTTGTGTAAAATCAAAACTTCCTAATTATCAGATACTTACAGATAGCAAATAATATTCCAGAAAAACTTGTTCTGGCAGGCAGATGAACCACAGAAATTAATAAATCCTTTCTTATCTAAATTCTACAACAAGGTGATCCCGGTGCATTTCTTTCTTGAGTGAAAGTAGTGGCTTTTTGTTTGGGTGGTTTTTTGTGTATCTGATTTGAATTGAAAGCACAAACATCCTGGCACTGCTGCACCCTGGATCTGCCATACATTCTCCCAGAATAAAATTTCCACGCCTCCCTTGTTTACACCCCTTCCTGGCAAATTCCCAAATGCCTTGAGTCCAATCCAAAAGCACTTCAAACAGAAACCATATGGATATGGAGGGAATATTTTTTCTTTAACAAAACATTTCTATGGTACATTTAAATAAACATTTTTTAAGGTTCACTATTTAATTTTATTAGCATCCCACTGTGTGATACAGCCAGTTGGACTGCTCTAAGTGGCAAACAAACAAACAGTATATTGAAACAAACAGAAAGCCCAACAGGACATATTCTGGGAAAGATTGTTCTGAGTGGGGCAGGCACCACTGGTAGGGTTGCAATACACCCAGCTGCTAAATCCCACCGTGTAAGCTCTGGGTCCTGAGGCCTTTTGTGCTTCCTCTTTTAAAAATAATTATTCATTGTGTTTGTGATTAATGAATCTCTTCATTTTGGGATGTCAGTATTTGTGGTTCCTTTATATTCTGCACAGAGACATTTGTTTAATGACTGACAATTACAATGGGATCATTGTCTCAAGGAATAAAAGGCAGAAAAAACATTGTTTGGATTTTTTTTTCCTCTCTAAGATTTGTAACGGAATCCAGAAACATTGGTCCAGACAACTTTCTGATGGAAACCAGTTTAAGATTGTTATTAGTTCCATTCAGTCCCCTGGAAGGTTTAAAAGGTGGTTTGTTTTATGTTGCAAACGTCTCTCCAGTTTATGCCCAAGTGACACGTCGAGGAGGCAGTGAGGGATGAGGATGGATGTGAGCCCCATGCAGTGTCCCAAGGATGGATGAGAGCCCCTTGGAGCATCCCTGTCAGCTCTGCAGGGCTTGGAATGCCTGCCCAAGCAGAGTCCCACTCCCACTTGGATCCCTCACTCCCCTCCCTGGTGGAGTCCAGGGGTCAAGCCCAATGGCATAGCTTTGGGTGAGCCTGAACCCCAAGTGCCACCACTGCAGGGGACAAAGATTTCCCCCTAAGCTTCAGCTCAGCATCATGGAGAGGATGTTCCCTGCGAGGGTGGGCTGTCCTCCCTGGAAGCCACAGCTGGGAATTTGATTCCAGGAATCGACTGCCCTGGATCAGAGCATGACCTTGTGAAAGCACAAGAGTGAGCACCAGGACTTGCATTGCTTTCACACCATTTCTTCTGCTTGGGCATCACTTCAGAAAGACTGGAAGTTTGCCCATGTCTGTGGGGTTATGGATGCCTTGATAGATACCAACCACTCAAAAAGAAAAGATAATTAAAGAAGAAAAAAACAGACATGCTTTTTTCTAAAAGCATCTTAATTTCCTTCAGTGAGAATATTGACTTGCTGGCACTAGAAATTAAAACAAAACAAGAAAAACCTCCAGAACTCAAATTTTAATAAAATCACTCTTTTCTTTTGGAGAGAGAAGTTTCCTCCCATGCCCCCCCCCCCCCCCCCCAGCTTTTATTTTTGTCAGAAACACTGCCAGACAGCTGCCAGCCATAGAATTACACTCAGACAAGCCAACCGCTTTTCAGATCTTTGGAAATGAATGTTGGAGGTACTTTGTTATGCTTAGCTGATTTATCTGGGCACAAAAAGAGCGCAGGCACTCTGATGTAGATTACACAGACATTTTGGTGGTTGAGATAATTTCAATAGTGCAGTCATGGGATTCATTACTTAGAGTTATCCATCAATTTGATGAGCATAGAACTATGAAAAACAAACAATCCCCACTATGAAAGAATTTCTAAAAAGAAATAAAATTACAATAAAATAAAACAAAACAAAGCAGGGAAGTGAAGGAAAGGAAAGGACACAATCACCTGCATCACATCATACTTTAAATTCAGCCTAAGGATTTTACTTCAGGTAATGGTTTGAAGCCCAGCGTTTCACAAAGTAATTTTCTCAGGCACTGTACTGACTGTGTCGTGGCAGAACAATCTCATCAGGGTATGAGAACAGTGAAAATATTCTGTGCTGGCTTTTCCTGAATTACAATGAGGTGCAGAGCTGGAGCCCTGCTGGAAATCACTCTGCCACCTGAGAGGGGAGAGCAGGTCACTCTCTCGACCAGGGGAGGACTGTGGCATCACGTGCAGAACCAAGTTTTTGTATCTCTAACACTTATCTACTTCCCTGGGGCCACCTAATTGCCATTGCCATCAATCCCCTTGTCACCTGCAATTTCAATCAGTCTCCTAAAGGTTTTCCTACCTGGGTTTTTCCTTCAGTGCTACTTTCCCCTTGCCAAACGAGCCTTGGGTATCTGTCAAGACAAATGCTTAAGTGATCGTTCCAGGACAGCCAGGGAGCAGCAAACTCTTTGATTATAGATGGCCTGTTGTATGTGAGATTAGGTGTCTGCTCCACTGTGAAGCTAAATGATACAATGCAAGGGCTGAATAACTCCTTTCAGTCATGGTCTGAGGTTGCTGTAATCCTTTTTATTTTTCTTAAACTGTGACTAGCCATGTGTTTTCAGTTACAAGTAAATGCAAATCAATCTGTGTGATTTGGACGTTAGGGAATCGTGCAATTTTCTTTAATTCATATTATATTAGCTTTCACCCACAGGATAACATAGGCACATGGAACTTGGGCCAGGGAGAAAGGGGTGGGGGAGGGAAAAAAGGCAGCAATAAGGCACTGCTCCCTCCCAATATCATGGCATGCACTGCATTCGATGAGGCTGTGACTCCACAGCAGTTATTGCATTTTAAGCAATGTCAGCAGGAGCTGTGCCACCACATCAAGCCCCCACGTGCCTCCCCATGCTGCTTTTGCCCTCACAGAGCTCACTCACTTTACAGAGGGCATTGCTTTCCAACAGTGACCACAGCTTCACGAGGAACACACCAGCCCTGGGATGAGCTGATGTGCTCTGAGTCTGAATTTTGGTTGACAGCTCCAACACAAGATTACTACCAAATCTACATCCAGCAAGTGCTGCTCCAGCTCCAGGAATGCTCCCCAGGATGCCAGAACTGCAGACCTCAGCAGTTCTGAGCAAGACAACACTCAAACACTCCACTGAAGGAATTAATTTTGAATAATTTAATGGAATAGCTGTTACTCAGGCCACCATTTCAATTGTTTTGATCGTTGTAATGAAGGAATGAAAATACAAGCTTGACACTGATAGGGGTGAGGTTCTGTACCTCCTGTGGTCTGGGTAGAGCTGGACAGATTTGTTCTATGCAAGGATATCTCAGAGATGTTGCCCTTTATGCTTCTCTATGGCAAAGCCTGGCAGCAGGACCAACACGAAGTGCAGCATTTTCAAGCAGTGCTTTTAATTCCTTCTTGGAAGAATGGTGTTTATTTGAGGGCCTAAATCAAGTAATTGAAAAAGCATCCTGGACTAATTTAAAAAATGGGGTAACATCTGCTCCTGGGCTCCCTTTGCTTTGTCAGGGGCAGTACTCACAGAACTTGCTGCCATCAGGTCAGGGTCATGCTGAGCTGTGACAACCTGCACTGGTGTGAATGGCACCCAAAGCCCCAGGAGGTCTCCTCTCAAGCAAGGTCCCTCTGCTTATCCTGTTAACTTTGAAGAAAACAAAAATGTTGTCCCACTAGTACCCTCAGTTAAGCGGGTAGTGAATTAAGGCATTAAATTATCAACTCACCATCAAAAAGTGTTTCATTTTCTGTTTTAAAAGGTCAATAATTGAGAGATTCTCTCCCTAATGTTGTCCTGGCTTGGTAAGTCCCTGGACATGGGAATAAGGATGATTAATGCAACTTACAGAGACTTTAGGAGAACTTTGTTCAGCTTTCAGTCATCACAGAATTTGGTCCAAGGATACTGCAGTTTTGCATGGTAAGCAGAAGAAACCATCAAATAAAAGTAATCAGAATACTAAGCTCATATTTATTTAATATAGCAATAGGTCTCAAGAGAGGATTTTATTTCCAAGAGCTGAGTTAGGAGAAGATGGGAACAGTTTTAATGTAGCAATTGCCTGGATCTGGGGTGGCTTCACACTGACAGGGGTATAAAAAGAAGGTCAAGACTTTAAGATTTAAAGATAAAGGGAGAAGAACTAGAGCACAACGAGATGGAAAGATGATCTATTAAAGAGAGCAGTGGACTTGTATAAAACTGTCACTTCTGCAGGAGAAGGATAGTGCACATGGCTGAACAAACCCTGCAACCCTCTGAACAGTGCCTATACCCAATAAGGTCAACATTTATGAACAAATAGTGTTCCAGTGATGCAGGAAATAAATATCTCAAGCTTTCTTCCAAGCTGGAAGGCCTTAGCTCCTCACTATTAACCACCTCTGTGGCTGGATGTGCTCCTTTGTTTACTTAGCTCTCTCCCATGAATGCCAAGCATCAAGTGATTCAATACTGCCCTATCCAGTGAGTAATCCAGTGTAAAGTACATACAAACAGGCTGATTTTTCAGATGGAGCCACACAATAGTTCCTTTCTAATTGCATTCGACATTACTGGTAGTGTTCTGTGCAGCTCCATGCATAACACACATTTAATTGTACCTGTGTGGTAGTGATAACACTACAGCATGGTAATTTTCTGTATTTGTAGCATGTGGGAGACAATTCATTCTGGGTATTTCAATGCAGTTTATTAACTGGGAAGATTGGGTAACTGGAACCTCCTTTATTAAAGTTATTGGCTGCCCTGTAGCAATGGAAATAAATTGTGATAATAGCCAGAACAAATTAGCTTGCGTATGAATTAGCCCTTAAATGAAAAGAGGAGGGGGAATGAAACGTCTCTTGGTACATAAAATGCCTTTATTAAGGAAATGCAAGTATATTGACAAATAAAGTAAAATTCTCTAAGAAAAGAAATTTTTTCCTTCCAGACACCTGAAAAGAGCAACTTCAGGGTTGAGCTCTGATTTAAGCCTCAAGGACAGGCACTGTGAGGGACTAGGGGGACTTCCACTGCAGACAAGTTGTACCCCCAAGTGCAGTGCAGGTCAGAGCTCTGTCTTGGGGAAAGTTGGCCTTCAGACTGGAGGAACTGAGGAAAGTCTTGCAAAGCCAGTTCTGGAAGCAGTATAGACACATCAGTTAGTGACTGATGCTCAGCAAAACCACCAACACTGCTCTCAGCCCTAAGCTGGTCACACCTCTGAGTGATGTAAACAGAAATACCACTCAGGTAGTCAGAGGATCTCTGTGTTTTACTATTTATTATAAAAATTTCAATTCATGGAAAATCCATTGTGGTTCCAGTCAGCCAGAACTAACTTAATTTTAACACCATAAGTGGTTTTTGCTCAGTTGTTTGTGGGGGGTGCTGCTGTGCCTCTTCAGACATTTTGGGCCTCTTGTGAGCTCCCTTGAGGCTGATGGAAAGATCCATAGGGAGTGACTCATGGAGCTCAACACAGGCATCCAGTGATTCCCCAGGCTATCCATCCTGGCACTTCTTGCAAACCCAAGGGGGCTTGGATAGCATGCCTATGGCACATTGCTGAACTTTAGGCACATCTCAGACACCAGATCACCGAATTACCAGGGTTGGAAAAGTCTTTTGAGATCATCAAGTCCAACCTGTGATCTAACACCACCTTGCCAACTAAACCATGGTGCTAAGTGCCACATCTGATCTTTTTTTAACACCTCCAGGAGCTGTGACTCCACCACCTCCCTGGGCAGCCCATTCCAATACCCAATCACTCTTTTTGCAGAGTTTTTTCCTAATGTCCAGCCTAAATTGGTCTCTAAACCGATAGTAAATGAAACCGTCAGACTGCTGCCCTTCTGGCTGAGAGAGTTTGTGAATGCACACAAATATTAGGTGCTCTTGACTCCCTTTCAGGTTGCATAAGAAAATGTCAAAGTATTGATCTAGAACCCCACATAATCTAAGCACAATAGGCTATTTTCTGTCCTGTACAGAGCTGAGATTCAGAATCGATTCTGACACTGCTTAGTCCATATTTTCACTAATGCATGAATGCAATGAGTACCAAGCTAACATACAGCAAGTGCTCGAAATCTCACAGAATCAAAGAACCATAGAAATGTTGATACTGGAAAAGATCTTAAGGACATTGAGTCCAACTATTAACCCAGAGCTGCCAAGACCATCACTAAAATGTGTCCCTAAGACCCACCTCTCCAGTTCTTTTAAATAACTCCAGGGATGGTGACTCTGCCACTTCCTGGACCATTTCCAATGCCTGACAATTCTTTCCATGGAGAAAGGGCCCAGCTATCCAGCCAGGTTTTTACTAGGGACCATTGCACCCATCCAAGCTGTAAGCAGCCAGTTTCTCCCAGAGATGTGTTGTCAAAGGCTTTACTAAAGTCTAGAGAAACAATATCCACAGCCTTTCCTTCATCCACTAAGTCAGTTCTCATGCCTCAGAAGGAGCACAACAGCAGGAGAGACTTTTAGTGTTAGTCATCTCAGCTTATTTCTTATATTTCTTACATTCTTTTTTTTTTTTTTTTTTTTTTTTTGATTGAAATAAGTTATTTTGGACCTAAAATTCAGAAAGAGACTATCAGTTAGTGAGGTTTTTTTTAGTTTTCAAGGTAACATGGGACCACATTGAAAGACCATAGCTGGAATTTACAAGATCTCTTTTCCCTGGGCTGTCGCTGTTGAGCCGCTAGCAGAGAAAAAGACCCGGATTCTCAGCGTGGCATGAAAAGAGCACTTTATTATTTTGATTCCAACTTATATAGATTTTTCAGAGGTCACTCAGATTGGTCAGTCAGAAACCTCCCCCTAGGCCTGATTGGCCAGGCCTGAACTGTCCAAACTGGGCTTCTGAAAATGTCCTTTCAGGAAATCACACGATCTGTGATTTTCCTTGGGCTCTTTTGAGAAGACCTTCCAATGCAACACAAAACAAGCTTTAAAGAATGAGCCCTGAAATTATTTAGCTGGGTTGATTAAGGAGGAATCTCCAGAGCTTCCTCAAATGCACATCATTAGGCAACACAGCGTGGTCCAGTCAGAAGATACTAATATCTAAAGATATAAGTGGAGGCTGATGTAAGTTTGTTATTTGTGGCTGGCACAGGTCTTTCCCGTGAGAACATTTTGCTACATTTCATAAACAAAGATAAAGTTTGGATGTTTTGCAAACAACTTCTCCGGATTAGGTCAGTTTGGGCTTGGCCAATTGGGCCTAGGGGGAGGTTTCTGTCTGACCAATCTGGGTGATCTCTGAAGACTCTATATATATGGAAAACAAAATTATAAAGACACCTTCTCTCTTTCCTTGTCTGAGAACCTGGGTCATTTCTCAGCTAGCGGCTCAACAGCGACAGTTATTGGTATTTTCAACACTGTAAATGTCAAGAGATACCCATCTTAAACCTGTTCAATACTTCCCACCATCAGGCACAGTATAATCACATAGTAAGGGACATTCCCAAGGGGAAAGACCAAAACAAAACCCCAAATGGCTGCCAGAGCACAAAAGTTACCAGGAGAGCTCATTTGACATTTGGTCAATGACAACCAGAACAGGGATGGAACCCCAGGCTCAAAACCCCCATATTTGTACAGTCAATCAAACAAGAGTTTGCAGCTTCCCAGTGACCTAGGGAGGATTGTGAATCCAGTATCAGACAGAGAAAGCTCTATGCAGAAGATGAAGATATCATCAGGGCACCTTTACTAGCAGCCTAGGAGGCCAAAAGGTCAGTCCCACTGATCTGCCTGCTGCTCCCCTCAGAAAACAAAGGAATGCTTCATCTCTACTCATCACCTCATCCAGCAAAGCTAGTTTCAATTTCATGCATCACCCATTTTTCTTAAAGGAAAGATAAAAATCTTGTTATTTTTCCCCCCTCCCTTTTTGTTTTTTTCATTTGTTCCAAAAGATTTAGGAATAATGCTTAACTGGCACGTCTTTAATTTCAGAAATTGGTTACTTGGGCTGAATTTCAGTTTGCTCAGTCTAGGGGAAAATCCATGCGCAGCATAAATTAGTTTTCTGAATGGCAAGAACAAATAGGAACTGTTTTGTAAAATAATGCAAATGCTCAGATTTTAATCAGAAGAACAAAACAGAGAAGAGAACAGGTATCAGAGTGCTTTTGTGGCACTGAGGTGGGTGAGAAGGACCTTAAGGCTGTTCTGAGATATTGCCTACAATTCCTTTTCAAGGCACAAATTCTCCTCTGATATAACACAGTGCTACTTTCTTTCATCTGCCCACCATTTCTTCCCTTTAAAATAGTGATACTGGGGTACTTTATGGTAGGACAGGGATTTCTGCCATTTTTCTGGCATAGAAGTGTTGTAGGAAAAGCATTTGTTGGGGAGAAATTTATTAAGTGGCTTGAATCACAGCTCTGAGATCAAAAAACTTTCACTGCTTCTGAATTCTTTTTGAGGAAGCTGAAATACTGAGCCTCAGCCTGGCCACAAATAACAGGACATTTTGTGCTTCCTTTCACAAAATAGGTGCAAAACAAGGTAAAAGGAGGAGAGACCAGAATATCAAACATCTCCTGCTGAGACAGCTGTGGGAATGAGAAAACTGTAGGAATTGCTGAACTTCTAGCATTCAGTAGGAATTATACAGTGGCTAAAAAGGTTAGCAGTGAAAATAAATGTGATCATTACTGAGTGAGGGGAATTAAAGTAAGTCACCCTAAAAAAAAAAGTAAACAAAAAGAAGAGCAAGATAACAATATTGTTATTATAAGAATATGTAAAACACTCTGGTTTAGGCCTAAAATAGTCAATTACACATCATAATGTCACCACTGTATGTATTTCTGCTATAATCCGTGTCAGTGTCAGTAAGTGAGAATTCAGCTGACAAAGAAAATATTATTTTTTTAACAGAAATTGCTGCCCAGCAGTGTATGCTGGGGGATGTCAGAAAGTTACAGTTTGTACCAGTATATACTGTACCTCTTAAAGCATAATTTTCTTTTCATGATCAATTGGGACATTTTATTGAAAATACATTAATTTTTAAAATAGGGTATTAAAAAGTTAATAGCATGCCACAGACAACAGCATTTATTGGTAATAAGGGGAAAGGAAGGGCAGTCATGCAGAGAAAATGGCTACAGGAAACAGAAATTCAGAGGAATGACTATACTGGTTTAGCTGGCTTCAGCATCATTTCTCATTATAAGTGTTTCTTTCTCACTGTCATACTGGTTCACACCCTTTTTTCTTCCACATCTGCCTCTTCTGGCTGGACTATGATGGCAGAGTTAAAAAAAAAAACCCAAAAAACAAACCTCTGCAGACTTCAGGAATAGATCCAAGCAGAGATAATGGGGATTGCCTACTTTGCTGGGCACTGTAATGCTTTGCTATGTGCAGCAGAGCAAACATCCTCTCTTGGGTTTAAAAGTCCCAACAAATTACTTGACAGCATTAGGAGGTGCAGCAGAAGAGTAATTTCCAGAGGGTGTGGATCTGACAACCCATTCTGCTCCTCTCCCAGGGTAAAACGGGCAGGATTAAACCCCACATCTCCTGGCAGTTTTTAAAACCAGGAAGGAATAATCTCGAGGCTGGGTGGCACTAACTCCTTCCAAAGCCGCAGGTTTGCCAGGCTGAGGGTGTCAGGGGAGACTGATGACATCTCGGTCATCTGCTGGGGTCCAGCTGTGGTCAGTAAATCATTCTTTTCCAACAGCCATCAGACAGCCTCTGTGAACTGAGCAGGTCTCTCTCAGGGTCCCAGTGGGCAAATATTCACCCTGCAAAACTGCTGGTGTAATTGGTGCTAATTGCCAGTGTCAGCAGAGGCCATGAGGTGCTCTCTGTGTGTCAGGGCTGGAGGAGATGGGCAGAGAACCCTGGTGAATGCTCAGTGCCCTGCAGCACATACTGGCTGGGCAAACCTCAGCTGTCAGCCCACAGCCTGCCAGTTCTGCAATAAATAAGCAAATGCATAATATAAAACTAAAAAGTGAAAAGTCACAGGCTGCTTTTGAGCTGTGTAAAGGCCTAAAATGGCAGAAGTGTTGCACCAAGGCTGTTGCCTCACAAGTGCACTGGAGATGCTGTTGCGTTAAACAGTCCCATGGAAAATCCAAGTCTTTCTGACCAAAGTGTATGCTCCTTCCAGGATTTGGGACATAATATTAATTTTAAAAAGCAATATCAGAATGGCCTCCTGTGGGCAGAAGCATTTTCCACCTTTACTTCACCCCATCTGTTTTGAAATATAGGGAAATAGTGGAAGGAGCTCTGACCTGCTAAGGCTGGAAGGATGCTTATTATGAGTGGCATGAAATAAATGGAAGATAAATGGAAAATTCACATGGGGTATAATATTAACTAAGGACTACTGAGCATAGGGTGGGCTAACCCCTCAGACACAAAACTGCCTCCTCCTCTCCTGCTGAACAGAGGAAAGGGACAACATCTGTGGCAATGCCATGTGGTTGTGGTGTTGGTGTTCACCTCCTTTTTGCCCCTGACCTAACTTGAGCTGCTGTGCCAGTACAGCCCCAAATCCAACACAAGCAGCATCCATGGCCAGTGTCCCTTTGCTGACAGAGTCAAGCCTGCCTTGCTGAGGGTAAATCAAGTGTGGTTTGTCAGGCTGTGGTCCCATTCAGTCCCTGCATGAGCACAATGGTCTGTCAGGGGTGCCAATATGTCTGGAGGAGTGTCTTTCACAGAAGTGTTAAATTATCATCACTTTTGAAAGATATCAAAGTCATCATCAGATTGCAGATGACTATTATCAGCATACAGTAGAGGTGCATAATGACACCCTAGGGCAAGATAGAACTGAGATCTCTCCAATAAATAATGCAATTTAATTTTATAGGTTCCCCCACTTGCCTTTGGCCATGTGTCTTGCTGGCTGGGGTGTTTTGGAAATGGTTTATATGACTTGTGGAGGTGATTGTCAGGTGGCAGAGGCAGCAGCAGGCTGCTGCAGTGGGCACTGCATGGCTGGGTTAGGGAAAGAGCATCCCAGATCTGCCTGGCTGTGCTCTAACCTAGGCTTGCTTGCTGCAGCATTTCAAATCCATGAGAGCAGTAGGTAAGTTAGTCCTAAAAGGTGATGGGATACCAGCTGGCATCAAAAACTGCTCCTTACCAGCCTGACAGTAAAATTGTCAGGCTCTCATTCACATTCTTTGGGGCTCCTTTTAACTGTTAAAAGCAAGGCTCCACATCAAGTGTGATGCTAATGGTGCACAAATTCTTTCTGTTTCCCACTTCCACAGACATGCTCTGTGTTCTGCTCAGAAAGCAAAGCAGGGGCAGACTCTGGTTTATCCCTCCTCCCCCTGTCTCAGCTCTGTGCCCTTCACACATAAAGGTTTGCCTTTGCAGACTAAGCCATAAGGAGCAGAACTGATAAAATATTCAGGAGGATTTTCAGTGACCTCTGCTGTAAGACTCCCCTCCACCAAGGTAACACAGGTTCAGAAGGGAAAAGTGAAAGAAAAAAAAAAAAAAAAAAAAAATCAGTCATAATGATCAGCTTTTCTGATCAGCCAAATAAACGTAATTAGTTAATGCTCCTTTGTAATGGAGAAATGTCCCTGTCTCTACAAATACAGCCTTTAGGTGTCCTGGCCTCTCCCTTCACAGTTCTGAAGGAATCAGAGAGTGCATGAGGCTTTACCACTGCTTTTGCAGCTGCTGAGGATCAATTGGAAATCAGTTAAGGACCTTTAAAGCTGGGCTTTAAGAAGAATCAGGACACTGAGGAAAAAAAAAGTTGCAAAACCCAGCAGGGCTTTCAGTCTGCTGGAATAAACCATTATATCATTTGCAATGATGCTGATTTTGTTTGCTTGTTTATTTTGATGCGATTAAAAACTATTTTCTTCCTCTTCCTTCAGAAAGAGAAGCTTTGTCTCACAACATTCAGCTGGAGTACACACAGAACTTTAGGTATAGATGGCTGCTGCTTGTCACCTTTCAGGAAGACTTTGCTGGGAAAGTAGATTTTGGGCTTTTTTTCTGCCAATGGCTGCTACAAGACACACAACAGTTTGTACCTGTCAGCACAACCAGTCCTTTTTCTTAACTGCCCTGCTGCTCAACACTCCTATTTCACAGTGTCAGGCACTGTGAGCACTTTAATCTGTTAAAAGGGCTCTTTTTCCCTTTTAACACCAAACCCATGTTTTATTTATCAGTCTTTGATATAGAAACACTTAAAAGGCATACCACGTTCTCTAAGATGGATGACTTCTCCGTGGCTGCTGTGCCTCTGTGTGTGTGAGCACACAGGTGGTGTTGTCACTGCTGAGTGTCCAAGGGAAAGCATCTCTATAAAGGAACATTCTCTGGCATGTGGTCCAGGACTCCTACTGTCCATCACCAGCTCTCTGAGCACAGACACCCAGAAAGCTGTCCTGTAAAGGGGAAGATGCAGCTCTCGTTGAACTCAATGGCAGTCTTTGCCTTGGCTTTAGTAGGATATTTTTTTCCAGGTACTGCTGAAAGAAATAGTAGTGAATAAAAGGAAACCTAAAAACTGAATTTTGTTTATGGGATGTTTTAAGGCCACATGAAACCAGTTAAATTTATTATTTCCAGCTGGTAGTATGAATTTTGGTCAGAGGTTACAGAAAATTAATTTGCCAGCTAGTGAAATATAATCCCCCCTCATTCCCCTGCTGTTTCAGTGTTTCTTTGGGGTGAGTATATGCCAACCCCACAAGCTGCTCCTGCCCTCCAGCTGGCTTGGCAAAGGCAGGAGCTTTCCCCCAGCCCTCCCACCACCCCCATGAGTGCTGTGGCTGTGTCAAGAGAATCATTAGAGCCCCCACCTCCCCATGTAGAGAGCAGAGAGTTCCTCGCTGTGCATCACAGCCAAAGACCTCACTGGCTGCAGAAGTTGCTCAGTGTATGATCCAAAGGCAGCCCAAAGCAGCTGTTTGACTCTCCAAGAGCTAGAGAGCACAGTTTGCAGCATGCACAAGGTGCTGTTACAGACAAGGAGGGCCTTTCACACTCTTCAAGCATGAACACAAGCCCAGAGCAGATCCAGGAGCCATCCAGAACCTGCAGCACCTCTGCCTGCAGTGCAGACCTCACCTTGCTGCATTCCACAAGGGACACACATCCTCACTTGCATCCACATGTGTGCTCTCTGTGCTGCAAATATCTGCACCCTGCAGTAGTGGCAGTAGAGTCAAACACCGACACACAAAGTGATAGTAGGCATCAGCAATTTATCATCCCCTGGTACACCTTTTTATACTAGCTCTTCATATGCATAACAGGTGCTTCTTACTAAATTAACGTTGGTCAGTAAACTATCCACAGGTGCCTTTTCTACTCAGTCACACACGTCCACATTCTCTGCTTCATTCTCTAACAAAGCTGTTTACCTCTCTTGTTTAGGGGCACAGCTGTAGCTTATTTAGGTTTAGGCTGCCCTCAGGTTTTTCCCACCTTACCACACAGCGGCATCTTCCCTGCCTTTGCAACACCCAGGATGCTGATCTAGTACATAATTAGTGTTTGATTATGGTCTGGAAAAGGGAAAATACATGCTTCTTCATAAACTGGGGGGACAGGACATCTGTTCCAACACAGGCCAGCTCTGCCATAAAGAAATCCAGTGTGGAGCCCAGAAATCCCTGGGGCCACAGAGGGCTACAGACTCCCCAGGGAGCAGCTGGGACTAGGAAGCAAGTTTTGCTGCTCCCTCACAGCAGATGAGGTCTCTGGGGTGGGAACAATGACCATCCTCTCACACCTTCTCCTCTGAATGTGGCTAACCAGGATTCCACATCTGCAGACGGAAGGGATTATTGTGTTGCTCTGAGTTTGCCAGGTAAGAGTGAGCTCCTGTCTGCCCTGATCTTGACCAGGAGGGTTGGGAACTCTGGCATCACTCTCTGCTCACTGTTTATGGAGAGTTCAAGATCTGTGATCAGTTCTCCCTGGAAGGAAAGGAGGTTAGAGAGCATCTTCTAGAGGGATGCCATCAGGAGCACGCCTGTCACATTTTTAGTGGACTTGGTCCCTGCAGGAGCTCATTCCCTTTCTAATAATCTAACAAAATTAGATTAACAAAATTCCTCACTGCACACAGGAATCCCACTGATGAGTGAGCAAATCCCAGGATTACATGATCAGGGACAATGTGCCCCACATTCTCAAAAATCAAGCAAGTGCCATGTAAGAAAAAGCACTGGTGGGAGCAAGATACCTGTTGCTGATTTGGTAAATGTCCTGTGGAGAAATTGGTAAACCACTTCACTTACCCTTCAAACCCAAACAAGTCTGGGTCATGCCCACCACTGTGCCCTACTTACTAAAACCAGTGTATTTTAAATATCCAAGAGGAAAATTGCTGTGCTATCCATCAGTTCTTAGTACTGTATTTTGATACCACTATCCTTATTTGCAATTTTTTTCTCCCGAGACATTTCTGAAAGCATTGGGTTTGGGCCTGCATTTAAACAGGAGTTCCCTGGAGCTGGGGTGCCCCCTTGCTAGCTCAATAGGCACTCAGTGCTGCCAGCCTGGCAGCTGCCTCAGGGTCTGTCAGATGGGCAGGAGGATGATGAGATGTCTAGACACCCTTGAAGTCCTGATGGCTATTTGACTTTCACTCTCATTTCACTGTGAAGTTGTTAATATTTTGTTGCTTAGAGAGAAAATTCTGTTCAAAACCCTTCAGCTGATCCAAGCAGACTGTGTCTTGGTCCCATCCCCAGTAGCAAAATGTTATTTTCCCCCTGAAAATATGGCTCTTGCTCTACAGAAACAGCTCCATTACGTAATCCCGTCAATCAGCTGCCAATCACATCACTATGGTAACTGGGTGCCAAATACAATACTAAGATAAGCATTAAATAGCTGCCAAATGAGGCCCTCTGTTCTCACCAGCTCTAAACCTTCATTTTCCTTTCCTCCTCCTCTCTGTCTGCTCTTGATGTGCAGTTTGCCCTTTCCTAACAGGGTCTCTGCAGTGCCTCCCTGCTCAGTGTCCTACAGCTATTGAGACACCCCTGAGGCTGGAAAACAGCTTTGGCTGGAATTCATTTTCAAAGAAATGTAAACCAACAAAACTGTAGTTTTTGTTGTTTTGTTTTGTGTTATTTCATTTAGAATCTCTTGTTACACCCTCCATTTGCCATGGCTGCTGTCCATGTCCTCTGACCAGCCCATGACACGAGGACAAGATGAGACCAAGGATCCTCTAACCTGTTATTCTTCCTCCAGCAGCAGCAGACAATTAAGGAAAACCTATAGGAAGCAGAGGAAAAGAGGAATTTTTCCAGCAGTCTGTAGTTCAAGGACTTCCTGAGCTGGAAATAACATCTGGAATATCATAATTGCCCCTGATAGATCTCCTACATCAAACCTGCTGCTCCCAATTTGAACTCTTGCAGTTTTGGCATCCAACATGTCCTGTGTCAAAAGGTTCCTCAACGTAATTTATGCAGGGTGTGTAAAGTTCTTCTTTGTGTTTGTGTTAATCCTTCTCTTTGGGCATTTCCACTGATTGCCCCCTTGAATATTATACAATGAAAAATATTTTAGTTCCCCTTTTCTCTTTCACTATTCCTGAACCTAGCACCTGTTGTTTCAGTTACCAAAACCCACGGAAATGTTTTGTTTCCCTGATTATTTCCACATGCTGCAGGTTGAAAACACTGAAATGTTTCCATATTCAAAACTTTATAAATAACCTTCTTGGAAAATTCTCCCTGTGGTGATTTGAACTCAGCCAAAGCAGAAGAGAAATGAAACTTATCACTTCATGGGAAATCCTGCCATTTTGACTTCTTTTCCAGTTTGAAAAAACAGAACAGGTATAATTTTTGCCAAAATTCAACCCAAAGTGTTTTTGGAGAGCTCCATATCATTGCGTTCCAAGTAAGCAAATGTGTCCATTTGCATAAAAGTTGAAAAGCAAACCCTGCCTTTCAGTCATCTCATTGTGAAAATCAGAAAAAAAAAAAATGAAAGAAAGAAAAAGAAGTCTTTATGGCAAATACTATACTGTGAAATTTGATGTTTTGACAACATCAGGCACTTCGGGAATTTTGCCTCTGAACTGAAGTTTCACCCACTCCAAATAAAAATCAAGCAACATTCACAAAATATAGCTATTTTGAAGGAAATCATGGTGGTGAAAACTTTATGAATCTTGCATAGGTTGATCTCAGGAAGGAGAAAAGTGACTGGGATTTTACCCAGGACTCTGCCCTGTTGAAAAGGGTTGGATTTCCAGGCTGGGGTGAGCTGTGTCCCAAAGCATCTGGAGCTCAATGTGGCTGGGGTGTGCAGAGACCCTGTGGCCAGAGGGGCTGCCGTGCCAGGGCATCTCTCTTGCTTGATGCCAACTCAGAGCTGCCATCGTGTCCCATCAGACACCCAAGCTGGCTGTCCAGAGCTGATGTCCTCTGGAAATCAGGTGGCTGGGTGCTTCCCAAAGCCTGGAGCCATGTGCACCACGGGACTGGGAGAAGAGGGAGTGGTTCTGCAATGGAGAGGCATTTGCAGGGCCAAAGAGGCTGATTTCCTCCATGGCCCAGCAGCTGGACCACAGGAACGATGCCATCCTGACAGGTGGACTGCAGTGCAGGTAGCCAAAAGGTCACGTGTGAGTGCAAAAGACACATTTGTTGAAAGCAAATGTTCCAAGCCAGGAATAAGAAATAGTCTGGAGCTCCCACACATCATTAATGCAGCATAATCCCCACCACTGGATTGCCAACAGTGATAACCATGGGGCTGTGGTAGGTAACATACAGCTTTCCTGATTATAGACCAGTGTATTATTTAAAATTCTTTTTCTTCCCTTTTGTCTTTCTTCTACAAAATGGGGAAAAGGAGCTTCCCAGATTTGGTAACCTATTTTGAGAGCTGTGAGTGTCGTAAGGGTAGGGGAAAAGCAACACAACCCAAATGAGCTTCACAGCTTTGGATGTGGATAGGAATACAGATTAATATGATATTAATGTAATGCAATTAAGAGAAAGCTGATGTTATTGTTTGAGACAGACATTATTTCCCCACAGAAGAATAAATCAATTGCAATTATTGCACTTTCTGTAAGAATTTGCACATTTTACTCTAGGTCAGGTCTATCACTGAAATGAGGTACTACTATATTTTAGCTAGACTGAACAAAGGGCAGAGGCAGTGACAGGTACAACATGTAACTAATCACACTGCATGAGTAAGAGTTCAAAAGCTAATGAGGGACAAACTAGACCTAAACACTCTCCTGAGCCTTTGCATTCTTTAAAAATAAAGTAAAATAAAACCCATCCAGAAAATAAACAGATTGATAGGTAGATAGATAGACAGACAGAAGAAGGAAGAAAAGAAGCTAGCCTTTCTCTGCTCTTCCACCAGACCAGCAGTAACACAAATCCTCTTCTGCAGCTATTTATTGTCACCAGTCTTTGACACGGTCACACTGTGACCCCTGCACCTGTAATGTGATACACAGGGGAAACAAAGGCATGAAGGGAAAAGGCTCAGCTTCCTCTCCTTAATTACTCCATGTAAAACAAAAGCCACCCAAGGAGTTGTTTGGAAAAGAAAACAATACTGAGCACCCGTGCTGTTGCCGTGGACAAACGGGTTGTAAGTAAAATCCCCCACCTGTAATTGAACCAGGGGACACGAGTGTCACCAGTACTTTCCTATTCCCCATGCAGAAACAGAAATGCTTTCATCCCCTTTGGGCACCAAAATTCTTCACTATATGGATAGCTGGTGTGAGGGAAGAGCTGGAGGCACTTTCAGGCAGCTGAGGCCAGGTGGAGACTTGGAGGAGAGGCAGAGGGGTGATGCAAAATGACTGCAAGCTCTGTGTCTTGGAGCCAGATAAAATCAAACCATGCTTGGAGCAGTCTGGAAGCCAGGCTGGACAAGAAAGGGTTTGCCCCAGCTGTGCTTTCTTAACAGCTTTCTCAAATAAAAGAGATTATGGGGAGCGCTGTCACATTTGCTTCCCTGCAATTACTTGTGTCTAAAACCTGGTTACTGCCGATTTTTGATTGCACGGACCTCGTGTGCCCACAAGATTATTTCAGGATAAATGTGAAGAACATCATTAAGCTTAAAGCAGTGGGATTCCCTGTGCTATGTCACTGCTGTGTGTTTGCAAACCTGAGGCACAGATGGTGGCCCAGGGCACCCCTGGCATCCCACCAGGCGTGGTGGACTCCTCCCTGGGATGCAGGAGGCACCACAGGTCTCAGCTGGGAGGTAGCAGGCTTCCAGCACATGGGGACAGTGATGACAGCTGCTGCCTCCTGGCTCAGACCAGCCCCAGCATGGTCCTTTTCCAGTCTAGTGCGAGACATGGGAGGATTGAAGTTGGAGTTCTATGGCTTGATGCTGGACAAGGGTGGAGGGGAGCTGTTCACAGGGGGAGCAGCTCCATTGCTGCCTCCGAGCTGTGCACTGCAGCTTTTCTGTGGGAAAGACCCATGGAAAAGCTTCCTTCTCCCCTATGGCTGCCAGACACAGCCCAGAGGAGACACTGAAAGTTTCATGGCTGGAGATCACACCCTCGACTGAAAGTAAGTCTGATACTCATCTCCACTATTAAAATGAATATGAGCAAGTGTGTGGCTAAGCTTAACATAAATACCTGATATTAGCAAGTTAATTTGCAAAGAACTGTAAAAGACACTATTTCTTTTTAACTTATGCTTGAAGATTTTCATTGCATCTGATTTGAATACTTGCTGGTGTACCTCTATACTATTGCAGTATCTTCAACACCAGTAAGTGTTGGATTTTTTTCAACAAGTATCAAACAGCTCAACAATCACGTTTTTAAAGCTCTTTCATTCAGAGAACAGAAGGACCTAAATCAGCCCTGTTGTGTTTTTTCACATTAAAGAGCAATAACTAAGAACAGGAGCTAATCTGTTCCATGTTTTCTTGTCCCTCTAGCGACACATTACAGGAATGGCTTTAATTGACACTTTGTCCTGCACAAAAAGCAGGGCAGGTTTTCAAGTGACTCAAAACCATGCTGACACCTCACTCCACAGAATATTTTCTCTGAGACTTCATTTTTTTGCAAAGACTTCACAGAAATCACCAGAAATATATCAGTGACAAGAAACCTCTCACATGGTTGAATGGGGAAAATCTCCCAAGATTATGTTCTTTTAGACTCAAATGTGTAAAAACAAGCAGCTAGAGGGATATCCTTTTAACATCTTTCACCACTTCCCATTGCCTTCACAGCACACCTTCAAACTGCATCAGGATTTTGGTTCTGCCTCCAGCCAATTAAAAAACCACAGAGTTAATGTGTTTTCCCCTCTCCTGCACAAGGTTAGTATGAAGTGTCAGGTGGATGCAATGGGACTGACTCCTGCCTGATCCCAGCTCTGTGTCCCGTGCAGGTTTCAGTCCCAGCACCCCCAGCTCCTCAGTGCAGACAGCACTGTGGGACACCTGCAGCCTGCTTGAGTCATTCCCCAACTCTCAGAGCTGCCCAGGAGGATCTGTCTGTGACAGACACTCCCATAAGTACACAGCCAATGGTTTAGGCTGGGTTTTTGAAGGGTATGTATGATGGAGGAGCTGGACTGACGACATCTGTTTCCTGACAGTGTACAAACAGATTCCCCTGGTGCCTGGCTGGAGAGGGAGATGTCTTTGTCCCAGTGAAGAGATGAGGTTCAGGCTGTTCCCTAGAGCCTTAAAGAGAGCACAGGTGCTGTAGCAACTCTTCTGCCCAAAGCAGGGTAGCCTACAACCCAATCAACCTGCAACCATGCCCTTGCCCAGCTCTCACTGCATTTTCAAACCCCTACACACACTCACCCCATTAACATTTTTCTAAGTTTATTTGTGGCTGTCACATGCCATACACCTCTATCCATATCCACAGTGTCCACAATATCCATGGTCAGACCCAAGTGGCTCTACCCCTGAGAGAGTTACAGGTTCCTCCAGTAGGTACCCAGTATTATGTTGGCCCAATCCACATTTTATGCACCTCTTCCAAATGGTGTTTTAGCATCCAAAGTCAGCATGCAAGATCTCCAGAAAGGACAATCTCCTCCTGACCATTGCAGACAGAAAATAGATAAAAAGGGAGAAATTGTCCCTCCTTCTCACTTTGCCTGTGTCAGAACAGGGGAAAGAAGAAAAGGAAAGTGTGATCTCCATGGAGCTATTTCAGACTGTCCCAGCTGAGAATCCAGACTTGAATGCTTTGCAAAACAAGCTTTTATCTTAACAAGCTCTATCTATTGACTCTATCATGTTGGCCTTTATGAATATTTCATACATTCCCTCTTCTCCCCACTCCTTCCCACATTTATTTGTTAAAGAGAACTTATTAAAACTCTGAAAAATGCATTTGAGGGGCATTTATTTTAAATACTTACAGGATGATGTAGTCAAAAACATGTTTTAAAGATTTAGCAGAATCAAACATCCAAGATTAAAGCAAGCAGAGAGCCAATTAACTATGTTACACAGTAACAGGGCAGTCAATAAGTCGTAAAACCACCAAGTTGTCTTGGTGGTGAAATGTTTTTAATCATAACTAGATAAAAGCTGTTCAGAAGACATGCTCTATGCATTGAAAGTATCTTTAATGCACACATGTTTTAACTCTACTTTTTAAGGTACAGAATTTAAGGTCCGTTTGCAATAGCAGAAAGCCCTCCTTGTAAGAAATTCATATATATAATTTTTCAATTATAATGGAGAAAGGGCTCAGCAGTGCAGAAAAGGTAAATACAGGCAGACAGAACTTACTATAAACAATCTTTCAACCTATTAGAACTGATCTGACTCTAAAATTTATCATGTAAGCCTGTTTACTAAATATACATTTGAACACAGCCCTTTCTTTCCTAGAATATGATCTTATAGTGACCAAAATCTGGGCCAGTAACAACTTTGTCACTGACATTAAAGTGTTTGCAGTTCTGCACGTCCACAGCTGGTGGGTGACAGAACCTCCTGATGCTGAGTGCAGTTTTAAGCTAACTGTGGGTCCCACAGTTCTTTAATTTGTTCCATAGATGCAGCACAGACTATCCAAGTTCCTCTTCCAGAAAACATTCCGGTAATGGAACAGAAGGGAGGTAAAATGAGGTATTCCATTTATCTCATTGCCAGAGGAGCTTTTGAACAATGAACTTCATTTTTCCTTCCATTGCACTAAAACAAAACTCTGCTTCTTAAAAAAACATCTATGAAATTAGACCAGCACAACATTGGTGGCATGAACTAGAGAATTAGATTTGCTGTACTAGAAGGAAACAATTGAGGAAGATTACAAAAGGAAGGGCAAACTCAAAGTCTTCAGCTATCATTAAAACTATTCATATCCTTAGCAAGGCAGAAAATTGGATCGCTCTCCTTCTGTTCATAATTTAATGGCTTCTGTTCAGTCACAGCCCTACCTACCTGCTTAAAAGCAAATTGTATGTAGCAGTGATGCACATTCATTACCATCCTCTCTGCAGATAATTTGACAGTTCCATGGCATGGTGCCACGGTTGGTCATTAGCTCCATCCCAAGTATCACACTCTCCTGCAAGATGCTACAATGACAAAGAAATTGCCAGCAGCTCCGTTTGGCTTTCCTCATCTGGTCAGCATCCACTCCAAAGGGAAGTGCGCCAGGGATTTTATGAAGGGAAGCAGGCATGAAACAGTCTCACTGCTTTTGTGTGGGTTTTGTTTGTTTGTTTATTCGACTGGCTTTTTAAAAAGATTTAAATATTCACAGAATGAGCAGTTAACTGGAAATAATGAAGTGTGAAAAAGAACCTCTCACCCTTAAATATTGGAAATTGCCCCCATTTCCTCTGACCAGTTGGCTGCTTCTTAGCCACTTGTGGCTTTCTCAGGGGATTCGGGGAAGGCAGTAAAAAAAGACCTAGAGGATCTGTTATTCACTTCTCTATCTCCCTAATACAAGTTTGCCGTTATCCCAGTATGCTGCACCACCACAGCCTTTTGCATGCTAAGAGGTTAATAGCTGATTTAATAGCTGATCAGTCCAACAAGAAGTTTATTATAAAATTGATGCTACAAAAAACCCCCAAAAAACATAAAAAAAACAACAAAAACCCCCCCACCTCTAACTCCGTAATTTTCTGCCTTATTGTCAAATGCACCACCATTTAGACTTGATTTGCATGATTTACTGTGCATATGCTTTTTCTCTGTCTCCAAGCCCAGAATTATTTCCTATTGAGGCTATATCAGCTGCTGGTGCTTGCAGATTGTCTTTGTCCTTTCCAACCTGCAAAATATCATCTGCAGAATCCAAATCACTGTCTGCCTATTCTCTTATCTTCTACTTCTTTTACCCATCAATAGCCAAGCTGTGCTGTTCAGTAACTACAGCATATTGTAGGAAGAAACTGATAAGTACATCAAACAGCATTCACAGACTACACACAAACATATGCCACTGACATTTTTTATTGCCTGTGACAAGTCACCCATCCCCACTCAGTCTTTCCAGATGCATAATGCAGATTTCAAATGTGTGTCACTGGAGGTACTCTTTATTATAAAGAGCTTGTGCATATATAATCACAGCTAGGATTTGAAAAACATACGTGAACAAAAATTATATTTCTTTCTAGAATTAAAAAAAAATAAGTGATGACTATGAAACTATAAAATGGAAGAGCTAAATTTAATATTTAACTAAGGACTGATCAGACAGTGTCCTGTGATTTATTTCCTCTTAGCTAAGGTGTGGTAACTGGTCTTGTATGACTTCCACATCAGTTGCTCTGCAGAGGAATATCCACTTTGTGTAAAATTCAAATCACTGATGTGGCTTGTCCTCCAGGTGACAAGGAGTTCATACATAGTTGGTCAGTAACTGTGGATTTTCCCCTCAAAGAGGGGAAAACCTTTAAATTATTTGCTTGTTTTTGTGACCTCTTATTGCCATCTGAAACAATCTTTGTGTTTTTCTGAATACCTGCATATTTGCCAGTGACCACCACTCACTTAAATAGAAGTTTGCAAAGCTCACTTAAATAAGCTCACTTAAATAGAAGTTTGCAAAGCTTAAAGCAAATTTTCATCTCTTGGATGAAAATTGCTGCAGAAGCTGGTGAAGTGTCTGGAGCACAAATCTTATGAGGAGCATCTGAGGGAGCTGGGGGTGCTTAGCTTGGAGAAAAGGAGCCACAGGGGGACTTTATCACTTTCTTCAACTACCTGAAAGTAGGTTGTAGTGAGCTGAGGGTTGTCTCCTCTCCCAGGCAACCAGCAATAGAACAAAGGGAAAAGGTCTCAAGTTGCACCAGGTGAGGTTTACGTTGGATATTAGGAAAAATTTCTTTCTTGAAAAGGTTGTCAAGCACTGAAATGGGCTGCCAGGAAGTGGTGCAGGCACCGTTCCTGCAAGTGGTCAGAAGACATAGAGATGTGGCACTTGGAGGTGTGGTTGAACGTGGCAGTGCTAGGTTAATGCTTGGACTTGATGATCTCGGAGGTTTTTCCAGCCTCAGTAATTCTAGGATTCTATAGTTCTTTAGATTGAGTCTGCATTTGTAATACAAACTTTGAGTGTCATTCACTGCAAGAGAGGAATAAAATGTACTGGGCCAACTTGGACTGGTTAATTTCTTAATCCCCTCATAGGGTCCCCATGAGATTTTGGTCAATCACCTAAACTCTGGTTATAATTTCCCTCTGTCAAATGGCCTTTTTAATTATCCAGGTGCTGTTCTTCAGGCTTTTTGTAAATGACTAGAGAATCCAAGCCAAGACTACACTAAAGGTCACAACTCTGATGAGTCATGTACCTAAATCTGATCCAGTCAAATTTAGGTTTTACTGCAATATATCACCTAGATGATCAATTCTGTAGAAACATGTATCACATGTGTGCATTCAGTATTCCCACAGTGGCAAGACTGGAAAAATGTGATATAGGCTTTAATATTAATTCAAGATTATTGCAGATTAGATTTCACATATGTTTTGACTATGATTTTATTTTTCACTATTATTTTAGTTTGCCATATTCCACACACATTTAAAATGTTAACTAATCTTTTGCAACTGTTAATCTGCAATCATTTCCCTATTACTGTGCCCCAAAAAGAGACTGCAAAACATGAAAAGAATTATGAAAAGAAGGTAGAAGCGTCTGGTTTTTAGGTTTGGGCAGTGACTGACAAGCGTTTCTGTTGTTCATAAGGGGAAAACATCTGTAAAATTGTAAGCCATCAGGAACGATAACCTCTGCACTCTCACCCCATGCTGAGCTCCAGTAAATGAGTGCACCTATCTCTCTTGCCAAGTGTAATGCGATACAGATGTGAAGTTTCTACCATAAGCTGTTTGTCTGGCTTTGAAACTTCAAGACAGATTGGGAGGATTCTTAAAACAGCAAATGTGGTATCAAAACAGATTAAAATTAATCAAGTGAGAGGAGTAACCATGTATTTTATGTCAGTTTTGAAAGATTAAAGATTTTTAGATAATGAAAGAAAATACACACCAGTTTTTACCAGGGCTTTCAGAAAAGACTCCATCTGGGTCTTGAAGAATTGGATAAAGTCACCAGCTTCTGCTCAAGTTTGAAAAATTGAAACGAAAAAAGCTTAAACAAGTTTTGTCTGGATAGGCAATTAATACCTGCTGTAGCTGTACTGAATGAGACAGTAATGCAGGTATTACCAGCATGAAATATTACAGGATAATAAAATAAGTCAGCCCTCAATCTCACAAGTCATACAAAGCCCTGCAGTTGTGCTCAGATGGCCACATCACCAAACTGCAGCCACAAATGCTTCTCCAGTACTTTTCCCCCCCAGGCCCAAGGGTTGAGAGGAAACACATTCCACAAACCTTTTAATTTAGCTAGGCTCTTTTTAATGAGAAAGGATGTTTTTAAACAGACACGTGCCCTCGTTTTCCTTCCCCTTCTAGTGCTGGCACCAGCCAAATAAATATTATCAAAGGATTAAATATCTTGTGATATTTCATCTGAGTCTACCCAAAGTGCTTTACAAACTTTAATTAATCTCCCAGTGAGAGCAGCACTGATAGACTCATCTGGCAGCTGAGCAGGGCAGAGGCAGAGGGTCCAATTGCCTCTCACTGCTGCTCAAGGAACGAGCAGCAGGGCAGGCAGGAGGCAGCAGCAGCTCCCTGCCTGCATGGCTTTCCTGCTGCATTTTCTCAGGCTGTTGCAATTTATGCAAGGCAGCAAAGCCAAGGATTTCACGCTCATGTGGCAGTGGACCTTTAACTCCCTGTCCCCATTTAGTGATCCCCACAGCATCTCTGCCACCATGGGTGATGCAACAGCCGTGAGTGGCTCAGCCATGCCCAGGAGTCCCTGCAGGCTCCAGGCTCTCCTTGCACCTCCCCAGGGTTTGGATGGTGTCTCCCAGGGAGGACAGAGTCGGACAGAGCTCTTCAGCTTGCAGCAGAGCAGCCTGGCACAGCACGGGGCGTCTGAAGCCTCCCCTTCTGATGTCTCATTTAAGACTCTTGGGTTGCTTTATTTCTCTCTGTGTCAAAAATAATCACCAGCCTGCATGTGATCTCTCTGTACCTGAGACTACAAGGGTTTGGGCAGGGCTTTTTTTCTTTCCTTTTCTTCTTTACAAACATCTGTCAAAGACATAATTTATTACAATGAAAACCGTGAACATACAAACCAAAACTGACATCTCCTCACTTCAAATTCCTTTGTGCCTAGAAGACAGGAGATAGAAAGGCAATTGATAAGGGCAAACAAACCCATATTTTATATCTTTCTGCAGTCTTTCAGGCTGTAATGGGCTGTGGTCTGAAGCTCAGAGGACTTCAGCCTGATTTATATGCATTTTTTTAAGCAAGGCTCACTGTTTCAGATTTGTGGCAGGACAAGCAGCAAGAGGACTTGTATGAGGGGGGTCAGGTTATAAGCACAGAGCTGTGCACTGTTCCTCCTGGGGAGCCACTGAGTGAATTGTGGTTGGAGCAGGAGTTTTGGAGCATCCTGGTGTGGAACTTCTCACTGGGAGTTTTTTGTGATTCATTGACACGACAATCACCATAGAAAACAGTGTTGCTCCAGCATATTTGGGTTGACTTATTAGCAGCCTTGCCTCCTTTTCTTGTGTATTGTTTTGTTTCTATTTGCTTAGTTTTAATGGCCTCAGGTACATTTCTGCAGAGCCAGCAGCGATGACCTCTGAAGAAACATAAAATGCAGTTCCTACAGGAGCAGCCTTCATGCCCAGCTCTCTCCATGTCTTGAGCAAAGAGATGCCAGGCAGGAGCATCCAAGCGCCATTTCAGATTTGCCAGTGGAGGACTGTGCAGTTTATTCCCATGTCTAAGCAAGCTCCTGTGGTTTCTGGAGAATCACAGACCACAGGCTGGTAGAGCAAGAAATTACATGATGACAGAATAATGCACAGCACTAGCATTTTTCCAGGAAAATCCTGAATAATACAGGCTATGGAGGGGATATTCAGTCATCAGTTTTCAAGAGTCCTTGACACAGAATTTTAACCCAAACTATGGGCATTACAGAGACTGAAGTTTTAAAAACTGGTAGATTAAGCTGTCAGGACTCTTGGTTTTCCACTCTGAAATGTAGAGACAGGTGATGCCTGGAAATGGTTGCATAAATACATGTATATGTGACAGATTTGTTGTGCCACCCTGGTGGAGGATGGCTGTGCACACCTCAGCATAGCCTGCTGGCACTCTGCAGGAGTGGGAGTCCCTGGGAAATGAGGCTGTGGCATTGTCCTTGAGTGTTTTGATGGCATTGAATCACAACCATCAACCATGGCATGGAACAGGCTGCAACTCTTCCCTGAAAACTGGGCCTGGGTGTTGGCAATGAGCAATAAATTAGGGTTGTGGTGACATCATGGCTCTGATGTGCTTCATATCCAGTGATGCTGGGGTGGTATCACAGGATCATACAATCATAAAATAGCTTGGCACGGAAGGGACCATAAAAATCATCTCATTGCAGCCATGGGCAGGGATGCCTCTCATGGGATCAGACTGCCCAAGGCTCCATCCAGCTTGGCCTTGGAAAATAATCCTGTACCAGCTCTGAAGAGCTAAGCTCAGCCTTGTGGGGTCTGGATACATCACCCTCACTTTGGGAGGGTTTGATGGCAACAGGAGGTCTCACGTTCTCTCTCAGTCACTCATGCTACACGCCTGTGCCAAGCCTGTGCATCCTTTTCTGGATGTGAACAATAGCATCACACCACTGAACACTTGGGTCAGGAAGGAAACATTGCCTGATATTTCTGCCCTGACAAACAGATGTAAAGAAAAGCAGGCAGCTCTTTTCCTCCTCTGCAATTGTGAGAGGATTGTCCCTGTTGACAACATGAGTGACGTTTCTGCCTGTGTAATTCTTGGCAAACATAGCAGGAAGAAGAAAGGGTTGAGCCAGAACCCACATGTTCTACACCTTCTCAAGTTGAGCTGGCCATACATCTTCTCAGGAAATAAAAGCAGTAGTCTAGGAAGCAGCAGAATTCACAATAACAATAATATTATATGCAGGCAAAATGGGACAAACAAAGCAGGACATATAAATAGAAGGGGTAATTATCAATCTTTTGTGTATGTTTTGCAAAAGCTTTGCTGAATACTCTTTCTTATTACAAGGAATATAGATATTTAAGGATCTTTTCTTAAATTTCAAAATTGAGGCCAGATTCTCAGAGAATTTCAGTGAATTCTGAAAGACCACTTTGAGTCTTAAGTGGAAAATTACAAATCCTTCCATCCAGACTAAATTCTAAAAACTGCATAATTTCAGCCAAGGTGTGATTTGGGTGATATTAAGTTTCAGTGGATGTTTTCCAGTTCACTGAAATCTGAACAAGTCAAAAATAAAAATAAATTATCCACATTCACTGTCACCTAAGAGTAAACCTGAAGAGCATTCAACAGTGAAGCTGCAGAAGCAAGCAATCTAGAAATTCTCGCTTGACCTTATTTTCTTGAGCATTACTAAGTCTCAAACCAAGAGACTTTCTTATTGTCAGATATAACAAAGGATAGGAAAAATCACCCAACAGAATCAAAGTTTGATCTGGTTTTTTTTTTTTGTGTCAATGGTTGACACTCAGCAGTGGAAAATTTATTCACTTACTGCTATTCTTAGAGAAGTTGTTACTGGCACAGGACTAGAAAGGGAAAAAAAATTCTCATTTTGAATGAAATTTATAAACAAAACAGTGGGCAATAGTTGTGTTGCTGTAGCCAGATCAATTATGTAACAATTCAAGTAAGGCAAAAAAAATGTAATTTATTTCCTTTTAGCCAATGATGAACAAATAGATTTCATTTTGGGTTAAGGAAACCTTCTTTGATGATATGCCATTTGATGAAATGATAGCCAAATTGTGAGAATTTCACTTGAGTTTTGCCAGGTTTTGCAGCTGAAATAATGTTGTGTTTTAATACCTAATGCTTAATAGAACAGATTAGGGAATTGGCCAAAATATCTTCCTCAAATTCACAGGTGAATCAGTATTGTTTATTTGAGAGCTTTACAGCATTTTCAAGTGGTTTTATTTACTGTATTTTTCAGCCATAGTTTAGAAGGACCAATGTATAAAATAGTAAGTTGTCCATAAAATAAAATAAATTAGAGTGGGTTTATCTGGTCTTGCTGTCTAGTGTATACAAAATTCCTGAGCAGAGGACTTCCAGCCTCTCTTTAGAGTTCAGGTTTTCTTGGGTCTTTACAAAATGACATGCTGAAGAGTAAGTGGAAGGGAGGTAAATGGACATTTCTTCCTAAAGTAAAAATTGGTGTAAACAGAGCCTGGGTCTTGCTGAGAAGATACAGGAAACACTATAAATGTTTTTTTCCTAAAAAACCCATAAACATTGCTTGTTAAAATTACAATAGACAAACAAACAAACAAACAAACAAGATTGAAAGGGAAATGAGGCAAAATCCCCTCCTAACAAAGCACATCAAGTGCAGAACCTGGAATTCAGCTCACGTGGTTGGATTTTCAGCACCTTGCAGCCAGGCTGAGTTGCCTCAGGCTTTTTAGCACTCCTGCTCTGTCTCTGATCAGGACAGCTGCTATGAAAAGCTGGAGTGTAAAACAGACTTGCACAAGGGTAGCAATGAGCACAACTGTGCCCATTGTTTGGGCTCATAATGGCCATGCTCACTCTTGCTGGATACCTGGGGTTTGTTTCCTCTTGGGTCATTGCCAAAATGGGTCACAAAATGCAGCCATTTCCCTTATTTCATCTTGTTTCTATATTTTTTCCCCAGTATTTAAACAATGGTCATCTTTCTTATTTCCATAGTTCAGTTTTGAAGGGAAAACAGATCGGATGTGAAACCTGATTTTAAGTGAGGTCCTGAGTTTTTTTCCTATTTTTCCCTAGGGTTGGTGGAGTTGTGGGGAAATCAGATGACTTATACAAGGTCACAAAGCAAGTTCCATAGGTAGGCCTAGAATGAAGGATTCTTTTGGCTTGAAAGCAATTTAACTACTCAGCTCTTACTAATAGCTTTTTCTCTGGTCTCCAAATAAACAAAATACACTTCAGAATTTTGTTACTGGTTTTTTTTTTTCTTTTAATAAAAAATAATCGCTTTCTAAAAGATATCAAAATGCAAATAGGGAAAAAATCTCCATAAATTGCTGCATAGCTTTATTTGTCACTGTTATTTATTACAGTATTTGTATTAGTTATTCATGGAGGTTCTGGGTAAGCCTGAAGCCCATTGCTGAATAAAGCATTGAAATTAGCTCTTCTGCCCACCCCTGCACAATCTGACCCTCCTTTATTAACTCCCTTCATGAAATGCGCAAATCACTTTCTCTCTATGCCTCACATATCCCTATTCCATGCTTGGGGATCCATTTCCTCCCTGTTTTGTCCACCCAGCCTGCAAGACAACACATTTCCTCCCTGTTTCTTTTACAGAACGTGGTGTCTCTGCAGAGTCTTTTTGTGCTGCCATAACACAGCAATTATTTAAAATTTTTAAAAGTGAAAGATAATGAAAGGGTAAAGGTATGACACACTATATATTACAGCAGAAAGAGGCCTAAAGGACCAGTCATTATCCCCTGTACTATTTGTAATTAATGCCAGGAAAGGGATGATTCCTCTCCATAAGATCATCTATGACAACATGTTTAATTGCATCAATTCTATCTTCTGCTCTGACCATAACTGTCATTCTTCCAAATAATTCTCATACAGAGGCATTACCAGGAAATGCTGGCAGAGCCTTTCCCTGGTCTCCCAGGGGAACAAAATGCTCTCTCCTCTACCCCAGTGGCTCCCCAGGATTCTTAGGGTGTTGGGTACTTTCAGTCATAGGAGCTGTGCAATAAGCTGTGCAGGTATCCAGCAGTAAGGCCAACTGCAGTAGCCTGTGATTCATTTGAACTTTTAGACTAAGGTGTTTCAGGAGTGGGAGGATGAGCACAGCACAGAAGCCATGGACAGCAGTGGCAAGAAGAGGACAGGAATTAACTTTCTTACTTCTGTAAGGGCCATTTCTGAATTGGAAGCTGTGCTTTGGGAAAACCATCCTTCTGCTGGGATATCCATTCAGTGACAGGATGTCCAGGGACTGAGCTGAATGGGTAGGACAGGAAAACCTAAATCATTTCTTGGCTGGATCCCTCTTCACTACTTCCCCAGCTATTATGTTTTCCTTTTTTTTTTTTAACAGCTTTTCCTAGGTCTTTCCATTACAGGCCCAAGGCCACCAGATATTTTTCCCTTTTCATCCCTGAACAACACTTGAGCTCACCTTCTGCTCAAGACAAATACAGAGCTTGCTTACTTCTTTCTTTCTCCCAGTCAATTTTTACTCAGTGTTACTTCATTTAGCCCTGACTTTGGCTGTTCTTACCCTCTACTCTTTGTGGTGACCTATCAAAACTCAGCAGCAAAAGGTCTTTGTTATCCCCATTGCTACTTCTTGTTGAATTCTGAGATATAATTCTAAGGACCTGCTGCCTGACAACTTTTAACACTTCTAATTGCCTATCTTCTCTGTCATGGAGCCTTTTAACATTTCACTTCCCCCCCAAGGAAAATGTATCTTATTCACAGAAATTTGACCTTCAGCTCCTTTTGTCAATGCTGAAGGGAAGAAATCATTCAGACTGTCAGAAACATTATCAACCCAACTGCCACTAACTTCCCAGCCATGATTTTTAATCCCTGGATAGCCTCATTACCTTGCTGTTTTCTTCAGCTTTCTTGGGACAGAGAAACAAGGTTGTTAACCATAATTCCCTAGGATTTTTGTTTCATATGATCATGTCAGCAATCCTGGTAAACCTCTTCAGGTCTCCATCTTTTGAGTATCTTGGGCCTTAGGGCTGGGCTGAACTCTTGTGCTTCCCTCAGTTTCTGCCTCCCCTCAAAGACAACCCTGATTGAGAGACAAAATTCAGTTTGTATCTGAACATCACATACAGGTTAAAAAAATAAAGAAAATAATCTCTGCAGCATGGATTTCAACAACTGTATTAATTCAGAGCCACATCCATGCTCCAATTTTACTCCAAATTCAGTCTCGAAATTCACATATCACTTGGAGGTCAGTCCAGAGCTTCTGAAGAAACAAGTGTGGAGCCAAAGATTCCTCTTGTCCTCCCCATCAAACAACAGGAGGAGAAGCCAGTCTTTCTCCAGACCCTTAATGGCACAAATGTTCAACATGCAGAACACCATATTATCACATATTATGGCTGCATGCAGGTAGCAAGGTCAAGGGAAGGTTCTGCCCACAGGCAGTTCAAGGAGAAGGAGATGGGAAGGAGGTTCCTTGTGTCTCCCCAAGCACATGACAGGGATGCACCCCTGCCATTGCCTGGTCTGTGTAGGTGGTGATGTTCTGGATATAAATATGTGGTCATACCAGGAAGCTGTGGGTGAGCAGAAGGCTATAGCAACAGTCATGGTCAGCTCCAGCTGTGCTCCTCTTTCAATTGCTCTCCTTGACTCTTCAGCTGGTAGTGAGATTACTTCCAGCTAGACCTACATATGGCTTTGGAGCAGCTGGCAGCACTGGTAGGAACTGCAGGAAAATCACAGCTTCAGCACTGTGTCACATCAGGCACATAACAGAGCCTAGATATCACAGAAATCTGAAACTGGCTGTGGTGATCTTTACAGAGCTGCACTCATATGAAGCATGGCATGAGAGCCAGGTCCTTCTCCTGTGGCTCATTTTCAGGAAATGGGAATGACTGGGGTCATTTGGGAATGTTATCTACTCAATGGCATTGCAGCCTCTGGGATCACTCTCCCTCTTTCTGGGGCACAGCCTGCGTGGCTTTCAGGCTCTCTACATGAACTTTCCCCTTCACTTGCTCTGGGGTGCTGGGAACAGGTTGGTGGTTTAGGGAATAGAGCACTGTTTGCAGATGTTCTGAAAACCCCTCCAGACTATAAATGTCTATCACATGCTTGCATCTAACTACTGAAAATTTACTTGGCATCCTACATGATCCCTTCCAGGTCTGGCTCCTGTATCCACCAATAGCTCATGGTTTTTATATTATTATTGTTCTGTAGCACCTGCACTGCTGAAATGTGAAGAGAACATAAACAAGGGAAAAGGGGCAGGTACAGGAAATTAAATAAATTAGAACCAAACACTGAGAGGGAGTCTGAAGAACTCCTCCAAGTATGAGCCTAACTACAAACAAAAAGGGGTAGAAGGAGGTCAGTCTTTATAGACTGTCACAGAAATTTGTGGATTCCCTTCTGCCTTCAGTGACCAGTAGATCTATGAGTTTTAAACAGCACACAGGAGTTTCATCTTACATTTGAAGATGGGTTTATTTGCCCAGCCTCTGACAAATGAGAATACACCAGGTGTAAGGCAAGCCATTTGCTAAATGTGTATATCACAGAATATTCAGTGTACATTTTAGTCCTCTTGGTTTCTATCGTCTTTCTCTTTAATGCTTTATTTAATTTGCTTTGCATGGTATCCCAGTTTGCTATTTTGAACCTGATGGTTGGGGTCCTCTCTTTTGCTTTCCTCCATAGCTTTGATTGTCATTTTAATTCCTTCTGTAGAGTATTTCTGACCCCAACTAACATACTGAAGCTGAAATTGTCCTCTAACATTATTTTGTCAACCTCCTTTCCAAGTTACAGTCAGACCCAGCACTGTTTCTTTGCCTGTCAGCTGATGTCCAGATTGAATTAGAAAGCACTCTCATTCCAGATTTAGAAATATATTTCCTCTGCTTAATGCAATCTTGTCTGTGTCTGGGTAATTAAAATCATCTATTACTACCACTCAGGTTCATTTACATGTTTTATCTTTTAAAATTTATGCAATAATTACATAAAATACTATGCTCCAATGGGCCAGCTGGATGGAGTACAAATAGTATGAAACATCCTATTATGGAAACATACTTCCAGCTACAAGCACTGACTCAACCATTTCCAGGCTTTGCTATGATCACAACAGAATAATCTTCCACAAATAAATCAATATATATTTGTTTACATATCTGCTTCTTTCCTCTAAGACTGTAAAAAAAAATTCTGATGGGGCATTCCTGAACATAAGAACCTGAGAAAGAAGGCATTGCCTCGTCTTCTCCCCCATCCTAAGTGAGATGAAAATAGAAGTGTTGAAAAAAGCCCCCCGAAGCCCCCACATAAATGTGAAAGCAAGGTACCAAAAGATGGAAAAAGCAACCCTGAGAAAAAAACCCATCATTTTCCCACAACTGTTGTTTGCCCATGTTCCAAAGGTGAACCTCTTCACAATAGAAATATATTTTATTCCATTCGAAGTAATTAACTGCTATTATTAGCTTCAGTGTCTGCTTGCTTTTGAGATCTTCCTATTAAAACAGCACGTGATGAAGTTCTTTGTACACTGCTAACAGTAATTTAAGGGCTGGCTTTTTTTTTTTTTTGTGAGGAGATTTTTGTGAAGCTAGACTATTTCAGCAATCAACATGAAAAGATACTAGAATAATGAAACTCTTAAAGGTTCAATTTCCTGGGCATTACAGGTTTATTGTGAAATACAATAAATTATTTCAATTTTTAATGAGACCTCCTTGCTCTCCAGCACTAAAATTTAAAAATATTTTTCCATACATGTGGATAAGCTGTAAGTAATTTGATTTGGCAAGGCACAAAAGGTAAAACCATCTAAGCAACCTTAATTATTGAGTTACTTGTGAGACAATGCACCACATCTTAAGGGACCGAAAATTTTAGACTTTTCTTGAAAATAAATCAGCTGAGAAGATTATGCCAGGTACACTCAGTCTCCTTTCACAGTCCACCCCACTCCATTCATTCAGCTGCACACACTCATTTAAGAACAGGAAAAGATCTCTTGTGTTGAACCATTCAGCTTCTTTGTCAAAATGTGAAAAGATCCCAGTGCACTGCAGCCGTATGAGTGACTTTCCAAAGAAGAAAAAAATCTTCCCTGTGGACTTAAAGCTCTTCAAGCAGGAAAACCCAGAGCCTGTGAGCTGCAGAAAGTTTGTACATTGGAGCTGAGGTCAATTTTGTTTCTGAAGGCTGATCCAAGTGAGCGCAGATCCATCTGCTGAGCGCAGCAGTGGTGGAACATGGCAGCTGGAATGGCTGTATCTGTTCCATTAACATGTGCTCATGTTTTACCAAAGAGCTGCTAGTTAAAATATGCATCTTTCTCTTCTTCAGCTCCTCTCCTTCAAAGGCACAGTTATTCATCCTCCATTCCTTTTACAAACATGTGATGAATGCAGATCCAAATCCTTCTGCTTTTCTCGAGATCTGATCCTGACATCAAATCTCGAGGATCAAAGTAAAACATTCGTTAAGTCAGCCCGGCATTGCCATAATGAAATGGAATATGGTGCTTTAAACATCAAAAAACACCTTTCCCATGAAGGAAGGGAACATTCATTTCTCTTATTTACCTGATGGCTATGGATGTTGTCAGAAGTTATACCAGTCTGGGAAATGCAAATACAGTTTAGATATCTCAAAATATGAAGGGACAGACTGCTTATTAAGTAGCTGGGCTTTTATTTCCTTACCAAAACATGCCATCATGCTCTGGGTCCTCAGGGAGACATCTCCAGGAACCATAAAAATGCAATTCCTGGAACTAAGGATTTCAATATTTCATCTCTCTAGTGTTCAAGAAAACAACCTTTACAGTAAATGTAAGCCTGGGTGTTAAGTGCCAATTGACACTTGAATACAGCTGATTTTTGTGTCATTTTTATTAAATCTATGCAGGTCATAAATAAATACTTATATAATGTGGTAGTGTGGAGCTGAGGTGAAGTTCAGAAACCCACAACTAATTTTCAAATACACAAATTATTTCACTATACCAATAAATTTCTTTCACAGCATAAACGACGGGACAGGGGGAGATAGAAATCTTGAACATTGTATTTTTCTCTTTAATAAACATTTATTAAGAGAATGAGGACAATTGCATATACAGACAGTTAGCTATGCAGATAGAGGCCAGTTATAAATATGAGCAGTGACATCTTACAGCAGGGTGTGGGGGGAACATCCTGGGTAATCAATTTAAGCTGACAGTCAGTATCACGAGACACATGATATTAGCTACAGTGACAGAGTTATCTGGGTGAAAGAAGGGTCAGTTTCCACTAGGAAACCCCATTTTCCAGAGATTTGGGACCTGACACAATAATTGCTAAAACTTGGCATTGAAAAAAGTTTTCCATTCCCTAGTATAGTTTCCCCTTGAAGAACTGATGGCCAAAACTGAGATGGCTATTTTAGGATGGTTGAAGACGGAAAGGAGAGGGGAAAACCCCACCCATTAAAGCAATATCAGAGGTCTGTTTGCTTTCCACTAGCAAAGGGAGTTGCAGACTTCTGAAAACAACAAATGCTTGGAAACTATCAGTCACAGGCAGCTCGTGGTATAGGCAATGTTGTGTCCAGCACAAGGGATTGTGTACTTTGTTCCTAAAGAGGTAAAAACTAGAGCCAAAGAAAGAGGGGGAAAAAGAAGCTGCATTCCCCCACCCCTTACCCACAGACTCACCTCATCCCCTGATTTTTCCTCCCTCTCCAGACCTACTCTGCCATGGCCACAAAATCACTGCACTGCCAACAAATCACTGCACACATTGTCCAGACCCATTGCCTCATTGTTCTGAGGCAGAACTTCATCTCCACTGCTCAGAACCAGCAGTCTTATCTGTTTTTTAAAGCAGCCTGGATCAAGGCTTGGAGGATGGTGAAAGAAGATTATTAAAGGGCACCACCAGAGAGAAAGTTTATCACCCAAAGAGTAAAACAAACGTGACAGATGTGATGAGAGAGCAAGAGATAGGAGGACTGCTATCCCCAGTGAGGAGCCTATTAATTGCAATATGGGGAGATTAAGTGAGCAGCCAAAAGGTCAGGCAGCAAGACCTGGTCTCAAGACACCTCACCCAGTGCCACATCCACTAGACTTTCCTTCCTCCTGGGACACAGCAGAAGGTTTCTTTTCTGAGGAAGGACTGCAGAAATGGTTCTGGCTTTGCCATGCAGCCCGGCTGCTCACAAAGTTTCCAAGCTGTCACCAGAGCAAATTTACATAATTTACTATTAATTTAGTTCCAAGATGCATAATTTTATTTCATTCTTTATGCTTTCAAGGATTTTTATCTCAGAAATGCTCAATTTAAGAAGTAAATAGAATATTTTCTACTGCTGAAACCTTTAGGCAGTTAAATTTTACTCAGGCTGCTCTTGATTGCTATCAGCTGAAGGATTTAAGGAGGTCTTGATCAACGTGCAGTTTTAAAGATAAGGACTTGGTGAGGAAAAGCATCTGCAGCTTTAGAGGGTGAGGTGTATCCAAGGCTCTGAAGGCAGTCCAGTTGGGCTGTAAAACTGACAAAAGCAGGGTTTGTTAATGAGACTTTTGGCAAATCTGCTAATCCCAACCAAAATTTAGAGCAACTTCTCATCAAAATATCAGCTTTTCTGGTCCTAGTCCTAAGTAGATCTTGTAAATGTAAAAGGCAGTAAATAAAAAGCCAGTTTTTCTGGACTTTCCAACAGCTCCTTAAAGTGCTGAAGTTGCTTTGGCTTCTAAAAACGAACAGAAGGATCCAGGATATTTTGTTCCAAGCAGTTTTTTCAGCCCTGTCCTTACATTGCTGGGCTGCTGTCCTCGGCTGCTGAGCTGAATCCTCTCCAGACTGGTGCCACTATGCTCCCATTGGATACTTCAGCTGAAAATCATCCAGCTGGAATTTGGAAATATAATAGGAAAGAAGTGGGGGTTTTTGTTTGGTTTTTTTTTTTTTCCTCTCTAACTTTTGCATGAAATAGAGTTCTTTTCCTTTAAAGAGAGAAAATGGAGGTGTAGTCTGATATTGCAGGGGGTGTGAAAAACAACTCCATTCACATCCTCTGTAATATATAAACAGCACTGTGTGATTAGATAGCATTTCAAAAAAAAGTGAGTCATGAAGACACTGACACGTGTTGAAAGGTCAATGCTTAGCCTGCCACTTGCTCCCAAAATTCTGGCCAAAGAACTGGAATTCGTCACCACCTCAGCAATTAGAGACTTGTTCCACCTCTTAAGTAGACAGGGAGAGAAGCAGGAAAAAACTGCAGCAAGACCTTACATTTTTGAAATGCCACGGAGTTGTTGAGCTGCCTCACCCAAGTTTCCTTAGAACTTGCAAAGAGCAGGAAAGTTCAACTGACAGATGATTTGTTTTCTCTGTGCTCAGCCTCCAATATGCTCTTCCCTGTCTTGACTCAGAAAAGAGCTGTGTAAGAATACTAGCATGGCTTGTAATATTCTTTGCATTTCTGAATTTTAAACAGGAATTAGTGACCAGGACTGTGAGGTATTGTAATGATTTGAAATTTAGCAAACACGTGTCACATGGAGACAATAAAGTTCATGAATATTTTCAGCCATTTTTCACACTGGATATCTAATATGGAGATAAGCTTCAGCTGGGAGATGTATATACTGTTAATAACGTTGTTTGGGAGTGGTTAGGGAAAAAAACCAACCAAAAGATAAGCCCTCAGAAACTAATTATGCTGCTCAATTAATGGTTCTGGACCAGTTCTCATTTGGTTTTAAATCAGCATCACCCCCTAGAGTTACATCAGATACAGACCCAGCCCCAAATCCCTTTTCCTTCACTTGATGAATCAGTTCTGTTCTTGGGCTTCCCAATTACAGCAGTTCATTTATTTTGCTAGATCCATTTTAATTTACCTGTGAAACCAGGGCTTTTTCAATCTCCGTTACCATAACGGTGTCACACTAACACAGTTTCTAAAATGTAAATTGATTTGGTTTGATTGATTTTGTCTGACCTTTAAAAATGAATAAGCGTATTTCAATGGTGTAATAAACCACATTTGGGGAGTCTAAACACTCTAAAATACAACAAATGTGGATGGATTTGCTTAATAGAGCAGAGAGCTCAGAAAGTGGTCTCTGGGCTGACAAGCAGAAGTTTTGCAAGCTCTTAGAGTTCAGAAGACTGCAAAAATTTCAATGGGGAAAAAACCCTGCAGTTATGTGCAGTTGTTTTGCAATGTCATTTAGGGGTATACAAGCAGTGCCAGCAGGGCACATTCTCTGCTCTCAAGATAAGCAGGTCATTCCTGTGCATGGTGGATGCTTCCAGAAGCAAAGGAAAACCACTGTGTTGGAGGACCTGCCCCCTGCTCTACATTTCCTGTCCCACTCCATTTCCTCTAGAAAGCCAGAGATAGTAAAACCTCACAGAATGGAAAAGGAAGGAAAATACAGAGGTAATTAAAACTATTAAAATATTTTCCATGTCAGAGAGAAAATACAAGAAGGAGCTTTGCAACTAATAACCACACTGCCTTATCTTTTCGAACAAGTGATAAAACAAAAGAGAAAGCAGGTAATAAAAGGTACACTGAATGCAAAAAACAGTAACAGCCAAGGATGAGAGTGTAAAAGAAAGTGGAGCCATGGGATTTCAGGTTATTAAGGAGGAAAAAACCAGAAATCCTGTGCAGGAGATAGGCCACCAATCTTCATTTTGATTTCTAGCAGAAGTCTGGAACAAACTGTCCCCTGGAAGATAAGAGTGGATATGCAGCACAGGCTATAGATTTGTCATGAGCAAGCTGTGTCACATCTATCCAACTTTCCTCTGTGACCAGATTGAGGGCTGGGGGAGTGAGGGAGAAGCAACAGGCATATTTGACCTGAATAAGGCTTTTGACACTATCTCACATGACATTCTCATTAGCAAGCTAGGCAAATACTATCTTAATGAAATTGGTGTGAGAGGGGTGAAAAAGTGATTGGAAATCTATACTTACCAAGTACTTATCAATGGTTCATTATCCAAATGGAAGGGTGTATTGAGTGACATTCTGCAGGAGTCTGTCCTAAGTCTGCATTTATTCAATATTTTCATTAACAGGGATGATGGAATAGGAAGTATGTTTATTAAATTTGCAGAGGATATGGAGCAAGAAGGGACTACTGGCTCATTGAAAATTCGAAATGAACTTGTCTATGGAAGGGACATTCTGAAAATTAGCAGGAAGATGAATGGAATGATGTTTATTAGGGAGGAAAAGCAAAGTAAATAATATTTTGGCAGGAATGACCAACTGCACCTATCTGAGCTGGGTGGAAATAGGTTTGGCAACAATTTTATGGATGAAGACCTTGGGGTTATAGCAGATCAAAGGTGGCCATGAGCCACTGATGTCATTTCTAGTTCAGGCAGGAGTGCTGAGAGAAAGCACATCAAGTAATTCATGTATCTGACTCAGCACTGAGAAAGGTTCTGTGAGACTTTTGTTTTATTAGAGCACAGTGCTCTGAGGAAGATGCTGTCCAAAATGCAGCAGCAAAAGTGGTCACTAACACAATCAGTCGTGTGTGAGCAAAGAACTGGGGCTCTTTGTGTCACTGAAGAACTTCAGCATTTAAGAAGACCAAAGGCTGTTAGAGATAAGATAAAATATGGTCTGCTTTCCATGTCTGTGATGGCTGGAACCAGAAATTATGAGTCTAAATTGTTGATGAGGAAAATTCCTGTTAGACACAAGGGAAATTTTAATGGGAAGGACAGAAAAACTCTCAAATACAGTGCCTGCAATTTTATTGAATCTTCAAAATAATGTTTATAGATAAGCTGGACAATCAAGAGTTAAAAATAATGCAACTATAGATGATTTTGTCAGGGCATTAGGTGATGAACCTTCCCTTCCAGCTCTGTGATTTTATCAAGTGAAGTAATAGGCTTTCTAAAGAGATGGGGCTGAGCTAATGGAAATGGCAAACTTTGGAGATGTAATTTGGGTGAGTTGAGTGCTTTCCCATGCTGGAATTCAAAGAAATGGACAATGAAATTTTGAGAACATCAAAACTTATAATTAGTGCACATTTGTGGAAGGTCCCTATATGTAAAGAAAGTAAGAATGAGGAAGGAAAGGATAAATCTAGTAACTAGAGGCCAGATATTCTGATCTAGTATTTACGATATTTAAGAATAAATTCTGAAGGTAAAAAAGGCAAAATGAAACACAGAAAAAGTTTTATTGAAGGTAAGTTGTATCAAACTCAGACTTCTCACTCAGTAAGACAGTTATTTTTCCTTAGGAAGAAATGTCCCCTCAGCTCAATACCTGGGATATTAATGGTTAAGCTGAGCAAGCTGCAGATGAAAGCAAATCATTTAATTAGCAAGGAACTGACTAAAGGGGATATGGCAATGGATTAGAGGAAGTTTTTAGTGAAGCTCCAGAAGGCTAAGTCTTGGAATCACTTTTCACTAGGTGGTCTGGCTCTAAAAGTGTAAGTCTTTGCTGATGACACAGGGTTGGGAGGCATCACTGAGACACTGGAAAACAAAGAAAGAATTGTAGTAGTATGAAAAATGCTAGAAATGGAATGTGGTTTCCCAGCCAAGGCTCATGTCATGAATATGAAGACTGATGAGAGAGCTGATTAGAGAGTTCACGAGCTGGACACAGCAAAGAGGAAAATGCTCAGGGATTTCAGAAGAAAAAAACATTCTTCAATGAGTCATTAATGTGTCATGGACCGAGTAAGAAGAGCAGCTGAAATAATAGATGGTATCTGTTAAGATATTCCCAACATTAAGGAGGAAGCATGAGTGTCATTGTGCAAGGCACCGACAAGAACTCAGTCTGAAGACTGAGGATTTAAGGAGTGGATTGGGTCAGATAAAAGAGAATATATTTTAGGAGAGGAGATTGAAAGAGTTACTCTTCTGCAAATTACTGTAAAACAAAAACAGAATAGTAAAGGGAGTAAATTCACACTCAGAGAGATATTCATGCCAGTACCATGGTGATGCAAATTCCAGAATAAAAGGTGATTTTAGCTAAAGGACAGTGCTAACACAAGTAAAATCTTCATGAACCGTGAAGATTTTACTGTAGCTACCATTAAGGAACTTTCACCTCTGGAACAATATGCTGATATTGGCAGCTGTGTGGACCTGCTGTTGAATTTACTTAGAGTTTGATCTGCTTTTGAACAAGGATTCTAAGTCCTGTTTTATTATAGGATGGCAAACTAGACTCTCCCTTTGCACTTCCCAACTGTGTGCTCCCACAAACTTTTCCTTACATGGCTAGAATAAGAAAATGGTAAGAAATTTTGGAATGTGTGACTTTGAAAGAATAATGTAGTGATACTATGGTTAAGGGCCACACAAGTTTCATTGTTTTCAATCAATATGAAATTCCTCCCTAGCCTGACAGTCTCTCAAATCTGAATTCCCTAAGCAGTGGAAGGAGACAGCCTAATCCATATAACAGTGAGCTTTTGGGCCTGGAGGTGTCAAGGCAGTTTTACTTACCAAGAGGGGGAACATCAAATATCACACACTTGCTTCCCTTCCTGGCCCAGTGTAAGACATTTGTTGTGAGCAGCCTTGTGCAAAAGTAGCTATCCTCAAATCAGGGAGAATGGGATCATGTGTTACTCCAAAGCCAGATGGCAGTCAAAATGCCAATCAGAGCAAGTCCTGATTTCTGCTCATGTACTGTTATACATTGCCATATGCACAAGTCTAGATTTCCTCCACAAACCCATCATGAGCTATTTCCTGTTAATTATTTACAGTATGTAGCTGATTACCTAAGAACAGCCCTCACTTCTGCTCAATTACACAACTCAGACTTTTAGATACAAGAAGAATAAACAACACAAGGTAAGCACCTAACATAATAACCAGCTTATGTCCTACTTCACTTATTAATATGTTTCCACATGTAAAGGCAAACATTATTATTGCTTAGAGAATAAGTATTCCAGAGCAATAATGCCAAGCAAACAGACCTGTGGCACACGCTCTCAGCAATGTCAAATAAGAAGGGATTTGATCATGGTCAAACTGAGTAGTTGGCCAGAAATCCAGGCGACATTTATTTTGGAAGCTTTCTAACAGCTGTCCCGCTGGGTCCACTTTATGATAAGTGTCTCTAATATGTGACAGTGCTGGTCAAACACCAGAAATAAACTGTTTGCTCTTTCCAAAAAATCCAGCCAGCTGGTCAGAGAATAAAGGAATTTAATAATGAGAAGATTCATAATTTCCCTCTGCCTTCTGTATGGAAATATTTTGGCTACATTTAATTCTCTCTAGAATTTTAGATTTTGAATATAAATTACAAACTTTTAATGTAACAATTACACAGACAATATTTTGACTACTGTGTTTAACATAGAGATGTTTAAAAAAAGTCTTCAGAGTAACAGAGAGTTAGTTTTAAAAGTATATCTGTAGTTAAATATGGGAATTCTCAGTGTCTCGTGGATTTTAGAAACTCCATACTGCATATGCCAACAGTATGACAACATAGGAACGTCCATAACAAGTTAAAATAAAAATCCACCCAGCCCAATAGTGTCTTCAGGAATGTCCAGCACTAGATGCTAAGGCAAGAAACAGGACTGTTATAAGTTGGCATAAACCCTCCACATCAGCATCAATCAAAGTAAACAGGTGGGGAACAGCAAATAAAATAAACAGAAAAATAAGCATGAGAATAGCAAAACCAAAGGAAGTAAAAAAAAAAAAAAAAGAAAAAGAAAAAGAAATTGAAAAGATAAAAATTTTAAAAGCCAAGGGCCTACATTCCTTAAATTACATCATGCTGAAAACCCCCCAAAATGTAGGCTGTGTCCAGTATATATTTTTAAAATTCTATTAAAAAACCCAACTCTATATGCTATTCTAGCAAGCACCCCAGAGGCCTATTAGCAACCTACCCAAATTCACTTCAAGGCGATACTCCTGTAACTGGAATCAGCTGTCTCATTGCTTCTGTGCAAGCCAGCACACTTGGATTCAATCAGAAGACTATTTGCTCAGAAAGCTGGGAAAACAGGGGAATTGCTCTTGAGACCTGTAAAAAGGCTGTCACAGCTCTTGGGCTCAGAGAGCTGAAAGCCAGGAGCACAAGAGTAGCTCAGCCCCTATAGAGGCTCCAGGTGCCCTTTGCATGCCTCTGCTAAATCCTATGCTCTGCAAAGGCACCCAGGTGTGTCCTGAAACAGTGGGCACTGTATTTGCCATAACAGCTCCTTCTTGCTGTATCCATCCTGAAGTTATTGCCCTGGCTCTACCATGCCCTTCTCTGCCTTTCCAATGTTGTTTTTAAATCACAGATATCAGAACCATACCTTGTCCTCAGTGTTAGGCTGCCCAGTGCCAGAGGCAGAGCTAAAACCACCCCTTTGCTCCTACCTCTCTCCTCCTGTGCATAGAGCCATGGCTTTTGTTAGACCTTTTTGCCACTGCAGAAGAATCATGCACAGTTTTCCCCTGTCAAGGGATTTTTAAACCCTGTCCATCATGAGATTTGGATTTATGACAGAGTTCAATGCCAGTTGGCTTCAACGGTCATTGAATTGCACTCTGGAGGATTTCTGAGACACAAACAGCAGAATGAATTGGAGTATTGCACCCCTAGAGACTGGCTCTAAGACAGTGTTATGTCTTCTGTTGGCTGCAAAGCTGCACAATGGATGAGTAATTTGCACTACTGTGGGAGAACTGTATTCCAGTAATCAGGTTTTCAGCTTTAAAAAGCCAGGCTTTCACCTTGCCTTCAGAAGAGAAAAAAATTAAATGGTGAAATGTTTCCATTCAAATCACCAGTACCTATGTACAAAAGGCAGAACTCTGATTTACACAAAAATTGTATTTCATTCTTAGTAGGAAAGGGAAAAAGTCTGATCTGGAACCTGCTGAGTTTCCCCAGCCAACAGAGCAGAAATAGAATATGTAGGCACAGAGACTTTGCAACTTTGCAAGCATGTTGTGAGTAGCTATTGAAGGCAAGGATTTTGTGAGAAAACTGGAATCTGCTCATTACAAGCTAAGTAAAAGCTTCTTCAGCTGCAGCCAACTGCAGTTTAATTTAAACTGCATTCACGCTGACAAAAGCATAGTGGCTAAATTGCTTGCTCTAATCATAGCCTGCCCGTGTACTTTGCTTACAGATGGTCATTAATATCATAATGATGACCTGTGACAGACAGGCTGCAGTGTGTGCAACTATCCTATTTAGTTGAGCCAGGATGGATTGTCCACTGTAATTCAGCACTGAATGAGTGGGGCGTTTAAAGAGAACAGTAATGTGAGCTGTGCTCTGTGTGAGAAAACAACAGGCAGCTCGAGATGGCTCTGCTAAAAAGGGTGTTTTCTACTTGTGTGTTTTCAGTGGGGAGCATCTTGAAGCTTGGGGTCATATATAGAAATATGAGACAAAGAAAAACAGAACTAGTCCATTTTGTCCTCATGATATTTTCTCAAGTTATTTGACACATTGGATTAGCTTTCTGGGACAGCTTTGGTTACAGAATCACCATGCCTGGTGACAAATCCTGTCATACTTTCTTTTAAATGGGAATGAAGAACAGAGCCTCTTACAAAACTGGAGTCTTCAGAAGCTCCTCTGCCCCTTTTAAAAGGGAGATATTCCTATTCTCCTGTCCTTACACTTCACTGGAATATTGCTCTGAAAGGCTCTTACAGGCTGCTTTGGCTCTGATCCTCTCACTTAGCTGCTTTGTACTGTTGAATATTTGTTCAGTTTTACTGGTGGAGTGAGCCCTTCATTCTAAATTCAAGACTTCAGACCAAAGTAAACTACCCACAAAGCTAATAAAACTGTGCTTTTATGAACCCTGTTCCTACATCCTGAATCTTCTGACTCTTATTATGTTCACAGTAGAAACCTGAGTGAATGATTTGGTCTAACAGGATACTGATTGCAAAGCAAGCAGGAACATCTGGTACCTGAACTAAAGAGAGCTTAGAAATATCATTATTCTGTTAAACTTCTTTGTGTGCTCTGCCTCTCTGAAGACTATAAGGTTTAAAGTGATTATTAATGTGGCACTACATGAGAAACTGAGTAAAGGTGGCTCTTCTAAGCTAAATAGTTCCACCAACCTCAGTAGGCCTAGAGTGTGGTAAGATAGGAAAAGGCTGTGAGCAACCTAGACCTAAATAAGCTACAGCTTAGCCCCTAAACAAGAGAGATAAACAACTTTGTTAGAGAATGAGGCAGAGAATGCAGAAGTGTATGACTGATTAGAAAAAGCACCTGTGGATAGTTTGCTAACCAACTATAATGTAGTAAGGAGCACCTGTTGTGCATGTGAAGCTAGAGTATAAAAAGGTGTACCAGGGACTAAGAAAGGGCTGATGCCTGCCATTGTGGTGAGTGTCAGCTGTGAGCCCACTGTCACTAGAGAACAGAAGAACATGGGGAAACTGGATAATGTTTCCCCCAATAATCCCTCTTAATCTGCAGCCCCTGCATCTCAGAGTTCATCCAAGACAGAGATAATTCCTGTGACTCACGAGTGTTATGTCTTCTGTCCAGTCTGCCTTGAAATTTCACCTTCCATGGTGTCCTGTGGTAAGAGCTACTTCATTTAAATTATGTATTTCGTGAACAACTTCCTCTTTTAGTTTGTATTCTGAACTTCCTAACTACTGGCTTCATATAAGACCTGCTGGTTCTTATTTTGGAACTCGTGTTGTCCCTGCTTTACAAACCTTGCCTGGCTGTACAGGTAGGCAGGTCACACAATTTTATGATTTGCGTTACACAGAGAGCAATCTATTTTGTATTTTGGATTTGTTGGCACGCAATCAAATTGCTAGCATCATACAGAAGTTCACCTTTCAACAGCTCAACCTGTTTTATTTATGATTAAATATCTTATCACATATATGGTAATAATATGTTTTACATATGTATATAGACTAATATATATAATCATAGTAATACTCTCCCTTTTTGTCCTGTCTGAGAAGCCAGAGACAGATATATAATTGAATCCTGCTCTCCAAAAGGAAAAGAATGTTTTGCTACTTTTGTGATGGCATTTCAATGACCAGCAAAATATCTGTAAAATTCACACAAAAATATTTAATCTAGAAATTTAAAATTTTGCATCCAATTCTTCATTTTCCTGGTATTTCACAAAACCAAAAGTCCAGAAAATTTCAAAGCTCAAAACCCCTTTTGCTCTGCCCCTTCTTCTGCCTGCAGGATGTTGGGAGGAGGTGCTATACCTGGGATTCACTTGTGTAATAGGTGTCTGAGAAAAGGAAACTCTGGTCGTTTCTCTCATCAGAATATGACAGCCCAGCCACTTTCTGTGTTCTCTCACTCTAATACTATGTCAGTTCTACTTAGGCTTCCCTTATCAGATGACATCTGCAGTGCCCTTTCTGTGGTGACACATCATTGGAAAGATGGAGAGTCTTGAGTGGATGTCATTGCCTCTCTCATTAGCCATCACACTCTCATCTGAAGCAGTAAGCATGTTTTCTGTCTGCTCACTGGTGTCACTAACCCTTTATTTAACAGCAATTCTTGCTGCCTTAAAAGTAATTCCCATGAAGGATGATAAGGAATCTTGAGTTGCATGAAGTGCTGCTGTTGCTGCTTGTGGATGTGCTGGTTGGATTGACTGGGGTCACCAAAATTTCAAGACACATACACAGAGGTACCTTGTAAAAGCTCTCACATGCCATGACAGTGAGGCTGGTTCCCAGCTGCATATTAGACACCAGTTGTGACTTTCAAACAGCAAGTTAAATGCCATGAAGAATTCCTGGAGGTGACACATTTCATATATTAGAGTGGGTCGAGTCCCAGTATATGTTCCCAACTATCAGTTCCCAACAGCTATGAGTGAGTTGCTGGATGATGTGGCAAAAGCACTTCCTTTAGTTTGAAGCTACAAGACTGAGTAGCTCTGTGCTCTGGATAAGAATCACAACTGGTCAAATACTGAAATAATTGTTTGTGAAAATTTTTCATTTTGTTTTGTTTGCTTTAGATCCCTGCTTGCTGGTCATAGTGTTGATACATAATCAGATACCTCTAGGATATCTCTGGGACTGTTTGTTAATCCCAAAAGTTTTGTGCATTTTAGCATGAATTATTGTTTGTTCAGAAAAAAAATCTACTGAAGTGTGTTATGCCTTATTTATCAGAGGAAGTAAAACTGTGAGCAGATTGCATAGCACACTTTGTGTGTGTAGGGATAATAACCAAAGCCTATCATCTTTGAAGCAGAAGCATACACCCAGAAAATTCTCCACCATAACTATTTCTGTGTGGGGAAGATGCTTTCCACAAGTCTGGATTATTCTGTGAAACAATTAACTAATCCAAAGAAAAAGGACTGTGTTATTAAAGAAGGTTATTTGTAAATAGTAAAACAATTAATCAGAAGTGGAGATACAGTATTTCCACCTTAGTGTTTCAATTTGGATGTAACCTGAACACATGCAGGTGTGAGCCCTTCCATGTAACTGAGGTTTTCTATGAGTCAAAAATCAGGTTTAAACTGTTTGCAGATTTAGTGGAGACAGGCAAACAAATGTCTTTGGATTATTTAATGCTACTGCAAAATAAGACAGTCAAATATCAGTGTTTCACTAGAGAACTCGCAATTCACCAAATTGAGCTGGACCAAATCCCCTGCAGCTACAAGCCACAGGGGCTCTGCTGGAATCCACATAGATACATCCATTCCAACCCAGATTTGAACTATAAGCCTTAAATCTAGTTTAAGAATTTAAATGCTTCACAGTATGGGGTGTTTTAAGTTTTTAACCCATAGTCTTTTCACTGCCACAGTACTTGTGTTGGTTGTCCATTGCACAGAAAAGCTACTGAAAAAGCAGAAAATAGTTGAATAACTTATTGAACCCTAGGTATGGTAGCTGCAGGGCAATGCACAGAAACTGTTTTTCTGCAACCCACAGTAAAGCTGCTGTCAGGAAAATGGAAATTCTTCTTGCTACTGCAATCTTAGACATCACTTGTAATAGGGGGAAGAGAACAATTTTCAGAGACAAGCCTGATCTTTGAAGTGATAGAATCTTTTTTATCTTCCCTTTGGAACACAGGGGGACATTAGATGCCCAGATAATACCATTTCCACTGGAAGTGTCTGATAAAGGTTGGTGTGTTTGCAACCCCAGGGCAGAGCACTCCTTTCAGACAAAGCTTCTGGTTTCAAGTCACTCTCCATGTTGCATTTTCTTTCCTGTGCACTCAAAAATCCGTTTATAGCTCTTATGTGACGTCCAGTGAAAAGTAACAACTCTGGGTCAGTTCCTCAGGTGGCATAAATCAATGTGTCTGCCCTGACTTCAGTATTGCCATCAAACGTAGCTGAAGGTCTGGCTCTGCTGACATTTAATTCCTGCGTTGGAACACAAATACGTGCACAAACACTGAGAGCCCTTAAATGGTTTTATTCAGGGGGAAAAGTACTCACTTTACCAGAATCTAACAGCCCTCTAGCTTTCAGCTCTTTCTAAATAACTCAGACAAGGAAATCAATCAACACACTTTTTTTTCCAGGCTTACAACAAAGTGCAGTAGATTTACTCTAAGTACTAGATTTTTTTTTTCCTGCTGGTATATGTGTGTATCTGAGGCAAAACATAAATAACATAAAAGTTCCAGTTAATATACCTCTGAGCAGGAATATGTTTTTTCTTTTATTTATGGTTTTCATGGCTCTGTTCAGGCAGTGACATTATTCATCTCTTTATTCTCAGTTCAGCAGATCTGTCTGCAGGTGACACGCAGAGCAAGTGTATAATCTGGAGTGCATGACAGGAAAGCCAGGTGAATAAAACAACACCCATTTGCAATGTGGTAGAAGATTTTAATCCTGAATTTCTCACGTTATTCTTCCAGTCCCCTGTCTGCAGGGCTGGCGGTGTCTGGTCTGGGGGGTAATCACCCAAAACACACTGAGCTCATCAGGGTTTGATAAAGCCACAGCAAAGGCAGGTCAGGGCACACAGCTGGGAGGGATTAGGACAGTGATAGCTGGGGCTCTGCCACTGATCCCAGTAATGGGCACAGGGAACAGCCAGGGGAGCCATTTGCCATGGAAAATGAGAGGCTGCAGCAAGGACAGTAATCCAGAGAGTCTGTGCTTAAGCATCCATACTGCTCCCTGTCAGCCAAACCTGCTTTGTGCCTTTACTGCAGAGGACAACATAATGAGGCTCCCACAGCTAAGCTTTGGGGAAAAGTCTGGAACTGGGAAAGGAGGCACCTTTTTGCCCTGTTCCCCAGTGCCAACCATCCATGGAAACACTGCCAGGCACTTCAATTTGCTATAGTGCCAAATGCTCCTGGGCTGGGCAGGTTTCCTCTTTTCTTTGCCTTTCTATTAAAAACAAACAGCAAAGCCCATGGCTCATATTTTTAGCTGAATGCTTTCCTTAGTCTGTAGTTCTGACCCAAAAAAAAAATCTCACTTTTTTTTTTGACCCTGGGATCTTGGGTTTCTTGGCTGCACAAAAGACAAAAAGGACACCATGCAGCAGGACCCTGCTGTGTCTGAAGAACATGGATGATGAAGTCTTTGCTGCCTGAGAAGCAAATTTATTAGGAAGATAAAGAGAGGCCATGATAGATTAAATGTTGCTGAGAGATGAAGTAGATGTCCTTAAGGGTCTGGGCAATTTCTTCATCCCAGGAAATGGAGGACCTGTAATATTCCAGAGTCCATGCTTTCCTTGAGGGGAATAGAAATGCTAAAGAAAAAGCCCTCACTGCAGAAGAGAAGATAATAAGGCAATTAAAGCTCTCAGTACTATTAAAAAGTTGACAAAGCACCAGGATTAGATGAAATACATCACTGAAATCAGTGTAGAAAGAGCAAATAAAATCGAAAAGCCTTTGGAGAAGAATTTTGATTGCTTACTAATGGCAATGCTAGTACCAGAGGATAAGGTAATTTCTGTACGTAAGGAAGGACAAGGTTAAAAATGGGCACATTTCACCTGAATTTCAGGAAATTAGTCAATAATGTATCTCAGGATGAATTGATTTGAAAGGTCAAGCAGGATGGTGACATTGCTGCAAGTGGGAAAATTAGCAAAACTGGTCAGGAATTACCCTCTATCTGGCAGCCAAAGGTTCTAATAAGGTGGTAGGAAGCATTAAGAGACAGCAATCTATATTATCAAAATTCATAAATAGGCCATCCTCTCTGACCACATTCTTTATGCTCCAAATACTCTGTAAGAGCCAGAAAGGTTATCTGCATTCATCAGTGTACCCTCAATAAATTTGCAAAGGTCACAGAGCTGGGAGGAGTGGCTGATACACCAGAGGGTAATGCTGAGAATGTTCAGGGGGATCTGATATGTGTATATAAATACCTGATGGGAGGCTAAAAGTCGGACAGAGCCAGGCCCTTTGCAGTGCTGTCCAGTGACAGGACCAGAGGGCACAAATTGAAATAGAGCAGATATAGTGTGAGCATCAGGAAAAGATCTTTTACTGTGATGGTGAGCAGTGGAACAGGTTGGCCAAAAAGGTTGTGGAGTCTCCCACCTCAGGCTTACTCAAAAGCCATATGGACACCATCCTGGGCAGACTGCTCTAGGGGACCGTGCCTGAGAAAGGTAGTTGGACCAGATGACTTCCAGAGGTGCCTTATACCTGTAACCTGTCTGTGATCCTGTGAGCTGTGGTTTCTGATGTTTTTCTGGCTGTTTTACATTATCTGAGTACCAAACGATACCAGAAATTAGCCTAACGGAGATCAGATGAAGGACAATTTATCAGATATGGTTCTGCCTCCTGTCTCTGACCCCAGGTGTTCCTCAGTGACAGAAAAAAAATAGAGGATGCTCAGTCCCACCCAGTGGTTCAGCCTTGCCCCATTTTGGTGTACTCTAGTTAACATACAAATATAAACTAGGTTGTCACCCACCTCAATAGGCACTGGTTTCTCCCTGGGCTTTGTGCTCACTGGGAGAAGAAAAACCACAAAGGGTCTTCCAGATAGACTTTTGTTTCTTTTCCCCTCAAAACCAGGAATATCTAGTGGAGTGCTTACTTCTGTCAAAGTTGTTTGATTTTCTCATCTGGTGAAAAACCATCAGGTCAGCTAAAAGAACTGATTTGTAATGCGTGAAAGAGTCCCAAACACATATTTTTCTAAATAACTGAAAACTTGTTCTTGTTCTAAATCTTACCTAAAAAAAAACCAGTAAGCACAGACTTTATAAGAAAATATAGTCTTAGACTTTTCCATGATAATAAGTACTGAAAAGTAATTAGCAATTCCATTAAGAAAACGTTGTTTTCCAAATGAAAAGTGGTTATTTCAGTTTCCCAAACTGTGAAGAAAAAAATAATATGACTGGAAAACAAAATGCAGTATATTTAGAGATCTTGGCAAATGGATATTACGGGATTGTTTCCATATTTAGAACCATCTTTTCATATTTTGAATACTGCTGGAAAGAAGGCATATGATTATCACCTGCAAATGCTATTTTCTAGAGACAGAGCAATGTGGGATATAATTAAAAGTTGTAGAGCAAAGTTTCTAAAAGAAAATTCAGATAATCATAAAAATCCCTGATAGCAAGGACTAAATGAGTTCTGTGGAATACCAACTAAAAAAAACATTTCAGGACCATATCTGAGAACATATGATATGTTAAAAATTAAATTCCATTCTACATGGGAACCTTTTTCCACTGACAAAGGAATGAATTTGATGGCTTAATGAGATTTTTCCATCTCTAATGTTTATGATTCAGTATATTAAATATGACCTAATTTCTATGATATATGATGCATAGAGGAAGCATATGAGATCCTGGAAGAAAAAAAAAAAAAATCGATTGATTGGTGGGAATAGATGACTCAAGGACCAGAGAAATTTAATCGGAGAACCATCAAGGTGTCACAGAGAGAAATGGGACTTTCTGAGTTTTCAAAGCCACCTTGGCCATATTACCACACAGTGTCTTTCCCTGTTCATTGGTGTAATGATGAATAAGTTCTCTTTGTGCATCACCAAACTGAAGTCTTCCACTTCCAGAAAGTCTGGGTAAATCATGGGCATGGCTGGGAGGTGCAGATGGGGCTGCAGACTGGAAAGCAGGTGCCCATGACCCTCCATTCCCCATTTATTCTGCTAATCAGACAGCAGCTCTGAACTTGTTTATGGAAAGCACTGGAGGCAGCAAGCAGAGACCCTGCAAAAGGTGCTCATCCCAAAATGGGTCATCACAGAAACTGTGCAGAGAGGCAGCAGACAGCCAAGGACACAATTGGACTGAAGAGTTTATACCTTCACTTTTCCCAACCAAACAGACTCGATGCTCTCTTTTGGAGCACAGGGTGGTCTGAGGGGATGTGTGATATTGCAGGCCTTGTGAGAGAATCCCTTTGCCCCCAGAGCCCACAGGAGTGGGTTGGAGGAGATGCCATCCCACTGCTGAAGGCTGCTCAGGGTAATTGCTCTCTTGCTGTCTGGCTGATGAAGCTCGCACAGGATGGTGTGAGAACAGTGAACTGCCCCCTTGCTCTAGGACACAATCAATACTGAATTAGCCTTTAATTACAAGTCTTTTAATTATTCAGTGTTGACTTATGGTATGAAGCAGCAGCTGTAAATCTTTCTAAAGCAAAAGCTTTGATTCCTGGTATTCTGTCATTATCTCCCATACTATCTTCGTGCAGGAAAATGTAAGAACTCTATTGACGTAATTTCATAATTTTAACAAGAGTAATCTAGGATCCATGCTGCTGCTCAGCAAGGGCCATAATAAATTTTAAAGCCTCTGGCCGTTCCTAGGTGGCATTACCAAGCAGAAAACGATTTGCCTGAAGTTTGATAGATCTTAATCGATTTCACTGTAGCAGAGAATAATTTTTATCTCCAGTTCATGAAAAAGTCTGCACCAAATTGCTCTGAAAGTAGGTATAGAGAACTACAGCATTGGTTCCAACATAATACAGTCCTGAGCCTAAATCTATCTCTGCCTAGACTAGATGTGAGAATCCTTGTTTTTTAAAAAAGATGAGGTTTGATATTCATTGATTATGCACTCAGGGAGATATCTTTAAGCGATAGAAATATCTCTAATACATCAAATATCTATACCTACTTAAATATCTACAGAGAGAGAAAGGTCTTTTTTACCCTGGCTCTTTACTCTTAGTAAAAGTAGTACAGACTTTTACCCTTATTTCATACATTGCAATAAAAGATAAAGCAATGGAGAAAGTGAACCTTGTGACACTTGTGCCAAAATGTTAAAAGAATTTTGAAAGTGTTTTCTGCAAGTCCTAATGGCGTGAATTTCAAAGAGTGGTGGTCTTCTGTGTGAAAATAATTTCTTGAATCAATATTTCTGCATTGAGACTGCTGCAGCTGGCTTGGGACGTTGGCTTGCTTCCCACAAACAGGGAAGGGGATGCACCCTCCCTCTTACAGACCCACAGCCCAGGCTGGTACAGACATCCCACTCTAAAATGAGATACATTCTACTGGTTTGGAGACCTAGCAGAGATCAGGAACTAGATGTGATATTGAAAATTTCTGCAAGTATTCTGATGTGTTTGGGGTGTTGAGATACCAGCCTGCGCCTTCCTGTGGCATGGGGTGAAAGGAGGTCCTACATTTTCTGCATCTGTTTCTATCAGACCTGCCCCATTCCCTTCTGGAGTTTCTACATTTGCTCAGAACTGGAAAGCAGATAAACAAACCAAAAAACTTGAGGAAAAAAAAAAAAAAAAGACTTTTTTCTGAGACTGAGGACTTGAGTGCTGGGTTTGGCTGCATTGGCTTCTCCAAACCTGACCCTGCATCCTTGACACAACAAATGTGCAAAAGACAAAGTAGCTGAGCTGCAAGATTCAGCAGTTGTATCCTCTCAGTGATGGGTCTAGTTTTACAACTCACTGGCATTTATCAGGATGATTGCTCTGCTCTGCTCATAATAGCAGTCTATTATTTCTCACATTCTATAAATACCAGAAAGAAAGAAGTTTCTTGAAAAAGCATCAGTAAATAAATCCCTCTGCCAAAAGTTTATCAATTGTGTGTCACTGTGCATATCCCAGCAGCAGCAGTTCAAACATTAATGACTTAGCCTTCCTTAATCACTTTTTTAATTACAAAAACCAGACAGAGCTTATTATCAACAAATTACTTGGTATAACGTTATTGTTCCTTCTCAAATCAAGATCATGTTGGATGTGTTAAAAATGCATAAATAAAGCCAACACCAAACATTTGCATAGCTTGAATTTATTCAACATTTGGCTTTTATGGGCGTTCTCAAAGCAGTGATTTTTAGGTTATTTTTCAATCTTGTACTCTATTATCTTCTGTGGTCCAACATGGAGCTTCATTCCAGTTGAAGGCAAGGGCATAAAGTGGTAATCCACTGGTACATTCTTTGCTGTGTCTCATTAAAACCGACAAGAAATAATTACTTCATACTTGTTCTCATTAACAGCTAAAATTGTCTTCCACTTTCTTATATGAGCAATAATTTACATTTAGTACTAAATCCATTAACTGGTGTCAGGTCCTCGGGTCAGAAGTCTCATTTTCCAACTTCTCAACTCTTTTCCCCATCTCAGGAGGACAGTTCCTGCTTCCACACAGCAAGGGGTGCTGGCAGCAACATCACTGTGTGATCTGCTCATACAGGCTATATGCATCAGTAATAATGGGAAAATGAATGATCATGATCATTGATCCATATTTGCTATCCTGTTATATCCATATTTGCTTTGTTACTACCATAAGAGTGATATATGGTCACTGATTAAAATCCCAGGGAGCTGAGACCAACTTTTTCCTGATCCTTAAAAATGTAGAGTTCTAGAGAAAGGGATGGGAAATGCAAGAGTGTCAGTATTATATGACCCTGAAATGAATTCTCAGAGGAAATGAATACTTGCACAGAACAAAAAGACTGAAAATTTAACCTAGACTGTACATTTCATGCCTCTCCCACAGATTTTGTTGAATTGCAGTGGTACAGCTGACGTTAAAGCAGAGAGGACTCAGACTGTGCAGGTGAAGGAAGGACACAGAGCAATAGACCTCTCTGGAAAACTCTGAGATAAAACTAAAGTGATGGCATGGACTTTCAACAGCAACAAGGATTTTTGAAAGGCATACTTCAGTGGATGAGACTGATAGTTTTATGAAACTGCAAGAAATCTCTTTGAAGAGGAAAAGGCTGTAATAGTTTTGTACTTAAGGCCACAACAAAGAATTCCTGGCAAACTTTCAATTTATGCTGCTATTTTTTTTTTTTTTAATGGCACTTGGCTGAGTTTCAGCCAGGAGCAGAGAGGGCACAGAAATCTTTGAGATATTAGGAGGAGTAAAGTGCAAGTTTAACATATAGCTAAGCTCATTGGAATTCCTTGTCAGCAGACTCACATCTATTTGTCATGATTGAGAAAGGAAGAACCATGGTGCTTGGTGATATTTTCTTTTTTTTTTTTCCCTTTTTCCTGACAGTTTAAAATTATTCCAAAAGCTTCCATTTAGGAAGGAAAAGAAAGAGTTCAGAAAGGAAAATTTCAGATATTATCTTGATTTAAGCTGCACCAAGATAGCTTCATGTTTAAGTGCTCGTGAAGAGTTATGGATACCATTATCCTTATTTTTCCTTTGCCTTGACAAAACAGACAGAAGCAAGAGCTGCACAATAGCAAAGCTCAGAGCTCCTATTGCTTCTGCATTGCCCTGTTGGGGTGTGAGGGCTCAGAGCACAGCACTGCTTTGTGCAGCTTTCAACCAGGATGAAATGCTTTCCCTTCCTCCCTGTCCCTCACATTCCCCTCTCAAGCAAGCAGAAGGGATCCCTGTGAGCAGCTGAAATTCTCCCTGGGGCTAGTGGGTGAATTTTGAAGCTAATTCTCCTTTGAGTTTGGCACAAAAAAAATACAAGCAGGAAAGAGGAGTTGCCATGTACTGGGTATTTCTGTAAGCTGATTGTATGGAAGGAGCCTGTTTTGAGGGGAGTGTTCACTTAGCTGACCACACTGCAGACTGTACCTCACACTGTCCTGCCTGTGGCCAGTGCTTCCCCATCTGCCCAGGAGCAGGCATGGCCTGGGGCACAGCGAGATCCCTGTCCTTGTGCTGGCCCTGTGGGGCAGCTGGGGCACCCAGGGGCACTCCTTGTCCACACATGGCACTGAGCAGCTGCTCTCTGCTTTCCAGGATCTGTTCCAAACCTCTGAGCCTGTTACGTCTCTATTACGCAATCCACCCCATCTTTTAACCCACTGGGTAATAACCCAGCCAGAGGCCATTTCTCATCTCTGCCTCTTTGCCTCGTGCTCCAAGGCTCTGAATCTGCTGTTCCTCTAACCAGCAGCCCCTGGCTCCTTTGTGCTTTGGTTTTGCTCTGGAGACTTCTGGATTAATCCTGATGCACACATACAGGGCTTAGTTCTCTGATCGTTTTCGCTGTCCCAGCTGCACAGGTTGCTTGGGAAGCTGATACAGCCAGCTCTTCTTGGAAATTCCTCACCTTCTCCCAAGAATCTTTGAAATAGCCAGAGGAAAATGAACATTCACATCTTTGCACCCAAATTCTTGCAGATGACTGAAACAACCAGTGGGAGCTGCACAGCCAAGTGTCATTAGACAGATAGAAGGTAAAATTGCAAAGAACCAGACTTTCCCCAAATATTTCGTGATATATGCAAATGCAAGAAATTAAAAGATAATTAGTTATTTTTAAATGTAAAAATAACTCTTTTTTTTCCTTGCACAGTGTCAGTATTTGTTTTCTCCCTTTTTCACTTTGAATCACAGGCTTTGTCAATTTGCAGATAAGATTTAATGCTAAAGTTTGAAGGTTTTAATGTGGAAAAAAGTAGGAAAGCTTTTGATTGTAATCTCTAGAGTCAAATAGAAAGAAAAAAAAGATCAAAATGCTGCCATTGTAAAAACTTGTCAGAGATTTAACTGTGACATTCGGGCATATCATTAAAATTTACTTTACAACTGCTGCTAATGTACTTCCATGCAGTAGCATGAAGGAAGCTGAAAAAATTATCTTCCATATAAACATACACCCAATTTTATTTTTCTCCTCATTATGTGTGATGGTTTGTCACACAGTTGATGTAAACACACCACAGCCTCGGGGGCTGTTGCCAGTTAATTGGAGCAACAGAGGCCAGATTAGAAGGGCTCAGTGCCCGCCCGGCACAAGTGGTGGCAAAGCTGCCTTGAGGTGTCCTATAAAGGCTCAGGACAGGTCACTGTGCTCCCATGGCAGTGTGATAATCTCCAGCTTTACAGACAAAAATTTGCATCTGAATGCAGCTGGCTGCATCGAAAGCTTTATTCTCCTTCAGATTTTCCTCGCAGACTTTCTGGTGGGTGGAGCAGCAGCAGTGAGTTACCCATTGTGTCTGTGGGGCTCCAGCTGGGATTTTGGGTCACGATCATACAAGAGCCTTGTTTATGCACATGGGTTTTCCTCCATGGTGTTTGGCACTTGCAGAGGTGTCCCTACTGCCCTCCTGCAGAAATTTCAGATATTATCTTGATTAGCAGATGGGACATGTCCTGCCTTAGCATGGGGAGGTCTCCACGTGGTCCTCATGGGACACTGGTGAAGTCTCAGCACCACCAGCAGCCTCAGGACAGCACCTCTGCCTGCACTTCTTTTGTCTTTTTTCAGCTTCCTTTCTCTGACATCTGTGTGCTCAGGTTTATATCCAATTTGCACTTCCCCATCACAAAATGCGGTGGAAAAGAGGTGAATGAGGGAAGACAGGAACAAATACACAAGGGAAAAAAGATACATTCCTCTTCTAAGATGGCAAAAATTATTTTGAAGAAACAGGATTTCACACTGATGCTCAAAGAACAAATGTAATTTCTTAATTCTCAGGCTTTGTGTTGTGGGAGCCCTTTCTTTCATTTTTCAATCATGGCAAATTGCAGATAACACCAGAGTATTCTTTGATGTTTCTGAGGTAAATTTCACATAAATGAATTTCTTGTTATACCCATAACTTAAATATCCCTCTACATTAATGACAGAGTCAGTCTCTGTTTATTGCACTATAACCAGTACTGCAGCCTAAATAAATAAAATAATACAGAACACTCAATTCTGCTGGCCCAGCATCATGTATCAATTTGCACTAATAAGTTAATTTCCATAATTGTTATTCAGAACTAACATAATTTGAAAGAAGAGAGGTCGTAATGGTCATGATGCCCTGAGAGGATTTTGCCTTGCTGAAGTCAACACATTGAAGCCTCTGAAGGATTCTGGAGAAAATAATGCCCATAACCCAATCATTCAGTTAATGTTATTACTCATTTATTTGTTTTCCATCAGCGAGATACCCGGTGACCTCCAAAACAAGACTGTGCCTTTGTCACACACTGAGATCATGTTTGTTCTCTCTGTGCTCATCCTGAGTCTTTCAAATCCAATGGAAAGTCTTCCAGTGGACCTTCAAAAGCGCTGCATGCATTTGTCTTCAGTGTCTATTCAAATAAGCTGGAGCACAGCAACAGGGAGTGCTCTTTGTGCCTAGTAAAGCAAATAAACCTCCTTCAACTTGCTTTTGTCCCTCTTGCTGAGATCCCTTCAGCTTTGGCAATATTTGGTTAAGAGGCTGGAGTGTGGTGCTGCTCAAACACAGGGCCCTGTAGAGCTAACTCAAGCAACGCTGACGTTTTTACTAAAAAAAGATGTATCTCACAGGGAATTGCTGGTGAAACTGCTATACATCAGATTAGGATGTCATATGCTACATTTTATTTTGTCACTTAAAATTAAATGCATTTGTAATATGTAGAGTACTAAAATCAAATCAGGGCTTAATCCATTTTAGAAACATGTTCTATTACAGGGAGAAATGTGCATGGCAAACTCGGAATGTTATAGAGCATTTGCAATAAATATCAATGACATTCACTGGTCGTTTTATTTTTGCCTATATGTTATATATGAGATGCTGACCTTTCTAAATATTCCACACAGATAACCTGATCCTTAATACAATGGTGAAATATTATTGCAATTATTGTTTGCAGAACTATGGTAGATGTTGCAGAAGATGTTTTGGTTAAAAAGGAATAAGTAGATTAGTAGATTGGACTACAGCATTAGAGCTTACAGTGAGGTTTTCAGTGATGAAGGAACTAAAGGACTCTTGCTTGTTTTGCTTGCTATTCAAAAAATAGAAAGAAGTGAGTTGAAAAGACAAAATCAGTTTGATTATAGGTAATTTCTGGCGGAGAGAAAGTTTAGAGAATTGTGAAATGAGCATTATTCACAGAAATTTCTAGTCTCTCTCCCCAAATAGAAAAATCTGAGTATTGTAGGCAGAAATTCACAGAAAGTTTCAATTAAATTGAATTTGAAATTTCAGTTAAAGTTAAATTTCAGTTTGAGTTAAAGCTTGATTCTACATTTTCCATCCCCTTTCCTTTAATTCCTGATGCTCCAAAGTTACCAGAACAGGAGGGATCAAATTGAAACAAGTGAGAGCAGCAATTTTACAATATGTGTGTTGCTGGTGAGTTTGGAAATGCAAACAGAAAATTAGGGTAATGCTTTGAGTTAAGAGCATGTGGAGGAGAAACGTGATGATCTCTTTAAACTAAATGAGAGCCTCAGAGATGTCCTTCCAGGAGGAACACCTCCATTCTTCTTGCTGCTTCTCACACACCAGGGTGGAAAAATCCATGTCCCCACTCAGATTTACAGGAGGAGCTTCTTTAATGGTGTGGCAGCCCAACCAGAAAAATGTCCATGTCATCCTTGCATGGCCCAGGAGGTTACCAGGGAGCTGAACTGGTCAGGAACATTCACCCTCGGGAGTTTTGCTTTGAAGCTCTCTCTAGCTCCAAGGAAAGCACTGTTTAAGTCAAGTAAAATGGTAACGTTAAGAGACCTGTGCTTATAACTGGGTAAAATGCACCTTCAGCTCATTGTTTTATCCAGTTTCCATGGTCAGTGGCTGGTGAAACCACCACAATTATTACCACCCATAAAATGCATTCCCTGTGGCATAACTGTTGCTGCCACGTGTGTGGGTCTTGGTGGGTGCAAGGGAATCTCTGTACCAGTGCAAAAGAAAGTCCTCAGGAAAAATGCAAATCCAGGGAAATTTGTGGAACGTTACAGAAACAATACCTGGAATTTCATTTGTTACTATTCACTTATTCCTCCTTTTCTGCCTCATACTCTGCTGTCACTTTCCATTCTGCTGCTCTGATGGCAGCTCTTTGGATGTTGCAAAGTTGTGCAAACTAAATAAGAGCCATGGTGCATTTTGATTTTCAGAGAAGTCCAGACACAGAGTGGCCAGGGAAGTATGATTTCTCTGGAGCCAGACTCCATCTCATATCCCCCAAAAGATGGCTTATGAAAGAGAAGAGGCCCCATTCAGGTAGTCCTAAAGCACATCTTCATCTTTATAGAGATTCATACAAAAAAATTCCCATTTTATTCCCAGAGACAGTAATCCAGCCTTATTTGTGACTCCACTGGACTTCAGTAGAGAAACTGAGAGAAGAGTTGGCATGAAAACCTGATTCCTCCGCAATCAATTCCTCTATTTTTTCCACTGAGTAAGTATATTTCATATAAAGAACTAGGGGGAAAAAAGAACAAACGGTTAACTTTTACACAGGCCTTGACCTCTCCATTTCTGTGGGTACAATTTATGGCTTTCCAACAGTAACTTCATTTACTAAAAGCATGGGGCAGCTCCTGCTCAAGGACACTGTTGTTTGTGGGTTTTGCTTTCTTGTGGTAGCACATTGTCTTCCTCCCAGCTCTCCTCAGCTTAGGTTTGGACAGGCAGAGCATAGAAAAAAGGGAACTACTGATTTTAAAAGCATGCAACTTGCCATTCAGAGCCTTTTGTTGTTCACATACACGGCTGGCTCCTGCTTTGGTTCTGGGAGCTGCACGCCTCTGAATTGATGGCAAAATGGAATCATTTGAAAAAAAAGTCTGAATATGGATTTTTTTTTCTTTTAGCAGTCTCTTCTCATTAAATATTTCTTTGCTTTCATCTACAACAAGCATAACAAGATAATTCTATTCACCATTCCTCACCAAGAAAAGTAATTAGAATGCAAGGTAATTTCCATAAAATGCATTATGACTTTAATATCAGTAAAAGCCACTTAAATATTAAATGCACAGAAAAAATATTAGCTAAATTATCATAGGATTATATGATCAGGTTACTTTAGGAGAAAAAAAGTGATAAATGTGTTTTAATAAACTGTGCAAAATTATATGTATCATATCCTTGCATCCTGTCAATTTTATTTAGAGTTAAATGCCATTGAGATAATTAGTTGGGTTTTACTATGTTCATTAAAAGCTTTTCTAATGATCACATAAAGAAATAAGTGACATTAATTCCTTTCTTTAAACTCAAAGAAATTTATCAAATAAATAAACAAAAAGCTTTCGCTGAGGCACAGACACAATATCATAGAATCACAGAATCACAGAATGGTTTGGGCTGCAAGGGGACCTTCCAAGAGGATAAACATGGGGTGCAAACACCACACTCAGTCAACGAAAGCTTGGATTTTGGGTCAGTGTTGGTGTTCTTGATTTACAGACAGGAGCTCTGTGTGTGAGGGAGGAGTGCATCAAGTAGTCCTCATTCAAGCCAAAGCTCAAAGCTTTTCCTAGGAATCCAGCAAAGGTTCCCCTGTGCAAATGAGAATAGAACTGTCTAAAGTCTGTGACTTTTGTATTTGTTTTTCAGGATGCTCATACTACATCTTTCAAAAATTTTGTAATCCCCATTTTTTGTTACTGCAAAACCGCTAGAGAGGCGCTGTGCTAGTGAAATCTCCTTTCATGGCTAGCCAGGAATAAAAACACATTCCCAAGGAATTTTCACATCTTGCTAGCATTAGAAAGTTTATAAATGCTGAAGACAACTTCTGGCTGTGAGATATTACACCAGAAAAAGGAATATGTGAAGAATGATGAACGTTTCAAGATGAAAAACCCACACAGATAAATTACTTCAAAATCAGAGCCATCAATTCTGATTTCCATATGCACAAAGATGGTGTTATAAGAAAATAATATTTTTTGAAATAACTTGCTGCATTAGCTCAGTGAATTACTCCAATGACTGCAGATTTTACCATCAATGAGATCTCCTTTGCTGGGATGAGTGAACCTAACTCAGAGTCCATGGCATATTAGAAGGAATTTCTGCATTTCAAACTGGGTTAGATCTCTGGTGAATATTAAGGAAGTAAAAGTGTAAAAACAAAGTGTTAATTTCAAAACACAGCCATGAGATTAACCTGGATAAGAACCCAACAACTGAATTCTTGAACCTTGGTATTCACACTCTTCCATTCAAAATGCTGCCAAAGCTGATGGAAAGCACCATTTCTCTCACATGCCTGTGAAACTACAGTGCTGTTTTATTCTTCACAACACACATCTCTTGGTAGAACTCTGGAGAACAGACTTGTTTACCATAACTCTGTGAACAAATTCTCCCCAAGCAGATCCAAAGTTGAGATGCAGAGAGGATTGGAACTGAGACTAACAAGAACGGAGTTAGTCATGTCACTTTAATTGAAAAGTAATAATAAAAATAATTGAGGTTAATACATAATTTAGATCATTGCACGTTAAGTTAATGCAGTCTGCTTAGGCTTTGAAAAAAATATTTATTTCATGTAGAGTTAAGATTTCATTTGTTTTTATAATGGAATTCTCACCAATTGACTTTAATAACAGCAGTTTGTTAAATCAGATTTCGAATTGGTGCACAAATTTGAAGTTCATATGTTAATTTTTGACACAATATACTTAGCATTTATAGCCTGCTCTTAAGGTAGTTGAATTTGTTTTCTTGAAACTCAATAATCATTGTTGTCTTACGTTATAGAAATTAAATTCGTTTTCTCTGCTGTCCTGATGAGGGGCAATTTGCCTTATGACTGTTGTATTTTATTTTACTTTTAAAACAATGAATTCTTGCTTTTGCGAGTGGATTTATTCTTCAGCCCTTGGACACACTTATACAACAAAATTTATATTTAAGGTTCTCAGGAAAGTAGAGAAACTCTGCTCAATTGACTTTTCTCTTAGTGCCTCCTCTGACCCCCGCTCTTGCAGACAAGCAATTCTTGCAGCATTAAAGGTTTCAGTTGAATTTTCAGGAAAACAAAATGGTCAGATTCCTAACAGTGCCTCCTCTCAAAACCCAAACAGCTTCAGGTTGTTCTAATTTAGTGCTGAGGGACTTCCCTTGAAAAGGATTTTTTTAAAAATTGAAAATAATCATTGATCGTCTGGAGTATCTTATGCCATGCTGTAGTCAGGTGCTCTGTTCAAGAAAGCCTTCAGAGCTCATGCTTAACTTTAAGCAGTGCAAATGGTGCATGTTCATAATGTTCATGGATAAATAGGGATTCAAGACCAGATATGGCCTTTGAGCAACAGCCTGGGAGCTCAAGGGCAGCATTTGTGATTCCAGATCAGATGTTTTGCGGCCTTGCTCCAGCAATGTGCCCTTTTATCTTGCATTCCCATCACTTAAAAAAGCTCAGTTTCCTCTAAGGCACCAGGATAATGTGGGGCTTAGCCAAGGAATGCTTCAAGATATATTTGAGACCCTTAAATTGGTTAAGTAAGATATAGGTGCAAAATGACCATTATCAGCATTACCAAGCACTCGTGGACCTTCCTTTCAAAGGAAGCTGTTAAAAGTTTTTCTTACTTCAGCTGAGCTCCTTCCTTTCACATCCACAATACAATTCCAGGCCTTTTCCTACATATATCCAATTTCCCATATCCCCTTATCCCCTTCTCTTTTCCAGCTGGCTTCTCCAAGCAGCTGGGCTCCACAGCAGCAGCTCCATCAGTGTTTCATCCAGTTCTGCCAGGTGATGGGAGATGTGGAATAAGGGGCCTAGGAAGGTGCAAGTGGCACCTCCTACCCTGCCTGATGCTCCATATTCTTTGACCATATTCTGCAAGAACCTCTTGCTGTATTAATTACTAGGAACACATTTCCCTGTGACAGAAACACAGAGCATCCCAAAGCAGTCCCTTGCAGAACAAATCTTGCCAGGGCATGAGTACCTTTATGCAGCTCTGGTAGTCCCTGCCCAGGGGCACTGCCTGCCTCTGGCCAGCCCATTCACCTGTCCCATTCTCACTCCTCATGCAATTTATTTATTCTGTGTATCTCCCTCCCCCATCACCAGTCCTCTTGATCTGTCTGGACACATCTGCTTTCTGCTTTCTGCTTTCAGCAGCTACTTTCTGCTGCTGCAGCACTGCCACTCGTGTATAAACAGGAGCTCTACTCCACCCCGGTGTCTTTTTGTTTTCTTCCCTTATTTTCATTAATGCTGTAGCTTCCCAGGGAAGGGGGTAGGAGAAATGAGCCACTAGGTCAGTAGCTCCATCCCTGCGCATCGCAGTAATGTGCCTTAAACAGCACTTTCTTGTGGTTTGTCCCAAGCCATTTTCCAGGACTCAAATGATGGAGCTCCTGCAGCTTCCCCTGGGAGATGATGCCACAGGAAAACAGAAAGGATTCTATTGATATTCAACAGACCTTTTCCTTTTGTTAATTTAATACCATTACTCCATATTCCACCATAAACATTTTCCCCCATTCCATTGCGCTTCCTTCTTCAAAACACTTCCAGACATTTATGTTCCCTTTTAATCATCTCTTAGTAAAGATTTTGCTTGTTTTTAGGGCTCTTCCCCCCTTGCATTCTGTTTGAATCCAACCCCTCAGGGTCATACTCATCTTTTCATCCATAATTGAAAAGACAACCACTCTATACAGTAATGGGAGATTTTTTTCTTTTTCTCCTCAGCTCACGCAAGCTATACAGATCCTCACTCGTCTCTTCAGGCTCTAAGACATATTGTACTACTGAATTTTAAGCAAATCTACCAGACAAGATCAATGAGCTATTCTGCTTTAAAATCTAGGGCATAAATTTGCCATCCCTTTGTACATATTTTTACCTTTCCAGCTTTTCCGCAAAATGGAGACCTATCAAAAAGTACAAATGAGCAGCTAGATTCTTCTTTTATTTATAGCAGGGCTTTTCCCACTAAAACAAAGGAAGCCATTTGCAGAGCAACAGTTCAAAGCAGAATTTTAGCACAGGGACTTTCTAAAGGCATATTTTCTGGTTTTTCACAAAAAGCAGCATTGTTCCAAAACAGAGCAGCAGCAGAAGGCATGTGCACCACTCACACTCCACTTGGGCAGCCTGAAATGAAACACTGTGGGACACTCAGGAAAATTTTACCTGTGTGGCTCTGTCCCATCAATACCCAAGGGATAGGTTCAGTGTGGGGTTCAATGGCTGAGCCACCAGTGAATCCACCTTTTGGTAGGAGAGACAAAGAAATGTCTCTCCCTTTTCTGAAAGAAGTGGAGTTTTGGGTGGGGAAACATCTGTTTTTTCAGGTGGGGAGGGAGGGAGGGAGGGAGGGAGGGAGGGAGGAAGGAAGGAAGGAAGGAAGGAAGGAAGGAAGGAAGGAAGGAAGGAAGGAAGGAAGGCAGGCAGGCTATTTTTTATATTGAAAATGGCAGGGGGATGCTCCACTTTCAATTTCCCAGCTTGTGACACTGTCATGGGAGCCACATCCTGTGCTATTCTGTCTCCAGTGCGATGCAAAGTGACAGACAAAACTGGCAATAATCATCCCAGGTGTGTTATGTGTTAGCTGGTTGCTGCAGTGAGTCACTATGTTTTCACGAAGAGCATCTGGCTGCTGGCTACCCTTTAGATAACAATAGAAAAAGCAGGTATTTTATTTGTGTCTGTGGGCAGAGAAAAGAAACTCATTAGAATGTGACAAGTTTCTGGGCTGAGTGATACTGCACATGTAATCTCATTATCTCTGCTGGGGAATGGCAGGAGTATGCATGTAAAACAAGATTTTATGTGTATAGTTCAGTCAGTGAGGACTAATGGATTGATAATGGGCTGTTTGTTGCTGCTCAGATTTTGGCTTGCATCCACAGTGGGGTATGTTGGAGCAGATCCACTGGAGCACACTGATTGATACTTATGCTAAATGTAAGCTGGCGAGTGTTTAGACTTATTTTCTATTCAGTGTGCAACTCATTACTCTGTAGTCTGTAAGTTTATGTATGCGTATATCACAAATATAGTCACATGGCCTCGTGATTGTTTGCTTTTCTCTGAAAAAATGAATGGAAAGGTGTAGTTGACCCTGGCTGGATGCCAGGCACCACCAAAGCCTCTCTATCACTCCCCTCTGTAGCTGGAGAGGGGAGGGAAAATACAACAAAGGGTTCATGAGTTGAGGTAAGGAGAGGGCAGGTAATGGCCCCTGGGCAGGGACTACCAGAGCTGCATAAAGGCACTCATGCCCTGGCAAGATTTGTTCTGCAATCACCCACCAATTACTCTTACGGGCATAACAGAGTCAAATTAGAGGTATTAATTGAATTTATTGCTAACAAAATCAGAGCAGGATAATGAGAAGTAAAATTAAGACATTAGAAGCTACTTCTTCCCACCCCCTCCTCCTTCTCATCTCTATCTCCTCCACCCCAAGGAGCTGGAGTTATGGTCAATTTATCACATGGTCAGTTCATTACATGTTGCTCCCAACACTGGTCAGGGAGAGCAGTCACAGGTTGCAGAATACTCTGAGTTGGAGAGGACCCACAAGGATTGTCAAGTCTCCAACTCTTTAGTGAACAGCCCCTATGGGGATTGAGCCCACAAACTTGGTTACTTCCCCTCCTTCTCCACTGACCTTGGCATCTGCAGTGTTTTGTCTCTCATATATTCTCACCCTGCTCTTCTCTGGCCGCAATTAAAACTGTGCAATGACTTTTCTTTCCTTCTTCTTAAATCTGTTATCACAGAGGTTTACCAACATTTCTAATTGACAGTATGTCCTGGAGGTGCCTGGCATTGGCTCTGCTGGACATGGACGAAGCTTCCAGCAGCTTCTCACAGAAGCCACCCCTGTGTTTTCCCTGCTACCAAAACCTGACCACGTTAACCCAATATGAAAGGTCCACATATTCAAAGGAAAATAACGAGGTTGTGGGGAAGGGGAACAATGTGACAGCTGAGAAAAAGGGAAGCTGATTTTGTGTGAGAGAGAAGTAGAATCTCCATGTTTCATAGGAGAAGCTGAGAATTCCTGTAGGGCATATCTGACTCAGGAGTCCCTGCTTTACAAGAAGAAGATTTAAGAGCACCACAAGAAAAATAAAGCAGGAATATGAGCTATATTGCTTTTTATCCACATCGCCGTATTTCTTGCTGTGCCAAAAGAGTGATTTGTTTCTGTAATTCTATGTCCCTTCAAGGACTTTATAAACACAAAATATCCATGTGGGAAGTCTGAAGAAAAGACAGAAGAAACTACTGGGTCCTTGTGGAACCCCACAGCCCTGAAGCTGACTCCTTTTCCAGCTGGGCAGCAGAATAAAAACCTTTGCTGAGGGCATATTACTGAGTGTGCAGGCAGACAGTGCTGCAGGTTACTGACCATGGACAGAGCAAGAGCTCACAGCTCCAAGGTTGAGAGTTGCATCCTCTGCAAGTGAGAATCCAGCTGAGCTCCCTTCCTGTTTGGTCACTGCCATGGATATCAAGGTGTCACAGGCATCATGATTTCTCTGCTGTTTCCAAGGAAGGAGAAGTTAGATCTCTGGCACAAATCTACGACTTTGAGCTGCAAACTAATACTTGAAAATCAGAGCTCTTAAGCACCCTAGGTAGTTCTGCTAAATGTGACAGAGCAGCCAGAGATGTTTATGTCAGAGAAATACAACCAGAACTGTGAGAGGTTTGCTCATGACTGGCTAGGAACAGCCTTAAAAGCATGCAGAAACTTGGCTTTCATGGCCTCCATCTCAGCATGAGACACCTGTCAGAGCAAAACACACAGAAATCAGCTCAGAGAGGTATTGCTCACCACTGGGGAAGAGTTGTGCCAGCTGGCAGGGAGAGCAGGAGCCCAGCCTCCCAAAGCCCATTCCCACAGCAGCACATACCTTTCCCTGCTCTGTGGATGCCTCATCCTCACCATGTGTGTGTGAAGTCTCTCCCCCAGTAACCATGGACCCACTGTTGACCAAGAGGAGGAGAAGATCTCCCCTTGAGAGGCAGAGAAGGGAGATGAGGAGAACAAAAGGCTCGCAGGTCCTCTCAGCACCTTACAGCTCTGCCTGGTGTGCAACATCTCAGGCTGGGTAAGGACTTGGGAGCACAATAAAACCCATCCTCCAGATGAATCTTTGAACACTTTGTGCTGCTCCAGGTATTCCTATTTCTCAGCTAAGGTGTTACAAATAGTGATATCAGCCAGTCTGATGGTACTGTTTTAGTCATCACAGACAAGCCCATCAAGGCACAGCAGAGAGGAGCTGAATCATCTCCAGACTCAGATACCCATAGATATGTCATGGTTTTTTTGTCCATCTGCCAAAAAGTGCCATTATAGGCTGGAAAATCTGCAGAGCTAATGTTGCTGTCGTTCTGTTCTGCTGCTTTCTTTCCCTTCTGTACCTTTTATTTTGCTTTATAGTGTTACATGACATTGCATAATGCATTCACATTTTTTACAACAACAGCAACAACAAAATCTTCCTCTGGATCAATAGCAAGTGTAGTATCCAATTGATATTCTTGGCAGCAGAGAAAATAAGCCAGTGCCTGCAGTCAGACTCTCTCAACAGGCTCAGTAGTGATGCTTCCACCCAAAGGTAGAAGCTTCTTACCTGCTCCTTACCAAATGTGCAGGCAGTGATTTCACCAGACATTTCCTGAAGGCTGAGGTGCAGTCAAAAAAAGCAGGATGTACAGGGGAATGAAGTCTTTCACTTAAGGACACCATCGTAAAAGGAGCAAATTAATATTGTGCAAGCAGTGTTGCTGGAAAGCAAAGATGGGGAATGAGAGAGCTGTGTGCTCAGTGCTTCCAGCCATCCCTCTGAGGAAGTGCTGCTAGGACAGGAGTTATATCTCTATTTTCCTGCAGGATGAAGCATGATTCTTCTAGCTGCTCTATTTTGTTTTCTCTGGCAAAATTAGTGGGGAAAAATCCATGAAGAAGCTCAATACTTGGAAATCTGACAGAATGTGGCATGAACCACACATCAAACTACTCAGCAAGATAAGGACATTTGCAGCTGCACTTATTCCTAGACAAAATACCAAATGAAAAACGTCCTGGAGGTGTCTAGAGTCTTTATTCATCCTTAAAAATGCAGAGAATCTGAGAACTGAAAAATGAATTTCATTTGTAGGTTTCTGTTTGACGTGGGGTATTTTGGGTTTTTTGTGATTGTTTCAGCTGAGTTTTCTCAAAATGTCATACAATATTAGTAGTCTAACTTGGTCAGCTTGCTATTTTAGGCTAGCTTTTTCTTTTCAAACACTCAAGGTAGATTTTCTGGCATCTGCAGGGTCTTTGTCTGCAGGAAAGACATGCAGAGAAGAGTTCACACAACTCATATGAAAATAGGATCAAATAGGATTTAGACATCAAGTTTGGTTGAAATTGGTCACTAGGCCTAAGGTAATTGGGCATGAGATGCAAATGGCCTGGCAGACACAAAATGTCTAAATAACACCTGTTTCCTTGAGGCATTCTCAATGATTGTGATGGGAGAGTAGATGGAACATGGAAGAAGAAGAATTCAGGAAGTGGACACAGTACTAATAATTAATTAGGCTGAGGAAAGAGATGTTCATCCTAAAGGAAGCCTGAAAACCTGATATTAAGAGAGATTTGGCACATGCTAAATTCAGTTCTCTTCAGCCAGCTCTGCTCAGTTCCTCACAAAAGTCTTCATGACCCAAACCTGTCATTCTTAGTAAGGAATTCTTCACCCTCCAGAGCAGGAAGAACAGGGAAACCTTTCTCTGCCTCATTAACTTCCTAAACATAAACCAGTCATTCCAGGGAGCCAAGAACTGAGCTTGGGACTTAACCTGCACCCCAAGCTGTGAGACCATCATATTTGTCATGTATGTGAAGCTGACTGAAATTTTTGCTAGACTAAAAAGCAAACTAGTGGGGAAGAAAAAAATACATGCTCTGTGAATATGAAGGTCTTTCTCAAAGCAGATTGAACTTGCAGTTGTTAGCCATCAACTGCTGTTCTTTCAGGTAGCTGCAAGAAATATTGGGCTTTCCCAAGCATCATGGGATTTTGAATTCTAGGCTTTTAAAATAAGCCTAAAATAAGTCAGAAGTATTTCCATATAACATTTCATTTAATTCTTGTGTCAACAAAACTATGTGTTTTACCTTCCATTCTTACCTTTTAAACATTTTTCTTGGATGCCCACAGGATAGCAGCAAACAAAGTAAAAGGAGAATATTTCAATGTCTTGTTAAGAAGGAAGCTTACTTCTGTCTTGCTTTCTGAAAATTAAAACACCCAACTCCAATGATTTATTTCAGCTCTTCATAGGGGTAACATTTCAGTTTTGTACAAACCTCAAATGACAGCACAGCAAATACTGGAAGAACAACTGTTGGGACAACAGATTTGTGGGATAAAAGCTGAAATGCAGGTGGGCTGGGTGAGAACTACCAAGGGTCAGGGCTTCTGTGCCTGCAGGATCCCTGCAGTGGGATGACTCTGCTGTCTCTGCTGTGAATGTCTAAAGCCATCCCTAAGCAAAACTCTGCTTTCTGTCACCACAAGCCATATGATTTTTAGAGGACAGCTGCACTGGCATCTCTGAAAATTACGTTTCTAAACTAGATTTCCCCAGACTGAGGTATGGCAAAACCAGCAAAGCCCTTGGGAAATGACAGCTGAAGCATCTAAATGTACAGAACATTTTTGAATACCACTGAACTGTAGACATTCTTGCAGAATATGAGAGTCAAATATGCTCAGTGTGTCAAAGATGAGTTAGGAAAGTGCTGTAGTTGCTGTTTATGCCAAAGGCTCCTTCAGTTGACAGCTTTAGAGATCTTAAAAGCATAAACATTTTAGCAGACAACAAGTTGCATTTCCTAAACTAACAGCTTTTTGAAATTACGGAAAAGAAACCCATAAAATGCTTATGTGTAATTCTCCCCCTCACGTTCGTTTTAAAGCACTTTAGCAAAGTAACTCTCCCCCCATTGTGGTAATAAGAAAAGAACTTGTTTACAAATTGTACTCTGAAATTTAAGTTACTGGGAGTAGCAACAGGTTTGTAGTGACAGGTCACTTTAGATTGGAGCTTAATTTATGAAGATTGCTTTACCTGAGGCTATGGTAATCTATGCCTTTGGAGTAATTCACCCTCTGCCTCATTTCGAATGCAGTCAAAGACTGTCGTATTTCACTATGACAATGTAATCACAGATCCACATTAAAAAGTCATTATTGTTTAGAATCCAGCTTGGTTTGAAAAACACTTACTATAAAATTCAACAGCCTTTGTAAATTACCCAAAGGTTTACTCAAGAATACAAGGTACAGTGATTTAAATCTGAAACTTACTACTTTATTGATTATATGGGATTTTTAGGTCACTGCATTTACGGGAAATGATTAGTGAGTAATCAAAGTAATAAACTCCTTGATGTTGGTTCATAAATAAATATGAATTGAATTTTCTGTATCAAGTATCAGATAAAAACTGAGTTAGCCATAAGATATCTCTTCTTTAACTTTCTTCCCTGCAGCATTCTGAAACCCAACAGTGATAAAACCAACAATAAGAATAATCTTCTGATTTCTCTGTCTTTTTTAAACCAGAAGCAATGTGCTCTCACATATATATCTGTTGCACTCCTCAGCTTGGAATTTTGCGTGAACCTAAAACTTGACTCCATTTTTTAATTCTACACTGACTCTTTTGGCATTTTTAAAACATGCCACAGATAGATTCAAACTACCTTGTGATTTATTAAACCCCAGATTTATATTCTAGCAGTCAGCCATTTATCTATCGCTGTACATATGGTGATTATTGAACTCCTACTTATCTTTGTTCAATATCCTTCTTCATAGTTCTTTTTTCCCTGCAAATTGAGAGAGTTTTAGCCCTGAATTTGTGCAAGAGTTTAAAACCGTAATAAAAACAAATGATGCAATGAACCAATTAAAATTGTTGTATATATATTTTTTTAATTAGACATTTATGAGCTGCGAATTGGATCAGATATTCCCAAAGCACATGACATACTGACATATAATAGCTGCTTTTGGGATGTCAGGTTAGCTTTTTATGAATGTAAATAGAAGTAGGTTTTCTTTTTTCAATTAACTTTAGGAATAATTTTGTTCTCTCTATTTACAATACAGTTGGATGCTTCAGTGTAGCTTGTTCAGAAGGTTTGAAAATATTTGAAAGTACACTTGGTAACAGTGGTGTTCAGATTTCAATAGAAAGCATTTCATAAATGTTTTGGATGCTATGGAAAACTGAATATTAAAAAGAGGTAACTTCATTATCATGCTAGTGTCTGAACTTGCTGGTAAATGAAATCATGGACAGTGCTGGCCTCCTGCCTGAAGTCAATACTTCTGGATAGAAAAGCTCTCCTCTCCTTCTCTCTTTTTAGTAATGTGACTAAATTTGCTTTGGACAGGTTTGGTTTTTTCCCATCAGGTTTTGTTCTCCTAGCTGCTCTGCCCACATCACACTGACACTAAAAAATTTCACTTCTGCACTGTGAGTTAGTTCAACTTCTGGTGCCTTCTGTCCCTGTGCACCTCACATGGGTGACCTCCAGTGCCACCAGTGGTGTCAGAGATCAGCACGTGGAGATCAGCAGCACCACATTCTTCTGAAGGGTCCATTTCTGCACATGGTGTTCGTGGTACAAGTACAATACTCACATCTTGCAGGCCATGCTGCTCAGGAGAGGTTCTGTGTCCTGGTGGGCATGATGCTAGGTCTGGGACAGCAATCACCCTGACTCAGTGCTTTGGAAAATCCACCTTCTTTGCCTGTTGTCTATTTGGAATAAAGGCCATGCTGTCTGAAGTCTTACATACCTTGCATTTTGCTAAATAATTGGGAAGTTATCATCTAAGTAGGAATTAGACTGTCAAGTATTAATAGTGACCTGTGGTCATGGCTCTAAAAGAAGTGGATGTCTCTTTTCATACAGCATAGTCAAAGCATTACAAATAAAATAAAATTAATAGCCTTTTGAGAACTGGAAGAAACCAAATGTGCTTGAAAGTGATCAGAAATTGTAGACAGTTAAACTAACAAAACTAACAATTGCTGTAAGTCTCCTGTGAAGGCAAAGTGATCAGAAATACTCGATGATACCTAAAGAATGTGTGAAATTCAGAAGCAAGTTAGTTAAAGAGGAATAGTTAATCAGTGCCAACCAGATATTATTGAGCCCAACAAAACAGCAACAATAATAAACAACTTTCACACTTTTCTCACTAAACGTGTCCTGCTAAGCTTTGGCCTTTGTGGAGATCTCCTTTTGAAAACCAAGCAGCAGCAAGGGGCTCCAGACAAGCTGTGCTGCTTCCCCCAGCCAGGACAGGACTCCTGTGCCCTGGGGAGGCTCTGCTCTGATCTCTCCTTTGGACATCCCCCTAAAATGCAAGCTCTCATCCTCTGCAGACAGACTTTTGAAGTAGAGAACTGCAATCAAATGAACAAGTATCTGCAATTATCATTTCTTGGTGTAACTTGGGTGTAGATATTTTAATAAGCAAATAAGGAAAGGCTTTATTGTCCTTCTTGTTATTCAGTTCATTTCCAGTGTACCAGCATCCCACTTAATTTGCACAGAAACCCAGTCTAATCACCCTTCACATTAATTCTCCACATATAATTCTAAAAGGGTTAATTATGAGGAATTGTTATTTTAATCAATGGTAACAAATTGCTATGGAGTCCAACAAGAGGATAGATTCAAAGCACTTTTTGAAGACCACTTCCCAACAAATAAGACATTAAATCCATAAGTTACAGCTCTAAATTACTCTTGTATGAATTACATGAAAATGAACTCTAGAATAAAACACAGCATCACTTTTTCCCTCTGAACATGAAATCATTCTTTTGAATAAATGGTGTACCCACTGGGTTGTAGGCAGTGGAGCATCCAGTGGCTTTTGTAAGCCAGTCTCAGAAAAGCAGTTTTTCTGCAATTTTCTTTTAAACAGTTCCTGCCAAATAGTCTCCTTCAGTTGTGATAAACCAAGTCCTGAGTGTAAACTTTCCAAAACCCAGAAGGATAGGGCTTTGAAATCTGATTTCATAAGCAGGTAAGTGTTGCATTCCCATGAGAGCTGAGACAAGAAAGTAAAAATTCTCCTCAGTGCAGTATCCAATAAAATAAGATACCAGTGATAGATGTGACAAGCCTGCAGTTTGAAGAGGTGGTGGCTATTATCTAATTAGCATAATTAGCCAACGGTGCTTTCTTCATGGGTACTAGTTTCTAGTTGAGGTGCAGCTGCTCAGTGAGAGAACCAGCTTGATGAGAACATGCCATCTGATTGAGAGGAACTGGGGCTTTTATTCCTACAGTAATGCCACCCTGGGTAAACCCCTAACTGGCAGGAGTAGTTAAGTAGAAGGGGGCAAATTTCTGTGTAAATCTAACCATTTCTGTGACATGCAGCCATTGCTGTGATAACATCTTCTCCCAGCAGCAAACCCAACCACAGGGAGTTGTTGAGAGGACCATGGGGAAGACAAATGTACTTTCAGACCAAAACAGGAGCTGACAGTGGGTTACACTGTGCTGTGAAGAATAAAATCACTGGACAAGCACTTGCTGACTGCTAACACTACTCTTGCGCTTGTTTTTATTTGGCAATATGCTATGGGGGTTATTCTACATTCCCTGTTTTTCTTCACACACTCCCACCTCCCACCACAGCCTATTCATAGGCACAGGTAGGAGTCACCATCCCTTTGGCTGTCACTTGCTTGGACAAAATCCCAATGCATTCAAAACAGCAATAATCTATTGTGATTCAAGGATATGGATGTTGTGGTTCAGTGTTACTAAGAGAGAGGTTGCACCTCGTGGGTTAGGACATCTTTGCACACCCAGCCAGGTATAGGATAGAACAGGATGAAGTGGAGCTGGGTGAGGGCTATGCTGATTTTCTGCTGATGAAGCAACCTCCTGGCTGGGGAGAAACTGCAGGACTGAGCCCTGAACTTCTCATGTTGGTCTCAAAAGGCTCCAATTCAAGACCAAAGGATCAGGTGCATTTATTTCACATTTTCCATGTAAATAGCTACTTATGGTGCTCATATTGGAGTAGGGCTAAGAGTTCCCAAGGCACAGCAAAGGTTACTATAGCAGGTTACCATGTGCCAATTCCCCCCTGTCATTGATTATTGCCTTATTTTCTGGGGTATTTTTGAATATTTTTTTCTCCCTAGAGTTTTCTGCTCCTTGAATAATATAATGCATGTATGCATCAGTTTTAATGACTCCTAAAGACCTGCCATGTACATAGGATGCAATACTTTCACTAATGATTTGATCAATTGATATTCATTTCTGGTTTCTCCCATTAAAAATAATAATGAAAATACATATAATAGTCCTTTGACACATGATGCTGATAAAATTTCATGAATGCCTGCCTGGGCACAAGGTTACATGCAATAGACAGGATTAGTTCCAGCGTTTGTTCTTCCAAATCTCAGGAATGATAACTTAAACAGTTAGGTCAACAGTCTGAGGGTTTGCTTTGGCATGAGCTAACGTTCATTTGGGCCTTATCTAAAAGGAGCCAGGTGTTAGTGTAAATTGGCAAAATACTGCTTAATCCCACTGATTTAGACAGCTTCTTTTCTTTCCCACAAAAGGAGAAGATGAATGGATTCAAACTGTGGAGATGATGGACTCCTATTCAGAGGGCTTTGGACAGATTTATCTAGAGCAGTCCTTGTACATCTCAATAAGAGCTTCTGTGCTTGCTCTGCACTGGTCTCTCATGTCATCCCACACCCTCTCATTTGTATTTAACATTTATCAGAATGACAAAATGAAGAAAATATCCCAGGATGAATTATTGGAAAAATCTCCCCTTTCCTTCACGCAGCGGGAAATGTATGGGCAAGGAAAAAATCTATAGGCAGGGAAGAAGAAAACTTCCCAATGCTATGAAAACAGTGAAAAAATTTCACTGGAATAAACAAAAAATAAATGCCATGGAGAGATATCCCTTCTCTCAGTGAATGAAATAGTAGGTTAAAGGTAAAAGCACTGGTCAGACCTTGACACTGCTGGCTTGTGAGAGGATCTCAAGAAGCTACAAGTGAAATGAGGGTCCTCAGTAAAATGTATAGCATTTTTACTATCTTCAAATGCCTTCTGATAATGGCTATCCAAAATGTTTTTTTTTCCTTATTTGATGATTTCCAGGCCAAATTTATCAGTTTTAATTAGTGATATAGAAATGCAAAAATTAAAGAACAACCCCAACCAACTGGCAACATTTTTTTCATTGAAAAATAGCCAGGGAAAGTCCCTAAGAGCTATTAATTAAGTTTCTAAATATGTGAACACCCACACATACCTAAGGGGAGTGGAGAAAGCAGTTTCCTGCCAGCTTTAGCTTCAATTCATTTTCCCATTTTGCACCTAGAGTTTGCCAGCACAAATATTTCCTGGGGTCACTCTGTCAGCAAAAAGTAAAAATGGCAGCAGTTGGTTGTCAGTCAAATCACACCCATGTTTCCTTACTTGCCTTCACAAACATTTGGCACTCCCAGCAATTCAATGGCACGTGGTTTGGATTGTTTTTGCTGCTGTGTGCTGAAAATTTGCACAACATCTAGAGAGATCTTGGGTCAAATCCTCAATATGCACTTCCTCTGAAAGCCAGTGTGAAATAAATATGGAACTGCATTGACCAGTGGCTTGAACCAATGCTGCTCCACCTATTGCTTTTCTCTAAATGAAAATAATGCTGCAAATTCCACAGCATGTTGATGATCTACCCAGGCTGAGGCTCTCAGCTTTGTCCATCCTGAGAACACTGGGGTGAAAGGCTCTGTCCTGGCTGGACGTTGCCAGTGATGCAGAGCCAAGTTTTGGACAGGAGTTAGCAAAAACACCAAGGCTGGTGCTGCACTCTGTCCAGCCCCAGGAGGAAGAGGGTTGGGGACAACTCTGAGTCTGAATCCTCACTTCTCCTGCCTCAGAATGTGTGGTTGAAGGGCATAACTGCACAAGGGGTAATCACACAAACCCACTCAATGCACATTAGTCAATACAGGTTGTTGTGTTGTCATAGGAAGGCAAAGCTCTCTGATGGGGGCAAACACTCTCCCACGTGAAAATTCCTGACAACTCTCCCTGCATTTGCTTTTCATTGTAATCCTGGCTACTGGTTAAGTAGTAATGATCTGGGCATAGGGCATTTTCTGAGGATTGATGGTAGTCTGACAAGCATGGCCAGAGGTGTAGCCAAGGGTGCCATTAGTCCCAGCTGGTCATTAATCCCTGAGAATGCCCTGTGCTGGGGTTGCTATTGCTGTTATTAGATGAAAATGAGAGCAAACACAGGAGTATGGATTTTTTTAGTGTTTGATGCTGTTATGATTGGAATCTGTAAGGTGTTTCTAAGAATTAATGACTTACTCATTAGATAGTCCAATTGCCTGAATTATCTACGCACTGCATGAAGCAGGTTACTATAATTAAAATGTTTTAAACTTTTTTACTTCTTAATTTAAAAAAAAAAAGCCTGTGTCAATCTAACACAGTTTTTCAAAACTAGAATTCCCAGTTAAGCCTGCATGTTCCAAATTAGTTTCAGTAGCAGCATTTGGGAGATGTGAATTTCCTCACTGGACCTGCCAACCCTCTGGTAAAAGTTTGAGAGCTCCCCAGAGTTAGAACCTTTAGTAAAGGGTATTGATTCAGAGGGTTCTGGTTTTCCATATGCCTACTGCAGATAACTCACTGTTAGCTAGACAGCTCCAGAGTAACAGAAATTTTAAAAAAAAGTATCAGAATGCCTAGGAGCAGCCTGGAGCAGCCAGCAGGGAGCACGATGCATGGGGAGCTGCTGCCTCTCTCTGGATGCAGGACACCACACACAACATCCCCTGAGGATCCCTTGGCACTCTCTGCCAGCAAGGCTCTCCTGAAAACACCTCTCTACATCCTTTCTTGTAACAGCAGGGTGGGGCTTATCCTCTTGAACCACATGTTGTGGTGATGCTGAAAATCTCTGGTTTACTCCGTAGATAGTAACTGGTTAAAATATTTTAAAAAGAGAGAGACAAATGCCACAATTAAATTCTCCCTTGGTAAAATATGGATGGATAACACATAGAGATTCTTGTAAACATGGTGTGATGGTTTTGAACAGGGGTAGGGGCAGATGGGCAAAGAGCAGAGCTGTTTTTAAGATAGGTCTCCTCAAAGAAATTATATGGCAACTACATCTGCAACAGCAAGAATTGGATACCAAAGCAAGGGACACTAAGAGCTGTACTGTTAGGATGAAGGATTCACCTGCTGCTCTATTCTTTCTCCACTGGGTCCAAAATATGACCTGTAAGGAGCAGCAAGAACATGGGCTGCTCTCTCCTGTAACCTCTCAGCCTCAAGCCACTGCTAGCTCCCAGGAATTCCTGAGGTTGAAATGATCTCTCTATTTAGTATTTGCCCACAAAACTCTCTTCCAAGTACTTTGTTGCATCCACAGTGACTCCTAGAAAAGATTCACACATATCTGTCAGTGACTTCATGAAGAATCACAGGTTTTTGCTTGCTTTGACCTTGGCTCTCTGTGGATTCCTTTGGTTGCCACTAGCCCAGTACAGAAAGGGCCAGTGAACAGTCAGTCTCTGACCAGCTTTTCTAGCCTACTCAGCCTTTTCTAGACCTTTATATTCCCCTGTCTCTTTTCCAGGCTGAAAAGTTCTAGACCAACTCAGCATTTCTTGTAAAAGTATCTGTGAGTCAACTTGAATGAAAATTTTATCAGGGTGAGCCTGTGCAGAAGAAGCATGCAAACTTCAGAGTTGGATTCTGCCACTCTTATGTATGAAATCTGAAAGCAAAATCAATGGCACTGCCTCTAAATTAAGAGTGGCAGACAATTCTGCTTACAAAGCAAGACGTGTTAGCACTCATTTGTTCTGGTGATGTGGCAAGAACTGCTCCTCAGATGTATCTGAATTGTAAAGCTTAGGGTCCAATAAAAAATCTGCCATCTCCCATAGACATACTTCAGGTGGAGAGCATCACAAATTTCGAGCTCTTTTCAGTTTTAATAGTCACTTCTACAAATATTGGTCATGCAAAATGAGATTCCAAGGGAAGATCTCCAACATTATTCTGTCCTTTTTTTAGAAGTTAATTTTGGTTCCTTAACCTTTTGAAATATGCCAATGTATCTGAAATGAATTTGTGTGGTATCTGAAGTGCCTTTTTTCTCTATATTATTTCTAGTGCTCTGAAGAGGAGTACTGTAGTATTTTAGGTAGAAATTATCTGTTTGAAAGGTTATTTGGCTTCTTTTAGTGCAAATCTTGGTAGCGAGTCAGAACTGAAGCATTGCATTACTCAGCCTGACTTATTTTGCATACATATTAGTGCTATATAATAATAACAATAAATCAAGAATCTGTCCACACACTTCTTTGAATTAATCTTGTCTACACAGTATTTTACCTTGCAAACAGATCAATTTGCATGTGTATAGGATGGTTTGATATAGGAATCTTTTATTCTCCCTAATGCTTGTTTTATTCTTTGGAGAATAGAGCCCTCAAGAAGCAGGTGCAAACAAATACAATTTTCTGTCTCCCACCTGAAGGAGAAGGACTTAAGAATGAAAAGGAGACTGTGTCTACCACTCAGTACAATAATGCAGAGAATAATGAAGATATGCACGTTGAAAGCTCTTCCACTGGCATGGGGAACCCTGCTGAAACCACTGAAAACAGTCCAGGAGATTCCTTTGTTTAGCCTTGCACTGGCTTTGGTTTTTGACATGAAGCACTCAAATAGTGAACTGTGCAGGCAGATTCATGATAGGAAAGCAAAAAATCTGCTTTCCAGGGTATCAGTGCACTTTGTTGGAAGGTGAGTTGCTTGGGGAATCGCATGAGAGGAGAGAAGGCTCATGGATATTTTTCACATATCCTGATGGCTGGGACTGCTGGATCATTTATAATGCTGATCTAATAGAAGGTGTGGCCATACTCCTCACGATACCTGATCTTCAGCCAACAAAATGAAAATGATCACCTTATCCTGGAAGGCTCTGTGACCAATATCAGATCAGGGAGAAGATGCTACAGCTGGCTGCACCTTTTTTTCCAGGTCTGTACATGGGTTTGCACACAACACAGCAACCTTAAGTCAAATATTTGCTGCTAAAATCTCTCACCAATGAAGTAGATCCTCAACCAGAGCAATTGGTCTGTATTAATTTCTAACCACCTGTTTTCCTGGCCAGTCACATTCCCTCTCTGTGAAAGCTGTTCCACTGTCTTTGAATTGCTTTCTCCATTACATCAATATTTCCCAGCCATAGGTATTCTTACCCCAAAAATGATTCTTGACCTGGCAGTGTGTGCTTGCAGCCAGAAGGCCAACCCCATCCTGGGATGCACTGAGAGAAGTGTGGCCAGCACAGAGAGAGGTGATTCTCCCCTCTACCCTTCTCCTGTGATGCCCAGCCTGGAGTAGCACATCCAGCTCTCTGAGGTCCCCAGCAGAAGAAAGATGTGAACCTCTTGGAACAAGTCTGGAAGAGAGGCACTGGGTTGATCACAGGGCTGGAGCACCTCTCCTGTGAAGACAAGCTCAGAGAGTTCTGCCTGGAGAAGAGAATATTCTATGGAGATCTTACAGCACCTTCCAGTGCCTAAAGGAGGCCTAAAAGAGAGCTGGAGAGAGAATTTCCACCAGGGCATGTTGTGATAGCACAAGGGGAAGTGGCTTCAAGCTGAAACAGGGTAGATTTAGATAGATATTAGGAAGAAATTCTTTACTGTGAGGGTGGTGAGACATTGGCACAGGTTACCCAGGGAAGTTTTGGGTGCCCCATCCCTGAAATGTTCAAGGCCAGGCTGGATGGGGCTTTGGGCAGCCTGGTCTAGTGGAAGGTGTCCCTGCCCAGAGCAAAGTGGGTGGAACAAGATGATCAGTAAGGTTCCTTCCAACCCAACCCATTCCATGATTCTATGATTCTGTGCTATTAAACTCAAATCAGGGATCATGATGTGCGGTTCAAAGGCTTAAAATGAAACAACTGAGTCCTAAAAATTTCATAGTCCAACAGAAGGCTGAGGAAAAATGGGAGAACCAACAGGTAAAGTGAAATGTAGAATGGCAGAGCAGGGCTCTTCCCAGGACTCAGTGTCACCCTCGTGTCCTCACCCCACTTCAGAGGATCCAGTGGTTTGGTACATGACCAGAGCTGCACAGTTACTCTCTATTTTGCCACTGCCCTGTAAAGTCTTAACTTGTAATTCAGAGACAACATGCATGGATAATCTGGTTTTAAAATAAGAATAAAAGTAAAAATGTCCTTTACAAAGGCTGCTTTCTTTAACTGGGTATGAACATTTGGCATAGGGGTGAGTGTCATCACAATACCACTTTTTCCATTACTGTCCAAACAATGTGCTTTTCATCTAGAATATTAACCCAGTGTCATTCCTTCATGGACCACAGGGGAAAAAAAAAGTAAAATGAAGTAAAGCAATTGAGATAGCAAGGAAAATTAGGCATCTTGGATAAGGGTTTGATCCAAAAGTAATACTTAAGAGATAATGACAGGGAAAATAGTATAAATTCTACAGGGACACTCCTGATTTCTGGCCTAATTCACAGAGATTACTTGCCATAAGGTACCACTTGAGTAATGTAAAAGAAAAGCACACAGATATGATGGGAAACGTAAGCAGCTGACTCCTTTATGTGGCAGTAAACTGGGGTAATCTATTCCTGTCCACTAATGTTTATAAACATATTGTAAACAAGCATAAATGAACAGCTCATCTCTCTGAGGGGACCAGATGCATCCTTAACACTGATTAAGTGTTTTGTTCTGCCTGAGTGTCTGGCAGAGGTTTATGCTCCAAAGCAGAGGGAGGGAGACAGAGTAATGACAGCCTCCTATTCTCCTGGCTCTTTAACTGCTTTGGGGGATTCAGCAGGCAGTACAGCATGTATAATTCTGCTGATGATCATTTTCCACAGCCCAGCAGCACACGGGATACATTTTGCATGCCAGGTTTTTAAGGCCACTTCCCAAGTCTCCTTTCTTGCAAAGGAAATTGGAGATGAGCAGAAGCAGGAGCAGCAGTTGTGCTTGGGAAGGTCCCCTTGCCCACTTCCATCACCTTTAATGCCACCAAAACCATCTGAATGCTGAGTCAATGCCGTGATAACAATCAAAATGCATTCTTCTTTTGAATACAATGGAAGCACATTCTTCTTTTGAAAAAGCTTTTTGAGCTGCCTCTCACTTTCCAGAAGCCTGAGGTCTAAAACTGGCAAAACTTTCATTTTTTTAAGCTTCCTACAGAAATTTGGGTCAGCAATGATTTAATAAGTCATCTCATTCATGTCCTGTGAGTCTACAGCCAGCTCCTACTGTTCAGTGGGGTGTAATTTGAAGAGCTGTATTTTATGGGCAGTTCTGCACCCCTTCTCTCCCTCCCCATTAATTACAGCCACAAATGCAATTCAGATGGACTCAGATGAACTCTTTGTTGGGTAGCAGGGTGAGGATTTGCTGCCAACAGCATACAAGCAGAATGGAGATTAAAAAATCTGTGTATAGCTATTTGTTGGTGTGAAATCCTCAAAGCCAGCTCCTAAAGCTTTCAAGCCAAAGTGCTTTCTTTCCTGAGAAGACTGGTGTGCTGTTTCTGGTAGCTCAGCTGGGGAACCTGCCTCTGCTTTCCTGACAAAATTCCCTGCAAGAATGGAAACTGGTATGAAAGGGTGAAAGATGGGCTTATTTTTTTTTCTAGAAGCAGAGAGGTAGTGGGCATGTTTTTTATAAAGTGCAATGGTTATTGTTTTGTATTATTTATCTTTTTGCCAGGTTTGCTTTCTGACTACTGCTAGTAAGCTAGGCAATTTTGTTGTAGCACATTAATTAAAACAATGCTTGCAATAGCCTCGTTTACTGATACTATTTATATTGCCCTTGGCACAGCTGACAAAGTGACTTTTGAGCCTCTTTAACTTGCCTTTAACTCTTACACTTTTAAATAAACACTTGAAGAATATCATGGGCCATCAGAAGCTGGGCACAAATTGTAATTGGCAGCATGTGAATGCTGAATGTGTAAATGTGTTTGTTTTCTATTATATCAACTACCTCTATTTGCTCTGCTACTGTGTACCTCCAGTGTATCTTTACTTTAGGGTGAAGGTGCCGTGACACAGTCTATCTAGTATTAACTGTGTAAATAAGATGTAGCTCTGAAAAAAAACCAAAAACCAAAACCCCCTGAACTAGATAAAATAAGAAAAGCATTCCTGCAGAGTACTAACATTTTTATCTCCAGAAAGTACTGAAGCTGTGTAAGGAAAGAAAACTGAGTAACCAGCTCTGGCTGGATCCATCAGCTGCCTGGACCCTTCTTCTCTATCAGGCTGAATGAACAATGTGGTTGACCACAGGACATCACTTCAGGTCCATTTTAAATAGAGCCTTGGATTGCTGCTTCATGGGCAAAATAGCAAATCCTGGGTATTCCTGTTGGGGCTGTAAAACCCATGTCTCAGCTGAGGCATTTGGAAGTAAAGACTTCTGAGGGAAAGCTTTCCTTTTTTTTTTTTTTTAAGTGAAATATCAAGGGGAAACTTCACAACAAAAAAAATCTGTTTAAAGATGCAAATGATGTAAAAAGGTCAGGAAGATTGATTGGAAATTTAAGAAAGGTTTCTTTCCCTTCAGTGACATGGAAGATGGATTGCAGGACAAACAACATTAGCTGCTTATATTCTCTTTTTTCCTTTCAGGCTAACACAGCAATGCTAATGAACCTGGATGCTTATTTATTTGCACATAAGTTCTACTGCACACATTAAACCAAAACATTTTTTCCCCATCACTGTGGATATTTTAGGATCTATTAACATTAATGACTTACCTCTTCACTGAAAGAAAAACTCTGTGAAAAGAAAAACCAACCCTTGGCTCCATAACATAAAGAAGTAGATCCTCAGGGCAGCTGAAATGTCAGAAAAGCATTAGCATGCCAAATCCACAATCTCCTCCATTTGCAATTTCATTGCCATGTCTTTTTCTCATCATCAGTCAAGCAAGTTTGGAAATAAAAAGGGAAAACTGCTAGGCATGGATTTGTGAAGCATCATTTCGTGTTATTGCTGGTAAAACTCACTGTGGGGACACTGGTAGTTTCCATGCAAGCTGACCAGAGCATCTGGGCTCTGAAGGGGACACTGAAGGGTCCCAGATTCTCCAGCATCCCTAGGTGATGCATCCAAAATTCATCACACCCTCTAGAATTTGTAGTCAATGGTCTCAATATTTTCAGAAAAAACTGGACTCCTCCCCAGAAATAACAGGCAAAATGAGGGCATTTAGGGTCAGGAAAGCACTTTGCTGTGCAACTACCCCCATTCATTCAGAGTGCTTCTCTACCCAGACAAAAGCACCTCTGCAAATGAAGAGCTCTTGACTAACTATTAATTTTGTTCATAATGCAGGTATGGCTGTAAGGAAATTCAGGTGTCTCTGCTAGTTGGGCTCATTAGTTACTTTGGTTACAAGCACAATGCAAATAGGAATTGCCTGAAAGCAGAAGCTGGGTCTGTGCATGTTTGCAACCAGCAAGCAGAGTCCAGCCTCTCCTGACAAGAAATCTTTCCAGAGGGTGGGAGAAGTTGCAGAGAGCAACTTGTTGGGGGTCAGTTCCCTGGATACCATGCTCATGCTCCTGGCCACAAGTAATTTGGATTTCAGGCAGAGGCTCTGGTCTATGCCTCATGTCTGGACTGTAGTTGTCAAAGAGGGCATTTTTCCTTCCTCTGGCACAGCCCAGAATGGACATGTAATTTCACATGTCTCCTCAGCCTTGACATGTAGGTGAGGTTGTCACTTGTAATCTAGGGAGGAGGCATTTCACAGTGAAAGCAGATGAAATGGAGCCTTAAATTTCTTGCAACTTTAATGCATCAGAGGTGAGAGCTGCTGTGAAGCTGCTGACTCCCCTGCTCTCCCCGGGAGCTCTGCCTGTTGCACAGTGCTGAAGGAATGAGATGTGTTATAGTGCTGGAAGGGTCATTTTTCCACTATGCCTCTAATCAGCAGAGTGTGAGGAAGAGGAGGACAGAGATAGCCAGAAACTATGTAAAACCATCTCAGCTTTCTCTGATAGACACATCTGGAAGCAATTGCTACTTTCATTAGTATATTGATTTTCTCTTCTTGGCTATTCTGCCACTTAACTATTTGTTCAGCTTGATGTGGGTTATCTATTGCCATGGGGAGACTTGGTTTAAAGCTGCTTTTTGGCACTTTAGAAAATGAGAAAAAATGGAAGGGGTTTTGCTTTCCGTCACCAGGTTACTTTGTGCTTGCAGTTAACACCTAAAGACTGGAAATGTCACTCATTCCTATAAAAAGGAAAACTAATCCATCCATTTTGCCATCTGGACTGACTCATCACTTTTCCTGGAGAGGTGTCTGTGGGTCAAAGGCAAATGGGATAGGGGAGCTTGGGTGTCTCACACTGCTCAGGTAACACTGCAGGTAACATGTCAGGTAACGTTTCTGACTAGATGAACGCTGGACTGGTTTGCTCTGTGCTGTGGCTGTGGATTTCCATGGAGCCATGGCTTTCCCATCAGCTACAGACCTGAGGAACCTCTGAGCCTGTCTTGCTTGGGAGCCTTGTTTGCTGCCTTTTAGTCTGAATCTTCCAGGCAAGATTTCTCCTGGTGACTTTGGATGATGCAACCCGTGCTCCTGCCTTGCTTCTTCAAAACACTGTTGGCATTCCCTGCCATTTCTGTTTGATCCACTCTTGTTTAGTCCCTGTGGGGATTCCTTTGTGTAAGGGACAAGAACTATAAATTATTTCACATTGCAACTCTCCCCTCAGTGTACAATTCTGTGTGCATGAATGTTGTAGAGCATTTCACTCATGCTAAGCTGTGGGTCACCCACTACTGTTACTTAATGCATATGTAATGAATTAAAAATCCAGAATGAGTAATGGTTATAGCTGATTTGACCTTACTCTGTACAATGTGAGGCCATTTCTGGCAATCGTGATCTCATTGTAGCTTTAATGACCTCATCTAATTATTGCTAACTTGAAGACCTTTAGTGTTTTAATGTGAGTCAGAGAATGCACACCAGCAAACTAATGAACTCATCACACTCTGCTAGTCTTTGACCAGAAACAGGGATTCATTTGGAAAATTAGAAAAAAAATACATTAGGAGAGGAAGCTTGAGATTATTTCACATTTATTTGCCTGACTTGAAAGAGGAAATGATAATGATATTGCTGTAGGAAAAATGAAAGGTAGATGAAAGTAATATTATTGATTGCTGTAAACTATCCAGTTGAGTGAAAAGGATAGAGAGCAATGTGTTGCAATTCTGGAAAGAAGCATGGAAAGGCACATTGGGTTTACAGCTCTTCTAGATTAGTCTGTGGATGCAGAAAAGTAGATAATAGGAGAATCACCCAACCTAGGAACAGAGGAGTTACTGCACCACTCAGCCCATTATTGTGGCAAAGCATAAAGAGCATAAATTTCTCCACATGAAAGGTGTAAAATTAAGTTATTTACCAAAAGATTTATTTTTGTATTCTCTCTCAGTAAGCACAGGGTCTGTAAATGAACAAACTTTACTCCAATCTACTAAAGTATCAGAAATCTGTGTTTCCCACCAACAGGAAGGACAGGTTATTATAAGCTATTAAGTTCCCCAAATCAATGTTTGGTCTCAAAAGGCAAAAGCAGACCATCAATAGCATAATACAGTGAACTTTAACAGCAGGGCACTCACTGTATATTAATCAGCTTTCAAAAAGGCCCTTTAAATGTCATGAGAATGAGGGGTCTTAAGAAATTTCAATTCATTTCTGCTTCTGGCCAGACCAGGAATATTTAGAGAATAGGCTTTTGTACAACACAATGGTATGTGAGGAACTGGGAAACCAAGTTTGCCACATACAGAACACAGGACAATTTTGTTGCCTTTAATTGTTTTTCCTGACTTCCAGGTGAAAGTGGCTTTGAAATCTGATTAAAAAAACCTCCAGGGCAGCATTTTTTAACATGGGAAATTCAACTTAATCTGCATGTGTTCTTCTCAGAGGGACACAGTAGTTCCTCAGGATCTGGACCCATTGTCAGGGAGACACAGAAATATATCTGACAGTGAGCATATGACCTGCTCAAATCACCTTCCCACCTCATCCCTTCTTCAGATTTTTACCAGCTCTGCTGAAGGAGGGGGCTCTGGACCATGATTTTGCTCAAGACTATATATAATCACACTACCAGATACGCAGGTGAGCACTTCTTTGCATCACCATACAAACCTAACCCTGCAATTCATGATCCTCTGACTATTCATGTTTGATTCTTGCAGTTTTATTGATATCAGCAAGCTGAACAGTAGCTCTTAAAATCCCTATACTTAGAGGGTCAGGGAGAATATGGCTAATAATACCTGAAATCAGCCATTCAAGTCCTCTTTTTCCCCACAAATATCTACATTCCTGGAGCTTCTCACAAGTCCCAAGAACTGCATTGACTTTTATCAATGGAAAATTTGGCCCTCACACTCAGTTATAAAAATATATGGCTCTTCAGAGTATCAGGAAAAGAGAACATTATTGATCTTTCATTACTGGGGGTGTTTTCATTCCATTTTTCAAAACATATAGGCTTCTGTTTACATAAAGACAATCACTGGCAATAGTCCCAGCTTAGAGACGTAATTAAGCATGAAATGAATCAGCTTTTGAATACAATCCCCAAGCAATTCACAGTTTTAATCATACTAAATTGGTCAAAATCAAAAGTTCATCTTTTGAAAAATACAAAATTATGTCCTTCCTCCACCAAAACCCAAAGTGCTCCTAGCAACAAGGAGACCTGACCCATAACTTCAGTTGATTGATCTGGAAAAAAGTTGTGAGTATTGTCAGATAATTTCTTTGAGGTGAATCACTGTATCTTCAAAACTCAGTGTTTATTTTATCTGTTTTCTCTACATGGAATTAGTGGGGATGTGCCAAATCAACTTGCAGGTGGAATGGGATTCAGAGGTCAGTTTCTTTCACTACTCCTTGCAGCAGCAGTGATGCTGGGTGTGATCAAATGATCTGTGTTGCTGAGAGTAAATTCCTCAGCCATTCACTTCTGCCTGTGTGTGCAATATATCCTGAGCCCCCTCTGACCATTTGATTCAGCACTTACTGGGATCAATTTATAGGCTGCCCCTTTGACTCTGGTGAGCACCCTCTGCACCAGCTGGATGACGCCAAGTGCAGTGTAAATCTGTGTCTGTGTGTGCAAGCAGAGCACTCCTCTCATCCAAAATTACCCTGCTCACCTACAGGATGGGGTGCTTTGCATCCCTGGGGAGTCTGTGGGAGGTGTGTGTTTAAGGCAGAAAAGTCCACAGGCACAGCTGCCCAGGATTCCTCCCAAGTGCTTTCAGGTTGTTCTTTTCAGAGTTCAGCTCTGCCTTCCTCCATATCCCATCTCAGGAAGCTTAACAGGTGAGGAGAGTATTTTGTCTTTAATCAAACATCACCTGCACTGACGGTATGAAGAAAAATGAGGAGTGTCTACACTGCAACACATTGCTGTTGTTCTCAGGATACAGAAATTTCTTTCCCTTTAAAGCAGCAAATAGAGCTGTTGCTTTAGTAACAAATTATCCCTTAAAAACAACATAACCAGCTTTTGAAAAAGTACTGATGCAACTGCTGATACTATTACAGCAGAAGAGCTTTTAATTTTTCATTTTTGGCAAACCTCTTTAGCATGGGATACTTCCTTCAGCACCAAAGGAAAAGAAAGAAAGAGCAGGACAGAGTAGTAATTGGCCTGTGCTGGGATAAAAAGCAGTAACACGCAATGCTAAAACCTCTCTGCTTTTAAGCAAAGTTCTGATGGATGTGAGTGCTCCTGCCCTCCAATGCACATCAGCTGTGACACTAAAGAGAGAAAGCATCTCAGCATATCGGGTCCTGATGGGTAAATTCTCATTTGGTTTGGAAGAATGGCAGGAGATGAAGTGTGACTCTTGACTGCACACTGTGATTTGAGCTTCCCTGCAAAGTATTCATGCCTGCCTGATGTACTCACTGCACTGCACAGCTTCAGATACCATTCTGGGACACAGTGCAAAATAGCTACAAGGAAATTAATAAATAGATATTATGTTTTCTGCCAGTTAAAAACTAAAAAGGAGCACCATCAGGGCAATTCTAGCAGCTGTGTGTTCCATACAGACACAGGATTATACCAGACTTCACAATTCAGAAATCAGTGTGCTTCCTTTTTGTTTCTAATAATTTTGATACAATACTTCCATTCAATCTTTTGCCTATGAAAAGACTCAGTAACATTCATGCAGGCAGAATATTACCTAGGGTTTTATTAAAACAGCAGGATCCACTGAAGTTTGTTCTCTAGTTTTCTATAAATGAGGTGAAGCCATGATTGAAAATACAGATCTGAAAATAGTGGAGAGAAAAACAAGAGTAAATGATTGCTTAGATTTTAAACTTGATGTTTTTCACCTAGGAAAAACAGAGTGTGCCCACCAGCATATAATATTACACTGGATTTTTGTTCATATTTTATTTTTGTGATTGCTTATAGTTTAAGGTGAGTGTTATATGCATAAGAATCTGTCTCTCTCCTGCCACACAATGTAAGACCAAATTAAGAAGGCAGAGACATTCTTACTGAGAATTAATTCTGTCTTTTTTGCAATGTCTCACAGACCAGACAGACCATGCTCTTCTTGATCACAAAGTGTGTGTTCAGTGAAATCATGGCAGTGCAGTAGTTAAAGTTATTCTCACCCTGTCTTTCAGGTTAGTAGCTCTTTAGGGTAGGGTGGAAACATCCCTACCCACCCTGCTTCCCTGCCTTTGCATTTCTGTTAACTGCAGAAGATCAAAGTCCGATTTCTAATTCTGTTTTGATTGTAACAGGACTCAGGAGCGAGTTGAGACAAAGGATGAATGTTGTTAGGTATAATATCAAAGTCTGAAGAACAATGGAAAATGTTAATATAACTCAACAAGGGCACTTTATGTAATGAAAAACACAGAGGAAAACACATGAAAGCAAGTTGTAAATACAAACATAAAAAATAAAATATGAAATGAGGTCATTTAAGGAGGCTCAAGCTCTGATTTGCAGCATGGACCATTTCACTTGTATTTAGGAAAACCTCTCCTTCCATGGGTGCTGCAGGATGGATGACTGTGAGCCTTGCTCAGGTTTGAAACCTGTCTCAGATCTCTGTAACCAAAGTGTTGCTTCTGATTTCTACCGGATTGCCTCTGATTCAGGTTGCTACGAGCAAATGGAACAATTAGCACCAGACAACTTCACCACCTCCTCTCACACGGCTCCTGATCTCACAGACAGTTGTGACATAACTCATCCTAAGCCTGAGCCCTCCACAAAAGCTGTTTTCATAACCAGAGTTTTGCTTTGAACTCACTTCTGTCATCAGAAGCTGCTTCATTAATTCTATAAGGCAGGCTAGAGCTGAAGTGAAAAAATTTCAGCATCATCTTTGATGTCTTATCATCTTGCTCTCAAAATGCTTGCAGCCTTTCACTTTCCACTGGATGTGTAGGATGGTTGTAAGATAAAGTGAAAGTAAGATAAAATGAAAGAATAAAAAGATCATATTTTAAAAGAATGTAATCATAAAATTATTTCTAATAATTTCTAATTTTGAATAATAAAATATCATACCATTACAAAGTAATAAAAATGTAATAAAATTGAGGTCTTAAGAAGATTTAAAATATAATTGCATCTTTTAATGTTGTAATAATTATACAATTAAAATTACAAAACCACATATAATAATTAAAACAGAATCTCCTGCCATGACAGCATCAGAGATTCTCACTGCATCAGGTTCATTAATGTAGTCTCCATATACAACAGCCTAGTATGAAATCAGTCCTCTTGTAGATGATTTCTGGGGATTGGTTTTGACTGTGCAGTGTGAATGAAAATACTGATTTCTGACTGATGGTGCATCCTTTTGCATTCCTAAATTTGCTCTCATCCCCACTCAGCTTTCTCCACATCCGGCACTAGAAGCTCTCCCCTATTTTTCCATTAAAAGACATGCAGCTGCATTGATGATATTGTCTGGGGACATTCCTAAATTCCTAGAGATTCCTTTGTGATACCCAGCATGATGACTGCCCCAGTCCCAGAGTGCCTCCTTCAGCCAGCTCTGAGTCCCTTGCCTTCCAAATGTCACTAAGGCAAATGCACTAAAGGGCTCAATTATGTGGTTAAACCACATGTTAAGTAGCAGAATGTTTGATAAACTAAGTTTTTTTCAGAGATAAATAAAATGATTGCTTGTATTTAAGTAGACAAACAACTGGTATTTCAAATCTGTGCTTCCAGAAATATATCAGAGCTTAAAGAGCTCTAAAAGAATGGTTAACAACACATCTCCAGGCACATAGCTGGAGATTACAGAGGGGAACCAAGGCTTTTGAAAATAAATGATCAATTTTTTCAGTGAATTAGTTTCAACAGGGGAAGTGAAGGAAGCACAGATGAAAGCATTTTAAGAGTTTATTTACGATGATAAAAACCCATTTGTTCACACCTTCTTGTAGCCTCTGTCTGGTATTTCATCTATATTCACTTTTGTGTCTTTCTAAAGTGTAGGTGTCACCTATTCAGAGGTGGAAAAAATATGTTTAAATACCAGGAGGTGAGTTTTATTACAAAAGCCAAGAATTTCAGAGGTTGAATATTGGTGATGATCTTTCAAACAGGACTGACTGTGCTTATGGATATCAGCTTTGAAAGAGTGTCTGATGACAATAAATCAGTTACAGGTTTCATAAGGGGACAGGTCAGACTCACAGACTGGCTGCACCTCAAAAGCAAAGTCACAGTGAGTTGGAGGAAAGGATGAGTTGGAATTCACTTAATTAAACCCCTGCTACACATCACTATTGCCTTGTACTGCACTGTCCTTTCCTACTCAACAAGAAAAGAAAACAAAGAGCCGCTGGAACCTCAAACTGATGAAATAATCATATTTATTGTCTTTTCTATTTATTCCTCCTTCCAAAGTCTCCTTGGTTGAAAGATGTGGGGAAAGAATTGTCTGGGAAGTGATGTTACCCTGACTTCTTCACCTCAGACATTTGCTTTCATCTAACTGGGGATCTTTACTGCAGAAATTGCTCTGGGCTGCAGAAGACACAACCTTTCATGATTGCAGAATCTGCCCCTAATCACCCAATCAGGCATTTGTTACCTCAAACCAAAAACAAACACAAATCCCACAGCAGGGAAGAAATTCAGCCGTAATTCTGACTGATGCATTTGTTCTCTGGACACAGAGATTCAGCCTGGAGCCATGCAAACACGGAGCTTCTCTCCTTGCTGTGCTTGCAGTGAGGATTGTGCTGATTCTGCAGGCGCTGAGACCCCAAAGCAGAGCTGGAAATTGAGTTTAACAGTACATTCAAGCAGTCTCAGCACTGAGCAGGGAGCTGGTGTGACCATGCTCTGTGTTCAATACTGCCAGTGTCCTGCTCTGCCTTTGGGCAGAACACCTCACCCCTACAAGCCTTGGTTTTCCCTCTGAACTCCAAGACAGATTGTATTCTTGCAATTTGTTCTGGTGCACTGCTTCATCCCTTGACACTCCACTCGAGTTGTGGCTAATAGCTCCTATCATATGTAATAGCAAATAAACATAACAGTTATCGTGTGTAATAGCAAATAAATTAACATTAGAATATCAAATAAGGCTTAACGTTTTTTGTGCCCATGTCTACTAGTGCTTGGTATAGTATGTGTTTCATAGGGAAAACATATATTTTCTGTGCAATAAAAAGTTTTGGCAGGGATGGGGTGAAGTTTAATTTGACTTTTGGTGCTGTGGGAAGCATGGAGAGCTAAAAGTGTAGGTGTATAATACCTTAAAAATCCTTAAAAAAAATACCTCAAAATATCCTTACAGATAATCCTCAAAATATCCTTACAGATAATACCTCAAAATATCCTTACAGAAAATGTTGGTCAAAAACAACCATTAAAAAAAAAAAAAAAAAAAGACAGAGGCCAGTGATCCCCATCTGTGCTTCCCATCCATCCTCTGCCTGCTCCTCCGAAAGACAGCAGCCTGCTAAAATTAAAGTTAAATTTAAAAGAGGGCAATGTAAGCCAAAGTCAATAATCCTCTTAATATATCAGAGTCTCTTTTCAGGAGAAAATAGTGAAGGATATCAGGAACTGGGGAATCAGACAGACAGTCTTTAGTTCAATAAAGCAAAAAGAGTTTTCTCTGGTTCATGCATGCTAGACTTGGCAGAATCCTACAGTATGGGTTGAATCCAGAAGTTTGATCAAAGGAACACACACAGAAATCTCTGAACAAGGACAGAAATCTCTCATGCAGAGTTTTCTTTTGTTCCTAGTGAAATAAACCGTATCAAGATGAAAAGAAAGGAGAAAACTAGAGTTTTATGCCATAAAGAAACCTTGCATTAACACAGATTCATGGCTCTGGGCATCTTCCCCACTATGTGATACAAACAGCAACAGAGAAATTCAAACAGATTTGGCTCTCTGTTCATTCACAAGAAAAAAGAAATCAGCAAAATCTCGTTTCTCATAAATTGTGATTTTTCCAGTCAATATCTTGCTGCAAGTCTAATCATCTTGAATGCATACACAAGAGGCATTTCCAGCTCAGCCAGTATGATTAAGTAATAAAGCTAGGAATAAGAAGTTGCATAGTGTTCCCCATCCACTATCCCTATTGGAATACAATTAATTCTCATTTTCAGGAATTGTACTTTCAACATATGCACACATATGCTTTCTGAGAGTAAGAAGCAACATTTTGTTATATTCCAGTTACTAAAGTCTTTCTTCTTAATTGAGAAAAATGTTAGAAAATAGGCTGATACCAGCCTGCTCCTGTGGCTACTGTTTTATTTAGTCAGGGAGTAGTTTATTTTAATTTGTAATATTTAATGCACACTGGGTGTTTAGAAGAGACTGCTCCATCCCTCAAAGTAATAAATGGCATGCAGTAAAAGAAAATGTTTCTATGACTGCTTTAAATCTCTTGGGAAATGATGAATTAAAAGGTACCTTTGTCCAAGCATTGATATAGATTACCAACAAAGAGCTGGCTCCACTAGGTCACCAATTACATCAAGGCAGCAGAAATGGCTATTTGAGCTTCAGTCACAACTTCCCAGCGTGAGCAATCTCCCTGCTATTTATTCACTCTAATATAGTTCTCAATCAAACACCTTTTACTCGTTATGAAGGTGCTCATATGACTCTCCTGCATACTATTCTGCTGAATGGTGTAGAAAGATCTAACAAATAACTACAGGTCAATCGTGTACTTCTGCCCTGGGGATCATGATTTAAAAGATCGGTATCACGTTTTGGTCTTTCTGCTTGTACTGTAATTTTAAAAGTAGATGACACAACAATGCATGAAATGAGTTTTTAAAATGGAATGAAAAATCATTTTCCAATACACTTTAAACTGCCTTTGTTAACTCCCACTGTCAGGAACTTTAATGGCATAGTGCTAAGGGGCATTCCTAGCTGATGCTAATCATTATATCTTGTATTTGCTTCAACGGTGTTTATAGCAGTGGGTCTGGCTCAGAAATTGCAGCTACAATGTGTTTCCTTTAAATTTTTCTCCTGATTTCCTCACTCTTTATTAGCATTGAAATGTCATTTATTGAAGCAGATTAAGGATTTCAGAAACCTTCATTGGAGATGGGTTAACTCCATGCAAGTTGTGATCTCCTTGGCAATAGTTTTGATTTTCAACTTGCACATCAGCTTTCATGTGCAGGATAGCGTGCACTTGGCTCCTTGTCACTTCCAGCTCAGGAAATTAAATAAATTAGCATTATTGGATTTTTGTGGTGCTTTACATCTCTGCTAGATCAGCTAAAGTGAAAATGGCAAGGACAGCATTCTCCTGAGTGAGAAGATGTCTCTACTTGGGCTCTGAGCCCATACAAAACCATAAACTTGTGTGCCTCTTGCATGGAGAAACTGTTCAACTGGCTTATTTACTGTCATGGTTTCACCCCAGCCAGCAGCCAAGCCCCACACAGCCACTCACTCACTCCTCCACCAGCGGGGTCAAGGAGAGAATAGGAAGGGTAAAGGTATAAAACTTGTGGGTTAAGAAAAAGACAGTTTAATATGGAAAGAAAAAACCCATCACAGTAACAGTGATTTTGGAAGACCAACACCATCACTCCAAAAGTTCCCCCCTTCCTCCTTCTGATCATGATGCCATATGGTCTGGGATATCCCTTTGGTCACTTTGGGTCACCTGTCCTGGCTCTGTCTCCTCCCAGCCTCCCCCACACCCCCAAATTTCTTGCTTATAAAAAGAAGAAAAGGCCTTGGCTCTGTGTAAGCTCTGCTCAGCAATAACAAAAACATCTCTACATTAACAAGTCTATGTTCAGCAAAAATCCAAAACACAGCCCCATACCAGCCACTGGGAAGAAAATTAACCCTGCCCCAGCCAAACCCAGCACACATTCTGAGTAAGAAACTTCCCAGGATCATTCAGCAGAAACACAGGATTTAGCTGCTTTTACCACACCAATAATTCAGTCACATTTACCATTCCAGCTGCATTCTGTACCTTCTACTGATTGCATTTTAGGCACTACTCAAACTGACAGCTGCCCACCAAGTAAAACAAGACTTGGAGCACATTTAGTCCTGTGTGCCAACATGTGCTGTCTTTATATGAGAAGTTGGGGCACCCTTTCAAGGGCAGTCCTGGAGGCACCAAAAAAATGTAGCATCAGACACACATCAGATACAGGACCTTTTCCAGAGTACAACCAGTCCTATGGATTTTCACAAATGTGCTGTACAAAAGTATCATCACAGAAAAAGATAAGTTATACAAAGATTCAGATCAGAGTAACTCCAGTACACAAAGGAAATTATATGTACGTGAAGGGAACTCTCTGACTGACTATGTTTGTGTGGGTTTTTTTCTCTCTGCTTAGATAACCTTGGTTTCAGAGAGCAGTTTTTGGGGGGTTTGTAGGGTTTTTTTGTTTGGTTGGGTTTTTTGTTTGGGTGTGGGTGTTTTTGGTTTGGTATTGATTTTTTTTTCTCGTTTGGGGGTGGCGGTTTGAAAACACACAGGAGGCTGGATTTGTTCTCCATCTAATCTGCAAACGCATGGGTCAGGTGTTTTTACCATATATCACCTTGACTCTTTTCTACTTTATGGGCAATGAGACTCCCCTAAACATCATGGGGTTCAGAGCAGACTTTTCACAGACCTCAGTTATTTATTGTTTTGTAAACTCCCTGCTGGCATTTTAAAGACTCTGACAACTTGATAAAAATGTCTTTGAGATATTGTTTAACAGCCTTTCACTTAACCTGTGCTCTCTCAGGGCTCTCCACTATTCTTATTTCCATGCAGAGCTCTTCTGTGCCCTGAAGCAACCTCCAGATTATTATATGGTACACACATACCACTAATGCTAAATGGTTCTTTTCACTTGTGCTCACATCAACTGATCAACATGAGGGACCTGCAGTCATCAATCTGAAAGCCTTGTTTGCCATCATCACCACTGAGGCCTATAGATCAATAAAAAGATGATATTGTTTATATAAAACCCAATAAACAAGTCCTGTCTGAGGCTTACATATGGTTTCATTCATTCTAATAAAGGAAGTGCATCTCTTATGAGCTTTAGCCCATCAGATTTCGTAAACTGCTTATTCACTTCAACAATCACTGACACAAGGATATTGTTGTATCCAAGTCTAGGTCAAGCAAGACTTACTTGATCTCATCCCATTTCCATAATAATCTCTGTCATTTCTCTAAGAATAAGAAGGTAAGGGCACTTTTATTGCCGCAATAAAAACAGCAAAGTGATCTTCTGATGGCACTTAATTAGATTCATTTTATCTTCTTTGACTGAGCATGACATACTGTAACCCTTATTTATGAAGTAAAAATGAATGTCTTATGGTTCCTAACACAATTGAAGAAGAAATTACCGTGGTATTCCGCTTAATCTGTGTTTGTATCTGACATAAATGATCTTAAGATAAATTACAGGAAATTATTTTCTACTCCTGGTAACCATAACAACAGATGAGAATTGGTTCTAGTTCAACTTACTGACTGTTCCTGAACTCTTCCGTAATGTGTAATAAAAATTATAAGACAAAAGCAATCCACAGACTTTTGCTTTTGTTTGTACAGGAGCAATTTGTGAAGCACTGAAAGGTAATTTTGGGCTTAAATTAAGCTTCAGTCTTTCAGCTCTCCATCAGAGGCAGGCTGAAATGCATTCCTGTTCCAAAGTACGATGGCATACAGGTCATGTAATGGATCTCCCCCTGGAAGGGACACATGGCAAAGCTTAATGAAAACCTCCATGAACTGTGTGGAAGTGAGCAAAATGTGAGTGTAAGTCGAGAGGATTTTAGAAAATGCTGCAGACCTGAGCAATCCCTACAAGAGTCTTTGAAGGACAGTAGGGACAGTTAGTGAATTCTTTACCCTGGCAAGCAGGTACTAATAGAAGGGATCTGAAAAGCTGGGAGACTTTAAAGAAGTTGAATTGAGCAGAGTAGGTCACAACAATGAGAGAGTTTTCAAAATTGGAAAAGAGCCCTCAGAGCACAGGGGCACAGATAAGAGTTTTGAAGAAATTCTGAGCTTTTAATTAAACAGGTCTATAAGTATCATACAGTCACCAGATAACATGACTTGGTAAGGGCCTCAGAAGATCCCTGCTTCACATTAGTGCTCAAAGTAGGGTCTGCTATGAGATCAGAAAAGGTTGCTCAAGGTTTTATCCAGTTGACTCTTGAAAACCTCCAAGGATGGAGACAGAAAAACCTGTGAGAAACCTGCTCTGTATCTTAACTCTTCTCATGGTGAAAATGTTCCCCCTCAAATGGAATTTCTATAATCTTTATATGCAATTGCTTATTTCATTTTACACCTGGTTTTTTCTCGTGATCCTACCCTACTCTACTATGAAAGGTTAAAACGTTGCATGATGCAGGAGCATTGTGCCAAGGCTGAGCATATGAACCTCTGGTATAAACAGATCTGGTAGACCAGTCCAGTTATGTGGCAGAATCTCTCTTTTCTACATGATCCAATAAAAATCCTAATAATCATGGGCATTTCCTAAGCAGATCCAGTTAGGAGAAAGAAGAAAAAAGACAACTAACCAGTATGGGACAGGCAGTAAGCTGAAGCAGGGATAGTTGGGACAGGCAGATTGCAGTAGCATCTGTGTTTGAGGGAATGTATGAAGACTTATTTTGATTGCAGATTGTAGACTACAAAATGAGTGTCCACTGCATGACCTGGCAGGCAGTAGAACTGTCAGAATAGATTGGAGAGATGTCAGCATAGAAAAAATTTGGATGTGGCTTGCCCTGGCACCATGCAATTGAAAGTTAGATCACTAGGAGCACTGGGTGTCTCACACTTTCTCCTGTGTTTTGCTCTCAGAAAGGAATTGCAGGCCACTTACAGCTGGACAGCCCTTTCAAGCTATGAATTTACCCCCACCAGGGACCTGAAACATGATTGCTAGATTTCAGTAAAGCCAGGGCAGTTTACATCAGACCGTTTGCAATTATTTCTTTCCTTTCTGAAAACCATTTACAGATAATAATAAAATTACATAGCAATTAAGTAGTGAGTCATTACACCCTGTGGAAGCAATTCAATAGATAGTGAGGCAACATCCATCCTGTAGTGGTTAATTATTTGTCTTAAGAAACAGACCTTTTTCCATGGAAGCATCTGAAGGTCACTGTGTTCAGTCAGAGTATGTCTAATCCCAGCAGATCAACACAAAAACCAGCACAATCTGTGCATGCAGTCTCCCGTGCAGAACAAATGGTGAGCCTCTACAACAAGAAGAGAAGGAGGTTTAGCCAACATCAGAATAATCAGATTTAATAATCTCCCTTCTTCTGCAGTTCCACTGGACAAATTCAAAACCCACAAATGTCAGGTCATTCTATCCAGTTAGTCTGCTTTAACCCTCAAACTTGTCAATGAGGACAAGGCTTAAAGAACTTAATGCCAAAGGGCAGTTAAAGAATTTTTTTTCTATCTAACATGTTCAGACAAAAAAAATTGAAGTCTCTAACTTTCTGTCATGCAAGCAAGAGCAACCATATCCCATTTTAAAAAATTATGACAGGAAATTCTTGATGATGGTAACGCCATTTTATGATTTATAAGAACAGTTGCATTCCACCCTAATTTCCCAACTGAATAGCAGATGCTCTTCAGTGAAAAGCTGTTATCATTTTATCTGTTTTACAATATGTCATGTATATTTTGCCAATCATATTTTGGCTCCCATCACGGTGTCTGCTGTAATGCAATTGCAAGCTTGTTTAATCAGTTCAGCATAATCTGGTGCTTTCGACACCATGAGCACACGCAGGCACATCATGCATTGCCCACACTATTCCCTTTTGCCTTGTAAAATACAGATACATCGCTCCAGCCATTTGTTAGGCACAGCCCGCCTTTGAAGGGCTGTGTGAAGTTCTGCTTAAAATGGATGGCACAATATGCTACATGGTTTTTTACCTGGCTGAGCAGCTATTCATTAAAGAACGTGGCCTTAATTGGTGTTGCCTCACATTCGTTTTAAAGCAGATTATTAGGTTGCACATAGCACGATGCACGCTGCTGTTTTGTAGTTCAAAACTGCGACTCAAAAAAAGCCACTTAAACTTTGTACCTGTGCAAATAGAGACTTTCATCTTCACAAGCTTAACAATTTATCCTCCCAAAACTCATCCATCAATCTGTAGACTGATTTCCCTTGGAAACACCTGGTATTAGCTCGTTCTGTTGCAAGCTCTGGTTATTTCCAAGGCTGCTAACACCAATTTACATGAAAATTTCCCATTTCACATATCTGTTCACAAAGAGGCACATCCAGCTTGATCTGAGTTTGTTCTGCGGTACAGAAATCTTACAGAAGGTGGCAGCTGGGTTTTGTGACTTCTCAGCTTTTTTTTTTTTTTTTTTTTTTTTTGGCTGTCACCCTGTTATTCCTGTGATGGTTGTGCCTGCTGGCCCTCAGTTGAACTGACCATGAGGGTCCATGGCCATGGTTGGTAGCTTTAACTGGGCCCTTGCACATAAAAGTACCAAGTCAGCAATAATAAAGAGCAGCTCTCAGCACTTTTTTATATGGCCATTACACACTGCTTGCTTTTCATTAAGGGAGAACCAGAAACTTAGCTTTTGGCTGGATATAGCATCATCACAGTCACTGGGTGTAACAGCTCCAGCAAAACCCTTCTGATTAAGAGCACAAGGAGTGATGATTTCAGACTTCATCCATGGAGGAACCAGCACACTTTCACTAATGTGCTAAGTCTCCCTAAAAGAAAGTTTTCTGACTAAATCTTACACACTGATAGAATGCAATGGGGGGAGAAGCTCTCACTGCTGTCACAGGGGCAGTGCCTGTGTGGTGCCTGTGTACACTGTGCAGGACAAAGGCTTTGCCTGGATTGCAGGCAGTGGGAATCTGTTACCTCTGCATCCCTTGGCTCATCCCAGAATTGCCTTCCTGAGTTCTGTAGCAGCCTTTTCAATTCCTAATCTACCCAGTCCTGGGCATCCTGTAGATGTGGATTAGGACATGGCCATGAAACAGGACAAAAGCTCATTGAGAAGTGAAAATCCATGAGATGTTCAGAAACAAAGAGCTGTGACAGAAATTCAGCTTATCCATGGATATCTCAATCAGTCAAATAAAATGAGAAGAAAACAATTTGCTTCCAGTTAGTGATGCAATAAAACAGCCTTGTGGTAGAGGTCCCTAGAACTCTCTTCTTCCCACCCCATTCCTGAAGGGAAGCTTAAAGCTTGTGCATCTTTAGTTCAGAGGGAGATGCAGAGCATCAAATAACCCTGCAGGGACATAGCTCTGAGAGGGTGTGATCACTGCCTGATCCATGGGAATGCACTGGGAAAGTGTCACCTAGGAGCAAGAGGTGCCCACATTTAGACATGGAAGGATTTATAAAGGAAAACAAGTCTTGAACTCACAGCCCAGGTGATTGTTCCAAGATGAAGGTGGGAAAATAATTTTGACCACATCAAAAGTCAAGGGAGCACAGGACTGACCCTTCTAGAAATGGGGATGAAGCTGGGTGGGCAGTGATAGAAATGCCATGCAATTATTTCTTCTGCCTCCCAACAAATGTTGGTATAAAAGCTCAGTGGTGTACACATTTGCCTATAATGCAAGTTTTAAAGCAAACCTCATAATGTTCTTGAAGTGTTTATTTGCTCATCCAGCAAGAGAAGAGAAACCACCCTGCACTTTTTCTCACCAGTTATAAAGAGCTCACCAGGTGGTAGAGAATGAAAACTAATTTGGGGTGATCCCATCTGCACTGGAGGAAAAGGCACAACCATAAAATACCATAGATTTCAGTGGGTTAGGTATCTGTTTTGTTTGCTTAATGGAAATAATTTACTAGAAGAGGTAAAAAATATCAGTCAATAATAAGAAAATAATCTACCATGGTCTTGTTTCAAATTTCAATCTAATTTTAAAAATAATTACCAAATATTTGTCAAAAGATATCATATACATATTACATTTGACTATAATGTTAAGTCCATACGTACATATATAAAGTCCATATGTCCATATGTACATATATAAAGACATATGTACTTCTTGATACCAATATAAACTTTTTAAACTTACTGTGATCACTGTAAGTGAATTTAAAAATTGATAATTTTTTTCTCTGGCTGTTCCAGCGGCATTCCAGACAAATAGCTTCCCCAAGAAATTTCATTTCGAGTGGGTGTGCTTTCAGTTCTGCAAAACAGCAGTGATTTCACAATTTAATACCTCTAGAAATGATAATTAAAAGTTACAAACCTGCACTCTTTTATTCTTCTGTTTATTCAGGCTTCAAATCAATAGACTACCTTGGAGGCACCAAATCCTCCCCCACCCAGCTCTCACAGCTGCACAGACTGTTTTGTGTTGTTTGCTGCTTACTGAGATGCCACTTCTTTTTTTTCTGGGCCACTGAGAAGGAGGAAGCATATTCCAAAACCTGAGAAAGCATTAACAGTTTTCATACAAAGATGCCAAATGATTAATGTGTGGGGAGAAACAGATGGAGGTTCCTTTATCCCAACCACTTTTCACCTCTTGAAACAGCAAAGAATATGGCCCAAAGGCAGAAGTGTCATTTCTTGCCTCATAGACATTTGTTCCCAAACCACTGAGAAATGCTTTTATCTTCCCTGTGCAATAATTACAGTGCATCAAAAGGCCAAGAAGGCACTGAACTACACCTGACTTGTCGCTGGAGTTTGATATTTTAAAGCAATATGTTCCATAGTTGCTTGTTTCTATGTTTTGTCTTAGCACTTCAAGCTCTGTCATCTTGGGTGTAGTTCAGCAAAGCAAGGCTATTTATCCATGGGTTAGAGGAGTTCCACCAGGCTCATCCCTCTTTCTCACTCTTCTGGAAAAAAAAATCCTGCCGATCACACAGGTCAAGCTGACCCTTTCATCCATCTCCCTTAGCCTCTGGGGGGTGCTGTGCCTACCTCTCTGCCCCCAGAATGTTTTAATTCTTCACAGATCTTTTCAATCACTCACATCCTTGAATCTGCATGTGATACCAATGGCCACTGTCAAGGGAATGGTTGGAAACTTCGTAGAAATAAGCTGCAGGTTCTTGCTGTTGTGGCTCTGAGCTGACCTTGTGCTGTGAGCAGCTGTGGAGAATCACAGCCTTGCAGCACAAACAGCCTGCAGGGCTGGTGTGTGCTCCTCCCAGATCCTTTCTCAGGGAAGTCTCCTGATTATTTAAATGATTGTAAAACACTGTTAAAGATGAGGATGTGTTCTGGTGTCTCAGAAAACAATAACAGCAAAACACTTCCCATTTTATTGGTCTGCAGGGTTATCACAATTACTGGAATGACTGGCTGGTGGGTTGCACATATTGATTCTCTGCCAGGGTGTGGAAGTGCAGGTCTAGACACCAATGTAATAAATCTAAGTACCAGGCTGACAGAATATGTTCTTGAGCTGTGCAACTGCTACTGCAAATGCTATCTGTGGAAAAGAGGGACCATGATTGACAAATAACTTTTAATCAACATGTTTGAGGAACACTTGATCTCTCAAGGATGAAAAAAACCAATAAAAAAACTGATAGCAAACATGGAGAGCATCCAATTAAAAGAATTTAGTCCCTGTACTACTATTTCCATTTTCATAGAAGAGCAGAGAGATTCATGACCTTGTGCATAAAGACCTCAACATATTCCAATGTGGTGGAGTTTAATTTGTAGAAAACCTGCATATTTTGCTATGAGAATCTACTCTTTATAAACTTCTTAACTGAAGGAAATAGCTGCACAATATCGCTTGCTAGCATCATCATCTTGCAACTTTTAATGCGTCAGGGAAAGGTCTTCTTTTCCACTGTGCAGGTGGGAGTTGGGGTACAGGCAGCTGAATCAAGGGACTGTGAGCCCTTGACCCTGCAGCACACTGCTCAGTGTGAGGAAATCAGATAACTAAAGGGATAAACAGGAGAGGAAATGCATGCTGGAGCCCATGAGTAATGGTGCAGGTTGTGTGAAGAGCAGCTTGGGAAGTACATCCTGTATTTAGTTATTGCATGAAGTGTGTCAATGACCTGGATCCACAAACCACTTTAACAACCCTGGGGCACAGGCACAGGGCATCTTCCCTCCGAGCTGCAGCGAATCCTGCAGGAGAGGGAAAAGGCTGAGGACATCAAGCTGCGTTTACACTGACGCCACAAGGAAGACTGGCTCTGTTAGAGAGCCAGACGGCTTCGGTTCTCACATCACTGCTCATACTGCTGGCTACTTCCTGAAGCAATCAGAAATGCTGTTGTACCATATTAGCTCTTCAAGACAGACAGAGTCAGTTGCTTTCTAATTATAAGATACTGCTTCTTATTGGAACAGGGAGATGGGTTTCTTCCAAGCAGCAAACCACTGGATATAATCACTCCTGTTTTCTGTAGGATCCAGACAAACACCTTTAAATATTTTAGGTATATCTTCTTTTTGTATTGAAGTGATGTAGCATAATCCCACCAGGCTCAGCTTTGCTGTCATTGAATTAAAAGCAGAATTGTGCCCTCCACTGCTAATACTGTATGGATGCCCTATAAACTCATTTTAATCTGCAGCCCACGTACCTTCTTTGCAAGTTAATGCGACATGTTTCAAGGAGAAGTGAACGGAATCATGATGATCACAGAATTCTCCTGAGAGTTTCCACATCAGATAAGAAAATAAAGACTGATATCTTGGTCCTGAGGTCGGTGACAGGTAAATCATCATATTCAGCATCCCCTCCTCTTGACCATGCCGTTTGCCTTTTGCAGAATGAATTGAGCTTGCAGAAATGTCCCAAGAGATGTCCCTGAGAGTTGGATCTGATCCATAACTGTTTAAACTACACCTGTGAATTGAAGCTGCTTTACACACAACCTCTGAAAGACACTAAAGTGCAGGAATGCAAATAGATGATGGTGTATGATGACTTTAAATTATAGTAAAGTGATCCATGGAGAGGGAAAAAGCTGCTATCAGGAGAGTAAGTGAATGCAAAGAAAGACATCGGGAGCATTGATTTGTGTGCTTTGTTCATGTAGCACTCCTCCCTGAGGGGGAGAAGTGGAGAGGGATGCAAAATAGAGTGACAGACCTGTGGGACACAGGCACCTGTAATCTGGTGTGTATAAATATGGATATCACTGTCTTCAGTATCTAATCAGCAGTGACTCTAGACTAGAACATAGTTCAGCAGCCTTGTCTCTGCAGGGGACTTAGCTGCCTTCCTACAAATCATCAAGTCAGAGGCTGCCCACGTTTTCTTCCCTTCCTGTCCAAGGAAGATGCTCCCTACACCCAGCAGTCCTTACAGCAGGCAGGAGCTTTGCAACCCTGCTGCTTTGTCACTGCTCCAGAGTGGCACCTGGATGAGGAGACAACCAAGACATCCTGTGGAGCCTGAGCCAAGCATCCACTGCTGGGGCAGAATTTCAGGATTTAATGACTCCATAGCTGAGCACATTAACAACAGCACTGCTGCAAGCATGGTAATGTATGTGCTGCCTTGGTGACTGACATTGTTCAAGCAATGGATTCATTGATTAGTTGCTCCCATTTCAGAAAAAGCTCTCCTGAGGCTTTTCCCACCCCCAGGAGTGGCAATAGGCATGTGGAGGGATTTTGCCAAGCTCCCTCCCCTTTACCAAGCAACTGAGTTAGGCCAATGACAGGCTGACCTCTAAATGGAATTTATATCATCTTTTCCTCTGCATCCGACAGTGTAAATGCTCCTTCCTGCCTCGTTTTCCATATAGGATAAGCCTTGTTATTCCCTTCAACACTAACATGGTGAATATAGCAATGCATTTGGAGTGTACTTTGTGCATCTTGGTCCTACTTCATTTCATTCTTCTGCTAACAATCAGCCAATTTAAAAGACATGCAACTAATGCTTGAGACTTTTCAAAAAAGCAGCATATGCTCCTAATTTCCTTTAATAGTCCATTTTCATTCAATTCATCTAGTTTTCTCCATTCTCTGTAGACTAAAGGATTTCATTTGTATTCAGGTTTTCCTTGTAAAGAGAAGGTTTTTTGGGGAAGGGAGGCAGTAACATCCTTTAAGTTCAGGCAGTTTGTTTTAAAGAAACATTTCCATTAAAAGAAAAAGAGCAAAAATGTATTTTAAAATTGTCTGTCTTATTAGTGCATAATTTAGGTGGAGAAATGTCACTCTTCTAATATGCTAATGATTTTTAAAAAGGGGTAAAAAAACTTTACCTGTAAAGAACAATCAAACATCTCCTCTTACAACAGAAAGGCATCATTATAAAAAAAAGAAAAGAAGAGACACGTACATATTTAAATGAATGATCCAGTGTGAGGATACATGAGAGTGATTTGTGTCTTGAAGCTCTGCTGTCGCTTAGATTATGCCTGATGAGCATTTAATGAATGTTCACAGGAAAAACATCTACTCATATTTTTTATTTGGGAACAGGGAGGCAGCAGCCGGTTTTAGGGGACAAAACTTAATGGATTTTCTTTCAGCTCAGTAGATACATTGATACTTGTAAATCTTTTCTAAGTGTGCCACTGTAATTATAAATCTTTTAGCTGTATTTTTCATTAGAGAGCATTAAGGTAAATATTCTCTACGAGAGAAGATATATTTGGCATATAGGTTTTTAAAGCTGACATTTAAGTACTCTCTGCAGTGTTGCAGCTGTTCAATAACATTAATCTTATTATTCATTATTTAGGGTTTGTAGTCCTGGATGCACTGTTCTTCTGCTTTAAAGCAACAAGACCCTCGATTTACCAATCACATATAGCCAGTTGTTACCCAGAAGAGAAAGAGGAGCCTGTGGGAGACCAGATCTTGTCATTTTCTGATCTACTCTTGGCAATCCTGTATCCTTTTTTTCTGGAGGAGCAAACTATCCCCCACAGATTTAACTAGCACAGTATTGCCCCTACACAAGGGAAGAGAAGAGGGGTTTTTTTGGAGGCTTTGTCGATGCTGGATGTGTGTCTAGACCAGTTCAGCCCTTGGAGAACAGGTCAGAAACAGCCAGCCCATCTCCCTTCTTCCTTCTCAGCTGCTTGCTCTGTTGGATAGCCCAGACCCCATTTCAGAAGGCATAATCCTTCCCTGGCAAGAGCTGATCCACTCTATAACTCCCAGGTGACATCCAAAGCCAGAGCAGCAGAGTGTGCAGCTTGGTGCCCACAGGGACACCTTGCAGTGATGCTCCATGGTAGGAGTTTTCTTCGACTAGAGATATATTAAGAGCTACAAGACCTATTTTGGGTCTCTGTAGGCTGATAATAAAACTTTCTTTTTTTTACCATCTTGCCACGTGCTGTGTTTTACATATTTCACAGGAATTCTTTGGGAATTCTGAGGGATTAAGTTTAGCAGGGCACTAGAGCATGCTTAGCTCCAAGCACACACTCATATGATGTGGGAATCAATTGTGAGGGAAACGAGGAACTTGTTCAGAGCCCCCACTCATCATACTCAGTGTCAGATGATTATCTCCAGCGTGGTCTGTCTGTTAATAATCCAAGGTGTATGTAAATCTAATTCCGTGAGCAGAACAGCCTATCCTGAAGCAATCTGGGCATTGCAATTTGCCAGTTTCACTCAACTCACCTCGGCACTGGCCATGGCAAGCTGGATAATTCAGATCTTTAGCAACTACCCTGAAACGCAGCTCTGGCAAAGCTCACAAGGAAACACTAGAGCAGAAGAGCTTCTTAATTTCCCTGGTCTAATTTTCACTTGTCATTTCTTTTCCTAATACTGCAATTTCCATCCTTGAAAATCTGAGCAAAGTAGCAAAACACTCATTTGGCAGGTAAGTAAAATCAGGAAAAAATCAATCACTAGCAGAGAGAAGTGAAGTGATTTACTGAGAGCAGTGGGCTGTTCACAGGAGAGCATCCACTCCTCAGATGTGCTGGACAGGGTGGAGAGGCTTGATAAGCAGCCATGGACAAGTGAACCTTAAAAAATGAATTAGCAGAACTGAGAGTTTTCAGGTATATTCCTCTGAAACTCATTTTTTTGTTTGTTTTGGGTTTTGGGAGTTTGTAGCACAGATTGTGAGTTCTTAACATTGCCTACAGAGTGAGAAAGTAAGCAAACAAAAAGAGCCATCAAGACTTTTCTTCCCATCAAGGGAGGAAAACTCTGTAAAGTGGGACCCTCCTGCCCTGTTTCAGGCAGCATTGGGCCGCTGGGGAGAGCCCAGGCAGCTAAGCCTTGTTTTAAAAAAATATTTCACTCTCAGCTGTTAAGAAAACACAGATTTTATTCCAAACATTAAATGCAGCTTTTAAATACAACTTGTTTCTTCATATTACAATTTGCAGAGTCCCAGATGGTTCCCTGTACATTTTCATGGTACTTAAAATGCTAATGTATTCCAACTTCTTCAGATGTTGTTTAACACTCACACAAGCATGGCATACACCTTAAGTGAGAGTGTGAATAAAGAGCAAAATCACAAAGCTAGAATCTGGATATTTTGTTGAATGCCACCACTAAACCTCTTCCTCCTCCCTCTGCCCCCTACCCCCACCCCCAGCAAGAAAGAAATGGAGACATAACATCTCATGGTTCAAGGCTCCCCTTCTGCAAGCTATAATTTAACCTCAGGTTCTCCTGACATTCACGTGCTAACGGAGCACTTAGCGCATGTCATTGTGTAGAACAGCTAAACGAGAACAAAAATATAGAGAAAGAGGTCAGAAAGGAAAGAATAATAATACAAGCAGTTTACAAACATCTGCAAAGTGCTGGTGATTCTGTAGCAGGCTGGACTGTGTCACTGCATTTGCTCAGGACATTTAATGTTCAAAGAAATGCTAAAATGAAACACTAGCCACAGGTAAAACTGTAGGTATCTGAGGACAGAGGACAACAAACATTCACAGAATGTGCTAGTGGTGTGCTAAGGAGTGGCAGAAATTTCATACCCTGCTCCCTGAAGAAGCTCTCACACCAATTCAAGCCTTTGTCCAAGAGTGTCTCCCACACAAAAATCTCAGTTTTACTCATCAATGCATCACAAGTGTAAATATCACAGACACTGTGATGGAAGGATGGATATTTTTCCAAATGGATTCCACATTTCCATGCCTTACATTTCATCTCCATGGGTAAATGATAAAAAATGAATAAATACTGACAGGATGAACAATCTGCAAATGTGATGGCTAGTTACTGGGTCTGGCCAAGAAAAGAATGCTCTGATGACTCCTCATCCTTGGAGATAAGGGAATTGAGAGCACAAATGTTCCTGCACATGTGTGGTGCCCAGGAGGAGAAGATTAGCTCAACACAGTTCTGTGGTAACTGCAATACCTGTGGCATAGCATGTCAGTCCAAGACCAGTAACTGAAATTTTGCTTTGCTCCATTTGAATTACCACATAGAAACTGTTTTCTTTCCTAGGGATGCACACATGGATATTCAGGGGTGATTTTACGTCTTTGCTTGTGTGGATGTCAGCATCACCTGTGGAGCAGCTCTGACATGGCCCCACAGAGATCCAGATTCCCAGGCTCACTAAAAAGCTTCCTTCTATCATTTTTCGGTTTTCATTTTTTGGTTTTTTCAAGTGGAGCTCAGAGCTGTGCAGTGAAATCTCCATCCCTTGCAGGTATGGAAGTCACTGGAAAACCTAAAATACTTGTTGGGTTTGTGGAAGTGAGCAACTGTAGAGCCACCACTGCTGGCTGTCACCTTTAATGCCTCCTTTCTACACACCCCTGATGTACACAAGCTTTTTGGTGTGTCACTGGGTGGCAAAACACTAGAAGGATTGAACAAAAGTGGTTTGCAAAAGGATTTCACCAGCAAACCCTTGTTTTGCTCCCTGACACTCTCCAGCACTTAATGCATGAAAACAGACTGTGTTGTGTCCTTCTGATCTGCATGGACTTGCCTAGGGATTAAATATGCAAAGAAACATCAGGTTGTGCAGCCTGATGACTTCTTCAGCTTCTGTTTGAGATGTTATGAAGGGCAGTATAAAAGACCAGCAGATCATGATAGATACCCCATCAGTAAAGGATGACTGTGTTATCAAAAATACTAAAATAAATTTTAAAAAAAGGTAATTATTTTCTGTGCAGTTTATAGCCTCCCAGGGGTAACAGCCAGACACTCCCACTCATATAACACTCTAATATTTCACCTATCAAGGACATAACCCTGGTTATTTACAGACTGTAATGACAGTGCCCCTACTTTGATGTTACCATAAATAAACAGGTAAAACTGCTGAGTTTCAAGAAAGTCAGCTTGATTGCCTAGATGTTATTATTTTAATAAAAAAGAATGGCATGTTTAATGATTAAATTTATATCAAGTGTGCAAGCAGGCCCCACTCAAGGAGAAGTACACCAGCCTTTCCATACAGCTTGTGCTGTCAAAAAACTGCTCCCTGCTTTTCATGAAAAAGTAGATCTTTGTTCCAATGACATAGTAAACTCTTCCCACAGCCTGCCTGGAAACAAAAGTCTACCTGGCTGGGATGGATTTCAGTAAACTACAGGCTCAGTATTGCTCAAATATGACAGCTCCTATCAGATAAACTGTACTTTGTGAGCTGTAGGAGCTTTAGAAGGGATACAACTCCTTAACAGCATCAGTCCTGCCTGGTAGAGCCATGCCTCAGATCTCTTCTCTAACCTTTACCTTTTTGTTGAAGAATACACCTGGCCAAGTTGCAGATTGAGCTCTGGCAGGAGATGCTCTGCAGAATTAACCCTCTGGTGCTGAGCAGCTGATATCCACATTATGTGGTGTAAGGGCTTCTCTGCTGAGCAGCTCTGGTGTCATGTGTGGATTTCCCTTTAGAAGCTGCATAGCTGCTGCACATCTGGAAAGCATCTTCCAGTTCAGTTTCAGCCAAAAAGAAATCCAACTTGTGTGCTTCATGACTGCTATGTAATGTCAGCCAAAGTGTGGTAAGTAGGGAAGAAATCAGATTATGTGCTTCAAAAGAACAGCCTGACCCAAAATGAAAAGCTAAAGAATATGCAAAGGAGTCAGGATCAAAATGTTAATGACAGCCTTGACTATAATGCCAGAGAGCTGGTGTCCATCAAAGGCAGAAAGGAGACCCTCCACAAGAAAATCAATGAAAAATCTCACTTATTCATAGCTTGATGATGGACTTGTTGTTACACATTGTGCTACATATGCTACACATTACATCAACTCTGTCCCTGTCACCTTTCAAACTGCCAACACACAGAGCCAGGCTCAGACACCACAGGTTGGATCTACATGTCCCAGCCTAAGTTAGTTAAAAATGAGATGCACAAGTCTGAGCCAGTCCCCATCCTGGAACCCTTTAAAGTCAACAGAGAGTTTTCACAGTTAGAGGATGCAACTTCTCTGATCTTTCTTCAGTGTTTGGTTTGGTCTGAGAGGAAACCACTCTGTTGGCTTTGGAGATTATCACAGCCTGTTCATATTCAGACCCATGGTGGTTGAACATCCAGGGAAGGAATGCTACCTTTACAGGTATCTCTTTCTGGTTTTTGCAAAAGGTATTGTTTTGATGAAGTAGATGTATTCCTTAATGAATAAGGGCATCACCATTTTTGTACTTGTGACAAAATGCAGTGTGGATCTCTGTGTAAAATCAAGTTCTGTGCGAGGGCCAAATGGTAGCAATTAGCAGAGACAAAAACCTCTCTTAGGTCTCCCAGAAGCCCCTCTGACCTTTCTGCACAGAATTCTAGAAGAATAAACACAATGAAGCAAACAAATTCAATGTGAAATTCCCCTTATGCCAGGTTTCCATAGTTTATCTTCTGACCACCACCCATTATGCTTAAACAAGCTCATAACTTCTTTATGTTCAAACATAAAAGTTGTTTGTAGCTCCCATTACTTTCCTACACACTGGTGTTCTTCCTTTTCAGTACTTGAAAGTGCTCAGAAAAGATATCTTTCTTCCTGTAATAAGGCCTCTCATGCACGTGTGCTCCTGTAAACAGCTCTCTTTCTCACAAAAATATCTGAAAAGATACTTGAAATTAGCTTTCTAATTTTTAAGCATGGGCTAGCATCCAAAATTTAGCAGAATTCTTGTTTAAAAAAGATGAATTCCTCAGAGACTTTTTACTTGTCTCTAATCTTCAGGACAAGAAAAGATTTGGAGAAATCTTTTGATTAAAGAGAGGCTTTTGGTTCTGACTCAGCCTTCTTAAGAGGATTTGCTAACACTTAGTGACCCTGTTTCTTCCTTGCAGGGTGCACTCTTTAATTTCTCCCTAGAACACAGGGAGAGCTGTTAAACCTCTGTGCCTTGCCATGCCATAAACTTCAGATATCAAAACCAAAGCATGCCAGGTCTACAGTGAGGCACTCAGGGGACAGGCTCCAAAAATTCCCTCAGCAGATGTTTTTTGGTGTGGGTTTTTGCAACAGAAACCATCTGCTTCTTTTTTTTCCTTTTTTTTTTTTTTTTTTTTACCAGTGAAAAGACAGCCTTGTCTCAAAATGATCTGAATAGCTCATCAGAAATGCAGAATCTTCAAAAGGCACTCATGGACGGGGCAGGTTTCTCCTGCCCATTCTGCTAATTATCAACCAGCAGAACTCAGTCCTCAACATCTGCTAAAAATGTAATTCTTGAAAGGCTCAGCTTCAGTTCTGGACATCTGTTTTCCCAGATTACCACTTTCCTCCCCTTAAACCCAGATGTCCTGTGCCACTGAGAGATTCTCCAGTTCTCATTACCTTAGCAGGTGAAACATGCTCTGCTGTGAACTCTCCTTTAACACAGGCAAGCTTAGGGGAGAACCTCTCCCTGGACACAGCTTTCCCTGAGGAGCAGAAGGTCATCTACTCACCCTCTCTCCAGACAGATGATTTTAGGGACAGAATGTGAGCCTAAGGCATGTGATAGATGTGTGCATGACACAGAGATAGGCTGAAGGGGGAGGCAGGCATCAGTGCCACAGCCTGTGTGTTTTAATGTGGCAACTTCTGCTGCTGACAGAGAGACAAGCAGCCCTTTCCTCTCTGCCTGGAGAGTGAGGCTGTCTTTGAGCTCATGAGATCCCACACGTGGTGCCTCTCTCAGCCTCATCCCAACTCTGCTTCAGGCTGAAATCCGAGGTTGCATCAGCTCCCAAATTTGCTGCCAGGGAAAGGAAGCACACCTGAAGGCCCCTTTAGCTGCAGCCTGTGTGTCTCCTGCTATGTGCACATCTTGTCTGAAGTTAAGTTACACTGGCTTGCTGTGAAATTGCTTGAACAGGGAGCTGCTGTGTATTTGGGGCACAGAGGTCACAAGTGAGCTGTCTTTACTTGGCATTGCCTGATCTACTTCCGTCCAAATCTTGGGTAATGACTTAAATAATAGCTTGATACAACTTTTAAATAATGGATGCAGCTGCAATTCTCAAAGGATTTTCAGAGGTGCAAAAGAGATTCTTCTGAGCAGGAGCCTATCCCATGGGGTGCCCACTCCTCCCTGCTGATGGTAACTACAGCTTTGCACCCAGAGGATGCAGGAATTAAATCCTGCCTGAAGTTCTGATGTTGCTGACAGCTGTATAACACTTGTGGTTTCATCTTCTTTGCCCAGCCCACAGACACACACAGGCTGTGCACCCAGAGAGCACAAACATCTTTTCCACTGACATCTCTAAGCAGGGAAATTCCTCAGCCCTGGCTTGTAACCCTTCCTGCCCATTTGGAAAATGGATATATATCCCCCACACCTTCACTGCTCTGCCCTGCTGTGGTTTGCATTCTGCAGGCAGCTGGGACAGAAATAGACTCACCTGTGAGTGGGTGTCAGGGATGTCCTCTTTGGGATGGAGCTAATAACTGAGAAACATCACAAAGGGATCTTTTTGATCAGTAAAGAGAGGAAGAAAAATATTTCAGACCCTCCTGCTGCTCAGCTGTGGGTTTACTCTGGCAGATACTAACAAGCAGTGCGTAAAAAGGCAAGGTGAGAGTTGAGCACATGCAGGAAACTCCACCATGCAGTGTTTCTTTGTGATGCATCTCCATCCTGAGGATCCTGACACCATTTTTTTTTTTGGTTGAATGATTTTCTATTTTTTTTTTTTTTTTAAGTGGAGACACCAACCCACAACGCTGCCTTGCCGGCTATCTCCAGTTCCAGGGCAGGAATAGCTGCTCATTTGGGTGGCAGCATGAGAGCAGCTGTGTACAGATGTTACCAACCCTGCAATACCAGAGGTTTAAAGGCTCTCATATGGCAAGTTTGGGCAAGGACTGGAGTGAGACAAAGTGCTTTTGCTGCTGGATGGTTCCACAGATCCTGACTTCCCTTCCTTCCATGCAGGGGCTCCAGCTGAGTGGTTTAATGGAATGAAAGGGTTGTTGAGCCACTCAACATTGACACATGGGATTGGAAGCAGAGATAGCAAGCTATTGCCTCCAGCCCAATTCTGCAAAGACAGCATGTGGTCTGCTGATGGCTGGGTTCAGGGTTATTTCCCAGCAAGGACTGGTCCAGATGGGTGAACATTTTGAATGGAACCATAAATATTATCCATTTCTCATCCATTTCCAAGATTCCCTCAGCTTTGGTAATTGGAAATGGAAATTGCAGAATGAGAAATTGATTTCTTCTTCACTTTTGCCACACAGAAAGAAAAGAAATGACTGGCAATATTTGTGAAAGGCTTCCCAGCCCACCCAGATCCAAGATAATGAGCTTTCCTGGGCACTAGGTAATTCCCTCTGTTGTGCTCCTCTTTTTCTTTTGCCACAAATGCACGTCTTACTGCAGATAACAGAAGATTAAACTCCTCACTTAGAAACTGAACTCCACATCACTCACGCAGCAAATAAAACAGAAAAAAATAATTCCTTTCTTCTTTTTCTTCTTTATTAAATGCCATCACTTAATTTAGAATGCAAATCAATATATTAATAAGGAATGTATAATTTTTTATGTCATCTGTGCAATCACCCTCCTAGATTGATTCTACCTTGAGCTCATTGCAGTATTGTTAATGACTGAAAGCTCACACTGTACTTCATCAAGCAAAGTCTGTCTCCAAGAACTTTCTAATTAGTGCTACTAATCACCTATTCCTTCTCAGTGAGACTAATGCATTATTGCAGAGACTTGTGAAATACGTCCAACAACATATACGTCTTGTTAAAATGACACTCGGGAGATTCCATTGCCCACATCCATCAATGACACTTAATCCATCACATGGAAATATTGCTTAAATACTGCTACACAGTCAGCTGGGTGCAGGCATTGTCAGTGAGACCTGCCAGGCAAAATGCTTCCCTGCTTATGGCTCTGGCATGCAGCCCACTCTCTTACATCATATAGCAATTAATGTACCCATACTTAGATAACAAGAAGTTAGAGAGGCAGTGGAAAGTAGCAGCAGAGTGGGACAACTGAGGAAATTAGCTGCAGGAAATCTATTTTGTAATAAAAGTGTTCATAAAAGTGAATTGTCAGAGGCACAATTTCCATGGGGAATAAGTTTTTATGTCTGTGTGCATCTTTAAGGCAAGGAATTTTTCTTTTCTTTTTTTTTTTTCCCCCAATGCTTCTTTCATTTAAATGGCTTTATAGAAGCATAGAATATACAGAAACATTTTTAAACCCATGAGAATCTCATTATGTTTTGTGCATGCCTTTTTCCATTTCTATTTCTTTTTCCTTTAAATTCAGGATAATCCAAGATGCTGCAGTCATTTAGCTGTGAGGAATATTTGGATCACCACAGTGAAGATAATTAACAATATGTATAAATGAATGTGCCAATTTCTTTATAAGTGGAACAATTTAAATTGATAGGTTACACTGATGGAGCCTGATTATTTTCCTCCCTCCCCTATGTTTGAATACAAAATCAACTATAAAGTCAACTTTACAAATATATAAAAATACACACATACCCCAGGACTCTGAAAGCTAATAGGATATGTTACAAAGCTTCTCCTTTTGAAGTGATCCAAAGTGAAATTCAGATGCTTAATTTGTCTAAATCTTATGAAAAATTCTACTACTTGTATGAAATTGTTTCAAACTCAGAGTGATTTATGAGCGTTTATTAATAAACACAAGCTTAGTGCTTGGACCAGAACACAAACCTTTGTGAGCAGTTGGAAGCTCATCCTGGCAAGAGCCAGACAGGGTCAGATCACAAGGGAAAGTGAAAATAGTGAATCTCTCTTTTTCCCTCAAGGCAAGGTGAATTTGTGAAGATCCCTGCTGATCAGAACTCAGTGTGTCATCTCTCTACATGGTTGGGGTTTTTAATTTCTATTTTTCTATTGCTAGAGCTTTTTTTAGTGCTGTTCCCTGTGTGCTGATAATTTTACAAAATCAGCTAACCTATGAAAAAGACAATTCACAGTAAAATAAAACTCCTCCACTGTGTGCATTAAGGGATGGGGGAAATCTCAATTGCTACTTGCAGTACATGAAGAAGCTGAAAAAATGGTCTTAGTGTGCAATGAACCACTCCTGAGATTACACAACAACAGCAAAGGCTCTACAAAGGCAGCTTAAGAGTATCAAAGGTGAATATTACAAAGAAAGGCTTTGCAGATCTACAACCAACACTAACCCCACTACTGTCTCTGTGATAAGTCTTGACTACAGCCTACAGACAGGATGATGAAAGCAGCCATCCACAAGCATTCCAGTAATTTTAATTATTTCCACAGCTGCAGAGATGAATCTGCAGAAATGGTAAAGAAAAATACAGATATGAGCAGGTTGAAGACAGAATGGTCACTCTGCATTACTGGTTTTTTTTTCCCTTCAGGATCAAACTTTGCTCTTGCAAAATACCAGGCTGTTGCTTTAGTTTTGTGTTAACACCTCATAGATGACAGCACTTGAATTCCACCAAAATTACCCTCTCTCACTGTATCAGACACTAATTTCCCCTCAACTGTGTGCAGACTCTGCATATTTAAAGCAAACAAAGGGAAACAGATACAGGTGTAGATAGGCAGACCTGCTCAGAGCACTCTTGAACGATTAGAGAGAAAAGTTCTCTCATTCTAATTAAAGCTGAAACTCACTTCCCATTATGAGCCTAATTGCATTTCAAGCAGATGCACTTTCAGTGTGTGCAACTGTTCTGGCCTTGTGAGAAGCTGGATGGACTGTGGCTTCAGCTACAGAAAGTTTGGACTCAGGAGTAAGATGTTTGCAGAGGAAACCTCCCTGAGCATCCATCCACCAGCATAAAGAAATTATATGCAGAAAATATTAAGAGTCAAAGACTCAAGGTCCACAGAAATTACTTCAGGGACAGTCATTCAATCAGCAAATTTATTGACAAGGAAGGCTTGAAAAAGCTGAGGAGTTCTCTCAGCAGCTGGAAACTTCACATTTCCATCAGAGCTGGTGTTGCCAAAAGGTCAGGCATTGCTGAAAGCCACATCAGATTTTTTGCTCTCTGATACTGAAGTAAGTTAAATTGTCTCCACTGAAGACAAAGGGGTTTATCTAAGGGGTCTTGAACTCACCTGAATGGTGTAGGAATGGTCCTTGTTCTTCCTTTGTCTGCTCTCTTACTGCAGAGGACAGGGAATTGCAACAGAGCCTCTGATTTCCAAATCATTGGACACTGGAAATGAGGAGCTTGAAGAAAAAGAGCCTCACCATCTCTGAATGCAGCAGATAGCAAACTGCTACACCACAAATGTACAGGAATTAGTCAAAGGGCTAGAAAACTAGGATTAAGGAGTGGGCAATATCATGGAGATGGAAGTCACAGACTCTTAACATGATGCCTATTGGTACCATTGCATTATTGTGTGTTTGTGCACTCAAGAAATGTATGTTGAGGTGCTGAATATTGAGTGGGAATAGCTGCTGCAAACTGAGCTATCCAAGATCACTACATTCACTCTGAAGCTGAACCCAGCAAAGCAGCTAAAGGATTAATGTGCTCGTTTTAGCATCAAACCCTTCAGACAGTACAAATTGCAGATATCCATGCAAATATCCAGGGAGCTATGCAGATTCCCATCAGGATCAGAGGTGTGGATCTGTCAGAGATTGTGATTTATAATAAAAAACTTAGTCAAAACAAATCCTTTTGGACAAACAAAAGATTATCATATAAGATGTTCCAGTATGGTATATTCCACCTGGGGAACAGAACTGCTCAGGTTATGCCCTCAAGCAGCCCTTCCTCTGCCCACACAAATATTCATGTGGAGAGTTATGGGTCCCACTTTGTTTTGCCACTGGTTGTGTGCATCTTCTGAAAAACTTAGCAATTTAAATTTGTTTCTTCCATTATAGAGGACTTAGCAGTGTGTTTTGCTCAGTGACTACAGCAATGAGCATTGTTAGATAGATACAGACAGATATTTTCTGTCTAATTCTACACCTGAAGTTAAATTGCAGTCAGTATGAGACCTAGCCAGTTTTATAATTCTAGTCATATGTTATAAGGATTTGCCACATATTTTAACGTAACTGCTACATATGTCATCAACTTTGTGGTAAATATGTCTATTTTTCCTCCTGGAATTACAGAAGGGAGAGGTTAGTGTCTGGTGCATTCCATTATTTATTGTCTCGATTCAGCACAATTCAATATATTCTGTTAATTTCCTTTTCCTTTTTTAAAAGAAATAATAATCTGTCACCGAGGTTGTAACAGCTCCAATGTTAATGGAACAGTTTGAGACAATGTCATTGAAATTGGATCGGTCCAGACGGAATCATTACTGTCCATTCGGGTCTTAATGGCTCCATCAATCGATGTGTGCAGGACAGAGCCCAAGGTGCTCTGAGGAAGCTCTGAGGTGCATCTGAGTGTGCTGAGCCTTTGTGCACCTTCTGAGCACAATAGCATGAGGTAAAAGGTAGAGCTCCAAAATCTCCTAGAGACTCATTAACTGCACATCCCAAAGAAAAGGCTCCTTTAGAGTGAGCCTGGCCCGTCCCAACAGTGCATAATTTGTGAATCTGATGCCTTGCTGGATTTCCCTTTTTCTATCTTTTAGACTTTCTCTGTATTCTTTGCATTGTATCTGTAGCTTTGTAGCCTATTACTGTAGCTTAAGCTTCAGTATTTTCCTAGGCAGAAAGACAAAATGTTCCAAAAGCCTCCAAGCTGAGGGTTTGAAGCTCCTTTGCCATCTTGGTTCTACTTAGAAACCAAGGCTGAAACCAGCTGTCCTAGTTTGCAGTGTAGATGTATTTAGTATTCTATTACAACAAGCTGTGGGGCATTAGCTGTTATCTCCTGCTATAACTCACCCCTGATAACAGACAATGGGCCATCAAGGACCAACTGCATGACTCATGGAATTATCTCATCCTATTGTGAGATGCTCCACCCAGGAGGGAGAAGCCAAGCATTCCCACCTGGATATACCCTGGCCTTGGAACTGCCCAAGGCAGCTCTGTCTACTGGGTTCCCAGAGGACAAGAGCTACCACTGGACCATCAGGTGGAGACCAGACCTTCCACAGGATCGCTGCTTCAGCTGAGCTACTTCACTTGGGCTGCTACCACCACCCTGACTAATAGGGTGTCAGGTTGTATCTGACTCTGTCAGTGTTTTTTTGATTTTGTTTTTTTTTTCTTGTATTATTGCACTTGTTTTTAATTTTCCTATTAAATTTGTAATCCTGACTTGCAATCTCCTGCTGTTGTGTTTTCAAACTAACATACCATCTCTTCGAGATATATGATATATTTTTTATAAACAAAGTTCAGTCCTTATCTGAGGGAGTAGAATCTTGAAGGTGCTAGAACTAGAGGCATGACTTCACCTGGTGTGCTTCTTGTTGTGGATTTTTTTTCTAATTTGCAAAATCTATAAAAATTGTATACACATCACAGAGGTGTGCATTTTCTGCGTTTTCCACCAGATGAATTGTGCACCTGAGGATCCTTATGATATAAAGGTAACCCACTTTTATCACCCTAACTGTGTCTGGCTCAATTTTAGGACCAGAGAAAAAGGCATCAGCTCAATGAGAGAGCTGATTACAAGATTACAGGGGCACCAGTGTACATTTAGGAATCACTCAGTCTCTATGTTCAGGGATTGCTCATCCACACAAATCTAAAATTCTATGCTTGAAATCTCTTAGGACATTTTTTAGTAAAGCAATAATGAATGCACATAGCTACTGATTTCTTTCTGCTGTTTTATATTTCACTGTTTTCAATACTGCTACTAATTCCACAGGTGACGTATTTCACTACACATTTGCAAGCTTGGATATGTTGAAAAGCATTGAACAAAGGGAATTTCTGGCCTTGCTTTCTGGCCTGGTGTTGCTGTACAGCATTTGGGAACTAACACAGGTAATTTGGTTGTGTCCAGGAGGTATAAACTGGTAAAGAAATGTAAGAATCCCAAACCCCATATCTGTGCCATGCCTTTGCTGACATATGAAGATGAGAGAACACTCACAATAATAAATTATATATAATAAATAATGCAAATAATATATTAAAAATAATGGACATGGACATCCCCAGAAGTCTTGGATGGGCATTTCCCCAGTTAGCTGTGTCCTTATGTTTCCCACAACTTTTGGGGAACAGTTTTCTCAGTAGCCATTCAGAAATCCCTGGTGATACATATTAAGCTGAAGCTAGTCCCCTCTTTGTTCATTGGAGCACATTCCTAATTTCTCAATTTAAGAAAATTAAATTTAAAAATTAAAATTTAAACTTAACGTGAATTTTAAACTCCAAAATAATTTAAGACCCAAGACGTATCCTCCAAGTGTGGGATATCTTTCCCACACTGCTCCTTAGAAATACAAGTAATGTTAGCCTGTACTAATAACTCTCTTTTCTCAAAGGAGTTGTGGTCTCAATGCCTTGTGTTTCACTTTTGGACAGAGGGGGAAAAAAACAAAAACCAAAGCATGCACAGGAGAGAGGCATTGTAGTGAAAATTCTGAAAGGAATCAAAAACTAAATGTTCCAATCATTGGAATTGTTTTCTTAATGTTTTCTTGAAACAGCCTTACTCAGCTGGATTTGCTGCCATGGCAGACTCTCATATTAATTGATGAATGTCTGTTTGCTCTCCATTTTCCATGGTTCCAGAAAGAGCTGTGAGCAGAAGTGAGCAAAGATGTCATAGTCAGTTATTGTTCAGACACTCTTAGCAAGCAAGGACAAAAACTGAAGACGATTTGCCTGTAAAAATAGAACATTATGAGTAAAAAAAATGGAAGGCACAAATGCAAACAAATTGCAAAATTTATTTTTTATAAATTGCAAATAAATGCAAATTACTTTTTCCAGCTCAGATGTGATGTGAGGATGTATTCTGTGTTGGGTGTTGCATCCAGGCATTTACAGGTCAGCCTTGGGAGCTTGCCTATCCAAGGGGGCAGAAAGGTCAGGAATACTGCAAGGCATCAAAATAATTCTGGTTATTTTTATTTGTTTCACCACTCAGTATTCACGCTGTATTAAATCTCATGTGCTACTTCTTTGTTATCAAATAAAGAAGGGAATGAATTGGGCTTTACATCTGGTTGTAAATACCTGTGATCAAAAAGAATACCACTTTACTCTCTAAAGTAGTGCTATCATGTGAATACCTTGTCAGTTAGCATTATGGTACATCAAAGATAATGCTTATGTTCCTACACTGACATCTTTTGAGAGCATATGTAGATCTCCTTGTTTGGCTGGCCCAAAATGTTGTGAAAGGCAAACATTAAATAATCTTTTCTTTCTACATTATGCAGCTGCCACTGCTGTTTCCAATACTCCATTTCTTTTTCATTGCTTGATGATGTTCTCATCGGTCTTTGGCTGACCAAAAAGGACAAGAGAAATAACTGGAAAATTCAAAACAGCTGCAGTCCTGCATCTTGGTATGTGGTCTGACCCCATGACAGCATCTTCAATCCTAAACAGCTAATAAAGCCAACATTATTATTGGCAAAACTTCAGGGACAAAGTACAGAAAATAATGGGGGTGTATTCCCATTTCACTCACAAATGTGAGAGAAAATTCACCTTCTCTGTCATCTTATTGATGAAAGTGGAGCATAGCCTGGTATGCATGTATGAGAAAGACCAAAAACCACAAAGAGCTGCTCTGGAAAACAAAATGGGGGAAAAAAAATTGAAATCGAACTGTTTCAGGATGGAAAATGGAACTATCAAACATCATGGGGGCTGTGTCCAAGCCCACATAGTCCAAGTGCCTGTGTCCCCATTTGCCTAGAAAAAGCAGCTCATTTTTTCAATGGCCTCCTTCCCCCATGAGCAGTCACAATCTCCAGTTTAAGGACTGGGTGCATTGTGTGAGTTTAACTCATGTTTTTGGTCTTAGGTAGCAAGTGAGAATTGGAATATTTAAGCTTTCAGCTGAAATGTCTCAGTTCACTCTCTGGGTTCCATGGTGTGTTTTTTAATCTACAAATTCTACCCCCAAAATGGTGCTGATTGTTAAGCCTACGAAATGGGAAAGGAGGCCCCTAGCTGCTTCTAAGCCAAATATTCTCATTTCTCTTTTCCCATTACTTCCCAAATGAGACATAATTAAGCAGTTTTGCTTCTCGTGGTATTAAAACTAAAGACAAAGCTATTTCAGCTATTTCTAGGCCCTTTTTAGAGAGACTTTCAAAACCAATCAGTGGTAGCAATTGAGAGAAAGAGAACAGATGGTATGTGATTCCAGGTTCTGCCACATTCCTATAAATGCATTAATTTACTGCTGAAACAAAGTAAGTTTTTTAATGTCATTCATAAAAGGAGAAGATGACTTGAAAGATTTGATCAGTGATGATAATGTGTTTTCTTTGGTAAATGCCACTTTCCTCAAGCTTCACATTGCTACATTCACCAGATCTGCAATATAGTTAACTACAAATTCTTTTCTATGGTAATCAAGCTGCTACCTTAGTAACAGTGTATATAAAGTCAAAATATTAATCAGTAAGCCTTTCTTTATTTCAATATGTTCTCCTTCAGAAGTAATCCAACTGGAGCCTTTTTACCACATTGTAATTTATGAGCCAGCTGGAGCACAATACATTTTTAATAAAAATTAGGTACAAGCAGATACAGGGGATTAATAGTTGTATTATAATTTTATAGTTTTCAATATACACAGCCATGGAAAAGACAATCAAATATGGGGTCCATCTCAAGGATATAAAATGCAGTATTTATTTTTAATGGAAAGAGAATTTCATGAATTACTGAGCCATGAAGAGCTGATGGATGCATTCACTGGGCAACACAAAGGACAACTAGAGCACTACTGTTTATTTGGGATGTACCTCTAATTATGCTCCAGAGACTCAGCTCTACCTGTTTGCATAGGCTATGTACATTTTCAAAAATGACCTCTTTTTCTCAGCAGCCTATACAGGCTGGGACTTTTTTTCATGTGTTTCTGACACACCTTAATTAACAATTTATTATACAGGGGAAAATAGGAGTAAAAGCAGTGTTCGTAAATTGATTAAACCATTAGAAGAATTATATCTTTCTCAGGTCTACTTTAAACCATATTGATAGGACTGAGTAGTGGAAGGGATGCAGCTATAAATTTTTGCAGTCCTTGCAAACTTTTAAATTATGTTCTCCAGGAGTTAATACATTATTGTGCATCTTTTTCCACAAACATCTAGGCAACAAGTTAGTCACTGTTCCTGCAGTCCAAGCATCTCCATCTGATTAGGGTTTCCTTTTGCTTCTTAAAATCCTAGAAAATTTTTCTCTGATATTCTTGCAGGTACTTTTAAATTCTTCTAGACTTAGGAGTGGGTGTCTCCTTAATCCAAAAACCTTCCAGCTGAATGATGAACTTGCTGAGAAATTATTGTTCAGCATTTAATCTGAAAAAAACATCTGGCAATTGAATCAAAGTACATCAAAGACAATTCCCAGTAAGAAAAACAAATCATCTAGTAAAGGGCAGCTCTTTTCCTCAGAGATGCTAATTACACTACAGCAAACCCCAAAATGTGGTGTGTGCTGTTCTTCTCCAGGGTTCAGGGGTGTGATGTGAAATTTCTTTGAAGGAGACCCCAAAGATATGAATTTTTTTTTTAACATACATTTCTTTTTTCTTTTTTTTTGTAAAATGAAATGAATGGGTAACAAAGGGCAGGAAATCTTCAAATGCAGCATGCCAACAGTGAAATCTTTGAAGGGGTACATATTGGTAATGTAAAATCTCCACTGGGACCATGCCTTCATCAACTCGAAAGGGAGACTATCTGTCTGAAAGCTTTGAAGAAACTCCCTCCTTCTGAAGAGATGGGAAATCTTTGAAGTTATTAAGCATGCATTAATCATTTTAGATAGGTAAACTCTGGAATAAAACCCATTCCAACCTGTGCTATTCTTTCTTGGTGCTTTATTAGCTAAATCATGCAGCACATTTCACTGAGGAGGGGAGGGTAACAGCAGCCCAGAGTGAGACTTTTAGCAATCTGGGATCTGGAGCTTCATGCACCATGTTAAGTAGATTTTGACAGCAGGCTGAAAGCATCATCTGTAAGGAGGGACTCCGTGGGGTTTAGCTATGGGGGTAAAAATAGAGACAAGAGATCTCCAAAGGTGAGCTTCAGAGCATGAGGGTTTATTGTGAAATAGCATGGGTGTGAGAGGCCTGCTGAGCCGCAAGACGCAGCTCCAAACAGGCCAGCAGAAAGGGAGAGAGAGAGAGAGAAAAAAAAAGAGCGATTTGCCGTTTACAATACAATAAATTGTCTTCTCTGTTGAATATTCAACTCTTCTTTAACCAATCTAAGACAAACTACAAATCCTACAGCATTTACATACAACCTATAAGAATCATCACATTACCATACGGGGTCATGTTTCAAACCTTAAAAAAAACCTGCCTTTTGGGATTTCTACCAGGCAGGTAGGGTCTGCTCTGACCTTTGGACCTGCCTGGGCAGAGGGCATTGTTCTATCAAGAGGGGGGATTACCTTCCGTGGCCATGCCATTGTTTTTTAGTTACTCTACAACTCGAACCTTGTCTTCATTTCAGTATCGCTCATATTTTCCATATTCTCAGCATCTTTTGCAAGGTAATCACATCTATCAGGCTTTCCTATTTCATCTTCCCCAACAATCATCTACACATGCAAGTACTAGTTATTTAACTAGATCTATTTCATGAGTTAGCTGTCATGTCTCTCTTGGCTTTTATTCAGATAGATGAGTGGAACATCTAAGTTTAAGAAAATTCTGACCTGTTAGGATTCCCTTCCTACTGAGGCTCCCAATGCAGCAAGAGGAGAGCCAGGTGTGGCAGCAGTCAGCCTGGGATGTGGCTGCTCGTGCCTCTTCCCTGACCCCCGTTAAATCTGTGTACAGCCACCCTGACAGACACTCCCTTATGGTCAAATGAATTTAGATACCTGCACTGACTGTAAATCCACTCTGGATGCCACCACTTCCAGGAAATACCATATGAATACTCCTCTCTGGACTGCATTCTCCAGCTCTGAGAGCAAACTCCTACTGTCTCCTTCCTCTCCCTCTTCACTACTGGTCTTGGCCACTTCAGAGCAGAACTCAGCACATCCAGTTTAGTCTTTATTTCACCTCCTACTGACAATGGAGTGCTGGACTGGCACAGAAACCACAGCACTGAGTAGGACATTTATATGTGACAGCTCCCAGTGCACCTCCCAGACTTCCCCCCAGCCAGCCTAGATAGAAAAAAACATCTGTGGCAAGGAGTTAAGCCAAAGCTCCAGGTCCTGAGTTAGTAACAGCTAATGCAGCTTCACTGCAGCAGAGCTGTGCCTTCTGGGAATTGCTGTCCCACTACTGTCACATGTAAACAAGACTCTGACAACTTCAGTAACTTCCAGAAATAACTTCAGTGAAACCTGTGAAATCGGCGCTTTTAGATTTGCCTTGTAAATAAACCTCCTTCATGATCAATGATCTGCATGTGCCCTTAACACTTGGCATTTTTTGATCTTACATTAAAGTACAGCTGTGATCACACGTCAATTTGTATTTTGGCCCTTCTGAAAAGCATGATTTGAAAAGGATCATAAGCACATTTTCTTTCCTCATAGATTTTTAGCATCCAGGCAGAAAATGTGCTCCGATAGTATTTTGGATGTAATGAAAAGCTCACAGCATATTGTATTTTGTACCTGACACCATTAATATTTTCATATTTCTCTTGTATGTCACTTGTTTTACTAACTAATAGATCATTCCTATTATAGGCATACCTTCACTATTGAGTTATCTGGAGAAAGATGTGGTTAATATCAATGAGCTCCTTGTGAAACATGAAAATATCCTGGGAGAGAAAGCAATGCTACACCTTGTAGGAATATAGCTTTTCATTTAAAAAATGAGACATATATCTCAGGCAGAGAGCTTTGTGCAATGCTGAATCCACACTTACATGCCTGTTTAAAAATCCTCTCTCATGCTATGTCTCTTTTTCTCCTCAGACAGTATGGACACAGCCCAACATTTAAAAATATTCATTTTGTAATGCAAACATATTCCTGCTGCTAAGCTTCGGATTTCAAACCAGTTAACAAATTACAAAAATCCCTTTTCAGAAGACAGATTATTTGGAATTATCAGCTCTGATGTGCTGTTTAATTATGCATGCTTTTGTGCTAAGCATCTTTAAATATTAACGAGATATGTTTTTGCACTTATGACCTAAAGTAGATCTATAGTAAACTCACATGTCTGTTGGCAGTAAGTCATCACAGGGCTGCTGTACAGCAACAGCTCTTTTCAGACTCGGAGCTTGTCTGTGGTTTTGTGCTTTTGTATCACTGCCAGCCCGGTGGAAAAGGAATCAGGAAAATCACAACCCTGACAGAGAGCCCTTCTCAGATGAATGGGGCTGAGATAATTCTCACAATCACTTTCTGTCTCACTCTCAACATGAGAAAGGAGCATCTGAAAGCTGCTGAGAGCTCAGCCCCAGAGGTGGGTGCAGCAGAGGCTGGGGCAGAAAAGAGTAGTGCTGGGCTGCCCTTGACTCTCTGTCCCCAAGGCAGATATTGAGGTCTTATCCTGGGGTAAGGTTCAGACAAACCTAGGATTCCTGTGTATTGGAGAGGAGAAAGCCTGTAAAAGAGATAAGAATTACAGGAGAGAAGATACTGAGAATATCACATTACTCAAGATCTGCTTGACTCCAGAGATTGGGACAGCAGTAGGATCCTGGCCAGAATTAGCTCCTCTTGATGGCCTGATGCTCTCAAATAAAATGCAGATTTCCACTGCCTCAGTGACCATTTGAATAGATGCCTAACCCATCAAGAGCAGATGGATTTTAACAGCATATCGATACGTTATTGATCTCCTAATCACTTCCAGTTTAGTCAGATCATCTTCTACAATCATCAAGCCCAAAGGTTTCACCTGATTCCCTATGAAATAGAGTTTAGGACTCTGGTGTACATGGATCGATTTTGGCAAATGCAAGGAGAGCAATGCTTAAGCCCAAACCTCTAGCAATAACATGGACATTGATGGGCTTGAAAGCCCTTCCAGTATAACTCCTGGACTGTGGGAATGTTTCTGCTCTTGCTCTCATCAGACACAGCAGGAACCTGAGTGATACCAGTGGCTAGTGAGAGTTTCACTGAGGCCTGGGAGCTGGTCCAGTGTCACCTCTCTTTGTCCCCGAGGCCTGTTACCTGCAGTCTGGTCACGCTGGACCTATATGCAAGTCCAGGCGAAATGGCTGCGAACCAGATTTGTATGTAACCATAGAGCTGAAGAAAAATAAAAAAGCAAACCAGTTTTAACATATTTCTTTTGCCAGCTCCTCACTGGAGAAAGAAGAGGGGGGAGAGGATCTGCTGGCCACCAAATCCTTGCTCCTGCTCTCCCTGCAAAGCTGTCTCTGGAGCTCACCTCCCCACGTCAATGTCACCGCGCTGTGCCATGGTTTTATTCAGAGCTGCCCGATCACAAGATAAGATAAACCATCCTTTCTTTGACAAAAGCTGACAGCAACACATGCCTCACATATTAAAACACAGCCCCCTTTGCTGGCAGCAGATAGCATCTCCCCTGCTCACAAATCGCTCATGGTGGTTAGAAGGTGCCTTGTACTTACGAATGTTCTTGCCTGATATATTAAGCCAATACACAAGCTCATTACCTCCCCTCCTGCCACAGAGCTTACCTATATCGAAAAGCTGTCACACAGCAAAGCATTAAACAAGTACAGGGGCTGCCTGGTTATTACTCTCCATGGCACAGCAGAAAGGCAAGGCAGGGGACTGGCTGTGCCAGCACTGGGTGGGGTTGGATGCAGAGTGGCGCTGGAGGTAGCACGAGTTTGGATTAAAAGGTGTCCTGGTTTTGGTTGGGATAGGGTCAATTTTCTTCATAGTAGCTGTGCTTTAGATTTAGTATTAGAATAATGTTGATAAGACATTGATGTTTTATTTGCTGCTAAGTGGTGACTACCTTAAGTTGAGGAATTTTCAGTGTTTAATGCTCTGTCAGTGAGGAGCTGCACAAAAATCTGGGAGGGAGCACAGCTGGGATAGCTGACCTGAGCCAGCCAAAGGGGAATTCCATACCACAGAGCATCATGTCCAGTCTACAAACTGGGGGGAGTTAGCTGGAAGGGAGGGAAAATGCTGCTCAGGGATGAGATGGGGTTTAGCCAGTGGGGGATGAACAATTGTATTTTTCATCACTTGGGTTTTTTGGGTTTTATTACTCTCACCTTTTCATTGCCATAATAATGATGATGATTGTATTTTACTTCATTTCAGTTATGAAATCTTTCTTATATATCTCAGCCCACATTTTATCTTTTTTCGATTCTTCTCTCTATCCCACTGGAGGGAAGGGGACTGAGTATGCAATTGCAAGGTACTTTGTTTCCAGCTGGGTTGAACCACAAAAAAAGGGAAAGACAGAGCAGAGATAAGGCAGGAAATATTCTGTCAGGGCATACAGGTCATGTGGCACTAAGGCATGGGCAGGAGATCAATGATTTACTTAAGGTCCTGCAGGTAGACTGTGGCAAAATGAGGAGAAAACCTGAATATCACAAGACTTCAGAGGGATTATCTGTCCCTGACACACAACTTCCTCTTCCATGTTAGACTGACCCCTCACCTTGGTGTGCTCTCTGAGAGAGGAGCCTCCAGCACTCCTTCCACCATTGAAAGGATTCACTGGGAAATAAAAAAATGTGATGATCTATTACATGGATGTCTGATGATGAACAGTTTTGTTTATTCTCTACTGCAACAGAAGAGAGGCTAACCACCAACACAGTGAGGGGGGGGAGCTGACCCAATAATGCAGCCCATTAATTCCCACAGGAAAGGGCACAGCTGGGTGTATGAACTGTCCTGGCAGCACCAGATTGCTCCCAGCCATCCCTTTCCAGAGGTTTGCATGCACACAGGGCTGTGTGACATGTGCCCAGTGTGCAGGACACACACAGCTCTCAAACTGACCAGGCTGGGTCAGAGAGGGACTTAGACCTCCAGGATAAGAGGAGGGAAAATGGATAGAAAAACACAGAGAACCCCAGAGAAGAAAACAAGAATCTGCAATTCAAATCCATTCATCCCTGAGGGGCTGGTGAAACAACTGCTTGCAATTGCATTAGTGCATTTTAATATGTTAACAGCCCCCAGCTGCTGGTACCTGCCTGGGCAGCTGCAGTGTGGTCAGAGCCATTTCCTTCTGCAGAGCAAGGTCAGACAGGTTTCCTCAAGAGGGTTAAAGTAAACAAACTTTAAATCACACAGCCACAGACTGGGAGAATACTCAAGGCCAGTTCTGATTATCTCAGCTCTAGGGTGGGAACTGGCTCAGTCAGGAGGGATTTTTCCTAGGGATGTGATGAAATGCACAGCACTGCTGCCAGGGCTGCCTTCTCGTCAAAAATTTGCTTTCATAATTTACACCAGGTGTCATTGCAGGTAGAAAATATTGGGATGTTAAGGAAGTCATAACATTGGCAGATGATATTTTATGTAGTAATATGCGTGCTGAAGACAATAGGAGTATCTCCTATAAGTGAGTAGCACTCAACATGAATAATGGCTCCAAGGTCAGGCCCCTAATGAACAGTTGTCTAGCTGCAAATATATACACTTTTTCACTCTGTTGTAGGCAATGCTTTCAGCTACCTAATTAGGTTGATCCGTGAAAATGATTATTCATTATCTGAAGTCTGAGAGTACAGAATTATGTATCTGAGCAATGTGCCTTAAAGAAAAAACACGTGAAATTCTAATGTCAGGTGAGGTGACTGCATGATGAATGAAAAGAATGCACTACTACTCTCAGGACTTTCCATGGGAATGCATTGAATTCATCAAAAGGTCAGAGGAAAAAATCCAAACATTTTAGATCTGGTCAAAATCAAGTATTCAAATGCTAGTTTTAGGAAGAATGTTGCGTTATGCATTACAATGCAATTTCTGATTTAAAACAAATACAAAACAAGAATAAAGTATTTTTATATTTTAGAAAAGTGAGTTTTCAGTTGTGTTCAAACCAATTATCTGGAAATCCTGAAGCATAGCAATTTCTGCTAGTATGGGGGTCTCCAAAATCATGCAAGATTAATTCCATCACACTGAGCTTCTGCAAAAGAAGGATCTGTAGACTGTTGCCACCACCCTCCTGCTAGCTGGTCTCCAGGAATTCCCAGTGGCACTCTTCTTTCTCAGAAAGGTGATTGCCAGGTCCTGGAAGACTCTTCTACTGAGAAGTGGGATACGGCAGCCCTGAGAAGAGTGACAGGGGCACAAGGAAGGCTGGCAGGAAGAGCTGAGTGCTTCAAAAGCCTGAGGACATCATCCATTTAGCACCAGAGGCAATAAGGTAAGAAACCCCAATGACATAATGCAACGACAAAGGCTAAGGGAAAGGAGAACAAGAAATAGGCAGATGGGGGAGGTAGTCTTGATGTGAACTCTGCCCTTTGTACCCATTCTGCTCAATTAGGATGAGCCTGTGAGAGAGCCTTACCCAAAAGAAGACATTAACCACCGAATATACTTTCATTTCCATTCACTGAGACTGACATTGCCGCTGTTCATTCTCCCTGCCAGGACAGCTTCTCTGAGAGTCTGCCCTAGGGAAAGGAAAGAGAAGGGAGAGTTAACAGAAAGGTTAAATATTTCAACTGGCTAGTGGAACAAGAAAAAAAGAAAAGAAAAGAAAAAAAAAAGAAGAAGATGAGAGAAAACAGGTTGTCCCACCTTGGAAAAGCATATTAGGAGACAGACAGATCTGTGGAAATAAAAACAGATTTTCATCATATGGGAGCAGCATCTTTTTGCCTCAGTCTCTGATTCCCATCTCATACTGGGATGTAGTTCCTGAAGCCTGGATATGAATCTGAACCAAATCTCTAGATACAAATTTGGAAAGAAACCTCAGTGTAAAATTGATTTGGCCTCATCCTGCTTGCTTCAGGTCAACATGCCTGTGAAAAGAAGCTCCCTGAAACTCTCTGGATATTTCTCCTGTAGAGAAAAGCTCTGCTCACCTCCAACTCCTACACCACTGTTTTCCTTGCAGGTCTCTGTCTTTGGGCAACTTAACCTTCACCTGCACCTGATCCATCCCCAGCCAGGGAAGCCAAGGATCCAGAGTACTCACTGTGATAGCCACGTGCAGGAATTGTCCAGGATGAAAAGCAAAAGGCGTTTCCCCATTACACCCTTTCTCCCGCGCCAAGTTTTCCCTTGTTAATTAGGAGGAAAATTTCACAACTTCACCACCATATAATTAAATCTTGCAATTAGCATGTGCACTTAAGCCATCATTTTGAAAATGAGACTTATGCAGGGAAATCTACTTAAGGGAAAGCACCAGGATGGAGGGTGAAACTGTGTCACTGTGCTAATGATCCAGAACACCAGTGGTTAAATGATAGGTCTCACTGACAGCACTCTGCCTGTCTGACACGTGCAGGAAAGGGCACTGTGCTTATGGATGCTAATCCAACACAGTGCCAATAAAAGGGGAGAGGCAGGGAGGGTGACAAAAGCAGAGGTAAATACATTAAGTCTCAATTAGAGTACTGACACGAGAGAGAGAGATGAGGTTAATATATTTTAGGAGAAAGCCTTTCTGTGAGTGAGAGGTTGATCTCTGCAGGATGATGTGACAGAGGTGATGACAAGAGAGAAAGGAAGCACTTTTCATTAGAACCTGTTTGGAAGTGGCAGTGCAGTCTCAGGGCTTTATGGGCTGCTTTGGCACAGCTCTTTGGTTTCCATCACCCTCCTGACACAGACACTGGACAGCTTTGGAAGAACTGGACTCAGCCACAGCCTTGCTTCTTGATGCCATGAGAGTTTGAGAAGTCCAATGCCCAGGTTTGCAGCCCAGCTTCCACCTGGCTCAGGCTCAGCAGCTGAGGGAACACAGAGGTTACCTGCAGGATTTTGCTGCCCCACAAACATCCAAGCTCTGTATCTTCAGAGTGATTTTGCAGCATGGCTGTTTGTGTATATATTAGGCAGCACATGGCAAAATTCAGAAAGCAGCACACAAATATCTTAGGGGAGGCTGCAAGTTTTTGCTGGGTAGTTGCAGAGCAGCAGGCAAGCAGCCTTGGGTCTCATTTGGTGACTTGATATACATAACAATATAATTTTAAATGCTTCAAAAAGGTAATTATTGCAGACTAGTGGTGTGCCATGCTGGAAGAGAATAAAACCCAGCAGCTGACCACCCACCCACCTCAGCTCCTTCTATGCACAATGAGAAAAAGGGAATTATATCTTCAACAGCAATCTACCTTAACATTTTAATTGCACTGACTGAATCTCATTCAGCAGCTACAGCTTTCCTCATTCCAAAATAATCCTTATTCAATTAGCAAAGTACAGACAGTATCATGAAATAGTCACAGAAATCCATCATGGAAACAAAGCATGATTTCCTTTTATACCTCCTGACACACACGCACACACCACCACACTTATTAAGATGACATCCAGCATTCAGGCATAAAATCTTAAATTACAGAGTGATTGGGGCTTTTCAACTGATCCATAAAAGTATGCACTTAGCAAAATCTAAGGACAGGTAGGAGAGATGGATAACACCCAATGCACTGCCGTTTCAAGGCAGGCACTGAGGCATGCAAAAATAAACATTTGCCGAGGTGAATGCAATGTGCTATTTGTACAATGCAACATGGCAACGACCTCTAGTAATAAAAATATCTGCAGATTTAAGCCTGGAGGACTATATTGCATATCAATAGCAATAAACCCAGCAGAAATAGAAATGTATTATTTATAGACCTATTTATAAAACCTAAATACTTCTCCAGTGGACCTACTTCTGTAGAATGAACTGTCTTCCTCCCCCTTCCTCCTTTCCTGGCTTTTATGACAAGGTATCAAAGAACTGTACCATTAAGAGAGATCTTTGTAAAAGATAAAGAATTGGAATTAGGAAAAGATGCAACTCCCTCCTGCATAATTTTCCCAGTGGTATGACCTGCATTTCCGGCAAGCAGCCCCACTTCACACCTTTGGAAGTGGAAGTGCAGGCAAACCCCAGGTCCATAGCATCCTCTCACTAGGAAGGTTGGTTCTGCCTAATAAACTAGAACAGGATCTTTGCCATTAATTTTGACAGCAGTTAACTAGATTTCCCCTCCCCTCCCCTCCCCTCCCCTCCCCTCCCCTCCCCTCCCCTCCCCTCCCCTTCCCTTCCCTTCCCTTCCCTTCCCTTCCCTTCCCTTCCCTTCCCTTCCCTTCCCTTCCCTTCCCTTCCCTTCCCTTCCCTTCCCTTCCCTTCCCTTCCCTTCCCTTCCCTTCCCTTCCCTTCCCTTCCCTTCCCTTCCCTTCCCTTCCCTTCCCTTCCCTTCCCTTCCCTTCCCTTCCCTTCCCTTCCCTTCCTTCCCTTCCCTTCCCTTCCCTTCCCTTCCCTTCCTTCCCTTCCCTTCCTTCCCTTCCCTTCCCTTCCCTTCCCTTCCCTTCCTTCCCTTCCCTTCCCTTCCCTTCCTTCCCTTCCCTTCCTTCCTTCCCTTCCTTCCCTTCCTTCCCTTCCTTCCCTTCCCCTTCCCCCTTCCCCCTTCCCTTCCTTCCCTTCCCTTCCCTTCCCTTCCCTTCCCTTCCTTCCTTCCCTTCCCTTCCCTTCCCTTCCTTCCCTTCCCTTCCTTCCCTTCCCTTCCCTTCCTTCCTTCCCTTCCTTCCCTTCCCTTCCCTTCCCTTCCTTCCTTCCCTTCCCCCTTCCCTTCCCTTCCTTCCCTTCCCCCTTCCCCCTTCCCTTCCTTCCTCCCTTCCTTCCCTTCCCTTCCCCTTCCCTTCCCCCTTCCCTTCCCCCTTCCCTCCTTCCCCTTCCTCCTTCCCCCCTTCCCTTCCCCCTTCCCTTTCCCTTCCCCCTTCCCCTTCCCCCTTCCCCTTCCCCCTTCCCCTTTCCTTTCCCCTTCCCTTTCCCCTTCCCTTCCCTTTCCTTTCCCCTTTCCTTTCTCCTTCCTTTCCTTTCCCTTTCCTTTCCTTTCCTTTCCTCCCTTCCCCCCTTTCCTTTCCTCCCTTTCCTTTCCCTTTCCTTTCCCCTTTCCTTTCCCTTTCCTTTCCTTTCCTTTCCTTTCCTTTCCTTTCCTTTCCTTTCCTTTCCTTTCCTTTCCTTTCCTTCCCTTCCCTTCCCTTCCCTTCCCTTCCCTTCCCTTCCCTTCCCTTCCCTTCCCTTCCCTTCCCTTCCCCTTCCCTTCCCTTCCCTCCCCTTCCCTTCCCTTCCCTCCCCTTTCCTTTCCCCTTTCCTTTCCCCTTTCCTTTCCCCTTTCCTTTCCCCTTTCCTTTCCCCTTTCCTTTCCCCTTTCCTTTCCCCTTTCCTTTCCTTTCCCCTTTCCTTTCTTCTTCCCAGTGTAAAGATTTTTTGATTCAATGAACACACTGAAATGCTAGCAAAGGGAAGGAAGGTATTTTCACTATCTCCTGTCACTCAGATCTCTCCTTAAAACACTCATGTTGTTTCAAATCTCACATTGCTTTTATCTCACTATCACTTATAAGACCATTACAAATAATAAATCCTTCCTGGGATGCCCCATTTTATGGACCAAAGCAATTCTGTGTTCACAGGAACAATTTTCCTTCCTTATATATATCCCCTAGAGCAAAACTGCGGGTGCTGGAGTTACTTTGCCAATGAAAAAAAAATTACCAGAGACTTAAAAGATTAGGCTGGGGAAGGTAATGGATTATACTGATGGACTCAATCACCTACATTTACTTGAAGAGCCTAAGTGTCTTCGGATCTGACCATAAGCTGCTGAGTAACACAGTATGTAATTTAGACAGTAGACAAAGGCCTCGAAACAGACAACAGACTATTGTTAATCAGCCCTAACATATTCTCCTGCTTCTTGCCTTTTCACAGCCCCCAGCACAGAACCTTTCCATGGTGTGACCCCCAGGGCAGCAGCAGCCCCCACAGCCAGCCCATGGAGTGGGAGGTGATGCCACAGGGATCAGACATTGTCTGTTCTTGTTGCTACTTGTCCTTCCAGTGAGAAATCCATGCATCCAGATTACTGCAAATTACTCAGAAATCTCTCTTCACCTCCTCACAGATGCTGTGTAATTTGCACAGTCACCCAGCTCTTTGCTGGATTTGACCCACAAACTTCAAGGAAAGTTTTGTCTATTCTTACCTGTTTCCTTTCAAAGTGCTGTTTTCAGAAGAATTAGACTGAGCTACGAAATCCTATCTTCATTTTTTCATCTCCTCTGTTCTGGATGCTTCCAAATGTATTAATAGTAACTCTGGCCCATGCTCTGCTGGTCAGTTAATATGAGTAGTGAGTTAAATAAATTAAGATGAATTCAATCCTGCTGTAACTTACTCTACTGCAAATCTGAAAGTTTTACTGTAGAATTGTTTGGGTTATAGTGGTGTGGGGAAAAAAAAAAAGGTAGGCTAACAGCAGCAGAATTAGATTAGTATTTCCAAAATATCTGGAACTTCACCTCTTTTGTCTTGATAAGTGAAGTTTGGTCATTCTTCCACTACAATTTCTTTTGAAATTCTGGAAGTTGAGGTATTTCCAAAGCATGAGCAGAACTTGTGAGCAGAGGGACTGAAAGCTGAATAACCGAGCGTATCACATCTACATGAAATACAGTTTAATTCCACGTGTTAAGTATAAAGGGGACCAAAAGAGTTCCATATATATTTTTCAAGACATACAGATTGCTGGCCAAAGAACTTTACCAGATGTTTTCAATATATCTTTCCTGATGGAGATGTATCTTTTTACATATGAATCTCACCCAGCTCTCCCACAGATTTGAGGCTAGCCCAGTTTTCTCCTAATGGGATAAAAGATCACATTTCCAATGTCTTTCATAAATTTTACGCCTAATTAAGTTCCCATTAATGGGGTTGAGAAGGGCATCTTTATTTCCATCACACACTTTTTTGCTTTTGTGAGGTTTTTTGTTTGTTACATGGACTTCTCTGGCTTTCTGGATTTTTAGTGTTTGGTTGTTTTTTTTTTCCTTTTCCTATTTTGTGATTCACTTGTCAGGCAGAAGTGTCACTGCAAAATCTGTGTGCCATTACCCAGCACCATTTGGTTTTGTGGTCTATTCAAATTCGTTAGCTTTTTTTTTTTTTTTTTAACTGGAGAGTGACAGAAATGACAAAAATTCCTTCTCACCAGCTGAGAACGGGTGATGCTTTGGAGCCAGCCATGTGGCTGACAACAGTGCCACCCTGTGTCCCTGCAGGCTGGGGGACCCAAAGAAAACTCATTTATTAAACCTTTCCAGCCACATCGGTTTCCTCCACCTCTCCCACATCCACTAGCAGACTCCTTTCCTGATGTTTCCTGGCAATTATTTTCTTTCTGAGCCTCCTCTTTAACTTTATGCCAGGGGATGAATTTATGGCCCTTTGGCAGAGCACAGCCTTCAGAGCAGCACAAATAACCATTTGAATAAGGCACCTTTCCTGAAATGGTTTGGGTCTGTAGTTTGGGTAGAAATGGTTTGATGAAGCTGCAAATCAATATTACTCTGTAAATTTTTAATGTTCACACCATGTGAAATGCTGTAAATAAAATAAGCTAACCACAAAAGACTATTCTTTGTAGTTCATTTTAAAAAATGTCTGTTCAGCAGTATGGCTAACTACTCGCTGTAGATATGGCTTTAAAACTGTCTAGGCTAATACATCAAGACCAGAATTTGAATAACCTCTAGTGGCAGGCAATTTTTCAGAACTCCCAAATACTACAATAAGTAAAACTGGAATTTTTTTCAAGTTCTGTGTTAATATGGACAGGTCAGAAAATAAGTAAAACAAGAAAAAGATTCCTGCACTGGCATATTTATTAATTCAGCCAAGGGTTGTTAATTATTAGAGGTGAGCTCAGCGTGGAGAACTCAGGTCTGGGTTTCAAATCTGGCTGCACACAGTTTGTGTACTACAGGGAGTTTGGAGCTGGGGGATTTCTCATGAAGTGACCCTATTACAGGAATGTGTAAGTACCATTTTTGTTACCTTGGATCCAGGATTTAAAGGTTTTCTTTTTCAGTCCTAGCCCATCACCTGTTTCCGGAGTTATATTTTACAAGAGGGACAAGGGATAATGGCTGTAAACTGGAAGAGAGGAGGTTTAAGTTGAATATAAGGAAGAACTTCTTTCCTGTGACAGTGCTGAGGCCATGGCAAAGGTTGCCCAGAGAAGTTTTGGATGCCCCATCCCTGGGAGTGTTCGAGGCCAGGTTGGATAGGGCTTGGAGCAGCCTGGCCTGATGGAAGGTGTCCCTGCCCATGGCTGGGGATTTGGAACTAGATGGTCTTTGAAGTCCCTTCCAACCCAAGTCATTCTATGATTCCACAATTCTATGAACCAGTGCACAAAAGAGGAAAATAATTACCTAAGCATATGTGACAGCAAGACCTATTTGGGAAAAAAAGCAAAACAAACCCCCAAACCAGCACCAAAACAACAACAAAAAAAAGTATAAAAAGCAAACCTAAACAGCATCTGCAGCACAAAACCCGACCTTTTGTAACTTTGATTCTTAGCTGTGCCCTGCCCAGAGTATCTCAGTGGGAGATGTGTCACTATGGAGACAGATTGATGACTTTTCCACCAGAGCTATGTCACTGACTGATTTGATGGTCTGGTCACAGAGGCTGCCACATGGGGGATATTGGTACAGTGTTCAATCTCACCCTGCTGGCAGAGGGAGCAGTGATTGGAAGCAACATGCAAACGCCTGGTAGAGAAGAATGCATATAGAAGGTTGTATGCTGTTATATATGAGCAACCTCTTCTAATGCAGAGTACACCTCATGTCCTGCTCTCCTGGCTTTTCACAAGGGGAGGGGAAAGAAAGTGACAAACCAAAGCACAGAGGTTTTCTTTGGCCCGCAGTAATTCTGGAGGGAAAACAAAGATTGGCTTGTAATATTGACAAGCTGGTCAAAAAAGGCCAAATCATGTGTTCTTTACTTGCATCCTAGCTCCACTGTGAAGTTGCTGAATAATTCCTGGCACATTCTCACTCTCCTGTTGGAAAAAACCACACTTGTGTGTCTCAGGTTGGCCTCTGGGTTGAAGTGAGTCCCATTTCCATAGGATAATGGGACAGTTGGGGCAGCTGTGAGATGAAACCAGCTTGCTCAGGGTTTTATCTAGTCATGCACTGAAAATCCCCAAGGACAGCACAGCCTCTGTAGGTAACCTTTTGCTGTATTTCACTCTCCCCAGTGGTTTATCCCCATGTCCAGGCTGAACTTAGTCTGTTTCAGGTTATGCCTCTAGCATAAATTAGCATAGCCTCTGCATAGTCCCAATATTGGGACCAAATCACAGCTTTAGTCCCATTTCATAATTTTCCTGACCAGTGCTCCTAATATCCCAGTGTTTTAGATGTTAAATCCTCTGGCAAAATCCTCCTCCCTCAATTAGAACTACCTGCAGACACAATTTGTCAACTCTATATTTTAATACACACTTATTAAAGGTGCTGAAGATATTCAACACACCTCTGGGTTCTCACATTCCACGCCCAAGCAGGACATGTGTCAGTTATCAGTTGTTCCATGGGGTACCAATTAAGATTCCCAAACCCTGAGAAGATGCTGTCTGTGTGTGAGACAGGTAGAAAAGGCAGCTCTGTGTCTGGAGTGTGAGCAGGAGGCCAGTGAGCTCCATCACTGAGCAGCCAGATATCCTTACACAGATCACCCTGCTCTCACTTTCCCCTATGTAAAAAGAGGATTTTAATATTTGTATTTTGCCTCAGGGGTGCAATTCATAGCTTATGATGCATTCCCCCAATAATACTGGGGGCTCTCTACCTGTGAGCACTGCAAAAAATATTTTCCTAACAAATTATCCATTAAAGCCCCATAAACTGCATGTTCCAGAAGAAGGAGTAGGCTGAAAGCCTGTCCATCTGATCCTATTGCATCTTTTAAGCTGTCCAGGACCTGATCAGCCTGGGTCAATAGACCATAAGGAGAGTGATGACCTTGACAATGAAACTTTCTCCAGGGAAGAAAAGAGATCCCCCTGTCTGCAGAATCCAGAGGATTAAATATTTCTCCTTCTGTATTAGCTCAGGACCAAACCAAAATCTCAAAGATCTTATTAAACCAACATTCAAAAAATGAAGGGAGAGTATTTCAGTATGTGTCACTTGTATCTAAGCATTTTATTTTTATTAAAACTTTTTACAATATTGTCCTAGGTTGCAATACAGATGTATTTAGTATCCTATTACAACAAGCTGTGGGGCATTAGCTGTTATCTCCTGCTATGACTCACCCCTGATAACAGACAATGAGCATCAAGAACCAACTGCATGACTCATGGAATTATCTCATCCTATTGTGAGATGCTCCACCCAGGAGGGAGGAGCCAAGCATTCCCACCTGGATATACCCTGGGCTTGGAACTGCCCAAGTCAGCCATGTCTACTGGGTTCCCAGAGGACAAGAGCTACCACTGGACCTCCAGGTGGAGACCAGACCTTCCACAGGATCACTGCTTCAACTGAACTACTTCACTTGGACTGCTACCACCACCCTAACAGGGTGTCAGGTTGCATCTGACTTTGTCAGTGCTTTTTCTTGTATTATTGAACTTTTTTTTAGTTTTCCTATTAAATTATAATCCTGATCTGTGATCTCCCCCTGGTTTGTTTTCGAACTAATACAAATATTTTAAAAGACAGAAAAGGACATTCTGATGAATATGAACTGCTCCTTTTTCTTTCCAAAGTATGAAATTAGTCAAAATCAATTTTTTGAATCTTTGATAAATTAGATCACCAGATCATCCTCAGCTTTTTCACTTTCCCACCCTTTGCACAAATGCTTGGCAAAGGCTTATACTCCCTGAAGACCACAAGAAATCAGTTGTTCAACAACTGGTACCTGAGAACTTGAGACTTCCATGTCCTGCCACCAGCTTAGTGACTAAAAATGAAAAGTATAAGGATACACCCTCTGCTCTGTCTTATTCCTCCAGCACAGTCAGACATAGTTAGGATTATGATAGCTCTTGGCCAGACAGATCCATGTAGGATATGGGAAAGGGATGAAGGTTGGTGGATTTTCACAGTGAGGAAATCTTGAGGAAATGAGTGTGGAGCTTGTTTGAAACTTTGGCAAGTGGTCAATGAGGACTGATGTCTAGGGATCATCTGTGAGTTAGTTATCAGAGAAAAAGTACACCAGCATATGGACAGTTTGTGGAAGACCTCAAAAGTGAGATGGCAGAGATGGACAGGGGAAAACAGCATGATAAGATCAGCTTGGCACTGGCATTGAAATGGACTGCAATGTGACAACACTTAAGAAAAGTAATCCCAGAGAAGGAAAAGCCAGGAGGAGCTCTGTGAGGTGTGTGGATGAGGAGAAAACACCATAATAAAGGTGGTGTCCATGCCAGGCAACATGATTGCTTGGGGAAATGAGAGGAGAGGCCAAGTTTCCAAAATCCTCAGAGTCATGGGCACCCTCAAGCTTCTGGAGGTGGGTAAATAAACAAGTGAAACCAATCTTGGAGCACCGAGTTATATCTGAAACATTCTCTTATCCCTGAAACGTGAATTAGAGGGAGACAGCATGGCAGAGAGAAGGAAAAGAGTAACTGAGACTGGAAAATCTTCATTTCCTCTCTGGCACAGGCTATGGTGCAACAACACTGCTAGAATTTCCTGCAGGAGGACAGGAGCAGAAAATCCCTAGTCTAAGGCTCTGCTCACACTAGGAAACTAACTCAGGAGAGGACATATCTGGAGCTATCAGAATGTTTTCTCTTTAGAAGACAGTGCTGATAATATGAATTATTAAGATGCGACAACTGGAAAATAGACTACTAAAAAAATTTTCCAGGTTCTTATTACTTCAATCTTCTAACATTTATGGATTGTCTTGTGAATATGAAGTGCCTGAATTTAGCAGTATTCCTCAAGGTCAGGACTCCTCAGTTGACAGATATTTTAGACTTTTCTTTATTAATGACATTTCTGCCACCAGGACACCTGAGATGGAAACACCAGAGAGAAAAAGATAAGCGTGAATAGATAATGCAAGCCTGCTTCTTTCATCATTTTAAATCACTTTTTAAAAACTTTATTATAACAAGGAAAATTCTGATTTTATATTTGTACATCAAACTGGTAGAAGCTACCAAAATGAGTGTCAGGAAAGATCACCTTACTGCCTTCATAGGAATTAATGTTATAAACAATTGTAGTGGAGGAGTCAAATTAAACGGAAAAGTTGTCCTAACAGGGACATCTTCCCAAAACAGTACAATGTGAGTTATCCTGGAGTTTTGTAGAAGAGAATTGAAACCAAATCAGAACAAATTCAAACTACAGCAGAACACAAACCAGAACTGCACCAGAAAACGCTTGCTGTGCCCACTCTGGTTTACCAGTCATCACCCATCCTGACCAGAGAAAAGCAGGAGTGGACAGACAGCCATCCATCACTCGTGCACACATACAAATACACACAAACATCTGGGTTATTTTCAGAGCAAATTTTTCCTGTGTGAAACACTCCTTTATAAGTTTCCCAAAAGGTCATCCTATTCCTTATGAGAGTTTCTCTGTTTACTTGGCATTCAGGGCCATGTAGTGATTTGTTAATGTATAGATCTGTCACAACTAATAAATCTTTACAGTGTTATGGATGACATTATTATTTTTGATCAAGATTACAGCATTGGCTGGCTGATGTGGTTGATAGCAAGGCTTACAGGATATCACCTACTCCTTGAATATTAGCTCAAAAAAAAAACCCCAATATAATTCAGAGCATGGATCCATTTAAATATTAATGACACAATGATATTGATGGCAAGAGTGCTCCTGCAGAGGCTGCAAACCACGTTCTCCACACATGCATTCATGGCATCAGGCAGCTGAAAGAGCGCTTGCAGGGGGGTGGCAGCTGATTGCAATGCAGAAACATTCATGTGCAGCTGCTTGTGGGAGGAGGTCAAGGGCAGGAGGGAAACTGGTTCACATATGAGTGTGAATGCAAACACACAAATTGAGTTCCTAGAGCAGAAGTGGAATAAATCCAAATTCACGTGCTGTACTGTGCTGAGGTGACATGTAAGGCTTAAAGAAAAAGACACTACCTAAAGCAAAAAAAAAAAAATGTAGTGTACAACATAAATAGCATATGTGCCAAATGAATTCTATAATAAAGCAGATGCAGCAAATTATATTTAATAATGTTTGACAATTCCCTTTGCAGCTAATGGTTTGTTAGAAATTAGTCCCTAATGTTTTAGGGACTGCTGGCATTTACAGTCATTTGCTTTGTCTTAATTTACAATGTTTGTGCTGTGTGCTGTTTAGCCTGCTCCTTCCAGTTTTATGTTCTTTCTTGGCTTGTTGGGATTTCAAATGTTGTTTTAACTCACTAGCTACTCTAATAACACAATGTTCATGGGAAGAATTTAATAAAAATAGCTTTTTAGGGGTTCATTCCCATTTTTTTTTCTCTTCATTATGCAATGAAAGCCCATTCTGCTCTGACATCCAAACTCCTGTGAGACCTACTTGTTGCCAAATATGAAACTTCTAGTCCCAGATTTCATGGTGTGAGCAAATAAAAAGGGAATGAATTGTGCCAGACACAAAAGGCAATTCAGATTGCACTGAGCATCCTGCACCAGCAGATTCAAGTGATACAGCAAACCCATTTTAGCCATAAGTGCCCTTTCATCCAACTGTTTAAATACTCCTCAAAAGCACATAAAATTATTTTGCATCTTTCTGAAAAAAACCCCTACCATCAGGATTACATCCATTGTCCAGGAGGATGAATTAAGCCACATAAATGAATCTGTAAGCATTACTCACAATGCCAGACACTCCACAGAGAACTGAAGACCAAAAGTTCATTGCTTTTCTTCTAATTCTCCCAACCGTTCGAAATTAAAAGAAATTATCTCTTCCTACAAACTTCAGCTTGACTAAGAAATGCTGGAAAGCATGAGGGCATGGGATCCTCATGCATTGAATCTGGAGTGGAGGGGAGGCACTGGCCATGTTGGCTCCAAAAAATAAAAAAAAAAAAATTGAAAGCCTGATTTCTCCTTGGGAGCACTTTAGCTCTGCTCAGGTCTCCTTGTCTGCCAGAGAGAAGGCACAGATTCTGGAAGGAGGACACTGCACAATGCCAGAGGTGCTCCAGGATAGCAGCCATGGCAGGGAGAAGCCCTGTGCCAAGGGACAGCCTTGCCTGCCTGACCTCTGAGTGGTCAAACAATTATTTTAGATCACACTTTTGAAAAGTCTGAACTACGCAATAGCAGGAAAATAGATTTATTTATTTTTTTTAATCAGCATGGGCTTGTTGAGACCAAACCTTAGTCCCATTCTCAATCTGGAATGCAGCTCTTTCTTAACATTTACCTATATTTCTTTCTCCTGCTAGTTCAGCAGTGCTTGTAGCTGGAGCCAGCAAGCCTGAAAATGGAAATAGGCTAGACCTCAAGGGCTCACAGCTTGCTGGCAGCCAGCACAGCCACTGTGTAGTATTGATTAAGGATAGGGAACCTGCTCAAGTCCTGCAGACTTCTCATAATCTCCTCAAGTCTCCCAGCAAGAAAAATACAAAGCTCACATCATTGGTAAAATGAAGACAAACACTTTAGTGCTGGTTATGAATGAATGTGGCTTCCAAAAGGGGAGATAAATGAATGTCTCAGTGGAACTAGACAAATTTGAGTTGACTAACTATAGTGTATAATAATAATTCATTCTTCAGTGAAATGGAAAGAGGATCAGACTCTGGTGTGAATTAGTCCAATCCTGACTAAAACAACTATGTACAATGTAAAACACCCACAAAACCAGGGAAGGTGTCAGATTTTGGCTTCGGATATTTTTTTTTGTTTATTTTGGATTTTTCAGGGTTCATGATAAAAAGACAAAACTTGTTTTGTGCTTGAGAAAAAAAAGGAAAAACACACCTAGGTGCCCCTTCTCTGTGTGAAGGAGATCACTGCAATTTGTCAGGATGTGGCTGAGTTCAAAGTATTTGAGTGTGAAAGGTAGATGATCTTGATGTATACAGTGAAGCTTCACAGGGGACACATTCCCAGGATATAAGTCAGACTAGCTGCCATCTCAAGCACAGTTTTGATCCATCTGCATATACATTTTAAAGGAGGCATGAAACTCATTCAGATACTGGGCTGCTTCAAGGAAATGTATTTAAATGTGGTAGCATAGTGAAAGGTAGAAAGATCTGTCATCTGGAAAGGTGCTTATATCAAGAAAGGTGTCAGCTCAAAAAGGCAAAATCTAGGAGGAGATAAAAATTGCAGAAGAGATAAAGATGCCATTCTCTCCCTCTGAGCAGCTGATGGCTGAGGGGAAGTCCTATTTGATTCTACTCCACTGACTTTTCCTTTCCCTCTGAGAGCTGACATGGTGTAATTAAACACCAGGAACTCCAAAGACCTTGACTGTTTAAGTTACATATTGTCTAATTACTTACTCCTTTAGCCCTACCTGGACTGCAGCTCTGAGTCAGATCTTATTCAGCAATCCTCTTCCATCAGCTTTTTGTGCAGAGCCACCACAGTCCAGGTTTGGGGTGTAAAGCATTTAATGAACTGTAGAAAAGGAAGTTGTCACTGGCTCAAAACCCCTTCAAGAAAGTTTTTTTCGAAGTCCAGATCTCTGGGGAAACCCAGTTTCACTCAATCTGTTCCTTACTATAACTCTAATTTGAAGCACTGAACATTTATTGTAGTAAACCACCCTGCTAAAGATGACAGGAAAATTCAATCCCTGCCAATGTCACTGGGGCAACGCAATTATCAAGGCTGTGCCTCGACTTACACAAAGAAAGCTCAACTGAGCTTTCTGAAGGATACTACTGATGTTTAGTTTTCAATTCCCAGGCTCTATCACATCATCTTGATGCTCAAAGACCTTAATTCATCTTGCTGTCATATCCACCCATCACCTATGAGGCTCTTTTCAAATGAGGTTCATCCTGCCTGCTAGCATAACGCAGTCATCATCTGTCCTGTCATCTGAAAAATATAAATGTTTCATGCTCCACTAATAAATCTGCTACAATATTTGCTGTTGCCTGTGCAATCCAGGGCCCTGTTTCATGGAATATTTATAAATCACTTGCCTGATGATAATGTTCATTGCTAATTGTGAGCATCTCCCTGCCTCCCGCCCCAGTGTGGATCTAGCTGTCTCTCTTCCCACTGCCTTTCCTACCCCAGCAATGTGGAAGAGGGGAAACCTACCATGTGCAGACAAAGGCAACATCAAAATCTTTTTACGTGATTTCGTATTTAACGAGAGAAACTGCAGGTGAAAGACTGCAGAAGAAAACTGTGTGTGATTATTATTAACCACAAAAAGTTACACTTTTTCACCCCCCCTCACCATTCTTCCACCTGGGTGCTGCCTTTAAATGGTCCTGAAAAGCCAATTACACTGCCTTGCTTATATTCCTTTGTCCTGTGTACATATTTTCCTCTGTCCAAAATCTTGTGGTTTGGTGGTTTGCAGGAAAAAAAGTCAAAAAGGTCATGAGAAGTCACTGCTTGCCAAAGGGAGCTTCGGTTCAAGTAAGTCATCTACTTGTTGGAAAGTAAAAACACTGGGAAAGCTGGGACTGTGAAAAGATAGAATTATGATTACCTATTTCATTTTGCATTTTTGCCAGAACTGGAGAAATGCCCTCTGCCCTGCGATTACGTCAGGTCAAGAGGCAGAATTTCCTTTTTGCTTGGAGGTGGTGTGGAGAGAAGGGAGTGAGAAAACAGGACAGCTCATGAGCACACATCATCCATATTTCCATGGCACCCAGACACTTCGGCCAGGATAGAGCTCCTTGGCCCTAATACTGTAGCTGAAAGCCTTTGATTTCTTCCCAAATTGCTTAGACCCAAAATGGGCAAGACAGGCCAGGAAAAGGGATGTTAGGACCCTGAGTAGCCAACTTCTCATGCTCATTACTGCCTAGTATTGCATGAAATAAAAACTTGGGCTGAGCTATGGCCTGAGCTCAACCCAAACAAGGGCTGTGAGCAGCTCCAAATGGAGGGACAAATCTGAAAATATGCCCCAGGAATTTTGGAGAAACCCCTGCTGGTGCAAGCAGGTGGTACCTGGCATCCTCAATTGTGTTTCCAAACTACACCTCTTATTTTCACAGAAATTGACAGACCCCAATATCTTTAACTTCTTCCACACTGGCTGAAATCTGTCTGAAATATGGTTGAAATTGAGTAGCAGAGTCCATCAGGGAGGTAGGCACACATAATATGATAAACATCATTTCCTAGAAAAAAACAGATCAAAAAAGAGCCTGCAACCATCAGTCCCTCCTTTCTTTTGACCAAATCAATGCATCCCTTGGTAGAGCTGAGTATTGATCTATTTTATGCAAACAGTGGAGTTTGAAGTCTTAGATTTATGCTCCCTGCCCAAAGACAAGCTCATGTCTGAAAGAGCACAAGTTGGTGCACTGACTAATGGCTCTTGCTCAAATCACTAATCATCCCAGTTCTTAAAGATTTTTAAGTCAACCATTGACCTCTATTATTCCGCCTCGAAAGAAATTGTTATAAGCTGTACAACAAATTAGGGCAAAAAAGCCTAATCAAGAATGGTCTAAACCTCCAAATCTTCCCATTAAGAGCTGCTTCTGTTTCCTATCATTCATTGTTTCAGGTAAAGAATGTTTATGAGGTATTAGGGTTTTTATCAGTTTCTGCTCCATTTTAATTTTCATTGTTGCACATTTGAGTGATAAAAGATCATGAACCCGTTTCCCCAAGTTATTTATTAACACTCATTATAAAGGGGAATTGAGGGGAAATGATGTGAAACTAAATGGCCCAGATTTTTTCTTCCAGCAGGACCTGCACTGGAATCTATTTTTCACTGCTGACAGGCAGTACACAGCCAACTCTCACACAGACATCAGGAAAATTCAGGCCCAAAAGTGACAAAAGACTACTGAATCCATCATTATTTTTCCACTTCACCTAGCTAACTCAAAAATCACTGGCTGCTCACTTCAAAGTCAACACAGCTGCAAAATGATGCAAATACCATTAGCGACAAGATGACATTTCTTTCATTCATTTATTTATTTATTTTTAGAGAGAAAGTTTGGCACACTGCAAAATCAGGCTACAGGTGCAATGAACTGATGTTGCATCTCATGGGCTCTGGGAAAGGGAGATACTGGTGGTGTAGAGTGAATTTCTGCGCTGTTAGGAGATGGTTAAACTGATAAAAATGTATTTACAAATATTTCATACTGTGGTGTTATAAATTCTTTATACTGGAAGTTTTCTCTGATACGTATGAGTCTTTGTTTTGCTATATATCCCTATGCTATACAGTAATAAAGGAAATGTTTATTACTGTATAGCATAGGGATGTGTGTTTGCATCTCTTAAAGTGTTAATTGGCTATATGGTGGCTGTTTTAAAAAGCATTTAGTGAAATAGATGATATACCCACATCTCAGAAAACCACAGACACACTCAGAGCTGGCTTGTCTGTGTTATAAGAGCTTTTGTTTAAATATCCATACATCCACATTATTTTGCAGCTGCATTTACAACAGCTTTTGCTGCTGCAAATATGTCGATCCACACTTCCTAGGAGTAGCTCTGTGATTCATGGACACACACCTCTACATGCTAAACAGGTTCTCAGTTTTATTTTAAGCACAATCAAGCTTGGAATGGCTGAAAATGATGTCATGAAATGGAATAGAGTAATTTTACAAGCTGCATTTGACATGCCATTACCAGAAATTTGCTCAAGCTTTTAAAAACAAGAAAACCTTCTGGCTTCTCATTTTTCTATCTTGCTGAATTCCCTAACTCAACCCAGAAAAATCATGCTTTCCAAGAAGCTTTGTTCTGAGGCAGTCCAAGTTGTTTGAAACAGCTTCAAATTAAGAAGAAGCAGCATCCCTGAAAATGCATGTCTTGAAAGGAAAGAAAGTGACATGAATATTATGGAATTTTGCAAATGTGTTGAAAGAGTCTCTAAGCTTATTCTGCCGGAATTATTCAATGTGTTTGGTAAATTTCTGTGATTTTGCTGTCTTACACTCGTACTCCTTCTGAGTTGCAATGAATTTCTGATAATCCCCATTCAGTGCTCTCTATGCTACCTCTGACTAGGAGACAAGAACTGAAGGTCTCAAAACAATTGTTCCTGGCTATTAATGGGTTGCATTTTTCAGGAAACCAGCTGAAGGCAGGATGAATTTTTCTCTACCTTCTCCCTGTTACGACCCACACCATGAAGGTTCCTGTTTATAAAACCCTTGGGATGGATTAGAGTGAAATGACTCTGAGTGATCAGTGTTTGTAAATATGTATTCATGTTGGGTTTATTTTAGAACAATTTGGGTGCAATGGAAAGCAGGTACATAGCCATTTTGGTTATTACTATCCACAGTAATACAGCAATGCAAAAGCATCAAAAGAACACTTAGGAAAATGTATAAGGAAAAGAAAGAGGAGGGAAGAAAGGATAAGGTCAGAGAAGACCTTACCACCTGTGAAATGACACTTGATTGTTGCAATCTTTATGGCTGTTGGTTGAAGTTATGATCACAGTCTTGTAGACATGCTGGAGAAAGTCCACCAAACACCAAAATTCCATGGGGTTTATATTAGGCTTAAGCTGGATGGCAGAGAATTGGGAGTTCATAGATTTCCAGGGAACACACTGTACAATTTCTCTAGTAATAATCAGTCTTTTGTGTTAATGATGGAAAAAACCAACCAAACAAACAGAAAAAGCCTGGGAAAACAGATGAAGTGCATGAACAGTGTTTTGAATTTATTCCACAGTAATTCTCATACACAGATTCCAACTGGGAGGTGTCTCACCACCCTTGCAAAGACAGAGCTGCTAGTACACACCATGCCCTGTAGAAAATGGAGTGCTAATGGTTCAGCTGCTGGCACCAACCACCCTCAGCTTCTTGAGATGTCCATACAGCACAGAACTGCCCTTGGCTTCAAAAGCACCCTTTCTGATTTTCCAAGGCCAGTGCCAGGTCACATTCCCACTGTCTGAGCAGCTGCATTGCATGTCAGTCTCACACATGAAATGGCAAAATCAAGCAGTCAGATGTCACATCTTGGCACTACAAAACCATTCATCATTAGCAGCAAATGCAAATATGGGGACTTGAAAGGAGAGATGAGCCTGAAGCCTTTTTCTGAAAATCGAGATTATTCATTGGAGGTCCCCTCCCCCCATAGCAAATTGCACCTCACTCAATATATTGACCTTGGATGGATAGATGAATCTCTTATTGCTCTCATAAGCTTCATTTACATTTCAGTAGGTGTTAAACAATTAAGGCATTTTGGGATACAACTCTGCACATTATTTATGTGTCTCTCAGTGTCCTTCCACAGCAAAATTCTAGGACTTCAAGAAAATAAATAAGACCCACGAGATGAGAAAAATCCATACCTTTTTCTTTTTTTTAATTCACTCTAAGGTACAGTGAATACTTTTTTTTAACCCTGAGCATAGCAGGGGTTTTGAATGCTGTGGAAAAGAGGCAGAGTGAGTAAAATATATTTTTCAGATTTCACAAAGGAAATTATCACAATAAAGTAAGGATTTTGTAGGTGCTATTCTATAATCCCACACTGGTAACTTCAGCTCACTATAAAAGCTCATTTACTAGCATCTTTCATGGGTGCAGTGAACAAAGTCATCAGGATCCACAAAGATGCAGCTTCAGAAATAGCCTAGGCAGAGATATGCAGGCAATGTTTGTGATTGTGCACCAACAAGGCAGAATCACGGCCAGAAGAGCAGAAGATACACAGTGCCTGGGGACTTGGTGTTGAACCTGTCATATGCATTGTCTCAAACACAAAAAACATTTTCATATTTTCTCAATTGAGATGACAAAATGCACTGCTTTCACTGGATGTTCAGGGTTCAGTTCAGGCACAGTCATAAAAGAAATGGTCTCCGGAATGCACTGCTTGTATCAGCAATCCTCTTTGGCATTAGGAAAGCAGCCTTGGAGATGATGTGTTGCCTGACTCTAATCCAATAACTCTATTGAATTTGTTGTTTGACCTTTTCTTTCCTTTGGATGGCATCATCCATGGAGTAGTATATCATCATCATCATCCTCACTGAAATGATGCATTTCACTAATAGATCATTAGAAAGAAAGCTCACTCTGAAGATATACAGGTACAATAGATCATGACCGAAAAGGGCGTCCTGTTGATGTACTACCCAAAGGATGGCAGAGTCCAACAAGGAGGAGGTCCAAGAGGAAGTGTGTTTAATTGAGAGAGGATGACTGCACCACAATAAAATGCCTTTAATACTTCCTTACTTTGCATTAATGGAATCAGTCATGGTGGATACTTACGCTTCTTGCTTCTCTCAGCATGAAAGAACCAAAAAATTAATTTCTCTTTTTCCATCCTGTTTCACATTCTGGTCCTTGCACATGAATGCACAGGGACCTGTGGCTCTTCATCAGTTCAGAGCTGTCTCACAGGCTCAGCCACGCAGTGCAGCTAGAGGATGGCACTGCCAGGGCAGGGAGCAATGCACAGCACAAGTCCTTAACAGGAAGGACAAGAAAATCCAGTGAGTCGACAAAGACATCTACAATGGATAGTCCTACCGGAGAGCTACATGTGAACCCCTGCATTGTAATTAAAGCTGTGACCACATAGTTTCCTGCTTATGAATGACTGCCAAAGTCCCTGCTTCCTCTGAGGTTCCAGGTAAGCATCTCCTGGCTTTTGGTCACCTGAAGATTTTGTCACGCTGGAGGGTCAGAAGTGTTAAGAGCCCTTCCAAGTGAGAGGCATTTGTCTTTGCCTGTATACATTGCTTTTTTGCTCATCTTGATCTCATCTTTCTCAATGTCTCCAAAGCCTACTTTCAACTTGACTGAGATTGATATTTCCTTCACAATTTCCCCAAAAACATTCCTAAAATGTTGCCGCCTTGCATGTTTCCAAACAACCATTTATATTTGGGAAGCTCTGACTTGGTGCAGGAAAATATCCAAAAGAGATATCCTCACATTTTTTCCTGCAAAACTACCCCCTCTCATGTTGAACCCATCTGCCTCTTTCAGCATCACAAACAGGTTTGGAAGCAAAAGGGGCTTTGGTGCCCAGCCTGAAAGCCTTCACACTGGATGTGAGTGTCTCCCCACTGTCATTAGCTCTTTGCCCGCTTAATTATCTCCTCCACGCTGGAGAGGGACACCTGCAGGGCTACGAGGGGACAGTGCTCACACAGTGCCACTCCCCCAGCCCCTCTGCTGTCAGCTGTAATTTTGCTCCCTACTGTCAAGAAGACTATCAGGAAAGTAAAACACAATTAATTGTGGTGCCAAATAGTAGCTTAATGCTTAATTGCACAACTCACAATGAGGTCACAATTACTGGGCGATCAGATAAGCTTTCACAGATGTATTATATAATCCATGAGCTTAATTCCTCCAGAGGTAGTCAGAAAATTACTGTTCATTAACAAAGTGGTTCCATTATCCGAAAACTTATTTAAATCATCATTTTTTTCCATTCTGAAAATAATGCCATTTCTTCTTCAAAGGATAAATATACTTTTAAGAAAAGCTTCAGCTGGAAACTGCTGTCCCTAATAAATCCAATGTCAGATGTTTAATGTGTCCATTTTATTCCCCACAAATAACAAAGACAAGAAAAAAAATATTTTGAGCCCCATCAGTTTATATCTCATGAAGTATGAAGGCAAGTTGTAGAGATTTGAACTGTCGTTCCACTCATGGTCACAAGGAAATTCTGCAGATTTTTCTGTGGCATGTCCCCCAGACACCTAGGCAGTGACTTAAGTAAGGGGCCAGGTTCAAGCACAAAGGGTCAAATGTATTTTTCTTTATCTCCAAACCTTTTAAAAATGATTTACTGCCTCACTGTATAGGACATGAAAGGATAATGCTGTTTTCAACACTCAAACAAATGACATACTGGAACTGACATTTTTTTACATACATTTATGCATCTTGATGCAGCTGTCTCCCCTACCCTGACAAAACTCCCATGGTAACAAATGGGATTTTTACCTGAAAGTGACTGCAGGATTGGCCCCTTTTTTATGATTCTTAAAATATATCGACTCTGAAAATCCAGAATTACTTCACAGAAGTAGTGAAGACATCCAACAATTACACTAGTTTCAAGAAGTACTAAATCATGGAAATTATTTCAGAATACATCTTTAGTTATCGTTAATGCTTTCTCATATCTCTCTCTGACTGAAATAATATAAAAATCCATTGAAGAATAATAATTGTCACATTTGATGTACATTTTTATTAACAGCACTATAAAAATTCAATTGTGTAGCAAAGGGTGACAAAAAAATTTCCTTTAAATTATGCAGTAAACAAAGCACTCAAAAAAAAGAGAATCATTTGCTCATGTCATATGTTTAAAAAAAGAATCATTTGCTCATGTCATATGTTAAAAATCCCTGCTCCATTGGCTGAGGAATTTAAACTAAATTCCCTCTTTGTGTCTGGAAGCAGATTTTCCCATTCCTCTACCCCTGTTCCCACTGGGGATTGAAACTATATAATCTTTAAGGTCCCTTCCAACTTAAGTCTTTCTGGGATTCTATGATTATCCAAATGCTTTCCTGGGGAAGGTTTATTTAGCCAACAATCTGTGCCTTCCAGACGAAATATTTCCTCTGTCCACTCTGAAAATTCCCAGAGCTGACATTCACCACGGAGGGAGAACATAGCTGCACAGATGGATTAATAACAAATTCAAGATGCAATAGCTCCCACAAACTGTTTCTCCACTGATAAATTTAGTAGAAACCGCTGGCCAAGATATTTGGTAGTTATCAGTAATGTCATTACTTGGGGTGATACCGAAATATTCCTCTGGACTGTGTTTAAGTGGTTCTGCCTCTGGCATACAGAGATGTGAAACCATTTTACCTTGCACAACAGGAGATGATCTAGCATAAAATGCCCGATTTTTATGCTTATCATGCAGAACTAGATTGCTGCTATCTTCATTTGGATGCACAGCAGAGCAGCAAGCAGTTCCCTTCCTGGTCTCATCAAACCAGGGCTCCACCACACAGAGAAGGGTGCTGATCAGAAATTTCTCCATGTCCCTGTAAGCAAATAAGTAAATGTAAAGGGAAAGGTGGAGATAAACCTAGGTTTTGCAATCAAGTGGGAGAAGGAAATCTGCTGTTCTGTCAGTATGCACGCAGATTTTTTTTAATTTGGTTTTTGTTTTTCATTTTCTCACAAGAACAGAAGCAGCCAGAGGACCTGTGAGCTGGAGCCTGTGGTCACTGCTAGCCCTCTCCCCTGGCCAGGCAGTAGCATCCTCCTTCCCCTTCCAAAGAAGATAAGAACTTGGGAAACTCAGCCCTGATTGATGACCGGTGTGCTTTTAGACACAGGTATAAAACACTCAGCTTTTCACTTCATGTATCTTTATCTAACAAATAAACAAAACTGATTTCTGCAGGTTTCACCTCAGCCCTTGGGTTCTGCTGGAGGGGTTTTATTGCTCCAGCAGCCCCAACAGCAATGACAGCAACATCAGTCTCCAACCTGCAGCTGCTTTTGTCCCTCTCTGGTGGTGACATCTGACACCACTGTCCCCAGCATAGCACTGCTCCCTCCCGTGACAGGTGAGGCCTTGGCACACCCCACGGGCACCCCTAAAAAACCACTGTAAGATGGAGCTACAGCTTTATTTCTCTTAAAACCTTGTCCGTGTACTCCAGTGTGGAATCCCAGAGGGACTGACACAGGATTGATCCTTAAGTTACAACAGAATCTGCTTTCATAAAGCCACTTTACATCAAGCTCTGTATTTCTATGCAGAAACTCACAGAAGACCCAGACTGCCAGCAGTTTCCCTTTGCTCCATGCTTGCCTTTCAGCCTTGCCTAACTTTGGATTCATCATCCAGAATTCCCTCCTCCTGTACCTTTCCCGGCCGCGCTTCCCTGGGGTGAGCGCCTGCTGCAGGCAGAGATGTTTGCCCAGATCTGCCTTCATCTGCTGGCCCCGAGCGTGCTGCACGAAAATAATTAACACACATAACAAGGAAAGGGAGGGGAGAATAAATTATATGCAAATTTAGTCAAGGAGCTTCACAGAACTAATTAAATTGGATAGGAAAGCTGACAGTACAACAGCCACAGAGACTTTTCCCCCTTCTGCTCGCTAGAAAAAGTCTCTTTGAGATGGGCTTAATATAGTCTGGTGCAGAGCAGCTAGCTATAGGTTTGGGGTTTGGACTTAAAAGCCACATTTACTATGGACAAAATTGGTGTACGTGAAGCTTATTTAAAGTGTGTGTGTGGAGATTATTTAAAACAGTTAAAAGCAGAAGGCACAGAAGGTGCCTGCATACCTCTATTAGCAAAAGCCAGTCATAGCTGGCAGCACAGATGGAAAAAAGCCTCTAATAGGAGATTGTCACCATGTAGAAAGGGCTGGAAAAACCCAGTGGCAATTCTCTTTGTGAACTAAAAATGAGGGCAGAAGAAAAATAGATATTAAATATTAGGAGACACAAAAGAAAATTTCCCCACTCACAAAGTTTCTGAAGACCATCAGCAAAGCCCAGTTTTAACACAGTGGCAGGGCAGAAGACATCCCTTCCCAGAGTCCACTTTCTCCCTGTGCCACCACACATCCTGTGTCACAGCTCCACTTACAGGGGGCAGCTGGGGATTTGTGCATCCCTGCAGAGCAGCTCCAGTCTGGCTGCTTTGGGAATCAGTGTGCTCTGAGCATGCACCATGATCCTGCCTCCAGGACCTTCTTCCTGGTTAAATACCTGTTCTTTGGAGTTTTTACAGAGCTGATTTCAGCCCTGGCTATGAATTTCATCAATTCCTTGAACCTGAGATGAGCTGCCCAGGTGCAAAACTTGGATGTTTGCAGGGATACATCAGCTTTGGTGTAGGGTCAGAAGATATCTGTAGTACCTGAAGGATGCTGTGAATCGACCTCTATTCCTCACCGGAAAAAATCAAGGCAGTGGCATTTTCTTACCTTGTAGGAATGTTGAGAAGAGGGTGTTAATAAAGATTATGAGGTGCTCAGAGTCTGAAGCAGCAAGTACCATAAAAACACCTTTAAAAGACTGATGTGTGACCTGCCTTTTGCATTGTGACAAGGCCATGCACAGCCAGCCTTTTAATGAAAGGGTCATTGCTGGGGGCTGACAGGCTTTGAGTTGCACACTGGTGAGGATGAAGTGATGTGCAAGTGGCTGACTGAGCTGGGCTGACCAATTGATAATTGTATCAATTATTGTACCAGGAGAATGTGACAAATCTCATGGTATAGACTGAAAGAAGAGGCTGTAGAGGCTGCTATTTTCACTGTCCCAAGGCCTGTGAGTCTCTGACACTGACAAAGACAACTTCCCTTCCTTTATGTCTTCCATTGAAAGGTTTTTTCTCTGTGGTCAGTCTTCAAATACCCATTAATAAGTAAAATTTTATAAGTCTTGTCTGCTCACCTCACTTCTTCCCTTCACATCCATCCTGTAGCATTTTGGGTATTTCCAGTGTAAGCCACAGGTGCCCACCCATAAAAAAAGGGGGGGAAAAAATTTTTTCCCCCTTTTTTGAGAGGGCCACACAGTGGCTCTTTGGCTTGTGCCATACTGGGAGTCAAGGACAGTGCTCTGAACCACCACCTTTCTGAACTTCACACAGACTGCATGTCCTAGAAGAAATGGGAAGGTCTTTGGAGTCAGTGTTTGTGTTATGTGACATAAGAACTGTCATTTTGCCTTTCACTCCCTCAGTTTCCCTGACAGACAGATAGAAACAATAATCATGGGAACTCGTCTACATGACCAGTGAGTGCCTTCAAAGCTCATCCCAAAAACAGCACCATTCAACTCAGTACCTCTCCAGGGGTAAAAAACCCCAGCATTTTCACTGCTCAACCCAATAGCCTTCTCACTGAGACAGCAAGAAAAATCCAGTTTGAAAATTTTATTTTAGAAATACTTGGCACCAAGCAGAAGTCAAAGAAAGAAAGATAGAGCTCTTCTTGGAGTTATCTCTCTTTTTTCCCATTCTTATCGTCTTCTAATCAAACCAGCATGAGATATCAAGCAATTACAATGCTATTTGCTCCCTGCTGGATACAACAATTAGCCTAAGATATCTAATGAAAGGAATTAAATTCTACATGTTTTATAGCAAATAGCTTTAATTTTAATTACAAATCCCAAATACATCATCTTCAATAATGATCAGCCCATCACATCTGCTAGGGGCTGATGAGGATTTGCCTTTTGTATGGTTTGGACTGAAAACTAAACCAGACTCTCCCCACATAAGAGCCCTAGTGAAGAGAATGGAAATTAGGGTACAGCAAGGATCAGAGCCCACAAAATCCCTGCAGGATTTCCCAGAGACTCCGGCTGTTACCAGAAGGCTCTCCATCCGCAGCTGTGAGAAGCATCCTTACACATCAGACCTGCAAAAGTTGCTCAGGGTTTGGGGATATAATTCCCTGCTGAGTGGCTGTTACAGCTTCCCATTTGGACTCTGTCCACATAGTCCATTACATCTGCAACTGAAGCTCATTTTAGCAGTTTTATTGTGCCAGGTACCTCTCCCTGAGCCCAAGGCACCCCTGGGCATGCAGACAGCATCCGTTCAGAGCAGGTGAGGCTCAGGGCAGCTTGTCTCCCAAGCCTCCCACCTCTGCCTAGGTGGGGAATAGCTGGGGGTGCAAGGTGAGGAACAGCCCAGAGCCAAATGCTGTCTGCTGGTCTTTGAGCCCACCAGCATCTGCCCAAGAGCACAAAGCAGAGTCCAAAAACTGTCTTCAGATCCATGCTGATGACTTTGGATTCCCTGTTCCAGCAAGTAAAAAAGTCTCTGACAGAGCTTGCTCTGTCCTGATCCAGTTTTGCTTTTGCTCTGAAATCTTTGCAGGCAGATTTATCACCCATTACATGCCTAGCAGTAATTGCCAAAAAAACCCAAGTCCAGTCTGAAGAGAAAATAATGCTTTTCTAAGTTACTCATACACTTAGGAATGTTTTACCAGAAAACAGTTTGGAAAAATGGGTAAAGTCTCCTCCTCAAAGTTGTCTTTTTCTTCTTTGAACACAGAAACAACTAAAAAGAAATTAAAATGTGTATCTCTGGCTGAAAATCAAGCTGTGTTTTCACAAAAAGATCTGTATAAATTCTCTATTGATTTTTCTGGTTTCATATTTTTATTCCAATATATTTTAGTGAAATAATTTAGTGAAAATAAGCTGTGTTTGGGTCAATACAAAGACAAAAATATTATTTTTACCACAATTTGAATAGAAACATCACAGAAAGACTGAGTTTTAATTGCTGGGGGAGATTCACCAGTTCCCTTCAACTCTCCTGTTCCATGTTTGTTAAATCCCAGAGAGTTGTACTACTGTGACAAACACCCAAAGCAAACATCTCCTGCCTGACAGCTACACAGAAAGCAACCCCTGGAGGGGGGCTTGTGGCTCTGCCCCACCCTGCACACATCCCTGGCTCTCCTGGGCATCACTGAGCAGCCCTCTGACCCTCGATGGCTGTGAAAGATGGAGTGCTTCTGCTAGTTCCTAAAGACCCTGTAATATACTGGGCGATCACTCCATGTTCATGGCATTGCAGCTGACCTTCATTTTCACGTTATGATACCTCTTATTCCCACAGGCCTCCTAACTGCTTGCAGGGGCTACAATTTATACCTGTCACTTACTCACAGCCACCCCTGAGAGAGATGCTGCGGCACAGGCTTGCATTTTCAAATCCATTTGTTGCTCAGAAGCAGCAGGAAATAAGAAATAAGGGTGAATCCTGGTTTCTGTGCATGCATGTCCAACATGACCACATCACCAGATCTCCCCTGCTCCACCAGTGGGTTTTGCCTCTCTGGCTGTGGGGCTTCTGACCACACACAAATCTCAGGCAGTGCTGCCATCCCAGAGACAGGCAACAGTAATCCATCATCCCTAATCTTTGTGCTGCACATCCACACTCCATCCACACTGATTTGTCTCCTCCAGCATCCCAGCATAACTAATAACCCCAGCATTTATAACAGCAGTATCACGCTGTGTACCCCATCTCGCTCCATAATTCATACACAGTGATTTATTTGCTGTGGACACAACTAGAAAACATATTTGTTGCTTCCCTCCCCTCCTACATGCAGTGTAGCATCACTGAGGGATGTGGAAGCAGTGCAGAGGCACCCAAGTCGTGGCAGCATCCCCATGGCACAGCCCGAGGCAGGCTCAGCTCAGGGTCAAGAGCCAGGCAGCTGTTTGGAGTCACACTGCAGCAAACAGGCTCTTCTGGGATTTAGCATCTTCTCTCTGCTTTCTGGGCAAGTGCTGGACTGATCTGGAACTTCACAGTGCAGTGATCTGCTGGCTGGGATGACAGATTGTCAAAAGAACCAAAATGTCAGGAGATAGAAATGAGCTTCAGGAGATCCTCTGGAGAGGACTGCTGTTGAAAAGAGATTCAGCAGTGTCTGAAAATCCTTCATAAAATGTTTGCTTTGCCCGTATTTTAACCTCTTCTGCAAAAGAGACCCCACAGTTCCCAGCAGCCCATTGAGGTCCTTTGCCCTTCCTCCATTTAATACAACTCCTTTCTCATTTCTTCTGGTTGTGTACAGTGGCCATGGGCAACAGCTAGCCACTACTACAAATATACCATATTTATATACATTATATACCACATGCATATTTCATGCAATGAAAGAATTAGGACCTAATCAATTCCTTCCCTTTTCTAAACTTTCTCTTGTCCTGTCTTTTCCCCCTTTTCCCTGGTGGGTGCACACCTACAGTTTCAGTGTGCTGGGAAACATCACCCAACATCTCAGCACAGCAATAATCCAGTTCACAGGAATGTCCCACAGCAGCACACAGGCAACACAGTGCCTTTGTGCTGCAATTTGTTCCCCAAATTGCTCTGCTCTGCTCATCCATATAAGCATTATCTGAGCATGGAGCAGGGAGTGGTTTAAGATAGAACAGCTTTACCCATCATCACCAGAAACACCTGTCTTGGGGGTCTGGGATGTTTGGATTTCTAATGATTTAACTGTCTCCAGAAAGCTCTAGAGGTTTGTTGGCTCTCAGGCCTTAAGGTTATGACAGTGATGTATGGAAAATCTATCTCTGAAGAACTAAAGGTTTTTAACATTTATTCTGTCATCCAAAACATATAGGTAGTGACTAGGTCAAACTGGGGTTACAGATAGTGAAGTGAGTAAAAGAAAAAAAAACCAGTAAAGATAATCTACAATTCTAAAGGAAAAAATTCCAAAATATTATATTTTCAAATACTAACTAGCATGTCTTCTTGCATGTGTAATTTTGACCATCTTGGAAATGAGAAGTTTTATATTAGGATTTTCATGGTGATGTCTAAAGAACAGAGGAAAATTTTCCCAGAGGGAATTACACTGCCTCCTGTACAACTTTTTTCAATAAAGCAGATAAAAAAGATGAATTTTTAAAGCAATGATTTTCTAAAACATCCATTTTTAAAGCACCCATTTTCATATCTATTTTTAATAAAGAAAATAATTTAAACAGTTTGGCAGACTTTCTCTGTGAACAAGCTCTACTGATATGTGTTCGTGGCAAGCTGCTACCCCCATTTTCCAATCTTCCTCTGTTTATTCTGATTAGACTATAAATTCCTTGAGAAAAAGATTGTGTCTCAGTGTGGGAACTCCCAGAGGCAGGGACTCTCTGGGTGCCTATGCACTGCCCAGCACAATAATATACTACTCTGACAGAGTCCAGCTACGTACTAGACCTCATAGCAATCAGAGGAAGAGAAATATAATTCCACTTTATAGACTTACTGTTGACCATTTAGCATTTGATTGTGTTTTATTTGGAAGATAACCACTGAATGGTAAAAGGGAACAGATAGCTTCTAATAATTCCCCTGAACCTACTGACTTTGGCAAAGTGGTCAGTGGAAAAAAATGTCCATGTCTTCATCCAAGGAGATTAAAAGATTTCTGAGGCATCTGTCCATCAAGCAGCCAGGAATGGAAAAGTGCATGACAGCTGGATCCAGTGGAATGCAGCCTGTGTTCTGCTGGAAGTTTATCCAAATTAAAGCATTGATGGTGATCGCTTTAACAAAGGAGTGAATGGCAGAAAACAAAGGTGTTTCTCACAATGTAGGCACAGTACAGCTCCCTGCTCCCAGTAATATTCTGGGAGGATAGAGAGGATATTGTTGTTACCTGATGCTGTTGCACAAAATCTTTATGAAAATATTTACACAAACATAAGGTGGTCTTTGAGTTTAGTGTGTTTCAGGCTGTGCCATTAAGTTTTGAAGTTTCTCTGACTTTCACCTCTGAGTTTTTTGTATCCCTGCCTGTGCACTTACACAAAGATAAGCACTTTTCCCCTCTCTTTCTATACAACATGGCAATGTCAAACAACTTGTGCATCCCTGCAAAACAGGCAGCTGCTGCAGGCATGATCCCTGCATGTAACTATTGTCCAGGAAAAGTCTTTATATATCTCTTTTTATGCGACCTTGATAAATGTGGCCTGCTTAATATGGCTGAGATGAATGAGGCAATAATTTCTGGACAAGACACCAGACAGGCAGACTGGTTTGATTTACAAGGCTATGTTAATAAATACCAGTGGCATGTTTTGTTCTCCAGGTTGCTGGATGTGAGTCTCTTGCTCCTGGGCTGTTGTCAGTGCAAAGCTGTGCATTCACCTGCTGCTGCTGCTGAGTTATCAGGGGGGAAGCACTTCAGGGCTGGAAGGAAAACAGGGTGAGAGTTACCTGAGCCATGCTGCAGGTGCAATTTTTGTCATATGAGGGAGGTGCTGCAGTTTGTGGTACCAGAAAGTTACAGGGACTTCAGTGTGTCTCCAAGATGATTGATGTTCAAATATTCAGTGTCTCAGCAGTGCAACATTTCTTCTGCATGTGGTGCTTTCTCTTTTCTAAGGAGGAGCTTGTGATGGTGTGGAAAATGCTGGATTTTAGAGTTATGGCCACCAGAGGTCAAGTTCTCCTGAAACTTCCCCCCAGTGTGAAGTACCAGGAGCAGTGCCTGCAAGGGTTTGTGACACTCAGTGGGAGCTGTGCCCACCACAACCACCAGAAGCCAAATAAGGACTGTTCTCATGTCAAAAAATGAGACCTCTGAGCAGCAGAGAACTCTGCACCTAAAATAACAAACTACATCAGGTGCCAAAGTAGAGGGACATCAGCATCTGTCCTCTTCTGCAAATGAGAATGTGGTTCCTGAGTCCCCACAGGGGTGTTTTTGTAACCCAAATCCCAACAGTTACCCTAACTTTCTTCCTCCAGCCAGCTTTTAGTGCTTGGAGGCCTTTAGTATACCTTATCAGTCAATGCTACTCTATGTTCATAAAATATAGTAAATTAATATTTGTTCAGACAAGACAGGGTGGAAATTTTGCGTGTAATGAGAAATAGAGCCAGATTCCAATCTGCTATACACCAATCACAAACCTTCAGTTTTGAATTTGTGTCATAAAACTGCATTTTGGGAGAAGTGGGAGACAGTCACTTGAAAGAACAGGCAGTGACTGTGACTCTCCTACCCTTTTCTCCTTGCACATGGTGTCAGCAAAACATTTCAACACAACTGCTGGTTCGAGTTTACAGAGACAAAACTACAGGAATAGAATGAAAATGCCTGAAGGCCAGAAGCACATCAGAATTCCTGTGGCATCATTGCACCAGTTCATAATTCACAGAGAAAAATGCAGGCTGATTTTTATTTCTGTGTGCTCTCTGTAGCTGTGCTTTGCCCCTTTTTTAAGCTACAGTCTTATTTCCTTCAAGCCCTTCGAATTTTTTTCATGGCCTCCATTTCTGTATCATTGATGTGCAATGGGTGTTAGTGCCATTTATTGGAAACATCAACCTTTCACTTCTACTTCAGTAAAGCTAACTGGGAATAGGAGATCATGAATCTTGTTTTGGTCATAAAATCCCAGAAGTTAAAGAGGGTGCTGAAGCACCTGGCATTTGTGGATTTCTGCTCCCAGGTGCTTCTCTCTTGTGGCTGGAAAAAGAGGATATTTTTTACATTGCTGTCTTTGACACAGGGAGTGCAAATTTATCTTGGGGGGAAAAAAGTTCCTCCAAGTGGCTTCCCCTAGCAGAAAATTACACACCTCCACCATTCTCTCTGTGAATGGTAACTTGTCCAAGATATTTACCTTGCCTCTGGTTTTAGCTGAGGCTCAGAGTATGTTGACAACCCCATCACTGTGACTGGACCTGATGTGGACATTTCTACCTTTGCATTTCTGAAGGAATTTCATGTAGGCTGAGTTTGTGGAGCTTAAGCCTGGAAAGGGCTGTCAAAAGCTGTCACTCTTATCCCCTGCCTCACCCCAGTTTATTTTCCACCAGATGTTACACAGACTCAGGGATTTATCTACAGTTCTTGGGCAGTGGTAGACATCCCATTCTGGGGTTTTCTGCCTCTCTGCTTTGCATGGCTCAGGAAAGCAGAACAGTCAATCAGGTTGGAGTGTAAGGAAATTCTTTCAGGAATTGATATCTGTTAACAGAAGGAATTGGAGCAAGGGACAAAGCAACCTACCTGTCACCTGAAGGGGCAGAGGGGATGTCCCAGACATGAACATTTCTCTTTTTGTCTTCTCCAAACTCCCAGACTGTAGAATAACTCTCATCATTTTAGAATAAATATGCTTATTCTCAACCTTTGCAACTGAATCAAATGTATGACATACACCAGGATTTTTTTTTTTTTTAATTCTGAAAAATAATCCACAATTTCAGTCCAGAGAAAATCTCTGCCATCAAAGTCAGAGACTTGCTCACAGGCAGAACTTCAGCTGAAATGGGGCATATTGGGAATCCTGTTCTTCTCCCAGGCAGCACAGCAGAGAGGGACTAAATTCTGGAAAAAGGTGTCTGTACCTAAGGAAATAGTTGGGTCCCAAACTTGCACCAGATGCAATTTAATTCCATTTAATCATTGAAATTCTCTGTGGTCTTCAGGAGTCTGGAGTGTTGTGAGCATGTAGAGAGCCAATGCTGGCATATTTTCACTTTCTCAGACAGGAGTGACAGTAACTCAGTGACAGTGAAGGACGGTCAGTGAGACTGGGATGGTGGAGAGGAGGATAATGCTGTGGTAGGAACAGTCTGGCAAAGGTGCCTGTTCACTTCAGTTTGCCAAGCACAGTTTGTCAAGGTAATTGCTCATCCCAGCCCCAAAAGTGAATATAGCTGTCAAGAATGTGATACCCATGTGGTTCCATGAAAATATGCCAGTGGCCAAAATTCCCTCTCCTTCCCTGTTTCTCCCTCTTCTCTCCCTCTCTTCCCTCTCTCCCCCTCTGCATACTCAGGTGTGTAATGACCTCAGTGCATTTTAGCAATCTGTGCACCAGCAGATCCCCAGCAATGCAAACTCCTAGAGAGGGCAGGCACAAAGTAATTCAGCTTATTTCAGCATCCACAATGTACTGCAAGGAGGAGTTTCTTAGCTTAAGTGCACACTGGTGATTGTTTTTTTTCCAAACCTGTTAATCTCACCTCTGCTCCCCGGCTCCCCAGATGGGAAAAGCACAGAGCAGCTCCTCCCTAGCTGCCCTGTGAATGCCATCCTTGTTTTGTAATCTTTAATTACATCCTACCTGGACCAAACCTTCTCTGAACTGTAGCATCCTAGTCGCTGTAACCATTCTTTCCCCACACATCTGGGTATCTGTGCTGCCTTTTTCCAGCTCCTCTCTCCCTTCAGAGATGAGCAGAGCCAAGATGCACATAGCACTCAGCATGTGGTGCATATCATTTAACTCTCTTCCTAATTATTTCTAGCCTGTAGTTTGTTGATTTGATGATGATTGATGATGATAATCTGATGATTGTACCCTAGTGTTTGTGGAGAGCTAACATGTTGGGCACCCTGGCATTGCTATCAGATGTGAGCCTTGGCTCTGGTGGGGACAGACATGGAATTATTCTGTGAAACTAGGGAAGCTAAACAGATTTGCAGTCAGAATGTAGTTAGCAAAGAAGTCACCAAGCAGGAAAACAGACTGGCCAGGGCTCAACCAGAATATGGGATCAAGCAGCAACAAGAAATTGGTAGGGAGTTGCAAACCTATCAGAAGAAAGGAAGGAATCCTTCAAAGGCAAGAACAAAGCAGAGTCTGTTGGGAGCACAGGATGAGTTAATTGAAGCATCTCTCCTCGCTCTCCTCCTCTCTGGCTGCAGGAGCACCTGCTATCACTTAAAGGCAGCTCTCACTGTCACTTTCTCCTTTGCTTCACGTGCACTTGTTCATCCTTTGAGCTTTAATCTTTTGCTATTGATTTCCACCCTGTTAGCTGAAATATTGTCCTGCTCTTTGAGAAAGGCAATCGTCCAGTCCATGCTATTGCAAATAATATGTGCTTTGGAAAACAATGATTGAATTCCCGTATTATCCGCTAAAGCAAAAAAACTTTACCCTGCCTAAAAGAAAATGCTCTGCAGAGATAAGATCATAGAAATTCATCAAACTGGCTTCAGGGGTTTTGTGTGTGTGCATGTGTTGCTTTTTTTTTTTTTTTTCTTTTTTTTTAATTTGCATCACCCTGGAGAGATGCTGAGATTAAAATGCATTATCCTTAACTATGGGGACTAACCAATGCAGTGAGTTCTGTCACTCAGATTTCAAACTATAATTCAGTCTCTGGAAATTGCAGATCCACCCTGAGATAAATTTCAGCTAGAGTGCAAAAGAGCCAGCTACAGTTTTACATGCATATTTAGTTTGTATCTATGTATATACAAATCTTCTGATAAACTGCCATAAATCTCCTACCATATGTTTGAATGATTCAAAGGAGAACTGTGTGAACATAAGGAGTTTTATTCCTTCCTCAAAATGTCACATGAGAAATAAAGTGTATCCATGTCTTATCTGTTGATCTGTAGAACTTTAAAGGCCATTGATTTATTTTATTATTATTATTTCACTAAAACATGGCACATTTGATAGCAGAAGCTACTGTTAAATATGATCGCCTCAGATTAGATACCTAAATCTAGAGCCAAAGGTAACTCAGTAAAGTTAAGTTCAGCTTTTTGGATAAGAGTTCCCATTTTTTTGGGACATCTGTACTATCAGGGTAGCGTTCTCCAGATTTTCATTTCGGGACATGTAGGACTCCCTTGTTCACATATGCAGCAACTGCTTTCCCTGGTGAGGATACCCCAGCATAATTTGGGATGTTTCTGTTAAAGAGAATAGAAAACCAGCTTGAATTAGCAGCTCAAGCTCCCAGGAGGAAGAGCCATCCAAGGGGGGTTTAGGCAACAGGGCATTAGTAGCAGTAGAAGTGAAATAAATGAGCTCAGTCTCTTCCACGAGCCCCTGGTTTGCCACACAGAGGCAGTTTTTGCCTTTACACATCGTGCTCTGAAGGCACCATCATGAGGAAATCAGAGTGTGGGTTCAATTTCCTGCTGGTCAGGCAACCATCACTCCATCCTACTCCTGAAGTTTATGTGAAGAACCAAGAAGAGAGGATGCACAGCCCAAGCTCCAGTGGCATCTCTCTCTTCTGTTTCCTCCCTAGGATATTTTTCCTTGGTTGGAAGTCACCAGGTTCTTTGGTTATTTGATGTTTCTTGTCTTTATAACAAACAGTTCCTGTTTTGATAGGATTTCCCTCATCCTCATGCCATTTCCTGGCTTTTCTTTTGTAATTATTTAGTAGAAATGGCTCTTAAAACTTTCTACAAGGGTATTACATCCATAACAACAGCAATTCCATTTTAGTAGCAATTCAAATATAATGGAAAGACATATTAAATTGGAGGTGATGTTACAATAAAAATCATACCATTATAAAAACAATAGAGCATTAAAACCAGTATTATAACAGAAATATTTTAATAAAGGCACTAAATAAACCAAACAAAAGAAAACCAGGGATGAAACAGGGACAATAAGAGTTTTTTATTGCCACACTGATTTTGCTTTGTTTTAATGTATTGATGGAATATTTCATTGCAACAGCTCCATAATTTTATCATAAATGTAAGCCGTAAAGCATGCTTCTTGCAGGCAGTGTAATTATTTAATTTCCTTTCCAACAGTAGGAAAGGGCATGTGCAATACATGGAAAAAGCAGAATGAATTATGGACTGGATGGAAATCCCTTCCTGCTATGCAGGAGGCTGTATTTCCTGCATTTCCTCTGCCAGAGGAGATGTAGAGGGAGTGGGGAGAGCTGATCCACAAGGACCTGCCTGGGCGAGTGTATGGCATGAAGAAAACTGATGGCAGCATTGCCAGGAGTCCCCACAGTGCACCAAAAATATAAGTGTGGGTAAGAAAATCCCTTCTGGGGAGAAGTAAATGATTGGTAAAAAGTTGTGTTCCATTCCACAAAGATGGAGCCATAAAATGTGGTGCTGTGTCAAGCAGCTGCAACTTCACTTTCCCCTTTGGGGGTACAGAAAAGTCTCAAGAAAAGTCCCATTGGAGATTTGCACACCTAACTTCAGAATGAAGATGTGCTCAGTGTAAGAGAGATGGGGCCTGGAGGGGGGAGAGAAGACTTTTTAAATTGTTTTCAAAACCTTTCCAACAGTTTATTTTGAAATTTTGTAAATGTGATTGTAGCACAGAGCACAAGTTGTGAGTTTTCTACCTCAGTTTTGGGGTCCTGCTCCTGGAAATCCCAGCAAAGGTGAGGCTCTGGGAATTTGAACTTGAAGGAAACTTTCCTGGCTCCTTGCTAGGCTCTAAAGGGCCCAGAGCCCAAATTCCTGTATCCCCAGCTGGACTCTTATTGCCCTTATCAACTTCATTACCCTTTTCCACACAACCTCCAGAGATTCCATTATGACACTGCTAAGCTGGGTTGAATGAAGACTTTACAGTGTGGAAAATCATGCAAGTCATGTGTTCACATACAGTGTTTTTCAGTTCTGAGTAATGAGTTCTGCTTTATTTATTTAATCAACAATGGAAATATAAGCAATTGCCAGTGAGTCTAACCATGGGATGGCAGCCCTTGTGATAAGCTTTATTTCAAATGAACTTCTTTCCACCTCAGCCCCTAAATTTTTTCCTTTAGAATATATTGTAGGAAATACTAGTCCTTTAAAAGCCTGGAAAGCCTAAGAAGCCACTGAAATCTGTAATTGAAATGCAAATGGAAAGCCCCTGGCACATCAAATCAATTTTTCTCTTAATAAGAGACGGAAATAGAATGTGACACGGAAAAGTCCTGATGCCCTACATAAAGGCAGAGCTTTCCAAGTGGTCTGGTGCAAAACGGAAATTCCTGCTTGCTGTAGTCACACTTTGAAGTCTCTCCATTATCAAGTGATAATGTGACACAATTAAGAAGCTGCTGTTTGGATACAGAAGCCATTTTCTTCAAGGTGCAAATCTCCCTCAAAACCAGAGAACAAGCATTTCCAAGCTCACAGCTGCAGTGTCTGGTGTCACTGTATTTACAGCTTCCTCCAAACTAATTCACTGCAGGGTGAGTGTCAGTTCTGCGTCTCATTGCCCTGGTTTTGCCCTGTATTGGGATACCTGGACCAGAGATAACCTCACTGTGCCTGACTCATTATCGATGCTCCACTCGCATGATCGTGTTTCAGTGTTGGATCCAAAGATCACAGAAGTTAATGGAAAGATTCACCTTGACTTCTGTCCATAATTAGGGTGGAGGAGAGCAGAGAGGATTGACTTTGTAGGAACTGAATCATTCATGTAATCAATAAATAGATAGAGTTAGCATAGTCAAACCAAGTATTCTCCAGAAGAGTTTTAAAGGAAACTTAACTTTCTATACAAATCTTCCATGGATAGAAAGTTTTGAACCAGAAACAGGGGTTTTTTAATGTTTTGTTTGCTTTCCAAGAACCATTCGCTCCAGTTTTATTTGAACTAACTTGACTTAAACTGATCTACCATAATTCCATTCAGAGCACAAACACGAAGTCAGGCAGTGATATAGATTTTCTGGTGCCTCCAATCAGAACATAGATTATTCAATTCCTAAAAATTAGGAAAACAATCGTTTAACAAACAAAGAAATATTTTCTGATTGCAGAAGTGCTTTCTGCTGGATCAATGTAAGAACCAGGAGGTTGTGAGGGTGAGACTTCTGGCAATAAGGATTATGTGTGGTCAAAGAAGGGTCAGGGGAAGCATTGTGATGTTTGAAACCTGTCATGGGGTCAGCCCAGCAAAGCCTTCCCAATTTCTATCCCCTGCCCCTAATTCTGCTCAGGTCAGACGTGGTGCTCATTCCCCATGTGCCCCAATGCCCCCTCTGCCTGAGGTACAAAGCATCTTCTCTCAGCTTTCCATCAAAGCTCACCTTGAGTGGCAGGAAGGAGGCAGTGCTGCGATGCACTTCATGCATCTTTATGTCTGGAAAAGAATAAAAGCTCCACACAGGGCCATTTAAGATGCTGAGAGCTGGCTGGTGTGTGTGACCTTGATGCACAAAATGCCATCTCCACTTTTCCATTTTCCTCCTTTAGCAGAGAATAATTACATTAGTGGGGGATTTCAATCCAAGAGCAACCTGCTCCACTGACATGAGCAGGAATGTTCTGGTGATTGATTTCAGTGGCTTTTAGATCACACTTGGGAGTGCTAACCCTGCACGATGCTGGAGTACTGTCCACTGTGGTTAACTCAGCTTACATTTCTCATGAGGACTCTGGGAAGCTCCACAGCTTCTGGGACATCAGCCTCAGAAAGGATTGAAAGGTGTTGCAGAGGAAAGTGTGACAGCAACACTGGGGGCAACATGTCTGGCTGAGCCAGGAAAACACTGACACAGATTTTTGGATTTCTGTACATACTGCTGTTATGCACTCATCTGATCCTCACAGGACAAAGGGTAATGGTTTAAACGGGCAGAGGGCAGGTTTAGATAAGACAATAGGAAGAAATTCTTTACTCAGAGAGTGCTGAGGCACTGGCACAGGGTGCCCAGAGAAGCTGTGCTGCCCCATCCCTGGGAGTGTTCCAAGGTCACACTGGATGGGCTTTGAGCAACCTGGTGTAGTGGAAGGTGCCATGCTGAGAGGGGTTGGAACTGAGTGGTCCTTAAGGTCCCTTCTACCTCAAGCATTCTATGATGCTATAATCAGCATAAGCTGAAATCCTGGCTGTTATCCTGGATCCAGCAAGATGAGTCTGCTTTTATCCATGTGTGATTGTGCCTTTCCTCACTGCACGGGCATGTTTCAACCCTGTCATTTATTTCATTCCCCAAACAACATGGAAAAAAATCTTTATTTATTGGTCTTGCTTCACACTAATTTCTTAATTATAAGGTTTAGCTGCCACATGATATAAATTTGTATAAAGTGTGTAAAAAGGTTATGCAGGAGAAAAGGAGAAAGGAGGGAATGAAAATGCCATTGTTTCAACCCTGGTGCATTTCAATATAAGCAGTATTTTACCTGGTAAATGACTGTCTATTATGAACTGTGCTGTACAAGTTTTTCCCCTCCTAGTACCCATTCAACAAATTAAATACCTTGCTGTGGGTTAAATGCAATGTCAGATCATGCTGTCTCTCAAGAGAAATATATAAATGGGCGGTTATTTCACGGGAAAAAAATGATTCACATTCCCAGGCCATTAGGGAAATACCAGCAAAAGTTATATGGTATAAAAAATATAGGAGCTGGGTTTGCAAGCCAGTGTTCGATCACTGTAGCCTTGAACAGCGGGTTAAAGTCAGGGAGGGCAGTAAATCCAGCCATGGCTCTTTAACCAGTAGAGCCAGAAGCATGGATCTTGTGCCAAAAAAGTAATTTAAAGGGGAGGAATTTCATTTCCAAAGCTTATTCAAAGATAAATAGGAAAAAAAGTGACTAGATGGAGAGGTTCCAGCCCTTATGGGTTGACAGGTATGGATGTGGCTCTGGACAGGCTCTGGGATCTGTGGGTGAGACAGGACCAGGCACAGAGCTGGGCATCCTGACATGGCTCTGGCTTCACACTTCTGCAGCATCCTGGGCAGACAGTCCAGGGCAGAGAAGATTTTTGAAAGAGTAAATGCCTTCCCTTCCAAAATCAATGTGTAGCTGAAGTATGTGAATAAGCAACATAAAGGCTTCCTCTTCTGTGAATAAAACCTCTAAACTGAGAAAAAGATCACAGGGAGAAAGAAGAGTAAAGCAATTTTTAGCCCATTAGAATAGCTGACCCACACGTATTCCTGAGTCCTTTGCTGTAGGCAAAGCTTTAAGTTGGCTTTTACTCTGTTTTCCTTTGTGAGGACTTGCACCTCCCTGTCATATACAGCACAACACTGCTGAGTTTTGTTAAAAAGAGACCATTAATCTTGGCTGATCTTAAATTTCAGAACAAAAGTGCATCCCTTGCTCCCCCTCACCCCTCACTTGCTCCTGCAGGGTGATGTACAGCTTGGGGATCAATACAGGAGGGGAATAAAAGAGTATTTACCCATAAAGAGCAAATGTGAAAATAAACACAGAAGAAAAGGAGGTGAATAGCTGCTTTCCTATCACTGGATTTTGTATTTACCCCACAGACACCTCTGAAGACCATCTTGTCCAAGTCCCCTGCTCAGAGCCCAGTCAGGGAGAGCAGGGTGCTCAGGGCCATCTACAGCCAGGTTTTCAGAACCTCCAAGGATCGAGAATCTGCAACCTCTCTCTTCCAAAATCTGACCACCTTCTTAGGAACAAAATCCTGAAAACTGCCTCCTGAATCACCACATCTGGTTCCTACATCATGTGAGATCCTTCATCAACTGGTACAAATCCACTTTGGCTCTGTACAACTCTTATTTTTATTACCAAGCTGTTCGACTTTTTCTGATGGCAAGAAATCCTCTTGCAATTTCCAAGTCGATTTATCCTTAGCCCATTTGCTCCTATGCCAGCACTTCTGCTACTTCTTCCCAGGTGAGGATAACAATTTATCATCATAATCCTTGATCATAAAGGCTTGAAGTTTTTGTTTGTAATTAATTCAACATTTTCGCAGGTCTATTTTGGTTCAAGTGTTGATTGGTGGTTTTCCTCAGTTTTCTTTTTTTGATGAAATATTTTTCTTTTGCCCCTGGCAGCTACAACTCTGCTGGAAGTACTCTGCAGTAAGTCTGAATACAGGTACAAATTATGAATGAATTCTTTTAAGGAAAAAAAAAAAGCCTATTTATTTAGCTAAACCTCATCAAAAGGAGCAAGCTCAGTTCTAGCTTCATAAGCATATACACAAAAAAATATAATTCTTTCTCTGGCAACACTTGGAAAATCGTGCAGACCTGCAGCTGGAAGCAATGCACACTGAACTCAGACACAAAGCCAGGCTGCAGTAGCTGTCAAACACCAGCAAGGGGAGATGAGACTGCTCCAAAGCACTTTCCTACTGCTTTCCAACCCCTGACAAGGTCGGGGTTTTTTTGCCTGTTTTCCTCTCCAAAATGAAAGCCTATGGCTTGCACAAAGACTCCCTCTTGCACAGGCATTTGACAGCAGTTTAATTGTAGCTAATAAACAATGAGAGTTATGTGTTCTTTCCTGTATTTCTAGGTTCCCAGTCCTCCCTCTAAGTGGAAAGCTTGTCAGAGCTCATGTGGGGAGGGTGACGCTGCGCCTCCCCAAACATCCCCAGCACCCCATGCTCCTGCAGAGGAGAGCTGCTGCTCCTGTGTGCCAGAAGCATTCCTAGCACACACAGAGGGACAGAGGGTCACTTATCCCAAATTCTTCTCCCCAGATGATTCAGGGCCTTGGGGCACAAGTACAGCCACACATAGCAGTGCAGGGCTGTGCCACCAAGACTGTCCCTCCACAGAAGCAGCTCCACTGGACACCCAGGGGACAGAGCAGACACAGCCCCAGCCCCTGGCCCCACACCTCCACAGCCTGGCCAGGAGTGCAGAACAGCAACAGCTCCATGATCCCTTTCCCCACCAGTGCAAAACCCAGTCCCTCATGCACCTGAGTATGTGAATGAGATCAGAAAATGCAAAAAAAATAGCCAGTGAAACCTTTTTAACATGCCATGGGCTCCCTTGGTCAGGCACCATCAAAGATGTGACAGTTGTGAGTCAGCCTCCATCCTGTGGCTGCACACTGCTGAGCAAACCAGGTGTAGAAAACCTTCACCTGCTCCTGATGCATCTTCTTGTCATTTCTGACTGAAAAGAAGGCAGAGAGGCCAACACCTTTCACTGGTTCAGCCTAGTCAGAGCCCATATTTGCTCTGCATCATCTAACTCTGATACAACAAAACCAGCTGCAGACAGGATTGTGGCTCCTCTATAGAGTTTATTCTGCAATAGTTGATGAAGCCCTTCAGTATTTTCACCCTCGCTGATCACATATAGGATTACACAGGCAACAGAGAGGCCTGAATGGCTTGAGGACAGCCAAACAGGAGGCAGGGAGCAGCACAAGTTCTTAAACACAGAGCCTCAACTTTTATGTGTAATCAAAGAATCCATCTTTGGATTGATCCTTTATATCAGAGTTGCACTGTAAAAACATTGAATTCCATGTCAGCTTCCACAGTCTTCGTTGCTTGATCAGCACTGATTGTGTGCATCATGGCAAGACAAAAAAAAAATCAATCAGTCATTGCGAGACAAAAAAAAAATCAATCAGTCAATGCTGTATCTTTCTTCCCTTTTTAATAATGGGATCACTTCATCTCCCCCCTCAGTGCTTTAAGATGTCTCATAACAACTGCTTGTGAGCATCTCATAATCTTTAACACACATATCTTGTAACAGGCCAGTGAGGTGTGACAATATTATTATTATTATTATTATTACTCCCATTAGAAGACCAAGCACAAGAAACAAAGTTTTTTTATCTACCAAAGCCATTTAAAACCTTCCCCTAATAGTTAATTCCCAGAGATGACAAATTAAACACTATCAGCAAAGGGATATCAGTGGGACTAACTTACAAGCAGAAGTCAGGTGTCTGAGCACACTTGTAGATGGACAGAACTTCTCCAGGCCTCAGCATGAAGTCTGTGGGTGAACACACTGCCCAATGTCAGGCTCCAGGTCTTGTCCACCCAACCATCTTCAGAAAGGAGGGTTAGCAAAATGCTCTAGCATGGAGGAGAGGGGATATGGAACTCACTCTGCTTCTGGAGACACCTAGAACTGGAGCAGCATGAATATTGCCAGTGATTTTAATTAAAGACTAATGATCTCTTCTTGTCCAGTTAGCATTTTTGCTTGTGTGAAGTTCTGGGAAAACAGAGGAAATTTCAGAATTGTCAGCATTTGTCACCATTATTTTAAAAAGTCTCTTCTCCTTATTCCCAGAGCCATGCAGTGCCATGCTGCACTTGCCATGTTCCCACCTTGCCACCCTTCTGAGACCATTTGGTTTCAATGCAGAGCAAAGCCCAGCCTGAGCACCAGGGGAGGGGAGCACAGGGGACAGGGAGCAGGTTCAGTGGGTCAAACCTGAAACAGGAGTCCAGCTCCTCATCCCTACAAATGAAAAGCAGCAGGGTGCCCATCTAATGGGACACCAGAGCTACCTTAACCCCCAGGCAGGAGCTGCAGTCATGGTTTGCATACAGTGGCATGGCAGAGTAGCCTGGTGTCTGTCTCAGTTATTTGTGTGACATCCCTTGTAACAGAAACTGAGAAGCCTCATGATCTTTCATGTATTTGTCCATATATCAGCCAGGTTAAGAGGTTTAATTATGGTCTGTTTCACGGGGAAGAGCACCAAGGATAAAAGATATTGAGAGTATGTCCCCAGCAAGTGATTCAAACACAAGCAAGTTTGAATTTTCTAAATCACACACTTATAACTATAATTTCAGGGGTGGAGTATTTTATTTATTGAAAGCCTACCCAGTACTCCAGGTGGAAAATACATTAAGATTTATGCTTGGATGTAATGCCAGTAATGCGAGAAGCATGGAAATATCTTGGTTGGATAGATGTTGGAAGAGTCTCCTTTCCAGCAGGCATGTGATTAGTACAGCCTGCTCTGCTATGGCCACTCAAACCAGATTAAATCTGTTTACAAAACCCTAGTCCACCTCTGGCTCAATGGAGACAGTAGCTTGCCCAGGACAGAAGTGAAATTTTCAATAAATTGGACAATAGCTCTCAAAGCTTCCAAAATATCTGGACAGCTCCTGCACCTGGGCAGAACCAGACGAACTCCTACCCATTTCCAGTTGTAGGTAAGAAGTCCCAAAGTGCTGTGTTAGATGTTTTGAATTATCCTTGCTGAATGAAGGCAAGTTCTTAGTGGTTAACTAAGTATTAGATATCCCATCCAGATCACATATCTGGCCTGAACAATTCCCTTGAAGCTAACCTTGAATATCACAAAAAGACTTAGGTCTCCTTGAGTGAGCTATATTGTTTAAGATGATAATATGTGAACAAAAAATTAATGGGCTGGTCGGTTACACGAATATTCCTCCCTGAAGTATTATGGTGACATTTCTTCTCTTAATGCCTGAGTGATTTTGTTGAAGTTGTTGAGTATTGTCTTATGCATTAATTTGAGAACTGAGGGGGGAAAAGAAATGTTAAAAAAAGAAATCAATTTCCCATTCAGGCCTTTCTGCAGCAACCTTACCAGCTCTCTGAGGACTCCACAATGTGCTGAGATAAAAACACTTTTTGGGAGTTTCTGGTTGAAATACAGGCAGTGGTCCAGTCAGTTTCTAAAAGTTCTGAGAGGAACAAAACAAATGATAAATAGGTACACCAATGTTCTGGATGTAATTTCTGAGGCTAGAGCTAATCAATCCTGCACACATAAGATCCAAGCAGCTCACCAAGTAGGTGCATGTATAGAATCCAACCCTAATTAACTGTGTGTGTGAACTTTGGATTGCTGAAAAAACATGTGCTGTTAATTTAATAAATCTTCATTAATGCGGCAGGTAGCAGTGACCACCACAAGAACCATTACAAATTGACCCTTTTCAAATCCTCATAATGCTGCACCAGAGACATGCACCTAATTGGGCTCATTAAAAGCAAACATTGATTGGCAGGACCACTGGGATCCTTAACAGGGCTGTGCAGTTGTAAAGAATCACTGCATTCCTGATCTCCAGAGCAGCAGACATTGTTTGGTGCTTCTGGTCCACAAAAGCAGCAGGAAAACTGCTGGCAGCAAGTAGTGCACCAGGCAGCAAGGAAGGGTGTGGGGTTGCATTTGCAGGTAAAAGGCCTTAAATACATTAAGAACATTAAGAACATTAAGAACATTACCACAGTCAGGTCACTTTAACCTTCATGTGACTGGTGGGGGGATGCAGACCACAAAAAAAAAAAAAAGTGGAGATAAGGGAATTAAGGACCTCTGAACTGTGATTTATTCTTGTTAAGACTTTGGGGCTGTTTCTCCAACATTTTATGTTTTGTAAGTCATTAGCAACTGCAAAATGAGTGTAGGAAAACATGGGCAAATCAATAGTGTATTACATAGGCATCAGTAATTACATAGCAGTGGGGAATTGGGCCTTGGGATTTTTCAATTATTTTCTGTTGCAAATGATGTACAGGCACCATTTGGGAAATCATGTTTTGGTCAAACACTACATATTTGCTCAGTGTGAGTCAGTGTTATGGAGGTAATCAAATAATATGAATCTTTCTGGGCATAAAAATTCTATCAATCTCTAAGCCTCCATTTCTGAGTCAAAGCCAAAAAAAAAAAAATGTTATAGGCTTATTACATAGCCTGAATGTCATCTGGCTGGAAAACTCATGTGATTGTGAATGCTCATACATTGCCCTGGATATCCAATTCATTGCACACTTTTCAGTGTGTAGTTTGCCTGCTTTTAAAGTCAGTCTCCAACATTTTCTTCCACAGAACATGTAAACTTAATTAGTCTTTCTGTGTTCTAGAGCTACAGAGACATATATGACATCTCAAAACCTTACTGCACATCAGGTGTGTTCTGATAGCAGTTTAAAATCAGTCTTCCTAACCTGCAAAGAAAGGACAATAGTGTGACCTAGTGTGGATCTCTCAGCACAACATCTGATAGGAAAGTGACATTTTACATGGGTAGATAGTGATAGGACAAAGAAAGACCGTTTTAAACTAAAAGAGGAGAGATTTATGTTAGGAATGTTAGGAAGAAATTCTTCACTGTGAGGATGGCGAGACCCTATAACAGAGAAGCTGAAGCTGTGGCTGCCCCATCCCTGGGAGTGTTCAGGGCCAGGCTGGATGGGACTTTGAGCAAGCTGGGCTTGGGGAAAGTGTTCCTGACCATGGCAGTGGGGATAGAACTTGATGGTCTTTAAAGCCACTCACAACCCACACCATCTGATTCTCTGATAAGCTGAATCATCCCCATTGCTGTGATCAGTGTGAGCACACATGAACTTCAGTTTACACTGCTGATGTGCATTCACTTCCTCAACTGCCAGAGCTGCACGGCTTGTCTGAGCCCTTTGCATCATCTACTGCCCTTAGTTTGCTGTGCCAAAAATCTCTTGGGTGGCTAGGAGCCAGGTGAGGCTGTCCCAGTTTGTCCCATTGCTGCTCATGCTGGTGTCACAGACATTCATGAAGCCCAGGTGCAGAGAATTCCCATGCAGGGATGTAGCAGCTCTGCCTCCTCCAGGACATCAGGAAAATGCTTCTGAGCAGGCTGAGGTGGAAGCCTGGCAGGCACTTCATGTTTCATTGGAGCTTGACTGCAGTAAAGAAGTAGAAGTGTCAAAAAGGATTAGTGTGTCAGTGGTTAAAATGATTGTGGCATGGAGGGACTGAGGGCTGCCAAAACCAAAATAACAAGAAAGTGTCTCTGAAGGCACCCCTGATGCATTGCTTTGACAGATGTGCAGCTCCTCACTAAATGCCAGGAACAGTGGAGAGCAGGCTTCTCCACAACAACCTTTCTAGCCTGGGACCAGGAGGAGATTTGGGATGGATCCTGCAGAAATTATATTCAAAACCAGCTTAGCTGGTAAGAGCAGAGACATTTCTGCCGCTGCACCATTGCAAGCAAAAGGGATGGGGCTGAACATGTGAACACAAAACACGTCTTTTGCAGTTTTAGACCTTAGCAGGACCCAGGTGTGGTGGGTATCAGTGATTCAGTGGCCTTCAGCATGAGAGTCCAGGCTATCCCACTGCTGGAGTGTCTGCACTCTCTCTGGAATCTGGGCAGTCATGGATTGCAAGTTTGGACACTTTTGCTGGTAGCTCACAGAGACCCACCACAGGCCTTGCTAGAGGTCAGCAGTATTCCTTGACTCCCTTAGCTGATGAAAAAGAAGGAATGTTTTGTTCAGAAGGTACCCTTAATTCAATTTACCCTCTGAATTCAACTCTTTCCTTCCATGCTTGCACAGGGAGCACCAGAAGAAGAAAATTCCCCTTTGAGCATGCAGAAATGCTTATCCATTCCTGTTTCCTGCAGTTCACCACCCTCACAGGGATCCTGCTTCCATCCAGCATCAACTTTGACCTAGACTTACCTCTTTACTCCTTAGGCTAAGAGCTGTGGGACTGTGAGCTGTGTTTGAGGGGGATCTCTGTATTGCTGCTGCATGTCTGATGTGTGCTGTGCATCATGCTCTCTTTTTCCATATCTTTACCTGCCTGGCAGGTGGGCTCTGGACCATTCAGCAAGAATGTGTTAGCCTTGAATGCCAGCTGGGATAACTTACAGCACTCAGACAAGCACTTTGCAGGAATTGGAAGAGGAAATAGTGAAAAAACCCAATAAACATGGAAAGATAAATGCAGTTTGTTATTATTGTAACTTCTGTTTCTGCCTGATTTGTTTGGAGCTGTTTTTTCCTAGCAAAAATAGAGTGAAACCACAATGTTAAATGTGCAGCATAGCCTGTGTAGTGCTTGGACTGCCTGCTGCTTCATATTTATTAATTGAGAAATCCTTGGGCAAATTGCCACTCCAGCCACAGTGTTGATAAATTCAGGAGTTGCTGGCACTCCAGCAGCATGCAAAGAAGCTGAACGGGACTGATTACAGTGTGCAGCTCTATCTGCAGAAGGTTGATTATATGGTTTGCTTCCTAATTAAATATCTAAGCATCCGTTTACTGAGGAAAGTGAAATTGAGGAATTGCCATTTACGGCAGCCTTGTGTGGAATAGGAGAGCCAATGTGAAAATTCCTGGACCACAAAGACACTGCATTGGCCAAACCCTCTCCAAAAAGCTGGTTGGAGCACAAATGCAGTTTTGCAAAATGAACACATCCTAAACCTTGTCACTCACAAGAGTGAGATGAAATTGGATATGGAAGAAGCAGTAAAATCAGCTTCTGTCTCAGCTTCTGGTCTGGGCTGGGATGGAGCTGTGCTCGTGAGCAAGAGTTGCCACAGCATCACTGTCTGCTGGCACATCACAGAGGCAGCCCAGAAGGCAGCAGAGGGACTTTCTGAAATGATGCCTTAGGGGATCAAAAATCTCAATTCTGGTAATTACTCCTGAAGGATCGCGTGCAAGAGGCTCACTATTTAGAGGAGGAGAGGCAAGGGGGAGGAAGGGAAAATGTCTTTAGCAATGTTTTTTCTCTTGTTCCCTCACTACTTTGTCACTCCCTCTTGATGCTGAATCAGACATTTACAAGCATACCCAAACACAGAAATTACCATATGGGCTCAGCAGGATATCTGGGAATGATTTCCCCCTTCACAACTACACATTAGGTCTCATCCTGATCTTTAGCATTTAACAGCATTATTTCTGATGTGAATAATTAAAAATTAAAGTAAAATGGCACTGCAGTATCTTCTGTAGAGGAGTTGTGGAAGCTAAATGATGTTGCCATGAGAAAAAATTACTATAAATTAGCCATAAATAACTTTACACATGATGATTAGAACACAGGAAATTCTGAAAAAGGTTTCTGAAGGACTCTGGGTACTGAGAGTTGCTTCACTGTGTGAAGTAAACCACATTTAGAAATGAAATTGTATAATGCCTGTAACAGGGGGCTGGATTTTATGCCTACTGCATCTTTTCCCTTCTCAGTCAGCATTTTGCAAGTCTCCAAATTCATTTCTTCGTTGTTGATTTTAAGGATTGTCATTTTCAGACAATTACAATCTCCATTAATGACGTCAATATCCTGTCTGGTCAAACAATGCCAGGGAAGAAAAGGTCACTAAAATGTTTGAAGACCAGAACTAAAACAAGCTTTTTATTTCATTTTCATTTCACTTGGGTGAACCCCTGCCTTGTTATTGTTGCTATATTTCAGCTCTACTCAGCCTGATATAGTTCATAGGAAAAGCATGAATGAACAAATAATGGACAGAAAGGCTGAGCAGGACCAACATCACTGATGGTGATCCCAACAATGATTATTCTGCTTTATGATCCTACTCAAGTTCATGCTAGGCCAAGTTGGGCCAAATCAACAACTTTCATTGCATTTAACAGAGCTATTTCCATTTGTAGTTGAGGCCAGGTGAGGATATAGTGAACTGCTTCTCAAAAATTCACCTGTTACATCAAACATATGACCTAACCTCCATTTTCCTTATAGCCCTTTGGTAGAAAAAAGGCCACCACATAAACACAGCCCATCATTACAGTGTCTGTGGTACAGCAGATGGTATTTGCAAAAATTAAGGGAATTATATCAGCACAAAATTATTAAGAAAAGGCACAATCAATATATGGGAAATGCATACAGTTTGGCTCCAAATTTAGAGGTGAGAAGAATCTGGCGCAAATGAGAGATGAAAGAAATTACAAAAATAAACCAATTGTATGGTACTGGACTGTTAAATATTATTACCCTACCCGGAACCCAAAGTAAGTAATACTAAGGGTTGACTATATGTGGCTTTCTGTTAAAAAAAAAAATTGCATATGGTTTACAGGAAACCATAGTCACATAAAGTTAGCAAGTTTATGTAAATAAAGAAAACAGATGCAATAGATACTTAAAAGCAAGTTTCTCTAAGAATAAGTAGAGACACAGAACCACAAATTGTTCAGTAATTCCCAAGGAGGTGGTTGCTGCTGATTGTGCTATTTAAGTGATGTGTTTTGTAGGTTACTAATGCGAGCAACAGCCTGCCTGCTGCATTTTAAATTACCAGCCACTGCCAGCCCATTGTTTTATGTGATCCCCCATCTGAATAGATATATTTATTCATAAATAGCTGGCTGTTCGCTGAGTCTCCCTCTGCTTTGTGGAACTCACTGAACTGTGCATTTCTTTGGTCAATTTGTAGCAAACATTCCCTGTAGGAGATGCTGGGAGCTTCATTCAGTGACCCAACAGTGGGTCACTGTTTAGATTAGATGTTAGGAAGGAGTTCTTTGCTCAGAGGGTGGTAAGGCAGTTGAACAGGTTGCCCAGAGCAGCTGTGAATGCCCAAGCCCTGGAAGTGTGTAAGGCCAGGTTGGATGAGGCTTTGAGCAACCTGGAAGGTCGATGGAAGAGGTCATACCATGGTGGGGAGGTAGAAATTATATGGACTTTAAGGTCTCTTCCAACCCAAGACTTTGGATGACGCAGTGACCTGTGAAGCCTGAAACAGGGTCAAAATTCAGTCACTAAATGTTGCTGTTGGTCACCAGACCTCTGTCAAGAGCAGAAGAGCTCCACAGGGGCATTAGAAGAAGCAGAAGGGTTAAAATTCCAGTGTGTTTATTGCATGCTGCAAAATGCTGTTATCTGAGGTGATTTCCTGCACCATAGGTCTCACTGGCTTTTTGAAAAAAAATTTTAAAAAATAAAGGGGGAGGCTTTCATCAACTGAACAGTCTGGTAAGAAAGCTGAGATGCAGAGGTGACCTAGTGGCTCTCTGCAGATGCCACCAGAGCTGAGCTTATTTAAGCATATTGAACATGAAGAACAAGTGACCCATATGGTGTTGGTGTTGTAGTCAGCAGTGGTGACAGAGAAGCAGAGACTGGGACAGGGGATGTGACCCTGCTCTCCCTCTGTGCAAGGAGCACCATGCTGAGCCCATGGACCAGAGCAATGCCAGGTGCCCGAGAGCAAGAGACCACTTCTCCATTGCATAACTCACCTGGGATAAAGGCAAGAAGGAAGGTCCATCCTTCTTTTAATAACAAGCATTGTAGCTACTCTGAGGCCTGGAAGGTGGCAAAGCCATTGTAGTTGTGACAGGACATTGCCAGCTGATGTTTGCCATGCTGTGAGAGTGCATCAAACCTAAACATTTCATCACACAACACAACCCTCAGCCATGGGACCACAGCAGGAGAAGAAGTTCAGATGAACAATCTCACAGCCTGCACTGAAAAAAACCCAGAGCTATTACAGGGCTGGTAAGGCTAAGGATTAAATCCTATTTTTATTCTCTTTCACTTGTGTCCTGCATTTGAACAAGAGTTGAATGCTTGGTAGGATGAAGGGTCCAGCATACATTTTTGAGCTGAGTTATTACCTCTGTGCCTGGAGCAAAAGTGCCCCCTGGGATGTTTGACAGGATATAATGTCTGACTTGATGATGGAAACAAAAGAAGTCCTCTCCATGGCAGATTTAGTCTCTTGAATTTACTGGTAATGCACTCTCCTCCAATATATCAAAATTCCACTTCACCCACTCAGATGTCAGTTCCGTGCACTGCTGACATACGTGGAAATGCAAACCTCCCATAAAAGTAAAAGAAAATGTAAGTTATGTTCTGATAAACAAAGACAGACTTCAGAACAGGGGGAAAAGCTTTGGTTTACATTTAAAATTAAGTCTCTGAAACACAGTAACAGATTGAAACAGAAAGAGGTGCTGGTGCAGGGCTCATGCAGCTCACCTAGCTAGTTCTGCACAGAGGCTTCAACATGGGGTCAGCTTTCCCTTTGGTAACCCCTCCTTGCCTTTCCCCTTGCAGCCCAACAAACTCACCCCAGAACTCCCATTCAGTGCAAGGTCACCCCGAAGAGATCCCCTGCCTCCCAGCAATGTGTATTAAAATGTCATTCCAGCCCTCAGGAAAAGCAAGTTTTTCTGCCCTAGCATAGGGTAGGTGTGATGCACCCATCTGGATAGAAACATCTGCATCAGAGCCAGTCCTCCCTCTTATGGAGAGAGGGAAAAGCAGCTACCAGATAGGATTCACTGTAGCTTATTTAATTTTAGTGTTTTAAATTAGGGTGGATGAATTGCCCCTTAAAAGCCCTTGTTTGTCTCCCTTGAGTGTAGTGGGAGCCTGGGGTGGTGTTCTGAGCTGTGGGGCACCTGTATGGCAGCAGATATCTGAGCAGCTGCATCCTGACTTTGCAGTTAGTGAGAGAATATTTCCTGGGGTGGGGGAAATCCTGCACAGAGTGCAAGTGCTCAAGCTTTTACTCCATCCAGATGAGCAAGGATTTGCCAACTGGCTGGTATGAAGAGGAGATTCTTCTTGCATCTTTTCCAGTTTTTGCAGGTGAGCTTGGGAAGGGACGGGGGAGAAAGAAGGGAGAAGAAAGAAGCATGAGAGCTTATGTGTGATAAGTGTTGTAGGAAATATCCAGAAGTCCTGACCCATGCCTGATTTCCAGACAGAGCACGTGAACCCTCACAGCCTGCAGCTCCCGAGGCAGCTGAACATAATGTGTGCCCAGCAGTGAAGCCACAGACACTGGCTCCTGCACTAACCCATCCCACTCAGAGTGGAACCCAGTCCATGTGTCTTCTCAGCTCCATAAAACTCAGATATCTGACCTGAGGTAGCCATTGTGGCTCCCTGCAAAAAACTATTGACTCCCCCCACCCCAGGAAGGGGTTATCAGCTCATCTGTTTTAGAGCTCTTGGAATGGGATGGGGATGGTGCTCTCTCACTGCCTCCACCTCTCCTGGCTGCTTATTCCATTTGCTGTGGAGGATAAATGCCTCTAAATGAAACTCAGCAGAATACCGAGAGCACTTCAAATGCCCCCTGTAGAAAGCAGATTGAGGGCAAATTTAGCCCATCCACCCACAAGATGGCAATCCTTGCTTGATGGGGAAAGCCTCTGTTCCTTCCTCTCATGCCAGACCTTGCAGGGAGTCTGGAAGGTGATGGGGGCTTCCTAGCTCTCAGTGAGGGGTGTCCAGAGCTGGAAGCCCAGCAAACAGAACAGATTGAAGAAAACCAGGCTGCGTTAATTTATTCTGGGGTCTCAGCTCTCCCTAAATCAGCAGTCTGTACAGCCAGCCACAGCCTGCTTGCATGTTCCTACATATCAAATGAGAATGAAATGTTGACAGAAGAGCTGAATTTCATGCACTAATTCAAGAAGCAGCCTGGTTGAAGAGATGTCAAATGTCAGATTTAAGTGTCTCACTCCCTCTAGCTCCCCCATTCCAGTGGCAAACAGTCAGTTTCCCATGACACAGGGTGGGGTGTGCAGGAGCTGGGGTGATGTGCAGACTCAGGCTGCTGGCCAGGCACAGCCAAAATGCAAAATGCTCTGTCCCTTCCATGCACTTGCTTTGTACGGGCAAGGAGCGTGACAGACGAAAGCTGCAAAGCAGGCAGGTCAGCACTGTGGCCAGGGTCAGTGCTATTTCAATGGCTTGAGATGCTCTAATTATAGTTTTGGGAAGGCTGGAAGCTGCCAGGTTTGATAGGGGAATAATGCGACAAGGGAATTGCAGAGTAAAGACACTTTTTGTTTTGTTCTTGGTCACTTAACTCAGGGACAAAGCCATTGAGGAAGAAAAAGCAAATCTGAGGCTATAATTCAGTCCCAGGGATACTGAAGATATATATATAATTAGACAGAGGAAAAAAAAATCAAGGCAGCCCTGTGTTTATTGCACTGGCTCCATCTCGTGTGCTTTTGGCACTGTGTGTTTCCAGCTGAGCTCCAGCCAGTTGACTGGGTGGTTAAATATCCTTCAGCAGGATAAACAGCTGAGGAAGCCCTGCTGCTCACTCTCACACAGAGCCTTTGGTGGGTGTTCAGGCAAGTACATGGCTTTATATATATTGCACTGCTCCTCTCTGCTTCTTGCTCCACACCCTGCTCTGCCTCCCTGAAAAGCTTTCGCAGGGCTGCTCTTTGGTGTTACAGGATTTACAGCAGCATTTCCCACAGGTTTTATGATCTGAATATTCTTAGGGTGCTTTTCCTGGATAGTTGTGAGCTGCACAGCCTGCAGAAGCCTTTGCTTGAGGCATTTCAGAGCAGTCACCTGCCTGTGGTAGGAATTTTAGGAAGTGGGATGAGCAGTAAATTGACCCCATCACTCAGCTTTGCTCTTGAGTTTATGAGAGGATGAGTTACTCTGAAACCTGGTGCCTCTGCTTCCCATCCTGATAATAAGGAAAAGCAGTACAGAGCCAGTTGGGTAAAATATTCTTGAACGCTTTCAAAACACAGGAATCAGAAATGGGAAGTAGATTCCTCGATGTCACTCACAATCCACCCCCTGGGCCTGCTGCTTGTCCATGCCAGCTTTCCCCACGCCTTGCTGCTCCAGGTTTTCCCTGTTTCAGAGATCCTCATGCCTCCATTACACACCTCCCTCTCTCCTATGCTTCAGCAACCTCTCCTCCAACTATCTTTTTTCACAAGCTCACTGGAGCATGCTACCTCCATTTTCTGTCTCCCCTCCTACAGGGATTCCTCTTGTTAATTACTTCAGCTTAAGCAGCTCCCCATCTCCTCTCCCTTCCCCACCACAGCAGCCAGGGCACTGTCTGCTCCCCCATGGGTAGCTCAGTCAGTGATTTCCCCCAGCTGTTCCTGCTTAGGAGAGAGGCTGTTTATTTCCCCTTTTTTCTGTAGTTATGCAAACTTTCCCACCATGCGCAGTGGTGATTTTTTTCTTTCTTTTGAATTTAAAAAATAAGACAGAGCTGGGAATCAGTATTTGGTGTAATGCCAGAGCACTGGAGAAGCACTAAGGACAAGTTTTGATCTGTTTACTCGGATACTATTCCTCAGGCAGGGATCAATCACTTAAAATCAGAGACACTGTAAACAATTTACAGTAAATACAGCTAAAATCAAATATACTGATATCTTTTCATTTTATCCGAGACAGGGTTTAGTCAAGTCCAAGCCAAATTTATCCTAGATGTAACTCCAGTAGCAGCAGTTCACATTGGACCAGAGAGGAACTCAGTTCATTTGCTTTAGCTTACCTTATTTGTTGGTCTTTTTGTTATTTATGTAAACTGCAAAACTGCTAATGCAAGTAAAAATGCAAGGGAGGGTACGAGCTCTTAGCAAGCCTCTCTCCATGGTCACCATGGCTATTTGTGCTTTGTTTCACTCTATTTACAAATTATTAAACATATTGACCCCAGCTCCATGTTTTGAAACCAAGAATGCAAAGAATCCATTTTTATTACTTTATTAACCTTTTTTATTTAACCTGGTAATAAAACTACTCAACTGTGTGGCGAAATCTCAATTAAAATTTGCCTTTCCAGGAGTTACAGAGTCAAATGCTCCAGTAGTTATCGAAGTTGGTTTCCCTGTGAGAGCTGTGCTCTGTTATCAGATTCTGTTATTCAGTACATAGATCCCTGCTTTCCAGCCAGCATCGTTTCAGGAGGTGCTTTGAAAGCTTTCAGGCTCTCCCAGTGATTGCGTCGCTTTTCTTTCACAGCAATTACAGTCTCTTCATTTAATTTCAATGGAAACTTTAGTGTTTTAGACCTTGCCCATGTAGCTGAATGCTCACCTCTGGATCTTATTTCCAGTCCTCAGGAGGACTGGTTTTGATGACCTAGTCTGATTACAGCATCTTTGACAGCTTTAAAGGAATTTGCCCTGGGGAAGAAGACAGCTGCTGCTCTGATGAGGGATTTTTCTGAGCAGGCCTCCCAGGCTGGACATGTCAGTGTGAGATGCTGCCTACGTTTTTCACCGTGACCAACAGGTATGTCTAAAAAAGGTTGTGTGTTCTTGGCTGCAAAGGCCAGTGTGGGGAGAGCCTCTGTCGTTAAACTGCTTAACCTGTTTCTGTCAAAACACTGCAGCTTCTTGGCTTCTTTTCCCCTATCTTCTGTATTCAGATTCTCTGAAAACTGTGGGCCAAATCTTTGTTCTGATGTAAAGAGGCATTTCTCCTTCAGTTTATGCAGACTGCAGGGTAGGAATAGTCTCTTTGCCAGTATCTGCAGCTCTCATACAGCTTTGGTCTTAAACAAGGCTGATGAATTTGAGCACATTATTTGTGAGCAATAGTAACCCTTATTAGGAGCTGTGATAAAATATCTGATCAGACTTTTCAGAATTGAGTCAGTATAAAAGCAATATGATAATCAGTTCCCCTACAGCCCATTTTTTCCTGAATGTTGAAAACAAGATTAACAATATTTCAAATCCCAAACAACCCATTTTACCTCCAGAAAGGAGGTATGATCTGCCTAACATGGTCTGAATCAGGAATGCTCTGTGTTCTCTTCCTAATGACAATCCCAAACCCAGGAATTAAACTCTGTTTTGCTCAGATAAAGCACCTAGAGTGAATGGGTCATTATTCAGACAGGAATGTTTTGCAATAAAATATTTTGACAAGTATCTGAATTAACAAAGTTCTAGATCTTTATCCTGGAGCAGCTACTTTACTTCTTGGAGAGAAATTAAAGCAAAAATTTCAGACAGAAAGGCCAGAACTACCACTGCATGAACTGTGGGGTAGTGCCAAGGTTTGGGAGAATTCATCCCCAAGACATCTTCAGCATTGGTTTTTTAAAAGTGGGTATTAGATGGCTTGAAGGTCTGAGAGATGTTTGGTACCCTGGAGCACTAACTTCTCTCCAGTGCCAGTCCATTTCCACCACACATGCTGCCCCAAAATCTAACTCTGAACTAACAAGAAAAGGTGACAACTACCAGTGCCACCTGCTCCAAATTTTCCAAACTCCCTTTCTTTTTCCTCCCCTGTATTTTTTATTTGTTTCATACTCTCAGGGAAAGAAAAAAAGGGAAGACATGCCATTTTGCTGCCTTGCGGTTATTTAATTTGTATTTGGTAAAGGCAAGGGAGCTGAAGATGTCCTTTGTGAAATGACAATGGGGAGCACAGAAGAGAGCAAACCCTCCAGCTTTGATTGACCTGGCACTTCCTAGTTTACATCTCTGACACTGATGCTGGCTCACACTGGATCCTCCTGAAAGACATGACAGAGTGGTGGCTCCTGGAGCATCCCTTGCTAATAACCTTTTGCTTTGGACTGTCAAATATACCAGTGAAGAAGCTGACACTACTTTCCAGTTCTGGCATTATCCACACAGCAAGTGACAAAGCTTGCCAAAAGCAGGAGAGTCAGGAAAAGGTGTTTCAGGTCTACAGCGTCAGAGGTGTCACAGAGGGAGGAGAGAACTTCTGGGAAGGAATGGCAGTGTCACTTTTTCATCATTTTCACTTTAGAGCTGCAAAGAACCTTTTGGCCCAATATGCTCCAAAAAGGATCTAATATTTTCCCAGAGTTCAAATGCATAGGGAGAAATGCTAACACCAGACAGGAAGTGTAAGAATATTCCAGTCTCAATAGCTCTCCCAGAAATACTTCCAAGAGTGGGTTTAATGCATGAAAGAGAGAATGCAGGATACTGAGCTAGCTCTCTGTACCCAAAAGTTTTGTCTTCATCAGGGAACAACCTGACAAACAGTCAGAACCACATAATAGACTAAGAGCTCTGCTTCCATACTCCTCCCTTCTCACTACTATTTCAGCATCTCCACAACTGTCCCATGAAGCTTTATTCCTTGCCTTTGCATTTCTCTGGCTTTAAAAGAAAAGGCAAAGTAATTTCCATTGTTTCATTGAGGACACTGATTGTAAGGCTCATACATTTGAGATGATGAAAAATATGCTGATGAAAACATTCCACATCAGAAAAAAACCCACATTTGTTGAAGCAGAGATGATTCTGACCAACATAATAATTTAAGCTGAGAGGTTTCCTGGTCCAAATTTCTGATAAGAATGAAGGAGAGAAAGAGAGAGAGCTGAGCTGTTAGAAGGCAGCTCACAAGAAGCTGCATCCTAGGGGTATTGCACTTGAAGGTTTTGGTTCAAACCTGCTTGGGATCAAAGCTGGACCCTGGTTTCCCACTCTGCTCTAAAATCACACCCTGCTCTCAGCTACCCCATTGTAAGACATGCAAATTGACTTGGTCAGGACCCTCCAAATCTCCTGAAGGAATGCCAAAGGATGCTCTGCTTTGGAATGAAAGCACAACTTAAATCTTCAGTTTGCCTCTGCAAAACATAACCAGCTTTCAACCTGACTTATCTGTACAGCCTGATGCCAACAAGTGTACTTTGATGTTCTGCCTGAATTTTCCCTTGCTTATTTTCCTTGCCTCAGCTTAAATTGAGACACAATTGAATATAGGCTCCAGAAGCACTCAGCCAGTTTTGGAAATTGTACCAATTACTCTTTGTTAAACCTACTTGTTTTACTCTGAAATCACTAGTCTCCAGGGCTTGCAGAGGTGGAGGAGAGAGACTTACATACTAATTAGAAAAACAAATATCATCATTAATTGACTTAACATTAATGTAAAGTGTCTGCCAAGGACAGAGGGATTTGTCACTTGCTTTTTATAATCTTTATCATCCTATATCACCATCCAAACTCTTTCCAATTTGTGCATTTTTTTACTCATTTGGGCTTTTGTTACACTTCAATCTGCCCTTTTCTCCATTTTTCTCTTCTTCTTTCATGTCGTTAAGCTAATCTAATCCTCTTCCAAGGTGACACTGCAAATGGAGCTGGGGAGCATTTACTTCAATGCCCTCAAATCACATTATGTAGTTGCCTGTGCCTAGGTGCTTTGTGATTCTCTGGGCTTCTTCCCTTCCCATTGCTTTCAGTCCCATTTCCTGCCCCTCTCAGGGCCAGTTTGGCATTAATGGCCGCCAGGTTTCTAAAATCCTTTCAGGAGAGACAGTGGCTCACAGGAGTCAGTTGGAGTCTTTTGATATCTGGGATTTAGACAAGACCACTAATCCCCTTTTGAGGCTATACCCTGCAATCGTCCTAGCTGGATTTCTCCTCAGGTCAAAGCTCACCTAGGAAAGCAGGCAGGAAAGCCCCAATGACCAACATCAAGCACAGAGTGCTTACTGCTAAAATAGAACTTCTGAAGATAATTCCGCTTTCCCCATTTCTATGGCATTTTCCTTCCATGTCTTTTCTCTTTTATGCCAGCTCAGATGTCCTCCTGCTGGCAATGGGTTTCTTCTTCTCATCCATCTCATGGCTGATGGCAGCCCTGCCTTCAACAGCAGACCACATGCTTTAGGCAGAGGTTCTGGTTCCACTGCTTTTTGTTCCTAAAACACGAGTGTGTGACAAAAGCTGACTCAGAATGACCTCACTTACTCCAGCCCTGTCCATCTCCTGCATCCCATATCAACAGGACTGACTGATTTGGAATCAGTGAGCCAACAGCAGATATTAGCATTTGGTTACCTGGTAACTCTTATTCGATCAATACATGCTTTACATTTAAGGTCCCAGTGATAGGATGATCAGAACAAATTAGAAAACCTCAGGTGGAATAAACCTAATGGCTATGGGACATTTCTAAAATAAAAATGCATGTTGAATCACAAATAATAGCTTGGCTGCAGTCTCAGGAGTCTAATTATGAAGTGGATGTGGAGTCATTCTGTAATTATTTAGAAAGTTCATTTCAGCAGCCAGAAATTCTCTCTCTGTTTACTATATATCATCACAAGTCCTCTGTGGTTATTTGTAACATCTACTTGGAAAGACTCATGAATAAGAGAGGCAATTTTAAGAAATGGAGACAGACCCATGCCTTTTATAAGGCAATGGATTCATGCCAGGGATGAGTTGAGACCAGATTCCCCAGCAGAGTTAAATCATTTCCAGTCAGTCCAAATAGTGCAGAGATTGCTGTGCCCTGCAGCTGGGATGTTCTCACCATAATGCAAAACCCTACAACACTTCTGCTCAGAGCTTCTACATTTGCCTTAAAAAAAAAAGCCAGTTGAAAACCAGTGCAAATCTGTGCACATTGTGGGTTTCAAACTGGTGCCACGTCTCCAGGAAGATGTTCATCACTTGGAAAGACCTGCTACATGCTTGCCCTGTGCTTGGCACTGGTGAGGCTGCACCTTGAATCCTGTTTTCAGGTTTGGGTCCCTCACTACAAGAAAGACGTTGAGGTGCTGGAGAGAGCCCAGAGAAGGGAAACAGCTGGGGAAGAGTCTGGAGTACAAGTCTGATGAAGAGCAGCTGAGGAAGCAGCTCCAGTTTAGACTGGAGAAAACGAGGCTCAGGGGAAACCATGTCATTCCCTACAACTACCTGAGAAAAGGTTGTAGATGTGGGGCGTTGGCCTCTTCTCCCAATTAACAAGAGATAAAGCAAGAGGAAGTGGCCTCTGCAACAGCGGAGGTTTAGATTGGATATAAGGAAAAAATTCTTCACCAAAATAGTTGTCAAGCACTGGAACAGACTGCCCAGGGAAGTGGTTGAGTCCCTGAGGACATGATTTAGTGGTGGCCTTGGCAGTGCTGGATTAACAGTTGGTCTCACTGACCTTAAAGCTGTTTTCCAACCCAAACTATTCTGTGATTCTAAATCTGCAAACAAAACCATGGCTCTTCCTTCAGAAGTGAGTTCTGTTTGGCATCACAGGAACTATCAGATATACAGGGAGGAAACTGGTTGCTTTCATCCTGGCTGGCTGCACACAACAAGTGTTCCCAGACCATCTTCCCATTCAGTGTTCTGTTTCCATTATGCTTTGTTGCTGATCTTTTTTTTCTCCAACTCCACAAAAATGTCACATTTTGGAGCGAAAGCTGGACAACAGATTAATCATGACCCTTCTGGATGTGGATTGGAAACATGCAGTCCAAAGAGCAGATTTTTGTCTTGAAGCTGGGATTTACACAGTGCTTCCTTTACCAGAAGGTTGAGGAGTAGAAATGGTGCTGCATGACATCTCATGGGTGTCCCACAACTTTCAGCAGTAAATCTGTTTCTCCAGAGGCAGAAAAAGGAAGGAGGCAACAGCTAATTATACTCTGTGGGGCAATTTGCTGTTTTATTTCCTGATGTACTCCCTGACTAGTGGAAAATCACTCTTGGCAAACACAAAACTTACCCTGCTTCCAAAAGGTGCATGGCTAAATTATTAATCAAGAGTACACAGAACCACGAAAGGTGGAATATTGAACAAAGGCTCAATTGACACTCTGGAAGTTGAGGAAGATATGGAAGACTCCCCTCTAATTTATTTATTTCCTTTCTGTTCTGTTATCCTGATATGCTGCTTCCAGTTACCACTGCACCCCGCACTGTATGGTATTACGTGATTTTGTTTTCAGATTGTTGGAGATAAAGTTACTTCATTATTAATATATATGCACTGTGCATATCCATAAATATTGAATATATACGTGTGTGTAAACCTACTGGAAGTGTTAATAGTTAAGATAAACGAAGTCCATTATTGCAATGAGTGACTATTTCTATGACCCTATTTGCAATAAAAGCAGATTCAATGATATGAGAAAATTGCTAGGTTTCAGAATAATTGAACCAGGCCAGACGAATCCCCACAAAGGCATCATTTACAAAGTACTTTGCTTGTCTAAAATATTTATTCCCGCAGAAGGAAATGGAAAAAGAGTTCATATGGTTACATGGCTATCCTCTGAGTGTAAAATTGTTTTATCATGTTATGTTTATTTCCTAGACATCTTCCACTGGGGTATTGCAGAAAAAATACTGGCTGTGCAGTTAATTCCTTTGTGTGGACTGTTCATATTTATTCTCTGGGAAGTCAATTGTGTTTTGTTCAGGCTTGTTTTGTTTTTCTGCTGAGCAAACACTTAAGCAACACTTTTCTTGTAAAAACTTATTTGCATATACAATGTGCACCATTCAATGTCAGTGCTACACTGAGAGTTAAAATGTTTTTGCTTTCCCTCCTACGTACCATGGGAAGTAGTGGAGCTCTTGATGAAAATGTTGGTGTTGCTCTTTAAGACTGCAGTATATTGTTCATGTTTAAGGACTACATCAGTAGTTATAGATAATTTTAGTTTGTCTTGTATTGAAAGCCTGGATAGATTTTTACTATTAAATGTTCACAGCAAAATGCTTCCAAGCAATCTACAGACAAAGAATTACTCCCAGCAATTATCCACTGAATAAATCTGAATAATGAATACATTCACAGAAGTCACTATCTATTTGTGAACAATTAGCTGAAAGAAATAGAGGTGACACTCACAAGCTAAATAATTCATTTATGAATTATTTGTCCAGCTTTGTTTCTGACATATGTTGCATGAAATGAGATCAAAGCTCAGATGAAAAATTACTTTAAAAAGAAGAGCAATATTAAAGGAAATTCTTCCAGCTTCTAATGCAGAAATCATTCTGCTATTGTAACTACCATCTATTACGAGACATTTCAGAAGCTAGAGAAGCTATTTTCCTGGATTCTTTTACTTTAAGCATTAAGCTTTAGTTTATTCCTAACATATATCCAATTTTAGGTTGTTAAACTACAATCAAAAGCACTTAGTACGAATGGAGCTGTCCCTGTTATGAGATTTGAACTCCTGACATCTTTATCCACTGGAACTTGAGTGCCCAGGTAACTACTAATTATTCAAGCATTTACAACCATTACTAGCAATATAATTAACACATCTTGAGATAAAAGTGAGAATGCCCCTATGAAATTATCATTCCTGGCATTTAGATAGCAATTTTTCATGAAAACATTTATAAGCTGCCCAATTATTTTTCCATCAAATGAACAAAAAAATGTTTACATTTAAGGGGAATCTAGGACTGAAAAGAAATGGTTTCTGGAATCAGAAGTTATAAATGTTGTCTCCATATGTCCATTTCTTGAAAACAACACGTTCAGTCAACTTCTGCATTGGTTGAGGGTTTTTTTGAGAAATAACCAAAATAACCAATTACCTAGAATACTGTAAGAGCTTCCTTTCAACAAATCCAGATTCAGTGGAAAAGACAGGAACAAGCTTTTTCATTCAGGTCTAAAAGCTGACAAGTTCATTGCCACACTCTGCAGGAATAAGAGGTTACACAAGACCCTCTTATGTGCCCTGTTGGGTGACACTAGTAAAAACAAATGAGACAATTCCCATGGAGGAAGTCAAAGCTAGATGAAGAATAGAGTTTGACTTCATTCTTCCCACCTCAATCAGTTTTGCTGGCCAAAACAGGCAGGTAAATTCCTTCTTACATTAATTAGTAGTAAGTGTTTATCACAATAGGAGGAAGAAGGAGCCAGAGAAGTCAGGGACTATGGTTTGACAGGTTTTGCTACCTTTCTGTCTAGGATCTACTATGAAAAAAAAATGTGAAGAATGTCTTTTCCCCACCAAAAGACATCTTAGATATTCTGAAATAACTTCTGTGGAACACTTGCAGAACACTCCAGAGAAGGGATTTTGAAGGCATTTCACAAGGTCTGCAGCTGTGAGCTGGTTTCAGCATGAGGAAAAGCCCTCCATCACCCCAATGCACAGGAAAGAGAAGGTAAGGTAACTCCAGGGGGCTTTTTAGATATGGTGCATTCAGTGCTTTGAGAGCAATAGACCAGTAAAATCTCTTCCTCTCCATGTGGATACTGATGTCACTAAGGACAGGCTTGAGGACAGCAAACCCATGCAGAGGCTGAGCTGCAGGAAGGCAGCAAATCTTGAGGGGTCTGCCCACCCCACATCAGCCAGAGAAGCCTCCCCTGCTGCTCTGGCCCAGTTTTCTCTGGGGGAGGATCCCAACCCTTTCCATCCACTCACCCATTCCCCACATCCCTGAAAGGAAGGTGAAATTGCTGAAGCCTACAGAGCAGCTGTGCCCTCTGGTTCCCAGTGCCAATGTGGGCATCTTGCAGCCCTCGCTGCATTGCAGAGCAAGGGTCAGTTTGAGCATGCCATGGAGAATCCATCCAACCACCTGCTAAAAATCCAAACCATATACATTACACATGGCACAGCAAACAAACAGCTCCAGGAAAAGGACAAAGGAAAAAAAGGCACAGATTTGTGCTTGCAGGGATGGTAAACCAGTATATTTCAGCAGTTTTGGCAGGTATTTCTGACTAAAAATTGTATATTTGATGGTGCCCAGCCGTCAGCATTTGACAAGGGGCTGTTAAAGCCTCTTGAACAGTAAATCACGTCTCTTTCTATCAATAATCTTATTATAATATCAGTAGAAATGTCAAATGTTTAAATCCCACTTTATTACTATAATAATGGGTTTAATTTGTAAAACATATAAAGTGAGGCCATAACTGTTCTGGAGGGAGATATCTGTCATTCCACTGTATTTATATAATGGCTTTACCCACATATTTTGAATGGAAGAAGGATTAAAAGCAATCCCACTTGTAGTATTTCTGTGATTGGAAATGGATTCTGGAAAGGAAACCAACATGACCACAGAAATGCAGCAAATATTTTTTAAAAAACACCCTCCTCTTCATATACATGCAAAATAAATATGTAGTTGTTTATCCGTGACTCGCTCCATTCAGACCCTTTCCCACTGCCAGAAAAGCCCTGCTTCCAGCTGCACAATCACTATTATCACTCCGTGCTATTTTTGGCTCCTGAGTACATCTCACATAGCGTCATCCTTCCCCCGCCAGCCCTGGTATGAAGGGCGGAAACTCTTCTTTCCCCTCCTCTGTCCTCCGTCGCTGCTCCCATCTGCGCGGTGCCGCTGCCGGCTCTGTCCTCGCTGCACAGGGGTCTCTGGACACGGCTTTTCCCTGGTCCTTCTCATTTTCCTGGGCAAGAGGCTTTCCATCCAAAGCTTCATGTGGGAGGCTTCATGTTGGCATCCAGAGTACATGTCCCAAATATGTCCAGCCTCACTTTCTGGTCATAGTTCCGAGGAGCTGCCGGTAAGTAATCTTCTGGTGGGTGATGGAGTCCCTGTGTCCAGTGCCTGGAGCTGGTTACAAATGGGTTGTTTTTAGGGTCATACCATTTCCAAGCTATCACTTTGGTAGGTTTCCAGCTCTTGTCACAATATGTTAACACCAGGTTTCTCTCTGAGAGGACAGTGCTTTGTTTGTTCTGACACTGTGTAGCTTTGATTTCCATAAGTTATTTAAGTCTAATAAAATCACTTCCTTTTTAAGGTCTTCCCTGGCTAGATGCTATCTAACCACCTAGCTGTTTACTGGTTTTGTCTTCTGATGTGATGTCACTGCTAAGTGTTTGGAAAAGCTCATATGCACAACAGCTGCATTTGGAGTTATAAATCTCTTCAAAGATAAGGTTCAGTTTCCTCGGCTGTGCCACAGGAGAAGCTCTATAACCACCTCTAGCCTGAGCTACACTGTGTCTCCCTAAACCTGTTTCATTTTACAGAGAATAATCAAATATTCATTATGTGAGTGTGTGTGGCTATTGCAGAGTGATTGGGGTACTCACCTGGTAGATGAGAGACCCTGTTCCCAGTGACCACTCCAATGAATATTTAAGTATTTCATATTAAGTATTCATTGGAGCAAGGATAGGAGCAGACTTCTGCCACCCCCAAGGGAGCACCCAAACACCAAGCTGTAAAGTCATTCTTTCCTTCTTTAGCTCAATGAATATTTAATTATTCAAGGCCAAACAAGACAGCTTCAGTGGCAAAGACTGAGATTCCCTGCTCCCATGTGTGCACCGTAGCTCTGATGCTGAGGGTCTGTATATAAGAGATGTGGCTCTGTATTTCCTTGGACTGGGAAAGAAGTTAAATCCAGGTTTCCCACACCCTGAATGGAGCTTCCAGCTTCTTACTTGCTCAATGAAAAACACAGAGCTCCAACACACACTGTCCACAGTCATGAGACAAAGGTGGTATTGACCCCAATATCAGAGAAAGCATCTTCATCAGTGATGAGGTTGGTTTTACGAATCTCTCAGGAGAACGAATCAAAGCTGAAGACATTCCTCACCCCATGGCAGTTCCTGCTGGCTATGTAATATGCCTTTCTGAGGTTATCCAGAATGTGATGCATAAGAAAACTTATTTAGTCCCTTTCCTCTGGGGTCTGACACCCCCAGACTGTAGTTAATGGGACTTAATCCTGCTTCTGCAGTCCAAGGAGTGGGTGTGTGAAATGGTGAGTGTGGGGAAAATATCCAAAGAGAAAAGCCAAGGCAAGGGTATTTGGGTCTAAAAAAGAACAAAACTAGATAATTGAGGAGTAGAAATATCAAAGGAGAAAAATTGGAGTAAGGAGCAGGCAACCACTAAGTGGGGAAATAAACAAGAGGAGAAAAAAGAGCAGTGATAGTGACCAGAAGAAATAATGCCTTTACCTAGAAGAGGAACAAAGGGAGAGAGAGAAAGGGCTAGAGAAGATTACTTCAATCCTAAAAATTAAATGTGAAGAATCTCTACCCCTCGCTTAGATCTTTGAAATGTAGAAAGATTGCCATCTGCTCTCCACTTCCAGAGGATAGTGGGTGTCTCTGAACCAAGATGCTTTGGATTCACTTTGGGCAGCTGACAGTGGGAGAATTCCTATGCAGAACAGTGACTTATTACTGTTATTGCAGCTCTGTCTCTCATAATTTCAAAGAATAGACAGCATTATGATTCTGTTGTCAAAGACTAAATGTGGTTTCCAAGCAAAAACCAGAGCAACAGCATAATTGTTTGATATCAAAGTGCAAATAAATTACCATCTTGTACCCATCAGGAGAGTGTCCAAACCCAAGTCAGCAGCATAGTCCCAGTTGTTGAAATGGCAACATTGCATTCTGAACAGAACTGCTTAGCTCAGAACATTTCAAAGGTGCTCCAAATGACATGGTTCATATATTTCATATCACATTTATGTTCCTCTAGCCTAAGGCTGTTGAGCAGCCACCTTCAGCAAACGTTTACTACAATTTAGAGAAATCCTTTCTGAACACTTTGCTGTCCATTGCTTTAACTACCCTTTTCCCTGAGAATACAGCTTTAGAGTACTGGAGATCTATGGCAATGTAGGAATAACCCTACTGTCTTGCTGTAAATATTACAGTGGTCTCACTCTGTCCAAGCAGGTGTGTTACACATCATTTCCTTTGAGGGGCATGGTGACATATTCACCACAGCTCAAAACTTCACCCAGATACATTAATCCTGTTTGAATGGCCACGTGTTTTGTGTTTTGATCAACTCTTTAGACAGATGACAGTAGCTCTCCTCCTTCCATACTGAGGAAAAGGCCTCCTGTGGACCAAGCTGTGGCGGAAAAGCGGAAAGCAGAGAGAAGGGTTCGATTTCGTGAGCCAGAAGAAGTCATTGAACATGGTATGCTCAAGTTACTAGGAATTTTGGCATGACCTTTCTAGCTTTTAAGATCCACTCTGTCTGTCCACATCAGCTTCCCCCTCTGATAACATGATTTGTGATTTTCAGCTGAGCACAGAGCAGAGGATGAATGATTTTTGGTCTGTGCTCTGCAGAACTGCATCTGGTCCATTTGCCTGCCTGCCCTGGGAGCAGTCAGGCTCCTGCATCACCCTCAGCTGTTGGCTCAGTGACCCCACAAGTCAGCCCCATGGGGTCATTGTAGACCATGGGCTTGGCTGAGCCCCAGGGCTGCCCCAGAACAGTTTCCACCCAGACCAAATTTAAACATGTTTGTATCACTGTGGGTAATTAGGATGCCACAGAGTACAATAGCAGAGGTCTGAGCCTAGCAGCCAGGATGTAATAACTTCTGCCAACAAAGGTACCCAAGGACTGACACAGCTAACAAAACCTCTGGTCTTTTCATTCATGAGCCAAAAGATCACAGGTAGATCAACTGGGAGTGACCTTCAGCAGAGGTCTGGCACAAGGATCCAGTTTGCACTTCTGCATGTGCTGTATGCAATACCAAATAAGAATTGGTGTTACCTTCCGATTTTCCTAAACTGATCCAACCAAGAAAATTGCATTTATTGGTAGAGAACTAAAATTGAATGGGTTTGATACACCAGTTAGTAAAAACACAGTGACAGAATGGTAAGATTTCTATGTCAGCCACCTGTTTGGACTGCTACAGCTTCTGAAAATAAGGTTTGGCATCTGCTGATGTGTCTGTAAACAGAACTCTCACTGGTTTGGCAATACATGGTTTGGGATGCCTCCTGATGCAGGAGGGGAAAGCTGTTTCTTGATAAGCTTGTTGACATGGCCTGGCCTTTCCCATCCAAAGTGAACTCCTGGAAAGACTCAGTGAGTCAGCCCTAAATTCCTCAAAGCTCATCTGACTGCCCAAGAGCAGGATTTCGATGGGAGTTACTAACTCCCTTAGCTCCCTGCCACAGTCCATGCCTCACATCAGCACTGGCAATCCTGCAGCCAGTCCAGCCCAGGGGGACCAGGACAGCAAAGCCATGCTGGAACTCTTGCAGGGAGCTGCAAGAATGGAAAAGATTCTGACTCTTTTCCATGGAGAGAAATGTTCCAACCCATAATTAGCAGACTGCTGTAAACAGTCTGTGATTTAGATTATTTTCTGGTTGTCCACACAATATTATTAAGGCTGGTAAGATGAAGGTTTCTGGCACCACTGAAATTTTTCCATTCTAAGGACTTTTCATCCTGGATTGTGTCTGGGCCCTGGCTGCCAAGCAGATGCATTTCCAGGATATTGTTGATGAAAGTTAGTCTGACAGTGCTTTCTTAACATTCAGTCTTTCAGCCTGCTGGTTTAAATCCTTTCCTTTCTAGGAATTATGTGGAATAGGAAAGGTTTTCAGCAGAGCTGTTTCCTGACCTCCCTGCAACTGCAACAATCCTGCCTCTGAATTCACCCATACAATAACTTTTCCTCACTTTTGTGAAGTGCACCTGCATGTTTGCATGGAGTGGACAGGTCCTCATCCAGAGCCACAAGTGGTGTAAGAAGTTGCCCAGCATCCCTAAGGTGACAGGCAATTTCAGAGACACTGCTTGGTTCTGCCCTTCTTGCACACCCGCTGCCAAGAGACCTTTCCAGGCGTGTAAGAACATTTTCATTCTGTTTTCCAGTCATTTCCTGCTGTGACTACGTAGTGGGTAAGTTGAATGTTTCACATTATAACTGTGAGCCATCCATAGCATTAACCTGAGTTTGCTTTTGTAGCTGGTGGGATGCACTGGGCAAATGTTCCCTCTGTAAACACAGCACTTTGTGCTGTCAGTGGTTCTTGCTTTTTCTCCTCATCATAAGCAGCACAAGGTGCTGATGAGGTCTGGTGCAATTTTAAACAAGATGTCTAGTAAGACAAATAGTGGAAACAAAAATTAAATCCCTGAAGCTATTTTTAATTTAAATATAATTAATATATTTTATGGCAATAGAATAGGTACAGGTTTTTCACTAAGATATGCAAGGAAAGCACCCCAAGCAAAACAGTGGTTCTCCCTGCTGAGTTTCATATGAGAGGAAGAGACAATTCATTTATATGTTGACAGCAGGGTAGATAATAAAAATAATCTGGTTTTTCTTTTTTTTTTCTTTTTTTTTTTTTTTTTTTTTTTTTTTTGAGGTCCACCAGCCTCACAGACCCTCAAGCAATTGTGTGTATCTGGATGTTCTGATGATAGTGATCATTTCTAGGATTTTTAGGCCCTGGCCAACATCCAGCCCCTGCTGTAGGCAGAGCAGTGAAGGGAGAGGAGTACATAAATGCATGTACATGTACACACACACACCTATAGAGGCCAAAAAGCCTCCCAGGCAGATGTCCCCATACCCCTAGCTGCTGCTATTGCCCAGGAAGAGGAGTTGTATGCTTATGACAATGGAAACATCAACTAGGGCAGTTATTGAGCTAGAAACAAGTACTGTAGCCAGAAAAGGGCCTGGTGGGAAAAGAAAGGTCAAATACTCTTCAGGGGGCAGTGGAAATGTGTTTCCAAGGCAGGAACTGAAACAAAATCTCCTGTATCCAGGTCCAGTGCTTTTCTCAGATGAGTTGCCATGAGGCTGGCACATGTCTGTGGCTGAATGTGCTCTTCCAGCAAGCAATTTAAGAAATTTAAGCATTAAAATTCTAATTGCAATATAGAAAAGCAAACTTAAATGTTGGCACTTAATTGTAGTGATGTTTTGAAGCTGTTGTGAGCATAGCTCATCATTATTTGTGGGTGGAATTATTCTACCACTTTATTTTTCTTCTCTTCATGGATTGAACACATTTCCTAATTGACTGAATATAAGTAAAGCCCAATTTCACAACTGAGATCACCCAGAAATTTCATGTGGGGAGTAACTTCTGCAAAGTTAAAACAGGTTACAAGTGCTTCATATAAAAGGATTGATGTGAAAAGCTGCTCAGCTTCCACAGGAAGGTTTCCCTGCTCCCTTGTGTGCAATCAGCAGAACCCCACACTGGGAAAGGCAGGTGGGCACCCAGTCAAGAGCTGTAGCCTGTGGTGTGGGAAATCTCACAAGGGAAATACCAACTACCAGCTCACAAAGCTCTGCAAAACCAGAAAGTGGTGAGCAATTCCCTGGCTAAACACCGTCATATCAACCATTCATAGAATAATGCCAAATAAACAAATTTATAAAATCTGAAGTCTGCACATGGATAATTTGCAAACAGAAAGAAGGGCTAAATTCAAATGAATAAATTACTTGCTGCAAATAATTCACTCAGATCTATTATGGGACATTGATTTGGTTTCTGGTTAGCTATAAAATGACTGCCTATTAACATTTTACCTTTTCCCCATACACTTTTTGATACATTATTATGTGTTTCTGGCTTGGTTTTATGACTTTTACCTTCCTCTCTGTACATCTGTATGACAGTTTAATTGACTGGTGTGTATTCCAGGGCTCAGAGTGGAAGCTAATTTAAATATGTTACAGCTAATGTTGGCCCTTTACCCATAATAATACACTCCACATTTTTATCTCCTTATTGATTATGTGCATATGGCAGGAAAATAGCTGCACACTACGGGTTTTATTCAGGCATGAATTTGGCTTTATGCTGCATGTTTAATACTCGAAGTGCTTTGTGAAATAGTGCCAACTGTGCAATGGTTGTGCAATCAGACAGAGCAGCCAGATCTGAATCCAACTGGATCCCCAAGGCCCAGGGATGGATGTATGCAGGCAAGGATTGGGATACAGTGTCAGCAAGCTGAATGCAGCCCTCTGATTTCCACGTGTGTGCTGTGCCTGACCTGTGGCACTTTAAATGTACTTGAACTATATTTTGAAAGCAAGAAAAATGTTTACAGTATCCTCCTGCTGAAGAGCAAGTGCAGAGGACGTTCTGGTGTAATTAGCACTCAGAGAGTGCTTAAAACTGCCAGAGTGTCCTGAACATGCCTCTTGGTTAATGGAGCCATGTTTGGGTTCTTTCCATAGCTAGCAGGAGTCCCAAACAAGCTGAGTTACCAGGGAAAAGGACAGAAATCTATAGCTTCTCTCTTTCATGGAACATTTGTGAACATTAAATAATTAGACCAAGTAGCTTCATATTCTCCTTATATTCAACTTAACATTTAGTGTAAAGCTATAACAAATAATTGCTGGAGGGGAAGTTGAGATCATGCATTAGCTATGCTAATCCTGTTCTTATTGTATATAATTAAACTCTTTAAATGATCCATTAGATGATATCTTTTATACCCACCGCCCTCCATCAGGAAGTGTGACTCACTATCATTTAACTGATGCCTAAAGAAGTGCTCACCACCAGAGCCCTGTGTACCCTGCTGTTCCCAGAAAACTGGGACAAAGGCATCAGCAGGAGATCAAATCTGGGAAGTGTTTAAGATGGCACTAAAATAACGCTGCTTTCTTCTTTTCTGCTCATCACCTTTCAGCAGATGACAGGTCATCATCTGGATTGCCTGTGCTCCTGTGGCTCTCGTTTTGTGCAGTGCTGATCCTGGCTGTGAGTCTCTACTACACCAGCATGAAGCAAGATGTCAAAGTCCTGGAGGAATTTCAATCCCGACTTGTTATCTTCTTCCTTCATATCCGACACGTTGCTCAGAGATGCTGGACTTGGTTTCTGAGGCAGTAGCAGTGTCCTCCAGCCTGACACTGCTGAGAAACATCAGTGCAAAGCTCCCAGTCTGCTGCAGCCACATGCAAGAAACACATGAGCATCCACCTCAAAGAGCAAGAAAATCACCCCTGCTGGGCACCATCCAGCAAATACTTGTTCTTTTCCCTTCTTGATTAGTTTTCTTTTCCATATCAATGAACAGTCATACTAATGCCTTGAGGTTCCACCAAACTCGTGCTCCATCACCCTGAACAGCAAACAAGTATCTGGATTTTGTCCCCAGAGTTCATAAGCTGCTGATATGAGGAGCAAAAGTAGAGAGAGAAATACATTGATGTGTGCAGGCAGCAGCAAGCTCTGATAAAAATCTTGTGAGTCTCAGGTCAAGGCTTTAGATACAAACCATCTTTCTCCTCAAGTCTCCTAAGAACTATTCTGCAAAAGTTAAAATAAAGCTGAGCTATTGCACAGACACTGCTCTGGTGGCCAAAGGCTTGGAAAGCTGCTATATTTATACACCTGAAATGATTATTAGTAAAACCCCAGCAAATGGCTTTCTTGTTTCCCTTCATGCATATTTTTCCTCCATGGGCAAAAGCTGTTTCTTAATGCTTCACTTCACTCCCAGGTGTGAAAAAGAACACAGAAACTCATTTAAGCAGAAAATAATTTATTTTCCTAACACAATAACTAGCAGCATTGAAACCCAGGTTAATCATCAAATCAGTAGTTTAATCCTCTGGGTCTGATTCAGTCCATAAACCCTGCAAGCTGACATAACAAGATTTATGATAATGCTTGTATTCAGATGGAGGTTTTGCCTGGGTGTTCAAGGCTTTATGTCATGGCAACATGGACTGTTTATGAAGGCATGGGATGCTAAACACTTTTATCACTCCATTGTCCCACCACACTGTGCATTTCTCTGAAAGAAATCCTTTCAATGGAGATCATGTGAAATGGTGCTCTGGGTATCTGACCAGAGAACAAATGACTGCAACTTCATGAGCTTCAAAGAACTGGCAAAATCAGCTTTTTAGACCTTAGATTTTGCTCAAGTAACACCTGATGTGTTCTTGGGGCTATTTTGTATGGTAAGATTGATATCAGAACCTGTAAGAGCTGAATAAAAAAACACTGCAGACAAGATGAAGAGACATCTGCAAGACCTTGGCTTGAATTCCCTCGCCACTGCAGCCATCCAAAAGAAAAAAATGGTGCTTTACTTTTAGTTATTTTTTTAAAAGAGGGTCATACATCTGCCCCAGCAACCTTCTCCCAAGCAGCCCAAGGACTTTAACCAGGAGAGGATAAACAGAAACACAACATGCAACCTCCTCTCAAGAGGAGAGTGAGCAGCAAACTTGACTGAGAGCAAGTGAGAAAAACTGCAGCCCAAGACAGAAGGTGCCTTCAGTGGCTACTCTCATGCTCCTCCTAAGCTGTCAAAGCCACAAGCACTGCATTGGACACGTGCTGGCCTGGGAAGCAGAGGATGCTGCAGGAGCAGTGTTTGGCTCAGGGTCTGTGAGCAAACCACTCAGGTACCCCAGCTCAGAGGGTAAGTCCCACCACTGCTTCCCTCCCCTCTCTGCTGTCTCAGCCCTGCTGTTTAGGTAATAAAGAAGAAAGGTTTTAAACCGGTGTGTTGGTGAATCTCTGGTGAAAATGTTCAGATTGGTACCTGCCTGGGGCAAGGAGGTCATTGCAACTTCTGTTTGCATCTTTTAACGTTTATGATCTTTTTAATGTCCATGTTGGAACTCTTTGGCGAATCAGTGGTGTTCCTTTCTGGGAACATGTCCGCCCAGTAGGCAGCAACCAACCCCTTCCCAAGGAGACTGTTTGAAGGGACAGTTCCCTCGCTCCAAGTCAAGGCACAGTGCAGCAAAAATGCAAAGGTCAAGCTGATGAGAACAGCCTCAAGAGCAAGAGGAATGAACCCTTCCAGTATATTAGCAATCTGGTTACAGAAACATTGAAAATGCTGAAGGTTAAGGTAAAACTGGAACTCCTCTTAGGACTGTGAGGGAAAATGTGGAGGTGGTATGAAGACCATACGTGTGCTCACCTTCCTGCACAGCTCCCCAGGAGATGGACACAGGACCACATTTCCACTGAAGTTGCTTTAAATGGAAAATGTCCACATTCCTCTTGTTGGGGCCCAGCTTTATTGGTGTGAGTGAGAACTGCTATCGCATCTGGGCTGTCAGGGATATTTAGCAGAGGAACAGCTATTCTTGGCTTTTGTGTTGGATCTGTTTGGGACAGTTTTGGGCCTGGGAAAAAGCAGCACTTCAGTTATCTGTTGAGGTCTCACCATGGCTTTACAAGGTCTCCTGGGTCAGGATTGTTTACTGTGGTCAGTCAGATACTTGGCAGGCTGCAGAAAGCTAAATTAAATTTGCCTCGAAGCCAGAAGGTTTGAAATAGATAAAAGCTCAACCCTGTTCCTGGCAGATTTGTGGCACTTTTTAGGTGAAGAAACTGAAGCTAAGAAAGCCATTGCATGTGGGAGTGAATGAAGTAGGTCAGTAACATAACTGGGAATAGGAGAAAAAAATTCAGCTCCTGTGCATGCATTTCTTTATTGCTGCACAACTTCACTGTGGACTTACTTGTTTTATTTCCTTCTCACACTGAAGCTCTTTTTCCATTCATCCATTCTGCTTAAACACACAAAACCCTTTTCCCTCTCTGCACCTTCATTCTATTCTTTAGCCATCACAGCATTATCCTCACCACTGTGAGCTGGATGTGATTTCTCCTTATTCTTGTTCCATGGTGTTTTTCTGGGTGTGACACCTTTGTGAGTTTGGAGCTCTAAAGTTACATAAAATCATCTGTGTTGGGTAATAACCCCCTTGCTGGCTATGGTGAGTAATATTCCCCTTCAGTACAACACCTGAGAATTTCTCAATAGAGGTAAAAAGGAGAAGGATAACATAATTTATTGTAAATAGTGGAGGTGCTCACCTGAATTCATGCTGGTGCCAGTTCGGTGAATTGCTTCAGAAATCAAAAATCCTGCAGCCAAGCAGCTCTGGGCAATTATTTAATCCAGCTTGGAAATGGCCATGTTTTAGATATGAAGGACTGAAAGAGGCAGTGATGTGGGACAGGACCCTTGCAGCAGTTTTTGAAGCAGATATGGGGTAGGAAGGATTCCCGGGAGCAGTGTCTGGGGTGGCAGGAGACAAAGGACTAGAAGAGAGTAGGTCTGTGCATGACAATGGAGTAATGACAGAGCCTAAGGGCAGAAGTGCTCCTTAAAATCCCTTATGCAGTGAGTATATAACTAATACACAACAGAAATAAGCAGAGCACAACAGAAGGGTAAAGTGTTGTTTTGACAGTGTTCAGTACATTCCTGCAGTGTGAATGGATGGAGGGCAGCTGCCAACACCCTCTCAGACACACCAACAGCACCTGATTGCAGGAGCAGGCATATCCATACCCACATGATTAGAGGAGATAGAAAGGACCTAGTGAGATGGCACTGGATGTTTTTGCATTAACCTGTTGATGCACTCAGCATTGGCACTAGTAAAAGGCAGCCGCAAAGACTGCTTCGAGTCCCACTCCATCCCCTCATCTCTCCAACCCTGATAGTCTGGAAATGAGCCCAAAGCAGCAATTGTAATTGTTGTTTCTGCCTTTTGCCACTTAGAAGCAAGCAGAAGAGCTGGCAGCTTGTGACTATAAAAAGGGTGTTACCAGCTGCCCTCAAGGAAGAACTCAAGAAGCTCTAAGATAATAGTGTGGACTTGTTTCTTATTAATTCCTTGCTCCAAGATAGCTGTTGAGAACCTTTAGGCCCACCTCTGAAGAGAAGGACTGATGTTACATGAAGAAAATTAACCAGTTGGCATTTAAAAAATTAGCCTGTGTAGCCTGTGGTCCCCCCTTACACTTGGTAACAAACTGCCTTTCAGCTGCATGTTGACACAGGACTATTTTCTCCTTGTCTCCAATGGCATTAGGATGAACTGCTGGAAGATGCTACCAAAATGACTAAGGCAGCTGAGGATGGCAGGCCATACCCTTGACTATACAAGTTGTGGCATGGAGAGGCTGGGGAATGAGTACAAAGACACCACCACTGACTTTGAGAACTTTTTTTTTGTTTGTTTAATCTCATATTGTAACAATTTTAATTCACCCTCAAAGAGCAGGCACAGAGACACTGACTTTTCAAATAATTTATTTTCATATTTCACCAAATCATAAAAAGCCGATGCACTGTTCAGCAAAAAGCATCAATATATAAAACATTAACTGTTACCAGTAATGCTGGAGTGTACCACGTACACTGAACCCAGTTCAGCTCCTACTAAAGCCAGAGGAAACTGTCAGTGACTCCACTAGCAGAAGGATTGGACTCAGCTTTTCTTTTTTTTGCTGGGTGTTTACAAAGGGCTGTATTAAAATGCTAGTAAAAAGTTTCCCTTTTGAGACTGTATCAAAACAATAATAAACCTCACTCCCTTTCTGGTTTTGTCAAACACATGCAATTAAAGCTCCAAATCAGCAGTCATTACACTGCAAAAGACCATACAAATCAACAGAGATAATATTCAAAACAGGCCAGGCTCTACCCTCAGCTGCTCACAGGCTAATCTATATACACTGGTGAGGGATCTGCTCCTCCACTGCTTCCAGTGGTTAAACAAATTGTGGAAAAGTGTTCCGTTTTCTCCCCAAATACCCATTGCAGGGACCTCTTTAGCAGCATAAAAAAAAAAAGAAGTAGCTAATCTAGACTCTCATAAAGCTTTTCCCAGGTGGCTATAAGAGACAGTAACTCATGAATACAAACATCAGAGGACATATATTTCAGAGAAGCTGAGATGCTTTCAGGCTCTGCACTGACTCACAAGCAAAAAAGATCTGCTTCAGATCTTTGCAGGTGGTACCACACAAAAACACTAAACCTTTTAATACTATGGCTGCTAATGAGCTGTTTTCACAAATGCCAAATCTACAGAGATTTTGGAATGGTCTTTCCTTCCCCACACAAGTCACAAGCAGCACAGGACGAAGGGCCAGTGTAGGCTATCTGGATCTGCTCTCCTCCAAAGCTGGTGGTAATGTCAGCACCTTCCCATCAGATACCTGCACGGCTGGCACAGGTGGCTCTCACCAGAAGCTGACACTAGGTCAGCACATGTTTTCAAGGGGATCCTCTGCAGTTTGTGAGGCCACACAGGCAGGCAGGGGCTGAGCAGGCCAAGCAAAGGCCAAAATTGGTGTCAGTGCCACCGAGATCCCTCACATCACAGCCTGAAAGCTGAAATCCCTCACAGGAAATGCACTAACTCCTCATTACCTATTTCTGTTCAGATTGATGCCACTGTCCTGCACACCTCAGCTGTCCTTCTCCCTGGTAGGAAGAGATGTGAGAAATAAGGCCCAATCAGCTTGACAGCAATAAAATCCTCTCTGAAGGTTGCAAGAATGTTTTTGAAGATTAAAGGATCCAGAGGGAGGAGATTGCAGTGGAACTATTGTGGGTTTTTTGTTATTGTTGTTTTGTTTTGTTTATAAACCTTCAAAAACCTCCCAGGAGTGTACTTCAGATCACAATATATTGACTTCTCAATTGTGTGGCTTGGGCTGTTTTTAATCAGAGTGTGTTTGACCAGAACTGCTCTGATACCATCAGTGTGCACTGGCTGTAGACCCCACTGCAGTTGTCTCCCCTTGGAAGGATGTTTCCAGCACAGAGCTTAGCATCACTGAGCAAAGGCACTGCCTGCTGCTCTCAAAGACTGGGGTTTAATAAGGAGGCTGACAGCACCTTATGCAGTCAAATGCTGGACCCTGTTTCAACAATCATAGTTAAAAATGTTTCAGAAGCCTAGAAGTGGAATGGAGTAACTGATGCAATCCAGATCCAGTGAGTTCCAGGAAGATGTGCTGCATTTCAGACACAAACTGTTGGACTTACCAGTGTTAAAAGGGACAAAATAATTCTCTCTGCTGCAGGAGGGATGGGGTGAAGAGTTCTGGACTGTTTTATGTGGGATACCATGACAGTTTTCAAACATTTCCCTGCCTTAAAATCTATGGTTTAACATTGCACTCATCTAACTCCACCAGGCTCCTGGAGAGACTGCTGGCACCAGCCTTGGAAATCTCCCAGAGCAACACATCACCCAAATCAGACCTGGCTTATGTAAAGAGAAGGGTTTGATGTCACAATCCAGAGAGGCTGAATGAGAACAGGGGAAAATCCTTGACTGCTTTCCTTATTCTTTGACAAACTTTGTCATAGAGACTGCAGTTTTTCTCATATTCATAAATACTCTTCACAGCCTATATACACACTGGAGTCAAACTTGCCCAGATCCAGGGGGAAACAAGGGGAAAATAAGGAGATGAAGAGTAGTTTAGTCTCAGGACTGTTCACTCACTGGTGTGGGAAATCATCCAAGATATGAACAGTATTTACAAATCATCATTCTCACCTCCTAGCACATTGTCTCAACCCTTGCTTTACCCTTTCCTTAGTTGAGTGGAAAGGGGGAACAAAAGCTTCTCACATTGGGTTTCCACCATATACAAACAATTCCAGCTATTTCAGTGAGCAGCTCTTGCTTCCAAGTAGTTTATCTCCTTGATAAACACCAGAGCTACCACGCTAAGTCATTGTTATTTAGGATTTTCAAGCCAAGTAGAAGAGCTCCAACAGGAGGATTTGAGGGAGATCAAGGATAACCTTTCACGTCAAGCAAATTGCAGTTGTTGGCTTTTTATTTTGGTGAGAAAAAAAAAAGTAAAAATCCCAAACCAAAATGAATCATTATTTGACCAAAAGGGCTATTCACATAGCCCATCTTGGATACTTATGCCTGTTTTTTAGCAATGACAGTCTTACAGGAAGCTAATAAACATTAAAGCCTAAATGCTTTAGCTGTCTGTGGAAATAAGATTTAGACTCTCCCATGGATTCAGGGGTTTTTTTCTCTACTGTGTACAATAACAGTTCAAACAGTTATAGTAGCTATGAGAGGTAGAGAACTTTAAGCACACAGGTGAAAACATTCACATTAACCTATGTTTGCAATAGCAGCTCAATTGCACTCCTTGGCACAGACAAATTAAAGAGAAACCATGGCTGTGTTAATACTCCTCCCAACAAAAGGATGGAAAGACACTATCCATTAAGTGCCTGCACTGAAATAAGCAGTACTTGCTATATATTAAGTATATTTTATTCTAGCCTCTCAGAAATAAATGCTAATTTTTCTGAGAGAGTGCAGTTCCCTTCTACATCAGGAGAGCATCAAAGAGCTCTTCTATGTAGTTCTTAATTTCATAAATCACAGAGTTGAATTTTCACATTTAAAGAAAAAACATATAGGTGCATATCTGTGAGTACTAAAATACAACTCAGGAGTTTTCCTCCTTCTGATGGAGGACAAAAATAGAAACATCTACTTCAAGGCATTAGTGCCATGAACAGAAATTGTTCTAAAACAATTTCTGTGCTTATGAAGTTATATGAGCATTTTGTCACTGCAGGTAAAACCTTGTTCTCTTCTCAGATTGCTTAGGCAGAAGGACATTTGTGGTCTCCAAAGCAAACATTCCAAGAGATAAAAATGGACTATTTCCATCAGCAAAGGAAATGGTCTGAGGCACAAATTTAGGATCTGGACACAGCCAGGATTCTCATTCACTCAAGGATACTCGGGCCATTAATATAGAAGAAAAAAAAGTTTTCTCATAATCCAGATTGTTTTTTCACAAAATACTGTCAGTCCTTCCAGTATAAATTACTGTCTGAATTTTTGTTAAAATTATAATTTCAATGGTAAAAATGATTTTACATGCAATATGTTTGGGAAGGCTTTGGAGAAGGCAGATGACAAAACCCACATATATGACTGTAGAGTGTGAGCTCCTCTTCCTCACATCTCTGCTTCCATCCTGAACACTACACAGGTTAAATCAACAGTGTTCCATACCAGGGAATGAAGGACTTGAAGGGAACTCTGACTCTTCCTAACTGGACTAATTTAGGCTAACAGCAGGACATTACCCAGATATAGAGGAGGAATTAAAACACCTGCAAAACTGCATCAGAAACTCAGCCTTTGGGAGGTTGTGCACTGCTCTCCTATTCTGCTCACATCAAATCCTCCTCTGGGTATCATAACCACTGTCATTGCACAAGTCCTAATGCTAGGTAAGTAGAAGGAAGTGTAGAAATTTAAGGCATCCTAACAACTACTCCAGCCCAAGCTGCCTGTTACGAGAAGAGCCTATATCCACATCACAGAAGTGCAGTGGAAGTATTTCTGGCACTTACCTGTGTACACTGTACATACACATAAGGTTTGTGCACTCAATCATCCATCACTGGCTATTATAACAACCCCTTTTTTAAGGAACCATAGAATCACTGCTACAGCACCAGTGTGTCCTTCAGTTTTTACAGTAAACCATCATGCTCTCATTTTTGTGATTCCTATTGAAAGGTCATAGTTGAAAGATGCCTCATGAGTTAGTGGGATAAGATGTTTTGAGCATTAATGCACTCATGAGGAAGTTATGTTCCAAAAGGTGGCTTCAATTGTTTCTCCATTAGAAAAATAGTAATAAACAGCATTGATCTAGAAGCTAACACAACACTTGTTGGCTTAGATTCTTCTAACCCAACGAAGACTGCTGGCAGGGAATTGGTGGGGAATTTAACCACAGATGGTAGCCAGGGAATATATTTGATAAAACAGAATAATGGTGTGGCAACATCCCAGTGCCTTGGAAAGGCCACAAAGCTTTTTCCCCTTCTACCCTATGACAATAAATAAACACAAGTATAACTACCACACAGGGTTCTAGTTCTTTAAATACAACTCTTGTTAGAGTGTTCCCAGAGGCCTGCCTTTGGACATGGCAAATTAAAGGTATTGAAATGTCACAGAAATGCAACATTTGACTCAGAGAAACTCCTGCTGCAGCCACATGATGTCCTGCCTGGCAATGGATGACTAAAAGCAGATGTCAGAAACGTACAAAAGAGAGAAGAGTGTGAGAGAGAGCTTAGGTAGGTAGGTATGTGTGTATAAATTGTACCACAGTTCTAGCACATTTTCAGCCTCATGGAAGTGGAAAGAAGGAAAAAGACCTTGAGACAGGAGATGTAGAAGAGAACATGAGCTCCAGACAACCTCACCCATAAGCAGCATCCTCTCTTTCAGAACCAGAGGCAAGGCTTGAGCCGTGGTACCTCAGAGCAAGAATCACAAGAAGAAGACACTTGTTATCTTCTGCCTTGTGGTTCTTCAAACCCTCAGGGAACACCAGGAACAGTGGTCCCAACCCACATGTTACTTCAGCCTAAGCCTGATTTGGCATATACATAAAATATATTATACAAAGCAGCAGCATGGTTCCACATGAGGACTAAGGCATGCACTGAAGTAACTTGTGGGAAGAGACATCACTGCTGAGTGACAGTGACACTGTCTTTTACAGCTGGAGAAACAAATGGGGAAACACAGGAAACAGGCTAACTTACAAGACCCAAGCTCTTTTTTAGAGTATGAAGAGGAAGGTCATTCCCTGGTAAAGTGCATAGGTACTTGCAAAAGTGTTATCTCTTACTAGAATCAGAGTCATTTAGGGTGAACAAGACCTCTAAGATCATCCAGTGCAACCATTAACCCAGCATTCACAAGGCCACCACTAAACCATGTTCACATCTACATTTCTTTTAAATACATCCAGGGATGGCGACTCCACCACTTCCCCAGCCAGCCTGTTGCAATGCTTGAAAGCCCTCTCAGTGAAGACATTTTTCTTAATATCCAAAACACTAGACCAAATAAATTAAAAAAAAAAAAAAAAGACACTCCAACGGTCCTCATATCTGAATTTTAAATTTGTATTAATTAACTTGAGCCCTGATTCTCTCTCTAGGAGTCCTCCTCTGATGTCAATTCCCAACTACAAAAAAGTCACTGCTGCAGAGCTTTCAGAGGAATTGCATTCTCTTGTGGGCAGAAATCATGCTGAAGAACAAGATCTCTCACAGAGAGCTGTGGCCAGCTGGGGCTGTAAGCAATGTTCACAGTGCTGGCTCACTGCTTAGGGCCCATGGAGGGCTTTTTCTCTAAACCTATGAGAACATTTTGGCAGTTAAATACTGTGTCAGATTTTATGCCCTAAAATGCTTAATGATTGAGAGATTTGTCATGACATCAAATTCTGTTTCATTTAAATGCTTAAGCTGGTACTTAACTAAGCATCAGAGTCCCCAGAAGACAACAGTAAATCTGCATGGTTGTACTAACCCCAGGCTTGAGCTCTGCCATGGTAGAAGCCTGCTGTCTTCTCTCCCCTCTTTCTGATTTACCAGGTCATATAATTGTGTGTGGTTTGCACTTCTGTTGAAATAAATTCAGCCTCAACTCAAACACAGGTACCACAGGCAGTGTCAGTATACTCCCAAAAAAATCTTCAGTCAAAACTTAGCTGTTTGCTTAAGTTTTCTGCTGATTTGGGGGTCTTCTGTGTAATGTGTACCTGGGGATAAATGTTTAATTCTAGTTCAGCTTTACTTCTCTGCCATGTAAATCTCACACTCCTCTGACTGACTCTTCCTAATTATCAGATCTACCTTTGATCTCAACCATCCACCTGATTTGCTGAAGCACTGGCCAAGCAAAACTGAAAGCAACAACACAATCACCAGTGAGCTTTGTGTTAACAGCAATTCTTCTTCCTTTTCACAGCAAAATTCATCTGTCCTGGAACTCCTGCCCATGAGTGGGGAGAATGGACCCATTCAGCACTGAACTATCTATAAAATAGCTCAGATGTTTGAACTCCTTGCTATGTTTATATATAGAAACCTACAATGCAAATGCCTACAGTAATTTTGCATACCCATCATGAAATAAATATCACAAATAAATTCTAATACTCAAAACAGAATAGTATACAATGTTAGGGATCAAGTTACATTTATAAATGCACAAACATTAATACTATCTATTCAGCTCAATTTCTTAGTATGCAAGCTTCAGCAATTGCTAGCTACACTTCACTTCAGGAGTTATAATAAATGCTGGTCATGCCAAAATCTAAGGAGAAACGAAACCACAGAAGTTCTCCATCATCCTTCCATATTATACACAGTTTTTGATAGATACTGTAATAATATACAGGTTTCAAAGAATTCATTAACACTGTCCAATATTAAATATCAAGTCTGGAACACAGGTCTCTATGTTCTAAATAAAGTCAGAGCAGGAGCAACATGTTTGTCAGCACTGCGTCCATACACAGCGAAAGCAGAGACAGCAAGAGCCTGGACCAAAACCAGAGCTGCAACTTCCCAGGATAAAGAGAGAACAGGGGCAGCTTCACTGGCAAAAGGGAGGAGAGCAGAGGGACTGAAGGCAGCTCCAGTTACAACTATTGTTGAAGAATAGTTTGAAGAAATAGCCTGGAGGCTGTAGCCTGGTCTTGCCAGCTCAATCCTCACAAATGGCCCCGTCCCAAAAGCCAGTGATGGCACCTGGGAGCTCTGCTGGCAAGGGCAGGTTACAGATTGTGCCTGCACAGGACAGAAAGTTTGCTGTGACAAAAGCACATAGGGCAGCTCATTCTCTTTATACCAGTATTTCTGCCAACAATTTCTCATGGGGGAAGTGAGTGATTCACAAGTACATTTCATTTCAGGAAAAGAAAAGATCTCACACGCTCAATACCCTGACTCAACTTCAGCTAACACTACTGAATAATAAATCTAGATCCTTCCCTGGAAATTTTCTTACACCTTAGATCATGCCACTTTTCTCATCTTGCAAAGAGGATCGTGAAGGGGATCTTCCTAGCAACAGCTCCTTCTCATGGATCAGGCTGTCCAGCAGGTCCTCCTGTCTGTAGTTGTGATAAACCTTCAGGAAAGCCAGGATGGTAATTGCCAGCCAGGTCAGCCAGGCAGCCCAGAGACCAAACTAGAGGAGAAAAGAAATCACAAAGAGGTCAGTACAGTATTGTAAAAACAATGTCAGCTTTCCAGGTGATTAACAAAACCTCAGCTGGACCAGAACCCATGCAGTCATGCCAAGTTAAACTCAGGGAGGTCCTGGGTTCTTCGTGTAAAGGAGTCACCTTTATGGTATATTTCTGTCCTAAATGCAGATATGCCTGAGTGGGGCATTTAGATGCCACTGCTGGCAATAAAGACACAAAACTGGCTTGTGTCCAGGAGGCACAGCTACCTTCAAGGACTGCTCCAGGCAGCCTAATACCTCTTTCCATGTGGGACAACACAAGGATTTGTAAGGGTGCAGCCCTGCAGGGATGGGACCATTGCCCCTGCAAAATCAGTATGTGCTCATGTCCCAGTGCTCACTGACTGATCATTGACTCACAGCCAGAATAGTCAATAGAAAGGTCTGACAGCCTTACAGACCTAATTCTCATGGATTCATCAGAAAACAGCCCCATCTAAATGAACTAGTCTTTCATTATTTTCAATGGTCTGATATTTAGACAGCTCAAGTGATTTCAGTCGAACTCATGGAAGGCAAAATTAGGACACTCACAACGTGGTGCAGGTCAGACATTATTCTGAACAGTAATTAAGAGATCCAGGACACCAGAGTGTAGCAACTTTTGCAGACCTCATCCTTTGGATAAACAATGAGTTTTCTGTCATGATTAACAAGATCAGTGGTAGGGTGAGGCTTTGACATGTCTGCAGTCAAAACCATCTGTTTTGGATTTAAAATGCAAATGTGCCCATCACTATCATTCTGATTCAGCACTTACTGAAGTCAGTGGAAACATTCCCATCGATTTCTGAGGAATGGTAGTTCAGCTCCAGCAATCCCAGGTCAATAAGCAAATGGCAAATGAACTGGAATAGAGCCATGACTTAGTCTGACCTACCTGTGCAATAGCAAACTGGTCATAGAAAGCAGAGTTTTCCAAGTTCAGTTCAAGATCTATATCCTGCAACTCTTCACAGCTACCCAGAAAGGCATTTGGTAGGGAAAAACAAAAGAAGAAAATTATTTAAGAGATTCCAGGTAAACTATATGTAAAATGAAGCAACATCTTAAATGTATTTTGAACAATCATAATGATACATACTATCAAAGGCTATTAAGTTATTGCAATAATCAGGTTGTTTGCCGATCTTCTCTAAAACTAAGATAAAAATTACTTTCTTAATAAAAAAAGAAAAGTGCAGTTATGTAAGTGATAACACAAATCTTCCATAAGTGTAATTGTAATAGTTACTTTGAAAACAGCATCCTTAAACCCCTCTTTCCCACTACCTCCTCACCTCCCACAAATTTGCCCCTGGCAGCACCCCAGGTTGGTTGCTTCACCCCTCAATGAAACAAAGTGTATGATCCTCTGTTACCTTTTGACTTCATCGAGAAAAGCCTCAGAAGAAGGAATTGTGTTTTTGTTTCGGATGCTCCAGCAAGGAGACGATACTCTGATGGTAAGATAGAGGCTGCCTACAGATTTTACAAATAACTTGGACCATTATTGGTGTGAAAAAAATCCCAGGATTTTGAGGTTGTCATTCTATCTCTTGGTTGATTTCTGCAGCCTCTTCTCTCTCCTTTTCAGTGCTGTCGGTCATCTTGGGTTCTTACCCGAATATTCGATTAGATGGTTTTTGTAATTGAATTTTTAACCGAATATTCGAGTAATTCGATTAATCGTTGCAGCCCTAAACAGAACATTCACTATGGCATTTTACAACATATGACAATGTGCAACATAAATGTATGCTTTAAGTAGTACGGTAATTCAATATCATATGACATAAAATGTCACTTTTTCCTCTCTCTTCATAATTATTTGTTTGATAGGAAAAAATGTCCCTCAGCTTATCATGTTTGCTATAAGGAGCATAAGCATCGTGGGATACAGGGGACCATTTCAGGAGCTGTACATTTTGTGCACTGTAAGAAATCATCAGCCATCTGTACTTTGCACTTACAAAGTGCTTTCCATTCTGTGGCTTTTGGGGCGTCCACAGCACTGCTACAACACCAGGATCTCTACCCCAAATGTTTTGTTTGATGATGAGTTGTGGCACAGGCAGGACAAGTGACTTGCCTGCTGTCACATGGTGGGTTGGGGGCAGAGCCAGGACTGCAAGCCTTGAGCCCTGACCCCCAGCCCCCTGCCCTGCTCACAAGGCCACACTTCCCCCATTCTTAGAAAAACTCCTAATCCAGTATCCCTTTGGAAATAAAAAATTTTAACGTAACGGATTGCTTTTTCACATTATCATGATTCTAAGAGACCATGAAATACAATGGAAACACACTTTTCTTTGTGGGCTTCTAAATAAACACACAAATAAAAAGTTTGATTTGCTTTTTTTGTTCCACATGAAAAAACTCTGGGTTTTCATATTACAGATGCCTTCTCCCCCTTGCTCACCTTGCATGTAATAACTACACTTTGTACTACCACAGTTCAATTCTGCCTCTATGAAAAAAATAAAAGGAAGAAAATGTATTTTTCAATACTAACCTATTTGGCATGCTTCCTTTTTCGGTAATTGCATCACACCACATGTTAAATCCTACACTCACTATAGTGCTGGCAATAAATGTGATGAACACCACAAAGGCGCTGATCAGCAGATTCAGGAAGGCGTAAAAGAAAGAGCTGTAATAAAAGGGAAGAAAAATGTAACTCATAAACAGCTGAAACACAACATCAGCAGTCTCTGTTAAGCAGCATAGAGTGGGCACGAAGATATCAGCTTCCATTAGAAACACTTCTTCTTTAATTAAGAACACCTAATACATTGAAACACTGTGGACTTGATTTTGAGTCACATTACCTTCATTTGCAAATGCTTTTGATTTTGATTTCTTTTTTAACCGTAAGAAGATGGGGCTTTAAATATATATATATAATAAGTGGTGATTGTTCATACACAGCGTGGCTTTCATTAGCTGTAATGATGAAAATCACCATTGTTAAAATAAATGTCATTAGCTCAAATTATGTAGTAACTGGAGCTAAAATTATTTCATGACTTAAGTGATAATTGGGACAAAAACTGCTTAGGAGAGGGAAACTAAAAATAAAAACAGTACTGATAGCTATAATCATTTTAAGCAATGTAACACAAGGTACTGCCATCACAGGACACGAATCTCAGTTTTATGGGCAATTTGTAGAGCAGGCCAGCTTCTCCTGGGATTTCTCTGGCTTTGGTGTCAGTATGCTACGTCTGCCAGCTGAATATCAATTTACCTCAGCCCCATTAAGTCTGCCCAACCAGGGCCTGCCCTCAGCACGTGCTGTGTTTGGAGTGGGATGCTTACAGATTTCCCATAAGGCCATGGAATCATTCACTCATTTTCCAGCCTCACTGTTTCACTCCTCACCTGAATTCCAGCTCTGAAAAGTTTCTACTCCTAGTGATCTGGCAAAGCCCTTCTCTACTTAAAACTGCTCTAAGTGGCTGTTTAGAATAGGAGACCTTGGAATGTCGTATTATCTAAAAACTGGACATCTGCTCCAGGCTGGAGAAAGACTGGCAGCTCCAGGAGAAAGGTCACCCTACTCAGGGTATGTGGTAAAGAAGAATATGACAAATTTCTCACCAGTGCCACTCATTATGCTGGTGACAGTAGAAGGAGCCTACTCATCCCAGAGAACAAAAAACCCCTAGTCACTTCTTCTCCCTGTTTGCTTGTTAAATGAAAAGCCAAGAGGCTTTTTAAGGGAGTGTTTGACTCCTGGAAGGCTCTGGGCTGGACAATCCTAATTTTTTCAGGGTATACATAATACATTTGTGACCTCAGGAGGACTTCTTTAAAATGAGATGAGGAAGCACTTATCAGCAGAGTTAGGATGTTTGTTCCTGGATTGGTGTGGCTTTAGAGAGGCTGTCTAGGTTCTCTCCAAAGTGACAGTTGTCTCATCCCAAGACTGATAGAAAAGAAGTGAAATAACCACCTTCCAGAAGTGCCCCTACAGACTGCAGTGGGTGCTGGATGCCACACCTGACTTCTGGATGAACAATAAGCTGAATCCTACTCTTTGGTTTAGCTGGACTTGGTGAGGTAGATCAGCTCACCTCTGCTGTGTGCTGGGGTCACCCACACAAATCTGCTATGAGCACACCGTGGTTTTGCATGTTCTCTGCCCTGACTCCACACCTAGCCTGGATTTCATCCCAAGTGTTGCTAAAGCCAGGTGTGTGTGCACCTCAGCATCGTATGCTGGCCTGAGAGGCAGGAAGGCTTGAGATCTTCACAGAATAAAGAAGACTTGGCACCAGAATTAGTAACAGCTCTAGAAAAGAAGCATTTACCAGGACTATTTCGTGGGTCATCACCAGCCCAGGATCTCTAGTCCTCCCCTATTTTCTACCCAGCAGCAAAAGAGGTTCCATGGTCCAGGATCCAACCTTCCACTGACAAAGCAGGGCTCAGCCTTGCACTTGATTTGCACCTGGCAAGAGTAACCATCACCATGTGCTGGGGATTCCTCAGGGCAGGGCATCCTGATGGAGAATGTGCTCATCTGGATCTCTAGCTCACCTGATTTTTCCTCCTTAGACTAGAACTCCAAGCTATGCACTCCAGATTGAGTGAATGTCCTTTAACAGTAAATGTTTCCACTTGAAGTTGTTTTGCAATCCTAGCAATGAAGTATCTGAGTTATACCTCTACCCTTCAGCTGAGCTGAATGGCTCCAAGCCTCTGAGGCAAGGGGTGCTGAGACCCTTTTAAGAAGGTTTTTTAGCAGTTGCATCTATCTGTCAGCAATCATTCAAAGCCATTGCACATGAAAGATGCAAAGGGTGCTAACTAACCCTGACTGCCTCGGCTGGCTCACCCTGGAGCTGTCCCAGTAGCAGTGATCCTCCTCAATGGGATCATCAGTTGTGACATTCTGGTTCTTCCTCAACCATCTCTAATCAGAACTGACAATTATCATTTATGGTGAGGAGCTCACATTTATGTCTCCATGGAAATAGAAATGTTTTCATGCCCATTTGGAGTGCTAACAAATGGCTGTCTAAAATCAGGACAGTATGTGTCCTGCCAGCTTTTCATACAGACAGTGGCTGATGTTGTACACGGCAGAGCTCCCTTCTTAACAAGAAACTGCTCTTCCCAAGCAGCTTCCCTCTTGCCATGTTTTACCCTTCTGTGATCTTCTGTGGTTATCTCATCATCCCAACTTGCTCCATCTTTGCTCCCCATCCCTCCACAGCCTTCTGCCTGGAGCAATTATAACCAGTGTTGTACACCTCCCAAAGGAGCCTGAAAACAAATCCTAAAGGGCCACTTTCCAGGGGCCTGGCCAACAGTTTTGAAGTTAATGGCCACTTTTGGAAGCAGCCCAAACATCTAATCCAAATGTCACTATTACAGGGTTTTACTGCTGGATTCTTCTAAAAATTGCCTAGCTCTGAACTGCAAAGTAGCAAGATCCAATCCTCTATAGATATTGGATCACCTGAAGAAGGTGAACTCAAAGATATTGAGAAGTATGTGGTTGTATTTAGTGGAAGGTAAGTTTTAATATGGAAATGAGTTTCTGGTCTACACTTACTACAGCATGTTTGAGTATTAGGCAGCTTGAGAGTGGTTGGAAAGAGCCAGAGAGCCAACACTGCTAGCCAGCCTCCAGGACTACCAAGCCCAGATGTAACAGCCCCTTACTCAAGAAACCTCCAGTCCAAATAGACTTGGACAGGAGTGGTTTGCCCTTGGCATGGTCCCTAAACCATGAGAAAATTATTTTCCTGGTTTAGACAGGCACCAGTGCATTATCCAGCCCTGTAGCACCCACAGGCTGGGTCACCTGTGCCAGGGTCTGTGCCCTCTCAGGCCACCAGAGAGGCAAGCACAGACCAGCACAGTGCTCCTGAGCTGCTACCTGGCCCAGCAAGCTCTCAGCACACCTGCTGGAGCTGAATGCCCCTTGGTTTGCCTGAGCACAGGAATCTGCTGTGCCTGAGCTGCTGCAGGGAGTGCTCAGCGTTGCTCTCATGTCGTAACCAAGCAATGGCTGTTGTCTGCAATAGCTGCCAGGTGCACAACAAAAGCAGGATAAAAAACAGAGGGGAGTCACCAGCTTCTCCCTTCTGCCTCCCCACACACAACCATGTTGTTTCAAGGTTTTTCACACACCCAGTGCACACCTGGGGAAGGCCTTCCTTGGCATGGATGTGTAGTGGGACCATGGTTAAGAGGCACCTGTGAGACCCAGCCTCCAGCATCACCCCACGGCCCCCAAATCCTTTCATGCCCACTGCAGCTGAGTGGCCACATGCTGTGCCAAGACTGCCCAAGGACAGTGGATCTGACCCCCCACCCCAAACCTCTGCACAGGAGCATCCTCCAGAGGGGACCCTGGCCACAGCTGGGGGTGCATGGTGTGTGTGCAGATGGACAGGGGCAATGCCACCTCTCCCCAAACCCCTCTGGGGACAGCAGGATGGCCTGGACGGTGCAAAGCCCAGAGCCCCACGTGCCCCAGCCTGCGGGAGGGATGGGCTTGTCCCCAGGGATACTTACTCCTCGTGCCCTTTGCAGAGGAAGAAGAGGGTCCTCCAGGCCTGCACTGTGGCCAGCAGCAGGGAGAGGAGCCCGGTGAAGATGCTGAAGCGGCAGGCAGCCTCGGGCCCCCACTCCTGCACCGTGAAGCGCTGCCGCTCCACCGTCAGGTTGGCGTTGAGCCACATGCCCTCGGTGAAGAGCAGGCAGCGGCCGTGGAAGTCGTTGCCATTCTCGGAGAGTGGCACCACCACGATGAAGCTGAAGAGAAAGGCCAGGAAATAGCAGATGCACTGAGCGAAGAGGAAATTGCTGAGCGCCATGTCCGCGGCTCTGCGCAGGCAGAGGGAGGGAGGGAAGGAGGGAGGGGTGGAGGGAGGGATGCAGGAGGAGGGATGCGGGAGGGAGGGATGCAGGGAGAGCGATATGGGATGGGACGTGGGGAGGATGGAGGGATGCAGGGAGGAAGGCTGCAGCAGTAGGCGGTGGGGAGGGAGGGAGGATGCGCAGTGCAATGCAATGCAATGCAGTGCAGTCCGGTGCCTCCTCCGGACACGGCTGCTCCCTCTCCCGCAGCCCGTGGATGGCTCCAGGGCTTGGAGGGGAAGGGGGCAGCGGAGAGAGGAAGAGCTGTTGTGGGGTATCCCTCTTCGGGAAGATCTGGCTGCTGCTACGCCCCGGCGCCCAAGGGGTTAAATCAGCCCGTGCGTCCCCAGCAGGGCCGAGGACAGGCAGTGGGGTATCCCCCTAATGGCACAGGACACTGCTGTCACCCCTGTTGATGGCCATTACACACACACACACACACACACACACGCAAAATCCAAAAGCCAGCAAACTGGCTTCATCCTGGTTGCTGGAGCCCAGGAACTTCTGACCCAAGTTTCTAAAAGTCTGGCCACCAACCTCAATACCAGACAGGGTGCACAGCCACCCCGGGGCCCACCGACCCAGTGGTTTTGTTCCTAACCCAGGGGGTCACCCCTACCAGGATATTGCAAGGGGAGCAAGGGCTCACCAGAAGTGGAGTAACTTGAGCCTTGGTGTCATTTGGGGACTGCCCAGGGTTGGGACCAGCTGCATTGTGCCCTGGCTGGTAGATGGAGCAGGGCTGAAAGAAAATAACCCTAAGCAAGCTCCTGCTGGACATCAAGCAGAGAACAGACCAGCACAGCAATGGTTCATGCATGGCAGGAACAGATGGGATTTGATTCCCAAAGGGTGAACATCCACCCTGCTCTGCACTGCCAGTGAACAGCTCCCTGCCCCACACCATGCTTGGGACACATCAGAGCATCCCCTCAGCTCTAGGGCCCAAACCTGCAAAGCCAGGATGCCAGAAGGCAAAAGGCATCAGAGAGAGGAATGCGAGTTGTGCTCAGATCACTCTGGCACAAAAATCCAAATTAAACTGACCCCAAATTATAGCTTCCCCACAATCCCAATTTCATTTTTCCATCTCAGCATGAATCCTCTTTTCAGCACAAGACACCACACGTAATGTCCAGTTCCAGGTAAAGTAATTTCCTAATCCAATTTCCTAACCATATCCAGTCTGAGATCAGCTGCAGGTCCCAAATCACTTTCTTAATCCCAGGGCTGTTTACACTCATTTTATCACTGTGCCACTTCCCAGGAAGTGTTTGGAGAAGCAAATGAGGGACAGGGACCCCAAATATAGTGCTCATGGGAATTCAGGCTGATATTTCCGTTGGGCAACCAAACAATTATTTTTGTATGCTGCTAAGAGGTTACAGATACAGTCCTGAGGCAGGCACTGGGGGGATTCTCAGAGAAGACATTAATTCAGAATCATTGCAAATCATTTGTAATGCATATTGTCTTAAAATCTTTCTCTGTCTGTACAGGAGAAGTATTTCTTGAATACTTTTGTCAGTATATATGAAATGTGTCAGGCCAGTTTTCTGATCCTTACCCAGCTCTGATCATCAAATTTTGTATTTCAGTTGTGCAAGATAAGTTATAGAGTACTGACCTGACCCTGTGGGGATAGACATGTGCTCCTAAAAGAAAATATTTCACTGACAGTTCAGTCTATTCGTAAGGAGGAAATTTTATTGCTCTTAACCTTGTTTCCAAGAAGTGCTTGGTTCCCAAAGGGTTTTGTCCTTTATCTGGGAAGAAATCAGACCTGGATTGAGCTGGAAAACTCTTTTCTTTGAAACTTGACACATCAGATTTGCCAGATAATGTTTTCTGAAGTTAACTTGGGAGGTCAATGCGAACATAAAAGCCCAGTTACTGCTCACACTGGAGCCCACAGAAGGGGCCAGCAGATGCCAAGGGCGCTTTGCCTCAGGCCAGCCCAGTGCTCAGATCTTACCTGCAGAAACACAGGGCTCTGCTGCACCAGGGGTATTGCAGAGGGGAACGTGGGGGTCACTTGTAGAGCAGATAAATTTGTCTTTGCTGACGAACTAACTCAAGCGAGCATTTATTGGAGAGTTTCAGCAAATACAGCCAGGCCTTTACAAATGTGAGCAGACATGTAAAACAGCTGCACTTAGCAGGCTGACAGCTACCAAAGCACAGCACTTGGTCATATGCAGCAACCACACACTGGAGTGAGCAAAGGGATAGAAATAAAACCTGTCAGCCATCACTTTGGCAGCTGCCTGGATTTCTCATACTCTTCTCTCATGTGAATCCTAAAAGAAAAAGCATGCTTGGCTGGAACTTAGTCTCAGAAACATACAGTTGTTTCAGTGGAGTAAATTTGATAGGCTTACTTTTCTCAGCATGGTGAAACTGGGGGAGAAAGGCAGGGTGAGTGATGATTCATTCATTCTCATATCACAAGCAATGGAGGACATCAAACATACAGGTGAGGCAGAAACTCTGAAACAGAGGAAAAGATGCACATATTTCGCACATCCCATAATTGTTCTGTGGCACAAATCATGGGACACTGCAGAGGCCAACATAAATGCTGGTGCCAAAAGATATCAGATAAATTAATGGGAAAAGGAAGTCCATAAGGACCTATGAAATGCAGGGCTGGGGAAGTAACCTTCAGCTCAGGAATTCCCTTACAGCAGATTGCTGGGAGGGTAGAGTACCAAAATGATCACTCTACATTTGCCAGAATCCTCTATTCTTCCCTAAACCAAGAACCTTCTCCTGGCTGTCCTTGGAGATGGGATGCCCAGGGAGATGACCCTTTGGTCTGACATGCTTTGGCCATTTCAGGTTCTCATTACAACAGCTGGCAGCACCAGCCTGGTGTCCCAACTTTTGCATCCAAGTAGGGAGAGCTGTCCCTCCAAAGCTCCTGGGAATGTCTGTAGGAGGGAGTTACCCCTGGAGCAGACACGTGGGGCAGTTCTTGCAGCTGCACAGCACTGAGAGAAGAGGTGGATGTGTGATGAGAAGAGGTGGATGTGTGATGAAAAAGGTGGATGTGTGATGAGAAGAGGCTGCACATTCCCCCAGGTCTGGTGCAACCACAGGAAAAACACTTCAGGTGTGTTCCTGCTGCAGCCCTGCCATGAACAACATCACCTTGACCACAGCATCCCTTGTCTCCACAGCACAGAGGGGTCTCACCTGCTCCAGGGCACCCAGCCAGGCTTGCTGCACAGGAATTGAACCCCCAAGGGCACCATGTGCTGGCATGGGACTGAAGATGGCTTGCTCAGCATCAGGGAGGGTGAAGTTCAAAGTTAGTAAATTCCATTTCTCTGGAAAAAAAGAAAAGCTGCAAAAATAAAACACAATGCACGACCAACTGCCATTGCACCTCAGTGACAAACAGAAAACCAATCAGGATAAATCAAGATTAGATATACCATATTTGCCTGTATTCCCTTCAGCCCCATATTCCTTCTAGCTGCCTGGCTAATCCTCTGCAGATCAAGTAACACGTATGAGTTGGGCTGATGTGGAATGACTGATGGGGACTGTGGTTTTAGCAGTGCTGCTCCACACTCCCTCTCAAGTCATTAATTTTGCTCACCTGACGTGAGCAGTGCTCTCAAGTTGATATTTGTGAGGTAAGTGATGAATTTCCTCTCCTCCTGATAGCTCATTAGGACATGTTTTATTATGAGAAAATTTGCTGAGGAATTAATTATTCAGACAAAAACATTTTTGGGAGCAGCTTTATTTGTTTTTATATTTATTTTACCTTCGATTTATCATTTTTGTGGTCCAAGAAAAATAGCAGCTGCATGTCTAGAAGGTGGCTACCACCTTGCTACCAGTAATGCACTGCTTATTTCTGGAGAGAAGGCACAGAGTCACAGCAGTACCTCTGCAGAAGGATGCCCAGGGAGCAATATGTCTGTATTCTGGGCAGAGAAAACCAGTCCAAATGGTTGCTTTTGAGCCAGCCCTTCAGTCACCCAAAGGCAACTTCTCCCTGATTTACTTTAGCTCAAACAGCTGTCTAAGCCCATTTTACCAAATGGTTTAGCAAATGGAGTTTGCCCCAGGGTTTGGAGTCTATTTTATTCAGACTCTGTTCTATTTTATTCAGACTCTCTGGTCTGTTTTATTATTATAATAATCCATTGTTATTATTATTATTACTATTATTTTATTATTATTATTACAAAACTATTGACCTGTGATATTTGTCCTCTGAAACTAATGGAAAGGATCCATCCATGTCACATATCATCTTAAGATAGTTGATGTAAATAACACTTTTTGGGAGAGGTTTCTCATGGTAATCACTATATTTAAGAAAGCCTCTGCCACTGGTTCAGAAGGATTATAGACAAAGTACCAAACTGTCAGCCACCTGTCAAATCTGCATTTCTTCACAGCTACCACTGCGTCATGAATCTCTCAGGGCATCTCATCTGGGAACATGCTGACATTTTGCCTTTTATTTTTTTATAAGTATCTCCCTTCTGCTAGGAAAGCTGTCTGGTCTGTGAGGAGGTTATGAGCAGAGAGAGTGCCATGCTGACAGACATTAATGGAACATTCAGGAGGCAACTGAATATCATTAATGTGTCCAGATAGAATAACCTCTTTATTTTGATGTCCAAGGAAAAACAAACATATTCAAACATATTCACATCCTGAACTGAACAAGGCCAGGCAGTGGGTAAGATATAATTAATAATAATAATAATAATAATAATTTTTAAAAGGGTGCTTGGGCTTGTCAGAGCATCATTAATGAAAATTTCTGAGTGACATGTGCATGTCAGACTCCACAGCACCTTACAGCCTGTAAGAGCTTTAAAAGCTGGCAGGAATGTGGTCCCAAAAGAGCACATTATTTGGTCATCTGCCTCTGCTGTCCTCTCTTGAGGATGACAGAGGTAATGACAAGGGTAGGACAAACTCTGGTAATGCTCTGATCCCAGGTTCTGCACAGGTGAAGAGTGCATTGGAAAAACAGGCTTCAGGAGGGAATGTGTATTTTCCTGTGGCACCACAGAGATATTAGAAAGGCATGGGAGAGTTGGAGACTACTTTAAAAAATAAAAGGAATGAGAGGGAGGGGGAAAAAGATGACAGAAGAGAGATCAGCAAATTAGGAACCCACAGTGTCCAAGCAATCAAAACCCAGCCTGAGGGTAAATGTAATTCTGCCCCACTTTAGATTAAATGGGGTCATTACATATGACATCAACATCTTACATCTGCAGCTTAACCTGTGACTGCCAAAGGCTGCAATGTCACCATATCCAGAAGTCAAGCAGTCACTGAGGTCTTGTGTATCTGAACAGCTGTGTCTGCTTAAAACTCTTCAGAGCTTGTACCTTCTGTACCTACAGGCATTCACACCCTAAAGCCCTTTGCATGCTGCACCACAGTTTGTTGCAGTGTTCTGCTCTATTTGAACTGCTTTTTTCTACCTGTACAATTACTGGAAGGCACTATTTCCCTTGGTTAAAAGGCTGTGCTGTGCCTCTTTCCATTGTCCCTGCCTGTTCTGAGGCACAAGAGGCACTGAGCAGAATGGGCAGGTGAGGTTGTGCCTCACCAGCCACACAGCTGATGCCTGATGATTTTTGCCTTTTCTTTTTTATAGACCCTTTTTTATTTTCATATACCCTTTTATATATTTTTATACCTTTTATATATCCAGTGTATCCTCTATACCCTTAACCTACATACTTGTAATTTTTGCAGACTGATATTCTAGCTTAGTTTTGGAGTTCTGTAAGGCAGAAAGACCAAACATTCACAGAGGCCAGAGAGATCTATGCTGCCAAAAACTCAAGGTTTCAACCTAGGTTGAAAGTTTCTCTCTGGAACATATTTTGTAAACTGGACTCTAGCCTCATTTGGGGGGGGTGGGGGGGGTTGGTTCTTTAGAATAGGGAGACATTACTTCATTTATTAAGTTTCTTATTGGGGAATTCTAGATAGATATGCTAATTTGCAAAGTCCATAAAATTGTATACACATTATACATGTGTGCATCTCGGTTTGTTCCACCTTTGAAGAGCTGTGCACCTAGGATCCTATTAAAATACCAAGGTAAAACCCTTTTACCCATTGAACCATGTCTGCCTCATAATTCTAAGACCAGCCAAAAGGCAACACGGCAACAAAGACCTTTGTACTGTCCATGTCCCATTCTCTGTTTCTACCACTTGCAGAAAAGTGTGTTTAACCAGGGTAATTCATAAGACGTGCAGAAATGTAGCAGCAGTTTTGGGGAAGATCTCAAAGCTGTTTTATTCTGAGGCCTTTACTGGTGACAGACACTTTGCAGAAAGGACTGTGGCCCCAGAATCTGGTGTAGGCAACACCCAGTGCTTGCAGCACTGCTATTCCAACTCTGAACCTGTTGAAAATGATATTCAGGGTTGGGGTTTTTTTCCCTGAAGATTACTGAAACAATTCCCAGCTCTAATATGACTCTGAAACTTAACTTTAGCCTTTGCTGATTTGGTTTTCCTTGTAAACCCGTTTATATGTGCAATGACTAATTTGAATCTTAAGACTGAGTCCTTTCCTAGGGGAATTTTCAAGGTCAGTAATTAAGGACCTGTCACAAAGACACCAGAAAAGAAGAAAAAAAAAATCTTTCTAAATCCCATCATGGTTTTAAATGACCTGTTGTGATTTAAAAGGGTTTAGGGTACAGGGGAAGACATATCACAGAGTATCTCTGCTGTTCACTCTAATAAAATGTAAATCGAATCACATTTTAGGGAAAAAAATAAATAAGCATTTCAAACCCTTATCCAAGTAACTGTGTGCTACAAATCAGCATATCTCAATTAGTTCCATCTCTGCTTCACAACTTTATACCAAAGGAGGTTCTGACCCACCTGTCTTCAGCAGCTCCTGCTCCACTCACAGAAGCACATACTAAGAGCAGCTAATGGGTAACATGCCAATTAAGAACATGGAGTTGCTTTATGTGTGACATATTGTACCATGCACTGATTTTTAATCTGCTCATACCAGCATTTGTCATGCAGGCTGAAAGTCTGGTGTGAGAAATAGCCTCTTCATTTTCCCTGACAACTATTAACACCGAGCCAGTCTTCAGTGCTCGTGCCGCAGGCAAACGCTCCTGCCAGAAATAAATGCAAAGACTGGGGAGAGACGCTTTGCAAAATTAAACTCTGTCTCAAAAGTGAATAAATCAGGGCAGAGAAGCTCATCCTTAATTCCTGGAGACAGGAGGAACTTCATGGTGACTGTTTACCTGTGATGAGGCAGCAAGCAAAAAACCCAAAATGTTAGGATGTGGGTTTGCTGCTGCCTGTAACTGGGGTAATGCAGCTGTAATAGGGGAAACTAGACTTGAACTGATTCTGGAGCCACAGAGATGAGTTTCCATATTTTAGCCCAAGACCAAAGTACCTGCCAGCTAGCCCACACAGCTTTTCCTGCTCGTGGATGCTGCATATGGATCACTTGCTGCCACCGGATTTAGTTATTGTCAGTCAAGAGAAAATTGGATAGATCTACTTGTTTTGCAAACAATAAACCCATGGGCTTTCTGAAGGTCAGAGGGTTCCTAAATATCTTGTGTCATTAGTGCTTTCTTGTCATTAGCCTCTCTTGTAACGTTATGAGGTGTTTGCAAAACATGGTCCTAAGGAGCCTACAGAAACATTAAAGGCTCAACTATTTATTACCCTTCTCATTAGGGTATTATTTGTCGTCATGTACAAAATGATATGGTGGACGTTTAGTTTAAAGCTCTGTACAGGGAGGAAAACACCCACAGCTTGGATAAATCCTGAGCATCCCAGAAGTTACTTCATGGCTGAGACAGAGCTGTATTAGGGGTCATTATTGCCAAAGGCCTCAGAGGGTCTGTAGGATGCTAGGAAAAACAAAAGGTAAGAAAAAGAAGAAAGAGAGACAAAAGATGAAAGAGAGAAAAAATAAGAAAGAGAAGAAAAAGAAGAAAAAGAGGAGAAAAAAGAAAAAAGGTTAGATAAAACTAGAATAAAACAATGATGAGTAAATCAGACATTCACAAGATCTCAAAATTAACTACTTTGTAGGTTCAAACAGAGGTCCCACCTTACGTGAGGGATATATGCAATTTACAGTGATCAAAGCAGAGCTTTGAATACCTGACACAGGAGATGAAATATAAATATGTGATTTGTGAAATAAAAAGACAACACCAACAATAATGAGACATCAAAATAGATCTGAATGTCACACTCCTGGGTGCAACCATAATGATACCTTCTCTTGTGACAGAGATGAAAAGGCAAGGAATACAAGCTCATTGTTGTAACAATTACTTTAATAAGCATGTAAAACAGATTTAATGGGGGCTTTGCTGTTTGTTGTCATGTTTGGTATTCACCTTCTTTGTTGTTGTTCAGAAATTGATAAATAATGCCTTTTATTAAAATGCACAGTTTGAGGAAGGTTTTCAGAAGGTGCCCTGTGATGTTTGGAGGTTTCACTTGCAGTGCCTCTACACAGTACCAGGCAGAACCATTTGACTGCCTGCACTCTGAACTTGCCAATTTAGGGCCAATTTAGCTAATATTTCCATTTTAGAGTCTCCTGCTAGGACCTACTAGCCAGGACATGGCTTGCAGAGCAGAGGCAGTCTGTGTCCAGCCTGCCTGGCAGGGAGATCCATGAACATCTGCATCCTCTGCTGCTGTGTCCTAACACTTACCCTTCCAGAATGGGCAACTGAACAACCTCCAAAAATAACCCTTTCTGGGAAAATCATTTTGAGAACAGAAAAATGCAATGTTCCAAGTATCAATAATCTTGGCCCAAAAGATTTCTCTTATTCAAAAGCTTCCAACCACAGTACAACCCAATTCTGTGGGAACTGCAATCCCTACCTCTCCCCAAAAGTGCATGTCACAGGGGAAATGACAAAACAGCCAAGGAAAATAAACTAACAGAGCAACTGTTAGTGAGGGAGCTGCAGGAGGTCTAAATAAATCACTTAACATCAATTTCTCCTGCTGCAAAGGCCAGAAATGTCCATTGACAACAGCTGGCTGAACTCACCCAGCTGCTCTTTTCCTGTCCAACTCCCAAGTAAATTTTTGTTGTTTATAAAAATTCTCTGTACTTGCTATAAGTCTGAAATTTGTCTCTTAATTAGGAAGTTTCTTCATTCTGGAGAAAATGCTATATAAATGTGAAATACTTTTATTAACATTTAATGGAGAATTGAGTGTGATATTGACACTAGGAAATGGACTGTATTATTTTCATACTGCAATATGCAAATATACTCATTGTTATTGCAGATTAGGAGACTGAATTTGCTAATGCTTTTTAATAATGCTTATTATATTTCTCTGACAAAAATACCCATTAAAATACCACTTAAAGAGCATGAAGACTGCAGACATCTGAAATTAATTCTGATTTTTTTTAGAAAGCAAGTTTTAAAAATTCAAATCTGCATTTTTCTGTTTTTACAAATAGCCCACCAAATCAATATTTCAGGAGAGTGAATCAATATTTCAGAACACTGTGATATAAAATAAAAAAAAATTGGTCTATTAACATCTTTTTATTAGCGTGTCAATTGCAGTGCACAAAATTTGCACATATGGGTAAAGAAATTGTTTCCTGAAAATGTGCAAATTGCTACTTCACTGAATGTAAATGAAGTGCTAATTGCTCTTTGCAAACAATATTTATGCAAATTATGCCCTACCATTACATTGCAGTGTGGAGTTTACATTTACATTTGATGCATTTTTTTCTCCATCCATTTGACAGTCCCTGGACAACAGGACTTGGGATATTACTCACTTTTTTTTTCAAGACATTTTATGAAGACATGAATGGGTGAAGAATGGGAAAGGACCTGCAGGCAGTAATATATCATGACCTAGAGGGGCAGAAGATCTAAATCTGTTCTGTTATTCTGGCTCATCATTCACTAAGCAAAGTATTTGCAATAAATGATTTATATCAAATTTGCCTTTTATTCTGCTTGCCTTTTGACCTATGATACATTTGGAAATTCTATAAAAAAGCCATTTAAATAAAAATGTCTGCTCTCTAAAACAGAAAATAATTTAAGTAGCTGAGGCCATCAGACCAAATACTGAATTCAAAGGGATATGTTTGATCATGGGGATTTTTTAATTATATTAACTTGGTGTTAATTTTCTTTCTTTGTTTCTTTCTTTTTCTTTTTTGTTTTCCTATAAATATCCATCATTAATTTGGAGAAATCAACACACCTTATCTACAATTTCACTGTCATAAGCAAGAAGAGCCTTGAATCAGTTGAAGGACATCCACTTTGTAATATTCATGAACATCAACTGGAAATTTTCATGTTGAAACCTCTAAAATACCCTATACCGTTATTAATATTGCATTTCCTGAGGTGAAATTCTCCTACATTTGATATTATTCATTTCCCCACCACCTTCATAGAATCACATAACAGTTTAGGTTGGAAAAGACCTCTAAATTCATGAAGTCCAACCATTAACCCAGTACTGCCAAGCCCATCCAGGGGGTTCAGATTAGCCTGAAAAAAAAAATTCAGGCTAATCTAAAATTTGTCCTCTGCTTTAAAGTCCTCCGATGACCTTAACAATGTTTAATCCATTAACCATTTTGGTTTCTCACACACACCCAATCTCTTCTTCCTCTCAAGAGGGATGGGTAACAGAAAACTTCTTCCTTTTCCACAGAGGTTTCCATGATGGTTACTTGCACTTCCCTTAGGAAATACTGTGTCTCCCTATTGCTGGCAGAGAGAGGCTGTGGAATATAGCTCTTTTCAGGGAAAAATAGAACCTCTTCCTAATAGAGCCTTAGATATTGCTTCTCTGTCTCCAGAGCTATCCACTCAGGGGCTTTCCAGGGAAATTCTCAAACATCCCTCAAACTTAGCTCTAGTTCAGCAACTGTAATTTTTTAGGAGTTGGGCACATAACTGAGTTCCTCTGGCTCAGTGAGTTACCTCAGTGGCTAAGCTGCAGCAGCCACTTCTGTCCATACCCTTGAAACGTTTTAATTCAAGTTTTCCTGAGAGTGCTTTCAGCTAATGTGTTTTACACCAAACACATCTCCTTCCTCTTTCTCTGTGTCCTCATCACCTATGCCGAATGCAAACTGCTGCTCTCTTACCTGCACCTGGGAACCCAGGTAGATGCTCACCTCTTAAGTGCTGGCCTGATTTCAATTTTCCCCTGATAACAACATTCTGCCTTCAGTGAGTCAGACTCTGTTTATGATCACATTTTTAATTACTCCAGGGAACATATGTTAATACTCATTCATCTTCAGATTGAGGAACGCTGTAAGAGTCGGGAGCCATATGGCTCCCATCTACAGAGAGGGAAAAGGTGTGTCAAATTCCTCACTCCATTAGCTCCCAACAAGATTAAATTTACATCCAAGGCTGGGCACAGCTTTGGTGCCAGCAGGATGAGGGCTGGAACCTGCAGCCAGCACAGCATGGGCATCCCTCCCTCCGAGCTGCAAGGTTCTCCAAGCATGGATAAGATCACTTCAAGCCCTCTCTGCCACCCCCAGGGCAGAAAGCACGACCTGGATGCCCATAGGACCTGCTTCAATAAGTTATTAAATTTAGGCATGTCGTGTCTCAAATGCTCATGAGCTGCTTGAGCAGTCTGTGTAATGGGGTGTATGAGCCTGTTTTCTGGGGGGGGGATGTCTTTTTGGGGCCAGGAAAGGGGTGTGAGCAGAGAGAATGAGTTGCAGCCTGGGGAAGAGTCACTGAAGGTTAAATTCCTCAGGCTTATAGCCATGGATTAGAGGCTTCAGAGTTAGTTCCTTCTACTCCCTGGGGTTTAAAGACAATTGTTGGGAACAGCAGCTTTGGCATTTGTCAGTCCAGGTGCACTGAAATGCAAAATTTGTCCTTAAAGACAAAATCAGCACCTTCTCAGCAGGTGAATAACACTGAAATAATACTACATCTAGTAACAGTGAGGAAACACCACATGTAGTCACATCCCCATCCCTGTCATTTTGAAATTGTTTTGCTCTGGGTTTTCTTTTGCTGTCGAGGAAGACACTATACAAGGAGCAACCCCAGGTCCAACTCTTTCTCAGGCACCCAGGACAGAAGTGCTGACAGGATTCCAACTGAGGGCTCATAACTGGCAAATAAAGAGGTTGTAGAGGTGTCACCAAGGGCACACACTTTGAACTTCAGGTTTTTATTACTGGTGGGGATATGTGAGAAGACAAGGATGTGGTTTCCTCTCAGAACTGAGACTGAATTTCTAGTGTTGGCACTTGGGGAGGAACAAGCCCAAACAAATCCTTGGGAACACACAGCATCTCATCTGGCAATCAGAGGAATACAAAGCATAATGCTATTTTTAAATCAGATTTTCCGAGAGCAACTGCTGTTTAAAATACACATATAAATAGCAATCCCTAAAGGCTGACAATGTTAGTCTCCTGCTGAACCAACAGCTTCCAAATAGTTTGTAGAAGGCATCAGATTCCCTGATACCTCTCACAGTGGTGCAGAAAGAATCTCATACACACTCACAGGCAAAGCAGCTATTTGGGATTTGTGCCTTGGCCACTGAGAACAAGCTCTGACCCACAGTGCCCAAGTGAGAGGGAAATACGTGTCTCCCAGTCACGTGAATATTTTATTATCCCATGACAAGGCCTCCACTCTCATCGCCCTGGAGCACAGGGGATGCTGCCAGCTCCACACTCAGTGCTGGCTGTCAGTGTCCCAGCACATGCCAGCTCTCAGCAGCATCACCCCTCTGCTGCCAGCATGGAGACAGGAAAGTCTGAAGAGATGGCAAGCATAAAACAGGTCCTCCTCAGTGGATATCTGATGGTGCTTCACAATTAGGATTCTCTAATTCAGTGTCTCTTTTCCCTCTGAGAGCAACCTGGATAAGGATGCTCTCCCTGCATGGATTGCTATCTGCTCCCCACAGTGCACCAGGAAAGCAGCTTCAAACCAAAGCAACCTCACCTTCTTTCTTATTTTGCTAAAGTGATTCAGGATTTCAGGTTGTCAATAGTCTTTTTTTTAAATAAATCAAGAGAAGGGCCTAAAGAAGTAGTGTTCCAGTGACAGTGGACTCATGGCTGACACCACTGTGGAAGGCATCAGCTTCTATTATTTCTTGGTACACCTTTTTATACCCTTTCTTCACAGGCAAATCAGATATTTCTTATTACATTACAGTTAGTTAGCAGATTATCCACAGGTGCTTTTTCTAATCAGTCATACACATTCACATTCTCTGCTTCATTCTCTAACAAAGTTGTTTTTCCCGCTTGTTTAGGGGCACAGCTGTAGCTTATTAAGGTTTAGGTTGCTCACAGCCTTTTCCTATCTTAGCACATTCCAGTGATCCAGGCGTTGTGAGGGAGGTGTTGGATGCCCAGCCAGCAGTGGAATTTCCCACCCCACAGGAGAGTCCATGGTGCCTCTGAGGAGGCAGGAATGGGATGCCTGAAAGCTGAGAGCATTGAGTGAGAAGCTTTTTGAATGAATGACAACACCCTGAATTTCGTTGCTGTTGTGGTAAGTTCTGACCACTGGGAGAAGAATTACCTGGTGTGGTAAACACCTCCCATCTCCCTGATGGTATTTCTCTAAATGGACAGTGTGAGTACTGCAGAGGCTGTTCCCATTGCCCATCTTTCCCCTGCCACACTGCAATTTTACTGCTTTGTTTGACTGCAACAGAAATTAACAAAAATGTGATGCTGGTAGTGCTGCTTTGCTGATGTGACTCAGGGTCTTCAATCTAGTGATAAATCCTCCAGTGTAGGTTATAATTTGGAGACCAACTCTGTCAAAACCCAGCACAAAAAATTCCAAGACATTATGTAATTAATATAATTTATTCAAATGACAAATTAGACCGCATGGTCTTATTTATTCCATTAAGGACTGCCTCTTTTATCCAATTCCATTTCATAGCTGTAATCCTGGAGATGTTTTAAAACAAATATGTAACCTACTCATCACTGCTGGCAAACATCCACCAAAATCCAAATTTAGCCTTGGTTTTAGTCTTGGAACAAACATAAAAATGACCTGTTCCCAAAGGATGGGGTAGCTTTAATTAGCCTTGATTTTTAGTATTTTACAGGACATTATTTTCCAAAAGCCACTGTCTGTCTTGTAACCTTTAAATTTCCAGGCTATATCAGTCATAGGCTACAAATCATCTGCCTGAGCTCAGGAACTTCACCTTTTCCTCAGTGTACCTAGCGAAGGTTGGACAGAGTCCCATATTGTTCCTTTAGAGGACAGTTTGTTCTTCTCTTCCAATAATTTCCAGGAGACATTCACCATGGCTGGTAAGGGCTACAAGCCTCAGTAAAGCATCTTTTCCCAGAGTATTTCCTTGGCCATCAAAACAATTCCACCACAAGGCTGCCTTGCAGCATCCCAAATGTTGTCTTCTTAACTAAACTGTGCAGAGGTCACTTTTTCTCTTCCTTAGAGGGGAAGAAAGTGGAAATAGAGAAAAATGCATAAGCTACAAGGACTGTCAATGGCTAAGGACCAACTTGAGATGTGCAACAGAAAATTTGCCTCATAAAATCATATTGGCCGTTGACAGAAAATGTAAAACCTTACTAGACTTCCCTTCGCATCCTCCCTCACTGTGTTTTTATTTTCCCCACAACAGTAAATAGCTGCACTTCACCCCCACATACAGAACATTTAAAACAATTTCAGTGATGATTTCTGTTGGCTGAGCTTTGTGTTTTATAAGTTTCTTAGTCTCTGTAATCAACTGCTTGTGGAAGAGACCACATTACTCAAAAGACAAGGATTAATTAAATATAAAATACTCCAAATTTGCCCATCTGAAGGTTTGTTTGTTTTATATAAGGTAATTCAGGCAGGTTCCACTCTATTTAGTTTTTTTTTCTCCTCACCTTTCTTTTGTATAAATCTTCCTTGCTCCATAGGATGCAGGGCATGAATATAAAACCTTTCATGCAAAGTAAGACAGCCTTGAAGCTTATTTCCACCCCAGATACTAGCAGTGTGGCAGTAAAAACCCCCATTTGGGAGACAGAGGAAAGGAAGAGATATGAACAAGAGGCTGGCATTTCCAGAATGCCTCCCACCTTTCCCATTTTCAAAGGAAACTTCAAGATCTTTGGTTACCCACTGTTTCAGAATAAAAATGTCTGAATGAAAGCAAATACCCTTTTCCAACCTGCTCTAATAAGCAGCTATGAGGTAACTACCTTTGCTAGTCAGGGACTGAGCTCCTAAAGTACCTTCTTGCACTCCTGGCAAGGAATCACTTTTGCTGTCATTGTTCCTGAAGCAGAATTCATATGAGAAATGCTCAGAAAGCTTCCTCAGCGTGAGTTGGGTTTTGTAATTTTTATGGTGCTGTCGTCATTTCAAATAAAAAGATTTTAGCTGAAAACACAGAGCTGTTCTTTGTGTCTAGGAAACATAATGCTACAGTATTTTCTTTGACTCTAAATGTACACCTATAAATACCTTTACCAGGCACTCAGCACATGCTATTGTTTCTACCTCAGCAGCAGAAACTGCCTCAGATTTGAACCTTGGAAGCCAGGGAAATGTGAAGTGGATACAGAAAAGGAGCATATTTCTCTCCAGCTGACAACTCAAGGTTATTTCTGAAGTAAATAACGTGTTGCTAAAGAGATTTCTTTCTCTTTTCTGATAATAAAGTTGCAGCATGCTGGATTTGACTGCTTCTCATTACAGCAGAGCTGAACAGGTCAGAGGGTGGGCAGGTTCAATTTGTTGTTTTGGTGTGGGAGTGCCAAAGAGCTTCTTTCTGTTATGCTGAGGGAGTTAAACCTTCAACCTCCACAAGAGCAGACCACACAGGTTTGGCAGAAGGCAGGCAAATTCTATAGGCTTCCATTCATGCAAAATACCTCCTCATTTCCATGGGTTATAAAAGTTGGAGAAAGGGTTGGAGATCAAAATTTCAAAGCTCTAAGAGCCTTTACAACCTTAAAGGATGAAGAGAAGCACTCAGAGTTCTCTCTGCTGTGACAGGACAGCTGTGACAGAGTGTTCAAGCGTAGCTGAGAGCAGCTGAACACCCCACGTCCTGTTTTGAGCAGTTGGGCAGCATCTGACTGACTGACAGATGTCTTTTACTGATGTCCAGAGACACAGAACAAGTTTTCTTCTGCACCTTACAGGCTTTTCCTGTAAAAGAAAGAATATATCACCCTTCAGGTTGTGGTGTCATATCACCCCCTTCACAGCAGAGTGCCAGGAAAGAACTAAAGGTGAAGATTTATCTCTGGGATCATTCAGCAGAGGCACAGAGTGACAAGAGAGCATTGCACATACAGAAAAGCCTCCTGTGAAGGAGTTTGTATCACCCTTTTTCTCCTTTTCTGCAGATTTTGCAGTTACTAATGAAAAAGCACCAACAGGCTGGCCCTGCAATGCAGCTCACCCAGCAAAGTCTGGTGCTAGCCCCAGCCTGGGGCTGGAGCCCTGCAGGGGGATAACTGCACCCAATTTCCCCATCACGGGAAATGGCAGAATTGCCCTCTTCTGGGAAAGCAATGGGATTTTCTGTGCATTGCAGGGCTGGTGTCTCATCTGGGAGTCACCATCTGGGGGAAGAGGACAGGGAACAGTGCAGCCACAAGGCCACCACAGCCCTGCCCTGTGGCTGCTGCTTCAGCCCCGAGTCACCAAGAGAGGCTTCTGACATCTGGGCTTTCCTCCCTGTGAGTCCCAGTCCTCAGCTCCAGCACTGGAGGGGGTGAAGGACTTTGCTATTAGTAAAAGGTCAGATCAGGAAGGCTATTAAATTAACGGATAACAATGAAATGGAAAAAGACAGGATCACTGGAGGTCGAAGATGTGGAAGGAGCAATTCCTGGATGAATTTTTTTAGAGCATTCCTAGGTTGTGTGGAAAAAAACAATTAAGTGGTCTACTTACAGTATCTAATGTTTTAAGTTTGCTTTAATAGTCCTTTAGATCATTATGATCAGTGCTGCAAGTGCATAAATATCCCCATCTCTTCAACATTTTCTTCTTGACAGGTTAGTTTTCTACCCACAGAGATATTGATGAGATGCTTTTGTGCTCCAGATATGTGCATTTTTCTGCATTTTCAAATAGGAACCACCATTATCTTTTTGCAAGCTGAATATTTTTTATACATCATTTACTAGTGACTAATGTGTGCTTCAGCCATGGGCTCCAAGGACTGTCATTTATCTTCCATAATGACCACAAGTTCTTAAACAACCAGCAACCTACTGCCTGCAAAAGATGATCACAGAATACTCTTAGTTACAGGAAACAGAGGAAAATGCATATTTTGCTTTGGAAACAACAACAACAAAACCCCCTTATTTCTCTTGTGTGAAATGCAATACAAAATAAAAGAAGGTTGTAAATATTGCCAAAATGCACAGGGCTTTTTTTCTGTTCCTGAAGTCAATTTTCTCATCTGCAAAAAACCCAACAACGTAACTCCAGTGAAAATCAAAAGAAGCCTACAACACTAACCTTTCTGACGTGCTGAGTGCCTAGCATTTCTTACTGCCACTGAGTATTTTCTATATCAAGTTACAAGCAGCTCTACTTGTATGTTCTATTTAGGACAAAGCCACTATAGCCAGAGGACACAAGATACTAATGTTAAGCCAATGCTTCCATATGAAAGCAAGTTGGATGCAGTTTTCTGCAGCAGAAGATGTATCCTTCAAAGCAGTCAGATCAGCCATACAGCCTTTCAGTGCCCTGCATTGCAGCAGCTGGGCAAGTTTGTGCCAGAGCATGCTGCCACATCTCCTGGATGGAAGGTGACAGGCAAGGAAATCTCCCCTTGGGTCTAACATGAGCAAGAGTGACAGTACTGCAGACAGAGCTCACCCTTCAGGCCACACAAGCTGAATTTCAGGAGCTCTGCCCAAGCTATGCCAGTCAGAATGCTAAAGAAATAAATCCTGGGCAGTTCCATGGGTGGTAGGAAGCTTTTGGGAATTACAAAGATGTTGTATTTCCAACTGTTGTCTGAGTCATTCCCAGTGACGCTATAAGCTCATTTTTCATGTGTTTCTAATGATTTCAAATGCTCTATTTGGCCTTGATTTTCATGGGAAGGGATCTCAGTGCTTGTTTAGATGTCTTCTTATAAGCATTTCCTCTTCTACAGTTTTACTGGCAGCTCAACAAATAGTTTCCCTAGTGCCAAATAAGTTCCAGCTACGCAACAATTTTTCCACATGCTTTCAGATGCTATAAAACAGCTTTATCTCCATTCTGTGTCTTGGGGTTGAGTTATTTTTTAGTATCTTTCCTCCTATTAATAAAAAGCAATGGAGTGATAAATGTGTATTTTACTCAATGCATGTATCTTGCTACTTCCAAGGGCTCAGCCAGCCCCTGCTGCGTGCAGGCTCTACTCAGCCTCCTCCTGTCAGCAGGAAAACCTACTGAGAGCATCACCCCAAAACCTTTTTGTCAGTGCCATCACCAGGTGAAGGGGCAGGTTCTCTGCAGGGAGAGACCAGAGCCAAATTAACAGAAACCTCTTTCACTGATTTGGAGACATTACCCTTCAGTAATGTTCACAGAAAGGCAGTATATCTTTCCCTGTCAGGTGTGCATAGAATCAGTAGTATTATAGATAATATTGACAACAAATTACTACAAAAATGGCCACACTTTACCTGTGTAAACTTGGCCAATTTTTGGTTTGAAGTACTTCACAGCTTGATATGGGACCAGATTCCAGCTGATTGCTGATATCCCTAAATCCTTGCCCTATCCACCTTTCCATACCTGTCTGCACAAGCCTGTCTATACTAGAGACCTATGTCTGATAAAAACCCAGTGTTTTCCTACCTACACAGACACCATTCATTGCTTTTGGGTGCAGAGGTCCACAGCACAGTAGATTAAGATGGACATTTTCTAAACTGATTTGTAATTCAGAATGATTCATTTACAGGTTATATACCCACAATATCTGTGAGAGATCAAAGAGATCTGATTTTCAGCATCTGGGAATTAGGAAAGTTAAGTTTATGGCAATTCAGTGTCCCTGAAATAAACTTTTCCCATCTTTAAAAGTTAGTGATTGGAAAACATAATTGCAGTGAAGCATGTGTTCATATCAGAGCCTGTGAGTGTGTTTGCCCAGGTGTGCTCCTCCAAAATACAGTCACTGATAAAGATAGATGGCTTTTGACAAGGAACATCAGTCATTTTCAGAAATCTGATGAGGCAACTGTGTGCTCAAATGGCTTTGCATGAGCCCAACAAATGCTGAGCTGGGAGAATATCCTTGCATTTCGTAGCATCAGTAACACGTACCTTGGGAGCATTTAATCTATAGTATCAACAGTATTTATGGTGTCTGGAGTTTTACATGGCTAAAGTAATTACTATGATAAATGCCAGCAATATTTTAAAATTAACATTGAAGTTTCTTTCCATTTAGAAGCAGAAGACACTTAATTGGCAAAGATGGGATCACTGTAAATTCTTTTGCTATTCAGGGTCTGATTTTGCGTAGCTGATGCATGGAGGGAACTGTATTTTCATCCTGGAGTCAGTTGGTTTTCTTGATTTCTGGAGTGCTGGAGTGACCAAAAGATAAGCTCTTTCTTTCAGTGAAAATTAGTAATTTCACAGTCAGCTTGACTGTGTTGTGTGATCATGCCTTCCATTGGGGAAGGGAATTTCTATTTCAGAGAACAGCCAAAGGATGCGAAATCTTTTCTACCTTCATGCTTTTAAATCTACTGTGAAGTCAAATGAGCTAAGAACTATTTCTTGGCAGTAAGAGAATTTTGGGGAATACTCCATTATCTCTGCAAAAGACACAGAACAGGAAACTCTTCACTGCTCTTAGTTCATCTGTTTCCAGGAAGATCTACAGCTGCTTAAACTCTGGATAAAAAAAATAAAAATAAAAATAAAAATAAAAAGAATGGTTTCTTTCTTTTGCCAAACACTTGATCCTGCCTGTAGCACATCCCTGTCCCATCCTTTAGGGTCACAGCCTGTAGGCATGAAATCCCTTGCAATCAGGGGAGTATTGCTAACATAAAAACTGCATTACAAAGTGAATATTAAGTTATATACAGGAATAATTTCCACTCCTCCCACTTTACCACCAGTGAATAAAAGAATCCCATCTTTCACAGCCTTGTCAAAGAGCTATGGGGAGAAAATTACAGGACATTTTCTATAGCAATTCAGGAAAGAGATCCCCACTATGCAAATAAAACTGCTGTTTCAAAATGAGTGAAATTTCAGGTGTTGAATGGAGTCAGCTGATACCGGATATATATTCAGCTACAAGATCTTCATTTAACCTGAACAAAAACTGCAGGGCCTTTCCCCCTTTTCCTCAGAAATTACTCCTGTTTTGCATTCCAGAACACTTGTCACCCTGGTGAATATTAATTAAAACTTGCAACTAATTAAAATGTCAATTAATTTCTTTATTTTAGTCTTCAGGGTAATCTTGTATTCTGTGCAAGACAGAGCATCGAGTGAGCTCAGGAGAATGAAAAAGAACAAATTTCAGTGTAAGTGCTGCACTGTGGATCCTGGAAGAAGTGAATGTCTGGCCAAGGGGGAGAGAGAGGTTCCAGGGGTTGTATCCATGATGTCAGGCAGACCAGCACATTGCACAGTTTGGGGACCACCTCTGGCCAATTTATGAATTCCAGCTCTGATTTTATGAGCACTCTGTGCATTCATGGGCTGTGATGGTCATTTGTTATAAGGTCACAGCTTATCTTAGAGAGATGGGATTGCAACTCAATGCCCATCTCTCAAACAGGAGGTGGTCAGGACCATGCTGCAGCAGAGCAACATCTGTTTATGGCCTCAGCAAAACTATCTTTATGGACCTGAATTCTACCAGGGTAGAAACCAAGCAAGAAATCACCATTTTGGCTACAATGACCACAAGGCAGGAAGAGCGTAGAAGGTGAAACTGCAGGTTTTTGTTTTCAACTGAAGCTGAAAACTTTTTGAATCAAGGGAAATGTGAATGAGGGAACAAACTGCAAGAGTAAGCAGAAGTACAGTAGTTACCCCAACAAGCATGTGCAAAGGAGTAATTTTGGGATAGCAATAGCTTTGCTCTTTGGTATAGACTTATCCCAGGTGTTGCTGAAACAAAAAAGATATGTCGGTGTGTTTGCATACGGAAATTGAAAAGCAATTAACTTTCTATCCAAAATGTCACCATGGGAATCATATTCTTTTTGTATTTAATGTGGGAATTCTGATCAATCCCTTCCACAGACACTGTTGCTAATCTTTAACTTGTTTTGAAAGGAGAACACAAATCACAGCATTAGCCGTGGGAGTTTTATATCATACAGATGAAAATTCCCATACATGTAAAATCAACATATTGACACCTTGTTTACCTGGAATTGTTGACTCTCTATTCTGTTATTGTTTAATTTCCTTGCAAAGTTTCTCAGAAACCCCACTTATTGTATCATGCTTCCTCCTCTTCCTCTCCAGGGACAGGTCTTTCCAGATCAAGGCAAACAATGAGTTTGCACAGCATCCTCACCACACACAATGAAAACATGATGAAATGCTGCTTTGTAGACCTTTCCTGTCAGCTCACACCAGTGATTCTTTTGAGAGACCTGCTTTTTAAAATGTTCTTTTGCCTTTAATAATAACTGGCCACAAAATGCAGTGCAATATAAACACAGCCTTTCCTTCTCTGTTTTGTGTTTTGCTGCAGTATTTTTCTAAACCCGATTACATCATCACCACAAATAGGATTTTTAGTACCAAAAAAAGTCAGAAATATGAATTTTGTATCTAAGTAAGTCACCTTGACTTACTCACTCTGTCAACAGGCACAGAAACATTCCCAAGATATCACTGGTCTCATTCTAAAATACATTATATGAAAGTTGGTCTTAAATACTTTCCTTCTGTTCACTGTAGCAGAGTCCATGCATGACCAGCTCTGAGAAAGACACAGACCTAACAGGCCAGGTGTCAGGAAACTTTTTCTAAGAGTCTTTCCTGGACAGAGAAAATCCAGGAACCAGCTTCATTTTTGCTTCTGATTTCGCATCTATCATGTCAGCTCTCTAATGGCTGGGTTTCCCACAATACAGGAAATTAATTTGAGAAAAAATCCATAATTGCTTTTCTTTCTGCTCATTTTGGCTTTTATTCAATGCAGACATAAAAAATAATTGGAGGTTTCTAAAGTGGTTTGTTCTAAAGTTCAGACTGTCCACTGGTGTGGTTACAGGTCAGCAAGCAGAAATTGTGTGTTGGATTTGTCCATGTACAATTTCATTCAGGAGTTACATTCATCTAACAGAGAAAAAAAAGGGCATCATATCCTAGGGGACATTAGTCCCAAAGACCACTAGTGGGTTTCTCGTAGCAAGACCAGTGTTAAATGTTTCCAGATGGAAAGAGAGGAGATGCTGTTACAAATCGTGGCTTTTTAACTTTCAAAGCCTGAAATGGGAGATCTGCTCAAACCAGCACTGCTGCTGAGAAAGGCACATAAAACTGGACTACATTAGGTGCTTCTGAGTCTGAGTTTTAGGGGCTGAGCATTCACAATTGCTGCATGTAAAATTCCAGCTGGGATGTCAAAGGATTTCATTAGCAGCTAGCTCAGTGGATTGGTTGGCAGATCCTTTCATGCGTATCCAAAGGCATAATATGCATTTTGCACACAAAAAAATGGGGTTTGCGAGTTATGCCGCAATTTACACCAATCTCCCTGCAAACTGGAGGCCAAGGTAGCTGGAGATTCCCAGAGTGCAGTTCAGGCTGTGTGTTCCTTTTGCTGTCACCTCTGAGTACTCCCTGTCCCCACAGGTTTCTTTCCTGCTCTTTTGAGGCAATCCACCGTGACAATGCCCACGGAGCAGTGGGAAAGCAAAGCACGGATTGTCTTGACAGAACTCTTTAAATAAAGTCAATTGAGTGGAAAAGTGAGTATCTGCCTAAGGCTCCTCACTCAGGAAGGACCCAGACTACTTTGATGCACATTCTTATAACAGCATTTGTCCAAGTTTCCTCCTGTGATAGCAAAGAACGACTGTAATTGGGGAGGGCAGAGCAGCAGATTAGCACACAGCACACTGAATAACATCCCAACATCTGCTGTCACAGATTTGCTGACAGCTGTTTCTGCAGAGTAGCTGGAAATCTGATAATCCTAAACATGAAATTTCTTGTTATCTGTGCAAGGGCAAGTGCCAGCCTCTAATATGACCCCAAAGGACAATCTGCAGCTTTGAGTAAATGCTGCCAGCTACACCTGGACATCTCCTTCAGCACCACCCTGAGAACACACAGCTGGACACAGCTGCACCTGGGCTGCTTCCTACAAGGTCACACTTCTGGCAGCCTTCTGGTACCTAAATGGGCTAAAAAAGAGCAGGAGACAGACTTTTGAGAAGGACATGGAGTGATAGGACAAGAGGTAATGGCATTAAACTGAGAGAGAGTAGGTTTAGGCTAGATATTAGAAAAAAAATCTTTACTGTAAGGGTGGTGAGAAACTGGCAGATTTTTCCCGGAGGATCTGTGGATGCCCCATCCCTGGAAATATTCAAGGTCAGGTTGGATGGGGCTTTGAGGAACCTGGTCAAGTACCAGGTGCCCCTGGACATGGCAGATGGGTTGTAACTAAAAGGTCCCTTTCAGTTCACATGATTCTAGAATATGTGGAGAGTCACTTCTGCTCCCAAATGGGTGTTTTCCATAATCAATTGTTTTATTCTTTTGGAAGGTTCAGAGAGGATCAAGGTTGAAGGCTTCTGCTGCAGTGAACTCAGGAAAGACACATGATTAATGTGGAGACTCCATAAAAGTGCTGAGGCCTTTGGAATATTTACAGAAACTCTCCTTTCACTGAGTCCTGGTTAGTGTGGGTGAGAATGAGGCCCAGCACTTCTGTACTCTCTTTTTAATGAACCCATGTCCACTCAGACTGTAAGGACAGTGGAATTAAGCAAAAAACCTACAGCTGGGTTTATTTTACAGGGAAGACCTGTGGCTAGCACAGGTCTTTCTTGTGAGAACATTTTGCTACATTTCATAAACAAAGATAAAGTTTGGATGTTTTGCAAACAGCGTCTCCAGATTGGGGCAGTTTGGGCTTGGCCAATTGGGCCTAGGGGGAGGTTTCTGGCTGACCAATCTGGGTGACCTCTGAAAACTCTATATATATGGAAATCAAAATAATAAAGACACCTTTTCTCTTTCCTTGTCTGAGAACCTGGGTCTTTTCTCAGCTAGCGGCTCAACAGCGACAAAGACCCACTGTTGCCGGCCCTCAGAGGTTGCATGTGAGCAGGAATGGAAACCAGACACAGGGCTGTGTGAAGAAGACTGAATTCTGCTCCCCCAGCCCAGGTTTAGCAGAGATGTGCTCATGGAGTTTACCAGGGCATTAGTGCTGACAAACACTTGCTTTCTCATGAACCCAGTCCTATGCTGAGACCTGGGTATGGCAATTGGTGGCTATAACTTATTTTAACTTCAATGGTGAAGAACGAGAGCAGGGCAAAACTCTGAAGCTTTTCCCTTAATTAGCATCTTAAAACCTGTTTTTACTGTAAATGTATTCTTACAAACACAAATAATAGCAAGAAAAATCCTAATGACAATTGGGCACCTTTGCAAATCACAGTTCTCTGCATGGCAGCTCACAATCAGCAGCAACCCCAGACACTGGGAAATCCTGACTACAGGCATTACTGAAGAGGCCCATTAAACACAATTCTCATTCTTGGTTTCACAGATTAGTGAGTAGCTGCCATGCCCAGATGCCATTTCATAGCCAGGTAACACCAAGGGAAAAGCACAAGTTCCTTCTGTGGTGGGTGAACTGGGCCCTGACAACTGAGATCATGTGTAACCCTTTAGAACACAAAAATCCTAAGGAAAAAGGTTTAATCTCTGCAAAGAGCAGCATGAAAAATTACCAAGTGCTGCTGCAGTGGGTCTGTCAGATGGGCAGACAATGGGAATATTTCTGCTCTTGATGTTTTGCCAGTTAAGGCCACAGTTCTGTAGAGCTCTCTGTTTCCACAGTGATGTAGATTTTGAATTTGCTATTGGGGAGTGGAGTCATGGGGATAATGCTCCAAATGCAATTTTAGCAAGCAGGTTGATGCCACAGGAACTTCTAAGTGTGGTTTTAAAGGCACAATTTGCATGTTACAGATCCAATTTATGCCTCTTCAGGGCACACCTCTTGGATGGAGACTGCCAGTGCCCTGCCAACCAGTGGCTTTGTTTCCCCAAACATATTAGCTCCTGTCAACAAGGCAAATCTGACTCTGCCTGAGAGTTAACAATGAAAACTGCTGTCCTTGTGACATTTATAACACATCCAATTGATGCAGAAGAGACACCTAGCCTCCTATTTTGTTGATCCAACAGGTGCCAATTTCAGAGGTCCAAACACTGATTTTAGAAGTCAAATGCATGCAGCTGATGTATTAAAGCCTGTTTTTCACAGGCAAAAAACAAATAAGTAAACAAAACAAAACAAAAAATAAAACCCACCACAATTAAAACGATTTCAGGTGCCTGGGTGTCCATGTTACCTTTGCATGCACAGGCATCATTCCCAATCCCTCCTTTTGCCAACTCTTCAGCCTTTCAGGAGGTGTGGAACAAAGCAACTCACATAAAACTCTCCTTCAAAAAAAAAAAAAAAAAAAAAAAAGAGAACTAAAAGATAGAAAGAAACTGGATTTCTTGATTTGCATACAGAAATCACCATCCCCAACACAACTGAATATTTCCAATTCAATCCTCTGACACCTCCCTTCAGGTACTGATAAACATTGATGAGATTCCCTCTCAGTCTCTCAGCTTTTCCTCATGAGAGGTATGCTCCAGTCCCTTCATCATCTTTGTTGCCTTCCACTGGATCTTCTCCCCACCCAACAGGAGAGTTTGCATGTAGTCTCTGCTGTTCCCCAGGTCTGGCTCACTGTCAACTGGATAATAAAATCTTAGAATTTTAGGATATCCTGAGATGGAAGGGATCCACAGGGACCTCTGAAGTCCAATACAACTGGGCCAATATCCCATAGCAGTGTGGAATTTCAGTTTTTCAGAGAGACAAATAAATCTGTTGGAAGTGTTATGCAAGCATAAGAATGTATTCTTCATACAACTAAGATCTGATCTCACAAGCAGAGAAGTACAGCAGAAGTCAATGTTACCATCATGTATCTCACACTGTAATTAGTCCCACAAACAGGCTAATGTTTGGACTTCTCAGCAACTTTTTTAATTTCAGCAAAACATATTTCATTATTTTATTGCAGTAATTATTTTCATTATTTCACTTTCTTAGTTCTTTGTAATTAAAGCCAGGAGCTCTGAAAGAGCATGAGTTACAGCACAGCACCTCACACTTGTGTGTTCTTAACCAGGAGCCCAAAATGTGTGTGTTCCCACTTGTGTGCCACCAAATGTAGGAAATATGAATTTACTGGGCTGTAAATGATACCCTTGTGGGTCTTATTGAGAAGATAAACCAGCTCACAAAGCAGAGCCTTTCAGAACTAGAGATAAAAACCTGCACTGATCCCTGGGCTGAACTCTGGACCATTGCACAAATAGAAATATATTAAAAGGGTGCTAAGGCTTCCCTGCTACCCCAGAAACATTACCTCAAACTCCTGTTTTATGCATTTTTTCAGTGGTATACACAAAATACTCTCTGGATGTAAAGTGATGAAATTTCAATCTGCCAGATTTTATTTACTGAGCTCTCCGTATTTCCATCAGAAACTGACAGTGGCCCTGGCCATGCACTTGGGAGGAATATGGTGACAATATTTCCAGCTGTGAAGTTAGACTGATTTTCTAATCACAATCTCACAGACCTGACAGAAGCCAAAGGCAATATGATTCTAAGGCACATGGACACTTAAATCCCATTTAAAGCATGATTAAGATTTAAGTGTCTGAGCCTCCCTGGCCTCACTGGCTTTCACAGGCAGTTGGGGTTCAGAATCCTGACAGAGTGACCATCACTTCATATGATCCCTTTTAACTTGTGCAACTAGAGGTGTGTTTAGCCGTATTAATAAAAGGTATACTTTATCCCATTTATTTAGGATAATGGGCCTCAGTTTGCAAATCAAATCAGTGCTCAGCACTTCAGCTTGATGACTTTGCAAAGATCTGAAACAATGCAAACTGACCCATTTCTCATGTGAGATACAATGAAACACTTTATACATCTTTCAGGGGGACATGCATTCATATATTTTACTTCAGATTTGTCCCAGTTAAGAGCACAGACACACTCAGGCAGACCCTGGATTCCCATGGTCCCAGCAACATCCTTTTCACCAACAGCCCCTGGGTGTTCAAATCACATCTTGATTTAGCCTCCAGGAGATTTAGCCTCCTGGCTGAGCTGAGTAGCAAGTCATTATATTGCTCTGAATAAAATGAAGAATAACATTAAAAAGGCAGTGGGGTCAGGGACCAACATCTTTGAAGTTTTGGCCATTTGTGTAAGTATGAAGACAAATTTCAGAGCTTTGTGTTAACTCCAAATTTCACTGCAAATGTCAGTCTGGGAGCAGCATCTCCATAAGCACACAGGCAGTGCAGGGATCACCAGGATCCCTTCCAGGCAAATAGCCTTGCCCATGTGCAGAGTTAGAAGGATCTTCCTCCCCATCTCTAGGTCATTTCAGTCTTGCCTTGAAGAAAACCCAAGAAGAAACCAAGAAAAAACTCCACATTAAACCCAGGTTCTTGTCCCTTCACTGTGTCTCAGCAAGTGGCTGTCAACACTGCTCACCACAGAGCTGTCTTTGTGGCTTTGGGAAACAAACAAGTCATTTATGCTCTTATGAAGTATCCCTGTTTTATATATGATGCATTCAGACCAATCAATCTTCTATCTTGGTGGCCTGTTTAGAGACTTAGGGAGCTGGCATTGATTAAATGCCTATAATAGAGAGCATTAATTTACCCGTCAGTGGAAAAATCACCACTGTAAATTGTCCCAGTCGGTTTGTATATCACCAAATGATGTGCAGCATGTTCTGGGGATGTGTGCTGAGCTGCTCCTGTACATAAAGCACATTCAATTAGCAGCACCAGCATTGCTTCAGCCGGCCATAGGCAAAGGTCTGGGCTTGATTCTGCTGCCCTCTTTAGGATTTGTGCCTGGGACTCCAGAGTGTAATAGTAGATTAAGTGCAAGATCACTCAGTATCTGAAGACCCATAGGGAGACTATAGCATCCCATGGGACTGGGGAAAAAACCCAGCATATTCTGTCCTTTTGCTTATCATGCTGCACTCTTTGTAACAGTAAAGGGGAGAAAAATATTCTGTGTTTGTGGAACTGCTGGAGTTCATTGCTGAATTCATGGGCCAAGCCGAAATATCACATATTATGCCCTTGAAGCACAAGGAAGTAGATCACAGTGCTGTAAGGGGAGACAGGAACTAGTTTCCCTTGAGCAGTGAAGCAACATTAGATTTGCTTTGCCCTAATTAAAAAATGTCTAGACTCAGGCTGTAAGTAGCTATCTCAAGAGGAGGTACTGAACTCCTAATTGTGGCTGTAGAGGAGGGCATGAGGGTGAGCAAGGAATTAGCTGAGTGAGGAATAACTGGTTTTGGCAGAATGAAAAGCAAGGAATTGCCCTCTATAGGTGACCCAGGTCACTGAGGACAGAGATGCTCAGGAGCAGTGTTGGGGGAGAGGGGAAGAGAATGAGTGAACCATGGCAGCAAGGAAGAGGTGATGAGCAAAGGAAAAGCTCCAACTGCTTAAAACTCTCTCCCTGAGCCTTTGTCCAGGAAGGTTCATGACCCCTGTGGCACTTGTGACACTCTCCAGCTGTCTGACTCCCTCCTCCCCAGCCATGGCACAGCCAACAGCAGCCCCTGGATTCCAACCTGAATTTACTGATTCCAACCTGATATTTAGTGATTTACTCAAATCAGTAAATATCAAGCAAAACAGATATCAAATTCATCCTGCCTTTATTTTCCAAACATCCACAGAAGGAAAGGAGATTCTTCCTGTAAGCAAAACGGATTATTACGGCTTCAGTGTTTCCTTTACAAAGGCAATGACTTCAGACCCATCATTGTTTCTCTTCTCAGCCTGACAGCACAAGAGTTGTTACCCCAAACCCACCAGCACTTCCCACCCTCAGACATGCAGGAGCTGTGAGAGCTCGAGGTTTTGGGATTGCAGAAGTAAAGTTAGTTCATCCAGACCTCCCAAGGGCTCCCTTACTCAAACCTCCCAGCGCATGAGTCAAGATGTGATCTTTCTAACTGTCAGCCCTGCAAAATTAATCAAAGAGATGAAAATCCCCCCTGCCATTCATCACCGCTGATAAAGGTCCTGCCACCAGCACTGAGCTCCCAATTTTGCTGCTGATGCATGAGTGGGGAGGTGACCCAGTTCACTCTTGCACAGCCACTGTGACCCTGTCACACAGTGCCACACAAAGCTTGTGTGTGCCAGACACTTGCACAGGCAGAGCTTTGAACCCCATACTCCTGGTAGGATTGCCTGACTTATGCAGAAGGCAGCATCCTTTCCGAGATTAAGGTCAAGGTTTTGAAAAACAGTTCATGATTTCAAGTGGGTCTCTTCCTGGGTGACCAGTTGAGCTGTTTTTAAAGGCTCATATTTTCACAAAGAACTAAAAGGGTTCTGGTAGCTTGTGGAAAGCAGATCTTTCCAAGGGCAGAGGAAATCTTTGGGTACAAACACTACTAAGCTCCACCACTCTGAGCAGGTTGGTGTAAGCCCAGCCTGAGGCTTGGAAGCTGTTGCACCTCATTGGTTGCTGGGAAGCAAAGTGGATGGTCCAGCACTGATATGCCTGTGACAGCTTTCAGGCTGGGACTGCTCTCATCCCACCAGCTCTGACTGGGAATGCTCTCATCCCACCAGCTCTGACCTCTCAGCTGTCTGGGTCTGGAAGGGGAGAAGATGAATATCTGAAGCTCAAAGTGTGCAGTACCCACTCTTGATCTTCCCCAAACCCAGCCCAAAACCTGAGCAGCCTCACATCAATACCCAGCATCTGTGCCACACTCACCTCAGTTCTCAGACAAAGGGTTAATTTCACTTGCAGGGCTCCCTGCTATGCACAAGTAAATCCCAGTGCATTTTAATGGTTTATAAATCAGCATGATTTATAAACCAGGTTGAGAAAACTCTGGTCTCTGAAGTCTGCTGTCAGAGTTAATGGAGCAAGAATATAACCTGCAGCATCTTAGGGTTACAGTCACCTCTTGATAGGGACCTCTTGACAGTTTCAGATCCAGATCTCTGCTGCTTTTGTCCAGGCTGCAGTCACACCCCCAGCTGCAGTGTGGAATTGCCTTTCCTCGTGGACTGCAGGGCCAAGGTGGGGCAGAGATTTCTTCTTGAACTTTCCATCAAAAGGCTAAATCATTTGCAGCAACCTGAGGTCTGTCTGACTTTCCCCCTTTTGTTTCATCCAGCATGAAATCAAGAAGAGTTCTTCCGTCTATAAACTGCACATTGCTAAATAAAATGAAGGAATGGAGGCAACTGGCATGGAAAGGGAAAGGAGGGTGGTATTTTTCATGGCCACACCTGGTTTGCAGACATGGGGAGCAGCATGGCTATTGCCAGGCCTCCCAGAGCAAGGATCCCACCTAAGAAAACCAAATGCTCCTAGAGGAAAGCACTCCTGTTGTATCTGTACTTGAGAGTGGCTTAAATAACCTCATAGGAACCCACCTAGGCAAGATGGTTTCATCAGCTGACAAATTTCCTGAGCTGCTAAAGGGTCTTATGTATTCTTGATAAAGGGTTCATAATAAGGAAATAAGCAAAATGAAAGAAAAGCTCTCTATATGAAAGAAAAGCAGGGATAAACTGAATATTTTGTATTATCCCCCAACTTGACTCTCTAGCCCCAAGAAGCAAAGACAATATATAAGCAGTAAGACAAAATGAAACGAGCACCAAAAAGCCACCTGAGTACCAAGAATGAAAAATGTGTGAAAAGCAAAATCCTGGCTAATAATTAAGTCATTCATATGTCATTTTCTGAATTAACCAGGCGGAAAAAGGATGAGAAATGTGCTTGTCTGCACACTGTGGTCCATGTTGAGGAGCAGGGCAGGGTCTCCAGCATCATATGATAGTGCTCTCCATTCCGTCTCAAGATCAAGAAGCTGACTATGTCCTGGGCTTTAAAATCAATTCAGTCCCCAGCCAGCAGCAGTAGTAAAATGAGTACATAATGCCACCTCCTGGCTATAGTGGAGGACACTATAAAAGCGTTGGCAGAAAGATAGTGTTGTGTCCCTCCCGCACTCGGGGGGATGATATATATCACTTGCTTGTGGAAGTCAAATTTCTTTTGCTGACTTAATCCCACAGCCAAAATTAATCAGACATCCTAGCTAACAGGATCAGAAAATGCCATAAATTATGCTGCCTGCAACCTAACAACAGCATTAACAGCACGAAAAAGGTGGAGGCTTTTTTTTTGATTAATCACTGTTTAAGTTGCCTAAAGGACCTATGAAACCTCCTGCTGGCTGACACAATGAGCAACATTTTATATTAACCCATATAAGGAAACGTCTTTAGAAGTGATGGATTATGCAGATGTGAGATGGGGCTGTGGGATGTGGTTACCCCAGAGCTGTAAGTGGTGTGACAGGCTCCTCTGCTGCTCCTCTGCTGCTCCTCTGCTGCTCCCAGCCCTCCATAGCCCTCCCCACCATCTCCAGCCAGCCCCAGGGAGGACACTTGTCACCCCAGTAGCTAAGCACCCTCAGAAAAAGCCACACAACACAATGGATTGGATCGAGTTGGCACAACCACTGGTAAATTCTGGCACTTTTTAAATAATTTTTTTTACACAAAGCAGGAAGCTCAGTACCTGGGAGAGGGATAGGAAATGGACATTTCCTTTATGGCTCCTCTGGCACCCTGCAGAGCAGTGTCACTCTTTTTTATGCATGGAGATGTTGAGAAGTCACCACAGTTTCCATCAGCCCCAGCTGGGTGCTGCTGTGCTGATTCATCCTGCACGGGAGCAGAGTGAACACGAACAGAACATTGTAACAACCCAGCCCCATGAATATCAACATCCCCTTCTGGAGCCATAAATCCAACATTCCTCAGCAAACCTGCTCTTTTCTCTGTTCTGCAGGGATGTCTATACGGGAGAAACCCTGGTTCCTGCTGCTACAAGGGAGTATGTTGATATTCCCATCTTCTTTGGTCAGAGTTTTTCAGAGCAGCATTGCTCCCGACAAAGTGAGCTGCCTTCCATCCTCCACTCTTACTGTTTGCTCTTCTGAGAAGTCTCAGCTTCTGCTTTCCTCCTGACCCTTCCAGCTATACTCACTGCAGCTTCCAATGCCTCTGCTGGTTTTCAGCACATCCCAGAGAGGAGGATATAATTCTACATCACTCTGTCCTAGGTTGCAATATAGATATATTTGAGTATTCTATTACCCCCAGCTGTGGGCCGTTAGCTGTTATCACCTGCTAATGACTCACCCGGATGACAGGCAATGGGCCATCAGGGACCCACCGTGTGACTCATGAGCTTATCTCATCCCATTGTGGGATGCTCTGCCCAGGAGGGAGGAGCCAGGTGTTCCCACCTGGATATAACCTGGCCTTGGAACTGCCTGAGCTAGCCCTGTCTACTGGGTTCCCAGAGGACAAGAGCTACCACTGGATCTTCAGCTGGAGACTAGACCTTCACAGGATCACCGCTTCAACTGGACTACTTCAGTTGGACTGCTACTACCACCCTAACAGGGTGTTAGGTTGTATCTGACTTTGTCAGTGCTTTTCCTTGTATTATTTCACTTATTTTTAATTTCAATCTTGACTTGTGATCTCCCACTGGTTTGTTTTCAAACCAACACACACTCCCATGCTGTCTGGGAGCTTGCTGAAGGTAGAGGCTCAGACATGCCTAAAGCAACCAGACCTTCTTCCTGCCACTTAAGGCAATGGCTCTGGGGACAGCCAGAAGAATCACGACAGATCCGCAGCAGGAATGACTTTAATCCTGTGAAGAAAATGAAGTGGCAAGAAAATATGTCACTTGGAGCCTGACTGAGAACATCCCCACAGGATCTTAACTGGCCTGAAATGATGTGCACCTCTTTCAGACCTGACTCATCTTCACTTTGCTGAGCACTGACAAATCCCAGTGGCTGCATCCTCCACGGAGAAGTATCTGCTTCCTTTTTGCTGTGGGTGGAATCATGCACTTTCCTCTCAGGAGAGAAGCAAGAACGAATTTTATTGATATAAAGCAGTAAAGAAAGTTCAGTGGCAAATACAACAGGGGTTTAACAAGATTCAATGGTAAAGTACACTTGAGTATTTACTGCATAAAGGACAGGGTCAGACAAAGCTGTCATGTAGACCCTCCCATCACATCATGATGTTCAGAAAGGACCTCCTTATGTTACAAACAGCTTCTCAAAGGAGAATTTGTGTGCAGCTGGATCCAGACTTCGTAAACAGTTTATGTCTAAAGGATTATATAAGCACAATCAATCCTTTGTATCATGTAGCTAAGATTTCAAACTTTCAGTGCACATATTCCCAATTCACTTAGTGAGTATCTGATGTGATAAGGAATCTCTCAGCCTCAGGAAGGCACCTTGAAAGATGCCCCTACTCAAGGGAAAATCCTGGCACACAATCTGCTCCTGTGCAGGAGAGGTCAACAGGCCCTGGGCTGTCCACTATTTGGGGAGTAAGATAATGGAGTCATGGTCATATTTGCATACAGACTACAGATGTTAATTTCTTCCAGGCTTGGCTTTAGTCGGACCTAGACCAGCACTGCAGTTAGGTGGATGCATTGCTCAAAATAGTCCTTGGCTGTTGTGTTCTTATCTATTTCCCCCAAATCCACTTTGAGCCAGACGCAGCCATCATGATCAGACACATCCTTTAGGACCACCAGTGGTGGTTAGCACTTGAACAGGTTGGGAAATAAAAGTCAGGCTGGGAGGTAGGGGGCACCACATCATTATATCTTTGAGGCTTGGAATACCCCAAGTCTGCCAAAAAAGCAAAGAAAATCAGTGATACAACAACCTACACTTGCATTAACTTTGCCAGAGAAAGGGAAATGTCTTTTGTTTAAAAGACAGAGCTTTCCCTTCTGGAGCCTTGGTTTCTAAATCCCATACTTCACTCTGTGCATATTCACAGCTCCAGGTGATCCTTTCCAGAGCTCATGGCCAAGACCTGCACAGGAGCTGCTGCTCAGCACAGTAACTCAGCAGTGGGAAGGCAGAGGCTGTGCTGTGGCTCCCCTCCTGGGACTTCAGGGTCATTTGGGTCTGCCCTGTCCCCAGAGAGGCTGAGGATGCCCATGTCAGATGCCCTCCTCCCTGGCTCTGCCAATTAAACTAGACAGCCCAATGCCATTGTCTTTTCTAATTGATGCAGCAAGCCCATAATTAAAAGACTCCCCACGGCTTTGCAATCTTTTCCAGCCATTTGTCCAGGTGGAGCCTTGACCACATGCCTGCCTCTCACCAGCTACCTGCCTTTCCAGCTGCCAGTCACCAGCACCACCCTCTGCCAGGCTGGGGGTGATGAGTGCTCTCCCAGTGCTCTGCACATCACCTGGCAGGAGGTCAGATCCCCTCCGCGCTGCCCCTCCCGCTCTGTCTGATCCGGCAGATGGATCCCTCGGCGCCTTTGTCTGCTCTGACCTCCTTCTCCCTTTCATCGTCTGCCCGCTGCATCTCTGGGGTGTCTGACTCACCGCAGATGTGGGGATGCCGTGCCTGCCCACACACCTCTGCTCTCCTGGCGGCAAGTTAACCCTTCCTTTGAGCTATGGGGATGGCAATTTCCCCTGCAGCAATTTCCCCTGCCGAGCTCTGAGCTCTTCCTCACTGAAACCAACAAATACCCAAAACAGCTGCCCTCAGACCCCCTACAGCATGCTGGTGATGGCTCTCCCATGCTTCTCTACAGGATGGAAGTCTCAGGACAAACAGGATCCATTGCCTGGGAAGACTGCTGGCTGAGGAATCGCAGTGTTCTGCCATGGATATCCATCCACCCTTCCACTGTCTGATTGACACAAGAGATGAATTTGGAGGGAAGTATCTCTCACACCCTGCAAGACCATTTGGTATCCTGGAGGGTGACAATGAGGTGCAGGGGACACCAAAGACAGCTCTAATATTAGATGCAGGCTGGTCCAAGAGACCCCAGGAAGCCCAGGCAGCACAGAGCAGAGACTCCCAGGGTAAGCCTGGGGCATTGCAGAGGAGCTTGAGCTGGGCTGGCACCACCACAAAGAGCCTGAGCCAAGCCACCAGCCCAGACTACAGCTGTGAAAGACTGAGACACGTGGCTGGACTTTTCTGAGGCTACCAGAAAGCTCACCCATGATCCATCCTGTTGTGGCACCTGCAGAAGCCCACTCATCCCCTGTGGCCAGCAGACAGAAGGGCAGGAAGCAAACAGGAGCCATAAACCTCTAGATGCAGCTGTGCCTTGACTGAGGATCAAACATGCAAAGCCTGCGCTGAACTCACCAACTGCATTTAAACTGCCCTGAGATGGCAAGGGGAAGTGCTGGATGGAGGAAGGAAATAATTCTTACTGTTTTACCAGCTGTCTTTGATTTACCTCACCCCGTTATTTTGGGGAACTGTGCACCTGAGATGCTGTGTGATCAACTGCTGCTGTGTCTCAGCTCTGGCAAATGCTCACCCTCTGCCCCACATAATGCACTTTGTCTAGACATGGCTTCAGAGGACACTGCTGTGTGGCCTCTGAGCTGCATGTGTTGCAGGAAGCAGAATCCATGGAAATCCCTTCTTCCTTGCAGACTCCACCATATCAGGGGCTATTCCCAGCAGCAGCTTTGGATTCTCTGTAAGGAAAGGTGGGAGGGCAGGGTGGTAGGGAGGCAAGGATGAGATCTCTCTCCGAGACACTTCTATTAAAAGGTGAGAAATGGCTTTGAAATGCTTTGTGGTGATATATCCTAATACAGAGAGAATCCACAGAGATGGTTTTATCAGGAGTCTCTGAGTGTTTGCCAGCACCATTAGGGGCTGGACACTGACATGTGAGCTGAGCTGCAGGCACTGAGCCAAGTCTCTGAAGGATTCATCCCAGTCTGGGCTTAATTCCTCCTTGCTGAGAAGTGCTGGTGTCGGGTCTTAGCACAGATACATTTAACAGGAGAGCAACCAGGCACTCCAAGGCTTAATGCAAGAGTACATGCTCAGGGAAAGCAAGTGAGAAGAATTTTGATTAATTGCTGCGTATTAATTTGCTTCTACCATGGATGGAATATTTGCTTCGAGCTTTTCCGAGAGAGACAGCATGGAAATGTTTTGCTCAGCTCACTGGCCTCACAGTCAAGCCCATTTGCTGTTGGTTAACTTTCAGCCCCACATTAGAGAATGAGCAGGACAAGTAAAAACACCTTTTCACTTCCTAATGCAGCAAAGCTCAATGGTCTGGCATAAAAAGAAGTGAATTGTAACATTATCTAGTTTAGATAGACTCATAGAATGTACAATCCCCCTGTAAAAGCTTGTCTACTGCACAAATCCTCATTTTGTGCCTTTTTTTCCTCAATTATCATTTATACCCAAACTATCTAATCAGTGATGGTGTCAGGTCTCAATAAGGAAATGCAGGAACCCAAACTGAGAAGAGACTGGTATGTTGAAAGCAGACACTTCCATCTTGTCAGGAGTGGTTTGTTTGTGTCTCATACAGAACTGCGAGGAACCATAACCACAAATACTTCACACGGTACTTTGAATTTAATAGCTCACACGGGCTACTGTCTGAATTACTGCCTTTTATTTTATGACTAAATTAATATTATATACACAGGAGCACATTTAAAATACCCAACAGGGTGAAAGAAATGATTGCTGTGTTGAAAAATATAAATTTTTATGCACAGAAGTTATTAGTAAAGCCACATTCCCCAGTCCATTAATGTGCACACATTTAAATTTTCCCTTTTTTTTCTTCCTTTTGACCTTTCTTTTCAGATACTACAGCATGTTATCTTAAAGCTTTAATAAAACAGTAATTCACTCATGCTTTTTATGGCCTACTAATTTGTCTGTTGTGCCATATATTTGGTTTCATAACTTTTATATGCAAATCAATAAAAACTCCTTTGATATTTCATTTAAATCATTGAATAATTAACACATCCCAGCCCCCAAGTTAGCAATACTGTGAAACAGAGAACTAGAACTCACAAAACTTCAAGTAAAATGGAGTAAAACTGAAAACATGGATGAATCCATCTTGTTTTAAAATATATTTAGAGAAACTGTACTTATAAAAAGAAGAAAAAAGGGCAGGAAAATCTCATGCCTGGAAAAAAATATCCCTGAATATGTATCATAATCTTAAATGGGGGGAAAAAAGGGAAATGGAAGCAGACAAAAGTATTGGTATGAACCTCTTTGAATATGTTCTCTGAGTTCTAAGAAATGGAAAATGGAGTACAGTGCTCTTGGTTAGGGGTTTTCCAGCCCCATCCCTCACATCAGGGCTGTACCCAGGCTTTGCAAGGGGCTTTTCAGTGCAGCCCCAGCTTTGATATTTCATTTAAATTAAATATCTGCAGGACACACATCCAGGCTCCAGGCATGTAGTTCTTTCCAGGCTCTAACACTCTTCCCCGCATAAGCAAAACTGTGGGACTTTTCCTGACTCCTCTAGGGATCACTGTGCTCCTGATTTCCTTTTTAGGCTGATTTCTCACAGAAACAGGGCATCTGCAATCCTACCATTGCATATAGGCTTTTTGATAGCCTCTAAACCAAGGAGCCAAGTACATTTCATAGAGTGGTAAGATCTCAAAAATATGCAAGTTCCTGCAAGTGTCATGGAAAATATGAGGACAAGCAAAGGCAAGAGAGGTGATGCATCCCAGAGGCAAAGGGTGAAGTCTGAGCTCGTGGAGAAGCCACATAATCCATGTGAGAGGGACTCTGGTTCAGGCATGGCTGCATGCTGGGCTCATACCAAGTGCAGCAGCTTTCAGCCTTGTTCCACAGATCTGTAATAAACCCCCCATCTCCTGGTTAGTGACATCCAACTAATTCTGAAGATAATTCTGGGAATGTGAAGCCTGTGTAAAAGAGTCCTTGAGGCATGCCAGAGCTTGCAAACAGCCTGAATCCCAAATGTCAGGAGCTGGCATTGGGTATGCTCTGTGTTCAGATGTTGCACTGCCGCTATACAACAGAATGTCAGCTCAGCAGCTGTGGGACAGGATCTAGGTGTATGATGAGTATTTTATTAAAGAGAGAGAAGCTCTCGTGGATGTTAAGCCCCAGCCACTTGGGAGTCTTCATCTGAGCAAGGACAAAACCTCTTTCACACTGATCAAAGCAGCATCAGCTTGGACATCAGTGTTTCATCACACTGGAGCACCTTCACTTGTTGTGTGGTCAAAGGTTCTTGTTGGGCTGTGCCAGTCCAAAACTGCCTGGGGAGTCCAAAAACCAACACAAGATCACTGCATGGTCATTAAAACACCAAAATATTTTTAGTTGCACACCAGCATTGGTATTGTCTCCTGACTTTTACCTGCAGTAGCTGCAGAAGGAAGAATTAACTGAGAAAAAATTAAGGACAGACTTTGTCTTGCTTAAATAATGAGTATTTGTTTAATGAACATCTGTGACAGCCAACTAAAAGGGGAGCACCATACTGAAATGAATGTTTGATCAATGAAGTATGCATGGCAACACCACATCTTGCATTTGTTGATGTCAACCACTGGCAGAAAAATCCATTTTCCAAAGGAGCAATGACATTCTCGGGGAATGCTGATTTAATTCCCAGTCCATCAAGAATTTTGCCCATGGTAGGAGGAGACACAGAGATAGAGCAAGCCCCATGTTTGCCTGTCATTTCATCACCGAATAGTGAGCTGAAGGACAAGACAAAAAAACCCTGATCTAAACAGACTGATCCATGCATTAATAAATGCTTATATTGCCTTTAGAGAGCTGGGACACGAGGCTAATGGTTAAGCAGATGCATGCAAGGTTGAGAGTGCACTGTAAAAGCTGCCTGGTTTCACATGTGTGTTAGAAGAGTGCTTGACTCCTTTCCTCGCTACCTTGGAATAATTTTATGTTAATTCTTTAAATGTCAATTATTCAGATGTTTCTTTGCTGCACTTCTAGATTCCAAGTTATTTCTTCTAAATTGTTGCATGCACCATTTAACAGGTTCTGTGATAAAGGTCCCAATTTTTTTAATATTGATTTTCTTTTATATCTTTGCCATACAGGATTAGCCAGGGCTTCAGCTCAGACTCCTATCACTGGTTTGTCTTTATTACTTCTGGTACATTTTCAGTGTTTTACATTTAAATGTGTGCACTTTGTTTTATTGTGCTTGTAACCAGCTTAATTTCTTTCCTGTCTCTGTTTCTTACTTCCACTTAAAATGGACACACTCCATCCACTATTATTGAACCAAAGAGCACACAGGATCCAGGAGAGTTCATTGGGGAGGTACCTGGGGCTATTGCATAGAACCCTGAGTCATTTACTTGTCTTTTCAGACCTTAGAGATTACTAATTTCAGAAAGTTGGGTGAAACCTGGCTGGGCTTAATCATGTCTTTGTATGCTCCATCAGTCTCAAAGTGGATAAGAAAATTGCTTAATAAATTCTTTAACCAGTAGTGTCCCTGTAATTAAATGAGGCCAAATTAAAAAGCACTGCAATAAATGTTTTATCTGCTCTCCATCCTTATTAAAGCCCTGAGCCTTCAAAAGCTTTGCCAGGTGTGTCCAGGGAGCACTGGGTCTCATCTCTTTGACTTCCAAGACCTTAACCTACAACAGACCAAGGGCTTGGGGAATCACAGTGGATAGTACTGGGAGGCAGACCCTGACTCCCTGCCAGGATGAAAAAGACTGATGTGCTTTACTCAGGGCTTGTCTCACCAGCTTAAGTCCATAATTACTGCCTTAAAAGAAGAAAGCTGCAAAGCACAAATCCAAATCCAAACCCAAACCACAGGGCAACTGCACCTCCCTGACTCCCCCAGAGCAGGGATGCACCACAGGCAGTACCACCTCCTCATCTCTTTGCATGAGATTACACAGAATTCCAGCATTCCCTTTTAGGCTGGAATATTTATTTTTTCCTTTAAAAATTCACAGATACCTATAAACCACATTTTACCCATAGGTGCCTTCAGTTCTCAGAGCATCCTAGGATGATTTACCCCTTAGGTGTTTGCAGCACCACTTGGAAATTTCACCTCATGTTACACCACCCGAGCTCAAGTGCTGCTGGAGCCACATCTCAGCAAAATCCCCCCTTTCCCAGCTGTTCCACCACCATGCTCTTTAGTCTCAGGTATCTGGCAGTCAGAGCTGCTTCACCTGCTTCCCTCTCCTGAGCCAGAGGGAGTCGCAGCCCAGGGGCCCCAAATCATGGCAAGGAACCCACAAGAGCCACTTGGGAACCAGGAAGGTCACAGACTGGATCATAGGGACAGTGCCTGGTTTAACCATGGCATTGAGAAACCCTCACAAGCTCCTCAGAGCAGTAGGGCAACACACAGGGAAAACAGCAGGACCAGAGCAACAAGCGAAGCGCCACAGGGAAGCCTCAGATCTGAGCCACAGAGCTAACAGGACTCACCAGCTTTCCATCCTCCCTTTCTGTGCAGAATAGGAAAGCTCATCCCTGAAAACCTCCTTCCCAGGTGGGTTTAGCAATGTGCACCAAAAAGCGATGCACAGGGATGTTATGGATTACAGACATTAATGCAAAATGACTCACGGTAACCTGCAGAAACAGTGATTCCAGGGGAGCCTTTGGGCTGCCAGGAGACACATAAATGGGAAAGAGCCACCACAGGCCAGATAATCAGCTGCTCTAAATGGGGACAGCACTGCAGACTGATGGCTGAGAAGCCATCTTCCTCCTCCTCCTCTTTGTGTTGGAAATCTGTCAAATGTGTAGCAGGGATGCACAACTGGGAGTACAGCAATGCCCCTGTTTTGCTGAGGGCTCTTTTTAAATTTGTTATAATCTCCTCATGGGATGGAAAAAAAATAATTAATTTCTCCTCTATTTGAGCAATTCAAATCAAAGTAAAAAGCATGATTAATCCAGGATGTCCCCTGGTCTAAAATTGTATTCTTGCCACCGCTTGACCAACACCCCAAACAAACCTAATTGTCCAAACAAATAATGATGGCTTTAATACATACATTTAGCAAATACAGGGGTTTTGCTTTGCTATTAAAGTTTAATTACTAATTAATATTTATGCAGCCATTGGCTGGAATTCTGCAAGTTACATAAATAAATATTAACTTGTGGATGATTTAAAAAAAAATCCTTGCATCTGAAATTTATTTGTGTGACTCTCTATTACTTATTCATTAATTCATGTATAATTCCAACTCCTCTTCATTCCAGATGGAGTGGGAGGGAAGAGGGAAACTCCCTTGGGACTGATGTGCATGGTTTTAATTCTCAATTTAGTCCCCATTGCCACAGATTAAACGTTTAAAAATCCTAAACAGAGTGTTTAGCAATGCTGGCATGTTCAAATCCATCAGTCTGCAAGGACTGGCATTTCTTTAGGTATGTAATGGTACAAGTTGAGAGCAGTATGCAGCACCTGAGCAGAAAGACCACCTTTTATATCCTTATTTTGGCCAGTGAGGGAGTCCCTGCACCCACAGTGTCACTGAGGTCAGTGGGTGCTTTGTTTGCTCCAACATATGGGTTAGAGGAAAATTCAAGGACTGAGGCAGCAGCAAGCTTCTGAATTTCGAGCAATGAAAATATGAAAAGAGCACCTGCAGGGGGGTTAGTTGGCTATTAGTTTCTGGCATGCTATCAAAAATTCGAGACCTTCTCATCCCAGAAATACCTGACTGGGAAATTCAGGCTCTTGGGAACAGCCTGTCATGCCACACATGTGCAGTCCAGCCTCAGCTGCTGCACAGGCAGGCAGTGCTGCTGGTTCTGGGGCCCTGGTTGTCACCTCTCTGCCATCCCACTCTCTCTGGCTGGACACATTTTGGCAAACAACTCTTGCTATGCTTTGTCTGTCAGCCTGCAACCATGATGACTGAGGGGAAGTGCATGCACAGGTCCCAGCATCACCAGAGGCAGGGAGAGGAGCACCAGTTCAAAAGCACATAGACCAGCTCCAGCCTCTCCCTCTCAATATTTAAAAGCAGGGGTTTGGGACTGGTTTATTGCCCTGCCATGACCAAAGCCCACATGTGAGTCCTCTCCCCAGGGTCCCCACAACACTCTGATGTATGATAGCTCTCAGGAGCCCCCAGTTCCCAGAGGGTAAATAGCCACTGAAAGAGAACAACAAACAGTACATAGTTCATTACTGAGGGGACTAATTAAACTGTTCGAGAACAAATAATGATGCAAGGGATGTACAAGTGCCCCAGTGACACTGTTGACCTCATCTCACAGCTCCAGGAGCACGTGAGGAGCAGAGGAGGAGAGGAACAGCACCATGGCACGTACATCTGGACAGCAGGGATGTTTGCTTAACAGCAGTGCAGCACAAAAAGGCTTGGACAAGAGGTCTGGAGACAATATCTGAGAGACCATTTTTGCACACGTGTGTGCATTGCCTCCCTCCTTGCTGGATTTGGGATTGAAGGACTGCAGCAGCCTGGCTCTATGGGACTGGGATGCGAGGAAATCATAGGGTTGAAGAGGCACCAATGTCAGGCAAGAAGGCAAAACCCTCTAGGTACTGAAAACCAGCAGATTTGGCTTCTCTTACTGTGGATATCTGGCTGTGGTTATGACCATTGAGGCAGCTGTTTAGAGCCAGAGAAGTGGAATGAACACAACTCAGCCCTTAAAAGATCAGAGGAAGCAAAGAGGCTACACACACCTTAATTTTTTCCAGCTGTCCTACTTCAGGGATTGGCTCCTTTAAGCGTCTCTCTGCTGCTCTTTTCTGAGCTAAATTTCTAAGCTAAAGGCAGTAATTTCCAAGTAGTCACCTCCTGCTCTCCAAAGAGCTACCTTATGCACATAGGCTTGTGTGACCTTAGGACCCCAATAATTGGGGGCTGTAAATTGCTAAGAAACAGAGGTTCTTCCAGTTTAAACTACACTGTATAAGCTGCCTAATAATCACTCAGCACCACGGGGTAGAACTTTAGACAAGAGAGATGGGGGCATTAAGAGATTATATTGGCAAGGCTTTAGGGTGAATTTTGCACATCCAGATCAAGATCCCAGCAGCTAAAATGATGTATTTTTGCTCCTAGAAGAACTGAAATAAATTGAGGTGCTGGCTTATACCCACAGCAATCCCAAGGCACTGATAGCCCTCACTTCATTCTTGACCTAGAAGGAGAGGAGCTCCTAAAAATATCAGCAAGCTGTCTACATTTTCTTGTGATCACTTGCAGTTTGTCTCTGTAGTTGAAGAGGATTTATGTCTCCTGGCTTGGGACTCACCAAGGTAGTGTCAGGGTTGCAGCATATGAGGAGCACAGAACTGTTTATTTTAATCACAGGGCTGCTGCCAGGCACAGCAAGCTCCTTTCTCTTTACTGCTGCATTCAGGAGCTGTGTGGATCCAGACACAGCTCTATTTCCTGATTTTTCCATCCCATTCCATCACAGTGATGGCTGGAAACTCTTGTTAGTAGCACAATTTCAGCCCCACACTACCTGAATTCTGCTGATAGGATTAAGCTATAGTCCAAGACCTTATTGGTCTATATTTCACAGCTACCAGGCACCTCCTAAAAAGCAGTGTTGATGCTATATGGATTCCATCTATTACAAATGGGTTGCCAATAAAAATGCAAAGGTACCTTAAAACAATGCAATTTGAAGAAATGTCGAAGAAAATCCATCTAGATCCTTGAAAGAGTTTATATATTATGGTGCAGGAGATATCAAAGCTGCAGTGTTATTGAGCCATTTAAAGTAATACCCCCATTACTGCAGAGAGCCCATATTCATCTGGGATTTCATGTGGGCTGACAATGGTTCCAGCTTTGCTCCATCTCACCCCAGCAGCATGCTCCAAGAACAAGGGGTACCCCAGCTGTGTCCTTAATGCTTCCTACTACTTTTTTTTTCCTTTTTTTTTTCTTTTTCTTTTTTTTCCCCTCTCTCTTGGGGAAGTGCTGCCTCCTGGAAACAGCATGCTGGAAATCTCTTCCACCCCAGAATCTGCCTCCCACTGAGATGGGAATTTCAAAACTGCATGTAACATTGTTAACAGTGTGTTTCCCCACCTGGTATAAGTTCCACGTAAATGATGCTTGGCACCAGAGACAAAGGCAGCTCATGCTTGAAAAATCAGGTACATCTTCGTACTTCAGGCTGGTGATGGTTTGTGGTTTGCGAGCGAGCGGAGAGGGAAGGAGGAGCGCAGGGAGCACAGCCCCAACCCTTGGCTTCCATCTCCCTCTGCTGCCTTGAGCTGGCTACTGCTGCCCTGAGCTAGCTACTGCTGCCCTGGGCTGGCTACTGCTGCCCTGAGCTGGCTACTGCTGCCACCGCCCCGGGACAGCACCGCGGGGACTCGGGGGACAGAAGAGGCGCAGAGAGCCGCACCCTCACCGGGAAGTGTTTTCCAGGGGCTGGAAACTCAGGGGAATATAAATCCCCATGTCTAAGATGATTTCCCAGAAGTTTCTGGGGAGGATGAGAAGAGAAGCAGGGTCAGTGTGCTGTCCGGCACAGGGAGCTGCGGTGTCCCCGCGGGTGGCTGCAGGACCCACGCCACCTGCCCACACTGTTGGTCTCAGCCCGGAGAAGCAGAGCTCACCTGCAGGGGCATGTTCACAGCCCAGTCCCACCCCACTGCCAGCTCTCCCCATCCCTGTCTCCCACAAAGCTGGATTTTGGTGCCCTGACACAGAGGACATTGACTTGTGAGATGTTTCCTTCCTGAGAAGCAGCAGCTGCCAGTTCCTGCAGAGCTGGGACAGCCCAGGAGCTCCTCTGAGAGCAGAACTCTCCCCTCTCTTTCCTGTGGGGTAGAAACCAGAGCCACTCACTCTGTGACTACAAAAGGAAATACAGCTCCTTTCCATTTATTCTACAAACTGCAAACAAAAGTGGAATGAAAACTGATCAGCTTAATACCCTCACCTTAGAAAAGGACATCCTCGCTGGAAAAAATAGTACAGACAAAAATCTGCTGCATACACACAACTTGCAGAGTTGCAGGGACTTTACTTCAGAGCTGCAGCTCTGGGCAAGGTTATTTGGTGAAATGTGGATAAAACTTCTCGTATCTCTTAGAAAGCACAGGGATGTCTCTCAAGAACCACTTCACAAAGCATTTCCCTGCAGGGTGTGCAGCTCCTCTGGAATGACGTAGGAGACACTTGTGGGGCAAAGCCTGCAGAGCTGTATGACTTCTGCATGGTAGTAATTACAAAGACTATGGAAATGGAATCAAATCTAAAAAAATATAAAAATCTACTTATGACTTCTTTTGATCCATTGAGTTTGAGGGTGCCCTTCTACTTTTACTGTGTCCATGCCCTCAGCATTCCTGGAGGCAGAGGAAGCACTGTTATCTCTTTGTGCACCACAAAGAACTGGGAGACAGAAGATGTTAAGACCAGGCTTTTCAGAAGTGACTGGCAATTTTGAGTCCTGTACTTAGGATATACTACTTTAGAGAGCCCTACTTGCAGAGCTGAGGTTAGCAGCTTTGGCTTGAATCCAGTTTATTTGCCCAAAGCAAAACAATCTAACATGAAGGTGCTTTGAAAAAAAATGAAAAAATCACCAGACACTGCTGAAATGTTGACCCAAATTACTTGCCCCAGGATACACAGGGGAGATTGGGATGGGGCCAAGTAGACTGAACTGGCTCCTGAATTGATCAGTAGCATCCAAAAAGCCCAAGTTCCACTCTTTGGAACAATGGATGTCCCCACAGGATGTGTGTCTGCAGCACCCAGAGCTCTCGAGTCCTGCACGGCTTCTCAACAAAGCACCTTATGTGAGGAGTGCAGGGGGTCATTCAGCACCAGGGTGGCAAGAGGCCAAATTCCCTGTTAAAAAGAGGGCTCCTCTGGAAGCAAAAGGAGATATTGTGAACTTCAAAGCTCCTGTCTTCCTCCTTCTCATTTTACTCCCTGAACAAAGGTTTTCACTCAGCATGCTGCCCACAACTGACTGACACTTACCTGTTAATTTGATGTCTTTGCTGTGTCATCCAGAGCTGACCTTGGGGAAGAGATCCTATATATATTCATAACTCCATTTAATTTCATCATTAGTTCTTCTGTGTACCTAATTTATCACCATAACTATGTCAAAGAGGGAAGCCTGCAATTTCCTTGCCAATATAATGTTGGTGTAGTGAGAAGACATCAGTGGAACAGTTACTAATCTGCTGTTCTGCCTTCCTGACTCCCCACCTGGGGATAGCTACAGAGCAGGCAGGTTTTCTTCCTCAGCCATGCTGGTCTGTTAAACTGAATGAAGTTGTTGCTTTACCAATTACTCTGTTTATATCTTAAACACATTAATAATGCTGGGCTTGAAGTGGAATACTTCGCTAAAGTGTCTTTATTAAAAAATTAGAAAGGTGTTTAGAGAGCATTAGAATCATAAATCACAATTTGGATGTGACAGCATGTCAGCAAGGAACTGATGAATAAACTCCCAGTCAATTCCAAGAGCACCTGGATCAGTGGTTAGCTTAGGGTTAGCCCTGCTGAAGGGAAAGTTGATGAAAGAATAAGATTTATCTTTTGTACAGCTGTCAATCTGCCAATCTTAAAATACACCACAAAAAAAGCCACAAAATCCTCATGTAATGGGCAGAGAGACATTTCAGTCTGGGGAGCAGAGTGACAAGACTGAGGGCACTCAGCAAGGTGGTGCAGAGCTCACTTGTGGCTCCACCTGTGCATCCCAGGACATCTGCAAACACCATCATGTTCACAGTCACTTCCCAGCACTGTACCCTGTTCCAAACAGCATCCTGGTGCCCTGGAGAGCTCCATGCCCCTTCCCAGCCATCCCTGCTCTCTCCTGAGGCCAGTGCCCAAAGCTGCTGCCTGCAGTCACGTCGAGAAGGAGGGGCAGCAGCTGCCAGCTGTGTGTGCCTACGTGCAGAGGGACACTGCAGCTCCTCTGCTGCACACACACAGCCAGCATCCCCACAGGAGCACCAGGAAAATGTGCTCCTGGGACCTCAGGACACAGCCAGCACTAATTCAGTCACTTGTTTCAGAGAACCTGTAGGATCTGTGGGCTCACAGCACAGCCTGTCCTTGCCAGGCAGCAGAGACAACACCGAGATGCCAGGGCAGTGCCTAGAAATGCCCAAAGGAGCTCTGTTTGCCACACAAGAGCTGGAAATGTGCACAGATATCATTAAGAAGACTCTCTCCAAAGCCAGCTGCAGGAATTGGACACAGAGCTGATTCGCTAAACAGGCCTGGAAAAGCCCAGAGACACATGGAAAAACAGCACCAGACGTTATTTCCAAGGAAATGCAGAGGAGGACAAAGGACAAAGCAGAGGAGGAAAATCTGGTGCAAAAAATGCACTGCAAATGCTTTACTTTTTAATGGTGAAGGAGAGGGTTTATCAGCAAATGACACTCAGATCATCAAGAGTAAGTACTGCAAGAGAAATCAGTATGTCAAAGCTTCAAAAAAGAGTGGGGGGAAATGTAGTTCTGATTTGAAGTGATATGGATTCAGAAGAAAGCAGAAGGTAAACAGGCACAGGGACTGATAGTAAGCAGGGTGAATTCGCAGGCATTTCAAAGCATCACACAGAAAACAAACCAAAATTCAATTAAACAAAGCAAAATTAAAGCTTGGCAGGATCCAAATACCCCTGAGGAGATTCTAAATTACACACAAGATGTTCAGGCCTTCTAAAAGTATCTTCTTTGGCAGCACGTGAGACAACTGGATATGTCCCCCTGGGTGAGATGGGCCTGGGAAGGTGTCAAAACACACTGCAGAGCTGCCTGAGAGAGAGATGCCACAGTTGAGTCCCAGATCTGGGACATGATAATCCTGAGGCAGGAGGAAGAAGCTGCCATTGGTATTGGATAGAGCAGCTTCAATAAAATTGTGGAACTTTGCAATCCAAGTGAGACCAGACCTGGGATGAAATATTCATATGGTGACAACATGAGCAGAATAAAAGCATGTGACCAAAGCAGACTACAACCCCATCTCCTCACACTCAAGCTGCTAACAGACTCCAGTTTTCAAGCACGAGTACTCAGCAGGCACCTCCCTGAGTATGCAGCATGTTAAGAGAAAATATAATAAAAGCAACACAACAAATGCCAAAGGCAGTTCAAGGCAGCCTCCAGCCATTGCACAGTTATCAGGGCAGCAGACAAGCTGCACTTGAACAGACCAAGAAAGCTAAATAGTGCACTGAACACACCTCCATCCAAGTGTCTACCACCAAAGAAACCTTATCTGACTTGGCAAAAGGGAAAAAAGGATGTCTCCAGTGTTGGATGGCAGAGTTGCAGATTGGCATCAGGTACTGGACAAGGAAAGTAGACTCCTTGTCTTGTTAGGAGCACCAGGATCCAAGTACAGATGGCTGAGACTGTCATTTGGGATCAAAAGTAGTGATGCCGCCAGCAAGACACACTAACAAGACTCTCAGGGATCCATGTCACTGCTGATGACATTTAGGGGTAGAGATGAACAGACAGCTTGCTGGAAACTGTGACAGTTACAAGGTACAAAATAATAGGAAAGCAATTGGACCCACTGGACAATACCAAGCTGAAATTGTGTCTTGCTGCACTGTTCACTTGGTGATCTTCCAAGGGCAGCCTGGGAGAGGTTCAAACCAGGGCAAAACCATCCAGATTGAAATCAGCTGCTAACCATTGCTGGGAGCCCCAAAACACCCTCACTACTTGCCACTCAAAGGGTCACATGGAGCATCAACTTTTTTGGATCAGTCGTGTGAGTTATCCCTGCTGAAGCCAAGCCTGAGTGATCCCACAAGTGTGCCTTTGCCACATTTCCCAGGAATATTATATCAGACATATCTTTTGGCAGTTCTCAGCCCTCTCCTCCAGCTGGCAGCCCTGGCAGTGGCAGCCTGGTCTCCTCACTAGCCTTACCTGCTGCACCATGGACTGCCTGGCCACCAGCAGCTGGCACTTGAGGAAAGGGTTCACCCCACACTCAGCTGACCCTCTGCCAGGCCATCGATGCTCAGGACCCTCAGGACCTTACCAGCACCTCAGTGAGTGTTAATCAGTGGAGAGCAAGCCCTGGCAGCACAAGACTAGAGATTTCTGTATACCACATGAGCAGTGTGTCACCCCCTCTTAAAGGCTGGGACAGTCACCTGGAACAGGTCGTTTTGGCAGCAGTGGCAAAGCAATTGAAGATTAACCCCTGCTGCTCCCCATGGAAGCACAGGGAATTTTGCCAGACACCTCCCCTGTGGGCAGAAACACCCCTTTGAAGGTAGAAAGCAAAGTCTTCCATGGGGCTTTGTTGGTCCCCTGTCCAATATCCTCCCAAAGTCACCTGCTGTTGTTTTCCAAGCCTGTAAGTGGAAAAAAAAAATGTCAAGTGGCAGGAGTGCTAGCACAGCTCAGGGGCGATTGCAAAAGCAGCCTGAGGAAGGGGGAGCTCCCAGCTCCACCTCACAGAAGAGACAAGGGGAGACCTGGAGGTAGGAGGAGCCGACAAAGCTCCCTCAGCATCCCAGCAAAAGGGGAACCCACTGAGTGCCGGTGAGTGGAGAAATCCATCTGCTTCCCCTCCTTCCCCACAGCGTGGAGCTGCACTGCCTGTTTTTAGGCAGCTCTGCAGCTCCGGGTGTAGTTTCCCAGTGCTGTACCCCAGCTCTTGCAGTGTGAATGGGATCTGCAGCAGCCAGAGGCTTCTGATCTCTCCAGCTGGCCACAAAGCACAGGTCAGACTCTGGGCTGGTTGTTTCTCCACCTGAAGGAAGGCAGGTGACAGCAGATGTGCCATAAAGCTCATCAGCGCAGTGCTACACCAGCAGTGCCTTCAGTGCACCTTTGGAAAAGCAGAGGGGTTTTATGCAGCAGCATCAGCACTTTGGGCCATAGGATTTGGTACTTTCGTTCTGGTTCTGGGAACCCTAAAACTGGATTTACTGTATCATCAAATCACAGTGCTCAAGGGGTCTGAAGAACTAGGAAGTTCCCATGCCCTGCTGGGAAGGCAGGTATTTTTCAACCCAGTGAACAAATTACAGCCAAACACCTGCTAAAGTCGAGATGCTCCTGAACTGTATTTGTACTGCAAAACTGGTAGCAGGAAATTGCACCTCGGCAGTGTTTTCCCATTAAAACTCTTTATTTAAAGCACCGATTGCGTTATCCTAAAATAAATCTCAGAGTTCAGGGCTGTTTAATGTCAGGGGTTGGATTCAGATCTGAGCTGTGCAGGTGTAACTGCAGCGGCCTCATCAGAGCTGCTTCTGCTCCTTACCCACGGAATGGAGACAGTGATTTTCATCCCCCACCACAGCTGCCATGTGCACTCTCTGCTGGGGCTCTGACACCACTGGAAACCCAGACAAGTCTGCATGCTGGGGATGCTGCAGCTCGGCTGAATCAGTGCCCACAGCAGTGCAACTTCTGAGATGACACTAATTTTTTAGCTGAGCTGGTACAGCAGAGCAAACACATGGCCACCTGGATCACCTCTGAACACTGAGAGGGGAGGAGGAGCTCAGTGACATGGGACCTCCTGGAATGGCATCGCTGCCAGCCAGCCCCTACCAGGGTGGCTTTTCCTGGAAGGGGCTTTGAACAGGGACACTGATGTGACAACTGGTAATAGAGGTGCAGATTTTAACAGACAGCTGAAATGAGTGATTGATCTGCCCGACTCAGTGCTCTGGTTGAATACAGATGTAATTTCTTTTTATTCTGGAAAAGGAAGCTCTTGTGGACCTAAAAAAGAAATGGGAAAACTAAAAGCAGCACTTCAATGAAACCCCACAGACACATTTCATCAACCAAAATAGGCCAATTTTTTTTTTTTCAGAAACCAGACATTCAAAAGACACCTATTTTGTGCAAAACACAATTTCCCTTTGCAAAATCAAAAATGCTTGCTGAGGCTCCAGCACCTTGTCCATGGAAGCAGCAAACACCAGACATGCTTTATTTAAGGAAACTCTTGCTTTATTTAACTAATTGCATTTCTTTCCTTTTCCTTCTATATTCTCCAAGGGAGAATGGGCAGGTGATATGCTCCAAAAGCCACAGCCATGCCCTATCTGTGAAATTGAAGCCTCCAGGCTTCCTGCCTGGTCATGTTGTCTCTCTGCACTGTGTGTCTTCTGTACAACTCAAGTCTCTGTGCATAACAATAACCGCTCTGGATCTCGTGCAGAAGGGGAACTCTGCTGCCTTTGCTCTCACTAGTGCAGCCCATCATGGTTTGGTAGCCTCCTCTCCATCCTTCTCCCCAGAGATACACCTCTTGTGAGACAACACTACAAAGAAAAAGACTTTTTCCTTTCAGTAAGTGCCCATACCCTTCTGAGGACAGGTAGACAAAAACACAGAATGGCAAAGAAAAGCTTTTTGATAATTCAGAGTGTTGAAAAATATGCCAGAAATCAAGTCCTATGTTTTGGGGGTTGCCTGTCTGCATTTACATGCCATCAGCCAGGTCTGCTGCACCCTCCTAGACCCCACAGGTGCCAGGGGCTCAGCACCACCCAGCCATGCTCATTTGGCTATCTGAACATCTTCTTCAGCTATAAAAATGCTCTTTCCTGATCTCAGACACATGGTGTATGGCATTTGGAATAAATACCTACAGCTGCCTTTTCGATTTTTTCCCTTGTCTCCTTTTCCTGGTAACATTATGTTCTCATAGGGAGGAAAAACATTAGATTGGTGCTTGGGATGATTCAATTACTCAGCAGTAGGTCAGAGAAAAAACAAACACTGGATGCTGCTTCTTGCATCCTCTAAGCAAAAGCCTGGCTGGAGCACACGTGAATTGGAATTTCAGACAGCATCTTAGCACCAATAGTCCAAAACTACTGAATTAATTTGTACCCTTCTTTAAAATGCTTTGTTAAAAATCGAATTATCTACAACCAGGGGCTACGCATTCATCATTTTAAAAAAACATCTGGATTCATAACTTATTATCAGGCCTAAATATTTTTCCTCATTGCTTGGAAGGAGTTGTGAAATTCAGCTAACACACATAAATCCTGAGTTTCATTAATAAAGATGTCTGCTTTTGTAGAGTCTTATTCTCCCAGCAGATGTTCAGATAAACTAGAGCCAGATATAGACATCTCCCACAATCTTCTTCAAGATTTTCAAATGAAGACTGTGTCCAAATGAAGACTGTGTGGCAGCATTTGCTACCCCAGCTCTACACTTTCTGTGGATGTTGGCACTCATGAAGCGTTGCAAAAGCTGGTGAGAATTTATATTCACAGAAACGTTCACACCAGAAGAATTCATGCTGTCATCACACTGGAACAGGAGAGGACAAAGAGGGAGGTCCCAAACAAGGAAAAAAACCATGCCCAGGCAATCAGTCAGACCAGATAAATAATGAAGAAAAATAACTTATAAGGAGTGTGAAAACACCAATGTGAAGCAAGGGCAGGGAGCTGCACTGTGACCAAGAAAGAGGAACTGATGCAACATAGAATTTAAGCCAAATTGTGGTGGAAAGCCAGGGACACAGCTCAAAAAAGCCTTCATTTAGCTTTCTCTGACCACAGAAACACCCAGACTTTCCTCTTTGGCACTTCAAGGCTCCATCCAGCACTCAGTCTCAGTGCCTGGATATGCCTGGACTGAACCCAGAACCTCCCCCAGCTCACCAGATCAGGCTCAGCTGCAGGGCCCTGGGTTTGTGTGCCCAGCCAGGAGAGCACCTCCCTTCCTAGGCTGTGGGCACAGCTGCCTGAAAGATGCCAAAGAAGAATTTGGGTATTTACAGGGATCCTGGAGGGTGACACAGCCAGGCCTGAGACTTGGCAGAGGCATGAGCAGCTCACTGGGCAGGATGTGGTCACCAAAAAGCCCTTTTGCTCAGATATGCCTCCAAAATGCACTTTGGGGATAGTCTGAGCAAAATCACACCTGCCTGAAGTTCCTCCAGGAGGATGACTTAGTTATTCTTATAAATTCCTGGACAGTTACAGGAAATATCACCCTGAAATATTTGTCACTGCTGCCTGAGCTGTAGAAAGGTTCCCAAAGGTTCTCTTCCTGGTTGTGTTTGTAAGGTGTGCAGTCAACATGGCTGTGTTGGTTTAATTCCAGGGCAGGGGCAGTAAACTGGCTTGGATATGTACTTTTATGACAAACCCAATCTGAGTTATCTGGGAGCTCCCAGATGGTACACAGTTCCCAGTTTGCTATCAGAGCTGGATGTGGGCATGTGCCAGCCCTTCCCTCCCTTTGCCAACACACTCTGCTTCCACAAAAAATATGCCATTGCATGTGACAAAATCTGCAAGAGGGGACAAGTGTGTGGACAAGTGGCACAAGACCCTGGAGCAGTGAAACACTCAGAGGATGTGCAGACTCAAACACCTCTCAGAGGGTGGGACACCCAAAATGCTGTGGGTGACAAGCTGACTCTTGGAATATTTTTCTTGATTTTCTGTGTGGGGCCTGGATCAAATATCCCTCAGAGGAACATAAGTATTTTTGGAGATTTCAGTGGAAGGCTGAGTCAACTTCAAAAAACTTTGTCAACAATAGAAATACAGAGATTATCAGAGAGATGATGTATTTTATGGAGATTCTAATTTCTACTTCCTTCGTTGTAGTTTTTGAGGAGGTGCTTTCTCAGGAACGTGCACATCTTTTCATGTTTCCTCTACTCAAGAATCACAGCAGAGGAATAATTCATTGAATTTAATGGCTCTGGTGGCTTACTTTCCTGTTGTCATGTCTCAAATCAAAAGGGATAAGAACGCAAAGAACAAGATTGCCTGAGCACTGAGATAAACCTCCTCCTCTGGTTCGCTGTGTGCTTAGCAGGATTTGCAGATATAGATTATCTAATCATATAAATTGAGTGCTGTCAACCCACAGGAACACCAGAGAGAAGAGCAGGCAACATTTTGCTATGGACTGATCAGTGTGGTAGGACTGGTTTGGAAATGGTTTGGTTTACCTTGGTTTTCTACCCTATATCTTTTCAAATATCAGTTGTTTTGGCTGAATTTTTATCCACTGTGTACATGTTTTAAGTTGAATATCTGGGGAGCTGGTCTGGATTTCAGAAACATGGCAGAAATTAATTCATCTCTTTCCAACAATGGAGCTAATGGGGAAGACATCTTGTTTTGCCCATGCAGAACCCAAAATTCACTTTCCCGTGTCATTTAGGGACAACACATGGAACTAAGCAGAGAAGTAAATTTTGAGTCGTGAATATGGATTTCCCCAGGCACCTGAAAACCTGTCCAGAGTAGCCATTTCACAGGTTACTTCCTGACTTTGCTGCTGCTTGAAGAGAGACCTAGAGACTGCAGGGGAAGAGGGAATTTCAACCTAAATTAAGGTCTCAGATTCACAAGCTGACCACGGAGTGGCCAGGGTTATTAAGGGAAAATCAGCAAGAATAGGATCCCTAGGCTGACACAGTGTAATGCCTGTGAGGTCTTGTCCTGCCTCTCAGTGGATTTCTTCCTTCCCTGGGAAAAACCTCAAGGTCTCTGGCCTTTTCCCAGAACTGCTCTTTTCTTACCCATAAAGCTGCTTAAACCCTAATTGAAGCTGCAGACACTTCTGGTTGGATAAAACTCAAGTTCCTGGGGGAAAAAAAGGAGATTAAAGACCTGAAACTTCTGTGATGTCAATACATTTAGGAGCTGTTTCTGTTCAAAGGTGAGACATGGCAGAGAGATGGGGAAATGTTATTGCTGTGGGCAGAGAGGAGAATCTGAATGAATTGCTGAAGCACTCATGGTGAGCTGCCACCCTCCCCTACAGCAGCTCTGGGAGGTTTGGGGTGCCCAAGAATATGGAGCTCATTAGCCAGAACAGAGTGGCCAGAATTTTTCTTGTCTTCCTTCAGCACAATGGAGTTTATTTACCCAAATAATCCACATTTCTGAACAAAAAAGTATCTCCTCAAGCAACTGAAAACTTATTTTTCTCAAGATGGGCACCCAAGCCAATATTTCATTAGGAATCCAAACTAAAAGCTGAACACATGCCTTGCTGCTGCCAAATAAGTCCTGGTAGAAAGGACAGAAATGTAAAGAAATCTAAACGTGTAGAATCCTGAATTACATATACTTGTTGCAGTAAGGGTACAGACACCTAAATGGGGGAGAGCACTGGATTTGTCTGCCTGACTCACCAGCAGCACCCATGGCAAGCAGCATATGCCAAGGTGCCAGAAGTTTGGAGGATGTGTGGGTAACATTGGGAGGTTTAATCCATCTCTGATGGTTTTACTTCCTCTTTCTGAGGTCACAGCAGTGCAGAGCAATCCAATTCTTATCTGTTTTGAGTCACTACCTGTTGCCCCCAGTGTTGCCTGCAGAGGAACAGCAGGTATCACTTCTCTAAAATCCTGCGTCTCATAAAAGGACATTGAACTAGATGCATTGTTCTCAAAAAAACCCAAAAAACAACCAAACCCAAGCAAAACGAAAACCAAAACAACAACAACAAAAAAACCCAAACCAAACAAAAAAAACCAAAAAACCAACAAAAAAATCCCTTAAAAATCTCACCCCATGAAACCAAACCAGAACTATGCAATATAAAAGTGTCATGTTGTCACCAGGCTGACCCACAGCAAGAGCTGGTCATTATACTCACTCACAAAAGTCCCAGAGCAGAACCCAGCACATCTCCTTCAGCCCTGTAAGGACTGTCAATGCCTAATCATGAAATAGTCTGAAGCTTGAGCCACAAGAAGTGAGGACTATTTGGAAAAACCTTTCCTAATACAACTGTCCTCATCTTCTAGGAGGGAAATCTTATCTCCCAAAGGCCCTCATATTTAGTGTATATTCATTTAGCATTTCTGGATAAATGTAAAATTTCAAATGCTGTACTCACAGATCCTCCTCTGGTTGTACACAAAATGCCCATCCTTTGCATCTGATAAACCTTGCTCAAAGCATCCCTAAAAAGCCTTGCATGAAGCATCCTCCCCTGAAAGCTTGGTCTTGTGTCAGAGCAAACATTCTTCAGCCTTTTTTGTGTCCCTTCAGGGAACTTGGTCTGGTGAAATCCAGCAAAAGGATGAAGTGCAGAAAAGGTAGACAGACAGCAGTGGCCAAAGTAGTGTAATGGAGCAGTGCTCTGGTCATTAGAAGGAGTTTAGAAGGTCTTTCAGGGTTGTGGTGACTTCACTGGCAACCAAATTACTTGAGAAAAGGCAGAATTAGGGTTCCAAGCCTTGCTCAAAACAAATTGCACTCTCAGTGGGGGATGCAGACCATTTAAAGGACAGCCATATAGGCAGGTAAAGCTTGTCCAACACTGATAAATGAGCCCTGAAAGCCAGGTAGCAATGGTTAAATCCTCACAGCTGCATCTCCTTGAAATTCAAATGAAACCACAAAGAGGTGGTCAGAGCAGGATGGTGCAGCTTCCCACAGTGTTTTTCCACAGACAGGGTGATCTGGGACAGAGCTGTACCCACATAGCTCCACTGCCTCATTTCCCTGTAAAATACAAAGAGCACATGGCAAGTAGGAAATGCAAGCCAATTATAAACCAGAAAATCAAATAGCACTGCCATCTGGTGTGATCAGTGTCAATCACTCCCCATTTGCAATCTCAGTGCAAAAGACAGAGAGGGCAAAGAGCTGTTACAAGATAATCCCATTTGGAAACTGTCATGTTCAGATTTTAAGAAGGGAATAGGTCATCCTCACATCCTCTCCAGTATCCTGGAAAAGGGAGAGGGCTTAGAGATGGGGGATGTACTTGGTTCTGTTTTTATATAAAGCAGTTTGAATGCTCAGCCCACTCAACCTGGGAAACTCTGGGATGCTAATATAGCCCCCAAAACTAAGCAAGTGTGTGTGGTCTGAAATCAGCACTATGCCCATGGTAAGAGCAGCCCGGGTAATCATCTAAATCTCCATTGATCAGCTGAACGGAGACGGTTTGTGCCAATCCTGGGGAGCTCCACCCTTTCACTGAGCAAACGCAACAAGCAAGACCTGAATGAGCCTCTATCTGTTTGACAGATCAGGCACTTACTGTTTAATTATACAGATGAGTAACACCAATGAACGGGAGCTTTTTCTCCCAAGTTTGTTACAGGGGAATGGATGCGAATTAGGCTGTAAAACAAAACAACTGTGGTGTAAATAGTGTAATTGCTGTCTTCTCATCTGTGGCAATCAATGAGCTGTTAAGGCATTTTACATGGCTGCCACGAGCCACTTCACCATCTTGCAGTGTCTGGCAATAAATAACTCCTTTGCAAATGAGAAGGGAGATAGATGTACTCCAGTGTGATCCCCACAGCTGTGCCACATCAACAGGGCAAAGGCAGCGTGGAAAATGATGCAGGCACCTTCTTGTTGACCCCAAGAAGGGATGGACAAGTTGAGGCCCACTTCCCTAGAGCAGATCCTCATTTGGGAGCTTTATCTAGGAAAGTCCCTGGAAGGGACGTTTATTGGAGGTCACAGTTTGTACACCAGCTTCCTCAGAGAGCCTCTGTGTGCTCAAATAGCAAGTGGGGGGATTCAGACAGTAATTGCATGACCTCTTTAGTTCAGTGTTCATCTTGAGCACTACTGCAAGAGCCATCCTCCTTTTCTTTGGTGCAGGCAGCTCAGTGGTGAGGGGGGTTGGGGCTCTCATCCCTCTGTTCTCCTCATGCCTGTGCAGCCACGACATTACAGGTATTAGGGAAGGAAGTCAAACAAAAGCCTGCCCTGCAGAGAACCTTCCCAGCAGGCCAGAGGCAGAGAAAAAAAGGCTTTTTCAGCTGTTGCTTCAAGGGTCAGGGACCTCACTTGGTCTGTTCTCAGAAGATGGAGAAATTAAATAGGGCTGGGACTGGTTTGTCACGTTTTGCTCCAGGGTGACAGTGATGACTCAGAGCATGAAACAGGAACGAGGACCACAAAGGCCCAGGTTTTTCTCTTACCCAGCTGAATGTCTGAGCCTCTCCCTCTCCATGTAGATTGAAATCTGACACTCAAAAATTTGACAATTGTTTTCTTGCTGCTAAGAACAATTTCACAGAATCCTAGATTGGTTTGGGTTGGAACATACCTTAAAGATTATCTCATTCCAACCCCCATGCCATGGGCAGGGACACCTTCCACCAGACCAGACAGCACAGAGCCCCATCCAAACTGGCCTTGAACACTCCCAAGGATGGGGCATCCACAACTTCTCTGGGCAACATGTGCCAGCATCTCATCACCCTCACAGTTAAGAATTTCCTCCTAATATCTAATTTAAATCTCTCCTCTTTTATTTTAAGCTATTAAGCCTCATTCCATCACTATATGCCCTCATAAAAAGTCCTCCCCAGCTCTCTTGTAGCCCCTTTAGATAATGGAATGTGCCATAAGTTCCCCCCAGAACCTTCTCCTCTCCAGGCTGAGCACCCCCAGCTCTCTCAGCCTGTCTTTTTAGGAGAGCTGCTCCAGCCCTCTGATCATTTTCAGGGACCTCCTCTGTGCTTATGTTACCCCATTCAACATCATTTTGATGAGAAAGCCAACACACATTTCCGCCCAGGCCACAAAGAAGGGGCTGTCATGCTGCCAGCATCACAGGCAGGTGTTCAGCCATTCCCATTCAGGCCTAAGATACCCCATCCTTCATCCTCATCCTCCAGGAGGAAGAGCTTTCACCCAGAAATGAGAGCCAGGGCTCAAACCCCTTCTCACCAATTGCATAAGTACAGCCTTCTTCTGCAGCTCTGGCTCCAGGTGCCTTTCCTAAACAGCAGCTGGAGCTTGTTAGAGCAGCCATAGCCACCAGCAATATCAGCCCTGAGTGAGAAATCAAACCAGAGCTGCACAAATGGGAAGTAGAAAGAAAGCACTCAGTCTGTGGTCACTGCTGTGGTCACTGCAGAGCAGATGGGGCTGAGAGTGGGGAATGAGCACCTGCACCTCTATGCCTGGAGGTTTCTAAACCTGGAACCAGGTTTGCTGTGCTGAACAAGAGCCCTGAGTGTGCCATGCCAGCTACACAAACAATGGAGGGACCTTACCTCCAGCTCAGCCCCATTTGGATCCAGCCCCAAAAAAGAATGTACCAATGTACATATGAATGTACCATGAAAGAACTAAATCAGTGTCTTTATTGTGTCCATCGAGGGCAGCTAGAAAGGGCTTTTTTTTCCTCTAAATTAGCATGAATTCAAAAAGGGAGTTCACATCCATTTACAGGCACAATAATGGCATGTGCTGTGTCTTGGCTAGAAACAATGGCCCAGCTCTTCCCAAGTTCACTTTTTCCATTTGTGTCAAGAAATTCCCACCTGGCCTGTGACAGCATGGCTGGAGTTACTGCCACTTTTACATTGATCCTCAGAGAGGAATTTAGTGAAATCTCTGCTGATTCTACCAACTCCATATCTGACCTGCACAGAGCAGAGGCTGAAGGCATTGCTTAAGCTCTCCCTAGCTAGTATTTACTAACTGTGAGCAAAACCAAGAAAAGATAAATAACTTGTGCAGGCATCCTCTCAGACCTCCTGATACCACAGCTACAGCTGTTTATTTTGTAACTGCCAGCAGCCCTTTTATATCTTCCTTCAAGCAAGAGTCAACCATTTGTCCAAACAAAGTTAATCACCCTCTCTGATCTTTACATCAGTGCTTGGTTCAGCAGGTATGGATGCCCAGCTCCTCCCAGGGCCAGTGATGGCTGGAGCAGAGTGACCACAGTCTGTGGTTAGGGGATCGGGCCCCTTGAATGACCCACAGAGACATTGACCAGGATCATAACCATAAACTTATCAGGCCAGCAGATCTCAAAGCAGTTAACACAGGCAAATAGGATGTATCTGTTCAATATAAGGACATAGGCACAAAGATAAACATCTGCAAAGGTCCCTGTACACCTAATGGGTTCTGAAACCAGAGTCACACCACTGTCCAGAAGTATGGCCAGATGTTGGCCTTCCTGGCTGGTTGTCCCCAGCATTTCCCTAGTGGTTGCACCACACCAATACCTGATACAGGAAGGGAGTGTGACAGCATTTCCTTCATGCAAGGTAAAAACCATGAAAGCCTTCTTAGAATTCTCTCCTTTTGATCAATATCAGCATCTTCCTGCACTCTCTCAGAGAGCACCACAGCTTGTGGCAGTGGTCCAGCTGCATTGTGGAGCTGAACCTTCCTTTGCAGGAGTCCTTGCTCACAGAGATTCTGTGATTTTCTGTTTTTAATCAGATCCCAGAATTCCTCTCTGCTACACTGATTGGTGATTCTAAAAGTGGCCAAGATTCACAGCTTCCTGACTTCTTGGGGGTGTAATCTCATCCACAGCAGAGAAATCTAATAAACTTCATTCACCTCAGTGCAATGACTGCCTTCAGCCAGCTGCAACTCCAAACCACAACTGGCCAATCATTCATTTCAAACCACATTTCAGACACTTCAGCCCATATCTTTGCTTCTGCTTCCCTTTTCATTTTCATTTGATGCAAATTATTTCTCCTTTCTATGGCCTGTTCACATAAAATCTGCATTTCAACCAAAAAAAAAAATTTTAAGGAAACTTTTTTTTTTTTTTTTTTTTTTGCCTGAGGAAGGCAGGATTGAGGTTCTCAATCCCACCTCCAAGGTGGAAATTGGAATCCTCTGCAGCTCTCCTGTCCCTGACGTGGCAGTGAATCCTCCTACACTCCCTCCTGCCCCTCCCAGGCGGTCCCGTGGGCTTTATCTGCCCCCTCCCATTCCAAGTGCCTGACTCCTCTGGCATTTCTGCTCACCTCCCACATTACAGTCGACCCAGACCTTTCCATGCTGTCCTCATTTGCTCTCTTCAGTCCCAAGGGACTGCAAATGCTCAGGCTGTGGAGCTCCAGGGCACACAGAACACTGCCTGGCTGAAAGCCTCTTGTCCCTGTGCTGGGCACTCGGACCATCCAGAGCACACAGCCCAGCTGAGCATCTCTAATTGAAAAGCATTTGCCTTATCTCCCTTCTCCTTCCTCTGATCATCAGAAGATCAAAATAAAACCCTCCAAGATCAATCAAGGGTACCTAACTGGAGTTCATTTTTGTAAACCAGAGGTGAGACACCAACCCAGAGACCCATGACAGTTTTAATCCAGCTGTTTGAGGATCAGTCCACCCACCAGATCACACCTTTTGCTGGCTTGTGCTCTGTGGACAGTGCCCCACTGTGTCTTCCCAACTTCTCAGACCTCCTCATGCAGACCTCATAGATGGTAAGAGGTGGCCACTGCAGACATTTGCACACTGCTGCACTGCTCCAGGATGGCTCTCCATGGGTCCAAGGCAGCCCCCTTAATGGAGGAAGGCTCCAGCTGCCTCACAGGGCAGGGATCAGGCTGTGTCCCCATGAACTGCAAACCTGCTGGCTGCCAAAGGCTTCTCTGCCCTGAGCTGCACAGAGCTGTGCATGGAGCGTCTTCCCACCCCTGCAGGAGAAAAGCCAGGGCTGCACTAATGAGCTGTGTGGGTCTGTCCAGCAGTGGCTGTCTGGGAAATATCAGCTCTTTCCAGCCAGAGGGCTGGGGGCAGCTATCACTGTCCTGCTTGTCATCAAGCTCCTTCAGTGCAGAGAGACTGGAGTAGTTGCCTGTTGCTGAGCACAGTGCAGCAGCAGAATCTACATCTTATGAGTAATGCAAGTTTGAACCTAGTTCTCAAAATACATGTCTCACCAGCTACGAACTGCTAGACTCTAGTTATTCTTAGCCCCCAAGTCACTGAGGTAAGAAACTAAATGGAAATTATTCCCAACAAAAAACATACTGAAATGAAAATATTTATCATGCTGCTTCTGTAAATGAAAGAAGGCTCTTCATTTTCAGGGCAAACAACATGTTGTCTCTACAAGAAACCACTTCATGGCTGATGTTGACTCCTCTGGAGTTTCTGGAGGGCAAATGAGTGCAAGGTGCTTGTAGGGACTCTGCCTACATCCTCCTGTCTGGAATTGCTTCCATGTGTTTGATGAGGAATTCTCAGCCCAAGCAAAGCAGCTGTCCCAGACACGTGGGATCCCAAAGCAGGGAAGCTGCCACAGTACAGCAGTGCCCATGAACACACTGCCTCCACAGGGAGGGAGCAGAAAGAATAAGTCAAATGAGTAAATCCCATGCCCAGCGTGTGAGATGGAACAAATCTGCTGTTCTGACTGGGCATTGCCCTACAGCAGCTTAATTACCTCTAGTAAGGTGAGCTCAGTGGAGAAACAGGTCCTTTCCTGATAGAGGTGGTGATGCAGGTATGAGACATGAGCTATCCTTTCCCCATTCATTTACACTTCCATTCATGGAGTTGGAAAACAGAGCTCAGCACCCACACGCCTCCCCAGCTTTTATTTTATGAGTTCATCAGATAATTGTAAGCTGAAGCTTTTGTGCTTGTCTTTTAAAAGCTGATGACAGATTTAAAGACCAGTTTTCCTAAATCCTGCACAGATTTCTTAATAAATAAAAGAAAACTGAAGTCAATATAACAAAAGATCTGTCTCCCTGCTTGTCTCACATGGATAACATCCTCAGAGCATCACAGCTACAGGCAATTCTTGGCTACATGAATATTCAAGGGTTCTCAACAACTTGCAGCAGCACCAGTCTGACTTCCTACAGGATGGCCTTTGGAATTCAGATCTTTCTCTGCTCTGGAAGAGTTACAGGTCTGCAGCCAAGTACAGCCAGCAGTGCTATGCTTTGCAGGATCTGTGCTGTGCAGCTGGGAGACACAACATGGACTACTCACCCTTCAGATCTGGCAGCCTGAAATGAGCCATCTTTCCTGCTTGCTCCAGCCACAAGAAGCCCTGTTGGGGAAAGCCGGCTCCAGTGCTGTGAAGCCACCTGCAATCCCTCCGTGATTCATCTGAAACCTATGTGAGACCCAGGTGCAAAAAGATGGCACTGGAAATGCCTTTCCAGCTTTCCCTTTCAGGCCAGTTTCTCCTGCCCTGCGAGGCAAGGGCCAACATCTAAACCCATGCTTCTCCCTTCTGTGTTCATCAGCTTCAGCTCTCCTCTGGTCCTCTCTGCCACACATGCAGGGGACAGGCAGCAGTTAAAATTTTCCAAAGAAGAGATAGGGAGGACCAGACACAGATGAATTTCTCTGCACACACAAGCTCCCGCACTGCTTTGGCTTTGCAGCGGCTGACAAAAGCCCCCTGCAATGCCCCATCCTTCATTCCCAGCCTGGCCTTGGGGGAGAGAACAGCTTTGTCCAGCCTGAAGCAATTCCCTGCACAACACCAAGGGCAGGAACACGATTTTCACTCTTTATCAAAACAGTCAGGCCAAGGGCAAGGCAATACAGTGCAAATGAAACAAGCACGAAGCAGCAGGGGCTGGTAATAGCGACGCAACAAGAACTAGACAGTGATTTGAAGGTTTCCATCAAGTAAGGGGTATATCCTGCCCTACCCTAATATAACCCTCTCAGTCTCATGACTCACAGGTTCACCGTGAATCACCACTCCCTTTCTGGTTTCCTCCTGCAACTGAAAGCAGCATTTTCTGCTGGCCCATGGCAATGTTAAATAACAGCCTTTCCCATGCTGGCTCATCTGCCTGGCCCCAGAGGCACAGGGTGGAGATGTGGCACATTCCCCACGCAGCTCACCTGCTGCAGGAGGGTCACGTCAGCCCATGCACATCTGAGAACACAAGCAGGCAGCTCCCTTGAGCAGGCTACAGGACTAAATACACTCTTTTCTGAGGTTAACCTGAACCCCTGTGCTCTTGTGTGGCTGGAAGGAGGAAGGGTTTATTATGAAAGCAGAAGCTTGTACCTAGTAAAATGTGGAAAGCTTACCCTACCCTATTGCTAACCCCAGCTCTGAGTCTCTGCCCCAGCTCCACTGTTGAGATATTAATCAAATTCAGCTCAGAATTAGTCTTCAAGCAGTTTTCTGATGAGTAACCAAGTCACAGCAGTGGCTGAGTCATAGGAAGCAAACCTTTCTGCATCTAGAGCAAGCTATGGAAACCCTCTGTCACATCAGCTTTGTGACTGCCTTCAGATGTTTCCAAAAAAGCAGCTTCTCCATACCACAGTTAGCTCAAAACCTGCCAGTGGCAGGGGATAAATGTTTTGAAAATGTTAGAAAATGATTAAATGGTGCCTTAATTGCAAAGAACAGAAGCAGAACTGCACGTGGAGAGGCAGGTTGTCTCGTTCTGTGGTACATGATCCCATGGGAACACAGGAGATTTGAGTGCTCTTGCAGACTCTTTGCCATCTGCCTCTGTAACCTTGGAAAAGTCTAGCGTTTCAAAGAGTTTCAAAACAGTTTCAAAGTCAAGCACCAACCTGAAGGTCAGTTCTTAAGAGAAGTTTGGCACCAAATTTCCTGAGTTCTTTACAGCTCTGGGGGAGAAGGCAAGAACAGTTGCTGTGGGAGCACACACTCCATGTCCCATGTATGGGACAATATTCTGTCTTTGATAGCAGTGAGCACTTGGGCAACAAGGACATGACATTCAATTCCAATACTTTTCTAATCCCTGTGCATCTTTTGTCCTTGCTGATCCACACTAGACCTTTGTGATTAATAGCCTCAATGGACTTTTCTCCCTTGAATTTCTCTAACCAATTTTTGAAGACCTTTATTCCTCAGCATCTACAGTGAACTCTACAGTTTAAAGCCTGACTGTGTAAAGAACTGTGGCTTTTGTTTGAAAACTGTTAGTGAAGAAAAAGCAGTTAATTTTAAGACCTCAAGTTGTCATTTCACAATGAAAATGATGGACAGTTTTGTTCACTTTTGCACCTTCTCTATTGCACTTATGACACTGCAGCTTCAACCACAAACCCTTTCAATCACCCCTCTTCCTACTCAGTAAAAAGCCTTTTCATGAGTAGACATCCTATTACTGTTACCATTCCTGTTGTTTCCTCCACATTTTTTCTACTTCAGCTTGGGTGTTTTTTTCAGCAAGGGAGTTAAGATCTGCTCTGGGTGTGCAGCCTCCCAGCTGTGAGTGCAAAACGTTTCCAGAGCAGCTTGTTATGTTTCTCTTTTTTTGTGCACTTTTCCTGTTTGAACAATACCTAACATCTGGTTTGTCATTTTCTAACTGCTGAGCATTGAATTGACATTTTCATGGGGTTATACATGATGAGTTGAAGTTCTTCTTCCTGAGTGGCAATAGCTAATTTTAGACCTTACCACTGTGCATGGTTAGGATTGTTTTGTTTTCCTTAAGCACCTTAATTGCATCTGCTTTTCTCCCATTCATCCAATAACCTTTGTGAGATCCTTCTGTTAATCTTTACTGTCAGTTTTAATTTTTATTATTCTCAGTCAACTCTGTATCATCCGGAACTGCTGTCACTTCTTTATTCACTTCTCTTCCACATCACTTATAAATACACAAGAAAAACAACCCAAGATAAATCACTACAGCAGTCTGCTAGAAAAATAGAATATCCTGAGCTGGAAGGGACCTATAAAGAGCATCGAGGCCAACTCCTGACCCCACATAGGACACCCCAAGAATCATGCCATATGACTGAGAGCATCGTTCAAATTCTTCTTGAGGTCTCCCCTCAGTCTCCTCTTCTCCAGGCTGAAGCAGCTGTAAGTCCATTCCTCCTCAGCTGTGAAAATTTTTTTGCTACGTATATTTTAACCAGTCATTAAACCAGTCATTAAACCTGCCATGGAAGTAGCTTCATATTTTCCCCTTTGACCACTAGTTTAATCTTCTGGTTTTCTTTTCTACCAATTTTCCAAGGACAATCTGAAGCTTCCTCATATAGTCTTCCTGTACTTTTCCAATGTTAAGATCTCCAGAAAAATCTGCTCTTTCATCACTACGTGTCTTACAATATTTGAGGAATTCAAATAGTAAATGGTAAAAAAAAAAAAGGTCAATTTACAGGAATGTCACAAATTCTCAGGGTAATTGCTGATGATAATCAAGTGCTTATGTATTTAGAGGCAATTCCATGTACTGAGTCATACATTTCATCAGCTCTTCTGCTGAAATAGATCTCTGTGTTCTTGGCCTAAATATTAAAACATACACAAAGACTTTGATGTTTGAGTGTTGTTATGCCATATGATGTTATGCCATAGGAGGCTATTCATCCCAGGCTCTCACAATTGTTGCTGCAAGAACTTTCATCCAGTAAAACAGCTAATGATTGGGCAAGATTCTCACTCTGGTGCTTTGTTCTCCAGTTGCAGACATTTACATAAACAAGGACCCAAATGTTTACATTGCAAACACACTGTGTCTTAGGCCAGTGGTTTGCTATGTTTCCAGTGCAGCAACCCAAATCTTCCTCACAATATAACCACAAAATGTGCTGAGCAAATATGTTTCATCCCCACAAAATTTGTGGACCATTTATAAAGATTACCAATAATCTGCATACTTACCACTGCTTTTCGTGCTTAAGCAAGAGACATTCTTCTATTGAAGGAGTATCTCAGGCATCCAAGGATAGGCTTTGGAAATGGTGTTTTCCTCCTTTTTACATACAAGGAACAACAGTGGACAGTTAGTCTAAATATAATATAATTTACCACAGCACAGGCCTCAAGTTACCTGCAAGGCCCCAGTTCTTCTTGGCCTACTTGTTTATTGGCCATTAATTCAGCTAAGAAAAGGTCCTTAAAAAAAACAGAAATTACAGGGATAAGGGAAAGAAGTGAAGAACCAGTTTGGCACCAATAAAATTGTGGCAAAATCTTTTGTGTCTTTGTTAGTGGGCTTTAAACTGAGACCCTTTGGCCTTGTTGGCAAGATGGACATCCCTCAGCCAAGAGAAGGCAGAGGCACAAAATAAGCATTTCCTTGAAACCAGAATGGGGAGCTGGCTGACTTTATCCTCACAGTGGATCAAACTATTTATGTACGGCCAGGCATGATGTATGCATGTACAATCAAATGAAATATTCCAAGCTATTGTTGAGTACAGATTATGGGGTCAGCCTTTGTTCTGCTGCATGCACCAGCTTTAAAAGAGAGCCTTTGTAGAGGAAAATGGCCTGCTGTTCATATCAGTTTGCCTCCCCAAAACGAATTCTGCATTTCTCCCAAAGACATACACTAGGCCTAAGTCTTGCTCTCACAAAAGGGGCTTTGTCTGGGTGCCTTGGCTTAGAACACAGATTTTATTTATCAAAACTGCGCATGAAATTTGGTGCCATGTTGATACTTAACATGCACAACATGCTGCTTCTCTGCAAGCAAGGGCAGTGCAAACAGTGATCCTAGAGGAGAAGGAACCATGCCTTGTCCTGCCACAGTAATTCCATCCTTCCACCAGCTCAGGCTAAGGCAGTGCAAGCTTAGCACCAAGCTGTCTCTGCAAACAAAAACCCATGCCTTGCTCAAAACCAGAACAAAGACCTTCTGGGGAAGATATGACAGCTTTTTGCATCTATCATATGTTTTAATCAGTCTACTTCTAAGTCACTTAGCTAAAACTTTCTCAGGCATTGTTTCAAAGAGGGGGCAGTGAATTGGGCTCTGCAAGTGGTGGAGGGCTACCTGAACCTGTGAGGAGCAGCCTGGAAGAAAGCCCAAAATATAAGACAAGCTGTACTGGGCCACACCAAAGTCTCCATCCAACTAGACCCACATTTATTCTCTGTAAGTGGCCAAACCACATGACTCATAGTTGCTAGTCCTTTCTAACAACTAATAATACCAAGCTAATAATAAATAATTATGCTATAATGAATCATAGCATATAGTCATATCCATCCATAACACCTCCTCAGTCTCCAACAGTTTGCACCTTAGGAGCTTCCAGAGCCAGCAGTATTATCTCCATAGCCCTCAGTCTGTTTTTCTCCATGAATTGGCCTCCACTGATTTTTATTCTCCATAACATCCTCCAGCAGGGAGTTACACAACTTGTGTCACCTAGGATGAGGCATCATCTCTTGTTGTTTGCCTTGAACTTGTCTTCTGCTAGTTGGTTGGGGTTTTTTTCTGAGGTTCTAAATCTTTACTGGAGAAGGCACTAAAGAGCTGGTTCTGTTTTGCTGGTTCAAATCACAGGGCCCAAGTGTTTGCAAAAATATTTTCTGAGAAATGTAACATTATTTTTGCCATATCCGCACATCCAATACTCTGAGAAGGGCAAAGCGATAGGAATTGTGCAATTAATGAAGTAATTTTGCTTTAACCTCTAACACACACCTTAAGCTGTTTGGTCCTTCTTCCTGTGGCTGTGGAGTCATCCAAAAACTGATGGAGGGAGTTTCTATTACAAGAGACAGACAAAAATACAGGGCCTATAACCCTTCACCTTCTGCCTCAAAGTGTATGAAACACTCCAGGCATTCAGGATGCAAAAGGAGAAAAGAACACAACAGTGAACCCCAACCAAAGCAGGAGATGTAGGCTGAGCCTGATGTGAGTATTTGAGGAACACGGAGGGAGTCAAAGGAGGGGTGATCTAACCAAAAACCCATGTTGTGAGAGCAGCTGTCCTTCATGACTACCCAAAATGGGAGGGCAAACTGTATATCACAGCCTTTCTTCATTCCTTCAAGCCATAAGTAAATGTTTAAGTAAAAGGAAAGGAGAATTTAGGATCAAACCCCTTTGTGGTCACTGAAATTGGCATCTGCTATTGCAGACAAACCCCTCTTCAATCACTTTTCATAAAGCAATGAAGCTCCCTTTTAACTCAGCCTAGAATTTTGGCCTTTCATCTCCTGACAGAGATAACACTTTTCGGACCATTAAAACCCTTATTCTTTTCCCCAGCGTAAATGGATTTATTTCTCATTAATACCCATTTGTTCTTGTGCCAGTACAGTTCACACACTTGAACAGCCAGGGAGTATTTTGCTCCTGCATGGCACTGACACCTTTCCTAAAATATTCAGAGATGATCACATCCCCTCTCAACCCTCATTTTGCTACGCTTTATCAGCCAAAAGTCTTTTAATCTCATGCTGTAAAACACCACTAGCATCCCTCTTCTCAGCATCTGTCGCACTTTAAATTCACCATTCTGGGAATTATTGAGAATTACACACAGGATTTCAAAGGATGCTCCTGGCTGAGTTATTAGCAATGGGAACCTGAACTCCAGCAGCCCAGGCATAAAAGCAGAAGGCTTTCCTGACAGAACTGGAAACATTTCCAAGCTCTGTAAGACTTAGAAATCTTTATATCATCTGGATAAGAGACAGGGGCAGGGAACCACACCTCTCCTGTCCCCCCAGTCTGGCTGACAGATGTGTATCGCCCCCTGTGAATGGGATACCTGGATCAATACTGTCTCCTGAGTTTGTAACCAGTTCCCTTATCCATAGCGAGTGACAGCAAGTCTGGCTTCACTGTGTACCTAGAAGAATACCAGGAAGACCAAGGAGTAAGAGATTTACAAGAAAATGAGAGCACTGAATCAGTACAAATTATGTCCTGTTAGTCTGTGCTTTGAGTGTGCCTGAATAACCAGTGCCAGAACCACAGAGCTTTAAAAATCCATTACACGGGAAGCACAGCCATTAATCCTAAATTGCAATGAAGGGAAGGAGACTTGAGTCTCTGCTGTGGATGCTCACTCTAAAAGCCCTTAATCTCTATGAAATCATGTTTGAGATGCAGTCACTGTTGCTGGGGAAATAAACATGATGGCACATAAAGAAAAAACGCTGTCAAGTGGGGAGGAGGTAAGAGAAGCAAGGTAAGATGAGTCCTGATGAGACAAAGGACTGTCTCTCTCCAAGTGTAGCATCTAACAAAACAAAACATGAGGCAGAGTGATTGAAAACATCTTAGAAAAATTGACTGTGCTTAGCTGAGTTATATAGCAGGACCTCAGTGAGTCTTTATCTAAATTACACTATCTGAGGCATTTCACCCATTCAGGGTCTCTAGGCTCCTTGAATTGTGGGGGGTGGGGTTCATCTTCCTCCCATTACTACTGCAAAAGTGTGTCTAAATCCTTGTGAATGTATGCATGCACCATTATTGACTTACAAATACCACATTGCACTCTTACTTAATCTCCTGTGGTTCAGGGAACACTAAAACACGAAGATTATTGTGTGCTTGATATTACAGATAATATCTTTTTCTTTAAGGTTCTCAACTCTCTCGGGAAAATTCAACTCTTGACAACTGCTTTGCGACTGAAAACCAAAAAGCACTTTTCTTCTGTGCTCTGACCTTCACTGTAAGCATTGCAAAAGGCTTGAGAAAAGAAAAAAAATATCAGGAATCCTTCTGTGCAGTACATGCTCTTAACCTTCACCACTGCTGGAAACGAGTCCTGCTTTAATCAGAGCAGGAACAAACACAAAACCAACTCTCGTCATCAGACCTTGGGACAACAATTCCTGCAGCTGTGCAGTAATGACATTCTCAGCATGGCAAATCTCTCTCTAAAACTCTGCTGCTTAGTGGGAAAAGGAATGTCTGCACAAACACTCACATTTCTACATTCCTGAACTCTACTGTAGCCCTGCCTTCATGTCAAAAGCCCCAAATAAACGTTTCAACCCTCCTGAAGGGCAGGGCACAACTGCAGTTAAAATATCAGGAACCTGACATAGACCTGTGGACAGCAAGAGAAAAAAAGAGATCAAAAGAAAAAAACCTTTTATTCATATTTTTGGCATCTAGACTAGATGGTCATTGTAGGTCCCTTCCAACTGAAATTATTCTGTTCTATTCTACTCTATTCTATTCTGTATTTGTGGAGGTATAAAGAACAAAGAGCCATACAAGCTAAGAATGATTTAGAAGTGGCTTCTTCCACTGAAAAAGTTGCTTTGTAGGACCTCAATCCAGCCATGGCAACAATCTCCCTGAGCTTTAAAGCCCTATCTTCCAGCTGCAGTGATGTTTCATTCCAGCCCTTTCACTGTGGGATCAAGCCACCAAGCACAGGGATTCTGTTGAACAAAAATGAATTTGCTATCACCTCTTTTGACCAAACCAAAGAAAAAACAATGGCCAGCTAGAGGTTAGAAGAAAAAATAATGGCTCATGATGTAACCAAAAGAAGAACGTGGTCCCAATGGTGGAGTTCTATTTACACATTTCTGACATAATTGGCAGTGATAGCCCCAAACAGAAATGGCAGTTCAGACATCCAACAACAAATTCAATGATCACAGCCCCTCCAGGCAAGCAGATGGAGAGCCCAGGGAGAGTTCAGCCTGATTTCTGTGGGTGCAAGATTTCAAAGTGCAAAGCACACTGCAGATACAAGTCTGGGGAAGCAAACCACCTCCTGCATCCCCTCAGCCACACCACGTGTGCATCCAGCTCTGGACATGCATGCACAGCGTGGCTTTATCCCAACAAAGGAGCACTTGTGTGTTCACTGTTCACCCCCGCAGTCATATCTACTTCAGTCAAAAGGGATTTGGGTGAAAATGAGGGGCATTTACAGAGTTTCATTTTTTCTCCTTGCCTTGTCTTTTCTGAGCTTTGCCCCTCACTCCTACATGATGATGAGAGGCTTTACAGACCAGCAGTTATAATTTGTCTTCCATAAGCAATTTTCAGGGCCATGAACACTGTCCTTCTCATGCCCAGGTCAGAAAGCAGGACTGACAAGTATCAAGAGTAAGAATGAATAAAGCAGTGAAACACAGAGGAAGAAGAGCTCCCTTGCTGTCTCTTATCTGCCCTGAGTACAAGGTCACTGTGAGCTGCAGGTCTCCTGCATGTAACCCAGCTCCCCCATGGTCACACTCCCTGCTACCCCTTGTCCCTGTGGACAGAGCTGATAAAAGGATTAAGGGATCTGCTGCACAACTGCCCCAGCACACACAGTCCCCATGTGGCACAGAGGCCACAAACCTGATGCAGAAAATGCCTGAAATGAGCTTATGAATGAGGCAGCATGAGGGGAAGCCCCATGGGCCACATCAAAGTGTCCTGCCCGCCTGACTTCCATATGGCAAACCCTGGCAGGGCTGCTCCAGAATGCAAAGGGAGCAGACAAAGCCAAAGAAGAAGAAAAATGCTCTCAAGCAGGCAAGATTTGGGTTCCCTGTTCTTCATACAGCAAAGCAGCAAAAATTTGCAGAGAATGGAAAAAAGGCTAAAGCAAGAACAGCAGCCAAAGACAATTACTATTTCCTACACAACAAATAGCTCTTTCAAAATAGCTCATTCAGAAACAGGTTTATACCCTTCAGAGAAAGATTGCAGGGGACACATCCATTTTTCCCACTGTGTAGATTTGTAAAGCTAAGTATGTAACCACCTGAGTATTGCATAAGATACCAATTAGAAACATTTATTTTGGGTAAAAGAGGAAATGATGAGCCACTCTGGTTAACGGCCATCTCCAAGAGAGGCAGTCTTTTTCCATTTGTCTTCTCTTCCACTAAAAACAGAGGAGTGTTTTACAAGCAAACAGTAAAAGCCCAGGTCTCATTTTCCAATTTGAAGTCTCAGAAGTGCTCAGCCCTGTGTTCTTCCCCTGTAACTATCCTCCAGTCGCCTGTAATCACACTCAGTCTAAGCTCAGCTCTCAGTCACTTGCAGCAGCCCTTTGCAAAACACTTTATCAGTTATCTCCCTGCTCCATGATTTTCTCTGCCAGGTTTTCTCTGGACAGTGAAGTTGAATGGCTCTGCCTGAAATCAGAACTGACTCATACCCCTAGTGCCTATAGGAGATGGCACTTCTGACCCATGAAGGGAAACAAACTTTTCCACCAAAATTCTCCACTTGGCTGTTGAGATTTAGCTTAACTCCACTGTTTCATTGCTCATCTCTGGAGAGGATGTGTTTTTCTAATGGAAAAGGCATCCTTCCCCTCTGCTGGGTTGGGTGGCCCACTGTGCCCATTGATCTGAAGTACTACGAGGCATTAAACTTGCACTGATTTTGGTTTTGGGCTGACTAGATGTTTACATGGTGATATATTTCCACAAAATCTGTGGGAAATGCTCAAATATTAGCTTTACCAACCCGGAGCAAAGTACAAGATTCAAGCATTGGAACAGGCTATGTGGGGAAGAGGTTGAGTCACCATCCATGGCTGTATTTAAAAGACATGTAGACGTGGCACTGTGGGACATGGTTTAGTGGTGGGCTTGGCAGTGCTGGGTTAACAGCTGGACTCGATTATCTTAGAGGTATTTTCCAACCTAATCGATGCCATGATTCTATACTGAAAATGAAGCACTTAAATTGCAGAGACCAGGGTGCCGGGTCCCTAAAGGGGTGCGCAGGGTCTATTGGGTCTCTGACCGCCTGGATAGCCTGTCCCCAGCTTTCGTGATCCCCCGGGCCGTGGATACGAGCCCTTGTGACCGGACGGAGAGGATCCCCGCGGCGGGCAGGGCTGCAGCAGCTCCCACCAGGACAGCCCGGGCTGTCGCACTGCTCCGGCCGCGGGGGACAGCGCTCGCCTCTGGGGTGCCCACGGGACACAGGAGGAAGGGGCACATTGCGGATCCCTCCGGGGTGGGCAGAACACCTCTGCGGCGAGGGGGACACAGCACCAACTCCGCGGAGAGCTCTTCCCCCGGGAATAATCTGCTAGGGCGAGACCGGGACGCTTCAGCGGGGTGCCAAAGGAATACCCGCGGCAGGACGCGGGGGTGAGGCGGCTCGGCCGAACCCCCTGTCCGGGAGGGGACAAACTTCCCCGGCGGGGCCGGTCCGGACCCCCCGCCCCGCCCGCGCTCCGCCCCGGAACCGGGCGCGGCTCCCGCGGGCTAGCAGAGCCCGGCGGCTGCGGGCGCCGGCGGAGGGTCGGAGCCTCCCTGGCAGCCGAGGGTCGCTGCCCGCAGCAGGGTCGCTGCCGTCCCCGCCGCAGGAATCCGCCGCGGTAAGGCCGAGCTCCGCCGGGGGCGATCGCGGGTCCTGTCGGTCGGGAGAAGTTGGGCTAAACCCCCGGCCGGGGCTGCAGCCCGGCTGAGCATCCCTACTCCCGGCCGGTGGGACGGGGCGGCGGAACGCGCAGGAAGGAGCTCGCCGGGCGGCTCGAAGCTGCGGGGGAGGGATGGCTGGGCGCAGGGGGGATGGAGGCGCCACAGCAGCAGCGAGGTGTAGGTGGCACCCGGTTTGGGCTGCAGGTGGGGCAGCATCGCCGGGACGGGGCTCCCGCTGCCCATTTGGCCGCGCACGGGAGGGCTGGGAGCCGCTCCGGGCTGCAGATGCAACAGCGCGGTGTAAAGGTGGGATGAAGTCTGGACTGCAGGTGCGACGGTGGAGCGCACAGGTGGGAGCTGGTCCGGGTTGCAGCCGCGAACACAGCGTGGAAGGGCTGGATGTGGTTTGGATCGCAGGTGCTGGAGGTGGTTTGGGTCGCAGGTGCAGCCGCACCGTGTGCTGGTGTGATGTGGTTCCGATCGCACGTGTAGGTGCAACGTGGTGCAGGTTTTAGGTGTGATGTGCAGGCGGGATGTGGTGCTGCTGTTCCTGGGGCTGGCAGAGCATCTCCCAGCGCGGAGCGGATGGCTGGCGTGCCTGCGGTTGTGCTGGGCCACTTTCAGGCTTTTATTTTGAAAGATTCTGTTATCCAGTGGTTTTCAGACATGGTCTCCCAAGTCCTGCCCGGTTTTCCCACATAGTTCTCTCCAGCCTCATCCTCCCTTTTGCTCAACAACTCTGCAGTGATTAAATGGCTTCTTGCAACATCAGCATACAGAGCTGAATTCCAGAGCTCGTGGGCGGGGATGGAGTGCTCAGACACACTGATCTTAGGAGAAATACCCCAAAACAGTGTCCGTGGTCGTCCCTCCCCATATCAGACCAGCACTGTGAGCTGTATGTTCTTTTTCTTGGATTCCTAAGACTGAAGAATTTCTCTGGGTAAACACAGTGCAAAACATGCCAGGCTCCCTGGTAGACTGCGAGGAAACTTCTGGCTTAAGTTAGTTGAAAAGAAAAGTTGGAGTCAGCAGAGTTACGGTAAGGTTGCTATCGTGCTACTGAACTTGCTCAGAATTTGGGCTGTCTGGCCATTAATCTCATTTCTCTTCCATCCACTTAAGCTTATTTTTCCACTAAATAGAGGCTGCCAAAACTAGAGAGCGGGGGGGAGGGGATCACAGGAATCTATGAGGATATGAGAATTTTTTTGGTCCTGTTATAAGTTAATAATCCCATTCTAGGCTGTCATCCAAAAATATTGCTGAAAAAATGCAAGCAGTGTACAAGACCCATTGTATAAAAGATAATCTAAATGTAGGACAGGAAGAGACCTGGCAGGTCAGCAAATCTAAACACAGAATGATATTATGCCTTATTGCACACCACTGTAATTCATTTGTTTCCAGTCTTCTGGGAGGGAGAAATTTCAGAACTGTGTTGAACTGATATTATATTTTTTCTCCAATATATGGCTTTCGCTTACTTTGTATTTGCACTATGACTGCTTAGTTCTCCCAGTCTGATGCTTTTCTCTCCTATCAGTTGCATGCTTGTCTCTTTACTGTGCAATGCCAAACAAGCTAGAACTTGCTGTCTGCTTTCATGAAGTAGGCTCCAGCTTCTGCTGATCCCTGGCAGTTGTGAGCTGGGCTTCTTAACCTCTGTCTTCCCTGTGGGTGAGCAGAGCTGCAAAGCTCAGAGGTCTGTCCTGTGCCTCTCATGCTTTGGCACCTCACCTAGAAATATATCCCTCACCAGGTAGGTGTTGCAATTAACCTCCTCCTCAGGTTCTTCCTGTCCTGTGATGGGGGTGGGAAGCTGGGATTTTCATCTCCATGTGTCCATCTGACTTTTGTTTTCTGCTGCCAGCTCTCATCGTATTCCAGCCATTTTATTAATCCCATTTTTATTGCATATCCCAATGATCTCTGCCAGTTCAGTATTCCCTTGGCTTTCTCCCACTTGCTCTGTCATGAAGGAGAAGTTAAATAGGATGGAGTCTCCCTCACTTTCAGGAGTGACCCCTGCAAAACTCAGACTGACCCCTTCCATTTCATTGTCTGGTCCTTCTAGGTACCCTGTCTATTACAAAATTTTCATCTTTTGTTTGTAAACTTCTGATTTCACTGAGCTGTGTAGCAAGTGGCTTCAAATGTGTTGTAAGCTGAACTTTATCCCTGTCTTGTGTGCCAGTTATTCTGGATCATTTTCCCAGAGTAGCTGAACAGAAAATTTTTCTTACCAAAGCGAGCTAAGTTGCGTTTTGTCCTTCTTTCCCCTGATTTACTTCCATGGCATCAGTTATTAGCTGTGGGGATTTTTCTGCAATGATTATTCTGTTGCTGAGGGGTGTTTAATCCCACTATTGTGCTGTAACCAGCCATGAGTAGAAGATGGGTGTAATTCAGCAGTGGGTAGCAACACAGTGCTGCAGATTGGGCAGTGAACAATATTCATGGAGCTGAAACAGCTGAAGGAACTTCAGACAGACTCAGTGCTCTTATCTGAGCTCAGGCTAAGCTCCCAGTTGAATATCCTTGCTCTTAATATTTGCAGTAGGGTCTATCAATAATGATTCAGAGAAAATACCACCAAATCAACAAAGTCAGGTCACGGGGTCACACAGCAGCACTGAACAAATCCAACTCTGCTCAGCCCAAAATACTGCAGTTGGTAGGTACAAATAAATACAAGGAGTTACCCCTGCTCCATTCATTAGGATTGTACATGGCTTTTTTTATAACTAGGTGAAAAATGGTTAAATATTTTGCAGAAGCTAGACACAGCCCTGTGGTGTGATACCCCTTGTGTTCAGGGCATGACTACCTGCTTCTGACCTAATGTATTATAATCCCTTTGGCATTATCCACCAAGCTCAAGTTTATTCCAGTGTTTCTCAGCTTTGCCTGTGCAGCAGTTTATCATACAGGGCTCATGAACTTGGTGTTGCAGAGGCTGCCTTCATCTCCCAATGGCCAGAAAAAGCACTGAGAGCATCAACTGCTGCAACAGAGCAGGCAAACTATCTGTATTTCAATTTTACAGAGATTTCTCCAGTCCCGTGCTGTGAACCAAAATGCTGAGAACGAATTGGGGGAAGGAATAAAGTCACATCAAATTTTGAAGCTTGACTTTCCTTCTAATGAAGGGCAGCATCATGCTTATAGGTCTGGTGTGGGGCTGTCAGACCATCCCAGTTGTTGCAGTTCTGCAGGCATGTTTTAGGAACTGAAGTGAAGCACAAATTGGGAATGCTTAAAAAAAGAGTTCTGTATGTTTGGGTGACTTTTCAGTGCCTCTCAGGTTCCTTGTCAAGGGCAAGTATTGTCTGGCTCCTTTTTCCTAGGAAAAGAATAACTAATGAGCAACAGCCAAGCTTTATGATTGCTACCAGATAATGTCAGTGGTAGATGAGCTGATTTTATGAAACTGACTACAAAAGAAAATAGGGATGTGGGGTTCAAGCATGAGCCTCTGAGTCATAGCCTGGCATCTACAGGAGTGCCTGAAGTTAAAAGTGGTTGTGTGATGTGGCAAATGAGCATTTGTTGCTTTGTCAGGCAGCCTTTCACATCTGCAGAAAGCATCAGGAGAGCATCTAACAGCATGGTGGGTTTTCTGTTTGATGTAATGAACACATATTGTTCAGGGATTCAGCTGTTTCACCTATTTTGATACCTGAGCTGACATTTCAAAGTGGTGGGAATGCTGAAGCCACAGATCAATGAGAATCTTAAGCAAGCAATAGTGTTTGCAAAAAGCTCTGTAGCATTTGATGGTGTATTTCAAGGTCTCTGAAAAACCAACTGAGCTGATAAAGGACACCAGGCAAAGCCAGAAAGGAGGACTGAGAGACAATGCATGAAGTCCTCATTCCAGCACTGAAGTCACTCAGCTGATTCCAAAATGTTTAAAGACCCTGAAGAAATAGCGGAAGAAATTGCAGAAGGGACATTGCTCCAGCACTGTGTCCAGTAGCACAAGCACAGGCAAATGAAGAGCTGCCAAATGCTGTAGTTGTTAATGTTGGACTTGGCATGGTTGGAGTAATTATCACCAGGTGGTGCTACTTGGCATTGACTTCCCGTTTGTTATTCATACCACAATCATTATTCAGCTGAGGTGTGAACAGTATTCATTTTGTGGAATGTTGGAGGGCAGAGATTTGCTCTGTGCATTGCTGCTCCATCAGAGGCTGTGAGCAGCTGTCCTCAGTCACTCCTTGGTGCTGAGAGGACTTCCCCAAAAAGGACCCAAGACAAGTTTCAGCTGATGGTTTGTGTTACTGCTCACAGAGTACCCAAAGCCTCTGTAGCACTGATTTCTCCCAAATCCAACTTGCAAAGCCTTCTGTTGCTTCTGCTGCTCCCAAGCTGATGGCTAATGCTAACATAGGACATCACTAGTGGCAGCTGGCCACCTTGGGACTATGTGGGTCTCCAGTTTTCCAGATGGGAGAGCTGAGTCACATTTGAACAAGCAAGCACATCGGAGGAACTTGGAGATCACTCCAGGAAAGTGTGGGAAAGGAGGCACCCTGAAACCATAAAACCTCTATATTTAGTTGTACTTTAAAATGGAAAATGTTGGTGATTTTGCCACTGCAGAGGTCAAATGAGCTCTGATCTGCTCTGGTCTGCACAGAGCCTCTGCACAGGGAGTTGTGGCCACCTGTCCTCCCTCTCCCTGTGTTCCCCAGAGGGAGGGACATGCCAGCCCCACTGCTGTCCCAGGGGCTGGGAGGAGAGCTCTTCCCTTGCTGGAGGCACAGCCTCTCCCCAGCATACCCTGGCCAGCAAAGGGGATGAAGGCAGGGAAGCAGCATTAGCCCCCAGGGCAGCAACAGAGCCCCTTTCCTCTCTCCAGATCAATGAATTGAGGTTGGCATCATCTTTATGTATTTATTTATTTCCTACTTTGGTGAGCAGCTCTGCTTTTGTCAGTGCAGCTAAGGCATAACTGTGTTACACTCTGCTCCGTGGTTAAATTGCATTATTTTTAATGAGGCAGCTATCTCCACACTGCTTCTGTTCTTCTGGTTTCCCCTTTCTGGGAGCTGTCTGCTCTTCACCCATCCTGCTTTTCTGTTAAGTCATTGCTGAGCATTGGCTGGAAGCAGTGAGCAAAGCATTAGCTTTGTTTCCTGACAGAGGCCCCAGTTGGAATCAGAAGTTCCCACATTACAAGGCAGCAGCTTTTTGTGAGCAATGCTTTTCTTCCCACAGCCTGCCGAGAAGTCAAACTGTGGCAAATCAACTCATTGCACTGTCTGGCCCAGATGAAGGTACTTCACCTAAATGAAAGGGTGGCTCCTGCTGCCAAAGGATTTACTGCCAGGAGTGGGTGCAGCCCCTCACAGTGGATGCGCCACTCAGGGGCTGCAGGAGGAGAGGCAAAGCCACACAGCCCTCCCTGGACCATTCCTGGTGCACTGGCTCATCTCTTCCAGCAGCAGTGAAGTGCTGAGCCCATTCCCTCTGTCCCAGTGGGGTTTTTGGGGGCACAGGATGGCACTGGGGGATCTGGGGTGCGGCTTTGGGGTTTTCCCCCTCAGAGCCCACAGCTGTACACCATGGTTGTCTGCCTCTGCTGCATCAGCTGTGTAAGCCTCCCTTCTGCCCCAGAAACAGCCACAATCTCCTCTGTGTGTTTCTAGCTCAGAAAAGGCTGATTCATTCTCTGAAGCAGATTAATTACTTCTGCTATTTAGAAAAGAAAGAAAAAAAAAAAAAAAAAGAGAGAGAGAAATCCTTTAGAATTGGTCGGCTTAACTTTCAACTGTGTGCACAATGCAGTAAAGCAAATCTGCTCTGAGCCAGAGCAGAAAAGTTCACATGGAGTAAGAAACTGGGGTTTCAATATTTACCTGGTATGTCAGCAGTGGGCTCTGCAATTTAGGAAGTATTTGTGAATGTGTCTTCTTCTTGACTTGTATGACAAATGGTGCAAATGTGAGGCTGCCGTAAAGGTGAGCTGGGGAACAAATATTTTTGTTCCCTGATACATTTTATAACTTGTTTCCTTTCTGGTTTGTGTCACGCTGATGTGGCAGCCGGCTCCCTGAGTAGCTCTCATCTGAAACCTGGCTGAGCTGCTCCATTTCTCCCTTGGAAGGCTGCTTTCCAGCCTGCCTGGCTGTGCTCACTTGTTTATGCACTGATGGACTGTAGTTCCCCATTTCAGAACAAGCTGTCCAATATTCACGAGTTATTTTATATTTACCCAGTCCTAAGGCTTCTTTTATAAGCCTGGGGATAAATTCTGGGTTTTGTTGTTTCCATTACTGGAAATGGACTGAACCTCCACAAACATTACCAAGCCTTAAATAAGGCTTCTATTTATCTAGAAAGGAAGGGAAAGGACTAAAACAAAGTTAAATTGATTTACAAGCCTGTAATTCCCAAACCCCTGTTCTGATAACACTTGTAAGCAGGTGTTGGAGCAAGCCATATGTGTAGAGATGAATCACTTATAAAATTGTATCCTAATATTCATTGTATATTAACTGGTCAGACACATATAGTGATTTTCCTCTTGAACATTAATGACAGCCACATAATGTTCAGCTGGCATAAAGCACTGCAACTCTTCGGACTATGCAATCTGAGGATATGATTGAGAAATTGATTTCTTTGCAAGGAACAAAGCAGGATAACTCATTTCTGAAGTGATAAGGAAAAACTGACATAGGTCAAAATGATAATCATAAGATATCCTGCATGTCTATTATGGTCGTTTTGCCCCAGCATGAGACTTTCCCATGATCCCAGTTGGTTTCATACTAAAATCTCTTCACATTAATACCAAGACTGAGTTAGAATTGGAAAGATAGTATCTAGGAGGACAACTTTAGGTCCTCTCAAAACAGCTGGAATGAGTACTGTAGAAAAATGAAAGGTTAAGCCAGTTAATGTTTTAGGATTACTGCGTTATAAAATAGGCTCTTCAAACTTTTTTACCCAGTAGTAGAGAAAATACTCTGAAGGCATCTTTGGAGTGGATTAATGTTGAAATCGTGCTAAGCCAGCCTTCTTCAAGCATTTATTTTAAACGGCTCAAACGCTTAACTTCTTGAATTAGCAGCTGAGCAGGTTTTCTGGCTTCTCTTAGTAACGTTCATATTCACACAAGTGCACAGGAAAGTACCTGGCAGTATCTGGGGCCCTTCTCCTTAATGTGTGAAATACGTGCTTTGCCCATGCCATTAGGAATCCTGGCTGTGGCCAGCCTTATCTGAACAAAAACACTCAGGGTGTTTGCATTTGGGCTGTTCACCAGATGAGATACCAACCACCGTGATTCAGCAGCAGCTGGATGGATGGAAAAACTGATCTCAGTGGAAGGGAATATCATTTGCAACCTGCTTGGAGAACAGCTGGAAAAACATTCTGCCTTCTGTATCATTCTAGTGTCTTGGTAGATTTTTTCAGAAGGGGTAAATGTGGGTCTGGGTAGCTCTTTGGCTTAGTGGTGCCTTCAACCCTTTCCCCTGTGGACCTCCAATATCACACTGGTTTCTAGTGATGCCGGAGTGTTTTTTGCCTTTTTTCTATATATATTTATAACCTTCCCAGTACTTTTCCCTACCTTTTTCCCCAGCTAGAAAGACCAAGCACGTTCCAGAACTCCAAGGCTTGAGGGGCACAAGGCCCCTATCCTATCTTGGTTCTTCCTGGGAGCCAAGGTTGAGAGCAAAGTCTTCAAGACACATTTTCATAAACAAGGACAGCTAATACCAAGGGTGGGAAGCGCCAGAAAAAGGGGAAATTGCATCACCACTTGTCCTCCTAATTGGTATGTTTTATCAATTATGCTAATTTCCTAAAACCTGTAAAACTCTATTCACCCCTGTGGGGGTGGGCTTTTGTGGATATTCTTCCATAACTGTCCTTGGAGTTCCAATAAAAATCCTGTTTTATATTACCTCCTATACTAAAATTATCTTGAGTTTCATTTCTAGGCTGAAAAAGGCAACACTAGGGAAGAACTATTGCCTGCCTGAAGATCTTCATCCTTGTGCTAGTGAGGAGAGTTTGTGCTCATGCTGGAAGAATGCAGCTAAACCCTGGACAGGACCTGCCTGCCTCTCTCCCTCTGGGGCAGGGCTCAGAAGGTCTTTTTCCTGTAATTACATCTTCCTGCTGCTGCAGCACCAGCGTGTGTCCCAGGGAGCAGAGTTCAGCCACTGTGGCACCCTGGCAGTGCCTGAGCACTTCCCTTGCAGCCTTAGCACAGTGCAATATGCAGGATAAATATGCAATATGCAGAATAAATAAGCAATAAATATTAGGCTTACCCAGCCTATGTTTAGGAGTACATAGATCCTTTAGAACCTGTACATGAATCTGTGCCCAGTGCTCTGGGCAGAAGTGCTGGTGCAGTTTGGGGTTCTGGCAAAGATTTTTGTCAACACTTTTCCAAATTAAGTTCCAAGTTCCTCGCAGTTCATGGTTTAATCTCCTCAGGTGGAAGCACCCTCCCCAAAACAGGATGTTTCTTTCTTGCAGAAGCTTACTACCAAAAGAACTGCAGAGCAAATGTTAGAGATGTTTTAAGCAGATCTACCCCATTAGATACAAAGTTGCTGGAAACATGCTACTGGCAGTAGTAGAGTCCTATATTTTTGTTATCTGAAGTATTCATCAGATAAAAACTACTTCAGAAGGTTTCTTAAAAACTACTTCAGAAGGTTTCTTTTATCTCCTTTTAGCGTCCTCTAAGGTGAATGTATTCAGCCGAAAAGCAATCAGAGCTAGTCTGTGACAAGAGAGCTGGAGGGATGTCAGTCTTCAAGGAGAGTAGAGAAATTCAGCAAGAGACAGCAGCAGTCAGCTTTGCAGTTCATGTCTCGCTCCTGCAATTTCCCGAGGATGCTCAGATGTCTCTGCTCCCCAGGGAGGGACAGACTGGCTGCTGTCACTGTGTTCTCCCAATACCTGGGAAGGTCATTTTTGGTTCATCCCATTTGCATCCCAGTAGCTCTTCTGGCATCTCCTGCTGTCCCCATGGCACAAGGTCCTGTTGCAAAGACCAGGCACCTTGTGGGCAGGGGGAGGATTTGACTCTCCCCCTAAATTTTAGTTTGCTCTCCCCCTAAATTTGTGTGTCTTCACCTGACCTAATTCCTTTTCAGAGCCATTTCTGCACTTTGTTTGACACTGGTCCTTCTGGCTGCTTCACTTGGGGTTCAGTCCTCAGATGAACAGAGAAATTGAACCATCCAAATTTATTTCCCCAATTTTCCCCCTGTAAACATGTGGTTGTTTTCACTGTCCCCATAGGTGCCAGAGTACCCAACAAACCTGTCACAGACATGCAGAGGAGAATATTGCACCTGTTATTCTTGAATACTGTCTGTGCTGATGTTTAGTGATTTAGAAAGGAGTGATATGAGGCATTTTAGGCAGGATCACCTAAAAAGAGCCAGACCTCTGGCTGGCACAGTTCACCTTGCCAGCCAGAAATGAGCTGAGTGTCCCTTTTCCAAAACATGGACATGACATGTCCAAAGCTTGACATGACTTTCTTGAAAAGCCACTGGCATGGGGATAAATTTGTCACAGAAATGTGGAGCAGTGAGAAGACACTGATTGCTGTAATTAGGAATAATCTAATTCCTAAAAGCAAATGGGCTGTATTTATGTCTGTTTAATTGGATTCCTGAGTTTTGTGGACTGGTCATGTGGGCAGTGAAGCCATTGCACTGTGATCCAGAGGCAGCAGAGTGATACTCAAAAAGTAGAGGGTCTTAGCTTTACTTTACCTAACATGGAACTAAACTCTTAGTTCCGGATGTAACCTGTTTGATTTTGGTGTAGGTACTGTTCAGGGGACCACCAAATCATCTGCTAGAAAACTGGGGTAAAACTGGGCTGATTTGCTAGGGGAAAACCATTAGCACTCTCTCTGAGCAACTTGGAAGTTCATGTCCATGGGGCCTGCAGAGGGACAGTCCAGCTTGAGAGCTGGTTTTCCTGCTCTTCAGCCCAATTTCTCCACTTCTGCTTTTTTCACTTTTGGTTTTTGATTTTTTGTTTGTTTTGGGGTTTTTTTTTTGTTGGGTTTTTGGGGTTTTTTTCCATATCAGAAACAATGGAACATTTCTAGAAGGAGAAGCATTTCTGGAATTTCTCAGATCCAGGCTTCAGATAAAACCTGATGGGATCTGATTGATAATCTTTTTCATTGCTGCCATAGTTTTTGAGGACAGGAATTTGCACCATCACAATCCTTTCTTTGCAGGATCTTTTTTCTCTTACATTTTTTTTTTTTCCATAAAACCTGCTGTGAGCCTAGTCCTGCTCCCAAGAACCAGATTAGCAACTAATCTTTTGAGGACTTGGGGATTACACTTCAGGAGTGCATACAATGTAAAGGGACATTCATTTGCTGTTGTAAAACCCATCCTGAATTAACATTAGTCTGGGATTGTATAGACACACCCCCAGAGTGTTTCCTATGGCAGGATGAGGAATTATGCAGAGTCATTTCCCTGGACATTACATTGTTATGGAGAAATTGTTTTAATTAGAAAGCACGTGGGCAAGTTGGTCTCTGAAAGGCCAACTGAATTTGGGCCAAAGGGCAGACAGATCAGGGCATTTCTAATACTGGTGGAGTTGTGCTCATGTGCACAAGGGCTGAGTTTCCCACCTAAGGCAGGAAGACTCTTGATGTGGGTTCCAACTTTTGATCTGGGAGGTTCAGTTCAGGGTAGAAGCTCACAGAGTAAGAAATAAACACTTGAAGCCTAACTGCTACCCCGAGCCAGGCAGGAGGCCTATGCTAAAATGGGCCATGTTGAAATATTCACAATTTAATAATGACTGGGTTTCAGCTAACACCTCCCGAGAGGCTGAGTGGATGCATTTTGCAGCTGTGGCACACAAACTAGTTGTCACATGAATTGTCAACCAGACAGGCACAGAGATGTTTTCTGTTAAAAAGAGCTTTCAATGTCTTGAGAGACTGCTCAGCCCATAGAAGCTGGGCCGGACTGAAGCTCAGCAGGACCTCAGTGGTGCCCAATGAGCACAGAATTCTTGTCATCAAGCTCCTGGCCAGAGGACATTGCCTGAGCTCCCAGCCTTTGCTGTGTGGCTCCTCTCCCAGGGTGGGCAGCCTGGTGTTAGACATCCTTAATATTTTAAGCTGTTCTGATTCTTCCAGCATTGCAAAGACCCCTGAGATCTTGCACTGTTTAAAGCTCTGGTGTCACAAAGCTGGAAAACCCAGCACAGCTTATGCAAGATGCAAGGGGCTGTCCCCACCCACAGCCATGCTCTCCATCCCACCACACTGCATCCTCTTTTTCTCTTCTTATTGTTTTTCCTTTTCTTTGCCAGATTGTTGCCCTGCTTTGGTCATTTCCCTGCTTTGAGTCACCCCATGCCAGACTGCTTTCTCATCCTGGCAGACAGACTAGGAGTGAGGGCAAGGCTCCCACCTTCCCAGCCACCAGCGCAGGCTGAATGAGAAGGGTGACAAATGACATGCAAATGCCTTCCCTGGAGGGTACAGAAAAGTCACTTCCTTGCACCTTTCCAAAGAGAGATATTTGCATTCTATCAGACACTGACATCCTGTTGAACTTTCTTAGAGCGTGCGATTTGTAGAGACACTCGTTTGGGGATTTACGCTATGTTGACTGAGGGTTGCTTGACAGAGAGAAGAAAAGGAGCTGGCTGGGGAAGGGAAGGCTCACACAACTGGTCCAGAAGTATCCTTCCATGTGGGAGAGACAAAGGAATAATTTGGCTTCAGCTCTAAGGTAGGAATTCTTCCCCCGACAGTTTTCTCTGTTCTCTTGGCATCCTGTGGAGGTTTTTAAAAACATCAAGAAAAAAAAGAGGCAATAAAAGGGTTTTGGCTCTCATATCTGCTTGTGTGACAGCTTCCCGCAGAGTAGAAGCCAGGAAGTTACCACTGCACTGTCCATGTTGCTGGGTAACAGTTTCTGCTCCTCACATGAACCCAAATGACAGTAATAAATTGCATCCCAAAATGCTGAATGGTGCTGGAATTGCTGGCAGATGGAGGTGCTGCCTTTGCCTGAGTGTGTGGGCATGGAGCAGGGGAGTCTCCAGACCTGCCTTACTCCCAGTGAGAATTTTCATGGAGTCTGGACCTGAGTCCCATTCCTTTCTGGCTGGAGTCAGGATGCCCCTCTGGGAAGTGGTTATTGAGTGTCTTCACCATTATAGTAACAAAGACTGGTTTCAAACCCTTTTGAAGCTAAGCTCATGGAACCTCTTGTATAAATTAGGGTTTAGAGGTTCCTGAAGATCCTGACATAAACATCCTTGAGCATCTCACTTGAGCTTGATTTGTGTTCCTGTAGCAGCCCAAGAGATATTTGTTTGTTTATTTACTGTGAGGAAGAAGGCACTGGTGATTTTTTTTTTCAGTGGTGTGGTTAAACCTGGTGTAACCCCACTGCTACCAATACGTATTGAATGGATACATTTACCCATTTTGTGAGACATCACACAATGCTGTAGCTTGTGTTTGCCCAGGAGAGAAAAGCTGTGCTGGCACTCAGCATCCTGATAGAGGTGGGTGGGACTGAATCAGGACAACACAGTTTTTCCTTTATTTGTGAAAGAATAAGCTATACTGGCAAAATACATACAAATTCATACCAATATGGCCACTTTTTGTCTATGCACTGAAGTCCTTCTGTGGGAATTTGCTGCCAGCAGCAGCCATTGCCAGCCCTGTGGCAGGTCCAGTCAGTGTGGATGGCACAGCTCCTGCCCACCAGCTGCAGCAGGCTGTGTGTCCATGCTCCCTCGATCCCTAAAGATGAAATATTCTCCAAGATGGTGCAGCACTGCTGAGGACACAGCCGGCCTGGGCTTTGTTGTGAGAGCTCCTGTATGCTGTGCCAAAGCAAAGCACAGTGTGCCAGAGAGCTCAGGAACTTCTTCAGTGTTGAAGAGCAGGAGTGGGCATTCATTCCAAAACCTTTTCATTTTTTGAGCATAAATCACACATTCTGGCCTCTGATACAAGTGAGGATCAAGAATATATAGATCTAAAGGCTGCTGAGGCTACTGCCATGGCAGCAGAAGGATGGAGCAGCACTTGGTTTTCATGCCAGGGCAAGGTCTGTTGCACTAACCGTGCCTTTGGTTTGCTCACCTGAATTTCCCACTGTGCCCTTACCCTCAGCTGCCCTGAGAGACTGGGAATGCTGCTGGTTCCTACAGACACTAATGGGCCGACAGACACTAAGGGGTCAGCTTGGTGTCTAAAACAGAGATCTGTGGTCCCCCCCCACTAGTGTTGGTGCATGGGAGGATGGTTTGTTAGCCTGGATGTACATGAGCACTTCCCACACTGCATGGGAAAACAACAACACAAATGAAAGCAAAAGGAGAGGATAAGGAAGCCCATCATGCTTCCAGAAGTGATTTTGGAAAGCACAAAGCCAGGATGTTGTTTCTTTTTAGGGACTGAGTAGTCTGACATGTTACAAAATACAAAGGCTTGGCGTGTTCCCAGCAGCAGAGTGAAAACTGGAGCTACCCAGAAACGAAACCTGTCATTAGCAGTCAGCCAGGCAGAACAGGCTCCTGAGTGCCAGGAGCAGCCATGGAAGGGAGTGGGGAATGAACAGCATAAAGGAGCTTTTCTCACCCCAACAGCCTTGTGGAGGGAAGCAGAGGGCTGTGAGGGCAGCATGTGGGATTGGGATGCTTCCAGAATGCTTCAAAGGTCAGCAAGGAGCTGCTGTTCCCCTCACACACACCACCTCCCAAGCCCTGTTCTTCTGCATAGGCAGTGGGTCTGCTCCCCAAAAAATCAGAATATTTTTGACCTGCAGTCTTTCTCCCTTTTGTTTTCACTCAATTGTACTTAGCAGCCCTGAGAAATCTCTTTTTACATGTCCTCCCTAGTCCTTGCTGTGATCCGTGTCATCCTGGAGGCATGTAATAATTTAGAGTGAAAGCTGTGCTGTGCAGCTCTGTTCTCCACAGCTTCCCAGGATGGAGAAAGTATTGATGTGCCCTGATTTATCTCCCACAGATGCCATCTCCCTAGGAGTGGACTTGAAGGACAGAGAGGCACAGAAAACTGAATCTGGGAAGCACCTCATTCAGAAAGAAAGGAGGAGGAAATTTTGCAGACCAGGCTGGATGGATGCAGGGAACATTATAGCTTTGCAAATTCAGTGGTGCAAGGAGTTCACACCATGAATTGTGGTGTTGCTGTTGCCAGGAGCAAAAGCACAAGCTCTCAGGATGCCTTTATGTTTCCCAAAGGAATCTCCTAAAATTAAGAGTACTTTTGCATTGATGCTGCTTTAGACCTTATAGCAGTCTTCCAGTATCTGAAGGGGGCCTGCAGGGAAGCCAGAGAGAGACTCTAAATTAGGAACTGTAGTGACAGGACAAGGAGTAATGGGTACAAACTGGAAGAGGGGAAAATTTTTACTGTGAGGGTGGTTAGGCTCCTTAGCATTCTGTGATTCCCTATCAGGGCTAACCAGCCTCTGAGGGTGAGAAAATAAGGAGAGGATTGTATTTAAGACATACAGATGTGGCACCTGGGGACATGGTTCAGTGGTGGGCTTGGCAGTGCTCAGTTAATGGTTAGACTCAATGATCTTAAAGGTCTTTAGTCTAACCCAAACTATTCCCCATGCCCTCCTGCTGGTATGAGGTGAGATGTGTTCAGCTGTCCTGTCTGGTTTCGTCAAGGGACTTTCCTTCCCTCAGCCAATGTTTTCTAAATAGCCTCTGAGCCAGCCAGATAGATGTGTTCCATTTCCACCCTTATCTGTCTCACTCTGCTGAGATCATTTACCTGCTAACAAGCTCCAGTGGTCAGAGCTAAAAGGTGAAACTACCTTTAAGGATGTATCCAAACATCTTTGAAACACTTTGCTTCACGGAAAATATGGAAAGATGTTGCATTCACAATATATCACTCATATCTGTGTTTGTAAACAGATTTATCGCACCATCTGCAGAGTTGTACTGCCATCTCCTCCATATTCATTTCCTTTCCATTTATATAGTACAGCTCTTAGTTATTTTATTCCCTTTTCGCAATGAGATACATTAGCTACCTTTTACCTTTCCTACAAAAAGAGTGCACTCTCTGTGGGGAAGAATATTTTATCAATCCAGTTTGTTCAGTTCAGTGCATAAAAACACAAGCCAGGACTGTTTGGAGAGGTACCTGCCTGGTTCTGTTTCTCATCTCTTCACATCTGTGTGGAGCAGGTGGGAGGGAAGGATAATTCAAAAGAAATCTGCTGGTAAACAGGATGCTTTCCCAGTATTTCCTGCCTCCTGTTGCACTGGTGGAGCTTAATTTTCAGGAATCAGCTAAGCCTGAGGTCAATAATGCTATTATAATTTCTCTGACTTGCTGTAGCTGATACAATATAATATAAATACAATATAATGAGGCATTTATACATCTGGGAGCATAAAGACAGCTGGCTTTGTTATCTGGCTGGATTAGAAATGTTTAGTCATGTTGAAATTAAAAAAGGGATTTGCTGTGTATAAAAAGAAGTCACACAAGAGAATGGGAATTGACTGCCACTTCTGCAGCCCCTTGGGCCGACCAGCACCCAGGCTGGATGGTCCTCAGCACTGGAAAGGGATGGCTGGGCTCCAGAAACAGCTTGGAGGAGAATCTGACTGCAGGTGCACCTCTCCAGCCCCATGGCATAGATTTGCTGTGGTGAGAGGTGTAGGATGCTGCCCAATCCCCAGGGCTGTGAACCCGGGGCAGGAGACTTTTGCTTTTCTCCCTCCAGTGAGGGAGGATTTCTCATTTTGCATCAAGCCTAACCCAAATTCCTGGGCTTGGATACAGGGGAGGGACTGGGGTTGACTAATCCCAACAAGAATTTTACCAAGAGTGAGTAAGGGCTCTGGGCTGCAGGGAGTGATGACAAATCTTGGAAACTCAAGCGTGTGCTTTGGCAGGGAGGTTTGTTTGGGGATTGGTTGGTTTTTTGGTTTTTTTTATGGTCCTTTTTATCACTTTTCAGCTGTACAGTGTGTTCTCAGATGGTATATTTGCCACTTCATGTTTTTGGATCATGACCATCATTTTTTCAGCTAACAGAACAGGGAGCAACTGGGGGCTTGGCCAGCTCCTTTCCCACTGAAGCAAAGGAAAACACTGCAAGAGGGTTTCTCCAGAGCTCTCTAAATGGATTTTCTGTCGCCATATCCTTCCAATTCCACCACCCCTCTGACCTCTCAATGCAGAATTTGACACTGTGAGCTGCCAGAGAGTCCCACCATCCCATTTTCTCAGGGAAATTGTTCAAGTGACCTATCCCATCACCCTTTGCATCTTTCCAAGAGGCATATTTACGCCTATAATATCATGCCTATCACTAATCAGTGAGCAAATCTTTTGGCTGTATATTTGCCAAGGGGAGATTGCCAAAATGAGTCCTTGGGTAAAACAGAAGCTGTGCAGCTCTGCTGCGGGGAAGGAGCCAGGACCTTTCTCAACAGTGCAGCCCCCAGGAAAAATCACAAGGCAGGCTTTAAAATGAGATTTTTTTTCCAACCAGTGCAAATGGTCCATCTTTTATCTTGGCTTTCTGGAAAAAGAACTTCCAGAGATTATTTGGTTTAGATTTTTCAAGCCTTTTCTCTAGCCAATGCTGGGCTAGAAAGCTTTGTGCTGGAGGTGGGAAGAGAAAATGAGACTCTTCCCTTCAGTCCCCTAAGTGCTGATTTTTGGGGCCAACTGGCCCCAGGTTATTTTGGGCTCTGTGCAGGCTCAGCAGCCCAGAGGAACAGAGCTCCCTGTGGTGTGGCAGGAAGAGGATGTAGTGTCAATGGCTGGATTTGGGTCCAGCAGGTTTATCCTCTTTTTGTGGGGCAAACTGTCATCTCTGGGAGCAATTCAGCTTTAAAACAGAATTACAGATTCACAGACTATTCTGAGTTGGACGGGACCCACAAGGATCATCAAGTGCACCTCTTAAGTTAATGGCCCATAGGGAGATCAAAGCCACAGCCTTGGTGTTTTTAGCACTATGCTCTGACCAACTGAGATAATCTCAGTGGCCAAAACAATTGTATGCAGCTTTGAAAAGCACCTGCATTGTATAACTTGATCCCTGTGAGTCTGAAAAATCATAATCCTGCCTAAAACCATAAAATCTGGCACCAAGAATTACAGTTGGCTTTGCAGTTTCTGTGTGCTGCATCAGTTCCTAGCCCTCCTTGCTGCTGGTGGCCTGGCTGGACAGACCATGTCCTCCTCTCCCCATCTCCAAAAAGGTACCCTGCTGTTTTCACAGCCAGCCTCCTGCTTCTGTCCCTGCACTCACAGCCTGTCAGGCTCTCACATTATCAGGCATAAACACCATGTGTACAAACATATTTGCTGTTACAGCAGACAGGAAGGGATTAAGTGAATGCTATAAAATTAACCTCAACATCAGTCACAAGAAACAAAAGCGAAAAAGGAACAGAGTAATCAGATGCTCTTATGAGCAGGATGTGCTCAAAATTATTTCTCCATCCCATTGCAAATGCTTAGAAACTGCACAGCCTCTCCAGTGCAGTGAGATTTTGAAGTGGTTTAATGGGCATTAGGAGTTCAGAGCTGATAATGCCACTTCCAACCTTATCCTTTCACTGCGTGAAAATAGGTAGTGGCAATTGACTGGTGTAAATTGGCTGCTTTTAAAGCTGTATTTGCTGGCTTGGATGTGCTAAAAGTCTCTCCACAGAGTCTTCAGAGGCTGAATGTAATGTGTGTTGTTAAGGTGGGAATATATTGAGTTTCTTCTACAGAGGACTGGTTCCAGTGTGTGCCCAGCACGCTGGAGAGCTGGGACCTGCTGTGGTTGGGCTTTACATCCTGATTACTGGAGAAAAACAGGGCTGCCACATAGTTCATGGTCAGTCCAGACAAACTTCTCACTGTGCCTTTTCTTTTCTTTCAGAACGAACCGTTCACGATGTCAACCAAAAGGAAGGTGCCCACAAGAAGTGGGCTGCCCTGAAGGAGAAACTTGGACCCCAGGAGACTGACCAGTCTGAGGCCAACCTGGAAAATGCAGAGCCAGAGCTGTGCATCCGTCTCCTGCAAATGCCCTCAGTGGTGAACTACTCCGGGCTGAAGAAGAGGCTGGAGAACAGCGATGATGCCTGGATGGTGCAGTTCCTGGAGCTGTCTGGGCTTGACCTCCTCCTGGAAGCCCTGGACAGGCTGTCAGGGCGAGGAGTGGCCAGGATATCAGATGCCTTGCTTCAGCTCACCTGCATCAGCTGTGTGAGAGCAGTCATGAACTCCCACAAAGGCATAGAATACATCGTGAGCAACGAGGGCTACGTCAGGAAACTCTTCCAAGGTGAGAAGACATCTTCCTGCTTCATCCATCACATGCAGCATCAGGGGGCACTCTCCTGTTGCTTATCCTCCTGCCCTGCACCAGGCTCCTTGGAAATGGGTGGTCACAACTGATTGATGAGAGTGTTTGCTTCTTTAAAGTAACACTGCTGTGAAATCACATTGCCTTTGCCACCCAGTGCTATTTCCACACAAATATTGTCATAGTTTACTGAGAAGCTGGGGATAAATTCAGCCTTATCTGTACACAGGCATGAGAAACCTCTGACCCTTTGGTTGTCAGCAGACATTTGCTGTTCAGTCTTTGTGAGCCCCAAGGGCAGAGGGAGAGGAATTGAAAGGGCTTGGAGTCTTGTAGCCTGTAAAGAGGAGGGAAAATGGCATGTTTGGACCTAAGAGAGCCTGCTCTCTGTGCTGCTCACTCTGCTCCTTCTGGAAGATGGTAGGAAACAGCACTTACATTCTCCTGCCATTCACTTGGCTCATCATTAGCTTTGAAATTCATCAGGGCATCTCTTAGAACTTATTGTACAGCACTTAGTGATGCTGGTGCTGGAAGGATAACTTCTGTGCTGCTCCACAGAGATCGCAGCTGTGCCCAGAAACCCTTATTAATAGCTTTCTAAAATACATTTACCCTGAAAGCTGGCTTGCTGCCCTCTTCAGTTTTGAAGTCCTCTTCCTTCCTCTTCACCCTGCATTTTCTTAGCCTGTGTAAAAATATGGAGCTGGCATTTTTGTGCTGTGAAAACAGGAGGGTATCCTGGACTTTTCATTGTTGGAGCTTCTTTGTGCTCTTTTCTATGTAGGAAAAATAAGAGAGTCTAATGCACTCCCTCCCAGCTCCCAGGGCTCACAGAGAAAGAGTAGTGGAAAAAGGGAATACATGGGGGCCCATTGGAACAATTGCTCTAATTGATATGCATATTGAGCTTTTCTGCACTAAAAATAAGTCATTAATCAAAGAAAATGGTTCATCTGGTGTTCTAGAAAATACCCATATGTGAAAACAGGAAATAAATTTTGTGAGTGCTGAAGAATCTTGGCTGCTCTTGCAGCATGCCACTGGGAAATGGGAAAGATTAACAAGTACAAGCTGCACCAAAATACCAATAGGGTACCTGTAGCGTTTACTGTTCCCACTAGAATTTACCATCACACAATGCTATTGGGATGGGATATCTGTACATTAGGATATTTCTCTTCCAGTCTTCCATTGTAATGTGTCCCCTCCTTCAGTCTCTTTTCTACCACTTATCATAATCCGTGTAGCAGAAGACACTGAGATTCAGAACGTTAATGTCATTATAAATTCTGCTTTGTTTTTTTCTGTTTTTCCTCCAGCACTCGACACAACTAATGTCATGGTCAAAAAGCAAATATTTGAGCTCCTGGCTGCACTGTGCATTTACTCATCAGATGGTCATGCTTTGGCTCTGGATGCCTTGGATCATTACAAGGCAAGTGTTGGGTTGGAGCAGGAGGAATGGCTCAGCTTTGATCCATGCAGGCAGATCCATGTACCACAGAAAAGGGTGGGAATAAAGTTTATTTTGCATCATTTTGGTAGGAGAAACAGGGGTTTATAAGGTGAAAGCTGTAGGAAATTTTGTGTAGTCAGCCTAAGTCTGTGGTGTTTTTCTGTGACTTGTGTGGGCAAATGACTGCCAACCACAAGGTGCTTTCCAGCAGCAAAATCACCACCAGATCAGCAAAATAAATGGTGCCACATCCATAGGTTTCACTGCCCATGAGCTCAGGTTGTTATCAGAAAGCATAAAGGGATCCAAGAGGTGTTTTTAGTGACTTTCTCTGCCAACCAGACCCTGTTCCATAATGGAAGAGTGCTGCTTTTACCTGTATCTCCCTGTCCTGTTTACAGTGGGATAAACTAAGGGTTTCAGGTGCTAATTCCATCTGAGAGCCTGCACTAGTTATGGGCATTTATGTCTGCATAGACTATTCTTGTCATAATATCACCTGTGTTACCAACAGAGTGTGAAGAACCAGCAGTATCGGTTCAGCATCATCATGAACGAGCTCTCCAACACAGACAATGTGCCATACATGGTGACACTGCTGAGTGCCATCAATGCCATCATCCTGGGCAAAGAAGAGCTACGAACAAGGACACAGATCAGAAATGAGTTCATAGGTAAGGATGTTTTTGCACCTTTCCCTGGAGAAAGTCAGTTTCCAAACAGGTTTTTTTTTTGAGATATATCTGTAAGGTGCCTGAAGGGGCTGGGGAACAAAACTGCAAATATTAATTTTCTTCTTTCTTTTGACCTTTAGTCTCAATAGCCTTTCTGTCAACACTTTTTTTAAACTGTGCTGCTTTCCCATAGCTTTGATCTTTTCTGTAATCCCAGCAGCACTTGAGCTTCTTCAGAACATTTCTATAACCAACCATCTTACGTGGCCACATTTCCAAATATTGCAACTACCTGTAAGAGCTGATAAAGTTTCTTCACTCTGTGTCTACTCAGTTGAGCCACAGAGGCTGTGCCATGATTCAGAAGTTCTTTCCATCTGCTTGAATCCCAGGATCCTAGGTACCCTTGTTGGGATTCACCTCACATACTGAGTGCATCTGAGTTGGTGAGCCTGGGCTCCATTTCTCTCTGTGGAGATCGAGAGACATTTGACTGTATCAGACTGATTTTAGATGTTTAGTTTGAGCTCAGGTTAGTCATGCCTTACAGTGTCCCTCAGTAACTCCAGGGGAATTGTGCAGTGGTTCACACAGGTGCTGCAGGTGTGTACTGTGGTGTCTCATCATTTACCAGATGACTCTACCCACTTTGATAGATCCATCTGAAGATACTTGCACTTTTTCTCTCTGCAAAAAGTGTTTATGAGTGTAACATTATGTAAAGATCATAACAAATCAGTACCAAGTGGGTCATAATGCAACTATATCTATTTTTTTCACCTGCCAGGGCTTCAGCTGTTGGATGTTTTAGACAAGCTAAGGTAAGGATCTCTACTTACATATTTTTTTAAATGAGAAATAGCCATGGAAACTTAATCCTGGTCCAACCTTCCATGTGTGAAGTGCACTGTACCTGGGTGGAGTGGACCTCACTTGTGTGCACCCCTTCCATGGGAGCTGGAGGCATTTGTCCAGTGTTAAGATGCTCTTGCCAACCACAGTGTCACAGGGACAGCTGTTGGCACAGATGGCATGCACAGAGGCTCTGGGCACAGATGGAGTAGCAATGTCCTCGTTGAGGCTGTGTTTCAGACTGAATCTGAAGCAATGCTGTGAGCTCACTGAGCAGCTCACTGTGTTCTAAACCACTTCACTGCTGCTGTGGGTCCCAGAAGCATCCAGCTAAAACAATTTACTAATGCATATCTGAATGTAATTTAAAAATTAGGTTCTATCAGAAACATCTGTGCTAACTTCTAGAATGCAGTTTATGTGAATTGCAGTTACCCATGTAACTGCTCCATCCAGCACCATAAAAATTAGGGAAGAGGAGATCTTTCAGTAGTGCAACAAGCGTAGAATTCTAACACTGAGTGGCCTTGAGAGTGCTGAAAATGTCAGCTTTAGAGTGTCTGTGGTTTTTTAATCTAATTTTGAGTAACAGAGAAGGAAGTTTTTCCAATAGAAGCATCACTGGAATATTTTCAATTTGTTGTGACTTTAAAAAAATAAAGACAGCAGTCTGATTTCAAAAAGGTGGGAATGCCACTCTGTTGTTACAGCTCCAAGGAGAATTCCAAAACAAGCCTGTACTGGGCCAGGTTATGCCATGAGAAGTCCCATTCATTTGTATGTGTTGGCTGTAGGAAGAGGTACATTCAGTTCAAGAAAGGATGCACTGATGGCATCTCATACTTTATAAGGCAGAGTTGGGTACTTTCCACACCAACTGGCTGAGTCTGAGAGGCAAAGAGATAAAAGCCATTTAATAAAAACAATCATCTGAAAATTAGTGAAGGGCTCTGCATTGAAAATGAATGCTGTAATATTGCAGAGACATCGAGGAGGAGGATCTGCTTATCCAGTGTGACACATTTGAGGAGTTCAAAATAGATGATGATGAGGAATTATTAAAGATATGCGATGGGATAAACATGAATGATCATCATGAGGTTTTTTCATCTCTCTTCAATAAAGTGAGTAGCCCCTCACATGGGGTGCAAGGTCACACAATGGCAAAGTTACCCCACCTTGCTCAGAACCAGCCCTGCTGTGACAGAAGCTGCTCTGTGTTCCAGGTGAGCCGCTCTCCAGTCTCTATCCAGCTGCTGTCCATCCTTCAGAGCCTGCTGCACTTGGAGCCATCTCATCACTCCAGCCTCCTGCTGTGGGAGTCCCTGGATGCTGTAGTGAACAGAGCCCTTCTGCTCGCCAATGACAGTAAGATTGGCATGTCCATCCTGCCTTGCACACTTGTCTTGTTTTCCCTTGTCCCACTCACAGCCTATAAAAATCTTTCCCCAATGTGCAGGAAATAACCCACGGGACTTGAACAGAAGCTGGGACAAAGCTACACTTACTGCATAGGTCAAGTCTTGACATGAAGCTCCATCCATGTGGGTGGCCACGTTTAGCAGTAGGCTTGGGATTCACAGTCTTGCTTTAATGGTTAATCCCTGAGCTTTGGGTCATGGCAGTCAGTGGGAATCCATCCTTGCTGGCATCCTGCCACTGGTGCTGGCCTGTCTTGCTGGCAGGCGTGCTCAAAACACTGTGGGCTGGGCGCATGGGAAGGAAGTTGCCTGGAAGCCAAAAGTGTTATTGTGTAGAGTGACACCAGGAAATGGGCTCTCCAGGGCTCCAGATCTGCTGCTCAGGGAGGGTTGAACAGCATGGACCAGCCTGTGGGCCCTGTTCCCTCCCCTGACCCTGACTCGTTTCTCCAGTCCAAGGGAACACAGTAGAAGAAGTCATCGAGAGGCTGCTGTCTATAAAAAAACATCCCAACAAGCAGAAGCGAGCTGAGAACCGCCTGTCTGGGAGTGCAGCTGGAGGTGCCCAGGGTGAACCAGAGCCATGTGCACATGCAGCTCGGTGTGCAGTGGGATCATCAAACCCCACCAAGGCACCAGTGACATCCTCAGGGCCACTGGCCAACGAGAAGAAGATTTCATGCTGCCAGTTCACAGCCTGCTCTGCCTCGCCAGAGAAATCCAACCCTCCATGCAACACTGCTCCCAACCCAGTGCCTCCAGCCCCACCACTCCCACCCTCTGGCACAGCAGCCATGAACCCCACAACCCCCATGACAAATACACCTGCAGCCCCTCCACTCCCTGGCATCCCTCCACCCCCACCCCCATTGCCTGGCATGGGGGGTGTTCCCCCCTCCTCCTCCACCATTGCCTGGAATGGGGGGCATCCCTCCCCCTCCTCCCCCATTGCCTGGCATGGGGGGCATCCCTCCCCCTCCACCCCCACTGCCTGGTATGAGTGGTATCCCTCCTCCCCCTCCACCTCCTGGCATGGTTGGTATCCCTCCTCCTCCACCTCCATTGCCTGGCATGGTTGGTATCCCTCCCCCTCCACCTCCACTGCCTGGCATGGGGGGTATCCCTCCTCCCCCTCCACCACTGCCTGGCATGGTTGGTATCCCTCCTCCACCTCCATTACCTGGCATGGGTGGTATCCCTCCCCCTCCTCCACTGCCTGGCATGGGGGACATCCCTCCCCCTCCACCCCTCCTTCCTGGCATGACAGGAGATCACATCGAAGCTGTGGTGGCCTCCCAGTACAGCTGCCCCCTTGGCTTGGGCAGGCCTCCCCACAAGACAGCGAAGACACCAACACTGAGAATGAAGAAGCTGAACTGGCAGAAGCTGCCCTCCAACGTGGTGAGAGGTGGGTGCTTCTGGCATGAATTCACTGCTGCTTTAGGGGTGACCCAGGGAAAAAACCACTATCTTTAGGTTTGTTGGATACAGAACTGCCCTGATTTCCTCTACTTTTGACCTACAGAGCTGAAATAAATAAAAGTAGCATGAAACTACTAATGTAATAGTAACTATTCCAACTGAATTAGTACTTTGGAATAGCTTGTTTGTAACTAAAATACATTGAAATTCAAAGAAGAGAAAGGGATGGGAATATTTTCCTAATTCACTATGACACGCCTTAGATCAGGCTCTGATCTGAGTTCCCCAGGCTTTTATTACCCAGCTCATCTGTGCTTGTATCTGGGTATATTAAAGTCATGAGTAAGGGTGCATGTCAGGATCACATCACACACTCCTTGATTTTTGGGTTACATTTCCCTCTACTAGTGGATTCAAAGTGGAGCATGAAATGTGAGAAGAAGTCAACACAAGCAGTGTCAGCTTTGTCCTAGACAAGCAAGGCATCCACTGCATGGAAGTAGGCAAAGGCGAAATCTAAATAAGGCATGTTTTCAATCAGAAGAACAGTAAAATGTTGAGATTATTTCAGTAGAGGCTTCTACAGGCATGTTAGAGTGATTTTTTTAAAAATAGTTTTTTAAGAAATTGCAGTAGATATTAATTCAAGCAGTCCCATAGCTAGCATTATACAAGGAGGCTTGAGCATAAAATGAAAAATGGAGAAGGACAGAGAAAATGTCCGAGTTGTGCCCAGTCCCTCCATTAGGATGCAAGGAAGCAAAAATAATACCAACCAGGGGACTAGAAATGAACTGTCTGAGGTCCTTGTCATGCCAATCCAGTTTGCCCACCATGGAGGAAAATGCAGTTTTATGGGAAGGGATGAGGCTGTACAGCCTCTGTGTGCCCAGTGCTGCCTCCCCTTACCAAGTGTAATTACCCATTGGGCCCTTTGGACCCCACCTGTGAGACTTGCCCCTCCTCAATAATGACCATTTATCCAGGACTTGCATGTCTCCTATTTCATTCACCCTCTGCAGAGTGTCCCTGCTAGCAGCTCACCTTGCCCCAGGAGCCAGCAGCTTTCAGCCGTCCCTGCAGCCAGGCTGAACACTTTGTTTTTCTTGCAGAGAGCCACTCCATGTGGGCTTCTGTGAGCAGCAGCAGCGAGGAAACCATCGAGCCCAACTACAGCAGCATCGAGCAGCTGTTCTGCTTCCCACAGCCAACCCCCAAGGAGAAGACAGCAGCACCAGTGAAGGCTGAGCCGAAGGAGGTGAGGAGACCCCCCTCGTTCTTTCGAGTAGAGATCCCTGCAGACAGCTCATCTAATATGAGATATCTTCTTTTTCTCTAATGAAGATCACATTTTTGGACTCCAAGAAAAGTCTCAATTTGAACATATTTTTGAAGCAATTTAAATGGTAAGATATGGCCAGTTTTTGTGACAGTTGACAAGACTTTGAGCAGGTTTTGCAGTATCTGGAAGGTCCTCACGAAGTCTGTTCTAGCCAATGCGCTTTGGTGGTCCATGCTACTAAATCATCTGAACATTCCCCATTTTGCCCTACACTGTCTTTAAAATACTAAGTTTAGATATTTTATTATGTTTTTACATTCAACTTCCCCATATGTTGGCAAAGGAGTTACATCTCCATGTTACAGATAAAGCTGTGGCAGAGACTCTTAGGGTGACTTAGGCAGCCAGAGGTCAAATCCCTCCTCAAAACAGGGTCAGTGGACAAATAAAGAGTTCCATTTTCGTTTAAGATAAAAAAATGCTGAGACAGGATCTCAGTTGCAGGATTTATCTCTGGCCTTGAGTCATTTGATCAGGGCCAGAAATAAGATTTGGATCATAGCAGGGGTCCAGGTCCTGATTCTAAGTTAATTGTGGGGAGATACCTTTGCTTTTGGACTATTGTGACTCTTTACTAGGGAAAGCACAGAGTGCTGGCACAGATAAATCTCTTGGTAGTGTGTGATAGTTGAAAAGTGGTCTTTGGGTGATGGCTGGCTCTGTTCCTCCTCCCTGCAGCTCCAATGAAGAGGTGACTGCCATGATCCAGAATGGGGACCGCACCAAGTTTGATGTTGAGGTTTTGAAGCAGTTGCTGAAGCTGCTGCCTGAAAAGCATGAGGTCAGGAGGAAAACAGTACTCTTGGTTCACAGAGTTGAACACACAGTGCAGCCCCGCAGTCTTGATTCTTTATTTCTCATTAGATAGAAAACCTGAAGGCCTTCAAAGAAGAGAAATCAAAGCTAGCAAATGCAGATCAGTTTTATCTTCTGCTCCTTCAGATTCCCAGGTAAGGTTGGTGGTCATGAACTTCAGCCCACTTCAGGTCATGAACTTTTTCTTGATTTACCTCTGGGAAGTTTAGTTTTCTCTACTGGAGCCTCACAGACCAGCACTGATGGGTGTAAGTGGTGGGTTCCCCCTTCCTCTTTAGAGCTGTCCCTTTCCCTGTTACCTTTAGATGGAGAGCTCTCCCTCATCCAGCACCTCCTCTCCCTCTGCACCAGCAGAAGCTGGCCCAGCCCCAGGGTCACACCTGCCCAGGGAGGCTCCAAAACCTACTGAAAGGCAGTGCCAAATGCAATGCCAAGAAGGGGAAGCTCTTCTCTTTGCTGATCACAACACATCAACAGAATCTACATCCCTGCTGGCCCTCAGGGCAAGCAGTGGCCTCTCACCTCCCTCCACAAGCCACACCAGTGGTTTGGTGGGGATGTGGCTGACAGCACTGTTGTGGGGTGGCATGGACTTGCTGGTGATTTGGGACAAGGGCTGCTGTGTGGCCAAAATCCCAGTGCCTTTACTCTGTGAATCCATCTCCACCCTCAGCTACCAGCTGCGCATTGAGTGTATGCTCATCTGTGAAGAGACCACCGTGGTGCTCGACATGATTCAGCCCAAAGCTGAAGCCATCCGCAGAGCCTGCGAAGGTATGGATGACCTGAGCTTATTTCTGGATCTGATTTATGACAGGAAGCTTTAACCCCCACAAAACTCCCCATGGGTTCTGCAGCCTTACACCCAAAACTGCCCTGGAGCTCTGCAATATTACTACCAACTCCCAAAGAACTCCCCTGTGGTCCATTCACTGTTTTGCTGCAGCTTTAGGTGTCTCCACTGATGGTCAAAGCCCTTAACAGGACCAAAGATCATTTTCTCTCACCCTCATCCCTTTTTTCCTGTGGCAGATGTATTTCTCTGAAACACTTTGAATGGTGAAGTGCTGGAAGCTCATCAGCCCTTTCAAAGGAGCTGAATTTAGACAGCAAAGCTGGCCCTGCTGCAGCTAATTCATCCATCCAGCATTATCTGCCACATTAAGAACTTCATACAGCAATTTTCTCTGCTGCCAGAAAAGCCTACTGCAAACTTTCCCCAAAAGTAGCAATGCTTTAGTATTTCCCTGCCTAGAAATGGAACCAGAAGAGAAAGGTTGTTATTTCGGGTTATAAATTGCTGATGCTCCAATTTGGTGAGTACACAGAGAGTTTATGCAATAGATTTTGGCTTCCTGTGGCAGAAACCTCTGGTCCTACTCCTCTGAGAGCTTTGTGCTCTTCTTGGCACTGTCAAGTATCACCTGTCCTACAGAGCCAGTTCCCTCAACTCCTGCTGGGGGTTTCTCCAGCTGGCATGACAGCTGTCTGCTGGGATAAGTTGAATCTTTCCCCAGAGTGACTTCCCAGCAGCCCACTTGTTCTTTTGGAGCTGTTCCTGCCTCGAAGCAGAGTGCTTCAGAAAGCACAGCACTTCAGCACCTTGTCAGAAGAGCAAGGACAGGGACTGTACTCATCATGCCTGGTGGATAATCCCCTCTGCCAGGCGAGGGTGAGCAGGTCTGGTTTTAGCAGCTGGCAGGTGATCATAGGGCAGTCAGAACTGGCTTCACTGCACAGCTAAATGGAGTTGGCAAGATGCAATTTACTGCCCAGTTATCCTTGCCCACACTGGGGCGTTTCCAAGGAAGGCAGCACCTTGATTGCTGTTAGTGAGGAGAGTCCAACTCCAGCTTATTTGCCATTAGGAAATGAGAGACCAGATGGAAAGAAAGAAACATAAGTCAACAAAAACTTTCACAACTCAAGGAACTGAATCTGCATAGAATCACTTTCTCTGCAGGTTGGGCATTGGGCTCCAAAGCCAAAATAACAAATTCGATTTAGTGGAATTCCGAATCCCAATTTCAATGCAGTTTAGGAAATGTTCTGGTGTAACAGAGGCTTTTGCTTAAAAGTCCCTTATGTTTCTCAGATCTTCTGACCAGTCATCGCCTGCCAATCTTTTGTCAACTGATTCTCAAAGTTGGAAACTTCCTGAACTACGTAAGGACTTTTTTTGTCACAGTCTGTGAATGATCTCCTTTCGGGTTGTAATTTGGATGGACAGAGGAGTTACATCTGCTTTCTTTCTCTCTTGTAGGGAAGTCACACAGGCGATGCCGATGGGTTTAAAATCAGCACGTTACTCAAACTAACAGAAACCAAAGCAAACCAAACCCGCATTACACTGCTCCACCATATCCTAGAGGTACCACTGCCAAGTCCTGCACAATAGGGAAGAGGGAGGGTTTTATCATGGATGAACTGGAGTTCTCCTAGTCTACCGTCAGTTAATGCCACATGCTCATACTCATATCCTGCCTGGCAAGCCACAGAGTGTCACAAGTCAGGAGTGTTTGAATCACTTTGGTGACTCTGGTGGAGGCTGCTTGTGGGCACTACCCAGGAACCTCCTTATTTTAAGACTTGCTCTGCTTCCCTCCAGCATCTTTTCCTACAGTGCCTGCAACTTCCTTTCATATTTGTGCAATCTGCACATCAGCAGCTGCAAACCACAGAGCACAAAGCTGTTCTGGCTCATCTGTACCCATTCAGCCTTTCTGCATGCTCTCTCCCTTTTCCTCCAGACTATGCTCAGGCTTTTCATGCTTCTCTCCGAGCCCCCACGGTTTTCCTATTCCCTGAAATGCTGTTTTTATCTTTTTTCTCCATGCTCTGCTCTGCCACCTTCATTCATCAACGTCCCTCGGTTTCAGTTATGCATGTTCAAGCCCCGCTTTAGCTGGCAGGAGCTTCAGCAAGGACAGCTGTGAAAGTAGAGAATGCAAATAAGATTCAAGGCCTTTTAGTACCCTTCTGGGACCGTGGGAAGTGTCAGATTGCATCAAACCACAGTCCTGCCTCCCCCCATGCTCCAGAAGAGCTCAGCTTTGCTTTGAACTATGAGTATTTCTCCGAGTTCAGCACTCTTGTATGTTTTTATCGCCAGGGGAAATGCCTTTCCTCTCTGAATGTGCAAACTACAGATGGGGGCAGTAGCAGGACACAGCACAGTCATCCTTCCTGGACACTTCTGTCCCTGTGTCTTTCCCCCAGCTTCCCCCTCAGCTCCTGCCACAAACCAAATAACACTTCTTTCTCTCTTCCTCTTCAGGAAGTAGAAAACAGCCACAAGGACCTACTGGAACTGCCAAAGGATCTTGAATATGTTTCAAAAGCAGCAGGGTAAAATTGTGTGTCACTTCCTTTGAATTAAAAACAAAAATAAATCCCATGCACATCAACAATGTACCAGAAATTAGGACACACACAGCTGGTATAGCAGATTAACAAGATGGCTTCTTACATAGTTTTAACTGAAAGATTTGGTTGATGAATGTTGAAAGCCCTTTAATATATAATAATTCTACTACAGCTGGCAACACTCAGGGCTGAAATTTGCAGAGCAGTCAGTTAAAGCTGCCTCCCAGACCCTTCTGAAATGTGCACTGCCTTTGTGGTGGCAGGAGCTGGTGAAGACTGGCTACCCAGAAGCATTTCTGAAGTGCCTCCAGCCAGGGAAAATGAGCTAAGGCCGAGCACAGCGGGTGGAAAACAGCCTTTTGAATGGGTGGACTTTTTTTGGCATTCATCTACCCAAGACACATAGCTGTAGGTAGGCCTGGCAGCCTTTCCATAAGTACTGTGGAGGGAAGCTGTTTTCCATGAGCTTGGACTGTGTAGAGAGTTCAGAGCTCAGGTTTCAGTTCAGTGAAGTGGTGGGAAGCAGAGGGATGACCAAACCACCCACTCAGACTTGTCCTCTCCTTGGTCAGCTCAAGATACTGGAGTGTCAGCTAATGGCAGGGTTCTGTGTGATTTCAGAATTAACCTCGATATTATACGCACGGAGTCTGGTACCAATTTAAAGAAGCTGCTGGAGCTTCAGCGGAAAGTCTTATCATCAAATGAGGATGTGAAACAGCAGTATGAGAAACCCATCCAGGTCAGTAATGGAGCTGCCTTAGATCTCCCCCATTACACACACAGAGGTGGTGAATGGCACATCTGCAGCTCAGGAGGCTCGTGAGAGGGGACAAAATACTGCCACAAGACATGCTCCCAGATTTGGAAATAGACTGCAATGCCACCCAACCCAAATGTGCATTTGCAAGCTCTACCTCAATCTCAGATACACTTGGTGAGGCCATTTCTTAGGGTGCATGCCCTAACTGCTCTGTCCATGCTTTTGTGTGACTCCTCACTTTAAGGGAAGATGTTTACCTTCTGTGTGGATCACCAGAGTAAAGCCCTTTGCTTAAGATTAAGGTTTGCATGGAGCTTTCCATGTCTTGTTCAAGCCACCCCTGTAAACTGGCACAGCACAGTTGCCAGGAGCAAAGATCATCTACAAATCTTAATTTCCTCCCACCTGCTTCCCAAAAGCTCTGCTGCAGATAGAAGCCAAGACCCAGAGTCCTGCTCCAAGATCCTGCATCCTTTCTCTGTGAGTGCACTTCACCTACTGTCCTCTGGATGGTGTTTTACTGTGTACATTTAATGCATTCCAGGACAGCATCGATGCCTCCAGAAAGCTGGAAGAAGAATTTGAAACCATTGAAAAGAAGAGAGAAGAGCTTGCGAATTATCTCTGTGAAGACCCAAGCAAGTTGTCCTTAGAGGACATATTTAGCATCATGAAGACCTTCAGAGATCTGTTCATCCGAGCCCTGAAGGTTGGCATCTGCACACACAGTGCTGAGCATCCCTAGTGCTGGAATCTGCATCCACTCCCATGGACAGGGGTGGGATGAGCTCCCAAATCCCATGGGGGAACGTGGTTACAGCCTCCTCCTTTGGGCACTTGTCACGAGGTCCCCCAGTGAAGTGGTGTCTGATCCCTATTCCACTGTATCCTCATGTAGTGCTGGTGCTGCTGGCCTGGCCCAGACACTGGGGATTTGTGATTTTGGTGCAACTTTAGCTGCAGAGTCACAAAGATGCTTTTGGGCCAAATGTCCAAGTTTTGGAGGAAGGAGCTTACAAAACATAACCCTTTGCTCCAACCTGAGCAGACTCAGAAAGGTGATATGGAGTAAACAAAGCCACCTGTTTGGAGAAAACTGTGGCTTCAGTATCTGCCACTTTTCACCTAGAGGTCAGGCAGGTGAGCACACTGGAGGTGACTGTGTATCACCACTGCCACCTCCGACTGGGATGTGACAGAGTCCTGGCCAAGCCAGCAGTCCCCTCTCACCATCCTGGTAAGACAGCCCTTATTCCCAATGCCCATTTTATTTATTGCCCAGGATGAGGCCAGAATTTCTCTTCCTTCATGTATAGATCTCCTTTCTCTTCATCCTAGCAGACATTTACCCAACCTTCTCGTGCCTCTGTTACCTCACTGCAGGAAAACAAGGACAGAAAGGAGCAAGCTGCCAAAGCAGAGAAGAGGAAAAAGCAGCTTGAAGAGGAAGAGGGGAAGAGACAGAAGGGAGAAAATGGAAAAGTCAGTGAGTATCTGAAATGGCTTCAGAAAAGAGAGATAGAGCTGTAGGAGCTCTTTGCTGGTCCTGCTTTAATGGACCAGTGGTGGTAATTTATTTTGTAGGTTTCCAGGTGCCAGCTGACTAAAGGCTTTTAGGTGTCTTACAGCCACAGCTAAGAATTGACTTTCCACAGTTGCAGCTGGGCAGAGAAGTTAATTTTAGGTTTGCTGACTGAACAGCAGAGAAGAAAAAGAACCACCACAAATTAAATATTTCAGTAAACTTTTTCAGTTTCTAAACTTAACTTTTGAATCCCAAATCTAACAAGAAACATTTGACTTTTCCCCCATCCAAGGTCCCCATACACATGTGAATAGACTCTTTACCACAGCTGTCCCAAAAATCATGCATATTACTTGAATATGCCTTTTTCTGGATGAAAATTAAAGACTGAAAAATATAATTGCAAGGAGCTGAGAGGAAAGAAAAATCAAAATTATTTTCCCCAAAAAAATAAAAAATAAAAATTTTTAAAAAAATAAAAAGGTTCCCAGCAACATCCACAGCAAACAGGGAGTATTTCAAGGTCATGGTACAACCAGAACATGTCCAGGCAGAGCTGGTAGCACTGGTGCCAGGCTGTAGCACCAAGACTTTGGAGCAAATCCCTTGTCTTCAGCCAGGATACACTGCTGTGGGATCACAGAGCACAGGCTGCTCCCAGGCAGCAGCAGCAGCCACCTCTAGCAATGGAATCACTGCAAAATGTTCCCCTGCCTTGCCTCGTGGGCAGATTTAACACTCCTCTCTCTCTCCCCCAGTTAAGAAGGGGTTGATGAAGCAGGAGGAGGTGTGTGTCATCGATGCCCTGCTCGCCGACATCAGGAAAGGCTTCACGCTCAGAAAGACCAAGAACAGACACGAGCCAGATGCAGCTCCTAAACCCTTGTCTGCAGAGAGCCCAGAGGAGAGCCAGTCTGGTAAGGACACAGACCTGACTGTACCTGCAGCTATTCACTCCCATCTGCCTCTGAGCCTGAGCCAAGCACACAAGCAGCAAGAAGCCTTTGAGTTTGCATTTGGGGCATTTTAATTAAGGGTTTGCAGCCACTGCCAAGGAGAAGAGGAGCAGAGAGTCTTGAGCTGTTGCTAGCCAGGTCTGTCCCAGAATTAGCAGGAATTTGGAGCAGCATGGCCTTGCACCTGTGCTGATAAACCCTCTGAGATGCTCGACCCATGGCACCATGCAATGGGGCTCTGCCGTCATCCCCACACAAGTCTATTCCATGCTCTCAAGTCTCAGTAGCACAGTGTGTTTCTGCCTTGGAGGCTGCTGCACCCCATCTTAGCCTACACTTAGGAGACAGAAGAAGCCCTTTAAAAAATATTAGAAACTATTTGAAGAAGTACCCAAGTCCTTTAGGTGCTTGTCAGGAGACAGCCCATGGATTTATCTTTTCTTTGGTCTCTTGGCCTCAGTGTCAGTGTATGTTAGGCAAGTCCAAGGACATTGGTCTGTCCATGGCTCTCCTAGACCTGCTCTGCAAGGGCAGGTTAAGGCTGGCTAATGAGCAGCCTTGAAGTCCTCACACTGCCAAGCCAGCAACCCAGCCTGGTCCAGGACCTTGCAGACAGATTCTCTCTTCTGCTGTAGACTTTCAGGCTTCCTTGTAAGTCCTGGAGCTTCCATGGAAATCAGCCAGTTTGCAGCAAAGGCACATAAACACCTGCTGAAAACAAAGCAGGGGCTTTGCTGAGCTGGAGCCTTGGAGTCCAGCTGGGGTGACCACATGGGTGTAAGGAGGGGAGGTGCAGGAAGGATAAACTGGTGCTGCCTCTGCATAGCTGCTTTAGGGTCAGTGCTGTCTCCACCAGCAGCTGCTAACCTGTAACCTCTGCAAGGGAAAGTGCATCTTGGTTGATTCCCAATGCAACTCTGCAGCTGTGGCTGATTGTGTGTTTTTTGTTTAAAGGGAAGAGCATTAAGGATCCACAAGCAGCAGGGAAGCAGATCGATGAGAAGACCAAGCAAAACAAGGATGGTGATCCCTCAGAAAGCACTCCCCCCTCAGCCACTGCCCCAATGGAGACCAGTGGAGATGTTACAGATACTTCAGCTTCAAGCCAGGTATTACCTAAAAACAATGCTGGAGGAAGTTTGCCACTGGAGTCCCAGACCAAAAGCCCCTCAGTGAGCATCATGGAAGCTGATGGAGCCAGTGAGACCATGCCAGGCACCAGGATGGAGCAGCCAGACAGCGTGGAAAGCCTCCAGCCCAGCACAAAGAGTGGCTCCGTTGCCTTTTCTGTGGCTGACATAGGCACAAGGATAAGTTTTGTGAGCAGCAGTTCAGCCTCTGCTCTGAGAGACCAACAGAGCTGGACTAAGGGGTCCATGTCAGAAGGACAGGGCAGGGAATGCCCAGCTGATGGCTCAGACAGTGCTCAGGCTGCTCCCTGCAATGAGCCTCGGCAGGCAGAGTCAAAAGAGATGACGAAGGAAAACGAAGACCCAGGTACAGACTCACTGTTGGACACCTCTCAAGACAAGTCCTTCTCAGAGGAGCCAGCCACTGACTCCTCTTGCTCAGCAACACTTGCCCCAGAGCAAACTCACACCGACAGGGAAAAGCAGAGGCCATCTGGGAAACGGAAGAAGAAGAAGAGGCACAGCAAAAGCTACTCAGGTAGCGTATTTTATAAATAGCCCTCGAGGACTGACTTAAATATGGGAGTTTTCCTCGTGTTTGTGTAGTTTATTTCCTCGTGTTTATATCCTTTCCACTTCAAGGACCAATGCCCCCTGCCCTAGGGTCACACTGTTTCAGGGAGTTATTATATTTTTTATTCCTGAAAGAGCTTTAAAAAGGAAAACACAAGCATAGCTCGTTCTGGTGACATTTATAAGTGGTTTATAAAGGAGTAATGATGAATCAATAATTAAAAAGCCCATTACACATATGCAGTAAAGATGGCAATAAGCACATCTGTCAAGTGTGCTAGAGGCAGCTACAAGGCCTGGTTATGTGCAAACAAGAGCTCCATTAGGCTCCAGAGCAGTGATTAAGAGCAGTTAATACTGGGTGCTTAATCAGCGATCACCCCCTCTGAACTACTTATAAACACATAAAAGCAGCAACATCAGTGCTGCTGTGGGGTTGTTTGGCTTTTTCCCTCATTGCAGCAGCACTTTGCCTGACAACCTGCCCCAGGGGTACTTTAGGTGGCTTCTAAACATCAGGGCCTCAAACCATCCCTGCAGAGGGAGGGGGAAAATGCCAGACATTAAAAAAGAGCATCTTGCTGATGCTTCCGTGAAGGATCGTATTTGATGGACCGAATTGGTCCCCACACTGGGCTGCTCTGCTGGGGCTGGGAGGGAGCTCACTGCTGGAGCACACAGGCCCCCTCTTCATACCATAATCCTCAGCCAGTCCCAAACCTGGGGAAAATGTCCATGTCCTTTAGATCCTCCCACCCTTGAGTGGGTACCTTAATCCCAAATTGGAGATGCCTCATAGGGAAGACAGATAGGTCTGTCAGTCTTTAAAATGATACAGTATACTGTCCAAAGCCTGTTTTCTGCAAGATCCTGGGGTCAAACAAATGGGCAGGAAGGTGGGAAAATCTCTTTCTATTAATATTTAATGTTTTTCCTTCCAAAGAGGGTGGAGGAGAAAGGAAATGAGGGTTTGAATACCCATTGCTGAGAAAGATAGCATGGGTTGAGCAGGTACCACAGAGGGACTTACCCTTTTAATGCAGTATGCCCCAGGGCTGTCGTTATTTACACTTCTAAACATACTACTTTCCCCTAGTTAAAAACAAGCCACAAACCAGAAGTGATTTTCCACAACAGTGGTTCCCAAACTTGCTTCTCAGAAACAGCAGAAGCTGCAGCAATGGGAGCATCCCATGCTCCCAGCCCTGGCAGTGCTTTCCTGACACCTGAAATTAGGACTCGTGGCTTAAGAACTGACCCCACTCTGCAAAAGCCACAGAGTTCTCTGGGCATGCAGGGTTGGCATCAAGGAGGTTGGAACTAGATGATCTTTAAGGTCCCTTCCAGCCCAGACCATTCAATGATTCTGTGTTCTTAGGAACCTCTCTGCTACTAGACAGTATTTTCATCATTAAAAGTTCCCTATTGTTACCTTTGCCTTGCCATGATCAGATATATTTAGTGTCTCTCTTTTGTTCAAAAGCAGAGGTTGAGACTGATACTGGAGATAATAAAACAAAAAAAGATTGTGTGGCACAATGAGGTATGTAAACTCACTAAGTTTTTATGTGAACTAACCACAGCATTGGGACTTCACAGACCTAATCAGTATTCAGCATATCACCTGAGCTTTTTGTCTTTGTGTCTAATCACAAACACATGTGAAATAAATTTGTTACTCTGATTTTCACTCTCCAGGGTGTTGCTCTTGCGTGGAGTGGAGTCAGTGCTGATCTCCATTCGACACAGGGTCATAGCCCACATGTTTGTCCTCTGTGTCAGCAGCAGACAAACTGCCTTTCCCTGCAGATGATTAAAAACCATTATTCTAACCAGACAATCAAACTTCATGTGATGAACAAAGTCCTTGCTTTGATCACATTATTTTCAAAAAAAAACGTAAAAATGCAATTTCAGTACCTACCTCCAGCAAAGAGCATTTGGTTTGCCTTTGGGTAGCCACTTTCTATAGCATCATTTAAATATGGGTATCTGGAAAAGGGAATAAAACACTGGACCCAGGGACAAGTATTATTTGGGTAAGATACCAGCTCCCACTGAAAGCTAAATTCAGCTTGAGAGTTGCACACAAGTTCCCTGCATCCTTAACTGGTGCTGGCAACATATAGTTGCCCCTCAAAAGGAGCTCCAGGATGAGACTTTCATTTGCAAAACTTTGCCTGTTTTTACAGCAAGTGGAAAGAAAAGCAAGAAAAATCAACAACTGAAACACTCACTGTACTGAAATTGCATAGTTACGCATTGTCCTTTCCATGCTGATGAGCATCTCTTATTAACTAAATCAATATTATCAAATCACTCTTTGTCTCATTTCCTGAAAGGAATGTATTTATTCTTCACCATCCCCAGTTCCCTGGGGCTGGGAGTCCAGCTGGGAGCCCTGCTCCTGCACAGAGACATAGGGAATCTGTGCAGGATTTCCCCACAGGACTGCTTTTGTTCCTGCAACTGGATCATCATTGCTAGCAAGAGAAAATAGGATATACATCCGGTAGTTACAGTCCTGACTACTCCTGCCCTCCTCTTGACCCTTTCCTTACAGTACCACAGGATTATATCAAGTGGAAGTAGCTCTGTTGGTTTAAAAATCTTAAGGAAGATTACCTGCAGGAACAGAAAACAGTAGCAATAAAGCATAGGTGAGAAGTACACCAGGACCAGTGGACATGCTGCACTGGGAGGGCAGCTGGAACCATGAGTTAAGCTTAACTAAAATTATTGTTAAGCATACAGGCTTGAAAAAAGTCATATTTGAAAGAAATATACCAAACAGTTTTGCTTTGTCCTTAAGAAGACATAGGAATGCAACACAGAGGAATGCATGGACATACAGTGCCTTTATGAAGTGACCAGGTCAGGCAGGAGTTTCAGTGCATCCCTGGAATGCAGTGCCTGGCATTGTGTCAGCAGCGCCTGCCTGGGCTTTGATGCCAGGAGGACAGAGATGAGCTGCAGCTTGATACCTGCAATTCTCTTTTTCCTCTTCTGTCTTTATGTCACACAGCAAAGGCAGCAGAAACAAAAACCCATTTGCTTGTCTTAATCTCCTGCCACAGAGCTTCCTCTTCCAAATGCAGTTCATCTCTGTCCCTCTTGATATGATAGACTCAGCAAGCTTAGAGTGCTCCCAAACCAGTATTTTTTCTTAGGATCTTCCACCTGACTTTTTTTTTTTTTTTTTTAATGCTTTGTCCCAAGCACATGTGGTCTGTTCAGGTCACCACTAGTTCTCCTTTGGTACAGGATATTTCTGTCTCTGGTGGATTTGCTGGATGTGGAAGTTGATGGGTCTCACTGAAGCCAGGATCTTCTTCCTTCTCGTGCAGATCCAGCTGCAGGGATCAAGATTCAAACCCCTTGTGAGATTTTAGAGCTTCCCTAGCAGCAGCAGAGGGCAGGAACAAGCTGTGACTCTGGGACAGCATTTCAGAGCATAAAAGACTGCAATCAGCCACTGAGTTCTTGCCTCACCTTGACTATATCTTGTTACACAGCAATTTCTGTAGTAATGTTAATGTTCTTTAAATGTCAGCTTTTACATCCAAAGAATGGTATCCCACATTATCTTCACATTTTTAAAAGAAATGGTTTAGCTGGTTTTCCTCTGGAGTCAAGGCACTGGTGGTCACACTGTTTGTATGCAGCCTGGTAACATCTCAACTCATTTCCAACCAAATACAGAAAGAGCTTGAAGAAGAACCAGTTAATAAAGGTGACAATCAAATAGAGGAGGGACTGTACAGGTGCCTGAACTCAGGAGAGCTGCTCTTTGAGTTTGCCTGCCTTAGACCCTAGAGAATTCCTACAGACAATGTTCACATCTGTTTGTGCAGCTCCCCTTTTCCTCTCCTCCCATCTGTATGTCACTTGGGACAGTTAGGGGAAAGAAAAGCCTTGAAAGCACAAGTCCATAAGCAACTGAGCTTTAGGATTTCCCTGCTCACAGATCTACTTGAATTATTCCCTAGAAAGTAAAGGAAAAACCAAACTGAGAGCATGGACCAATGCTCACACCACAGCCTGATGAGGAGGGAGGGAAGGGGCAGAAGGGCAGCTATGACATGCACAGTGACATATCAACCTTCCCCTGCAAAGACAGAGTTCAGGTTTGAGAGTCCAGGTTTTCCTTCAATTCTCAAGGAACAGATGCTTCACCCCCCCTTTTGCAGACCCAGTGTTGTCTGTGGGCAGTTTTTAAATGGACTATGAGAATGTCATCAATCTAATGCTTATCTTCCTGTTTGGCCTTTGCCTTCATGTCTGCCTTTAGGAATGGTATTTGATTCAATTATGGAGTGAGACAGGTTACAGTGTGCTGCCCCATCCTTCTGACAGTCCTGCTAAATCCTCTAGATTTAGTAAATTCAGCCATTTAATATCTACAATATATGCTCTTGGACTAAAAAGCGAAGTTGCCCAAGCTCTTGAACATCAGGATTGGTTCTGGAAACATGAGGTTTTTATTAAGTACACAAAACTACCTGGTTTTAGGTTATCTGAGGAACAGATGAAACTGGTTTCCCTAGTAGCACCTCAACCATTAGATATACATGCATGCAAAACCACACCACTTTGTTCATAGTTGCAAATAATTTGCATTTCCCCCTCTTCCTGCAGGTGTCACGGCAAGGCAGAAGGTATAAGAGAACTACTCGTGTGTCCCTGGAGTGCTGCCAGCTTCTGAGACTCCAGGTTCTGCATCAAAGAAACGCCATCAGACACCTTCTGCCCTACCAAGACCCGCTGCTTGTCCTCATGCAGCCTTTCACTCCCCTCCCCAGGACCTAAAGAGCCTCCCCAGAGACTTTGGACCCCTCAGCCTGTGCCTTGCACTGGGCACCTGTGGGGACAGGGGACAGTTCTGTGCACAGCAGCAGTGAAATGGTCAGACCTGTCATCTGCTCTCCTGGAAGCCTAGTCTTTCAACCTGCTCTTGGGCCAAACTCCTCTTGAAATGACAGCTGAGTGTGGCCCAAGAACAGACTGCAGTGTTTAGCCCTCGGAGAAGTGTTAAAAACAGCAGTGCCTCAACTAAACTAAGGGTATAAATGAAGCAGTGGCTGTACCATCACGGGTGGAAGGGTGTTAACTCCCTCTTCTCATCACCCACTGACGCTTTCTGTTGGACCAGCTCCAAGACCCAGATTAGGCAAATGTATTTTTACTCTCAGTCACTTAAAGCAAGGGAAATCGGTTACAGGGGGGCAAAAAAGCAAAAGAGAAAGGATGTATTTTAGTAAGCATATGGCTATATAAACAATGTCTGGTTCCTACATGATGCTTATGTGCAATTAAGTTGAAGTGCATCAGTAGTCTTAAGTAGTCTCGTCACACGTGCTGATGCATCCATTGACTTTTGGAGAGCCAGGCTCCTGCTTTGTCTTACTAAAACAAAAGGAAGAGGTTTTCCAGAGTGCTGTATTGGACACATTTTCAGCTTATCCTTTAGTAAATCTCTGGGTTTGACTGCCATTGTCAGCTGCTTGTACTCAAGAGTCTATGTCCAAGCTGCAGAACGTGTTGAATCATGTTACTTTGGCTTTAAAACTGGGACTGTGCAGTATTGTGTTTTTGAAATTCAGAGCTTTATTTCTCAAGTTTTGTAATAACACTGTATAATAATTTTGTACATAGCTGTCCATTTAAAATGATTTATGTCTGTTGAATCTATGGTGTGATACGTGCTGAAACATAAATCCAGTGGAAGAGCTGGGTACATTTCAGAACTCTTCATTTATATGGTAACTCACTGTGGCTAGACTAATGTGCAGGCTAAAGCTTATTTTGCTTTGCTTAATAGGACTTATAATGTCCTTGTAATACTGAAAACTTAGATGTGAAACCAAGAATTAAATCACTGGTTTGCTTTAACCAAGGCATCACTATGAGCATATTGAGAACTGGTCAAGAAAAGCAGAGATGAGTTGAGAACAGACACGTGGGCAGGTTCAGTGCAGCAGACCTCTGCAGAGTAGCTCAGCCCTGTTGCAACAGAAAACCCATACCTGCTGGCAGAAGCAGGCATTCCCCCAGCATTCCCTGTAAAACCATGGCACCAGCCCAGGTTTGATTTGCAGGATTCCATCACATTTACAGGTCTCCCCTTTTCTCCCCTTTTCCAGTCTCAGAGTACATCACCCATCTTTTTGCTCTTCTCTGCTCTCAGATTAGACTCCAAGCTACAAAAACCTGAGTATTAAACACATTCTCCCAGCAGCTTTGCAGCCCCCATGTTTCCAGCAAGAGCCTGCAGCCCAGGCTAGCAATGCACAGCCAGCCTCCTCCTCACCACCCCACTGTTTTATTAGTAGGAACAACATCATTTGGAGATGCAGGACTAGGGAACAAACAGGTTTTCTGGGTGTTACCTAGGGAACCTTGCCTGCTGATGCCCTACAGGCTGCTCACTTCAGATGCTACAGCATGTGTCTATTTCTCCAAGTCTTTCAGCTTCCCTCATTTCCACCCAAAGAGCAGCTCATTTCCACAGCCAGAGTTTTTATTACTCTGTGTTCTTACCTTGGCCTTCAAAGAGAGGGTGTTTGGCATTATCTTTTCACTGCTTTCCAGAGTTTACGAAGAAATGGGTTATTTTGAGCCACCAAAGGCTCTTTGTTCAATAGTCATCTGTAAATTATCTATTCAATCACATCCCAATCAGCAGACTCAACACAACATTTATAATTCATTGCTACAGAGCAGCTCTGCTTCCATTACAGTGATTATTTAAGAACAGAAGAAAAGAATCAGAGCAGGTCAAAGACTGATATTCAGCTGGGAAGTGCAATTTTGCTCCATCTGTGAGCTTGAAATAAAGCTCATGATCCTGAAGGTTTTTCAGTGGTTGCAAGGCCAAATTAATTTCTGGTAAAAGGAATATCACTTATGGCAAATTCAACAAAGCTGTGGTCATTTAAGCCAACAGTGAGTTTAGCCCTCAAAATAGAATTCTTGTGGTGTATTACAGCAGCTGCACATGGAGTCTGGTATATAAACCAGGCTGTGACCACCACAAACTTCTTGTTGCCAAATAAATGCATATTCTGAAATTGAGCATTGGCTACATGATAAAATGAAATGGGAGAAATCAGCAGAAGTCTTTTCCAAATATTTCACATCAAAAATCAGGTATGTTTAATGAGATGGATTTCCAGGGTTAGTTTTTTAGGGAGTTTTGGTTGGGTTTGTTTTTTGGTTTTTGTTTTTTTTTATTTCAACATTGAAAATATTTCGAAGTTTAGAATAAAATAAATACTTGATGAGTTTCCTTTCTCTGGTGGGGATGGGGCAGACCTATGATTCATGAGAATTTGTCCATCAAAATCCTATATTTTCCGCACAGGATATAAAGCACCTAAGCATGGGATTGTTATATATGCTTAGTAATAACTACCAATTGATTTGCTCTCCTGCCAGCTCCCTCAGTACCTTTGGATGGATCCCATCCAGCCCCACAGATTTGTGTCTGAGTGGCACAGCAGGTCACTGACCATTTCCTCCTGGACTGTGGGATGCCTGTTCTGCTCTCTGTCCCTGTCTGCCAGCTCAGGGGGCTGGTTGCCCCTGGTTGCCCTGAGGATAACCAGGCTTAAAGACTGAGGGAAAAAAGGCAGCATTTTCCTCATCTGTGGTGACAGTGTTCCCCCTCCACATCCCATAAAGGATGGAGATTTTCCTTGTCCCTCTTTTGTTGGTGGTGTATTTATAAAAAATCATTTTTATTGTCTTTCACAGCAGTGGCCATATTGAGTTCTAGCTGAACTTTTGCTTTTCCAGTTTTCTCTCTACATGACATCTCACTATCCCTGGAAGTGTTCAAGAAACTTCTTGATATGACACTTCATGCTGTGGTTTAGTTGGCACAGCAGTGTTTGGTCCAAGGTTGGACTTGATGATCTTGGAGATCCGTTTCCAGCATTAATGATTCTATGAACAAAACATACATATAAATGGAGCTATATCTAGTTTATGAGCACCACCACAGTGTCACACTGTACTTGGAGCAGGGCAGAAATGTCAAAGCTATGCCAGTAGTTTTTGGGCTGACGGTGCCATTTGGTCCTCTCCTACATTCCATACAGCCAAGAAGGCTGAGAAATACCTTCTGTTCCAGTTAGAAAGAGGCAGGAGAAATTGAAATAAAAGAAAAATGCACAAGCCCATTTCAGCAAAATTAACCAGTTTCCATTCTGTCTAAACATAAAGCCTGGATCTACAGCTTCATATTTCTGGTACACAATGGTCAAGAAAGTATAATACACAATCATACCAATGCTAAACATCAGCATTGTAGGAGCCCTGGCTTGCTCTGTCTGCAGTAATAGTCATGGCCATGAAATACGGGTGAACATGTTAGTCATGAGGTTATGTCCACATAAGGTGTCTGAAAGCAAATCTATTAATGTACCAATTCCATAATGAACCACATTGTGTTTGGTCACCTCACAATCAAAACCGTGGGCAGGATATGATAAACAGCTTTCCTGTGTCTAGAAGTGTGATTACAGAGGGTTAAAAATGGGGCTGTCATAGTGACAGGACCCTTCTAAGTGTTTGCAATTGCTGCACTGTGACAATCTTGCAAAATAACCACAAGATTTGGAGGATTTGCAATGGAAATGAGATCCATAGTAAAGAAAAATGTTTCGAATTCCTTAGTTCAGAGCAGGTGCAAGACCTTAAATACCAGGGGAGAATTTGATCACTGCAGGTTAATCAACATATTCAGTCAGCTCTATAAGTAACTCAGCCCTTCATCCATGCTGTGCTAGCACTTAATTCACATTAGGAACTCTCTAATGCTCTCTTTGGTGCAACATAAACAAGTCCTGCATGGGCTGTGTGTGACAATTCACACAGGGCCAGGTGTCAGTAGGAATTAGCAGGAACCCTGTGCTTCCCTAATGGAGACTTTAAGCAGACTCAGCTTGCATTACTCAAAGTCAGAAGAATCACTCTGTGCCAGTCAGCTCCTATCGAGTCAGTTTGGATACACTCCCAGCCTGTCAAAGTAGGTTTTTTCTAAGATCAGCAGTCTTTGCTGATGACACCTACATTATTATGGTTATGGTTAGTTTGCCCTGCTCAGGGCATGCAGAACCTGATGAGTTTGTCTGGTATTTATGTGGCTTCACACAGCATAATCTTCTCTAAGTTTAGTCATGAATTAGTGACAATTAATGACCAAATCCATCAGTCAAAATAGATGAAGAAAGTCAGAGGAGAAGCAGAGGCAGCACAGGCAAAAAGGGTAACAGGTCTATAAAGTCTGGTCCTGTGATCCTTTGAAACCCACAACTTGATTTTGCAATCTAAATGAAACACTCCGTAGCATGCCATTTCCAGGAGTGATGATTTGAGACCAACACGTTTTTCTATACACTTTCCATGGTTTGTACCTCAATTTTTTTCAGGTTTTCACAGCTCAATTAGACAAAACCAGAGCAGTGATGATGGTCCTCTGAAGGGGAGCTTGGACAAAACCATTTCCAGGGTCCCTTCCAACCAATGTTTTTGTGGTTCTCTGTTCAGCTGGAAGCAGATACAAGAGAAGCAGAAAAGATAGGAGTAATAAGAGTCCAGAAATCCTTTCAGGTCTGTATGTTAATCATCTTTGGTAAACCAGTGTCATCCACAGAAGAATAGGCCCCAGGATTTGTGACTACATTCACCATACCAGCAGTCAACAAACCCATCCTGAATCACAAATGGTTTGTTTCTCTGAAATAACTCCTTAATTGGAGAGATCCCATGGAGAATGGGACAAGAAGGGGGTTTGCTCCCTCCAAGTACTTTCAGCTGCACTATCTGCATTTTAGAGGTCTAGAGGACAGAGAAGAGACCCTGAACTCCACAAGGCATGTTTTGTGACGCACACAGATGCCTGCAGAGGTCTGGGTGCAAACCACAGCACCTCTGCATGTAGATCAAATGAGAGCCAACACAGCAATCTCTTCAAACCATGACCTATCTCAAGGCTAGCAAACATCCAAAGATTAAAGCCATTATGTCCTGCCTCTAATGCCTTCAGCTATACAAGCCCCAGTTGAAGTAGCTGTTGAAATTTCATTTAATTTTCAAGAGCTCACCCCTGTTCTCTATTAATTCCTCTGCTGATCCTACAACACACCTTCTCCCAGCCTCCCACTTTTCACAGTCCATCCCCCTACTCTACATACACCTTGTCATGGTTCCTTGCACTGCCTCATCACTCTGCTGCAGGGCCCAGAGACCAGCAAAGGGGTGTTAGCAGCAGTGCCCCCCAACATCTGCCACCAAGGCTGCTGCTGCTGCTGCTGGTCCAGGCTCCACCTGCAGCACATCCCAAAGCTCCTGCCTTACCACCAGCCGCCAAAAAGTGGAGCCAGCTTCTTTAGAGGACCTTTTCATTAACTCCATCCCGAGGGCAGAGTCCACAGGCATTAAGCACACATACTTCACAACCACATTCCAGACAGCAGCAGGGGCAGTTATAGAGTGAAAAATGAATGCTTTCACTTTGTTTCCAGCTTTTTCCAGCAGCTTTCAGCTTTTTTATAAGAGAAAATGGAGGCACAGCAGTAGCTGGATCTTAACAAGGAAGAGGTGGGTTGCAAAGACTAAAGAGAGTTTTGACAGCCAGAGCACTGAAATGAAATGCCAGCAGCTTGGGCTACTAAGATTACTCATTTTCTGCCACTGGTTTCCTCAGAGGCTGTGGGCAAGCCATTTCCCTGTGCCTGAGTTTCCACGTCTGTGAAATGGGGGCAATGGCTTCCTTTGAAACACTTTGACAACCATTGATGAAAAATACCACAAAATAAATGCTAGCAATAAGAAAAATAAAAACTTTTTTCTGGCATCATGTTTGCAGCCACACCAGAGTCAAAACAAAAGGAAGAGGGGAACATTCAAGGAGTTAATGTTACTCTAAGGCCTTTCTGAACCCAGATTGCAGAAAAACCTTGGAAACCTGTAGGAATGTATCAGAAAGGAAAAGAGGGAACTTTGTAGTGAGAAGATTGCTTGTGCAAGAAAGGATTAAGATCTCCATTTTCTCCTACTTATTTTTATCCTTGTAAGAATCATAATCATCAAGAATAAATTACACCTGTTGCAAAGTCAATAGTGAGGATTATTACACAGGAGCATCTTAATGCAAGTCAGTCCCTGAATCCAAAGCAAAGCAAGTGGAGCCCTTTGGGAGCTAATGAACAACAGGTTTGTTCTAGTTAGGGAGCAGCTGTCTGCATAAACAAGTGACTAACCCTCTCCCCAGTGGGGTTATACATCCTGCTGCTCAGCTCCAGCCATTTAGTAAGTACATCTTGATATCCTCAAAACTATCTTACACTGCAGATGTTGACCCTGTGCTTACACTTTTGGTGGTTACCTTGAATGTGTGTGAGGCACACTTCCTAAAAACTTCCCCTTCAGGAGGAACCTTTTAGGTATTTACAGCATGCAAGGGGAAATATCAGGTCTTCTAAAACATTCATTGAAATTCCTGTTTCTGATATAATAGTGACCAATAAATTAAATTCCTGTTTTACAAAACAACATAGCCCCGTATTAGTCCATTAGCAGCAAAAGCAATGAAAAACTGAGAGTGTTTATGTGATCCAAATCACAGAGGTAAGGCATCTTTTTGATCTGATTTAAAATTCTAAGCCCTCTGTCATCAAAATACAGCTTCTCTTTCAAGGCTAATGAGAAGTGTGCTGATTTTAGCATGTCAGTAATCAGATGGAAATGTGGAAATGAAAGCCTGTATTGTGGTGGTCCTCAAGCATCATCAGCTTTCACCATAAAACAAAAGGTGGAGTAGTAGAGCACTGAAAACAGCTTCACAGTTAATTGCAAGTTAACTGATTCAACTGGATCATCAGAATTGGGCTAGTGTATTGAGTCAGTCTCACATTCCCTGCCCTGCCTCAGTGGTGCCAAGGCTGTATTGAGATGTGTGTATATATGTGTATGTATTCACCAGGGAGAGGGGGCTGCACTTGCTAAGGAGAAATTTCACACAGAGATTTCTTTTTAAAATATACCCACAAGCTCATTTGAACTTTATCAGCAATGTAAGTTACAGCTGCCTTGAAGTTATACCAAAGCTTTAATCTTTTTAAGAGCATGGATTTCTCTGCACAGTCTCTAAAGTATAATCTTTGGAGATAAATTATTATAAGCCTATTTATCATTCAAAGCATATTAGCTGTATCTTGTATAGTTCTACTTGTTAGTAGGATTTTTAAAAATAAGACTTTCCTTTACACAAACCCTGTAGCAATTTAGATGAGCACTCTGATTAAAAAAGAGCTTCCTAATTAATAGTCTTACTGATTCTCCCTATAGCTTAATTAAAATAAACAGGCAGCAGAATTTTAACATGAGCATTTCTAATAAGATTTTTTTTTTTTTAATCAGCTCATTTTACTCCTAATATTTCTAGCAGAAAGTGGCTTATTTCTCATTAGGCTTTCTCATTTCTTATTAGGCTTTTTCATAGTGCTGAATCCCTCACTTGTCCTGTTAGGATAATTACAGACATATGTACAAATTTACTGCAAAGATTGTGAAGTCCTAAAAGGGATACATTAAGTTGTTTACATAAATTTAATGTAAGCCTGCTTTACCTTTGGGAAACTGCTTATTTGTGCAAAAAGAAAATTATGGAAACTAACAACAAATTAATTCAAGTAAACTGCAAATGTGGTTAATATTAATTTTCTATTAGAGGCCTGTGACTTAGTTATTTTAACTGGTACCATTTAGTATGTAAATCAAAGTTATTTAATGGTTGATTTAATATTTAATGTTTTTAATGTAAGCCATTCTTACCAAACTAAGATTGAAAACAAAAGTCAAAACTTTTACGGCTTTCTTTTGCCTCAGATCCATTGGTTCACAATTTTACTGGGGTTGTTGTAAGAGCTGGAGACTATCCTCACTATGAACTGCTAGGTTTCAGAGACAAACTGTTCCACATTATAGGAGATGCTTTACAGGTATGCTACAGACTAGAGATGCATCAATTGCAGGTTTTAATGCAGCTCCCTCAATGGGTTTTTTCTGTGTTAGTGACTGCCCAAAATTGCTGCGTCAGGAGGAAAATGGTCATTCATAATTATTAACCTAGCCCTTTGAGAACATAAGCATGTATGTACCAAAAAAAAACCTCTCAGCCTGCCCTGCAAACAGAAGTCCTCATCTAGTTAACACCATTAAAACTGCTGAAGTTATTAATGTGTGTTTTGCTAAAGACTGGCATGATGGGGAGCTTTGTTTCTGCCTACATATAGTCCCTAAAAATGCTTCACCTACTGTGTCATTTCTGGAGCATTGATAGTTTGCTCACTGCTCCCCTTTTTGCACATGCTGTTTCTGCCATTTTTGATGGCCATTGCTGTAGAGGTTATCAAGAGAGAAATCACACAGCAGCTCCAGCTTCTGAGGTTAAGTGACACTGCTCATCCACAATAAACGCAATTGTTTGCAAAAGAAAGGTTTGCTCAGTCAAGCAAACAAAGTCAAGTCCTGAGCCAGCAAGCGCTTTACTAACTTTGGCAGGTCTGTATCCATGTTTAAAACTGAGCATATATACAAGATGGGAACTTCTACACAGTCTTTTTCAAGAGGCTTTGAGAGAAACTGTACAGTATTAAGGCAAATATGAAGCTTTGCACTAAATGAAAATTCGGTTTAAGGGCAAAAAAAGACTACCTTATTCATTTAAATACTTACCAATAGTTTCCATGTGTAGTCACAAATACTTAAGTTGCTCACCCTGAATCCTCCTTCTCTTCAGCTGTAGCTTGTTTACTTTATTTGGCTATTTTGAGAGTTTCTCTTTAAATCCCCACCCTTCTGCACTCAAGGTGAGTCGTGGCACCATGGTTTTTCAGGATTAAGTGACTTTACCCCTTCATTCATCCCACTGAATGGCTGATCAACAAGGGGCAAAAAATAACCAGGTAGGGATTTACTATGCTGATGGTATTTATTCTTTCTTTTTATATGTATCACAGCAAGAATGTAAAATGATCAAGAGAAGTCAAAAAGGAGCCTTATGGCCTGCAGAAATGCCTTGCTCCTGACTTGCACAGCTAAAACAGCCACAAAATGTCACTTGTAAAGCAGTTAGAAATATTCCTGTTGCTTACCTAAATAGGAAGGTCACTGTTATTTTTGTGTCTTTGTAGGAGTTACCAGTAGAGAGCAGTTGGGAGGAACTTTGCTAATTCATGCAACTCCTCATTGTCTTGCAGAGCAGGAAAATGGGACCAGGGCAAGCCATGGAGAGCCTGCTGTCAAGTATGCAGTGCTCAAATCACCACAAAACAGTGTCTAGAAGATCTGTTCCAAAGGTGAACAAATGCATTCAAGTTAACATGGACTCGGACAAGGAGAACCCCAGTGCAGACCTGAGCCTTTCTCCAACAAATGGCCATTCTGGGAAGTCAGAGCAACGTCCAGGGAACACATCACCTGCCCAGAAGGATGTTTCCTCTTCCTCCCAGGGACAGTCTGTCACACCAGCTCTGCTACCACAGCCACCAGCCCCTCCACCCCTACCTCCTGGGTGCAAGGTGCCTCTTCTCCCCGTTTCTGTGCCTGGCATAAATGCCCCACGGCTCCCATCTCCCCAGCCATGCAGCAATCCTGGGTGCAATCACCTTACCTGTGGATGTGGGGAGCAGCTCCATGCTAAGAGGACACCGAAGCTGAGGATGAAGGTGTTTCACTGGCAGAAGCTCCCCTCTGATGTGGTGAGACGTACGTGCTTGTTTGTAACACTGGGCTGATGGCTTTGTGTGCTTTGCACCCAAAGGAAAGCACTGATGTTGGGGGACTAAGCCTTCTCTCATAAGTCAGGTCACACAGCTTGTGCCATGCTTGCTCTCAGTCATAATCACAAATAAATAGGGGAAGCCAATCCTCTGCCAATTTGTGGAGGAAAAAGTAGTTTGGGAGAAGCTCTGAACTGAGGCTCTGTGGCTGCTTAAGTTACCTTCTCTTGACCTCTCAGTCTCTATTTGTTACTGGTTCAAGGGGTGTTGTGAGTCTGATTTAGGTTTGCAAAACACTCTGAGTGTGTTGAGTTGAAAGATCCTTTGAATGGTCATGTTCTGTGGTTCTTCTTAATGAACTCCTGGCACATCACCAGTAAGTGAACTCTCAGCTGAAGCTTTTGCTTTGTTTTTTATTTTCTTGCACAGCCAGAAGATACATCAGCCAAGGTCTGAGGCTGAAAACTCTTGTCAGTAGGGCTGGGGAACATGTACCCTCAGGGTAGCCCCCAACTTCATTCCTTACTGACCACAGCCACATGATTTGTGGGGTGTTTCACACACAAAAAATAACACTGAGGTCTGTGGTTACCTTGTGCTCTGCCAAAGTCCTGTTCAACTTCCAGCAAAGAGGCTGGGAACACATTTCCATTTTTGCTGCAGCTTTTAATATTCAGTTCATACAACACAGATCTCAGTTGTTCTTCCTTGCTTATCTCTAAGAGAAGAGGACATCGGGGGCAAGAGCTTGCTTCTGCAATAAAATATGTAAACACAGACATGAAAACCTGAGCCTCAGACTGTTCTCTTATGCAGAGATACAAATTGAGATTCATCCCCAATGTATTCAGTGTCACTGTTGCAATCCTCTAAAATGAAAGGAGCTGAGATCCTCTGTTAAAGGTTCCTGTGTTATCCAAGTTCATGTTTTAAAGTTCTATTTGTTATTTTAATGGCTCCTGATGAGTCAGGTAGTAATGTTAGGTTTGGGAGTCCTTATGTCTTGCAAAAAGAGATGTTTACCTAATTGGATGCAGCATCCCCTCCTTGGGTACCACAATTCTCCAATGTGTAGCTGGTCAGCAATAGAAAAAACAATTTGGAGCAGCCCATTAAGTTCATCTGCTGCCTTCAGTTCAGTGAATTGAATGTGGCAGTAGTCTTCCAGGTTTAATTAGGCTTCAAACCTTTGGGATGCTCTCTGTGGGAGGTGTCGCTCTTAAATAATTCACATTTGTCCTGGATTAATGAGCATCCTCCTTAATTCATCCTCAAAAGTATTTTCCCTTCCACAAATCACACTGCCCTGAAAGTGCTCCTCAGCCTCTGTGGTCCATCTTGTGGTGTTACTCTCTTCCAGAAAGCCGCTCCATATGGGCTGTGATGCCAAGCAGCAGCAAGGAGCTTGTAGAACCTGACTATGAAAGCTTGGAGCTTCTTTTCTCTGTCCCACCAACAGCACCTAAGCAGAAGACAGGGCCAAAAATGAAGAAACCAAAAGAGGTACTTGGACTGCCTGCTTTTTGTAGAGAATGGCAAAATTCTTGGAAGTGAGAAGCTTATTCATCCTTTATTGTTTTCAATCATTTATGATAAGAAAATATTACGTATTTTGAGATCCTTTGCCTGAAGTTGCCTTAAAAAGAAAAATACAGGAGAGGTTTAGAATGAAACAATGTGAATTAACTCTGCTGAGGGATAGGTCTTCATCTGAGAGAGGGAGGACATGGGATTTTCAATATTAATTCTTATAAATTGGAATAAACAAATCAATTTCCTTCTCCATGCCTTTCCCTCTATGTCTTTCTAAAACAGATCCAATAGCCTGTATTGTTGCCAATTGCTTGGGGTTTGATCAGTGAAGGTTATTGATAACGTTATTACCAAAAAGAATGAATACTGCCCAATAAACAAACAAAAGCTCTAGAAAATCTGTTAAAACCAAGATAAATGTATTTCTAGCTGAGTGATTTTTTTTTTTTTTTTTTTCCTTTTCACAGATCACATTTATAGATCCAAAGAAAAGCCTCCTTCTGAGTATATTTCTGAAGCAATTTAAGTGGTAAGATTTGGAGAGTAACATCTGATTTGATGTGTCTATGTGTTTATTCAGATATTACATGAAATTAATTTAGCAGAAATACTTTTCAAATACTATCTTTCTTTAACAAGAAGTCAACTTTTTTCTTTTTTTTAACAATGAGATATGACAGTCTCTTTCCAGACAATTCATATAATTTTTCAAACTGGTATTAAATCTAGAATGGACTACTAATCCTTGAAGAGGCAATATTCATCATTAACAATTATGTGAAAACATATTTTTCTTTGGTATTATTGACATAAATATCAAGTTCTGGCAGGAACTGTTAGTGAAGATTGTTGAATGGAATTTCAAGTCACTTCATTGCTTTTAAAGAGACAGCTCTGGGGATTCAGATCCAAAATAGTATGTAGTTTTTATCTGCAGTTTTTCTATAAATAGGAAGCAGTTTGAATAATTAAACAAATGTAAATTTATCAAGTCACAGCCCTCCTGGACGGGTGGGGAAGGAAAGGAATTTGTACTAGTTTTGGAGAAAATATCTTTACTCTTAGATTCCCTGAAACTATGGCAGGATGATGATGGATGTTCTGCTCTCTCTCTGCCCTTTGTGTCATGGCCCGTGTTAAAAGGGTTTCAAGAACAAACTCAGCCAAGAAGTCCCTTTTCATTAAGAATAAATCAGAATCAGTCAGAGCGATGTTTTTAATTATTATTATTCTTTTTCCATGACAAACTGTTTCTCAGTGGGGGAGAACAGTGCATAGCCTAATGCAAATGCTATTTCCTCTCCCAGCATGATTCCCTGGGCAGTAGTTGAGCTCTCCTGAGAGCAGCTGGTGACTGTGGGATCAAAGAGCTGAGCCCCACTGCACTCATGAGGGATCAGGTTATTCTGGAGCTGGCTGCTGCCTCTGTTAGCACTGGTGGCTGAGGGAGCCCAGCTCTCCAGAACCCAAACCACAGCAGTCTGGAATAGCTTCAAACAGGTGTTGCCTGCCAAAGTTTCAGACAAAGATTTGAGAGAAAATCTTCTGGAATCCATTGGGTTTATCCTTGTCTTTGCTGCAAATGGTGGAGGAATTCAAACATAAATATTTTCTCAGTAACACTGGACTCCCACTCTAAAAGCAGAGCTTTGGAGTTTGCTGTGTAAGTATGAACAAAGGCCAGAAAGCACACCTACGTTGTAAGGAATATTGCTTTAGGCTTAAAAGAAAAACCTTTGCATTTTCATATCTCCACTGTACTTTTGAGGACTAAGATCCAAAGTGTAATGGGAGGCAAGTATAGTATGAATTACTTCAGTTTCTCCTGCAGTGCTAGCAGAGAGGTTGGGGTCTTTCCTGTTTTGCATGTTACTCCCTCAGTGCTCCACAGCATTTCTCTCCTTCCTGCAGCTCCAATGAAGAGATTGCTGCCATGATTCAGAAAGGGGATAGATCCAAGTTGGATGCTGAGTTGCTGAAAGAGCTACTTAAACTGCTGCCTGACTACCAGGAGGTATCTATTAATGTGACATTCTGGTGGAGTTCAGTGTGTTGTGTGCTCAGCTTGAAACACTTGCACTGCTAAAGCAAGAAGCTGTGGCTGGATCCCACATTCTCCTGCTGCATCTTGGTCAATGACATTCCAAGGCAGAGTGGTGGGAAGTCCACCCTAGCAGCAGCCTGGCCTCTTCACACAGGGGTTGAAAAAGAGCATTGTGGGACACCCAACATCTCGACACAGGTGTAGGCAAAGTGCTGTTCTCTATCCTGTTATTTTAATTAGGTGGATGAGGCACATTAGGATTTGTGGACTTAGGTGAATAGAGATCCTTTCAGAGCAGATTTCAATGAGGAAGGGAAAGGACCCTTCTTTTTAAAGGGGTTTCTGGGTGTCTGAACATTATAGCTTGCTGAATCCCTGCCTACAGGTCAGGAATTCATCTTAGGAGATGCTGTACAAAAGCAAAAGACCTTCCAGTCAAAACAAAACCTTACATGTTTGCCCTTGCAAACCAGCTCATATGTAGAACTTAGTGTTCATCTGCTTTACTCCCATTGCCTGTGTACACAGCAGCTTCAGAAAAGCCAGTTTCATGCCTGTAAGAAGCAACTGGCACCAGAAATGTTTGTGTGGTTATTTTCCCTGTTAAAAAAAATTGTGTGGTTATTTTGCTCTTTTATTCCCTGTTAGATAAATAGCCTGAAATCTTGCAAAGAAGAAAAATCACAGCTAGCAAATGCAGATCAGTTTTATCTCTGTCTTTTGGAAGTTCCCAGGTAAACAAAATTTTCCTTGTCTCTTTCCGTGAGTGTGGTTCTTACAAGACTTGTCCATAAAAATTAAGGCCTCTGTTTCTTGTGCTAGAGGGATGTTCCTGACATTCAGTCTTCAGGATAAATCATCTGACTGCTATTTGTAGAGCTCATTTGAGAATTTTTTCCTTCCCAAAGGCCAGAGAGACTTTCAGACACCTTTGGCAAACTACAGTTAAAATAACCTTGGTATGAAAAACCCTTGACTGTTGAACAGCTATTCCTGTATGGTGTGAAGCTGCAGACTGAATCCTGTCACCAGGCTGCTGATTCACTCCACCCCTGGGCTACAGATTCCAGTTCACCCACTGGAGAGCCCACAAATCCATGACTGAATCACAACAGTGCCTGTGCTTTCACCACCTCCCCAGTTTTTACCAAGTCAAATGAGGTGCACACAGAGAAATCTTTATGCTGTTCTCAAAAACATGGTGATATGTTACAATTAATAGTGATAGCCCTCCATAAATCCAATCAGTTGCCATGCCACAGCTAGAGACACTTTTTTGAAAATCTGGTGGTGAAAATGTGGCTTTTCATTTTCTCAAACTGCTAGTTAGATTTTAAAGTACTTTAGAAAATGTTTGCTTTCCACAACATTAATCCATGATGAGGCATAAATGTCATTAAAGGACTTCACTGCCAAAATATTTCAAATTTCTGTTCGTGAAGTTAAATAGAAGAACTAAAATCCTGGCTAGTGTTGCCCAGGAATTATAAGAAATTATGGCCTCATTATGCAAGGTAGTCACTGCCAGATGTCAGTCCAGCATTGCTTTCTGAAAGAGGAGATGATAATTGTTTCTAAGACATCTTTGGAAATATCTGTGTTTGATTTATTTATAATCCAGTTTTCATGTCAGAGCATTAAAGAGAACAGAAGAATGTTGGTAGTGTGCTTTGCCTAAAATGGATGATGCTCTTGCTGAGCACAAGTCAATTAATCAGGCCTGTGGGGTTTGTTTTTTGGGGTGTTTGCTGTGGTTTTTTTCCACTGATCTCTTTTTAGCTACCAGTTACGGATTGAATGTATGCTGATTTGTGAGGAAACAAAAATTCTGCTGGAGTGTCTGTGGCCAAAAGCACAAGCCATTAGGACAGCCTGTGAAAGTAAGTAAAGCAGTGCTGCACCAGTGCCCAGGCTCAGCCACTTTCTTCTACTTGATTAGCATCAGTGGTAGCCTATGCTGTATTCTAATCAATATTAGCCTTTTAATTGCTGAATGTATAGTGAACATCGAAATAATTCTGCATATTCCTGCTCCTAGAATACATTCTGAAGAATTGCAGTTTGTGCTTTTCTGCTCTGAAGTAGTAATTCTGCAGTGGAAGAAGGAAATTTTCTTTATCACAAAATCATATAATGGTTTGGGTTGGAAAGGGCCTTAAAGATAATCCAGTTCCAACCTCCCTGACATGGGCAGGAACACCTTTCACTAGACCAGGTTTCTCAGAGCCCTGCCCAGCCTGGCCTTGAACATTGCCAGGGTTCATAGAATTATTTAGGTTGGAAAAGATCTTAAAGATCACTGGGTCCAACCTTTGACCCATCAACACCTTATCAACTGGACCTTAGCACTAAGTGCCACATCCTGTCATTTCTTGAACACCTCCAGGAAAGGTGACTCCACCTCCCTGGGCAGTTCATTCCAGTAACAACCCTTTCTGTGAAGAAATTCCTCCTGATGTCCAACCTGAGCCTCGCCTGGTGCAGCTTGAGGCTGTGTCCTCTCATCCTGTCACTGGCTGTGTGGGAGAAGAGGCCAAACCCCCCTGGCTACAACATTTTAGGGAGTTCTAGAGATTAGGGTCTCTCCTGAGATGGAGATGTCAGTGCCAGAACCTGTTGGAATATAGATTACATTTTTGTGTGCAGTGGAGATTTTTGTCTGCAATAATGAATTGGTTCCAGTTTTTCCTGTAGTGTGAACTGATTGCAGTCCAGCTTAGCTCTGTGGTGGAGGAGGAGGACATTGTGACATACCAGAATCCGATTTGCCTGCCGGAAAGGGACATCCCAGATGATATTCACCAATATTTCAGGAGACCCCTCCACACAAAATTAGCCCACAAAATTTTAGTTTTGAGTTGGCTCCTTCTCTCCTTCTTGAAGGTGCTCTTGCATTCCAGCTTCAATTCAATGGTTTTAGAGAGTCACTTATCTCATGTTAAACACTTAAACTGTGAATTTGTATGTTTGCACATAAAATGCAGCTGTACCTGGATGTCTGATGTCAGTGCTATGGTTACCCTCTACTGGGGTACAATCAACAGCTCCCTGCAGTCCCACCCTGACATCCCTGTTCCCCCTCTGTCCCATTGTGGGGGTCAGTGTTCTGTTCTAATTCTGCCAAAAACTTTATTCTTACCCCAGATTCCCCTGCTAAAATGTGCATCTTTTGATTATTGCTCTCACTAACAATGACAATGAGGCAAAAAGCCCTTTGCTTTTCTTAACTTGAAAAAAATGTGCTGGGAATGAGGGCTAGACTTTCACAAGTTTATGCATTTTCTTGTGTGTGGTTCTCCCTCATAAGGGACCTGCAGTGTTGACATGTCTGTACTCCAAACTTAATGGAAAAACTAGTTTTCCATCTACTTGTAAAGAGATCAACTTACTCATTCCACTTCCATTCAGCTGATTTATTTCTGTACTGGTATTTTTCCAAATCCATAACAATGGCTTGACACAATCTTGGATGGAAATTTTGTTACCATCACTGTCAAACCTAAGGAAAATCCTATTTCAGATAAATTTAATTTATTGAAAATGTCTCTCTTCTTATTCTTTAGCAATTCTTACCAGTCATCGACTGCCAGTTTTCTGCCAATTGATTCTTAAAGTTGGAAACTTTCTGAACTATGTAAGTAAAACAATTTCTTTACTTGTTTTTTCTGAAGATAACAGAAAATACAATGCAATACTTGGAAACTGAAGAAAGGAACTTTTTTCTGTATCTTCCAGGGGCATCACACTGGAGATGCTGGAGGTTTTAAAATTCGTGCCTTGCTCAAACTAACAGAAATAAAAGCAAACCGAAGTCACATTACTCTGCTTCACCATATTTTGGAGGTACAACTGAGAAATTAATCCTGTGTGCATTACTCTTAAATATTAATTTCCCAGAAGCTAAGGGGTTTTTACCTCAGTGATACCCCACCACAGCTGGAAGGTGAGCCTCTGTGCCTGAAATACCATGAAAAGTTTTCCACAGCTTTCTGTGCAGAAGGGATCAAATCCCTATGCAGTAATGTTTAGAGAGGTAACACTAGGTTTCCTTCCTCAAGTTCACTTGACATGCCTGCTTGCTGTTTTCTTTTTCTTCTTCTCCAACTGCTCTCTTGTGTTGACACATTTCCCAAATGCATCTGTCAAATGCAATTTATTTTAGTGGTATGAAGACAAAATCTCGGGTCAGCCTTCGCACTGTGGCAGCCCATGGGATGTCAGCCTGAGTACTTAAAAGAGTCTTTTCCTGTCTTTTTAACTCCCTGTGGATGCCAGCATGAGAAAAAGAATGAACAAGGCTAAATTTATCCCTAAGCTTATAAGAATAAAACTGAAATGTTAATTTTTCAGCCCTGATGTTGTCCAGCTGAAAAACTTTCATACCCTTTGACCAGCTGTGTAAGATAACCATTTTTTCTTTTCAACTTTAGGAGGTTGAAAAAAACCACACAGATCTGCTGCAGCTTCCCAGAGATCTTGACTTTGTTTCCAAGGCAGCAGGGTAGGACATTATTGTTTGGTTTTGTCATGTATGAATTGCCAACCTCTTTAAAGCCAACAAGGAGCTGAGTCATTTTATGGTGCTGTAATAAGGTCACAGGATTTCTCTGCTGTGGGAGAGAGTGGCTCCCTTCAACACCAAACAGTGCTGAGATTTATAATTCAGCCTGGTTAAGACTTTTAGCTGGGGCTCAGTGTGATTTTTCCTTCTGTGGATCCAGTACTACCTTAGATGAAAACTGTAGATAATGAAGTTACCTGATTTTTAAGAACCGGATTCTTCTTCCACATATTGCAATAAAAACATATCTTCCCTGAAGTTTCTCAGTCAGTTCAAGAAGCATTTGGACAATGGTTTTGGGGCACAGAGTGTGACTCTTGGGGAGGGTCCTGTGCAGGGCCAGGAGTTGGACTCCATGATCCATGTGGGTTCCCTCCAATTCAATATATTCAGTGATTTCTAGCTGAAAGCCCATCAGGAAGTACAGAGCTTATGTAAGGAGGAAATGATTAAGGTGATTTATTGGCAACTGGGGGACCTCAGGATTCCCTGAGTTAAGTATCAGCACATGTTTCTAATATATGTGGGTAGAAAGAAAACACCTGTTTCTGGAGGTGAAGTCTGAAGTCCTTTTGACTTAGTCCCGTGTGCCTGAATCCTTCATGAGTGTATTGCCAGCACTTTCTGTATACCTCAGAGGAATCGCATGGAGATATGTTAAATTACACTAATCAGAATCCACATTTATAGCCCCAGGATTAACATTTTTAATCCTGTTATGAATTCAGAGCATTCACAGGATTCATAGGAACCTTGTAATGATTTAGATTTCCTTGTAACTCAAAGCAGAAGTAACTTTTAAATCTGGAGCTGGATTGATGTTTATTATGTAGCTGCTAAATAGTTTTTCTAAAGTATTTTAATTCCACAGTTAAACAGAAAACACTATGGCTTTTGTGAGTTACCTTTGCAGAAGCTAAGTTGGATGCTGTTTTGAACCATTAATTTCTTTTTGTATTGTGTCATAGTAGAAATACTTAACTGAAACTAGACCTTGCTGGCCAATCATATAAATGCACTCTTCTTATAAAATAATTGCCCTCTAGTGTAGTCAAACACTCAAACTTACAAAATTGATTTGCTAATCAACCTGTGGAGAACTGTGCTCAATGTAAATACTGCAAGGGACTCTCCTAATACTGCTCACATCTGGATGCATCATGAAATTCCAAGCCAGGTTTTGCTGATTCAGTAAATTTTGTCTGGCACAGAGAGTAGCTCAGAACTACAGAAGATGTTGGTTTGGCAGTGTTTGTGTTTGGATCTCCACACAAGCGAAACTAACTCAGAGAAGAGATGCAATTTTGGACTATAAATAGATTAGGGAGAAAAGGCAACAAGGGAGAAGAGCCAGCTAAATAAGGACAGTATTGGCACAGGGGAGATGAGCTTGTGTTGCCTAAAAGTAGGCAGGAAATTTTTTGGAGTTTTTGAATGCTAGGACAGTGAGGTTCTTCCACAGTCTATCGAGGGAGGTAGTGAGGGCAAAAGCACGGATTCTTTCTTAGATGAGGATTTGAGCACATGGAAAAGCATTTACAAAGAAGTGAACTACCTGCAAAAGCAGGGTCTGGGCTGGACAATTAATTCCATGTTCATTTGCAGGGATAATAATGTTTGGAATAACCTTTTAAGTTAATGAAAACAAAAGACCCCTTCAATGTACTGTCCCTTTTGTGGACCTTTCAGAATCCACGTTGACGCCATGCAGGCTGAGGCAGGTGCCAATTTGAAGAAACTGTTGGAAATAGAGAAGCGTTTATTTTTGTCGACAGATGATTTAAAAATACAGCATGGAAAATCTGTGCAAGTAGGTAATGTGAGTGTGACATGTTTCCCATCTTTCTTCCTGAACACTCTCTTCCTAAAGGCACTGTGATTGAGGTTGCAACTGGACATAGAGCCCTGTGGGAAAAGGGTCATGACCACACTGTGCTCTGATGGAAGGAGTATCCCAGATTTTCCTCCATTTCTCTGATGTGATATTGGGATATGGAAAAGCTGAGGACCAGCCAGATTTTTCTGTGGGTAAAAGAAAGGAAGACAATAAAAATGAAACGTAGGCTGCAACTATAAATGTGTACAGTGCAGTACAGAAACATGTTTTGTCTCACTGTTCTTTGTGGGGGAAAAAAGTGAATATATTTGCAATATGCTCCCCCCTCTCCTCCCCCGCCACACACATACTTCCTAACATCCTAGCTTTTCATATTCCCAAAACTAAAGCTATAAGGTAGAAATCCTAGTGCTGCATCTCCCTTGATCAGTCATCCCAGGTTGTGCTGCATTTTCATGTGGTTGTATGATAAAATGAGGGAAAATGCAGATGGTTCAATTCAGAAGTAAATATCACACACTGTGAACCAATCTTAGTCATCAGTTTTTTAAAAATTGACTGTTCTCTGCTGACTGGTTCAAATCTTCTGGGCAGCTCAGAATATGCTACTTTTTAATATGCATAAATTGTGTTACAAAATGTGTCTCAGGGCAGCCTCGATGCTTCAAAAGACCTGCAGAAGGAATTTGCCACCATTGAAAAGAAGAAGGAAGAACTCGCTGATTATCTTTGTGAAGACCGGAAAAAATTGTCTTTGGAAGATGTGTTCAGCACAATGAAAACCTTCAGAGAGATCTTCCTCAAGGCTTTACAGGTGGTTTGCATTTGTGACTGTTTAAAAATAGGTTGAGAACTTTTTCTTTTCTAATATTAAGCAATAATTTCTATTTTCTTCTACTGTAAGCTGGGCTACCTAACCCTGGCTGCAGATGTAAGTGAAAGTAACTTTATGTGCTTGCAAACTGCAGCAGAAAATGAGCATGTGGGCAAATATAAAATATGGGGCCTTTTTTTGTTTGTTTGTGGGTTTTGGTTTGGTTGGTTGGATTTTTTGTGGAGGGTGGGTGGTTTTGGAGTTTCTTTGCTGTGGAAAGCCATTCAAGTTGTATTTCCCACTGAAAATTATTAATCATGCCTCAATGTAATAGGAGCTTTGTGGCATGTGAAAGAATGAGGTACCTGACATGCTTTATAGACTTTGCCGATAGACTAAAGGTAAATTTTCCAATAGGCAAAGCCTAATTGGAAGATGTGTTTATGTGTTGGTATTTCATTGTATTAGTTAGCTCCAAACAGTGTGTTTTGTGTTCCAAAAAACCCCTCCGAATCTCCCAGGAGATTATATTTTTTAAACTTAGAGGACTTTACTCCTTGCAATAAGGAGTTAGAGAACACTTCAAGTTGTGTAGAGCACCTCCCAAATAGTAAACCTCTAGTAAACTTCCGTTTCACATCCCATACTACACACTTCACACCTGAACTAACGTACTTCCTTCAGGGTTTTCCTAACACCAGGTGATAGTGACTTCACATTCATCCATACTTTAACAGCAAGGAACACCCATTCCTGTGCTGACTCCAGGAGAGCCCCAGCCTGGATAAACCTTCCGCAGAGGGAACACCTGCATTACAAGAAGAACTGCAAGAATACAGACAGCTCTGCTGCTAAGAGAGACTGGAGGAGTGCTTTAGGGCAGATCATAGATTCAGATTAATACAATGAAGTTTCTGAGGAAGCAATGGAAAATGAAAGATGAAAAACATATCCTCTACTGTTCCCACAGCCTGCTTCTCCAGTGAGGCACTGAGCTGGAATTTTCCAAGCAGTGCAGCTACCCAGGCTCTGAAATGATGTGATACTGCCACAGACAGTCTGGAAAATGAACGCTATAAACTACAGATGTTTTGCAATATGCTTGATCCTTAAAGTTCCTAAAACTCTAGGCACAAAGGAAAGAATTAAGAGAGTCACAAACATAATGGCTCAGCATCTGTGGAGAGCTATACTGGAAATTTACTGTGAAGGGTAATTCCAGCAATTGCAGTTCTTTCAAGAAATAGTCCCAATAAAGGTTATGTACTGTCCTAGTATATTTGCAGGAGATTGAAACTACATTTCTGGGTGCTTCTTGCTCACAGCCAGGTCAGACCAACTAGAAAGAAGCTTCTTTTTATATGCCCAAATACAAACTCCCTTTCATCTTATTTTCAGTGCCATTTCTCAGCAGCACCTAACCTCAGAGGTGCCCCAGCTGCTAGCCACATTGTCTGCACCTCTCTTCTTCACTACAGACCTAATCACCTCTTTCTCTTGCCTTGCTTTCTCCCTATCATTGCAGTAAAGTTAATATCTGTGCTTGAAACAACAATATGCTGAAAAGCTGAAGGTTTTCATTTTTAAAGCACCTTTTTGTTCTGTGATTTTGATTTTTTTCACTAGAATTAGCCACAGGCATCATCTCTACCCAGTGCCATTTATTTTAAGCTTTAATGCTAAGGTGTAACTTTTATTTTAAGATGACTCTTCTGTGTAAAGCAGGTCTCTTAGCACTGCCAAAATCATAAGTACTATCTTTCCATTCCCACATCAAATAAGAAGTTTCGATAAATAGTGATCCTTCGTGTCTCCTAAGCTTATCTGCAGAGATTTGGTGGTTTTTACTTTGTTTAAACAAAATCTTTCTCCCTTCCCTGAGGGTTCTTCCTGATCTCTTATCCTTCAGGTAACAAAAACTGAGTTATACAAATTGAATTACTATACTCAGACTCTGCCATCTTTCTCTATATCAACCTGGAGGAAAAAAAAATCAAACCAACAAAGCCTTCCCAAACACTCAAATGATCTCCAAAACTGACAGCAAAAGTAAGCAAAGGAGCTGGTTTGTCACCCAGGCCTGATGACTCTTTCACCCGTTCTCAAAAAATAAAAGAAGCAGATGGCAGGAAGAAGGAGACAGGGAGAAAATAGCTTCTCAGCTCAAAGACAAAACATCAGAATTGGAGTTTTGCTGGGAACTGAGTGGTAAAATTGGAGCGAAAAGAATCACTGTGTGATTATAAGGGATTGCAAGGATTGTTTGATTTCCCTTAGCATTTGCAGCTGTTCAAAGAAGGGAGCTCACAGCAAAGAGATGGTCTAATCTCAGCGAAAGGAGAAAAAATGTCCAACAAAATTTGCTCTAGGAAACATCCAGTTGATGACAGACGTTATATAGACAGCTCTGCACAAGGATAGTTCTTCTGAGTGCTCCCCTAGGACAACCAAGCTGGAGCAGCTGCTCCTCAGTAGGGTGCATATGGTGTTGGAACAGGATGTGCTTTAGATAGTGTGGGGATAAACAGTTGACCTGGAGCATCTTATAATACTAAGATCAAGCAAGTATCTAATGTCCCACAAAGAACAAATCCAAAGTGACACCCTCTTTCACTGAATCTCATCCCTGCAGCTGCCTTCGGTAATCCAGGAAGGTGAAGGGATTGTGAGTATTCATTCCTCTGCCCTACTACCACTGTACTTTTTGGGGCTTTCTTGTGCTGGAGAAACTTTGTGAAGTGTGTTTACAGTGAATTGTTATTGTTGTTTGGGGGTTTTTTTTTCAAATTTTTCTGAAGAAAAATTTGGTTCAGGCTTGCCCAATTGATAAATTTATCCTAATGTGTTTTAGCGTGTTCTCACTGCTGTGTGCGCTGTTTAATTAGCAGAACAACTTATCCCTGAATTCCCTTTCTTTATTTCTTCTGGCATATTACATGGAGATGTTCTTCCAGGGCACACAAATCTGCAAGTCTCTCAGCAGCCATAATATCTCAAAGATGTTATGCTAAGACACAGCAGGAATTTGTTAGGCAAGCACATAGGAGGCATATACTTCTCCATAAGACTTCCACCTGTACCTCATTCTTTCAGAAGCACCCTCTATTCATGGAAAATAGATCCTTTTCTTTCTTTGTCAAGAGTACATGGGTTTTTTTTCCTTTTCAAGGCATCCAGTGAAAGTTTCCATAACCTTAAGCCTATACTGCTCCTATATATCAAAAGACTACCTCTGTTAATATTCAGAAGTTTTCTTTACTTGTGTGAAAATTTCTTTGGACCAAAGGATCCTAGACTTTTACTTTCTGTGAAGGCTATAGAAGGTTCTATAAACTTGTACATGTTTCCTGGGACTTCTTCAGCTCAAATTATGGAAATAGTGGCAGATGATCCGTAGCAATCAAACAGATTTATCACTCTAATGGGAAAATATATTTTCTGTTTCAAACGCTCTGCAGGAGACCACACGTGTCTTATCAAGAACCTTTTCTGCACTAAATAATCACCATCTTCCTGTTGGCATTCTTAGGTTTTGTCATATGACACAGCAGCCTATTAAGTACTGATCTCCCTGCAATGTGTAGATTAGCTACTCACTGGTTGCAATCAAAAGCAAGCAAGCTTACAGGTGGGATGTCAATGTTCTGGTGATGAATGCAGCTCTGGAACAAGAACTGCATGAGCATTTAAGAAAATTACTTTTATAATCTTGATGTTCTGCTACAGTTATATCAGTTGTTGAGAACTACCCTCTCCCTTCATTGTGCTAGTTATCAAAAGCCAGAAATACTCTTCCACTGAGTATTGGTCTTCTCTTGCTAGCTGTAATCATTCCATTCCTTTTTCTTCCTCCATTAATCATATTATTCTGGTACCAGCAGCTTTGTGGAAACCAGAATCCTGCCCATCCACATAAATCCCAGCAGGATTTATGCCATTCTGGCAGTTGTGTGAGTGGTACTGACAAACATCCAGCCTGGACTCTGGCCCTGAGCACTAGTGCAGAAATACTACTGGCAAATTTAATGAGAGCCTGAAGAGAAACTGTGAATTGCTGTTTAACACAGCTAAACAGTTCCTGAAAATTCTGGTAGAAATCCCTGAATACAAACAAGGTTGCTATGGGATAAATCTCTAGAATGCTAATTAAGTTAAACTAATGTTCTGTTTTGTGGACAAAGGGACTAATTAAGAAGAATGCATTTCAGTCCATAGTTGAAAGTTGCAGTTAAAGCTGATGAAATAGTTTGCTGGTAACAGCATCACATGGAGAAAGCCAGAGGAATTGACCAGGAAGCTCTGTTCTGCTATTTACCCTCAAACCCCAGCAGCTGAGAGTTTTAAGCATGCATAGGGCATGTTCAGAATACCTATTAATTGCAAACGGAGAGTTTCTTAACAAGCCCTTCCTTTAGTAACTCTTATTTACTTTTTTATTTGTCATTCTGTCTGAATGCAGGAAAATCAAGAAAGGAAGGAGCAAGCTGCAAAATCTGAGAAAAGGAAGAAACAGTTTGAAGGAGAAGACACAAAGAGGCTAAAGGGAGAGTATGGAAAGTGCAAGACATTTAACAATTAATTCTGGTTTTATTACCCAATCTTTTGTTAATTAGAGGGAATTTTTCTGTTAACTCTGGCTCATCTGATACAATGAGAGTGACTTAGCCATGGATGATGTAGTTGTCAAGCAGATGCAAGTACAAGTGAATGCTTGGAAGAAATCATGATTGGGATGTTAGAAAAAATACCACTTGTAATGAGCAAGTTTCTCCCACTTTGTTAAGAGGTGGAGGATATCCTGCTATTGTTCTGAATAGTTGTTGGGAGACTTTTAGGGTTATAGAAAGCTGCACACACTAGAACTTCATGCAGCACAGTAGGCAAGTTGTGTCCGGTGTTATTGTTACCACAACATTTGCTTTTTTCTGATCAGAAATCTGATTCCTTAAAGCAGTTATGTCTGTGCTTAAAGGAGAGTCTGTGCTGTGCTGAAGCACAGCTGATTCATCCAGAAAAGCACTTGATGAGCTGGGCCTCACTGGGTGTGAAGCATGCCTAGTGCTAATATTGGAATGTGAATATTTAAAATTTTTATTTTGGCAAATACTTGGCATCCACTTTTATTGAAGATTTTTGCCAATAACATTTGGTTGCAATTCTAGGTTCTTCAGAGAACCACTGAAAAGAAGCCATTAATAAATCTGAATGGAGTTCATGTAAATTTTACATTAGATGCTCAACCCTTGGAAGACTGTGTTTTCTCTTGTATCTGGTGTCTAAATAAGTAGCCTCCTTTTATCTCCTCTTTCACAGTTACTCACCTTTAGAAGTACATTTTTAAAATACATAAAATCCATTGAAAACTGACTAAAACAAAATTTTTAATATTGTCAAGTTCTACCACAAATATGTTTTACATACTTTGCAATTGTAACGCACTTAAAGCTACAGATTAAAACAAAAACCCTTTCTGTTATAAATAAAGCAACTTAGTATATGATAAAATTATGAAGCAACATTTATATAGATTCTGTAAGCTGTAAGAATTAAAGTTGTGCTTCAACCTTGTAAAGAAAAGGAGCACCAAACTAGAAGAACCTTCTGTATTTCCAAGAGGCAGTTTAGATGGAACAGTCATTATTTTGTTCTTTTGTGAGCAGGTGGATTTAATTCTTGGGGAGTATAAACCTGAACATGAAAGAGCATTCAGAGTCTGAATTATTTTTCAGTACTGATTTTAGAGAACTGTGCATAGCAGTGGTGACAAAGACAACCACGAACTTTTAAAATCTATTTTAATCTCGATCAGGATATGGTGATACAAAATAACAGAGGGCAGATCTGGCATGGTGGGATGTTGAAGCTCATCTTAACATCCTTCATTCTATGTAAAATGGTTTTTGGGGTTTTTTTAAAGATTATATAATCAGCAAGTTAAGCACTTATTTTCTGAAGAAGGGAATGAAAACCAGAAAATCTGATGAACCCCTATCAGCCTGTGCTTGTCAGGATTGTCAAGGCCTGGTTCCACAAATGAAGTAAACCTGTAATTTTGTAGGTATCTCCCTTGATGCCAGCAATACACAACACACAGGGCAATCCTGTGCAGGGATCTTTAAGGTCCCAGTCCTGCAGCCTCTGAATCCCTGACCTTCAGTCCAGTCACATGCTCCGTCAGTGTGAATATCTGGTTTGTCCAGTTGTCTGAGGATCATTTCCCTGCAGCTGACAGATCTGCCAGGGACAGCACACAGCAGCAATGTCTCTTAGGGCTGGCAGTATTCTCACTCTCCAGGGTTCAAACAGGAGCAGTGAAGTCAGAAGTCACCCATTGCTGATGTATTCACAGATTACAAGGGAGAGCTTCAGCTGCTGAGAACTGCTGAGAACCAAGCTGAGTCAAGAGCTGTTACCAAAATTCAAATGGAGGGTACTATTTAGACAGCTGAGCAATATCTTGATTTTGATTCCACATATTAAAGACAACTTTTTTGTGAATAAAATTAACAATAAAATAATTTGGTGACAGGCTCATGGTGATCCTAGGAACTCAAACATCCAGGCTGGGGTGTTTTTTAACTGCTCTGCACATGTTTACATATGTACGTACATTAAGATTTTCTTTTCCCCATGCTTGATAGTTGAATAAGCAACTCCCCTGCTCTATTTTCTTCAGTTTCTGTTGCAGCAGCTTCCATTACTGGGCATTTAAATTCTTCTGGAGAATTCCATCAGATACTTGCAAATACTATATTTTATATGTTACTTCTAGAAAAATAATATATATTGTATATGTGTTATTACAAAAGAAATGATAACTAGAGGTTTCTTTAGCTAACCAAGTGGAAAAATGAGCTGCTTCTAATGGAAATTTGGGAGCACAGCTAATGACCAGAGCAAGCAACAGAACAAGAACACTTAGAAACAAAATATGGAAACATACAGTTAAATATCTGGTGAGAATTTAGGTATGTCACTATAATACTGCAACTGCAGCAGAAAATGTTGTTAAAAGATAAAGTGCAGGTAAGTTTTGATGAGCAGTACAGAGCATAACTCTATTATCATTACACACAGAAAGCAACTGCAAAAGCAGATCCTAGTTCAATTTCATGTATTGATATATCCAGCCTCAAATATAAGAGGTTTTGTCTGGCAAAATTCTTATTGTCTGTACTTACACAGGACTTACAGGTTTGGCTGTAAGTAACAAGCTGATATACGATAAAATTTCACCAACATAAATTGGTCTTGCAATAGTAAAAGCATCTAGTCTTCAAGAGCTGGGGAAATCAGCCAATATTCTACTGCTAAAAGCTTACTGTTGTATTGCTTGAATTTGCCTTTTTAAAGCATATAATAATGGTTTAAGAACTGTGTATTAAGGGTAAGTGCAATGTTCAGTGCAGAGTTTACTTACAACTGTATTATAACTCTAGTATGTGTTTGTAATCCAGGATGTATTTCACTTTTGTATACCTTCATTTTAGTAAACAGAGCTAAACAAAAATATGAATTTGTGAGACCTATTAGTTGCAGCTTTAAATCACATACTAGCAAATGAGATCCTGAGAAAGGACTTATCCTGTGCTGATAGTGTATACTGTCATGGTATTTTTATTTTATTTATTTTTAAGTGCAAATGAAAGAACAGATTATCTGGCTCCTAATCTCCTAAAAAGATGGTGAATAAATGAGGAAAAAAGCTTCTTAATTGCATCTGGCAATATAAAACTGCTAAGCAGTTAAAATAATTCCCCATGAACTCTAGAAAACAGCACAAATTCTTAAAAAAAAAAAAAAAGCTTGACCCTGTGCCCCATAGTTCAATGAGTTTGCCACAGTTCTTTTACCTGGAGACTCTCAGACTTCAGGCCATGCTCTCACAGGCATAAATGAGCCTAACCATATTGCAATGCTCCTTTAACCTTTTCTTTAAATATATATCCCCCTGCATCATCTCCACCTCTTTATTGGCTGGAAAGATGATTCAAGTTGAGCTCATTTAATTAAAATTTGTCTTTAAATCATTTCACAGGCTTTATGCAATCTTATTTCCGTGCATATGATTTACTCAAATCACTGAAATAACATAAAGAAGCCTCTAGTTTTGGGATTATTTGCTGGACAGAGAGAAAGAAGTAGTGAATGCCCCATCCCTGGGAGTATTCAAGGCCAGGCTGGATGTGACTTTGAACAACCTGGTCTGGTGGAAGGTGTCCCTGCCCATGGCAGAGTGTTTAGAATGAGCTCTCTAAGGGCCCTTCCAACCCAAATCATTCTAGGATTCAGTTATTAGAGGACTCACTCTAGGATGCCAGACACTAAATAATGTTCACATCTCTAGTCACCCAAAAGAGATTTGAAGTATCAGTGTTTGTCACATCCCACCTGAGACCCTTCAATCCTCAGGCCATCTGGGGTTGACAGCCCAAACGCATCTTTGTGGGGTATTTGCTCTGGTTTATACACTCACTGTTCATGAGGGCAGGATTTGGTAGCAAAGCTACCTGATATGAGAGCTTGTAGCTGATACAAGGTGAATAGGGGGCCTACTCATATGTAAGTGATTGCAGAATTAGATGGCAGCTGAACAACTTCTTAAATGTTGCTTAAGTATTTGACTTGGGCATCTAAACAGGTGGATATGCACTTTTAGGAGTTTGGGCCAAAGTCTTCAGAAAATATCTACAGCACCCACTTTGACATACACAGTTAGTAAAGTTGGTTTAACTTGAAGCAATTAATGTTGAATTATTTCTGTCTAATCCCGTCTCAAAAATACTCAAGGACACAGGAATCCTGAAGTCTGGACAAGCTATTGCTGTGCTCAAATGTGATCCTTATGAGTCGTGTTGGAGCAAAGATGGTCTTATTCACATCTTCCATTTCAAGCCTACTAAAGCTTTATACAGCTGTCCATGCTTATCAGATTAGTTTGTTAATCTAATAAAACATGCAAACACTTTTCATTTCAGCCTATGCACCACAGAGAAAACACATTACCACTCCCTTGAAATTTGCAGCAGGCTTTACATATTTGGAGGCTGTTATCATGTCACCTTTGGTCTCCTTTTTCCTAGACTAACACCCTTCCAGTTTTTCAGCCTGGGGCTTTCCTAGTATTTTCATCCTAGGATTTTCCAAACCTGTGTTCATGCGCTTGTGAATCTCTTTCTGATTTCCTTCAACTGGATCTCATCTTCCCCACTGTGCATTGCTGGATCTCCAGCTGCGTGGTTCAGCAGGGCTCAGGACACTGAAAGGCACCTGCCTACATTTTACAGGTTGTTCTTCCACCTCAGCAAGATGTTTGAGTTCTTCTGCAACCATGTTAACATTTTGACTCCTATTCACAGAGGCATCCTGGTCTCCAGCATGATACTTGTTGCTTCCAGCTTCATTCACGTGCACATTCAATTAATGCACTTTTTTGCATGCTCCAAGTCTTTCATGGAAACAGGGGAAAAATAATGGAACCACAAACACTTCCTTTCTGATTTGATGTGTGCTTTATCCAAATAGTTTTTATGCCTCTCCAAGTATAGATCTCCATGTGCTTTTGCACCATTTTACTATTTTTATCAGGGATCTGAACAAACACGAGTTTGGTAAAAATGCAGTTCTGAAAAGAAACCATACAGTTTGGGTCAATTTATTCTGAAGTAAATCTAAAGTGCACTGCTTTAATCATGTGCACATATTTTGCTGTTATTAGTCACCCAAAAGTAAAAAGCACTGCATTTTTTTATCTGAGAAGGCAAACCCTTGATTTTTTTTTTTCTGTGAAATTGCAAAGGTCGAGTGTTGCCAGATGAATTGGTCTTAATGGAAGAGCTCTGAGGAACAGGGAGCTACTCTGAGACACCAGTTCTGATTACTGAGCAAACAGCTCATTCCCTTCTTCATCAGTACCCAGCACCAGGTGACTCAAAGGGACAGAGCCACTGCCTTCCTGTGTTACAAGTGTTACTTGTGTTACAAGTCTCATGGCACTCTGCATGACCTCATTGTTAATGTCTTACTGGATTTAAAAGTCAAACGTTTGCTCTTAACTGAGCAAAATCTACCTTGGAAATCTGATTTTTTTTTTTCATCTCACACACCAAAATGTATTTAAATCCATTGATTTCAGTGGACTTAAGTTTCCTTTTAATTTGGTGTTAGAAGCATGTCACTTGGTGTCTCACTTCAGGTAATTAACCTGTTTCATATTATTTCTGTGCTGAGTTAAATAAGTGGAATTTTTATAATAAGTGTTCCCCAGGTTGATTAGTTCGCTTTCAAAGTGTCCAGTACTTTTTTAATGTAAAACAGTTTACAGAAACAGCAGGTTTGATATTGGTGACACTGGAAAGAAAATAAATTGGTATTTATGACCACATCAGAAAGACAGTGGAGGCACCTTTTTCGCACAAAACCAAAACATTTGCATCAAGCCAGTAGCTTTGAAGATATATGAAAGTTATGAATGTATTCTTTGTGGCTGAGAGCCACAAAGACCAAATAGCAGAAAAGTCTGTCATCTCCTGTCAAAAAGACTGGAGTCTGTCCTTAAGCAGGGCAATTTACATGTGGTTTGCTTTTAAAAAAAACAAGAGCATAACCAAAACCCAACCAAATGCAAGAACAGCAATAACATTACTTTGGAAAAATATTTGAGTTCCTATACTAATAGGTGCACAGTACCATAAAGAGAGGAAAAAAACCAAACATGCAAGAATGGCAATGTTAAATGCCATAAAAATAGTAATAAATAGAACTCTGACATCCTCTCTGACTTCAAAATGTAGCTGTTAACAGCTTCTTCTGCAGAGGAACAGCACCAGGAATATGTATTTTTTGAAGCAAAGGATGTTTTTGTATTCTGTCTGTGTAGAGCTGACTTGAAAGTCATCAGTTTTAAGGAGAACTAGAGGAGAATTAGTGAGGGAACTAAGTGATGCTACTGCTACATTTTGCTGTCCTTGGGGCTGTTGTTTTCAAATTGTAATAACAACCATAAACATAATGCCTGACAAAAATTTATTCCACAATGAGATTATACAATTTTTGTTATTTTATGGACAAAATTATTTTGTTATTAAAGCTGCAAAAAGATCTGAAACGTGCCAGAACAGTAAGGGAAGCTTTAGAGGAAAACTTGAAAGAAAATGAAGCCTGGTGGTGAATAAAACTGGGGTGAAGTACAAAAGCGAAAAGCAAAAGCAAAACCAGATCACTCTGGCAGCGGCTCCCTTTGACAGCTATTGAGATAGATCAAATGCAGTAGACATGGATTTCATTAAGACACTCAATGTAGTGCAGAGCATGGGGTGAGAACAATTACGAAGGTAGCCAAAAAGAAGTAGTTAACAAAAGAATTCACAGTAACTAATTCCTGCATTTGGTCTGGCTGAGATGGAATTAAATTTCCCCATAGCAGCCCTCCTAGTGCTGTTTTTTGCATTGGTTGCTGGAAGGGTGTTGATAACATACCAGTGTTTTGGCTACAGCTGAGCAGTGCTAGCACAGCATCAAGGTTGTCTCTCCAACATTCCTCCCTACAAAAGTAGGCTGCAGGAGGGGACATAACCAGGACAGCTGACCCAAACTGATCAAAGGGTCTACTCAGCTAAAGATATGAGAAAGGAGGAGGAAGGAGGGGCCATTTATTATTTATGACATTTGTCTTCCAGAGCAACAACTATATGTGCTGAAGCCCTGCTTCCCAGGAAGTGGTCAAACATCATTTGCTGTTGGGAAGTAGAGAATTAAATCTTTTGGGTTTTTTCTTTCATTGTGTGCACATGACCTTTGCTTTTGCTTTAGTAAACTGTCTTTATTTGACCCATGGGGTTTTTTTTAAATCTTATTTTCTCTGCCCCCATTCTGCTGAGGAGGGGAGAGAGAGCAGCTCAGAGGTAAACTGGCTGCAGCCAAGGTCAACCCACCTTACATTCTTCCAACTGAAATAATGGTCAAAATAAAAATAAAGGTTAAAATTATATAATGCAAAATTCCAAAACCCAAGCTGGAATCTTGTCTCTCAGGCCACATTAGATCACACATGGCATCTGGCTGTGAATACATACATGAAATGCCAAGTAGCTGAATTGTGCATGTGAAGTGCCAATGGCAGAAAGAGGCAGCAGTATTTCAGTGTGTGAGATACCAGCACTGCAGGGAAGTGTGGGAAAGGAGCTGACTCTCACCACGTATGTGAAACTTGGCAAGTCCAGGAATATCTTAGGTGAGATATTTCCATCTGAAAAGAGAAGACGTTAATTCCCTGGTAGATGGTAATAGGGAATTTGACGTGGACCAGAAAGTACAATTCTCTGTGCCCATATTCAAAAAACATGAGCTAAAATCAGAACAGGTGCAGGGCAGGCAGGTGAGAATGATCAGCAATTTAAGAGTCTGCCTTGAGAGAAGAGCAAAAAACCTTGTCTTTTTCTGCTGAACAAAACAAAGCTGGAGACTGGATGTAATTCTGTCTATAAATAAACACCCAGGGAAGGGAAAGGAACAAGTACTTAAACTAAGTGGCAACATCAGCACAGAATGTATGGATATAAATTGGCCAGAAGGCTGGAAATTAGCAGAGGTTTCTAACTAGAACAGCTCTGGAGCTTATACAGTAGGAACACCGAGGTGTTGTATGATTTCACTGACTGCAGAAGCCAGAGAAACTAGGCTCAAACATAAGGAGTTCCATTCCTGTCTTCTCTTCCATATTTATCACCTCCACTGATACATGCTAAATACTCAGCTGGAGCATAGAGAGTGTTAAATCTTCTCTACCTTTTTCCTAGAAGAAATGCTGCAAATGCTAGAATTGAAGTAAAGGAAATATCAGCTCCGTTTGCCATCATGAATCCCTGCAAGGTGCTGGAGTCTGGATTATGTCCTATACATACACATACATAAACACATCCATGTATGTGCATAGCCATGGGTAGATCTTTACATACACACATACAAGGCACACATACGCGTGTTTGAAATGGGCTGTACATGCTGGATATTTTTATTTGTCAGGAGTTCATTAGAACCTTCCAATAGTTTCTTTTCATCCTTCTACCAGAGTAATAGGTTGTGGAACTACCCTTCTGCATTTTGACCGCTGCACAAACCATGTGCTTGTGTGATCTCATAAACATCACAGCATCTCATCTGAGTCAGAGTGTAAGAGAGGGAATGTGTCACTGGAAAATGTTGAATTTCTGTCCCTTGCTCTCTTGGTAGGGATCACACGCACGCAATTGCCAGGAGGAGCACAGAAGCAGCAGCTGGTGCAGCTCCCCCTGCCTGAAGCTGCAGCCTGGTATGTTCTGCTGTTTTGCCCCTGTGCATGTGTGTTTGTGCGTCTATGTATGTGTGTGTGTGTGCGCTGCTACATATGTGCATTTATGCACCTCACACTAACAGTGGTGCACGTGCCTCAGACTAGTCTGTTAACCTTACACATTCCAAATCGCTTTTTTTAAGGACACAGTGCCAACATGCCTGGAGCTATAGAACACGTGCTGCAGAAAAAGCCTGTGACTCGTGCATGGGGAAGGGGTTATAGGTGACAGGCATGGTCTGTTTGCCTGTCACAACAGAGAAGTGGGCGCTTAATCTGTCCTTGTGACACAGCTCCACGTGCCTCGCTTGTTTATCTGTCTCGAAGGGATGGATCTGTGGGGTTTTTTTTTCCAGGTCACTGTATGAGTGTATGTGTGGGTGTGCATGTGTGCCTCGCCAAAACAGTCTTGAGTGTCTCAGGCCATGGAAACAACTATGTATGTGCCTGCCAACAGGGTAAGTGCCAGTTCAGTAACAACAGTCGTATGTATTTTAGGCTAACGTGTGTGTCAGTCAAAGTCGGAGTGCGCCTGCCTGCGTTTCTCAGGCCAGCGGGTAGATGTTTGTGTCTCATGACCCCTGTGCGCTGGAGCAGCTTGCATGCCTGTCCCTCTGCCTCCCATTGTTACATATCACAGGGTACTCTGAGTGTACCTGTGCACATGCCAGGCATTTCTGGGTGTGCAATTCCCTGGATGTCTGACCACAACAGTCCCAAATGCCTCAGAGCAACATCTGTCTTGCAGTGACAGTGGCCTGTGTTCCTCAGCCCAGTGTCTGTGTCTGTCAGTGACACAGGGTTATGCTCCTCAGGACTGTGTGTGTCTCACAGGGACGCAGCTCCCGTGCCTAAGACACTTTGGTAACAGTGACAGCGCTGTTAGTGTCACAGTGACAGTCATGCACCCCAGTACGACACATCCGTACATCCGCGTGACACGGCTCCACAGGCCTCAGACTGCTGTGACAGCCCCATGCCTTGGCCCCGTGCGCTGTGATTGTCATGCAGCCCTCAGCCCCCTGACAGTGACACAACCTCAGACCCCTGCGTGAGAGTGCCTCGCAGTGACCTAGCCTAATGTCTGTCTGTCCGTCTGTCTGTTTCACAGGCCTGCCTGCCTCAAACTCGGTGTCTGCCTGAGGGTGACATGGGCGTCTCTCTGAGGTGCCCGTTACATGCATGTCCCAGGGCTGTGCACTCCTCACAATTCCACAGCCTCTCTCAGCGTGTGCCTGTGCATGAGGGAACCATGTGTGTGAGGGGACCGTGCGTGTGAAGGGTGCTTGTGTGTTAGGGGACTGTGTCTGTGAGGCACTACAGTGAGTGGTGTGTGTGAGGGGACTGTGCGTGTCTGTGTGTGTCTGTGTGTGTGTGAGGGGACTGTGAGTCTGAGAGGGCCTCTGTGTGTGTGTGTGTGTGTGTGTGCGTGAGGGCATCGTGCGTGCGAGCGCGGCCGGGCGGCCCGGGCCGAGGCCGAGCCGGGGGGCAGAGGCCCCGCACGTCAGCGCAGCGCAGCGCGGGGCGGGCGGCGGCGGCGCCCTTAAATGCGGGCGGCGGCGGCGGCGGCGGCGCGGCGCGGCGCGGGCAGCGCGCAGGGCTCGGCAGCGAGAGGCGGCGGCTGCTGCGGCCACAGCCACCCTCCCTCCCAACCACCCAGCATGTCGGGCACCCGGGCGTCCAACGACCGCAGCGGCCACCCCGCCGCCGGCGGGCTGAAGCGGGCGCGCAGCGAGCCGGGCGGTAACAAAGTGACGGTGGTGCTGGGGGCGCAGTGGGGGGACGAAGGCAAGGGCAAGGTGGTCGACCTGCTGGCCACCGAGTCGGACATTGTGTGCCGGTGCCAGGTGGGTGCCGGGCCGGCTCTATCAGCCACTCCCTCGGCGCTTCCCCACCCTGCGTTCCCTTCGGTTCCCGCTTTCCCCCGGCGACCTCCTCCCCGTGCGGGTCACCCCTGTCCCTCGCTGCTCCGCCTCTCCTCCCTGCAGCGCTCTTTCCCTCCAACTGCAGCTCCCCGCTCCTGCTGGTTTTCTCCCTCCCGCTCCCCGTTCCCGCTCCCCGTCCCTCTCCCGCAGCCAGCGGCGGGACGCGAACGTGCCCGGGCGGGCAGCCGTGTGCCCCACACACACCCCCGAGCCCGGCTGCGCCTCCAAATGCCGCTCGAAAAGCAGCAAGCCCTGAGCTATAAATATAAATAGCTGACCCTTCACGATAAGCGACACTGGATGCCGAGGTGCCGGCGGTCGGGGGCCCGGGGAGGAGCCGCGCTCCGGGCGCTTCCCGGCGCTGGGCTGCCCTGCAAAGCCGAGCCCCGCGGCCCGGGTGCGGTCAGTGCTGGCGGGGATGTTCCCCTGCCTGTGGCCGGGTGGGTGGGTGTCTCCGGGCGTGCTCCTCTTTCGGGGAAAAGCGCTAAGAGCCGGCCTGAAGGCTAGCCCTAAAAAACCTCAGGAGTCTGCCAAAGTTGTATTGCAGGGGCTGTTTTCGATGGGCAGACTGTTCCCTGCAAAGCGCCTGGAAGTTTAGTCTGAAAAAAAGTATTTTAAAATTGAGCGTGAGTAAAATAGGGGAGAAAAACACAAGTTATGTAAAAAAAATAATTTAGAGCTGCATGAAAACAGGAAACATTTTGCATGGCTTTGCTTATAGGTATTTTTGAGTTGAATAGATTGTCAGGATTCTCAAAACAATGTGTTTGCATAATATGAACCAAATTAGATACAGAGGTAATTCCAGATAGAATAATAGAATGGGTGGGAAGAGACCTTAAAAATCATCCAGTTCCAATCCCCCTGCCATGGGCTGGAACATCCTCCACTAGACCAGGTTGTTTAAAAGCCTGAGTTTAGCCTTGAACGCCTCCAGGGATGGGGCGTTAGTAATGGTAATACTTCTAAAGAACTGTTATCAAACATTAGTTGTGAACATATTAGACCAATACAGCTAATAATCTGTCTGTTGTCCCTTTAAACTATGTGAGCACATTAAAAAGTAGTCAGCTTAGTCCAGCTCAGCTGGTGTATACCATGAAATTTATTCTGCTTTAAAATGCATGATAGCTACTGAAAAGCTACAGACATCTTTGAATTCAAGATAATAAATCCAAGGACGTTTTTCTAATTAAGTATATTATGTAAATAAATGTTGTCACGTAGGTTAAATATTTAGAAGTTGGAGGAAGTATTTTCACTTGGGACATTAAACTCCCAAGATCTTGAATCACCTTGGGGAGAAGTTTTCCTGCAAAAGGTACCTAATGAATATGTATTATCAGGACCATAGCTATTTTTCCATATTTATTTCCCCCTTGCCTCCCCCAGTAATGTGTTACTAGGAATTTAAACTCTCGTCTCAGGATTGCTTTGGTGAGAAAAAAAAATTCACAAGGTTTAGCTGAGGAGGAGCATTTCATAAAGGCCCCTGTAAAGCAGTGCATTCTCATGGAGTCTTATTGGTTCTTTTTAGACTCAGTTTTGAGAGATGCCCCGAAGCTGCTTTCCAGACAGATTTGCTGTCCATCCAGAGAGCTACTTTGCAAGTGTGGCCCCCAGGTGCAGCCTCAGAATGCCCTCTGAAGGATACAGGAGTGTGTGTGAGAGCATGCCAGAGGGGTTAGTGTGTTAGCAACAGGCTGGTGGCTCAGAAGGCTTAATTTGCTGCCAGGCATATCTAGATCGTCTTTCTGCATCCTGATGAGACTGGAATGGGTGGAAGGCAGGTGGATCTAGAAAAGCTCTGGGCTCTTTCCATAAGGGTGTTCCCTGATACACTTGCACACACACCGTGTGTGAAACTATAACAGGATTACTGATACACTGCTTAGATGGAGATGTCTTCAGGATTAGGGTTCAGGGCTGACTGTAAAACATTTGAAAAAGAAAATATGAGTCATGATTTACTTTTGAGTGGCAAATATTATGTAACTTTAAAAAATCCACTCCTCACTTAATACTTCTGTGGGTGTTTTGTGCAGTTGGCAAATCCTTTAAAATATGTGCCATTTTAATAATTTAATATTTCATCCTTTCAAAGCAAATCATGAAAGTAGATAATGGTGTATGATTTTTGCCTCTGTTAGAAGTCTGCTAAAGTTTAGTAAAGATATGCACATATTTAAGGATGTGAACAGTACTGATGAGTTCTCTCAGTGTGATAATGGCAGGTCATTACCTTACAGGTGTAATCAGTTTTGAGGGGAACTTCATTAATGCTGTGTAGTGCCATGAAAAACCTCAGTGTTTGGACCAAACCTTGCTGCTTCAGATTGCTCCTAGAAACCAAGAAAAACTTTCAGTGCCATAGCACTTGTGTATTAGAAGCAATTTCTTAAACAAGAAACACTGAATGACTGATTTATTAGAGACTTCAGAGAAAATGTCAGAAAAAATTGCACCAGAAGTTTTTTTTTTGTTAGAGTATGGTGATTGACAATGTTATTTTCTGATCTCTTGTCCACTCCATTTTCTGAGACATTGATGGAAATGATGTTGAACAGTTTGTTTTAGTCCTCAGTGAAATGGAAGTAGAGAAAGTTTGAAAATGAATAGCTGAAAAATGGATTTTCAGGTCTTCTGAAGTAATGTACCAGCTACAGTAATTCTTCATCCCAGTAGGATACTCTTTGAGCTAGCCTTTCAAAAAAGGTGGGGTTGCCATCCTCTCTGTATAGGAATTTAAATTCAGGGCCAGATTTGAGTTTGAAGAGATTTCTCAAAATAGTAGTTCCCTAATGTTTCTATTAAAGGAAATAATTTTCATTAAGTGTTTCTCAAACATTTTGGTGTGTTTGGTGTGTATGACAATAATCTGTGACACAGGTTGCTGCAGAGGAAATTAAATTCTATTTTCTGGGGTACTAGAAAGAAAGGCAAACAGGTGAATGGCAATAGGAAGTCCATCACAGGAACAAGGGATGCTTCAAACTATGTGAAAAGAAAACTCTGCATTAAAATCTCAGCCTCTGTAATTTTCCTGAGTGTTCAGAATTTAGTTTTACATTAATTGGTAACTTAATTTGTTGATCAGTACTTAGATTATACATAGTCTGAGTTCAAAATAATTAGGTACACCATTCAGTGACACTGAAATATGTAACATAATTTAAATATGGAATATTAGTTTCACCAGAAGTAATTGATTTCATTTTACCTGTATACTTGTAGCATTCTGTGTGAAAGACGGTGTTTCAGAAAGGGTAAAAGGTGTTTGGATGTTCTTGTGGATGATGCTGTACAAAACTTAACAGGCTGCTTTCATTAAAATACCAGATACACAGGCACACAAACCCATATAAAGAAGTAGAAAAGGTATTTCTAAATAAACTAATAATACCAGCCTGTTAAAGAACTGAGTAGGTTTAAGTTCAGGTTATTAATGGAGGACATTAAGAACATTTTTCCTCTAAACTACTCTTTCAGCAAGTAAAGACATTCAGAAGAACAACATTAGAGGGTAATATTTCTTTTTTATTGTAGCCTCCTGGGGCATGGAGCTGTCACATTATGCCATGCAATACTTTTAATCCCTGGTATATTTTTAGGAAAGGGTAAAACCAAAGATTTCAATGGCAAATATTTTATTTTGATGTTTCTTTAACAAACAGGTTTTGTATATTTGCTTAAAGCTTTTAGCTAAGAGAATATTGGACATAAAGATGGGGGTTCACTTTTTACTTGGTCACTTAGCATGTTGTCAGAATATAAGATGAAGTAATTTGGATATATATAACATACTTAGGAGGAGAGCTTTGTTCAAAACGTGATTTCAGATTGTGACTTTTTCATTGGGAGCTCTCATTCCAGATGTACATTTCTCACATCACCTCATGCACCTCATGCATTAGTTCTTTAAAGCTAGAACTTGTGGCTGGGTTAGCTACCAGGGTTTTAATTAGCTAATTTCTCAGACCAGATTTGGAGTATGATCAAACAGTCACCTGTCACAAGGGCCAAGGTGGTATGCTTCCAGAGACTTGGACTAAAGCTGTTCCTAAAAAGTCACACATGGTAAGTTCTCAATTAACTGAGGCCAGCTGGTTGTCATGCAGTTCTAGCTGCTTGCTTAAGGTGGGACTACGTAAGGTACACAGTACAAAAAACTTTGTTCTGAAATGCCCCATAAAGCATTTTGTTAAAAAATTGAAGGGAAGGAAAGATTTTCCAAAAATCTGAAATGAAAGATAGGAAAGCTATTTCTAATAGGTATGTAGAGATAATCACCACTACCTGCCGCAGGTCACATCATGGTTCCTGAATAGATGCATAAACCAGCTGCAGCACCAATGCATGTCTTTCTTCACATCACACCAACCAACACTAGTGGCAGTGATTCAGCAGCAGGAACTAGGCCGAGGCAGGTTTTAAGAATTTTTTCAAGTTGTCATTTGGCACTGCAGTTCCAGTGTGCCCATGACAATGCTGGATATGTCAGTGACAATTCTGCCTTCTGGAAGTCTGGAAACAATCTGCCTGATGTTATCTACATTCCCTTAAGAACTGACATGTAAGAAGCAACACCAAATAGTTAGAATGGGATTGCATTAAGAAGAGCTGTTACTAGGTTTCTTGAACTTCTCATATTAAAGTTTTTGTTTTGCACTAAATACACAGTCACTTTTTAAAATATTTCTTCTATCAAGTCTGTGCTTTCAAGTTAAGAATTGCTTTAGTTTCAACAATCATCTGATCTTGAGGCACATGGACAAAAATTACAGTTGATGTTAGTAGTGAATAAAAGCTGAGGAGGTTGAAAAGGGTACCAGAAAAACTGGTTGTTAAGGTCTTTTGTGGTTGAGTAGTTCACAGTTACTTGGACTGAGATATTTAAGCAGGTCATAAACCAAGGGTGTTGAGTGGCTTATTTTCTCGATGTAGTGTATGTTAACAAATAAGTTTGAGAAGGTCTTACCAGTAAGAAAAGCCTCCCAAACATTTTGGGTTTGGGAAAGCATTGCAACATTAGGGAACAATTTAGGCAAGGGTTAAGGGATGTGTCCCATGCTTCCATACAAGTAACTTGTATATTATGGTAGTTTTCCTTATTTCCTTCTGTTAGTGTTTTAATGAATGCAATGTAAATGTAGTATATTTTTGTAACAGTAGTTGGAGGAGTGTAAAGGAAAATACTGTGGGCAAGCAATTTAATAATAAAACCCAAGCGTGGCAGAAATGCCAGCCGAGTAGTTTCTCTGGGTGGTTTAGGTGCGAGATGGGGAGGTTTCCTTTGTTCCTCTGTTGCTGCTGACAAGGCAGGGTAAGCAGCCACACGTTGTTGTGACTGTCCCTATTGATCATGGGCTACTGGAATTGTTTGCAATGGGGATTAAATTAGGGCAGTTTTATGTGATGATTATGTGGAGTTACAGGGCCTTGTTGGATACTGGTTTTCTGTGTGTGTGTCATGTGTTGCTCTCCTTTCAATGAGATTTAACTGTGATATTTAGTGTAATTTTTCCCTACCGGATAAAGTAGCATGAAAAGACTTTAATCTCCTAATGATTTAGTGCTTGATGATCTTCAGTGAAGAGATTGATGACCTTCAAGTCATGAGTGTGTAGTGACTGCAGGACTGTTGTTTTTGAGTTCTCAGATGTTTGGGAAGGCTGATAATCCCATTTGCATGTACATTCATACAGGTTTCTAAGTCATTTTTGCCAGATTCCATGCAAAAACACAAGTAGATTTAATTTGCTGTGTAGCACAGGAGAGGATTTAAGTGTGAGTTGTTCCTTTAGCTACAATAAAGAAGTCCACCCTTCCAAACTTGAAAATTTTTTGGTAACAACTGTCACTTATAAGGTACTTTATCCAATTTTATTTTCCATTCTGCTTATACAAACTTACATGCCACACTGTATCATTTTAAGCTTTAGAACAACATGGTGACACTGCTATTTTAAACTAGCCTTTCCTTTGGGCATCAGCGAGATCATCTCAGGACCACCAGGATTATAAATACTGTATGAGAAGGTCAGGTTTAAAGTTTCCAAATCTCCATAAGAAAGCAAGCTTAATTTTCAATCCCCTTTATAAAGCCTGATGAATTTATTATCCTCTACAAGCATCAAAACAAAACAGCTGAAAATTAAACTGAAATGACATCGGTTCTATTTCATTCCTGTTGTTAACTTGTTTACAGATATAAGAAAAGTTATGCTCATATCCTTGGATCATATTACTTCCCACAGGGACATGACTGTGCTTCTTCAGAAGAGAGAATTAAAGATGACTAGACTTATCTAGGCTTTTTCATGTTCAATTTCCTTTATTTTCATATTCTGCTAACATTAGTCAGAATGTTTTTTCCACTATAGTATTTTCTATCAATATGCCTTGAATTTATTTTCTTTGCATCTGTTGCTGGAGTGTGTGTTTTGTTGTAGTGGTTTGTTGTGGTATATTGTTTTGATGTGGCTTGACAAAACAATGAATTCAGTTTGAGAGAAAATAACTGGTATTTGAGTGTCTAGTTTGCCTACACTGATTATTGTTTAAAACCTGAGTTTAATTAGACCTGGCTTTTCTAGTTGCATTTTTAAAATGCTTAGGAAGACTGAGGTATCTGTATAAGTTAGGGTCATTTTTTGTAGTAAAGAAAAAATACTACATTATTGGCGCAGTATATGATATAAGCTTCAGGTTTTATATCTGGCTACAAATAATTTTATGTTTCTATAAAGGGTCAAAAATCTTGCTCTGTTCTTCTCGAGTGTGTTTGTAATCATACTAATTATCTCATTAGGCTTTAGAAGGTCTCCCACAGGAATTGGGGAGTTTTTGAAGAGATTGCTATTTTAGTTGAGACGATGGGATTCTGTGGATTTTGCTCATTCTTTGAGACAGCAAAGGGGCATACTTGAACAGAAACAGGAGTCAGAGTAGTTCTGTGCAGAGTTGTTAGTTATTGAAATTATTATTGCAACAGTCTTGGGAAAGAAGAGCCAAGAAAACTAGATTTGGCTGAGTATGGTTGGTGTTGGGAGATAAGCATGCAACTGACAGCAGCTTTCTGTCACCACTGCAGCTTTAAAAATCTCTATTCCCTCAGTTCTTCCGGTTTAAGGATACTTCTGATTATTCCCAACCCACCTCTTCCCAAAGGCTTGAGTTTAAAAATAAAAAACAAAGTTATGGTCTACCTCTTGAAACCTGAGTTGGAGTGATTTGGATGTTATTTGGTGATATTTAAACTGGAAAAAAGAAATTAACAAGAAAACCTTCCAGTAAGGGAAACGAATAAGCATCTGTGGCAACAACCTCCCAACTGGAATGTGCAGCACTTCCAGTCACTGACAAAAGCTTTCACACACAGGTGATTCAGTGGCATCGTGTTGAAGGGTCTACATGTACAAAGCACTTAATACATTGCATTTGTCTGACGGGATTTTTTTTTAATACCAATGATGCTGAAACCTCATTTGCAGTGGTGTAAATAACGAGAAATCCCATGAAAGTCAATGTATCTATATTATTATAAAGTTCGTGTCAGAGCCAGTTCTGCTGGTAGCACTTTTTAGCTACATTTATTCAAGTTAGTTCCAGGCAGTTGCTGATGTAAGTTAGAAATAGCCATTGTTAATTAAATTGTAAAGACAATAAACTGTTTATGTAACAATGTTCCTTCTTGTTTATTCACATATAAAATGGTATAAATTGAAGAAAATTACTCAATTCAGGTAACAAAACAGACATATTTTGTAACCTGCTTTATAGCATTATGAGAGAAGTATTTGGCCTGCAGATACAATTGAATTTCAGAAAATGTTTTGCTCTGTCAGTGGATGGAACTAGTATTACTGGGACACTTTAGAATGAAGAGAAATAGACAGGAGTCATAGCATTTGTTTTCAGATGTAGGCTTTCCAAACTGCTGGTTTGTGTCTGGTATTCCAATTCATAGATTATAAATTCATATATTAGTATAATGCCAGAGGGGATCATCTTGTAATCTTGTCCCCGTACCAAGGACACAGTATTCTAGTAGCAGTTGCACGACTGCCAAAAAGAGAGGTAATACAATCTTTCTACTCCTACTTGATATTCCCATTTATACACGCAAGGTTTGCCTTAGGCATATCAGCCAGCACTGAAACTGTGTTCAGATACCTCCACGTTCTTCCTAGCACTGATATCTCCTAGAACAATGTTTTTGACTCTAATTCATTTATTCCAAACCTGGTCGTGGCATGTTATACATTCACTGCATGTAGCAAGCAATGGGCTAAGGAGCTCTGTGTACTGCTGGTGTGTCACTCACACCGTGGTGGTGTTGGCTGCCAATCTTCAATAACCAGTTTCTGTTATTTCCCCGTTGCTAACTGGAAGAGGGTGAGAACTGATCACTGTGGGACCCATCAAAAAAAACCTGTTTCTTATTTACACTCTAGTTATAGTTTGGAACTATCATCAGATTTTAAGGTTTTTATATGTGGTCTGATGATTTTTCACATCAATCTACTTAATCAAATTGTGATCAGATATTGTGGGGAGCACTGAGCAAATGAAGGATGTGCCAACCAGCAGAGCATCTGGAAACACTCTTCCACACTACCTGCCTGGCAAGAGCAGGCAGAAACACCTCTGAGCATCAGGAAACATTTCCTTCCTGTTCAAACGTATCATAAGGCTAGTTGGGAAATAGGGTTCCTGCTGCAGGTACCAAACAGCCTCACTGCTGTCCTCAAAAGAAATTATTCATCTTGGGATGATTTTGCTGCAGACAATAAAGAGGTAATGATTTAAAAAAAAAAAGTACAGGCCAAAACAGCAGCCTTTAAGCAGTTAGTTTCTTCATGGTTTTTGTAAGTTCTACTATAAAGGCAATGACTGTCCTCTGGCAACCTGTTTGTAATTATTATTAATTCCCTTGTACTGTTTATGCCAGCATACAGTTGTTAACACTGGTAAGATACAGCTTCTCAGTTTAGTGTATTGATGCACTTCTGGTATTCATGCACTCTGGAACAGTAATCAATGTACATCAGTGCAACAATCCAATATCACAAGTAGATCAGCACATAAAAAGCTTGGAAATGGATTTTCTTTTTAAACAAAGTGCTTTACTGAAAAAAGACTGTATGATGTTTCATGGGGTAGTTTATTTCCTCTAGCTCATTCTCTTATTGGGACAATATGTAATTTTACACTTGGATTACAAAATTTCAGAAAATACAGATTAAAATGTTACAGAAAAAAAAAAAAATTTATCTGGGTACAACTTAATAATATTTTCTAATAATTTTTAAAAAAATCCAGCCCCCACTGCACACTTGGAAGGGTTCCATGGAAGGGACACACCCTGGAGCAGGGGAAGAGTGTGAGGAGGGTGCATGGATGCCACTAGAGCAGCTTCCCTAATGGTGCCTTCCTGGGAACAGCATTTTCAACACCAGAGTGGTTTAATGGGGATGCCCAGACTACATAGCAAATGCTACTTGTTATTTTTGGTCATTCCATCATTTCACAGTACAGATCATGCCAAAATGGCTCTGGTGATTAATCTGTCAGAAGTTACGGCCTTAACATTCCCTTTGTTAGAGACATTTTTGAAGAGCTGCAAAAGAAGACAGATACCATCTCTAGTGGCCTAGGAAATTGCAAATGGTAAAAGATAAGTAAAATTCAGGTGGGCTCAGTGGTGCATGGCAGAGTCTGGGTATTAAATGGAGGTTTATGATGTCCATATGTTTGAAGCAAGGGCCGAGCAAAGGTTCCAAAAGTTTCTTGGTCCAAGAAGAATCATCCTGAGGGTCCAGAGAACACTGTCACTTGGTTTGTTAGTGTTCACACCATTTTAATGAAATACCATTTGAGGGAAAGAGGGGAGCTCCCACAGCTGCAGTGTACCAGGTAGACATGTAGTCTTCCAATTAAGCCCCTGTAAGCTTTTCGGTTTGCTTATATTTTGTTAAGGAGAGAAATTACTTCCACAGGCCCTATATTGACTCTCAGAACTGCAGCAAAATTAGAAAAAGAGTAGATGTGTTTAATATCTCAGCTATTAGGCTGCCAATGTGCTGTTGGAATATCTGTATGATTGAACATGTGAAATTACTGAGATGACCAGATAATAAACAGAAAATAACTCATCAGGCCAGTGTAATGTTGTGCAAGTGTGGTCATGTCTGTTGGGTAATTCAATGCTCTGCTATCACTTAAATTATATTTATAAATGTATAATTAGTTGAGCTGTAAAAATGTACTTTGAAAACACTCGTTTAGGAAACACAGACCAACATGAGCAGTGCAAAGTGCAGTTCCAGAGATGTCAATACTAGTTTTTAGTTAGAGAAATGCTGTTTTATGTGATCTGTCACTGAATTTTTGGTTTGTGTGATCTATCCAGAGGGAATGAAAGTGTATCATTAAAGGATATATCGTATCTGCTGGTGTTTCTGTGCTTCAGCATTTTTTAATGTATGCCAACTTTCACAAGCTGCTTCATTAACATCCCTTTTTAAGCATTTGCTAAAAAAAGCCCAATTGTCTGGGTGTCAATTGCTCAGAAATTTTTCAAAAGCATAAACTGTCTTTCATAAACATTCTCATACTGGTGTATCCCACATTCTAAAAATTTAGGGTACAAGGAAATACCTTTGACCATTATTTAGGAATGCTGTTATCTCAGAGTGTGAGTCCTCGAGCTTGATTTCATTTGTTCATATTCCCATTGATTAAGAAAAGCAGAGTATAACTAAAGCATTGTGACAACAAATATTTTTGAAGCAGCCTGGTTCCCCATTTTTGGAAGAAAAGAGAAAATTATTGTTTGTATTAGAGATTAAATTGGTGTTAAATGATGGAGTTAATTCTTTTAAAGTTTCCATCTTGCCATCATCTATAGGTGAGCTGAAGAGGAAAGCTGGGAGTCCCAGAAGAAGTTACTAGCCTCTTTCTCAGCCTGATAATAAAATAAACCAGTGTTTCAACCAGTGCAATCCACCAGAGTCAGACCTCTGAAATACCATGTAAAGTACTCTCCTGCCTGATTTATTAACCTTCTGGAAAATGGAGTACTTTTAACTAGATCCAGATTCCTACAACTGATTTATTATATCTGAGAGGCAAGAAAAATAGCAAGGATTCTGTAGACAAGTTATAACTCTGCATTAGCAAGACACTTGGGAGTCCTTCCCATCCTAAGGATGAGCTACCCAGCAGCTTTTAAGTCAAATGAAATTTGTGTGCTTTGTGTACTGTTTTCTCTGTTATAACTCCTACTCAGCTCTCCCTTAGCAGGTTATCTGTTTGAAATTAATTGTTGAGCTCGCATGATCCAAAACATGAGAGTTACTTTTGTCATGTTTGAAGACATATTTATTAATGCTTTCCTCCATCACACTGCTTAAAAAAATTCTTTTCTCATAACCCATAGTTTTTATTTTCTTTATATTTTCTTTCAGCGTTTATCCACATTTTGAAAGGATTGTCATTTGCCATTTTCCTGTGGTTTACATAAAAACAAACAGGCAAATGAGTAAATGAAGGATAAATGAAACTCTGGAATAACGTGTGCTGTAGTATTAATTTTCATAAATTTGTAGTATCATAAATTATGTAGTATTAATTTTCATAAATGACTGCTTTTTCAGAGTTTTCTTGTAACTGCACTTATTCAGCCAACACTCTTCATTGTTTACCAGTGGCAGTCTCAGTTCCCCTTCCAGCAGATGCCCTCATTCTAGACAGTTTAAATCGTTCAGTCCTTGTATCAAACCAAACAAAGATTTGTAATCATTTGGGAAAACTGAAGGCCTGTAGCACCACAGCAGGCTAGTCAGGTTTCCCAGCCTTACCAGGCTTACAAATCTTACCTTACAAACTTATATCAAGACACAGCAGGAGCAAACACTAAGCCAGCTGAGAAAACTGGACCTTAAATTTTTAAGACTCTTAATGTTTCTGTTCAAGTCAACTCATGACCTTGATTTGCTCGCCTCTTTCCAAGTTTGTATGTTGTCACATCATTCTCTTTTAAAGCTGTTTGTGGAAATACAGTTTAGTGAGGAAAACACCAGCTCCTATCATCAGTTCTTGATAGATAGTCGTGTAAGTCATGAATTGTAGCAGACTCCACAAAGTGGTGGTGGTGGTAAGTGGGAAAATCCTGCCTTGGCCATTTCTTGGGGTCGTCCTGTGCAGGGACATGAGTTGGACTTTGATGATCCTTGTGGGTCCCTTCAAACTCAGGATATTCTGTGACTGAAAAGGTCATTCAGTGAAGCTGCAAAGTCTGCACATGCTCCCAACCTGACAAAGACCCTCCATCTTGACCACCAAGAGAAGCAGTAGCTGTTTTGTGGGTGGGCAGGTGAGAAGATCTTCTATTCAAAGGGAAATACTGGGCATAAACTCAAGGAAATGAGCATGTACAGAAGATGCCTAAAAAGGGTGGGCTTGTGTGGGCATGTCAGAGACAGGACTCCAAGGATGGCAGTTAATTCCAGTTTTTTTCCCAGAAAGCTTCAGTTGTCTTCTAGCTTATGCCACTATTCCTGTATTAACTTCTGCTCTGCCCCAGCCCTGCCTTGACCCTGTATTGTTCTGCTTCATAATTCTATAAAGTCATGCTGAAATCCTTTAGTGCCCTCATTGTCCTGTCTGAGCCCTTTTTACAATGCTACAACATGTTAAGAAACTATAAGGTGGAGAAAACAGTGACCAAAGACCTGTATAAATAAAAAAAGATGGTCTTGCCAAATCATCTGCTGGGAGTTTAGACCATTAATCTTCACATGTTTCTTTCTTTTGCAGGGTGGGAATAATGCAGGCCATACTGTGGTTGTTGATGGGAAAGAATATGATTTTCACCTATTTCCTAGTGGCATCATTAATCCAAAGGCCATTTCTTTTATTGGTAAGACACTTTTGGAACTTACAAAAAATAACAGTGTGTAGTGGATAGCTGCAACTGGTTTGTAGTAACAAGAAAAGAAAAACATGATTGTCACTCAGATTTGCTTTGGCTTCAGCTGTTTGACTTTTATTTCACTGCTACTTTAACGTGAAGAGTTACTCTACTTTCAGTGTCAGTTTAGTTGCCGCTGTTAGAAAACTGAAAGCAAGAACATCCAAACATCCTATTCTGTTACTCCTTCTTATATTTTATGGTAAGGTTTAGATCCCACCCTCTACTTGCACTCTGTTTTTATACTTTCAGAAATATATGTGCTGTTCTTTGAGCACACAAACCCCAGGACTTAGGCTAAAAAAATAATATAACATGATATCTCTTCACTGACTTCCCAGAAATAGGCCCCAAAATACAGGACTCCATTAGGAGGTCATCATCCAGTCTAATTTTTGTTCACATCTCCAGCTGTTTATGGTGATGTTGTATTTTGCTATAAAGATATATTTAATGCAGATGGCATCATAAAAAGGTTTGCATCACTCACTGGACATTAAACTCATATTTAAATGGTTGGCCAATTTAAGACTCTTTTCCAAAGTTTTGATCCTTTCTGACAGAAGTTATGTCCAGACTGTTCAAGAAATTAGTCTAGTGAGTCACAGAGTTTCAGTTTTGTTCCATTTAATAATTTCCAAATGGATGACTGGAATGTATTAAACATATTTTTTTCTCTCAGCTAAATATGGTGTGTTGTCTTGCTTTCCTATTTACTCCCTTGTCAATTAGTAACGACTATAACTTGAGTTATGCTAAATTTAGGCTGAGACAGGCTCTTGCATATATTTCTGACATTCCCAAGAAGGAGGCAGCAGCTGTTTCCAGCCCACTGCATCACTAATCCTCCATGTCTCGCCAGTACTGCTCTGTATTGCTTGTGGGTTCTATTTTATAGCTCAAAAGCAGGGGGAAGTTGTTGCTAATGTATCACAGCAGTAGTTTGAGCTGAGTTTAAAACAAATACATGAATATTGAAGATTTAAATATTTTCACACAGACTTGTCAGTGTGGTAAGGCCAGGGACTTCTTTGAGCTTTTCCCTGTGAACAATTGAGGTTGAAGTTGCAGGGCAAAGTCCACCATAAACAAAGACAAGAATCCGCTTACCTCAGCTGGCTGTGCAGCAGCCTGGCGTTCACGCCTGAAACAAGCCAGCTCTGGTTTTCATGAGTTTAGCAGGCTAGTAGCTGCCTACCCACAAGCAGGATTTATCCAAAAAGTTCTCAAGATCACTCTGTGTGAAATTTAATTTTACTTTTTAAATAAAATTTTAGACAGCAAGTGTTTACATGCCTTACATCCTAAAAATTAGTATTTCCGTGTTTTAAAATAAATCATTTATGTTCCCAAAGGTAATGGAGTGGTTATACATTTACCAGGCCTGTTTGAAGAAGCTGAAAAGAATGAAAAGAAAGGTTTGTATCAAGTAATTTTTAACTTACCTTTATATTGGCAGTCAGGTTGAGGATTTTTGTGAGCTGTTGTTTCTGAGCATAAGTATTCAGTGCAGTAACATTCTGGTTTGTAAATGAGAAAAACAGTATTTAAATTGTTGAAATACATTGTAGTCTTCAGACATATTTTCAAAAGGAATCTTTTCATGGGTTTGGGGGAGTTTTATGGCATTTGATACCACATTAGATGGAAAATAAATTCTAAACTATGTAGTAAGCTTCCCTTGACCTCAGACAGGGAAGATTTAACCCAGAGTTTCTGTGCCCAAATATAAACTCAGTTGATTCTGCTTTGAGCAAGGCTTTGGACCCTATGACCTTCCAAGGTCTCCTATTTCTTAGATTGTTTTATATTTCTAAATAGAAATTCTCTATTTTCTGAGGCACAAATGGAGTTTAGGTGATGTATTATGTTAAACAAGAATATTTCCTAAAAATAATTCTGTGTGAAACACGTCATTCTGGCATTAAGAAGAAGTATCTTTGTCCATACCAAAATGAGAAAGCTGGTAAGTAAAAAATGAGAAAAGTTTCAGAAGTATTGCTGATATTTGATATTGTCTTATGGTTTATCCATTTTGTCTACAGTTACCTTAACAAGAAGCCGTATAAACTGGCACAAAGACATAAAAAAAGTAAAAGCCAATGTCAAAGTTCCGCCAGTCAGCACAACTGAAATCCTACCTTTCTTCATCTTTTGACAGGTTTAAAAGATTGGGAGAAAAGACTGATTATATCAGATAGAGCACATATAGGTAAGTGACGACTGAAGGGGGAAAAACTCTCACAAATGATTGCTTAGCTCATGATGCTAAATTAAATTATTATTCCACAGAGCAGTTATGGATTTGATCTAACACAGCTTCTTATTATGTTGTGTAATCTGAAGCATAATAATGGAATCTGTATCCACTGAAGAGTGATGTTTTACATGTTCTCACAATGTTTAAGGAATACTCACTTTGTTTTTACTTGAAGAGCCCTATGCACTGTCAATCACAGCAAAGGCACTTTGTCTTGAAATTGTGAATGTCTGTGATTTAAAGAATATTTTTCTCGTTTGTTCTCTCACTATATCTGTTTGATTTTCCACTGCAGTGTTTGACTTTCACCAGGCAGTAGATGGGCTCCAGGAAGTGCAACGTCAAGCGCAAGAAGGCAAAAAGTAAATATTTTCAACACCCTCATTTCATTAATAGTTACACAAATTTGGAAAATCAGTGTAACTTTGGAAAACAGAAATGCAATGTATCCCTAAGGAGCCTGGTTGATGTTACTAATTCTGTGACTCTGTTCTGTTCCTACTTATGTTAGTAAACAAAGTGTCAGCCAGACTCAATATCTACTGAATACCACGAATATTAGCAATACTTAAACAAAGCCTGAAAGTTGCTATATATTTATTATTATAGAACTTTAATATCTTTTTCTGTCTCAGATGTCCTGACCAGTATATGATATAGTGAAGAGCTTTGACAAAATTACTTGGCATAAAGTGTATTTTTGCATATATTTATACATATTGGGTGGGGGGTGTTTCTTTTTACTTAGTATTGGCACAACAAAAAAGGGGATTGGACCAACATATTCTTCCAAAGCTGCACGAACAGGCCTTCGGATTTGTGACCTCCTTTCTGACTTTGATGAATTCTCTTCAAGGTAAAACTATTTTCATTTCTAAATATTATGTTCAAGAGTGATTCATTTTGGCTGACAGATTTGCTTTTTAAGGGGTTGTTTTTAAATATGTGTCTGAATTTTGTATATAAATTGTCTAGAAGGAGAAGAAAACTGGAAAGAATGTGTGTGTGTGTGTGTGTGTGTGTGTGTGTGTGTGTGTGTTGTTCCTGTACTTCTCAGAGTTTCTCATAATTTAAATGTCATTTTGAACACTGGGAAATGCACTGGTTAAGGTATCAGAGTCTGGGGTATTTTCTCCTTATAGCTCTCAGTACATACTGTGCGTAATATAAACTGAGTTCTTGCCAAAGGTTCTGTGACTCTGTGACAGAGTTCCTCATAGATAAAATTTCAATATTTTACAGATTTAAAAACCTGGCACAACAATACAAGTCAATGTTTCCCACATTGGAAATTGATATAGAAGGACAATTGAAAAAGCTAAAGGTAAGGATTAATCACTTGCAATATTTATTTTAATTTTAAAAGGTAAAAGTGAAGTGTACCAGACATACCACTTATTGAGCTAAGTAATTAATTTAGATGAAAAATGTATAATTTCTTTATTATAAAAGCTTTTAATAAGCAGTGTCTATGCTTTGTAATAGAATGTTCTCTCTTATTGTAGGCATTAATGTAATAGAATGTTCTCTCTTATTGTAGGCATTAATGTAAACTTTGTGGATTATTTAATTCTCCTATAATATTTTACGTTTTTGAATGCTGTTTAAAATGACTGTTGTATCAAAGCAGTCAAGAGAAGGCAGGGTGATGACTTCAGTTAGTGTCCAGTCTATTGATGGGACTTCCATGCTTACTGAAGAATTGTTTGTGGAAGCATGTTTCAAGATCCTGGTATTACAAGAAAATTGTCTTTTTACGAATAAATCCAGAAGAGCCAGTGTTAAAACAGCTTTCATGAATATGTAAGAAAGGAGGATGTTAAAAATATCTCTTACCTTTCCCAAGTTTTGTCCCATACTTTTTCAGAGCTGACACCCTGAAGATATTTTTTAATATTCAAAAGGAGTGATATGTTTTTCTTTTGGTGCTTGGACTAGTTCTTAAGTCCCGTTCTCAGTGTGTCTAGACTATAGACACACTATCTAAAAACTGTAACAACAAAATTCAGTAGGTATACCACACCTCTGTGAACAGAAATTATACAGAAATTATGGCATTCTAATGCCTTAGTAAGTCATGTTTTCTTACATGAGTGGTTCAATAGATTGAATTATTTACAATGGAGTATAAGCTAATGGTTGTATTTTTCAGGAAAACGCAGTTATTGAGGCTGGAAGACTTATCTGTATGTTTTGTCTTTCAAAAGTGAACACAGTGTTCCCTGCTTCCAGCCATTGTCTGGGAAAGCTGACATTTGTACTCAATTTGCAGGGATATGCTGAAAAAATAAGACCCATGGTTCGAGATGGTGTGTATTTTATGTATGAAGCTCTTCATGGCTCCCCAAAGAAGATCCTTGTTGAAGGAGCCAATGCAGCATTACTTGATATTGACTTTGGTAAGTTATATTCTAAACTCAGCCTAACTCCTAAGAGATCAGTTTTATTTTGATTCATGTTTATATTGACTTTGCAAGCAGCAGTAAAATAGAGAAACAAAATAGTCTTTCCTTAATAGGAACAGATCTCCCAGAAGTAAAGCTCATTAAAACAGAGATTGTATCATTAACAGGATTAAGTGCTTAGGGTTTAAATATTGATTTTTACTAAAGTTTATTCCTGTGCAGCTGAAATTTCACTGCAGATATTCTTGTCTTGATTACTTTTAAATGTGTGTGCACATTTCCAAACAATCCAGGCACTCATTGCAGTGCTGCTTAGGTAATTCCTCTGCCATGTGGGGAGGATTAAACTGGTGCAGCAACCTGTAAGTCTTGCTGCTTCAGTTGGTCTCTGCCCTTTCTTACTGAAAGTCAAATTAAATCAATGAAGATAAAATTAAAGACTGGAGAGATTCTCCAATCCAGTCACAATGTAGAGATCATGAGTAACCTCTTAAGACTTAGACAATTTGTGGCAGATACTCAGAGCCACTTGTGCAGAGCATTGGGAATGTCAGACTGTGACCTTTACACCAGGCTCTCCATGAATGTAGTGGAAATACTTTCTGTGATACACAGAACATTGAAAAAAAGCTTTACAAGGCAGCAGCATCCTATAATAGATGCCGTGCCGAATGGAGGTAGTATTGAGATGCTTTTAAATTTCTTCCCTGTGGGCAATCCTCAGTGAAAGTTGCAAAGGATGAATGACACATAATAAAAAGAATTTGCCTCCCTCTATGGCTGCTGTTTCAGTTTAGCTTTAAAGCCAAACACAGAAGTGATGATCACTTCCTTTGAAATGATAAAGGAAAACCATTCTTTGTTTCTTGCCATTGCTGATAGAGGGCTGTGCTGTTGTGTTTCTCTGACAGGCACATATCCTTTCGTGACCTCCTCGAACTGCACCGTGGGCGGTGTGTGCACAGGGCTGGGTGTTCCTCCGCAGCACGTGGGTGATGTGTACGGAGTGGTGAAGGCATACACCACCCGCGTGGGCATCGGAGCCTTCCCCACCGAGCAGATTAACGTAGGTTTAATGTTACCAAATGTGATACACACAGCTGGCAACACAGAACAGCCAGTGCAATGGGGGAAGGGGTATTCCGCTGATAAATAAGCACGGTAATAATAATGCTGAGCAATCACACTCATGAAGAGAGGGGAATTACATTATGAACTTAAGGTATTTCTCATCAGAGGGGAGAAACACGAGTGTGGTGATGTTATATTGCAGTGACCATGCTTCTGTTGTAATGAATGATGTGAAAAGAGATTTCATCATCTTATATAACATCATTAGGTGTGTTTCAGTGGTGAGAGTTTGTTGTGGACTAGAACTGTCAGTGCATCCCAGAAGAGCTTAAATTATAAGAACAACTGTGCTTAACAGCCTGTGTTCTGGGTGATTTATAGAATAAATGTGGTGTGTGCGTCAGCCAGTCATGCACAAATGGGTCGATAAAAAGAAGGGGAGAGATTTTGATTCTTTTAAACTGTTGGCTATATTTTCATTATCAAGAAACTAGAAAGCTCAGGGTATTGATTGTGAGATATGCACACAGCAATCTTTAAGTCAGTGTTCCGAATCTAATTTAAGGATTTAGTCGCTAAAATCCTTTCTCTAATGGCTCAAATGAGTTGCTGGTATCCTTTAGGTTTATGAATCATGAACATGAAGTTTCTTCTTTCTTTATTTTTACCATAATATAGACACTGCCAGTCTGAATGGCTCAGCTGGCAGTCTCACACTGTGTTAGAACCAAGGAGCCCTAGGTGTTTTCACCTAGACATTGCACCAGCTTTGGTTTTGTCCTGAACATTTACAGTCTTGTCCCCAAAACAAAAAGACCAAATGAGGAAAGCAAATGCAAACAAAATTTTTAAAAGGGCTGAATTCTCAAGGAAATCTTCCTATTGGATGAAGAAGGGGAAACAGTGTCTCCTTGGAACCTGAAAATCATATTAAATACATGGTTTGAAATGCTAGTGGTTGCAATACAAAAATCCTGTGCATGAGGGGATTTGTTCTCTGCCTTAGTCCTCTCCTAGGAAAATTATTTCTTTCTCTTTTTTCCTAAAAAATAGCTTGAGATTGGAACAACTATATTTTTCGTGCTCTCCATCTCTATTTGTTTGTATTTGTTTTCCAGCCATATTTTCAGAGAAACACCATGAGCATTCTCTCTGTCTTCTTGTAGGAAATCGGAGATCTTTTACAGTCCCGTGGCCATGAATGGGGAGTAACTACAGGCAGAAAGAGACGCTGTGGCTGGTTAGATCTTGTCATTTTGAAATATGCTCATATGATCAACGGATTCACTGCGTAAGCATCAAAGATTTTGCGCTACATTTGGAAGTGATAATTTTGTGCTTCGCAGAATAAATATGTAGGTAACATTGATATAAGTCCAGTAAAGTGTTAAATTTTAAGCAATACAATAATGCACAGTGTGCAACTGAGAATTGTCTTAATGCTAGTAGTAATCTAATTCCTTTGACTTTTTTTTCAGATTAAGTGATTTTGCAATATCATAGCAGTGATTTTTTTGGTACATGTGTTCACTTTGCTTTCATCAGATGGCCAGTGCAGATTGGATCAATATATTGGTTTTCTAACAGTTTGCTCTAGTGTTTTTGATCCAGTGCTTTCATACTGACTTGTGCCGTGGTCTAAAACCTGTTGGGTTTGAGCTTTGGTTGACCCTAATGGATCCTATTTGTGGGACCAAGTTTGCATCATTTGGAACCACTGCCTTGATAAGGGAAATAAATGGGATGACACAAAGAGTACAGCAACTGGCACAGCTTTCATTTCAGTTCCTACAGGTTCATTTACTTAAAAAGGTGTAGTCAAATATTCTGTTATAAATTCTGCTTTTAATGGACTGAGTTTTATTTTCTTTGGGACCGAGAGGCTTCCTTGGTTGATACATTCAGGCAAACTTGTTCATATATGCAAACACATGACCCTGAACATTTTAATATATTATAGACTGAGACATAATTTAATATTGGTTATGCTACTGATGTTACAAAGGAACAATTGTCTTGTTCATTAATTTATCAAAAGGGGTTTTAGCTTTGTGATTTTTGTTTAATTGGATTTATATTTTGCTTTAACTTATGCAGCTCTGGTTTATGTGGAAAATTTTAAGAAGGTATTAGGTTTCTGTCCATTTTTGTTCTATACAAATACTGCACTCCTATCAACAAAACTATGTCAGCTCTGGTAACTGTGGCAGCTAAAAAAATGGGGGGATTAAAAAAGTTGAAGAACTGTCTCTATGGTGCTTCTTTCCCAAAAAGTCTTTTCACTTAATTCTTGCGTTCATCATGTACTTACTGAGCACATATAGCCTGCACTATTATGCACATACCTGTCTAAATCCTTAGCTGCTCAGATTTTTGCCAGGTAGCATCTAGAATATTGCTCTGGAGAATTTGACCAGTTTTAAAATGCAGTTTTATTCTGATCAGTGAATACTACAGTGTCTTCCTGAGGTTCCATTTTTGTCTTCCAGTGTGTTTGTTCACAAAATTAATAAGCTTCATTGAACTGACAGCACAGTCCAGGCACTGAGAGTCAGGATGGGATCCTTCCTAGTGAACTGCAGATGTGGTTTTAGTAAAAAACTATGCTTTAATAAAAGACTATGATTGTTCTGTTGTAAAAGTGTAATTTAGTAAAAAGTCTGTCAGACAGTTGTGTGAATCAGTAGGAGTAAAAGAAATAGTCGCTATCAGGGATGTCAAGGGTCATACCCACCCAAACCAGGCCCAGCAGGTACCACTTTCCATAGTCAGAGTGCATTTTCATGCACTGGGCAGAACACTGTGCACCTCACCTGTGTGAGCAGCCAAGCATTTGGAGATGTCTCATAGTAACTCAGTCGACTATTCACCCCAGAGGTGTGAAATCAATTAACGATGCACATAGTTTAATACATTTGTGTATTTCTGCTGGCTGGGCTACCTGAGCTGGATTTGTAAAAGGGAAGGGGAAAAAATGGAAAGTATTTAAGAGGAGATTCATCATGTGTGTAACTCACTGATGTTTTTTGTGCAGTTTGGCATTAACAAAACTGGATATTCTCGATGTCCTTGATGAAATTAAAATTGGTGTTGCCTACAAATTGGGTGGAAAAAGAATTCCGTATTTTCCAGGTAAGTTGTTAAACCTCTATGTTCATTTTATCTTTCCCGCCTGTTAAGCCACACCTCTTGTTTGCTTTCTAAAATCAGACTTGATTTTTTTTTCGGTAGACATTCTGTGGCAATTTATGGAGCTGCAGTATCTGTATAAAGATGGCTGTACCATTACATGGGCATTTTCCATTTACCTTGTACAATGGCCAGAACCTCCAACCAAATGAAATCTTATGTTAGGACCTCTATGTATTGTCCCATTAGATTTTTTTATTGGCGAAACCAGGGATCTGAAAGTCAGCAAGACTCAAGTCAGTGACTCTGTATCATTGGCAATAGCGTTTAATGAAGCAAAATTGAAATAAAAGCTGTGCAAAAATGAGATGGAAACAGGCAGAATAAAGCTACTTCTGGACAACTTTATTAAGCTTTATTAACAGCAACAAGACTGTGGTTAATAAAAATATATATTGCCCCTTCAGTAATGATTCATATTAACACTTTTTAGATGTAATAATATGTAATTTTTTCACGTTAATGATGTTTTCAAGATACCTGTAACAGTCTGTGCCAAGAAGAGGGGTTTGTTCCTTTGAGCTGTGGGGGATTCTGGAGGCATGGATTGTACTGGCAGCAGCCAGCTTTCCCACCACTCTTAGTGGTTCCTGGCTGTGGACACAATGAGAATTCCAGTGGGGAAGAGCTTGTAGACATCAGAGGTTTTTGCAAGATTGATTTAACCTTGTTCCGTAAAGACAAAACTCATTGAGACAGTACTGCCTTGTCTATTGTTTTATTATGTGCAGATCTGAGCAAAAAAGTGAAAGTACTGTAAACTTCAAAAAGTCTTATTTCCTCAGAAATAATGCTGTAGTGTTGTTCTTGACTCCATGTTGACAGCTTAGAGTGCATTCTAGTTTTTAAAAGAGGAAACTGCATTCCTGAATCCTCTTGAATCAGACTTATCTTCCTAAGTATCAGAATTAAACCTCAGTTAAGAATAAAGGAGTGAATGATTGAACAAACCAGGAAAAATACTGTTTCCTCATGTATCAGATTTTAAATGCTGTTGAAAGACTTTACTGGTCAAGAGTCATAGGTATGTTCTCTTAAGGCAGAGCAGCTAAAATCAACTGTGACAAAAATTGTTCTCCCACAGCTAACCAGGAGATACTACAGAAGGTGGAAGTAGAGTATGAAACAATGCCTGGGTGGAAGGCTGACACAACTGGAGCACGAAAATGGGAGGACCTCCCACCCAAGGCCCAGAATTACATCCGCTGTGTGGAAAACCATGTTGGCGTGCCAGGTAAACCTCCCTGCAGATGTGCCAATGAGGATGCCACAGCAGACAGACAGACACAGCTCTGTTAGTTGGAAGTCACTTTATTTGGGCAGGAGGGAATGGAAGGACCAGTGGTTGGGCTGATGGGGGTCAAGGACAGCTTGCCAAAAAGGTGGTGTTCAGCCTGCAGGTCTGCAGTGCTGCAGAGAGCTCCGAGCTGCTGCTGGCAAGGGTTTAACCATCGGAAAGATAAACCTGTGTTGTTCTTGGCAAATGGCCACCTTCTGTCAGTGAAAACTTCGGGGTCTGTGCAATGTGCTTCAGCGTGTAGTTAGGCTAATATCCTCATCTCCTTTCTCTCTGCGTCCTGCACTGCATCCCTGTTTGAACTGAGATGTCTTTGTTTTGGTTTTTTTTTCATTCTTACTCATATAAAGAGATGTGTTGCATAAGAGAGACAAGATTGTTTATCCCAGTGCTGCCACTGTGGACAAATGAGGATCTTAACATCATTGATCTGCAAAGGTCAAGCCACCCAGTTTTCTTCAAATCTAATTGCTAGAGCTCTAGAGGTGCCAAGAGCTAGGTGTGGCTTGAATGGTGGAGTTTGCAAGGGAATTTCCATAGTAACAAGCTTAGAAAGCTGGCATGTGTGCTTTTGTTTTCCATAAAGCACCTCAAAGGTCACATCAGTGGAGTACAGGCTGGTTACAACTGTGGCAATTCCTGTATTGGTCATGGATCAGGAAGCATCTGATAGCAGAGACTGAAACTCAGAGAATGGCTTGTGTGTGGTCAAGGACACACAAGGGATGTGTAAATACAGCTCCCCTTACTTTATTCCTCTGGTTCTCTGTGTGAAGTCAGGACACATTGCTAGGTTTGATGGCCAAAGGAGATGTACCCACAGTCAATTCTATAGCATCCATGGGCAATAAAACTGCAGTGGAACAGCTGCAGTATGGAATTTGGGGTGGCTGCTCACACTGGATAATGTTTATAATTAGAGCCTTACATTAAAAAATATTATTGCATGTAGGCATTACTGTCTTCTGTTCCATATCATGCAGACTTCAGAGTCTGGCAGAGCTCTGGCTTCGTCTCTGCAGGGATGTTGATAAACATCCTGTCACTCAAAACAATGGCAGTTAAACCTGCAACAGACATTTCTGACCTTCTATTATGCCTTCCATCTGCAGTGCTTTGTGTTTATTATTATTTCATTGCTTATTTATTGCTTAATTATTTCATGCTTTCAAACGTCAGTATACTGCACTTTTAGTCCAGTAGTGCAGCTGGAGTAGAGGGATCTTTGACAATTAAACTTTCTTCCTAAAATTGGTCAGTTTGTAGTGAAGCATGGTGAAAGGTGGAAATTATTCCAGTTTATTGATTATAGTATTTGCCCTCAGTAATTGTTCTAACAGATGTGTTTTCCTCCCTAGTTAAATGGGTTGGAGTTGGGAAATCAAGAGAGTCGATGATCCAGCTGTTTTAAACAAATGAAGAACTTCAGTGATGAGAAGCACAACTTGGCGTTCATCGGTTCCTTACTGCTTCCTCTTTAAATGGAAATGCTGTTTAAAACAGAGAAATTCTTCTAGGAATTAAATAGAAACACAACGTATATTCTGTATTGTAACAGTTTATTTAAGTTCTCAGTAAATTCAGTGTAAAATCTCATTGGTGTCTGTCATCAAAAAAGTATTCCTAACAAAATAGGGAAATAATTATTTTTCAATTGATCCATGTTACTATCTGAAGGTACTTTACACCTATGTAGTATTTCTTCTTGCTGAAACCAGTATTAAGCCTTTTCCAGTAATTATTGGGTAACTTTAGAATTGTGAAGCTTGCATTTTTTCTTCAAATGTTAAAATATCTGTGTATCTGGGTTGGCAGTACAAGGACAGATACCATGGATTAAAATTGGTTGAATTATAAAAATTTTCAGTTTATAAAATACAGCAAAGTTAGGTGGGTATTTTTGACTGCACAATGCAAAGCAGACACAATCACATATAATTTTTATATAATGTTTTTTAATAGCCTACTAAAATGAACGGAGAGCAGCTAAAATGTAAAATGTATTTATCACAAAGCCTATCCTAGTAACTGAGACAACATCTGTAAAGGGGCCAAATTGGAGAAAGCTGACCTATCTAGTAATTCTTTGAACTATTCTGTGTACTAACAGGCTGGAGACTGTCAGGTGTGTGGCCTTTCTTTTATGCAGTAGGGAAAGGACTGAGTGAACGTGAAAGGAAGAGAATCCTCAGGATATAAAACACATGAGGAGAGTGGGGCTGAGACAGCTGGCTGCATTTTCCCCATGAACCTGGGACATTTCTTCCTGCTAGTCCTGTGGTTGTAGTTTCCAAAGTTCTACTGTAGTACTCTGTTGAGGAACTTGAGACTTGTGGCTCTGTAAGACACTCGCTTCCACAGCCCATAGGTTTCCAAGAATAAATCAATGCATGGCTCAATGATGACTGCTGCAGTATTTACACCCCTCACACATTTTGACCTTCCTCAGCAAAATGTAATGCCTAATTATAGAAGGGGATGACATGTGGCAACCAGGGCTGGGACATGTAGAAGCTGTGGAGAGGTCCCAGAATCTTCAAGAATGTATTTAGACTTCTTTGGGGATCTTCTAATTTATAATGGTTGTGCATCAAAAGATCTCAAAAAAGGCCTATCTCTTGTAGAGGAGAAAGATTATTCCAGAGATGGAGTTATTCCCTAACCGTGAAATTCTCCAAGTAGGTGCTCCTTTTTTATATATGTCTCAGAGAGCTATAACAACATTTTTGTATCATTCCCAGGGGCTGTGGAAATGGCATCACAACCTCAATGATGTGTGTAGTGTGTAAAAATGGCCCTTTTCTGACATGGTAACTCCAAGGGTGTGAAACAATGACATTTGGCCTTAGAAATGGGGGAAAAAAGAAAACCTGTCAGGAGGATCTTGTGCCATACTCATCCCCTTTGTATCATCTCACTCAATATCAAATAGCAGATAATGTTCAAAGCCATTTGTGTCAAGAAATTCTTTTACACATACCAGTGCAAAGCACTAAATGTAACTGTTTACGGATGTACTGCTTCTTGTAAGGCAGAATTCTTACACCATCCAGCTCTGGTGCAGTCTCTCCATGCCCCAGTTCTAGAGTCTATCTTAATACACAAGCAAACACCCTTTTTCTATTTAAAAAAAGAAAAAAGAAAAAAAAAAAGAGCCCAAAGCTGTGAATCCTTAATTCTGTTTTAACTCCTTTGTCTATCTATCTTTGACAAATTGTTTAATCTCACTGCTGCTGGTTTTGCAATCTGTAAAATGGCAATTAGGAATACATCCTCACCTCTTCACACTACCTTTTGGAGATCCCTGGGTCAAGCCCTGCAGTCCTTGATCTGAATTAAGGAGGAAGCTCTCCCCATCGTATTTATGGGTGTTCTGATGAAAAAGCAATGAGATTTCTGACCTTATTTAATGTTTGCAAAGCACTTCTGAAAGGTACTTGGTAAGTGCTAATTATCACAAGCACTGTGAAGTGTGCTCCATTTATGTGAGGTACTTTAAGCATAGAGATGCTTGGAGATACAGTAATTAAGTTTTGTTTTCACATGGCTTAACCTTGTGACATTTGCCTTCTGAATGATCTAGAGCTGTTCGTTTTCTTGGCCCCATCTTCCCCAGTGCATTTGTGCTGGGAGGTGGCCCTATATTTAAGCTTTGGTTGATTTATTGGCAAAGTCCGCAGTGACTAACAAGCCACCGGATGTGCTGAATAACTGGATTAAATTATCAGCTCTAAACTGAGTATTTGGCATATTGAACACAATAGCTTTTATAGCTTAATTTTCACAGGATTGCTTTCCACCTAATCTTTTTATTTTCCATTTTTCCATTAAGTATCTGTTAGATCCACATGGTCTGTCTTTGCTTTCAAGGATTCATCAAAAAACCCAGTGATGTTGTCAGTGGGCATGTTGTAATAGGCAATTATTGCATTACTTACTCACCATAAAAATAATATCATGGGTTTTATTTGATAGCATGGATATTTTAAATGAAAGTTCTACTCCTATTAAATTTTATATGTGCTGTCATTGAGTTAAATGTGATGAAGTTCAGGCTTTTATCAAAAAGCTCTTTCATCTACTGAGAGACACAGTGCTTAATAAGAACATTCTAATGTAAATTTCCTTTTATTTTGGCTGTTTTCCATGAATATTATTTTGTAATGTTTGGGATTTCATTTAATAACAATCACTGTGATGAATTTAACTACTTCTTTCTCCCCAGCCAAATGCAATAATAATAGCTAAAACTGGTTGATGCATCATCCTGTTTGATATCTGGATGGAAGAATAGGGGTAAACATTTACTGAAGAGCTGTAATCTCTTGTAAAGATTATAAATTTTTTAAAGTAGCAACTACTGACTCACTCATGGACAGTAATGTATTTGACATATTTTCTGACACTTACCCCTACACCATGGCCTTCCTAGTCAGACATGCTTCCTAACACGTGCAAGATAGGATTTTGAGGCTTTTGTAATTTTTAAATTTGGCTATATATGGTCTTACAGTTCTGGGATAATGCACTTTATAACAGGAAAGAAAAATGAAGCATTTCCATAGTAAAGTGCAATCTACACTTACACCTTATGCAGATTTTTTTCAGATGATTTTTGATCCACACCTGTTTATTTTGTCCTTGAAGATGTATTAAAACAGATTTAAAGTAATGCTGCTGGGTCTCTTTCTCTTATTTTTTAACAAAATACACTTCATAAAAAAACCCTGATTTAGTATTTCATGAATTTTAGAAAATAACTAGCTGCATTAGTGAGTGAATGGGTATTTTCTTTCAGCCCACAAATTTTCGGTGCTCGGCATTTTTTCACAAATTCTACAAACTTTATCACCCTTTCCCATTTATGAACTGAGCAGGGCTCCACCTTTACTGCTGGGATTCATGGTCAGTCATCTTTAGTTAGCTCACCTGAGTGACCAGTGGTTTTATGAAGGAAAAATGGATTTTCTAATTGATGCAAAAATTCTTGAAATAAAATCTGGCTCAGAGCAATTGATATGAACTCTGTGAAGCTCTTTTTCAGCAGCACTGTGAGAGAAAGCAAAGGTCGATACTGGTTCAGATAAACAATTATCACCTCTAAAATGTGAGTGGGGTTCAGACAAGTGCTGTTAGGGCTTCCAGAAGCCTCCATAGAAATCACTCTTTTTCTCATTTGTTTTAGAAGGAGCCAGAAACAGCAGGTAAGTGACTTGTCCAGTAAATGACAGGAGGTCAATGCCTCACACACCACTCAGGGCAATGCCTGAGACCTGTATGAAAATTGATCTGCTAATTAATTAGTATTTCTTCATTGCCTTTGCATGAGTTATATATATATATATATATATATATATATATATATATAATCACACACATATGTCTAATTTAATATAGAATGGTCTTTGGTAGCTGAAGCATCTGAAGTAGTGTCATCTAAATCCATGTCAGCCTGGCAATGTCCAACGCGAAAAACCAAACAACCCCAAAAAAACCACACATACACACAAAAAATTTTTAAAAACCCCAAACCCAAATGGGAAAGCTAAGTCTGGTAACTGGGACAGAGGAAAAAAAATAGGCGTTCCTGCCCCTAACCTCTTACAGTAGTACTTTACATGGGGTCAAGTTCTAGCCCACTCAGTATTCCCTGTGAAAGTGGCCTTGCCTCCTGTACAGTAATATTTCATGTCTATCAGAGAGCTTGTTTAAAGTGTCAGATGTTGGCAAAAAGGATGAGCTCACATCATCCTTTTAACTGGGCATCAGACAGGAAAGAAAATCCAGCTCCAGCCATCTTATCTTCAGAAGTGCCTGAAGATCAAACCTGTGGGTTTGATGGTCAGTAATCAGTGTGTTAGTGCTTGGTTTGTTTCTTTATTAGACTCAGGTCGGCAATGACAAGGAGGAAACCTGAGGCATGGAGCCTGATCACAGTGCTACGTGGATCCATGGCATGTGAGAAGTGGGATTGTACAGCCTGCCTCAGGGAGGTGAGAAACTGGATCCTTTTCTTCCCAAATCATTGGTCCATCACAAACGAGCTTTGATAATGAGCATGTTTTACATAAAGATTTCAAGATTTTGCCATTTGATCTCTTCTATGCTTGCAGGAAATTAGTTGTTCTAAAATATCTTCCTGTGTTATTAATATCTGTAGATTTCTGGAGCAGACAGTGTTCATTAAATATTTGGCCATCAGCTCTATGAGATGGTAAGAAAAATAAAACAGGAAAGAAGGTCTTTGTAAGAACAAACACATTGTATCTTCCATTAATGTAAAAAATTTTGGCCAACAGCTGCATTTTTCAGTGGTTGAAAGCAATACAAATTTTAACAGTCTAAATAAATACGTTTGGCAAGAAAATGTATTTTCAGGGAAAAAACCCCAAACACTTGTTTATATGAATGTTTTCACAGTCTCAAGATAATGCAGCCTTCCTGTGACAGGCATTACCTTTCAGGAACTGAGTAGACATCAGAGTTTACATTGCAGGGCTCTAAATAGTGCCTCAGACAGCAGTGTTAGGTTTCAGGTGATACCTTTACAGTGCCTGAGGAGTGATAGAGCACTTCAGACAGTTTAGGTGGCTGCTGAAATCCTTAAAATACCCTGGGCAGAGGCACTGGAGACATGATTTCTTAAGGACTGCAGAATACAGTCAACTATACATGCCCTTCCAACAGAGGTGGCAGTATCCATCTTCATCTTCCCCCATAGCAGATAAAACTTTTCATGCTAACTGGGCCTAATTCTTCAAATGTGAGGAAATGGTGTTTGCCACTGAGGTTTGTGAGCCTGGCTGGCTTATAAATGGAAAAGATCCCATGCAAGCGGTGCTGGAGTCAGCTTTTGGTGAATTTGACAGAATGACAAATGCAGAAATAGAGTGTATTACCAGTCACAATTGTAAAAAGGTGGTTCATGGTGTTCTTTGCTCCTGAACAGGAAACTCCCAGTGACAAACCTATAGTAATTAGTTACATTTCCATTGAGAGTCTTAAAATAGTGCAGCCCTCTACCATCAATGGAAACCTGCCCTTTGAGCTCTGAATTCTGGAGTGGCTGGCAAATGGCAAAGACATTGGTAAGCTTGGGGGCTGGGCCATGGAAAGCTCCTGAAGCTCAGGAAGGGGTGCAGGGTTCTCCATGTCTCAGTAGAGGCTGGGAAGCATCTGCTTAAGGAGCAGCTCTGCCAAAAATGACCTGAGGTTTAAATGAGATGACAGGATGAGTATGAGCCAACAGTGCGCTTGCATCTTGAATAAAGCAGATGGTCGACTGGGCTATGCTGAGGGGAATAATGGCCAGGAGAGGGAGGGAATGTATTTCCCATTATTTATGTTGATGAGTAGTACCACAGATTCCTGCTACATATCCACTGGCATCCATTGTACTGGCATGTTTTAAGTCCTAAGTAAATGGGTGAATAAAAAAGGAAGAATTGGGGAGATGATGTGATATTCTAGTTTCAAGACTCTTCCTTGCTGCAAGTAAGACTCACTATGATCTGAGAGCACAGTCAAGTGTATGTCAGTGCCACAGTAACAGCTTTGCTGCTCAGTTACCACCACACAGCCTTGAAAACAAGCAGTGAAGTTCAGATTTTGTACTCCAGTTTTCTTCTGCTTCATTTGTCCCAGCCATTGAGGCTGTGCCCTCGTGATGACCTTGGCAGTGACTCTTATCACTGTTTCATGCTTTCATTGGAAGCTGGGGTTTTTCAGAACTCAGAAATGCAGTTTGTAGCTGTACCAACAGGGCCTCAATCATGTCTGTGTGAGATAAAATATAGCTTGAAGACATTTACTGAGTAAGTTCACAAAAGGTTTGCCTTGTCATTCTGAAACAGCATTAAGTTTCTATCTATAGCTTCTAAAGGAGATTATTGGAAAGGGGACTAAGACATCAAACCCATTCCCAAAATATTTGGTCCATTGATTTTTAGTACATACATTCTGTGGAAAAATAATATGTATTCAGTGGTCTCTACTTGCGTATATCGGGTACTGGAATAAGTAATATCTCCAACTTTGCCAGAACTGAATTTGAAATAAAACAGCAGGAAGCTCGTGTGCTGGGTGCTGAAGAACAACCCGTGCCTGGGACAAACCGGGTGGGGGCTGCGAATTTTGAAGAGCTAGGAGGAATGTCAATCAGTTATTCAATGCCAATATCACAGTTTTATATTTGAACCAGTTACAATGATGATACATTTGTATATTTAGGTAGCCCTTCCCACAGCTTAGGTAGTGATAATTAATCAGAAAGAGAGGCAATACTGAACACCACCAACAATCTGGAGATTTTCTAAATCTTGCTGACTGGAAAAAAAAAAAGAAGGACAGGATTGTGTCACACCAATACCTTCTCTGAAATCCTCATGCTGAAAAACAATAAAGGAAAAATATTAACGTGTATACATGATAAGAAGCTACTGAGCATAAATACATTAAATAAGTTATATTAGATTTTAAAGTACATGGAAGAGAAGTCAAGTGAAAGAAATGAAAGAAGTTAGCTAGCTAGGGCACTGCAAATAGGATAAGGCATTTTGTCTATTAGAGATTGATTTGCCACACTCTATGTAATTACAATACTAAAGCTGGTACTGATGAAAGTCTGAGCCCTACGCAACATGCATTGATGATTTCCATGCAGAGGAAACACGCCAGCAGCACAAAAAGGTCTCATTCTATTAATTGGCACCCTGGATGGTAGGCCTAGGACTGAGCACTACCTTATAGCTCATCCCACACCACTCCTGCAAACTGCTCAGCAGAGAGCAAAGAGAATGACTGCCTTCAAGACTTCCCAGCATACATAGATTTCATCTGCAAAGGCTGTGCTCAGAAAATTTCCACATTATCCCTTTTGATGGTCCCTGTAGCTGTGGCATGTTATCCTGGCAATGCTCAGGGAATCGCCTTGACTCTGTGCAGCTTCTGTTCTCTGCACAGAGATCTTCTCTATGCAGGGCTGACAACACAGCCACACATATTTAAAATAAACACACTTTGTGGGCTGCTGCTGGGGATGGTTTGTTAGACACAGTGAGTGCAGAGAGCTGGGTTCTTGGCCAGCCTGCACTGACACAGCGCCTTTGAGCTGAGCAGATGCACCCTGAGTTATTCCAGCTGAACGGCTGCTCCGGGGAATGGAGAGAGGAGAGCATACGAGGAATAACATATAAAGCAGTCTAAAAGCAAGGATTCCCTTCCACAACAAAATAATAAGAGCAGGGCTGTATGCAGCTGCAATGTGGAGGGAGGAAGGTTGTTTTGCCCAGCCCTTACCAAGTCATGTGGGAGAGGATGTTTTGTACTGTGTGGGAATAGTGAAAGGACAGAGCTACCTCTCAGAGCCTCTCCCACGTAAATCCACAGTGAATAACAGATAGCACTACTTGGACAAAGATTTAAAGAATTCTTAGCACAACCACCTAGTATTAAATCAAAATCATTGCTGCCTATAGAGGAAGAAACCAGAAAACTTGGCACCATGTTAGGTTAGCAATAGCAGTTCTTGCTGTCACAGTTTATATTCCTTTTTTCATGACAGATTAAAATAATCTGAAAATAAGCAAACTGAAAGGAAACTGCAACAGAAATGAAAACACACTATGGAAGGGCTAGGAACAACAACAACTGTGAAAAAACTAGAGAAAGCAGCCCTTTTGTAAACCCATCAGCAGAACAATAACATCTTTGTAACAGCAAAAATAATTTATAGTTTTGAGGGTGCCCTCTAGTGAGTGGGAACCTTGGGTGTTCTGATCCACTGAGCAGCACTGGTGTATGTCAGGACTGGCAGGACAGAAACATGCCCTGAAACTCAACCATGCTGTGCCAATTTAAGAGCAAGCACTGGCCAGGGTGCCAGGATGGCAGAGCTTTGGCTTAACAGCAGCATGTCTCAAGAGCCAGCCCTTAATTCCGCACATCACTGGCTTATCAAATATTTTTTGGATGCACAAACCAGCTCATCAAGATGAGGGCATGATCTCTGTGCTAGCGAGTCCTCACAAAACAACGTGCACTGTGAACAGATAATGTCTGTAGCCCCTGATCTGAGCTGTAAACATGTCTGTTAAGGCTGATGTACTAAGAAAAGGACACAGAAGAAAGGGAACAACCCCAAGCCCTTACAGGAAAAGCAGTTTTGTCCAAGGAGGGTTTTTCCTTATCTTCAGATCCATGTTGCAGAGCAGAGAAAGGACAGTGCACTGGGACTGAGTACAAGGGGTGTGGTGCTTTACCCAAAGACTAACAGGGAATGTGTGCCCATCCTGATAGTCCATCCCACATAACATAGGCTGTTTGCTGGCACATGGCCAACCACATCAGCTGCTATACTATACTTTCCATTTGAAAGAAATTCCAGAATACTCCTTTAACCATTTTAGCATGAAAATATTAGAGAAGAACCAGCAAGTTGGCCAAAATCCACTCATTTTATATCAATTCAACTAAGGAAACTTCCTACTTCAAGAGGTGTAGGAGGCAGAGTCCCACCTCTAGGTGATGTGCTTCAATATCTTTCTAAATGGCCTAATAATGACATAATAAAATAAATGGGGAATTTTTACTACAATGACATGGAGAGGAGGGTTTTGGTATAAGTGAAGTTGAAGGGAAAGGTAAAGTATTTTTAAGGCCTGGGTTGCCATTTACCTGCCACGTGTTTCTGAAAGGGAGCACCTTGACTTTTTACTCTAAGTTTCTTACATGGTATACAGGGAAAGAAGTAAGAATGATAAATATTTTGTTTCAAAAAGCCAAATCTGCTATCCTGGATATTTTCCCTGACCCTGTCTAAAACACAAGGCAGAATTTCAATTTTCTCTGTCCCAAGCTTGTAAGTTCTTTTCCTTTTAAAAAAGCATTTAATATTGGATTACAATGTCTGTGACTTACACTGTGATTTTTGTCTGTCTATTTCTAACTATATTTTGGAGTAGTTGGAAGCATTGACTGACAGATAAATATTTATTATGATTGTCTCACAGGTGGATCAGATGGATCAGAAACAAATCTTTAAATCTGTAATTGCTTGCTGGAGTATAAAAATTTAAATCTACATGTTTTGTTGGCAGAGTCTACAGTAATTCAGGTCAGAATATTATATATTTATTTAATATTAATTATTATCAATAATTAATTAATTAATATTAATTATTATGTGGATCAGGACACACTGCAAAGGAGTGCTTCTATGTAAACAAAATATTTCAGCTTGAATAAAAAATGGGGAAGAATTACAGACATCTTCATAGTCATGGATGTTTTTCAGAGAGTCATTAGGGAATTGTTATTCACCGTTCCTCAAAAAAATAGACATAGGGGGTACCCAGAGTTCTTCTGTGTCTGTCCTGAATTTCTTGAAGCACTGGAAGACGAAATAAAATACAGGAAAAGCAGACTTAACAACAGTCCATTTTGCTCCTGAAACTTGCTTACAGGAAATGGAAACTGTTGAAAATATATGAAATGCATTTTTTTTTTTTTGTGCTGTAAGTGACCAAGCTATCAAACAGGCAATTTGTCTGTAATGTTCACACAGGCACAGGAAAAGCAAAGTAGCAAGAAAAATACTGTAATATTTATTGTCTGGGTTTTGGGTTGTGGTTTTTTTTCATGAAAAGGTTTTCAAGGGGAAAACAAAATCATGACATTTCACAGTTACCTTCACTGGTTTAGGATGGGCTTCAGCTGCTTTTTCACATTCAGAATCTCATCAACTAACCTGAAAAATCACCAGCATTAATTTTCAGGAACATTCAACGCCAACAAGCTTTGCCAGGTCAGGTCTCAGCCTTTCTGCTTCTCCCAAATCACCAGTAGATCTTCCTCAAGGCTCACTGCTCTGAAACTAATAAAACACTCAGCACCATTCTACTGCCTAAAAATTCAGGAGACAGGCAGGTGAACCAATTCCCTCCCTGCAGGGTGCTCAGGCTTGCTGTTACAGAGCAGACAGAATTATTTTGCCTCCATAGCTTGCAAAGAGAATGTAGCTGGTCAGTAACAGATGTTGGGGAAGGTGAGTCTTGTGAAGCAATTAAGAGATGTCACCACCTGAGGCTGACTCAGAGGGCTGCAGCAGAACATTCCTGCTGTGGGGTGGTGGTGGCAATGTGTCAAATGTAATCAGCCCTCAGGGAAAGTTGGACTTGATGATCCTTATGATTCCCTTCCACTTCAGAATACTCTGTGATTCTGTGAAAGTGCCCTTAAATTTTCTCTTCACTGACAGCACCAGCAGCACTGTTGCAGCACGAGCTGCTCTCTTTCAAATCTACTTCATATTTGAGATCAGTGTTTCAGAGCACTCCTCCTCCACAAGTGGAATAGTGCTTTTAGTACTTTCTTCATATTTCATCCAGTTCTCAGACAGCCAAATTCCATCCACATTATCCCCTGCCATGTTAACGAAACACGTGATTCACTGTCCTCTGTCATGACAGGGCTCTTTCCATCTGTAATTGCATTCTGATTAGCCAGTATTCCCCAGAGAGCTTCAGGAACATCAGTGTTTAGCTTATGAATATTTACAATGTAGTTTCCTTAAACAGAAAGAAAAGACCATGAGTTTTCAATATGCAGTTGGAAAAGTCTGCTGAACATTCTTAAGCATGCATTTGCAAGTACATGCAGAAAAAAGCCAAAACAGAAATCTTTACAGACAGAGTGGCAGGAGTAAGATTTTGGAGCTCAGAAGAGATTTTTGGGAATTGCTGTGAATTACAACTGTAGCTTCCACTCCACAGACCACAAGGCTGGGCTGATCAGCTCTACAGAAAAAAAAATCACATTAACCTGCATAAAATCAGCAGCTCGCTCATTATTTTGGTGCTTGGACAATGCTCTCAGGCATTTGAGTGATTTTTAGGGCTGTCCTGGGCAGAGCCAGGATGCAGAGCTTGCTGATCCTTGTGGGTGCCTTCCAACTCAGGACAGCCTGTGATTCTATAGCTATAGTTAGATGCTGTATTCAGTTCTATGGGTCTTGGTGTCTCAATAGTTTTAGAAGAACTTGAGCAAGGAAACCAGACCAGAGTTAGTCCATTAGGTATTGTGGCCCATTTTCAACACATTGATCTATGTTGTATGTCTTGCATAATTTTGCTTTCATATAAATGATTGCCATTCTAAATCCTGTGCTAGTATTGAAATTGCACATTGACATTTTTATGAGTTTCTGAATGAAAGAAAGCCTTTTTAAAAAATATTGATTCTGTCACTACTCTTTGAGGAGGTTGTTAATGTTTGGGTTTTGGTGATTAGAGGTTTTGTTTGTTTCTTTGTTTGTTTCCTTGTTTGTTTCAGGAAGAAATGTACATCTTAATTGATTACTTTTTTTTGACCAGACAAAACAAAGAAACCAGGAACAAGTCCTTCACCCTTAGCAGACTGTGAGTTCATTCAGTGGAAAAATCACTCCTGTACTTGGTTGGGATTCTGTCCTGAATCCCACAGTACATACAGAGAAAAACTTGAATTCAGAGACCTCTCTGGAAGAAATAAAGTTTTCTTGACAGATACCTCCTTCAAGTGACACAAAACAAAGCACATAAACTCCAACACCAGTTTTAAGCTTTTTTGCCCTGAGGAAAACAATGTATTTTCAAAATATACATAGTAACCAGACTCACTGCTGCTTGGAATGGCATCTGAGGCTTTCAACCCGTGAAACCACACGTGGGGTGCTACAGAGTCCACCTGTAAATAGCAAGGTAATTGCAGAAATTCCCTTTCACAGGAAAAGGTCTCAGGGAACTCCATATTTAGCTGAAACTGAATGTCAGTCTCCAAAGACTCACTGTGCCCACAAGAGGTGAACCCACTCCTGATGTTGGCTGGTGCTGAGGAAACCACCAGAGCCCCCTGGCCAGATGGGTTCTCCAGCCTCCTGGGTGGTTTTTCAAAAAGTGAATTCTCTTGCTTGTGCACGTTTTTTGTTGGTTCAACAGCATTCAGCCCAAACCTGGGCAGGGCATTTAGGGTGTGAAAAGAGCTCAGTGAGCACAGTGACCGGCCTGCAGAGGACGGGAAAGAGGGTTCATAATCGATCTGACACAGGATTTGAAGGGATACTAAGTAAGTTTACAGATGATACAAAATTGGCAGGAGCTGCTGTCTCCCTGGAAAGCAGACAGGCCTTGCAGACAGAGAGCTCGGCAAATGAGAGAGCTGGGCAATCACCAGCGGTATGGAGTTTAAAAAAGGCAAGCGTCATATTCTGCAGCTGGGATGGGGTAACCCTGGGTGTAGGGAGGGACTGGGAAACTAGGAAAGGGACCTGGGGGTCCTGGTCTATGGCAAGTGGAACATGAGTAAGCAGTGTCTTGGCAGCCAGGAGGGACATCCCTGTCCTGGGGGGACATCAGGCACAGCATCGCCAGCCGAGCAAGGGATTGTCCTGCTCTGCTCTGGGCTGGGGCAGCCTCACCTTGAATATTGTGCAGTTGTGGGGACCACAATAACAATTTTTAAAAAGGCATTTAGCTATTAGGGAGTGTCCAAAGGAGGACCATGAGGATGATAAAGAGCCTTGAGGAGAAGCCATAAGGAGCAGCTGAGGGCACTTGGTCTGTTCAGCCTGGAGGAGACTGAGGGGAGAGCTCACTGCAGTGCAGCCTCCTCGGGAGGGGAAGAGTAGGGCAGACACTGCTCGCTTCCCTCTGGTGTAGCGACAGGACCAGAGGGAATGGCATGAAACTGTGTCCGGGGAGGTTTAGGAAAAGGTTCTTCACCCAGAGGGTGGTTGGGCACTGAACAGGCTCCCAAGGGAAGCGGTCACAGCACCAACCCTGACAGAGTGAAAGAAGCGTTTGGACAATGCTCTCAGGCACATGGTGCGACTCTTGGGATGTCCTGTGCAGGGTTAAGAGTTGGACTCGATGATCCTTGTGGGTCCTTTCAGCTCAGCATACTCCCGATTCCGGGTTTATCGCCACCCGCGAGTCCCAAGGCCGGTTTCGCTTTGCCCCGCGGTCCCGCTCGGCGCTGCGGGCGCACGGAGGTGACGCTGAGGGGCGGTGGCAGCGGGCGGTGGCAGCGGGCGGGGCGGAGGGGCAGGCCCGGTGCTCTGCCAACCCCGCCGAGCACTCGGGACGCGGCGGGAAGGACAATTTCCCGCTGCGGACGAAGCTTTCGCTTTCCCGCGGAAAGAGCGGAGCGGCCGCGGCTACCGAGGCCCGGGCCGGGCTGTGAGGGGAGGCGCGGCGCGGCCATGACGCGGGGCGGGGCGGGGCGGGCGCGGGTCTGTCCGGCCATGCCGAAACGCTCCTGCCCCTTCGGGGAGGTGGCCCCGCTCCAGCTGAAGACCCGCGTGGGGCTGCGGGAGCTGAGCCGCGGCGTGCGGGGCGAGGAGTACCGGCGGGAGGTGTTCGGTGAGCGGGGCGCGGGGGGAGCGCAGGGCCGGCCGCCCCGCCGGGGGATGTGCCGGCCCCGCGGTCGTGGGGAGCCCGCCCCTAACTCTGCTCTGCTCTCCCGCCGGCAGAGAGGACCCGGCGGCTGCTCTTCAGGGGGGCCCAGGCGTACATGGAGGGCGCGGCGGCCGCAGCGCGCCCGGCGGAGCCGGGGCCGGCCGGGGAGACGCAGGGCGAGGGTTCCCGCTGGAGCGGGCAGCTCCTCATCGGCCACGACGGGAGACTGCGGCGGCGGCCCGCGGACAGGGGTGAGTGCCCGCCGTGTGTCACCGAGCCGCGGGATACCCTGAGCTGGGAGGGACCCTTCGAAGGGCAGCTTCTGTCCTGCCCAGCACACCCCCGGCGTGCGCACCGTGAGCCTGAGAGCGTTGTCCGAATGATTGGTGAGCTCTGCCAGGGTTGGGGCCGTGACCACTTCCGTGGGGATCCTGTTGCATGCCAGACCACCCTGTGGGTGAAGAGCCTTTTAGTGATACCCAGCTTAAACCTCCCCTGACTGAGCCTCACGCCATCTCCTGCCCCTGGTCACCACAGAGACCAGCGCTGTCCCTCCTGTCCCCTCACAAAGGGGTCTGTACTACCGTGAGTAGTTGTGTGCTGTGCAGTTCTTCCTTATTGACTTTCCTTAAAGGAAGTGTTAGATTGGAGCTGAGGATTCCGGAACTGCCGTGTGCATGTTAGAATCCCTTACTGTCTCGCCACGGGGCAGAGAAGGAACCAAGAAAGTTCCGAGCGGCGCTCCCTGTGCCTTTGCCTGCCGAGCGCCCCGCGCTGTGCTGCCACCTGTAGCTGTGCGCAGACACGCTGCGTTCTGCCGCTCCCTGGGACTTCAACTGCTTTCCCTGCCTTGCTGTAAAGCTCATCAATTCCTTACCGAATCTTTTCCAAGCAGTTCCGCCCGTGGGAGCGTCCAGAGCCTGCTCGTCGTGTGTGAGAACGGCCGATGTGAAGGAGGCGTGCGCGCAGTGTGAGCGGTTGGTGTGTCAGAGCTGCAGCAGGCTCTGCAGCTGCTGTAACACGGTTACCTGCTCTTTGTGCTCCACTGTCGAGTAAGTGCCTTTCGAGTTTTGAAGCTTGTTTTAATTATATGTGCCCTAAAAGTTGGATCCAGTAGATATCTAGCACATATGCATAAAGAACTTAAAATCTTCCCATGCTTTAGCATCAGTAAAACTGTCTGAAACATGCAAACTAAGATGCCTCTCTGAAGCAGTCTAATCAACCTTAGTGCAAGCCTAGTTTAGCTTCTTATTAAATGCTGTAGGAGGCAAAAATTTCTCTAGCTTTCCCACCAGCAATATAGTATGCTGGCCAGTGCTGGATGCATGCACTCCTAAGGAATAATCTTAATTTTTTGCCCTCGTTGTCAACATTTCTGTGATATAAAGAAATACTGAGTGTGCTGTGTGGGAGTCCCGTGCTTGCAGTCAATAATGGAATAGAATGCCATTGTTATGTTCCAGAAACAGTAGGCACACTGACTTTGTTTCTTTTGGTTTTTTTGTTTTGTTTCTTTTCCCTAGTTATGGTGATGTGGGAGAGCAAGTTCTCTGCAATGGTTGTTCAATATTTCAAGTCTGAAACTTGATGAAATAACCCTTGTGGCTAAAACGTCCATGAATTTCATGAAGTCTCCTCCTTACAACTGGTCAATTAATCCTTTTAGCATGTGAATTAGTTATGAAATTTATATGTTTTATATCTTTATATTGTACTTTTAAATACTGTAGCTAAATAAACATTTATATTTTAAAGCTTTCTAGATTATTTTGAGTTGCCTTTCTCCTTTTCCCTAGCTGTGATATGCCTGTCTGGAAGTGACCACTCTATGCTTTTACCCGGTGTTCCTGATGTAAGACAGAATTCAGAATATTCTCTCCGCATGTTGGTCATGTTAGGACACACTTTTGTGAGATCAGAATAGAAATCAGTTGCTCCTTCTGTGCTTTCAGGTGAGTGTGAATCCATTCTGGACACACATTTTCTTTGTGAGCTAACTAGGGAAATCAGCCAGGCCTAAAGGCTTTTCCAAATAAGTGAATTTGCTGATTCTGGTTAAGTTTTCCTTAAGCTATCACAAACATCTTGTTATTACTGACAGCTTAAATGGTTTTAATCTTTCTATGGCAGTTTTGATAGAAAGAGCAATAGCACCCCAGGCTTGGAGCAGAAAAGCTTTTCTCAATGTTAAATTTTCCAGTGCCTTCACTGAAAGGTCTTTCTTGGAAAGCAACTTGTCTGTGAGTTGGTCATCTACACTGCAAACTTTATATTGTCCTGAATACCCACTCAGAAATAGCTCATGAAGTGCTCTGAAAAATGGTCAGCACTCAGGTGTACATCTCCATAAACCAGCTCACTCCTCCTTTTCCTTTCAAATCACTGCAGAGGCTTAGTACTGTTTGTGATGTAGGAGTGAAGTAAAGTAGTACCTGACAGCCCCTCAAAGTAGTTTTCTTTTACTGATTTTGCCATGTTTCATAAAAAAAAGAGTTTTCATTTGGTAAGCCAGCTGTGCCTAAGAGAAATCTACAGTGGTCTTTACCTCAGGAAAATGCTGATTTAAGTGGCTGATTTCAGGCTGTAGTATAAAAGGAATAGATTTGACACACACAAAAATAGAAATCTTTGTGGCACAGCTAATGGTCTGTTTCTCAAATTCTTTGCCCTGAATTCCTGAAGCAAATCCTGCCACTCAGGTTTCCCAGTCCTCTCCACTGTGATTAGTATGTTTTGGGTGGAGTAGCCTTTTTTTACCTGTTTCTCTCCACTTCAGCCATTTTTATTTGAAGAGATCGAAAGGCCCTTGCAGTGCAAGTTGAGAGCTTGACTTTTCCCTCGTGGGAACACCTTTATTTGACATTCAGTTGGAAGCATTCTGGATACTTCCATGTCAGAATACTGCAACTACCCAAAGAGAATGGTAAATACTTTAACAAAGGGTAGGGTTGGCTGTTGCTGGAGAGCAGCACTTCATAGCTGCACTGGCATGGCTTTGGATGTATCAAGAGGCACAGTGAGGTGCAGGATAACATCACTTTTGGCCTGTGTAGCACTTTGTATAACCATGCAGAGACACTTCAAAAGCATTTGTGCCCTTTAGGGTTTCCTGAGGGGTGTCACATCACTCTCAACCATCTGTGCCAGCCTAGATGTGCTGATGGATCTGGTTAGTTTCCCTGTTCTGCATGTTTTGGAGCCAGCTGAAGCAGGAGACTTTACTGGTTCTTACTCCAGTCTTCATTCTGAGCAACTGGGAAATGTCTCTTAGCTTCATCCCTGTAACAAAAAGTCTCAAGTCAGGCGAGTAGTGAAAGAATTAGTTGGAACATGCAGGAATTCTACAGCATTATCTATCTTTTCAAAGCTGTAAAATATAATGTCAGGATGGTGGCAGATCTCTGGTGAAGTTCCCAGCTGTCAGGTATCATAGGGCAGACAAAAATGTTGCTCCTGTGGCAATCATTTCAAACCACGAGGCTGAGTTTTATGGATGGGAAAAACCTACAGCATTTAGATGTTAGTTTTAGGAAAGAGTTTTAAAACTTGGCTTTGTTTCATTTGAAGCTTTAAGCAATGAACAAAAGTGGTTTTCAGTCAAGTGTGTTTTTCAGACTGAAACCTTTAAGTATGTGTCTGCTTTTCTTGCTCTCTCCTGAGGGTGAGAGACTGAAAATAATGTGTTGCTTCTAGGCTCTGGGAGAGATGAGACATGTTGTTTACAAATGATTTGTGTTTCCAACTAGCTGATAGATATGGGGTTTTGGCTCATTTAGTCACTGCCGTATTTCATAGAAAGCTGTCCTCTGTAAACAATGACATGAATTTCATGGCTTAATGTTCTTATTTGTTATCCTCCAGCTGCTTGAAAGATGGTTGTGCATTAGGATAGATACCCAATGTGGTGTGAAGAGCTGGGAGGAGAAACGCAGGAGGGTTGAAAGGAGGTTAGAGGCTGGGAGGAGCAGGGCCGGAGCAGCACAGAACAGTGTGGCCAACTCTTGCATAGGGGTGGTGCATCATACATGTAAGAAATGGGGTTTAGTGGTTACCACATCCACTTCTCTGGCTTCAGAAGGTGAGAAAACTGCCTGTGTCTACCAAAAGACTCAAATATTATTCAGGAAAGTTCTTCTAGTCCTGCAGTTCTCAGATAAACAATGGGAGGTAAGGCTGGGGATTTTTTGTAAATCTTTATATTACCTACAGAGAAAAAAACCCCAAACCTGTGCAAAGGGAAAAATCTTTGGGTGAGAGGTCCAAAGGTTTTTCTCTTTGGCTAATTAACTCCTCCTCACAAGGCCCTGTCTGTTGCTACTGGTCATAGAGTTGTAATAGAGTTACAATACAACACCCTAGGACTGTAAAGGAGATGCAGAGAAAATGTCTGGTTTATTAGTTGAGCAGAAAATTGGCTTTAATACTGTGCCTTTTTGTTGTCTTATGTTCTTCCCCTCCTACTCAGTGCAAAGTGTCAAAAATCAAAGTTTGCCTGCTGTTCCAAGGGAAGGCGATCCCCTGAGGAGCCAGCATATTGATGGGTAAAAATATCCTGCAGTAATGATTTTACAGATGGATGAGAAACTTCTGAGGCCTGTATATCATTACTGGTGACATATGTCTCAGAGAGCACACTTTTATGTCTAAAAGGAAGTCAGCTGATCTGATCAGGACAAAGCAATTTCTTTTAAGACTAATGTATGAGTAAATTCTAGAAATGTTTGGTTTCATAAACACCAGATATTTAAGGACAGTCTAAGGTGGTAAATGTCTGCAGTAGTCTCCAGTATCTGCAGCCTGTATCAGAACAAACCCACAACATTGTAAAAAAGCTCAGTGAAAATAACAAATACACTTGAGTTGTCTCCTTCAATAGCTTTTGTCCTTGTGTGCATGGTAATTCCCAATTATTTTGCAGTTCAGGCCAGAAGTCTGCTTTCTTTCCAAGAAGAGAGTCATTCTACAGGTGATCCAGACAATGTGAAAAATAAAATAAAAAAATGGTAGCTGTCCATTCTGTGATTGATGTGTCTTTTGTTTAATACAACCAACATCTCAGCTTCTTCCTCTCATTTTGTTTTAGTGTCCTACACATTTGGGCCCTGACTTGTAGGACTTGTAGCCACTTCATAGCCTTTCCTTTGTATTTCTCTCTGAACAGGTGATAATGACATGCAGCTGTATTTTATCTTAGGGCAGGGCACAAACCCCAAGTTATGCAGGTGTGAGTGAAAGACAATGTCCTTTTTTTTCCTTATGAATATGGGTAAGACATTTATGCTTTGCTCCTGTGCTGTATTTGCTGTCATCAGTTGTGAGACACTCAGAAGTGGCAGCAATCTGCAAAGGACTTAAATCTGCTAAATCTTTCTTTGAGGAGGTGCAGCCAAGTAGAAGGGAACAGTAGCTTTGTCCCTAGGTTTGTTAGGTTTGGTTCTTTTGAAAACACACAACTGGTATCTGGTTGGATTGGTTAGACAGCAGCACATGCCAGCACCAGGCAAGGAATAAATACTACTCTCTTTCACCATGCTCCCTACTAGTCATTGCATGATGGCTTTGGGTTTTGACAGGATCAAACTGGATTAAAAAATTGAATCCTAGCAAAACTTTACTGTCATTAAGCTCCCACGTATGGAGTATGTGTACAAACTTGCATATCCTGCTGCTTTGTAACTTTTGGTTAGATGTAATATTGTTTCATCGTGGCAAACCCTGCAACTAAAAGCTGTTTATGCTGCCTTTACTTTCCCATCTGGATTCCAATAGTGCTGGACATGAATCCTTCACTGCCTGGAGAAACTCCAGTTGGTATAGAGTGTGACAGAATATCTCCATGGTTCATTCTGTGTCTGTCAAGCTTTGTCCTCTGTTCCTTGCAGTGTTTTTCCATTGATTGTCAGACTAAGCTTAGTTTCCAGGCTCCTGCAGGAACGTGTGGGGTTGTCCAGCCAAAGGGAGGAAAACCTCAACCCACCCAACAGCAGCACTCAGACATGAGCAGAACAAAACTCCTGCAGAACAAGGACTCTAGAGCCAAACTGTGCAGCACAACCTCGGGTGTGGCAGCTTGGAAGATGAGAGGGATGTTGGGAGGCTCTTCCCAGAGAGCATCTTTCTCCCAGTAGGCTTTTAAATGAGGACAGGTAAGGCTGAGAAAGACCAGGTATACCCCCATGCTGAGTTACCTGGTGCTCTTTCCTCCACTCTCTTAAGGCTGTTCATTACTGGGAAGGGGAATGTAGCAAAGCTTTGAACATTGTTTTTAGTGAGGCAAATTGGTTAGACTATTAAGAGTAGCCAAGAGGCTTCAGAAAATGTTTCATTAGAAAATGATCAGGAACATTGTAATTTAAAGACAAATACTTCTTGTGGATAGAAAATTGGAAGAAAATTATTCTAAATTACTTTCTATTTAACATTATTAAAAGTGCAACAGGGTGAAAGTGATCATACACTGTTGTATATTTTAATGGCTAACATGCACACACATATATAACTCTTCCTTTTTTTTTAATAGATATTTTATTTTGACAGATATTGAAAGACCATACTTTTTACTGTTGGTTGCATTTTGAACTGCTACATTTGTAGTACAAGCTTATTAATATTTGCTGGTGGTGTGTATTCTGGGCTTTTCTTATCTTGTTTTCTTCCTCTGGGAAAAGCCTCAGCTGGAATCAAATTATTGTCTTACACTTTTATTACAAGTTTTTAGTTCTCATGGTTGTGATTTGCATTAAAACCCTGTGATAGATGTTAAGTTACTGATCTCTTGCAGAGCTTATTATTTCCTGAACATTTTGTGGTTATAGGATTTACTTTAAATTTTAGGATTTATTTAATTGTATTTTCTTACATTGTTTTACTCAGGTATAACAGTTTAAATCATGATCCCCTTCTCATTTGTTCTCTAAGTACAGATGTTTGTCTGTTTCTCCTTTCCCTGACAAAGGCACAGTTGTAGGTTCTGAGACCAGGTGTGCCCTCGATAACCTGCACAGCCATGTCAGAACCCACACGCTGTCACCAGGTACTGTCCTGATCTGTTCTGCACGATTTCTCTTGAACTTGCACTGAATTCCAACAGCTGCCAGCGGCTCCTTGTGCAGAAGTGCTCTTTAATCTGATTAGAGGCTTAAGATGAAACATAATCCCTCCTCCAACCCTCTCAGCAGAAGTTTCATCTCCAAGGCACATGGTGGCAGCACGATGTTGGGTTTGTGTCTATTGTTACCCAAGTTCTTGGTCTTTTTTCAGGTCCTCACTGCTCGATTGATACTGTATTAATTGGAATGCAAGTCTGGGAAGTGTGTTTTAAAACATCCCCTTCATAAATCTGTAGGTCAAAACCAAATGTTCCCAAAACAGACTTTTTTTTTTTTTTTTAATTTAAAATCCCAAATACTTTGTACCATTCATAAAATATGGCCAGAGATCCAGAGCTGCTACTGATGCACACAAGGCTTTCCTGACCCTGGAGACCCTACAGTGCAGAAAAACTACACAATGGAACAAGAAGCCTGGTGACTTCCAGGTCACACATGGGGCACATCTGTGCTCTTCAGAGTCTACCAAAAGCACAAGTATTTCCTGATGTTTTGAGGGCTGCAAGGCTGCGTATTCAGGTGTGGTGCTTTTGGATACACTTAGGAGTTTATAGTACTGTTGAAACTCTTCAGCACTCTGAGATCTGCTGCCTTCTTCTGTTCTTCTGAGCACTGATTGCTGCTGTCAGAAATGAGGAACTGGTACAAGGCTGTGTGGTCTGAGTATGTCCACTCTTACATCCTGTTTACTCTGCTAGAACTACTGATATGATGAACCTTACTCATACCCTTCGGTGTTTTGGTGGGTTGTGCTGTAGAGTGCAGCACTTTGCAGAGTATTGATTCCTAAGCCTAAAGAGATTATTCAACTTTCAACCAAGTAGTTTACACACAGAGTTTAATGCACTTTTATGTGTCTCGTCCCAGCGAGTTTCATTTTTGGAACTTGGTTCTCCCACGCTTTCTTGCACTGAGTAATACCTCCCCAAATGAGTAATCTGATTGTTCTGATTTCTCTTTCCATGATAGCAAGATTATTTACTGCCCCAAAATAGATTTTGAAGTGTTTTTAAATGCAGTAAAAACAAGCTTAGAAACCTGGGACTCTGATCAGTTTGGATGACCAGTATAAGGAGTTAAAGTGCAGTACAATGTAAGTCTGAAAATATGTAGTCTATGTGCAGATTTTCATGGTCTCCTCCCAAAAATGTTAAAAGAAGAAAGCCAGCTTGAACACTTCCTCCATAAATTGTTTCCTCTTCTGTTGACTGGAAGTCCTCACTTCTCTGAAAATGAGATCTTGGTCTCAGTTGGGCGTAGTCACCTGCACCACTGCTTACAGAGCTGGTTTAAAGAAATTTGTGTATTTAGATGAGTCACAGGAATGCAGGAGCTTTCTTACTCAGTCAGGGCATGGAGTAAAGAAGTATTATAGAAAATTGCTTTATTCCTGCAACTTTGGCTCAGTACTGCTAAACACGAACTTCTATAAGTCCTGAAAATACCTTTTGTTCTTCACCTATCTGATACTGGAGTGTGCTGTCTTGGTGAGACCAAGAACTGGAAGTTATTGTACATCTTGTTAGAGGGACTTTCCTTCTTCACTGGTATGAGACTTCACTCTCTGTTTACTCCGTGCACTCTTCTACATCCCCCTGTTGTGTTTGGGATCAAACAATCACAGTTTTTCTTACATCTTGCACTGACTTTGTCCCTTCTGTGCTGATGGTGCTGATAAGGACACAGTGAGGAGAACCTGTGCACTTCTGTTCCCCTTAGCACTAAGTTTCCCATTTGTGAACTGCAGTGCTCCTTGTTCTGCTGAAGAAATCATCAGTGCTCATAATGCTGTCTCTTCATTGCTGCTACTGGTTGTAATCTGCAAAACAACGTGATTTGGGGTTCTTTCATCTTTTCCTAAGTGCAAGGCATTAAGTACAGCTTAATATGCAGGAGCTGTGCCTTCAAGCTGTATCTGGAATGTCTGTGATATTAATTCCAAACGTGGTCTCTTCTGCCCAAGTTAAATGAAAACTTCCATCACGAGGAGTGCTGCCAGAAATGAGAGTACCCTTTGAAGTTTAGTGGCATACATCACTTGGACGTGAAAACTAGTTCAAACCTCAACACTTGTTCTCTGTATTTTCTCAAGAGTTTCAGTTCTTGTGAGGCCTTTAACTCAGAATATTTTCTTAGTTTGCTTAACTCCTGCTACCATCTGTTGTTCAGTAACAACTCGGAGCCAAGGCGGCTGATGGAGATCTGAGTTCTCCTAGATCAGCACTTGGCACCACAAGCTTTTTCACAACCCAACAAGCAGTTCCAACAGCTGCATGCATGAATCACTTAAGTTATAGTACCCTGCAGCACCCTGTAAGAATGGATTTTGACAATCTGGTCAGATGCCATACAAGTAAAAGTGTGATGAACTGAGCTCCTTGGAAGGTGTGACATAAATTTAAGATTATTATTTTGATACATATTTTAATGTAACATGCTCCACAGTTTCATTACTGTTCAGAAAGTTTTGGGACTAGCTAGATTGCATGTGAGAGTTTACAATTACTGAAAAAATTCAGTGGGCTGGGGGGTGTGTGTGTTTATTTGTTGTAGCAAACTATTCTGACACATTCCCCATGGCATTTCATATTACTGAGAGACAGTTTGCCCCAGCAGCAGAACAGCTCTTCACGTGCTTTCGAGTCAGTCTATATTTAAACCTGTCTCCAGCAGTATTTTATTTCAGTTGTTTTACTCTGGTTTGCTTAGCTGTGGATGCATTCTTGATCATGATCTGTGTTTATTGAAAATTTGCTGCCACAGAACCATAGAATCATTTAGGTTGTAGAAAACCTCTAAAATCATCAGATCCAACCATTAACCCAGCACTGCCAAGCCCAGCACCAAACCCTGTCCTCAAGTGCCTCATCAACACAGCTTTTAAATACTCCCAGGGATGGTGACTCCACCATTCCCTGGGCAGCCTGTCCCAGTGTTCACGTCCTGCTTTTCCACAAACACTGCAGAACATCCTTTCATTCAGGGTTTGGCACTGCAAGGACACCTCTAAAAGCTTTGCAGGAGGCTTGTGTGGATTCCTGGCTGATTTCACAGCAGGCAGCTGACTGCACCAACACCAAGCCCAAGGGACCAGTGTCAATCAGCCTGGTGTCACTGGGCAAACTGGGCTGCACAGCTGAGGATCTGCCCCTGTGTGTAATTTGTGTTCTGCTCCAGTGGTGTCATTATTTGTTTAATGATAACCATTGCTTTGGCTGAGTGTTTAACACGAGGCCGTTTACAAAGAATTTATGGAGTCCGTATGTTTGGATTTCACTTAGCTGCCCAAATAAGGGGGGAGGGAGCAGAATGGAGGTTGATTTTATTTCGAACCTGCATCTGCAGACTAGCTGGAGCCAAGCAGGGTAACTATAGGATGGGACAGTATCATCCAGGAATAGGGTGTTAAAACTTCTTGGGCAACTTCCACAGAGCTGCCTGGCAGGAAATCCCCCTCAGTTTCTCTTAGAAAATGAGATCAGTGGGTTCCCAGGGGATAAGGTGGGCTGGGTGCCAGAAAAGGGTAGCTTTCTGTGGTTCTGCAGTAGGATGGGAAAAGACATGGTTAAGTCTTGAGTTCCGAGAGTTTTATCAATATTGTTGAGTTGGACTGCAAGCCTTTCACACCAGCAGAAAGGGGATAAATTGGTCTCAGGATGTACAGGCTGCAGACTGAGGCCGTGAACTTGAGGATGCTGAAGTAGGTTGGTTTTAGTTTCCCACATTTTAAAGAGTTCTTGAGCATTTGTAGGAGTTTTAAAGAGAAGATGTAAATATTTCCATCAGCAATTTTCATTTAGTGTCTTATCAGGTACTTAACTCTACATTTATAGAGAACTCTAGATAGGTTAAAATTGATAATTCATACCACAAAGCAAAGTGAAGCAAGATAAAGGCAACAAACCTTCTGTTTCATTTTCCCCAGGTTTTTTACATTTCTTAGCTGGAAATCCACACAAATTTAGGTATGCCATGTAACAGAAATGGATGCCAGACAGTAAGGGGTAACCAAATATTTTTTTTAAGCAATCGATTCCCTTCTAACTCCACTAAAGGAGCAAGAGTGTGTGACAAAAGGCACTGGGCATGTTTCCGCCTCTTACCTGCAGCAGAATTGCTATTAAAAATATCAATAGGAATAGGGAATCACTTTAAAACTCAATGGGAGACTTGCTCTTTTCTTTGTTTAGGTGAGTGTAAGTGTTCCTATGTATTTGGAACACTTAATTGGGTCAAATTAAGTCTTCACAGTGACTCAAGGAGCATCCAGCATGAGGAAAATAATTATTTAAAAAGATATTCTGTCAGTTGATAAGCCACCCTCTAAAAGGGACTGCAGCAGATGAGAAACAGTAACGCACAAAAAAAGAACAAAAGTGAGGGAGAAGAGGAAGGAATCCATTGTTTCTTGTCTGCTGGGAAGAGACAGGAGGATGATGTCAAAAGGCAAATAAGGAGAACTGGAATTCTGAAAAAGCAGACTGAAAAAAGGGGAAAGGGACTCAACAGTGCAGGCTGGTCTCTACAGGTACCACCCAGCAATCTGCATCCAACCTCAGTGCAGCAGGGAACTGAAAGCCCACCTCCATGTGCCAGCTTTTTCCTGCTCCCAGGAGAGGAGATCTGCTCAGCAAAAGACAGATGGCATTGCCATTGCCTGTGCTCCTGTGGGGGCTTTTTCCAGATGGGGAGTTGGAAGCTTCTTTGTGCTGCTCCAGCCTTCCTGTGCAGCAGCCCTTGGCTGCTTGGGGCTCCACCAGCCTGCGTGCCTGGATCTGGTGCTGCTCAGACATGTGCAGCTCAGCACTGAGAAGATTTCAGCTCAACCCGTTAGGAAAGTGAATGGATTTATATCCTGGCTTTTCTTCCTGTTTGAGGTGTCCTTGTTGACTTTTCCTTTCTTGTAACGTGCACCTGTGTTTTGTTATTGAGGGATTGCTAATAAAACCTGAGTTACTATCAGTGATGTGAAAAGAAATTTGGCACCACTGTTCTGCACAGGGGAACCCCAAGACACTGAGTGACCACCAGCCAAACTCGGTGCTTTCCTGCATTGCTGGGATGCCTCTCCTACCTCAAACAGGGCACAGGTGTGACAGGTTTCTCAAAGTTACCTCAAACACCACTGGGCAGTCCAGGAAGCATCACCCTCATTACAACTCAGTTTGCTGCTTACTGGAATTTTTTTTAAAAGATCATTTTAAATACCAAGCAGCCACCTTTGATCTCCACTTCCTTCATGTTGAGCAAGTCACCACAGAAATTAAAACGTTGGAAAGGTAATCTGATTTTAAGTTTACAGTCAAGTAAAGGGAGATACTAAGTTTAATCCCTTTATCTTAGTTACACATTAAATTTATGACCTCACCTGCATAAATAAGTACATTTTGTTCCACTTCCTTCCACTTCCCTTCCTCTGCAACTTTCCAGTCTGCAGTTGCTCCAAGAGACTTTGTTCTCTCTGTTTTTACTCAGTTTCATTTTACACTCATTACTGGATTGTCACCAGGTATTCCTGTCTTCCTGTTTAGTTTCATTTCTCCCAATAATATCAGAATAAGGAACAATCACAGCAGCTGAACATACCACATGGAAAACTTACTGTGTGCTGCAACCACCTTAATAGTATCACTCCATTTTTTGTTCTTGAAGTTCATTGAAGGACTCATGTTTTGATCTTTCTGCATAAAGCCTTTAAAAGTCACTGGAGCAACTTATCAAACATGTGAGAAAAGTTCATCAGCTATTTAAAAAAAAAATCACTCAAGTGCTATATCATCTCCAGCCCTCCTTCTCCAGTGTATGGAAGAAGGTGTTGGAATTGTTCTTCAAAGTCAGATCTGCGCCTCACTGAATTAAAATAAAAAGCCAATTTTGGGGTAAGGACAAGCTCTAAAGCACAGCAAGTCCTAATGCAGAGCAGGATCACAGAATCACAGAGTCAGCTGAGTTGTAAGAGACCCGCAAGGATCATCGGGTCCAACTCCTGGCCTGCACAGCACCATCTCCAGCAGTCACACCCTGTGCCTGAGAGCATTGTCCAAACACTTCTTGAGCTCTGTCAGGCTGTGGCCACTTCCTTGGGGAGCTGTTCCAGTGCCCAACCACCTCTGGGACATCACCCTCCTCCTAAAAGGGGAAATACCACTCAGAGTTCTCTCCCCTTGTCAGGCCAGAAGGAAGCCCAGAGTATCCAGCCTGCCTGCATCCATCTCGGGCAAAGCAAAGCATGTCTTGGTGTTCCATTTGTTCCAATTGCTGCACTTTAATAAGATGAAGGAAGAACAGTATTAATGATTTTGCCTTTCTCTAAAACAGCAGGTTTAAGAATGGATTTCATGCTCATTTTAATCCAATTTCGATGAACTCTCAGGCACTCTGCTGAAGATCACAATCACTATTTTTTGTTCTGTTACAGATTTTCTCAGTACTATACAACTTTGTGGCTAACAGCATCAGTACTGTAAGGACACAGCAGCACAAAGGAATAGATACAGGGAGTTTACAAATAACTACACATCACAACATTTGATCCTGTTGTGGACAGGAACACACACAACCTGTGTCCTCTGTGAAGAATTTTCACTCCTGCATAAAAATAATTGTATCTTCTGCAGGGTGAATGTATTGTATGTGGAGAATTTGAGAGACCTTCAGAATGCAGAAAATACAGCAAATGCTGTATTGCCATTTATCTTCTTGAAACAAACTCAAAGCCCTGATGAAATGCAACATACAAGCAGTTACAGTAACCTGACAGAAGGCACGAAGAAAGTGTGGAAACCGGGGTTACATTTTACATGAAGCCTATCTTTGGGGGAAGGCAAAAAAAAATCCAGTTAGAGGCAAAAAAACTCCCATGTAAAGCAGCACTTCAGCAAAGGGGAAACAGAACTGAGTTATATGCAGGCTGAAAAACCACAGACGGAAGTAGAGTTTTTACACATGAAGTCCTTGATTTGGACCTCAAGAAAGAACCCACTGTGCTCACAAAACCAGGGTGGTGACCAGTTACAGAAATTTTAAAAAGTGTCAAGCAGGAACTACTGTAACAAGTTGCATTTGTTTAAAATGATTTGGGACAGAGAGCAAGCAGTCATCACCTGATTAGAATGCAGCATGTGCTGCAGCAGACAGCGAGCACACGTCTGCACACTCAGCTGCAGGGGGATAATAAGCTCCTGCTCGCTACAGGCACTGTGTGTTCCATGCTTGTTACTCCTCGTGGCAATTAACCTCCCTGTTATTAAAAAAATTGTGCTCAAAGTGGAAGACAAACACTCATTTGCAACACTGAAGAAACAAGGTTCTTTACATTTGCCTGTTTCTACAACCGTGTTTTTACCTCTGAAGCTCTTCTACAGTGAAATAAATCAGACCTGCTAAATTGTAATTTCCCAAGCTTCTCAGGCAGAAGGTCAGTACATCTCACACAGGCACTTTCCATGTGTGGGCTCCTCTTCTGCAACTCTGTCTCCTCGGAGTTTGCACTCCCACTGCGGGTTGTGATCTCTGATCTGAGACCACCATCCTTCTGCCAGCTACTGGAGATAAAAATCTGGTTTGGCATGTGCTCTCTCAGAAGCAGAGGGTATTTTCTGTGACAAAGATTGAAAAGGCTCCACAAACACTCAGGAGCATGAGAACACAGTGCTGTTGTACCAAGCACTTCAATATATGGACACAATCCAGAGCAGCAAAGAAAATTCGCCACAGGTTAAAGCCAAGACCATCCAATTCAAACAATCGAGGCAAGTTTTTGCCCTCAAACCTCAAAAAACTATCATAATTTCTCAGGTGGAAAACTGGGAACAAATTCAAACAGCAGCCGAGACACTCGAGGCCTGTATGAGAGCTGGAGAGCAGGTGGAGGTCACCTGCTGGAGGGGTGAAGGTGCAGAAAGGAAAATGAAGAACAAGCAGCTTATTTCACTGGGAGGGGAGTGAGAGGTCACAGGTCGTGCAAAGTTGGGAATGCTATAAACCACAGTTATCTTCATCCAGTTTAAAGAGAGAACAGCCTGTCATATCCTAATAGGATTGTACTGAATGTTTTAGTTACACCAGAGAATATGAAATGGAATTTGCAGAATTACCTGGCTCCAACCCATGTCTCTTAACCCTGAGCAGCACTCAGAGCAGTGTGTCTGTTTCAACCACTGCCCAGCCGACCTCATCTCTGGACTGCACTCAGAGGCACACAGAGAACTACAAGTTATTTATGTGCTCTTGCCAAAGGTTTTCCCTCATTTTTCTCCCAGTCTGAATTTACAACCAAGTTTCTGGGCTGTAACATAGATATAATACCAGTGTTCAGAACATGGAATGCACCATCTTTGCTGCAATGTGCAACACCAGAGCAAGATGATATTTTTCAATGCCAGAAGGAAGAATGAAGAGGTTCTAGCTGTAGAGATTGTAAGAAAATTTTGAGGTTTCAAATCAAAGAGCTAAAGAAACATGCAAGATTTAAGCAGTCTCTGCATATATGGTACAAAAAAATCTCAGAATGACACTCAGGTCACAGGTTTTTGCAAAAGGACTTTCTGTGCTAAATCTAAGTGTAAAGAACATATTTTATGTTTGCAGACAGCTAGCTGTAACAGCCATAATCATTCAATTATGGACATCAGATAAGGTATTTTGACCAATTCACTGGCAAAATGAGGGAAAGTGTCCAGAAGACCCAGCATTCAGGTAAGGCCTTCACAGGACTCAGCTGGTAACAATACTAAGATTCACAGATATTTTTGGCAGCTTTTTTTTTTTAAGTTCCATTTTATGTAAGGGAATTAAAACAATCCATTAGCAACAACTGGCAGAAAAATACTACTCTGAGGCATAATCAGCCTCAACAAAACAACCTGATCTGTGCCTGCTCCTGCATTTGACAGAGCAGATTTTCCTGGGGCAGATTATGGTAACCTTTGCTCACTCGTGTTGCCTATATTTGGGTGCACGAAGCCGTGTTAGTTCAGAACTTGTCAAGACTTGTAGACTTGCAGAAGAGTTTCCTTGGACTTCGTCCCTGGGCTGGCTGGAGGCTCGGGTGAAGACTTGGAAACGAAGGAGAGCAGTTAGATCAGATCTGCCAACAGGACAGGCTGTCCAACACCAGTCCCTACAGAGACACAGATCTCTTTTTCCCCCTTCCCTCCTTGCACAAAACATGCAGTAAATTGCACTGGGAATTACAGCTCATTCTTTGAACCAAAAAGCATGTTGGATGTTTAATGCCTTATTGGAGTTGCAACTCATGTTGCTTAGTCTGAAGCACAGTGCAGTTTTTCTCAGATGTTCGTATCTTGTTCTTTGTATTCTTGTTTGAAAAAGGACATTCCAGCCTTCTGTAAGCACCTCCTAGCTGTGATTAACATTAGTGCCTCAGGAGTGTTAGAGATTGTACAGCACACACTGGCCTGAGTGATGAACAGAAATACCTTTGCAGATCAGGGCTGTCGCTGGCACCAGGAGGGAAGCAAAACAAGGCCAGGCCTCACTCACCTCAAGAAAAACTATTTCTGGCATGGTGCATTTCACTGAACAAGCGTTTTCCAAAATTATCTCTTCATAATGATCAGCACAGAGATGAAACAACTGAGAAGGAACAGAACAGCCTGAATCCCTCAGTGATATGCACATCAAACTTGAGAAACTGGAGCAGTTGTTGCATCTCTACAAATTCAGAAGGCTCCTACAACAAGAAATAAGAACCTAACTTGTTAAAGCAATTTTATTTAAGTATTTGGAGGGAAACTTTCATATCATAAGTAAAAATACTAGAGTTGAATGTTGTTAAAAAAAAAGTCAGGATGATGGGCTCTCTGTGCAAGCACAGCAGTTTCTGATGGAGAGGGGAAGCGAGGGTTTTCATAACATACTCCCAAAAAAAATATTAAATGCTACGTAACTGAAATACATGTCATCATTTTTTTATGCAGTCAAGAGAATGAAAAAACAAAAAAAAGCGCAATTTAAAGAACGCAACCTACAATGGAATAACTTTATTCGCAGCAGAGACAGAGAAAGACTGCTTTTATGAAAATTACAAAGAAACATGATACAACAAAAATAGGGCGTGGGGAATTTCCCACTAAGATTAAAAATGAAAAACAAACAAAAAAATTCACTTTTTGAACACCATTATTATTCAAACACATATGAAGTTTCAACCTAGTTTTTTTTTATACATGGGAAACACTGTTAAACTGAATCTTCAAGAGTGAGAAGGCACCATGAACTGTTGGTTGATACCTTTAATGCACACTCAAGAAAGAAGAAATGATCTGGCATGATGCAAAAATTCACTAAGTGTTTATATATATTCATATATCTTTTCGTAAAAAAAAAAAAAAATGGCAACAAGTCATTACTTCAGTGCCAAAATGTACTTGTGTCTGGCTCATGAGGATGATTTCTCACTTAGACCTGTGTGGTACTTCTGTACAGTGGTGGAAGTGGGTGATTTTGTGTTGTTGCCTTTCATATTAGATCGGTAAATCAAGCGTTTTCTAGGTTCTGAGAAGCCAATCCTATGAAGTATTCCTAAGTTCTATGCAAATGGAATCATTAAACGCACTGTCTAGAAAGAAATACTCATCTGTATGGCGTGGCAATCCCACCGGATTCAGTTTGATATGTAATGTCTTGTAGCAGATGTTATAACAAAAATAACTTTTGCTTTTTGATTTACCTCACTGAGGCCATTAATGCTGTTCCTATAGTTGGTTTTCTGGAGTTGGATGACACTTCACTGCTGTCCAAAATGAGTTTGAACCTTAACCCTCCAGAGTTTGTTCACTTTGTTGCTTATATTATTGCACTAGCTACTAAAGTCTTATATCTTCCTATATAAATCTAATTGTTCAGAGTGCAGATTCTGTATTTAGATAATGAAGTGTATGAAATAAATAAAATAAGGGGATTTTCTGGTCAGAGTTGCTGATATGTTGAATACCTTAATTATTTCTAAAGTAAACAGTTTTGGTGTATATTCTTAAAAACCCACGGTCATTCAGCATAAAAGCCTTGACATAATACTTAAAGAATGGACTTTGTTCTCCTTCTCAAAAATGCATCAAAGAATTGTTTTAAATACAGAATCTGTGAGGCTTCCTACAAATTCGTCTAAGTCATAATACAAACACAGTTTGTAACTCGATAATATAGAAAGTTCTCTAGTGTCCATTGAAGTAAGGTCCCCAAAATGCAGTCTGTTTTGTTTCTGAATGGCAGAACATTAAGCGGTTCCACTGGCTGAGTAGGAGAACTGAGGAAAATGAGGTCTTCTCTCGTTATCTACACAATCCATGCTGTCATCTGAAAGAGGAAGAAAACCCACAAACATTAGCTAACATTTGCTACCTTTTTCATTTTCAGCAAATCAACAATAAGATAATGCATGGTAAAGTTATTTCAGGAAACAGTTATTCAGAAGTCCATTAAAAATTGCGAGAAACTGCATTGCTTAAATACATATTCATTGTTCTGAATTTCTGGCAATTGCTGTTTGAGAGCATCAAACATGTTCAGTTATCACAAAAATGTAATATTTTGAATGAATATGGACACTAGTCCATGCTCAATTGACGGCTTGCATATACACAGTGCATGTGGATTTGGACATGTGCAAAACTCATTATCATCATGAATTTCCAGTGGGAATGTGCAGATTTGGAGGAGACAACAGTACAAATAATTTCACTCTTATAAAACAGGTTTTTCATTTTGCAAACTGGAAAAATGTGGAAAGTTTCACATCAATTTACCAACTTCTTGGTCAAGTACATAAAGAAAACCCTCAAGTTTAAACTGATGCTTTTTCATATGGGCTGGAGAGACCCATCATAGCAAATTATTTCTGGTGGTCTGGAGAACACAGTGGGAAACATTTGGAAAAACTTCACCTTGGTCAGGAGGAGTGATTGTTATCATCTGTGCTGTAAATTCTTCATCAAAGTATCTTGTATCTGTTTCAGATGTAACTTGTGGCTTGAACGGAGGTACAAGCTATGAAAAGCAAAAGAAAAAGTGTCCATTTACAGGTTCTTGCAGTGCTGTTTGAAACAAGTAGAATTTGACATAATTATAAGCTACAGGATCTTCTTCTACATTCCTAAAATGTCTGAAACACACCAGTTCACAAAGAAGGAAGCAAATATAGTAAAAAATATTTATTTAGGTGTGCACTTCCTATTTATGGGGCATTTAAGGCAACTTTTTCCCTAGGATTTAACTGCACAAAGAAAAACTTAGACTCCCAAGATTTCTTCAAGTAATAATATGCTGACTAATGTTTAAAAATAACAATATATACTGGTTCCTCACATAATTATATGGAAATTGTCAACTTCATCTAGTCAGATTTACACTTAAGGAGGATGAAAATGAGTAAGAAGGATGATCAGTGATACTAAACTGATAGCTAACCTTGTGTATCACCACAACAGTTGTAACCTTCACCAAAAAGTTTCAGCTACAATGCTACTGTGTCCAAGTAGCTCATGCTGGAGGTCTGACCAGCCTGGGAGAACCCAGGCCAAGGCAACAGCAGCATTAGGCTTTAATACTCCTGGTCCCCAAAAGCAGTTTGATGTCAACTCTGAACTTGCAAAACCTGGAGTGCCTACAAAAACCTGAGCCCAGTAGCAGTGAACATCCTTCTCTTGCTACACCAGGAGCTGCGCTAGTTGGGGTTTATTCCGGAGACTCGCTTGGGCAGACAGGCTGGAAATCATCCATGTGTACCTAGGCAAGCTCTGGCAAGAGCAGCTCCAGATGGAGCAGAGCTGCCTGACTGGGGCTGGAGGAGGAGCGCCTGGGAAGCAGGATGGGGAGCTGGCTGCATACAGATGTACACACTTGGAACACAGACAACTTTGGAGGGCAGTGCAGCCAGGATTCAGACCTTGCTCACCTTCCCCTGCACGGGGCAGCAGAGCCAGGATATAAACAGTGCTCTGAGCCCTCCCAGCGAGCACAGAACAGCGCTGGGATCCTGCTCGCCCACCTCCGGGGTTACACATGGCCATCTTTTAATAGCACACAGCCACAGCGGGCAGCAATTCAGGAGCGTGATTGAGGAAGTGTGTGGCTTCCAATCCCAAACTGCAGGGAAAGCTTTAGCAAGGCCAGCAGTAAATTGCTCCAACTGGAATTACGCAGTGACCCCGAGACACTTGCACAAACAAGAATGACACCGACAGAAATCACTACCTGGAAAATATCAGCAGATCTTGAATATACAAAACACCTCTTCCCTACCCCCAACTTTTCCTCCTGCTTGGATGTGAAGAATCATTTGTTTGTCAAGTTGGCAAGTAAGAAAAGCATGGGTTTCTAGCTCCCTATCCCCAGGATCATCTTTCTGATCTGTTTTGAGAGCACCCAACAATCCAATGAAACACCTTCATTTTCAATGTATGGACTGTAAGAAATGTAGTCCATATACAAGGCAGTGTTCCCATACACAAAGAAGCATTTACTATTTAAAATCAACCTTTAAAGATTAAGGGACATAAAAGCTGTTTATTATAAGAGAGCATGATTATAGTATATATTCATAATCTTTTTTTTTTAATTACTCACAATTCTGTGTGCCCAAGAATAGCTTAGAGCTGAGCACATTATCCTAACAAAAAATATTAGGCCCTTAGAAGTGGTCTTTATGTCCTGAATTTAAAAAGGAAAAGGAAACAGGATATCCCAAAGTCAGGAGTCACTCTGAGCCTTGCATTGCCCCTGAAGCTATCAAAGAGGGAATTCTTTACATTATAATGTTAATAACACTTCTCAATCAAATCACACCAACATATTACATGCAAAAGCCTTGTGGAGCATGAGGATTCTTCTCTCCTCATGTAACTCTATTCTCTCTCTCCTTGTAGCAGTTTCTGCTTACTTCTCAAAATGAACCTGGGTTTGTTTTTGACAGGCTGTGCATGTGTGTGTGTGAAGCTCTCTGTCCTTTTAAGCTAATGGTGGATTTGGCACTCACAGTGCCCCCAGTTGCTCTGCTTGCTGTGCACAGCACAGAGTGATTTAGGACTTGGGCACTGCAGCAGACACCTGAACTGAGCACATCAGAATGGCTTGGAGCAGCAATCCCAAGCCAGCACACATGTGGAATGGGCTAGCACTGCCTGTATAATTTTCCTTTTCATTTTAGTATCTGTTAAAAGCAATTTGAGACAGATTATGATGCACCCACAAGACATCTTTTCCCCTAGCTGTCAAATTCTGAGCGCTAAGCTGGAAACAGAGGGGAAGCCGCAGAAAGCTTCAACGCTGGCTTTAACAAGCAAATATGTCGCTTTACTGAAAATCTGTCACTGCAATAGCTCTGCAGTTCAACTGGCAGAGAGGTGCCACCTGTAGCCTCCCACGGCTGCAGACCAGCATTGGTACCCGCAGGCTCATGCTGGTTTAAGAGAGAAAAAGGACCAGAAAAAACCCCCATGTGATTAAAGTCTCTGTGTGTATGTTTTACTTGGGGGTGGGCAAAATACTGCAAATTAAATTGTACCTTTATCTGCACCAGAGACAGACAGCATTCTTCCAGGTGAGTCTAATAAACGTTTTAAATTTTGGGGACAACCCCAGTTATTCAAAGCTCCTTACAATTTAAAGCAAAGCTATGTTTTCAGAAAGCTTAATTACAAAGCAAGTATTCTGGATTACCCAAGCCCATATTCATACACACATTCACATTACTGGTGATGGTGGGTAACCAGGATTAGCACACAAACACCTCTCAGCAGCTGATAAAATCCAGTTTTAATCCATGGGACTGCACTTCAGGTAAATGCTGGAAGATCCTCTTTGGAGCACCCAGAATGTAGGCAGCAATTACCTACAGGGGCTCTCCATTGCACAGCATGCCTACTTCAGATGCAAACACTAATGGGACATGAGCAAAGCCAGGATCTAGACTCCTTGGATAGACCAAGATCAGGAATAGTCTCAATTAGCACACAGTTTTCTCTAAAATATGCAAATATTTGGAATTTTGTGGTAGCTTTCAGAACAATCTGGATCAGTACCATTATGGGACAATTTATGAAGGCTTTCTCAGTCCTACAGATAAATACATTGCCTTCAGCTTGTGTGACTTCTCTTCTGTTTAGGGAACCTGGACTACCACAAAATAACAAGTAACTTCACTCAAAACATTTAAGCCCCATTATCAGTTTTTTACCTTAAACTGCATAAAACCAGCAAACCCCAGTAATGACAAGCAAGTATTCAGCTTGTCAGCTGGGTGAAAATGGGGACAACTTCCTATTTAGAACAGGAATTCAGATCTACTTCTTGTTATACTGAATAAACTCCAGGCAACTCCCTCCTGCCCTCATGACTGCACACAGCTCTCCCTCAAGGGATGCATTGAAAGGGCTGAGGTCTAAAGTCTTATCTGCACTTGCAAGGCACAAAAACGTATTTTATGATTTTTCAGTTCCCTGAAGCCACACAGATCTGTGAGGAAGTGAAAGAGGAGAAGGAAACAGAGCCCTCTCTGTAGCTGTATACAGGCACTGGACAATTCTCCCATTACAATATGGGAATTCAGTTTCTGCCAAGTTTCTTACCTGTTCCCACCAGCTGAGAGACAACTAAACTGTACTTAGAGATCAAATGAGATCTGATATGACAAGGGACTGCTGGGAGAAGGAGGGAAATCAGGAAAGGCTGGGATTAAGTGAGATCACGTGGCACCAGTATATGGGAGCCTTGAATTTTAGTTGCAGACCCACATTTTAGTTGGCTGCATTTCATGAGTGTTATGAAAATATGGCTGGTGAGAATCAAATGTGAGAGGACAACACCAGACCACCCTTAGAGCACAAAACAGGGCATCTTGGAGGAGCGAAATAGTTATCTGAGAAGGAAGGGGCAATGAGGCATAGACAGCTGATGAAGCACATTCTTACAGGAAGGGCTGGGCTATTCAACTTCAGTGGCTCCCACTGGAAAGCCAACAAACTCAGTGGGCCTCCAGGAAAACTCATGAGAAACACCATGAAGTGCAGGACTGTTCATAACAGTCCTTTGCCACACACAAAAACCAGTATTGGGCTTGGACTGATGTAAAAGCCTACACTAGTCTGCATGAGTCTTGAATGCTGACATTAGACTGAAAAGGCAGGAAAAAAATGCAATGGGAAAAAAAGAGCCCATCTTGTACTACTGCTTTTAGGAAGTTTGGCTTCAGATGCTCAGCAACCAGCAGTAACTCCTGGGCTCACAAGACATATGTCAGTCAACAGCAAGAAATGGCAACAAGAGTTCACAGGAAAAGCCATTTTAAAAGCTTATATACTCTCTAAATTTGGAAGCTATTTTGATTACATCCTATTTATTCAGCCAAAAACCCATGTATCTCAGTAAGAGATACTCCTCATTGCAAAATAAAAATCCAGAAGTAATCTGATTACAGTATTTTAAGAAACATGAAGGGCTTTAGCCTTGCTAAAAACAACTACAAACCCTTTCTGTGGAGGGTTTCTGTGTACTTTTAGAGAGCAACAAAATCTGAAACATTTGGTATATCCACAGCTACAGTTCACCTTGGGAGAACAGTTGTATAAATACCTTTTTCTCATACACGTCTTGCCAAACAATGCCAGCAAAGAATTTGTGCTGCATAATCTCCTTGGCATCATCAGGACCGCCACCTAACCTGTAGGAGGCAAAGTAAGTAATTAAATGTTTGAGCACGGTTATTTTTCTAATACAATTTTTATTGCAGGGTAGTGAAGAAATTCTGAGTTTATATAATACATTTGGGAGCAGTTCTAGCATTTGCTATGTGCTTGGTTTTTTGTGCAAGGCCTATTTTAGGCTTCATCACAGTTCCACTAAAAGATTTAAAACATGCTAACAAACAGAATTAGAACAAAGGTCTCTCTAAGACAAAAAAAAAAAAGTCACAATTCAAAAGACCTGCCCTTTAGGAAAGGTGCTGTCCTGGGGACCACAGCAGATCCTGTAAAGTAAAAGGTCTGAGCCACAGATCCTTCTCTCTACATTAACATGCAACTACCCCTTACAGTTTTCTAGAGCACAGTGATGTCAGCAGTAAAACCAAATTTGATTTTGAAGTGAAAGAGAGACAAGACTTTTTAAGGCAAACTGATTTATGCAACCTGATTTAAATTTCCATTAAACAGTTGACAACTGCAGTGATAGTATCACAGCATATGCAAATCTTTCCTCCTCCTTGGCTCCAGGAAAGCACAAAGGGTGTTTTATTGACTTGAGGTATATCAAGATAAAGCACTTTTATTCCAAAATAAAACTGTCCACGCAGCTTATAGATGCAATCAGTTTAGCTGCAGTCTTGAGCTAACTGATGCTTAAATTTTGCTGTGGAGGTTAAAACGTTCTCTAAAAGACTGAACCACATCTGCAAGCGAAGGCAGGTACTGAGAAAACAAAACAGATACTGGGTAATCAGCAGGAGACTCTTTCAGGTAACAAGGTTACGATGACGCTCAGGATTTCAGGTACCGAAGGTGTTACCATGTTCACCCAGGCTGACCTCCAGGATCTGCCTGTTCTCCCATGCCTGGTGCCACTGGCAAACTGAGATATTGACCCCATTTCACGAGAATGAAGCAATGACTCTACATGACCCAGACTAGAGTTATACTGCTACAGACATCAGGGACAAGGCCTGTTCTCTGAGCCTGAAGCCAAGCTTGGCCATTTCTGCACAGCATCTGGCCCTGGATGTCCTCTGGGCCACGTGTACTAACCCCATGACCTAGTTCACGATTGTCTGGGGACAGAGGGGAGGGGTTTGGTTCAAAATATCAGAGAAAATACAAAGGCTGGGCTAAAGCCTATTGAAGTGGTATTTTTACAGCTTGAGACTGCATGCTCTGGAATGCAGCGTGAAGGCACAATGCTAATGGACCAGCACTGAATGACAGTTCAGCATGGAAAAGTCAAATACTGCAGCACTTCATTTGTTCATGGTGCTGACTGGGAATGGATCCTGGTGCATTCAACCCCTCAGCCATGCCTGAGCACCATCTGCAGAGAAGGGACACTGACAGAGGCCACAGCTGTGGCACACAGACACCCAGCAGCAGAGATGCCTGACAGTCCAGAGGCTGGGCTTGCTTCCTTGCCCTCTTGCATTCAGTGCCACAGCGACCTAAGGGGTTTGCTCCTTAACATTCCTTTAGGAAATGTGCAGTGGAACAGCTCCCCAGCCTTCCAGTACCTGGGTGACTCTCTCCTCCCCAGACAAGCTCTAAGACCAACCTAAGTCCACCCTAGAGCCCCAGGGGCCAAACCAAGCTGGATGAGGGCTCTGCCATCTGCCTGGCAGCAGTTTCTACAGCTGCAGAGCAGCCTGGAACAGAGACAAACTCCAGGGCAGCCTGGGAACAGAAACAAACTCTGTGAGTAATCATTTCTCGGCTGGTTCCCCCCAGGTCTAGTGGCTTTGCCAAGACTCTACCAGACTCCTTGTTGCTTCCACAGCACAGATGATGATGGCCAATGAAGAGGGTGGAGTCAATCCTCTCTGTCCACAGATGTCAACAGACTGCACAGGAGTTCAGGAGCGACTCTGAGCTAAGAAGCACCTGAATGGGGTTTTGCAGAAGCAGGCAGGAAGGCTGGCTGGCTGCAGCCACATACAAGTGCTTTGCAGAATATGTTATCTAACACGAGCCTTTGTTCCATGAAGGGCAAACACATACTCGGGGAAATGCCAAGAAAGACTCCAGATGTTTTACTTACCTTTTAAAAATTACACAAATGCAGTCAAAGCGAATGGGGAAATGATAGAAACCTTGTATTTTGGATATGGATTTATTCCAAAAGACACTTTTGTTTTCCAGAATTTTTAGGAAAACTCCCTCTCAAGGAGAACAAAATTAAATTGGCAACTAATGCAAAAATGATGGTTAAACACCAGTGAGGACGTAAAGAGCAGCAGGTTTGTCTTTCATAAGGATATGCAATATATAAAGAAAAATACAGCAGAAATAAGAGCTTTGAAAAAATTCCTGTATAATAAAGTAAATTCTGCATATTTAAGTTTTCAGACAGAACCAAAAATAGCATATATATAGGACTTGAAAAGCAAAAGCTACAGAAATTTACATTATTCAAAGAAATATAGCAGAAAGTGTAGAGGCCAAAAAGCAGTCTAAAGAAAAACAGAAAAAAATACCTCTCAAAACCTAAACTTCTGTCCAAACTGGTTTCCTTCAAAAGTACCCATCAAACAATTCTGGTTATTCATTCAACTTCTATCTACACTTAAGAGACATTTTATTTTAGTTAAATCCAAAGGTGAAAATTATTAATAAAATGCAACATCAATATTAAACTGAAATTATTTTCATATTTTAAATTATTATGAAACTGCATATTGCTTTCAAGTCCCTTTAACCATTTAATGACAAACGTCTGTGCTTCACAAATCAAGGGTAATCAGCCATCATTCCACAGATATATCATGTAGAAATGATTTTTAAAATTGACTATTGTATTTTTTAATATATGTATATAAATGTAGTATATAAACACACAGGAAGATTGCAATTAGTGGATCACATGAAAAGTAATGTATCTCTACTTGCCCATGTAGAAGAAAACAGTGCTCAGCTCCAAGGTCCATTGCCAGCTCTTTAAAAGGAAACCTGCACACTTCTAGTTTTCCAGCCCTGTCTTCACATGATTTCTGAGTCACCCCTGCCCCCAAACCTGCATCTACAGCAGCACAAACATACCCACCAGGCTCAAGAACAACAGCTCAGCAAAAGCTGTTGGTGCTCACCAGCTCCAATCACACAAATGAACATTTCTCCCTCTCTGATACAGTCAAGATGGAAACTAGTAACTTATTTTACTATGGCCCTTACCTTCAGAGGCTTCCAACAGCCACAGTGAAGGATTTGGGAACTGCATCCACACAAGTTTCCTGTGACTGGCACTATCAGCACAGAGAAGCTTTGTCTGGCTTTGAGAACAGCATGATTCGATGACTCCAGATTTGAAAGGAAAAGGCCACATTCTTCCTAAAGCCCTGTACACAGAGTCTTTGGGTGCTTTCCTGCTCAAAGATTAAAACTTTTGGAAAGCCTAATGCAGCTAACTCCCAGGTCTTTGCTGAGCTTTACTTCCCTACTTCTTCATTAACCACATGCATGTGACACAAACATGGTAGATCCAAAAAGCACTGAAAAAGCTCCCACTTCCCAGCATTAGTAATTGAAAGGGGTCATGTTTGAGGTTGGTGAAGCTTAGGAAGTCTCTAAAGTAATGGTTTCTAGAAAGCTAGGAGAAGAAATTCTTTAAATTTGCCTCTTGTGTTTTTCTCAGCTTCAGTTTAGGTCTCTGTTTGTAAACTGTCTAAATCGCTGTCGACACAACTGATTTAGACTAAAATTATGATCATACACAACAGCTAAATCTCAGTCTGTCTCAAAGCACCTGGTGAAACAGATTAAACCATCCTGAAGTTCTATCAAGCTAACAACCTACCAAAATTCAGATCTTGCAGGACACTGATTACAAACCCACCCACCTGCCTAAACTCAGCTCATTTACATGGAGTGCTCTGATCATTGCCCACTTTCACACAGAGCAGTCTCCACAGCCAGAGGAAGAACAATAAAAGGTAAAAACTTTGTTGGTTTATGTGTGAAAAAACGCTCCTATTACCTCCTTTCATTTGATCCACATCACAAAGCAGCGAAGGGGAATTTCAGGTCACATTAACAGGAAATATTTACAGAATAGATTTTTTCCTTCTTTGGAAAATTAGGGCTCACATTACAAGATTAATAAACTTCTATCAATCCCAAAAGAAACTTCAAAATTCCTTTTCTCTTACAAAATGGATTTCGTATGACCAAATTTAGAAAACAGTCATGATTAAAAGCAGAATGCAGTTTATTGTTCTTCACATTTTCTCCATATGCCTGGGGAGTTTGAGACTGAACTGGTATTACTGAACACAGAGTGCTAACACTGCTTCTGTATACCCAGCTCAGGTATTACAGGTCGTTTTTAAGATTTAATTCACCGACACAAACCACAATTCCCTAGCTCCTTGATATTTAACTTAAACTATCCTTGGCATTGTGCTTTATATCAACCTTTATTGTTGGGTTGGTTGGTTTTTTGGTGATTTTAAAGGAAGTGACAACATCTCCCAGTTTCCTTTTTCTCATTACTTAGGCCACCTCCTCTATCTCACTCGGAAGTTCATCCACAGTTATGCTGCCAATACTGATGCTTTCTGCCACAAACATTAAAATGACACCTTCTGTCCACCACTGGGCTTTATGGAAGAGGGGATTTCTGCTGAATTACCCAGTGGCTCTCCAAAGCACCAGACTATCACACATAATTTAACTTTTTAATGAATGTATTTCAGTAGCTCTCTGGCTGGTTTTTGTCCATATGGCTCCATGAGCTCACTGTGACTCAACTACCAAGTATGCCAGGCGCCCACCCCAGCACCCAGACCACCCAGAAGAAAACCCATAACACTACAAGGGTAGAATGCAGGACTTCTAACTCTAGTGCTTCCAGATCAGTTCTCCATGCTGCCTGAAATGTCACAAAGTGCAGGGGATTTGCCGAAACACAACTTCAGTTAAAAAGTTGTGTGAACAGTGATTGGAGAGACACCAGTATTTAAGAACAGTCCGTGATCCAAAGAGCCTGGAAACCACCAATGTAATTAGGCATAATTACAATAAGGCACGTGTGCAGGCTTGTCTAGTCAATAGTTATTTCTATCAGCAGCATGAAAATCATCTGTCCACCAGACCTGAGCAGCACTGCTTCCAAGCCTGCAGAAGATACACGTGAAGAAGTGGCTATTTGTATAAAGTGAGCATATTGTGGAGTAATTACTGGCATTGGGAAGATCTCATAATTAGAACCGAGTGGGTGTTCTTTGTTTGTAAACAAATTGCATTTTGGTTCATCAGAGATGCTCCTTTAAGAACAAACTGCAGCAGATGCTGCTTGTGTTCCCAGTGATTGAAAGGCCCCACCTGAACAAGCTACAAAAGGGTCACAATTGCATTTAACCCAGCGCTTTCCTGGACAGGAATGCTGTTGGCAGGGGCTGCAGCCAGGCTCACAAAGCACAGAGCCTGGGGGCTGCTCATCAATTACACAGCCTTCTCCTGGAGGTCCCCTAGCAGGCGCCGGGTTCAGGAGGGAGTGCAGCTGTTGCCACCTTGTACAGGGCTGGCCATGTTCCTGGCTGCAGCCATGTCCTGCTCCCCACGTCGCCACCAAGATGAATCCTCCAGTACTATAAACTGTAGATTTGCATTATGAGACCTCCCAACAGGATTTTCCATCAAAAACAGTGATGGAAATAGCCTACAGTGATGACAGAAATCACTGCTACAAGTATCTAGGTATTGGCAAACCCCATTTTCCTGCTATGTGCACACACATGCACAGAGACTAAACAAACATCAGAAAGTAAACCGGAATTCTCTGCTTGCACCTCACATGAAAGGTTTCCTATTTGGGGCCCATTAACAGTAGAATGTTCAGGACAGGAGATCAGGGGCAGAGTCACAATATTATTTGTTTTAAAAATGTCTGGGTTGACAAGATGGCAGGTTTTTAAAGTGATGTTTATCTTTGTGTGAAGGTCAACATCCTTTTTGGATCTTATTCTATTTTCTGTTTGTTAGCCATTAAGGGCTTCGGGAGTTTTTTTGTTTTGGTTTCGTTTTTTTTTCCTGTTTTTAAATCAAGGATTATTTTTTAAATAATACAGCAATAAAAGAAAAACAAAAACAGAAGAGGAAATAAGAAAAGTCAGTTGAGCATGGTTTAAACTCCACCACAAACATGGTACAAACACCACCACCTACTGCCCAAAGCAGGATGCTAAACCACTGGCAGAGATTTAGACAAAAATTCAGGAAACAGACAGCTGTCTCAACTGGTTAAAAGCATTCAGTGAAGACATAACTCACAGCAGCCACTGGATGGCCAAAGGCAGGATTAATTTGCTTTTTCCCAGGCCATAGTTTTGCTTTAATGGCAGCCATCACACTCTGAAGTTCAGCACCAATGCTGCTTCATGTCGCTATTGACGCTCTCAGCTCACACAAAAAGTTAAAAATAAATGAGTAGATCCACTTGCTGCATCTTGTTGGATAATCATTTTGAATGGATTAAAAATTAAATGACAACTTTGTCTCAAATACCTTAAAAAAAGTGCAACTATTAAGCAACAGCCTCACCTTTGCTTAGGATCTTTCTTCAGCAAACCTGACAAGAGAGATTTTGCTTCAGGTGACAATGTGCGTGGAAATCTGATTTCCTCCATAAGAATGAGTTCAAAAAGCTTTTCGTGGTCCTGATTGTAGAAAGGCAGTCGGCCACACATCATTTCATACATCACAACTCCTAAACCCCACCAGTCCACTGCACGGCCATAGTCATTATCCTCCAGAACCTGCAGAATGTAAGGAAAAGGCTTTAGAAGATACTCTCAAACCAGGCATGAACATTCAACTCAAGAAGCAAAATTTACCCCAGCAAGTCCATCCTTCCCAACACAGCCAGATCTATCAGCAGAGTGTTTGCAGAAGAACCACGTGAAAATAACAGGCAACAATGCTCACCATCCTAGGTGAGCAGAGGGGAAAAAAGGAGGCAGCAGGTTTGTTACAGCAGCCTCCTTGTCTTCCTTCTCCCACCCTCCCTTGCATTATGGTCATGATAAGCACAACCTTTGAGAGTGCAAAGGCCAAGAACTGTTCTCACATTACAGAGCCAGCTATTAAACTCTCACTTATTCATCACAAACTGTTCCAAACGGGATCCAAGTTTTTAGGAAAACCCAACCCACCAAGGAGCCAGTACAGGGAGAAAAGACCATCAACCTTTTCTTTCACAAGTGAAAAGACAAACATATCCATCATCTTCATATTACCCTGCACCCCCAAAGGGGTGGCTCTGCACATCCAAAAAGACCACCCACAAATCCTCAATGACTAATCTACATTAAACACTAAGAGCCAGAACACCACTCCTAACATTTGACCAGCTGTAAGGCTGTAAAACGGCAGCCAAATTGTCTGGAAATGTTTCCCCTCCAACCCTTTGCCCTGCTGCAAAGGCACTCCTGTCTCTGCTTAGAGGGCTGCAAACACAGGAACTGTCAGTGGGGTGGATTTCTGCCAGGTCTCACAGCAAAAGGAGCCCAGCACAGTTCATTCCTCCCTTCCCCTGGCACTTCTACCTAACAAAGCTGGTGCAGGGACTTGGGACCCCAGCAGTGCTCTCCACCTCTCCTGCTCGCTCCAGAGAAGCCCTGCCACAGTGCATTTCTGATCTTCTGCACAGTGGGCTGCTGAAGGGAGTGGGAACAGTTTTGTGGCTTGTGCAGTGGATGTTACTAGGACTTCTCTAGACTTTGTGTCTCCTATGCAGTTGTCTGTAGCTGACACCAACAGTCTCATGTTCCAGACCCTGTCCTCAGGTTTTAGTTGTCATCTTTACTCCTTGCACAGGCCTGCACTGAGCTGATTACTCTTGCTAAGAGCACAAACCACAACTGCATCACCATCATGTTTTCTTGCTGCACGGTGCCTGCGTGAGCTTTACATTCCTGTGATTCAGAATACTTTACACTCAAAATTAAAAAGGTGAAAGAGCCAAAGTCGGTGCAAGTTTAACAAAAGCGAGATCTTAACCTCTTACAAATCTCAATATAAAGGGTTAGCACATAAAAAAGAAGAATCGAGGCACTTCATGTAACAACTGTTTGCACTCTGCCTCTCTTTATTCACTAATTATTCCCCTTAATTATCTGAACGAGGGAGAGGGCCTGCAGTAAAAATCAAAAGGCTGCCAGGTATTAGATTACCCCACGTCAGTCTATTTCCAGCATCCCCGGCCGTATGATTCACACCAAAGGACAGCTGGCTGTGCAGCTGCCCCCTCCATGTACACAAGCGACACAGCTGCCGGCCCGACTGCATTCCAGGAGCAGCCCTGTCCTTCCCGAGGCATCGCAGCCTTCGGCTCAGGGGAGATTGTGTGACAATGCAGTTAGTGCTCTCTGAGTCACCCCGCTCACCCAGTGCTTCCTGTTCGCACTCCCCTACGCTTGCCTTGCCTAAAATAAAACACTCACACGGCCTCCCGTTTGCATTTTTATTTTTTAAACTGCTGTAAGAGATGCAAGAGGAGAGACTGAAAGAAAAAGAAAACCGCAGAGGCCTTTGCTGTGCACATAGTTAATGCTACAGGTGCTTTTGAAATGCACTGAACACTTCAAATGGTACTTTAAAAATTGTATTAATACCCTGTGTTATAAGCTACATTAGTTACTACAATGATTTCCTTCACCTCCATTTATTTTTAGATAGAATATAAAATGCTTTTTTCTTCAAAGTTCTTTAGCACAGTGAGCATAGCCTCATATTAGTGAGTGCATGAAAGAGAGCAATGATGTGAGTATCAAAAATATACTGTAAAAAAAAAGATATTGCACTCATCCCTGATTTTATGGCAACACACTGGATAGCTGAGGAGCAGTAAAGTAACAAGGTCATTTTGCTTATATTAAGGGATCACCATTTCCTAACGAGCAGCCCTAGACTGTTGTGAGATGGAATCTGAAAGAGAAGGCAGAACAGCTGTAAACATCACAGCCATTGATGCATCTGACACATCAAAGCTGACACGGTTCAGTCACTGTCATCCATGCATGAGATTCCAGTATGAACCTAAAAACAACGATGCAACAACTGTACAGACACACTGCTGTGCCAGACTCGAGTTACAAATGCAGACAGGAGCGCTGACACCCCTGCTTTTAAGGATGTATGACCTTAAACACACAGAATATAGCTTGCACCTGATTTCCAGATTTTTTGCATGCTATCAACCAGATGACAAAAGCCTCCAAAATTTAACACTCCAACTCACAGATGGGATTTGCAAGTAAGGGAGAGAACTGTGTTAATCAAAAGGATTTGTCCTCCAGGGTTTTTGGATGAGCCAACTCATCATAAATATTAAAAAGAAAAAATAATAGCAAATAACATAATAGAAAGAACAACACGATGCCTGCACAGGGAATCCCCGCATTCCAAGTTAGGAAAAACCAAAACAATAAATATTTTTAGCCTCCTCATAAAATCCTTGATGAGAAACTGAAGTTCAGCAATTAATTTTAAGAAGGAAGCTAAAACAAAAGCCATGTTTACGAATAATAAACACTCCGTCATGCTGCTAATTACTCTCTGCATCAGTAAATCTCAAATTGTGGTGCATGGACCCCAATTTAGATTCACTGAAGACTTCTGGTGATCCATGGAAAAGCTGGCAGTCATCATGAGACTGGCTCCGCCTCTTTGCTGCAAGCTACTTCGACAGGTGCCCATGCTCTTCATTATTACAAAGGACTGGAGGCCCTTGAAAGCAGCTGGGAGTTAGAAAAAAAACCAAACAAAAACCAAACCCATGCTGCCACCATTATGAAAGCAAGGAGCACAAAAGCGCTGATCAGCAAAGACATCAGCTCTCAGCAGAAATATTCCTCCTCCACGCTGCTATTCCATACTTTGTACTTTTGCACAGTTCAATTCAAGGCTGGTTTGCAATGCTCAAGTCTCCCAGCTCAGAGAAAAGCTGTGCCAACAATCTGTAACCCACCAGCAGCCCAAGACTCGCCTCTGTGCGTGCTCTGAGTGTGATGGAAATCTAAACGCCACGGGAAGCAAAGCCCCACTGCAAGGGAAGCAGTCCTTGTCAAGGCACACCACGTTAGCTCAGGCTCTGTGCCCTGCTAATCCAGGAGTTTGCTTCCAGCCAGCTCGCAGCGTGGGCAGAGAAACCAGCGCCTGCCTGCACAACACTGAGTGTATGTGTACCCCCTGCAATCTAACTTCATTTCTGATCTGCCCCTAACTCATTCCCAGCTGTAACACCACCTGTGTTGCACAACTCAAGAGGGTTTCCAGGAGTAAAGCTGCAAACACACATTTGCGTTTTGCACTTGAAAAGGGAAAAAAAATTGCACAAAAAGAAATCCCCAAAACATACTGTTTGGGGACTGAGATCCCCTGCCTGGATTTACTTCCTGTGAAATTGGAGAGTTCAAATCAGCACTGAGAAGTATCTTTTGCTTTTATAGTCATAAACCAGTCAGCACTTTTAATGCAGGCCATGCTAAATACTGCAGAAAAAGCTTGGTCTGTCCTGTTTCTGAAAACATGTCACCTTATACTGTCCTCAGATAGTAAACGAGTTGGACAATACTCTTACTTCTTAAGTGAAGTCCTACTGATAGCTTCCAAACAGGACAACACACAGCAAGCCGAAAAACAAAGTAATCACATAATATTTGAAGTCATTAAAAGGGTATTTTTAAAAATTATGTCTCTGATAACAGCAACAAGCACTGTTCCAGTAAAATGTACATATTCCCTCAAGTGGAAGATACTACCCCACCAAAAATTATCACATATCATTATGCTAAAGATATGTTCCAGATCATGGTGAATAAAGGAGTCTCAGTATGTGTAATTACATAACAGCAGTTAGTGCATGAGCACATCATGGCACAGGAATTATTCTGTACTCCTACTGCTACCACGAAAGGCACGTCAGAAGAAAATTTAACGTAACAGCCAACAAAAACATACCTCTGGTGCAAGATACTCTGGAGTGCCACAGAAAGTCTTCATTGTTGCTCCATCCTTGATGCCTTCTTTACATAGTCCAAAGTCTGTTATTTTTATGTGTCCATCTTTATCCAGCATAAGATTTTCCAACTGGGAAGAAAGCCAAATTAAAAGATATGATTACCTATAACATACATTGGTCCTGAGCAGGACAATCAATGACATGACCTTGGCAGATCAGTTTTGAACCTTATTTTCACTGAGATCAGACCCACAGCAGCTGCAAGAGCATGTAAAATGTAAATATACATTTGTAACATTTTCCTCAGCTCTTTAGGGAACATTAGGTAACTAATGGGGTAACTGACCATATAAACAGAAACAACACAGAACGTAAATATTATATTTACACTTCTACAATGTCATCATCAATAGAACAACAGCTCTTTTGAAAATATATTAAGTATTCCCCCTCAGACAACTTCATTCCTGCTTTTACTCTGATTTTATGAAATAATCTGTAACCAGTAAGTAATAGCAAACAAAACAGAAATAATATGCAATGTTAAGGAACCATTTCCAAAGAGGCCCTTTGAATGAGAATCACTGTATACATTTACTCAGCATGTGGTATTCATCCTACCCTGAGCCTCTAATTTTTGAGAAAGTCACCCAGGTATCAGGACAGTTTCCACTGTGTATGAATGAAGTGCACTTACAGAGGTGCATATGGGAGACAAAATCCCAGCAGAAATCTCGGAATTACTTTGACATAATGTGAAAACATTACACAGCATGCTTCATTTTGGATTGCCCCTAAATAAACTACCAGCATCCCTTCATCCTCTCTTCTGCGTAAGAAAACTCTTCTCAGGAAATAAGAAAATGCTGTTTTCCTCAGGAATTTCTCAAGTTTGTTTGCCCTGAGGTATCTTGTTTGGTTGCCGCCTTTTTCCCCTTCTGTGCCCCCAAACAAATGAATCATCTGAAGCTTATGCAATTTTCTAACTGCAAGCAGGTACCATGAAGATGATGTGAGCACACTGCAAGGAAGCACAACATCCACACAGTGTGAATTTGCATTTATCCAGTAAGACCAGGATTATGTTCTGCCATGCAGAAACACCAGCAAGGTTTCTCTCAGAACATAAGCAGGCAAGTGAAAATGAAACCCCTGTAGCCCAGTAACTCTTCATGTTCTCTGAAATGCTGCCAGAGTCACAATAAATGCCTTATGCAGCCTCTTGGACTATCAAAGGGTTTAGACATCCTGTAACGTCCAGCCCAACAGCTGCAACAACAGTTTGGATAAAGTTCAGTCAGGAAAGGATTTCTTAATAGTTCAGCATCGTTTGCTTTTTTTAACAACAAACAAAAAGCCAAACCCCAAAAGCCTGTAAAATGACTTTTCTACATACCTTCAAATCTCTATAAACCACATTCTTCTCTGAATGCAGGTAATCCAGCGCTGAAACAATCTCGGCTCCATAAAACCGAGCTCTGTCTTCTGAGAAGACACGCTCTCTTGACAGGTGGAAAAACAACTACAAGAACAACAATTTGTTAACTTTAGGTATTTCTGAATTCTGTCTTGCACTTCACAGGCCATCCTGCTTGGAAGGTGCTATTACCTAAGAAAAACCCCTTCCCATCCTCACCTAGCTGTGCTCTCAAAGGTATTAAAAGCATCATAAATTAAAAGATTACATAATTATATCTTATATTCACAGAAGCACACTGATAACCAGTTCATCCACTGAAGTCTTATAAATTCAGAAAATTATAAAATTCTTTTTGACTGAACTACAATTACATATTAAACCTGCAGCTTAATGCATGATTTAGAGAAATATTAATATTCCAACCTTTCCTTCTTGACTGTAATTAACAGTAGTTAGCAGTTTCTAGTTCTCCCTCCAAGTACACTCACAATATTAATTTAAAAGCATTAAAACTTGTCTGAAGAGCGACTAGAAAGCAACCTTCCCTTCTTGAACTTCTAAATGTCAGATTACAATATACTGCTGTCATGTAAAATAGGAACCTTTGCCCAAAATCTCTATGTTCTAAAAATGGAGTTGAAAAAATTAAGAGTCTTACTTCCTAATATTAGTTAAACCTGCAAACAGCTCTGTTTAACTGGGACAACTTGGATTAATCAGAATTGCAAAAATGGACCTTAGCTAAATAATGTCAAGCAGAATTAGTAGTAGTACAGGAAAATCCTAAAGTATTAAAAATTATTGTATTTCCCTTACCTCCCCTCCATTAGCATACTCCATAACAAAACACAAGCGATCATGAGTCTGAAATGAATACTTTAAAGCCTGAAACAGATTTAAACAAAAACTTAGAAGATAGATCATAGTGACAGTTAGAAAAGCATTTTTAATAGATTTTTCGGCAGCAGACACGAAATTTTCTATTTTAGTGAACTTTGTGTCCTTAAATCTTACATAATACATATATTTTCCTGTTGCAGCTGAGGACTGATTCATTGCCAACTTATTTCATTAAATAAATCCCTCGGAAAAGCTACGATCACCTAAAATGCTGTGAAACAAAGTCCTGGCCCATTAACAGTGACTCAAAGTGTACCAACAGTGACATGAAAGTTTTCTCCTCAGGCCACAGGTTCAACTCACAGACAAGAGGCCACAACCAACCCTGGAGCAAAAGGTTTCACCACCCTGGCTACAAGACCTCTTAGATGAAACACATATGTGTTTTCACACACCAGCCCCAGTCTCTGCCCTGCTGCCTGCAACTGCTCCCTGCTGACAGCCTGCCAGGAGATTGGGCAACACCACCAATACCAATTTGTGAGTAATTCACAAAAACAGACTGGATGGAAGCTGTGATGGAGCATCACAAGGTGCCTGTGTATAGTCCTGTCACATGCATCCCCGTGGCAAGAGTAACATCAACTTGTTTACCATAGTATTAAGATTTTTCATCACAACCCACAGAATCACAGAATATGCTAAGCTGGAAGGGACCCACAAGGTAATGTGTATCATCAAGTCCAACTCCTGGCCCTGCACAGGACCACCCCAAGAATCCCACCATAGGCCTCAGAGTGTTATCCAAACCCTTCTTGAACTCTGCCAGGCTTGGTGCTATGACCGCTTCCCTGGGGAGCCTGTTCCAGTGCCCAACCACTCTCTGGGTAAGAACCATTCCCTGGTATCCAAGCTAAGTCTTGCAGATAATTTCTTGGTACAGCTCTTTTCTGGATATTTGAGTTTATAAAAGCATTAAAAAGAAAATATTGCATATGATATTGTTGTCTTCATTACAAGGGGTGACATTTTTAAACATGTCCTATTTTTGCAGAAAAATGAAGGACCAGGTTTTAGACATGTCAACATTATCGATTATACTCAATACAAGCAATATTTACTTCCAAAGGTTGTGCTTAAAAGGTCTGAATTCCAGTTAAGCCCTTGTACCTGGCCAAAGGAAACAACCAGGATCCTACACAGTCTCTTAGAGGCTTTAAGCAGCTGTAAACAATTCAGAGACAACTTGTAATAAATATTAGAAACAAAATCTTGAGATTGAACTTGGATATCTGAACTCAGTCCAGAGAGACTGCTAGCACTGGAGGTCTAAAATGAGAGTATGGTTTGACTTCACAATCCAAAAGGAAAGCAGCAGATAAAGCACAGTCCTGCTCTTCCCTGCCTCACTCCACATGCTCCTACCACTATCCTTTGGCTGGCATTACCAGTGCTCTAATTCCACAGTGAGCTGTTTCTGGGAACTTAAAAAACCAAAAAAGACAAAATAAAAGTGTTTTCCCCTCACTATATCTTCCTGAATTTGTCTGTCACAAGATCAGGGTCACCCTGATCTCTGCTACAAAGAGGAGACCAAACATCAGAAGGAAAAGGAAAGCAGATACATCTCTCAGAGATGGCAAGTCATTAAATGGGTGAGCCCTTAAGTCAAACCACATCCTAAAACAACATCTTCAAGAGGTGCTGAGGACCTGCTCTGCAAGAATCAGAAAACTTTAAACAGTATTTTGTGCATCCCAAAAGTGTAAAGATACAAAAATACGACAGCCACTCTGAAAACACAGATCTCAGATGCATTACGTAAGTAACAAAAAACAGGAAAAGCCTTGGTGGTTGTGATGTCAAGTTACACTGAGCAGAGGCAGAAATGCTTACTGTTAGGAATGGGTGCCGAGAGTTCTGTAAAACCCGGTTTTCTGTCAGCGTGTGTGCTACTTCATCCTGAAACACGAGCAGAAGGAAATCAGCAAAGTGACTCCCCAGATCAGGGGTCCATTTCAAACACTAACAGAGCAATTATTTAAGTACTCTGAGAACTCTTCCCATGACTTTGCCAAAGGCTGTATCAAGGGTGAACCACATCCCCAAGTTTCCCATCTACTCACCTTTGCTACAATAACTTCTTTCTTCAGAATTTTCATAGCATAATACCGTCCAGTTGCTTTTTCTTTAACTAAGATGACCTTTCCAAAAGTGCCTTTTCCCAGTAGTTTAAGGTATTCAAACTCATTCATGGTCTGTTAAGGATACAGATAAAGAAGAACTGAATTACATGATCAAACAAGAAGTATACTATTCTCAGACCAGAATTTCTCATTCACATGAGAATGCACTGCATATGTTGCACATGTGGTTTTTAAATCCTTTTGTTTAGAAGAATTCAGGAGTAGAAATGATTCTTCCACAAAAATGAACACCAGTGCACTTCCAAAGATAATCAATAAAACTATTTATGGAAAAGCATAAGCTTTCAATTAACTGAACACTCTTTTGCATGACTCAACAGTCAACTGTGCAAGTAACACTCAACATATTATTATTAATCCATGGACATTCTGACCTCTTTGTCAGCGCAGATATTCATTAAAAGGCACACTTCTGATTCCAGGGATTAAAGCCACACCTTTTTTCTGTTGTCCCCACCTCTGTTGCAGCCCAGTTTTCTTGTGCTTCATTGAACAGCACCGAAAACCAGAGAGAAAATGTCTGCCTGTAAGGCCTTTATCTACTCACTCGACAGGACTTTTGAAAGGGCTTTACCATGGTTCATGTACTCTGAGTTGGACACATGGGAGAAATACTGACCAGATATTCTCAAGAGGTCAAAACAACACAAAAAGTTTTCCAGTAAACTTTAGATAATCATGCAACTTTGACAAAAGGTTTACTACAACATCCAATCAGTATAAAATACTTCTCACAGCATTAACTTGGGCTATCCAACTTCGCAAACTTTCAACTCATTCAATGGTAAATTACTGAAAACATTCCAACAAGAGGAAATGAGGAGAAAAAGAAAGACACAAAAGATACAGAAAGGCACACATACAGTGACCAACTCCTGGGTTCCAGCCGTGTTCAGACAGAACCTCCAAGAAGAGACAGGCTCCAGACAAAGTGATGGCCTTGTGTTTGGCCCTAAATATACCTTGGCCTTCATGGGCCTTTCTCCCAGATGGAACTTGTGGTCATGTGGCCACTCAGCAGCTGGGTTAGGGGAGAATGAAGCACTGCCTCTGGTGTGCCAGTGACTGGCAGCTGAGCCAGGCTGGGCTACAGGCTCCAGGGGGTGTGGGGCAGTTCAGTGCCTCATCAGGGCAAGGTCTGACCTGCCCCTTTCCCCACACAAGTGCACCCCAAAATGTCTCGAGACATCAGATCTTTCCAGTCTCTGACAACCACCCTGTGGCTCAAGATATTGACCAGGACCACAGTAATGGTATCTTTCCTCTTGTGGTCTAATCTAGTGGACAGAGGAGAAAGAAAAGAAGACAAAAGTACACCAGAACTCATATAACGGGCAATTGCTATTCCAATAACCAAAGCATAAGTCTAGTTAATATCCTCCTATGCAGTTCATTGGTCCTCACTCCCTGAACCTCTAGAACTGCAGGTAAGGTGCGATGCAAATCAGGATCCAGGGGAAGAATTCATGAACCATTTTTCAGCTGCAGTGCCTGAAGAGTCCAGCAGTTTGGTCTGTGATTTCCTGTGCGTTACTTGAGACAGCTCTCCTCTTGTGTGAGGTTTGGCATTCTTGAACTTTAGACAACTTTATACAACTATTTTTGATACTTGCTGGGCCTGTAAGCTGGGCTCCTAAATTCAGTTTAGGATTCTCTGTGACTTATTGATAGTGCAGTACATTGCACTCCTTGTCAAACTCTGTAAGGATCAATAGTGAGGCTGCTTTGCCTTTTGGAGTCTATTACCTTACAGGTCCAGGTATCAGCCCAACCTAAACAAATTTGCCACCCTTATCCCTCCCACCAAGCAGGTTTCAGGGGGCTTACCAGAACATGTACTGGTAGAAAGAGGAAGAGGTCAGTGGGAAACAACATTCAGTAAAATTCTGCTACCTAATAGTCTGAATTGCCCCAGGGGTGCAGTCAAATATGCAGTAACAGTCATTCCAACCTCCTCAGAATATAATTTTAGTCAAGGTCCTGAGTTTGAACCAAATACTTTCCAACTTTATCAAACCCTTCAGAAGTTCTCAAACCCCAAATCTTTTTTCTCTTAATCACTTATGACTTCTTCATTTACAGCTGGAACTTTCCAGCTGCCATTTCAGCCCCACTGTCAGCCCCTTTTCTCCTTCCTTCCAGGGCCACCAGCAGTTCAACATCCTCTTCTTCTGCACAATCATGCTTCACACATTGCTTCTATACACACACACTTCCTTCTATACAGTAATTTTATAGTCTGCACCGAGACGATAGGAAGAGGTATAAAAATTTGTTTCCATCATCACATGAAATCCTATGTGTGAGCTCCCAAAACTAAACAGGAGGGAGGAATCTTTTCCATTCACTGTGGCAACCACACAAACACCTCGAAATATTGCAGGTAGCAAACTTATACAAACATGTTTGAACGTAAATACCTAAAAACTTGTTAAGATAAAAACATGTGAACACTTGATGCAGGTAAGGACAGCATTTCCTCTGTCCTGTCACCACTTCATCCCCTCGTGGAACACTTCTCAGGGGGAGAAGGAGAAAACTCAGTCCCACTCAGACCTATTTCAAAAAGAGGAACCACCCACTTGGCAATCTTTGGTGTTCTCTGCTATAGAAAGTTTCACTGAATAATTAACAGTCTGTGAAAATAAACTTAAAAGACATCAAAAATGCAACAATCACTAATGAAACTTATCTAGTACTTCAACAATACTGATGAGCATTCTTAGCACCACGTAGGCAAATTCGAGTTAGAGTAGCCAGCCATCCCTTTCAGACCTTTTCACTTTAGACAAAATGGTTTTTGTTGGATCTACCCATTCTGTTACATCCAATTTTGCAAATCTGGCCTCCAGTCCATAAGCCAACCAATAATGTGTATTTGCTCCATGTGTGTGATGTTAGAGTGGACACTTCTCTTTTCTTTCTTGCTCACTTACCCCTTTGAAACCACATTTGCTACTATAATCACTAGGTACAAGGTCCTGCTAGGGTGGTTGACTAATCCAGGAACAAACAACTGTGCTGGCATACTGGGGACACTGTGCTGAAAATACAAGAAGATAAACCATTTAATGTGTTTCATTTTAGATTTCAGCTATTTTTGTTGCAGCTTTATCTGCAATGGATTTACTGTTTATTATATTGTCCAATATGATCCCTCTGTGCTCCTCTTTGTCCAGAGCTGACTTTATTCACGTAATTTAGATGTCTCCAGCTGCAGATCTCACAGCTGTGTGTATAGTCAAAGTCCTTTCCACTTCTGCTTAAGCAGCTATTTATTCCACTTCCGGACACACACCCAGTCTTCTGGCTGGTGAGAATACACTTGAACATTCAGAGTTATTACTGAGACTAAAACAACAAACTTACACAATGCCAAAAGTATTTTTCCCCAAGAGGTTACAGATTCTGCAGCAGTCCCTCCTCTGGCCTCTAGTGGCAGGCATGGCTCAATACCCACCGCCGCCAGGAGGAGGCACTGCAGGAGGAGTTCGCAAAGCTTCATTGCAAATAACAGGGAAACTGAATTTCCATTTATTTCCAGTGAACTTTTGAGGATACTTGGATTCACCACCCTCTCACAACTCACTTTTTGGAAGTGGTGCAGAGTTTGTTGTCTGGGTCTTGATCCTTAAATTTTGCAGTCAGTAACAATAAAAGGGGAGAAGGCCAACAGGGCACCAGCTGTTTCTCAAGCATTGGTTGGAAGCCCACTGCCTCCCACACTCTTCCAGTAATTTTACCACACGTTGGAGTGAGGAGAGGGATGAGTTCTTCCCCCTCCAACAGGATTAAACTTTTCACACAACAGGCTGCTTCCTCCTCAGAAAGCTTTATTTCACTGCCCATTAGTGACGTTTTCAAAATACTCTCAGTTTTATTTTCTTTGGGACAATTGCTAATTCTCCCTGGCAACTTAACCAATTCTGCTGCAGAGTGTGGTATCACCACCATCAGCTCAACCTCTTGACAGCAGGGTTGGGTTGGGGAGCAGTGGGGGTTGGCTTTGCTGAGTCAAACCCCTCCTCCAAGGAGTGGAGAGAGGCGACATCAGTGACATCATGCTCAGGGAGTCCCACCTCCTCCTTTTTTAAAAGATGGGTGGAGTTTAGGGTTTGGGGAGGGGTTTGGCTTTGTTGCATCAAACTCCTCCCCCAAGCTGGAAGACTCGGTTTCATCCTCCACGCCTCCCTCAACGGTGTTAATTTGCAACTCTAAAGCTCTCTGGCTCTGCACAAAGTTGTTTAACAGGTTTCTCAAGTTTCGGGCTAGTTGCTTTTGGGCTCTTAATTCTCACTCGGCCCTGAGGCAAGCTATTGTTTCAGCCTCCAAGGCAATTTGCACTTCATCAGCTCTTTCTCTGGCTCTTCCAACACGTGCTTCTTCTTCATCATTCTGGGCAGCCATTAAAGACTCCGAAGTGGAACCCTTACCACGTTTTCCCCCTTCTTCTGACAAAGTTCCAATATTCTCTGCAAGTACCTGCTGGTTTTGCCAGTTTTTCTCAGACCACATCTCTTTGTCTGGGTCTGATCAAGCTTTATAAACGTCCAACAGCTCTACAAGTGGAGAGCAAATTCATGTTAGGCTTCTATATCCAGGATTCCATAACCTTTTTGCTGGAGAACATTGGAAAACTACCTTCTCCTTATTCTCAGTTGGACCCGTGGGAGAAATACTGACCAGATATTCTCAAGAGGTCAAAACAACACAAAAAGTTTACTGGAAAACTTTAGATAATCATGCCACTTTGACAAAAGGTTTACTACAACATCCAATCAACATGAAACACTTCTCACAGCATTAACATGGACTATCCAACTTAGCAAACTTTAAACTCATTCAATGGTAAATTACACAAAATATTCCAACAAGAGGAAATGAGGAGAAAAAGAAAGACAGAAAATATATAGAAAGGGACACATATCCTGGGTTCCAGCCGTGTTCAGACAGAACCTCCAAGAAGAGGCAGGCTCCAGACAAGGTGATGGCCTTGTGGTCATGTGGACACTCAGCAGCTGGGTTAGGGGAGAGTGGAGCACTGCCTCTGGTGTGCCAGTGACTGGCAGCTGAGCCAGGCTGGGCTACAGGCTCCAAGGGGGTGTGGGGCAGTTCAGTGCCTCATCAGGACAAGGTCTGACCTGCCCCTTTCCCCACACAAGTGCATCCCAAAATGTCTCGAGACATCAAATCTTTGCATTCTCTTACGCTGCCTCACAGATCAGTCATTCGCTCTTACCTGTTTCACCACGAGGAAAAGCATTGGAGTAATCAGAATGTGCTGGTGGCTGAGCAGAGTCTCTGTACCATCAGATAATGACCATTGCCAACATGGCAACACTTAAGACATACAACCAAATGCTGCTGCAGCATCAGTTGGGGAAAAGTTTTAAGATGCCCCTAACAGCAAACTTTTCCATATTCTTCCCCTAGAACTGGCTGAGCAGATTTTCTGCTAAACTGCTCAAACATTCTGGTTATCTTCACTAACATGTCCAGGAAAAGACAGTCACAGTTTCAGAAGAATGTGTCCATTTGATGAATGAGGTGGTTCTTGCATTTCTAAGAAGGACTGCTCATCAAGAGCAGGATCTGTTCAGCCAAAGGCCCAGAAGCCTACTGGCAGCTCTGACTCAAAGAGTGGCATGAAAGTACCCACCCACATCTCTCCGAAAGCACTGACATGACACAAGGGTAACACACAAGTTTACCGCAGACACTGGTGGATGGCTTTTTATAGAAAAACTTCATTCGTTTTCCCAAAACTGAAACAAACTTATGAAAGTCAATGAGGATGACAATGGTAAGATGAGGACACAAGGAAGTGCCCACCTAAAATCCACAGACAATGCATTCCCATGGGAGAAGGTTCTTTCAAATCCCTCTTGCAGGAACAGGTGGGAACACTTTGGAAAACAGAAATACAAACAGAAGAACACAAGGGGGTAGAAAGAAATGAAGGGAAGTTGAAGACAGACACCTAAGAAAGCTCAACAGGGCAAAGATCTACTCTGGCACATACTCATGTCATGGAAGGCCATTGCTGAGCTGGCCCTGTGAATTCAGACTATGTTGTGCCTAATGCAAAAAACTAAGTTCTAGGAGTACTATAGAGGGACACTGCAGTGGCTGGAGTTAGCCTAAACCCTTAATCCAGAGTACTTAAAAGGCACTCGACCCACCCTAAATCCTGCAAATCCACTAGAATACCTTTGCACCAGCCTGCAAGGAGTTTACAGAGTCACATGGTCCACCAGGAGCTTTGGTTTCAGGCTCTGCACCACAGGAAAATAGGCAAACCAAACCCAGACCTGAACTGGCTTTGAAAGCCATCCCGTGACATGTGAACTCAGAACTCTGGCAGACCCAGACAGGCTCTGCTCAGCTGAGACAATTGTTTCCTCCAGAAGCTGCATCTACAGCCAACCATGTAATTGTTAGGGGAACAGATATGGCTTGATGGCTATTTCTTGTCTATATTTGAGAACACCTGAAAAACAGTTATTCCTGCTGTGACCACTTACCACTTTGTGTTTTGGCTTTGTCATAGAAACTTCCATTTCTTCAGCACCTGAATTATCACTGGGAGAGCCAGATCTAAAATCCATCATCTCTTCCTCTTGTTTCTTGAGGCTGTCTGCTACTGTTTGGATGGCTTTCGTCCATTCTTCCCTGGCAAAATATAGGCAAAGACATTCATTACTTGTGGCCTTATATTACCATCTGCCATGGCAAGGATCACCAAGGAATACAGAGCCACTAATGCTCTCTGATGAATCAATGGAAGATACAATGAATTATGTAGCACAGAAGCACTGTAAAAATGCATTTTTAAACAGGTATCTTTATTAATTGTACTAGAAACAAGAGACAACTTAAGTCCTCCCATTGTATGAAGGACATAATACAAGGCTTTTCAGATAACAGAATTTCTAATGGGCATTCAGTCAACAGCTCAACAAGATATGAACTGGTGATACAGACATTAACATAACCAAAACAGACTTGCCAAAATCAAAAAGCAAAATGCAAAGCTTACATGAAGCACAAAGCAATTAAAGACAGCTTCTACATTTCTATGGTGCACCAAAACACGTAGTGTCCCCAACTCCTGGTGACACTATGCCACCTCTTTGCACACGCATCCCAAATTTTAGTGGCAAAGGATGTTCTTGGAGAAGGTGTTAAAGCCCAAGATACTTAGGTTATTCTTGTGTTGTAAAGATGATGACAGCAGTACAGCAATTTCTGTGTAATCTTTAGCAGAATGTCAGCAAAAGCAGTGACATTTCATCTTAGGCACAGGTCTTGGTTATGATAAAGTTTCCACAGCTGTTTCAGCAATGGGTGCTCTAACAGTGACCCCTTTGACTCCCAAGGAGACCACTTCCACTCCAGTGTCCTTTGAGAGATTTCACACCTTTGGAAGCTACTGAAGTGAAAGTTCTTGGCCTTCGCTTGATTTCACTGCAAATTTATTGAATATAAAGAATACAACTCATAAGGGCTTCCAGGCTTTCAGGACAGGCTTTAAGACACAGAGGGGCTGCAGACACATCCAGTGGATTGTCTGAACTTAACATGTTTACTGTCTTTTGCATATGTAGGGAACAGGATGTGGTGGCTTAGTTGGTGTTTTCTAGGCACTGGTTAAACTCTTCTCCTAAGGACATCCCAGGTAAAATATTTTGCTACTACAGCAGGAACAGCAGCAGCCAATGCTGAACAACTCTGTGCACAATCTGCAGTGCAGCTGTGCCATCCTTATCAATGTTCACTTTTTCACTGGTCCTATGAAATTTGTTGATTTTTTAAAATCATACCTGAACATGTGAGTTTCAGTTTGTGATATATGAAAGAGGCTAATCATTCCTCAGAGGAAGCAAACTCAGTGGGAAAAAGTATCCAACACAAAACTGCACCACGTAAGGTCTTTCCCACTTTGTGCAAGGTAATGCCAAACATTCTGAACACTCCCCTATACTCCCAGCACAGACTACTCCATTTACCATCACAAACACATTCTCTTATTTACTAGTCATATTTTTATATTCAAAATGATTACAAAAAGAACTTCTGTACTTTTCTCTCTCCATCTCTTTCAAAAAAGCAAACATTGGTTTTTAAAGGCACAGAGAAAGCTAAAGACATATTGACCTTCATATCTCTTTTGTTACTGACTTGGTTGAGATCTTGGCCCTCCTGAAGTGAGTGTCTTTGATTTCTAGGAGAACAGAATTTCACCCTCAGCTTTTATGTCTCAAGAGTACACAACAGAGGTGACTAACACTCTGAGCCCAGAAGTGTCACAAAGCTGACTTAATTGGCTAGGAGGGAACAAAACAAGACTGAAATACAATCTTCCCCCAAGTGGAAAGTGCTATTCACTCCCTTTAGGGTCACTGACCACAAAGTTCCTAAAAGAAACAAGGACCAGTTTATTTTTCTTTACTTTTAATTTGACTTAACTTTCTTCTGATCATTGTAACCGAATCAAAAGCAATAATCAGAAGCTGTCTTAAAATCAGTGTGTATGCAAAGGCTATGAAAGAAAGCAGCAGTAATACTAGGTAGAATTTATTGGTCTTCAATATAAACATGTGCCAGTATCATATCTAGGGAGGACCAGGGTTTTTAAGTACCCACTCCCTTAGGGCAATGGTACTGGAATAATTTAAGTTCAGTTTCTGAAGAGCAAGTAAACATTTAAATATTCGGCAGTTGTAGAATAGCTGTGCTGGAAAACTGCTCTCTCTGGAGGTAAGAGATCAATTCTCCAATGATGAGAGCACAGGATGCAGCTCTTAGCTTTGTTCCCTAAAAGATGAAACAGAAATCTGCACCTGCAGCAGATAACTATCACCTTTATTATCTAATTTGCATAAAACATTAGCAATCAGCAATGATACGACTAACTTTTCCTTTAAAAATTGGGTGTCTAAATAGACTTTAAAAGGTCAGTGTTTTGATACAACTCAACTCTGCTTGAATCTCTATTTCACTTGTGCTCATCCTTCCAGAAACTCCCAGGTCAGGAGCCCTTCATTTTACATACCACACCATTTCCAGTGAGAAATGAACATTACATTTCCAGAAATAACTACCTGCATGCTGGTACACACCTGCACCTGTCCATTTTGGATACCCAACCTAGCAACACTTCATTCACAAACACTGCTCAAAATCCACTCTCTGAAACCCCCCCTTTAGGGTACCTTTTATACTGGAAAATGCACTGAAACTGAGGCCCTCAAAAATTATTTGTCGCTTTTCAATCCAGACGTACATCATCTGATAAATAAGAGCTTCAGCAAAGGACTCGCTATTAATGCTGAACACTTGCATCTGCTTTTGCAAGGAGTTTATGCATTAAATATGAATGAAACATACCGCTCCTCTGGAGTCTCCACATGAAATGTTCTTTCAATTACTGTGGTCCACTGGAGGCATCTAATGATAAATGTGTTTGGTTTAGGTCGCTCTGTCTTCATCAGCTGGCACTCTACCACAATCAAGGAAGAAAGAGTCATGGTACATAAGCAGGTTTAAATAATCATTTGTCTTTATTCTTATCTAGCAAACTGTAGCAATTAATCAGCCATAGAAATCTCTGTAAGTACTTCTTCAGGAGACCTGAGACAATTTACTGTGTTGATGAAACCAATAAATAGCTTGGGAGATAGCCATCTAAGCAGCTCCGAAATCAAATTCTGCTTTGAAAGACTCCACATTTGGTCTGCCCATAGAGGTAAGCAGAAATGTGATGTGATAACACAGAAGCCATTCAGACTCAGGTCCCATACTCTAAAGGTCATCCAGAGCACAGCACACGGCCAAAGTCAGTTGATAATGCAGCAATTACATCCACTGAAACTAAAGTCAAGCCCCTGCATTCCCTCCTATTGACTTTTTCAAAATAAAACCCTGTCCATGGCTTCCAAGGAGTTGCAAGAGAGCATCTGATCATTTTGCAGCAACCCGATGAAGATTAGACTCAGCATTTCCAGTCCTCAAACACTAGAGGGAACATCAAACTGCAAAGGCACCCCCTGAGAAGACCCTGCTCCAAGAGCCTTCGGGAGAGCTGCTGCAGTCGGATGCTGCATGGACATGCAGTGAGCAGCTTCCATCACTGCCAGGGTTCAAGCACAACCTAAAAAGGCTACAGAAGTACAGCCACATGCAAAGCCACCACTTCCGTCATCAAAATGCTCTAGCGAGAGCTGAGTGTAATTTTTTTTATTTTTAAATCAGATCTACTACTTCAAGCTTCTTAGGATGTTATGAGTGTTTATCCTTCAAATTTGGGCCTTAAAATGCACCTGATAAAGGGTACACTTTAGCTCTACTAACAGAGCTCTGAAAAACAAAAGAAAATCAATGAAATAACAACAGGAGCTAAAACACCACATTTTTTAGATTAACATTAATAGAAAATCTAATTAATTAAACAGCTCCTGCTAGAGGGAAGTCAAATTAAGAAACCAAGTGAGCAGAGGGAAAGAAAGAAAATATAATTGTGGGATTCTTTTCTTGCAGTAAACTCTTTTCCTTGCAGTTAATGAAACCACAAGCTTGCTGTTATTTGGTCTCCAGGCTCTAAATCAACTTCCAAGTAAATAAAAAGGCACTATGAAGACAAGAAAAAAATTTCTGTTTACTGCTAGAGCTATGAACCTCCTCCACCATCAGCAACGTGCGAGTTGAGGACAGAATCCACCAGAGTAACACTACACATTACTAAGGCTACAGTGGTACCATTAGGTTAATTTCATTATTGTGTAAATTTAGAATGCTCAGTTTTAAGTTCAAGCTCTTAATTAGCACCAAGATAAAATATTTACTGCCACTGATTTTGGGCGCCGTATTTTTGGCAATATATTTCATGCCTCATTTGCTACTGGAATTATAAGCTTTTCAATTAGTAACTCTGCATTTTTCATGACAAGAAAATATAATTTTTCTTTAATAGCACGCTGAGGTTATACTGCGTCCTACTAAAGCACTCCAATTAGATAAGAGAAAGTTTATTAATGAGTCATGCGAAAGCTTTAGCGTGATAAACGGCACTCCTTCATTCACTCCGATTAAACAACTTCCGCACAGCGACGCAGCCGCGCTGCATTTGGCCTTCCAGCCCCTCTGTCCTCTCACAGAATGGCAAAGAAAGCCAAACACAACTCTGCCCGGGCTGGCGCAGCCCCATGAGCCTTGTGCTGATAAATTCAGCTCTAAAGATCTCACTCCTGCGCCCGGACCGCCCAGCTCAGTGTAGCTGCCCTTCTTTTTTTGTTGTTTGTTTGTTCTGCCTCCCACTTTTATCTGCTTAATGTGATTAGATTAGGCTGGGGTTGTCCTCTAGGAGCCTGCACAATGCTGCTGTAATACACTGAATTTGCTTGAAGACTTGAGGAACAACATCAGGCTATCTCCTAACCTTGTGCTAATCCAGAGCTGTTCTCCCATACTTATCCCAAAGCACAACATTATGAAGAAATAAACAGAGACATTTTGCTTACTTTCTAAAAACACTTTAGATTCACATTCTAAAGTAGCTGCATTGATATTTAAACTAGCAATGAACTCTAAATTTAACAATTTAATTTCAACTTTAACCATTTAATTTCAACGTGATAAACCACACAAGGTTTTTTCTGTCATAGAAGAGGACCAATTAAATGTCACTCTTCCCCTAAATCAGCACTGTCCATTGATATTTGTTAAGCTTGCTGATCCAGCAATCTTTAAGGCATACAGCAAGATGAATAATAGAGATTTGTCAGTTAATAACCACTATAATTCAAGTATGTCACACGGAATTGTTTTGTTTAGTGAACAATATGCTGTCTAATTACCCTTCTCAATCATAACACCACATATCAAGAAATACAGAAGGCTTTACTTTTAAATTGCTTTACCAAAGAGCTGTACCGCATAGGTTCTAGAAAGTTTGAAACTACCACTTAGTTCTCACCATATATGACAATCACATGGATTTTATCAATGAAATGAATGAACAGTAGTTTTTTCCTTACTTTTAAACCCAACTGTGTGCTCTTCACTGCAGTTGACAAGTTAGAGAAGCACCAAATTCACCTTCTCTAATCATGTACTGCAACGTGCACCACTCCAGCAGAGCACAGATGCAGATGCTGTGTAGTGTTAGGTCTGATTTATGGCACATTTGGGGGTCCTGCTATAAAAACATTCACATTTCAAATAGAGGCTGAGGGTCGCTTACCCACTTTGAAGAAAGTTTTTCCCGTAAAACAGGCCAACATAAGTATTCCCCATTTGCAACAGAGTAAGTACTACAAACAGCAGCCTGTTAAAAATTATTTAAATTGCTCTAAAGAACCTCTTGATTCTTTCGTGGCGTTTGGTCTTTTAAAATAAGTAGGACAGAGAAATTGTTCCTAACAGGAACAGACAACAAGGCATTCAAATGTAAATTACCATTTTGTATTTGAAAGACACTTAGTATTATCCCAGTGACTTTCTAAAATGTCACAATATTTGCTTTCCCAGCACTTAAGCTAAAAGGCAGATTACTTTCGATGGAAGTGTCAAACTCTGCTCCCTATATAATGACATCACTCTTAAAACAATAATGTCAAGGAAGAATCCTTCCCATGCCTGCTTTGGTTTCTTTAAGAAAGGGTATGGAGAAAAAGAAAAAAGAAAATGGGCGAAAAGAAAAAGGAAAAAGGTAGCTCAGGAAAAAAAAATTATGAAGAAATAAAACTTTTGAAAGGCAAACAGGAATATTACGTTGAAGTGTTTGTTTTTTCTAGCACCACTGGATAGATTCACTCCTGAACTGCTCAGCATAGCAAAAGTGAGGGGCCAGAAGCACCAAGTTAGACCTGCACGAAGGTGGCAGACAAACAGCAGACAAAAAATCCAAGCACTGCTCTGGCCATCCCGTGCCCTCTGATAAATGCTTGTCTGCAGACACACAGTCCTGTCCCAAAAGGACCTGTCGTATTGTTGAGCAATTATGTTTTCAGCTGTACAACAAAACCACCACAGTCCATCTTCCTTTTTGACAGCCGGGAGAAATAATCCCTTTCTAACAGGAACAGCCTCTCTCTCCATGTGGTTTTCACAATATACTGCTTTTCTCAGCTATATGGTTTTAAAGGCTTATAACCTAATAGGGAGACATACATGATAATCCGAGATTACAATCGGTATGAAGGCTACTTATCTCACAGATTTACAACACAGTCTCTATTGGTTATTCATCTGCAGGGGCTCTGGAGCAGAACTTTTAGGTACAGACTTTTTTATTCCTTCTATCTTATTAGAGGTAAACTACAGAACACAAATGAAAATAAGACTCAAAAATCTCAGTTAAACACTCAGACACCATCTTTCAGGAGCGTTACTTTGGGGTTTTTTGAGTTTGGTTTTTGTTTGTTGTTGGGATCTTTTTAAAATAAATCACCAATAGGCTAATTCCAGAGAAAATAAACTCCTTAAACACACCAAACATAGATATAGGGCTATTTTAAAAGGAAAATTAGGTGGAGAAAAAGATTTTAAAAATAAATAGTGAGCCCCTCTTTAGCTAGAGGGGCTTAGAAACAAATTTTCAAAAATATATTATCAAAACCCTCACACACCAAAAGGAAAAGGCTAGCATTGGAGAAAGAAAAGACTGTTAAGCACATGGAAATCACACACTATTTATTGCTAATACTTTCTTCATACCTGTTAAGGGGAAAGACAGGTAACCATTAGTTGTTATCTTCTGTCACTGTTTTCTCATTAATTATTTCCTGCTTCTCATGCACTGACAAAATCACTCAATAGGAATTTTATACTACAAGTAATAAAATTCCCCTTTTAAAAAGCCCTCCTTTTACTTGCAAAGATAAAAAAGCCTACATTATTTTACAGCAGAAGAGGGTAAAAATTTTAATCAGAAATATGGGACCACTTCCAAAGAGCAGACTGACAGAGACAGCCTGCCATCTCATTAAAAAAAAATCTGGTTCACTAATTAACAAAAAAAGTCAGGGTTATCAGGGTCTCTTGGAGGAAAAGAAAACAGAAGGATTAATTTTTACAAAATATTTAATCTAAATTCCCCCCACCTTTCAGTGGCAGGTGTCTTCTACAGGCCTGTGCTCTGGCCTGAGCCTTTTTCCAGAGACAGCTCAAACTTACTCGCACTAACTTGACAGGTAAACCCAAATGAAAGGATCAGGCAAGCAGGTTCAAAGGGAAAGCCCGTGGTGCAAAACACATCCAAACAATATGATCCCTGAGATTAGCTCAGCTGGTTAGAGCTTGGTGCTAATAACACCAAGTTTGTGGGTTCAATCCCCATATGGGCCATTTACTTAAAGAGTTGGACTCAATAATCCTTGTGGGTCCTGTCCAACTCAGAATATTCTGTGAATCTGTGGAAGTGTGAAGGGCACCCAGAAGGTACAGAAGTGCTGGCAGCATTGCAAGCTACTGCCTACATGAGAAGTTAAATCCTGGTGGGGAAACAGCTGTTTCTGTGGGCCCAAATCCACAATAATGACTTGCAGCAAGGAGGCCCCCCTCTAATCATCAAGGCCTTCCTGACCTACCACTGGTTTACCAGGCAAGAGCCACTGCTAGAAACATCTTCCCACCCACCACCCAGCCTACCATGCCTCTTACAGGGACTACAACTCATCTATAGGCATGTTCTGCATCTTCTCCAACAATGCTCCGATGCCATGGTAACAAACCTGTTTATCTATAAATGCTGAGACTGATGGGCTCAATCTGCCAAAAAAGCACCATATTCCTGTCGTGAAAACCTATTTAAGTTAACCCATTTTAAAGGCAACTTGGACAAAGGAAACGCAATGGACACATTTTTACTCCTTAGCACTGAGCTGCCCAAATAATGCAGTTAGCAGCAAGAGGATGAAAGTGTCCTCCAGAAAGTGCATTTGTTAAAAGCCTCTGGCTATAGACCAAGTAGTGAATTAATTTATGAATTAATGGCTTTCTGCTGCTTTTCTTTACCTTCTTGATCTGTAAGAAGATACCAGTCTAAAGAGGAAAGTACCATGTCATTACTGAAATGAAAACACTACGACAATTCTCTCTCTAAAACGAGACAAAAAGCCCCAAAGCACTCTTGGCATCCTGCACAGAGGCACCAGACAACAACATGTCCATTATTTATTCCCATCATCACTCAGAACAGGTATATGCTGCTACTGGAGGAAAAATAATGAACATTTCCATTAATTACTAATGCTGTCCAGCCCTCTTCCAGGACCAGGGTGTTCTCAAATAAATACCTGCATAATGATCAGCTACAAAGGTGAACTCCATGTATTTCGAGCTACCCTGTAATGAAGAGGGAAAGCCCCTACCCTTCTCTCTGCAGAGCTTTGCTTCCACTAGTCACCAGGAACACGGAACAGATCATTGTTAATAACAGGTGCCACAATGATCTATTTTTAAGTGGTGGAACGAGACACAGGCAGATCATGAGACAGGAAAGATTAAGAACAGGAGAAAATAAAAGCTGGAAGTATACAGCAAAAGGTTAAAAACATGAGCAAGAAAAGGAAATTATCTTCAGAGTCTTCTATCACATCCTGTGCTGCAGCACCTGAGCAAAGTCGGAAATGTTTGCATAGGAGAAGTGCAGAGGTTAGGAGATGTTATTATTTCCAAACCCTTTTTGTTGGCTTTGATAGAAGAACTATGGCTTTGTGATCAAAATTAAGAGAAACCAAGCCTGTTTCATTAAAAACTGTGCTCACTCTGCCTTCTCTTATGCTAACAATTAAATAATTCTGACCTATGTCAATGCCACTGGAATCCAGATCTGGTGGCAGAAATGCTTTGGCTGAGCCTATCTGCCAAGTACTGAGACATGCACCTGGGTTAACTTTAAAGCAATTTGCTGAATAACATACATACAAAATATTAACAAATAAACCCATTTTATTTGATAACCAGAAACAGTAAATTAGTAGAAAACTAAGCAAAAAAAGAGGCAGAGCATCAAACCTCCCTATCACATCATTCCTGAAAAACACAGAGGGATTTATCATCTCAAATAAACACACTTAGTGTTTAGATACATCACTCTGGGCAGATCTGAGTGTTACTGATGCAGCTTACCAGCTGTATTACAAAACATTGACCCCCGAACTGGACAAGAGAGGAGCTAAAAACACTTACGAGCTACTGAGAAGTTATTTAAAGGTGATTCCCGCTGGTCAACATCCTGCGGTCGTTCCTTGTAGCCAATGAAGGTGCCATCGTTCTTCAACAGAAAATACCGTGGCCTCCATGTTTTGATGTATTCTCCTGGAAAGAGAGGATAGGCAAAGGGAGAGAACATCAGAAAACACCCTGAAATACTGACACACTAATAATTTCTGTTAATATTGAAACTACGTGTCATCCTGACAGCAGCAGTCTTAAGAACATTCAGTTCAGTCTGATACAAACAGTGGAAAAATACAGGCACTGAGTCACGTACTGATAGCGATGTTAGCCATAAAAACGGGACTTCATAAAAGGTAAACAGCGATGTTTTGTTCTTCCATCTACTTCGATTTTCATTCAAATTCTGCAACATCTGCTTTAAATGCATTTTAAATTTTAAAAAAATCAGAGCAGATGTCCTATGTATTATTTTTGCTATTGTCATTTTTCATACTGACAAGTGGAGAAATTTTTTCATTTACATTTTGCAGCGCAAGTATTTTAAACAACAATGGGTAATTTACTAATTAGTCAACTGCTTTATCAAACGAACAGTCACTTTTAGACCGTAAGAAGATAATTCTCTGCTTATGTTACATAACATCACTCACTCCTCTCACAGCATCTCAAGCATGAAACACAAGATGATATATCACAATATGAAGGGGAAAACACTGGATGATGTATAGCCACCACAAAGTAGAAAACAAACATCTACTCTGAAAGATATGCCACCTTTCTTTGTCTGAGAAAACACCCATTGCTCACACCATGCTACTGCTCAGCTGAGTAAGCTGCACAGGTGACAGCTGCGTGACTGTGTTACAGCCACATTCAAAATGTCCAGCAGTAGAATAAAGAGAAAAGAGTTAATCAAAACCCCTGTTATTTACTGGATTTATTCATCTGGTCTTCAGGGAAGGAAGACAGAGGTCCCACCTACGGCTCTTGTGGATGACTGTCAGTATGCCTCAAGTTTTTGCTTATTGACCAGATCATTATTTTCTCAGGCAGACTCTCAAGAACCTCAAATAGCTTTTCATGGTGCCAAGTTGCCCCTCTAGGTCCTCCAAGGTCCTGCAGTAATGTTTCTAATCGACTGAGTCACAAAAACCTTATTCAAGTTGTTATTCTAAACAGACTATAAGAACCGGCCACACTCTTCCAATTCTGCTCACCCCAACAACTGATTTAAAATTTTTAAAAGCAAATGGTCAACTACAAAGCACCCACAACTGCACATCAACCATACCCTCCTCCCTTCTGTATGGTTTCTCACTTGTTTATTTAACACTGGGGAGAGGATAAGGGAGCACACGAGGAGCTGAACTCCTTACCATCCTGCCACAGCAGGACCACGCCTGTGCACCCTGTGATGCTGCCCTGCAGTGGCTGGTGCCCAGTGCCCACAGGTTCATCTGCTGTCAAGCTCTTCTAACAACCAAGAACGGTGAGAGGAGAACGCTCACCAGATTTACTGGCTCTGGCAACCTTCTGCTGCTCTCCTGTTCTCCCAGGCTCCGCTCGCACTCTCCTCCTTTCCTGCTGCTCAGCTTTTCTCCACTGGTGATTTCTTTCCCAGCAAAGTGCACCCTGCCTCAGCAACTCCCTTACAGCTGCTTTGTCTCCTTCCTCTCCCCACAGACCTCCTCTCCGTCTGCGGTGCAGTTTCAACCTGCTTTGAGCAGCAGCTGTGTCACTTCTCCGTTCACACTCATCCTTCTCCCTCCTGGACACAGAAGCAGAAGCAACCCTGACGCCCACACCACACAGCCATGGGTGTGCACAGCCCCCAGCAGCTGCTTTCACCTGTTTAGTCCTTGTTGGGCTTTCAATTTTCTAATCTAAAGCAAAAAACTAAGAGCTATTGAATTGTTAGAGAGAGTCACACAAAGCCACTTTTGCGGTGGCCATGTCTGCAGTAAAACATCCATTTGAACTGATGAAACAGGTATGGGGCAAGAAAGAGGAGAGGAAAAGGAGCACAAACCTTCTCAGTGTTTCTTTTAAAGACAGCTGTTACTGCCCTAAGTGTTACACCAACCTATAAGGGGTTTACAAAAGTGTCATCATCACTCTAGGAATTTCAGAAGAACTCACCTGTCATGGTTTAACATTTATAAGCAAGGAGGTAAATGCAGAAGGTTTTGTTGTCATCATCTTTTTAATTCTGACCTTAATTAAATGCTGAAAACTTTCTGGGATCAGCAGGAGATTATGAAGCCTTTCACATTTAAATTATCAGTTCAACTCGGCCCAGATCAGCGAGATTACTCCAATCTCATTACTATTACACCACAGATGTGACTACAGGGACAAGAAGGTATGTGGCACACTCAGCCCAGCTCCTGACTAGAGGTTTGCTAGGTAAGCAGGTTGGGGAGGTGGCTGCCCAGACTATCAGGATTTTGGGACATGCTGCTACATACCTGACTCGTTGGTATTTTCTTCTCTTGCATAAAGCACACCCAGGAGACCTAAAAACCACCACATACCCCTTATCATACCTGCATTTAGGACTAAATCCAAATTGGATGGGACAAAAAAATATCTGAACAAGGACAAGACAGAGCCACTTCCCTCACTCCCTGATTCACGCTACAAGTCTTCCCCATTGGCATTTACTGAGAGGACATTTATTTTTTGTAGATTCTGAAATTATTATCCGGTTCTTTTCAGTGACGTATACATAATTTTACACAAAATTACACTGTACTGTCACAGGAGACTTTCTGTTAGATTAGATGCTTATGTTTGGCTCTCATACTTTCTTACAGCTTTATCCCACCGATCTGCTTCTCTGTTGGAAACACATCCTCTAACAGGATTAATCACACAGTCTTTAAAATGGTGCATTCCATACATATATAGCATCCTCCTCCACACTCACTCTTTCTGTGTGAAAAATCAAGGATTTCATTACCACCAGGCTTTCTGCAGGGATCATTCTACTTGGACCTTCCTTTAAGCACTGCTTTAGCTGATTCTGGTTCCTGATCCACCTTTTTAATTTGCAAATAAGTAATATGATTTTATTTAAAATTTATTCCGTATGCCTGGAGCTTAATGAATACTGTAATATGGCACGTCAACGTATTATTGATTATTGTTCTTGCCAAGGAGAATACAAGGCACAGTGCAGCATCTGTGGTATAAATTTTTATTATGTAACACACTGAGGTTGTACTTCTGCATCCTGCAAAAAAGTGGCAAGACACTGCCTGGTGTGTGACTTCCCAAACAGATGATCTCCAAGTATAATTTTACATTCAAGCCTAAGCAAGCTATCGCTTCTCTGCAGAAGGCCGGACACACATATGCACCAACAGTCCTCCAAAATCTGTACAAAGTGCGTACTCTTAAGAAACCAATTTATATTTTTATGATTAGCTAAAAGATTATAAATGGCCTACAGCCCATGAGGACCGCATCAAAAGGTGACAGCAAATCTGAATACTAGAAGCAGAAACGGAATTTGTCAATACAGACAAAAAAATAATTATGTGGAACTGATGGGACAAAGCTGTCTGAAAAACATCAACACCTTTTCCTTCCTCCGATATACTCAGCAAGCTGTCATGCCTGAAGAGTGAACTGAGCTGTTTCAATTTTTGCCCTGTGTTCTTTGTTCCTGTTGTGGTTTTGTTTTTAAGAATCACAAGAAGAAGTTACTTGAAGTCACTAATATTAGCAGTTATGTAGTCACACTAGAAAGAATCATACAGAGTACAGTAAACGCAAGCATGTGTGGCAAATTCTATCAGACAACACTAAAAAAAAAAAAAAATAATGATCCACCATGGAGAAGTGAACAATTTACAAAGCAAAACATTTTTTCCTCTGTGATTCATTGCTTGTGTAATGCCCTGGCAGAGCCTTCTTTGTTTTCAGTAACAGAATGCTAACACTGCAGAGACAGGAAAGCAAAAGCATGGGTTATAAATCCTACATATAAAATCCTGGAACCAAATAGACTCCTCTGTAGTTTGCTAGCTTTATTATTTAAAATCTTTATGTACCATTCTGTTTACTCCAAGCAATTTCCAAATTGCAAAGATTCCCAAACTGTATATATCTGGAAACATACACAAAGATTGTTATAGACTGATTTCCCTTTATTGCCTTGTGTCTGCCCCCACACACTGCACATTAAAATACTTAACACACACTTAGAATGTAAATCCATCTCATGCCAGAAAAGCTTTTTTGCTGTAACACATACTGCAAAGCACACTTATGCCTGAATATTTCAGAAAAAGTTAAACACAAAACTCCTTTGGTTCATGAAAAGTTAATTCTACTGAGGATTTACAATAATGCAAGGTTAGATTATTTTCCTCTCCTCCCCACAACAGTATCTCACCGAATCTGGAGCTGTCTACCACTGATAGAGTGTCTAACATCAGAAACAGCTGCCACTCCCTGGGAAGCTCACGGGGTAAGTGGAGAATAATGAGCAGCAAGCACCAGCAGAACAAAAGAAAATCCATCTTTATTTACCAACTGCTGCATGCTTGTTGCTGCATCAAGCTCATTCAAAGCCAACACCACACCCTTTAATTCAGAACAGACTATATTTAAGAAGCCTCTGCTTTTTTTTTTTAATCAACTCATACATACCAATGGTTTGAAAAAAAAAATCATTAGGTTAACCAAGTCAGTACCCAATGCTACCCTTGATATTTACAAAAGCACTGGACCAACTATTAACTTTCTTATGGCCCAAAGTAACCAAGTAACAAGCCCAGGAGCACTGACTGAAAACAAGGTCTCAGTTATATGAAATGCAGTCAAGTGGCTACCACAAATCTACGGATAAATAATGCATTAAACTTTCTGCTCTGAGCATCAGAGGTAGCACCTTTAATTGCATTTAAGCTTAACACTCAAAAAATTAGAGCTTTCGAGTTATGCAAGCCTTCTCTACATTCCCACCCGTTCTGATGATGTACGGCACTCCCTGCTTGTAGAGCCCCAGTTCCTGTCCGAGGAAACATGAAAGTTATGCCAATCGCAGCGCTAATGTGCCACCCGTCAAAGGCGGAATGACTCATTGCTGAGCCTCAATGGCCATGAGAAGTGGTCTGCATCCTGTCGGCCTAATCAGGGCTCGGAAAACAGATGCCAATTTCCTTAAAGACGTGAAGCTTTCAGGAGCTGCCATCTCGTTCGCGCTGAGGAGTGGGATGGGGATTTAAAGTTAGTTTTTAATGCTTGAGTAAATTGGGTAAGTGTCCACTCGCTTCAAAGTGAGCTGAAATCAAAACAGATTTGGAAAAAGAAAGCAGGGCTTGAAAACTTGCCTTTGCATTTCTAAAGCGCTCGGAAGCAAACCCTTTCCAAGTGCAGGGAGCTAATTCTGGATCTTAACGACCTGACACCAAACAATTAAGTCTAGGGCGACCCGAATGAAAACTCTCAGCTCAAATATGTTTTGTTTTTTATAAAAATAGCTGCGCAGACACCCACCAGGCTGGTGCACCACTCTTCACTCCCCTTAGCAAACTGTCAGAACGAGACATTTAAACTCAGTAGATTTTCGGTAGCTTGGGGAAATCAAAAATAAAGGGAAAAAAAAGAGGTTATGTTAATGTCTTTCCCAACACGCTGGCGGAGAGAGGAGGACCTCTGGTTTGCCTGCCTATTGAGAGGCGCAGCGAAGGGGCCGGTTCTTTGATGGGTTTTTTGGGCCCCTCTCTGGATGCCTCCTCGGCCACCGCCTCCAGCGTACAGCTGCAGAGGCGCTGCCTGTGCCTGGAATCTCAATGAGGTGGCCGGGCTCGCCGCCGGGGCTGCTCCCCGTGGGGAGGTCATGCACAGCCCACGGCCACCGCGCCAGGCCAGCGCTGCAGGAACAGCTCGGCTCCTCCGTGCGTGGCCAGCACTGCTCGGCTTGGCCAGCGCTGCACAGCCCGGCTCCTCCGTGCCTGGCTCGGCCCCAGCGCGGGGTCCCACAGTCCCAACGGGCTGATCTGGGGCACGACAGATCGGCTCCCCACTTTCTTCCCCCGTAGGCAGCAGGACGGCTGTGCGGTGCGTGGCCGTGACTGACGTGACTGCCAACAGGTTCAGAAGTGCCTCCTCCTCCTTGGGTTTAGCTTTTCTAAACCTCCTGCCGTTTCTCACGCTCAGGGAGAGCTGCAATGCAAGGCACCTGCTTCATTATCATATCTTGGGGGAATATGGGGAGGGAGAGGGAGGGAGAGGGGAGATGGGGTGAAGGGTGACGGATGAGCCGTCTGGCCTTCGAGCAACAAAGGGAGCCGCAGGATGACAACTCCTGGTCACCTGGCACCCCACATCTGTAAATTAACTTCAGAAAGCAGCACACAGCCTCGGCTTAGGGCTTCCCACAAAGCTATGTAGAGAAGTGAATGTACTGGAAGCTGCCCCTGTCTTTAGTTACACAACAGTGCAGGTGGGAAACACCTAAGGAAGGCAACGGGTGCTCTGATTCACCAAGCTGGCCATGGGAGAGATGAGAAGTCAGATTACACAAAAAGAAAAACAGATTCTCACCCCATACTTTCTCTATGCAGGGGATGGACAACTACCACGTTTTCAGATTCCATCTCTGCCAAAGGGTTTGACATCACCAGCCAACACCACTGCTGCAGAAGATGACACCTCTGTATTTTTTACCACTGAATTTCAACTGTATAGTTATGTAAAACTGAAACATGGAGGTTTATTTTTCTAATTTTTTTTTTTGCTGAATTTCAGTTTAGAAGGTCAAAAATGTTGCCATATTGCTTACGGCAATCAATTTAAGCAATACCAGATATTCCCAAAGGAGCAAAAGAGAATTAATCAGCATGTAAAAAACTCCTTACTCCTACCTTTGGCACAGCTTAGTCAGGCTAGTCCTAACCTACAGCCGTCTCCAGTGGGAGAAGATGTAAATGAAATTTCATTAAAAACAGCAGTTTTAAGGATAGCTACATAAATTACAGAAAAATATAAAGTGATTTCTTAAGCTATACTGAAAACAATCTCAGAGTGAATTGCATCTTTACTACCTCATGGTGTGAGCAAAAGGACTTAAAACAACCATGAGGTGTCCAACACAGTTAGAGAAATCTTTTCTGCAATAAACTTGCATGCAGCTACAGCATTTTAACAAAATAAAACAATCCTGTAACAGAAAGCGCCGTCATGCATTTCTCTGCTTTTGACAGGTGCCCAACTCTCTCTCATTTTTATAAATAAATAAAAATGACAGAGGAGGTGTCAGATTCACTGAACTGAATTAAGCGTACTTAGAACAATTATTTCTCCCCAAGTAATTTTTACCTTGACACTATGATGGAAAATAGCACAAGCAGCTAACAAGGCACTTAAGCTAATAAGCCTCTGCAAGTTTTTAAATATCTTCCCTCAGAGGAAGGAGGTAACTACAACTATTCCTCAAGCTCAATCTGAATACAGTCAATATATTTCTGCAAATCAGGCTCTTAAATGCACCCCATGTACTTACAAAAACAATGTGACTTAGTCCTGCAAAGATTTTATGTCTACAAATACAAAGAAAAATAAAAACTAAACCAAAACCAACAAACACACCACACCCTGGTGTATTTGAACAAGGATGGGCTTTTCTAGACAGCATCTGAAAGCTGATTCAATTATTTTACCTCTTCACCAAAGAATCCTTAGCCATGACTCTTACGCTTATCTGAACACATGCCTGATTTGAATCTCACAAACCCATTTTTGTTCTTCAGTAAATCCCATCTAGACACTGTCAGAGTATGTGAGGGGACAGAGCAAAAAAGCACACACAAAACAAAGCTCGTCCAGAACAAGCTACGACTGAAGTCACAGTCTTTTAACTTGTATTCCTCAAGCTGTCTAAACATAGGGGATGTTCAGGAAAAGCATTATTATTCATTAAAAATTATTTTAGGTCCCTTCCCTCACTCTACCCCATTTAAAAAAATTAGGTGAGTCAAAAACTCGGGCAAGAGCAATTTTTATGACGCATTTATTTGCTTTCTGAACATTAAACCTGAAAAGTACTCAGCAGAGGTTCCTCATTAAAATCCCAAAGGTGGTGAGGCTGAGAGATGACCTGGTCGCTCGAGGGGCGGGTGCCCATGGGAAAGCAAGAGCAGGGGAGGGAAAAAGCAGGACACAGCCCCGAAGAAAACAGAAAACATCCGCAGCAAGGACTCCTTGAGTCCCTGGCTCGCTCTTCTAGGTTCCCATTACCACATCATTGTGTCATTCACAAAGCAAATCAAAACCTCGGGGAATTGTAAAGAAATGGAGGGAAAAAAAGGCTAAAGGACATTAGGGGAGATTTATGGAGACAGCAGCATTTCTAAAACAGATGATATGGACCAACTTCAGAGGCAGCTTGAAAAGGGGGGAAAATGCTCTCTTTGTAAAAACTAAGCTGCAGAACATGGACTTTAATAAATAAGCAATTTATGGAGAGTAAGAAATTAACACATCGTATTGTTATCCTTTAGCTTCTGGGTTTGAGTCCTAATTTTCAACATAAATGCACAGAGTTGTTTTCAGCCACTTACAATAAAAGCTCTACCAGTAATTGTGTGATCATGCTGTGCATCAGGAAATTTCTTAAAAGTGCCAAGAAAATAAAATCAATGTAGAATTTTAAACATGTTTATACAAACAATTACTGGGTAAATATTTCATAGAAAGATGAATGAAAGCTAACTTAACTAAACATTTCAATGGAAAAAATAAGAAACATTAAAAAAGAGATGGTATCTTTATATGGCTGGGGTTAATTTGGATTTGCCTTTTTAATTTTGTCACTAGCAAGTCTACAAAATCCTGGAGGAGCACAAGGAGACCGTGTTAGTTCTAATAAAAAATTTAATTTATCTTGAGGCATTTAATGGCCATCAATGGAAAAATTAGAAGCACTTCCCAGAAAGCAAGTTCTAATATTTGTTATCATGGCAACCTCCTGGTTACACATCCAAATTTAGTATTCCACAGATAAGTTTTACTGAGTCACTATCCCAAACTCAGCAATGAAAATCTCCTCCAGATAACAGGAGTGCTGCCTCACTTAGGAGGAATTTTGCAAAGTAACTTAATTGCATACTGAGAATTTATTAAAGCAACTTCACTGCTGAGTAGCTAAGAGCAGAACCGCCACTGCAGCTCTGTGCTAAGCTCAGCCGAGTAACACAGGCATAAGAAACTCTGCCAAGGATTTCTGTGCCTTGCATTGAGGAGTGTCGTCACCGTGAAGCAGAGCACAACCCACACTGCTGCCTCAACAGGGCCACAAGCTCAGTCAGACACATTATTACAATTCATTTATTTCTATAATGAACAGTAAAAATGTTGGGTCTTAATATAAACGAACAGCAAAATTCCTGCTGAATTTCAGTGGTACCACAATATAACCCTATAATACTGAAACACGTCTAAAATACAACTAAAAATACATACATATAATCACAAATACATTTTGAACCCCGAAGTTATCTATTATACTAAGTTCATTATACTTCTCCCTAACAGCTCCTAGATCTAGGAGAGATGCATTTCAGACACATAAAGATCTGTTTCTTATATGAGGAGGAATGAAATGAAGACCTACCTACCTTAACACTGCTACCATAAATTAATTTTCTTGTTGCCAACAGCATCTTGCTACACTAAAGTCACTTTTCATTTTAAAAATAGCTTAAAAAATGAATGGTATACCCCACACAGAAGTGGGAAGCAGATGGACACAGAAGATGGGAGCTTGAATTACACTTTCCAGTCTGCAATGCCCCATACTTATGCTTTCAGGAGACATGGCAAAAATTCCAATCTTCTCTATTCAAACTGATCCTATTAGCAGGGGAAAAACAAATATCACCTCCTACCCCCAGCCTGCCCTAAACTCACACCAGTTTCTGTGGCATCAAATCTGCCACTTGCCTCACTGGATCTTCTGAGGTCAGGGACTGCTGCATCAGCCCCACCTGTGTTCCACACCTGGTTTTCTGAGAAGAGCACACCACATCACTGCTCCTCACCACACTCATTCCTTCACCCACCCGAATCCTGAAAGCCCCATCCTGTAACTGAGCACAGTCCACTGTCTGCAGCTCCATCTTCCCGCTCTCACTAGGGTGTTCCTGAGGAACAGAAGTAAAACAAACTCCATAACACGTCCCTTGCCTAACCCTGTTACAGGTGCCCATCAGGTGTAGAACTTGCAACAACTACAACAGCTATCCAGGAAAGTCAGATTCCTACACTTTAAATCTGAGAACACCAGAAAACCACAAATAAAGCTTTAAATTCATATGACAGCTTTTTGCTTTTTCTTGTTTATAATTTTTTTCTTTTAAAGAGAGAGAAAAAGCCTGAGAAGGTCACCTGGGGTAACATTCCTGAAGGCCATCTGGGGTTATGCTCGTGCCTCAGGGACTTCTGGCAAGGAAGGTGCAGGCACACATTCAGAAAAGCCTGCATGCAAACCCTGCACACTCTCTGTTCTATATCGTTTCCTGCCGCTGGCTCCCTGAGCTGATGCTTCCAGCACAAGCAGCAGCTGCTGGGGGCTCCTCTGCCACTCCAGCGGTCAAGCCAAGCAAGGCCACCCTGCAAACCCTGCTGCTGCCTGCAAGGTGGGAGGAGAGCAAGAGGAGAAAGAGGCAGGATAGAGGCATCTTTAGGAGGGGGACAAGTGTGCTAGACATGAGTTAAGATGTGGCTACAGTTCTGGCTGGAGTCTGCTGCACCAGAGCAGTGCTGACACAGGGACCAATCTGAGTCTCTGATGGGCAGAAGGGAAGGTGCTGGCTGGGCTGAGAGCACAGGCACAGCAGGGAGAGGTGGCAGCCTGACCCCTACCCCAGGCCATGCCAGCTGTGCCAGGGCCATCGTCAGTCCTCTCCTGCTCCTGTCCCAACATCAAAGCAAGCAGCTAGAAGTGCAGGTGCCCAGTCCATGGGGAGAGTATGCTCTACACTCAGGACTTTGTTCTTGACATGCAGCCAAATCCAGAAAGTTTAATTATCAAAGCTATATCCTTTAGATACACACAGACATGGAGGTGTGCTACAGAGCTAAGGTGGAGCCTGGCCGTGAGCACAGGATCTCTGCACTGACCCTGCTCCTTCACAGGCACAGCCAACACTCACAGTAAAATCTTTCAGTGTCACACTGGTCACAAAGACTGTACCACCCTCTGGTCTGGGGAAGCTATAAGGTTTAGATTATTCCCCTGTTAATGCTTTTGCACATTTACTTCCCCATACCCAGTGAGAAAACCTTTTTAACTTCAGGATTACAGCCTGAGTATCAAACTAAGAGACAAAAATGTTTCCAGAAAGCAGTCACTAAACGCTTGCAATTTTCCTGTATCCATCACACACTAAATGAACCTTGGTGGGCAGACTTATTGCAAATTACAGTTTTCTAAACAAGGACACATTTGGCTACAGAAATTGGACAGTACAGGTAACATCCTCTTCTTTAGGAAAAAAAAGAAAAAAGAAAAAAAGAGACAGAACAAAGGACCCAAACGAAAATTACTGTCCTGGTATTATATCTGGTGGTAAAATTGCAGCTCAACTACAAGATTAACTAAGCGTAAGTCCACTACTGGATCACTATCTCTGGTTTGAGAAAATGTTTTTCTACACATTTTTCTTCCCCTCATCAGAGAATCCAAATTTCCTAGTTTAATAATTTTCCCATTTCCAAAAGAAATGGGAGCCTTTTTAAGCAATGAAGACATCTAGTCATTCAATCACAGGTGCAGTACAAGATTAAAATGTTTTTGACAAGTTAATCCTTTCTGATAGCTTCCCAATGAACATTAAATCAACAGGTTCCAAATATCAGGTATAAAATATAATTGAAACTGCTGCTCTGCAAAATGACCACATTCTCCTGCCTGTCCTTTACTGAAAATCAAGTCTAAATTGCTACTTCCATAAAGAAATATATCCAGTATTAGCAAAAGGTCTACGAAAAATTATTGACGGCCTGCAAGGATTCTTGTACTTAACCCAAAGGTAAAATTTACAGTAATTGATCATACAGAAATCAACTGCTCTGTGGACAGGCATACAAGCAGGTTCCCGCTGCATGCTGCAGTTTGAATTTCTACCAGGTTTTGGGTGCTGGCAATTAAACAGCTTCATTTTATTGCAGTCCTCTGTTCTTCTATTCTAATTCATGACAGCACACAGGATGGAGAGAAAGGCGGTTATGGAATTTCATTAGGTATGCTTCCATGTCTTGATCTTTAAAAAGGAAACTGTAAACAGTAAGGTGGAAAAAGGATGATGATGAAAAAGCAAAAAAGACAGGGGTGAGGGAAATAAAATGATTTTTTTTTTAATGGAGTTTAGGATTATAAACATCAAAGTCTTTTAGAAAGAAGAGATCCAGCCATATTCCCCCTTCCTTTGTACTGAAGTTTAATAAACATTGTCTCCAACTTAACAATTTTGAGAAAATCACTGGATAAACACTTGTGTTAACCCAGCTACATGGCTCAGTGCCAAATGTAATGCCAAACTTCCCAGTTGCAAAACGAGCTGTTTTTACACACCAAAGTAACCACACAGCAGGCCTGCCGAGCCTGAAGACAGCTGACAGAGATGACTGTTGCTGTCCCCCCATTGCACCAACATCCATCCAAATACCAACATCTGCTGTGCTACAATTTACTTTTTACACAACATTTAGCAAAACAGTGCCTCTGACTGCAACATCATTAAGGAAGTAACAACAAATAAATCGCAAAGTCCCATCAGACAATTGTAAAATTAAAGCATAGTTTGCCTTGCATACACTGAGCTTTAGTTCAGACGTATTGGACTTCAGAAATAATAAGCATTAGAAAGCATTTTCTTTTATTAAACACACAGCGCAGAATTCTGTAAAGCATGACAAGTGTAATCCATCATTACAGTGTAAATTACAGTTTCGAGGACATTGACTTGACTCAATCAGCAGAGAAGCAGATGCCTGCGAGGCAGCACTGCCTGCCCGGGACCATCACAGCAGCCCAGCCCCCTAACAGGATTACACCGTGCCTGAGAGCATAAGCTCTAAATTCGAGGCCCACTCCTTTCCGAACACCCAGAGAGCGTATTTGTGCTTGCAAAGTAAGGAATTAACATTCCTAGAAACTAAAGTGCCCTTTGCTTTAGAAGCAGAACTGAGCAGAGGGGCCAAGGCAACCAGACACCACTGCACAGAGGTGAGGTGGGCTCTGGTAGTGAGCCCTGTTACAAATTCACAGCGTGGAGGCTCAAACCAGCATTTTGGCTAAATGCAAGCCAGGTCTGGTGAGTGGTTCCACTATGCTGCCCAACACAGTTCACACCACAGAAGACCATAAATGAGCAGTGTCCTCCAATTAGTTGTCCTTCATACCTGCATCACTCAGGGTGCAAAAGTCAAAATGGGGCTGCACTGCCACATGGCTTGGGCTTTTATTGACACACAGGCAAGAGGAGGAAAAACAACGAATTTTAATCTTTAAAACTGTGACCAATTTTCAAAACCAGATCCTTCCTTCTGTCCTGTAGTAATTCTATGAATACAAAAATAAGCAAAAAGAAAAATTCTCAGTTTCTTTTGAAAAGCAGATAGTGAAATGAAAAATTTAATAAAGAAACAACTTGAATTTTACCAGGCATCAATTAAAGGGTTTTCCCTCAATCTTTCTGCTCCCCATCACCCTCTTTAACATCTTTAATCAAAAATCCGCTTGAGTTACAAAAAGCAACATTTTTTGTCGGAACAATCAGTCCCCCTACATCTCCAGACAACGTGTCTGTCAGGAACAACAACATACCCAACGCTCAGCTCAAGATACAAGAACTTGGCAGGCTGTATTTCAGAGCAGCTTCACCAAAACAATACTGTTTCCCTTAAATTCCTATCAGCTTAATAGTGGAAGACAATAATATTTCAGATAACATAGACAGCAAGCGTTTTGGTAAGTTCAGTGGACATTCTTTAAGCAATCCAAAAATAGCCGGCGTCCACAGCCAAACATAAATGCTACTAATTTCATGCTTAATTTATACTAAAGGCAAGGGGTTAAGGCTTAAAATACTCCTGGGGGTTTTGGCCAGTGTTGATCTGTTTTAGACAATGTATATATGCACACACACATACATACGCACACAAATGTATATATGCACACATACATACACACACACAAAAATATACGTATTTTTTAATTTTTAAATATATATGCCCGTTTTGGGACACAGGAGAAGCCATGCAAAGCACAGTCTGTGCCCAGATCCTCTCACAGGCAGAGGTTTAAGAGGACAGACTCCTCTGTGCTAGCTACTATGTGTTTGCACAACACAAGTCAAGGTCCACTGAAAACTTATCTGAAGAGGTGATCCTGGGCAAACTTTAAGTTCAACCTCTGAGTTCAGAGCTGAAACACTATTTGTTTGTCCATTTATCCCCTGGCACGGTTGGCTTTTTGTCAGACAGATGTATGCCACATGCAAGTCATTTCCCAACCTCTCTGCTCCACCTCCCTCCACACACTCTGCACACACTCTGACCCCTCAGCAAATGTTGTAAGAGAGGAGGAAGTGTTTCTGACAGTTTGCATACTCTTCACAACAATTTTATGCCAGAGTATAAATGTTTTCTCCTGCCCTCCAACCCTACTTGTAAGGAAACAAAGCAAAACAAACACCACTTCCCAAACAACTGAATGCCCTAAACCTAGCAGCAGGAAAGGAAAGGAAAGGGGAGGGAAGGGGTGGAGAGGAAAGGCCAGAGAGGATGGATTACACTGAAGTTATTTTTGTCCCGTTCAAGTGGATGGGCAGGGACAACTAAATATAGAATTTATCAAAGCAGGTGAACAAGAAAGATGACATGAGCCCCATGTTACAAGGAGCAAGCAATAAATGAAATATGCTCCTACTTCCTGGCCCAAAAAGCTCCCAAGCCCCAACTTATTTGCACGGGAGAGGTTCGACTGAACAAATACTCAACTCACTGCAGCCTTCCCTTCAGACATGTGACAATGTACATGTTAAGCAGATAGGCTTCCTGTCTCTTACCTGCTTGTACTATATATAAACAAGACTGTGAAGTCCACATTTAAATGGAAAGAGGTTTTACTCTGTGGTGACTCTGGACAGAAATTCTTCAGAAGAAAGTACGTTTGCATATACAGCTGGGTAATAAAGCTCCACTTGAAATCAAACATTAAGGAATGTTATGTTGTCAGTGGCAACACAAAGGATGTGGTTTCTGTGAAATTTAACCAGTTATGTCAGGGACAATTGCTTTCTTCTGGTCACACTGCAGTCCAGGGCTTGCTCAGAGTAACTGCTACAGTCATTTGGATTTCGCAAGTGAAAATCCATTCATACGTGTTTTTAACTCCTTCCACGGGGCGTGAGTTAGTCTGTGAAATGCCCCGGGAGGCTGGTGCCAGAAGCACACACTCCATTCAGTAACTGTGAGCAGGCCAGGCTGGGAAACAGACAGCAAGACTCACCCAGGCTCTTGGGCTCACAGAGCCTGCAGCCAAGGACCCAGTCAGAAGGACCTTAAGTGCTTTCCCTGTAGGCACACAGGAGTGAGCAAGGAAACCGTCGGGGGGAAAGACGTGGCACCAGTCAAGCCATGACTTCAGTGGAAGCCACGCTCACATCAGAGCCATAATCCACCACTGGGCTCAAAGAACAGGAAGCTTTTATGTGGAACATTTCTCTTCTTCCATCTGTGCTCCCAGTTATCACAGTATCCCAGAGCCCCATAGCTCGAGCTGCACTTGTCCTCACAACATCCCTGCAAAGTAAGGAAGTGCTGTTATCACCACGTTACAGATAGGGAACTGGGGCACAGAGAGAGAAAATAACCCTATCCGAGGTGATTGTATAAGGAGGAAGTTTGTGGCAAGGCAGGGGAAGACTGGCTTCGATTCTCAGTTCCAGGACACTACCCTCATACACTAGACTTCAGCTCCTAGATGCTCTGCCTTCAGTTTGACTGACCTACCTAGCTCTCCTGGGCCACAAGGAATAGGGAATGTATGTGCCTTTTAGCAATAGCATTTCCAGCACAAGAAAAATGGAAAAGGGTATCAAACGTAAGCACTGTTTGCATTTAGAAGTCCAAACCTGAACAAAGAAAACAATTTTCAAAATAGCCACCACTATCCTGGTATTGTGGGAAAAGGAAGGAAGACGTATCAGGTTTTCAAAGCAGAAAATTAAAAACATCCATGGCAGATCCTAAGTAGACTTTTAAAATAATTAGTGAAAGTTTAACAGGAAGCTGGTATTAGACATGCATCCTTCAAGAATCTCCCTGTTCTAGGATTTTAGGTTATAGAACAATAAGAAATAAAAAAGTCCCTTTGGTACTACAGCTATCTCATTTCAGACACAGATCTAAACACACGTCTAATGTAGTTTCATATGGAGACCTTGGCTCCAGACTCCACACAACAATCTTGTCTCAGATAAAACAAATTCCAGAGGCTGTACACTGCTCAAGGCTTCCCATTCCTGGCTGAGCCGGGCTTCAACCCTGCCCTCAAAGGCTCTCTTTTCTGAGTGAAACGGCATATCAGGTCCAAAATTTACTCTGTCCTTTGGGACTCTAGTTGCAGCCATCCAGAGAACCTGTTATGAAATAATCTACAACTTAAGGGCATTCATAAAGCAGCACTTAATGTCAACTGTTTGAGGTGACTATTACCCTGGAACAAACAGCAGAGATCCATCACACTATGGATCACCGAGTTTATCAAATCTGACTCGAAAAGGTGACTGCTCATCCTAATGGCCAAAAAATGACAAGACTGCTACTAAACCATCATGAACAGGCCTTGATGAACGACACAGTCACTACACTGATTGGGACAAAATAAAAAATTTGTGAGTTGGTGGTAGCTGAGGGTACCAGATCAGCCATGATGAGCTTCCAGGTCACTCTGCTATCCATAGACTATTCTGTCAATTGCTGCTGATAAGCTGGACCTCATGGCCCAGGCCTCGACTTTTACAACAGGCTGTTGCTGTTAACTTCAGCCACCAGCAACACAATGCACATCTAAAGCACACCTCTTCTGCCACAAAGTCTGAAAGAGCTGCAGCCAACCAGCTACTTCTGAAGGCAGCACCATCAGGCAACTAATTCAACTTCTCTCAGTGACAAAATAGGCCTGCTTGAAGGTGACCAGAGAGAACAGAGCTAGTTCCACCACACATCCTGCTACCCCCAAATTTCTCCCCCTTCTTTTACAACAGGACTATAGAAAAGTGAAGGAGAGAGGCTGGGATGAGGTTAGAAACATTTCTTCTTTCTGACAGCAAGCCTCACAGCAACAACAGCCAAATAAACAAATAAATGAAAGCAAAACTTCCAGCAGCTTCACAGCTACATAGCAATCTTAGTAAACTAGACATTCTAGCAATTAAAGCAAAAAACAACTTCTGGGTTCAGAGCACAGACTCAGAACACTTACAGAAAGTAGTAAATAAGCCAAGTTTGTTTATTACAAGTTTTGAACCTTCTTCTTGAAAAATCCCAACTTCTGTATTTGAACAGACCAGCCAACACTGAAAAATCAAAAGGCCTGTTGACAACTGAGGAACTGCTATTTATTTTCTGTTTGATGGCCATCACAAGGAATATGAAAAACAAAACCAAACACCTCTACAAATAGGGTTGTTACTCTCCTTCAAAATCAAGGTGGGCTTTGCATGAGACTCCCAACACCCCAATATTAAACTGGTCAAGAATCACAGAATATTTTATGTTATAAAGAGCCATTTGAGGTGATCTGGCTGATCACCCTTCTCAAAGTGGGGCCACTCAGAATGCTACAAGAGAAATCCAAACACTAATAGTGCATGTAGGTAATTCAGAATTTTAAAAACATGAAGACAAGAAATAGAAAAAATGCAATTTTCAAATTAAATTTGAAGAACAAAATCTCAAGCCTGCTTGGCCATGTCCCCTTGTTATAATCTCCTCACCTCCAGTGACTGGTCTAAGCATTCTAAGAGTCAACAGAAAGATGAGCATCAATACATTCTCTGTGTGTTCTAGTCATAAAAAGGAGAAAAGAATTCACTGTTATTCCATGGTTTATTTCACCACATGAATGACGAGAGAAAAAGCACAGGATTGTACATGGTCACAAAGGTATGCACAGCCTCTGAAGCGTGGAAATATATCTACAACCGCACATCCTGTTGTGTGTCATTCCATTTCTAAAATAATGCCTGAAAAGAGGAAAGTCTCCAGAAACATGAGGTTTTGCCCTAAGCACACTCGGCCTAGTCACAGGAATAAACAAACCTCCCCAAGACACCAGCAAGCGCTGCTGTGAAGTAGCCCATTCCTAGTAGTTTGGAGCAGCTCCCACGAAGAAAGCTTTCCTCTGGCCATAGGGAGAGCTTCTTAAAACGTGAAGAGAACTTCATATATTTTTTTGCACAGTCCTACCAGTAATATCAGAGGATTCATAAAAAAAAACCAAACCCAAACCCTTAAAAATGCATAAAACTTACCACAGTATATCTGAATTTTTCTCCCTACTTTAGATACAGCTTTCTATAACGTAATGATTTATATTACTGCAGTACACATCAACTTCAGATACACATCTGGATCTGAGCCACCTGCTTTACACATGGAACAGTGAGACAGTTCTGCAGAGCTGACTGTCACAGGACAGGGACAATGGAAAGCCAGACACAGACACACACAAAAAGGGGGACCAATAGTGGGCATTGCCGGGAACAGCAGTCTCACTACACACACATTACAAGTTCATTGGGGCCTTTTATAAGCAACACAAGGAGCAAGAGCTTTTGAAGAGGATAATAAAGCAGCACTGCAGCTGTTTACAGGGACCATTTCCCAAGTGTGAAAGGGTAGCACAAGAGAAAGCACTTAAGAGCTTGCTTGCCTCTACGTTGTAGTCACAGTATAGACACATGCTAGGCTAACGGGAGGCAGAAGTTAACATCTTAATAGCAAATTAGAGATGGTAAAAATAGGTATGAAAAGCAAAAGCAGCTGGTTTTGTAGCTCAGTGCAACAGAGGAACTAGTGGTAAGGACAAAGCAGCAGCCCAAAGAACGAGCTCTGCCCTGTTCAGAGCAGCAGTCTGAATAGGACACGGTTACATGCCAAGCATACAAAGATGCAAGATGATGCAAACCTTAAAAAAGCGTATTCCCCCCCCTCCAGGTTTTGCTTTTGTTTTCCATTTTCAAGAATAACAGCATAGTCCAATAACTACAGAAACTTTGAAAAAACCCACTTTGAAGATTAAAAAAGTCTCTGCAGCCAATCTGCTGCAGAGCTGAGACAAGTCACTATTTTTCAGAAAGAAATCTGGCCACCTGCTGCACTAAACAGAGAAGGCAGGACACATGTAAAATCATGCTTTCTCTGAAATTACAACTGGTATTACCCAGGAAACACAGACTAGACTAGGAAAAATATGCATTAATTCCAAATGGTGCAGTGTGCTGAACTGAACTGTACACGGCTGGCTAGCAGTCTTCATTCTCTTCTCACAGGTTTGCTCATCTTAAAATAATTTTATATTATTCCCGCTAAACCATCTTCTACAGACACTTTAGACCTGTGGCTGCCTTTCAAGTCAGAGGGTAGATATTGGTAAGCCTGGGGCATCACGAAACCTCAGGCATTAACAAAAAAAAAAGTTACATGAGTTATTATGGAAGGATGAAACACTTACAGAACAAAAAGTTCGTACTGCAGCAAGAACAGCACATTCTAACCCAATAAAAGCAATCACCAAGTCTAGTCACAGAGCACACCACAAATCAGATCAGTCTATGCCAGTTACAAGGTATAAGTTTTAAGCAACTGTTCTTAATGCAGCTGAGCTACCATGACTGCAGAGAAGACATTGCTCCATTGCATGTGTCTTTAACAGGACTGTCCCACTGTGTTCAAAATGTGAGGTCACATTTGGCTTCCACATCTTTGCAACCCCACTGCATAAGGCAGGAGAATTTACCCAGCTTGTAAAAGCAACAGTCTGGAGGAAAAATGCCTCATTTTACCTGAACGTGCTGAATCTGGCAAGAGCTGACAGTCAGGGAACACACAGAACCCTTTAAAAACACACAGCATCGTTTATTACACTGGGACAGTACTTTGTGTTGCACAATCCAAGCTTTTGTTTCAAGCAAGAAAATGTTTTCTAAATATTTTGTCACCATGACAGTCTAGCCTTGGACTCTAATTCTGCCCTTGGTTACTCCAGAAAACCCCTACAAAGTGAACTGTGTTGTCCAGCTCATCACTGCATCCCAGGCTGCTGGGAGAGCTCACCTGGCAGTGCAGCCACCAGCGTCCTCTGTCCCTGTGTGCTCTGCACGGCTCCTTCAGCCTGAGTTATTGCCTACCACAAACTAAGATCCGTGTGAAGAAACAACACCATACGTAAGAGGAAGAGAGGTTTGCAGCTATGAAGCACCAAACATCTTCCCAACAGGTTCAGCTTTAACCAAGACAAAACATATTCCCGAGATAGCAGAATGAAAAATTTTAAACACAGAGAGAAAATGAGGCATAGAGAAACATCCCAAATTTGAGGGCAGTGTCCCAAGTAAAAACATGTCTTTCAGGGACATCAATTTGGAAACTACATCTGAGCAGATGCAGACAGAGCAGATAGTAGACAGCTCAAGTCCACAGCACAGCCCCAAAAAGAGCAGTGGAGCATTTCCGTATGACTCAGGAAGCCCAACAAACACTTCTGCAGAACAAGATCAACAGGGTGTTTATATACGGCAGCAGTGTCATGTGAACGGGTGGTTTAGTTTCTGAAATGAATGTTTGCATTGTCATTTAAAAAAAAAAAAACCAACAAAAAAAACAACAAAAAACCCCACCCTCTATTCCACACTTACAAGTTTCCAACATAAAAACATAGCAGGGGAAGGAAGTACTTCAGCAGCCAAAACTTACAAATTCTTACCATAACTTTGGCGCAGTAAACTTCTCCAGTGTCACAAAGGCCTATTCTTCAGGGGGCTTGGTTGCCTTTTTTTTCAGGAGGACTAATCCACATGTGAAGGCTATTAAAGAACACACAAAATGCCAACAGAAGCATAAACATGCACATTTTGTGCATGTGCCTGTTTTCCAAGTTTTATCTGTTTTTCCTTACACAGATACCTAAAAACAGCCTGGAGGTAAGTATTTCTGCTTTCTCATTTTTTTGATGAAGCTCTGTGAGCTTTTTCCTTTCCCCCAAAAATGACAATGCTGCTTTATTTTTATTCATTTGAATCAGTGACAGAGATTCATCCTCTTGAGCTGCACTCAAGCAGTCAGGCTTCAGGAATTTAACAAAGAATGAAGATTTTAATATGGAGGGGTTTTGCTTGTTAGAATGACTAGAAAAGAAATTCCTCCCAGTAACCTTTTAATTGTTTGAGAGGCACCTGACTAGAACCTCAAAGAACATGCTAATACTCTAAGTTACACTCGGCATTTCTGCACAGCAAAACAAATCCAAGCTCTCAAAGTCAGCACTTTCTCCTCTTATTATCTCAAGCTACATAAAAGCCCTAACATAGATTGGGAAGAAATATAACAGAAAATTCTGCCTGATCTAAGTACATAGAGCTAAATTTATCCTTCAGTTTCCAAAACACCACTTAGAGATTGGGCATTTAGAGTTCTATTCACTGGCTAGAAAAACGCCAAATGGTACATTTTAAAAAACTGACTTTGAAATATTGTTATGAGAACAGGGACAAGCTATGTAAACCCTAAAATTCTGTGGGTCTTTGTATTCACAATTATTGTCACAAACTAAAAGGCTCATATTCCCTACTAAGCAAACATTTACAATTAAATCCATTCTGCACAAAGCATTTGCATTTTGAGATAGAACAGTCAGTTGTTCAGCTGCTGTGATTTAGATGGATTGGTTCATTATTGCTGCAGTTCGTTTTCAGCTACACTGTATAACAAAGGGGTGCCAATGTAGTCTGAATGGCTTTAAAGCTAAGTATGCTGGTATTCTTCCATGATGATGTAATTTAACCATCTCCCCATCCCTCAGATCAAGATATCTTGACTTTACAGGCTAAACTTCAGCAGAAACGACAGAAACAAGCTGTCACAAAAGTGTTCAATAGGCAGTATAGAGATACTGCAAGTCAGCTGGAGGCTGTTGCCAGCAAGTGTGCGGTGGTTTTCCACAAATGAAAATGCAATTTTTCCCTAATTCTTATTTAGAATAAACACTTTTCTTATCACGCAAGTAATAAGACAACTTTGACTTCCTCATCAGGAGATACATCCGTTACATCCCTTTCAAATGTTCCTGCTACACTAAAAACATACCTACAACAGAAAAGAAGACCAGATTTACAATTATACCTGATGCAAAAAAAACTTCAAATTGAAAAAGTCAAATGGTATCCTTCTCTTTCACTGTCTGAAAAATAACAACAAAGGCAGTATTAAAGTCACAGATTTCATTCTTTAAGAGGGACTAAAGAGAGAGAGAGAGTGATTTTTTTTTACACAGGCAGAGAGTGACAGGAGAACAGAGAATGGTTTCATACTAAGAGAAAAGATTTAGATTAGATGGTAGGAAGAAATTCCTTCGGCTGAGGGTGGCGAGGCGCTAGAACAAGCTGCCCAAAGAAACTCTGAATATCCCATTCCTAGAAGTGTTCAAGACCAGGCTGGATGGCGCTTTGAGCAAACAGGCCTAGTAGAAGGTGTCCCTGTCCATGGCAGGGGGTTTGAACTAGATGATGTTTAAGGTCCATTCCAACTTAATCCATTCTGTGATTAAAGCAGAAAAACCATTTTTCTATTAATAACCATGTAAAAAGGCAGGATTTCTTTTTCAAAAAAATTTATGGGAAAAAATCCCATGATGATCTAAAGCATGGTCTTCTTAATACATTGCCCCAGCAGTATGAACAGCACTTCCAATACAATGACTTGATTAGTGAATTTATAGTGGCAAAGGATTCATATCCTCTGCCCAGAAATCACTGTCCACCTAGAAAACTAGTTCCAAATCCCACAACCAGGACTGTCAGCACAGATAATCACAAGTGGATCCAGACTGCTCCATGCATAAACTTCCAGTAGAATAATGAACATTTAATACAGCTAAATCTGTGCAACTACACATTTAAATTAAGTCTTGAATTATTTCTTGGTGTTCCCAAAATTTCATTCTACTTAATGAGCATAGGAAGACAAGGAGACTACATGATCAAAAGTTAAAAATAATAAAACAAGACAAAGCAAAATCTGCATTACAAAGAAAACACTTTCACTTAGTTAAATGATTGCTATTTATATATGGTTTGTTGACCACAAACAGACGTGGGGATACATATCATGTGTAAAAACACCAGTCCAGACAATCCATGCCTGGAAGTCCCTGAAAAGCAACCAGCAAAGAAAAGGTTGTACTCCCACTCTGCAGAGGCCTCTGAAGAGGCCTGGCAATGGATTCTAAGCTGCTTAACAGGTTGTTCAAGGGTGTAACTTTTACTGATACTCCAACTGTGAAGCCCCAACTGAGGCATAACAACACAAATATACAGAATTGTGTGTAGCCTTGTAATTCTGGGCATAAACCCTACTTAGTGCAAGTATTTTCCACACCAGTTTAACTACATCATTCTTCACAAAGCAGCAATACATTGTCAATTGTAATATGGCATATACAAAGACTCGCATAGGAACACATGGAAAACATTTTAAGTATTTTTCCTCTTAAATTTTAAGATTTAAGTGGCGTTTGATGAATTAATTAAAAAAAAAAAAGCAGTTCAAATACAGTTCCATTTCTATGTTTCTGTTAACAGTTACACCCGTCAAGCATCTTGCAGATAATGAGAAATTCATTTTTTCATATTGCTTGCTTTCTGAAGTGTAATCAGGATGTGTTTTGTGATCTCCAGACCCTCTGACTCAACTGCAGAAATAGCAGGGTGCTAATACTGCTAAGGCTGAGAGGCCAGAAAAATAAAAACACACACTACAAATTATTTCAAATCCTCTATTTTTTTCAGCTTTTTTGTTACAAGTAATGAAACAGCCTTTTCTTTCTTCTGCTTGGTCTAAACTGTGAAGCAGGCACTCAGGTTATCTTTTCCAATTTTTCTCAACATTATGAGGACTAGCAAGTTTCTCTGCTTCAGGGAGAAAAACAGGCAAAACTTTCAAAATCTTGTGGCTTCTACAGGTGGGAACTGATTTATAAAGCCACCATAAATGTAAGGGCTGCACTTGAAATTTGAGAATTAGTAACAATTGCTGTAAGCAGCCCTAACCTCCATCAGCACCTGAAGCTCACTCAAGTCACACCAGTGTAAACCTCCTGACTTTCTACCAGCAAGTAATGCTTGTCTTGGAGACCTCTCCTATGGAGACAGGCTGAGAGAGTTGGGGCTGCTCAGCCTGGAGAAGAGGAGTCTCTGGAGAGACCTTATTGCTGCCTTTTTCTGCATAATGGAGGCTTTTAAGAAAGACTGTGAGAGGCTTTTTATCAGGACCTGTCACGGCAGGTTATGGTTTTAAACTACAGGAGAGTAGATTTAGACCACATAATATTTAAGGAAGGAAGTTTTCACTCTGAAGGTGGTGAGGCACTGGCACAGGCTGCCCAGTGAAGTTGTGGATGTTCCATGCCTAGAATTGTCCAAGGCCAGGTTGGATAGAGCTTTGAGCAATATAGTCTAGTGCAAGATGTCCCTGCTTGTGACACAGAGGGCTGGACTAGATGATCTTTAAAGGTCCCTTCCAACCCCAGCCATTCTAAGGCTGGAGCTCCCTCCCAAAACAGGTATCTCCTGTGAAGGCCATGATTCACCAGCAACACAAAGACCATTTCTTATAGCATGCTCGACCTGTGGTTCTCACTAAGAGCCCATTAGTAAAGCTCAGGCAGAGGAGACTGATTTGATAGCCCCATAAATGACTCAGATGCTGTACTTTGTCTCAATGTGAGCATGAAATACCATTGCAGCCATGCACAGAACCACTGACTCCAAATGTATTTCTACATGCAGTTCACCAAAGGCCTGGGTTTTGGACAGCACTTCAAAACATGCTCTCCCAGCTTACCCAAGAGACTCAGGGAAACAGTAACTGACTTGCCCACAGTCTGTGATGATTGTTTACCTCGGCTGTCCTCAAATATGACCATGCACTTTTGAATAAATTGACAAATTTCACAATGTTGTTTGACTAGCTATCTTTTTCACATTTTTGGCTCAACTTGAAGAGGTGGGAGAATAATCCCAGACGTCTGTAGCGTGTTTTCCAACTGCACTCAGAGTCGGTCTTCATTATTTCCCCCTTTCAGTTGCAGTAAGTATTTCTCACAAAAACACACTACTTCACACCTAATATGGTGCTATTCTTTCTCCATTCTTTTTCTTCCTCTTTCCTCACAGAGTTTCCTGGTTTTTGTTCCCCCTTCAAGAAGCACATTGTACCTACAACATAATGCATCTGAAAATAATAATCACTCCTCTGTCTTCCCCCCATGAGAGATGACTTTTTAAATAATACTTAACTAATTTTTTTTCTTAGTAAACCAGTTACTCCAATATGTAAAAGGGGAAAAACCCCACATAGCTGACAGGTATTTGGTCTTTACAAAGCTGTCTCTTTTAAAATACGTTAAAATTAAATGTTGAAACATTAAGCAAACCTTTTTTTTCCCAACAAGTACCAAGGTCTGTTTCCTAAATGAATCTGACACCAACCACCACCCCAATTTTTAAGAAAATTATTAGTAACATATAAAGTGCGTGAAAGGAGAGACACCACACGTCACCAGGTACTGCTCTAAGGGCATCAAAGTCCCCACTAGCTTTTTCAGATGGCTAAGTCTCAGGCTATAAGGGCTAACCAGGAGCAAATTTGGGCAGGGGAAGCCACAGGCACAGACAAGGAGTGCAACTGATGGTACTTAGGCAGTGGCAGCACCACCAGTTGGAAGGGAAGGAACCTTCTGGCATCCACACAAGGGCTGCAGGGGAAGACACTTCCAAGTGAGGACAAGGCGCCAAATTTTAAATGCATGGCACAGCACCTTGCCTAAAACCACTCCTGCAAGAACAACACACAAGCTTTATTCTCTTGCTCTCTCTTTACCTCAAAATAGCATACTCACTCAGTACTTCTTTCTTCCTACATCCAAACCTGATGACTTCTCAATATGCCTACTAAGAGAAAAAAAGGAACAGAAAATATGGACAGCTTTTTTGTTTGTTTGTTTGCAGAGGCCTACCTTTCCCTTTCTGAAAAGGAAGGAACCATGAAAGAAAAATCAAAGCCAATACAGGCACTTTCTGCATGATCCAATGTATCAAGCATTCCCAGGCTCGCTTTTACAAGGCTTGCAACGTCCTAGATCCCTCATTCTCAAACCCCTTTTAACGACAAGTAACAGTAATTTATGATGCTATCCCACTTTTAGAGATAAAATTGAGACCTAGTTTGTTTCACTTCTGATGTGCAATAAACAGAATATGAAAGTAAACTTCCAGGACTGACATAAATAACCTGGGCATCAACACCCAATCTCTTCCTCTTTGCCATTCAAAGCGAGAGTGTTTAGTGTCACTTGCATGTAAGTTTCAGTCAGTCTACAGACACTGAGAAACACATCTAACCTGGCATCACTTCTCTAAAGAACTGAAAGTATTTTGTGAAAATGTTGGAATAAAGACTTTTTGGGAGTAATGTTTATTGAAAAAAGAAACATTTGGATGTCACCCTTCAAAAAGGTGAAGTTGTGGATTAAAGAATGGGTTTAATGCAAAAACGTTCTGGAAGGAAGAGTTTTCTAAAAGGATGCTGGAAAGTAACAGACAGTCAAAGACAAGTAGTCTGCTCTGTGAAAGGAAAATGAGCCATTTCTCTTTCAAAGATGAGGTACAGTACATTTACACTGTACCAGCTGATTCTCAGCTTCTAGCTTCCCTGTCATCCAGAGCAAACTTTTTACAGTACACTGGATCCAGCCTATTTCCTATGATCTCTCCACAAATAATTCCATCAGATGATATTACCCTCCAAAAGTCTGGCTGACTAGCCATTATCAGCTCGTACTTCTCCACATGTTTTGTGATCTCATCCTTTCTTAATGTCTCTAGCATCTTGCCTACCAGCAAGGTCAGATTTATTGGTTGACAATTTCCTGGTTCCTCCCCAGTCCCCTTTTCCCAGAACAGGACAAGCAAAATGAAAGCAACCAAGAGCTAGAATTGCAAAACTATTGCCCCTTGTGTTGAAAAAGAGACACACAAGGAAAACCACAAACTGACACAGCTTATCTTTTGTTTCCAACAAGAACAGCAACAGATTTCCCTATAAACCCAACCCTCCAGCTCTAGAAACAGCATCAGCTTCTTTCCCTCTGTCACAAACTTCCCCACTCCGTTCTTTATTCAGCCCTGCTCTGCTTTTTGTGAGCCCCCTATCTTGTTTCTTACCTTTCCATTCCCCCCAGCTTTTCCTCTGAAGCAGCTGTGCTCTCTATAGCTGGCATCTTCAGGGTTCAGATGGCTCTTAGGATCCTTTGCATCAAGTGCCACAACCACTCTTTGAAATAGCATGAAAGCCACATGATCCTTGAACTAATCTGAACCTCAGAGGTTCTGCCTACACAGTTCATCAAGACAGTGCATCACTACATCCCAGGGACACACAGCAGCCAAGGTAAAAACAAAAAAACCACCCCAAAATAAAACACACAGGCACACACACACACACAGAAAAATAGGTAGGGAACATGGTGAGAACAGAAAAGAGAGAAGAAAGAAGAGGTGAAGAAAAACAGCAACACCAGAGACCCCCTGCCTAAAAAATGTATCTGGTCATATCTCGGAAGATCTTTTGATTCAGAATAACAGACTACTGAAAGAATGAACCTGTGCTCAAAATAACAAAGCTAAAGTTCACCATCTGTGCTATTCTGTTAGAGAAAGTTAAAAGAGCAATGATCAGCATTTTATTCCTGGTTTGTATTTCACATATGGATCTTGCACCCATTTTATGCAATGAAGCTTTAGGAAGACAAATCACATCAGGCCACTGGTTATTCACTAGATCGTCTGTATCACTCCATTCACTACAGAAATAATTCTTTAACCAAAAGTAATAAAAAGTATTATCTCCATTAGTGGAGTAAGTATCTTATGTATTATTTCTCATTTAGCAGCTGCTATTAGTTTTGATCAGCTTGTATGCCAGAGACTTCATCAGTCAAATAGTTTCATCTGCCTCAAGTCCACAGAAATCGGCATTTGGAGGACATGTTCTGGTTTTCATGGTTAAAATTACTATGTGGTGTTCATATACTATTTAAAAACAAAATAGGTCTGCATTTCCTGCTAAATATTAATGGATGAATACAAAGGTCTCTCCTGCTCCTTATAATTGCTTCAGATTTCTCAGACTGAGAAATCGAGATTTTTCTATTTCCTTTTTCAAATGTCAGCGTGTATTTTTCCCTCCCCCACTTTCCCTGCCTCCAAAAGACTCCTTTTTTTCATAGAAGTTTATGCCCTAATAAGAAAACCGGACATACTAGGGAGGACAGAGATGACAGAGTATCAAAACGCACAATCCCCTCTTTGTTAGCCATGCAGAAAGACTTTAAAAAAAAAAAAAAAAAAAAAAACAGGATGAAGACGGAAAACAATAGAAGGACCTTTACAAACAGGGACCAGAGCAGAAAGATGCAAGAAATCCAATGAGACCTTTAAAATGGATCAGTAAAGCCAGTAAAGCAAGTAAAATACACTTGGGCACACGTCCGTTATCCAAAAAGTTCCCTGCACACAACCAAAATTAAGGATCCTCATAACATACATTCAGAAAACCTATAGTCTCAGAGCTCAACAAGCAGCAATTTGGGCAGGTAATTTTCTCCTTCTCCCCTCATATTCAATCACAATTATAGCACCTCTGCATCGAACCATCTCCCCCATCCTTTCCCACTAAACAAAACCTTCAGCGTAACACAGCCAGGGACTGCGTACCCTGGATGTACACACACAGTACACCAACCCCAAGCCTGAGCTCATTCACACCTCCTACCTGTGAGCTGGAACAGTTCAGCCATGCAGTTATACAAGGAGGGGTCAGAAACTACTCTTCACACAGAGTCTATCCTGAATGGGATTTGAGTAACAGCACCAAGCACTGCCAATGGGGAAAGGGATGGGGAGGGGAAAGTTCATTCATAAATTCTTCTACTTCTGCCTAGTTGAGGTTAGACATGTCATGGACATGACTGGCCCCTGCACAAACAAACATCTACACTACTGGAAGTAGAGCTTCCTTTAAGCGACTGACTTAGAGAACTGCCAAGCGCTCTCGGCCAGGCAGTAATGTTTAATTTCATTTCTCCATTTGTATTTTTAATCTTGGAAACAAAAACATAAATGTAAAGCATGCTGACAGAAAAAAAACAACCCCACTGTTCTAGAAAGCCCTGCTACTTCCCTGCCAGGCCAAAACACCTGCTCCTGCTAATGATGGCTTTATGCTTACTCACACCTGCCATCCAGAAGGGCTCCAGAGCACTTTGCAGCCTGATTTATACATGCACAAATCATTAAAACCACCAAAATTAAGTCACTGCTGAGGTGAGATGCAGCAACTATTTAACGGCACACAGCCATGCTGTTCAACTGATCAGGACAGGAACTAAGAGACACCATACCCAACCAAAGCTATGGGGAACGTTAGGTTGAGAGAACATCATTGCCCAATCTGGATTTCGGCCAGTCACTACCTAAAATATTTGCATGTGGAAAGCCCTAGGATCTTTAAAGAACACATGCAGTGCAACCTTTGGTTTTATAAATTATCCAAAAGACAAACTCTATATATATATATTTCCTATATCTGAAATCCCCCCTTTAGCAGTCCCTCCCTGCACTAATTATTGTTTATGCCTTGACTTCAGAAGCTCACCGTATCAGACATCAGTTTTGGAAACATCCTGTGGTTGAAGCACTTGATCTAGCAGAACCAGCAAACTGATAGTGTCTGGCAATAAATGTAGATTAATAAAAAAGTAAAGATGCTTAACAAAACACACGTACACACAGAGTGGATCAGTTACCCCCAGCAAAGACACAGCCAAAACAGCTGAATTTGCCATCCTATCCCTAAACAGCTACAAAAACCAAGAGTCCCAGAGCTGACACACTGGCAGGCTAAGGAGAAGATAAAGCATTGCTTTCTAAAAACCTCCTTGCAAGGAAAACACCAAATTAACAAAACAAAAAACACCAAAGTCAATGGAGTGGAATGAAATAGGTGTCACTGCATATTCCAAGAGGGCAGAAAGGCATCGGGAAACAGGTTAAAAAGATTAGGAAACCTGGCATCCAAAAAATGCCAAGATACGTTTAACAGTTTGGGAGTTTGGGCACAAATTTGCAGCATCAAATATGCGGAACATGCAGAGTAGCATTTTGAAAATTGAAATGTATTCAGCACATAATCTCATCATAATATTATCAGCAAACCATCAGAGATAATAATCTGTTTCTCTAAGGCAATTTTAATACAACAAAAAAAAAATCAGATTGGGAGATCCGGGTATCTTTTACTAAGACCTCCTCCAGAGGTCTCCTTACTTGAAAGTAGCTTTATCATAATCCTAGAAACAACAAAAATTCAGTTCCCAAAAGTAAACACGGACAAACCTGAAACACAACATGATTGTTTTACAGTTTCAGACACATCTGTCTCTGAATCATCCTGACAATACATTTCCATACTGTTTAAAATGAAGTTTCTCCCTCAGATTTTTGCACAGTGTTCCTCAAAGTAACAAAATTTTTTTTTACAGTACAGGTAAGTGCAGTAAGAATTGCAAGAACAGATTGTTAAAAAGCCTCAGCCTAAAAACATTTTTTAAAAATAAAAAAATATCTCTGATTTGAAGAGTTTCTAGATTGATAAATGGGAATGGGAAGTGTAGTTCTCTGTTTCTCCTATTTATTCCAAACACACAATAGTTCTCAAATACTTTGTCAGAACATGGCAGCCTGGGTACACTAGAATTACTGAATGAGCTATTTAAGCTAATGACTGTAAAAGTGTTTCCAACTGAAATGAACCAAAACAAAGGAAAAACTCACACCCCCCAAAAATCTTGAATGAAACATTTGTACAAGCATCAATCTGCTACACTGAACTGCATATCCAATTGTTAGAAATATATGCTTTCACCCTTTTAAAACACACATTATCAACACGTTTTCTGAATTCCTAGAAATTTCTTATTGTTGCCGAAGAACCATCAGCCTTTACCAAGGTTATGATAACGTATTTCGAATTTCTTCTGTAAATAATTATGCTACACCTTTGCACCTTCAGGCAAGTTGTTGCAAACCCTCTAGAAAAATCCTGAGTCTGCAGAACCATGTAAGCTTCCCTACTGCTGGAGCACACAAATTCTGGTTTTGGTCCAAAAAAATGATGCTATCACGGAAAGTACCTAACATGCTCTCTCCTTTCCAAGAAATAATAGTAGAATACAAAGAAACAGGTAAGTCAAGTATCATATAGGATCAATGCTGTGGTACTTGAAAATTAACACCTCCCCAAAAAAGAACAAATCCACATTTTGGGAAGAAAACATGTAAGAAGGCAAAAAGCGTAACAATACATGTGACTGTTTATTTGGTTTTGCCACTCTGTCAAGAATAAAGACTTTTTATAAAAATGAAATGTCATTAGTGGTACAATCAAAATGCACAGACTGCACAAACTCAAGGCTGTTCTTCCTGTCTAGGACACTGGTACCAAGAGCAGTTCAGACACAAACAGAAGAGCACATTCTCTAGCAAGTCTCTGCAAGAGCACAGCACTGCTCGCAGAATACAGGCATATTTTTCACTGCTCAAAAATATTCGCCTTAATTCTCCCTTCTAGCACAAAAAGGAAAGCTACAGATCTACATAAAAACCAAAATTATTTAAATCTACAGTTGAAGCTCTCACACTCTAAGTAACATCTCCTTCAGTTGCTACCTTTATCATCATTTCAAAGCAGTTGACACCAGGTTTTGCTGAACACACGAACACACACAAGAAAACCCCTTACACATGCATTTTCTAAACCTCGAAAGAAAGTCAGACATGCTCCCTATATGCTCTTTCCCATCTGGATGAATGGGAAGATACTGGATTATTTGAAGACATGCTGCTGAACACTAGATAGAGAGACGTGGAGACAGTCAATCTACTGTACAGAAGCAAAGAGTCACTTACCTCGTTTGTGAAGCCAGCCTTCCTTCACTATCGCTACTTCATTCATAATGGCAGGAATGTCTCTTGAAAAACCAGTTTATGCCAAAAGATCACTCTGTTGAAATTCCTGAACTCCAGCAGAAGGCTCCACAAGAGGGACAAGGGTTTTTTTCTCTGTTTTCCTCCTTCCCAGCTATTTCTAAAAGAATCAAAAGAAGAGTATACCATCATCTCAAAGCATGTCACAGATGTACAGCAAGGGATACAATAAGGGAGTAGCTCTGATTGCTAGGTTGCTTGTTTGGGATTTTTCTGTTTTATTAATATTACAAATCTTAAACAAGGGCTTAGCTCTCCACAAGAATTTTTTCTGTCCTGGTGAATAGAGGAGCCAAAATATGTGCTTGCTGAAGACCTGCTTCTTCATTGAGTAGGCTGATCACGGGCAGATGCACAACACTACCAGTTGCTGTCTGAATTACAGGTGGATTCAAGATCTCACCTACCAGACCTCCACCTCTGCAAAACCACCTCATTCTCTGCAACAATAAAAACTCTGAATTATCACAAAATGCAGTTTTCAGTGTTTCCTGGTAAGGAAGACTTCCAGAACAACTCCTGGAAGGTTTCTTTACAGCCTGATAGCAGTCTATTAACCACCACACAGCATGTCTTAGTTCTGACAGTAAACATCTCTATTCTGCTTCAGATTTTCCTCCCTTCAGCATCATCCCCTTATCCCGCTCAGATCTCCTTGACTCCCCAAGAAGTGTCTTCTCTACCTTTGATATTTTTAACTTCTACCTATCCTAGAGGTATATAAACAATGGCAGATAAGCTCACGTACCTTTCTGTTATCCTAAATCACCCCTTATAGCACCCTGATCAATTTTAACGCTCTTTCTTAACCGCACTGCAGTTTGCTGCTGCCTTTCTCACAATGAAATGTACCCAAACACAGTTTGGGATTTTTACCCCTCTGCTTTACAAGACAAAGTCCCTCTCTAAATAGCTCAAGACTGCCATATCTTATGGAAAATGTGCCTTGCTCATGGCTGACGACAACAGAAACATTCTGTGCATTTCTCTCCCTCACTGAATGTAATCTTTTCCCAAATGCATTAGCTTTTATTATTTTTCTAAATTGAATCTGATTATTTTTCTGCTTGTGGTACAAATGTTCTCTGCTTTTCTTTAATTCTTCTGCACTCTCCGAAGTGTCCATGCTGCCATTCCATTTGGTATTACTTCAGTGATCAAAAAACCTAATTGGTGGCAAATTCCCAGCAGTAAGCAACAAATTTAATAAAACAAAACCCAGCAGCATTTGTAAACTGCCACCAAAGACCTAGCTTTGCTTTTACTGGAGTCTCTCACCAACCACAGAGATATCACATTCCCACCTAACAAATATATACGATCTCTGCATGCATTTGCCACGTGTGCATCAATTATCTCTGAGCATGCAGGTGATAGCCATCCATCAGAAAGCAGATTAAAATGCAACTAATTCCCCATAACTCACTAAGACACAACACTGGATGGAAGAAACAGGTGGTCAAAATGAATCCAACCTAGAACTGAAACCCCAGCAGGGGCAGAGGGCTTTGTACCACACATCAGAGTGCTTTGAAACAGGCAGTGTTCAAAGCACAAAGCTCAAATTTGAACAAGTTCCATCACTGCCAGCAGAAATGGACAGAGAAAGGAGGTCACTCCCCTGACACTTTGCCTACAAACCCACACTGTTTGTTACTATTCCTCAGTTTTTCCAGTTAACAGTTTATGTTGTAGTTCTCCCCAGAAACAAGGTGAGTTTGGTTTTTTTTTTCCCAAATTACAAATCTGCCGATCTCACTAGTTAGAATTATCAACTCCGTGAAACAGATGTTAGCCTGAGGGAGGGAAGACACACAAAAAATTACATTGGAACAAATGACATGTAAGAATTCCTTAATTTCATAAATAAATATGAGAACACCGTATGCTGCAGAATAAAGACCAGTAATCCACAGCTGCCAGAGATACCTTGGAACAAACTCCTTTAGCTCCAGAGCAATGAGGATAGAACCTGACAAACATAGCAGGCTTTCTTTTTTCTTTCAAAATGGCATGCACAACAGCCATGCAAGCTAGACTTGCTTGTTGATGTCAAGAGGAGACTAGACCTCACTTAGAGGCTTGAGCAATTTGCAAAGTGTTGAACAAAACCCCCAAGAGTATCACAGCTTGAGTATGGAAATGCAACACCCAGGTGTGAAAGCTAACACTTCTAACCTTGTGTCATACAGGGTGCAAGGACTGTGCAATCCTACTTCTGCATCCTGAATTCAGCCATTTAGTGGCACTGAGCAATCATTATCCTTTCCAATAACCATGCCTGAAAAAGGAAGCTACAAGACACATCAGGTTGTAGAAAGGGCAACACTATTATTAAAAACATAAAAAAGTATGAAGGACTCAAATTCTCCAATCTGCAGCTAACTTACTCCAGGTTTTGCTCTGTTAACACTTGCCAAGATTACCACTTGGCAGCCTCCTGCTTGTCATCAACTAAACTGTCATCTAATAATCCAAATCTGAATGACAACAGAGCCAAAAAGAGCATATCAACAAAGAAATGCAAAGTTCAGAGGAACTAGTTTTCCTACACGCTGTGGTGTCCAAGGAGCTTGGACTGCCTTTTCCTCTACCATTTCTACTCAAGAAACATTTACCACTTGCTATTACAGCCATGCTCTCAGGGATGTGTCTTTACCTGCCCAGCTCCTTTCAGGGGAGAGGGGTGGTGAAGGGGGTGGAGGGTATTGTAAAGAAGCTGTGGCACAACAAAGTGGGAAAACATTAAACATTTCCTGACACCAACCTGCAGCATAGGTCCCACCTCAGTCCTTCACTCAGCCATGTCAGAGCACTTACTTCACATGGAGAAACTGAAGCTATTTTTAATTTGCAATGAGAAGAGCTGGGGATCCCTCCTCACTTTCTACCAAGATGTCCATAGACACAGATCCAACAGCAGCAAACCTGCTCTATCTAGTGTATTTTAAAATACACATTCAAGCTGTGCCCAATACATCTACTTTAGTAATAGACGCTATTGAAGACAGTGGCAGCAAGCAAGAGTAATTTCTCGGAATAGAAGAGCAAGTTAACTATAGGTCAATGCACTACTGAAGATGCGTAAACCAGAAAAAGTTCCTCTTCCATAAAATCCTTAGAGGGGAAAAAGTTTTAAAAAAAAAAAAAAAGGAAAAGGAATGATTACAGTCCTCATTTATGGCCATCTAGGAATGGTTCCCAGTGAAGAGAGGGCATCTGAGGTAAGTATGACCTGGCTGCTCCAGTCTGTGTCTGCACAGGACTGAATACTGTCAAAAGCTAAACAACTTGGTCTTTCTCTTAGCCTTCTCTTTGCTTGTTTTTCAATACACAGTTCTGTAGTACTTCTTTTAATACTAAAATAGTCCTCACGCAGCAGAAGTGCTGTAAATCATGAATGGCATGACATCAGCATTGCATCATGGTGACACTGGTTTTGCGCACACATTAATTCCTTAAAGGTTGTTAACTTCTTCATAAATAATGAGGTAACTCACTTCCCTAGGCACTGCAACAGTGCAACCTGCTTTAAGGAGTCAGTCAAACCAACCATCCAACAGAAGGTGGAGCAGAACCGTCTCTTCCGTATTTGGGAGAGTTGCGTTAGAGCTCCTTCTCTCGTTCTCTTCTATATATTATGCTCACCTTTTTTCTCTAAGGAATCAGAAATATTAATCCATCCTTCCTGTTCTCTTTCTAATACGAAGTTTTGTATTCATTTCCACTCACACCCTAAAGCAGGTCAGGAAGAAAAGGAACTCTTCCATAATGCTGAAGCTGAAACTTATGTGTATGGGATAAAGAAGCACCTATGGTAATCACCTCATTTTCATGAGAGAGAGTAAGCAAGGGACTAAAGGGAGAATGTGACCCACCAGCCCCGGTCTGGCACATCAGACTGTGTCCAGGCTGCACGAGTTAGCCCAGATCAGAAAGCAGATTACAACAAAGCATTCCCCTGGGCTAACACTTTGCCCTGTCACACCACCACTTACAAATGCCCACTGCCTTGGTGTGGCACATTCCTGATTCTCCCAAGACACCCTGAGCCCAAATGTGCTGCACATCCTCATGTGTTCTCATAACACACAGCAGCAGGACCATGCAAAACATCATCCATCTGCCCAAGTTTGCCTAACGTGGCCACATGACACTGCCAAGAGAGTAGGTGAGGCACACAGGAACTGGACAGGGCCAGGGTGGTGTATTCAGGCCCGTTACATGGGATGTCATGAGCAACCTACGCTCTCTTCCCAGTGCAAGCTCCCAGCTGAAAGCCAACTGCACCTAAACAGCACAGACACAACAAAGTTGGGCTCCAGCCAACATTTCAAGTGGAGCGTACAGATAGATGTTCCCACCAGGCTTTGACCAGCAAAGTACATCTCCTGTGTTATGCAAATGCTACCCTAGGTGTTTCACGGGAGCAGCAGCGATTCCGATGTGCTCAAGGCCCTCTGAGCCTGCAGCAGCTTCGCACCATGACCCAGTTACCAAATCTGGGCAGACAGCTTTCAAGGAAGCTTACAAGGACCAGGTTGTTCCACCATCTTAGCTTCCCTTACAAAAAGGCATTGTGGGCCACGACTTAGGTGTGGTCACCAGTATTTGCTACTATGTGCTGAATGACACCACATCTAAACTGGAATTTCATGGCAGCAAGTGAAGCTGATCACAAGGTTCAGAAAGGCTTCTCAGATACTAAGTTATGGAGAAAGTGGTAACTGGAAAAAAAATCTCTACAGCCACATCCACTTATTTTTTTTTTAATCTGTTAGCCTAATCTAGGTTTACAAAACCGAAATTTGAAATATTTGTGCTCTTATGCCTTTGCTGATCAATAGACAGGAGGTTAACGCTGTTCAGGTGAGAGGCCAGAGTTACGACATCCAACTGTCCATGCTGCAAACACAACAGTTTGATAGGGCAAACTAAGCTACCTATTTCAAAACTGAGTGATGGCAGAAAAGCGACTTCTTCATGCCGCCCTCTGCAGCCCAGACAAAACCCTCTTGTTCCCAAACAAGTCCTTTTACAGTTTATGCTCATATAATTTAAGAACTGCACTGCTCAGAACTTCTGTACCAACCTGAGATGTATTTAATCAAATTCCATTTTCAAGTATTTGTAATAGAAGCTCTGTTCTGTCCCCAAAAAAATCAAGTCAGTTGTGAAACTATTTAATTGTAATGCAATCACTTACAGGACATTTTTATAAGACTATAAGTGAATGCTGGAGCTAAAAGTGACTTGTGGACAATGGATCAATTCTTAAATTTGATTTACCACTGTTGCACATCAAAAACAGTTCTATAAACACCACACAAAACACAAACCCTCTTGTTTAAAAAAATCAAAGGTAGTTCCACAGTGTCTTTCAATCTGCTAACTCAGACAAATGTTGTGGCTGTCACCATGAAATTAACTACATAAGAGTAATTACTAGTCATGCAGTATGTCAAATTTATTTACCTGCACACAAATACACTTCAGCATTAAGTGTTAGCAACTCCCTTTTATAACTGTATTTTGAAATGTACCTACCTCCTGTGGTATAAATGAAACAAACAAGCGCAAATCATGGATTTGCTTCTTACTTGACAGAGGTGGCAGGGAAACAAAGCAAAACAGTTAAATATTTCCCCCAGGGGTGGCCGGGGGATGGGACACACACACTACCGATAACGTGCAAGCTGTATCTGCATCAATAGCGTTCTGTCAGTAAAACACATTAAAAGTACCAGAACGCCTGTATGCTTGATTATGTGTTTTACAAAGAAACAGACACAAGTCCTACAAGTCTCTAAGAACATTTCGGCAACTGCAGAATTCCACCTGGGGGGGGGCAGGGGGAGGCATCTGCAGACAGCTCCCTACACCTCTGCAAAACACGACTGCAAAAAAAAAAAAAAAAAAAAAAAAAAAAAAATCAAGTCCACAAGCGCTGCACAGCCACCTACACACGCCAAATGCCCACGGAGAGAATCACACCCCCGTCGGCACTCAGTGGTCCGCAAAGCGGAGCTGGGCTGAACAACGCGGCCGCAGAAGACAAGGGGAGAAAATGGGGGCGGGGGAGGTGGGAAAATGGGGGGCCCTCGGCTACTTTGCTCGCCGCTGTTTCAGAAATATCACAAGCCACCCCCCAGCCGCCCCCACGGCCGTTTTCCCGGGGGATGCTGGCGCAAGGGCCGGGCAGGCCCGAGGGGAGCCCCCCGCCCCGCCGCCCTCTCACCCACCGCATCCCCGGGGAGCCAACAGCTTCCTGTCCGCCCCGGGCCCGCCGGCAGCGGCACCGACCGGCAGCGGGACCGCCTGCAGCCCGGCCCTCCTCGCCCCCAACCCACCCGGCCGTGCCCGGGGGGCGGCGGGGCAGCCCCCCGCCCGGGGAAGGCGAAGGGAGAGCGGCCGCCCCTTTCCCGTCGCTTCCCTTCCCTCCCGGCCCCGCACAATGCGGCCGCGCCGAGCAGGCCCCGGCCCCGGCGCTTCCTTCCCCCAGCCCTTCCCAGCCGGGGAGCGGGTCACTTACATGGCTGGAGCCGGGGAGGAGGCGGCGGCGGCAGGGGAAGGGAGCCGGGGAGGGAGGCAGGGGAAGGGGAGGGAAGGGGGGAGCGAGCCAGCGAGCGAGCGGGGGAAGGGGGCGGCCGGCGAGGCGGGCGGGCTCTGCGGCGGGCGCCGAGCGAAGGCCTCACTGGGCTCCCGGCAGCCGCCGCCTCCTCCTCACCATCCCCGGGCGGCGGGGCGGCTCCTCCTCCCCCTCGTAGGCGCTCGGCCCGTGGGGTTCGCACGCCCGCTCCGGCTGCCGGCTCGCCTTCCCCGCCGCTCCGCCCTGCGAGGCCGCCCCTCGCCTCGCTCTGCCGCCGCCTCCCCCCGCACTCCCGGGCCGCGCTCCCGCCGCCCGGGCCGAGCTCGTCCCGCACTCCTCTCCGCGGCGTTCGCTCACACCCTCCGCGGAGCGACCGCCGGATCCCGCCGCCGCTTCCCGCCCTTGCCGAGAGGCCGCCCCTCGCCGCGCCGCGCCGCTCCCCGGACGGGGTTCGTGGCCTCGCCGCCCTCCGAGCTCCCACAGCGCGCCGGAGCAGCACCCGCCAGCCCGGCCCCCTCCGCCGGCCCAGCCCCAGGCCCCGGGGGCGGCGTTTCCTGGCCCGGGCGGCCCGCTGTTCCCCCTTCCCCTGGCACCGTCCCGGCCCTGCAGCGGGGCGCTGGGACGCCGTGCCCCGTGAGCGATGTGGCCTCTCCTGACTGGGCCTGTGAACCGGCTGCCTGGAGCACGGACAATTTCACAGAACCACAGGATCAATTAGGTTGGAAGAGGCGGGTCATCGGGTCCAACCTATAACCTATAACACCACCATGTCCACCAAACCATGGCACTGAGTGCGACATCCAGTCTTTCCTTAAACACCTCCAGGGACAGTGACTCCACCACCTCCCTGAGCAGCCATTCCGATGTCAAATCACCCTTTCTGTGAAGAATTTCTTGCTGAACCTTTCCTGGTGCAGCATAAGACTATGTTCTTTCATCCTGTCCCTGCCTGGGAAAAGAGATCAAGCCTCACCGGGCTACACCCTTCTGTCAGGGAGTTCTAGAGAGTGGTAAGGTCCCCCTTGAGCCTCCTCCGGGCTAAATACCCTCAGCTCCCTCCACCGCTCCTCATAAGATTTGTGCTCCAGATCCTTCACCAGATTAGTTGTCCTTCTCTGGACAAAGGACAGCCCCAAAAAACAGGGACCCAACCCCACATAGGCAAGAGGCCCAGGCAGTCCTAGCACTTTAGGAAAGGCTAGAATCCTTTAAACATCTTGGGATGCTTCCAGCAAGCTCCCCCAATAGCACGGGATGCCAGTCTTGCTTCCCTGCACTCAGAGCTTTCCCTTACTCCCATAAAATGCCAGATGATTAAATAAGGAGGTGTCACGGCACCTTGGAGGATACTGCAATATCCCTTTCCACAGCAGACAGGTTGCATTAAGGAATTGCCCATGGAGGGGCTGGGGTAGTGATTCTGGATGCTGCACTCGAGGCCATCCTGTTCTCACAGCAGGAATTGCTCAAAACATCACAAATTGCTTCAGCTATTGCTTACAGCAGGGCAATATTTTTGGTGAGGTTTTTGAGAGCCGTTCTGCTCTAAAAAACAATGTTGTGGAAACACCTATGACAGATTAACATTTCTCCGCCCTTCCACTATTAAAATTCGTCTTCTTCGGTCATTAAGGGATTTTGCTTATTCTCAAATTGACAGTGCCATAAACGTTAACTGGGCTGTAAGAACTGATTGGATTTCTTCAGAAACATACGATCACTGATGATCACATTTTTGCAATTGGAAGCTGGCTGGAATTTAGGAAACAGCACATCTTCCCACAGCTTTGCACTGTTGGCAACATAAAAGTGCATAAAATGCATTTGCGGCAGTAAAACTGGGGAATACAGCTCTGCCTTTACAAACCTATTGGATATAATAAGAGGCTTTTTTACCACATCATTTGGATGATGTTAAACGTTTACTGAAATTCACTTTCTTCTTCTGTTTTGATCAGCTAGGTGTGACTGATCATATCTGTCATCAGGGTTCCTGAGAGTCAAATGGATTACTGGATTTTGGGTACACTGGTGTGGTAGAGGAGCCAACAATGAGACAGAGGAGAAAATGCTTCATTCTTCTTCATGAAGGGTGAAGAAAGACTAATGCCTCCTTTCCCACCAACATACAGAGCAATTCCTCCTGGCAGAGCAGCTATACCAGCGTGGGATTTTCTGTGCGTCACCTTTAGGTTTACTGGGGCATATTTCAGCACAGTTTTTAAAATGTACCCGTCAGGCAACTTAGCAGAGTAAGCAGGCCCCATGGTACTGGCCCAGTTACTCAGGGCGTAATAGAATGACTGTGGGAACTCTCTAAGATGTAAAGGTAATGGAAAGGGAAAAATTGGGTTTGTGATCATGTTTTGACCTACCATGCATTACTTACAAAATACTTCGTGTGTATTAAAATGTAGGTATTCCTTAAAGATGTATTTAAAATTAAATTCATTATCAGTGTGCAAAACTTGCAGGCAGCTCAGAAGACATGTATTTTACTTAACAAAAACAAGGAGAAAAATCATTTATAAACTGATTTTGAGCCTTCAGACTGTAGTTACATGCAGAAGTAAAGAGTTAATGTAAGTATAGGAGTTCATTGGCTGTGAGACACTTCTGTCCAGGCCAGGGGATCTCTGGTAATAGATCTGATTTCAGGAGAGCTTTCTTGCCTTCCTGACAAACCCTGTCCTGATTGATAAGCTCCCAGGCTGCATGGTGAGCAAGGTCATTAGGACTTCCCCCTGCAAATGAAGCAGCAATTTAAAAAATAAGATCATAGAGTAAACAGTTTTCTCTCCTGAAGAGAAGAAAATAAACGTCCGTTGTTTGCTAGAAAGGAAGTACAATTAAAAAAACCCTCCAAATTTCAACATGAACATATTGTTTAGATTTGCCGACTGTTGATTTACCATGATGAAAGACAGGCCCAAACTAGAAAGTTTGGATCCTGATCTGGATCTGACATTCCCCAAATCTGAGGGGGAAGTGTGATTCAGAGTCTGTAGTAAGGTCTTATCTCTCAAACACAGCAAAGTACAGTGGATAAAAATACCCAGGTGAAGTAGGAAGTGCCTGGTCTGCAACAACAAGAGTGACTTTGTATCAACAATGAACAAAAGCAGCTTCTTTTTTTTTCTTTCAGAACAATGAAATCACTCAAGAATTGTTATAAATACAAACAATGTGGGTTTTATCACTCAGCTATCATCAGTGGGATTATAGTCTATAAACCCTAATTTTCAGGGAAGTCCCTAGATTTCCCTGAGTGCTTCCTCAGATTTCACATCTGTTAACTCTAGTTTATTAAGTGCTTCAGGATAAGGTGCATCAACTGTGCCTTGGTATTACATTACCTGAAAATACTCAATGTGGGAGTTAGTGGCAAAGAATGGATGATTTCCAGACAGTGTATTGATACCACGCCAGAAGAGCAGGCACTCTCTTCTGTTCTTAACTGTTCTCTTCTGTTTTTAACACCTATATAGGTAACAATTAATTCAGTGTCACTTCAGAAAGTTATTTTAAAATGTTTAAATTATGAAGCTTTGGATAAAATGATCCAGTCAGGCATAAGAAGAAAGACTAGCATGGTAAGATGAAGTGGAATTACTGGCTAACCCCCAGTAGAACAAACTCTGTAACTGTTCCATGATTTCAAGTAATGACAGCACCTCTGTGGGCCAACAGTGAATTTGTTCCTCTCCTTTTAAAAGGTGGCCTTACTCGGACATACTTAGAGGAAGAAATTATATGACATCTTATTAGAATTATAGAGCTGGTGTCTCAGTCTAGGCATTAATAGCTTTTAAACAAACAACTCAGCTTTGGTCTCAGAGAAAAATCCAGCTCAATAAAAATAGAAATTAGAAGTGCTTTTCACAGTGCCAAATATAATAAACGTACTTGTGCTTCTAAAACTGAACTAATCCAATGTTTGAAGGTGTATTTCTCAATACCAAAACAATCGCAGGCTCTCTGGAAAAAAATAATAAATATAGCCATGCTGAAGCATTGTGGGTTTGCTTTTTAGAAATTCATCTTGAGACTAAATAGATGTATGAGTTCATTTGTACCTCTCTGATGAATGTCCTACAAGACTCAGAGTCAGCTGAACTGGTAATGTGAAGAGCAGCACTGAATGAGGCCTGCTTGCTGCTCTTCCTGATGGCTTGCTGGAAGTCCTGGAAGAGGCTGGACAGGAGACCTAGTTTTGGTTTCCCGCTTCTGTTCCTGGCTGGACAGCCCTGGGATGGCAGGGTGTCAATGCTGTTAACTCCAAAGTGAGAGCAGTACAGTCCTCTTCACCAGGAATAATGATAGCCATGCCAAGGGGCAAACATGCTATGGGGAGTTTGGTATATAAATAGGAACTGAATTGGTTTGCATACAAAATGCATTAAATAAAGCATACAAAAATAGCTAATACATCAGTTCTGTGCCATACCCCACTGCGGTCGCTTTTGTTGTTGCAATAATGACCATGAGTCCCAGTCTGGACTAGGCACTGTTAGGCGCTGTAGAGGCACATCAGAAAACAGGGGCTTTGATCTGAAGGGACTGCTTCAAACTACTGCTTTTCCCCCTTCCTTGTAAAGTAACACATCATGAGTTCTTAGATCAGGAAAGATACCCGAAAAAGCTAAAATTCCGATGATCTCTGTGAGGGAACATCACGATCTTAACTATAGTCAGATAGGCAAATCCTCTGAGACTGAAATACTGACATTATAGACACATATTAAAAGAAAAGTAAAAACTTTCAGGTTCCTGTTGCATTCCCAGCCCTCACATACCCAGTGCTGATTATGTTCTTCACCTAAAATTACAGAGCTAAGCACGGTGTGGGCATATTAACTTGGGTGCTGTTTCAGTGGTTGATGGCCCCTGCAGATCCCCACATGCAGATCTCTGTGGAAAGAGCAGCTGCCACGCTGCTGGATGAGGGCACATGCACAGCAGTGGGTTCTTGGAGCACTGGTTCTGGCCACATGCATCTCCAGGTGACAGCCAGCACAGAGCAGCTCAGGCTTCCTCATGACATTTGCAGTTTCCTAAAGATCAAGAGCTGCAATCAAGTTTTTAAGGTTTTAAGTATTACCGTGACAGGGGCTTCCCACATCCTTTAAAGTGTATATACATATGACATTTACCCAGTGGACAAGCGTTTTTATTATTTGCATAATAATGCTAGCAGAGAGGTGATTGCTTTTTATTTCTTCAGTGTGTTTTTAATGGCATCTGCATGCATGCAGCAATCTGCTATGCTTTGAATCACCTGCCCAAAATTATATAGTTTGGAAACTTAAGGGCAGAAGACACCATTTCAGCATCATTCTGGTCTGACACTGGCTATTGCAGCCACAAAATTGTGGTTACTGATGTCTTAATTTATATTCAGATTCTGCTTTATTTATAATACAAGAAGCAGTCCTGTGAAAGGAGAATTGCAGTAATAATTTCTATTTTATAATTTTTTTTTCTATTTGAGCATCTCTCTCCTGTGTTTCTTTGATGTCTGAACTTATGCTACCACTTGCCCTCAGTGAAATCACTGAGTTCTCCTTTTCTGCGTGATATCTTATTGTCACAAAACTTTTAAATGCTTTTTCTAGCCTTTGGCTGTTTCTATACTGGTTTTGTTAGCTGTGCCTACAGATAGGCTTGTGGCCACTCTGCTCTGCGGCCAGAGTGAATTCTGTCCATCCTGCTTTGGGGGCTGGGCTCCTCTCCAAGCCCAAACCCTCTTCCTCTGCCCTCAGCCTGAAGTTCCCTGAGAGCAACCAGCTGCAATGTGCTCAGTCTATGCTCAGTGAGCAGTCGTGGCCCTCTGGAGTGGTTTTCTGAAGTGATTCTGTGGATGTTGAGGAGGCTCTCTCCACAGCAAAGGTGTTCCAGTGAAGTTGGGGGTGCTTCAGGCTAGCTTTAATGGAGTCCCATGGACTATAAACCCAGTGTTCATGTGAACTGCTCTGGACGATCACACTGCTCTAGGTTCACTGGGAGGGAGCTCAGTTGATGCACTCCCAGATGGGTCTGTGATACAAACCAAACTGCAGCAAATCGGTGTGATCTGGAGATCTGCCTCAACAACACAGTCCTGATTCAAGCACGCTAGTAGAGAGTAAAGCATTGAAAACGTTGCTGCCACCATGAGCTGGTTGTTTCCAGAAGTTAAGAAGATATTAGGGAGAAGTTTAAGAAGATATTAGGAATAAGAATCAGACGCACGTGCTGCAAAATTCAGGCTCAAAACCCCTGCACATGTGCTGATGTAACAAGTGCCTATTAGGTTGCCCACCCCACCCCTCAGCATGCTTGGCACATAGCATCAGTTTTCTTGGACCTCAAGTCACCAAACATCTGCTGAGCTTCCCATCCCATCCTTGAACAGAATGGCTCATGCATTAGCTGGATCCAAGAGGAGCCTGTGTAAGTCAGGACAGGACTATCCCTCCAGGGCTGTGTGGGACAGGACCCACCTCTCAGCCTGTCCGTGTCCAGTGCTGAGCACCATCACTGCAGGAGCTTCTTGCTGCTCATCTAACATACTAACTTCAAAAATAATAAAGGCAGCCATGAAAGAAATCAATCTGGTGACTGGCCTTGCGGTCTTCACTGCCCTCAGCTTTGTCATCTGCATTCAGCTGAAGGAGCGACTGCTCCTCAGCCATTTATTCTTTGCCAGCCCAGGGAATCAAGCCCACTGTGTTCCTCTGCCGCATCCAGCCTGGCTCTCACACAGCGTTCCCGCTGCAGCCCCGGAGCCTGCCAGGACAGGCTGGCAGGTGTAAGGAATGATGTCACCGAATGGGCAGGGCTTCTTTGCCACCGATAACATCTCAGCAGATGTCCTCCAAACGTGCTCACGGTTCTCCCATTATAGCATCTTTATTTTCCATCTACCTTTCAGAGTCCCAGCTTTGAAGCTAGCAAAGACGTTACTCTTTGCTAAAGACTGTGTTAAAAACTGGAGAGAGCTTTGCCAAAGTTGTCTTAAGTGTTTTTGATTTATTCTTGGGAAGAAAAACTTTGCATTTCAGTAAAACACCACTACTGAGATACTTCAAAGCATACAGGTACCAGACGATCACTGAAGAAGTTTATGATTTTCGCTTGTTCATTTACCCTCTTCCAAAATAAAACAAGAGATCAAAGAAGTTGCTACCCATTACCTATAATGGTATGTTCCCCATAAATCCTGCAGGTTTTACTCCCACTTACTGTGCCTCATCCCTATTTAGAAAATCAGATCTACCCCAGGGTATCCTTCTGGACGTGTAGAGTTCCACTGAAATCAGCAGGGATCTGTTTAAGGACATGCCTGCAGAGAGTATCTGTTATTCTATATTTACACAGTACCCAGCATAATAGGACATGAAACCTGATTAAAGCCTCCAAACACTACTGCCATGGAAATCAGTCTTGTTATTGACTGATGACTCAACATGTCTGGATTTAGATGGAAGAGGGCTACTTTCAATTCCCAATTCTTTTATAGACTCTCTGCATAACCTAGCCAAGTCATTGAATCTCCATACCTCAGACACTCCTGTATTTAATGCAGAGAAAGTCAATCATTGATTAATTCCCTTCTCCCAGCCCATTCTGCGGTTTTTTGATTATAAGTTCCTTGGGGCAGGCATTGCCTCTTGTGGAGTGCCAGGACAGCACACAGCACCAGGGAGCTCTGGCAAGCCTATAAATGATAAAATAACAATCATGTGCAGTAGCACAGAAGCAGCTGTGATTGTCCTAATATTTGTCCTCATAGAGTCATTTTTAAATTGAAAGCACACCTGGGATAATTCAGTTCCAAAAGAGGCTCAACCTGATCCTGGGATGATGACAGCCTCTGAGTAACCTGAGCAACAATATTGCCTTTAACAAAATAAGAAAAGGTAAAATGAAGAGAGTAATAGAATTTTGTGGGTTTTTTTCAAAATGTAAAGCAATACGGGATGGATTCAAACCTTAAATAAAATACCAGCAGCCACACAGCTTTCCCTCTTCACGAGAACAGATGTGGAAAGCCATTATTATAATTTGCAAATAATGTTACCCCCTTATGTGTGTCATTGGAGCTTTTTTATGACATGGATTCAGCCAGAGAGTTTCTTACATAACACTGTTATTCTGTTTTCACTTTGGATGTAGTTATCAGGTGATGGTTTCCAATGTAAAGGTTCTATTAATAAATACCTATCAGTTACACAGCTATTTAGCTCTCAAAAATCAGTGTCCTGAAATTGTGAAGGTATTTCCTAGGCTGCAATATTTGCCAAAATTTAAGCCCAGGAACAAGCACAGATCCCTGCAGGTATGCCACATACCTTGCACGGATGACCATTATTAATACAAATCACTTCAATTAAAATTGACACGTGAGCTAATTAATAGGATGTTGATTGATAAACAAGACCTTGCACATTTTATCCAGGCATTTGTTAATTACCTGCTCGATGTTGCAGCTGACCAGCGAGGACACACTCCTGCTCTAAGGAATGTTGCAGGGTTTGTATATATTCCAGTTTACCAGGGATTGGCTATACCTAGAAAATAGCAGTATATTTTTAGCCATGCAATATGAAGATTTGTGTCTACCAGCATCACAGATGGGATACAGTATGCATCAGTTCATGCACAATAAGGTAAATAATACCTGCCATGTAATGCTACAGTAATTTTTCACATTCTTTGCTGACTGTATGTATATTTTTTGTCTTCTCTCCTCTATTTCCCCCCCATTTCTGAGTGCACTGGCAGCCTCCACAGCGCTCTGTAGCAGCGAGCACACTGCGACACTGTTGCAGGGGTTCCCTACAGCAGAGCCTTCCCAGTGCCATTGATCAAGCCACAAGCACTAGTTAAGTAATGCAAGGTTGCTCTAATTCCCTGACTCATCTCCTGCTCCCCCTGGAAATCCTAAATGTGGTGCTGGAAAACCAAACTGCAGTCCTCTGCAGCAGGATGAAGTAACTTTGATTGCTGAGTCACCACGTTGACCCACACAGCTCAAATGTATAGTTAGCAATAGTCAAAAATGCTCGTTGTAATCTTACCACAGTCTAGGTACTAACTGCATATTCCCTGGAAATGCATTCAGCCTGGCTTTCAGCTCGGAGCTCAGATTCCCCAAATCACTATTTGCGTAGTGTTTACAAAAACACATTTCATTTTAAGTAGCCTTGAATTATTATATTCCTGGGGTCCTTTTTTTTATGCATATGTCATCTTAGGGCTAATCAGCATTCTGCTCTTGCATTTGCAACTGCTGAGAAAGTCAGATCTTAAAAAGCCATAACTCCTTGACAATTTCTGCCCGTCGATAGCTTGTACAAGCTGTTTGGGTGTAGTAAGTAATGTGGAGGAAAATTGAAGTTCAAATTATTTGCAGGTATGAATTAAATCTATTGCTTTGTAGCTGCCGACACATCTCCTTGCTGTGCGTGGTGAAATTCTCCTCATTATGTACTGCACGCTTTTACAAACACTGCTGTCCTCCTGAGCATGATATATGTTTCGTAGATAGAAATCTATGTTTTGCCACGGTGGCATCATTGTGGAACACTTCTGATAATGTTAACTGTGAGTCCCACTGTTTTAGCTGCAAACCTTTTTTTCTGATCCACAACGTGACATGGAATGTATTTGATGTGAGTCTGACTGCAGAGACAAATGGAAGAGTAGGAACACTCGTGTGCTACAGTTTGTTTCTAAAATTGATCCTGACCAGTCAGCATGAAATGCATCATGTCAAAGCAATTGCCACGATGCTCTTTCGTTAGGAGAAATGATTCCTCTTGGACACAGGGCAAGCAGGAGTTGAGGGGGGATGCCTCTGCTGCCCCTTCAAACTGGCTGATAGAGAAAAGTCTGCTTGCAATTCAAAGCAAATTATGAAAACAGATTAGTGTAAATAAAGATGAAGGAAGAGGGGGCTCACATCACAGAGAAGACACAAGTGAAAAGGCATGTGACCAGTTTAAAATACGAATGAGCTTCTGTTGAAAGAGCTCTCTTCAGTGACCTTCTTTCTTGCCATGTGACCAAATTCTTCAGTCAGGCACTGTAATGGAATGCTAACATTGTCCTTATTTTCATTTCAGATCTGGCCACATTACTTGGTGTATTCATTTTTTGCCCAAATAATCTCACTTTCTGCTGAAGTCAAAGGGAGTTTTTCTTAAAACCCCTTTCCTGGGTCTGCTCTGGGCTTCAGTGGTGGTGCCTGCAAACTTTCAGAATCCCAAGGACCTGGGGACACCAGCTCCATGCCATCTCAGGCCCATCTGGGAAGGGTGCAAGTCATTTTAAAACCAGCAAATGGCTATGGAAGGAAGATGAACTCTGTGCAAGGTCCTAGGCTGAAGGGCAAAATTCTCTGAAAACAGCCAGCCCCAGCATGAGCAGAGGGTCCGTCTCTTTAGAGTTTATATTTAACCAAGACAAATGTCATAAAAACAGGCATAAAGAGGTAGCAAAGTGGGTACCTGCATCTGTGTAGCTCCTTTAGTTTATCAAAATCCCTGCTGATCACAGACCCAGACCTGGAGGCAGCATTCGCTTGGTTGCACCCGGTGCCAAATGCAGCAATATGGTAACTCCTTCTTCTGCACTCCCCCCACTTAGACTTCCAAGGATCACAGAAGTATTTCTGACGTGCTCCAACATTGAACAAAGCAATCTCTGATCTTAAGGGAAAAAAAAAAGGAAAGGTTCAGTTTAATACAAGCAACTGGCAGAAATTCAAATTGCATCTTATTTTAGCCAAAGCTGTTCACCAATCCTGAGGAGAGATGTGAATTTTCAGCTCCAGTCAGATGCCTAATTATTCCTTTCTCCTTATCTTGCTTTTAAGATCTTGCCAAGGCTGCGCCCATCCCTGTATCTCCAGGCATTTGAATACCACTCAAGAACATCTGAACTCTGTGACGTTCAGCCTGTTTTTGAGTCACCGTGTAACCTCTCAGGAACCCCTGCAGATGACAGTGTCTGACAAAGAGCACCTTGTGCTGGAATGATGCTGCATCTTACCTGTAGAGGTACCACTCTGTCCACAAAGGATGCCTGGCACTGTCAGCCTGCTCTCACCAGACAGGAGCACACCCTTTTCTACAGGGTGTTTAAGCAGAGCTCCTCTGTGACAGATAATAGCATCAATTTTGCTCTTGGCAGGACCCAAGATTGAATCCACAGTCTGTTATTGACTACACAGTGGGGGCTTCCTCAAATTGCTGAGTCTAAATGAAAGTGAATGGTGAAGAGGATAAAACATGCAAGTTTTGCGGCACAAAATTAAATTTTTCAAAAATTCCGGTTTTGTTTTCCTTCCCACCCAACTTTCTCATCTTCCATTCCCTCCCCACCCATGTTTTCTGCAAAGGTCCCTTTCAGACACACACTACACTCTTGTTTTCTTCAGAACTTGACTTCAGTCTCACCAAAGTCTGTTTCAGTCCTGAAGAAGGATGTGAGATGATCACATCTGAGCCCCAGAGGAAGGACACTTTGGCTTCTGGCAGGGCATCAATTATAAAGTCAGAACAGATTTTTTTTTATGTGTCACTTACAATTAGAGGAGCAACCTGAGTGATTGATAACGCTTGTACAGGCTTTCCACAGGGGCCAGGTTCACCCAGGTACGGGTTAGCTCCACTAGGAGAGACTGATGGCATTTTATATTGCCTGGGAGATCTGCTGTACAAGCCACAGGACTAGTTTCTTAAGATACCATGTAAGAGGATGCTATGGTTTCCTATATCATCTCCCACTTTTAAATCTGCTTACACTGTATATCAGTTATAAAAGTGATTATTGTTTACTACCTTTGGCTACAAAAATGCCCACTTGCCACTTTAGAGTACAGGACATGCTGAGAAAGAAATTCATTTCAGTTCCTTCTTGTTTATTAGTGGCTTTGTACTTGGGCTTCAGGTTTGGGCAAGGAAATGTTAAATGGAATTCAGATTGCCTAATGCACAACTAAAGTCTCTTTTTTAACCTTACAGACCTTTCTAAAACACATCAGTTTGTGTGATCCCTGGAGAGCATGTGACACCAAAGCCCTGCTATGAAGAGCTTGACTGTGTTTCTCATGCTTTAGACAGAGCAGGCATCAGTGACATTGATACATAATTTAGTCACCACCTTGAGGGTACGTTAAATTAGCAAATTCCCTAATTTGCTGGGAATTCACATAGATGAATTGATGATTAAATAGCTGATTGAACTGAAGAACCCAAATGGAGCAGTTTGTTGCTAATTTAAATGCTCTCTATGTCTAGACCACTCTCCTTGTTACATTCTAATTGACCTAATTATTTCCAAAAACACCCTTTTAGTCATTTCTTTTGCATTTAGATCGTTCCATATGGGGGCTGGATGTGGGAGGAGGGCTGTTCTGGCGTATTCCAACAGCAGAAAGTATTTTAAGCTGTTACTTTGGATAGCAGCAGGCAGTGACTGCTTATGAAGCTGGAGAACTTCACATAGATCCAGGCAGAAGATTGTGGGCTCCCTGCTTGAGCTTTGCTACTGCACAGCCACAATCCAGTTTTAAGGTGTCTGAAGAATGACCACATCTCCAGAGAGGTCTTCTCAGTGGAGTTGTGATGTTAGAGCTCAGACATTTGGTCGAGTTGCTGCCATCTGACAAGTGACTGCTCATTAGCTCAGCTGAGAGGGGCAACTGTTCTAATTATGGGCTTGCTTCACCTCCTGTAAGGGCAGAGGAATTGGCTCTGCTTGTGGTGGGGAAAGCAAGGCTGGGATAGCACCCTACAGCTGCTGTAGGGAGCTGCTGTTGCTGCTTGTAGGAGCAAGCACCCACAGAGTTACCACATCTCAGCTGACATGAGGTAGCTTGTTCACTCGCAGTAGCTGGATCATGCATCTGAGCCCCTGGAGACCTGGGCTTCCCTCACGTGGTAGTATTATCTTTATTTCATAGTGGGGAGGACAACAGCTGTCAGATAAAGGAGAGATAAATGTTAAAACAGATTTCTAGTCCTCTAGATCCTCTGTTCTTAATGTCAGAAAAAAAAGCTCAATGGCCTGTAGATACTCTGCATGGAGAATCCACTGTGGTTGCTGGGAAGCTGTTGCAGTGGTTTATCATTTGTCCTGAAAACACGCTTTACACGGTCAGGCTAAATTGAAAGTGTTTCACTTTCTAGCTCCTGATCCTGTTTTACCTCTGGTTGTTAGATGTGCACCAAAAGTTACATACAATCTTCAGTGGAGCCAGAATGGCCATAATTACATTTAACTCTTCTAGACTGCACTAGCAGATATCAACATCTGTGACCAAAACAGCCTCTTTTTTCCCTCATTTTGAGGGAGAAACTGAGGTGAGGGAAAGAAAAATTAGTGTCTCAGGTCTTACACAAAATTGGTGATGGTGCAAGTAGGGAAATTGGGATAGCTTTGTTAGGAGATTGTCTCATCAGGCAGGAGCATTTTAATCAAAGCTCACACCTTCTTTAGCCTGTCCTTCACTGACCTCATCTGAGTTACTCCTGGCTCACATCTGGTGGCTGAGGGAAGGGAATGAGGCTTAAGATGCACAAAAATGCATTTTGTTATCCCTTTTGGGTGGTGGCCGTTTTGGTTTTTCTCAGCTTTCCATAGCTGGGTATGTGTCAGTCAGATGTTGTGCCAGATGTTTCGCCCAAACTGTCACATAAATGAAGTAGCTGGAGCAAGGTAGGAACACACCTGACTGCCAACTGTCTGCTGACTGTGTTTGGCAGCCTGTGGCTCTGCTCTTCTTCCAGTCCACCTCAGAAGACCAGCCCATCCAAGGGGCCTGGAGCAGGTGGTGACAGCCACAACAACTGTGAGAAGACAACTACAGTGGCCACCCTGGGCTAGGCTGGCCCTTCCCTCACTCCCTTTTCAGGAGTTCAGGACCTGTTGGCAGGGGCTGGTTGGTGTAGACCCATTTAGTGGCAATGCTGAAGACTGAACAGAAGGGCAGTTGCACAACCATGGACAAGAAATAGCATAATGCTTGTTGGTATGAATGATCCTGCTCCAAAAAGCCTTTCAACAACTTTCCTGGTAAAGTTTCTTTTCCCAATCCAGAGTGCCAGGCGGGTGTTCCCTGGATCTGGGGCTTTATGCTTGGTTTTCAGCTTACAAAGCACTGGATGTTTTCTGTCGCGTCAGGCCATGAGAAATTTCTGTCGTGTACTCATTTCTCAAATTAAGTGCATAAAAAGATGGTGCAGGCAGCCAAGTCTCACACAGATCCGGCCGTGTACTGCCAAATCTTTACACGCTGCCACTGACCGATGCAACTGGCAGCCAAAAGTGGCTGCTAAATCCAGCAGCCTCCTCCGGAGGTGGTGCATGATGTGCAGATGCAGAATGTTCCTTCTCTCTGTGTACCACCAGCCAGAGGCTCCCCAGCCTGGCCCCCAGTTTTCTGATCCTTGTTCCCCCATGATACACTGATAGCAGTGAAATGGGTCTTTCCTTCTCCTTGAGACAGTCTCTCCCTTCCCGCCCTTGGATCCCCCAGTTTTTGTGGATTCCTTAAAAAAAAAAAAATTAACCCTTTTTTAGGGAATTTAGCCATAAAAATCAGGGTAGCAGCAGCTCTGTATTTCCTGTGCTTTGTGCATTATTATTCACCACATCTTTGGATGTATCTCAGGAAGATTGTTATTTAGGGAGATCAACCATCACCTGGATCAATATCCTGCATAAATCCTCTGATTGCATCAGTGATCTCTGCCCATCACAGACTTCAACTCCCTCTTTTGGTTCTTCAGGGAGCTCTTTGGTCTTTTCCAGGTTTTCTGTGTCAGTCCTCTGCCCAGTTGCTATGATTGAATTGCAGATAAATTCTTGAGATATTTGCAGATAGCTCTTTCTCTTTTTTTTTTTTTTCATTTGTTTTCACTTATAGCATGGGTTTATGTTTATTTACAATTTTCCCAAAACTTCAGAACTAAAGTTCTTTTTATGTGTGCATAGTACTTTTCTCTGAACAATATTTCTGCATGCAATTAAAAACCCCTGATTCTGTACATTTTATAAATAAAGCCTCTAGACTTATATTTAGATTACAATGATCTCTTGGGCATGAACTGTCTTCCCAGTCTCTATTTATGAAGCACACAACACTACAGTAACAATAAAAGCAATGTCATCTGGTTGCATTCAGACAGTAAAGATCTATCATCAGCTATATCTGGATATCCTCCCTTCATCAGCAGCATGTAAAAAAAAAAAATTGTATGAAAATTTCTCACTTGAAAAAAAAATTAGATTTCCAACAAACAGAAATATTCTTGGGAAATTTCAGTTTTATTTGTTTTCTTGTTTTCACTGGAAAACTGGGCACCTCAAACACCTCACAAAAAGTTCAGTGCAAACAAAACATAGGGGTTTGGCATGGTAAGGTGAAAAAACATACTCCTTGGTTTCAGGCCAGAACTACCAACAACAGAGGATGTTTTTTAATTAAAAATCAAAATTTCCTCTAGCTATTCTTTTGTTTTTCAGTAAAAACTGCCGAACAACATTTTCTTGCCAACTCTAGCACAAATAACCTCTCTTCTGGTTTTGACAACTTCCTTGGGATTATGTTGCTCTATTTCAAGTTCTTCCTTGTTTTCTTTCCTCTACCTTAATGCCAGCGTTGGCACTGAAGCTTCCCTTAATGATGACATAAGTTCCTCACTCATTCAGAATATGATCTAACTCTTTATATAGAGCATCTGTTTATTTATCTGTGGGACATGTGGCTAGAACATAAACTTGAATGAGCTGTGGGAAAGGCCAATTTTAAATATGAAAATAGACTAACATTGGTGTAGTTACAGACACTCGCAGCTCCCTAATTTGATTACTAGTCACAGAAAATGCTTAGATATTCTCATGACAATTAGTATAAACATTATTCTTTCCATTGGGAAAAAATGTTATCATAGCTGGACAAATAAACTGACCAAACTTGAAAATTATTGTAATTTCATTGCCTTTGAAGGCGTAATTCAGTAGTGGTGCTTAATATTCTCAGCTGTCATCAACCATGCAGTAATTAGTTTCAGTTCTAATGAATATTTATTTATATGAACAAGGTATAAGCATTGCAAATATCATATGTATTTGACCACAGTTTATGATGATGATATTGTATGATTGCATGTATGTATTCGTTATTATTACATGAATATTTCATAGATCAGTGTGAAATGTAATTACACCCCAGTATGTTTGCTTAATGTCAGTGTCAACAGTTTGATCAAGATTAGCATAAGACCAAGTGAATTTCTCCATGTGGAACCAAGTTTCTCATCTCTGGTATCAGGAACAAGGTTTTGGGAATCATGAATAACAGGGGCATTCAGGGTACTTCTCTACAGCTTTAATCGCTTGATAGAAAACTCTTCCTCAGCTCAAAGGCAAACATGTGGGAAGGGGGAAAATTAGATTTAGTTTTCTTGAATGTTTAACCCTTGAAGAATCAAAGATACAGAGCTATCAGAGTTATGGAGTGTGGTGCAAAGATCTGCAGTCCTTTTAAAGCTGTTTATCCATCTTCCTTGCTCATTTCAGGAAGAGTCCTAAATACAAACAATCTTTGTATCCTGCTGTCAGTAAGAATAAGATATTGTTTCATCACATGCTAACACCTAAACTCTCTATTACATCAGTTGTTTAAAAGTTTCCCATTTGCCTGAGATGTTGGAAGTTCTCTGTAATCACAAATATCCCCTAAAAATGAAAGATCAGAGAGAAAATAAAGCACTGCTTTCTATTTTTGTCGGTGTTTACTTTGTTCCCTTGTTCACATGTCATGCACGAAACCATTTCAGTTTCCTCTGTTGAGACAGTTTCTCTTGCAGTTTCAATGTCTTTCTCACCGAGCAAGACAGCAGAGAAAACATGTTTTAAAAATAGGAAAATGTGATTGTGAAACCACAAACTTGTGTTTTGTACAGAGAAGAGGTGAAGATGGTCAGAGAACTAATGCACAGAAATTCCTTCAATCTAAGTTTTGAATTGACAAAGTCTTACTAAAGATGAAACTCTTCACTTTTATACTCATACCAGCCTTGGTTTCAGAACCTGTGTACATTTGCATGTAGGAGATGATTTCTCAGTATTATTCAGCTGCATAAGTTCCTTTTTTTCTTTTGATTCCCCAGCTTGAGCATCTTTCACTTGCAGTACTGCTGACCCAAATTGCCCATCCTTTCCGAAAAACTTCTGCTAAGGTCCTAAATCATGAAGATTTCACAGGATTGATCCATCAGCACTGCAATGGTACAGCAGCTCTGTGGGAGTCAGCTCAGGCCCATTGCTGGCTTAGTCCATTTCAATGTTGCTCAGTGTTTGGGGGGTTTTGTAATGCTGATGGAAGGGAGTGCAAGGTGGCAAAAAACCCTTCCCATGGACAACTTGTTTTTCTGATCCTCAGAATTGTGAAGTGTGTGCTGATGTTTTCTACTGGTTGCAATTGACAGTCTCTGAATGATGTATATGGCTTTTTTTAGGACTTGACATTTCCTTGCCTTCTTCCCTGTGCATAAGGCAGAACCGCATGTGTCTGCAAGGGGTATATTCTCACCAAAACTCCCTGCAAGTTCTGCTCCCAGTCCCATTCCCCTCAGCATTATAGACTCAGACAACACATGGATTTCATGGGAGTTGGGTTACAGAGGCATTGGAAGGGCTTCTGAGGTTTGGGGTGAGGAGATACCCTGTGGTGGGAGTCATCTGATGGTCAGCAATCTCTTCTGAGGCTGTGAGTGGTGTGCTGTCTTGGAAGAATTGATGGATTTTTGCTGCTTTTAGGAAATTATTTCATATGGAAAAGTTCTGGAAAAGGAGGCAGGATTTGTCTTTGCCTAAAGTCCTTCTAAGTCATGCTGGTTTATGATGCTGAGATGGTTCCCAGGTGTTTGGACTGAAACCACCAACCAAGGTGACAGTATGCACAGTTTGTCACAACATAATGTGCACAGTGCCTGGCACAGGGTTTGTGACAAATTGAGTTATGGTAAGAGAGTGCCCAGACCCAGTGTCTCTGATATTTCTCTTTAAAGGGCCACCAGCTACCAAAGCCTTAAGGATGCTTGGCAGAGAGATGACAAGAGCCACAGGCTTTCCAGACACTGCTGATTTTGAGAATGTGGAGTACTCCATGTTTCATCTCACATGGGCTGTTTTTCTTGGTGGATCAGGCTGACTTCATCACTTTGCTACCTTGACTCTATCAGCTATTCCCATAACTGCTGCATAGCCAGAACTGTTGTAATTTCAGCTGCTAAGCCCTTGGCTCTTCTTGGTTTTAATCTTCCTATCCATTTTCCTGTTTCAAATCACAAAGGTGCATCCTCATGAAGAACAGTCCTTTTCTCTTTGTACTACTGCTTGTTCTGCAGCTGAATCTTTCCCTGGTGTTTCCCTGGTGCTTTGTGTCTGAGGCACAACACAGAGACACGCAATGCAACGTGCTCCCTCCTTATTAATATAGATTGATGTTGAAAGGAGTGCTGGATGTAAGATTTTAATCAAGAAACTGCAGCAACTTTATGAGCATTATATATCTCTCTTAATTTGGCCAGCAATGAAAATATGGTTGGCAGGAGGAAAAAAGAAAACTCCTTCTCTCTCTCTCACCAGTGTACTTTCCAACATGAAAAAAAAAGGATTTTGAATAAAGTGGCAATATGGATGCATTTGAAACTGCGAAATGTGATTCTTAATTGCTCGTGATTGTCTCTCCAACAACTGGTAGGTTAACCACGGCAGGCTGACAGCCTGCACTAACTGACAATCAATATTGTTGAAGCACAGAACCTTTGCCTGCAAGACACAAAAACATTTCATTTTCAAACACTACAGGACATCTGCTTCTAGAGAGAAAAAGTTGCTTCTTCTCAGCAATATGCACCAACTCGTAACTTATTTTTTCTCCTTGCTCGGAGGAAACAAAAGTCTTCTTTATACCATATCCTTTCCACTAATCTGGCAGCTATCCAGTGTGGGTTTAAACAGATGTTCTGGAAAAAAATATGGCATATACAAATGAGATGGAATCCAGCAATTCAGTCATGGATTATTACAGATATAAAATGTGAAGGGCTAAATTCTTCCCAGATTCACATTCTGTATAATATTTGGCACTAGATATAAGAACAGCACACAAACAAATCATTAATACCCTCATTATAATAATTATTATATATTTAGCACAAAGACCCCAGGCTGGCTCAAACCCTACATGTTAAATACTGTACAGATGCACGTTCAGGCGGAGCAGTTTATTCAAATGGCTGCTTGCACCAAAGACTTAGATATGTAAGTAACTTTCCTTGTGCATGTTTGCAGGATTAAGCCTCACATGTGATTATATTATTGGCAACAATGGGCATTTCTTACTTTCCACGCTGCAGCCTTTGAATAAATCACATAATAATGGACAATTTGATGTTAAAGGGAAAGAATTCGATTCTTGTTGCGTCTAAGGCTACTAAGGGTTGCTACAGGGTTAGAAATTAAATGGTAGAAATTGTATGGACACACTCTTCATAAATATATATTACAAATAAGGCAATGAAACTGATAAATTCATCTTTTTAAATGCTGAAATGCATCATACAGTCTCCTGTTTTGAAGGGCAACCACCTAAGCCCTGAGCTCTGGTAACACTCCTGGGATGACCTGTAAAAGCATCTGGGAAGGAGAGCTTGTACCACACTATGGGCCAGATTCTGGGTGGGACTGAGGGATGCTGGCAACCTTGGGAAAGGCACAGACAAAGAAATTGTCCTCAGCTTTTACTGATATTGTAGGGACAATGTGGTCTGACAGACGGAATAATGTTTAAGAGCAAGCGTACCCTTATGATCTGTGGAGACCTCAGTGTTCTGATGCTCGTGGGGGAATCCTTGTCTCCCATATTCAGTCTGAGCTCCTGGTGGCTGGGACTGTGCCTACCATAACCTGCTTTTCTCCAAATCTTTTATTTTTAATTTTTCCATTTCCAAGTATTGAGCAATGAAGCTCAATACTTATGGTAATAAACTAAAAAAAAAAAAAATTACTTTTTTTGAGTATTCACAAAAGACACGTGATAACTTGATAAAAATTCTGTTTCCTATTATTGTTATTGCTGAACAAAATGAAATGAAAGATGTTGGGGTGATGCCAGGATGACGAGTGGGAGGGATTCACTTGTCCCCATTTTCCTGGCTGCTTTTCCTTTTCAGTCTCTAACTTCTCATCATGTCATGAACTTCAAAAAAGTTACAGGGAAACGAAAGTACAGCAAACTGTAGCTTTTCTACCCCTGTACTTTTTGAAATGAGAGCTCACTTGATGGGTTGAAATGAAAGAATAATGAAAAAGTGTAAATGGGGGAAAACAAAGAACTGGGCAGGTTATTTTTTTCCCCTGGAGACAGGGTGGAACACTAAACATCAGACCTTTGTGAAATCCAAAGATATCAGTAAATCACCATCTGAGGAACATCCCAAACGCAACTGTAAAAGCTGCTGCATTAGAAACACCATGAAAGAAAATCAACCTGCACTTTCCCATGCAGCAGTGTAACAAGTCTGTTCTTCCCTTTCCCCACTGCTGCCTGTTGCTGTGAAAGAGTTGCAAGAGCAGCACTGCTTGAGGCCAGTGGCCTGTGCCAGGGGCAGATGTTCTGGCTCTTCCCCAGATGTTCTGGGAAAGCAGAGGTGCTGGCACAGCCCAGGCCAGCCTGCATCACTGCACACATCCTCCCCAAAACACACAGCCCTCCCAGGATCCTTCTGTGCTCGATGCCTCTGCAGAAATGCTGGTGAACAGCCACATGGAGATGGCTTCCATGCACACTCTTGGGCAATTTTAATAAATTTAGCTACAGAAGAAGGAGCTGAATTGAACATGCAGGCTGACTGCTGCAAACTGCCTGGTTCTGGTTACAAGCTCAAGAAATAGAGGGAAATAACATGCAAAGCGTAGCATATCCTATCTAAGCCAGTGAGCAAGTCAGGCTTAGTGGGTTATTTGATGATATTTGATTCTCCTTCTCTATGAATAACATCTGCAAATATGCTGAGTCTCTTTGGAATTGGTTTTGGTTTAAAAGAATTTGTTATTTAGAGCATTTCAATCAGTCACTCCCCGCCTTGTTGCTTTGGCTGGTCACAGTGTCACGTTTGAGCCTCCCCATCCCGTGCCTCAAGAAACATCATCCTCATAATAATCAGGTGTTTGTTGTGGAAGCCTCCAAAGACAATGGGAGAGAGCACTGATGCTATAAGCCCACTGCTGGGGGTTAGAAATGATCATGATGTTAAAGCAGGGGAAAATGACAAAATTAAATAAAGCAGAAGAGCCAATTTCCGAAACTCTGCTGGCTGCATTTAGATGTCTCAGCAGCAGCCAGCTCAGTGTTAGGCTACTTCATGTGTGTGTCCAGCCCCATGTCAGTGTATCCACATGGCTGCTGTGGCTAGGCCAGTGACACTGGCAGTGTCAAGCCTCCCAGCCATCCCAAAGACTCTTCCTGAACAGCAATGCCTGGTCTTCCTAGGAAGGAGTTCAGGCAGAACTGTTTGTCTTTTCACCCCAATCAAGTCACAGGTGGGTGATGCTAGAAAAATTGGTGGCCACCACACCTTACCTCCATCATCTCCATCACACATCTAGAGGGCTTCTGCAGCTGCCACCCATAGCAGAGCAGCAGCAAGCTTTCTTCCCTGTCTCAGGATAATCATATAAAAAGGCCATCCTAGGGCAGACCAGAGGTACATCAACTCTAGTGTCTTCTCTCCAAAAAAGAACAGCAGTGAGGTGGTGGGATGAATGTAAGAACAGAGAAGTTAATCAGTGATGCTTCCCCAGAATATTCTTCACACTCTCAGCACTGTGTGGCTTTCTAAGCCCAAATCTGTGCATTGCATTTAACACCTTTTGGTGAATTCATTGACCTTGAAATTTTCTCATGGTCCTCCAAACCCGTGCAGTCTTGGCACCCTGAAGGTGCTGTATCAAGGAGATGCACAGTTTAACTACAATCCCATAGAGAATCACCTCCTTTAATTCATCCTAAACCCACAATCATGCTGAGTTTATCTACTGTTCCTGGTTCTTATCCTGGAAGAAAGGAGGAAATGCCTTATCTCCCCATAATGATCTGATTCTGCAGGCTGCTGCCACCCCTCCCTGAGTCACCTCTCACCGAGGCTGCAAGAGCTGTCCCTCTGCAACCACCCTGGGACTACGTGGCCATGTCCACTAGGCAGAACAGCAAGTCTGGGATCTCAGACACAAGCTCAAAGACAGTCTCTTGTCTGGTAAGATCTCAAGCCTCATCTAGGCAGTGTGGCTGAATTAATCAGCACTCACAAGGAGTGCAGGTACCCAAGTGCCAGGCACGAGAGCCAGCAGCGTGGCAGCAGATGGAGCAGACGGTACCCCAGTCTCTGGATGTGTTTAGACAGACAGCACTGTTTTGCAATCATAATTTTTCCACAATTTGCCCAACCTTACCTCCTCTTTCCTTCCAGATTTTGAGGTAAGCAACCTTAAAAGCAGGTCCAGAAGTGGGCAGGGGCTAAAGAAGAAAGTCCCAGAAAAGGCATTTGGGTAGAGAGAGGTGGGAGGGAGGCACATGCCCATACCCACCATCACCAGCCTGCCTGAAAAGAGAACTAATATCATTTGTGTGGGATTTTCCTCCCCCTCCCGCAGATCAAAAGGACAGCAGCAATGCAATCTGCTGTTTGTGTAGGAAATGTGTCAGAAGAAGGAAGGAGGGGATACACATGGGAACATCTGCTCTAAGAAGCCACTTGAAAATTAACCATTTAGAGCCTGATCCAGGGAGCACCTGCCTAGAGTTAAGCCTCAATGACACCAGGGCTGTGCATGGTCATGGCACCATCTTCAAAGTCCTGCAGGAGGATAAGGGTGATAGGTTCTTCCTCAGACTGGGCTTATGTTGGCAGAGTGGAGCCCATCCTGGTGCTGCTGGGCAGGTAAATGGAGGGTCACTCTGATGGCTCTGCTGAAGATGGGAGAAGAGCTGTAGCTGGTCAGAATTCTGCATCTCCATCGAGGAACACCTGGGCAAATGCAAAGTTTGCGACGTGGCTTCCTAAATCACTGGTGCCAAGTGCAGGGCACAGGGGAGACAGAACTTTTTATCTCATTTGTCTGTCAGGCTTTAAGCATCAAACTCTTCCCTTCTATTGCTCTACTTGTTTTCCCCTTCTTTCTGCATCAGCTGGAGCTGGCAGCCCACATAAGAACCCATTGCAGAAAATTAAATGTGGAAGCAGCACATCTGTCTGTGATTATTACAAATGCCCTGGTCACTCACAGCTGCCCCTTGTGACCTTTGCACAAAAACTTGCCACTGGAATAAAGTATTTGCTGACCTGGCCTTGTAACACCACCACACATAAAGATAAGTACAGTGGAGAAACAGAGAAGAAAAAAAAAAGGAAAAGGTCAAATTCTTTCTTCCCTCTGCGTATAAAATTAAAAATCTCACATTGTCCCAGTGCAACAGCGTTGAGCACAAAAGGGAAAAAACAGCCCCGTGTTGTTCTAGGCCAGGTGCCAGAACAACTTGTGTGAGTTTGTGCTGGCAGCCGTGTCCTCCAGCCGAGGGTCTGCGCTCAGCCGCCACCGACCCTTCCTCCAGGTCACTGAGTCACCTTCCTGCCAGCCCCTGCCACCCCCAACCTCCCATGAACTTAGGCAGAGGTTGCTTTTTGTTGTTGTTGTTTGTTCATTTGTTTGGTGTGTGCTGTAAGATGTGTGCCATGATTGTCATTTACTAGCCAGGGTGGCATACGAAGGGCTGCTGTGTCTGTGAAAATGTCAACCTTAACCCGGCTTTGGATGCAGTCCAACAGATCTTTTACCCACAGAAATACTTTTGTACAAGTATTTAAGTCAACAGGAATCCTCGCATGAGTAAAGGATTGTGGGATTTTGCCTTTACCCATCTTTTTTTTCCTATTAAATAAAATGTACCTTTTCCAGCCTTTCTAGAGAATGTCACCATTTTTATCCTTTCACTGTTCCTTGGTGTTTGCCTATTTCCCCAGAGTTCCCTGTGATTTCAGACATCGTTTACCTTGCAATTCCTTTCTTTCCCATCTGTGTTCTACATAAATTTTGTTATTTTTGCCCACCTTACCTGTGTACATGAATCAAATGGGCAATCTGATCTCCAAGTTAGCAGAGAAAGATTGTTTGGATTTCAGCTTCTGCATTAGAACCTACCTTCTCAGTGTTGACTCCACATCAAATGCAGTGCTGGAAGAGCTGGTGGAATTCAGGTAACTCCCAATAACCAAACAAAAGAAATTCCTCTTCAATTAAATTTTTGTTAGAATTGATCTTGAAAAGACATCTGCTTTCCTTTTCTATCCCTTCCTTCTCAGGAGTCTTGTCTAAAAGCATGTAGTCACAAATCCTCTGCCATATTCATCCCTAAGATGCAGCAGAGAACCTGAGAGTATCCTGATTACAAAGGTGTAGTTTGAACATTGCTCTGGACTAGAGCTGGAGGCTATCTCTGCTTCACTTGGCTGAAAACACTTAGCCTTTTGGACTATGGAATTAAAGGCAGGCACGAGCAGCAGCAGCACATCACACCACGTACACTGCTGGCTGCACAAACCTCGGCTCCTACAGTCACCCCAGCACAATGGACCCTCTAGGCACATCATCAATTCTGGCTCCTGAAGGTCAGACAAAAAAGTGAGATGTAAAAACCACAGGGTTTTAGCCCAATGCTACTTCTTCTGCAACTCTCTAAGTCAATTTAGTTTTACTTGCAGTTTGGCCCCTTCTTTGTCTTCTGCAAAGGTGCGTTCCATCTTTGTGCCAGCTTCTACAAAACCCCTTGGTCTGCTGAATGGTCAGCAACACCATTTCCACGACACTGCTCCATTCATCCCATTCTGCTGTGGCCCGGTGACATCCTACCAGTGACACCCGCAGGTCCCTGGCAGGTGATCACCATTCCAGGTTGTTCCCTTCACTTATTAACTGTTATGGGCTGCCCTCCAGGTTAAGTGCAGTGCTGAGTGTCTTTTGCTCTTTAGCAAGTGTCACCAGGTTCACCAGATGAGATTGACACTTTGCAAAAGCGTCGGGAGTACCTCTTAATGAGCCAGTGTTTTTTCCCAAGGCTTTGTACATTTTCTGACATCTGTACCATCCCACTTTATTTCCAAGAGCAAGCTACTGAAATCCTTCTCCTCCCTGGGTGCAGGTGGAGCTCAGGCTGGTCACTGTGCTGCAAGAGGAACTCAGTAACACGATAGCCTGGATCTCAGCCTGCAGCCTGAACTTCCTGATGCAGTGAAGTCTGTTGCTTTGTTGAGAAGCTGTGATGCAGGAGCAAAGTGTTGAGTACACAAGAACGAGCTCTGAAATCAAAACTGTTGCACAAGCAGGGGTCTACCTGCAGCTAAATTCAAACCTACTCAGGTTTCAGGGAGTCTGTTCCCCCTCACTGCACCTTCTTCTCAGTACTAAGTGCTCGTCTTCCCACAGACCCAGTCAGGTGACCAGCTGCAGGTATCCAACTCTGCAGCCACATTCTGGAGCTTAATGTTATTCACATCTTTCAGTGATTCATTAAAACAGGACTTAGACTGCAAGTCTAATTAAGACTGAATTTCCACATTCATTTCCAGAGCAGTAAAAGGCAAGTTATGTAAACTCACAGCAAGTAATTCTTCTTTTACCAGAAGAGCAACATAAAAGTATATAATACATCCATAGGCAAAACAGTAAAAGAGGGGAGTGAAGGTTTTGGCAGACAGTACGTAAGAGAAGGAAGTCTAGAAAGATATTTTTATTTGCATTTCTTACATGACATTCTCTGGACTTCCCCTCCACCTGGAATACATCAGAGGGAAGTGGAGCAACCAGTGTGATGGCTACTGTACAGCCCTGAGACAAAAGCAGTTCATTTTGACTAGAAAAAATGGTCTGTCTTGCTTTCCTCATCCCCAGCCTCCCATTTCTCTCTCCATACCTGGGGCTGGACACTCTCAGAGGCATAGGCTTGGAATTCAGGCTCCCAAAGGAGTCAAGCAGAGACAGCCTGCTGAGCCCAGCTTCTCTCTGCACAGGGCTCCCTGAGTCACCCCAAAATCTCCTACCCAGAGTCACCAAAATCTTCATCCCAGCTCCTCTGACTGGATTGTGAGCAAGGCTAGATTGGGACTGGGGCATGGCAAAGAGCAAGACAGGCCTGTGCTGAAGGGGCCAATACAACAGCACAAAAAGGATATGAGGGTGAGGGAAGAAGAAAATATCCCAGGAGGGTAGGGAATAGGATTGGAAGATGATGCCAGCATGAGCACTCCAAGTTACAGAGGGTGCTGGAGGTGGGAACAGGGAGCTTGGTTTTGATTCTGTACCTGATAAAAGGATAAAGGAATCATGGAAGTGATTGTTGCAGCTATTGGGATGTGTTTGAGAGGGCTGGAATGGGTATCACCAAGGACACCAACAGATGCTGTAGTAATGACAGTCTGACCTGTGTAACACAGGGAGGTTTTAGTCTGGGCAATAGAGAAAAGTGAGATGTTTGGGATTTTCTTGTTATAACTGGTATCTGGGATGCTTGTTTGTTTCTACTCAGGTTGGGTTGATTTGGAAACCCCATGGAAAAGCAGAAGGCAAGAGAAGAATGATATTATATACCACACATGTGGGAAAAGATAAACTCTTTTATGCCCTGAGATTGCTGATATATCTAATGAGAAACACAACATTTGTTCTAAGAACACGTTCAGCCAACACCACAAATCCCAAGAGAGGAATGGATCCTGCATAAGAGACCTTTTGCAGATAGTAGGATAAACATGCCAGATCTCTGCCTTACAAAGCTCATGGCAGTAGTTGGAGGTAAAATTGATTTGTCCTGGGATGAAATGTTTTCTGAGGAACTGCTGCTAAAGTTGTATCAGAACATCTCTAGTATGAAGCCCTTTATTCTAGGTTATATTTTTTGCTTAGCAAGTATTTTCATCCTGAGATTTCCCAGTCCTAATCTAGCAAAACCCTTCTGCAGTATTTAGCTTTCTTCTGGGAGTTACCAAAATAAAGTGCATTGTTAACACAGTGCATTATTTGCTTACAAATAGAGCAACGCCAATTAAATTCTCTCCTTTAATAAGAAATTAGTAACTCTACACTGGACCCTTATTGAGGATACAGCAGCTTCTGATTTAAAGACTTTTGTCTGGGTCTGATAAATTTTATGTCTGGTCCCAAAGCAGACACCAATTTTGTGTCTTACTGTCCACTGGTATTTATAGCCTTTCACTGTCAATCTCTATATATCCTGCTATGAACTTCTATACACCTGTTACTTTATAATGTGGGTTCCCGGGCATTGATAAATAAATTAAAAAAATATTAAAGAGGAAGGAACATGCTTAATTGTATATGAATTTTTAAATTAATTTGGCAAAGAAAATCCAAGCAATGTAAAAATACAGCTGCCAGGGTGATAAACAAGGGTGAAAGGAGAAAAAAAAAACCTCTGAAAGAAGGGTGTGCCTTATCAATGCCATGCAAATTTCCTTCACCATTGCAAAGCAAGAAGCATGCTCTCTTCACTGAAAAAGCAATGGATTTATAAAGGCTGAAAAGGTACCTTCATTTACCACTTCTAGAAAAACAGAACACAGCAGATTGTAAAAAAAAAAAAAACAACCAAAAACCCAACCAGAAGTTAAGGGTTAGGCAAGCTGAGTGAAACTATGGAAGATGAATAACTAAGTGAAAGCTGCCTCCCAGACACTGACAGGGGAGCCAAGGTACAGGTGTGATGTTAAATGCCTGGCTAGCTCTGGCTCAGACAGGGATGTTGCAAGCTCTCACTGCAGAGTTGAATGTGACCTGTGCCAGGGGTACCTCTGCAGAGTCCTTTATGATTTTAATGCATGTTCCGAGATTGATGCAGCCTCATTGACAGCCACGTTAGGGCAATCAGAACAATATGTAATTTATACATGCAGCTGAGTGCCACCAGCCTCTCCATTTGGTAGGATGATTTGACAACAGCCCTGGCTGCTCCAGTGTACACTCACAAATACTGCAGCACACGCAGGGTCTTGTTATCAGGGAGAAATCAGCAAGACAGCCGTAAAACAAATACGACTCACAGAAGCACACTGCTGAGGAGACTGTCTGCAATATATGCTCTGATTAATGTGTGGAATGGCAGCAGTGCAAGTTAATGCTTTCTGGAGTCTTGGATGACATGCTTGAAAAGATTTTTGGGAAAGTCGTGCCCACTTCTGTGACTTGACTGCGAACTGAGAAATCCCCCAAATGCTGACCTTGGATTTGGCTGTAGGGTAAGTGCTGGAGGAGATTGATAATTGGGGCAGCTCCTTGTCTTACCTCCATCAGCTCTGCATCTTTTGGGGTTAAATTTCTCCCTGTTTCACAGGAGGGAATGAAGCATTCAGTCCTTCTAAAGCTCACTGCTGTCTGCAAGGGATAAAACAGCCTTTGAAAAAGTTTGGAAGAACTTCTGCAAATAAACCTCACTATGACCAATGCACTTAAAATAGCTTCAATCCTGCAAGTATTAGACTGTCTAAGGCCCTGACTCTCCCTCTGAAATGCAACTGGACTATCACAAAGAAGATGCCCTATTAAAAAAATAAAAGAACATAAAAGCACTGAAATCGTGTAGAAACAAACACAAAGAGGCTTCTGCCCAACGCGGTGAGAGAGAAAACGATTAAATCACATGAAAAACCTGTTGCTACTGCTTCTGCATCTGGCCAACAAAGAGGGCTAGAGAGGCCCCACTCAGTAAATACCTACTCTTGTTGGATCAAAGGGGTAAGAATGGAAGCGAGTCCTCAGGCTTTATGGACCTGATCCAGTTGGTTTTTCTACTAATTTCTGTGGGCTTTGGCTGGTGTCCAGGCAGCAAAAACAACCAGGAGCAGGGCTAGCCTTGCCTGGCAAGTGGAAGCCCTGCCAGCACCACTGATTTTTACTCTCTCTGCCCTAAAGCTGGGTTTTCTGCCCAACTCTGGAAGGCTCCATAGGCAGCAAAAGCCTTGTTGGAGCCCAGGAGGGTTTCAGGCAGACCCAGGAATGCACACAGCTGCACAAGGATGCCCAGCATGGTTGCTCCCAACAGCTTCCATCAGTCCCCATTCCCATTCAGCCATCCTGAGGTTTGGAGGCACGGTGGCTGTGACTGGAGCAGGAGCACAAGTGACAAAGTTCTGTGTTGGCCAAGCAGCTCTGGCTGGCTTTGCTCCCTCGAGGAAGGACTGAAAACGGAGCCTGCTCTGGGCTGGCTGGGAGGGGGAGCCCTCAGCCTGAGAAGGGCTCAGGGGCCAGGGAGATGAAAGCAGATAGTTTGCTTACCCTGCCGTGCTCTCACCAGGGCTGTCAGAAAGGCAGGAGCTCCCGGAATAAAGTTTCTGGGGCAGTTCTTCCTGTTGCCTTGCTTCCAGTAATGACTTTGTGCTTGTTTACATTAGAGAGTTGTACTACCAGTATTTTATACAACCGTAGCTAAATCAGTACAACACCTGTATTGTACCTAGCGTTGCCTTGGTGTGAAGGTGAGTATAGTATTTCTGAGTCCTGAAAAAGCAAGGCAGAAACATGCCAAGTGGATACTTAGGGGAAATGGGAATGCTGTTGTATTTTCTGACATTTCAAACTCGATAATGACCACAGATTTACTGTGAAATTGTAATTGGTTTCCTAAAAATAAGACACTGCTAGATTGCAGACAATTATACTTAGCTTACAGCACCCAAACAAGAATTTAAACCTTGGTTCTTGTTGCAATCTTTTTTTTCTCCACTTATTTATTAAAGGGAAGAGAGTAAAATGAATTATTAATTACACAAAATAAGGGATTTCTGCCAAGAAGTCTAGTTCATATGAGTACAAAATCCTGCCTAACATTTCCAATGTACAAACACAGCAAAACTCCACAAGTTAGCAAATCCAGAGAATAACTTCATGGAGATTGCACTTGCACTTTGGGGAAGAAATTGCTCCACTTTTTGTAGAGCCTGTGCAGGCTGTGACTGCAGGATGACACAGTCTTTAAAAGGACAGGGCTCCCCAGTCGTGTCTGCCATGGTGGACAAATAGATAAAGCTCTCAGCTTTACTGACCAATGACAGCTTTAACCCCAGGACTTTTAACTCTTTCACTGGAGCTGAGCACCTCCACATTCTGGGCTGGAGTTTTCCAGTTTGAACCTTACAGCTGACAGTATTACCAAATACTGTGATTCTGAGAAGAGCTGTGTGACAATGCAATCATTGATGCTCAAAACCACCCAAATATCCTGGCGTTCACTGCCAATAAGGTTAAACAGTTGAGGTTCATGGGAGAAAAGTGCTGTTGGTGATGCAGACGCTGGCTCCTGTGACAAAGAACCTAAAAATAACCTATCAGGGATCCAAATAAAATTAAATTAAATCTAAATTAAACCTGATGTTTTAAGGTGCTAATGCTACCATTGCAGAAAATTGTGGGGGAAAATGGATTAATAAAAAAAAAGTTGCTATTTTGCAGATATTACAATCTAGGCAAGGCAACCTGGAGGAAGGAAAGGAGTTTCCCTGCTGTACTTGTTGGAGGCTAAAGCACAGTCTGGAGACTCCAACAAGCACCACGCAGGGCGTTCGCAGGGGAGCTCTGGAGTACCCGCGGTGCTCCGCTACCCCTCCATCCCCCAAAAACCTCAACATCCACCTCCACCCGGAGCCTCAACCCACAGCCCCCTGCCTCTGCCGCTCCTCCCGGCGCTGCTGCAGCCCGGCGGCTCTGGGACAACCCACGGCACGACATCCCGGGCTGCTTCCAGGGGAGCCAGAGCCGCTCCGGCAGCCGCAGCTTCCCAGCGGGTTCCGGCGGCGTCTGCCGGGTCCCTCCCGGCTGGGAACCCCGGCGGGAACCCCGCGCCCCGCTCCTGGCAGGGCGCTCACTTCTGATGCGATTACAGCTAATTAAAATTTAAAATTCAAATCAACTATCGGAAAGGTCATCTTGAAAAATCCGCCGGCATTTGGTATTTATCAGCTGGCGCGCAACTACAGATAAACCCGGGGTGGGGGTGTGGGTGGGGGGGGGGGGGATCGCCGCGCCCCTCTCCCCATCCCCTCTCCCCATCCCCTCGCCCCATCCCCGCGCAGCTCCGCGGCCGCGCTGCCCCGGCTCCGCGGCACGTCGGGCTGCAGCGGCCGGGCGGGCGCGCCCTGTCCGCGGCGGCGCAGCGGAGTTGGGAGCGGGACGGCGGCGCTGCCAATGCAGCGGCCGGGAGGGGAGGGCGGCAGCAGCAGCAGCAGCAGCAGAGAGGAGGAGGCGGCGGCGAGGGGGAGGGCGCAGCCGGCAGCGCGCACCGGCCGGCGGCGGCGGGGCTGGCCGGGGCGGCGGGGCCATTGTGTGCTCCAGACGGGGACACGGCCGCTCGCTCCCGCACCCTCGCCCGCACCCGCGGCTCGCAGCAGCGAAAGTATCGCGAGAGCGGCCGGCCGACAACCTGCTCCGCCACAGCCCCGCGCCGCGCCCGCGGAGCGCCCGCGCCACCGCCGCCGCCGCGCACATGCGGACGCCGAGCGCCGCCGCCGCCCGCCGGTGAGTAGCGCGGGGAGAGCCGCGGAACGCGGGGAGAACCCTCCGCCACGCCACACCCCGGCGGGGGAAAGTCCTCCCCGCAAAGTTGGGGAGCGCGGCCGGCGAGGGGGAGATCCCAAAAGCGGCTCCGCGGTGCTTCCCCCCGGCGCCCCCCCAGCGCTGCGCGGAGCCGGGCACCGGCGAAGGTCACCGCGGCGGGCTGCGGGGAGCAACTTTGCGGCGGGAGGTGGGGTCCGGGCTGGGGGCCGGTGGTGCGAGAGTGCCGGGGGGGGAAGGGCTCGGGGCAAGTTTGTGGGATTTAATCGCGGGCTATAAATGGGGCTGCTGGAACTTTAAAAGGCAGCAAGCTGTGGTTGGCTGGTAGCGAGATTTGGAGTAACATATGGCATTAAAAGGCGCACAGCTGGAGGTAGCATTTCCATCGCAGTGAAGTCAGAGCAGCTGACTCTCCAGCTTGCGGTGTAATTAGCAAACCGAGCACTCCTCCTTCCCTCCCTCCTCCTCCTCCCTCCCGCCTGCCTCTCTCTCCTCTCCTCTCCCCCTCCCTCCCGCCGCGCCTCGGTCGCACTCGCTCCGCGCTCCTCCTGCCCGCCCGGCTCCGCGCCCGCGGCCAGCCCCGCCGCGCCCCGCGCAAGGTAAGCGCCCGGCCGCCGCACGCAGCCGCCTGCAGCCCCAGCCCTGCCCTCCCGCCGGCCTTCTGCCGCTTATTTTCCTCCTTGGCTTTTAATAACTTCAAGGGAAACTTTCTTTTTTCGTCCCCCTTTATCCCCCCCGCCCTTCCCGCATGCGGGGCCGGGGCCTCTCCCCCTGTGCCCCTCTGCCCTCCCCCGCAGAGCCGCCGCTCCCCCAGCGCCAGCCGCCGCTGTTTTGTTGTGATTCGGTGCATAAGGACTGAGGATAAAGTTTAAATGTGCGTGTGTGTGTGTGTGCGTGCGTGACGCGGGGAATATGCTTTATTAAAAGATGCCCCAAGTTTGCGTTGCTGGGAAGACAGTCTGGGAGTTGATGCTCTTTTTCTTTTCGGTGGGGGTGTGTGTGTGCTTTCCTCTGCTTAATTTTATTAAAGTGCTTAGTGGGAGAAACAAAGGTTGGAGGGGCTGCTGCTTTACTAGCTTTTGTTTACTTACAATCAAGTTTTTCCTGTTCGGAGCAGGTGCGAAAGGATGAGAAGCATGTTGTGTTGGTTTGGGTTTTTTTTTCTCCTCCTCCCCCTTAATAAAACTATTACAGACAATTAACAGTAAATGTTATCTCCAAGGCTGTTTCTTTGGCTTGGGTTACCAAAAAGCCGATCTGTTTGTTACAGCTGCTAGGAGGCTTTAGTTTACAGTAGCATTCAAGTTTTTCCTGTTTTGAACAGGTTATGAAGGAAGAATGGAGTTTCCAGACCATAGCCGCCAGTTGCTGCAGTGTCTGAGTCAGCAGCGTCACCAGGGCTTCCTGTGTGACTGTACTGTTTTAGTTGGAGAAGCTCAATTCAGAGCTCACAGAGCCGTTCTTGCCTCTTGCAGTATGTACTTCCATCTTTTCTACAGGGACCAGTTAGACAAAAGGGATATTGTGCATCTGAACAGTGACATTGTCACAGCCCCTGCCTTCAGCCTGCTGCTCGAATTCATGTACGAGGGAAAGCTGGAATTCAACAGTCTCCCGGTGGAAGATGTGCTGGCTGCGGCGAGCTACCTTCACATGTATGACATTGTGAAAGTCTGCAAGGGCAAGTTGAAAGATAAAGAATTATGTTCGGAAGAGAAGATTAATGATGAGGCGGCTAGTTTGGAGAAAGCAGAGCATTTTCTAGACGCCGGAGTGCCCCTGGTCCACGAGTTTGACCCAGGAAACAAACAAAAATTCAGCGTTGCAGAATACGAGAGAGCAGCAGGCAAAGAAAAGGTCAGCAGTCACCCCGCCTGGTCCTCTGATCATATAAGTGTCAGCTCTGTGCCGACAGAGGCAGAACCGTGCGCCGCAGCAGCTGGAAAAACAAAGGCTAATGTCAATAGTTCCACAGGACCTTTGTCCCAAAGGTCTGTTAACCATCCCCTGGCTTCGAGTGATGTGGACTGTGCGCTGGATTTGTCTTTCAAGCCCGTGCCGGGGAGAGATTCCTTACACCCCTCCTATGTCTTTGGACAGCTGGCTTCCGACAGCCAGCAGCAGGGTACCGAGCCACTTGTTAAAGATGAACAAGACTTGCTGTCAGATCAGGAGGACAGCGAAGCCAGGAGTCCAGAGAGTCAGCATTTTGGGAATTCAGCCAAAAGCCTAGTGACAGGGTTAGGACACATGTTCGCGGGGAATGGCAGCTCTCATGCCCGAGAGGAGGATATAGATCAAGAGCGAGACGAGAGCGAGGACGACATGGATTCGTCGGACATCTCCTCGGGTGTCCTCGTGCCTCCTGGGCATATCTGCATTTGTCCCCTCTGTAGCAAGGTGTTCCCGAGCCCGCACATCCTTCAGCTGCACCTGAGCTCTCACTTCCGCGACAAGGACGGCTCCCGGACCCGCCTGTCCCCCGACGGCTCGGTCCCCACTTGCACCCTGTGCGGGAAGACTTTCTCCTGCATGTACACCCTAAAGAGGCACGAGAGGACTCACTCGGGGGAGAAGCCCTACACCTGCGGCCAGTGCGGGAAGAGCTTCCAGTATTCCCACAACCTCAGCCGCCACGCGGTTGTGCACACCAGGGAGAAACCCCATGGGTGCAAGTGGTGCGAGAGACGCTTCACGCAGTCTGGGGATTTGTACAGACACATCCGCAAATTTCATTGTGGCCTTGTAAAGTCCTTGGTTGTCTGAGATGTGTGACTTTTGTTTTGCTTTGGTTTTTTTTTTTTTTAAATATCTCCTCCCCCCCCACCCAACCCTTTCAAAACAGAACAGGAAAAAAAAGGCAGCATCTGAATTTTAATTTTTTTTTCTCCCTTTATTTTGTTTTGGTGATATTCACTTCAGGTATATGATCTTTAAAAGATGCAGAGGTATACACTCCAGAGGCCTTTTAATGCAATCCTTCCACCTCTCCATCTCCCCACTTCCCCTGCCACCCTCCCTTCCTAGCACAGTCCTTTAGGTCTTCTCTTGTGCACCCATGTTACATTATTAATGTGAAATGACCTTAAGTAATTCTGCAATGATTTAGCATCAGTTTTCACACTGGAAGTACTTGCTTTGTGGTCAGGGTTTTCTTGGTTTCTTTTTTTTTCTTTTTTTTTTTTTTTTAAAAAAGGATTATCAGCAAATTCTGGAGAAAAATTTGGCTTCCATTAAGCTCCCCAAATGCCCTCTGTGTGTTGCAGAGAAACATCTAAAGAGATGAACTATGATTTAAATACATTTTGGTGTAGAGAAACCTGTCTGCACATTGCAGAGCAGGCAGATGTACTTTTATTTTATAGGACTAGATGAGACATTGAATTGGCCCAAATTTTAGAGGAGTTGAGGATTCCTGGCTGACTCTTTGGTACTGGTCATTTTTTATTCTCTTTATTCCATTAATACTGTTCTGCAATTGGTCCTAAAATCTAAATAAGAAGTTTTTGCCTTGGGACTTGACTTAAATTTTCCCTTCCCACCCATCCTCCTCACTGGGCTGACCTGCTGAAAAGCTGCTTTTGAGCATAAAATGTGGATGGAAAAACACTTTCTGTCTGCAGCATATTCACTCCTGAAATGTTGAAGGATGCATGCTAGGACATACAAAAAAAATTGTATAATATGTGAATATTTTCATTCCCATATCAACATCCAGAGGCTGATCCATCCCCCTTGGAGGGACAGCAGCTGTACAGTGGCCAAATACCCCTCTTGATACCAGGTTTCTGGGGTTTTGTAGTTCAAGGTAAAACATGCCGTGTGCATTAGGAGGTGCCCTGCTGTCTTGCCCAAAAAGTTCGCTGCTATGCTAGAACCAGCAGCATGAAATTATATTTTCTTTTATGTTTATGAAGCTGGTGATTCCCTCTGAGCCAAATTGTGTGTAATTGCTGGTGTTTCCAAGGGGCAGCGTGAAGATGAACTGCTGGAGGGAAAGAATGGCCTAACTTTCTCCCCAAGTCCCACCTTTTCAGGGGCAATTTTTTTTTTTTTTTAGTTTGTTTGTAACTGAGGCTGCCTGTACCTATAGCCAGTTTTACTCCAGATGATTCAGTTTCTTGCCTAATAGATCATCATTTGGTCTGTGCATGTCAGCGGATATCACTTTGTTCCCTTCAAGTCAAATTACCCATTCAAGGTACATGTACATGGGACTGAAATATAATAATAATAATAATATCTGAGGGGTTTGAATGTCCTTCTGCTGCATTAGCATTGCTTCACCAGCTTTCTTGACACTCCTGGAGTTTGTTTTAAAATGAATTTGAAGCGTGTTTTAAAATGAATTTGAAGCACTGGGTTAGATTATCTTTAAAAGTTGTGCTTAAAATACTGTATTGCATCTTATGAAGAAAAAGCTTCCCAATGCCTTTCCCCTTCTGGTCCAAAAACTGAGCACTACCTACATAAATAATATGGGATTGACTTTTTTTTAAAAAATGAGTACTTCCTCTAAAGAAAATCAGGATATACTTGTTACAGCCTCTTATTATTCATCTCTTAAACTATGAATGTACATGTAATGTGAAATTTTGGTTTTATTTATAGTTTTGGGGTTTGTTTTCAGTTTAATTTCTCAACTGTAAAATATTTTTGCTGAACCTGTTACATATGAAAGTTGTGGGAGAGTACTGTATCTTGAACATAAGTGGCTTTGGTACTGTGGTCTTATTCTACTTAATCAGTTTTTTCTTTTTTTTTTTTTCTTTTTTTCTTTTTGCTGTGATTGGAAATAGCACTGAACAAAATCTAGTAAAATTAAGTTATTTTTCTTTCTACTAAAATTAAGTTATTTTTTTCTCCTGAAGATACTTGATATAGTATTTATTAGATTTTTTTTGGTTTTGTTTTTGAAGTGGAATTATTACTGTTAATCTATTTCAAAACTAGTTAATTTACACTTTAAATTTTATAACAATGGGTTTTGCATGTTGAGCAACATGTAAAGAGTTTAATGTAGAGTCAGCATTACTGAAGCTGGTAATCTTAATTTTGTATTCTTGTGACACTTTTGTTTGCATTTCAGTCTTCAATTACTGTTTGTTTTTATTTTTTATTAGAAGATCGTATAATAGGATGTGCCATAAGAACATCATTAGCAGATGGAGCAGGGAAAAGTTGAAACAAGTTTTTGTCTGATCTTAGTATAGAAATAATTCATTAAACTGATGCTATGAGCATGCTCTGTGCTGCAGTGAATATGGGGCAAAAGTTGTTTTTGGGGGTTTTTTTTAAGCAAGGAAGAAAAAAGACTTTCTCATTCTTGACTACATCATGAGCACGCTGTTCTCACAGTCCGGTATTTGTGTTCCCACTCCTCATAGCTTGAATTTCTAAAGTAAAGAAATGTTTGCACTTATTTTTGTTCTTAAGGTGACTTTTTTTTGGCTATTTCTCTGTGTGTCTCTTATTTTTAAGTTGCAATAGCTCGGAGCATGTTTTCAAAATGGTCCATGGCTCTGCAGAGAAGTACTAAAACATGGCACACTTAATGCTTGTCTCTTCATAAACTATTTCTCTGTGGGGTGGTTGCTGTCTCCATAGGGAACAGTCCTGCTCTTCATTTTAAACACTGGATTTGTCTTCTACTACAAACAAATACTGTGAAGTTAATGTAAAAAAAAAAAAATTGATATTTTTAATTGTTTTTAATCTTGGTGCAGTTCAGATTAAATATGTATATTTAAAGACACTAATTTTTGTGGGAGAGTTTTATAGTATACAGTATGTAGAAAAGCTATTGGAATGGAATATATTTTATAAAAATGTTCTATCACTGTTTTATAGTGAACTATTTTTCCTTCAGTGTTAGTGTAATACTGTTAGTCTAGATATGACAATCGCAGGAAGAGTGATTCAGCCTACTGTTAGCGCTTAGTTTTGTGTGGAGTTCTGTTTGCAACTGTATTGGTATGTGCTGTACAATGTGACAATCGTGACTAGGATTGTTGTCTTTATAAATTTACATGAAATAAAACGTGCTAGAATTGTAAGCTTGAGCCTCCTACCCCCTTTAGCAGAAGGGGCGTGGTGTTTGGGATTTTTTTATTGCTTACTGCTAATGATTATTTTAATTACAACTATTTTATAATTTGCCGCTTAAAAGAAATATTGTCTACTCTAATAATTTTTTTCTTTTTCAGGGCCATCTGGAATTTTAGGCGTGTAAGGAGTTGCTGTGTCTCAGTCAGAGCCTGACTGAGCATTTCCTTAGTGCCTGGGCTGAACCTAGCCCAGCACTTCTGCATTTTAATCAGGGTTGTTGGGCTGTTTGGAGGGGCTCAGCACTCCCTGGATGCTCCAGGGAGCCGTGGGCCAGCAGCAATGCTGCTGGTGGCCAGGTGACAAAGCTGTGAGTGCAGGGCTGGCAGGGTGTGCCCTCGAGGACAGCCTGGCACCCTCGGGCTGATCCAGCACAGCACTGGCTGGCATGAGGGATTCTCTGAAGTGCTCAATCTCTCCCAGCCTTGGGGAGCTGAGCTCTGACCCACTCCTACTGATTTCTGCCATAATCCTTGGGCTGATTTTAGCAGGAACTGGGATTGGGAGTGAGAAGGCACAAGCTGTCCATGCTGGCTGCTCCTCAGGGGAGGGCAATAAGCTGGTGGGGAGATTTGCACCTGAACCATGAGCATTGTGTCTTGTCTTTCTTAATTATTTGGAAGCAAAGGATCCTGGCAGAATTGGACTGCCTCGAGATGGTGCTGGTTAAAAGATGGGCAGGTTACAGTCAGTGCTGGTGTGGAGGCACAGCTCTCACTCCCCTCCTGCTACCACGTAGCTGCTTCTCTGCAATCATCTCAAAATAGGTGGGTATTTCTTGCCTTCAAGCATGTGTCCTTCCTTAGAGATCCTGTGCCTCCATCCCCATCTGTGGGGAGGGCTGAAAGCTGCTGAAGATACGTGGTGATCTGCTGCAATGTGGTGAAGTGTTAGAGACTATAAATATATATATTTCTTTTTTAGGGTTTTTTTTTAAAATTTCTACCACTGAGAGATGGGTGTCCCTGCACCTGCTTATTTGTGGCACTCTGTTTCCACTCTTTTCTGCTGTTGTGAATGTATTGAAGAACATTGAAAGGTGTTTTATCTCGCCCCTGCCCCTTCCAAAATTAAATAAATTTGCCCAAATCTGAGTGTGGTGCTGGGGAAGAAGGATGCAAAAGGCTTTTCTTTGAGGGAGAGGGTGCTCAGAAAGAAGCAAGCTTGAAGCTAAACCTGGGAGGTGGAAGGCTTGCAAACAGGCTATAAATAACCGTGAGTAGATTGAGGAGAGCAGCCCACATCTCCTCTGGCATGGGCATGCTGTGCCCATTTTCTTTGTTGATAGCAATTGCTAATGTGAATTCTGGCACTCCAAATCCCGATGCCTGTTGTTCTGATAACATAATTAAATCTTAGGAATGTGAAATATAAAAAGCTTTGAGAAGGAACCAGGCCACTAAGCGGATACTGGGAAGGGGGGTGTGCAGGCTGTGTATGTACCAAATAAGCAATGGGATTGCTCCAGGCAGGATTCCCTGCCTGCCAGCTCATGGCCACTCTGGGAATGATTCTGTGACCTGCAGGAAAGGGGGTGACCCCCAGGAGCATCTGCTGTCCTAATCCCATGCTGCAAGGACTGTCATCTTCCAGGATTACAGCATGTCATGGGCTCCTTAGGTTGGCAGGGGTCAGCCTTGCCCATGCCAGCAGCTTGGGTTCCTGCTGCCCTTGCAAAGCCTGCTCCTCCTTGGGATGAGTGTTGGGAAATGGTTTTGTTTATTTTTAGCTTTTGTTTTGAAGTGCTAAGTGCCTTCTGGAAGTGGTCTGGCCTTGGTAGGCACAGGGGTGGCTGTGGCTATCCGGGTGCATCTGGCCATGTGTCACCAAATGCTGCTGTGCAGCTGCAGACCACAGACAAATGGCTTTTTCCTGGATTAGGTGATGGGGCCTGGGTTTGGACCAAGTGCCTCCCAAGCACCAAGGAGAGTTTATGCTGACCCATGAGAGTGTCTCTGGTGCTGTTAGATTCTACACTGTGGGAAGCACTGTGTGGGTGGATCTCATTTATTGCTTAAATTGATTGAATTCTTGCATGAATTTAATGAGGGAGGTCCCCCATGAGAAGTAAATGGGGTAGAGAGATCTTTGTATTGCCCAGCTGGCTGGTAGTGCTGTCACCTTCCAGCTTCTGCTGTGCTGGAGGTCAGATTGTGCCACCCCGAGCTTCGCTTGCCCACGAGTGCCTTTCTGCACCAATGTGCTGAGCAAGGTGAACAGCAGAACATGAAACAGCAGCTGTTTTCTGAGGGAATCAATGGCAGGTGTGACCCAGCAAAACAGCCTATGTAGGACAAAGCTGGGCTCAAGTGAAATGGAGTCAAACCTACAGTGCAGTTGGTGTGTGAAAACGCCTTGTCCTGGGAGGAGGAGGAGGAGGAATCATGAGCAGAGCAGTGACCGACTGCCTGGAGAACACTTTATCTCAAATTACTTGGTGTTTTGTGCTGAGGAGACCCGTCTGGAAGTGCTGCAGGTTGAGCAGCTTTGTGCAAGGAAATGTCTCCTACCAACCAGACCGAGGGATTCCAGGCTCTTCCTTTTCAGAGGTGGGATGATGCTGCAGAGGGATGCCAAGTGCTTTCCAAGCAGGCACCCTCTGTATGTGCTCTGCTCTTCCTGACATGCTCTTTTCATCCCAATTAAAAAAAAATAAATAAAAATTTGTTTAACAGGAGGAGAGTGAGCAAACACATGGGTTATTGTTACCTGTTTCCTGTTTGTTGTTCTCTCTTGTACAGCTGCTCGCTTCTGTACACAGCTGGCTCCCCTGCCCTTTCAACATGATCTGTTGCAGAAAACTGAAGTATTTGCCAACCTCGCTCTAAAAAACCCCCTCAAACAATGAAACACAACCACTTCTCCTAAAGCCTTGTTAAAATTCTTGGGCCTTTGTGCATCATCTTCCTCCGTGCCCTACCCCAGCTAGAGGAGCTTGGTACAGGTGGGGATGAAGGCTGATGCTCCCAACAGCAAAGCAACCTGGGCCAGGCAGTGCTGCCAGCATTTTCCAGGGGCAAAGGGTGGGCTCTGGCATCCCTATGGGTTTTTTGAAGGCTTTTCCCAAGGCGGTTTTAAACAATACATCTTGTAGATGTCAGGATAGAATTGCAAGGAAATGGATGTTCTCAGTCTTAATAACACAGGAATTCGGGAAAACAAAAGTTCAAATGCCGACCTTATCCACAGGTTCCTTATCCCCCGGGATAACTCAGCCCACACACTAGGTACTCTCTGTTCCCCAACCTTCTTTATCTCCCTCTCTCTTTCTGCGCTATCCAGGTGGTGTTACGAACCATCTGCTGCAGTGATTCAGCAGAATCCATTTAGCGCTTTCCCAGAGAGGCCAGCATCTGCCAGGCAAGGGGGAGACCGTGGGGAAGCCCGGCACATCTGCCACCGTGTCTGCGAGCGAGGGTCGGGGTCAGCCGCACCTCCTCGGGCTCTGTGGCTGTGCGAGCCTCACCGCCCCGTCGGGGCTCGTCTGCCTCGGCCCGGGTGGTTAATTATCAAATGGCTGGTGTGGCTTTGGGAGGGAAGGACTTGCCTTGCGCTCTGCGATGTTCTGCGGTGTCTGGCCCGGCGCTTGGCAGGCGCTGGAGTTCCTGGCTGGCACAAGATGGGAACGAGACGGTGCCGTTTGCGTTCCCAAGGTCGTGCTGAGAGCGCTTGGACTGAAAAGCAGCAGTGTGTGAAGCTCTCCGAGGTGGGGGCAATAAGGCAGGTCCAGCCCTGAAGGATTTTGCAGAACAAATGCTGTGTGGGGCAGGAGGGGTGATGCCAGTTCTGCCTTGGGTATCACACATTCCTTGGGGTAAGAATTTGCCTTGGGGTAGGTGTTCAGGTGTGAGAATCACTCGAATTTTACTCTGGGATGGGGGGAAGATGATCTTCCAGACAACACAAAGAATTTAATTAGCAGTGCTGACTTCCCAACCTATTGGTAAGAGTCAAGTAATGCTCGGCAGCGACTGCCAGCAAATTCTGAGTCAGTATAAAAAGTAACTACCTGGCAACGTGTTTTCAATGCCTGTACGTATTTGAGCCTCTGGCAGGAAACATAATAGATCCTGTGTTCAAAAATCCATCACATCTGTGCAATAGGTTATGGCAACCAGCACTGAAAAAGGACAAGGAACATTAAATTTCCCCTTTAAGGGAAGATGTCTTTAGCTCATGGAGGGCCAGTGACATTTGGGGGAGCAGAATCTCCTCTCTTCCTCACTCTGTAAATTAAATAAAAATATCTTTGTTTTAGTAGACTAGGAGTAGTCACACTGACTGGGGTTTCAACCCTTCTGATGTCTAATCAGCTGTCAGAAGAAGCTGCTTTCCTTTTAATCATTTCCTCAGAGAGGTTTTTATACATCCAACAGTTTTGTTTCTGAAAATGTTTTGTAAGCAAACCCTTTCACCATGTTGCTGTCAAAGGATAGACACAAAATCCTTGGCACAGGAGGGGAAAAGACCATGTCTGGGAATCTGGTCTGCCCTGCTCCTGGTCAGAGGCAACTCAGCGTTAGTTTTACCTCAGGAATATGTGTCTAATCTGCTTGTAGGAACCTCCTTGGGCAGTCTGTCATGTCTGTCATGATACTCACCTCTTAGCTTAGAAAGCCTTTTTTTTTTCACCCTAATATCTAGTGCAGGTCATATGCTCTGATGTTTTACGTTTTTAGGTGGATAAAGAGGCAGGCTCTACTGGCAGTGTGATGACTGAGGTGTAAAAATGGTCTGTGTGGGGGACTGACCCAGTTTATAAACTAGACCTGGATGCAATCTTGGGCAAAGCAGCTGAACAGCAGAACAAGCTTATTCTGAAGCCCCCTGAGTGTTTTATTTCACAGCCAGGAAGGTGCAGGAGGCCCCAGGGCATAAGCTGCTGTCTGTAGGTGGCCAGCATGAGAAGCAGGCTGTTGGGTTAGTGCCTGCACAAGTGACTTCTGCAAAACGTGCAAGGCTAAGGCTGCATTTGTTCTTCAGGACACTCTTGAGGACTGACCCCTGCTTGGCCAGCAGTAGCCTGTGTTCTTCTGGGCCTTGTCTTAGGCTTTGGCTTAAGGTAGAATTTTGATCTCTTTTTAATGAACACAAATTCTTAGAGGTGTAGGGGGGAAACCCCAAGTGAGGTTGTCTTCCCTTTCTTCCAACTGATCCTCTGGTTCTGACTTCAGAAATAACCTCATTAGCCTCTTGCTAATGAAAGTAATTTCTCCTGCATTAATTCAAAAGGAGGGTATTCAGATAGACTGTGGTAGGAAAAGGGGGACAGGGACCAGGTTACACCAGGGGTTATTAACCTTGTGAGACCCACTGGGCTGGGGCTGAACCAGTGTGGGACAGTGTAGCCTGTGGTGGTATTGGCAAGTGAATGAGGTAGTGAACGTGAGGGTCCTTCCTGCCTTTGGTCTGCTATGATCTGAATGCTTCAGCTGGCAAGAGTGTGGTGGAGAAACTCAGTGCTGGAGGGAAAAGGATCTGGGGCTGCTGGGGGAATGCAGAGCAACACCTGGTCTGTGAGACCTGGAGGTGCAGGTGGCTGTATCCCTGCTCTGCTGTGGGCTGATGGAAGCGTGAAGCAGGATTTATCAGTCCTGCTCAGTCATCCCCTGGTTTGGGCAGCACTTTGTCTCCTGGTGCTTCTCCTACACCTGGCAGAAAACTTTCAGCTCCATGCCTCACAGGGAGTGTGGGAATTTTGCTTAAGCTCAGTTTACCCAGAGGATGGAGTTTTGCTTTAGGTGTGAAGCAGGTTTGAGGGAGCTCTGTCGAGCCACTCAGCTGAAATCCAATCCTAGTTTCAGTGCCATGAAAGTGGAGTACTGAATTCCATTCAGCTCCATGTATCCAGAGGTGGTACAGCCTCGAGCATTTGATATTGTCTTGTCTGGACCTTTTCAGAGCTGGGGAAGGAAATGAGATGGAGTCAGTGATGCCATTCAGTGCAACAAGCCTGGGATGGCAGCACTTGCCCAGGAGGGATGCAGGCTGACCTTTAGCCTTTCACAGCCTTTTGGAACTTGACCTTGATGTTCTCAACCTTACCAAGTGCCTCATTGCCTGGGTGTAGCCATCAGTGTCTGCAGGTGGCTCTCCATCCCCTCCTGCAAGGACAAGACTTGTCCACAGAGACAGAGCAGAAGAGAGCTGGGCTCTGCACCCATCAGATGAGAACAATTTTGGGGAGGTCACAGTCTGAGGTTGCGGACTTGAACAGAAAAGGTGTGATCATTTTTGGAGCAAAGAGCAGGGCTCTGACCCTGTAATTATGGTGGTAGTGCTGCTGTTTCTTGTTGCTGCTGTAGCAGGACTGAGGTGCTCTGGCTCCCAGTAGCCCCAAATTCCAGCAGGGCAGACAAGCTGCAATGCTTCCAAATGCTGCATTTAACTCTTCACCATCAGCAGAATCAGAAACTCTTCTTTCCCCTAAAATTAGGGTAAAAAGTCACCCGTGACTTCCAACAAAAAAAACACCTGTTTTGTTGGGCTCAGCTTTTCTAAGCCTTGCTGCTGGTAAAACCAGAATTTAAAAGATCAGACAGCACTTTGTTCTACAGTATTTTCGAACATCAAAAGATGCCCAAACTTACTGAGCCCTGCTCTGAAGTTCTGTATGAGCACAGTGACTTCCTCGTGGTGTTCACTGTGCCTCCAGTAGCATTCTGGCAAGTTCTTGCAATGCTTTATATTCACCTTCAAACCAGAAGTTCTAGCTTTTTGTTTCATTTATTTCAAACTCAACAAAAAATGTCAACTGCTTTTGGAATATGGAAACGTAGGAGATTTATCTGGGAAATGATTTTTCGAAACATGCCTTTTAGTGTGTGTTTTTCTCTGCTTACTGGGTCCTCTGGGTATGCAATGTGGCTGTGCACAGCTGATGGAGCACAGGGGAGTGTGGGAAGGTATCAGGAATGTAACTACAAAACCTGAATTTGTCCCCCAGGATGATCTCATGCACAGTCATGATATCTGGATCTCTTAATTCTCCTCTCAAGCTGACATATCTAAAAGCCTTGTTGCTAAAATGTCAGTGCCGGGAGTTTCCCTGGGAGAGCCTGTCTCCACATCATGACCTGGCACAAACTCCCTTAGCTTTTACAACTGTGTGGTGTTAAAGGGTTCTGTGGAAGGAAAATAGATGTAGTGAGAGCTCTTATTGCATTGCTGGCTTCTGGCACTGCAGCAAAAGCTGACTGATTCAGTCGGTTTTAAAAAATGAAGTCTGATTTTTTTTTTTTTTTTTTTTTTAGGATTTTTTTCCCCCTTTTAAATTTGCTAAGGAAAGTATTAGATTGGCAGCCTTTCAGTTAAGAGCCTCCAGGTTTGCCATCCCCACAGATTCTCACGTGTGGAGGTATCAAATTGCAGAAAATAGCAAGTGCCTGCATTGCTGGCTGTATCCTGCGAGGCTCAGCCCTGGCGGGGCAAACTCCAGCTCAGTGGTGCAGAATTTTGCCCACGAGAGGCTGCTGAACGGGCTCTGGTGTTGCACAAGGTCCGAGCAGGCAGTACCTGCAGCCTCTCCCTCTTCCTTGTGTACTTTGAAACCCCGAGGGAGGGAGAGCGGGGAATGAGTAAGTCATTGGGAACAGATGTTGCACAGTAGCAGCGAAACAAATATTTTGTGTTTATGCTACTTCCATTCGAGGGTAATGCTAACACCGATGTGTCTGTGTTAACTTGCCCTTTTCTCAGCAGAATCTCAGCAGACCATCGGGATTGGCTCCTAATAAAAGTCTGCTTGGAGCAGGGTGAGTGCTGGGCTCCTGAATGGATGTGTTTGGTTCCTAGTTCTGCAAAGCGTGTTGCTTATTCCCTTCTATGTGTCATTTCTTCCCCTGCCTGACCTGTTTGCTCTCCCCCCGCTGCCAGTGGCAGTTTGCTTTGCATAAGGAGGAAAGGCACTACCCAGAAGGGCTCCAATTTTCCCCCCAAGCTTTTATTTATTTTTTTCCCAATGGAGTTTCTGTGTAAGAAGCAGATACCCTGGTGGGTTTAGTTTTTCTTCTTCTTTTTATTCTTTTTTTTTCTGAAGAGACCTGCCTGTTCCTCTCGAGGCTTTTTCATGTAGATATGATGGGCTTGGGGTGCACAGCTGCCCCACCATCCCCTTGTTCTCAGCTCAGAAGGCTGGGAAGTGCCTGGCTCCCCAGCCCTGGAGGATATTATCCCCGTGGCAGCATCTGGCTCTTGGCAGGCTCTGTGGGCAGCAGCACTGGCAGGGTTTGGAGTTCCCTTTTAGCTTTGTCGTGTGGTAATCTGTCAGTTGGCTCTTCGGGCTCCCTTGTTCTCTTGTGTGCCTTTTCTTTTTGACAAACCTCTTCATTCAGAGCTGGTCAATGAGAGTTCTGAGAATGCTCCCTGGAATTGCTATCCACAAGGCATTTCTTTTACTTTGCTCCAAAGAGGGTATTTTGGCAAATCTTTGTTTTATGATAACAGTAGGGAGGAGGAAAAAAGGCTGATTGAGTTCCTGGTAGCTCGTGGAATCTGTTAGTGTCAGTGGACAGGATAATTTGCTCAGCTGACTGATTATTTACAGTAACCCTAAAAGCATTGCCTCCTTCCCCAGGAAGGAAGCACTGATGGTTTTAAACAGCAAGAAAAGCCTTTAAACAAACCAAGAGTAAAAAACAAAATGCCAGTTCTGTTGCTCCTCTTGAAAATGAGTTGTTTTGGGGACGGATCCTCAGCTGAAGTAAATCCCACCTGTCCCTTGGATTGTGTCACTGTGCACTGTTTAAAAACCATCCCCCAAGGATATTATTATTATTTTCTCCATGTATGAATAAGCCACTTACAAGGCATAGCTGCTATATTACAATTTCCTAAGAGGTGCTGGCATCTGGAGAGATTACATTCCACTGGCCCCTGGGATGGAAAGAATGAGTTCAAGAACAAAGAATGAAACTCTCACTTCTGCACTCAGAAATCCAATATTCACCGAAGGGTAGGGGTGAGCCAGTAACTAGACCTCGATATTGCCACTGCTTGGTGCAACCTTCCTCTTTCCTGCCAAAACCGGGGCTGCACTGAACCATCCATAAACTTAAGCTTAACACTACTCAGGCTGAACTTGGTGGGTTGCGAGGGGGGGGGGGGTAAGGAGAAAAAGAAAAAAAATCCTCTTTGTGGTGAACTTTGCGACACCGCAGTGTGTAGGATTAGCAGCTCGGCGCTCCGGTGTCTATTTGCAGGACTGGCACGGTTCACGCCGTGGTCTTGGCAGGCGAGGCGCAGCCCCGGCACCTTGCTCTGCAGAGACACCTCTCTGGGTGGGAGGAGGATGCTGAGCGCCTGGCTGCCTGCCAGCCCGCGTCGAACCGCCACGCAAATTGCAGTGGAGCTGCAAAGGAACGGAGATCGCCCACTCCGAGCAGTCTGTGCCATCGGCTGTCTGGCAGGATTGATGGTTGTCACTACCGAACGCTGCTGAGCTGGAGCCAAAATCAAATGAGTGGATGTCCTCGTGAGCCTGCTTGGGGGAGAAATGAAAAAAAAAGAAAAGGCAACTTAAACTAAGAAGTTCTTTTCAGTTTAGAAACTGAGCTAAAGAGGCTTGTTCCATTTTATAATAGCTTAGCTGAGAAGAAGGGCTGGGAAACCTTCCTGCTGCATGTGGAATTGGAATGCCACAGGTTTTCAGCTGTCTTTCCTTGGTACTGATTTTTAGCAGAGGAGACTCTGTCAGGAAAGAGGGAGCATCTCATCTCATGTTAAACTGTCCATAGGACACAGAGGAATGTTTAACCAGGGCCAGCCCTGATCTTGACAGCTGTGGTGTAATGTTGATTGTGGCAACAGGGGATGGGCTGATGTCCTTTAATGGTTTGCCCTGTTCCCACATGGACAACCAGCCCTGGGCATGCTCTGGGTCATGATTGTAGCAGTGGCTGATGCGTGATGATGGTGAAGCCATTGGTATAACCTCCTTGGCAAATCATAGCATAGTTTGTGTTGGAAGGTAACTTTAAAGATCATTCAGTCCAACCGTCCAGCAATGAGCAGAGACATCTTCACAGAATGGTTGGGGTTGGAAGTGACCTCAAAGATCATCCAGTTCCAACCCCACTGCCATGAGCAGGGACACCTTCCACCACACCAGCTTGCTCCAAGCCCCATCCAGCCTGTCCTTGAACACTGCCAGGAATGGAGCATCCACAGCTTCTCTGGGCAACTTGTGCCAGCGCCTCACTGCCCTCACAGTAAGGAATTTCTTCCCAATATCTGATCTAAACCTGTCCTCTGTCAGTTTAAAACCACACCTCCTGTTTTTCCTATTGCTATTTGCCCTTTTATCTGATCCTCAGCTAGGTCAGGTTGCTCAGAGCTCCATTCCAACTGACCTTCAATGTTTTCCAGACAAAAAGAGGGGACTTAGATTCCTGAATAACACCTGAGAGGTGTTACCAAAGGAATTTTAGAAAATCATGGTAGAAACTCAGTGTTAGAGCTTGGTTTGCCTGTAATGGCTGAATTGAGCCAGATTTACACCAGGAAAGCAGAGATGAGGCCCAACCCCTAGCATGGGGTCTGCTCACCTGTCAGTCTTCAAATGGACAAAGAAGCAACTGGACTAACATATCCTAAGGGATAAGAACAACTTGGAAAATGGAATGCATTAATCTCTGCTCCTTCACCTCTTGAGAGAAGGACAAAAGGAAGGAAAGTGAAGGCGACAGCCGGAAAGCAAGCCAGAAAGGAAAGAGTTGTGTTTCCTTTTCTCCTCCATGTTGAAAAAAAAAGCTTACTCTTCTGCCTGCTTCCTCTTTCCTTCCCTCATGTCCTTAGTGTGGTAAGACAGACAAAATGAAGTGTTTTCCTTGACCATTTGTGTCAACTCCCTCTCCTGGGATGGAGGTGCTGTGGTGCTGCTGCTCCCTGGGGTGAGGAGTGCTGGGTCTGGTCCTGCCTCTATTGTTGTTCCTACTGGTACTGGTAATTTATTTTTGGGGAGTAGATCTGAACTATCCAAATTAAATCAATTGGCCCTGCTAGAAAAAGGTGCAACACACTCATGAATTACTTGAACAGATGTGATACTGAAGGGTATCTTTGAGCCTGCTTGAGCTGAGGAAAAGCCTCCTGCCTGGTGGCCTCTCCAGGATGCATCCTTTTGTTTTCTTCTGGTGTGACTTGAAGGGACTGATTCTGACAGGGAGGTACTGCTGTGGGGAAATCCTTGTGCCTGCAGTGGGGAGCAGTGGGGGGACAGGGTGCACCTCCTTCTGTGGCATCAGCAGTGCTCACATTGTTCATTCCTGGAGGGACACCAAGCTGCAGAGCTAAAATGCATGGTTAATACTGGCTTGGCACATAGGAAGACTGTGGCTACAGTGAGGTGAACCTCTTCTTTTCCTCAGAGCTCCTGCCCTGATGGAGTTTGCCCAGCAAACTCCACTCTTCAGATGGGCTATAAATATTTAAAGGAGGAAGCAGAGGAGCCTGGCCATGCCAGGCCATCACTTCCGTGACTTACAAACCTAAATTACTCACCTAAGCTGAGTTCTTGGTTTGGAGGGTACCTAAAGAGCGTGGTCAAACATTTCCCACCTCCCTGAGCAGGCACTTCCTCTCTCTTTTGGCTTCAGGAAGGATGCTCACCCCACACCATCTCCTTCCTCAGTCTGGTCCCAGGTTCAGCCTGGCTTTGCAACCCTGCAGACACCTTCAGCCTGAGGAATCCTTCCATCTCATCTTTGCTTCAAAGAAAATCATGTCCAAGTGTTGTGCCTGTTCCTGGGCAGGCTTGTGGAGGATTAACTGGCCACTTGTTTGTGTCTGGTCAAGGATGTTACTTGGTTTGATTCTTTCTCCCTCCCTTTTCCCTGTTAGCCCAATGGTACCTTTATATTAAGCAGCACAAGAGAAGAATAAAGATTTAAGCTCATTTAACCTTGAACACAGCCATTAGTTAAGCAATTAAAATTAAAGGGTGAGTTAATGGGCAGTGTCAAACATTCGGAGAAACATCTGTTGTAATAGAAGTCTGCCTTTTAGTTGATGAATAATTGATCCTCTGTTTGTCAGCACCTAAACCCAGGCGAGGCAGGAGCACTGGCACTGCCAGGGCATCTCCAGTGCCCCCCACCCCAGGCTCCAGGAGAGCAGGAGGACCCAACCACCACCACTTGGAGGTACATTAGGAAAACCACCTGCATTGCACCCCCTGTGCTGAGGCTGTCCCTGCTGGGTCTCTTGCTTAACTGGGATCAGACATGTTATTTCAGGTCTAGAGGAATTGATGGTCTATTTTTAAGTCTTTATTAATGCATGTGTGGCTGGATGTGGTGTCTGGACACCCATAGCCAGGGATGTAGATGACTCAAACCGCTTTGAATTGAATCACTGAGTTAAATTTACTTGCTTTTTGGCAAGCAGTGGCTGTGAGAGAATGTCTTCACTAATGCATTGAGGGCAGTACTGTGAATACAATCCAGAATTCGAGGGGTAAAGAGCAAAAAGTGTTTGTTTCTTGGCTGTGGTAGAGCCAGCATTGCTGGAGTCACTTCTGCAGCAGTGCCATCTCCCACAGACATCCCTCTCTCCCCAGAATGGAGAACAGCAGAAGATATTTGGGTGAAATCTTGGGTCCTGTGAGAATGCAGGAGAACTCTGCTATTCCCAGCAGCAGGGTGGCCTTGGTGCCTGGCCCAGCACACCCACCTGGAAAGCACTTCCCAGCCAAACCAGCCTCCATGTGGGGCTGGGGGTGCCTCAGCAGGGTGGGGTGATGGAGAAGGGTCTGGTCCCTGTGCTGAGCTCCTCATGGCTGGGGCTGGGAGAAGTGCCAGAGCGACCCAGAAACCAAATTGAGGACATGAAACATTTGCAGCGTGGGATGTGGGAGAGGAAACCTGGGTCACAGAGGATTCTTGACGTGTTGTTTTCCATATTACCTCTCAATGTCTTTGAAAAAATCAAACTGAGCCTGTTGTGCAATTTCCCACGATGTGAATGTGCAAAATCAAAGCCACTGTCCCAGTCCAGCACAGAAGGGACAGTGGGTTTTTAGCAAGCCCCTCCACCCCAATGGGGGATGCCATGAGTCCAGGCCCCTTTATATAAAAAAAAAAAATAGCAGTGGGAAGGCAGCAGAAAAAGCAGAAGGAAATTATTTTGAAGGTACCTCAGAGATGGAAGTTGTCAAAATGTGGGTTCTCCCCCTGCCTCAAGCTGTGTAAAGCCGAGTTTTTACTCTTTGAGGTACAGAATAATATCCATCTGGCTCTTTGTTAGAGAGAAACAGAACCAAATCACCTCCACCATCCTAAAGACACCAATTGTATAAATATTTGGGTTTCATACACTTATCTTTTTTTTTTCCAAACTATCTGTAAGACTTGAATTTATGCAAGAGTTCAGGATTTGTTTAAAATTGTTTTAATCGGTATGTGCATCATAAGCATAAAGAAAGGGAAATAAACTGGGATGGGAAAATTATCTGGGTGTCTTCTGCTGGTTTTTGCTGACAACAAACAGAACCTGTAGCTCAGTTTCTTCCCCCAACTCCCCCTCTGCATGTAGAGGTTGCCTTAGCATTTGTCTGCACTTTTGCTGCTGCTTACACTTCCTTCTCCTTTATGGTAGAGCAGCTCTCTTTCAATTTGATACTGAAATCTCTATTTCAATGTAAAACTGTCTCTGCATTATTGTCGAGTGTTTGATGCTTCTCTCCAGTTCTACCTTTCATTAACTCATCAACATTGCTGCTTTAATGCAAACAGACCTTGCTCTGAGGTCTGTGTACAGCAGGCAACAACTGTGGCTGTTCCAGAGCTCTTCAGACAAATTGGTTTTAAGCAAAATTTTGACTGCTGAGGTTATGGACATGCAAAACGGCCCATCTGACTGTGTGTGGGACGTGCACAGAAGAGATGCTCTTGTTGAACTTAACGTGGAAGCTTTTTAAAAGCAGACATAGCTGTGAGGCGGGATGAAGTGGAGATTTTATTTTTCATCCTAGATGAATTTTGTTTGAGAAAATGAGATCAGTTATTAAGGAGATTGTATTCAAAACTGTAATTCAGCCATTGACAAACATGAACAGCAAAAAAAACCCCTCAGACACTTTAAAAAAAATAATCTCACAACTCTGACTTTTCAAATGTACTTATTTCTATGTTTGGCTATATTGTAAAGCCAAATGTGTGTTTTCTAACTTTCCCCCAAAATTGGATGTTTATAGCTCTGCCTCAACCCCAACTTTGACATTAGCCCCATGGTGATACAAATGACACTATTTCCATTTATAATAACCTGGTTACATTTTCCTGGCCACAAACCTACACAAATCATAATTGTACTTTCTTTCACCCAAATATTTTGCAAGAGGGATCTGTAAAGAAATCTCTGCTACATAGTTTAGCTGAAGTTCATATTTATTGACTTAAATGGAAGCAGATTTGAGCCTTGGGAAGGCTTCTGCCCTTCAGATAACTTCCCAAAACACAAATTTTTCATGTGTGGTAGCCAAATACTTTCTGAGCTGACTTCTTTCCAGCCCTTCTGTTTACATCCACAGACAATAAAAGGGGATTTACCCCAGAGCCCAGAGGTAAGAACCTCTGATGAGCATTTGCCCCCTGCACGCCACATCTTCTCAGGAAGGGAGCAAAGCAATGCTGATTTATCTGAGGATGCAGGTTAGAGGAACAGCTGTTTTTGAAAAGTGGAGTTCAGGCACATGAATAGGGGATAGCTGGGAGCTGCTGACTAATCTGCTGTAAGCTTACCCTATACATTGTTACAGCAATGGATCTGGGTGGAAATGCTTAATTTTTAATTGCATTTTCATTTGGATTATCAGCTAGTTATTTCACCCCTGTTGGTAGTGGCTGGGCTGGGAGGGAGGTACAAGGGCATCCTCTGCCTTGCCTGGTCCAGCCAAATCCTGTGTCACTCTGCCAGCAGGGGCAAACTCAGTGCCTCTGCAGAGCCCAGACACAGAAACCCTCATCCAAAGAGAGGAAACTTTCCAGGAGCCCTGCAGATGCTTGGGAGGACAAAGTGAAGTTGGGCATGAAGGAGGAAACCTCTTGACATTGCAAAGACATCCCAGAGTCATAGAATCATCAAGGCTGGAAAAGACCTCCAAGATCATCGAGTTCAGCCTTTGACCCAACACCACCCTGTCAACTAAACCATGGCACTGAGTGCCACATCCAGTCATTTCAGGGATGGTGACTTCACCACCTCCCTGGGCAGCCCATTCCAGTGCTTAACCAACCACCCTTTCAGTGAAAAAATTCTTCCTGATGTCCAACCTGAACCTCCCCTGTAGAGCTTGAGTCCAATTCCTCTCATCCTGTCACTGGCTGCCTGGGAGAAAAACTGACCCTTACCTGGGTCCTTTCAGGAAGTTGTAGAGAGTGACAAGGTCTCCCCTGAGCCTCCTTTTGTCCAGGCTAAACACCCCCAGCTGCCTCAGCGGCTCCTCATACTACTTATTCTCATACTAGCATCTTCCTCCCTAGAGATGCTGCTGAGGCAAGTCAGAATAACTACTGCTTTGTTTCAAAATAATAGAGGATTGATTTGGCATTTTCTTCTGAAAAGCTGCTTGCAATGTTAGCAACTACCCAGGCAAAACAGAGGAGAAAGGTACAACTTCCCAAGGCCTGGGTGTTCTCCCCCAGCCAGTGACTGACAGCTCTGCTCTGCCTGTCATCTGCAAACGAGCTGAATTCCTCACCATAACAACAGTTGGAAGAATCTGTTTTTCTAGCCTAGAAATAGGGGCTTGGCCTTGGCCTTTTTGGGTAATCTGTTTGGAATTTGGTGGTGGTGGTGATGATCAACAGTTGTTTAAATCTACTGGCAGCCCACTGGTCTTCACACAGTGACTCGGAGGTCTTGGGCTCTTTCCAGCTCTGTGCATTAAACATTGCTTTCCCATGATGCAAGGAAAAGGGTGCAGTCAATGCTAAAAGGCAGAAAATTTAAATCTGATGAAAGGAAATGCTTTTCCACACAATTAGCCTTTGGGATTTGTTACCACATGGAGCTGCTTAGGCCAAACATTTCACATGTCTTTGGGGGGAGGAAAGGGTGTCTGGGGATTTATATGGAAAGCAGATTTTCCAGGCAAAAAGGTTCATGTTTGAATGAGGGGTCTGAAGTTCAGAGCAGGAGTTTTAGCTTCAGTTTGAGTGATTAGGATGCTCTCTGGACTGTAGCAAGGTCTTGAATTGCAACCTGCAGTCCCAAGTGAGCATCATGACTTCTGGTTTCACTGCCAACCTGCTTTTATAATTGGTTTTCCTACCACCAGTTCACCCAGCAGCACAAACTTCCCCATTAGAGGAATTTCAGCAGTGGTACAGTTTGTTACCTTCCTCCTCAGGGCCATACCAGCCCTATGATGGACTAGGCTTGATGGTTTTGTGTTTGGGCAGCATTGGTGGCTTTCCTCACCACTCCAGCTGATGGGTGACTTTGTGCTGTGGGAGAGCTCAAAATGAGCCTTCCCTTCAGACAGGAGCAAAGTACAGGAAGTTTTGTGTATGAAATAAGCTCTGCTGGGTGGACTGGCAAGGCTGAAGGCTGGAGCAAGCCTTGTCCCTGGGAAAGGTTTCTCCTGGCTGCAGCCTTGCAGTTGCTGGGCCCCTGAAAAATCACCTGAGCTTGAATTTTAGTATAGTTATGATGGACATGGCCTCATGTTGCATCATGTTGAAATTAATGTGGTTTTCTTATGGTAGGTTTTCTTTCACTTTTGTTTTGAGAATGCCAGGACCATTTTTAAAAACAAAAAATTCCCCCCTGGGTTTTCCAACTCCCTCTGAAATAGCAAGCCCTTCGTTTAAAATGCATTTTTATTATTAGTTTGAATCTCACTGGACAGTCTCAATTTGCATTCAGGTGTTTTGTTAGACTGGATTTGTTCCTGTGTCCCACAATGGATTTCATCCTGCAAAATGAGGCAGTTTTCAGAAAAGAGGGGTTTTAGAGGAAGTCTATCAAAACAGAAAAATAAAACCATGGCAAAGCAAGAGACTAGTGCCATTCTAAACAAATGTTTGGTACAAACACAAACCTCTGCAGAAGTTCCCTTGTTCCAGTGGGAGTGGGCTGAAATTCAGGATATTCATTGAGCTTTGGGAGCTCCTGCCTGTTGGGAGATGGGTGCTGTGGTGGGGTGGGCACATCTGCACAGTGCTAGAGAAATGCATAACAACCCCAAATTGCCTCATTTCCTTCCTTGTTGTCTACGATAAAAGGACATGAGGATTTAGAAGTGTCCTTTAATTTGCCCCTTATTCGCTGTCAGAATGGTTTGGGTTGGAAGGGACCTTAAAGATAATTTAATTCCAACTGTGCTGCCATGGGCAGGGACATCTCCCACTTGACCAGCTTGTTCCAAGCCCCATCCAGCCTGGCCTTGAACACTTCCAGGAATGGAGCATCTCAGCTTCTCTGGGCAACCTGTGCCAGTCCTCACTGCTCTCACAGTCAAGATTTTCTTCCCAATATCTAATCTATACCTGCTCTCTTTCAGTCTAAAGCCATTCCCCCTTATCCAGTCCCTACCCACCCATGGAAAAAGTCCCTCTCCTAGTCCCCTGTAGGCTCCTTTAGATACTGGAGGGTCTCTGTGGAGCCTTCTATTACATCCCACATAATGTATAACACATAGGTGCTTGAGAAAAAACCCCAGGAAACACCTATTGGCCTTACCTAAGTCCCTGCCTGCCTCCATGCCGATTTTAAATATACATTGAGCAGTAATAGCATTGCAAAAGCAGGGTAAGTAGTTTCTGTCACTACTTTGCCACTTGCACTACACTTTTGTCCGTGTGAACGTTTTCTTCTTATCTTTTTAAGCCTTGAAACACCGCCTAAGCCTTGGCTAAGCCTTGAAATACTTTGAGCCTTGAAGCCTTGTGGATTGAGGGAGAGAGGAGCGGTTTGCCTCTCACTGCTGACCCAAGAGCATCCTCTAGTGTGTATGTAAGGTAATACTCACGCCTCGCCTCGGGAAAAAACTGCACTGACAGAGCCGAGGGGCAAAAACACAGCTCCAAGTTCGTGGTAAAAGGCAGCACAAGGGAGGGAATGCAAACACAGGCAGTGGGTGCTTGTTCCCATTCAAGGCTGTCTCCAGGAGAGCTGACAGCAGCAAAACCCCCGTGGGCTGGGCCTGTGAGGTGGTTGGGTAACTCTCATCTGCTAATCCTGGGTGAAACTGAGCACCATTTCATAATGATAAATGTATTGATGTGGCCAGGTACATCAGAAATGGAAGACTTGCTGCAGACAAGCACCTTAAAATAATTTAAAATGCATATTATGCACTTATAGATTACAGCAGTGTCTGTAAGGGGCATGTTTTGAGTATAAATGTATTTTGCTAAAAAAGGTAAGTGAAACCACCTTTGAGGCTGTGGGGCTTTTGCTTTTTCTGTGAAAACCTACTTTATATTTTCAGTAACAGTAAGCAATTGCTGTGCACTGAGCAACCAAAACCACATTTTGATTTTCACTGTACTGTAAAAGATGTGCCTCCACTGAGAGCAGGACTGAGATCCACCAGCTGTCATGGCCTTGAAGGTGGTGTATCCACACCTAGGATGTAAAGGGATGTATTTCCAGTGCACAGAAGTTGGCATAAATAATAAAGGATGCAACTAAAAATTTTAAAACAGCCATTACAGGGCTATTGTATGTATTTATGCTATTATGGTATTCTTTGACACAAATCTAGTCCCCCTGTGCCTTATTTTTTGTTCTGTAAAGTGGAAAAAACAAGTTTAATTTCACTGCCTCAGGAAGGGATAAACCTACTACCCTGAGTGTGCTAAGGTGATCTAAAGGTGATCATCTAAAAGGTGATGGGGAGCTGTATCATTATTACAGGTGAGTGGACACATGGCCAATGACAATGCGTTACCTTCCAAAGTCTGAATGGGAGAAATGATGCCATGTTTTCCTTCCCTGCCCAACTGCACCTTGGAATCATAGAATCATAGATTGGTTTGGATTGGAAGGAACCTTAAAGATCATCTCATTCCAAACCCCTTGCCATGTTCAGGGACACCTTCCACCAGACCAGGCTGTTCAAAGCCCCATCCAGCCTGGCTTTGAACATTTCCATTCACAACCTTTCTGGGCAACCTGTGCCAGTGCCCCACCACCCTCACAGTAAAGAATTTCTTCCTGATATCTAATCTAAATCTACCTTCTTTCAGTTTAAAACCTCTACCCCTTACTGTGCTCCTACAATCCCTGATGAGTCCTTCCCCATCCTTCCTCTCCTTCTTTAAGTACTGGAACAATCCTGTTATCAGGGTGGTTGGGTTTTTTCAATTGTTGCTATTGTTTGCTAGAAGCCTGCAGTGAAACACTGCTGAAACCTTCTACAAGAAGCAAGGCAGCACACAGGTTCTGACCTGGAGAAGCTCATATACACAAGTAACACACTCCATCTGTGCACAAATTTGGAAGAAGCAGAGAGGAAGGGTGAGATCAGGACAGCCACAGGTTGGAGTAATCTCACCTCGGTGGGATGAAAGGCTTTGAAAGAAGCTTTGAAGGGATAAGTACTTATCCAACATGGGAGCAAACAGAAAATGAGATAACATCCAACAGAGCTCACCCAAAGTCCACCATGCCAGCCTAACCTGTTAGCTTCCTTTGATAAGAGAACTGATCTTCCAGATAAGATCTATTGCATCCATAGACTACTTGCCTTGTCTCTCAGAGCAATTGATAAAGTGCCATTTGGGAAATTATGCACTAAGATGGGAAGTGGTAGAAATGTTGTGGTGAGGTAAAGAACTGGCCAGGGAAATGTGAGTAGCAGGGAAGGCCTTGGGGGAAGCTGCTGAAGACATTCCACAAGGAGATTGGGAAATCATGGCCAGTACAGGGAAGATGGTGTGTCCTGGTGTGTCCCAGTAGGGCACAGATGGAAAGAGTAGAAGGGAAGGAAATTCAGTTGCTGTGAGCATGAACTCATGGAGTAACAACAGAGTTTCTGCCATGAAACAGGTACTCAGGGCTTGGGAATGACTGGGAAGAACACATCAGTGCCTGCACTGACAGCAGGAGGACTGAGGTCTGTGGCTAGCACAGGTCTTTCCCATGAGAATTTTCTCCTGTGTTTTATAAACAAAGACAAAGTTTGGATGTTATTAAAAACAGTGTCTCGAGATTTGGACAGTTCAGACCTGGCCAGTCAGGCCTAGGGGGAGGTTTCTGACTGACCAATCTGGGTGACCTCTGAAAAGTCTATATAAGTTGGAATCAAAATAATAAAGTGCTCTTTTTTCTTTACACGCTGAGAATCCGGGTCATTTCTCTGCTAGCGGCTCAACAGCGACACCGGTCCACCAGCTGCCATGGCCCTGATGGTCCATTCCTAGGAGGTAAGGGCTGAGCATGGATTTCCAGCAGATAGAAGACAGGATACAGGCCATAGTACAGAGATTGGTGAGACTTTACCTGGGATATTCTGCTCAGTCTGGTCCTCTGTGTGAGCTACTGGGCATATCTACTAGACTAGGCAGGTGGCTTGGGGAGAGCATGCACAGCTTTTTATGGGTAAATATTGATGCTGGACTAGATGATCATTGCAGATCCCTTCCAACTGGAACTATCCCATTCTATTCTAACACCTTAAAGAGAACTGCTGGGCATACCCCAAAATGTTGAGCTTGCTTCTTTTGCTGACCTGTGATGTAATTAGATCATAGAGCTAAACACAAGATAAACAAGTTCAAGCAACACAGATCTTGAAAAATGAAAGCAGAAATGTTAATACCACCAAGACCACTCTGGATTATGCCTATTCAAGGTGCTGAATTGCAGGCTGACGACTTCTGTTGACTGATACCTTCCTTTCTGCAGCTGGGGTGGTTCTGTGCATTGGGAATGTGTGTGTGGATATTTGTCCATGGACTTGCTGGACTAATTGCTCACTTCCTGCCCTGCCTTGCTCCTGTGTCCTCTGAGTAACCTACTGCAATCCCACCTTGAGAGCACACCAGCAACATTCATTTTATATTGGCAGTGGCTTCAGAGGGATGGTATGGACAGTAGAAGCATTGCAACAAACAGATAGCATGAATAGACACAGGTGGGGCCAAATGATGTGTCATTTGGTCAATAAAAACCCTCTTAATAATACTCTAGGTTGCAGAGCAACTGCATAGCAGTGGCGAGGGGAGGTGTTGCCAAAATTATTCATCCAATCTCATGCAAAATCTTGCAACCCCCTGCCCTGTTCCATCATGCCCTGCTGAAAAGAGCAGCATCTTAGCTCCTGATTGGAATGAGCATTGGATTGGGTGTTAATGTATGCCATGTATTCTTCCATTCTGTTTTAACTGGCAATGCCACCTGCAGCACTGACTGCCAGGTTTCTCTCTAGATACCAAGTGATGCTGCCCCTGGTGCCTTCTTGGTATCTCTCTGCCTTCTCTTCTGTCCTTCTAACCAGGTTTTCACTCATTCACCCAGCCTATACTATTTGCCTCACACCCACTGCAGGAAGATGGGCTCTGGAGTCACTTCTGTGTTGCTTTTTTGCTCTTTGGCTTCTGTCATTTTTGTGGAAATCTATCCTACCTTCCCAACATCCAGTCCTGCCCCCCAAACCCAGCCCTCTAGCTATGCCATCTCCCTCAAGTACAGAAGATGCTTTTCTCCAGCAAAAGAGCCAAGGCTGATTTGTAAAGTCTATGGTTCTGATCAGTGCAGGCAACTGCTTAACCCCTTTTAAGCCTCCCCCTTCCCTAGAAGGCAAGTTGCAAGATCCTTTGTATTCAGCTCAGGATGTGCCTAGCACACTGACTGTGGTGGGAAGCCCTCTGGAGCCACATCGCCTTGTGCATGACTCAGCTCAGGTGAATCACTAAAGCTCAGTGCCAAGAAATCACAGTAATTGCACAGAGGCCTGAAGAAAAACCTCTGTGCAAGCTGATCTATAACAGCTTCCAAATGCACTGAGCCTCTCCAGTACAGATGTCCTAAATCCCCTCTGGCTCTGCCAGTACTGGGGAGCCTGCTGTGCCCTGGTAAAGGAAGGCAGAACATGGCCTCATGAGCCTTGTATTTCTTTGGTGTAATTTACATTGCAAATAATAAAAATTATTGTGATTTTAAGGAGAGGCTTGGCAGATCCAAAAAGGTTGTTTAGCAGTGGGGAAATCACACAGTCCTCAGGGAGGCCCTGGCAGACAGGCCATACCCAGGGCAAGAAGGTATTTTTGCATTTTCCTCCAGGAATTCACTTTGACTGTGGCCAGGGAGGCACAGGATACAGCCATTAACAGGAAAGCCATCACTTCCCTGAGCACTTGTGAATTCTTGTGTCTCATCACACACAGGTTCTGCCTGAGCATGGCTGCCCTCAGAGGGAACAGGTACCCCAGCTATTGGGAGCTATCACAGTCTAGACCTTCCTGCTTCACATCCAGAGCAAAGCAAAAGCTGATGTGCTGCCTGAAATGAAGTTGGCAGTGCTAATTCTGGCTCAAGAACTTTAAGTTTCTCTTCAAATAGCAAAGACTGCAGTTTAAACCTTTCTCTGAGCACAGGGTGATATATGTCCCTGACAGACAAGGACACAGCATGTGAAAGCTTTCCTTGCTGAAGTCATCAGGAATTTACCCATTCACATGAATGAGGGGCTTTTCTGGCCACCCCCCACCTTCCTATTGCAAAGGAACAGAGGGATGTGGTGCCACACAGCAGTTTCCAGTCAGCAAATCCTCCCACTGGGAGCAGTGAGTTTATGAATTTTCATGATATCCATTAGTAGTAAGCAGAAGTTGCCTTGAGACAGACTTTTTGTTAATTAACTTTCTGAACACGCACTTTTGTTTCTAACTGGTGAATGAAATTGGTGTTCAAAGTCTTTCTCACATGCCCAGGCTTTTGTCTTTTTTTCTTCCAGGTTAATGGCTTTATAATTCTTCATGGATAGTAAAATAATTACCAAAAGGCAAGAGCAGCAATTACACAGAGATGAATAAATGGACATGGTCACAACCTCTGCTAATGCAAGAAGATTTTGTGGGATCTGTTCCTACTAGATGAGAGTGTTCAAAGATTTTCCTGCCCTTCTTCCTCCCCAGAAGAGCAGTTTGGGGTGTAAGTTCTCAGGGATGTGAAATCATGCTGTGTAAGGATGTCAGCATCTTCAGATTTACTTCTCAGCTTTTTAGCTTTATGCTGTCTAAGAAAAGCAGTCAGAGCACAGATGAAACACTCAGCAGTGCTAAATACCACCAGCACAATTGCTGCAGTGACTGAAATCCAGAATCCCAAGCACTGAACCTCTTGCACCCCAGTCTGAGGTTCATGAAGCTGGACAGTGGCACAGGGGGCTGGGAGGTTTCCAGGAGCAATGCATGGGAGGACATGACCCATATCCAGCCAGTGAGTGATTTCCTGAGCCAAGAGGGTTGGAGGGCTATCTGGGGGCTCTGCATGGGCACAAAAGTGGAGCAGTTCAGATCAACTTGCTTCTCTGTCCAACCAGCTCTTGTCCCTTCTGCTATAGCCCAGAGAGAGGCCCCAGGGCTGAGCTCCTGTCCTGCACCACCCTGGATTTCCTAAACCCTGAGGGACCAGCAGCAGCCCAGTTATACAATGGCATTTATTTCATAGCCAGTAGCAGAGGAGGCAGTGGTACAAAACTGGCTTGAGCTGGCACTCTTACAAACCAAGATATTCCCATTTTTTTAACAAACCACACACCTTAGAAGGAGCAGCAGGGTGATGCTGGCTGCAGTATGCAGACCTGGTTACACTCTCTTTCTCACTGAGTCTTTACTGAGGTCTGTATTTCACTCAAGATTGCCAGTTTGTCAGATCTTAATTCACCTACCGTAATGCTATTACTTACTGTGATAATTTATGAGAGTATTGAAAACAATAAAGCAGTCTACAAAAGGCAACTATCTTATATCTATTTAGAAGCTGTTATCAACTAGGCCAATAATTTAGTGAAAAGAGAAAATCAAGTTTCTTTCACGAGACTTTTTCCTTGTAAATCATGCCAACCCCTATTATTTCCACTGACATTGTTTATTGCTGACTTCCACACTAATATTTAATCACTTTGCCCAGAATGGCTGGCTGGATGTCTTGGAATTACTGACATTGCCCTAGTGATTTTTTTAATGATTTACCCAAAATGCACCATTCCACCCATCCTCTAAAACATTTGCAATCCTCCAAGGTTAAGTAAGAGTGGGTCAAAGATCCCTTGAGCCAATTCATTTCAGTTGTGAAGATGACAGTTGTCTGGACCTGTTAAGGTAATAATGTTTATCTCCAGTAATGCTGTTTAATAGCCTCCTTGGTTACTAATGGGATGGAAAGTGTATTGTCCTCATGACATTTGTGCATGATTCTTCTTGTTTCCAAATTCAGAACAAAAATATTTATTGAACACCTCAGTCCTTTTCACATCATCATCAACAATTTTACCATTTCCACCTCATGATTCAAGTGTTTTTGAAGTGAGCATCATCTTTAATGTAAACGAGAGCCAAATGTCAGCTTATTGCCCTGTTCTATTTAATGCACTTGTGACCGATTTAGGATGTGATTGTTCAAGACTGCAGCAATATAAAAATCCCACTGAAATCCTGGAGGATCTTCAGGGGTGAACTCAGCCTCCCAGATGCTATTGGCTGCCAAAATAACTTCAAAGATTAAAATGGGCAGTGACTGACACAGCATACCAATTGGCCTTATCGATTTTGTTAAAGCTAAAAATGGCTACAATTCAAGTTTTAAATTAGTCTGAAAGGCAGCACGATATTTTTCTTAAGCCAATGACATCCTTAAATTTATTTTGCAACAGCAGGCATCTTTCACATAATGTTTTTAAAAGCTATGCACCATTCTTTCTAAGTGTTTCTAATGTTAAAAAATTAACCAGCTGTAGCTCAGAGAGGGAAGAAAATTGCTTAACTGTGATAGCTCAGCACGGAAGTGGCACAGAGCTACAAAAGTGCACTGTAAGAAGTGTCCCCTGGCCAGTGACATCATTGCTGCTGCTGTTGACATCTGCAGTCTGTGACCCAATCTGTGACTAGGGCTGTGAAGGGACTGAAATGCCTTCATGTGGGTTATGTTTTATCAGGTAAACGTCTCTCTTCCTGGGCACTTCTGGGCTCAAGCTCCCTGCTGCTGTGAATGCTCCCCACCAGCACAAAACCTCTCCTGCTATTCACCGTGCAAAGGGCTCAGTGGGCACTAGGACTGATACAGCCCCTCTGGTCCTCAGCTCCATCCCCCTTGTCTGTAAGGAAATATAAAATGTTTTAACGGATAGCTATTTGGGGGATTTGGTTGGGGCTTGGGTATTTGGGTTTCGGTTTTTCCTTGGTTGGATGGTTAGTTGGTTTGGAGGGCTGTTTCTTCTTGGTTTTTTTTTTTGGTTTTTTTTTAAAGCAGGAAATGACATCTCTTTGAAAGCTGTCATGCCCATTTCTGTTTGCAAAGGCAGATCTGTAGGGGCAAGGAAGTCTAAGCCATACCTGCGTGATCTTTTATCCTTCAGGGTGGAACAAAGTAACCTGGAAAATTATTGGCCAACACTCTAGGCAGAGTTCAGAATGCTTTCAAGTATTAACTGGAAGTTTCGAAAGTCCTTTTGTGCCACCAGTACAGTATTGTATTGCTTATTTTCCTCCCTTGAAAGACTTGCAAAAGGCATTTGCATAGGGTGTGCTGAGCTCACTGTGAGAGGGCATGGTGAGCTCTCCACAGTGTGTTAACCTCAGCTCCTCTCCTTGTCCAGACGTGTCCCCAGCAATCAGCTTATGGCTCAACAACAGATCACAGGACCAGTCAAACTACACACTGCAGGATTTCCTTCTCATCTTCTCCTAGCGCTAATAAGATGACTTATTATAAATGTGATCATTTTTCTGCTCAGCTATTACCAGTCCAACAAAGAAAGAAATTATAGACCATGTCATCAGCCTTAACTATTATCACCAATTCTCTCCCCTCCTCACTTTATTGTCCTCTTACTTAAATTCCTATGAGACATTATCTCTGGTTTACCTTGGGTCCTAAAGGGATCTGATTTGCAGCCTTGCCAGGTATACACCAGCTTCTGTTAAATGATTATTTGTATTAGACGGGTGCTGAGAAGCTCAACGCATAGTACAAAAAAAGTATTTAACACAGTCCCTGATTCAAAATGGTTGCAGTCTACTAGGAACCAAACACCAGAGGCAAAGCTGTAAAGTGGGGCAATTCTCATGTCCCACCTGTTGTTGCTGCCTCTCAGTCTCACACAAGACCTACATGTACTATCCTCAGGATTTTACTTGTTCTCCTTGCATTTTCTTTTGCACTTGAGTTTTCCTGACCATCCAGTCTCAACCACACCATTTGGAGAACCTCTTGATGGCATCTCTCTGCTGTGTTGGCTCCTCTGTTCTCCACCATGTGGTTGAGTTTGAGCTGATGCATATGCAGGCCCAGGTACTGAGAAATGTCTCTTGTAGAGTGGGGAAAATAACCCCCAGGAATGAATGAGAAATTAAGATAAAATACAGTGCTAATGAATGTTTCTGTATTCAAAGTTAACTTAGGGTGAGTGGGTGGAAAGCTCTAGGTTATTTCTTCAAGATCCCAAGAGAAGAAATTTGACCTGTAGCAGCTAGTGGCAAAGGCAAGATGAGGCTAGGCATGACTGAGATGGGGATGAGCTGTGCTGTGCCCACTGATGTGATGCAGAACCTATTCTGCATTTCCCAGGACAAAAAAGAAGATGGCTAAAATCCTTTAGTGAGATTTAGTAGTATAATCTGTTCTCATCCCTAAGTACCCAGCCTGTGGGCAGGTGTGACCAGCATTGACTGGTGTGGCAGTCACTGTTTTTTCCTAGAGACACTGCTTGCTGGCATTATCTACCTCCTTTTCTCTCTGGAACTGCTGCCAGGGAGGAGCACGAGTCTTTGAAAAAAGGAGAAACCTGCACAAATCTGTGCTGCCCCAGGCAAAGGAGAGGTATCAGTCAAAGCCGGTGACTGGACCCTCCTCCAAGAGCTCCTGTGCCCTCTGATATTCTATCTGGCCAGAGAGCTCCATGGTCCCCCTGCCTGCAGTGGCCAGATGTGATCAGCTCAGAGTTGTCTCTGCTAAAGCTTTCCCTGCAGAAAATGCAATTCAACCCAAACACTGAAGGTGATTATTAACATATGCAGTTGTACAGTGCCATTATCTCCCAGCACACATCCATCCCATAGGTATAGGTATTGAAAGGACCCAGAATTTTATTAATCTCAAAAAATTGTGCAAGATGGTGCAACTTAGCAGAGGTGAGAGGCACTCTGAGTATCTTCTGGACAATATACAGAAAGCAGCCTGTGTGTGCAGGAAGTGAACAGTTGCTTCATGCTTGGCAGATAACCAAGGCTGTGCTACCTCTCTTTTTCCTTCAGATGTCACTTAGCCTTCCTCAATCAACTTTCTCACCTCCCACAATTCATTTTTGGGAATTAATTTCACCAGCATGGAAATACCCTGGAATTTGAGTCTTGCCAGGAGTGTTGCAATGATACAGAGATCCGTGTCCAGCTTGCCTGAGAGCTTGTTTCAGTCATGATCGCTCTGTTTACCTGAAATGAATGGAGTTTCTAGTTAGAAACTGTGTGGTGAGAAGGACAGCCCCAAGCCATGTGTGTGCAGTCAGGAAATGTGCATAATTTTGCAGGGTTTTAAGACGATTTAATGAATGTGGAACACATGGCAGTTCATGCACCTGCCGACTAAAGAAGATTATTCTGAAGTATCCTGAAGCTTTTAAGAATCAGCATGTAATGAAGCCAACACTACATCTTGAAAATACTGCTCTGTTGGTCTCCTGCTTGTGGCTTTTATTCTCCAGTGGTGCTGGTAATACAACTGTTTTCCCCAAAGAAATAAATATTTCTCTGATGAGCTCTCATAAAATGCCTGACAAGCATATAAATCTCCAACTGATGGCTTGTATGCTATAAATTACTATGGCTGCCCCTACAGTTGACCCCATCAAAGCAGGCTGGCTCCTCCTGACACTGCTGACCTTTTCTTCCACATTCATAGAATTTTTCCACCATTCTCAAGTGAAGAAAGAGCATCACTAAAGATCAACACAATGGAGTATGAGTTTAACTTCACAGGGCAGAAAAGACGTGAATCTCCAAGTGGCTCAATAAATTACTCCCCACGGGGCAGCAAATTATGAATCTTCTCTTCCTGTAAGGCCTTTGCCACTACACTGGGTATTACTGAAGACATATTCTTCAATTTAAAGGGAACTATACATTTTTTTTTTTTACATGCACCTATTAAATATTTCATCAAAGCTTTTCATCTTGCAGGCAAAAATGATAATGCAAGAAATCAAGAAGATAGTAGCAAGCAGAGCTGATATTTTCATTAAACCAGAGTGGCATGACCTAGTGTCAGTCAGCAGAGCAAACAGAGGCAATGTCTGTCTACAGAGACAATAATAATGATTGCTTTAGAGATACAACTATACTGTAACCTAAAATATTCTTATTTATTTTTCTTCTTTATAACATCAGCAAAGAAAGTTTACTGATCTTGGATTTCCAGTAAAATGCATGAATTTGCTCAAAACATACAGGAACGACTTCCAAAAGTGCTCATTCACCCATTGCCAAATCTCTAAGTCTTGCCTTAATAAGTCCCTCAGGCAAGGAGCAACCTTGTATAGTTCTATAATCAGTGAGATCCTGTTGGATGACAATCTCGGTTTTCTTCAGTGTAAACTGATGTTTCATTTTGAACTAGGATTTTTATAATCCTCATGAATTTTAATCAAATAGCTCTAGTGAACTAAATATGAAGAGGATTTTCCTAAAAATGCACAAAATTGATCCAATGAGAGAAGTTCTCTAAAGAATCTTCTGACTAAGTAGACCCTTGGGAAAGGGTGGCAGAGGATCACCTGCATGGAACAGAGCCTGCAATGAATGTATTTCCAAAATAAACCTTGGGCTGGGGTTGAAAACGTGCAAGTACACAAGTGGAGTACAGAGAAAGAGGAAAGAAAAGAAAAAAAGGTGGTTATTGCAGCAAAACTGCTTAAGGAAATCCTGCATTTCTGGCATTCAACCAAATATTCCTGCCTTAGCATTATACTAACAACCATAGAGGAAGAGGAGAAAGAATTTGTTCGTGGTTGGGAGGGCAAAGTACAGCCCTCTGGCCGTGTGTGTTGTGTTGGGTTCTCCAGGCCATGTGAAATCATTTCTCTGTTTAAGTAGGCTTGCAACCTTTCTAATAAGAAATACGCACATACATGAAAATTAATTGAACGAATAAGAGGAAAAAAATCTGAAATAGAGACAATCTCAAGCTGCCTGTTGTTCCCATTCTCCCACACAGGAGGCCTCAAAACCCTGCTGCTTCTCTTATGAAACCAATCAACTTTCCCTGAGAAGCTATTTCTTTAAATGTGATATTGAAATTGTTCCGACTTGCCATAAGGTGATTCCCATTTAAGACGCCACACCACGCAACTATGTAAAATCTGACCTAATCTCATCAGACAGCACGACATCATCGTTGCCGAGCTTTTACTAATTAAGCCCCCCAAAACGAGATCACTTAAGCGTATGTTTTAATTCTTTCAGCGAAGTTTTATACCACACAGATCCTAGATGAGACATTCTGACAATGTTCGCACTAAACCAGCTCCATTCTTTTATTGCACTGATAATTCTTCCTGCTCCCCTGCCACAAGTTATGAGGGTCATAAATTAAAAATAGTTGTACAAATTCCCCTCCATAATAAAAATACAATATTTTTTGTGGGTTAGCTGGGGAATAAAAGAGGGTGACTGGAGAAGGCCACACTGCACATTCTGAAAAGAAATGTTAACATAAATAGGGTTTTATTTTAGTAAATTCCATAGCAGCAGAAATTAAATCTCATGTTGGTACATAGGACTGTGTTGTGAGTAAAAAAAAATACAAGAAAAATTCTCCAGCTAGTACAAAACAAAGATGCCAAACTAAAGCTGTTTTGAGCAATGCTATCACACTCCACCTAAGAATCTGTCCCTACAGGTGGTTAATAAACAGGTTAAAAACATGAATATTGTAAAAAGCCACCTTGTAGACCATCCAAACGACAGAAGCCTGTCCCAGTCACACTGTATCTCTCTAAACACTTATGCCAGGGAATAACCATGCACATGAATGGTCTTATTGTTTTCCAGTTGACTGGGCAGGGCTGGGGCCTGTTCCTGGCTGTACAGGAGACGGGAATGTTGGCAACCAGCACAACCGAGGTACTGGGCAGAGGGAAGGATTGGTGCTTAGATAGAGAGGAGGGGCAGATTGCTTTTGCTGGTCTAAACTCAGTTCAGCAAGGTTGCTACACCAGGCTAACTAAAATTAAGAAAAACATCCATTTAAAAATAATATCAATTATTTTTAGGCATTTAAAAATCATCAATCAGCAAGAAAAGAACAGACAAAAAAGAAACAAGGGAAATATTTTCAAAATAATACTTAAAATAGTATATTCAGATGGGGAATTATTTGCATTTTATGCTGATCCAGCTCATGCTGATACCCAGAACAATTGATGAAAAGCTTTGGTCCCAGGCTCCATAGGACAGGGCTCAATCCTGCCCTTTCTGTTGGCAGCCAACAGTACCATTATCTGTATAAAGTACACAAGTCCAGACCTGCAACACTCTCTTGTGAAAGTCAACAGATTTTTCCTCACATTAAAAATCCAGGCAGAAATCCTGACCTGAAGTGAGAATGCTGCAGGCACACATCTCCCTGCAGCAAGGCCCAAAGAACTGGCATGGGTCCAATTTTGGTTTTCTGGGAAAGAAAGTAACCACTGAGGAGCAGAATCCATTGGAATGAAGAAGTGGTTAAAAAACCCTGCGTGACCTACTTGTGAACTTCTGCTGATGCATCTCAAAGTGAGTTAACAAAGAACAAATGAAATAATCTCAGGGAACAGTGCCTCACAACTACTTCTACAGCCCTTGGATGCAAAGTAGTCAGGAATTCATGAGCTGCACATGTGCTCATGAACGTGTGTGCATGCAGCTGTGCACACTGGATTTCAGCCAGCCTGCAAGGAGTTAATTAGGCCACAGTCCTGTGGCCTTTATTTATAAGCAGTCTTGTACACCTTTATTTATAAGCTACCCATCAGGTCAATATCTAAGCAATAACCAGAATTATATCTTTCCTTTAGCTTATGGACAGGGAAAACTGCCCTTCAGAGGGGAAGCCACACAGGACATCTGGATCAGGCTATGATCAGTCTGGAACAGAAACATCCTCTGCAGCAAGATGCAGCTCTTGTTTGGGAACACTGTCAAAAATCTCCTTCACATCAGAGCCTGCCAGGAAGAGCTTGATTTAGTTCAGCTCCTTTGGGGATGGTGGGATCTTTGTTTTGAAGCAGGGATCTAAAGTGGTGCTGCTCCAAGTCATGATAGCTGTGGGTTCAGGGTGTCAGACAGAAGGTATTTCAGTGGAGCAGATGACCTGATTCAACAGCTCTGGATACAGATTGCCCTGCAACCTGTTATTCTTCTGCCTGGACATTTTAGCCTGCCTTCAATCTCCTTGTTTACTGGGGATATGAGTGCTCTGGGACAGGGACTGGTCAATACTCTGCATCTGCACAATGTACAGAGCAGTGAACCTTCTGCCACCTGGGTCATGCAGGTTAAGACAGCTGTGAGCATGTCCCCTGTAGCTGAAGGTGTCAATGCTGTAGATGAATGTAGAGAGATTTGCATGATAAACACGTGCCCCAAATTTAGCATGAGCCACATTGTGCTGCTGCTACACCCAACTTTGTGAGGTCTTTCCCAGGCCTTTCCTTGCCCCAGAAGGAAGAGGTGGTTTTAAGCCACTTTTATAGTATTATATTTTCAAAGACAGATGTGTGTTTGGTTAGCCTGGGGGCGTTGAGCAGCCTAAGGGTTACACTGCCTGCCAAAACAGCTTGTTTCAATACGAAAAAAAAGTAAAACCCAAAGTACAGCAGTGCAACAGCTTATCTTGCCCATGGACACATGCTCTGACTGGGATTTAAAGATGACAGGACAGCAGCAGGAAATGCTGCCCACACACTCTTTTTGGAGGGGTGAGGGGTGAGGAGAGAGGAGAAAGAAAGACTCCACTTATTATCTTTTTTATTCCTTTTAGATCACTGGAATAAAATAAAGAGGCTGCAATGCAGTATTCAGCCAGGCCCAAGGTATTGGCCCAAACTGCATCTTCAATCAGGTCAGAAGACACGTGGCAGGAACTATTTTTCTTCCCTATAAATGCTGAAGTACTGACTGACTGCTCAAATAAATACACACAGATAAATGAATGGCAAAACTAGGCTTAAAGAGAGACTAAAGCAAACACTAACCTTTTTATAGTAACTTATAACAAAGATTTGCCTAGATGGCAGGCTTGTATAAAGAAGTAAATTATCCTACTTCCTTAGAGCAGTATAGAGATGCTCTGTATTAGTTCATAGAGCAGCCTCTCCAGCAAATAGGTGTAGTTCAGAAAGAAGTGAATAATATTTATAAAAACTTAAGCTATAGGTCAGTTAAATCAATAATGAAACATCACTCAATGACAGGATGAGCTGGCAAATAGGGTACAAGTCCACTTTTATTTATAAAGGATTTCTATAACTTCATGGCAGTGGTCAATGCAAAAGCCTTCCAAGTGCCCTGGAAGTGGCAGCTGCTCCCTCCACCCCCTGCCTGGTGTGTGAGGGACATGGCATGCTGCAAGGGTGTGGTGCTCTGCTCCAAGGAGAGACCAAGAGCACTCCAATAAAACACAGATGCTGCAGCTCAGCCAGCTTTGAAGACTTTGAAGATAATGATACCCTGAAATCACCCTGGGGCATGACGTATTTGCCAAGGAAGAAGTCAAATGTTGATTAAAGAAGGCAATAATACTATTAATTAAATAATAAAAAAGTCCTACTGCTCTTCAGAAAGAGGAGGAAAAGGAAGAAATGCTGTTTTCCTTCCGTCCTCCAGCTCTGCTGCAGCTCACCTTGCCCTCCCTGGCTCATCAGCCTTGCAGCAAAAGTATAAACCAGGAGTAAGCCCATGGAGTGAAGTGGCTGTAGGACCATCCTCAGTGAGTGGTGTGCCAGACCTGTGGTTTCCATGCCATCAGACTTATATTAAGATTACATCCTGAGCCAAAATTCTAAAGGACACCACTGGAGACAACAAGAAAAGTTCTCACAGGTGACTGAGAAATGATACTCAAACCAAAATGCACAGTGTATGAATGCAAAGCTGTCTTTCCAGCTGGAATATGGGCCTGGGGAAACATCACTATGAACTTGATGTCTTCCTATAGTCTTCCCTTAGCAGCCTGTGTCAGCTGGAGCCAGAGAGCCAATGTCAAGCTGCTGCTGTTTGCAGCTCCACTGACATCTGCAGGAGCTGGGGCTCTCTTAAAAAAGCTTTTCCATGATACTCAGTGTTCCTCACAACAGGAGAAAAAGTGGTCATTGTTCTCTGTACTTAGTGCTCTTCAGAATTTTCTAGTTACCTACAACAGAGAAGAACCCATAAAATGGCATGTGCTTTCACAGCACCCATTTCAGGCTCTTCTTCCATGGTCAGATGCTCGAGATTAACTCAGTCCTGCCAACTGCATTTAGGTACTGCCCTGCAGGAGGTGGAGGACTGTATGTGGTGATGGATGTCAGCTTGCTCCCTGAAGCCTGATGGAGAGTTGGAGACTCATGCTGAGGATCACTTGGGTGGCTGGAGAGGCTGTGTTGGGACTTGGGCTGGAGAAAAGCCTGGTGTTGGACTCAATTGAGCAGAAGACGAGGCTGGTGTTGGGGCTCACTTGGGCTGGTATTGGGGCTGGCTCCAGTGTCTAGCGGAGCCAGAACCTTCAGTCCCATGGCACCAATCTTGCATGCTGAGCCTTGCCAGGTCAGGGACAGCTGCACCCTGGTCAGAGAGGTGTCAGAGGCTCCACTCACCATTTGCTGAGCCCCTCTGAAAGCCTGAAATGAGGACTATTCACTCGTGTCAGTGCACGGCACTGGCACAGGTTGCCCAGAGAAGCTGTGGATGCTCCACCCCTGGAGGTGTTCAAGGCCAGGCTGGATGCGGCTTTGAGCAACCCGGTCTGGCGGCTGGCATCCCTGCCCATGGTGGCAGGGTAGCACTAGATGACCTCCACGGCCCCTTCCAACCCAAACCATGCCATGCTCGCGTCCCTGCAGCGATGACACTCGGCCCAAAGCCCCGCCGACACCTGCCGCCCAGGTGCCCCGCGAGCCCCGGCGAACCGGGAGCGGGCCCGGCCGCAGCACCGCCGCCTCCCCGGCCGGGCCCGGCAGGGCTGGAGCCGCCTCCTGACGTCGGGAACCTGCGGCGCGGGGGCGGAGCGGGGCGGGCGCCGGGAGCGGCCCGCGGGGCAGGCAGAGCCGGCTGGCGGGGCGCGGCGCCCGGCTGCCACCGCGCCGAGGGCCGCTGCAGGTAGGGCGGGCGGCGGGCGGGTCCGGGGGGCTGCGGGGCCGCCACACAAAGGGCCGTGCCGGCGGCTCCCGGCTCCCCTCCCCGGGCGCTTTGTCGGGGCCGCGGTGCGTCGGGGCCGCTCGCATGTCGTGCCACGGGCGCGGCAGCCCGGAGCGGCGGCTCCCGGAGAGGCGGCGGGGGCGTGCGGGCTGTCGCCTCCCCCGCGGAGCTCGCTCATCCCCACCTGCGCGCCCCGGGCCGCCCGGGCCGTGAGGCGGCGGTGGGGCCGGGAGCGCCGCGCAGCCCGGGTAAAATGGAGATCTCCTTCCCCCGGTGCGCTTAGGAATGCAGCTGGGAGCCCGGGAGGTGGGTGAGGGGAAGGCGAGAGCCCGCCGTGTGCCACCGAATCCTTCCTCCCGTCAGCCGGGGAGCGGAAAATGGGATGTTGTGGGAGAGGCGGGCGGAGAGGCCGCAGGAACAGGCTGCCCGCAGCCGGGCTGTAGCAGCGACAACAAACAGGTGTGGCCGGGAGAGAGCCCGGTGAGTGCCGCACGCAGGTCACACTGCCGCCCCTCCGCCTGCCGAGCACCGAAACCCCCGGTGCGAATCGCAGCCTGTGTTTCCTGTCCTGGGCTAGCAGAGCGGTTTAGTGTTTGCACCAGCCATCCATCCAGCGGGGGAGGAAGGAAGGAAGGATTTGTGGCTCCCAACTTACATCAGTGTGGGAATGGGATGAGCAATAAAGAGGCAGGTCTCCTCCCTCCCAGCGCTGGTGTAAGCGCTCCTGGGAATGCGCTGTGAAAGGTTGGAGGAGCCACGTTATGTCATCTCACTGATGTGCTGGTCCACATCTTTGATGGTGGGGGAAGCTGTGTAGAACTGTGGTGGCAATGAGGAAATGCTCTGGAAAAGAGATGTTTCTTGTTTCCTCTTTTTCTTTTCCCACCATATTTCATCATTTCATTGATTGGATTCAGCTGGACGCTTCAATTTTAAAATAATCCTTTCTTCAGACCCGTAGTCTTACTTTGCCATGGGAATATTTGCAGGGCTGCAGAGCTCCTACACATGGCACGTGGGCAGCAGGTCCTGGCAGACACTTCACAAGTGCTTGTTGTCACCAGAGATTTAAGATAGGAACACAAGTGCATGAGGCAGCGTTGCATCCCATGGTAGAGGGAAATTTGGGAGCTGCGGCTACTCACTGGTGTGCTTGACCACTTCATTAATAGCTCACTGTGTCTTATGGTTTTTTTGTGTTTAGGATGTATAAAGGTTAAGTGCCAAGCGCCAAAATGAGCGTGACTTCGTGGTTCTTGGTGAGCAGCACTGGCATTCGCCATCGGCTCCCTCGGGAGATGATATTTGTTGGCAGAGATGACTGTGAACTGATGCTCCAGGTAACATGGCTTTGTGTTTTTTTCTTGATTATTTCTCCTGAAGATGCAGTAGATGTGTATGTAATGCTGGGGATCTGTAGAGATGTTTGATGCTTTCTTCAAGTGACACCTTTTAAAAGGAACTTCCTCTTTTCATCCTGTGTCTGTGTTTCCTGTGAAGACTTCATGTTTGTGACAGCACAAGTGAGGCTTTCAAATTGCCCTGTCATCAGACGGATAGGATCCGTAGTGGTGGGAGATTAATCAAATAGATTAACTGTCTTGATGCTACTAGAAGCAGTAAACAAAGACATACCATTCTGTCCTGATCTGTGATTATGCTGCTGGTTATTTTAGCTTTTAATACATGCGCTGTTTATATGTGATTTGAATGCAGGCAGCGTTTTTTGTTTACCTGTTTTCCCCTTTATCTTTGATTGAATTATTTATGCTGGTATTTATCATTTAGGTGTTTTTATCATGGTAGAAAATACTGATGTTTAGGACAGAAAATCTGTTTTGTTAGGGTGAGTAGGGTGGTGACCTCTTCCCAAAGTAATTGTGTTACTTGGGCAAACTTGCAGCTTCTGCTAGTACTTTTCACACCAGCATGTGTCTCTGCTGGACCTAATCCAGCATGTCTGAAGTGTTGACTGTGGTCTGATGTTTGACAGCATAATGTAGTAGATGTCACTCCAGACAAATGGAGCTGGAATCTTGCAAAGAGCTTTTGACAGGAGCAGTTTAGCTCAGGAATTTGTAGAAGCTCAGAATTAAATTAGTGCTTCTGCTAAGACCCATGCCATGAGTACTTAAATGCATGCAAAATGTTTGATTGCACCTGCCTGTCCCCCTTTTGCCCCTTTGTGAAGGTGGAAAACCTTCCTCTTGGTGGCAAAATTAGGAAGCTGCCTGCACAATGAAGACTCCCTCCTCATAATTTCCACTGCTGACCTGATCACAGGTATGTCCTAAATGCTGTGCAGATTTGCGGAGCAGGCTGTGTTTGTAATTGCTGAAGGGATTTTGTGTGATATATTAGTAGGAGGTCTGTTTAGGGAGGTAGAAGTTCTTGGGTGAGGTGTACTTGGAGGGCAAGGTGCTGTCTAGCTGTAATAAAATGTCAGTGTCCACAAAAGGAGAGCTTGCAGTGTTCTCTGCCTGCTGGCAGTGAATGGCATGGCTGTGCTGCAGTGGTGGAGTCGGAAGCTCCTGTTCCACAGCAGATTGTTTGTTTGGGTTCTCCAGTGAACCACACTATCTCTTATTTCATGTTGCTACATGTCTGACTGATGAGGCATGTAAAGGTGAGACATTCCTAGTATTTTCTGTGTGTCTGCATTTGGCTGCTCAGAAATCTGATTGCTGTCTTCTATCATGACTTGGAGACAGAAGATGCACAGTGGCCTTGGTTTCCAGAAATGGTCTGAGTTTTAGGCTGCCCATCTTTATGTCCTGTGAAGGTACATGAGGGTTGGTTTCTTTTTTTACTGTCAGGTTTCAGTACTCTGACAATCATGTCTCAGGCTGTGCACTCTAAAATAAAAATATCCAAATAACAGTTATGCTTCAAATGCATAGCTTGTTTCTCTGGTTGCTTATGGGATTAATTGGATGTTGTGGATTGTGAGCCACTCCATACCAACCAGAGTATTTCATGTTTCTTTGCAAGTCTCAGCTGGCTTGTCAATGTTGCTTGTGTAGTATCCAACCTTGTGATGCTCTTTGTTTGCCATGCACTTTTCTACAAGGTAAATGAATTGAGATTCCTGGAGGAGCCAGGAATATCTGTAAATAAATGGTTGTATTTGGGGGCTCATAGGTGGTGGGTGGTATTAAAAGAGGTTTTCATTGTTTCACCAGAGTGAAGGGTCTGGATTGTCTATAAAAGCCAGAAGCTTGTATTCATGGGGTGAGCTACATGTGACCCTTTATAGACATACTAGTCTGCTATCTCCATTAATAAAGCTTTTTCTAGGCTCACATGTAAAGTCTTGTTTTGAACAGCACAGCACATTGTTTTCCTAGTCATTTGCTTATAAAGATGTTTTCCAGAGCTACGTGGGGCTCCAGATGAGATGTTTGTAGTAAGACTGAGTGCAGAAGAGAAACTGTGACAGAGAGACTTGATATCCAAGCAGAATTGTGTGTGAGCAGATGGAGGATGAGATCTAAAAATAGACTTTTTCCCTGCTGTGATTGTCCATGTCACAAAATCGTTGTGCAGACTGGCACAATCATGTGTCTTGGGGGAAGCTTAAGAAGCAGGGCAGTTACCAGAGCAGATGGACAGAGCTCTTGTGGCAGTTGTTTGCACCTTGTAGTATTTCTGTGGTACTGACCCTGAAACTGTATATTCACTGCACGGTTATTTTGCATCTATATTTCAAGATATTGGCATTTAATCCTTTAAAGTGCACAGCTGGGAACAGACTGGCAGTGACTGGGTGACCTGATCAGTGTTTGTTCATCTCTAAGGCTGTTGCTGCTTATTGATTTCATCGTGATATGGTTTGTGGTTCCCTGTTGAGACCATGTGTATAACACAGTGCTCAAACATTCAACATGGAGATAATCCTTGTCCTGGAGACCTGCAGTCTTGCCTTTCTCATCCTACTGTTTCAGGAGTGTCTTGTCTTTTTATACTTTCTTGGAATGTGTTGTCTCAAGGTATCACATCTCTAAACAGCAAAAAAGGATGGCTTTGTCACCAAACAATCAAGCTTAGTTTTGCCTGGTTTTATTATTTAATAATACAAGTAGTGGATTTGCTTTCTGAGTAACAAAGAGGTGAAGAAACCCAGAGTCTTTAAGCTTAAAATTAAGTAGGTCTGATAGTGGGGAAACATAATCTACCTTGATATCTTCTGTACCTCCTAAGAGGATTAGAAATATTTTAAATGTTTTTGCAGCCCTCTAAAGCTTCTAATACAAGTAAATGTGAGATTTACATAGGGTTTGAATGTTAATGCATGGGTGAAAATGCCATGTAGTGTAGCTGTAGCTTGGCATGCAGTGTTGCTACCAGACCCAAGTGCTCAATTCTGCCCTATTTCTAAGAAAAGTGCTTGATTTCTTCAACAGCCTTGCTGGTTCCTTCAGGTAACGCTCAGCAAACTGCAGGAGTGTGGCAATCTGGACCTTCACTATCTTGCATTGGTGTTGTTTTTTAATGTGAAGCTTGGGGATGGTAGGAAGTAATGCTCTGAAAGGTTTACTCATTTTTTTTTTTTTCAGTCAAAAATAAAAGAGTTCTTGGACTGTCTTGAAGAAAGTAATTTTTTCCTCCCCCAACATCCTTCTTGGGAAATGTAGCTGCCATTTTTATCAGCTTTGATCACTTGCTTAATGTGGTGGGTATTTACTCTGTGGACAAATATTTTGCAAACTCAAAATTTTCACTTAACCATTAAAACATTCCCCTCTGCTCCCAAACAAAACATTTTTTTGCATTTTTGCTAAATGTAAATATTTAATAGAACAGAAAGCAGGGTCATGATTTCCCTGTTTTTGTTTGAGAGTGATGTTTACTGGAAAATTTGGGTAATAAATATCTTTAACCAGTGCTCCCCTGAGTATTTCCCTCCCTTCAGAGTGATGCTCTGGGCATGTGATTGTCCTGTGCCAGGTGAATTTGTACACGAGTGTGAGTTACAGCCAGAGTAAGTGCAGGCAGCCTGGTGCTTTCTGTTTTATGCCTTTTATTCTGTGTGCCTGTTGAGACAGCCTGACATTTCCTATCTGGAGACACTGTTTGCAATTGCTTATAACTCTGTTAAACTTTGTAGCTGTTTGGGATGAGAGTTTATTTTCCAGGCGTCTGTTTTAGGCAGTGTGTTCTCGATGCAATTATTTATCTCCCTTCTTTGGGCTTTGCTGTGAGCAGCTCTGAGAAAAATGCTGTTTTCTTCAGGTCAGTTATTTAAAAGTATATTTAACCTGTTCTTTGAAGTTCTTGCATAGTAGAGCTGGGGCAGCGAAGCTTTTCAAGAGTGAATGCCTAGGTTGGAGGTGGTAGTTGGTTGGTTTTTTTTCCCTAATCAATAATCTAAATGTGTTTGACCAAGTTCCAAACCCTTGAATAAAAGCTGGAGTTTGAACGTGATCAGCAGGGACTTATTTGATACTATTGTCTTAAGTAATTTCATCTGGGAGTGAGATTTGCAGGGGAATGGGGTGAAGTGTCACAAGTTGGGCTAAGAAGAACTGGGTGCAGGGATTCACAAGGCTGGGGTGTAGATATAAGAGCAACTGTGCTAGATTAGATCAAGGTGCACCTTACTTGGTATCCTGACTCAGACAGTGGTCAAAGCAGCTGTCGAGGAAAGGGCAAGGAAAAGCCAAGAATGTAATACTTCCAGAGTGCTTGTTCAACCTCTTCACCTGTGTTTCAGGAAGCCAGAGGTCAGATCTTTCCATCTAGTGGTTGGATTTCTCTATAAAGCTTCACCAAGAGATGAAGATTTGTCCAAGTGAGGAAATACAACAAAGATTCTGTTTGTGCAGAGTGAGAGGAGGAGCAGTAGGACTTGGAAAAGTGGAGAGGGTGGTGCACATAGGGCAGAAGCTGCTCGGTGTGGGCAAAGCGGGCATTACAGGATGTGGCTGCTGAGCAGCATCGCCCTTAGGGCCTGAGATGGGGCAAGACTTGCTATTATTCTGGTGTCAGCAGAGAGCTGTGAAAGCTCCTAGCCAAGCATCTGTCACTGGTCCAGATGGGGCATTGCATGTTGCTTATGATACCCATTAGTCAGTTGAGGTGGTAGAGCCTTGTGAGCTGAACACACAAGTTTGTTCTTTTGGTGAGTCAGATAAAGGTAACAATGCTGTTTTCCTCTTTTTGGTTTGCTTTGTTAAAAACTTAGGGAATTACAAGGGTTCTAGGCACTGAAGGAGTATCCTATGGCTGCTAAGTCAAGTGTTTATAACTGCAGAGCAGTTACAACACACGAGTGTGGAGGCTGCTGAAGGCTGCCTGTGTAATCCTGCCTCTGCCCCTGTGTACATAGGCATGAAGATGCAATCTGTTATTGTGTTGTTCCTGGATATTTTTCCCTGCAGGATCTGTTCTGTGTCTGGTATGCAGGGTGCATGGCGTGCTCCACAAATAATACAGTGCAAAGATGAACTCTGCCTGTGTGTGACATCTGGTCAAATTAAGGTTTCATTGACCTGATATATCCTGCCTTCCCTGGGCCATACTTGGATAATACGATGTCTCTCCTATGTAGTTTACTAACTGCATACATAGACAAGTGCAGATAGGTGTGGTGTAGGTTGTCTACAGCATTATGCTGGCAAGAAGCAGTGGCATGAACTTGGTGGATGATCTTTTTCCTGGTCCTTTTCCTTCTAGGTGAATTCACTGCAGTGCATTGCTCATGTATTTTCCAGCACTGGGAGCTCCCAGAAGAAGCCATGGGGAATCTCTGCTGGTTTTTTGTGTGGACATCCTTCCCCATGGCAGAGCAGGGTTGAAGTGAGGAACTGTAGTCAGGACAGGGAGTTACCTCACTCATGCTTTTTTTTTTTATCCCAGTTATCTGGAGGTGTGAACTAGCACCTAAGTTAGTCCCTGGGTGCTGGGAATTGCCAAGAGTAATTTGGTAGGTGTTACAAAGGAAGTGTTTTACAGACAGAAGGGAATGGATCTAGCCTTGGGAAGGTGCTGCTTTTTGACAGGTAGTGTTTCCAGGTGCTGAGAGAACATCTGTGGGAGGAAGGATGCTCATCCTGTATTTCCAGGCCTAGAGTTGTTTTTTTTGGCTCTTCCTCATCCCATTGTGTTCTGTTAATGTGCAGTTGATGGGAGGAGGTTACGATGCCTGATGAGATGTGGGTGTAAGAGCTGGAGGCATGGCAGGATCAGCAAACCTGGGAGGGGAGTTCATTGCTGGAGGCAGGATAGGGAGAGAGGTGATAGTGGCACTGGAGGCAGGTAGTTCTTAGGATTCAGAGGCCTTCATGCAGCTGACAAGAAGCTGGAAGCCTGGGCCGCCAAGGGAGGGTTTGTCCCACTCTGGACTGGACAGAGAGAAAAGGGAGCCCTTCCTTGTAAGAGATCCTGATCCAGGCAGTAGCAGCTCAACTGCACTATGAGAATTCAGGCTCCTGTCCCACCTAAAATGGTGCTTTTCCATGCCTCCTGGGTGGCCATGTGAAACAAAGGGAAAGCTGGTGCATCTGTGGGCAGCATGTTCCATGCCTGTGGTCAGGATCTGACCCTGGGTCACTTGAACCAGTTGACTTTGGGAATGGGGAACCAGCATGCAAAAACCCATTTTACCCCAAAATAACGGGTTAAGTTTTTATGGGAACCATGCCAGCCTCCAAATCCCTTTGCCAAGCTGTGGGGATTACAGTTTCATTTTCCTGGGGGATTTCTCTCTTTTGTTCAGTGCCTTATTTTTTGCATGAATACTCAGGCCCTGATTCAGCCACAGATCTGCAAAGCCCATGATCTTGGCTGCAGCAAAGCTGAAGGCAAAAGCCTCTGCAGCCTGGGAGCTGTAAAGTGAGTCCAGCCCCAGGATGAGGTGGCTACACTTGCTGAAGAGATTTGTCTGCTGAGGCAGAGTCATTAGAAGCTGGCAGCACATGCCCTTGGGAGCAGTCGGGCTGCCAAAGGGGTGGCACAACTTGCAGCCAGCCTGGGGCAGGATGGAGCATTCACTGATACTCCGGAAAAGTACTGAAGGGGCCAATGCACACAACGCTGTGAAGGCTTTGTGATGAAACAGGGAGACCCGTTGTTCACATCTGTCATTAAATGTTATCCAGCTTCTTGCTTTTGAGGAGCAAGATACACATTTCAGGCCAGAATGCAAGGGATTTTTATTTATTTTTTTTTTAATTTGGTTTTGTCTGTCTCCATTCTAAAGTGGCACACCAGCAGAGGTTTGTATTTCCTTACTGGGACACTTGTGCAGAGCACAGTTCTGGCAGAAATGTAACCTGTTCACTATGGAAAATATTTCAGCAACTGTTTTATTGCATGCTGCCACCAGAACGCTGCAGCTATTTTGTGCCAGACATGCACAGCAGACTGCAGTGAGGAACGGGGAAACTGCTCATGTTTGTTTATTTTATCTCCAATGCCACGATGCCTCGCGGCACTGGCAGGGCTGAGGTCCAAATCTCAACCCCAACCAGTAGGTTTTCACCCAGGGTAATTCTCCTGAGAAAAAAGTAGCATCTGTATCTGCACAGACAGCTAAGCTGCGTCTGCTCCCCAGCCCTGTGGGGAAACGCAGGCTGTCTGGCTGTGTTTCTCCTCCTGCCTTCCTAAGCAGGTGTTTTTTCCTTGTGGATTTTGCTTAGCGTCTCTGCAGCTTGTGCTTTCATCCCGAGTGCCCTGTTCTGTGGATCGGACCCTTCACCAAACACAAAGCTGTAGGGTATGTGCAGCACACACAGCCACTGTGATTTGTGCCTCCATGGAGATTCCTGCGTGCTTTTGAAGTTGATGTGGCTGATTTGATGATGTGGGCAGTTTTGAGAATCACAAGTGAGCTGCCTGGTTGCACGGCTGATTGGAGACTGGTGATGCAAGGTGCTGGTACCACTGTGGGATAGGCAGACCCACAAATGCCATTCCTGTCTTTTGGACTATCTGCTTAGTATGATCTTGGAAGAAAAAAGAGCTATAAAGTACTTCCATCCTCAGTTATATGCTGTGTGTGCATTTTGTCTACTAGGTATTTAAAACATGATGCATGGTAGATAGTATGACAGAAAAGCAGCACAACCTTATATTAGGAATTGATTTGAATGTCTGGAAATTCCAGCCCTGGATGAGGGCTGAGTGTAGTAACAAATCAGTGTCCATGTTTTCTCGGCAGAGAAGTGTAAATGTTCTTAATCACACAAGCACTTGTGTTTTCCTGAGAGTTGTTTTCATTTGATAACAGGTCCAGTGTTGGGACATGGTGAGAATACTATGTTCTTCCTCATTCCCAACCTCGTGGAGTGTAGCCTTGTTTCTTGGCTACAGATCATCAGTGCTTCAGAGGATACATTCCCCTCCTTGCCTTCTTTTCCCCTTCTCAACCTCCTCTGAGGTGCTCCAGCTCCTGTTTGGTTGTTTGGATCTCTTACCCATAGCTCAGGAGTGCTGTTCACTCTATCACTAGTGCTTTTCTGGTGAAACAGATTAACTGTGAGGATGTACTGATTATTTTCTGCTTTTGACATCTGGATATAGGTAATTGAGGTTTCCTAAACTTAATTGGAAATTCTGTTCTGGTGGTTTGGTTTTTTGGGCCCCTGTGTCTACTCCTGACAGGTGGATCAGTTTTGCTTTTTGTTGTGGAGGTCTTGGCTGTTATTGAGTCCAGCAAGACTCAATATTTGGTGCACGTGTTCATTTAGGCTAGAAAGTCTTCTTATATTAGTGATTCAGTCAACTTAATTGCAGTTTTTCAATGTGTAGATGCCTAAAATCTTTCCACTGAAGTTGCAGATGGTTAGGAGCTCTACACCCATGGGCAGCTCTGTAACGTGTTGACTCAGGCTTTCAAAGTCACTTTCTATGATTCAGTGGGTCACTCCTTAGAAACCACTGGGCTGAAGTGACTTCTGCAGGACTGTCCTTGGGTTCTCAGCTGTTAGCAGCATGGAAACTGGTTAGTCTTCTCTTGGGAAGTGGGATTGAGGCAGCCTGCTCCTCTCTGAGACAAAGGCACTGTCAGCTGCCGGGTTACTGCTGTCACTGCACACAAGAGCAGTTTATGTTAAATGTGACTGATGTTGAAATAAACCACACCTCAGTTCTCAAGTAAGAGTGACCTTTGGCAAGTCTGCATCAGAATAAATAAGGTGTGATTTGAGTTATTTTAAGTTGGGTTTCCTTGGAGACAAGCCCCTAGGATCTCCTGCTGCTAGTTCCTGTGATGTTTGCTAGCTTAACATAAACAAAACTAAGAAAATTCCTCTCTTCTCCACAAAAGCATGAAATTTCACAGAAGTGCAATCCGGGTAACAGTTTGCCTCATTCCTGATGTGCTCTTAAAGAGATGCTGAGAGGTTGTATGAAGTCTGGGTCAGATTTTGCATGTTGTTTTGACTCCTTTTGCCATGGGCTTTCTTGAACACAGCGGAAACTTCCTTGGAAAACACGGTGGCATAAATTGGTTCCTTTGGTGACCTCTTTCTGCATTTGTGTAGGGGAATATCATGTTGCTAGAATACATCTCTGCTCCCCTGAGATGACCCTCATCTGATTGGGGACCCCTGAGTGGCTGAAGTCAGCTGTTGCAGAGCACAGCAGACCAAAGGCTATTCTCACTTACATCAGGGTCAGATGCAGGGCAAATTGAATTTTTCAGAGACAGCTGGTTCCCAAAAATAAACTTCTTTTTAAATGACCTGTGATTCGTTTAAAATCAGGTACCAGATGAAATCTACCCCAATTACTGTCTGGGTTAACATTTTGGGGTGGAAGCCTTTCTGCCCTTGGAAGGGGGCTAAATGGTTTGTTCTGCTTTAAAATCTGTTAATCTTTAAATGAGTCTCCATGACATGCTGTGAAAAGGTAAAGCAAACAGTACTGCACCAGTTAATCAGCATTTCCTTACATCTCGTTGGGAACCATGTTGTCCACAATTTTGAGTATCAGAGGGATCACAGGGAAGACAGACCACTTCTGTGCTGTGCAGGCACAGTCCCCTGTGCATGGTTGTCTTTGACTCCAGCAGGATGAAGCACAGAACATAAATGTCCATGGACGGGGGGAGGGGATGGTCTTCCCTCTCTGCTTTGTAGGTGAGGTGTGGTGAGCCCTCCAGGAGCCCCAGTGCAGGTGCAGTGTTCTCACAGACAGATTGTTGTGAGGACAGACTCTGGGCTCGCATCCCTCCAAAGGGTGTGAGGGACCATGGGACAGGTCAGGAGCAACCCCAGCTTGTGTAGCATCAGCTGCCGTGATACCTGAGGCTGTGACTGGGGACATTCCTGTCCTCAGGGCTGTAGGCTCAGGTGCAGGCTCTGGGCAGCCTCCCTCAACTATTCTTCCCTGGACCATCCTTACCTTGCACTGCACACACCTGCCACAGCCACTTGGGTCATTGAAAATGGACTGAGGGGCTGCATCTCATGTGAATAATAAGAGAGAGAAGCAGCAGCTTCACACTGCAGATGCTTAAGGTCTGCCCTGCCTTGATGTCAGGGGTCAGACACCAGTTGTGGGGACGGCATGGGGCGAGGGGTTTGCATGTGCCCCTCCTGGGTGGGCATTGCTGTGTGTTGCTTCTCATGTTTAGTGCTCAGCATAGCAGGAGACACAGGTGGGGTGTCCCCAAGCACGTTGTCTCTGCCTGTCCCACCAGCTGTTGCTTGTGTCTCTAGGGGAGCGATTGCTGTCCGAGCAGCAAAGCATGAAGTGCTTCCTTGTAAGTCCAGCAGCACGTGGATAACTATCAGTGAGGGAGCTGGAGGCATGGGGTCACTTGTCCCTGTCCTCACTGCCTCTGCTTGGGGTGGCATGTCGTGAATGGTGTGAGGGACATTGCAAGGTGGAAGGGCAATCTTCTGGCCAGGTATGTCCTTGCTTCATATTGGTACTTCAGGGTTATTCTGGAGGATGTGTCTCCTGGGCTGATGGATGCTCAGGAGGGGAAGGAGGTGCCATTTCTCAGGTGTTGTGGTATTTCTGATGTGCTTGACATTGGCAAGGCTAGAAGAAATTCCTGCAAATAGTAGCAGTTGGCCTGAAAAAAGCCTCTTTTGTTTTCACCAAGGAATTCTATGAAACAATCTTTGCCTCTGCATGCTTGCAAGAAGCCAGATAATGGCTTGCTGAGAGTGGTGCTGTGGAAACCAGCATGTCTATACTTGGCAAAAGGGAAGGACTTTTCACCAAGAACTTGTTGTTTGGTGCCTAGGAAGATGAGGATTAGCTGACTTGGAGCCTGGCTGGCCTCCCTGTTCTGGGAGCATGCCCTCCCCTCCCCTGGCCTGAGATACCAGGGAGGTCTCAGTGCTGCATGTACGTGCTGATGGAGTGACTGCTTCCAGTGTCTGCCTGAGGTCAACTGCAGCAAGGATTCAAGTTATGAGAGGCAGCAGGACTAAATACAGACAGTCTGGTGTCTTTATAGCTGTAACACGCCAGATTTCAAAATTATTCATAGATCTTGTTCTAGCACTTCTTCCTCAGAAGTCTGACACAGTGCCTGCTGAAGTGTCATACTCTGTTTTGAAGACAAGGTGCATTACTTGTGCATTGTGACAAAGCCAGTGGCTCCAGATCACTGTCAAGTTCAGTGTTCTCAAACCCAGCTTACAATTTAAATTTTCCTGGAGTTGCTTTCTCTCTTGCTCCAGGTTTACTAACCTCTCTCTGACTTGGAACACATCCTAGAATTTAAATAAATTCCAGGACATAATCCTAGGAACAGTAAAAATTTTTGGGAATAGGTTTGCTTTGTACCTTTAGAAAAGATTTTTTTCTCTTTGAAAAGTAGAAAGAAAGGATCCCAAGTGGAAGCATTGCTAGTGATGAGGCCATTGGCCTCAGCAGTTGAAAAATGGAGCTCTTCTAGCTCATGCTGGCTCTGATCCTGACCCCCAGGCTTTCAGTTTGACTGGTTTTGTTCAGTGTGTATTGATATAATTTATTGAAATCATGGCATAGTCTTGACAGCCTTCAGCAATTTTTAAAAAACTTTTTCTTTTCCCTTCTCCATGCAAATAGTGTATTGTCTTCAAACTCTTCAAACAACCATGGAAGCATTTACTGCTTATCCTCCAATTATTTACAAGAGTAAATAGTATTTAATCCTTCCTGCTTTCCCCTTCTCTCCCCCCACCCCATATCAAGTCAGTTTAATGTCTCAATGTTGCTCTGATTAACAGTGTCTCTTATGCCTGACCGATCTCACTGTGCTTCCATTGCCAGTCCCGCAGTGTGGATAAGCAGCACGCTGTAATCAACTATGACAAGGAGAAGGATGAGCACTGGGTGAAGGATCTTGGGAGCTTAAACGGGGTAAGTACCAAACCTCCCAGCTGGCAGAGGTGGCCTTGCACTGTGCTGAGTCTGCAAGCACTCGTGTGCTCGCTGAATCCTGCTCTCAGACCCGTTTGGGTCACTGCAGCTGTTGGCATGAGTTAAGCCAAATATGCATAATTATTTGTGAGGTCTGAGGTGGAGGTCATGTAGCATCTCATCTTGGGAGAGGAAAGCTTTGGTGAATATTTTATTGCTTCTTCCCTCTCTACTGGTGTCCGTGCAGAACGCTTCAGGGCTCACAAAATCCTAAAGCTGCTTGCAAAAGGGGAGAAACTAAATTCAGTTTTGTGTTGGGGATGTTAGCTTTAAACTGGTGGAGATGCTGGAGCAGCTGTTCAGCATGAGCAGGGTGACCTTTCGGTGGTTCAATTGTCAGTGCATGGAGTGATTTATGGGAGGATGAGACTTTTAATTTTGTTGCGGAGAAACTACTTAAAACCACCTCTTCTTTTTTCTAAATAATAAAAATTGCTCTTTTTCCTGCCTTAAGCCTGGTGTGCTTGAAGACCAAGGAATAATGTGAGCACAGAAGAGGGAGCTAAACCTGATTCAGTCTTAATCCTTGCTCTGGTCTGACTCATGCAGTGCTGTTAGACACCTGAATTCCATGATATTCAAATAAACCATTGTTAAAAATGTCCTAATGTCATAGCATGCCTTTGTTTTGGCAGTTTCTTTATACAAGTGGAGCTATTCCTCTGCTGGAGCAGGCCTAAGCTAGATTCACATAGTTGTCTTCCCAGTGGGGGTTTTACTGCAGCCATTGTTTTGGACTTACAAACAGAAGCCCTCCACCATCACAACCACAAAACCACAAGATGAGCCCAGAAACTTGTACAAAAACAGTGGCTAAAGCAGCCCTCAACTGTTCTGCCTCTTCTGGCATCTGAACACAGCAAGAATGAGTGCTAATCCTTCTCAGCCTAATAGCTGAAGGCACAGAGCCCTGCTGAAATGGGAATATTTCCAGTAACTGGTCTGGACTCTAGCTGGATCCCTGATTCAAAACCTGTGCTATTTAACTCATAGTGGCAAAACAGCAGTTGAAAATTCTGCTTGCAAGAGAGGGAAGACTTGTACCACTAATTCTTTTCTATCTTCACATGCTAAAGCATATGAGTCTACAATATTTTAATAGTAAAGTTATGCTTAGAGGGCAGTGGAGTAAAAGGAATTACAGCACTGCCTGTCTTCTGCAGCTGACCAAGCACTTCTGTTGAAAAATACTGTTGTGGCCTAACCAAATTTTGCATGCAAGAAACATGTCTTTATTTGAAAATTGTTAGAAAAACTTGTTTTCCATTCTGGAACGAAAGAAATCATTTTTGAGGACCTTGATTTAAAATCCATTTTGAGAATTTCTTTTTATTTTGTATTTAGCTTTGAGTTGTCAGCAATGCATTGTATGACTTTGCTGGATAACCTGGTTCATATTAATTGTCAAAGTGTTTTTTATTGTTTTTGTTATAATGCTCAGGTAATTCTGCAGTCTCTGTTCAGAGGGTTTTGTTTTTAAAGGTAACATTTTTATCTGGATTAAGCATTTTACTGAGGTTATTTTATCTGAAGTAACCATGGGCAAATAGGTAACTATCAAAATGGGTTCTCGCAACTCTTGTTTTGCAGAAAATTCAGCAATTATTCCTGTTCCAGCTGTGACTGTTGTGGGTTTTTTAAATATTAAAAACTGTAATGCAAATTGGAATTCTGTGCCTTTTAACTAGCTTCACTGTTTTTATTCTGAAATTACAGGCCTGTTTCTCAGCTCTTCTATGAATTGCCAGGAAACTGGGGGCTGTTGTCTGCTGAAGTTCTATTTTCCTGCTCTAGCATTTATTTTTCCTCTGTGGTTAATACTAGGTCTTATCATGCATGTTTGGCTTGGCTGAGGTGAGAAGGCAGAAGGAAAAGACTGTGCTGCAGTCATAAAAGCATGTAAATTCATTTCCTAGCATAATTTTGTTTCCTCAGCTGCATTTGCATTAATGGTACAAAGTCCCAGCAGCAGGTTCCTGGTCTGAAAGGCTGAGTGAATCCCACCTTGCCAAGTAGGGTAACTCCTGGTGTCTGTGCCTTCCCTGGAACTAGCTGAGTGCCTACTCCCCATCAGCACGCTGGGGCTTCTTCAGCCCCTTCTTATTTTTACTTGGCTCAGGTTATTGCAAAAGTACATGGGTTTATTTGTGAAAGATGTCCATACATGCTTGATTTGATCCTTGGTTGGTCTGAGAATTGTTTCATAGTGAGTCCCCCAGAAAGCAGAGACATCAAAGACATTTATTCACAGCTGTGAAATATATTTCTTGCACCTTTAGAAGGATGTTAGTTTCTTTTGGCCTCAATTAACTGCCTGGAGCATGGGAAAAAGGAGTGTGTGAATTTCTAGTACAAAGGGTTTGGTTATCTTGGACAGTGTGGCCTCAGGTTTCATAGTGGTACTGCTGAATTTTTTTTCCCCATTTCCCTGTGCATTTTCATTTCCCCCCTCGTCTGTGATTGGCTTTGCTTGTTAAATTATCAGGCCTTGGGGCTGACAGCAGTCTTATTTGCCATCCAGCAGAAAGCTGATTCCTAGCTCAGTAATTAAGAGCATGAGTTGCAACCGTTTGCTGGTTGAAATGTGTGTAGGAGAGCCGAGAGCATTTGAAGTTCCTAACTTCAGGCACCTCATTTACCTGTTCGAGTCGGGGACTAAAATTGCATTTGCAGTTGGTGCAAAGGTAAATCTCCCTAGAGGTCCCTTCACATCACCTTGCTTTGAAGCATAATTGAGGTGCTCTGACTTGCCCATGGGAGCTACTTGCTGGTGTTGGTTTTTCCAGGGAACTTAGCTCCTAGCTCCTGACTTGGTGCTGGCACACCCTGAATATGTGAGCTGTCAGCAGATACACATGGGTGCCCTCCAGGAGCACTGTCCCTCTGAGATCCATCACCCTGATAGCCTCAGTCAAAACCCATTCCTGTGCTTCTCTCCTGCAGACATTCGTCAATGATGTGAGGATTCCTGACCAGAAGTACATCACCCTGAAACTGAACGATGTCATTCGCTTCGGATATGATATCCTTTCTGAAGAGGAGTGCAACTCAGGCTTTGTTAGGGTTTTGTGCTGTTTGCTGCATGAAGAGCTATCAGGGCTACTTGTGACTTCTGAGTAAGGTGTTTCTTGCCTCTTGGAGCCTGTGGATGGATCATAAACTGTGTTTCTGCACCATGACCCTGATTCAGAGCACATTAATCATGGTGCCTGCTATTTAATTGGGTTTTGAATCAGGCCCTGCACTGGCCGTAGTGACTGTGGAAGTGCTTCTTCAGTCTCCTCCTAAGAAGCTGGGTGGCAACTGTAGCTGGTACCAGCCAGGAGCAAACATTTTTCATACATTTTTGTATGAACTAACATCTTCCTATTTTTTTTTCATTCAACTTGCGTTGTTTTGTTAGCCATTTCACCCACATGCTTTCTTTCAGGCAATTTTCAGGGCTTCAACCTTAAACATTTAGCTGTGGAGCTTGTGGCCAGACCCTTGACTCTGTATTGATTAAAGTTTGCCTGTGCAAATTGCTTCTTCCACAAAATGCAAGAGTAAATCTCTTTAGCAATAGCACATTTCACCTCTAGCAAGGGAAGCTAGGCTGCAGTTACTGCTTTATTTACAGACCCACAAATCCTGCTGATGTCTCCTAAAACACCTTTCCTTTTTTTTTATCCTGATGTGGCTGTAAACTGGCTATAAGCATAGACGTTGGCATACCTTTCTGATCCTGCAGAGCAATAGTGGTAAGTAGAGGCTCCTATTGCTGCCTTTTCATGTAATGTAATACTTTTGTCACTTTTTTCAGTTGCTTCTATCTGCCAAACTTTGCCCACTCAAGCTGAATATAGAAGTAGCAAGTGTCTTTTCTAGGTTTTTTTTTTTTTTCTTTTCTGGGGAAATGTCAGTTAAAACAGTCCAGACATTTCTGAGAATAGAGGCAGAGACTAAGTTTTACCATTTGGTGGGGGGAAGTGTTTGGCTGGAAAACTCTTGTTCATCCTTGACCTCAAGGCCACATTCTTCTGCCTTTTGCTGTCCCAATGATAATCAGTTTGTTCTTGGCCATGCTTTAGTCCTTGAAATACTCCAAACCTTGAGCCTCACTGGTCTTCCAGGGAACTGGGTACTTCAGCTCTCAGCAGTGACAGTGCAGGAGCACTCACTGTTTCAACCAGGATTGCTTAACCTTATGTGTGAGCCATCCTGGATCTGCAGAAGAAGAGGGTTTTCTGTGCCATGGATCATAATTTGGGTCTTGATCACTGTCATCTGGGATCTTGTCATTAAAGCTGGTGTCTTGCTGCACACACGATGAAGTCTGTTACAGTCCCATAGGCAACCTCTGTTGTAGCTTTTCTTGACTTTGCAAATGCTTTTTTTGACGTAGCTGCTTGTGTATGTTCTGGTCTCTTGATGTGTGGGGAAATTCACAGAAGACTTGCTGTGAACTCCAGTCTTGGGAAGGCAAAAACCAGTGCCTGCAGCATGGCTGGGTTTTAATGGCTGCAATGCAGGTTTAAACTTTTTATAGAAAGCAATTCTCAGCAATGAGCAGCTGAGTTGAAGTATTTAGTCCTGCAGCCCTTACATGGATATTCAAGTGAAATGAATGATTATACTTAGGAGTTGTAGAATTTATTGCCCTCAGTAGGAAAATTTCAAAGTATACAGGTTTTAGAGTAATCTTTGTACTACAGCATAGTTGCTATGGCAGTTATAATGTCTTCCTCTGCTTTGCTGCTTTGGTGCCACTCTGTTTAGCAGAGCTTTCTGTGCACTCTGCAGTCAGTTTGGTGTGAATTGCAGCATCTCCTGAGGTCTCCCAGTCAGCTGTGTCCTGTTGCACGAGAGCATTTCTCTTTTCCATTTACAGTTTCACTTACAGGCTGTGCAGAGTTTCCCTGCTAGGGCCTGTATCACTTGGTTTATTTTTAGTCTAACAGTTTCCATCTTTCCTTTTTCCTCCCCTTTGCTTTCTACTGTGCTGATTGGGTTGTTCATGGTGACATTTCAGATGCTAGCTTTTTTTTTTTTTTTTTAATACAGTGTTGCTGAGGATTATTGCCTGGGCTCAACCATGTGAATGCCTCCCTTCCTAAGAGGTCACAGCAGCTCATGACCTGATTTACTTTTCATCCAGAAAATTGCAGAGACTGAAAGGCCTTGACAGGGCAAGAGAGCACCATAGTTACAGGCATTCGGGCAGGGAGCTGAACTCTCCTGCTCCCTTATCCAGAGTGTGAGGTTGGCCCATCTTGGCCAGGATGCTGAGTGGTCTGTCTGATGCTGACAGCCAGGTGGAGAGGAGCAGGATGTGATTTGAGCTGGGGCTCTGGTTGCTCCCCCAGGTCCTGCACAGAGTTGCTCCTCCTGCTCAGGTCCCCATGTGTGCTGCCCCTCAGTTGCTGTGGGTCTGGCCAGCAAACATGATTACACACTGTCTCACAAACTATGCACGACAAGGACCATGCTGGGATGCAGCACAGGCAAATTTTACTACCCTGCATATTTTAAGATTTGCTGGTTTTATGATCCAGTTTTCTTTCTGTGATGAAATGCTAGATTTCTCTGTCCATCCAATTCCTTTGTCTTTTCCTTAACAAGTTCTGTACATTCGAACATGTACGTTCTGGAACAAATTCAACACAAAGTCCCAGAAGAAGCATTAAAGGTAAGAGTGACTGGGAGTGGTGCAATTTAAAAAAAAACTAAATACTCTAGTGATGGTCAAACAGAGTTGAAATATTAAAATACTCTTGATGGCAGTGAAATGTTTCAAAATGTGAGGCTCTCCTTGGATTTGGATTTAATAAAACCTTCCTTTGAGGAGAGATACATTTCCCAGTTATCTCAACTCTGATCTCTCCTATCCCTGTGCTAACATGTTGATCAAGTTATTTATGTTTCATGACTGCCAAGAAAAAAAAGGTTACTTAAAGCTGTAACATATTAAAGAAGAACCAGTACGTGAACTTGTGGGTGGAGCACAGCAGAATTTACTCCCTCCCAGAAGTGGAGCACAGACATCTTTTTCTGAGAATAGTGACTTAGGCCAGCTCCACCACACCTCCTCCATCAGGCTGAAGTTTGCTTAATTTATTCATGTGTACCATCTCATTTTTGCCTTCAAGCTCCCAATTTTTACTTACTGAGGAGTCAGTCCTCTTACAAGTGAGGTGTTTTTTAAACACTGTTCAGTAGCAGGTAAGAAATATTCAAGCATCCTTTTATCTAAGGCAGAAAAGCAACCCCCCTCTAGGCAAAAAAGCTGTCACGTTCAGCTGTAGGACTGGGCTGTCAGTGCTCTGCATCAGCTCTTGGCTAGCAGACACTGCCCTCTTAGCCCTGGTTCCAGGGACTAGTTTAGGACTTGGAGAGGATAGGAAATGTAACACCTAGAATTGGGCAAATGATTCATTGAACTTACTCATGGATAATCTGGATGGATTCACCCTTTTATTAGTTTACTTGTAATAAACCAACTTCTAAATAGCTCATTTACTGTGTTAATATGGAACCTGTTTTAAGGTAGAATCACTTTCCTAGCTGGAGAGAAGGTTTGGAAAAAATAATTAAAATAGATTCCAATTGCCTTTGCTGAAAAACTGAGATAATGCAGATGAGCGCCCTAAAATAATTTACAATGTTCCCTTAAGAACAAAGGGGATTTCAGGATTTGAATCCTGAATGGAAAATGGCCTGAGTTCTGATTCTTCTCAGTGTATTCTTTAAAGGATTTTATAATTAGGTATGTTGCAGAGCTAAGTCACAGTGACCTTCTCGTGTACTAGAGTTGTCACTTAATGGCTTCCACATGGAGTATTTCTGCTGTTCTGTAGCTTCTACTCAGGTGTGCATGCATTTTGCTGAAGGACACAGCTGCAGCACAGCCTTTGGGTGATGTGTTGGTGGGGAAGAGGGGGTTCACTGCTGCTTGTGTCTCTGCAGCATGAGAAGTACACCAGCCAACTCCAGATGAATTACAAAGGCACAGCCATGAAGAGGGCGGAGCAGCCCATGGAGCACGGTGTCTACACTGAGTCCCCACAAGCAAAGCTGGAGAAAGGAGAGAGGAAAGCAATTACAGGTACCTGCTTGGAAACCAGTTAATCAGGATTCTGAACAAAGTGCAGCTTGAGCACCTTGTGCTGGGTTATGATTTTGACAGTAGAATCTTGTGGGTTGCATTTGGGAGCAGTTCTGGAAGGTTCATCTTTCTAAACCCGTGGAATATTCCAGACTCTTGGTTTTTGGAGATACAGCCTCCAAAAAAAGATCAGCTGATGTGATGGCTCCTACATGCCTTGTCGCTGTGTGTGTTCTGGAAAACCTGTGGGCTGAGCAGGTTTGGTAAGTTCTCTAGCACCTGTCTAGTCTATTTTTAATTTCCTAATCGTGAGCTGGTGTTTGAACAGAGAGGGTGACTCAGAGTAGAAAATGTATGGCTGCTGTAGTGTAGTGCTGGCAGGCAGACAGGCAAAGAAGCAGCAAGCCATTTCTTTCACAAAGCCCTGGATGGTTTTAAATGGCTGTATTTCTTAATGTGCCAATATGTGGGATTGAAACCAACTGCCAAACTGGGAGATGTTTGCTTCAGGTTCTCTGTTCCCCAGCTGCAAACCTTTTCTCTTTGAGAAATTCTTTCTTGTTCTCCATTTTGTTACCAACTGCTGCCTTCCTTTAAAGACCCTTTGTCAGATTTACTTCCTCTGTGTTCCCCATCTTGGTGTGCCAAGACCTCCCCAGCAGCCCTGTCTCACCCATCTCACCCAAATTCCTACCTCCTGTGTGTCCCTGATGGGTCTTTCCCCAGTTTTGCTCAGGTATCAGTTGATGGTCTTCTGGAGCTTGCTGTTTGGTGGGAGGAGCAAATATGATTTTAAAGCATAGTGGTGACATGACTGCCAGTGGTGGTCTTGTGGCTCAAGGATGGCAGAGCAATTGGAAAGCTTTAGGGTTTAGCAGGGAGAGTTGCCTGCTGTCTGTTGGAGGAACAATCAGGGAGGTGAATGGAGGGAAGGGAATGGGCAAGTAAAAAAGTGAGGTAAACATCTTACGTGAGGTTACCTTGAGACAGGTACAGCAGCTTTCTAGACAAGTGTACAATTTTGGGTAAATCTGTTAAGGCTTCATGATAACTAATTGGAGTGGGTTGATTGACCTTAATCACCCATGTATTGTCCTTGTGAAAATCCCCCTAAGCTGACATAGTGTGCTAAAAACAGTGTAATGTTCGTTCCTGGTTTCCTTGCTGTCTCCAGCTGTGTGGGGAAACACATGCACCTGTGTGCCTGACTCCCATTTTTTGCACCACAAAACCTTTCTTTGTGTTGCTTTGGCTATGTGTGTGTGACTGTGTTTAGGATTTAGCCTGACAAGCATGCACTGAAAGGAATGGAATTGTGAATGATTAAGTGTGACACAGGGGAGGGTGAGAAGAGGTGAACCCCACTGGGGGAAGAGCTCTCCAGCTGCCTTTCAAGGGGCAGGAGGTTCTTGGAAAGCATTGCCGGTAACTGGAACCACTTCGTGCTTGCTACTGCCTGTTTCCATGAACAGTTTTTATTCTGGTTTTTATTCTTGCCACCTTCCAAAATATGCTCTCATTGATTTTAACCTACATAGCGTAAGCAGTTGATATTTGGAACATATTCAAAGCCAGGATGTTGAGTGACTCTTCAGCAAGGTGACCCATTTCTTTAATCTGTGATTTGCAGACCTTCATTACGTTTCTGTCATCTTTAGTGGGCACAGACCAGAGGTCTAAGGCAAAACGGGCTCTGTGTTCTTACTGGGGACCAGCACTGAAGTATGTCACATGCAGTGGGACTGATGGGCAGAGCTAAAAAAATCTTGTAAGTGCTGCTAACCCCACTGAACGACAGAGGAAACCAGGACTTTTTGTTCGAAGTATTTTGCCGTATTAGACTGAAGCTGGTGGAAGCAAGCAGGAGCCTGAGCATTAAATCAGTCCCTCACTCTCCAAAAAGCATCTCTGTCATGTGAGCAGAATGATCAGTGGATCCCTTTCTCATCTGCGATGGGACTAATTCACCTTGTCCTCTAGCTGCACACATGCACCGTTTCTCCTCGGCTGCTGGGAGGAGTGGCAGCAGTTTGAAATGATTAGTGAAAAGAAGAATGTAGTGTTCTTACGGGGAGTGGGCTTGCTTAGTGGCAGCAGAAAGAGGCTTTAGGGAAAGAGCTGTTTTGCTAAGCCTGTAGGTATTTAGGAATTTGCATTGACTAATTAAAGCAAGGTCTGGCCTGACAAAAGCCTTTAGAAGGATCGGTTCCCAGGGCCTGGGTGGAAAAGAGGCAGAGGGAATGCAAGCTTTCAGGGAAGAGGTTTAGCAAAACAATGGGAACAATTAGAGCTGCTTAGAAATGGGAGGAGGTGAGGGGCTGAGGATAAAAAGGTCCAGGGGAGTGAATGGGAAACAGTCAATTTAGTCTGTATGCTGTTGAACTTGCAGCTTTTGCAGCAGTATGTTGCCTGTAAGCAGCAAATCATGAGTCTGTGAAATGTTTGAAGCAAGGAGCTTGGTTAATCCTATGGGTTGGATATGGATATGAATAAAAGTGTCCACAGTTCAGCTAGTTAATGCTAAAAATAGCTATCAGCTCTCATGTTTAAAGCCTTGAGTGATCAGGAAGCCAGGTAGAGCCTTGAACTGAGCAGATTTCAAGACAGTCACAATCCTTCTTCCCATCTGTTGCTACCTGAGTTGAGGTTACTTGATGAGATAAGCTACTTTGTGGTCTTCTGTTCTCAACACATAGTTAATCCTCAAACTGAGCTTAATTTTTTGTCTTTTTTCAAAGCTGCCACAGCCTGATGGGACTGGGTAATCCCAAATCTGGTGACTAACCTCTGAATAACTGCTGCAGGCCTGAGTTTCCAGGGGTGGAGGCTGCTTGCAGCGTCCACTTGAAATGGGCATCATCACTTGCAGGAGTAGGACCAATTGCAGGAGCTTCTCCTGGGATGTGTGAAATAGACTTGCTCACCAGGTTAGCGTGGGTGTCATCAGCAAGTCCTCTCAACAGAGTGGACAACTTGAAAGTCTTGCTGATGTCCAGGGCTGAGGTCAGCAGGCAGTGTGGACGGAGGCAGTGGGAGCTGTGCCTGCTTGTGAAGTGGTTTCCATGGTCTTTGGCTGCTTTCCCCATGAGATCATGGCAATAGCTATTTAGATGCACAACTCTGCTCTAGCCTTTAATTTAAGGGAGTGGTGTTGTATTTGCTTTTTTGCCTGAACTAGAGTGGTGGTAACTGCAGCAGCATGTTTAAGGTTTGACCGTGTAATTGATACTATTAAATTTTTGATTATCAGTCTGATTTGAAAGCCCCTGGGATCTGTGTATGTTCACAGCAGGCTCAAAAGACCAGGGCTTAGATTAGCAATGCACATATGAAATAAATAGTGTGGCAAAGAGTCAGAGAATTGCTTTGTGATTATTCCTGCTAGGTCTGAGTTCTCTATTCTGGAGAGGAGTAAAAAAGCAGAGATGTAAGGAATTAATTTAAAAATGTTTTAGCTAGATCATATTTTTTTTTTTTTTCCCAAGGCCTCTGCTGTAAGAAACCTACTCTGCATCTTCTGGAGATGGACATTATTGTTATTAATAATGAATCAGAAACAGTTTGACTTAAAGCAAGCTGGATTTCTTATGCTTTTGTTATGACTTGCAGTAGAGAGCTTCAAAGCTGTGTGCTTCTGTGAGCAAAGAAATTTGCTGTTGCTGACTGTCTCTCTCTCATGATGGTGTGAAGCTTTGTGAAGATTTGGGCAAAGCACAGCCCTCAGTCCTGTCCTGACCACAGGGGACACCTTCAAGGGAAATCAGACCCTTCTGTTTAGTGGGAGCTGTGTGCTTGTCTTGAAAGCTCTTCTTCCTGCTTAATGATGGAAAGCAACTTTAACACAGTCTTTCTCCTTTCCCTTTTATCACCCAGACTGTATTTTTGGTTGTGCCCTTGTGTTCTGTGTGATTCACTTCTCCATAAATACATCCTTTGTATTGACATGTCTCACTCTCTCTTTTGGTGCCTCTCCTTCGGATGATCAATAGCTCTGTATTAATTTAACAGGCCACATTTTTTCAGACTGTTAAGCAAATGGCTTCCCTTATTCCGTGCTAAAACAGCCTTCATTTTTCCTTTTGAGCGACTGCCCCAAAGACTGAAATCCAGGAGCAGAACATGTGTGTGTCAGTGGTCTTCCCTGTATTACACCATCACTGGTAGCTCAGTATTTATCTGGCTGAATGCTTGTGCTGACCTCAATTCAGTTATCTAAAAGGATGGTTTTCGGGCTGCCTGCCTGAATTGATGAGCCAAGAAATACGTCTAAATGAATTGGCACCATCTGGGCATCCTGGCATGGAGTGGAGAGAGGTGGTAACGAGCTGCCATCAATTGGAGGAAGTCTCATGTCATTAAAATGACTGAGCAGCTCGTTTTCATTGGTGTTCCTCCCTTCACTGCCGACTGGAGCAAGCCCTGAGTTTCTCTGCTCTTGCAAGAGCATCCATCTTACACTAAAACAGAACAGACAAGAGGTGGCTTCAGGGTGCTTTGCATGTCTCAGGACTCAGGCAGCCATGCTGCTCTGGATGCTGCAGGTCCAGGTTGAGGTTGCTACCCAAAATGGATCCCAGCTGGTGAAGAGCAAAGCCCGCTGGCACAACTGCATGTGTAGCTGCTCCCTGGCCCACTTCTGTCACAGCCATCTGTTTTAGCTGCCTTCCCACCGTGCTTCTTTTTTTTTTTTTTCCCCTCCCCTTTCTCTTCAGTATTGTTGTGTTAGAGCTGGAGCTGGGAGAGGTGTCGGTTGTGCTGGTAAATTAGAAGGGACAGAAGTTTCTGACATGAGCAGGGCAGGAAATTCATGTAGCTCTTTGTGCTGGTTTTGGCTGGGGTAGAGTTAATTTTCTTCCCGGTGGCTGGTATGGAGCTGTGTTTTGGATTTTTGCTGAACACAGAGTTGTTAATGTAGAGATGTTTTTGTTATTGCTGAGCAGAGCTTACACAGAGCCAAGGCCTTTTCTGCTTTCTGTACTGCCACGCTGGCAAGGAGACTGGGGCTGCATGGGAGGCTGGGAGGAGACACAGCCAGGACAGGTGACCCAAACTGACCACAGGGATATTCCAGACCACATCACATGCTCAGTACATAACATAGAGGGAAGAAGGAGGAAATGGGAGGGGATGTTTGGAGTGATGGTGTTTGTCTTCCCAAGTCACTGTTAGGTGTAATGGAGTCCTGATTTCCTGGAGATGGCTGAACACCAGCCTGCCCATGGGAAGTGGTGAACAAGTTCCTTGGTTTGCTTTGCTTCTGTGCATGGCTTTTGCTTTCCTGATTAAACTGTCTTTATCTCACCCCATGAGTTTCCTAACTTTTACCCTTCTAATTCTCTCCCTGATCGTGCTGGTGGGGGAGAGAGTGGCTGTGTGGGGCTTGGCTGCTGGCTGGGGTTAAACCACAACACTCTTCTGAAGTCAGGGAAATTTTACTCTTGCTCAGGATCTGGTTGCTTTCAGCAGTAGCCAAGAATGACGGTGACTGTGTCACTTGACAATGTTATTCAAAATGCAAATTAATATGAATGCTCAGTGGAAACATTAATTGCTCTTAAAATATTGAAAATGTCCCTGAATAGCAAGATTGACTCCTCAGCTTTCCATCTGTGCTTTTTGCAGCTTTGAAATGAAGTTCCAGTGTATTGTGGAGGCTGGCGGAGGAAAGGAATGAAATTCCCCCCAACACAAATGTGCAGTTTTGTCACAGATGCAGTAACAGGCATTGCAGGTGGGGCCATGTGAGCTGTGTCGAGGGGCAGGAGGAACCTTCTGCTGCTGTGCAGTGGGTGCAGTGCACTGCCTCCCACCCTGATGGCCCCAGATCTGTGCACTCTGGCCAACCTGATGCATTCTTTTCAGGTGTTCCTAGATGTGCCCTGGGGTTTTTGACTTTGTGCTAGCTTCTGTCAGAGGGGTAGCCAGGGGATTTTCCAAGCACCTATTAGGGCCCAGGGAAAATTGAGACAGCAGAGGAGCTGGCTCATTATTCTTTATAAATCCTTTGTTTTTTTTCCCTTCAGCTTCAATTGCAATCCCAAAGTTCCTCATCAAGAGAAAAGGTCTGACCTAAAGTCTGATTTACTCCCCTGCCTGCCTTTTCCCTGTAGTAGAAAAGTTCCTGGGCAACAAAGGCAGAAGCTCCCGTGTTCATTCTCAGATGGGACACAGATCTTGGAGCAGTTTCTGTGAAGACTTCTGTCCTGCAGGATGGGTGTGAGTTCTCTTAGCTCACTTCTGCCCCTCTGGACACAAAACTGTCTTGGAATAGATCATTGGCATCTCCTACACTAGGGGGCCTTTGGGATCCCTTTGGGGCTGGGATGTGCTGGAGAGATGAGCTGTAATGAGGCAACTCCTTGCAAGATGCAAGCAGGAACAGCACCCATCCTTGGGAAAGGTGCTGCTTGTGCAAGAGTCAAATGCAGGTGGTCTTTGCATTTCATCTCTAGGGTAGTTGATCCCTTTAGGCACAAATTACCTCAGACATAACTGGCTCTTGCTAATGGATTTGTGTTAAAGTGTTGATCTCCTTCCCCTGGTTTCCCCCAGAAGCCTCTTGGCTATCAACCCTAAGATCTGTACTGGAAGTCAGAGGGTAATAATCCATTGTGCGCCCAAAAGAAGTGCCTGACAGTGGTGGAGCAGATCCTGTATGGTTGGGGTGGGGTCTAGTGGGCAGGTTATAGCATGAAAAGAGGATGGTAGGTTTCTGCTAGACTGTGGGACAAAAGTTCTCAGCCTGTCAGAAACTAAACCCTACGCTAGAGTGCCCGTGTTCACTGACAACCTTGTGAATAGGTTTTGGTTTTTTTTCTTTCCCCCTCTCCCATGCATGGTTTGCCCATCCTCAGTTATGAAACACATTGCTTGGCAATTCCAATTTATCATGGTGAGAAATGCTTCCTCCTTTGAACTTTCAAAGGCCGCCTACATAATAGGAACATAGTTTATCTTCCACACACTCTAGGCAGGGAGGAGAGTAATACTTTCAGCCTCTTTTGATCCTCAGTGTGAAGGGAGGCTGCGTGGTTAACTTTGAAACACGAAGATGATCTCTTGTAAAGGGCCTGTGGGCTGCATCTGTAAAGCAAATTTTTTGCCTATGGACTCTCAATGTACAAGCTTATATATCTGGAACGATTCTAGAACAAAAATGTCTGAAATAGTGGCCACTGGGTCTGTGTAGCTTTAGAAACAGCAGCATAAAATCAGGCTTCTTTTTTAATTTGAGTTATTTAATTCCCCTTCCTCTCCTGACTTCCTTTATGCTAATGACTGCTTTCTGTCATGTCTCTATTAAAGCAGGGAATGCAAAATTTCAGGACTCTTTGAGAGCTGCTTTGCACAGAGCAGTGTGTGGTTTGAAAACCACAAGGCGAGCAGCAGCTGGCAGTAGAAGCCCAGCTATGGCTCTGGAGCTGAAGCCAGGGTTTAGGACGTGGCCAGCTAGGGCTGCTATGGGCAGAAGCAGAATCAGCCTAACTAAGCTGGAGCTTAACCTCAGCCCCTGACCTACGCTGGTGTTTCTATCACCTCTAGATGAAAGAACAAAAGCTACTTTATTTGCTTTCCTTAAACTATGAAAAAAGCATAATATTAACTGTACCACAGTCAAATTGGGGTGTATTTTTGTTTGTTGCATAAACAGCAGCAGCCCAAAGCACTGCCAAAACACAGTCTTGTTTTGTGGGATACAAAACGAGAAGCAGTGGATCAGCTCCACTGAGTGGGTGCCAGTTGTTGCAGTGAAGCTCTGGTCTTTCAGTGAATGCTCACTGAGCAGAGTAATCATGTAAGCCTGGCTCTTCTGGAGGAAATTCTCCATCAGGAAAACCTCTGTCCTACAATGACTCTGTAACCCACTTGGTTTACTTTAGGCTTTAGGGAACAAGAGTTTGCCTACTTCTTTATGAACGTGTAAGGAGCTGGTTTTACCATTTTTCCTAAGTTTGTAATGCTTCAAGAATTTCCCATTGTGGAATGTGTGCCACATAGAGTGGGTAAATAGTGGAAAAAATCCCTAGCCTGGAAACATCCAAGGCCACGGTGGGGCAAGAAAGGGCAGAGCTAAACTCTTCGCAGTTAAGGTGAGGAAAAAAGCCTGATTTCCACCTGAATTGCAGGTGAGTTGCAGACACTTTTATGGTTAATGTTTTGTAGTCTTTCCTGCTGAAAATCTTCACTTCCTGTGAATAATGAGGCTAGAAAGGGAGAAAAGCAGTACCTGGCAAACACAGCTATGAAAGACAGTGAAGGGAGATGGCATTAGTATCTTGCAATACAATGTAAAATGGAAAAAGGGTAAAACAAAGAAAAGCCTGAACCTATTATTATGTATAATATGCTGTTGTTATAACTGCAATGTAACAGGTCTGGCCTGTTACATGACAGATCTGTCATGATCTCATCTGGCCCTGCTGTTTTTCCCCTTTTGGTGTGTGGTTGAACCTGATAAATTGATATTTTGGTGTTAAAATATTTGCTTATCCTCTCCCTAGAAACCAGTTCTTACCGTACCCCTCTCTACGGGCAGCCCTCCTGGTGGGGGGAAGATGATGCAAATAACAAGGAGGACAGAAGGCAAGAGGAACATTACTCAGGTAATGGAGGTGATGTGGGGTGGGGACACAAAGTTTTGGTGTGCTTTTGATACTTACTTTGTGAAGCCATTCTGTTTCAAGACCTAAATTACCACTTTCTTTCTATGCTTGTATTTGCACCTTCCTGTGTGTAGGTTGCTGCTGCTGAAACTGAAATAAAGGAGAATTAAAATGTTTTCCATAAAATATTTGACCATTAGAAACAGCACTAGTGGAGTTAATCACTAAGCTTTTTTTAGAGCTAGTTGTATAGTAGTGCTGTGTCTGTTTCTCACCTCATCACCTTTGGAACCCATTTAGTCTTAACACTTCTGTTGTTGTGAATCTGTGTGTATGGAAGAGGCATCTTTTTCCACTCGTTCAGTAACCGTGGTGTTTCTATCAAGCATGTGCTCTCCTGCACAAAGAAGTGTTCTATTTCAACGCACACATATCTGTTCTCTAGCAGAGAGGGGTTGTCATTAGTAGCCCTTCCAAGAGGTTGAAACAAATGAGTTGACTAGTACTGAAAAAATGTGTTGGTTTTTTTTTCCTTCTGTAGAGAGATCAAAAGAGATAACCCAACATGAAGAGGAACTGAATGGGAATATTCCTACTTATAGAGATGCCCAAGAACAATCTGTGTTTGCCTTCCGGAGAGAGCCAAGTTATTTTGAGATTCCAACTAAAGAATTTCAGCAGCCATCAAAATCTCCAGAAACACAGGTCCATGAGATCCCAACAAAGGATGTTGATGCTGTGGTAGCCCCTGTGGTACAGAGTCATGCCTCTTTCACCATAGAATTTGATGATGGTACCCCTGGTAAAATAAAGATAAAAGACCATGTAACTAAATTTTCGCTTAGACAGAGAAGACCCTACAGTAAGGAACCAGCTCATACAGAAGTGATGTCAGCGGAGAGCAAAGTGGCTGACTGGCTTGTCCAGAATGACCCAAGCCTGATGAGAAGGCAGTCTGCAGGAGATGATGTTTACAGTACCAAGAGTGACCTGCCAGTTCATGTAAGAACGCTTAAAGGTGAGTGAATGTCCTGTCATGTGGACATAGCTCTCTGTTGGCCATGCAAATGCAGCATAATAAAAGATGAAAACCTTTCTCCTGTCAAGGAGAGCTGGACTTAATTATCTCTGCTCCAAATTTGCAGGAATATTACTTTAATGACTGTTAATATTTTGAATGCAGCTAGCATGCTCTTCACCTGTCTCTGAAGTCATGTGTGTTGTTGGCTTGGGGACACTAATGTGACTTCTCAATATCTATAATGCCAGCTCAGCAGTAACCAGTTGAAAAAATGATTTTGATTTTTAAATGTCTGAAATAATTTCTATGTGGTCTGGCAAGCTGATAAACACAGATATTTCAGTGAATTTGGTTCTCTTGGCTTCTCCTAGCTGATGGAATGACTTTTCTTTTTCACTGTAGTCCAAAGGAGTCTAAGTCATCCTGCTGTCCTGAGTCTAAGTGTGATCATCTGGTAATGACCAGAGCCACTTGGTCAGATGACAAAGGGTCCTGACACAGAGACTCACAGAGACTGCTGGTAGAGTTGAGATGCACGTGATCCCCAATACAGAAAACTGTTGTGCCTGTAGGAGAAGGTTTCTTCTCTTAGCCTAAAGCTTCTCTGTAATTCTGCTTTGTTCAAAAACATCAGATTTTGTGGACCTGTGTCTTGTTAAGTGTGTCACTGCAAGGCATTCTTTGGGGATTTTCAAAGGTCTAAAGTGAAGTTTGGAGCCCAGTTCTTTGTGCAGCTGGTGGGACTTACATGATTCAGATTCAACTTTGAATATATTTTGCAAGATTTAGGCTTGCTTGGGTGTCTCTCTTGGGCCATTGAACAGCTCAGAGGAGACCACTGATTCCTGCATTCTCACTGCCTTGCCTCTGGAAAAGCTGTTGTTTTGAACTGCAGCTTGAGCTGATGAAGTCATATTGATGGTTTCCAGACCTACCTGTGCTCGAGGTCCTACTTATGAGGGCTATACCTTATTTTCTCTTAAAGGAGTATTTGCTTTGACCTTCTTGGGAAAAAAAAAACCAAACCGAAACTCATCATAATTTGAAGAGTTTTACACCTCCAAGTTGCTGTTTTGAGTACATATTTTTGGGAACCCTGTATGGTCATAAAGGTCTCATATTCAGCTGTAGGGCATGGAAATTGAACAGCTTTGTTGCCACTGCTTGGCTCTAGTCCTTCCCAATAAGGGACAGTGTTGAGGTGCCCTGATTGGTTACTTAGGATCTTATTTTTAGTGTACTGTGGCTGTGTGATAGAAGGGTTTGTGTTGGGCTTTTTTATGTTATTGTTATACTGGATTTTGTTGACTTACTTGGAGAATGTCGCCAGGGATAGAAACGTGCTTCAGTGGTTTTGCTCTTTCCTCTTGGAGGAAATGAAAGAGTTGGGCAGCTGTTGTTGTGATGCACAGGAACACTAGAGACTGGCTGCCTTTGCCTCTCCACAGTCCATAGGGCATGGAAAGAAGCTGAGGTAATTTAATGCATAATTTGCATATCAAGAAATCAGCTCTGGACATTTGATTAAAACATACAGTGTTGATGGCCTGAGGAGTTGACCCACCTCTGCTTTTATCAGAGTGTCATTTTAGTTGTCATTTATCTGCGATAGCTGTGGAACATGTTCTTCTGGCAGGGCTAATTTTGAAGATGTCTGGGAGGCTACTGCTGGCTGCCTACCAGGTTTGGGTCTTCAGGATCAGAGATGCCCACCATTGGGGCTCTCTAGTAACATTTGGTCACTTCCAGGAGCAATGGGGTGAATGTAAAGCCTGGTATCAAGACTGCAGGGTTCAGGTCTTAGCAGCTTGAGGGGATGTGCATGGTGTTCTGCTGGGGCATCTGTGAGCATGGTGCATGTTTTCCTTGTGTCCTCACTGTTTTGCATTTATCAGAGCTCTTAGCCAAGACTTTTAATTTAAGAACTTTCCCTTCCAAGGGTGAAGCTTATCAGCCCTCAGGGCACAATGCAAAGTTTGCTGGCTTTCCTCATGAGTGTGTTAGGAAACTCTTCACAGAACTGACTCCTGGGTTGAATGGACCTTGCATTAAATTCTAATCTTTCACAGTTAACTTAATGTAATAAATGGTCTTCACCCATGAGTCTGGAGAACTTGCCAAGTAGGTTTGAGCAGTTTTCCTTTCAAACACGTGGTGTTTTAGCCAGTATATCTTGCTACATATTACAGTCTAGAGCGCAGAGACCTCTTTCCCCATTCTCCCGATGACAGGTTCCTGGTCGTTGACTGAATCGTGTTGTGTGCCTTCACACCTGTTTCCTTCTCCAAAAAAAGGTTTGTTTTTTGTTTTACTTTTAACTTTTTGTTTGAATTTTAACTTTTTGTTTTACTTTAACTTAATTTCTGAGAGTCCTTGGCTAAGGTGCTGAGGGACAGGCAGGCACTGATACCTAGAGACAGTTGTAAAGATGGTTGTTGCTAACATAAGTGAAAATAATTATAAGCTTAGTTTAAACTTAGTGAGCTCTTAAGTAATGATTTAACCTTTGCTTGTCTGATGATAGGATGGTGTAACTTGTGGGGGTGTCATGGTGTGATTCTTAAATCGCTGGGAAAAGTAAAGAATCCTGCAAATTTACTTTTCTGTTAGCCTCTCTTATTTCCCCTTGTAGAGGAGGGTGATGTGGGTGCTCAGAGATGCATGTACTCATAATGCACTGATCTGGTCTTTCAGCATGGGGATTTGGTTTCATGGGATGCAGCGTGAGGGTTTTATTTCCTGATCCTGCAGAGATATTTCTGCTCTGCAGAAAGAGAGAACCAATGAGGTGGTCTTGGACATGTAATTGTATAGAACAGAAAAATAATGTCATAATTTTTATTTAAATTAAAAAAACCCCTGCAATATTAGCTATGTAAACCAATCACCATTACAAAAACAGAAATCCATGAGGTTGAAATGACTTCTTGAATTCTTTTCAAATAAATAATTAACTTGGTAGCCAACCAGTGGTGACAAGTGGGGTCGGGAGAGAGAGCTGCCTTCTCTTTTTATTTCTTCTGACGGGGTGCAATCCCTGTGCCACACAGACGTCTTTGGAGTTTATTAGTCCTATGGAATGCTTTTCTTGTAACTGAAATGATAAATTTCAGCTGAGAGGCAATGACAGGTCCACAAAAACTGCGAGTATGAAGGTCAAATGTACGTACCTTGTTTCCAGGCAACAGGCACGAGGACGGGACACAGAGCGACACCGAAGACCCCAAGGCAGAGAAGGAGACGACGCCGGGCGGCGAGCGTCCGACGGAGCAGACGAGGCTGCAGCGGCAGATGAGGCGTGACCCCCACGAGATGCTGCACAACAAGCAGGCCTTCGTCATCGAGTTCTTCGAGGACACGCCACGGAAGAAGCGATCCCAGTCCTTCACGCACAGCGCTCACTCGTCCCAGAGCGACACGGATCCGGGGCTGAAGAACAAGGTTGAAAAGCGCAAGAACGCGTTGCCGGCCGAGAAGCCGGGAAATTCGGTGCCGCCATCCCACCTTGCAGCCCAGGCGGGCAAACCCACCAACAACTCCTGTGGGACCCAAAGAACGAGCTCCTTCAAGAGGGAGAAGACGGAGGATCGGATCAACTCTTCATCCTCTTCTACTCCCAGAGCCAAAAGTTACGGGAGCGTTGGGAGGAAGTCTAAAATGGCTCAGGATTTTATGGCTGAGTATTTGCGTGAGACTGCTCAGTCTGGGAAGCCGAGCACTGAGAAACCAGCCCCTCTGCCCATGCCAGTAGCTCCACGCGTGGTTATATCCTCAGAACCAGAGCCTGCCTCTGCTCCACCTCCCGAGGTGAAGTCTGCCCAGGGCAGGAGGAATGATGAGGAGGACAGTGTGAGTGAGACAGGCACATACACCATTGAGACGGAGTCGCAGGACAAAGAGGTGGAGGAAGCGCGAAAAATGATAGATCAGGTAAATACTGCTTGGGCCAGTGAGCTGAGGGCTGAAAGTCTGGAGGGCCTAAATTCACTGTTGACATGAGGGAATGCAATTGGGTGCAGCAGGGTGTGATAGGGGTGGAGAATCATCCTGGGTGACCTGTGTTGAGGATAGGCCCCAACAAACTGTGAGGCTGGTCTTTAAAAAATCCCATCAAAACAACAGAATTACAAACTAAAAACCACAGAGTAAAAGAAGGCAAGATATGCCCATGGCAAAGAGCTGCCTTGCTTAAAAAAATGGAATTTGGATGCAAAAGTGAAAGAGTGGGTTTACCATCTGTTTAGAGGAAAGGCAACACCTGAATAAAGATCAAGCTGATCCTGCTGACAGCTGTGGCTGGGAGCAGCTCTGCTCTCTAGCACTGTTCCCAAGCCTCTTCCTTGGCATTGCATCACCTCCTGCCTGCTGTTTTGAAGATGGGAGCTGCAGCCCATCACTGATGCATCATCCCGTGGTAGGCCACAGGAAATGCCAAGGGCTGGTGCTTACAAGCCTTAGTGGCAGATGTTTCTGTATTTGGCTGTGCCTGATTAGAAAGGCAGTGCTTGCTGTCAGGGTAAGCGGCAGCTGGCTGAGATAGCAAAGGGTGTGATCTAGGGCAGAGGCAATCCCAGATGGATCTGTACTTGTTTGGATTTTGCAGAGTGAATGACAGCCTGAAAACAAAACTCCAGAGATGAGGGAGGCTTAAAGAAAACCCACCCAGCTAAGCAACTGCAGGGCAAACCAAAGTTTGGCTGATTTTCAGGTTTAACTCTCATCTGCGGTCTATTATGAAAATAAAACTGGCAAGTTGTTACGAAGATTTAGTGAAATTTAGTCAGGAGGATGGCAAGGTTTAAAGGAAGCCTTAATTGAACCTGGCTTTAGAGCTTTGTATTTAGTGTTTGTGAGCCTGGCTCTACCTTCCCTCTTTTGTTTTTTTTCCGTTTGTTCCTTACATCATGTTTGAAGTGTGATCAGAAGCTTTCAGGGCATGATGTTTAAGCCACAGCAAGGTCCTAGTCCTGACATTAGATGACAAATTGTTCTGGTGGGGAAATATGAGGGAAGATATCACAAAAATACAGATATTTCTGGGGTGTAGTCTCAGCAGCCATGTGACTTGGGCAGGCAAACTGGCCAGCTTCTGGTCCTGGCTGTGCCACAGACTTGATGTAGTGCAGATCTGCCACTTGTGAAAGAGCTGATAACTGAAGCTCAGTGTTTCTGTCCAGGAGGAAAGAAAATGAATTCTGGACTCGCTTAGGTTTTGAGGTGTCTTTGTTCTTTATTCCTCCACCATTGCATGCACATTTTTTTAACAGAAGTGAGAGTGGAGGTCTTTATGTCTGTCTCTGTGCAGCCAAGGCACTCTCTGTAGTATCTTCCTCTGAAGTTCTTGCAGTCAAGTGAGAAGAACAGGCTCTTCTCAGGCATGAGTCTTGGTCACTCCCCATAGGAAGACCTGCTTATCTTCAGGGGGAATCTGTCCAATGAGCTCAGTCACCCATCTCAGAGGTGCATCCTTTCCCAGTTCCTTGTGGCACTGCAAGGCTGCTTTGCTTAGCCCACTCACTGCTACAGTCTATGAAAGGCACTGGAGATGGAGCTTTCCCACTTTCTAATTCTTCTTGAATGAGCTGGTAAATAGCTTTCCTGACACTCATCTTAAATTTCTCTGGGCTGAAAAGGGACTCCTTTTCAGTGAAAGTTACTGCTGTTAAAGGCAACACCCCTAAATAATGAGGGAGAGAGGAAAGGTGGGTGTGATTGGAATTCTATGAATAAGTATATTTAAAGCTGCTACTGTGGAGTACAGAAGATTATTTACATAGTTTGCATGGAAGCACTGGCAAGTATTTCAGGCCCCTTAGCATCATAGTTTGTGTGTGACTAATGTTTCATGGAATTGGATATTTGGCTAATGTTTTTCTGTTTTTCTGCATTTAATATTCCCATGCAAACATCTTTTCAGGTTTTCGGTGTTCTTGAGTCGCCTGAATTTTCCAGAATCTCTTCAGTCTTTAGACCAGTAATTAAAGGCGAAAAAGATGACTCCAGTTCTCAGCATCTAATCAGTGAAAATGGCACTAGTCAGAAGTCACCCTTGCTCCAGGCATTTTCCTCAAAAGCTGTGAGTGGGTCTCAGGCTGAAGCACAGGTACGGGCAGTCCAGGTGGATTTGCTGGGATGGTGGAGGTGTACATGGGTTTTCTGTCTGGATGTAAATGTCATGTGTAGCTTGATTTCCATTTTGAACAGACTGAGTGATGTCTGTGTGAGAGCAGAGATTTTGTGGTGAGGATTTAGTTTACAAACTCTCTTCCTGACCTCATCTCCCCCACCTTGTTGTAGATGTCTGCAGCATCTCAAGGGAGTCAGAAGTGGGTGTCGAGGTGGGCAAGCCTTGCGGACAGTTACTCTGATTCTGGATCTGTCTCTGGGCAGGGTGATGGAAGTGCAGGTAAGTCTCATTCCACATTGCTCTTTGAGGGTAGCTGAATCTAAGCCAGGATGACAGAAAAAGAAGAAATTAAGGGCACCCATGCATTTGGCTGTAGCTTATTTTTTGTTTTAGCTACTATAGCTGGGAGATGGGAGGTACAGAGTGAATTGTTCCCAATGAATTGAAGATGGAGAGAGCCCCTGGTTTGCATTTCAGGGTCATCCAAGAGGTTCTTAAATGTTAAATTTGACATTACTAAAGGACACCTGGGTGTAGGAGAAAGATTGTAAGGGTTTTGGGTGTTAACTAGCCCTGAGTTGTGATTCTTCACACTGCCTTATGATGCCAGATGAAAATCCTTTGCACATTGCCTTGGAGTTAGTTACTGACTTGTATGGTTTTTTGTGTGTTTCTCCTGTGTCTGGCTGTGCTGAGAATTCAAGCTGTTCTGGGGTTTGCTATTGAGTGGCAGGCTTAAAGGGTGGAGATCAGCATAGAAAACTAGATATGGAGGGGAGAAGGGAAGTTGGAGGACATTAGACTCTCACCATAACTCAGAAGGTAGCTTACAGACAATGTGTCCTCTTTGTGTATGGGAAATGGAGAAAAGCACTTTGTTTTTGTAAATGTTTTGGTTGAAATTGTTTGTCATACCTCCTTGCCGTCAACAGCTACAGATCCCATAAAGATAGATCCCATAAAGATTAGAAGAAACCTTTGTTTCAGAGATCATTGCCACCGTTTTTACACTGTGTAGGATACCTGACTCCTGGAGTGCTTGTAGTATTACCATAGCCAAATAACCTGTTATCCTGGTATTTAAAGGTGCTGTCAGATATGGAGTTCTGGCCAGTGGTCTGGAAGAAACAGGAGCACTCTTTCTATGGAGTGTGTCCCTGCTGATAAACCCACACATGGTGGGCCAGTGAGCTCTAATTCAGAGCCTTGTGATTATTACTGGGTCTTTCTCCTGGGTTTTTGCTGTGGGATATGAGTGTAGGAGAACTTGTACTGTGAAAACACCATCTATTTAGTCAAATGGGCAATGTTGTTTAGAGTGGCACTTAAAACACTGCATCACGGATGTCTGATGGTTTTTCATCTCATTCCTGTGGCCTGATTGATGGTAGATGCCAACAATGTCATTATCCTCTGTAGTGCTTGTACTGAGAGGTATATTATGGGAGAATGAATCTGACATACTACCTTGAGAAGGGAAGCTGTTGAGTAGTGTGATTCAGTAAAGGAATTAAGTATAATGTCTGTATTGATAAACCTGAGGGAGCAGGGACCAGGCCTTGCTGAAGTTCATATTACATAAAACCTTAGTTCTGAGCACATCTTGCGAGTGCTTTATGGGCTTGCACTTTGCAGGATCCAGCCCTCCCTAAACAAATAAATAAAAAAGTGGCACAGTTGTACGGTAGTTGATTCTTGTCCACTTGATTCTTTCAGAAAGCGGGTTGCCCCCAAAACCTGGGGAACCAGAAAATTCTGTGCCCTCGAGAACAAGGCGCCTTCTTCCCCAACTCCCACCAAGCGATAAATCAGACAGCCCCACTCCCACGGTCCTGGTGTGCCAGGAGTCCTATTCTGAGGTTACCAAGAGAACCATCGTGAAGGACCCCTGCATGGAAGCCTATGGTGATCCCAGCAGCCGCCTCTTCATCCAAGAAGACTTGGATCCAGATAGCCTCAGTGATGCCAGCAGATCAGACGATGGCTTCAGCATGGAAAAAGGCAAGAAATACAAAGAGAACAGCAAAATGCTAGAGCAGATGGGGGAAGACAATAGATCAGAGAACCGGCAGCCAGGAGCCTCCCGGATCTCCCACGTAAGAACTGTGAGTGAGCCAATTTCTACTTCGTTCTACATTGGTGATGACAGCAATGATGCAGGTGTTCCCTCCAAGCTCTCTCTGAGTGTGTCCCACACTCGAGCAGACCAGGACAGCAAGGATCCAGAGTTTTCCTTCAAGTGTGCTGGCACACCAGTTTCTGGAAAGCCACCGGTCAAAGATGTTAGTGCTTATATAAATGCAGCGGGAAAAGTTGTTATTTCCCTTCATCAGAGTCTTCCTCAAGATCAAGAAAACATGTCAGGAAAGGAAACAGCATCTTTTGTTAGACAGGAAAGTTTTACCAAAGATAAATCAAGCAGTGGTGTTCCTCAGAATAAACTCCCACATATTTCAAGTCACCCTCTGCTTAAAGATTTAGAGGCTGTTCGGTCAAATCGTATGGACTTTAGTCAGGACACTCATCTTCTCCTTAAGGACACTGAAACTGCTTTGGCAGCACTGGAAGCCAAATTTCTTGGTCAAAGCCAGCAGCTGGAGTCCTCGGAAACTGCTGGTCAGCTGGAGGACTCCTTGTCAGGGGATTCAGATGTAGACACTGCCAGCACAGTCAGCTTGGTGAGTGGCAAAAACGTCCCAGCAAGTGCCCCGAAACGCAAAGCAGTCGCGAGCTTGCAGAAGGAAAAGTCTTCCTCCACCCCATCCATCCAGGACCAGTGTGGGCAGCCCAGTGCTCGGGACAGGCTGACGGAGAAGCGGAAAACACAAGCACCAGAGGCACCAAACCGAGTAGAAGCCACCAAACGCTTCCAGATGAAGCGGAGCACCGGCACTCGAGGGTCACTGGACTTCACGGATGATGAGAGAAGTTCAAGCTCGCCGTACTTACCAGTCCCGGATGCGGTTGTGTCTGACCACGAGCACTCGGTAACCCGGCCAGTTCCCAGGAGGAAACCTTACACTCAGGCCACCAAGGAGGACCAGAGCAAAACGACCTCGAATGTGCAGAAAATCCAGCAGGTTCTCACCCGGTCCAACAGTTTATCCACCCCACGGCCCACGAGGGCCTCAAAGCTACGCCGTGCCCGGCTGGGAGATGCTTCGGACAACGAATGCGTGGATGCTGAGAAAACAGCCTCCAACTCTGACGCTGCTGCTCAGGGCACCAAGCAGCCCACGGAGACGAAGAAGCTGTCCCGGCTGGACATCCTGGCCATGCCCAGGAAACGGGCAGGGTCATTTACAGTGCCCAGTGACTCGGAGACAGCGCAGTCGAGGACAGGGTTTTCGGGCCGCAGCGCCGAGTCCTATCGGAAGACAGGCATTTCGGAGGTGAGAGCTGCGGCCAGGAAAACAGCAGCTGCTGCCTCTGCCAAGCAGCCTTTCAGCAGGACCCGTTCAAGCAGTGTCAAGTATTCTTCCTCATCATCCTGTAAGTGCTCCTGTTTTATATTTCATCCCTCTTGCCCTCTTTTTGACTTACAGGCTGCACATGGTTGCCAAGAATTAGTATTGCAGTAGTACAGGTGCAGCCTTGGTGAGTACAAAAGTTTGCATTAATGAGCAGCACGGATGTTGAGATATCCCGTGGATTTATGGAGACAGCAGAGCACTCTCATACTCAGTGAGATGGTATTGTGGTGGTGTCTGTGAGGACACTGCAAATAGCTACATTTTTTTCCTCCAGTGATTTTGGTTTTTGAACAGCCAGTTGCCATTTGACAGTTGGCCATATTTTTGTTTAAAAGATAGAATTTAATGCCTTTCTAGTGCTACAAGAAATTCTGTTCTATTTTACTTGTAAGATTCAAAGTTTTCTCCCAGCAAGCTTATAATGGTGTTGGTGACAGCTGATGTCCAAGGTATCAGGTTTGAAGGCACCTGAAACAGGAGAACAGAAATAAATGTCCCTGTGTTGTGAAAGCTGTTCCCTTGTTCTTCCTGTAAATGTAAATACAGAGCTGGACACTGCATGTTGATTGCCCCAAGAGATTGACTCTTCTCTGTATTTCCACTCACTTTTGCCATAGCTAAGGCAGGTTTGCAGTTGTGATTCCCACAAGGCAGAGCTATATTGCCCTGTAACTGAGTACTCAACAGACCCTTGAAATATCACCATTTGTCATATTGAAATCAGCCTTTAATTAAGAGGGGGGACAATTCAGATGGCAACTCCAGGATGGTAATTGGTAATGGGATATTGTCCCTGAAACCTTTGGTCTAAGTTTAAGTCTATGCCTGTAGTTCTTGACCTGCCATGGATGTGGGAAAACAGATGTGTTTGCTTAGGGTTTTAGTCAAAGGGACAGGAAGAACCCTTTGGCTGGATTTCTCAGTCCTGTTGAGAGGAATGCTATTTTCAGCAGTTTCATGATTTTGTAAGGGATCTTGGAGTTCTGCATGTGTCCTTTAATATATTTTTAATATATTTTCATACAGCTGAAGTATTTATCCCTCTTGCAGTATTCATTTTTATTGCATGCTAAAAATGTTATTTGCTGCTTGTTCTGATTTGGATTGTTTTAGTGCATTCAGCTTCACCATTAATTTTAGTGATTTTTTTTCTTACACACTTGTATATGCATGTAAATCAGAATGTGATTGAGCTAAAAGAGTATGTATAGTCTCTTCTCTCGCCTATTTTGAGATGATGCCATTATTAACTTCTTGTTAAACAATAACAAATTTAAAGCAAGATAATGTGGTCAGAGTTTTCCAAACAGGAGGCACTCTTTGCACTCCCTCTGCCTTTGGAACACAGGCTTCAAATCATTCGGAGAAAAATGATAAGTGTTGGCCACTTCTTTATTTAAATGAATTGGTTTTTGATTTCCACAGCTCTGTAGCAACATGCTAACACCTTTCCTTGTCCATAGTTGCAGCAGATGATGCTAATCCTTCCTCTGAATTAGTTGCTCTTAAAATACTAACCTCCTAATTCCATGATAGGATTGTGGACCTTGCACAAGCTCTAAGTACACACTGGTGTGTTTCATGCTTCATCGTGCTTGCTGTTGTGTGATGGATGTTCCTGTACTAATGCTGTTACAGACATAGCAAATCAGCAGCTAGAATTCCCTTCCTGCAGCAAGGGGGACATGTTGTTAAACTGGACTATTGCACTGTGCCATCAAGACTTTTTTTAGCATGATACAACAACCTTTGAAAGCTGTGAGTGTCAAACCTAGGGGGGTAAGGAGGCAGATGTGGCTGATTTATTCCAGGAATTCTTAGTGTTTAGTTAACCACAGGAGTTCCCAACTCTCTCAGTGGGAGAAAGTTAATCTTGCTGGCGGAGGAATAGCATGATCTGTCTGGCCCTGAGACAAAAATGCCAGTATATTGTTGGGCCATCTGAAGCAGCTTTCTGTGAAAGTCACAGATAACGTCAGGATAATCCAAGCTACCAGTTCTGAAAGCTAAGGGTGTGTCTCCCATGCTCCTCTGTGTAGACAATTTGTTTACTTGGGGTAATTTAAATGATACTGTAGGAGCTGATTCTGATTTCCCTTGGCGTACACAGGTGGAAAATCAGACTCATCATTTTAAAATTTCTGTTTAGTGACAGGGTGACCTCTTGATTCTAAAACTGCATTAAAGAAAAAAAACAAGAGGTAAAACTCTACTAATTGAATATTAGTAAATATGTATATATAAATCCTAAGGCAAGGCATTCTTGTAGCTATGGGGGAGATAGCAATGTCTAGGAATACTTTTTTCACTATACAGTAATTATCTATAGTTTCTACCTGCATCTTACCCACCAAATTAATTGGTTTTGTTTGTATGATGTGTGATGCTGGCTTAATTCACTTTGTAGCGTTTCAGTGTTAGGATAGTCTTGGTAACACAGTGAAGCTTTTTGGTGTTGTAATTCTAAATAACTTGCCTGGTTCTGTGTTTGGTGGGTCTTCGTTCTCCAGGGATGGACAGAAGGGAATGAAGCAGTATCTGTAGAGACTGTAGTGAGGCAGCAAACACTGGGAGCCCAGTTTTCAAATAAGGACACCTTGACATTTCCCATGCAAGGGAGGACCTGGGTGTCTACATATCTGCAGAACTAGTTGGGATAAGTGGGCAGCTTCCACTTGGCTCCAGGGCTTAGAACCAGTCCTGACTTCATCAACACTTTCTTGTAGAGCGTCATTAATGGTGAGTTGCAAGGCAGGAGGTGAACATGGGGGTGTGGAATCCTGCAAATAACACCAAGCACCACAGTCTACTCTTCACTCAAAAACTCCTACTTCTGCTTGTACTTGCAGCTAATTAGAAAGGTATCTGCAGGCTTGAAAATTGGGCTCTCTTTAGGGAAGGACTTCTGTGGGACTATGAGGAAGCTGAAACGTGTGCTACTTATACACAGAGCTTCTGTGCATGGAAAGCCAAGTCTGTGGTAATAATTTGCTACCATGGAGTCGTTAACACAGTCATTATGATTTTCCATTGGAATTTCCCACTCCAAATTTGTACAGTGAACAGGAGCCGTAGAGGGGCTCAACTTTGAAATAAGCTCAGATAATGTGCTGGCTTAATTTAAGATCTGCACAGAAACTCTCCTTTCCTTGTGCTCTTGGGCTAGTTTTGTGTTACCTTTTGGCCTTTTGTAGTTACTCTTTACTACTGTCCTCGGTCTGAAACCAATTCATTTTTTATAAGCATCAAGGCGGAGACCACAGGGTTCAGATTACACTTCTACTTCGGAGGAGGAATATGGCTCAAATCACAGCTCCCCTAAACACAAACGCTCCCATACTTCAACAGCCACACAAACACCGAGGATGCGTGGCTCAGGGCTGGGCAAGCAGAAGCACAACGGCAGAGAAACAGATGATGATGAAGATTTTGATGACAACCCTGACCCCTACAACTTCATGGCACAAACAGCAGAGATAGCAGAAATAGCCAGGTGAGGTGGGGCTGTATCTGTTAGCCCATGTGTTGAAAATGGGTCGTTTTCTCCTTGGTGTTCAAATCAAACCCAAGTGTGGGGGTAGGAGGAGAGGCTCTCTGCCATTGTTTGTGTGCCCACATCTCCTTTATAGCTGAACATTGGCTTGGAAGGTGTTAACAATCCTTTACAGCCTGGATGTGCTGGTTGTACCTTCTCTCTAGAAAAGGCCAAGGTGCAGAGCATTGGTTCTTGGTTTGTTTCCTGTTCAAGCTGTGGGAAATCTAACTGTTCAGACCTGCGTATCTCTGCTTTCTGCTGGAAGTCAGTATGTGTGTGTGGCGTGGTTGGTGTGAACTCTCCTAATTCTCTGCAGGGGAAGTCAAATGGACTAGCAAAGACTGAATATGTAAACTGTTGAAACTGCTTTGCTTGAAGCTGGTGAGGGAGCAGTAGGAAATTGCTGCAGGGTGGAAACTTCTTTGCTTGGCACAACTGAACCCAAATCTGTCTCGACCTTGTATATAAATGAGTTGTTGCTTAGCTTGATGTCCCTGGATACAGGACTTGCTGTGTACTGGTGGTCTCATGGTTGCCTGGAGGACCTCAGTAATAAAGCAAATAGATTCTTTTTTTAAACAGTGGCATTTGAGGTTTGTCATCTCTAATATGCAACTGTGTTATGCCAACTTTCCAGAAATACTTGTCTTCCATTGTACTGGCCATACTTTAAATACTTTTGCCAGAGGAAGCTGCCTTGTGTCTGATTTTAGCCACATCGCCCTCACTGCTGCCATGCTCACCTCAAGAGGACTTTTCTTGCCTGAAAGTTGCTGTTAAGCTGCTAGAAAGTGTGTCAGCCTTCAAACCAGGCTGCTCTACCTGTGCTGCACAAAGTGTGTGTGTGTGTGAGATGCCAGCTTCCCTTTCAGCAGCATTCCCAGCTCGCAGCAGCTATAAATAAAGGGTTGCGTCAGACTCGTCTGGCGCTGCACGGAGCAGGACTGTCACAGAGTCTGCCTGGTAATTGCAGTTCTGATTTCCCTTGCTGCTCCCGAATTAACTGGGAGGGGTTTAGAGGAGTCAGAGAGAGTTAAAAGGGAAAATGCCACTTGTTTACAGTAGTGAATCACATAATGGAAGTGTTTGGTGACAGCTCTATCCAAACCAGCACAGAGAGGGGGTACCTTAGGCAGACAGCTCAAACTGTGTTTTATTAGTTCAACTATGCATTTTCTTTCCAAGGAAATATTTTGATGAACTGACAGTTTGATCACATTGCTTGTTTTCCTTGTGGGTTCCTTCCAACTCAGAATATTCTGTGATAAGGGGTTTTTTTTGTTGTTGGGTCGGGTGTTTTGTTTTGGTTGTTTTTTGGTTAGTTGGTTTGGTTTTGTTTTTTTTTCATTAAAAGATGACTGTGTGTTTCAGATGAAGCTGACTAGCTGTAAGGTTATTTTTTTCTCTTGGAAATTTTCCCTTAAAATTACCACAGCAGCTGCTTCTGGTCTGAGGGGTTTTTTTAAAGCTCTGCTACCAACAATTCAGAGACTTAGGAACTGCTTTTGAGCTTTAGAGCAGGTAGAGCAAGGTGCTGCCAGCACTGAGTGTTAACTGAACACCTCTCAAGGGGCTTGAAGTTTCAAGACTTGGTTTCTGGAAACCAGATCCCTTTAAGGTATTCCTGCTTACCCTCATCATCCCTCAGCTCTTCTGGAGAATGTGGAGGCATATTGTGATTTTCTGTCTACAGACAAGGAAAAGGAAGAGAAATTGAAGTTTTTTTCTTTAAGTAAAAAAAAGAAAAAAGGTTTTTCCCCTTTATGGAATTTTTAATGGAAAACAAAGAAGTCCCAAGAAGAAAATGTAATGGTATTGTATTTTAAAAAAACCCAACAAAATCAAAAAACAAACACGAGAAAGAAGTAGAGTGGATGGATGGAGGAGCAATAACATAAAATTTCATTATGGATTGTCTCCAATACTTTATGGCAGTGTGTAGTCACTAGAATTTGCTTTATATCAATTCTCCACTTTGAAGCTGGATTCAGGAGGGGAATGGATTTATTTTGTATGCAGACAGAACGTTCCTCAGCACCCTGCCAAGGCACCCCAAAAAACCCTACTTGCCCATGTCTCTGCAGAGGTTATAGTTCCCACAAACCTTTTGTGGCTCCTCTTTTCACATTTTATGAGTATGAGGCATGTTGTAGTCTATGTCCTAATGGTTCTGCTTCACTGCCTGTGCTTCAGGCTCAGCCAAACCTTGGTGAAGGATGTGGCCATCCTAGCTCGAGAGATTCACGATGTTGCTGGTGATGGGGATTCACAGAGCTCCTCAGGGACAGGACCAAGCCCCTGCCTCAGCTCTGTGCCCAACACTCCTGCTTCCACCATATCCGCGAGAGAAGAGGTAAGGTCCTGAGTGACAGAAATCTCTGCCTCTCAGTGCTAGTGAACACGTGGGGCATGATTGTGGTGGGAGACCAGGGTAGCATCCCCAGTTGCTGCAGCATTGAAAACCCCTCATTCCCTGTCTTCCTAAAACACACCCCTAGAAAGATCAACTGCAGCCTATTTAGAGTGCTCTTTATTTTGTCCTTTTTGCCACAGGCAGCCTTGCAAGACATGGGAATCATATTATTGCCCAAGGCTCTCAAGGCTTCTGTTTGGATTTTGGTCCCTGAAATTTGCATCTGAGGAGGAGGATGGAGGGCGTGTGTTGTGCTGCTGTGCCAGGGAGCCAGGGCCTTCCTCTGTTGTTGGCTGCACTTTCTGTGTCAGCTGTGTGTTATGTACTTCTGCTGTGTCCTTTATGCCAGGACTGCTGAAATGCTGTGCAGGTGTTGCTTGAATCCCTTCTGTCCATCTGTATTGGTGGGCAAGGGCAAGTACTGTAGGAGCTGGGCAGGTAGCTTGGGGAGTGCTGCCCCCCACCCTTCAGTGAAGCTGTGGCTTCCTCCCAAACTGTGTAGCACAGTTTATCTCCACTGAGCTGGGAAGGAGAGAGGCCAATTTCTTAATTTGGTTCACCAGTGCTGCAGTGCAGGGACTAGCTGAGCTCAAATTTGGCTGCAAGGTCACCAGAAGGCTCCAGCTGCTAAAGCAAAATTGCCTTTGCTGCTGTTTAAATCCAAATTCCCTCCTGTGTACCACCAGTGGAGGCTTAAAAAATGCCCAGCTCTCTGCTGCTCAGATGGTTCCCTTGGCCTCCTGTTGTTTTTGACTGTTGTGACAATTGCAGACCCATCCTAGGCAGGGTTCAAAGCTGAGACCAAACCTATTACTTTGCCAAGAGAGTCTTTAGAGGCCCCATGACCCTGCTGTGATCAGCACTGGAGGTGAAAAGCAGAAGTTTAGGGAGATACCCAGAAGATCAGGCGAGTGTGGCTGTGGTTGTGCTAAACCGAGGTCAGCTGCAGCCTGCTCAGGGAGGGGTTTTTCCCGGGGCCTTTTGGAGCTGAAGTGCACAAATGTTTCGCAATAACTGCAGGCTGAGATAAAGTGTTTTATTGCTTTGTTTCCTTGCAAGTGCCACGCCTGCCAAGCTGTCTTTTGTATTATTCTTTTCAAGCAGTAAAGGTGACAAACCTACTGTACTTCTGACTTGCAAATGAAACATTTTACTGAGCTCCCGCTTGCTTGCAGAAAAGCAGGGGAGGAAGAGCAGAGCACCTACTTTTTTTGTGGAGTGACACTGAAGGGTTCAACCATAAGTCAGCTCCTACAGAGGGATGTTCCCAGCTGCTAGAAGACGACACTTGCAAAACAGTGTTTCTGCTCTGTGCAAAATGACAGGCTCCAAAGTGTTATTGAAACTGTGCTAAATTAATAATTTTGGCTTGATGGGGAGAAGTTGTTGGGAAATAGCTGAAGATCCATGTGTGTTATGCTAAGCACTCTGAATGTTGTGAGTGTTTATTAGACAACTTTATATTAATATTCTAGGAAAGGACATAATGATGAGAAATAGCTACCGTGGTTATGATAGTAATATATTGAAACATCTGATAAAAGGATTATGTGAATAAGAAAAGTTTGCTGTGTGTTGCTGTCTCTTATGCTGCTCTGGCTCATGCAGTGTTGTATGCCATTCTACATTCTAGTACTAAATATTTATACCTATTCCAAAACAGTGGGGAAAAATGCAGGAAAAATTAGTATTCATACTGGAATCACTTTTGAGTGTTTACTGCTGTATCAGAAACGTCATTTGGGACCAGTGTGGCACAGCATTTCTCAGCCTCAAATGAACTGCTTTTTAAATTACTTTTATTAAGAAGCTTGGTTAAAGATTTAATTAAGAGTATCCTCTTATAAGTTAAGGTGGAGCCTTAGATTTAAACCTTATTCTTCATGTTCTGTCCTTTCAGGTTCAGTGCTGGCTTGGATGTTTGCCAGGGAGGTTTTCCGTTTCCCCAGTGCATGTTTGGGGTGGTTTTGTTTTGTTTTTCTAGCCTCAGCTGTATAGTTTATGATAACATAGATTCTTGGCGTACAGAGCTGAGTACTGCTATGACTTAAGCAAAGGAAAAAAAAAACCTGAACAGAACAAAAAACCAAAAGTTCAGCAAGGGTGAAACCTTCATGATTCCTGTTTACCAAAGCCATGGGTTGTTTGGGATGCCCTGGTTTGTGGGTGCATAGGTTTTGTAGGACCCAGCTTTCTGCAGAGCTGAGCCATCAAACTTAAACCTCAGGTTGGGTTGTTCAAATCACTGGCTACTTCTGCGAATTTTAGCCCTCCATGAAATTCTTTTGGTAGGTCTCTTTTTAAAAAGTTGATAATGGTATAACAAAAACTGAAGAGCCCAATAGAGTTTGTTAAGTTGTTGTCTAACATACTCAGTATGAGTGTTGGTACAAGAGGAAATGCTTCAGGCTGTGATGGAACAGAAAAGATGAGAAAAGAACAGGTCATGTATAAAAATCTCCTGTGATGGTGGAGCAGGTGCTGTCCTTACCTTGTTTTCAGCTGGTTGTGCTGAGACCTTCTCACTGTAGGAATATGTCATTCCCTTCTGACACTTTCACTGCTGCAAGCAGCCTAACTTAATGTTCCTGCACTTCATGAAAGGAAGCTTATCAGCTAAACATTATGGCTGTTGTGCCCCTGCACTGTAATATCTCACACCTGCTGCCTGTGTATAACCCAAGTGCTGCTGTGTGGAACGTGGGGAGTCTGGACCTTGCATGGCACACAGTTTCCTTACAGGAGCTGTGTGCTTTGCCAACCAAAGAGCCTCCTGGGCAGGATGTTCAGCCCTTTCCCAGAGGGCTCTGGATTTCACTCAGCACAGTCCAGTTTGGAGTAACTGGGGGAGCTGACTGAGGCCACCTCAGCAGAGCTGGCTGGTGACCAGGATCTCCATGGGCTTCAGTGCATGATGGGGGGTGGGCACCAAGTGCTGGTCCTCAGCAATGTGCTTTTGGGAAAGCCAACCCCAAATAACCCCAAACCCTGTGTTCTCTTTGATACTTGCTGTCACAGTCATTCACTAGCATTGATCTCTTTGTTTCTGTTTTAACGCAGATTGCTCGTAGATCTTTTCGGCTGGCATATCCATCTCAGGTGCACTTCCCATCCCATTATTTTTGTGTCTCTGTCTTGTCACTGTTATTTTCTTCCCTTTCTTTTATAGTTTTTGTCAGTAAACCCAATAGGAGTAATTGTCTTGTCATTTCTGTTCTTCCTGTTAAATTTTTGCATTTTAAGTGGTTTTGTATTGCTTTTTCATCTTTCATGTGTTACTAAATGGTTTCTGATTAATTTGAGTGTGTCTTTAATGTTGCATTGATATATTAAGACAAATGGGAAAACAGGGCCTTTTTGAGTTTTAGCTAAATTCAAAAAAGACAACGATGTACTTTTCAAACATGTGCTCAAGACTCAAAATTTTAAACTAGAAAAGCCCCACAGAATTTTGTGGTATGACTCCAGTGGGTAGGCCCTTGCAGGATTGGGGTCGAGTAATTTGCTTACGAGCCCATACCTGTCTGAACAAGACTTAAATGAATCAGTGTTCCTCTTGGGCTTGCCTGAAAATCTGCAATACCTGCAGTGAGTGCCTGTGAGCCTCCTTCCCCTACTAATTTTTAATGACTCATTACTCATTATTTCCAAGTTGGTGCAGCACATTCCAGAAGCAAGTCTGAACTACCAGAAAGTGCCTCCGGGATCAGTGGAACTGAAGGATTTTGACCAAAATATGAATGATAATAGAGAAGAGGATCCCTCAAGAAAAACAAGGACAAGAAACCGTGAAGAGGCAGGCCACCTTTTTCTTTATATTGTATATGACACTGCTTTAAGCTGTTGTATGTATACTTGTTCTTTCTAAGCTGCCAAAGGAGGCTACTCAAAAAAAACCCAAACCATTTCTTAACAGCCCTGATGTGTGGGTATAGAAACAGTGTTTAAAAAAGAAGAAATAGGAATAGAATCATCCCTCTTGCCTGTACTGATTGGAAGTTTCCTCTTTTGTGTAAAACAGCAGTGAAACCTGAGTCTTTGTCACTTGTTTTTGGGAGGAGGTATTCAGTGTCAGAGCCCACCTAGGCAATTTCACTGCTATTTTAAAGAAAAACTCAGACATCTCAACTTTGACACTGGAAACACTGATAGCTTAATGGCACCTTACTGTTCTGCAGCTGGCAGTCTGGTTAGAGCTGCACACGGAGCAGCAGGGGAGTGGCAGGATCTGGACCTTAGTAGGAGTGTGTGCAACTGGGCTCAGTGCTGTGGCACAGCTGGCTTGCTGTGCCCTGCAGACTGAGAGCATTGCTCCCTCCAACGTTTGCAATTTGATGTGATTCTTCTGGGCTGAGAGAGCAGGGTAGCCTGCAGATCACTGGGATGATGGTAAAGGGTGAGAAAGCCTGAACTTGAGGCTGGAAATGGTGTTGGGATGGGATGACAGGTGCAGTGGGGTGATAGTGCCAGAGGGAGGAGGAGAAAGCTGTGATGCTGTAATGGCTGTTGCTCCTACTTGCTGATGGAAGGAAGAGCTGGGGCAGAGGCTTCAGGGAGGCAGGAGGGGAGAGCTGGCTCTAGCACAGCCACTCTGCCACTCTGGAGGTGGAATGTGACTCACACAGACACATAAGGAGGACCATGGCCTGAGCCACTGGTACTGATCCTGTCCTGTGACTGATTGGAATCAATCCCTTCCTCTCCTATAGAGAAGTGCCAAGCCTGGATGAAAGGTGCCCCCAGCTTGATGTGGGCTTTCCTGGCAGAAGCCTGGAGGCTCTGCTGAGCCATAGAACTTGGATATTTAGGGTTTGGTCGTATTTTGTTGTTTTTAATAAAGCAGACTGTAACATGGTGGAATACCTGGCTGTGAAGGTGTTTTGAGCTCATATGTGTCACATTAGGTAGTTTCAGTGAGACTGCTTGTTGGGCTGCTTGCATTGTGATTTGACTTATTAGGGGTTTTTTAGGGAGGATTTGACTTCTTAGGACTTCTTAGGGAGGGGAGGTGTCTGTGAGGCTTGGAAAGTCTTGAGTGCTTTTCTTTCAGAAATGCTTTAATACATATGTTACTGCAAACAGCAGTGTCTGTCTCTAGAAGAAATCTGAACAAGTTGCTATTAACCTTTTTGTGAAAGTGCTTCAATAAAGCTGCATGTCTTCTTAATTACCCTTGAACTTGAAGTATTATCCACACAAGCAAAGATGTTTCAGTGATCATTTACTGTACAAAAATTTCCTGTTTTGTAATATGCCATTTTTGCTAAAAGTTCTCCAATCTGTGCTCATATTTTAGGTGATCTTCGACAATCTGATGTTGAACCCAGTGTCCCAGTTATCACATACAATCCGTGAAAATACAGAAAACCTTGCTGAAAAAATGAAGTAAGTAACTTTTTGTCCCTGGCCTGAAATGTTGACTTGCTGGTGAGTTTGTTGACTTGTTAGTCGTGGAAGAGACTATATTGTTGTCTTGGAAAATTTTGTAATCAGGATACAGGGAATGTAGATGTAGGAAACCATGTGTGTGTAGTGAACCAGAGGTAATATGATTATTTGCTCTCTCTTTTCCTCATATCTTTGGCCTTCGGAATTTTAATGCTGGATTTGTAATGCCTGTAGATGCCTTAACTTTGAAATGCTTCCTGTGCAGAAGATACAGCAGAAAATTGGTGGATTGTCTCTTCTTTTCTGTACCAAGGCTCTTGTAAAACATGCAGGTCACCAAGCTTAAACTTTTCAAAGTTTGTTGTTGCTCTAGAAGACATCAGTTAGGGAAGGACTTTGGTTTGTCACTAAAATCAGCTGAAAGGAGCTTTGTCCAGTTGCTAATCCACTAATCTCTTTTGTTGCCACATCTTGTGATAATTAAGTCTTTTAAACAAGCAGTTTTTTGATGGCAATTTTAAGATCCTGCTCTACTTTTTGTGTTACAGGATTCTGTTTCAAAACTCAGAAAGGACCTGGGAGGAGATGGAGGCCAAAATCAATTCAGAAAATGAAGTGCCAATTCTGAAGACATCAAACAAAGTAAGTCCATGCAAACAAGTGAAATACTAAAGACTTTCATCCATGAAAGCTTTGTAAGAAACCTATACAACAATCTCTGTCCTGTCTCAAATCCAGTTCTGAATTTTCTGGTCCATTTTCATGTGTTGAACTGAAACATAGGGTTTTGTTACTGTTTGAACTGTGACAAAGTATGTTCCTTTAGTGGTTTTGTTTCACCAAACTCTTTCCCAGTTCCATTGTGATTGGTTTTCAAAGACTGGGTCTCTTAACAGATGTTGGAGTTCAGGGTCATTAGGCCTCATTTAGACATTTACCAAAGGATCACCTACCATGTGGCTGCCACAGCTTCAGTTGCAGCCAGGTGTTTCTCATGAATATTTGTTTTCTTCACCTGTAACAGTTTGATATTAGTGCAGTAAAAATCCACCTCAGGGTGAATTCACTCAGGTGATTCAGCCTCAAGATGGTGTTTATGCTGCCATGACCTTTCATTGTCCTTGAAGGGGATTGTCAGTAAGGATTTAAGTTCAGTAGTGGACCCAGCAAATATGATTAATGCTAAGCAACATTGTGCAAGACGTGTGTAGCTCGGTGCTGCAGCAGTATAAATGTGGCCAAATGCCTTGTCTGGTCTAGGAGTTGACTTTACAAATATCTTTGTGTATTTGATATTAAGGAGGAGCCTTTGTACAGGTGTAGCATTTAATATCTAAAAGCCACTGTGGCTACGAGCTGGGTGGTGTTGCAGCACTTGGTGACATGAAGCAGAGCAGAGCTCTCTGCACTGACCAAATGCACCTCAATACAGCTTTGTCTTTGCAGTTAAATGAGCAAGGTTGGGGTGACTTTGAATCTTCTTATCCAGATAAGGCAGAAGGAGTGAGACTAGATTCCTGTATCAGTTGAGTACTTTGTTGCTTAATTTTCCATTCTGATGCTTTTGTTTCTAGGAAATCAGTTCTATCCTGAAGGAGCTCAGGCGAGTTCAAAAACAGCTTGAAGGTTGGTCATCTAAAATATTCCTTTTGTGTCTCAAATGCCAGTAAAGTTGCACAGAATAAAACAGTGTGGCCTGATTTGCCAGCAAAAGCTGGGAAAGGCTGCAGAAATTTAGTTTATTAGCACAGAGCTCACTGCTGAGTGCATATGGAATTAACAGTAGTTTTATCTTATACTGCCCGTTTTTGAGAAAGTTTTTGACTATTGAAATGTGGAAGCTGTTGGCTGTGGAAATGCTTTGTTTGTGGTAATTAGCATATTCCAATAAGATAAGCTGGTGCAGGACTATTCTGATGAAATAATATTTAGCAGCTCTTTCAGGCAATAACCTGTGCTATACTTCTTGGACTTGAATTTTGCACATAGTTCTATGCATTAGGAAAAGCAAGACAAGCTCTTGCATCATCTAAAAGCTTAATAAAGGCATGTAAAAACATCCAGACATCATTTTGGGCTCCTGCTAAAAGCTTGCCATTTGGCTGCTGTAGTTTGTCTTTTCCAATTTAATCAGAAAGTTGTGAGTCTATATCGCTTCAGTCTGGGAAAGGTCTTCCTTATTAAAGCTGTTTAGACCTGAAGGTACTAATGAGGAAAATAATGCCTAAAATGAACAAAAGTACTGCTTACAGTTCTACTGTCTTCAAAATGAAGGCAGCAAACTTCTGTTTGGAAACTTTGCTGAGTGCTGCTAATATGTTTATGTCTCTTTCTTTTTTATTTTTCTTTTTTTCCCCAGTTATAAACGCTATCATTGACCCTACTGGAAACTTGGATATAGTTGCCAGTAACAAAGCATCTTCTGCTGCTAAACAATCTACAGCCACTAAAGTCAGGACTGCTAACAATTCTGGGTCCACACTGGAGACTTTGTCCCCAGCACAGATGAGAAACTACACTCAGAAATCGAACTGTGGGTCTTCTAGCTTGCAAGATTCAAATTTCATTCCAGATGGAGAGAAATATGTGATCTGATACAATATTTTGTATTGCTATTATACTGTAATCTACTGTCGCATTAGTATTGTGTATGAGTGGTTTGTGGACAGTTTGTGTGGAGCAGTTGTTTAGATTGCTAACATGTTGCACAAAAAAGAAAAATCTATGCTGTGAGGGTGAATGGAAAGTCTGTGTATGCCTTTTAAACAAGACTAGCACTGTGGAGCAGCACATATTCAGCATAGAGGCAAACTGATTTTTACAAAATTACTCACTTATTCTTCCAGTGTGCCATAAGAAAACAGGCTTTGCATATTTTCCATTCAATACTGCCGAGGCTAAAGTGTTCTTGCATTGGCCTGTTTATAACTATTCAGTTGTAATGAGGCTCAATTTGAAAAAAAAACCCCACACCTTTTTTGGTACTACATTTGTTTGGGGTTTCTTTGTTTGAATTTTTTAAGTGTAAAAGTGAAGCATTACAGCTCTGTTGGAATCAACGTGCAAATCCAACAGAACGATTGTGCAATACCATGGGTTTCTGAGAGAAGCCCTTACTGCAGTTGTGTAAGATTTCCTTTCAGCAGTCATAAAAAGGCAACCACACTGAAGTTGTGCATCTGATTTTCAGTCCAAAAACCAAAACAAGACAGAATAAACCCTTTTGTTTTTCTCTTGGGGGAGTGTAAAAGTTAATAACGGTATGAATGTAAAGACTACTTATACAGTTACTATTTTTGATGATATTTCAGACCCAAAGTTTATGGTAGGTACAAAAAGCTAGATTTTACAATTTAGCTTGCCAAATTTTCATGATTTTGGTACAAATGCTGTCTTTAAGCTGCTTTTCTTTTTTTAATTTAAATATACAATCTTTTCATAATGAGCTACAAATGCTCTTGGCTGGGCCAAAGACTAAGATGTTTGCAATTACCCAGTTGCAAAGAAGAACATCTGTTCCAATGGCTCATGGAATAAACTTAATTACACAGTTGCTGTGAATGAGTGCGATCACTTGACAGCACTGAAAAAGTAATGGCTTCAATGTAGCTCCACCTTTATGGCTAGTTCTGTTATGAATTTTTTTCAATGCAAAAGTGCTTGCAAATACCACCATGCTGTGGTGTTCTTCAGAAACTATTCAGCAGCGTCAAGCACTTGGTACATTTGGGATTTTTGTCTCTGGATTTAATTTTTGGTCCGTTACAATCTTAGAAACACTAAGGGTTGTGTGCAGTTGCTTGAGCAATTTCTTATTTAACAAAAGTTAGGGTTTGTATTCTGTCTTTGTGTTAAACTGCAAAACACTAAGCAATTTTTGTTGCTTTAAGAACAAAAATTTTGAGGGAATCTCTTCCAGATGTGTTTGCTCCCAGTTTTTTCTGTCTTGTAGCAATTCGTTTTTCATTCTTCCAGGTCAACAAATAGTAATCGGGTAAAGAAATTCTTTTGTAGCTGTGGAGGATACATTTACTGGGAAAGGTGAGCAGATGAGTTCCACTTTGCCCTCATACAGTATGTAGTTTAACCAGTGAAAATGGTTTCCCAAGCTTGACTGCTTCTTGTGTGCTGACTCTATATTTTGGGGTGAGTAGTAGATTCCTTAGTTAGCTTCAGTAGTTACCTGAGCTTTTCTGCTAGGATGTTGTACCAGTGGGAACCTGTTAAAATAATTTAAATAAATAGGGATGCTCACAAAGTGTTTAACCTTACTAGTGAAGAAGGTGGCTGCTTTCCTGGTGAAGCCAGTGAGAGTTTTCCATCAATTTCAGCAGAGACAGGATCGGTCCCAAAATGGGAGTATGTCAACACGCCATTAGTTTATTTTTGAGCCTGCAAGATGCTGGCTGGTAAATAATAGGTGCAGATAACCTTCCGAGATTTCCAGTAGGCTATAAGACTCATCTGCTTGTGTGGAGATGCCCTTCCATGAAGAAATCTGCTGGATTTCATGTAGATGAATGCAGAATTAAAAAAAAAAAAAGGAATTTGCCCTTGATGTTGTTCTGCCTGTAATATACGCACTATCTGAATGTGTTGATTCAGTCGTTGATTCTGATCTGTCTTTTCTTGAAATACCTGACTGTGTCCTTGGTGAATATCATAAGTGGTGGTATCATTCCTGACATATGAGACACAATTTTTCAAGCCCTTCTTAGTTAGGGTTTGAACTGACCAGGTGCTACCCCAACTCACTAGGAGTTGAAGGACCTTCACAGATAAGGTGTTGCTGTTAGTTTCAGTTTTGCTGTAGAGACAAGTGAATTACTAAGACATCTGACTTCTATGATTATTTGTTATTTCCACATCATCATGGCTATGCGCAAGTGGATTCTGTTTCTCTGCAACGTGTCCTTGATGGGACTTCTGTTTACTTTCACTTGAAAATTGCTTGATTCTTCTTTGATTCTTGAACACATCAGGGAGGGATTTTTCTCCCTTGGTTGCTCTGTTCTGAACTTGAGGGCGAGCCCACAGACACCTCACATCAATTAAATCAACTTACAAAATATGGTACCTCTTCAAGTGACTAATGAGGATGCAACAATCAGTGTCTTTTGATAATTTGAAAATGTGTGTGAAGGCAGGGAGGATGCACAGCTTGATTTGTTTTATTTGTGGCTCAGCCAACCTATAAAATGCTTCTGTGTCCTCACACAATGTTCATTCTTGGTTCTTTGCATTTGAAAAGGTTTCGCTAGTCCACGATGAAACGCAACATATTTTTTCTTGTGTTCACTGCTTCTGAAGTACTGTGGTTTGCACTTGTCTGCTTCAGATAAGCCAAAGAGCTATCCACTCCTTTGCTGATTGTTGGTTCTTACCAGCAGTACTGTATGCAACCATGGAAACATGCCTGTGTGACTCCAGTGTGAACCTCACCCATGTGTAGTGGTGTATCTGGGGGGCCCAGGATCAGTGCACGAGATTCCTGCTGGTTCCCTCGAGCTGTGGATGGGCCCTGCATTGAGCTTGGCAGGGGTGACACTGCCCTGTGTGTCACTATCATGCCACCTTGCTTTCATTTGTTTTGTGTCTGACTAAAGCAATGTAACGAAGGGTGGGATTTTCAAAGTCTTAGGGAAGTGAGTGCTCAAGTCCTTTTGGGTTTCCATATTCTTTGGGTGCCTGATGCCCTGAGCACCTTCCAAAATTCCAGCCCTCAGCTCTTCCACTATACTTGAAAACTTTTCAGTTCGACGCTTTCAAATGTAAAATCTCGTTATTCTGTTCTGATGGCGTGAATGTAAATTCCTGTGAGGGTGTGTAGGAGCTTTGGGAGCAAGGATCCAGCTGGATCTGTGGTGGTGTCATGTTGTAGTCATGCTCCAGGAGGAAAGAACGTCTGCATCATCTTTGAGTATTTTAGTAAAGGTACAGTTAGTGGAATGTTTACATACAGCCTACTGACAAAAAGGAGACAAAAATAAAAAGATAAAGAAATGTAAAGTATTTAAGTGCAAGACTCTACTAGTTTTTTCTTGTTTGCAGATCGCACTAGCTATTTTTGAAGTTGGTAAATGTGTATAACTTTTGCAAAGATCAGACAGAACTACCTATTCACTTCCAGTGTGCCCCGTGCTGAATTGTGCCTATTTCAGTCTCTGCTGTTGTTATGCTGCTGATTCTGCTGTTCTGAACTGTTCACTGGATCATTCCATTTGCATGCAACACAAATGCAAGCTGAGCTGTCTGAGAGTAAAGCTGAAACACATTTGTATAACTTGAATCAATTAATGACTTTCTCTTTTCCACGCCCTCTTGAAATGCTGTGTATAATTTTGATTTGTTTCTTCTGCCCTTATTTCTTTCCACTTTTGGTTTGGTTTTTTGGTTTTTTTTTGAATGGTAATTTATTTTTGTTTGAATTATAGGCAGTATCTGTACATTTTGTTTCAAGGTGATATTGTGGATGTCTTTAAAAAACCAAATTGTTATTTTATATAATTTTATCATAAAGTTGCTCTAATAAATCATTCTTTTATCATGTGACAGCAGTTCTGGATTTTGTGTGTTAATTTGGAGGGGAATGTGTGTTTGGTGGATGGATGTTTTCAACTGCCTGTTCTCACTGGTGTTAAGTGCAGTGCAGTGAGAGAATTGTCAGCAACTGAAGACTCACAGCAGGACTGATCAGTCGTGGTGACACCTATGGCTGGGGCAAATCCCTCTCCAAAGAACAGGAGTCCCCTTATCCCCCCAGAACCTACAGGATAACTTAAGTCCCAATCACATGAGGGTGGCACAGCTGAGTATGGTATGGAGATACTTAATTTAATTTTTGTGCTGTTTTGTTTCATTGCCATGATTAACGTGGTGGTTGAATCCAGTCTGAAAGTGTTCATTCCCCAGGAGGTGTGTGGTTATAGATACATTATTAGGCTTACTCTTCTGGTCTCACCATACATATGTATTTAGGTGACTGGAATACTTTTTGATTTTTTTTCTTCATTGCACCAGTGTCATCCTTCCCTCCTGCAGTTCTGTCTGAGCTTTGCATCCTTCCTGGCACTTTTGAAATAATGTTAATTCCTCCTTCTCCTCTGCACTGCCTCCAGCCTCCCCCAACCTGCTTGGTGCCACGTGGGACTCTGTATTAGCACAGCTCCTATAGGAAGCAGAACACATGCAGCTGATGAAAACATGGCATTGTTTGCCAGCAATAACTAAAACAGAAAGAGGAAGAAAATATTAGTCCCTAAGCAGATTCACTGGGAGATTTCCCATCCCCTGGTGACCTTTCCATTAGATACTTGACCATGAGACCTTACATATTTAAAAGTTTTAAGGAGGGATTTTGTGTTTAAAAAAAAATAAATCTTATGCCTCTCTTGAAAAGCTTCCTGAAGCTTAAGTTTGTGTGTGCTGTGTCTGCAGAGAAGGTTTGCTGTGTTGTCTACAGAGCAGGGCTGGATTACACACTAACAGTATTGCCTCTCCCCAGGCCTCCCTGATGGTACAGAGCAGTGTTGGAGCTGGGATGCCGTGCAAAGGGCCCTTTTGAAATCAATAGTGCACCCACTTCATTAATTTTTAACAGTTTGACTGAATAAACATAACAGGCATTGGAACTGTGGCCAAAACTATTTGCAACATAATGGAAGCTGCTAGAATTGAAAAATAAAGGATAGATGGGAAAAGTAATGATCTGCTCTGTGCATCTTCCTGCTGAGCCTTCAGCTGCAAGCCTGGCTCTCCAACATCCTCAGCTGCTTTGGGAAATAGAGCCTGGTTTTCCACATGTGCATAGCAGGGAACACCAGAACCCTTGGCCTTGAGCAGGGTTTTGGGATCCTTTCTCAGAGCAAAACTGAAGTCTTTGGAGGAGATAGGATCTCCTTTCTGGATGTTGTGTGAAGATCCAGGAGTAGACCCTCATCTGTTGGGTTCTGCCCATGTGATGGAGGCAGAGCACCTTGTCTCTCTCACCAAGGATATCCATGGAGTGTTGGAGAGCGGAGCCCTGCTGGTCCCAGCTGTTCCTGGTGTGATGGGGTTGGGGTGGGCAGCAAGGAGCAGTTTGGCTGCAGGGGGTATTGCTTTCCTTAACAGGGTGCAACCATTTGGATGCAACCTGCAAAGACCTGGAGCATCAGCACTCGGGAGCTCACCTGTGCAGTTACCTAGAAAAGTGTGTTATTTTAGTGGATTGGCTGCTGGGCTCTGTGATTGATGTGGGCTGAGCAAGACAAGCCAATAATGAAGGTAAGAAAATAGCACTCACTAGCACTCTACCCTGATTAAGCCTTTTCTCCTCTGAACAGAAAATACTGAAAATGCTGTACTTGCCAAAAAAGTTGGTGCCAGAGTTTGTTCAACACTAACTTCTGTCAACATTCAAATCACAGGAAGGGAAAAAATACAAACCCACCAAAATGTAGCATCCACCTGGAACCCACCACTTCCCAGACAAGAGGAGATCCAGAGGCACAGGTGAAGTTTGGATTCAGCAAGAGCAATAACCACAGAGAGCAAGTCACTCCTTTGGGTGGTAGATTTTCCCTGGGAATGGATCTTCCTCCCAGCCACTGACACCTGGGCAGGCTGAAAGAGGATGTATTACAACACAGCTCATACCACACCTTCACCTTAGGGAAAGGGACCTCTCTAAGCAAGAAAATATTCTTTACGTTTAAGAGGACTTGAGCAAGACTGCAACAGAGCAGCAGTGTCCTGGGTTGGCAGTGCTTTGCAAATCAAAGAGAAGGAGTATAAATTTTGTAATACAAAATATACTCAACACAGCACACACTGAAGTATTTTCCTAATACTTGCAGGTCATCCTTCCCAGGTGTGACTGGAGGGTGAGTGCTATACAAGAAAAGTGACAAGATTGAGACAGCAAAGGACTCTCTGCAATCCCTTGTGCTACATGAATCACTGATTTATTTGTTTTCTATTGAAATACTTTTCCAAATAAAACATGGCTGACAGGCATTTAGTATTTCATTTTGGGCTGAATAAAGTTATTCCAAAGAAATATTTCAAGTTAAAAGTTTCAAGTCCATGGTCAGATATTTTAGTGAATTTACTGAATATTTAAAGAAGTGGAAACTGAGTAAATCTTTAAAAATACTTCCAAACAAATCACAATTTTATTTAGACTTTGAAATTTTCCTTACGCTTGTCAGCTGAATCATTTCCCAGTTCTAGACCTGAAATAACTTCTTTTGGGTTCCCCCTCCCCAGCTAATTGGAGTATACAATCTTTTGGCACAAAGTAAAAATAGAGCATTTGTCTTTTCAAGTGTATGGACCTTGGCTGTTCCTACCTCCCACCCTTCTGTCAGCTGTTGGTATTTGGAGCCCAGCCTTGTTCTCATGAAATAGAAAGTGTAGTTTTGTAGTAATCTCTGCAGTGGTACTGATATTTTTTTCTATAATTAGCTCTTAGAGATGAGAACGTGTTAAACTGTCAGTTTCTTCTTAGCAAACCTCCCACACAGGCAGAAAAAGCTTTTTCACTGTATCTTTTAATGCACTCTATAAAAAGCTGGACTCCAGGCATGATTTTTAGAAGGAATATGTTAACCACAGAAGTTTCACCCAACCATACACCGAGAGATGCATTTACTCTGTGTGTGGGATGGTGGCAAGTTGGCCAGAGCAAGTGGTAGAAGGAGCCTTGTCTGAGAGATGGGGAAGAGGAAGAACAAAGAAAATTTCTTGTTTGCTCTGAAACTTGCTACTCTTTATTTCTTTCCTCCCCCCACTTGCATGAATTGGTCAAATAGAATCATATTCTACACACAAACCTGCTTGCATCCTGAAACTCTCACAGCTACAACACTGTAAGATCAGAAATGCAGGGTTGTTGTTGGGCTGGTATGAGATCAGATGAGCAGAAGGCAACAAGAGTTTTGCAAGATGGAGAGGAGGAGGATGGTGGAATTTTATCAGTGCTGCAAGTGGTTAGAGAGCTGACAAAGAGGAGGAGAAATACAGGTCCTTTCCCTGGAAGCTGCCCTTCCTCTGATAGAACCAGCTTGAATTAAACTGGTGATACTGGAAAAATAAAAGATCAGTCCTGAATTTCGTACAAAGGTGCTGCTGCCTGTGCGGTTCCATCCCAAAGTCACTGGGAGATTTTGTGATTTATGTTGGCATAGCTCATGCCAGGATTTCAGTCCTGCACACAAGCAGGAGCTTAGCTGAAATATTAGTTGGGATGCTCAGCCTCTGAAGTCATCTGAGGGCCAGGGACACTTCCTGGGGGTGATTTGGACCTTTAGCAGGGTGGCTTTCTGGAGCTGTCTTTGCTTTGGTGCAGATCCTGCCTCCAGCTTTCTGGTAATCCCAATCTACAGGGACAGCAGCAGTCTTTGCTTTGTTTTTAAGTCCTGTAGTACCAGAGGTTTGGGATGGCTCCTGTGATAAGTGATGTGTGCACAGCAGTAAATTCAGGAGTGAGGTGGCTGGGCAGACAGGTGGCCTATCTGCTCCACCAGTTAACTTTTGGGCTTCTTTGAGTTCATGCTTGTGTTTTGGTCCTGAGGGAAGCAGAGGACTCATGACACTTTCATCTCCCCAGGGAAAGGCCTCTTTCTTCTGCACCAGACTTACCCTCTGGCTCCTCTTAGTTTTCCTTCACCAGCAGCTTAATACAAGGTGTGCTAAAGCCTCATGTTCCAAGCTGTCTCTCCACTGACTCCTTACAGCATCCTTCCTCTGGTGCTGTGCTAGGGAACTGCATCCTTGGGTTCAGCAGGAACGAGGGGCTGCCTGGAGAACAGCAGCAGCATTCCCAGAGTGAGTTGTGTCAGCTGAGGTGCAGCTTTTGGATTTTTTCAGAAGACATAATTTCTTGGAATCTGCCCCAAACTCAGTGACAGATGTAACCCCTCAACAACATCACTGCACATTCTGAATGCCATGTGCTGAAGATGAGGGCTGCATAGTTTCAGAGGAGCTGGTTTGCTGCCTTATGTTTGTCCAAGCCTGACTGAGCAGGAAAATGCTTTCAAGAGAAACTGTGTAAAGAGGTGCTTTTGGAGGGTTTGTTTGTCTGCTTGAAATGAAGCTTCTGGTGGGTTAAGACTAATGCAGTGAGAATAGTGCCATGGTTGGGTTGCTAACAGCACCAAAGCTGAGCAGTCCTTCCAACCAGTGTCTTCTCATGCTGATCTGGACTCTGACTGAACACCACAGAATGAGAGCTTTGCCATCCAACAGAGCAAGTTATGCCAAACAGGTAAAGATCAGGACCTGGAGTCTAAGAACTGGGTCACAACAACTGGATAATAACTTAGACCCTGTCAGTATTGTGAAACTTGGTGTCTAAGAGGAAGTGATTTACAGCAGGAAGGGAAAAAAAACAGAAGAACCCTAAACAAATCTGCTGACGAAGAGCATGAGCACTGCCTCTTGTACATAAGGCTGGGAGTAACATCAGAGTACAGTGGGACATCCACACAGGAGGAGACCTTCCAGGATGGTAAGTACATTTGTCATCGTCTGGAGAGAGCTGGGAGGTGGCCATGGAGAGATGAATAAACCTTGTTCATCTGAGGAACTTCAAACAGCTCCTGGGGAGGATTTTGTATAGGAAAAAATCACATTCTTGTGTTTGAAATTCAAAATCTGGCAGAGTTTGTGGCTGGTGGAGAAAAGAAGTACCAAGAGGTATTTTGTAGGCAAGGAGAAAGCAACCTTAATGTCATGAACAGCAGTGTCCTGTGGATACTCAGCAGACTGGCATCAGCTGGTGTCCCAGCCTGCAAAGCAATGCTAAGTAGTGCTTGTATTTATTGCTCTTTGATGAACTTCAGTCATTAAAACTGGCAGCTGGTAAAGCCCTGAAAGCTTGGAGGGAGCCATAGTTAATGGCTGACTAGCTACAATATTATTCTTAGGAATTCTGTTTGAGTCTGTGAGGTTTCCCTTCCTGCAGTTTAAACTGCCTGTTTTAGAACAATTCTCAGGACTTCTGAACAGCAGACACATCATCACCCAGGTAGTCATCACCAGTCAAAGATATCAAGAAGGGCTTTGTTTGAACAGAATGGTAGATGATTCTATTACAGCACATATGAGATCTGTTCACCTTAATATTTTAAGAAAAATGCTGTTTTTGAAGCCATTTTGTAGCAGTTGCTGAAAAAGAGAACTGAAACAAGTTGTTTCTGGTAAGCTCAACCTCTCTGAGGCCATCACGTGGCTCTAAGAGCACTGACACCTGCAGTTTCTTACCAAGACACTGCTTGGGTCACCAAATGTGACTTTGGGAGCCAGAGGCACAAGGCAACACCTCTCAGCTGCAGCTCTGTGATGAGAAGCACCCGTGGTGGCTGTTTGTTCCTGGCCAGCCCAGCTGATGGGGACAGCTGTGCCAAAGCCACGAGCTGTGCAGTGTGACCTGCAGCCCCAGTGGGCTCTCCTTCCCCAGCCTGAAGGGCTCCTGCTGTTTGTCAGCTGCCTTTCTCCTCCTCCTTTAAAATCCCTTTGCCTCAGTCTCCTACCCAACTCTTTCACGTCTTTCTCTCTCTTCCCTTTCTTCCCACTGTTTTCTGGGTTAGTATGTGACTACTTCCTCTCAGGGTGGGGGTGATGTGTGCTGCTGTCACACAGATTTCTCTGGGTGGGGTTAGTTATATCCCCCATTCTGCCTGGGCTGTCTGCTCTTTGGGGTAAAACATTGAGTCTTTATATTGTGCTTAAAACATAAACTGGGATTTCAGAGGTATGGGAATAGCCAACTGTCTCTCACTGCCGGCAGCCACTCCATTTCTCCAGGGCTGCCAGCATTTATAACTATTTCTAGTGTAAAAGGTTGCAGCTGAGCCTGGGACAGCAAAAGGAAGTGACAGTGGAAAGTGTGAGTAAAACTGCTCTGGGAAGTGGACCCTGCTGCAGTGATTACAGCTGATAACAACAAGCAGGTGCTAAAATGGAACATGGCTTCCTTCTCTGCAGCTCTAGTATGCTTTTAGCCATGAGTGTTTGTACCTTCTCTTCACTCTCCACCTTTTCTGTCTTTGTCATTCTGTCTCATCTGCTCTTTTACCACAGGTGATCTCTTTCCACATCCCTCTCTGCATTCCCCAAGTCCCCAAGACACCTCCCTTGTCTTCCAAGACATGCTCCACCTCTTTGGTTCAGCCCCAGCAGCACCTGTGGGTCAGGTCCCACGAGAAGCCTTTGGGGCTGTGTCTGCTGTGTCCAACTCCTGCCTGTTCCACACAGCCACAGCATCCACACAGGAAGGTGCAGTGGGCAGGGGTTGGATGCAGATGGAATGTGCCCAGCCATGCTGCTTTACTGCTGGGGGAGGGCAGACACTGTAAGCCCACCCAGTTCAGGTGACAATAGCTGTGAACACATGGCAAGATAGATGGGACAAGTCTGGCAGGATCCTTCCTACCCAAAACTTGTTTGAGTGTGGCCACCCACAGAGCAACTCTGTATCAGCACCACTGCAGCAGGTTCATCCCCCAGGCTGCAAATGCCTGGCAGCTCAGGGGTCAGAAGGGGTCACTGAGGGACTGGGCAGGTGGTGGTGTCATCTGGTAGCACCTTCTGAAATCTGCTGTACCCCAGGATGTGCTTCTTGCTTCTGAGAATGAAAAATGTCAGCTGGCTCCTGTGGGGTAAATTCACCTCAGCCAATGCAGGGATGATTCATGACCTGCTGGGCATGTGTCAAGTTATTGAGAAGGCAAAATAGGCAAGTGCCAACTCCCCCTGCCTCACCATCTGCTGTGAGCTTTGGCATATTTTGGTATTTGCTCTTATGGTTGCCTCAGCTGGTGGGAACACAAGGTGGGAGCAATGCTGTCTGAGAAGGAAAAGAAGATCACTTATTTTCCAGAGTCATGGATAAAACAGAGAAGGGGAGTTTGTATTTCAGCCTGGTCCCTGTCCCCTTAAAAGGGTCACTTCTGGAAGAGATACCAGCATTGCAGACAACTCACAGGCACGGGAGGAGAGCAGGAGCATGAGAGAGTCACACACAGGATGACACTGACACTGCAAACTATCACCCACAGCTTCTGCACCTAATTACTGCTTGTTGCCAAATATGTTCACTTGCAACAGGACAAAAGTGGGTGTTGAAGGATGGCTGGAAGAGGCAGTGATGCAGTCGTTTATGCATTAATTACTGCAGGGATTTTTGTTTCTAGACAGCACTGGGGAAAAACTGCAGGGACCTGTCTCTCTGTCACTTTGGAATCTGTTAATGTCACTCAAGACCCACAACACAGGGAGGGTGTTGCACTGATCCATACTTAAATCTCAGAGCACTGTGTAAAGCAGTGGCAGTAACCTGCACTTTTTGTCTGTAATTGTACACAAATGCTGTCATAAAGCTTTATTTTCCCCTTTGCATACATTTCTGTTTTTCAGATTGTGAAAAAAGCATTAAAAACATCCCTGATGTTTAATGAGTCCTCCAGCATGAAATTAAGCGTGAACAATCAAAAAGACGTCAAAACGGTAATTATTGGGATACACCATGTTTGCTTACAAGAGCTGGGATTGTGCTGACATTTCTGAAAAGAAATAACAGGTTAAGAAAAATGATTTTATTGCCCATTTTAGAAATCTGTGTAGGTTTCAATCCTATTTGTAAACAAGTGAGCGACAAAACCCTCATTGATTTATCCGGTAGACTGATCAAACCTTGCCCAGAGGGAGTAATGTGGAGCTAAATCCTGCAGCTCTGTCTGGCTCAGGACAAAGAAACCATGCTCATACAAAAAGCTTCACTGCCACCATTGACACAGCATTTATTCATGTATTCATTTATTCAGAATGCTCAGAGTACCTGGACATCACAGTGCATACCATGGTGACAGCCATGATGTCACTTCAAAATGGATTTTTTACCTTAGAAATGTCTTCTAGAACCTAGGCAATGTTTGAGCGTTGCTAACGTGTTTGTGGGATGAAATACAGAGCTGTTAAAAATTGGTGAGATTTTTTTTTCTGCCCTTGATGAGGTGGAGAACAAGCCAGAGGGCAGAAATTTAGGGAGATAGTTTAAAAATTATTATTTCATTCAAACCACTGCCTGAAATCAATGTCAGCACTGTCGATTTTGAGGAAAGCAGAGAAAATTAAAAGTAAGAAGCTTTATCCACATAGAAACAGAAACAGAAACTTTCAGAGGCAACTGATTTCTGTGCAGTTTTCCCATGTGCCCTTTTGGGAGCTCAGATTTATGGCTACAGCCTCACAACCATCCCCAGACTCGATTCAATTCTGCTTCCTGGAAGTTCAAAAGCTCAGCTCTGAAGTGCACATTGCCTATCACAGACTGGTGGATGGTTCCATCTCCCAAGAATTCCCATGGGAGTCAGACATGATCATTTTAGGGGGAAGTAGATCTGCATGTGTTGTTGTCTTTTCCTGCTCAGTACAGGGCAGCATTTGGAGCCTGGTGCTATACTTTTCAGCATGTGAGGGGCTGGACTGCAGATCTGAATCTACCAGGTAGCCAGGCTATTTTCTTTTTCATCTACATTCAGGAAAAAAGTGAAAGGGAAGCAAAAGGGAAATGAAGCTCCCTCACCACATTAGAATGACATGGGAATACTGCTCCCACAGATAAATGAGATTTGTGTAGTTTCACTTATGTTAGGTTTGAGACAAAACCAGACCATGTTCAGAAACCACAAAATGTCTTTCTGCCTCTGACATTTTTAGACCCATTTTTTCTCCCCTGACTTAATGAACTTCCTTTTTATGGTAGTGCTGGTCTTAATCCCACTGTTAATCTTGTGTTAGGGATTCTTGTTTTGATTTTGGTAGAAATTTTGTTCCATATCCATGGCTCTTGTGCTAAAATAATAAAGCTAATCAACATCAAACAAATCATAAGTTTTTTGAAAAAACCAAGGGGTTGATATGCTGGCACAGAAAAAATTAAACCAAAACTAAAATCACCGTCTTCATACAAACAAACCCCAACCTAGTTTGTGGTCATCGAATCATAGAACAGTTTGAGTTGAAAGGGACCTTTTAAAAGTCATCTAGTCCAACCCCCCTGCAAAGAGCAGGGACATCTTCAACTAGGTCAAGTTGCTCAGAGCTCCATGCAAGCTGACCTTGAACAGGTGTTCCTCACTTTCCATGCTGCATCTCAGAACACTCTCTGCCAGTAGCTGCAAGCAGAACTCCTGTTCAAAGGCTGTGCTTTATTCACCTGCACAGGTAGTCATCCATTAGCTGGTGTATCAGTGCCTTGGTGATGGCTTAAATCTTCTTCTCTGTGGGTTCTGTTCTAGTTTCAAATCTTGGGGGCAATTTTGATGCTTGCTCTTGTCCTGGTGGCTGTTTACCTCATGAGTATGGATAGGAGAGCTGATCCTAATGGAGGAAAAGCAACAGTTATCAGCATTTACAGAAATCTGGAGGAGGAAGAAGGACTATACAGAGATTTTCCAGAGGAAGAAGGACTCTACAGAGATCTCCCAAGAGCCACAATACCCGAGGAGGACACCAAGAGATGCAATGACTCCTGCAGGTGAGATGGCACATGGAGAAGTTATCACCATCTGGAGAAATAGCTACAGTACTGATAATATCAGCACTGGTTTTATTCTCTTCCCATTGTATCGTGAGTGATGAAGCACTGCTAATTTGGGAAGAGAGGGGGTGTTTAGGCTTTAGGAGTTGCCTGCTGTGAGGGGCAGCACGGGCAGTGTCACAGCTCCTCTCCCAGTCCCATGCCAAGTGTGTTCAGCCCAGCTCAGCTGCTCCTCTGCCCTCTCCAGCCATCCTCCTTTTGTGGCAGCAGTGGGAGCAGCAGTGACCAGCTGGCAAAGCAGCCTTTGTCAGAGGCTGGAGGGACAGGGAATGTCTGTGCTGGGACAGGGTGAAGAGAGTATCCAAGTGACATCCAGCCATGGGGGTTTGCTTTTCTCCATATCTTAGGCATGGTAAAATAAAATGCTGCACTTGGGAGGACACTGTGCAATAGAAGCCTGGCTATAAAAACCAGGGGTAAAAGCACTCCCAGCTTGTTTGACCAACTCAACTTGTTTGCTGTGGAGGCTGACGTCCAGCATGGCCAACTGTATGGCCTGACAGGTGCTTGGTGTCCTGTTAGGGTCACAGTCACCTGCTTCACAATACACAATTGCCATTGCAGCTTTGAACTTGTGGAAAACGTTCCTTATGACTTACCCTTTGAGATAAACAGCACTGCAGCCAAACCTTTGTACCAAGCCTGGATGAGACTGCTTGATCTGGCCCAGGAAAAAGTTCATGTGGCTTCCTACTATTGGTCTCTCACTGGGAAGGATATCGGTGTCAATGACTCCTCTTCCAAGCAGGTAGGATAAAATCAACAACAAGGACATCTGTGGTTGTGTGTCTTGTGTACATGTGGCAGAGGGCAGGCTGGCTGTGTGCTCTGTCTCCAGAGACATTGTTTGACTCCTGCACACACAGGAAGGTCTTCCACACCATTCTGAAGCAATGCTCCAACTTTCCTCCTCCAGTCAAGTTAGACTCCATCTCGGCTCTGCCCATGGCTCTGGGTATTTGTTTTAAGAGGTCAGCCTCAAACCCACACTCACCCTGTGGATGGCTGACCTGTGTAGGGTCAGCCAGTGGCAGAGCTGAGGAGCCCACAGGATTCTGTGGACACAAGGGAATGTGCCACTTCCCACTGGATAGTGGGAAGAGCCAGGAAGCAAAGGCTGCTGGACTTTTGACAGCTGCTGCAAAGGCTGCTTCTCCCCTGTGTGCAGACACAGCACTGGCATCCACTCACTGGGCAGCTGTCCCTGACCCATGGCACTGGACAGCAGCTAAAGAGGTTCCCTCTCCTTTGCAGGGCTCTCCTCCTGGGCACCCTGAGTGGTCAGGCTTCCTGTGGAGACTCTCTGGCTCTACCATCAAAACTAAATGACAGAGACCATGGCACAGGCTCGCCTTGCAGCCATCCATCATGTTTAATTGTCCCTTGGCTCCACTTTGGCCTGTGGCAACTAGCAAACTCCCAGGCAATCCTGAGCAGGGTCTGAGAGACTGTTCTGAAAAACAGATGGGACAAGGCAACACCGTTTCAGGCAGGAATGGAGCTTAGCTGTGCTGGGAATTCTGCTGTTTGCCAAGTGCCACATGCTGGCCTGGTTATTACTGTGAGCTCAATCTCTGCCTCCTTCCTGGCACACCTTCCTCACTGTCCTCTGGGGCTGCTCTCCTTATCCTCCTCCCTAGGTGTTTCTGGTGGTATGAGTTATTAAATGCACATGAGAAGAAGCAAAAGTGACAGATGTAAGGCTGAGCCCTCTCTCTGCTGAGTGTTGGGCAGTCTCTGTCACCTTTAGGCTCAGGGAGAAATGATCCCACATATCTGCTGAGCATCAGGGTCCAGCAGTTGATCTGGGATATTCACCATTGAAGTCTGGGATGTTTGTGGTCATACATTTAAACCTTATATCTAATAGCATTAAATGACAGAAAATAAACTTTGATTCATGCATTGGATCAGAATCTTTATTCCCTCTTTTCTCTACTTGAAATACTCCTGAAATAGATGAAATTTCTGACCTTCCTTTGATTCATTAGTAACACTGTACTTCCATATATCTTACTAAACATTCTATAACAAAATATAAAAAATAACAATGTACCACACAGGGTGAAGATATTCTGAAGAGGTTTGAGAGGTTACTCGCAGACAATGTCTCTTTGTATATTGCAGCAAGTTCGCCAACTCTGGCTACAAAATCAAGGGACCTTGAGCTTTTAGAGGAAAAAGGTAATTATTTCCCTTCAGTGATACACTGAGAGCTTTTGTATTGCAAAAGGGCATCTGGGGGAACTGGTCTCCAAGGCCTGTTCTGGTGTGGTGCTTACATGGGCTCACAGGACAAGCACTATCTGCTCACTAGTTCATGGTTTCTGCCTATGTTGCCACGTTCTTCAGGATTTTTCTGAAAATTCACATTTTGCATATTTTTTTCAAGGAATGAGAGCTTGTGAGTTTTGGTAGTTATTACTGTCTGCAAGAATCAGACATGCAGATGTGTTCTGGCTGTCGAGGAACCATCTCCATGCTGCATCTAAACTCTTTTTTCCCCTCCTCCTCTTTCTTCAGGGGCTCATGTGAAAAAGATTGATTTTGGACATTTGACAGGAGGAGTGTTGCACAGCAAATTCTGGATAGTAGACATGAAGCATGTATATATTGGTAGTGCAAACATGGACTGGAGATCCTTATCTCAGGTAAGCTCTGCAGCTGCAAATTCAAAAATCTGGGGGAAATCCTAGCACATAACAGAGGAAAATTGTAATGATGTGTAACATTGTCAGAGCAGAAGAAACAGCAAAGAAACCCCTGGAGGTGTCTCCTTCCAGGGCTGTGACACAGCTTGCTCTCTTTGCAGGTGAAAGAGTTTGGTGCTGTGATGTATAACTGCAGCTGCTTGGCCAAAGACCTCTGGAAAACGTTTAGCACCTACTGGGATGTTGGATATCCTAATGCTACAATCCCATTCCCTTGGCCTCTTAATTATTCCACCCACATTAACAGTCACTGGCCTCTGGAAGTAGAATTTAATGGAATCTTGACAGAAACCTATTTTTCTGTAAGTATGTTTGAAAATAACATGATAGACTGTAAAGTATGTTAAAGGATTGAGCAGAAAAGTTCCTTCAGCAGTCCTCCTCAGTTACTTGTGTTCCAGGTGGATAATAATTTGTTCCTTAGGTTTCTCTGGAACTATTCAAAGAATAGGGATCAACCCAGCATCAGCTGTCAAGTAGTATGTCAGGAACAGTATGTAAGTTTCTTTTAATCACCTCTGGCTCAATATATCAATAAGTATCTTCCCATCATGGAAGGCATGAGGAAAGATAGTGGTCCATCTCCAGTGCTTTGTGCCATTCTAATGAAAACTAGACAGACCTAAACATAAATTAATCACAGTCTGACAGAAAAAAAAGAATTAAATCACTGATCTACGTGTTTTCTCTTTTTTTGCAGGCTTCCCCTCCAGTGTTTTGTCCAAAAGGTCGCACCCATGACCTCTATGCTATACTCAGTATTATCAGTCAGGCACAGAAGTTTGTCTATGTTTCTGTCATGGAATATTTCCCTACCAGCCGTTTCAGTCATCCAAAAAGGTACAATTTTTATCCTGAGCAAATCAGTTACTTGCACTATTTAAAGAAAAAAAAGTGTGATTCCCCTCCTTCTGCAATGAAAATCTTCAGAGTGGAGAGAACTGAGGCTTTTCTCTGCATTCACAACCATCCTGTGGACTGTGCCTCCCAGGTACCAAGGGACAGGATGAGAGGAAACAGCCTCAAGTTGTGCCAGGGGAGGTTTAGATTGGATATGAGGAAAAAGACATTCATGGAAAGGGTTTTTTAGTATTGGAATAGACTACCCAGGGAAGTGATGCAATCACTATCCCTGGAAGTGTTCAAAAAAGATGTGGATATGGCACTTGAGTACGTGGTTTAGTGGTGAGCATGGTGCTGGTGCTGGTCTGAGAGCTGATCTTAAAGGTCTTTTCCAGAATTTAACAATTCTAGGATTCTGTGGTTCCTGGTGCTGCAGGAAGGATGGTATTCCATAGTACCTGTGTGCTTTGCTGGTGTTTTAGAGCAGCCCTATGCACAGCAGGAAAGCTGTGAAGTGCCAGACCAAGAACACTTAGGTACAGCGTCCTCCAAAATTCAACAGAGCAGCTTTATGAATAGAGAGAGGAGAGGGAACACCAAAAATGCATCTGACATCAGATTTTTCAGAGAAAATATTGCTGTTCCCTCATTTCTTGCTCCCATTTTCCCTTCTTTCTGCCCTTTACTTCTGAAGGGTCTTCACTTCCTGCTCTATTTCCTGTTTAATGCACTTGACCCATAGTTTAGAGGGTGGTTCTTGACAGTCCTGACCTTTGCTATGAAAGCTGAAACAGCCTCTTAAAGGAACTTCTGGGTTTTTTTTCTTTGTTTGGGGTTCAGTGTTTTTGTTGCTGTGGAGTTTTTTTTGTTTTGTTTTTTTTGTTTGGTTTTTTGTTGTTGTTGTTGTTTGGGTTGTTTTGTTTTGTTTTTAATAATTCCATCTAAGGACATTCAAGTTTCAGCAGCTTCAGTGAGAAGGTGGTGGTGGTGATCTGGAGTAATCACAGAATCACAGAACCATCTAAATAATCTGAGAAAGCAGTTCAAGTGAAATAATTATGTACAATATGGCTTGTTGAACAGGGTAAGCTCTAGGCTGCCATTTATGCAGAATGATAGTATGCATGGTGCCCTGTGTCACAACTGTGTAAAGCCTCTGTTGTTCGGCAGGGGTATATTATGGGGAAGATTTTAGGATTATAGAGAAACACAGATAATTCTACTGTCCAAGAAAAAAAATCTCGAGACTAGCTTCCACTTGGAGGATGTATTAAATAAATCAAACAGCTCAGAGGATTTTCAATTTCTATGTTGTAGGGTTGAGTCTCTGGGTTTCTCATCTTCTGATTTTAGCCAAGAATAGGTTCCCAGAAAGTCTCTTTTCCCCCCTTAGGACTCAGTGTGTTAATACTCCTCATTCTTCATCTGAAGGCTTAATCCACAGTTTGTGACATCGAGGGCTGATCAGATGCAAACAAGAGTTTGAAAGGCCCAGGGAAAGTGGTGCAGGGCCTTGGGCTATCTCCACAGCAACCAGCTGCAGTGCCATGAATTGAAGCTGATTAGTTCAGGTTAGGTTCCTCCAGCAGCTGAGGCAGAGGGAACAAAGCTCCTGTCTAATGCCTGACTGTTAATCAACTAGAAACCAATATATTTAAAAAATTGAAACTGTTAAAAAATGGCATTTCAAATAGCATTGTTTTCCAAGTTTTTCAGGATCTGTAAGTCAAGCCTGAGCCTCAGAACACGTGGCCAGGCCATTGATTGCAATAGGATGATGCTTGAGGGAGGATTAGAGAATTCAGGCCTTTGTACATAAAACCAAAAGGATTAAGTTAGGCAAATTAATTCATCATTGCTCATGGGACTGTGAGCAAATGCTGGACCTCTCTCTGTATCAGCCCTGCAATCTGTACTAAACATGCTTGTTTCCCTCCATGCAGCATTTGTTTGGATCTACGGAATGAAAATGCTGCGTGGGTGTTTGGAGTTACCAGCCCTGGGAGGCACATGGTCCAGCCCTTGGTGTTGTGTAGCTGGGTGAAGGATGTTAAAAATGTTCCCCACAGCTCCTGCCAACACAAGTGTCAGGAAAATTACTTTTCTCGTGTTCAGGGACTTGGAGAGCACAGCCGTGTCCATTACTTTGGGGACACACGATGAGGGCAGGGAGGGGTGGGGAGGGACAGAGCCTGCCCACACTGGCTGATGGCACAGGACCACTGTGGATGCTCAGAACAGTCTCCAGGGCCCTGAAAAAGCCATATCCTACCAAATGGTTCTTAGACTTTCCTCTGGGCTCTGCACTGTCCTTTTTACTCTGTGCTGTATGAATGGCTTTACCCTGGAGTTGCTATTGTTATCTTTAGTTTCCTAAGGAAATGAGCATGATGGCACCATGCTTTGTGTGTATCTGTGTACATGCACTTTACTAAGCTTTAAACTTTTGGATCAATTTTGCCCCAATCTGGCAGAGTCTGGAGGTCTCAAAACACACTGGGGAAAGAAGGGACTTGGTAGAAGGCAGAAATCTTGTTTGTACATCCAGGGAAGCCACAAGTGCTTCACTTACTAGACATCAGAGATCCCATCTGTGCATCATCACTTGTAGTCTCAGTTTATTGTCACAGCTTTCTACTGAAATGTTTAAAAAGAAAACAATCCCTTTTCCCACACACCTCCTTTTCTGCAGATACTGGCCAGCCATTGACAATGCCCTGAGACGTGCAGCTTTCAACCACAGAGTGCAAGTCCAGCTTCTGGTCAGCTGCTGGGCATACACTGACCCAGCCATGCTCCACTACCTGAGGTCCCTGCGTGCTCTCAACAACCCACATGCCCACATCAGTGTTGACGTGGTATGATAAGAAACCTGATTTTGGACAGACAGCTTGAGGATATGGCCCCGCAGTGACTTTTGAGACTAAGCTGCTGTTTGCATGTGCAACTGTTAGAGAAATATTATTATTTCTCTAATAATAACAATTTCTTTAATAATAATATTATTAGAGAAATAATTATTTTAGAGAAACAGGTTGTCTGTTTTTGCAGTGACTGCTTCACATTCTTGTGAAAATAAGCCCAGTATGTAATCTTTAAGGAAGCAGCTGTTTTGAGCTACTAGTGATATCAGGGATGTGTCTGGCTGTGGCACTTGTGACATTATCCAAGAAGTTGCTTTTGCTGAGCACCGTGACAGTAATAGTTTATGTGGTAACTTAGTGCTCCTCTCAGAGACCTTTCCCTGCATGGAGTATTTTAAATGGGTCCAATTGCTATCAGTTTTCTTTAATTGAGCGCTCTGCTGTCTGCCTATATGGATAGACCTATTCTTGAACACTAAATATTGCACACAGGCCATAGGCATTAGGCTGGAATGCATCAAGTGGAGTGGGGATGGTGTGGATGCTCCCAACAAAATGCAGTACCACAACAGAGAGATATCACAGAAGGAGGAGTGGGTTTCAGGGGAAAAAAAAGGGGGGAAATGTAGATTTTGGTAGATTTTTTGATTTAGATAACCCAAAAAGTTAGGCATTATGGTTGCCTGCAGTACCCCTCGTGTCTGTGATCAGACCATTCTTGCACAAAATAAGAGCAGCAATCAGTGGTAAATGCAGATCTATTAAACAGCTGCCTAAAACTGCATTTCATTGTCTGCCCTGTAATGATAATAGTTGTGCCACTAATGGAACATTGTGAGGCAAACATTATCCATCTCTGATCTCAATTGCTTATCCAATTTTATGTATACTAGAAGTATTATTTGCTAGTTTTCTTGGATAGGACTAAAATCTCTTTTATGGTGTTTTTAATAATAGTGTGGTATGTTCTCTTCTGCTCTTCCCATACTATTCTATTCTTTGAAACTACAGAAAACATGCACTGTTCAATCATGAAGTCTGTTGCCCAGTCTAGTATTTCTGTTTATATTTTTTAATTTCTCTCTCCAGAAACTCTTCATTGTTCCAGTTCTGAATCACACAAACATTCCTTATGGGAGAGTGAATCACAACAAATACATGGTCACTGATAAAGTAGCTTACATCGGTATGTATTCCAATATTCCAAATACTTACAGTATCTCCAGATCTACTGGAGAGAGACTGAGATAGGAACAGCTGCAATACCAAAAAGTACTTCATTTTGCCATATAAAGCAAATTCTGTCCTAGGTGAAGAAGTACACATGTGAAGGGGAGACAATAATGTAGGTCAAGTTCAGTAAGAGATCATTTCCTATGATTGTGAACCATTAGGAACAGAGCATGACGAGGCTGAGTGCACAGCCTGACAAACACAGTGGGGATTTCACAGCCTGTGTGCTCAGAATGACACAGGGGTAGCTGATGCTCCAGTATTTAACATTTCCGTGCTTTAACAAAAAGGAACTGCTGGGAGGAATTAATTCCATGCACTGTTTGTTGAACAGAACTCTAGAAAAGGAAACGAGAAAACAGTAATGCCAACTGTGTGCTGTTCCTGAAAACCAGGATGGTGTTTACATTTCACTCTTTTATTGGGAACTCTCGAAAAAGGGAATGTGAAAGTGCTCTGTCATTTCAGTCAGCTCACCCTCCCAGCAATACACACCAGCAAACAGCCTGATCTTCCAACTGGCTGAGGGTTTGCAGCTCCAGTTGCCTTCAATACTTTAGTAACTTTTTTCATACTGAGTTGTCTTTTGAAGGCAGATATGCAGATAATTTGTTTTCATGCCTAAGCACCTTCTGGAATTGACAGATTTTCTGGCTAAGGCGATCACAAGGGGAAGTGCTAAGTGATATAAAATGTGTATTTTTCACAGTGCTTGGTTTTCTGAATTGAGGTAGCTTTGGAGAGAGCCCTAGACTATGTCTGCAGCTGGATTCCCAGCTTTGCCTGGGTCAGAAGCAGGCTTTGCATGCCAAGCTCAGAACAGCTCCTGAGGGTTTATTGATCAAGAGTCCAGTTTCTCCTCTTGATTTCCTTTAACAAGTAAAGATAATTAAGTCCACTAAGAACTTTTTTTCCTTTGAACACAGAAACCCATGTCAAAGACTGGCTTTTACCCCTCTTAATACTCAAATGTTGCACTTTATTATCATGTTTATGAGTAGATTTGTGCATTCTGTCACAAGCTGTGAGGAATCAGAAGGTTATGAACCTTCAGGGTTGCAGTTAATACCAAGTTTCCGAAACCGGAGGTCTGGCATAAGAAGGAGGTGACCTGATTTTTGCTGCCTCGTTGGCCCTAATGAGATTTGCAGTCATAGAGCAAATCAACAAAGCCCAGAGATCAAACAGAACACTGGGAAATGAATGTTTTCTAATCAGCTACTTTTCCATTGCACAGGGACTTCCAATTGGTCAGAAAACTACTTCACTGATACAGCTGGTGTGGGACTAATAATCAAACAGAATTCGACCAACCTGCAAAGCAGACAGCTGCCTGTCCAGAAACAGTTGAAAAACCTTTTTGAGCGAGACTGGAATTCCAAATATGCGGTGAATCTGGAAGATGTGCAGGGACAGAAAGACTGTAACTGGAGAGATGGACTCTGAAGTGAAGTGAAATGTACATTCAAAAGAGAAACAAAAAGATATATTTGAATCTTGTTCCCATGCGAATCAAGGGACTTTCATCTATTTGTCTTTGTCAGAGAAATCATTTAGTCATGAAATCATCATCCACATTGATGACTTGAGAATTTCTGATAGTTGAATCTACCTGCAAAACCATTAGTAAGTGTGTGACGTTTAATTTTTTTGTATGATTACCTCATTCCAGAGTTAATGAAATGCAGACAGTATTGCATGACAAGCTGTCTGATATTAAAGCAAACATCAGAGACACAGATCATTATTGCTGTGCTATTTTATTTTAGGAAACAATATATTTCAACCTAAATGTTCCATTAACAGTGTTTGCTTACATGTGTTCAAACATTTTTAATAAACCACCTTAAGATTTGATCCGTGCATATCATCAGCTACACAATAGTGAGGGCAGATTTTTAAAAGCATTTAGGAAATACACATATAGGGAAATACCCATTTCTAAGTGTTGAGGCTAGCTGCTAGAGATAAATGCCTGGGATTTAAACCTTCCAGCTTCCAGCTTCCAACTCAGCTGCCCTGGAATCCCCAAAGTCTGGGGATGTTTGGATGTCTGTGTGTCATCTTGTGCAGCAAACAGGATGGAGGAGCACGGCAAAGCTGCTCCATGGGTGCAGTTGTGGCATCCCAGCTGCACTGTGGGCAGTGCCTGGAGAGCCTCCTCACTCCTCCTGGGCTGCCCTGGGCAGTGTTGTGTCTCTGGGCTGCCTTTCCTTCTGCAGTCGCTCAGGGACCAAAACCCTGAGCCATCTGATGCCTTATATCCATACCCACCACTGCTCTGCCCTGGGTGACTTTCTGAAGGCACAGGAGCAGAGAGCAGGGCATATGCTCCAGCTGTGAATGGTGGGAATGACAGTGGGCTGGACACAAACCTTGCCAGGGCTGCCAGGGCTTGCACCTCTTTTTGAGACTGGGAGTGGTGTCATTATGTATTGATTTATACCTCTGTGAATACATAAAAATCCCCACACTAATTTTTAGAGATGACTTTTAGAGATGACCCCCATCAATGTTCCATTTTTTGGTTTCCAGGCTGCTCCTTAGCTTTCTCTTCAGACATTTCCAGGATTCCTTGGAGTATCTTATCCATCATTACAAATCAATGCTTCTTATTACCGTGGCAGATTCTTTAAGACAAGTAGTTACATGTAAGGTATCACTGAAATTTTGTGAGTATTCACATACATGCCAAAATATTAAGGAACATGCAGGTGCCTCTCATGCTCTCACCCCCTATTTCCTTACTAGAGTTAGTTTGAAAATCTTTGTGAGAAGTTACATCTTCAAACAAGAAGACAGTTTTCTGTGGAGGAGTGCATTCCTCTAGATGGCACTCCAAGCTGCATTTTTCTGTTTTGGCAGGGCTAGACATTGCAGGAGTAAGCTGAAAACTTTCTCTTCTACTTGTCAGCTCAAATCTGACAGTGTTAGATTAGTTGTTCAGTGGGACAGAGTTTCTGGACAAGCTGGCAGAATTTTCTTACAGCCAATATAAGCCTCATGTGGGTTAAGGTTCAGCTTATAAAACAAAAATAGATGCTTAGAAGAATGCTCTATTATTTTCTCTACTGATGTCACTGTTGGTTTTCCTCTACATGGGGTCTGGGGTGGGTTTACAATTAAGACAATGAACTAGATCTAAGAGGAACTTGACCTTACTTCCCTGGTTTCTTGCGAGACTTTTGAAGCCTCTTCACGCCTTGACTCTTATTTACTTGTTCTGTACAAGAAAGGCAGAGTATCATGTAAGTTATAACCAGGCTTTCAGTCTCAGTTCTTTTCCATTTATGAAACAGAGTTAATAAGAGCCTTTATCCATTCATCTGTTACTTGTCTCTTTCATTCATTCATTTTTTTTCATTCATTTCAAATCATTAGATTGTGATTTCTCCAAGCTAGGGACTGTACCAGCTGTAACCTAGGGCCTCCAGTGGTATTTATTAGCACCATCCTTGGGCAAACTGGATATCAGGGAAAGGTTCTTCACCCAGAGGTTGGCTGATCACTGGAAAAGGCTCCCTAGGGAGGTTGTCATGTCAAGAAGCATTTGAACTGCACTGTTGGACATATGGCATGATTCTTGGTGTTGTCCTGTGTACAGCCAGGATTTGGACCTTGTGGATATTCTTTGATTTTCTTGTCTGATTGCAGGCTGTTCATATTTTTGCCAGTATTGGCTTATTCATGTCTAGAAAAAGTCACTGGTTTGGTTCTTGAGCATGAATTCTCTCCTCTGACCAGCTCATCTTGTGTACCTGTGTTATGAGGGAGTACAAGGTGAGTGACCTTGCCCTGCTATCCCAGAGTGGCTTTCAGGCAGAGCTGCTGCACTGTTCTCCCAGCAGGATCATCCCTGAAAGCTCCAGGTTTGTGCAGTGCTGCTGACAGCAATGCAGACAACTGCAAGACAGAACCAAGCTGGCCCCATGGGTTGTGAGTACTGACAAGTCACCTGACTTCACACATTAGACACCAGCTTGTTCCAAAAGCTTTAGTATTAACTGTTCTCTTTTTTTTGTCCTGCCATTACCCAGGATTTTCCTTTCCCAGTTGTTGCTTTCATGTAGGTACTGAGAAAGCATTTCATCTACCATTTATGCTATATCAGAGTACATTTAATTTCTTGAAGTCATGAATATCTCCATAATCCCTAGAGGATACCTCTTGGGTCATGGGCACTGAGTCACAGACCTCTGCTCTCTGGAGAGGCCCAGAAAAGTTGGCTTTAGTTGCAGGGTGGATTGTGGTGGTGCAGCTTCCTGAGGAAGTGGAGAGGGAGGTGCCAATTCTTTCTTCCTGGTGTCCAGTGATAGGATGTATGGGAATAGTTCAAAGCTGCATCAGGGGAGGTTCAGACTTCACACTAGGAAACATTTCCTTACCAAGAGAGTGGTCAAACACTAAACCAGACTTGTCTTGAGGGGTGTTCAATGCCACAAGCCTGTCAGTGTTCAAGAGGCATTTGGACAATGCGCTTAATAACCTTAATGTTTTTTCTGTGTTTTGGTCATCCCTGAAGTGGTCAGAGGATTGGACTGAATGATCATTAAAGGTTGCTTTCAGTTAGCTATTCTGGTCTATTCTAAATGTCTTTAAACAGGGGTTAGATCAGTGAAACAGGGTTAGATCAGATACTGGGAAAAAATCTTTACTGTGAGGGTGGTGAGGCCCTGGCACAGGTTGCTCAGAGAAACTGTGGCTGCCCCATCCCTGGGAGTGTTCAAGGCCAGGCTGGATGGGGCTTTGAACAACCTGGTTTTGTGGAAGGTGTTCCTGCCCATGGCAGGGAGGTTGGAGCTGGTTGATCTCTAAGTTTCCTTCCATCCCCTTAACATTCTATGATTCTATGATTCTGTGATGTAGAAATGAAGAACATCTCAATCTAGAGAAGGTTACACAACCAAGTCCACTTCACTCAGAACCCAGTTCCTAAGTGTTTTTCTGTGTCTGCTTTCCTGTAGTAAGTAGAATATGGAGAAATACAGGATGAGAGAACTACTATAATGAAGCATGTCTGCACTTGTCATTCTGGAGAGAGGATCTCGTGAGTGAAGTGGTGATTGCAGCCTTCTTGGCAACAGTGACCATGAAGAAACTGAGTTTAAAAACTCTGTTGACAGGAGGAAAAGGGCCAGCAAAACTTCAACTCTGGACAAGAGAGCTGACTTCAGGTTGCTCAGGGAAGTAGTGAGCAAAGTGCCCCGAAAAAATGTTTTTGTATTTGAGGGGATTGTCCTGCTCTGCTCTATGCTGGGTGGCCTCACCTGGAGTCCTGTGAGCAGTTTTGGGTGTCACAATTCAAAAAAGACATTAGAGAGCATCCAAAGGAGGCCACAAGGATGGTGTATGGTCTGGAGGGGAAGCCATAGGAGGAGTGGCTGAGGGCACTTGGTCTCTTCAGCCTGGTGGAGACTGATGGGAGACCTCACTGGGTCTTCAACATCCTCATGAGGGGCAGTGGAGGGACTGACAGTGATCTCTTCACCCTCATGGCCAGTGACAGGACATGAGGAAATGGCTGGAGCTGAGTCATGAGGTGTTTAAGATGGATGTCAGGAAAAGGTTTTTCACCCAAAGGGTGTTTGGGCACTGGAACAGCTCTCAGGGCTGTGATCACAGCACCAACCCTGACAGAGCTCAAGAAACCTGTGGACAATGCTCTCAGGCACAGGGTGTGAGTCTCAGGATGTCCTATGCAGGGCCGGGAGTGGCATTCAAGGATCCTGACAGATCTGTTCCAACTCAATATATTCTATGATTCACTTTGGGATTGTAAAGAGTGAAAAGTCTCCATTACCCCTATATTTAGGAGCTGTGCTCTCATTAAGCATCTGCTTCAGCAGACAGTGAAGTACATGCAAACTTTTGCAAATTTAAGCTGGGATTTTCAGAATCGGAAATGTCAGTAACTCACTCTACTCAAGTTATTATTCATACGGTGAGTTTATTGTGAATTAAGAATACAGACAGTGTTTTCATGGCATATGTGAAGGTTGTCACATATGCACTCTTGTTTACATTGTGCACTTGAGAGAAGCATTATTATAAACAAAGAAGCAAATAAGTATATACACCTTCTTTCCCAGAAAATCTCTGAAGCAATTCCACCAGTGTGGCATATCATTCTAAGCATTTAACTATCCCATAAGTATATACATTAAAATTTATTTATCCACACTTGAATAATATTCTTTGTAAGCATGTTTTATTCTGGTATCTTACAAACATGATTTAGTTACATTGTTTTTGGTCTTGAAGTTATTCTGTTGAGTTTTGCTCTTTTTTAAAAATTATTTTAAGGCTAAATATGTCCCACCACAATAATTAAAAAAACGAGAATAGAGGAAGAGGTAAAGCATTAGTCTCTCTATACTAATATTTATTTTTTATTTTGTATTTTTAAATGTTTGTGAAATATACATACTACCTTTTGCTGAAATAAAGAAAAACATTTTAATAAGAAAGCAAAAGTAGATCAGAAAGGTCCAAAATCTAAACAGGTAAGTATAGTTCTCATAGTACTATAGTTCTCATAGTACTAGTTTATAACCATTCTGGAAATAATCTGTAATCTAAATATAACTTGTGTGTTTTGAGAAGCCTATTTAACAAGTATTTTGCTATCATTGAGCCTTTCAATGATTTACTTTCATGGTTCAGGTATCTACTCAGACTTTGCTCAAACTATGGGCTCCTCTGTGCCTGTCATAATTGTTGCCTTTGGGGTAGATTTGAAGAAATCATTATTTTTATTAGTGTACAATATAGTACATCCATGTACTTGAAAATTTAAATGTGGTAAATTCTGTTCAAGTGTTTTCATGAATACCAGCTTCGAGTGTTAATTTTCAGTTAGTAGAAAATTAAGAAAACATTCTCTTCTGTACACGTGGATGATTCTGTTTTCATTGAGGATTGAGAAAATACAACCTTCATTTGGTTGTATCTCCAACAATATTAGATTTACTATCTTTTTCTTCCTCCAGCAAGATTAGTTCTGTTCTTGCTGAAGATGTCACGATAGATGAGGCTCCATCAATTTCAGCTTTTTCACCATCTGTTATTTCTCTAGGTGATAAGCTTTCTTGTGCATCAAAAAACACATCTGGTTTATCTGTTGGGCTATCTTCATCTGAGAACCTTCCCTCTTTATGACCCACCTCTTCTGTGTCAACAGACTTAGCCTTCTTGGAAGGAGATGTGAAACCAAGCTTGGGAAATCTAAACCATCCAGTTTTTTCAGCCTGCTTAGAGGAATCATCTGATATGTCAGCAGGTTTCACATCTTCTGGGACTGATTTCTTTATTTCTGGTTTTGCCTCTGTGCTTGTTTCATCCCCAGAAGATGAAAAGCCAATACTTGGAAGCCAGAATTTGAATCTTCCAGGAGATCTTTTACTATCAGTCTTTTCTTTTTCATTGATTATGTCTTTTTCTTCACCTTCCACCACTTCAACTACATCCTCAACTACATCTTCATCTACATCAAAGCTTTCACCAGCACCTTTAGGTTTTCTTGCTGATGCACCTCCCGTTGGAGATGGCTGCTGTGCCAGCACTTCTAAATCACTGCGTGATTCAGGCAACTTTGTCTTGAGCAATGAGAATCCCAAAGTAGCAGTTTTGACTTCTGATGACAGAATCTCTGATTCTTTCACTATTTCAGTAGTGTAAATCTCACATCTTTCAATAGCCACATGTTCAGGTTCTACTTTCTCACTTATTTCTTGACCCTCTATATAAGACCAATGAATGTCTTGCCCTGCACTTGAAAGGGAGGACTCTATGGTAGCTGTCATTTTTGCTGTTTTAACATCAGGTTCAGTGAGTGTTAGAATTTTGCTTTTTGCTTTTTGAATACCCCCCTCCAGAGCTCCTGGTGTTTCTTCAAGGATAGAGCTTGCTTGCAGTTGCACTACTTCAATGTCAGTGCTAGATCCCTTTGGATCTGTTGCCACTTTTGACAGTAAAACATCAGCTTCAATTGGGAGAGTTCTGACAGTGAATCTTGGTATTTTTAGTTTGGGAATTCTTACAGTTACTTCTGGGACACCTTGTGTTAGGTCCCCTGTTATTCTGGCAGATGCTTCCATATGATCTAGAGCTGGACTTTTCAGGCCAATCAATCCTTCTGGTTTTTGTAACTGCATTTCTGCTGTGCCTATTTCACTTTTAGATGCTGAATCAACTTCTGACTTTGGCAAATCTGTATCACCTTCAAACCCCTTGATTTCTGAATGCAACATGCCAAACTTTGGAATCTTAAACTTGTATGCTTTAATTTTACTTGTTTCTGCTCTATCTGCTACTTGCACTTCCACTCCTGCAGACACATCCTTTTCAACACTTTTCACTTGAAATTTAATTTCAGGATCTATTCTAGTAATTTTAACATCTGTCTTCACTGTTGGAACTTCTACCTTTAGGTCTTCCAGCTTAGCAGTAACATAAGTACCTTCTTCTGATCCTTTTGTTGTAGACCATTCATATGTAGTCCTTTTTAACTGACTTTCTTCACTGTCTTTTCCTATGAGTTTCACCTCACCCTTTATCTTTCCTTTTTTAATTGCTGCCTCTTTATTTTGAATATCTAGCTCTTCCTTTGGAAGACTAACATCTATTTTCTTCTGTGTTGCATCCAGAGTAATTTCAGCTGATGATGGTTTGCATCCTACCCCTGATGTCTCTAACTTCATGGACCTTTCTACCTTTGGGACTTCTGTATCCCGTGATTTGACTTTATGCTCTGGAAAAGTCAGAGTACCTGTAGAAAACCTATTTGCTGAACTGCTGTCTTCGTCAGTTTCTGAAGCACTTGGGTATGATTTAGACAACTCTGCTGCAGACACGGTGATTTCTGAAGTATGTCCTTCAGCACTGCGCTTAACTACGTCTGCATAAGTTTCAGTTTTTGGAATATTCACTCTACTATCTGATTTTTCTGTGGATAATGAAATATCTCCTTCCATCTTTGGCACGCTAAGATCAGAACTCTTCACAGAATCACCTAATTTTTGAACCCCCTCTTTTCCAATAGTAATTTCAGCAACTGCATGTGGTAATGAGAAGGTATTTTCAGGAATACTTGTTTCAGTTTGTACTTTTGCAGATGGAGTAGTTGCCTGAGCTTTTTCCATACTTCTTTCGATATCCGCATCACTTCTTTTTTCCTTTGAGGATGACCTGCCAAATCCAGGTATTCTGAATTTTGGCATTTTAAACCATCCTTGATGTTCTTCAGTCTGAACTTCTTCAGCTTTTATTTCATGTTCTTTTAATTTGATTTCCTTCTCCTCGAGACTCTCAGTAACTCCTTCTGTCTTTGGTTTAGACACTGACAGGGTGCTTAAGTCTACCTGTGCAGCTTCAATGCCACCCATCAGAGCTTGGGGTGTTTTTATCTTACCATCAATTACTCCAGGATCTGACATATCAGATTTAAGTTCTAATGCTGGAACTCCCACAGCAATGTCAGCAATTTCGCTTGTAGTTTTTAGCTGGGGTAGCTCAGCTTCTATTTTTGGAGAGCTGATCTCTGTCTCTGGGCCTTTCCCTTTTGTCAAGGAGATTCCAAACTTCGGCTTCTGGAATTTGGGCATTTTAATCTTCCCTTCAGGACCTTCCAATTTCACTTTTTTTCCATCCACAACTGATGAGCTTTCTGTTAATATATCAGGGCTCTTCAAATCAACTGAAGCTTCTCCTTTGGGGAGCTTAATACCTGTTTTCTGAATGTTACATTCATTGGTAGAAATTATCTTAAAGTCAACCTGTTGAAAACTCCCCTCTGAGGGAGTCAAAGAAGCATCAGTCTTTTCTGAGCTGACTGTCATTTCAGTTTTAGAGGTTTCAGTTTCTGTTCTGGAAAACTCCAGAGAGTGGACCTTAGTGTCAGCCAGCTTTATGCTTATTTGTGCTCCTTCTTCAGTCCCTTCAGAGTGATATTTTTCTATATCAGGTATCTTAATTGAATCATCAGCCTCTATTCCTGTTTTAAGAAGAGTAGCATCAGCTTCCGCTTTTTGTGAATGAGACTGAGATTTTGGAACCTTGATCTTGGAGAGTGAGATTTTAGGCATGACAAATTGAGGCTTTTTAATTGGACTTTTTTGTTCAACTTTTCCTGCAGATATTTCCAGATCAAGTTCTGGCCCACTATCTTGTTCATCAGTTGCAGTTCCTTTTACTTCTGTGTCTATTCTGCTTGACACGACATCAAGCTTTTGGTCTTCCAAATTTGCTCCAGAATCTGATTTAACACTTGCTTCCTTCTTTGGTGACCAACTGAAAGATGGAAGTTTGAATTTTGGCATTTTGAAATGTCCTTCTTTCTCTTCTCCATCTCCATCTTGCTTTATTTCCCCCTTGATTTTTACTGCTGCATCTGAATCCTGAATTTCACTGTCTGTTTTTGGAATAGAAATGTCAGCTGATGGGAGGTGAACATCAGCCTCTGATGCCTTACTGTCAATTTTGGTCATTTTTACTTCAGGGCTGTAAGTCTCTGTTCCAGTGCCACATTCCACCTCCAAGTTTGGTGCTTCAACAGCAATGTCAGATATTTCTACTGTTGCTTTTAGTTGGGGAACCTTGACTTCTGATTTGGATTGGCAGACATCCTTTTCTGACCCTTTCCCTTTAGAAAGTGTAATTCCTACCTTTGGCATTTGGAATTTAGGCATTTTTGTTTTCCCTTCAGAACCTTCAACTTTTATTTCTACATCACCCACAGCAACTTCACTTGATGCTCTTTCAACACTTTTGTCAGGACTCTTCACCTCAAGCGAATCTTCCGTTATCATCTTAGTATCTGAGGTGGAGAGGCTGGCATTAGCAGCAGCTGATTTCAATGTCAGCTCACCTTCTTCACAGGTAGGAAGTATGACCTCACCTGTAGGCATGCTAATATCCATCTCTATTTTGGGAGCTTTGGCTTCTGGTTTGGAAAATTCCAAAGCTCGGGCTGTAACTTTTGGCACTTTTATGTCTAGTCCTGCCCCTTGTCCACTACTCCCTTCCTCAGATTTCTCTACTGAAACACCTTCTTTTTCTTGTTTGGGTCCAGAAACGTCAGTGTCCAGTACAGGCAGAGAGACCTGGACTTTCTGACCCTTCATTTTAGGGAAGGAGATCTTTGGCATGGTAAATTGGGACTTCTTGGTTTTGACCTTTTCACCATCTTTTTCTGTTGTATCAAATTCTACATGGAGGTATTGATTCTCAGGAGTAGGAGAAGTTAATTCAGATCCCGTGTCTCCAGATAAAGTAGACAAAGTGGGTCCTTCCAGATGTTCCTCAACGTGAGAAGGAGCAATAGGTTCTTTCTTTGGTGACCACCTAAATGAAGGCAGTTTGAATTTTGATGATTTAAATTTGCTTTCATTCTCCTCAGAAACCTTTTCTCCTGAAATGACTTCCTGTTCTGCCTTACACTCTAAATCTGGGCCATGGATTTCTGCTTCTAATTTTGGCAAGGTAATTTCCGTTGGTGAGAGATTGGTATCCAATGTTGGTGCATCCAGAACAACTGAAAGTGAAGGCTTTTGCAGCTTGACATCAAGTTGGGCATCAGAGAATTGAGCTGATTTTTCAGTATCAGGATCAGTGATATCAGATATTATCTTTCCCTTGGAAATTTCAGATTCCACGTTGGAACCAATGTCACTTTCAGATGCTTTCCCCTTTGATCGAATTCTGAATTTTGGTTTTCGGAATATGGGAATTTTAACTGTGACTTCTGTGTCAACCAAAGATACTTCAGCAGATGTTGTTTTACCTTCTAGCTTAAGACCTTCCTGCTCCTCACAACCACCTTCACTTAAAATTTCAAAATCTGAAAGATTTTCATCAGCAAGAGATGCAAGTATTGATTGAGACTCTGTTACATTAATTTGGTATTTAGTAAGAGTAATATCCCCTTTTTGTAATGAGGAATCCAGATCAATTTTAGATGAACTCCCTTCAGCTTTAGAGAAACCAATGCTAGGAACTCTGAATTTTGAACTTTTGGAGACAGCATCTCCCTTAATGTCATGCAAAGGTTTCGATTCAACAATCTCAGAAGGAACAGAAGTTTCCTCTGTTAAAGAATAACAAAGGGCTTCTGAACCAGAAACTTCAACTCCAGATTGGAACTGTGAATGAGGTTTAAAACTTTTGGAAAGTGAAATTTTAGGCATTCTAAATACAGAAGACTTGGATTTACCCATTTCATCCTCTTTAGCCGAGGACGAATCTAGAGGAACATCAAAAGTGGGAACATGAATCTCAGACTCAGGCAGGGTCACGTCCAATTCAGCAGCTGCCAAGGGCACCGTCACCTGGGGCTCCTTGAGGCTGACGTCCACCTCGGCAGCCACGGTGCCCTTGGCCTCTCTGCTGCTGGACCAGCCAAAGGAAGGCATGCCGAACTTGGGCATCTTGAACTTGCCGTCTTTGGTCTTGGCGGCCTCCTTCTCTGGGCCTTTGGCTTCTCCTTCCAGGCTGAGGGCCACCTCGGGCGCCTGCAGGTCGACACTGGCCTGCGGAAGGGTGACGTCGACGGAGGGCAGGCTGATGTCCACCTTGGGAGCTTTGATGTCAGCTTTGGGCATCTTGAGGGAGGGCTTCTCCAGCTTCCAGCCCGCCCCTTCCGTCTTGGCGCCGGCGACGTCGGCTTTGAGGCCCAGCGCGGGGCCCTCCCCCGCGGCCGTCACGGTGGCGGAGGGGAGGTCGACCTGTGCGCTGGGCAGGCTGACCTCGGCTGCGGGCGCCTTGGCCTTGGGCGAGGACACTGAGAATTTGGGCTTGTCGAACTTGGGCATCTTGAGCTTGCCTTTCAGACCCGTGCCTTCCAGCTCGATCTTGCCTTCGGCGGAGGGCCCTTTGATGTCTACGTCGGGCGCCTGGAGCTCCAGGGAGCCTTCGACGGAGGGCAGCTTGACGTCGGGGGCCGCGATGCTGACGTCGACGTCGCCTGCCTTGAGCTCAGCCTGCGGGAGGCTGACGTCCGCGTCCAGTTTGGGAGTCTTGACGGTGGGCTTGGAGAAGACCACGCTGGGCACCTTGACTTTGGGCATGTGTATTTTCATGCCGCCACCGCCCTCGGCTTTGCCGGCGGCCACGTCCAGGCTGGCTTCGGCCTCGGGGCCCTGCAGGGTGACTTCGCCTTCCGGGCCTTTGGGCAGCGAGACCTCGGCCTTGGGCAGCGAGACCTGCATGCTGGGACCTTTGACTTTGGGCAGCTTGACGCTGGGCATCTTGACGTCGGGCATCTTGAATCGGCCTTTCTCGCCCTCTGCTGCTACGCCGGCCGTCTCGACGGTCACCTCCACGCCGGGCGCTTGGATCTCGGCCGCGGGCAGGGTCACGTCCACTTCGGCGGCTGCCGAGGGCACCGTCACCTGGGGCTCCTTGAGGCTGACGTCCACCTCGGCAGCCACGGTGCCCTTGGCCTCTCTGCTGCTGGACCAGCCAAAGGAAGGCATGCCGAACTTGGGCATCTTGAACTTGCCGTCTTTGGTCTTGGCGGCCTCCTTCTCTGGGCCTTTGGCTTCTCCTTCCAGGCTGAGGGCCACCTCGGGCGCCTGCAGGTCGACACTGGCCTGCGGAAGGGTGACGTCGACGGAGGGCAGGCTGATGTCCACCTTGGGAGCTTTGATGTCAGCTTTGGGCATCTTGAGGGAGGGCTTCTCCAGCTTCCAGCCCGCCCCTTCCGTCTTGGCGCCGGCGACGTCGGCTTTGAGGCCCAGCGCGGGGCCCTCCCCCGCGGCCGCCACGGTGGCGGAGGGGAGGTCGACCTGTGCGCTGGGCAGGCTGACCTCGGCTGCGGGCGCCTCGGCCTTGGGCGAGGACACTGAGAATTTGGGCTTGTCGAACTTGGGCATCTTGAGCTTGCCTTTCAGACCCGTGCCTTCCAGCTCGATCTTGCCTTCGGCGGAGGGCCCTTTGATGTCTACGTCGGGCGCCTGGAGCTCCAGGGAGCCTTCGACGGAGGGCAGCTTGACGTCGGGGGCCGCGATGCTGACGTCGACGTCGCCTGCCTTGAGCTCAGCCTGCGGGAGGCTGACGTCCGCGTCCAGTTTGGGAGTCTTGACGGTGGGCTTGGAGAAGACCACGCTGGGCACCTTGACTTTGGGCATGTGTATTTTCATGCCGCCACCGCCCTCGGCTTTGCCGGCGGCCACGTCCAGGCTGGCTTCGGCCTCGGGGCCCCGCAGGGCGACTTCGCCTTCCGGGCCTTTGGGCAGCGAGACCTCGGCCTTGGGCAGCGAGACCTGCATGCTGGGACCTTTGACTTTGGGCAGCTTGACGCTGGGCATCTTGACGTCGGGCATCTTGAATCGGCCTTTCTCGCCCTCTGCTGCTACGCCGGCCGTCTCGACGGTCACCTCCACGCCGGGCGCTTGGATCTCGGCCGCGGGCAGGGTCACGTCCACTTCGGCGGCTGCCGAGGGCACCGTCACCTGGGGCTCCTTGAGGCTGACGTCCACCTCGGCAGCCACGGTGCCCTTGGCCTCTCTGCTGCTGGACCAGCCAAAGGAAGGCATGCCGAACTTGGGCATCTTGAACTTGCCGTCTTTGGTCTTGGCGGCCTCCTTCTCTGGGCCTTTGGCTTCTCCTTCCAGGCTGAGGGCCACCTCGGGCGCCTGCAGGTCGACACTGGCCTGCGGAAGGGTGACGTCGACGGAGGGCAGGCTGATGTCCACCTTGGGAGCTTTGATGTCAGCTTTGGGCATCTTGAGGGAGGGCTTCTCCAGCTTCCAGCCCGCCCCTTCCGTCTTGGCGCCGGCGACGTCGGCTTTGAGGCCCAGCGCGGGGCCCTCCCCCGCGGCCGCCACGGTGGCGGAGGGGAGGTCGACCTGTGCGCTGGGCAGGCTGACCTCGGCTGCGGGCGCCTCGGCCTTGGGCGAGGACACTGAGAATTTGGGCTTGTCGAACTTGGGCATCTTGAGCTTGCCTTTCAGACCCGTGCCTTCCAGCTCGATCTTGCCTTCGGCGGAGGGCCCTTTGATGTCTACGTCGGGCGCCTGGAGCTCCAGGGAGCCTTCGACGGAGGGCAGCTTGACGTCGGGGGCCGCGATGCTGACGTCGACGTCGCCTGCCTTGAGCTCAGCCTGCGGGAGGCTGACGTCCGCGTCCAGTTTGGGAGTCTTGACGGTGGGCTTGGAGAAGACCACGCTGGGCACCTTGACTTTGGGCATGTGTATTTTCATGCCGCCACCGCCCTCGGCTTTGCCGGCGGCCACGTCCAGGCTGGCTTCGGCCTCGGGGCCCCGCAGGGCGACTTCGCCTTCCGGGCCTTTGGGCAGCGAGACCTCGGCCTTGGGCAGCGAGACCTGCATGCTGGGACCTTTGACTTTGGGCAGCTTGACGCTGGGCATCTTGACGTCGGGCATCTTGAATCGGCCTTTCTCGCCCTCTGCTGCTACGCCGGCCGTCTCGACGGTCACCTCCACGCCGGGCGCTTGGATCTCGGCCGCGGGCAGGGTCACGTCCACTTCGGCGGCTGCCGAGGGCACCGTCACCTGGGGCTCCTTGAGGCTGACGTCCACCTCGGCAGCCACGGTGCCCTTGGCCTCTCTGCTGCTGGACCAGCCAAAGGAAGGCATGCCGAACTTGGGCATCTTGAACTTGCCGTCTTTGGTCTTGGCGGCCTCCTTCTCTGGGCCTTTGGCTTCTCCTTCCAGGCTGAGGGCCACCTCGGGCGCCTGCAGGTCGACACTGGCCTGCGGAAGGGTGACGTCGACGGAGGGCAGGCTGATGTCCACCTTGGGAGCTTTGATGTCAGCTTTGGGCATCTTGAGGGAGGGCTTCTCCAGCTTCCAGCCCGCCCCTTCCGTCTTGGCGCCGGCGACGTCGGCTTTGAGGCCCAGCGCGGGGCCCTCCCCCGCGGCCGCCACGGTGGCGGAGGGGAGGTCGACCTGTGCGCTGGGCAGGCTGACCTCGGCTGCGGGCGCCTCGGCCTTGGGCGAGGACACTGAGAATTTGGGCTTGTCGAACTTGGGCATCTTGAGCTTGCCTTTTAGACCCGTGCCTTCCAGCTCGATCTTGCCTTCGGCGGAGGGCCCTTTGATGTCTACGTCGGGCGCCTGGAGTTCCAGGGAGCCTTCGACGGAGGGCAGCTTGACGTCGGGGGCCGCGATGCTGACGTCGACGTCGCCTGCCTTGAGCTCAGCCTGCGGGGAGGCTGACGTCCGCGTCCAGTTTGGGAGTCTTGACGGTGGGCTTGGAGAAGACCACGCTGGGCACCTTGACTTTGGGCATGTGTATTTTCATGCCGCCACCGCCCTCGGCTTTGCCGGCGGCCACGTCCAGGCTGGCTTCGGCCTCGGGGCCCCGCAGGGCGACTTCGCCTTCCGGGCCTTTGGGCAGCGAGACCTCGGCCTTGGGCAGCGAGACCTGCATGCTGGGACCTTTGACTTTGGGCAGCTTGACGCTGGGCATCTTGACGTCGGGCATCTTGAATCGGCCTTTCTCGCCCTCTGCTGCTACGCCGGCCGTCTCGACGGTCACCTCCACGCCGGGCGCTTGGATCTCGGCCGCGGGCAGGGTCACGTCCACTTCGGCGGCTGCCGAGGGCACCGTCATCTGGGGCTCCTTGAGGCTGACGTCCACCTCGGCAGCCACGGTGCCCTTGGCCTCTCTGCTGCTGGACCAGCCAAAGGAAGGCATGCCGAACTTGGGCATCTTGAACTTGCCGTCTTTGGTCTTGGCGGCCTCCTTCTCTGGGCCTTTGGCTTCTCCTTCCAGGCTGAGGGCCACCTCGGGCGCCTGCAGGTCGACACTGGCCTGCGGAAGGGTGACGTCGACGGAGGGCAGGCTGATGTCCACCTTGGGAGCTTTGATGTCAGCTTTGGGCATCTTGAGGGAGGGCTTCTCCAGCTTCCAGCCCGCCCCTTCCGTCTTGGCGCCGGCGACGTCGGCTTTGAGGCCCAGCGCGGGGCCCTCCCCCGCGGCCGCCACGGTGGCGGAGGGGAGGTCGACCTGTGCGCTGGGCAGGCTGACCTCGGCTGCGGGCGCCTCGGCCTTGGGCGAGGACACTGAGAATTTGGGCTTGTCGAACTTGGGCATCTTGAGCTTGCCTTTCAGACCCGTGCCTTCCAGCTCGATCTTGCCTTCGGCGGAGGGCCCTTTGATGTCTACGTCGGGCGCCTGGAGCTCCAGGGAGCCTTCGACGGAGGGCAGCTTGACGTCGGGGGCCGCGATGCTGACGTCGACGTCGCCTGCCTTGAGCTCAGCCTGCGAGAGGCTGACGTCCGCGTCCAGTTTGGGAGTCTTGACGGTGGGCTTGGAGAAGACCACGCTGGGCACCTTGACTTTGGGCATGTGTATTTTCATGCCGCCACCGCCCTCGGCTTTGCCGGCGGCCACGTCCAGGCTGGCTTCGGCCTCGGGGCCCTGCAGGACGACTTCGCCTTCCGGGCCTTTGGGCAGCGAGACCTCGGCCTTGGGCAGCGAGACCTGCATGCTGGGACCTTTGACTTTGGGCAGCTTGACGCTGGGCATCTTGACGTCGGGCATCTTGAATCGGCCTTTCTCGCCCTCTGCTGCTACGCCGGCCGTCTCGACGGTCACCTCCACGCCAGGCGCTTGGATCTCGGCCGCGGGCAGGGTCACGTCCGCTTCGGCGGCTGCCGAGGGCACCGTCACCTGGGGCTCCTTGAGGCTGACGTCCACCTCGGCAGCCACGGTGCCCTTGGCCTCTCTGCTGCTGGACCAGCCAAAGGAAGGCATGCCGAACTTGGGCATCTTGAACTTGCCGTCTTTGGTCTTGGCGGCCTCCTTCTCTGGGCCTTTGGCTTCTCCTTCCAGGCTGAGGGCCACCTCGGGCGCCTGCAGGTCGACACTGGCCTGCGGAAGGGTGACGTCGACGGAGGGCAGGCTGATGTCCACCTTGGGAGCTTTGATGTCAGCTTTGGGCATCTTGAGGGAGGGCTTCTCCAGCTTCCAGCCCGCCCCTTCCGTCTTGGCGCCGGCGACGTCGGCTTTGAGGCCCAGCGCGGGGCCCTCCCCCGCGGCCGCCACGGTGGCGGAGGGGAGGTCGACCTGTGCGCTGGGCAGGCTGACCTCGGCTGCGGGCGCCTCGGCCTTGGGCGAGGACACTGAGAATTTGGGCTTGTCGAACTTGGGCATCTTGAGCTTGCCTTTCAGACCCGTGCCTTCCAGCTCGATCTTGCCTTCGGCGGAGGGCCCTTTGATGTCTACGTCGGGCGCCTGGAGCTCCAGGGAGCCTTCGACGGAGGGCAGCTTGACGTCGGGGGCCGCGATGCTGACGTCGGCGTCGCCTGCCTTGAGCTCAGCCTGCGGGAGGCTGACGTCCGGGTCCGCGTCCAGTTTGGGAGTCTTGACGGTGGGCTTGGAGAAGACCACGCTGGGCACCTTGACTTTGGGCATGTGTATTTTCATGCCGCCACCGCCCTCGGCTTTGCCGGCGGCCACGTCCAGGCTGGCTTCGGCCTCGGGGCCCTGCAGGGCGACTTCGCCTTCCGGGCCTTTGGGCAGCGAGACCTGCATGCTGGGACCTTTGACTTTGGGCAGCTTGACGCTGGGCATCTTGACGTCGGGCATCTTGAATCGGCCTTTCTCGCCCTCTGCTGCTACGCCGGCCGTCTCGACGGTCACCTCCACGCCGGGCGCTTGGATCTCGGCCGCGGGCAGGGTCACGTCCGCTTCGGCGGCTGCCGAGGGCACCGTCACCTGGGGCTCCTTGAGGCTGACGTCCACCTCGGCAGCCACGGTGCCCTTGGCCTCTCTGCTGCTGGACCAGCCAAAGGAAGGCATGCCGAACTTGGGCATCTTGAACTTGCCGTCTTTGGTCTTGGCGGCCTCCTTCTCTGGGCCTTTGGCTTCTCCTTCCAGGCTGAGGGCCACCTCGGGCGCCTGCAGGTCGACACTGGCCTGCGGAAGGGTGACGTCGACGGAGGGCAGGCTGATGTCCACCTTGGGAGCTTTGATGTCAGCTTTGGGCATCTTGAGGGAGGGCTTCTCCAGCTTCCAGCCCGCCCCTTCCGTCTTGGCGCCGGCGACGTCGGCTTTGAGGCCCAGCGCGGGGCCCTCCCCCGCGGCCGCCACGGTGGCGGAGGGGAGGTCGACCTGTGCGCTGGGCAGGCTGACCTCGGCTGCGGGCGCCTCGGCCTTGGGCGAGGACACTGAGAATTTGGGCTTGTCGAACTTGGGCATCTTGAGCTTGCCTTTTAGACCCGTGCCTTCCAGCTCGATCTTGCCTTCGGCGGAGGGCCCTTTGATGTCTACGTCGGGCGCCTGGAGTTCCAGGGAGCCTTCGACGGAGGGCAGCTTGACGTCGGGGGCCGCGATGCTGACGTCGACGTCGCCTGCCTTGAGCTCAGCCTGCGGGAGGCTGACGTCCGCGTCCAGTTTGGGAGTCTTGACGGTGGGCTTGGAGAAGACCACGCTGGGCACCTTGACTTTGGGCATGTGTATTTTCATGCCGCCACCGCCCTCGGCTTTGCCGGCGGCCACGTCCAGGCTGGCTTCGGCCTCGGGGCCCCGCAGGGCGACTTCGCCTTCCGGGCCTTTGGGCAGCGAGACCTCGGCCTTGGGCAGCGAGACCTGCATGCTGGGACCTTTGACTTTGGGCAGCTTGACGCTGGGCATCTTGACGTCGGGCATCTTGAATCGGCCTTTCTCGCCCTCTGCTGCTACGCCGGCCGTCTCGACGGTCACCTCCACGCCGGGCGCTTGGATCTCGGCCGCGGGCAGGGTCACGTCCACTTCGGCGGCTGCCGAGGGCACCGTCACCTGGGGCTCCTTGAGGCTGACGTCCACCTCGGCAGCCACGGTGCCCTTGGCCTCTCTGCTGCTGGACCAGCCAAAGGAAGGCATGCCGAACTTGGGCATCTTGAACTTGCCGTCTTTGGTCTTGGCGGCCTCCTTCTCTGGGCCTTTGGCTTCTCCTTCCAGGCTGAGGGCCACCTCGGGCGCCTGCAGGTCGACACTGGCCTGCGGAAGGGTGACGTCGACGGAGGGCAGGCTGATGTCCACCTTGGGAGCTTTGATGTCAGCTTTGGGCATCTTGAGGGAGGGCTTCTCCAGCTTCCAGCCCGCCCCTTCCGTCTTGGCGCCGGCGACGTCGGCTTTGAGGCCCAGCGCGGGGCCCTCCCCCGCGGCCGCCACGGTGGCGGAGGGGAGGTCGACCTGTGCGCTGGGCAGGCTGACCTCGGCTGCGGGCGCCTCGGCCTTGGGCGAGGACACTGAGAATTTGGGCTTGTCGAACTTGGGCATCTTGAGCTTGCCTTTCAGACCCGTGCCTTCCAGCTCGATCTTGCCTTCGGCGGAGGGCCCTTTGATGTCTACGTCGGGCGCCTGGAGCTCCAGGGAGCCTTCGACGGAGGGCAGCTTGACGTCGGGGGCCGCGATGCTGACGTCGACGTCGCCTGCCTTGAGCTCAGCCTGCGAGAGGCTGACGTCCGCGTCCAGTTTGGGAGTCTTGACGGTGGGCTTGGAGAAGACCACGCTGGGCACCTTGACTTTGGGCATGTGTATTTTCATGCCGCCACCGCCCTCGGCTTTGCCGGCGGCCACGTCCAGGCTGGCTTCGGCCTCGGGGCCCTGCAGGGCGACTTCGCCTTCCGGGCCTTTGGGCAGCGAGACCTCGGCCTTGGGCAGCGAGACCTGCATGCTGGGACCTTTGACTTTGGGCAGCTTGACGCTGGGCATCTTGACGTCGGGCATCTTGAATCGGCCTTTCTCGCCCTCTGCTGCTACGCCGGCCGTCTCGACGGTCACCTCCACGCCGGGCGCTTGGATCTCGGCCGCGGGCAGGGTCACGTCCGCTTCGGCGGCTGCCGAGGGCACCGTCACCTGGGGCTCCTTGAGGCTGACGTCCACCTCGGCAGCCACGGTGCCCTTGGCCTCTCTGCTGCTGGACCAGCCAAAGGAAGGCATGCCGAACTTGGGCATCTTGAACTTGCCGTCTTTGGTCTTGGCGGCCTCCTTCTCTGGGCCTTTGGCTTCTCCTTCCAGGCTGAGGGCCACCTCGGGCGCCTGCAGGTCGACACTGGCCTGCGGAAGGGTGACGTCGACGGAGGGCAGGCTGATGTCCACCTTGGGAGCTTTGATGTCAGCTTTGGGCATCTTGAGGGAGGGCTTCTCCAGCTTCCAGCCCGCCCCTTCCGTCTTGGCGCCGGCGACGTCGGCTTTGAGGCCCAGCGCGGGGCCCTCCCCCGCGGCCGCCACGGTGGCGGAGGGGAGGTCGACCTGTGCGCTGGGCAGGCTGACCTCGGCTGCGGGCGCCTCGGCCTTGGGCGAGGACACTGAGAATTTGGGCTTGTCGAACTTGGGCATCTTGAGCTTGCCTTTCAGACCCGTGCCTTCCAGCTCGATCTTGCCTTCGGCGGAGGGCCCTTTGATGTCTACGTCGGGCGCCTGGAGCTCCAGGGAGCCTTCGATGGAGGGCAGCTTGACGTCGGGGGCCGCGATGCTGACGTCGACGTCGCCTGCCTTGAGCTCAGCCTGCGGGAGGCTGACGTCCGCGTCCAGTTTGGGAGTCTTGACGGTGGGCTTGGAGAAGACCACGCTGGGCACCTTGACTTTGGGCATGTGTATTTTCATGCCGCCACCGCCCTCGGCTTTGCCGGCGGCCACGTCCAGGCTGGCTTCGGCCTCGGGGCCCTGCAGGGCGACTTCACCTTCCGGGCCTTTGGGCAGCGAGACCTATGCATGCTGGGACCTTTGACTTTGGGCAGCTTGACGCTGGGCATCTTGACGTCGGGCATCTTGAATCGGCCTTTCTCGCCCTCTGCTGCTACGCCGGCCGTCTCGACGGTCACCTCCACGCCGGGCGCTTGGATCTCGGCCGCGGGCAGGGTCACGTCCGCTTCGGCGGCTGCCGAGGGCACCGTCACCTGGGGCTCCTTGAGGCTGACGTCCACCTCGGCAGCCACGGTGCCCTTGGCCTCTCTGCTGCTGGACCAGCCAAAGGAAGGCATGCCGAACTTGGGCATCTTGAACTTGCCGTCTTTGGTCTTGGCGGCCTCCTTCTCTGGGCCTTTGGCTTCTCCTTCCAGGCTGAGGGCCACCTCGGGCGCCTGCAGGTCGACACTGGCCTGCGGAAGGGTGACGTCGACGGAGGGCAGGCTGATGTCCACCTTGGGAGCTTTGATGTCAGCTTTGGGCATCTTGAGGGAGGGCTTCTCCAGCTTCCAGCCCGCCCCTTCCGTCTTGGCGCCGGCGACGTCGGCTTTGAGGCCCAGCGCGGGGCCCTCCCCCGCGGCCGCCACGGTGGCGGAGGGGAGGTCGACCTGTGCGCTGGGCAGGCTGACCTCGGCTGCGGGCGCCTCGGCCTTGGGCGAGGACACTGAGAATTTGGGCTTGTCGAACTTGGGCATCTTGAGCTTGCCTTTCAGACCCGTGCCTTCCAGCTCGATCTTGCCTTCGGCGGAGGGCCCTTTGATGTCTACGTCGGGCGCCTGGAGTTCCAGGGAGCCTTCGACGGAGGGCAGCTTGACGTCGGGGGCCGCGATGCTGACGTCGACGTCGCCTGCCTTGAGCTCAGCCTGCGGGAGGCTGACGTCCGCGTCCAGTTTGGGAGTCTTGACGGTGGGCTTGGAGAAGACCACGCTGGGCACCTTGACTTTGGGCATGTGTATTTTCATGCCGCCACCGCCCTCGGCTTTGCCGGCGGCCACGTCCAGGCTGGCTTCGGCCTCGGGGCCCTGCAGGGCGACTTCGCCTTCCGGGCCTTTGGGCAGCGAGACCTCGGCCTTGGGCAGCGAGACCTGCATGCTGGGACCTTTGACTTTGGGCAGCTTGACGCTGGGCATCTTGACGTCGGGCATCTTGAATCGGCCTTTCTCGCCCTCTGCTGCTACGCCGGCCGTCTCGACGGTCACCTCCACGCCGGGCGCTTGGATCTCGGCCGCGGGCAGGGTCACGTCCACTTCGGCGGCTGCCGAGGGCACCGTCACCTGGGGCTCCTTGAGGCTGACGTCCACCTCGGCAGCCACGGTGCCCTTGGCCTCTCTGCTGCTGGACCAGCCAAAGGAAGGCATGCCGAACTTGGGCATCTTGAACTTGCCGTCTTTGGTCTTGGCGGCCTCCTTCTCTGGGCCTTTGGCTTCTCCTTCCAGGCTGAGGGCCACCTCGGGCGCCTGCAGGTCGACACTGGCCTGCGGAAGGGTGACGTCGACGGAGGGCAGGCTGATGTCCACCTTGGGAGCTTTGATGTCAGCTTTGGGCATCTTGAGGGAGGGCTTCTCCAGCTTCCAGCCCGCCCCTTCCGTCTTGGCGCCGGCGACGTCGGCTTTGAGGCCCAGCGCGGGGCCCTCCCCCGCGGCCGCCACGGTGGCGGAGGGGAGGTCGACCTGTGCGCTGGGCAGGCTGACCTCGGCTGCGGGCGCCTCGGCCTTGGGCGAGGACACTGAGAATTTGGGCTTGTCGAACTTGGGCATCTTGAGCTTGCCTTTCAGACCCGTGCCTTCCAGCTCGATCTTGCCTTCGGCGGAGGGCCCTTTGATGTCTACGTCGGGCGCCTGGAGCTCCAGGGAGCCTTCGACGGAGGGCAGCTTGACGTCGGGGGCCGCGATGCTGACGTCGACGTCGCCTGCCTTGAGCTCAGCCTGCGGGAGGCTGACGTCCGCGTCCAGTTTGGGAGTCTTGACGGTGGGCTTGGAGAAGACCACGCTGGGCACCTTGACTTTGGGCATGTGTATTTTCATGCCGCCACCGCCCTCGGCTTTGCCGGCGGCCACGTCCAGGCTGGCTTCGGCCTCGGGGCCCCGCAGGGCGACTTCGCCTTCCAGGCCTTTGGGCAGCGAGACCTGCATGCTGGGACCTTTGACTTTGGGCAGCTTGACGCTGGGCATCTTGACGTCGGGCATCTTGAATCGGCCTTTCTCGCCCTCTGCTGCTACGCCGGCCGTCTCGACGGTCACCTCCACGCCGGGCGCTTGGATCTCGGCCGCGGGCAGGGTCACGTCCACTTCGGCGGCTGCCGAGGGCACCGTCACCTGGGGCTCCTTGAGGCTGACGTCCACCTCGGCAGCCACGGTGCCCTTGGCCTCTCTGCTGCTGGACCAGCCAAAGGAAGGCATGCCGAACTTGGGCATCTTGAACTTGCCGTCTTTGGTCTTGGCGGCCTCCTTCTCTGGGCCTTTGGCTTCTCCTTCCAGGCTGAGGGCCACCTCGGGCGCCTGCAGGTCGACACTGGCCTGCGGAAGGGTGACGTCGACGGAGGGCAGGCTGATGTCCACCTTGGGAGCTTTGATGTCAGCTTTGGGCATCTTGAGGGAGGGCTTCTCCAGCTTCCAGCCCGCCCCTTCCGTCTTGGCGCCGGCGACGTCGGCTTTGAGGCCCAGCGCGGGGCCCTCCCCCGCGGCCGCCACGGTGGCGGAGGGGAGGTCGACCTGTGCGCTGGGCAGGCTGACCTCGACTGCGGGCGCCTCGGCCTTGGGCGAGGACACTGAGAATTTGGGCTTGTCGAACTTGGGCATCTTGAGCTTGCCTTTCAGACCCGTGCCTTCCAGCTCGATCTTGCCTTCGGCGGAGGGCCCTTTGATGTCTACGTCGGGCGCCTGGAGCTCCAGGGAGCCTTCGACGGAGGGCAGCTTGACGTCGGGGGCCGCGATGCTGACGTCGACGTCGCCTGCCTTGAGCTCAGCCTGCGGGAGGCTGACGTCCGCGTCCAGTTTGGGAGTCTTGACGGTGGGCTTGGAGAAGACCACGCTGGGCACCTTGACTTTGGGCATGTGTATTTTCATGCCGCCACCGCCCTCGGCTTTGCCGGCGGCCACGTCCAGGCTGGCTTCGGCCTCGGGGCCCTGCAGGGCGACTTCGCCTTCCAGGCCTTTGGGCAGCGAGACCTCGGCCTTGGGCAGCGAGACCTGCATGCTGGGACCTTTGACTTTGGGCAGCTTGACGCTGGGCATCTTGACGTCGGGCATCTTGAATCGGCCTTTCTCGCCCTCTGCTGCTACGCCGGCCGTCTCGACGGTCACCTCCACGCCGGGCGCTTGGATCTCGGCCGCGGGCAGGGTCACGTCCACTTCGGCGGCTGCCGAGGGCACCGTCACCTGGGGCTCCTTGAGGCTGACGTCCACCTCGGCAGCCACGGTGCCCTTGGCCTCTCTGCTGCTGGACCAGCCAAAGGAAGGCATGCCGAACTTGGGCATCTTGAACTTGCCGTCTTTGGTCTTGGCGGCCTCCTTCTCTGGGCCTTTGGCTTCTCCTTCCAGGCTGAGGGCCACCTCGGGCGCCTGCAGGTCGACACTGGCCTGCGGAAGGGTGACGTCGACGGAGGGCAGGCTGATGTCCACCTTGGGAGCTTTGATGTCAGCTTTGGGCATCTTGAGGGAGGGCTTCTCCAGCTTCCAGCCCGCCCCTTCCGTCTTGGCGCCGGCGACGTCGGCTTTGAGGCCCAGCGCGGGGCCCTCCCCCGCGGCCGCCACGGTGGCGGAGGGGAGGTCGACCTGTGCGCTGGGCAGGCTGACCTCGGCTGCGGGCGCCTCGGCCTTGGGCGAGGACACTGAGAATTTGGGCTTGTCGAACTTGGGCATCTTGAGCTTGCCTTTCAGACCCGTGCCTTCCAGCTCGATCTTGCCTTCGGCGGAGGGCCCTTTGATGTCTACGTCGGGCGCCTGGAGCTCCAGGGAGCCTTCGACGGAGGGCAGCTTGACGTCGGGGGCCGCGATGCTGACGTCGACGTCGCCTGCCTTGAGCTCAGCCTGCGGGAGGCTGACGTCCGCGTCCAGTTTGGGAGTCTTGACGGTGGGCTTGGAGAAGACCACGCTGGGCACCTTGACTTTGGGCATGTGTATTTTCATGCCGCCACCGCCCTCGGCTTTGCCGGCGGCCACGTCCAGGCTGGCTTCGGCCTCGGGGCCCTGCAGGGCGACTTCGCCTTCCGGGCCTTTGGGCAGCGAGACCTGCATGCTGGGACCTTTGACTTTGGGCAGCTTGACGCTGGGCATCTTGACGTCGGGCATCTTGAATCGGCCTTTCTCACCCTCTGCTGCTACGCCGGCCGTCTCGACGGTCACCTCCACGCCGGGCGCTTGGATCTCGGCCGCGGGCAGGGTCACGTCCACTTCGGCGGCTGCCGAGGGCACCGTCACCTGGGGCTCCTTGAGGCTGACGTCCACCTCGGCAGCCACGGTGCCCTTGGCCTCTCTGCTGCTGGACCAGCCAAAGGAAGGCATGCCGAACTTGGGCATCTTGAACTTGCCGTCTTTGGTCTTGGCGGCCTCCTTCTCTGGGCCTTTGGCTTCTCCTTCCAGGCTGAGGGCCACCTCGGGCGCCTGCAGGTCGACACTGGCCTGCGGAAGGGTGACGTCGACGGAGGGCAGGCTGATGTCCACCTTGGGAGCTTTGATGTCAGCTTTGGGCATCTTGAGGGAGGGCTTCTCCAGCTTCCAGCCCGCCCCTTCCGTCTTGGCGCCGGCGACGTCGGCTTTGAGGCCCAGCGCGGGGCCCTCCCCCGCGGCCGCCACGGTGGCGGAGGGGAGGTCGACCTGTGCGCTGGGCAGGCTGACCTCGGCTGCGGGCGCCTCGGCCTTGGGCGAGGACACTGAGAATTTGGGCTTGTCGAACTTGGGCATCTTGAGCTTGCCTTTCAGACCCGTGCCTTCCAGCTCGATCTTGCCTTCGGCGGAGGGCCCTTTGATGTCTACGTCGGGCGCCTGGAGCTCCAGGGAGCCTTCGACGGAGGGCAGCTTGACGTCGGGGGCCGCGATGCTGACGTCGACGTCGCCTGCCTTGAGCTCAGCCTGCGGGAGGCTGACGTCCGCGTCCAGTTTGGGAGTCTTGACGGTGGGCTTGGAGAAGACCACGCTGGGCACCTTGACTTTGGGCATGTGTATTTTCATGCCGCCACCGCCCTCGGCTTTGCCGGCGGCCACGTCCAGGCTGGCTTCGGCCTCGGGGCCCTGCAGGGCGACTTCGCCTTCCAGGCCTTTGGGCAGCGAGACCTCGGCCTTGGGCAGCGAGACCTGCATGCTGGGACCTTTGACTTTGGGCAGCTTGACGCTGGGCATCTTGACGTCGGGCATCTTGAATCGGCCTTTCTCGCCCTCTGCTGCTACGCCGGCCGTCTCGACGGTCACCTCCACGCCGGGCGCTTGGATCTCGGCCGCGGGCAGGGTCACGTCCACTTCGGCGGCTGCCGAGGGCACCGTCACCTGGGGCTCCTTGAGGCTGACGTCCACCTCGGCAGCCACGGTGCCCTTGGCCTCTCTGCTGCTGGACCAGCCAAAGGAAGGCATGCCGAACTTGGGCATCTTGAACTTGCCGTCTTTGGTCTTGGCGGCCTCCTTCTCTGGGCCTTTGGCTTCTCCTTCCAGGCTGAGGGCCACCTCGGGCGCCTGCAGGTCGACACTGGCCTGCGGAAGGGTGACGTCGACGGAGGGCAGGCTGATGTCCACCTTGGGAGCTTTGATATCAAGTCCTGTTATTAGTGATATTTCTTCTTTTTCATTTGACTTTTTAGTGAATTCACTCTTTTCTATTTTAATATCCGTTATTGAAAGCATTGATGTTCCTTGTGTTTCTTCTATGTTCAATTCAGTTGAGGACGGTTTTATAGTAAGTTTTTTTGTACTTGGCATGTGAACTTTTGGCTTTTGTTTAATGTCATTTTCATTTATTTTTCCTTTCGATATCCCTATTTGAATTTCTGCACTTGGAATCCTAATTTCTCCTGCTTGTTCACATCCCTCAATTTCTCCTTCTTTGTCTAGGTTTCCTGCTTTTCCTTCCCTTTCAGTTATCTCTGCTTCACTTTGCCCTGTTTCTTCCTTGGCAGTTGACCACGTAAATGTGGGGAATTTCAGCTTTGGAAGTCTGAATTTGCTTTCTTTCCCCTCTATATCTTTTTCTCCTGTCTTCATTCCCATATCGATGGTTAAGGATTTGTCACCTGTGAGAATGCCATCTTCCTCTATCCCTTCCTTTTTTACGCTGTCTTCTGTGTCCTCTCTGCTTTCGTCTCTTGTTATTTTCATGTCAGTTTTAGGTGTTTTGGCCATTTTGAATGATGGCAGTTGTATTCTCCAAGTAGATCCTTCTGATTCTGCATCTGGCATGTGAGTTTTCACATCAAAATTCTTGCTGTCCTCTGAAGTCATATCAGCTGCTTTCTCTGGCACTGACTGTGGCTTTTCACGTCCTTGTTTGGTTTTGTCAGTCTCTGTCTCTCTTCTTTTGGGCACTGAAATTCCATAATTTATTTTCTGAATATTTAGCATCTGTTTGTCTTCTTCTGCTTGTTTTTCTCCTGTTTCCAGTGTGTCAGATGTCTGTAATTCTGCTTTAACAGTGCCTATTTCTAGGCCTTTTACCTGTACAGATCCTTTAGCTGTGTGACCCATCAAGTCTATGTTAATTCCACTTTCTCCTTCTTTTTTATCTGCTGCTCCTTTCTGTTTCTTTTTTCGGGATTTTGATGAGGCTTGTGGTGATTTTTTAGTTGGGCTTACTTTCAGATCAGCTGTTTCTAAACTGGGCTTTGGTATCTCTGTTGTTATGTCTGGTACTTCAGGTACATTAAATTTTGATGTTGCTTCCTTGTCTTTTTCTTTTTTAATGCTTATTTCAACTTCAGGGCGTTGCTTTACATGAGATGGAATGCCATTTTTCATATCTTTTAAGTCTTTTGTTAAAGTTTCGTGTACCTCCCCTATTTTCATTTCATAAGCAGGAGATGTGGTATATTCAACAGTTAAGATTTCGGGATTTTCCAGGCTTGTATCATCTTTATATATTTTTTCTCTTTCAGAGATCAGTGTAGTTTTTATTTCCTTTTTTTGCTTCTCTTGCGGTTCTGGTTTGGACCTGTGCATTCTGAATCCAATGCTAGGGAACCTCAGCTTCCTTTGGCTTCCTTTTTTCTCCTTGGTGTGGACTTCTTGTGGAAATTGAGACTCTGTGTCCGTGCTTGTAGGGGAAATATCCTGTATAGCAGGCTCATATGCATCTGATGTACTGTGAGATCTTCTGTGCCTCAGTATCTTTTTATTTTTGATTGACTGAAATTTTGGCCATGATAATCTATCTTTTTTAGTTCTCTTACTTCTTCCTACCCTTTGGCTTACAATTAATGTTTCCTGGTCTTCCTCTGAAATGGCTTTTCCTGAATCATGCAGTGTTTCTTCAGGAATGCCCTCACTGAGTTCTTTTTCCTAAAAGAACAAATAGTAGTCAGAAGATTAGAAGTAACCTAAATATAGGTGCAACAAACAATAAAAAACATACTTTAAATATGTAGAAAAATATTCTTTTTTATTACTACTATCTACTTGTTATATAAAAAAATTCCTGAAGATTATATAAATATATAATATCAGGCAGAAATTACATAAAACAAATGAACTATAATATATATGGGTTATATATATGGATTTTTGAAGATTTTCATTCTTTGCAAAACATTGCTGTAAACAGAGGTTTCTATATGTATCTCTAGATATGTCTGTACAAATACATATTATATATACTATTTATATATATGTATATGAAGAAAAAAATGAGTTGATGGAAACCAATGAAGAGATTGTAGGTCTGTCAAAATATCAGTGGTTAAACACGTATTTTTTAATAGAAAATCTTGTGGAGGAGCTTTGGAGAAAAATATTTATTGATACATTACATTTTTGAACATATGGAATACAAGTATTACAGAGATTACCCAAGTCAGTTCTATCAGTGGACAATTAGCAACAAGAAAATGCTGACTCACTAAAGAATATTTGTATACCCTAACACAAGATTGTGGATTTATGTAAAATACATAGTCCCACTCAAGATATTTAAAAAGCTGCAGATACTCTGTGGGGTTTTTTTGATCATGAATATTCATGCTAGTAACTTTAAACATATGCCTAAGTCATAAGAAGACACAAGTGTGTGTTTTCTGATCTATTTCCACACAGCACATTACTGTAGTATGTTATCCAAATTTTGTAAACTAATCAAGTACCTACCTGGCCCATTCTTTCCTTTTTGTGCTGGGTTAAAGAGTGTTCTACATCTTCTTGCACGGCAATTTTTCTTTTGAGGCTGAATTGGACTCTGTATGGCTCAGAATATTGGAGAATCTTGAGTGCATCTTCATATTTGATATTATCGAAAAATATTGTAGCACTTAGAAGCTGATCACCTGCAAGTGGAATCATACATTATTTTAATTACTTTCTGTTTTCTTACAGTTCTTTCAATTATTTTTTTTTTCATTTTAGTTTTGTATAATTACTTTCCATGTGTCTTTTTCACTGTTCCAGTGAAAACTAAATTTTTTATGGTATATAAAAAAATCACATTTTGTTATTGTTCAAGCAAGTGGTCTTAGAAATTATTAACATGGATAGGTTAAGCTCACAGATAACATCAGTTGGTTTGAAATCTACTATTTCTGATATGTAAAGAGATGGCAGATCATACAGCTAGAAATCTCATTATTTAAAGATACAGAATAAAATCAAAACAAAATAAAAATTCAGACTGTACCTTCTCTAAGACTAAATATTTTTGAAGCAGGAGATTCCTTAAGTACTTTTTTAATAAATAGTCCTTCATTTCCTCCACCTTTCACACTAAAACCACTAGCACCAGCTTCCACTTCTGTTTTCAGGGTCACTTCCATTGTCTCCTAGGGATAGAAAAATATGTGGATTTATCATTTTTATTCATTTGTATTAAAGAATTCTACCTTGTTCTACAATAAAAAATTCAGTCTCTTCAGGTATATTTTCAATAGCTCAAGAAAGATTATCCAAAATAGAGAATATACTTCCTCAGTGTGGGTTTGATTCTGTTCTAAATTAGAATTAAGCACGTGTGTTAGGGTTATGTTGGATCAGGGCCATCGGGAAAATAGGTTATAATTTTAAAATGTGAAACATATGGAAACTTTTAGGGCTGAAAGATTGTATTTTCTGTGAAGATGTTAACCACTTGAATTAAAATCAATGGGCCAGAAAAGTCAGACTGAGAGCTAGTGCTGTACTGTACTCAAATCAGAGAAGACTAAAGAAAGAATTCCAAAAAGAATTATGGAAGAATCCCAAATGTTCATGCCAAATAAATGTTCATGCCTGTGCCACAACTTGGCCATTCATAAAGTTCCTGGTCAAAACAAGTGATTCTTTGCCCATTTGTCCTTCCTTCTGTCCACCCATTAATGTCTGTGTGCTATAACAAACTTTACTATTTACAAGGCTCATACTTAAAACTATGGAGTGCTTTTAAACTGACCTGTGGATGACTCTGTTTTGATTTGTCTGTAGAATATTTTTTGTTTTCTTCTTGAGGCTGAAAAATAATTTCCAGTTATTTGATGTTCAGAAGTCATGATGTTTTTAAGTACAACAAAAGTCAGTTAAATTCCTAGTTTAGACTAAGAACTGAGGCTGACTTAATGGCAATGGAGCAAAATCGGGATCAAGTGCAATGTACAACATGAATGATTTAACAATACTATTCTCAGTAGTAAATTAGATGCCAAGGCCTCCCTTCATTGCACCAAAATTTGTATTAAATGAATGTCAGAGACCAAATGTATTAAGATATTGGGAGCTTTCCTGTGTCTTAATGTAGCACATTGCTCATGCTTTCAATTTTGTAAACACACATTTTTTTTACTTATTCAACTTCAGCATAAATTTCAAACTGTTGCCTACTTACCTTAACGTGGCTGTACTAATTAAATCTCTAACTTTCAATAACCAGGAGGTACAGGTAATTTTGAAATACTTGTTAGTTATTTTCAAGATAGTTATGTATCCTAAAAGGAAAAATGTGGTTTCTTTATGCTCTCTGCTTTTTTTTTTTTTTTTTTTAATTTACAGAATTAATTCAAATGCATTTTTTTGCCAAGAAACAAAAACATGGCCAGCAAGTCCAGCACAAAATAAAATCATCAATGAACATAGATGCAATTTTGGTGGGGACAGGAAGACAATATGGCTGCAAAAATATCCCATTCCATGACATATGAGTCTCTGCTAATTGTAGGACCTAAAGCCTCTTGAATCAACTTGATAAAGCCATGCCTGCATGAATACTCAATGTCTTGCCTTTAAATAGTCTTCTTCTATGGGATACTCATAAACTGGAGAGGATCCTTGTGGTCTTGGACGAATGTCTTCTACTGCCACTTCATTAACCTGTGGAAAAGACATGAGCAGTGGTAAAAGAACATCCACCATTAAACAGTGACCCATTTTTCAGGAGTATTTCTCTAGTTATGCATAGCGTCCTTCTGAGTAAAAATCTTTCATTAGTATGGTGGATAAAAGATAACCAATAATTTTTTTTAGGTCAAGAACAAACACAGTTCTCATGTTAAAGCACTCAGAACCACAAGGCACAGAGTTCTGAGAGACAAAAACAGTGGCATGCTGATTTTGGATTTCTTTATGTATTGTATGCATCTATAGACTGAACAGACTGAAAACAGACAGATCAATTAGTAGTAATTGAAAAAGTTACAAAAAAACCCTTCCCTGCTCTATTTGCACACCTAAACTTTGCATCCAGTGGCTTCAAACTTTCTTGCCCTCTATAAGCAAGGAAACCATGGAAAAGTCCCAGCAGGAATTTCTGCTGACAAGCACTTGGCATGCTTCCTTTGCAGTCAGACAATAGGGAACCTAAACTGTCTAAATCTTTAAAGAAAAGTTACTGTAGTTAACAGCCATGTAATAGTTTGCTAAGTCTTGGTAGTAAACTTAGCCAATGAACCATGGCAAAGAGCAGATGCCTTTACACTGAAACATCTTTCTGGTTTTTGAGCTGGCAGGAAAATCTCAAATTAAAATACAACGTTTTTAATGGAGAGGAAAATCACCAGCAAGACCCAGCTATAAACAAAATATTTAAGATCCCGTTCTGCCAAACTGTCATCATAGAAAAATTCAACTTCAAAAAACTCACAGAATCTTCATCTTCTGCATCTGCATCAGCATCAGCATCTCCCGGGGGCTCAGCTGGTCTCAGCTGTCGTCCAGAACCTGAAAGCAGCACACAGGTTGTTGGTGCCTGCAGACTCCACACAGAGAAGGCAGCTTGCAAGCTGAAACCCTCTGGAGCAGCACAGCAAGGGATGTGCACAGACCAGAGGAAAGGCCTGCCTTAATTTAGATTCCTCCCATCACAGAATGGTTCGGGTTGGAAGGGACCTTGAAGATCATCCAGTTCTCCCTACTTGCCGTGGGCAGGGGTTATAATCTGGCTAACTTGTAGTTCTACAGCTTCTCCACTCTGGGAGGTTTTTCTCCTTCACAAAAGCCTTTACATTTCTGGATATGAATATTTCTGATATCTTTGGAAAAAGAAAAGCAGCGACCATCTGCTGACCCCTCTGCACCAGCACCCACCTTTCCAAAAGGACTGAGCTCCTTGCCTACAATGAATATTTGGAGGGATTGGAGACCAGAAAAAGGGGAGGAGAGGTGTACAGAGGGAATCAGATGCGTTTTTCCCTGAGTTGTTTTATTCTTTAAAATATCAGAAACAGTAATTAAAGTTTCACAATAAATTAAATTGATTGAAATTCCCTGTATTGAAACTCTTCCTTGCTTCTGACAAAGTTCTTAAGAACAGGAGAGTAAACATCATGAAGCTTTGATAGTAATAAAGACTCTTATTTTCTTAGTTTTTAAATGCATTGAGGGCAGACAGAGATGAGGTGAAGGAGGTGGGCTGTCTGAAAGTATTATTCCCTTAAAATGCATTAAATTGGGCACCAAAGAATGAAACCAGCATGAATTAAAACATGTTTTCAGAGATCCAGACTTAGCCAGTAGAGGACAGTGTGGCTGAACTACATATTCCCCAAAGCACCAGCTATTCTAACACAGGCACAAGTCCTTGTCCCAATAACTATGTCTCTTTCCTGTCTCCATGCTCATTTTTTCCAAGCCATCAGGCTGTCTAGCTCCCTTATACTCAGTTTAGCAACTGCCATCACTATACATAATTTTGGCTCTCCTAAACAGATGCTCTGGCTTAAAAATATGCTCAAAAACTAGAGAAAACAATTGACAGGAAGAACACAACATTTCTGGATGTTACACGCTGTGTGTGCAGACAAGATGGCACGACTTAGTCATGGATGCAATCACTCTGACTTACATTGCCAAGATCTTGTTAAAGTGGCTGGGATTTTGCTGGTCACTCCTCTTAGTTTTCTGGTCTCCTACATGTACTTTTTCCTTGACTTTTTTGAAGACAAAACTATATAGTACAGCCAAAGTTTCAAAATAATTTTGCCCCAGTGATTGGTGATGGAGCACTTTGTTAAGATGAATGGAAATAGTGTGCATCCAGTGGGAATATCCCATAACAGTCTGTGGGTCAAATTTCCAAACTTGATAGAAAGCAATCATCATTGGTCATATGTACAGCATCATAATCAGCTCTCTTACAGTATTCCAGCTCTAGGGAACTTGCATCAACCCAGAACACATCAGGGCTGCCAGACTATGCCTACGTCAGCCTTCACAGGATTAGTCCTGACACCTATGATGGACAATTCTAGAAAATTCTAGAAAATGGTTTTAATGCAGATTCTAACTCAGATTAAAGACTTGATTGAAATTTAGCTTGATCTTTTTTTCAAAAGCTCTAATGTTTGCAGTCTTCAGAAGCTCAAGAAAATTGGAAAATTAGCATAACCTTGTTAAAAAATTTAGACATAGATTTATGAACCTGATTTTAGGCATTTCTGCTTGAAAATTCTGGAATCCATTCATGAAGCACTTCACCACATGTATTTTAATAAGCATCATATGAGGTGAAGAACTGCAGGATTGAGACTTGATTGTTTAATTTGCTTAGTGCTTCTAAAGATTCAGGTGCCAACAATAAATTTTATGGCTGTTACCAAAATTCCAAGAAATAGTAAGGACTTAGTCTTGTGGCATTGCCATATTTTTCACTTGGGAGAATCCCACCCACAAGCCCTGCAGTCCAGTAGAATGACTTAACAGAAAGTTGCTTGGATTGCTGGAGTGTTTGCTCTTCAGTGCAGCACTTCAGTGGTAACTACAGCACTGATCCCTGGTGGCTGCCAATAATTTTGCTACTGGAAAAGAAACAGGAAAGAATTATCTGCGAGACTTCTCAGACTGGTTCACTGCTGTTTCTCTCATTTTAGTCTGGTGTAACCTCAGTGACACTTCAGTTGTCTAGAACTGGAGCAATGCAAGTACAGTACCTCTCCTAAACTGTGATAGGAGTTCCCTGTCCTAAAAAATTCAAGCAACAGGTTACTGTCCCCAGGGCTAACAGAGATGTGGGTGAGATTGCATGGAGGGGCAGCAGATACACAGATGACCTTCCCTCCCAAAGCTTCACACTGAGGCCTTTCCATCCACCCTGATTTCCCCAAACTCTGCCTAGGCTGCCCCTCCACGATGGTTAACCCATGTCATAAAAGCCTTGTTGTGCTCTTGATTCCTACTGCAGACTAAGATTTGCTTCGCATTATTTCCTGATTCAGAATACTTTCAAAAGATATCTACAAAAGAGGGGAATTACAGTACATTTTCAGCAAAGCCTTCTTTCTGAGTAGAAAAGCCTGTGCCAATAAACTATGATTTATATGCATGTCATTCTCATGCCCTGAATAGTAGCGATGCCAACATTTTATAGATTTTAACTTTTTTTTTATGAACCGTGGACAATCAATGCTTTGTTCAAAATGTTTTCATAAACAAGATGGAATTTACATCAGTGACTACTTCTAATAGCCACTGGACTGACTTCAGAACAAGGGAATTTTTTTGAAAGTTAGCAGTAGGAGTTATATAGGCTGGATCATTTTCATATCATATGACTGAAATGTGTATTTGCTTTTTGAAATGCAATTTTAAAAAAAATTATCTTTAGCCTAGCAACCCAGATGGACTCTTCGGGCAAAACCACAAGAAAAAAATAAAAACAGATAATTCTTTTGGTATTCACATTCAGTGGGTTACAGTCTCCAAAATCACATTTGATGGAATATAATGAATTCCAAGTATGACAATGTCATTGAATTTAAATCAAATGTGTTTTAATGTATCGTATAAAGAGAAACCCAGCTTTAATTGGAACACTGGCATATAAAATTACTGTGCTCTGTATACTTTAAAATAAAATAAAATAAAACAGTACATGAGAATACCAGAGATATTAATAAAAGAAATAATAATGCCTTTTGCTGATCATCCAAGCTTCTCTGCTTCCAAACTATCTCCCTTTCTCTGCAATTCTTAGATTTGGGCTTTTTGCTTTTTAAGATTTTATACTGAAGTTATATTTGCATATGAATAGTGAATTTAAGTAATCTGTTCTCATCTTTAAGCATATTACTTTTCCTTGCATCTACTTCAACAAATAGTTTCTCTTAACCGACAGAAACCTAATCCATGATAAATATCTGTCCACAGGTAAAAAAATTTATGCTTTGCTCACTCACTTATTGTTATTTAAGGTCACGACCTGTGCCTTTACTTTATGAGGATTTTGGCATTTGCTAGTTACCATTTCTAAGCTGTGACAAGAAACTAACGGTCCTGTTTGTGCAGTGCTGTGGAAGTAGCTCTGAGTCCACAGCCAGTTAGAAAACTTGTGCCTTGACATGTGGGCAAGGCTCGGACATCTTTAGATCAGGTCTTTTCTGACTGTGCAAAGCACACTCTGGGCACATAACCTCATTTATATTATTAATAATGAGAAGGAGAAATGAATAATTGCAAGACAAACAACAAGCAGTAATAATTTAATGTCCTTGTCATTGTTGGCACTGCGTTTGACCCACTAAAGAATTCATACATGGAGGTCAGCAGTTTTCACGATGCTCCCTCATGTGCTTATCCCTTGTTGTAAACAAAGATGTGCATGGCTGCTGTCATGGACAGCTTCAGCTGCTCCTGTATCAGAGCTCTCTCTCTTCCTGCAACCATCAGTCCCTGCAGGTCTGTCTGTCTGTCCCTCTGCCCATCCTGGCTCTGTTATTCCTCATGCATGAATGGCTGGTAACTGCTAATGCTTTGCTCCAGAATGTCTTTTGTTTTTAAAACCACATCCCTCTCTCCAGATGGATGGTGTGCCTGACTTTTTCCCCCACAGCTTGTTCTCCCTCTCCTGCAGGTATCGCAATTACTGGGATTCCTTCTCCTCCCTCAGAGCTCTCACAGCCGCCTGAGCAGTGCTGCTGTGAAGTCCCGCAGCCCCTTCTGATTCACTTCTTGTATTTGAAATAGGGAATACTTAGAATAGTTAAAATACTTTAAATCGTGGGTCCCAGTTCAGGAAAGCACTTGATAACAGGAACACTATGCACATGCCTGACATTCATCTTGGCTTCTCAAGAGCACTTTTTCAGATAGGTAAATTCACCTGACTTCCAAGCAAGCAATGCTGGAGGAAAATGATCCTGCCTGCATCAGCTGCAAAGATAAGAATCTGAAAATGTCTGCAAATAAACCTTGTTATGCATGTACTGTGCTCCTGGAGGAAGCTGCCACGAGGTTTAAACCACAGTTTGTGGCACAGGCTTTGGCACAGGCTTGACCACAAGCTCCAGAAGGCTAGTGACATTTCCAGTAAGCAGCTCCAACGGCGCTGGGGAAAACCACCAGGGGAAAAAAAAAAAATCAAGAGGTTCATCTTCTACAGAGATTTCCTAGTGCATTCCAGAGACCTGGATTCATTCCATTGTCCTGCAAGATCCCACGGGCAGAGTTACAGCAACTGCTGGGCAGGGCTCTGGGGCACGGCCGGAGCGCAGCGGGAATGCCGCGGCTGTCACTGGATCTGGGCAGGATGCATGGCCATGGGGAGATGCGGGCACTCTGTCACGGACAAGGCTGCCTCTCCCAGCCCTCCATCGCAGGAATGTCATGTTACTTCACTTGAACCGCTGCCAGAGAGACAGCGGGGGCACTCAGCAGCCCCACCTAGAAGAACCAGCTCGTCAGCTCTGAACTGCTGCCACAGTGGAAAAAGCAGCCGTTCTGCCTCAGAAATGGTGTTAAAGTGAGGATCAGCACCGCCCCTTCAGTGTTTCCCCTCTGCCCTGTGCTGGGAGTGGGACCCTCCCCACCAAGCCCTGAAATATCTGTGGGATGAAGACAAAGCACTACTCTGTGGAATGAAGATAAAGATTTTGCTGCTGAAGGAGTTTAACAGGCCTTATTATCAGCGGGATGCTATCAGAACCAGCTGGGCCGGTGTTCAAGCTACACTCCTGCCTTTGTTTTGCACTGGTTTGGCAATGCCCCTTGGCTGCACTCTGTCCCTGGGCTGCATACTTGTGCTGTGATGAATGCAGCTCAGACCTGGGAGCCCAAAGCGGGGGCTTGCAGCACAGTCGTGCTTTAGGAGCAGCTACTCCCAAATAACCAACGTGTGTGAATAGTTTCCTTCCATTCAAGGCATGGACAAGATGTTTTGATTCATTGCCTTGGTATGTTAAGCTGCCCTTGTCGGCTGTTAGAGTACTTCATTAAAAGCCTCCAAATCATTTCATCTCAAAACCTTTTGAAAACAGAATATATATGTGAGTTACAATCATGAGTCTCCTTGCCCAGCCAGAGGACTATCCATGAAGTTAACATCTACTTTTATCAAAAGAAACCGTACTTTGCTCTGCAAGGTACATCCAAGTAGAAAAATGTCTTGGGAATTAAGGTTCCTTGCAGACCACACTGAGCTCTGTAGGATTTTATAGAGCATTTTCTACAGGTTGACTAATATCAGGAAAGATGTGTAAGAGCACTGGCAACTAAGAACTGATATAAACACTACCATAAAAAGAGAAACTAACAGTCCCCAGATGAAAAGAAGAGTGAATGGCTTTCCCATGAGTGTGTGTTTATTGATAAGCTCTGGCCACAGATTTAAAAGTATTAAAAGCATTCCTGCTCACACTTCACAATAGGAGCGAAACCTTTAGGAAGGCTGATCAGAAAGGAGTTCTTGATTGTTAGAGTGGTCCACCTTTCCTCTGATGGTAAAGATAAACTTAATAGAAACCATAGAACAATTCAGAGCATGAAAATAAATCACTGGTGGGGCTCCGCACAGACCTTCTCAGCTTGAGTTATATTTTAACAGGAAAAGCACAGGGGATCTTTGGGGGTTTTTTTTCCATTGTCAAACTGAAATTTCCCAGATCCTGGGTTAATGACTTTCATCTAGCTATCATCATTTATTGGTTACTTGGCTATATAGAAAATGTAGTTTGGCCAGAACCACGTAACTCTTCTGCTACAAGAATAAAATATTTACTAAAGTATTTCATTAGTCTGATATTTCACCTCTTACTAAAACAGAATGTTTCTTACAAGTAACAGAGAGTTTTAAAATAAGCTCTTAACCAAAGTTTATTGTGAGAACATGAATAGAGCGATATCCAAAAAAGACAGCAAAAGCAGGCAGCAGCGGTTGGTACCTGTATTTAGCTCTCCTCGTCCATCCCTCCTCTTCCTAGCTGAAACACAGCTACAAGTGGCAGAGTAAAAAGGTAGCTGGAGAAATACTCATGGCAACAGACAACCAGAGGTTCAGTGCTGTTTCCCCTATGCCATGATTCTATCTCAGAGCACAAGTTTTATACAATCTCTAGTTTTAGTCTGTTTACCTGGAGGGTAGATGTAACTTCCTACCCTGTTGTCCCTGTGTTGTGTGTCTTAGGCAGGAATTTTCCTCCCTCTCAGGTTTTATGTGACAGAATGGCTTTCCAGTTTGTGTTTTACTTTCTGCATGAATTCCTACAATGTTTTCTTGCATAATTATTGTGAAAATATAGTGAATTAGGACCTTCTCTGATAATTATCAATTATGATTTTTCCAGGATTTCAGGACCTCTGTTCTCATAGAATTGGTAAGAGAAGGGAATCACTTTTCAGCAATTGTAGTTATGTGTGTCTGAACTCCTGGGCTGAACCAAAATTGCTTACCACCCTTTTGGACAGAAAGTGAGTTAGAAATTCATAGCCAAATAAAGCATTAAAGACTGATGTAATCCACTCTGATCCTCAACAGTTTTATCTCCTGGGACTCTCAACAGTTTTATCTCTTGGGATATACTGGTTTTACTTGCAATTGAGTCTCTACTGTAAATGGTTGTATGGATACCCAACTAAAATTTCCTAGGGTGTCACTGCCCATCTGGATGATCTAGGTTTTAAGAAGAGTTTCAGTAACATGTTGCAAATGAAGAGCTCTCACTTGCTTACCAGCTTCAGAAACCCTAGTGGGAACTACTCTGCAGCTCTTTGGCTATTCAATATATTGATTAGGCATGTCGTGGTTTTCTCCCCTCTGAAAGAAACCTCTTCACCTGTACAACAAACTAGACTTGGGAAGTGGATGAACAGCACATCTGCCTTCCTCTCAGAGCAAGGAGTTGATTCTTGCTGTCCTCCCTGTTAGATAGCTGTGAACTCAGCTCTCACCATGACTTGCCTAGGAGTGCAGGCAGGTGGGTGCCTATTGCAGATAAGGCCTATAAAGATCACACAAATTAACTTTGCCACATTCCTTCCCCTCTCTGATTCACCCTTCCAAGAATTCAGGCTTCTACCAGAGCAGATTGCCTGTCCCACTGCCAAAGCACAGCCCTGCTCAGATTTATAAACGAATCAAATGAATGCATTTATGGAAAATGATCGCTCTGCCTGTGTAGGTTTGATTGGCAGCCCTGCAGACTCAATTTCTCTGGCCACAGAGTCAGTATTTCTTAAGAAGAAGTGGCTGTAACCCCAAGCTGTCTCTTAAGGTAGTTCAGTACTGATACACTAAAGAAAGATGCTAATTCTTGGTGGTTTTGGTAGAAAGCACATTTGTTCCCTAAGAATAGCTCTTAAGCATGAGAATAGAGGGTCTAGTAACATTTTGCAAAAAGCCCAAAGCAACTGATGCAGGGTTTGTATAAGTGGCACTTACCACTCCAAATTAGAAACAGACTTTTTAGCCCAAACTGCTAAAAAACACTCTTCAAACCCACTGCTTAAGAAACCCTCATCTGAATGAATGCTCAGTAAAAAATTTTGCATTTAGAGATTAATATAAAAATATACATACACACATACGAGAGAAAGAGTGTGCATCATGATCCTTATGGTCTTAAGGTCCTCATGGTCTAGAAGACTTTTATTTCTCTTTACTACACTGATAAAATTCAGTGCACAATTAAGTGCCCAGATACAGCAATACTAATGGAGTGATGTTACTTTGGCCATTTCTTTGGTATGCTGGGCATAGCCCCTCTCAAAACAGGAATGCAGAAAAAACCCTTGTAGTTCTTCCACAACCTTTTATGGGGGCTTTTATATAAATATCTGCCCTTGGAAACAGGTTTTCAGCTCGAGAGAAAATTCCCTGGGCAACTTGTTTGGATGTAAATCACCACAGAAGAAAATATTTTTTAAGCTTTCAAATTCCTCAATGTATACGTAATACAAGAGATACGGGAAAAAGGTGACAGAAAATTACTATGGGAAAATATTTTACATCAAAGATAAAGTTAACAGTTCCCTCACTTTGTTAAGATAAAAATCTTTTCTGTCAATAAACACTGATAGTAGCAATATAGCATTTGGCACAGCTCACTTTTCCTTGTTTTTGTGTGGTTGGAAATTATCTTTAAAATTAGACAGAGTTTCTGGATGCAGACTGTGGGTTTACAAAAGTGTAAAATCTTATTTACAGATAAACTAATCCATTGAGTCAGATAAATAAATAAATTAGCTTAGTTCTGTCCACATCAGTGTAATTCGAATCTGAATAAATGGACTATAAACTTGGGTTTCAGTCACAAAAAGGTCAGATTTCAAAATAATTGAATCAGTCACATACCAATTTTTTTTGAAAATGTCTCTTGATTCCAGCCCATTGGTTTGTACCTCCTTTTTGAACACCTTTCCCTAACAGATGTACACCTTGTCCAAGGATTTTCTAAATGTGCCATTTGGTACATGTCTTCTTTTACAAATTAAATCTGTTAACTTAATCTTCATTATTTGAAATTAGAATAATTATGTAAGACTGAAAAGCATTGGAATTTTAAGTGCATATTAATTTACAGAAGGAAAAATGCTGACAAACTGTTGTTGCATTATATTTTTGAAAAATAAAATAAAATTGAACTTTTGCATGTGGTTTTAAAATGGTTCAGTACTGATTTTCCATTTCTGTACCTTCTAGCACCCAAAAACAACAAACCAAAATGCTTGCCTAATAGATTAAAGAAAAACACAGTTTAGTTAAGGAAATAGATTTCAGTTTTGGGTTTCACAGACACTAGAATAAACGATAGGGAGAAACCATTTCTTTAAAGAAGACTCATTACTGCAGTTGTGGATTTCTTTCTGGTTAAAGACTCAAGTAGAGAGAAAGTAACTATGCTGTGGTTCATCCATGTAGTAACTTGTGAATGAATTGAGATGGGTGGAGCTGTTTGAAAGCACCAAGAGGACTATTTCTTGGATTTGATTATCAACTCTAAAGCTGATTCATAACATTTCCAAACATCCAGAGCCTCTCTGTAATATGAAAATAATTATATCTCATGGAAATGAGTAACTTTATCACAATGGTCTGTTCACACTCAGTTTAAGTATTTTCTAACTCAGTTAAAACAGGATGCATTCTTCCTGAAGGCACATGGTAAGGTTTTTCTTGATGAACAGCTGAGCTAGATTCAGACTAATGTCTAAGGGAGAGTAAATTACATTTTGCTCTTCAGCCAGATCAAGGGCGCCACTGAAATCAAACAGCTTTGTACCAATATAAAATATAAGGAAAAAGACAAACCTGGGGCTTCAGTTACAGTTTTTGAGATCTGCTGCAAGTCCCCACTCTGAAGAACAGCAGTGACCACTTTGATTTGTGGAACTGTGAAGAGTTTGAGCAAAAGAAAAGAATGGGAGGCACCTGAAGATGCCCTTCAGTCCATGTGTAGGGGGTTCTGCACATCTTTACAGAGTATTTTTAAACCAATGGTGTTGTAGTGCCTGTGCTCCCTTGCACCCTGCCTGATCCAATGGCCCCAATGAGGACTCTGCTCTCTGTGAGCTGTGGTTCAGCTCTCTGTGAACTCTGTGCAGCAGAGACCTTCTCTCCTAAGGAGGGTGGACTTGCATTCCTTTCACTGTGCACAGCTTACAGTCTCTCTCTCTCTCTCTCTATATATATATAAAGCCAGAAAAGGAGAACAATTGCTACCATGAAATTATCCTGTCTAAAACAAAAGGCTCCACCACCATCTTACTGTAACATTTTTAAATCCTGCATCAAGTCCTCCATGGACTGAGATGTTAAATAAGGTTTTAGCAGTGACTGGAATAATATTTGCTTTTTATAGTGGTGTTGGGGCCAGTGTTGACAGAATTCTGCAACTTCACTGAGAGCAGAATTTGTTTCTTTCTTCATTGCAAATAGTTTGAACACTACTTAATCCCACTTTGAACACTTATGTGATCTGTCCCCGTTTGACCAAAAGAGAGTAAAGAAAAGCACTCTGCTGATCTTAGAAGACAAATACACAGAACTCTTTTTTTTTTCAGAGAAATCAAGTGCAGGGCTTGATGCAACAGAACACAGATGGCAAAAGAGCAGAGACAACCCACACATAAGACCAGAGTAATTACAGAATCACAGAATCATGGAGGGGTTTGGAAGGGTCCTTAAATATCCTCTCATTCCATCCCCCTGCCATAGGCAGACACACCTTTCACTAGACCAGGTTGCTCAAAGCCTCCTGAAGTCCTGCTTCAGGAGCTGCTAACTGAAAAACAGGTCCTTCTACACTTCTACATCAGGGAAATTTACCACAGAAAAATTATCTCAAAAGGTTTGAAAAGACATCTGGACCAGGATCTCAAATGTGTAGGACCCAGATTCAACAATACCAAACAAAGCACAGTGAACAGAGTGAGGGTTAAAATGTAGGATCTCCTGGGGCATGTTCTTCTGCTGTGGGGCTGGTTGAGGAAAAGAGCTCTTTGTTTTTGGAACACTGCTTGGCCATTGCTAGGTCTTGTTCCTGATCCCTGGACTTCTAAGGCCCATTCTCAGAGGGCTCCAGCACACATGTGCAAACTACACATTGCTGCAGGTTTCTCCTCTGCAGCTGGAACCACTGGCCCTGTTAACAACTTCTGGACTGGTTGGTACAAGGAGGCTCTGAAGGTTTTGTTACTCTTATCCCTTGGGCAGGTGTGAGTAATACAGCTGTGTTACTCTGCACACCTCTGCAGGGAAGGTCAGGAACACTTCACACATACACGTTCAAAGAGAGGGATCTGAAAACGTATCTGAATAATTTCTAGGGAAGTTTAAGTTCTCCTTGCAGAGCAGTGCCAGCTCAGGGATACTGGAAAACACATTTTTCATGCATATGTTTTTTATTAAATGCAGCTGTCAAAACAGAGCAAGGCTCATGTTCCTGAAAAGGTGCAGGGAAGAGAAGACAAATGGTTGGAATAAAGCAGGAATGTGCCTACTCTGCATAGGCAAAAATCACCACTTCTGTAGAGCCTTCAGGGCAACCTTTAAACTAGCTAGCTCAGGGACTGGTAGCTGTGTAGCTGTGGGATTTCAGTGAACGCCTTACAAACCCAACCAGCTCCCCAGGGAAGCCACAACTTGCTGCACAAGCCACCCCTCCTGTCCCAGACCGGCTGGATAGACACTGGCTCTGCACAAACTGCACCTTTCCAGCTCTGTGGAGGCACAGCCAGACAGGGACTGTCCTTGCCAAGCCTCACCCTCCCTGCCATGCTGCAGACAGTGTGTTCCAAGTGTGCTGGCAGTGAACTTACACCATCCACTGCAATCTGATAACACCTACCTCTAATCATTTTGCTGCAGCAGAATTATGGAGGTGACAATAGCAAAGGCAAAGCAAGATTTTATTTATTTTTATGATAATTTTCCTCTTATTCCGTAAATATAGATCCAGATTTTAGCTCTGATCTGAATGTATGCTCTGAAGGTGTTCAGCTGGATTTATACAAGTGCAATATCAAAATACGGCCATGATCTTCAGACGACAACATCAATTAACAGACTTGCTTATTTCTCTATAATGTATTATTTGGATTTTCTACGAGGTTCCTATTCAACAAGGATAATAGTTCAAATACAATGCAGTTGTGTGGCAACAGTGTACCAGATAAATTCAGCTAACTCTGGGTAATATCACAAAAAAATATGTGTTTATAGATTCATGCCAGTTTCTGACTAATGCTTTTGTTTGTTGCTATAGCAAACCACACATGAATCTGATAGCCAAAAGCATGTTTATGACTAACCTTAGCTCTCTGGGGATTGAAAATACGGAATTAAAAAAAAAAATCCCTAAACCACGACACACAATGTGAGGAGAACATGATAGGAAACACCTTTTTTGGCATGAGTTTCTATGAACATTAAAAGAGAAGAACATCATAAGTGGAAAACATTAGGAAATGGGAACTGTGGGAATAACCGACTTTAACCCACAGTGATTCAAATCCAGCTTTCACTTCACATCACAAAGTTGTCTGTGCAGGATTAGAGAACATTGCAGGAAGTCCTGGCTGTGTGTTAAGACATGGATTTAAGTCTCTGAAATCTGGAGAAGCTTTATATCACACTTAAAAACACTCAGACCACTTTACTGGGGATAATTTTTACACCGTGCCTTGACACCTAGGACATGGGTATTCACTGGATTAATTTCTATTACCGTTTACGCTTTAGTAGTTTCCAAGAGCCTGTCCCAAGACTGACACCTCATTATGCTGTACAAATACACAATGGAGAACAATGCTGGCCCCAAAGGGGTTTCTGTTAAACTAACAGAGAGAGCCAAAGGGGGAGGAGGCTGGACAGAGAGGGAGGCAGAGGCAGAGGGAGGCAGAGACAGAGAGGTGATGTGACTGCATTACCCATCCAGTCAGAGGTTGAACTCGAGTGACTTGCACCCCAGTTCAATTGACTGATCCAAGCTGCCAAATGTGTTACTGTGAGAAGAAGAATACATTATGTACCCTGCAGAGGAGAGAAAATCAATACAGTTAACGTAAGACCTAAACTAGCATAGCTTACAACAAAGCTACCTTATGTCAGGCAAAATTTATACTCATGTTACCCTGTTATTCTTAATAACCATTTTCCTTCATAGGCTAAAAAAAATAAAGGGGAATATTGCAGCAGAGTGTATAGATCAGATCAGTCTCCATCAATGTTTTCTATTGATATTAATCACTCTGGCTCTAAACTGCATATTGCATCTTTATTCTCAGATTTGTACAGTGCATAAAGCCTCACAATCACAATTCCTGGCAAGTTCTTCCACCATCTATATGATACTCAATAGATTCTTGAGTTCATGTACAACTTTTGTGGAGAGACAGATTTGCCCAAGCTCTTGTGTTCCAACTATTTCCAAGAAGTTTCACGAAAGACATCTTAACGCATCAGTAGGATCATCAGGACACAACCATAAAGGGAAGCTTACAAAAATCATTAGGGCTCACATGATACCTGCTGCTCATTTAGTGCCACAGGATCAAATCCTGAAGTATTGAGATTTCATTCTGTGCCTACTCAAGCAAGACATCCACTGTCCTACTGAAACTGATACCTGGCATGTTACATTGCATTCATCTTGTAGTTCAGACTGTGATATGGGCTGAGGTCAGCTTTGATTTCATCTTGCAAAATCCAGCAGAGCACACATCACTGCTCACAGCAATCACACCTGCATCCTTGTAAGAGTAAATACTTTGAGAAAAAAAATGCAAGCATTTTGTGGATTAGCCATGAGCTCCACTGGTGGATACAGCAAGTAGCACCAAGACATTAGTGATGTATAAAGTGAGAAACAAAGGCAAATAAGAGACAGGCAGAAATTTTCCAGCTATAGCCTAAGTATCACTGCTGGACTACAGAGCTGGTGGCATGCAGAGGGCCATATATGACTCTCTCTTTGCTTTCACGTTTTTTCGGTTCTTCACATTTGGCAGAAAATGCATCTTACAAAAAAAAAAAAAAAGGAAGCTGCCAGGCTTCTTCCCTCCACACTGAGAACCTGAAAACAGCTTTGGGTCCAGGAAGAACAAATAGAGAGACCATTTCAAAATAGCTACCTCATTCTCTGTGATTTAACCCGAAAGCAATTGCTCTACCCTGGGAGTGCTGGAGAAAATGAAATAGGAGATCATAGGTAGAGGTTGCCAACCCAACTTCAGCTCCAAATTACTTTCTGATGGGTAGTAGGAGGCACTGGTTACTGGTACTTCTGGATACATTTTTATGCAGGCATGGTGCTATTTCATGAACATCTTTCTCCTTGGGCTCTCAAAAGGCACAGGTACCCCTTGCACCCTCTGGGGTGTCTGTCACCCAGACAGCAATGCCTGGCACATATGAATGTCCCAGCTTGGCAACTGCAGCATCTTGCTCATGGTCACCAAGGAAGTCCCTGCATCTGCCCAAAGCACCACGTGAAACCAGGTGAGATCTTCCCACGTTGCAGAAAATAAGATAGGAAAGTGAAAAAAAAATAAAATTACTAGCTCAAAGTCACAAAGCAAGCTGGCAGCAGAGCCAGCAATAAATACAACCCAGATGTCCTGGATTCCACCTCCTCCCTGCACCATGCTGCCTCTCTTAGCTCAATGCTGGAAGGAAATGTTTTACATTTACTCATCCCTCCTTTTCCTTTGTCAATAGAAATTAAAGCAGGCATCTGACTGCCTAAGCCTTGAATACTCTGATGGTTTCCAAGGCTTGCAGTAAAGTCAGCCAACATTTCTATTGAATCCAGCCCTAATGGACAACTAAAAGTGATTTCTTTGCCAGGGAGCCTATCAGTGCAAAACTCATTTAAGCACATACTACTTTTATATAGATATGCATTGAGTATACAAATATGTATTTCATGACTTTGCAAAGAACCACTAATTGCAAAAATACAATTTTTTTAAACTGTGATAGTTTTGGCTGGAGTAGAGCTAATTTTTTTTCATAGTAGCTGGTATGGGGCTGTGTTTTGGATTTGTGCTGGAAACAGTGTAGATAATTCAGGGATGTTTTTGTTATTGCTGAGCAGTGCTTCCACAGAGTCAAGGCTTTTCTGCTCCTCACACCACCCCACTATTGAGCAGGCTGGGGGTGCACAAGGAGCTGGGAGGGGACACAGCTGGGACAGCTGACCCTAGCTGACCCAAAGGATATTCCAGACCATATGGCATCTGCTAAGCATATAAAACTGGGGGGAGAAGAAGGAGGGGGAGGACACATTCAGAGTCATGGCGTTTGTCTTCCCCAGTCCCTGTGATGGAGTCCTGATTTCCTGGGGATGGCTGAACACCTGCCTGCCAATGGGAAGCAGTGAGTTAATTCCTTGTTTTGCACTGCTTGTGTGTGTGGCTTTTATTTTACCTATCAAACTGTTCTTACCTCAGCCCATGAGTTTTCTCACTTTTACTCTTCCTACTCTGTCCCCATCCCTCTGAGCAAGGGAGGGAGGGAGGGAGTGGCTCTGTGGGGATGAGCTGATACCTGGGGTTAAACCATAACAAGTCAGTCACACATGGAATAGATTGATCTACTACTATTTAAAAAAATACTACATCATAATTTTTTTAAGTATAGATTTAAAACAAGCCTCTATAAGTTTTTACTTTGTTGACAGGCAGGAAGGTCAGTCAGGATGCTTCTTTCATTGAACTCACTCCGGTCTGCCAAATGACTGATAGCTAATCAACATTAATTTTCCATCAATTTATTTTGGGAACAGAATGTCCAAATATTTAAAATTTGCTCATTAAGCTATCTATGGGGCCTGTGTGGTGGGCCAAGTCCATATATTGTCCAAAAGCAATGTAAATCCCATTTCCATGGAATACATCATGTCCTGTCAGCAAAATATCCTTACTGCTGTCAGCCCAAGGTAAGTCCATGTCTCTGAGCAGTTAAACACATTCCTACTTGCCTGTTTTCTTGCCCTCAAGGTGAATGCCATTCCAGTTTTCCTACCTGTCACCATACAAATCCAGCTGGTGATGTAGGTATTGTGCTGCTGTTGCTATAACTCCACTGCCAATGTGCTGCTCTGCCTGCTGAAGGTAACTCAGTGGAGCTGGACAGAAGTTAAACAGAAATGCAGCATTTCATGTTGTATCCTCCTCTCCCCCAAAGCCTCAAGGGGTACGACAGTGGGAACAAAAACTTCAGCACCTGCAGGTTGCCTAAAACACTGAACTCCCTCATTTCTCTTGACTGGAAAACAAATTCCCTCCAGGTTTTGCATTCAGGTCTCCTGTCAGAGGCCTCTGCTCCTCTGCAGAGCAGCAGCCAGAGATCCCACACATGGCAAAGCCACAGAGCTCATGCTCTCCTTAGATGCTCTTGTAAAATGTGCCTCCACCACGAGCACTCTGCATGAACCCACATGCTGGATAACTGCATCCACAGCTTTGCTCCAGCCAACAGGGCTTTATTATGATTGAGATTTTCTGAGATCCTCTAGACAATGAAACAGACAAAAATGCAGCCAAAAAAAAATCCTTCCTACTTTCTCTGTACAACTGTTACCACTATTTCCTCATTGCTGTCATCTCCATTTTGATCAACTTGCTTGACACAAAGCTCCTGAATCCTCCAAGGCACACCTGGGCAGGAGACTATATATCATTCAACACAGTGGGGACCTTCAACTGCCCTCAGACTGCAGCAGCAATAAATGACAAGAATAGATCTTGACAAGCACGGCTGGGTTGTGCCATTTTGGTGCCACAATAGTAAGTTTTACAGATTTGAGCTTGTGCTCATGCCAGAGACACTGCTGTCTGCAAAGTCTCTGCGAAGCAGGAAGCTCTCACTCCTGCTCCTCAGAGCAATTGCAGCCAGGTCAAGGACATTGCTCCTTGCTGCAATCTGTCAGTGCCGATTTAGCAAGTCCCAGCTCCCTTCCCCTGAATGCACAGGCTCTGGCTGGCCTTGCCCATGGTTCCAAGTGTGTCTGAGAGCCAAATCCTTATCGCAGTCCATCTCTGTCTCCTTGCAAGAGCAGAGTTTGTGGAGGAGTTGGCGTGGTCTGTCTGTGCTGGTATGACAGCCAGCTCCTGTTTTGGATTAGAGGATGATGGTTTTCCCTCCCTCTACACCCTTACTGGGCATTTGAAAGAAGAAGATTTGTGGGGAGGGGAAACATTCATAATGGTTTTTTCCAGCTCTTTTGCCTTCCCTTTGCTCTGGTGCAAATGAAAGCCCCAGGACCATGGGCTGTCTGTGTGTGCCATCCAGGGGCCCAACTTTTGTCAGCCCAGGCCATGAACTAACAGTGTGATGATGGAGAGGTGTTCACACAGCACCTGAGCTTATCTGCAGCTCCTTGCACAGAGGACTGCTGGCAGAGGAGCAGTTTTCAGTGCATGTCACAACTTGGGGGATGATTGCAAAAGCACTGCTTCCCTATCAAACTCCAGGGTGGAGATCTGCTGACTCCAATCCCCATCTTTCAATGCAGGGCAGGGGCTGAATGTGAACCAGCAATAATCCCCAGACACACAGGAGGGCAAATAAATTAATGAACTGCAGCTGAGAATAGCAGGGGCAGTGGTCAGCAGAAACACCCCAGACACATCACAGTACATCTCGCTGCTGATGTGCCACACAGCTCTGTGGCACCAGCATCTGATACAACTCCTACAAGGTGTTTTCCCTGGGCTGGAAAATGCTGTGGTTGCCCACAGGGGCAAGGAGGGGGTTTTGCTGCGTGAGGTTGTTTCACCCACACTGGTTTTCACCGGCCTGTGGCCGGACGTGTCTGTGTGTGGCCCTGCTGGCTGCTCTCAGTGCCCTCGTAAAATAACCCCAAATCACTGGTTTTCTCTCCATGCCATTTGCTTCCATCCCTGCTCTAGGGCTGTCTTTGACTCCATCACTGCATGCTGAGGGTTTGCAGGCACCTTTTGGCAGCCTTGCTGAGGCAGCAGGCTGTGTAGTGGGGTGTGCTGTGGGCTCCCCTGCTCCCACACTTGTCTTTTTGCCAAGGTATCTTCCCTCAACACTGCCTCTGCCAAGCAGACTGATCCCAGAAATACCAGCCTGCAGAGGACTTCAGGATGGGCCTGTCACAAGCTTCCTTCATGGGTGCTCTATGAATTTAAACTTTTCTTCAGGGAAAAAAGCTCCAAACAAAGAAAATAAGAAATCAGACCTTTTCCACAGGTCTTCCTACCCCAGCCATGCCATCACCTATGGTCCACATCCACCAAGTTAATGTGACTCAGGTACTTCACCCTCTCTGTTCCAGAGAACTGCAGAGCTGAGTGCCCTGAACGTCCCTGCCAGTGTCACACTAGGCACCATTTGCCTGCCTGCAAACACCCAACCTGCAGAGCCATCGCCCATCTGCTCCACCATCTGCCTGCCACAGCCTTCCCTGCCGCTGCACCAGGCACTGTTCTCCTGGAAAAGCCATGGCTCTATGCTGACAGACAGGAACTGCAGTGTTTCTAATCAAGAGAGAGTGGCAGTTCTGAATTTGTGCCACAACGTGCTCTGGAGCCCACGGATTGACTGGGACATCATCTCACTGATGTACAGTGAATGCTCCTGACACATGTACCTGTTCATGCTGGCCCCAGAATGACAGCACTGCTGCCCTCCAAACAACATTTGTGCTACCAGATTCCCCCCACCTACCACTGCTGAGATCCTGCCAGTCTGGGATGCTGTATTTTCCAGTACCCTCTGAGCAGCCTGACTTCTGAACAGGGATACCTCAGGCATCCACACACCCTCCATGCTCCCAGTCCTGCTGTGAAGGGGAGCAAGGATCCAGACCTCTGGGAGGGGTCCCGTGGCTGAGGGCTGGCCACGTGTTTGGGATGGGAGCAGTGCTGCAGGACTGGGGCTGTTTATCCACGGTAGAAAAGCAGACAGAGGGAAAAAGGGAGAGAAGGAGGGGGAAGCACTGGGCAGAGCTCCCAGGAAAATGTTGCTGTGGACAGTTTGCTTGGGCTCCTCAGGGACTCCTGATGGCTGCTCTGATCTCCTCACCATGAGACCCAGGGATGATTTGTTGTCACATGCGCTGAGCACACTGTTTTCTTTCTAAGAAAAAAGCTGGTGTATTTAGGAGAGATTACATTCATGCCTGAGCTTATCTGCAAGTGCTAGGCTTATTCTCTGGGCTTTAAGGTTTATTTAGACTAAATAAGGTTTATATATTTGGTTGGTGAAGCATGCAATGTATACACTATAATTATGTAGTTAATGCAATAATCTCTCTGATGAGCTTTCCTGGCATAACCCAGTACAGTTATCCTAAAGCTTCTTTTTAATCTCTGAGGAAGGATAATTTTAAGAAGAAAAACATGATTTCTCCTGCTATCTCTATCCAAACCCTTTCATTCACAGATTGCTTTTAGACTGACTGAAGCAGTGGTTAAATCCACTGTGAACATATAATCCAAATACAGATGTAAGATCACAGTGCCATTACTGAATTTATTCTTTTCACAGCAGTTCTGTGGGGGTCCTGCCTCCACCCAGCTCTGTTGATCACTGGAATGTCCCCTCATAAATACCTGTGTGTGAAATAACTTTCTAAGTCTGTTTTACACCACTTCCATGGTCAATCATTTTCTAGTCTGAGACATGACCCCAAAAAGGAGATTGACAGCAAAAAAGGAGATTGACAGCAGAGCCTAAGAACATATTACCCATCACTGTTCATGGGAAGCCTGAGCAGCAAGTTGGTATCACAAGTGCACAAATCACTGCCTTTATAGCCATTCATCACCAGGAACCCAAGTGCTGCCTGTAGTCATTCTCATGTGAAAATGCCCAGTTTGCCTCCAAAATGGGCTCTTACTTGTTATTTAGGCATTGAGTTGGCTGAGCTATTCATTCTGCAAACAATTTTTTTCTCATAATCAAGCCCATTATGTGAAAAAGTCAGCCTTAAGGAGTGTGAGGACACAGTTCTTATAAAAATCAATGCAACCTTTCACTGAAGCATAAATCAGATCAGCTCTGGCATATATGAAAATATTTGGGGAATGTTTAATGACATTTTTGTGTTCTTGTAAATTATTTGCTTTCAGCTGATTTTAGAAGCAGGAATAGGGGAAGCTCAGCTCATATCATGAAACATCAGCAATTGAAACCACCAACTTTCTCATGATAGTTTCACAGATCCTCATCTTATAGACCTTCCAATAAACTCACACACACAGAATCATAGAGTCATTAAATTTGGAAAAGACCTGCAAGATCATAAAGTCCAACCTTTGACCTAATACTGCCATGCACACTTTTCAAACAAATTTTAAAAAAAATAAAAAAACACTCCCAAACCAACCCAATCTTTTGGATGCTTATCTGATCTGAGGGAGAGCTGCTAACTTCTTCGAGGTTCACCAAAAGCTGATCTCTAACTAATTTTCAAGATAATGATGTCTAGTCCCATCAAGCCATTTTCGCCCTTCAAAATACAATGCAAGCATCAGTTAAAACCATTCCTGCTGTGTAGAAAAGTTACTATTCCATTTGCCACCAAACTCTAATAATTTTTGCTCCTGCATGCATGTCCCTTGAGCTTCTTCTTCAGGCTAAAATTCCCGTTTTGGAATTCGCTCCTCCAATTAACTGTGCTAAGGCAAATTCTTTGGATTAAAAAGAGAATGACACGAGGCAAGAAAAGTTCTTGCATGTATTTATTTGCGGGAAAAGTAGAGCATTGTGCCTGGCTGACAGCCAAAGCTCCAGGAGCTGGAGCAAACCCCAGAGCAAGTAAATGAAGAGGGTACCTGTGGAAACCTGAATTTGCTTCCTAGGGCTGGTATGGAGTATGGGAATCTTAGGAAAAGTGGAGATGCCTGGAATAATAACATGCATGAGCTTTCAGGACTCACTGAACAGTAGAATATTTTATATCCATAAGACTTTATGACACTATTTAGCCAGGACTTTTAGAAAAGGGAAGAAATATGTGCAGCTTGAAACCTTTGGTTTTCAATGCTGGCTGGCAGCAGTGCAAACACACTGCTCTTCAAGGGGAGAGAACTGGGAGGTCAGCAGGCAGGTAAAAGGTATTTAAAATCAGAGGGCTGCATGGATAAGAGCTGCTCCCCTGACTCTGAGAAAGTCAGGCACAGACCACTGCTATCAAAATCAAGTGGTGTTTGTTCTCTTAACTACAGAGAAGAAACAACATTTGCCCAGCAGTGAAGAGCAGTTCCTGTGGCTTTGGAGTTTCAAGAGTTTATCAGCAAGCTTGGCAATCATATAAACCTTATCTCCTTGTTTGTGTTTCTGAAAAAACAGATAATTTTGCCCCCTGAAGACACTGCTATCTTTATTGGGCAGATGAAGTGTACTTGGTGCCTGCTCTTCCTCAGGCACTCACATTCCTGCTCCATGGAATTTTGCTGGGATTTGGGCCCTTACTGTGGCCTGGGACTCACTCCCTTGCAGAGCTGCTGTCCCTAACTGATGGGTTCTCTATCAGTTATCTTGGCCTATTTATTACTTACATGCCACAGTAACCTTAGCATATTTTGACTTGTTGCAATCACTCTGGACTACACATTTGATCATCCCCTTCTTTGACAGAAAACTGCAGACCCATTTGCTACCCTAAGTCAGTGGTTACTTTCAGATATTTGGCTACCGATAGTGTCCTTTCAGGAAGTAAACATGTTGGTAGGAAGTATTTGGTACGAAAGGTCCTCTCCTAGCCTGAGGTTTTGTTTTCCAATATGAAATAATGAATTCCAGCCTTGACTCTGAAATCCGGAGTGAGATGAGCAAACACGTGGATTTAGCACATTTTCCTTGGAGCAGCCATAACCCTCCCACACTGGGGTTAGGCACAACCACGAGTCATTCAAAGGACCTTTCTTACCACAAGGATGTTGCCTTAATTTCTGTACCATGCAGAGAGAGAAAACCAAACTAGTTTTGGTTGGGTTTAATCTTAGCTCCACCGGGAGCTGAATCTCCTACATCGCTCACCGCTGCTCCACCACTTGGCTGTGGAGGGAAAATCCTGTTGGGCAGACTGGAAGTTACACCTCAGGGAAGCACACAAGGCAGCAGTTGTTAGCTGATGTTGTCAGGAAAACAGTTTGTTGGTGCACTGGGGGTCAGGGATGTGGCAAACTGCCTGAGAGCAAGCTTGCTGGGTCTGCCTGTGCTGGTGCAGAGGGCCAGGTCCCCTCCTCGCTCTGATCAGGGCTAATGGTGAGCCCTTTCCCAGCCTTACTGGTTCAGATTGAGCCTGCAATACAGAGCCCAGAAACCCAGGGAGATGTTTCTCCAGAGGTGAAAACTCTGTTTTTTTTCAGGGCACATCTTCCTCTTCCGTAATGTAAGCAACATTATAGAATGCAAAAATAGCTAGATGTAAAAAATAAATGGAATCTATTTACTCAAATATTTACTCAGATTATAAGGTTTTGTAACTTTCAAATACACTGTCTTATATTCTAATTATTTAGGTCCCTGAATGAGAAGAATCCTGGAAAAAAATCTTATTCTAATCCCAATCCCTCAGTGTTTTACACTTGCATAGGTTGAACTGACTTCTTTGCCCAAGTAGAAAACTTGAGGAGAAAAACCAACCCAAAGCTCTGTGTATATTTAGAGGCTTAAACCAAGGGAATACACATTCCTGTGGCTTCATGTAACACATGGCACCTCAGAAAGACCCTGATGCTCCCTCCAGTCACAGTGACAACGTTAAGTGAAGTGCCTGTGAAGTTTGTGGTGTGGCTGTATGGAGAAAGGTGCACCAAGCATAGGGCACTGAACCCCCTGAAGCCAACAGGAGGTTAACTCAGACTGCAGCTATTCCCATAACCACGTATTACAGACTGTTGGATTTTGTTTCAGTGATGAGCTTCAAGTACAGCCAAAAGTGAAAAGAGGCACGTTGACCTCATAGTTTTGTGAATCCAGATTGAGCGTCCAAGACAATTAAAAGCAGGGAATACGTGCCATCCCCAAACCCCTGGCGAGCCACTGCCAGGAGTTACCGCTGCCCCGTCCGACTGAAAAGACATCAACACCCGCTGCAGAGGAGGTTGGAAGGCAGCCATCCCGATGGATTGCTTACGAGCACTGACTGGAGTCAAACCGACTTCAGTCAGAGATTTACACAAGCCTCATAATCTAATAGTAGAGTTTACTTTACGAGAGTGCCACACCAAAGATAGTAAAATGCAGTTTTAGCTAACAAATCTACATGCTTGCACAGAAAAGCTACAGCCGTCATGGAGCATGTCAGCGCTGCGGAGCGCCTGGTGCAGATTTATAGTTTTCAGTTTATTGCTGAAGAGTTATTGTTAACTCCATTGTTATAGACTTTCTGCAATTAAAGGTTCCAGTCACACTTATCGTTTTTAAACATGGCTAATAAAATGCAATAAATCCTGAGATGTTATAGGTTTTCCTGTGCTGTTAAACATCTGAAACTTTTTTTTACTGGATTTTTGACCTGTGTTAGGATAGATTTTGGAAGTAAATTGGCTGTTGTAAGCTGCTTTGCTTTTGATTTGCTTGGATCTGCAAAATTTCTTGTAGTTTTCCTTTATTATAGTAAAAGAAAGAGTGAGGCAATACTTAAACTGTTTCCCTCATGCATGCAACAGGTGATCATAAGTACAGTGTCTCTTACAAGTCACCTTCCAACTTTCTCTGTTTCTTGTGTCATAAATCATAAAGAATAATGGGGGTTTTTTTTGCTTTAGCAATGACTTTTGGTCTTTTCTCTCACATGAGTAATGTTCTCTTTCTTTTCTATCAAAGCTTTGACAGAACAGACTTACCACTTTCTCTACAGGTGGCTACAGTTATAAATACTACTTCTGACCATCTGTGTTCATGTGTTCAGAAGGTTATCAGGGTACATGGATGGGGCACAGAACCTAGACAGGTGGACAGAATAATTTTGCTCTGCCTATTTCCCAGTACTTTATGAAGTAGCCTCAGCAGCCTTGCAGTGAGCACTTGCAGGATCCAACTTCTACTGACAAGGTTATGGATCTGCTTTTTAAATGCTTCAAGGTCGATCTTAGTCTCAAATTCCATGAACATTCAGAGATCCTAGTGCCAAGTTAGTATATTACATGAGACATATATTTTGCAAATGGTATCTATTGAGATATAATATCCACACAAATAGCATTCCTCTTGTAGGAACACAGCTACTATGAAACTCCAAACATATCCAGGGGAAGAACAAATAACAGAAAATTCATATTTGTCATAAACCAACCTCACTGTAAGAAAATTGCTCTTTGCACCCTGCAATTCATTGCAACAATTGGGACTGGCTCTTTGCACTACAAAAGAGTTTCACTATCTTTGAGATCGTCCCGATGGGTTAAGTATACAGACAGAGGAAGTAAGAAAAACAACATGCGTGATCTGGAATAGAGATTACTGAATGGAGGGGTGTGTACAGGACTAAGAACCAACAACCCTCTGAAAGCTTTGGGAAGCTTAGAGGCTTGAAACCCCTGCATAAAAACGTGGATCAGAAACTTTTAATCAGGGTGAACACATTTGTTCATCACTGATCTCACCTCTTCCCATACACAAGAAAGAGGCAAAGCTTTACACCAGGTGGGATGCATCTCGGTTGGAGACCTGGGCAAACTTTTCCCCAGCAGTATCACTTAACACACAACATCTTCAGGTTTCGCTTATCAAGTACAGCAGCTGGGAACATTATGTCTTTACAATTAGAAAGTCCGGTTTCTGTATCAAAGGACGAAAAATGCTCACGCCCACATCTCTCTGCATTCTTAAAAGCCCATCATCTACTGCAAACTTGTGCAATCTGAATCAGAGATTTCAGAAAGAAATCAGAAAGGAAGAAAGAGAGAGAGAGACGTTTGTGTTTTAAGAAAAAAAAACTTACCAAAAATAACTGAAGTTCTCTAAAGTTGCCCTGAAGTTGAAATAGCCCAGAACACCAGTGCAGAGCCTGCCTTCAACTCTCTCTCTTTCTCACTCCCCCTCTCTCTCCAGCAATTGGAAGGAGGGCTGTGCAGAAATTCAGCAAACAATTTTCCTTCTATGTCGACCGGGGCGTTCCTCACGGGCAGAAAGGGGATGGCTAAGGCTGGGTGAGGCTCGTTGCTATCCCCAAGCCAAAGAGCACTGTCGCAGATTACACAGCCTGTGAAATCCAATCCCTTTCTCTGCTCAGGCAACAGCTGTACGGCTTCAGCTGAGGCAGGAGCAGGGGATAGACCCTGGGCTTGTGGCTGGTCAGGCTTTCCATGCTGGGGGACGCTGAGGAATGTGGGCACAGAGGTTTCTGTGAGCTGCGGGTCTTCTCCCGGCAGCTGCGGGCAGGAGCGCTCACGGGGTGGAGATGCGGGGCAATTTCCGCGGCACTGAAAGTATATGGGATGTGGGCGCCCGCGCAAAACAAACAGCGCTTTTCCTGAAATTCATTCCCAGCCTTGCTTCAGGACATAACTGGGTAATTAGCGTTATATGTATTAGTAAATTCTCATGCAAGCGCGCACACACACAGGATGCAGCCTGTCAGCCTGTCACAACAGCGCGGTTCGAACGGGCTTTAGGGCTGTCCCAGTGTCCTCTCGAAGCTCGTTCTTCCTTGTCACTTTTAGTCAGCTGTTTGGTTCTTTCCGAAAAACCCCCGAATGCTGAGCTGACAGTCCTCAGAGCAAGTGAAGCACTATGGTGGTTTGCAGGGTGGGAGTGCCAGTGCTTAGCGCTGCCTTCACCCTGTGCTGATATTCTATACTTGAGGGAAGCTGCTTAGCACCAGCAGAAATGGATTTCTGAAAATTCCCAGCCCCTCCTCTCACCTGTTTCTATTTCTACACCCCACGTAAAGGAAAGAAATTTCTAATACAGCTGATTCCTCCCTCTCCCAGGAATTCCACGGATCCTTTGCCGACTCATTCCTGAGGCTTTAAAAAAAGTCACAGCAACAGATTTCAGCCCAGGTTTCCGTGTTTCACAGAAGCGTTTGGCTGCTGGTTTGCATACTGTCAAATAAGGGTGAGGTGAGAGAGGGTGAAAAATACAAACAACACATAAGCCGCTCGGGGAGTGTCCTGCAATCGCTCTGGCTGCTTTGCCAACAACCCAGAGCAGGTAGAAAACATTCCAGCCAAAGGAGAAGGAAAACCCCTGTGTTTACAGAGCAGCCGCGTTTCATGTCGAGGCAGATGCTGTGCTGATGATTGTTATGCCCTTGGCTCTGAATAGGTTTCGATACCTGAAATTCTGCAGATGTTGGGTTTCTGGACCCAAGTTTAGAATGGGTGCACATGGTTTCCACAGAGGGCATTTGAAAATCTGAGAGGGAAAACTGAGTATCTCTCTGATTCCGTTCTATGTGGCTACTCAACACAGGCATTTTATGAAAACTGGGTCTTAAGAGAACTACAGTCCTTATATTAAAACCAATAGTGTAACTTGTGCAATTAATGTATGTTATTAAATCTAATTATACATATATATTAATTATAGAAGATCACATATATAACAATCTAGAAATGCGATATGTAATTTCATCTAATTAATACAAACAGTTTTTCAGCACATGAACTGAATAACAATTCAGAAATTGTGTCTATTATATGATTCTATTGTATATCTGTACAAAATATATGATACATAATCACATATAATGTGTGATAATATACTAAATATCTAATCATGTATAATTAATATAAATATGTTGTGAAGCAGTATGCAGTTCCCACGCAACCTCTACCTTGGGAGTGTGGCATCCACATCAAGAATGAAAAGAAGAGGTTGTCTGTAGCCACTGCAGGGAGGTAAGGCTGGGAAGGAGGAAGATGAGGCAATGGGACAGTGTCAGCACAGGGGAAGTGAGAAGGTGGCACATGGAAGTGTTCAAGGCCAGGCTGGATGGGACTTGGAGCAACCTGGTCTGGTGGAAAGTGTCCCTGCCCATGGCATGGGGTTGGAACTGGATGGTCTTTAAGGTCCCTTCCAACTCAAAACATTCCATGATTCTGTGTTTCAAGCAAGATGTCCCACAGCTGCCTCAAGGATGGAGGTGGCCAGAAGCAATAAAGACCTCCTGAGCTGCAGTCAACAGCAGCAAAGTAAACTGAGATGGCCAGGAATGGGAGCAAGACCTTGCTAAGAGCTGGCTCAGGCTTGCTCTGCTGCCATCTCTATTTCCATGCACTGTCTTGAGGACTATATCGAGGTCCAGCCTTTCTGAGCCATCTTACATCCTGACAAACAACATATATTTTTAGAAACAGACATGCAAAACAAGAAGCCCAGCCTACATCATGGATTGATGTGGGCACAGCTCATTTGGGTGCAGAAATTTGGCTCCTAGTTGCTGCAGAGTGAGTGGTGCCAGCAGCAGCACTCCAGCAGGGCACAGGCTGTGGGGTGGCAGCAGCAGTGTGCTTCATCCCCAGTCAGTGCTGCATTTCAGCTGTCTTTGCTGAATATATGGATGGGCGTTGTTTCGATCTTTCAAGAATTTTTAAAGCCCACATGAGACAAAACCCTGGCTAAGTTGAGAGAAGCCAACTGTTTTTCCATAAACCTGGAAGAAATGAGTCTGTTCATTTTCATGGTATTGGGAAATCTACATTCACTGTCCCTGGCTTTTTTCCAGTTTCATCTCAGAACTGAAGGTGTAAGCCCGGATGTCTGAGCTCTGCCCTGCTGCTGTGATTCCAGTGAGGACAACTGCTGTGGTGGAGATTTATCCCCACACAACTTCAAGCCTAAAATCTCCCCTCTTGTCAGCCAATATGGTGCTGTTCTGGGACTACCAAAGTATTTCAATATTATTTGACTTACATGAATTCACAATGCTCACTTGGTTTATTTTTAAATATTTATCAAATCCGCTGTTTGTCTACTGAGCTATTGAAAAAATGCTATCAGACTGATAATTTCCCAATTCACCAAGCAATTCCAGCACAAGTTATTCAGTGGGAATACTCCAAACAGCACTTGTGTTTACTCTTCTTGACAGACATCTAAATATTAAAAGATAAAGCTCTTCAAGTTATGCTGCAGCAATAGTAAAAAATATTCCTCTCTGCTCTACTGCCTTGCCTGGGAGCACCATTGTATCTCACATTTCTTGATCCCACATCTCACCCCCGTGTTACAACGTTGTTTTCTCTGCTCTGTTCACAGGTAAGCTGCAAACACACAATTGAATGACACAAGCTTTATTTTATTAGTGCTATTCACACCCTGACCTGTGCATGGACTCATGTTAGGCTTACGCATAAGGGTGTGCTGCTTTAATAGTAATTGAGAAATGAGATGAAAAACAACGGGAATGTTCTTGTGTTTTGTTTGGCCCAAAGAGAGGGAGACAACATGTTCCATGAGATTATAGTAAAGCATGCTCTGGAGCACAAATTCCTGTAGTTTAGTGGGGAGGATGCAAGGGCGATAATTTCTATTCTTCTTCCTTTTTAGCAACTGTGAATCTTTGGATATTTGGGGGGAAAAATATGAAGCCACAAATTTCCACAACTAGGCAGGACTGGGTTGCAGAGAAGACTAGCTAAAAAAACAAACTTGTCTGCACAATTCAGAAAGGAGTTTAAAAATTGAGGACCTCCAGCTTAAAGAGAAATGGACTGCTAAGAGAAGGAACTGCAGGAGAAAGAAAAAATAAGGGAAAGACAAGATCAATGTGAACTCAAGATGTAGAACAGCGGATGGAGCTGAGCATCAGACTGGCAATGAGAGCAATGAATGGGTGGAGGCATCTGGCCACCAACTCGCAGTCCAAGCCCAGAGGAGGATAAATGTAACATTAATCACCAATTTACAGACATCTCCTATGCTTTGTCTCCCATGACTGCATTTTGTTATGACACAGGAATGTATATATTTATCTATTGCACAGTCAGTTAGTTTGAACTAAAAAGGTATTTAGGTCAGCCATACAAACTTCCTCCAAATTTCTTCTCTTTTGCAATACATAAGCCATTAATTTGATTGATTTGCTTCAATTTTTTTTTGCATAAAACTCTTCCATTTGCAGGTAGACATGCAACCTCACAAACAGAGAGAGAGCCAGGTATGGAAATGAGGGTCCATCACTGCCTCTTTTAAGAAGCCTCAGGGTTAGACTCAAAGACCTCATTCTGAAGTCAGTCAATTCAGATGAGCTCCCCCCAAAAAAGTGAATGGGTGTCATTCATGTATCTTGTAACCTAGCTGAAGTCTGTCCTCCAAACAGATTGGTCTTTTAATCTGAGAATTTACTCAAAAGAGACTCCAGTGTCTACCTGCCCTTGGCAAGTTCTACCAGCACTACCTGCTTGCTGCACTGACACTGAGATGCAACAGGTAATATTTTGTATAGAAAGAGGTTTCTCCTTTGTGAAGATAAGCAAATGTCAACTCCAGGTATCCAGGAATGGAGTACTAAAATGCAAACTCAAGGGAAAATAGCCCAAACAAACCCAGTGAAGAGTTGTCTATTTTCAGAAATTCAAATATTCTCTTTCAGGATGCCTAAATATGTATTTTTTCACTTTAGTGGTTAATATTGTTGCTGATGAAAAAAAAAAAAAGCTAAAAATGCAGATCTGCAACCAGCATAAACAAAAAATCCCACCAACAACAGAGAAAGCATTATTTAGAAATGAAACAAAATGAGACATTTCCAAGAGCAATCCTTTCACTAACAGGAGAAGAAAAAGGAAACTAATTCACCCTGAACAGTTTCTTCTATTTTGTCCGTGGGCATATGCTCCATCTCCCTTTGTCCCCCAAATGCATTTCCACTGGCCCTGACAGTGCTGGCATTGACCTTCTGCAGCCAAAATAGCTTGGACAGAACGAAACAGAAAAACAGGAGCCAGGCAGAGCAAGGGGCAAGGCAGCCATGGCCACGGACCTGGGGGAAAACTGCTATAATTAGCAAAGCTCATACAAAAACCATGATCCTCATGGAGCTGCTGCCTTCCTGCCCTGCCAGTTGCATATTAGATCATTCAGAGCAGAGGGGAACAAAGCCATCGCCTGCAGAACTCTTCACACCCGCTGTCCTGAGGGGTCACCTCACCATCCACAGCCTCCTCCATGCTGCTGGCGATCATCCACCTCCGGACGGTGCTGTGGAGGGCTTTAATTACAATTTAATATTTCCTCAATGTTCCCCACAACCATCTCGTTCCCTTCTCTCTGCTGATTTTAGTTCCCCGCTCAGCTGGAATTCAGAGTTATGTGACCGTGGACCTTTATTATTTCACCATTTCAAAGCCTGTGACATCGTATCAAAAGCAGACGTGGCTCCTCCCTGAAAAGTGAGTATTAGTGACAAATAGCCGGCAGGAAGAAAACCAAAGCATCTTTTCAAGCTGGAAAGTTAGGTGTTAATTACCGGTGAACAACCTGTTTGTACTAGGTGGTAATGCTCAAACACCTGAGAAATAACTCTTTGAAACAAACTGTTTCTCTTTCTGCAAAGTCATTATGCTGCCTTAAGCACTTTTCTTTCCACAGTTTTGGTACTTCTGGATGTCACAAAGTTAGTAAGTTTTCTCGTTTCGAAATGCAGGGGAAAAAGCCCTAAGGACTGTCAAAGTATGAATACAACATTCACAAACTCTCCATTTTCAATCATTTACTGAGTCAGATATTTCTGAAGTACTTCTAAGCATCTGTGTGACATTTATTATGTTTGATCAAGATACCTTTTAACTACCAAACTGAAAGTTGAAGGATGTTGCCACCGATGTGGCATCACATAAAATAATTTAAAAAGATCTCATATAAAAAGCAGACATCAATAAAAGCCAAGTATAATTATTAAATGTAGTAGCTCAGATGCCTTTGAAAAAAGCAGAAGTTTTCCTCTGCTATAGCAAAACGCATTTCAGATGCTACACTGAAAGCTGGGGTCTTTTCCCTTTTCCTTTTTACCAGTTCCTGTATGGAGTGGCACAAACTCTTGCTTTTTGTGGTGATTTGTGACATTCCAGCTGTGGAAATGCTTCTCAGTGAAACCTTGTTTTTCTCTCCAAAGCCTTAAGAACAGTTCTAAAACAGGGATCTTAAAATAAAAGAGTCCTGGCAGATGATCTCACTATGTGCCCTGGGGTTTGCATGGCATTTAGCGAACCACCAGTGATTAGTAGGTTTGTTGTAGGAGTAACTGGGCACTGCACTGAAATAATCCCTTTCTTCTGGCTTGGGGTCCCAATGAAACCTGCTCTTGGTGAGGGAAGGGGTGTAAATATTCACCTGGGGACCTGGCTGTGCCCACACAGCCCCACTCAGGAAAGGGCTGTGTGCTGGCAGTGGCTCTGGGCACGGGGGGACATTTCTTACAGCTATTTGTTTTTTGAGACTGTTTAAACCTAAGCCTTCACACACATCTGGAATACCACCTGTTACTGCATTCCTTGCAGCTGTTTCTGTGTCCTGCCTGGGGGCAGGAGCTGGCAGATGCTGCCTTTGACAACAAGCAGGAAGCCCAGGTGAAGGGGAGAAACAGGAGAAACTCCCTCAAATCGGGAACAAGCAAGCACCAGCTCCTGTCTTGCTAATAAAATAAACTGTTTTCCTCCCGATGATGAATGCTGACCCTGTTTTGTCCCTCCGTTGCAGGGGCACAGAGGCAGTCTGGGGATTTAAGGAGGGTATTTCACACACACAGGGGTTGCTGTGTGTCCATGGTTGGCACACACCACCGTGGAAAAACAGGGTCAGTGCTGCTGCTGTGCCTGAGACTCGGTGTGCATCTTCAGGGCGTGGGCTGGGACAGAGAAAGGACTCAGCAGATGACAATGGGGCTCAGTGTTTGCTGTAGGATGTCAGCAACACAGCAGGGCTTATTTCTTAATGAAGTGAGTCACTTGATTGGTATCAAGTATCTGTTAAGTTGAGTGATGGGGTGGATCCAAATGTTAGAGGACCTCGTTTTAAATATACCATTCACCACTCTGGACTGGCTTGCACTGTGTAAACAACATCAGTGAGAGATGGAAATACATTAGGTTAATTCCATCTGGGGTTTCGAAGTCTCCTGCTTCCTCACAGAGCTGAGACTGATTTTCCAGCAACGCAAAATTCACCTCAAAGCCCTACAGCCCACCACACACACACAAAAAAAAAAAAAAAAAAAAAAAAAAAGTCTTCCCTTGGAAAGGGGAAAGCTGGAAGTACAGGGTAAATAAAATCAGATAATCAGCACAGTTATCTGACTTCTGCACTCCAGCTTACTCAGCTGAACTGGCTCACTGGTGCCCCAGAAAGGAAAACCGTGGGAAGCAGCAGCCAAGAGGGAGTAAGAAAAGGAGTACTCCTTCCACAATGCATTTGTGATGCCGTTGGCTTTATCCTGTGCAGTTCCTACAGCTGGAATTAAATCCTTGGGCTTTAAAGGTCTTGGCACATGTATGTCAGCATCCCGGGGCTGTTTGGTTTCAGGCCTTGTGATCCTGTTTGCTGTCACTGAAGTCAGCCATAGTATTGCCTGTGACTTTTAATGGCAGCAAGTTGACCCCTTTAATGCTTCATTCCTGACTTTCTCACTCTGAAGAGCAGAAGAAACAACGGGAAACAACCTCAGTCAGGGGTGAGAAATACTTCATGTTGTCTTTTTCACCAGTCAGTGCCAGAGAAGAGTAAAATATTACTGAAACTCCTGGACTCCTCGATATACACCCAGAAATTGAACTTAAACATTGATTGATGCTGCTGGCAGAGAAAATCAGCTTGATAAGTAGGAATAGGATTCCCTTGGGCTCTGCTGAAGTGCTCAGTTGTGAGGTAGCCTTTATGTGTGAAGAGCAGAAGGAGCCTTCAGGAAGGTACCTGTGACACACTGAAATCAACCTTTCCCCACCTCTGCGCTGCTGCCTTTGAGTTCAGCTGCCAGCCACTTGGTTGGGTGAAGAAACCCAGTGTGTAATAATTAATTCCCCCTAATTTGACAATGATGCTAATGGTAAACAAGGTCACTGTTCAGTCTTGCACAGCACACGGTGCTGTGTTGGTTCTGGCTGCAATTGCCAATAGATAGGAATCAATGAAGTGAGAGAGAATAGCAGAATAGCTTTTTTTTTTTTTTTTTTTAAGGGAGACATTACATGTATTGTGGAGTTTTGACAGCAGAAGTGCTCTCAGTTGCTGATGCAAGCCCTGTGAATGTAGGCTGAGAAGAAAGAGCCCAAAATGGGTCAGGAGCAGAGAAGAGCATTTATTCTGAGATCACAGCAAATTGAACACTGCCAGCAGTGAGTCCTGTTCTTCCACAATCTGTCATCTCACACAAGTGCTTTCAGTCTTTCTTTGCTTGTAAATAAAAGTATTTTATTTTTCTGAAAAGGTACTGAACACATTTGGGGAGTAGGAGAACTGAATCTTAAAGATTTTTATACAGTGTTCATGAAAGGCCTTGAAAAGCTAAATCAAGAATTACTGAGTTTAGCTTTTTCTTTGTCTTGTTTCAAATAAGAAGTTATGTTATTAATGAAAAGAATCCCAAGAAGTACCTGGATTGACCAGTGACAAAATACAACAGAAAAAAAAAGAAGGGAGAGGGGATGTAGTTCTACTGTTTTCTACCTCATGCTTGGTCAGCTTATGTTAGCTTTTAAATACCTTTCTTTCTAAAAAAAGGGGGGAAATGTCCTTAGAAGTTTCTTTATTTAAAATGAGTATTCTCATGGATGAATGGTTAAGCCAGAAGTTAGTGGAGAATTTAAAAAAATGTATTTTTTATCCGCTGTTCAGCTCTTGCTCAACAAACTCAAACAGAGGCTGTCATGCTCCTCATGGTATCACTTGGGTGATCCTTCCTGCTCACATGGCCCTGAACTCCCTCCAAGCCCCTCTGGCAGCTGCAGGATCCTGCATGGACTGGGCTCTTGCATTCCCACGTGCACATCCCAGCCTATGATTCTGAGTAATACGAGTGACTCAGGAAACAAACACATGTGACACCTCACAAGCAGCTCTGTGAAGGCTTCCAATTTCACACTAAACAGACACATGATTCATCACCTTCTTCTGCTCATGGCTTCCCATGTAAAGAGTGGTTCAGTTGAGCAGCACTGGCCCTACGTATTGTCAAACTAAAAATCCTGGCTTCAGGAAACTATTCCAAAAATTCAACAAATATAGGACGGAGGAAAAGGTGTGATAGGGAAATAGAAAAGCAGAACTGCAAGCATCACCTGCTCAAGTCTGATTTGTTAGTCCTTAGTGGTATTTTTTGATGCAAGAAGAGAAGCAAGTTATCCTTTAAGCAGCATCCATGAATGAGAAGGATGCTGAGTGTGACAGCACAGGTCCTGCTTGGGAAAACAGCACGGGGTCAGCCCTCGGGCTGCCTTTTCCTTTCACTGAGGGCAATGAAAGTGCTCAGAGTGCCTTGCGATAATCTACTGCCTGGAGCCCATTTCCATCTGCAATTGTTAGCACGGCTGAGCATTGTCCCTGCGTTACAGGAATCACCCTCACTCCGGGCTCTGCTGCATGACTCAGCTCCGAGCGCTATTTCGGGTGGCAGAGGGGAGAAGCTGCCAGGCTGGCATCCCCTCCTGTTCCCTTTGTGGAAATAGGATGTGGCTCTGCACGCCAGGCGTTCGTGCTCTGCGAAGTGTCTGAAGGGATTACACGGAGCAGAGCTGTAACTACGCTCTGATGTTGCTGATGTATTAGAAATGATCCATTATTCATCAGCATGAGGAAAGCCAGAGGAATGGAAAACTAAAACGTGAAACTAGTGAGCACAGAACCCGAGCAAGTGATTCATGTTGTGTGGAAAACGGGCCTCACTGGGTGTAGGTCTGTAGTGCTGTGGAATTAAGCACAACTACAGGGGCTAATAATTTATCTCATTTACAACAATATTTGTCTTTCTCTCGGTCCTGAAAAATGCCTGGGCACGGCATGTGCACCATGGGTGAGCCTTCACTATGTCTGCTTCCCCAGCTGCCTTTCAGCTCCCACAGATGGCAGAGGGAGGTGGAATTCTCTTCTTCCCCCATGAGCGGGGGATAAGGGGGCAGAGCAGGTTTTGCTTAGCATGCAAACCCAATACAACAGCAATTAAACCAGATTTGATTTGGTTTGTATTCCCTCTCATCTGCTGGGTTCAGAGGGTTTCTTGTTCACTCTCTGTTCTGAGCCCCTCTCATTGGGGAGTTCAGTGAGAAACATGAACACCAGAACCTTGCTTCCTGCAGAGCTGCAGGAGGAGCTGGAAGGGCACATTGCAAGAGGGTTCTCAGCTCTTCCACAACCCCCTCAGAGACAGCTTTCTGCTTGCCTTGCTTCCATCATTTTCAGCTCCAAGACTAATTCTGGAAACACATCCATAATGCTGTGGCCTAAGACTATTCTTTCCCTGCATTAGAATATTTTTATAGTCCATTTTGCCAAGGAATCACAACAGAAAAGCTGCAGATTGGCTTTTCTGATAATTCTCTCACTCCTTGCTGAAAAGTTCCTCTCATCATTCTGCTGAACAGGGAAATTTCAACAGTGAAAAGCAAATGAAACAATTTATATTCAGATATAAAATTCTCACTCAAAGAGAAATGGATTTTTCTTTCTCTTGGGAAAAGAATTAATTTCCTCTCCTGGATTTTGAACTTTATTCCTTTCTTACAGTTCCTTTAGTGAGAACTGAAGGACCCATTAACTATCTCCAAACTGATCATGCACCACAGAAAACCAGAAGCCCTTGGAGGCTATGGGAAGTCCCCAACCAACAAACTGAGACTTTAAAACTGGTAAAGGAATGAAGAAGTGAAACATCCCAAATGCCCAATTAGTCAGTTTTATTATCGTATTGTGTGTGGTCTCTGTGAAAATCTGGCCATGTCTCACAAACTCTGAGACCATCAAAAAGATGTTGCATGTGCATAGCCCATAATAAAGCTATTAGAAACCCAAGAGAAGGTTTCTAGTGTGAGTCATGATACTCAGGAAGAGATGAGGCAGGGCAGCCAATTCACTTTTAAAGAGCAGCATGAGCCCAGTGCAAAATCAGCAAATCCAGATGACCTGGATGTTGCACACCGTGTTTTATTTACAGCCTCAGAAATGCCTAAATCTCAACCACACTGCAAATCTAACTCCCTGCACTGCTTTGGAGGAAGGAGGGACAGTGCAGAGGCAAGCAACAGCTTCCAAGATTTATCTGCAGTCTGTAGCACCCACCTAACTCTCCAGTAAACTTAGGGAGAGGAGGACCAAGGGTTGTGAGACAAAGCAGTGAGGGCATGGATGAATTGGTTCACAGTAACTGCACAGAGAAACCTTGGTGATACCTTAAAAGACATCTTGGGAAAGAGATTAGTTTCAGGCACAGCACTAATCTTTCATTTTCTTAGTTTACAATTTTTAATCTCAAGGAGCTTTTGACGTTTTAGAAGGGAGCAAGTTATAACAGAGCAGCACTGCAGAACACCCTTGGGGTGCCTACAAACCAGAACAGGTTTGGGAATCTGCAGCTCAAAGCCCACAGTCGTCATCCAGGGAGCTGTGAAAAGGAAAGTTATCCTGCCAGATGTTACCTAGAGCCTTCCTGCAAGGCTGCCCAGTAATTTTAAGAAGCAGCCACTTTATGAAGGACAAACTGACCAGAACCAGGCAGAGCAGAACAGAGCCAGGGCCAAGATGGAGAGAACATTGGGTATGCACTGCAGATGGAGCCAACAGGAGACAGACAGGAGCCTGAAGCAGCCCTTCCTTCCCAACCATGGCAGTATTTTCTTAGTTCAATGGCCCTGCTTGTTCCCTGCTTAAAAACTTCACTGTTTCTGGACAGAACATGTCCTTACCAGGAACACCCCATCCCTGGGGGCAGGGGAGGATGGCAGCACATCAGCCTCTGCTTGGGATCAGTCCTGCAGATGGTAGAGGTGGAGAGAGGAGACAGCAGGCAGGAACTATGGCAGGGTGGAGGCACCTAATCAAGGCTGAGCCTAGGAGAGCACATCTTCACCTGGACTGAACGAAAAGTGTGGTGGAAACCTCCAGAGCTCTTGGAGCAATACAGAAGAAGCTGGAATTTAATGTGTGGTACAAGGAGGAAGTGATGGTTGGAGAGATGGGTCTAGGGGGAAACAGTCCTCTCAGGAGTGTAGCTAGGATTTCCCCCTCGTGCATTTTCTGCCCACCACAACCACATTTCACAAATTCTCTAGCACACAACTTCATAGGGAAGGGCCTAGAGGAAGAATTTGAGCATCTCTTAAGAGAGAATGAAGAAATTGGGTGGTAAGATTTCTCTAGCCAAGGTGTCCCCAGTGATGACCAAACAACACAATTCCCATTTTAGACCCCAAACGTTCAAAAAAAAAGTCAAGAACAACCGACCAATATACAGAAACCCACAGCTGGTGATTTCAAAACTATTGTTATTTCCCTGGAAAGCCTGGAAATCTCTGACTGCTGAGCAAACAATTTTCACTCATGAAAGATTTAAGCTTTTACAAAATGGCACTTTGCCAGCAGGAAGAAAGGTGGTGCACATCAAAAATGCTGGTTTTAATTTAGGCTGCACCTGCTGACCCTGACCTGGTGACAGATGGAACACACTGAACATTTCATAACACATAAATACTTCGTCTCTCTGCACAGGATAGACTCAGGATTTCCCACAGCATGATACATTGAACACCCACCCCTTCTCCTGTACCTTCTGGCATCTCACAAGGCAACTGAAAGCTGATTTCAAAGCTACTGCTCCTGCCTGGGGGTCCCATAGCCCTTTGTATCCTTTTGTCTTTAATTTCAAAAGGCACCATTGTCTACTCATTCTGAAAAAAAAGATATGCCTCAAGTTTAGACACATCCATAAGTTTGCCCATCTCATCAGTGATCACAAGCAATGAAGGACAAGAACAGTTGGTAGAAATAAGAGTGTAGTTGCAGGCTTTTGCAACAAGTCACACCTTCCCTCTAACCTCTAGGCTGAGAAATCTGTGCACCCTCCAAGTCTGGAGAGGTGTCAGTCAGACTGAGTGTACTGAAAGCCAGTATGGGTAGATGCCTGGTTTAGGACCTTTCCATGATCCTTTGAAGTATCCACACAAGAGAGAGCAGCAAGAATTACGAGAAAATTGACACCCTCAAGCAAAGACAGACTTTTATTCTGAAAAAACTACTTAAATGCAATCTGCTGCTGTGTAATATATATGCCAGAGGGACAAAATATGGTGTAAAGTAAGATCTCAGCAAGCTGAGATCCAGCTTACATATTTGGCCTGTTTAATCCAAGGATGAAAATAATTACGCAAAGTCAGTCTAAGCAATCCCAGAAGGATTTGAACATATGAAATACAGTCACTGCAAGAAGCGGAAGGAAGGGAGAGCTTCACCAATTTCAGTTCCCCTTGGCTTTCCTCTGCTTGTGTGTGAATTTGGCCCAGAAAACTGTCTGGCACTGGGGATGGTGATCATTCATCCTTTTTATTTGCACAAGAATGTGGGAAGGGCTTAGAAAAAGCTCCTCTTCTCCCATCTGGGGACCTGGGTGGGTGCCAGTTAAGTTCAATGATGCATAACCATTTCAAGAAGCTCCTTGCCACTCTCTATTTTGCAGACATTTGTAAAGAAAGCAAATGTACATGCCCCAGCAGCGTGTTGGTTGCTCTGTCAGGATAGGGGGTATCCTACTTTTCTCTGCTTGTCATGACAGCAACACCAGGCAAAAAGGAAATAAAACCAGTTTATCATCTTAGCCTACACATCCAACAAGATTTTCAAACCCCAGCAGCTGGGGAAAAGAGAGAGAAGAAACTTAACACACAGGTAAGAAAGTCTTGATGTGGTGTGTGCTCAGCGAAGCAAGAAACTGCATCTTCTTGAGGGCACCAGGTGCCTCTCCTCCCTCCCATCAGCAGCCAGGCAGAGGAGGCAAAGCAAGGCGATGTGCTGCAAGAAGCGAGCTCCTACCTGGAAGCCGTGGGCAGGTTTCGGTCCCGATCTGCCGGCTGACAGCTGTCCCTGCTGGGCTGGATGAGGTGCTTTGGGTCATTCATGGCCCAGGAACCAGGGTGGGGCCAGCGGGGAGGTTTTGGCTCCAAACCCCGCCCCGCACCATGTGAGCTCTTCAGGGCCAGGTCTTCCCAAAGGGTGCTGCTGTGTCCCATGTCCCTCCTGAGGAGCCTCTCTGCGTGTTGAGCGGCAAATTGCAGCCAGCCTGCCTCGCCTTTGAGTGCTCGCCAAGGCTTTGTTTGTTTTCCCTTCTGTTTCAAACATCCTTTGTGCCTTTCTGGCTCAGCTAATTAGCTGCAATGCTCAGCTTCTCCGGTTTTTAAGGGCTGCCCAATTAATAGCTGGTCAGACGTGGACTTTAGAGCCTGGGCTGAAGCTGTGATGAGACAGGGAGGTGGTCTCTGCCTGTGGTGGGTTCATCCAGCTGATGCACAGAACATCAGGGAACACACGGTGGCTTGGGGTCAGTGTCACAGTAGGGTTTGTACCTTGGTGTCTGCAGTGTCCTGCAGGCAAAACTGCCACATCTTTGCTCCTGGTCCTGCCACAGATCACTGGATTAAGGTAACAAGGGAAGCCTTCCACACCTGCAGTTGCAGGAGGGGTGGCTGGGGCATGGAAAGGATGCTATGAGCTCATTGGTGCAAGGGAACATCTCCAGAGCATCCTCAGCAGTTATAAAGGGTGGGAAGTCTGAGAAAGAGACACCTGGAGAATGGGAGAAACTGCTCTGAGACTGCTCAGAGGGAGAGGTAGGAGAAAGACAGAAAGGCCATGTATAGCCAAGAAAATCAGGAAGAAAAGCAGCCTTAGATACTTGGAGTCATTCTATCAGATGGACCATCAAACTGTATTTTAAAGGTTTGTCTGAGCTTGACTGTTCTTAGAGCTCTGTGATGTCACTTATCTTTACCTACCACAAGGCAGTCTGTCCAGGGGTTAAAATGCAGTTTCCAGCCATGTGGCAGCCTGTTGTAATCTGCCTCTATTACATAACCCAGCAAATATTTTGCTAAAGTTCAGTTTAATTGCAGGATTGATGGTGGTGAGAAGCATGTTCTCCTTTATGAATTTTTCCCCTTTGGAAATCAGGGTAGTGACATGCAAATGGCAGCTTTTTCTCTGCTTGCCTAATTCAGTGGCCAAGCAAAGGCACTGTGTTCCCCCTCATACCAGTCATATTCTGCTTCTCAAGGAAAAGGTTAACATCTCTCCTTTCCCTACTTCTCCTGCTGTGGCACATACCAGAGATCAGAATGCAAGAGACAAACATGACACAAGTCAAGCAAAGAACTGGAAATAGGGTAGGGAGGAGGTGAGTTATCCTTAGTCCAAATTAGGTGGAGCCCAGCTATTCTTGTGCTGTTTTGCTAAGGTCACTCTGGATTTAGTGAGGACACAAAGGGGAAGGGAGGGAGACAAAAAAAGTTTTGTTATTTAGCTTTTCCCTGAGTCTGTTTATAGGTTGCTTGGCATCATTACATGATCATTCATGGCAAAGTTTTCCTAGGTTGTTTTCCTCCTCCTCCCTTTAATGCCACTGTTGTCTTTCTGATAATGCAGGATCTGTGTGGCTCTTTCCAAATCTCATGTTTTCTCCTGCTCCTCCTCCTGTTGCAGGGATTGAAGCCCATCCCTCCTTCTCTCTTATCATATTGTTGGCCCTTCTGTTTAATACAGAGAACAGCTGTTTAAGGTTCAGAAATGCTGACTGTTGGGCCAGATCACCAATTTCTCTCTTCTTCACAACACCTTCAGATCCAGCTCTTTCAGATCCATGCTGACCCACCTTTGCTATCTTTTTCCATACCTTCTGTTTTAATCCTTTTTGTTTTTCCAATCATAGCTTTAATCCCCTTTTACTAAAGCTTTCTGCAGTCCAACTACCTCTTCCAGTTAAACTAGTGTGAATCCAGAGTAAATCTGCTGGTGTAATTGGGATCATAAGATATGAGGTGACTGTGTGTTCCAGGAGCCAGAGCCAAAACCAATGTCACCATCATCAGCATCTTTCTCGCCATTGTTTCCAATATCAAAGAGAGATTGTAGTCTGGGAACGGTGATACCAATCATCAGACTTGGAGTTAAGTTGCATAATTTGCCTACTTCAACCTTCTCCAGATGCTTTTCAGCCATTAATTAAGTATAGGAGCCCAACAAAGACAAGGTTATCATTTTCAGGGTGAGGCACTAAGAAGGCAGCAATGTTCTCAGAGGTATATATGAAGAATCCCCCTGGCTCTGTGGCAAAATCCCACATTGATTTTATTGGCTCCAAATCAGCAATAGGAGTCCAAAGAAAAGTCCTCATCTCTTGTCCCTGTCCTACCAGAATGTTGACCCCACTGGGAAAAAATGGGTGCCACAGAATGGGTGCTGAGTCTTTCCTATGCCATGCTTGTGCCAAATTTGGGGTTGGTGTTTTGTTGAATAGTGTTGAATGATGTTTTTTGAATAGTGTCAGAGGAAATATAAATGTCTGTGACAAGCCACTGCATGTGGCATTGGTTTCACTGGGGCTATCACATTTCCCCTTCCAGCCCATGGCAGCAGACTTCCAGGTCCCTCAGGATTTGGGGATGGATTTCCCTCTTTCATGCTACTGCTGTGTCCCAAAGGGATTTATTGATGTTGATCATCAGGCCAAGCTAAGCACTGTTTAGTGCTGCCAGACCTTGAAAACAAAAGTGTGGAGAACTTGATCTGTTCTGCATTCACCCACATTCACAGCTCCTCTCCTGAAACACGTCTGATGCCATAGTAGCTTAAAGCATTCTGCTTCATGCTGTGTGTCATGAACTTTACAAAAAAAACCAGAAGCCTGGAAAACTTCCCAGACTGTGCAGTGCATCTCTCTTTTGTGAGAGAAAAGGGTGAAGGTGGTAGGGTTGTTTCCTTTACTTTCCTTGGCCCACAGGTGTGCATCATATTCTCACACTGGGCTAGTCTGCTGGTCCATCCCAGCTGTGTGTTTCATTAAAAAAAGTTTGTATTGAGGTGAGATGGAGAACCCTGTGGCCATGAAGGACAGATGAAACAGTTTTGTTTCTTGCCTCTTATGTATTCTATGAACACAGCATTAAGTGCAGGTAAAAGAGTGCATGTGTAATGAAACTGTGAAATTTACAATTTATTTGCTAGCATTAATTTACTGATATTTCTCCCACAGTAATTCCAACAACTGGCTAGATTTTTTTTTTTTTTTTGGTACAGCCTGTTCTGACAGAGGAAGACACACTGATAGAAATCTAATGCTAATATTGTACTAAAGAAAACTGGAAGCCCAGCCAGGACTAATTACTCCAACCTCAGACCTGGCTGCTATCCCCTTAACGAGGCTCTGTGCAGGCACTCGGGCTGGCAGGGTTAGTAGGGGAACAAACTAATGCAGAAACAGGATTGAAAGGTTACACTTGTGCAACTCTTATGGCCCTTTGTCAGAAAATGTTATGCCAGCAAGTTTGGGTATGTAGACACTACTATTTAGTAGTAGTATCGACAACTAGTAAGCACAAAGGGTTAAGGCTAGAAAAACCATGATTTTGTGGGCATTTGCACACTCATCTGTGTCTCATGACTGAAAACAGTTAAGTAATTGTATTACCATAAAGGCAGCGGTGTATCCTTGAAAGATGGTTTTTCCTTTGGCATTTGAGAGTTTGGTGCCTTCATTTCCTAGGGTGAGCAGGCTTTAGCATGAGCTGGCCAGGATTTAGGAAGCTCCCTCTTGCAGAATACCAGCTCCATGTGCTGTTTCTTTCACAGCAACACTGGCCATAGGACCTCTTCATTATCCCCTCTCTGCACCTCCTGCACTGCCACATCATCCTGAAAGGTGCACTCTCAGTTAGACCAGGGAGAAAATAACCCTCCTGCAACCTCACTGCCAACCAGAATCCCATGGGGATATCCCACTGCTCACTAATGCAGCCCCGAGCACCCCACACAGCCAGGTTACTCATGGTGGCTGCACTGACAGAGGCCACAGGACAGACGAGCTGGAGATGGGACTGTGGTTGGGACAAGGATGAGTGGCACTCTGCCATGGGAAACACGGAAATAAGGAAAACACAATGTCCATCTGCACAGGGCGCTGGCACTGGGTCACCATGCCTGTTGCAAGCTTGGATCCAGAAGAATTTTGCAGCCACTCCTCTGTATGGACAAGCCCAGCCTGGCTGTTTGTGTGACTGTTTGTCTTGGCAGGAAATCCCCACGTTGAACCACGGGTGTCATTTATCTCTGATAGTGGCAGCGCTCGCCAGAGCGAGGAGCAATAGCAGCAGCACCCTGGAGGCCCTGCCTTGTGGGGGCTCTCCCTGGCCTTTGCTTTGCATTCCTCCACCTCTCACACAGTAATGAGGGCCCTGGAAAAGAGGCTGCTGCAGCCAGAGTGCCTTGGACAGAAACAGATGGTGCACAAAATGCTGGGCAAAATGCACCACACTTTGGTGCCCGGGGAGGAGCGCGCTACCAAAGCGGACTTGAGATGTCTGTTGGTTCTCCTTCCTTCTTGAAGTTTTGAAATGCAGCAGTAAAGCAAAAAACAACATTTTCCAGCTGGTTTTGGTTTGCTGCTGGGGTATGTCCATTTCTCACATGAATCAGAAGCTGTGGCAAACACAATGTGCTGTGCCTCTGATGGGTACATACCATCCCTGTTTCTTGCAGCTTGATGGAGAACAGCAAATGCTTCATTGGGCAGGGGATGGACAAAGAAAGCCTTGTTGCCTGTGGGGTTCTGTCACGGCGATGTTTCTTTTCCACTTGTGCTCATAAGTCACCAAAGGGCCCATGCATGCCCATTGGAAATAGAAGTGTGAAACTAATAACTAAAAATATAAACTCTGGAGGGAGGAAGATGAGTCAGGAGGGAGGGAAGACCGAGAGAAGCCAGAGGGATGCAATTTACTGAGCCTGATTCATGATGCTGGCAGGGAGCTCTCTGCCAGAGCCAGATGAATCAGATTCCCTTTCAGTCTATGCTGGCACTACAGTTATTTTGGTGTCACCATGGGTAGAACAAGAGTAGGTATTGGGAAGCATTACTGGGCAGAGAGTGAGTGTGTGCTGAAACTGAAACAGCTTGTCATCTTAACATTATACTCACTGAATGAAGTAAAAGGAGGGAAACTGAAAAATGGTGGTGTGTCAGGTCAGAGCTTCTCCTGAGAGCCAGCAAGGGTTTTTTTCACCCAAGTTGGGTGTCTGGCTCCTACAGGTTTGTTTATCTCTGTCTCTTGATAGGGCCGGAATAGATGCTGTTGCAGCTCATAGCCAAACATCTTGAGAAAATATTTCTAAGAAAAAAAGCAACTGAGCAGACATTTTTGTTTAGATCCTCAAAATTTGTGGAACATATTCAGCAGCTCATATGACGGAATGGACACGAAGCCTTTGTCGTGGCAGACAAGAACAGAGGAGACGGGATGTCACTGTGCTTGTAGGGTTTTTCTGGATGTCACAGCTTGCAAGGGAGCCCTGACCAGAGACTTCCACAGCTCCAGCTAATTTCAGGAGCCCATTTGTGTGTTATTCTCACACAGTGCAAAGATCAACCTGGCACCTGAGAAGCAGCAGTCTTGTGGTTCAGGTGTCCATTCAGCAAAGGACTGAGGTATGTGTTTTATTTTGACCCCATGTTCCAATCTGGTGGCAGTCAGGAGGCCATACACACTTGCTCAAGTGTCTTATTGAAAGGGGTCTGTTAAAAATGGCCATTAGCTTCTGGGGATTTAGATCTTGCCCCAGAATAAGGTAAAGAAAAGGTTTAGAAAATATTTGTGCTAGAAAGACTTTGTATTTTGGGATTTGGCCAGTTGCCACAGTTTGCTGATGGAGATGTTCTCTTCTTCTACTTATTTGTTGTTCTGACTCAAAAATTATCCATGAAAACATGTTCATCAACAACTGCAAAACACTCCCAGCCTCCTCCAGATGTCAGATCCAAGTGCATGCCTGCGCTTGCCTGGCTAATAAAGAAAACTGGCAAAGTTTTGTTTATCTGTTTCTCACCTGTGTCATTATGACAGTCAGCTAAAGCAACAGCAGATGAATATAGCCGGCAGAGACAGAAGCTTACAAAACCAGCCTATTTTTAGCCAGCCAGCCTTCCTTCCATGCTGTGGAGGAAACGAGGCATTTAATATGCACTGCTTGATGTGGGATCCATGGTGTGGTTTTCCCCACCCTTGCTCAGATGATCCTGCCTCATCACCACGCTGATATTCCTTCCTCAAACCCATATCACATGCCTGGGCAGCCAGCCAGCCTACCTGTCTGAGAAAAACACAGCTGCTTCTCCCTGCCACACCCTGAGCTCTGAGCATGATAACCCATTGTCGAGAAACATCAGCAGCAACTGTTTGGAAAGCAGATTCCTGTCAGATTTCACATGCAACCATCTTTCCCTGCCTCATCCTTTCCCAGCAGGGATCTTGTTGTAGGTGCCATGGTCCTGATCCTGCTCAGCACCTCCCAGGCTCTGGGGTCTGGTTGGTCCCATGCCTGACCCAGTGTGGGAGATGCTCCTCTTACATGTCACCCACCACAGCATCCTTTCACACCACCAGAAAACTGGTACCAAAGAAATACCAACCCATGCTCATGGCATGGGAGAATTTTGTTTCCTTAGCCAAAACAAAAACCCCCCCAAAAAAAAAAAACCCGAACCCAAACTTTTTGTTAAGCAGTGAGGAAAGCCTCATTCTGTGGAGTGCTCTGCTAGTGTTCTGGTTGTATTTGTTTCTATTAGGTAGCACCTAGAAGTCCCAAGAATGTCTCTGCTGTGGTAAATAGAAAGAGAAGAGCGAGCCACAAAACTAGTTTGTTTGCTAAACAAGTAAATCTGTGCAGGCAGACAAACATTAAGAAAATGCTACTACTGGAAAAGTCACATAAAAGAAAATATTTTCACCAAAACTATGTCATAAATCATATTTAAATACTGTCAGAATGTAGTCCTAAAATATTTGCTATAACCTTATAGCAATTCAATTAGTTCATCTAATCATCAGGTAACAAGTAGAGCGTTGGACTGTATCTTTTGTTGGGTGGAGAGATATGAGTTATTCCTTGAGTTGTCTCCTTGATTCCAACAAGGCAATTTAGGCAATAATAGGGCTCAGACTCTGACAAGCAATTTCTGACTTTCCATTGTTATGGAAAATATAATCCTAAACTATTTACAAAAGAAAACAGAAATAATCAGGCATTAAAAAAAAAAAAAAGGTGCTCCGCTTTTAGACTATCAAAATGTTTACAGCCCATGTTCTGTAGATTATAACTTCTACCAGAATAAATAGCAAGGAAATTTATTGCAGAATATAGATAAACATAGTTTTTTTGTATATTTTAGGGAGAAAAAGATACCATAGAAATTTCAGATTCTTGGCATTTTTGTAGACACAACTTTAAGACTACAAGTTGCTTGTTTTAAAACAGGTCAATCTCTGCATAAACTAAAGAGCAGATTTGTAATTTATTGATACTCTTCCACCAGCTAAGCACTGTTTTGCATTACTCTTTAAACTCAATCCTCCAGTCATCACTGTTCTGCTTCAGCGATATTTTATATTAAAATGTGTATCTTTTCCCCTTTAAAAAAAAAAGTTAAATTGCCAATCTCCTCCTGCTCTGCAGTAGGGAAACCCAGGAAAATAAGCCCTTCTTACAAAGTGTCATGTTGTCCAGCCAACAGACCGAACACAGAGCACAGGACACGATGAATTTGCAAACACACACTGCACGGCACAGCTTTAGCCATTGTAAATGCCGGGTGGATTGGATCATGCAGGAATCCTGCTACCCTGAGAAATGAAGGGCAAGCTCGTGAATTACGGCATGCAACCCGAAAACAGGTCATTTAGGCACAGCGTGAATTTAATTTGTTTACAAAGTCAAAGGCTTCTTTAAGCATAGCTCCGACATGTGCAGGAAAGTTTAGAGGAGGTAACGGCAGGGTTTTCTTAACTCTATTTTTCCTTATCTGATTCATGCAGCATCAGAGAAAGCCACACCCCAGCAGTTGCAGGGTTTGCCTGGGAGGCTGAGTCGCAGCGAGCAGAGCACAGGAAAGCAGAAGCAGAATACAGAAAAGTATAGAAAATGTAAGCCCACCACTGGCTGGAGATCCTTGCCAGTTAGGAAGAACTAGATGAAAGCAGTCACACATCTTGGTAGATTATGGTGGTACAGCAATAACAACAGAGGAAAACTTTGTCTTTTCAGAGGATCCCGGTGCAGAATCAGTCCCAATCCGGAGGAGGAGACGGAGACTTTGTGATTCTGTGCTGCAGGAAAAGTGCAGCTAGACTGAAACTAAATGCTGACACACTCCTCAGCCTCTCACTGAATATACATCCTTGGATGCCAACCAGATTATTCCGGGCTGCCCCGCATTGTATTATGCCTCAGTGATCACTGCTTGCAGAGCTGGAGTTCAGGTCATTGCAGAGAGAGGAGTGGTGAGGATGCTCCTCGCAGAGTCTGAGCACACTTAGGGAGATTGATGAAGGCTGCCCGATTGGCTGCTGCACTCCCCAGGCTCCAGCAGAGAGGCCAAGCTGACACGAGAGCACAGCAGCCTCCTGCTGATGGAGCGAGCCAGGATGGGGCTGGGAAGTGTTCTGCATGCCTCCCTGAGCAAATGCAGAGAGGCATGCAAGGAGGGTGAGCAGACCCTGGGATTTTCCCTTGCCTGTGAGGCAAAGCCTGACACAACTTCCCCCCAAAACCAGCAGAAGGGAATTCCACTCATCTGCTTAAAATCACATGCTTAAACCCTGGGCACTCAGCAGAAGAAGGGGTTTGGGACACATCTTGGAAATAAACTTTCATTCGTGGCCAGACACCACCACCAAGAATGAAAAAGAACAAGATATAAATCATACCTAGACTTTCTGCGTTGAACTTATAATGCTCAGATATTTCATGAGTAATCTTTAAAATACAGGGAAATCATGCTGCCCATTCCACCTGTAACCAGCCTGGGGCCAAAACCAGCTGCTGTGCAAGAATGTGTGTTGGGTCTGATCCAGTGCCCTCTGACATCCATGGGACAAGTTTCCCTGATCCTAGTGGAAGGTGAGGAGAGAATGAGAGCAGCCAGCATGAGCCAGGAGGCCAGTGCTGCTAAAGACAGGGAATGGGCCCACATCATCACCCCTTTTCTGGCTTTTTTTCTGGCTGTGAGTATGGCAGTGGCATTGGTAAGGAGCACAGGGCAGGTAGGAACCTCAAGGCTTCAGGCTAAATTTGGCTTCCTTGGCATTTATGGCAAGAAAGGCAACATGTGTGGTTGCACTGCTTCTGGCATCCACCTTAGATCATGCCTAGCCCTTAGTTCATCTTGAGGAGCATAACCCCCATGGCACCAGTTAGCTTGGCCCCACCAGCTGTGTGGGGATTTGGTGCCTCAAAGATCACAGGAGAGGTGACTCCCACATAAGTCAGGTCTGTGGACTTCTGAGGCCAGGGTTCAACTCCCACAGCTTTAGATGACTACAAAATAAAAGGTCCATGCTGTGTCCCACTGTAGTCAAAGGACTGTAGTCATCCTACCACGTTTTGTTAATTGTATCTCTAACATTTATATTCTGCTGACTGTGCCTGATGGCATAAATTCTTGTGAAGCAGAGTGAATCCAAGGCCCCCAGCTTGTCATGGCTCAAACATGGAGAAGATGGATCAGAAGACAGAGTGGTGACTCAGGGATTCTCTGTGCACATAGGATGTGGTTTCTCTCTATTTGCAGAATCAGCTGATCAAGGGAGCAGTGTGGCATCTGACAAGTGAATTATTCTTAGTGCAGTAGAGGAATAAAAATCCATGTGTTGTTTCCTACTGTTGAAAGCCCTTTAAAGACACACTTTTGAACAAAGTAAAATATTTAGTGAAGATGACAACAGTTCAAGTGAAAATGCAGATGCAAGCACATGTGCATGCACACACAGCTCAGCTGGAAGATCTCCTTATTTACTCATTTCAGACATATGTTTGCACCTACAAAGCCAAAATACTTCTTGTGGCAGATATTTTTGGTTAGCTTTGTTTTTGCTTCTAATATCAGTAGAGCATTTTTGTAAAATGCAGAAAATGTGCAGGGTAAGGAATGCACCAATATGTCACCATCCAGCCCAGGAAGCATCAGGGCAGGATCTGGAAGAGATCCATAACTGGGGACTAGATTTAAATGAGGCTTCAGAGCTTGAAGGATGACATGTGCAGAAATTAGTCCAGCACTATGCTGCCAGGCACCTCAGCTCTCTGCCTGGGCTGCTGCCTAGTGCTGAACACAAATATCCTCTGGAGAGACCTCATTTCTGTTGCCCAAGAGATTGGATCTCTCCCACATGGGCCCAGAGGGGGCTGCACTGTGGGAGAAGTTCAGTCCATCTGGATTCCTGAGCCTGCTGAGCCACTGGATGTCCAGAGATGTTTTGTTATGTATCCTTGGAGCATAATTTATCCGTGGTGGCAGGTTTGTTTTTGGGTTTCTCCACCTGCAGTGGTTTAGGGGTGGCACCCAATTTTGTCATGACACACCAGTCCCTGAGCACTCTCCTGGCATGCAGGTGGTCTGAGTTCTGTTCTCAGCTTGTTTTGCAAGGGTGAGGGCTTGGATTCACATTCTCCTTATCTCAGAACGACCAGAGACATAAATATGGAGCTTCCTTGGGTCTGGAAAACATTCTCTCCTGACACCATTAAGAAAGCTCTGTATCTTGCTTGATGAGTCCATTCCATCAGAGTCTTCCCAACTGCAGTGAAGGGAAAGTGACAGCCCCTTCCTGAAGGAAATGGCCATAAATCCACACCTACTTGCCCTTGGACCAAATGTCACCACAGTCACTACTGAAACATGGTCTGAGGTGCTACTAGAAGGGACTAAGAATTAGAACTGCACAGCCACACAGACCTGATGGCCAACCTCTGCAGGGCCACAGCTCAGCCTGTCCTCTCTAGGCTGTTCCTGCTGCTCTCTGCAAGCATTTTCAACCTGTGAATAAAGCTAATGCTACAGTTTTCTGATCACACCTTCTCTCTGTAAAATCCAAGCATCTTGTCCTCTGAAAATGTCTCCTCTCCATTGCTCATTACATTCAGCCAGGTGGAGATGCCCTGAGGGCTGGCAGCTGAGTCTGATGGCCTCAGGGCCAGTGTGTCATGGAAATATCCACAGATGACAGGAGAACAGGGAGAAGTAATTGCAAAGTGCTAAAGCTCCCTCAGGGGCTGTGAAAAAAAATAGGATGAAAAGATGATAGCAGACCTTTCTCGTGACATTTTGTACCCCAGAAAAGTTGTGGTGGGGGGAGGAGCAGCCCCTGGTGTAAGTGGGTTGTGGTTTGGGAGCACTGCCTGATGGGGGGGAGCCTTTTTCCATGTGTGGCTCTGTGTCCCTTCACTGCTTGTCATGTCCCCTGGACCAGGCTGAATTGGACCAGGCTACCAACTGAGCAATGTCCCAGAGCAAGGCAGTCACTGGCTGTCAGAAAGGGTTTGGTGGTGTGGTATTTCTGGGCCCTTTGTTTCCCACTGAATCTGCAAAGACCCAAAGTGAGGTGCACGACTAAGAGAGTAACTGAAGTGTCTTTAGTTTTCAAAGAGGAACATGTACAGTGCAAGTTAAATTCCAAGGATTTTTTAATAGTGTCTGGAAAGAGAAATGCACCTCTGAGGGGAGATTGCTCTAGAGATGGGTGTTGCAGACACACACACCCCTCTCCACTACTCCACTACTGGAGGATGGATTCAGTCCAGTTTCTCCATTTCCATGTGTACACAAAGGTACCTGATGCTCATCCAGCCACCTTAGGGCACCTGGACATCTGCATGGGGCTGGCAGGTCTGACACAGGACCTGGAATAAACCTGTTCCCTTCCAGAGAGGCCAGCAGAGGCAAGGCAGCATATCCTGGTCATCTAGAGAGCACCATTTGCCTACATTTGGACAGCTGAACCTGGCCAGGGAGGCTGCATTTTGACATTGTTAAAGCTGTTAAAGTCAACACATCTGTTCTGGATCTTGACAATTTGAATAATGGGTAGATTGAAACTGTTCAGAGATGCGTATTTATTTTTCTACACTCATTCCTACTTGTTTTGTTTGAATTACTCTTTACCTTGCAGTTCAACTCATCCAAACTGTGCAGCACAAGTGCAGATGTGTCCTCAAAGGAGCTTGTATTGCTGTCCTGTGTGTGCTTCCTGGATAGCAGGAACCTCATCAGGCTTTTCCTGATCAGGAGAAACTTCCTCCTCTGGATGTGTGCTCCAGTTCATTTCACAGGTAGGACTCCTGCAGTAGATTTATGGCTCTGGCCTGGCACACCTCATTCCCTGTGTGTGGTTGGAGGAGGGCAGCCTGTGCAGGAACAGAGGCAGGGTGAGATCAGGGCACCGACCTCATCTCCTCCCCCCAGCTGGTCAATTTTCTTAATAACACCATAGTCTTTCCAAAAATGTATATACTACCAGAAAGTAGGGGCTAGAAATATATTTCCCAGAGGTATCACAGAATCATAGCATAGTTTGGGTTGGAAGGGACCTTTAAGGCCATACAGTGCAACCCCCTGCAGTAAGGAGGGACATCTTCAACTAGATCAGGTTGTTCAAAGCCCTACCCAACCTGACCTTGAACACTTCCAGGGATGGGGCATCTGTAACCTCTCTGGACAACCTGTATTTCACCACTTTCTTTGCAAAAAATCTTCCTAATAGCTAATCCTTCAGTTTAAAACCTTTCTCCTTGTCCCAGCACTACACACCCTTGTAAAAAGTCCCTCTCCAGGTCTCCTGGAGCCCCTTTAGGCACTGGGAGGTGCTGTAAGGTCTCCCTGGAGCCTTCTCTTCTCCAGGATGAGCAACCCCTGCTCTCTCAGCCTGTGTTCACAAGACAGGTGCCTCAGCCCTCTGACCACCTCTGTGGCCTCCTCTGGACCCTCTCCAGCAGGTTTGTATTATATCCCAAGCAGTTCCTCCAAATGTCAGCTCTCACCATGTCTCCCCACACCAGTGTGCTCTGATGACTTTGCCGTAGGTCAGTGTGTGCAGGGGGAAGAATTCCAGCTGTCCTTTTGCTCTGCAGTTTTCATTCCACTGAAAGGTCAATGAGGCTGAATGCCTCCCTGATCCCCAATTACATGGGCAAAACATGGGGAATGTAGCTCGTGCCTTTGAAACTCAGAGCTGGAGGAAGGCTGCTCAGCCACTGGCATCTGCTCTCAGCAGGGCTGGCTGCGTGAGGCTTGCAGTGTCTCCTGCAGCCCTCCAGCTGCTCTGCAATGGCACATTGCTGAAGTGGGAGCAGCTTCGTCATTTCCAAGGGCCTGGATGTTACTGCCAGTCTGTACTGTAACTTCCCAGGTTGCACTGCTGTCTCCCAGCCTCGATTCCTACCTGCATCTCAGCATTTGCACTCTAGCATCCAAATTAATATCCTTGCTCTTTTGAAGGCCCAGATTCCTCTCTCTTCATTCCCTTCTTTCTTGCTCTCAGAGTCCTCCTGTTCTTTACCACTGACCTTCAGTTGTTGGTTACTGGTCAGGTGGTGCTGCCACTGCATGGGCAATTATGGAAAATGGGTGGCAGGGGATTTTTACAGTGAGGTCTGTTAGGATCAGAGGGGAGCTGCATTGCCCTGGGAAACATGTTCAGGGTGCCATGTCCAACAGAAGGCCCAACTTGTCCCTCCTCAGCCTCTCCTCTCCCCTTCAATGACCCCCTGAAGTGTGCCCATTTTTATTTGCTAGATATCTTCTGCTTGGATTTATCTGAGATCTGCAAAGTCCTGCAACGTCTCCTGAATTACCAATTTTCTTGTTAGTTATCTCTGCCCCTGTGCTTTTTTCCTCGAATGTTTTACTTAACTTTCTAGATGATTGGAGGTTTTAGTCTACGTGACATGGACCAGTTCCAGTGACTTTTCCCACCTCACTTTTGTGATCTGCTATCTGCTGAGTTACACAATCTCCTCTGACGGTAACGTTCAGATCATCACTCCCCCAAGGTAAAAATCTGCTTAGGGAGCTGCTCTCATCTCAGATGCACAAACCTTTCCTGGCACAAATGCAATGGGAAAGTCAGACAACAAAGTTCCCTGGAGCCAAATGGGTGTCATTCATTCCTGCCATGTCTTGCTCTTTTAAGCAGTACAGCAAGAACAGAATAGAGGACTTAGGAGCAAGTTTAGAGGTTGTCTGAAACTGTTCCTACAGGCAAGCAAAGCTAATAATTGTGCATGGAAAAAAATAGATGCAAAATATTAAAATATTTTGCCTGAAATAAAAAAATACCTTCTCAACTTCACCCTTCCAGCCCCACCCCTCCCTTTTAAATATGTCTGTAATTTGCTCAGCTGTTGGAGCTTTGCACATGGAATATCCAAAATGGACATGCAGGAGATTTCACTGCTTTCAACCATGGGCAAAACTTAGGCCAGGTTTAGTCTCCTGAACTGTAATCTCATTACTATTACTTATTTTCATTACTATGGTAATGAAACAATGCTGATACAGATATTCCTAGTAAAATACACTCACTTTCAGGCTTCCTCTTTGAGACAATCAGGTGTCATACCTCAGTGTTTTACCCCAAGAGACTCTTAGTTTGGGTTCTATTAAAATAACTTTGAAAGTTTCATTAAAATGTATCTGAAAATTTCTGAGTGAAATATATCAACCTCAACTATATAAAAGCTTTAATTTTTTACAAGAAACTATCTGCATACCCTGACTTGTCCAGTTATGAGGATAGTTCATTTATCTCTTTCTGTTTCAGCCATTTGAGTCCCAGAAAATCAATTACAGAATTTTTTTTCCCTTTTACAAGAACACATTTTTCAATGTTATTTTCCTTTAGGCTATGAAGAGGTACTGGTTACCTAAAATCTGCTAGTTTTTCATAGCTCTGTTTCCCAATCTTGTCTTCCCATCTGAAGAGAAAATATCAGTGCAGGAAGACCTTTTCTTCCACACTGGTTTGATCAGTGCTCCTCCATTAACCAGTCAAAAGGTAATGATCTTCCAGCCACCTGGGTGACATGCATTGACCAGATAGAAAGGATTCAGAGGCTGCAGGGCTGGGTATTTCAGGACTTTACCTTTTAGGTTTCTCTATTCAGTTCTGATTTGTGAATCTCCAGTGCAGATTCTGGGAGAACTGGACATGTAAAAGTGGGATTCACCAAGACCAACGCGCCAATCACCTAAGTTAGCCTGTAGAAAATGGCAAGGAGAGTAGCAGGGACCCGAAGACACAGAAACTTAGGTCTGAGCTGTAGAAATACTTGCTGTCACTTGGAATTTTTAACCATAGACTCTTTCCTGGACATCATGTCCAAGACACCTTTTTGTCACAGCTGGGGAGAGACTTATCTGCCTTTTGCAGGACACTTCTGGGAGGAACCTGAAGAGCAATTCCCTCCATTTCCTGGAGAAAGATGTCTGAAGGTGACTTCTGGCTGTGCAAGAGCCTTGTGAGCATTGGCTGCACCATGGAGAGCTGCTGCTATGGGAGGGAGTGACTCTGTTCTGCATGAAAACATCCCTCAACCCAGCAGTGAAAGCATTTGGACAGGGCTCTGGCACATCTGGGAAAATGCTTTGGCTGGTGGGCATCTCTTCTTTCTGTGTTGCCAGAGGCTGTGTTGCAGAGCTTGCTGGCTTGGAGGATGCCTGATGTGAGTCTTTCATGACTCATCCCTGCAAAATAATCTCCCACATGAAAAAAGCCTTTTAACTCCAGGGTTTCATGTGTTGTCCCAGTGCTGAAATCTGCCCAGTCCATCTTTGCTGGCAGATCTTCTCTGTCTAGTGCATACTTATGTGTCACCTGTGCAGTGCCTCCCACTCCATTAGCCTGTGCTGTGTTTACTGTCTTGTTCTCTCAGCTTCATCCATGCCAGGATCATTCCCCTGGTTTCCCAAGGCTGGTTTTGTGGAAAAGAAAATTATTTTACTCTCTGAGTTCATAGCAAGTGGATCACCATCCTTCTGGCCATCTCCCTTCCTCATCAGTGGCATTCCCAAAGACAACATCAGTCAGAAGACAATGCATTAAGGTCTTTTCTAGTGTTAGCTGCACAGCTCATGGAGCCATGGGAATTCCTCAGTGACCAGGCAGGGAATACTGATGGGTTTGTTTTGCTAAGTGCATTTTACACTTAGCTTGTGCCTATCAGGTGGCAAGAAGCACCCAGTAAGCCAGAAGAAAAGTGCACAAATGAACAAAAAGCTGGCAAAAGTGAATATCTGAGTTAATCAGAAGCCAACCCCAGTGACTGAGGATAATATAAGTACCTTTAAGTAACTCTTTGTTATAGCTCAAGCCAGTGGCTCCCAGGGCAAGTGCTAATGTAGGATAAAACTGTCCAATGGTTAAGGTATTGGCAAGAAAATTCATCCCTGCTCCAGTCTCCTCTGCTGAAGTGACAGGAGCACTGGAACCTTAGCCAATACAGACCTGGAGTCAGTCTCTTCCCACTGCAGGTCCCTGAACACACAACATTGCAGTGGTGGTGTCCCTGTGACGCCATGGGGGTGACTCATGGTGCCAACACCAAATCCCCACTGATGGCCAGGCTGGGATGGGACTCCCAGCAGGGGTAGGAGTGGCAGAGGGGCAGGGGACTTGTCTGTCCATGCCAGCTCCAGGATGCTGCTGTCACTGTGGCAGCCACCAGCTCCTGCACACCTCCCAGTGGCACCCAGTGCCTGCCATGGGGTTAGGAGCTGCTTGTGATTTCCACACTTTGCCTCTGAAAGGGGATCTCATGGTACTCCAAATGAGTACCATTTCACAAACAAAAGCATTCTCTCTGTTCCTTTATCATTCCCTGAGCGGGCTGTCATCCAGCACCTGGATCCATGCAGGAAATCTGCCCTGAACAACACGTGAGGGCTGCCAAGATGTGCATTGCTGGTTCCCATAGACACAGCAGACAGCATTATAATTACTTATCCTCGGGAGATTGAGTGGAACAGGGTGTTCTTCTCCAAAGACCAGAGCACTTTCATATTGCACGGTAGCTCTGCTTGGGGACAGAGGAGGGACAGTGCCTGGGGTGGCTGTCAGACTGGGACAGAGGATCATTTTGGTGTTGCACATCTAACCGAGCTGTTTGCTGTGAGCTCAGCAGGCTCTATCACAGGCTCTATCACAGTGGGGAGAGCTGTGACTCACATGGGATCAGATATCTGAGCATGCAAAGGCTCAGCTTCCCAGAGAGCAGGGACTGAGGCAAGCACTCTGTCTGCTCTCTGAGTGAGGAGCTTCACCCTTCTGCTTGCTCATGCTGCAGGCCAACCTCAGGTTGGTCAAGGGTTGAGGGAAGTAAGTTTTTCTTGCTGCCTAAAAGAGGCCAAAGCCTGAAGCCCTGAAGGAGGTTTCATGCAGACCTCACTCTGCTCTCCCTGGCAGTGAGAGCTGTGCCCCTCCAAGCCCAGGTATCCCCTCTCCCACCAGGATGGGGTCTGGCCATGGCTGTGGGATTTTTGCCCTTTTTGCTCACAGAGGAGGGCAGGGAGAGCAAGTTCTGAGGAGGGAGACAGTTCTGAGTTGCCTGTTGGGGTTTCAGCCTGATCCTCAATAAGGAAGGAGCCTTTCAGTAGGGCTGAGGTTCATTTATTTAATATGAGTGGAACCTCTGTGACGGGAAAACATAAGAGTGACTCAACTGCTGCCACAGGTATTTACAGTTTCAGTCAGACACAAGGGTGGGATAGCCAAGACCAGAACACATGGACACACCATCAGCTGCACCCACTGCTCCTAACCTGCCATAAAAATTTGGGACCAGTTCCCACTCTGATGTTAACAGGGGCTGTGCTTTGCACAGCATCATCTCTGACCAGCCAGCAGGGAAGGCTCAGAGGGAGGGCTCTTCTCCTTGGATGGCCTGACACTCCCAGGCAGGCTGCACTCTTTTCCAGAAAATAGGGACAAAATCAAATGCATGATGCTCTTGGATGGATCTCCCTAGGAAAACACTCTGCCTGTGAAATAAAAGGTATTCCAAACAGAAAAGCAGTCACATAACTGAAATATGTGTATGGCTGGAGGAGAGCTAAGAGTTGGTGGGAGGGAGGGTAACTGCAGTACCATCAGAGATAATGGACTCCCTAGGAAATAATGCCCTGCTGCTCCGTGGGGAGTGAGGGTGGCTCAGCACAGCATTGTGCCTTGCAGACACTGAATATTCAGGCAGAGTCTGTGCTGGAGCAGAGCCCTTCCAGCAGCCAGAGAGGGTCTGCTGCCCACCTGCCCTTCTCCCACTGTCCACCTGCAGTGGCCATTGGTTTCTTCACACTGTCAGTGGCTTTCATTGCCACAGGAGTTTTTTCATTGCTTTTCATTGCCACCCAGCACAGGGCATTACCTGAACTTGTCCCTCAGTGGGACCAATGTCCTTTCCAGGATTGCAATGTCCTTTCCAGGATCTACACCCAGCTGGGATCCACCACCCAGGACCCTTTCCCGAGGGCAGGTGCAGACACACCACCTTTCACAGACCTCACCAGAACTGCATCTTTTCCTCCTGAATTAATCCATTCCTCCTTTTCAGGGATTACACAGTCTGGAGCTTTGGTCCAAGAACTGGGGGAGCCAGATTTGCTGAGTGATGGGATTCAAATCCATTTTTGCTCACCAGGTAGTCCAGTGGGAGCTGTGGGAATTCCCATCACATTTCCTGAAAATGGGTCTGCTGTGCAAGGAACTCAGACTCTGATCAGATAGAGAGGCACCACTGCATATAGGACTGTGATTTAGTGGTCAAGGTAAATAGGTGGCTGCCAAACCTTGTTGTGCATTTTGCATTAAATATTTAGCACATCAAAAAAGGAAATGGCTTTCTGGAGCAGAGTGCCCCTTCTTCTAGGTGAGTGGCTTGACTGCTAAACCATCAAAGTCATCATTTTTCCCTTGCTGCATGTGCTTAGGTTTCTTTGCTTTCTACAATCTAAAGGAAAAGGAGTGACCTGTCAGAGATAACTTGCAAAATATTTCACTGGGGAATACCAGAATAGCATTATCCAAACACTGCCTTTTGGTGAGCTTATGGGATTTTTGTCCTGGCTTCAGCTTGCAGGTTTTTGAGTTATCTCGTGATGCAAGGCTACCCTGAGACTAATGGAGTGAAACACTTTTTTCTAAACTGCTGCACCCATATGAAAAATAAAGGTGTTAATATGGCTGTTTTCCACTCTGCTTGTCTGTGTGGTTTTGGTGTGAACTCTGAGCAGCAAAAGAGATCCCACAGCTTGATGGGAGAGGTTGGTACCTCCAGCTGCAGCACAGGGCAGCATTTAACAGCCACTCTAATTACCCAGAGGGGTTGCTGAGAGGGGCAGCTGTGGCTTCCCTGCTGCATTAAGCCTTTAAATGAAGGCTGTTTTCTTTAGGAAGTCTAAAGGTTGCCTAGCATTTATCAGTGGGTAAGACCCAGCACATGGGTCTGAAGATGAGGAGACAGAGGGTGCAGGGCTGGGGACCACTCTGGGAGCAAGACGGTGCAGAAGAGGAGGAACCACAGGGATGAAGCCATGGCTCAGGGAGGGAAGTGTACAGCCAAAGGCAGGGTCAGGGACAGGCTGTTAGAGGGAACAGTGTGTAGGAAAATAAAATAATTTGGCTATTCTGTTTTAAAGGAAAATAGCACCCTCTGTGTAAGTCCGTGCTGGGACGCCCTGTCCGACCTTGCTCTGAACCTGGGTGTGTGACCAGCCATTATCTGGTGGGAGCCTTCCAGAGGTCTGCTGTAAATATTGTTTAAAGGAGATATTCCTACCAGAGGAGGAAGAGTTGTGCCAGGAACAGAAGTGAGGGACAGAGCCCCACAGATGGTGACAATGGGGTAAGGGCAGGGTGGTGGCTGCCCAGCTCCCACACCTCGGGACCACCTTCCCTGAGCACACCCCAGAGCTCTGCTCTATCTGTAATTCGTTTTGCATGATTAGCCTGACATGATGTAACCCCTGTCCTTGTGACTCAGCACGCCTAATATAAGCATCGAATGACTACAGAGTCATCTGATTTACAGGAGTCTCACTTATAACAGCTCATTACCGAGCCAGCAATGCATCCGTGAGCCAGCCAGCAGAGAGCAGATTGGAGAGCTTATGAAAGCAGATTTTGGGAAGACTTTCCCAGTCAGGCCTGCAAAATCATGTATTTACAGCTGATAGGCAAAATTGTCCTGCCTTACCTTTTAGATTTTCCTTTCTTGCCTCACTTTGGCTAAGGAAGTGAAGTTTCACCAACCAAAGCCCCTCAGGAATGGTCTGATGAGGCTGTTTAAAACCAAGTGGAAATGAAATTTGGCTGAGAGATAGGTGACAGAAGTAAAGTTTTCCACCAGCACAGGGTGAGATCAAAGGAAATTCTCAGACCTGCAGCTCTGCTGATGGCAGAATTTGCATGCAGTGTCTCTGCTAGTGTGCTCTTTCATGAGCCAGTCAGTGGTCAGAAACTCCAATTGGCTCTGGAGTATATTGTTCACTCACAGGCTCTCTGCATTTATTTTATTACTTAAAGAGAGCCAGATCACCCAAAACTTTTTTTAAATCCCTCTACTATGCTTTACAGCTCACTCCTAACAATGTTACATCGGGTCAGTGACTTGGGTGGGTAGTTCAGGCTACGATCTTTTCTGAATTGCGGCAGCTAAAACTAGTCCCATGGAATATCCCAGGCACTGAACGTGCTATTTGACTGCAAAGCACCTCTTTGACATCACCTGTCTTGAAGCTAAGTTAGGAAAGGAAATGGAGACATTCAAAAGTGCAATGCCACTGGCACTGCCTAGTCTGATCCCTGCTGTCATGAACATTTCTCATTCTGGGCTGCTGCAGGTCTGTCTGCCCTGAAAACAAGCACTTGGAGGGATGAGGCTCCAGCTGCTCTCAGAGAGGTTGTATTTATGGATACAGAAGATAGATGTCCAAAGCCCTTCTCCACATGGTACAATGCAAACACCCCTTCCAGCAGGGTAATTCCCTGACCTCCAGGCTATAGGACACTTGGGATAAGGAGCTGCCATGAGCAGAGATGGGCACCCAGGTCTCACCACAGCTAGATGGGTATAACTCCAATCTGCTGCAGCCACAGAAGAAACAAAAGGGGTTTATTCCAGATTTTTGGGCTGTGCCCAGCCCCACTCAGAGGGGCCATACTCCCTACCTGTACATCTCCTCAACAGCAGATTGTCATGATGTAGGCAATGCAAGTAAGGAATTCAGTTTTAAGGAAAATGCAGAATGTTTTGATATATGCTTATTCATGGGTATTTTTCATTCTCTTTCACTCTTTTTATGCCAAGCTGTCATGGGAGATATCCGACAGAACCTCTTGGGCTTTGTCCATGTATGACCACTGTTTGTATTTAAAAAAATAATCTTGGAAATGTTTTGCCTAGTTCACATGATTTATTGCTTCAGGATAAGATTTTCTGGAAATCTGTGAGATCCTGCAGGATCAAAGCAGCCTAGTGAAGGCAAGGTGCTGTTATCATTACGTCTTCAGTTGCCTTACTTTCCCCATAGGGAGAAGTAATTTTGCATGCAGTTTGTGTCTGGAGGCAGTATATTCTACAGAAATGCCACTTATTGCTGCATTGCTTTTCATCTGCAGAGGGGAAAAGTGATGTGAAAATGCCTGGAGGAGCAGAAATGTGGTAATATGAATCTCATTTTGCCATGCCTGTAAGAACCTCATGCAGACAAGGAGTTGATAAAAGAGAGTCAACGCTGAATAAAAATTCCCAATTAGAGCCCTATCAAAAGCAGCACTTCCATGGTGAGGTGGGTTAGCTCTCCCTGCTTTTACTGCAGCCTGTGTTAGCCTGGGATAGCTTGGCTTTTTTATAATCTGTCTGAACCTCTCCTGTCTTGAAGCCATGGGTTTCTTTCCAGGTACTTGCATGCTGGATGGCCAGAAGCTCTGGTGTGGTGCTGGGTAACTGCAGAGGTGCTGCAAAACCATTGCTCCAAAGCAGAGCACTGGAGCTCCCCAGTCCCAAGATACAGAGGTTTTTGCCATCAAGTAATGGCAACTTGTAGTGGGTTGCCATCAATTCAAATGGAAATATTCAGTTAGCCCTGAACCTAACAGAAAACTGATGGTGCTCAGCAGCTCAGCCCTGGCTTGTGGCAGTCTGGGGACAGAAGCCTCATTTTCAGGCTGGGTTTGGAAAGTAGCACATGTGTGGAGAGAGGGCTTGTAGCTGCTGCTGTGGGGCCCAAGGCCCAAGACTCCAGTTTGTGAGGGTTTGCTCCCCAAGGGCTGGGGCACAGCCCTGGTTTGCAGCAGCCATCACATCCCCAGTGCAGCAGGAAGGGTTTAAGACCATCCCCGGCTGAGCAAGGGGCTCATGCTGGGATGCTCAGCCCGGGATCTGGCAGCACTCCTTTTGCACCAGCAGCCACTGGCACTGTGTGTCAGCTGCTCAGCTGCTTTTCTCATTCCTCACTCCACTGAAACCTGTGGGGCAATTCCTCGGGCAGGGATATGAAGTTGCAGGTTCACTTTCACTGTTTCTGCCCTGGAGGCTGTCCTTGCACTGCACTGTGCTGGGCTTCAGTTTATTTGCTTTGGATTTTCCATCCCATTGCGTTTTAGGGGGTAAAAGCATAACCAGCTTCTGCAAAACCATGCTCTGTGCTGCTATTTTCTCAGACCAGGTGAATCTTCCCCCCACACCCAGCTTCTTGCTCTCAGCACAGAGCCTTATCAGCAGAGGCTGACTGATAAACCAGGGCAGTGCCACTGGGGCTGTGTTATCTGCATTTGGCCACACACACAGAAACACACGTGTGTTTGCACACACACACACATTCCTGCCAAGCAGGAGGCAGCAGTGAAGCTTCCAGTGATCTGGAAGGGACCTGGAGGTCTTTCAGGGAAGAACTGGGCTTTTAAGAACACCTTTGCATTCAGCTTCTTCCTCCGGGTAACAGCGTGTTTCTAACATTTGATTTTCCCTTCAGCACATTCATGTCATCTGCTCTGACAATTATTTCTGATTTCACCCAGTGTGAATTTCTGCTGGGCCATTTATAACTGACCTGTCACAGGGTGCTGTAGATCCTGCTGTCAGAGCACACACCTGATTTATTTGCTATGCCTCTGTTAAGAAACTACTCATTTACATTTAGGGGAAAAAAAAACCCTTATATTTTTTCTTCATCCTCTCAAATTTTATCACAGCATCATCAAAAATAAGGGCTGAAAGGGATTTCTGAAAATCATCCAGCTCTGGGGCAGAGCCAGGGCAGACTGAGAATCTAAACACCTTTGGACTCTACTTGGTCCCAGTGTAAGAGCACAGCCACACAGTCTCAACATCACTGAGCAGCCTGTAGTGCTCTGTAGTGGCAATTTGCAAGGTTTGCCTCACCTCATATTTCAGGAGCTGCAGGGCAGACCTCCCTTTGTACCAGCACAGTTTTCATGTTACTGTGTGTCTGAGGTAAACATGTCTCCCTCAAATATGCCTCTGAAGGGGAGGTTTCACTGGAAATGTTTGTTGTCATGAGATAAGACAAAAGCAGCAACCCCATCTGCATATGCAGAATCCTGGTGGTCACAGGGGTGTTTGGCCAGCAGGGATTGCTGAGTGAGCAGATGTGGCAGGAGGGAGACCTCACTGGAGGGAAGGATGCTCCCATCCCTGCATCTCAATTAGCCCAGCAGGACCACTTTCTTTTCAGTGCCACACAGTTATAGCACCAGTGAGATGTCCCCAGCATCCAGCAAACATGCTGTGAGCAGCTGGGGAGTGGTTCCCACCTGAGAGCCTGTATGCAGAGATTGGTGCCCTTGGTACCACTGCCTCCAGGCCAAAACACAAATCTGCTTCTTCCTGCAGGAGGAGGAATGTGTTTGAAAGAGTCACGGTGCTCCTGATAAGGAGTGCATCTTCCTTACAGTCACCAGGTTTCCAAGCAGATGTATTTTGCAGTTTCTACAACAGCTGGGTGGGAAGCTGCATGTTGCCAGTGTTACTGCTGTGTGAATTCCTTTTTCAGATGTGTATTTGTTTTCCCAGTGTCCTCAATGCATCCTTGCTATGGGTGTAGCTTTAGTGCCAATAAAAACCTTCTGAAATTTCAGCAAGGGCATCTGATCCTGTATTAGGCTGCAGGAATAATGAGTGTTTTTCAGCTGGTACTTGAACTTAAAACCGAATCCTGATTTATGGCCCCATAGACCTCTTTTTCAAGCCCTGTGTCTTTCCTCCTTCCTTGGGAGTGGTGGCATGGCTCTGCTGTGGCAGCAGGCAGTGGCTTGGGACATCAGGGGAACATGTCTAGATGACGCATCTGCTGGTGATCCCAGGAATCTTTCCCTGGAGTTTGTCCAGGGCAGAAATTCACTCTTTTCCAAAGTAATTTCTTGCAAAAAGTGGAGCATTGGAAGCACTATGAGATGTGGACACAAGACAAAGTTAAGGGGGGACAGTGGTCAGAGTGAGTCTGCTCACCCTTCTTCCAGTTCATGGAAATGAACAGTTTGGCCTCCAGGGCCAGGTGTTGCTGCTTTTCCTCTCTTCTGCAGTTTCAGGATCAAGAACATTTCTTTGTCTGCAATTTAATATTGACACAGAGTGCTTGGATGAGACAGGTCATTGTATTTAGTAATGCACCACTGAGGGAGCAGGCTTTGCAGTCTGAAGCACATTTAGCAAAGGATATAAATGTGGGGAGGGGAGGAAAATCCCCGAAGACATCACTTGTATAACTATGCAACATAAAAATTTAAACTTCAATAAAGTATACACAAATAGTTTACAGTCTGTCTTCAACCCTAGCTGCTCCACTGTGATTTCTAAATAGAATATGATTAATGTTAAAAATAATCCAATATATGAATTCTGTCTTTTGGATTCTTTTTACCAGGTCAAAGGCCATTCTTGCAGTAATTGAATAATCCCACAGCCCTTTGCTCCAGACATTCACTATGGAAACTAAGCAATGAGGACTGGCTATTCTATTTTCCAGTCATCCAGACAGCATTTTAATGGGAAAGAAAAATCTGATGCAGTTAAAAGCCCCTCTAAAAGCAGATTATGGGGAAAAAATAGATGCTCAGATGAGATGTAGGCTGGTAGTTCACTTCAAAATACTGTAATTGTTAAAGGCACTGATAATCACTTTGGCAGGAATGCAAAGACATATAAATGCTTTTTTACCCTGTGTTCTCTAGACTGGGAGACAAGGGGGAGGGCTGTTTTCTTTCTGTGAGACCAGTGAAAAGCACAGATTTCCAAAGTAGAAATCAGCATTTGTTCTGAGAGTGTTTTGAGACTCTCAGATGAAAAATACTCTGCTGTTAGAAATGTTGCATATTGTATTTAGACAACAGGGTTTATTAATTATAGGATAGAGTCATCTAATGACTCCAGCTGAGATTGTGACATAATGTGCCAAGTATTATATACACATCATGCAGTGAGGTGTAAACACAGCCAGGGACACCTCAAATCTAAGCAGACTTGTAACTGAACACTGTTTATTTCACCTGGTTTTACATCCTTGCAAATCCATTGACCCCAGCTGAGAAGGTCTTGACTTATGTCAAGTTTGGATGGTAACAAATCAGAGGCAAATTTTGTAATTCTCATTTTATCTGAGAAAGGGGCAGGGAAAAGGTAACTTATTTGCCTGAAGTCACAGGAGTAATCTATGGAAAAGGTGGCATTGACTCTGGATAGTATCCTGGGTACATAAGACTCTTTTCCTCCTGTAAGAAATGTCTTAAGCTCATTTCAAGGTGAGTGAGAGTTAGGCAGAAACACCCAGATATTGTTTGATGGTGAGTCTCCAACACTTCTCCTCCACTCCCCTGGAGTTTTCACTTGTGTCCTGGAGGGTTCACATCCCCTGTGGTCCTTTCACAGCCACCAGAAAAGACTGTGTAGATGTTGAGAGATCCAGGGAAAGCAAGTGCAACCCAAAATGCAGATGTGAGGCACAGTCCAAGCCTTTGACCACACAGGGCTGCCAGTGTGGCACTCACCAGCCTGGTTACTAAGCCAACCAGGCTTGGCTGTTAAAAACAATGGAATTTGGTTGCAGAATTTAACCTTTAGAAGCCCAGCAGCTGCTCCCCAAGCCCTCTGAGAGGCCAAGCAGTCAGCATTTAAAATCCCAGATTTGAAGCATTGCAGATTCATTTTTTAATGCATCTTCAATGCCCTAAAAAAAATCTAAAGGTCTGCTAAAGGTGCAGCTCCATTACCGGGAGAGAACCATTTAAGATCTGGCACAGGGAAAAGCACATATTGAAAAGACAAGCCTATCAGTCTTTAATGAGGTTATATGGGGACTGAGTGGTCATCTCATCATTGAGTAATCCTTAATGCAACGTGCACTGAAACTGTAATTAAAGCAGCTTCCACCTTTATCTCACATGCTGAATCTCAATTTCCCCCAGTTCTTGCAAAACCTCTCTCTGTCTTAAAGGTACACCTGATGTGTCCATGAGCCTTGAAAGGACTCATCTTGAGTAGCCCAGTGGCACTGTGAAGGGCTCACTTGGAGCTGAGAATGAGAAACTCACATCCAAAGATGTTTCCTACTGAATGAGTTTCAGATAAATAAACCAGGTTTTAACAGAACAAAGCACTTTTATCAGCTGTTGTTATCCACTCTTGCTGCAGTATGGCTCCTGCCTCCTCACACTCTTTCTCTATGGAGAAAATCTGCTCTGCTTCTTCAAAAACTCCTCTCTCAACCCAGAGGCCTTTCAGATCTCCCAGGAGGCTCCTTGCCTTTTTCCCCATTGAAGTCTCTCCCACCTGAGCCACTGCAAAACTCTCCAACAGCACCTGTTGCTAGCAAAAAGCAACTCAAGGCAAAAGTAATAACCTATATTTCTAGGAACTACACCATGGAAGTACTCAGGCTTAATGGCTGCCAAGATACCCTCAGGGATAAGAGAAAGAAAGAACCTATAAGTCCTAAAGGGCAAATTCTCACGGAGCAAAGTTGCCAGACCAAGCCCTCTGGCTCTTCCTTGGGCAACTATGAAATTGTTCTAAAAGCACAATAAAGAACATTGTCTGATAATTTCCTTGTGGTCCAGGCACTGACCAACAATTTGGCATTTTCTTTCAGTTCCTAACCATGCCCCAGGTTCCTGGTGTGATCTTCAGCAAGTTGCTCAGACTAAACTTCCTCCAGATTAAAACTCCTTCCACAGGAACCTAATTCCCACTGAGTTAGGTCAGTATCTGCCAAGGACCCTGCAGTACTCCAGCTCAGCCTCAAAGCCCAGCCTGTGCAGTCCTGCCTTTCTCCTGAGGACTTTCTTGCTTATTTAGATACACTGGCACTGGGTGACAGCCCCTGTGTTCTCTGCAGCATCCACCAAAGGAGATTTCCAGCTTTGATCTGGGGCTCTAACACTCCTTGAACAACAGCACAGTAGAAATAAACTACAGGTGGTGGCAAAGCTTTCATGTCTACACAAGAAGTGCAGGGAGCACTTTATTTCCTTGCAGCAGATAACCAAAATCAGCCCCAGTTTTCCCCTGGACACTGAGCTGGAAGTGTGTGCCAGGCACAGTTTCCACAGAACAGTAATTTATTTAATCATATAGAGCAGAGCAATGTAGATAGCTGTCTCAGCACAAAGAGACAAACATGTCAAGAGTTTCTCCTGAAGGAACAGCAACCTTCTGGCTGTGACTGTGGGAACTGTGTTGTCTTCACTGAGAGCTCAGAACTGGTGTGATTTCACCTCTTGTATGCAAAATGAGAGGCATTTGAAGGCAGGTGAGCTGAGGGCATCTCTCTAAACATGCCAAGTGTTTTCCAAAGAGCTCCTGAGAGCTGCAGCCAAGTCCAGCTCTCTGCCTGCTCTTGGAGAAGGCTTTTGTGCACTGCTCCTGCCACCCAGGTCCTTCAGGTGACATCCAGCAGGTGGGAAGGGCTCAGCCCTGGGGTCTGGGTGGTCCATGGGACAAACTACAGATTTTCCATTTCAAAGTGAGACCACAGCATGGTCATCCTCCTCTGTTCACTGTGCCCAATTTCTGCACAAATCCCAGGCTTGCAAATCTGGAGGAGCATTGTGGTATGGTCTAGGTTTAGAAAAACCACTGCTGAGGGGATATGTAGGTGGTGACTGCACAAAGGGAGTCCCAGAATTTGTTATCACTGGCTGTGGCCCTTCACAGGCTTGCTGGGGAGCTGTGGAGGGCTCTGAAGGGAAGCTGCCCACTCGAGGGTATTGCTGGGGTGGGATTTGGTGAATTTGTCAGAGAAATGACCAAAAAAAAAAAAAAACAAAGAACAAAGAACAAAGAAAAAGAAAAGAAGAAAAAGGGGGAGAAGTTGAACATTTTAAGCAAGGGTTGCATTTTGTTCCTCTGACAAATAAAGCCATCACAGCTCAATGCAAACAGACCCCACAACAGTGTTTTTGCACCTCACTCTTAACTGAAATTAATGGAAATTAGGCAGTAAGCAGATAAGTGCATTTCTGGCTCTAACCCTAATTTTTGTAATTCTTCCAGTACCCTGTTAAGAAGAAAAACTCATTCAATGTCACAGAGGCTCTGAGACAGAGGTGACTGATGTGTTGGTAAATTGGAAATGCAATTCACTCCATCTTCAGCTAAAGAATTGTGTCCTTTATCTGACATTGCTTCATTATATTAATGTTTTTCTTTCTCTTTTTTTGTAGATCATGTTCCCAGAGAATTTGAGTCACAAATAAATCAACCTGTCTTACATGTCAGTTCAGCTTTTTCTTGTTAAATTGAACAACTACTGGAAGTTAGAGTTTTAGGAAAGAGCTTTCAAATTAATGCAAAGCTTGAAGTAGTCTCATACAGCAAACCAGGGGGAAGGAGTAAAGTTCCCTCTGACTGGCAGCCAACAGCCACTTAAATTAAGGAAGAATCAAATCTTTTGTCAATTTCACAAAATGTCAACACATCTGTCTGAATTATGAATTTGGAATGCTGAGCTTAAGTGGAAAAAAACAGACATAAAATGGACAAAACCAGATCTGGATCTCCAGTTTAGGTGCAGAGAACCAAACTCTGTTGCTTTTCCTTTTATGTGTTTGTCAAAACAATGTGGAAAAGCACCTCTGCTTAAATAACTGAAATGCTCAGTAAAGTACTAACAACCCTGGAGTCCCTTGATACTTTTTCTTTAATTTAGGCTTTTCTTTGGTGGTTTGCTTACACTAAAACTCCAGCTTGAAATTAATGGCATTTTTGCTCTGTACTGAATGAACTTGCAATCTTCTGGCTTACTGGAAACTGTTGTGTATGTTGTCTCAAGTCATGAAAAAAAAATTTAATACCAGTTTCAATTATAATTTAATTATGATGTATTTGCAAATTATATATATATATATATATATATATATATATATATATATATAAAATTTGATTTTAATTTCATTATAATAGCCATTCCAGCCCTGTAGGTAACATATACTATGAGTAGGCTTCAAAGCATTTCACAAAGGCAGTAAACATATAATTAGCACTGCTTTACAAATGGGGAAACTGAGTCAGGATCTGGCTTGGCCAGAAGAAGGCAAAAGGTTAGCACCAGGTACTGCACATCAGTGCTCTGGTCCCAGCTCCATGCCCAGGGCTGGTCAGATGCTCTGGTATCTTTCTGACAGCATGGGCTAAGCTGGGTATTTGGGAGCTGTAACTCCTTTTTCCAAACCCTCCTTCTGCCCTGCAGAATCCTAGACATTATCCACCTCCAAAAAACAAAAAAAAAAAAAAGGAGAGACATTAGGCAATACATGCTAATTATTATTATGGCAAAACTTTCTGTCTCTGGCAATCAGTCAGACCAGACATTGTCATGGAAGGCTTGCACACCTTTAGTCACCTCTCTAGCTGTTAAAAAAATACCTCTGGAGTGACTCTCCCTGGTGAGACCTTTTGGGTGAGACCTTGCCCAAACCAATGTCCCACTTGGGATCCTTCTGCTGCTGCTGGGGCATTTCTGAGATCCTTCCTGGCCTTTTGCTGCAGCTGCTGCTCTGCCCTACAGACAGACCCAGTGAGAGCTCCCTGCCTGCTTTGCCAGGTCATCAGACCAAAGAGATAAGGAGATCTGGATCTCTGCAAGAAATGTGTGGGTGAGGAATTAATCCTCATTTAATTTTCTAGCTAATAAGTCCCTAGCTGTAATTTACTCCACAGCCAGCATTGGTCTGTGTAGTTTCAGACCCTAAGAAAACAGAAATACATGCCTAAAACCAGAGTGTGATCCAAAAGGTGTAAAACAGAGATGTGTTTATAAGGAAAAGGAAGCTATAAAAGAAGGGATTGTAATGAAAAACTGAGAATATGTATATAAAAAAAAGAAATGAAAAAGAGGCAAAGAGCTTGACTGTGGCAGTCTTTTCCAACATAATTGGTTCTGTGATCCCTGACTTGAGGGTTGTTGTTGATTATTTCTGTCATCATGATACTCACCAAAAAAAAAGACTGATTTTTTTTTCCCTCTTTACTCTTAAAAAAAATTCTCACTTTTTCATGGGCACTGGTGAGATGACAGGGCATTCTCTGGAAGAAAGAAGAAAGACAACATCGTTCAAATAAATTAAAAAGGAACGGGAAAAGTATGGAGTAAAGATGTGTCTGAATGAGTCATACATACACTGTCAGGAGAGATGAAGTTACAAAGAAAAGTTGGCATGTTTGTAAAATTTCCTGCCCAGATTGTGCCAGCAGAGCTCACATATGGGCTTTTGAAACTGCAATAACCCTCCTGTGTCTGTGCCAAAGGCTTTTGTCCGTGCAACAGTCTCTCTGCTGTTTTGAACAATCCTCCTGGTCCCAGGCCAGAGGGGAGGGTGGCTGCAGACTCTCAGCAGGCAATGTGTGAAATGTGACCTGGGACTTCAAAGTAATTTTTGTTATTCTGGGAGGGTGAGGATTGAGGGAAAGGTGTTTCATTCCATTTTGTTTAAAGACCTACAAGGCAGAGCAGTGCACTGTAGGGTAGGATCCCTGGACTGGAATCCTGGCTTGCTGGGTGACTTTGGACAAGACCCTTAGTCTCAGCTTCCCCTTTATGAAAGTAATTCTGCCCTGGCATCTCTCATGGAGCACTCCCAGATCCACTGCTGAAAAAGACATTTCTGTTGTTATTACCTTCCTTTAGTATTTCTGAGTCTGTAAATTGGGTGGGTCATGTCCAGCAGACAGCAGGCTCTGATCCAAGTGCAGGATATATGAGTTATAAGTGTAGCAGCATGAATAGAATAGGAAATTATCACAGCTACCTCATGGCCAAAGTGCCCAGAAGTGGGAGGATGAGTGAAAACACACTATGCACTCAAGACCCCGTGCAGAAAGACCCCTGCTACTCCACTCACAGCCCCACTCTGACCAGGAACTTCTCTGCAGCTCCCTCAGCTTTTCCTGTGCTCCTGCCCATGGGCACCTTGGTTTTCACCAAAGAGGTCCAGAACTTCCCTCTGCCTGGAGCTCAGCTGTTGCTTAATTGTGGTGAAAAGTTCAAAGAGGCTGTGCATTCATCTCAGCCAAGGGCAAGGGAATCATAGAATCATAGTTTATGTTGGAAAAACCCTCTAGAAAGGAAGTAGAGGGGGAAAAGTATGGGAGAAACACAGAACAGACCAGCAAGAGAGAGGAATGGCACATGGGTCTGTATTAAGGGATTAATGGAGGAGCCACCAGCACACCTTGGAGATGATGCTCATGGTGGAAGGACTGGTATGGAAGATGGCAAAAAGCAAGGTCAGGGTGAAGGACACAGGCAGCACACTTGGACACACATGAGGGAGTGAGAGACTGAAGGGAAAATGTGGCCTAGAAGCAAGAGAAAAATCCAGAGAGAGGATGAAGAACTGTGACAGGATAAGAGCAAGAACGTTCAGGGCTAATCAGAAGATAAAATCTCTCTGTGATAATATTAGATCATTTCATTTGTCTGAACATTACATCACATCATTTCTGACTTTCTTTCACTGTAGCAATTACTGACACAGAAATACACAAATGAGCAGCCTACAAAGTCCTGTAGGATGCAGCTCTGGGGCAACTCTCACTTGCAGGCAGCCCTGGCCTTTGGTCCTCACCCCTGGGATCAGCTGGGCTGTCCCATTCCCATCACTGCTGCTGAATGCTGCTCCCAGCCCAGGCTCACTGTTAACAGCAATGATGACTCCTTGTTTTCCAGTGGCTGCAGGACTGGCAAGGAAGTGCATCCAGAGGTGGGCTCTGCCCTAAGGAAAGGCCTGAGGGTCATGGGACTGGATGAGGAAAGCTCCAGGCACCCCTTGGGGTGCTACAGGAGGCTCAGAGGTCCATTGTGGACACTTAGTTGCTTGGTGTTGGGGAAAAGGAAGGGAAAAAAATATATATAAAAAAAAAATGTTTTTCCTAAACTACAACTACTACAGTTTCAGGGTCAGGACAGAAGGTCAGAAACTCTTTCCTCTTGCACAGCCCTTTCTCAGCTCTCTGCCCTCCCTAAGATCATTCCACAAATCTCCTGAGGAAGACTCCACAGGTGTGAATACCTTAACTGCCTTGGCTTTGGGTGGAGATGGGGATATTGGTGATTTGAACCAGCTGAGGTTCTAGTGTCTCCCAGCCCAGAATAGAATGAACCTGAGAACAAAATGCCATCCCAAACAGGAGTGCCCCTCATTAACAGCCTAGCAGGTGTATGATGTCTTGAAAAATCTGATTTTCAGCAGTAGTTACATCCCCTGTATTTGTTATTCTTCATCCATTTCTAAATTTTATGTTCCAGGATGTCTCTGTTCCATTGCTAGCTAATGGGAAGCCTGTGTATCTCAGTGAGATGTTATTCATTCCAAGTGAATACACTTGTTAGCTTTTCTAATTACCCTCCTCATGTTCTCACATAAAAATGACTCCAAAAAAATTGTATTTCCTGGAACAGTCATTGACAGCATGTTTACAATCTTTAATTGATCACCCATCACAGACTCCTTCTCTGCCATAACCACTCAATATTTCAGGAACAGGCCAAGAACTCGCATTAAGTAGATAATATTTGCAGGGTGTGTCTCCAAGGCAAGATGAGAAACTTTGGAGGCTGAAATGCTGCAGGCAGAAGTGTGGGACACTGCAGCAGCCCTCAGCAGGCATGGGGACTGCAGGCTCAGCAAGGCTTTGGAACTGGAAGCTGGAGGAAATGGCAGCAGTCCTAGTCAGGAGGTGAGTGTAACAACTTATGTTTCTCTTCCAAGCCAGCCCTCCCCCCAGGAATTTATTCAATCTCCAGTAAAACTGTGTTTTAACAAAAAAAATAGGATGGTTTTCTTTGTTTATTTTCTTCTTCTCCAGGTTCCACCATTGCCAGATTGGAGGACTCAGGATGGAAAAGCAGAGGAGGAGGAACAGCCACACAAAATCTAAATGAGTGAAAAATGCTGATGGTCTTGAAACAACAGGAAATGTTTCATTCTACATCAAAATGGAATAAAGTTTTTGCTTGCAAATTGAAAACGCTGAGCAAGTAAATAAACAACCATAGCTCTTGTGCTATTTGAAAAGTAATCTCCTATTTCAAAAGCACTGCTCACTGACAGTACTTCAGGTCCTAACTATAATTTGCCATCCAGATTCCTATAACACATAATGTTCCTGGGTGTGGGCCAAGTCAAACTCAAGGAGGTGAGGTGTGGGGTATTTGGAAACACAAGACATTCCTTGTCCTGCATGGCTGCAGCCCCAATCTGGACATGACCCCTTGGGGCAGTGGCTGAGCATCAGGATGTCCTGGTCCAGGAGCATCTCCCAGGAGCAAAGGCTGTGTGAACTGAGCCTCCAGCCAGAGGCAGGGATGTGTGCCTGGTGGGGATGATGCTGCCCTGAGCCATGCAGGCACAGAGAGCCCGGGAATTGTGATGAGTCAGTCCAGAGCCAGCATGTGATTGTTCACAGCACGGTATTTCATTAGAGTCACTTACTGTCAGTAAAACAGGTTGGTGAGCAGCAGGAGCTCCCAATCCATCCATTGCTGGGCAGGCTTGTAAAGTCCTTTGTGTCCACTGGCATTAATTATCCATGGCTAGCTGTGCAGGGGTGTTGGAAAAGCAAACCTTTGGAGGTGGGGAGCTGCCCCAAGCAATTTTGGGGATGAGATTCAGAGCATTTGTGTGCAGTGTGATGTGAGCGAGCCTGGCAGGCTGGCAGGCTGGCACAGCATGGCACACAGAGCACTGAGAGAGGAGCAGGGAGCCCCACAACAGACATTTCCTTCACCACAGCCCAACTTATTGGGAAGATGTTCCCCTTGGGAGCAGCACTGCTACAGCCTGGCTAGACAGCTTCCAATCCTGTAGCCTGCACAGCCTGTGCTTGCTCTGGGTCCCTGCACAGTGTCTGTCACACACATGGGTTCACACTTTGTCACCAGCGTCCCACAGGTCTTGCAAAGCTGAGCTCCTCATGTTTCAGCTCCCAGTAGGATATATACTTTGCACAGGACTTTTGAGAATAAATGCATCAAAACTCAGGGTACGGCTCAAAAGAGGCCATGTAAGTCCCATCTATATTTTCTGAATTGTGTTTAATTTGATTCAGGTCTTATCTAATAATGATACTGCATTCAGAGAGAAGTTGGTTTAATGTAAGAAATTTCCCAGCAATGACAAGCTCCAGCTGCTGATCCTGTGTACCCTGGTGCTGAGGAGCGGTGTGCTCCAGCTGTACAAGCAATATGAACATTTTCACTGTGAGTTTAGCAGATCCCACCTGAAATCCCTGTGCATACATTGTAAAAGTGGAAGGGGATATCCTTTGATCCATGACTGAAGCTCCTTGCCATTTTCCTACTTCTCTGGCTACTAATCAGTCCTTCACCTGGCAGCCAAATGACCCCTTTGCCAGAGATCCCGGGTGAGTCCATCAACAATTTAAATCCCCCTTACACTAGGAATCAAGCACACAGCTGTCTGATCCAGCTCCTGCTGGGCTTGGCTTTGCCTGTGCTTTATCCCAGAGCAGAGTCAGGCCACTCTGAGGATCAAACTTGTCACCCCAGCACTGCCCCTTAATCATCACCCAACAAAGAGATGAATGCCTGTCTCCCTCCCGCCCTCATCCACCCTGTGCCTCCCCACATCAATAGCTCCTGAGCAGCTGACTTTAGCATAATGCAGTGATCCAAACACAAGCAGACACAGCGGGATTTACTGGAAGACGTCGTCTCTCACAATCCATTATTTATAGCAGTGCTCTATGATTAAACCTGAAGCCATTAGAATGGCAAAAGCTCAGGCTGGAACTGTGTCAGCTTACCCAGATGCACATGGGCATGGCCATACCAGAAAAAGCATGTTTTGCTGCACTGCCTGTAGGATATATAGGGAAAGGGTAAGCAAGCAAACAAGATGACAGTCTAAGGCTGCAGGGGTTGATTCTGATCTTGTGGGAAAGCGCCACAATTTGTGGGGGTAGAGCTGGGGCTGTCTGTGGGGCCAGCTTGTCTGCACAGACCTGGCTGGAGGTGCAGCAGCCTTCTTCTCCCTGGCCTGGGTGCTCTCTGGGGAGGTGTACCAAATCCCTCTGGCACATTCACACTCTGGTGTTCTTCCCAGGCCTCAGCCCCAGCAGTGAGCTCTGAAACCCTCCCTTCCTCCCCCAGCACAGCCAGTTTGATATGGATGTGCTCAAACCCCTAATATTTAATCCTGCTGCTGCTGCGAGCTACAGAGATCTCCTTCTGAGGAACCCCCTGTGAAGCTGTCAGCCACAGCTGCAACTACAGCAAACATTCAGGCAGCAATACTGATAATATCCAGAGCACCCAGGATGCACCTAAGTCCTGGCCAGTGCAATCCTGTGGTGGTTTGGGCATAGCTGCCTCCATGAGGGAGCACAAGGGGGAGCCCCTGCTCCCTTGGGGAGATGCTGATCGAGTATAATGACAAGGAAAAGCATTCCTCCTGGAGTGCCTCTGCTTGGCCCTGCCACCCCTCCCTGCAACTGTGTGACTGTGGGGGTCAAAAACCCTGTAGAGCTGCTTTTCACCTGAACTCTTTGGGTCCAGTTTATTAAAGCTTTCTCCTCCTAGACAGCTGCTCTTCCCATACCACCACCAACACAACTGCACAGATCAGTGACTTTTCATAAGCAAACAAAATACTCTTCTCCTGAGGGAAGATCCCCCATCCCATTTAGCACAAGGTCTCAGCTCCCAGGTGGAGCAGGGCTTGCAGCCAGCACAGGGGAGAGCAGTGGAGGTCCCAGAAAAAGCTCAAAAATGAGCCTCTCCAAGCCTTCTCCATGCATGGTTGCCCTCAATCCCAGTGAGTTGGAGGCATGGGTTGCTTTATCCCACCCCAGAGCAGGAGCTTCATCCAGCAGCAAGATGGAGATGTCAGGACCTCCCAGAGGACCTGGAAGGGGTGTGGGGAAGCAGGGGCAGGCAAGAGGAACTGCAGGTTTTCCCTCTCTCATGTCAGCCCTGGCAAGCAGGATTGAGCATAAGCATACAAGATACTACAGAGAAAATTAGCTCTGCCTCCACCAAAACAAGTACACCCTCCAGCATGGTGAATTAGGAGAGACAGACAAGGAGAATGGAGAGAAGGAATTAAGGGAAAGGCCCCTTTTTCTCCTCTGAAAGAGCAAGGGCTGGCAGCTGTAGAGCAGAGTTCTCCTGGTCCTAGCAGGAGAGCTCGTCTGCATTGGCTGCCAGAGCTCCACACCAGATATAGCAGCAGCAATCTTCAGTGTCCTTCAGAAATGTTTGCAGTGATGCTCTCCAGAGCCATCCTTCTGGTATCCCTTGCTCTGACCCCTTCCTCAGCCAGGAGCTGACCCTGAGCTGCTCCATGTGCAGATGGGGGTCAGAGGCCAGAAACTTCCAGACTCAGAAAGAAGAATTGCTTTCTCCACCAAAGAAGGTAGAGGGAAAGAAAAACCCTGAACAACCAAACCCCCTGATGGCAGCAGTTTTCCAGGGCAGTGAATTAAGGGATCCCTCTGTGGCAAGCAGAACACCAATAAGGCATCTTTCTTCATTACTAAAGAGGTGTAGCTCCATCAGAGATTCCTCACAGCTGTAGGTCAGTCAGTGACACTTCACCATTACAGCCCACATTGCTTGGAGCACAAGACCTGTTTGGGCACCACCTTCCCTTCCAACCCTGTATCAAATGTTCCCCCGTGGAGAATCCTCACACTGGCATAAGAAAAGCTCAGTGTTGGCATAGCTGGTGAAACACATCACACTTTCTTTACAAAACCACTCACGAAGCAGTGAACTCCTTCAGCTCACCTTTGAGCTGGTGTAAATTACTGGTAGCAGCACTTTGGTCCAGTGAGACACACCCATGATGAGTAACAGATTCCCTTGGATTTCCTTATCTCACTGCTGTGACCTGGCTGCTGAAGTGTAACCTCAATCCATCACTTATGGAGAATAAATTCCTTTACCAAACTTCAAGCCTGGAGTCTGTCAGTCCCTGGCCATTAGGGTTAGGAGATTATTTTACACTGCCTGACCTCTGACACTATTTAAGGGCTCATCTACAGCTACCACTATTTATAACAATTTAGTACTTTCATATTTTGCACATATGCTTTCATCTGCCTGGCTGTAATATTAATCAGTGTGCAAAAACATAGTTTAGTTAAAATAGCTGCCTCATAGGGGGAATAGTGGGCAGACCTTTTTTTGCACATCTACCACATTCCTTTGATATAACCTTACTTTACATCAGTCCTTTGGGGTCAGTCCTGTGTCTCACACTCATGTCATATTTCATTGCCAAACTGTTTTGAAAGAAGAGTGTCCCAGTTTATTAAGTGGTCACAAGATGCCAACAAACATGGCAACCATTTGTTTGTTCTAATAAAAAATCCTTGCCCTGTGTTGGACAATTAGCTGATTTTATGCAGCCCAAAACCATTTCAGGTGTTGCTTGAGGTTTGTTCCGTTCTTTTAGCAAACCCTCCAGCCAAAGGATGCTCCAGTTACCACCCAAAGGCATGTGTGGTTTCAACAACATTTCCACACCTAAAACATCCAACATTTTATATTTGTGTGACTCAAAGACAAGCAGAGTCATGTTGGTAAGAACTGAGCATCAATTATCTCCTTTGAATGCTGTTGGGCTGTACGTTGGACTAGCATGTCCAAGGATACATTATTGTACAAAACAAAATCAAAGTGTTTAGGTTTTTTAGCAAGGAGATGCAGTTCTGTCCCCAGTGTTCAAATTATTCACTCTGTTGAGCTCAGTTTCACTTTGGTTAAACTATTGTAACAAAATGGAGTGGGTACAAGAACTGGTGCATTTAGAAGTTGATGAGGGATGTCTTCCTGCAGGTTTCACCATCCCAGAATGGTACACCTGGGGATTTTTTTCATCTTTTCATGGGTATTTTTGCCTTTGTGTCTTAAAGCGGTCGATCCACTTCATAAGGATCATTATTAGTTCAGGCAGCAAATATTGGATTGCATTTGAGGACGTTTGAGGCATTGTTGGATTCCTGGTGTTGGGACACTGAATAGCAATAAATAGGAAGAGCATGAGGAATGATTAAAGGGCTGGAAATAAAGAAGGATTTACAGTCACAAAGAGAAGGTGGCTGAGGAACAGCAGGGCATTATTTGTCATACATGAGAGCTGAAAGGTGTCCAGTGAAAAGAGCAAGTAGCAGATTTATTTTAAAATAAACAAGGGGAAGTACTTGTTCACACAATGCATAGCTGAATCGTGACTCATTGCTGCAGGATGCTGTGGAGGACAAAAGCCTGCACAGGTTTTGACAAACTCAGGGAGAAGAAATGCGTTGAGAGCTATTGAGTAAGATAATTCAGATGTTCCCTGTAATTCACAGTCCCCAAAGCACTTGCTGCAGGGATCTTGGCTGGAATGGCATAAACAGGGAATAGGTAACTCAGTATGTGCTGTTTTTCCTACCTCTTCCCTCAGGAACCTGCTTCTTGTCTCTGTCAGAGAGAAGACCATGCTAGATGGACTTTCTGACCGAGCAGGCATTTATATTTAGCGACACAAGCTTATTAGTGAAAGAAATTGTGGTTGTATTGATGACTTGCCTGTGGGGAAGGTTGCTGTGAGGAGTCTGCTGTGGGTGTGGGATGTTCATGTGCCTCTTGTATGGAATAAATCCACTGCTCGTCTGCTTTGCTTCCAGGCTGTGATGGGTTGTAGGAAACACAATCACAAGGAGGAATGCTGGTTTTGTCTCATACTCCGGGTTTTACTGTGAAGGGGAAGGGCATAGTGCTCAACCAAGAGCCAGGGTCCAGCTAGTTTTGCTGCTTTGTGTTCTTCTAAGAAGTGAGTGAAGGAAGGAAAGGCTGTTTTGGCACATAAATAAGTGAGTTATAATAGGCTGCCTAGATGTATGTTGATGCTTAGTGTTGGAGAGCACTCACAGGACCCTCACAACAGTTTTTGGATGGCTTGGTTTTCCTCCAGCATCTCTGCCTGCTGGCTGTGCCTCTGAAACACAGAAGGGTTCAAGTGATCAAATTAGTAAGGAGGTTCTTGTTCCCATCCACTGCTCAGCTGCTCAGGAAGATCACTGCAAATTTCATCTTTGTGCCAATTTAGTCTGCTTAATCAAATCTGCAAGATCCTGTAAGGCTTTTATATCTGAAGTTGTCTCTGACTGCATGGGGAATGGGAGGATTTGCAACTGGGCTTGAGAAGCAGTGAGAATGACAAAACTGCTGCTTTTATTCTCCTAAAGGAACTTCATCTAAGTGTATCCAAGTTCCTACTGCAAAGTATAAGTATGTAACACTAGGGAATGGTGGCCAGGTAAGTGCAGGATTAATAATATTTTAACCACCACAGAGATAAAGCCTCACATATTGTACAAACCCAAATATCCCTGCAGAGCAGACAGGCATTCAGCTGTCAAAAATATTTTCTTTCTGAGTTTCACTCAGAGAGTGAGGTGGAGAGACTGTAATGGCAAGGAAGGTGTGAAAAAGTAAAATTCAGGGGCCAAAGTTGAGAATCAAGCAAACCCTCCAGTGAGGTGGCTCTTCTTTCACTGAACTCTGTGCCATTGCAGTGATGATCTATAGTAAAACATGTTCTCTTCTCTTTTCCTTGGTTTGTTGGATGGAGATTGCCTGATCCATCCTGCTCTAAAAGCATTGAAAATTCATGGTTTTTCCTGTGTTTTGCATTCTCCTGGCCTTATGTGAAGAAAAAGGATGTGCCCATGTTTTATTGGACTTGTCTCTTCTGTCAGTTCTCTGAAAATATTATAGAAATTGGATCTGGCCATGTTTTCCCCTTAAACTCTGGAAAAGATATTGGATCAGTCAGATGAAAGAAGCTGTACAAACTAGCTATCAGCTGCTAAATACTTGACAGCCTGGACAATGCCAGTATCAATCAAGTTAAAAGTTCAGTGTTTTGCTCATTCTGCTGGATTAAAAAACTGAACTGCACTGCTCATGTAAGAAACCACCAGAATTCATCTTCCCTGTGCTTGGGTTTCTCTTTACTCAAGCAGTCCTCAGTAACATTTTGTTTCCAATTGCTGTGTTGTGGAATTACAGTTATCTCTCTGTGCTATCTGAGAAGGTGATTTGTTATTCACTATTTTGGTGAGATGAAACAAATTGTAGGAAATTGAGCTTGGATGGATGGATGGATGGATGGAAGGGAACTCTGGCTGACACTGGTGGCACTGAGTCTGTGATGAATCCCTCAGGTTTTAATTAAGGGGCCTTTTTGCTTCTTGTTCAATTTCCCTGCTTTAAACCATATGGAATTAACTGTCCTTGGATGAGGGAGGAATGAGGTGAGAAACTCCACCAGATTTATGCTTTCCTTGTCCTCCCAGAGCTGACTCCTGGATGGGATCACAGGTCTTGCTTTCAGCAGTCCCATTCTCTAGGCACTGTGAAGTGCTGCATTGAGTCCTGACCCTTGTTTTTAAGTCCCTAGGACAAGAAAATTATTTTAAAAACACCCCGTGTCAGCAGACATAGAAGTACTATATCTTCTTAGGCAATGAATACCTGAAAAAAGAATCCCAATCTGTTAGTCCTGAACTGAAGATAGCAGAGCACCACAGCAAGGACCTGCCCCTACCAGCCAGCTCAGAGCTGGAGGCCATCAGCAGGGAGAGGATGTGGGAGAACTGATTTTTTGGAAAGTCCCATCCCTTTTAGCTTTCTGCCCTTTCCTACATAATATTCCTTAACACAACAGTTCTACAACCTTCCTTTTTATGTTGTTCATACAAGCAGCTCCACAGAAAGCCCCTAACAAAATATCCACAGCCACAGGTCCCAGCAGCTTGGTCTGAAGAGATGTTGTTAAAAGTGAAAGCTCTTACTCGACAAACAGAAAGAGGTTTGAGTTAAAGACAAGTGACTTAAGCCATTTGGGAAGCACATATGTGCCTTACCATCTTGCTGATTTGATGGATGAATTGCTTGAAAAGACAGGATGGGGAGGCACAAACTGCTCCTATCTCCCCTTTGCTGCCTCCAGAGCCTGCTCACTCCATAAAAACATAAAACCCACAGAGAGCACCCTCAGTGACTGGAATGTTGTACTGGGGTGCAAGAGCTGTGCAAAGCCTCCAAAGACTCCTCTCTCCTGCCCCCAGTTCCTCACATCCAGCTGTCCTGGGGCAGCTCTGTGCTGTGGGATATGCATGATGCATCACCCTGTGAAGTCTTTAGGATTCCTTAAGCTACAGCAAGACCCTTTTAGATTAGACCTGTGTGGCTGTCCTTTCTTAATGAGAAAAAAGCCTCCACTGTATTTCTTATGTTGCTTTCTTCTCCAGGTTCAAGTGTAATTTGTTCTGCCCCATAATGCAGAATTTCATCCAGTTGAGCTGACTTGATTGCTTATCCAATTGCATAATTGTTTCAACTACAAAAAACTAAATAAAGAGTTTCCAGAGGTTTTTATTTTGCTGTGTTTAAGTAGGTTTGAAGTGCTAGAATTCAACTGAGCTTTAAAAAACCCAAAAACCCCTTATGCTTTGGAAGATGTTAACTTTGGCTCCTCTAATGGACTAGCCATAATACTAAACACATGCTGTCATAACTCAGGAAAACAGAGACACACAGACTCTTTTTCTCAGTGATTTTGGACATTGTCTCCATGTGTAATTTTATACATAAATAAGAATTCATTCTCTCTCACTCCACCCATGCATTTTTAATATTCTCTCTGGAAAGGGTTTCCTTAAACACTTTAAGGAAGCTGCTTCTTCTTCAAAGATTTCTTCCTGCCTCCTCACTTAAAACAAGAACTTGGGTGGTCTCTTTTCTGATAAAGGGCATCAGCTCTGTGAGCTTTGGGGTTTCAGCTCTTTCCCTGAGCATCTGTCCTGGCTGATGCCTGCACACACAGTGAATGAAGCAGGTGCTCTAGAAAGACTCCAAGAGAAAATGTTATGCCAGCAATGTTCCCGGAGCAATAACTGCAGTGAACAGAAATTTAGAACTACTTTGGCAGCCACACTCATGAGCACTTTGGATCCAGAGGCTGCTGCATTTTAAAAATTGGTGGTTTTGGAGGAACATTTTGGAGCCCAGAGAGCTCTGACAATGCCCCAATAACCTCAGTGCAGTTGTTTCTCTCTCTAGTAGGGCAAGATTTGGACAGTGGCTCACTGTCCAAGTGGACTTAGCTATCCTTGATTCAAAAAGGCCTGAGAGAGGAGAGGCTTCAGCAGATAGGATGGGTGGGGGTCTGGAGAGCATGGTGTACAGGGAGAGACTGAGGGAACAGGGTTTGTTCAGCCTTAAAAAGCAAATGTTGAGGGTGATTTTTCTCCTCTCTTCAACTCCTTTGTGTAGGGGTATGGGAAGATGCAGTCAGACTTTTCCTGGAGGTGCACAGCAATAGGACAAAACACAATGGACATAAGCAGGAGAGTGAGAAGCTCACCTAATAAGGAAAATTACCAGGAAGGTTGACAAGAACTGGGAAAGCCAGAGGATGGGAAATTTCCATCCTGGATGACAACAAAAACTCAGACAAAGTCCAGAGCCACCTGTATAGTTGGCCATGCTTTGAGGGAAGAGCTGGACTAGAGGTCCCTTCCAAACTGAATTTTTCAATGTTTCTGTGTTTTCCCATCTATTACTCCTTTTCATTTTCTTCTGTTTGTAGCTTTGTATGCTGTGCCCAGTCATTTTCCCTGAAACCTGCACGAGAAAGAGTTTTTTCTGGCCCAGATTTCAGGATCTCTTGAATGATGATTTTGGGTTCCAGCAGAAGTGGCCAACATGTCACCTTCACAAATATCTCACTTACAAATCATGGCTTGCTTATTTCATTGACATTCCAACTTCTAAGAATTTCTGTTGTGATAGCAGAAAGATTAAAAAAAAAATAATCCATTGCACAGGTTGGTAAGAGGAAAGGAGACAGTGTCACACGCTGACAGAAGATCCTGGAGCAGTTTTATTACTGCCAAATGTGAAGATAGGGACCTTGAGCCACCTCCCTTAACTTAGTGAAATCTGTAGTGTTATCCAGCAGAGTATCAAAAGCACTGAAATGTAGACCCAGGAGAAGCCTTGTCTCAAAGAAGTTAGAGCAAAGAAGATAATAAAATGGCAATATTTCATTCAGTCAAGCCTGGAGTGCTAGGATTTTTCTGAAAAGAAGCCACACAAGGTTCACTCACCTTTTCTGCTAGCATTGGTAGGAAATAGGCAAATGTTCTTATTCCTTCTTCTACATAAACATTTCCAATAAAGTCCATATGATGATAGAGGAGCATGAATTATTCCTACGCTTGCCAAGTACTTTGACATCTTTGGGAAAAAACACCTGTGAAGGTTTTAGCCATTATTAATTAACATGATTATTGGTTTTTGCAAGATACTGCCTGCATGGAATAGTGTAATGTCACTGTAAGTGGTGCAATATTGCAACATAAACCAGAGTGTGGTCTGTGTTTCTCAGGCACATGTGAGACACAAACACACACAAACATACACAAACATATACAAACATGAATGTCAAGTGCTCAGTGACCCAACCATCTGTCCTTCCTACCCTGGCTTCAGGGCAACAAAGGCAGTATTCAGGACCCTCAACTGGTTCCAGTGGGCATTTAACATCTTAGTGAGCAGCAGAGGAACTGATGGGCCAAAGAGATGAGTTGACAGCAGTGTGTTTGCTCAATCAGTGCCTAACAACTCCTCCTTGTGCTCATACAGTGCCTTATGAATAAATTATGTAATTTCCTACTAAGTTTGCACAACACACTTTGGTTTGGGATGTAGACCTGTGGTTTGTGTTGGCTGCATCCAGACAGCCATTTCAGCATCCCTGCAGCACTACAAGCTCAGGAGCTGATGGAAGCATGTCATTATCACAGCAATGTGCCCCCACAGCTCACAGAGAAATCCATCATCAGGGCTGGCTGTTTGGGCTCCTTAGACAAGGAGCAGGTCCTCTCTGTGCAGTCCACGATCACCAGATTGCTGGGGGAAGAGCAGAAAGAATTGTGTAAACTTCACCCACATGCAGTAATAAAACACCTTCCTAGAGCTATTAGCCTGGGTCTTTATCCATTTGGGATCCATATTCTGCATTTTCTCAAGAGAGGAGCCTCAGCCCCCTCAGGGGCTTTATCTGAGGAATAAAATCCACTCTTTCAAAATATGTGAGACAGCATCATACTGAGGACAGTAGTGTATGCACTTTTCCATGAGGAATATTCAGAGCATTGAAGACAGGGGGCAGACAGTATCAGTCTCTGACTAAGGCCTGGGACAGGCTAAGTGACTTTCAACCTGATTTTCAACCTCTTTCTGGGACTATTCGTGCACTACATCTGAAAATCTGCATGAGCAGAGAAACAGGAACAAAGATCCTGCTGCAGGATTCCTGACTGCGAAGGCATTACCTTAATATTAACATTTGCTCTCTTTCTGACAAAATGTATCTTGAATGAATTTCAAGCAGATGCTTGGAGAGACCTTCTCTTTGAGGACATGGTGGCTTAGACCAAGAATCTGCAGGAGCAATGTTGGCCCTGGTAACTCTGAACATGGGCAGGAAACTATGCCTTGGTGTCCACCAGCAGCTTAATTGTGAGGATGACCTTGTGCAGTGCTCAGATCCAGGCCTTGGCCTATTTCCTCACAGAGAGTGAACATTTAGCTCAGACTACAGACTCATACATCTATTTAAGGATGTGCTGTGTTTACCCCTCAGTGTACCAAGGTCCCCTGGGAGATGTTCTGTTTCTGCTACACTTCCTCCCAGATAATGATTGACGTATTTTCTTTATTTCTCTTTAGTATTTACACGTGATGGTAAATAACAGGTATAGCAATGATGGCACAGCCATGGGCACAGACCAGACTGTGAGCCACACAAATGTAATCAGCATTTCAGGTTATAAAGTCTTTGGTGGCAGACAGTATTTTTCTTGAGGATAGAAAGGTACCTTCTAGACAAACCAGTCTGAATCCTCACCAGCTAAGTTCAATCCTTCTGATTTCTCTATTCCTGTCTCTTAAGTTAGAAGCTTGGGCATGTTTCAGCTCTGAAATTCGTGGAGCAAAACCTTCATGCCCTGGTGTGCTGTGATTGCTGGGGGAAGGGTCTGCATCTCCAGAGAGCTCACCTGGGTGAGGCTCTGCCCAGGTGGAGCTCAGAGGCAACAGAGTGATGATGAATAAATGTCTGGAGCAGAGACGTCAGTGTGGAAAGGCCAAATCTGAAAATCACTAGAATTGTTTCATAAACAACATGGAGGATAATTAATGACCCCATTATAAAGAGACAGCTATGGAAACAATTGCAAATTGACTTTTGGCAGACAGTTTTGGCAGAACTGATCTGAAATACCAGAGAGGGCCTCACGGGATTGAGATCTGTTTGCTGCACACAATATTTGCCCGTCAATTCCTGGGGAAGCCAAGGGACAGAATCACAGAATGGGGAAGGTTTAACTATCCCATGGACAAGTATTCCTTTCATGTCTGCCAAGCACTCACTCGCTCTTCCTTGAAATCACTTCTGCTGCCTCTGCTGCAGTTCCTTCAGCCCCACACTCCGTGCCACATTTCCTTCCCACATTTCACAAGTTAAGTTCCATTACTTGTTTGATTGGCTCTCTGACTGCTTTACCCTTGTGTAATCCAAGGATAACAATTTTAAGTGCCTTGACATTTCAGGTGCCTCTTGGAATTTTTAGGATTTCAGATGACAACCCATTAAAAAACTCAGTTCCTTCAGTCTTTTCATGCTCAGAAGCCTCTGATGCAGTTTGTGTTGTAGGTCCCAAGTGATTTGCTGTCTAATTCAAAAACAAAACAAAACACCAACAAACCAACAACACAGGAAAAGAAAAGAGAAAGGAAAATGATGCTTATGTGTCTAGGCAAGGAAATGACACACATCCACCTCCTTTCTCAAGCAAACAAACAGCTCCAGAGTTTGTTTGAGTTGTTTGAGTCACAGCTGAGTGCTGCTCCAGACTTGCTCACTCAGGACATCAGAGAGATGCTGTTCCTTGGTATAACCAGCAAGCAGAGCTGAACCAGTGGCAGTCTGACTGCACAAAGATACAAATCTGTCTGTCACTTTGTTCTGCACAAGCCCATACTTTAAGTAACTGTACACAAAAGCCACTGCAGCCATAGAAACAGTTTTTAAACAAACTGCTCCTCAGTGTAGTTTTTATACGTTAATGTAACCCCTTCTTAGGTGAATGGGGGTGACGTGGGGTGTGTCTCTACAGTTAGAATTTAAACATTCATATATACATATTGGTAAATAAATATAGATATTGATATAGATGATATAGTTAGAAGTAGGGACATACATGTACCTACTGAATAATGGTGAATAATGGTGAAGAATAATGGTGATGCCCTCTAAGTCAGAGTTCTGTGAAGGTGCTCAGTGACTCAAAACACTGCCCATCACCCTGTGATGGGGAGCTCTACCTAGGGAAGGCCAGGTCACCCCACTGCCAGCTCAGCCACCAGCCTAACAGCAGACTAACACAGCAGAAAACCAGGGAATCCTTTTCTTCAGTGTTAGAAAGCTGATCTGGCTGGTGGGAAAGCCCAGTGAGTATAGGAGTGAGCTGGAGGGAGTGGACAGAGTGGAGGAAGAGACATTGCTCTTTCAGCGTCTTTTCATGAGATCAATTCAGAGCCCCAGCCATTCTCCTGAAAAAGCCTTTTTCTCTCTCCCTGGACTGTGGAAAGAGCCCAGGGGAAAAAAAGTCTTCCTTGTCTTAGCCTTACTAAATATCCTTCATATTGCTTACACCAGGATTTACGACAGTTTAACTAAACAGATCGTGGGACCAATTAAAGCAACTCCATGGAATTCAGGACACTTGAATTTCCACGCTTTAACCACATCAGTTGGCTTCAGTTTCTTCTCTGCTCTTGTCCTCTTTTGCAACATGTCCGAAGGAACATTGCATGGCCCTGCAGCTTGAGGGTTCTTCAAGCTGTCTCTGTTATTTGAAGACAACTTGTAACGGGAGGGTTTCGGTGGAACAGCTCAGAGAGAATATTAACACAATTCAGAGTGGAATTATGTGGCTGTGACAGTGAGAACAGCTTGGACATTTCACCCCAGGCCTCTCACGAGTCGGGAGATAAGAACACAATCCCCCCCCAAGGCAAAATATTGTAATATTTCTTACTTGACACCCTGTACCCATGAAAAATGTCTTTCAAAATTACTCAGATAATAGGAAAATAAACATTAACTGTTCTTCAAACTTGTGTTTTCATTAAGATGACTATTTTGCAACTTTATATATACACTGTGAATATTTTAGTCTGATTATTTAAGCCATATAAACCTGCATATAAACCTACTATTTTAGCACTATAAATCCACCTCAGAAATGTAAAAAGCTGGATTAATTCATTCAAAAGCTCACCTTGCAAGTCTATAAAAATGACTTGACTCATTTTTATATTACAGAAAAATTAATTGGGGAAAACTGTTGGATCAATTGGAACAACCAAAGTTTGGTGTGAATTCATCATATCATGCAAATTTCTATATGTTGTATTAGAGTAAATTTCTGCCTAAGAGAAGGGAAGAATATTTTAGGATGGACTTTGCAAATCTTTTTCCTGATCTTAATTATTCCAAACTTGTGATCAAGCTGGTAGGAAATCTGAGCAAATGAAGGAAGGTTTTTATTGAAACAAACAAGGAAGAGCTCTGTAGCCACAGAACAGACACAATATTCTCAAGTCTCTTGCTTAGCCTTATTTCTTAGAGTGTCAGGGGCTTCAGGACCAATCTCCAGAAAGCACTGCTGTAAAATCATGGATTCTGTGTCTTGTTGAAAAAGTTTTTTCAGTTCCTGGGAAACGCATAGAGACAGAAAGGGGTATGGTGCTAAATCCAGGCTGCACTTATGCACACACATAATTTCTGCCGGTTGTAATTGATTCAAGACTCTTTCCATGCTGTAGACCAGGCATTTAAAATCAGTAATTTGGTCTGGTTCATTGAATGTTGAAATCCTTGCAGTAAATGAAGGCAAATGAGCTAAGACTCCGCAGATTTTTTTGAGATGTAGTGAAAGACAAGGGTAAAAATTACAGCAAAACCAGGACAGAAGAGACAACTGCCTTACACAGAGTACTCTGAATGGCAGACTGCTGGTGTGGCTGTCTGAGGAATGAGGTGCAAAGCATCTATTTATGCCCTTTGCTGAACCACCATCTCATGGACAATTAAGTTTGAGAAGGGGAGCAAGTGACAGGTAATCAAGTTTTAATCCCCCTGCCAGTGGGTGAGGAAGGAAAGAACCCCTCTCAGGGTGCACTGACACTGAGAGACACAGGGCATGGCTGAGGCTCACAGTGTCCTTGTGCAGGGCTGGGTGAAAGCTGGGCAACAGATCACAGCACTCTGCACAAGCGGTGGGTGATCCACCAGCAGCCACATGACGAGCAGATGGAGAACAGATCCTCTCCAGACCTACAGCTCATGCTCTGCTGGGTTAGCAAAACCCCCAGCGTGGGGGCAAAACAAATACACAGGTCCCAGCTTAGCTAACCACTGTGCCCAGTAGCGACCAAGCCTTGTTCAGTGTATCAGCAGAATGGAGGGATGGCTGCTGGATCCAGCTCTTTGGGTGCTTCTGACAGAAAACCAGCAGATTTTGGCATGTGGCTCACAGGACAAGAGGGTCAGAGAGGTCCCAGCACCATGACTCCATGGCTAAGCTGGCATTTCCCTTGCACTGCTGACATTTCCCTTGGACCACTGACATTTCCCTTGTGCCATCAACATTTCCCTTGTGCCATCAACATTTCCCTTTTTCCACTGGCATTTCGCTTGCAGCACCATGTATGAGGATCATTCTCAGTCTGTGGAACCACCTTGGATGCTTTTTCCTATATTACAGGCTCTGCTTTGGTGCTTTTCTCTTCCCACAGCACTATTGGCCCTTCCAATACTCAGGGGTCCTGCAATGAGGTTTTCTAGCCATGATTTGCCCCATTGGGGGAGTATGGAAAACAGGATGGTGTAACACTCACACAACATACACCATCAGTGTCAGCTGAGGGCTGAGGAAAATTGCAGTGCTGTCGTCCACGAGGCTCCTTGAAGCTGGCTGTGGCTGGGCAGGGCTGCTTGCAGCAGAGCTGTTGGGATGTGCTGATCCAGATGCAGTGACTGCAAGCATTTGCCATTGGATGTCACTGACTTTCAAGCCTCTCCTTGAGACTCTCTGGAAGGTGCTTTGTGCTGCCACAGCTCTTCATGCAGATGTTGTCAAATGAATTCACAGCCCTTACTTAGCAAGGAGCTCCCATTAACTGGAGCTAAATTTAGCCCAGTACTTCTGTGTTGAAAGATGCTGTATAGGAATGCAAAATGAATACATTAAAAATTAAACAAGACTGAGATTTAAAATACTAACCTTACCACAATATATTCAGTTCAGTCTCCCCTGTATTCTCAATATTTTTGCGAGCCAGCACTTCAATATAAATTTATTTAAACGTAGAAGCCTCGGTGTCATTATTTCAAAAGAGAAGACCAAATCTTTTTTCCAATTATAGCTAATGAACTGATCTCACTGACTGTAAGAAGAACAACATCCAGGTGTTAGCAATAAACTCAAAAATCTGAAGTGTTCTAGTCACCTTATTCTGCGAGGTTCCACTCAGAAACAGCATATATAAATAGCTTCTGGGAAAAGAGCAACTGTTGAATAAATTGACAGGCTAGTGGTATGGTTAAGTACTTTATAAAATTTAATGGCTCACTAGATTTACTTTGAAAGAGGGTTTTAATTAAACAAATGCCTTTACTTGATATGTTCCTATCCATATATAACTCATGTTTTTTCCTGACACATTCATACCCATATAAATCATGACTGTATTCAAGCTATTAATAAATTTATACCCTTTTATACAATATTTTTAAAAGGAAAATTAATATAAAGTGTGATTGAACTTCTCAACAAGAGCCTTTTTCTGTAAAAAATTGAACTATTGGTGTGTCTGTGCATCTCAAGTTTATATTTTGCTGTATTATTAATTGACATGCACTGTGTGCTTTGATGTCTGAATTGAACAGCCTTTTCCTGCAACTGTTTCCTTTAATGTAAAATGTGTGTGGTATAATTCTCATTGCTAATTGCAACCTTATGATAATATTCTGCAGAGTCCTGCTGACCTCATTCACAACAGCATAAGAAGCCAAGGCCAGCTGCTAATAGATGTGTGCTAAGCCTTTTCTCTTTGGTGAGGCTTTTTAGCATAAATAGAAATGAACAAAACCTAAATCTGAAAATGCAAGTCCTTGGGCTCTTGGGAAGAGTTTGGATCTAGAGCCAGACTTTGAATTCCCATGCCAGACCCAGGTGCTGCAGCAGAGGTTCCCTGATTTGTTTTGCTCTCAGAAATGTGACCTCAGCCATGGAGCAATATAAACCATTAAATAAAACACATGCTGCCCTCTTCCAGCTGGAGCTGTGATAGCGTCGTTAGCACAGGAGGGATTGGCTGTGTTCCCTCCTCTGCCCTCTTTTGATTTTGCTGTAAATTGTCCAGCTTGATATTTATGGTGTTACCGACACGGAGCTGAGAGCAGCCACCCTTCCCCAGCCAGCTCCTGGCTGTCAGCTCCAGCCTCGGAGGTTTAAACAGTTTTCTCTTTACAAAAACAACTACATTGTGAGCCGTTTAGCTGTATTTAGTTTTACCACTTGCACTACAGACAAAATTAGGCTAAAAGCCTGCCTTCTTATGTACTGCATGCTGCAAAGAGCACCTGGAAGCACAGCTCAAGGAGGTGGGTGAATAGGGCTTTAATGCAGTCCATATGCTGCAGGCACTGTTGTAAAACAATCGTGGTGAGGTACACACTGTGTTTTTAGCTGTGAGGGGAAGGGATAGACAAGGTGGGAGCACACAGGGTGTTCGTAGCAAAGGTGGGAGAGAAGGAGTTGTTCCCACAGAGCCTTCCAACACTTTCAGGCACATGGGGTCTTCTTCTCAGGGTTGTCCTGTGCAGGACCAGGAGTTGGACTCAATGGTCCTTATGGTTTCGTTTATCTCAGGATATTCTACTATTCTATGGTTCTGTGGCAGCCTGCCTGGCTGCTTTGGGCTCACCTGCATCCCAATGTGATGGAGTTACTGCAGCTTCACCTGCTGCCATCTGTCACCTGTCCTAGCCCTGGGACACACATTCTAGGTCACCCAGCTCTGTTTGAGATAGCACATTCCCACCTCCCAGGGGCATAAGCAGGCAGAGCAGGGGTTTGGAAGTACAGGGAGCAGTTTACTTCAGATTCATAAATTGTCACCTGTTTGACAGCTAAGCCCTTGCCTGTTGTCTGTACCACAGCCACACTGCTTTCCTGCAGAGATGACACTATATGGTAAGACAGGCAGGTGATGGCCTCACACACACATGCAAAGCTTAAGCAAATTCTGTCTTTTTGCCATTTAATTCAATGTTTTTACTTTCTTTCAAGGATCGCAGAATCCCAGAATGGGTCAGGTTGGAAGGGACCACAGTGGGTCATCTGCTCCACACTCCCTGCTCAAGCAAGGCCATCCCAGAGTACATGGCACAGGATTGTGTCCAGATGGTGCTCGAATATCTCCATTGAGAGAGACTCCACACCCTCTCTGGGCAATCTGTTCCAGTGCATGGTCACTGCACAGTAAAGAAGTTCTTCCTTATGTCCAGGTGGATCTTCCTGTGCATGAGCTCCTGCCCATCACCTCTTGTCCCGTTCCTCAGCACCACCAAGAAGAGCCTGGTCCATTCTCTTGCCGCCCTCCCTTCAGATACTGGTAGACATTGAAGAGTTCCCCTCTCAGTCATCCCCTCAAGGCTGGACAGGCCCAGCTCCCTCAGCCTTTCATCATTAGAGAGATGCTGCAATCCCTTCATCATTTTTGTCACCCTCTGCTAGACCTGCTCCAGGAGCTCCATGTCTCTCTTGCACTGAGGAGCTCAGAACTGGGCACAGCACCCCAGCTGTGCCTCACTGGGGCTGAGCAGAGGGGCAGGATCCCCTCCCTGACCTGCTGGCAGTGCTCTTCCTAAGGCACCCCAGGACACCACTGGCCTTTTCGGCCCCAAGGCCACACTGCTGGCTCATGGACAGCTTGTTGTCCACTGGGGCACTCGGGTTCCTCTCCACAGACCAGTTTTCCAGCAGGTCAGCCCCAGCCTGTACTGGTGCCCAGGATTGTTCCTCCCCAGGTACAGGACCTGCATTTGCATTTGCTGAATTTCTGCAGGTTCTTCTCTGCCCATCTCTCCAACCTGTTGAGGTCTTTCTGGAGGGCTGCACAGCCCTCTGAGGTATTGGCCAATCCTCCCAGCATGGGAGGATGGCATGTATTTTTCATTCATACCGCAGTGCTACATTTCAAGCAATAAAATGACACCTTTATTGATACTTAATTTAATTTCTCAGCGTTTGGGATATGGAGACATCCATCAGGGACTTCCTGTCTTCTTTCAGGGGCAGATAATTTAAACCAATATTAATTGTGTTTTCCACTGTGCAAGGCAGGGTGGTGATGTTTCCTCTGTGCAAAGTGCAGTGATGACCACTAGTGCACCAAGTTTACAGCCGTGCAGAGCTCACTTGGAGAAGGAAGAAGCAAGATCCTTGTAATTAAGGAGCTATGAAGATGCTGATTATCATGATTTGGCGTTCTTTCACGTGCAGCTTGAAGTGGGGGAGTTTTAAAAATATTTTTATGCTAATGCTTTATTTGATTTTTTTTCCTGGAGATTTGCTAAGTGTCAAATGTAATGACTTCAAGTTGAAGCACAGCACTTCTAATGGAGTGTCTGACCTTTCCACAACCTCATTGAACAGCACCAATGAAATTTCCAGGCAGGCTAATTAATACACTGGTACAGCACCAGGCAGGTGTACCTCTAGCAGCTTAACTCTCAGCCCAGAGGATGAAATCCTTCTGCTCTCCCCACACCCACATCTCACTAACAATGATGGATTGGGGACCTAATCAGGCATTAAAACAGAGGATTAGTGAGCTGCAGACTGCAGCAATCACAGCTTGGTTTACAGGGCATGCAGGGGGCTGGCAAAAATTGCCAAGCATGCTCCCAGTGAATTAATGTCTATGTACCTGAAAAACCTCTGTGGACAGCAGAGACTTTTGAGCTTAATGTATAAATGTGATGATTTTGAAAGATCAGCAGAAACAGCAACACAGAACAGGAGCTTAATGGGAAATTTTAATAGAAGAGGAGGTATAGGTAGATGAATGTGAAGCACAAATACAAGTGTGGGACCACACCCCACTGCCTTACATTTAACCAACCCCCTTTTTGAAGATGTGGGATGTGTAGCAGCTTCAGGGACTGTAGGGCCCACTTTCACCTGTGTGCAGGAAAGGTACCACAAGGAGAATATATCCTCCTAATTTTTCTGCTTTGACTACACTCAAGGCAAGGAGAAATTGAAGTAGGAAGAAATCACAGCATTAAGAGAAGCAGAAGCTGGAGGTTTCAGAGCTAAAAGAAATGTATAACTGTCTGTTGTAGGATCCTTTCCTTGGCTGAGTTGATCATAAGAAGCAAGACATTTAGATGGCCAGTGCTATGCATGCAATAACAAATAATTTGGTGCAATAAGTACTGGGCTTGCACATCAGTCATGGGAGGTGCTGAACTCCCTCCACCTCTGGCTTCTGTCACAAGCCTTCCTGCAGGCTGTGTGTGCAGGAGCTTGGTGGCTCGGGAAGAAGACACTGTTGTCAGACTGTGCCACCTCTCCAGAGCCTCTAGAAGCCATTCTGGCACCTGGGATAGCTGCCAGCCCTGCCAAAAGAGGGAAGGAGCAATAACACCATTTGTTTTACACAAACATGGCAATGATTGCTGAATGGCTTTGAGGCAAAGCCATCCATCCTGGATCAGGGCTGGGCAGGCAGATCTGATCATTGTTGGTATTGTCAGGTAGCTGCTGTGTGAATTATTTCTCCTGCAGCTTGTAGTCCCTGTGGAATTGCTTTTAAAGGTGTGCCAGCACTCCTGGGCAGTCTGGTAATATTTATCACTTCCCTGCAGATCTGAGCCCAGGGCTGTAATTCCTTCAGAAGCTTTGCCCCCCTGCCAAGCAAGCTGTATTGAAAAGCAGCACTCACTGTGCTGGAAACAGCAGTGAGGATACAGGGTGCTGGTGCCAGCAATGGTGGGGAGGAAGTGAAAAAGGCATCTTACATCATGGCCTTGAAGGGATCTTCTGTGGGATCCAAGAGCAGCACCCTGGAGCCACATCAAAGCTCTGTCATTTCTCCAGGTCCTCTACCATGGTGACAGATCCCATGATGTCAGCTGCTGCTGTGCTGTGCTCTCACAGTCAGTGTGTGTCTGCTGTGCCCTCAGTGCAGTGTAGTAAGTCTTCAAGAGGATCACCTTTATTCTCTGAAATCTGCTGCTGGCCACTGTCATAGCAAGAGCAGTCATGACATTAGAAATCTCCTGCTTCTACCAGCAAAATTGTTCTGCTGCCAATGAAACCTTTTTCCCTTTCAGGTCCCTCTCATTGAATAAAAAGCACCTCCACTTCCATCATAGGCCCAAGTTGCAGCTCTCTGAGTTTTCAGGAGGCTGAAGACAGAAGAGAGAACAGTTGGCAAATGGATAGTAAGAAAAAGATCTGATAAAATAATCAAGGGGTTCAGCAAGTGGGACTGACAACAGAAGGGAAAGCAGCTGAAGAGAGGAAAGGATTTCAAACTAGAAGTGTCAATGGATGACGAAGTGGTGGCAGAGTGGAAGGCGGGCAAATGCTGGCAAATGGGAAGGTGCCTGTGGCACTTGGCCCTTTTCATATAGGCACAAAACCCTCCCCAGGATCTTGTGGGAGCTCTGAATGGTTTGAAAGTCTTCTTTTAGCACATGTGCTGTGTGAATTGCTGGAGGATCTTATAGTAGTGCAGCCCGCACAGGGATCTGGAAGATGTTCCCATGAAGTGCTGGAGTGGAATGGTGTTTCACCGCCTTTCCCCAGAAGTCATCCAGCTTGTGCTCCCCAAAATCATTCTGAGAAGCACACTAACCATCAAAGCAAATGTGAGCTTTACTTTGGAGCCACACTGGTGGGCAAACAAAAGCACTGAAGGTGCTGAACTGAACCCGGGGCACAAATGCCTCTTGCCCATCTCACTTTTTTCAGGGGTGGATTACAGCTCTTATCTTCCACACCTGAGACAAGGAGAGAGGGAGCTAAGGTACAACTTACACCTCCTGGCACAGGATGTCACTTTCTTTATGGGCAGATCCTTCTACACTGACAGCCCATCAATGAAAGGGTCCTGTGGGATGGATTTTCTGTGGTCAGCACCTAAAGCAGGTGGTCCAATACCTTTATAATGCGGAGTGTAGAGGGGATTAATTACTTCCCCTGCTCAGGAGAACTGACAGATGTGTTGAGTGCATGAAAGAGAGACAAGGGAGAGCTGCCATCTGCTGTTGGAAAAATCCTGGTTCATCTTTTAGCCCAGGCATTGCTAAGAGCAGCAGGTGGCTCATTTGTGCCAGCAGCTCCCATCACACTGGTTTAGCACACAGAGCAATATTCCACAGGGGAAACAGGAATCCTCACCAGTCATGCACTGGGGAGGAGTAAAGCTTGCCCTGAAAATCTGCTGCTCTCAGGTCTAACTCAGGAAAAAGACAATGGATTTAGCAACCTTTCAAACCATCCATACCAGCAGCAAAGCAAAGAGGGAAGAAGGTATGGCAAATCCACTGTGCCTCCAGGAGAGACTTTAGAGGAAAAATCAACCATGTCTTCAAAAGACACAGATAGTCAGTTAGATCAGTATTTAGAGCTGGTACCTGCAGTGGATTTTCAAAAAGCTGAGCATTCTGTATTACTATGGAAATGAAAGAATTGGTGCTGTCCTACACTTCTAAATTCTGGGTACTTAGGATGAAAAAAAAATATTAATCACTGACTGAAAAGACAGCTTATTGATTGAAATGTTATTCTGAGTCATTCAAAATAATTTGCTTCTGAAAACATGTTTACTTCTATTTTCTAAATGACGTTTTATGTCAGTTTAGCTAAATGTATCTGTATTGTTTTTTACAAGAAAATATACCCAAGTATTTAATACAAATTAAAGAAAATATCAGTCCTTTAAATAGCAACTTAATCTTGTTTAAAACTTCAATTAAAAAAAGCTTGAACAAACAAACTTGAATATTCTGCATGCAAAAGTATTGCTTACGTATATTTTTTTTCCCAAGAGAAAAAATGAATGAAGAAAAAAGCAATCCATATCACCCTGGCCATTTACAGGGGAACCACACAATTCAATAATCCAGGACCAGATCTTTCACAAGCAAACACAAATTCATCATACAGCAGCATGGTGCTGATTTGACCTGAAAGTAAACACTTTTCAGTTCCTACATTGAATTTTTTCACTGCAAATTGGTATTTTTCTAAAGGATAAAAAGAAAGCAATAATAATTCTAGAGGATGTGTACTAAACTCAAATGATTTTCCAGTAGGAATGCTGAGAGGAGCAGTAATAGTAGTTAAAGATGAATGTTCAGTCAATTCAGTTGTGAATTTTTGAGTAATGATATTCTGTTCCAGTAGATGCATACATGTGTGTCTAAATATAAGCTTATATTCCATGTTTGAAGCTTTTGACCTATTTGCCTTTTAAAATATGATTGAGTTATTAGAAAAAAAGAAAAAACAAAACCAAATCCCCACAGTGATAGTTCAAAAAGAAAATATTGATTTAATGCAGTAATTATGCACAAGGTGGTCTGACAAAATTGTAAAATTCTTTTTTTCCCCCCAGTCAGATAACAGGAATTTTATCCCAGTGTACTTCAGAGGGGGAAATTCTTAGTCCAACTGTGTTGAGGCTCCAAACAGTGTCATTTGAAACAGGAGTTGGTGATCCCAGAAGCAGCTCTCACACACTCAGCTGAGTCCAGAGGAGGAAATTCAGTCAGGGGCAGGTGAAATCCATTTTGCAGGGTGGCTGCACTCTGCCTTTTGAAATGAAACCTTCCAAAAACACACCACTGCGGGTTTTTCTTGTGATTCTGTGGGTTTTCAGCAGCCTTTGCCTGAGAGCAGAGGCAGCAGTGGGTACACCAGCAGATGGTGCAGCCAATTGTTCCTCTGCAGGGACCCAGGGCTAGCAACTGGTTTTCCCAAGGTGGGTGGTGAGGTGTGCTGGAGAGACACAAACAGCAGTGTAATGTGGCCAGCCCTGAAGAGAGTTTCTGATGTTACTCTGGAAGAAGGTGCTAGAGCTTCCTTCTGCTCCCACACTCTGGTTTCTAAGGTCTGTGGCAGCTCCTGAAGCTCTCCCACTGCTCCTTGCTCTGCTGCAGAGACACCTTGAACTTGGCAGGGTTTGCAGAGCCCACACACCCCTTCCCCTCCGGATGCAAAGCCTGGTGGAGGAGAGGAGCATCTCAGCCTTTGTGCCGTCAGTTTGTGACCTTTCCCTTCGGGAAGACAAAGGTGGAAATGTAAAGCCGAGCAAAACAACCTCAGTCACTGCAAAAAAATGCTGATCTCCCTTCAAAACTGAAGAGAGAGCTGGAACCCCTGAGGTCCCCACGGCACTAACTGAGTGCAGCGTGGGATGGTGACGCCATCCCAGCCAGTGTCAGACGCTTTGGGGCTGAATCACAGTCTCGCCCAGCCGGTCGGATATCCTGAGAGCTGCAGGCTGCCACGGGATGGCCACGGAGGGTAGGAAACCGCTCCAAAGCAGAAAGAAAACAAATTAAAAAAACCTTTCAGACTGTTGCCAGTAAAGTTTCTTTGGCTCTGCGTCTGGGCATTGCTTCCAAATCCAGCCTCTCGCCCTCGGATAAAGCACTACAGGCTGGAATGAGAGTCAGATGCGTGGGAGGAGTGCATGTGTCTGTGTCTGGGCTGGAAAACATATGTACTGCAGTGCCTAGAAAAAGCTTTTTACTTCAGGCCTTGCTCCAGAAAACCACTTTCTTTGCTTTTACAACTGTCCCCTGTTCCTTGGGACTGCCCAGATGTTTAACCCAGCCTGAGGACAGGGAGCTAAGGAGTTTTCTCTTCATCATTCCCTCTGACCCCCAGGCCTGGGCACAGCCAGTCTTGGGCATGAAGCCTCCAGCCCACACTGTTCCTTGAGATGTGGGTGGGATGGGATGGGATGGGATGGGATGGGATGGGATGGGATGGGATGGGATGGGATGGGATGGGATGGGATGGGATGGGATGGGATGGTCACCCAAGCTGTGGGGTGACCCATCTGCAGCACCGGACCCCCAGTTCTGGCTTTACCTGTTGGGAGTGGATCAAGCCTCAGCAGAGAGGGGGGACCTTGGGGGGCAAAAGAAGAGACAGGGTAAGAGGATTGTTGCTAGCTCATTACTACTATTTTATCCCAAGGTTATATTAGTGGGTGGATTGATTGACGCATTTTAAAAATCCATATCCTGGAACTTCACAACTACATGGGGATTCTAGTTAGTCTCAAATGAAAAGCAAAAGGAAGCCACCACCATCAAACCGTGTGTCCTTAGCCTGCCAGGCTGCAGTAAGAAGCTGTGGGGGGAAGTGAATACTTTTCTATTCCATATCACAGTTTGAGCCCCAACCTCTGTATCCCAAGGGATGCAGGTGCGGACAAGCGGCACGGCCGAGGCCCGGGGGAGAGGATGGAGGGGCGCTGCTCAGAGCAAAGCGAGGAGAGGCAGCGAGGGCTGAGGGTGGGCTGAGGCTCCCTGCCCTGCCTGGGGCGGAGGGGCAGAGGGCTCGGCTGTCCCCGGTGCCGCTCCGCCCCGCACACCTCGGCCCGCCCCTGCCGACCTGCGGCGGTCGGGAGCGGCAGGGAGGCTCTCCGTGCCCGACTGCACCGGGGCCAGGCTGCTCTGTCACCGGATAGGAGCGGCGGCGAGGCTGTTCTGTCACCGGATAGGAGAGGCGGTGAGGCTGTTCCCTCCCCGGACGGGACGGGCGGTGAGGCTGCCCTGTCCCCGCACAGGTGACACCGCTCCCCGGCAGCTCCCGCGGCTCCGGACGCGTCCCCCGCTCGTCCCGCCCGCTGTCCCCGGGATCCCACCGTGCCCCTGGGGCGGGTGAAGGACCTGCCGCACCCCTGGTCCGTGCCCGGCCCGCCTGAGAAGGAAACCTGGGGGGAAAACACACATTAGTTCTGTTAAGCACCGCGGCAGCTCGGTGAGAAGCGCATTGAGTGAGTGTGTTTTAACCCGCTCCCCCCAAACAGCTCGGGAAAATGCTTGAGGAGATGGGGTTGATCTGACGTGATAAATGCAGCACTGCCGGTGTCGTTTACAGGTGCCAAACTGAGCTTATTAGATCTGCCTCAATTACCTTAGTAGCTGGAAATACTATATTTTTACAGGATTCCAGTCTGGATGGAGCAGCCCATGCAGGCAGAAAGTGCATTATTTGATTGAAGTTGTTGCAGAACATATTTTTAAAGTGTTGGATGTTGTCTATAGTTATTTTGGTTTGTCTCCAGTATATTCAGTCAGTACTGAGTTAATAATCCAGCAACTTCTGTTATGTATTTGCTGAATATTGTTCACCAATTTAGTGGCTTTCTTGTGGTGTGGGCAGATAGTTAAGTGTAAATTTTAAATAATTTTGCCTTCAGCAGTTTTCAGTGGATAATACTGGAATGTGTTTATTTTAACCCAAGCATTCTTTCTCCTACCTTATCAGCTATCTTTATTCCTACACAGCCCTTATCAGAGGTATTTATTTATAATCCTTTCTTTGCAGGCTTAATACTCTACACAGAAAGTGAGGCTGAATAACGTGCACATGCCGAGTACTGGAGGAGAGGCTGAAGGACATCCTGTTTTGTTTCAGCACTCTTGTTATTCTTTGGGGTGAAATGAAGAATTTGATTTTGTTTTGGAAACACTCATATTTCTGATGCAACTGAACTTCAGTAACCTTTTTGCAGTACAGATTTCAACAAATTATTTTTTTTTCTCTCGAACAAAGATGCAGAACTTGTCGGTGGTAGAAAGTCTTACTAATACAGACATATCACACCGTGGGTCTCCAGAAGACCTGTCAGCTGAAGCAGGTGGTGTGTCTCTTGAAGAAAGTGGCTGTAACTGGAATGAAAGGACGAGCAATGAAGAAATTGTTAATCATGCAGTAATGCAGCAAAGCCTCCCGCAATGAACAGCAAAGAGAGTTGTGAGGGGTTTTCTGAGAGCAACTTCAGTACCTCAGAACCCAGCGGTTCCTGGGGTGATTTTGAAGGCTTCAAGGAGCCCTTAGACAAATCAGACAGATTCAACCAGAACCCTGAAGTTTTGGTGAAGTCAACAAAAACTTCTGGAGCTGATCTGGAGCTGAGCAGCAGAGGCTGCAGCACTTCTGCTGCCCACCTGTGTGCTGAGCCATCTCTGTGCCATAGGATACAGCAGGCTTGGGGCTCTGTGAAGGAGGTAAGTGTGAACAGCAGACCAAGGACCAGAAATGTGTGACTGCTTCCTGCACCTCAGGAGTTGTGTCTGTCTTCTCTATAGAGGGTAATGCTGTACATGGAGAGAAACTGTCCAGCTACTTTGCAGCTAACTCAAGTGGAACAGAAGCAGCTTCTTCACAGTGTTTGACAAATATTTAAGTTATCCTGCTGGAGAGCTTTAAAGAATGTAATGCACTACTTTGCTTCTAGGCACTAGGAATAAGTGAGCACGTAGGCACCATGAACCTTGCCCTGAAGCATATGCAGTTTAAAGGCTAGAAAAGAAAGAGCACGGGAAACGACAAATTGGGAAGGTGGGTGACAAAAGCGGTGTGGACGGAAATTCTGTGAGTTGCCTGCAAACTTATTGAAGTAAACCCACACACCATTGAGTTGGAAACTGGGAAAAGCAATGACTTTTGTTATTTAGTATCCTTCCTGAATAATATCAACAGTTTTTGTAGAATTTTAGACTAATGGTGACGCACAAGAAATTAATAGAAATTATTTAATATAATTAATTTTTTAGCATAGGATATCACATTCTCTCTTACAATGCTAGAGCTAAAATTCTAAGTAATGAAATTACTCCTTATCAGTGCAAAAAAATTATTCAGTTTAAGGGTTATAACTTGTTGAGATGGACATGTTTCCATGTGGACCAAACCTGAATCACCATTTTGTTAGTAAGTAAAGTAACAAAAGGGAGGAAAACATAGAAATACTGAACAAAATCCCCTTGTTCTTACTACTTTCATCCCTAAATTACAACTTTTGAAAAAAGAGAACAATCTGTTAAGACTTCCATGGGGTTAATCTGTAGCAGTAATTACTTACTGTTTGTAGTCTGTTAGGTGAGTTCTGGTACATGTAGGGAACCAAGGGTTTTCTGGAGACAGGATTTCTTGCCCTTGCCTAGAAATTTTACTTGTTGCAGAGGTATTACTAGGAAAAGCACAAAGATGCAGGTGGGATAAGTTGCCCACACTGACTGAATGTAGATACACAAAATACCTGGTTATTGGTGTGCACAAACAGAGAATTCAGATTTTTTTATAATGCTGGAAATGGGAGACAAGAAGTCTTCTGTTGAAAAAAGAGATTGTTGTAATGACTGAAGCTGAAATGGAATAGAGCAGGTTGCTTGGTTTCTTTCCAATAGCAGTAGATCTTAATCTTACTGAAGCCTTTTCTTTATTTTGCATTTATTAAAGGCAAAAGGAAGTGTTTGGTACAAGCTAAATAAGTTAACTATGCTTAGAGTTTCAAGATGTCTCTTCTCAACTCGAGGTAGAGAGAGAGAGCCACAGAGCTGCTGGAGATTTCTCGGAGTGTAGAATATATGTGTAGCTTGTTCTTTATCCCTTTTTGTGCTTTTTGTGTTGTTAGTTTGAGATCATAAACTCTTTGGGCTGCAGCTCCAGCTCTGGTATGGTCAATAGAAAAAAGGCCAGGTGGGTTGGACAAGGCCTCTAGAAATCCTCTCAGGTCAGAGGTCTGACCTTCAGTATTTATTGCTTAAGTTAATTAAATTATGTCAATTGGGATCAGAATCATGTGTTTTAAGATGGAAATAATCATTAGTTTCCTTGCAGTGGCTGGGTATTTTGCCTACACAGTTGTATACTGCAGGGATTTTTCATGTGCTCTTTAAACACTGGCCTTTGAGAGAGGGACTGGTGCATGTGTTTAAGCCATGGGGTATTTTGATATAATAGGATATAGAGGATTTATTCAGAAAGTACTGATGTGAACTTTGTACATTGATTTATTACAATTAGTGCAAAGCTACAAGTTAAATGGAAAAATACCCAAACTTGGTTTTAGAAAAACTCACCAAAGTAGATAGTAATAAAGGTAATAAAAGATCTCTTGCTTTTTATCTGTCTTGGCTAAACTGTAAGTCGGTGGCTTGTGTGTGTGTTGGAGCATCACTAAGGCTCCCAGGAGATGCTGCAGTTGAGGCAGAGCTGTGCTTCCCTCGATGCTCTCCCTGAGGCTGTAGCTTCCCCCAGTCCCAAAACCAAGAGCAGCTGCCTGGCTTTTCCTTGACTCCCATCCCATTTCAGTTTTGGTGCCTACCTGGACGTTGGTTTTTTTCCCTTGACCATGTATGCTTTAGCAAGTGTTGCTTCACAGAATTCTCAGGCATCAGTCAGGATCCTCCGTGTTGTATGCCTGTTGAAGTAATTTACAAATTGAAAGTATTGTGACACTTTGGGCAAGATTCAAAGAAATTTACCCAGGAGTCTTTGAATGCCCCAGCAGTGATTCATCAGGACAGGCATTTTAGCAAGGCCTTTCTTCAGGAGGAAGCAGCATGGGGCACAAATTCTGTTCCTTGAAGCACAGTCAGAAGTGCAGAAGCCTTCTACCAGCTCTGTTGATTTTGCCCACCTATCCTTAGATTAAATCTGTAATTCTCTGAGTTTAGTGTGATGAGACTGTGGAAGTATTTCAGCTGTTTGAATTACAATTAAATGAAAATATCAAATTATGGAGTATCCCTGCTTAGAGTTTTCAGACTAGATTGTTGATTGCTGGGAAAAAACCCCAAACTGACTGGTTCCGTTCTTCAGTTTTCACACAGTGCTCCTGCTCCTGGACTGCAGTCCCTGGGCAGGGTGGTGGAGTCAATTAATTGCCTTTATTTGGAAAATTGCAGTAATTCCTTCTTTGAAGGAATAAAAGGATGCAGCTTCTGAACCAGATGGCATGCTAACATCCCTCTAGGATAGGATGTAAATTATGCATGTTTTCCCTTGTATATGTATTTCTTAGTTGGCAGATAACCTTGTTACTTCCAGTTGGCCTGTTTGGGTCACTCCATACTTGTGGTCAGTCCTCCAAACCTCCTCCTTGTCACTGCAAGGATGTAAATCTAGTTCTGATTTTTAACATAGGCTGGAAAAAATTTGGTGCAAATACGAGGATATAGAAACATCCTCACCGCAGCTTTTTGCAGACTTACACAGTGCAAGTATTTATTGGTAACTGTAGCGTTTAGCAGGTGTGCTACATTTGGATTAGGAATGTTTGAGTCCTGAGTTAGCAAAACAAGCTTTTGAACTGATGTGTGCATCAGATTTGACCTGGACTGAGTTAGCTGAGCAGAAGGAGGAGTCACAAGTGCTAAATATGCAAATCAGTCTATGACTGGAAAGTTAGAGACCAACGTTCATCAGAAATTCTGGAACTTTTTCTTCCTCTAATTCTAGGTAAATACTCAAAACACTGAAATTTGAGCTCAGTCTCTCTGCTATAAATATAAATAAATATAAATTATAACTATAACTATAACTATAAATATAAACCTAAATATATAGAAATATAAATTCTAAAACCATTAAGTAAGACAATCTCTAGCAATATTGTAGTCTTCAGACCAGATCTTTCATGAACTATGGGAATGGCCCATATAGTGTATGTAATAAAACTCTCTTTTTTCTAGGCAGACCACAGCTATGAGGAGATATTTAAGTTGGGCTTTCCAGAAGTCTTTGTACCACAGTACAGAGAGAGCATAAGAAGCTTAGAGCAAGTACTTGATGCAAATAATGAAGATGTTGGGATTCCTGAACTTTTGAAGAATCAACTTTGGTAATGAGTTCAGATGAACAGTTTAAAGAAGAAGTTCCTCAGCAATTACACTGTTTATTTAATAATTTAAAAATAAGTGGTCTACTTAAAATTCTTTTTAGTACCATGCTTTTCAGTGTATAGATCATACCAGTTTTGTAGCATATTGTTAGCGGAAATAGATGGTGTTTTAGCCATTGGAAAACAATGAAGGGAATATATCAAAATTACAAATTCCTGCTTAGGGTTTTTCCTGCTGTTGGTGTGCCTTCTTATGACTAAGCCTCTGGAATGCCAGAACCCAACAGGCAGCCTGTTCTTCCTGTTTGCTTGTCCTTCCTTTACAGCACATCCCACTTATTTCTTCATCATCCGAGGCTGCTGCTTCTACTAACAACTTACTTTTTTTTTTCCCCTCCCTCCAAATTTCCCAGTTGGGAACTTCTTCTCATGTTTAACCAGATGTGCTTCAGAATCTGTGCTGCATCTGGATTCTTTCCTGGGTTATGTTAATAGCAATTAGTATCATTAACTAAGCTTTCTCACGCGACAGCTGGAACACTTCTAGTTTTGTTACATGTTTTTTAAGGATCAGCAGCTTGAGCAGTATTGTAGCTACTGAACAGGGTTGCAGTTATTTTCTCATAGCTCTGAGGCTTTTGTCTAGAAAGCTGTGTCAGACCATACTTGAGAAATGTCCTAGGACTCAGAAGAAATGTAGTTATAACTTTTAATGTGGGTACCCTTTCGGCCAAGTTCCCTGCATGTGTGTTTTATTTTAATCAGCATCAAACTTGTGGAGAAATATGATTGTAAAGGGGACTGCACTATTATAGCAGAGTACCAAGTAAAGAGAAAAAAGCCCTGACCCACTGTGGTGAGTAACTAAGGTCAATGACAACTGCAAACTAAGTGAAGCTCAACTGAATTTTTATGTGTGATGAATGCAGTGTGAGAATCCAAAGTACCTTGTTGAGGGAATTCTCTGCTTCTCACTGTTTCAGCAGTGAGTGCCTTTGTCTTGTTTTATAGGTGAGCTGCTGCAGAGGTGAAGTGTGACCTATGGGATGGAGAAAGACTTGAGAGACAGAAAATGCAAAGTGCAGAGCTAACAGGGCTGAACTCTGCCCACATTTCACAGAAGCAACTGAATAACCTGCACTGTTGGCATGTAGCAGTCTCTGAAATGTGCTTCTCATGCCCTTCTTATCTGAGGAGTGCAAAAATACAGTTATGTTGACTTACTGCTTCCACTAATTGTCATGCCAGCTAATTAGTACATTGGGTTGATAGTCTGGACAAGTGTAGAAGGAGTTTTAAGATAAGTTGCTTGTTAGATCAAGGTTAGTGTAGAGCTGTATGTAGTGAAAATAACTGTTGGATATGTTCACTGGAAACCTCACACAGCTGAAAACCTCGAATTGTATTTTGTTTCCTAGCATGGATTCTGGAAGTGTATGGAGAATGCTCAGAGACTTTGATAATACCCCCAGCTTAAGGCATCCCTGGAGTAAATCTCATTGCCAAGAAAACCTCCTGAGTGTTCTCGGAATAGATGCAAATCAAAAGGTAATTGAACAAGGGTTTTCCATTCTGCCAGCATAAACACTGGGGTGGGAATCTGATCTTCTCTAAGCTGTTCATGCAGATGCATGAGGGACTAGATCTGGGTGAGTCACGAGTTTGGTTTTTTTTTTACAGAGAGCTTTTTAGGACGATAGCTTAGTGTTTTCTCATCTTTATGTGTAAGTAACTATGAAATTGTGCGGGATCACACTTTGGTTGTCTTCACATTGAAGTCTGCTCTACACAGTTCCCTGTTGTTAGGTGGTGCAATCAGCTTTGGTATAGCTGGAGAATTAACTTTTAGGTGGTAGAGATGGAGAATCAGCTGCCTGGTGTGTGTGCAGTAGGATTGTTTACTTTTCTTGTTCAGAGTGCAGGGAAATTGTTAGCCTCTAATATCCTTCTGTTAAGTGAAAATCAGATCTGAATCAGAGAGGCTGTTACAGTAATTATTGGGTGTTTTTGCTGAATAGGAACTGAAAGTGTGTTCAACTTCCCCTTTCCCCACGATTCCTCTGTCTGCTTTTGCAAGGCTTGAGGGAGAGTATGTTTTCAATTGGATTGAGACCAAACCAATGGTGTAGAAAGATCTCAAATACAAATGTCTCTGTTCAACAATCTCTTGGTTTGAAAAGATAGAGGTGTCAGGGATGGTATAGAATTCAGTTTTTTAGTGTGGATTAATTAGTCACATGTAATTTTCAGAAGTAACTGTTTGAATTGATTATTTGAATGCTGAAGCTGGAATTGACATGGTACTGATTTTATGGGCATATTTGATTTTTCTAGCAAGTTATATATAAACAATGCTGAAGGTAGAAACCAATTTTGCTCTTAAAAGTCACTTTTACAGAAATGTCATTTAATAGAAAGAATGGGAGACATTTCTCCAACATATTAAATTCCCATTTTGTTCCTTTCTTGCCCCCCAGCATTAAATCAATGCTCAGGCAGCTTTAATTTACATCATTACTTCTTGTCTGTTACTGGAATATTGTATTGCTTTTAACAATACTGATTAGGATGAGTTTCTCAGCAATGCTTTGGTGTTAATTAAGGCTAATTCTAATAGGAAATGGCTCTTTTATTAACTACAGTCACAGTTAGATCCATGTGTATAGGTAGCACTGGTTTTGGCATAAAGTTGTTTTAATGCAAAGCGGGAGACATGGTAAAATACAGATTCAGAAAGTAAAATTTAGTGGCTGTTATTTGAAGGGACCTCCTCTTTAGGTTGTATGTACTGAAATCAGATAGAAATGCATAAATAAATTAATAAATAAAATGTAAATTATGTTTTTTAGGACACTTCAGAGAGCCAGGCTGATATTTTTGAGGAATCAAATGTCAAAGATAATGAGGACTTTAGATTTGATGGATTCAGTGTTAATGACTGCAAAGCATTGATCCAGACCAAGGTGAGAATTGCTCTGGAAGTGAGCACTTCAGGGAATCACAGAGTGTATTTACCATGTTCCTCTCTACTGTCCTAACACACATTATCATGTAATGGTTTGGTCCTGGTATAACTTTTGGATGTGGAGTTGGTTTTTGCTCCTTGAAACCTCTCTGACAGCTTCAGCAAAGGTACCTTGGAACTTGTTTGTTTCTTATAACAGCAATGCAAGTTGGAAGGAAAATTGTCTTGTTCTCCACTGCTGTAAAACACCTCAGTCACCTCAGTCCGTTTTTTGACAAAGTATTTTTGAGGAATATTCTTAACCCAAGGTCCCTTCTTCAGTGGAAAATAAAACTGAGCAGCTCTTGTCACTGTGGAGACAGATAGTTTGAGGCAGACTTTCATTGTTCTGTTTTATTTCTTTAACTGCCTTGGACAGTGAAGGTGTATAACTGTTCTGGGAACCCTGTATATAAGAGATGATAGGCTAGAGAATTCAGAAATAAAACTTTAAAAGACTGTCCTGCTTATTCCTTCATAATTCAATTCTGCTTTCTTCAGTGAGTATGTGAGGGAGAGATCACAGTGGCTGAATCACACTTTGGAATGTGTGAAATACAGGAGCAGGGTTTAGACAAAGGAGAAGTGGCTTAAAAAATGAAGAAGGAATAAAAGTAAAAAGAACTGTGATACAAAGTTAAGGTAATTGGACAATATTTTTCTAGAATAGCCTCATAAGGGAAAGAACAAACCTTGCAGCTTGGTGTCTCAAAGAACAATTCATTACAAAACATATGTTGCTATTTCTAATTTAAAGTAGGCCAAATCATATAATGGGATGTTTTCCATTTTTCTTCCTGGTTATGTCTCTTCTTTTTTCTCTGAAAATTTTAAATTTAAAAAACATTAAAAATTATAAAAATTAGGTTGTAATGTGCAAAGTGATTAACTTCCTGTAGGATGGAAAAAAATTAACTGAGTTTTTATTTTTCACTCAGCTTTCTGTGTCGCCAGACTCCAGACATGGTCACCTTTTCAGCTGTAACCTCTTTTTGAAGACAACATCATCAAATGAAAACACACAGTTTATAACAATCCCAAGGAAGAAGCACATTTTTGCTACACACAACCTAAAAATGAAATTTTTCAGCAGTGATGTTTGTTGAACTAAATGCACTTTTTAGCCTTTTTTTTACCTTCATTTTGTTACTGACTTGGTACTACAGACTACAGATGTTCTTTAGGAAAGTGACATATTGCTGTATATGAGGGACCTAAAGCCATGTTATTAGAAGATATTCCTCATGTTTAGTTGTGAAGTCAAATTTCGTAATTTTGGCCTGCAGTTTTGCTGCAGTTGTGTCTCTTACAGTAAACGCTGCAGCTGCAAACCACAGTTAAAGATAACTCTGGTGAACTCTCCCAAACTACTGACCTTTCAGGCCTTATTGGCTCTTCAATCAAAAGCCTCCTTTCTCTGCCAAAATCTACCCAAGTCTCAGGTGTGTTGTAACATGTGCCTTGTCTCCATCTCTCCTGCTTGCTCCAGTTTGGATCAGCTGAGATTTGCTGCTTTGCCACTGCTGGGTGTAATGAGAGGAGCCTTCCTCATTCGGGGACTTTCTCTGGGGTTTAGCAGAATAAAAGTGTTTTAACTTCTGTCTGGTGAAGCCTGCTGTGGGGATAGGGGTGGAGGCAGCAAAATGCCTCGTTCTGGCATTGGTTTCTGACTGAAATAAATCACCTTGCTGATGCTGACTGTCACAGGACTTGTTGGGCTCATTCAGCCACACTTACACCATGAATTCCCTGCTTGTAAAAGCTGAGCAGTGTAGCTCTGGACTTGCACTGCACAATGCTGTAAATTCCTGCACTTTTAAAATTTTATAGTAACTATTGACTGTTGCCCACCTTCCTGCATGCTTGAGTGCCACAGGGGATGCACTTCACTGTCATTCAGAGAATCCACGTTGGTTGCCTGCCAACTGCAAAGGCTTTATTTATTCATTGGCTGTAACTTTTACACAAGTTACTGATCTATTTGCTGCTCTGGCCATTCTGAATATGAAAATTTTATATGGCTTTTTATTTTTAAGAGTTGCTAAGCACTGCAACTGGTATTTTATGTGTTGAAAGCAGGGAACAAAGTTGGGTGTTCCAAAACTAAGTCAGTTAATTATTTAATGATGTGCCTGTTCTGTTCTTGGAATGAAAAATACTATAAAGCACTGACAGACTTCAACCCTTAATCTAGTAAACTGTTCAGCAGTGACATTACAATTGCTGTAATAACTTCAGTAATGCTTATGATACCTCAGTGCTATTAGCATGGGATGGACTGTGCACTGGTTACTCAGTACATGGATCAGGAAATTTGAGAAAGAGCTGTCTGAAAGTGGCTCTGCAGCTTCCCTGGCCCTGGAGGGAGTCCTGCAATGCCAAACTGGAAACTCCACGAGGGTGCAAGAGCAGGGTTAACTTTTTCAGTTAACCCTGGACTTGAATTAATTTTCAATTTCCCTTGTATTCTTTCAGAGCTCTTAAACAAGTATTAAATAGGTTGTAGTCATAATCTCACAAAATATTAAATTGCCAGTAAATGGTGAATGAGTAGTTGAGGTTGGTAATAAACATTAATAAAATCAATTATAAGAATAAAATTCCATTTTTATGCTTTCAGACAAGCAGGGGCCTGCAGAGGGGCTTTTAGGGGGCAACCTTTAGTGTGTGCAACACTCACTGATGCATCAGAGCCTAGAGATTCTCTTTTCCTCTGGGCTTTCAAGTTTGCCTTTGCTTTTTGCTAACATCAGATGAATGCATTGAAAAATGTTTTGCACTGTTACTCCGGGAGAAGGATGAATATGTCATCTTTCCCTCATATTAGCAGATTTTACAGCCCTGTCCAAGGTACAGAGTGGAAAGAAAGGAAGGTTCAGCCCTTATGATTCAGCAGGGAAACAAACTACTGGGGTTCCAAAGGTGATGGGCTCCACCTTTCTGGTCTTTCTCTTTTGGGCAGACACTTTGGGCCAGCTGAGCCCTCACTACCTGTAAACACTGGCTGCAAAAGACAGCTGAGAGACCTTGTAGCTCCCTTTTCCAGTCTGAGATGAACAAATTCACCTTTGCAGGGGGAAAAAATAGCAAAATTGGAATGACAAAGTCATTCAATTCAGCTTCAAGGCTGGGGAGTTCTGGCAACCCTCCAGTCCCCATCAGAATTGGGACACAAGCAGCACATGGGGGAACCCACAAAGAGAAAACTGGACTCTCAAGTGACAAGAGATCAGAGATACAAACCAAAGCTCAGCAAGCCATTTTCAGGCACATTTCGTAGTAAAAACGCAGCCTCGCCTTCCGCGGCTCTCCTGGGAAGCCAGGGGTGCCGGAAGCCCCTCTGACGTGTTCTGCACAAGTCGTGGCTGCTCATTTCCTTGAGTCATTTCCTCGTTCCTGCTGTCCCTGGCAGGCAGCCCAGGGTGCCAGGGTGACAGGCTGTGTCCCCAAGCTGCGCCCAGAGACACCCAGAGCCCGTGCTCTGCAAGGGATGCACAGAGGAAATAACACTTTGTACCTCAGCGGGTTTTGAGCTATGAATTTCACCATTTCTTGTCTCAGTTGGGAGCTCTCAGCTGTGAAATCCTGAGTTTTGATGAACTAAACGTGTCACTGTACTCTGTGTTTGTGGAAAGCAAATACCACAGGCTTCTGACATTTGCTTAGGGTTTTCAAAAGGTGAAAATTAGAGCAAGGCTGGAGTTTTAGACAGCAGAGCTAGACAGGAATGCCTCTTTCTTCTGCTGGGATTAGAGGGAAAATATAGCCATAGAACAAAGTTTTACAAAGTTCCAATCAGCAATGTAATTACTGAAATGCTTCCTTTGTGGAAGGAATGCTGTAAACAGCTTTGCAAAAAAAAACAACCCACAAACCAACTTTGTTGTGAAAGACTGAAAATTTTTCAGTGTGTATGCTAAAATGTGAAATTTAATTAGTTATAATACTTTTTAAAAGAGTCAAGAAAAGGAGAGGGGACAGTCAAACTCCAGGATGATTTCTAACTATACTATAAACCCACCATTGGTTGCATATGCAGAAGATAGAACGAAAACAAAGGAAATCTTGTAAAAGCTTAAAAGTTGTTGTTTTTTGTTTTTTGGGGGTTTTTTCAAAATGCAGAGCCATTACAGGATTTAAAAGCACTCTGATATTTTTTTAATGATGAAGATCAGTTTTAATAGTTTAAAAAATGGGACTTCCTGGAGTACTCCTACTCCAGTTAAGACAGAAGAGGGAATTTGGCTAAAACTGAGCTGCCTTCAAATTAACTGCTAACCCCCAAATTTCCCTGTGGATCCAAGTTTAACTTTCCAGATCCATTCTGGAAGATTCAAAGAGAAGTTGTTTCTGCTCCTTCTACTGAAATACATCTGAGAACCTCCTAAATTGCCTCCCCCTGGCTTAGTGCTCTGCTGGGTGGGATAAGCAGGCCCTAATGAGGGAAAAATGTATGGAATGAAGTTGCAACATTTTCTGCCTTTTTTCAAACAAGGCGAGATGCCTGTGAATGCTGGGCAAATCCTGAAATGCCAAAAATCCTCCAGCTTCCCCAAACATCTGCTTTATTAACACACACTTCTACAGATACACTTCCCCATCTCCAGAGCTTAATGCCCCACTGCTAAATATTGATTTTGAATAGCTCAAAATTAGTTTTGCAACTAATTATAACTCACTGAACTCCTCCTCATTGAACTAATGGATAGGTTATTTAATTTTGTGTATTTTACTGTTGCTTGTGCTGGAAAAATGAGTCTTTTTAAGTGTCACTTCCAGCACACAGATTACAGAGCTGGACAGAGCACTCTGAGTAGCACCCAGATCTCCCTAGCCAGTTGTTTGTAGCTGCATTGCAGTGACCTATTCAGATCTTTCAGCAGGGCTAAAATCAATGCAAGCATATGAAAACCTAGACAACCTTTAAACAATCTCGACCTGAGAGCTTAAAAATTATTTTCTTAAAGCACTAAACTGCAGCACACCCTGGTGAGGCAGCATTTTCTGCTGCCACAGGCACAGACTGAGCTCTGTGCTGCAGCATCCATAGCAGCTTCCTGAGGAGTGAGTCAGTCAGACAGCTGATGGCACGGTGCTCACACCACCAGATTTCTGTGCAGTTCCTTCTAGACCTGTGCTTTTCACACTGTGGTCAGCAGGCTTCAGGACAAAAGGGAGGAGGAAGTCTGTAAGCAGACAGCCAGAGCTGTCTCATCAGTCAAAGTTGCTGGAGTGTTCTTATGCCTCAATGTATATGATATGTTTTTTCCCTTAAAATGGAGGGATCTTGGTGCAACTCTTAAAATGGCACATAAAGAGGTTACTCTCAATTTAAACAACTAAAAATGAGGCGGAATGGCAATTGTTCCTCAATTTACACCTTGAAGTTCATTGCAGAAGGGTGAGGATCTCATTTTAGAGGTCCACAACACAAAGAGGATGAAAACCTCTAAACCTAAGCTGCTGTTTTGATTTGTACAAGCAGCTTTTCACTAGCCCAGAGTGGCATGGCTTTTGTCCAGCCCGACAAGCACACAGAGTCAACACTGCATGTGTCAAGGACATTTGTATCTGACACTTGCTTTCAGACACAGCAACCCCTGAAGGGACACCAAGAACTGCAGGGGCTGGGAGCACTCCACAGGGCACTGGAGACAAAGCCCAGAGCACAGCTAAGTGCTAAAAACAAGTGTCACCTGTTCCCAACAGGAATCACCCCACCCCACCGGCTGGAAAAATGCTGTGGGCCATCCCTTGTTTGGTTACAAAGGGAATGGGATAGTGTTTTTTAGGGAAAACTTAAGAGCCAGAGCAAAGCTGTGGCTTAAATAGTAATAACTGAAGTAGACAAAGCCTATATGGATTGTGGTAAATCAATATAACAGTGTTATTTAGAAGATTCCAAATTCCAACCTGCAGACTTGGATTCCCAAGCTATCAGGATGTGATGTTGTGTAAGACAACAATGACTGAACAGTGGAGGAGGAAAGACCATGAAGACCTCAGACGTTATTAATGGTCTGTATTATGATTATTGTGTAATAATTGCCCAGGAATTTCAGTGTTCACAGTTCCTCTTTGGAGGCAATCAGCTCAAGCTGTGGTGCTTCCCTAAAGGAATCCATCCTTCAGAGTATGTGGAAACCTCACGTGAAACCCCATTATGGTGCCTGGCCTGTGTGAGTTCTGCGCAGGTTTGTAAGGTATTTAGTATTTCTAGAGACAAAGGATGGGGGAGAGGGGGTGTGTGGGGAAGGAAAAAAGGTACAAAAGCCAAGGGAAAATGTTATGTCTTTGTGAGTAAAAGACCAAAGGAAAGGTGGCAAGGTACGACCGATTTCTTTTTTATGCTTTGTTTTCAAAACAGTCAAATACTGAAGGCTCCAAAATATAACTGGTTTAAATGCAAAACTGTGGCTTTTATTTCCAAACATACAATAAATAGGTCCACCACAACTAGCCTCTAACTTCATTTTACATGGAAGGATTTTAAAATTAGCTTGTGCATATTTAAAAATTAAACTTCCCTTTGCACATAATTCCAAACATAACCGAACTGCATTACACACCAGCTCATGGTCTTGGCACTGTGACACAAGCAACCAATTAGAAACAGAGCTTTGTAGCCAGGACTTGAACAAAAATTGCATTTTGAATCATTGATAAAAGATCTACCAACAATTTCATCTTTTTTGCAGTACACAAAAAACTTTAGTACGTAAATGTTGAAAAGCAAGTTGTCTTCAGTTTCTGTAGAGACTGCAAGGTAAGTGGATTTGTTAAGTGTTCACTATTTCCTATATGACACAATTTTCATACCAAAATATCTTTACTGCATAGTAACATTCTGTATTTTCAATGCAAAAAGAGATTAGATGCAGTCTTTGTATTTTATCCCTCATCACTGAATTTAAAGACATTTTTAACCGCATCTCTGTTTCATCACAGTGCAGAAGGCCCTTAATATTTCAAGGATTTATTCAGTCATATTTTTAATACAAAAGTAGAGGCTGAGGAAAAGCCAGAGTAGTCTATACACAATGCACAATCTGTGTACATTCTGAAGCTGTACCTCTTCAAGAACTAGTTATACACTCTTCAAACAAATCCCTTTATCCAGCAATTCAAAATACTTTAGATCAGAAGTTTTATATTAGAATCAATACAATATATGCATATAAATACATTTATACCCTTCGGTTGCTAAACAACCCAGATGGTTGCGAGGATGTGACCTGAAATGGTTCTCCAGAGGCTTGGGATACCAAATTATGTCGGCAGCTAACTGTTAACCAAGAGAGTCACAGTAAAAAAATGGAGATCTCTGCACAAGGTAGGTGTGCCACAGCATCAGTTAAGACTAGAAATACCAGGTGACAACCCTGGCCCCTTCAATAGGGCCAGGATTTCAACTTCTGTGAGATGCAACACACAGGCAACATTTTTTCCCTTTGCCGACGTTCCGTTCATAAAAAGCCTCAGCAGAACAACAAAACCCAAAAAAAAAATACAACAAACCAAAGCAAAGGTTTTACAACTGCAAATTTCCAAGATAGGTGCCGCAGCTTTCAAGAACAAAGTAAAAGTTTTATAATTAAAAAACAAGGAAAAAGAAAACATAACAAAACCCAAACCAAAAAGCAATGTGCAAGTGTGAAACTCAGAAGACGGTAGCAGGGATTGATCTAGACCTCGGTTCAGGTTGAAACACAGAACCCAAACTATGGAAAAAACAGTTCTCACTGCAAATCTCATCTCCAGCTGAGGAGGGTGTCTGGATATCTGTATAAAAACACCCCTGCCCCACCCAGGACAGCCTGGGGCAGCAGCTCCAGGGGATGTCACAGCAGTGGCTCTGCTGCAGCAAGAAGTGTTCGCAGCTTGGCTTCCGAAAGGACGCAGAAATGTTGGCTCTCTGAGTATCCTCCAAAGGTGCTAGAGGTTTTAAGTTTGAAGCGTTTCTTCCCAAAATGCTAGGTATACAAAGGTGTATCTCTTTTTAAATAATATTGCACATAAAAATCATTTTAAAATTTGTAGTGAAAGCAGGGTTGAAAGACAGTGTTTTCCAAAAGAGAATAAAAAGCTACCTGTACATAGTAAGTTTTAATTTAAAGAACGCCAAGATTATTCAAAATCTAAGCACATAATACTGACAGAAAAATGTTAAATTGCACAATCTACATATAAATTAATTTGCAAATACTTAAAAGTTTTTAAACATTGAATACCCTTGATTTCACAAATCAGCTAGGTCACTGTCAAAGGATCAACTTAATGAGTTAGAAGTACTTTCTCCCAGAAAAAAAACAGAAACAAAAAGATTTGCAGTCTCAGATGAAGCACTGGAAAGAGTTAAAGCATTTCAGCTCAGAGGTAGTGCTAAACACATCCAACTAGAAGTCCATTATATCTGAACTATGATGAAATAACATAGTAAAATGTAGAAAGACTATAAAATTTACAAAAATAAATAGTTCTGAATGCTTTAGAAAATGCAAGAGACTTTGTTGGTAAGTGTCTTGATCTGCTTTTCTGACCAAAAGAAAGCAAAGCGTGTCTCATTTTTAAAATATACCCATCTCTAGTAACATGTCTGCAATCCACACAATCTAACTCTGCAACTTGACAGATGCCAGCTTGGCATAGACTCTGATATTAAAAATAAAGTGGAGGCTTTGTAAAAGATCATCTCATATGAAATTTGCTTTGCATGTAAATTCTTCTGTCAAATTAAAAATTGCACATAAAAAAGTTTATTGAAAGAGGCATGAGGGGTGATGAGGGTATGCGCCCATTGTTCCACATACACCCTGGAAGGAAAATGATGATTGCACAGTTCTCATAAATAAATTTAAAAAAAACAAACAACTGCCACTTTTTTGGTTTATAAGTTTTGGAATTACTTAGAAAATCCTACTACGGACAAATTATTATTTAGTTTGCTTTTTAAAGAATTCTTTACAACTCTTCCAGTGGCTTTTATCCTGAAACCAAATGAAAGTGGCAGTTTAAAAGTATCTTTGGGTAAAACGAGTATCAGGATCCGACAAGAATTTCCATGATGTGGTCCAACTCACTCAGATCTGTTCTACATATCTGAATGTTGTTTGCTGAAGAAGAATTACAAGATGGAAAGGTTTTCAATGGTTCTTCTGTAGCAAGAGATGGTGATCTGGGCGGCATTAGTGGAGGGCAACAGAAGTCTGAATCATACATTGAAGTGTCAATATCTTCAAAAATGTCATCTATTGCCAAATCCTTCAAGTAACTGGTGGAATTTGAAATCTCAAAGGAACCAAACACACATTCAGCTCCCTTCAAATCCTGCCTATCATCTTCTAGTTTCAGACCAGTATTTTCTGGAAACTTTGGCTGGTCATCCCCAGTAGGAACCAGACAAGTAGGTGGGCTTATATCTTCTACAAAGTCTAAATCCTTCAGAATAGATGAAATAGCAGATGACATGTCATCGTCTGAAACGATCAGCAGGCTGTTTTCAATCGGATCTTCTACAGACCGCAGGTCACAACAGTGAGACTCTTGCTGACTAATACCTGAAGGCAACTGAAGAGAAATCCCAGGTGACTCCATCCCTGTGTAGCTGTGAGAAGCAGGAGCAATGCCAGGGCAGATATTCACTGGCTGCTGGTTGCTCTCTTGTCTCATCTCCTCCTGAATCTGCCGCACGGTGTTGGCGATGAGGACGGAGCGGTGCAAGTTGGGCTCCACCAGCATTTTGTATGTCTGTAACTTGGTGAGGCACATGTTGAGCACCAGCTGCCTCTTGAGTGGGTATGGCAGACTTCGACTGGAATCAAAGGCACTCGAGAGACCAGCCATGTTCTCCTCATAGTCACTCAGCTTGCGCTTTAGACCTCTCCCCAACATGAACCTGGAAGAGAGAAATGATGAATTAACCTTGGGCAGGCCACACAGACAATTCTGAAAACCCTGTAGTGGTACAATGTACTGGTTAACTTAGACTTTTGATGTCCCAGAACATGAAGAGACAGAATGAAATCTTACACTATACTTCTTCAATTGAAAAGATGCACTTTCCAGCTGTATTCTTTCATGGCAACATTGTTTTCAGACAGAAACCATGGAAGAAATATACTAAGTCTTATTTCAAAAAACTATATACTTCTAAGTATATCTAACTGTCCACAAGAAATAAAATAGATGCTTATATTAAAGATCAAACGACTATACAGAATATTTCATCATTTCCATTTTAACATTATTGGGTACAGCAGGTAAGATTTCAAAGGTGGCTTTCAACACCCATTTTGATCTCATTAAGGCATTCTAATGTCTTGCTCAGTGTCTCTGACAAGTCTCCTTAGGACTGATTTTTCTCTGTTCTCTTTGGTGACCCAAAATTGTTTTACAGCAAGAGCAACAGCAGGGCCTCCCTTGGGATCCTCATATCCATTTCCATAGTTTGGTAGTTTGGTTAAATGGTGGGAGGAAATCTGGCTTGGGCCACTGAGCTCACAGACAACCAGTGCTCATGGTTGCTGTTTCACAACCTGCTACTGACTTCATAGTAAGAACATAGTAAGAACATCAGGCAGGAAGTTATCAAAGTGTTCATTTTAAAAGTGAACAATTTTGGTAAATAGAAAAAAAATACAGTTTAGTTGCTTTCATTCTGCTTAGTGTGCTCTTGCATTAAAATACAGTAGGTTTAGAACAATGTGGTACAAAAACCTGTACACACGCACCCCCCTAAAATCTAAGTGATTCAAACAAATACCTTCTCGGGTACTTTGCAATTACCAACCCAAGTCTAAAGCATTTTATTAGGGACAACAAGCCCTATGCAATCACTCATATAAACACAGAAAAGGAGTATGCTGTGCACAGAAAACACTGGTAAAATCTCAGTTACGCACATCTTAAAGTGTCCATGAATACAGACACCTCGCTCCCAAACAATTTTAAAAAATTAAGCAATCATAAATTAGACACCCAGTGGCAGATTAAGGACAGATCCTTCACGCACAATGATCCAGAGCCTGCATGCTGCCGAGGGCCTCCCAACTTCCTTTTCATGTGAACACTGCATACTGCCAGCAATAGCTCAGCTGATGGCCGCAGCTGCCAGCTGCTAGCCTGTTGCTAGACTTTTGGGGACAAGGAGAAGGCAGCAGGATAAAGCCTCTTTTGCTTTCAGGATTCCTCCAGATTTGCAGAAAGCATGGCAGGGCTCCATGGCTACATCCATCTGCCCAGACAAGGCTGCTGGAGAACTCTGCTCCTCTGGAGGAACAGAAAGCAAGCAAGCAGTGCATCCTCCTCCGTAAGACACACGAGAGAAAACAGACAGCTGCTACAGGAGTTTAGGTGTCAGACTTCTCAATTGCACACTTTTTTTTTTTAAAGGACATATCTGGATGAAATTCAATTTGTCCTAGGACTGCATTTTTACTTAGCAGGGAGTAGTCTGACTTATCTTCAGTTCGCCAATAAGTCATTCTTGAAACAGCAACAAACTTTAATTACTTTTAATTGTACCAGTGCTGCAACTTTTTAACTTTGGAACTCTGTTTTTCTCCCAAGTTTTCTGCTAAACTGCCACAGCACCAGCTGAATCTCTTTAAAAATGAGAAGGTGTCTGGTTGTGGTGTGCCTGTTCACCTGGGTATCTTCCACACTGATCCTGTATCACTTTCCCACTCCAGCACCCCATCAAGAGCAAACAGACCCAGCCAGTACCCAGCACTCCAACAAAATCAGAACAAATCTGGATACAAAGTTCAGGCACGAAATATAGTAACAAAGTATTCTGGGGAGGCAGTGCGTGTGTCACGCATCTTCAAACTACTGACAATGCTGCCAGTAACCGGTAATTTTTGACACAACCTATGGAAAATCACAATTAAGCAGGACAAGTAGACTGTTGCTAAATATACTAACTCTCATCATGAAGACAATCAGTATCTGCAAATCATAAAGAACTCACAATGAAATTGTTAACTCTCCATTTTAAGCAGCATTTAAAGGTTGTGCACTACCTAAGGCATTACCTTATAGCATCACTATTAGAACAGAAATTATGCATCAGAATGGCTGTTTCTTCACTAAGCACCATCATACCCATGCACTGCACAATAGTGGGATTTGGTTGGTTGGTTTAGTTTTTTTTTTCCCCCTCTCAATTAATTAAACAGACCAAAATTTACAACGATAAGGGAATGAAGTTATGACTGTACAGGAAACAGTTATTCTGACATTTCGTTCTGACAGAATACTTGGTTGTGATAATATGCTGCTCTTAACATTTTTTTAAATATAGATTTACACTTTCTTAGACACACAGAACATACTATTCTTATCTCTTTGAATTATATAAATAACATTAACTCCTAACATCTCAAAAATGTGCTAGTATTTAAATTCTGTAAGTAAGCTTAAAGAGCAAGCAAACTGTGATATGCAAGGACGTATAATTTCACAAAAAACAACCTAAAATTAAATGTTTTACTTTAATTCAAACAGTAGTCTAGTTAGGCTAAATACTTCATGCTCATATAGGCAGTCACCCTTCTTTTCATTCCTCAAATTTCCTTAATAAAATTTGTCCCAGAACATTTTAGAAATATGTAACAATGCTCAAGCATGACAGCACTTGACTATAAAAATGAAGTGCAAGAAACACCATTTGCTCCAACTTCAAAATGTTTCTAATTAACGTACTCCCCACACTCAAGATGTTTTCTTAAAATACATAAACATAGTACCACCTTACATTTTAGAAATTCTGTCTGTCTAACACTGATTTTTTTCCTAACAGGAAAGATCCCTAACTCTCCCTCTAGGAGCTAGAGGTTACACAAAAATTTGGAAAAGGCTAATAAAAACCAGAGTACCATTGGTACAGTGGATTTAAAAATGACTAGTGTCATGGTTGCTACAGGAGACATTAAATTTCAGTTCTTGTCAAACACACTCAGCTGCTGACCTACAAAAGACACAAAGCCCCTTTGTTACCAGCTAATCTACATTTTATCAGGCCTTTTGCTTTACTTTCTAACACAAGAATTTCTGACGGGATCAGATCCTCAACAAACTACTCTGTATTTTCTAAGTAGCTAGTTCTTCTGTAGCGCTGCGTATTGCCATCTCATCCCAAACCCCAAATTCACTCAGATGCTCTCTTTCGCAGCATTGCTTTGCAGCAGAAGATGCTGCTGGCATTATTTAATTATGCAATGCTTACCCCACCTCAGTTTTTGGTAGCAGGGCAAACAAGCAGCAATGCACACACAAACCCCCAGCCCTTCCACCAGCTGACAGGAAGGCACAGCCAGCTCAGAGGAGCACAATCTGGGCATCCTGAAGCACAAAGAGTCTCCAGAAGCTGCACTCTCCGTACTCCAGCCTAATTCCAGGAACCTACTCAGTTCTCAAAAAAACTGGATCAAGTGACAGGATTTTGGGGTGTGCCAATCTGATAACTCTGTAATTTGTAAGTAAATAAAGTGAACAAAAATTAAAGTTTATGCCAACTTTAAATGTGACGTCCGTAGATAGCTGTTCAATTATAAGAGCAGCAAGGTCTAAGTCACTCTTTTCTCAAACTTGAAAAAGTTCCACAACAAATTTTTTTCAGTTTGGATGATCTATTTTAGAATCTTTCGTCATGAAAAAAACAGGAACAATGAGGAACAACACATCTCAACTTTTTTCTGGCATTTTCTCATCCTCTCTCATTACAGTAATGCAAACTGAGCCACAAGCTGTTTATGGCAGGATGCTTTCTTAATTAAAAGAATTTTTCAGATGTAGAGAAAAGAAAGCAAAGTGAGTATTTGGGAGTACCAAACTCTATTCACATCACTGAACTACAATGGAGTCTACATAGAAATTCTGCCCTGACAGCATTTTCCTCAGTTCCTTCCATGGAGGACATTTCATAGTAACTCCTCCCTGCTAAGATGGGAAGAAGCATCTGAGCACTGTAATCCTACACCATACCAGGGTTTGAAAAAACTTGGGAGGGAAGAGGCACGTCCCTGGTTGGCAAATCCACACAATACCAAACAAACAGGCCTGGTCAGGGTGCAGCTACTCAGAAGAAACATTCCAGGCTACCAAGAAAAATTCACATTGCGACGTGTTGTGGACAATACAGAGCCCGTGCCACCATTTCAGCTCCATCTGTCACAGGGTCTGGCAGTGCAGCTGCCACTGACACATGGCTGGGAAGTACAGCTGGGAACACTCTCAAGGAATAATGCAACATGTAAAAACCCTCAATTACTTCTATCTGGGCAAACTACTACTTAAAAACTTTTTTGGAAGATGAGGGGAAAGAACTAAAGAGCAAAGTTATATAATGTTTAGAACTCAGAACCTCACAGAGCTTTAATTTTCAGCAAAGAGCTCTAAAAATAATGAGTGTATCAAACACAACTGCTACAGTTAATATTTTCTAAACATGAACTTTTCATGCACAAAACAAGCACTGTAGTCAACTACACAACAGTTGTTTATTTACCACTAAACATGTTTAAATAGCAAGACCATCAATAAAATGCCTGGCCTTCACTATACAGGTAAAAATAACTTAATTCACAGTGGTTCCTTTTGGCTTTTCTTTTTAGAGCATTATTAAATTCAGACTTGCTTGATCCTTTCCATACAGCCACACTGTTGCCTTTTTCAGCCCAAGACTGTCTCAAAGTGAAGTATTACTTTTTCTTACATGACAAAAATACCAGCTTTGCAGACGTGTAAGCACCTCATGAGTGAAAGCTGCCTGTCTAGTTTTCAGTAATGCAACTTACGTATTAAAATCAAAATTAGAGACTCCTTGCTATTGTAATTTGGGCAATTCCCTTTCAAAGTCTCCTTTGTCTCGTAACTACAGAAACCATTTAAGAGTAAAGACAGAAGTCTCTCTGGGCTGTGGACTTGTGTCAGTGCCTGACCAAGGCTGGCTGATAAGCACGTGTCCTGCTCTCCCCTTTTCCATGGACACATCTCATAAGCACACATCTATCTGCAGGAAGTGCAAAGGAAGACAAACATCCCAACAGCTGCGGCTGTTTCCCGGAATTATTTGATGTATGCTGCACACTGTTTTTAATCATAATCCTTCCCCTACCTGACACATATTTTAGCTTAGGCAACACAACTTCATGAACAGTTTTAATTAAGTGCTGGACTGGCTATTGGCTCGTATTTCACATAGAAGAAAGTGCACAAGAAAATGGAAAGGCTGAAGGTGCAGCTAACAGACACAGCACAAATCCCTTCCTCCCATCTGGGCTTAGTGCTGATCACTTGGACATGACTTACATAACCCTGTAAGCTGTCAGACCACACAGAACATTGCCTCTGACCTGGGGTCCCCAGCAAGTGCTGGAGATCCCCACATCGCATCTCAGCTGTTACCAAAAACCAAGAGCAAGTGAGGGAAGTACTAAACGCCTTAGAAAACACCAAAGTAAAAAGTAACTTGGACCTGAAGACACTTCAAATATACAAAAATGTGTTTAAGCCCATTGCCTCCCCACCCCCGCTCAGCCCTGCCCCGGTTTAGCCAAGATGAGTAAGTGCTGGAGAAGGCACAAGTGACTAAAAGTGTGCATACAGGGAGGAGTGCAGTCCTACCAGCTTGCTGCCATACCTAAACTCCTGTGCAACAACTTCTTCACGGGAGTCAGAAATTACCAAAAAACAGCTGCTCAAAGAAAGGAAACTTAATGTCAACTTTTTGGTCAACAAATCCTGACCTATAACACACCCAAGTCTGATACAAAGCAACTGGAACACAGAACCAAGATATGCCACTGTTCAGACTCAAGGAACCCCAACAAAAACAACAAACAAACCCAAAACCAAACACACACACACACACACACACACACACACACACACACACACACACCCCAACCCTGAAAACAAAACAGAAAAAAACCCCACACCTAAGGATTTCCCCACATTTTGGAAGAAAGACTAGCCTGAACAGCATTCATTAGGTATAGGAAAGGAATTAGAGGTAGACAGAGTTTAGCACAAAATTATTCTGTATTAATAACCTTCCCACTGTCATTCACTATGTGTGGATGCAGAGAATAATCTTGTATCACACACAAATATTTTAGGAGCTGAAATTATGTTTAGGAAGCACTTGGAAGTAAGTTTTACCTTGATTTAGAAGTTAGTTTCAAACCCCCCACGAACAAGCTGTTTTTGTTATGTCTAACGGGATCTGGAAAATTCCTGCACTTAAGGACATCTTCCCAAGTTCTTTACTCCCATTTTATTTCACAAAGCACTGATAAGAGTTTTGCTTTACAAACTATGGCAGCTAAGTTTCAGAGCACGACATTTCACTCTGGAGAAGGAATTTCTCTGTTAGGATCTGTACCTTCCACAGCTAAAACAAGTGGATCCAGGCTGTACCCAAGACTAAATGAACCACATTCTCAGCAGCTGATATCTATCACTAGAGCATAAAGAAGAGCTGCTGAGGGAAGCTCCAGTGTTCCAGTGCTCAGTAGAGAGAAACCTCCCTCCTTAAAATACCCCAAACTAAACCACTATCGTTCTTGTCTGTCACTTGTGTATATCGTTCCACATTTACTAATAAAGCTCACATGTATATTTTTTATGAGCGTGTGTTTAGCAAGGTTTTTTCAGGGATTTTGAGTGGTTTTTTTGGTTTTTTTTTAGTGGAAGAAGGGCCTGGAATCATTTAAACTAAGGATCAACAGCAGTTGGCAAAAGCTAATACATGATGAAGAGTTACTAAACCTAGAAACTCCCATAGTAAAACTAAACTATAATTAAATGAGAACATAAAGGACTCATAAAGGAAACAAGAACCAAACCACCACGGTTCCACCAAAGCATCTCACTGGACAGACAAAGGATCACTAGATCTGCAAATGCCATGACAGACTTCTTCACAGCTTGTTCTACTCAACTGAACAGTTCTTAATCCATTTTTCTTACTCTATTTGCTTCAGAGATACTGAATGCATTCACCGACATAACACTGATACATATTTTAGGGTAATAGTGATCTAAGAGATCCACTAATAAAGGAAGTTACAGCTTATTAAATATTAAAAATTGGCACTAAAAAATGTTTGGCCTATTAACAGTTAAAGCAACAAGAGAAAAAGCTCTTTTCCTGATAGAGGACTGTGCATTTACTCTTTCAGTAACCAAATCAAAAATTACTGAATTTTCTCTAGTAGCACACAACTTTGCTTCAGTATCCAAAGTGCCACCTTCTCACAAAGCAAGATTGTAACACTCAATTTCAGCAGCTGAACAGTGGATCTCACGGTAAGATTGAAGCCTTAGTTAACCGGTTTCCAAGAAAAATGTGATATTATCAAAATATTCTTTGTTGCATTGTAATAATTCCCCCTTATAAAGGAAAAAACAGTAATGGAAATTCAGAATACTCCAACCAAAGAGTTTGTACTATCCAGTAAGTCTAAGCACCTCAGTTTATATTATATATCCCATTTTTAAAAGATATTTTTCAGTTCACCATTCTAATCCACAAATAACATTCGCAGTCCATTATCAGAACATGCTCTATGCACGTAAGATACAATTTCATAAAAACATACAAGTAATTACCCTTAGAAAACAGAAAGGAGTCCAGGCAGGAAGATTCTGGATTTTGCATAAATCGTGGTCATCCAAGAGTCTCAAACTATGCCAGAGGCCAAGCCATCCACCGAGGTAGGATGATGCGACTTAAGAGGAAAAACAAAACAAAAGCAGAGTATTTAATTACTATGTGGTGGTTTTTATTTTTTTAAACCAGAAGCATTAAGCACACAATTCAATACAACTTTTAAAATGTTTTGTGCTAAATTAACTTAAAACAGATAAATAATGGTAAAGCCCCTTAAAGTTCATGAATATACTGAAATAAGAGGACCTGACGGTTTCACATGTGAGCACATAAAACGTGGAAATTATCTTTCATGAATGAGTATTACAGAATGCTGATCCTCTGCTAGGCTTTAGTTTAAGGACTTGCACTGATACATCTTCAGATTATTGAACACCAATTTACAATTGCAATCATCTCCAAAATCACATAATTAGGAGAGAGAATACCATGCACTGTGAAGAGCTGTGTTTCAGAATTATCCCCTAAATCTTACAGGCTGCAAAAGCAGTTAGATTTTTATGAAATTCCCCAACTTTCCTCTTTTTCAGCATACACAAAACCGGTATGAGAAAATAATTGACAATGTATCCTATGATTGTGTCTAATATTCAATGTGGCACCATTTCCATCAAAACCTTGATACGGCAACATCTGCAGTATGGCCAGAGACCCCATGGATTAAATCATGGATTAGCTCAAGGCCTTGGAAACTGGGAAATGTGAAAAGGCTGAAGTGACAGTAAACTATGGACTAGGCTAGGAGATGTGGAGGGAATTGCACGATCCATGCTCTTGTGGTCTCACCTCCACCTGGAGAATCAAACAGTAATGAATTCCAAGAATTAAAGGCCTTGCAGGGGCTAACAGCCTGCAGGCAGGATTGGATGTGACATGCCTGTTTGTGCACATCACACTCACAGACACCTGACCCAGCCAGAGCAAACCACCTCACCAATGCACCGCAGGAGCAAGGATCAGTACCACCCAGATAAACACAGTCCTTCATGATCAAAAATCAAGAGTTCATACATTATCTCACAAATCTTAAAATAATACACAGTGAAAGGCAGTCTTACATTCAGACAGACGGGCAAGTAAACGCCTACAGTTCATCTTACATAGCAACTCATAGCCTGATGCTACCAAAGGGCTCCTCCGCTTACAGAACCTCGGAACTGTAAAGATGCAGTAAAACAGCAGTAAAATGCCCGTGACCTAAGCAAGCCAAATCTAACCCACAGCAACAAACACATTAGCATCTCCCTCCTCCTCGAAGCTGACTTCTTTCCCAGTATAAGGAAATCCATACTAGCTGTAAATTTAAAAAAAAAAAAAAAAGCCCCCAAACAAAGAGAGAAATGAAGATTCTTAACCTATTTGCTCTGAAACAGCAGGACTTCAGATGGTCACTACTGAGGTTCATTAAAGTGTACTTGTTAGGTCACAGGGAGAGGTGTGCAGTCACTGCATTTTCTATACACTGAATATAAAAGAACATGTTTTAGAGTTTTAGGATTCTCTAATGCTAATACAACTTCATAAAGCTAACAAGCACGTTGAAAAGTTTTAGATGTTAGCACCTTAGCTAAAAAACCCCAGAACCCAACAAGCCTAGAAGCACTGGATAAAAAAATAGTAGTTACTTGTATTTTAGAAGTTCAGTACTTTGCTAGAAGGAGATGAAGTCAAGAAGTTTTCAAATTTAATTTATTATATGCTTCAAAGGATTTCTGCAGAAGTAACTGTGGAGGTTGTGACTTTTGCCCTGTATGATTTCACACTGGCATGAGTGTCAGGAAGAAGTAAAGAGGTAAGGTTATTAGGTTTAGTTTTTACAATATGTTAGGGGAAAAAAACCCAAAACCCACCAACTATAGAAGACACAGATTAGCTGTAAATCACAATGAATTGTATCTCTAGTGAATTACTTCTTGTTTCACTGTCTTCCCAGTATCTGTTTAGGGGTCACATTAGAATTTTGAGATTATAGCATCATTTCAATGTTAATGGTATTTCCTACATCGCAGTTAACTGCCTGAACTACAGAATTTTAGCCACATCAAAAATGAAGTGGAAAACTACTGCATAAGTCTCCTACCTATGCTTTTGGAAACGAGCATTCCAACACAGTTTGAAAAATTCCAGGCCTAACTAGGGCAGAAATTATTAACTGCACTTATTCGCGAGCCTAATCTGCAATATGCATAAAAGACACCACTCTTATGCTCCTCCAGTCCTATCCACCTGCTCGCAGCCCAGACTAACACGCATTTACCGAGCCGAACAAAACCTGCTATTAAAAACCTAACTGCAGCAAATACATGAGTCGCAGCTAGCAAGCGGCAGCGGTCAGGAGCGGCAGGCTGGAAAGGCTAGGGCTCAGGGAAAGCCCTTTCCTGCCGCCCTCCCGCAGCCGCTCCCGCGGCTCCTGCCACCATCTGGCCTTTGTGGAAGGAGCGCCGGTGCTTCCTGCGGCCGTCCCGCCCCCCCCTCCCGCGGCCGTGGGCAGCGGTAACCAGAGACAACCTTGGGCTTCCCGAGCCGCGAAAAGTTACACTCCTCCCTCTTCCTCCGCCCGGCTCGCTCAGACCCCGGCCGGGCTAATTATAACTGCGCGAACAACTTCCACCGCCGGCCGCGCTCCGGGCGCTCTCCCCACACCCAGCCCGGCTCCCCGGGCCGCCGTGCCCGCAGCCCGGCCCCGCTGTGCCCCGCGCTCCCAGCCCAGCTCCCGGGGCCGCCGTCCCTCGTACCGCACCGCGCCGGGGCCCGCCGCCCGCTCCACCTGTCCCCGCTGTCCCCTCCTCTCCCACCGCCCCGCCGCCTGCCCCCCACCCTCACCGGCAGGGCCCCCCCGCCCCGTCGGAGCTCCCGCCGCCACCGCCTCGGCCTCCCGCCGTGCCCGGCCGTCTCCCCGCGGCCGCCGCTGTCCTCCTCCTGCCCCCGGTTCCCGGCCCCGCGCCCTCCCGCCGCTTCCCGCCGCCTCCCGCCCGGCGCCCCACCTGGGAGCAGAGGAACCCCCGTTCCTTCGCAGCCGGCCGAGCTCCCTCCCTTCGGCGGGGCTGGGACTCGGGCCGGGAGGAGGCGGAGGCAGCGCCACCCCCGCCGGGCCCCGGCAGCCTCCGCTCCGCCCTTCCCTCCGCCCGCGGCTCCCGCGGAGGGGCGGGGCGGGGGGCGCTGCGTGCGCCGCGCGCGCCAGCTGCCCGCCCTCCCATTGGCCGGCGGCCCTTTCAACCTGCCCGGCAACCATTTTCTGACTGGCCGGCGAGCCGGGGGGCGGGACTACGGCTGGCCCCGCGGTGCCGCCCAATGAGAGAGCCGGGAGAGCCGGGGAGGGCGGGGCCGCGCGCCGGCCTCGCCCAATGGGGACACGGGCGCCGCCGAGTCCCGCGTCGCCCGGCGCGGCGCTCCGGGGGTGCCCCGCCCGCGCTGGCGGAGGCGGCAGAGCGGCCGGGCCGAGCGCGGTGCTGCACTGTTCCGCGCCGCGCCGCGCCGCTCCGCCCGCCGCTGCTGCCGCACCTTGAGCCTCGAAACCACCACGGCGCCACCGGCCAGCCCGGACCTAAGCCCAGAATCACCACCCCCCCCCTTTTTTTTTTTCTTTTTTGGTATAAACTCGCAGTCCGTCCGTGACCAAAACTGCCAAATTTCAGTAAAAGGCACGCCCAGGGCCTCCACGGAGCAGTGTTCCTACAACGCCCGGTGCCAGGGCTGTTGGGAAACGAGGCGCACACGTCTCCCGACCAGCCCTAAAGCTACGTCAAACATTGCACAATTCTCCTATGAATATTCACTTGATTTTTTTTCTCTTTTTTTTCTTCAAAGATGAGATGGTTTTAGCTATGCTCAAACCTCGTATTTGCTTTTCACGGGCATTTGCGTAATCAAGTTACATTGGCACAAGTGTTTGTACAAACCGGATTTCAAAATCTGACATTGAAGTATTTGTAAAGGTTGACTCTGAGCCTTTGTCAAACCCTGCCATGGGCAGATTACCTGATGCATCCCCAAAAAGCTGCTTGGGCTAAACCCCGTCTCTGAAAGAGCCAGTCTCTAGGACAGTAAACCCAAACAAAACTCAAGGACATTTGCACAGACGGGTTCCTACACTGAAGGCGAGCACAGACCAAATTCACACACAGGGTCTCTATCGGTCTCAAAAATACCACAGAAACATTTGCAGTTGTCTGATGGAGATACACTACAACTTCGATGAAAGATCAGCTGCTTTTTGTAATTATTCAGCAAAGGAGAGCCGATTTTGGTTTTAAACCCTGAGGACCAACAAATTTTCACCCTTGTGTCCCCTGATGGGCACTCGTGAAGGGGTCGGTGTGTGCAAGGCCTGACCCAAACACAGGGGCGAAGGGCAGAGAGACAGAAAGCCAGAGCTGATCTCCGCAGGTTCCTCTCTGAGGGTGAGGGAGCCATCTCTCCAGGCACCTCTCTCCTGCAGCGTGGTGCCCCCGATTCCTTGGCCACAGCTGTGCTCTGACCTCACTGCCGGGGGTCACGGAGCACAGAAGGGGAGGGAGTGCTGCCGCGAGAAACACTAATGAATCCTTTTTGACACGCTGCCGGAGCTGTGTCGCCTCCCCGAATAGCTGAGGAGTGACACCCTGACCCCCATGGTCCATCTGCTGCACCAAGTGTAAGTGCAGGACCAGTGTCAGCATCGAGGGGGAGGAATGGACCAAAGATCCTCCTTGTACCCCTTCCCTTCCCACCACACACTGTGGATTGAGTGGAGGAATAACTCTGAGATGTTCAGGATTCTTCTGTCTGCTGAAGTCACCCAGGGACAACCAGGAGTATTGCACCAGGACCGACCCCTGCCATATGCTAGGGATTATCTCCAAGGAATAGACACAGGATAGGCATGCAAAGGTAACTGGTGCAGAAGGGACTGATCTGGAATCATTGTGTCTAATACAGAATGTAAAGGGGTAGTTTAACTAGCAGTACCACCAAACTGTGCTCATAGCTTGAGGAGAGATTAGGCTTTGCAGACTTCACCCCTGTTGGCCAAAAGTCTATGACCTCTGGGCAGCCCTGCAGCACCAGTACAGTCCTGGACAATTCTTCTACAACTCAAGGCAATGCTTGAGACTCTGGTGCAGCCATTGTCCTCCAGTCCAGCAGACCTTCCAGAAAGACAACACGGGTTACCCTGCTCTCACTCATTCTTGGGTGATTAACCTAACGTGGTTAGCTACTCTGTAACCGATTTTTGTTCTGTGCAATAGAAAAGGGTGAATGTGCCTTCTATAGCAGGTGTTTCCAGAAACGTCTGATGTTTTTCAAGCATGCTCTGCCAAGAGCTACAGAAAAAAAAAACCTGGAGTTGTTTAAATACATGCATCAGAACTTTGGATTCATGACATAACACTTGAAGAAGTTAATAGTAATGACACAAAATATGGTGATTGTTTGCAAAGGGTTTGGTCACTTTTTTGCACATGTTAACAGAGGGATTCACATAAAAGAACTGGAACCTCATTTAGCTTGGCAATATTTAATGTCTCGTGCTAGTGGAGCCATGCTTGTCTCACATGGTGAAGGATTCAGAGGGCTGAGCTCACATATAAGGTCTTTCTTGACAAAAAACTTCTTTTAAAAGGCCCTTATGTTCTCAAATGAGGTCATGTTCTAGGAGTCTAATGCTCTCCCATTTTGACTTGAACTAAACTTGAGGCAAACAGAGGACTGCATATGATTTTTTTTATGATTTAAACACAGTCTTTCGGTATGACTATACTCACTGCAGCTGGCTAGGAAGCCATTCTCACAAGCAGCATATTTGCTTTTGCAGCAAATTTCACATAAACCAGGAAAAAACCCAACCCCCAAGCCATCAAGGTCTCTATATAACTCATCTGAAAGGAACACCAGAGGTTTGCTACTTCTTTTTACCTTCATACTAGGCATCTATTCAAACACACGGTTCCAGGAACACAGGAACTAATGAAGACTGCTTTCCTATGGATTTCTGCCTGTGATTAATTACCTCAGTGTCTAAGGTACGAGCTCTAATTGAAGCTGGTCTCCTGGCTGCAAACTTACATCTCTACCTTACCTGGATTACTGGATATCAGTAAAGAATGCTGTTTTCTTCTAATACCTCCATGCTTAGGAAAATTCTAAAAATGTACTGACTGTGAGATCTGCCAGATTTGACTGAAATGAATTAGCTATTCTAAAGCCAAATGGCAGAGTGATCCCATAGGACATACTTCCACAGGGATGTGAGAAAGGCAGAGCACACTGCACTAAAGCCCAGTTAGTTTTACAACCTCTTTTTGGTGGTAAAGCCTCTGTGAACAAACTAATTCTACACTTACTTGAGTTTTTCAGAAAAAGCCATGACACGAGATGGTTATTACAAAACCTAACAACACCTTACTGAATATTTCTGAGACTAGGAAATTAGCCATTGTTCTCTTTTGTCAGAGGAATCACAAGAAAAAGCATTTTCCCCCTAAACCTTTCAAACAAAGCAGAGACACAAGATGATGTACTGAGCTTCAAGTTAAACAATTAACCATTCAACAATTTTGTCTTAAACTTCAGTCAGCTCACTGGACACAAAATAATCCCAACACCCAGTACTTTCATATCTAGCCTTTCTCTTAGGAATGACTTCAAACACAGAAAAGTGAATTTGTTACAAGTACTGTTTTTGTTTTTCCGTTAAGTATTAAACTCTTTTGGTTTTTGAGTTTGTTTATCAACACACCTACTCTTCCCTTTAGAAGTCCTTTTTTGTAAGCTTGTACAACCTTTGGTTGAAGTTGCATTACTTTTTCTTGGTTTCCTCTCCAAATCTTGTCTTTAAATGGAACATCAAAAATAGTATTTACAGATCCTTTGCTGCACCATTTTACTATTGCAGTACATACCTGCACTTCCCACAAGCTCCTAGGGGACTTTCAAAGGCAGCATACATGAGGATACCATTTCAGTTTAATTCTGGTTTTGCAAGAAGTCATGTAATCACCTGTATCTTCAATTACTCTTCCCCAAAAAGATGACAGTTGGAATTACTCAAATGTTTCCCTGGCAATGCAAAGTGGCCTCTAGCATTAGGTTTTCCTGTTGACATGTTTGTTATGCATGAACATTTACCACAATAATTCATCAGGTCATAAACCCCTCATTTGGGGGGAATGTTGGTTAAGCAAATGAGTAATTGTTGGCTTTTTTAAAGAAAGAACTACCATACAAACTTATGAAAGTCATGTCAGATAATGAAATTCTAGTATTTTTCACTAACTGCTTTTTTTTAAGGCACTACAAACATCTAAAACAAATCTCTTTCCTGAAATAATTCAATGGGATTTCACCTCTCTGAGAAAATTCCTTGGAAAAAAATAGGAAAATTTATCTTAACTGTCAATTTTGCAAGAGACACCAAAAGAAGTTCAGACAATCCTTGCAAAAGCTTGTATTTGATAAGACAGATTGACAAAAATACGTACGTTCCCAGGATGTTTATTTCATTTCTTTGAAATTTGGTGGCTTTGTACTCTTAGTATTAGTCACAGAGTGTAAAATCACACTCATTTAAGAACTGATGAGCAAACAGAATTTGTCATCATCAGTCATGGGTTTTTTTGCATATGCGACTATACATCCTAGGCCTCAGACACAAACATACTTTCACTTTGAACAGAAGTTGTTTTTGAAAGCATTTTTATTTGTTTTATCATAGATGTCAGAAAACAAATGTGTTGGGGTTTTTTCATTCTAGCTTTTGACAGTTTGTTTACTTACAAGGGAATATGGAATAAGTTGCAGGACTGTAAAACAGTCACACAAATCAATATTCTGAGACACAAAAAATCCATAATGGTCTGGTAATTACAATATTAAACTATACTCTCAGTCAATTTACAATAATGCCTTTTAAAATGCTTACTAAAGCATCACAGACTTCAAAAAAAGTCTAAGGAGGCTTCAAAAACAGGTAATTCCTGGTGAGTCTGAAGGCTCAGTGCTTGTGTGAATCCCTAACCTGCTCCAGGCTGAAACCCTTCACTGCTGCGCCTCCAAGGCAGCCTGGTGAGGAAAGATGCCTTTTCAAAGACCTGATTCTCTCTTCACTGACCAAATTTGTCCTTTAGGCAAATATAGCTACTTTCATAGAGACAGGCAATGTCTTTTGCTAGACAAACTCATAGAGCTAAGGCAGAGAGAGGGAGTTAAAAGAAGCCAACACCACACAAACAGAGAAGCAATAAGCAGACAAGCCCTGGTTACAGCAGCCTGGATCCTTGCACTTCTTGCCTTTGCTGAATGCCTGAGCTCCAGCAGCTCTGATTTTCAGGCAAGGGAAAAGGAGAAATAAAACCACACGCACAGAGGCAGAAGGGGACAGATACTCAGTGTTACCTGTAAGGGAAGCAGATTGGATATTAGCTATGTGCTTGACAGTGCTTTCTTTTGCACAAGTTTACAGCCCAGTGACACCAGGCAGACCAACAGCCATGTTTCACACACGGTGTTGATGCCATGCAAGATCCATTACTCTTCCCTAGGAGCGCAAAAGAGAAAAAAGGCTGCCAGAAGTGGAAAAAAAATCTGTCAGAAGCCTTTCCTAATTTAAGAGGCCAAGGTTGGGGTTTTTTTGGTTTTTTTAAATTTCTTATTTACATGTAGAAATAAAAAAAGAATCTCCACCAGGATCATCTCTCACCATTTGTAGTAACAGCTCACTAAGTCATTCAGAATTGACCGTCTTGCAGGCACCCTTTCATTTCGGATGTCTCTCAGTACCTTAGAGGATCACATAGAGGGGAAGCATACTGTATTAACCTTTAGGTGATGCATATTTAACCAATACCTCTTTGGACTAGCAAAACAATTACAATGGCAGTTAGAAAAGAAAGCTTTTTTTTATTATTCCTTTTTTCTTCTTTTTCTTTTTTTACCAGGACAAGTGAAGCATGAGAAGCTGAATTCGACTAAGACACATTATTAAAGCAATAGGGAGACAAGCTGCTGTTACAGACTGGTGTCTGCAAAGCCAGACCAGTTGTAGGCACACATCAGTTCTGCATGGTGACTGTGCAAGTTTCAGCAATACCAGTTCTTATATCTGCTGAGCCAAGATATCAGGCTTGTAAAAGCACATAAGATTTGGCATAAGTTTTAAGAATGTAATAAAACAGGATATATATTTCTGTTTAAATGCTTAACTCCATAAATGCACACTTACCTAATACCTTTCCCATTAAGCCAAGTAGTCTCTATAAATTGTTTTAACTAGGCACAGCTTCCCCAGTAAAGGAATGCACCCGGCTTGATGCTTTGTACAGTAATAAAGGATAGACTTATAAATACACACATGTGCATTTGACATATACAGTTTAATGGCTATGAACAAATTATACTGATTCCTATCTGTAACATGCAGACTGATGCACACTAAGGAGGTGGGGAAGAACATTTTTAAAATATCTTAACATGAAATTGCTCATTTAATGAAAATAGAGGGTGTAGGGGCAGAGGGGAACACCCAGAATTGCTCAGACCTGGGGGTTTTCAACTACAGTTCAGAGCAGTTTTGGGAAAGTTTCCCAGAAGAATGGAAGATATTAGTTATTCCAATCAATGCTGATGTTCCCTTTATAAAATTCTGAAACTGCCTGGCTTTCTGTTTTACCCTAAGGCATCTGCTGTCCAATTCAGTGGTTCACACGCAGAAAAGCATCAAGAAAAATTACCTGTGGATTTGTAATTTTTGAAGGAATCTCTGGTATTACAACAAACACTATCAAGTAAGCCAGACTTACTTCACCGTGAGATGTGACAATTTGTATCTATATTTGAATCCTCCTGAATCCTCATTTATTACTGCAATACCTATGAGTGATCTCTCATTTAAGACATGCAGCACTGGCTTCTCTTTGCTCCAGCTACATCCTACAGACCGAACTTTCAAGTGCCTATATGCTATTTTGTCCTTTAACATGAAGTTATGAATCAAGGTTTAAGTGAGAAAGCAAAGTTTAACTACTACAGCAACTACAGGTTATCTTATGCCAAGTTTAATACAAAAAAACATTTTCCAATTCACTGAAGATTCATACCAAGTGTGTGGTTTCGTAAGATGGAGCCAATACGCATTCAACTGTTGAGTTTGAAAAATTCAGCAAAATTATGTAATTATTCCAAAGCACATAAACTCAGTGGTCTCCTTATTCTTGAGCTGATACTCAATGTTCTCAACATCCCCTTGGCACCCCCACCTCCAATCCCCCTTCCAGGTTTGAGAATCTGCATTGTAGGTAAGGCCACTCAAGGGAAGGCAGAGCCTGTCAGACACAGCAAGGTTCTCTTTTCATGTTCAGCAACTTGCTTGGTTCAGATCTACAGAAAACAACCGAGTTACAGACAGATGTCTTCCCTGGCACAGACACTGCCAACACATTCCAGAAACCAATCCCTATTTTCCCCCCTCCCTACTAGCTTGGGGCTTTTCCCCAGTAGCAGCTTCTGATGGTAAACATTTGTTATTTTATAATGAAATCATATGCTATACTTGAATTATCCCTTTACCCCAAATAAGTCTCACAGGAAGAAGCTTAGTGATATACACTCTAAACCGAATGCGCTGGAAGAAAAGACCACCATCCCATGTTGCATTATTTTTTGTTATTAAAAAAAAAGCCAAGAGGAAATCCTTGGTAAGAGTGGAGCATATTAATTATGACAAGACATCATGACATACCAACCAGTGAGATTTAAAGGCCGCTAATAACACTTTTTGTAGTAATTAGTGCAAGATAGTTATCCCATATAAACAAATATTTGATGGTAGACTTCAATGATAAACAATTCACTTGATGACATTTACATATAAATACACATAAATAAACACCTACATCACTTAGGTTTGTAGTTAACAAAAAGTATGGTCTGAAATGAATTAAATGTAATTGTATCTAGTTGGATCAAAGCTCTTCCTATAATGATACTCAAGTATGTGGGGTATGAAAAGCATAAATGTACAATTCTCAATTTAGTAAAGTACTACTCTATAAAACACAATCATGAAAACAGCTCTTACATTTTAATGCAAAGTATAAAATTGTATATTTACATTTACATACACTTTACTGAACTACATTGGGTAGCTCATGGTAAAAAAAATCCCTTTTGAAAATCTTGCAAAAAATATATCAACTGCAGATATGATCAAAAGTTACTAAGTTAGCAGCTGACATAACATCTGTAGTAAAAAATAGATTTTAGGAAAATACCTGGAAAAATCTAAACACCAATAACACTTTAAAACTATTTTTGAAGTAAAAATTGTAGCAAAACCCAGAAGAAGCTAGCAAGGATAACAAGAACTATTGCATACTGCTCTTTAAGAGCCATGTAGCGATTTAAAACAAAGCAGAAGATACGACTAGGAATTTTGTGGTGTAACAAAGTGGAAACTGGATGAAAATAGAAAACCAGTTATCCAACTTCTCTCTCTGTTTATTATCATTTTTATGGGAGAAGTATAAGATGAGAGAATCCCTCTCACTGAGGATATCCTTCATCAAAGGCTAAAATAAATTGATAAAAGGAACCCAATTGCAAGAGCCTTGGACCCCAAACAGAAATATTTACCGTACGTACTTACAGTTCAGTGGACGATAAATCAGATTATTACACTACAAGTTGCAGGTTAACTTTAAGAGTTAACACTATTTTGCAATATGAAGTGCTTCTTAATATATTTATCTATATAATATATAGATATTTGTAAAATACTCGTGCAGATTTGATAGAACAAACTGTGAAAATTGCTTTCTCAAGTCTTTTCTTCCCATTAACAGATCTTTACCTCCTACACAAGGAGGTTCAGGATTCAACAAGGATTTCCACAATATGATCGAGGTCATTAAGATCAGATTTACAATTAGAGTTAGAAGCTGTATTTGTTGGAGAAGTAAACGTTTCAAGACTATCACAGTGTCCCATTTTTGTGTTGCTCATCATGCCTGTTAACATAGTATCAAGATCATAGTAAGAATTGTCAACTTCTGAAAACAGATCTTCAACCGAATTGGGACTTTTATTCTCCAGTGTCTCAAATATTTGATCTAAAGATTTTTGAAAGTTTCCTTTATTCTCTTGTGGGTTCTCCATTTCCCACATGTTGTTCTGCAGGTTTCTTGGCACTTGGACCGAAGAGGCTGTTGACATAGTTTCTGAACCACCTTGTGCCTGGTCACTCTCAAAGTCTTTATTGAAAGTACCATAGGCTGGAACATGCTTTCCCTCAGCTTGATCCCTAGATGAACGGCAGAGGATATCTGTTGAAACAAGACGATCCAGGGATGCCTGCCCTGTACTCTGTGTATTTATCATCTGCCAAGTCCCATCTTGAGTCATTTCCTCTTGGATCTGCCGTACCGTGTTGGCTATAAGTACCGACCGACAAAGGTTGGGTTCGACCAGCATGTGACACAGCTGAAGTTTAACCAAGGACATATCTAAAAGCGACTGCCGCTGGAGATTATAGGAAGGAATAGCCTTAATACCAGTCAGAGTCCCTTCAATATCTTCTTCACCATCAAAACATTTTCTCTTTAATCCTCGAACAAACATTGTGTCCTGTTAACAATGAAATGTTAACAAATGTTAACAATTGTAAACAAATGAAAGAAAATAGAGTACAACATAAACAGCTCAAGAGGGAGGGGGAAAAAAAAGGAGACTAAAAAAACAGAACAGCAAACTTTAATCGTTTATTAAAAAGCAAATTCTTTTAAGATAGAAACATCAGAATTGTCATACCATGTTCTAGAATGGCCAGTGTGGTACAACAGGGGTCAGGAACATATGGACCGGGTCCCAAAGGCGACATTCGGGAACCAGGGGTGAGCAGGTCCACAAGGCATGGCATCGGAGAGAGGCAGGGGCTCCCAGCTCCCGGCTCCCATTAACCTCCACACTTGGTGCAAGTCAGGAGCCGCTGCCTCGCACAGAAGCAAACATCTCACCGGCTGTATTTCACCTACTGGAGAGGCAGTTTCTCCTCGCTCCTCCCGAGTTTCTACTGGCATGCTTAACCTCTAATTTTGGAAATAAAAATACAACCTGGCACACCATCTTTAAAAGATTTGAGCCCTCCAGAACATTTATGTGCCTAACAGAGTAACATGAAGAAAAAAACCATTGGGCAGCATATGTGAAAAGATTAGCTTATTTTGGCTACAAAGAGAGTAATATCTAGATTTGTTCCATGTAACTTGAAACATTCAGTGGAGGTGCCCAAAGCAGTCCTTCTGGTTCCCTTTCTTGGGTGAGTAAGTGAACTACGTAATTCCAACAAGAACTGGGCAAGTCCAGTAAGGATAATCACAGTCATCCTCTATGGGTTTCTGTACTCCTTTCCCAGTTGACTGTAAGACAGCAAAATTTCGGTATTCCTAGTTTAGATTCACCAGCTAAAAATACATAGCGTGCATGAAGGTTTATCAGTATTCACACCTAAAATCCCTTGCTGAATTTTCCGAGGGGTACCTCTCAAGTACCAGGCTCAGCTCTTCTTCTGAACTGCACTAATTTTGACAACAATGTCCCATGTAAATATTGCAGCTGATCCCTTGAAATACAAAGTAATTTTTTTTAATGCAGTATATATCACTTCTTTTAGTCTTATAAAAATGAGGCTGCAAATAAAAGCTGGTACCTGATCTGTACATTTATGCTTCTTCCTTATTTCCTTTCTAAGTCTTCTGTCCTTGGAATTCCTGTTTGCCCACTATTTGGGTTTTTTTTTTCAAGTGACCCAAACAAAACAGTTTTTCAATGAAAAGCTGATAAAACCAAAATAATATTGTAATATCTTTCTATATCATTCCCCATTTTCCTTGATAAGCCCTAAACTCTGCCTTGCTTTTCTGATTTCTACGGTACATTCCACATATTTTCAAGGAATTGTCTCTCAGCTCTTTCAGAGTCACTAAAAATCCACCAAAGGGCAACAACACTGTTTCTTTCAAAATACATTACATGCTTATCTACTGTGAAAACCTGGGGATAGCACAGTAGCTAGATAAACACTTGGTCTGACTCTGTACAACACTTGTTACATTGCTGTATATATCCATGAAAAAACCTTCTTTGGGATTTGCCGACTCTTTAAAGATTTCTTTCCACTGAAGGTACAAAACTCTTTAGAAATCATAATGTGCAGAGACTACAATATAGAATGCACTTGGTCTTGTGGTAATTTTTCATAACTTCTTAAAAGCTATCCATGGATTAGCAATGTATTAAATACTTTGGACATTTATTTTAAAATTTTATCCTGAAACATAACATACTTGCATTACTTCTATTAAATACAACACATGTTATTGCTTGATAGTTCCTTCTCCAGATTTTGAGATTCTTGCAAACTTCCTAACAGAGATATTAACCCATTTAATTTTTCCTACACTGGTATGTACAGTAGTTTCTGAACACACCCTCCCCCCATGTGAAATGACCTCTAGAAACATCTTTTGGGACTGTGTACAAACCATGGAGGATTACATCATCAAACATTAAACACTGTGCAGAGTTTGAAGCTTCTTTTATTTCAACTTACATTCTTGTGAAGAGTAATTAAAACTTCAATTGAATGTTAACCTGGTTTCCATACATCTGTAATTTGGCTTTTAAATGCCTTCTAAGGCACACCAACAGAACACAGGAGAAAACTTGAAAACCTCAATACATCACATCACACACACTTGGGCGTCTAGAAGCAGAGGAAGAACATTTATGGATTCTTAAAGGAAACCTTTCACAGCACTCACTTGATTTGATTCTAAAACTTGCTTTCAATTAGTATCTTACATCATAAAGCCAGCTCTTTGTCACCTGTTCTTGTGACTGCACAAAATACCAGGTTCCAGTTTTATTTAAGAAGCAAAAAGTGACATACCAGTAATTGTGTTTGATGCAGTCCTTCCTCTTCTCCCATGCTACTGAGCAAGAGTCCATACAGTAAAAGTGAGAGCACCACCTACCAAGCACAGGGAAGCAGGATGTCAGGCAAGGATAGGAGATTCAGAACAAAACAGTTTTGCTTCAGTATCTCTACCCTGTACGATGTGAGCATCATTCCCACAAACATGAATAGTATTATTAAACCCAACAACTACAGTGCAAATGTGATTTGCCCAACAATACACCCAAAATCTGTAGCAGAAGGAAAATGCCAGTTTAATTCGAAGTCCTAAGCTATTGCCCTGACCTTTGGACCAGCCTCGCCCTTATGCCTACACCTTTGCCATCTAAAGAGCAAACAAAAATTTTTCATATGAGCATCAAAGATTAAGTGTGCACAAACAAAAGTTAATGAAAGCAAATCTTCCTTACTTTTATTACAAAATTCTGGTTTTCACCTTTGTTATACAAACCCATGTTGTACAAACCCATCTCTGTAGCATCTAGACAAAATGAGCTGTCACAAACACAAAACTGAAACACAGCAAAACATGAGACAATTTTTCTTTACCAGCACAGAAACTTTATAAGATTTACTTTGCAAGATGACAATAACAAAAGTAACAACAGCAATTAAAGTATGCTTTAACTATAAAAGCCGAGGTTTTAAAACACACTTAAAGCAAAGTAAGATTTGGCATATCAAATACAACTTCCCATCACAGGCAGCAATTCCCTTAATTAATGAAACTTAAAAGAATGCTGTTTCAACAGGCTACAGAAACCTTAATAATAAACTATGGAAACAATTCAGATACTTTTCTAGACATGTCTGTGCAACACAAGACAATTCCATGTCTGCAACTGAAGTGCATACATAGAAAAGAAGTAAGTAAAGAGGATGCACATGAACATCTATTCTTGTTTGCTGTTTTGTGTAGAAATAAACAATTATTCAAGATTGTCTGCTCTTGAATATGGGGGGAAGAAGATGGCTGACAAAGGACTTGGGGGTGGGAGTGCAGAAAACATGTTTTTCCTCAAGAAGCTGCATACTCGTTAAAATACCACAATGGAAAAAACCCCCACCTTTAACACTCTCAAGCCAAACACTTTTGACTTGGTCCCAGATATTCAGACTAAATGCTGTTATGTCATGGAAACTGTATTTCAACCAACTCATAGTCTCATTTTTTTATGGATTGCACTCACAGCAACTTTGTTTTAAAAACAATGTCTTAAGGCATCTGAACTACAACTTCAGTCAGACACCATATCAAGTCAATAAACTATTTCTTATTTCTGGCAAACACTTTATGACACTATAAAAGTTCAGAAGTTTTTGCTCCCCAGGTATACTTTCAAAACACTATATAAATGAAAAGTGATCTCTTTGAGAGCCTGTGTCTGGTAACTATTTGAATCCCAGAATTTCTACTTTATTGGAGGGTAGGTGACAAGGGCATAAACTTAATTTAAAAAAACCCAACCAAGGAAAAACCTACCAAACATGCCTCCCCCCCATCCCCAATAACTACAGGTAAAGATGGTGCAGTCGTGAGAAAAACAAATTGAAATATTTTCTGATGCTATTTGGTATCTATGACAATTTTAGAGGAAGAGGCTGTGGCCATTTGCCTCCAAAAACAGGGGACAATAGGAGGTGACCACTGCCATGAGTTCTTGGTAAAAGAGCCATTATCACATTCACAAACTAAATGACAGGGGATGCTGGTAGACCAGTCCAGTCCATAATCTATTTACATACTACAGAAGGAAAGTTTTCCTGTTCAATATAATAACGTGCAAAACTTGATGTATGTGATTCCAGGCTCTTCCCTAGGGCAATAACCAAACCACGTGGATCTCTGTTAGTATAAACTTGAAGAATACGTCCATCACAGCAATCATTTCTTTGGGTTCTATGAACTGGCATACATGTGTGCCTCAGAAACCAAGTTCTCAGTAAAAACACATTTACTTCATGGCTATTATCAGATGCAATTAAAACCTTGCACACAAATGACCTCCTGCAGACTTCTCTGCACTATCACCAACAAGCACTCATCTCAAGAGAATGCTACATTTGAAACGTAATTAATTAATATCTAAGTACCTTTTCCTATTGATTTATGTATTAACATACTCAAAAAGGCATTAGCCATTGTGTAAAAAACCTTTTGGTACATCAGAGCAAGACTGCTGCAGCTTCAGAGCCAAGGTGTTAAAAATCCCCCGGTAATTTGAAGCAGCATCTTTTCTGTCCAAGAGGCAGTATCTGAACTAGCTATACCATCTCCTTTCTTCCACTGCTTTCCCAGTGTCAGGAGCCCAAACTTTGTGTGTGCAACTAAACTGCTGTTTGAAACAGCTATACAAAAAAAATGATGTCAAGGAGACAACAGCTAGCTGCAACATAATGCACTAGGATAAAAGGGTTTTGTTGTTTTTGGTGTTTTGTTTTTTTTTTAAAATAATAGCACAGTATTATGTAACTCGTTACAAGTTTTGCTTTTAGGATAGACAAATTCCCAGTCTGCTTTACAAATAAGGTGCTTGAAACTTGATCCAATTCTTATTAGAGCATCGACTTAAGACATTCCAGATTCACACTCAATTCAGACTCATACAGTGATGCGCTGCCAAAGATATAGTTATGTACTTAAGGAAAAAAGGCTGCTTCCCATTATTTGGGGTAACAGAGAAGATAGGGAATTTTAGCAGTGCTTATCTTTAGGAGAAAGCAGACAAGACCTACCTAGGCCAGTGCTGGAGGTTCAGTGAAGCACAGTGCTGCTTTTTGTACAGCCGTAAGTACAGTGATGATGGTTAGCACGGGAAGGCAAGAAGGAGCCGTATCTCCCCTCTACCACTCTAATCCTCTCCACTCCAACACTAGCTTTTCTAAGAACCGTGGGAAGAAACCAAAGCTCTGTGTAACAGTGGAGAAAAAGACGGAAAGAGAGCTACCCCTCCTCTTCAGACAAGCACGTGTGCGCATATGCTGGTGTCGAGGTACAAGCTGGGATGCAGACACAACAGCGGGCTGGTAGGGCCAGAAACATCTCTGTTCGGACCGGAACAAAGGCCCCTATGGAACACTGGGGTCTGCCCACCCCCGGGGCGTGAGGGGCCGCCAGGCACCTCTCCAGGGCTCGAGGGATTTGCGAAGGGCTTCTAACAGCCGGGGAAGGGCAGGCTGGGCAGCTGGGCAGGAGCTCGTGGAAACGCAGGCGGGGGCCAGGAGAGCTGAGCGGGGGGAGCCCGCAGAGCCGGGGGGAAAGGCGGGACCGGGGCGGGGAGCGAGGGGGAGCTCCCCGGCGGTGGGAGGGCAGGGGGGTGCCCGGGGGAGGTGCGGACGATGAGGGAGTGCGGCTGGGGAAGAGACCGAGCGGAGGAGGAGTGCGGAACGGGCCCCGTGTCCCGCCCGCCCCGGAGCCCTCGGCGCTCCCGGCGGTTAGTCATCGCCCCGCGCTCCCGCCGCCATTTTGAATCAACTCCGTCCCCTCCACGGATACCGCCGGCACCGGCTTCTCGCGGGTCCGACCTAGCCCAGCCCGACCCAGCCCACTGTACTCACCGCCTTGCCGCCGCTGTCGCCGCCGCTCGCCCGGGCAGGAACGCCCGCTCCGCTCCCGCCTCACCGCCCGCTCCGCGCTTGAGGGACGGGCGGGGCCAGCCGGCCCCGCCTCCCCCCGCCCGCCATCTTATTGTCAAACCCCACAAAGGGACTCGCGTTCGCCGGGGGCGGATCTTCCCGGGAGACCACGCCCACCAGGGAGCGGAGACCGTTACTATTGGCTGCCGCCGAGTCGTGCAGGCGCCGCTCGCCGCTGCGATTGGTCACGATGCCCGCCTGTCCCGCCCTCGGGCTCCGCCCCCGGAGGCGGTGGGGTTGCCATGGCGGCCGGGTCCTTCCCCTCGGCCGTGAGAGGCTGAGGGAGGCGGGGGCGGGGGCGAGGCGGGGCCGTCCCGATTTCAAACGGCAGCCAAGGCCCCGCGGCGCGTCTGGGCTCCCGGCCATGGGCTCCGGCGGGAATAGGTTCAGACCTGGCCGCGCTGCAGCCCGCGGGGAGCCGCGGCGGGGGAGGGGTGATAGCGCGTCGGCCGCCCTGGCCCGGGCGCTCCCCGCCGTCAGGCGCCACTTCCCTCAGGGCTGGGGAGTCCCGGCGCTGCGCCCCGCGGGGGTGACAGGAGGCCTCAGGACTATTAGCAAGGCCTGTGGCATTTCCTGTTCGGGCCCGGCCGCCCAGCCCCGGGTCTCGTAGTCAGAGCCAGGAACCCGCATGCCTGGGGCGGGGGTGATGTCTCACACCCCGCAGGGAGCTGCCGTCTGAACACGAGTCAGCAGTGAGTGCCCAGGTGGGCAATAAGGCCAGGGGCATCCTGGCCTCTATCAGCAATAGTGTGGCCAGCAGGACCAGGGAAGTGAATTGCCCCCCTGTACTGGGCACTGGTGAGGCCACACCAGTGCTGTGTCCAGTTCTGGGCCCCTCAGTTCAGGAAGGACATTGAAGGACTGGAGCGTGTCCTGAGAAGGGCAATGGAGCTGGGGAAGGGTCTGGAGCGCAAATTTTATGAGAAACAGCTGAGGCAGCTGGCGGTGTTTAGCCCGGAGGAGGCTCGGGGGGACCTTATCACTCCACAACTCCCTGACAGGAGTGTGTAGCCAGGTGGGAGTCAGGTTCTGCTCCTAGGTAACAAGCGACAGGACAAAAGAATATAATCTTAGGCTGCACTGGGGCGGGGTTAGGCTGGACATTAGGAAGAATTTCTTCACAGAAAAGGTGCTCAGGCACTGGAATGGGCTTGGAGTCACCATCCCTGGAGGTGTTGAAGAAAAGACTGGACGTGCCATGGTCTAGTTGACAAGATCCTGCTTGGTCACAGTTTGGACTCGATGATCTCAGAAGTCTTTTCCAACCTAATCGCTTCTGCCCGAAAGCTGCCGCCGCCCCGCTGAGCGAAACCCCCTCCCCAAGCCTTGCTCGCCGCTGTGACCCCAGCCCGACGCAGCTGCACATCTGCAACCACTTAGGCCGCCCCAGCGTCTGTCGGTCGCTCTGCCGGCCGTGCAGCTACGTGCCGCTGCTCCGGAGCAGCCCGAGGGAAGGAGGGGCGGCTGGCCCGGGCTGCCCGAGAGCCGCAGAGCCGGCAGCCGCTGCCTCCCGCCCCCGGGGCGCGGCGGGACGGGGCGGGGAAGGAAATGGAGAAAGGGTGGGATAGGCAGCAGGAGCTGGAGGATCGGCGAGCCTTGCGGCTGAGGCTATGTAGGAAGGGCTGGGAAACAGCAGAGCTGTAGCGTCATGCAGTAAAGCAGGAGAAAATAACATTTCCATAGCAAAGCGAGATGTGCTTTTGGGACGAGACAGGTTGCAAAGCGCAATATTTCTCCTTGTTTACAGTTTCTGGCACCAGTCTTACGACATCATAGTCAAAACCACAAGTTAAAGCTGTGCAAGAATGATGCCACAGAGATGTTCTTGTGCTCTGTTCAGCTTAACATTAATGTCCAGAGTTGGAAGGCATCTTCAAGGATTATGGAGGTCTCAACTCCTGGCCCTGCACAGCATGACCCCAAGAATCACACAATGTGAAAGCATTATCCAAATGCTTATTGAACTCTGCCAATCTTGGTGATGTTGATTTTTTGTTGTTGTTGTTTTTTCTTTTATATATATATATATACACACATATATATATTTATAGGTATTTTTTAAACTCCAATCTTTTAATAAAAGATTTCACTTGAGAAATAAAGGCATAACATCAAAGAACAAAACATGGCATGGGATCTGATGAATAACTTGATACTCAATTGCAACCAGTCTTAGCATTAGGCTTTCACTTGACACAGACTTTTTAAAAAGTCACTGTGTGGCAAGCATTTAGGTGTTCTCTACCATATTACCCACACTCGCAGCAAGGAAGCAAAGTTTCCACATGCAATATATATACTGTTAATATATATTTGTCACATTTTAGTAACATTATGGAAGGCTGGTGGAACATGTTAAGTCCTTGGAAAGCAGCAGTGAAAATAATATCTTGTGCCAATCGGTTACTGCAATGTCAGTCGGAGTCACAAGAGTCAGAAAAGAAAGGTACCAAAACTTCCTTTCCCATTCCAGGACTACACGATATCCTTCATTATTTTGGACCACATTATTGACCATGGTTACCTTGGGAATGTCATAATATTCATTTAAGAAGTTTATAAGTATTCCCTCCTTGCAGCAGTGCATGCCATTGCAACAGAGTGCATGCACTACCTGGATATATTTCCACACCAGCAGCCTTGTCATCACACAATGAGTTTTTCATTAATAGCTTGGCTGATGTCTGCACTGTTATGCCTGTGGTTTTATATTTTAACACACACTTCTCCAGGGTGATTTTCCCATCATGGACATTTAAAACCTCCTCTACAATTTCATGTTGCACTCACTTCAAACTGGCAGATCCTTGTATTGGATTCTGTACAGTCAAGAAAGAGGTCTCTTTTCTCTTGGTTTGTTTGGGTTTTTTTGGTTTTTCTTTTTTTTTTTTTTTTTTTTTTGTTCTGTTTTGGTTTTGTTTTGTTTTTGCTTTTGTTTAATCACGATACCTTCTGGCAGGCCATAACCTTTGAGCTCAACTGAATGAGCTCTGCAGAACAGGCCCTCTAGAACATAGTGGCCAGGATAGATGATGACTGTGTCTGCTTCATAACAGGCATTTACAGCTGTCAGTGGATCACGGTGAAACCAAATTTCTAGGTGTTCACCACAATCAGCTAAAAGCCCAGAATCACACCATGTTCTCAGCTGTCAGAATGCAACCTCAGTCAAGGCTCAACACATCACACAATGTAATCCAAGTCATCCTTCACCTTCTCCCTGTCCCAGTCCTCCAGATGCACTGGTAGAAGAGCCTGACATGCTCTACAGTTTGTGCTGTCTGGTTGAACTCTCCTGACTCATCACAAAACCCACAGCTCCCTCAGTGGTATCTGGTGTCCTTTAAGCTTCAAGGGTTCCTGCTGTCCCATGACTCACACAGAAAAGACACTCTGAGTTTCACAACTGCTTTTCAGAGCTGAGTACTCCATACCAGCCACCCCAACACCTCAAACATATTTGTATGCCAGATTTCCTGCCACCAACATGGTGCAAGGACTTTGTCCAAGTACTCAGCTGTAAATTGTCACCTCAGAAGCTTTGCAGTATTAAGGAAGAGTTTGGACCCTAGGTTCTGATGCAGAGTAGGTTTATTCCAGATTGAGCTGGGGCCTCTGGAGAGGGATCCCAAACAAAGAAATCTCTGGGCCTTTATATCCTCACAGTGTGTGCACCTGACCTTCATGAGCTCTTCCTGTGCCCAACAGTGGTTTATGGTCTGGAGTCTTCTGACACCTCATGGGATTCTTTCTCCATGTCCACGTGGGCAGGCCATTAATTGTTCTTATCTTCCATCCCGGGGCCCATCAGGATCTCAACCCTTATCTGAAGATAACCAGTCTTTCTCTGTTTACTCCCCTGCTTAGCTGTTTATGCTAACAAACAATTAATTTTAAGTTGTCTGACACCAAGCTTTGAGTAGGACCCACTCATAGTAAACTGTAAGCAAGTTACAATTAAACTTAGCCCTAGACAAATAATTTCCAATATTCTATTAGTAAACCTAATGTAATCCCCAACATTAAGTCAGCCAAGATGTAATTCTGGTAATCTCTAAATTGCTCGTGAAACAAAAGATGATCAGTGTGAAAAATATCTGGAAAAAGTACATTCCTGTTGGGCACAATCTTTCCTAAAGCAGTGCCTGGTTTGTCACGACTGCCAGAATCACTTCAGAAGCCATCACTCCAGACACTCAGCCTCTTCCTGGAGCAGATCTAGACTCTGCCACCTCGGCTGCTCCTGCAGGCCCCCACCTCTAACAGCTGGAGGCAGCAGAGCCTGACCATCCTCCCATGCCCCCTGCAGCCCCAGATCGGCAGGAATTCAAATAGCTATTCCCACAACAAATCCTGCAAGAACCCTTGAGCCCCTGTGAGGCCCCTTTCCAGGCGGTGTGGGGGCTGTTCCCTGAAGGATAACAGCTCGAAGAGCTCGTTTGCATTGCTCTTTCTTGTGATAGCATCATCTATACAGAGTAAGGTACTTAAGTCCCCTTTCCTTATTTTTTTCTTTTTTTCTGTGTAGCTACAGTGAGAGGATCTCAACAGTTTTGTTTGTGTTTCCCCCCCCATAACCTCTCCAGTGAAACTGAAGGATGTCTTATGGCTTAAGAACTACATAATCTATGTTTCTGACTAAACCAGTGAAAGAAAAATTGTGAAAGATTCTCCATCTTCTTTGAAAATCTGAGAAACCAATGATGTCTCATAATTTGATGATCCTCAGCAGAAAAAAACTCTCACATCTCACACATGAGAAACAAAACTTGAAAAGTCAAAATGGAAAAATATAGGCAGACCTTTGCAAAACAATACAGCCTGAAGTATTATCTAGAGAGCTGGAAAGAGATGTCTGCAAAACAACCTGACAGGGGAAATGGAAATGAAGAAAGTAACTACATACAAAGAAAAAGAAAAAAGTGAGGGAATTACTGGCCAGGATTGTCAGGAGAGCTTTAAATCAAAAGGTAATTCAGAGTATGTACCCAAAGCTTCTAGACAATGGGGAGGCATCACACCTAGTAAGACACTGCAGAGCAGTCGGCCTGCTGAGGAAATGAATAACGTGGGTGACAGGGAAAATGGTGCAAATCAGCTCAGCAGGTCTCCCCTGGGAAGCCAGGTCACCACCGACATGCAGCAAGATCGTCCAGAGCGAGTGGAAGTTCTGAAGGCATTTAAAAGCACTGGCAGCCTGTATAAAATACGAATGGGATGCTCTCTTTGTCTGAAACAGAAGGCACAGCACTGGTTTAACAGGAGCAGGCATTGCTTCGACCTTTCCAAGCAGGTCCGAAGTGCAGATCCACCCTCAGCACACGGAGGGAGTTATTCGAGCTGCAGCCCCAGCCCCGGAGCAGGAGGGCCGGGTCGAGGGGAGCTGCTGCCCTAACCCCTTCCCTTGGCGGGGCAGCAGTTGCCTTGTGCTCGGTGGAAGGACGGGCTTGGCTTCAGTCCCTGAGATGTGCGTGTGCTGCAGCCGTGCCGCCTCCCCGAGCGGAGCATCCGCGGCTGCGGGAGCTGTGGCGGCAGCCAGCTCCGGCTCTCCCCGTCGCACGGGCAGCCTGCTCTGCCGGGAGCCCTGCCTGCCTCTTCCTCCGGCGGTGGCTGGTACGGGCTGGTGTGACCTGCTTGCCATGGGCGCTGGAAAGCAGCCACTGCTCTCTCCCTCCCGCCCAGCCCCCTTCCTTCCTTCTGGAGCAAGCCTGTGCTGGGCTGTGCTTGATGCCTCGGGAGCTTTGCTGCTCCTTTCTCAAAGCTGCTCAGCTCCTGCTGAGCTGGCCAGACTTTCACACATTGGCTGTGACGGGAAGGCTGTTTAGAGCTGGATAATGTTTATAAAACCGCAGAAATTAACAGAAACTCAGTGTCCAGGAGCAGGGCTGAAGCTGCCCTTTTAAAAGACAAAAATAAAGGAAAAAAACCACCAACAAAACCAGACATGACTCAGCCCCTGAACTGGAAGCTGTGAGCTGTCGCCACTGCAGTGCTGTGCTCTGGCTAGCGACTCTTTTTGAGAGACAAGGTGTGTTAGCTCAAGCTCTGTGCTTTACCAGCACAACTGCCTGTGGTTTGGAAGAGTTTTTGGCTGTGATCCCACTAGTTCAGAACGGGGACAGAGCTTGCTTGCCTCTGCCTGCTAAAGACAACGTGGACTTGTTCTGAGTCTGTATTGTTTCTCTCGTAATTACTGTTTGATTAAAGCATTTAAGATAAGTTTGTCTTTTAATTTGGTTCTAGAGTAGGGCAGGAGGCCCACTCCTAGTATACCGTTTCCTTTAAACCCAACCTGGCAAATTCTGATTACCTCTGAGATAGCATTATGAATCAGTCCTGAGTGCTTCTGCAGACAAGCACATTCCTGCAGCAGAGCTCGCCTAAAAAATCCAGAGGCAGATGGAAAAAAAGCTAAGGAGTAATTAAATGTGGCTGTTCCTTAAGAAGTAAGCCTGTAGTAGCAGCTCAGCTGGGCCCCATAAGCCAGGTTCAGGATACAACTTCACTGCGTGCAGTCTGCAGTCACAGTGCGCTGAATGTGAGAGAAAGTGTTTTTGTATTGTTGCAGTGTGTTAATGTGTGGATCATCAAAGGTGGCTGAAAGATCTGCTGAGCCTGCAGTGAGGGTGAGCTTCTCCTTCACTGCTCTGAGCCTGGATGTTGCTCCTACCTGTAGAAAGTGTTATACAAAGAACAGTGGGCAACTGGTGCCTGTAAAGCAGCCCAAAATGTTTCTGGTAAGCAAGTGAACATTTGCAGGCTAACTGTAGCTTGAAATTACACTATAATGATGCTGGCATCAAATGTTAGTGGCTTACAAAATGAGAACGGCACAGTCAGAGCACTCATCACCCCAACTAATCCTCGCACCAGCTAATACTTGTCTGAATATGGCAGTGTTGGCTCAGCTGGGGGTTTGAAAAACTGAACAGTGGTAGTAGGCAGGTGATGGGAGGGGGGTGTGGCTGTCAGCACAATGGCAAAGCATTCCGTTCTTAGGCAGAAATCTGTCTGCCTCAGGCCACCAGCCTCAGGCCTTAGGTTTTATGGCTGTGGGTATCTGATCTACTAGGAGGCCATGGGGATTAGGAGTGACATGTACCAAGAAATGAGTTCTTTGTAAGAACTTGTACAGACTGAGATACTCCGTGGGCTAAAAGCAGTACTGCTGTGTTTACCCAAGCCAGCTAGTAGCTTTATGGAACCAATAATAAATTGCTAAGAAGAGGTATTAGTATGTTTTGACTGCAGGAAATAGAGTGGAAACAGGACACAGGCAAGCAGCTAGGCTTAAACTAGTCCAGTAACTCTCTTAGCCTGCCTGGCTAAAGTGGTTCTGTTGGAATTAAAGACCCTTCACAGGCAGGTAGCTGTTGAAGTCAGTGATCATCAGTTTCCTCATAAAGAAAAGGCCCTGAAAGAAAGAGTGCCCTCATTACAGTATTTGTTTATGCTCTTCAACCAGCAGGATGTGACAAAATAAGTGTTTTCAGCAAGATTTAGAGTTGCCAGCCAATTCAGAGAAGGTGTTCTCCATGGCAGGTGAGAAGTGTGTTATAGTGGACATCGGCAGGGAGGAATAAAGCCTGGATGATTCCAAGACAATGACAATAGGAACCTCTAGTGACAAAGCACCATGCACTGGAGTAAACAGCAAAAGTCTCCAGATGATGCACCAGCAGCCAGCAAAGATAGATATTAAAGTGCTGAATGTTGTTTGGGGCTTTATTTTAAGGTAGCTCATCATGATAGTTCTGGTTTATGTTTGTGAGGGACAAGATTGTTTTGTTGTTGTGAAAGTGTTGCCTTAGAAAGGATTTTTCATAACTAGAGGAGCACACCTGCTTCTTAATAGGGATTTTTTAAAACATGCATTTTGGACACTTGAGTGCCATGTTATCTGGTGCTGCTTAAAATATGTGTTCTCTATCTAAGCATAAATACCATAGGCTATGACAGTTGCTATAGCAACAAAGCATCTACTATTAAATAGCACCCACAGGCTGAAAAACCATGTGCAGCCTGTCAGTGCACAAGGTATTCCTTTCTTTGCAGCCAGCTAAGTACCATATTTTCATCTCAGGAGCTAGTCTGTTTCTGATGAATGTGTTTGTGCTGGGCATGTGAAGATCTTTGCTCCCCCATCAGCTCTACCTTCCTTTGAAACAGCAGATACTGGAAGAACAAAATAGCCTGAAGTGGTTGCAAGCTGAAGAAGTTAATGAATAATTCCTTTCTCATATATTCTTGAACATACATTAGAGTGTGGCTTTCACATCTTTTAGGCCAGATTTGAGCTTGCACCTTTGCTGTTCTGCATCTTTTGATATTACAGTGTTTTGCTCTTGAAACCAGCCTTTCAGAAGGCACCGTGCTGTTCCTAGAAACCGTATCCTTGAAAATAACAATACCAGTGGGAAACTAATTTCTGCAGTCATGGCAAACTGGAGAGTTATAATTCAAAAGCACAGTTAAAATGAACAAAACTTTTAGGAATATATGGTCCAGTTGTTCATTTTTAAGCTTGCCTTGAAGTTGGTAAGCATTTGCACCATGAAATCTAAGGGGAAAACGTAGAAAAATGGGAACACCGAGTTTCATATGCAATAATAATTCTGGTGGTTGAGACTTCAGTAACAAGCTGTTGACAGCATTAGTAGTTTTACATTTTCCAAACCACAAGTGCGATTTTCTTTACACCCATCATAAATAACAAGGAGAATAAAATTAAGCATCTGTAAGAGAAATATGCTGGACATAGCAATGAATGCTTTATCTGCAAATTAAAATGACCCTCTGTGAGCCTTGAAGAGTAGAAGAAGGCTGTGATGGCTTGTTGGAGTATTTGGATTGTTTCCAAATTTTGTCTGAGAGTCTGGTGAATCAATAGGTTAAATGGAAAATGTACTGTAGCCACGGATTATTGCTGATGTTGATTTGCTGGTGGCTTAGCCAAATTACATAGTCTATAAAAATAAAAATTATAGTAGGAACAAAGCAATAATTGTTTAATAAGAGTATCAAAAAGGGAGGATAAGAAGTAGGTAAACTAAGACGTGAAAAGGCATATTAAAAATGTGATTTTTTTTTTTTTCTTAAGAGAATGATTGCTAATGCCTGTGTGCCTTGTCTGTTTAAAGGGTTAACCCAATTAGAAGCATGACCATGAACACAGATAACAGTCTGTGACCTGGTCTTGTTCTCTGCTCTAGTTCTGCACCTTGATGGGAATGACAGCTTTGACTTTTGTAGCAATAAAGAAACCTTAACTCCTGTCTCCTGGTGGTCTGCCAGTAGCCAGTGGTTTCCCAGCAATCATTTCAACATACCTAGTATTAATGGAATAATAAATCTTTAATTGGCATTATTTACAAATAGCACCAAGTGGCAACAGACTTAGGATAAAGTCACTGGAGCTGCTGTGAGAAGTGGTGCAGGATGATGTGGAAAGTAGTTTGCTGAGTCAGAGAAGGAAAGTGGGGCACATCAAGGAGTTGTTTAGAATTTGCTGGGTGTTTAGATACTGCATGGGGCTCAGCTGAATGCCTTAGATGGTCTGCCTGCCTCCTGCCACTTACATCCTCTCTAGGGAATCATGGACAGATCCTCTCAAGTTCCATCGTCCTCCATTTTTTGTTTTAATATGAGGAAATTGTCTCTTTCTCCCCATGATTTTCCTGCTTGTTTTCAGTTTTGTTTTGTTTTTTTTTTCCTTCTTCTTGTTTTTCAGCCTGTTCGTAGCCATCCTTTAAAAAAGGTTGTGTCTTTCTACCATATTTGGATATATATTATGTTGTGATCCGTCATCTGGCTCAACACCTATCTGCATGGTGGGAATTAGCACACACATACACACTCCTCTGTACAGACTGTTCTGCCTAACAGCAGCACAAAGTCTTTCAAACTTATGATTATAGGATGTGAACTTAGGGATATAAGAGGCACGAATGGTTTTTTTTTTTTCCTTCCGCTGTGAAGTCCACCATGCCCAGCAGGAGAAATAAGGTAGAGTCTGGTGCCCTCTTGTGACTACCTCAGACTGCTGGAAAAAACATCATTCTGTGACTTAAAAGCGGTCAGGGCTTGAATTACAGTGGAAAACACAAATAAACTTACCCTAAACAAAAGCTGGAACTATAGGAAGCAGAAATTAACCTCTCAGTGTAATTTCTGAGATGAAACTTCTGCATGGTTTAGAATAGAGGCAGTCGACTCACAGCCCGTATTTGACTGATGTGTTGAATATTTCAATGATATGTTGCTTTCATAACAGCTTTTCTTCATGCTATTCAACTAGATGTGATACTGAAGGATGGTAAAGTCAGGGTTATACATTAGTATTGCTTCACATCGTGGAAGAATATGCCCAAGGTACATATCTACATTAAAAATGCCCCAAATTCTCCAAATTCTGGGGCTTTGAAGTCATTATGATCTGAAACCATGGTCCAGCAAAAAAAGTTCAGATTCACATTTAATTTTCTGCAGCCTTCAGGGAGGAGAAGGATGACTATTTTTATGACTTTGGTTTAACCTCACATTGATTTATTTGTGATGGGTTTCGGTATCTCCAGAGGGGAAAAAAATATTTTCTAGGATTCTTGCTTGTACAGTGTTATTTCTTATCTTAGAATTTGACTAGGAACTTGTTCTAGTATCTGAAACTGAATGCTAGGAAGACAAAAAGGGAAATATTTAATATAATTTCCAGCTTCTCCCCTCTCATGAGAGGGGAATATTTCTGGTCAGAAAAGGGAATGACTCATCCTTTAATAAAGCAAGCAGGGTCCACTCAGCCTCTCATTAGGGAAAGCCCCATGCTGAGTTATAAAACCACATATACCTTTGAATTCTACTTTTTTGTAAACAGAACTGGCCTCTGACCTTTAGTTTCCCATCAAACCTTTCTGACACTACAGTCTGCCTGTATCTGCTTCACACAACTGTGTACAGAGGAAGATCCCTATTTGTCTTCTTCTTGTTTCTGATAGAAACTTCAGATTTGTTCTTGGCCTGTCTAGAATCTCCTGACTTTTGTCCACGGGGCATTCCTACAAGTCAAGACAGCAAGAAGCTGGTCATGCTCCTGAGTTGCCTTGCTGTTTAATGTACATTTTTCTTCCCTTTTCCATATCAGTCCATCCAGCCCTGAGTTTAGTTTGAGACTTGTGCATTTGTTCCCTTTGGGTGTACCTGCCAGCAATGCAGTGAAGTGCACCATTCCACTGAGAGCCTTATTTTGGGAAGGATTTGAACAAAAGAATTAGAGACTGTTAGAAACCATGCAGGCAGTTAAATGGAAAATTACAGGATTTTTTATAATACCTTATCAAATGTCCTGTATCAAACACATTGCCTTATCACCTATAAATGCCAAACATAGAAGAATTAAAAACTACCTGTAGTGGGTAGTATGAGCCTCATCTTCTTGACTATATTTAAGAAAAGCAACACTCCCCTGCCCCCAGTTAGTCAAACAGATAAGTAATAGTGCTGTTGTCTTAAGTGTACCAGGCTCACACTGTCAGAGACTCATCCCAGAAAACTGGTGCTAAGAAAGTGTTTCCCAATCCATGAAATTAGTGCCAGGAATGGAAGAGCTCAAGAGGCAGAGTCCACATGGATGGATTTCCAATAACTAAAGATTTTAGAGATTATTGCTGGTGGCTTCCTATGTACAGCACCGCAATAGTGTTACTGATGTCTTCAGTCCTGTACCCAGACATGTCCTGAGCCTTGTGAGTGCTTGGCCCTGAGTGTTTCCAGTCTGGAAGTCAACTCTGCAGATCAGTATCACCAAACACCTCCAACCACCAGAATATCACGGTGAGGAAAATCAGAGCAAATCCCCAAGGGTCTAATGCCCTTGTTACCAGAAGGAGACACAAAGTCAAAATGAAAGTCTGCATATTTTTTTTTCGATGCCCCAGCATAAATAGAAGCAAATAAAGTACTTTGAATCTGGCCCTGAAAGTGCTGACTAATTAGGATTTGTGCTTTCATACCTCATATTTGCCTCCATGCAGTTCACTGCTCCATTGCAATAAGCTCTGATTATGCATAGACACACCTGCTCACGCTTTCTAGTATCTCCTGCAAGGGTTTGTATTCTAAACTGAGGAGCCAGACAATGCCCAAGGGAAGAAGTGTCACATTTTACAGATGGGGAACTGTGATACAGGCTGCTGCATTTCTAAGTAGCTTTCTGAACATGGGTATTTGCATATTTGTTCAGAACATCTGCAACTTAAGGTTTACAAGGCCTTCCAGGACTTTGTATATCATACAGCACCCATTTCCCACAGCATCTCTCTTCTCTTTGATTCTTCATTGCCCTCAAGAAAATATTTCAAGACAGACCTTTGAACACAGAGGGGATGCTCTGTGATCATGGGCTGAAATGTACAGGCCCTGTCACCAACTGAGACTACCAAACAGGACAGATCATTTCATGGTGCACTGAGAGGTTGCTCTTGTAGACAATATTCATGTGATGTTTTGTAAAATTCTTACCACACAGCTTATCATCTCTCCTCAGCAGACTTGCTATCTGTCTGAAAGGCTGGTTTTTGCTTCCTTACCTCTGAGCATTTTTTACAGGTTGGAGTAAGAGAGTAAAGTCCTAGAAGTTATTGGTAACCTGAATTACAGATGAGATGTAATGAGTTCACTCCTACCCTTTCTTACCAACAGCTCAAGATGGCAGCTACTCACATTCACTACCAGAGTATTAGTCCAATTTGGGATAACAGATTTCTCTTTTCATGCTTCACATTCTTGTCGCTTGAGTATTGACTCATGAGGCCACGCTGCATCCCTGCTGCAACCAGAAGTGTCCTCTCCTGTGCAAAGGTTCATTTTGCAGGGAAAGAGGGAGTGCAGTGCCATGCAAACCACCCCACCAGGCACTGGAAGAGATGGAGAGGACTGGTAGGTATCACATCCTCTAGATGCTGGTTGCAGAAGATATGCTGGCAGATCCAACTTTGGGGATGCTGACACCTGTATGCTTCCCAGCATGCCAAAGAGGTTAAAAAAATATTGCATCTCTCTATGCAATCCCCCCACCCTTATTTGCTGCTATTAGTTTGTGCTGGTTTGAAAGTGAGATGGACATCGCAAACTGTCGGGGAACTTTGGCATCATTTCACTGTATAGAGGAAGTTTCCTAAAAGACCTGTCCCACAGTGTGAGCTGGAGATGACAATAGCCTCACTAAGAAAAGCCATTTGGTTGTGGATGTTTTTGAAAGTGTGGTTCTGAGTTAGATTTCATCGCTCACTAGCCAGCAGAAATTCGACGTTAGCTTGTACATGACAGCAGGGACTGAGGCCAACTACAATGTCACCCGTTGCAGAAGAAACTTGTCACGCAGAGTCTGAGTTCATTCCTATGGGGATTTGCCTGCTTTGTAGCAAAATTGTAGCAATCCTCTTGAGGCAAATTTAGTACAGAACATGAAAGCATTTCTTAGTCAGGAATAGAGTTTTATAAGTGAGTTACCCTAAACATTTACTTAAAAAAATGCCGTCTTCAGATATAATTTAAGATCGATGAATAAGCAAACAAATTACAAATATTGTCTGCAAAAACTAGTTTGGCCAGCTCTAGTTCATAGCCAGAAATTACTTACTTCATGTTTTACAGTCACACTTAAAATAATCACCAATGAACTTATCTCCCAGGTACATTATGAATGTCTGAGACACATGTAAAAATAAAATAAAATAATGTTTTATTTATTCAGTAGCCCACTCTTCTTTAAACCAAATGATGGCAGTTATACCTGAGTAAATGCTGAATACAAAAGAGAGTGAAATTTTCTAATCCCATCCCCTTACACCAGTGAGCAGCTTACCTGCTCTGAGCCTTATATGTGGAGATCTGGCCATCTAAAGACCAATTTGGGAGGCACAGCCTAGTTTGGTTCTGTACTCTCTCTATCTCATCTTACAGCCTGAAGTGAGTTGGGGAATTTGGGAGCCATATCCAAACGGCTGTGTTGAGAACTGCAGATCTGATGTAGCAGGTGAACTTTTCTTCACAGCACGAAGCAGTCCCTGTGGACTCACTGGTGGTGTATCTGCAGGAGAAAAGGGTGGAAAGACCCACATGATCAATCCACCCCTCAGATCTGCTCTGAACTGAGAGGTGCCCTTTGCTGTGTATCTCACACTATTGCCAGTGCTGAGACCTTTCCTTTGCCTGGTGGCAGAGTCAGATACTGTCTGACAAAATAGATTGCATGCTTGAATTATCAGATAAGAAACAGTCACTTTATCTGGTGGGATATTTTAACAACATGGAATGTTTCTTGATGCCCTCACTTAGCCATAAAGCTGCTCTTCTTTTATCCAAAGAAGTCAGAATTTGCAGTTTTCCCATGTGGATACATTGCTTAGTACAAGGTCCTTCAGTAATCTATCACAGAGTATTTTAGCTTGGAAACCACCTCTGGAGATTATCTAGGTAAATTTCCAAGTTAGATCAAGCTACACAAGTCTTTGTCACTTCTGAAGCTTTTGGTTCAGAGTGTGTCTGAATGAAGAAACTCTAAGGATTTTCACTAAGATGCATAATGATATAGTAATTTAAAAAAGCATGCAACTTCAGTAATGTAAAAGAATTGCAGCTGTTGCATCAAACCCTGATAATCCCTGTCCCCTGCATCTATGGCACTGGGTTATAATGTTGGTTCATAGTTTCATAGAACATCCTGAGTTGGAAGGGACCTACAAGGATCATCAAGTCCAACTCCTGACTCTGCACAGGACATCCAACAATCACATAATGTGCCTGAGAGCATTGTCCAAATGCTTCTTGAACTCTGTCTGGGTTGGTGCTGTGACCACTGCCCTGGGAGCTGTTCCAGTGCTCAAACGGTGTGAAGAACCTTCTTCTAACGTCTAATCTAAGTCTCCTCTGACTCAGCCTCAGGACATTCCCTCAGCTCCTGTCACTGTCACCAGAGAGAAGAGACCAGTGCCTGCCCCTTTGATTCCCACCATGAGGAAGCTGTAAACCATCATGAGGTGTCCCCTCAGTCTCCCCCAGGCTGAACAGACCAAGTGACCTCAGCCACTCCTCACAGCTTCCCCTCCAGGGCCTTCACCATCCTCATGGCCCTTCTTTGGTTGTTCTCTAGCAGCTTTATGTCTTTCTTATATTGTTGCTCCTAAAACTGCACACGGGACTTGAGGTGAGGCTGCACCAGTGCAGAGCAGAGCAGGACAATCCCCTCCCTCGACACTCACTTTTTATCAGAGGAAAAACATCAGAGAGGTTTAAATTCGTAGAGCTTAATATCTAACTTGCATCCATTTCAATCAGTTCAGAAGCCTGTGTCTCTGGTTTCTTCTAAATTCGCTGCTATTATTCAGCAGAGTTTGCATTCAGACTATGAAAATCCTGAGGCTGGGGCAGTTTGCAAGTGCAGCTTCAGAGATGAGTTGCCAGAGCTCTGGCTGGCAGGGGCTGAGCTGTGTTCTGCTGCTGTGGAATCCTTTAGCAACTGAAAGTTATAGATATTCAGCAAAGTTACAGATATCCAGCACTTTGCAGGTTTCTCCTTGATACCTTGGAGATTTTGATCTCTGGGATGCTTATGAAAATAGAAATCCAGAATTTGTTAATTAGCACCACAACAGAATTTCACGTTTTTCGAAGAAACAACCTCCAATTTAGCATTATGTGAACTACTTTTGAGTAGTTTTGACAAAACCATCTCACAGACAGATACCAGAGGAGTCATTAAATAATTAAAAAATGAAATATGTAATAAATATAATACATTGAGGACATATAATTTTGGCACAATGGTTCTTTTAAAAAGTGTCAGAATATATAAGAATAAAGCATAATACACAGAAATATCTATGGCAATTTAAAGATATTAAAAAGTGTTGTATTTACATTAAGACTGGCTACTATTAATTCAATGCAGAAATGTGAACATCAATAACAATTTCAACATGTCATAGAAATACAACACTACAGATGAAATGGAATGATGCTGTGAAACACTCTACAAACTCATTGTCAAATTGATTCATGATCTCTGTCTGTCGAATGACATAAAAATACAAAGAAGTTGTACCATTCCTATTTATTAAGTTCTTGTTTGAAGGCACAAGGAACTGCTATCAATAAGTTATTCATAATGAAAGCAGCAGCAGCAACAATGAAATTTGTCCTGGCATGTCTGAGGGAGTTCCCATCTGTGGGGAGGAAGGACTGTGCTCTCCAGACTGCCAACCTTCCATACCATCTATCAGCCTATCCTTGTCTTCTACAGACTCCTACACAGTAAAAGTGGAATCAATAACAAAAGGGAAGTGTTAGCAGAGTCAGAAATGAAACAGAAGTTCAACAAACATTTGGAGATGGCATAAAAAGAGTCCCTGTCTCCACTTGGAAATTTATGTTTTCTAGATACTATAGTGCATTCTGGGTTTGACCGTGAAACAAGTAAAATGTACTAATTGTAAACTATCAAGCATTAGAATTGTACATTTTAAGAATTTGAGGGCAGTGCAGGATCTTGGCTAATGCAGCAGCAGCAGCACTGTTGGTCTGCATTGGTCACCAGGCCATTGTTTTGCCCTCTGATTCTCCTAGAATGTGCAATGTAGCTAAAGCCACATACTGAAGTATGAGGAAAACTTTCAAGGCTCTCATTGAAAGACTTACTCATTTTTAATATTTTCCACTGGTTAACCACAAACATTAACAGCAGAGTACATGTATGAGAATCTGAACATGTACCATCTCAAGAAGCAAAAATTTCAACCATACGGATAGTACATTGTTCTCCTCAGCAGTGCTTTTTTTTTTTTTTTTTTAATTTTGCTCAGAAGATAAAACTGGTTTTGTTTCATATAAGAAAAAAGAGCCCAAAAATAGCTTTTAAGATCTCAGTCTGAGTCAAAGTAAATTACTTAATTTATTCCACATATCCTTAGCAAAGCAGTATTTTCACTAATGATACTGGTGGGCAAAGTTTATTGTAGGAGACAAACAGAAATGTGAATTATCACTCCTGTAGCATCCTCAAGGAGTTGCTGATCCATGCAGGATGTGTAAGATGATGTCAGCGTGTAAATACTTGTGTCCTGCAGCCTGCAGCTGCCATTGGGAACTTCTTATTTGTTCCAGCAGCTACCAGCTAACTGTCACCTTCCCCGTCTCTGCCACTAGTACAGGCCTTCTGAATGTCAGATGAAACTGTTATGTCTTTGTTGTCTTTTCTTTGACACCCTTCCTCTGATTCTTTTGGTGTTTCCAATTTTCTGCTGTCAGTCTTGTGATTAATGGATGAATTTAGCTTGGATGAGTTCCATGTCCATCTTCTCAGGCTCCTATAACAGTCTTTTCTGACATTTTCACTGACCAGCACATAAATGATTGGGTCAGCAACACCGTTTGCAGTGCAGAAACACAGAAACACTGTAAAACTGGAATATATATCCTTTTCAAATGGACATGGACAGTCCTGATGAAACAAAAAGTATATGGCTCTTATTATGAGCACCACATGGTATGGAGCAAAGCAGATCAAGAAAATAACAATAATGGCAATAGCCACATACTTCACTTTGGCTTTTTGGCGACAAGTCAAGCTGCTGCTTCTTTTTGTAGTTTGGAAAATTTTGTAGTTTGTAAAAATTAGGATGGTGAAGGGTATGGCAAATCCAAACAGGAATCTAGCAATGTTGTAAGAAGCCAATTTTATGTCAAGGGGCACTGTCTCAAAGCAAGTTGCTGTCCCGTTTTTAGTTTTTTGCGAATCATTCATGGCTCCTGTCCCATTTTTAGGTTCTCGCGAATCATTCATGGAAAATATTGGACTGTGGATTACTGCAACTACAGCAAAGAGAAAACAGACTATTATGGTGGCCTTTTTCTGTCCTCTTCTCCCCCTGGATTCCAGAGAATACACCAGTGCCACGTAACGATCCACAGAGATGCAGCACAAAAGCAGAATGCTGATGTAGATATTGCAGAAAAAGATGAACGCTGTTATTTCGCAAGCAGTTTCATTCATGGGCCATTTGTGCGTGTTTCGCACGTAGATAATCCAGAAAGGTAAGGTACTTAAATACATCAGCTCACACAATGATAAACTGAAAATGTAGATGGCAACTACTTTATTCTTTTGGATCTGTGCAAACGTAAGCACAGAAGTTAAGCAGTTTGCTGGAAGGCCTATTAAAAAAACAATGCTGTAAACAGCAATCAGAAGGGTCTGGCTCTCCTCGTAGGGCATACTTGGGCAAGTGGAGCTACCATTTGGAGGTAGACAATCTGCCATTATTCTTTTTCCAGCTGGTGTTTCCTGAGAATCAGAAGACAAGGTGGAAAGTTAGCATTGCATCATTTAAAAATGTGTCAGTAAAAGTTATGGTCCCATAGGTGCCAACTTGACAAGTCAGTGGAGCAGGTGGGATGTTTGAAAGGTGCCTCCCCAGACAGAGGAACTGAGAAAGAGAGGGTCACGTCCCTCCACCTCTGAGTGCTGGATTGGAGTCTGGTGGGTATGTGAAGCCCTCTCAAGGGGGATCTGAAATTTTGTCCCTGGACTTAAAACCATCCATCTCCTTTCTGTCACTTCCCATTCTAAAATCATGCTGTAAATGCTAAACCCCCCATAATTTCTCATGCCATGCATCACCTGCACCCAAAATCTCACATGGGGATCAGCGTACAAAAGTCAGGTAGATGAAGTTGCAGAGTAGCTTAGACATATTTGAAAAAAAGCGACTCAGTATTTTCCTGTCTTAAGAATGACTGGCAAAGAGAATCCTCACTGCTGTGTGGGGAAGATGGCACAGTACTCAGACTAGTGACAGAACCCAAGAGAATGGCCTGAAGTGGTGCCAGACTCCAATGTCTACCCACACACCTCAATAAAAAGCCTTCAGGAGTGGTTGAGGGTGCTTTCTTCTCCCCTCCTCCTGGCTTTGCACACTTCTCTTGATCCTGTGCTTGTGTGAATATTCTCCTTTCTGTGCAGCTTCCCCCGGAGCAGTCAGTGATGGTGCAGGGCAGGGAGGAAATGGTAGAAGAGTTCTGTAGACACATGGCTCCCAGTGTTTGTCTTGTCTCCTCCCCTCCCACTTTTTCTCCAAGTCTCCTTCCCATGCTCAGCACCTGGGAGGGAGCCTCAGGAAGGAGATGCCTGGGACTTTCTAAGCTACCTGCCTGGAGCAGGCATTTTTCCTTGGCTCTTGGCATTTGGACCAAGCCACAGGGCTGAGCTGAAGAGACCTTCACCCTTAATGACTGTCAGCTGCCAAGCATTACACCTTGGCTGACAAAGTGCAGCCACAGGCATGGATTTACCCTTATAGAGAAAAGGCAGGTGCTGAAGGACTGTCCTGAAGATTTGGCCTGTCAGCCTGGGAGCTTGTGTCGTGCCCAGCAGGAATGCTCTATGTCCCAGCCCAATGTCATGAAGGAGGAGAGGAGGCCACCCATTTGCTCCACTCCTCACCTCCTCCAGGCTCTCAGCCCTGTCCAGGGAAGAGTCTCCTTCCACTGGCCACTGCATCCACCCCCAGTTTGGAGCTTCACTTGTCTCCACCCAGTTCTCCAGGCCTGCAGAGGGGTTTCCTACTCAAATTGAAGATCACTCAGCAGACAATTTATGAAATTTCTCCTGGTGACATTGCCTCTTTTGTTGACACACTGGTAAGGGGAAGGAAGTAACACCACAATCCACCCTGTGACTAAAGTCAGTTTCTCTGTGCCTCTACACCCCTCTTCGACTGAAAGCACATTTGTATCTTCTTCTCAGGCCTTTAGAATTTAATGGTTTGATGCTTGGGTCAGCCCAGATAATTCCCAGTTCTGTCTTCCTTTGGGATGTCTAGGCTAAGCTGCATCTCAAATATTAATTCAAATGAAAACCAGTAATAATTACACAGCTGAAAAAACTACACACTGTTTTCTATTAATATTTGTGATGACCAGTTTTGGTTTGAACACCAGAACTCAAGAGATTTATCACACCCAGCAATTTTCAAGCATTTATAAAGGGGTCAAACATAGTGACAATGCCAAGGATGAGAAATATCCAAGGACACATTTGTGAGATGCAAGCTGTTCCAATGAGTTATGTTTGCTGCCCTGCAGCTTTCAGTTGAGCAAACCTTCTCCAAAGTAGCTGTTTTCACCTTTCTGTGGCCTATCCTGATATGCTAGGATTCAACAACCACACCTAGGTGTTACAGCAGGTCCTAGCTGTGTCTTGCATCAACAGCTCAATGTATTTTTGTCAGCACTCTGAGGCTTCTTGCTCTGTGAGCCTCACTGCATGCAACAAACCACAGTCACCATGTGCATGTTTCTCACCTTCAAGATGTGCAAAACATCTCATCTTCCAGGACAGAGACATCACCTCTGGCTCGGGAAGCACCTGAGCACAAATCACTGGAAGATGGGGTAATCTGCTAAGATTTGCTTCATGCCTGCTCTGTATTTACACTCTTTCATTTCTAAAGTTCTCGTGTTGTGTCCACGCTCTTAGACAAATATATAATTACATTTCTTACTCCTAAAATGGAGTGGCTCCTGCTGCTTATTTGGCCCTGTTGCATTAATCTTTTCTCAAGATAAGTCTTTTACATTGAAGTGTAAAAAAAGGGAAGTGAAAACAAGCAGGAAAGCAAAAGGCTTCACTTTGCCTATATTTTTTTTGTGATTTGTCTACAAATGGCTCATGTGAAACTGTTTAAATTTCCAAAGGAGAAGTTGCAGTGATAAAAATTACCCCTATTAGAAAAAGTAAGAAAGAAAGTTACAGATATGGCTACAAGGAAGAGAAGGATATGTCAAAAAAAAAAGCACAGTAGTTGGACACAGACTGGGTGTAAGTCTTTGGATTAACTCACCTGGGATACAGAGGGACAGAAGAGAAAAAAGACACAGTGAAATCCATAACATGAGAACAATTATATGAGCAAAGCAGGTTAATGAAAATATTTTTTTTCTAATATTTTTCTAATCATTCATCTATGCCAAGGATTATTGTTAAAGCTGAAAGTTTTGAGGCATTGATGTGGATATTAAGAACAATTTAAAATAACCTCTCTGATGGTTAAAATTGAAACAAATTTTCCCTTCACACTTTTCTTCCTGTCCCCAATATCCGTCTAGGAAAACAACCTGCGTTTCTTAAAGCATAAACCAGCCTTCAGTGAGAGAGGACCTGAGTTTCTCCTGTGGGATTTTGTGTGCTTTCCTTAGTAGAATGTGGGGCTGGAACTATTTGACACAAGGATGCCAGCAGGATGTCACCTGGACACTCAAATCTAATATTGAAAGCCATCAGTTCCCAGATGTGATATTTTTGCTGCCTACAGTGCTTGTCACCAGCAGTGTCACTCCTTCAGCATCTGAACCTGGGCTTCTGCTTCTCATGCAGAACTTACACGACCTGCCTGTAAATTATCAGCTAATAAACTTCTGTGTCTCTTGAGAGGAAAGCAAGAAATTGCTGTGGATTATTTGCTCTGCTGTTCTTGAAAGTAGGAAAAATGTTTATGGTGTCTTCGAGTAGAAATAGATCATGGCCCATTAGCCCAGCAAGTCAGTGAACTGCTTTGTTTTTTCTTTTTTTCATTATTGATAAATTAGTAGAGGAAATCACTCCTATAAGCAAATCTCAGCATAAAAAGGAGAAACAGCCATGGCTCCACTTGGTTACCCATCAGACCAATCATTTTTACTGATACAGACAACATAGTGGAATTTGAAGGTATACAATTTGAAATTTGAACATAAAACCATGTATTTTCAAGCAACATCATTTCATATTTGAATATAATATGTGAATATGTAATATTGACACTAAATAGTTTCAAAACTCTGTTTAGAAAAAAAAGTGTTTTAAAGTTTTAAAGCTATCCTGGGAATCCAGCCTGAGCACGATTCTGTCTTAAAATATCTTTCTTCCACTGGTGAAAGGTAACCCCTCTCTTGACTAATGCTGGTTAAAACAAGTTATGGGGCATTTCTAGGCTGAAAGCAGCAAGACCTTGGGATTAGTTATACAGCCTTAATATTTAATTCTATATGTAGATATGAGATATGATGCAGATATAAGCAGTTTTATAAAGATATTAAAATAAAGATAGTAATAAATTTAAAAATAAAGAATATATAGGGTAGAAGAGAGAAGTTATTAATCAATTGCCTTGCAGGAGAGGAGCTCAGCAATGTTTTCTGATGAAGGAAAGATATTTGATTTACCTCATGATAACACTGTTCATAGATGTGAACTCTCAATGACTGTAGATTTTTAAATACCTGTGTGCATGTTTTTACATAAATCCACACATGCACTTCTCCCTTTCCCCAGTCTAGAAATCCCACAGTACTACTGAATGTGCTAGTTTGCTAAAATGAGCAGCTGTGGTATTACTAAGGGGAACTCTCATGATTCAGGTTTGACAAAGGATCAAGTTTAAAAAAGTGATCCTTCCCTAATCTGGGTGTCCTAGTGCCATGTTATACTACCTGGAGGGGGACTGCACAGGAGAGAAGAATGTCTGGTGGGTGGAAGAGAAATACATTGGCAAAAGAATCTCACACTGGCTTTAAAACTACATTGTTCAACACACATAAAGGTGCGTAAAATGTCATATGTTGTAGGTAGGGGAAGTTCACAGGTGAACCTGTACCGGGAAACTTTCTTCTCCAGTCTCATGACTCAAAGGCTGTGAGTCATGATATTGGGACTTTGGCCCTAGGAAAGCTTCTCCGTCCTCCCTGAGAGTATCAGAGTGCAGCTACTGCAGGGCAGATTTACTCCCTGGTAGCTACCAGCTTGTGTGGAAAAGATTCCAGAGCCAGAGGAATGACTCCATGGAGGAGAGGCATCAGGAAGCCCAGGAAAGCTGTCATAAATCTGAGGCTAAACTATAAAACCTGTCAAGACAAAGGGTTAAGGAAAGTGTAGTTGTTGGAACAGTGGCAGTGAAAGTGAGCAGCTGGAAGTGGCTTTGCTTCACATCCTCTTCTTCACACCTGAAACCGTCAGGCACTTGAGCTCAATGACTCCCTAAAGCTATTGCAACTTAATTGGTAGCCTTGGCAGCGGGGGGGGGGGGGGGGGGCTAATTGTAAATGGCTTCTGTTAATCAAGTGGCTCATTTGGAAACCCAAGTGACCAAACTTTCTTACTGGCTCGTGCTGGATCTACAAAGTTTAAAAAGAGGTGATTCCCATTCCACCCTCCTGCACCAGGGTGCTCGTGGATGCTGAAGCACAGCCAAGTGCCAGCAGATTTAGCACTAAGAGTTTACAAGTGAATGGATACTGCTCTGGACTCCTGACAGAGCAGGCTGGGATGTTGGAGAACAGGCTGGGACATCAGGAACAAGCTGTTTTAACAAGGTGAGGAGGTCTGGCTATGCTGGCACACTGTGAGAGCTGAGTGTGTCTAATTGTAGCAGAGTTGGTGTGAGTTTTAGTGATCATTCAATTGTCCTACCTGGAGGTAAGTGGCTTTGCCTGTCTACATTTGGCTGTGGATGGTGGCTGGCCAGTGGCTCTGTTTGTTTCCCATTTATTGTTTTTATCAGTGGTCAAGGGTTGTGTCTGACCACAGCGTGGTCCTGTGTGCTGTTGGCCTGTCACTGCTGAGCCCTGCCCAGGCTCTGCCCTTAACTGCTGACCTGGTCACCTCCTGCAGCCTGTCATCACCTGGGTCAGCCTTCCCCTGTTATGTGGTCTCTGCACTGCCACAGTTCATTCCTGCCTTTCACCATCCTGCTGCTGCTTTTCCTCCCTCTGTCCCAAGTCTGTGGTTTTCAAACCACTGCTGTCCCAGGAGATTCACAAATGGTAAAAATCATACCTCTTCTGTTGCTCAGGTTGCTGGAAGTCAGAGGGTGCTGGCTCAGGGGCCAGTGTCCAGGCAGTGATACTTGCAGAGAATATTTATTCATAACCAGACACGTCTGATCAAACTCCCAAATTCATAAGCTTCCCCTCTTCCTGCACTGACACCTTCACTGCCATCATTACAGTCACAGGGATCACAGGCTCTTTCTGCATCCCCACAATGGTTTTGTCTCTTTCATCCCTCTGAAATCCCCCAGTCAGGGCGTTGTTTAATTGTGCTGCAAAGAGTGAGCATGGATAGGATGGCTTCTCTTCTCCAGGAGTAGGAAAATGCAAAGATAGTGTTGAGCTTTGACCTGGAGACATTAGATTAACTCTCTCCGTTGGGAGTCTTAGCACTGCCCTTGTGGGTCTGTCCAGAAACTGCTCTGGCATGGGAGCTGCACTGCTGTGGTAGTGTCATCAATACTAAAGATGTTGCTGGGGAAAAACGGAGCAAAGAGCTGCCCAAAATAATGTAATGATCTGTTAGACTTGGGCTCACTGACATGTTGGCTGTCACTGACAAGTCTAGCTACCTTCCTCTCAAAATTGTTTTACTTTTGCCTAAAAGTGGATGTGTCTCAGCAAATGGGAGTTGCAAAGCTTTGTGAAAATCACAGTGCCTTCTTTACTTGAAAAATCCTGTTTTTAACAGAGCACTTACAAATGGTGTTTAACGGTGCTCTGAACTCAGACACCAATATTTCCTCCTTCTCCATTTACCGTGAAACACACTTTCTTTGTTCCTTTTTGTCCTATGATTTGCTCTCAACTAATTGGAGAACCTCCATTTTCCTTTTTGACATCTGAGTCACCTCCTGTGGCTATCTACTCCTGTGACAACAGCAGGGCTTTCCCCTGAGGACTTTAGTGATACCAACAAAAACTGTGACGCTCAAAGATTCCTCTTTGCATGTACACACATCTCTTGCTGTCTTTGTGAGCCCACTCACTTCTGCTAAATTTGTGGTGTTTTGTCTGAATCCTTATCTCTGAGCTCTTCTGGCTCTTTATATATCTACCACAATGAGCATCTCATTCTTTGTTGGCATACTTAGGATCTACCCTGAAAGTTAGTAATGTAAAAATCCCAGTTACTAGATATTTCCCAAAGTGTCCTGACACTTGACAGCAACATCATTTGTGTGATCACGGTGAGGCTGTAAGATCAGTGTCTCCCAAAAGGCTTGGGAAATGCTGAACCTGAAAGATCTGTCTTCAGTTCCAGGCAGAAATCTGTACAGAGGGAGTGCTCAAGTCAAACTCTGAGATTTCTTTAAATATAGTGTTCTGTGCGCAGAACTGGGGAAAACTTCTCAGCAGAAAATCAGTCTGGCCCATTACTCACTAACGAGCAGAATAAGTGGTTTTTTGTTTTGTTTGTTTTGTTTCCCCCCTACACCTCTCTTCCCCACAATTAAGTTACTAAAAGTTAAAGAGCTGCTGCTTAAGAGACAGAAGCAGATCTAAGTGGGATTATGAGAAGGACAGGTTTAAAATAAATCCAGATGGTCTTTGGTCTTTGGCAAAGTAGTCAACTCCCAAAATATTTGACCAAAAAAAAAAAAAAAAAAAGTTAATTGTAACTCAGTCTCCACATTCCTGAGTGCCAGAGATCAGCAGTACTGTGTGAATAAAAGGTGGAGAAAAAGAAGGAATGTAGTGTATCCAATTAGTCACTATAGACCAGCAGGTAAACTTGACAATTAAATGCCTGCCTTGCTTTTCCAGCAGAGTAAGGATGAGAGGAAAGGCTGGATGTGAATTCTCCTCAAAAGAAACTCAGCATTCATATTTCTATTATAATTCTGTATTCATGCCTCATGCACTGCAATAATAGCTAAAGCTAACCTCACAGCAACCTGTATTCTGCCAAAATCCTTCAATCCTAGTAATCATCTATCTCTGAATGAAACTAAAGTTGATTCCTAAGAGAAATACGTTTTTTATAGGAAAGGGAATTCATAAAGAAGACAGGTAGGAAGGACTTAATCAACTGCAATTAATTAATACAGACCCAGCAACTATACCAATCACAAGGAGATTTAGACTATGGTGAAACATCAACAATCTGCATTTCTTGAAAACAAACACACGGCATGGAAAAGCAGTGACCAGAACAGAACAAAGGGAAATGCTGCTAAACAGAAGCAATGCCTTGATTCAGAGATGCAACACTTACTTTTTTTTTTTTTCTTTTTTTTCTTTTTTTCCCTGGTTGTCGCAGAGGAGACGATGTAGCTCTCCAGCTCGTGCTGTGCTCGCAGGCTGCTCTGACAGAACTGCAGGAAGTGGCTGAGGTACCACGTGTAGTGCTGAGAGCTAAAAGAAGTCCTGTGGGCACAATTTCATCAGAGTCCCCAAATGTGTCACTTTGAGTTGGGTGTGCACAGAAAGCAGAGGCTGCACAGTGTCAGCAGAGCACCTCGGAGGAGAAGCAGCCTCAGAAACAAAGTGCTGTCGAATTCTGTCCCTTGTACAGGGATGGGAGGTTGCTTTTGTGACTGCTACACTCTGTTTGGGCTCCTGTTCTGGGCGTGCACCTTAATCACTGTGCAAATGTGTCCCAAGGGAGGGACAAGGGACCGAGGAACTGCCCCAAGCAAGCCCTGAGGCTCCTCGGGAGGTGCTTATCCCCTGTTTCTGCAGTGGAGGTGATTCCCACTCTGGGTGCCTCACAGCTCCCCTGAGGATGTGTGAATTGGCTGGGTATTGAAATAGATAGGAAACAATATTCGAGCCCAATAAAGGGAGTGGTGATGGGGCGAGAGCCTATGCTGCCAGCTGGCATAGAAAAGGCTGAGAACGCTGAAGAAAATTAGATGGTGGTTTGAGCACCTCCAAGAAGAAGAATAATTCAGTTGCAGGAATTCCTTAATAGCAAAGGGCATTGATAAGAAGGAGCATATGGTCTTTACCGAGTGCCCTAGTTCAGGCTTTATGAGGAGGAAGAAGATCCCAATATTCTCTTGCCATCTCACAGTTTGTCCCAGATGTTTTTGTAAAACATAGATTTTGTAAAAACACAGATGTCCCATGTGTTTTTGTACATGCTGTGTGTCACTCAGTGAAAGTCAGTTATGACCAGATTTATTAAGTTTTCAGGCAGCTTCTTTCTGTAAAGAGCAATTTATTCTCAGGAACAAGAAGGAATTGTGAAAGAAGAAGCTGAAGCTGGTTTCCTTCTGTGGGGAGAACAGGTGAAATTTCTGTATTTACCAGCTCAGCCTGACTGGACATAGTGCTGGACCCAGTCTGTGCACTGCCATGATTTTGTCTTGATCCTTCTCTGTGTAGAAATCAAACCCAAAGAAAAGCACAAAGAATGAAGGAATAATGTTTCTGAGATTAGTACAGCTGATTTGTTTTTGTAAGTGGCCATTCTTCATTCAGAAATGTGGGATAGAAAAGAGCAGAGTGCTCTCAGGCCTGAAGAACTGGAGTTTTCACAGAGACCAGTGGGCTCCTCTGTGGTATTTGTGATGTACCAGTTCACAGTTCCCATTTGGCTGCAATTGACTGTGGGGTCAAATACCTGCCTCATTATGCTCTCCCTGATGTAGGGTTTAGGATAGTCAGAGACACACTTGCATTTTCTAGCTAGATTTTATGATGAAACTTTGATAATTGCATGGTCCTCCATAGAGAAATGAAAGATGACACATCTCTGTGCCCTTGAATCTTCCAGTTGGGCTTGAAAAATTGTACTATTTATCTTCTTCATGCTTTTCTCAGTAGTATTGGCCCCAATCAACATCACCCACTACCACTGTCCTACAAGCTGAAGACTGATCCATGATTTTATGTTGGAAGGTGCTCTCAAAAACTTTTCACGAGACCTTCTGTGAGTGGAGATGAACACCAAGCTAGACCTTCTGTGGGTGGCAAAACCAAACCAAACATTTCCCGTAAATTTAGTCTATTTTCAGTAGAGATAATACAAGCAGTACAGCAATATAAATTTTGGCCTGAGCCATACTGACCTTATATTGATATCTTACCTAGGCAGTAAGAAAAGATCAGATGAACCATTTAAAGCAAAGTGCAGAAACTCTCTAGCTTCTGTCTAAATCCAGTTGAAGTAAATTGAAATGTTTCTTTTAGCCTCGATGAGTTTAGCTTGGGCATTTTGAGAATATTTGTTTCTACCAATGATTTTCTAGGTGCTATTTAGCTAGTTGCCTTTAAGGTAGCATGTTCAATAAGCTGCATACAAGATATCTTCTATGCATTCTTCATCATTTTCCTACCGGGGTGCAGTGACTGTCCAAAGAATAAGAGAGAAAAGAGTTCAGCCTTGTTTTAACTCAGTTCTGCATAACACAGATTTTTTTTTTCCCCACAGTACTATGATGGAGAAATTGCTTGTGCATCACTGACCAGGGAACAGAAATAGCTGTGGAAGACTGATGGGATCCAATGTGTTTGAAAGACTTTTAGACTTGAGTTTTTCACTCCCCTTTTCTTTCATTTCGAAACTATCAAGAGAAAAGCTGGTAGGATATTTCTCTGTTCCACTGCATATGAAAATGCTCTGTGCTAACATTATCTTCCTCTGGCTGTGACCAACAAGAACCTATAAATGGAGGAAATGTCAGATCATCTGCCTCTCCTACCTCCACCTGCAAATGAATAAAGTCATGGTCATAGGAGGCAAAAGATTACTCAGGAAGACAAATTTTACAGTCATGAATCCTTTTTGTAGGTAACTGAGGCTAATTTTTTTGGGGAAATTATAGAATATAGCTTTAAATTTGCAGCATGGGAAGTGAGGAAAATGAAAACAGTATCTTGAAGTACAGGTCTTGGTAGGAAACAGCCAAATATGTCTCTTCTGTCACCGCACACTGAATGGGGACAGAGCTGCAGACCTGTCTGGGGAGCACAGTGTGTACAGGATGGCAAAAATAACTTTCTAAACATTACAAACAAGGCAGGAAAATGCCCAAGTCTCTGTAGGACAGCAGTGGTCAGGGGTTAAGAAGCACTGAGCATTGAATTCTGCTCTGTGCTCCTCTAGCTGAGCACTGTTCAAGTGCTCCTGCACTGGTATGATACACAACTGTAGCAAATAATCTCATTAGTTTGTGGCTCAAGCTTGGGTTGTCTGTGACAGTGGCTTTGATGCTGTTGGTATGGGACAGGGAAAAAAAGCATGCCATGGTACTTTCTTCAATTTATATCAAGGTCAACCAACCCCTCAAGCCAGATTGTGTTAAACTCTGCTAAAACCAAAGCTCAGCTTCCTCCCAGCCACTTCCCACCTGCAGAGTCTTCCCCTTACATGTGCCACCCTGGCAACCAGGGCAGCTGAGTGGCAAAACCACTGAGCTGAGCCCAGCACAGAGCTCACACAGATTTCTGACTGACCATGCACATCCAATCCATAGTGTGCAGTCTGCAGGAAAGGCAGAAGCCAGACTTTCCAGTCCTGCTGCTGGAAATGAAAAACATGTGGCTGTCAGTTGCTAAGATTTTTGATTCACTGGCTTTCCTGCATGTGATGGGTGGGATGACACAGTCAGATTCCTTCTGCTTAGTCAGGCTTCATAAATGTTTGCATCTCACATCTGTATTGGAAAGCAATCCTGCTTTAAGTTTGCCTGTTTTTGTGAATGGTGTGTAGAAATTTGGCTGTTCTCCTTTTTCACTGGTGCAGTGATGTACTGTGTGCCTCAGGCGTGGAAATCTGCTAAGCTGCATATGTGACTGATCATGCCCTCATCAAGGAAAGGTCTCCCACTCTGAAGAGAAAAGCTCCATCACGTTTGACAGTCCTACACCTCCATGCACTGGGGTTAATATAGTCTTTGTCAGGAGCTTGCTGGCAGAGCTCAGCTGGCTGTCACACAGGGATTCTGAGAGACCTTTGACACCACTTTGTCCTCTGTGTGCTAAGAGTGGAGAGGTGCCAGTCTGTACCTTGGGGTCCTTGGGACGAGGTGGGGCTATATCTAACAGCTTTTTTGGGAAGTCCTGCTGCAGAGGCGTGGCTGAAGCTGAGACAGCAAGCGTGCTGCTGCAGCTCAGTGAATTTGGCTCCATGCTTTGAACTCAAACTCTGAACATGTGTGTCCCCAAACATCCCAGCCCATCCACTTTGTGCATTTGTTCAGCTCCAGCTGTCAGAATAAAAACTGAAAACGTAAATAAAATGGGTTAGCAGACACCCATCACTACCTGCCATGCTGCACGTGCAGCCTTGTGACCACCAGAGATGTCTGGCGTTTTTTCTTGTGAAAACACCTCCTGATACTAGGAAACTCTAACACCCACAGGGGTAGAAAGGTTGTAGTTGTTAGTGCATGGGGAGGAAAAGGGTGTGGTTCGAAGAATACTAGTTTAGAATTTTTCTACAAACTCCAAGCAGCAGCAGCACTGGGCCAACAACTGAAGTCGGTTTAACCCTGAGAGACCCAGAGAGAAGTTCAAGCTGGTTTTGTATGTTGTGCAAACAGCTAATGTGACTACCCAGAGCTCTGTGCTACTGCAGGGCTCTTATGTGTTTGGTTATTAAATCTCAGGTTAATACAAAAACTGTCAGTGGAAACAAAGTCATAAAATTCATCCTCCCACTTGAAACCCCAAGGGAGCAGAGTGGCTAAAGGACAAGGAACATACACAGAAGTGTATATGTGGACAAACCCGGGGTTCCGATAAATCAAATCCCACTCAAACACTCTGTGCTGTAAATGCAACCATTTGTTTTGCTGCTGTTGTTTTCCCCTTAGCCTCCACCAATTTGCTCTGCAGCCAGGCTGAGACCCACCCGATGCAGCAGAGTTTCAAAGGGCTTTGGTGTTTATGTTGCATCAGCTCCTCCTGCTGTGGTCAGGGACCCTCTCTGCCAGCTCTCCATGGCGAAGATCCCAGCAGATCCCACCTTGTCACCTTGTCACCCACCTCTGCACCAAGAGGTGGGTGGCTTTAGGAAGCTGTCACCCTGCTCAGGGAGGATGTCACAGAGCTGGCAGGAGCCTGTGGGTAACCCCAGTGTGTCTGCACTGGGGTTCAGTGCCGAGGGGCACCTTAGAGAAATGCCGCAGACAGGAAAGCAGGAAATGTTTTGCAGAACAGAGATAACAGAAAATAATGCTCTGTAAATGGTTTGATGTACTGATTTACAAGTACAGGGGCTGCCATGCAAGCACACAGGAAAAGGAAATGGAGCAGAGGAGGAGGGGGAGGGAAAAGGCAAGGGGACAACAAAACAGGCTGGCAGATTTCATTGGGAACAGAACTTCGTGTCCTGGGTTTTCTCCTGAGCACAGTGTGTGGTGAGGGTCTGCAGTCACATATGGATACTTGGGATTGTGAGCCTTTTGGTTCAAAAGGATGTCTCCATTTATCAAAATGGGCAGCTTGCATCATCTTGGGGTACTTCTGCACTGAGAATTCCCTGATGTATACAGCTGGAATCACCCTGGGCATGCCAGCTCTTATCTAGAGCAAAATAGTCCCTGAGCCACTGATCTGAACTTCAGCTCTGTGGTGGAGGAGCCACAGAGGGTGGAGTTGTCAGCCCCGTGCTCTGTTGCTCAGATTTTTTTCAAAACCCTCTTTTGCAAGAAGACTTCAGAGGTCTCTGTGACTTCTTGTGGGGTGAACCCGCCCATGACATGAACCTCAGCCAGCAGTGGGATGCACCCCTCCCACAGCAGCACATCTCTCACTAAGACCAGCAGGTAGAACCTCTGTGCACAACTGATTTTTGTGAGCCTTTGCCAGATTTTTGTGATCCACCTGCCTGCACCTCAGTGGGAGAGCTCACAGACCTGGGCAGGCTCTATTTTACAATTACTTCTGTATTCAGTTGGTCCACTTCCTTTGTGTCACTGACCTCCAGTGGGGAAACTGAGGCCCATCTGTGGGTGGTGAGGTGGGTGATGATACCACTCTGCAGCGGCCAGGCCATGGAACCATCTCCTGCAGTTGGATGGTTACCTCTGAAGTCTTTTTTGAGACATTTCTGACTCTTGAAGGGTGTTGGTGGGTGTGATTCCAGAGATTCCAGTCTCTGCTGGAATCACAGAATGGAATCACTTAGTTTGGAAAAGACCTCCAAGATCATCCAGTCCAGCTGTTCACCCTGCACTGCCAAGTTTACCACCAAACCATGTCCCTAAATTCCGAAACAACATATTTTTCGAACACTTCACTGAAGATGTTAAAAAATATATTGTTATAAGAAACTTAATGTTTTGAAGAAAGTGAAGTACCTGATGAAGGTAGGATTCAAGCCTCCAATTAAAGTGAAAGATGTAGTGGCACACATATTTTGAGATATTTGCTTTACTTTTTCTCAGATAAATTCCTTGATACAATCTGAAAACAGAAGTATGGTCTTTCTTGAGATTTCTAGGTATGTATACACCCCAAGGAGAAAAATTCCAAGCTTTTCCCCCTCCTTTCCCACCAGTTTTTCAGATCCTCTTACTCCATCATAAAGACAGAACAGACAGTAGAAAAATCTACTGGAAATCACCCTTGAAAACACTGACTTTTGAGCTCTGGCACAATTTCTTTCAGTATAAGTATATCTTCCTATAAATTGGTCTTCCTACAGACACTGGGGATTTTGTTCTGTGTTCAGCAGTTTGCTTTCACTTAAACAATGAATTTACAGCCTCATTTTCCAAACTCAACTTCCACACCCTCCTTGGTGCTGGGAATGTACTTTTTGAAGGCTTGTTTGTGAAGCGACTATATAAATTGGAAAGATTCTTCAACATCAAACAAAATCCCTTCCATCATCTATTCTCCCGACACTAGCAGCTTCAATCATTTAGTAAATAAAATTACTCATGGAAAGACAGATGGTGAAGCTTCACCTGGTGCTGGAGTGGCAGAGACACATTTTGACATGTGACACTGGGGATGGGAAGTCTGTCTGTCTGCTGTCTGTGGAGCGTGAGAGTGATACCTGTGGTAGATTTCTGGAGTGAGTAGCAGAGTGGAAGCAGGTGGACCTTGACACCACAATGCTCTGTGCACTCCAGGCTACCCAGATGTGGGATGTTTTTGCATGAAACCTCTGTGCAGCCAAACCTGCAGGTTTCAACATTTTAAGAAATGCAAATAGTTTATAATTCTCTGCCAGCTTTGGTAGCATGTGCTGTCAAATAATGGGAAGAAAACAGATACAACTCAGTTCTGGACTCATCTTGTGGTCTCTTTTCATTAATCTCATCTCTGTCTGAGTTTTAGTTTTCTCTGTTTAGAAGAAAACTGTGAGTTCTTTTAAAGATTTACTTTGCAGATATTTTGAGATGAAGTTGTAAAAAGATACTGAGAGACCCAGGTACTACCACAAATGAAAAGAAAAAAAACTGTAGATATCTACTTATAATGAGACATGGAAGTCCTAGAATTTTCCAGAACCAAATGCCATTGCTCCCACTGACCTGACTGAGTGAATCTGTGCTGTGTAACATCACTGCTCAGGTCCCAGGCAAACAGGATCTTGCAGGAGAAAGGCAGGTTGCAGGCCAGCTGCATCCTGGAGCTGCAGCTTATGGAATACACACAGCAAATACGTGGGTGAAAGTAAAGCGTGCCTTGTTAAGTTCCCAAGCACCAAAAAAGACCTAAGAAACCCAAATAAAAAACCAAGAACAGCCATAAAATAAGTCTCCCATTCCTCTGCAGAGGCCCTTTCCTGTCTGATCAGCTTGGGTGACATCCAGGCACTTTCAGGAACAGGAGGAAAGTGCTATGAGGACAAAAGAAGAAAGAAGATATTCCAGAAAGGATGTAGTGTCTTTTCTCTTCTTGGTTTCAAGATGATTGAGATGCCTGGCTGTTGGTGAGGGCTCTGAGCAGTGATAAAAACCTCATTTCTTCTGCAGAGAGATGGACATGAATGTCTGCAGGTAGCTGCAGGAGCAACAACTGCTATCCTACATGTGGTTTTGGGTACCCTGGAGAAACCTGACACTGCACAGCCAGGCAGTTCCTTTGCCCAGGATGACTTTAGAGACCAAGAAAAAAGGAAAAGGCTGCTCAGAGCCCCATCCAGCCTGGCCTTGAACACTCCCAGGGATGGGGCATCCACAGCTTCTCTGGGCAACCTGTGCCAGTGCCTCACCACCCTCACAAATTTCAAAGAATTTCTTCTCAGGATCTAAACCTGCCCTCTGTCAGTTTGAATCCATCATCCCTTGTCTTGTCACTCCATGCCTTTGTAAAAAGTCTCTTTCCAGCTCTCTTGTAGTCCTTTTAGGCATTGGAAGGTCTCTCTGGAACCTTCTTTTCCCCAGGCTGAACATTTCCTCTATGGTGGTCTGTTGCAAAAATATTATGAACCTGTCATGGTAATATAAGATTTTTGCCCCTTTTCCCAGCAACAACATTTTCTGTTAGGATACCATCTTCTATCTCCTGCTAGAGGGGGTCTTAGTAGAAGCATCAGTGGTAGGACAACAAAACAATAAATAATCTGTTATGCTGTTTAAATCCTTTTGAAAAATGGCAATAGCATGCTGGTATTTGCTCTTCAAAGTATTATCCATTATTTGGGAATGAAGGAGCAACCTCTTGTAGTTAAAAACCTTATCAAGCTCAATCAGAAAATCTAATGAAAAGCTGTATTCAAATGCAAGCTAATTTATAAAGTGAGTTATTACTTTATTGAATAAGAAATTTAAAGTAGTCTAAAATGAAAAATCAGATTCTATCAGCTCTTGATCTTTCTTTGGTAACCACCAGATTACAAGTAGTCCCTAATTCTATGTCTGCTACTGAATTTCAGTTCACTTTATTTTAGCATATTTGAAGGGAGTTTGTTTATGGTATAACTGATGGGAAATTCCAGACGGAAAGGAGGAGTTAGTACATACAGAGACTGACTCTGAGCTTTTCTTCTAAGCCTTGGTTTTCTTCTGAGAAGGAAAAAACAAAACAACACCACCCTTTTACCAGTGCTTTTTCATCTGGCTGTGTGGGTGGTATGTTGAAATAATAGTTTGGTGGAGATGAAAGAAAATTGTGACTGTTGTGTAGCTGCTATCAGAAGGGGGAATCCCAGCTCTTTAAAGAGTGTGCACAACTAGATGTGAGCAGTGTTATTAGAGGGTTCAAAAGCAAAACCAGCCCAAACAATCCCCTTCTCACCAAACCTCCCCTGGATTTCCAGCCTGTGTAGCAGTGGGCCAGGTCTGTCACTGGGACATCTCTGCCAGTCTGAGTTTGGGCTCTGTGCTGAGTCTGCTGAGGTCCTGCTGAGTTAAAGCATCTCCTGCAGACATGGGCAGGAGATGCAAAGGATGGAGACCCTGCCAGTCCCCTGATGTATTTGGTATTTTGTCCTGGTTATCAAAGGGCACTGCTGAAAACTCTCCTTTCTTCCAGGCTGGACCCAGCAGAAGCCAGTGTGTTGTTGATATAAAGGGAATACACCTGCTTAATACATAAGGAACACACCTATTTCAACCTTCCCACCTAAAGCAAAGCAGTCTTTAGTTCCTGGTGCTTTCTTCCAGGTAAATTCAAGGTACAAAGAAAAGTTGTAACTTCTGGAAGCCATTCTTAGCAGAATGGCAGACACTTAGGAACCCCCCATTTTCTAGCCCACATTTAACCCACAGTCTGTTTCCTCTCCTTAGCAATCACACTTTTTTTTTCGTCTGTGGCCCCTAGGTACCTACAGGTGACTCTTCCTACTTGCCAGTGCTGAGCAGTGAAGCACCTCAGCAGTCTCAGTTTAGTGCCTAGTAAAATTATGGAGTCTAATCTGTGAGTTACTGAAAAGCACTTGGAAGACAAGGCAGTCACTGGTCACAGCCAGCACAGGTTCATGAGGGGAAAGTCCTGCTTGACAAAATTAATTTCCTTTTATGACAAGGTAACCAGTCATAATAATAATCCTTGATCAAGGGAAGCCAGTTGATGTAATCATTTTGGATTCCAGTAAAGCTTTTGACACTATCTCTCACAGGATCCTTCTGGACAAAATGCCCAGCTAACAGCTGGATAAATACATATCTGTGATTCCATGACTCCCCAGCCAGTGTCAGGTTCCTGTGGATTGCTGTGAGGATCTGGGTTGCTCTGGAGAAAGGACATGACGAAGAGAGGAGGAGTGGAAGAGGGTGAGGACTGTACCTCTGCCACTGAAAGCAGGCAAAGTATATGGAAAATACATCCGTGTTTCAGGAGGGAAGCAGTTGGGGAGCTGACTGCGACTGGGGAACTCTGCTCTCAGAAGGAAGTCCCAGCCCCTGGTGCTGAGGCTATTTTTGGGTCTCCTAACAGACAACTGCAATGGATCAAATGGAAAACCAGCCCTGACAGCTGTGTCTGAAACACGCCTGCTGCCCATGCACCCTGCCAAAGGTCATGCTCAAGGCCAGACCTGTGCTGACACAGTTGGAAGCCTGTGGTGATAGTTAGGAACTCAAGAAGCAAGTGGTGTTTTGGGAAAATATTTGTGCAATTAGCCTACATGCAGTCACAGTAGAGTGAGAAGTGATTTATTGGGATGGATAAAGCAAATAAGAGAGCAAAGAGCAGAGTGAGCCCTGAACTTCACACAGGGTGGTGTTTGCTCTGGTCTTTGCAGGTTGCTGTTGCAGGTAGTTCATGGTTTCCTCTTAGATTTCTTGGAAGAGCATGCATGTGGAAAGTGTGCAGACAATAGAAGGCAGCAAGAGTGGCTTTCCTGAGGAACCAAAGGCTTCCCTAATTCACAGTTCAGCCTCCAGTGATGGCTCAAAGAGCCCCTGGGGAAAAGCAGTGTAATGGGGCAGCTCACAGTGTCCTCTCCCCACAGCTGCTCCCTCACTCCAGGAATCTGCATGTGAGTGACTATTTCAGCAGTGATCATGGAACAGCAGTGATCCCTGAACATGGGAATTATTTCCCTACATGTCTGCCTACATCTAATACCACATACACACTGCTTTATTTCCCTTTCTCGTAGTGCTGTTCTGGGGCTCCGTGCTGTAACTATTTGTTAGTATTTGCAATCTCTCACTTCTCCAGCTCTCACATCAGTTATGGGATAATTTTTAGCATTTTACAGGACACAACATTGTTCCCTGGTGCAGCATTTGATACCTTGGAAAACCCTGAATCTGTCATGTCTGGGCCAGACTCGTCAAAACTGGAACTCAGTTTTGGCAAATAATTCTTGCTATTCTTTGAAAGATGCTGATTAGCATTTACTATTCACTTCTATCTGACTGTACTTACCTAGTTCATCCTCTTTACCCATCTTGAGTATTGAAACACCATAAGGAGTTCTTCAAACAGAAATGGGAGAGAGATCATGTCATCTCTTTTAGGAATGCTAATTAGCCATAGAGCCTATTTAAAATATTTTTTCCCTAGTAGAGCTTGCTTATGAGCCGTTGCAAAAATGTCTATCAGCAACACTGTGTTATATATGTACACAGTCCCACTTCTTCCTGAATACAGACTATCATCTATTAAGAACTTTTCTTTTTTTACATTACCATTCATTTTACTATCTCTCCCTACTGATATTCCTGCACCATTGTTAAGCTACTTTTGTCAGTAGACAAAAAAATACTTTCGTTGCTCTGTTCTACGGTGTTTCCATACAATTCTAATTTCACTTACTGGTTTCTCCAACTTAGTTGCTTCTATTTTATGTTAACTGGCAGCTGTTGCCCTCTTTCACAGCTGTGATTGCTCTTTGGTTTCACATTGATTCCTTCACTTTGCTGCTGAACGAGGATGACATTTTTGGCATGATCTGTTTGCACTCTTGGCTTGGAAATCCTGACTTCTTGACCATCTGATAAACCCTTCATCAAAAGCCTGAACTTTCATTTGGGTTTTGCTACCCACATTTTTTTTTTTTTTAAACCAGTGAACCTGGATGGTAATTTTCCTTTGAGCTAGAGAACTTACCTTTTTAATGCTGAGTGTTTAGGGCAGACAAATAATCAGGTCACAATCAGGTCACAATCATGATGCCTGGTATCCAGAGGTCAACAAACTTTCTGTCCAGCACTTTTTTACCACAGTATGTTGTAATGAACGTTCTCACCATGGGTGTGACCCTCATGGGTTAGAGAATTCACCTGTATCACCCAAATGCTATTTTCCCATTGGCTGCTTACATCTCTAGCATGTGTCTCCCACGTGAAGCTCTCTATGCATACTCTTCTGTCCACAAATTGGATGAGGGTTAAATGAATAATGGGTTTAAAGAACAATCATCCTGCTTTTTGACTTTGTGACTTTGTCTGGTGGTCTGTAGCAGATCATTCTGCAGATACTCTCCCTGTTCTGCCGAGTATCTTGTAAATCTGACTTAGCAGCTCACAAGTCCACAGTGGGCTAAACAGAGCTGCCCCATTCTGCCCTTCCTAATCAACAGTTTTATTTCAGTATCAGGACAGTCATCTCACCAGGCTTCCATGACATCAGCAGCATCAAATTCCATCACAAGCAACGTAACTTTCTCTTCCTCTCATTTCTTACCAACCCTTATAGTACCCATATAATTGACCACAAGTTCTCTTTCTTCATCATTCCATCCTTTTGTCATTCAGTCAGCAAGCTGCTGTCTGTGTGTGGAGTTGCATGACACACAATTTCTCAGCAGTATTTATTGTTGCTGCTCTAACAACTGTTGTTGTTGCCTTCTGAAAATGTGGGCAACCTACATGTGACAGTATTGTTTTTCTTCTGATGTTTTTTTCTGATGTTGCCTCTCTTCCTCAAGGACAGGAGACAAGCAAAAGCAAATCTGTTTGCCTCATACCTGTTGTGCTGGCTGTCTGCAACTTAGTAATGAGTTGTTCTGCTTTGCTTTGGTACACCAGAATTCAGTCAAATACAAATCTTCTTTTTTTGTGTGTTCAGGCTATTATTTTGTGTCAGCTCTAGCTGGATGAAAAGAAGAAAGACCTGAATGCTCATGGGAAAAATCTTTCATTTTAGGATGTTTCAAGATCAGTTTTGCTCATCTGTTGATACACGTGGATATTGACAAGTGAAACTGCTCTGAGTCACATCGCTGTTACAGTAATAAAACCCAAAACATTATCTATAGTATCTGGGTTGAGGGAAGGTGGTTATGAAACAAGCTGTTGTGGTGGGAGTGTCTTTCTAGAAGCAGGAAAGGAGGTGAGTACCAAACAGTAACAGTGAGTGTGTATGGGGGAAAGTGAGAAACACCTTGGGACAGAGAGCCTCTAGCTCTGGGAGCTGCTGCAGACCATGGCAGGGCAGTGCCCAGCAGTCCCACTCCTGTCTCCAGCTCCCATCCCATAGCAGGGCAGCAAAGCCCACCCAGAACTCAACCAGGTGGAGTGGATGTCCTTGCTTCTGGCTGCAGAGCCTGGCATGGGCTGGGGGAACCTAATGGAAATCTTGAGCCAGGTGAAAGCATCTTCTGCATAGGGCAGATTGCTGCTGAGGCAGAGAGAGACCCAAGATCCCATGGATGCTGCATTAGCTAGTGTGGACACGGTTGGAGAGAGCCTTGAGAGCAGTAAGGAATGTAAGGATGGAGAAGAGTCAGCCTTGTGCCATGTCTAGAAACTCAGGACAAAATTTGTAGGAATTACAGTCAGAGTAGGCACAGAAAGAAAAGGCAGGAAGGTTGGCCTGGTGCAGAGAGGTAAAGGGGGTTTTTACAGCCATGACATTTCAGATGGGAAATTAGGGGAGAAGAATTTGTGCTGCTGAAGGCAGGGATGATGAAGAAGGTGTGGACAGGAGATTTTGATGTGAGCAAGATGAGAAAAGCTCCAGAGTTTCATGATGCTGTAAGCAAAGGCAGAAGTTTTGAATCTGACTGCAGGGAGAAGATAAGGAGACAGGAGAAGAAAAGGAAAGTGAATTTGTCATGAAAGTGAAAGAAGGCATTAACAGGCATGGGAATGGGTCAAAAAGAAAGGTTTATGTAGGAAGAGCAGAGCAGTCTCTGAGCTGCTTGTCCTGCAAGAACATGCAAGGGACATGCAAGAGCTCACAGTTATAGAGACGTCAGACTAACAGTACAGATGAAAATACCCTTCTCACTAAAGTGATTTACTGTGGCAGGGAACAGGGACAAGTCTGCCAGAGGAGAGAATGGCAAATGGTGATGACACCTTCCTGGCAAGGCCTGCAGAGGTGGTGTGAGGGTCAGAAACCAAGTCCAGCTCCAGGGACAGACTGGGCTGAAGGTTCACCAGGGAGGATCTGATGGAGTCACCACCAGGTTTGTTAGTTTCTCCCCTGAGATGAAAACAGTAAGGAGGAGCTTGGGAATAGAGACTGGGCAGGTGGACAGGCACTACCAGCTGTCCTGGGAGGTGAAGCATGAAGCCACCAGTTTTTGGAAATGAGACATGACTACAAGGGAGCTGAGAACACCTGCCCCAAATGGGGAAAGGGCTGGGAGAGCTACTCCAGGGCTTTAAGGAAATGAACCCAGGAGCTCCTCCAGGAGGGAGTGAGGAGAGCATCTAGTGGTGGCCTGGAGTGTTGTGGGGTTTCCTCCCATTCCTGTGACTGGTGGCCCCATGGTGACTTCCCAGTGACTCAGAGAATTTCCCAAGGCCCTGCTGAGAACTCTCCCTGCATGCACCAAAACTGGTTTGTGGTTGATTTCTGTTGAGCATCAAAAATGCAGAAGAAATTTTGTATCTCCTCTCTGTCTGGGAAATGGAGTAAGTCACCAGGAAAGCACATGCCAGATGGGAACTGGGTTATCTGTCTGTCTGTCTGGCAGCTTGTGTGTCCCCAGGCAGGACCTCCTGCATGGTTGGATCCTAACACCTACAGCCAGGGCTGTCACCACCCTGGCAGTGTCACAACTCCAGGTCTGAAAGGCTACATGAGAGACAGTGTGAAAGCAGCCCTGCCTTAGGTGGGAAACAGAACTTCTAATACCTAAAAGTAAAAATTCTACTTTTTTTTTACCTCTTTAATGCTTTGCTACTTTTTTTCTTTACTGCTCATGAGTAACCACCACAGTCCCTCTCAGATATAGGTGCCTTCTCTCCTCATTTGGTTCCACATGTCCAAATGATTCCCACAGGTGGAGGAGCACAACTCTGCCCAGGAAGCCACTGGGGGGGAAACTTCACTCTGGGCCAGGAGCAGCTCAACAAAGCTATCTGCTGCTGATATTGAACTGCTTTTACTTTTTTCTTGGCTATTTATTAAAGAGAGCCCCCAGTGGTGGTGAGGAACCCATGCACACTCTCAGTATCTGAACACTAAGCTGGTGCTCATTTACATTTTCCCTGTGTTTTGCCAGGCTGCTTCAATAAATACCCTGAAATACTTGTGGCCCATGCTGAGATCTTCTTGTCCTTGCATGACTGAAGCGAATCTTATACATTTCCATGCAGGGGACTCAGAGGTGGCACAGAAAAGCCATCACAATATATTTATCCAAAGAGAACCCTTCAAAGCTTAGGCAGTCAGGGATAACTTCTAGTTTTTTCTCTAGTCACTCATTGTAAAAATATTCAAGCTAGTCAGGAACAGAGAAAGATATCAAAGAGTTTAAAAGAGGCAAATTCAGACATGTCTTGGCTGTGCAGGCTGCACATCCAACCTTTTTGCTCGTAGATGGAATGTAGCTGTTTCCATGTTGAAAAAATAACATGACTAAGATGTAGCGTGTTTGACTAATAAAGCAACCTAGTCTGGGCCCCACTGAGTGTGAAAGCAAGACTCAGCTTGTAACGTGTGGCTTCGAAGCCTCTGACTGATTGGTGATGTTTTGTCTGAACCTCTCAAACCATAGGAATTCAGGAATGGCCCAGGCAGCCTCCACAAATACCATTCCTGCAGAATGGATGTCATCTTCCAGGTATAGAAACATGGAATGGTTTGAGCTGGAAGAGACCTTAAAGATCATCTCATTCTGACCCCATGCCATAGGCAGGGACACCTCCCACTAAACCAGGCTGTTCAAAGCCCCATCCTGACATGGGGCATGACGCATTTCTCATTGAGCCATCAGTCTGTCTCCTTGCTTTATCCTCACAGCTGCAGCTCCTCCTGCCTATGCCTGGCTGGATGATCTTGGGAAATGTTCCATCTTGACCAGAAAAAGGTCTGAGACTGGGGGTACAATCAGCAAAGTCAGGGAGGCTCTTGTGAGCTTTAGACTGCAACAGTGGGATGGACAGAAAGGGTTCTGTGCCTCTGTGGCTGTGGCTTGAGCCAATGATGAGGAAAAATCTGGGGAAGAGCAGTGCCAGCATTTAGACTTTGAGGCCACTTGTTGTTCTGCTCAGGTGGTTTGAAAATGATGGATAATACTCAGATTCACTGCCTGGGTCATTCACTTTTTTCATTAGTGTTTTGGAGAAAAAAAAACATACTAACATGAAGGTCACACATTTAGAAAAAATACCCCAAAACCTACAAAGCTGTGAATGATCCTAAGAGGTCACTTTCAGCTGCCATTACAAGGTTTTTGGACAGATGTTTAGCATTCTTGGGAAGCAGTAGCTTCCTCTGAGTGATGGATGCTTGTCATACTAAAAATGTGGACTGGTGAGGACTCCATTTCTAGGAATGGAGACTATTCCCCTTGTCCAGAGGTGAGTTTAAAATCACAACCATGCATTACCTTCCCATGATTAGTCCTAGATTTTTAGAGCTGGTACGTGGTCTCATCCCACCCCAGATTTTATAGCAACTTTGTTTTCTCCAACCTAGTCAATATATTTCTCCCAAACCACCACCACCGCCACCATAAATGAATAAATAAATAAATAATCCTGCATCCCAAAAGCAGATCAATTATTCAGGGTGCTTCCTGGGTATAAAATCTCTGGAGCAGCAACATTTAAGAGGCTGTGGATCAGCTACTTTGCAGTGTCATGAAAATTTCATGCTCTCTTGGCAAGGAAGTTAGTGAGTCAGGCAAATGAGCTTTATGCTGTCTCCCTGACCTGGATACAGGCATACACAGTTTCAGATTACAGCTGTGTGTGTATGGCTCAGAGAGAAGAGCATTTAGGCCTTTGACATCCAAGGAGTCTGAGTTTCAGATGTGCAAGCATCTAAAACTAAGCACTTTTTGAAAATTTCAGCCCTTGTGACCCTAAAATAAAATAGTAAAATTATTATTAATAATAATAATAATAAAAAAGCACCTTACAGATGGATTATTGATTTCTCAATGCAAAGGTTCAAGTCATGCACAGAACATGCAGCCAAGAGTAACTTTATTGCCCTGCTGGCACTGATTCCTCCTGGTCCTGGCCATTACTGCTGCAGCCCCAAGGCAGTGTATGCCACCTGCTCTGCAAAGTGTGGCTGGAGGTGGAAAACAAGTGGAAACTGAAAATGTGTCAACTAGTTGCTAAAGTGCTGAAGTTTTAAAAATGCTAAGTGTGGGGGAAATGAGGGAAAAAAAAGAAGAAAAAGCAGAACAGTAGAGCGAGCAGGCAGGTTTAGCCACAGCAGAAGCAATCACCGCAAAGTGAGAATCTGAATTTTTGAGTTGCTTACAGCCTGGTTACACCAACTTTCCTCTACTGTGTTGCTTTATTTGCTGCTCCTGGCTGTCACACTCCCACGCGAGGCATCAGGACCAGTTAATTCACCTGGCAAATCTCTGCCGCCCGGGGATGCTGCAGCCCCGAGCTGAAGGTACCAGCTCTGGCCAGACGATGTCACGCTAATCCCGCGGATGCTCGGCAGCCTGTCGTCTATCTGCCAGCCACAAGCACTGCAGTGAGGCTGCCTTCTGTCCTGCTGCATTAATGCCTTCCCAAGCTCTCCTTTCTGTACCAATCACACAGCGCAGAAGGTGCCATTAAGGCTTTAAAATTTAATGAGCTCTAATAAAACCTCTCCCTGGGATACACAACCCAAGAGCAGGCTATGCTGCAGGAAGGTTGCATTGTGTGTGCCTCTATAGCTTTCCCTCCTCTCTGTTTTAACTATATATTCCCAATCACTTAAATAGCATTTCTGCATCTTTATGTTGTGGAGTTATTGCAGATTAACCCCATAAAGGTAGGAGTTTAGCTGTCTAGTTGTCTAATGGAGGGTATCTGCCTCTTCTAGCTGGAATGTTTGCATTCCTGACATGCTGATAAATGCAAACGTGCCTAAACCTTGCCTTGGCTGAAATGATCGTGACTAAATCCTGCTCGATGACTTCCCAGCCCATGGAAACAAATGGGAAGTCCATCCTCTCTCCTGATTTGACAAAGAGTTCATCCCCTAAATTTACAGGGTGCAAGAAGCTCTGTAAGTGGCTATATCCCATAAGCTTTCTCAGCACACCAGTGTTCTGCACTGGAAACAGATGGCACTGGTCTAAGCCCTCTCTCAGGCTGTTGGAAACCCAGACTGAACTTTTATTTCCTATGTGGAGCCTCCCATGTCCTGAAAACATGCTCTGAGCATCCAACTGTTAGATCCTCTGGGGTCTGGTCTCAAAGTCTCCTGCTGAAGCTGTTCCATGAGGTATAAATAATTAAAGATTCACCAGACCAGAGAGAAGAAGTGGAAGATGGACTCTCCTTCCCCATAGTCAGGACAATCATGTGTGTAATGTGGGAAACTCAAGTTAGAGGCTCCTGCTCCAGTGAACAGCTAACTAGCAGCACAAGTTGGACCAGCTCCAGCAGAGAGGCTGAGACCCCCTTTCCCAAGGCCATCCAGGGCTTGCTCATTTGAGCATTTCCCTGAAACAGAAGGAGAAAAAAAAATCAAGAGCAACCTGCAAAATCTGAAAGCCCCTTAACTGCTGGTGTAAGAGCTGAGATGTCGCTGTGGCACCACCACAGTACAGAGCTGAGTGCTGGCTCTGAGGTTTGGCACCATGAGTGCCATCAGCCTCTACTGGTTTTCACCTGATGCTTTTCTTTAGTGACCTGGGTGTGTAAGAGCATCTGAGGGGATTTTATTTTAGTCCAAGATTGGGTTTGCTCGTTTTGCAAAAAGAGAGGGGAAAAGAAAAAGTGTTTCCTTTCAAAATAACCCCACATCAAAGGATTTCTCAATTCCCCAGTCTGTTGCAGCACTTTTAAAGAGGAGGCAAGGTGTGGACAGAATCAGTATTTTCCCTATGGTATATTTGGACAGAAGGGCAAGTGCCCAGATCTGAAGAATAAAACTCCAGACTAAGTTTAGGAACTTCTATTTCAGACTTGGAAAACTGTGGGAGTGTCTGAATTCATCCAGATCAGTAGTTCAGCTAATGAACAGTGTTTCTTCACAGGCCTTCCCCAAAGGATATCCTTAAATCACCTCAGCTGGCTGTGACACTCAGCAGAAATGAGTGGAGCTGCACAGGTGTTAAAACTCAATAGTACACAAAAAACCAAAGCTCTCTTGTAGGCTCCTTGTTAGGATGTTTTTTAAGCACCTTTAAACATGTTTGCAATTCCCTAGATTTCAAGTCAAGCTCCTTGCTTAACACATTAAAAGGCAGAATGACTTTGCTTTGGAAGCCCTGGAGACTTTGTGGAGAAGTTGTTTGACCTCCTTGTGTCTCAATCCATCCAGAACATGAGAGTGAAAAATAAACAGCACCTCATTAAAAAAGAAATAGATAGTGTGACTGACCTGAGCTTGCCTTGGTAAATAAATTACAAAGCCATAAAACTGCTGGAGGAGCTGCTTTGCCCCTTTGAAACAACACCCACTTCAGGCAATCTCTAAACACACCATGCTGGGGGTGACACAGAGTCATCACCAAGGAGCTCTTATGATTTTCTGCCTGTCAAGCCCCCATACATTCGTCCTTGTCTGAGCTAAGCAGAAAGTACAAACCAGTGATGAGAGGTTGCAAAAAACACCATAAGACACTGATTTACCCACGAGCTTTCCCAACTGTTCTTGCCATGCAAAAGCATCCCAAGGTCAAATTTATACCTTCTCTGTTCCCAAAGGACTCACCTTGATAGTTCAGTTACCTAGGGTTTTAGATTCTGCTGCTCTCAGTGCTGTTTGCTGGGATGCCCTATAATTCCTTGGTAAATAGCAGGGTTTGTGAGGCTGGCATGAACAATTGCACTGGATTATGCTGGAGTTACAGTGGGTGTCTTCCAACTCAGGGTATTCTGTGATTCTATGAATAAGGAGCAAAACGGGCAAGGACCACTGAGAGAAGGGTCAGAGGAATGATCTGGGATCTCGAAGATTAAAAGAAATGGCAAACCAAAGTTTAGGGTTGGTATGGGTCTGTTTAAGCACTGAGATGACAGTTTCCTTGAACAAAAGTCAGTTCCTCTATTTCACCATCAATTCTGAACCCAGAGTGGAAAAGTCCCATGGCTGTAAAAGTAAAAAGTGTCTCTAGAAATGTATTTGTAGGGAGTTCACCACAGATGGGGATGGTTACTAATATGAGAGGATTGAAATTGGGGAAAGGCTGCATATACCATGCAGCCAGGTGAAGCATGATCCCCTGCCACACCACTGCTTCAGGAACAAACCAAATGCACATCATCCCATCAAACAGAGCAAACTTCAGCTTCCTGCCCAGTGCTGCGTGGATTATCTGCCCATGGATTACCTTCCCATGACCTGAAACTCTCATCCTGCCCATTCCCTCATCCCTGGATAGCCTCTGTCTTTGGGAATGCAACCTGCCAGGGGTCACATGAAGAGATTACAGCCTAGACATTTAAGCTACATCAACACCTGTCCCCATGCTGTGTCCTAAAGACAGGATGGCAACAGGATGTTTCCTCCCATGTGTAAACAGAAACCTTCCTGATGGACCATGGTCCCATCAAAGAGAAGGTGCAAACTTGCTTTTCAGTAGCTGCAGAATCAGGGCTAAACTAAAGTGGAACTGCTGAGGAGAAAGAGTTTCTTGGCATGGTCTTTCTACACTGCCTTTAAATTCTTGTGTGATTAAAAAGAGGCATGGAAAAAACCCCAAACCACAACAAGCACCACTTTTTATTGCTCCCCCTACACTTAATGAAGTCCTAAAGATTAGAGAAATGTGCAGACAAGACACCTGAGCATGGCAGACCAGAGCCTGTGGGCTGTACCCAGCCTGCTGCTGGCACTGCACACAGCCCATGTGGCTGCAGAGGATCTGTAAGTGATTTGGATCACTTATTATCCAGGACAGTGAGGCTTAGGTACAGTGAGTGGGGAGAAACAACTGTGGCACTGACACTAAGTGCCCAAATGCCCTTTGTCCTGGGCAGAAGGTGTGATTTTGTGTGTCCTGACAGCTCCTCTCCCTGTAAAAAGGCTCTGTCACAATCAGATGCTGTAAGATGGGGATGGAGTTTTGTCTTTGTTTTTAACCACCTAAGCAGCTGTGTCATGCCTCTCAATGAGTTTGAAATACATTTGGAAAGCAGATAAATGGTAATCTCTGCCTTTGAGGGCAATCACATTCATTATTTAATTTTACTGCTTAGTATTGCACGATGTTCATCTTGAGGGGAGGCTTTTATTGAGAGAAGCACAGCATTCCAGACAGAGAGGGTAAGTTAGATTTCCATCATATAAATATTCTCCTACATACATGGCAGTGAAAGGAGCTGTTTGCTCCTGATGAGCGAAAGTATTTTGTTGGCCTCCTCTCAGGCAACTCATCTCGGGCCATACCCTGTGGGCTCTTGCTCAGATGGGTTTCTTGATGCTATCAGTAGTAGCAGCATAACTGCAAATGTCTTAGAGGTGCAAACCTTGGCCAAGCCACCCCAGGAGCCCTGGAGTTACCCTGACACACTCAGTGTTCCAGCTCGAGCTTTTTGGGCAATCTGGGTGACTTTATGTGCAGATTCCCTCAGGTTTATATGTACTGAGCAATATTTAATGGGACATCTTGAGGAGTGAGAGGCCATTCAGTCTGAGTGCGGACTGGCCGTGACTTGGAAATATTGTGTGTAGTTAAGATCTGCACACTCCAGTGAGATAGTTAATGTGGTTAAAATCAATGGGCTGTGCTAATTTACCTCAGCTGAAGCCTGCATTTCACATGGCTTTTCTGTACTTCCTTTAAACTCTATTAATTCCAATGTTTAATTGCAAACAAACTGGCTGATGGATCAGTTAAAGAAAAACCTACTGTAAGGGGTCAAGGATTTATCTCTGTGACTCCCATGCAGATCTTTCAGACCAGTTATTTGCATATGTTAAAATCTAATTTGAATTGTTCATCATATAGAACTAGGTAAGCTTGTTTTTTTGTTTTGTTTTTTTTTTTTTAAATGGGAGATATAACTTCAGGGCACTATTAAATTCTAATTAAAAATCAGTCAAAAGCACCCTTTTCTTAGTGTTTGTGCCTGCAGCAACACTTCCACTGTGGTATCAAAAGCTCAGTTCATTACTTCTTAATTAATTTTGCCTTGAGAAGCTCTAAGTTCTCAGAGGACCTGTTGGGTTTTTAGGGTGTTGTCTACACAGTGTTTGCTTGTACACAGCAGCCACAATGACATTCAGATCAGGAATTCTTACTCGTGTAATCCAATTTGATACAATATCTGCAGCCTGCCAGCTTTTGGGAATCCAAAAGATGCCTAAAGTTCACAACACAGAGGATATCCTGCCTGGAGCTACGGGTCTTGTCAGGATTTTCCCATCTGCCTATTCCCAGTGTGCCTGTTTTACAGTTGAAAAGGTTGGTACATAGGTTAATTTTTTTTTTTTTTTTTTTTTTTTTGGTGAGTACAATCATGATGAGTATGAAACTGGTCTTGCTCCTGACCCCAAAGAAATCTTGTTTGGAAGTACCTGAGTTGGCCAAGATTTTTTTTTCTCCACCAGGCTCCTAAAGATGTGCATGGCTTTTTTTTTCAAGATAACAATCCTGCAATCCACATCTCCCACTGCAAATGATTAATTTCCCCTCTTGGCCCTGCTGTGTGCACATGTCTGAGAGTGGTGAGCTGGAGCTGACCAGTGCCCAGGGACAAAGAAAGGAAAAGAAGGGAAAAGGGTGGAGGAGAATAATCTACCCAGTCTCAGGGGGCATTTTTAGGCTTAGGGCATTTTTACCAGAACAGTTTTTGTGATTAACAGACCACAGAGGAGCCTGGGGTAGCTTGAACATCCAAGCACTCCTCAAACTCTACAAGAAGGGGCTTGGCAGGAGAGTGTGAACCAAACTTGCAAATGTCCCTCTGAGCTGGGCCAAGAGGGACATCTATAGTTGCTGTTTAATCCAGGAGGAACCTGGATGATTTAAATTTTCATTAGGAGCCTTTGTATTAGGCCTAGTTTGCACAAGCAGACCCTGTAACTATCAAAGGCAATAGTTCAAATCTGCCTTCATGTGTGTCCAAGTCTTCTTGCTGCAAGGCATGGAGTTAGATGGGTGTGGCTGAGGGAGCTGTGGATGAAAAGAGAATATAAATTGGGAGTGGAGAAAGCTTAAAAGGAGATCTTGAGGCAATGTCAGCTTCCAGCTTTCCTCTTGGAGAAAGTGCACAGAAAAAAGGGGAAAAAATCAAGAATAGAAAGAAACGAAACCTTGATGAGTGGATGTGGGCAAAGTGCTTTGGATACTGGGGGAAGCCCCCTCCTTTCCCCAGGATATCCTGTCTTTTTCTTCAGCAATGCTTCAGAGAAAGCTCTCCTCTCCTCAGATGCTGATTTGGGGGCAGAACAGTGGCTGGATATTTTGCTCCTCCTCTTCCCTGCTGGTGATGGTGAGGGGGCTGAGCAAGCAAACAGACCAGATGTCTTATAAATTACCCTCTCAGCTCTCTCTTTTCAGAACCTGTGCACACTGGCACCAGCAGGAGCAGATCTCAAGGCTGAGGTCCTACCCCTTCCCTGATGCCAGAGCCACACTTAACAGCAGACTGGATGGATGGATGGATGAATGGATGGATGGATGGATGGATGGATGGATGGATGGATGGATGGATGGCTCCACATCTAAATGGTCTCTTTTCATGTTGTGGAGGCCAGGAGAGGTTGAAAATCAACATCAAGTTTGGTTCATGAGCTGCGGAGTTCAATTCTCCTGCTATGTCATACAGCATCAACACTCAACAACAAGCAGCTACCAACTGAGATAAGCATCCAGAGTTGAGAAAGCTGCAGCTCAGCTTGTCTCAGGGAGAGATGGTCATAGCTCCTTCTGTCCTTAGAAAAGAGCCAAAACCTCAAGCTTTTGATGCTGCAGTTGTAGATGTGCTAAATCAGTGTGTAGCCTTTAGCTCTGGCCAGGGCTGTGTTGTGCCAACATAGACATGTCAGTCCTGGAGAGAAGAAGCTGAAAGTTTCTTCAGTTTTGGTTTTCAAGTTCATTCAATTTTGCCAAGCTTTTGTTAGTGACAGGCAGCAGACCTGAGCCTAATGTGCCCCAGAGATGTCTTCATTCAAATGGCAAGAACCACAGGGGGTGTGGAGCTTAGAGAGAAGATAAAGGGAAGGAGTTCTTACCTGAGATGTAGGAGCAGAGCTGGCCTGGCTTTCCATGGAGGAAAAACTCCCAGCAGGACTTTGCCAAGGCCATAGTGGTGCAAAGATGGCAAATTGCAGGTGAAAACAGTGAGGCCCTTGCCTATTCTGTGTGGCTGGATAGGACAAATTTTCCTGATATACTTTGGAATGTCACAGCTAGCAGCAATAAGTTTATAAGGGGCTGCAGAGAAAGGCTGGGCAGAGTGTGAAGAGCCCATGGACTGTGCAGACAATGAACCTGAGCAGCACTAAGGAGGGAGCTGTCTTACACTCAGTATGCAGGAACAGCCTGACTTTCTGCCTCTGTGCCTTCCCAGACTGGCTGTTCCCACTTTGAACTGAGTGCTGGTGAAAGAAGAAATACTCTCTGCTCAGGGAGCCTTGGAAGATGTGCTGAAATTTTGGGTGGTGAAGTGAGCAAGGCTGCAGGTTAGTTTTAGCAGGAATCCCCTGTACATTTGAACAAACCCCTCTTCTTTTCCTGCTGAGCTGTGGGCCTCTCACTGCAGTCTGTGCAAGACCTCCTGGCAGGGAAAGCAGGCCACTTGTGAAAGACTTCCTAAGGGAAATGCTTGCATCCACTGAGGTTTAGCATACTTGAAAATGTACAAAAAGGAAAAATTCTTGTGCAGGACAGAGGATGGCCTGGATAAGGCAAGATAAACAATCTTGTCAGGCTCTCAGAGCCTGTTTGTTTACACACTACATCACATCGAGTAAGGGTATATTGGCAGCATCCTCCCAGCCTGTACCTTCTCACTTTCATCTGGGCAGAAATCCATCAGAAAGACTGAGCCCAGCTGCAGAGCTGAGAGGGCAAGTGGACCTTCTCCCTCATCCCCTGCTCCTTTTCCAGTCCCTCTCCCTACCCCTTCCACCAGCTGGCCTCAGGAAGAGCTAGCCTTTGGACTACGTGCCTCTGACCACCCTGCACCCAGCGCTCTGGGATTACCAGGAGCAAGTTTCCGAGGAATTCATTTGTCATTACTTGCTAAATAAATGGAGTGTGATAAGAATCTGCATTCTGCTTCCATAAAAACCTGTAGATGCTGTCGCTGGTGTCCCAGTAGTTTCTCACAAGAATGCACAAGTCACTCATTCTTCTCCATAAAAGCCGGAAAGGGCTGCCTGGATCAGCTGGTGTGGTCAGTTCTTGGGAGGGAGCCTCAGCACTTTCATTATCAGCAGTTGCCATGAAGTGTTGGACAGGGAGGGCCCAGCAGCACAGCAGGAAAAGGGTTTCATATCTGGAAGTAATCTTGTAGAAGTCTCTCCTAGGCCTGAAATTCTTGGCAGCAGCCTTTCATCCAAATCTCCTGAGACAGCAAGGGGCTTTCATCCTTTGGTAAAGCCTGGCAAGTTTTACATATTTTTGAAAAGCAAATAATTTTTTTTTTAACTCCACATTACAGGAACCATAAAAAGAATACATCTAGTCCCATTTTATAATGGACATAAACTAACATATTCCACCTTAGGAGCAGGCCTGGCTCCAGAGCACCTGAACACCAGATCTTCAGACACCTGACTGCTGCTGAAATCAATGTGATTTACTTAGCTGCTTAAATATCTCTTCAGATTAAGCCTGTGCTGCTTTGCACATGTTAGTGCATATATTCTCATAAAATCTCTCTGAAGCAGGACTGTATTTCAAGGGTTGGGGTACAGGGACAGAGTAACATAAGGTCACATTTTCTGAAGAGCCTGGAGTAAATTCCAGCAGATTGAAAACCCTTCCCCTGCAATTTGTCCAGTGTCTGAGGATAACATTCCCATCTCCATCCTCCAAACTTGGGTTGCACAGTACCAAACAGGCATCAGCTAGAGCTCATTAGCTCCAGTAGTCTTTTAATTTTTCTATTATTACATAGAGTCTTTCCATTATAGAAACACCAGGCATTGGGGAGGGAGGGGATGACTTTTGTTCTTCAAATAGGTCTTCACAGAAGGGCTAAAAAAATCCCACAGAACACCCAAGATAACGTTGTCGTCTGTAATCTTAGTAATGCACCCAAAATGGAAAACATTCTTGTTGTGAAACTCTCAGGTTGCTGTTTTGTTTGCTCCTTATTAAGAGTTAATAAACAAAACTGTTTGGGTTAATTTTGTCATGTGTACTGCGAGTTGCTAAGGAACACGGCTCCACTCTGCCTGAAGTCTCTGTAGTGAGACAACTGAGAGAGGCATTAAAGTGCTGTAAAATAAATGGGATGGAGCATGTTACAGTGTACTAGACCCTGGCCTAGCATTTGGAGCATTTTCTTTGTTTTAGGTGCAGAAAAGGCAAAGAAACAGACTCCACCTGACATAGCAAGGGCAAAGGCTCTGCTGCTGGCAGGTGGAATCTGTGCAGCTCCTGCTGGGAGATGATGCCTTGCTGCACTCATTGCTGGGCTGGGGGTTGTGTGCAGCAGGAGGAGGGGCACCAAAGGTGGTCAGTGAGGGACATTATCACAAGATCTGGGAGGTGTATGGACAAGATTTTTGGTCAGCAGCAGGTGGAGAGAGCTTGATGTCTCTGAAGGTCCTACATGGTGGCCCATCATAGCAGGGAAGGCACATCCCATGTTGAGAGGTGATACAGGGGCTTCAGTCCCACCACATTTCCCTGAGGCTTCCCTAAAACAGGCTCCCTGGGATGCTTTTATCTCCCAGCAGGGCCAGGCAGCCCAGGCTGGGAGAAAGGAAAAGCTGGATTAAATGGTGACCATGTGAGCTGCTCTGAGCAGAAGCCTGTCTGTCATGGAGGGCTGAGGGAAAGGCACTGCTTTTGCCACAGCTTTCAGACAAAAATAGTGATTATCACTGTCATATGAATGCAAATTGAGAATCATTTTCTGCAGACAAAGAGAGGTGCTGTGTGTAAGGTCTAATTTCACACTGAAAGCAAGTAGCAGAGAACAGGACACTATCTAAACAGCAATAGAGATGGAGCATATTGCTAGGCTGGGAATTACCAGAGAACACTCTTCAAGGTTTCATCACATCTCTTTTGCTTAGTTTGCAGGCACTGTTCAGATTTTGAAGATATCATAATTTGGATCAGAGAATTTCAATCTTTCAAGGTGATGTTAGAAGCCAAGTAATTTGTATCTACCTCAGTCCCTTTGCAGGACAGGTTTCTCTCAAGAAAGAGTGTGTTTGGGCTGAGGATGCTAAAGGAGTAATTGCACAGATATTGTTTAGGACCATTTCTGTTCCAGGACTAGAGACAGAGCCTGAATAAAGCAAATCAAGTTAGAAAAGTCTTACATTGCTCCATTTGTAGGGTGAGGCACAAGTTTCCAGCATATATCAGAGTTATTAGAATTAGAATTTCAATGCAAACACTAGTGTGTTCAGGATACAGTTTTTCAAATATGAATTTTCCCCTTGAATTAAGTGACTTTAAATAGTATCAATTGTACTGCAAATTGAGCAGGGGTTAGAGGAGAGGGGAGAGAAATGAAATACAGGAACACCAATCAGCTAATACAGTTGCTGAAGGAATGTGAGCAGTGCAAGTTTCAAACTTTCAGGGCTTCCCAGATTTCTCAGGGCTAAACCAATACTTGTCAGTGTGGGGAAAAAAAAAATCTCAAAACTCCAAAAGTTTCTGGTTTTGATGAAGCGTGGATGATAACTGCTGGGTTTAGAAATCAAATGACCTCTTTCAGAACATACCTAAAGCTGTTTCCTTCCAGTAGCTGACCAGACAACCTCCAAATGCCTGCAGACATGACAGGAGAGAGCTCCTTGCAGCCTCTGGGTTTATGGCTAAAAGCCCCAGGCTGGCACTTCCCAAGATCCTACCAAGAATGCTTTAAAAGCTATATAGAGCTCATTTACAGGCAGGATGCATTTCAAACAGCTTATGAGTAGAGCACATATAGATGATGCATATGCAGTCTGTTTTATTTTGCCTGCAGTGCCTGACATAGCACTGTCTGACAATGAATCACACACATTCAAACAGTCCAGTGTGCCACAGATTTAAACATGCAAGTGCCATTTCCTATTGTCCCCAGTCCAAGGGGCTGGTGGAACATTGTGTTAAATAATAGGGCTGCTATTAATAAAGCTGGAGAGTCTGTGTTCAGCATTGCTACATGACAAAACGCATCCCTGAGGCTGAGGTTCTCTTCTGCTGACACAGGCAGCTAAACCCAGCTGTGCTGGAGCTGCTAACATGCTCCAGCCTCACTGGAGACCCTCTAGAAATACTGAGATGATTAAAACAAGACAGAACAATATGACTAATGCAAACCAGGAACCCACGCTGCTTCTTAAAAATGCTGTTGTGTGTATTTCTGCTGGTGGAAGGCAAGCCAAGTCACTGGCACTGCATCAAGGGGTCGCCTTATTTGTATGAGATTTGCTCTGCCAAATGAATGCTTATGCCAGGGAATAGATAGACACCTTCAGATCTCAGAAGGAGAGGAGATGGGGAACACCTATTTTAAAGAGAAGTGTGTTGGGGAAGTGGCAAACACAGCAGGCTGAGACAGTGAGGTGTCAGGGCATGGGCAGCAGACCTGCCACCTCCCAGCAGGAGGAGGAAGCGTGAGTGACACAAAGCAGTGCAGTCAAAGGGTTATTTGAGTGGTGGGGAGTCAGCTGAAGGTGTCAGGTGGATTATAGATACTCCTGATTGCACATTGCATGAGTATTTTAAAATGAATTTCTGTTCTGGTTGGCAAAGCTGAACTTCCCCAGACTGTGCAAGTGATGAGCTGGAGCAGCCAGCAGGAGCCAGGAAATCAGCCTTGGAGAGAAACTGGGGCCCAGCTTCATTTCACTTGGCTTAAGGACATAGCTGAGTACCTGAGCACTACTGCATCCTCCACAGAGAGGCATTGGGAGACACCTCATGCCCACCTCAGTTATGGTTTGGAGCTGTCTGTCTCCTTCAAGGATGCTTTTTGGTGCTTGGCATTGTAGGGAATGAATCCATGACAGAGCAGCACCTGGGACCACACAAGGAAGGTTTCTCTCCTCCTCTGGGAGCATGGTGTCTCCCCTGGCTCTTGTTTTCTGCCACTTTTCTCACCATCTTGGCTTTTGCTGCATCCTGACCTTTCTCTTTGCTGGAACTCCTTGACACCCAATTTCCCTCCCAAAAAGCAGACTGAGAAATGCTAACAGTGAGACTTTTAAACTCTGACATTTCAAACAGATTTTCCTTGCATAATCATCACAGAGAGAGTCAGTAGATGCCATATCCTTCTCATTATTAGCATCCCAAGACAATGGGAATGCTGCTCTGCTTGTCTGCCCTGTCCTCATCTTTGCTTCCCTCTTCAGATGATCCCATCCAGCTGCTGCAGGTAGGTCACAGAGGAAAAAATCCTTTCAAATTAGGGCTCAAATCACACTTCAAATGACATGTAGGCCTCTCAAGGGTCCTTCAGAGACCAACTGAACCTCAGTTCATTGAAAGAGAAGTTTCTTTCTGAGCAAACGAGAGGATTGAATGGGGCTGTGCTCTGCTACGTGGCACTGAGGTTGATATGGCAACAAAGGTTCTAAAAATGATGAGACGCAAATTATATTCTCCTGTGTTATAAATAGCTGTGTCAAGTTGTTATGGAAACTGTCAAGTAAACTGGGTTAAGAAGGGCTACTTTTCCTGCTCTCTTTTGCCAAGGCTTTCTGAAACAGTCTGTGCCAGCACAGTATGAGGAGAAACTACAAAAGCTGGGCAGTGTGTTGATGGGAGTCTCTGCAAATGAGGTGGGATGGCATCACAGCCTCTGTCCTTAGAGGCTGGGACTTCAGATGACATGCTGTACCTGTTCTGTTCCTCACGGCAGTGAAAATCATGATGTGGTCTCACCAGAATCCCCCCTGGAGACCAGGGCCTTGATGCTCTGTGGAGACACAATTGTATGTGGTAGCTTTTTTTTTCTGAAGTCTCAGAGAAAACACTCAGGTGGGTGAATGTCAGATGGAGCTGAAGTCACAGCTGTGCATACAATAAAGCACTTTTGGGGCAGGCAGGTGGAAGAAGCTTCCACCAAGATTAAAAGTGCAGCTCAGTGGGTTTTGAAACCAATGTACCAGCTGTGAACTGGAGGGGGCATCATGTATCCTTTGATGGGAATATAAAAACAGGTGACAATCAAAGCAAAAATGTTGAATTGCACTTGGGGCACCAACCTTTTGTCTTAAAGGTATTCCAACAGCAGACAGACCAAAAATATCCAAATCCTCTCTGAAGGATCCTTCTATTCTTCAGCTGAAAGGTTGCTTTGACATCTTGTTTTCCACCCCAGTCCCTTTTGTGAGCTGCACAGAGGCATCACTTAGGTTAACGTCCCCTGGTGAGATGTCCACTGTGCTGCATTGTCAGATGGGTGATTTTGAGATAACACTCGTTCTTGACTCATTTTATGTCCTGAGGAATTTTCCAGTGATGAAGTGCAATTTGATGTCTTTGAAAGATACCAGGCAGGTAAATGAACCACTCACCTATTAGTGCTGTCCTGTTATTGTCACTGCATCTGTCCAAGGCCATAATTCAAGCAGTACAACTGCTTATGGTATGCAAAGCCTTCTTATCTTCATTTCCACCAATACAGTTATCTGGCACCTATCCCTCTCAACACAATCAAGATTAGAGTCAGAGGGAATGAGGTTGTTGAAAGGTCTGCCTTTCATATTTCCAAACACATGATAGCAAAGAGAATTTTGAAAGGGTATTCCTGTGCTGATGTACAGTGGGTATTCAACCCCTATAAAAAGCTCTCTGTCATGCATTCAATACACCTTTCCAGGGCTCAGCAGTCAGCCTGTGGAGTTATGCCACAAGGGGTTAGTGGAATGTACTTTGTTTCTGTGTATAAAGAGCTGGCTTTTAATAAAGAGCATTCAAAAGTATGCAGAAGTGAACAGGATGTTAAGGTTGAGAAATCCTTTTCCTCTGGAGCTGTGCAAAAAAAAAAAAATTATATAAAAATTCACACATACAGAGGAAAGAAAGTAAAACACAGTGAATTGGCTTGGTGCCAGCATTACAAAAAGGGGCAGAAAAAAAGGACAAAAAAAGTTCACCTTTGTCTCTGGGAGCAAATTTTTGCTTTTATCCTTTCAGTGAAGAAAAACTGCCATTTTCTTGGCAAAAGAATAGAATGTGTGCACAATGGGGCAAGGCTGTGCAACACAGAGGTCAAACGGTAAAAACTGTGCCCTGCAAATCATTTTTGAAAGGTGGATAAGTTGCACCATACTCATTCTGGGATGGAGCTCCCATGTAGAAGAACCTGATGGGGCTCCCAGCCAGGAGCAAGAGCTGTGGCTCATGTCACACTGAGGAGAAGCCTTGGTCAGGGACAAGGAGGAATCTTGTGTGGTCCAGTTGAGGGGTGTAAGCCAGTGGTCAGTCCTTCTGCACCCCAGTTGTCTATCTGTCTTGGCTATTTCAATCCTAAGGACCTCAGATGATGGACTGTTCCTCTGTCTGGGCATGTTTCTGGTAGTAATCTCTGACTCCTAGAGAGTACCAAAGTATGGATAAGTAATGAGGAGTGATAAGGAATAGATGCAAGGGAGATGGGCAGTAGTAAAAAATCCGAGATAGATTTCTAATGCAAATATTCCTACTGAAATGTAAAGGTTTCAGAAGAAAGGAGAGGATCAAACAGGAGAAAGAATCAAGCACACAGCTGAGAGAAGGCAGGGCTCCTGGTAAATGGCTCCCAGCCAAGGAGATATTCAGGCAAAGAAAGGAAGAGAGCAATGTCCCATTATGGGGGGCAGCAGTGCGGAGTGTTTCAACATGCAATTTATATTGGGCATCTAAAGAAATCCACAGAAAAAGTGTCACCCTCTTCATTTGCTGGAAAATGCAATGTTTGTCCTCAGAAGGCTACAGCATTGCTGGGAACAGGGGAAATAACTTTTCTACTTGCATCACATCTGCCAGGCTTACGGTCATCCCAGCAGGGATGTCAGAGGCTGGGGGCTGTCCCCTGTCTCCTGGAGCAGTGTTCTTTGCCCCTGTGCTGCCTGGTGATGACCAGGCTTGTGGGAGAGGAGCAGAGTCAGGGCAGAGGGCCCCTGAAATAGTGAACATTCAGTACCTACTGACTGCTCTTGCCTTTCTGTTGCCTTGGTAAAGGGTCTGGATCCAACAAGACTGGATCCAACCTTTTCCTGAAGGCATGAATACGTCTAAGCTACTCTAGGACTTATTATTCATCTATCTGACTCTTGTAGGCTGAGCTCCATGTGGGGTTGTGGGCACAGATGATGTGTGGCATGAGAAGTGCTGGGGATTTTAGCATTTCCTGTATGATTTTAGACTGGCAGAAAGGAGTGGGATGGCCTGGTTGTTCTGAGACGGGATGAACCAAGGCTGATGCAATGATGTTCTGGACTGGGGATCTTCTGCCAGGGGTCAAAGCACCTGATTATAAGAACTACCTGAAAGATTATGTCCAAAAGATGGAAACTTAGAAACTCTGTCTACCAAGGTTTAAAGTTTCTATTTTGAAGGAGTCCCATAGCCTGAGACTTATTCCTGACTATAAAAATGAGGAAGGTTGTTAGAACTGGTGCCATACCTCCAAATGAGGACTACAAAATACAAAGCAGAAGCAGAGCTACAGAATTGAACCTAGTATTCACATTTCCTGTAGTTTTTTCAAGTTGTTTTAAGGGACACTGCAGTGAAAGAGGAACTTGGTGACAATTTCTCAGAAGTCATACAACTCTTGAGAGCTCCTGGGGAAAAGAAACAAGGAAACCACCCCCTGCATCTCAGGGCACTGTGCAGTGATTTTCCAGTCCTCTCCAATTGCTTCACAATGTGTAGGCTGAGCAGTGATTGGGAGCTCTTACATTTTAATGCCAAGTTTCAGAAAGATCTTTCTCGATGTCTGCTCCACCTTTGTTTCCTTTTTCCTTTGTGGTTTGGGTCCACCCAGACTCAGATGTCAAAGAAAAGTGTATGAGCTGATTCACTAGACTTTGCGCTTGAACAGTTTCAGACATTTTTCATTCATTCCAATCCTCCTTGGAGGCATTCATAACATTTTTGCCTTTTTTTTTTTCCCCACAGCCTTACATGTATATACATTGCACTATCAGATAGGGTAATAATAAGCATTAAAGAAGGAGTGTGCTTGTTCATGTCCTCTAAGTGATGTCAGACAAAAATGTAGCCCTCAGCTCAGCTCTCAGTCGTTCTGTAGCCACTCAGAGACTGACTGCTCATGGCAGCATCTCTCCTGCTCCCTGAGCTCTATCTATTTCTTAATTTCATGTTCTTCCTTGCACCATTGTTTCTGCCTGAGATCAGGATGCATGTCCAACTTTCCTACTGCCTTTATTCCCACTCAGCCCATCTCATTTAGTAATTTTTTTTTTTTCTGAACCTAATCTTATCTCAGCTATGTTTTTGAGCATGTGGTCATCCCTGGAAGTGTGGTCATCCCTGGAAAAGTGATCTACTACCCAATACACCTAGGGAAAGTTGGCACTAGAGAATAGACCCATGATCCTTGGTGTTTCCTTGCCTGCTGGGAGCTAAAATTCCTTGTCGAGTCCTCCCAGGAAATTCAGTACCTTTCAGAACCATTGTCCCCTTTTTTCTTTTTCCCAACGGTGGAAATGCTTTACATACTTTGCAGATGTGTAAGGCTGTTACGTAAAACATCACATGAAGGCAAGGGCCCTGGCAAATAATAAAACTGCAGGCTAGTTGAAACCAGCCCCCTTGTTTCATTTTTCTTAACGAAATGTAAATCTACACCCACACAAACTATGCGTGCTCCGAGCAAAACAGTATTCCACATTCTGTGGCCAGGAGGGAGTCTGCTGGAGGGGCAGCTGCCTCACCAGGCTCCTTCTCCTCTGAGCTCCTGCTTCATTTCCACACCAGGTTTGATCAGCTTGGGCATCAGCACGGGTGCTGCCAGAGGCACTGAGGCGAGGAAGTGGCTTGCCTGTCTGTAACTCATCAGGCAGCCTTGCTTGAGGATCTTCCCTCCCCTGTGGGCTCTGCAAATGTGGACTGGAAAGTGCTCATCCTGTTTTCCTCTGAGAAATCTTTCCTGTGTCCAGGCAAACTTCCCAGGCACAAGCACAAAGACAGGAGAGTGGTGTCCGACCAGCCAGTGTTCATCCTGGACCTTCTCATCTGAGCAGCCTGGGTCTTGTGCCCTCTGCCCTCCTGCTTGGGACCAGAGCTGTCCCACTTTCACACTAACTTGCTTTTCCACCACCCATAGGTCTGGTTTAGACATGGAAAAGAGATAATAACTCTACTTTCCACCACTCCCTCCAAAAGAGTAAGGGCACAGCAATCTTGGAGCAGCACCTTAATGGGCATCTCAAAATTGCTGCCTGAAAATCACTGCCAAAGAAGTGACAGGGCAACCTGCAGGATGAGACATTTCTCAATACGATATCCAGGAAACTGTTTAACATGACTAGCTTCAATCAAATTAATTGTCTATTATTCAATTAAAAATAAGGAAGTAAAGAGACAAAACCTTATTTAATTTCTTTCTGTCATCAGCCAATGTAATCTTCAGTTTAATGAACCTGATGGGTTGTCTTCACATGAATAAAGAATTTTTCCTCAGGCCACATACTCCAGTCATCACTGGGGGCTGGGAAATCTCAGTTCCATTAACAAAGGAGAAGTCCAAAGATGCTGCTCTGCAGATGGGATAGGAAAATTCCCCATTGCTATTAAAGTGCCTTAACTGGAAAAGGTGCGTTTAGGCTTGCAGAGGGACAAGATACCCCATTTTCTAAGAAAAATGACTTCCTTTTCTCACATATATTTTGTGACAATTCATTTCCTCTCCTCTTCCCAGAGGTTTTATATGCAGTTGTTTCATTATTTGCTGTCAGGTCCCAGGAACTGCAGTCTGGACTCAGACAGAAGCTCAAGAAGAAATCCTTCCATTAAGCATGGATGTGTTGGCTCCAATCTGGTATCCAGGAAAACTGCACAGAGCACTGAGCCTCACCCTCTGCAGGGAACCTGGAGGAGGAGCACAGGCTGCATGCAAGCTGCTCCTCTGCTTCTCCCATCTCTGGACAACAACTCAGGGCCAGGCTTAGTTTCTCTGAAATTATACTTCTTAAAGGAGTATTAGAAAGCCTCACCTGCATGGTTTTTTGCCCCATGTAATCTCCAGCCAGGTCCCTTTCTCCAATGGAATTACAGAGCGTAATTTGAATTGCATCTCTGTGTCTCCTGCACCTACACACAATGTTTCTGGTCCAGGTGGAAAAGATGAAGTTCAACAAATGGTCAGTTAAATTAGACTTGAAAAGGCACAGCCAGTGGGAGCAGGGAAGATAGGGAAGAGCTCCATTTGACACAGTACACCAGGGTATCCCAGCTAATCCAGATGCCGATGGAGCTGGTGATGGCTGTTGCAGTCTCTGGGCCCTACAGCAGCACAGAAATAGGTGGCCAGGAGTCAGCAGTTCCAAGAGTCTCCCCTCCACAGTGGCCTCAGTTCTGAGTCTAATGTCCACTGGTGCATGTTCAATGCATCTGTGTGGGCCAAAAAAGTGATCCTAAATCTTCAAGATGCTGACGTGAAGCTGCAGCACTGGCAGACCTCCTGGTGTGACAATCCCAGCCTCCAAGGGGATCCATGCTCTCCTCTACCTGCATCAGCCTTAGATAATGTTTCAGCTGCAGCTAGGGTGACACTGGCACCTTTGTGTGACTGTGAGGCTTTTGTGCATCAGCCAAAGTGCAATGCTAAACCAATCAGGGTAATGAGCATCCGCCTGCCCACACACCACTTATTCCAAAAGGGGTGTTGTACACTACTGCCTAAGCCTTTGGGAGTGTCTGTTTGTGGCTGGGCTAAGGCAGAGGCCAGGTGGGCTCATGCTGGGGCTGGTCTGATGGCCATACAGCACTGGGTCACACTGGGCTCCCCATGGAGAAGCCCCACTTACCAGAGAGGAACTTTATACTGGTGGGTGGTGGGAGCCACCAGTGCAGTACTTGTACCTCCTACACCTTCACCATCGCCTGCTCCAACCCAGCCCAGTGCAAGCATTGAGAGCCAACATTCTTGGTGGGATATTGCAGAAAAGGAATGCAGGAGCTGTGGTGATTCAGAGTTTCCCATTTCCTAGGCAAGATGCTCTGGTGGAATTTAAAAATTCCTTTCCCTTGGCAGAAATCTTCTCTGCCACTGTGGCTCTCAGAAAGGTGGTCCCAGAGCCTGAGAAATGCTTCCACTTGGACTTTCAGGATGAGCCTGGCCTGACACAGATCTGTAGGAGGGGCCAGGCTTTTCTTATCCCTTGCCAAAAATAAAACAGAAATGAAGCAGAAAAAAAAAAATTGGAGGTGTGGAGGTGTTACTTGTCAGTCCAGGCTCCAAGTCCAACGAGAGAGGTCAGAGGATTCCCCATGCAGCACTCAAAAATTGCAGGAGCAGGTGATAAAGGTTCCTTTAGGTCAGCATCTGGCATTGCAGGGCTGTCTGGACAGAGCTCTGGAGTCTGGAGCACTGTGCAAATAAAGATAAAGTGACATGACATCCTGTGAGGAAGGTCACTAATTGACCAGGGAGCGATCAGGATGAAGTGCTGTGAGTGCAATTTGGTGTTGGAAATGCCATCAGGGAGGGTGGCTGTTGCTGCAGGGAAGTGCATCTCCCCACACCCAGGGTGCAGCATTTGCTGCTGCGCTGGACAGGTCCTGACTTCACCTTCACCTTCCTGACTGTTTGGTTTGAGGCTGAAGGGAGGCTCAGGCATAGCTTGGGGTCACTGCAGAAGGTGAAGGGACACTTTTGAGTGCAGAACAGTCCTAGTTTAGGAGATTCCTACCATCCAGGGACAGATCCCTGATCCTGCAACCTGTTCTTATGGAGGAGGTGGCAGTGGCTGGACTCCTTTGCATGTCTGCTGCTGTGCAGCATCTCTTTTCTAAAACAGTGAGGTCCTGATTCAGAAACCAGGCTGTATTTCATGGAAATAGGTGTTTAGCCATAAGCTCAGCTGTCTTGGTCTATCCTGGCAGCTCCTCTGATGTAATTGGCAGGATGCTCTGTGTGACAGTCCACAGAAACTCTGGTTTTAAGTCACACATCTGAGAAACCATTTCCCCAGAACTGTAGCTCCAAAGGCTTTGCATCCTGGGCAACTCCAGTAGTTGTACCCTGCTCCAACATCAGCCCCTGGTCAAGCCTGATCCCAAACTGAGGCACCCTGAGCAGCAGAACAGAGCAAGGTTTGCACATCACTCCTACTTTCTTCCAGTTTGGAGTGACAATGACTGCCTCCTCTAGCAATCACCTGACTATGATAATTTGGTTCTAAAGCATGTGACTCCAGTTATCTCCTCTGAATTAAGATATGCATTGCAAAATTTAACATTTTTTCTGTACAGCCTAGAAAAGAATATTTTTGACAGAGTATGACTTGACACCTTTCTGGAAAGCATGACTACTTGTCTCTTAGTTTGCCCAATGGGAAATGTAAATTACCAGTAAGCCAGCATGACATATCAAATTCAGCTCCCTGAGTAGAGCATATTAAAATGCCATTTTTACATCCCAAATTATATTTCATTATGCAGTTACAATTTTGACAGTAGCCGTGTGCAGAATGCATTTCATATGCTAACTAAAACAGACTTTTTTTGCTAATTTGCTGAAAAAATATTATGGTATATCTAGGGCATAATGTTTCTGGAGTGAAAAGAGCAGCAGCATCAGGGATATAGTCTGTGATCTTTGTTTTGGGTGCTGATTGTAGTCATACACTCTGCTCAACATGAAGTGACAGACATTTCACCCACTATTCCTAAAGAACCATTCTCCATTAAATATTTTGTCTAATTTTAGTAACTTACATGCAGTTGGATTAGATGATGTCTGTAGGCCCCTTCAACTAAGCTCTTCTATTCTACAAAAACAATTTGCTGGTTCAGTGGGTTATTGTCATAGAAGATGACACATTTTTCCAGATGGCTTTTAAAATCCTTATTTCTTCCAAGAAATAGAAGAAGAGCTGAGCCTAGGGTTATAAACTTTATCTAAAATCTGTAGAGGTGGATGTGGGGTTTTGCCAGGGCAGAGCAGAGACCATTTCTCTTAACACATATTGGCAAATAGGAAAGACTTTGCTAACTTTATTTTCTTGAGCTGCACTCATGTCTTATGCTGTTTACTCACTGAGGGAAGGAGGGATATAAAGTGTCATCACACCTCTTGGTATGGGCAGCAACAGGACAAGCTGTGACAGCAGGGAAGTGTCATCTATTTGCCACCTACTTCATGACATTGCTTTCTCTGTGCCAATCAGCTCAGCTGGAACTGGGGACAACCTGCATCCAGATCCAGCAACTGCTACTTCCTGCCATCACCAGGAGCTGAATCAGGAGCCAGGTTGTGCTTCAGATGCCTCAGAGACTTTTGCTTCTAAAACTGCTGCTTAGACCCTGCGGTAATATCCTAAATGGGTTCCCTGTATCCTCTGTCCTTAGGCATTCCTCTGTAGTTTGGCCTGGAGACATCCCAGCAGGAGCTCCTCTGTCTGGCTAGGGTGTTCATCCAGCACTTCATTCCTCCTATCACCTCTGCCAGCTCTCTCCTGCTCCTGGCTTTTAGGCAGCCTTCAGACACTGATCAGCACAGCAGAACAGAGCAAAGATCTGTTTAGAGAGTGGTGTTTCATTAACACACGACGGATGGGGATGGTGAGTGCTGTGCAGGGGCACCAGGCACATGACAAGAAGCTCTGAGGACTCTGTGCCCAGAGGCTCCCTCCTCCTGGGCACCAGTGCATCACCTCTTGGCAACCCTCTGTTCATTTTGGCTCGTGTCCGGCCAGCAAGGCACGATAAGAGATAATTAGTGATTAAATTGCAACCTTTTATCTCGGTAAATGACAGTTACTTCCTCGTAGGCTGCCTGGGCTGACAGCGAGCGTTCAGGACAAGCTGAACAAATCTGTTTACTTTGATCCTGAATAAAAAAACTGGGAGAAGCTTCCCAGTCCTAAGGCAAGGCGGGATGGAAGGCTCTGTCGGCTCTGGCTCTGCAGCCTCCAGGAGCCTCCAGTGAGAAGTTTTGCTGGAAATGGATGCATCCCTCCGACCACCTCCTTGTCCGGGGCTGCACAGCAGCAGAGGGCAGTAGCTCAACATGATGCTTCCCTCCACTGCAGACACTTCCCTTCGTCTCACGGCATCTCTTCCTACAGGTTTTTGCAGCCTCCAGGTAGCTGCGCATGCCATTAACATCAATCATGCCTTTTTAAATAAAGCTGGGAGTCCTCTGCAGGGAAAGAGGAGGGCTTGCCTGTACCCCCAGCCTCTTGCAAGCAGCTCTGAGTGCCTGCAGCTGACTCACAGACTGCCTCAGTGCCTCCCCATCAGCCCGGGAGGTGGAGGTGGCACAGGGGAATTAAGGCATTGTGTGGGATGTGTAGGTGGAGCAAGCATCCTGGGAACTGAGACTGAAGAATCAGGCTGGCTGTTGCTGCTCATTAGGCTCTCCTCTGCAATGGATTTGGATCCCACGGGAGAAGCCAGCACTCTCTCTGTATGGTGCAAGTAAGGCTTTCAGCAATGCCTGTGTGGTGCCCGTGAGTGCTTTGTCAGTGCAGGTTGATGCAGAGTCCTGGATGTCAGTCTTTGGGAAAAAAAACAATTTCTATCCCATTGAAGGATGGATTCTGATCTAGTGCGGAGCACCCAGACCTTTCCTGAGCAGCCTAAAAACCTTCCTATTCACAGTTTTCCTCCTTATGGGTATGACAGAGTGACCCTGAAGCCAAAGACCCACAGGACCCAGCCTCCTCTAGAAAAACAAGCAGAGGCACAAAAATACGATTCCCTCCAACAGGCTCAAAAGCCTCTTCAGAAGCTTCAGAAACCCCAGCAAAGAGAAGGGAAATAAATCATGGAAACCTGTGATGAACCCCACCCTGAAAAATACCAGCACACACACTGCTGGGGCAGGGAGCAATAAAGCCAGAGCACAAGCAGCAACATGGCAGGAGGGTGCTCAGAGCCACATTTTACACAATCCAGCGCAGGTATGCGAGTTATTGCCTGGTGCCCTCCTGCCTCGCCGGGACGCAGCCCGAGAGCTGCACAAACACGCTCGGGGAGCTGCAGGTTATATCTTTACCTGCTTTGGCAAGCTCAGCTCAGCCATTAGCTGAGTGAAAGCCCAGCCTCACCGCAGCTCCCGGAGCCGCAGCTGGCCCGGCAGTGCTGCCAGCGCCTTCCCAGAGCAGGCTGGTTTCCCAACGCAGCTCCAGCAGCCGGAGCTCACCCCTGCCCTCCTTGGCACTGCACGGAGTCACGAAGGGGCACGGGAGTCTCCAGCACAGAGCAAATCTGTAGCAGCAGCATGTTTCCCTGGCCTCTGCAGTGCCTGGGTGCTCTCCAGACCCAAGCAGACCCCAAGATGGGCTGGTGCTTGTTAACCCCAGCATTTCATGGAATTGCAGAGTCCTTAAGGCTGGAAAAGATCTCTAAGGTCATTGAGTCCAACCTTAAACCCAGCACTGCCAAGTCCACCACTAAACCATGTCTCTAAGCTCCACATCTACATCTTGTTTGAACACTTCCAAGGATGGTTGTCTCCTGCAGGGCTGGAGGAATCATGGGTCTTGTTTGCTGCAGCCTCCCAGGAGTCTGGATTTTCTGTGTCTGCAAAAGTCTTTACTGTGTGCCCTGAGTCTGGTCTGCACACTGACCCTATAATCTTGCACCAGACCCTGGTCCTTCCTGCTTGCTGCCATCCAGGGAGCAAACACAACAGGAAAGAGAAGACTATCATGCTGGAGTGCTTCCTTCTCACTGCCACAGGGGAGCACCTGGCATCAGCCCCACCCAGGGACAGACCTCCTTGCTCTGCAATCCCCTCTTCAGGCACTTTGCATCCAGACTTTTTGGCTGCAGTCACTGCATGCACCACACGAGAAACCTAAAGGGAGTCACCTGGGGTAGGGTTTCATACAGAGACCCACAGAGTGTTTGGGCTGGATCAGATCTAGAAGGCTACTAGCACATTATAAATCAGTGCATTCCCCATCTACTTTCTTCACTTCTGTGGAAAAAGAAGGTCCACACAGCACCTTGAGGTTCCAGGCACAGTTTGGGTATCATCAGGATTTGTTAAAGGACTTCTTTTTCCAGGGTCTGAACCACCAGAAGTGGTTCCTGTCAGCCTCATTGTCTCAAGGGATTTCTTGTCCACTTCTTGGGCCCTGACATGGATAATACTCAGCTCTGGACACCAGCCCTGAACTCACTGAAATCAATAAAAATATTTAGGATGGCTCCAGGTAACATTTTCCTCCTTTACAGGAGGATGTCACAGCTCCATCCTGTGCAGAGAGCCACCAAGGTGAAGCAATGTGACGAAGCTCATGCAGCAGTTCAGTGGCAGAGGCTCCAGTTCCTTTGTACCACACTGAAAGATGTCCCCAGACAGGGGGATTGATGCCACAGGAGTTTTTCAGAGCCTCACGTGGTTGAAGGAGAGATAGAAGTCTTGTGTCAAAAAGAATGAAGAATCAAAGCATGACATGAGAATGAGGCAGGAAGAGATCACTTGCTGGATGGTGCAGAAACTCTTAGAGCTGAGGTCTGGCTCTTGATCTCTGGTCAGAGGGTTGGAGACTTGAATCTCCATAAGACAGTCTTATGGTGATGACTTCAAGGACAGTCTTGGAAGAGAAAACCAGCAGTCCCAGTTGCCATCAGTGCTTATCAGAGCTGGAGAAGGCACTGATCATGAAGATTCAAAGAAGATTTGCAATTAACTGTCTGTTAATAATCCTCAGGCACTACCTGTTGCTTGCTCTCTAGATGGCAGCACAAGGAAACCAACCAGCTTAATGAACTGTGCAAGGCAAGTACAGAGGTCTGTCATTAACAGGGTCAGTGGAAGGAGTTATTCCACCTGAGACTTGAACCACTTTCAATTTTTAACAGCAATGGGTTAAGAAAACAAGAAAGAAGCCACGGCTGCAAAAAGTAGTAAAAGTAACTTGTAAAGAAAGAGAGGTCTTATGTCATGTGGCGATAGCCTTCAGCTCATAAAACCCTCTGATGGTTACCACACAAGTGCAGCTCAAGAGAAGAAAGCCACCTGATTAGGCTTATTAAGAGTCTGTGTTCTTTTGGGCACAAATCTGACCTTTATTCTGTGTTTAAATAGCAAATAGGGACTCATTGTCTCAATCCCCAAATGTTTTTGCAAAAGGGGCTGGTATGGCAAAATTTATCAAAACACAACATGTTCTAAAGTGCTTGGAATTTCCATTTGAAAAATGTGGGTAGCTAACAGTCCTCAATCACCTCCTCTGTGTATCTGCCCTGAAATCATTTTGTTGCATTGCGATAAAGCTTGGCTTTGCAATTTAAAGCCATAAAAACACCCCCCTGTAGAAAGACAGGGCTTTTGTTTTTCCTTCCACAGGGCACGTTGGGAAAGGAGCCTGGAGGGACCTTCATCTCATGAACTCCCAGGGCTGCTATTTCTGAGCACCGATTTCCTACTTGGGATGTAGATCTTGACCTCTGTGCCCCTGGCTGACTGGTTTGCATAAACAAAGAGCATCGCAAAGAAGGCAAAGCCGGATGTACCTACAGCAAATAAATCTCTTCCTCTCTGACAAACAGAGGATGAATTGACCTCTTGCACGTGATGTCTGGTTGTCTGACCAAAACTGTCAGTCACAACTTTCTCTCTGGAAGCCTTGGATGAGACAAGGGATAAAAGGGACATAAAAGTGACATCAGTAAGGCTAAAACAATGAACGACAGGATTTCCTCTACCATCTCCATTACTCGATTCCTACAAGTTTTCCAATTATGGCTGGTCAAATCCCAGACAGTGTCTGTGTGCATTTGACTCACACAGGGTGAACTAATAAACCATCGCCTGTCACTCCTGTCCCAGCCTCATTTTTGCATTCATTTTCTGGAAACGGTCCAGCGAGCAAGTTCACCAGCCTGAACATTTGGGCTGGAGTGAATTTTAAAGCAAACATCTGGGATCTCTGCAAACAGGAAATCCACCACACTTCTGGGCTGGGACATTTGTAGCTGAGAAGAGGGTGCTTTCTGCTCTCTGGACAAGAGATTCCTGGGAGATGCCCTGTAATCCACACATCCAATCAAGCCCTCGCAGTTCTCCTCAAATTTCAGGTGGTGAACCCTAGAAGCACAACTCTGGGAGCCATACCATGAATTACAGCAGGAATTATTATATCATGAGTCATGGGAAATTAATTTGTGAGTGCTGGACATTGCTCCTGGGTAATTTGGCCATGCCCAGACTAGGGGGGATGTGAACTCCAAGGCAGAGCTGGTCTCCTCTCCAGCCTCATGGAGAGAGTCCTTCCCTGGTGAACTGGGGAGAAAGGACAGGGAATCACACATGGCCAACATGTCCTGGCACAGATTTGGGGCTTGGAAGAAGAGTATTTATCAGTCCCATTCTGGCTTTCTGAGCAGTGATGTGGCTGCATCCATTGCCTGGATGATTTAGGGTGAGCTATTTGCTCAGTTTCACTAACAAAGTGACATGCAACAAAATGTCACAGACAATTCCATCCCAATGGGATTTTTCTGCAGTCACACAAAGCCTCGTTTTCTGGCATACACCATCTGGTCCTATTGGACCTGCACATGTTTATGCCAGCTAGGGCTCTGACCCAGTAATCTCTGTAAGATGTGTGTATATATTTATATACAGACACACACACGTACATATATATATATAATCTCCAGTTTGCAGGGTCAATATGCAGGGCAGTCTGTAATGACTCGTGTGGGTCATGAAACTGTAGTGTGAGATCTTGGAGTACAAGTGCTGCCCCTTGGATATTAAGTGAGGCTTTGAGACCATTTCCTAGCCTTCCAGTTATGTGTGAAATATGAAAATACAAGGTAACCTCCTCCCCATGGACTGAGGACTAACCAACCTCTACTAAAGCCTCCTGCCAGAGCTCCTGGGAATGGGGAAACTGAGGCAGCAGCTGCTGCAGAGAAGAGTGTGGACACACGGTCTGTCCAGGACTCCTCTCCATCCCATTCATACTGAGTTGGTCCAAAAGGAGCAGAGACACTGGGACAGTGGGGCTGGACTCCTGGGTGGACACTGGGCTCAGTTCTCATCTGAGCTGACCTACAGCGCTGGTGTAAATCCAGACTAATTTGACCACTGTCATTTCTTGTGGGAATGATGCCTGGAATGCACATCTGTATAATTTTTGTCATTTCTAAAGCCCTGGCAGACTCCAAGCTTGTAAGGAAACAGCATGTCAGGTAGGAAGGCTCTGCACCATTGACCAAAGCATGGAGAAGATTGGCATTCCTGCTGGAAGAGGCTGAGTTGTCTCCATTTTCTAGTCCATCCTGGAAACAGGGGCTGTTTTCTGAGACCCCAGAAGGTAAACTGGGAACTCCATCCAGATCTCTGAAGTTCACATCAGAAAAAACTCTGCACCTACCTCTAGAAAGGATGTACCTTTCTAAAAAAAAAGAAAAAATTATTCAGATGAGAAGGTAATGGGGAAGTTATTTCCTCATGGTCCCAGGTGCTTTATATCTAAGAGAAATGTGGCCCACAGATTTATTTCCACCCTTTCCATTCTCCTAATGCTTCAAGGGCTCTCCTTTGGAAACACCACGTATAAAGCAAAGCAAAGCTGTAATCCCTGCAGTGCCCATAGTGTTTCTGCTACAATTTTGGAAAAGAGAAGGGTGCAGGTTGCTGTTGAGCTCATCACAGACCAATGTTTCGTTTTGGATCTGGAGCATCCTTTGGGCTCTGTGTGTGCTTCCCCACATGCAGCCTTGTCCCAGTCCTGCCCTCCAGCTCCTCACTGAAATGGAGGGGGAGAAGAAGAGAAGGAAGGGAAAAATATACTAGAATAATGGAGGCTCCACCCTAATTCTGGCTCTGCTACATCAGCAACCTTCCATTTTTGTCAATCTTGTGTTTAGGAAATCATCCTACTGTCACAGAGGTTTCTAGTGCAACACAGCAACCCACAGGCTGGAGGACAGAAAGTCTCCCTGTGCCTCCATTCAGTCAGCTCAGTGCTCCACAAAGACTTTTTCTGGCAGCTGTGAGCACTGGGAAAGAGTTAGGAAGGCTTCAAATGGTAGGGAAGTGTCTCACTCATTTGTTTGTTGGTTTGGATGTTGTTTTAAGAGCAGTACAGCCTCTTGTTCTGTTGGCCCAGCAGCCCAACTCCCAGTGCTGGCCTCAGGTTCACTCTGCCAGAAAGGCTCGCAGTGCACACCCTCAGGCATCACCTATTTATCTACACAACACGACTGTGGGAAGGGAAGTGCTGCTAGCCCTGAAAACAAAATAAATTAACGTGAAGTGACTGACAGGCAGATGAAGGCTCAGAACCCAAAAAGGACGCAGATAAAAATCAAAGGAAACTGAGGAACAGGGCTGCGTGATTTTCCCAGGTAGGACACCTGACAGCCTGGTGGTTCCTGGTAGATTTACCCTCTGTCCATGCCCTGAAGCTCTTGGAAAAGAGCCCTGAGAAGAGCAGGGGGCTGGCAGGCAGGAGAGGTCAGACCTTCTCCTGTGTATCTTAGGATGCAGCTCAGCCGGTATCACATCACGCTGGGCTAGAAATCACATTTGCTTGAGTTCCCAAGATAAAGCAGCATATAATATCTCAGTAATTTTCCACCCATCCATTCGGTCTCATACACTCAGCATTTACTATCATCAACTTTATTGTCTCTTCCAATGCAAACAGCCCTGCAGTGCAGCCTTTATCTTCCCCTCTTTATCTCCAGGCTTCCAGGCTGGGGGAGCCCTCTGGAAAAAGTGAGATTTTTCTCAAAGAGAAACACGATTGCAGGCAGTTGACTTCAGATAGGCCCTACTACTTCTCACTTTTGTAGTGGGGAGGCAGCCCCATTAGGAGCCCGTGTATTTAAGTGGAATATTTCAACAGCTGGGAAAAACCCCATCCTGCTAGTGGAAGTGAGGGAGATTCACATGGCTCCAGCCAGCAGAAACCAGGGAAACTGTGTGGCCTGACAAAATGGGGGCATTGCCTGGTATTTATTTGGAGCAGGGCTTCCTATTAGGAGCTTTCCCCAGTCACAGGCTCCCTTCCTCATGGTGCTGCACTCACCAGCAACCAGGACAACAAAGGGCACCTCACATTTTTTCCCAGTAAAAGAAGACTCCAGAGCACATGAATCCGGGAAACATTTCTGGAAGATGCAGGGAAACGGAGCAGATGCTGCTCCAGACCATTGGTGGTGGCCATGAGGGGTGAGGGAAGGATGGCAGGCACTGCCATGCAGTGCATGCTCAGAACAAGATTCATGGGGCGTGAGGATCACGGTGCAGACTTTGTACTGCTCTGCATGCTGGAAATTGTATCCACTTGGTTCAGTTTCTTTTAAAAATCATTCAAAAGTATTTGGAGAAGCTGAAAGAAGCCTTGACTTGAAAGAGGAAGTGTGGATTGAAATCCTAAATGCTTTCAATGCTCTAAGTCCACATGTGAAGCATGATTTAAACTGAGATATGTGTTGCCTAACTCATATGATTGCAGTGACAGTTACATTAACCTCTCTGGCACCAGGGAGAGGATCACATCCCACTAATACCAGCTCTAAACAACAATATACACCCCAGTTGAAAAGTTAACACGCCACTGGCATTATCTCTGTTTTCTCTCCAGACTCTGCCAAGATACTCTTTTGTTATGAAGACTTGATCCAGCTCAATTTAGCAAAAAAAGATAAAATGAAAAGAAAAAAAAGTAAAAAAAAAAAGAAAAAAATCAATTCTCTGAGTCTGAATCCCAGCACTTGGCAAGCTGCACCCTGGCGAGTACTTCTTGAAGCAGGACACGTCTTGTTCACTGGAAAAACTTAAAACCCAGCACCTCAGGGTGCATTATTGCAGGAACTTTTTATCACGAGGGAGCAGTTTCCTGAAATCACACGGCGAAAAGGGTGTGGGAAGGTATGGAGTCTTTCTTCCATTCTGCCCTGGTGAAACCACCTCCTGCAGAAGCAAGATTACTCACAGGCAGGTTAGATTTGTGCTGCAGCCCTCTTGTTCTGTGGGCACATAGCATCATGAGCCACAGCTGAAATCTGGCCTGTCTCGAGGTCAGTGGAAGTGAGCCACCTGGGGTTTGGTGTGAGGAACACTTGGACCAGCTGCTATATTTGGAAAGGCCAGGATTAAGCAGAGCTTGAAGACTGAGTACATCCTCAAGGTCTAGAGTGCAGCAGGACCTCTAGGACCGGATCCCATGAAAGCAGAGATGCCATAAGACAATGCTGAGGGGTGCTATATAAATATGTCATTTCCAGTGACTCACTCTTCCCACAGATTCTTGTCTGTGCCGTGTTGCTATTAGTGTAAGGAGCAATTTGTGGGTGAGACAGTGTTTCACCAAGGACGATACCTGTGATTCAACACTTTCTCCCATCCTACTTGCTTGAGAGCACGTAAAAGAGACATTTAGGTAGGAGGCAGGGGTCGTAGTTCCTCCATGTGCTGGAGGCTGTGGTTGCTGAATTCTCACTTCCCTGACCCAAACCTTCCTGCTTATCAGTACTGTGGCTCTAGCTGGGAGCTCCAGCTGAATCTCAGGTGGTGGCTGTGCTGGGTGCTGTACACAAATGTGCCCCAGATGACACCCTGGTGAGAACAGGCACCAGGCTAATGCATATTTGCAAACTCTTCTCTGCTCTCTATCTCACTGCCCCACATATCATCTTTTTTTTGGAGTAAACATCCCCATTGCCTGTTCCCCACACTCCAAAAGGGCCCTACCAAAATTGCCTGACTTTGTGGCTCCGGATGAAGCTGTTGCTCTGTGCAAGTACAGACTGACAGAGCGATTGCCATAGCAACAGAAGTTATGTGTGAAATCCCTGGGAACCGGTCCTCCTCCTCCTCCCCCACCCATTCAGGTCCCTTTTCAGATTTCTTTCCTCTTTCTTTTCCCAAGGTGCCAGTGTCAATTCATTCCTTGTGCTGAACACCTGGGGAGATGCTTTGAAAGCAGCCCGCCGGGTTATGATAGCATGGCACCAATTACCGCAGTGGCAGGACAACTTTGTGGAGCATCATATTGGAAAAATGCACCCTGCTGGGTCTTGAGAAAGTCTTAATAAGGCGAATTGAAAGAGGGCAGACACTGGGAGGGTTGCTGCCTGCATTTAGGACCTCAAGGGCATATACCAAATTCATTCCTGATCAGATCTGCACCGAACTATTTACTTTTTGAGACGCTAAGTCAAGAGATGCACATCAAAACAAATTAAAACCATTTAACATCAAGCTGCTAATGGCTAGACCCACACAAAATAATGCAGGTTATTAACCCCATAATAAGGAGCTCATTAAAATGGGAATTGCCAATTAGGTTACTTAGGAGTTCCATTAGGAGAAATACGAGCAACAGAAAAACCACTGAATATTTGCCAGTTGCTGGGTGCAACACACTGTGAAGACTGATGGCCAGGGAGATGTGTCCAGCTGGTGCAGACTGGAAGCATTGCCAAGGGCTGCAACACAACCAAACTGTCTTAAACCACAGCAGGATAAAGTTCAAATGTCTCACGAACTCAACACACACCTTGATGAGGTGCATTTTATGCAGAGAGTGCTGGAAGTTTCATTGGTAGTGAGAGTTAAGGATACCAGTGCTATCACTCCCATTTGCATTTGTATCGACATTTAGCTTCCCCCAGCAAGCTTCCTTCACATCAAAAGGGGCATTTTTAAATACCCCTTGGACATGAAGGTCAGCCCAAAACTTAACAAGAGGTTTTTTTGTTGTGATCCCTGACAAGACAGACATTAAATAGGACAGCTATAGGCAGCATGACCTTGCATGTAGACATCCACAAACTACTTTGGAGAAGAGTTTTACTACTCTAGTCTGTGCCCTGCATGTTACTGTTTTTCACAGCTCTGGGGTTTTAACTTATCCTTCCCAGGTACTGACATTTTTATGTCATCTGGAGGGAGCTAGCAGCCTCTTAGAGCTTGCTTTGCTTTATATATGTAAAAATGTATTTTCCCTGACATACTGAAAATGGCATGAGAGAGAGACCTTCAAGTTTTATTTTGTTGCTGTGTAAAAGTAGCACAATAACGTCCTCATGTTGAAATCCCCATTTCCCAAATGGCATCCGTCTTGCTTTCCCACTCACACTTGAGCAGATTTCAGATATCACAGAATCACAGAATATGCCGAGTTGGAAAGGACCCACAAGGATCACTGAGCCCAACTCCTAGCCCTGCACAGCACCATCCCCAAGAATCACACCATGTGCCTGAGAGTATCACTCACACACTTCACTCTCACAAAACCCAGATTTGAGCTGAATGTTCCAAAACAGGCTTTTAGACATATTAGGAATGAGACAGACATTTAAAGGTTTCTGACTTAAAAAATGTGTTAAAAACCAGAAGTCCTTATTTTCCCTTCTGAAGGCAGAGAAAGCCCCAAAGTGTCAGGTGCTTCATAAGATGGGAGAAGGAAGAAGGGAGCAGGAAAGGCTGGTGTGATGCCTGAGTGCACAAGGAGGTGTTTGTGGCAGACACAGTTTCCTGAAGCACTCTGAAAGCACCCAAAAGGTGCACTTTTTCCACAGGAAAGGATCCAGCATTGACCCTAGGAGGACAACAGCTGTGATAACCTCCTTCTCTGGCACATCTGAAGGGACCTACACCACCTACACCTTACACCTGAGGGATATGAATTGCTGTTAACCTAAATGCTAGTCTTCCCACAAGGTCTGAACTTCCAGGAGAAGCTACATTTAGTCAAGTAAACCTTCCACTTTGCCAACTCCCATCTTGATCCATGCTTTACCTTCACCCCCTCAAAGCAATGGAAATCTCTGCAATGACAAGCTTGATATCATCTCAGGATATATCCCACTGTGTGGGTTTATACTGCACTGCCCAGGGCTGGAGTGAGCTTAGCTGGGAAAGTGGATTTTTCTGTGCTGGAATGCCAGCCCTGACACACCTTTGGGAAAGTTCCATTCCAGCCCCTCCTTAGGCCAGCTTGCAGTCTGTATTGACAGCCCCACTCATGATGCTTGGTTTCACTCATGGTACCAACAGCCATCCCAAAGACACCTGGGGAAAATGAACCCAGGAGAACACATAGGGGTTAACTGCTCCATCCCAAAGCATTGTTTGTCCCTGGCAGGGTGTGGAGATGAGACACCACATAAGGGACAACCAGCATGAGGAAACTCAAGGTGAATACAAAGCCCTTCTATATCAGGGCTTTACATGGGATCATGAGAAAAGTGTGTGTGTACTTTTTTTTGATATAACTAGACTGGCACTTCAAGGGGAAGAATTATGTGAGCATGTCAGTAATAGCTTTATGCAGCCCAAGGTGAGCATTTGAAAGTTATTTAATAGACAAAACTGTGCTTTGAACAGTCAGCAAATCATGGTCATCTCATTCAACAAAACCACAAAGAACAGTAAAAGTGCTAAATCAGTATGGTCATATATTTACAGTGAATAATTTAAGCAGCTCCAGAGTTGAAGCCGGGAAGATTTTCTTCAATGCTTTGAATTTAGCTCTGTTTTCAGAACCACTTAAAATGGTAAATTTTAAGTATATGTTCTTTTATTCCACTGGTCTTATGGAAACTCAGTCCCTCCTGTCATGACTTCATAAGGGATATTTGCCTTAAATATTGAGTGAGGACAGGTCCTGTTCACTTACGTCTTTTCCAAGATGTTAAATTTTGCACATATGCTTACTGAGGACACAAACTGAGATAAAACAGGTTTTACTAGCATTGTTTGAGAAAGCATTAAAAAGATGTTAAGCATATTTAAAATTGGAACTGTGCTATAATCTCAGCTGGTATAGACTGACATATTTCCAATGGTATAATGGATCTATGCCAAATTACATCAGCTGGCCACAGCATAAGATGTTAAAACCAACTGGAAAAACTCATCTGATATTTAAAAGCAACATATGGGAGCAGCAGAGACTTCAGGAAGATACTTCATTCAGGATATTTTGAAAACAGAGTATGTCCTACATAGTGTGGAAGGAGGTGTATTAACTTGTATCTATGTCCTGTGGGCAGTAATTATAATTTAAATCTTATTAATATTGCTCTACATCTTACTTAACACTAATTGTCCCAGTCTTCTGGGGTAAATGAGTAGAAAGTCAATGATGTATTGTCACATGTGTTTAGGAAAAACCAATTTTAAATGAATGAACAGAAATGCTTGCCCTGGCAGGACTTGCTTTGGCAAATCAAACGCTATGGGCTGTAAAGGATATGTACAAAATATCATATAGAATAAGTATAAAATATTGTATAGAGTATATACAAAACATATGCATTGGACAGAGACTATTTACAAGAGGATGTATTGACAGGACAAGGGGGAATTGATTCAAACTGAGAGTAAGTTTAGATTAGATGTTAGGAAGAAATTCTTACCTGTGAGGGTGATGAGCCCTGGCACAGGTTGCCCAGAGCAGCTGTGGATGCCTCATCCCTGGGAGTGTTCAAGGCCAGGTTGGATAGGGCTCTGAGCAACCTGGTCTGGTGGAAGGTGTTCCTGCCTATGGCAAGAGGGTAGGAGCTGGATGATCTTTAAGGTCCTGTCCAACCCTGGCTGTCCTGTAATTTTATGATTCTGTGAAAATGTAGAGACTCAGATATCCACTAAATTTGAAGAAATCAGAATTCAGTGGGCACAGAGGCTGTGCTTGGCAAACAGACTGGTTGCTGTGAGTGGTCCTATGTACCTGAATGTGTTCAGCACACCCATATTCAGCAAATGTGGTAAGATAGGAAAAGGCTGTGAGCAACCTAGACCTTAATAGGCTACAGCTGTGCCCCTAAAACAAGAGAGATAAACACAATGAAGCAGAGAATGTGAACGTGTATGACTGATTAGAAAAAGCACCTGTGGTTAGTTTACTAACTAACTGTAATGTAATAAGAAATACGTGAGAGGCATATAAAAAAAGGGTATAAAAAGGTGTACCAGGAACTAGTAGGTGCTGATGCTTGCCACTGTGGTGTGTGTTAGCTATGAGTCCACTGTAAAACCAAGTAACCTCAAGAGGATATCAATATAACCTAGGCTATTCTGCTGAGCCAGGATCTGCCTCACCTTTGGTTTACACAGGAGTTCCACCTGCAAGCTTGTTGATGCTCAAATGCACAACTGGTCCTGTTTGTAGAGCCCACATCATGAGAGGGTGACACAGACAAACATGGGAAAGGAGCCTGCTCTCTCACTCTCCTTGGCAGCAGGTTGAGGAGCACAGTACATGTTTTGTAGTGATTCAGCATTTGACTACCTAAAGAAAAGAATAAATCAGTATTTCCAACTCCGTTTCCCTTATGTCTTTTTAATCCTTTAAAGACACTGCAGTGATGAAAGCTTTATTGTAAAGATTGGTGTCATCTATAAATGAAAAGCTCAACTGATTGTTCTCATAAAATATGAGCCTGTTATTGCTACAGGGTTTTTGAAGAATGAAATTAGTTCCCATGAAAAATTCAGATGGGGCATAATGTTAAAGGGTATTTTGTCAATGGAAGTAATGTACAGGCAGTTAAAAGTTTGGCACAAATTTTCTTGGCTGAAGATCTCATGCTTTATGAATATACTTAGGTCGACACATTAAGCCCACTACAGACCTGCTCTGAAACCCAGAGCTTTCAGGGTGCTCTGTATCAGGTCCCTTAACAACTTAAGAACAGAAGGAGAGAGTGACACGTATCAAACATAAATCAAAAGTGGCACCAATACTGCCAAGAACTCCCAGTTTGCAAGCACTGACATCTCCCTTTCCATCCCATTAATTAAAATAAACTCAAGCAGGCATGGATAAGAAGCACTGAAACTGAAATATTAAACTTTCCTTTCCTATTAGCTGGCGAGAGGGGATGGAGGAGAATTTGCCTCAGAGATGCCTGCAACTCAATGCCTGCTGAATACAAGACACCTAAGCAGGGGCTTTAGTTCTTTACGAACTTGAAATCTGTGTGTGGCCTGATGGGAATGGTTTGGGTGGAAGGACCTGGATCACTTAGACTGCTCCCTAGTAACTGCACACATTCCAGGGCAGCTGACCTCACTGAACCTGGTGGGTGCAGGGACAGTTTGCATTCTGGCAGAGCCTTTTTCTCCTATCAGATTGTCACACTGATGGTTGGGTCTCCAGTAGGAAGGGTTAATTGCACTGCCTGGTTGGCAGCACTGGTGATTCTTCAGGTTCTGACAACAGCCTTAGAAGAGCACATGAAGAATTGCTCTGCAGAGCTGTTTCTCCAATGACCATGGTGACTCACATCAATTAAGCTCCTGAGTTGCAAGAATCTGAAATTGCATGGGATTACTTCAGGCCTCAGTGTGGCTCTGAGCATCCTTCAGGCAGCAGAATCTACTTGCCACCATCACAGCACTGACTCAGGCCCACAGCACACAAATTCTGCATTTTTAGCCTTAAATGGCTAAAACCCAGGGAAGCTTAAAGGCAAATCATATGCATTATGTATAACAAAATGACTGGTTTATACCATTATGTTTTGATTTCCTCAGGAAAGCTAGGACAATTAAAGGCAGGAAGGAAGATCATAAATATGAAAGGAGATGTAGGGGATCACCACTCACCTGAATAGGAAGCTTTAAATAGTCTATCATTGACTCATCACAATTTGGAAACAGGAAAGCTTACACCTTTGCTTGCAAAACATAGATTAGGTATGATACTTATGAATTAAAATAGACTTATGGTAATCTGTACCCAAACAGTTAAAATACCTGTATTAGTTTTAATTATATGGGTTAGCCTTTCATGGTGTAGATGTACAGTGAATAATAGTTAGTTCTGGGAACCATCATGTGAAAAGGAAGAGTTAGTCTTCATCCTTTCAGTCACAATAAACTTTCCATCACAAGACTTGGTTGCTTACTAAACCACCCAGTCTTTAACACATTGCCCACACCTAGACAGATAAATATGACTCTAAACCAGAGAGACAGATACATGTAATATCTAGTTAGCTGTGCTCTGTAACTGCTGGATTCTGTAATAGTATTCCTTTGTATATGTGTTGGTTTTGCTTGGCCTGGTTTTTGGTAGTGGGGGGCCATAAAGATTAGCCTCTGTGAGAAGCTGCTAGAAGTTTCCACCATGTCCAGCAGAGCCAAAGCCTGGTGGCTCTGAAGATGATGGACATGCTGCTGGCCAAGGCTGGGCCCATGAGAGATGTTGGTCATGCCTCTGTGATAACAGATTTAAGAAGAAATCAAAACCAAGTGAACATGCATTTTTTTTTTAGCCAGAGAAAGAGGAGGAGGTGAGAACTTGTGAGGGAAACAACAAGGAGACACCAAGGTCAGTGGAGAAGGAAGGGGAGGAGGTGCTCCTGGAACCAGAGCTAGATTTCCTCAGCAGGTCGTGGTGATGACCATGGTGGAGCAGCTGTGCCCCTGCAGCCCATGGGGTCCATGGGGGTGCAGAGACTCACTCATAGCCCATAGAGGAAGTGCCCATGCTGGAGCAGGTGGATGCCTGGAGGAGGCTGAGATCCACTGGGAGACCCATGTAGTCCTGGAACAGCCTGGCCTTGGAGGACTGCACCCCATGGATGAGTGACCCACACCACAGCAGTTTTGGGAGGACTGTCTGCCCATGGGAGTGACTCTCAAGTTGCAGCAGTTTTAGGCAGACTGCTCCTTGTGAGATTGGACCCAGGCTGGAGAAGTTCACTGAGAACTGTCTCCCATGGGAGGAACCCCGTGGTGCAGCAGGGCAAGGATCCCTCTGCTGAGCAGCAGAAGATCTCAGTGATGAACTTACCAAACCCCTCACTCCTGATGAACTGACCAAACCCCCCACTCCCTGTTCCCTGCACTGTTGGTGGAAAGGAGGGAGGGGCTGGGGGGAAGAACAGTGTCTTTAAGGGCTTATTTTACTTCTCACTATCATCCTCTGACTCCATTGGTAGTAAATTCACTTTGTAACTTTAAGTTGAGCTGGTTTTGCCCTTGGAGTGTTTCTCTCCTGGTCCTTATCTTGACTCATGAACCCTTCATTAAGATTTTTTCCTTTTCTCTACCCAGCTGTGCCAGGGGGAAGCGAATGAGTGGCTGTCATGGGTGCTTGGAGTTCAGCCAGTGTCAAACCTCGACAAAGAATATGTTGGGAGTGCTGAAATTAATATAAACATCAGTAATTTATAAGTCCTTAATCAAGCTGAGGTGCTCCACTGTGCAAGAGATTGTGCACCTTTATATTAAATCTTCTCTCCATCTCTCTCCATTATTTAATAGATAAAATAGATGAAGTGTGGAGAAAGGTAGTTTTATCCTTATCTCCTGAGAGGGAACTGTTATACATGGGGGTAGGAGGACTGAGTAACTTGGGTTCTGGAAAGCTGGGCTAGGACTAGGAACTGACCCTGGACTACTCATCCAATCATCTCAGCCATGACCCTGCCCTTCCTCTCAATTAGTAACACCAAAGCGGAGTGCAATTTGAAGATTAGACAATGAAACATGTCCTCTGAAAATGTAAAATTAATTTTGGGTCCTTGACTAATGGTCCCAAATCCAACAATTTTTCACATATCTGCATATTCTCATTGTGATTGTTTCTCTGAAACAATACCTAAGCAAGCATCACATTGCCCAGTCAGAGTAGGAGCACTGGAGACTTGGGATGCACCTTAAAAACTATTTTCAACAGCTTGTAGCACATGCATGGCCTTTCCCTGACAACCAGGCTCAAAAAGCAGGTAGTTCAGCCAGCATTTGAGCAAGATGATACCTTGCTGTGGGTTCTGTGCAGCCAACACTCACTTCTGAAACCAGCACTGTAACCACAGATGAGCAGATCCCAAATATTTTGATAGACAGAGCCCCATGAAACATCAAGTTAGAAACTCGGCAGCCCACAGACAGCCACGACTTCAGTGGCTGCCTCAACCTGTATCTAAGCAGCAACCCACATGGGTCAAGTGGTGGGAGGGAGTTTCTCATCCCCTTCCTGCAGAGCTTCCTCTGGTGTTGCTCCAGACGCTGTCACGGGCACTCCAGTGATGCTGTGTGATTCTAATGCTCTGCCACCCTCCCAAAAGACGGGGGTGGATTTCACACTGCTTATGTGTGGTGAAAGCCTTTCCACTGAGAAGAATTGCCAGGAATTCCTTGGCCTGCTGTGAGCAGCACTGCCAGAGCTGCCACCCGTGGTGAGGATCAGATAAGAGCGAGGAGTGTCTCTGCTGGGTGCAAATTCAGGAACTGAGAGCCCAATGCAGATACATCCTGCTGTGGGCTCCCAAAAACCCCGTGTTAATAAGGGCTTGGAGGTGATGTGTGTGAAAACAAAGAATTTGCTAGTTGGCCATGCACATTTTGAGATTTCTGGATCATAAATTGCACTGTGAATCCCGGCCAGAACTCAATGGGCAGACAGCACAGAGAAATGGGAGCATTGGTGGAACAAGTGGTCCAGCAGTTTTGTAAGGAAACCAGTGAAATTCCCAATAAGTCCTCTCATATTTTCCAGATTGCTTGGTGTGGGTTCAAGTGCAGCCTTAATCTCCTGTCTGTGGTAAAAGTCTAGTTGAGCTTGTGAGCTAACACAATTTAAGTCCTTGAGGTATGGCAGTGTAGCATGTCTTTCTCACAGTTCCCACACTGGAGATTCATGATACTACCACAGGGATATCAAGAAGAAGGTGAGATTTATCTCTCCTCTTGCCCACATTAATTAGTCTCCAAGAAAAAGGAACAAATAGCACCACTGCAAAGGACATCTGCAATCCTTATGCTGGGGCTGAGCTTCTTCATGTGATTATTTATGTCCTTTTCTTTGCCTGCCTGATGTTTGCCTTGCCAGTCCCTGTCTGTACACATCTGGAGTGATTTAACGCCATGCCACTGGGATTTTCCACCTTTTCTGCAGTGACATTCCTTCCACTATAACACTTTCCCCACCAGTATTCAAGCTCTGATGATTTTGCTTTCATTTTCCCATCTACTGGCCCAAGGAACATTGCCAAAAATGTGCCTGTAAACATGCTGTGATCCCAGAGGCAGCAAGATGGTGACTCCATGGAGGTGGAGAGCCAAACACAGGACCTGAGTGTATGGTGGTTTTAAACCCTATTCTTCCCTACAGTGGAGACCTTTCCAGGCCAATCCTGCTGGGGCTCCAAGCCATCACACCATTTCCCCCTTCCCAGTCTGAAAATGGCAATGTGTGCAGCCCCACCACTGCTCACTGAGCAGCCCTAGTTCTCCCTCCCACTCAGCAGCATTCTTTCATGGTAAGGTTTGTCTCTGTATCAAACTGCTGCCTTCCTTTTTTTTTTTTTTTCCCAGGCTGTGTATGTGTTTATTTCCTTTGATGTTCCTAGTAAATAGGTCGTTCCTTCCACCCTCTTGTGTATACCAGTTAATCTATACCATTACCTGTTTGCCTGCACTCTTTTCAGAAGGCCCTGCCCCGAGTGGTATTCCTATTAGCACTTCAAAAGAGGATTGATCTGGGTGTTTTAAACGAATTATCAGTTGTAGCTTTCTATCAACATTAGCATCCAAGGAGCTCTTCTGGATTACTCTTCTGCACAGCCTCTGGGATTACTGCTTTGACCTCTCCTTAGTGAGCAATGTTACCCTGTGGATGTTTCTGAACTTAAGATTTGTTCAATTTCTTGCTATTCCCTCTATGTCCCACTCTTAATTTATTGAAATCCCTTCAGGATGGTGCTTCTAATAAATTATTTGCAATTCACACTCCAGCTGAGTGTTACCTTTGAATTTGAGTGATTTATTTTTCTTCTCCTTCCTCAATGCTACTGCAGATGAATATAATGTCCAACACAGCAGGAGTCCCTGCGGAGTCAGACATGACAATATTTATAAGCATAGTCCACTTTCTATTGTAGGGGCTGATTTTAATCTCTTTCATTGTTATTCTCTGTATCCACCCTGCATCTTTCTTGTGATGCTTTGGGTCCAGTCCAGCCACTGTTTAAGTCAACTGTGTCTGCATGGAATCTTTTAGGGATGGATCAGGTTCTACAGAAATATTATGTCTGAAGAAATGGAGCAAAATTACTTACTTAAATCAAGAAGAAGAGTTCTCTGTTCAACCAGTCAGGCAGTGAAACCCTTAAGGGTAAATTTACTGAGTGACTCAAGGGACCATATCCCTTTTTCCTCCCACCAGCATGTCCCACTACGGTGTATACTCATCCCACATGATGGATAAGCAGCTGCTTGTCCCTCACTCTCCCCACCCAACACTTCCCACTCCCCGTGGTTTTCCTCCTCCCATCAACACTGTGAGTATAATCTGTCTGTAGAGTCTATCACTTGGGTGCAACTGCTCCTCTTAACATGACCTCTCTGTGTGTGTGACACATTTCTGTTTTGCTCCTCCTGCAGAACAGAAAGCTAATAGTGCTTTCTGATTATTAGAGACCAAGTTTCACCTGGAAAGGATGTCAAGTTAATTGATCTGTAATTCCCCTTTTGGAAAAGAAGCGTGATGTTCTCCCTCTGCCAGTCACCAGGGCTTCCTCAGTTCTCCAGGAGCACTTGAATATAATGGATAATGGGCCTAAGAGTTTTTCAGCTAATTCCTTTAATACCCTTGGGTATGTACCATCTGGCCCTCTGTGCCGATTTGAATGCATTGTGCTCTGTATATTTCTTTGCTGTTTCTTTAATGATTTTGCTAACTCTTAGCTCTCAGCTCCTTGGCTTTCCTTTGACTGCTCATTACACACAATATTTTTAAAGGAATTTTAGAAAACTGGAATAGGTGATGTTTTTTTCAGCTCACTGTATCCATGGCAGAAATTAACTCGCTTTTTAAATTAAACTTTCATCAAGAAGGATTGTGTCTCACAAATTTGAACTGAGATTATGATCTTTTATTCTATCCAAGCAAGACTGCATCTACAGGACATTTCCTGCTACTGGAATGAGAAGAGCATGCAAGAGAATTTTCTCTAAGACCCTATATCCAAGTCTTGTCTTCCCAATACTGGTAGGGAATTTTTCCTTCTTCCTATAATGCTCTATTTTCTCTCTTTTCAAGTGCATTTATGTGACCCTGCTTGCACCCTTCAGATATTTGTAGACTCAAGGCTGCTATTTTCTTATCTCTTTGCCAGCTTATATCTTATATCTTAGATATAAGCTGGCAAACCCACACCAAATGATCCAATCATACCTCTACTCTCCTTTGAGGCCTCTGCTTTTACAGGGGATGGTGTTGAGATTCCAAGAAATTAACAGCAACCTTCCAGCTGTATTTAAGCCAGGCAGGTTAGGGTGATGCCCACTGAAGATGGCAGGGAATTTTGCAATGCCAGCTGGCTGCCAGATGTTACCCATAGATTCTTCCCCTTTATCACTTCCCATCTTTCCTTAACATGGCTGTTCCTGAGTGCTCTTTGGGGATATTTTTCCCTGACTGCTAGTAGCCCATATTATTCCACTTTCATGATGTTATTTCCTGGCCACATTGCTAATCCCTAGTAGGTGCCACAGGGAGAATTCTCTGTTCAATCAGACTCAGATCTCCTCCCAGTTTAGCATCAACACCATCTTGCTTTACTGTGCATTTTCCCTGCTTACTTGCCTGTGACTTGCTTCTATTTTCCTCCAAACTTTTATTTCTATCTTCCAATATTCATCCCAGAATATTTTCCTTTTTAAATGGCTTCTATAGGATTTCCTTTTTTTAGAACAAACAAACTTTTTTCCTTCTTTCTACATAGGCATATTAGACACAACAGGTTTATACCTGTCTACGTCTAATACATAGTGTCCTTGAAATAGGTACAGGCAACAATGGGTCTACCCACACGCTGAAAGATGGAGTAAAAGGTAAGTAAAAATTATTAGGTGAAACAGCAAGTAGGCAGCACAACTACCAGGGCATGGTCACACAATGGTTTTGATTTGAATGTGAATCATTCCCTCTACAGTCCACTGAGGTCGGAGGGGGACAGTCCTCTTCTGTCCCCATTTAGGTGGCATCAGATGAGGTTGGTTGTGGTTGCCTTCCCTTCACCCAGATTTTGGAAAATTGTCATGACTTGGGCCCCAGTGCTCCATTCCTTTGGTACATCCAGCAAGGTGATGGCTGGATACAGACTAGTCCATGCCTGTCAAAATGCTGGATGGGAAGCAGAGGACACTCGATAACTTCCTCAAGCCTTCAGGCTACAGAGAAAAAATTACCACCTTTTTTTTTTCCTTTTTTTTTCTTTTCCAGAGACAATAAACAAAAGGCTGCATTAAAACCTTTGTTTGCCAGAGATCATGAAGATTTCAGGGATACCAAACTCCCCTGCAGGAGGAGGGATTAAGATGGTTACAGAACAGATTTACAAGCCCTGGAGAGAGTAAGTATCCAACGGAAATCTTTGGCAATCCTCTTCCCTTCCTCTTCTGAGTCTCACCCTGGCTCCTGCTAACACTTAGAACAAAACCACCAGCTCTTGCTTATTTTAATGTGTTCTCTGTTTTACCCTGAACCCAAATGAAACATCAAAGGTCTGGCTCAAGCACTTGCAAGTAAAAATAGCTCTAAGGCCAATATATTTAAGGCCCTTAAGTGATATCTCTGAAATAAGTCATCCTAAGCCTGTGAGAGGGGAACGGTGTTGTTTGTTGAAGGAATGTGCATGGTGCTGATAGTGGGCAGTACTGACATGTAAAGAGCAATGAGTGATACTGCAAAACAAAAGGAAGGTGAGAAAAGGGGCATGAAGACTGCATTGCACTGTATTGTGGAAGAAGAGCAAAATATATTTAAGATAAAAGCCAGCTTCAAGCTGCCTTTATTTTCTTTCCAATCTGATCCTTCTCCTCCCTTCTGAAAAATTTAGATTTGAACATGTCTTTCTTGGTACATGAGAGAATGGTATATCTTGGTACATCCTTGGTACATGAGGGTATGACCCTTTCTCTCCCACAAAGCACTGCAATTAGTTTATAACCTTCCAGGATCATTTATTCCCTGTGACATGCCCCTTTTTGGAATAAGATTAATCAAGGCTATAAAGGCATCAGGCCCATCCCATGTAGTTTTTTTTAATCAGCCTTTTGTCTCTATTGCTCTGTTTGAATAAAACACTATGCTTTTATTCTCTGTTACTACAAACTTCTGTCTTAAATTCCTTTGCTTCACAGATAAACAATATTTTCTCTTTCCATCTTCTAGTAACAAGGTGAATGCACCTTTGTAGTCATTAATCCATACTGCCTTTTCTGCACTCTCTCAATGAAACTTGGGCAAGGACAGCTTGAGACACTGTGACACCAATACCAGGTGGGATTTTCTGGAACAAATCCGTTTAAGTCCTGTCTTCCTTTGACCTGATGTTTTTTCACCACCATTTCCCAAGAAATGGTCCCAAATGCAACATTTCTAATTAGTTTTTCTAAGATATGATGGAGGTATATAATCTCAGGATGTAAACACAGGGTATTCCACAGATTCCTGCCTGCCCTGGCCTGTCCTGGCGGAAAATTTACGAAAGCTCTTGAGTCATGAAGGAGGCTTTCTTTACTAGGAAGGTACTCGAAAGAAGTTGGAAAGTATACTTGATTTGAAACACACACATCCTTCAAAGGCTGGTGCATAGACAAACCCACTGAAGGGTATCCTTATGGCTCATTTGTGGGACATGAATGTGGCCATATGGGGCAGATGCAGGTTTCAAACCACTGTCAGTGAGCAGTGCAGGTGAGAGTCCCATTAGCTGAACCAGAGAAAATAATGGGTCAAAACTGGCCAGATACTCAAGGGGCAAGTGCTGGAGGGTGTGAAAAAACCCCATTCTTATGGCTCTTAAGGCTGGTCTATTAACATGAGGGCTTGCTGCAGTTATTTAAGCAGGATGAACAAGATAAAAAGGGCTTGTTGGTGTTGGATGCTGAGGCAGTGTTTAAGACATCCCTGACTCACAGCTCACAAGCTGGGACTCGTTTGGCAAGTTCAGTCCCTGTTCAGATAGGATCAGGGAATGTCTCTGGGCTGGATTGCGAAGGAAGCAGTCTTGCCAAATATGCTCTGCCCACAGCACCGTCCGGACCCGTCAGATGATATTTCTTCTAATTTTACTAATGTATGCTTGGCCCCAGTTCCATGCTACCTGAGGCTACAGCCATAATAAAAACACAGCACACATGCTGTGGGTGGGTGCATGCAGCTGGTGGGAGTTGAGGCACGTGAAAATGAAAAACACAACCCTTTCTTAATTGCAGCAGAGAAATCAAGAAGTAATATTCTGCTGAATCCTTTCCTTCTCCCTCTCTGTGGCACACTGTCACCCACAGCCCTGTCTGTCACTGGAGAAGATGACAGCAGGAGAGATTGTTCCATACCTGAGCAATTTTACTGCTGGGATTTTCAGGCAGAAGTGGGCTTATAATGCCACACACAGCTTGTGTTCAGGTGTGGCTCCTACACCAGGATCATCCCACGTACCCACCTCGTGGGTTATGCTGGTGATCTAATCCATACCTGAGGATGAAACCACCAGGCTGCCCTCTTGCCATGGTCATGCAGGATGTGCACTCCTGGAATGGAGTGAAAGGACCCTGAGCACACATTTTTCTCCTACCCATGAACTATTCCATGAACCCTTCTGGTGGAGGTGGGTTGGGCTGCAGCTCTGGGCTGGGTGAAAATCTAACTAAGTACCTCCTGGGTTTAGAAAAGTTTGACTTTGAGCCACAAGCCCTCATGAATATGGCAACTTATAGCAACATCACCACCGTGTCTGTAGAGAAGAAATTAAAACAAAGGAGTTTTTTCACTCCCCAGTGAAGGCATGGGATTGTTGGGGAAAAGAAAAGCTAGCCCCAGGAAGGGGCAGAGAGGAACTGCTTGGTGCAGCCCTCGTTTCTGCTCTCAGGGTGTAAACACAGGCACAAGAGGGATACTCCACCAGAGCAGCAGAACATGTTGAGGTCCTGATACCATTCTCAGCACTGATACCATTCTCAACACTGAAACCAGCCAGCCATTGCTGCTCTTGACCTCCCTGCCACATCGTCCCACTAACATGTACCTCTGATATCACTTGTTAGGGGCCACCTTGTTCTCTGACAGCTATTGCCACTGGAATCTCTTGTAGAAGGAATCAGTAAGGGTTAGAGAAACCCTGGGTAGTACTGAGAAGCTGTGAAGTTTGGGATTTTTATGGACTTGCAGAAGTTTCAAACTTCTGACACTCTGAATCCTTTTTTTCTGAGTTTATCGTGAGCATTGAAGGTATCAGGAGTACTTTCAGTCTAAAAGTTTATATTCATCACACATAGCCCAGTCTATTTGTGTTGATTTTCAACAGCAGCATTTTATTTACTGGCAGCATTTTTTGTTGGCTGATATTTAGTAGCTCCACCTGCCGAAGCCCAACCCTGCAGGGTGATATGCAAGTAAAGATGATGCAAGAAACAGAAAATTATAATTTCCTTCTTCTACTTCTTCTGATTCATTTCACACACTTGGTATATTAATGATTGCTTTTTTCACTGGTCTGTGCTGTCTCAGATACCTTGAAAACACTTGCCCAAGCAAAGTACTGTCACACCAGGAGTTTCTTTTCCTTGCTCTCTCCAGGGGAACCTCCACCCCTCTCTAGGCAAAACACACGAGATGCTAAGGCTTAAAAATTTATGGAGCTTGATTTAAAAGCCAGGATGTCTCCTGGTCTCAAGGGAAGGGAAATGACCCTTGGCTTATTTTGCAGTCACTCCTTTTCAGAGAAGGAAGTGCTAAAAAGCGCTCACTTGAGGCACAACAGCTCAGTGCAAACGAAGGCCAAAAAGCAGACACATAATTGCTGTGACTGGGAATAGAGGAGCCAAGAAGAACATGTGAGAAGTTTCCCTTGTGTGCAGTGCTCTGTGAGCAATGCACATCAGCAGTCATGGTGCTGTCTGAGACAGGAGGTACCCAACATCCAGGGCTGCCCCAGGGATCCTGCTTCCCCTCCCAAAGCAGCTCACTTGGAGCTGGGGATGGGTCTGTGGTTGCAGGATGGGAGAGGAGACAGAAAGGAGAGACAGGACTGGGAAAAGGAAATGCCTGGGAAACATCACAGGCGTTGGTAGGAATTCCACATGGAGACAGTCCATTGCACACTCTGCAGATATATGAGCTCTTGAGCAGTTTGAGAACAGCTCTGAAACCCCATCCTGCCCACCCAGGGGAAATCTCAGGCTCTTGGGAACCCGCCTGGAAGGATATCAGGGCACTGATATCACTGCACCCAGCACATTCCCCTCAACATGGACCTTCCTACAGCCTCTGTGGTGGGGATGTCTCCTTGGCTGTGACACCTCTGAGCAGCCCACCCTGGTTCCCCCTCCACACACCCCAAAAGTGACCATGCTCCAGGCCCCACGGAGCACCATGCACAGAACAACACAAATACAACACATGATGCAGCTGGAAACCAGAAGGGGCCATTGGTTGGTCTTACCTGGCTTGGCAGTCACAGACCATGGGATTTCACACGAGTACTGCATCCGGTGACCTGGTTATGCAAAGTATCTTGATCCTCTCAAAACTATAATGTCTCAGTCAGAATCTGGGAATAGAATGGACTGATCCTCAGCAGTGGCAGAAAAGGGCTTGGGTGAGCTGTGTCTCCATGACACAGCCAGGCAACTTGCAACTCACGACTGTAGAGGAAGGCGAAATGCATCAAGATTCTTGTTCTCTGGTCTGAGGAAAAAACAGTTTTGAACCTCAAACAGAATATATTGACTTTGACCCTCACCAAGTTAGAGTCAAGAGTCAAAAGGGGATGTGGCAACACTGCCATGTACAGCTGTTGCACCACTTTTCTTGTTGCACTTCCACTTATTGCTCAAGCACAGTCCACAACCCTTTTGGCCAGGACTTGCCAGTGTTACACTGATTAAAAGTTCAGCATGATAGTGGATAACACCCTTATTAGTAATTTTTAATAGGTCCCAGACAATGTGTAAAATGAACGTAAGTAATTTCTAAAAGACTTGATGCACAAAGGCTTGTGCATGTCATTTGAATACTATAAACAGCTTATAAGAATCTATTACGAGACAGTAAATCTATGAGTCCCAGGCAATAAATTCCTTTTTGCTCCTCATTTCTATGGCTTTTTCTTGCTGTTACAAGGAGTCAGAAGGGTATTTCCTGTCACGGGTGTATGTAGACATGCATTCCCACCAGATCTTTCAGAGATGATGCTCCTCTGTAATGTCCTCATCTTACAGCAGGGAGGGAATGGCAGCACCTCAGCCTCTCCCCAACAAGCAATTAATGAATCAACAGAGGGAATTATCCTGCTGCATTTAGCATTGGTGCAGCCTCACTTTGAGAACCACGTGCTGTTCTGGGTGCCAAAATTAAAAAAAGATGTTAAGGCACTTGAATGCATTCAGAGGAGGGCAACAAAGCTGGTCAAAGAGCTGGAAAAAATACCCTGTGAGGAGCAGGTGGGGACTTTGGGCTTTTCCAGTTTGGAGAAAAGGAGGCTAAGGAGTGAACTTGTTGCTCTCTGCAGCTCCCTGAAGACAGGAAGTGGAGAGGGAGGTGCTGATCCCTTCTCCCTGGGATCCAGTGATAGGGTGCGTGGGAATGGTTCAAAGTGCTCCAGGAGAATTTCAGACTTGACGTCACAAAACACTTATTTACTAGGAGGATGCTCAAACACTGGAGCAGGATTCCTTGAGAGGCAGTCAATGCCACAAGCCTGTCAGTGTTCAAAGGGGCATTTGGACAATGCCCTTAACAACATGCTGTAACTTCTGGTCAGCCCTGCAGTGGACTGGCACTTGGACTGGATGATCATCATAGGTCCATTCCAACTTAAACAGTCTATTCTATTCTATTCTATTCTATTCTATTCTATTCTATTCTATTCTATTCTATTCTATTCTATTCTATTCTATTCTATTCTATTCTATTCTGTTCTGTTCTGCTCTATTCTATTCTATTCTATTCTATTCTATTCTATTCCCTTTGGCTTAGTGTCTAGCTGCTGGCAAAGGCTCCTGCTTGTCTTCCACATAGGACACAAAGTCTGGCTTCTCTGTGTTGTTCAAACTGAGTCCACAACAAAGAATTGCTTGGTGAGTGTGGTTTGGTGACTCCAACCTGCCAGCTCAGCCACCCACACTCGAGCTCTGTCCAGGGGAAATTACACCTGGGCATTTCCAGTAAGCCCAGCATCCTTTCACTGCCTGATGCTGGGAACTCCCCACTGAATCACCCAACCCTCTGCAGAAGTACATGCAGTTCCTTCTGTTTCCTTCTGGAGAAACCTATCTGTGTGCAACCTCTTAGAGCATGTGAGATCTGACAGCAAGGCCAACCAGCCAGTTATCAGACAGGCAGAAGTGTATTTTCAGGAACACTTCAATTTTCAGATCTGTCACTTTTTGCTGTCAAATTGGGAACTACAAGCATTCTGAACCTTCAGAGGGAAGTGGTAAATGAGCCAAAAATATAGTCTTAGAATGCATCTACTCCTACAGGAGCCATGAGCTTGTATTACAGTCATATTCCGATGACAGAGCCTTATGTGTGATAGCCACATTGAGGAAAATTGCAGCTGGTTTTCCTCTCCATAAAATCCAGGGAGAGGGAGAGCAAGAGCTTGATTCAGAGGGCAGAGTATTACCCACACCATGCAAGTTTTGTTGTACACACTCACTTCACTGAAGAGTATTCCAAGTAGCTGCATCACAGAACATCATACAGGAAAGCATCCTTTCTTGCTACAACAAAGAGGAAAGGTGAAGTGTCAGCGGACTCCTTACTGCAAGGTTGGGTTTGCCAGGCTTCATGCTGTTTGCTCATGTAGCACCTTCACTAGCAAGACTCAAAAGTGCCTCCAGTTCCCCTCATTCAGTTCTCTTCCAGGTGTAATCACCCATCCACCATGATTAAGTCACTTAACATACTGTCTGACAAGCAAAGAGTATCCTGGCCCTCAGTCCCAAAGCTCATTTTCCAGCTGCAGCCTAACTTCACTGATCCTCCTTTACACCCTCTGGTGTCTTCACGTACAGCAAGAGCTGCCCTAGCACAAGCCACTCTTGGGATAGATGCAAGATTGCTTTCCTGACTGCATGCCACTCCACCTTCCACCCCTTTGTGAAGGAGCTAGACATTTCTTGTCACCCCTCTGCACAGAAATCATCTCTAGACATTGCTGGCACCACTTCCCTAAGCAGTCTTCCATCCTGTGGGTAGACTCAGGGTTTGTTTGAGATGGGGAGCTTGCAGCCATGCCAGGCTTCCCAGGTAGCATGTGCCAGAGCATATGTAGTTTAAGCGAACAGAAATGTAAAGAACAGGCTGACTATCCCTCCTCCTCACCAGCCAAGTTCTGCACATGTTCCCCAGTAAAATTCCCAAATGAGGTCAAGGCATTTAACTCATTACCATCATAGAGTTCCCCCAGCAGACAGAAGGGTGTCCAGACAGATGACAAACACTCTATCTAAGCAATGTGGATCACCAGAATCCACCACTGCAGCACAGCTGCTTTGGACTGGAACACAGCAGGTCTCTCAAGCCAGGAGTGTTACACAACCATTGCCTAGAAAGGAGGAAATCAACAAAACTTCTCTAGTTTCAATCACAGCAGAAAATTAAGTAAATTAAAAGTGGGCTTGACCAATGAAATTCAGACTCCAACAGCTGTGAACAGAAGGTCCTGGTGGTTCTAGTGGCCACAAGCCACCAGGAAATTAAAAGAAGCTTTCTATTTGGGAGTCTAGGGGCCAGAAACACCGCAGCCCTTAACCAACACTGAATTAGTCCTAGGTTGACCCCACCTGACAGCACTTCCTGCAACATCTGGATATTCTTTGGATGTCTCTGCCAAGTTGCAACTTGTTCCAAGCCTGCTGAGTTTTCATGAGACCTGAGAACACACATCTGCCTGGGAGCTCGCAATATCAAAGGAAAGCACTGTGCTGAGAGCCTGGTTATCCCTTTGCCAGCAGCCATGTGGGCACAGACTGGGCACAGGTCACCAGGGGAGGTCTGGACTTCACTGGCAACAGCACATGGCCACTTCATATGGCCACTGCTGGCCATGGCAAGGTGGCTTGGAGGTGGCCAGGTCCTGTCCCCATCCCTGATAGCTCTGCCCAGGGGGTGACATACACGGAGCAGCCTGCATCCAATCAAGCTCCAACAGGATCCACTCTCAGGGAGGCATTCACCTGCTGTTACACAAGCTGACTGTGCAGGATGGTGAGTCATGGACCTGGGGGGCAGCTGAGTGAACAGGGCTGCCCAGGACAGATGTGTGTCTGTCTGTCCAACCCATTCCCTGCAGTGCCTGGGGCCAAGCTTGCCCACTGGCACTAACTCCAGCAGAATTTTTCCTATCTCTTGTGCAAACTCCCACCCAAGCAGAGTGCTTTCCTATGGATTCAGTTAAAATTTTGGTGCCCTCTGCAAACTGCAGGGCATCTGTGTTGTAACAAAACATCACATCTAGTTTGAAAATTATCATCCTGTGTCAGGGAGGCCCTACAGGACACAGGGATGATAAGGACATGAGCAAATGCCTGACAGCAATGGGTCACAATGGCTGGCAGAGCTGACTGGGGTGTCCATGCTGGCAGTGGCACAGTGAGTGACAGTCATTGCAGGTTTCCTCAGCGGCACAGCTGCCTGAGCTGAGATGAATCTTTGAATAAGAAAGCAAAGCCCTGGTTTAGTGTTTTTGCACACGTGGAGGGTGTGCCGTGGAGCCACAGTGTCTGGGACAGCCGTGGCCAGAGGAAGCTGCTGCGGCTGCTCGCGGAGGAGGAAGTCAGCGAGAGCTGGGTTTTGCTGGAGAGCAGCGGAGGTGGCGGGGGGAGCTGGAGAAGGGAGTCCAGCCTAAGAAAAGAGCACGGAAGGAAGAGGCTTGGAAAGTGCAGTGCTGATGTGGACACAGAGGAGAGGCCTGGGAAAGAGGGTAGTGCCTACAGACGGCTTTGTGAGATGTGGGAGAAAGGGCTGAGGTTTCAAGATGGAGGCAGTGGAAGGAGCAGGAAGACACAGCTGGGTAAGGTGGAGAATTGCTTTCTAGTGGAAAATAGTCCAGGAAATGGTGGTTGGAATAGAAGGCTAAAACCCAAGTGGACTAGGAGAAACAGAAATGTCATTAGTGATCAAAAGCCATCATTTAGAACTGCTGAAATTGTGTCTGAAATGAGAGACATCCTGGAGCAGCCAAGAGGAATAAAACCCAAAACTTTGCCCTCAGGTATCTGTACCAAACATGCAATCAGTCTTACCTTGAAGACTCATGGCTTCATTTCACCATCATTTTTGTTTTGCTTGGTTAAAACCCTTAAGCTTTACCTGGCACCATTTAAATCTGATGAAAGGGAGCAGAAAAGCAGGGAATGGGCATGTGTTTTTTTGCTGGAAAATCCCCAAGTGCCTGTACACAAGCAGAGAGCAGACCAAAGTCATACAGTCAGGAGCAGGCTGGAAACATCCAGCAGGACGTGAGGCACATCACCAGCATGTGCTGCAGGCATCTCTTCCACTGCATGAGAAGCCAAGCCAGCAAATATTGGTGTACACAGCCCCAGGGGCAATGGCAAACAGCCATGGGGCAGTGCCAGGGCAGGATTTCTAGGGAGCTGGGGCAGGAGAAGAGATCTGCCATGCCACAGCCACGGGATAACTCCCCATAAAGGAGTCAGGTAATGGTGCTCTCTGGGTATGGGTTTTGCCAGTCAGTTCTGCAAAACCAGATCCAAGTGTGCATGTTCAGAGCAGGATGACAAGGCTGGGAAGGCTCTGGAGCACAAGGACTATGAGGAGCAGCTGTGGAAGCTGGGTGTGTTTAGCCTGAAGAAAAGAAGTCTCAGGGAGCACCTTGTCCCTCTCTACAGCTCCCTGAAAAAAGGTTGTAGCAAGGTGGTCAGTCTCTTCTGCAGGGAAAAAAGTGATGGACAAGAGGAAACAGCCTTGAGTTGTGCATGGATTGGATGTCAAGAAAAATTTATTTACTGAAATGTTGGTCAGGCACAGGAACAGTCTGTCCAGGGAAATGGTTGAATTACCATCCCTGGAGGTATTTAAAAGATGTGGCACTCAGTGACAAGGTTCAGTGGCAGACTTGGCAGTGTTGGGTGATCATCTTAGAGGTCTTTTGCAACCTTAATGACTCTAAGTGCTTCCTGCCCAGCCCAGCCCAGCCCAGGATTAAACCCGGTGTTTGTTGTTGTGTCCTAACACCTATATCCCTTTGAATGTGCCCTGGAGATGTCCTAATCAGCTGCTGATTGAGTAAACTCCTTACCCAAGGGCGGTGCAGGATTTAGCAACAGTTTATGCAGCTGGCAGCACCTAGCCTTTGCTGTCCAGTGCATGACAGTCCCTTGGTTTGTGCTGCTTGGTCCCTGGCACTCGCTGCCATCAAAGGGTGTGCAGAAATCCGGATGGGAAATGGCTGACGACAAAGCTCAGCAGTGTCAGGACTGATCTGCAGAAATGCTGTGTTGGGCTCAGACTGGCTGGAGTTCAGAAGAGATGTGAGTGAAAGGAGTGTGTCTTGCTGATGTGGTTTGTCACTCCTGGGCTGTGGGCTGCGTTTCTCATGTTGGCATCTGATGTGTACCTAGTGAGGTTTCAAAACAAGTAATTCCAAGAACAAAGAGGCAGAGCCGAGCTGCCCGGGGTTGCCTGTCTTGTGACCAGAGACACCGAAATTCCATAAAACACAAGATGCAGCTGTGGCAGAGCTGTTACAACATCTGTATTCACCATTTGTGTCTGCTGTGGTTGAGGTCCTTTTGCTGCTTTTCCCTGCAAGCTAATGAGGTTCCTCTCTCCTTAAAGCAGAGACAAGAATCCACAGAAATAAAAGGAGTGCAGCATACCTGAGTGCCCTCCCCTTCTGCCAAGCGTTTGTTGCAAGCAGCCAAAATGATCAAAAGTTGACCTGGAGGGAAAAAGAATGATACAGACATGTTTGCAAATCCTGACTAAAGAAACTGCATGAAGCAAAGCTACAAAATTGTAACTTCTTTTTAGTTAAGTAGAGTTTCAGTAAGGAGTGGCATGTGTTATGGCTAGCACATGCAGAATTTGGATGTATTAAATATTTCTAAAATTATATGGCACTCTGTTATGTGTTATTATATGTCTATTTGGGGTTTTTACCTGCAACAGCCCTAACAATTAAGTCTGTATAATTCTTGCTAAACCATCCTGCAAGGTCAGAATTGTGGTCTGTACTTCACCAAAGAGAAAAGCTGAGGTTCATGAAGAACAACTTGCCAGGCTGGAAAACATGTAGCACCTGCATTCTCCCATCACCCATGGGAAAACAGACACTGGTTTTCCCCACCAGCATTTTTCCTGGTCTGCAGTTGCTGTACTGAATACTGTCAGCCTGTGGAAGGAGGTAACCGTGTCACAGGCACTGAAATAATTTGTAAAAGCAACAGAAAGTGTCCAAAAATGGCTTCCTCCAAATACGATCTATTTCTGCTCCTGATGAGCAACACCTTAGGCAGTTCAGCATGTCTCTTGGTTTTTGAATGTGACTTGGAGCTTGTTAATGTTAATTACAAGTACTAAGAACTTTGCAGGTTCTGCTGATTTGGATGGAAAAGCGAAGTATATCCTGTCTTGCTTCATGGTTCAGCTCTGCAATTGGTAGTTTCAGTTCTGGTGGCAAAAATCACCATGGTAGTAGGGATGCAGAAATAGTAAACTGCTGTTCAGATTCCCAGCCTGATCTTTACTGTCGGAGTTGTAAATCTGAAACTTGTACAAAATAAAAGCTGTATCATCTTTCTTAGCAGACAGGGAATTTATAGAGCACAATCTACAATTACCCTACAATATATATTCCTTTATTTAGTAAGTCTGTCACTAGAACTTTCCATTAAATATGGAAAATTTAGTGTAAATGTATTAAACATTTGTCATAGAAGCTACATATGCATATATGCATATATACACATATACTTGTGTGTGTGTGTATATATATATTTGTACACACACGTGTATATACACACATACCTAAAAGCACATATACATTTTTTTATATGTTGGCAATTTCTCACTGCCAGAGCTTTCTGTTAGTGCTGGATACAGATGTTTACCTGCTAAAAATATACATACATGATGTCCAGCCAATGGTTGTTATCAGCCCTGCCTGCCAGCTGCATCTCCAAGTATTGCTGAGCTTTTACAACTTGCCTGAATAGCTGAAAATAAAGATCTTTCTTAAGAAAAGTCAACCTGGCCTGCTTGGTCTTAGGCACCTTTCTTCCTGCTTTCAACCAGAAATCAGCTTTCTACAAGGCAGGGAGGAAAACCCAGTGGAAAACTGGTAAAGGATAAGGAATGCACTCAATACAGAGATCCAAAGAGAAATAAAGGTGGGGCTTGTGTTTCATCTTGAAGTATGAGGTAAGAGCAGGGCCATGAAATACCTCAAATAGAGACATTATTAAAACCTGAACTTTGTTTTCTCTTACAACAGCCTTTGCTTAGGGAATCTGACAGAAAGGTCTAGAAATGGGTGATGCTTAGTGTATCCAAAAAGGGCTTTTTGTATGTGTAGACTCAATGCACAGGACTGACAGTGAGCACCTGCACGTGCTGGACATCTGTAGATTTAAAAATGTTGTCAGATTTTGCACAGGTGCAAAAGAGAACCACAGAAATGAGCAGCAAATTGCCAAAAAAGCCTGTTTGGTTTCACTCAAGGAAGACTACATGGACAATTAGTAAGTAAGCACATTTCCAGGGAAATGGCATATTCCTGCAGAGGTTTGGAGCCAGGAGGGACTGAGATGCAGGGTGATGTAACCCCACCAGCTCAGATCAGGAAACTACACTTGTCCAGTACATCCAGTTTCCATGTTTGACCCCATTGAAGCAAGCTTGGTTTGATCTGCACCCACACTTACCAGTTGTGTGTTAGCAATGAGAGTGTTTATTCACTGGGACAAACTGGGCAGGGAGTTGCTGGTATCTGCCTCTAGTCTGCCTGGAAGCTTTGCTGTAGCCTCGACATAAAGTTACAAGGCTCAGCTCGGGGCTCACTGGAAGAAACACTGTGACCTGCTGCATTCAGGAGGTTGGCCTAGGTGACCTAAGTGTCCCCTTTGGCCTCGAGCTCTATGAATACTCCTGCAAGACCAACTGCCTTAATCCCTCGCCAGAGAGGTGGGGGGATACTGATCTTCTCTCGTAAGACTTTCCGTCTCTATTATGGCACACAGTCTTAAGCAGCTCACGTTCACCCATATGGCCAAGCACATACTTTGCATTTGTCTTCTGCTCTGGTGTTAATGATCCTACCAGATGCATTTGCATGCGACTGCAGGAAATTCACCCAGCGTGTGCAGTCCTTTTGGAATTGTGCATTGGGTAAGAGATACTGGGCTTCCAGGAGCTGAGCGTGGGGAGTTCGTGTTGACTCATTCCAGCAATTTGTGGAGAACAAAAGAAATAGGTGAATTCCCTTCTTCCTCGCAAAGTTTCCTGCCACTGACACAAGTGTTTCTCCAAACAAAGGATTTTCCCCCTCCTCAGATGTCCTCAGACACTGAATTTGTAGTATCTGATAACACACATTTCCATAGCAACAAATAGTGATGACCCAAACACAGGATTATGTGACTTCACTCGGAGTTGAGCAGAATATTAACAAGGATACTGATAGCTAATACTTTCCATTCTGTGGCACCTCCCTGCAGAGGATTTCAGGGAGCTTTACGCACATCATCCCCAATTTGCAGATGGAGGAATGAAGAGAGAAGTAAGTGATCTGTTCAAAGATCAAGAAAAGAGGCTGGGCTCAGAGTGCCCAGGAGAGAGGGAGGGAGGGAGGAGAAGAATCACAAAAATCAGGTCTTCTGGACTCCAAGCAGCAATGGAGCTGTCAAGGTGCTGCTCTGCCCCACTCCTAAGAGGTGTTTTCTTTGGGATAACACATCCACCTGGTTTCTTCCCATCCCCCCTGTCTGTTCCCTCTGAGGGATCTCTGGGGTGAAATGGCATCAGTAGGTCCAGCTGCCTTCTGTTAGCACTCAGTAGGCTGTTGTTACCCCTCCCTTACAATCCCCCAAAACTTGGAGGTTTCCTTCACTCAAAGCAATTTACTTCAGGTGATGGGAAGGCAGTTTACAAACACAGGGTGCCTCAGACCTGAAATACATGAAATGCAACTCCAGGGGTTTAAACTTCAGCAAAGGGACATTAAAGAAGCAACTGGATGAGCAAGTACCATGCAATGCTCTTCTGGAGTCAAGGGAGGAGGGAGAGATCCCACTGTCTGAACTTGCACAACCCATCATGGAAAACAACCTGTATTTTACTGCCGGTGAGTTGAAAAGACTGTTGCATCTTCAGAAACTCAAGGAGTCTTTAAATTTCAAAAGGAATTTAATGAAAATGATAAAAGGAAGAGCATCCCTATCTCTCCTCCCTCAGATAATTGGGTGTAAATACCAGCTTCTTTTCATGCATCAAACCTTTTATCTGTAATTAGAATTGGCTTCATCCAGATCCACTGGTATCCCATGCTAAGAGAGTTCTGGTGGTGGAATAAAGTGCCATGTGATTATTTATTTACTGTTGCAATACGTGTCAGAACAACTTCTAGAGATTTGTCTGGGTTTGGAAATAGAGCTCTGACAGGTTGCTCTAGCTGAAGGATGAGAAGAGATCCCTTAGCACTTCTCTAGGATACTGTGCTGCCATGGTTGTCTCCCTGTCTTCGGAGAACAGGGGGAATTCATTCAATGAAGCACTTGGGCATGAGTTTACCTCCAAGTATTGCAGAAAGTACCTTTAGAAACCAAGAGAAATTAACCACATGTTAAAACCAGGCTTGAAAAAACCTGAGGTTTTCTTTTGGTTTGCCGTGAGTTTCAGAAAACCAAACTTTAAGAAAGCAGACCAAATTGAACATTTTTTTCAGTCCTAGTAGTCTGTTTCACCTGGGACTATTTGAAGCCTTTTTTTACTGGGAAATACAAGGATATTTAGAAGGCAAAGGGACCAGAGTTGAAGAGGGTTTTGAATGTGTGGGTAGGGTAGTGAAGCAGGGACTGGATGCTACCTGTATGCCACAGCCCAGTGAGTAGGATGCCCACCTACTGTGTGGGAATCCCCTTTTTCTGTACTGTGGGAACCACATAAACTTTGGTTCTTCCTTCCATCTCCCTGGGCGAGTGCCCAAGCACCTATTTTGCAGAGCACTGGTTGCATGAAGCCTGTTTTTCATGGTCCCCCTCAGAAGGTTGTAGTTTGCAGGGAAGTTGTCAGATATCCAAGTGGTATGACCTCAACCCTGCAGCAAATAAGTATTTTCTTAAGGTTAGTAATGCTGAGCCAGATATAATGGGAGAAGGAGTTCACACTTCAGGTGTGTCATATAGTACAACACCACCAGAAAAAAAGTGTTCTGTACTCAGTCTGCATCTTCTCACCAGAAATAAGCCTCCCATCACCTTTTCTACCTCCCATTTGAGAAAAATCTGGGTTGAAAAAAAAGCACTTTGTGATTCTCAGGGCCTTTTAGAGGGAACTAATAATACTCTGTGATAAAAGACCTGGCTGGGTTTAGGGTGGAATTTCTGAGTGGCAGACCTTGCCGAGGATTTGAGGCAACCCCATATCCAGTTGCTGTCCTGGTTCACGGAATGCTATGTATAACACAAAAAGGTGCAGAGTAAACCAGCGGAGTGCTAAAGCCCTGAGCGAGCTCATAAATTAACATCCACTATGAAAGGAAATATGTGTGTGTTACTGCACAGTTATTACACATCTCTGCTGGAGAACAGCTGCAAAATCCCTGAGCAGCTACTGGAGCCGCGGGCTACACTGCACAACTCAGAGAGATTTTAGCTATGGCTCATGTACCCTCCAGGGACACAAACTGGGCTTTGGGAAAAAAAAAAACTGAAACAAAACCAAACCTGCAGAAAACCAGCCTTACTCTGGACTTTCTGCATGTGACATGAGCAGTCAGCCTGTCAAAGGAGAATTCCTTTAGATCATAACTCCAAAACACATTTTCTTGTGGCTCAGTCTAAAGCAGAGACATTTGCTGGTTTTGAATAACATAGGGTGTTGATGATAGAACTTGCAGAACACTGTGATACTGATGGAAAGTAAATTTATCTTTTGTCCCTGTGGCTGGAACAAAGTGGACACAAATTCCTGTGTCCAACAAGACCCTGTCACATTTGTACCTGGAAGCTAAAATGTCCCCAAACCTTCAAGTGAATATAGGGAGAGAAGAGTTTTGCCTGGCAATCCTTTTGCTGTCAGCTTCATGGTACCTATCACCTGACACACTCTTCCTACTAGTGCTCACCTGAAAAAAATTAGGGAAAGGGGATTTTGTATCAGTCAGTGACCTACCTAAAAACTGCAGAGCCAAGCAGAGCACCTTCCAAATAAATTCAGGCCAGCAGTTAGAAGTGACTTGGAAGCCAAAGCACATTAGGTTATGCCAAAAGCAAGCTGCAGTGCATCCTGCTGAAGTCCAGAGGGATCATCACACCCTGAGCTGGTTGCAATGATCCTGCAAACATCCACCACCTCTGATACATCCAGATAGGTGGACCAAAGAAGCCATCTGAATTCCTGGACAGATGTCACCCACATCCCTGTGAATTCCACTGGGGGGCTCACAGCAGTCCCAGCGCATTAGGACCTGTTGGCAGAACTGTTGCTCATTGTTTTCTTAAAGTAAAAATCAGGATATGATGGGCTGAATTTTGCCCTGAATTCTGTGGATAGGATGACTCAGGGACTGGGATATTTCAGGGGCAAAAGAGCTCAGTGCTTAGTGGGGAAAAGAAGGTCTTTGCCTATGCAATTAGCCATTCCCTTTAGGGAGCTAATGCTCAGCTGTGGTGGCAGCCACAGACTTCTCCTCCTCACCACGTCACTGCAGACATTGCTTCAGCTAAGTTGGTGAAGAAACACTGCAGGGGAAGTGACTTGGATGTTTCCTGCAGGAAGGTGAATATATATAGACCAGCCAGTGCCTCGTGCTGTACACTCACAGTCAGGTCAGGGTGGATTTTACAGTCCAACACGCAAGAGTTGAAGGACAATGGACCTGTGTGTGAGGGAGGGAGGGACCAGATTCTCAGATGTTTCCTTCTCCACCCTGCCCCAGTGGTGGCATGCACAAATCTTCCTTCTCCTTCCTAAAGATCATGGTGATTTTCAACTCCATGCAGCACTTCCCAAGGGTTCACCTCCAGGCTGACTACCATGCACCAGGCTTCATTTCCATCACTTACATTATATAGAATATTCCGTGTTCATAGTTGTTTTGGGGGTTTTGTGTGGTTTTTTTTGTTTGTTTCTGAGTTTTTTGTTTGGTTGGTTTTTTTTTTAGTGAGAGGGAAGGAAAAAAACCCTTTGGACCAGTTAGACCTTCTGCAAAGAAAGCGCTTAATTTCTTTGCAAGATGCCTAAGCCCTTAAGAAAAACTTAGAAGGAGAGGATTATGAAAAGGGGCTGAGAATGGAATGAAAAGAAGGTGTTTCCAAATAAAACAAAGAAAATTGAAAATCTCGTTTGACCTTTTCACCACCATCTTCAACCTCCCACATCTTTCTTCTACACTGCATCCCTACATAGAATGTGTTTGCATTCAGGTGGGCCAAAACTCTTGGTGAATTCCACCTGTTTGCATGAATAGAATCCATTTCTCCAAAACTCCATTTGTGGGTTTGTTGAATGGACTGGTTTGCAAGAAACCCCATCCAGCTCTAACACTTTAGTCAGCAGGAAGCTATAGGTACATTTTTCTTTCCTAAAGTAATTATTAAAGCCTTTTCCCATTAATTCCTCCTGGGAGTAGAGACTAAGGAAAGGCTCAAACATGGGCTGAGCTGTAATATCACTATTGCTCAGTGGAGAGGTTTGTCCCCAAGGTAACTCACACTGGAAAGGTTTGTTTGCCATAGAAGTAAACACTGCTATAGTAACCTGCCCTGTGCAGAACGACCCATGCCAGCAAATCTAATAATTCCTTGCACTCACAGAAGTAACTGCAGGGCAGATGCACCCAAACTGCCTTTAAATGACTCACTTTTGAGCAGCTCAGTGCATGCTTGTGTTCAAGGCTTATCCCACTGTCTGCAGTTCCTATATGCACTCTGCTCCAAACAATCCCAGCTGCTTCGCTCCCAGCTCTCCATCTGGGTGGTTTATCTCTTCCTTGTGTTTCCCACTATTTCCTGACCTAGTAGGCAATGAATCCCAGCTTCATGCTTTTTGGAGCCTTGACCAAGGCTCTGTATTTTTCTTGCTTTGTGGTCAGTGTCAGTCTCACTGGCTTCTGGCTTCTACTTCATACCAGGGCTCTCTCTCTGACCTGCTTTGTCTCTTCATCTCTTTCTGCCACTTTACTGCCTGTTCTGTCTGCCTGAACCAAGCACCCACCATCTCCTCAGCCTCTAGAAAGGGCATCTTTGCCCAGTTAGGACAAACCTCCTCCAGCCCCATCTGCCAAGGACCCTCTCTCTCCCTCTGCCAGTGCCGCATCAGTCCTCTCCTTACAAAGTTCTCGAGTCTTTGCAGCAGGGTGTTGGAGAGTTCAGACATATTCATGAAGTCACTGCCAGATCACAACACAAAAAATTATTGAGGGCTATGTGGGTACAGCTCCTGGCCTGGGAAATGAGAGTGCCATACAAACCCAGAGGATAACAATATTCCAGAAACATGTGCATCTGCTATACTTTTATCTCTTTACAAGTCCTACAACCAGTGGGTCAAGGCCAAGAGTGAGGTTTCCAGGCAGGGTGGGTCTGATGACAGAATTGGTAGAACCTTTCTTATGTTTTGATGAATTTGTCCTCCACATCTTCTATTCCAGAGCAAGCTCCCAACCCCCTGCACTCAAGTCAGTTGGCCACCAAGTCCAGCTGAAAAGAGAAGGAACAGACTAAGCAAGCTCAACCACTGGGAAAGGTTGAGGCTGCCGTAGGTCTGGAGGACATCAACTTGTCCAGGCCTCTCCTTGGTGGGCTCATTCTGCTGTCCCAAGCACCGCTGGTAATGCAGGGCTTGTCCTGTCCATGCTGCTGTTCCTGTCCTCGTGCCCTCCTGGTTTAGGAGGTCACTGGCATTTCTTCTTCCACTGGTCTCTCCACCTGCTGCAAATTCCCATAGCATCAGCTCAGAGGGACTGAGATAATTTGGACTCACTCCTCCTGATTCCAGAACCACCCTTGCTGGTTTTAGGCACCTCTAAGAAGCATATGAGCTCTGGGGAAAGCTGTAGGGTCTGTGAACATACTCAGTAGTAGACACTTGACTTTTACTGACCATCTTACACAGCCCAGGTCTGTATAGCTGTTAAGTCATTCCTTTGCAGATTTCTAAAAACACAATCCTCAGCCATTCAAATTAGGAGCCATGGAGAGGCAACCAATTCCCTCCCTGCCTCATACACACAAAAAGTATCACTATGTTAGGACACCTCATAAATAAAACATACATCAGAAATTTTCCTTGCATCAAACACAGTAAACAAATGCATTCAGTTCTGCTGGAGTGAGGAGACGTTTGTGCCAAGCAGTGCTGCAGGGAATCATGTTCATACCTGCACAGGAATTGCTCAAGATCATTATGTCCTTGTGAAACTACTACCTCTGTCACCTCCCTCTCTCCCCCAACCCCACCACAGGCAAGTTCTGGGATGGCCAAGGCTCTTTGGGCACAGGATTGAAACTACGTAAGTGCAGCATGCCTGGATGCCACGGGTCTGTTTGCTCAGTGACTCGGAGCACTCTTCTCATTCCTCCTTCTTCCCGGGTATTCTTTGTCTCCTCTCAGTTTTAACTATGCCCAGATTGCAGTGGGAGCCCCTTCTTCCTTGGAAAGCTTGGAGAGCACTCCAGGAGCAGAACGTGGCTTTTGGGAGAGGGCAGAGAGCTGCACTGCACTCCCACCTAGCAGCTGTGATCCTGCTGTGAACAGCCACCAAGAGGATGTATGGAAAGGGTGGAGGAAAACACCAAGGGCAGCAGTTGACACTCTTTATAAAGTGTGAAATCAGCACAGAAATCCTGCCCAAACCATGCATATTTTTGTGTACTAATCTACAGCAGTCTGGAGCAGGAATCACTTCAAGAGCTCAGAACTTCAGTGACCAATAACAATGTCTGGGAAGAGGTGAAGATGGATGTGACAGAGAGAGAAACCTGACTTCTCTGTCTCATTTAATTTATTAGGAAAGACAGCAGCCTCAATTAGTTTTTGGTTGGATTTGGTTGGGGGTTTTTTTTTGGTTTGTTTGGATTTTTTTTTTTTTTTTTTTTTGGTTTTTTTCCCATTTTTGTTTTTGTGGGGGTTTTTTTTGCCCTGATCTGGATTTGGCCATCCACAGCAGAGTACAAGTGATACTGAGCATCATAATTCCTCCTCTGTTTCTGATGAATTGCTGAACAACTGCTTTGCAACAAACCTTTTCAGAGCAGAGACATTACAAGTCAGGACCTCTTTGTACTAAGAAGAGACTTGTCCATGTGCACAGGAGAGCTGGAGCCAAGCCAAACCTTTGGCAGGTCTAGCAAATCAGGTGATGTGTCTCTGGGAAGAGGACACTTTGCTCAAGAGGGGCAGGTGATCAAATACCAAAGAGTCCATGGAAATTAAGAGGATGCTTTCCTTATTATTTGGAAGGGAGCAGTGATGATAATCACTTCCTCTGTTCTCTTCGTGGCAGAGAGCAAACATTCGTCACCAATTTATCACTTTCAGAGAAACAGAGGCCAGTGTGAAGTGAGAGGCCATCACCTTCCCCTGGACTGCCTGTGGGACCAGTGTGAGCTGTCACACACCTCTTTAAGTCAAAGCCACTTCATATCCCAGCTGCTGAACCCTTGCTGTGTTTAGTAGCCCCACTGGCAAAACTTGGGTAATTAAGTTGATCCATAGAATGTGTGTAAGTTACACAGCTGAGTAAATGAAAAATGCAGCTGAGTCTGTGAGGGAGGCTTCTGGAACAGAGCAATTTGTCAGATGGGGAGCAGGAAAACAGCACATCACTGTACATATCCCCTTTTAGTAAACTCAGAACTGAATTAAAATCAATGTGTGATCCAGGGCCAGAAAGATCTTTCTGATCATTTACACAGGTTATGTAATTCAGCTTCAAAGTTCCTGCATCTGCCTTCACAATTTTTAGCTGATTAAAAGCAAGTCTTAAAAAAATTATCCAGTTGTGATTTACCAAATCCAAGCTTTAAGGAGGCTATTGCACCTTTTGGCAATGCCCTGCAATGATAAATTGCCTTCTCTGATCAAGAGAAAAATGTACCTAACTTAGAAGCAGAATTTGTCTACAGGAAGCTGCTGGCCATCAGGTATGTCTTTTGCTCTCTAATTAGTGAATATTTTAAAATTGGGCCAGACAGAGAAATGTCAGTGGAAATAAGACTAATTGTTTCTATAAAAATCTGGAAGATTTGTAAAATTGATCAGAAAAGCTGTTGAAACATCCTATTCCACCTTTTGAGAATAAAAATAATTTTCGATTTCCACCATAGAACAGCTTCTCATTTTGATATCCTACTGTAACATGGATCATAATATAAGAAAGTAGTTATAAAATATAGTGCCAAATGAAAACATTGAAAAATAAAAATTAATCAGATAACTAGATTGAATTGAAATCAAACAACCTCATGTTTGCTTGTGTTCTTTTTCCCAAAGGTTTCCCTTAGAGCGATTTTGAAGTTTCAGGTTTTCAAACTCACTCTGAACAAAGACAAACTCTGGAAATCTTCCTGAGGTAGAATATCAACATTCAGTAGGACCTTCCAAGATTTATGTTGCTGACCCAGCTTGCATTACCAGGGGACACAACATAGCTGTATCAGATGGAGATCCTGCCATTAGTATATACACAGCTATATCTGGGGTGTCTGCCAATGTAGCCATTCCAGCACAGCCTCTGAAGGAGAAACTCAGCTTCCATCACTGCTTATCCTGGCTGCTCCTGTTTAGCTTCATATCTCCACACTGGCTCAAAAATGTGCATTTATCTAAAATACAGTTGGAGCTTTCAATTTCACTTAGGTCTTGAAAGTTGGTCCTATCCATTTTTATTTTGTTTGATTCTTTAAAATACACATATACATGCATATATATATATATATATATATGTACATACATGTGCATCCAGACATACACAGAAACATATAATGTTAAAGACAGAATACAGGCTTTTTATAATGTTTTCCAGGTGGTTTTCAGGCCCAACAGCTGAGACTCTCTTTTTTTCCTTTCTAAAGTACTAAGAGGATAAATATTGCCATTTAAAAAATAAACTTCCTCAAAATTGTCCTTTCTCTTCTGAAAGACCATCTTGTTCTTTAGGTGATTTATGATACCAATTTGTAACTACACGTGTATTGTTCAGAGTGTTCAGCAAACAAGATGTGAGTGTTTGAAATACTTCAGGGCAGGAAGACGCACAAAACATTAAAACAGCCTCCCAGTTCTAGTATGAGCACTTGAAATCCAGTGTCTTCTTTCCTGTTAATACATCTCCTGCTGTCATTGCCTCTTCATTTCCACATAAACTTGCATTGACAGGCCAGCTAAGCCAGGCATTTGTTGTGCAGAGACCAAAACCAGCTTAAATTGAGTACATTCCCACATCCCCATTGGCCAGCTGGGCTAAAATTGTCTGATTTTTTTTTTTTTGGGGGTGAATGCTTACTTGATGCCCGGGCAAAATTTCAGTGTAGGAATGTAGGCCAAGTAAAATGCAGAAGCATGAAGAATGCCAGGAAACTGGTGTACCATGGAAACCACCATTTGGTGGCAGGGCTGGGCCAGCCCTTTCCGTGGCCAGTTAAATTCCAGTGGTTCCCACTGGACAGAGGACACCATGGACCTGCTGCCTGAGGAAACCAATTTCTGTTTCAAGGGGCTGGGATGGGAAAGCCTCCAGAGAGAAGAGCAAAGAAGTTAACCTTAAAAGACATGAGCTCTGAGAGTATTATGGGAATCCTGAAGGCCACAGCCTGAGGGTTTCTGGGCAAGAGGGGAGACCAAACTCATTCCCCTGCAAGACCAGCCATGTTAAGGAGAAAGCAAGACAGTGGGGAGGAGAGGGAAGAAAGAGAGGAGTAAAAGGAAGATCTGGTAACTTGGTTAGAGAACCAAGGAATAATTTAGGCTGGGAGGCACCTCTGGGACAACTGAGTCCAACTTTGAGTTGGACTGAGATCAACTTGCCCAGGGACTTGTTCAGTCTGGCCTTGAACATCTCTGAGGATGGGAAATCCCACAGCCTCTCTGGGTGACTTGTGCTATATTTGACCACTGTCATGGTGAAAAATTGTTGGCCTTATATCTACCTGGAATTTTCCATGTTCCAACTTGTGACATTAGAGGGCACATCCCTGCTTGCACCTTTTGTTTATGAATTTGTGTAATCCCTGGCTCTGCTGCCACTCCTTGCCTTCACAGCCTCCTAAAGCAACAAACTCCCCAAGCTGTGTACCAGCTGTGCAAGAAAGGCTAATCCTGATGGTCTAAGCCAAGAATGGCCTTGGGGTGGTGGCAGGGAGATAGACAACAGATAGTTCCCTCTTCGTACACCTTCTTCCTCTGCTAAGACTCATTTTTCCATCATAACCTATTTTCTAGGTTGGGACTCTGGGACTAACTGTTCCACAAGCATTTGATTTGTCTGAAGAATACTGCAAAGGTTATTAATTTCATCAGTGACTGATTTGCATAAATTTGTTCAGCCAGCACTACAATAGCTCTTTCTGGCCAAGTCTGAATGAGTTACACATCTAATATGATCTATCTCACAAATGTTATGTGTGTATTACCTACGTGCACATGTACTCACACATACATTCATCACCTTGATACATCCTTTCATGTCAGGTATGTGAATTATTTTGTTTATAAGAAACAAAGTTCCCTCCCTGTGCCAGGATTAAGAAGACCTGCGTTCCTTTCCTGGCTCTCCTTGGGATCCCATGTGATCTGGCCAAGTCATTTCACGTCTCTGTGCCTCTGCCTCCCATCTTTTGACAAGAAACCACATGGTTCACTCTTTGGAGCTGCATCCTGGTGTTGCCGAGCGGGAAGAGCAGGGATGTGTCATTATCCTGCAGAACAATGGCAATTCTGACATTCCTAATGCCATGGCAATATGAATATTCAAAATAGCAGGGCTTTTGTTAGAGATCCTGATTAATCAGTGATTAATATCACTGTCATTTCCTCAGAATAACGTGTGCTGTGCTCTTATTTGGAGAAAGGGGAAAGAGAGAGGGGGAAAGATAGTGCTTGAGTGCACCGGTGGCTGGACTTCAGTCATGTCAAACAAAGCCTGGAGACTCGATTATGAGCAAACACTGGTTCCCAAACCAGCCCTATTCCTGTGACATTTACACTGCTCAGGTTCATGTACTTAACACTCAGCTCCAGGAACCTCCCTGATTCCCAAGTGCCTCTGGTGCAAAGTGTCAAACCCACCAAACTCTGGGATGACAATTAGACGCTGCAGCTATTTTCATCTTTTTCTTGTGGACACGCAGTGCTCCTCCGCTGATCCAGCTTTGCAAAACTCACCTCTGAGCCACAGAGCACACAGAAGATCCACATTACACCTTGCCATAATATTGGTCCCTAATTAAGTTGTTTCAACAAGAAGGCATCTTTGAAGGACATGCATATTTTACTGGAAAATTAAATTATTAAGCACAGTATTAGGGATGTTTCTATTTCACTGGAACATCTGAAGCTAACGTTACCATCAAAGTGAGCATATCACGTAATTGCACTCAAGCTGCTGGCCACAGTACATCTGCAGCACACCTTCTCACCCCATTATGTGGCTCAGACAGAAGAATTTTGCCCTCAAATTCTTGTTATGCACACATATAGTGCATGTTTTCCTACTAGACAAAGCTTAACTGTATACAATTCCTCTGCAATGAATTACTTCTCTGGCATTTAACTACAAAGGCGCATTTGGAAAACATAAATGCAGCATTGACCCCAAAGGACAAATGCTAGACTTTCATCTAGCATAGAAATTACTTAACTATGGCAAAACATGGAGCACTAGCAACCTCTCTTCTGAAGGGGTCTACATATGACAGACAGAAATGTCTACTTCAACCAAGGACCTAAGAAAAGGGTGTAGTTCAGTATCTGGAATAATCAAATGGAAGAGCTGGGGTGCAAATTTCGTTCATACCTAAAGTCTGTAAATTAAGATGGATATGAAGATGTGTGTTTCTAAGAGGACACTTAAGCAAAGATAAGCAGTTAAGTGCTCACAGCTTTGCTTGTGTCAGTGTTATCTGTAGATACTCTTTTTCCATAACACTCTGAGTGACTTTTTAATGTATAGATAATATGTTTCTTAAATGCAGCCCATATACATGCACTGTAAATGGCTCTACCATTAATAAAGCTAATTTTGTCACTAATAAAAATATTGTTCCTTTCAGGATTCTTCTTTCTGGTTTTGTTTGATGAAGCCTCTTTAAACACTCTGAATTGAGTATTTCAGCAATGGTTTTTCCATCACTGCTGCACTAGACTGCCCTGTCTGCTGAGAAAGGTGGTGGCTCTGTTTTGGTAGCAAGGAGGGAAGTTTCTTGCCAGAAATCTCACACTTGCAATTCTTAGAAAGGTCAGAGACAGGGGCTAAATTGTAAGCAGCTGCAGACTTTGCTTCCCTGTTAACAACAGCCAGATCCTTCTGGGTTCTCCAGGCCAGGAATATGCTGGGGTCTGAGGGAAATTCTCATGTCCTGGTTGCTCATGTTTTTCTTCATGAGGAATCACTATCAGCAATGGCCAAAGTTAAGCTCCCTGTTTTCACTCCCAGTCCACTCTCTTTCTATCTTCCTCCACCACTCTTGGCAAAATCTCCATCTACCCTGTCCTTGGTGCTCTTCTGACTGTGTTTCCTTAACTTTTACTGTATGATCCCAACCCTGCCAGTCACTTCTCTGTAAACTTATCCTTCAAGCCCATCCCTTCTCCAAGTTTCCACATCCTCCATGTTCACCAGCTCATAGCATTGACTATTTTCTCCTTACCTAATGCTAATTGGATGGCTCTTGAAAACATGAGCCAAGCAAACATATATATTTTTATATCATGCTCAAATAATCTTAAGTATTGCAGCAACTAAACCAACAGTAGAACTTCTTTTTTCTTAATCACATTGTTTCTAGCACCTGAAAAGTTAAACAAGATCTGCAGTAAGCCCTGTATAAAGATGGATGTATAGAGATTTTTACCAGTTTAAGAAATTTACAGAAAAAGTACAGAAGAGGGAAAATGCACACAGAAGTGATGGAAAAGTGAGAAATGGGAGAAATGCAGGCACTGATCAAGGTCATGAGGAGGCTTGTGGCAGAGCATGGTATGGACTGCACAATACTCAGGCACCAGCCCAGGCCTTTGCCAAGCAACTATCCAGCTTTTTAAAATATTCATGGAAGACAGGCTTGTGCAATGCTCCACAAATAAGACAGAACAAATGATGGGTCATTACCCTGTAGTAGGCCAGACTGCAGAAACTGAATTGAGGGGTTATTATCTGCTGGTAGAAGGTTGTAGATATTGCCAAATGCTAATTTAAATTTTTTTTTTCTGGTTTACAATGCTTAAGAAAAGTGAGAAGTCTTATTCTCAGCCTTAAGCACTGCAGCAAATTCTGTCCAGTGGAGTTAAACTGGCCATGTTAGCAATCCAGAATTTATATGTCACTGTTTTATCAGATTTCCAGAGACATATAATGTCTCTTTCTGCTGCCAGCAAAACCAGATGCAGAAGTATCCTTGTGTGTTTATTTAGCACAAGATTGTTAATGGCTGGGAGTAGCACACTGGGGTGTGGCTTCCATGTCTTGCACAGAGAAATCAGTGCTAAGAGACCAGAATTAAAACAGACTGAAGCAGAAGTGCAACCGACTGACCTTGGCGCCAGCAGAGTGGGAAAAACATTATGAAAATCTGGACTCAGCAGCCAGGTCAAGGCTGATTTTTACCCCTTGAAATTCAAAGGTACTTGATACAAAACATTAATATAAGTAAACTCTTTGCTTTCCGTTTCCTTAAGGAAACAAATTTTCAGGCTGCAGGCAGTCCTTTTCATCTCAACTTGAAGGGAAGAAAGAAAATGCTAGGTTGGTTTTTCAGTGAAGAACTTTTTGCATAACTTCATTAAGACAAAACAAGATGGCATTATAGATTAAAGTAAGGAGTTCTGCTGAGCAGGAGGTTAAACAAGTCTTTAAATGCATCTCCTGGTTCATGTACTAATCCTGATTTCCTGATGGTTTGGAGGTACAGTCTTTTCTTCTGGCTCTGTTTGGCTCAGCTTGAGTCTGAGCATCCCTGGTTGAAAACAAGTCTGGCACCTGCAGCATTAACTTTGGGCAAAAAGGGGGTTTGCTCCAAGATGCCTTTGGTGGGAGAAGAATGTTCTCAGTGGAGTTATCTCCTCTCTCACCCTCACAAAACTCTTCACCAACAAAAGGCAATGCACCCTGAGTTATCTTTCAGCACACAACCCAGGGAGCACAGAGGACCAAAACACCTGAGACAGAAGGTGGGTCGTTATCCCACTTTGCATTTTGCTCTGCTCCAGTGTTAGGAAGGCAGCCACGTGCCCAGCAGAGTCCTTAGCTGGGAGAAACGCTGTGGTTGTTCCTAACACAACTGCACAAGAGTTCCAGCCTTGCTGAGGACTCAGACAGGGTTAAAGTAAAGGTGAGAGCTGAAAAAACAGTTCCAGGGAAGGGTTAAGGCAGGAGAGCAGCTGGCCCACCAAGGCCAGTTCTGGGGAAAAAAACCCCAAACCAAAATACTTTTGCACAGAAAATGCCCATGTCCAACCAAGGCAGCATCCTTACCAGTGTTAAAGGCACTTTTAAAGCAATAAAACTCCACACTCTGCCTCTGAAGAAGCAGCAGCAGTCTCTGATAAGTGGGAAGGGAGGAGAAGAGCATTTTACATTCTCATGGTTCCTTGGCTCACTCCAGCACTGTTTGATTAACTGGGAGCAAGATTTATGTGCTATAAAGTGCTCTGGGGAGGTTGCTGATGCCAAAGCTCTGCACCTGGGTTTTGAAAGCCTCTCTAAAGTGATGAGAATATCTGTATATTCTCATCTAGGAAAAGAAAGCCCCCCTGAAAGCCAAATGCAACTACTGCTTTTTGGCAGAACAGCAGAGTGCAATTTCACCTAGGAGGGAGATTTGCAAAGAAACCAACAACCACTTAATGGCCTGGTCCCACAGAAACTGGATGTGGAGTGAGCATTTCATGGCCATTTACCCCTGGGGAGAGGTGTCCCCTTACCCCTGATTAGTTTGGATTCTTCCATACAAACAAGATTAAAGAAATACCCCATGAAATTATTTCAGGATTGTTATTGTTTTTTAATGTTAAATTACTCTACCCAGTATAATCCCATGGAAACTTGCTTCAGGAGACAAAGGAGCTCAGTGTCTCTTAATGGTTAGTGGAGTCACATTCTTGTGTGACATCTGCCTCTCAGGTGATTACTTGGGAACGAGCAAGCCAGCAGGACGAGCAGTGCAACAGGGAAGCTATCAGCCTCTCAACAGACTTGGAAATTGATTTTCATCAACTATTGTTTAAAGCTATTGTGCTGAGCGTTGAAATTGGCCTGTTTTGCAAATAATTATGCTGTGCTGATGATGTTTTCAACCCCTTTTAGAAGCCATCAACAGTCTGCAATATCTGGGTGTTGTGCAGACTTTGTCTGGAAATGGCATCCAGTCTTCAGCAAGCTCTGACCAAGTGGAATCTGTTCAAGGGGATGTGTTAACACCTATTTCCACCAAGATAGGTTTCTTTCAGAATTGTGCTGCTGCTTATCACCAGTTTATGCCACACGTGGTCAAAGCCCTCATTTGATTTGATTCATGTTTCAGGGCTGAGCATTGTGAACTGGGACTAGCTTTACAGCCTGCAGGAGCTGTGGTGGCTTCAGCCTACCCACGAACAGGATGGGAGAAGAGAGGAGATGTCTGCACTTCAACAAAGGGGGAGAAACAGCAGAAGCAAAACAACCTGGAGGAGGGGAAGCTGAGGCAAACTGGATGCTCAGAGACCAAGATTTTAACAAATCTTGGAGGTCAGTGGCCTTGGGCAGAGAGAGGAAAGGGGGCAGATGATACTTTAAATGGAAAATATGCAGCCCAAGGAAGTTTTTTTACTCCATGCCTTCACACCAGAGTTCAGTGGTGCAGCCTTAGAAGCCCATGCCTGGATGGTCATGGGGCACAGCTGCCTGCTTGCAGGGAGGACAGGACTCTCAGGCTCATCGTCCTGCACTCCAGCAGTGAGGGTGACACCCAAGGAGGTGGTGGTTGAGTGGCAAAATACTGGGAGAGGAAGAGGGTTTGGGGTGTAAGAAGATGCCTTGGAAGGAGTTGAAGGTCTTTGAGGTGGGAAAAAATTGTTTTTTCAAAATCATTTCGGGTCTCACTTCTGGTGCACTCTGCAGAACCTGCAGTGTTGGAGGCAGTCACAGTCTGCATCATTACAAGAAAACCTGAATAGCAACTAGCAGGACTTTTATCTTCTAGCCTTTTTGTGGCAAGATGCTGCCATTACTTGCTGCTGATCCCTCAGACAGACAGGCAGCAGTGCCCTCTGTACCTCCCACCTCTGTACTCACGCCAAGCCCTTCAACCACACGAGGAACAAGAACAAAATTTGCATTTAGTCTTTGAAGCAAAAACAGTATCTCCAGGGCTTCACGTGGATTAGGTCATTAGATCTCTCCTGTTGGACAGGAGCTCCCTGAAGGAATGCAAGAAAGTAAGCACTGTTTTGGCTTTGAAAGAAGTCAAGAGCCATGGATTTAACTCCCACTTGATCCTTCCAGCTATGCAACCTGGTTCAACTCTAGAGAGGACTGGAGGAAAAGGGAAGCTATGGTTTTGCACGCATTTTGAAGACACCCTCAGTTCAAACCAAGTGGTATTTGACTCTGACCAAAGGCTGGTCTGCAGGCACCTGAACTGCCTGTCTTGTTTCTGGGTGTCCAAGCTCCCTGGGACTCGATGTTCATGTGAACAATAAGTGCATAAATTCTCCAAATGTCAGGCACTTCCCAGCATTTGCATGTACTGGATGCCTTGTACTAGCTGCTCACAGCACAGAGCTCCCTGCTGGATGATGCTGATGCCATTGGAAATGCTTGCAGCCATCTCCAGCCTGTGATCCAAAGGCCTTGTGGTCACCTCACCAGTCATCTGAAAGCCTTTCCTGGCATGCTGGAGGAGAAAGGCAAACCAGGTTTACCTTCATTGCCTCCAGACTTTTGCAAATTCTCCTTGCAGGAGCAGAGCTAATTTGGCAACAGGATCACAAGTGCTGATAGACCCCTTGGAAAAAATCAGAGTCTTGCTAGCAAAGGAATCTGCTTTGTTTTCTTTCCAGTGTGGTACAGAGCACAGAGTTTGTTCAACAGCTCTGGAGGCATCAGCTGTCCTCTTTCTGAGGCTGAGGAAAGGCTGATTTTTAAAAATCTCTTATGGTGCTGTAGGTATACCTCAAGACCTGTTTTATAGATAAGTGGTCCATCTCATTTTGAAACACAAAATAGGTAACTGTACATGCAGAAGGACTTTTCCAGATTAGTAAGTAACCAGCTGATAAGGTAGAGCGATCCAATCCAGCACTATCCCACAGCCATGAAGTGGGAGGAGTTAAATGAACTTTAAGAGATTTATCTAGAAAAGAGATATTTCAGATGATGAGTTGATGGAGCCAGTAGTGCAGTCTGGGCCTGTGACAATCCTGTTAACGTGCTAGCTATAAAATTGCACCCACATCCATACACAGACTTATGCATATGTATGTATATTAGTCTCCTAATTGGCCTGTAAATGAGACGTTGGTATTATCTAAAAATGGGACATAGCAAGGAATGCAAGGATTTTATCTGTGGGCTTATTTGTAAAATGCTGACACTTATATTCAATGCACTTATTTTTTGTAATCTGGATGCCCAGGTGGGGACAAATTGTAGTGGTGCTGCTGATGGAGCTCCAGCAGCACAGATCAGCAAAGGACCCAACCCATGCAGAACGGTATGAACATCAGTTCCTCTTGTTTCCTTGTGAAAACTGGTGTGATTCCTCGTGCTGACGAAGTGGCAAACCCATCTTCCAGGCTTCCAGCTGGCATGGTGTAAGTCTGCACAGTGCTCTCCATTGCTGGTAATTTATGAAACTTTAACAAGAGGGGTTTTAACTGGCGCTAGAGAGCTCAGTTTCTTGAACCTCAGACTGAATCACCATGTATGCAGGGACGTCCAGCTATAAATAATTCCTGTGCTGTTTTATAAGCTATTCTAAGTAGAAAATATCATCTGTTAACCTTATTTGCAATTGGTACATGCAGCTAAGGGAAACAAATGAACTGCTGCTGAATTAATTCGCAGCCCATCCAGAAACTTTTTTGCACTTTGTCTGGAAAGTTTCCAGGCAGCAGAGCAGCTGGCATGCAAAAAGTGGGTGGCTTCCTAGGAAAGGGGGTTGGCTGGTTTTTTTAATACAATTTGTTTACAAAAATATCCACCTTTGGCCATATTTAATTCTGCCAACCTGTCTGGCATTGTCCATTTTAAAGAGAGTGTGTTGGTTCAGACTGGCCTTTGTTTGTCATTGATGGGACAAGCTATAAGCCAGTGACAAGACACAGCCCCTTCCCCTCAATAATCCCCTTAGGGTGAGAAAACCTCCTGGTGGTGTCCACCTCTCTCCTCTGCCACAGATGGGATTGAAGCAACTCTAAACGAAGCACTGAAGTTTTTCATGATCCCTGGGACAGCAGGAAGGCAGTGTGATGGTTTTGGGGACTGCTGGTGGCTGAAGGTGAAGGAGCTCTCAGTGTGTGCCTCTCCCACGGGTTAGCAGGCAGACCTCCACTGCGCTTCAGGCAATTCCTGTCTAGGGGAGAGCTTTGTAAATAATCTCTCTTTTTTAGGAACATGCCCAATTTCTTATGCCAGTTGCCCCACTGTGTTTGCAGTGAGGGAGAAACAACAGAAAGAATTTTGTCTTTCTCAAGAAAAAAAACACTTCTCCCAGAAATGCAGCCACAAAAAATCTCCTTTGTCTCTTCTGTACAAGTTTTTTTTGCTGTTGCATATCTAGGTCAGGCCTCCCATGGCGTGTGCTGCAGGATGTGCAGGATGTGGCCTGGAGCCCTCGTGCTTCCATGGCCCTGAGCTCACGCTTGTTCCAGCGGTAATAACAACACTGCTAATAAGGATAATGACTGCAGAGCTGGAAGAGTATATCTGATGTTTTCACAGGTGATGTAACTTTTCTTGATATGGAGATGCCTCTCAAACCCCTTCAGCTATACTTTTTATTACACTCCATTTTCTTTCATCTTTTTTTTTTTTCTCTTTAAATACACTTCTGATTCTGGTATAAAACAGCTGACGCACACATGGACAGACAAGTTTCCACAAGCAATTAAATCTTGGGTGCAGACATTGGTGTCCTATAAATGACATTTCTTTTGAGGAAGGGAGGAAACACAGTTGGAAAAAATGTTTTAAATTTGTAAACAAAAACAATAAAATTGGAAGAAATTTCCTAGAAGAGAAAATAATTGAGAGCCAAATCACTGCATTAAGTACAATATAAAGCCTTCATCTGTAAAAAAAAAATCAAACAAAATGTCTCAAAAACCCTGGGAGGCTAAAGAGACCCTCAGCTGTGTGGGGATGAAGGTGGTGCCAGAGGGAAGATGGCACACTTGCCACACCTGGTCCTCTCCCAGGGCCAAAGGACACAGTGGTGTTACTGTTGAGGCTGTTTGGAAAAGTTTTAAGGCAAAGAGTGATCTCAGTTACTGTGGCTGGAGCAGCTCCACTAACTTTATCTCAAAATGCTACTCCAAACTTTGTCATGTTTGAGGATGGTGGGAGCTTGATCCATTTTCCCTGGAGTCATGCCTTTCCCTTCCCTGCAGGAGCACGTCCTGCACCACTGTAACACATCGCCTGCTGCTGCTACACATGTGAGGTGAAAATTGCACTTCTGATTAATGCCTGAAGTTTTTATGGATGTGCATAAGACATAGCTTTCTGTGACCACAGGAATTCAAATCTTAGTCAAGCTATTGGATCTAAAATGTTTTCACTGAGGTATTTTGCTTTCGAAAACAGAAACAAAGCAAAATCCTTATTCTTTCATCTGTGGAAACAAATATGCTCCTGAGGAGCTACTGGAGGATGTAACACAGCAGGATTCCTTCCCACTCCAGCTCAGGGGCAATGCTGAAGTCACTGCTCTGGGGTGTTTCCATGTCATCCTGGGAAGAAGGGGAGCCAGTTTGGAGCTGCAGCCTGCCAAGATGTCCAGCAGGAAGGCTGCCCTTGGGTACACACCTCTGAGCCTCCTCAGGGACACACCACAGAGCTTTCCAGAGCTCCCAGGGGATGGCACCCTCTGCTTGGCTCCATTGTTAGTGCTTGCAGGAAGCACTCGAGACAGCGTGGGCAGCACGGGCTGGCACGGGAGGGAAGGCATGGCCACTGTGAATGAGTCTGGAAAGATGCCCCAGCACGCCAGGCCTGGGCATGCTGCAGGGCTGGGGCTCACTGGGGCCATGGGGCTGGCTGGAAAACCCATGGGAAGTGCTGCAACATCACACCAGGACAGACCAAAGCAACCCCATATTCAGCCCCCACCTTGCCTTGGAGGGGGGCATCCCTCCAATGGATGAATCCCAGCATCTTCACATGGTGCTGTGCCCACCTACCAAAGCCTGACTTTTTGCCTGCCTCAGTCAGGGCAGGACAGCAATTACAAGCCAAGCAGAGAAAACCCACATCCCTGCCTTGTTAAAGGACCTTATGACCCTTCCTTGGCCATCATGTCACCCCTCAGCAGCATGAGGGTGAGCATTGCTTGGATTTCACCCAGAGCTGCCAAATCTGTGCCCTGAGGGAGCTCATTCCTCCTGCCCCGTGTGCTCCAGCCAGCTGAGTAACCCCGCAGGAATCAGGCACCGGGATGTCGGCGGAGCTGCCGGGCACCATGGTGTGCAGGGCCCCTCCCCATCACCCAAGAGCCATGAGAGAGTGTTCCTGCCCAAGCCAAGAGTGAATACCAGAGGTATGAATCCTGCCCTAACAGCTCATGGTTTGCAGAGCTAAATTAAAATGATAAAGCTGCTGCAAGGCCGGGCAGGCTCGCTGGCACAGGGCTGGCGGCAGCGGTGCGGCCATCAACTCCACTGGGTTCTCCACACTGAGGGCTGCTTGTGCTCACTCCTCTGCTGCTCACATTGCTCCTGCTATCTTGGAAAGGAGCTCATCTCCCAGGACAAAGAAAGATTCACCTGGTGCTCAGGTGCCACCCTTGCCCAGAGCCTGGCTGAGCAGCTGTGGTGGGTTTAGCCCTGTTTCTGTACAGACACTCAATTTGGAAGACCCACTGTGGTCTGCACTTTTTCTCTTCACCTTGCCTTTCTCTTCAGCCTTTGATGTTGGAGGTTCAGGCTGTTGTTGTGAAGGCAAAGCATTTGAGGGATTTGCCTGTTTCCAGCCCCCACCACTGCACTGACTGGAGGGATTCAGCTCAGCCTTCCTTGGTTTAGGAAAACTTCAAGATTCACCTTTTCTCTTCATCCTAACCCAACTTCTGTCCATGCAGATGTCCTGCCCTTACACACTATGTCTCTGGTCCACCAGGAGAGACCCCTTCCCTTCCCTTCCCTTCCCTTCCCTTCCCTTCCCTTCCCTTCCTTCCTTCCCTTCCCTTCCCTTCCCTTCCCTTCCCTTCCCTTCCCTTCCCTTCCCTTCCCTTCCCTTCCCTTCCCTTCCCTTCCCTTCCCTTCCTTCCTTCCCTTCCCTTCCCTTCCTTCCTTCCCTTCCCTTCCCTTCCCTTCCCTTCCCTTCCCTTCCCTTCCTTCCCTTCCCTTCCCTTCCCTCTTGCTATCCACACCCATTTGTGGGTTTAGGTAATCAGGAATAAATGCCATAGGAATCACGTTCATGTGGCTGGAACATCTGTGTGATGCCTTGGAGATTTCTCACTTTGCTGCCTGTCTGTAGGAATAAATGCTATTAAAATGCAATTGGTTTTCAAAGGGCCTGAATTCTTAGTCATTTTATATTGGGATCCTTTGCTGTTCTTAGAAATTTTCTGCCTTTCCAACAGCCAGCAAGATGTCACAGGAACCACAAAATTCTAAGATGCACACATTTATGTTTCCAGGAGCTTGCTGGCTGTTACGGTACCCTGAGATATTCTCCCTGCTCTTCCTCCTCAGAGGCACAGCTGAGCTGCTTCAAGGACAAATATTCCAATTATAGACCAAGTGGGGAGCCCTCAGAGGCAGGTGTTAACATTCAGCTTACAGCTCCATCTTTTCCAGTGCCTCTTTTGAGGTTTCCAGGCGGCAGATGTAATCGCCACAGCTTCTCTTTCTGTCCACAGGTCTCGCTGTTCTCTGAATTCACATCACTGTCACCTCCTGGTAAAATGGGAAACATCTGAGTGACACCTCTGCAATAGGAGAGCAGGGATGGAGACATGACAGGTGCGTGGAGCACCCTGAGTTCATGGGAGAGCATGAGTGGTCACCCCAAAACCCACCACCAGATGAACTAAAGGTAGGGTTGCAAAGCTGATGGCTGAGGAGAGCAGCAAAGAGACTCGCTCCTCATCCCTGCTCAGCTGTTGGAGGACATCCCTGCATCACCCTCTCTGCTCTGCCACAGATGAGTTGGAATACCATGGATATATCACTTGTACCCATGGGACAGCCACAGGATCTGTATCAAGCACTCTCGCAATGAATGTCCCACCCTATCCTGTCCTATTCCTAAACTACCGTTTGTCAGGGGAAGAAGAGAGAAAATAAAAATGGTGTCAAAGACAACCAATCTTTTTTCATGGATCAGGGAACCCTAAGGATTAGTTCTTCTGTAGTAACTACTCCTGTAAATAGGCACCAGGTAAAAGCCCCTATCATTCATCAGCAATATTCTGTTCTGCCATCTTTTTCAGTTAACTTTTTCCATCACCAGGGATAGCAGTGCCAGGACTGAATGGACAAAATACCTGACAGGGAATAGGGCATAAGGAGAAATGAGTCCCAGTTTTAATACTGCTACCTCAGGGAAAACACTTTTCTGCTCCACTGTTTATTCTTCTACACTTTGTGTTTCTTGTCTATCCTGACTACAGGTGCTTTGCGACACACTCCATCTCCCAAAATTTGTTTGCAACAATTTCCCTGGGAGGGTGAAGAAGAACGTAAGAAGTGCTTAGTGTGCCATAAAATTATTTAGTAAATAACAGCCAGTTGTGAGTCACTGCCCTGTAACTCCATGTCTGGTTCTTGGTAAGTATTTTTATACACAACTAAGAGACATAAGAACCTACACCCCATCTTCAAAAGGAGGAACCTGAGGGTCTTGACTCACATGGAGTTAAAAATGCAATGGCTGAGGCAGGCAGATGTCCTGCCTCCCTGGATGGGGAGCATGAAGAGGACAGCTGGGAGCAGTCCCTGACTTCAGCTGTCCCGTTGTGTAGTGGCAACCACAAGTCCCTGAGCTCCCATTACCTCAAGCTTTTTAGTCCCTTCTGAAAACAGCTTCGTGTCTTAACACTTAAGAATTTACTTAATTTGACATTAAACTATCTGTTTAATTTGTTGAGTTAGTTTTGCCTTGATTATTTTTTCTGTATTTTATCTTTTTTATGGTATTGTTTCACAATATAAAAAGGTTTGCTGAGGAGCAGCTATGAATCAGCTTTGGTCTGCAGAGCACTTGAGAAGCACCCAGCTGTGGGGACAGCTTGATCTGTGATCACCTTGTGAGTGATGTGCCCCACTGCCCCTTCCTTTCTTCACCTGTTGTTCAACTTCATTCAGGCTTTGTCATAGCTCAGTGAAAAATCTTGGGCAATCCTGGCAAACACACATCACAGGAAGTGAGTTTTTTATACCCAAGAGCCATTTCCATACCTGATAATGTTGGTGGGACTCAAGCTCATGCTCTCAGGTCTCTTCCACTGGCTGTTTCAGCAATGCAAGCAAAACTGCTGTCAGGTGAGGTGGTAGCAGGAAGGGGGATAAAATGGGTTTGCCTTGGTGAGCATGAAGATCTGATAAGTGCAGCAGCTGGATCAGCCAGATGTTTCACCAGGTTCAGAGGATTGTTTGAAGAGGTAAGATGTGCAACCAGCATGTTCTTTCTCTCATCAAAGAGCTTTACATGTACCCCCAGAGATAATGGAGAAATTTTAAGCATTTGCATGTGATAATCTTCTCTGACCAATTAAACAAACCACCAGATTTTGTGTCCTCTATTGAAATGAGAATATCTGTGCAATGGTGCCAGCAGGAGGAAAAATTAGAAATTGGAAATGCACAGAAACATATGTTACAGTGAAAAAATGGGAGATATTCTGAAGGGGGCTGTGTCCAGGGGAAAAACCCATTTCTTATCCTCCACATATCCATGCCATCAAAGCAACATCACAGCCTGACTGGCAGGGCTCTACTTCTATGTGGTTGCCCAGCACAAACCCTTTACAGACAAAACTAGAGGTCCCAGGCCATCAAGTGCATTTCATTCTGGCAAAAACAACGGGGCTGCTTCTCCTGGGTCCCAGAACATTCCTCCTGCCTCTTCTCCTTAAAAGGCATCACCCACCTGGCCCGATTACGAACATGAACTCAGCAGCCTCACACTCACCCTTGCGTAGCAACTGCTGGATAGTGACAGATTTTCAGGGAATTGGTGGTTATCTGATACATAGTTGAGCAGCCACGTTCAAGGCTATAATTGATCCTTGCTCTCTTTTCTTTGCCACAAGCCCACCTGCTAACTGCAGCTCTTTCCATCAGGTTGTCCTCTAAAAAAACCAAGGGATTAATCTTGTGGCATAGCTCAAATTACACAGGAGTTATTTAGCAGAATAATATCTGTGCACTGAGCTAAAGAACCAACCTGGGAGTAAAAAAATCAAACAGGGCTGTTCTCTTAATGTTTAAAACCTAGAGAGATTGGTGTAACAGGCAACACAGAGGGCAGATTTGCATTTTTATTTTCATTTTGAAGGGGTTCTCTTGTGCTGTGACATGTGCTCCAGGCTAATGCTGCTTTACCTTAAACTGCTCCCCTCGGGTGAATTCTAACAGCTAACAACTCTCATGTTATTCCAGCTGTAGGCAAAATGTGTGGCACTGTGCTTTTTATTTGAAAAAGAAAGTCACACTGGTGCAAATAAATGAGACTGGAATCACTGATGCTGCAGATTATTTGCAGCTTGGGAAGTACATGAGGTTGAAAAAATACCTCATTTATGGGCAGGTCACAATGGAGGTTAAGACCTGAAATGGAGTCATTAGCCATGTTCTATAGCTATGTTTGGTAATGTTTCTTAAATTATTCTTTCTACAGAGATAAAATCACTGCTTTCTTTTCTCCCTTTTCTGGTTTTATGATCGCAGAATACATTAACATATATTCATTTTTTTGCACTTTTATAGTTGCCTTCACACGTTTATGAACACCAATGAATTTAACACAGAGGCACTTGGACACAGACAACGATTCACCAGCTTAGAGGTGAGGAAAAAGACCTGGGGGTAAATAGCAGGGGAGGAGAAAGTGGCTGGAAGCAGCTGAGAACACCAAGGAGAATCCAACCTGCTTCACAAAACTGCCCCCTGGATCTGCTGGCCACCAGCACATGACCCTGAACTTGGACATCAGGGCAAGAGAAATTCCTTAGGGAGGGAAAGATCATGAAAACATGGCCTGGGAATTGTAATCACTGCTTGACAGCCAGTTCTGCCAAACCCTGATGTCAGGGAAACACAGTGAGGGGGAAAATCCCCACTGGTCATGCTGCCACTTCTTGCCTCTGCATCCCCATGTGCAGAGTCCCTCTTTTCTCAGCTCTCTCTGAGAGTCTCAGGGAATTCTCACTAGGGGATCAAGCCTGCAATAACAGTGACCCATCTACATCACAAGGACAGTGCTTTTAGAAGAAAAAAGTGCTTATTTCTGACAGCCTTACCAACAAATTCACTGACAAAAGAGCTGTCTGTTGGACAGGAGGTTGCAAACATTAGAGCCTGAACTCAGCTATGATTACAAGGGACACTGCTGTGGTTGATATCACCTCAGTTCACAGCATCTGGGAGGTAAATTAAACCTGTGTTTGCAGAAGGGGCTGTGCATTCATATGCCCCTATAAGCCAGGGATGTATCGATTTTCCAGCTGGGGTAATTTCCAATTTAATGAATTACTACTAAAATGAGACGATAGAAGGTTTCTCCCACTCTTTGCAATCTCACACAAACACTGGGGCTCAGCTGGCCAGGCAGAATCAGTGAGATGCTGTGAAACAGAGCAGTTCTCCTGTTATACAGGTAGTTCTCCAAATTTTGAGAATTATTGCAGGTCAGATCTTCTCAGGACAAAGCAGAAAGGTACGTGGGCTGACACCCCAGATTGAGCACCTTCTCAAAGAGCTGTGCACAGAGGCCCTTGGAAGGGCCAGAGGGACTGGACAGACTTTAGGCAGCAGAACATATTTGACGCCATGTGGCGTCAAAATCCACGTGGCATTAGTAGCATTTATTCTTTAGCCATCATTTGTGAATTATTTGGGGTTGTAGCTAACGTGCCCTTGTTATTCCCTTCCCCCCACCCCCAAGTTTACGAAGTAATTTATGCATGTGTGGAGAGATTGACGTTTAATAGGATGTTGGAGAAATGGAATTAAAAATTTCAGGAAGGAAAATCAGATGGAAAATTGCATTTGATCTTTTAATTGAGACAAATAGGGAGAAATGAAGAGATGTCAAGGGATGATGTGGGGCTGACAGGGAAGTGGAGATAGAGGCACTTAAATATTGCATGAAGTTCTACAGATTTGTTTTACTTTGAAAAAAAAGAAAATACTGGAACTTTCTTCGAGTTTTAGATACTTTTCTGATAAATTTAATACCTGGTTTGGCTTTATTGATTTTTTGGTAGAAAATGCCAAATGTGCCAGATTTCCAGATAAAGTGTGTTTCTGATCTATGTGTTGGGTTCCCCTGTTGTCATTGCAACATCTGTCACATCACAGAACACATCTGCTCCCTGGTCAGTGACAAATGTGCTCATAGCTGCTAGAAGATTGTTCTTGCTTAAAACATTCTCTCACCTTTCATAAAGTACTCAGTTACATCCTGGGGAGGTTTAGAGAAATAATGTCTGTAATTTTATCAAATCTGGTTTGTACTTGTTTTGCTTAGAGTGCCCTTTTTGCCCTAAATTTGGACTATGCCTGAAAAGTTTTGGATTTTCCTAAATACAACATTTCTTAAAAAAACCCCAAAACCTCCTGGACAAATTTGGTTTTCTGCTATTTTTCTTTTCAGATTATAGCACACCTTTGTTTTATTCTTCCTTTTGTCCTAGTAAGCCCAGTATTATGCGGTTACTGTAAAGTCACAGATGACAGAGCTTGTCACCCTCTTTCTCTGCCTCAGAGTTAGATGTCTAGTGAAAGCTAAGTTCAGCCTTTTGCCCCTTCCTAGAGAGCATGGGATAAACTGCCAGCTGGGTCCCTCTCTGCCCACTGTAAAACGAGCCCAGATCAGCTCCAGTGAGTACCTGACTCTCAAATGGCTGAAATTGCATCAGATGATTTGCACCCAGAGTGACTGGAAGAGAAATGAGACACAGGCAAACAGATGATTGCAAGAAAGCTGAAAAGAAAATGCAGATTATCATAAAATCTATGTGACATTGAGTGACAAGTGAAGAACAAAGGGACTTGGAAGGAAGATGAAAAAGGGAAAGATAAGGAAGAGAATTGAAATTTCAAGCATTTTAATAGATCAATATCAATAGCTTAAATTATTGATCTTTTTCAGTAAAAAAATCATGATTTCTCATAAGGCTACCTTCATTTTAGGACTCATTTCTATCTTTTTTAAATCTCTAATATATGTTGCAAAATAAATGAAACCCCTGCATCTACCAAAATAGACTCTGTCATCACCAACAGCTTCCTCTGTATTTCTCTGCTTCTCCTTTCCAGCTTCAGCTGTTGTCATCTGCCTTCTCACACGCTCTGTGCTGCTTTCCCTGGTTCCAGATGGCCAGAGACAAGACAGGCAGGCAACACAGCCCAGGCACTGTGGGCAGCCCCAGCAGCCTGTAGAAGAGAAAATCCGTTTTTCTCTTTCTGGGACCTTCCTGTTGCATGTTTCCTGACTATGCAGGACATGGTGTAGCCGATATATTAGCCCTTATACAAGTGGCTGTATGGATAAGCCTGTCCAGCTGCTTGTTCCTGCAGAATGGAGCATGGCCTTGTGTGCTTACATTTTCCCAGAGCTTCTCTCCAGGGCACACAATGCACAACTTCCATTTTAACTGTTCTGACTGGTGACAGAATGACCTCAGTGTTACTGTAAGCTGTAATAATAAGTAAAAAATATTCGTGTTGGGAGGGCCCTTGTCCTTGTAACCACTGCTCCACTGGTTCCCATTCTTGGTTTTCCCAAGGTGGTAGTAGATTTTCAAGAAGTTCTATCATTTAAAAGGTCACTGGATGAAAGGTTCAACTTGTAGATGTATATGCGAGTCTGGAACACTAAGTACAAAGCAGGTTCCGAGTCCTGTAGAGGAAATGTGAGCAAGTTGGACATGATTTCAGGTTGTGCCAACAAAACAAAAAAAAATATTCCTATCAGTGTTCTGACTTGCCATCTTTCATAGTACTATGAAATTGGAAGCTGAAAGAAAAATAGGGAACTTTGGAAGTCACTAGTAGCTATTACGGGAAGTGGTATAGATGTAGTCAAATAAATGTGTCCCACTTCCAACATTCTAATATATTTTGTCATCTTTCTGGAAGAGGTGAGAGAATATAATGGAAATTAGGTTTCATTTTCCATTGTTCATTTCTAGCAGTTCTAGTAATATCTGCAGAAAACCTGCTAATCCCAGCTACACACCCACAGAGAGACTGATATTAGAAGCACATCTAAAAATATTTCAAGCCAACCCACAGGTTATATTAGCATTATGATACCTCCTACAGATGCTAAGATAGGGCACACTGGGGTAGTCCTTGAATAAATATTGCTGAAAAAAGGTGCTTGTGCCACACCACTGACAGCCCCAGTGCCCAGGAGAGGTTAAAGATGAGCAAGGATTAAGAAGCAGTGTCCAAACTGGAGTCAGACTCCTTAGAGTTGAAAATAAAATCCATTTCTAAATGCACTTTCCCTGTGGCACACTGGGCCAAGTTGCCTACTCTGTTACATTCATAAATGCTTTACGTCAGTCCGCCATAAAGTGCTTTACCCATATCTTCTTCCCTTTGAAATGGATATAAACCCAAATACCAGTGGATCCCTGCAAAGGATCTTTGGCCATTTCTGCTGGCTTTGTAACTTCTGATGTCCCGATGAGATCAGCCATGACTGATTTGATTTGGTGCTAACACGCTGTGTTGCCATGACTCTTCCTTTTGCAAACCCTTTTCTTCTTTTCCCAAAGTCAAATATGGAAAAGCTGTGACAGCAGCATGAGCAAAAGGATATTGGAAATAATCCTCTTCATTCAGCCTGCATGCGAGATTTAGTGGTGCAGTAGCATTGCAAGGATGATTTCCACGCATCTGATAACACTGTGACACCCTATAATAAAACATACACCTTCTGTTTCATTTTATCCATTTAAGCTCTTTGAGCAACCAGCAGTTGTTGAGTTCCCCACTCCTGCTATTAATAGTCAGGGCAAACCACTCTGCCTACTTAGATTTATTACATTTTAACTAATCTTGATTGAAGTCTTCGTATGTAAGGGCTCCAGGGCAGTCACTCACCAGGGTTACACACAACATACACTCACACACAGTTTACCCTGAAATTAGATCATTAGATGTCACATAATAACCATTTAATGTGAAAAAACCAGGTTTTGGTTTCCCCTTTTCCTTATGAAACCTGGACAACTGAACACAAGGATCGCTTCTTTCACCATGATGGATGTATTCTGGAATTTTACCCATGTGAAAATCCCTCTGAAGTCTGTGGGGAGATTTCCCTGAGTAGGAAAACTTGTGCAACTCCACACGTTTTGCCTATACCACATAGCCATGATTCAAAAGACATCACACGCAGGAAAGCAGAGAAATTCCTCCCTGGTGCTCCATATTTTGTGCTCAATATTTTCTATGATCGATTTAATGTTGCAGGATTTGTTAGTGACATGTGAAAACCTGCTCAGGGGAAAATTTGTGGTGCAGTTTCTCAGCTGCAAGATGAGATCTAACAAGCCCCATGTACATATTGAATAGGGATGATGTAAAGGACGATGCTCTCCCCATGGCAAAGGGGGTTTGGAGGCTGCCATGTCCCTCTGTCCTTCCTTCTTCCCCCAGGACAGTAGGAGTAAGCTGGGTGCCTGGCTGAGAAAGGACTTCTGAACACACTCTGAACACTTTGATTTAAATGCAACCTTGCTGCTTCTGCATCCAAAATATTTTGTTGAATTTTCATATTTCGGTTTCTGCTACTCCAATAAAAAGTCATTCATGCTCACTTCCTAAGTGATATATCAATGTTAAATGTTTCTCTGAGAAACATCCAAAACCAAAAAATAATGAAATGAAATGAAATGAAATGAAATGAAATGAAATGAAATAAAATAAAATAAAATAAAATAAAATAATAAATAAAATACATCCCATTCTGGGCAGGAGCATCACCATTCTTAGATTCAACCCACCATGAGTATTTCCACGAACTGAATTTGCCAGTGAATGAGCTACACACCAGCAAGGCACCCTGACTGCCCACAGCCCTCTCTGGGTAAGCTAGGCAAACTTGGGAGCTCCTGCTCCAGGAGAAAAGGCTGCCAGCCTTTAAAAACCCTCAAGATACATCTTATTTTGCCTGAAACTGATTTGCTCTGGATGTCTGCTGCAACTGGTGCTGGGGGCAAGCATTGGGGTTGGGTTAGCAAGAGTAAGATAAACCTCTTGGGTTTTTAAATATTGTCTTTGATGTGCCTGCAGCTGGTGATCTGCAGCTTGGGAAGGGCACAGGGTCTGTCCCAGCTGAGAACATGCAGGAGTCTGGCCAAGATGCAGTGGGCAGGGGTGGAGAAACTGCACAGTGCAGGGAGGGTACAGCAGCAGTGCTGGATGCAGTCAGCTCCTGGAAGAAACACTGTAAAGGAAATCTGATGGGTTCAGAACACGTGGGGCTGCCTGACCACATAAAAACCTCCTCCACCTCTAGCACACAGCAGGTCCAAGTTGTCCAGGGTGTATTCAGTGCATTCACCACATGCTGCACGTACAACCTGAAGGTGACCAAGGCCAGGCTCTGGGGTTTGGGGATGCTGTCAGCACTGTAGGCTGGTGTGAGAGAGTGCACATGTACTGCAGAGACCCTCTCATATATTTCTGGAAACTATGAAGGAACCTGGCCATTGCCAAAACTCTGCATTTTGGGGAGGGACAGCAAGAGACTGATAAGATACTGTTTTCTTGACAGTTCAGCAAAAATCTCAGGGGAATGAAAACTGGGGAGGGGTTTGTTCTGTCTGAAGTTTGGCAATGGGCTGTGGCTCAAACAGGGACTTTCAACCTATTAAAGCCCTCCTATTGTGTGGGCCCAGGACAGAAGTGACAATTTGTTTCCTCTTGCTTCCTTCCTGTGGCACTTTGGGGTTTCTGGCCTTCCACTGGAAATTTTGGGTGTTGAGGACAGCCCTGATCCTGCACTGTGTGGTGCGGACATGTAGAGGCAGCATGGAAGAGCTGTGATGCTCACAGGGTTGAGGACCTGGACTGGATGATGCCAAAGGTCTTCCCATCCTGCTTTAGGTGATATCTTCTGCTTTGAACCACTGCTTTGACCCACAAGCTCAAGGATGAACTTTTGTGCTGCTCTAATGTAGGAAACAGGTAGAAATTTCCCCCTTTTACTGGTATTTCTGTCCCCAGTTGTGCAGTGATCTCCATCTGCCTGCACAGAGAAGGAGCCTTTCATGGAGAGCTGGTGACTGGTGGCATTTTTTCTCAAGAACAACATCAAAGGGAGATGTGGTAGTCAGTGTTAGGTGTGGAAAGGTGATGTGGACACTGCCTCAGTGCTTGCATGGATGCTTTTAAAGAGACCAAACTGTGTGTTTCAGAGATGTCTAGAGCAGCACAGTGTGTTTGGCTTGTGATGCTGGCACACAGCACACAGAGCTACAGGGACCTCTGCATACCCCCTTGAATCCTAAAAACATCAGCTGCAGGGGATTTGCATCTCATGTCTTTCTTGGCACACACAGGATCTCCCCACCCCCAGCAACCAAAGAATCCATCCCCTATCAGACTTTGCCATAATATGTAATGCAGATCAGCATTCCCATCAGGGAAACCTAAACACTTTTGTAAACAATTTCATAAAGAGATGCTTCTCTGAGCACACATAAAGCAGAATCTGGAAAAAGAGATACAATGCAGTGACAAATCCATCCATCACCAGCAATGTATTTGGGAAATTTTATGTCTTTTTCTGTCTCACCTATTGCAAAACTCTGTATCTTATCTCGTGTTCTAAACAGTGTCCAGATTTCCTCTGTAAATCATTTTTAATTCACTGCCATCACTTTGTGACTGTTAATGACACTATTTACAAGACATTTTTACAGTTACCAGCAGCTTGATATATGTATATATTCCAGTGAAAAAAATAATTGAGCAGCCAAGCAAAGCACGAAGATTAAAGTGCTGTTTTAAGACTATTGAGGCACAGCAGGGATGGAAGAAAATTTTGGTGGGAGAAAGAGAGAAATCTCAGAGGACACTTTGGAACAAAGACTTGGGGCCATGACTGTGGTTTCTGCTGTTTTCTGTCAGCTGGGAAACCCTCTCCTTTTCCCTGGGTGTGGATTTTCCTGAACCATGGTGACTGCAATGTGTTTTCCCAGGGGTTTGCATTGAAGGCAGGAGCCCATGGAGCAGTGCTGGGGAGGCAGACATTGTTCCTTCACCCTTTTCCCAGCTGATGGGATGCCCAGATCTAGGATGGAGTACTCATCCTCATCCCAGCCTGCAGGGATTTGCCAGCAGTGCTGAACCCACAGGAAAACCAGACCTTGGCAAGAGTTGAGCACAGCAAAAGCCCTCCCTGAGATTCATTCCTGGGCTGACCTCAGCATGAAGTTGGCCCATAGCAAGGAAATGTGTGTGGGAGAGCAGGCAGGGAAGGGAAGCATGGCTGTGAGGAAGGGGAGAGGCTGGGATGGAATATCCATGATCACCAAGAGCCTGAAGGAAAAGCTCCAGTGGTAAGCAATGGGTACTGAGGTGTGCAAGCTGGACTGAATCTTCTAAATGCTGGGGAAAGGATTTTGCAATACAGGAGAAAGTGCAATCAAGACCTGGCAGGAGTGTGGTGTTCAAGCCGTGCTTCTTTGATCTGCTGTGGCCAAAGTACATCAAAAAGAAAAACCCTGTTTAAAAGAAAATAAAGGGCTTAACAGAGCGTATCAATTCTATAATGACAATACTTATAAAACCATCTGCTGCTCTCCTATGTCTCACTTAGTCACGAGCAATTACTTGGTGCATTTTATTTTCTAAAGAGCAAGAAGTTCCCTGCAGAAAGCAAACTAGAAGCTGCTGCTTGGGAGAAGCTGCTATGAAGTGAAGCAGTTGTTGAAACCCCTGCTGTGAGCCAGCACATCAAGGAAAAAGAGCATTTCACTCAGCTTTTCCTCCCAGGAACCATTTTGGAGGAAACCTTCATCATGAAGCCAGAGTGTGCTCCCAGCTCAGGCCCACTCTTTTTAAACATCACCCCAGGCTTTGCAGAGGGCTTGGGTGGGCTCTGTCAAGCCTGGCGTGACAGGAATTCCTCAAAAATTATCTGCATGCCCCCCTTGAGCCCCCTCATGCTTGTGCTCCCCCCACCCTGGGGAGGCAGGAGGACTTTGTGAGGCTGTCATGGTCCAGACAGACTTGAAGCAGCCCCACAGGGGTGATTGATGGGCACTGTGGTGGTGGGAGCACTGAAAATAATCCCACCACATGTTTCCCAGTAGCACCTGGCAGCCAACCAGAAGACAGCACTAGCATTTCCTAAATACTGGAAAAATGACTGTCACCGCAGATGCCTCGCTAAATATAATCCTGGTGATGTGGCAGCCTGTGAAAGGCTGGAGAGGGTCTGCTACCCAGGACATGCATACAGCTCTGGTCCCATCTGAGCCCTGGCTGCCATCCCTGCACTGCAAGGTCTCCAGCACTGCTCATGGAACAGGCTTGGAAGTCACAGACCTGATGAGGAAGTGTCACTCATGGCATAGGTGCCAATAAAACACTGGAAATTAAATATGCAGAGCTATCTGAGCAAAGCAGGCTCCTGCTGTCCATGGCCAGGAGGTATGATTTAGGGTGTTTCTCCATATTTTAGTCTCTCTGGGAGGTGTTTTTCCCCCTTTGAGGCCAGGGATTTGGGAGCATAGGGTCCTCCATGGTGCCTGCAGAGGGACCCAGGCAAGGCCATACATGTGGCACACAGGTGAGAGCTGGGCAGCTCGGACACCTAAAATTTCCTGGCTCCTTGGAGTGTTTTCACAGAGCAAAGTGCTAACCCAGCTGGAGTAGTGGAACACAGTGTTTAATTTTTAAAGGAGGTGGGGATTACCCTCCTCAGTGTGGCCCTCTCCCCTTTTCCCCCTGGCCTCAGCACAGGGATTAATTTCCCAGCAGAGTCCAGTGGTTCCTCGGGTGACAGCACTGCCAAGCATCAGTCCTGGGAGCTGCTCTGGATTATGTTACAGGGCGAGTCAAGGGGCAGCACTGCCAGTGTTTGCTTTAGCAGCTTGCTGGGCCACCAGATGCATCCACAGACGTGGTTCTGACTCTGATACCTGAGTCTCATTTTTCCAAGCTGGCTTTTGTAGGAGGGAGTAGAGTTGAAGCGACCTCTTGGGTCATTCGTGAAATCTGGGCTCTGGGACAAGCCCTGGCCAAGGTGTTTCATGCTTGTGAGACTCAGAGGCATCACTTTCAGGGCCAAAATGTTAAAAAACAAGCCTAGATTTGTGCTTCGAAGACAGGAGAGTTTGTTTGCAGAGGTTTCATTTCTCTCCAGCCTGCTATCACCCCCCAGCATGAGAAGTATCAGCCCTGAGCTGCTCAGCTGCAGACACAGCCTTAAGGAGCTGTGTCATGAATGCTACCAGGTGAGAGCCAAGGGGCAGAAATCAGAATTTTAAATGAATGGTATTTTTATTTGCTGCTTACTCCCACCATGGGACTCGTGAGCCATGAGGAGTGGACAAGAGTGGTGGAGGAGAGCCTTCCAATTTGGGAGAACCGAAATCCCCAAAAAAGAGGAGTTGCTAGCCAAGACATGAGAGCCCGGGTGAGGCTGAAGAGGAAGGTGGGCACAGTAAAATCTGCAATCTGTCTTCATCTAACTCACAGGAGGAAGACGGCACTGAAAGTATCATGCCTGCTTTCACCTGATTTATTCAGGTCCCCAGCACGGCGGGGGTTCTCCTATTACCTGTGCTTGATAAAGCTCATGTCATGGCATCCTTGCAAGAGATGTACTAGCAGTGTTCTGACATGGAAAACGCGACAGATAAGGAAAAAACCCTCCCCAAAACAAATTTTAAAAGTACTTTCCTGGTTTTGTACTCTAGGAAATTATGGGAATGTCTTCTGGCCTCAGTTTAATTTCAGCAATGCAGAAGGAGCATCTGAGTGGGAGATTAGTTTTTCTGGATTTGGCCTTGTCACAGAATCACAGAATCTGAGCTGTATGAAGCTGCAAGTTACCTTTTTACCGCTCTTATTAATGAGCAGAATTAAAAAAAAAAATAGAAACAGCAGAATAGAATGAAAATGTAAACTCTAGGCTATGTCCTTTCTGTATGTTTGCAGAATGCCTGCTAGAGCAAGATCAGGGATCCTGAAAACTTATCAGACAAAGTTAACAAAGGAAAGCAACTGCAGAAGTCCATCTCAAATCCATCATGTAACATGCTGGCAAAAGGGGATTTTGGAAATTGTTATCTGAAGCTGCCATCTTCTAGATGCAGCTCCCCACATGCAGTTCTAATGACTCTTGGGAAATTCTCTCTTGTCCCCTTTTTTAAATTATTCAGGCTTCAGCCAATTGAGATGAACAATTAATTTCCAGCCCAAGGAGCCCAGGGTTTCAGACTTGCAGGTGTTCTCTCTAATAGGAGCTGTCATAGGAACGGTTCCTACAGCAGAGTAGGTAAACAAACGGATATAGAACACAGTCCTCCAAAGGACAGCTGGTGAGAAAAGCTGGGAGGGCAGAAGTGTCATTTAAACAAAAATAGCTAATTTGGGATCTCCTGCACAGGATCCTTGTGAGTTGCCAGTGTTTGACCATATTTGAGCATATGGTTATGGCTGATCCATTTTTGTCTCCAGCATCGTCTATACAACCCAGAATGCAGCACGTGAATTTTTTGATGCAATGAAATGTGCAGAAGCAATCTCAGTGAAGGGATGTGCAGCTTCACCAGCACTGCCTGCCTTTCTGGGTTTCCTTTTTTGCCGTGTGCTTCCCTCCAGCCTGGCTGTCTGTGCCCACCTGTTGCCTCTGCTCTTGTTTCGATTGTTCCCTGCTTCAGGACGGGAAGAGTTATCTTCCCATGGGGGCACTTGTGCAGGGTCTTAAAGCTCTGACATTATATGTAACGGTCTCCTATAGCACTATGGAAATATTTAGGAGCTTTCTGGAGTGATTAACCTATAAAGCTCTGTCTGAAGGTTCATAAAAAAGCGTGTGCTCACACACACGTGCAGACTGCCTGGCATTTTGTGACCCCTGGAGGATGGGAAGTGCTGGGGTGTGACCAGCAGGCATGGGGCTGGGTGTGGGGGCTGCTGAGGGACACATCCTGTCCACAGTAACACCTCCTGCCAGTCCCTGGGCTCAGCTGTGTGGCCATTCCTGGAGCTTGGTGTGGTGCTCCTCACAGGGCCTCACAGTGTGAGCAGCATGAGGCATATGGAGTCAGCAGCTCCTGATCCAGAGGGAAGAGTGGGGCTTTTGGGAGTGAAACACTCAGCTGAAGTGTGAGGGATGAAATTCTGTCCCTTTTTCAGCACGCCATAGGGAAAATCCCCTTTTCAGCACGCCATAGGGAGCAAGGCCCTGAGAGGGCCTCACCCTCACGTCTGTTCTGCCATCCTCCACCTCATCTCCTGCCAGTCTATCCTGCAGAGCTATTTGTGTTTCACACCCATGCTTGTGACATGTGGTGGAGTTGGACTCGATCCTTGCAGGTTCCTTTCAACTCAGGATGTTCTGTGGTGGAGCAGTGAGCACAGAAATGGGGCCTTCAGGCCTCCTTCCTGGTTCCTCCCTGTCTCCTGAACAGCTGCTCTGCAGGCTATGGGAGCCAAAGTCTCCTGGCAAATCAGCTGATCTGGGCTCTTTGAGACTTCATCACAGCAAATCTCATATCCTATGAGGAGATTTCCCAGGATTCTCCTTGAGGATTTCTCTTGAAGACGCTCTCAGGTGGTTTTGGAAGAGCTCTGGGTCTCTCTGCTTCAGCTCCCCTCCAGTGGGATGCTGGTTCCTGAGAGGCGTTAGAGGGCATGAAGCAAAATCAGCTGATCAAAAAGGTCCCCTTATCTTCATAGTCACCTTCTTTAGGAAGGCCTGTTCTGTGTCTTCCCTTGCATTCAGGTTTTAGCAAAGTTAGCAGGCACCTCAGGAGACATTAGGATTTTAATATTCATGCACTTCCCTAATTGTTCACTTCCCAGTGCCTTCTCTTCCTGCCAGGAGGTGAAAATGTTACTTGCCTAAAGCCAGATTCTTCCAGCTCCCTGACTAATTTTCCTACAAATTTTGCAGCCAAAGCAGTTGGCTGGTAGACCTGTTCAACACTTAAATTGTACCTGGGGTGAATTTTGCCTCCCTAGCTCCAGGTGCCTCCATCTAGCTGGTTACCCTCTAGCTTGCTGCTGTCTTTTTAGAGTCAATGGCCTCAAATGGGATCTATCTCATGATAAAAATGTGCCCAAAATCAATTTCAGCCATCCTTTATTCTGCGTTATGTGGCTGTGGAGGGAGCTCTGATAAGACAGTAGTGGTGCGAATATCTAAAATGCTGTGGTGAATACTACTCTAGTGCCACGGATGCTGTTCTCTAGTAATTAAAGATGCTTACAAAGAACATAAGAAATTATGAAAAATCCCCAGCTGCACTGAGAAAAGTCATCAAACGTCTTTAATTTAGTGGGACTTTGGCACATGTCAAAAGACAGCCACCTAGTGAGCCTCCCTCCTGAATAAGGAGACACTAAACACCAGGGCCTTTTGAATGGAGCATTAGTGTTTATTTTAGGTCTTCAGGTTATGCTTTTGCTATATGGTTGTCCAATGCACTGGAGACTGTGAGTCTGCAGATTACACACATGCACAGACACACAACTGCTTTGCAAACTATCAATTACAGCACTAAAAAAGAAAGTTCGATATCTGCTAAGACACCCAGCTGAAGAAAAAAAAAAGGAAAAAAGGAGAAAAAAGGAAAAAGAAAAAGAAAAAAAAAAAAAAAAGGAAGCACAGAAGTGGCTAGAGAGCTGTCCAGAAGTAGTAAATGAGGTTTTTAAGCTAAGTTTGAAGACTAGCTGCAACTTGCCACACAGGAAAAAACAGAAGACAAAAGCACCATTATGCTTTCTTAAAAATATAAGAGTACAGCACACACATTCCCTGACAAGGTCATTAAACATGGGTTCAGAGACCCACAGCAGCATATGCCCAGGTACAATGGGTGTTTACTCTTTGAATGAGCGAGGTGCTGGTATGCATAGGGGTTACTGTCGCCTGAAGAATATCGTTTTTGGCCCCGTGTGGATCATAACTGCTTTGTTTGGTTAGTGCAGAGAAATGCAGCTAAACCCTCCCCTTCAGATATCTAATTTGTTTGGAATGACAGGCATGTCCTGACTAAAAATTAATTCTGCCAGGTGATATAACTTGTTTGAATTCGCAGGAATTTGCCATTTGGAAAAAGGAAAAAGGGAAGGCATTTAATTAGGGATGGAGTTAAAGCAGCTAATTTGATCTTTCTATGGAAAAAAAAATAAATTACAGGTTAAAAATGAAGGCTGTGTGCTCTGGGAGAGGCATGCTCCCTCCTTGCAGGTATGCTTTGATGAGGCTTCTTCTCCTGCTGAGAAACACAGAGCACGTTTCTGTGGAAGCAATAACTTTATTGTGCTGTTTGTTGTCCTGCCTCTGACTCTGAGCAGATGGCCCAGCCATGCCAGGTGTTTATCCAGGGGGCTTCACTCTGGCATTGGGCTCTTTGTGGCATGTGGCACATCACCCACACGGAGGGGAAAAGCAAAGCTGTGGCAAGGGGAGCCCACCTGCATCTCCAGGGCTTCCCATCCCTTGCACTGCCTCAGCTCAGCGTGTCCCCTCTCCTTCCCAGGCAGGAGACTCCCTACACTCCTTCCTTTTGCCTGGATCCGGGCAATCCCTTTTACTCATAGTGTTTTATCACACCAAACCCCTGTGGCACAGCCCCTGTGACAGAAATGGTGTGGCAGGGAGCCAGAGGCAGGTGGGCACAGTGCCACCACGGTCCAGGCTGGCCCAAGCATTGTCATGAGACCACTGCCCACAGCTTTGCTGTGCCCTGGAGAGCCCCAGGGCAGCCTCGAAGGAGCATCTGTGTTTTCTACATTCCTCAAAGCTATCTCAGCCCATGCCCAGATACAGAACGAGCCTTGCAGATCGGTTTGACCTGCAGCCCACAGAAACCCCAGCAAATTTCCTGTTGACTTCCAGCACTGCAGATCATTAATAGCACCAAGGACATATCCCAGCAGAAATGGCTTTTGGGCTTCCTCCTTCTTGGGGAGGTCTGGGACTCCATTTCTCCTTCTGCCTTCTGTGGGACACCCAGCCCAGGAGCATGAATCAAGAGAGCTTCGTCACCCTCCACATCGGAGTGGTTCAAATGCAGACGGGTTGAGACTCACCCTTCCCCTGGCCATGAGCAGACGGTCTAGACCACTAAAACCACATTTTCTGGAAGTAGGTTCTCAGATGGAGTCACTTCCGGACAGGGCTCTTTGTCTTTTATCAGGAGGAGCGTAATCAGAAAGAAAAGCGAATTACTTACTGGAGGGAGGTTTTTTTCTTAAATCTTTTCTCTTTTTATATTAATGTCCCTCCAGTTTATTACTCATCTGTGGCTTTTTTACAAGTTGTCTTTCAGGTGAGGCGCAGTGAAGTGGTGTTACATTCCATACATGTAGGGGCTTAGCTGCAGTTTCATTGTGTATTCAACCCTATAATTAAGACTCAGATGGAAGACTTTATGCCTCTAAAGCAAAGAAATTCTAGGTTTCTTGGCAAAACATTTGGCTGAGTACACAGAGAGCACCTTAAGTACTTAAATGGTCTCTACGTGAGGAAATCTGATGCCAGAAATGATGTACCTTAAAGGCAGGCTGTTGGGAAAAGGCAAACAAACCAGTGCTAAAACGCTTGATGTCTCAAGGTGCATTCTTCCTGAGTATTATTTTTTCTTGGAACATGCTCTGTGAGAGGAACTGTGCTCTCAAAGACGACTTGTTGCTGGCACCGGATTAACGTGAGCTACATAAGGTGTGGGAGTCAGCAAAAACCACCCGGCTGGATCTTAATAAATTATGAGGGACTCGACCATCGCCTTTAAGCAAATCAATATAGTGCTGCTGTGGTGTGCCAACAGCCAGAAATACTCCATGGGAGGAAGCCAGCATTTTTCTTAGGGCATGTCCATGCATGGCTGCAGTGCCTGGTTCCTTCAAGGGGAAGGAGGAAAACCACGGGATTGTGGGATGAGGCGCATGGCAGGGTAGGTTCTTCATGAGCGTGGGGCGTTGGCACAGAAGGGCTTTACCCATGAGAAAATCCCTGCAGGGAAAAGGGGAAGTGTGTCTCCTTCAGCCCAGGGCTCTTCACTCTGCAAGGGACAGCCAAAGGCTCTGCCGCTGCCTGGGGATGGGCTGGGGCAGTCGCAGGCAGGAGGAGATGCTCTGCTCTTGCCAGTGGTGTTTTCCACCTGGGCATGAACTCCTCATCTTCCCCTGCCTCTCGTCTCTGCGTGCCACCCTGCAGCCTTGCTGCATCCCCCAGGGCCTGCTGGTCTGCAAACACTGCTGGAAGAAAGGCTTTGGAGCTGGGGGGCAGCACAGCAGCCCTCTGACCCACCTCTCCAAGAAACCTGGTATTTTATTTTTTGCCTCCTGCTGGAAGTCCATGCCACTCAGCATGGACTCTGAAGCTGGAATTGTTAGGTGGAAAGAAGGACACAGTCATTCGACTCAGGAGTGTCACCCACCTTTTGCTCAGACACCTGGGTGGAGCAACATGGGCTCACAGCCTTACTGGCCACCACTGGGATAATAAAAGGCAGCAAGAATATTAATACTCACAGTAATGGAGTCTGGTTCACGCAGATATTCTTGCAGCAGTTGGTTTCAAAATACTACAAAAAGGGATCAATAACTTTTTTTTTATAGATGGAGAAACAGTGGCACAGAGCGGTGACCTTGTCACTGCCATCCAGCTGGCTGCCAGCAGAGCCAGCAGCAGAATTTCATTCTCAGCCCGTGCTTTCCTCTGCCTAAAACAAACTCAGCTTTGCCAGTTTGACTTTTCACTGTGCCATTCTAAAATTTGGCAGAGAAAGGTCCATGTATCCTCCACTCACCTCCCCTGTGTTTGGAGCCTATCAAATGCTAAATAAAACAGCAGAACCAGGGCAATAAAGATTTCTATCAATGGGGACCTCCCACTGCACAAGGAATGTATTTAGTTTGACCTTCAAAAGTAAGCATTTTGCCAAAAGTCTGCCCGAGCTTTTTAGGGGTATTTGTGCTTCTTTCAAGGAGATGGTCTGCATATCAGATGAGCCAGAATCTTTTGGGATGTGCAAATTACAACAGCCTTTTTTTTTTGTTATTAGGCATCAGAGTAAATAAGAATAAGCCCTACACAGAGCATCTTGTTGGGGCATACACTGTATATGCTCCAGGGCGCAAATATTTTACACACCCTCCCCTTTGATTTTTTTTAATGGAATATGCAAATTGTGCATGTTTCAGCTGGGTTTGTCTCTCTTTGATCTGACTGTTCTCCATCCTGGAATTTCTTGCAGCAGGGAAAAACTGAACTGAGATGTGCAGCTAAAGGGAATTTCACCCTGCGCTTTCTCCAAGAATGTCAGGAGCAGCAAACTCACTACAGGGACCTTGGGGGGTGGCAACAGCCTTGAAATAAAGCCTCTGCAAAGGAAAGGCCAGAGAGCACTGCTCCAGGCCATTGCAAAGGATGAACAAAAGGGTTTGGGTACCATCCCTGTGAGGATTCATCTACAAGTGGGACAGTTACACGAAAAAAAGCCATGATTTCCTCTGAATTGCAATGCCTGTTCTCATCATGGGGTGGTAGAGGCACTGATAGCTGGTCATGATGTGCGCAGCAGGGTGGAGAGCAGTGTTTGGCTCTCCTGCCCGAGCAAAAACCTACACCAGTCAAATCCCTGTCAGCACCTGCTCTCGGTGCTGTTATGTGTGTTATGTTAATGGCTCAGCCTGCTGCCTTCGACCAGCTCCTCTCAGCCCCACAGGGTCTTAAAAATAATCCAGGGTGCAAACTGTCTAGCGGCAGCACCTTCAGGTGTCCTGCTAAGCAGGACAGGAGCTGCTCCATCCATATCCAGCCACAGGAAAATGGTTTTAGAAAGCATAGCAGGGAGAAAGGCTGGGGTGAGAGCCACCTGCACCCAGCCAGGAGGGCGGGCAGGCAGAGGAGCGGTCAGCTGGAGCAAGAAGCGGTGCCTTGGCTACGCTGCCAAAACAGCTCCCGCCAGGGCTTGAATTACCGCCTTTGTGCAAACAGCCGCGCGGCCACTGCCACCAGCGCCCGTCTTTGATGGAGCAGATAGGGCTGAAAGGAAAACAGAGCGCGGAGAGAAAGCAACATATGGCGATAGGGGTGGATTTGCCGGGTGAAATGTGCTCCTCCTCCCGCTGGAGCAGGGGAAGTTTGGCCTCTGAGCACAGGGAGAGCAGAAGTGGAGCTCAGGGGACTGGACTGGAGGGGTGTTTTGGTACACAGGGAAATGAACTGATGAGGGAAGATATCCATGGCCAGAAAAACCATCCACCTGTATTCCAGGCTGTGCTGCAGCAAAACAAGCAGGTTCAGGAATTTAGAAGTTTTCAGAGATAACCATTTGAGCTGTCTGCAGAAAAATCTACTTATACTGGGGAAATGAGGGAAAGAGAGAGGGAGGGTGCCCTTCCTGAATTTGTAAAACATTCCTGTTTATTTCTGCTTGCCTGTGGGGGAGAGGGAAGCTTAATGAATCATCCCAGCCGCATAAAGAGCACAACTAAGATATTACCTGAGTGAGAAGAGAGCATTTTCATGGCTCATAAATGCTTATTGATTTGTCCTTTTCTATTTGTGTGCCTCTGCATTTCTGGGAGCACAAATGGAAAGAAAAGATGTATGAAAAAACCTCACAACACTATTAGCAGAGGTCTGACCCTCAGCCCCTTCATAGAGATTGTGGCCACTTGCCTCCAGCAATGGATTTGGTCCATCCTCTCCTGACAGAAGCAAACCAGCCCTGGCGTGTGGAGTCCTTGGCCTGAAGCAGTGCCCCTCTGCTCCCTACTGCCTCTCCCTTGCACACATTTGCCTTTCAGGCAAGTGCAGGACACTGCCAAGGGTCAGCTGGGGGGTAGCCAAGAGTTTGGCCTGCAGTGTCTCAGGGTTTATCAATAGGCTGTTGTTCAGCTTGGGATTCCTGAGCTCCTTAGTCACATCTTTGCAGGTAACTATAAATCACCTTCTGCAGAACCTGGGGTTTTGCAATACTTGGCCCTCTGCAATTTTGCCTCTTCTGCAAATAACAGGAGTGGCCATTTTTGCTCTACTTCAGACAGGCTTTCCAGTTACAGGCTCTGGGTTCACAAAGAATTAGTTGGGCTGATTCTCCTTCCTTGCTGAAGTTATTAAATTTCATTAAAAGCAGCTAGAAACACATTAAGTTTCTCTGTGCTCTTGTTTTTCCATATAAGGAATAGTTGCCAGTGGGCTGGAAAATTAGCAAAAGCATCCATAAAAGCATCACTAAACAGGCTCAGGAAAAGACTGGGAAGAGATTGCATACCTGGCCAAATGTACATCTCTGGTCAAGGCCACTGGTGGGTGGCCTTTCCCCTCAGGTGGGCTCAGTGGTGGCTGCTGGTTGAAGCCCTCCTGCTGTTGCTGTGACACTGATCAGTTGTGCAGAATCAGGTGATGTCTGGGGTCTCCCTTTCCCCCCACATCAGATCCCACCCACCTCTGCGGGTGATGGAGTCCCAGAGGGCAAACCCATCATCTACATTCTTCCCCTGTATTTCATGCTGTGCAGTTCTGCAGTGCAGCAGTTTGGCTGGGAGCAGGACAGCACACCCAAATGTGGGTCCCAGCAGTTTCAGCAGATGGTTTGGGAGTGCTGTGGCCATGGCAGGGCTCTGCCTGGGGCAGTGGCTCTGCCACCACTCCCTCTTGTGTTTTGGGATCAAGGGGATGTGCCAGCAGGGGACCAAAGGCTGAGCTGCTTTGTACCAACCACGGTGTCCACCAGCCTTGGGTGACAACAGTACCACCCCTGTCTCTGGGGTTTGGCTCTGGAGCAGCTCATCCAATGGCAAAGTATTCCCACTCCCTCAGCACTGAGCTAATTAGGACAGAAACAAGGGTATTGAAGGCTTTAGCATTTACTGCCTCATTTTTCACACAGGCTCCTTCCCTGTCTACAAATTGGCTAAAATCATGGAAAAACCCCACTCTGCTGCAGCAAACCATCAGCATGGCTGTCATGTCTCTGTGCCTGGCCCGTTCTGCCCATGGGAGCAGCTGCTGCATCGGCTGCTGAGGCTGCTCAGGGCTGGATTTATTTTTAAATTTGTTTTTTATTACGGGCGCAGTTTTGACTTTTCCACTTTTCAGGTTCACTCGCCATCTCGTCGGTGTCTCTGCCTCTCTGAGCTCACTTAATAATGCATGACAAGGGCTCGCTCTGCCTCAGCAGCAATAATGCAGCGCGTCCCCGCTCCGTGCGGGGTCAGGTTTCTGCCGCTCGGGAATTCGACAGATGGAAACGCTGGGATTCTTTCCATGGCCCTCCTGTGTCCCAGGCCCCCAGGATAGCAGAAGATTATTGGGGGCATATCCCAGCACAGTCGCAGGCATGGGAGAGGGAGGACCTACGGCGAGGGTGGCGGGGAGGAAGAGGGGATATGAGTCATTATTTTAATGAAACTGGTGAGGATGAGACCCTTTCCTCTGCCTGTGAAGGCAGTGCATTCATAATCATATTGCTAATTAAATCAGTTTGGCTTCTTTAACTGATTTTTTTCACTCTCATTACCCAGCTAATTAAAAAATTCAGACACAAGGCACCCTCACCTCCATCCTTAAACTGATGCTGGTGATTCCTCTCCTTTGTTTCCTCTGCTCCCCATCAGAAGCAGTTCTCTGTTCCAAGGGAGTCTGAAGATGATGTCCAAACACTGGGTCTGCCTCACCCAGCAGGGATGAGGCCATGATTACAAGCTCTGGTGCTTCTGCAGAACGTTGTGCTGCCACCCCTGAATCACTGCTGCTTTTAGATATTCACTTTTAGAGATGCAGGTCCATATGATCAGCCCTTCTCCTGTCTATGCAGGGGATGCAGCTTTCACATGAGTTCTTTTTGTGCCATTGGTCCACGGGTGCCAGCCTGATGCAGTAGAGGAGGAAAAGGACTTTTGCAAGCTGGTGTGGCGGTAGAGCAATGTATATTTTATTTTCCTAATCTGTGTTGTCTGTGAGAGCTAGGGTCTTCAGGTGATAGAAGACAGGACAGAAGAATGTGGATTAGGAAAAGCAAAAATGCACATGAGGTCACTGAAAAGAGGAGCAACTGAGAGGATGTCACAGCCAAATCAAAAAGATCAGAAATGACAGCTCATTTAAACAGGTTTGTCATACAAAAACAACGCACTAATTGCTGTTTTCTGTGTGATATGTCTTTGTCTCTCTATATTGAGAAGCCTGGATGGGAGCAGCAGTGTGCACAGGCCAGGGATATTGGGGTTTCAGGATAAAATGTCAGCCCATGTTTGACTATGCACAGATGAAGCCATCCTGGAAGGCCATGTGCTGAAACCACATTCATCCTTCAGCTCTGAGGCTGCCTCCCATCACCTCTTGCATTCATTGACATTGGGGTGTGACATTTTCTGACTTCAGCCCCAGTCCTTTCTATATGGGGAATGACCTTTATTCCCCCAGAATTCATTTTTCCATCCAAAAAACCAAAATCCCAGCTACCTTCCTGATTTCATTCCAGACTGAATAGCTACTTGTTTCAGCAAGGGCTGTCTGCATAGTAACAAAAATATTCATCATCATTACAGAGCAGGAAACATTGCAAGAGCCAAAGCTGGTTATACTTTAAAGTTATGTCAGCTGGCTGAAGCGGTCTCACAAAAATAATATTGCTATCAGAAATGATTGCTGGGATATGGAAACACCAGTGCATCAGAGTGTGGAGTTTTGGGGACCATTCAACTGCAGCTGCTTTTGGTGCAGAAAGGGTTGAAGAGGAACACATTTCTCAATGCCATGCAGTGCCAGTGCCTCCTGGGATGCCCAGTTTGGGCTGAGTGAGTGCAATGAGGGCAGGTTGCTGCCGCGGCTGGATGCATTCCTTCCGTCTTCTGCAGTGGCAACCCACATTTCACCACCTAATGCTGCCCCACACAGCAACAAAGCTGCCAAACATGGGACATCTATAGTGCAAATTCATTGATTTTTGTCTGTCTTGGCCAGGATGCATGATGCTGTGGCAGCTGTGGCAGCTGAGCATGCAGGAGCAGGAGCAGTGATGCTGTGGACACTGCTGCATCCCTGGTGCTCCATGGCCAGCAAAGCTGGGAGGGGAACGAGGGTGTGCAGTGAACTTTTGCATCCTCAGCTCCTGCTCAGAGTGGCAAGGAGGAGGTGGTGTGGCACAGCAGGGCTGTCTCAGTGCCTCTGGCTGGAGAGGGACAGCTGGCTGGCAGGGACACCAGGGACATCACCGTGGGGCAGAGTGACCCTCCCTTGACTCCGGGGAGGAGAGGCAGGGTATAACATGGAGCATCAGGCAGCCATATCATTTGACTTTATCCCTTTATGAGGCCACTTTATGGTCCCTGTCAATCCTGGATGACAAGATATGTAGATGGAAGCCAGCATTTGCTCCGTGTCTCAGTTTGCCTGCTCCAGCCAGGCTTAAAGTGCCTTGAGAACAGGGACAGAGACAGGCCCTGCACCAAAATATGTCACTGCTGGCTGACGCAATCCAGACAAGAGACAAGGGGACTTAAGACAGCTAATGAAAAATATGCCATGGGAGTCTCCTTTAAACCTTGCCTTCAGGCTTTTGGACTTAAAAATAACACACACACCGTTGGCCATTTATGTTTAGCTCACTGGGGGCTTTCTTTCCTGCAGGAATGCAAGGATTAGATGGTCTTCTCCGCTTGTGCGGTGACTCCAGCAGTGCCCCACAAAGTGATCATGTTCTTCTCTCCTAAAGCCCGGGCTGGATTGGCAGCAGTGGTGGAACAGCAGATGCATGAATGAGATTCCAGTGCTCCCTGTCCTGTCCTGGTGGGAAGGAGGACACTGCTGTGCAGCACAGGCTCTGGGATGGGCTGGACAAGGACCTGCAAGCCAAGGGAAGACTCCAAGAAGAATGTGGGTGACAATGAGATCTGTTCGGTAGGCAACAAACCCTACTGATTGCAAACCCCCGATTTCTGAGGGTCAGATCCAGCTTCATGGCTGAAATCGGTAACAAGTTGCCAGCAGGCTTCACTGCACTAAAGTGACTGGGAATGACAGCAGGAAGTGGCTGCAGAGTTTTGTTAATCAAAGAAGTGTTAGATGGGCAGCAGGTAGTGTTAGATAGGCAGTAGTTAGATGCAGCAAAATCATCAGAGTAGAGAGGTGTGACACTGGCTGGAAAATTGGCTGTGGCTGGGGATGTTGGGGGCTCACAAACCTCAGTCTGCCCTCAGAGCTGAGTTTGGGCTCCCTGCATGACATTAAAACAGTGTGTGGGATAAGACAAGTGACTGGTACAGTGCTGGCTCTGCTCCAGTCCCTCCGCAGGACAGACCTGAGGCTGGGAGATGCAGCCCCTGGGTCTAGGCAGGAACTTGCTCTGTGATTGAGGAGTGACTGTAAGTGTGCAGTCCCAAGGAACAACCCCTCAGCCTGAGGAGACAGAGAAACTGAATTCAACCTCCTTCTGCCTCATGAAGAAGAGGTTTCCCAAAACGGGCAGCTCATTGCTGGACACCCTGGGCAGGAGCCAGTGCATCATACAGGGAGCACAACCAGGTTTCAGACCCTTAGCTGCTGCCAGCACCTCCAGGTCTCTCTGGTAGCCACCTTGGGGCCTGGAGGGCTGTCATTAGCCAGCCCAATGACACATTTTCTTATTTATTATTTTGATTAAGCCCTTTTTTTTGTCATGTAACAACTTGGGGATGGTGGGGAGGATAGAAATAAAAGAGGAGGTTTTCTAGGAGAGGCCTAGAATAAGCATCCACACAACCTGAGAGCAGGTTTACTTCTCAGAGCACAGCTGAGATGTGGGTTCTGCACCACAGCAGAAGACAACTTTGTCACAGGGAGAGAGACTTGTGTCTTCATCCCTCAGGGGACAGACGACTGATGGAACAGTGCCTGAAATGTCTGGAGATTGTCTTGCAGACATAGGGAGGCAAATCTTGTTCAGAAGGAATTTCATTATCAGGGACAGTGAGGTTGGACTGCTGGCTGCCAGGCTGGGTGTTGATGTGCTTTCCCTGGGTGGTACCAGCTCTTTGTCCTCCCTCAGGAGCAGTTCAGCCATCCAGCCAGAGGGATGTGGCAGCAGGAATCTCCGATCTCTGGGCTGTGCACTTCAGAAAATGATTCACAGGGGAGCTGGGGAAATGGTTTAAGACCAGATAACACAACACTTCCCCATCCTCCATATCAGCTCAGGGAATCAGAATCTCAGCTGCCTATCAGAAGCTGCTGAGATTTCCATGCCTTTCTCCAGCAGTTTCAGGCCTTCCTAATGCCTCCTTCCTGTGTCATTTCACCTGTTTTGTGGTCTAGTCAAAGCACTTTCATGTTAGTGCCTCTTAACGCATTTCACCTCCAACAGAGATAAGAGCTGCTGCTGTTCCTTTGCTTCCCAGGCCTCCTAAGGCACTGGTTTTGGAGGCTCTGCCACAGTATTGGTACTGCACATGGGGAATAGCCTCCTCCAGCTCATTGGACCTCATTTGGATAAGCAGTCTTCCTCCAAACTGCTTCAGCCTCCTGTGATCTTTATGAAGCAATTTGTTATGCCAAGTGCAGGATGTAGCATGGGACACCAGGGCAGTGGTCCTTAAAATATGCTTGTTGGAGAAGGAACACTTGCAAAGGTGAACTTGAGGTGAGAGGAACACAGAGCTCAGGTGTCAAATGCCATGCTGAAGAAGTGTTTGGTGATGAAATAAAGATTGGTAAACTCTTGTGATTGCTGGTTTGAGAGATCAAGTATCGCCTTCGGGCTAACTGTAAAAATGTGGAGAATCTAAAGGCACACAGGGCTGCTGAAAGAGAAAAGTGGTAGGTGATCATTCGTGCCAATCTAATGATGCTGTAAATAATTTGAAACAAATTAGAGGTGGAAAACAGAGAGTCAAATTAAAAAAAAAAAAAAAAAGAAGAAGGTTGGAAACAACCTGTAGGTATTGCTAATATTTCTTTTCCTGTGTGAGATAAAAATTTTCCTTGTGGATAACTGGACTCTCCAGCCAAGTAAGAATTCATAGTTGTAATTCACGTGGAGAATAAATTGTTGGTTGTCATCATTAGTGATAATATATTAGTACTGGATGTTCTGTCGAGGGCCCTCTGTGGTCAAGTAAACATGCCTGCAAGGCTTAGCAATAGTCCCTTCCTTTGAGAGAGCGCTTAATTACATCTAGAGAGACCTATTGCACCTTCAAACATGACAAATTACCATTGCTAAGCCTCTGACACTGGAGTTGCCTATCTGCAGAGCAATGGTAGGGATCAGGAGACTCTGTAGGCGGTTCCTTAGTAAAGGAGAAATCATTACCACCATCTGAGTCTATCCTTAATGTGTTTTATTTCCACACACCTCCTCATCTCCTGGGTCTGAGCTGGCCAAATGACACACATGATTTTGTTCTCTTCTCACCTCCCTAGCCCATGGCCAAGGTATAATTCCCAAGACACAGAACACCAGGAGAAGGTCTACCACAATTGTTGACCCAACTCTCAGGATGAAAGGAGGTAGATCGCCCAGCAGGTGTTCACAGGACTAAGCAAATCATGAGGATTCATGAAAAAGGCTCTGTTCAACCATTTCACCTCAGGACAGCTGTAGAAGTATTTAATAGAGCACTTTCACTGCGTCTGAGGGGAAGAGATGGTCTCTGCCTCATGAGTCCCTTGCAGAAGTTGGCGTGAAGAGCAGCAGAACCCTCTGGTGATCCCCCTGTATTTATGCAAATTAGCCCTTAATGGGGGAAAAAATAACTTCAGTGTATTTTTTCTGGTCACCTTTCTGATTTGCAAAGTTTTACCCAGTGGTCCCTATTAAAATGCTCCTGGGGAGCCTCTAGGGTGGCACTGTTTTGGCAGGCCAGGAAGAGTTCAGAGAAGCAAACTGGCTTTCCCCGTGCAAATGAGCCCTCTGAGATAGCTGGAAAGCTCTTTTTTGTGGGCTTTGCTAAAAACCATGGTCTAACAGGCCCTTATGTTCTCCTTTGTACCATCTCCACATGCTGGATGCACACCCTGGCATGATCTGGTGCTATTTGTCCAGGTTGCAGGTTGGGCACCCAAATTAAACCACCACAGACACACTGAGCCTACAATAACAAGAGGTCCATAAACCACTTTCAGACATGGGTATGTGTCTTGCTTGGGTTGCATCTGTTTAATAGAGTCATAGAATCATTAGGTTGGGAAAAACCTCTGAGATCACCAAGTCCAACCATCAATCCAGCACTGGAAATCCCACCTCTAAAATGTCCCCACCTGCCATGTCTATACATCTTTTAAATTCCTTCAGGGATGGTGGCTCTGCCACTTCTCTGGACAGCCTGTTCCAGGGCTTGATCACACTTTAAGTGAAGAATTTTTCCCTAATATCCAATCTAAATCTCCTCTATGCAACTTGAGGCTGTGTCCTCTCATCTTATCACTTGTTAAATTGGAGAGGAGACCCCCCCCATCTAAAACCCTTCAGGCAGTTGTAGAGAGCAATAAGGTCCTACTTGAGCCTTCTTTTCTCCAGGTTGAACAACCCCAGAATCCTCAGCTGCTGCTCATCAGACTTCTGCTCCAAGTTTCCCACTGCCTTAGCCCTGATGGCTTCATTGACATATAAACACAATAAGGATCCCATGGTCAAGTGTCCCACCATGTCAATATGGTTGCACTAGGGCTTGAATATACGACAGTGGCTGCTTCTAAAATCAGGTGTGTTTCCTTCAAGTAAGTGAATGGAAAACACCAGAGAGGCACAGTCCTGAGTAGGTCTGGAGCTCTCTGCTTCGGTCTGCTGCTGGGACAGCAGCTAAGTGTGCTATGAAGTACCAGAAACCTCTTAGATCACTTGAAAGGAGAGTGATGATTTCCCATGATAACTCAAGGGAAATCAGGCAGGTGAAACCCTGTGAATGAGGTCCCAATTCATCAAAGTCTTTCCCCACAGGTCAGCATATCATCTACCCCAAAATACCAATACCAGCCTGATAATGATGTGCCTAATATTGAGTAAGAGCATTTTCCCGGCTCAGTGCCCATGCAAATGGACAGCCCCATGAGAAAACATCACTGAGAGCTCCCCAATTTTGCTTGTCCTGAGACAGCAGGGACTGCAGCGACAGGCCTTGATCCAGTTTGCCAGACTGGCTTTTTTCCTTGGCAGTCAAGCTAGCAAAGCCCATAGCACACACGCAAATCTGTAGAGGACTTCTCCATGCCTGTTTCTTCTGGACAAGGTGGTCAGGCCATAGTGGTTTGGAGCTGCTCGGGGTGTGCTGGACCACCCCAATGGGGCATTCATGGCATCCCTGGTGGAGCTGGAGAGACCTGATGGAGTCAAGAACATTTTCATCACTGAGAGTCTCAGCTCCTCTGTAGCATCCAAGTGTGAATTGTTGCAAGGCAGAGAGAAACTGTTGCTCCGTAATCTTAGTAGCTTTTTGTCATACTTTCCGCATTGGTTCACGTCCTGTTCTCTTTTCACTGTAGCTCCCCTCTTCCTGTCTCTTCCAATCCTGATGCCCTGCCAGAACATTTCCACTGGAAATCTCCATGCCTGAGTCCCTGAGTCTGCACCCTGCCCGGGATGAGGGCACACAGTGACGTTTATTTGCCACAGGGCACCAGGGCTTGTGGCTCTGGTTTGCTCCTGCTTGCCTGCACATTCCCACCTGGGATAACAGTATTGTCTCAAGGAGCGGCTGGCGTAGGTAGGGGATCAGGAAACTTGTTTGGTCATGCTGGAATCAGAGCAGGAACTCTCTTATCTGCTCTTATCACGCAGTGCTGCCGTGCAGCTTCCCTAGCACAGCGGATCCTCTGGGACCCTGCCAGCGGGGGACCAGGGGCTCTGGAGCAGCATCACAACCCAGAAATGGATCAGGCTGTTCTCCCTGTGCTGCCAGTCGTGTTCTGCTTCCTTGGGGATCCCATAAAAGCTCAGAGAGAAGGGAGGAGTGCAGGGGAAAACTGCATTGACTGCAGCTCAAAGCTGGGGCCAGCTGCTCCCTCCAAGCAGCACTGCATGCAGATGCTGGACCTGCTCATGTTGTAGACCCTAGGAAAGGGTGTTTTGGCTACCTATGAGCCTGCCCAAGGAGCATCAAGTGCCTTGGTGTTGGGCGCTGTGGAGAGCACCCACCAGCCAGGATTTGCCTGTTTTGCCTTATCCTACAGCCAGCCTTCCTGTGCTCATGTCATTTGCTTAGGAGTGAGCTTGAAGAAAGTTGAGCCAAAGTTCTGGACTACTTGAGGGACCCAAAATAAGATACAAACTTCGCCACTGTGTTTTATCCAAAATAAGATACAAACTTTGCCACTGTGTTTTATCCAAAATAAGATACAAACTTTGCCACTTCACCCTCCAAAGCCTGTGTGGTGCTGCCTGCCCAGTTTCTGATCAGGAGTGAAAGCAAATACCAGGTCTGCTCTCTACTGCAGCCCTTGGCACAGAGGGTGGCCTGTTTCCAGCAGTGGCAACCAGGAGCAGCTAATTAACCCTGGCCATATTTGAAATAATTGTTATGCAAAACAGATGTACACCAGGCTGGTTAATGCACACCCTGCTTTGTGGTCAGCTGCTCCTAGTGCTCCTGGCCAGCCAGGGTTTGGTGGTGGTTCATCTGGACCTCTCCTTTTCCACAGGGAGGGGTTGTGAGGGTGAAAACTCCCACTCTGAAATATGCCCAGGGCCTCCCTGCTGCCAGCTCCATGCATGTGTGACATGATGAGGCAAGAAAGTGAAACAGGGGTGGGAATTTCTGATGGCATTTGAGCAGAAGGAGAGGTTGATCTTTAGAAACCCTGGGTTCAGGCTCATTTCTGCACTGCCTCGTCAGACAAAATGTTTCAGATTTTTCTGAGCCTCTTAGAAAAAGAGCTGGTGAACTCAGCAGACATATTTCAGCATTTTGCCTCAGATTTTGCTCACTATGGAAATACTGTGATTTTCAAAAATACAGGGACAAGCCAGCAGTTTCAAGATTTGGGCTGGGTCCAAGTGTGAGCAAATTCACCCTGGGCTGTTGCTGTCATAGCACAAATTGGGTCTTCCTCCCTTTGATACCTCTGGGGCTGCTGTGGCTGACAACACCTTCCCCAAATCCAAGAACAGAGTTTTCCATCACGCGAGGACTTCTGTGATTTATTGCAGAATAATCTATTGAAAAGGGGTGGAAGAGTTGTCACCACAGGGAGGGAAGGTCATGATGTCCTGGGCAGGGACTGAAAACAAAGGGAGCAGGGGTTTTTAGTGCAGAGCTGGGACATTGAAACAGTACAGATGCAAGGTGTAAGCCTAAGGCTTAGCAAAGCTGGCTTCAGGATTGGGCTGCAGGATTGAACCCAGTAAAACAAGTAGAAAATTGCAGAAGAACAGGCAAAGACTGTCAAGGAAAGGAAAGCACCGCTGCTTATTTGCTTTCCTCCCAGTGTACTGCAAGAAGCATCAACAGCCCAGCAGCATCTCATGGGCTGTTCCTGCATCTGTGGCACTGTTGGCATCCACAGGTCCTTCTTGTCTATTATTTTACAATAAATCACAGCAGCTCTTCTCCTGATGGAAACTCTCTGTTTGCTCTTGGATTCAGGGGCAAAGGCACGCTGGGGGCCGGCAGGGCTGAGATTGAATGTGTTTGCACATTCCCTCCCCTTGCAGGATTGAATCCCTGTCAGGCTGGTGATGGATGCACTGCTGAGCCAGTGTATCTGATAACCACAATCATTAACTAAATTGTTGGAGGGTCAGGGGTTGGAGGGCCAAACACCATCCCTGCTCCCGGCTTTACAGGGCTCCTTTGTGACATTGTGTGTGAGCACAAGCCGTGTGGGCAGGGAAAGCCACCAGCCAAAGGGGGACATGGTCACAAGGGACAAGGTGTTTGCACAAAGATGGGGGGGAAATTGCAGGGCTTGGGTTGCTCAGACACCAGATCTGCCCTACCTTTGGGAATGAATGCAGAGTTTCCCCACACTCACATCTTTGATTGAGAAGGGCATTTGCCTTTCCTCTCTGCAGAAGGAGAAAGGGCACTATGGTTGCATTGGCTTCGACTCTCCATCTTCTTCACTGCCCTCTCCCCCTCCTCCTCTGCAAAAAGTCATTTATGGGCCTCTGTCCTCTCTGCATCAGGGCCTCCCTGCAATTTCTTGCTCTCACACACATGCCCAGGAACTTTTCTGGAGAATTGCCCTCCATTTATTTACATCTGATGCACAAAGACGTGCAGATCCCAGGGAGGCAGTTACTTTCCCAGGCAGATGTCTCAAAGTGTTAAAAAAATAATCAGGTGCAAGCTGGGATGCTCCTATTCATCCTGGAGGGCAAACTGCAGCGGAAAGAAAGGGATGTGACCATCCCCTGGCTCTTTATGGAGGGTCTGTTTCTTAAGAGGCTATTGAACCAGATTCAATGCACCACTGAGGCATCTAAGAGGGGATTTAGGGACTTAAAATTTGCCTGTGGGCACCAATACATGCTTTGTGAACAAATGGCTGGGATCCTGAAAAGGTTATCAGGCTGACAAAAGAGGAGGAAGAGGCAATCAACTCATGTCGGGGCAGAAAAGAGAGAATGAGAATGGGACAAAATGGCAGCAGGATGCTCAGGTGGGCCCAAGACTGAGGAAAAAAGCCCTGGGATGAAATTCCTGAGCAGAGACATGTGCTGCCCAGCAGATTTGGGAAACACACTGGAAAAAGTGTAGAGGGAAAATGTGTGATATTAAGTACATCTACTTCAGTGACCAAAAATACTTTTCAGTGTCACAAGAAGACATTTTTGTCATAGCTTATTTAGACAGCTGCCTGCAAATAATCAGGTTGAGTCCTATTCTGTCAGTAACACTAACAGAAGAAAAAATAATGAAAAGGAAAGGAAAAGAAAAGAAAATTCCATTCCTTAAATAAATGCAAAGATTCTGTGGGAACATGTAGCTTTCAACCAAAAGTGACTTTGCAGGAAGTTGCACTGGCATTTTTTTGCCAAGGTCAAGATATTCTCTCAGCCTTTTCTAAGAGCTTTTTTCTTTTTTTTTTTCTTTTCTTTTTTTTTTTAAACAACTTTTCATTAATTTTTAATGCATATTCTATTACAAACAGCAGTGTACTTCAGAAAACACTGAGCCTGGACTAAGGAGCATCGATCGTATTGACAGAAAATGTTCTGACATCTGAAGTCCCACTCGTACTTTTGCAAGGAGATTTCAAACATATTTTTAAAATTATGTTTTGGTACCAATATTTCAAGCTCAGGTAAGTTTCAAAATCACATAAATTCTTCTCCTTCCACGCCATCACCAAAGGAAATTCTTGTCGGGTGTAGTTTTATCCATTTCTCCCACAGACCTGTGAAATGTGCCAGCCCTGCAGACAGCACAGTACAGGCAGAGGGACAAGGAGCAGCAGATCTGACAGAAAGCCATGTATGGGCTGTGGGGAATGGGAAAGCCTGTGAGAAAAAATGAACATCAACCACCCCCAGACATGGACATTCTTAAATTAAAAAGCCAAACTGAGGACACAGGAGTCTTTTCCCTGCTGCACATATATCAATATCCTCGTGAATTATCCTCAAAATGATTGCAGAGAGAATTCCTTGGGGAGCATGTGTGAGGAGCATGGAAGGCAGCAGGATGCAGTGACCCTGTGAGCATCCCCTGGTGAGGGAGGTGCTGCAGGCAACACCTTCTCCAAGTCCTCTGCAAACAATGCCCCAGGCTGTTTGTGCTCTGGGCTCTGGCTCAGGATCTGTGCTGCAGACCTGTGGCTGTATTAGCCCTGCTGCTTGGTGGCCTTTGACAGGAGACAACCTGGCTGCAGCCCCTGGGGAGGTGCAGGCAGAAATGGAAGCAGGAGGTGGCTGGAGAGGGACCCAGGGGATATCAGTTTTCATGGCGCAACACAGCAGGGAGAAAAAGACTGCTGAAAGCAGAATATTCAGAGGCGCCTTCCTTCAGCTGCTGCTGGAGTGGCTCCACTCCCAGAGATGTCAGGCTGGCCTCAGGAAGCCCTGCTGCAGGCTGTCCAGCACAGTCAGAAATTGGAAGGAAGGAGACTCTCTGCAGAGAGGGTAACAGCTGAAGGACCAGTGCAGGCACACAGGGGAGATCAGATTAGAGGGGACCCAAATTCCTGGGCCATGGAATGCTTGCCAAACAGGTTCTCTCATCTGCATCACCAAAATTTGAGGGCTCTCCATGGACATGGTGTATGCACACCACAATGTTTGTGGAAAGCGGTGCTCATGCCCAGGGCTGGTCCCACACCAGCAGTGCTGAGCTGGGATGCTGGGCAGGCTCTGAGGTCAAAGGCAGGCTGGGCATCCCTCCCTGACAGCTGGTCCAGACCCAATCACAAGCCCAGACCTAGGGAACAAGCTCAGGAATGTTTCTGTGCATGGGCAGAAGCCAAGCAGGTTCTCTCAGAAGTTCTCCATCAAGAACACAACTTCTGGAACAAGGGGTGAAGGCACAAGAAAGAAACTGCACCAAAATCTGGCCTTATGCAGGAAGTTTTTAACACATGCTCCTCTCCTGAGCCTTTCTGTCCTGCACAAAGAGCCCTCTAGCCCTTACTTGACAGCTGGATGGTGTCCCAGTCCCATTGCAGATGTGTGGGCTCCAAATCCTCAGCACTTGACTTCCCATTTGGGAAAACACTTTGAGGTCACTGGGGAAACTTGGCACCTGGAGGTTTCAGAACTGTGTCTGACTCAGAGGTGCAGGAGTTGCTGCCATGAGCTTGGTTTGTGAGATGACTGCACACATCATCTCTGACATGAGAGCTGATTAATGCCACCCAGGCCATTGCTGAATCACCTCTCTCCTTTCCCCAAGATGGGTGCTTTTTAATTATTTATTAGTCATGAGGAAGACATGTTTCTCATGTTTGTAACCCGTGGGCTGCTCTGTGACATCCAAACAGCTTTGCAAGTGAAGGTTTCTTGGTGGTTCTGTCCAGATTAAAAGCAACAAATATTAAATGTTCTTTCTTCTGAAGACCAAAGGATTCATAGCAAGGCGTGAGTATTCCTGTGCAAAGACTTTATGCTTTAAAGAAGAAATGATAACCCAACAGACCCCATGTGATGCCCCCTTTCAGTGACATTATTGTGTGGCTCAGTGGATGAAATGGTGAAATGTTCCTTGCTGCAGTCAGCCAGCTGTGGGCAGAGGATCCTTAAAATTTTACCTGAGACCCAACACTGCACAGAGGGCAAGAAAACACTTATTTCCAACCAAGCTAATAATTCCCAGGAAGGAATTTGTTTGGTGAATGTGAGCAAGGTCTCCAAGAATTCCTTGGAGTTATTGATTATGGACTTGGGTTTTTCTTGGCAGGTTGCAGGTGGAGAGATCTTTGGGGGCTTCTTTTTTTTTTTCCCCAATTGTGAGAATTTCAGGTCCATTCTAATGGGAAATGCAGGATGTGGGATAAGTTTGAACTGAATAAAACTTCACAAAGGATCTGCATTGAGACAGGACTTTCTATAGCAGGAAGGAAAGTTCAGTGAGGATCAATAATTGTGTCCAGGGAATAGAAATGGGAGATGAACTGAGCTGCTGATTTCTCTGTTCTAGTAGATCCCAGGCCAAGCACTAGCTGGCCAGAGAGCAAGTGGGTTTTCTCCCCATCCCTGATGCAAACCATTTGTGTTCCTGGCTCTTCTCCAGTCAGAGCAAAGCCAAAAGCACAGTGAGGCGAGCACAGCTCTTGGGTTTTGCTTGGGATGCAGGGGAGCAGGAAGGTGTCTACCCGCTCTGCACACCAAGTTGAACACACAATTAAAGGTGCATGGGGGCTTCCTTTGGATGTTGAACTAAAAATCACATGAAAAGGAGATCTTTTTCTCCAGTGAGCAGCTTTGGCTGTCAAGTCCTATATCCTGAACTTCCTCACCCCAATCTTCTCTCAGAGATTTAGGCCCTAAAAGCACTGACCTAACTGTGCACAAATAGTCCAGATTCTAGATGGCGAGACATTGTTCCTCCAGCATTTGGGTGCTGTTGGTGTTTTTCTCCTTTTGCTTTTTAATGGCATTTGAAAAGCCCCTACACTAATGCTTAGAGCCTGCCCCTCCTTCAGTGTTTGAGCCAATACCCCTTCTTTGAGCATGGACTCAAAACACCACAGATTGCTCCCCACAGCACTGTCATCAAACCTGTCCTGGCTGGTCAGGGATAACATCTGGGATGCCAACACCCATATCCAGTGCAGTACTGGGCCCTGAGTTGTTTCTCTGCCCCCATGTTGTATTTTCATCACATTTATCAAATCATGCCATCTCTGAAAAGCACATGGGTATTTTTTCAGGTTCCACATAGATAAAAAGCTATCTTTTCTTTCCATCTTTTCAAAGCTGTTGCTTGTTCTTTATTCATTTCCTTTCGCTGATTGAATCTGCTGCAGAAATGAGGCGTTGCATGGTGGCTTCTCTGAGCTCCTGGAGAAATCCTGCACTCTTGGGCACTGTCCCACAGAAACCAGCAGCTCCTTGTTCAGGGTGGACACTCCAGTGGAGATGTTACCCAGGACCTTCTGCCTGTGGGATCTCAGCCATGGGAGGGTGTTTAGCAAAGCTTATCCCAAAGTTTGGTCACAGGCCCTTTCCAGAGCCTGAGTAAAAATGAAACAGCCTGAGTCTTGCAAATCGTTTGTGGGAGACCAGGTGTCTGATGCTGATTGCCAGGGATATATGCTGTCTGTCAGGGATGTAAGAGGCAGGGGAGGAAGGCAGATCTTAGAGATTTAGAGCCTCTCTTTAATTTTAGCAAAGAGGATTGAGAGACAGCCTGACACACATGTTTTGAAGAGGTGAAAATACTCTGTGCTCTGGGGTTTTTAACATCACCAAGGCATAGATGGACGAGTATATTTGAACCAGAAGGAAAGCACATGAGTGAACAACAATGGTGACCAGTTTTTGGGACAAAGAGGTGTCCCATCTCCCAGTGGCTTCAGAGCAACATGGGCTTCAGTGAAACAAGCTACTGGGTTCAAGTGACTGAGCTCAGTGATCTGTGTAAATCCAGATTTAGCAATCTTTTATGGCCATAAACACCATGACCCTGCTGGTTCTCACAGTTTAACAGTGGGAAAGGGCTGAGTTTGGTAAACTCAGACATAAATGTCGTGTGCTATATTTATACAAACCAGCACAGCCCTCTCCTTGTAGGGGAGCAGCCCTGTCCCCTCGTGGCAGCAGTCACTCGTCAAAGGGTGGCAGCAAGTCTGGGATAGGGGGACACCCCCGGGAGGGTGGCTGGAAGCTGTCCACAGCTGTCTGCATGCAGTGGTGGTGCTGACATCCCAGACTGGCATTTCTGCTCCCAAGGAAGCTTGGAGGCAGGGAGGGAGAGTTCTGTGCTCCCAGAAAGGCACCTGTAAGAGGTCCAGTGTTGGCAGCATCCTGCAGTGCCCAGGCAGGAGCCTAACACAGAGAGGAGTGCTGTTTCTGAAGACAGGAGATAAACAGCACCCACATTGCTGTGACCAAATCTGATGTTGCTCTGCTTTATCCCACATTCATGTAAATGCATTTCTTAGAAAACCCAGAAAGCCCTAAGCTTTACCAGCCCACTGATCCTGCAATAACAACAACAACAGCAACAACAACAAAATCCAAATTAGGTAAAACCCTGCAAGAAATATAAACTGTGTAAACCCTAAACCCTGTCCCTAAACCCACGTTGGTTCCAGACTGTTGCTCTTGAAAGACAGAAGAGAATTTCCAGCTTTTGTCCTGAATTCAGCTTCACCTCCTGTGCAGGAGCCCCTGGCACCAGCTCTCTGCTCCCTGCAGGTAACACACATGTGCAGCCAGAAACTCCACTAACCCACCTGAGCTTTGGCACTAGTTTTTTGTAAGACTCATGGTATTTACTCCTCTGGAAGGATCTCGAGCGTGGAGGGAATTGCAGGAGCAGGGCGAAACCCATCAGGGAGGGTAAGCAGAGCAGCAGCATCACTATGGCAATGGAGATAAGGGGCAGCCCTCACACCACAGCTGATGAGTGACATGGCTTCTAGTCCTTTCAATACCCTGAAGTGTTTTCCTCCTTGACTCAAACTAGAAGTAGCACAACTTAAAAACAATTAATGTCCTCTTAGAGGGGAAAAAAAAAAGGCAGCAATTTTTCCTTCTATTTTTAAGTCTCACTTCACCACAATAGCGCCAATATTTCACTCCTGACTCAAAGGCAAAGTCCGAGGGAGCAGGATATGCTGTAGGGTATCTCTCTTGCCACACCATTCGTGTTATTTTCAAGTTCCTCTCTCCAGGGTTGATCTTGGCAGCAGATCACAGCACCGGCACAGCACAATGTAAACTGGAGCCATTGTTACTCCATCTCCCTCTCCTCATTGCTGCAACAACATTTCCCCACACGCCTCCCTGCAAATTGTTGCATGTCCCGTCCTGCTTCCCGCCCCCTCCAAAATCCATTAGGCTGCTGCAGCTCAGCTATTCGTCTAGCCCCCTCGGAGGCACTGAAATAAAGGGGTTTCTCTTTGCTGGCTGATGCTGTGCAGGGTTTTGAGGACTGGTCTTGGTGACAGCAGTGAGTGACTGTGCTGCAGGGTCAATCCAAATGCCTGATGTTTCATGTCATGTGCACTAAATGGGCAGAAATGGGTAGTAGAGAAGAGGGCAGCTGTCAAAATGGCCTTAAATTGCTTCATTTCCTTCCATCACCTGATGAAGGCACAGTGGTGGGTCTGGTGTGGGGCCAAGGAGGTGACCCCTTGGCATGGGATCAGCCTGTTGTGCCAGGGTTTGGATCAACACAGCCATGTGGCTTTGGCTGATGGAACCAGAGCTGGGGATGAGTTGTGATACCAATGGAGAGCTCAGGGCCTCACTCTTTGTCAGGGTGGACTGCTCAACGGCAGCTGTTGCTGGGCCTTTTCCTTGCAGCTTTGAGGCCCTGATACACATAAATATGATGTATAAATGTGTGTGCATCTGGGCTCAGCCTGCCCACAGCACAAAGCTGAAGGGCACTGCACAGCATGAGCACAATGAGCTGAACCTCAGCTGACCCACTTTGCTTCATGTGGGTGCTTGACTCCCTGGCCCCAGCAGCTGCAGCAGCAGGAGGCTCCACCAGAAAATCCAGCCCCATCCCTGCAGAACTCCTCACAGCCACCCTCTGCCCGGGCTGCTGGTGGATGGCACCCGAGATGGGCTGGGAGCAGCGATAAAAGTGATGTCCGTGGGAGTTCACCGCCAACTTCAGTGAAACAGGATCAAGTCTTCAGTCACTTGGCAGCCCTCTTTATCAACCTGAACTTGTATCTCTCTCTACTGCTGTTTTTCCAAGGGCTATTCATGGTTCAAAGCTGTAGACAACGCTGTTCCTTTCTTCACTCACTGCCACCTAGTTATCTCTGGCAGAGTGTGACTCTGGAGAGAAGCAATTTGAGAGAGGAAATACATTGGAGATGGAAATAGCATGGAAGATACAAGAAGGACTTGACTTTCTTGTTTCTATCTTATTCAAGATTATATTTCCTGACTGAATCCCTGAAGACATTCGAGTTGTTCTAAAAATTATGAAAGGAACAAAAGAAATTTTTTTCATTCACATTGCAGAGAATCCAGAATGACTCTACTGATTTCCAGAGTGTGGAAGTGGGAAATGGGGGTTGACACTTGGCCCTTGGTTAAAGCATGAAATATAGGGAAGGCCCAGGGGCCTGGAGGAAACAAATGTGTGTCCCAATCAGATACAGACATGGGAACATTTGTGTCAGCATCCCAGTTCACAGCCCATTGGAAAATCCATCTTGGTCTCTGCAAACATTCAATTTAATAAAAATTCAGTAGGCAGACAGAAAAATAAAAAACCAGGATAATTCTAAAAATGATACTGTGACAGGACAGGGTTTAGTTGAAAGAAATGACTGGTGAAACCCAAAGCCATAGGTTTCAAAGCATGGGTGTGCTCCCATTCCGTGGAAGCTTGCTGGATCAGCTCATCTGTAGGGCGAGGAAGTTTGTCTTCTCATCCTGGGCTTACCCCGAGTTTCCCAAGTTTACACTGGAGTTTGGCTCAGGAGCTCTCACACAATTCATTCATGGAAAGGTGCAGTAAAACAAGTGCACACAAACCCAATACAACTTTTGTAGCAAGGGTTTTGCAATCTGAACAAAACTTTTCTTGAAAGACTAAAGTCATCTTCCTATGGGTAAATCTGGTCTAATTTATTTGATATTCTGAAAAAGGTATACACAGACATCAGTTACATGATAAGTTTGCCATGAATTAACAAAATTCATGAAGAGTGAACAGAACAGAAAGAAAATGATGGGATAGTTGTAAAACCAACAATCTTGAGAAATAATTTTAAAACATCCACTTTTTCTCTACTTAGCTGACGTGCAACTCTTAAGGGTGAAAGGTCACATAAATCCCAGCAGGATGGTGCAGTGGCTTTGCTTGGAGCAGTTCTCTGATGATGGAGGGTGCTCAGGGAACAATTCCATGGGCAGAGCTCCTGCCTTTCTCCACTACCTGGGACACTTGCACTGGCCAGGACACTGCGGTACAAAGTGGCACTGGGACATGAACCACAGCACTGGGGCTGTGTGTTGGAAAGCCTCACTGAGAGTGGCTCTGAAGAGATCCAGAGCTGCCAAAATGCCCAAACTGAAAGTTTCTGCCTATTTTAATCAAATCCAGCATGATTGCAAACCTTTCTCCTGCCTGATCCCAAATGGATTTTCAGGCAGGGAAATTTATGAGAAGTAAACAGCTAGAGTTAAATAAACACTTGCAGGCCTCTGGCTATCCTGGCAGGGGACAAAGGAAAACAAAAAGAAACCTGACAGCAAATATTAGCAACAGATTTTTAACAGGTGGAGGAATTATCATATGTATCTAGGAAAGAAAACAAAACAGGCGCTCCTAAATCACCAGTGCTGATTTAAACATGAGCTTTTAAATATAGTGTTTGAGCAGCAAATGAGTTCTAATTGAGGAAAGCTTGTAAACAAACAACAGCTTTCATGTGCAGCATCACGCGCAGTGCAGGCTCTGTGCTGGGGCTGGACTGTGCTGCCACAGCCCAGGCCTGGCAGTGGAGAGGGGAATGAGCTCTGATCTCCTGAAGGAATGTCAAGGCAACCTGGAGCAACGAGGAACAGCAAACCTGGACTCACACTTGTCAGGGTCTGGATGGGCAAAGGGAGAAACACCAGGTCAGTGAACCAGGCACACACCACCATCCTGAGCTGCTCCTCGTCCAGCTGCTGCAGAGACCCAGAACAAAATCTGGGAGCAGGCAGCTTGCCATGAGGGTCCTTTCAAAGGACCTTTGAGTCCTTTTCAAAGCCACCTTTGAGAGATGTCATTTGTCTTGAAATGAGAGGTGAGGGCCCTTTCCAGCACCTGTGTGGTCATCTGTGCCATGTTCACTCACCATCTCCTGCTCTGGAGAAAGACCTGCTTCAAGGTCTGTCGAGCACCATGGAGTGTCCGAGGAGCAATCTGGGAGTTGGACAAAGGAGGGAACATGGCTGGAAGCAATCTTAAAGACAGCTGGGGCTGTGGTCAGGAAGGAAAGGTCTGCTGCAGCAAAGCATGCACAGTTAAAACTCGGCCTGTGATGCAAGAGCGGGGGAGATAGAGCATGTCAGGAAACGTCTACGCACTGCAGATAGAATCAGGCTGAAAACACACAGAGCATGCCAAGGAAGTAACCTTGAATGTCTGCTGGTATTTTTCTCTGGAAAGCAACAACAGGATATTACAAAGGGACAGAAGCATGGACATGGTTGCCAGTGCTTACCAAGACACATAAATTACCTGCCCTGGAAATGAGCATGAAAGGGAAAAGTGTTTATGCCCAGTCCCAGACCTGGACTCCTTAAAAGGCCAGCCCTGGCTCCACTTGTAGCAGTGCCCTGCTGAGCTGTCACAGTCAGCTGGAGGTTTTGACAGCAGGGTGGTCGCGTTCTGCATTAGAGCTCAGCCTTTCCACTGGGTGTGCAGGGGACAGGCCTTGGAAAATGCTCCCACTGCAAGAGAGATGTCCTGCAGCAGCCACACTCTGTGTGTGTCAGGCATCTGCTGCCGGGAAGAAGCAGCCAGCCTATATTCAGCTTTTATTTCTAGAAGTTTTAATCTCCCTGTGCTCCAATAAACGATTAATCGCTCAGATGAGCCGAACCAGAAACTGGCAAATCAAAGCCACCCTTGTTTTGAAAACACGTTGCCCACAAACCCCAGTTTAGCACCATGCCCCACAGCAGGAGAAACACAAACCCCAGCAGAATATAGCACCCGCAGCTCCCAACCTTTAGTACCCAAATTTAGGCATGTGGATAGAGCAGCTTAACCCCGAGGATTGCTGGGACCCATATAGACCACCAGAGTCAATGGAAGCAGCAGGTGCTTGGAAACACTGGGAATCAAAGCACTCGTTTGGGACACTAAATATAGAGCAAAATTCAAACAGCCAGGCTGGAAAATGTCGGCCATGTGTTCCCTGCACTGCCCTGTGGGTCCCACACACCCAGGCTGCTGCCACACAATGCCCCTAGAAGGTGCTGGGTCTCTGCTCCCACCACCACCACTGCCCATTAACAGGTTTTTATCCATGGTCACACAGTGCAAAGAGGGTTCTCCTCCTCACTTTTTTAGAGGATATTGCTGCACTTGAGATAATCCCACTGGTTTATCTGCACTGAAAGCGATGTCAGCAGACTGTCAGAACACCTCCCTGGGGACCTGCTGTGTCTGTGGGGCCTTGGGACCATGCATGAGGCTGTCTGTGCCACCATGCCAGGCTGAGGCTGGCATCCAGGCACATCCCAGTAGCCCACTGGAGCTGAGGTAGCACATTTGCACTTCCCAGTGCATACTTCAAGAATGTCAAGAAAGAGGAGAGCTCTTCATTGTTGATTTTTTTATTTTCTTTCTTTATTTAGTTATCATTTAATTAAAAAAAAAAAAAAAGAAAGAAAGGAGAGAGAGAGAGAGACTGCTGATCCACGTTCATCTTTTAACTTGCCCAAATGTTCAACTCCAGCAATTTTGCCTCCCATGGAGAAGCTGCTGCACTCACCATTTCTATTTTCTTTTGGGAAGTAGGGATGAGAAAATGCTGCAGCAGTTGAGCCTTTGGTGCCCTGCAGAGGGGCCAGCCCTGTCTGGGGGAGTTTTAGCCCCTTGGAAGGCAGAGCATGTCAGGGATATCATCTTGGCCAGAGAAAGGGCAGGTTGGCACATTCCCTGCACAGGCTGACTGGGGGATTCAGCACTGAACAGCCCTTTCTCTCACCCCTTTGCACCTCCTTGTAAGTAACACATGGAGGATTTTGGAGTGCAGCCCAGTCGTGTAGACATACAGCAGTGAGGCGACCACCAAAGAGGAAAGCACTTAGATAAGCCACATGGCAAAAGGAGAAACAGATACAAACTGTGCCTGAATTTCTAATCCATGGAGAGGTCAGGTCCCTGGTCCACATCTAAAAAGGTTAAAAAAGGAGAGACAACCCCCCTCTCCCCAACAGCTATCATACTTTATTTTGAAATGATGCTACACCTGCAAGTTTATTTGAAACTGTAACTCAAAACTAATTTTGAGCTGCTTTTTCCAGCACTTGCAGGTATCAGGACCTAGAAAAGCCCTGCCACAGCATCTACTTGGCTCCTAAAATTATGAGCTGTCTGAAGCAGTTCTTAGCCATGGGTAAGCTTTTCATAAGAGGCAGCCCAGTGACAAACCAGAGCTGATGCTCTCTGATACATAATGGTGGGGAAAAGCCTCCTGGACTGCTCTCATGGTTTGAGCAGCCACATGTCCACCCAGGGCTGGGCACAGGACAATGGCCACCAGCCACCCACCCCTTCCTCCTTCTCCCTTCTGTCTCTCCAGCAGCAAACCACAAGTGTTGGTGGTGCAGGATGAATGTGGCCCCTCTGGCCTCACTTCAGAGAGTGCAGGGCTGTGGATACACCACTTCTGAGGCTGACTCTGCCAGCTGTGACTTGTTGCACAGCTCTTCAGCAGCAGAGAAATCAAACAGGGATGAACCAGTGCAATGTGGTAGCTACCTAACCCTCACCTCTAGATCCTGCATTCCCCAAAACAGTCTTCTTCCACACACACTGATGTCCACAGCCTTTTCAGCCTCGTCCCTGCTGGGAAGGCTGCAGGGTTTGTTCCTCTGCTGCCCAGTGTGCACAGGTCCTCGGATTTGACATATCCCACTACTCCCACCCTGCCCCAAATAAACAGGATCACAATGCTCAGGCCCAGTGTGGACCCCTACACCCCAGTGCTGCTCCTTGAAGACAGTCATGGTGCAGTGAACTTCTCCAGGGACCCCAGCATCCAGAACAGTGGGATTCAGACAGCTTTGCACCCTTGCTCTAACAAGGACCAGGCACATGCAGAACTCAAGGCATGGAAAAACCATCTTTCTCATCAGTCTTGAAGCCAACATGGGCCAAAAAGAAAGCAGCCCACCAGAAATGGGCAAGAAAGGATCTGAACAGAGTACAGAACAGTGCTGGTCAACCAGAACAGTTTGGTCAACCTCATTCCAAAGGGACAAAGAATAATTTGGAAGGGCACAGGAGTCATATAGGAAAACCAGCTGGAGACCTGGAACAGCACCTCTGCTAGCAGAAATAGAAGAGAGTGTGACTATGAACCCTAAAATTTAGGGAGAAAGTGGTGTCTGCACTGTAAATCCCAAATGTTGTGGAGATGGTAGAGAGGGAACAACTGCTTGCTGCTTTCACATCCCCTTATTGAGGAGCAGGTTCACAGCAAACAGAAGGGATGCAATTCCTGGTGCAGTTGTGGAACTCATTGCCACGTGATGCTGCGAAGGCCTAAAGCATAAAAAGGATGGTATGATGCTACAGAGGAGAGATTCCTATCAAATATAGCCCTAAACTGCTGACCAAAAGAGCAGGATGGGTGTGAGAAGGCCTCATGCTGCAATTTGCTGGTCTCTTGCACTTTCTGCAGGCATCTCCCACTGGCCACTGCAGGACAGAGGATACTGCAGTAGATGGACCTTTGATGTGCACCAGTGGAGCTGTTGGCTGAACAACTTCCACCCACAGGTGGGGCTCCATTAATGGATAGGTGGGGTTATGCCCAGAGTTATGCCTGCAGGCAGAGGGCCAAGCCTTCAAAGGGCCGCTGTAGGTCGCTGCCACAGCAGTTTCCAAACCTGCTCCACAGCTCCCTGCCCAGCCTCCTTCCACAGCCTATCAGCACAGCAAATCTGCCACAGGGAGAAGTCCCCTCCAACCCCAGCCTCCTTCACATGGGTGGGAGAAAAGATGGGACAGCAGCTGAGAAAGACCCGCAAATTAGTAAGTCTCTCCCTACCAAAGAGGGCTGAGGGATTTGCCTTTGGTTGGCTGTGTGGTTCTTTTTTGACAGAACATTTGAATGCGACAGCCTCTCTTGGGAACCCAAAGGACAGAAAATCATTGTGCCTCGCTAACCATGGTTTAGCATCCTAACAAGATGCCACATTTACACCTGCAAAGTGATCCTTCTGCCTTATCCACCACCGGAAACCAAGCAACCTTACTTTGACTTCAGCAAAGCATACATTCATTCCTTGTGTCTCAGTGGTTATAAAGATTAATATGGATGGAGTACATTACTATGAGGAAAAAAATAACATCACCTACATATTGCCTAAGATTTCCATGATTGTTTTTCCCACCTAGAAAAAAGTTGAAACAGCTTTGTTGCTGGGGAAAAAAATTAAATAGAACTTTTCCTCTGAGCTTCTAAAGACTGGCTCATTTGTCCCTCACGGTAGTTGATTTATGTACTCTCTTCATAAAGATAGCGCACAGTATCCTTTGAGAAGGATTTCTACAAAATCATGCTGATTGTCTGCATAAAAGCGCAGATTATCAACTTTGAAGCAGGACAGATGGGTCCCTGTTCAGCTCATTTGTTATGTACACTGCTCTGTACATTGTCTGTTTCTTCTTGCTCTAGAAATCATAAATACAATGTAAAAAGGAGATTCATAGAAACAATGCAATCTAGCTTTTGCAAGGGAAAAGGTGACCCAATGAACCATGTAACTTAATGATTCTCATAAAAAACCAGACTTCCTACTTAGGAATATTACCTATGACATTCATTTATAAACATTTGATTGCAAGCACATGTTTACAATCAAGTGGTTGAAGAATAGATATTTTTGCACTTTGACTAAGTTCCTATCATACTGAAAAAACACACAGAGCATAATGTACACAGAGAAAAAGCAAAAAGTTCCACATATTCATACAGAAACATGGATGAACTTGGGAAGGACTTAGTCATCTCTCATTCTCAAGGGGACCTTTTGTTCCTTTACAGCTTTATAAGCTCATTCTTTCTCCCACCACCTGTGATGAAATAAGGACACAGGGCTAGTCAGGGACTGCTTTGCAGCACTGAACAGAGCGAGTCTGAGATAATTTTTTCACAGCAAGAGCAATATTTCTATATTTCTAAGAGTGATACAAACACCTACTTTTGTGTGGAGAATGGAGGAAGAGCAAAGCCAACCTCTACCCTCTCACCTGAAAAAAAACCCCAAAACCCAAAGATCACTGCTAGATTGCCTAAGGGATGCCAACTGCCCAGAACAGCTCACAAGCTACTTCAGCTCTACTTCAGGCTCATCCTTTCTCCAGTGCATCCAAAGCACAAGGATAGCCCACCAGCACTCAAGAACAATGAGGGAATTCAAGTCAGTCACACATATCATATATCTAACACAAATTCCTCTGCAAGTTTGTTACATACTACATGATCCCTACTGTTAAAGTTTCCTCACAACCAGAACTGCAACTGGTGTCCTCTGCACCTTTCAAGGCAGTGACTAAAATGCCTTTCAACCCTTAGGTTGTTCTTGAAAAGGTATGGGCAGAGCGAGTTATCTTGCTGGATACATTAGCTTTCCATCCCAGGATAGCCTGATCTGAAGAGGAATAATTACATGGCCTGCAGGAGAACAAACCAGACAGCAGCAAATGGAAAAAAAACCACAAAAAATTGAGCTCAGCAGGTGTTTCAGGTTAACATCAGGTCTTGGAAGGAGCATCAGAGATGAAAAATTAACCCAGAAGTACTCATTGCTGACAAAACTCACAAGAGCCCATTTATTAGTTTGCCTCATTATGTAGTTCTTGTAACAGAGAGTATTCTGGCAGCATCATAATGCTTAGCACATGTGCATCAGCAAGAAGTCGAGATGCAAGAGTTCAACATCTCCTGTAAAAATAAATCAAGAGGAAACAAAACTACTGAATAAGGTGATATGAGGCATGTGGAGACATACAAGTAATTTAAGAGAAGCATAGAAATAAAATCTGCATAAAATTGATAGAGGTTAATTTGTGCAAGTCAGAAAGTTTACATTTTGTTCATCCTCCTACTAAAGTCATCTTGTTTCATGTATCTCTTATGTAAATCACCTATCACATGAAGGAGGCATCAAATAACTCTTGGTTTTGGCAGGCAAAGAGCACTACAAAATTGAACATTTGCCTGGGGCGGTTTTGTGAATCCACAGGGTAAATGAGTCCTGAACAGGGGATCAGTCCCTTCTAGAACAGCAGGTGATGACCACTGCTGTGCCCACTTCATATGCTACTTTGGAACTGGGAAGAAGCAGAATTAGCACCTTTGGGAGCAGTGAGCCAGCTGATGACTGCATGACAGAACAGCAATGACCTTTTTCTATATGTATATAAACCTAATTTTTTTCCTTTTGAGAAAGATGACAGTACTTGATTTGGAGAACTGACTTAGAAACAACTCTCAGCTATCAAGATAAAGACAATCAAACATTCTGAGAAAAGGAATAAGAAATAGCTCTATGATGACTGGAATAAAAGCTCTGCTAAAATTCTGCCTCAGAGGCTGATCGCTACTAGGAAAAAAAAAAAAAAATCAACTTTTACATTCCACATTTTCTTACAGGAATTCATCTTTTCCTACACAAAATACGCTGCACAAAGGAACTGTTACAGAAACAGGCATCGACTGTCTCAACTGAAACTGGATGACAACATGTGAAAAGACTGAATAGCTGCAGAGTAGAGAAATGTATTACTTTAAAATCCAGCTCAGATGGGTGAGGATACCACCTTGGCCCCCTGCATGCTCAGCCAGCCCTCTTCTCACCCCAGGAAGGAAAACTCTACTCAGACAAACCTTCACTGAGCAGCCAGGAGGAGAACAGCGCCAAACAGGCACACGGAACAAACAGAATATCCCGAGCTGGATGGGATCCACACGGATCATCCAGCCAGCTCCTGGCAGCTAACCCCAGCCCTCGTGCTCTGCAGGGAGAGCCCAGTTTTGGGGCCTGGAGGTGTCTGTAGGGCACATGTGGCTGTCAGCAGCGTGGCCGTGGGCACAGGACAAGCTGCCGCGCTGGCTCAGGAAGCGTTGGCGCTCGTGCTGAGCGCTCGGGTTACGGGAAGTACCGGGAATTTAACCAGGACTCTCACTCCTCCTCTGTTTAGCTTGGGCACATCCGAGCTCCAAGCGCTTAGAAAGCAAAAAACAATCTGAGGTATCTTACACACAATGAGGGAATCATTTTATTAGATTATGGAAGACAGCAGCATTACAGTACAAAAAGTTACAAGAGTAGCAGAAAAAAAGTGTTTTTGGTTTAAATACTCAGGATTATACTGGGGAACATGAGAAGGATAGTACCCTTTTCTAAACTAACTCCTAACCAGGTTATCAAAATAAGTTTTGAATATTTAGCACAAGTAAAAAAGTTACAACAAACATCATTATAAAATGCTTTAATAAATAGTTTCTTTTCTGAAAGGTTTTTTTTTTTAAGAACATGTCAAAAAAATGTACTAAAACAGATGATCCTGCAAAGCAAATCCTGCATTCCTGTATAAAATAACTGGTTTCAAAACATTCATGTTTACATTGTTCATGGGCCAGAGTTTACACTCTCAGACATCCATTCCTCTCAGTGGTAGGGTTACTAGGTGTATGTAGTGTTATGCTTCTTCAGTAATTAAAATAAACTTACAGTCTGCCCAGTTAACAGCAATAATAAAAGCCTTAAAAAAAAAAAAAAAGCATAAGCCTTTCATAACATTTGACCATTTCTACTGAGGTACTCCCATCCTCTGAGCTTGCCAGCCTTTTTCCTTTAGAGCGAAAGATGAATAAAGCACAACAGAAACAAGATTGAGGAAAATATTGTTCCCTTCATTAGGCCTGTATTTAAACGCAAAAAAAAAAGTAATACCACATGTAATTAACATATTCACAAAAGAAAAAACAATGCCTCTCTATGTTGGTACTGTACAGTAGATGCACCCGTTAGTGTTCTTGAGATGGGCTGAACATGGGGATAAACAAACATTTCTGGATCTATTTACACGTAAGTGGTTATGTTCCTAAGTAAATACAAATGACCAACAGATTCCTAACATTGATTGTATTAACATCATTTTCTAATCGGGACATAATACCAAAAAAAGTCTTATAAACTGCCATAGAACCTCCTTTTCTGCAACATAAATTAAAAGGAATGACATGTAAAAAAAAAAAAAAGACCAAAATATTTAACTTATTAAATCAAATATACAGAGTGATTCATTTAATATGTACATATTTACAAAAAAGCACTTTCACTATTAGAAAATAAACTGTGTCAGTTAGGGAACCTAGAGTTCTCACAATTTTACTATATTGATATGGCAGTCTTTGACAGTTGCTATAGAAAAAGTTTAATCTCAAGGCACTTGTCACATGCTTCAATACTGCAATTCTAAAGTAATTAAACAGAAATAAAAAGGCCACTTTTAAACCACAGTTGAAAGATCTCTATAATTTTTTTTTGTTCCTATTACAAAGTGTGTAAGGCAAATTTGGAAAAAATATTACAGAAGCTACTAACGTAACAAGTGCAGTGAGCTGCCATTAATAGAGATTCAAAGTCAAGAAAGCAGTTTAAAGTTCACACAATTTCCTCAACCAGGAGGTTTTAAAGCCACCATTAAATTAGAGCAAGTAATAAAAAGAAATACATTCTGTAAACAGTGTACAGTCTTTTGTAATAAACTTTACACATATTGAAAATACAACCTCTCCTCTGCCACACAGCGAGTGTATTATAAGTAAACTTTACAAAAATAGCAACTATCAAAGATTACTCATTTCTTTTTCATCTGACAGTCATTGAATAATTTATACAAGGCTAAAGAAACAAAATAAATTTTATTTATTATTTTTATTTATTTTTTTACGCAAAATAAAGAAACTATGAACATTTGACTCCAGATATTTTTAGTCCTTGATGCAAAGTGGAGATGTCAATTTTTCCCCTCCCCAGCAAGCGCAGGCACAGTCTGCCTACATCCCAAATACAGGTTTAGTCTCTACTGCCTTCAAAGTTTGATGCATTCACATTTTTTACAGATCTGTTGTCCATTTTGCCTATTTGATGGGATTTCTTTACTGGACTGCTCTCTGATGTGTCAGACACCTTTGTCGGCAAAGGCTTTGCGAGTTTGTGAGAGAGGAATTTGTCCATTTCCTCATCTCTTTCCTCCTCTTCATCCTCCTCTTCCTCATACTCTACATACTCCTCTACTGCATCACAAGTTCTCTTTTGAGGAGATATGAAGTTTTTGCATTCATAACGAATGTCTTTGTTACTGTAAGATCTGTCTATAGGATTTCTTATGGGATTTAAAGGTGCCCACTGGTTATTGGCACCCTCTTCTCTGGGAGGACGGCTTCTCTCTCTCTCTTTTCTTCTCTTCCGAGTCCACCACACGCAGATGATTATACAAGTCAGCCACACAATGCTAAATACTGCACAGAGAATTGGAACCAAATAATCTAGAGGGCAAACGGAAAGAAATAAAGTCTTGAGTTAAAAGAACGAGATACACAGCACAGGACATCTACAAGACAAGTATCAATACTTAACTACAGGTGATCCCCTGAACCATTTTTAGGAGAAAGGAAGTTAAGATGTCTTTACAGCACAGTAACAACTGCCTGAATGCACCAGTTCATCTGGAAGTGCTCTTTACTAGTTTAGTTTTGTGATTAATGATGAGGGAGCAAAGCCCCATTTGAGATCTTTTGTTCCCTCCAACAGACAAACTGGTTTATTAAGTAGCATCTTTCTCAATCATCTATGTGAAGTTGGCCCAGAAAACTTGAGTAATCACTCCTAAGAAAAACATTATCCTAGTAGGAGGCAGGCAATGAAGTGTTGTGCCTCTAAAATGCTCTAGAAGTACTGGCACTTGCATCACAAATATGTCCTGTATTTCCTGTCAGAAAGAACAGTCCTTTAGCATCAATGTCTGCACACATTTATGTATCAACAATCTCCAAAAATATTCAGGTCAGAGCTACGTAACCAAATTGATCATGCACTCTTCAGCATGTTCCAGTTTCACTTCAGGGTGACATAACAGAATACTGTCCCTAGAGAGAAAAATCTTCACCATTCAATGAACAAATAAAAGTTGTTGAGGCAATTGTTTTTTTCACACTCCCAATCCAAACCTCAGTATAGTGTTCTCCCAGCCACATAGGAACAGATTATTTCTCTATGAAAACATTTCTGAAAATTTACGTATGTTTGGACTTCTTTTGCCTCCTTTCCTCAAGAGCTTTACAGCTAGGATAGAATAACAACTTTTTTCTGTTCTTCTTGATAAGCAGAAGTTCACACATGGTAAGAGGTAACGAGAGATGAGGTGCTTTGCTTTTTTTGAGAGCAACAGGATTGTTCAACAGCTCTGCAGACAAATGCTGTCAACCCACCACTCTAATGCCTGATCCAAACATAAATTCCCGCAGGAGTTTTAAGACATCTGCTTACAGAGTAACCTGCAAATGACTATACAAAAACAACTGATGTTTAAACACCACGGTTGTTCACTCCAACATTCAGGTGTCTTCTGAGCACATTCTTATGTGGAATGTGACACATTCTCAAACATTTCCTTTTCGTAAAGCAGGGTGAGTAAACTGCCAACTCAGTTGGCCTCAAGGGATCTAGAGATTGTATTTTAACATTCTGGGGAAGGACTGCACTCACACGAGTAACTGCTATACTCATAAGCACAAGGTTGATTTTTCATAAGCAACCTAGCACTAAATCATGAATGGGGGAAATATTTCAAGGAAAAAGGAGCTCTTCATAACAGCTTCTCCAAGATTAGAATGCAAAGCTTGCATTCTCACTGCTATTACATCACCATGGATCCAAGTTTACTTAATAACAGGTTCTTATACAGAATTGTCTGCATACAGATTCCACATTCAGACTACTTTTTCTTAGTAGAATGTCTTTTTTCTTACAGTCTTTTTTCTTAAAGCTAGAGGAAATCAATGAAGCATCTAAATGATCATCTCCACCTAGACACTCCAGCATCCCACAGAAATGAGATTCTCAACACAGAGAGCTTTACACCACATTTTCTGATAGGTTTCAATCTACCTCACCCAATTAAGGGGTAGCAATAAATTAAAAAAAACAAAAAACAAATGTAAATGTCCAGGTTACAGTTTGCTTCATAACAACTCCAGTTAAAGAACTAGGGGCCAGTGATCAATACTGAGCACCCATATTAAAATGGGGAGTCTGGAAACCATTTTGCAAGAGAACCCAAATTAATCCACTATTTTAGGAGAACCAACCCTTTTGGCCTTTAAAATCTTTTTGAGGTGGGAGGCAAAATAATCTGCATCCCTTTAGCCCTAGAATTTAATATGCAATAAGAAAAACCAGAGGCTGAGGTATGTCAAAATCCCAGCTTGATTCCTTATCTTCTACACAGCTGCTGTTCAAGGCAAGCACAAAGCAGGCACACTCCTTCAGGAGAGCTGAGGAAACAGCACATTTGCCAAGACTTTACAGATGAAAGGCATTTCCTAGAAGGAAAACGCAAGGAAAGTGGAACCAGGCAATCTACTAATTGTTTGGACTATGGGTGGAAGATCTTCCAGAAGATTATGTTGGGGAGGTCTAGGAAAAAGCTGGGAGAGCCTCCTATCATTGTAAGATTTTCACTCTGGGGCTTAGTTGAACTTGAGCCTACCAGCGGTCTTCCACAAGCCTGTCTCCTGCCTCCCCCAGGCAGGAAAACAGGCATGCAAAACCTTCAATGGCTTATTTTGGCACAGCTCTTGGAGAGCCAACATTCAGAGATAAAGGTCTCTGATCACACTGTATCCTCTTTAAGAGGAATGAACACTACATTTTAAGCCAGCTGTGCACTAGTGAGAAACACATGTTGAAAAAGAGAGCAAAGTTTTACATTATCATGGCCAAGTACTGGAAGAAACTAAACATCTTTAATTCTTGTTAAGGTAAATAAATAGCACACAAGCACTTCAGAAGAGATTGGTATCACACCAAACCTTCCCTCTCCCCATATTCCCATTTCCTCACAGCCTCAGTGCAGCAGCATCAAGGGCTGAGGTTGGCTTAAGATTAATGTAGGAGAATTGGACAGGATTGGAACTGCACACAAGAACAGCTCCTGATCTTCTGAAAGACGTGCTTAGGCTGGAGAGCTAGGCTGGAAGTCAGAGCCAAAACCATGGCAAGAGTATCTGGGCATATCACATTAGGGACGAGGTTAAGTTTGAACACAAGCACAGAATCTTGATCTCAAAGGCACTTTCTCTTCAGTTAGTAACAACCTGAGAATCATTTTCTCCAATGTGTAAAGAAAGAGAAGTCAGACAGCAGGGGAACAGAAAACACAACACAGAGGAGGTATGCACTGGAAGCTTACCTGATGATGAACTCCCAACAACGATGGTCTCGACTTTGACTTCAGTTACTGCCAACATAACTGTGCTGTTCTGTCGCTTGGTGATGGCATTTACTATTGTATTAGCAGCATTCTGAATGAGGCTGTTATCTTGTTCATCTCGGTGCGGGACAAAAGACTAAAGGGAGTGAAGGGGGAGAACAAGAAGTTGTTGCAGTCACCTAACCGTGGAAATGTACATTTTAAATCCAGCTACATCTTAATTGAGTTCAGTCAGTTGAATTTGCCTGACAGTAGCTACAAACATTACTCTAAAAGCTTACCACAGCAACAGCATGGCTGGCTCTACCCAAACTGCAGATGCAGTGTCAGACTTGGTGGGTAGCACACCTACTTGTTAATCTAGCATACCTCAAAGGAAAGGCAGTGACTTCCATGGTGCTTAAACTGATGAGCTAAACTTAGTCATAGTTTGGAGCAGTTCAAGACATGTGGGTTATCTAGATGGAAGCTTGGACTAATAACAGTCTGCTCTATTTATACCATACACTTTTGTCCCTGCACCATGGCTCAGCATGTTCTTTACAGTACCAGTAGAGACAGACAGTCCAGCTTCTGCCTGGATAAACACTGACCAGGAAAATTAACTCCTTCTTGAAAACTAAGCTATACACAAGCATGGAGTGATTGAGCTGTAAGTGCATCTAAAGCAGGTCTTTAGGTCATTAGGGCAACAGTTACTTTCATCTACTGAACTTGCACCTCCTTCCACTTCTCACTTAGTACCTTGTATTTAAAGAACATCCCTGAAGCAGCCATATTCTAAATGCACAGCAGAAACCTCTTCACAAAAACCAATCCAGCCACCTATAACCCTATCTCCTTACTGAGAAGGTCAACAGCCCAAGATTTCTAACAGAACAAGTAGGCACCTGTTTCCTAATTTGGGCTGAAATGATCTTTAGAGTAATTTATCATGAGGTTGTAGTAGCCATCTGTCATTAACAAAGCCTGCAGTTTCATCTCTCTGGCAGTGTAGGAAATTGTGAGATCACAAAATTGCTTTACAGACAAGGCTAAGCCACAGGTTGCTTCACCTGCATTCAAGTGAAACAAGCCTGAACAACCTCTTCCCCAACAAAAACTAGTAAGAAAACATTTTTTTATATATACATATACACACAAGTCTCATACTTACAATAGCAACTTCCACTGCATTCTCTGTGGAGTAAGATGGATCACATAATATTATCAGAGTTCTGTCCCTAGAAACAGTCCTAGTAGCTGGTAAATACCGGATTTCAGAACAGATATTCTCTGTTGTAGTGCCCTGTTAGAAGCAAAGGAGATTCTGTGATTTTAGTTCAAGTGAAAAATAGTGTGTAAAAATAAGCATCTTCAGAGTTCTTGCAGTTGCTAAGAACTGATGGAGGCAGCAAAGAGGGCACCAAGAAAGGGCAGGAAAGTGAAGAACAGGATTTTGGAATGAAGGTCAAAAAACATGATTGCACTAGTACAGTCTGACCCCATCTGGAAATGTAAACAGTTCAAGACTCAAGGAAATAAAATATTCAGTACAAACCCCAATTTTGCCTCACCCTTTAGACAAAGCACAATTAAAAGCAACAGATGAGTCTAGTAATAAAATTTGCAAGCTCATAATAGCAAGGAGTCACACTAGAAACCTTAATCTTGCATGCTGTGACACAGAATAGATCCCCACATATATTGCCACACTTCATTAGGAATTCTGTTCTCACCTGTGGGACTTTGTCTCCATTAAAAATTAAAGTAATTCTAGCGCAGTCATTGTCCAAGTACCCAGAATTAGGCAGACACTTGATATTGACAGGCAGAGGTTCAGAGGCACTGCATTCTCCCCAGTCTGTGCACGGTGGCTGAAAGCACTTCATGTACTTCTCCTGGCATTCTTGACCCATGGGACACTGGTTGTTTGAATTATCCCAGTATTTGTGTAACAGACAAGGCTTTTTTCCACACCACACCTAGAAATTAAAAAGAACAAAGCACCATTACAGGTAGTTGCACCTATGCATCAAATCAAAATAAGCAATTCACATAGGATGGTCATGATGTGCTGTCTGCAAAATATCTGTGTTTTGATGCTGCTGTAGTCCTAGTAGCAGATGGAGCTGCTTCTCTACAAAATGAGGACATTTTGTATGGACAGAAGAATAAAAAACTGTGCAAAGATAATCCATGAAACCACTGACTGGGCATGTTTCCTCAGAAGTTTATGGATTTGTCCCACTTAGCTGAGTTCTACAGAAATTTAAGCAGTCATTTTAATCTAGTCATCTAGGCTTCTATAATCTAGAAAGAAAAGTATCTCCACAAAGATTAATTTCTTCAATATTTATACTGAGACCCCTGCCAGAGAATGCTGAATAAGTTGCAACGAGCTGATGCACATTGGTGATAAGCACAGCCACTCCAATAGATGTTTCCAAAAGGAAACACTTTGCTGGTACCCACAAACTCCTGGGGTGCAGCAAGTTTCCAAACACTGCTCCATTCCAGGAGCTGGACTTGGATGATCCTTGTGGGTCCCTTCCAACACAGGATATTCTATAATTCCATGTATCCTTTAAGATCATACATAGCACTGTACAACTATTAGTGCAGATTTCTTAAAGCACAATTATAGATTTCTTAAAGCACAGTTGTCAGCAAGAAAGTGCAATTTTTCCATTACACGTGGAAGAAACCAAATACCACACATGGATGAGTTGCATTTACAGCACATGTTCAATCTGCATTTGGGTTTCACGTTTCCTCAATCACAAAACCACCAGGATCTACTCCACAATAAATATACAAAGGTTGAAATCTGTCAATTCTTAAAGCTACTGAAGGACAATACAAAGTGGCAGTTAATACCCACTGAAAAAAACTATTTCCTACATGTCCTCCACCGTGGAATTTACATTTCCCAAAATTGGGAGCTCTAAAACCATGTTTGCAAAGCTTCAGCAGTGTGATTTACTTATCCTTTACTTTAGCTCATATTTCATTTTCTGCAACAAGTGTTCTAGAGAGCCTGTTCTAGCAGGCAGAGAGCAGGACAGTAACTTCTGATTATAAAGACAATCCGTAAGTACTTTTAGAGGAAACCACTTTTTTTTTTTTTTTAAGCAAAGGAAATTTAGGGGAGTCAAAGACTAACTTGTGCATGAAGAACTGTAAGGTTGTTTCAGCCACAGGAATTTAAGAAAATAGGCCAAAATGCCTACCTTGGTGCAGTCAATGCGTCCATCCAAACAGTGGCAGCTGTTGCACTCCTGTTCCCAGCGGCTGCCATGGGGAAAAGTCATTCCTTTCAGCCAGCAAGGCTTTCCAATTCCAATCACTAAGGAAGAAAAAAAAATAAAAAAGCACACTCAGACACCTCATCTCTTCAAGTTATAAATACTATACGAATTTAAATTAAAAATACTAGCTACTGTTCCTTACATATCAGACTACTGCACAGAAACTTTACACTGGCTACATTGTGCCCTACTGTTTTTTGGGTAAAGGTTGATAGCAGATATAGGAATACCTTCTTGGCATCTAGGACCAATTCTTCCAGGGGGACAAGTGCATCGGTATCCATTTATTTCATCTATACAGGTGGCACCATACCCACAAGGAGAAGACTGGCATTCATCAATATCTGGATAGAAAATAGGTAAAACTCAGTGACAAGGACACAGAACATTGTAATTAATAATTTACTGAGGTGTAATCTGACAGTATCTCCTTTTTTAAAAGCAAAGGACAGTTTGGCTTCAGAATTAATCTCATAATTAAACAGTTCTGCCATTTCAGCAATAACCTGTAATAGATTTCTCATAATTGCACCCTAATTGAAGTTCTGGTAATCAAAACAGCAGTCATATGCTGACTCATCTCACAGAGCAGAGGTGTTGGACAGCTGAAGGTGCTAATGCCTTCTCCACATTCAGCTATGGAACAAGTCCCACATCCTGTTCTGGCACTAATCTCAAGACATTTAGGCTTCCTACAAAAGCATGTGCTTTCATGAAGTTATCAGAGTGCAAGAGGTGAACAATGAACTTGCTCAACAATGCCCAAAAAAGTGACTTTCTGCAATACAAATAACCATAAGGCAGTAAAATAACAGTGTAGTTTGTAACACACACTTAATGAACATTAATAACCTTGAAATATTGAGTAGATTAATTTAGCACATAAACACTTGGCAAAAATGCCTCTTAAAAAAAAAAACCTTCAAAGATTCAGAGGCTTAACCCCAGAAACCAATGGAAAAAGGCAAGGAAGCATAGTTCATTCAGATGGACAGCAATGTGTCATTTGTTATCCCAGGGAAGCGACCAATACTGATTTATTCAACAGAAACCAACTCATCAAGTTGTGAGCCACAGGCATCAACTGCTTAATTTTCAACCAGAACCTATCTCTTCCAAACCAACTTTTGAAAGGTTTCCTTCCATTGAGTACGAATGCCCTTTCCAACCCCTCAGAAAAAACTGTTTAAGCACCAGTTCTTGTCTGATACATGGCATCAGCTCATTTTAAAGGAGTGGACTTTAAAAGTGAACATAATAAATGGCAGCAGTGAGAATGTTACACATCTAGGCGATGGAAAATAATCCAACAGGTATGGAAGAGCTTTTGGTTCTATTTTAGCTTCCTTCAGAAATGCACTAATTTTAAGCAAATACAGTAGATCTAAACTTCAACAGGGTTTAACTACTCTTTTCTCCTGTCCTCAAGCTATATAGGTTTAAGATTCTCCAGACTCTGTATGTTGAAAAAGATAACTTAACTCTGTTTCTGTATCAACCATAAAAGGCATTTTTGCCAGAGCTATCCTTCCATCTATACCAGTCTAAACAAGTTAAAAATGTCTGCAGCTCCATTGCAATTGCACAGTACTTGTACTTGTGACATCCCAGCCTTAAGGGGAAGGGAACACCCAAGGAGAATTCAATATCCCTTTCTGGGTATCTGGATCTAGACACAATGATCTGCCATCCCTGGTTCTGTACTGAGACATCACTAAGCTGATGCTTCCATAAGTGCTGCAGCTGCCCTCCAACCAGAAGTGCTGGCTTGTTTTCCATATGCCAGAACGAGGATGGAGTCTCAACTTGAAAGCACATCACCATCCTGATGGAGTGGAAGGACCAAGCCCAAAAGCCTTGAGGCAACAGAAGATTCAAGGTCTGGTCTTCCAAAGGAGAAAGTAAAAATAAAATATATAGCCATTCAAGTAAAAATGCTAAAATTCGATTAAAAGGACAAAAAAAAACCCCCAAAATCCAACCAAACAACAAAACCCACCACACCCGATTGTTCCATAACACTTCCACACACTTTTGGGGTCTGTTGTTCTCCCTTCTTTTCAGCCTCTATCCTTCAGAATAATTGCAGTGTAACAGGTTTGTTTTCTAGTTTTGAAAGACCTTTATTGTACTTCTGTTATTCATGTGCCAGCACTACACTCACAATGTTTTTGTTTCCATTTGCAGTGTCTCAGGGGATTTTGGTTTCTAACATTAAATGAAACACATACAGGTATGTCATCTTTACCAACAAGATGTTTATCAACAGAAATACTTAAAACTTAAGCTTCTGTGAAGCCAGCACCCCAGAAACGTCAGAATTGTCCAAGAAAATCCAGCAATCAAGTCTTTAAGCATGATTTAAGCCAACTCATTTTAATGCCATTTAATGAAATGAGTAACAGACCCTAACTTGGCATTATTTACAAGGTATTGGTACCTGGCTAACAGGTGGCTTCTGCTTCATTATTTGGAATTCAGCTGAGATAATATAAAAAGGGTCACCAGGTGTTCTTTCCCATTTGTGCATCAAAGCACAAATCATCCAGGTCTCCACCCATGCAGGTACTTACTAATTCTGCAGTCAGGACCAGCAAAGCCAGGGGCACATTCACATCGGAACCAGTTCACTCCATCAACACAGATCCCTCCGTTGTAACTGTAAATAAAATACTCTCGTTAACAAGCCATCTACATTGTTCCATCGGTCAATTAAAGCTTTGCTAATTAAAGCTTCTGCTGGTCTTTAGGGGGACAATTTAGTCCTACCAAGAGAGAAAGTGTAATGCTAGATAAACAATATTGCTAGCAAGTCAGCTGTTGAAACAGCAACATCCTACAGATGCAGGAGGAAGTGTAGCCAAAGAACTCAAGGAGGTAACAGCATTTTCAAGTGAATACAAAGAAAGCCCAAGCTTTCCAAAATCTGGTTCTTTTTTTAATACATGAAGCACAGATTTTGGCATCAGAGTGGACAACTAAGTAGGTTGCTTCATCAACACATCAGTATTTTTCCCCTTCAACCATAAATACCCATCTCTATATTTAAGGTATTCCCATATAATTTTTCAAAAATTCAGTTTTTTTAAAACACATTTATACATAATAATTGGTCTAACAGGACATTTTTATGTTATTTAAAATTATTTACTGTAGGCTAACAGGTTTTGATTTCTCATTTTTTATCCTACTCAATTAGAAATGGTTCAAATGTTATCACATTGATTCACTTCAATACCACTGTAATTCAGTAGTCAGTACCACCATGGAGACTACACTAAAATACTTTTATTTGCTCATACATGAATCAGCTCAAGATTGTTTTGTGGTCTTTGTTGCTGTCAAGGAATAGATATGGCATAGCAAAAAAATGGTTATAAGATCTTTGACAGAGGCTGGCTTCAATTATATTTTAGAGTAAAAACAGTTCTAATCTGTAATGTAAATCCGTATTACTGTCCTCACTTTTATTTTCACAATAGGTACAGGACTGGAGATCTTGTACTTACCATGGATGAGGGTTGCAGTCATTGGTGTCTAGAAAAAAGAATATAAAATAGTGTAAATAGTGGCACAATTTATTTTCTAATATGTAACACTATAGTTCTGAAGACACTATATTTGGTAAGTAAAGAGAAATATACAGAACTGAATGTTTTCTTCTACACTTGAGAAGAAACTTCAATTATCATATGCATCAACAGTAGGTAGAATAAAAACAGGACTCAGAGCTTCCCTCCCACTCCCAATGTTACACCTTGGGGAAAAAAAATAAAAAAACAAAGTTGCAGGCTTTACTCCACCTAACCAATTCATTGTCTTGGTATGTCAAAGTAGTTAACTGCTATCCTCAGAGAAAAAGGCTTATACACTACTGCCTGCCTTTCCAGATACTTTTCATTATTAAAATTATTATTTCTGCGCGGATGCTTTTCTGCTCTGCACATGTTTCCAAAAATTATATTTTTATAGAAGGCTGAGATTCTTATTTTGGCAGAGTCTGGATGCAAAAAGCAGCATGACGAACTCTTCATTCATTACTCGAGCATTGTCTTCTTTACCTACCTCCCACTCTGAATGATTCAGATGTTTTGGCACATGAACCCCATAAACTTGCTTTGTTTCAGTTAACAGCTCTCTGCCAGACACTCCCAATATCCCAGGGGGATGCAGGGGAAGAGAGGAGAAAAGCCTTACTCTGTGTGCATGTGCGTCCTTCCCATCCTTCCTTGCAGATGCACGAGAAGGAATCTCCACTGCCAACACATGTTCCGCCGTTCATGCAAGGGTTTAGAATGCAGCTGCTGTTTTTAGCTTTGAAAACAGAAAAAGTCTCTATTAGCTCAGAAAACAAAAAGTACTTATCACCTGGATATGTCGATATCACCATTCTAAACAGAGTTTAAGTCAACGGTTAAAAACTTACAAAAAGGTCAAAAAACTCCAAAAATACCCATATCACATGATAACCTCTCACCTACCTTCACCATCATCCCAATTCAATTGTTCAACTGAACCACAAAATTTTATTTAAAAATAATTACCTCCTTTCTGCCCCATTTGTGTAAGCATTCTTCAAGTACTGCTAAATTATTACTTTGGCAGTGAGTTACCCAGGTCACGAGGCATTCTTTATAACAAATACTAATATTTAAAGATCAGATTTTGATTAAAAGCTGCAATTATATCTAAAAAGTAGAAAAATTGTACTAAATTATCTTCATTCAACTTCCTGATCATAGTGGAAGTTTAATTTTCAGATGCACCACACATACCAAATTCAGTGTTCAAAGAAAAAAAAATCACAAGTAGCTCCCTACAGCAGGCAGTAACTCCATAAATCCCCTAGGAAAAACCCCTTAATTTTATTTTTCCTGGGTATGCCTGCACATACACCTCAAGATTACAAACCTTATGACTGCAAGCCAAGCAGGGATTAAGTTCCCTGGAAAACCTTAACCCAGGGCCTCTAAAGGCTAACAGAGAAGTCACGACACAAGCCCAAGTTTTCTAAGACTGCTTAGGAGAAAAGCTATGGAAAAGACCATATAAGCAACCAGAGGAACTTCTTAAAAATCAGTATCACATCAGGTGAGTGGAAGAAATTCCTTAAATTTCAGCTACCACCCAACTGGAACAGCTTTGAACCAGCCAGCCAGAACAGTGAGCCTGTTTACTAAACAGTTGATTATTTAAACACTTCCCTGCTTCTTCTGGCTTCATCTGCAGACAATTTAAAAAGCTTACCAGTGTTGCAGGTACTTCCTATCCATTCTGGAGGACACGAACAGCGGAATGTGTCTCCATCATCATAGCATGTTCCACCATTACTGCAGGTGTTTGCATCACACTGGTATTCACCTACACACCAAAACAAAGCTGTTTTAATTCCCACTGGTCTTGCTGAATGCTAAAACCAGGTACTTTTTAATCACAAAATTAAAGACACTTCATATTTAAATACACCAGTATCAGAAAGACATCAACTTACTGTATTACAATAAACAGCCCAAAGAATGCAATCTAAGAACATCTCTCACGAAACTGTTTCACTACATGAAGGAATACATTTTTAAAATGTTCCATTTTGTGACTGGGAAACTGGAAGAGGTAATGAAAATGAGCCTATTTTTTTACTGCAATTGTTTTATTTTAAATTTCAGGAACTCCAATCCCACGAGAAGAAAATAAATCTTTGGGTAAACTAAAGATCAAAGCGAGGAAAACTTACGTGAATGACAAGTTTTGCCTTTCCAGTCATTCTTACACTCACAATAGAAGTCATTTACCAAATCAATGCATCGGCCACCGTTGTGACATGGGTTAGGAGAACAGTCATTGAAATCTAAAAAAAACCCAGGTATTCAAATTAGATGATCTAGCCCAGCCAAGGCCATGAGAAAACAGAAAATATTCCTTTATAAAGAAAATAAATGTTGTTATACTTCGGAAGACAGCAGTCCTAATTATTATGAAGTTATCTTTATGTAAGCAAGGAAAAAACTAATTTAATAACAATAGGAATTATGAGTTTCTGGCAGCTTAGAAGGACCATTCAGTATGGCTTCTAAGTAGAGCACCAAAATAGCTTGGTTTTCACAAACAGCTGTATTCTGAACTTCAGAAAGAGCTTTCTAGTAGGGACCACAATGTCCTGAAAAGGATCTCCAACACAGGACATGCACAACGTCCACACAGTTAAGAGACAGTTAAGGCTCCCTCCTTCTTCTGCTTTGTGTTTCAAAACACAGATTTAGAGCCCTTAGTGGTGGCTTAACCACATAAATACATATATGCATGGATACATACATTAAACTTACATACAAAACCAAGAATTTTAGCGAAAGTTCTTTTCACTACAGGCAAACATTTTAATAGGTGGAACATAAGTATTCCAGAACAAACTTCATCTAGACTACACAAAGGGCTCTTTTGACAGCAATAGCTGCCAAAAGCTGCTCAGTCTGTGTTTCACATCTTAATTGATGTGTGTCCTGTAATAAGTCTCAGCAAGTTCTTGCCATCATGCTTTAGAGGAAGGAGCTTCATTCACAGCAGAAAAAGAAACAACTTCAGTTTCCTCTGAGGTGTCTTAACCATTAACTGGCCTAGCTCACTTCCTGGCCAACACTTTTGCCTATCCCCAGGAGAGAAAGTTCTTCCCTCCTAAGATAAATGCTGAACCATACCAAGGAATTAGATTCTGCTCCTATTAAAGGAGCTCAGACCTTTAGAGCAGCTACCTGAAGTTATTTTTGAAAATACTTCTGCAAACAAGACAATTATAGAACAGAGAAACCACCCTGTATGTTATTATGAACATACCAACCATCTCTGATACAACAAAGCTGCATCATTTGGCCCTGCAACACTGAGCAGTACTCACTTGTGTCACACAGCTCTCCTTCCCAGCCACTTGAACAGAAACATCTAAAGGAATCAACTTCATCAATACATGTCCCACCATTCTTGCAAGGTTTTCCAAGACAATCGTTGATATCTACAACAAAAAGTCAATGATTATTCCTCAAGGCTGTTTTCACCTACTCAGAGGAGTGATCTACACTCGCGTCTCCAGGAAAAGAAACACAAAGTTATTACTGCATTTGGACAAACAAAAGAAAAGCTCAAACATCTGTTTTCAAGCCTGGTAGGCTTTCTGGCTGTATTGTCTCTCATGTAACAAGTGACAAAAACCCCCAGAACATTAAGTTTACCTGGCAAAAATATCCAGGTGTTTGAAAAACACCCAGACCAGCAATACATGTTTCTAGTATTTAGAATCTAGTATTTCTAGTATTTAGAATGGTAAATCTAGAATTTACCATTCTCATGTTGGAGAAATCCATGGCTCATAAGACTGTACATAAAGGTAGTGGGTACAGACATATTGGCACTGAAGTTGGACTAAAACCAGTTTTCTTTCACAGAGGAAGTGTAAACCACTACAAAGACTGCTACCAGAAGAAACAATTCCGAGCAGTACATCTGAAACAGTCCTTTATGCAACTTTACTGAAATCTTAACGTTTTATTTTGTGTTGGAAAGCTCCACAAAACCAACTTGAAAACAAATTTAGAGCAAAAATAATGATCTTTTACAAGCTCCTACTTACTTTCATGACAGTATGTTCCAGTAAAACCTCTGTCACAGGCACAAGTGAAATTCCCTCCTGGCTGACTAATACACCGTCCATGAGGCCCACAAACATTGGATGAAATGAAACGGATTCCTTCTTGGGTAGCATTAGTGAAGACTTCTATTGTACAGCTGTCTATTACTAAAAAAGAAGTGTATCTTTAGACTCATGACCTCTATCACCAATGACTTTGCAGTTTTAAAGGAGTTTTACAAAAATTAAAACTAATCACAATTTTATGTTAGCTGTAAGTTATCATCTACCTCTTTATAAATAAGGAGCATTTCCTCTCACTGTCTCACTTTTTTATGAAGTCTAAGTGAGTACAATAAGAACATTTCTGCATTATACTATTCCCTAAAATAGTATTTTTTTAATGTAACACCATCAAGACAGATTTATGGACAACAGCAGGTACCTTTACAAGAATTATTCTTGCAGTGGTCCTTGAGATGAGAACAATTTTTTCCATCATAGTCATCAGGGCAGGCACAGTAATAATCTCCTCCCAGATCATAACATTTAGCCCCATTCTGGCAAGGGTTAGGTTCACAAAAATCAATATCCATCTGTAAGAGAGACCATAGTTAGAGGCAGCTGCTTCCTTTCCCAGGAGCAAGCAGCATTATCTGCTTTGCCAAAGGCACAGATGAAGCTAATGTACAAGGAACCTCAAGTTTTAAGAAGGTTTATGAATCATACATATTGCATTCCATCCTGCAAGACAAACTTCAGTCTTGAAGGATACTTTAGTCTATCCTCATACAAAGCATTTCTGACACTGTTAGAAAGATCCTCCTTTGCAGGAGGCTGAATAAGCACATTTGCAATAACTCAGTAAATAATTACTTAAGCCATTAGGAGACATCTTACTGCAACTTCTCTGGATCATTATAAGTCACTTCTCTGTCCTTCACACCCACGTACCAAGTGCTACAAGGCAAGTTAAATACCAGTGCACTTGTCAGCTTTGTGTCTGCAACAGATTTAAAACACACAGAACCTGAACAAAATCCCATCCTCTAGACCGAATTCTCTTCCCATCTCAATTAACACACAGAATTTATTATAAACCACACAGCTTGGAAGGGACCTCTAGAGGTCAGCTACTCCCCACCTCCTGCTCCAAGTAGGTCTAGCTAGACCCAGCTGCTCAGGGCCTTATTTTTACAAATACCATCACCACGCCAATTTACACACAGATACACGAGATGCATTTTGAACTCTGACCATCTGAGCCAGGGAGCAAAATTTAAACCTTGCCTTCAGAATATAACCTTTAACATAGACATTGCTGTGGCAAAACAATTCTGTTGCTTTCTGCTTTAGACAGACACACAAGAGCACTGATTTTTGATGCCCTAAATTGGTCTCAAAATCCACAAAGCAGCCTCAAAAGGGATATTTTTACATCACAGTATCTTTCCTCCAAATTGTTATTCTTAAGGATTGCTTTTTTCCTCTCAAGTCAGTTTTTCCCTCTTCACATCTCTCTTGGGAGAAAGACAGCTTTCAACTTTACAGACATAAAATTAAGTTCAATAGTGGTTTTGATCCCTATTTTTAGTAGTTCAGTAGCTAAATAGGAGAAAAATGCAAATCTAGCCAAAGCAGAAGGAATACAAATAGTGTTAAGTATTTAATTCAGAGTAGCACATACAATTCCAGCAGCAACAGAAAAATTTTCAGCAGACCATTTTGTGCTCTCATACAGAGCATTCAAAGCAAGCTATTAAAAAATAGCTATGGTCTGAGAAAGATTCTCAGATCTCCTCTATCAGATGCCTCCATTTGTTTCCTTCCATTAGTGTAAATTTCCCCTTCCCAATGCAAGTTCAGTAGCTGGTACTTTAGCATCTGGAATCAATGGTAGATATTTCCTGCAACACACAAGGCAAGCAGCCAACTCCCCGCTATTATTCACATTTGCTAAAACTTTAATTACACAGTACTGTATGAATCAGCCCAGAGTAGAGCACTGAAGTTCTGATCCTTATGAAGAAACAGTTAATGAGTTGTTAGGGGCTGCACCAGTTTTTTAAACTGGTTGGTATCTGTAGACCTTTCAAATTTTGAATAAAATGAGGGCACTGCTTCTTTAACAATGCAAATAACATAGAATGAAATTACTTCAGTGTTTAAGAGAGATCACTCCAATGTTCTCCTCAAAAAAATTCTGGAGCAAGTCCAACAAAATTCTAACATAATGTCTGCAGTTGATGCTAAGCATAACACTCAGATGGATTTGACTATCAGCAAAAGCCAGAAAGTGAATACTTAATGAAAATAATTTTACACTGGAAAGTCTAACATCCTCCCTAAAAGAGGAATATCTTCATTACTATGAAGTACTTTAGGAATTATCACTAAGACTTCAATATTTCAGATTTGAATCCTTAAGCACTAGAACTACATGTTCCTAAAATGATCTCAAACAGAAAGTTCTGAGAGCCAATACTTGCCTATCTGCCTGCCTTTGGTAATTCTGTTAATTATCTCCATTATATATAATACAAATAATTGATATCTAATTATTATACTCCTACCAGGAGCAGTAGGATTACTTGAAGGGTAATTTCATTATGTACTTCAGAGTTATTAGGATAAGAACCCAAAGCTCTCTAGTGTAACAAAAGGACACAGGTCCTGAAAATTGCAAAGGAAAACATTTCAAGCTTCAGAGCACTTGCAGCCTTAAAACACTTAGGAAGGCCAACACCCATGTGCAACAACTTGCAGTTCATCAGGCTGCAAATTCAAGCATTACAGCTACTATGACAGCACTGCACAACAAATTTGCTTATTCAGAGTATCAGATAACAGCTACGATAGGCAGCAATGCTCCAGCCTTGCGTTACTCCCATTTAAATCCAGAGATATATTTCTTTCAAGAATTCAGTCCATGACAAGCACTGCAGCAATGTCTGCACTGCCCTCACCTCGCAGAAGACTCCTGAGAATCCCTGGGAACACAGGCAAGTGAATCCATTCACCAGGTCTTTGCACCTGCCCCCATTTTGGCAGGGATTGCTCTCACACTCGTCCGTTTCTATCTCACAGTTTTTTCCTGTGAAACCACGAGGGCACAAGCAGTGGTAACCGTTCACTTCATCCTTCACAGAACAGGGAAAAGAAGCAAAAGTAGAAGGATTCATTTACAGATGAAACTTGCACACAAAAGTTCAAGTTATTTCTGTATTCTGGATTTGTGGACAGCGGTAGCACCGCAAAATTTTATTTTGTGAAATGGGTATAAAAGTCTGCACATGCAGGGTTCCATTTTTAACATTTGAACTCATTTAACCGACCTGTAATTGCAAACTACAGAACTTGTAACCAGGCAGAATAAGACTAATTTTCAACAAGGAATGTAATGAACAAGAGTTACCTTACAAGTCCCTCCATGCTGGCATTGTCCATGACAGTCATTAATATCTATGGATAAAATAAGCAAAGCATTAGAATTTATACTGGATGACTAAGCTGTAATGTATATGTTTAGAATAAAAATGGAGAACAAGTGACTTCCAAAAAGGTTTTTTTCTAGATGTTTCAATGGAAAGGAAGGATTCTTGATGTCTTAAGAGATCCCTATTTTTAAAAAATATCTAATAGAAAATTACATTCTATGTTTCTACTACAGTGTACTAAAAATGAGCTATCAGTATCAGTTAATTTAATATCTAACATTTTAACTTGAAAGTATTTTAAATTGAATCAGTATATATCATTCAGAAACATGTAAGAGTCAAGAGATTTATTAGTTATTTAAGTATATATCTAAGCTCACTTTAATGCCGACAACCTTTTAAAACAAATTTTAAAACAGTATTTTCAGTTCACATTGCTGTAGGCTAGAAAAACCCTGACAACAGGTATTCTTTTCTTGTAAAAGTATGCAAACTATCACTCATCATAATTTTTTTCTTAAAGAACAAAGCATCCTACTGTCAACATACATACTAAAGAAATACTAACTGATATGACAATTTACTCCTGTCCATCCTGGAATGCAGTCACAGTAATATCCACCAATGAGATTTTTGCAAGAGTAAGCATTAACACAGGGTTTCCCCTCACACTCATTAGCATCTGTGAAAGAAGAGAAAATAAAGAATAGAATAAAGAACAAACCCAGAAACAGATTACCACAGCACCAAGCAAAGTATCCATGCAATCCAAGCATCAGAAGCTCATATTAAACCCTGGTAGGGCACTAAAACCATTTACATATCACAGGATTTTAATGCACACTTGCCTACAGTAGCACATGCAGGTTATCTTACTCTTCCCTTTGCCAAAACTCAAAAAGGCAATTTGTTAGTCAGGGCAAATCCCTCCTTGTTTAGTCACTGTTCTGCCACCATGGAGGAGGAGCTACCATCACCAATGCTGCATTTTGGAACAGAAAAGTTATGGGGCATTCTAAAAGAACTGTTTTAAGAAAGCTTAAGGTGGGGCTTAAATAGTTACAGATCCACTTGAATCGTCTGGCTTTAAGATCTACTAAAGGTGAGCTAAGATATCAATAACAACACACCTATTCCATGTTTTCTTCAATGAACACCATGCCAGAAACACACACAGTTATTCACTGTTTAGGAATAATCTCCAGTGGTCTCCAAAGCTTTAAAAGGCAATTACTCACCAAGCTGGCAAGTTGCTCCAATCCACTGCTGTGGACAAATACACTCGAATGCATTGACACCATCAATGCAGGTCCCTCCTTGAGCACAGGGGTTCGATGCACACTCGTCAATATCTGCAAAGTCAAAGGGGTCTTCCATTACACAGCCTAAGGCTTGGCTTAACAGGTTCTGCTTCAAAATCAGTTTGAGATGAAGGGGGAAAATGTATAAACAAACAAGCTTAGGGACAGACTAACATTTCTAACTTTATTTTTACTTAGGCTTTTCTTACATGTTTGAGACAGAGGAGGGAAGATGTGCAGACAGCAAAGAGGAATCAGCAAACCTATCTATGATTTGCGTGTTCACTGAAAGTCACATTTCAGATCATGACAGAAATTTAGCCATTTTTTGTTCTGTGGTTGGTAATTTTCAGGGGTTTGGGGAGGTTTTTGGTTGATGGGGTTTTTTTGCAGTTTTTTTGAGGACAGCTGCTGTTTAAAAACAGGTAAGCCATCTGTGTTCCAAATCACAGGCAACATGCAAACCAAGTACAGTCCCACAGTACATTTCAACCACTTCTCTGTCCTGTGAACCAAATACTAAGCATTTAAGTGTCCAAATCTACTCTTCTACTATTAAAGAAGGGAAGAACATTTCATCTTCACGTTTACATTTCTTACAATGAAACCATTCTGTATTTTGCTTCAGAGTGGCAAGGAGTCAGGAATTGCCAAACAAGCTTTGGCAATAGCACATTTCTTCGGATATGGTCCAGCTATGCTTTTGATAACAGATCTCAAGTGCATCCAATCAATACTGCACAGAACCCTCCTCTTTTCACTCTGCCAAAGCCCAGCTGTTAAAAGATGGGGAAAGTAAAAGACTCACCAAATTCCAAACCCCCAGAGCATGATATCACCAAGAAAGCTGCATCAACCCTTCCAACCCAGCAGATCATTCACCAGCAGAAGCATACCCACCAATAGCACATGTTGGTCCACTCCACCCTGATGGGCAGTGACACTTGAAGCCTGACGAAATTTCGTGACAAATTCCACCATTAGCACAGGGATTAGAGACACAAGCATGCTCAGCTGGGAAGAAAGAAGGAAAGAAATTCTTGCTAAATACTCTTCCAGTACCAATTAAGGAGAACTTGTGGTTAAAAGTTTTATTGATTAAAAGTAACCAAGAGAAATAGCAGTGGAGAGATGCCACCAGAAGTTTGGATCCTTCCTCTCCCACCTGCAGAGAGTTAAGATTCCCAATAGGAAACTGAAGCAGGGCTTTCTTGAAGATGCATCATCCTTCCTATCTAATGACTAGAAAGCCTAAGCACAGACAGGTCACTCTATTTCAATATCCCAGGAACCAGCAAAATTCCCCATTCTCTGCTTCCCTTTTTCACTGCCTCCTCACCTGAAAAGCAAAGCTACTCCCCCACATCTTTCAGGGCAAGCTAAGGCAAGATTTCACCCATTTCAGCCTAAACTTTACATCACGTTCTACAGGCTGAAGCAAAATTCAAGCTTTGGTGGGATCTTTAATACCACACAGCACTTTATGAAGTGCAAAGATCTACATCCCTGTTAACTCTGAAAACCTTCTGCTGATAATAGTTTAGTTAACTTAAGGCCAAGCAGTGAAATGAAAAGAAAAATGTTTCTTTCCACCTAAATTTTTAACTATAAATGAACAGCAAAATTCATGATGAGAAAACTGTGAATACCACATTTTAAAAAAAGATTTAACAACCCATCATGACAAAGAAATAGAAAACCCAACTGAACATTACATGAAGCAAAATATGAAAGAACTAGAAACAGCACACTTGCCCATTTACCTCCAAAGTGAGAATAATCAAGGAAAGTCTCCAAAGACCAAAACTGCCACCAGAAAATGAACATTTTGGTCTTGGTGTAACACATACACAGATTTAAAAAAGCAACATGCTATCTTTGTACTGTGGTTGAGATAGGAAGCAGTTTTTCAAGACACAGATCTGTTAGACTCAAGTCAAAGCCATACTTCATCACAAACGTGGTTTAAATACTCTCCTCCATTTTGCAAATAAGCACAAGGAAGATACTTTTTGTTCAGACTGCTCAAGATGACTCTGTAAGAGGGTTTGAGCACAGTTCCATAGTAGTTAACATCTGCATTATTAATCCAAATGTTTTAGAAGTTCCATATTAAAAGATTACGTTTCAGTTATTTAAAAATGATAGTCAACACCTTCAGCCAACTGAAAATTTGGCCAAACATCACAGTTGAAACTGAAGTGTTCCTCACTTCCACCTTCCTTAGTCCCCACCCTAAATAAGATGTATGTTTTCCAGACAAGAAAACAGGCATCAGGGAGAAAGGCAACAGGGAAAGGCACATGTGTAACCTATTTTCATGAGATTACAGCCCAACTGCATATATGGATTAAGGAAGAGAAGTCAAAGCTGCTGGTTTTGGTGATTTTTTTGAGCAGCCAGCCTAAGGCACAGGAGAGATGGAACATATCCCCACTGAGCACATAAAAGCGCCTAAAGCAGTTCCAGATCTCCAAAGAGAGATGCAATATCCCCAAGTACCAATTTCGCAGTTCTTTCCCGAGTAGCCATCGGGGCAGGCGCAGCGATACTCATCCGGCTCGGTGTTCATGCAGGTTCCCCCGTTCAGGCAGGGATGGTGATTCCCACAGTAATTCAGATCTGGACAGAGAAAAGGGTCAGTCAGCAGGGAGCACAGATCCCACCATTTTAATTCCTAGTCAGACACACAGATGCCTTTCTGGCTTGAACATCCTTCACCCACATCATCCCCATATTCCAATGGCTAGCCTGTCATCTGGTAACTATCCACAGAACAGGGAAGAATAACGAGACAACTGCAGGAGTTAGAAGAGTCAGGACAATTCCAAGCCTTTTGTCTTAAACTTCCTGTACTTCTGATGCCTAGGCACCATCTGCCACACAAGAATTAAGGCACAGAAACACTCAGGTAGTTGCACACTAGCAGGAAAAAGAAAGGGTTAATGAGTTATCAGTTAATCATGCAACTTATTTTTCCTGTACATTAATGTTAAGTACCTTTGTTACAGAGCAGGCCACCCCAGTTGGTTTCACAATTACATTGCCATGGTTCATTACAGCTCCCATGAGCACAGCCTGGGTAGCGGACACACTCATCACAGAACTGTCCTTGCCAACCATAATGACACCTAAGATGTAAGTTCACATGTTAAAAGTTAGCAACATGATGCTCCATTATCAGCATTACATGTATTTACAACACTACACTTACCATTCTCAAGAAACAAGGTCAACTGTTCAATGTGCAACAGATAACAAAACTTTATTTATCCTGTTTAGAAGGGACACAACTAGTCCTGTTGAACATCCTTACTGGAACTCATCCTGCTCAAATGTGTTACACACCATGGCAACAAACACCACCAAGCACTACACATTGTGAGCACTGGACAAGAATTAGTTGGTTTTTTCACAAGAAGTCCCATCTTCACATAATCATCTCACACTAGGACAAAAATTGTGATTGATACAAGAAAGCTGAAATTAATTTGCAGAAGGAGACTGCTGGCTTACTGCATCAAGCACTAAAGTGGTTTTCTGTGAAGAGAGATTTCAAGATAATAGCTCATTTGCTCTAGAGTGCTACAGACTTAAAAGACCAGGGCAGCCAGAGAAGCAGCAGTCTTGACAATTTTCTCAAGGCCTGGTTTCTCAAGAAAACCATTTTTAAGAGATTTATTCCATTATATCCTCAGTGTTCTCTACTGACATTATTGCAAAAGCACTCTTTGGAGAAAGGAGGAGCAAGAACAGAAACAAAAACCATTAATAATTCATTTGTTTTAGAGTTGAATTTTTTTTCCCAAGATTTCTTCTGAGACCAGGATCTTTATGTTAATCTGTAACAGAAGTCTGCTAAAAGAAGCAACTGTTTATGCTACAGCAAAGATTTAAAGTCTGAACTTATAAGGGGCCAGGAGGGGGAAGGGCATAGGCTAAGGATCTTTTTTAACATATATTTATATTTAACACATTTTAAGTACCAAGAAATAGGAAGCTTGCGCTTTTGGGCCAACAAAAGAAATGTTCTGCCTGTTAAGACAGTGTTTCTTATATAGAACTCGAGACACATGCTAGCAACAAAGAGTTGCAAAAAATCACACAACAGTGCAGCCCTACTGCCTAAAGGAAAAAAAAACCCATTAGAAATGAACCTTCATTTTTTAGGTTGAACACTACCATTCTATTATCCACATGGTTTGAATAGTACAAGAGAGCAGAAATAAATTAAGTCTTTGGGGGGGCAGTGAGAGAAGACAAGGGAGAGAAGACAAGGAATAGAAGTATAAACAATGTGTCTTGGTTCCTTGTGAATCAATCCCCTTCCACTGTTTCACTATGCTGGATCAATCCCCAGAGGAACAGAACAAGCTGTGCTGGCATCACAGTATTTAAATTTTTACTATTTACATTGGCAGAAGGAATCTAGATGGAGATCTCTGCAAGACCATTTTTTCCATACAAAGTTCTAGAGCTCCTTTGAGCTCCTGCCCTGAAAAGCTCCCACCCAGCTCAGATCTCCAAGGAAAGCCTCAGCTGAGTACTCAGCCCAGAGGCCTCGACTGCTTCTCTGAGCAGGGCTGGCAGAAGCCTGGAGAACACTTGGGTTTTAGAAGCTGCTTTCTTTTGCTGCACACTAGCAGCAAGAGGAAACAAATACTGCTCCTGCTAAATTTGATCTCTTCCTTCCTCCTCAAGGACAAAAAAAATCTTTTCAGAGGATGGTAATAAACAATAAAAAAAGCATTGCAACTCACTTTACTGGCTCTAACCCAAATCTTCATCCATGCCAAACTTGGCACTACTGCCAGTGATTCACCATGACTATCCCAGCCAGAGCCAACTCCCCACCCACATACAACAAGCATTTTCATGAGCTGAAAGTCTGCATCACAAAGCAAATAATCAAAATAACTCAATTTATTCTCCATAGCCAATGGATAACAAGTTTCTTTGTTTAACACTGCAGCAGTGCTTAAGAGTGCAAAGAGAAATACAGCCACCTTCTAGAACCTGAAGGCATCTTAAGCACCTACTTGAATTTGTAGGTATGCTTGATGGCACTAAAATTACTTCAGAAGAAAGGTTGCTGCCTTTTCATCATATTCAACACAGTCAAAGCTTACTGTTAAAGCTACACTAAGCCTGAGGGAAATAATTTCTAGATGCTAAAAGCAGTCCAAAGGAACACAATGTTTACAAGTCAAAAGGTTACTATGTGGTAAGCTGATCAGCCTTCAGTTTACAAGGAAGAATAAATTAGGATTTCCTCTTGAACAGGAAGTCTGGTCGCATCCTACATTAACAGGTGCTAGAGCAGTGTTAATTCCACTTCCTTCTCAAAAGATAATGTTTACATGGATCTCAGCTCACCCTGAGAGCAAGATGGGATCAATAAATGTAGATCAATCCAGAAATAGGTATGTTGTATGTCATTTACAGGTATGAGTGTGTCCTTCATGACAAAAATATCAAAGCAAAACACAAGGATGAAAACAATTAATGATTCACCATGAGAAGCCCAAAAGGTAAAAACACAAATTCAACATCATCTAGGAAAAAGCCCCAAAACACAAAGAAACCAGAACTCCTTTTCAAGTACCAACCACTTGTGCAAAAGCCAAAAGGAAACTGCCAGTGCAGCTAATAGTGGGCTAAAGTTACTTCTTCCTTGCCCTCCCATCCCAGTCGAGAATCAACTAAATTGCAATTCTAATTTTTTCACATCTGACAAAATAAGAAAGCCAAATATAGAGAATCTATAAGGATTCTCATTGTTCAACAGACAAAGAAAATTCTTATTGGAATCAAGATTCTACTTCCTTTGTCCTTCCCCTCTGCTGACTTCATCAGCTCAAACTTGTCTTCACAGTCCAGCACATGCAAAACAAAACCAGACCTGGCTTAATCTTAGCTCTTGCTGGGTTATTAGCAGTACAAAGAAACTACCATAAATAGATTGTTACAGTTTAGTAACTTCCTGATGCAAGGCTGAAGTACAGGCATCTGCTCCCAGACCAAAGCATCCCTTTGGGTCAGGATTACAGAGTGTAATAGAGAGAGAAGAAGAATTGTTGGTTATCTTGAAACCAAGAACTTGGAGAATAGATCTGGTAATTCTACAGGCATGCTTCACAGCTTCCATTTTCTTTAGATGAGAGCCTGGTAGCAATAGAAAAATGAGAATTCAAACAAAAGGCTGGAGGAAGTGGAGGTGGCAGGAGTTAACATTAGCAAAAATTCTAGATAACACTTCAATCTTCAGATTAGAAAAACTGCAACTGTGCAGAAAAAACACTGCTGTCGTTGACAAGCAGATAAAGCCACAATAATTCAGCTCAGTGGGGCTTCAAACAGCTTAATTTCAGGATAAGAAGAAAGGTCTTTCTACAGTAAATCTCAGTGTGTTTGAAGTAGTAAATTTAGCATCAGGGAATCCTACAGAAGCACTCATCACTACACACAGTTCAAAGGTACGTGTGTACTCAGAGGCAGGGGGAAGTAGGAAAAAGAATGAAACAGAACATTTGGGGGTTTTATTTTTCCTGGGGCCATTAAAAAATTAAACTCATCAAGTCTAATAAAACAGATTTTTCTACGTAACTATCCTTTCCTTATGTTCTTCTGAAAGAATTATAATTAAGGAAAAAAGCTGACACTACCCTTTGCTTTCCTCTCAGGAAGTTTGTGTTACAATTATTTCAGTAAGAGCTAGGTTGAAACTGAGCATTTCCAAATCAGATGGAGCAAGCTGTTCAAAGGATCCCACATTGCTGTATGTAAATAGGTACATTATTGTGAGGAAAAGGTCCTGGGCAATCTGATCTAACTAGACCTCCTTGGGAAAAGAGGTGGGACAAGATGACCCTGGAAATGCTGTCCAGACTCCATGATTTTATGTCAAATCCTGCAGTGACAGATACAGAAGGGATGTACCCAGATCCTGATGGTCTGTGAAGCACAGCCTCTCAGCACCTTTCAGGATTGATTCCTCCATACCCAAAAGGAGGATGCCTCTGCTAACAGCAGAGAGTCAGGGTGCTCTGAACAATCAGTTTCAACTCAGCTCTTTTGTATTATCTTCACACATGGTTTGTTCTCCTGCTTCAATCCTTTCTGGTTATTTGAGAGTCCTGATCCTTCTGTGCAGCAAGCTCAGCTGAGAAACTTCATATTGCAGATCTCATCCAATCACTAATCTATGCTGGTTAACCTTACAAAGAGCTCTGTAATACATGAGAATGAGAGGATACCTAAATAAATTCTGTTCTACACCTACTTACAGAGCTTTGTCAGCACTTCATGAATAAATACACCTAAACCACTAAAGTGAAGTCTATTTCTGAAGACTACATCAGAATATGGAACCTAAAAATAAATTTTAAAAAATCTTAGGGAGGATGTAGGCAATGTGGTACAAACCTTTAAATATCACAGGTGACACCTTACTGATATATTGCACTTCCTACAAAGAGAACATAATTGTGATGTATTTATACACCTTTTCATAAGCAGACTTTTTGGAGGGAGCTTCTCCCAACTATGTTTCAAGTAGAAGCTGGGGCCAAAACACTCAACACAGGAAAACAAAGCAATACAGTGACATTAAGAGCAGAAGCAAAATGCATCATTCAGGGGTGGGGGGAGAAATAACCCTCTTAAATAGAAAACCACTAAATTTTCTAGTGACGTGAACAGGATGGTGTTGCATAGGCCAGAACAATAGCTTTATATTGGTTATTTACTTAAAATAACCATAAGAAAGCCTGTTTAAACTTTCAGGAGATTACTTGTTGCACAGCAGGCAGCAATATTGTCCAGCTGTTAGATCCTACAATTCTGAGCATCTTGATTCAATGTTGATAAGTGGTACAGTACTCATTCACTAATACTTGTCCCAGAAACACTTTGCCCACTTTCCTACCTTCAAAATGGGCAAGATAATTTTGTGAATAGCCAAGGAAAACATGCTCATTAATGAACTCAAATAATTTAATTACCTGAAAGCTTGCTGTCTTTTCCTCTCACCCCCAGCATTCTTATCAAGCCAAAAGATACAAACCCTTCCCTACAAACTTTTTTCTCCTCTAATAAAGGAAGTTATTGAAAGCTAACAGTCTCACTCCAGTACTGTGTAGAGTTTTGAGAGCAAGTTAAAAGAGGGGATGGTTCAAAAGTTTTTAGCCAGAACGTTGCTCAGTTAACTTACATAAGTGGCTCTAAGGGTGTGCCTGTATTTGCATTAGTTCACACCAGGAACATGCTTTTTACATGAACTGCCTGATCATTCCTGTTGATGCTGTGTTAGTTCACATCACCGAGCTGTTTTGGAACAAGGGAATTGGATTCCTCTTAGGTTAAACTAAGGTAACGTAAGACAATGCATGCCAGGAGCACACCTAATGCGTTCCAGCTGCAAACAGGCATTAAGTCCACAAGAACAGACTAGAAAGTTTAAAATTTAAAGCCCTGAAGTGTTTGGAGTAGAGCTATTGGGTTCTCTACGCTGCTTTGATCTACTGTTCTAGTTCAGCTGCACTGTTGCAGACACAAGTTCAGGCACTACATGTTTTTACTTCCTGCCCAGCCACTCAAATCTCCCGAGTGCAGATCCACCTTTAGGATATATTCTGTGCCTTCCTACCTACAAGCAGGGCAATACAGAGTGTGCCTCAGTTCCTTGACCAATAAAGAAACACAACATGGGATTCTTTGCCTAACTTAATGTGTCTACTTGTGAAACACTTGCCAACATTCCCTAAGGGCTCAACTAGGACATAAAAAACAATAATAAGAGCGTACTGGTTATAACAATAGGCAAGAGAACCTATGGAAGACACAGCAATAGTAAGAATTTTACAAGATCTTTGAAACCTGAAGCTGTGATAGGATATCTTACACCAAAGAGGAGACAGAAGATGCCCCAGTCCTGGTACCAAGTGCACTCCCGCAGGGCTAAACAGCAGCCTCATGCTCTTTAGGGACCTTGGGCAGTCCAGTGTTGCAGGAATGGAAGTGGTCAGATGCCAAAGCAGCTAAGCACACTGCCCAAACAAGGCTTTTTCCTAGTTTACTGCTCAGAGCAGCCTAGGAGATTTCTCATAATTCCATTCTAGAACAACTGTGGAAGATTCCCTCCTCTTACTTTCTCCCAGTTTTCAGAAGCAGGAATTTTATTTCTGGGGTTTCAGCTCTCTATGACCTTTTGCTAGTCCTCTAGCCTTTCAATTACAACCTGGTTTGAGAAGCCTCACCAGATCACCTTGTAGCCAAGAATGAGTTGACAAGAATCCAGCTGCTGCGGGTTTTGCTAAAAAAACCAGTTTAGACAGAGCTCCCCAGAGCTGATGGCAAACATGTTACGCACCCAACCATCACAAAATCACAAGTGAGACATCAGTGATATTTGATAGCCTCTGAAAAGCCTAAGATTTAACAAAGACTGTCTAGAAGAGTGTTTAACAAAGACTGTTATATCCCCAATACTCCATGTAGTTGTAGCTCATTTTGCAACTCCACCTTTTATTCCTGCATTTCTCTAAAGAAAGTACTGAATAAAAGCTGAGCAGGGTCTGGGAGATGCCCACAGTCCTTGCAGGCACTGCTGGACTGCTGAAGGGGAATACAAGGACTGCAGAAGGCATGGCACTGGACAGAAAGCTTGAGGAAACTTTTTCAATGGGACAAAGATAAAGGCACACAGTTAAACAAAAATTAAAAAAAAAAAAATCACCCAAACTCTAAAACTAAAACTGTCACATACAGTTTTAAATTAATTCTAGAGATAAGTCAGTTCAAAGCACACAAACCTTAATTTATTTTAAACGTTCTTTTAAAAAGTGCACTTGCTTTGCTCACCTTGCACAGAATTTACATTAGACTACTATTAACAACCCTATTTTTAACTCATTTCAGTCAGTCTACACATTCTAAAGAAATTTTTGTATCAAAGTTGTGGAAAGTAAGACTGGCATCTCCCAGGACAAAACCTAGCTCTTTCCTTGGCTCCAGAATATAAGCTAAGCAGTGTTAGGGATTTGACTCCTTTTGTTTTGCTTTAAATGAGAAACAAACATTCAAAGGCAATGGGAAAAGCTGAAAGACTTCTGAAAATACCATCATCCTGGCAGGACTATGACAATGTAGGCCAGATATGAGGCATATCTGGACCACAACCAAAGCCATACCAGTCTGGATAACAAGAAAGTGAAAGATTGAGCTGTTAAGCCTAGTAACAGTTTATGAGTGGTACCAAACATAGCCAGGTCAGTGGTTTTAATCAAGGAAGGAGACTGTCACTTGTGTTTTCTCTGTATTCAACTTTGCTAATTTCATAAGGCCATTGAACCCAAGCCAGATATGAGCCATTAGATGAAACTTCATTCTCCTCTAGACGGCTTAATGGAATTTAACAAAGTACTTTAAATGATGTAAAAACATACAAAAAGCACCAACATCATGGCTCTGCAATGTTGTGCCATTGATAATCCATCCTACTACTTTGGCCTGGTGAAATCAATAAAAGTAGAGCATTTAGCCTGCTACTACAGACCAATGTTTGTCTTTCTTTATGCACTATGGATAAAGACTGGTTTGTTTCCTCTTTAAGGTGGTGGCATTTTTCCATCCTTGCAACACTGAGCTAAGTTGCTTTTGCTTTCCTCAAGGGTGTATTTTTTCTCATTATTCATGAAATCTTTATTTTTTTGCTTTATTGCCTCCCTCATGAAAAAAACCCACCACCCAGACCTGGCCACACCACAATACATCAGGTCACTTTGAGACATCTGGTCATTCCTACTTATTTCCCATTGTGATGGAAGCTCAGTAGAAATGGAAAAACAGCTCAACACTGTAACTTCCTCAAAGCAAATGGGTGCACGAACTTGCCCAACAGATGATGCACATCTAGAACCAGTGACATATCCTTTAATAACAGTCTGAGGTCATTTAGCTACTTCTGATTTTAGTGTAACTTTCAATCCAAGAACAGCTCTAAGTTACATTGGAACATAAAAAAAATGGAGGGTAGGTCTCTATCTGAGACCTTGGCTGAAGTCTTGGAGTCCCTGCTCAAGTTACCTCCTTGTTCATGCAAGCTGAAGATGAAAACCATTTTCCAGCTTTTCTGTTTACAAATGCTACTGCAGATTTTGGCAATTAAGCAGCTTTTGGCACCAGCAGGTTCCCAACTGCCTCACACCCATATTTTTTCTCACATTTTCATTTTCTTTCTGAATTAAAAAAGGACATTGTTTTCACCTGTTAAATTACAGTGGCAGCTGTCCAGAAACCAGGATGAAGGAATCTAGATTAAAATTCAATAGCACCAAACATAGCAGTTTCTTTTAAATAACAGTTTCCTTTGTACTGCTGAAGATAAAGGTCATGTCTGTAAGCCTTGTTTATTTTTAGGTCAGCATCATTTTTCTACTGAAAGTATTATCCATTTTAGTTAAAAGCAACATTTCTAACACAGTTTAGGACCTATGACAGAATACAATTTAAAGACAGAACACACTCAAGCTACCAGATCAGCATTAATGAGATAGCTAAGAACTTTCTGCAATGCTACAGTGGCCATACATAGGAAAGCCATTATTCTCCTCCAACTTGCTGATCATGGATCTGACTTGAGCAGACAGGCATCAAGAAACAAGGTAACCTGCACACAATCCACTATTCCTTCCCTCTGTGCTTTCCTTCAGGTGAGAGAATCTGCCCAACAAAACAGAAGACACCTGGACAGAGTCCTTCAATACTCAGGGTTATTTTTGTGAGCTCAATTTAGCTGAACAGGTTTTAAGGAACACCTGGACTTACTTCACCAGATGCTTCTTCACATCACCTCCAGGCTGCAAGGAAAGGCTTTGCTCCTGTGAGACCACCTATTGACAGGGCCTTGAAAAAGGTGACAGCCACCCAGCCCCCTCAGCTTCAAAGATTTTATATTCCCTTCTTGAAACCTCCCTCCTCCTCTCCAGCTCCTACCTTCTCAGATACAGCTGGTATCACAGAGAAATGGAAGTCAAAAAGGAAACTGCTCCAACCCCTCTCACCCGCCCACCCCCAAAGGTACTGCTTTGTATTTCCTTAAATCTGTTTCTTTTGCACATTTAGTCAAAGACTTCTTGCATTCAAAAAGCAAATATTCATAGGCTTCTAGGATGCTGCTTTGAAACCTATTGGATTCCAGAAGCCCTTACATGAATCAAAATTCATTAAAATAGCCTCTTAAGGGTAACAAATGCATTCTTGGAAGGCTCAAGGGAAGGAGTGTTTCTTCTTCAGGCAGAAATGATACTGGCCCAGCTCTCAACCACAATCTCTACTTGTAATAAGAAAATCCCCAACAGCAGTAGGGGCACCCAACAGCTTGAAATCACAAGGAAGATATTTATTGATACAGAGAGATTGCAAATAACTTAATATATAAATACTCTTACACAAAAATGAAGCCATCATTTAAACATCTGCCTTGAAAAAAAGTCTTTTAAAGGAAGTTTTCTAGCTTGAGAAGTGAAACCACACACAAACTGAAGCACTGCACTTCAAATTTAGAGTTTCCATTCAGATCAGAAAGCTACAATGCAACAAACCTTCCAAGAAGCATCTGATGGAAGTTTCAGGGCCCTGTGGTGCAATGATTTAAGGCTAACTTTGTTATCTGCCATCCCCCACTGTTAAAAACATGAGGCTCTGCAGCAGGATGGGACTTGTCTGCATGTCACCTACCACAGCTCTGGCACCTCAACCCCAGCTCAGCTCTAAGCCCAGCAAAGCTGAACTATCTGCATCCCATTTCTGCCATTTCTGTGGTGGTTGTAGTAGCCAGAAGGATGAAGCCAAATTGCCTTGAAGTGTCACAGCTTGCCACAAAATGGTGTTTGACAGCTCTCAGGGGTTCTGGCAGCCACAGCTTGGTTTCACATCATTTCAATCAAGCAGGTTAAACACAGCTCACTAAGGAACCACTGCATGAATCTTACAATGGTGCATGCCACTCTGACCACAAATAAACTCAACAATTTACACAGTATCCCAAACTTGCAAGCAGACCTGTCCCATTTCTTCAACAGTCTGTGTAAAAATAACACCCATTTCCCCTTGACCTACAACACTGAATGCCTGAACCTTTACAGGAAAACAATCAACTGCCCTTGCTATCACAGTCTACTTAAGCTGCATCATGAAGTTAAGGGAACATTTCACTCTGTTCTCTCATGTTTAGGGACCAAAAAATTTTACCTGGGGTAGAAAGTTTAGGTTGGGGTTGCTACTGCATCTCCTTTATTACCAAAACCTTTTTTTATTGGAATACTAAAATTTACTATATTTTGGTGATCAAAATATATTTTGAATGTTCTAGGATGGTGAGCATTTCCTAGTCTAACAGTCCAAAGAGCAAGTTACCCTTTTCATTTGAGGGAAACAAATACATGGAGATTAAAACTCTAAAGATTTTGAAAATAATAGTAGTAGTAGTAAAAATAATAATAGATTTTTCTCATTTGATAAAGGCACAGTTTTAAACTACATTAAGCAGATCTGTTCAGTCCTATACAGGCAAAAAATAGAATATCATCACAAACAGTTTAGACTATATGCAGTTCTTACACACATGACATCTACTTCAAATCTACTTCCATCCACATTCTTGTACAGAATTTTTCCATTTTAAAGCATACTTTTTAAAAGTAACAACATATATGGAGGACACTAGAGAGATCAGAGGTCCTAAAAAAAAAAAAATAGAGATATTCAAGCATGCAGACTTACTTGCATTCCCCAGGTACACTGCAACCCCCATGGAGCAAATTACATCCTTGTTTACACACAGCTGTAGACAAAAAGATTTGGGCATCAGTCTGGGCAGCCAGGTATCCATTAGTACAGCAGCAATCTGGAGCTGTTCAGGTAGGGCTCCTATCATTTAGCCTGTCTGTTGTTCATGCAAAGCAGATTGTTTTTTGCCATGTTCCAAAAGTTGTTGTTGTCACCAGACAGTTATTCCACAAAACACAGCACCATTACAGCCAAAAAGCTTTGCAGCAAGAGTGTCAGCACTGAAACTTTTATAAAATACAGTTGTTTTTAAAACCTGGTATAAGACTGGTATTATGCTGGAAATACAAAACTTTAAGTGATACATGACCTTGAGTAAGCCCCAAAAATGGTCCTCTCCATCATTAACAAGCTTTTTACTGAAAAGGAACACAAAACAAAACCAAGAAGCCCTCAGCAGAAAGAAGAATATGTCAAATAATTTTTGCACTAATTACTTACTGAAGGCAAATCACAGAGATATTTGATTGAGTGGTCCATTAAAAGAGATGACTACTCTTGAATTTCTGTACCCATTAAGAGCTATTAAAAAGCTTTCAGCTTTGCATGCTTTACGCTTAAAACTTTTTCGTTTGCAGTGTTATGAGGGCATTTTTACAGGATTGAAGAATACAGTATTAGTGGTGATACCACTTCAATAAAATCTTACATTAACAGATGTAATACATCATTTTGCTTTGAAGGAACACCACCATTGAATAAAGACAATTAGTAAAAAAATGTTTCCCTGTTTTGAATACTAAACTTTTTTAGGTATGTTCATAGCATACACCAGAGGCAACAGTGTATCCTGTGCTCCACTCTTCAGAGGATGTTTTATTTAAAGATTTGTATTTAAAGGACAATGTCTGTACGTGCTATAATTACTATGCTACAAGCACTGACACAACATAAATACCTTCTGCAGTTCACACCTATTCTATATCCACTAGGGCTAATCTAAAACAAAGGAAACATACTACCTTGTTTACATTCTTCTCCCATCCAACCTTCCATGCAGGCTTTGTTTCCATTTTGATCACACGTGTAGTGACCAACAAAGTCATCTCGAGGGCCACAGAACTTGTTGCACAGAGCACTGTAGTAATTTTCGTCACACTTCACCCTTATTTGCACTTCAAAGTGGGCAACAGGACCATTAATTTGTAGGGTCTTCCATCGATCTTCTGGGTTGATCATGCCAGCATGCGCCACTCGCTCTATTAACAAGTTTTCACCTTTTTGGAAGGAAAGGTAAATTCAACAGGGGGTTAAGTTTGATAGCACACAAGCACATATGGAATCCAATCAGAAGTACTCAACTGGTTAAGAGAACACCAAGTAAAGAAAATGCTAAGATGATAAAGATCTACTGTATAACTGAATTTTCCTTTGCCTTGCAAAGTTCATTACAGGAAGGCCAATTTAAAAAAGCGTCCCAAAGGAAATATTAAAAAACCCTGGAACATAATCCATAGGAAATAGCTTATTTTTCAAGGCAGCCAAACATACCACACCCACACGCTGACAACTAGCAGCTTTATCTTGATCTGAGGCTCTTCTTGCCTCCTTTTTGTTCTTATAAAATTGCAAAATCTGCATAATCTGTAGCTGAGATAAAGTTCTCCACTACAAGTTTAATTTTAAGAACAAAGCAAAACAAAATATATTCAATTGACCGTGAAATTACTGAGCAATAGTGAATGCTCTGGTAGGCTTGCATTATGTACATAAACAAGCTTGTTTCTATTTTATTATTCTCTCAAAAATAAAGGCAAAATACCTTTAACAAGCATTTCATAGAACAGCGCACAGTTAATATTTGACATTTTGAGAAGGAATAAATAAATGAACCCAGGATTGTCAAGGGTCATTCTCTGCTCTGTATCCTGCTTATCCTCACCCCCAGTGCAACTGCTGATAACTGTGATCCTTGTTGCAGCACACCCTGTGAGCATCCTGCCTTGTCCCCACAGAAAGCAGCAGCTCTGCTACTGCCAGGCTCCACTCACTGAGGCCAAACATGCACAAAGTATTACCTACCCCAGAGGACAAGAGGATTCTAGGCTGTAAGATTATGGAAAATGCCAACACAAAGTATTTCCATTTATATGAATATCCATTTTGGATCTTTGTCCATGTAATTCTTTGCATAGCAGCTTCAATGAGACAAGTATAATTAGTACAATGAAATTACACAATTGCTTCAGCAAATATTGGGAATAAGCAAAGCTCAGTAGGGGATAAGGGCAGACAGTGAGTAACTCTAGTGACAGGAGTTTTCTAACAGCTTCACCATTCCAAATCTGGGGCCACCCTACTGTACAGTTTTTCTAGGTGACCACAAGTTGCATCTGGAACTCCAAACACTACTTAAGGATAAGAAAGAAGTACAGAAGCTTCACTTGCACCTATTAATTTCATACCCGTTTATGAAATAGCTATAATATTGCCAGCTCAGAGCTTCAGCACCCATTTTCTTTAAATAAAGGTTCTGTAAAATACATTTTAAAATAAATGAATAACCAAAAACTTCCACACAGCAAAAGGGTGAAATGGTAGCAAGACAAAGTCTGAAGTTCAAATTGTTAATAATATAAAACATACCAAGCTGGTAACACGCAATACTAAGCTATGACCTTCAGCAAACACATTTTACCTGCCTAGTTGCTTTCTAGAACTCATTAACCTAATCTGTTTAGAAAACAAAATCCAAGGAGTGATTGTTTCTCAACTAGAAAGTTGACAGTTTAGAGGAATCCTGTGCAATTCTTACCAAAGTGGCATTCCCCTCTCAGCATCTAAAAGGACTGAAGTGACAATTCTCAGTCCCTCCAACATTAAAGGAAAAGTTAGAGAAGTATCAGACTCTACAATGTATTTTGCTCTCTTGACATCTTTTTCTAAGCTTGCTTCTATAAAAATGTTTCCCCTTGAAATTAAAGAACATTGAACTTTAAAAGAACCCTTTTAAACTAAGCATTGAAAGGTACTCCAGTTATTAAGACCTCATAGTACCTCTCAGCTTTTTTATTAAAAGTGGTATTGCCATGTACAGGCTATAAGTCATGCTTGCTTGGACTAGACTGCAGAAAACATTTCATGGCCAGCCAAGACACATTGAAGTCTATATCCCTCCTCTTTAACTCTCTCATTCCTATGTATGAGCTCCTCTGTCATCCAGCAGCACATGGTCAGTAGCAGAGTGGACAAGAAATATGCAAGGTGGAAAAGGCTGCCTGCATCTTATTTTTAATCAACAGGATACTTGTCACACCAGTCACTATCACAAGTTTAATGATTAGATAGAATCACTGAATTGCTTAGGTTGGAAAAGACCTTTAAGATCATCAGGTCTGACCATTAACCCTGCACTGCCAAGGCCACCACTAAACCATGTCCCCAAGTGCCACATCTACATGTCTTTTCAATGCCTCCAGGGATGGTGACTCCACCACTTCCCTGGACAGATTTCAGCATCCTTTCATATTCTTATTTTCCTCCAATGACTGAAAAACTATAAAGGAAAACATGCTGATGTTTAAGAAAATTTGAACTAACAGCAAATACACGTTACATAGTTACTTTCCTGCTATAAGCAACATAGGCTCCTTATAAACAGCTGCAATAGCCACTGCTGCAAAAGTGTTTCCTCAAAGTGCATCAGATGGACAGAAGAACAGGTCCTGAGATTAAAGGAGTAGCTTATATAATAAAACCCTTATCAGGCATCTTCAGGCTAATGGAGATTCATCAGACCCAGTTAAACAACTGGAACAAGCATTACAGCTACTGCAAATATACCTATGCAGAACAGACCTCTTGATACCAGGGGTCGAGAACAGGGGAAATAACCCAAGAGTGCTCTTTTTATCTTTCTGAACACTCAAACTTTATCTTCACAAGCTCCTCTGAAAATGAACATATTCAGAGTCTTAAGGGTTTTGCCTCAAGCTTGAATCAAGTAGGGCTTAACAGCCTGAACAAGCAAGCCAAATAATTTGCCCTGAACCACAAAAGGCATCAAGGAAGCAGCTCCAAGCCATTTACTTTCTGATACTAAATTCTTAAGTACCAGAGTAAGTATGAGAGTTCTGTTTAACTTCAAATTTAACACTGATCCTAGGTGCATCTTCTAGAGAGATCTGTAAACACAGGGAGGAACATGTTTGTCAAGGTTTCTCTTTCCTCCCACACAATACCAAAGTGTGTCTGAAGATACTCAGTCTCTCTCACCTGTTTTGATGAGACAAGTTTGCTCCCTGCATCTGACTTTGCCATAGCTGCTCACCTTCGGGACTCACAGACTCACTACTTTTAGCCCTCAGTAAAGGCAATTTGTCTGGTTGTTGGTCAAAAAAGCATCGTTCATTACTCAAACTTACATACACACACAGTCCCTGAGCAATTTCCTTAAATAATGGGTTTTCTACAAGCCTCTCTAGAAAAGCAGATAGTGGTACAAATGCTTGCATAAACGGAGATAATGGCTCAAAGGCAGTTCTTTAATTAATGTTCCCAGAGCATCAGTTTTCAGAAACATCTGATTTTTGGAAGAGAAAGCCTTATCTGAAGAGCATTTAACTGTGCAATATATACATAAGAACACTGCCCATCAGCACCCTCACCTTTAGCAGAGGTCAGACATCCCCAACAAGCCAACAGGGCTTTACAAATGGCTGATGCTGGTGGTTGTTTGTAAGGAAACACACTGACATCACATGAACCTCACATCCAAAGGAGCAGGAGGTGCCCATCTCAGGACGCACCTTCTCTCCAGCTTTTTTTGAGCACCCATTTCAAAAAACCTAAGGACGGATTAGTCTCCTACACATTAATGGGAATGAAGAAGGCAACCACTGCATCCCTCCAGTAGGCACAGAGTGAAATGGAAAGTTACTTCACACGTGAAGATGCCAGCTTGCTTTGTCATGGCAGGGCTGGGTTGGGCATTGCCAAGACCTCTGCTGTACAACTGAAGTCTGCCAAGTCAAATGACTTACCTGGAAAGTGGAACTGCTGTGACAGATGACAGCAAACAGGCCCTTTGTAGAGACTTTGTATCTAAGCCAGTTTCCTCTCCTCCTCTTCCTCCCTCCCAAAGCAAACAAGAGGTAACTCTACACTGCCACAAGCTTACCCCTGAGCCAACCCTGCTGCACAGAGGAGGAGAAAAACACAGGAGCAGTACAGGAATTGGGGTCTGAAGGATCCTCTTAAAACTTGTGCTTTGAGAAAAGTACAGAGGAACATTTGCTGTGGCAGACTTGCTCTTGAGATGGTACTTCACAGACCAGCTCTGAATCCCCCCTTGCCTTGCTTTCACTGAGTGCAAGAAGAATAGAGGACGCTTTGACACAGAGGGAGGGAAGGATGACAAATGCTCTACAACCTTCAAGTTGTTCACTGGAAGCCCCTCTTTCTAGGTTTTGGGGGGTGGGGTTTTTTTTGTTTGCTTCTTTTGTTTGGGTTTTGTTGTTTATTTTTTTGTTGCTATTGTTTTGGGGGTTTTTGCTGGGGAGGTTGTTTTGTTTTGGACAGGGGTTTTTGTGTTGTTTTGGTTTTTAATCCCCACTTGAGAGTCCAAGCTGGAACACAGAACCTACATTTAACTTTCAGCCTTACTCATCCCCATTAAAGGAAAGCAAAACCGGACTCTAGAACTAATTAATCAGCTTATAAACAGACTCGGCAATTACTTTGATTAATCTTTCTTACAGTAGCAACAGAAGATACATGTAACCTGATTCCCAGATCAGCACAGCGCTCAGGACTGATAGGGAGTTAAGCTTTCCACAGACATTCATTTCACCCCTCCAGGATAGAATATTGTTTGTCTCTTCTCTGGAGCAGTTGCTGTATTCCCTTTCCTCTTCTCTAACATGTGAATTTCTACTGATCTGTGCCTGTTTGGCAGTTCAGTGGTGCTTGCAAAAACACAAGTAAAGCATCTTTGCATCTTGACAGATTCACAGGGCAAAACCTATTGGAGAATTTGCTGCCAAGATCACCCAAAAAAAAAAAAAAAAAAAAAAAGAAAAGAAAAAGAAAGAGCCTTCAGCATTAAGAAATTCTTCCTAAGAATCTCATGTCCACGTCTAACTTGAAGCATGGCTAAGGAGCACATCTCTATCACAGAATCAGTAAACAGACTACAAGAACACTTAACCAAGACAAGCATTTAGGTAGTCTTCTGCCAAATTACAGGTCAGGAAAGCCTTCCTAAACTTCACCTGACAAGCTTTCTAGGTTTCAGATGCAGTACAACTTAACAGTAGTTCTCTCTGGCAGCCTAAATTAAAGGGAAGCTCACTTTCCATCAGCAGTTTCTCATGAGAGCTGAACTGTAATCTGACACTTCTATAGAATCCCACAGTTCATAGAAACTGTTAAATTTAAGGAGATGGCACACTGGGCCTCCAGAAGACATTCTATATCCTGTTGGCCTGAAGTTCAGGGGGAAAAAAAAAAAAGTGTGACATGAATGAAAGTAAAGAGATTTGTTAGAGCATGTTAAACTAAAAAGCACAACAAAGACTTAACACAAGCCTGAAGTGACTGTCCTCTTACCAAGTGTATTTAAAAGAAATCTGGGGTTTAAGCTCCAGATTTGCAGGAGGATTCTGCAAATTCTAAGAAATAAACAAAAAGTTACAAGACTATTATTTATTAAGAAGCTAATTAAAAAATGAAATCCAGCACCAGCACTCAGATGCATACAGATGATTTGCAGGATAGGCTGGCTCTTCATGTTCACCCCCTTCTACACCATCTCATGAGCTGGTTTGCCCTCTACAACTAAGGCATGATATTCCAATATTTGCTGTACTAGGTGCCGCTAGATAAATTATTGCCTAGCTGGAAACCATTTAAATTAATTACCATCACATAGAACTTCTTTAAAAAAGCATTCAAGAGGATTCTACCAATCTGTAACTATGTAGGGTATTTAAACTTTTTCAAGACTCAGGCTTTCTCTGCTCAGCACACAAGATCTTATTTTGAATACCACACCCTGCTCTGGGAAGTGTCATTCAAGAAAGCTGTGGACCAACTCAACTGAAGGGTTGCAGCAACATTATTACCAGAGATGTAAAGAAAACATAGCCGAAAGAAAAAGGTTGAAGAAGCTGTTAAACAAGATAAAATCAATTTAAATCTTAATGAAGAAGGGTTCAGGAACAAACTGCAAACTCATCATTACTATTGTCTCTCATTAGAGCTAGAGTATGTTAGGAGAATCTCTAAGTTGGGAAAATGCATGTGGGACTGATCCCAATCTTCAAGGACCTTGAAAGTCTAACATAGCCTTAATATTAATTCAACTTTGCCAAGTTTTTATGTTTGATGCATTTTGATAAATGTGGTCAGTGAAGCAGCAGAGGAGGGAATTAGTAATTAGAAACTGATGATGATTTGGGACATATATAACCTCTTTGCTATCTTAATGTTCAAACACTTACCTTCCTCTACATTGACCCCAACTAAAATGAAATAGTCCATCAATAACCACAATGCAAGTCTGAGGTTCACTATGTACTTGTAGCCAGAAGCATTGGTTATTTTAAGACATATTTGTAAACCATTTACAAAGAGTAGGTTCAAGTTGGAGTCCTGCTTTAGCAGCGTTATGGCAATCAGCATCTTTATATGATTTTGAAGTATTTATACAATAATCTTGCTTTTACTTCAGATCAATAACCCTGCTTTGACACTGAATATTAGCACTTACAGACTGAAAAGGCAACATAAGTTCTAGTACTTTAAGAGAAACAGAGAAAGGATCATACCATGATTTACAACATCTTCATCAAAAACATGAAGTACTGTTTCCTCATGGGGAGCAAGAATGTTTACTTGTTCACCTGATCATGGGAATTATGGTCACAGGCAGACAGGAAAATTTGAAGTGCAACTCTACTGATTATCTTCCTTTTTTGTTTAAAGAAAAGGGCCTACCATGATTTGTAAACATTTTTTAGAGCTAATTATCAGGAGTTCATGTGTTAATTACACCCTTCACTTACAATTGTCCATTTTTTTTCCTATACAGCAATTATTTTTCACAGTTCCTAACCCAATACTCACTGTTTGGATTTGTGCATGCCCTTTACTTACACAATAGGTTTCCCTAGAACTGAATGGGAGGGATGGCTGATTGCAGGAGGCTACATTTTCCCCCTCCCCAGTCTGCACACATACAGCACAGAATAAGTACAAACTCCAAGCTTTACATTAATACTCACCAGCTTTTGTATCATTATCCCAATCCCATGCTTCTAATATTAATGTGAACGATCTCTGAAAAGAAACAAGACACCAATTAGACAGTAATAAAAAACTACTGTTATAACCAGACAAGCTGATTTGAAATAAGCGGATATTACCGTTACAAGAAAGCCAACTGAAAGCACTTAAAAATTTCACTTCTCTGTTGTCATGTGAAAGTCCTTGAAGGCATCTTCTCAAAAGCATGAAATATAACAGCATTAAAAATTGAAGGACAAGCCATGCTAATAGCAAAACAAAAACATTCCCCCACACATTGAGGGCTGAATTATTATTATTACTATTATTATTATTCTCCTCCCACTACATCTAATTCTCAGCTTTGCTTAGCCACAGAAATCCTTTTCAGAAACAGCCCTAAAAGGTTTAAATGAAATGAGGTTCTGAACCTTGGGAAACGGTTGGGATATTTAAGACTTAAACAACTGGACCTCCTTCCCTAAAGAGAGAATGAGACCCATCCTTAGGAAGCGTATGAAAGGTAAATCTATACCAGGTCTGTTTTACAGGAAAACATATCTAAAGAAGAAACACACAATTCACCCTGCATCTATCAAAAATTTAGACTTCTTTCTCATGAAAGGGTAGCATGAAAAATAGACCTACAAAAAACACAGCAGAAATAATTATTACAGCAAGAACACCTGGTACTGTACTTTACCCTGAGGAAAGAAAAACCCCATGATTTCAGAGAGTTTTTAAATGATTTAGAAAAAACATGAAAGCTTTACTCTACTAAATCAAAGCTTCAGGCATTTTCCTTGGTTTATGATCAAACACATAGGACAGATGTTGATATTCAAATACTAAACTTACTTAGGAAAAAAAGTTAACTTATGCATACAGGCAATTTTTAATTGTTTTGAGTTTAACAGGAATAGCTGTCAAACCATTAAGCTTTGAGAGCTTCCAACAGCTCCAAGTTACATTGAGATCCTCACATACATTCAAAATCAAGGAAAAACCATCAAGAACAGAAAAGAGTTATTGCACCACTGTCCTAAAACCCTTCTAACACACATCTTCATGCAGAGCCAAGCCCCAATGTGTGCAGAATTCACAGCTTAACGATCTATAAATTCACATGGATATGGGGACATTCAGCCAAGAAATTGCAAGGACCCTCTTTGGAAGAGGATTGTGTAAGAATTCGGCCATCTTTCACAGAGTCATGAGGACTATTTTACTGTTAAATCAAGAGATGTGTGTTTTTATTTTGAGATAGCTCCTTATGGGCTTTATATATCCCTCAACTCCACACCAAGGAAGGTTGATCACAACACTGAATGAAAACTCCCCATCCTGGAACAGCAGCAGCAGAGATCAGTGCAGTAGCCTATGCAGAAAGGCTCTCTGAGGTCTTACATGGCTACAACAGAGATCATTCTACCCAGAAATGCACTTAACTGAGTGCATATTTTTCTACTGCTCAGTTTTATTAACACACAAACCACAACTCAGCCTTTGAAAACAAGTCTTTCTTCTGTACTTTCAGCTTCAGACACAGACTAGGGAAGATGATTTTACATCACATAAACAGAAATAGGTTTAGTGGTGACTATTTAGATTTCACTCAAGAAAGGAAGGGAAAAGGGATCTCAGCAGGGACCATACTGGACAGAGGCATACTTGAGTTTGTACTGCCCTTGGAAAAGGACAACTGAGAGAGATCAGCTGAGAAACAAAAGGCCTCTACCTCTGAGGTAGGACAAAACAGCACAGCTCACAACCCCATTTTTGAAGACAAACATTAGTGAAGCACTTCAGTAGCTTCACCCTGCAACTCCCTGCACTCCCCTTCCCCCAGTCTCAGCACTTAGGGAAGCAGGATAGGATTCTACTGTACTTTGAAAACACTTCCTAAATGCTACCTGAAAAAAAACCAAACAACCATACATTGAATAGTTGAGAAAATAAGTTCTATATAGTACTGCCCTAACATCATCTTCTGGCAAATGCAAGTCTCCTTATTTTGCATCAAAATTATGAACTAATCTAGGCAGAATTCTTCAAATCACTGCAAGATCCAAAGCCCTTTTATCCAACTTCTTCCACTTTTAACTACTTATCATCTAACACATCCCTTAGTTTTTCTATGTTCCATTGATTTATATTAGAAGTACAGACTAGTGCTCAAGTGCTTCCAGATACCTATTTACTTATCTTATATAAGTGTTGGTCTTTGCTACTGCAAATTGGCTGCTGCATCTGACTTCTCACAAAAGGCAAAAAAAAAAAAAAAAATTAAGCTGGACTTACTGCCTTATGAAGCAGACCAGTCATCTATGCTTTCCCACCATACCATTTGAAACCAGATTTGTTTCCTTGCTCTGGATACAAAGGAATTTTTGCAGGTAAAGAGTTCCACACAACGCACTGCTCCAGCATGATCACGTTGGACAGTGTGAATAAAGAGGCTTTCTACCCATTTTAAGTTGCTTGAAACAAGGAATCCCACAGCTCTGGCAGCAAATCTCATGGTTTAAATTGGCATAGCCTCTGAAGTAGAAAATATTGCTTTACAACCTTGTGAAAACTTAATAGTACGTTATAAGCAACTCTGACTCTGGCGCACAGTTGCTCCTCCAAAATGTGGAAGAGCCCACACAGCTCATGCTGCCTTCTCCTGGCTTTGCAAGCCCCAGGTCCCACAGGCCTGGTCTCCAGCATTTGCTTATACCATCCTCCCACTGGTGACCATCAAGAACCACAAGCCCACCTACAAAAAGCTTAAAGAACCTACAGAACAAAGGTAAGACACACACTTAAATCCTTTCACTTCCCTGTGTCTACTTATGGATGAACAGGCTGGCACTTGGCTGTTCACACATGAGGAAGCACATGGAGTGTAACCTTTCAGGAAGTCTTGCAGTCACACTTGCAGGAGATTAGAGATGTTAATCAAATGGCATTAAACAGTATTGACAGACAAACGCATATTTACTGGACCATCAGTTTCAGCTGGGACACTTCTTAATTGTGCAACTTCCTGCTCTCTACTGAGTTACTGTCACTCTTCAAAAACTCCAACAGACACAGCAAGAATGCAAGCATAAAACTGATTTTTATCGCTATTTTACCTCTAGAGAAAACTGTTAAGGTTACCAAGCCAGCTTGTCACCCGTTCTCATCTCCAGCTGGTCAATAACTTCAAAGAGGGATCCCTCGCTGTGGTAGTGCAATGGATCATCATATTACAATTACTATACCTCAAAAGAGAAAGTAGGTCCTTGACCCACTGGTTCAAAAAAAACCCAGTCTTGCTCACTACCACATGTATCAAGTCTTGCATTAGATCTGCTTACATTTGAATTTTGCACTTCACTTTAAAATGACAGCTGAAAACTTAGAAAAAAGCATCTGTGTTACTAAATGTGTTCATAGTATGCTGCACTGAGAGCTTCCCAGTTATGGCTCAATTATCAGAAAAATGTTTGACTATCAAAATTATTTACTAGTGGAAAATTTAACATCCATACACTTACCCAGAGCATAACCTTATCCAATAACCAGAGTAAGAACTAAAGTTGAGTAATACTAATGGTTACAAATATTTAAGGACATTTTCAGCTTCGTAATGGCCACTCATTTTACGAAAGCATCTGCACTCTTCTACAAAAGTCTAACATAGGCTACCCAGCACACCATCTACAAACACCAGCTACAAGTAACTCATCTATAGCAGAGACATTGACACCAGACATCTTTCTTAAATTGTGCTCACAGAAAATGGCAACAGAACTTGCATTAATTTAGCTCTTGTCCGGAATATAAGGTCTACCCATACTGCAAGTCTTAAACCCCTTCACATCATCCAGCAGTGTCTTGGCTCTTTGATGTGAACAGACTAGCTTAAAAGTTATTTAAGAACATGTTCTCCACAGACTGTTGATATGAATGTAAGTGCGTTGAAGTTCATAAATCTAACAGAAAACACTACACAAGTATACTAAGAATGCCCCAAAATCATGCATCTTGTGCATAACACACACAACCACACACACCTGTTTCTTTAACCTGCATACAGCTCTTGCTGTAGGCTGATAGAACAGCAGGACATGCATATTCCAGCCTGTTCTGATATATACAAAAAGCTTTGTGAAGCAGTATCTGTTGTTCATTTCAGCCCAGTACTAGCAAAATATTTAGAAAATATTTTTAAAGTGACCATGGCACAGATTGGAGGGGGAGGGGATGGGGGTGAACACAAAGCATTGAAAATAGACTTGATTCAACTGACTTTAGTGTCTAGGTTTTTTTCTGGAAAGAGCTAAACACATGACAGCATTTGTGCTCATCAAATAAAAAACTCAGAAGATGGTAAAGGCTACGAGTCAGAAGAGCATCAGCACACTTCTGCAGAAGAGCACATCTTATGCAAGAACCACTTCGTAGGAGTTAACTAAACAGATATGCCAAGTAGCTTGGAAAGATACAAATTAAGTCTGTTTATCCTGGTGATGCTGCCTCAGTTGTGTTTTTTTTCTCAGGATTGGTGTTGACACAAGCAACTTCAAAGCATTATTCCACTGTTTACACTAAACAAAACACTCCCCATACTATCCCAGCGACCTCCTTTCTGGGGAGGGGGAAACAAGACCTATAATATTGGTTTGGCACTGCCTTTTCATGAACTATTACTACTACCTTGATATCTGCAAATCAACATTCAAAAGGTAGAGGGTTTTTTTGGCAAACCAGTCATGTCAGACTTTTCATCCCAAGAAAGATGATCAATCTGATGATAGCACTTTCAGTCAGGTATAGAATTTATATTCTCCAAGTCACAGTCCAAAAAATGCAAAAGGTGAAGGCTGATCTGAAATCAATACTTAAATGTTTTCTGCTTCAATAACATTCTATTGTGACTTTTATGCTAACAGACAAAAAGTTATTAATTTCACATGAGAGAAAGGACTGACTGGATTTTCTGCAGGGAAAATTGTTTTAAGAATCAGCTAGGAAGTAAAAAAAGTGTGGCTTGTAAACATTCCCAAGCTCACCCTATCTTCCTGTCCAACAGTCTCACAGTAAATGCAGGGTCTCGTCACCAGTAAATACTGTTTCTTTTCAAGCCTCAATCAAGCACAGGACAGACTTTTACTCAAACATTCAAACACTGGATAGCATATCACTAATCTTAATCTTACTGCAGGTTAATTTTTGTAACTTCTGGAACAAGCCATCACCAATTTATTGCAGACAAGTCCAGTCTGGATCAGTACAGTCAATTTCGCATACTTGCTTTCCTGAAGAACTTGGAGTCAAGTGAGGCAAGCACAGGTCTGTGGGCTTTCCCCCTCTTTTTTTGTTTCAGCACCTCTCCCCCTCCCCCAGGCAGCCTGCTTGCCATGGAAAAAGCTGACTTCAAGGCAAGCATATTCCATTTCCTTCCCCAGGAACTCTGCAGCGAGTTTGTACAACTTCCTCATGAATAACCCAGAGGTGGAAAGTGAATAAGGACGAAATGAAAAAAGATTCTGAGAAGATCCAGGACTCATTGTCAACACAGGTTTAAGGGCAGACAAACAGTCTGCAGTTTTATCTTTTAGAAACAGACATTATAAAGTCATAATAGGGACCTTTACTGAAGGAGTAAAACATTCCCATTTGGGGGGAACAAGGGAGTTGGGGGTAGGGACAGGGTAGGGGGCTTTTTTTGAAATTTGAAGGATATATCAGCCACTTGCATGCAAGAAGCTTGTCTGCTGAATTCAGAGACCATCCACCATGCAAAATCATAAAGATGCCCATCCTCTAAACCCTAATTTTCCATTTAAGGAGCAAGCACAGTGAGTTCTTTGGAAACCAGGGCCAAAAAACACCCCATTTTGTTAGGAGTGGAAGGCTGGGTTAGAGCACTGCAAATAGCAGCAGCAGACAGCAGAAAGCAGTTGAGCAAGTTGAAGTTTTCTATTTGAGAGCAATTAGTGCAGTCGTACTTCTCTTGGCCCGGTCACAAAAGCAGGATGATATTTACAAACTCTGGAGCCCTACTGTTGTGTGAGGGGAACTCTATGAATTAGCCCCACCTGACAATCTTCAGGAAGTCTGCAAAACCAGGGAGGAGTGAGAGGGGCTATTTTTTGCCATGGTTAACAGACAACAGGCTGATATCTCCACCTACATGAGTCTGAACACTCATTCTACTCCTCCACCAAACTAAGCAAAACCCAAGCTGGAGGGGTGTGTATGTGTGTGTACATATGGGGGCGGCAGAGGGAAATCTAGACTATTAAGATCATTTCATTGCAAAAAGAGCACAAATAAAAACAACAGGTGAATAAGAGTCAGTCCTGGAGTTAATAGATCAAATTTAACACCCAGGTAGAGACTCACTTCAGGCAAAGAAAATTACCCAGCAACTAGGTGGAAGAATCCTACCAACAACCAGCTGCATGCATCTGAAAGATAAAACAGCTTGAAGAAGGAACTCAAAGAGGTATTACAACACCTATTTGGCAGTGCCTAGTGTTTAGTGAAACAGGAGCATAGTGTGCTTCTCTCCAGGGTGATCAAACTACCAGGATCCTGACATACCTTACCAGAGAATACATTTGTAGTAAGACCTTCAGGTGAAAGTCTGAAGACACTCTGATCCTGCTGCAATGGCAGAATGCAGCAGGAGCTTCTCAATGTGAAGAGGTCTTTATATACCACAGGACAGCAAATATTTCAGCTGTGGAGTTCTTCAAATAATCTCAAGTCACATACTAGCTTTAGCTAATGCCTGTAGAAGCAGTGACCCATTTTCACAAGAGCCCAAGATGTCATGACAGACTAGAGCTCCTCAAGGCAGGACACTAATACACCTCAAACCACATAAAAGCAAAGTGAGAGCCCTCTGGAGATCCATCTACATATGAGAAGCCAAACCATAGGAATAAAGACTCCACAGGCTTCTTGTAACATAGCCCCCTAGGCAGAAACTCAAAGCAAATCTCAGCCAAGTCAACCTTGTGACAAATGGCAAGTCAAAGATGGCACATTTGGTTCAGCACTGGCCCTGACCCCCGACAGCAGCCTGTCAGACAGCTGCTGCAGCCAGGGCAGCACCATCCCTGAGGAAAGAGGAAATGTGCACTCCAGTAACAGTTTTCACAGTGCCAGCAACAAGTCATGAGCTTCTCATTTAAAAAACCTGCAGGAGATGTGACCAGGCAGCATCATGGGAGGAGTTCATCTGAAGAAGAGCTCATCTGCTGGCTGCTCTCAGCTCAAGGGACACTGAAGGGTCTAGAAGAGCCCCTCCCTATTTTAAAGCAGTGCCTTTCACCATTACACACACACAGCAGTAATGCTAGTCCAAGGGAACAGAAGTAATGCTTGCCTCTGCTTTTTATAGCTGTCTGCTATGCATCCCCACCCTATCCATCCCCCTTCCCCTGATTCCAGCATGCACACATCTCTGCTGTGTTCAGGGAGATTAGGTTCCAACTATGAAGTCTGAGCTGCCAACTGTGGCCACTTAACTTTTGAACAAACACTGTAGGATTGACTTCCAAATTATCTGTTTTCCATATACTTCCAGACGACTTCCAGAAAAACAAAAAAAGCATCAGTGAAAATTGAGCTACTCAGGTACAAGGACTCCCATGATAATTTACCTTTCTTGAGCTTTTCCAGAAAGAAACAAGATTATCAATGTTTAATGCCAATCCATACTATAAGCTGTCAGTTTTCTTGAAACACTTCTATTTTACTGCAAATGCCTTCTGCCTATGCCATTTCTAGGCACCTCCTCTGTGATAAGTCTCAACAAAAGTACTGGCTTATAAAACTAATCAATGCATCACGGTGGAAAGAGATTATTTTTTCCCAACTGAATAAGCCAATGCTTATGAAAAAAATACACAATTTCATCTTAGATGAATGACCAGTAACTTTATTGTAGTAACTAGAATAATGACATTATACGTGGTCTTTGAACAGCTTCTTAGTCCTATTGATTTTCTCTTTCCATGGCATCTTTCAGAATTCTTTGCACCAACTGTCATAATAGGACTACAGTGATGCAAATCCTATTTTAACTTCCAACCTTGTTAAATGTAAACTTATTTTCATAAAGCCCCTCATAACCCTGGTTAATAACAACTGTGACCTTGTTCTTCTGTGCAAATCTGTATTGATAAGCAAGGTTTCACTAAATACACCTTTCCACTTGCCAAATCCATAACCAGCTACTCCTTCAATCCACCAAAGCCATCTTTCTAGCTAAGTAAGTTCCCTTCACAAAATCAACACAAGTTCTTTGATCACAGTAAGATGTCTACCTCCTGCTCTCATCCATGTCTTGACTATTTAATATTCAGAAGTCAGTTGAAAAGAGCACCCTGGATAGGAAAAGAAGTTAGAGAAAAAACAAAAATACTCCAGGAGGGGGACTATAGAAATCAAAGGTCCAGAGAAATGCAAGAAGGAGGAACAAATAATCAAATTATTTCTATAAGAAAAATGAAAGAGTTGGCAAAAAACTCCTCAGCCTGGAAGAGACACAACAGGAGTATGTGATCGAAGCCTAAATGCTTCAAAAGACCCTGGGGATGGGTCAGGAGTAGATCATTATTCCATGGTCTTGACAAGAACTAAAAGGTATGAAAGTAAGCCAACAGGAGTCATGGGCAGAAGAAATGAAGTCAGAAAAGATGAGGCAGAACTTGGCAAAATGCTACACAGGTGGCCCAAATGCAAAGTGGTTTTAAGAGTTTTGTGGGTCCAAGGCTACACTAGCACAAGTACTTTGGAGAGACCAACCTCAACTATTTCTGGAGGCTCCCAGGTTGAAAACAAAGCTAAGGACAATGAAAAGCAGTTTTCTATATTCTTGCCCTTAACCTCCAGTGAACATTTGTTTACATTCCCTGAACTCTAGTTCCAGTACAGGTGTGGCTCTGAAGCAAGTATTTCACTTTTTCTGATGGCTGGCATTAAAAAATAGAGAGTGCAAAAATAAATAAAACAATTACACTGTGGAATCTTGCACACCTGCCTGAGCCATTACCCTCTATCCCAGGATAATCAAAATTGTGACCAAAAAGTGTTTGAGAAAGAAAAGGAAGCCAGGAAAAACAAAGTACAGCTCTAAATCAGATTTATAATTATATCTCAGAGCTCCTCTTTGAAAACCATGACAGAAGAAGCCATAATTGAAAAAAATCTAATCAAAATTCTCCTTTCTGTAATACTGAAATGTCACATGAAATAGAACAAATGCAGAAATCACCAACCCATGCATGCTATTCAGTCAGGTACCTGTTGCAGTAAATGCAACAAATGCTTTTCAGATAAAAAAGACAAGCTGAGCTAAAGCTACTAACCATGAGATCTTCTTATTTAGAATAAAGGTTTAGAGGACTGTAGGCTTCTGAAACTTCCCCTAAGGAAAAGGTAATCCAGACAGTATTTTAATAGTGATTAAGTCAGGTGACACAAAGCAGAACATACTGTCATTCAAGACATGACAACAGAAATGCTCAAATACAGCAAGCACTTATTTCACTAGAGGAAGATTGACAAGTGTCAAGTGAAATACTAAGCTTATTGATTTCATAGCCATTTTTCACACAAAAATTCATCAGCACATTTGTTACAAAAATCCTGGTTTAACTATGAGAAACCCAGTACTTATTTTGTGCAAGACTGGTAAAACAAGGTTTACACAGAAAAATAACTGAAATGATTTGGCAATTCATCTCTGAACTTTAGCTATCCTATTTACACTAGCCAAAACCAATCCCTACTCATCCCACAGATGAAGGCTGGTGCTATTCCTAATTAACCTTCCTCCACTAAGAAAATGATTCTGCACTGTCTACGTGTGTCACTGAGCCAAGTGCCACACCAGCCAGACATGTTATTCCATACGAGCTGAAGACCAAGCAAGAAAAACTTCCCCCATTAAAAGCTGGGCCTCTCAGTCACTCAGGAACCAGTCTAAGAAACAAAACAGCTTTCAAAACATCATCTATATTCTCCAGGGAGAATTAGGGGAAGAATAGAATAGGAAGGGCGAAGATTAGGTTAGCATGACTGGCACTAAAGCTGTTAAGGCAAGAGCATCTGTGACAGCCTGGAAATAACAACTGAAAAAAATGTTACAACTTAAGAGCTGAAAGGGAATAAAATGTAAAAAAAGCCACAGACTTGCTACAGAACTTCCCCTAACTTGACTGAGCCACCCCAAATGCACACTACTATCCATAAAACACATCTTCAAATATTGTAAGGAATCCTTGTCATTACTCAAGATCCCAGACACAAACAACTGGAAGAATCAGTCACTTTCAGAGCAAGCCAGGTTAATTATTTAGATTTCCAAAAGATGCTTCTAGATACTCTGCATGGATATCTAGAGTACTCCTGATAAATGGAAACAGCAGAAATATCCTTTTAGCCATTCAGATCTGTGTCAATACCTCTGTGCCTGACAGTTGCTACAGGCTCAGCCCAGGCTTCAGACAACACAGGCTCAGAATCCTTAGTGACCTCAGGAAACACATTTTAGACCAAAACAAACAGGAGTATGGAGTCAGGAATTAGGACATCACAGGCCTTCTGGAGCCATACCTATATAGAGGTAAACCTGTTTCTGGTAATCTTTTTCATTTGAACTTTTTCACACTGTCCACTAAGGAAAAAAAATATGCCTTTAAAGTTTTTGTCAGTAAGCACCTAAGACCTTCTCCTTCAGGTCTCTAACAAGTCCTGGCAAAAGCCTTGTAGAAACTCAATACCGTTTGACAATTTTGTGAAACTGATGTTCTTCCAGGTAAAGGAAGTCCACCTCACTATTCCTGTTCCAATTTTCAACAAAGAACATGGCAGAAGCATCCTGGAGCTGATCCTCAGGTCTCCTGGGCAGAGGTCTTGCATCCCATAAAAAACTTTAGGCATGTGGAAAACAGGCCTCAAAACAGGACAGCTTCTCCCAGCAGCCTGAGCACTGGCAATGCTGTGCTCACACATGACCACTGGGAGAGAAAACTCAACACTAAGAAGAGGGATGATGTACACAGAGTAAAATCCACCTGAAAACAGTCTTACACCACCCTGCTCACCACTTTGCTTTGTTTCAAAAAGTACAGAATACAAAGAGTTACAGAAGAACCATTGGTCATCCTTCCTACAGGCACAGCTCCCCTCTGCTAATTTACCCAAGATATCTATATACACTAAACCTTTATGTAGCCTGATAAAAAGTTAACAAATATTTGGGTATCTGATATGGGTGTTATTGTGCCTGTCCCAGTGGGCTTTCTCAAAAGCATATTGGAATATAAAATAGCATCACCAAGCTTTCCTTTGACACCTTAGAAGGAATTAGATAGTAGAGAAGCCAGCCAACTACCAAAACTATTTTAAGTATAACAGCTACCAACCAAAGCAAGAGGATTTGGTATGGAACACTACAACTACACAAAAGGAAGAGACAATGTCCTAGTTGCCTACCTGAGAATTATTAAACAAGTATCACAATTTGTATTGTACCTCTCTCTCAAACAGGAGAGCCTAGTTAACCTCCCCTAGTGACACTTCCCTTTTTGAGAGTTTTAAAGCAAAAGCAGCAGAAAGGAAAATGAAATTAACCCCCATGTGCATCAATCCTGAAAACACTCTTGGAAGCTTAAGTAACAGCCTTCCGTCTTATTCAGGGAGAACACAAGGTGTTGATTTTTAATTGAGATTGGAAATTGAAATTAAATCAGAAATTATGTACAAGAGATCAGAGTGGCAATTCCAGTAGATTCCACATGCTACTATCAAGTTTCATTAGGAAAAAAAATCAGAATCCACTGTTTTAGATGGAGGATCACAGGATTAAGTGTCAACAGACATTTTGCCTGATCATTACATTAAAGGAAATAAACAAGCTACATCTTGAGATACTTTCATGACTTCACAGCTAATAAGATTCAATCCTCTCCACCACAGCTCGGAGCTGGCAGTAGGAGTTTCCAGAAATCCACCCAGTTAATCCAATAGTAAAGAACAGAAGAAAGTATTGATGAAATTAGAGAACAGAGAAAAAAAGCCTTTTAGAATAAGAGACATGTACAAGCACAGTACCAGGCAGACAGTTGGGTACCATCTGAGCATCAGTCTTATTAGATTTAAGCGGAAGCTTTCAGCCTTGCTACCACCTTTGAACTGTTTCAGACAAACTTGATATTAACCAAGTATCCACGGCCTACTCTTTTCCTAAAGTTTTGGAAGAAGTCCAAGATAAATTAAGCCCATTATACACACACTTTCTTGTTGCATTAATGAAAGTGTAGCTAGATTGTCTCTTTTGAAGTGTATGTAACAACCATGAAGAACCATTAACAGTTAGTGCAAGACTTGTTTTATGCTAATATTTAGAATTCAAAGATGAACTAGTAATTAATACTGCTCTTCCCCTCCCCTCTGCACTCCATGTGGCATGGATATTAGTGTCCTCTGGGCACTTAAAGCCATGCTTCATTATAATTTCAACTTGAAGTCAAGAGGGAATTAAACTAACTATGTAATAACATACTTTAATTATTGTTCTAAACACAGAACACCTGCATGCACTCTCTTTTGTATTGGAAATATGCATACTAAGAAGGTAAGCAAATATATAAAAAAAACAGATATGCCCCCAAGTTCTATGTATGCAAAGTCCCCAGGAACAGAGAGTAGTGTTTTAATCTTAACCCTTTTAAATAACATTAGCTGTTGATAGCACTGCAATCTTTCCCTTTGTTTTTGAAAAACCAAATGCCCACAAAACCAATTCCAGCTAACAAGCTCTAGATGTCTTGCCTTAGGAAGAGGAGAGGCTCATAACCACTGCTCCTGAGGGAGCAGAAATTGTGGCACTGTTTTACTAAGTCCACTTCATCTCCCTCATCAGTCCTACCCACCTGAGTCACCTCTAGGGCTAGTTGGGCAGCAGCAGCCACAGCTGAAAGGGAACATGAAGCAAAGACTCCACTGGCCCACAGTGATGGCAGCAGCTGAGGGTCTGATGATCAGACCCTCATGCAGCTCTAAGCAACACCCATCTTTTTCTCCCACGGCTTTGGTTCTGACCACAAGTATCACCATAGTCCTTTTCAACATTAAGAAACACAAATGTCTCTGTTTTATTTCTACATCAGTCACGCAACAGCTTCATTCAATTTGAACTTCAATTTCCACAAGAGACTTATCAAATAGAATGTAGATCTGCTCATGCCTAGTAACAAAAGTGTCATTAATCCAAAAGAAAGGGACAACACACCTAAGCTTATCCTTCATTTCAGCCCCAAACAAAATACCAGCTCAGTTTTCAAATTCTGCACATGCTAAAGAGGCTGGCAGGGAAGCAAATAGAAATAAAACACCTTATTTTAGTTCCCTATAAATCTGCAGGAATAAGTTGAGCAGAAAAATAAGAGTCACCACTCGAAGAGTGGGTGCAAGTTCTTTCATGTAGATCAACACACACAAGGAACTCGAATAAAGGATTAGACAGGGATTATGCACACAGTTAAATATACATGGTAGAGCCAGAGTTTAGCTATGAAAAAACTAAGTTTATAAACACATTTCTGAAACAAATGTTTCTGTCATATCCCAGCAGCAGGACTGAATCTTGTGAACAGTACTTTGAGGCTACAACAAATCTTTATCACATGCTTGCAGGACCAACCATTACATTGTCCTTAATTACTATTAAAAATTAATTGCTTACAGCAGCAAAGAAACACAGCATAAAACAGCATATGTAGCCCAAAATTCCAAGCTATCAAATTGAATATATGGCAACCAAGATATGATCAATCCCACCTAAGCATGTAAATTCAGAATGCTTCTATACTCTTCCCCTTCTCCTCCCACTGACATGTATCGGGAAGCTATGAAAGTTAGATTATGTCAGCAAATCTTCAAATTTATTTCACTGTTGACCCCTAGTTACTCCTCTGGTGGGTAACAATGTTACAGCTTTCCACATAAGGATGAGTATCAATGGAGAACAGAACAAAGCCATGGAATGCAGACCAACACTAAAAAAAGCCAGAGAGTAGTTTTGTTAGTCCAAAGCTGGAGCCATAACTCAAGAGTATGTCCTAGTAAATACTTTACAGTTTCAGCAGTTCATTTGCTACCAACTCTCTGCTGTTCTGACTTCTCCAGATTCCTTGGCAAGCTGAAGTTTCACAGAGTACCAAATCTTGAAAATCCATCCTAATGGCTTAGGGACAAACAAATTATCACTGATAGCAAGCTGCCACAAGCCAAGACTATCTTTCCCGTCAGCCAAAGCTTACTTTTGTTTACCTTACATTTGCAGTGATCCAGGAGTAGATATGAAGAGCTTGAGAAGCTCTGCTGATATGCAACAGTTTGTTCTTGTGCCTAAGCCCTGTCACAATTAGCATTCTGACAGTCCTCAGTCCAAGTCCAGGATACACAGTGTGAGAAAAAAGGAATCTGAATTCTGGAAATTAACCTCTGAAGAATTGCCACCAGCTGGGTTTGGGCAACCACTTCACCCTTCACCTCTCACAGAACAAGAGATGTGTGGTTTATAGCTTGGTAGTCACTCCACAACCCTGAAGTTATCACAGCTGAACAGCAAACATCAGCAGGCACTGCAGGAGCACTAAATATTTGACAGTCAACACCTTACATGTCTGTGCAAGTCTGAACACTTCATTTTCCCTACTTCCTTCCCTTCCTCACTTTCTGATAGGAGAAAGCACCAATATGTGGGGATGAATCATGGAAAAATACTCTGTTCTATGAAGGTATCCAACAGCCAAATACAACACTAAAATATTCTGGGCCTATATATAAACATATGATTTAAACAACAATTTATAACCAACACAGGGGTGCCATCAGGTCATTGTTGTGTGCAAAAATCAGTCATTACTGAGGGGCAGCACATGGACATAGCAGCCCTTAACAGCCCAAGTAAGCACATGGTTTGACTTTTACATGTAGCCAAATTACAGTAAAAATTCCATGTTGTGATACAAGGGAAATCATGTCATTGTACCATAACAGAGTCAGAACTATCAAAATCACCACTTTTTTATTTTTTTAAACATGGTGCAAGAGACAGGAACAATAACTAAAGTTATTAAACAATAGCATGGGTTACTAGACCAGTGCTGATAAAATTGTCCTCAATCAATAGGAAGAACACTAAATGGTACCAAAAATTGCACACCCCCAAAAAACTTCTACTTCAGTAGATTGACTGAAGATCAATAATTAAGCTATTTAAATATTTCTCAACATACTGCTTAAAGCATGTGTCAATCAAGTCTTCCAAGTATGAACAAGTTCCCTAATTAGATCTTAAGTTCTCCAGCTGGAATCCAGGACCTATTACATTAAAAGTGTAGATTCTGTCTTAAAGTAGACTGTTGAACTTTACAATGCTATAAACAGAATCATACATATTCAGGGGAAAAAAAAAAAAAGAAAAAAGGGAAGAACCCTATTTGATGTTTAACTGTTAGCTCATACACTAATTCTCTACAATTTACATGAAGGGTAAGGAAAGTTAGCTCTACCGAAAAGCTAGCACTTTTCTACCAACAATAGGGTACTGCATCAAAATTAGTATTTCCTGCTCACTAAGGACCTGAAAATGTAAAATTTATCCAGTTGGAACGTTACAGGTTTAAAGTTATTTAAGGTGGGATATGCTTATAGTACAAGAAAGGACTGGAGACACTAGAGACACAGTGGACTATCTGGAACTAGAAGCGGCAGCGCAAGAATAATTGAAATGTTATAATAATCAAATAGGAACATACTAAACAAAGCCCACCAGAACACATCCTGCTGGAAGCAAGATATATATAATCAGGACTTTCAAGCCCAAGGCAGGATGTAAACAGATTGCAGTTTGTGTACTAATACTTGTCTTATCTCAGATTTAAAAAAAATAAACCCAACCAAAAAAAAACACTAAAAAAATCCCAGCAAGTTCAGGGAATGAGCACCTGCGTATCTGTCCAAGGGGCATATAATTGGTTACTCAAGGACTACTAGGCTGTTTCTTAGCAACCTCTGCAAGCTCTAATCAAGTAAGACTAAGATTGTCATTTAGCCTTGAAATGCCTTGCCCCTTCCATCTAATGCAGCATTCTATTGAGGAGCAGTCATTTAAACCACAGATAAAATCAAGGCTTACCATGTGTTTCAGCTCAGAGTTCTTATCAGAAGATATGTTAAATATGCTTTTTACACTTTATTTAGCATCTGAAACAGCAATAATAAATATTTAATTTTTCTCATTTATAAACAAATTAAAGGCTAGCTACAACTCTAAAGAAAAACCCTTAGGAATAGTTTAATAAATAAGGATAAGGTATAGTTCAACTCTTAAACAACATTTTATAACTGTAAATAAATACCCAAATATAACTACGAGAAAAATGGTTAATATCAAAAGCAGCAGTAGAGAGCTTTCAGGTAAGTAGCAAGCATTTCTCTCAGAGCTGAATGGTATTTAAATCTTTGGGGATGCTGAAATGTGTCTATTATGTTGCACACATTGGATTTCTAAAATTAACTATCCTTCAGCAAAATCTGGCCATCAGACCAGAAAAAAAAAAAGCCCAAAGCACTACAGTAATCAAAAATTAATCTCATCTGTTCAGTCCTAGTCTAGCACCATTGCTTGTCTGTAGTATCAATGGACACATGACAGACTCTGCTTAGACAGCACTCAATCATTTATGTAGAGTATTTTTTCCTGTACAGAAAGCAAAGACACCAAAAGACTGTGGTTAGATCAGGGATGGCCATCCCTCCTTGACTCGAGGTGATCTACGTCAGAGCCATCACACCTTTGTCCTCAGCTCTGTCCCTCCCAACAGGCCTCCCTGGGTTGTTGGGGAAGGAAGCAGCTCTAAAGGAGCCCCACCACCCCACAGGAGGCAGGGGGTCAGTGCTGCCCAAAGTGAGCAGGCAGAGATGCTCTCAGCAGGTTCATTCCCCAGCCCTGGAAGCAGAGGTGGAGTGGGGTGGTCAGGCTACACCTCCAGCTCCTGTGAGAGCTGAGCAGCTCAAAAGCTCTGAATGGACACAGCACATGCTGCAGTCACCTCTGACCGGAGACTGACCCGGTTTAGACACCCACTAGCCAAAGCCAGAGCAGATTTCTAGCAAAAAGCCCATCAAAGCCTTATCACAGTGCAGAACAGGAGGGGGCAATGGTGGAGTTACTGCTAAGGAGCAGCAGCAGCTATCTTCCAGGTAAGCAAATACTTTCAGGTAAGCACCAAAGAGCCAGAAACACTGCCAGTGTACCCTTATTCCTCACTCCTTCAAGCAGCCTCTCTCCTGCCAAACTGATGCTCTCAAGCTCCTTCCAGATCAGAGGATTACTAGGAGCTGGAAGCGGAGAGGAACAAGGGAAAGCAAATGGGTGTGCTGGCAAGAAAGGCAGGGTCACTTTCTAGTCTCTTCAGCAGGCTGAGCAGCTCTGAAACAGACCAGGCAACGCGAGCAGGACCCACACAGAGTTGACAAAACATTGGGCTTGTTTTCAGAAGAGCGGGGAGGGAAGCTTTCTGGCACACAGTAACCTAAAGCTCCTGCAGATGACTAAGTATACTATGTGATCAGAGCTGCTTTATGAACTTCGGGTAATTTTTAAAGTATTTTCATAGCATGTGTTTCAGAGCCAACACAAAGCAACACCAAGAGGAAAAACAAGCAAAGGAGTCAGACTACACCGAAAAAAAAAAAAAAAAAAAAAAGAATGAATTCCACTCATCTCACCTACACGCAGTGACTCGAAGGCATTGCTCAACAGAGGGGCCAGTCAGTCATTGGCCCACAGGGGACAAGACAGAAGGAATTTTCAAAGTTAAAAACCAAAATCATTATTTACTTCACACATCTGTCTCAAATCACCTTCTCATACAAGAAAAACTTTGTGGCAACAATATATATTAAGAACAAATATACTACAAATTCACTACACCATTTTGCGGATTTTTTAAATCCAAAAAATGTAGCTGTTCCACATTATTAATTGTTTGAAAAAAGCTTATTTTTTTGCAGCTTTTGTGCTTAAAAACAGTGAACCCCTAACAGTTCTCAAATGAACTGCATTTGCACAAGATAGACAAACAGTAGCCTCAAACACAGACAGGAGCTTCTGCCACACAAAGCTACCCTAACACCTGAACCTCACAGGATCACTCAAGCCACTAAAATACAGTGGGAACACAGCCCAATCAGGCTAAATATCACAAGCCTGATATAACACAACCAATTACAGTTTTACCCCAAATACATTCAAGATAAATCTGATTTTTTAAGATTAAAGCTACAAGTGGTCATGTCTCCAGCAAGCCTTTCCAAAGCAGACTTTTTCTGCTGAGAAAACAGCATTTGGAACATCTTTAAACAGCCCAGACACAGTGCTACAAAGCCTCCACTGCACTGCAGTGAATCAAGCATGCTCTGCTTCTACCTCACCCTCTTCTCCAGCTCACATCCTCTCGTGTAAGAGTAATCCTGAGTACTTTAATACCTCTTCCATTTTCAGTCAAAGATTTAATGCCCACACCAGCTGTGTGGCTAGGAGTGTAGCATTTCACAGATAGGCTGGCTGCAGCACCTTCTGGAATAAAGATTAGAAAGCTGACAAGAGGTGTACAAGCACACCACTCTCAGTGGCTGGGAGGTAAGGGACTTCATCTGCATGTTTTGACTTTAGCCTCAGTGTTTCCAATAAATAAGCACATGTTTATTTAAGGAAGCTTTCAAGGAGTATAAATAGAAGTGTTCTTTACTATCTGACCATCTCTGTGACATTCAAAAAACCCCCAGAACTTTAAGGTATAAAGTTTAAATGGTTAGCTGAATACTGTCCTTTGAGGCATATTTATTTCAAAGACACAAGAAATTCTAGATTTAGTGACATGAATGCATGAAAGATTAAGAGTGCAAAGAGCACTTCTGCTTAAAATTAGAAGACAGATTTCCTATAGTTATATGAAACTTAAGTCTTTAGACTTTCTATTCTGGGCAAGCTGCAAATAGTTGCTGGCACACACAGCATGCCAATAATAAATCCCTTTTTCAAAGAGTGGTTCAGAAGTGGTCACCATTAAGGCCTTGGTTCTTTTTTAGAGGTGACACCTGCAGCTGCTATTGAAATCAACTGGAGTTGTCACTACCCAGCATTGCTGGAGTCACCCTCTAAAACATCACCCCATTATCTTCTCTAAAGAAAGAGCAAAACAAAACCTGAAAACTACCCTTTGCCTTTGGTCTCACTTGAGACCAAAGGGATATAATTTTTCCATTTCCTCAACCATTTCCTCAACCTTTAGTTTCTGATCAAAAAGGCTTCAAGGCAAATACAGCACTGAGCAGTTGAAACCATATCAATTCCCTGATCTACCTCCCCAAAACTAAGGAAACATGGATCCATGTTTTCTGACTGACAGCATATTTGTTCATGATTTACAAGCAGGGGAAGGCTTTAAGAGCACAAGGACTACAAGTTTTTTGGCAAAATAAGAAATAATTTGGCATGGCAGGTCCACAGGAGTCCTAGAGTCTGCTGACAAGCCCATCAGGCAGAGGTAGTAAGTGTGCATCAAGTTCGGGGGGAAATATTAAAACAAAAAAATAGTCAAGTATTGTCAGCAAAGCCTTCCACCTGAGGAAAAAAGGCTACTGTTAAACAAGACATTCAACATTTATGTAGATCATCAATATACTGCTATCAACTACCTTGTTTTTTCCATGCTGATTGCCTGTGCTAACAAGGTGTGATGCATGTACATTATAGCCCATCACCACCAGGTGAATTTCACATTTTGGCACAAGGTCTTGCTCTCACTTTTTATTCCTTGCCTTCAGGTCTTGCTTGGAAATGTGCTTTTGCAAGCACTTTCCTTAAGAAGGAGTTTCAATGAAGCAAAGAACAACTAAATACAGTTAAAGTTTGCTGTATCTCCCTTGATGTTTCATTTGTCAAATTGTAATCTTTTTCATGAGAAAAAACATAGCTACTGTTCCTCTGGTAGAGCTAAGCACAAGTACCTTTCCCAGTGCTAAATGGCCTAACTTTAACCTGCCTAATTTAAGCATATCTGTCCCAATGGGTTGTCATCCAAGCTGACAGGATGCATGTTTACTCTATCAAGGAGCAGAGAGTAATCTAATCCAGGATATTTTCATTACAAAGCCTCAAGATCCTGATCAGAGAGCACTGATGGCTGTGTTGAGACAGGAGGTAGACCAACTGTGGATCTACCAGCCAAACAAAAATAGACAAGAGCATTTCCTACAGCCAGGCTATCTAGTTCCCTAGAGGCACCAAGGATCCCAGATAACGAGCTTGAAGGCTACAAATCTTCTAGGGCCTAACCACTTTCATTTCTCAAATTAAAAGGACTGGGAGAGCTTGATGCAGAATCCTGCAGTTAAGCAGACAACATGTGAAAGTGCCAAGCAGAATGCTGTACCCATTAAGCAATAAAAGCTGTAAGGTCAAGTATTCCTGCTCAGGCTTTGGCAGGGGAGGGGACGGGTTGCTTTCTAAGAAATTTAACGTTTACTGCTGCAGCCAAGTTGTCCTCTCAGCAGCTTTGCATGGTTCACACTCCTGTGTATGTTTCATATCTAGACTGAACCCCTCCTGGCATTTGGACGAGACTTACACATGGACAGCATACAGATGAAACTCACACAGAGCCTGGACATGAAAATTGTATGCATTTTTTATCTACCTGAAAGTTAACAGTACTTCAGAAGTTTGGAGAGAGGTGCTATAATCACACTTTAAATAGAAAAAGCCTTAAGATAGTGCTTAAAAAAATTGATCAGTTGCCTTATCCTAATGGGGAAGGCACCCTTTACCCAAGCAATTTGCAAGGGCTGCCTGAACTTCAACCACCTCTCCTTCAGATTGGTTACACAGAGTCCTAACTAAGAACCAAGGAAAGGGAGAGGTGAAAATGCTTTTTTCTGCTACTTATCTCTAAGGCGCTGAACTCTGAAGTTCTCCTGGGGAATTCAGAGTATACAGTACCCATGGGTGCACTGCACTGCCTGTCAGTCACACCAGGATCTCCAAAACAGAGGGGCTGAGAGGAGCTAATGATGCATACTGTAATACGTGATTTCAACATCCACAACTAGTCAGAACAATTCCCCTATATGACTAATTAACCGAAGTAATGGATGCCATACCAATATTTACGGTACAGGAAAAACTGAATTCCCTCAGGGAAAGAACAGGGTGGAGGGAAAAACCACACACAACTCCATTTCATGCCATCTTGCAAAGAAGTACAAGAAATGGTTCCACACAGCCCATCCTGCAGAACGACTAACTTTAAAACATCATCTTCAGAAACAACCTTCAATTAACCCCAAATCTAAAATCCTGCCAATTGCTATTGATAAATATTACTGTATTAATAAAAATTACTAGGTATTTTTGAAGCTTCAGTCTCTGAATAAACAGCTTTGGGCTAGGAAAAAAAAAAAAGCTCAAGATTAACAAGCCCAAACTGTAACTGATCTGAATCAATTCTTCAAAGCTACTTGAATTCTTCTGTCTTCTTTGTTTTAAAGTTGCACATAAATTTTAATGGCATCATTTGTTTGTTAACAATCTCAAACAAGCATTAAGCTTCAAGTTTTACAGCAGGAGGCAAAGAAAAAAATGTGAGGTAGGTGGGTGAAGAAGACAGCTGTATTGTTCTAGCTGTTCCTCAGCCTCTCCCACTGCCAGATTTCTGTGGATGATGTATCCCAAGGTAGCAATTTTAAGAACTTTCTGGCACTATCCCAAGCTCCCTCTTGCAAATCAGAGATCAGACTAATGATATCTAAAAAACAAAGGGACAGGAAATAGGAATAAACTGGATAACTGACACTGTTTCAAACACTGGAAGTCGCTGAACTCTGGTACTGCAGCTTTACAGAAGAGACACTTGTCCAAACTAAAAAAATTTACCTCATAAAATTTAAAAGGAAAATCAGTAAAAACAAAACACTTTTCAAGAAACTACTTGCTTTACAGCTACTGCTAGCTTGGGACACTGCACACTGCAGTATCACACAGACTTCAAGAAATCCCCCCTCGAGCAATTTATACATTACTACATTAGTCTCTAAGTGAGGCAGTTATCATTCAGGTGAGGTTCACCAAGAAGTCTGCATATGCTCATCCTGCTTTTCATTAGTGTGGGACTTAAGAATTTGAGCTAGAACTACTGAAATAAGTCCTTTGCTCACTGCCAGCACCAAAGCAAATTTGTTTCATAAGCGAAAGATACAATTTCCAATTCTCTTCACTCTTGCTGCTTCCCATGATATTGAAGAAATGGTAACTTCACTACTGCTGTGTAGCAAAAATAAAAATCATATGAAAAAACTATGTCCATATTGCTTCTTGTTTGCAAACTTGAATAGAGAAAGAATACTATTTGAGAATAATTTTGAAATTACCCTAGGGAGTTGAAACCTAACCCAGGAACTCAATCTCCTTCAAAAAACCCTCATGATAAACTAGCACTACAATTAAGCCTCTGCTTGCAAGGCCTACACAGCTTATGTACAGTTCTGACAGAGACGCTGTGTTCCCCATCAAGAGACTGAACCAAGAGAGTCCAAAATCTAACTACAACATACAGAAGGGACTCCTTTCCATAGGTGCATCCACAGACTCTTTTAAGTGAAACTACTCCACAGCTTATTTTTAGAACAGAGGGTGGGCTGGGAGAGTATTCAGTAAACCTTCCAAAAATCAGCTAACCACCCACTAGACTGCAGTGACACTGTTTAAATAAATTACAGCCTGATTTGCAACAGCTGCAAGGAAAAATGGTGGGGAAAAAACCCCAAAAGACCAACAACCCCCTGAGTACTTTAATTCCCTCAAAATGCTGGAGGCAACCGTACAAGAAACGGCAGCAGACAGGGCAGTGTAGGCTGGAGACACTGTGTTAATTCACCTGCAAGAAGCAGGTCAATCAGGCCTCACTTAGGACTGGGTGAGCACAGAACAACAATATCCGGCAGCTGCAAGGTAAGAATGTGCTTATTCCAACAGAGAAAAATTCAAAGAAGGCTGGGCTTAGAGACCTGCAGTGCAAGGATTATCAAACTCTCCTCGTGTTTCAAGTAGCAATACTAGAAACTGGCAAAATAAAAGCGTGAGTTAAGTTACCTTTACTTCCTCATGCAGATAACATATAAAGTTTGAGGTGCTAATGTTACTGAAATCTCCTACTGAAGAGTTTACAATTTCTTCAAGTCTGTATTAAATGGCCAATAAATAGGAGAAAGAATCTTATTTTTCCCTTTGATCTTATAACTTAAGAGCACAGTTCTAAATACCCTGGTTTTATGGCATGGACTATACTCGTTAACAGGAACATTTCCAAGTTCAAGAGGCCACAGCACCAACAAAGGCCATCGAAACACCCCAGCCTGGCAACCAGAACCTCAGTGCCTCTGCACAGAAAAATTTATCCGTTGTATCTTTTTTGTTTTTAAACATTTAACTGCAGCAAAACCCCCTAGCTTCGAACAGCAGTCAGTCCTTAATTTGAGGGGCATGAGCATCAGGTTGGAGGGTCCCCAGTAGCACAGAAGGTTAAATGATTTATGTAAATTGCCTTCCTTTAGCTTGAAATGCAAATATAGCATTTTTGTCCCTGACCTTCCCTAGCAGGCATTCTCTAAGTAACAAAGATCCCACGAACTACAGCCTGAGGGGTCAGCAAGGGCCATTTCATCTGTTAGTCACCAGGTGCCAAACGCAATCTGCAGGTACCGAGGCTTCCAATACGCATCTCCCACCGAGCTGGGGCACTGCACCATCCCCATTCCTCAGCACCTCGCAACTTGCCAGCTTTCACCCCGTGGCCCACTTGGAAGGGCTGAGGGCAACAGCTGTGAAACTCCCTGCAGGATCCTACCTGCCTGCAGCCAGGCAGAGAGCCCAGCCTTCCCTCCCTGCCTCCGCTCCCCAGCGCCGGGCACCCTCCACGCCCAGGAGGAAACAGAAGGAATCACCCAGTCTCCAAGGACAAGGACTAGCACTGGCCTGCAGCCCCTGCTGATGCCCCATCTCTGGAAGCGTTCAAAGCCAGGCTGCATGAGGATTTAAGCAGCCCAGGCTAGTGGGAGGTGTCCCAGCGCACGGCAGCGGGGCTGGAACGAGCCGGTCTTTAAGGTCCCTTCCAACCCAAACCATTCTGTACGCGGTGCACAAGGTAGCGGGGACTGAGGTACCAGAGCACTGCAGGGGCGAGCCCAAGACGCGGAGCGCGGGGAAAGGCACGGCGGGCGCCGCCGCGGGGTGCGCACACACAAACACGGGGAACCCCGGCACGGAGCCGCTGTCCGTGGGGTCAAGGCCGGGCTGCGCGCCAGCCGCTCCCTCCGGAGGCCAGCGGCGGCTCCATCCCCGGGCGGTGCGGGATGCGGGAGCGGCGGGCCCGGTCAGCCCGGCCCGGCCCGGCCCATCCCAGGAGCGGCAGGCCCGGCAGGCCCCGCCTCGCGCAGGTGTTGGGACCCCCCGGCGCGCGGGCCCCGCCCCGCCCCCGCCCTGCGCGAGCCGCGGCACGCGCCCCGACCCGCGCGCTGCGCCCGCCGACAGCGCCCCCTGCCGGGGGCAGCCCCGGGCCGCGGGCGCGCCGTCGGGCTCCGCTGCGCGGGTGGGGTGTGGGGTGTGTGTGTGTCGGAGGGGGTGTTCTCCCCGTTATCGTGATTTTCCTGCTTGCGGTCTCTCACCGCCCCGCCGCGGCCCTTCGCGCAGCCAGCCCGCAGCCGCTCCCCGCAGCTCCCGCAGCACCCACCGCCCGCGGTGGCCCCTGCCGCGCAGCCGCCCCCGCAGCCCGCGCCGCCGGCCGTGCCCCGCAGCCCCGGGAAGCGGCGGCCGCGCCCAAGGCAGCGCCCCGGCAGCTGGCCCCGCTCAATAACGGGGGAGCGGGAGCGGCACCGGCGGCAGGGGAACGCCGCACAAAAAAAGGGTGATAACGAGAGCGCGATTAACAACCTACCGGCCACGCGAACTGGAAGGGAATAACAATCCTGCCCGTCTCGGGGGTTCTGCCTTGGTGGGAGTATTTGTTGCTGTTCAAATAGAAAATATTTCCACCGAGAACGGGGGTAGATCCGAATCCGTAGTTACAGGGTCCGACCGGGGTGATCTTGGCCTGATATTCCTTGAGGCAGACTTTCACGTAAGTGTCGCACTCGTCCCGGGAGCAGTCCAGGTTCTCGGGGCTTTTCATGCCATCGCAGCATTCCCCATTGAACAACTCGCCGTTTACATTCCGCACCGAGTTAAGCTGCAGCTCGAAATAGCCCGTGGACCGGGACACCTAAAAATAAAAACCGAAGGGGAGACAGCCTCGTTACTACCGCGGCCGGGGGCAGCGCCAGCAGCGCGGGGCTGCAGGTCCCCGGTTCCCCACGACAACTTTCGCCGGCTGCGGGTTTAACCCAGTCACGGCAATACACACACACACATATATATATTCACGCGCATATATACAGCATTATATCTACAGACAGAAACAAGAAATGAGCAAGGTGCAAAGGGAGCGAGGAGAAGGCAGCCGCGGCGCCCCGCGGCCGGAGCGCAGCCCCCGCGCCCCGTCCCTACCTGCACGCAGGAGGCGAGGAGCAGTGCCAGGCCGAGCGCGGCGGCGCGGGGGACCCGACTCGGCCGGCCGGCGCCCCGCATGCCTCCTGCTCCCGCTGCTGCTCCGCGCCGCCGCCTCAAAGGAGCCCGCCGAGCCCACCGGCCACGGACCGGCGGCCGCTCGCGGCATGGGCGGTGGGGGAGCCGCCCGCAGCGCGCCGGGGGGCGCAGGGCATGGGCTGCCGGCGGGGCCGCCCGGAGCGCTCCGCCGCCGCCGCCGCCTCTCCCCTCCCGCGGGCTCCGCTCGCCCTCTGTGCGCCTCGGCTCCGCGGACACCCAACAAGTAGGTGCCGGAGTGACAGCTTCATTACCCATTCGCCGCCGCGGCCGCCGCCTTCATATTAATGAGGGGGACGGCCCGGCCCCGCGGCCGGCGGGTGGGGCCAGCGCCGCTCCCGCCGCGGCTCTTAAAGGGCGGCGGGCGGCTCTCGCTCCGCCCTGCCCTGCCCGCAGCGGGGTCTGCCAGCCCCAGGTGGCAGAGTGGGATGAGGGACGCGGGACACCAGCGGGCGCGGAGGAGCGCGGATGGGGGACGCGCACCAGCGTCTCGGTGGGTGTTGGGTGGACACCCAGCCCACGGTGCTGAAGGAATAGCTACGGGATGCTTGCGGCCGTGGAGGAGGAGGGTGTAGGGTGGGTGCATCTCTGCTTGTAGGGGAGTAGGCGGTGTGTGCGCCCACGCTCGTGTGGAACTGCCCAGGGAATGTGCAGACAGGCATGGAATAGCACACACAGCCCGGGAATGCTTGGGGTGGGAGTACCCCAATAATGCAGGAGCTGGCACTGCTGTGCGGGAGTGCTGGGGAGGGAATCCCCTACAGCTGTGCAGAAGTGCTCAGGGTGGGATTACCGGCAGCTGTAAAGCAGTGCTCAAGCTAAGATCACCTACAGCTGTAAGGTGGTGCTCAGGGGGATCACCTCCAGCTGTAGAGGAGTGCTCAGGGTAAGATAACCTACAGGTGTGGAGGAACAGTGTGCACTCAGTTACGGAGGACGGCACTGGTTGGCTGTGCCTGCAATCATGTAGGTGCACGGTGTGTGCAGGTGTAGCCATGGAGGAGAACGCAGCATGGGCTCATCCATGGTAGCAAAAGAGCACGCACAGTGTATGTGCCCACAGCTGTGGAGGGGTGCGTGGGGTGGATGCACCCATGGTTCCAGATGAACACTGAGGGTGGGAGCACCCACAGCCCCAGAGGAGTGTGTGGGGTGCACTCACCCACAGCTGTGTAGAACCACATATGGCTGTGGAAGAGTGCATGGGGTGTGTGCACCCAGGCTCGTGTGGAGGCATAAAGGGTGTGTGAACCCACAGCCCTATAGCAGCTCACACAGGAGGGCTTGCAGAGTGACATGTGTGGCACACAGAACAGATGGCCAAGTGGTGGATCATGTCCTCCTCCAGTGGTGGCTCAAGCAAGTATGAGAGTAGCTGCGCAGAGATTTCTCCTTTCGTTTAAGCACCCTGTGATTTTGATCCCTGCTGACAACTATGAAAGCTATACATCCAGACAACTGCATGCTAGGGATACACTATCAAAGCCCAGATCTGCATTTAGGACCTAAGGTTTCCTACTGTTTCTCTCCCTCCCCCTCTCCCCATTTAACTCTTTCGTACTGATCATCCACTGGAGTGGACAATTGGAGAACAAACAGCTCAGAAATCAAAGGGCTGTCAAGTTCCCCTGCGCAGAAAACCTTTCAGAGAGCCTCCCCCTGCCTTTTCAGCACCCCGCTGCCCCCATCCCTCCAGCAGCCAGCCGGCACGCTGCTCCTCTGCTATTCATGGCCAGCGTGCAGCTGCAGCTACTCTCCTAGGCTGACACAGCAGCAGCTGCTATATGTGTGCCAGCTGGCTAGCTGCTCTCCAAAATCCTCTTGTCCGCCCCGCTCCCCTTGCTTTCCTGCTTCCCCACCTACAGACCTGCTTCTCCTTCCCCACCACGTCTCCCACTTGCCACAATCTACTCCAGTTTCCTATCTTCCCCACTGTCCTGAGCCTACCCCTCTGCTGTCCTGGCTCACCTTATTTGCTCTCCGGGAAGCATCCCTTACTTTCCCTCTCATCCCTCTGGAGCTCAAAGGGGAGCTCTCTGAAGTGGAGAGGTGAATATTGCTCTTAATTATTTTATGTGTCCTCTCTTTGAAACTATGCCTCCCAAGATGACTGCATTCAAGCATTTTTTTGGTTAAGATAACCTCTGGGATAACCACCTTTAGAAGGCGGCAAAGGGAAAGCAGGGAGAGCTGAGGGAGGGTTGTTATGGTGGGTTGAGGTCTCATATTAAAGTTGCTACATTTTGTTAATCAGAAACTCCACTGAGCCGGTAGTCTTTGCCCAGCTGAGCTGCTCACTTGCTTCCAAATGGATGGGAAAATGCTTTTTATTTTTTTAATTACTCTTTCTGGTGGCCAAAGGGAAGCAGTTTCTTAGACAATCTTTCTGCCTAAAGATTATTTTGTGGTGGATGGCAGCCAAAATATTTTGCAAGACAGGTATTTTGTTTGCATGTATCGTGATAAACAAACATAAAACCTCACAATCTACCTTCAGCATTATGTGGTCAATATGCCTGTGGAGGAAGACATATATTTTTATCACCGAGCTAAGCAAATGTAATACAAAAGAAAGATGATCCAGTAGTTACAGCATATGCTCAGTCTCTACAGAGCCAAGCTCGGTTACCTGCTGTATCACAGAATTTCTTTGTTACCTTGAGCACACTGCATGGTCTTTTTTTGCTTTGGTTTCGCCTTTGTAAATATTCTACAGTACTTAGAAACTCTGGTGCCATTTTAAAATGCCTTTTCACACTGTAACCTGACTTCACAGGAGCAGAGAGGGGAGGTGCAGCTATTTCCAGCCATTCTCTCTGCTTGGGGAAATTTTCATTTTATTCTTCTCAGTGCTGCAGCCCCATTTTCAGCCTGAACTCCTTAGTTCTCTTACTGTGGTTATTATTTTTTGAGTGTTGTGGAATTTTGCTCTATTCTTCTTTGAGTATGGAAAGCTGTTTCATTACAGTTACACACAGATAGGGATGGTTTTCAGGTAATGCAGCAAAAATAGTTCTTAACAAATGAACTTTGCGCTTTTAAAAAATCCTAGTGGCCAGATCTGGAGGTGAATGCTGAGCAAGGTTAAGAGGAGACATCCCTCGCAGCTTGGACAATGTGCATCAGATGATCCATGTGTGACCAGCCCTGAAGGAGGGCAGTCAAGCCTCTGCCACTGTCCCTGCCTTCCTACCAGGGCTGCCGCCCGCTAGCAACTGGAAGGAGATGAGGTTAGGTAAGATGAAAAGCAAAATGCCCTGTGCAGCCTTGGGGTGTCTTGGTCACTTCCAACAGGACTGCAGTGGCAGGATTTGCCCTCTTTTCCTCCAGCATTTCCCAGGCTCTGGGCCCCTGCTGCAGGGCAGCCCAGAGGATGAGGTTTTCCCTGCTCTGAGCAAACACGCCGGAGGCGGCTGCTCCATAACTCATTCCCAATCAGCTGCATGCTCCACAGCCTGCTCGAGGCTCTGGCTGCCAAGTGTAACCGAGTGTCTCCTCTTACACCCACACCTGCAGCCCAGCCTGCTGTCACCCAACCCACCGCCTCCCCGGCTGTCCTGCATCTGGCTGCACCCTGCGCCAGCAGCCATCCTTTTTCCACTGGTGAGGCCAAGACCTTTCCTTCCCCTCTGTGGGGTCATTGTCCCCTCACCTTTCCCAGAGCAGGGTCCCCGTGCCTTTGTGCTGGGTTCTGGGGCTGTCCATGCAGTCCCATGCAGGCAGGCACCTGCCTGCTGCTCAGGGGAAGTTGGTATAAATTACCCTATGCTGAGCAGAAGATTTGAGGTGCTGTTCTTCTGGGCTGTCAAGATCCAGATTAAAAAAACTTAAATATCCTTTCAGTGCTGCTCCCTTGCTTCCTCCTGCTGCTGCACCTTCTCTTTTCTCTGGCAAATCCTGATGACGGTAGCAAGTGGGAAGCAGGGGCTGTGCATGAAAGAGGGGTGAAAATAAGCCTGAGAAAACTCATGCTTGACTCTATCTGTGGTTTGAGCATGCAGCCAGCAGTTACTCATCCTGCACAGGGGACAGGGCTGGAGAACATCGGTCCCTCTGGCAGGGGAGGGACTCACCGCCAGTCCCAGGCAGGGTGGAGTGCAGGCATCCCACACCTCCTCCTTCCCAACCCTCTGGGCCAGCATTTTAGCTTTTGTGCTCTAGCCGTGCACTTGTGCTAAGGTTATGCCTGCATGCAAATCCTTTGCAAGTAAGCTCATTAAATCATTTGCATAAAATATCGCTGGAGGGTCTTAGCAGCTAGGAAGTGGTGGCGTTTATCCATGTGCCTTAGGCAGGGGTATAGGGGTGTCATTTATCTGTGTGCATATGGACATACATCTCACTTACTCAGGCCAGAATGTGTCCACTTGGGAAAGTTAAAGGCAAGAAGATCACTTTGGATGCTGTCCATCTGAAAATTGGCAGGGTAGCAGTTAACCCTCCCTTTGTGGCCAGAAAGGCTACAGCTGCCTGTCATTGAAAGCAAGTCATTGCAGGACAGAACCAGCTGTGAAGAGCTAATTTCTCCCTTCTCCGTGTGAAGCTTTGTGGGTCAGGGTTAAGGATATGGATGGAGAATACTGCTCAGGAACAGAGTTAGAGGGTAACCACAGAAGAAGGAGTTTTCTTTCTTTCTTCTTTTTGTAACTTGGCTGGAGCAAGGTATTTAGATTTTTGCTCCAGACTTGGCAGGGTAAAGATACATCTTGTCCCTTGCCTTTGACTGGAGAGTCCTGTTGGGTTTGTATGGCTCATGTAATGTCTTTAACAAGTGTGTACATGCATGTGCTTGCTCTTCATGAAAGCAAAGAAGACTTGAACTGCAAAGATGTTGTTTTAAAATATCTTCCAGTGTAAGACCTGAGAGTGGTTTCTCTTAGTTAGGGTTGAGCTGCTTGTGCAGCCCAAGAGAAGAACAGGTGGAGAAGGCATAAGGTAGTGCTTATATTTGTCTTTCTTCCCGACTACTACTAGGAAAGTAAAGTTATTCCTGATGGAAGTTGTGCCAGGAAAGGAGCTGAGATCTTGGCAGCACCCTTTCCTGTTTCAGTGGTTGATGAGCTCTGATCTGGCACTGGTCTCTGGTGGGCTTTAGAGCAGAAAAGAGGTGGTTTCCTATAATTTTAACTTTGCAGCCTGGCATGCTTTCTGTTGTTGAGGCCTGGTGTTCTGCCAGCAGAAGCATATGCTGAGTCTGGCCCAAGAAGACAGTTGGACTCAGTTTGTACAGCTGGGTGCTAAAGGCCAGCAATATTGATAAAGTGAAGGAGAGCCACTGAACACAGAGTTCCTCCCAACTCATCACCACCTGTTTGAGCCCTGCTTAAAATGTGAACACCTGGGATGAGAGCGCAGGTGTTAACTGGTCACTTGGAAAAAAAATAGAAAGCAACCTCAGCTCACTTCTGACAATCTACTCTCCTAAAAGTGAAGTTCTTGTTCTCATAGTGGCTTATCTTCTTTGTGGATTTTCAGAAAACAACCCACCAGAGAAGTCTTTTCAAACCTGGCTGAACCATGCTGTGTCTGCTACCCACAGCCAGCCTTTTCTCCTCAGGTACATTGCAGTCATCCTCAAAGAAACATCTGCCCATGGCATCCCTGGTGCATGAATCACAGAAAGCAAGGTCAGAAGGGATATCCAGAGATTGTGCCTGCTTTTTGTGTAACAGGTGATAAAAAACATCCTCCGATAGAAATTTCTTAGCTGTAATAACCTGTTCTAATGGTCAACCATCAGAAAATGCATGCCACTGCATTACTACCTTTTGATACCTTCTTGACCTGTTTGCAATGAATGTGGAGCTCAGCAAATTCCCTTCCTCTCTGCTGCTACCCTTTATGTATTTGAACACTACATTTGTACGTCTCTCTGATGTCTCTTTTTCACAATGGAGAAAAAAATATTTTGGTCTTGTATGATTGTAGACAATATTTTATTGACCCTTCATCATTTGTGTGGTCCTACTGTAATCTCACTGCCCAGGTTCCTCAATTAACTTAAAATCCAGTGCCCCAGATTGGACACAGAATTCCAGTGAGATCTTTGCAGCACTGGATGAGGTGAGAGGAGCACATCATAGGCCAGGCAGAAATCACTCCTGGCTATACATGTCACATTATGCTTGCTTAAATATTCTTTAGATTTTTCTTTCTCTTTTTTCTTGCAACAGCATAATGTTGTTGACTTCAGTTTGATTTGTCATCCATTGAGCATCTTTTTAGTGTTGGAGCTTTGGGAAAAATATCTAGGTGATCTAACAAATTTGTGTTAGCCATTACTCATTTCCTTGTTGTTTTCCAGATGTTTATAGAACATTTCTTTGTTTGTTCCAATTTTCTCTGGAAATTCCAATGATGTTGGCTTTGCCTTATCCTGTAGCTCCTCTCTTCCAAAAAGGAGTTATGTCTCACTTCTGCAGTATTCTGACACCTTGTTGGCTCTCTGTAGGTTGTCAGAGAGCTAGTAACAGCCATGAGATTGCTTTAACAAGCAGTCTAAGCACATTATATGTAATCAAGGCAAGTATTCTTTACTTATTCTTTCTTCTTTCTAGACTGAAAGAATCTTTCCCTGTCATCCATGGCACTAACTATTGAAACCATTCGGGTACAAGCAGTATTTTTACTCAAAGCTGTGGTGAAGAAGGCAGGTGGTTTTCTTCCCTGTTGGACAATTCTTCTGATAGATGGCCTTTATGTCCCTGACAATGTATTTTATGTTTTCTTGATGTGCTCTTGCTTTTGATCCCATTAGTTGTATTTCTTTTTACATCTTGATTTTTCTTGTTTGGTCCCTATATTTTCAGTCTATACATTTACATTCCCATGCCACTGAATCTCTTTTTCATTTTCTGAATAAACCATTTCTTTCATTACAGGTCAATGAAGCGGTCATGTTTTAAGGAAATAGTTTGTCTCTTACAAAAGTTGCTTTCCCTGTTCTGCTGGGATTGTTTGAATTGATGTCCTTACCATTGTTTCTCTAAGGTGCTGCAAACTTTCCTGAATTCTCTTTTCTCTGAGATTTATTATCAGTACTGTGAGGTTTTTGAAATATGGTTTCTGGAAGTCCATTGTATTTATTTTGCTGTTTTCCTTTTTTCCTTCCCTATGGCTTGTGAACTATGTTGTTTAATGGTCATTTTCACCCAAGCTGCATTCCTCTTGCATGATATAAGTGGTTCCTCTCTTTGGTCAAACTTAGTTCTCATTTTGATTATGTATCAAGATTTTAATCTCTTCTTATTTATTCTGTATGCTGTTTGTATGATTTCATCAGGTGATCCCTTGTCTTCTTCAGCAGCCCTCAAATGATTTTCTAATGAATAATATTTCCCCTCATTTAAAATGGCTCTGCCCAAGTGCTTGATGCTTGTATTTACCTGTTGCCTTCTAAAATCAGTCCTTGTGGATCCTGATGCATTAACTCAGCAGGTCAGGGCACAGAGATGCTCTCCCTGTTTTGCATAGCATGCTAGCTCTGATCACCAGCTCTTTTTCTTGGAACATCCATCCAGGTTCAAGCAAGCCAAAACCACCTGCACAGCCATGCGTTCATTTCCAGGAATAGAGTTATAAGTAGCTGATGCCACTCGTGACCAAAATAGCTAGTGCTTTATTCATGGAAGGAATTTTCCCTTCCTCCTTTAATCCATGAATTGGCCTGAGCAATGCTAAGAAAACCCACTCTGGATATGTTGAGTCTAGACAACTGCCAACACATTGGATCTCTAATTCCCATGGAAAAATTGTAAGAAATTATCCAAGATGCAGCCAGCATTCAATTTTATCTAATTGAAATCTAATCTAGATTCAGATTAAGCCACTGGCATCTTTGATCTGCTGTGAGAGGAGAGAGGTCTCCTTTGTCCAGACCACTTGGCAGAGCAGAAGCTCTTGCTGATCAGAAGGTAGTTTTCCTGCTAAGAGAAGGTGGCAGAATTCAGGAAAATGCAATAAAATATTTGTGTCTGTGGAAAGGACATATTCAGTGAGTAGGGAGGAAAGCAGACATCCGTCTATGCAACAAATTGCTGTGGTGCAACGTATTGTGGTATATTTACATAGATATAATGGTAATTTTCTCTTCATACAAAGGCATTCCTTTTACCACATTAGTCATGTGGCTGGGCTTGACCAGCTCACAGCTTGTTAAACTTAAATGTGAGCAAAATGGAGAGTATGGTAGATGAGGGAATACCAAATATGAGTTATTTAAAATTATTATTCCATCTTCTTTGAGAGCATCCTACTCACTGTCAGTAGAGCAGGGTTCATGCACTTCTCATTGGTATTAGGCTCTTTCACAGCAGCATCCTCAGCTGGTAATGTTCATTATTTCTGATGACCTAGAATACCTATCCAGCACCAGAGGAGGAGGGATTGCTTTTTGTTAGTGTCCTCTGTCATGTAGATACCACTGTAAGACAGTTTGTAGTAAAGCAGTCAGACCTAAGGAAGTGCAGATCTGTACCTGGCACTGCTGAACATGACCTGGGGATGTCCCCATGTGAGCATCGTGCCAGTCCAGCCTCAGCAGCAGAGAGGCACAAGAGAAGCTCTTCCAGTGCAAAGCTCTGTTAGTGCACTTACACAGTAAAATTGATTTTAAAAAGGGGGAAAAAAAGAAAGGACAATAACTACAACATTCCCATCATTTTTTCCCCAGTTACTAATGAATTTATTTGAATTGCTCTTCAATGTGCAATTTGATCTGATTACATGTTCATGTAATCCTCCTTTTCTCTCACTAGCACCTCCAGCCATTTATGTTTTGCAAAATGAACTTTATAAAAAGTTTTCTTTTTGGGCTTCTTTATGGCTGGGGTTGTCAGAGAAGTGATTGTCCATATCATAGCTCTTAAACTGCTTGTGCCCCTGTCTCAATTAACACTGAAATCTCAGTCAGTCTCAGGCTTTTCCTTCAGCCAGTGATTTCCAGTGCTTTCCATAAGAAGGCGATGTGCAGGAGCAGACCTTGAGCTTGCAGAAGACAGGTCAATTCATTTGAGATGAGTGGCTGGGAGGCAGGACCATGCCATCCACTGGGATGGATCAGATCAACATTCACAATTAATCTATTTATGCCCCAATTAACCATTCAAATAAAATTTTTTATCACTCCTAGTTAAAAGCACGCATAAATGAGAGCTTCCTCTTCTGAAGAAGAGACTTTGCTCAGAAACAGAATTCCTTCTTCCTGAAGCCAGGCAAAATAACTAAGAGGGGTGAGAGATGATTCATCTACCAGTGCTCTCCATCAAAAATTGTAGCTAAAACAAGATTACTAAGAAGAAGAGTGCTATTAAAGGAGGAAACTGCTGCTGTAATTTTGTTAAGGAACATGAGATTATTTAAAAGCCTTTTAAAAAGTGTGTTTGTTCCGGGAGAGGAGGGGTGAGGGAGGATTTTAGAGAAAGGGAGGAAGATTATTAGTCTTTCTTGCCTATAAAGATTCATGCTGTTTCCTTTGCCCTAGCCAGCGATTTCAGGAGCCATTGTAAGTCATTACTCCAGCCCTAATGAACAGGGGACAACCTGCACCTTAGCTTTGCAGAGGCTGAAAGCATAGGAAAAACAGGTTGTGGGATGTAGAGGGTTTGGTGCACTGTACTGCACATAATTACAGGTTAAGATTTTTTTCGAGTTGTATTTGTTCCTGGTGGTGATGATCCCTAGAATACTCACACAGCAGCCATCTCACATTGTTCAGGGTTGCTTTATAAAAGCTTCCCTCACTGATAACCAGGTTTGCACCTGCTCAGCACACAAAGCAGGGATGAAGCAGGGAGTGAAACAGGCTGCCAGCACTTCCAGCAGCCTCCACTGTCTTGTTCACAGCAAACTACACTGCACACACATATTAGGGGATGCAGGGGCAGAATCCCAGGGCTGCAGGAGCAGAGACTGGGGTGATTCTGTGCAGATGATCTCCTGCTGGCTGCTGGGTTTGGTCTGTCCCTGGTGCACAGGGTCTCTCACCGTGCAAAGCCAGCACAACTGTCCCTGGAACTGAGAGCCAAATCTTAGCCTGGGAAGTTGGAGATCCTATTCTGCTTCTGAAAGTGGCTTCTTCACATACCAGTAATACAATAAGTATTACTGAGAGAGATAGGAAGAGGATTTGTGCAGATGCAGATCACTGGCCAGGGTTACATGTGGTCTCTCCAAATGGGATTCTGCATACAGAAAGTTGAGGGACCAAAAGGATCCATTAAACCAGGTACTGCAGTCATACAAAAAGCATTTTTGTGTACACTGTCAACTTGCAGCCAGAGCTGTGCATTTTTATCAGGTTTTCAAGGTCAGACAGGAACTTGGTGGTGATCTTGTCTGATCTCAACTGGTTTTCAGGCTTTCACTCTGTTTGCTGTTATTAAAAGAGAGGCTCTGCAGCTGGGCTCCCCATGACTGGATCAGGACAGGCAGCTCATGGGGCAGAATTTGACCCAGGGGATGCCAAAAATATTGAGAAGACACTACTGGGCAGCAGAAAGCTCCAGGACCCAGCATGGGTTGTGTCTGTGCATTTCTCCCAGACAAGGGAAGAGTGCTGTGGAACAGATCTGATAGCTGTTTGTTCATTGTAAATTAATGGTATGTTTTAAATGTAGAACTCCACTGAGCAGAGTGGCATAAAACTTTGGTTTTGTGATGTGTCAGGATGGGGGGTTTGGGGGAACTGCAGCAATTCTGGACTTCAAAAAAGAAATGTTATACAAAGGAACTTGGAAGCTGAGAGGAGTTCCAGTAAAGAACAATTTTGAATAAAAAGATTGAATTTATGTTGGAAAAAAACCCATTCAGGATGTGGCTTGTTTTCTGTGGTTAATCCCTTCTAAATATTTAAGGAAAGAAAAAAGAGGGAATGGAAATAGTGCTTCATTTAAAAATAGGATCAGAGGTTCTACTAAACACATGAAGAAATGCTTCAGCATATTGTACCCTGGGATTCCTCCCCTCAAACAGGCTCACCCTACTCAATGCAGCCTGGAAGAGTCAAAAATGAATTGGCATTTTTAACTCTCTGTCTAGGATTTGGTAGCCTTCGAGTTTGGGTTCAGCCCTCAAAGCATGTGTCTAAAGCATATGTCACACACAAGCCATGTTGTCCATATGCAAAGAATCAGGGAATCAGACCTGCTGTGACTGAAATGTGCAGTCTGACCTGGGGCTGGAGAGAGATGCCCCAGCTATGGTATCAGACCCTCTGTACAACTGCCACAGCCTCCCCTCACTGCCCTGCCTTGTGAAACCTCTCTCTGCAGGCCAGCAAAGTGCCCAAGGCCTCTGAAACCCTGGATCCATCCAGCATGGACCAAAACACACAGAGCTGGCTGCATGCCTGAACGCAGGGGTTTGTGGGTGTATTGTGTCCTTGCATACATTTCCAGGGAAAACATATTACACCCAGCTTTGGATGCCAAACTTCTCCAATTATGAGAGAACAGGAATTCACCAAGGAGTAAGTATTCCTTCAATTTCCTTTCCTTGGAAATGATACTGAGAATCTGTTCTGAATGGAGGCAGATGAAAAATGCTACATGTTAATGCATATTCTGGGTTAGCTGTCTTTGTTAAATTAGAATGAATGCTGCTCATTTCCCATCTGGTCCTCTTTGACATTACTTCCAGAATATATTCACAGCTCTTATTTGTACAGTACAAATGGCTGGCTGTAGTACCAACTTTACCTTTTATAGGCTGCTAAAATGTTGGTGCCAGATCACAAAATAACGTTCTACTTCTAGGAAGCATCTGTGGGCATTGCTTGCTCCAACAGCTTTCTTTTTTTCTTCCTCTTATTTTCTTTAAGTGTAACCATGTATGTGAAGTGAGTTTGTTGTCAAACCAAGTGAAAGTTGACGGCTTGACAGCCCTGGAGCCTGCAATCTTCCTGGAGCAGCAAGGATGCAGCAGGCTGATCAAGCGAAGTGCTATCAGCACTCTCATCTCTTCTGCACAGCCTTCCCCGAGGGCTGAAAGCACAGATATTTCTCCATCTGCAGCTGCTGGTTGGTGCCTTTGCTGACTGCTGTGCGCAGGGATTTTGTGCTCTGGATCTCTGTGTGCTCCGGGTTGCCCTGAAAAATACCAATGCAACAGCAACTGAGCAGCTCTGAGCCAGCGCTCAATCCGGCACTGCTGACCTGAGCTGGTTTTCTGATTATTCCTAAATCTTCCCATCCATGAGTGTTTGTTTCTGGCAGTTTCCTTAGCAGGCTCCCCGTTCCAGCAGCCTCCTGCCCTCCGATGCGTTTCAGAGCTACCTTGGTAAACAGAGTGTTGTGATCCGAAACACCCACGTTTTTCTGCCTGGAGTGACCAAGGGCTGCAGCGTCGCGCTGGGAATTCTCACCATAGCAACTACCAGCATTGACAGAATTTGGTACTCATTAAATAGGCTGTTTGTTTACCTCTCTGGCGGCGAGAGTAGACTACAACCAGCACTGAAACACTGCCAGCTGAACAATGCTGGGCTGCCATCGTAACTTCACGTGTGGAACACATAATTACTGTGTTCTGTAAATGAAACAGATATGGAAAGCCTGTGTGGGATGGGAGTGTTGAAGATGTAGGGTGACATGGTGTTATTATCAGAAGATCAGCAAGCATGCTCGTCAGATGCTGCTACGTGATCTCGATGGATCCAGCAAAAAGTGAGTCCTGAGTCACGTCCCCTTGGCAGATGATCTAAATGATTGTGTTCACAGAGGTCAGTGCATGAACTTACCAAGCAGCAAATGCAGGGGGTGGGGAATAAATTATTAGTACCCCAGCAGAAAATTATGAAGCTGGCAGATAGAAGCTCAGAGCTCAGTGTCTCAGGGATCAAATGTGTGGGAGTGGTTTTTAAGATGGTTGTCAATGCCCAAAGTGCAGAACCACCTAACAGCGCAAAAGTGACATTCAGAAAATATCCCCCATCACCCATGCAACCATTTCAGTTCCAGCAGTGTGGCATCTGCCAGCCTCTGGGCAACCCTGCGCTTCCAGTGGGACATTGCCTGCTGCGGAGCTGCTGCCAGCTCAGTTCAGCAAGGGATGCAGGTGATGAAAATAAGAGGAAACACCACTATTGAACTCTTCTGCGTACCACAGAGCTGCCCAACCTCCATAGCACTGCCTCTGTTGGGGTGAGGGCTTTCAGCACCTTCACAGGGGTGCTGCTGAGCACCCAACATGGCTTGGGTGGGAGTAGGTTGATGCTCAGCCTCAGATCTCCAAGCCGTGAAGTCCCATGGGTCACAAATGTCCCTGTCACAAAACTTTCAGGCAGCCCTGTAAAATCAACTAACTAGTTCCCAGCACAGCCAAATCCATGGAGAAGGAGCATGTGCAGGCATGGCCAGGCACAGACTGGGAGCATTGAGCACTGAGCATCCAGCATCCCATGGCACACAGCTGGAGTTTCTGTCCAGCACCTGAATGCATTAACTAGTCTTCCACACATTCCCTGCATGCCTCCAATCTGGGTGGAATTCCTGCTTGCCCCTGCCTGCTGCCAGAGCACCACTGAGGTTTAGGAGATTGTTGGCAGTGAGGACCCCAATCCAGGCAGCAGCTGCAGCACGTGGCTGTAAGATGCTGAAAGAGGAAAGAGAAGTCCTGGAGCACACTCCTCATTTGGCATTCCCATTAAAGGGGCCAGGACTGCTGCTCAGGTTCCTGCCCCAGGCAGGGAGGGGGCAGGGGGTGGACTAAAGTCACTTTCTGTGGTCACCTAATTAGAGCATTTCAGAAGAGGGACAGGTCCAAACGCCATCCCCTCTGCCCCTTAGGGAGCACAACAGGTGTCCAGTCACAGCTGGCATGCTCAGGACTTTGTGCAGGCAGGGGCTTGTAGGAAGGCAGGGCAAAGGGGAGAAATACCTCTGAGACAAAGGTGAGCCTGGGAGCCAGCATCCATAGCTCTGCTGACTGCAAAAGGCTGAGGATTCTGCATGCTGTTATTAACACTTTTCCCCAGGTCTTACCTTAAACTAACCTTTCTCCCTTCCTTAGGCAGTAATTTTTTCCTTTTTCTTTCCCTAACCTTAACAGCTTGTTAACAGTCCTCCCTTCTGTGCAGGTGCTAACTCTTCTTTTCTCTTACCTTGAGTAATTAGCAAAATTAAACTCCATAGGATGTGCTCAGATATACCTAGATTGGAACTGCTCCTTCTCTTTCAAACCCAAAGAAGGGATTTTAGAGCTCAAAACTTGCCTGTTTTCTCTATCCATGTGAACTTGTCTGATGAGGGTCACTATGCTTTTGTACAACCCTGGCCTTGCTTAATGGCAGGGAGAAGAAAGCCCTGTGCTCTTGTCCCTGTTCCCCCAAATCTTTCCACATCTGTTCAGTTTTAAATGGAGAAAGCTTTCCTTAGAGGTGCCTTGAGCATGAGCCTGGGGAGCTGTTTCCACTCCCCACCTCCTGGCACAGTTATATTTGTTTCAGCATCAGTGGAAAAAGGGATGGGGAGTACCACTGCCTCCCAGCCTGGTGTGGATGCCCAGCTGGGGGACCCTCAGTGGGTTTGGATCCTCATCTGAGTGTGCCATGGTGGCAACCAGGGAGTCTGATCCCCACAGCTGGCCCCTCCCTGCCAAAAGCAGCAAGGAGAGACCCCAGAAGGCAGTGGGGAATAAATGATACTGCAGCAATGGTTTCAGCTACCAGGGCCTTGGGAAGGCTTGTGCAGGCTGGGCCACCATGGCTGTGCTGTCACCACCCAGGGCACAGCTCTGAGCCCAGCTGATCTCACCCAGGCCCCGACTTTGATGTCAGGGGTACCATTGCAATTCACTTGGGCATCACAGCTTCAGTATTCCCTGCCTCTGGATGCTCAACTTCAGGTGGCACAGATCTCATTTTCTGAGGTACCAAACTCTCCTCACTCCTGCTTCAATCAGAGCACAGCAGAAGCATCAAACTAGAGCCTCCAGACTGGACAGAGAATGGGGATAGCAGCAGCAGCATGCCCAGAGGGGAGAGGTTATTGCTCTGCTTTGAAAGGACAAGGATGGAGTGCAGTGAAGGTATGAAGATTAAGTGAATGCTAACGGTAGACAGGTAAATGGGTGATCAGATTAGAGGGAGGGAGAGCTGCAGGCCTTTGCATGTGGGGACAGGCAGAACTGTGGGGCAGCTGCTGGCCATGGGGCTCTTCATGTGGCTGCTGCTGCCTCTCACAGTGGTGCTGCTGTGCTTTGTTTCCAGGCTGCTCATGGCAGGTTGCTGTGTTGCTCTTGTTCCAGCCCTACCACTTATGAGCAAGCACATTTCACATTTCAAAGTATTTTTTTACTGACTGTGATATAAGCAAGAGTATGACAAAATATGGTCATGAGTATTTCTGGGTGATCATAAGAACACCTTCAATAGCTAAAACTTCTTCAGTGTCAGTCATTTGGTGGGGCTTGAAGATACAGAGGTGTTGAAAGATGGTTCCCTGACATTCAGTTCTGCAAGGAGAAAGGTGATGGCATCTGTCAGGCTCTGATGGGGTGGTAATTCCCCAGTTTCCCAGGGGACCTATCAGTCATCCTTGTGTGAGACTTCCTCCACACAGGATAAAATTGCAGGCCCTTAGAAAATCATCCCACATGCAAAAGGAGATTTAGAAAGTGTGTCTTTGCTTGAACAGTAAGCAATGTGCAAAATTAATTACATAAAACAGGAAAAAAATTGTGTGTAGGTCATGGTTTAACTCAGGACAATTGGATTTTGTACATTACTTAGGTAAGAGGGAAGATGTTTTTTCACTGGAGTATTTCTGCTTTCTTTCCGTGTTTCTTGTGAACAGCAGTTCTCCAACTGCACTTCAAAACATTGAGGGGAGCAATTGAGGGCAGTGTGGAGTTGAACATTGGAAGAAAACTGTCATTTTTTATCAATCTGTAGGGGTGTCCCAACCTGAGTCTTTTGCTGGACTCAAACCATCCCTGAACACCAGCAGTTGTTTCTGGTTACTGCTTTAGAATAACACCAGTGGCTTTCCTGGGGCCCTGTCCAAAGCAGGGGCTGCTTTGGATTTCTCCATGGGGAGGGAATGACCTGACTTGGTGCACATTAATCCTGCTAGACCTTTCTTCCCTGGCCCCTGTGCTGGGCTGCCAGTGAGCCAGAGATTTGGAGCTGAGCCTCTTCATTCCCATGCCCTGAGCTGTGGGACTGCCTGCACATCTACCTGCCCACTTTTAACGTGCTCCTTCCCACTGTGAAACTGCACATCCATCCTTTGGGGCTAAATTGAAGCTGGGTTTTAAGGGCAGCTGAGTCCAAACCAGACCTGAACCTTCAAATTTATCCTGGTTCAAATACCTGGGAGAAGACTTCTGTGAATTAGACAGTAAGTCCCTTTGTTTCCCATTTCTGACTCATCCTCTTTTACTGCCTCACGTTTCCAGCAATGAATGAGTCCAACTGCCAGTTTGGAGAATTATTTTTGTGGCAGAGCGTGCCTGATGGAAGAGACACCCATTGCTATCCATTTCCATTAGCAGCCTGTCAATAGAAATTAAATTACATGAATAAGGCACTATCAGTGCCAACATCACTGCAGGAAAACATTAATTATCCTCATTTACATTAGTCAGTGCTACTGTCAAATAGACTCTTCTGTTGCTACCAAAGATATTTCCACAAATGATTGTTGCTGTCTGATAAACAGATTCACTTCAGGTCTGATAAACCTCACTGACTCACTTTTTGGGCACTCACCATCATGTTTGGGATCTGAATGAAGCAAATGCTCTATGGAATCCTCTTCAAAATCCGGGTTGAACACTGGGCCTCTGAATCATATTCAGACACCAAAGAGGTGGGGCTTTGGGCTGTAAAAAAAATAAACCTCCAACTAACTTACAACAGTCAGAGCAAGCTTATTTTTGCTGCCTGCCCTCTGTCCCTTAGCTTCCGTCTTGGGACGTCATGGGAAGGCAGACTCTGCAAGCTGAGACGGTTCAGAAAGCACTTTGGAGAGGTCAGGCATCTGATTTGGGATTGTAAGCTCCCTTCCCAGGTCTGAATACTGGACACAGCAATATTTATACTATTTCCAAGTCCTCCCATCACTGTGGAGGAAGCACTGTGACCTCATGGAGAAGGGCTGTTTCTCCAAGAGCTGTGCAGGTGTCAGCTCAGACTGAGCCACACACAAGGTAGAGCTGGTCACTACAGGTGCCTCTGCCTGTGGTGGAAACCAGAAATTAAGACAGCAGTCCTGGTGGCAAAAACTAGATGGATGAAGAAGGATGAATGAGGAAGAAGCAAACACCAGAACATCTCTAAATCATGGCAATAACTTTCTAAGTAAGTTGCACCACAGGGCTTGCTTTGCTGGCCACTGAGGTGACTGGGTTCCAGCATCACAAATATTTTATTCTGCTTTGCTGCAGGAGACAAAATGGCCTAATAGGAGGTGTGAATGGATGGAAATTACAATCAGCAGCAGCTTTTGCCGAGAGATAAGAAATGCCATTAGCGGCTCTTCTCTGTGGCAGACTGCAGCCACACTCTCCTCCCTGAGTGTTCAGGAGAGCATTTCATCCAGCCACCAGCACTGCCAGGGACCTGTTTGGAAGCACAGACCTGCAAATTCACATCTGGAGTCCGGTGCTCTTGTGCTCAGGGTTTTTCTTTTAATCCATGTAGCACTGTAGCACTGTAGCTACAGTAGCACTGGTAGCACTGGTTCAGGCCTATGCACTGAAAAGCACTCTTTTCAGCTAGTGATGGTGAATAGAGAAATGACAGAAAAAGCAGCCTGAAATCTCTGAGTTATGGTAGGTCTTAAAATCCTATTCAGTGCTTTGTCTGTATAGTATCTGGCACAAACTGCTGGTTACTGTAATAAGTCTTCAAATCTACTTTAAGTGCCCTTCCACTTCTTTTCTTCCTTTCATGAGGCTTATGTTCAGCAGCCAAATGACTATAATGGGGATGTATTAAGCAATAAACAGTAGAGTCTAGGTAAAATTTTTAGCTGAGATAAAGCTGAGGCAGTATCCACAGAGTCAGTGCATGCACAGGCAAAAGCAAGAGCAGGAAATGTAGGATGCCCCTTAAGAACACAGCACATGAAAGCAAAATATACCCCATACCCCTCCTGGGATTTATAGTGAGGAAATGGAGATGTAAATAGCATCTGTTTATTGGTCCTGTTGCAGCATGAGCAGCCCTGGGAGGGCAGGGATGGGCAGCAGTTTCCACCCTGGGTAGGAGATGCTGCAATGGGGCTTTGAAGCTCTGCTGGTCCATGGAGGGGCTGCTTCCTGCAGAGCCCAGCCTGATCCTGCTGGGTGTGCAGGCATCAACCTCCCACTCCATCTCTGTCTCCATCTTTCTGTCTATGGGGAGAGAGGTTTTTGGTGCATGTTCCATTGACCCTGATGCCTGAAAATGTCTCTGTGGGATACAGGGGTGTGCAGCCCTCAAAGAAAGCATGAGTTAAATCTGACTCACAGTGATTGCTTGAAACGTGCTCCCCAGTCACCTGCTACCTTGCACAGAGTGCCAGATTAATATAATGAACCCCTGATCCTTCACTTAATAGCTACACTGTGGCTCAAAAGCTGGGGACTCCTACACCATGTAAATTTGCCTGGATTTGATACGCCTACTGGTGACCTCCAGCCCTTTTAAAAATGGTTTTGCTCCTCAGAATAGAATGGACTTATTCTTTTTTTCCTTTTTTTTTTTCTTTTTCAGTGAGATAAATGGAACAGGAGTCAGGTCCCTAATGTTATGTTAAACTGCATTGAATTAGCTGAAGCAGAAAAATCTCAACTCAGATAAAATGTCAGGTATTTAGGATTTTTAAATGCTTATCTCTAGCTTTTCTTGAATGAGCTGATTTGTTTTTTTGTTTGTTTTCTCACAGTAAATAAATTTTTACTCAATTTTCCAGATAATTAACCTTTCTGCTTCAAAGCCAAGGGTGAGGATGTGAGAGCTGATACTCCGAGGGAATCTCACCAGGTGGGACAAGTAAAATTAGAATCATAGAATAACAGAATTGTTTGGGTTGGAAGGGACCTTAAAGTTCATCCTGTTTCAACCCCCCTGCCACGGGTAGAGACATCTGATTAGGAGCAATCAGATAAAAATAATGTGGCACCAGGAAAGACTGATAGTGCCAAAAGCAGAGAAGAAACTGTGGGTAGTCTTACCTTGATGTTCTTAAAGATCAGTGATTTAAAGAAGTCAACTGTGGTATGTGCCGAGACATCAAAACCAAAAATTCAAATTACTCATCACCTTAGGAAATGCATATTTACTTGAAAATAATCTCCTTAACTAAACTAAAAGATTTGTTTTCATCAAGACCCTGTTCCATCTGGTCAAGACTACATTCAGCAGCTGGGGTGTCTCCCACGTGGCCAGTATTCCTATGGCATGGTGAACAACTTGGTGTCCATGTGCCATGCACTCCCATTCTCCCACAGCCTGGGGGAGGGGCAGCCAAATGGGGTGCAAGGGGAAAACCCTGCTCTGTGGCAGTGACAGAGGTGATTTCCTTCTGCGTTGCTCCTGGACATAAGGTGAATCCAGCTGTAGGGGAAGGTGGGAGACTCACATCCTGTGCTGTGCACCACTTCCCTCCTGCTCTCAGTCTTTGCAGTCCAGGAGGGGCTGGGGGCTCACTAGGAGCACACAAGGCTCTGGGGGTCTCTTTCAGTTACTGCTGAAGAAAGCAGGTGGTGGGTTAGATGAGGGAGAACAGATGGTCTGAGGAGGGTGTTCAAACACCAGGCTGGAGAAATCGTTTCTTCTCTGCACCTCCCTCATGGAAGCTGCACAAAGTATGTGGCAAACTACTCTCATGCAGTTTTTCGGTGTATTCCTCATTTTCTCTATGTCCAGCATGAGACACTCATTTATTTTATTGTGATACCTTACAATCCCACTTTATAGCACCTGAGTGCCTTCCATGAGGAAAGCCAAGGTGAAGTTGCTGGACATCAATGATCTTTCGCTTTTTTCTCTCTTGTCTCTCCTGTCCTCTCATGGGTCTGCTGAGCAGGTATGTACAGGTGCACCTGGGGTGGGAAGAGTGGGGAGAGGTAGGAGCTATCCACTGATTTGGCTGTGCTTCAGCAGGGCTGTAAGGGCACAAGCTCTGCATTAAAACTTGACTTCAGATCTCCTGAAGTCTGAGTGCTCGCAAGCAGTGCGAAGTCTTTATGTTCAAACCGCAAAGTCTGCTTGGTGCTATGAAACACGGAACATTCAGAAAAATCTCAAGCTGAGCACTCTTAATAATTGGGAAAGTAGCAATTTTGACCTTAATGTCCTAGTTTCTCCTTCTTTTCAGCTTTCCAAAAGAGGTAATGTCACCAGGTCTCTCAGGGAGTCATGCAGGTGGGCTTCTCACGGCTGGCAACCTGCTCAGCTGCTGCAAAGAGAATTTGGTCTGAATGAGTCATGAAAATTGAGGTGTTGATGTAGCTGAAGACATCCTTAATGTTGCTGATTTACCTGCATAGTACTTGGTTTTCCAGTCCTATTTATAGTTTCAAAGATATAAACAGTTCTTTACCAGTCCATGAGAACTAAGATGGGGGTGGCGGGGGGAAAGATCATCCTCAGATTGCAGTTTCATGGCTTGATGCTGGGATGGTTATTCATTGCCTCAGCTGAAGTTACTTGAAAGACTTTCTATCTTTAATGTGAGTTACATCTCAAATGAGACACAGCAGCGTGGTGGGCTGAAAGCTTCTTTAGAAAGGAGATGGCAAACAGCCAGGATGGTGAGATATCAAGTCCATTTGGCTACACCCACTTTTTATGTTGATGTAACACTTGGAGACCTAGCTGTGGTCCTGCACCTCATTTTGCATAGTTCATGTTAGTTCTCCTCCTCTGTTGCACATTTGCGTTGAGAACAGGTAATTGCATGGGAAATAGAAGCTGGGCAAGAGACCAGGACGTGCTTTGGTTCTCAAAGGCTACCCAGAAAAAGTGAAGCATTTCTATGGATAAGCACATGCCAGACATCCCATCAGGAACATGTTTAATCAGTCAACAGTGATGACCCCCCTAAAAATTGCCATTTGCCTTAGATAAGACATATCTTTCTGATAACCTCAGTATTTGCCTTATTCAAGATAATTCCCATAACGAGTACAATGAACTTGGTATTATTTGTTTAAGCAAAATTATTTATGAAGGGAATGGCTGGTGCAGTGACTCTCACACTCACAGGTGTTCTTGGGTAGGTGATGGTCACAGCCATGGCCAGCCTGGGGCAGCAAGCACAGCACTTCAGGGCTCTTTCCTGCCACTGCCCCTGGGAAGCTCACCCAGATATCTGCACAGCCCAGCTTGCCATGGGGAGACTGAGCAAAGCTGCTGATATAATTTTAGTCAGTGTTTTCAGTGTTCTTTTTCAGTTTTCAGCCAAGGTCTTTCCTGGTTTTCAGATGCCTTGGCATGTGTGGCCAGGAGAAGGTGATGGGCTGGGAAGGGCAGGGGTAAGGATGTGGCTGAGTGCATTGTCTGAGGGACATGGAGATGGAGTAGAGCTCATGTGGATGTAAAGGAGAAGGTTGTGTCCCCAGCCAGGGATGATGAATTTTCCTTACCTGGTAAAGCAGAATGTTGTACATAAGAGATAATTCTATGCAAGCCAAGAAATGGTGAAAATACTACAGAAGGGAAATGGAAAAAAAAGTACTACTGAAAGCAAGGTAATCTTTCACCATCAAGAAAATTTTTGCAAAAGAAACAGCAGAGATTTTAAATTTTTCGCTGTAGTATATATATATATATATATATATATATATATGTAGATGGATGGATGGGTGTGTGTCAATGCCAAATCCCCCAGCCCAAGCCTGGTATGCTGACCACTCGATTGAACCTGTGAGGAACATTATACAGACCTACAGACCCAGGAATGACAAGGATTTTACAATGGGCATATACACACACAGGACCCTGAAGCCTAATAACGAAACTCTTTACCATTTGTTTAAAGACTACATAATTTATGTTTTTCATCATCTCACAGGGGAGAGAAGGCTGTTTACTTTGATTTGTTGATGCAGCAATTTTAAACATACGGTATGGGATGTGGAGTCTATCTGGAAGAAAACACACCTTATTGATCGTGGGGTAACCAACCCAAAAGCCATGGCATGTAAAGAGGGAAATTGTGTAAATGAAACAGAGTGCACCATTCTCACTCATATTATATACCAGAACCCTTTATGTGATGTTTGTGATCGAAAACACCTTGCATGACAGAAAAATGCAAAAGGAAAGTTTAAAATGTCAGATCTGAGTTGTGCCTTGAGGGCAGAAGGAGAGAGAGGTACCCACAGAGTCACCACATGCTGCACAGCTCCCAGAAGCCATGGGTTGAGGTTTGAGCTCTCAGGGGCAGGTAGCTGTGAAACCAGAGAAACAGAGAGGCAACTCCACGGAAAATCCGCAGTGATAAATTGTTTGCTCTTAATATAAGCAGGTTCATAAACTAATCTGATCCCTGAAGCTTGATAGAGACCAGATACCAGAAAGCACATTTTCAGCTGCAGAGCTGGCAGAAATCATACCTGGGATCCTGACCCAGGTGTAGCATTACATGGTGCTTCAGATAGGTTGGATTACTCACCATGTCCTCTCTAGGTTACCCAGTGTTGTCCTCTACAGTGAGGCTCCCAGAGCTAAAACAAGCTTTGATTTTGCCTTGGGTGTGCACAGTCTGTCACAAATGGTGCTTTGGGAGCACCAAAGATGCTCTTTGCTGAGCTGACAAGCAGAGTACCATCGGGCATGGGGCTGAGCATGGCCCATCACTGACACCAGCAGCACAGAGGTGGGCAGCCTGGACAAGCCCCTGGGATGGGGCTCTCCCTGCAGAGAGCCCCAGAAGGTCCTGGCCAGAAGGTCCCCCTTGGCTGCAGAGTGGGTGCAGCAGTGATGCTGACCCCAGCTCGGCCACGCTGGAGCCTGGGTGGCCCCATGATTTCTCTGTGTCATCATCCCATCCTCCCCTCAGTCCCTGCAGCCGGGAGCTGACAGCCCCTCCTTTCGCTGCCGTATCCTCACATCTCCTCTTGTTTTCATTCCCAGTACACAAGCGCACTGATGGGCATAAGTGGGGAGAGCAGACCTTCAATTCTTCAAACTTTTTACAAGAAAAGAGTGCACTTTGCCTAATATGGGCTGCTCCTTGGGCTCTTTGCTTACATCTATAATTTTAAACAGAAGGAGTGGGTTTTGCTGGTGGCTTTTATTCCCTCCTTGTTCCCGTTTGTTTTACTGCAAGGAAAATGTAGCCACATCATCTTACTTCTTTGTGCAAAAGGTTTGCATTCAGGCAAGAGATGAGAAGTAACAATTTCAGTTTGATAGCACATTTTCATAGACCTGATAATCAAATGGTAGCTGTACACTGAAAAAGCCTGATTCTGCCTTCAGTTCCTGAGCCAGGTTAAAGTAGGTAGACTAACTAAGCCAGACATCTAATTCAAACCTCTAGCTTTGTTTTCACCAAGTACTTTTTTTATTCTGAATGTTCTTAACATAAATTGTTACTTTTTTTTCTTTTTTTTTTTGGGTAATACTTGTCTTTTATGCTCACATCCTAATGCAGCTGGGAATTTATTAGTATTGACAGTATCTCTTATCAGAACTTCTTGCATTGTGCCAAACATCTACTGAAGAATTTCATAGAGACAGGAAAAGCAATTTCATCATGCAGGGACTCGTCCTGTAGCTTAACTTTTTATTAGAGGTCATGAAATCAAGATATCAAGCCACAAAGTGGTTAATGGCTAGAGCAGACTGAGAAAATCCTCTCCTTATCTCTTCCTGCCCTTTTCCAACTGAGATATTTTTCAATAAAATGGAGTTTTAGCTGCAGTGAAGCATTTTGGCTTTCCTCAGGAAAACCTAGGCTTTTTTATGGAATATAGAAACACTTTTTCCAGTTTCTTATAGCAAAAATGTCTCAGCAGAAATGTTTCGACTAAATTGACTAATAGCAGTGTGCCTCTGTTCCTACCTATTACTAGAATATATTCCAGACAGAACTTGGAATTAAGTAGACAGTTATTAATACAACTCTTTTCAGCTTCTGAATTCTTATGCTCACATGATTCCCGCTGAATTTTCTTTGTTCATGCAATAATCCTTCCTTCCCTGCTCAGTACATGCACTTCATTTACCTTCAATGTTCATTTTGCACTGAAGTTGCCATATGTGAACAGTATAAATATCAAATGCTTTTCAGCATCTCTTCCCTCTGTTCCCTTGGTTTGTCAAGGTACCCAGGCTGTCATTATAAATACAAATATGGCCTGCTGTTACGATAAACAGCAGCAGTAAAGGAACACCAGGCAGTGCAAGGGAGGGGAGGCCACCCTGTGTTGTCTCTCTTGGAGCCTTTGGAGGCCTCAAGGTGATGCCCACATAGATGAGCATGGTGACCCAGGCATCAACTTGGTACAGGGTGCTGTGACAACCTGCCTCTCTGAGATCATTAGCTTTGGCCATGCTGAGTTTCAGCCAAAAAATCTTTTCCCACTCCTCCCTCCCTGCAACTTGCTCCATCCTCTTGGCCATGCTTCTGGAAGGGTACTGGAGTCTGGTGAGAACAATCTCAGAGATCAGAGTTGTTTGTGGGGAAAATGTGGGGGTTTTTGCTCCTTCCCTGAGTTATTTTCCAGCTGGATCAGTTTCCTAGGCTGGCTCATAGACACGCTGCATGGGCAGGTATGTGTCAGGAGGGATTTTCCCCAGTGCTGGCCCAGGATGAGGTGTGGAGAGATGCAGGAATGTCAAGAACCAGCCACGCTGTTGAACAAGACCCCTCATCCCCACATCTTGGCCCAGGTGGCCAAAGCAGCCTCTGGTGAAATGGAACCCAAATGCCTCCAACAGGCTCTTGATTAAGCCATTATGTTTGTGATTAATTTCTTAAATATCTGCTTTCCTTCTTATGTTCTCTCAAGAGCCTCCCGCCCTGCAGTTGACTCACACGCGAGCAGGTGCTGCTGGCAGAGGTGGCACGTGCCAGTCCCTCCACCCCTGCCCCCATACCAAGCCCCAGAACTGCTCCTCTGGTATCTGGACTACGGATTCTGCCCAGTTCTGTCCTGCTGCTGGTGGGGTCAGGGAAATTACACCATGAAGTAGCTCACCGCATCCAAAGACCCATCTAAGTGGGGAAAAAAAAAGCAATTTTGCTGTTTGCTTTTCCTCTCAATGGGGAAGAAAAGAATTTGCAGTGCACAGGGTGGATTCTGGCATAAGAAATGAAAGCATTTTCTATCTGGAAACTGTCTCATTGTTTCTCTGATGCATCCATATTTCAGAAATCACTGTTTTCAGTGCTAAGTACTGTACAGACCAGGCCATGGCATCATGGCTAGGTGATCAGGGCAGGCCTGTGAACAAGCTGGTCAGCTGCACAGTGGGAATGAGAACTGTGTTTAACTTCAGCTGTTACACCACTGACAAATGAACTTGCTCTCCTCCCTGAGTCAGTCTTTCTGAAGGGAATGACAGGAGGGGCCACACTCACATGATGCTGTAAAGAAATAATCACCGGAGCACTTGTTCGAAAATTGCAGATCAAGCATTGCCTGGGAGTAAAGTAATCCAGCACCCTCAGTCCTGTGGGTAGAGCTCACCATGCCCCTAACCCAGACGTGGACACTAGAGCTGGACCCTGCTTTGCATTTATGGGAAGATCAAGCAGGAAGTAAGCCAAGGTAAGGAGTTGCATTTCCTTGAGTCACGCATGGGTGAGAGGATTTTCACTGCTTGGCTGCTACTGGATGTCTCCTCTGTCTTCTGGTAAAACCCTGCTGTGATTTAAGCCATGATTTGGGGAGCTGTGGGCTGTGCTGGAGAAGAGAAGGCACCTCTGTGTCTAATGCCCTTTTTCCATTGAAGTTCCCTTGGTGGCCCACAGGTCACATCCTGGTGCAGCAGCTCCATCCATCCGGAGAAGGCAAAGAAGGGTTGTGCAAGCAGCGAATGCTGCCGAAGCAGCTTCAGAATCACTCTGTACAGATCCTAGGTTTGGTCCACTGGGACCAAAATGGTACAACCCACTTATTTTGGGATCTGTAGATCCTCCTTTGCTCCTGCAAGCCATTTGTCAGCCATGCTCTGCTCTCTCTGCTGCTAAAGGCTCTGCAGTGTGTAAGGGAGAGCCAAGACAAACAGCTGGCCAGGCAGCAGCAAAAAATGTCACCACACAGCTCTGCAGTGAGGAGAGAAAGGGCGCAGACACCTGTCTTCAAATCCTCACAAAATATTATTAAGCTCTTTTGGCAAAAAAAACATCATCAGGAAAGACATTCCTACGCAGAGCTGAGGCAGGTCTGATCTCTGTGCTGGGACTGTGCTGAGCCAGCTGGTGGATCTATACAATTGCCAGACCCCTTCCTAGCTCGTCCTTAGCTTGGCATAGCAGATGCAGCACCACTGAGCTCATTCGTGCTTTTTCTTCCATATTAGGTAGACCCCTAAGTGTCATGCCGTTCGCAGAGCTCACATCATCTCCAGACAGCAGCAGATGGCACTCGGCGGCTTGTGTGGTGTCCACAACTCCTTAAGCCTGTTTCACCCTTCTGCAGGCTCCAATTCCCTCTCCCAGCATTGTGCTCCATCACATCATCTCTCGGCAGTGCTACCACTGGATCTTGCCCTTTCTGCTTTCTCAAGATATCCAGGTGCCAGCAGTGCGTTATGGCTCCTCATCAGTGGGTTCCACTTGCATCAAGCTTCTGGTGCTGCGCAGGCTGAAGCACTTTCCCAAAGAGGTGGCAGAAATATCTCTGCCTTCGCCAGTAGCCTCCCTGAGGCTTGTAGGAAACTTGGGGCTTTGTATCAAACTTGGGACTTTGTATCAATCTTGAAGCGTTGTATCAAACTTGGGGCCTTCTATCCAACTTGGAACCTTGTATCAAACTTGAGGCCTTCTATCAGACTTGAGGCCTTCTGTCAAACTTGAGGCCTTGCATCAAAGGCCCCAAGAATGCCCTCACAAGCCCAGGCGTCAGCACCAAGGGAACTGATCCCATCTCATTGCAGGGGATGTCAAGGAGCAAAGCATCCCTGGGTCACATCATCCTGTTTTATTTGTGACAGGGGTTCATGGGGAAGCCCTGGGGGCCCAGTCTGGAGCAGTGGGTCTACATTTGTTGGGTGTCAGGGCTGTGGTTGCTCAGGGCCATTCTGAGGGGGGTGACCTGGGGTGGGACAATGGGTGGGGACACACCACAATGAGGGGCAGCTATTAGCAGCAGCAGGCAATGCTGCCCCAGTCTAACCTGGGCAAGTCGAGTGTGCACACTGCTGGAGGCTGAGCTGGATGAGAGCTGGAGCACAAACCTGGGCATCCGAGACATTCCCCTCTTGCATCCAGTGCCCAGTCCTTCGCAGGAGCTTCTTGGGCACAACAGAGCGTGGCTGTATCTGTGGTGTATCTGTGGTGCCTGCCAGCTGCCTGGCTCCCTCTCCTTCCTGCCCCTACATCCCTGAGGCTCCTATCCCCACTTCCCCTCCTTCTCTATCCTTCAGAGCCTTCCTCACCACTTGTGTCCCTTGTCCTGTAGTCCATGGCAGCCATCATTATCTTGGTCTGGCTTGTGCACAGCCTTATCCAGTACCTACAGGTGGTTGGGGATGGGCTGGAGAAGGAGACATGGAAGTACCAGGAGCAGCAGACGATTCAGCTGATGTGGGAGCTGGAGTGGGCAACTTGGGAGCAGAGTGATGACTCCTGGGGAGCCACTCTCTGGGCTGCTTCTGGGCCGCTGTTGGAGTTGTGGTCCTGCTCTTGGTTCTGTGCTTTCTCCTTCAGAAAAGGAGCCATGAGGCAGAGAGCAGTGGCTAGGAGAAGAACTCCAGCAGCAACATGGACGAGACTGCAAATGATAAAGGAAACAATGCTGTGGCAGAGAAAGTCCCGGAGATGAGTCCCGACACACAGAGCTGAGCTTGGGAGCTGAGCTCATGCCTGATGAGGGACATCCTATATTAGGAGTAAATATTAGGAGTAGTTAATGTTTTAGTAGTTAATATGTAGACAATGCACTCATCCCCCACCATAGATAAGTAGTTACTATGTAGTTAGGGGACTTATCCCCATTAGGCATAATTATTGCATTTATCCCTGCTTTCCTGTTTTCTCAATAAAACATAGTGTTCCAGAATCTGGATAGTGCACGTACATATTGTACTCCACCAGCCCTATTGTGCTGAATTGGTTCTAATCAGAAATTCAGCCTATTTGCATCCTGCCCATCTTATCTCACGTGATGAGCTGCAACTCAGGAGAGTTTAATTTGTGCTGCATTTCTCTATTGCATCAGTCACCCTATAGCCTCACCAGGGGTCTGGTGCCACCCAAGTGGGCATGCTGGATACAGAGATCAGGTGGCTATATCAGCAGTGGGATTTGCTGCTGCCCCTTTCCTCCAGATGTAGAAGTAGTATAGATTCAGGGCTGATACAGCTGAGGAGCCTGTGGAAGGTAACATCAGGGTGGACACTGTGCAAGGAGAAACAATTTGAAATTTTTTCAGGTATTTTATGCTTTCACTTTCCATCACAGAGCAGTCTTTGCAGCCAAGGGGAGAAGGTTTGCACTTACCTGATAAAAATAAACAGCGTTCTCAGCTGCATTCCTGGATTTAATGTTTGCAGATCTGATATTCACTTGTGCTGCTCCAGCAAGTGTAAGTAGCCTCAAATACTAAATATTTACATAGTATGTGTCACGTGTAGACTGGGAGGAGGGAAAGCATCATCACTCCCTCTTACAGGGGAGTTAAGTGACTTTTCCACAATTGATATGGGCCCTAACAGGACCTGAAACCCATCAGAGCTCTTGGGGCTCAGGGTTGCTCTCTTTCCCTGGGACTTTGGGAGCCATGCTTCTGGGAAATGGTGTCCCTTGACAGGGGTAAAGGAGCAATAGGGCATTCTGCACAGGCAACTGGAGAAAGCTCTGGGTGCCCCATCAAAAAATCAGGCCCTTGTTTGCACTGTGATAGCATCAGTGAGACCAGGCGGCTGTGCCTCATGCACGGCTTAATTTCACACAGGAGACCATGCCAGAGACTTTAAAGAAGCAGCTGCCCCCTAATTCCAAAAATCACCCAGACTTCTGAGAAAACTCATCTCTTCCAGCCTGAGCAGCAAACAAATTGTTGCTCTTTCGGTTGACAACAAGCCATAAATTATCCTGTTATAAAAGGGAGCAGCAGCCAGAGGAGCTGTGCTCCAGCCAGCCAGCAGGCATTTTGTTTTAGCAGGGAAGGGCAAAACCCTTGTGTTTAAGGGAGATGCCTAACAGTTTACTCAAGGTGCCCAGTAGCCTTCTGGCTTCTATAGGTTCCTACAGTAAAGGTCGCATAGATGGCTTGGGTATAATACATTCCCCTTGCTCATGTCAGGCAGATGGAGCTGAAAGTCTCTCAGGACTGGTTGTCTCCTGCATGTTTATTTTATTCAGTGGTGTCATGTCAGTGTGTCTGCCTAAATATAGCTTCTGTGAAGAGCATTTCTAAGTTTCCTGTTACAGTTTCACTCACAGTTACCTTACAGTAAATGGAGGAAAATCAATGTAATCTCAATTACACACTGCCTCTAAATGTGCCTTGCTGGAAATTCTGCCCGGATTGATTCTCCTCTCATAGAAACTGCCCACCCTCTCTTCCTTTCTCCCTCTTTATACCTCCTTTTCGTTGTAATAAACCACAATTTTATAATTTAAAGCTCCCTCACTCTCCTTTCTCTGATGTGCCCTGCAGATAAGGCTTTCACAGGAACTGACAGTGCAGAAACCATGGGGTCTCTGGACAGAGCTGCAACTCTGAAGTCGGGATTAATTGACCCTGTGGCATTAGGACACGACAATTTCAGCAGCTTTGACAGAGTAAACTGAGCAGAGGGGTCAAATTCAAGGTAATCTCTGAATGGAAAACATAAACCTAGAGATCTCTTCTTTTGTCTTTTGCAGACAAGATGATCCTACAAGTAGCAAGAAAATGATTAATTTAAAAATTTATTCCCTTTGCTGCAGTGTTTAAATACAGCTCATTTATCTGTCCCCACTGCCTTCCAGTAACATGTATCCACAGATACACAGAAAAACTACTATTATCAAATCCCTGCAGTGTCAGTGTCAGCCGGTCACCAGTAAACAATCACAGCTATAAAATGATCCAACAGATGTTATGCTAGAGATGAGTAGTCCAAAATAGAAAGTCTAAAAATACATCTGCAGGGCCAAATTGCACCCTTTTTTTATGCCATGCCCTGCCATTTTTGGCCCACAATTGGCACTTTGATTCCAAATGGAGGTGGTCCCACAGCTACCAGCACACTCTGGGATGGGGCAGGATAGAGGGATGTTGTCACATGGGTCCCTAACTGCAGTGACCACCCACAGACTACTCACTATCCTAAACAAGTTTAGTGGAGATTTTATTATTATTATTATTATTATTATTATTACTATTCCCTCAAATATCCCTGTAATCCAACAGTGAGGCTTTGCTGATGCAAACAGGCTCTCAGAAATTATGCACACTGCTACGTATTTTTAAAAACTCAGACCTGAGGTAGGATTCAATACCCAGCAGGATTGTATTGATACGTGCAAAAAGCAAAGCACCAAAGCCTCAGCTGCTGCAACAAAGTGGAGTGGGGTTATGGCAGAGAGAGATCAAATCACCATAGGGGATGACACCACCGTGCTGTCCAACCTAGGACAGGGCTGGGGCTGGGTGTCCTGCATTCCCATCATGGGTCCCCAATTCCCCAGTCCAGCAGGGATGTTTCATCAGGAGATTTTGGTTTTGCCTTGTTTTCACCTCCTGAGACTGAGCCAAAAGGAGAGCACAGATCCCTCAGGGGCTGAGCAGCTGCTTTGCATTACAGTGTCTATTAAAGTCTGGAGATAAATGCAGGGTTATTCTCTGATCTTTTGAAAAGAGGGACCTTGAAGATGTGTCAGGAACATCCTCTCTGTTTAGAGAAGGGTGTTGCAGCCAGGGGGACCCCAAGGAGGGTCCCCACAAACCTGTGACCATCAGGTCTTAGGAAGCTTGTTCCTACAAGCAAGGAGCAGATGACACCAATAATTTTGGCCTATCTGGGTACTGATCCTATCCTATCTCAGGCTCTGATCCTATCAGACCTTGTGAGCCAAACAAGACAAGGCTACAGCAGCAGCTGGCTGGGAGATTTCCAGGAAAAGAAGCAAGCAAGCAGACTTTTCAAATCTGACCCTCTGCTCAGTTCAGGGTCCCTGCAAGGAGACTGGGACAGGAGGCAGGATGGGGTATTAAAGCTTCAAATGCAAGGTCAGCTCAAAGACCCCACTCCCAGCCCAGCTCTGCGGCATCCCCTGGGCAGGAGGCAGCATTTCCCAGCTCTCATTTTAACAGCTCTCATTTCCCAGCTCTCTCTTTGGCTCTTTAAATGTTGTGTGTTTAGCTTGGGTCACCATCCAATGGAGGTGGATGGGCACATGTTCAGTGGGCCTGACCCACCAGGCACACTGCTCATGCCAGGGTGGCACAGCCATCAGCCATGCATCCATGGGGCTGCTACCCTGTGCTAGCTTACACTGAGAAACCTTATAGGATGGGCTGAAAGGAGCTCTTCACACTCATCCTTCCAGACCAGGAGTTTGCTTGCTGCCTCTATTGGCTGCTCCAGGGTAGAGAGAGAGAGCAGCCCTTCTGGCTTGCCCTGCCTGCTCGAACTGCTGGGTGAACTGTCCTACAAACTGTCCTGCAAACTGCCAGATGAACTGTCATGCAAACCACCCTACAGACTGCCCTACAGACTGTCCACAGACTGTCCTACAAACTGTCAGGTGAACTGTCCTACAAACTGCAGAACCAACCGTGGGGTGAACTCAGCCACGTGCCACGCCCATTTGCCCATTAGTCCGTTTCTTGTCCGTTTACCTGTTAGCTGTTTCCCCAGTTTTGTCTGGTTTTAGTCCATTTTTTGTCCATTTTTTATCCATTTTTGCCTCTTCCCAGGCTGCCCGTGCTCCCTGGGAACGTTTCAACCTCCCTTGGGTGCTCCCAGCACCACCTCCTCCTCGCCTGGTTCCCTGCAGGACCTGCAAGGCCTGGGGCTGTCCCTGAGTTGGGGAGTCCCTGGTGCAGCTCGGTCTAACCCTCAGCCACTGACTGAGATTGTCACTGTTCCTCTGCCCTCTCCATAGTGGTCAAAGACAACTCCCACATCCCCAGCGAGATGGGGATGAGATGAAGGCCGGAGGCTTAGCAGCTGTCTGCTAAGGCATTGCTCCAGAAAGTGCTGATTTCTCATTTCTCATAGACCATTTGATGTGATCATAGCATCCCTCCCTTTCCCACTGCCCTTCCCTGGTGGTGAACATGTTTGTGCCAGCTCAGCTTCGGTGACTGAACCATGGGATGCCACCTCATTGTGGCATTTAGAGGAGCTACCAAAGACATGGAGGTGGCTTTGTAATGGAAACCAAACAAGAGGTCTTCTAAAACACATTTTCTGGAAGGGTCCTGGTTCAGTCCCAGGACAGGCAATGGCCCTTTGGTTCTGCCTGGCACAAGCTTTACATGAGCTCTCCCTGCCCAAAGGACAGGGAGAGAGACAGTGGATAGTGGGCTTTGGCTGCCTGCATCCCTCATCCAGCACCTTCTCAAGCTGGGACACATAGCATTAGCTAAGAAGATGCTCATACTCCTTGGTGAAAGAAAATAATAAAACCAGAGCAAGTGTTAAGGGATGCCCAGCTTGTGTTTATTTTCTCCTGATGTGCTCACACATCTCCAATTTTTCACAGATTAATTATTACTCCCTGTGTTGTGGCTTTTTTCAATTTTACAGAGACTTGAAGCTAAACTCATTTACACTAGAAAGAATGTTTCTTGCTTCAGCTTCCTGACATGGGTTAAAATCAATAACATTAAAGTTTATTTTAAACACTTTAGTTTAGCAAAGCAATTTTCTCAGCATTCCAGCCTGCTGTCAGTTTTTTCACTGCTATTTGCAATGCATTAGGTGTAGTAAAAGAGTGTTTCACAATCCCATCTGCTTTCAAAGACCTTTCTAACAAACCCTGCAATGAGGATATAATTCATGTGGTGACCTTGGTCAAAAACAAACACAGGCCCCAAGGTGCAGCATGTGCAAAGGGGTTGATACACTCACAGGTTTTGTTATAAAAGAGGTTTTATGTGTCACTGTCTTGCTGAAGCCGGCTGGCCTTGTGTACACCCAGCAGCATCACTGCTGCTGGCCAGGGAGCTATTCCTTTGGCTCCTTTGGAAGTCCTGAAATACATTTTATGGTTTTAAATAAACCCCCTAGCCTGGGAAATGCCCGTGAGCTGATGTTTGCAAATTCATGATGCTGTTACCCTGTCAGCGGAATAAATGCATGTGCAATGTTGTTCAACAGCAGAACTTAAAAGGGATGATCAGACATTTTTGTGAGTGAGAAGGGTTTGGACAGGGCAAGGTGGGTGAATAAATTTGCCAGAGATGACACAGCTCTGCAGGCAGGTTCCCTAAGCAGGGGGCAGTTGAGTTTTTCATGCTGCAGACCTGTCTGATTGGCACAGACCAGGCTTTAAGCAGCTGATTCAGAGCAGCTGCAGACTCAGCTGCTGTCATGGAGCATTGAGCCAGTACATGGACCAGGTTTTGGAATTTCCCTCCACTTCTGAAAACCAGGTCACCTCTTGGGTGCTGGCGGTGGCATTAAAAGTCTAATTTTAAGCTCCTGGCTGCAGTAAGCATCCCTGTAAATGCTCAGTTTCTCTGCCAAGCTTCTGTAGGCTGGAGTGGAAATTTGCATCAGGGAGGCTTTACTGTCTGCACTCGGAATGGAAATAAGAAAAAAAGACTCAGGAAGATCATCTGGAAGGAGCTACCTCTGAGAGGGCAACACAAGCAATAGAGAAAGTTAGCTATTTTGGTTTTCAGTGCAGTTTTAGGGCCCAGCTTGCAACTTCTCCCATCTTTGCACCCTCCCCTTATGAACTGCTGGCAGCTGCAGGCTGCCACCACACTGACTGTCCCTTGGAGCCCCTGGAATGGTCCATGTTCAGCACCAGTTACATGTAGAAACATAACTGGACCAGAAGGTAGCTGTGAGCTGCTTGAGATGCTGCTGGCTTCTGTTGTCCCATCTCACATCTGCTGCACACAGGAAGGGAGATGGGGACTACAGAAAACTTGGCATTTTGTGGGAAGGAGGTGGGAGCCAGAAGGGATGGTGGAGGCTCAGAGGAAGGAGGGGACTGGATAATTGCCACCCTGTCCCCATGGTTCCACCTACATAACTGATACTCTGGGATGACCCCTGGGTTATCTGAGGATGCAGATTAGCTAAGGACTTGTTTGAAAGGACAGTTCTTTTACAGTGGTGTGAGTTATCTGAGATCCAGGCTATATGCATGAAAATACAATACTTGGAGCTCCTCAATTCAAAGCATTGTGATGTGATAGTGAGATACATATTATAGGGCCTTAAATCATGTCTACAGCACTGATTACAAATTCTCATAGTCCTGTCTCAGCATGCACCAGGATCAGAGTCAGACCTGGAAAAGATTCTTTGGGGATGGATTATTCAAGTGCTCCAAATTCCTGCTCAGTCTCTGGGAGATGATACTGCTTAAGTGCTACCTTTATTTCCCCAACTTTTCATCTTGGAGAAAGCCTGTGCCACTTGCAGAGAAGGTCCTGCAGATATTTGGGTCACACCAGTTACATCCAGCCAGTGCCACTGTCCTTACACAGAAGTACAGACTGCCAGCTGGCAGAGAGTCAAATCCTGGCCCTACAAAAACTTGTGGCATAGGCCAGGGTTTCACCAGGCACATTGCTGCTCAACTTCATACCTTTTATCCTTGTTCATTAGAACTTAAAATCCAACTGAACAGACCACCCAGGCACTGGTCAGAGAAATGCATTTTCCAGTGTCTGAAAGAACAAGGAGGTTTTCCATGTCCCTTTGTCCTGGGTCTCTTGTGCCCATTTACCAGGCAGAATCTGCTGTATTGTTAACTAAAGCACTAACTGCCCTCCAGCTGCTTATTCCACAGCATTTTACAGCATCTGGACTGCTCCTGCATTTGCTCTCACTAAGGGTCTTGTGCCTTGCCAAGGATTCTGGGGGATGAACCTGCAACTGAGCTACCTGGTGTGAATGGGTGGGCTCGTTTCAGGGGATTTCTTTTTTTTTTTTTTTAATATTGTCTTTATATTTAAATGGCAATATCAAACTTTTGCTGAAAGTTCTGGTCCAATATATCATATCCAAGGATGGGACCTCTGAGGCAACCATGCTGACAGAGGATCCAGAGACAGCAGGTAAGGAAGGTGCTGTAGGCATGTGGAGAGACATTAAACATCCATCCTGACCCTTCCTCTGTATGAGCCAACACAGACCCTGCACAGGGATTGCTTTCAGCAGTTGTGTTTTCCAGATTGTATTTCTAAAGGAGAGAAAAGCACTCAAATCTGTGACTTAAGGGCAAAAACTCTTCATCTCCTCAAGTCTCTCTGAAAAAAAACTCTAAATGGTGTGAGGCCCAATGCTGGCAATGTTTTTTTTAAATGAGCCTCACTTAAAGAAGCCCCAGTTGGTGTGCTGAAGATGACTTCAGATAGGGGAGCTAATTACTTTGCAATCCCCAGCTGTGAATATCAAACGCTGGAAAAAGCTTCTTGTTTTACCCAACTCTCCAACTCTACAGAGGAAATAATGGCCATGCACTGCTGGGGTAGCCTCAAGGCAGGGCTGCTGATAAACAGCAGCAGCAGTAGGCAGGCAAACAACATCTTGAGGAGCCTCAGGGCAGGACTGCACTGGAAGCAGCCACTGACAGATGCTGGAGAGGTTTTCCTGACTGGAAAAAGGTCCTGCAGGGAGCTCAGAGACAGGTATGGCTCTGGAAAGAGGAAAGAGTGGTTTCTCTGCACATTTCTATCCCCATGTCCTTTTTCTGATAGGCTCTGTGGTCACAAGTCCTGGAAACACTGTGAGTCCTCATTTTACTGAGTAGCAGATCTGGATTTTGGTGTTGCCAGTTCTTAGTAAGCTGTTGTTCCCGAAGCTGGGCCAAAACAGTCAAGGCAAAGAAAAGTCATTCTATCTTTCTTTGTAGTGTAAGTTCCAGAGACCCCTCTCTGGAAACTACAGAGCTCAAATTATTTGCATCCAACCTGGTTTGGCCCTGATTTGGCAAATAAACCCATGTAATTTCCATCAGCGAGCTGCTGAAAATTCCCCTCTGCTTTCAGAGACCTTTTGAAGTGGGTAGGCCTCATATTTCATAGAAAATTGATGAAACCTGAAAGGATTAAACCCCAGTTCTCTATCATTACAGAGTGGGACACCTGGACTTCTTTAGAGGGTGGCAGAAAATAGTTATATATAGTTTGAGATGATCAGAAATGCTACCGTGGTTGGTAAAGTCACACACTTACTGCAGTCAAAGGTGTGGGGACAAAGCAGCACCAGGTTCAGGCTCCTCAGGCTGATGCCACTGAACCTGTGGCCATGTCTGTGCTGGGCTGGGGGGATTCAGCAGCCCCATGGTTGCCCCAGCCTACGCACCTCCATCCTGCAGGAGCCACCCTGGCATATTCTTCACTGTGAGAGCAGTGAGACACTGGCCCAAGTTGCCCAGAAAAGCTGTGGAAGCCTCATCCCTGGAAGTGTTCAAGGCCAGGTTGGACAGGGCTTGAAGTAACCTGGTGTAGTAGAAGGTGTCCCTGCCCAAGGTAGGGGGGTTGGAACTGGTTGATCATGAAGGTCCCTTCCAAAACAAACCATTCTAGGATTCTATGATGATATGAGGATGGAGGAAAGGTTTTTGTGCTGGATACTTATGGAGTTATGATCATTTCTGGGGCCCTCAGAGGTGGGGAGTGCTCTGTTTGTGTTGTGGCACAAATCCATCTCCTGGGCACGGCAGAGTGACAATGACAGAGAGCTGTGTGCCTCCAAGCACTTTCCACCCATCCCTGCTTGAGCAGACACGACCCTTTGGGATGCTGTGTCTTCTGTAATGGTTTTCCTCAGCGCTGAAAAGCAGCTTTTCAATGAACTCAGTGCAAAAATGCCCCCTTAAGTGTGTACTAACACACAACCCCCCCGGGGAAAACACCTTCCTGAGAAAGAGCCTTGGTTTAGCTGTGTGGCAGCAAAGCTCCCACTGATGGCTGTGAGCAAAATTAAGAGCTTTTGGCTCATGCATCTATAATTAGACTGAGCAGAAGGGAAAATATTCCGTTATGACAACTTCAGAGTTGAAAGAAATAGGTCTGAGCAGATGTTGATTTGCAGGATAAACAAATTAATTCAATTCAATTTAGCCTCCTCTACTGTTACAGTCCTTTGTTCCTTGATTTAAAGTGTCAAATACAGCACTCACACTGTATGCACGACAAAAAACACATGCCAGGACAGGCATATAAATCTGCAAATAGAAAATATATCCAGTATCCTTGAGGTCTGCTGTATTTCCATATCATCCCTTAACCTTCAGGACCTTGGCTGTTACCCAGGGCTGGTGTTCCACAAACACACACTTGATTTACAAAGCCTTTGCAGCTTGCCAGTGGAAGGATTGCCTTTGATGCAAGGACCTCTAAGTTTACAGAGCTGCACTAGGTTGGAGATTGAGCCTTCCAGTCTCCAAATTTTCAGGTGAAAACCATGTCCCTTGTAAAAGGATGTTTGGTGGGAGGGATGATGATCCCTTGATGACGGGAGGGAGTCAAGCAGGGGGTTGAGGGGTTGGAGCTGAGTCCCTCCCTGCACATCCATCTGTCATCACCTGGGATGGCTCAGTCCTTTGGGCTGGGATTTTCCTTGAAGCTCAGCAAAGCCCATAAAGTATCAATGCAAATCACTTGAGAATAAGCTTGGTTACAGACAAACAAGCAAACAAACAAATGAGAGATCCCTCCTGGAGCTGAATGCTCCTTCTGAAAAGCTGAGCTGGGGTTTAAAGGGCTTTACTTCCTTCAGAGGTCTTGGAGAGGTCTGTGGCTTCTCTGACTTCCAAGTTTAGACTGAGACATAATTCAGCCCTTTTAATAACTGAAAGGCATTGAGTCTTCTTAGTCCAAAGGAGCAGATAAGCAGCTTTCTGAGTACTCAAACTCAGGCTGGTTTTATGGTTTTACAGCATTAGTGCAATACTCTTCCTGTGCTTAACAATGTATTTTGTAGCCTAATAGGAATATCAGTGTACACACAGGCTTAGAACAATTGTCTAATATTTCTATTGTTTGGCATCCACTTTTCAGAAATTTTAGAAGAATCCATTGGATTTAGAGCACCCATGATCTGTCCACAAATGGCTGGTGGGAGGTCTGAGCACTGCATTTGTTTAATGACCTGGAATACTGCTGAGCTGCTCCATGTGGGATGTTGCTGCATGGGATGTGACATCTCCAAGTGGCACAAAGGGGCAGGCACTCTTCCTTGTGCCTCAGAATGACCCAGCTGGCCCAAAACTGGTTAAAGGGAAGGAAATAGCTCCTAACCTGCACAGATGGCTCCTGTTAACTCCCCTGTCTGACCCTTATGTCTCAGTCTGGAGTTGCATAGCAGAGCGTGTGCTGCTTTGGTGGCAAAACAAGAGCGGCTGCAAAATGATCTGAGCTGCCTTTGATTGCTGTCCTGCAGACAAGAACTTCTGAACAACGAATAGGATGGGTATTTGCAGCTGGAGCATGGCTGTAGCAGTAGGGCATGTCATGAGGCATCAGACTTCAGCCCCAACAGCCTCATGGGCTTTTCCCAAGCACAGAAGGCTTCCTCATGCCATGGGAGTGCTGACTGGAGGTGGGTCCTGAGCCCCCTGAAACATTTAGAGTGGTCCTGCCTAGCTCCAGACTCCCCTGCTCCCAGGGGCTCAGCAGTTTCTACTTTTGTTGAAGCGCCAACCCAATCTCTTATTCCACATAAAAGATCTAAATCCAATATCTGAGGAAAGAAAATTCCTCTTGCTCTGGTGTTAATTCTGCAGTGCTCTCTGCACATTCTGGATGTGCTGTATGAAGCCAGTGAGGCAAAAAAAGCCCTGGGAGCAGCAGCCCTGCAATGCTAAATCACCACTCTCAGCTCAGACCCTCTCCCTTCTTGTCCAGAAACAGGACGACCTTACAGAGCAACATTTAGTAAGCAAACAACTTCACTCCATAAAAATGAGTAATTTAATGTTAGCCTAGTTGCATTTCATGTTTCCATCGCCCCTCTCTCCTTGCTGAGCAGCCCAGGGTGGGTGCTCAAGTACAGGTGACAGAAGAAACCCTGGGAGAAATTCATCACCCTGTGAGTGGCAGAGCTCATGGTCCAGCTCAGTGGGACACTTGTGTTGTAACTCCATGGGCTTTCCCTCTCCAGTAGCATCATTAAACTCATCCTGGAACAACTATCCTATCCAAGAGGTGGAGGTGCCGTGGTGATCAGTAGCCAGAGCCCCTGCACTTGCAGGCAGGTTGCATAAGCCTTGTTTCTCTGGAAAAGCAGCTAAAAATAGCCAGGGGGGATGTGCCACAGGCTGCACGCTCCTGCTGCCAGGTTTGTTTTATATTGCAGCAGCTCTGGGACTCAGTCCCAGGCCAAGCACCGTGCCTGGAACCAGGGCTGGGGATGGGGGGCAGGGCTGGGCTGCCACTAGCCAGCACCACAGCCAGGCTGGGGCCACAGGAGGTGCCCTGTGCTCTGCCCTGGGAGCCACAGTCCTCACTGGGTGCCTGCCCAGCTCTGTGGGACCCCCATTCCCCAACCCACACCAAGAGCTGCTCAGGAGGATTGCTAATGAGGAGGATGGAGGTGGTCTCAGTTTCTTTATCCTTTGTAAGAGGGTTTGCACTATAAGGTGATACCTTACTCCAGAGCAGCCTGGTCAAGTGGAAATCAACACTAGCTAAGTAAATGCTGATCATCCTGCTTAGAGACTTGAATTAAAAAGCTTTGCCAATCAGCCTTGATTGATAGAAAAAGGACAGGGCATTAGCATCAGTCATGAGGCTTTAGAAGGCAAGATATTCTCTTCAATCTTTTTGTTTCCCTGTTTATTAACCAGGAACAGACCTGTATGGCTAATAGCAGAATATTTACACATTGCTTTTGCCAGTGAGAAAAAACAAATGTACATATTAGAATCCATCCAGGAGCTAAATCCTGTGCTAGAGAGAGCTGCCACTCTGCTGTGATCAATAAGCCCGTTAGCCTTCGCTCAGTGCCTTGGCTTCCAGAGAGCCCCTGCAATCAGATCTGATTATGGTGATGTATTGGTGTGATTTTGACTGTGCTCGTCTGAGAAGCTGGGATCAGGTTGCGTGGAAGAGCAATAAAACAAAGAAAAAATAGTAGTAAAAAAATTACCCCAAACAAAGACATTAGAGGAAAAATAAAGCCATTTGGAAAAATGAAGCATGATTGGGAAGATGCAGCAGACAAGGACACTGGGTACAAAGCTGGTACCTGGGTTGGCCATGTCCTGCTCTGGCTCTGGGCAGCCCAAAAGCTGCTCAGAATGATGCTGCTGCTGCAGATGGGACAGACTCCACCCTTACAAAATCAGATCATTGGTGATGTAAAGGGTTGTGGCTGCTTTGGAGGCCAGCCTGAGGCTGAGCAATTTTCATACACACCCTGCACCAGCCTAACCCTGTTTGCTATATAAGCTGGCAGCCTGTTGCAAACCCCTCTCCCTGCTCTTTACAGATACTGCAGAAACACCAGACAAAAGGTTGCTCACTCCAGCAAATGGGGTTTTCTGAAGCACTTCGATGACTAAGCACAAACCCTTAATGTGATCTTGGCTGCTTTGCCCTGATGCTGGCCCCCCAGCTACCCTGGCCATGATAGGAAGAGAGGGGACAGACCCTGATGCCAGTCCCAAAGACCAAGGAGATTTGCTGTGGATGTGGAAGGTCCAGCTCTGGTGGCTGCATTCAGACCCCACAGGCTTGGGGCTCTGCTGTGCTGCTGACACCCTGCTAACCTGCTACAGTGGGAGCAACCAGGCTGCAAACCCACCTGGGGCTCCCAGTGATAGCAGGAGAGCAGTGGGGCTGGCAAGTGGATCAGCAGCTGATGGATTGCTTTAACTCAAGCCTTCCCATCCCTGCTGCAGCACCAGCTCTGGGGTCAGGATTGCTTGGGCTGTGCTACAAACCCAGCCAGGCCAGTGAGCTCCACTGAGAGCCAGCTGAAACTGGGAATCGGTGGAGCAGTAAAACTCAAGTTCTGCATCTGGGGAGACCCATGAGGAGTGCTGAAATCCTTATTAAGTCCTTTGCTTTCACAGTGACTAGAAAAGAGGTGCTGGAAAGAGCCTGGCATGGGCTTGCAATACCTCTGGTTTTGTTTTCCTAATTTTATTGCAAAAGGAGGACCTCCAAAAGCCAGGGTGGGAGCGGGGGGAGCCTGAAGGACCAAAGGAAGGTTACAAAAGCAGCGTGTGGGTTATCGGTGTGAGTGCATTCCTGCGGGGCCGGGCGGGGAGGTGGCCTGGGCCCCTCGCACAAACCTCGGGGAGCTGTTTGCACAGCGCCTGCAGATTGTCCCAAGAACATTTCTTAAATTGTTTCCAGCACTCTCGAGAGCGTGATTGTGCCTTGACCAGTTATTTTAGCGATTGCTGCATGAGCAAGTGTTACCCCAACACCCCCTCCCCACAAAACAGGGCAGGGCTGCCAGGGGGACCCACAGCCTGGGCAGGAGATGGAGGCACCTTTTGTTCACCACCACCTCCCTGGCCATTGGAAACCCGATAAGTGACTCTGGTCCCAAAGGCTGTCCCCATCCCCAGGTTTGTAGGAGCAGCTGGAGCTCTGGAGGGGACCAGCAGGCTGTAGCACAGCAATTCTCATGGCCCTGGCCCCTGCCTGCAGCCCACAGGGAGGCTTCAGAAGTGGTGGCTACACTGTGCCACAGAGCACAGCACCCAGCTGTGCCCACCATCACTGGGTGAGGACTTTGGAAAGGGCTGGGGATGGGGCCAGACACCCCAGAGCACTGTGGTAAGGCTCATCACACAGGTTTCCATGGCACCTAGGGCCAGGTGAGACATTGTCCTCCTAGGCTTATTGTCAGTGGTATAATGAACTGATCTTTTTCTTTTTCCAAGCTCCTCTCCCCAAGTCTCAGGGAACAGGCTGTTCCCTGGTTAAAACCAGGCTGTGTCCACATTATGATGGGCATGCACTCAGATGGCATCCTTTGCAGGGGTCAGTCTCTCTCACGTGGGGCTTCAACCCCAGGGGGTTCCCACAGACAGCAACATTTGGCTCTCATAAAATGATCAAATAATGTCATGATTCTATTACTGTTGCATGCTCTACCCATCAACCCATACCCTGAGAACTGATGCACAGGTGGGCACAAGAGGAGCTCAGGGATTTTTCTGTTAACGAGGCTGGGGCATGAGGGCAGCTGTTAATGATGACAGTTGACAGACATTCTCACATTGCCCATTCCCAGCCCATTTTCCTCACAACCAAGTGTCCAAAGGGGGTTTCCATGAGCACCGCTGCTTTTGAATGTTTTATTGGAGACTGAAGCCAACACAGGATATTGAGCACTTCAGCAGCAGAGCAATACAGTGCGTGGTTGGTGGAGTTTAATATGTATCTGATTGTATTTCCAATTACAAGAAATGCACTGAAGCCAATCCTGAGGCAGGCCAGAGAGCTCCAAGCGCCACAAATCTGGGCCATTTAGCTGCTATGAATTCTTCCTCTCTTCCCTCATGATTCATCTCAGGAGCATTTAAGCCCTTGTAAAAATGCATTGCCAATTAAAAAGTGAGAGTGGCTCTGAAGGATCAGACAAATGGAGAAGTACCTTTTGCAGCAGGGTGGGATTTCAGCATCCCTTTTTTTGGTTCGTATCAAGCAGAATCCTGCGTGACCCAGTGGGAATGAAAACTCCTGCTGGAGACCTAATTCAAAGTCCATGGCACCCTTCCTTAAATTAAAGTCTGGACTGGGGCTGGGGTTTCAGAGCTACACCTTAATGCTGTGCTGTGTGAGATCCCAAAGCAAAGCAAGCAAAGCTCTTTTGGAGAGGCTGAGCCCGAACAGGAGCTTGATTGCAAATCATTGGTACCTGCTGCTGGGCAGCATCCCTGGGGCTGCAAAAATGGCAACCTGCTCTATCACAGGACCACTGTGTTGGAAGAGACCTTAAAGATCATCTGATTCCAACCCCCTCCTGCCATGGCAGGGACACCTCCCATCAGATCAGGTGGCTCTTGTCCCATGTCCCCACTCAGGCAGCAGCACTGCACTGCCTGTTACCTCCACCCCGGCGCAGCCACCAAGACAGAAGCTGAAAATCCATCCTGTGTGCACAGACCTTGCTCTGATCCCCCTGAAGCCTCCACCAGCTTCAGGCGGTGGCTCCCAACAGCTTCAAACAACCGCATTAATCTGTGACAGCCTCCCCTGCCAGAGCGGGGAGCACAGCAGGGGCGGCCCAGACAGACTTTTATGGCCACAAAGGCCACGTCGCACCTGCTGACGGTTGTGAATAGACTTGCAGACAGCACCAGGTGTGCCATTGCAACAGATTGCACAACTGGGTGTGCCTTTCATCTATGTATAGAGCCCCGGCGAGGGGATGGAGCGCGCTCGGCAATTGTCCTAATTTAGCAAAAATCCTATTTGTCCAGCGGGTCACCCTGCGCGGTCGGCACGTGTATTTCAGGAGCAATTATCTCGCTTGCCCTTGGCCTGGCCCTGGCCCTGGCCCTGGCCCTGCGGGGAGCACACAACGCTGCTTTTATGGCTGGCGGCGAGGGATGGTAATGAGGAGGGGGAAAGGCGAGCGGCCGCCGGCCAGGGAGCGCTTCCAGCAGCGGGAGCATCCCTGAGCTTGGGGAATCCGCACCCCACCAACCACAGAGGCTAATTCTGTCGCTTATTTACAGCGACAGCCTTTTCGAGAAGACATTTTAATCACATCACTGCTCGTGAGAGCTGGGTGTAGCTTTACAAAGAGCGTAACAGACGAGGTCCATGGGCTGGAGAGGTGCTGGTGACTTCTCTGCTGCCACCCAATAGTGAGCCCGACAGCGACACGGCATTGAGGATTTTATCATTCCATGCTTCATTAGAAGTCTGAGTCATAACTTCAGGTTCATTAGATTATTTCTACATCTCAAAGTCACATCGTAAAGATGACAGAGATGCTAAGATTGTGTTATCAATGTGGTCCACTCAATTGCAGTCAATAAAAGATGCTGATCACAGGCGGATGGTGGGAGAAGATCAGATCAGAGCTCTGCAGGCTGGAGCCAGGATTCATTAGCAGCAAATGGGGACCCTGCTTTATGCTAACTGTGCACCCTCCATGGATGTATGTGCGGTGGCACGTCCAAGGGATGCATCTAAAACGCTGATGTGATTGCAAGATTCCATTAGAAGAACTTCTTTCCTGCCCGGCTTGGCTGATGTATATTGGATTTGCTCTAATTATGACATTTGAAATGAGCCCTGATGAGACATCTAAATTGTTCTGGCTTTATTTTTATAAATATGAATAATCTACTGTTTTGAAAAACAAAAAAAACCAAACTGCAACAAGTTCAAGCCCTTTGTCCCACATCTTCAAACCTTTTTAATTGCTTATGGCACTGCTCTTGGGGAGGTTTGGTACATTAGAGGCACAGTCACAGTGCTTGGAGGAGGCAAAATATTTTATTTTTATAAATTACTGCATTATACAGAGAAAGGCTTTTGACATGTACACACACACATTTATTAGCTTGACACTAACCAGATAACAAGCTGCCGTGTGACCAGTAATTTTGATGGAATCAAATACAAACTTTGTTAACTACAGCCTGGAATAAAAGGAATTATTTATTCTATGGACTGTAGTAGTTCATAAAGGCCTCAGCAGCAATCAGGACACACTGTACTAGACACAGCAGTGGAGACCCCACCTTAAAACACCTTCCAATGTAAATACATCAGACAGACAGAATTTATTTGCTCCTCACAATAACTCAGTTCTTGACTCACCACAGCTCAACACAGCTGTGTCTGAACTTTCACAAAAAGTCTGACTCCACAGACAGAGGCTGCTCCTCCTTCAGTGGCTTTCCAAGGACCTTTCCTCCCTATCAGTAGGAGAACCAACAAGCAGCAATTCTAAAAGCCTTTTTTTAAAAAAACCTTGTTTATTTATACACCTATTTAGATTTGCAGTGATTTAAAATCAGCCACTGGACACCATCAGACACCTCTGTTGTATGTATTCCAGCTGTTAAGTTCAAGTTTGCAAATTTCCAGTCCTCTTCTAAACACACTTAGCACCTCAGTACTCCTGGAGGCACATCTAACGTGGGCATGTTGATTAAGTCAGTGAATAACATAAACCAGTGCATAATTAAATTGCCAGACTTGATTCCCTTTCATTCATGCTCTTAACAGTTTCCTATGATATACGCTGATAGAACAAGTACTATACTTGTTCTAATTAAACCACTTTATTAAATCAAATTATGTTGCTCAGTATGTCTGTGCAGGTTGCACAGACTTCCATGTAAATTGCACAAATCATGACAAAATCACAATAAAGCACTTCCAATCATTAGATTCCAAGCAGTTTTCTGAGGGGTAAATCCCATTCCTCCCATTTGGGTGATAAGGAAACTGAGACCTCAAAAACCTCAGAGAAATCACTTGTGTTAGTCACCTCATAGTCAAATTGAAAGAATTGGGCCTCTCTGGTCCCTCTCTAGAGGACAAAGTTTGATCTAATTTATCAAGTAATGCCCATAAAGCAAACAAAGAAGCATGTGTTCCAGCAGAAGCCCCCATCCTTCACCCCTCCATCACCATCACTGCTGCCCAGCATTGTAAAGGGAACAAACAGAAGCACATAATCTTACAGCTGCTCCATTGTCAAAATGACACGTTAGCAGAAGGATTTACAGACCTGTTTGCTTATGAAATAAAGGTTTGCATGTTCAGAAATGCAAACGCCTCCTCTGCACAGGAGCCACACACCACAGAGAAAGCTGCTCCCTGAAGGCTGTGCTGAACTCAGGAACATTCATTAGATACCTGTGACCATTATGGTTTGCTGCTTTCTTCCAAAAAATATCAAAAATGACAATGAATACACACAGTTGCCAGTAGGTACAGACCACGGTGAGAGGCTCCAGAGACAGCTGCACTGAGGGCCTGGGGAGCTCTTCAAACCAGTGATGGGAAGAAGGAGAACTGGACACATTCACTTAACCTTTGCTCAAAAATCAACATTTGCCTCTCAAAGTCAAATCTGGGCCCCAGCGATGCCAGTGTTTTTCTAATAATGGAAACTGTGTAAAGATTTTAATTCAGATTTTACTTCCAAATTTATTTAAAGAGAGATTTGCTCTGTGCAAAGTTGAGTTGATTGAGGCAGGCAGATTTGCAGCTTTCTGTATCCACAGAACCTGCAGGAAAGCTTTCCTTAAAATCATAGTGCTTTACTTTTTTGGTAGTTTAGGCGCTATATTGTTGTGGAACCACATGAAGCTGAAGATGACACCCATTGTCTTTGGGAAAGTCTCATCATAAGCAAATTTCATGGATTCTTCTAAAGGTATTTCCACAACTTCAATCAGCTCTCCTTCTTCAGCCTGGCCACCTCCTCCACTGGTTCTCATCTGGTCATTTACTTCTGCATAAAACAATGTCTGCCTAGAACCTGTCACACCAACTCCAGACCTGGAAAAAAGCAGAAAAAACTGGTTTAGATAGAAAGGCAGCAAGAAACTAGGAATGGAAATCTGGGTCCTTAATGTATGAGACAGAAATTGAGACAGAATTACTGAGACAGAAGTTGATTGCAACTTTCATGCAGAAACACCAACAATTTTGAATACAGATTCATAAGAAATAGATCCATCTTCAAATATATTCTACAACTTTGGAAAGATGTGAGTTTGGGAGAAAATAATTTCAAAAAAATGTATTGGTGAACTGTCCTACATACCCTGAAGTCAAGAGAAGTTCTTTCAGCTGACCTCAGGGAGAGGGGAACTGCAGGAATGACTCACAGAGATGCACAAACAACAGGAAGAAGCTCCCCAGTGTATTTGAGTGCTATCGTGCCACATTTGTTTGCTTGTTTTTACACAAATATTTAGATTTTTTACTCTTAAGAGGATTAGGTCCATTCACAGCTGGAGTCCTCCACTCATGGACTGGATAGGTACAAGAAGAGAAAGGCAGTCTGAGACTCACCCTCTATCTTTCCTGAACTTTAGCCTTGACCCAAATGGACCACTGTAAGCACGCACATGGCCAAAGTAATTCAGTCTCCCTGCTAAATTTGCTTCAGTGGATTTAGTTGAGGATATTTTAGATTATGTAGTCTTTCTTCAGCTAGACCGCTTGCCGGGTATTATACTTCTTATTTGTTAATCCTCTATTTCCTTAGGACTATTTAATTTAGGTATTATTAAATAAGGGGTAAGTACATAATCCACTCATTTAGTCCTTCCGAGAAAATATTCACATTGTAATCGCAGTTTCTTCATTTCACATGATTACAAGAGACTTTTCACATTAAATCTGGATCCAAAGTTCACTGAAAATATGAATGAGGCATTAGGGCAAGATGAAAAATTAGCTTCCATACTATTACACATACAGAGGATTCTCAGATTTGCAGCAGTGTTATGATCTTAGAGTGTATATCCAGATTTACCCAAATATTAGTCAACTAAATCTTTCAGTTAATCCAGCACACATCACACCCCATAGCAGGAATTAATCATTTGTCTCTCAATTTTCTAAGGACACTAGCAATTATTTTGTTTGGAGAATTAGTAGTGACTATTGAAGTTTGTTTCTAATAGTGCCTATTGAAGGGAGTTTCTTACATCAGTATACACTTCTTAAAAATACTGCATAGGGAGCAAACCAGTGAATTGTTTTCCTAAAATTACGTCTGCTACATTCTGTGACTTTGGACAAGATGTGTCACCCATCCAGGATCATTCCTGTACATCTATGAAAAGAAACTTAACCATCCTTGGCACCTTCAGGAACTCTGAAGGCTGATATTGGACCTCTTTCATTCTGTTCTCATCACTTTATTCCAGTGTCAGGACTGGGGTTTTTGATAAATGTTTTAACCAGCTGTAAAATTTGCAACACACAGAATGCAGTTTGCTGGTCTCCACAGGTTCCATGAAAAATTCAGGCCTGTGTATAATATATTTAATGTCCTGTTATTTGTGATGAGTGTCAAGTCTGACACCTTCATCTGGTGTGCCCTCCCTAGAGAATGAAAGTGATCCTAACCTGATTCCATGTCCACTTGGTATTATATAAAGGTTATATGCAAAACCAGAGGCTTTATTTAAGAAGTCCTTCTATGAGAACATTCTGACTTGATTATTCACAGCATAATCTCCTTCTATTGCAGCTGTGACCATTTACATATAAAATAGCTACAGCTGTGGAAATCAGGAGTTCACTTTCCACACATCTTTTCTTGAAAGAAAAGGAAAACCAGTTTCCAAGGTACTACACTGTAAGACTGAGATTCTTGCCACCACAGCTCAAATAGCAGGGAGTAATTTCCATATGGTGTTATTTCATTGTATTGATAGAGAATATCATATGATATTCTCTTCTTACAAACTAAATTTATCAAGAGTAGCTACTACACTGAATATACTTGAAAAGATTTAAGTCCTGTACATCAAAGTCTTTCCTTTGTTATGATGCCCAAAGTTATAGCATTTCTTCCCATCTATTAACATTTAATCAGCCACAGAAATCAACAAAAAGGTTGTAACAATACATATGCAAAGAAGAAGATACCCACATGATCATTCTCTTTTACTTGGTTACCTAACTTACTCTTCCCTGGCGCAACTTCGCTGCAAGATATTAATTAGAAACCAATAAAAACTTCCAATTGAGATATAAATAAAATTAAAGAATGCTGGTATTAATACTCATGGCATTGTATTCTACTCTTTCCTCCCCAAACCAGCAAATCTAACATTTCTAAGTCTACCTAGAATCCCTACACTGTTTAGATGGTGACTTTGCACACTGTTGCAGGACATTATTTATAAACATATTCATTTCTTTTATTTATTGTCTTACTAATCTCCTTTAAGGAAGTTGACAGTTCCTCCCAATTTGATGACAACAAACCAATCTGATGACACAGGGCAGAGAGGACCTGCAGAGAGACCTCAACAAATCAGAGATGGGCAATCAACAACCATATGAGGTCTAACAAGGGCAAGTGCTGGATTGTGCACCTGGGATGGGACAGCCCTGGATATAGGGACAGACAGGGGAATGAGAGGCTGGAGAACAGCATTGCATAAAGGGACCTGGGGGTCCTGGTCTATGGCAAGTGGAAGATGAGTCAGCAGTGTCCTGGCAGCCAGGAGGGACATCCCTGTCCTGGGGGACATCAGGCACAGCATGGCCAGCCAGGCAAGGGAGGGGATTGTCCTGCTCTGTTCTGCTCTGGGGCAGCCTCACCTCAAGTGCTGGGGGAGTTTTAGGTGCCACAATATTAAAAAGACACTGAGCTATTAGAGAGCTTCCAAAGGAGGCCACAAGGATGGTGAATGGTCTGGAGGGGAAGCCATATGAGGAGTGGCTGAGGGCACTTGGTCTCTTCAGCCTGGTGGAGACTGAGGGGAGAGCTCATTGGGTCTTCAACGTCCTCCTGAGGGGCAGCAGAGGGACTGACAGTGATCTCTTCACTCTTGTAGCCACTGACAGGACTTGAGGGAACAGCATGAAGCTGAGCTGGGGAGGTTTAGGTTGGATATTAGAAAAAAATTCTTCTCCCAGAGGGTGGTTGGACACTGGAACAGCTCCCCAGGGCAGTGGTCACAGCATCAAGCCTGACAGAGCTCAAGAAGCTTTTGAACAATGCTCTCAGGCACATGGTGTGACCCTTGGAGTGTCATGTGCAGGGGCAGGAGTTGTACTCGATGACCCATACAGGTCCCTTCCAACTCAGTATATTCCATTAGTCTGTGATTCTAAAAGACCATTTCAATGGTTTCAGAAAGAAGTTGGAAGATACAGAAATTTTAATTAATTAAAGAGGCAAATATCTTACCTTTTTTCACTTGATATTTAATTCTTTAAATGTTCTGCCTTACACTGCCAGTTGATCATTTTTGCATAGATCCACATGGAATGCCCTTTACTAAATTAAATATTCTCCAGTATTGCTTACTGCTGCCTTTCACGACATTTCCAGACTGCTAATGTATCCTGCTTGTCCTTAGAAAATTGCACAAAAATCAATGCTATTCACATTTTGTCTGTCTTAGTACCTTTGGCTTTTATAGAAATCAAAAGTTAGGTTTGCTGCTTTGAAGCTGTTCTGGTTGAAGTAATAAAGTGTTTTTCCATATAGCTTTGAAAAACATTGTACATTTCAGTGATTTTGGGCACTGGGGCAGAGGAGGAAGAGAGCAGAGAGGGAAAAGGTGAGTCTGAATGGTGAATAAGCTACACGGACTATTATATTTGCATTGTCCTTTCAGGTTTATCTGCAGCTAGGAATTTCCTCTGCTCTTGCACAATTACCTGCACTTTCTGAGTATGATGTCTAAGGAATTTTGATGCACCTTTAATCATATTTATACTCCTCTTTCTGCCACTGTCTTCCTCTAGCCCACGTCTGTGACATATACTTTTCCTCACCCCAGTATTTCCCACCACAACTAAAACACTTTTGCCACGGTCTGAAATGAGTCACCTATTAACAGATTACAGCTATATTCATTAGCTTTGCATCTGTGGAAATCACAGGGGTCAGCACACCCGAACTGCAAGTGATGAGTTTCACCCTGGGAAAGCCACCTTCCCGATAAAGGTGCCTTCCTGGGACAAGAGAGGTTTGGCTGGGGGGAGGGTGAGCAGGTGTGAACTCAGCACCAGCCCAGGGTGAGACCTCAGGCTGTGGTGTCAGTGCAGGGTTTAGCACGGTGCTGCCCAAACGTGGCTCACACTGACCCAGACCTGCTGAGCCTGGCTTGACCCAGCTGATCGTTCCAGATATATTCTGATGTGTCTGCACCGTGCTTGACTCATTTGCCACTGTGGGACAAATGCAAATGAACTACACAAAACACAGCTCGGTTTTCCTTGCCTCTTTATCGTGAGGATCAGTTTCCTCCAACGAGTTTATGGTTGTTCCAATTAACAGCTACACGGCTGACAAATACTCCTCATCAAGTCATTAGTGCTTAAGCTCACAAGCCCTGTAATTTCAACAGCAAGATTTTAAACCCCAAAACTCTACTAGCACTAAACTTTCTGCATGGCTTCAGACAGTTAGAAATCTCCATTACCTTTGACAACAGCAAGTCTAGGAATGTAAGCATGTCAAAGTAAGGATACCAAAGTCGTATGGTTTTCATCACAATAGTAACTTATATATAAGTTTAACACATCAAAACAAGATTGTATACTGCCTTCCCATATTTCATTTTGAATAAAACACTCAAACAGTGAGATTAAACCATGCTATGGCTTTTAAAGCTCTGGACAACACACTTTTAGGCAACACCTAAAGAGAAGGAGTTTCTGCAGAACAACTTGGAAGCACTTCTTACCTCCTGCCCAGGGGTTGGACTGGCTGGCAGCACAAGGCTTTAATTACAGTATTTCCATCTACTTCCTTCTCAGACCAGGGGAAACACAGCAGACAGACTGTCACTCCAATCAGTTTTTGAAACACAGCAATACCACAAAGCCTTTGTTTAATTCTTCCCTTTTATGAAATGCATGAGGAAATACACAGCACATGAAATTGAGCTCACAAATTGGAACTTTTCACTGGTCCTATCTAAGTTCACAAGCATAAAGATACAGTACATACATATTTTATCAGAAGTGGGAAACAGTATCTTATTGCTTAAAAAAAAGGTTTAGTAGTGTCTGAAGCCACAGGTGAGATAGAGTTGGCTAACACTCAGTGAGTTTATTCTTCAAGTGTGCACACATGTGTGCATGTCCACACACAAGCACATTGGTAATCAGGGCCAAAATTCAAAGCTTGTATCTCAGATGAGCTTTGCCTTTTTCTCATGTCTGGGTGCTCGCCTATGCCAACCAATTTTCTCATTTGTAAGTATTATGTTCATAAATATTACATTTTTAATTTGAAGAAACAAGCATGTATGAGAAAAAAACCAATATTTTATACTCTACTCCACTGCTGCAACATGGGGAACAAATAAATTGACTTATCCTTGTGAAGACTTACTACTTGAGTTCAGATTTCTGATAGACAGCAATTAAAAGCTAAATTTCTCATAATGTGTTAATATTAAAGAAATACAAAATCTATAAACAAACAACATTCCTATCAACACAGAAATACTTTTTTTTTTTGTTTTAATCTTACATAGTTAATGTGCAAATTCCTGAAAGCAATATATCCTTTTATAAGACATAAGCCATCTGGATGCAGAATTTGGGTACATAGTGAATACATAATTCATGTTTACAAATAAATGTGACACAAATCTCTGTTATTTATGCTTAAATCAAGATCCAGTTAGGCATGCAACATGTAAACTGATGATCAGTGACATACAGCTCCTATTGTCACTTCTTAGGACCTTTGTACAGTTCTGACATTATAAGCAGCAGGTGCAAGGAAAAAAGCACAGAAGTAATTAACATAAAATTATATTACATTATGCCATCACCCAACAGGTGTACTAGCAGGTGATCTTTCTAATTATAATGCACTCCAACATTTTCAGGGCTATTATGCCTTCTACATAAAAACCTGTGAATACAAACCATTTTTACCTCATTGCACAGAGGCTAAAAGCCATGGCACAGTAATTAGAACATCCAGTACTAATTCTCTGAATGCTCTTCTTGTACACTTCGGGGGAAAAAATCAAATGCAGGAAGATTAAAGTAAGCACCTATTTTAATATATTCAGGCCTTTAAACTAATCCATCTGATTTCTTTTCAGCAGGGCTGAGAACCTACAGCTCCTATTGTATCCGGGCCAGAGCCAAGAGTTTTTTACAGCCTCTGGGAGAAAAATAAAGATGTAATGAAGGGAAAAGGAAGTTGAACCAGAGCTCTAGTTCAACTCTACCCTGATGTTCTGAGGTGTTACTGAAGTCCAACTGATTTTATATATATATTCTTCAAGAAAACCAAAATTTTCAAGAAATAAAGGAAAATACTTTGCAATAGCAATAATAACATCTTTAACAACAACAACAACATATTTCCCTGCCCCTGTCTTGTAAGGAAACAAGTCTTAAGGAAGATAGCTGGAAGTACTTCAGCCTTAGAAACTGAATTTCACAGCTGAATTTCAGCACATGGGATTCAATCTGAAAACTGCTGGGATACCATGACAGATAGAAAATTAGATATATCTGATATGTGAGTAAGTCCAAGGTAAGTTGTTCACTTAAAAAAATTTGCATTTGTGAAAAAAACCCCGAAGACTAAGGGAAGCTCACAGATTTCTTTCACAGCTTTTAAAAATGGACAATTTAACTGGCAACCTTCCAACTTCATGAACCCTCATTTTATAATTATACTACCATAGGATTAGCTTCATTTTGTTATTTTATTACTGAGTCAAGTGGTTCCTTTACACCCCACACGTCTACCACCGGTGCTATTTTTGACTGATGCCATACATACAGTTGATGAGAACTCAGGACAACAATAGCCACCAAAACTTTCTGGAAACCTCCAAAAGCTGCTGCCAGAATTTAAACCAAACTTTTTGCAAAACAAACATGACGTTACTGAACGCCAAGCACAAATGCAGAAATTTGTGTAGTGATGAGAGGAAGAAACTCACCACACAGGCTGCAAACAATACAGATTCTTTTCAGAATGATCCCTCCTCTGTCTACACAGCAACATGAACCATCTGCATTTAAATTCACTTCCTGTCTGGCATTTCTCTGTAATAGGAACAGATATTTCTGATTTTCAAAGTGTGATTCCTCTGTCCTCCTCCAGTCAAGTCCCTGTAAATATGTTTGTGTTTCTCATTATCTGCCCCCAGTCTAGCCTCCTTCATTCACCCACACCATACTGTCCTCCTGCTGCTGGAACAATTTGTTCCAAAGACTCTCATCCAACTGGTGTAAACTCCCCAACTCCTGGCTTCTTTCCTGATTCCTCATTGACTCCACAGCTACTCTGTGGATCATTCAAGGTAATTAAGCCTGAGATCTGCTTAATTCAGTGTGTGACTTCTATGTGATGAGTATTAAGTCACTGGAGCTTTGACAGAGCTTAATAATGGGGTCCAGTGGGTTACTTGCATGTGTGTGAATTACCTGTGGCAGTACTGGGGTCACACTTTCCAGGTTAGCTGGCAAACACTAAAAAGAAATCCCCCAAACCACTGCTACAAACCCTGATAATAGATGAGGGAAGCCCCTGCTACCTTCAGATTACCTCTAATCTACACGGTTCCCACTGCTTGAGCACAAGGTTGATTGCAGTCTAGGTACTTTCCTCATTTCCTTACAGAGAATTCTCCACCACAATGAATGTACTTTCCCCAGGTCCATTTAATTCTCAGCCTATGGTTCTTCTCTGCATTCTTCCTTCATCTCTTCTTCCGTTCAAGGTTTTTCTATTCCATTTTTCCCCACAGTCTATTCTCCATATGGATTGTCTATGCTCTATCTTTCTTAATCCATTAGGCACAGAACTGTACTGACCTCCCTAGCCAAAACCATTTCTCCCTTCACATTTGATGTGTCTTCCGCATTTCATGCCCTTCTGTCAGGTCTAGCTCAACTCCTGCTTCTATTCCAGGCAGGCAATTTCCTTCTCAGGACCATGATTCCAGAAAGGGGTGTCATTAGGAATACAAGATAACTCCTTGCTTTCAGATGAAAGGCTGTGACGACACCAATACGGACAGGAGGTGAATGACAATGCAGAATCACGCAATATTCTGAGTTGGAAGGGACTCACAAGGATCATCAAGTTCAACTCCTAGTTTTGAGATAGGGGAGGCATTGTGGAAGATAAATTGTATCAGTAATGGAATGCCTCTACAAAAAAGGCAAGCAACAAACTACAGTGTATGAAGAATGATCTGTAAGACTAGGGAGATAATGCTTCCACTCCATCTAGAAAAGTTCCCACAAAAGTACTGTGCTCAACTTTGGGCACTAAGTTTTTAAGAAATATGCAGACCAGATGGAAAGAAGGCAGAGGACAGCAGAAGGAATGATCAGATATCTAGAAAACATGATCTATAGAGAAGGACTAAATCAACTAAAATAGTTTTACACAGGCGAAAATAAAATAAAGGGAACATGTTTTAACAAATAGGTGAAAGGTGCAGAAGTACTTCATGTCCACTGTGGACAAAGTAGTAAGTGTCAGTCTTGAAGTAAAAAAAAGGGAAATTTAGGCAAGACACGAGGGAAAGGTTGGTCATGGTACAGACAGATAAGACTCTTCAGACAGAATGCCAAACCCCTCCAAGAGAAGCCATGGAATGATCAGATTTGAGGGAAATGATGCACATTTGTCAGTCCAGCTGAGGCTGATCTTTGGAAGAGGAGCAGTCTAGAGAGAGCTCCCCAAAACTGACCTGAGGCACTGGATCAATAAATAATGCAGAGCAACTATTACACAGATTGCTGGGATGGCAGATAAAAGTCAGGATGTGCTGTAATTTAAACGGCATGCATATGCATTAATGGAATGCTTTATGCCTGTGCTTTGTATTGACAGTCACATCATGAAACAGCAGCATAAACCATTTGGAAAAACCTGCTACACTTGGAAAAAGCCCAGAAATTCTTACATGTAATATAGCTATTACGGAAAAAATGTCTTTAGCAGACCATAAGGGAGTCGATTACTTCCTGTCTTTGCATCAAATCCTCAAGGATCAGAAAGATATGCCAGTCCTTGGCTGGAGGAAGAACAGCACACTCCTAATAGGAACACTGTAACATTTAGAATAAAATCCTAATATAGAGCATGGGAAATCAAATAAAAAAACTGTAAAATACCATATTTGAGGCTTCAGCCTTTCCCATTAATTTAAATATTTAAATACTATACAGGCCCTTCTGACTTCAGCATGGATCTCCATGGGCAGAAAGCTGTGTCCACATGGACAATTGAAGATTATGAGCCCTTTGCAAAAGTCTCAACAAAGAAACCCCCAGTTGTTACACTCTTCACAAATTGGTGCAACTACAAAAAAAAAGGCAAATGAATGAACAACCACCTGTAACATACAAAGACATTTATCAAGACCAGAACATACAGAGTTTTAGGCAGATATAAATCATTAATATTGAGTCAAACTTTTACACTGAAGCTACAACCTTCTACAGAAATTGTATTCTACCTTTCCTATTTTGCATTTGTATGCATATACATATGTACATATACATATGTATATGTCTGCATGCTACAGCCTGTCAGTGTCACCCAACCTATGAAATTCTATAGACAGCTTTTGCTCATAAATCTAGAAGACACTTTTTCTTTCAGCAGAACAAACCCTTAATCTGGTTTCAATGAGTTGTAAAAGACAGCTCCTGTGATTCACCCCCTCCCCTCAACAGAAGCACTGCTTGTTAATCCAGCAGGAAATAACATTTGCCAGGATTGACAGCTGTGGATTTGTATTCAATTCCCAAATTAAAAACCAATGACAGGGCCTAGTTCAATGGAGATGTCAAGTAAAATAAAGAAAGTAAAAAACCTGCTGCTTTCTTTGTAAAATACAAACATACATACATTTTGGATAACAATACTAAGAGCTGGGAATGAGATATAATAGGATTAAAGCTGTGTGCAAAGTTTCTCTTAAGTTTTTTTTTCACCAACTCACATTTTGTATTTTTTCACTTACATATTAATATTTCCCCTTACTCCTAATAAATGTTTTAAAATATGTTAAAAACTATTTCAGTAACTATTAGAAACCCTGCAAAAATACAATGTAATAATTTTCATAGTCAAATCAGCAACATCTTCATATATAACAATAATTATTGTCCAATTCAAAAAAGATTTAATTATACAACAAATATTTTGAAGAGATCTAATGGCACAGGTTCTCATGATTCTGCAAAATCATGTTAAAGGTTAATCAGAGAGCACCTTGGGCAGTTTCTATTGTTAATCTGAATAATAAGAATCAGAGATGGAAAACACCTGATACAGTAAAGATGGGCTGTTTTCTAGTGCTGTAACAAACTGATCTGAAGAGCCCAATGCAACCTGCCCCTGTTCTAAGAGTCTTTGGAATAAGTCACAATGGCATGATTCTTCCTGGGGATTTAATCCCATAATTATAATATTGATTATATGATATTTGTAATTCCTTACATTTCTGAAAAGACTCCTGTCACTTTTGTTGAAAACTACAGCTTTTTCTTTGTATTTTTTTGGTAGTTTTTGTAGAAAACTACAGCTTTCTTGTACCTTCAGATGTCCATGTTCCTCCAACACACTGCTTAAATAAAGGAAGAGGGAACATTCAGGCCACTCCAGCAATCTGTGAAACAATGAAATGCAAAGGGTTTTAACTTACTGCTATTTACCTGTAAGAAGTGATCTTCCTGAGGTCTGCAATGGACACACGATAGCCACACTCCTCCAAGATTTCCTCACAAGCAATTTCTTCTAAAGAAAGGCCTGGCTTGTCCACAATGCCAGCACAGAGCTCATAGGTCACTCCAACCACAGCAGGTAAGGGATTCTCCAGGGAAGGGAAGCTTTCCTTGTCCTGATTCTGAAAGACTTGAGGATGATGCCTTTCTACTTCACACATGTAAACAGCTTTAAAAAAAACACAAAACACAAAAGAAAAAGGAACAAGGGGCCGTATGTTAGTTTATTCATATTAAATAGAAAAAAGGGTGGTACACAAATTTTGCCTGGAAATTAACAACCACGAGAGTACTTGAGGGTAACAAGGAATTCAGCTGTGTTATCTGAACAGCTAAAATAATGACACACAAAACTGGAATTTTAAAGAACAAAGGTTCTCCTGCCATGTCCGTAAAATTCCTCTTTAAACTCTATTTGTGCTTACATCATCTGAAACAAATTCATGCACACCTTAAAATAAATAAAAATTGAAAAAGGAAGGTAGTTCATCCAAGAAATCTAAGTGCCAGAAAGTACCATACAGTTTCCATTTGTTGGGCAATACGGATATTGGGATTTAATTTAAACTATGCAGTTATCTTGCAGGAAAGTTGGGTTGTACATAAAGTACCATGTGCACAATGATGACTCTTTCAGCCTGTCAACTCAGCTGTTATTTAGAAAGGGTATGAAAAGCATTTATGTTTGTTAGGAAAAAAAAAATCCTCTTTTGAATATATAGTTCCTTGCACAAATTCCTGTGCGGAGTCTGAAAAAAGTTCTTGAATTAATCTACAAACAGCTGCCACTCTAATGCACTCCTAAAGAAAGTGCAAATGTCAGATTTTAGTCCTTATTTAAGCCAAACCTCTCACTGATGTCAACAGAAATTTTGCCTGAGTGAGAACTGCAGGACTGGATGTCAACACACAAAGAGTCCTTACTGACAGATCATTGTAACTTTAATATACAGGTATAATTCCACTTGTCTTTTCCTGACGTCTATCCCCTTGCTTTCATGAAAGGTTACCAAGAGAGTGTTATAGACAACCCTGAATAAAACTATTTTAAACTTTGAACCTATTTTTATTCCATTAAAATATTTTACATGCATATTTCACATACACAACATGGTTTTCAAATAATTTGGTCTTTTATTTCCCATTCTAAATCTTGCAGAATTGATATAGAAGAACTCAGGTCTAACAGGCAATGTTTTTCAGAGTCTACACCCCAGAAATTTGTGCCTGGGCTCCTTCTGCAAAGTTTGTTTTTGACACCTCAGAAGTGTGGAATAGCAAGATCAGCACTTGAAAGGGAGAAGTCCAGATCAGTCCAGTGTCCAAAATCTAATCTTTCTCCAGAAGTTAAAACTTTAAAGCTGCTTGTCTTAGGTACATCCAGGTCTTTGCGATTCAAACAGGCACAGATAGGAGTTTCCATTTCTTACTTGAGAGACATAACTTAAGAGCTCACTTTTCTTTTTAAAGCACAGCATGAAGCCAGAAAAAAAAATATTCCCTGCCAGCTCTAAGGGACAGCTCCTTGAAGGGTGTCTATTGTCATTATTCCAAAAACTTCAAAAAGCTAGGAAAATTACCATAAATGACAACCACATCCAAGATTTCTCTGAGATGAGCCAAATCCTCTGAAAGTTTTATTTCATTTTTAGTACTGACATACCCATATCACATAATTAAAAAAGAAACAACACATGCATCCCATTAAAGGCTTTGGGCATTAAAACAGGATGCAGGTAAGAGTGTGGGCTACAGAAATATGACACTGAGACCTAAGACTATTACAAGTCTTTTGTATCCCTGAAACCCATCCTGTCATTCCATAAGGCACCTGCCATTCTCCTTCTCCCTCAGCACAACTGGGCTCCACGTAGATCAAAACCTACATTCCCAGAAGGACTTAATCCAGCAGTCCTCTTCAGAGCAAAGTCTTGAGATATGGCCACACTTAGAGCCCAGGAACAGCTTTTCTCTGGAGATAAGGAAGAAAATAAGCAGTACCAGCCACTTCTGTAAGAGCCCAAATATTAGAGCATTCACCGAGGAGTCTGATTATGAATTTAATATCACCTGGCTTGCAAAGGTTCAAACTCAATTTATCTCCCACTGATAAGCAAAGCCTAGAAAGCCAAGCTGCCTGCTAATATCAGGGAACATACAATCTCCCATACCTCTCTTGAAGGTGCAAAACCGATTGCACAAGTGATGCACTGGGTGATAAAGAACCCGCTGGAAAAGCAGTGTGTGACCTCCTGGCTAAAGCACACTCTTCAGAGGGAAGCCTGTGACCCTCCTCTTCCTCATCACAGGTTGTCATCTTACTGGAAATCCACAAAGTGTTTGGAAAGCAGAAGCCCCAGAACAGTCACCCACCCACCCACTTGTCCCATGTCCATTGTTCCCTTGTTTTCTAATGCTTCCTTAACCAGGAACTGCAACTTCATTATTTCTTAATCACCAGACAGATATGTGCCATGAGTGGCAGCACAGTGAGGAATCAACCTGTGCCAGGAGAACTCCTGGTTGGACATCAGGAAGAATGACAACAGAAAGGGTTGTCAGGCATTGAAAAAGGCTTCCCAAGGAAGTGGTGGAATCAACTTCTGGACTAATTAGCCTGGAGTCACTCAGCTGTAAGAAGCCTCAGAGGGGAAATTGCAGTAGAACTGATGTTCTCACCTTCCTTTCTGTAAGGTGGGACAATGGATAGATGGCTCAACCAAACTGAGCAAATAAGATCCCAACTGTTATTAAAAGCAGCCTTTGTAGGTGATACATACAAGGACTTGTTTGCTATCCCTAAATAGAAGAAAACAATAGTAGGGACTAAGGAGGCCAGTGGGGTTTGGCTGTTTGGGGAAGGTGCTGGCTCCTCTCTAAACTTCTGACAGCACCAGAGTTTCATACCTCCTGAAACGGAACATGGCTTATGATGAAATCTTTGATACCATTTATTTTAAGTCAGTGGAAAAACAAACATCACAATCCACTGAAAGGTCACTCCACTTACAGTGAATAAACCAGAGCACATGTTCACAGATCCCAACCCCAGCCCTTCCCAGGAATATATAATTTTATTATATTTGAAAATGTGTGGTCAATTGCCTACCAAAATTAACATTGACTAATACCTTTGTAAACTATTCACAGGTGAGGAACATATACAGAGACAGATATTTAACTTTCTTCTCTCTTCTCCTCCCAAATGTGTGATTTCACGATCATTCAAGATGACCTAAACTCAGAGCACACTGTTTGCCTCACTGGTTGTGTGCTCCTGCCACTCTTCCAGTCAGCACAAACTCCTTCAGGCCAGTCAGGTCAGCTGATGATCCTCAAAACCTCCTGTTTGCAGCCATTCTGCTGTGGCTGTATAAAGGTTGGTGCTGCCAAAGGGAATGGGGTGGGAATATATGGGCAAGGAGGGCTGAGTGCCTTTACAAGCAGCACAGACATCAGTGGGAAAAGCTGCTCCTGACAGCACAGCCCAGGGAAAGGCAGCACACATGGCACCAGCACATGTGCAGGGGATGTGCCTGGTGAGCGAGTGGCAGCTGTTCACTCACAGCAACCAGGGATCACCTTCCTGGTGGGACCCTGGTAGGATCTGGCAATGAGAAAAGCCTCAGCCTTTGTCTCTGCTTTGTGGAACAGGCACCAGGGCAGACAATAACCACAGACAGGAGATATAAATGTAGGGATGTGAGCAATGTCAGGCATGGTTGTGATCACTGAACTGCTGTGGGGTGTCTGGCTGACCACTGTGCCTAAGGCCAGGTGTCTGAGCAGCTCCAGCCTCTGGAATGGTTTAACTCCAGAAACAGCCCAGTCTTCTGAGGCTGATTTGACACTTCCACACAGATAATGCAATGGATGTGTTGCTGCCCAGCATATATATATATATATACACACACACATATGCACACATATGAAAGTTTCTCCCCAAAACTGCCTCAAAGAGAGCAACAGCTATATGAGCCATTTATTTGCTGGCAAATAAAAGACATTGGATTAGTGATGAACAAATAACCAAACACTTTATCCAAGTCAATTAGCACTTTGTGAGAAGGATGCACTGTCACTGTAACACTGCTGCACAGCACTGGAGAGGCTGTAATCACTGTCAGTAAGAAAGGGCAGTGTGACATAACCCTAGAAAGTTTCCTGTAAAGTCTACCATGAAAAGTCTTGAAATGGTCTCTTAGCAACAGTCAGTGAAATTCCTTGTGATTTCTTTGAATTAACATGCAGAGAATATGCTTTTTGGTTTTAACTTTCAGAAAGTAAATATTGCTTTGAGTTGAAATAATTTATATAAAAACTCGGGGAAAAAAAGTATATTAACCTAAAATAATAATAATAACTGATAAAATGAAAATGTCCACATACTGATGAAAAAGCATACAGTCCTGAATTTCCCTCATTTTAAATTCCCAACTATACAATGCATAAGAAGATACTAAAATTAAAAAAAAAAAGAATATTTAAGACTAAACAAAACAAAAATACTGTGTTTCTGTACAAGTAGGTCAAAAAGGAACTTCAAATTAAAGGAATTTCTTGCACCATCATTGTAGAGCTGTGTGTAATTTCATCCAAAAAAAGGAAAATAAGCATCCCAAAAGGCAGAACGTAAGGCTACCCTGATCATTCGTTTTATCTGTAATGGAAATTTCCCTGGTTAGAAATTCTGACTGACTGAAAAGGATGGGCTATCATACAAAGAAACAGAATACAGAACAAAGATTTTATCACCACAGATGCACCAACTTTTAACTGCTAAAGCCTTGAAAGCTTGCTTCACTAGAGAGCAAAAGTAAATCTAAAAAAGAGGATTACCTGGGCGGAACTGCTTCACCACAACAAAGCACTGCCGAGAAGTATTAAAGATCAGGATTGACACACTGAGGAGGAAGAGAAAAAACCAAAAGATCAATCCTTTATGAAGGATTAATGCAGAACTATTAAACTTACATCTTGTGAATTTAATTTCAACTACACAAATACATGTAAAATTTACTGTTAAAGCCATAACACAACAAGGTCCTTGTCCAAAATCCACCTAGAGGGACACATAGTGGGTCATGTTCCCAAAGCCAATGAGAATTTGCCCAAAATTAAGTCCCTATTGTCTCCTGGCATGCAAAATAAGCACCAATCAATTCCTTCTTCCCAACAGGAAATACATGCCCCCTCCTCACCTTCCAGCCCAGATAGCAAAAAATCCCTAAAAATAGAAACATTTTCTCCTCTTATATCAGTCTGAAATTAGGATATTCAAAAACTCAGGCACAATCTAGTCTTATTCAGAGCCAGTGACTTCTGTATCAGCACAGAGCATCACCTATCTGTAGCTACTTGCTGAGCACAGGTTTCAAGAGACACCATCCAAGTACAATTTTGTACAAATTTAAACCAGTAGTTTCAACTGCTACATCCAATGATTCCTTGGTAGCTTGCAATACATGTCATGGGGACACCTGATGGGCTGAATATTTGGAGATGCTCTGGAAGTGTGCAGTACTGGTGTTCTCTGCTCACTTAACACACTCTCAGGTTTTACTAGTTTAAGAAACTGCAGACAAAAGTTTTTCTCCTTAGTTGGTAGCCCACTGGCACCTGAAAAAACAAATGTATATTTTGCTCATTACCACGGCAGCATTCTCTCATTTTTTCTGCCTCACTGTATGCAATCGAGACGTTAATTCATTATTCTATGAATTCTACAATAGATTAGACTCACAATGGCATATTTGAAGGGCTGAGTCAAACTTTCAACTTTCCTTGTAAAAGAGCTGCATATTTATTTTCACTATTTAACAATGAAGTCTCAAGCTGCCAAAGAAAATACTATCTGATGATTATTAAAAATAATGTTAATGTTTATTATAATAATATATAAAAACCAAAACAGAAGGGAGAAGTCCAGATGTTAGCATTTATATTCATGGTTGCTATTCTCAAAGACCTGTACTGCATATTGATGGCTTCCTGCCCTGGGAGATGCCATTTGCAGGCAATTTTAAAGCAAAGGTTTTAGCCTGCAGAGAGGCTGGAGGAGAACATTCACTCTATTTACTGGCACAGGGGTTCTTTCTGGAATATCCAAGAGTTTGTCTAGGTTGCTGGAAGAAATGAAGTTAAACCACAGACCATAACATTTTTAATGCTACTTAAATATTATTTTTTTATTCTTTGATATTTTTTTTCCTCTTTATGACTGCTCCTCTTCCCAAAGCAGCACTGTCTGAGGGCAGACACTGCACTAAATAAAAGGGGAAAAGGAATTACTGCTACTGAACCTTTGTTGTTTTGTCCATGGGCACTGCCTGAAACTGGAGACAGCAGCAGCCTAAAGCTGCTGATGAAGAGAAAAGAAGTTTCCTGAAGCAGATGGTTGCCCTTTACCTTTCTTTACATCCACCACCCCAGGCCCAGTCTTTCCTTTGGCTTGCCTTCTTCAGCACGTCTCATTAAATAACTCATATAAACTCATTAAAAATGGCTCAGCTATTAGACATTATTTTTTCCTAGGAGTCAATCACTTGAGATTTTTATGGAACAGATGGGAAAATTAAAAACAATCTGTCAGAATTAAGGAACAAGATCAAATTAGCTGGAAAGGAGTAGCAGCAAGTTATTACAATTGTCTGCTTCTCACACCATCTTGAGATGAGAGGGTACAGAAGTGGCACAAATCTGTAGAACTTTCTATTTAATTACTTCTAATTTTCTGAGAGACTGACAAAATTTTGAGCAGAAATTTACATTTTTTAACAAACCACAACACACACAAGTTTTAATATTTCCTGTCAGAGTTGGAGAGTCATGGAAAAGAAAGTTCAGAATTGAAACTTCTTAAGAGGGGTGTAACATTGGGAATGACATGTTTCTTTGTTCACAAGAAACAACACAACATGAAATATTTCCACAGATCACCAGGTGTGTCACTTTGAAAACCCCCGGAAGGTTGGATTCAGGACAGTTATTTCGGCATTACACAAAGACAGTTCAACTGAGCTAAGTGGAGGAGCTTCAGTTTTCAAAGTTTGCAATGACCCAAATATGTGGGTTCAGATGTTTGGTCTGGCCTATAAGGAAAACATTTATTGTCTGCACTTTTAAACCATCATACAAAGAATTCACTACAAGATTAATTTAAGATTGCTATTTTTACCCATGATACAGGCTACCAGAAAGAACTACTACAAATCCATTAACAGGACCATCTTTCAGTGATATCACACCAGGGGGTATTACAGAGGTATTTGATGTTTCAAGGCAATTCCCTTTAAAATATTACAACCAGACCTATTTCAGGGTATTATATATACAGCTTTAAAGTGAAGAGTAAACATGTAAAATAAAAATTAAAACATCTGCAAGGACTTTTGTGAGCATCTCCATAAGTAAAAGATACAGAAGATAAATGAAGACAAAGCTGTACATTTGGGAAAAAACACAGAGAAGCACTGGAAAAGAAAAAAAAAAAAAAAAAAAGCCCAGCCCCATTTCCTAAAAAAAGAAAATATTCCTAGGCAAGGATTTAATCTAAAATGGATATCAAAGTTCCTAATGTAGCAACAGGCTTCATGTACCCATGTCTCAAACAGGAGCACAAGACCACTTTTTTGTTATATTTTACAAAGGAAAAGAACACCCAGATATAAAAGGATCATGATAAATCCCAAGCTTCCATCCACGCCTTAAAACAAGCTATAACACCTCTACACTCAGAAAGCACTGTCTCAGCTTAGACCTGCTAATCTTTACAGTTTTTGTGGCATATTACCACTTTTACCATATTCCATAGGTGTGTATATTTTCTGGCTATTCCCTCAGCAGGTGACTCTGAGGGAAATCAGAGGTGTAAAAGGAGAGGTCAGGATGCAAATGCCACTGACCAGTGAAGGAAACTTGGCTCCTCCACCCCACATTTGTCACTAGCTGCATGAGGGACAACAACCAGAGAAAGAACTTATTAAGAGATGACAGGGTGTGTGCAGTGTCTCCCAGGGCTGGTGAAGACCATAGACCAGCTCAGCCTTCAGCCCAACCCGTCCTCAACTTCCCACTGCAGTTGCTCCCAATCACTTTATACATACAATAAATCTCACTCTAATTACAGTAGGTTTTCCCAAAGAAAGCATGCATGTAAAGAGCTTACTGTGCAATGATGTAGAATATTGTTCTTTCTAGAAATATAGGAAAAATTGGAGTAGGTTTAAAATATTTTAAGAAAGATATGTGCCTAAAATGTTACCTACAAAGAGAAGAAAACCTGTACTTGAGCTATTATTGTACTCAAGTTTGCAGTTGAAGTGTGTCTGGTCTTGGCACCTAACACAATATTTTGTGAAAGGGATTCCAAGTATTCAGCCAAGGCTCTCACGTAGCATTTAACCATTTAAACTTCAAAAATATCCTGACTGAAATCGGAGTTAGGATTCTCAGATGGATATTTGACTTCCCTAAAATGTCTAAGTCAATGAGCAAAAATTACAGACAGCTGACCCAAGGATATTGCAACATAAAATGCAGAACCTTAATTCCTCCTCCACCTTTAAGGCTCTTATCAACAGAGGAACTATCCACCTGAAAGCACCTCCTAGAAGAGTTCAGAAAATGACTCTGTTGTGTGCCATAGAAAACTACTTCTATATTTTTCCTTCCCCCAACATAGTACATCTCTGTATTAACTGAAATTACAGTAACTGATGTTCTGTGATATTCCAGCTCAGCAGACATTTAGCTAGAAATACTACAACTTCACACTCTCAGACCTGAGAAAGGAGGGTGGTGCTGTTTCATGGAGCAACACAAGACACACAGCATTTGACCACAGCAGTTCTGAGGTAGGGGACAGATGAAAACTGGCATCCTGTTAAAATATGCACACACACATATGGACCACACAAAGTTAATTCTTTTGAAATACATCCTAGCCATTAAGATCAGCAAATGAACTTTGCCACAGCTTCTTTAAACATGTACTTCTGGAGCTCTAATACCTGAAGGAAGCGTTTTGGGGATTAGGGGGCTTTGTTTTTTGGTTTGAGTTTTTTTGTGGTTGTGTTTTTGGTTTGGTTTTGGTTTTGTTTTTTTGTTTTGGTTTTTTTTTTTTTTTTGTCTGAAAGTGTTGGTTTTTTGTTTTTGTTTCTTTTCATTATAGTTTATTTTTTCAGGTAGTCATCAATTTGGTAATGTCTTCATGATTTGACAGTTGTTAACCTAGGCTGAAGTTAATCCACAAGCAACTGCTGATACTTACTACTTGCTTGAGACAAACTTTGAAAATCCTTTAATAAATAAAGATTGATTCAGCCATTCTTTATTCTTAGATGTGGCCTTAATGATGACTTTGCAAATGTGAATTTGTAAAAGTGAAAAAAACCCAAAGACTCTCCTGTACTTCTGTCAGTAAACTAAGACTCTCAAGGCTGGAGATGAGGATTTTTAATGACCATCTTGTAGTAATAACTAACATACTAATATGTTAAGTATTTGATGAGGTAACACAGGCAAAGAAACTGACCTTTCTTAAATCCTTGTAAGAGCAACTCAGGAGCTGCTTGTGTCAAGCATGGGTATGTGTGTGACACACAAATTGTGATCAGAAATGAATAATGGAAGATAAAGCACATAAAAAAAGACTGGCATTAACATTGAAAGCCAGGACTTCTCAGCTATTAACCTCAACCACTTTCACCTACTTTTAAAGGTTAAAAAGTATCTCAAAATTAGTTTAAAGCCTGAATTACTGGTAAGTGCTGCCTACAAAAATAATCTCAGCTTCATGGGGGAGATTTTAGGAACTAATGATGTATGATTTTTAAAAAACCACAACAAACAAACCAAACCAAACTACCAAAATCCCTGCAATACTATTAATACAGAGTCTGCAGCATTTCAGTCACTATTCCCAAAGAAGACAAAGAAAAAAGAATGGCAGATTCCAAAAGGAGACACAAAAATGGCATGCAGGAATAAAAGCAAGTAAGTGATTTAATCAGTCCCCTTGACTCTCAACAGATATTTGGTTTTAAAAATCCCTTTGATAAAATCAGAAGAAAATAATCAAATGTAGTGTGCAACCACAGAAGTATTTAGAGATGTATTCATCTCTGCTGGAGAGCATGTGAATATAAAACATACATTTCATATTTTTGCCCACATAACTCATAAAGGAGAAAATGTCAAGATTTATGAACCATGTTAGATGAAAAGTATGAAAATAAATAAATAAATAAATAAATAATTTAGAAGTCCCATAATTGTTTTTGCTTTAAAGTATAATTTTTTTCTTCTTGAATGTATATTAACTTTGCTTTCTTTGTTCATAGAGGGTTGACAAATTGATTATTCATAGTTTTCCATGCCAAGACTGTAATGCCATCTAGTCTTTTTAAAACACTGTGTTCAAGAAACACCTCAGATCAGGATAAAAGTATTTTCATAGAATGTTAAGGGCTTGAAATGGACCTTAAAAATCCTTAAAGATCTACTCTCAACTCCCCCTGCCACGGGCAGGGACATCTACCACCAGACCAGGTTGTTCAAGGTATTATCCAACCTGGCTTTAAACACTTCCAGGGTTGGGGCATTCCCTCTCTGGCTTCTCTGAGGGCTCCCTTCAGATCCTGGGAGGTGCTGGGAGGTCTCAACACAACCACGTTCATGTTTGTCAACACATGTCCCCTTCTTGTTAGAATCCAAAATGACCATGCTTTCAATTTTAAAGTGACAATCAAAAACTACCTAAACTTGTTTGAGAGCCAGCATTCATAAGGAATTCTCTAGGGGGAGTCATCCTTCAGGATGGTCTACTTCATCTTGTTTCAAACTCATTTTTGATGTCCTTAAGAAAAAATTGTACGTAGTCCCTGTGCCACTTCTGCATTCAAGTTAACCACCCATTTCACAGCTGGACTTGTCCCTGAAAACTCCTAATGTGGTGCCTAAAACGCTGTCTTCTTCCTTTTATCAGCACAGCACTCAGAACTTAAGGCAGAGAAAGCAGCCCCTTCATTTTCAGAACAGAGATGTAATAAAGCTGTACCCTTTGATTATTCTCCAGTGCAATTCCTTTAGTTTCCCAGAGCTTTAACTATAATGCAGATAGTCCTGAGATTAAATGTGTGTGCTTGCACAATCTTTACTAGTTCATTTAAAGTCTTCCTTCAAAGCATTTTGCATCTTTCAAAGGCCAACACCAATCCAATTGGCTGCTTAAAATGCAGCCTATTACAAAAGCAAAGCTATAAGCTCCTGACAAAAACATTCACCCTTTCATACTAATCACAGATAAAGTGGATTTGGCAATAGATAATTAGAGACGTCTAAAAGACTTCTGCATTCTGACAAAATTTGAATGCTTTCTCCAATAAAACATAAATATTTAATACTAAATAAACCCAGAATAAAGTGGTGAGCCACGTATGCTTAAGAAAATAAACTTCACTTTGGAAAAAATCAAAAGGAAGATTGGTTTCAGTAAACTGAACTGCAGCAGGAAGTTGTTCATGACACCATAAAGCAGGAAGCATATGTTTGGTTAATCATCAGACCAGCGTAAAAATGAGCTAAGAAGCGGTAACAAACCCATATTATGTTTTAAAACATAATTTATATCAACTTGTAAAATGGCAATTTGTACCCAGCCAGAGAATATGACCAGGACAACTTCTTTGGAATAAACAATTCTCTCACCAACCTATTTTCATATAACAAAGCAAAAAACAGAAAGAAAATTCAACTGCAAAATAAATGAGACATCAAAGCATGCTGCTCTCAATAACATTCCTTAAGTGTCATATTTTGGCCAGTATCCCAGGATACCCTTGGAAATGACACATGGCATCTCAATGGGATTCTTTCAACCAAATATTTTAATAAATAAATTCAGGTTTTATGCTAACTTATTTGATTAAATACAGCTTTGTGGGCATTATGTGCAACAGATGTCAGAGCCTGATGGGCTTTTGTTCCAAATCCTAATTATTTGTGAAACTGCCATTTATAAATGCTATCTCATAGTAAGACCAATAAATAATCCATCTAAAAGGTCTAAGTAGGAGTCCATTCTGTTCTGAAATGGCAAAAGTCAAAGTTTAAAACAACATCAGGTTCCAAGGACAGGTCACAAAACAAAAAGTTCAAGTGTTCTGCACTAAGGTAAAGAAAACCAGCAACTTTGTTTCTTACCTTCTAAAATCCAACTAGAAGTGAATAACACAACATTTTGCCAGGTGTAACTGCACACTCTCAGTACCCTCAGTGAGAAACTGGTAGTTGTTCACATTTTCCCCAATTTTTCCATTTTTAGAATAACGGTTTCAATAGCTTCATCTTTTCCAAGAGGTACTTTCAGCTAAAATTCTAAAAATACAGGCACTCCAATTACAGAACATTTCCTAGCTTTCCCAAGACTATTTTTACCAATCCCAAATGCAGGCCATGATCATGCTACCATCTCTAGGCCATGTACAAACTCCTGGCACCCTTCACACAAAACAGATTTATTTCAAAATCACCTGGAAGCAGTGCAAAGACTTTTCTTGATTTTTGTAACCATAAGAGAATAACCCTTTATTTTACATATTATTGGAAACACTAGAAAATTAAATCCCCAAACCTGTAAAACACCAAGATCTTTCTAATCTGGACAACAGAAACCTGTATTTAGAAATTTATGAGTAACCAGCCAAAATTCTTGTGCACCTGCTTAGTTGTAAGAATTTTCATGGATTCTATTCTTAAAATTAGGCAAATATTTAACTTCCCAATGAAGCAATGATTTCAATAAAGATTTTGCTGCCCTTTTACCCTGTTTCAGTGATACAGCAGAGAAGAGATTATATGCTATAAGGTGCTTTCATATCACATGCTTATAAAGAGGAAATGAGATTCTGAAAATTTGGCTTATGATTTCATGTTTCTCTCTGATAATTTTACAGCATCAAATACATTGATGTTTCTCTCATTCCCATGCTTTTATTTAGACTGGATCCTAAGGTAACAACACAGTAACTCATTTTAAAAGACAGTAAATACACCTGCAGAATTCCTGGCACAAAAGCAGAGGATCTGTCAAGTCTTCACTAAAAAAAACCCAAAAAAATGAACAACAAAAAACACAGCATTAAGTGCATTTTATTTGCAAATATCACATGCAAACAAATAGCGTAATTACTTGGGTTGAAGGAAACTAATAGGCCACTACATTTTTTCCTTCTAATACCAGGAAAATTATCATCATCCTGATAGCATCCTTGATAGACAGATATCAAGCCTAGACCTGAACATTTTCAATGATACTGATTACAAAACATGTCTTCCTGGATTGTCTTACTGCCTATTGGTAAAAACAGTTTATTAGTGTTTAATTTAAAAAATACTTTCCTCACCATACATAATTTCTCATTCTGTCATTGATTACTGATGAAATTAAATGATTCTGGCCTGTTCTGTAGTATTTCATTACATTTTGTGGTAAGTGATATTTTTTCTCCTCAGTCGTGTTATCCTTTGCACAAACATGCCCAGCCTTCATTACCTCCTCTCAGCTATTATTTCCCCAAACTTTTCATCATTTTTGTTTGTTGAACTACCTCCAGTTGATTTTAAACGATGCATTATCTTCTGCACTATCTTTGAAGATAATCAAGAAAATTCCACATCACTGACACCCTGGAGGAGACATTACAAAGGCAGACAAGGTTTACAGAACAACAGCACATCTTTGCATGTAAAAGGCACATGCCACCCAAGAAAAGCTTTTTTTTTTTTTTACCTATAAGGATGTTAAAAACCTGTATTTTAAAGCTACTGTGATAATTCTTGCACAAAGGAAGCATCTGAGTTAAATTTCATGGTGTCTTATAATACACTAGGACATAAACCAGAAAAATACATACAGGATTAAGTTTCCATAAAGCCCAAATGATCTGGCATATGAAATAGGAGAAGGAATTTAATCCACTCCTATAATGTGGTCAGGGCACATGACTTCCACCCTGTCTCCATAGCTGCCTGCTACAGCCACTGAGCCAGAATAGCAACCATGGCTCCTGCAGGTCACTCGCCTGGCTCTGGGGACCATCCCTGGGTGGCTCTCATGGCCAGAGCTGGGATGCAGCCACCTCCTGGAGCAGCTGTTGGGTCACATTCCTCACTGCCCTGGGCAGCCATGCTCCTGATTTCTGCCCTCGGCCAGGTAACTGCAGAGCACAGAGCCTGGATGACTTCACCTTCTCCTCCTGAGTTATGCCCATTTTTGACCTGCCTCAAGAACCTCTTCCTGTTTGCCCCCAGGACTGCCAAGGTGGAGATTGCCTTGGTTTCCTTCACCCTGTAAACTCACTCCTGATGGCAAACTACACTTTTCAGTTGTCTTTGTATTAGATAAAGTGTAAAGTCGTTTTTTTTCCGAGGAAGCAAATTAGATTAGGAACTAATTTATTTTAAATGTGAAACAAATTAATCTCTTTAGTTAACCAAAAAAAAAAAGAGAAAATTTTATAAGGCAGGAATATAATAATAAACTTCATTTTCCTTTCATTAAGAATTTTAAAGTCAGGAGCTACTGCTGAGTCACTGTGACATATTTTAACAGGTAAAACCACAGCATGAATGGGGTACAATGCACGTGTAGAGTAACAAGTTTTTTAGTCCAAAAGCTTTTTACTCATCACATGATATTCTCAGAGTTGAGAGGAACTCGCATAACTCTCTTGCACATAATTCAGTCTACTGAAATTTGTTTTCTTTTAAATGCAGTGAACCTTACAGTGAATTTTTCATACTTTCAAATAGAGAAGTAGGGATAATTTTGTTTTGTCAACTAGGAAAAGGTACAGTTGTGTCCCTGTTCTCAAGGGTTATTACTCAAAGCACAGAAGGGAGCACATGACTGTACACTGACCTTCATCTGTTCCCAAATTATGCCTTTTAAAAGCCTTGAATCTGTTTAAGGGGAGCTGCTGAAACCTGAACCGAATGTGGTCTATTGCTTTATAAAGTAGATGAATGTAGAACTTAAGTATTACATTTCAGGTTCTTACTGTACTAAATATAGCAAAATTAGGATGAGGGAGAATATAACTGTAACCTGAGTCTGGTTTTAGAGAATAACTTTTTGTTACAGGTATCGATGGTTACTCTGTAAAATTCATTATGTTTCTATTTCTAACAGAAAATCACCACAAATTTGCAGAAGAAAAATGTTCTCCTGATAAAGACTTTTATTTTTAAAAGCAGAGTCCTTAAAAAAATTTAACAGCTCTTTAGCCCGCAAATCACACCCCCACAAATTGCTAACCAGTTCTGACAGACCCAAGTCTAAAAAGAATCTTGAAACACACCTTGCATCTAAATTTTCATTGCTTGCACTCTGCTTGATTTTCATCAGGATATGTTTAATAATGACCAAACACATCATCTTGAGTATTAAAGAGAAAATTAATTAGAACACTAAGCAGTGCATAACTGCAGAAAGCACCTTTTGCTGTGTGCCTAACACAACAGGCCAGAATTATGTAACACTTAGGAGCACCACCTCAATAAACTTGTTCAATAATTACAACAGAGAAGAGGTAATCGAGGATTTTTACTTTTCTTCATTCATTTTTAGTAAACTTCAACCTTGTTCCTAATGACGCAATAAAACCTCACAATGAGCTCTGATAATGTTCATTTGCATGTTTCAAAGAAAGTTAACATAAATTTAACTCCACAGCACAAGAACAATAGTAAGCTCAGTATTTTCTAATAGAAAAATGGCTTAGAAATGGAAAAATTTCTTGATAAGTTTGCAAATTTTTGAGTTTTCAGATGGGAACTGTGTCATTAAGCATTTAATATCCTTGTAAAATCATAGAAACCTTCAGGTTGTAAGAGACTTTTGGAGATCATCTGATCCAATCTCCTGTTAAAAGTCAAACTAACTTCTAAGTTAGGCCTGATTTCTCAGAGCCTTGTCCAGTCAAGGTTTGGATTTCTCTAAGGATGGAGATTCCACAGTCATAAATTGCACAATACTATTTTTGTTTTTAAGTGGCAGGGAGGGAGTGGCAATAAGCAATTATTTGTTAAACATAAATTACAGAGGTGACTTCAGGACTGATAACTCTGGTTCTGAATGGTCTTGATCTTAAGTAAGCTCTGGAATCACATAATGTAGACTCATGCCCAGATCTGCAGTAACTAAAAGAAAGAAAAGGAAAAGTAATACCAATTGTGCTATTTTAACTTGTGCTGGAATGACACCAGCCTGCATATGGTAAAATGACCTTGCAATATATAGTGAGATTTTAAAAGATGACTCACACCTAAGGCAAATGAAGTTACTGCTGCAGTGCTTGTGTTTCTGTCTTTGTATAATTTAATCAGCTGTTCATCGGAACAGTTGGAAAGAATACATTTATACAACAATAACTTCACCTCTCTTGGTAAATATTTTCCTGTATCTTCTGATACAAATCTATTAAATATTGGCTTACACTGACCTAATTTGGAATGAGACAGAACATTGGGGTCCCAAAGGAACCCAGCGCACAAGCTCTCAGTTCACTGTCATGCAGCAAGGAAGTCACTTTTAAGCATGTTTACTTGTGCTGACAAAAGAGGATGACAAAAAAAGACATGGGTTAGGCACAATATCTAGTTTTGTATGATTACACAGTTAGTTTTTTTTATTTCTTAATCACAAAATTCATTATACGTATCAATTTTATGTAAATATATTACATATGTGTTCTTTACAGATCAGGCATTCCAACATGCTCAGTTAAGGTAAAAAGCCCTATTACAAAAACTTGTAGCATTTAACAGTCTTACAGTAACTATTCATAACTAACTACTTACTTTCATAAATAGTAAGCTATGAATACTTATGAAAAAGTATTATGGAAAAAGGATCTTAATTGCGGAAAACATCTACAATCTTCCAGACATACACACTAGGAATTCCTGACCAACAGAATATGTGTCCCAGAAACCTTTGCTCTTCTTCAATATTTATCCTTCATTAACAGTAATGAACCTCTAAGACCTCTCTAACTATGGAGTCCTCTAAAATCTTCAGCAACTAGTTAACATGACTTTTCCATATAACAAGCATCACAGCTATTAAAATACAGAAAAACTTAGAGCTTTAATGCATTATAAGCGATTTTGTATCTGACTAATCTATCTGATGACAATTGCCTTCATATTCACAAATAAAATTTATGTAAACCCATTGATTTCCTATGCAGAAAGTTCACATTACTACCTTTGGTATCAGAAGCTGCAATGAATTTCCTTGTGAAAGAGTGTTAGACATTCCGCAGTTCAACAGTAGTCACTAATAAGTTGGGGTGGCAGCTGTTGTACATCTGAAGCTAACAAATGTTATGTGACCAGAGATGACTGGCATGACATGTGGCCGTAGCCTTTTTATAAAGTTATGTTCTCAACTATTTTAAAAATGTCCACAAAAGTCCTTCAGAAATACTGTTCCCAAGAAGTTCATGGAAAACTGATCCTTTAATACTTACCCCACTCGGTTAGTTGCATATATTCACACATTATCACACAGTGATAAACTGAAGCTTAAACAAAAATAGTCAAACAAATTCATCTGGAAATCATGTTCTCAGCACTGTGACTTCAGGCTGGATTCACTTGCTTGAATGGGCATATATTAAATTTCCAGCAATCAATTATCATTTCAGCCTTTGTATCTGCCATCATAAATTCAGGAACATGCCCATATGGACAGACAAAGTGCAAAGACAGAACTGTCTTCCAGGCAAATTCCAAAAGCAAGTGTGAAGTTCAGCATTGAAATATCACTCCCTTTTCTGTCCTCATTCTCAAGCAGTACACACATTTTTAATCTAGCTAATACTTTCCCAGTCTTCCTGAAAATTTTACCTTCAGCATCTTTATAAAGATAAAAAGTGTTGCTAGAATTTTGTATCCCTTCCAGGTACCAACACATATTAAGACTCATGTCACAAAAAGACTCACGTAAGAATTTAGAAGATTCCAACAGAGAAGAATTTTTCAAAAGGCAACTGATTTTATTTTTTTAATACACAAGAAAAACACATCTCTTGATGTGGTTCTGATTATGTTATAATTTCTTTTGCCAGTAGTGTTTTGCTACATTATTTACATTTAATAGATTTAGAAAAGCTTTTTCTTGGAAAAAGTTGTTACCCTTGCTTTTTATTATTATCTTCTAGTACCTGAATTTTCAGCAAGCAGATTAAATATTAATACTTTATAAAAGACATGTAAATATTTTAGTTTTTAATAACACTGAGACTTGGTCTGTTTCATATATACCTTGTTTGTTATAATCTTGTATGAACTGATCTCTAAAGTCAGGAGTTAATTGCTTTTCTTGCCTGATTGGAGAAATACATTTGGAAAGGCAGAAGAAAGTCCTTCCTTCAGGTTATATATTCCCACACAAAAAAGAGAATTTCATACAATCCGAACTTTCAGTTCCATCTTCTATGTAATCATTAAAATGTACAATGAATTATGTGTTGAAATGCTAATATTTGAACAGTAAAGCACAGACAAAACTTACTGAAAACATAATAAATCATGAGGAGATTTTTAAATTTCTGCTAATTCTGTTTTACACAGTAGACAACCACCTGCAAGTGTTACACAAAAAATGAGAAATGAAGAAGAAATTGGAGGAAAAAGAATATCAACAATACTTGACCAATGAAAGAGAATAAAGAAACACAACATAAAGACAATGGGAAATAACATGATTCCATTGTTACCTGTCATGTGTCCTCATAAAATCCCAGTGCTTCTTAGTGCCATTCTGAGGAAAAAGAAGTAAAAATTCCATAAGTCAAATACACTCCAAGTGAAAAGCTACTATAATGAAATTTAACAAAACTTAAGAGGTATTTCTTTAAAAACTCAGTATAGCTCATTTTATTTAAGAGGCCACTATTCTGGATTTTGATAGTATGTATTACAGACACAGAGAACTGTCTTAGGAGAGTTCAAAATCTTAGATTCACAATATTGTGATGACAGGTAACACAAGTTTATTGTAGTCTTCAGGCCCAGGATCCATTTCAGCTGCCCAATCTAACCACTCAAGGCACCAAGAAGCTATAAACAGCCACATTTTAGCTACTAAAATAACCCACAGATACATTCCTCTATGTCCAGAAATGGTCTTACCTTTAGAACAGCTCAGCACTTACCTCCTAACTAAACTCACGGGGCACCCAGGAACAAGACAACTTCCCTCTAACCCCTTATAAGGCCCAAAATAGGAGTTTTATCCACACCTAACATGAAAGGGTCACACTCCACTCTACACAGCAACTGTTCTTCTGCTCTGCTGGTGGTGCAAAGGGCACTGTCCCACAGTAGGCTTGAAGTCACAGCACTCACTCAAGAACTGGGAGACATAAAATGGCTGATTTTCTCAAGCTGGGCCAATTTCTACCCTCTGCCAGCTTAACAAGAACAATATCCACTAATGCACAGCTGACAGTGATCTCTGAAAACAACCACTCTTTCACAGTTATAATGAATACACACACACTTGCTTACATTTTTATTCTACCTTCTATAGTTTCCTATAGCAATTCATACACACCAGTTAATGGAGATGCATATAATTCTTTATTTACTGGAAGTGTGATGGAATTTTTCAGCTCAAATACAACTCAAGAGATTTCACTCCCAGGTCAGTTTTAAGTCTATGTTAGGAATCAGTATGAAACCAGAGGACATTCTTGTGGTTGATACCTTTTTCTTATTAGCAACACAAAAGCGAGACCTGCTGAAGACCTACATACCTAAAATATGCTTAATGTGAAAAGCAGCACTTGACTTCTATTATAAAGTATGGTTAAATGGGTGATCAAACGCTGAGCAACTGGTTAATGATTTAAAGCAGGTAGATGTGAGCAATGACAGAAGAATCAAGTTCAGTTGGTGGGTAAAGGTGCCAACCAATATAGACAGGCCCTTCAGCTCTATTACAGATGTCATGGCTACCAAGTACACAACAGCTGGTGGGGATTAGATAACAAGCACTCTGGTTCAGAGATTAAGCCCCTGAGCTTTATGAGTTTACCAAGCTTTTTGGAAGAGGGACTATTTGCTTGCTAGCTGGGTTTTTCTTCATTCCCACAACTCTAATTATAAACAGTTGTTCACCTCAAGAGAAACTCTAATCCATGCTTCCACTGGTGTCTACACATACCTTCTGTTAGCACCAAAAGGAATTGAAAGTGTACACTGCAGGAGAAGCCCTGTCATTGTTTAAATGCAATATAATGTTGAAAGAGAAATAAAGACAGCAAATTCTCAGTGTTAAATGAAATATTAAAGCCATTCTTTCCAAAGCTGAATGTATATCCAATTCATTCCACCTGGTGAGAGACAGAGGAACAACTTTGACTGAGCTATGATACAACACACAGTTGCAACACAGGCTGTGTTGTGTGGTAAGATAATTTAAGGTATTAAATGTGCAAGGTCAGCTCAATCTTTCTGTAGTTTTATTTTTACCTGTAAGCAAGGTATTTGTGGGGTTTGGTAGCAGATTGCTGAGCAATTTTCCATTTAACACAAATGAGTTGGGAAACTGTGGACCAAGAATAATGTCTTCTGCATTAACTTCAATATTGTTTCTCTAGTCTCAACCTTCCCCTGCCCCAAACTGTAAGATGTGCTAACATCATCCATTCTCCCTTTACAGTGTTCACTTTGGAGAAGTGTGGGTGTCCAGCTGATGGACAAAAAGCCTGAATCAAGTCTCACCTTGCATTAATTTAGGCTGTTAGTCCTGCATTCTAACATACAATCCCAGCAACAATCTTCCTGGCTCTTTCCTCTTGCTATCATTTTGCAAATTATAGAACCTGATCGCTTTGGAGCACTTATGAGAGGGTTTCAAATAGCTGAGGAAAATTACACCCTGGAGAATCATCCTCATACAGATGGGATCCATCAGAACTGAATGACCTCCTCACAAGGATGAGCTCTATTAACAGAATCTACCTCACAGATGTGCACATCATCTTTAGCAGAAAGTAAAAGAAGGAACTTAGTACCTAAAAAGAAATTAATCAGAAAATAAAAGTTATATTCTCTATTTTCTAAGCCCAGGTAAAGCACTTTCTACAGAACATTATTTGATTAGTTTAAGACCCAAATTCAAAACCAGCCACAGGCAAAATTAATTTGAGTCTGTCCAGTCAAGACATTGGTTAGTATCATAGGTTAGTATCGTATACTCTGACTGGACAATGCTTATTAAGGCATTTTCTGCCTATATCTGAATAAAAAAATTATTTCATATGATCAAGTTGCACCTGTCCAAATAAATAAATCAATAAACAAATGAAACATTCCAACATGTCTTTGTTTACAGTGGCAGAAACTCAAATGAGCCCCATTCATGCCCTATTGTCGAAGTCAAATGTAATTTGAACCCAACCATATGGAGTTGAGTTTCTATTGTACCCAATGCATGGTTCTTTCCTAACAGACAGGTAGGAAGGTTGCTAATTATTAATAGCATGTAAACAGTTACCAATGGTTCTTATGCTGCTTTACATACTTTACAGAACATTAATTCCAGCCAGCTCCTAACCAACCACATCAAGCTGTATGTAGTGTCTCTATCTTATCTTTAAGACAAAAGAATTACTTGCTGAACTGATCACGATTCATACTTTTAAAAGCCAAGTAGCTATGATTACTTGTTAAACTGTTCCACTCCATATATCCTGGTCTTTTACAAAGCTCTGCTATCACCACAGTTACAGATAGCTGGAATATTAAAGGCATCACTGGTCAACATCACTCCTGAAAAAGAGAAGTATCTTTGTGAAACACAAAGGCTCGCTCAAACCCTTAACATTTTTCATTTTAATAAGCATATGTAATTGCATTATTACAAGTAGTCCATTCTTCTATGTCTAATAAGGAACAATCACAGTATCTCTCAATGCAGTGAAGAGAACTGAGGATAACTGATTGCTGGGAGATCTAAACACTGATGACAGGAAGGAGAAAGGATTATATTATGACATTTGAGAAAGATTAAAAAAATTATTCTTCAAACAGGAAATGTGCCCTGTGATGTTTATTAAGACAAATATGTCAGAAGTATTTTATACTAGTTTTAATCTGTTCGGAATACCAGTTTTGATACTGCAACAATCTTGTGTAACACATAATCGATTTGGTAAATCTTTAATCACAAAGTAATCACACTCTAGTTCTGTGCTCAGTGCTCAGGTTCTGTGATGTTGCAACATTGAACTAGTGCATATAGTATGTGTAAATTAATAGAGCTGTATTCCAGGAGAGGCAGCATGTGAGACAACTTTGTTTCATGTTACACAGAAGACAGATCACTTACATAAGTACTAGTTGCATAAGAAAGCCATACCAGGTCAGATGAGATGTCCATCTTGTCTGGCAACCTGTCTCTAAAATTTAAGAACAGAGAAAGCACACAGCAATGCTTCACCAGAACACTCTTCCAAGTCTTTGACAAAAGGCAGCTGAAGGGTGGCAAAAGACAGTGCCTCAAAAAGGCATCCAAATTAAACACAGTCCTCCCCCAACTCCAAAAAGCAAGCACAAATAGCCATTTCTGTACTACTTGAATGTGCAAAGTGTGTCACAGGTTCAAATTGTCTGTAAGACTGACTTGGTAATGGCATTGATAACTAAATCAGAATTACAGCAGCTTGCTCCCAGCTTGACAGTCTGCACAAGGAGACTCCATGCCTTTTGTTCAAGTGATTCCAGGACAACCAGGCACTGCCAAGTGTTCTCTGCTAGACAAGTGTTGACAGTGGATGCAAGTTCAGCAGATGTGACTCCTACCTGCACAAAGCTGTTTATGTCACCCATACTGGATCTTCACATTCTCTGTCCTGCTACCATCCTTGACATCGTTTTCCTAAGACTCCTCCTGCACCTGCTCAGTGCCATAATTACAGGCAGGAGTCTCTTCACACTGTCTGTTATGGATGGACTGTTAGGACTGGGCTTGTCTGCAGCCTATCAAAATACCACTCTTTTTCCCACATACCCTCTGGCTAAAATGCCTTAAGAATCACAGTACCAGGGATATTACTGTCCTTTGCTGTCCTCCACTACCCGAGGCAATATAATGTCTGAACAACAAGGTCAAATCACTGCCAGGATACTTAAAGGATAACTCTACTCTTGCTTGCTAGAGGAACTCCCCTAAGGCTTAGCCCAGGCAGGCCAATAAAGAAGAGAAAAAGGACTCGCTGTGTGAATGGCGTAGGAAGAAACATTCACTGGCACTGATTGTATGTGATACTGGGTATGCTGCACATGTGACAGACCCTGGACAAGCTCTGACACAAGTCACTGGGAGTTTCTACTCCTCATTTGGGGACACTTGAATGTCTTCCTTCTTCCGTTCCCTGAGGGCAGTGCCCATGCACAGTCTGCCACCTGAGAAGCTCTTGAACCAGCTCTTACAGGAGGTAAATGTGTCTGCACAGGTACCAATATTCATCATGTTAGACTGATACAATACTGGGCTTTCAAAAAAACCCAACCCAAACAAACTAATGCCCGTCAGTCTGGCTGTGGTCCCAACCCTCCTGGGACTCACAATTTCTCTGCAGATGCAGCTTTTTCAAATGGAGGGAATAAGTACTTAAACACAATTTTAGAGAGTCAGATGTAGGCCTTTCCTCATGAACCTTGTGCAAGGATCTTTCCAAAGAATGGGATCTTTTAAATAAATAATTTAATTGAATTAGAGCTGTGGTACCCCATTAAAAGATACTACTGAGTTTCAAGGTAGGAAGAGAAAGGACAGTGGTGCTGTAGTCCATGCAGGTTCTGGTAACCTTGATACGGTGCCACACCAAGGGCTAACACAGCAGAAGTCTGTAAAACCATGAACGACACAGAGATGGTGAATGTGAAACAATTATTCACTATTTCTCTTCATACAGAAGCACTGTGTCACAGCTGGCTACCTGGGAAAACGGCTGAGGTTCTTCTCAGCACTGATCTTCCTCCTCTCAATGAACCAGTGCTCAAGTCCTGCAGCTGCACAGAGGTTTGCCTTGCTTATGTATAAAAAAACTAACTGACAGCTTCTGAAACAGCTGCAGACAAACTGCATTACATGTATGTTTTAAACATGCATAATTAAAGGCTTATACTTCTTAGATTTTATTTAAAGTTTTATTCTGAAGAGTAAACTGAAAACATGTTGGTGTAACAGGTGAAAGAACAGTCACAAAACTGCTTTAAATGCTTCCTTCAACTCTGTGTAATAATTTTTTTCACAACATCACACAAAGGTGTATAAAATAAATCCTCCACACACAGGTTTACAGTAACTGATTTCCTGTAGTTACTCTGTTGAGAGTTCAGATTATTGAACAAAATAAAATTTACATTGGATTGTCACTTATTTTGTGACTCCTTGAAACAAGCACTGGACAAACAACACATGACTGAAGGAGAAACAATCTTTACCCAAAATCTACTTAAAGCTTCTCCTCTATTATTTGCCTTATGTAAGTATTTAATAATTTTAAAAGTGACCAAATTCAAGGGACTGCCTTATGTCATCTCCCATGTTTATAAACAGAAAACTTCTGCTTGGACAGAGAAAGTCTAAGTGGCCAAGAACTGTAATGTTACACCAAAACCACCTCAGTAAGAAGGTTTTGTACCTTGTATTACATATTTCTGGGGAGAAAGAAAACAGGCCATGCAGGCAGATTGCTTCTAATGCAGGAGACGTATGTCCAAAAATAAGCAAACTAACTTCACAAAAAACACTAAAAGAGAAAGAAAAAAAATCTGTCCATGACAATGATTAACTTCTTTCTGTTTACATTACAGGAGAGACAACATGAGGTTTGGTGATCCATTGTGAAAGGCACTAAACACATGTAGTGGGAACAGTTCCTGTTCAATGATCTTACAATTCAGTTAGAGCCCAGACAAAAGTTGATGTAAACAAACAGAGGCAGTTAAGAAAATTGACAAATACATTATGATTTAGATAAGCTACATGCACACGTTATGAGGGTTAAAATTACAAACAACAGTCATGATCCCCCAGTCTCCACCAGCTGGATTGGGTTTAAAGCAGTCACCCAAGAAGTAAATGTTCTGTATTTGTGAAAAAATCCAATTGGAGAAGTTGAAGCAATTAGAACATAAAAATAATTCTGTCATTGCTCCATTTACTCTGTTTCCACACTTCGAAGACACAAAAGCAGTTAATGTCCTTAATACAAAGGGATAATGAGAATTTCTTCATGTAATAAAATAACTACACTATAGGTACAGAAAAACAGATAAGAGAATTAATTGGTAAATAATGGTCTTAAACCAGTCAGCAAAACCAAGCAAGTGTGAGGTCCCTGCTTAATGATTTACATGGACCAAAGCAGTAAAACTCCCTAGAGGAATAATCAATTATTTGCTTTCTTCTACTTTCAAAAAACTTTTTTTAAGGTTTGAGGGTTATGCTTTTTTTGACAAAAGTGGTAAACTTGTTTTTCTATTGCACTTATTTTCACATTCAACCAATCTCCTACAAATGTATTCACACAGTTTAGTATCAATGTGCAGAGCAATTCCTGTATCTGAAATTCACCATGCATTCTTGTGTTGAGATGTCTACTTGTTGCCCAGAACTTCATGGCAACAGAATACTGAACTTGTAATTTTATTAGATGGGGTCTTGTCAGGTTAATCCAGATGAGCAGTGTGCCTGGGGAGTCAAGCAACTGACTCATGAAGACAAAAATCTGCACCAACACAGCCAGCTCCTGCTGCCTTCTGCCACCTTTATTTCCTTAAGTGGTCTTACCTTAATGCTTTTCAGACATATTCACCTTTTTATGACCAGCAAAAGCTGCCAAGAGATAAATTTTAAATAAAAGCAACTCAGTAATTCCGAACTTTCTGGTTTGTAAAATACATGGTTCTACTACAGGAAAGATGTGCATTAGCTGCTGCTTCCTGAGTCACAGATGCTGGGCTAAACAGAGTGGACTTCCCCTACAGAAATGCCACAAAAGCTATGTCTTCATCCCTCTGTAAATGAACCTTCCCTTCCTTTCTCCACTCACTGCTGAAGAAGTGCTGCTATCAGTTGAGGTTTCCTTGTTACATTTCTCTTTTCAGCCTAATGGAACCTGATGTCACATCTGTAGTGGTTTTCAGTGGCAATATATGAGGATTTACAACCTAATATAAACCATTTCTTGTCAGCTAAATTATTAATGCTGTAACTCTCTGTTCTATGGAATCAATACATAACGTTTCCACTGCCCACAGAAGCTGCTCTTCCAGAACAAACTCAGTACTTCATGCTTTTCACTTCACTATCAGAGACAATTAGTCACCAAATCACCTTGCATGGTCTGAACATTTTTCACAGCATTTTCGGCACATGCCACATACAAAAATCATGTGAATAAGTAAAAAATTACTTTACCAGCTCTTACCCTCAATAATATAATGTTTGGAATTGTTTTAAAGAAATAAAGCATTGGTAGTCATCACAATGCTGTGGAACATGTATGAAGAACAGAAATCAAACTGAGAAGGCTAAAGCAAGCTTCTTGTTGAATATCTTTATTGGGTTAATGAGTCAGTGGGGTGGATTTTTGTTTATAGAAGCTAAAGAACTGCCATGCTGTATCTAAAAATCTTCATCCACAAAAAAAACAAGTGCAAATGAACAGTCAAAAATTCAAGGACAATTAATATTCAACTTTTTCATCTAAAAGAAAAACCCTGTCCTGACAAGACTACTTTGCATTTGAAATCTGTTTGAAATAATCACTTATAATAATTTTTTTGTCTACTTGAAAGGTTTGATTTGTAGCAAGCAGGGAGAATGCTGTCTTCTTTTTATATAATTACAGACTTCATAGAAAGTTCCACATTATCTTTCAAAATGAAAGGAAGCACTTTCAGCTGGCATAAAATCATGCAACTCAGTTAAAGAATATTAAAATCAATAAAATAAGTTCAATTTGCATTAGTTGAGCAACCTTCTTTTTCCTTTTTAATGTATACATCGGTATTAGGGAACTGTCTTATGCTGGGCTATCTTATCACATAACTACTAATTCAAATGCAAAGTTGCAGTCACTGTCCTGGAGTGCAGTCCCAAAACAGTGTAAGTCAAACAAAACCCAGGTTGCCCCTTTTCCTACTCCACCTGCACATCTTTACTCCTACCCCACCATTGATATTTGTGTCTGGGAACTGACCTAAATAAATTTTCTTTTGCTCTAGAAAAAAAAACTGATGCAAAAATTATTTAGTAGAATTAAAGTGAAAAATTAATGATGAAAAATTATCAGTCAACATGAATGTAATGCCATTATATACATTGCAAGTCTTCAGCAGTGGCTATTAAACAGAACACCCTTGGTTTACTCACAACTACTCCAGGAGGACAGAGATGTGTGTGATAGGAGTGTTCTACAGAAAGACACATGCATACAAAAAAGCCTAAATTACAATTTCAGTCCACACCCACTAATCCACTCCATCAGACTGCACACGCTGGAGTAAATGAAGCCTCATCTTCAAAAGCAATTTGCAGAATTACTTGCTGATGTTGAAAAACTACTTCAAAAGAGTTTAAGTGTTATGGAATTTTACTGGGTTTTTTAAACAACCCACTGTTTAAGCTCAAGAGGAAGGGGGGAGTGTTTGCTTTTTAAACAAAGCTTGTAATATTTCATTACTAAACTATCCAGAGTGTTTATTTTAAAAGCATCATGATTATAAATAATGGCATTTTTCAGTTTTTAACTTCCCTATTCAAATATTTCAGATAGAAATGACTGAGTTTAGTGCCTTTGTGGAATCTGCATCCAAAAATACACAAACTGATGACTTTTTAACAGTATTAAAAATGCATATTCTACCTGAAGCAAAATACTACTGCTGGCAATTGGCTTTAATTGACAATATTAACAATTTCAGAAGTAAGACTGAGCTAGCAAAGTCCATGGGGACAAAACACCTTTTACAATAAAGGACATCATGCCAGTCCCAGCTGACACAGCAGCTCTGGGCAGGGCAGGACAAAGCTGCTGTGGTCTCACTACACTGATTTTAAGGCTTGAACAAGAGATTGGCGTGCTCAGCTCTGTGTGACAGCCAACTCTTTGATGCATGGGCTTCTTATCTGAAATTAGCTGGAAGACATAAAGGTACTTCTTGAAGAAACCTTAACATACACCAGTGGAGACCACACCACGGATACCTCAAGAGACATAAAACCTAAGGTCATAGACTGTAATTTTTACAACCCATATCAATTTTCTCTTCAAAGAGAAGGTTATTCTGGTAGGAGTGTGTAATGAAACTGCAAACAGATGGTTATAGCAATAGAGTTTACTGTTCAAAGGTGCAATTTTTTCACACTTTGGGAGGTAAAATAAACAATAGAGAGTGCATTAATTTATTCAACTGCTAATGCAATACTGGGCCAAGCCACTTTGTTCACTTTATGTACATCAACTGCCAGAACAATTACAACTAAGATACCTGATGTGTAAGTAAACTTTCTCCTATAATCCTCTGGAAGTTTACTTTTCAGGTCACAGTTTGTTTTTTTGTGTGTACTTTTCAACAATGGAGTTGTTGCAGTTTACCTTGGCAGTCAGCTATCATTAAGATAGTTTACCTTTAAATGAAATTTATAAAACATGAGAATTAAGCATATATAAGTACATTTAATTAAATCAAATCTCCTTTCTCACCTCATTTTTCTGTTTTGCATACACATCATTATCAAGAACAATTGCATGTACAGATTAAACATGCTTTATTCCAAGACAAATCCACAGCAGTGCACTGAAATCTATACTACAAAGAATAAGGACATTAAGAAACACAATATGCACAAAGGGCAAATTTATGACTTTTCTCACATCATTTTACTGCCAAGTCAGCATATAATTTAAGGTTATAAATTGAGATACAGATGGGGATTTCCTAGTATTAAGTTAAATCCAATTCTGTACAAAGGAACCAATAGCTAACAGGTAGTTTTTAGACTCCTCTGTCATTGTATACAAGTGATAAAATTTAAAGTGAATATTCAACTGTTCTTTTACATAAATTTCAGTTATATTATTGAATTTTGCTGCACATGTTTTCCCATTTTCACTAAACTGTGCTGTCCCTTTGAAGTCTGTGACACACTTTCTTATTTTGCAGGGATAAAAGGAACATACAGCTCCCATAGTTACGAAATTATTTACACTACTTTTTCCAGAACATTATAGTAAAACATAAAACCTGAAACTTTGGCTGGACATGGGTAAGGAATATATTCCTAATAAGAAAAGAAATTTTAACAGAGATAATATGATTTGGATACTGTGCATTCAGCTGATGTGACAGCAAAATAGTTTAATGTAAATAAGTGCTGTACTTTCAAACAGATGTATTGCACATCTCACACTTGTACCCACACTTGCTGAAAACCTCCCCAGCAAAGGGCTTTTTCTAATATTTTACCAATATTTTTCTGTTATTAAGAAAAAATCTCACACAATTTGCAATAACTATACTAAGATGCTGAGAAATGTAGGTCTAGGAGGCACAACTGCTGGCTCCAGCTCAGAGAATAACAGCCAGGGAAATACCTCAACAACAGGCTGCTGAGAACTCCTGGGTGTTCTGTGCTTCAGTTCTTTTTCTGGAGTTTTCCCTATTTGTATAAATTGTTGCATATTCATTTAGCTGGAAACAAACAAACAAATAAGCATGGCCTTTGTAGTTCAATAATAAATAAATCTGGGGAACATAGACACGGGTTCATAGCCCTACTCACAATTTATAATAATTCATGAACAACTCCAAAATATGAGGTTTAAGAAAGCACTTTTTAGCATCCAATAACCTTCACCTTTAAGGCCCTCACTGGAAAGATGGAAGAATTGAATTTAGACTTTACTCTGGACTACTGCAATTTCACCAAACGTCAGAACCTCCAAATAGTATCAAACATCTTTAATGAATAATATAATTTCTGTGGTGAGATTTTAACTGCAATGTTTGTCTAGCATTACAGAATTATTTCTGCCCTGCTACCTGTTAGTGAAATTCAGTGAGACAGATTCCTGAAAATTCCTTTGTAAAAAGGCACTTGCACTCCTAAGTTACTAAAGACAACATTTTCCAAACTTCAAAATTTTACTGGGACACATATAAGAAAAATGTATTTTGTTTTAGTTTTTTTTTTTTTAAGAGAGACCAAAAGAATTAAAAACATCTCCAAGAAACCAGTTTTCGTCTTTTCTTGCCCACTGGCAGCTGCTTCTTTTGACAAGTTTCCAAGATAAAGGGCCTGACTGAAATTTCAGACTAGTGATATTTAGTAGCAGGCAGGGGCAATAATTCTGCACTCATCATTACATACCTAGATCAATCAGGTCTATCTGTAGTAGCTGTTTCAAGACAGAATGAAATTCAATATGAAGCACCCATTGCAAGTTCGAGACCCCACAGTTGATGAGAATTCCCACTCAATATTCTTGAGCTCCTTCCTCTACTCATCCTGTGCACTCATTAGTCAAAATAACCTTTCAGCCCTTAAGGAAGAGGACTCTCCAAATGCTACACACAGGACAAACACTGCTTTGGGCCACATCACATTCCCACAGCTCGTGATTCCCCAGCCAGTTAGTGGTATAGCACAGCCTCAGGTAGGACCTCTGACTCAGAGAGAGATTCACCCCCCTAGGTTTGCTGGGATTTAGGGTTTTCACCTAATCTCTACAGGCACAGCAGGGAGAGAAGCAAACACAAGTATAGTAGGTAGAAGGAGTAAATGAATCTTAAAACCATCAGTCCCAAGGCAACCACTACGCCTACAAGCGTAATTTCTTCTTTGCTACCCTAGGTCATGACCCTCATCTGAAAGAGGAAGAAACTGTCCTTTCATCATTAATTTTGCTATGTCATTCAGGAAAACAACACTGACAACACCATAAAACCACAGTTTAAGTTGCCACTGGTATTTCAGCCAAAAGCTAATCACCACCATCAATTGTCTAATATTTCTCATTACCTCTTTAGTCATTCTAACAATCCACTGCAACTTATACAGGATCTGATAAAAATCTTTTCTGGCTGACAAAGAGCCAGCAGGAAAATAAAACTATCCCTCTGCTACCACAATACTGGGCCACTCCATATTTAAACAGATAATAAATCTCCATTCAAAAACCATGTAGTTGATGAACACTGTTCTAATTAAAAAAAAAAATTTAAAAAACCCCTAATTTTAAAAAAACCTACCGTGTCACATGAAGCAGAATGCTGATAAGAAAAACCCTGTCCATAGACTGTTGTATCATTAAAATTGGATTTAAAAAAAACTCCAAACACCACCGAAGACAATCCATCATGCATAGCTGCAAATGGTTTTCCTAATGCACCTGATAAGCAGTACTGTGGATCCCATGAGTATGATTTTAAAATAGTTAACAAATGTATTCATTTATATATATAACTTACAAAGGACAAAATAGTTCTGATGCAGCATTCAAATCATTGCAGAAAATACAGCTCAATGACCTGTACACCTTGCCTCACACACTAGGCTGGTACCTGTCAACAAAGAACCAGCACTAACAAGATTGACCAAGGTTAGTAGGGAGCATGTGGAGACTCCGAGTTTCATCAGAGTTGGGAACAAAGCCAAGTGCAGCACTGCCATGTCTCTGTGGTGATGTAAGCAGGGAAGGTACACATCCCATACACCAAATCCCACAACACCAAATCCCACAGGAACTCAAGGTTACCACTTCCTCCAAGTATGTTCAGAGACAGGGTTCGAGGATTTTGAGCAAGTCTCCTCAGCAATACTGAATGCTGTTAGCACGTTAAAACTATTTACTGCTGCTTCCGTTGGCTCCTTCAATAGAACAACAAGACACCTTAAGCTCTAAGACTTTAGTCTGAGCTTGCAATGGCAAGAACCCAGCATATACAGAAAAGCCTAAATCTTAGCCAAAGAATGAAGGTCACAAGTTCACAGGGTCAGCAGGGCTGGTCTGAGGATGAAGATTCAACATCCACAAGTACTACAGGCAATTACACACCTTCCCTTGCAAGAGCAAGACAAGCTTTTCTCACTAAAAAGTATACAAAAGTTAGCACTGCAGAAAGTTGTTTCTTTTCCCTTTCATCCTCTCCCCAAGGCATAACTGTTGGGTGTGGTTTGTCATCCCACTTACTGCAGGACTGGAAGGCATGACACTGCTCTATCCTATGGGCTGCAGAAGAATGTACAGAGGGGAGGGAAAACACAATGCCAACTGGCATTCATCTAGGTTTTTTGAGAAATACTTCAAAAGAAAATATCCCAACAGTTTTTCCGTTTAGTGAAATAGTTTCCCTGACTAACTTTTTTTCAGCCTCTGGGTGTGATTAAATCTCTACTCTCCCACCCCCCAACATAATTCTTACACTTAAATCTTGACATTTATATTATTACTTTTACAAATTAATCTTTCTCTGTGGAGTGAACCATAATGCTCTAGGAAGGCTTCCATGTTCCCATGAGCCCTGTGAGAATTCTGCCAAGAGGTCTGAACTCCTAGACAGATCAAAGCTAAAATAGTGAGATAAAAGGAAACAGGGTTCTCCAGACTGACAGGTCAACCACCTCTCCTTCACAAGAAATAAGGGTGGTTTACAGAAACAATCAGGGAGATAATTACGTTTCAAATTTGGTGGAACTAGCCTGTAAAATAGTGGTAATTTCTGCACTAATGATTAGTGATTGGTTTCACTGAATAGGAGCCAATATTCACAGAATGATTCAGACAAGGAGAGACCTTCAAGATCATCAAGTTCCAAAGCCTCTGCCATGGGCTAGGACACCTTCCACCAGACTGGGTTGCTCAAAGCACCATCCAACCTGGCCTTGAACATTTCTAGGGATGGGACATCCACCCACAACTTCCCTGGGCAACCTGTGCCAGTGCCTCACCACTCTCACAGTCAAGAGTTTCCTCCTAATGGCTAATCTAAATCTATATCTCTATCTATCTTCTTTCAGTTTAAGGCCCTTCTCCCTTGTCCTATCACTACACGAAATAATCTCACATTGTTTTTTAACTTATCTGAACAGTACAAATCAGATGAGTTACAGATAAAATTTCAGGCTGTACAAACTCCAGTGCTATGGAAATGTCACTCTGAAGAGCAACACAGCCTTGCAAAGTAAGCCAGAAACTGCCTGTGTCCAATATTTTCAAGTGTCAGAAAAGTTACAATGCTGAAAGCAGAGTGCTAAGTGCAGACACACATATGAAATTCTAAGACAGATCTGCCAAAAGATTTGATTTTTGAAAGCCAATTTTTCTTCCAATCCTGCCGCTTCCAAAGCGCAACAAATTTAAGTGGCATAATGATAACAAAGGTAGGTCTTGGAGCCAAAATGGAACTAAACAAAGTCAACAGTGATAGTTGATTTCAGCAGTTCTGGATAAGAATATATACAAGAGCTATATAGTGTCATAGCATAATTTTTTTATTATTTATTATTTATAATGTTATAGTCAATATACAAATTTACTGTTTTCCCCTGTTTTTTCCACAGCTTTACTTCCAGCTCAGTTTGTCAGAATAAATAATTTCTGGTTACAAAGCACTGAACTGCTGCTACTCCAATCAGCTTACCTACTAAGTAAAAAAAAAGTCAAATTGCTATAGAATTTGCTTATACTAGGACTGAGCAGAAACTCTGTAAGGGATGACCTGGTCTCATCAACAAGAGGAGCTAAGATATTTTAATCAGCAAGGTTGGAATTTCAGAAGGTTATAAAAACTCATGCTAAGGATCTTAGTATCTGGCCAGACACATTTGTAGGCTAGAATCTTTTTATGCAGCAAACAAAAATGCTACATCCATTCTACATTCACAAATAGCCATTACAGCTAATTTACGCATCATCTAAAATGACAAATATCATTAAAGAGAATCCTTAAAACAATAATATCAAGTGACCAAATTCTATGTAGTAGATTGGACAGTCAATATTCTTACTCCCTATTTAAATGATCTTGTGAATCATGAAAATCTTACAGATCTCAGTGAAATAATGGCAAGCTTTTTAGTGAAACATACCGTTTCTAAGCCTTATCATTTGCAGAAAATCCAGTAATTGCAGTCATCACATATTAGGCTCTTGGGAAGAACAATTTTCTACATTTCACAGAATCAGATCTAGAGTCAGAATCATGCATAGACACAGCATTTTACTCCAGAATGAACTTGTGAATTAAAACTGGAACTACAATACCGAGTATTTTTGAAATCTGAAGATGGATATTGTGCTTTATCAACTTACTAAGGAATTCTTCTAGTCTTTTAAAAGAATTGTATTTGCTTACTGAATGTGTACCTTGAGCATGTGCAGCAGGAGATCAGAAAAAACATTTGGTTTAAAACAATAAGGCTCAGAATCTCAATGGAAATGCTGTTTTCAATGCACACTTTTTTTTTCCCTACAGTTTTTTGTATAAGATCTACAACACAACAGTAAAAAACATGGCATTTACTGACTGGGAGGACTGTGAAGGGAAATGACAGTGGGGAGAGAAGAGGAAAATGAGAGGACCAGGTTCCAGAAGAAACATGCAATTACTAGATGATACACAAATGCACTTTGCACACACTGAACACACAGAACAAATACTATGCACTGCAACACAAAGAAAAACAACTATTTCAGAAACAGATAAGAATTTTAAACACTAGTTAATTAAAAATACCAGAAAAAGGCATCCCTAAAGACAGATAGAAAATTAAAAAGCACAGTAACGACCACCTACATTTTTATGCTTTTGGTACTTTTCCATCTGTACATTATGAACAACGACTCCTGGAAAAAAAAAATCTTGCAGACACACAGAGGGTCACAAAAGCTATGAAAGAGATACTTAACACAGGTTCCTGAGCAGATGACAAGCCATTAAACTTTCACCTTTAGGTAGTTATGATGATCTGATGTCTCTTTTATGATATCACCCATTTTTTTAATTAAATCTACAATGTGTTTAACAAGCAATTCTTCCATCAATCTTTGATGTGTTTTACTTATAAAGCAATGACAGTTTTCAGTTCAGGCTCCTTAAAGTTCCAGAGAAACCATTTTCCACTCACTTGCTTTGAAAGCCATTAAAACAACTTGATGAAGAACAGCAGCAGGGGGCTAACAGAAGCCAAGGCTTAGGAACAATCTTTAGATTTTTCTTCTAAGACTTTCTCACAGACCCTCCTCACAAAGATCCTCAGGGCTTTTCATCCTCTTCTTTCTCCCCACCCCCCAAAAAAATCAGTTCAAAGTGACAGATGCAACTAGCTCCAGACTCTGCTCTTTTCTTAATTTCACTTTTACTTCTCAATTTTGATAGACTCAACTGAAATCTGATTCCCATGGTAGCAGTCATCATCTTCCCACTGGGAAAAAATATTACATAGGAAGATTCAAGTAACTTGTGAACACCTAATCTGTCATCCACTCTAATAGAGAGCACTACTACAGAGAAATGTACCTGCTACTTAAATACCACATTCTACTGGCATTCAATAAATTGAATTAATTGCTGATTAATTGATTACTGATTCTAATAATACAGTTCTATGTATTACTGCAATATTTCTGAAACTTTCATCACAGTGACCCTGTGACTGTTTTAATGCTGGGATATAAAGAACTATGCAAGCTAACTGTGATCTTTAACATGGGAACTGCCAATAACAAATGGTAAATTTGGTTATAGTTTCATGCAAATGCAGAAATCACAGTTTTATGGAATACACACTTCTTAGGACACTACTTATGCTAATCAGAATCAGTAAAGCAGATTATTTTGTCTCTGTTTTGCTGTGCTTGTCACAATTTTATTTCTTTGATTATGGCCAAGTGAAGGACAAAGTTCATTGAACACTAACTTTGTGGAACATCTGTAACTCCAGAGCTCTACAGACTCTTCAATTGCTGTATTGATGTCACTGTGGCCAAGATACCACACACAGGATTTCTCAAACATGAACAGCTAATTCCATGAAGCAGGGCTATGGGACATATTAATCCCAGATTCTGGTTACAATCCCCTGTTCTTTTAAAAATGAGAGCTACAGTTACAGTACACACATGGCTAGGAGCAAACAGCGACTGAAAGAGGCCAGCCTCATGTCTCCCCAACTTGAGGACAGGGGCAGCACATATGAGGGATTTGAGGTCAGGAAGGACAGATGGTGGGCATTCCCATTACAGCTAAGTCACCTCTTGTCCTTACAACATTTAGCTTTATGTTTTCCAGTTGGTGACTCCCACAGTTTGTTTTTACATTATTTTACCAAGCTTGTATTTGTAACTCAAACTGTGAGAATACATTGTGGAATACATTTCTGGATGTGTTGTGAACAAATCATATTGATACTTTCTCAGAACATTAACAGTTATACCTTCTGCATCTCCGCCCTTCAGCTAAAGTAATACACTATTAAAATGTTAGGGTGAGATGTTTTCTAATAAGTTTTTCTTTTAAAAAAATATGAATAAAAGAATCTCATAAGAAATTCTAAGTCAGAGAACTGACATACAGCCCTATGAGTAAACACACAAAAAGTTTCTGTTGGCTTTCTGACATAATTATATCATAAATATTGGAAAAGGATCCATTGAGAATATAAACTAAGGAAGTCCAAGAAGTAAAGAAACAACACCCTAAGGAACAGGAAGAGTTATGTATGATTTTCTACAAGTATTCAATCAGTTTACAGAATTGAAAATGTTAAGGCTGGAAGGACCTCACAAGATCACTCAGTAGAAGTCTCTTAACAGTGGCAGGATCAAACATATGTTATGTGAGTGCTATATAATACATGCCAGATACAGAATATGCTTCTAAGCATTATCCAGTCAGAGCCTCCATTCCAGGCTGTTCCATCATTCAAACTATTCCACCATTTGTGCAATCTTATGACTAAAATACACACTTTCAATCCTATATATGAAATAGCACTGTAAGATTGTCATGCTAGAAATACATGACCTAGAGTTTATCATGAACACTCTGGTGGAATAATAATTTAATTAAAATTACCATTAGCATTACTTCTTTCTATATTAATTTTCAAGAATGTTTACTTCTCCAGAGGAGTAAACTTTTCCCATATTTTCTATTTTCAGAGAAAGAACATCCCTCACCTTCAGGAGTTTAGCCTCATTTCCCTATAATGTATTCATCACCACTCAGCACATCTGTCCCAGCAAATCCCATTTCCTGTTCTATTCATGAGGCTCAGCAACCTGGAGCTTTAGTGATTGCCGCCACACTTTTCCCATGGCCTTCTCACCTCTCACCCCCCCCCACGCACCCCGTTCCCATTGTTTATCATCTGTTCTCCCCTGCTGCAAACTGCTGTCAGATGTTCACTTATCCCTAATCTTACTCACTGCCTTTGATATTCTTTCTAATCCAACAACCTGTCAACTGGGGCATCAGCCCATGTCCACACCAGCTGCTCTGTCACAGGCCGTAAGATTCCCTCTCTGCTCCAAGAGGTATTTAAAGGATTTTGACACAGCAACCGCAACGTGAAACAAATAATTAATGCTGTTTTGATCAGTGATCAGGGCTTTAGTGTGACATGAGCTGACCACTAAGAAAAACTGAGCTTTACTTTGTTTAAACTTCAGTAAACTTTAGCGTTACTGTATTAACGAGATTTTGATCAATGTCTCAAGGACAGTACCAAAAGGCTAAGTTCTTTAACTTGTTTTAGTTAAAAATTATAAAGAATAATTAATCTGAATGCAAGTCAGAGGGGAAGATAACATTATATGCCTGCTGTGTAAAACATGCTTATTTATGCAGTATCAACTTGTGTAGAGTTTTCAAAGCATGGGAGCTGACCTTTTATGAGTTCCAGCTGAAAATACAAATGCATTTTAAATACGGCAGCAGTTGAGATAAAATTATTTAAAATACACTTCTTTTCAGGAATAGGGCAGGATAGTTTCATCCCCCATAGAACATCAAACCCTGACATTTTAAAGAATACTGCCATTTACAGAAAATGTCTAATTTCCATGATATTCAGATTTGCTATAAACACTTAAAATTTTACAGTGTTCATCTGCTTTAAAACATATCAAGTACACATAACATTATAGCTGAGATTGTGAGTCAGCTGACAGATTTTTTGTATGGGGAAAAGTTTCTGCTGTTTAAGCAAATGCATGAATTTTGATCCAAACTGAAAAATACAGCATTTAGTTGTTGGAAGAACATGAGCACTATTTTATTTCTCAGATCTAACTGCAATTACTACAAAAGAGATGGTACCAAACAAGACTAAAAAAGCCTACTTTATACCCCACAGTAGCTGTATTTCACACACAAAAGTATAAAAAAACCTCAGTGATGAATTTTATAACATGGTTCATTCACTTAGAACTAAACCACTTTCACTCTTAGGGCTTGTCTATACCAGGACATCAAGAAAATGAATATGAAATAAGTACCTTGATGAACTTGAATTCTGCTACTTAAACTCCATTAAACCCCTGTGTGGACACAGTCATCCAGTTTAGTTTACTGCTCCCTTAGGGCACACACTGGAAAGTTAACATGGATTAAGGTAGGGTATGAATTCAAAGTGCAGTTGTACTTTGAAAATGGTTTAACATAAACAGAACCAGACTCTTTGTTGTAGAATGAGACATGGAGTTAATCAGGAAAGTCCTGTGTAGACAAGTCCTTGCAGATGAGGCTACTGCTGTGGTATTGTCAGAGCTGATGGTTTTCAACTTCATCTGCAGACCTGGAAACATCTTCCATGGAAACTGCAGGCCTTGGTAGCATATTCAATCTGCTTATAATTGATCTGCTTTTCTTAGTTGCTTCATATTGATGACCTACAAATATCACAGTGGCCCTCAGTGAGCTGCATATCAGAACTTGAGAAGTACTGATTTAAGCTCACTACTACTTACATACCTCCTCCTACCCTCAGTCTTAACTTCACACTTACTGTGCAGTAACCCAAGCAGTCTGATGGCATTCAATGAGACTTTACTGATCGTTTATGGAAGTGCAGACACATTTCAGCTGCAAAAGGTGCTCAACAAGGCCTTATTCTTTCCACTAAGTGACATTTGGTGTCACAAGTGTGTTAAATCGTAATATGACTGACCTAAAAATACAAAGTTTTGTCACTGTCAGCTACTTTTCATGCGTTTACGTCAACGCTTACAATCACTTGTCAAAGCATGCTGGATAAAGAAATTAAGACTAATTTCACTGAAACAAAAACAAGTACTAGTGTTCTCTTCAACTACTGCTCTTATTGACTAACGCTTCTCATTTCCCCCTTCAGTAATTCATAAATGTCTCATACAAAAAAATAACTTGTACAAATTTTCAGAGTTGAATTCAAAGCCTATGGCAGAGCCAGAAGCAGACATGCCTAGATTCCTTACTTCCTTTCCTTAAATCTGTGTTCTAATTGCAGAGAACACCATTTCTCTCAAAGGAAACAATGTTCCCTCAATACTTAACTCCCTAATGCTGTCTTTGCAAAAACTTTTCTTTCTTTTCTTTCACCCATATGAAAGAACTGTACTGCACCTCAACCACATTCACTATTAACACAGCAGCAATCAGATCAAAAATCAGTCTCATCCAGGATCTACCTCTGACAGAAGCCAAGATGCCCAAGGAAGAATATATTGTTAAAACACTCTCAGACTCCTGCAATTTGCAGCTCAGGGACTCCCTGAGCTAGTAGCAATATGTTTCCATTTAAGATTAATTCTCAACACTGACATAACAGACTTGACAAGCTCAAGAAAATGAGACAAACTTCATAGGAAAAAATGGCATCTCCTTTCACTGCACCACTGCTTTAAAAAATGAACTGCAAATAAATGTGTTACTTGGTAACATATTTCCTACTACTGGAACCTTTTGAAGATTCAACAGAAGACTTACTTGTTTGAACAGGTAACTTAAAAATCTGTTTACTCCCTCAACAGCATAATTTTTAACTGTCAAAACAGAAAAGAATGTTTTATGTTTATAAAAAAGCAGACGGAAGTTCCAGAGAACATTTCAGGCAGCTGGGCACATTCATGTTGCTATTACCATATAAAAAAATTTCTGAATGCAAAATAAGATTGTTAATATTATTGTTACACTGCTCTGATTTGCTTTTTCATCTTCAAAGTTTTCATGACATTAATGATAAGAGGTTTCACTTCTTTCTCCATGTATACATATATTCTAATCTTGATGACATTGCTAAGACAGTTAAAATTTTAAGACACAGTGGTTGCTCATGGTCACAAAAGAAAGCAGTAGCAAATCTCAGTTTAGAAATAAGAAATTCCTTCTTCACTGATGAATTGCACTCTGCTCATGAAGCACATTTTCTACCCATTACAAAGTTCATGAGGTGTTCAAACCTACAGCAGCCTTGCAAATTACTTTAGAACTGCTGCAAAAGTCAAAGATATAATAATTTAATTCCCTTAACAGTGAATGAAAAACACCATGCATTAAAATGAACTTGAAGGGAGCATTTTTCATGTTTAACTTTAAAATGAATTATTCTAAGCATTAAATCAATAGAGGAAATGTGATGCTAAGGCACTGACCTACTCTGAAGTGTGGAAGGAATGTGAAGCTCAGAAAAGAGCAAGTAGTTCCAATTTACCACAACTGACTGCATGGTTCAGTCGATATGGATGGAGTTTTTGAGGTTTATCCCACCCTCATCATTGAAACAAATGGCCATTCACCATTCCAGAGATTCAAAACACAAACTCACACACAAACACACTGGGAAAATTACTGACAGTTGATTCTAGTCTGGTGGCAAACTTCTAAAAGTTGCTGGGCAGAATGCACATATATGTTTATACAATGCAAGGAAACAGAGGCAAGAGCTCCCCTGCCAGAACAACCTTCAGAAACAAAGCTATAGGAGCCTGGATGAGATCCACAAAGGCTTTGATATGTGAGTTCTGGACAAAAGTTTCTGTAACAGCTCAAGGTATTATTCCCGCAGCTAGATGCTTCCCCCCAGCTGATTGATGCTCTGCCTCCCCTTTGAAGGGTGCTGTCCCTAGCACAGAGGTCACCAAAAAGAATATGCAAAGGCAATTCACTCCATTCTGTGTAAAGCACAGTGATTTGGCTTAAAGGGCTGATGGCAGTGGGTTTGAATTGGAACAACAGAGCAAGAGCTGGAGCAAGCCACCTTCTGCTCATTCCCAGGGGATAAGAACCACTAACACAGGGAAAAAATCACATCCAGTAACTTAAATTACTACAGCAAGATGCACCACAGCTCTGTCAAAACTCTGCGTAAGAACCAAATCCAACATGCAGAACCACTGACATCCCTGATCAGGTGCTATTTAAGAAGACTACGTTGTATCTAAATTCCCTTTTGGATAGTTAATACTGCTCAAAATCCTAACGATTCTTCTTAATTGTTACTAGTCAGAGCAGACTTCATGACTTGGAGTCTCAGCAGAGTTCTTAAATTTGGTGGGGTTTTTTTTAATCTAATATATAGGCTAGTGCCTGGCTAGCATACACAAAAGACAGCTGAAGATTTACACACAAATGTGTTTCCCAGCAGCGAGCACACTCACCTGTGATGTGGGAAGCAATATTAATTGAAGTGAGATCTTGCAGCCTGACTCTACCACATCCCAGGGAAATGCCCTAGCCCTTGGGCATTGAGTTAATCTCTCATTAGCCATCCCTCTGGTCTCTTGAATAAATTATTTATGAAAAGCAGAAAAACTTCAATAGGAAAAAGTGAAAAGAGATTTACCATGGAGTTCCTGGTAAAGAAGCCAATTCTTCAGGAGGTGATGTATGTTTTTTAAAAAGCCAATTTAGATAACAAATCAATTTGCACTTTGGGGGCAAGTACACATTAAAGCTGGACAGATGCTATCCTATATGTGAGAAAAATGAGTTTTCTTCTCTCACTACCAAGCACAACCGAAATATGTAGGAACACAGCGTTCTACTGACAAAATGAAGAGGATATTCCTCAGGCTAAGTGAGGTACCTTGTCCACCTCTCAACCCCAGGCTACCTCACTTCAAACATGGCTTATTTGACTGAGGGCCCCACCTGGAGCAGGGCTGACAGCTGAAAATCCTAAGTAGAAGCTGAGGTCCCTTTCGAGGTTCTGTCAGATGCCTGTTTTGGAGAATATAATCTTAATCTGTACCTTACTCCTCCACACTGGCCCTCACCAAAATCTGACTATATTTTGCTGAATTCCACACCTTCTTGGCTGCACTTCCATTTTTACCTTAACACTATACAAAGACAGAACTGATCATTTAAATGAGTGACTGGTGCAGTGATTTGTCCAGCAAGGCAGGCTATTCTCCATAGCTTGGATGCCCAACACCAAGCTGCACGGTGCCTCAAATCTGCAAGGTTCAAAACCTGGAAGCCTTTCAGAAGGGCATACACCTACTTTTATGCTCTACAGGAAAAATTCAGAGCCCATTGCTTTTATTTAAAGTACAACTAGGAAGAGGAATAGGATGATAAAAGACCTCATCAAAAAACTCATGACCCTTTTTGGGAAGAACAAAATCCACCATCGGCATAAATTGCTGTAGTTTCAGGAACTGACATGATTTCTAACAATCCTCACTTCAGCTGAAGAGCCAGAAACTGGTATTTTTCTCATGGTTTTTGGAAGATCATGGAAACATACATGAACAATACAATCTAAAGGATGACTCAAACTCTTACAACACTGGGAAACTTGGGACTCGAGCACAAACCTACAGAATCACAACCACAGAATATTCTCAGCTGGAAGGGATCCATGAGGACCATGAGTCCAGCTCTTAAGTGAACGGCCCATACAGGGATTGAGCCTGTGACCTTGGTGTCATTAGCACCCCACTCTGACCAAGTGAGCTAATTTAGTCAGCATTTTCTTTAGATTTCAGCCCCCAAATGGATCCTTTTCTCATGTCTTGAAGATTTTAAGTGGTCTGTAAAGCTGCTAGAACAACAGTGGTTTACAACTCAGTGGTGTGCAGGTTGAATGGATAAAATCAGACTAGCAGGGTATACTGAGATATAAATCACCTATCTAAATTTATCTAAATTTACATTTATATGTTAAATACCTTACTGTATTAGCTATAGTAGTGGAATTCAAATTATCTCCACACAAGTAGCATAATTTCGATACAAAATGTCTAAAAACCAATGCTGTAATTTAGTTATTCATGAATGCTTAGAAATAATCTCAAAATCCTTTGCTGCATGTAAAAATTATTTCAATTTCCTATTTGTACAGAGAAGCAGTAGTTGTGAAAAAACACAAATTAATAAAACAACCTCTCACTCTTTACATGTGTAGACAGAGACAGAGGATATATATCCTTGGACAGAGCATATATGTTAAACAACCAATGCCTATTTCAGGAATATACCTCTTTGAAAACAGATTTCAAATTCTCAGTCTTCAAGGCCCAAATTATCCTTCATTAATATTATATAAACACAAAAAAATGCAGCAATCAATCTTCTTCGGACTACAATGAATTATAGGGGATGTGTCACAGCTTCACAAAACTGACATATAAGACCACCCCAAGCCTTCCAATTACAGCATAATGCCACATATTGCATAATTTAAGTATCCAAACTAGTTTCAGTTTTCACAGTGCAACAGATGCCATAATTCAAGTATTCTCCATTAGATTATTCTATTATTCAGAAAGACTTTTTTATTAGATTTGGGTCAAGTTCAGCAAGCAAGTGCAGGGAATTCATGGAAGAGGGAAATTAATGTTACTGTAAGATACAGCAATTAGGAGCTGGGAAGAAGAAAAGTTTCTTTTCTTTTTCCAGCTAGTGAATTAAAATAGTTGGACAAGGGAAGACCTACTCAGCATAAAAGCATTAAGATCAAGGGCTAGATTTTGGAACAATTGTCAGTTTTAGAGGAGTGGTGGAATTTTCAAAAATTCTTAAGCAGAACAGGCATCTACCTCTCTCAGATTTTAGACACTTCACTCTTTAATGGGGTTTTCAGCAGACCTAAATGCTTTTGAAACAATTAGTCAAATGACTAAAAATATTTAGTATTTCCTCTGGTTAGTAAGTCAGTTTTTAAATGCAAAATGTGTTTTAATAAATGCAGGGGCTGTCTCTCAGGTCAGGTACAGACAGTCATGCTCACATTGAGCTCATGCTCTCAGTAGGCTGGACCCAAGCCAGTCTCTGTACAGATGCCATAGAAACTACATTTTCAAGTTCATTTTAAGACAGTGCTGCAGCCAAGAGAAACAATCTCTGCCCTCAACAGGCCCCAAACACTCATCCCTAACTACCACATTACCACCTCCCCTCTGCCAGCATAATGAATTGAATCACTGATCTTGTTTAGGTTAAAACTGACTTCTTATTTTGGCTAGATTAGGTTTGACCTTGGTCCAGCTCACTCGCTGCACAGACACTTGTGCAAGGAAAGGAAAACACAAGAAGGGCAAGTCTACTTCATTTGGTGGCAATGCTGGTCTCTGTCAATTCCCAGCACATGACCAAACATATCCTTATTTCTTCTTTACAATACTCATCACATTTAAGGCACATCTATTCAATTAAATGTAATTTTGCAATACTGTTTTGTACATTTTAATTAAATCCCGTTTTTCATGTAAATAGAGCATGACTCAGAAAGGAAAATGAAATTAAGTAGTAAGACCCATCACTTGTCAGCTAAGACAGCAAAAATTCAGAACATGAAAGACTGTTTTTCAGGTTTACTCTGGATACCTAAGAAAACATAATCCAGTGTAAAGCTCTCAGCTGTTCATGAATCAAAATGATTTATCCCAACCAGTGAGAAGAGAGCTTTCTTTAGGAAAAGGATGTACAAAATATATTTTACAAAATGTTAAAAATCAGCTTGTCTGCTTTGATGAAACCTATTTGAACCCTTGCTTTTCATTTTCTGTACTTTATCTCTCTGTTGGAATCAATACATTCCTGTTCAGCCTTTCCAACTGATGTGGAAAGTTGGAAGCAAAGCAAAGAAGGAATGAGAGATGTGTTCTGCACCATCCATTTCTAGGGCTGTCCAAATTCTGCTTCATTTCCCCTTCCACCACTCTGCTTAGGTAAAAGCTCACCCTGGACCAGCCAACAATCACGCCCAAGGAAAGCATCCAAGGAACATGCAATGCTCCGCGCTGTCAGAAGTGCCTTTCCTTTCACAGCTTGCATTCCCGCTGCTGTTGGAGGTACCAGCTCTCAGTGATCCTGTGAAAGGTGACTCATGTTGATACAAATATGATAAGGGACAGGATTTCCTTCACCGCTTCCCACCTGCAGGCACTGAAGCTATTCACGGAATCACAGAATAGTCAGGGTTGGAAGGGATCTCTGGAGGTCACCCAGTCCAACCACCCTGCCACAGCAGGGTCACCTGCAGCAGGTGACACAGGAACGAGTCAATGTGGGTTTGGAATGCCTCCAGAGAGGGAGATTCCATGACCTCCCTGGGCAGCCTGTTCCTGCTCCTCAATGTAAAGAAGTTCTTCCTTATGGTCAAGTGAAACTTGTGTTTTAGTTTATGGCCACTGCTCCTCTCCCTGTCACTGGGCATCACTGGTGAGAGTCTGGCACCATCCTCCTGGCACACACCTCTGAGATATTTGCATACATTAATGAGGTCCCTCTCAGTCTTCTCCTCCCTGAACTGAACAGGCCCAGCTCCCGCAGTCTCTCCTCCTCAGAGAGATGCCCCAGACCCCTAAACACTCGTGGATGTGACGGCCTGCTGAGGTCTGGCCAGCAAAGCGCTCGAGATGTGAACAATCCGCAAGCAAACATGTGAAACAAACCAGAGCAAGGCCAAACCGAGCGGTGAACCCAAACACCAGCACGGGGTGAAAGTGACAATCCAGCCCCGAGCGGGCGGCAGGCACAGGGACACCCACGGGGAAGCAGGATTTGGTGGCACCCAAGGCAGTGACCCCACGGCCTCTCGGGCCACCTGCGCTGCCCTCCCCGAGCCCCACCTCAGGGCGGGCCGAGGGGCTCTGCCGGGCCTCTGCGGGAGGAGCGGGGCGGGCGGCGCCATGAGGCGACAGCGGCGCTGCCCCAAAATGGCGCAGGCGGGGCTGGCGGGCCGGGCGGACGGGGCCGGGCGGGAGGGCCGGCGGTGCCACTCACCTGCCGGTAAGAGAGGCGGAAAGGCCGCAGGTAGAGAGAGGAGGTGCAGGGCTGGAGCGCCAGCTCCTCGATGGCCTCCATCCCTGCCGGGGGGCAGCGGCCGCGGCAGGAGGAGGAGGAGGAGGAAGGGGAGAGGCGCGCGCAGCCGCCGGCGGACGGGCCGGGAGAGGCGGCGGAGCTGACGGGACGCTGCTGCGGCGCTGCGCGGCCTCTGCCCTCGGAGGGAGCCGGCATCGCGGAATGCTGCGTTTCACCCCCGAAACGGGGCACAGGAGCATCGACGCCTTATTCACAGGTTCACCGAGGCTGGAAGAGACCTTTAAGATCATCAAGTGTTCACCCAGCGCTGCCCCTGTAGCCCTTAAACCACTAAACCGCATCTCCCGGTGCCTCATACTGACACCTCTTGAACTGGTGACTCCACCGCCTCCCTGGGCCGCTTGTTGCAATGCTTGACCATTCTAACAGTGGGAAAATATTTCTAATATCTATTCTGGATCTCCCCTGTCTCAGGTTAAAGCCATTTTTTCCTGTTCTCTCACTGCAGGCACGGCAGAAGAGACTGTTCCCCACCTCACTACAACCTCCTGTCAGGGAGTTGAATTATTCTGTAGAAACACCTTTTTATGATCCTGGCTTCTCAGGAGCTTAGCAGATGTTCTCGGGGGGTCAGCTCTTTCCACGCTTTACACCAAAATTTACGGGGTATGCCAGCACTGAAGTGAAACCTGCCCCTTCTCCTCCAAAGCCTTGATACAACCTATGTTCTCCCAGGTTATCCCATTCCTGGACATTTCCAGGCTTTGCACAATGAGCACCTTGCTGAGAAAAGCACAGTCCCTTCTGCCTGCCTGCCTGCCTGGTGCTTTCATGCCAAACGGGGGTTGTATAAGTGGTGTGGGAAATGCAGGTACAAATACAAATTCATGGATAGCCTGCAATCATCGCTCGATGTTTCTCCAACTTTGCATTTCAGGGTCAGCTTCCAGTACTGGCCATGCACCCAACCCATGGCAGAACGATAAAGGCAGCTCAGTTAGACTCCTCTGGCTATTTTCTGCAACAAAGTTACAAAACAGTTATCCTCTGCCCTTTCACTTCATTATTTTTTAAGTGAAACACTATTAGATTTAGCAATTTCCAGATTTTCATAGGAGTTTGATCACAGTTATGCAACATTAGGTTACATTACCCTGGGTGTTTTAATACTCCTAATAATGATTTTCTAGGTTCATGAGCAACGAAGCTCACAATTTGTCGTGGTTGTTATCTCTCTGATCTGTGATCACTTTCCATGCAGGTGTGCCTGTGTACAGCTATTTTAGTTGCTATATAAATCAAATTATTTTGTCAATGTATTTACCGCACTGAGAATAATCTGAAATTTCTTGTGTCTGTTTCTTTGTCTTCCTCTATTCTTCCACAGCACCACTAAGAAAGTTTATTGTCTTGTCATGTGGTAGTCAGAATTTCAGCAGTTTAGCTAAAAGGAACAGATCCAGCAATTACAAAACTCACTGCGAAGTAAATGAGGCAGCACTTACATTGCAGAATGCTTACCATCAGTTCTGATAACGCAAGTGGCAAAAAAAATGCTTGGTGGGGCTGAAAAGTGTGGTTTTAAAAGTATGTTTGCAAAGCTATCGTAAAAAATAGGCAAGGAAATGTATTTTATTAGCTGACTTTGAAAATATTTGTGTAAGTCTATTTGCATCACTGTATATGTCTACATATTTCTTTTTTTTTTCAGGATGATCTCAAGGTCATTCAGAGCTCCTGGGAACTTAAGCTATATTTTTCTAGTAAGTTATTTCAGTCTTCCAAGTCCAATTTAAGTATAAACACAGTTTCCATGCACAGCAGGTTTACAGTATCTCTGTTTGCTTATGTTAAAAGTTACCAGCTACCCAGGTCGGTTCAGCCAGTCAGATTGCCCTCTTCAATAAACATTCTGACACCACTTTCAGGTTTTGAGTGTGTGTGTGTTTTGGGGAACGTGTCACACTGTGTGATGGATTGCTTATTCCATTCCTAGGCTTAGGTGGGAAGCTTTTGGGGTAGTGGTGTGTCACAGACCTGATCTCATTAATGTACCTCGAACAGTTGAGCACAGTGTCACAAGAAAACACATTTTGGGATGCTCTGGTGTTCCAATTGCAATGGAAAGCTGTCGATTTCTTTGTTGGAAAATCTTCTTTGTGAGTATGCCAGCTGAACCGAGGATTTAACAGGCTGAGATTGAGGAGCTGCCTTAGTGTTCCCATTTTACAGGTGAAATCTGAGCAGGAAAATAAATAGGAAAAATATGTCCTACATAGTAGGACTGTCATTCAGCACCTGGACCTGAATTTCATTACAGTTCTTTATTAAGGCTTTATTATAGATGCCCTGTGCAGCAAGTGGCTTTGCATTTGATAGTCCAGGGACAATCCCAAGAAGGAAATTTCTTTCAGCTACCATTTATTCAAAGGAACAATAACGAAGGGGAACAACCTGCTTTTGGATGGGTGAGACACACTCCTACTTTCCTGTTCCCTTTCACTGCTTTTGTGGCTTGCCTGTGCTGACTGGCACAGTGTCACCAACCTGGCTCTAAGTGCACTTAATTCACAGCAAGAATTAGGAGATGACACAATGCAGAGATGCTGCTCAGCCCCTCAGCTCAGGGGTCAGCAGAGCTCTGTTCCCACCTTGGTTCCAAATGACATGGCATGTTTGCTTGGTAAACTGCCCCAACTACTCTGTTGTGTGTTCCTTGACATCCATGTGTGTTTGTTCCTTTTATAAAGGAGAAATACTAGTGGTGGTATTCCTCCAGAAACTTGGGAAAACAGGCATCCATAATTCCAAAGTATTAAAGGACTGTGTTCATGCCTATTACCTCCAATGAGATGGTTCCAGTAGTAAAGTTTATAAGCCCATGTTTAACTGCTTGCAGAATCTTTTGGGTTTGATTAGCACTACTGCAGTAAGTGTCATGTACAGTTCTACAATCCTGTCCCTAGTTCATCAGTTCCCAGGCTTCTTACATCCTGGATTACTCTTGTCTGTCACAGTTTTTTTTGGTAGAGCACTATCCAGGTTTATTATTGCATCTCTAATTGAAATAGCTACCACTGATGTCCTTCCACAAACCAACTGCCTTGTACCATCGTATCTTCCTTGCTGACTGTTACTGTTAATTTGACTCCCAGAAAATCAAGAATGTGTCAAAATGACAGGTTGCCTTTTTTTACATTAAATACACTGATAAATTCCTTTTTCTCCCTTAGCAGTGGTTTCTGGATGACATGTTTTCTTTTTATTAAAAAATCAGATACAAGGTTGTGAATGCTGTCATGAGTAGTTTGCCTATGGGTTCTTCAGTTTCCCAGAGCTGTTGGTCTCCTGTTGTAAAATAGTAAGATCTAGATGTTTCTCCCTAGGCTCTAATAGCTCTGAGAACTGTTTGTGTAACAGTCTGATAAACAATCTAATAAAGAAAAGGTTCTATTCACAGAAAGTGTGAATAGAAATTAATGGCTTTCCTGGAAAGGAAGATCATCAGAGTACGTCAGCAGGCTGAGAGGAAAAAAGGAGAAGTGTTCTGTCTGGAGCTGAAGAGTCTTAAGGGAAGATTCACTGGGATTTCTTAGAAAAAATGAAATGTTAACATTAGTGTTAAAAAGGAATTCTTTCTGCGGGGTAAAGTTCTTTGTTTAACAGACTTCTCCTTCCTTCAAAACAGTGTTTGCTCTGTGTTACTTCGTGAGTAACTTTTATTACCAGTGAAGTGCCCAAACATTTGTTTTTGGTGTGCTTTTAAAAAAATCCCCTTGAGCTTGAAGTTTCTGCCGACACTGTCCTTCCCTTCCCCTTACAGCCACACAGTCCTTGGGCATGCACTCTGCAGAGGGTCAGGTTGCATCCTCATTAGCAGTTTGTTTTATTGCTGTTTGCTTTGGGACACAACTGGGAATGTTTCCATCCCAAGCTGAGTGCTGCTGCCCATCTGCTCACGGTGGCTCCAGGAGCCAAGCACACCCTCTCACCTCTGCCTGCATGCAGGCTCATGGTGAGTGGACACCCAGGAATGTCCCTTGCAGTACTTCCCTCTTCCCACTGGGGCTTAGCAAGGTGCCTGAGCTGTTGGGTTCATTCATGCAGAGTTAGGCAGCACATTTTCCGTAGTGATTTTTGTGTGTGTATGTGTCTGTGTGTACTTTTAATCTCCGTCAATCCCTGCCAGGCTCACTTTGTTCTTTGACTTGCCATGGCATATGAACAAAAAATCATCAGGTCCTGAGCCTTTCATCTCCAGAGTACTCCTTAATATATTGCAAAGTATCATTACTTTTGATAGCTGTGAGTACAGTAGGTACTAAGATACTACAAGTATGAAAGCCTCAGCAACTAGAGGCATGTTGACTTGCAATTCCCAAATTTCATTTAAAAAAAAAATTTCTAACCCTCACAGCTGCAGAAAAAAAAACCAAACAAACCAGGAAATATAAATAATTGCAAACCTAATGGTTTGTGAGCTGTTAAGCATAGGTCCTGTGCCGAGGTGGTGCCAGATATTTGGTAGAAAGGCTTTGCCGTTTGGGTGACAGATAACCTGAATCCCCAGCTCTGGGCAGAAGAATGCCAGCAGAGGCTGCTGAAGCCAAGAGGCACTGGCTGACCCAGGATCCATCTGTGTGCCCACATCAGCCCCATCCAGCTGGGATGCCATCAAGCTGGGGTGCCATCAAGCTGGGATGCCATCAAGGATGTTGTCTTCTGCCTACAAACTGCTCCAAGAGCTTCCTCCTCCCCCTCAGCTCCCTGGGCCACATTTTTGTTACGGTCACATAGGGGTATTAGGAGAGTTGGACACCTTTGCTGTAGAGGCTTAGGGAGAAAGATGGATGAAAGTGTCCAAAACGAAGCCTATTTTGTAAATTCATGTTGGGAATCCTTATGGTTGACAGTGTGAAATCATATCTTCTTCATGTGGGCCATCCTTGCATCACCACAGAGACTTTAGTTTTGAGTGCCTTTCTGGGGATCAGAAGCATGTTCTTTCTGTAATGAAGTGGCTGTTGTGAAGTTTGCCTTCTAAAGTTTACCCCTTAGGCTCCTGGAGAAAAGCAAGCCCGAAGCTGCCAATATCTAACTTTTAATTATTATTCAGTTCTGGGGCATAACCACCCTGGTTACATTCATGAAAGTCAGGAATCATGCTTATGCAATTCTTTTGGCATTGTAAATAGAGCCCTAGAGAAATTTGTTTTTATTTTAGTAGTAACTTTTCTGAGAGATTACTTTCTTTTTTAATAAATTATTTACATTTCAATCACAAAATATAAAATTAGAGGTCTACACTGCAGTAAATAGCATTATGTTCCAACAATTTTATTCACCATCAATTGGTTCAGGGCTGCTTTAATCCCATGAATAGCCTCAGTCTGAAGAACTTGGAGCAATTATTCCTGAATTTGGTTCATAAGGACTGACAGCATGATGAAGATAGGCATGGTGTGTGGTATTGCTGACGTGCACCGCAGCAAGTTAGGGGAGTATTTCAGTTTGTTTCCCTTGAATGTTTTCATTAACTCCTCCTTGTTTTCAGAAAAAGTATATCTCTCTTAATGAGAACAACCATCTTGATCTTTACTTTGCAAAGTCAAGAACTGTCTCCTGGCTGTAGTAGGAAACTCACCTGTGTCTAGTTAGAACAGTGTGATTTCCCAGAAGAACTGAAATTCATCCATCTGCCTTGTGAAATGAAGGTCTGATAAAAAGCTTTTTTTTAGTGCATATCATCATTAAAAGCCTTGAACTAAATATGGTAAGAAAAAAAAATTGAACATATTCAGTATAAATATAGATACAGATATCATGACATGTGAAATTGATCTCTCTAAAAATAGTGAAGGAAAAAAGCTCTTCAACATAAATGTGTAACTAATATGTCAAATAGTTCTTAAGTTATTCACAATATAATATGACAAGTTGCAATATGGTATAAAGTAGAGGGGGGGAGGTGAGAACATGGGAAGTAAATTCTCATTTTTAGCTTTTCAGCTGGGGGAAGAACAACACACAGTCTGTGAAAAAAGTAAGAAACAATATGCATGCAAAATTTAGATACTTTTATATTATTTTAATTACTATCCAACAAATGTTGCCTACAGCTAACAGAGTGAAAATGATTAGAGGGAAGGCTTTGATTTTTCAATAAACTTCTCTCTAATGAGGGAGAAAAGAAAATGATAACACTGTTGTTTGTATTACAGAACCATATACAACCAATATCTGGATCTCATTATGCTGGAAACTGTTCAAATACAGGTAGAAAGATGGTGTCTTTCACAAAAAAGCAGCAAAATGATTTGCACAGAAGAACAAACAAGATGAATGTAGGGTAATAAGGAACAGCTGAAGGAGAGCAAAAGATCAAGAAGAATCTTCTTTTGTTTGCCACATATGTATGCAATAGAGCTGGAAGGAGAAAAGTATTCTGATTTCTCAGGGAACCTTGATGTTCCAACAGTTTGAAATCGCCTGTAAAAAGGACTGGAGCCAGAGTTGTTGGATACTTGAGTGTTGGCCATGGCTGTAGCCATGACCTGGTATCTCAGCTCCCCAGTCACCACAACACTGTGCTCTGCCTGGTACTCTGCCCTGGACTGGGGGCATTTTAAGCCCAAGGTCCTTAATCTTCAGGTAGTTTGTCTAGCAAAATTTGTTGAAACTGTGGGAACTGGAAGCCCTGGTCCTCGGGAGACTGCCAACTAGGCTGCTCAAAAGCTGGGGCCGGCATAGCTCCAGTGGAAGCTTGCCTGTTTTTCAAAGGAATTTAATTGAATATTTGTCTGGATGAAATGTTTCTGTTTGGGAAATTGAGACATTCCAAAATAAAAATGTAGTTGGAGAGGGTTTTTTCACCAGATGTAGGGAGCAGGTACCTGCTTTCTATTTTGCAATATTTAAATATAAATATCTGTATATGTGTTTTATGTGATAGAAAGGTAAAGAGACACAGCTGGCCATTTTCCTGCCTCCTTTGCATTAGGCATGTTTTATTATTTTCATATTTATTTCTATTACGCCAGTGCTTAGGAACCCAGAGTTCTATTGTGCTCATCAGTATCAAGTCAGAACAAAACAGCCTAAATGCTCTAGTGAAATTATTGTAGTTGGAAGTGAGTTGGGGAAAAGATCAGAGGAAGAACAGGGCCAGCACCCCACAACTTAGTTCAAGGAGCTGTAACTTTTCCTCAGAAAACATGTGGTTGAAGGACAGCACAGACAATGATTCTGGGAGTGCTGTGGCAGCATGGGATGTGGGCTGGAGCTTTGGAGCAGCAGGATTTCATTATCAGAGACTTGAAGTCAGGAAGCAATATAAGGGTTGGACTGAGTGATTTGAAATGATTTAGCAAGTAACCTGCAAAGAGGTGAGCTGATTTGTTGTTGAGGACTAGCTGGAAAGTTAGGGTTTGGGTCTTTGAAAGATTGGGTCTCCAAGAGATTGGATCTCCATAAAAATCAAAATTCTGAAAAACAAAATCCTAGGTATTATGTACTGGACTCTCAAAACACTTGGCACTGACATTTCCTAACATACGAGTGCCTGACTTTGAAACCTTGACAATGTATTTTTTCTAATAAATGTTCTGCATATTTGGACATTTTCAATTCTTTAGTTATTGTTCAGAAAAAAAAACACCAACCAAACCACAAAAATCAACCCTTCCTCCTCTTTCCTATTTGAGATCCATCTTGCTGGAATTATTATTGTGCACTGTGTTCTTGTAGGCTGCAGAGTAGGTTTCCAGAGCATTTCAATTGGAGATGAGGGCATTAGTATGCTCACAGTAAAACTGAGCCCAGGTATATCCAACCCTAATCTCTGTCGATCTCCCGGAGCAGCCTATTTTCATTTTACTTTTGCAATGCTCCCTCTCTTAATGCCTCTTCCTTGCCTGCAGCCACTTCATTAAAAAGCCTGTGGAGCAGGAGAGGCGGATGTGTTTAATGTTGACAGGTGTCAAGACCAAAGGAAAGGCACTGTTTTTTTGGCTCCCTGCTCGTGTGTGAGGAGTTTGCACCTCAGCTGAACACGACGGACAAGGCATGGGGCATTAGGGTATGAAGTTGTGCTGTGCAGGGGATATCATTGCTTTTAAACTGATAGGGATCTATTCACTGCATTGGCTTTTTGATCTGAGATTTCCATAGCTAAGCAATCTGTAGGAAGAAAATGCCCTCCTCCATTAAGATCAGGAATTATATATAATTTTAACCATAGTGCTCTTTTTAAAGGTATACAGTCCATGTATGCTAATATATCTGCATGAGAAATTGTCAGGACTTAGAGGCAGTCTTTGGCAGGGACAATAGAACAGACTCACAAACAGGTGGTTTCCATCACTGGATGCAAAACGCTGTGAGTATGAATTTTAGCCCCTTGCCTGATGCCCTGATGCTGTAGAGGAGGCAGTTCTCTCTGGACATAAACTGGGATGCGTTTGCTGGAGAGGGTAACAAAGTGCTTCCTTCACCAGGCATCCTGCCTGGTATCTGTAGAAATATCTCTAGGCAAGCAGGTAAACCAACAGCACATAATCTGTCATTGCTAAGGACAGCATTGCTGCTCTGTGTACATAAGAAAGGAAAATACATTTACAGTGAATGTGGATGTTCTGTTCTTCATTCATGTGTGACCAAATTCTAATCTCTTTCAGTGTGCCGTAAATCCAAAATAACATGCTGAAGTCAGTGCAGTTCCTGGGGATTTGTGCTACTGTAAATGAGAATAGAGAATTTTTTTCTCCCTCTTTCTTGTAACAGTGAGAAGAAAAGCTGGATTGTCAGCCTGGCTATGCTTCTTTGCTTTGCTGACTTTGTCATAAAATGGACATCACTTAAACATTCTTTATTTTTTTATATTTAGAATATAGCAGAAGGAGAGCCTTGATGGTTTTTTATTTTACAGAAATATAAACATGAAAGTCATTTTTCTTTTACACGTGACTTAGAAAGCATAAGTGACTTGAAAGAACCCTATTATATACTCTGTCCTGTATTTGTTTATCTAATTGAATAGAAGAGCATTTACTGCAGTTTCAAAGTTAAGCCAATAAACATTTGTCTTTGTATTGCAGCAGCAGTGTTTGACAATTGGGTTGGGCAACACCCATTTTAACTTGGGTTTATTTTATAGTATTGACGAAGCAAAACTCCCAAGTACATTTTCACTCCCTTGCTTGCACTGTTGCCACAAGCTGGATATTTGGCAAAAGATTCTGAAAACCTTCCTTACAAGTTGGCTGTGTTACTTATATCATCCCTGTTCCCTTTGCCATTAGGTCAACTCACAATTTTACATTTTATTTCACATATCCCTGGATATCCTAGATCCCTGGTGTATGCAACAAGAGATAGAGATATGAACAGTGGGATTTTAAATGGACCTACATTTATATTTCCAGATAAAATCAAGAGGAAAGCAGTGAAAAATCAACTGAACCTTTTTCTCTTATGTGCCATGCTCACACCAAAACATCTGTCCATCAATTCTACCCGCTTGAAATCCAGGAACACCTTGGTTTATAGGGGTGCTTAAACATATTTTCACTGTCAGTTAGAGGATGCTGCTGGCATTCTTAGAAATAAAAACACTTAACGATCGCTGTATTATTTTATTTTTGCTCTATAAATGGCATTCTGGATTGTGCTGCCTGTATCAAATAGCTCCTAGAACATCCCTCCTAATCAGTTCCTTTTGGGAGCAGGATGGTCAGGCTCGTTCTGAAGCCGTGCCAGTGCCGGCAGTGCATGGGGACTACAGACAAGATCTTTGTTACAGAAGCATGAGATCAATTCACCATTCCGGGCCATGTAGTAAATGCATTCCTGACTGAATGTTCCATCGTTTTTATGTTCCTGGGACAGCATTGTGCTGTGTCTCCTCACTGAAAGAGCCATGTTCATTAGATGCAGGAAGTCCTGCTAATCATCCATAACGCGACATTAACAGCTGCTGGTAGATCTCTGAATGCACACTGATCAGGGGAGAGTTTGCAGGAGATTTGGTGCTTCTTTGCTGTGATTGTTTTCTTCAGCAAGCTTCACAATCTGAAGCACTGTAAAAAAATTTTAAAAATGGGTGGTTGATCCTTAAGGTTGTGAGGAAAACTTTTAAAACATGCACCAGATGGAAATCAATGCAGTAGTGTCTGCAGGCAGACAGATAGGCTGAGAAGCAATCTGAAGGCTGATACTCTTGGATTAAAGGCAAAAGAGCTGCAAAGCAGTCATGCAACTTAGATATCATCAGTACAGTACAGGGGCTCTGCAACTCTGCAGTGAGCCCTGTCTTGTTTCACATGGTTGATAGCTTTGTTTTTGCCAGTGGCTCAAGATAAACCCAATTTTCTCTCCTGTTGATTTGTGTTCCCTTTCTTTTGTATAGACAACTTCCATTACTTCCTTTGGCAGTGTACACGGATAGCTGACTCAGGAATGGAGCTGACCGGAAAAAAAAAGATTTCCAGTCTATGGACAATAAATTTATATTTCTCCACTTGTTTTCTGCCCATTTCCTCACAAGAAGGAAAAATAAAAGAGAAAATAGCATGACTGATGAATGGTGAGATGTTTGTTTTGAACTGTTTTGATCTATATGAAACCCTTACGCTGGAGTTAATTTGTCTAGTGGCTGCTTTGTGTGGAATGAAGTCTTCAGGAATCTGTCCTGGGTGCCAGCAGTTATTCCTTAGCTCCAGCTTGGAATCTCTGACACCTCACTGTTGGTGAGCTATAGCAGGATTTTGACAGATTATTCCCCAGAACAACCCATTGCTCATGCAGGAGTCCTGCATGTTCAGCTGCCATCCAGTTTATGGGACAAACTCTCTGCTGACACAGAATTTTGCACACAACAAAGTGTTGCTGGTTTTGGTAGAGGAAATATTAATCCAACATCCTCCTGGTAATACTAAAATAAATGGTAAAATAAATCCTAATGTGGTTTACAGTGTTTGGGAGGAAAAGTACATAGCCAATCACATTTTGTACCCTTGAATCCAGATGATTCCCCAATGTCAGCAGTGAGCAGGGGATGTGGTTTCAGGGAGCTGGGTACTCCATATAACACAGAGGTAATGTGGGCCGAAAGCACATGAAGCCACCTTCATTCCTGGTCCCTCCAACACACAAATATGACCATAAACTGTAGTAACCTGCTTAGGAGTGAGAGCTCTGCCAAATGAATAGCCCAGAGCTAGTAGCAGCTGCTGGCTAAAACAGGAAGGCAGCTGGTATCTGTGGATAATGCCCATGGAGGGGAACTGCCCTAAGGGATGGCAAAGGTAAAACAGAGCAATAATCAAAGAAGAAATGCCCATCTTCTGGGTGGAGATGTTTGCATGCAGCACCTTGCTACACACCTAAGTGCTGAGCTTGAAGTTGTGGAGACTCTGCAAGACCATACATGGTACCATTTGCTTTAAAAGCAGTAATTAGTGGGCCAGTAGAATAAACAATGATTTTGTGAAAATGAGGACCGATCCATTCATGGATGGATATGGGACTAAGATTGAATCCCATGCTTGTTGTAAGTCAGTTAAGGTGTTCAGTGTCCGGCCAGATACTACTGCAAGATCCATACATTAGACCATTTATTTCTGTGCATTAGCTGCATTGTACAGTATCCTGGGCCTCCAAAGCAGCTCTTTGCTGTCAGTCATACCTGCTTTATGCTCTAGTGCAGGCAGGCAGAAAAGCAGGTCCCAGAACCTGCTCACAAAATTAAAAAACAAAAAAACCCCAGTATTCATGGTGTGCCTCAGTTTTGCCAATTCACCCTTTTAGGGAGATGCTGTATGGCATTGCAGTAGCCAGAATTTGCAGTAGGAAACTACACTAAGGCAAGTTTAAATGAAAACTAAGAAGTGTGTTTCCAACAGTTGGCATCACTCACCACTGATGCAGAAGTTCTAAGGGAAACCCTTGCATGGTTGCTGATAGTTAATATGATAATTTTTGGTAGTTTGTAGGCAAGATGATAGATTCCACCAAGTTTTATCAATTAAAGACTGTGAGCAAGGCAAGTAGGGATTTATCTGGGGAGAAGTGCATGGCAGAAAACACATTTTTTTCCAGTGCTCCACTATCTCCTGTCTCCTCTTACCTGATGTCCCTCCTGCATTCCCAGCAGGAAGCCTCAGGAGGACAAACTGCAGGGCTGGCACCTTTAGTGCCTGCAGCTCAGTGACAACAGGGCTGCTCCTGTGTTATTCGAGGTCCTGTAGGGGTAAGAAGACTTAGGTTTCATGTTTCTGCATCTTCACCCTTCCTTTTGTCCTTCCCTCCCTTGAATTTGGGAGTTCAGTGCTGCTGGGAGAAAAGGGTGGGAATCTGGCTTTGAAGGAGATAAATCCTGGAACAGAACTGGAGTCTTCAGGCTGTTATTTCTACCTGGTCACAGAGAATAAAGTCAGTCTCTGCTGTTACTGGATGGTACATCCAGACAGGGCAAGATGCTTGAAGCTTTAAAATGTTGTTATCTGCTATCAGCCAGCAGTATAAAAAATGTGGCACTCGAGTTCCAAATCCTGGAAATTGGCCATGAGGATTCACAATAAATAAGCATTTCAGTTTCTCTGCACTAGGAGTCTTTAATGATTTTGTGTTTTTCTTCACAAACTCAGAAGCTTGGAATTAATTATTTAGGTGAAAGATGAGTCTTTCTTGCAATTATGATTTCTTTTCTTTGTGTACTTAGACACCCAGCATTGTAGGTTAAAGAAACATATCTAAAGATTTGCTTTGATATCCTTAAACCTGGAAACAATGGATTCATACCAGAGAACAAGATTGTTGTGAAACTGAAGTCTTGGCTTTAGCTGCAGAAGTAATTTTAACAGGCGTCCACATGTGTTTAATAAAATCAGATTTCCACCTTTCCAACTGGAGCTTTAGTCACAGCAGCATATTTTGCAGTTCCCACACAAGCCAAGCAGTATATGGTAGTAAGGACACTGCTGCTGGAGCAGGGAAAGCAGAATTAAACAGTATTGCAATTAACCTCACACTTCCCAGCTAACAAACTGAGCAGGAAAGTGTTAAACCTCCCCCAGCAATGCTGTATGGGAGCCTGCCAGTCATCTTTGCCTTTTTTTGCAACCCAAGCGAAGAAGTAGATCCTCCAAATTAGGTCATCTGTTTGCTTCATTCTGAAGGATTTTTATTAAAATTAGAAGCGTTGTCTGTTTCTTCTCCCAGAGAGAAAACAAACATTGGCATCTAAAGTGGTGGAAGACAAACACTTGGTGCTGGGCAACTTGATTAAAGTGTATTCCTTGTAATGAGCGGTGCCTCCCTTATCCTGCCATTGTGTTCAGACAAGAAAAAAAAAAGGAGGGCCTGCCCTTTCCCATTGTGTAGTCAAATTTTCCAAGTGCAGTGAAAATGGGTTTTATAAAAAGCTCTGAAAAAATGAAAGATGAACTCTGTCTTTTAGTAAACCACTGAAGCAACTCTTCAACGAAGACAACTTTGTGCACCTTGTATGCAGGAAAGCTGTTGAAGTTGGTGCTCTGTCTAACCCACCAGAGAAAGAAGATAATACTGATAAAAATGGTCTGGGATAGATGTTATCTGAGCTTTGCTTAAGAGTTTGCTACTAGAATCAAAGCTGAATTTTACTTGGGAAAGGTAATAAAGGAAAAAGTGATTTGCAGCAGAAGGCTGTGTTTGTACTTATATTTTTATCACCGCCATCACCAGTGCCAACATCTGCATTTATCTATCAATGTACATTAACCAGCAGTCCACTAATATATGAACAGACATTATTAGCTGTAATAGCCCAGTTCAGTGAGATTTAATGGGAGAATCAGAGTCTCTGTATCATGTTTGCCCCTACCCAGAGAGAGTTGCTTGTGGGCATTCACCTGTGTGCAAACTGGGCACAAAAAATGAAAACTGTGCATTGTATGCTTACATTTTGGAAACATTAAAAAGAAGCTGTAGTCAGTAGATGGATACACCTATCCTCAAAAAAAAAAAAACCAAAAAACAAAGAACAACCCAACAAAGAAAATTTGAGACTTAGGCTAAGCCATGTCCTCAGCTCTGTTTTGTGGCACTTCTGTTTGTTTTAAAGATTCAGCATGGATTTTCCTTGGTGTCTTTGTGTGCTGAGTTTTACTGTACTGGTTCCACCACCACCAGACTCAGTAAACAAGGATGTGCCCAGGGAAAAACAGACATGGTTAAAAAGATCTGTGTTGCCAGCCAAAATCTGGTGAGGTTAGTTTGGGCTTCTAGCAGCCAAAATAAAACAGTTGTGCAGGGCCAAGAATTTTGAGATAGAGAGAGCTGGAGGAATTCTAAATATGCTACAGAAGTGGAAGCAACAGGACTTGGCAAAATCTTTGGTTGAGATAGAGAAACAACTTGTCTCACTAGCCAAACAACAGGGTGGTGTTGAAAGAGAGAATGAGATGGCAAAACCCTTGGGGAGAGAGAGGATATCCAGGAAAGAGTGTTTGAAACTCGGGCCTGGATGGAGATTAGAAGTTAGCTCTAATGAGACACCCATTTGCTCAGATATTTGGTTCACTGTCAATATAAATTCTTGACCTAAAAATTTTCTTTAGTCTGATCAAGGGGTCTGAACTGACCAACTAATCCTGAGATCCAACAAAAAAATGCACTCTTGAGGTATATTTAGATAAATATAAAAGATATACCTCCATCCATACTTGCAAATATGTGTGTTAAATGGACATGGTTTTGACATAATAGTTGAAATAATAGAGACAAATATTTCATACTAGAAGAGTATTAAACAATTATAGTAAAGAATCTAATTTCCTTGTGCTTAGCTTTAGTTCTGTATAGACACATTTGTTTTTAGGTTTTCTTCTTTTCCTTCCTAATTTTAGGGATGATTACATTCCCTGCAGCTGCTTCACTAATAGGAGGAAATTTATCTATGGAGCCTGAATCAGAGAAGCTTAACATATAAATTCTTGTATCTGTTTGGCAAGAGAATTGGCAAAGTGATGCTAATTGACCCTGAACACCTTGAGGGAGGATATTTTTATAGTGACCAATTGCATACTAATGTGTATTGACTGAGAGGGAAGCAGTGCACACACCAATTCCTCAGCACAAAAGAAAAATGCACTCAGCCAGCATGGCATTTTTGCTGTCTGATTTTCTTTGTTTTTAGCACCAAGTCCAATATAAAAGGCAGGTACTTTCAGTTAATTAAAATTACACATTTTATCCAGGAACACATCAATAGATAGGCGTGTAAAAGGTAGAGATTTTATCTCGCTCAAAGAGAACATGGGTTTGGTTCACTCTTACTCTTTGAATTTGTGTTTGTGGCTTATTACCATTGTAATCAACAAAATATAAATCTCCTTCCAAGCCCTTGCTTGAGCCTGACAGCTCCGAGGGAGCATTTTACAACAGCACCCTTCCACCCAGACCCCTGGACTGCTCAGGGTCTTTTTTAATTCATGTGTTGGAGCTGTCAGAGCTCACAGACATAGCATTGGGGTTAGTCAGCAAAAACTATCCCCGTGTTGCTGTGCTGGTGTCTGGCATGCAGAGCCTGGGCTGCAGGAGCAGAAGGGATGCACGTGCCCTGCAGGGCCTGGAGCCCGCCGAGGGAGGAGACACAGCTCGTGCCAAAATATGCAAAGAATTGAAATGAAGATTCTCCTAACCCTATACAACATGCATTTGCAAAAAAAAAAAAGCCTAGATCTCTCATCAAAGTAAAATGTAATTAGGGATATTATTGCATGCCTTCTTAATTGGAACAGCTTGTGACAGAGAAGTATTTGGGAGGATAACAAAGTGCAGGCATTGTGTTGCTCGGCTCTGCTGGAAATGCTGCCCGGCAGATCCATGTCCATGCAGAGCAGATGAATGGTGAGGGTCTCTGGGACTGCCCAGGTGCCCAAAGTGGTTCATGTGCAGAAAGGCTGGCTCAGAACTTATGCTGTAATCACAGTAAGATATTCTTAAGATTCCTCTGGACTAATCAAGAGTATGTCATTCCCCTGTGAGCAACAGGGAGTACTTTAAAAAGTCATGTATAATCTAAGTGACACCTTTTCTCCAGAAGTGTGAAGGAATTATCAACTTTTGCCCTGTCTTGAAGTTATTGTCCCAAATGCAAAGTTTGTGGTCTCAAAAAAGGAATGAACAAGTGTGCAGCCAGTTCAGAAAACGATTCCTGTGATACCCAGCCATGAGAGTGAGGCACCAGCAAGTGGATGGGAAGAATTCCCACAGACAGGGCAGTGGAGAGAAACCATAGATGGGATTCAGGCACAGTTAGGGAAGCGTTGACACCAGGGGGGGTGAAAGATGCCTTCATTCTTCTGGTGTGGTTGGTTCTGCACTGCCATGGCCAGAGGAATAATACCCCAAGGGACTGCTCTCCCAGACAGTCTGGCCACGGGCCAGGTATTAATTTCTCTGGGTTCCTGTGTGGAAGCAGGAAAAGTGAAGAAAAGTGTTAGAAATGAAAATAAGATGAGAATATTAATGATGTCTGCCACAGGGTTTCTTCTTAGGCAGTATGCTGCTTGCACAGCCCCAGAGTAAACACAGAAACTAGTTTGTTATTTTCCTATGATTAATAAAGTATTTTTTTCTTTAATATGTTTCTTGGTGGAAGGGAAGTGTAGCTGGAAAGATTTATTTTAATGTGGTCCATTGAGAAGAGCTGTTGCCTGATATTCAATAGTTAAGTTGAAGTATCGGACACTGGAGTAATAAAAACCTACTTGCTTTGATCTTGTAGTTAAAAAATTATTAAAGTATAGAATTGCATGTGCTGACATTAGACCTCCACCCACAGAGAGATTCAAAGCTGTCGGGGGGAAAAAGGAGAGTTGAAAGACAGCTTGAATATAATAATTCAGAAATTGAGCTGCTTTGTTATTTCAAAGATGGTCGGAGTAAAGGGGATTTTTCATACACTATTTGTGATGCTAGATCTAATAACTTTATCCCAGGACATTTCCTGTTGCATACAACCAAAAAGATGAAAATTGCCAAGAAGAGGTAGCATAGGAGAGACCTACATTTCCATATTTTCCGTTGAGCTGAACCCAGTGAGTTTACAGCCTTGGGGATTCCCTCTTCCTCTCCTGGTACCTCCACCCTGTGCAGGGTGACCCCTGCCCTCCCTTCTGCTGCATGCTGCAAATAGAAAAGATCACAGAATTCAGTAATATGGTTTGCAGGGATGAAAAGCTTTTTTCTTTTAATTGTATGCATATTGTCATCTCCCAGGCACATGAAATTACCTTGTGGAATTGCAATTATGAAGTTATTACTGGTTTATCTAATTGTTAAAGAATACAGAGACTTGTTGAGTTGGGTTGCTGGCCTCTAACAACTAAACTGCTCCAGCAAAGGCACACCCTTACACCCACACACAATCCTGATTTAAGTCAGTAGGAAGCCTCTGGTTTTGCATAAGCATTTTGTAGCCAGTATAGAGACTTACAAAAATGTATTGGCTGATGCTTGCATGATTACATCTGCCCAGCCAGGTTTCTTCATTCTTTTGTAGCAACAGCTTCACTTATGCAATGTCAATATTTGATCTTGCAGTGTCCTTGATTATATAGATAATTTTGATTTTCTGGCAAATTACAGACCCTTAGCATTTTGTCAAGCATTCTTCAATAAAAGGACTTGTGTGATAAAAAACCCACAGTGGTGTTCATTGCAAATGACCCTGGAGATCAGACAGAACATTAGATCAGTGAGTTCAGTTTCACTAGAACTGCTTCATTGCTATTAACATGAAGACCCTGATCAGAAATTGCAGTGTGACTGAGGTTAATGTTGCTGAGAACAAAGACTGAGAAATCACACCATGTCATCTCTGAGACATGAGATGTGCTAGGACAAGAAGATCCCAAGACAGCTTTCTGGAATCAGCCTCATTTACACAGGATGCAACACTTTTGCTTTTGAATTTCCTCCCGTGTTGGCAATGCCCTGCTGTTCTTCTACTGTATTCTTTACCAGATGTTCATTGCTGAAGCACACACTTCAGAAAAAATGTTGGGTTTAGAGATCAGTAGGATTCTTGCAACTCAGTGGTGTGATACACATTGCTCTTCTCAATATCAAAGTTTAAACACTGTGTGTCTGGCTGCTGGGGTAGACAAGAAGTTCATTTCATCCTTCCAACCAGCAAGGATCCACTTGCCACTTGAAGAGGTCCCAGACTCCTGCAGGACAAACTCCTGAGACTCAAAAGTTGTCTTTTGGGAAAGCCACTCTCATCATGCCTGTGTGGAAAAGGGAACCTTCCAACCCTGTAGTTTCCCCTGTGCTGTTTGCTGAAAGGATCATTCCTTTCCTGATCATATGCAAAGCCACTGAGATCCACAGCAAGAAGCCACTTCAGGTGAGAAAATTGTGTTAAACTTTCCAATCCTTCTAGCTGAAGGTTTGTTTCCTTGTTAATTTTGAATTGTCATTGTTCCATGAGATGGAAAGGACAACAACCTGGCATGATGAGGCAGGGTTTGCCTCTTGGAAGTGCAGGTGTGCTCTCCAGCATCTCAGTCCCTTGGGGGCATTGAGGAACTGGTTTAGGATCTTGCTTATCCTTAAGCGAGTCTTAACAACAGTTGGAAGTTTAAAATCACGATGTAATAGGGGATATAGTAGCAGTGCATAGCACATGGATTAGGTATAAATGGGGAAAAATGAGACAGTTCCACAGAAAAGCATAGCAAAGTAGATCTCCATGCTTGGCCAACTTCATCTGCACTGACTGTGGCTCTAAGGAAATATCCACTGGGAAATGGGCACTTCGCAGGCAGAGCTGTCAAAGAGAGGTACCCAGTCAGATTTGCAGAGACCAGGACATCACATGCCTTTGGGCTGCTCTGAAGATTGAAAGAATGAGATATTTAGAGTTCATTTCAGACAGCAAAGGTTTGTCTTGGGGTTTTACTACAGCATGGTGGAAATGGATGTATTTTAAATGGTCACATTCTCTATGCCAAATGCAAATAAATAATGCTTTCAAGTTAAAATAGCAAAGAACATCTTGGAGCTTATATCTGTGGAAATAAACCTTCTAAGCTAATAGTAAATGACTATTTATAATTGCCTGTTGGGATGCCTGACATCAGATGGTTGCACTACTAACATGAGAATGGTATCTGACAGGTTGGGAAAAACACATGGCAGGAAATGGGAATGTTGAATCGTAGGCAAAATTTGGAAGGAGGGGGAGGGAGACAACGGCCAAGAATGTGCTTTACTTTTTAAGAAAGTGACATTCCTACCACCAAAACAAAAACCTGAGAAAGAAAGCACATTCCAAAATGATATCATCACATTCCTTCTATACGGACAAACATACGGCACTGTAGCTGCTGTTTCCTGCATTTGTGATTTCCCTCAAAGAGTGTTTCAGTGAGAGATGTTTTCAAATAGGAAAAGAAATTCAGTTTCAATGTCCTTAGGAGCCTCTTGGCAAAGTCAGACCATCTCTCTGAGGCAAAGACTGGCTTAAAAAGAAGTCTGGGTTGGCTAATACATCAACTTGTAAATTTGTAATGGAGGTAGAAAGTAGGTTTTTCTGCCTTCAGTGACACTTTTTAGAAAATATCCACATACTCTGGTGGATGATTTAGGCTGACCCAACATGAGATTTTTATTTGTATTGTACTAAAACAGAATCTGCAAAATGCCTTGATTTCCAGGTTTTCAAATGCATAGGAGGCCTGTGAGACTTGACAGGATTTGTGTTAAAGTGACTCACTGAGTGTAGAAAGCAATACCTGACCAGGGATGTGGTGATTCTCCATCATCGGCAGACTGGAGTAAGCCATACCTTTTAAACCACCAGCAACCACAAATTGAGACCACAGGGTTGAGCAGGAGCTTCTGCATGAATTTCTCCACCTTGGGTTACTCCAAAGGTCAGACTGTCTGATCACGAGATCATGCAGTGTGAGAACCTGGGCTGCCACAGCCAGAGATCAGCGTGGGGTTTTGCCTGTGCTGTCAAATTCAAGGCAGGAAGAAAGGGATGAGGAGATTCAGGCTCCCACTGAAGTAGTTTACAGGCTGGCAAATGTCTTACAGCAGCAAAGCAGGCAGAGTCTCACTGCAGCTGCATCGCTGTTGGTCTGCTCTCTTCTTAATTCCATTCTGGTATAAGTCAGTGGTTTCTCACAAAGGTGACCCTGCTGTAACTGAAGGGAGAACCAACTCATGATCAATTTTAAAAAGTCTGAGATTCCTCTGCTTTTTGGACCACAGACTGCAAAACCATGCCTCTATCTATGTTATTGTTCAGAGTGCGAAATTCTGAATTCCTTTTTTTGCATAACACAGAGTATTATTCAGACACCCTGAATTTCACCATCAACTGTGAACACCTGGGAGATTTCTTTAATTGCTTCCCCATGTTCCTACCTTCTATCATTAGCATCCTAAAATCAGCATTCAGGCACAGCCACTGACCTCTTGAGTGATTGATGACAACCTAATCCTTTCCATTTCTGTTACTTTTGCCATACAACCTCTCTCTCACTGATTTCAAATGCAAGTTTGGAGGGGCAGGGTCTGCCTCTGCAAGTATGAAGAGGTCTTGTTCTGACTCAGGGTTGCAGTACAAACCTGCAATATTATTATAAATATTATTATAAGAAATAATATTTATTTTTGGAAGGACAAACATTTACCCAATCCTTGACTCAGATCAGTAGCTCAATCCTGACACCAAATATGTATATTTTGCACAAGTGATGCCAAACTATGGTGTCTTCACAAACACTGGGGTCATTGTAATATCTCTCTTGGCTTCTAGATAACTTTTTGGGTGATGAACCACCAACCTCAGCAGAAACCTGATGGTCCAGCAAAGAGAATTGCCATGACAAAACTGTGCCCCTCACAGACTTTTCCAAACCATTCCCCTGATGATTGCAGTTTATCTCCAAATGCTATTCTGCTTTTAAAGAGTGTGTGAACCTCCTCCATCCTGCTGCCCCCAGACTGGCAGCTGCTGCTTCTGTCCTTGAAGCACTGAGGGAAGCCTGTGACTGGTGTGTAGCTCTTCCTCCCCTCCAAGCAAATGACGAGGTTATATGGCAGATCCATACTTCCTTTCTTATCTTTTTGTTTGAAGAAACAGGAGTTGAGCCTGACAAGGTCTGCAGAGGCATTCAATTAAACAAAGACATTTTATTTTAGCCACTCTTTAATGAAGAGGAAACCAATAGAGAGTCTTCTCGTCCTCTGGATGAGGAAAGCATTGACAAGTGCTATATTTAGTTGTGAACTAATGCAACCTGCAAAAGGATTATCAGGAAATGAATCCCCCTTCACTTCTAACAATTTGAACTTCAGGGAATGTGAGCAGCTCACACTATACTAGAAACTCAGTTCCTAAATGCATTTGAGTTTTAAAACAGAACAAAACAAAGAAATACCCATACAAAATGTAGACCAAAAAAGAGCAACATTTATAGACAACCAATTATTCTATCTAGGTCATAATTTGGGATACACTTACTGGCACTGGAAGGCAAGGAAGCTTTTTTTGCCTGTTCCTCTCCGTGTTGATGGCCATGGGGCAGGGATGGCTGAACTGGACTGGATGAGGGACTGCACAAGGGATGGCATGGGCACTGGAGCTGCATCTCCAGGGACAAGCATTGGCCTCAGTTATGCCAGACAAGAGTCCTGAGCTACAGGGCTTTGATGTATTTATTGCTGCTGATGATTCATAAGACACTCGAGAAGAGAACTAGTTCCTCATATCCCAAAACAAGTTTCCAAGTCTGGGTAGTGTATCTGTAAGCTGAGCTAATTAAAGATAATTTTTTGTATATGACAGGAAAATGCTGATAACATCAAACCCTAATGGAGGGAGATGGAAGAATTTCCCTGAGCTACGTGCTTTGCTGCTGAGAAAGTAGAGGTTGGCAGATGGAGGAAGATGGAACTGATTTCCAATTTAGCCTTCTATTAATGTTTTATGACTTTAAATTTAGCATAGCAATTCACTCTTCTGTAATCTTTGCAGGACTCCTATTTCCTTTCTATGGACTGCTAAAAAGAATTCTGCAAAAATATCTGTGTATGCACATATCAGAAGTCTCTCCTGTCCAGAGGAACAAGAGAATCTCAGTACAAATTCCACAGCAGCTGCCCTTCCTACCAAATGAGGCTCAACATCCTCACTCTGTCAAAACATCCTCTGTATGCTATGGCTTAGATCCAGGATTGTCTGGGTCCAGCTTTTCAGGTATAGATGGGTAAGAGTGAGCAGAGGACGTCGTTGTTCTCTTAATCTGTCTGAGCAATTAGGCTTTGGCAGAGAAAGGGTGAGAGATGCAGTGGGAGTCCTTTCTTCCCCACTCTGCGTGGGCTTGAGCTACAGGCTGTGAGATTTTATCCAGTGCATTCTCATGGCACATGGGGAGTGCTCTGGCAGCAGGCCATCAAGGCATACTGATGGCATCCCAGGAAATCTCTTTAGAGAAATGCAGGGAAGTAAAATACATATCCACCCACCCTGGGCACTAGGGACTGTCTGAGAGATGGATGCTGATTCATTCTGCTAAAAAAAGGTACACGGAGAGCACAGCATGAATTACCTTCTGCCTCTCTTTTCATTGATTATCATTTAATCATGCAGTGAGCTGGCTTGGACTCAGCAACCAGAGATTTAGGCAGATGAAGTTGGACAAAAAGCATTCAGCTCCAAGGACCAAGATAGAAACAAGAAGTGATTTCTCTCGGGGAGTGTTTCATCCCATGATTGATACACTGCCAATGTCTCAGGCTTAATCCCTGGGAGCATCCCCATGGCTTTCGTACTGCCAGGCTCTGTACGGTCTGAGGGGCCACTGGGTGAAGGTTTTAGCACATGCTGGCAAGTTAATTGGGCTTTTGGTTACACTGGCAGGAATCTCGAGCAGCTCTCCCAAAGCCAACAGCAGTTGCTCTCTGTCTGTGCCATTGACACTCAGAAAGCAGAGAGCAAAACGCTGTGATTTTGGGAGTTTCGATTAGCAGTTCCAAAAAATGATGGAATCCTTTGAGGTAGTGCGTCAGCCAAAAGCAAGCAGAATTCCCAAAATATAAGCATGATTCTGTAGAAAGTAAGTAAGAAAAACAGACTGGGGAGGGAATTTTGCCCAGCAGGGTCTCCCCGGCAGGAAGGGAATCTTTATTTGGAGAAACATGACTTTATTGTGTCGATTGTAGCACTTTTTCTTATCTTGTGCTGTTTGCACAAAGAGGAGAGAGGCGTCTGCTAGAAGGCCTAATATGCTGATGCTAATTTAGGTGTGACTGGGTGTAAAAACACAGTCATTTCAGAGCTGGGGTAACTACTGCTGGTGATTTAGCTCTGCATATCTCAGGGTCTGTCTGCTCCGACTGGCTTCCTGCCGCTATCCACCATTATGTATCAGCAGGAAATTACACTTTTATGAGTGATTTACCTTTAAACAAACACTACTACACAAACAATATGGTATTGAATTTGATGGTTTGCCTTTTAAGTATTACAGTGAAAGACTGTAACAGCTGTCTAAGCTGATAACTACTACCTAGGGTAAGAATAATGTTGACTGAGTTATTAGTCAATTGTTTAACTAAATCTAGCTGCATCTCTCTCTTTTAACTGTGTGGCATTTACAGTTTCTTTAAACAATATAGTGCCTTGAAACATGCATGTAGCTGATTCCTTGGGTGGGAACTTTATGGATAAAGAATTGTTTTGGAAGTCAGGTCACATTTTTAATTTAAATTTTTGTATTTTTGTATTTATTCATTTATTTTTCCTAGACAATCCCCGGAGGAAATAGTCTCCTAGAAGTCAATTTCCATGTGGCTTTCTAAGTTTAGCAGATGAGTTGCAACCACAACTTGTGGCTAAAGATGACTAGACTGCACAGCTGGATGAATTTTGGCAGAGCTGGATGGAGACAATCTAATGAATCCACTGCGTATCTACTGCAGCGGCTTTTGTGAGAAGGTTTATCCTAAGATGGGGATCATTTTGAAGGTGCTGAATGCTTGCAGCCTTCAAAGAGACCCTCAAGCCATTGCAAAATAGGACACAGCATGTGTGGAGGAGGTTGACCTAGCAAAATTCTTATTCTGTTTTTGAACAATGAGGGTTAACCTCAAGCCCAGCTGAGACTTCCAGACTTCGAGGCTCCACAGTTTGGATCAGATCCAAGGTCCAGTTAAGTCACCTGGAGATTTTCCACTGACTTCACTATGATCTGGACTAGGCACTTTGAAAGGCTATTCCCGTGAATTCAAATGCCTAAAGTCAAACATGGCTTTACACAATTGAAAATCACCTGCTTTGTATGTTTTCAAAGGCAGCTCCACCACTCAGCAGTAACAATGTAGAATTGGGTTGAAAGGGTGAAAATAGATGTGGATGTGAAGTGACTCTTCAGAAAGTCCATGGCAATGGTCCAGCTCTGCCACACTGAAAATGAGAATTTTTAATGCACACTTTTTACGGTCATTCCTGAACTACATTTAAAGGGAAAAAATCTTGTCGCTGTTGCAGAATGAGCACTCTCCTCGTGTTTTATAGATTCGAACAATCCTTGCTGCATTCTTTGAAAAGATAAATACTTCAATGCTTCAAGGCATTCCTTTTGTTGTATCAGTTCCACTGCCATTTTAAAGCGAATTTTTGGATATGAGCTCTGGTGATACTCTGGAGTTGGTCTATACCAACAGCCTGTTTCCATCAAATCACACCTGGAGTCGTTTGCCCATTGCAGGGAGAATCAGTGCTGTGCCTCAGAGACAAACTGTTCTCTGCAGCTTTGCATCTGGCAACAGCCTAGCTCCAAAGAGCCAGACTCGCCCCTGAATTCATGTACAATCTACAAATAAAGACAACCTCATGTCTTTTGTCCCACCATTAATTTTTTTGAAAGTACAGTTCCCTTTTTGCCTATAAGTACTCTTTGTAACAAATGTCCCGCTTTTTAGCTTAAGCTAATATCAGTGTCTTAATGTTTTTTTCTTTCAAACAAGGTCAGTTTTGAACATTCTTGTACATTTTTGCATTAAATATGTGGGTTCTGATGTAAGTGCCCAAAAGCTTAGAGCAGTAGGCCCTTCTTTTTCTTATTACATGGATGAAAAGGAAGAAAGGTTACAGAGGCTTTATAAAGCCTCATGATCTACTTCTATTGCTTATTTCCTGCCCACATCTAAGTTTTTTAAGGGTTCTTTCTTCATTAGAGGGCTTATTATTTTGTCTAGTGGGCCAAAGCATGGATGCATATTGGATTAACAATGCCCATTAACTCTCCCTCAGCAGGTGGAGGATTTTATTCTGATCGGCTGATGGTGGTGTAAGGGAAGAGTCATGACCTGGAACCAAATGGATATGGAAGGGTACAAAGGAGGATGAGATCAGAAGCAGTTTCAATTACTGCTCTGGGCAGCTTCCTGCTGATTTAGCCATCCTTGAAAGAATCATAAAGTCTTACGGTTGACTTTTCAGTTCCTCATGTATTTTGGGGCACAAGAGCTATTGGTCATAGAAAACAGAAATTTTTTTGTTTTTTTGAGTCCATACCAAACTGGAAAGAACTGCAGGTAATAATGAGCATGAGGTTCTTAACTGCATGAAAATGGCAGAACCGTCTTGCACCCAAATAAAAAGGAGCACTTCTCTGTAAAACAAGTTGTCAAAAGCACTGCCTCTTAATGCAGAACAATAAAATAATCTTTCCAACCAGTTTAATGGCCAGGATGAATGAAAGAATCTGTGTATGCTTTACAAATGACCTGATTACTGCCAGCTCACATGCTTGCTCTGCAGTTGTAGTACATTAGAATTTGAAGTAGGATGTTGTTAGCAACTCTTTGCGTGGGGTGGAATTTGAATCCAAAGCTATAAATGACCTGTGACAGCAAAAATGAAAGTGCAATTGCTTTCTCACATGACCTGTTTCTTTTAGTGTCATTAAACTCAATCAATGATTAACCTTTGGTTTAACAGTGCTTGTCATTTCATAGCAAATCAAGTAGAAAAAATGTCTACCTGAATAATTCCCTAGAAAATGTCTCTGAGGTACATTAACAGTTTGAAAGGTGACAGGCTGGCCTAATTCTGAAGTGCAAAATCACTGAGTGCAATTGAGGGAATGAGAAACATCTGACTATCCATTTGGCTTGTAGAAATACTGCATGCAAACCCAGAGTTTAGGAAGACCTGGTGTCTTCTTACACTAACAAGAAAATTTTAATCACAACTAACTCATAAAAAATAGTAATGAATGTTTTCACAGAGCCTTCATCTCACTAAGATTGTTTTTTGCACAATAACTTTATGTAGTAAATATATACAAACAATGTGTTGTAATCCAAGATTGTCTGTATATGGTTGTGTTTTTTTGATCTTCATTGAGATCAAATGAGTTACGTTACTCTACGCTGAATTAAGTTCTAGTTGGAATGAATTTCCTTTTGGCAACCAATTAGGATGTTTAAAGAATTTACTTTTATTTCTTGATCTCAAAAGTATTTGTGGACAGTTCGCATGGACTATGTATTACTGTGCCTAACTGCTATCAGCCTGTTTAATTATGCCATTTGCATATGCTAACAAGGTACATTATAGGTATGGTGTTTTCACATGCCTTTTATCCAATTAGCTCATTGTACCCACCAGCCTTGTGTTCTGCCCCTCTGTCACCAAATTAATAAGAGTTGTGAATTGAAAATGGTTCCATTCATATGGTGTGTCTGTGCAGACAGACTTTACTCAGAAGAAATGTGGCTTCTGCTGTTCACAACCCTGATTTATTCATTGCACACACAGGGAGGGTCTGCAGGGCCCCCAGATAAGCTGGGGGGCTTGATGTGGAAGATGCTGCCCGAACTGAGAATTTCACAAGAAGTTGTGCTCTAAAAACCACCCAATTCTCAGCATGACTTCTTGTGTTCATCAAGCACCTTTCATCTGAAGGCACACGGAATAATTAACCTTTGCTCGCCTTCATTCATTTTGTTCTCAAAAGGAAAAGTTGCACACAGTGAGATCTCTTTCCTCTTTTTTCCTACATCCAAGTGTTCCAATGCACTTTGTGTAGCATTACTAGTTCAATCCCATGGAACTGGGATTCATTCAGGTGATTCAGCCATGCTCGTGTGCCTTCCTGTGCAGAATCATCTGCAGCTGTGTTTCTTTTAAAAGAAGATTTGCATGTAGGTTTGCACCAGGAAGATAAAAATTTTCAGTAAATTTTCTGCCTAAAATTTTGGCCGAAAATATGTATGATCCTGCACAAGAATCCTGAGGAAATCATCACACTGTTAACAGTGTTGTAACATGATAGTAACTGTCATCATGATCAGTGAAGTCAGAGCAGTGTTGGAAAATGTAAGGGACAAAAAGGTTAAGCTTATTATCCCCAGTGCTCTTTTCTATCTTATCCTTGTTTAAATTGGGAATATTCCCAATGAATGATAACTTTCCCAAAGAAAACTGCCGTGTCAGTTTAGGAACATCTCCTGTTTTATTGTCATATGATTAAAACCTCATTGACTCAATGACAGCCTAATTAATGGAAAAATGAAAAGGGGAGAAAAATTGGGGCAACAATTTGCAAGTCGAATGCAGGCAAGAGGGAAATGGGCTAAAAGAAGTGTGGAGAATGTGGTTTTCAGCTACTCTGTTTTCTCCTTTTCCCTTCTTTCTCTCTCATCCATGTCACTCCAAGAAAAGCAGCTGGCATCTGTAGCCTGTTGTGCAGATGGGTTGAGAGGAGCACATATTCCACTGTGTGTCTGGCACACTTCAGAAGTGGCTGGTGACTGATTGTGTATTTGCCAGCAGCCAGTGATTAGGGAGACTTGCTGCAGCCATGGATGTCTGGCAGCACACGGAGTCCAAGAGACTGAGTGCACAAAGAAACATCACATTAATGTCTCTCAAAGCACTGGCCACATATGCAGCCACTTGGTAGACACAGCCTGCAGGGTGAGTGTGTCCCTTATCCAGACTTGTCAGCTTTACAGGAGTCCTAAAGTTTCTTTTTTATTCCTGGATATACGGAATATGCACTGGAATATGTTGTGTACACACCTTGTGAGAAATGATGCTTGGCCTGGGCAACTTGCAGTTTAAATAGGCAGGAGCAGCAAAGGGTGGGAGATGGAAGATTTCCATGTTCCACAGGGAGGGAACAGAAACATGGAGAAATAGCATTGTTGGGTGACACGTGAGAGTTGTGACACTGGTGAGAGCTGAATCCCATTATTACAAGCCTTTGTTGAGGGTTTTAGCTTCAAAATGATTCTTTGCCTGTATGTACAAGGCACACCTCTGACTCAAAGCCACTTGACTCTTTCCTCCAGCAAGGCAGGGCTCTGCTAACCTTGAACATGAGTCAGATGCCAACCTTATCATGGTTCTGTGCCTCTCCTCAATTTCCACTGTGGCCTCCCTGTCATCACCACTGTGAAGCACAGCTGGGACACAGTTCTTGCTTTTTGGAGGAGGCACAGCAGTCACTTATCCCTTTCATTGTCTGCTCCCTGCCCACCCAGCCTGGTGTAGCACCAGGAGAGAAAACAAGGCACAGGCAGGCAGATGGCAAATGACACTGAGAGGATGCTGACATGGCTGGAGCAACATTCCAGCAAAGAGCCAGCTGCTGGCAGACAGCTTTGCCACGGACTTTGCCATGCAGGCAGGACATGGCATTGCTCAGGAACTCTCTGGAGCCTCTCACTCGTCTTTCTGGAATGGTACCAGCACAAAGCTGCAGCAACACGCCGGTGATTCAGGCCCAGCATGAATGGCAGGGCTGGACTGGTAACTTTGCTTCGTGCCAAGAGGGACTCTGCCAGAAAATTCACCGCCAGCAGCATACTTCCACCACATTCAGCTTTACAGACACCTTTCCAAAACAAATATATCTGTTTAGAATGAAATTCAGTTCTTTGTGAAGCGGCGTCAGGCTCGGCTGATTGGGGTTGTTTATGGAAAGTCAGCAGCTCTCCAGTGGTGAGTTCTCCAGCATCAAATCCAATCTTTGCATTCCTCATCATAAAATTGAGAACCTTCTTCCAACCTACACACAGGACTCAAACTTGGGGCAATCCTCAGGCTAAGGTAGAATATCTTCCTCCCTTTCCCCCATCATTGGGTGATCTTTGTTATTATAAGACTTATGCACTTCCAGTACTGTGCCCCTGGTGAACTGACCTGTTCATTGGTCACTAAATCCACCTCCAGCCTCAGTTTCCCATCAGATAATCCCAATGGCACCTCCTGCCCAACCATTTGGCTCTGACAGAACACCCATGGGCTCTGACAGGACCTCAGCCAGCATCCAGTCACTGGCAACAAAAAAGTTTATTCTGACCCACTGTCACACCTCTTCTGCACTGATGTTCTCAGTGAGATGACCCAGGAGGAGGATTTGGGACACCACTGACAAATGGGTGTCCATGTTCCTCACCCAGAAGTGCCTAGGAGGCAAGGACTGGCTCTCTGCCTCTACTCTGGGCACAGACAAGGACACTTCTGTGGCAGCACACCCTCCTGAGCAAGAGCCAGGACCAACCTCTTTCACCAGAGGAACAAACTCAAATATTTGCATAAACAGAAATAAAATAGGTGGCAGTGAATTGGGAAGATCGGGTTGCTGATCAGTGTAGACCAACTTTCTCTGCAATGGGAACACCTGTGCATCAGGTATGGAACCTCAATCTTTAGTCAGTTTTTATACATTATTTATTGTTAGAAGTTGCTATTGCGTACCTTGATATTGCAACCTGTTGGCTGTCACTGGCATGCCCAGTAATTTCATGAGGCATGATGGCTACCACCAGCCTGAGCCCTAGCATGGAAGCCTAGGATAACTAGGATATTCACCAAGTGCTTTTAGGAGAGGAACCTTCCCACAGACAAAGCTTGAGTTAGTCTATGAGGAAAGAAAAGGAAATGCAAAGCTGGCATAACCTCAGCTTGGAAAAACTGACAGTCAGACAGCAGTCCCCAGGGAAAACATCCTATTTTGAGAGAGCAGGAGGAATAGCTGTGGATTGCTTGGTGCAGGGTTGGGAATGTAGCCAGGCCAGAGCCAGGGCCATGGTGGGAGCAGCTGAGCACATCCCTGGCTGGGGAAGGGCAGGCTAAGCAGAGCCAAGGGCTCCACGTGGATGTTGGATGTGGCCTGTGAGCCTTGGTGTCCTGGAAGAGCCAAGAGCCACAGTCCTGGTTGATCCAAGCAGTAACACAGAGAGAAGCAGTGCGGGGGATTTGCCTCAGCCTTGCCTTCTCCCTTGCAGAGGTAAACTATTCAACCCTCTGCACTCCAGCCCCCGGGGGACTTGCCACCCAGCTCGAGAACAGGAGCATTAATAAACCAACACTATCTGTGTCTGCATCTAGATCTAATCTATGGCTGCTCGGTGAGATTCACTGCTTCCCACCCCCAGCAGCACCTTGTCAGTAGTTCTGGAGCTCAGTTCTCCACCTGCAGTTTGAACATCCCATACTGTGGTGTCAATTTGGAGCCCATTCCTCCACTGTCCTGTTGACTGGAGTTAGGGAAGTCCAGATGATGTCCATCCCTTCAGGGAAGTGATGCCTTTCCTGCTGCCAGTGGTTAGTTCAGCACACGATTCTGGCTTGCTGGATAGACAAGCCCTTGCTGGATTTTGTCAGCTAAGCTGCAGCCCTTACCTGCTTCACTCAAAGTTCTCCAGTGGCCATTCGTTTGGCATCAGTGTTTCCTCCTGAGGTTGCTGCCAGGTTTGCCGTGGTCTCACAGACTCTGATCTCTGTGGAATCCTCCAGAAAGGTCTTGATGGCACACAGGGCCAAGCAGAGTCCCTGCTTCCCCAAGATGCCTTCCTGCCACCACTCTTTCTTGTTTCGTCTGAGCTCCAGCTTCACACAACAGTGTTTAGTACCTTCAGACTCATTATTTAGCTACATTTTGGGCAAAACACTCCAAATATTAATGCAAACAAGGCCTGTTTCTTTTAACTGTTTCCCTCTGCTTGCTGATAGAAACAAGAGGAGAGCTATTCCCTGGGGACAGCCTGCCCATCTGGAGTATTCATGCTTTTAGGAGCTGCTTTTCATCCTCTTCTCTGGCACTTGCTTCTTGCAGGGCTGGGCTGCACATTCACAGGTATATGACATTACTGCTAATACTGCAACAAGCTGGCATTCATCAAGCATCTGGGATGAAAGCTGTCTTTAAACAGGCAGGTAGGGGCCTGTGCCATGGGAAAAATGACCAGGTTTTCTAATCACTCATATGGAGTTATCTGGACACATGGCTACCTTTCATCACTTATGCTGATGCCAAAAAAAAAGGGATTATAAAGCCAACATGCCTGTTGAAATGTCTGTGTGTACTAAGCTGTCATGGGCTTGTTTTGGGTCAAAATAACATGTGTACTTGATTTCTTTGTTTTTAATTTTTCTTTCTTTTTTTTTTTTTTTTTACTGTCCTGATTTTCTTGTGAGAATGTAATAAAGAAGACACAACTTATCTGCAGAAAATGTAGGCAATATTGCCATTAACCAATACTACTTCTTGAAAGCCATGTATAACCCAAAGCATACTGTAATGGTAGAAGTAAATACAAATATCCAGGTAATTTTTCTCTTAAAAACTAAACACTTCAGGAAATTGATTTGACCAGCCTGGTCTAGTGGAAGGTGTCCTCCCTGTGGAAGTGGGGTTGGATTGAGATGATCCTTAAGGTCCTTTCCAACCCAAACCATTTGTGATTCCATGAACTACAGCCTCCTTATCGCCACTCTCTATATCACAAACATAAAATCAGAAGAGCAGCTGTACCATGTCACATCAAGGTCCATCTAGCCTGGTGGATCCAGCTTTGGACAGGAGAACCATAAACAGATATCTTGGGAAGAGGAAGGAAGAGGAAAACCTGTAAGATACATTTCCCTTCCAGCATCAGCTGTTCTCAAGTCAGGGACACCCTGAGCAAGGTGTGTTTTTTCTCAGTGCATTTCTCTGCTGTGAACTTGTCCAGTCACTGGCTGAACACTTATAAACTTTTATCATCCACAACATCCTTTGGCAAGAAATTCCATAGATCTACTATCTATAGCATGCAAAACTACCACTTCTTGTTTGGAACCCAGTTCATGCACAGCTAAAAACAATTGACAGTCCATCCCTATCCAACTTTTCTGTGATGATATTAAGGAAATTAACACCGATGGCATTTTTCAGATTTGGCTTTACATCATTCATGAAGCTATGCTGGCATATTGCAGAGTAGCAAATGCTCATCTTCTGCAGAACTTGCTTGGAAAAGGCACAAACTTCCCAATATCTAATAAAAGAATGTGTTCAAAAGATTTTCTGGTCCATACAAACAATTCTGAACAATTTGTACAAGATGTAGGGCTTGATTTTCCATTGCATGGCAGTAGTGGTGCAATACTTGAAGAAACTATGTATAAAGCTCTATGGGTTGGAAAGGAAGTAATTTCCATTAAAATCCTTCAGAAAAAAAAGTATTATGGTGCAGCACTAGACAATGTCGTTTTCAAAAATATGCTTCAAGAGACAGAAAAGAAAGAATATATTCACTTTTAAAATGTCATTGTTCAAAGGTTAATCCTTCCAGGTTTTCCTGATGGCAGTGAGTGATAGGACTCTGCTTTGCTCCTCAGTGAGTCAATGGTGTGCACCACCCCCCAACAGTTATGGCTTTTCATTTATCATTGTGCAGCATTTTGTCCTCATTCTTGTGTGTTTTCCTCTGCGACTGCCATTTGTGTCATTCCAACAGAGGCAATTTTAACTGGGATGTTAATAAGCAGCAGCAAAGCAGGGAGGCCCTCTGAGGAGGGAGCCAGCATCTCTGGTGGCTCCAAGGAGAGATCTGCAAAGAATGGAAGGAGGATGCCAAGCCAGAGAGTCACTCCAAGATGGAGCTGGGAGAGTCACTGTGGCAAGGGAGGAACAAAAAAGGGAAGAGAAAGGGAGGGAGCTTGCCACCTTTCCCTGCAGACTCATTCAAACTACTGATAATGTGTGTTTTATTCATTCCTTGCCTTTGTTCTCTAACCATCTCTTGAGAGACATTTCAAAGAAAGGGAGGTGAGGAATAGACTAAAAGTCTCCTTTTAGATTGAGGAATGCAGGCTCCACCCTTGCTCCCAGCTCCATCCTTTTTGTGCTGCTGCAGCTGGGGAGTCTCCCTTGAGGCTCTAACTTAAACCCAAGGTTGGTCTTAAGCCAAATGGTCCAAGGATCAGGGGAGCCATTTTCTTCCCCAAGCTCAGGGCTGGCCTTTCATTACAGTTCTAAGAGGTCAAAGATCCCTTGGGAAGGATTCCACCCACAGGGGAGCTGAAAAGATGAAGGGGTGACAGTAAGCAACCAGGTGAATGTCACCTCCTCGTGTGATGCTGCTGTGCAGAATGTCCTGAACATGCCCAGGAGGAGCCACGACCTGGATTTATTTCTGTGCACAACAGCACGGGGCAACCATGGGAATGCTCTGTCCCGTTTTCAAGTCCACACTTCAAAAGAGATGTTGACAGGTTGGAAAGGCATCAGGGAAAGGTACATGAGCAGCCTGAGATCTGGAAAACTTTATGGTGCGAGACTGAGAGCTCAGTGGAATTCTTCTGTTTGAAGGAAGGCTGAGGGGTGACTTGCTTGTGGTCTACAAGTATGAGCATGGGGAAAATGCAACAGATGTTCCAAGCAGAAAAGAAACCCATAATAAAATCTAGTGGTTGGTTGTTGATGCTGGATACATCCAGAACAGAAGGCAAGTAAAAAAATTGAAGGTAATTAGCCACTACTTACTAGAGTAAAGTTGGATTCTCAGTTTCTCTTTTAAATCTAGAGTGGACGACTTCCTGAAGTCTCCTCTGCAACATCTGAAGATGGAGAAGAGCTCATGGGAGATGGTTTTGTTTCAGGGTTATACAGCAGTTCAGATGACCATCATGAAAGCTCCCATGGCAAAGCTGAATGTACAGCAGAGTTGATCTTCCGTGCCAAGTCCCTTTAGACCTTATTCTGACAACCCTTGTGTGACTCTGGGTGCACTGGGAAATCCATATGGTCCATGTTCACAGTGTGTTTATATAGAGAGATGAATGGGAGAAATGTTTCCATACTGGGCAATCAGGATTAAATCTCACTGAGATTACAGCATGCAACGTCAGTGCTTCCAAAACTGAGATAAAGAACAAGTGAAAAAAATAGCCCCCTTTTTCTTTCACACAATAGATCTGCTATCAGCAGTAGCCAATCTGCTAGCAAGGATATTGAAATGTATTGCTGTGTTCAGAAAATGTACCATTTTTGGTTATAGTGGGTGCCTTCACCTAAAACCAGTGTGATCTGGCCAACTGGGAGAAGTGAGTGCTGGAAAAACATCATGTCTGGTCATCTGAACTCCAGAGAGATCCACTGGGCTACCTGGAGGCTTTGGCATCGTTTGAATTCACATCTGCACAAGTCTAAATTGTTTTTCAAAAAACACCTAATGTGCGTAGGTTATCATGTTCACGCCTGGGAAGAGAGAAAGTCTTTTTTAGTATTTGGCTCGAAATGGTTCCCAGGTGAGCTCACACTCCATTCTGCAGTGACCTCTGCTGGCAAGGGCAGCACCGGGTTCTGCCTCCCTCCCTCCCACACCACACTTCGGGGCATCAGAAAACAGGTTTTTTTTTTTTTTATCAGCACCTTTATCTGTACGTGTTTAGTTACCCTCGGTGTCAGTGAAGGGCAACACGGGTAAGGTAATGGACCTGTCATACAAATGTAAAAAAATGCCATGGGGCGTATGAAGGTGGTAGTTAAACAGAGATGGTTAAATCTGATTAACAGCAATGATAGAGGAGTGTCAACATACGCCAGTCTCGATGATTAAAAGAGAAAGTAGCTGGAAATTAGCAATTGTTATAGGTAGCTTAAGGATATTGTTATTTTTTTCACCTTTTGAAACATCCCTGCGGGCATGTGTCTGCCAGTGAAATCATGAGATATTTTTCCAGTGTGTAAGGAGTTGCTGTCATGCAGCGACTCATCAAAGATGCCCCTTGCTCTTCTGGAGGGATCTGTGCTTTTAGTGGCAGAGTCTCTGTTGCTATAAATCACATTAGTGCAATTTACTTCATTGCTTGCTTACCCCGACTGAGAATCTGGCTCCAAATCTTTACATTACAGTTGTCCAAGAGCACCTATGAACACTGTGTTAGTTCTTGGCCCTTGGACAAATCCCCAGTGTTCACTGTTGCAACTTGCCTTCTTATATCTGATTCTTTTTTTTTTTTTTTTTTAATAGTATAACTTGTTTTTCTTTTTGCGTTCACCATTGTTTGCCATTTCAGGAACACTGTGTTTGCACTCCTTCAGTCAATAAAGTCGTATTTCCATGCAGAATGCAGAGAGAAGCAGTGTTTCTAGGTGATATCCTCAACTCAATGCAGGTGGAAATGTTAGAGTCCTGGCTGCCTGGCTGTCCTGAGCTCTGCCCTCCTTACCGTCACTGTCTAAATATGCATGGCTAGTTCTGACTGTGAGCAGCAACTCAGAGCCAGAGCACAAACAGAGCCAAGAGAGCAAAATTAGCTTACAAATTAACATGCAATGTGTAACCTGAGTTTTGGCTGGGTGTTGGTGCTCTCAGGGAGCAGCCAGGCGCTGCTGTCTGAGGAAGAGGATAACAGCAGGGCAGCAGAGAGCTGGTAGTCTCCAGCCTGCTCTGCCAGCCACCAGTGACTTATCTGACACAGGTGTAGAGACTGGTAATGTATAAGGTGTTGAGGAAAAATTACCCATTTTTCATCACCAGTCTCTATTGTGCAAGTAGCTCCAGCTTTTGGAGACATACTGATCTGGAAGCTGGAGGCAAGAAGAGCTTGTCTTCAGAGGGCTCCCCCTCCCTGAGCCAGTTTGTCTCCATCTCCTTGGGGTTTCAGAGGGAAATGGAGGTGGGATGTATTCCCTTCCCTGCAGAGGAAGAGGCTGATGAATAATTGTGCTCCCTGAGGAAATTGTTCAGAGCCAAGTGCTGGAAGGCAAAGTAAAAGGAGAGGGAAGCTTTATGACTGCAGCATGGCCACGATGGTTGAAAGCACCAGCAGACAGCTAGGTTCATGTCTGCTGGAGTTCTTGCCATGGGGAAGACCTTCAGGAAATTTCAGTTTTACCCCTCCATGGCAGACCCTGCCACCTCCAAATTGCTCCATGAGGGCTGTCAGGAAAAAGTGGCACATCAAAGCCTGACCACCATGATTTCTTCATGTGCCCCCCGTTAGACAATTCCCTGAACATTCTGGTCAGGGCCAAACCTGGGGAGAGACCACCAGCCCAGCAGCATTGCTGCCTTCTCCCCTCCTAGGTGACCCCCAGTATTTAATCTGGATCAGTAACAGTCCTGGTTAGCTAATGTGGCTCTCCAGGGGCTTGGAGGAGACTCACAGCTCTTCAAGTCTCTTCCAGTGAACTCCTGGGATTTGATGAACTTTGTTGCAGCCAAGGTTCAGGGGAATCTCGTAAATCTTCCCCTGCCCTACTGTATGTTGTTTAGTGCATCTTATCATGTTCGACATCTCTAGTTATAGTAATCACTTTAAAAAATGTACTTCTGCGATGTCAGTAATTAATCAAATGCCTTTGTTTCATTAGCCATAATAATACCTTTGGTTTCATGTTCTTAGGTGCTCCTCTTTATAAACCCCTCCTGATGAGTGTCTCCTCCTTAGCACCCCGTCGCTCCAGATGCTTTAACATTGCTGATAAGGTGTTTAATGGAAAAACTATGAAAATTTCTTTTCTCATATCAGACTGGGATCTAAAAGGGTTGGGATCAGCATCAGGTCTGCTTTGCAGCTGCAAATACTGGCTCTGCTCTTTGATCCCTGTAGCTCCTGACTCTGGAGAGCTTCCCCTGCAGCTCCCAGCTCAGCCCCTGCCCCTGGCCCACCCTTCCTGCAAGGACTGGTGTTGGTTTGAAAAGAATAGGATCAGTCCCTAGAGGTGAGGAAAACTCCTGACAGTCTCTAGGGGAAAAAGTTATGAGTGAACAGACAGCGTGGATTTTGGTAGAAGTGCAAGAAAATTAAAAGAATGTCCAAACCCAATGCTGCATCTGTATTGATAAGAGAGTAACAAAGGTGGAGACACACCTGCAAAATGAGTCATTGCTTATGTCCCTCACTGAGAGCTGGTGTGTGGGCACCTCACCTGTCACAGCAATGTGCACTGAAGCAGTGCACACCAAGCTGACTGCTGAAGCCTGGTTATTTATTCAGTATCTCTAACTTCACAATTTGTGCCACTGCTGTAGACTTCAGAGTCATGCTGTACAACAAGGACTTTCTTCTCATTTTCTTTTTTCCTCTGGGATCATTCCTCTTTTTCTCTTTTTTTTTTTTTTCCTTTTAATTTTTTGAATCAAGGAAAAGAAATTAATTCTGGCATACTTCTGGGAGTAAAATAATTGTATAAAGTCATTGGCAAACAACCTCTGCCCAAACACGCATGCAGAGAGCGAGTTCTCACAATTATGGTTAATGCAAAATGAAGTCAGATTATAGAGGCCTCCAGCGTGATTCCTAGCACGATAATGATGAGAAGAGAAGATTAGGCTTATCACAGACAAAGCTTGTGTGCCGAGATTTTTAGTAATTCAAAAACAGCCGCCCTGCTACAATGAACTTGCACTACTTATCTGCAGCATAGCGTTCACACACACTGCAGCTTTGCAAAGTGAGGCAAAGGAGGGCTTTTCTGCACTAATTTACACCCTGATAGTGCAAAATGAAGTTCAGGCATCATCTCCATCTCCAGCACGTGGAGCAGCTCCACAGGCTTGGCTGGGAAGCGCCGAGTGCCTTGAGGTGCACAGGTGCTGCTCATTACCTGGGTGCTCAAGCAGTTTGGGTTTTTCTGGTGGGTTTCTGTGTTTTGGGTGAGTTTTTTTGTTTTTTGATTTTTAAATTTTGGAGTGAGGCCTTATCTGAACCTCCTGCAGCTCTGTGCATCTGCCATGGGAAGGCAGGGATGTCTTGAAGAAGGCCTGGAGCAACACTCACCCCCTCTTTTGTTTAGAGTTCCAGTGCAAAACCCAGAGCTGTCATACCCTGGTAGAATGCGAAGTCAGCAGAAACTGTGTAAGTGCTGGGCATGGCATGGATCCAAAATCCCTTACACGTCCATGTTCCCACTCCATATGGCACTGGTTTGTGATGGGGACTGTCTCAGAAGAAATGAGTCTGAGTGAAGTTTCCTACACCCCAGTGAGGTTCTGCCAAAGTGCTGGTCAGGTTATGGCAGGTCTGTTTTAACTCTTTGTCACTGCTTTTCTTTTGCAGCTCCATCAGGACCCTTGATCTCACAGTACCAAGTTTCTCAGCTCTGATCATTGTGTCTGAAAACTTATGTCCCTTTGCCTTGATCCCAGTGAGGGTCTGTCTCAGCTGGCAGAGAAAATTCTGTGTTCTGGATAACCCAAATTACACAAGACAGCAGGACACGAAGAAATGCAGCCTCTGAGCAGCCATCATGTGAATTATCCCAGCTGGAAAGGAGCCAGGCTGCAGGAAGGGCAGTGCTGAGTCAGGCTGAGGGGTCACCTAGACTGCATCCTGTCTCTGACCAGCCTGTAGCAAATGCTCAGCAGAAGAGCACAGGAGAAGGGCAAGTACAGAGATATTTCCTCCTCTTCACCTTTCCAGCTCCTGGCAATCTGAGTTTAGGGACTTCCTGATCCAGAGCTGTATCTTCATCTCTGCAGCCTAGGAGCCTTTGATGGACTTCTCTTTCAGGAATTTTCTAATTGCTTTTTTAATTCATTTATACCCCTGGCCTCCGCGACATCCTATAGCAATGAGTGTCACAAAGTGCTTATGCACTGGGTGTGTTTGCATTAAACCTGACAGTCATGTAAAGTCTCCCCAGTCCTCACACTATGAGAGACACATTTTTATCACATTCTCCAGGCCATTCTTGAGTTCACATACCTCTCTCTTCTGCTGTCCCCATGGTCTCCTTTCCAGCTGAGCAGTCCCAGCCCATATGATGCTTCTTTATTTTGAAGACTTTCCATAGCTTTGATCATCCCTGTTGATCTCCTGTGAACATTTCTGGCCCTGCTCTGTTTTTCCTGGGCACAGAGAGCAGCCCTGCCTGCAGGGGTACACACCATCAATGTACACAGCAACACAGGGATGAGAACAGGTGTCTTTTTTTTTCTCTGTTTCTTTCCTAATAGTTCCTGATGCTCAGTTTTGCTTTCTGAGTGCTGCTAGAACCTGAATTATGTACTTCTCAGCACTATCCACGCTGATTGCAGTGTGTTTCCTGAGAGGAAATAACTAATGTAATGTCCATTACTGTATAGACATTATTAGGGTGAGTTTTTTCCCTGTAAGAGTGAGTTTGCATTTGTTATCATGAAAATTTTATTTGCTGTTTCATCATTTGCTAATGTCAGATCACAGTCACTGGTAAAGTGGGATTTTCTGTGACTCTTCACAACCAGCATTAGTTGTTTTATTGTTCAAAGTCAGCCTTCACCTTTTAGTCACTGGGCAAGATTAATACAGGGCTAATGCTTAGGGTCTCATCCTTCAGGGAAGTATTGGATAAAAGCCATCAGGCTTTGGGTTTTGTGCCTGTAGGATGCTCTTCCTCTGTACAATTTGACTCTGTAAATCCTCAGGGTGCTATGGAGGAGCCATTGATCGACTGCTGCCTTGGGAAGCAGGGAAAGAGTGAGGCTGGGGATGATTTTTGAGGCTCACATTTGATCAAAATTGGCCACTGCAGGGTGGGAAGAAGAAGCTGGCTTTCCTTGTGACAGATGCTGGCGAGGCAGAGCCAGGATAGGTCGTTTCCGATGGGAGCTCACGGTATGAAACAAATAAGGGGAAAGTGAGAGTGAAAGACACATTGTAGAAGATGTACAGCTGGCAAGATGCCAGCATAAATATTCATTGAGTATGTTAATTAGCAACTATTGCTGTTACTCATTAACTAATTTATTCAACAAATAGCATTCAGGCCACTCTAGAACACTGCATACTGTTACTGCTAAAAGGGGTATCAGTTTCCCTGTCTGTCACCTGGAGACATTGATACTCCCCCACCTTTGCAAGTACTTTGATGTGTGGAGATGAAAACTGCTGCAGGAGGCTGATGGAGGACAGCTTAAGGAGTAGGAGAAGTTCAGTCCCATTCCCAGCAACCTTCATAAGAGATTTAATTCATTAGTTCAACCTCAGCTGGAGAAGAATGGCAAGTCCATGTCAAGATTTCTGTTTGGACAAGAGCAATAGTGTGTAGGTTGGAGAGAATCTGCAAGGAAACAGATAGGCTTCTCTGTGAAATTACTTTTTTTTTTTTTAAAGAGAGGAATTAAAGATGCTATAAAGAGTCAATTTTGGGTGTTTCCACCAAATCTGGTAGGTCCTGCCTGTCAAAACTACTTCTGGCAGCAATGAATTGCAGAAGAGATTGAAATTACTGAGTGGCTGGATGATAAAACAGAAATGGAATTCAGTGTTGGAAAGTGCAAAGTAATGCACTGCAGAGAAAAACAATCTGAATATTACATAGGTAATGAAGGCTTCTGATATACCAATTACCAATCAGGAAAAGGAAACTGGGGTCACTGGGGACAGTCCTATGAGATTATCACACCACCAGTGAGTGCTCAGTAGCAATCAAAAAGGCAAATGGGATGTTGGTAATTACAGGAAAGAGAATAGAGGGGAAAAAAGATTATATTATTAAGCCATTACTTCAATCCAAGTACTTTCAAATGGTCTGGTTCTCCCATCTCAAAAGCACAGAGCAGAACTAGATTACATCTGTAACTGTGACAGAATATGGTGTGATATTTATGGAGAAATAACTTGTATGCAAAGACTGATCAAGTAGAAAGGAATCTACGTTATGGGGAAAAAAGTGATGATGAAAGGCAACATCTGAGAAAAAAATGTTTTACATCCCAAATGGCATAGAAAAGGTAAATAAAGACAGCTGTTCTTACAATAGAAGAACTGAGACACATGCAAAGAAATGATCAAGCAGCAAACTCAAATAAGAAGAAATACTGCTTCATACCACATCTAATGTATTGGTGGAACTTCTTGCCCAGGGTGTTACGGAGGCCAAGAATATAACTGGTTTCAGAAAAGGAACAGAAACATTCATGATGAAAAATTCCTTTAGAGTCTACTAATGCAGAAGTTGAGGGAGCTGTTGATTGCCAAAAGCTGTGAGGAAGCCATGCCCACAGGAGGACTACTGCATTGTGCCCTGCTTTGGGCTCTATAAACCTGCTGAGGGTCATTGTCAGAGAGAGGCTGCCTGGACCCATGGGTGGCCTTGTGTAAGGATTTTTATGTCAGTGCTCTTCAGTGGGGACTGAGATCCCTTTGAGGTCCATTCTACAACATCTTCTCTAATTAGACTTTGGAGAAGAGCCAAAGAATGAAGAATCCTGACCTACCAATCTATCTAGCTATCTACTTACCTACCTACCTGCCTACCTATGCCTCCAGATAATATGTGTCACTTAGCAATGGCTTCAGCTTCATGGTGTAGATTACAATACTTAAGACAAATAGACCTTCCCATGCAGTTGAGACACCAGTGGTGTGCTGCAATATCCAGCAGATGAGGTTTGCACCACAATACTACCCCTGACTCAGATAAAGCAGTGGGTTGATCCTTACAGGCTGCTCCCACAGTACAGGCTCTGTAGCAAGAGACTCAGGCAGCAGCACTTGTAAATGCAGATTTGGCGTGGCAGTGCTGGGCTGTGCCTGCACTAGCAGACTGTTAGAGCATCCCTGACATGAATGGTTTGGGTTGGAAGGGACCTTAAAGATCATCTCCTTCCAACCCCCCTGCCATGGGCAGGGACACCTTCCACCAGACCAGGTTGCTCAGAGCCCCATCCAGCCTGGCCTTGAACACTCTCAGGGATTGGGCATCCACAGCTTCTCTGGGCATTTGCCATTCTAACCCTGCTCTCAGGCACAGCACTTAGACCAGTGCAGGGTCCATTTCCAGTAAGTGGTTGCCATGTGAACAGCTTTAACCAGGCAATTCACCAGCACAGACACTGCCTTTTCCAACTGGCCTCCGTGCCCAGGAGCACTGCTGCCCATGTTTAATTTACCAGTGCACATGTAGCTTCTGTGTCTGGATCCAGTTACAGGATTAGGTCCCCAACCACAAGGGAGATGAATTTGTGAATCAAAGCGGTGCAAATTTATTTCCTATGAAGGGCAACATTTTCATGTGAGGCCAAAAGTAGATCAGCTCCTCAAAGAAAACCCCAGCGATTCTTATCTCAGCTGTAAAGAATGTGTGCGTTTTGGAACTGCATCATGAATGATAGTAGGATGCTGAGCTGGAAAGTAAAGAAGCTGGAACAGAGGCTCGAGGACTCTGAACCTCAAGAAGGAATGGCCTGGAGGAAAACCCTAACAAAAAAAAAAAAAAAAAAGGAAATAAAGGAGCAAATGAAAACATAGCTGACATTTATGCAGTACCTGGGATGATGACCTCCTAGTAGAACTTCTTAGAACTGGTGTATTTTAAATAAAATATGAACTGAAGTAGCAATTAAGTAAAAAGGCAATCCAAGTCCAGCCCCTACAACAAGTTGCAATACGTAGAGAAATATGTATAAAATTCTTTGATGGGGGTTTAAAGTGTGAGATAAAAGTGGTGTTGAGAAAACAGTATTCTCTCTCTCCTATCTGGTCCATCATCACCAGTGACTGTAGGTTGGTCATGGTAACTGCCTAGCACTTGGTACTGCTGATTTTTAGGGTGCTTGAGACTTAAGGGAAAAAATATAGATGCACACTGTTCCCAAAGTGTTGGATGCATTTTATTGAAGCATGAGAAATATCAGTGAGCTGAGATTACTCATGCTCAAGCCGACCAAAAGCACTGCAAAAAAGTTAATAAATAGCTGACCCTCTCCCTGCAGTCGCAGGTTGTGATGACACAGATTTTCAGAGCAGTGTGGATCTGTTCTGCCTAATCTGTGCCATGCCATGTTCTAACTTTGCAGCAGGGTAAATCCACACCAAGATTTATGCACAGAGCCACCACATTTGCTGGTGTGGAGGCAATGGATGGATCTGGCACTCCAGTTGATGTGGCAAAAGAGTCCCTGTGTGATGGGGAAGAGCCAGGAGGTGTGGGAGGACACTGTACAACATGGGAGTAGGAGTGGAGGAGTAGGAGTGGAGGGGCAGGAGCTACACCAGCAATGCTCAGGCTTTGCCCTAAGAAAACCTTGGGGATCCACTTCAGGAAAGCTCTCCCTTGCTTTCTTATAATATGCTCACAAAGTGTTTTCTCACACCATGCAGCCTCTTTATTATTATTTTTATTGCCAATATTTTCCAGGTTTATTTTTAATTTGGTGCAATGGCTCATACCCAGAAGGGCTCTTTTTAATAAAATGAGGAATCTTTTATCTTTGGATAAAGTCTTCATGGGAGAAGAAGGTTTTAAAGTAGCCCAGGGAGGGGGGGGGGAAAAAAACCCAGCAATTGTTTTCTTTTAAAGAAGAGCAACATGTATCTACGAATCAAAAAGATTTCTGCAGCCTACACTTAAAAACCCTGGAGAGTCCCTCGCAGGGAGGATATCACCTCAGGGATATCCATCCTCCCTCCCTCTGTGCTGGCTCTGGGTGAAAATGAAATTCACCCCTGCACTGGAATAGCTGCAAGCCCTGGCTCCAAACCCAGCCAGCCTCTGTCCCCTCCTGTGGGAAGCTGGACAGGACAGTCCACCCAGGCTGGACACCACACACCTCCCCCTGCTGCCCACCAGACGTGGAGATGTTTTGGGGCTCCAGTTTTTCCTGGATAAGCTTTGGAAGGCTGTCCAGGGACAGACCTGCCTGGCCCATCTGGCCTGGCAGGAGCACCAACTGCAGGCAGTGTCTTCACTAAGGTCCAGAAGGAAATAGTTGAGCAGCCTGGGATCCCATTTACTGCTCCTCCCTTGGGAAGGTCCCTTCAAGGCATTATTTTTGTGGATGAACCCAGGCCAAATAATTCTGTAACTATGTTTGCAACAGAGGTGAGGGAAGTGGATGATCCTGAGGGAAATGTATTTCAAATAATGGCAAATACTGTAATTTCTAGGTGATGTCTAATTCTACTGCACATCCTTCCTTTGTCTACTTACCAAAATAAAGAGTATTCTTCAGTAGCATATTATAAAAAGCAGACCAAAAAAAGGCTGATTTTTCACTCAGAGCAAAGACAGTGCTGTAGGTGTTTTGTCTAGTGTCGTGCATAAAGAGTTTTTAATGTCTCCCAAGGAACATCTCTTTAAAGCAGCCTGTCAGCTTTACACTTTAATCCATTAGACTACAAAATACAGATAAATGAACAGAAAAATACCTATCTTTAAGCTACTGCTGCTTAATCTGCTTCAGTATTTACATATTTAACAGCAGACAAATAATGGGCTTGCTCATTAGCAAGGAGTTTATTTTGTGCCACTTCTATTTTCTTTGCAGCTTTGTTGGGACCTGATTACCCACCAACAATACACTGGGGGAGATAATGTCATTTCATATGATTTAGCTGCAAGGCACATCTTGGATTCCCAAATGCTTGCATGCATTGTTCCATTCACAGTATATGTTGTCCCACTCCTTTTGAATAAGCACAAATATTTTTACATATGCAGGTCATCAGCCAGCTCAGGCCCATTCTGTTTTGACTGGGTGCTGAAGGGCCGTACTCAGAACCGAGTCACATGGATTCCCGCTCCTGCCTCATTGTCCACACTTCCTGACAATCAGTCAGTTGTCCTTCTTGGCTTTTTTTGCCGGGAGCAGCTGAGTAAAGCCACATGCTCTCTGGATAATCAAACAGCTGATCCTCGGGGCGTGCGCTGCCAATCGTGACTCAGTAGATATGGAGACAGTCGCTAGCTGCCCTCATGATTTGCTCCTCGTGGCTCCTGAATAGGCAGCAGCACAAAGGGATGAGGACAGACATTCAGGTCACATGCACAACCAAAACCATGGCATGGCAAAGCTCATCTTTGTTTGCGAGCCTTCAGCCAGGCCTTCATTTGCTGCACCTGGATGTCACATCCTTGAATGCAGCAGCTCAGCACCTACCCATTGCACCCACAGACCCAGCTCTTCCCCATCCTCTCTCTCAAACACTTATCTTTTGCAGAGGGAACTTGCTGGAGACCCACTGCCCAGCCTAAGGACAGAACACATGCACAGAGACCTCATTCTTCCCTTTAATGAGATGCCATCTCCATTTAACTGCTTTCTGGCAGAATTCTCAAGCGTTGCAGATCTCACATTCCAATTACATCAGTTGGTATTTTGCTGCTTGGCAAAGGCCACAGGCTTCAGCAGCTTGCTGCATTCACCCTCAGTAGCAGCGATTACCTACAAAACAGGGCGACAGGCCTAAATAAGCAAGTTACACGCAAGGAGCCAGAGACTTGGCCCAGCTGGGGCTGCTTTGCCCAGCTAAGGCTGCACAAAGCTGTCACCAAGCCAGCCCAAACAGCTGTTGGAGGATTCCCTTGGCGCAAAAGAATTCCTGAATGGCAAAGAGCCACTAAAGCAACTCCTACACAATCTCACTCACTGGTCCCCAGAAATCCCTGACAGCTGGGAAGCACAATGGGGCCAGAAGCACCTGTTACCATTCAGAGCGGCCTAAAGGCTGCTCTATGGGGCAATGAATGGCAAAAGGAGCACCCAGTATCTTTGGGAGCCCTTTGGGAGCACACAGAGGCATGCCTTTATCACCTCCCATCCACAGCCGGAGGTGCACCGTGGGAATGTTTCTTCCAGGCAGAGTCAGAAACTCAAGGCACTCGGTGTGTGGCTGTGCTTTCTGATGCTGGTGAGTGTGGAGATGTGGAGCGAGGGAAGAAGCAAGGTTGGAGCCCTGCAAGGGGAAGCATTTTGGAAGCAGAGCCAGTATGGACCCACTGGACCCACCTCAGATGTGAGCCTCCTTCCAGGAATTCAGAGCCATCTATCCTGAAGGGAATATTGTAGCTTGGCACCTTAGCTAATTTGGCATTTCAGGAAAAACCCAGAGTTTTCTCTCAACCAGGAATACGAGAACCTTTTCCTGACCTTTTCCTTCATCTTGCTTGCCCTCATGGTCAGTGGGCCCTTGCCAATTCCCTGTTGTCACTGGCCACAAAGAGTCATCTTGCTCCTGGCTCATCTCTCCTGCTAATACAATCCTCTCTTATTTAGTGCCTATCTGCCACAATATTCCCCCTGATCATAGAGTCTTGAAATAGTTTGAGTTGGAAGATCATCTAGTTCCAAACCCATGCCTTTTACTGGGTTGTTATTCACCAGATCACTCTTATATTTTCTGTTCTACTCGGGTTTTGAGTCTGATGTCTGAACTTCACCAATCCTTTGGCACATGGGAACTGATGAGTCCCTTAGAAACACAGAGCTATCCCAGGAGAGGATGCTTATTCCTCAAAATGACCATAAAATTCTCTAAAAAATTCTCATTAAAAAATGTTGTAGTTTTTCTAGAGAATGTGTAAATGTTTTCACATTTCTAGAGAATGTGTAAAGCAGAACAAAGCCCCAGATTCTGCTCAGGTTCAAGGCCATTTGTTCCTTTTTTGTCCCAGGATCAATTTGTGTCTGAATTTCTAAAATGACATCTTATAAATGGCGCATAGTGAAAAGCAAAGAAATCAGTTGTTATTTTTGTTTCATTACACACACGCCCGAATTACAAATAAATAAATAAAGTATTTCCAGCTCTGTTAATAATCCTTTCCTAGTGCTTATCATGGGGTTCTTCCCCAGCCCTAGACAGACTTCACTCAAGTGACAGTATCGGCATCAAGATTTCATGCAGCATCTGAATGGAGCATTGTCTCTGTGCTGTGCTCTTTACACACTCTTGCTCTTATTAATTGGGTACTTAATAAGAATTTGTGAGGAATCCACCTTTCATATACTGCCAATGTGAAAGGGATTAATATAGAAGAGATCTAACAAAGGAAACAAAGACAGTCCTGACCCGGAGACCTCCTAATCAAGGATTTAGACAGTACACAACAGGTGAATACCCTGGTAGGATAAATGGAGACAGGAAGCAGGAATGGAAGACAAGTGCATTTGCCTAAGCTAATAATCACAGTGATCTCAAGAGTCACAGGTGGTCACTAGCTGAACCCATGACTCAACAGCCAAAAAAGTTTAGTCCAAAAGCTTACAAGATGAATGTGCTATGTGAGCACAATTCAAAGCATTTAAAAACCACTGGAAAGACTCCTATTAATGAGGCCTGAGGAGCTGAAATATTTACCCCTTGTCTTTAATCATTATTGGATGCAAAATTTGTGGATGCAATGAAGACAGTGGTTTGATGGCATGTTCTAATCCCTCAGTAACTATTCTCAGCAAATACCTCTGTGCTCCTGAGGTGATAAATTACCTCTTTCCCTCTGAACCACACGGGCTGATGCCCTTTGGGACTCCACTTTTAGTAGCAGTCCCTTCTGACACCAACAAGCCACAGGCACCATCTACCTTTCATCTCAAGTGATATCTCTTCCTGGTGTATTAACTGATTTCAAAGCAACACTTTTCAACCTGTGCCCGTTTTTGAAGACTGGGACTTTCTGAAACTCAGTGGTGTCCTTAAAAAGTTGTCTAACCCTTCCAAGCACAGCAGGTGGTCTAAGAAAAGCAGTTCCTTCTCCTGACAAATTTTGACATTCCTAGTTATTCACCGGATACTAGGAAGTGTAGACTTTTGCCTTTTCTGGAAAACTTCTTCCAAATTCAAAGCAAGCTTGACATTTTAATTCATCAAGTCAGTAATTTTGCATTGCAGCACAGAAGAGTCAGCCAGAATAATGCAGGTGGGATCAGGTAAGCATGCAATGAGGGAGAAGTTAAAATTGGGATAAGTTGTTGATGGAAGACCACTCATTCATACAGCGATATGTCACCAATCATCTTTGGTTTGTACAAGTTATATATACTCCCCCAATATTTGCCAGAGGGGCATCTCAGTGACAGAGTAAAACTCTGAGAACAAACTCCTCAGCAGTTTTGTGTAATGCTGTACTGAAATATGGCAAAAGTAAACCACAGAGGTAGCCAAATTCAAAGCCAGTGGAAACAGACTTCCAACTCGTGTCTGTGCTGCAGAGTCACTGCTGTAGTAACATCAGGCAGTGCACAGAGACACCCCTTCCTCACACAGGTCTTTACAGACAAAGCCCCTTGCTTTACTCTTCTGGGATAACACATTTGCCTCTGGGCTGCGGGTGAAGGTGAAACAAGTCCCACTGCCAAAAGCACAGCTCCCCTGATATGAGCTACACTCACATTTTGCTGGTGGAGAATACTGTTAAAGCTGTATTGGCAGAGTAGAGGGATGTGGACCTGATCCGAGAGAAGCTGGCAGGTTTGCATACTGTGAATTATCCCTTTCCAACCTTCTCTTCTGAATAAAAAATGGTGTGGAGTCTAATTTCCTCTCTGAATAAAACATGAATATAGATAAGACAAAGTAAGACCCAAAGACCACAGCAGCATACTTTCTTGTTCTCCTTACTATTCAACATCATGGCAGCTCACATATAGAGCAGCTCTAGAAACCATCTGTCATTGAGCAGCTCTTTATTCAAATGAAATCAACTGTGAAGTAATCATGGTTCTCATTTTTATTATCTCTCCTTACAGTGAACTTGATTAAAATCCAGCGCACGGTATGCAAACAGGCTGTTGTAAATTTGTACTCTGACAAAAGGGGAAAGTAAGTGATCTGCCCACATGCCTAGAACTTTGTCATTATACATGGGGACAAAAAAAGGAAGGGGCATACTGGGTTGCATAAACAAGTTTGTCCGGACACAAACTGTCCTAGCCCTATACAAAGGCCACGTCTGCTGCATGACACCATCAGAGGGGCCGAGGAGAAGCTAATTTTACTAGCACATATAAAAGGCTGGGGCATGTTCTGAACAAACCAGATAGCCTGGCTTCAGCAGCACGTGCTTTAAAGTCTTTTGCCCAGGAGGATGATCTGAGCTTCTGAGGAATGAACTCAAAACAGACGTGATTCTCCTTTCACTTCTGGCGGTGTAAATGGGGAGTGATTCCATTGTATGGCTGGTATGAATGAGACTGGGAAACAGTCCCAATCAGTCAATCATTCCCTGCTTTGTCTATTCATTAAACCCCTCTTCTCCTCTGCACAGATGGCCAATGTACTATTGTACTCTAAGAACTGGCCAAGTTAAAAAAACAACAAAAAGGAATATGCCTGACAAGTCAGCAGTAAATGTTTGTTTTTCAAAAAAAGGGGGCATATTAGCCTGTTCTTCTACAGATAAGGCTTAACCTGTGCATGTACACATTCATGTAAGTTGACACAGATCCATATATACATAGATATGCAGAACTTCTGTAACATGCATACACACAATACATTTGTGTGTGTATATATAGATCTTGCCCCAACGCCCACAGATTTCCCAGCACGAGGCAAAAGGTGTGATTTTTTTAAAATCATCGTAGCTGGCGCTGCGTTAACAAACCTTTCTTTGTGCTTTGGAAACAGCACAGCCGGAGAGTGAGACTGCAAGGGACATGAATTCAGCAGAGCAGCGTTTTGCAGCCATGTCCCCCTAAAGCCAGGAGCATGTCCAGGAGCACAGCTGAACCTGGTGCATTGCTGGAATGTGTGATGGATGTACACAGGGAATGGAGAGGTTTGTGTTGCCTGAGTGGCCTCTGCTCTCCTCAGGATGGCACCTGGCACCAGTGTCACTGCCTAAATCATGAGCTACGAGCTATAAGGAGCTTTCATCCCTCCCCACAGGGCCTTTGATGCCCTGCGGATATAATTCACTGAGGATGGATTTCAGAGGCTTATACTCAGAGAAATGTCAGGACTGATAAAACTGGACAGCTTCGTGTAAACCAATGAGTTTTCAAGCCATTTTGGTCCGAAAATATGGAAATATTCTTAGTGGAAAAATAAGCATAGGGAGCATTGCTTACAGATAACAGGATGTTCATGGTAACCCTGGTATATATCACTGTTTCCTGAGCAAAATAAATGTTACTATAGTTCTTCAATGAGGAAAATTATGCCAATAAAGAGAAAATAAGGGAAAATCTGAGAGAGCACAGGGCACTTCTGAGTACACAGAATGCAGCTGCAAGAACAAAATGCCTGTTTTGTCTGTGATAGGTAGGAACCCAAATATGCAGCACTCAAGAAATAAAGGGTTTTACCCAAGCAATAAACAGAAGATGATTACTTTGGAGCTGCACATAAACGCTGAAATTCCTTGGCAATGATTTCATACCTTTTCCTGAGGCACACTCTGCTGGTACATAAAACCTGTATCTTCCCATGCACCACAGGGATTTATGTTTTTGTTAGTCACTCGAGGTGGGACTGTGGGCAGGGTCAAGCAATCCACCTAGAGGTGAAAATGTGGGAGCAGCTCTCCCTCCAGCTTCTTCTCTGGGGGTTTCATTTGCTGCGTTTTTAATAATGAAAACCAAACCAAAACAAGAACGCAGCATCTGAAGTGTTTAGAAAACACAGAGCCCCGCTCAGATGAAAGCAAACTGTGCTCCCTCATCAGGTGTATGGAAGTCTGCACCCTCCTGCATTTATCTGCTCCCTGCTAACCTCAATTCACCTCCATGGCATCCAGGGAATCTTTGCTACAGGGCTCAGGTATCAAAGGCTTCATCTTCTGAGCGTCTCATTGCCCTGTGCTCCATCAGATTAGGGCTCTGCACATCCTCCCATTGATCCACTGGGCTTTGGATGTGGGTCCTTTGTGCCTTTTCCAACCAGCACAGCTTGGCTTTTCTGAGTCCCTGGCTTCATTTGGATATATGTAGCCCACCCCTCACATAACCTTGGATTCTTTAAAAATACCAACACTGGGAAACAAGGTCCAAGAGACCCCCAGACCACTGTCAAGATAATTTCACCCACAGTTAATCCACACAGAAAAAGAGGCAGCAGAAGAGGAGGAGTGCTGAGCTGCATGGAACTGGAGACAGTCAGGAATGAGGGAAAAGGAAGCTTTGGGGTTCTCCTCAAACTCTAAACAAATCATTTATTCTGCTGCTGAATGGCAGGGACTTTTTCATACATAATCTAGAGGGTAATCTAAGGGCAAAAATCTGGGAGGTTTGGATCTGTCTGAACTACAGACCTGCCCTGCTGGGTCAGACACTCTCTGAATGCAGGATGCACAGAGATGCCACAGCACTGGGGAGATGTCTTCATGTTGAACAGCTGAGGAAATAAGACATCTCGAAAAAAACAAGGTATAAAGCCTGGCTTCTTGCATTAACTGCATATAATCTGGATACATTTATTACTTGTGCAAAAGAATGAGTCACAGGGCTGACACGAGGCAAGAACTGCTCTCGGGAGCTCTTTGAAAGCCATCACTGCTAGCAAAGATCTTCTTGGTTCTGACCTGAAATGTCCTCTGCTGTCCCAGACAAGAGATTCTCTGCACCAGACACCACCATTTCCAGTGAACTGTAGTTTTTCAGTCTGTACAAAGTGGACTATCCCAAGGAAATGAAAATTAAAATTACTTTTGAAATTAAGTTACAAATCCAACTTGCAGAATTTCCCTTTATACTGTATTTTATTTCAAAACAAACTCAAATTTCCTTTTCCCTCAGTCTGCATATGTCCTTCATGCACATTTTAAAGCCTAAGCTCACATTCTTCATTTTCTCAAGTAATCATATGCATAGAGTCACCATCTCTCCATCATTTAGCACTGCAGTAATTATGATTATTTAAAAGATCAACTGAAGATGACCTGACATGAAAAAAAGCAGACCTGAGAAAGTCTTACGTTCCCCAAACCTTATCTTTGTTTTTCCACTGTTATCAGCTGTCTTAATAAAGAGATGCTATCTCACCTTCCAAACAACTGTCTTGTTTATATCACTAGATCAGCATTACTTTAGCAACTCTCACATCTTGCCTTCACCCTTAGAAAGAGAGACACTATTCAGGTTGCTGGCTACAGGTTCTGTGCTAAAGCATTATCACTGTCTTGCTTTGTGTCACTCTGGCTGTGCAGGGAGCTAATTTGAGCAGCTTGAGAGAGAATCACAGAACATCTGAGAGTGGAAGGGACCTCTCAGTGTCACCTGGTCACACACCCACTCACTGCACAGCCAACTTCAAAGTCAGGTGCAACTTCAAAGTCAGATCAGGTTGCTCAGGGTCATACCTGGCTGAGTCTGGAGTGCCTCCAAGGACAAAGACTCCACAACAGTCACTCCCTGAAGCACTCATTGCTCTCTTGATGCTGTGGGATACCTGAATTCATCCCACCATGCAGCTATTTGGCAGTGAGCTACTGGCAGTTCGTGTAGTGGGCAACACAGTGCTGGCCCTTGTTCCTTCAGAGGATTTGCATTCCTTCTTGTTCCTCATGAAAAAACAGTTACTCTCTGAGCTGGAGTGACTAGTAAGGACAATGAATTGCTGCTGCTTTCATCTTCATCTTTGTTTCTCTTGGTTTCAGAAAATATTTCCTGCCAGTTTGTCTGAGCGTTTATCCTGTTTTGATATTCTTTTTACCCAGGGAAAAAAAAAATAACCCCCCAAAATTCCAATAAAACCTCAAACACTTGAGCTATAATTAAGACAAAAAATTATAAACTTCAAAATGAACCTGAGGCAAAATCATGGAGAAAAAACCCATGTGCTTAATCCAAAAACTGTTTGCCTGCCTTTGCTTGCCTCCAATTTTACCTGATCTTCATTGACCTAAAAAAAAAAGTTTTCAGTTATTCCACTGTCCTGCTGCACAGTTGTATTTAGAGCATTATCTGTGGTCTTGTGGACTCAGAGCTTTTTTGACTCATCCACAGTGGCTTTGTTTTGGTTTGAGACACCACTAGGACATTCTCTGGACACTGTGGAATCAAGTGAGTGGATAAGAAGCAGAAACAGTGGAAGTGATTGGAGAAGTTATGCAGTCAGTTTTGGCCAGGGGAAGGAGTTTAGGCATGATTTATAGCTGGAAAAGTGTGAAGCATTGCAGGGTGTGTCCTGCTCTAGAAGAACACCATTAAAGCAAATCCATATTTGTAAATGGAAGTCATCAGATACATATAAAAGAGCACAGTTTGCTCTTTCTAACATTAATGCCACTAATAGTAAAATGAAAGCATATGTGTTGTTGGTGATGCTTGCCAGTATTTCAGTATATTGATTTAGGACTGTACAATATACTTCAGGGATAAGAAATCCAAAAAGTCTACATCAAGTCAGGTTAAGAAATCTTCTGACATTTCTGACAGATTGTTGATTTCACCTAAATTAGTTTGCATTTTGCTGCAACAATTTCTCTGCTAAAACCTTCCAGGTTTTAAGACAGCAGCCCATATTTTCAAATAAAGCACTGACATTTTCCACTGAACATTGTGTTAAAAGCAATTTCTTTTCCACTTTTGTCAAGTATTTCCAATAATATATTGCCAGCTTTCTGCTGAGTTTGCAAGAACCAAAGGCCATTTTAAGGGATTTGGATAAGAGTCTAATACACTTGCAATTGCTTTACTCCCACTCAGCTGCCCTAATTCCTGTAGTCCAGATTTCTGGCCCTTCCTGATGAGTTGACTGTAACATGACTCATCTCCTTCTTGACCTACCCAGCTGTTCTTATTTCATTTCCCTTCGTTAGGTCAGAGACAATCAGATCATTTATTTCAAGCTTTCCAAAATGAAGGGAAAACAAAATTTTTAAAAAGGCCAACATATGATGACCAATGACCCAATTACATAGCCTCACACACATATTTGTTGCCTTGGATTTTGTGTGGGACTTCGCTATTTGATGTTGATTGATAATATTTGTGGGTATTTGGATACCAGAATATCAGAATAAGCATGACATATCTTGCTGATTTGTAAGGTCAAGAAAAGATTCCTCTCTATAGCACTACACCAGAGCTCAGTGTAATCCAGGGGCTTTTCATTTTCCTTTGAAAGACTAATTAGCAGCCACATCTAAAAACAAGTAAATGGCCCTAGTGAGCCAAAGGTCTAGGTTTTTACTGCAGTCCCTGTACATATCACTAGAGAAATATCAATATAGCTTAAGGCTAGCCATTCAGGTTTCTATCTGCCTGCAGATTCTTGTCTTGCTCTCTTTTTGCCAGGTCTCAGAGGAATTTGTTATGGTAGGCATCAGCCTTGTCTTGGGTGAAACATCATGCAGCGAAGATAACAGGATGGGAGAGTTAAGCCGGGCAGGAAAGAAGGATTAATGAGGGGAATGGAAACAAACTGGAAAGAGGAGATGATTTTTTTCAATAGGTTGGCCAAGGCAGGCAACATTTTTTTCTGTTTTTCTGTGGCTCGATGTCAAAAACTCCATTATCTATGAGCAAACAGGAGAAGAAACAATTTGCAAAACACGAGCACCTCAGCTTTATGTGTCTAGCATAGATCTTCCTGATTTTTTTCCATCCATGTTATTTTCCTCTACAATAATAAAAAAACAACCTAATGAAAGAGAAGTAGACCAGGACAGCAAGATCAGTGTATTTCATCCACCAGTCCTTCCTTTGAAAGGAGAAACTTCTGCTTACTTCTGGCACTTAAGAAAAAAACTATAAAAAAGAAAAGACAGACCTTGCTCATATGTGAGGTCGAGTAGGAGACCAGCTCTTTCTTGCCTTATTCTCATGAATAAGCCAGCTGAACTTGCATATTTGGTGTGAACCTTAAGTGAGTGAAGCTCTGGAATGCACTCCTGACTTGCAAAGGGAAGTCAATCCCCAGAAGGAACTTCACTTGGATCCAGGTGCCCCTCGTGGGTAAATACAGATGCAAAGTGGTGGTAAGCAAGTCTCCTCTATTGTGTAAATTAGCAAGTTCTAAGGTGGGGATTTAAGGGGAACTTTGTCCTGCAGTGGATAAAAGTGAGGGAGCTCTTCGGTACAGAAAAGGAGCCAAGGGAAGAATGTGCAGCTAATCCAGATGAAAGACCTACAGGCAGCCTTTAAAAACATGTCAGTACAACTGCCTGGGAGGTTTCCAAATGGATGCCACATCTTGAACATCTTTCACAGCTTTATATCTGCCTTCGGTATGGAAATGAGAGAAGGGAAATGCTGATAGGAGGGCTGAGAGGAATCAGTGAGGTTATTTGAAATGCAGTTGTTCTCTGGTGCTCATTCCCTCCTCCCCTTAAGCCCCCCACAACAGTTTCTCATTTTTACAGATGAATCTGCCCTGCCAATTGTCTGCCTCCGAAGGGCAGGACTAGTGACAGGTTTGCAGCCCTAGATCTCTTTTGAGATGGGAGTTCTCAGCATCAAGGTCAAAAGCAGGGGTCATGATCCCTCGCCTGCCTGTCTTTCACAGTGCTCCTGGCTACATGTACTTCTTTTTAGACATGGCAGATGGTGAAATACTAAAAGTACAAAGGATTACCCAAACCCATTCAATAGCTGAACTATTTGTGTATTATTGTTATTTGGGAGCAGGGGCAGCCTCGGGACAGCCTCACTGTGTCTTTCACTTTAAGCTGCTCGTAGACATGTGATTTTGGAAGGCTAATGGGAAAAACAGTGTTCTTTGCCCTGTTTCAAAAGGCTGCAAAGCATCCCCCAAATGCCTTTTCTGCAAATTTTCACATAAAATTTATGGCTGTTCATCACAAAGGCAATATTATTGCTAATTTGAAATGAGCTGTGGCTATCCAGATCATTTCTAATAATTTATCAACCCATGTTTTCCTTAGGCCAAAACTCTGAAATCTGAATGAGGCCTTAAAACTTTACTTGAGACTAAAATTTTAGTGGAGTTCTTCACAAACTAGAATTGTTCAAACTATTCTGCTCAGCTTTGCTGTTGTGCACCACGTGTGAGAAGAAATTAGAAAATGGAAGAAGACTGCCTGACTCATTCTGTTACAATGCTGATAATTTTGTTTCTATATTATAACATTTTTCAGTGATACCCAAACACACACTTTATTGCTGAATCCTGAATCTGAGAGCACAAGAGTTTTTTTGAATCAAACCAGAAAATGCCTTTACTAATTTAATGCATTTTCTAGAAATTACTGCAGGGCATAGACTGAACTGCTGCTGTGTTGGTATGAGCTGTGATGGAGAATGGTTCTGAGACTTCTAAATCTTTCCAAACCACTCACAAGTGTCAACATACTCTCAATTTCCTTCAGAACCACCAAATCTGGGCTGAAGGTGTGTGCATGAGGACATGGCAAGAGAAGGCCACATTCATCTTATCATTAAAAGCAAAGGAAAAGATGGGGGAAAAGGATTTGGACTAGAATTTTATGGTGTTATAGCCATGCTGCTCACAGGTTGTCACCTTCTGGAGGAAAAGGATGTGCTCTGGTGTCACTCTCACCAGAAAAATGAGATCAATGTCTCAGCAGCCACGTGAGGAGAAGGCCACTGCTTGCAGGTGTTTGGGGAAAGTTCTGTGAAATGACAGTAACACCAGCAAAGTGAAAGGAGGCAATTTTGGGGGCAATGGATGTGTCACCAGGAGTATGTTGTTTTGTGGATAATTATTCCATGGCACAGACCACACAAAAGGCTCTGGGGCTACCTTCAGTTGTCAAATCATGTTTGCTGTTAGCAGAAAACCATAGCAAATCTAAGACCATAATTTTGTGCTCGTGTGGCATTGTGAAATCTCTCACCTGAGCAATCAAAAATTTCCTCCTGAATACCCACAATATTATGCAATACAGGCAACTTTTAGCATGCAAAGCCAGGCATATTGAGCTGAATGCTGTGGTGCTCCACCTCAGGGGCATAAACAGGGCTTGTTCTGTCAAACTCAGTGGAAGGTACTGAAAATATTCATCCCATCCTACAACCTCTTGGGAATTTTGTCTCCATCATACAGAGTATGAGACAACTGAATCCCCTCACACCAGTGTTTTTCAAACCACAGTCCTATCCATGTGCATAGTCGAAGTTGAATTGGTTGAATGCAAATCATGAATCCACACACACACTAAACTTCTAGAACCAGAATCAGGCCCAATGTATTTAAATAACCCTGGCTTTAACTTAAAGGTCAAAGGAAAATGAGTAATGAACTAATTCTTAAACAATGCAAAATTGAGAAATGTTTCTGGTGTGCAATGTATGTGGCTGTTATCCTCCTTGTGCCACTAGAGTTCATAAATACAATGTAAAGGAAATGTCCTTTCATCTAATATTAACAATCAGAATCTGAAAAAAAGACCATTGACCTTAACATGAACAGAATTCAAATGAGTAATAATTTCCTCCTATTTTAAAAAAGCTTTCAATAAATTTATTGTTTTTAGTTTTCATAGGGCTTGGCTGGTGTGCTGGGAACACTGCTATTTGCTTATCAAGCTTCTGCCCCTATATATTCCAAATTAATGAAAAGCTCTCGAGCCTGGTGCTGGCTGTGATAGGGCTGTGCTCCTACATGCTCTGTTGAAGGGTGGGTGGAATATTCTGTATTTTCTCATGCACTATATTTCATTGTGGATTTTTTCTGTGTGGGTGAGGGGGGAAGTGGATTACAAAATTAGGACTTTATTTTAGTTGCAGTGTAATTGCTTCAGCCTCCCTTAGATGTTTTGAAAAACTCGAGAAGTAACAATGCACAAAAGCACAGGAAGCAATATGAGAAGCAAGCCCTTACCCAGCCTAGTTAAAATGCTTTGGCCACAGTTTACAGAGTTGGGTGCACAATATTAGGCACTGATACTTGTATTTGGTTCCCGAGAGAAGTTCCTTCCATCCACACCCACAGCTCCCACTGCCTTAGCTCTGGCATCAGATCTCTGGGATGCTCCCAGAGGATTGAACTCACAGAAAGAAGTGCTCCAGAGGATTGGTTTCTGCCATCCCTGTCTGGCAGGACCAGGAGGTGCCCATGGACTGATGTGTCTGCGTCTGGTCACTGCTGGTGGCCCCTGGGCTGGCAGCACCTCCTGGTCCTACAGGTGAGCAGGAGATGCCCACATCAACAATTATTACCTAGCTCACTATGTGCCTCAGCCAAAGCAACATCAGAGTTCCCCATGGTAAGAGAGGGAAGCAGGGCCTCTAATTTATCCCTTTCCTTCGAGGAAATGATTTCAAGGGCAGAAATTGTATATCCGTGGGCACAAAACAAATCTCGCTCTTGTTCTTTCCGGGGCTGTGGGCAAGTCACTGCCTATCCCAGGGACAGAGTTTTGTTCTGCTTAAACCTCACTAATTTACTCACTGAGTGCTGTGGAGAGGCTTTGCATAACTGATGAATTTGGGTTATTTTCACAAAATTGCTGCATTACTGAATGTTGTGTTTGAGCCTGTTGCAGCCTGGAAGTATCCTTGAGACATTTCCACTTTTTCTGTCCACATCACTGCACAATGCTACACAGCAAGGAAAATAGGCTGTTATTCCAGGTTCTGCTTGGGTGCCAGAGATTCAGAGGATGAATCTGGCCTGGGATCTGAAACTCTGTGGTCTGAAGAAAAAGGGAGAATACTCAGATGGGGAAAAAAAGAAACCAGGATGTTCTCATTTTAAGAAAATGTAAAGAGGGAGAAGAAACTGGGGCAGAACAGAGAAACAGGAGGGTGAGCTTTCATAGCAAAGGAGCTGTTCTCACAGCTGAGGATCAGAGAAACTGGCTGCATAAGATGGAGAAATTGAGATCCCCTGATGCATGGGAAAAGCCAGGAGCTGCAGTGAGGGCCATCTCAGGACACTGACCAAAACCTACAGAAGTCTCAAAAGTGGTGGACTTCAGCATGAAGCTCCATCCTGCTCTTCTACTGCTTCACTTCTATCTTCGTGGTTCTTGTACTGGTGAGAATGAAGGATCACTGCTTTTAGCACACTTTGTAATGTCTAGAGTAACTCTGTCACTTCCCTGAAGGAATAAATTGAAACCCACAGCACCTGCAAGGCTGCTTACACAAGGAACAGGACAGCTGAACTGCAATGCCCCATTCCTAGGAAGGAGACATGACCAAAACATGTTAAGTACTGAAAAAACACATGATAAAGGAATAGCTTGGGAATGATCAAACCACTTGAATTCAACGTTTTTTGGAATCCCAAACCAGCAGCCTCTTTCGTGGGGAGCTGCGAGAGTTCTACAACTCTTGCTTGGTGTAACTGTGATAGACTTGGTGTGTTTTGCCACACGCAGGGCAGCCTGTGCACAGTCTGAGTTCCACACACGAAAACGACCAAGCTGAGCCCTGCTGTGTTTGTTTGTGCTGCAGCGGCACCTAAGGGCAGCCAAGAGCCTGAGCCAGTCTGTGATAGCACCAGCATCTACCTGAAGATTAAAAAATCCTTTGCCTCTAAGACAGGTAGATGGAGAAGGCTGATGTGGGGACAAGTGGTGGCTGAGCTGAGCAAACTGACCCATGGGAAGTGGAAATATATGTTTATTTACTTACTTTAGTAATTAGGGTTTTTCCTGCCTTGCACTTTTTGCACTTGTATTCTTTCCAAAGCTGTCCATATGTACCAGGCTCTTTTGGTTTGCTTTGCAGACTATGAATCAGATGCTACTTGGGAAATAACAGAGAAAATAATAATTTTCCTGTGGCAAAAATGATTAATTTGGTGATCCAGCCTTCCACAGGATGCACCAGTCCGACATCTCCTCTGGGTGATTCAAAAATGCCAACAAACCAGCAGATATTTACTGCATAGATTGAAATGAAGTTGGAAAGCAAGCTCACTTCTGACCTATGAGAAACATCCAGCTGGACAACAAAATGTTTCCCCACCACCTTCTATTGCTGTCACCTGTTCTTTCCACGGGAGGCATGTGAGCTGGGACCAGTTCTGGTGTAATCAATGCAGCTCCCCAAAGCCCAGTGCATGGCTCTGATTAGCACCAGCCAAATATCTGGGCCACAGACTTTCAGGGGAGCCTTCTTGTCTCAGAGCTATTGTTAATGCTTCCTGTTTATTGCAGTTCAGCACAAAGCCATACAGCCTGTCCACACTGCAAAACAGCCAGAGGAGCTCAACCACTTTTTAGTAAAGGTCGCTTGTCAGCTTTTGCATGTTTCTCATATCAATGACAAGAACTGAGACATCTGCAATGTACCCAGTGGCAGTGTCCCCTCCTTGCAGATATTTAAGTATTAGTTTGAGCACTTCACACAGTGATTTTGGAGTAGCCATATCTCTCTGGACATGGTTTTTACCATGCAGAAGATTATCTCTGGGGACTTAACTTTTTCTCTTGCTAAAGGCAGATTTAGAATAGTGAGCTGGTAATTTATCAATATGCTATACAAAGAAATCCAGAGGAGCTAAGGTAGGAAAGATGTGTGTTACTCAAAGGACAGAACCACAGCCAGGAGCAGAGTCAGGCACAAACCTGGAGAAGATAAGGGGCAGGCAAAGCCAGAGGAGTGAGGAGGACACCGTGCAGGGAACAGGGCTCTGATGGACAGGGCCTTAATCAGACTTGAATTAGCAATGTCTCAGCTCCACAGGGAACCCTCTTCCTTCCTCCCCCACGTTACTATTAGTGAGACATTTCCCAAGGTACAAAGTGCCTGGTGTCCATGATTACTCAGCAGGAACTACCATTAAAACTGCCTTTTAATGGCACTGAATGTCATTTTGGCCTGACAAGAAACACAGTCTAAGACCTGGTTCCAGTTTGTGGTGAGAATTGCTCTTGCTGATGGGACAAAATCAAATTGAACAGGCGCTCAAGGCAGAAAAGGGGGGGAGGAAAAAGCATTATTAGGGCTATACAGTGCAGTGGTGCTGGCAACAATGATTTTATAAGCCATGTCATGAACTGTAGCACAGTTTCCCTCAGTGTCTTGGCACAGCTGTAGAATATCCTGATTTTTGAGCTGTGGGAATTGAGCAAGGAACACAGGGATGTGAATTACCTGGCCAGGGTATATTTCCAGCCCTAATACTGGACCTGTGGTGTGGACATGGGCAGAAAGCACATGGACTGAACAAAATGCAACACAAATCTCTTAGAAGAGGAACTACACAAAGAAGGGGAGCAGAGCCCTCCAGCTGAGTCAGTCTTCTGATCCAGGAGCTAGGGATGGTATATGAAGATGGCAGGGAAAGGCTCTGAACAAATGAAAGGAGACACACTACAGATAGTGTAGATGAGCTGTGGAACTTCTTGGTGTGGGATGTTGTTGATGGAAAAGCTTAAATGGGGGCAAAATGAAGCTGCACAAGGTCATGCAAGAGAAATCTATTGAGGGTTACTGAATAGGCAAAGACTACTCCAATTTAGAATATCCCTGGAGCAGGAATGGCTGAAGGCTGCAATTACTCTGGGTATCTCATAGTTCCTTGACCTGTTCCTATAGACTTCCTTAGGCATTCACTGTTGGTTGCTGTTGGAAACAGTCTGCTGGACAATTTGAGCAATTAATCTAATCTAGTATGGCCATTCTTACAGTTAAGTGCAATCAAATATTATTGTGCAAAAAAGGCAGATCAGTGGCTGCTCTAGATTGATACTAAAAAGCTGTGGCCTCTCTGAGCACCTTCAAACTCTAAGCAACATCAGCAAGGACAAGCTGAGGGAAGATGGAGATAATTAATTTTGTCATTCTGATGACCTAATACTCAGGGGTGTAAGAGCACTTTCTCTTAGCATTTGATTGAAAAGCATTCATAGGGTATGCGGGGATTGACATGTTTTGACATATTTGGTTTGCTTTGGGTTTGATGGGCTCTGCTCTTTGGACAGTTTATCTACAGTGAACACATGCAGGTGAGAAAAGGATTTGGATATGAACACATAGCAAAACATAGCAAAAAGAAAAGATGCAGGACTGCAAGATTTCCCCACACAGACCCAAAAGCTGCTGAAATGGCTTGTAATAGAGCCATCTACTGACTCACACTGATACTGCCTGTCTCTGCTCCTAGGAAGGTTCCTCAGAGCCACACTGCATCCTGCCTGTGCTCCCAATTGGGATAATGATTCACTGGAGAAAGCAGGCTTTTAATAGCAAAGTGCCTGAGAGTAACACAGTCATGGGAATGGAAGCAGAGATGATTCCTTGGCCTGGAACAGCAGGTTGGCTATCGTGGAGGCCAGATACTGTGATAGCTCTGAACACTAGATGAAGAGCACAGCCACAAGAATGGTGTTATTTGATGAGAGCTTGGAGCAGATGGGCAGTGTGGTTAATTAAAGGGCTAGGGATAATGTTTCCTAAATTAAAAAAAAAAAAGGAAAGTAGTTGGAAAGCATTTTAAGAAACCATAATCTGCATGTACAGGATCTCTCAGAAGGGAAAATTGAGATAATGGAAACTCGTAAAATAAAATTTAAAAAACCCCCAGTTTATTTGAAGTACAGGAATATTCTCACAAATTAGATAAGTGCTCTTAAAATGGATTGTGATAAGCTTGTGTTGGTGATTGGATGGCAAGGTTACCAGCAATGGCAAAGGAATGGAATAAGTAACCTAGGAGGTTTGATTATTCCTATGTGCCTAATCTCCATTAACGTGAAGAAAGCTGATCCACACAACACCACTACAGATCTGGTCGGGGGAATTTGCTATCTGAGAGATCTGAAGAGAGTATTGAAGATCTATGCAGACTCTGAAAAGGGCAACAGAGCACATCTGATCTGGAATTTTGGCTGTTGCTGCTGAGCATTCCCGCGGCGGTGGTCCCCGGGGGTTTCGGTGGTTCTGAGGTGCTCAGTGTTGCACTAACAGCTCTCCTGCTTGCTCTGCTGCTGCAGCTTCATTTGCTCCTCAGCCAGATAAAGGGTGCAAGCAGAGGTGGAGAGAATGTTTGTTAAGGGAGCTTCTTTGATGCCATATTTTTATATGTATAACCTGTGATTCAGATAACCCATATCTATCCCTTTAAAAGTGCCGTATCTTGAAGATTAATTTTGCCTCAGATACTTCTAGGCTGACTCACTCTCGCCTTGGTGGGGTGGTTGCAGAGCCTGCAAATTGCCCAGGTCGTGGTGGAAACTACCTGCTGAGGGAGACTGGGGTGGGGAACAAGTCAGACATGGGTAATATTGGGATAACAGGAGAGAAGTTCATGTGAAAAGCGGAGGCTGGTGGGATGTCAAGGAAGAGAGCACTAGGTTAAATTTCCTCTTGTAGTACTCACAATTTAACCCTCACTGTTCCTGAAATAATTATGGTTTTGGCAGCTGAAACCCAGACTGTACATGTGAAAACATGGTAGATTAAAGCAAAACAAAGCAGACAAAAAGAAATACCAGAGACTTATTTTTTCAGTGTGTTAGATGAAGATAATATCTATCCAACTATGAAGAGAGCTAAAAGTGAATATTGTCCACTGACTTGTTGGTAATAGTTAGGGTAAACTGAATTATACTAATGTCAGGCTGCCTTTGAATAAAAGCATTGCAAAGAGTGTTTAAGAGATCTGAAGAGTAACAATGGATTAACAGAGTTGTTAGAAGAAATAGAAAAGAAATTAGAGCATGAGTAATGCAAACAAATTTCTATGAAATAACAAAAAAACCCTGTTATGACCATTCCTCTTACCCACTTTGGTAGTTCACATGCCAATCATGCTTTCTATGTAGACAGTCAAAAATTTTAAAATTAACACAGAAGGAATGTTATGAGCAAAATTGCATTTGATCAGATGTTTCAGGTTGGTAAAAATAGCTTTCATGTACTGTATGATTGGCCTGTGGTACTTACTGTACCAGACATTCTTGAATCAGGAACTTGGCATGATTAGGGCAATTACTCATGTTTGAGTAAGAGAGTGGCCCAGGTTATATAAGACACTTAGACTGGACCACAAATAAATGAAAAAAAAATGTGGTTACAATGAGAGTTTTGTTATGAGTATCAAAGTGTCAGAGTTTTTAACTGGAATTTTGGCTCCATTGCCAGTGATTGGGGTTTTGCATTTCACTTATGGCCCATGTACCTAATTAGACTTTATCCAAGGCCTTCTATTGGCCTAAAATTTGGGGAATAAAACTGTGCACATGGTATTATTTATGTGATCTTTTAAATCTTCATTTTAACAGGTCTTGGAAGAACAATCTGTGGTAATTTCTGAACTGTAATGACGGTTAATTTAAAATTTGATAAGTCTGACTTGGCCCATTGGGAAGTGCTTTATACCTTTCTAATTCATGGGAATGATATGGCATTTCTCTGTCTCATTAAACCACAATTTAATTGTACATCGTTGAGCTCTTGGAGAAAAATTAACTTATGTACCCCAGAAGAAATCACTTCTTATTATGCCAGCTGCAGCTGCAGTAGATAGCAAAGCTATTATCAGGATATAGCTGTCTTGCATTCTTCCTTAGTCTTTACGGCAAACACCAATAAATGGTGTAGCTATGGAGAAAAACTAAATTGCAAATTGCAGAGAGTGTAAAGATCCTTTCCAGAAGAAACAGAAGTCAGGAGATCCCAACAAGCTCCTGTAATGAACTCTGTCACACAAAGTGAATATAAGACATATCAAAATCTGGTTCTAAGTACTTTTTTGTATTCCCTGAAATGAGAAAATGGGAAAAAGAGACAATACTCAGTTTTAAGCACAAAGACCAATTGAGAAAGGCGATTTCTAATAACTCTTTTTATTCTGGTGTGTTCTGAGTTTACTGGCTTCTATAAGTTTACACAGCTTTGTTTGGAGCAACTGACTTCTCATCCCATAACCCAGAGCAAGAAACTTGAGTGAAGTGATAGGAGATCTATCAGCGCTTGACTCCTCCTGATATAAACATGAAACAAATATCAGATTCCCCAGCAGTCCTTATGTTGGCTGCCACCCAGAAGGTGTTGTTCTTTTTGGAATTTATGAAAGATGATAGGCTGGCCCATGGAGGCAAATCATACACTCTGTAGTAAAATCACGAAGTGTATTTTGTGTGCATGTCATAAGTGGAGATGGGTCAAGTGGTGTCCCTGTAATGTGAGCACTGGCAAGCTCAGCCTGGGGCAAGAATGGGAATAATGTGTCTTACAGCACTTCACGTCATTCATTTCAGCAAGGAGATCAAGTGTGCAGCCAGCAGAGGCTTCTCCCAGCCCAAAATATTATCTGCATAAACACACACACACACCCCAGCTACATCTGTGAGCACTGGCACCTATATCAATGCAGTAAAAATCCTCATTTTACAGGGACCAGCTCAGCATACTCTTACAGAGCTCAAAAAGGGGGCTTACTTAATTATAAGAGTGACAGAACACTATGAAAAGCACCTATGAAGACTTCTGCCAGTCTTGGGATTTATTTAACTAAAAGAAACATATCACTGCAAACATTTTTTTAAAAAGGCAATCCCTAAAGACTCCTGTCACTATCAGCCAAAACAGACTCAGTGGCAATAACTAAGCATTTACTGGGGTTCTGATCCATACAGCATCCTTTGCAAGGATGAAGAAGAGAAAAAAGTCTCAAAACATTCTTCCCCATGGAACTGCATAATCACCTCTCTTTCCTTCCTTCTTGCTCAGTGAGAGCCACATCTGACAAGTCACACAAATATTTGTTTATCTTGAAGTGCATAAGTGGTACAAATGAAGTGAATGGGATTACTCGCATGCTGAGAGATAAATATGTGCTTTGCTGGATCAGAGCCACAGATCTCAGCAACTTGGGCTGAGCTGTAAACATGGGCTGCAGAAAGATCCCAATTCTTTGACCAGATATTGCACTACTGGATCCCTTCTGTAGTAAACATGTCTGGTTGCCAATTTGTGTGTATTTTTTCACCTTGTGACTGAGGGTTTTTTCTCTGTTTCCTGTGGCAGGTAAGACCCAGTTATCTCCTAACATGATACACCTTCAGACAAAAGATGATAAAAAATCCCATTAAAGGGTATTTCAATGTATTTCAATGTATTTTTAACCTCTTTGCCCACTCTCTCACAGACTGGTAGATGAGTCCTACCACAAAGAAGCCACCTCTGGCTCAGGAACTTCCTGAGCCATCACAAGCAAGAGAGTCTCCAGGGAAGGATCTCTGTATGCTCGAGATATCATTCAGATCAGCCAGGAGTAATGAATGTTTTTTCTAGCTTAGGCAGAGAAACTAAACCTGAGAAAATTACTGGTGGAACATCTCTAGCCTCTGTTTCCCAACCCAGATGGCCAGAGCATAACTCAATGTTCACACATTTTGTTCATGTCTGTCATGACCTGAACTGTCATGGATGAAGAGATGAGGGAACAAAAAGCAGATTAACAGGCAAAGAAGTAAGAGCTGGAAGGGAGTGTGGGGCTGCAGTGAAGGAAAGGGACCAACAGGAATGCCTGGGAGGGTGGAGAGGATGGTTGGGTATAAAAGGTGAGTAACAGATGAAGAAAAGGATTTAAGGGGCATGAATAATCTGAATTAATCTCATTTCTGTTTTTGCTGGGGTGTATAAAACCTCTTATGTGAGACCCAGAAGGATGAGGTGTGCAGAGCAGTGCTGATGTCTTAGATCCATACCTGTGAGGTATTTTCACTCAGGTGAGATAAGGGGGTTGCTGTGTGGTGTCTTACCCTTTCAAGACCATGAACAAATGTGTGGAGCCCTTCTCCCCTGGCCTTGGCACACATCCTTGGGAGGGATGTCCTACAACCCTCTCCCCTCACCACCACAGGTGGTTCTGTTTGGTTCTGCTTTGAAGAAAGCTCTCTGCTCGCTGACTGAAAACATCCCACTCTGACACTGGCAGCTCCAGCCAGAGCTCTGCTGTCAAATCCTTGCCTACTTTCCAGGGCTGATGTCCCAGTAGGAGCTCAGGGCTCCCACGGGGGTGATTTGACACCATCAGTCCCTACAAGGGACCACAGGGAGGATGTGCAGGCTGGAGCCCATCAGGGTGTAGTGCCATGGTGCACCACAGCCACCCGTCCAGAGCTGCATCCCCTGACACTAATCAGCCCCTTGGCAGGTAACAAAGGCACTGGAGTTATTACTTCTCCTTTGCATAAGCATGTGAAATTAAGGGCAATTATCTGTGGCGTATGGCACAGGAGGCAGTGTTTAATTAATGTCTAAGGGAGGCACGTGCTTCTCCTGGAGACATGCAGCCCTCCCTCCTGTCAGGTCATCAGGGCTGTTCTTCTGGAGACATCCAGGCCTTGCTCCCCTGAGGACACCAAAGCTGTTCTCCCTCACCTCACGGTGCAGAGATGGGCATGGTGCCATGGGATGCTCCTGCAGAGATGGGGGTTTGGCATTAAGGATGCCATGTTATCATGACACAGAAAGACCTGGGAGTCCTCTCACACTCAGGGAGTTTAGGTGCCATTGGTATGAGGTGGCCACTTCATGGGGTTTTTGTGGGTTTTTTCCAAATGGCACTTTTCAATGTGAGCAGCAGAGCTCTGCCAAGGAGCCTGTGCTGTGTTTGTCCCAGTGGGCAGGGCAGGAGGGGCTGCAGAGGGCAGGAGAAGCAGTATCAGGGATGGTGGACAGGCAGGAGTACAGGCACTGGCTGTGCTCAGAGGGAGCCAGAAACTTCCAACACCAGCCCTGGCCATGAATGCAGAGCAAAAGCTGAGAAATGCTGTCCCTTCTTTCCCACAGACCTGCTGGACAGCATTTCTGCTCTGAAAACCAGCACTCACTCACCAGCTGCAGCAAGGGCTGGGCACTCAAGGTACCAAAAGCTTCCTGATGTGTCCCAGCAGTGCCACTGCTCCTGTCAGCTGACTGCTCACTGGAGGACAACCTCACACAGCAGCGTTTTCTAACCTGGTTCTGCATGCTGTTGTGAGTTTTTTAACATTCCAGGCTTCCAGTGATTTTTGTGAGAAGTGACATCTTCCCCCTCTCCTCCATTTCATCCTTCCCAGGGCTGGCAGTGCTGTATGCACTGTGACAGGACCTGGGTTCTCGGGGGATTTGATCTCCTCACCTGGCACACCCCAAAAAGCTCTTCCTGGGATGGGCACTCCTGTCACAACAACTTGGTGACAGTGCTAGGTGAGGATCCATCCCGTATGGGTTTGATTTCAGAAATGTGGTGCTGAGTGACAGTTCTCTTAAGTCTTAATGCTTTTCTTCACCAAATGGTTGATGGAGTATTTAACAGAGGAGTAGCAGGGCATTTTATAAGAAGAAAATATCAAAAATATATGCAAAGTATGTAAAAAATGGATGCTCTGATTGCAGAGACTTTTAGGCTCTGGTGTAATATGACAATGTTGAGCAATTGGCAATTGGCCTGTTAATAAGCTGCTGGCAGCATTGCTGCAGATGCTGGCAGACCCTAATGTCAACCTACATTGAAAATGTTTGCAAATGCAAAAACAGAGACAGCTGGTTTTGAGTTGAGTTACAGCTACACTTAGTAGCTTATAAATGGACCTTCCATCCTCTCCTGAGGTGTGTGGTTAGGGGGATATGTATCAGCACTGCAGCCTTGGCAGCTCCTCTCCATTTGGAACAATTAACTGAAAAAACCACGACAGAAAATCAATACTGCTGAGGATTAATGAGCCGAAGCATGTACTTTAAGTGAAAATGTTTGCAGTTTTTCTTCAACACAAAGCCTCGTGTAAGATCAGGATGGAAGGGATGAGTGGCAGACAGACACTTGTTCTGTGCTATCCCCACTGTCAGAGCAAAAGGTGACAAGCTCTGGTGTGTGAAGGTTTGGTGCAAACCAGTCAGCTCAGGCACTGCATGGTGAAGTTGATGTCAGAGATAGGACCTGAGTTGAGTTTATTCACTCCTTTCCTTTCCTAGTTTTTTTCCTTGCGGAGCTAGTAGGCATTTTGCTATTATTTCTCTCTGCTGTATTCAGAATGTGATACAGATTCTTCCAGCTGTCAGCAGAGGCCAGTTGGAGCAGTCCCTCTCGTGTTGTCCCTCTCGTGTTGTCCTTCTCGGGTCATCCCTCTTGTGTTGTCCCTCTGTCCCCTCTGCCTGTCCCCCTGGCACAGCTGCACATCCAGCTGTGCTTCCAGGTGAGAGCCAGGACCTGTTGCCCTGCCCTGGTCCAAAACACAGCACACACGGATTATTTTCACCCGATTGCGAGAGGAGTCCTGTTAGATCCTTGCGGCGCTGATGCTGCTCCCGAGATCCCTGCAATGCTGTAAAACGACAGGCGATGGCACTCCAGCATCGCCTTTCCTCTCCTGCTGCCATCCACATCTGCGGGAGCGCTAATTCCCGGAGCTCTGACTCCCTGGCTTCCAGCTTCACTTTACTACTGGTTTGGCTCCCGTTCTCTCGCGGAACAACATCGTGCATGGACCTAAACAGAGGTTAGGCTGGGTTATGTACAGAGAGCTCCACATTGCCTTCATCGCACCAGGCAGTGCGAGGGAAATGCTCCGAGCCTCCTTTAGAGCACACTTTCCTCCCCCTCGATCGCTGCATCGTTCCCAGCGCAGTTCATCTGTCTCCATCAGGGTCTGTTGTGTACCACAGGGGTGACGTTTTACTGTCACTTTGTTCAACAGTCAGTGTCTCTCCTGACACTGCTTAAGACCACATTTTCTTTTTACGCAGCTACATCACATTGGCAGCATGTAATCATCCCATAATCACCTCATATGCACAGGTCTTTATCTGCTTCACTCAGTTCTAGCAGATGAGTTCCCAGCTTATAGAAAAGGTTTTGTCATCAGTTCCTTATTGCGAGACCCTGAACACTGCACTGTGAATTACGTAATGTGAATTTCATAGTACTTTTATTAATATGCCAGCTCCTTAAACTCACTCAGTTTTTCTTATGTTGCATCTCTAATTCTTTTCTCCATAGATGATGCCTCCTATCTTCGTGTCATGAGCAGATGCCATTAATGATGCCCTTAATATTTATTTCAGTTCACTAATGCAAATAATAGTCATTATCACCTCCGATGACCTTCGCTAACAACTATTCTTGGACATAATATTTTTCAATTTAACATCAGCCATTGCCACATTCCCTTATCCAACTCCTTATCCACCATATAGTTTGCATAAGAGTAGTTAGAGTCTCTTGTGGTTTGCTCCCAAGTGTAATGAAACCCAAACAGAGGTGACTTTTCACCCTGCTTTTGAACAGAGCAGTGTCAGGTGAATTGGGTAGAAGACAGCAAATCCAATCTCCACTCAGTGTCTTTTCGTTATCCATTTCATGCACAGAGCAGAGCTCTGAAGGCTTTGCTGGGGAAGTGGTGGTGGAGTGGTCAGCCCGTTCCTTGCAGCTCCCTCCTGCTCTCCAGAGAGACAGGGAATGCTGCAATCTATAACTCGTGTCCTGGATCCTGTGGTGCCCTTGCTGGCAGGGAAATCTCCTTGCTCCTATAGAGCAGCCAGCTCACAGCCAGAGCTCCAGGAGTGACCATGGAATTGTGCTCAAGTGACAAATTCAAATCCTGCCTTGGTCACAGGGAAGGGCAAAGTGAGGCGCAGTGACCTGGTCGAGGTCATCAACCCAAGTTAAGCCAATTACTACAGGAAGGGTGGGAATGGCACACTTCCTTCTTCTCCACCTTCCCACTGCAACATGAGGCCAGCCAAGGGCTGCTGCTGGGCTGGTGGCTGGGCTGGCTGCAGCTGAGAGCTGTGCTCTGATGCACACTGACATCCTCACGTGTTGCAGGCAAACACAGAAAGGGCTTGGCTTAAATTTCAAACTGTTGCTGGTATTTTAGACCAGTGCTCTTGAATCAAACTGGCAGGCTCCTCTGAGAGCTTTTCCAGACAGTAGGGAGCACACTTCCTTTATTTTTCAGCAGCTCAGCTGGAGACATCCAAAAAAATCCTCTGCATTTCAAAAGAGGCTATAAATGAAATGCTTGTGATGTGGCCGCGCCAGCTAGACAGGGAGCTCACTATGTAAAAGAAACTTTATAGCTGCACTGCTGATGGGGACTGGCTTGTGTGGGTTTGTGGCAAACCCTGCTCCATGGCCCAGGGACATGATTCTGCTCCCCACACTCTGGGGCCACCACTTAATTAAATATTGCATTCCTTAAAATCTTTATAGGATTTCATTTTTAGAATATGCAGAAATTGCTAGCCTAATATACTTATAATTCAAATATATGCAGTTAATTGATGTTTCCTGTGGCTTCCAGATGGTCTAAAAGGAACATTTTATATTGCCCTGATTACTTGCACAAGAAAGAGATTTTAGGAAGGAAATGGAGCACTTCAACCTGAGACAAGTATTTGCAGTACAGCAGACAGTGAGGTAGCAGAGAAAAGGAAATAACTGTTTGGGTGTTCTCCTCAACCATCAGGATATCATTCTAGCTTTGGTTTCATTCTTTAATGATTTGTAGTATGGGGAAATATAACTAATTTTATGTGGTTTTACCTGATAGAAGAGGAAAACAACTGCTGGAATAACTGAACTGCCAACATGGAAATTATGGGCAACTTAGGCATCCATTTCTCCATAAAGGAGAGGAATGTGGTGGGTGTGGTGCTGTTCCTGCTGGTGTCTCTCACAGAGACAGTGAGAGTCTGGTCCATGCATCTTGAATACAGTGTGATCAGGAGGAAGTGCAGGACCTGCTCAGGAGCATCTCTGGGACCCCAAAATTTTGCCCCTTGGGCTGATACAGGCAAGGCCACTTTAGGAGCAGGGTCCTTCCCCAGACTGAATGTCTCCAGGGTGCTGTGCTGTGCTTTCAGGACATTCCACTGATGGTGGTTGTATGTGAGACTCATCAGACTGATCAGATTGCTGTCCACCCCTTACCTGGGCCTTCTGTTTTCAAACTAGGTGATAACAGTTACTGACCATTAATACATTGACTTCATGATCAAGGAATCACAACAGGCCTGACTTTTTAAGCAATGAAATGACTGACTTTAGCTGTGAGTGAATGCAGCAGGTTTGGTGAAAACTTTATCTGTCAGGAGTGCAGCCAGCCCAGTTTGAAATCACTCCTGAAGACACAGCAAAGGGAAACATTTATTATTATCAGAAAATTATTTGAAAATTCATTCCCATGAACGAAAGCTGTAGATGTTGCCCAGAGAAGATGTGGATGCCCCATCCCTGGGAATGTTCAAGGCCAGGCTGGATGGGGCTTTGAGCAATGTGGTCTGGTGGGATGTGTCCCTGCCCATGGCAGGGGGTGGAATGAGATGACCTTAAAGGCCCCTTCCAACTCCAATCAGTCTATGGTTCCATTATTCTATGTACTCCATGTCCTAGAAGTAACTGACTGCATAGCTGAGAAACAGAAATAGCACTACCTGACCTATCTTCCCTTTTAAGCACTTCAGTTTAAAGGTTGGGGTGTTAGGCACTCTCACTGTACACACACTTCTAAAAGGTAAAAATGTGTTTGGGAAATGGGGCCATGAAGCATAATTCAACCCTGGGAAATGCCAGCTAGATCAGAGGCTTTCTGTCTTAGCTGCCCTAAGACAGAAAGAGGCCCAGTTCTTCCCCAGCCAAACAGTTTGCTGGGAATATTTCACACTGAGCTGTGTACAATGAATCACACAGCTCCTACACTCATCTGCACCCTGGGTCACCCAGTGGGGATTCCTCTGCTGCTGCCATTCAAGGCGAGATGCTATAATAAACCTTACTAATAATACTGCAACTTTGTCTGCCACCACTGTGCAGAGCACAAGGAAGCCATTTGTCTGGAGAAGGGTGAAAAAAGTTTGTACAAGACAATTTCCTCAGCTCTTGCATGTCTTTGCTTGCTATCAAACCACCTTAAGATGTTTAATGTTTGCTTTGTTGTTTTGTTTTAATATTAGGGCCTAATAAGATCTTTTGGGAGAAACACAAGAACATATTCAATAGGCAAAAAAACCCCATTTCTCGAAGACATTCCTCATCTTGACTGGAGTATTTCTGTAGGGCTTTAAACAGGGAAAAGCAGACACTCTCCAAAGCTAGCAAACATGTATGTATTCCTCTGCTGATGCACACAGGGACAGAAGAAGTTAGCATCTAAAAGCAGGGGTGTTTTTGCTGTTTTATCTGTCAGTACTCTGATCATCTCCTGGTATTTCAATTAGTTCTGTTATTAAAGACAGAGTAGAATTGGGGTTAGAAGGTGTGCCAGGTCGGAGCAAAGGTTTGCCCTCTCTCCAGGTGAGTTATTAAACCTGCCCTTTAGCAGCAGCCCATTTATTTGGCTTTTTTTCTTGCTTTTTCCTTGAGAACTGCTGGGGACCAGGGTGAAGACCCCTGACTTGTAACGTGGCAGCAAGTCCTGTACATCCTTTAGTCCTGCCTGGCTGAGTGGGAGCTATGAAACAGTTCTCCATTAAGGTGTTTCTAATCGAATTGGTCTGTAAGAGGAAAGCAGCTCCTCTGCTGAAGCCTTTGGCCTCAGTCCCATTTGCTCCTTGCCCTTCACTCCCCAGTTCCCTGCTCGGGAAAAGAGAGGCAGAGCACAGGGTCAACAGCTGCCTACGCAGTCCCTGCCCTGCTGCCCTGCACTCCCCCATGCCTGCAGCTCCTTCTCCTCCAGCTCACAGCTCCAGAGAGGGGAGGATGCTGGCAGAGCAGCTAAAGAGGAAAAGAGAGGGAGTGCTTTTCTCCACTGATGTTCACACATTGGTTAAGATGCTGCATCTGCCCAGCTGGGCAGAGCTGTGTGGAGCCAAGTGCTTTGCCCCAGCATTACTGGATTTGCCCGGCATGGGATTTCTTTTCACTGAGATGCTCAGATTAAATTGTCTTGTGGAGCATCTTGCAGTGCTTTCCCTTTGTTTTTACCCAGCAGCATCTCGTGCCAGTGTAAATCTGGAGCCAGTGCATTGGCTTCAAAGGGACAACAGGTTTGCCTGGGAGCAGAACCAGGCCCCACCACAGACCAGGAAAAGTCTGGGATGTGTGAGGTTCCTGCACATTTAAAAGCTGCATCCCAAAGGCTGGGCCAGATTATCTGTCCTTTCCTTCACTCTCCACGGGAAATGGGGAACAGCTTGATCCTTTAGGGCTGACAAACCCCCTCAGCACAAGGCTGACCACAGACAGTGAGAAGTGGGAAAAGCCAGCTGTTATGGCAGGCCCCAAAATAGCATCTGAGGGGAGGACATATGGCCAGACACCACTGAGCACTGCCTGGGCTGGGCTGAGGGGGAAGCAGCCTCTTGCTTTGGCCCAGAAAAGGGCAAACACTGTGGGGCTGCTCCAGGGCTGCTTGGGAAGGAGAAATGCTCTTCCTGCCATTACCAGGGAAAGGAACTGCTTTGTGTTTACAGAAAGGATCACAAAGCTCAGAGAGTCCAACAGAGATTAACCAGGCAAACATTGTGAAACTGGATGCAGCAGGGTCCCTTCCTATTGGAAAGGAAGCTTGCCTTGTTTTCATTGTTATAATGAAGCATTAATTTCATTAGTTGTTGTCCCTGTTGTCCCTCCCAGCACCAAACTTGGTACTTTACTGAGCAGCTGGAAGCCACATGGCTCTGTGTGTTTGTTTTAGCAAAACACTTTCATATCTTACCTTCGGATCCTTCCTAGGCAGGTGGTATCACTGATGGGGGGTCAGTCAGCTGCATCATGCCTCATTTGCCTCCTTCAATAAATAGCACTTTCCTTCCTCGTCAGCGGTTTTTTTTGGCAAATAAAAGCACTAAGACACTCAAACATGCTCTGAATTGCCTGGACAAGGACACACCATACCCTGTGTTTTCTGAAAGAAGCCTATCTCCCCTTCCCCTGGCTATGCCCTGTCTCTATCCTTAGCCTTTTTTCGAGTAAGGTCATTTTTTTGTGAAGCTGCCTTTGTGCTTAGACTAATGCAGTATTATTGTTATCACACTCATTTTTCTTCCTTTCTAACACTGCAGTATGGTGTGGCACTGATCTCTGATCCTTTCTGCACACAACAATATTAAAATCAAATTAGAATGGACTTCCCCAGAAGCCACATGTACCACTGAGGTGAACTGCTTTGATTAAACAGTCCTAGTGTTGGGCAACTTTTCCAAAGAAACTCTGAAACAGATGTGCAGTTGATCTTTGTCCAATCAAGGCAGTCACAGCCCTATGGGCTCAGCTGCCTTCTCCTGCTTGACTTGTACAAGCAGATCCCAGCTGGAATTTGGGTCCTTGCATAACACAGCAGCAGCTGCTGCTGGTCTCCAGCACCTCATCCTGCTACTTGCCACGGAGACTGAGTTCTCACTGGCAAGCCTTGCTGCAGGGTCAAGCATGATCTCTTTGGTGAGTTCTTGGGACAGGGAAGAGCAGGGGCTGCTCTTGTCTCTGGATCCTGGAAGTAGGAGCTGGTGGTACATGAAGAGACAAAGGTCTGGAGAGGGAACACAAGAATGGTTTGGGATGAAATCCATCTCATTCTCTGAGCTGGATGGGATTCTCACTCCTCTTACTGAGTATCAGCAAATGGCATGCATTTCTTCAGAAATGTATGCTAATTGGAGCTTTTAAGTCATTAGCAGCTCAGTTTTATTACAGCTAGACATGGTGGGCACCGAAGTGACTGTCTGACTCTGCAAGTCGGTCCCAGCCAGGACGACTCTGCATATCAAGCACTGAAACATGGCTGCAGCTGAAAGCTCTTTGGTGGTTTTGCCTTTTCTTATTTATTTTTTTTCCTGATTAAACGAGTTAGGGCTGATGCAACAGCATTTTTATTTAATCCTGCTTATTAGTCTCTAAAGTTCTCTCAATTAAAGCCAGATCCTGATGCTGTTACTTCTGTTGAATCGAGCCAGAGACAGAGGAGTGACACAGGGATTGACACAGCTTGAATCTGGCCTGTGCAGATTATGAATTCCTTGGGTGTTGAGATTCTCATATCATTTGCCTGTGAAGTGCCATGGTGCTGTATAAACAACAAATAAATAAATAAATATAATTTTTCATCATCCCTTTTAATGTTTATTGTCTTACAGTCTCGGATAAAGCAGCATTTCCCTGTATTGTAAGAGCAGCAATGTCCTGGACTCTGAAGGAGTTACACAGGCAATATTATGCACCTGACTTAGTTAATTAACAAAGGAGAAGCCACGTTGTGAATGCTGCGTTTGCTTCCCACTGGCTTCTTACATGCTGTGCCTATCAAAAGAGAACAGCAAACATGTGTAGAGAAATGAAAGAAGCCTCTTTGATTGTGTGGACTTTCTAATAAGTGGCACTTTGCATTTTGTAGATCAAGGTCTGGAAATAACACTGGCAGTAATTATGCACATGTGGCATGTCACCTTGATGCACTGGTGTGGAATTGAAGGGGAGAACTAATTTACATAACTAATCACTGACAAACAAGATAAAGTGATTGCTATTAGCAAGTTAACTTTTCTCTACAATTACCACCCTGTGCTATGTGAGATACCCCACCTAGTTATCTCTGTGAAGAACAAGGAGGGCCTGCTGTGCTTCAGATATCAGCACACTGCCTTTTTTGTGGCAAATCATAGAATGTCCTGTTAATTTACTTCTCATCCTTCACTGTGAAACTTAGAATTATCCCCTGGGAAGAAGCAGAGAGAACAAGTCTCTCTCCCTCTGGCATATAAATGAATGGAGATTGTGCACAAATATAAGTTGCAAAACTTGGTCGATGGTCTTTAAAACTGGGTTCATTCAGACCACAGCATATGGAGGACCCAAACCAATGGGTTTTACATGGGTTTTTAAATTTAATTATTTCATTCTTTTCAGGTTTTTAAGGGGACATGTTTTCAAGGTTTTCTTTGCAGCTACTAAGGCTGGAAACACTGTCTTTAGCTCTAAATTTTTCAGTCAGTGACTGGGATCCCAGATGTTGAGGTGTTGGCATTAACCACTGTGCATCTCATAATTAAAACGGGGATTTCTTGCAGGGTGTGCTTCTCTTTGTCACCTGGATGGTTCCTGTCTCTGACAAACACACACTTCTCTCTGACAAGAAGGTGACATATTTTCCTGTGCCTGGATGTGGATGTGGGCAGCTCCTTAGATCATGGATGGGATTGCTGAGATGTTGTTCTTCTGTGGACACTGATCTCCCTTTCCCCTTCCAGATGTTTCTTTGTGTCCCTGGCTTTTCACATTTACACTGTGAAGGGTAATGCTTTCTGCCTGCCATTCACCTTCTCCACTTAATGCATTCTGCTAATCTTTCCTGTGGTTCCCCTCCTTGGTTTTGCATGTAGGACCCAGATGTGGCTATTCAGCAGACCAAGAGCTTGGAAATGTTTATTTTCAGGTCAGAGGCACCCTCATCTCTGGGTCTCTGAATGATCAATGAAGTTGTTCCTCAGAGTGAAACAGATGGAATGAGTGCTGCCCAAGTCACTTGGCTCCATGGTAAGCTCTGGGGAGGTTCCTCTAATTCAAGGGCTTTCCTAGTCTGCAGGGCTGGGACTGGGAGATTTTGGTCTGTCTCATAAGTGTTAGAGGAAAAGTGAGTGTAAAGATATTGCTAAAGAACTTCATGGAGTCTTGGAACATCATGAAGTCTTTCTGAGTCTTTTTTTTTAAATTATTATTATTTTTGGTTTTCTGGTTTTATTTTTAGCTCTGCTTAGAGAAACAGAACTTTCAGTCCCATTCTTTGAGAATAAAGAGAGTTGGGCCAAAAAAATTTCATTAACTACACCATCATCTTTCTTCCTTCTATCTGGAACAGCCCTCAAAGAAAGGGAAACCAACTGTGGACAATTAGCACAGACTATGCCAGATAATTGAAAAACAAAAACTGAGTGAAAAAATAAATAGCAGAGATGAAGAAAAGGAACTTCTTGCCCCATAAAGACATAGAGAGAAAGAAGAGGATAAGGCTAAGGTAGTACAGACTCACTGTGGCTTCAGTTGGTAACCTTGTAGTTCCTTTTTTTCTGCTGATTTCAGAGATGGTAGAGCTCTGGAGAGTTAAGGAAAGATCATTAACTTTTGATGAGTTTTAATGATCATTGCTGTGGGAAAAGCTTTATTTGTCTGTGGTAAGAAAAGAATGACTTGGGTTTATAACAAGTTTATGTCAGGAGACATTTTGTCTTTATTGTACATGGAGGAGAAGAAATGGGGTCTATATGGAGAACATACATTGACAGTAATTAAAGTGATTCTCTCTGGAATTCACCCCACCCCCAGACTCTTGAATGAGCCACTTCCCAAAGCAGAAAAGAAGGCAGCAAAGAGATAAGAAAATAGAAAGTCAGTGTGACATCTGTCTTGCATGCATGCTTATGTTTCTCTTGCTGATCTGTGAGTTTTTCAGGCACAAAATGACTAAATTTCAACAAGTTCAAATCATGCCTCAGATCATCCTATACAACGAGTTGTTTACCCACTATATTACAGGCAAGTAATTTCAATATTGACAGATTGGCTAAAGCCCAAATTTGATATGCCTCTATTAGCATATTTTTACTGTTTCTGTGCTTACAAAGGAACCAGAATGTTCCCTGGCAGTCAAGGCTAATAAGTATGCAAATCATGATCTGTGCTTATAGGCACGCTCTTTTTTTGGTACATGAATCAGTATGCCAATTTGGCACTCCCCTTTCTGATCAGAGATAAACAGAGCTGCAGGGATTAGGGTGACAGATAATTTCTCCTGAAAACCGTCTGGGTTTTGAAAGATGCAGAACTGTGTTTAATCCTCCTTGCACAGTGGATTTGCTAGAGGAGAAGCTACTCACTGAAGGGACAGCACATGTGTCTCTGTGCCAGAATATGTGAGTCCACGAGGCTTTCTACTTTCTTCAGGTCACTTTTAAGTTTCTATCTTCAAGAGCTAAAAGGCAACTTTACGTCTAGTGATTTTAGGGTCTAAAAGGAGGTTTACAGTATTAAGGGATCTGTATGAACCAAGAGCATGGGAAACAAGACCTTAGCACAGCCAGGGATCATGGATAGCATGGATATGTTTCTCAAGCTCCCATATTCCCTATCTGTGCTCTCTCTTCGTTGATCACCATCTCACAGTGATGTATCAGATTTCCTTGGTAAATCCTATCTAGAGTATCCCCTACAAACCAGCCTTGCTTACCTTGCCAGGCTCTGTCACACGAACCCATGTGGCTCGAGCATCTCCTTGTCTTCCAAGGGAATGACATCAGCTTCCATGTTCCTTTTGTGCTGCTTTTTAACTTTTAACTCTGGGGCCACTCTTCCCCTCCTTCAAAACATCACTTGGAGAGTGGACCTCTGAAAACCAGCCCCACGTTTGGACATTGCAGCAGTGGAGGTCAGTGGAATGCATAAACAGACAAAATCATACTGAAGGCTACTAAAGAAGATCAAAAGGAAGACTTAAGTCTCCTTTCATGTTGCAGGTATTTCTTTCTCTCAGCCTCAGCCAGTCCATCAGGTCTCTTCAGCTCTTTGTCATCTGCCCCAGGCTGCTCTCTACTTACAGTAATAGCTGCTGTTTAAGTCCCACAGTATAACTCTTTTATCTCAACTAACACTCCTTTGAGAGCATCAGCAAAAGGGCTGCTAAGTGTCATCCCTGTTGAATGTAAATGGAAGTCTCTCCTGTGTTTGAATATCAATGCGTTTGATCTTGAGTCAGACCACGTAGCTGATGGTTTGGGAGCTTCTCGGTGTGTGCTGTTGCTGATAATTTCTTTTATAATTCTAGTCATTGTCTTCTCACTTGGAGAGCTTCAATGTGCACTTTGCTTTGCTGTTGCCCATTTTTGCATAGAGAAATAAAATGGCCTTATTTCATTCTCTTCTCCTTTTTTTCCCCCCTGGTATAAAATGGCCTTATTTCATTATTTTTTGGTTTTTTCCCAGTCTTTTTGGGCCAGATGCAAGCCTTTCCTGCCAGCTTTGGAAGCCCTGTGAACTCACACTGTAAAGCAACCTGGACTGCAATACACGAAGAAAGGCAAAAATAACCAGGAAGCCCTGAAATGCCTGCACCCTATGGGAATACCAGCTCAAAAAATGCATCTTTAAAAGCCCAAGATATGTTTCCAGCTGCATGATTCTTGCTGAACATCTGGCAAGGCTGTGTGCCACACCAAGACCATGTGGGACCTCATGGGACCTTAATTGTTTTGTGTGATTTGTTCAACTGGTGAGGGCCTAATCTTGGATTTAGAAGCCCTGATCTCAGTTTTCTGCTATGTGACAGATGTACTGAGGCTAATAATTTAATCTCTGTGGGCTCCATTCCCCTTTTTTAAATGGGTGCATTTTGTACTTGCTGTGAGAACAGGTAAAGAAATTAAAGCACTCAGAGATGACTTAAGGCAAAAAAAAGGTACTTTATATGTACCTTTATATGCTGAAAATGTTTTATGGGAAAAAAGTTAAAACCTGAGAGAAATGTGAAGGTAGATTTGTTAGTCAAGATACAGAAGAGATAATGAAGAGGGAAAAAGAGGAGCTTTTGGAAAAAGGAAACACTTGAAACAGTCCCACTGATGCAGGGGGAAAAAAGGGAAGAATGGATTCCACACTTCCTAAGGATTCCTGACTTACAAGACATACAGCAGTCATGAGGCCATCAGTTTTCCAAGTGATAATTCAAATCCTGAGGTAAGTGCCAAGGCTTCTGATGAGAAATTGCATTTGATACTCAGGGATTTAACCACATGGTGAGTAACTTTCTACCAGAGTGGAGCTTCTGTTTCTGCCAAAGATCCAACTGTACAGAGCAATACATGAGCTCCATATCCATAACAAAGTGACCCTGACAGGCTAAAGGCTGACTGAAAAGGCCACACTCTATTGCCCTAGTTTTACATAGCATTTCAAATGTCAGTTACAAACATCTGAGACTCCCACGCAGAAAACATAAGTGTAATGGAGATGTTCTCAGTTTTGCTGTGGGATCTTGCAGGATCTTCCCAAGGAGAGCAGGTGATGGAGTAAGAGTCATTATTTTATGTTACACGGAGAGAGGGAGCAGAGTTGTCCATGAGAAGGTATCTTTCTAATAAAGATGTGGCTGAAACAGCAGCACAGCTAAGATATTCTTGTTTCATGGGGATGTGGTAAGGTCACTAAGTTTTGCACAAAAACCATCCTAGACTAATCTTCCACTTTTCCTCAAGAAACATGGTAGCTGCATTATTGTATTCAGAGGGACCATTCTGATGATCTAAGGTGACCACCTTCCTAACACAGGAGAAAGAACCAGTCTCATAACCCCTTCTGGAAGATCATCACTGTTATTCATGTTATGTGTTTGAAAGACATGGAACTTAGTCTTAAATGTATCAAATAAATTAATATCTATCACATCCCTAAATAAGTTCTCTGAATAGCTAATTAGCCTGACAGGTTTTGAGTCTCATTAGAAGAGTGACCTGGTCCAGTTTCATTTTCTGGGAACTGGCTTCCAACATGAGCTCCCAAAAGCTGCCTGGCACTTTCTTTGCAAACTATGATCAAGGAAACTTTGAACTTCAGACAGAGGTAAACTAAATATATCTTGAGACTCTTGGATGAATGCCACCTTTGTTTTGATCTTTCTGACATGGAGACCCTCATAAAGATTTTTTTGGTTGCCCTGCACCCTTAGTCTGGACAAGACTGACATTCTCAGCACTACAAGCATTTTTTCCAGCCATTCTAATAACTAGGAAAGGCTGGTAAGCTATCATTACAACTCAACTTCCAAGCTGACTTTTGTCACAGCAACTTTTATCTGCAAGAAAAGTAGTAACTACATTAAAGAAGGAGTTTTTTGCCTCAAAGTAAAAGGTCAACTTTCTACAGTTTTCCTGTAGCAGCATCTAAGTGTTGCCCACCCAAGCCCTCTGCCTGAACACAGGCTGTAGGATGTTACTTTGTAAAGAATTCCTGATTCTGCAAAATATTCCTACATGCTCAACTTTACACATGCTTGGGGAAGTATTTGCTGTAGCAACAGAAAAATATTTGTTAATTGAAGAAACTGTTAGCAAAATCAGGATAAAGGAAGGTGAGATGTGTGAAAAGACAAAGCAAAATCAAACAAAAATAAACATTTGCTTGCTTGAATGGCAGCAGGGTTCTATGGATGATGTACAGATACTGGATTGGGCACCTGCTCCAGAGGATCCAAGTGATGAGAAGCAATAAGTAACAGATCTGAGACCTCCTAAATTTACATAGAGAAAATGCCTGTTAGTAGCAGCATATGGTCCCCTGAGGCTCTATTGCTCCTCACAGTTGCAGCTATTGGTGGTTGAACAGCACAAGGCAAAGAAAGGGAAAATGTTCCTTGGAAATGTCACTTCCAAGTGGCTATTGCTTTTAAAAGGTGTTTCTGTTAGTCATACTGAAAGCATGCTCCGGAAAAGCTTTAGAAAGCATTTTTGCAAACCAAAGAATATCTCTGTAAAAGCATGCAGTGCAAATTTAAATCTCAACTAAGGCTGGCAACAATGCAGAAATGTACACAACACATTTACAATTCAGGGAAAATACATCTTTGGGTAACATTCTTCTCTAGTTTGCCTGCAAAAGGATCTTTTTCCTCGTCTGTGATATGAGCAGCTGCTACCATTTCATCTTCAGGCTTCTCAAATCCTTAGTCCTGGAACGTATTTTGTCATACATCCTTAATGACCCACAGCTTAGACAGAAATAAACAGAGCTGCCTCCAGCCCATTGGCCATGAAATCATTCTGTAGTGATTCCAATCTCTTATGGCCTTGTTAAATTGCCCAGGCCGAATCATTTGTCAGAGTTACCCAGGAATAAAATTATTTTATGCTCTTGTCAAGTGTCACCCAGTTCTGACAGCAGCCTTCAGTGTTCTGTTTTCCTCCAAACCCAAATTGGAAAACAAAGCCACCATCACCTTTAAAGATGGAAAATTACTGTAGTGAATTTTACAAGGGCTGAAATTCACATGGCTCATTGGTTCAGTTCAGTGTTTGCTTTCAGTGTCCTCTGGATCCAGATGTCTAGATCAAGAATATTCCATGTATTTTGAATAGGGCTCAACTGCAGAAGTCAGACTTAACCTTTTCCCATTTACATCTGCATTCGACTCTAAAAGATTTGCAGCTGTGCCACTGCTGTTTCTCTTTTCTTTATTTCCTCCTTTTCCCCACTTAGAAAGCGTGTAAATAAATGGGAAAACGACCTACATACCAGAGCACATTTCTTCCCTAGTTAAAGCACTGAAAATCAGTGTTAGCTTTAGGCATGAGAGCAATTAGATTTGAGGTAGAGAATGATTGCACTAAATGGTGTCAGAGCTTGCTGAGCAATGAAGCTTCTCTGCTGCCACTGCTCCTTCAGAAGCACCTCCAGTTGCTCCTACCTGATCCAGCAATGATCAGGGGACACAGGACATTCCAAATAATTTCACATCAGATGATGTTCTAATATTTCATCTGGAAGTCTGCTTCCCTTTTCTCTTCTTAAGGGGAAGCTTTGGAGACTTGTGCACATTCTTATCTTTAAACAAGGCTCATCTAATGAAAAGGCAAAATGGATAAAGTGAAATTGTCCACATCCCTTCCTGAGGTGAAATTGCAGCCTTGCCACAGTCAGTCTCCCATTGACTCTGCTGCACTTAGAACAGCAGCTGGGAGTGTTCAGCCACAGGTTTCAAAATCAAGTAAGTGCTTTCTCCAAAGACCTTTTGCCTACAAGAGTCAATGGTAGAAGTAAAACCCAAATATCAGCGCAACAACACACATCTGCAGCACATCTGTACTACCCAGCAGCTGGGGCAGGTGCATGACAGCCTCTCTCCATGTTCCATAACCATTGGAACTTTCACATACAGCTTCCTGAAAAAAGAACAATAAGAACAAATGAGCTGAACAAAAACTCTTCATCTGCTGTGTCACATGTTCCTGCCTTCAAATAGTTCTGCCCTGTATTTACCAAGTGTCTCATAACTGGTGATCTTCCATCAACTTGAAAACACCCATGAACTCAGAACTGCAAAACTTTCTTGGTGCAGTTAAGTATAATTACTCCTTTGCTGTCTTTTTCTCTTTCTTTTCTAGCTAGAGAAACAGAGGAGACAAATTAATCACCAAGTTCTGCCACCTTTATTTAAGCTGAACAGCTCTTTTGTCCCTGCATAGTCATCTGGATTCCCCCTGGCTGAATATTGTACTGCTTAATTTGGGAAAGAGGAACAGATCCAGGTGTGAAATGCTTTGTATCAAGACTTGATAAAGGAAACAGAAACAAAACCCACTGGCCCTCAATTTGCTAGTCTGAAATTGTTAGGAGTAAGAAATTCATCCAAGAGGATTTTTCTGCTAGGCACTGTCAGTACTAAGCTGTGTTTTAAATTATCTTTCACAAATCCACCATGCCAATCCAATCCAGAGAAAATTTGGGCTTTTTTTTTTTTTTTTTTTTTTGTGGGTTGGTATCTCTTTTCTAAACTCATGATGATGAAAATAAGTTTGTGTTTATAGGTTAAAGAAAGGAAGGAAATGGAACTGTTGCATTCTCTGTGGTTTATCACTGTTCCCAAAGCAGGGTCTGGCTTTCTCCCAGTGCCATCTCCACCTTCCTAATCAGTGCTGAAAGTGGTGCAAAGGAAAGCCAGGCTTCTCCCTGCAGTATTGGCATAGAAGCTGATGATGGTTTTGGTGGTTTTCAGGGATTTTGTTGTCCTCAAATCTGCGAGACCTTTTTAATGCATTCTCCACAATTACCTAACCCACAGGTAACATTTTTGTACTAAAAGTGCACCTCTGGAAGAATTGCGCCTTTCTACAGATTTTCATGGATTACGCATTCACCTTGATCAACTTCCCCATTCCTCCCTCAAAATGCATTACAAAAAAAAGTGAAAAAAAAAACCCGTTCCCAGATAATTTGTAGGAGCACATTATGCTTGCTCAGTGCTGCCTAACAATTAGTGTCACTTGGCATGTTACTGTCTTTTTTCCTTCTAGAAGCAAATTCAATAGCTGTTCCAACAGAACGGGGGTGGTTTTGGCAGCTCTGTGACCCAGATACAAGCCTCAGTTTGAATGTATTTTCAGCCTTGCTATCTTGGCTTATCTCGAGTTGGGAATCTGAAGCTCTCTGTGAGCATCCAGCTGCAGTGGAGTTAGGCAGCTGGAGTCCTGGCTGCCTGCTTAGGGCAAAACGTTAAGGGCCAAGCTGCATTGCAAATGCCCTTGGCAGCTGCCCAAGGGAGGGAGGGATGAGAGGAGCAGCAGGAGTTGGTTAAGCAGATCCTGGAAATGAGGAAGAAAAGAAGGCTTTGCTGCACCTGAGCTGGGGAGATGCTGGTGTTTATGGGGTTGTCTGAATAAAAGGGTTTGGGTTTGGTTTGGTTTGAGGTCCCTCTTAGCTCAGGAGTGCAGGGCAAACAGGCACAGCACAAAGCTCCTTTCTGCTCTCAGTCCTGGGCCAGGGAGCTCTGCAAAACCTCGAATGGATTAAAGGGGTGTAAGCAGGGGGATTCACACCATCCTGCTTTCATCACCTGTTAGTCCGGGGAACGGCAGTGTCCTGTCAGGAAGTGATTTAGAGCAGGGCTGGATGCTGCCCTGAGTGTCTGTGCTCTGCCTGTCCACAAAGGGCTCTGCAGGGACATGAGCCAGCAAGTCAAGTGCCTCTAATGGGACAATGTATTCATTTTCCTGCCTCCAACTGCTGCTGCTGCCAAGGATGTGCCAGGGTGCCACACAGCCAGCCTCATCCTCTCCCTGGCTGGCTCATTATACTGAGTTTTATAGGCTGGCAGAAAGGTGGCTGTGCCAGCTTGTTGTCACCTAAGAAAGCTCCTGTTGTTGTGGGGAGTTTCTGACAGCTTCATTTGGGCAGCTTTGTTTGTTCTCTGTGCCTTATTAGCAGCACAAATGGGTGGAAACTGGACCAGCTATCCAACCTCCAACATATGATCAGGGAAAAGCCATTTATGGTAACATTTCCCCTACATTTTGTGAGCACCCAGGAGGTGGGGTTGGCATAGCTCAGCATCACCTGCATGTTCCTTACTGCACTGTGGATTGGGTCCAGCAAAGCTGGGGAGGAAGCTTAGCAGGTGACAACAATGCAAACAGATTGAGAGGATGACTGTGGAGCTGGAAAGCATGCCAGTTATTTCCAAATCCAAATCTCTGCCCCTAAACATATCAGTCACAATAACTGGACCAGGAAAGGCCTGTTGGTTGCTGGCTGGTTGTTCTCAAACCAGGTGGAGCTGGCTCCAGCCTGTTGAAACTTTCATCACCTTGATTTCTGCAGTGCAGAGAGGTGAGGAATTAGCCACTTAAGAGATGTGCATATAATTCAAACCATAAAGCATCATTTGTGCCTGCTCATATCCCCTAACTGATTACTGCAAATGACAGAATGAATAAATGGAGTTTCCAAAATCCTTAAGCAGAAATCTACTGTGCTTATCTTCTTCTTGTTTAAGCAAATGGGGAGAAATAAGCCAATGAAGTGACCATTTCTAATGCACAGAATTGTTTAGTCCAAGAAATTAGAATTGTTGTAAAGAGAATATGGTCCAGTCGATTAAAACAAAATATTAATTGTGCATGTGGTTGATGCAGATAAAACTTGTGCATATTTATATTTATATTATTTATGTTTATATTTATATTTATATTTATATTTATATTTATATTTATACTGGACACACTTTTCCAGCTACAGGTTGTCATCAGATTTCCCTAAGGCTGTGACATCAACTTCCATGCTCTCCCTTGTCTCCATCTGAGTCAAGCACATGGCTGGATTTATTCATTTAAAGTAAAGGAGGATCAAGATGCTCAAAGTGAAGCATGTCCTTCAGGGGTTTGCTGGACAAAGGCCAAAGATGTAAAATGTTGCTCTTGTCTTATCACATACATGAGACATCCGCTAATAAACAAATAAAATAGGCTCTGTCATGTGCTAATGGCATTTCCCCCCCCAGTTTGCTAACCTAAGTGTTTTCCAGTACAGATCTTTTTGGTTGCCAACAAGGAGAAAACTTCATTAAAGTGGTCAACATTTTGGTTTTCATTTCATTCCCAAATTACAATTTTAAGAATGATTTTCCCCTAGAATCTTGCTTTTGTGTGTGTCTTGGCACCTACAATGGCACCATTTGTAGAGCCCTGAGAGAAGCAGAAGTGCTGACACACAGAGCTTCACTCCAGCTATGGGAAAGTGCCATTATAATTAACTCCAGGGATTCTCTTCATTGCTGCTAAAATTATGATGTGTTTTCCCCCTGTAACCTGAAAAACAGCTCCAGGGTGAATTTTTGTCCCAACCCTTACTTTTCATTTCACATGCATTAAAAAATAAACATATATTCTTTAACTGCGATCCTCTGCTGAAACTTGTGCAAGCAGCAGTTCATGAAATAATATGTTTCTCCTAATTTATGCAAAGAATGGAAAAGCACTTGCACTAACACTACAGATGGCTGTGCCCTGTCTGTAGCAGCCACGTAAACACTTTGGTGGAGATGTGAAGCTTCTGTGCTCTTATAACACAGCTACAGCACCTACCAGCCCTATTGGTCTGAAAACAATGGCCCTGCCACTCTGAGAGAGCCTGATGGACAAACTATTTCTGTTATGTTACTGTTGTGTTTTCCAAAGCACTTGAGAAATCAATGATGCATGAGCCCTGGCTAATGCTGAGAAAAGCTGCTGAAAATCTATACGGATTGTGTGTTGAATAACCCTGTTTTTCCTGCTTGTCATGTACCTCCTGCACCACAAAATATCACTATTATTAGCTCCTGCCCCTAGTTAAAAATAATCAGCTGTGAAGATGGATGAGAAGTTGTGTCCATGTTGAGTGGGAGGGATGGCAGTGTGATCAACAAACAGGGATCTTTCCCCTGGAGTCAATAAGCTTTGGATAAAACCTTCAGCTATCAGGAGCTGCCTGTGCCCATCAATCCCACCCTCAAAGGCTCTCCTGATGGAGACCACAGTGGACCATTCAAATCTGGAGAAAACAGGGTTGCAACTTGACAGCCAAAACACAGCAGCCATCCAAAACACAGGGGGCTGACCAGGTTAGCCAGCTCCTCTGTGAAATGGCTCTTCATGCTATTTATTTCTCTTCAGTGCCAGCTCAAATAGCTTTCTTCTGGTGCTTAAAGAGAAATACAAGAAAAAGATCAACTGAAAATAACCATCACAGTCCCAAAGAGCTGAGAAGACCCCATTGTCATGCAGTATTTGAACAAACACCTTCCCACCTCTAAAACATTTGGTTGCATTGAGTGTCACAGCATCTTGGGTGTGTGCACTGTCTCTGGCAGGCTCAGCATCTAAGCAATGTCCCTAGTGAGCAGGTATCTTCTGCTCACTTGTGCACATTTCACTGGATGAGAAAGAACAGTGTCAGATAAAACCTCTGCAAAGTGGGGAAGTCACTGGTAAACTCTATTTCAGCCCCCTCCTCCTCCTGTTTGGAGCATACACTGTAAAGAAGGAGCCTGCTTAAGCACAGAGAAGAAGGGGTCTGATGAATGGCACAGAGATATAAATTGTAGGGAAGTAACCCTAGAAACTGCACTGGAATGTTTTCTCCCATAAATAATGTGGCTTTTAACCTGAGGATAAACATCCAAGTCTTGTGCTGAAGCATGTCCCAGTGAAATTCCTCTCTGTGTTACCTTGGTGGACTTCACACAGCAGAGGCAGTCCAGGCTGTGTAATGGCTTTGGATGGAAATGCAGAATTGAAACACTGAAGAGTTCCCCTTTGTTGAAAATTGCTCTTCAGAAAAGAGCCAGAAAATCTTGGGTAAAACAGAGGCCCTGTGGGACTTTTTCTGCCCTGGACCAGCTGTTTGTCAGAGTTCATGACAACAGCCTGGGTGCATGAACTGCCTAGATCTCACGCCCTCCCAAGCCCTTTCCTCCACTGTTTATTAATCTTTTTTGTAAGGCTCCTCCCAGTTATAAACTCCAGCTCTGGCTTCCCATTAATTCCACTTAAGAACTGGGCTGGTGGTTTGGACAATTAATAGCCCAATAAGCCAAGGAGCCTTTCACCTCTGGGTTGGAAGTTCAGACCCAAAGCACAGCAATAGTCTGGGAACATCATTAGCAACAGATGGCTCATCTGCAGCAGCTGCAGTGTGCTGGGTACCCCCCTCACTGCCCTTCTTGCTGCACAAGGACATGTCACCAGCTCCCTCAGACAGGGACAGACTGATCCAGGCAATGGAAAGGCTCCTCACCCTTTCTAGGCTCCACAGCATGGTGTTACCCAGTGCTGGGGGTCACACCAGCTTGTCCCAGTCTTGTTCTTGAGACAAACCCTGTGCATTCAGCATCTGCAGGTCAGACAGACTGACCAGGGCTCGTGTCCAGCACAGACTGTGATCAAGATGGGTGGAGGGGGTCAAGGTTTCAGCTTGCCCAGCCCACCTTGGACAAATTAAAAACCTTTATCACTCATATTCAGACTGAAGCTTTATTTCTTATGTAGCTTAAGTTACATTCTAGCCAGGAATTATTTATTCTTTGTGACACAAATTAATGTCTGTTTTCATCACCTATGTCAGGCTGAATGCAAAGAGAATTCAGTGCTGCAGGAATGGAAAAAGCAGACCCCCTGCCTCACACACAGCTGCCTGAAGGACCATGCAGAGCCATGCACCCCTCATCTGCCCCTAGCCAGGGCTGGGAACCCTGCTAATGCCACCCCATGAACCTGTTCATGTATGCACTGTCCCTCTGCAGGTGCTGAAAACAACATATTGCCATTTGATTCCTGCACCTATGATACTGGACACGTGGGGATGCAATAAAAAATTCAATCATCATCTCGAAATCCAATTCACATTCAAAATGCATTTCCATTCTGCCCTCTGCACTCCACACAGATGACTCCAGGTGGATGCAGGAAGCTTGCACCTGTATTTCACAGGGAATTGCTTCCCTCAGTACTCTGCTGAATGCAGAGATGCAAAAAAATGCCCAGAAAGCTCCTGGCAAGCCATACCTTTTTGTTGTGTGGGCTCCTCTGTGCGGGTGGGAGTCAAACTCACAGATTCCCAAGTGTCCTCTGCACCCCTGTGCCTGAGTTAGAGACCTTGCAACAGAAACAGTACAGGTATTTTCCTGAACCGGCAGAACAGTTCTTTAGAGCAAACCTGTCATCACCAGTGTCCTGAGCTGATACTGTGGTGTGTGACAAGGATGGGGAGTTTAAGATGAAGACATCCATTTCATTCTATTTCTGGTACAAGGACAATAACCACTGGTCAAAGGGGAGGACACATAGCTCAGCATGGTGGCATCTCTAAAAGCTGCAGCTAAATCCAACTGGGCTCATGAGTCAGATGTCCTTCTAGCATGGCATCAGACAAATATCTGAGCAGCAGCCTACAAAGAGTCCTTTCTTTCTATTTTAAGAGCTGTGTGAACAGAATTAGTATACTGCAGCTATTTTCCATTATGATTTATCTCTCTTAGACACTTAGAGTCTGCTCTGATCATGCAGCAAAATCCCAGGCTTGGACAAATCCTCTTCACATGATCAGTGACTTCTGGTGAGAAATTCCAAAGCAGGGGAAAAGTGTGAAAAGAGGACAGAAGTTGGTGGTGAGGACAGAGAGAAGAAAAACAGAAGGTAGAGAAATGATGATATGTCCAAATTCATCAGTGGAAAGAAAAGAAGAAATCAAAAAGTGCAATCACACTTTTGTGTGAAAAGAAAGCTAGAGGCTATTTGAGCCATCTGAAAACATACAGTGTGTCATACAGCTCTGTAAAAGAGGTTGGAAACAACTGACAATGTGACTTCAAAAAAGCTCATGGTGCCATTTAGATCAGCTGGACCTGAGATGTCCAGCCTCAGTAGCAGGGTGCCTCTGGCCCCTGAGAGAAAGGAGCTTCAGGTTAGACTCAAAAGTCTCTTTGGTGAAACCTCCCTTCCAGGGCAGTGGCTCTGCACCCCTCAGTGTTAAATGTCTCCTGGCTCTACCAGAAACTGCACCAGCCTGCAATGAAGGTCTCCTCCACCATCAGACTCCAGAACTTTCCTGATTCTGTTACAGAAAGAAGCTTTTTTCTCAAACCAGGCTGAAAACCAACAGGTCTCTCTCTTCCTAACCTCCAAATTTTATGAAGTCACTGAAGAAGTTCAGAGTCTCTAATGCTGTTTCCTGAGGCAGGGCATTTAATTCTGCAGTACAATAGTCTTTTGAAGAAGATACTGTCTGCTGAAAAAATGACCCATTCTGCTTTAAAAGCAGGAAATAAAGCTCCAGGTGTCAAATCACAGTGCTTTCATTCACTGAAACAAGGCAGCACATTTCAAAAGATTCACAATAAAGCCCAGCAAATAACTTTTTCTGAGAATTTGCCCATAATTGACTGAATTCTAGCAGAGAAAAGAGATAATGAGAGGCTGCTCGTCTCTTGACCCAGGCTAGCAGTAGTGCTGCAGGGCTGTATCTAGAGAGCAAATTGCACCAGCCCTGTCCCTCCAGGGCAGGGTTTTAAGCGTTAAACTCTTGCAGCTCTCCCACTACTGAAGCATGCCCATGGGGTCTTGTTCCAAATTTTTCAGCCTGTCATTTGCCCCTGAGAGAGTATTTATTGTTTATGTTTCAAATAAAAAGTTACCTCCTCCCCCCTTCTCCCAATGAATTCAGTAACACAAACGTCCTCAGTGCAGAATTTCTAGCACTGACAGTACTGTACATCTTTATCTCTCCAGGGTATTGCTCTCTTCTTTGCAATAAACCAGGTCTGCTGTGGTGGGAAAATTCTCAGCCTTACCTTACACACAGCAGCTCGCTTTTTGCTTGGGAAGCAATAGAGAAATACACTGGCAGCATTCTCCATATTTATTTTATTATTCACACAAATGTGAATCACTAATCAGCATCTAGCTTAAATCACCACAAACTTCCTGACTGGCTTGCTTTGTCTTTTCTCTAGGCAGCCAGCCCAGCTGGTTCCCATAGGTACTAGCAAAATGAAACCCTGAGAGACAGAGATCTAACATTTGATTCTTGCAAGCACAAGCTTCTAGTATTGCAGCCCAATAAAGCATCAATCAGCTCCCAGCAATGTTCCTTTCTTCTGCTGCATCAGCCCAACCTCTGCCTGACCCGCAATCCCACCAGAGGGTAGGAACCTCTTTGAAATATTGACCAAAATCAAAACCATTTCCATCAATACACACTGTTGCTGTGAGTTATAATTTTGTTCATTCATTATTACGCACAGTAACAGCCAAAGCCCAGTGTGAGTGAAGGGCTGTGGTGCAGTCTTCAAGGTTGTCCCTTTCCACATGGTTTTTGTGCTCAGGCAGCATGGAAAGAGAGGGCCACATCATCTGGAAGAGCTCCACTGGCAGTAATGGCACTGCACTGATTTTGATTCGCTCAGCTCCTTGTGCTCAAAGGGACGTTGTTGCCATCTGTATTGCACATCTAGGGCATTCTTTGCTTTCCTCTTTAGGTCATATTTAGAGAAAATGTTGGTCCCTGCGGTGTTAAACACAGGATCTCTATGAGGTATGGCAAAGACACTTTATTGCAAAAATCCAGGGTTCTTAAACTTAGTTTGTTATGAGTTTACATACTTGTGAGGCACAAATGTGCTTAACCAACCACCATAGACCGTGATAGGAACATCAGGTGTAACCAACCACAGCCCCACAGTGTGAGCGCTGATTGGTTCTAATAATTGTTTTACAATTATGTAAATTGTTTTTCACCTCTATTTTAGCTGAGGCATTCCCAGAATGCTTTTCTAGTTAGCCAAAGTAACAGAAGTGAGCAAGGATTTTTACAAGGGCAACAAGGCCCTCACTTTGCCAGGCCTTTCTGCTCTGCAACAGGTCCCTAATTCAGAAATGGTGCACCAGTTCTGAAATGCATTCACCTGGCTTGCCTCAGAGGGTGTAGCATTGCTCTAAGGGCAGAACGTGACTGGTGCCATGGAGCCCATCATCATCACCTCATTTTGCATGTGTCAGAGAAAAAAATCTAGGCTGGGATGGTAGTTTCTGGTAGAATTAGGTATTTGAGGTATTATTTGTTGGTCTCAGGGACCAAATGGTCTTTGAGAGAAGAGACTGACCATGGGGCAGATTACAACCATCTCCTCCTGCTCATTCTCCTCCTGAGCCACCCTGAAAGCAGTGCCCAAAAAATGATAGACACCAAGCCTGGATGGGAAACAGCAAAAAAGGAATCCAGAATAGCCTGCTGCCACATGTGACATGCAGAGAGTGCTGCTCCACACTCCATCAGCTCTGCATGAGCAGCTATGCCTCAGTAAAACAGCAACCTTTCACCTGTGTCCCTTGACAAGAGATGAGTATCCATAAATGCAAGAAGGAGCAGCAGCCTCCAGGGCTTTTGCATGGAGCCTGACAAGCTGCTTAGTGCCAATTTGTGTCTCCTTTTGGCCTTTGCCACACGGGAGGAGCTAAGCATGTTAAGACAGCAAAGAAATGCTTATCATGCTTAATGTCATGTGTGCTGGGGGAGAGGTGGAGGCTTGACTGCAGCTGGATCCAGGAGAGGAGGTTGCAGTGAAGAGGAGAGTTGCTCCAGGACTGCTGTGGGTTTTCTTTATCTGAGCAAAATGACCTGGAAGCTGCAGACTGAGCCACCCTGTGCATGGCAGAGAATATAAATAGTCAGAGGTTATTGCTACTGGAAATTTTTTGGAGGAAAAACATCAGAGGAAAGACAGTAGGAGCAGAGCTACAAGTCTTTGTGCAGTGAACACAGACAAGCAAAACTGAATGACTCAGAGGGCTCTGCAGGCTCCACAGGACCTGGAAACCAAAAGGATGCAGCTCAGGTGGTGTGATAAAAGATGCTGATGTCTGCTGGGAGAGACTTGTGGCAAGAGTGGTAAATCTCCCAGCATATTTAGCTCACCACAGAGTGTGTAGGCATTGCTCTACTATGCTCTACTCTACTGCCTTCCAACCTGTGTAAAAGTTCCACCTTCAAGCATTTTAAAACTAAGAACAAATAAGAAACCTCACCCATCTGGTTCCCATCCTACTTTGTTATACTTCTGTGTCGACAGTGTTAATATCCTGAATGTTCTGGATGTTTTCCACAGCCTTTGTTTGGCCAGACTGTTCCATTAGTTACCTTTGCTACCATCTTAATGAAATGGGATCTTGCCATTCATTTTAAAGTGTTAAGGACAAACTCAGGGAGAAAGAAACACAAATGGAAGAATAAAAGGGCAATCATATGCTTATGAATAGGAGTTCTGATGTTTTAAAAGTACTGCTAGAGACATGTATAATGCAATTTATTTCACTGAATACAAATAGCTATGCTTTTGGGTTCAAAACAAGTTAAAGCCAGGCTTTGGATGGAGCACTGGGCTGGGAGTCAGGAGACTTGTGTTTCCCCTGCAGGGTGCTGCTGACTTGCTGCATGAGCTCAGGCGTGCCTCTCACAGCCCAGAGCTGCAGCAGTGTTTGAGCATTGCTCTGCTGAGCCCTGCAATGCCAAAATGACACCATGTTCTTAAAGACAAGCCCTGATGGTTTTGGCAAAGGCAGATCCTCACTCTCAGCATGTCTCCCCCCTGCCAGGGCTCTGTGTGTCAGGCAGGGGTGATGGGGATTGCACTGCTGATGAAGCCCCAAGCAGAGGATCCACATCCCAGCCTCCCATCCAGCTTTGGGCCAGCAGCTGGGGCAAGCAAGTGGCAGAAGCTGGCAATACCTCAGGTGGCTGCAACTTCATTTGCTAAAGCTTATCTTTAAAAACCACAAGCAGGGACATAAAAAGTGACAGAGCCAAGACTTCCTCTCCCCCTCCCTCCCTCACCAGCCTGCAGGGTGCAGGTCCCTGGCAACCAGGATTTGAAAGGCATTTAAGATCCTTAGAAATGAATGTAGCTACTTCCAAAGTATCTTTCTCAAAATGGTCCTGAAACAGGATGATGCTGTAAATCATACAAAATTCAAGCAGTATGAGGTGTTTCAAGGCCTAAGCAGCTTTCAGAAGGTGACATCTCTCAGTTCACCTTTGCTGTGTGTGCTCTCAGTCAGTGAGGTAATGCCACAAGCCCACCTGATGGAGCCCTGGTCCCATTCGTGCACTGCTGTAACAGCACGTTGTATAGTACTGTCTTGAGAGTCCAGGCTTCCATCTTCCCAGCCCTTCTCCATCCCCAAAATCTTACTGAGAGCTCTTATCAAGGAACACACAGGGATTTTTTTTTGTGAAACACGAAGTCTTTTCAAGATGCATCACAAACAAATATTTTTGTTCTCACAGTCGTCAAGCCATTTGGGAAAACACTTTGCCGCTCACCTTCTGGAATGCAGATGTCTGATCATCTATTTAATTTACAAGCCTGTTTATCATAAACTTATAAAAGATTTTTCAACAAGCAAAGGGGCAAAATCGTTAGATGTTTCAATAATCACTTCATGAGAGAAAAAACAAGTGTGGCACAAAGGCTTTCTCTGTGATTGAAGAAGAAAGATGTAAAAAAATATGTTAGTAGCTCTTGAAGATTTGAAGCAATCTCTAGGAGTCTAATTAGCTGAAAATAAGCCCTTTCATTGACTTCTAAGTCAGAAGAAATGCAAAAGGAAGATCTATCTATTCAAGATCACAAATGGAACAGAAGTAATGTTGTGTATCTATTCCTTGGAGCATTCTGGATTATGCACAGTTCTTCAAGACCTAACCAAATCTGCATTTTTTTGGCCTTTAGCAAGATAAATTATGAGATGGTGAATATTGTACATTCTATCCTGAAGTAAAATATCTATGTGTCTTAAGAGTGCCTTATTTTTACAGCTAAAATGAAGATTCAAGTTCAATCAGCACAGATAGATTTTTCAGCTGGAGCCAATGTTAAAAGAGTACTTACATTCTTCATCTGATTGTACAAAATACCTAGAAAAGCTGCTCTTTGGTAACAGTGTCAGGTTTCAGCACAAACCATGACACAGCAATAAAAATTCCTCTTTATTAGGTTTTTTTTTTTTTTGCCAGAAAGCACACAATGAGTACTTTATAACCCCAACAAGCTGTGCAGAATTAACATGACACTAAAGCTCTATTTGTCCAATGAAGAGGCAAAGGACCGAGGGCCCAGAATTGGCAAATTTGACTTCCGTGGTTGATTGTTTTTCCAGCGTGTGTTATCACAGCAATTTGAAAGCACTGGCTAATTGGTTCCTACAATGGGGCTGTTACACTGATAAATCCAGCCTTCCCCAGGATCTGCTCGAGCTACCCAGCTGCACACCTGTGCACGGCTGTTTCCATCCAAGCTCTGCATGCCCCTGACAAAGCAGCTCCCCATCCATCCCCATCCCTCCTCTCTTGTTCCCAGCTGTTCTCCCGGGTGGTTGGAAGGTCGGTGCAGCTGCTGGGTGGGCTCTGAGCCAGGGGAAACCTCTCCCTCCCCATCCCTGTGCTCCTCCCTGCAGCTCCTGAGAGACAGGACCAGGGCACCCCTCAAACCACCCAGCCTGTGTGGGCCTGCAGCAAACCTTGGAAGGGTTTGTTTCCAAGGTCAGGGGAGACCTCAGGCTCTGGAAGGAGCCCAGGACCAGGCTTGGCGTGGGTGTTTGTGTGCTTTCTGGGCTTCCTGGTGCCCTGCAGCACGTGCTCTGTGCCAGCTCCCAGCAGCAGGCAGTGCTGGCTCCGGCAGACTCGGGGATGGAACGGAAATTACTCTTGGATAAATTATTCAAGTAATTGTTTCTATTTAAAGGGACTTTATGGACTTCTCAGTTAAATAAAATATGAAAGTGGCATGATGGAGCATGTAAGTATCCTCACCCGGGCTGGGTGGGAGCAGGGGAACAGGGCTCAGTTATAATCCTCCCTTTGCTGACAGTTATGGGCCAGACACCAAATTCCATAGTCTTGCCCCAGGCAAAATGGTATGTTTTATCTTTTTCCCTTTTGAAAAGCAGCATGATGAGGGTCTTTTGAGGAATATCAGCAGCCTCCTGCTGGCTGTTGATCCGGGGCTTAGTCTGTTGTAAGATGTTTCAAATGCTGATAAAGGAATTGTGCACCAAGATGACAGTGATGGGGCACTTCAAACAACATGTTCTCACTCAGTTCCTGGCATGGTCCAGCCTTTCCTAGCCTTGCCCAGCCACAGTTTGGGTCTCCAAAGTGGGAGACATCCCACAGAGTCACAGACTACCCTGAGCTGGAAAGGACTCACAAGGAATGTAGAAGTCCAACTCCTGGCCCTGCACAGGACACCCCAAGAATCACCCCATGTGTCTGAGAACATTGTCCAAATGCCCCTTGGGCTTGGTGCTGTGCTAACTGGAACTGTATTTTGGAGAGAAAAGTAATTAAACGCATGGGCTAGAGCTACACTATTTTCTAAAAGCCAGAGAAGAGGCTTCAACCTATTTTATAGCCTGTTAAAGAAACAGCCATCACATCTTCACCCATTGACTCTTCACATGTAAAAGGGAAATAAGAATGTCTTTTCTTTCCATGTCCAGCTGGAAGTATGAAGGCCACCTTATCTGCTGTCTTACTGTGTGAAGATCCAGCATCTTGTACACCTCCCAGTTTCTCTTGCAGCTGGTAGACATTTCTCCAGTTTTATCAGCTCTATATCTAATTCCACATGGCCCAGTTTTCACAAATGTCATTGGCTTGGCTCTGGTTCATTCTTTGTACAAAAGCATTAGCTAACTGCTGGTAGTTTTCTTTCAAATCCTATTTATACTTCCCTCTCTGTAACTCTCTAAGCAGAATGTGGTTTTTTGGTTGATTTTTTGCTTTTTTTTATTGAAGGAATTTATATCAACACCCCACCCTCCCATAAATATTGTTGTTATCTGTGATTAAGAGCATATGTCTCAGTCTGGTACATCCAATGCTATTGCAGAGTTATTTCCTAATTGTTCTTTTGCAGTAGAGCGGAGAATTGGATTTTAAATACAAGCTTTGTTTTGTAGGTCATGGGGTGAAATTGGTTATCAAACCTCAGTAAACAAAATTAGTTGTTTTTTGTTATTGTTTTGGATTAGACAGATTTATTTCTTTATCTCTTATTGGGCAAGTCTTTTATCTCCAAGGCTACTTGGTTTAAGTTGTAGATCAGCTCTTTCACATACCCAAAGCTGCACCCTTGCTCCTCAGACTCTCTAAGAATTGCAGATTTTCTGATGTGACCTCATGCTGCAGCTTTATATTCCTCAACCCTTCCCCATCCAAGCATTTTAAAAGCTGCAGGTTAGATCTCAATGTTACTGCTAAAAATTGGAATTGACAATTTTCTAACAAAAATGCAGTGGATGTTAAATCTCTTCCTTGCAGATAAACTACAAAATCTGAGTCTGGGGCATCAGGAATTCATCCAGGAGGAGTTGCAAGGGTCTGAGAGCCATCCCCTGCCATGGTTAGGATAGCCAGAGAGCAGGATAGCATCTCCTGGGGCCAGAGACCTGTCCCTGCCTCTGAGCGTGGTAATTTCTGTCCAATTTTCCATTCAGGGCCACCCTGTGTGAGGTTTTTAAAAGACCAACAAACTCCAAACACCAAATTTATGGCTGTAACTTAATTAATATCTCCTTGACCATCAAATTCCTTCATCTGTAATTGGCTGTGCTCCTCTTGGCTAATGAATTTGCCCCACAACCAAATTTCCCCACTGCTGAGGACAGTTTCGTGATGTCTCACCCACTGGCTTTGTGCAGAAGGGGCAGGGAACCAACCCTAGATACAAAACTGCAGTGTTTGCTCCTCTTTTTGGATGTTTCTCCTCTGCTCTTGGCACAAATTTGAATTTTAATTCAGAGTGCTCAGTCTGGAGGCCTAAATGCCTACATATAGTTGATGGAGATGGGCATTTTTAGCTGAAAGTCGTGCCAGGGTCCCAAAAATTGCCCAAAGCTGTGCGTGTCTCCCACATGACTGCTGCACATCTCAGCTCTCCCAATGGAGACAGCAGCCAGGAGCAGAGCTGTGCTCCTGAACAACTGAAGGCTCTGAGATCATTGTAGCAAGTCTCATGTTTTCTGCAGCAACAGGGTTAAAGGATGCAGGGGAAAGCACTTCCCAGGAGCCGGAGGGACTTGGCTGAGTGCAAGCCTGGAAGGAAGGATGAGGTGGGCAGAAAGAGAAATAGGGCTATAAATCCTCTTTATTTCTGCTCTGCCTTACTGAGTGTCTGTGCAATTGCTCTATTTCAGAAACCAAGCATTTAGTTTATGGTCAGTAAAGCCTGGCTTTCCAGAGCTGAAATGCCTTATCCTGAGCCCCCCCCAGGAAGGAAAGGCCTGAGCACCCCAGCATCCCCTTTGCATGAGTAGAGCTACCCTCCCTCTCCTCACAGGTAGCTGAAATGAAATTGGGTAAATCTACTCTTTCAGAAAAGCCAGGGAGATGGGAGAAGTACCCCAGCTATGCTGTGTCTGAAGGCAAAGGAGAGCTGCTTGCTCTCTTCATGATGCAAGGGAGAGAGACAAAGGAAGGAAGGAACATGGCAATCTCCTTCATGATTTATCTCATCATGGGTGACTTACTGGCTAGAATATATGTTTAGGTGACAAGGAAAAGGAATAATGTAATTACTCCTGCCTTAGCTGCAAGCACAATGAATCTACCTGTTGTTCTCTCAGGGGACATCTAATTAAGCCAGGCAGGGACTGGGGAAGGAAGGAAGGAAGCAGCATGAAATATACACATCAGAAACCTGCATATAATGCTGAGGAGCTTATTGTATGGCTTGTGAAGCTCTTACTTCTCTACTTCTTCCCAAAGTCCATGTGAATCCACCTCCCTGCAGCAGCAATCATCCCAGACTCTCCAAGGAAATGAATGAGCACCACTTGATTGCAGCCTGGTGCTGGTTCAGCCCACTCTGCCCCCAGCACACCCCATGGAAAGAGGCTGTGTCAAATCAGGGAGAGAAAAGCAAGCCAAGGTGCTGCAAATGGCTTTGGCACCGTCCATCAGCTCCGATTTGAAGTGCTTGTTTCCTTCTCTCTTCTGTTCAAGGCCCTTCTGGAGGCTGCCAGCTGCACCTCATGTAGGCAATGTTTTACTGTTAACCAGGGCCATGTACACCATAAACAAAGGGCTTTGCATCAGGCCTTCAAAAAACACAGAAATCCCCAAAACTCACAGATTAAGGCTTGCAGCACCTGGCCTGGGGGAAAAAAACTTCACCCCAAACAATGTCCATGGACTGTTGTCCCTGTAAAGGGCAATACATGTCTGTCTTAATTTATTTTCAGACACTCAAAACTCAGCAGTGGGTGCTTATTTTTATTGCCCAAGTAGGGTGTCAAGCTTATTTTATTACATTTTTGAGAACCAGATTGTGTAAACAAAAGAAGGGGGAAAAAAATACCACTGAGCCATTTGGCCTTTTGGGTTTTAGATGACTCTTCGAGCTTTCTGCTGAGAACATCCAGCATGATTTTAACCAGGGCCCACAAGAGTTCTTTCTCTATCCAGTTTTGTCAGGCAGGGAGGATTTACCACGTGTATTCCAGAAAACCTGAATGAGAAAAAAGAGAGAAAAGAAGGGAGATCCACAGTGGCTGTTCTGGATATTTTTTCCCTGTTTCTTGTCAGCAAATTACAGAATTTTGACCAGCTCATTTAACGTATTAAAAAGGCCTTTTGAAACTTTAAAGTAGCCAAGATACTGTAATAATGCTAGAAAACCTCACACAATAGTAGACAGAAAAATGGATTAGAGCTTTTATTATGGAATCATAGGAAGCCAACGGACTGTGCACAAAAAGGCATTTCAGCATGAAGGCACTCTGTCCATCACTGGGGCATCAGCCCTCTGGCTATTTGCTCTGATGACAGCTCCAGTAGAACTGGGGCTTTCTGGGAGTATGTGATTTTTGTCATGGACTCCAGCAGAGCCATGATTTGGCTGCTGGAGCTCTGAGGCTAATGGGACTGAGAGGTGAGCAGTGAGAGTGGGAAGGTGTCAGTCAGCTGGGTAAGTTAAAGCAGCCAGGAGGAGGAGGTCAAAGCATCTCTCTGCCAGCACTGAACAATTTGGGATGGCTGGAGCAGAGGATTGTCTGGGAGGTACAGGGTGTAGGACTGAGTTAGGTTAAGAAGCAGAGAGTTGTTCTTGGCTCTGACAGAGCATCTGTCCTGCAGGAGGAAGGAACAGGCTTAATTTCCTCTTCATTTCCAACTAATAGAGTTCAGCCCATTTTGGGCAATTCCATCCCAAACTAGATGGCATCCAACTGCCCTGCCAACACCCAGCAATGACCTTAAACTTACATGATGACTCCTCAGGTGTGGCTATTCCCAGCTGCCTCATTCTGCAGAGACTTCTGCATCTTTAATGGGATTACACACAAGCATAAATGTGTAATGCTCAAAGGGCCATGGCTTTATTAGCAGTGTGGTGTCTGTGTGGAGCTTTGAAAAGGCCAGAAGTTCCCCTGAAAGGTTCAGGCATAGCTCAGTTTTACTCATCTCTTGTTATCCTGTTTGTCACATGACCAGCTTGCTCTCCTTTGAGCTCTATGAACTCATCACAGATGTGCACATGGATGGAAAAGAAGGATTTTGGGTTGAGTGACAAAAATGGTGAGTTCACAGGAGGATTTTGGTCATCAGGTGCATTTAGTCAATCAAACGCTGGACTTTGAAAGGTTTCTGCAAAGGAATGTTGATAAAAAGGGGAAGGAGGCAGTGGTAGTGCAAGAGGGGAGGAAAGAAATGATTTATGATGAATCCAAGGCAGCTGATCTGAAAGAGATAATTATTCTTCTATAACTGGCCAGGGAATGGGGGAGCCATTATGTGGATGAATGGAGACAGCAGAAGCAATTTGTCAGCCTGACTTGTTTGAGTGAGCAACTTCAATTTCTCCTTGTCTTCTTCTAAGTGATTTTTCTTTCATCGTCACATAGGAATGTGTTTTACATTTCAAGCTCTCCTTATGCTTGCCTGAGTGAGGGAAGGGAAAAAGGAGGACTTTTAAATGAGTATCAGCCATGTTTTTTTGCAGCAGTGCCCACTGGCACTACTGAAACTACATGCACATTGTGCCACTTGTTCCCAGTTTTGGAGGATTTCAGGCTTGGCTGTAAAAGATTCCTTCCAAAAGAAAATTTGGCGTTCAAAAGGCAGTCCAAGAGCAGAATATTTCATTGTTAATTTCCAGTGGATATTATTTATTTGCACTTTTTAAAGTGCAAATAAATAATAATTTAGAAACAAATAAACAATAAATAATAATCATTAAATAAATAATAAATAATTTTGTTCACTTTGTTTTGAAGTGAACAAAAGCTGTTTCTAAAGCTTTCACTTTACAAACCTAAAGCCACATTACGTGTGCCTGCTGTGTATCACATTTATGTGTTCCCAAATGCATGGGTTTATTCCTGAGGGCATTTGTGGTGCAAGCTCCTACATATTCTACAGTGCTAAATTCTTCCATCTTCTTTAAGGAGAGAGTCACCTCCAGGATTGGGGATGAAAACCAGACATGGGGCTGGATGGAGATGAAGCTTAGGGATGGAGGTGAAGCACAGAAAGAGCTCCTGTTGCTCTGCAGCTGAACATGTCTGTGCCCCTGCACTACCCTGGTGGCAAGAAACCCCAAAACTGTCCCTCTTGTTAAAACTTTAAACTGGCTGGATGCTATGAGAAAGTCCTTCAGGAAAGATGTTGACAGAGCTCATCAGCATGGCATCTCTTGAATGCCAAAGGCCCGTGTGGATTCAAACCCATTTTTTCCTTAGACCCCCTCAGGGCTGGTGGGAATTTTCTGGGCAGACCTAGCACACATGGACATCCTGAGCTTCTAATGTCTGCTCACCTTCCTGGTGGAGGCTTGTGGTTAACCCATGCTAGGGTGAGGGATCTCCACTTAATTCTTTATTCTGCCCAAGCAGGTACACACCAACAGCCCTGACTGACAGAAGTGTTTCAGCTGACAGCCAGCACTCCCTCACATCCAAGTTTTGGGGTTTTGGATTCCTGCCTGTAAGGTGGAAAAGAAAAGCTTGAATCACCTCAGGTAAAAAGCAGAATTGCTCCTGACTCTCCTGCTTTGAAGGTGCATCCTTTAAAATTATTAGATAAAAGCCTAGACAGTGATGCAAGGAAAAAAATCATTTTTCCTGGTTGTGTTTTAGAAGAGGGAACTCTGTGCTTGGAATGGAAAAAGCCCTCAGGTGGATGCCTGATATTTCACTGATTTGTTTTTTTAGTGACCTTAGGGATTAGTGAGAATTTTAGCAGCACCTGAAGTTGTCAGTTTTGGAAAACTTCTAGCATAAACCTGGTTATAAGCATGGGGAAAGCCTGTCCTGCTCCAGAGACTGCACATGGTTGTGTTGCAGCTTCCCAGTGACCCCAAAGGGGAGCTGTAAGTGCACACTTCCAACTATTTTCAATGCCTACTCCTTGTTACATGCTAAACTAAACTCTGACTTTAGTGGTTACACAAAGAGTAATTATTCCACACCGTCATCAGTCTTGACAAAGAAATTCAAGATTGGGTGTCCTTATGGTTTCCTCTTGAGGATCTAGCCAAGCTCATGAGCACTGTCTTTGTCCCCAGATGCCCTTGCCAGTCCTCTTTAGGGACCTCCTCCTCATTCACCTGTAGTGTGGCCACAGCTCCCTGGAGAGACACAGGCACTTCCAGAGCTTCAGCTGGCCTGTTCTGGGCACCTTCCTTATCATTAAATTAGCTGCCTGCCAAAAATGCCTGTTGCTCTCCACTGCCTGTAAAAGGTGAGAAGCTGAGATGCAATCAGATTAACTGAGCACACCTGATTTAACTTCCCTGAGAGCTTTCCTGCAGCAGTTTGGGGAGAAATGGCAGAAAAACTGATGCAAGATTTTGTCACCTTCTTTCTCTTAGGTACAGTACCCAGGAGGCAGGGAAAAGGAGCAGTGAAGGAACAGCAATGGGGGGTGTGTGATTGACTTGATCCCTTGGCTGCTTTTGGTGTTTAGATAAGTCACGTTTGTTGTATCTTTTGCCTGGATGAGCTCATAAGTGCAAATACTTGCAGCTTCAAATGTGTCCATTCATTATTGAACAGGAAAGGGTAGTGGAGCACTTCTGTCAGAGGCTGGAAATCATAAAAGACATAAGTGATGGTAGTAAAAACCAAGCTGTTATCAGAGGAAGAAGGGGGGTGGAGGGGAGGAAGGCAACCCTCCTGCATTTATTCCTCTGAGACACAATTAAAACCCTGAACCAAGATTTTCGGAAAGGACCATGTTATTCCCTGTGCTTCATGTGCCACACTCAAAATGAATTATGAATTTGCAACAGAAGGAAAGTCTTTCATCCCAGCTTTAGCTATTTGACTCAAAGTTTAAAACTAATGAACCCATGGGGCTCCATTCTCCATGTGCAGCATTGCAAGCCAGGGACATCTTGACTGGTGATGGGCTGGTGCAGATGCTGGGTGAGGGGAGGGAGAGCATCACCTCAGCATGGGGCAGAGATGTGCAAATTCAGACTTGAGGTGGTTCAGAGGGAGACTGACCACCTGGGATTAGCTGGTGATGTTCAGAGTTGTTACTACACACCCAGAGGGAATGCCCTCTCTTTTAAAGGCAGGGAATTCATTTTTCATGATGGTTTGGACTTGCCCTTCTTCTTCCCCCTCCCAGAAACTCTTGGACTTGCAATGGAACAGAGCTATTAGAGGTGATTCATGATTTATAAATAATAAGTGTCTGCCTCAGTTTGGAATATGAAATAGGTATTTAGAAATTAAAAGCCAGCTTCATATAGCAGATACTTTCCATTCCTCTCCCTCAAAAGTAAAAAATAAAAATGTAGGCCTAAAGTTTGCAAAGATTCAAATTACCCATGAAAAATGGATGGTGCCTTTCTTCAGCTAAAAGAGTTCCCCTCTGTCAACTTAAACACACTTTTATTTAATGTATTTAACCAGATCAGCACCCTGGGCAGCCTACAAATGAAACACCAACCACAGAGCTTATGCCTGGAAGCCCTAAGACATCTTTCTCTCTGTTTGATATGACTGACACATCCCATCCTTGGCATAAAATAATCATCATTATGTTTCTAAACAGTCAAGGATTGTAGAATTTAAAATTCCCTGGCTGGAGATGAAGTTTTCTGTTCGTTGTAGGAGTTAATGCTTTTTTATTAGAGAAGTTAATGTAATATTGATTTTGTGCAGGGGGGAAAATATGCTGCCATATTGCAATAGATACAAAAGGTGAAAAGGCTTCATAAAAAGAGATTAGTATTTTTTATTCATTTAAAAAACATTCCCAGCAAATGTGCAATTGCCCAACATGTGAAAATTTTTCCACAAGGTTAAACATTTTACCCTGTTCTTGCAGCTACAAGTCTTTCTTTCCTTTTCCAAACACACACATAAGAGAAGAGTAATGTTATTCCTCACTATGAAGTGTTAAAGTTAGGTAGCAGCTGTGATGGTATCAGCCAATATGTTGCTTTTAATGATCTCACTCATACATTATGAATGAGGAAATTGCAAGGCAGGAAAACATAGTGAACATAATCTTTAACTGTTCAGCTACTAAAGAGCTTTCTAGCTGAAAGTTACAGTCCCTCTGACTTTCCTGTTTGCAACAACAACTTGACATCATGCTTGGCTTTACATCATTGTAAACCAGAGATGTAGTCAAACCACAAGGCCTGTTAATAGGTTTTCATGAGTTAAAAAACCCTCAAAATCCTGCCTTGAGATGCAGGTCCACTTTGCTACACCCCAATAAAATGAACCCATTAATTTCAAAGCAGCATCTTTTCCCACCCCCAACAAAATGAACACATTAATTTCAAAGCAGCATGTTTGCCCACCAGTACTCAGCCTGGCAGGAGATGTACCATGAGTTTTGATACCTGCATTTAGCAAATGGAGGTTCTCTGGGGTGGGCTGCTAAGTTTGCAACTCCTGTTTCAGATGGCACCAGGAAAGAGAGTGCTGAGGGCTCCTCTGTCAGCTACTAGCTCTTCCTTGTTCAGGGCTGGACAAGCCATGCCAAGGATGCTGAAACACCCAGCCTGAGCAGCAGTGCCAGCCAGGCACCAGTGGATGGGGGCTCCATCCCCACCATGACAGGCTCACAGGGGCTCCCTGGCCCTACATCCTCTTCTCACTGCTCAGGGTTTTGTCTTCCCTTAATTTTTCCCTCTCTTTCTATTTCCTTCCTTGCCCTGGATAACCAGGAGCTGGCTGTAAAGGCATCCCGTAAAACGTTCCAGATGATTGCATCATTTGTTCTTTCTTCTTAGACTGATATTTTAGCCCTGATCCCCCAGAGGTGAGAATCAGCTGCAGAATCCTCTAAGGCTGCAGGAAACTGCTGTGCCTTACACCCTGTCCTTCCTGCCTTATCGCTGCCGGATGCGAGGAAGAGATAATTGCCTTCTGCCTCACAACAGCCTCGTGGGTCCCTGAAAACTCTGACATCCTCTCCAGCCAGCCTTCTGCCCCTGGGCTCTTGGAATGGTTGCTGCTGGCTGGCCCATGCCATGACCTGTTGTCCCATCCCTGGGAAGGATCAAGGCCAGGTTGGATAAGGTCTGGAGCAAGCTGGTCTAGGGGAAGGTGTCCCTGCCATGGCAGGAGGGGTTGGGACTGGATGGTCTTTAAGGTCCTTCCAACCCTTAACATTCTGTGATTGTGTCCAACCACAACCACACATGTGCAGGAGCCCTGAGTGAGCACTGAGGGCTGTCAGCAATTCACAGCCTGACTCCTCTTCTTGCCTTCAGGCTATTTGGCTACAGCATATACATTCCCAATTCACTTTATAGAAATTAGTCTCTTTCCGTCCTTCCACTTTAACAGTTTGCTAAATCTACTGGGATGTATCCCCTTTCTCTCACCTAGGATTGCAACACTCTCCTTGCTCAATTAAGGATTTGGAAGATTTTTGCTCATTTGTATTAATTGCATAACAAAGGCATTTCCCATGTACTCCAGTTTGGGGGCTGCTAGGGTCAGAGAACAAGGAACACAGAGCTTCTTCCCATGCTCCTCTCATGCTTTTCAGCCAAGGGCAGTGAAGGGGAAGAGAGCAGAGGAAGAAAAAAAGGAAAAATAACTCCACCAAGCAAGGAGATGCTTGGAAGAAACTTCTGCAGCCTTCAAGCCTGAATTTTCTTTGTGTGAAATCATCTAAAATCAAAGCAGGAATCACAGGGGGAAATGATGCACCCACAGCTTTGCAGGAAATTAAATTAGATCATAATTTCTCTTACTAATTTTAGGAAACCATGACTCTAGATGCCTTTTTGGATTATATTTATATGCAAATATTTTAATGTGGATGATATACTGGAAGATGGGTATTCATTGCTCTACTAAAAGAAAAAAAAAAGAATATTTACTTCTGCTTCAGGAGACAATTTGTATATGGCAGGCAGCCAGAAGGAGAATGTCAGAAATGTTGATTTTATCCCTTGTAGGCAGGTATGCTGCGCCACTCCTGTCTTCACAGCATGGCACACACTCAAGAAGAAAAAAAAACGTAATGCAATCACCTCCCAGCAGGGTTCCCTTGTTCTTGGCATAAGGATTAGCGAAGACAAGATGGGAAACACAACGTGCAAAGGAAGAAGAAGGGCAGAAAAGCAGCCCATTGTTCCTTCTGCTGCTGCACCAGAGCATCCTCACGTGCACCATGTGAGCACGAAATAATACACAGCGTGGCTGGATGCTTGCAAACGTCTGGGGCAGCCACCAAATCTACACCTCTGTGCTCTCAGACATGGTTCCTGCTGAAAATGCCTTGTATCAGACCATGTCCTCCCTCCCCACTGACCATTCTCTCCAGCCAGGCAGTGACCCTGCAGGGATGTCTCCTCTCCAGGGCTTCCACCTGCTGCAGCCAGGACCAGGTGAGCACGGTGCTCCTGAGCTCCTGCTGCAGCCCTGATGCCAAGTGAGCTGGAGAGGAGCACCTGAGCTGGGTTTGTTTGGAGGAGGAGTTTCAGTGGTGCATGGGCAGGCTGTGGGAGGTTCCCTGCCTCAGGTGGGTTCAATCCTGCCTTGAGGCTCAAGAGCAAATAGAGATTGCTTCACGGGGAGCATCTGCCATCAAAACTTTGGGTTGAGGTCAGCTCTGAAAGTCAGAAACACAAGTTTAGGGTTATGCCTTAAAGAAATCCACTCTTGGCCACAACACCCACTCTGTTCTCCTGCTGCTTCCTTGCAGACATGTTGCCTCACAGCCAGTGGCAGTCATCCAAGGCTAGATGTGATAAAGTGTGACCTTCCTTCCTATTCCTCGTCACTCTTCCTTTTTTTTTCATTAAATCCTTCTGCCTCCCACTTGCCACTTGGAGTGAGACAATGACTCATTTGTTTATAAATTCATTTACTTATACTTTGCCTTCCCGTTCCCTGCTTCTGTATATTTTATGTCTCTACAACTTCCACAATGAAAATCATCTTTAATTAAGAGGCTTCTTCTAATCTGAACTTTTGACACCTTAATCTTCGTTTTTTTCACCCTCCACTATTACAGTTAGATGCCTTCAAGAAGAGACAGTCGCCTGTTTTTAGTCACTATACTAATATTTACATATCAGAAAAATTGCAGTGTTTAATTCCTCCTGAAAAAAAAAAAAGTGAAAATCCTTAAATAAAAGACACAGGATCTGTAAAGAAGGCTTTTAGTACCACTGCACACCTGTGTTGAATGCACACCCCAAACCAATTTAGGTAGTTTAGTACAGACTCCAGAGGGGATAAAGGGCTGAGCCATTGATGGGCCAAGAACTGCTCCAGGAAACACACAAAGGAACAGAGTGACCCAGTGAGCATCGATGCATGTGAGCTGGGAACACCAATCATGCAATTATCACATGAATAGAGGGTGGTTTTTCCAAGACTCATTTATCAAGGAACAAAGAAGTTTGTGGGTACAAGAAGTCTCATGCATACTTTTGCCATTGTATGCAATCTGACAACAGATTAATTCCATAAATATGACAGCCTGAGTGAGTCCTCTCTGAGCTCTCCCTGCCAGGCAGTGTGGCTGCATGGTGGGGATCTGCCCTGAGCACCTCTCAAGGCTGCTCCTTGAGGCAGAGTGACCTTCTACTAACAACAGATCTTGGGATTAATCCAGTTCAAGTTCTCTCTAAATTGCAACTGGACTGCAGGCCAGGTGAGTCTCCCCTTGAGCAGGGTTTGATGATCCTGAACTGAGACTGAGATCCTTCCTAGCTGAGGGTAGAGCAATCCCTTACTCACAACAGGTCCTCCAGGAGTGACTGACAGCATGTTGAATTCCTCCCTGTGAAATCCATGGAGACAATTCCATTAGGAAAAGCCATGCCCAAGTCAGAACCAGATGTGCTCTAGCTGCACCTAAGCTCCTTCAGGAGTTTAAAAAGCACGGGATTTCACTCTGAACCTTGTGACTCAACAGGAAGGTCTCACACTTTTGCATATTTAGTTTCTGTTTAATAATAATTCTAGCTCGATTCTAACTTGATTTTCTTGTGCATGTTATTTCCATGTAGTAAATAATAAAGTGAGCCTTGCCATCGAACTTTGTTAGTCGCACTTTCACAAATTCATCTTAAACCCACTTTTGCTAATAATACCTGTGGTGGTAATTCTTTAAAGGATTTAAATCTCTCATCCATGACAATACCATCCCAACTATTGTCCTTCATGAGGCTGTGAAGTGCAGACCTCTTGGCCCTGCTGTGTAGATTCCTTGTACTGTAATGACATAGTTGCTCAATCAAGAAAATAATTTTAAAAAAAAATCTGCTAAAGGTTTCTCATTACCAATCTTTGGGGTCTTTTGATGGCTGCAGCACATTGCAGTTCATCTAACTGCATTCTCTCTGCCACTTGCTTATGTTTGCTTCTCCTTCACAGGAAAAATAAAATATTTTCTCAGGCTGACAGACAAGGATTCATGTTCTGCTCTTTCAGTAATTTGGAAAATGAAAATATACTGCTCACAGCTTTTTGTTATTTTTAACAGAACTATATTTTATCCTTTCATGTCAGAAGCGAGACAGATTAATGGCTTCTGGAATTTATTTCCAATGCTGATTTTGTTTCCAAAGTTTTGAGAGCAACAAGACAGATCTGCAGTCCTCTCTCCAGTGGGAAAAGGAAATGGCATCTGTTCCTGCTTTGTCCTCAGAGCTGCCAGCAAGGGTGTCTGGACCAACCATCCATTCTCTGCCAGTGCTTGTAGTCAGCCAGAGGGCCCTTTTCTGCTGATGGAAATGAGAATTGGCCTGAAAGTGCTCTAATATGTGGTAAGGAGCCAATAACCCCTCAGCTTTCTGAAGGAGCAAGAGCGTTTTAAATCATCTTTACTTTGCATGTCCTTTAAAGCTTGTGCAAAGCAAAGCTTAGCTGGACTTAAAGCCCTTGGCCAACTGCTCTGGCCAAACTCTGGCCAAACTGGCCAAACTCTGCTTTCTGTTGTGCTGGCCATCCATGCATAGACATAGAGCAGGAATGCTCAGCTTGTGGTTTTCTGTCATAAAGGGATTGCTGTGCTGAACTTGACACGTGGCTATTCTTCCTTACCAGTGAGCTGCTCCCTCTGCCTGGTCCTGCTGCCAGTGGGAAGATCTGTGCCATGATTACCTGGAACTTCTCCCAACATTTTGGTCAGACATAGTTCTCTCGATGGCATTTTACAGAGCTTTCTGGAGACTGCCAGTCCAGAACCATGATTTTCCAGCTACAGACAGCAGAAAGGCAAAGACAGAGATATCCAGGATATGTCCAGGCAGCTTTCCCAGTGTCCTCAGCTAGGTGAGACCAGAGCATGAGGCTGCATGGAGGGATGAGGGCAGGAGCAAAGGCTGATGCTGCCTGCATTGGAGATGTTGTTTCCCTCCCATCTCTCTGCTGATTACACTTTGCCACAGAAACCAAATCAGATCACAGAATGTTTGCTTCAGTGTGTATTTCTGTGTGAACTGGTGCAGGAATAAGTGAATACCTGAGCTCCAGAAGAAACTATTTTCACTGAATTTCGGACACAACAGATCTCAAAGCCTCCCTTGCTCCTACAGCAATTTCTGCATTTCCAAAGTTTGTAGCTGAGCTGGAGCATATTTTGTAATTCAGAGTTGATTTAGGTTCTTCAGGTGATGGTGAATTCACCACCTCATGAACTCTAATCAACTCAATGGTTGAAAATTTCTGCCTTGTTCTTGACCTGAATTTATCTGTCTTCAGCAGACAGCTACAAAACCTCATTATGCTATTGTGAGATTAAGGTGTTCCCTCCACACAGGTACACAGGGCAGCATTAATTTGCCCAGGTTTAGACATCTGCAGTGCACACCTGTGTCTGCATCAGTTGTCAGTGATCCTCATATGGTCAAAGGAGAGAAATGAAGACTAGCACAATGTGAATCACCTATCTGAAAACAGATGTCTAGCACAGAGCAGATGAACTACCCTGCAGAAGTGCCTCTTTCTTTCAGGCTGGACGGCCAGCTCAATCAAAACTTAAGGGAAGTGCACCTTCACAGACTAGGAGAAGCCACCACTTAATCTGGTAAAGCTATCTGGATAAAGTTATAGTTAACCTACAGAAGGAAAAAACCACGATGAAGCTGATAGAGATGCTGGGCAGCAAGAGTACTTCCTAGGATGATTCCACCCTGTTCTTCACTCTGTATCTGCAAATGCTGGCTGATGGCTGGAAATTACTTTGATCTCACTGCAGAGAGTCAGTGCCATGTCCATTTGTCACTTTGGTCCCATATGAGGCTTCAGGTTTAAGCATGTGCAAATTATGCCTTTTTCCAGCTCTCGGTGTTTTATGGTCACCTGGAATTTATCTTGCTTCACCTCAAGTAGATTAGATGGAAGAAAGGGTGTTGATTTTTAAAACTGAGGAAACTAATGGGCTAATATTTCCTTTATTTTATCTGATCAGATTTAGAAATTGCTTCTGCCTCAGCCATGGAGGAGAATAAAGTATCAGGGTTATATACAAAGAAAGTTCAAAGTCTGGTTTATCACTGTATGGAGAAATGGGTTAAAATCAATAAGATTCAACTTTAATTGATTTACTATAGGGAAGACTCTGAACTATAATATCTGAAAGCCATTAGTCAATGTGTCTTTGAAGTATTAAATTTATTATGAAAACCCTGAAGATATTCTATTTTAAATACATGGAAGCTTATGTGCTTACTGGATTATAGGCATGTATTAAATATAACACTCACTCTCTTATGGAACACAGCAGTGTTTTCACACTATCATTATTCTGAATCTCATCTTGCTCCTGCAAATTCACAGAAAAGGTACCTATAAAATGCCTGTCTGGCATTATGCCCACTTAATTATCATCTCAGGGGTTATTATAATGGGGACATGGGGATCTCCTTTGAGAGTAAGAAGCCTGTAAAATAGCATCTCTTTATGCTTTGATGTTTAGGACTTTCCTTCAGGTGCCCCAGGTGTCTGGCAAAGGGTCCTGAGTTTGGGGTGCTTTTGCACTTGTCTGTGTTTGTGTCTAGTTTATATTTACTGTGCCTCACACAACCAACGCTTTGGTAGCATTTCTTGGAGATGCAGTTGCTTTCTGAGGAGAAAAATTGAGTCACCATGCCCACACCTTTGCAGCTCGAGCAGTGCTTGGACTTTGTCATATTCTGCCCCACATTGAAGCTGCTAGAAAAACACAAGCCAGGCTAAAGTGTGACTCAGTGAATGTCCCTCACCTGTGCTCAGATATTACCTTATTTCATTATGTCTTCAGTCAGGGTTTCTCCTGAAAGTAGAGAAGAAACTTTTGTAGTAAATAAAAACATTGCGCTTCAAAAAGCTCCTAGGGGTAAATTTACAAATATTTCTTCTGCTGCTGCTGAAACATGCCCAAGTCCATTAGTAGAGAAAACAATTTATTCTCAAGAAATAAAACTACTGAATGATGAAATATTAATTTAGATCACAGGCTTTATGTCAAATAGATTGCTTTTCTGTTTATGAGCTAGAAACAATGGGTTTTTCTATTTATTCTTTTAAAACTTCTTTAGCAATATTATGAATTGTTCAAGATGCAGCTCTGAGTTTTAATTCATGAGCTGGGGAGGTAGTTATTAGTTCATTTTCTTACCTTAGAATCCTTAATAAATCAGAGATTTGTCTCCTATCTTATTTATTTTTAGGGTGGGGAATGATATTATAGGGAACATTTGTGGCAAGGCAAGAGTCTCAATCTAGAATGAGCAGGGCACACTCAGACACACAACCAGGGAATACATTTACCCTCTTTCAAATTTCCTTGCCATTTTTTCCCTGTGATCATTTGAGCTGGAAGAGTTTATGTCAGTGTTAGAAATAGGAAGGTGATGCTACTCCCTCACCTGGAAAGGCAGTGAGGCTGGATTAGGAGCATAAAACTGCAGAGGGGCATTTCCAGAGGATGAGGCTAAAAACTTGGTTTCCCAGGGCCAGATATGAAAAAATAAATCCCAGTGAGGGGATGCACCGTTTCACTGGTGTCCCAGATAACCAAGCTGCTTGATATGGAAAAAATGTTCATGGCTATTTCTCCCATCCCCAAGGACTCTTCAGATTGGTTTTGTTCATGTACCTCATATTTATTCTCAATGAACAGAGAGCAGAAATGGTTGCTTTTCAGAAATAAAACCTGTCCCCAAGAGAGCTCAAAAACCTTGCACACTTCTGTAGAAACCACTTCATCCATTTCTGAGTTCTCAAGTGCAGTGTAAGGAGAGCATTGGCCCCAGGGGAAGAGCAGGGAAGGGATGAGAAGGAATTTCACCCAAACAGGATGGGTTTGCTGTTCATTACTGGCTCTCATTTCAGACACTGCAGTTGTCCTACCAGGACTGAAGCAGCAGCATCTCTGAGAAGCACTTCCTAATGAAAAGTGCTTAAAAATTATAAAAGTGAAACTGTGAACAAGTTCTAAAGGCAAACATAGCAATAATTTGAGTGATAAAAGAGATATTTTTAATGATACAGTGTTTGCGTGAAAAAAAAATTCTCTAGTGCTTAAATGAAAGCTTTTTAATAGCAAGCAGAAGATAGGGCAATTCCCTACAGCCTAAATAATTTTACATAGGGATGTAGGCAGTGGTTAACTAGTGAAAACAACTAATTTTGATTTCCTCTGCAATTTCTTAGGAAGGAGCAACATCTTAAGACTTTTAAAACAAGTTGTATGATGAACTCAGCAGGTTTCATCCCATTATGTAGGGTGATTTGAAAAGTGATTTGACTAAGCAAATGTTTCTCCTTCTTTGCAAACTGAACCAGAATATTTTCAGTAACTATTTGGATTATGCAAAGGATTTCTAAACATTGTTAGAGGTTTATGACCTTACTGTTTGTGAAAGCTGTGATGGGAATGGAAAAGTCTGGGAGTGACAAAATCTGGTGTTTGTAATGAAAGTAGAGGAATAGAGAAATGAGAGGCATGATAGGTCAGAGAACTGGAAGTCTCTTCCATGAGAAAAATCATCTTTCTCCTGCTTGGATGTCATGGCAAGAGGGCATATATAAATATAAGGGAGGAAAATAATGTATTGATTTTGCTGTTAAATGTTATAATACATTCTTTGTTGTTCCAGGAAAGGTTAATCATGTTGCCCGAAAGAAAAACATGCTATTATGTTCTGAACTATTCCTGAAGGTAATGAAAGTACATTTAAAAGGCATTACCCTAAGCTACAACAGAGTGTAGGAGCGGCTAATGTTTAACTTAGTATACAACATGATGAGAAACAAACTTCAGGGCTTATTTGGGGAGCCAGACTTTCCCAAATGGAATTTAAAAGAAAGTTTATTTGTTAATGTGCCAAAGGCATCACCAACCCCCTCACTTGTCACCTACCTCTAGTTTCCCGAATACCAATAAGTTTCCTTCATTTCTCCCCCTCCTCAGAGTGGTAGTAGCAGTTAATGTGGACTGAAGCAGAGACTTTCAAGTAAACAAGAGGAATTTTGCAGTTCATGTTGCCATGGTGAGTCCCTGCTGTCATGTCCTTCTGTGCGCTTGATTACTCTTGGATCCACCCCATGTTTGGCTGGTGCCACTACTCTGTGGTCATCCACTGGACAAGGCATCGAGTCAAATCCCCTATTTGCACCTGATGGAGAGAAGCAGGCACTTGCAGAAGGCAATTTGTCTCATCTCAGATGCCTGGTTTAGGATGGGATGATTGACCCCATGGCAAAACCTCCTTCTCTTGTCTGCGGTCTCAGGAGTTTGGAAAAAGTAGCTCATTTTCAGACAGCTAAATGTAGATGGCTTAGCTTGAGGCCAAAATACCTAAATGTGGGTGTTTGCATAGGAACTACCTTCCTAAACTGCTATTCCAGCCAGGGCAGGTGGGGTCAATGCCATCAGTCCAGCCAAGGGAGATGGGCAAGCACTGTGTCTACTATGGCTGTGTCCAATCCTTCTCCAGGCTTCTCTGGCCATGAAGATAAGGGTTGCAAGGAAAAACTGATCAATTCATGCATTTTAAACCAAAATTAAGGTTTAGTTAAGCAATTTAGTTTGTTAAAAACCTAATTAATTAGCGATCCATGAATCATATATTCAGGGTTAATATTAGCAATACAAGAAAAAACCAAAATAGGGGAGGTTAAACGAGGTTAATATAACACTGTGGACTTCTAAATACTCCTCTAGAACCAATGTCCCAAATCCCAGTTTTGCAGCCACACCCCCCACTGAGCTGTATGCACCCCCAGGCCAGGTGGGACACAAACAGAACCCCCCTGGAAATGTGTGTTCCCCTGCTTCACACCTCTTCCCATGGAGCTGTAGGTGCTCCAGCTTCATGGGTGTGTGTGCTACAATCCCCTAACACACACACCCCCTGATGAGAAAGCCACCACCAGCTCCTCTGAGGTGTTAGAACCAGTTAGAACTCTGAGGTTAGAACTCTGAGTTCTAACACCTCAGCTCCTCTGAGGTGTTAGAACTCAGTTCACACATTCTGAGCTACCTGAGTCATACTGGGAAGGCTGGTGGATATGAGATGAGACCTGTGTGACATTCACACCATTCTGGGACTGGAGGTCAGGTAGGATAACCCAAAATATCTCAGCTAACACTGGACTCCTACATCTGGGCAACTGAATCCAAGCTCCATGTTCTTCTGTTCTCTTCACACATGCTCCAATGGCTGTGTTCACATGGTTTGTGATCATTCCTGGAGGCTGAATCCCAAGATCCCATGAAAATACTCAGATTTTGTGTCTTGCTGCTTGTATCTACAAGTTTTCTGATCTTGGAATGTCTAACAGCTTTCTTCCCTTCAGGCAGAGTTCCTCCTTCAGTGGAATAAAAAGGTAACTCTGTAGGCTCCATGCTTCAGTCCCTCCATCACCTTTGCCATTAAGCACAATTTTCCTAAGAGCCAGGGAGGGAGTGATGGAGAGACAGGAGATATATCCAAGAGTGCAGGATGCCTCTGAGAGCTGAGGCATGCCCTTTTTTGAGAAACTGTCAGTATGAGAATTGATTTCTATTTCAAGGAGATCAAAGCTGGCCAGCAATTAACCATTTCCAGGAATTACTGCCTGACCCCTGCAGTGTAATGCATGGGGAAGACATTTTCAGTACCAAGCCTGCTGTGTCATTCAGCATTTTGGGAATGATTAGCCAGGCAGGGTCAGACCATGGGATCAGTGCAATCAGTCTTGCACCACCTGCCTCTCTCTCTTGGGGTCCCCATGTGAGGGAAAGCAGACAGGTTGTGTGTTCTTCACATCTGGAGAAAACCCCCTCTTGCCTCCATCCCTTCAGCTGCCATTGCTCTCCTGCCTCACAACCACCCATTTCTCCTGCATCTTTTCATCTGTACTTCTTCAGGAACATGTACTGAATTACCTGGAGATTAGTGGTTGTCACACACTGTGGGAATGTGCTCCTTGTAGCTCCACACAGCCGTGGCTGGCAGAGGAACACTGCTGGTTTCTCCAGAGGAGAAGGGAGGAGGGAAGACTCACACTTTAATAGATATGACCCCAAACTGGGAATTTGACACTGAACGCTGTGTAATGGCTAAAGCAGCCTCTTTTTCCTATTCCTTTTCAGACTGGTTTTGTTTCTATAATGATCCTAGTCAAAATTACCATTTAAATATTTTTCAACTAAAAGAAAAGACTTTTTAATGACATGAAAGTTTTGATGGAACTGTTTCCATTTTCATTCCTTCTAAAAAAAGAGCTTAAGCAAACTTTTTAAATTTGTGAAGAGAAATTTAAATACATGACAAAGAACAACATTTTCAATGACATTTTTCTTTCTTGTAATGTAAAAAAGATTTTATATATATATGTATATACATATTTATATCTTCCCAAAGCTGCTCTCACAAAGAAATGCAGAAGAAAGCTTTCAGAAACCTTACAGCTGAATTTTCTTTTTCAAAGATGGAATGGGGAGAGATTATGCTGATCTTTCTGTCTCAGGATCCCCACCAGGAGAGGAAGGATGGCTGAAAATTTTACTGCATTAATCTATGAGCTCCCTGGGGAATATGTCCTGTCACACAGGGCTGGAGTTTTGCAGAAATCCAGGTATTCTGGCATGCACTGGTAGTGAACAGAAGAGGTAAATTATGAAAAGCTATTTTAAGAAAACTGACATCCACAAGGCAGGTCAGTGGCTGGGAGGGTGCAGTGCTCAGCAGTGGTGCTCACATCTGCAAATTTTCTGCTGGTGGCATTGCAGCAAAAATTAGGCTTTACCGACAATTAGCCTTTCTGTCATTTCCTTCAGCTCCTGAACATCCCTGTCTCTATCCTTCTTCTTCCCCTCCTGCTCCCCATCTCTTCTCCAGACCACCTCCCACATACAGGCTTGCCTTTCAAGATGCAGAACTCAGACTCTTGGCTCATAATCACAACTCAGGAATTGCAGGGTCCTTTTCTGTGCTCTTTACAAATTTCTTTATGGGTTAGGTACTTTAATGATGCTGCAAATTGTGACTTCCCTGGCTCTTCACTCTAAGATGGATCTTCCTCCACCTACACTGGTTCCATCTTCTCCATTGTTTAAACCTTTCCCTTTTTTTCTGGTAAGGATTCAGGTTTTTTCTTAGTTTCACCTGACCTGGTTTTAATTGATCAGTCTCCTTTGCTTCCATGCAATACCTTCACTTGAGTGCTTTTGGAGGTTTTTTGGAACTACCTCTTTCCATTAAAAGGAATTTTGTGTGGCTGTCTGCACAGCTACCATATCCTCCACCTCTAAATTCCATCCCCCCTGACTACCCACAGACTCAAAAACATTAAGCCCATGGGGAACCAAGAAATCCTGTTATCTGACTTCCCATGAATACCTCAGGACATTCCATTTCACCTCTTTAAGTCACTACTTTAGTGGTCCATGTTTTCTCTCCAGTAGCATATCCACATACTGCAATCAGCTCTCATGTTTTTTTCTGATAATCCAGAGGGATCCATCTCTCCAGACGTTGGTGACACAGGCATTTTCAGGAGCCATCCCATCATTTCACATGTGTTTTCCACAGTTTGCTCAAGTTCTGAGAAGCTCTAACACCCAAAAGTGCATGCATGTTGCAGCACTGCACTTTGCACTGGTTTGCAGTGTCCTGCACGGAGAATAAATCTTTTCTCAGCTTCTTCTCACCACTCTCCTGGTTTTGCAGCTAAAGATTGGGTTAGAAAATTCACAACCACGACATCTTTTGGAGTACAGGATGTGATACACTTGAGCAGCCTCTTCTTTATGAATCTGACAACCTTGTCAGAATTAGTGCTTTGCAGCATGTAGTTTTGGCATGTTCCATATAAATTTAATGTGCTTTCTGTTTTCTCAGATTTTGCACCTTTCTGTGATAAAACTCAATTTGCTAGAGTGAGCCCAGAACAACAAGCAAACAAGATTACTTTGATGACTGACTGATACTTTAATTTACTCCATTAACACTTTTGCATGACATAAATATTTCTTGGTAGCTTTGTGATATTTTAATTATTCATTTGATAATTTAATTGATTAGTTGTCTGGATACTGTTTAGCCTAGAACAGAGGAAAATTTGTCAAGCATGTGAGACATCAGGGCATCTTCCAGCTCCCCCTCAGAACAACATTGTTCATGGTACATTTATGTCTGTTCTGGGCCACAAATTCCCACCTTCAAACCTCTTTCTGGAAACTGACCTACCTCAGTTCTTGCTTTTTTCCTCTTCCTGGCAGCCCTTCTTTAAAAACTCTTCAAAATGTTCTTAGGGATGGATTTGCTTCTGGTGCCTTTATATACATTTATAATTTTTCTGCACCTCATTAACTTCTCATTTATATTGATTGCTAGCTACTTTCCTTTTTTCCCTCCATTTATTATATATTGCTATTTTATTTCCAGTTGCTGCATTCCTTCCCTGCTGAACTAGGGTGGCCTTTTGCCAAGGTTCTCAGCTTGACATCAGTCAGTCTGCCTAGATGCTGAGACTATTTGCCGCCATCCTGACCAATACTGTCTCCTTATTTCTTGCTTTCTCCCTTTCCTCCTGGTCAGTCTGTCTGTCTCCAGCTACTGTCTTTTATTTAGACGAAAAGCTTTTTAGTCAGAGATTTCTGTCTTTGCACAGCATCTGCCAGGGCTTGATCCACTGCAAGAACTCAATGACCTGAAGCTTTAAGTGGATGTTCACGGGAGGAAAAGCAGTAACTGCTTCAGAAGGTGCCACCCTTCAGCTGCAGCACATCGAGTGAGAGAGAATTTCTGCTTGAGGAAGGCAGAGCAGCTGAAAGCCCTGCTAAGGTGCTTTCAGCAGCCCTGAAATCAGACTTCTCACCTGGTCAGTTGACTTGCATCTCTCAAGCAGGGTGGTGAAGAATGTTTTTACGGGCAATAAATTCACAAAACAACTTCAAATATTGTGTGAGCAAATGATTAGCTGTACATAACATTACAGAATCACAGAGTAAGCCGAGATGGAATAGTCTCACAAGAACCATTGAGTGCAGCTCCTGGCCCTGCACAGAACCATCCCAAGTGCCCCAAGAGTATTGTCCAAATGCTTCTAGTGCTCCAACGAGGAATAAAGAACTGAACTGGGGACAGAACACTGTTCCCTTTGGCCCTGGCTTTCTTTGGTTGCTTTTCCCATGAAGGAAGTGGGAGAAAAGAGGGTAAAAACACCTTCACTCTCTGGTTAGCATTAGAATCCACCCTGGTGACGTGAATACCTGTTTCCCTTTCTCTAAATAACACACTGCCGCATGTCGTGATCAGTGACTTTGACTAATGTAATTATTAAAGACTCAAAAGTTGTACTTGTGTTTGTCAAAACAGATCAAAGTTATGCTTTTATTAGTCGCTGTGTGGCTCTGATAATACATTGGTTACCACTTATTATTCAATTGATGTGAAGGGAATGAAAGAAGGAAAAGGAGGCTGGTGTGTGTGTAATGCTATTTTTCAATTAGTTTGCTTGTGGGTTTGAGCATTAAATTGGATAAGTAAAAGATGGTGGATAGGACCCATCTGCCAGGAAATTGCTTGCATGTGGCCTTCTGCTCCCCTCCTACATTTGATCAGTGGTAGAGTGTGTGGGTAGATTAATTCATTCAGGTCCCTCTGGGATACACAGCCTGCCCAAGAACATACATCCTAATAAATAAAAGCTCAGTCAGATAATCACAGAATGGTTGGAGTTGGAAGGGACCCCTGGAGGTCACCTAGTCCAATCTCCCTGCTCCACCTGGGTCCCCTAGAGTAGGTAGCACAGGATCATGTCCAGGCAGGTTGGAATATCTCCAGAGAAGGAGACTCCCCAACCTCTCAGGGCAGCCTGTTCTAGTGCTGTGACACCCTCAGAGTTAAGAAGTTTTTTCTCATCCTTGGAAAGCACTTCATGCAAATATTGAGCAAAGCCACACTTGTGTGGACTGAAGAGAGGAAACTTCCCCTCTCCCTCTCCCTCTGCTCCCCAAACCAGCACGGTGAGGATCCCACCTCAGAGAAAACCCACTGGTGCTCAGGAGGAGCCCTTCCCACACATATTGCAGACCTCAATGTGATTGAATGTCTAGATGCCACACAGAAAACAGACCAAATCCTTGGCCGTTTTAAGCTCACTAATAACAGGGCACTGTCACCCAGACCCAGCCCATCAGCTTATCCAATGTCACCCATGTCCCTCCTTTTTTCAGGGGCCTGCAAATTCAACTCTGCTTGTAGGGCACCTGCTGAATGAAAGCAAATCCCAGCCCTCCCTCAAGCCACATCAGAGGCACAGCTTAGATGGGTAAATTAGATATTTTATTTTTTTTATTTGGTTACAATTTTCAAAAACTTGTACACTTCCCCTTCCAGCTGCAACATCTCCTGTATATCTCCTCTTTCTCACTCCCAATCTCACCTCCTAAAGTCCTCTCCAGTTCATGCAGACCTTTCCATGTCCAGCAGAAGTGGATAATCAGGGCATCCCATTACCAGTCCACAGACCTCGTAGGGAGTCAGATATTTTGGGATTGCAGTCAAGTGAATGGAGGTGAGGTTCAAGATGCCACCAAGTTGTCAGGCACAGGTAGAATGCTAGCAATGGAGATTAATGCACTGCAAGTTGTGCAGCTATTGTGAACTCATGTGCTTCATGCATCAGACAAAAATATCAGTAGGTATTCAAATGTTCTACGATGTTCCTCTGTTCTCCAATATGTTATCATGGCACAGCATCCACTTACAAAGGGACCAAGGTCAGACTTCTAAATCCTTCAAGTGAGCAGCTAGAGGATTGAATATATCACAGCATTTACTCTCTAGAGTGCAGAGAATAAACATTTCCCCTTGCCAAAGAGCTGTTCTAAATAATCTTTCTCATTTTGTGGCTGTTTGGGTGGCACATCACAGCTTGCTTCTCTAGACTCATCATTGCTTTCACAGCCCTGATGAGGCTTATGATTGCTTCAATACACCAGATCCTTGGGTAAGCCCAGTGGTGCTATCTGAGGCTTTCATTAGGGATGATACAGCTAAAAATAGCAGGCATGCTCAGAACCCGTGGTGATCAACTCTATCCCTTCTACACTGAATAATAGTATTTTTTTTTTCTCAAAGCATGCTCCAACTGTGGAGGGTTTTTGCAGCATTTTACTCTAATGGAAAATTCATAGCCTTTATCTTTCCTTTTGTTGTGCTTAAACTTAGGGTAGCAACAGAAGGACTGAGCAGCAGCAAGAGCTGAGCTAAGAACATCATCCTCTGCAAAGAAAAATCATGGATTAAGTTGCTTCTAGGGAGAACTATTTACAACTCAGTCTTCAAATAAAAAAGACAAGGAGTAGTATCCCTTAGCAACCCTGACAAAATCCTTGCTTTATAGCAAGAAATAAACTGTTTTATTATATACAATCATGTTCAGTCCTCAAATCAGAGATAATTCAAAGCCTGTGTGATCCAGAATGGTGTATTTGAGCCCTCCTTATAGCACTGGGGCTCAATTTAGCCATCTTGGCAGAATTAGCTTTCTCAAAACTTGTAAAATGTCACTTTGTATTATTGAAGAAGGAACAAAATTTGCCTGACAGCAGTCCTCTACAGCTCCTGGGCCCTTCCCTCCCTCCTCCCCTCCCCAGGTGCTTGCAGGAGTTATTCTTCTTCCCAAAGCAGCTCCCCTTTCAGCACAAGACAACTGAAAATGTGAGTGTGGAAAATCACCAGGTTCCTGATCCTTTCTCCTGCAAACTCATTTCTGCTCCTGGGATATTCTAACCTGACATAAGTAACAGTAGAAAGAAAGGGCATGAATAGAAAATTACTATCCTTATACATTTGTTTTGGCTTTCTCTGATATCCAGGTGGGTGTTTCAAAGGTAGGTAATTGGCACTGCAGAAGGTAGAATGGGAGTCAGTGGAATAGCTCTGGAAATGTATTTTGGTTTTGATCATTGGGAAATTGCTTTCCAGCAGCACCTGCAAGACAACGTGGATGGATAGAATGGAACAAATTAATTGGAGTTAATTTTAATATTTAATAGGAAATCCTCATGAGTGTAATCTCAGAGAAAAATGTCAAAGTTTAATTGCTTTCTGCATTTTTGCATGCGAACACCTACACAGGAACAGCTGGCACAGATTTTCTTTGCAAATTCAGGGCTTTGGCACTCTTTCTGTTTCTGGAAACCATAGCTGGTGGTCTGTGTCATCCAGACCCTTCAGCACAGCAAGCTTTCACACCAGCATTGCAGGCAGCTGACAAAATGCCCTGGTACCTTCTGGACATCCAAGAGCAGGGCTTTGTGTTGCTAAGTCAGAAGTATATTTTACAGGCACAGAGGTTTAATGGTTTCTTCATTCATGTGGCAGTTACCATGACATTTGTCCTTAACAAAGTATTGATTTAGGTAAAAGCAAGTACAGTTGAGAAGATAAAATTTAAAGCAGACAGCGTTTTTGCACATTTTCTAAAACCAGAAATGAAGAGAGTTTGAACAACTCCAGCCATTGCTCTCACCCTGCTCACACCCAGCACAGAAGCTGCCAGACCACAGAGCTCTCCATAGCTCTGATGTGTCTGGAGACACTGATTGTCATATTAATTCCATCCTCAATTAACATACAAAACCATCAGGGGTAACAGAAGACTTTCTGTACCAATGACCCAGTGGGTTTATGAGTGTTCAGCAGGCAGCAGCCTCACGTCTATAATGCAGGACTGTTTGGTTCCAGCCCTGGCTTATACTGTTCCCCAAATGCCTGTTTATTACAGGATGTGAGAATGATGGGACATACAGACATCTGTGTTAACCTCACTGTGTTCCCTGTCTGAGTCCTGCCCTAATTAAATTTGGGAGCCTGCTAATTTCTCCACGGACCACTTTGCAGTACAGACAGCGAGCTCTCTGCTGAGATAATGAAACTGTTATAATCTGTAGGACATGTTTTCCTGGGCAGCAGAGCTTGTACTTGGGGTTAAAAAACGAGCTGAAAAAGCTTGACTTTTTACCATTTTTTTAAGATGGTAACCAGTATTTTTGTAGCTCCCTGGGAATTCCCACCACACTATTGACAACATGGTGAATCTTGTTGCTCTGCCACATCTCCGAAGCCCAAACATGTTGAAGTTTGCTGTAATTTGCAACATGCTGTACTGCAAGGCCCTTTAGAAGTCAAGTTGATATATTTGTTATCAGCAGTCAGTGCTTTTGTCTTTCTCAGAGAGCAGAAGGAGAAGCCAACAGTCCCGCTGTGCTGAGGCAGGGCTGGAGAATAACACAGCTCAGCCTCCATCCTCCCGCCTGGCCTGCAGAGTGGGCTAATGCTGCTCTCAGCATTTGTCTGACATTCACTGGGAGGTGCTGAGGGATTATTATCTTTATTTATTGAGGCCCCATCATGACTTGGATCACTCCTTAACAAGGTCACCATAATCACATTGCAATCAGGCTGCCCTTTCCCTTCCCAGTACTGTAATTAGTGTTTGCCCTTGTAACTGGAAGATTAACCACATGACCTATTATTAACCTCTCTCCACCTATTATGATCTCTTTGGTGTTCCTTTTTAATGCAGATACTGTTGAAACAGGAGCTGTTTTAATTATATTGTATTAGCATGGGAGAGATTCTCAAACATGTGGGGAATATGCTGATTATAGATTTAATGATAACTGCAAGTACCAGAAAGTGTTGTATAATTGAGAGAAGCTCCAGTACAACAACACACAGCTCTCACTTGGTTCTCTCTGCAAATCCACATAGGACAAACTGTTGCAGATACATTCTCTGTCACTCCAGGCAGCCCAGTCCTGATGCTGACAGTCAAATGCCAGAGTTGAGACCCCCATATCTTCATCCTGTGTGGTTTTCAGCTCTCAGTGGGTGGGTGTTCACCCCTCTTTGAAAGGCCTTGTATTGGTTTGAAAACAAACCAGTGGGAGATCACAAGTCAAGATTGAAATTAAAAATAAGTGAAATAATACAAGGAAAAAGCACTGACAAAGTCAGATACAACCTAACACCCTGTTAGGGTGGTAGTAGCAGTCCAACTGAAGTAGTCCAGTTGAAGCGGTGATCCTGTGAAGGTCTGGTCTCCAGCTGAAGATCCAGTGGTAGCTCTTGTCCTCTGGGAACCCAGTAGACAGGGCTAGCTCAGGCAGTTCCAAGGCCAGGTTATATCCAGGTGGGAACACCTGGCTCCTCCCTCCTGGGCAGAGCATCCCACAATGGGATGAGATAAGTCCAGAGTCACACGGTGGGTCCCTGATGGCCCATTGCCTGTCATCCGGAGTGGGTCATTAGCAGCTGATAGCAGCTAACGGCCCACAGCTGGTGGTAATAGAATACTTAAATACATCTATATTGCAACCTAGGACAGGCCTTCACACACTGCCCCAGTGCTTGGTCTGCATCTCCACCAAGGCCTGGGGTTACCCAGGAAACACTTGGTCTGACCAAGCACAACACGCAAAACTAACAAAACATAAGGGGAAGGATATTGATATTTGCAATTGCATTACAGTTATTACAACTATCACAATTATTACAAGTTTTTTATGGCTCTGAACCAAGCTACCAGCTCACAGACTCCTGAGATGTATCCCATGAACCTAACTGAACAAATCTCAAATAACTATTGCAATCAGAGCACTGGTGACCAACACACTGCACCCTTATTTTGGGACCAAGGGTTCTGAGCCAGCAGAACTCCATACAGCTGTGAGTAGGGTTTGGGGTTAAAAGGGCTTAAAAGAGAAGCGACTGTATAAATGGTTCTGAGGATAGTGTGACTCAAAAAAAATTCTGACATTTACTCACAGTTAAAACAAGCAAAGTGAGCAGTATAAATGTTATTCTGAATTATTCATCCAGTTTGAAGTTTTCATTGGGAATGTACTCTCATACCATTCTGTAAGCTGCTGAAATGCCATTTTCCCTCTCCAGTGCCAGGGTCATGCCCTGTGTGTGTGTACATGTCTCTCTCTCCTGGTCCCTATACCATGTTCATCTGATCTCCTTGTGCCAGCTCATTGGGTAAGAAGAGTGTTTTTCCTCAGAAACAACCTGTTCTAGTTTTACTGAAATGGTTAGGAAGCAGTGTGTGGATATGGAGAACATATGGATGGATATACAGAGCTCCCACTAGCTGCTGCAAGTGGAGGAGGAAGCAGGCAGCAGCACTTAATAGTTTATTACCAGCTTCTGTTGGCTGCTTTGTACAAAATATTTCCTCCTTGTGGAAATATTTCCTCATCAGCAGTCTGATGCTGTTATTTCTCCTCTTCATTCCTGGTGCCACAATTAAAAGTGCCATTTGGTAACACATGGGACACTAGATGTCTAGTCTTCAATTATGTCCCAACTGGCTGACTGAAAACTACTCCTGACTGGTGAGAATGCCCTGAGTGCATCTCTGCTTGCTCCCACCTGGGGCCCACCTGCAGACACACCTGCAAACTGTGGGAAACCTGGGATCTCAACCACCTGACTGACACTCTGTGCTGGTTCTGCAAGTGAAGAAGGGTGTACAGTTTCACCAGGTAAAATTTAATCAGACACAGTGGAACTATTGCAGCTCCTCACTGCACCTCTAATTCACCAGCAGATGAAGTGACTCATGTGTCTTGGTTTGAAAGACAGGTGTCTGCCAAGAGAGGTTGAACCCTCCCCCAGGACAGAGAATGTGATTTCCTTTCCTCCCTCCCTCCGAATTATTCAATTTTGTAAATCAAGGGCTTTCAGGCAAAGGTATGGGAAAAAAGGAATATCAGTTCTTTACTAGTATCTATAAATAAGCAATAACAATAATAGCAACCAGAACTAGAACCAGAAAACCAATAGCAGATGGCTTGTGAGCTGCTGAGCCTTTGCCCGTGTGGTGTAATCACGGTTGCAAGCAGCAGGGGCGCTGTTGAGCTCCCGGCTGGACAGGGCAGGCGCGATGACTCCCGAGCGGCTGCAGGTGGCGCTGTTGAGCTCCCGGTCGGGCAGGGCAGGTGCGATGACTCCCGAGCGGCTGCAGGTGGCGCTGTGGCGCAGGGTCAAGTCAGCGTCCAGCAGCTGATAATGGCGGGCAGGCTGAGAAAGCGCGGAGGACAGCGAAGCGGCTCGGAGCAGTGAGAAAGCAGGGCAGCAGGGCGGGCGCCGGCTCTCTCTCCCTCCAGCCAGCCAGCGAGGCAGCAAGGATTTCTGCAGTCACAGCAGACGCCGCGGTCTCGTGCGGCAGAGGGCGGGGGGCAGGCAGCAGAGGCCGCGGGACTCTCCCAGCAGCAGCCGCGAGGAAACGCAGCCCGGGGGGGAAAACGTGCTCTTCCCCGTGGGGAGAAAAGGTTGAATCCAAGTTCACCCAGTCAGGAGAAGAGGAAACAGGGCACAGTTGGATTCCCTCTGGTCCCAGCTGAAAAGCAAAGAGCAGCCTCTCCTCTCAGCGTCCGAACCACGAGAGAGGTTCCAAGGCCTCCCTCTTCCCTTCACCTGCCTCGCCCAAGCCCAGCTTTTGTCTTTTTTACAAAAGGCTTGATTGCTCTAAACATCTAACTATTTGTTGCTTAGTAACAGGAATGGGAAGAAATTCTCAACCCCCGACACTCACGTTTGTGTCAGGTCCCCATCACTGGGGTTGTGTTTGCCCTGTGTTCATTTGCTGATCCATCCTAAGCCAGTCCAGAGCTCGATTCAAATCCTACCCATCTCAGACTCTTTCATTTTGGACTGGGGCCTGTGAGCACAGATGTTCAGGCTTATCCTCTGTGAACTCCCCGTGAGCTGCAGAAGATTTGACAGCAGTCTCCATCGTCACCTGCCCTAGGTTACAATATAGATATATTTAGTATTCTATCACCACCAGCTGTGGGGCATTAGCTGTTATCCCCTGCTATGACTCACCCCTGATAACAGACAATGAGCATCAATGACCATCTGACTAATGGATTTATCTCATCCTATTGTGAGATGCTCCACCCAGGAGGGAGGAGCCAAGCATTCCCACCTGGATATACCCTGGCCTTGGAACTGCCCAAGTCAGCCATGTCTGCTGGGTTCCCAGAGGACAAGAGCTACCACTGGACCTCCAGGTGGAGACCAGGCTTTCCACAGGATCACTGCTTCAACTGAACTACTTCACTTGGACTGCTACCACCACCCTAACAGGGTGCCAAGTTGTATCTGACTCTGTCAGTGTTGTTTTTTTTCTTGTATTATTGCACTTATTTTTTAATTTTCCCATTAAAATTATAATCCTGACTTGCAATCTGCCACTGGTTTGTTTTCAAATTGACACAACACCCAAGGGCTCCCAGTGCTGCCTGTGGTCTTGGATTTTGATATGCAGGATATATTGTGTGGACAGCTGCAGCAGGCATACAAGTGGAGGCTGAATATGGGGCTATCCTGCTCCAAAAAGACAAAATAAAATGATACAGTGACCAGCTCAGCAGGATGCCATCTTTTCACTTCTGTTAGCACAAAGTATCAAATTTAAGCAGTATTTTAATCTAACAGCTTTCATAACAAGCAAAAATCCCTAAATGACTTTGTATTTGTTGACAAAATTATCTCTACAAACTGATCTCATAAATCCAACACTCTGAAAAATACTTACAACACTTTATGTTTTATCTCTATTACAATTTGCTGTAATCACAACAGAAAAAATATAAGCTGTCTAAAATTCACAAACAGGTGGAAAGGAGGATTTTTATGATTTATAGTGTAATCTTCTCTCCTCAGCTTTTTAGGATATCAAAAGTGATAGTTTAATCACACATCTATCTATGCCAGGAAATAAAGGAAAGACATATGTGAGATGAAGGGGGAATTAAATCCAAGCAGCAATTCTGTGTGGTCTGGCGATTGGAAGAAAATCATCCATGTTTGCAGCTAATTCAAATTCGCTTACCATAGGGTGCTTCTTAAAATATTTAATTTTCTAATTATTTTGGCTGCAGTGAGTCTGAACAGTACTAACTGATTCTCATTTTTCATCTGCACACAAATGTTTGAGTGCTGTCATTTTCTGATCTACAAGGCCAAGGTGAGACCTTCCAGAGGGACTTGACTGTAGCTGAGCTCTCATTGCTGTTAGAGTTTTGCTCTCAGGTGAAGTGTTGGTGGTGCCTTCCCAAATGTCCTGGAGGAAAAGTTGGAAGAACCATTCTGAATTTTCATGTGAAGAAAAATGGTGAAGTCAGGTATTTTCTGTGTCCAAAATCGTGTGCCTGAGTTTCCCCTGTGTTGTTGAAGGAATAAATTATCTGAGATTTACAAGTCAACCCTGGAATGATTTACCTGGGAATGCTGGTGTACCCCTCCAATTTCTCACTCTTGGCTGAGAAACCATAAGAGATCCAGCCAGATGTTCAATGGGCACAGAGCTGAGGATAGAAATACCTGCCTAGGGGCTGAAATGAGTAACCTCATTAACACTCAGAATCCATTTGATTGGGAGAAGCCACAATAAACTCCAACATTAAGAAACCACTGGGGGTATATGCCTTGTGAAAGGCAAAAAACACTCAAGAGTATGTTTCTTAGGGTTTCTCTTAATCCTGTCTGAGGGGCATGACCTTCTAACCTGGGCCTGGCCCATAACTACTTCCCTATCATCTGTGGCAGTATATTTTTCCATGCTGCACACATCTAGCAGGACTGTAGGTGACACCTGGTGTACATGTGCAAAGTCTTCTATTTTGCAGTATGATGGCAGCAAGTGCTGGAGCTCCACTGGTAGTAGAACATGGTGGTATTTTGCAGGCTTATGGTTGAGACTGCAGGCAACTAGCAAACTTCCTAAAGCCCTAAGGGAGGTTGTTCTATTGGTGTGGAAGGATGCGCTGGGCTGTAGCTTTCCTCATCTCCGCCACAATGCAAAGAGAAAGGAAGTGAAGTATTTAGACAAGGTTCCTCATGAAATACTGAAGGAAGCATATTTTTAAGCCATTGGTATATGCTGATGGGCACATAGCCGTAGTCCTTGGTCTCCTTAGTCATCCCTAGTTTACAACAATAAAATATTCTTCAAGCCCATCTCTACACAGTTCCTCCACTGCCTTTCACCTTTGATGTTTCCACTGCTGTCCCTTGGCAGCCACTTGCCCTGGCTCCTGCTGAGGACTGAGGCAAGTGCTCATTCTTGGCCCCTGCTCACCTCCACCATTGGGATTCCCTTTGGCTTCACAGCATCAAACCTCCCTCCCAGACCACTGAGAACAGCCATGAGCTGTGCCCTCTTTTCAACACCAAGAGGATGCCACTTGCTCTGGTCTCGGAGGATCAGAGATACTGGGTGTGTTACTGCTGCCTGCCATGCTCTGAGGTGATTTTTCTAAATTTGTTCTGATTATTCACAAGCCACGTGCTCACATCTTTTGCATGCAGTGGTTTATTTCTTCTGCTTAATGGAAGCTGATGCTTTACATGGAGAAGGGCCCCTTTTTTTTGTGAATCACACAGAGTGCTCAGGACACAATTTGCCTGCGAGAAATCCTGGAGTTAATGTGACCTGACAACAGAAAGTTTGGTTCTTTATGCCTGCTTCCCAAAAATTTGCAAACATGAAAGCTACAATTTATGACTAGTGCAATCCAGCTTTTGAGGAAAAAAAATCAATTTGTTGATTTACACAGAAAGCTCTAATTTATGTATTATCGAAGTAAGATGTTCGGAGCTGGAAGAAGTTTGGTACTGCACAGAGAAAGCACTTTCCAGACCTATGGCACTATTTCAGTGACAAAGAAGGGAGTGACATGAGCAGGCTGTAATTTCCCTGCAGAACTTGTGTGGGAGTTCAGCTGCGTGAGTGCGTCTGTGTGTGTGAGAAAGAGAAAGGGACAGGCAGAGAAAGGAAGAAACTTGCTGCATTATGCATTAATTTGGATGTATGTAGAAAGAGTACAGAATCTTATCTCTCGGGGGCTCTGAATAAAGCCCTAATTTCATGTCAAGGTGCTTATGTAGCAGTGGCTCAAATGAATTTCCAGTTTTCACAGCTGCCCACTGCTTTAATTATGGTCATACTGAAAACACAGCATCCACTTGCTTAGTTTAGTCCATTTATGGCTCTGAATGGCTTAGGGTAGTAGAAGCTTGTATTGTAATCATTCACCCCAAATTTGACCCAAGTCCTTCTTTTCTGACTCCTTCTTTTCACTGCTACCAGAAAACTTGTAGCCCATAGGAGCAAACAGACAAGCAAAACCCCAAACAAACTTCCACCCCTCAATAGATTAGAAGATATATTTGGTTTACCTCTTACCAGGCAAGAAGAGGAATCTTACGAGGGCATCAACTCCCCTTAACATGTCAAGCCTGGCTCTTTGCCCACGGGCAACAGGGAGGTTTAGACTCAATCACCACCTTCTCTTGATAACAGAGCTATTCCTGAGATGTGCTGAGCACCATGTGGCAGCATGCCAGAGAGGAAGCTTGCTGAGACCCCCTCTATGCACCCCTTCTGATTGCCAAAACCCTGGGGCAGCAAGAGGAAACCCACAGAGGAATGAGACCCACTTTTGGCAGGTGGCAGTGGCTCACATTGACTCCTGACAGGACTGTGTTCAGCACTCAGCCTGACAGGCTCCTAAAATCCCTGTTGTAGGGGCGTTTGCAGAGGGGCTCTTCTGTGCTTTAAGGAGCTGGCAAGGTTTCTGGAGTTGCCAGCATTTAGTGGGATCTGGCTCTGAAGGTAGGGTCTCAGATACACTGTGAATTAGAAATGTTTTATTAGAAAGCCCATGTGTTGCTTCAGAGACTGAGGCTGTGGCTCTGCTGTCTCTAGCCCAGCTCCCCTGCTCTGGGCACAGCTCTCCCACTGGGCAGCTCCAGCTTGTGTCCCACAAACAGCAGCTCCAGCTCCAACTCTTCTCTGCCTCTCCAAAACATTGAGTGTTCCCAAACCCTCCTGCCAAGCCCCATTAAACTGTACAAGGGGCTTGACTTTTATGCAAATTGTCATAATTATATCCGTAGCCTCTGAACTAAAAAAAACCAATCCCCATCCGAAGCTTTCAACCTGACAGCTTCTCTTGAAATGACAGATCCTCCATGTGCCATGTATCTAACACCCCAGCTGTATCTCTGTACAGCTCTGTCACCTCCTCTCAGGCTCACAAGACCCAGAGCCTGGTACTTTCACGGTTATCATTTTGCCAACCCCCATCTCCAATGCTATCTCTACCATGGGGCCATGCTGATTATTTCTTTGATTCTGCTGCATGCTCAAAACCATTTGCTCTTTTCTCTCTTGCTGTTTCTGATCTGTCAGCACCAGCTTTGAGAAGTGTGCTTAGATGTACACTTAATGTGTAGTATCCTGAAAGATGATGATTTTCTGGGTCAAGGTCCCCTTCATCAAGGCTGTTCTTAAACAGTCCAGTGTTTTTGAAGGAATGGGGCACTTATATGTTCCACTTCCTAAATGCTTCTCCAGAGCAAATTAAGACAACTTTGTGTCTTGCACTTTGAAGTTGACAACAGTCTGCTACAGTTCAGTAGCTCCACTCCTGCTATTTTTGGAGAGGGGGAAACAAAATGGATTCAGAAAGGAGGAGTTTCCTTATTCTCCAGAAGTGAAAACACTTGCTGTCAAATCTTGCATCACGTACATCAAGTAGCCCTGGCATATTCTGGTTCATCCACTTCTGAGCCACCCCAAAACACTGTGCCTATATATATCTGCACCTATTTGTGTGTGATTATACACACAGGAAAGATTTCAGCCCTGCAGCATCTCAATGCTAGTCTCCTTAACAAAGGAAAAAGTAGGGCAGAGTTATGTTGTTTGTCATGATCATGAAGGGAATCCACAGGACAGAGACTGAAGGATTATCTCCAACCTGCTCCTTCAGAGCTACCCCACTAGTCTGTTTCTAACAGATTTTTCAAGGGATGCTGAGTGTTTCATGATATCAACAAACAAAAATCTTCCATGGCACATTTTCTGCCTTTATGGTGATTGGATGTTTACCACCTTTTGCTAGTATTCTCTTTCTTCTCTATTTTCTTCATCAACATTACTTTTTAAAAGCTGCCAGATGTTTCTTAACCCTTAAAAGACACCACAAATACAATCAAGCCACAGCCCCAGATGACTTACAATTCTCAATTATTTTCCTGAAGTCCCTGTATAAGACAGTGCTGGGAGGGGAGATGGAGTGCTTCAGTTTCTTCAAGAACCAGTGTCAAAACAATCCTATCAGCCCATGGCGGTAAATACGTTAATTACTGTTTCTTAATTTCAAGAGACAAAACTTCAATTGTAATAACAGAAACATCCATCAGAAAAGGCATCATTGCCACATGATTAGCAGCTGTCCTGACACAACTCTGAGTTTGACATATTTGCAGGACTGTATTTTAAAAACATCATCAGAGGGAAATGAGTGAAGGCAGTGAGAAGAATATTTAGTGCCTTTCCTATTGCTGCAGGGCTGGTATGGAAATAAGGGACTCTTCCTGGCATGATAGCCCACACTGTTTATGGGATTAGAGCAATGAATGTCTGGATTAGCCAGTATGATTCTTAGAATATTCTCAGAAATTCTGCCCCTGAAGCCACCATTTCAGCCTCTCTAATTACAGAAGCAGGCTGTGCAGACACAGATCAGCTATTCAACGATTGTCAGTGCTGAGTGTTATAAGTGGTGACACAAAAGCAGAGCAAATTTTGTACTAGGAGAGTTTCAAAAATCTGTACACATAGAAACAGACATTTTTATCACTAGCATAATAAGACTGTTTTATTTCCCCCTGGAGAATCTCTGTGCACAGTCATATATCCCTCTGCTTCAAAATTAGCTCTGTGCAAAACTATTCTAGGGGTTGAAGACAGAACCAGTCCCTACTATGCCCTGAATTTTTTTTTTTTTTTTTTTTTTTTTTTTGCTTTATAGAGATACTTTGGGAAAATTCAGGCTTAGTTACTCTAGGAGCCATTGGCCAAACTTTGGTGCAGCTCTTGATAATGCTACTCCCTGTTACCAGGGAGTCTTGTAGCTGCAATTTCCCCAGTCAGTCACCAACCTGAAAATCCTAAAGCACCACTGTCAGAGAGGTCTAAGCACTCGCTAAGTGAGACCCTGAAGGCATTTCAAGAGGGACCTTCTGAAACTCTAACACCTGACATGACCGACCTTAGACCATTGTGAAACCCACCCATCTGCCCTGCCACAGTGCAACTGTGTCACATTTTTGAGGTCAGATGATTTACATCCCAACATGAACAGTGTCACATTTGGAGGGGAGCATTCCCATTGCATCTCCATTGAAACATCATTTTTTAAAACACATGCCCAACAGGTGGTGAAAAAGATGCCACTGATGTGTAACAGGGCTGATGAGTAATCCAGAAATTAACACTGCAGTCCCTCAGCTCTGTGACTGTGGTGAAGTCTGTGCAGAGAGCACAGGGAAGAGAGCAAACTGGATTGCTGCCCTGGGGCTGAAAATATCAGGATTCAGTTTTCTTCATTAAAATGAAGTTATCATACTGCTGTACCTCACTGACATTTACAGTAAACCTTATTGTGTGTAAGACATCCCTATATACAACACTGAAGGGAGTGTTTCAGATCACTATCAAAACTTTGGGAATGAATGTTACTCATTCCACTGCCAACCTGAGTGCGGAGATGAACAATTATTCAATCCTCTTGATAAATTTCCAAGTTAAAAAATTAGCAATCATCAGTTATGGGCACGTATATAAGACCTAAGTGTTTCAAGCGTTGCAGGAATTTGTAGTTAATATGCCCAGGCTGATTAAATGCAGCAAAGGTGGCCCTGGCTGAACTCTCTGCAGCCAGGGCAGGATGTGAAGGATGGGAGTTTGTAATAATATGAGCAAAATTCTAATCAAACTCCTGTCTGAACAGAAGCCTTCAATAACCTGCACAGTGCTCCAGCACAACACAGTTTAACACTGGAGAAGATTTCTGGGCCAGTGGTGCGAACCATTCTACCAGTGTAGCTAAATCTGAGAGATGATGGTGAAAAGGGCTTTTACTTGCTCTTGCCCTTCATCTCCCTTTGGCCTGTGGGTCCTGTTTCACTCACTCAACCTGTGCAAGTAGTTTTGGACCTCATAACTGAGCAATGATTTGTTGTTATTAAAGGAAAAGCTTCAACAGTCATTGCACAGGATCTAGGAGAGCAGGCCACCAAGTCACCCTCAACACACATGTGCCATGTGAGAATGGGGACAGGATGTGGCTCCTGGAAAGGAGCCTGTTTGAAGGCTCTGAGCCATGAGATGTTGGAAGGGCTCTGAGCTCTTTCTCCTCAGCAAGATATTGCCTTCATCTGCAGGAGAATATTGCCTTCATCTGCCCAGTGCTGTGGCTTGAGGTCTGCAGAGGTGCAGCACTGGTAAAACCTCACTTAATGCAGGGGAGAGTGAGGCACCAGTGTCGTAGCACATGGCACCATCCTCAGCATTCCCGAATCCCACGGTTCAGACCTGGATGGAGAACATCAATGAACCACCCTCAGCCAGTGCCAGTGCTAGAAACCAAGCAACAGCTCTACATTCCAATCATGTCAGGAAAGATGTCTCTCTGGAAGACAAGCCATCAGTGTAACCAAACAGCCTTGCTGAAAAGGCTCTGAGGGAGCTCCTTTACTCTCTGTCATGTGGAAAGTTAGACAGGGTGATTAGGAAGATCACTTCAACCATTAAAAATCTGCAAAGCTCCAGCTTCCCAGGCACACATCCAAACCCCAGGACCTCACTTTCTCTCCGTAACTGACAGAGATAAGTGTGTGGTAATCATTTGTGCCTGTAAAAACCTTTTCTTTGCTGAAAGCCAGAAGCCTTTCCTCTGTCACAATTTCATTAGATTTTAAAAATCAAACAACCAGCTCTGAATGTCTGATTTGTGAGCTTCCCACAAACAGGGGGCCTCCCTCTTTGTGTCTGTTACATGGGGATTTGATGTGTCTCTTTTCTAAAAGCAGCAAGATCTTTTGTCTCTGCAGGCTGTGGTTTTGTACAGGTCCTCACACAGCTATTGCCACTCCTGTCACACTGACAAACCAGGATCAGCTGCCCAGGAGGACAGTGGGCGATGGCCTTGAAAGATCCTAGCCTTGGGTGTGTTACCAAAGAGCCGGAAAAGTGAAACAAATGGTAGAGATTCGTAGCAGAGCACAAGCTTCCCTGCCCCAGGCTCACACCTGATGAAGTACACGGCAGCTCCTGACTGAATCCAGTGGGAAGAGGTGTTTTTCCCCAGTATCTGTAAAGATCAATGAGGAACCTGAACAGTGCCCGCAGCTCCTGCTGCAGGAAGCAGAGCAGGCACCACTGAACTGGATTGCCAAGAACTGTTGGCTTTTATATGGGCTCAGGGAGGTTGTTCATCACTGACTGCTTTCAGCAGCATGGAAAAAAAATTAAAAGAAGGTGAAAAAGATCTTTGTGTTGAACTGGAGGATAAGCAATAGATCAAAATGTTTAAAATATTAGCATATCACTCCAGCTCAGACACACATGTGGGTTCCTGCAGCTTAACACATGGCAGAGTTGTCACCTGAGCTGTGGTGACTGTGTTGGTGGATGGTTGCCAAGAGAAAAATGTGGTCTCAGAGTTAATTATTGCAAGTGATCTGGGCTAGCTCTCTGCCATTGCCCCACTGTCAGGCTCTTGTCTGAGCTCTAGAGCTGGCTGTGGAGAACAGCTATCCTGGAGAGGTGGAGCTGCTTCCCAGGACAGTTTTTTAGTGGATTTGAGGGGGTTTTAAGCTCACTACAGTAAACACAGCCATTCCTGGAATACTACTAATTTTTTTCAGTGTTCAGGCTATGCAGAGGATGTTTAGTTCTATTAGGTTCTATTCATATTGAATAGAACCACAACACACTCACTGTTGCATAGGAAAAAGAGGGAGCAAGAAGCAGTCCCTGCCTACTATAATCAATTTCTACCATCAGAATGCTGCTTAACTTATTCCACTCATAAGGAAACCAAGCATTAGGTCAAGTCAACAACTGCAGAGATGAAGGTGAGTTCAGATCAACCAGCAGAGACAAACTCAATCACCATGTGCCTTCGCCAGCCAAGATGCACCTGCACACTCAGCAGCAAGTCCCTGGTGTCACCTCTGGAAGTGTCAAGGCTGTTTGGAAAAGGAATATTGCCACCAATTCCAGTGAGACAGGCCCTTGCTAGATTTGCACTGACTTTCTCCAGCTCCTTCTCACAAGGAGTGAGCAGAAGCCGCCAGCTCGTCCTTCACATTTGTGTGCTGTTTTCTCAGTTTTTTGAATTAAAGGTATTAAAAGATTACCAGATCCATGCAGCTGGCTGGAGCCACTAGGAAAGGCTGTCTGAGGACCATCTGGAGAGCTGCTTTTCTGTGGGATGGTCTGTGCCCCCATAGCATCCTCTGATGTGCACCAAGGGGAGGACACCACAGTAGTTATTTTCCATATTGGAACAAGGATACAAACAAAAATGTCCTGGATCACATGTAACTGTGCTGTAACAGATCCCAAGGATGAGCTTCTACTTCTTCCGTTTAAAACCATTTAGCCAAAAGCTTTGCTATCAAAATTGTTATCAGTGTTACCTCACTTGCCACATAGTATCTCTGTGCATTTTTTCTTTTCATGTGTGCATATAGGCTTAAAAAAACCCCTCAAGACATCAGATAACCAGGATTTTTAAATGCCTCCATCCTGTACATCTATTTATTCCACAGCAGGAAAAGGAGGGGATCTCTGACTCCTCATGACACATCTGAGCTAACTCCAACCCTCTACTGCAACCAGCACAGCTGAGCATGGGCTCATGACTGATATCCTTACCTTTGTGAGCAGTTGGTGACCATGCTTTCTTCTGCATGGACCCACTGCCAGCTGGGTTTGGGTGTGTACTCACCTGAGCTGAGCTTCTCTGTATTCACCTGAACTGCAGTCACAGCAGTAACCACCTTTCAGAACCTCCCTCTTCTTAGCTGAGTGCCAGCCTGCTAAATTTGTCAAAATAAATAGTATTTGTACATAGAATGCACATCTATGCATAAAACAGGTTGTCTGGGGAATGCAAGCTGTGGAGTTTATCAGTGAGTTGAGCTGTGACTCAGGGAGCATGCACAGACCTTGCAAAATTATGTATACTGTAAATGCATCAAAGTGGCCAGAAAAGGGAAAAACAGCTGTGCATGTTTTCCTCTCTCCTCCTCTCACTTTGGGACTAAGCCTATACAATAATAATATGCCTTTCCAGTATTACCATTTGTCTTGATATTCTGTAGGGAATTGCATAACAGCAATAGCCCCATTAGCATTCAGCACTCAGTTCTTTGCTTTGTGCTTTCTCCCTTACTCCTTTTGCTTAATAAAATAATGAATTTTGTATTTGATAGATGTCTGACAGCTCAGGAGACTGGGCTCTCCTCTGTTTAGCCACTGAACAGGAAAACTTGGAACTTGCCTGTGTGACAGTCCCTTTGCAATATGGCAGCTCTGTCCACATATTAGGGAGAATTGAGGCAAATTCAGATCACACTAAACCAGTGATGCTGATGGGAACCTAATAGAGCAAGAGGGACTGAAAGCTGTCACTGCCAGGGGGCAATTAGTTACCAGATAGTCCCATTTGCAATTCTTAGGATGTGAATAGGTTGAAAAGTGTTGCGTGCAAGTGCTGTTTTTTCAGGCATGTGCAGGCTCAGAGCATTGTATAAGGAAACTGTACCTGGAGCTGAAATGTATCTCTGCTATTAAAGTAAGCAATACTTCCTCACCTGCGTTTCTGATAATCTCCCTTTTCTTCCCTGCAGAGGAAAACCCTCAGGGGTCTGGAAGGTACCTATTCAGAAGGAAAACAGGGTTCCCTCCCCAGAGCAGGGAAGGAAGACCTGCTGCAATGCCTCACTGTGCTCTGGTGCCATCAGCTAAGAGGGTAAAGCTGGGCAGCGAGAGCCACAGGAGCAAAGCACACCTTAGTCCTTGCTTTCCCTCCCTGTCACTACTCACTGTGGTGAGGTGTGCAGCTCCGGTGGCCTGGCTGCACCCAGGCTACAGCTCAGAGTGCAGGGATGATTACCAGCAAATGCAGTCCTTGGGTAGCAGCAGGCACTGAGGAGCCCAGGCCAGTGTGGCTGTCACACACAGCGATGGTGCTTGCAGTGCACAGCTGCTGCCCAAGGGCCAAACTCTGCCTTGGGCAGAACAGAGAGAGGCAACATTTCCCCTGCTGTGAATCAGCAGGAGATTTGGGTCCCAGGGATATAGGTCTGGCTGTCCAGAGCAGCAGCTGCAGCAGAAACCAGCAACAGCTTTATTTAATGTGGTTACCCTGTTGCAAATGTCACAGATGGGTCGGAAACGCTGCTCCAAGAGCATGAAATCTAGCGAGGATTTGTGCCCCTCCCTCCTCCTTCGGGTAATGTTATGGCATTAAATATTTTTATTTGTAGAGCTGAAAGAGGAGAAAGGCAAACTCTCACATCTTTTCAAGGGAATGGTGGTGTTTATTGAAGTTTCTGATGCAGCCACTAGATGCCCCTGTTCTCTGATGCCTGCTCCAGAGTGAGGCATCTGCCGGGATGCAGCAGCCAGGGCCAGAACTTGGGGCTCATGCTATAGAGAAATCCTGACTGCTTCAGCCTCCTCTTCCCTAACGACCTTACAGTTAGCTGAGACTGTTGTTCCAGATGAGGGATTTAGGAGAGACAGTGCTGGTCACTAACAGGAACGGTGTCATCCATCTGCCTTTTGTGCTCTGGCTCTGTGGTGGCTCTGGAGGATGTGACAAAGCTGACCCACCCAGTGGCTGTGCACCTGGGCATGGTCACCTGTACCTGCAGGCCCTGTCCCTGTGACCATACAGCCCATGCAGTGTCCAAGCCCTGGAGCAGCACACTCAGCCCCCACTGCCTCTTGGGGATGAATCAATCTAAAGCAGAAGAGTTAGTCTCCTGGCAAAGCCATTAAACCAAGCAGAAACATTTCCCAAATTAACCCTGAAGTGTTTCCTTGTGTACAGGTCCAGCAAGGAGACTGATTTAAACGGGAATTTGGCTCTTGGTCAGCATGAGGGAGCATTTGTGGCTGCTGAAATAGTTGTGCATCCAGAAAAATTAATGCTTGCACCATGTCCTTCCAGCCCTACAGGCACCCACAGTCAGCACAGAAAATCACATCTGCTCCATCTTGAAGTGATCTCTCCCCCCAAATGAACTTGGCTTAAGTAAGGATTTGAGAGCCTCTTAAATTAAGATGAGCAGATGTTTCTGCTTCAGTGATTCCTTGACCAGGCTTTATGGGGTTTGCACCTGCAAAGTCCACATACCAAAGTCCATACTAGGCCCTAAGGTAACAGTGTGTGATAAATATTGCAGTCAGATACCCAACTCAGAACTCCTGTAAAACACAGAGCAGTGACTCACGAATTTGGAGTAAAAAGTCCTTGATTGTGTCTGGGCATTCAGTCTCAGGAACACAGGATATGTTAAGAGATCTCCTTGCTTGAGCTTTTTTCTTAACAAGGTGAGCAAAGTGATGGGAAACCTTCAGAAGAGAAAAAAAGAGTAGGCTCTCAGGATGAGAACACCTATAAAGGGCTTCTGCTGCCTAATTCTTCCTGTTTCCAGGAGTAAGGTGCCTAATTAGCACTCCTGAATGTGATGTGGGCTCAGAGCTCTGAGTCATCTGGGAAGAAGTACTTTTTTCAGTTGTCACTGCTGGAGAAGCTAAAAGCAGGTCAGAGGAAGAAGCACTAGAAATTCGTGGTGACCTAGTACCACAAAAATTACTGGTATCAAAAGTACATTTGCAGGTGCCTAGAAACTAGTAGTTACTCCATCTGCCACCCACTGAAACTAAAAGGTTGCTCCTGATTCCCTTCAGAAGCTCTGGATTAGGATGTAAAACTCATGACACCGCTATTTTCAGCATCCTGCTCCTAGTACCTATTTAGTGAGGTTTGATCCATTAGGGTTTGGTTACAAGACATAAAAGCCTGGTAACCAGCCTTACAATCTGGCAGGTTTATAGAGATGTATCCCACAGCATGCAGCACAGGCAGCCCTGGGGTTGGTCTTCCCCTAGACTGACACTGTGCAGGCCAAGCCACTTCTCTGGAAGCCACACATCACCTGCAATTTTTTCATAAATTAAAAAAAAAAAAAAAAAGGTCTCAAATATACAATACCAAATGAAGCCTGGATTAACTGGTATCTCTCTTCTCTCAGTGATTCCTTTGTGTTTTCCCTTGGGCCCATGCTGCTCTGTAGGATTATGGCATTCCAGAGTCATTGGCATAATGATAACATGACTAAGAAATATGGAGACTCCCCTCTCCACGTTAATCTGTGCCGAGAGAATACTGAAGGAAGTAGATAAAGGAGTCACTAACACTGAGTTACATTTTGCTTCTAAGAATTGCCTCCCAGAGGCTGTAGCCATTTTGCAACCTTTTTAATTTTCAGAGAAAATGCCTCCTGTGCCATAATTAAAAGTTTAATATGCCACAGGGTCCTGTTTATCATGATAACGTATTTTGCTAAAGAACAGATAGACTTTTTGTAGGTCCTTTGAATATCTTTCAGCCAGTCCATTAGATGGGGCTGTGATACTGGGGATTTTAATCACTGATATTCATTATTCAGTTATTATTCATTCATTTTAATAGAAAAGCTGCATATTTCCTTTGTTTCACAGGCAGCAAGATCTGGTGAGAGATTTCAAAGCATGGAATAGTTTGGTTGTCTTCAGTGTTGGCTAGCTACATCCATGAATTTGCAGGGAGAACATCAGGCCCACCTTTCTCTCCTCCTCTTACAGAAGGCATGGGCATCCAAGGCAAAGACACCTGTAAATGAGGTACACATCAGAAGGCATATGGGAAGCAGTCTTTTATCTCATGTGATGATTAATAGCATGTTCCCACCTGGAATATAATTTGAGACCTCTATGCAGTTCTTCAACAGGAAAAGAAAAATATTTGTGTAATTGTTTTTAAAATGGTGTGCAGAGGGCCCTGGAAATGGAAGACAGCATCAGCATACCATCCCATTCAGAGAGGACACAAGATGTTATAGCAAAAAGTCAGATTGCTCAAGTGCCTACTTGATGCAAGAAGATGCAAAGGGCAAAAGTAACTTCCCCACAACTGCTTTGCCTCAAAAATGCTGAGCAGTCAGAGACTGAGTAATCACATCCACTATGTAGGTGTGTAAATGTATTTTAATATGTAGTGATGGTTTCTGTGACAAAACAGTCCCTAAATCATGGAGTTGTTAAGGTTGGAAAACACTTTTAAGGTCACCAATTCCAACGACCAACCCAGAGCCACCACCTTGGTCACCACTAACCCATGTTCTCAAGTGCTGTATGGAGACACTTGAAGTGTTTCTTAAACATTTCCAGGGAAGGTGACTCCACCACCTCCCTGGAAAGCCTGTCCCTACGCTTGACAATCCTTTCTGGGAAGAAACCTTTCCCCAATATCTCATCTAAACCACCTCCCCTGTGCAACTTGAGGCCATTTCCTCACATCCTGTCTCTTTTTACCTGGGAGAAGGGGCTGACCCTCACCTGGCTACCACCTTTTAGGGAGTTGTCAAGAGCCATGAGGTTCCCCCAGAGCCTCCTATTCTGCAGGCTACTCACCCTCAGCTTCCTCAGACTTGTGCTCCAGAGCCTTTCCCAGCTCTGGTGCACACAGGCTGTGCACTGGCAGTCTTTGGCACCCCTGTGTCAGCTGCCCTGGGATGCTGATCCCCACAGCAACAGGCTCACCTCCTTCTCTGGGCTTCATGCCCATATCTGAAGACACAACCCAAGATCAAGGGGTTGGGGTTGGAAGGGAGCTTAAAATTCATCTAGAGCTCCAGCACCCCAGCCATGGGCAGGGGCACCTTCCACCAGACTAGGTTGCTCAGAGCCCCACCTAGCCTGGCCTTGAACACTCCCAGGGATGGGGCAACCACAGCTGCTGGGCAACCTGTGCCAGGGCCTCAGCACCTTCACCGTAAAAAGGAGATATAAAAACACCCACAAACCCAAAAAGCTGGGAGGGAGGAGCACAGTTGGGACGGGTGACCCGAATTGGCCAAAGGGATATCCCATAGGCCATCATAGCCAGTATATAAAATGAAGGAGTTACCTCGCAGAGGAGCCGATCAGGGGAAAAGGAAAGCCATTTGGGAAAGGGTTCAGCATCAGTCAGGGCTTGGTGAGCAATTGTATAGTGCATCACTTGTTTTTATTGTTTTTTTTTGCTTTTCATTCTCATAAATTCTTCTAATTTACTTGCTTTAAGTTGTTAAATTGTTAAATTGTGTGATGCCAAACTGCCTACCAGGATTAACCCACAACTATAGGGAATCCTGAAACCAGACAGCCCACTGCAGCAGCTCTTCTGCGAAACTCTCCCTGACTCTGCAGCAGCTGAGCAGCCAGCACCCTGTGCCAGTGCTCACTGACAAAATGATGCAGGGAGACTCACAGATGAAGTGTTTGCTCAAACACACCATTTATTGCCATCTTTGCACACAGTGAAGCTCACAGGAGGAACGGACTCTCTCAGAAAGTGAATTTGCAGATGCGGCTGGAGGGCAGCAACGTTAAATGGCATTTGGCAGTAAGCACAGCTGTGGAGGGTGACCAGTTATTCCTATTTCCCCAGTGCAGGAGCATGGACTGGTGGGGGAGCCATAGGTAGGAAATCACAGTAACTACAGCCTTCTGCCTCAGGTCTTCTGGCAAAAACTCCCCGACTCCACTGTAGCTGAGCAGCTTCATTCCCCACCAAGGTGATGCACGGACACTCAGAAATGCAGTGTTTGTTCAAGCACACCATTTGTTGTAAACTTTACATCAACTAAAGCTCCCAGAAGGTCAAAGTATGGATATTGGAACTATTTTCCTAGAAGCCTAATGATTCTTCACTTCTGCGATTCTATACTTCTGCAGTTCTACGATTCTGGGATTCTATGGTTCTGCGGGCGTCTCCTCCCAAATCCAAAGTAGAGGTTATATTCCCGCTGATTGAGCTCCTGCATTGCTGCAGTCTGGGCAGCTGGATCCTGCGCCAGGTGCTGGAAGAGATTTACAGCCTGTGCCCCTTGCAAGTCTGGGGGCAAGCAGATCTCCTGGGGCATATCCTCGTTGCCAAAGAAGAAGTGCTTGAGGCGTTTCTCCTCCAGGCAACAGCGCAGGTAGCGCAGGATATCATCCAGCCGCAGCGTGAAATACCTGTCCTGCCATTCTGACAGAGGGATCAAGGTCAGGAGGTGCATGACCGCAGTCTTCAAGGCATAGATAGAACAACCTGAGCCCTCCAGAACGCGAGCACAGAGCCGCAGGCATTTGAGGTGGCAGCTGGGGTGTGGGGCCTGACTGGCGACACGTCTGAAGAATTTTGCTTCTGCCACAGCATAGCTCTCCAGCCATGTCGTGCTTGGGGGCAGTTTGGCCTCTGTAGGCTGGCTATTCAGGAAGATGTCCGAGTTGCCTTGCTGCACACCAAATATAATCTCCACTAAGAGGCGCCTCCCAGAGGCATCCATCAGCTTCATCTTACAGCAGCGGCGGGAGGGCAGCATCTTCATGGTGTAGTGACCCGACTGAGGCACCACTGACCAGGCTGAGATCACAAACGTCTGGAACCAAATGGCAATTTTCTCCACATCTAGGTAAGGGCCAGTGCAGAGGGTGTGTAGAAGGCTGGCCGCCTGATTTCTCTTCAGCTCCTCCTCAGCATGGTGGAGGAAGCACAGCATGTCCTTGTCACGCTGTTTCCCAGTGCAAGTGCACACCAGCTCCACACGGATGCGCATGGCCCTCTGTGGCATCCCCTTCGTGGTGTCCGGTTCCAGGTGGAATGCATGCCCACGGGGCGGTGTTAGGGCCATAAACATGCAGTAGACAACATCCTCCTCCTTTTGGTGACTCCAGCCCTCCCAGGCACTGCCCACTCCAATGACTGGTTCCAGCACTGGGAAGAAGCTGTTTGAAAAGAAGCTTTGGGAGATGTGGCGAAGGTCACGCAGCACCTCCTTCACCACCCGTCTCCTGGTGGCCAGCTTTGGCCCTGCCAGCTGGAAACTTCTTGAAAAGCTCCAGACCGTATTCCTCCCAGCACGGTTTTCTTCCTCACTTTCTTCATTCTCTGAGTCCATGTTGTGCATCCATTTCCTGAGCCACCAGCAGAGTGCCAAGAGCAGCACCAGGCTTCCAGCAACAGCCCAGAATAGCCATTGCTGAAAGGCAGTGCAGAGCGTGGCTCCCCAGGACCTGACAGTCTGCTCCACAGTCCTGTATGTCAGCCCCTCCAGCTTCTGAGTCCTCTGCTGTTTCAGGTCCCCATCCAGGTACTCACTGATGTAATGGCGGATGGATTCCATAACCATCATGAGGAATAACAAGACCATTGTGACCTGCAAGAGATGGCAGAGAAGTGGAGTGGGACTGAGAAGGGAGGAAAGGAAGAAAAGAAGAAGGAAAGGAGCTGGCAGTGATAGAAGCAGCGATGGGAGACAGAGGGCAGGAAGGAGAGGGGGCTAGGCAGGTGGCAGGCAGCTAGGCCTGCGCCCAGGCCCAGTGATGGCATCATGCCCTTTGCAAGACACACCTGCAAGGGGCTGGGCCCTGCATGCAGGGTGGGAAGCACTCTCTCAGGTGTCCATGTTTGAGCTCCCCCCTTGTCCAGCATAGAGTCCAGCTTGTGTGTGCACTTGACGCTCACCCAGGCTGGACTGGGGCAGCACTGCCTGCTGCTGTTGTTAGCTGCCCCTCATTGTGATGTCCCTTGTCATGTCATTGGTACAAGAGATATCACAGCCAGGCCAGCTCCACTGGACTGGGGCAGTGTTGCCTGCTGCTGCTGTTATTAGCTGCCCCTCATTGTGATGTCCCTTGTCATGTCATTGGTACAAAAGATATCACAGCCAGGCCAGCCCTGCTGGACTGGGGCAGCGTTGCCTGCTGCTGCTGTTATTAGCTGCCCGTCATTGTCATGTCCCTTGTCACTGGCACCAGAGACATCACAGCCAGGCCACACCACCCATTGTCCCACCCCATCTCACCCCCTCAGAATGGTCCCGAGCAACCACAGCCCTGACACCCAACAAATTCAGACCCACTGCTCTGGAATGGCCCCCAGAGACTCTCTTCACAAAGCAGGACAAAGTCCCCCCCAAAACTTTAGCAAACATAAAATTGGATGATGTGATTCTTGGATGCTTTGCTCCTTGAGATCCCCTGTGGTGAGATGGGATCGGTTTTCTTGGCGCCAATCTCTGTGCTTGTTGGGGTGCCCTCAGGGCCTTTGTGACACCCCTGTGTGTGTGGGGTGCAGAGAAGGATTTGGGGGTTCTCATGGATGAATAGCTGTATATTTCTGTGCACTCACAGCCCAGAAATCCAGTCAAATCCTGGGCTGCTTCCAAAGAAAACCTCCAAAAAGCAGGTTGAGGGAGATGATTCTGCCCTCAGGAGGCCCCAGCTGGAGTACTGCATCCAGGCCTGGGCTCCTCAGCACATGAAAGATGTGGAGCTGTTGGAGAGGGCCCAGAGGAGGCCATGAAGATGATCAGAGGGCTGGAGCAGCTGTCCTGAGAACACAGACGATCCATGGCTGATCCATGTGGTGGGGCTGGTCCCCATGAAAAGGCAGGCCCAGTCCCCATGGAAAGGCTGGCCCACATGGTGAGACTGCTTTTAATGAAATGGTAACATCTCATGATATGACAGAACAGCTGTCACAGACAACTAACTAGAATTGGAGAGCTATCTCAGTTAAGGACATTCAAAATTTCCCATTCCCCCCCTTCAAATACCACCTCAAATGTTAATGCAAATATTTCCATGTTTCCACTGTGAGAGGTACCTATGCAGGGAGCTCCAAGGGGAGTAGGATTTGTGAATGTACCTCTTACAAGTACAGAAGTAAGAGAATTTAAGAGGAAGATGAATAATATACTAGAGGACCCCTTGGGGCTAGCAGAGCCCCAAAAATTGGATCAATTTTTAGGCCCAAATATCCTAATTAGTTAGGAAGTTGTTAGGAAGTTATGCAATCTATTTTGGGAATTTTATTTACTTTGGAGAAGAGACAAATGATATGAATTGCAGGGATAAGAATTTGGGAAAGAGAAAATCCACCTGATGTTCAAGGGGGAATACCCAGTGAACAGAAATTTCTGCTATGGAGACCTAATTGGGATCAGAATACAACTGAGGGAAGGAATAACGTCAGACTGTAGAACTACGTACATTGATTCTAAATATGTTTTTGGAGTAGTACACACTTTTGGAAAAATATGGAAAGAATGTGGACGAATTTCTTCTAGGGGGAAGGAATAGTGCATGAGAAATTAGTGTTGGAAGTTCTGGAAACCCTGGGATTACCTGAAGAAATTTGAGTAGCTCATATAATGGGACACCAAAAAGGAGGAACTTTAGAAATTAAGGGCAATCATTTAGCTGACAGGCTGGCTAAAGATGCTGCAGAGGAGGAGGAAATAAAGATGGAATAAAGTGGAAAGGCAGAGGATGTAAAACTCCCAGTTTTTACAAAAGAAAAAGAAGAGTGGTTGTAAAAACTGGGAGGTGAAAGAGATCAGGAGGGCAAATGGCTTTTACCGGATGGGAGGCAAATAGTAAATAAAGCAAGTCCTAGAGAAGTTTTAATCAAATTACATCAGGAAACAGGCTATGGGACTCAAGCTTTATGTGATTTAGTTTTTAAGAACTTACAGTTGTACAGTGAGTCTACACAGTAGTTATAAGCAAGTGACAGAAAGATGCTTGATCTGTCGAAGGGTGAATAGAAAAGTAATGAGAAAACAGTCTAGTGAGGGAAGAGCCTTAATCCTTAGACCCTTTCAAAATAAACAAATAGATTACACCAAATTCCCTAAAATACCACAATGGAAATATCTTCTCATGATAATTGATCACCTAACCCACTGGATAGAAGCATTCCCTACCTCAACTGCAACTACCTCAAATGTGGCTAAGATTCTATTCAAACAAACTTTTCCCACATATGGAATAATTGAAATAATAGATTGAGATAAAGGACTGCATTTTACCTCAAAGATTTTACATACTGTATGTGTTGCATTAGACATAAATTAGGAATTTCATACCCCATGGCACCCTCAAAGCTCAGGATGTGTGGGGAGAATGAATGCTATCCTTAAGAATCATATTACTAAATTAATGATTGAAACCATATTGTGGTGGATTAAATATTTACCTCTAACATTATTATGAATTAGGACTGCTCCAAGAAAGAATATAGAAGTTTCTCCCTGTGAAAAGTTATTTGGGTTACCTTATCTGGGCAGGGAGAAAGGTTTGCCAATTCCTGAACCCAATGACTTACATCTCAAAAATTATTTGCAGGCTATTACACTTTCTCTTACAGATCTTAGAAAGAGAGGGTTGTTACCCCAAACATCACCTCTGGACTTTCACATACACCAGGTAAAACCAGGAGATTGGTTTCTAATAAAATTTTGGAAAGATGACACCTTAACACCATCATGGGATGGTAGGCTTCCAGGTACTTTTAACAACTTTTAATAACAGCAATCAGAACTGGAGGAAAGGAATGATCTCATGCTTCTTGAGTTAAAGAACCAGTGGAGCCTCCTCCCTGAAAGTGGACAGTGGTACTGAGAAGTGACCTGTTAAATTATCTTTTGAAGGTTAACTTTAAAGGGTCACTTCCCTGTACCACCGTCCACTTTTGGGGAAGAGGGTTCCACTGGTTCTTTAACTCAAGGGGATCTCAAAGAGCAAAGCATCCAAGGATCACATCATCCAATTTTGTGTTTGCTAGAGGTTCAGGGGAGCTTTGTCCTATTTTGTGAAGGGAGTGTCTGGGGACCATTCTGGAGTGGTGGGTCTGCATTTGGTGGGTGTCAGGGCTGTGGTTACTCGGGGCCTCAGTGTAGTTGAGGAGCTGAGCTGAGGTGGGAACAATGGGTGGGGCTGGCCTGGCTGTGATGTCTCTGGTGCTAGTGACATGACAAGGGACATCACAATGAGGGGCAGCTAGTAACGGCAGCAGCAGGCAACGCTGCCCCAGTCCAGCAGAGCTGGCCTGGCTCTGATGCCTCTGGTGCCAGTGACATCACAAGGAATGTCACAATGAGGGGCAGATATAAATGGCAGCGCTGCCCCAGTCCAGCCTGGGGGCGAGTGAGAATGCGCACACCCGCCAGAGGCTGCCCTGGATTAGAGATGGAGCACAAAGGCAGAGCCACCAAGCTCTTCTCTCCGCCCTTCTGAAGACCATGGCTGTCCTAATGTTCCTGGCCATGGTGGTGAAAACTATCCTTCAGAACGCGAAGGTGGTCAACGATCAGCTGGATGAGGACACGCGCCAGCGCATGGAGCAGCGTTCTGATTTCTTCAACCAGACGATGATTCGGATGCTGGAGGAGCTGGAACACAAGGAGCAGAGTGGTGGATCATGGGGACCTGTGCTCTGGACTGCCTTGCTACAATGGCAGTTCTGGACCGTTGCTGGAATCGTGGTGCTGCTCATGGCACTCTGCTGGGAGCTCAGGAAAAGGAAAAGGAGCCATAAGGTGCTGCCCAGCTGGCAACTGAGCACCTCGAAGACAGTCACTCCTACAGCCCTCACCCCCATCCTCATCCCCAAACTCCCCAGTCCCATCCCCATACTCCTGAACCACTTTACTTTCCCATTGAAGTTGAATCCAAAGGTGAAATCTAGAGTACAAACCTGTAGGTGTAGAAAAGAACAGTTTAACAATTGAAAGAAAGTAAATTAGAAGAATTTACAAGAATGAAGAGTTAAAAAAAAAAATAAAAACAAGTGATGTACAATTCAATTGCTTGTGCTGACCCTTTCTCGAACACTGATTAGCTTCCCTGCCAGGTAATTCCATTTCATATACTGGCCATCACAGACTATGGGATATTCCTTTGGCCAGTTCGAGTCACCTGTCCCAGCTGTGCTCTTCCCTCCAGCTTTTTGGGTTTGTGTTTTTTTGTACCTCCTCACTGGCAGAGCACAGATCACAAAAAAGTCTTTGATTTTGGATAAACATGACACAGCACCAACCAGAACACGATTGTGTTATCAACATCATTGTCATAGTGAATCCAAAACACAGCACTGGGAGCACTTCTGCCCATCTGACTGCATAGACTTGTGTCTGCCTAAGTAGTGTAGCATGTTGCTGACCATTTCCCCATCCCTGTCTTTCAGCTCAGGGGTCTGGGTACCCACAGAACAACTAGTCTTACTATTAAAGACTGAGGCAAAGAATACATTAAGAACCTCAGCCTTTTCCTCATCTTTTGTCACTATGTTTCCCATGCAGCCAGTGAAGGATGAGGGCTCTCCTTAGCTCTCCTTTTGTACTTATAGAAACATCTTTTATTGCTCTTTACTGTAGTAGCCAAATTAAGTTTCAGGTAGGCTTTTTCTATTTCTAATATTTTTCTAATTTTTCTCATTTCAATTCTAATTTTCACCCTGCTATCCTCATGACATCTCTGTAGTCCTCCTGAATTGCCTGCCCTTTCCAAAGGTCATGAACTCTTTTTTTCCTGAGTTCCAGCCAGCTTGTCTTTTGGCATGTGAAGATAACCTGCTCCTGCATTTTTAAGATTTCCTTCGTGAAGAATGACAGCCTTCCTTAACTCCTTTGCCCTTTGAGACTGCTTCCCAAGGGACTCTGTGAATCGATGTCTTAAACAGGAAAAAAAATCTGCCCACTGGAAGTCCAGGATGGCAGTTCTGCTAACCACCGTCCTTCTCCAAGAACCAAAAACTGTATAATTTTATGATTTTTATGCCCAAGACTTTTAGGGCCAAGAAAGGATGCTACCTTGTAACAGATGAGGGAAATCAGGCTTCCTTATTTCTACAAACTTAAAAAAGACATTAGGCCTGTGTGAGACAAATATGTATACCCTAGCTAACCAAGGCAAAGTTACCCTTAAGCGACAGAACAAAAGTTCAGTGAGATAATCACATTAGCATTACTGAGTTAGCCATGCATGTGAAGCACAATACAGCTCCTATTTCCTATTTGTCTGCATTATGAATCCAAAATATTCATATTTTATTGTCTTGTGTTGACAGCAAACTGTTAGAACAGAAGAATGGCTGGTTTTGTGTCTGGAGCTTCATGTCTTATTTAGTGCAAGATTGAATGGCAAGCATAATTAATCCGGTTCTCAAGTGCACTTTATCCAAGGTTATTCCCACTAGCAGTCCTTAAACAAGCTGGGAATGGGAATCTGGTGTCCTTTACATTGACTGGGATATATATATTCTGCCTGCTCAAAAATCCTAAGGGAATTGAGCAGTCAACTCTTCTGCAGCTTTAAGATTTTAAGATTTAACCTGTTTAATGCCTTTCTGAAAAGGCTAGGTTCAAGCCAGGATGTGCATGTGGCTGAGGTCTGCTCTGATTTGACAGCACCCTCCAGCTCTGTGCTGGTGCTTCTGGCACCTGTCGAAACAGAGATGCAGTCTGCACCCAGTGCTGTGGGAAGCAGGCAGTGAGGAATATCAGCTTGGGACAAAGCATCAAAAGGATCTGAAACACTATTTGTGTTTTAACAACCTTTGGTATTTCCCTGCACTTTTGTAAAGGACCGACAGCTAAAGACTAGAAATGCATTGTGGTCTGTGTGTAACATCCCAGTCTGCAGGCCTGATGGAAAACCTGGGGGAACATCTACACTCTCGTGCTGGGTTTTGATTCAGGATGTAGGAGTTCCTCCTGCCATTGCTCCCCCAAGCAGCAGCTTCTGTGGCTCCCTGTCAGTGCCAAGGAGAGAAGCTGCGTGTGCTCTCCATAGAAAGGGTTTCCCTGACTTGCTGCATGCCAGTCCCTGAGCACAGGTGGCCACAAGGAGCCTGGCAGCTGCCTCCTTTAGGGAATCACAGAAAGCAGCTTTGCCTCAAGAGCTCAGCATGGCAAAGGGCCCAGAGCAACCTGTCGTGCTGCCTGTCACACCTGTCAGAAGGAAGCTGCTGATGAAAACAAGCAACTTTCAATGAGGCCTCTGCATTCACTTGGAAATAATGAAAACAAGCACGAGGCAGCCAAGGAGCCCTTCTTGGGCTCCTTGAGTCACTGTTTCCTACAGTCACACTGTCACCAGTCTGCCCTGGAACAAGGTCCACTTGGCCACAAGAATCTGCTGCAAGGTGTCATTGGCCCCACAAAGAACTGAGTGTGAAAGGACACCACTAACATAAATTACTCTTTAAAAAAAAAAAAAAAGTATGGAGTGATTCTGCAATTGTTTTTCAGTTTTTAAAATTGCTGTTGGAAGCTGCTTTTCCACAGTATCTTACAGAGCCCCTGCTTATTCAAGTGAGGAGGAAACTCCCTTCTTTGGTGGTCTTCTTGGAACACCAGCCAGTGTCCATCCCCTCTGACTCCTCCACAAAAGCAGGAGTGGCATAGGCTCTTCAACCCGTATTTTCCATGGGAGTTTCTGCCCCACTGACTCCACTAGGAACAGGCTGCATTCTTGTTACACAACTTCCGTGTGTAGTCATGCAGTCATGACTATCAGCAAATGTCTTCATCCCACAGTTTTCACTGTTCTTTCTTCATCTCTTCTTAGTTTGCATGCTAGGAGGGAAGAGGAACAAAAAATATTTCTGTGAAGCTCTCTGAGTTACCTAGTGGTTTTATGGATCACATTGCTAGGAAGAAACTGCCCCTGAAGAGCAGTACTCTATGGCCCTGAAGGTTTTCACCTCTTTTCAAATAAACCTGATCAACATTGTATGGGGACTGTGACAGCCCTGGGAGGATGGACTATTCCAATAGCATGTTTTAATGACAACATAAAATAATTAATTTACTTTTTCAGAGCACATTTCACAAACTCATTCCTCATATTACTACCCAGCAAATCAAAAGTCTCTCTGCCTTGTGTTGGTTGCTCATTTTCTACACACTTCTCAGAAAATCTTGTTGAATCCCCACATGACACATTATGTGTTTAAATTAGTACTTAAAGAGACTACTGAAAGTTTATTGCTCCTATCTTTGTCATTCACTGGGTGTGCCTGTCCCTTCCTCCTTTTTGTCTGCTGAATAAAACTGTCAGAAACACAGCTTTACCGCTGCAGGGTATTTGCAACAGCAGCAAAAGAATAAAAGAAGCATTTTTTTCCTAATCACTCAGTGTGTTTCATCATCTTCCATCACTGTAAGCCTACCAAATTTTAAGTTTAGAAGTGCATCCTATAACAATTTCTTCTTACAGCACAAACCCAAACTATTTAGGCAAACTAGCGATTATTCTTCCATACTAACATCAACATAAAGCAGATTAGAAGAATTAAATGCATAAGAGTGCACTTCTTTTATGATTATGCACCCTTAATCTTCAGAAGATGGTTAATTACATTTTAAGCAGCATAAGAGCCCTAACATATTTGTATGTTAATAAAAATTCTCACCAGGGGTTTAAATCTAACATGTATTCACAGGTATAACTAATGGCATTTTTCAGTAATGCTGTGAAAAAATATGCCTGTAAGTTAGTACCTTCACACAGGAAACTGCTGGGAGTTTTTAATTTACTCTCTAACTATTCTCCTAATCATTCTCTTATCATGCTGGGATGGCTAAATGCATACAGATTATAATGATGGTGTGCACCCACCACAGCAGTGTCAGTGATGACATTTGTCAGTGCTTGAAGTCAGGCTGCTGCAACCAGAGCTCTGCAGCAGAGGGATGCAGGGAAGGAGCAGGGATGACACTGCAACCTGCAGTTTCACAAGAACTCATGTTTGCTGGTTTAAGGCTTATTCCAGTTGAGAAAGGGATTAGTCTCTACCTGGGACAGGCCCAAACATCTCTGTGATTCAGAGATTTTAGGACTAAATGTTAATTATGCCATTATTAGGGAACTATTAGGAAAATTTTTTTCATGGAAAGGGTGATTAGGCATTAGAACAGGCTCCCCAGGGAAGTGGTGAAGTCACCTTCCATGGAAGTATTTGAAAAACAAGTAGACACAGCACTTTGTGATATGATTTAGTGGGCATGATGGTGTTCGGTCAAAGGTTGGACTCGATGGCCTAGAGGTCTTTTCCAACTTTATTGATTCTGTGATTCATACTCAGAAATGTTGAAGGTTCAAAAAGACTTCTTTCCTACAAATCCTCCTAAGTGAAGACAACACCTGTCATTTATCTTTCCTTCCAACCTCCTAGAAGCCAGAGCACTGGCATTCACAGAGGAATCTGTATTCTTTCTCCAAATCTGCTCCTTGGAAATTTCAGCTTCAGACAGTCCAGGATTTAGGCTAGGGTAAGATCCAGCCTGATGCAGGGTCAAAACCCTCTTTGCTTTCAACCCAAGGCAGCTTCAGAAAAACAGAAGGCGTGAACTTCGAGTGGGCAAGAGTCAGTGTACCAAAATGGGAAGCAAGTACTTTCCTCTTGGATTTACCCACTAGAGGGACTCGTTTCATTCCCTGAATGAGGGCAGAGCGGAGCAAGCTCAGGGGAATAAGTATCATGAGGAGAGGGAAAAAGCAGGTGCTATTGATGTTTTCTGCAAGTGCTGAGTTCAGTAGCCACAGGCTTTGTCCTTCCCTGCGATGTGTTTGTTCTGTTGGCTGACCAGCACCATGCCAGCTTCCTCTGGATGGGTCACCTGAGTCTCAGGAAAAAGAGACTTTACAGCTCAACTTTATTTTTCTCTGCTGTTGGGTCATTTCTTCCCACAGTGGATTTTCCTCATGTCTACCTCCCAAAGCAGACACCATCATTCCAAAATATCCCAGGGCATGAAAGATAATTTGGGAAAGGAGGAAAGAGCTGAACTTTTGAAATATGCTGCCTAATTATTAGTATTCCTCATTCTGAGCCTTATTTGTGGCACGGATGACTCATTGCCCTTGAACACCCACTGCCTATCTATTTCCTCTAATGTTGCTTTCCTTTTTGATTTTCCAGATACAGAGAGCTGACTGCTTATCTATTCCTACCGTTAAAATGATGCATAACTGCTGCATTTTGTGGATGGAAACATTATGGACACTGAAATGTCATCACAGCCCCATTTGCTCATCTGCTGTTATTTACTTTCCAGCAGACAATATTTAGTACAAGGCACACACAATGCAGAAGTCAGCACCACATTCATCACATTGATACCAGGACGTACAACGCATGCTCCCACGGATCAACAGAAGCAGTCTGGGCTGGAGGATTTACAGAGCTCCCCATCTCCCTTCAGGCTCTGTACAAATTTTCCCTGGCTGAGACGCTGTAGTTCTGGAAAGGAGCCAAGGCATGGCGATGTGCCAGTGGGAGGAGTTCCCAAAACAGGAGGATGTAGGGATCTACTGTCAGAGTGACCTTCTTTTCTGTCTGGTGGATCCAACTGTGCACTGATTTCCTCCAAAGCCTGCCAGAGCCACCCCTGCACACCTTCCCTGGATGTTTTGCACAGCATTCCCTGTGTCATTCCACTGGTGAGGCTTTTTGTGGATGCAGATGAAGCTCTGTGTAGAATAAGACATCTCTGGAAAAGCAATCTGAAGTCCTGCTGCACAATCAGGTCACATGAAGAAAATGCCCAGCTATCCAAAACCATGTCCGAGGGAAATCAATAGTGTAACAGGGATGGTTTTCACATTTCAGTCCTTCAAACCACTTGCCACAATACCTTACACCTGTGCATTATCATGTGCTGTGACCATTATAAAAACCCCACAAAAACTGGGCGTGTTTCCACTTCAGTGAGGGAAGTCAGCAGGTGAATGGTGCCCCTGGAGAGCTTGCAGCAGTAGTAAGACCCCTTACAGTGGTTATGAGGACAATGGAACAGACTGGCCAGGGCAGCAGTGGAGTCACCATCCTTGGTGGTGTTCAAAAATCATGTAGATGTGGCACCTGGGGATATGCTTTAGTGGTGAATGTGGCAGTGCTTGGTTTATGGTTGGACTTGATGATGTTAGAGGTCTTTTCCGACCTAAATAATTTATGATTCTTTTATAATACTCAGACAAGAAATGAGTCTTCCTTGACAAGGAAGTAGCACTAATGAGGATGAGGATGCTTGCCCTGGATTCTATGGGGACTGTTTCTGTGCTTCTGTGAGAGCCTCAAAACGAATGGATTGATCATCTCTTGAAGGTAGGTGGGGCACAGCAGGCAGGGGACTGTACCTCATAGGGCATTAGATCTTTGGAGGTTGGGAGAATGTCAACGCACACCTGACTCATCTTATTGCTTATCTGGCACCCATCCTCAGCCACTTTTTGAGAAAAAAATCCAGCATTAGCTGGACCTTTGGTGACCGTTCTGACATACTTAGTTCCAGAGATTCCCAGGAGAAGCTAAAGGAAAGTCTCATCTATCAGGGGATGTTGAAAAGGAAATTTTGTAGTGTGATGATGCTCTTCTTTTTTACTTTTTTTCTTTTTTTCACATTTCTTTCTTCTTACTGATTCAGCTTTCTTTCAGTCAGCATGTGTCAAAACTTCTGGCTTCACATTTGCATCAAGATGCTCCTCAGTGCCAGTCAGAAAACTATCTTGGAATGCTGAAAAAGAGCAAAGCAACCACAAAAAGGTGCGGGGATGATAGCAAACAAACAGAGTTGCTTGGAGTGCACTGGGAATGGGTGCAAGGTGAAGAGATCTGGGACAAAATCCTGAGCCAGTGCCAGAATGGGGATTAGCCTCACTGCTCCCCTGAAGCCAGATCTGCTCCAAATCGTTGTTTCTTTTTCCTTCCATGTGGTTTGGAATTTTTTTATCTTTTCCTTTTGATGCCCTTTTCAAACAAGGAGCTTTGCCATATGGAAATCTGCAATTAGACCAGCTCTTGGTCACCTCATATCTGCTACATAAAGTCAGTTACTTTTGACGTTAGAGGCAGCTGGCTGGAGCGGTTGGATCCAGCTTCAAACAGCATTTACATTTGTTGGGTTTGCCCTCCAATCTCAGTTTGAAGATCTGCTTTGATGTAAAAAGAGTCAAATTGGTGAGTTTTACTAGAGCAACCTCAGTGCAGGACTAAGGAAAGACTTTGCTGTGTCACATCAGAGACCCATCAATCCCTTTGTGCCCCCTGCAACCTGGCCCAGTGTTGCTGCAAACAGAAGGAAGATGATACAGATGTTGCAAGCCGTATTTCCTCAGCATCTGGTATTTGAGATCAAGTAATTCAGTCAGATATACATTTATTTCTTGCAGTAGCAGAGTAGGCACAGGAGTTGGTCATCCAGAGGTAATACAGGTTTCTGATACAGTATTCATTGAAGAGCATCATTTAAAAAATTTCTGTCTCTTTGTTGCCCAGAGAAGCTCTGGATGCCCCATCCCTGGAAGTGTTCAAGGCAAGGTTGGATAGGGCATTGGGCAAGCTGGTGTAGTGGAAAGTGTCTCTGCCCATGGCAGGAGGTTGGAACTAAATGGTCTTTAAGTTCTCTTCCAGCCCAATGAGTCTATGATTCTAAATCAACAGCTGCTGTCCTGATCCCAGGTCAGAGCTATGTGGTGCACTTTTCCAGCTAAGGTGAGAAGGGAAAGAGGTGGTCTGTGCTAAGATAGGAAAAGGCTGTGAGCACCCTAGACTTTAATAAGCTACAGCTGTGCCCCTAAACAAGCGAGATAAACAATTTTGTTAGCGAATGAAGCAGAGAATGTGAACGTGTATGACTGATTAGAAAAAGCACCTGTGGATAGTTTACCGATGAACTGTAATGTAATAAGAAATATCTGATATGCCTGTGAAGAAAGGATATAAAAAGGTGTACCAGGAAATAGTAGGAGCTGATGTCTGCCACCGTGGTGGGTGTCAGTCAGCCATGAGTCCACTGTCCAATGGTGACCCTTGATGGGATGATGGTTGAGACTGCGGATCAGAGAGCAGCCGGCAGTGGAGCCCAGCCAAGCAAACAGGTGGAGTGAGAGCCTACAGAAGTCCAGATGATTTAAGACAGAAAAAATGAGACACCTGACTCCAGGTGAGTGGCTGGGAATATAGAAATGGGGACTCAAATGTCAGCAGAAAAAAACTTTATTTTGGACATTCAGCTGTGAATTTTAAAGGATGTTGTTCATGAAATCCAAATTGTGTGTCCAGAATGCAAAGACCAAGGTAAATAAAACCTAATTAGAAAAGACACCTTTGAATTATTTGCTAACTAACTGTAATGTAATAAGAAACACCTGATATGCATGTGAAGAAAGAGTACAAAAAGGTGTACCAGGAAATAGGAAGGAGCTGATTCTTGCCAATATAGTGGGTGTCAGCCATGAGTCCACCGTTGCTGGCCTTCATGCTTAGAGTCAAAAGGATAAAAATACTCTCAGAGGTGAGGGGCTGTGGGTACCAATGGGAACCCTGATTCAGTGTGGATGCTGTGAATCACCACTGGGCTAATAGACAAGAATGGAAAAAGTGATGGTGATGGATTCAAATGCTCAAGCTGGCTTTTCTGCCTGCTCTTCACCTCCTGCTTCAGGGACTGAACCTGTATCTCTTGGTAGCAAATAACTTGGCTTTGAAGCAACCCATGTGGAGTCTTTGTCCAAGTGGATGCATGAAAAGGATGGAAAATAATAATTGTGGGAATACAAGATGTTTTCAAAATATTTCAAATTGGATACCAGTTTTGTTAATCTTAATGTTGGATTGCTGGTGTTCAAGGTGACATGCCACAATGACCTAAAACAACTTCTCCCCTCTTGCAGACACAATGAAAGTATTTTCAGTTATGTAAAAACTTCATCTGAGTTCAAGCTGAGATCTGGAAAACTCTGCTCTGTACAAGGAAGGGATTTGCTTGTGACACCAAGAGAGCAAGAGGTTGCAGATTTCCCATTTGCGTTCCCCAACCCTGCTCCAGCTGGGAGTAAATAATTCTTTTCTTCTCCTCAGGGTCCTTTCACTCTCACCTTCCTTCCATGGCCCTTTGACTGAGACAAAGGCCAAAGCTGTTACTTGAAAATTTATGAAAACAAAGAGTTAGGAAGCATGGGGCCAGCTTCAGTCTTGCCAGAGATTTGCCCTGACTATGGGCATGTCACTTAATCTTATCTCAGCACCACAAGTGATGATGACCTCATTGATATCATATTAATCTGTAATCAAAGCTTCACATAAGGATTACATGATTAAGCTACTGCAGAAACGTAATATTCTTCATCTGGATGATCTCTTTGTTCCAAGAGTTCATGTGTGTTATTATCATTTTCACATCTGTTCATCACTTGGAGAAAATGTCTTTTGTCCCTTAGTAAGCTCAAGCATAAATTTCCTATGTCACTCTCCCCAACACTATTATTTTAAAATCTAAATACATTTTCTAAAGGTTAGGATGTGTATAATTAAAATCAAGTTGGCAGCAAAGAACTATTTCATTCACTACATATAATCCTCCAGTTGGAAAGTGGGTGGGGAATTTGAACTAATCTCACAGTTACTGGCAACAGCAAAGCTGAGGTCACAGACATGACTAGTGACACTGAATGTTCATTGTGACATTTGTTCTGGGAGCTTAATTGTTCAGAAGTTTCATTCAGTACTTCCAGAAAATGAGGATTTGTAAGGTAATTCCAATGAGCATCCCAGAAACACAAATCACTTCTGTAAGTCATGACTTTTGCACTCACACTGGGAATTGCACATTGTAAGAAGTGTAGATACAGCTCAGCACTTCTACTACTCATAATTTTTCTTCTCAGTCTTTTAACTTCCTTCTGTTATATATGAAGTGGCTCCATTCTCCTTGCAGGCTCCTACCCAATATCTTGTAAAGTAAATGAACTTTAAAATTGGAGGTAGTTCTCCAGAGAAGTAATTCAGCAATAATTTAGCCTACAGAAGTTCTCGAGTCTGTAATTTATTGATTTAGTTAACAGTTTGTACCAACTAGATAACAGTTTCCTATCTTATTACCCTATGTTTTCATTATATCCAACCTGTCTGGTAGAAGGAATATCAATCTTTGGCAGCTTACAATTGCTAAGAGTAGCTGTTAAATATCTCAAAACTTGTCTTTACTTCATTTTGGAGTTTCAAAGTTTCTTATTTGGAGCACTGGCAAATCGTTAAAAAGATTTACTTTTCTTCATAAGGAAAACAACGAAAAAAGAAAAAGTGATTGTTCAGCTGTGTCTCCAAAAGGGAGGCAGACAGTTTTGCACTTCTGGTACTTGCACAAAATCCTCAGCTGCACTTCCCATCCAGCCTGCAGAAAGTGTTGGTCACATTAGCTCACTCTCTCTGCAGCAATAAATGCAGATGAGGTGTGGTTGCCTAGAGGATGGAACAGCAGAAGGTATCAATGCACTTTATGATGTTTGGCAGGAAAGACAGGCTACATTGTACAGCTTTTTTGAGACAGACTGGAAGTTGATCACTGATGCTTGTGGCTTAGAAAAGGTTCCACCAGGTCAGAGCTGCTAAAACTGGACTTGTAAAGAGGAAAATGTGAGGACAGTGGGGATAATACAAAGCAAATGTTGGGGGTTACATTTGGGTTTGTGAAACTCCTTTGTTTCAACAATACTCACAAACATTTTGTTCTTGGTTTTAGAGGATATTTAAATGATTAGGTAGTTAAAAGGCTTGCAAACAGTGGCAGTCTAAATAGCAAAGGAACAAAAACCAAACAGGTACTGAAGTCAAGTTCACATACATGTCGCAGTACTGACACACTCATCAGCAGTGCTCGTGTGCTCCCACAGAAATGCTTGTTCCATGCTACAGACAGGAGCTGGGAAACACTCCTCACTCAGCTGACCAGTCACACCTCAACAAATGCTGAGGAAGCTTTCAAAGGCACTCTAAGGCAAGAACAATAAATACTCCCTTCTCCAACTTGTCAGTTACTGCAAATTAGATTCTTAGGTCGGTTTATGAGCTTAGAGCTGGCTCATCTGACAAAGAACTGAAAGAAGTGAATGGCACAAATTTCAGCAGGTTTTTAGGGACCAATTGAACCATATGGCTAATGCCTGCACTAACAAGCCCTTCTTCAGAGCAAGGAGAACACAAGAATACTGTAAGTCTCATGAGGAAGAAAATTTGCAAGCTTTCCACTGCACTGGTGGAGAGACAGTTCTTTATCTGGCTCTGTATGAAACCAAGAGCCGTTTCTTCTTCATTAAGGGCAATGGCAATACTTGGTAAGAAATACACCAAACCAGACCAATTCCATCTCTTGATAGACCTACCTGCCCAGATTGGCCTAATTTTTCCCAAGAAAAACTTATGTATTCTGCTACCTTTAAACCAATCACACTGCTAGAGCTGAGGCTTTGCCCTCCTGCAGGCATTGGTTCTACCATTGCTCACATCTCAACCTCAGAGCAGACCTCTTGAATTCTCTATTTTTGGGATAGTTCTCATGAGTTAGAAGGCTATATAGGGGTCTGTACAGGTGCTCTACACTCATGTGTAGTGGCCATCCTCATGTCAGATCCTAAATACCGCCCAGTGTCACCTTCTCTGGCCTGTCATCATTTTGAACCCCTGGGTGAAAAACCACAAAATGCTCTTTAACCTTCCCACTCTGCCAAAAGAGAGTAGGTTCCTCTGTCTACTCCTCCATTTCCTGAGCTGTGTGATGATCAAGTGACTCTTCTGCTCCTCCTGCCATTATTTTGACACTGAGGACCACAGGAGTCCAGACACATTAGCAAGGTGATGTTGAGCTGACAGACTCAATCAATTAGTGCTCTAGTTTCATGCCACATATCATAGGCAGCAGATACCTTCTGCTAGACTGTAACATTGACAAGCTTTGAGCTGTGTGAGATTCCTCACTCAGAAGACCAGGTAGTGTGTGCTGCCCCTGGCCCTCTTTGCAGGATTTCTTTCACTTCTTTTCAAGATGACCTCATTGTTATGAGTCTGTAGGGTCTTAGTGGGGCTCTTGATGCATCTCACTGTTTTCTTCTTCTGAGACAGTGGATGTCCCCCAGCAGAGTAAAGCTGATTTCCTTTGCATGGCAGAGCACATGCTCAGCCAATAAGCAACACATTTCTTCTCTGAGCACCAGACAACTCATAAACCACTCCCTGGGAGCTTTGTCTGCTTCTTTTCCTTCTGAAGCAATCAGAGAGGGTGAGTGTTCACAACCCCAATGCCTGCACACCCAACAGGCAGGAGCACAGCTCTGGCTGAGGCAGCCTGTGTGACTCAGCTCTCTCTCCAAATGTGACAACCTTTGTTAGGAGGAAAACCTAGGGGTTTGGTACCAAAATAAACTCAGCCCTGAGTGCAGATGAACTGCCTGACATTATCAGACAGGCTGTGTGGTGCTGCTCCAGCTCTCCTCTCCCAGGATTTTTCTTAACTGTCTAGCTTAACCCCCCTGAAACCCTCTGGCCAGCATATTCCCAGGTATGAACAGAGAAGTCTGAGCTGTGCTTTATCTTTTTCTCCTGAAAAATGCCCTAGTTTGAACTTTCCAGCCAGTTATTCCAAGCTGTGATAGCATTAATCAAACTAATGATATCTGGTTATCTGCAGGAAAATCAATATTATATGGCACAAAAAAGAATCCCACAATTAATAGTGTACTGCACAGTGTCTGTGTTTCTGTGCCAGTCTGAACATAATAGAAATTACTTCTTTTTTTTTTTTCCTTTTTTTTTTTTTTTTTGTGTCTACTCCCTGGAGGAGAATGCAGTATAATGAGGGTTATTGGAACCCTGCAGCTGTCCAAGGATAAGATAGCTTAGCTGTTGGCTTTACTGCATTACTCATGCAAGGTTATTATGGTCATGGATGCCAGTGACAGCCTCGGGTCTCTGTTCTGCCCAGACACTTCGTGCAAACTGTTTGTGTTGAAATAACATCGCCTAGGATAAAGCCCTGGAGAAAAGAGATTGCAAATCTAAATGAAACCACAGTGACCTGTGGTTTGGGGGACACCAAATCAGCTGCATCAGGAAGGGGAACATCCATCACCTCAGTCTGCTCTATTCCTTTAGAAAAGAAAAAGAAAGTATGGGGCTCTTCTCCAAACAATGCTGTGGTCAGGAATGGATTTATCTTAAATCTGTCTGCAGTGCTCGCTGCTGGGTTTTATGATTGTGGCTCTTCAGCCATCCAGCAGCAATAAGAATAATTTAGTTACCAAAAATTCTCTTTGTTTCTCAGTTAGGGCTGTTACCTGTGAGTTTTGAGTCAATTGCTGAAGCCATGACTTAACACTTTCACTGTACTGCCAAGAAAAAAATGCTCTTTGATACGAGATGTCCCAGCTCTTCCTCATCTTTTCCAGCAAAGGCATTGTTGACCAGCTAAGGTGGTAAAAAAGATGCTAAAATCTGGCTAAAGCCAAGAGCAGAATACCAGATAAGAAGACACTGAATGTTTCAACTGTTCTTAATCAGACAAGTTCATTCAGGATGCTTTGCTAAAGAGGCTCATTGCTGATAACGGTGACTCTGCAAAGACTTGAATGACATATCCAGATTTTTTTCTCCTCCTCCTTCTACTTTTACGGGTGTCTTGGAAACAAGGAGACAGTATGATAGAATCATGATGTCCTTTTCCACTGCAGTGATGTTTTTCTCTCAGTTTGTTTGCTCCAGGCTCCCCATCCAGCAGCCCTCAGCGAGCTGTCTTCAACCTGTTTACTTGGGTCAAAGAGACAAACCCTTGGTACTGTGACCCACAGGTCTTTGAGCAGTGGTGGGACACATTCCTGCTCAAAGCAAGCAAAGAAAGCCCTCCTGCTGCAGCATATCTTCATAGCCACAAGAACATTTCCCCTCTCTGCTGGGAAAGGCCTTTGGGGAAGATGGGATGGGTCATGGTTTTAAGCCCAGCTGAAAATTAGGTACCCCAGACCCACTCACTCAACCCCTACTCTCTTCCTCCAGCCCACCCCAGTGGAATAAGGAGGAGAATCAAAGTGAAACTTGTATGTTGAGATAAAAATAATTTACTTATTGGAAAAAAAAGGTGAAATACAGCCATAATGGTAAATGATAGTGATAATTAAAAAGGAAAAACAAATTATGCCCAATACAATTGTTCACCACCCACTGACCAATGCCAGAACAGATTCCCAAACCCAGATTGGATGCTTTTTCAGGATACTTTCCTAGTTTATATACTGGGCATGACATTCTGTGGTGTGGAATATCCTTCTGGTCAATTCAGGTCACCTGTCCCAGCTATATTCCCTCCCAGTGTCTCTTGTGAAGCTCCTCACTGGCAGAGCCAAGTCCATGAGACAAGGAAAAAAACCAAAGTCCTTGAATTAGGATAAACACAACTTAGCAAAAAACCAAAAGATCAGTGTGTTATCGACACCATTCTCATTCTGACTCCAAAACACAGCACTGTTATGCTAATGAGAAGAAATTCACTCTGCCCAAGCTGAAAACAGGACATGGTGACAGCTGGAGGAGGTGCCCTCTGCAAACACAGGCATCAAGGGAATGGTTCAGGTGGCATCCAGACCCCAGCCACATCTGGACCCCATTCACAGTGTGTCTAAGGGGTGAGGCAGGAGAACAGAACAGCATGTCCTGCAGTCTGCTTTAGGAGGCAGCTCTGCTTCCCTGTTTAGATCTGCTTCCCTTCTCATGTGGTTTGCATTTGTCTCTTTTTTTGTATGTGGAAATACTGCTTTTAAAGCCAGGGATGAGCATAGCGGCCATGACATCATTGCCAGCATGCTTCTCCCACCTGCAACTTGGCAGCTTTTGACAAAGTGGGAAATCCCAGGGGGACTCTTGTGTCTTTGGCAGGTTTGTTCATCTCTTGCTTGCAGGTAGTCTCAGTAAACAGCAGGCAAAGGTGTCAGGAAAGAGGAAGAAGTAAAAGGAGTTGGGAAAAGGGGTAAATTAATTAGAAAGAGGCAGCATCAATTACTGTGACATTTAATGTAATTTTTTTCCTTTTAATAGAGAGCACACTATTCCTTTGGGGAAAGCTGCTATCAGCTTTGAGACAAATGCCCAACAAACAGGAACTAGCACAAGCCCTCTGGCAAGTCCATTTTGCCATGTGAAATTCCCCCTGCTGCAGAGCTGGCCTTGCCAGTGCTCCACAGCCCTATGGCTGCCTTGGCACACCCCTCTGGAAGCACAACCCAGACACCTTCTGATTTCACTAGACAAGTTTATTGCTTACTGTAAGATACTTTGGTTTTATTCAAGTCTTCATTAGGGCTTGTCATAGAAAGGCTATGAGTTAATAAAAAAAGCTCCAAACACAAACAAGGACAAAGCTTTCCTGCTACTGACTCTGCTAATGAGATCTGAGCAGATAAACAAGAAACAAAGCAGAGCAAAGGAGTCCAATGTATTTCCACTGCATTGCAGCCAGGAACAGTGTTTGGAACAGGGGTAGAAATATTCCCACTGACCTTCCTCTGGCTGTACTGAAGGAGCAGTGCTGGTTCAGTCATGAGCCCTTGGGTACCTCCAGGAGCACAGGGTCTTCAGCAGCTACTTCACATTGCAATTCACCCTGTTTGCTCCCTGTTGTCAAGTTCCTGACCAAAAACTTATGTAGAAATGTCTGTACACACTGTCACAAACCCTCTGAGTGCAGGGTCTTCAGACAATTATGACCAACTTCAGGTGTTCAAGTCCCAAAACGGTGGTCCCACACTCTCACATTTAGCTGTCCATTCTTTGGCCACTTTGAGAGTGCTGCATTCAGATGGATTAGTTTTGAAAGATATGTTTTGCAAACGAAGAAAGAAACTGCCTGCTGTTCAGGTCATAATTTTGATTTTTCTTGAAGCTCTCTGCTGCCTGCACAGGAGCATTGTCTCTGGCTCAAAGCTCTCATTGGCCAGTCAGCAACAAAATAATTTGTATGGATGGCAGAATTGCAGATGATCTCCTGGGCATTTATTAATTCTTCATTTCCACTTCCAAATAGGCCACGAAGCATTTCCTCCTCTTCATTTTCCACCTAAATGCTTCAGCTGCTGGAATGAGAGGTCAAATGAGAAGCATTTGTAACCCAGCTGTGGGCAGCTCTCTCTTGCCCACATGCTGTTCTTCCCTGTCATCCCAGGAGATGAACATTGTGTGGCATCCTTGGCCATTAGCAAAACCTTGCCAAGGAGATTTCCCATGGAGAATCGACAAATTCAGCTGTCACTTTCTCACAGCATCTGCAGCAAGAGCTCTGGTTAAGAAGAGATATTTTTAGCCTGGAGGTACTTGGCCAACTGGCATGGGGCTCTCCCTGTTGCCTGAGGATATAAAAAGGAAAGTAGAGGTCCAGAGTTCCCAGTACCATCTGTGTTTTGGAAACTGTTTGCAGCTGATGTCCTCTGCAAGGAAAGAGTGCTCCTTTCCTTGTGAGCCAATGTCACGTCAGTCAAAACTGCCCCTTTTGAAAATTCATGCACAGTGCTCAGTGAATGTGTTCTGAGCCTTTCCAAGGGGTAAAATATATATCAAATAATATCCCACAGTACCCCAGGGAAATGGAAGAGAATGGAGCTGTGTTGGTATGCATTCTATTAGGTGTGCCTGGCATGCACAGTCATAGTTATAGAGACAGTCCCTGGATTCTTCCTTGCTTTTTGCTGCTTATTATTAACTTGGAGGAGAAATGCTCTAAGTGGCTCAGTAGTCAGAGACAGCTACTGCAGCCATCATCAGCTCCAAATCAATAATGGATACCATCCAGAGATGCTTCAGGATGAGAGGCATTTCACTTTCAGAAAACTGATTCTTGAAGTGAAGCAGCTGGCATTGTTAAAAAGACAATGAAACAGCAAAGTGAGGTGAAAAGTATTAAGAAAAGAGTGCTCATCAAAAAAGTTACTAGTCACTTCATTAAGAGGAAAAAATGAAAGGCCAGCTTCTTAACTGATTAGGGCCTGTGCATAAAATTTTTGGCCATAAAGGTCTCCCCTGCCCCAAATCCAGGGCCCAGGTTGAGTTGAGATGTGGGTTTCATTCAGTTCTATGCCAGATAACTGCAAGGTCAGGACTATGTTTCTGTACACACACAACAGGACAATGAGCTGCACCTCACTCATCACTCTGCATTTATGTGTCCTGATGGGGTGGAAGTTTTTCACTGTATATCTAAGAATTAAGGCTTTATCTTGATGAAAGCAGCAGCTCATCCAGTGAGTACAGCCCAAGGGCTGATCCAGTGGCTTTGCATCTGCCTGACTCAGAGAGGAGATCCAGGGACAGCCCCCAGATGGGATACTGGCCCTGGTCTGCCCTGTGCACCTCCAAGTAAGTCTCCTCAGGCTGTCATGGCATGAACAGACTTTCTGTCAAATGGGATAATATTATCTCCTTTGAATAGGAAAAATCTTTACCACATTTAGCAATGCTGGGTCACCTGCTCTTGCTCTTGGGAGCCTAAGGAAAAATTACTGTATACAAACAGCTCCAATAACTACTTTTGTAGATTCAGTAAACAGAGTGGTTAAAAATTATACCCTCAGTGAGTATCCAACAGTGTTGCCTTTTAAGACTGGAAATGAGTTCTGGATTGTCTGAGCAAAAACAGCTTTTAACTAACAGGATGGAGTCTAATGAGAGATCAATGTCTATTGTGGGAGAATTACCCTCCTCCCCAGGAAGCCAAAAGAGACATTTGCCACTGTGGGGAGTGCTGAGATTTGGGAAATAGGCAAGGGAAGAGAAAGAGGCTTGATTTTTGGTCATCAGCACCACACTAAAGCCCAACAGGAAACTGACTCCAAGACCAGACCTATTTCAGATCCTGATTTCAGCATTCAGCCATCCTGCAGGATCTTAAATTAAATGTACAGTGCATATTAACATAAAAGCTAATAAAACACAATGAAATCCAAACAATAATCACTCCTTAGGGAGTCTTCAGGAGCCTCCCTTGGCAGGCCTGAGACAGAATAGTCATGTCAGTGGGAGATGTGCCCTGAACATGCAGAGCCCTGCATGTGGCAGAGCAGCTGTAAAAGGGTGGGTGAAAAGGAGGAAAAGTCCAAAGTTGAGGAGTTTGTGACCCCACTGCAGTACTGCAAGCTCCAGGTATATAGAGCTAGATGTTTGCTAAAAGAAAAGATTCCTTCTCCTAGCCATTTTCATTAAAGCAAGACAGATGGAATTTGGAAGGCTCCAACCTGGCCATTGGATCTTTCTAAATGAAAGGACAGAAGCTTTGCAAGTAGAAAGTGTGTAAGTGCACCACATCTTGTATCAACACTGGGGAAGGATTCTGTAGAGAATCATCAGATTTTTCCAGCTGTGCAGGCAGCTGTAAATTACAGCCAAAGGCCAAATTTGTTATTGACTTAACTGGCCATTGGGTGAGATCACCAATTCCATCAATGAGTTATTGTGGTCAATTCTTCAGGTTACGAAGCTGTTTCTTCTTCTTAGGCATACAAAGAAATAAGCAATATAACCTTTGTCACACTGAGTAGCTCGTCAGTGAATAGGAAATACATGGGGAATAAATCTCCTGCAATGAGCTGTTTATGGGAGAAGAAAGGCACTGAATGTGCTTGTGTATGCAGAGGGTGATTGATAGGGAAACATGCACCCTTCTTCAAACTTCTTCTAGGATAACATACTTCAGACATGAAGTCACTAGAAGTTTTGCACTTAGCTGGGAAAATTCCTGAACATGGTGACCTGTTCAGCACTCATTGCAGGAATATAAAGGCAGGAGACTAAAATTCTTGTACAGCTTTAGGCTTGCCTTCCTCTAGGCTTGGCCTTTCTGCACCATCCTGGTTTACAGGCCCACCAGGGACAGCTAGGTTAATTGTTTTACAAATCAATTTTGGTGGGCTCAAGAAACTTGATTTTACTTTAAACAGAGAATCATGCTTTGCCAATGAAATGGGAACAGGGAGACAGATTTGGTGGCTGCTTAAAGTCTTTTCCAGTTCTGTCATCAAAGATTTGTTTGACCTGTCATATAGTCTTTGCCTCAAACTTTTAACACTACTCATGGGTCCAGGGGATCAGAGCACAGGGAAGTTGCTGCCTTTGGAAGATGTGCTATGGAGGAAGCAGGGCCTGCTCCAAGGTGTAATCAGAGCAGTGCTGTTTAACCAGCTAAAAACGGACTTTGGTCTGGATTTCTTGTCCTCACTGGGGCCGTAGGACATCAGGTTCTGGGGAAAAGATTTTGTCTGCCACATTCCTTCTGAGGAACCAGCAGTGCATGGCTACAAAGAGTGGCAGAAGGTTGTGCTCTTCTTGCAAGGTCATTTTTGTGTTCTGATTATCCACCTAAGTGCTTCCATGCCTTTCAGAAGAATGGCAGCCCAGCCATTTCCAGCCAGGTGAGTGACAATGGAATGCATCACCATTACCTGCTCATGTTCCTTGAGTAATTCTGCTCTATGAAGTGTTGGTAATGCTGCACTCACCTCCTTAGCACATTTGTTTCCAGCCCCCTACGTTAAGTGTATATTCAATTATGTCGGAAGAAAATCTCATTTTGAAACTGGAAACCTCCCTGTGCACAGCTTCTCTGCTGCTGACCTTCTTCAAAGTCATGCAGTCTGTGTCCTTTAGGGATTTATCCTCATCTGGAATTAATAACTTTCTTCCCAGAATAATCATATCTCTTGATGCTCATCATACAGTTCCTAAAAAAGTCCATCCACCCAGGTTTGGAGCCTTGTTCTAGGTTTGGAGCACCCACTGTGAAAGTCTTTTTGTCTCACAGCTGGCACCACTTTCAGCAGGAGATCACACTAGGGACTTCCTGATGTCGCTTCCAACCTGTAGTTTTCTCAAATTCCATTATTTTGTGCTTTATCTGGGGAAACCCAAATGGTGCATGGTCATATATGGGGAATGAGTTTAGCAGTTGCCAGCCATACTCCATGTAATTGTTTCTGCAGATCCCTCCAGCTTCTTACCACCTTTCAGTGTGGTTTGACTCAGATTTGTCAGGATGGCAACCAGCTCCAGACTGGGAATCATCCTGATAAAGTGGAAAAGCCTGATGGGAAAACAGAATTAATAAATCCAGCTAGACCCCTGTGCTGTATCACTTCCCTGACCTGAGCTATGGCATTGCCTAGTCTACCTCTTCCCTCCCAAGAAGTCCAAGAAATCTCTCTTAGATGGAGCAAGCTGTGCATTCCATGACACAGGTGATACCTGGAGATGAATCACCTAATGACTGTCCAAGGTGACCTCGGCTGGATCGAGGTGACTCTCCCCAGACTGCAGCAGGGGATCAGGAATTGGCAGCTGGCACAGGAAGGACACAGCCCTGTGTCAGAGTCCCACTGTCCCCAGGGCTCTCCCAGAAGCCACGCAGCAGTCCACATGTTCAAGGACAAGCAGGGGCTAGAATTGCTCATAGTTTCAGCGACAAGTAGAAGCTTCTTGCACCTCTTTTCCTAACTCTGCATTCACATTCATGTTATTTATAGCCCAGTTTCTTTCCTAGGGCTATCCACAAAACAGAAATGTCAGATTTTCATGCTGTCAGGAGGGAACTCAGCATCCCATTTTGGACTAAAGCATATATTAGCATCTAAGCCTGAAATCTTTGGCACTTGATTCGTCATGGCTGAGTTTCCTATACCCTGAATATTTCTAATTCAGGTTTCTAGGAGGAATTCCATCCTGTGAGTATCCCCTCGTAATGGAGGCATTATTTTGCACAACAAACTCATACATTCTTCACTTGGAGTTTTTGAGTTGGTTTGGGGTTTGTTGTTTTTTCGGGGTGGAGTGGGGGGAGGATGTGGTGGTTGTAAGATTTAGACCAGAAACTGCAAAGCAACACAAAAGATCAAAATTTGTAGTTTCCCACAGAATGGGGAAAGAAGAATGCAATAAAATCATAATTTAATCTTCTGTAAACAACTTTGTGGATAAATGCAATGAGATGTGTCCTGCATATGAATACTGCCAGGCAGCCCTTTATGGATCTTAAGCTTGTATTGATCTGTGCATCCATAAAAGCTCTTATTCGTCAGGCATAAGAGAACAGACTCTGTATGCATGACCACACATGCCAATGTCAATGGAGCTATAAAGCTGCACCCTCAGAAAAATAAATTGTAAGTCAGATTTTAGTTCAAAAGAATGGAAATCTGTGACATTAAGAATTAAAAATCAAAGTCTTCTGACCCAGATTAACTTTCTTTGCTCAATCACCCGTACATAACATGCTCTAAATCAGCTCCTGGAGATGTCCTTTTGCATGTTTTTCATGATTAATTGAATTAGCAATTGATTTGTATAATATGACTCACTTAGAAATAAAGACACACCAAACTGACAGCACGCACACCATTCAGGTAGCAACAAATCACAGGTCCTACAGTGAATCTCACCCCAGGCCTCCAGGGCAGTGCAGATCTGCTGTCTCTTCTGCAGAGCACAGCCTCCCAGAGTGGCTGTGCATGCTCTGTGTGTGTGCAAACCAAACCAACATGCACACACATGCCCTGCAAATGCACAAAGAGCTTCAGTCATTGCAGTGGAGATTTATTCTGTGCCTGATTTATGAATGCTCTGCTGAGCCCTGACTTGGGGCTTGTAGGGCTTGGAAAAAAGGTGTAGGGCTTAGAGAAAGCAACTAAAGATGGGTTGCTTTGAAGTCAGGGAGGGAGAGGGAAAGGTATCTAAAATTATTTATTTAAGGTTGGGGGTGGGTGTTTAGTGATCCCTGGCCTAGGGTTAGAGTTGGACTTCACCTTGTCCTGGGTTTGGGTCACATTTTGGTCTTTACCAGCAAGATTTAGGATTCAGACCCATAGGTTTATCTCAGGACAGAGCTGAAAAGGATGACTTGATGGGATAAAGGTCATGCAAGGTTATGTGGGGTTCTGCAAGTTCAAACTGGGTTAGTGCTGAGATATGCAGAGGGGGATAAAGCAGAATGAGGGTGACAGGAGCCCCCACAGACCCTGTGTTTGGAGTCAGTGATAAGGAGTGCAGAGCCAGCCAGGATGAGGTCAGGACAGCTGCACACACTTTGTTCTTCAGGCCATGAGCTTGGCTTTTAGGGTCTCCACAGAAAGACAAAGCTGAAGATGAGATGTTTGTCTGAGTTAAGGTCAAAACATGGCTGAGTGTGATCCTGGGATTACCTTTCTCCACAAGTGGCTGAGCTTTGCTGTTGCACTACAGCCCAGCCCCTGACAGGTAGCTCACAGCTGGGTGCATGGAGGGTGTCCAGTGGCACATGCCAGCCCACATTTTCCAGTTTCCAGCAGGCACCAGTAGTCTCCCAGCCCTCTTCCCAGGATGATTCTGGTTTTACCAGAATTGTGAATCCTTCCAAGGCGCTAAAAGCTATTGCAAGAGCCCTGGGCTGCCCGGCAAGGAGGATGGCTGACATCACTGGGAAGGGGTGACCTTTCCTTGGCCCAATTATTTTGATATTTAAAATGTGGATCCAGAAATAAGAGTTCATCATTTCCTCTGCTGGAGATCATTATGCAGTGAGAAATGGACAATACTGTGAATTATTATAAACTGGCACCAGACCGAGACTGCTCTTTTTTTTTCCCCTTTCTTTTTCTTTCCCAAGAAGCATCCCCATTCGTGTATTGAAGCAGCAGCTTTTCATGAGAAAATAACATTTTTATGCCTGTCAAAATTTCCTTTCATTTATGCCAAGAAGTCACGACTGATGCCATGTCTCCTTTTCTCCTGGGTGTGAATCTCTTTCCCAGCACCAGTTAAGTGGAGGGAAGAGTGAACTTTATCTTTCCTGTCAGCTTGGCTAGACGTTACTGGGAACGGGAACAGGCAAGATCCCATTTTCTTCCCTGTCATTTTAACTCTGCAAATCCTGATGTACCACAATGCTTGAATGGGTATTGTTCAATCCCAGGCTAAGCAACAGCCATTGCCAGGGGACTCAGGGTAGTTTCCCCTTCCACATTTAGGAAAAGCAGTTCTAACTTGTTAAAAATAATGTCCCCGTGGGTTAAAAGAATGGGGTTTATTCCTATACGCTACTGAAATATCTTCAAATCCACTTAAAAACTGCTTCTTCCCCCATTTCTCGGGCACATTCTTTGGATTGCAATTTTTAGGAGGCAGGCAGAGCTTTACTGACGTAAAGACCCTGGGATTTGGCTCGTCGGTCATCAATCTGCATAAACATGCAGCAACTATGTGGTCATTACCATAGTAATTCCCCCCTTTATAATTTCTCTGCTATACAGGCTGGGGGAAAGAGAATGATTTTGTTCTCTGCAGCTACATCATGACATTAAAGCAGTGTCCCTGCTGGCCTCGGGTCCTGCTTGAATGGAGCTGCTCAAGAAAGTTGTGTAGTGCTTTGTTTTGCTCAAAAATGCTGATATGCAGAAATAAAAACTGGCTTTGTGGGAAATGGTCAGTTTTGATGCATTTTTGAGCTTTTTATTCTCCCCTCCCTTTTTTCCCCCTTTACAGAAGGGGTTTTGAAACAGTGAATTAGCAGCAGCATATTAAAACAAAAAATATGCTCATTGCTCTTTCTGTCTTGAAAATTAATTACTCTAGTGAGACTAAAGTTATTTTAAAACTAGGAATGCTTCAAGTCAAAGGGAAATATTTCTGAGATGTGTACTGACTTTTTCAGATTTACATTTCTTGTGTATGTTTTGCTTTTTATGTCTTTTAACACTCTTTAGGCCTGGATTATTTTTTAATCCAAGAAAAATATAAAATATTGCAGGATGGGGAAATTACCTTCTGCTCAGCAAGACCCCACAGTGGATGTTTCAGTGCACATGACAAATGTTACAAAGCAAGTCACTGTTCTCATCTGTTCCTGGGGGACCTGGTACTAGTTTCTTATTGTTTTCATCTCTTCAGAAGACAAGTCATCAAGACTAAAAAACACATTTTGTTCTTTATGCTCAGGGAAAGGGGAAAGAAAAACCCTCGAAACCCACAAACTCAGGTTTGATTCATCTCTCAGCATTATTTTTATTTTTGGTCTATTGAACAAGGAGTGGAGTTTAAATCAAGTGCTGTGATCTGGTGCCAGCTACTGTTATGGGGCTGTAGAGGCTGTGTTAGAGAGTTCAGCAGTCACTGGGAAGACACTAACTCTGCTGTTATTATTTTTGCAGGTCAGGCCTGGGCAGAAAGAAAAACATAGATTTCGAATCGATCTCCTCGGAAGAAGTAGTAAAATGACATCTGTGCACCTTCAAGCTGAAGACTAACAGAATATCAATAACTGACATTGTACCAACTCTGAGCCAAATTCATCTCCCATGGACCAGGTGTGACTGAATCCATACCAGCACCACTGATCTGAATAAACCTCAGTCAGGGGACAATAAATTTGAATTTCTCCAAGCAGAAAAGAGACACTAGTGAAAAAAATAAACCCAGCAGCAAACATCAGTTTTTTGGTTGAAGTTCAAGGCCATTTGGAACACCTTTGCACTCTCAACCTGAGAAATCCTGCAGTATTTTTCTAGCAAGGCTTTTTTTTTTTGTGGTCTCCCCTCATGCACGTGCACACCTTCTCTCGGCCGGAGAGCACTCCCTGTGGGAGAGTCTGGGCTGGCAAAACTTCCCCACAAAAATCCTCCAGCTCACATCTTTGCTACAGGCTACACAAACAGCAGGTGAAAACATCGCTGTGCCGCAAAGATCTTCCTACCAGCTGGCAGATAATTTGCAGAGGGATTAACTCTTCAGGGCTCAGCGAGAATTTTGTTTTTCCTCAGGTGTTTTGAGTTTTCAGGGGCAGTCTGAGGTAATAGCTAAAAAAAGGAGCATTGGTTGGGAGTTTTTAGTAGGTACAATGTATTTAGGAGGTTGAAGGGTGTTTTTAGTTAGGCAACAGAAAAACTGTAAAATCCTCATTTGGATATAGGCAGCCAGGATAATTGCTTTGGTAACTCATTCCAGTATGGCTTTACTGGAGCAACTGGTTCCAGCTTTTAGAGCCTTATGGAGGAACTGATTTTTGGCCATGATCAGAATTAGCCCCCCAGGAAGGCTTTGCACGAGCACTCTGCTGTGTTACAGAAATGTCCTGTCCCTGTCCTGACCTGGTCCAAATTTTCAGTTTAGGAGAGGTATCAGGATCACAACAACAGGCAGCTGGCAATATCCCAGGTCTGGAAATGGGGTTGGTTCTTCTCACCTGACAAAAAGGGAAAGAGGAGTGTAATCAAGGAAGGTGTTGAGAAACTCCTGCATCTTCCTAATAACTATGTCTCCTGTTTTGATCCTCTGGATAGCCCACAGTTTCTGGGATTATCTTTGCTTTTAAACCAACCTTTGGTGATAACAGTGAAAACGCAGTAATTATGTGGGATCAGTCATTCTTAGTTTTGCTGGCAACCCACCTCGCTTTAATGTGCCCACTCTGCCTCACAAGCCAACTTCACACAAATCCCTGGAAGAAGTCAGTGCCAAATAATGCCTGTCAAATGTTGCTCCCCCATGAAGTTTCCAGGTTTGGAAACTGGTTTTCATCTGTTTGAAAGTAGGTTTTCATCTGTTGAAACCTTAGAGTCAGCACGAACTGCAAAGATCTCAAAAATTATAATGGGACTCGGAGAACAGCTTGGCCATTAGAGTCAAGAGCGAAGGTTATATTTAATTTGGCTGCTTAGCATAAAGCCAAGCATTTTGCAAATTCTATAAAGGTATCTTTTCTTTTATTTTCTTTTTTTTCCCCTCAGAGAGGTTGTGTCCCAGCCATCAGGAGCGAGGAGATTAATGCACATTCAACGCAAGCATCATGGGGTGCATGTCAGAGCAGGGCAGTCCTGTGGTGGTGGGACTCAGGGCTAATTAAAGCCCAACAATGTGTCCCCAATTCATACCGACACTAGAAACAGTGGCTGATAGGGAAATTCAGGCACAGCAGCTGCTCTTTTCACAGCAGTACAATAACTATCTCTTTAATGAGAAGGGGTGCGGGGGAGGGATGCAGCCCAAATAACAGCACCTGCCTGCTTATGCCACACCAAAAATCACAACAGCTAATCCTCCTTGCCTGTCATGTTAATTGTTGTGAAGCTCCTTTTGATATCAAACTATTTGTCCTTTGACTGAAATAAATCAGGTCTTAAGCACCACATTTATCTCGCTATGATACAGGAGCAGAGGTGAGCACTGTGGGGAGATTTATACAATGGGAGCAACGTACAGCACGCCGGGGTGATATTTATGGGCTCGAGATCTTTTCATCAGGAAAAGCAGTCTGTTGACATTGTTCACTACAAAGGAGAAGTTCAAATGCTGTATATTACACTACAGCCCTAACAGACCATTTGACATGAGCAGGAGGTAAACAAAGCAAGGGAGGGGGGAAAATGCCTGGCTGGCTTTCGCACACAGTGGTATTTTCAGCTGGTTCAGCAGGATATTTAAGATTTGTACACAACTCTGGGGCCCAGTAGCTTCTTTCAGACTGTTTGTACATTTGATGCCAGGGGGGTATTTAATGGTGTCTGCTGATGCTGGTTCGCGTTATGGAAAATGCCCTTCTGCAGAACCCATAGAGTGCACAGGCATTTTGGGCAGAGAGTAAGAAAGGTAAACTCACAAGGGCTGAAGTCATGCTGTCTCCTTGCTCTTCCCACCTGTTAGCTACTGTGTGAGATATTGGGAGAAGATGCTCAGAGAAATGTGCATGGAAAGGTCTTCCAGACTTCTAGTGCAGGGAGACTCGAGGGTGGGAATTGGGAAAATGCATCTTGAACATGTCTTACATGCATGTTTTGTCACACAGAGCATCACCTTTTCCTGAGGCTGATTAAAAACTCTTTTGGGGATCCCAGATGAAGGGCTGAACTCACCTCACTCAGGAGTTTGGATATTTTCCTGTTTATTTTTTCCACCAGGGCTCAGTTACTCCCTTTGGGGTTCTTCATCCCCCATGCAATTCCCTCCACAGAGGTCCTGTGCTAAGTTCTCCCGAGAGTTTGCAAGGATGCATCTGAAAGGAGAACCTGGATCCATGTGGGCAAAGGAGGGGATTATTTGCTGCAATTCCTCTTTGGCTGCAGGGACTGCAAGCACAGCAGGCACAAACCTGCCTAAGCTTCACTAAGCACCAGTAAAAGCTATTGAAAATTTTCCTATATTCTTTGGTGGAGGAAAAAAAAGCAGATAGCCTACAGTGACAGCATCATCCACAATCCAAGTAAATCCCGTTAATCTTTCACACCTCCTGACAAACACCTGTCCTCTATTTTTACTGCTCATGTTACTAATGGAAACCAAGCAGTTTAACTTTGTTTGTGAAAACGTGCTGCTCTGGAGTGTTGTTGCCAGGAAAAGAAATCTGTGACAGAGAAACGGAAAAAACAGCAACTCCCTTTCAAATCTGTTGGTATTACTGGGAGGACGAACTTGGGGCCTTTTGATGGGACAAGTCCAAGAGCAGTGTAGAAGGGTTTTACACAGTTGCATCTGCTGAGGGTGAAAGAGAATTTTTACTGAATAAATGAGGCTCCCTGGTCTCTTCAGTGGGGAGGTCTCTCTTTCTCCAGAGAATGGCTTATGGGTTTCAGTGGGGTCCTCCATGACCTCCCCAGATATGGACAGTGGTGGGGAGGCTCTACTGCCTCCCTCAAAGAGGGCTCTGAACTCCCACTCCTGAGCTGCTTTACAGAGTGATGCAAAATGAAGAGCAAGAATTATGTCTTCCAACAGACCTTAAGAAGGTTCCCAGGCACAAAAATCCCTTTATCCTCTATGGCTGTGCCTAAAAAAACACAAGCCAAGTTCTCTGGGCAGCATCAGATCTCCCTGCTCCATTTACCATGTCTCTTTGTCCTGAGGTCTTCCACATCCCCCTTGCCAGGAAGGAACCCACTTCACGGTGAAGCTGGAAAATGTTACCCATTTGCTTCAATTTACAAGGTGCACATAAAACTGTTTCTCAGGGAATCCAATCTTTAGGGGATTCACTGAAATGGACTTTACTATGTGGCACACAGTCCCAGAGCAAGGCAGTAAACAAGGCATTTATTTTTGGGATGATCTCACCCCATTTAAAGCCAAGGACTTATTTCTGTTCTTTGAGATTGGTTGTTTGCGATGGTTGTGCTCTTGGCTCTATCTCTTCTCCTGAGCCTGGGCTACATCAGGGTTCCCTCAGCCTGGTTTTGGACAAGAGCAACATGATTGTGAGCAAAGTCAATACCTTACTTATTTATATGTCTGCCAACCAGCTCCCTCTTCCTAATAAATCCTGAAACCCAGGATTTTAATCAGATCGCCCAGTGCAGCAGAGGTCCCAGTGATTTTACACTCCATTTCTCATGAAAATAAGCAGCCACCACAGGAGAGGAGAACCTGTTAGCACCATCACCAAAGGGAAGCGTGAGCCATGCGCTTAATTAGACACAAGGGAATCTGTAGCAGGGAACATGTCCCAACAGCTGGAAAACCTTCACTCGTGGCTTGTAGCCTTATTAGACAGCAGAGAGTCCGTGCAGGAGGCAGACACGCATAAACGAGCAGGATTTGTTGTGTACTGCTCCTGCAACTGCTTGTTCCACAGCCCAGCCCAGCTGCCTTCAGCATTGCATAAAAATTAAGGTTTTGGATTAAAAGCACATATATTTTTGCAATCATGTTAATCATTGTAATATGCAGTGAAAACGTGCCCATCCTTTACTGAGGGCATTTGCTGTGCCATGTGTGTGGCACAAGGTGATGTGCACCACTCCTGACTGCAGACCCTGAACGGAGTTAACACTCAGGTCCCACGCCTGACTCCAGGTGTCCATGGAACACCCTTTGCTGCAGGCAGGGAGAATAACTTCGGAGAGACACCTCTCCCTGATGGCTGTAGGCAGGTGGGTTTCACCTCCAGCCAACGCAGCTCCTCAGATGGAGCTGGGAAGTTTGTTACAAACAGGGCTGCACCATCAGTAATGGAGCACGCTCTGCTCCCAGGGCGGCTTCTCACCTCAGTGCATGGCATTGCAAGTGTGGAGAAAGCTGTGATTTATTTTCCATTAAGTTTGCTTGCTTCTGGGGGCTTTCTTTTGAATACAACTTATATGAGGTTTGGAGACTGTTGGTTTTGCTCTTCTGTCTTTAAGAGGGTTTCTGTGAGGATTGCTAAGGCTGTGTTCACAGTGGCAGGGAGTTTGAACTTTTATTTCTTAATGATGTTCTTTCTGGCTGCTGGACTTCCTGGCTTTGCTATTTGCTTTCTGTTGTTGTTTCTGTTAAAACTTGCAATTAAGAGCCTTGCTACATGAAAAGAAATCTATGATACTGTCGTGTTTTGAGACTACCCAATTCTCACAAGCGAGAGAGGAGAAAAGGGACTTTATTGTTTTGAATTCCATATATATAGAGTCTACAGAAGTGCCCCAGATTGGTCAGCCCGAGACCTCCCCCTAGCACAATTGGCCAGCCCGAACTGACCCAATCCGGAGAAACTGTTTGCAAAACATCCAAACTTTATCTTGTTTATGAAATATAGCAAGATGTTCCCACGGGAAGAACCTGTGCTAGCCACATGATACCAGCACTGTAACCTGGGCTGGGTCACTGGAACATATCCATCTGTCCATGCCCATCAGCATTTTCTAGGACAAAGTCACCCATTTGCGTTATTTCTACTCCTTCCCCTTTGAAGGAGCCTCTCTGCTCCCTCATTAATTTTTGTTCAGTGTCACCAGCAGGTCTAATCTCTCATCAATATGCAGAAATTCACCCCCTTCCCCACCCGACTCCCTGCAGGGCTGGAGGAGCCGTACCTGCAGCCCACCCGTGCGCCAGGGGCTGCTTCACCTCCCACGTGTCTGCAAAGGTTTCATCGCTGTTTACAAACATGTTAGATTTGCCCGACAGTCCCTGCTCTGCTTTTCATGTTCTGTGCATGGCAAATAGCGCTGATCTGCGCCTTGATCTGTAGTCAGCAAAATCACTTGCTTGCATTTGCTACATCAAAGCAGGGAGGGGAGGGGGGAGAAGCCATCTGGTGAATTAGCTCTAATAAAAATAAAAGGGGTCTCTTTGCATAATAGAGTATTAGGGGATGATACTGTGGGGTTGTTGGGACAAATGGCTCTAAAGGGTTTTGACAGCTCACAGGCATCTTGGCTTATGTTGCAATATAAACATCATGAAAGCAGAGCTCCATTAGTTGGTGGCAACTTGTCTATTGATTGCAATGAGGCCGTGATTTCTTCGCCATATAAACGTCTTGGTCAGCTGAATCTCATTACAACAATGTGCAAAGCATTTATTCAATATGCTTGTGCTTCATGGCTTGTTCGTTTCTTCTGCTGTTCCTATAAAGTTGCTTTAGCATTTCCACTGTTCGTTGCTCACACAAGTTGTTCTGCTGCTTGGGATCTTTTGGTGGCACATAGGGGCTTTTTTAAGATGCATAAAAGCTGGTCCTTATCTGATACTTGTTTAATTTCTCTTTGCAGGAGAGCAGTTTTCCTGGGGATGAAGGGGATTATCCTTGAAGGAAACAGGGCACAAATGGGCCACAGCTATACCCCAGTCAATGGTAGAAATTAGCCCTGTTCAATTCAAAATGGTGGTTTCTAATACCCACATTTTATGGGACAGTCTGGATAAAAGAAGATTATACTTGAGCATACACAGACAAGGATGACATGCAGGCAGTGGGATTTTATTTTTAAAGTAGGTACAGTTTGGAGGCAGCTGGCATCATCTCAGATTTCATTTGGAAACTATCTGCTCCAATTTGCTCTACACAGAAAAGAGATTAGGATTCTATTTTTGTTTGGTTCTGGTCAGGCCTTTCTCTTCCACCACGCACACATCAAGACAAAGGATCTCACACGTACACACCTGCCCACATGAGTTAGCCTCTAATTTCAAATGTATTTAAGGGTCAGGCTCTGCTAAAGAGTCAACACATATCCATGGTTTGGTGGATAAACAGGAGATTGATTGGCTGGAAGAGACTTTCACTGATGGGGAAATAGCTGCAGGTGCCCTGCTGCAGGGAAAGCATACCTGAAAACACAGCTGATGAGTGGTTACAGCAGATCTTGCCGGAGGTGAAGTCCTAATTCTGTTTTCTGCTGAGTTACTCATGCAGTGGAAAGTAACTGCAGCCGTGTTCCTTTGCAGGATTTATCTGTTTTTCAGTTGTACATGGTCCCCACTATGCCATGCATCATGGTAGATACAGATCTAAAGATGACCTATGTCCAGAGATCTCCTCATCCACATGGACAGGATTGTAGCTAGGCAAGGAAAAACAGAGAAAAATATTTACTGCCAGCTGTTGGTGGCAATCCAGGGCAAGCAGAACCACTGTGGGGTGGCTGTGCTGTGGTACACTGTGTGTGTTCACAATAGTCTTGGCCAGAAGGGGCCTCTCAAGGTCTCTACTCCAGCCTCCCACCTGGAAGAGGACTGTGGCCAGCACTGGATCAAGTTAGCCATGGCTTCTAGCAGAGCTATGAAAAACTCCAAGGACAGAGGCTGCAGCAGGCTGCTCCAGGGCTGCAGCACCCTTCTTGCGAAGCATTTTCTCCATCTGTCCACCCTGAACATCCCAAGCCACAGTCCAGGCCATTGCTCTGTGTTTGAGCAATGGCCTTTTTTGTTGATTGATTTCCTTTTTGCTGTAACCATGTTTGCTGTAGGCTGCTATGAGCTTAGTCCTTAGCCTCCTCTTGGTCAGGAGCACTAAGTCCAGCTGCCTTGTATCTCCTCATGGGGACTAAGGTCCATCTCCACAGGACCCTCTCAAGCCTCCTTGAACTAGGACAGCTGAACTGGGCATAATATTCCATATGAATTCTAAGCAGAGGGTGGAGGAAGCTGGTAGCCACACTCCAGCTAACGTAGCCTGGTACACAGTTTGTCTTATCTGAGATGGCAGCGTGTGGCTGGCTGAAGTCTCATGTGGCAACCTCTGTCATTTTTGGCAGAGCTGCTGGCCAGGCAGACCTGTCACAGTCTGTACCCATGACTGGGGTTACTGCAGCCCTTGTGCAGAGCCTGCACGTCTCCTCATGGACTCCTGGCCTCTTCCTTTTATAGCTACAGCTATACATAGAGATCTGTACATATGTGTGCAGGAGAACAGCTATATGAGGAATAGAAAACCCACTGGGACTGAGGAAGTAAAATCCAAGGGGATACATGAAATAAAAAGGTGCTGTGGCAATAGCTATTGTGCAACTGAAATTGTCCTTATGAGTGAGAGGACACATTAATTAAATGATCCAGAACTGCTGCAAAAGAGCTGAGCTGTAAAAGTGCTGGTGTTTCCAATATAGAGAGACTTAAAACTTCCCAACACCTGTAATTAAGTTTGTGTCAACATCCTTTCCCTTAACTTCACCCTACCCAAGAGCAGACCTGGCTCCTTACTCGGTCAAGCTGTAACCATCAGCAATCCAGAATCCTTCAGCCTCTCCAGTGCAGCTCAGCTGGTTTCTTACTCAGCACCACAGCTGGGCTGCTCCCAGCAGCTGCAGCAAAGAGCAGAGGAGGGCTGCTGATGGTGTTATGTCACTGCAGATCCAACAGGAGATGAAGGAAAGCTCCTCCTGCCCAGCTCAGCTCCTCCAGGGGAGGGTGTGGTGGCTGCGATGGTTTCTGGACATAGTCAGGTAAGCAGGTGATTTAGGGCAATAAAATACCCATGAAGTTTGGAGACCTGAATTCACCAAGTCATTTTGGACTCCCCCTCCTGACAGCCTGTTGCCAAAATTGGGTACATCCCACCTGTGAGCACCTGATGTGCAGCCAGGGCAGGCACTGTGGGATGGTGCAGGCTGAAGGACAGAGCCCTTAATCCCTTTGTCTCACTGTAAATGTTTAGATACTCAAGGCTATTGATTTCTCTGCTAATCATCTGCAACCAAGATTGTGCTCTCTTCAAGCAGTGCCTCCCTTTTAAGCAGTGGGCAGGTCAAACATCTGCTACAAGCAGCTGAATTGCATCATAATGACTTTTTTTAGATATATTGCAAACTTTTAAGTCTCCAGCCTCTTTGTCTCAGTGCTGCTGCTCACCAGTGCTTTCACTAAGGGGCAGATATTGTTTCATATTGTTTCTCTGGCTCAGGAATTACATTAATAATTGCTGAACAGAGTCAGTCCTATGGGAGGAAACAGCATTTGGCTCTAATAGGAACCAACTATCAGTGTGAGAGCACTGAAGGAGGGAAAAAGGGGCAGGAAGCACAAAGCAAGCACAGATCTCTCCTTTCCCTTACAATATTGGTTGGGTTTCAAGATTTTTCCAGTTCAAGTTCTCCTAAAACATAGCACCCAACAGCTTTTCAAAAGCAAAAAGACACAATCTGCTCCAACAACACCATTTCTAGAAGCACTGAGCACGGGGGGAGGTAATTTCCTTGTGACAGAGCTGTCAACAAAGCAGCTGTTTGTAACATCACAGCTTGGCAAACCTCCTCCTATTTAAGTGCTTTCCCTTTTGGCTTTGCTCTGTACTTCCCAGCTTCAGAATGCTAGAATGAAAACTTCCCTGGTGCTGGAGTGCTGTTTTGAATGGGGATGAAAGGGGAGATGCTGCAGCAGAACAATTATCAGCCAGGTAATTACAGGTGGCCACGGGTGCAAGAGCCATGGTGGCACTGGACACTAAAGCTGGGAGAGGAAATTGGGTGATGGTCTGGGGTGGTGATGCCCAAAGGAGACCCCCAGGGCTGTCTGACAGGCATGAGGTGGGCTGCCCAGTAAATTTTAAAACCACATAAGAACTTCATATATTCTGCTAATACAAAGTGCTTGTGAATCATGGTGCATCTGGCTGGAAATGGGGATGAGAGGACTGCACATGGGATGCAAAAATGGGATGCATAAAGCTACTGCATTATGCAGACATGGTCTTGCATGATGCTGACCAGGTAGGAATTCAGACAATAGATGCTGCCATTCTCAACAAGTATTTTTTGCTGAGAGAGCAATCCTAGCATGTTTATCCTACATTTTGAGTTACCAAAATAAAATTCTAAAAGAGCTAGTCCTTCAGAAGACCCTGAGATGGAGGCTGGATGCAGCTTTAGCAAATCTTTTCCCTCCCATTCCCTGCATCCCAACATGTATCCATCCTCCACAGCCTCTTCACTTTCAGCTGCAGTTTCCAGAAGCAGCACCTTTGTGCCAACCCAGCACTCAGCTGTCAGATCCAGCAGGGCTCAGGTGCAGTGGGATGACCAAAAGCAGGACATAGGTGCTGCCCACCTAGTTTGGGATTCACCTCACCTAGCCTGGATCAAGCCACCCTCGCCTCCCCCCGCAGTTAGCCAAGAGAGACCGGCAGAGGCTGATCCGTCTCGCTCCAGAGCAGATGTCAGGAGGAGATCAGGTGTATCACACCTTGGACGTGCCTGTTTTCCTTTCAGTGGGAAGGGATTGTGACAGCTCATCCCAGTGAGAGGCTTGCAGCCAGGGGGCTCAGCCTGACCCAGGGGCTCCCAGGGGCCTGCAGGCAGCCCAGATCCCTGATCTCTGCTGTGGAAGAACCAATATCATCCCATCAGCTCCCATTAGCACTGCCTGCTCCTGTTCCCAGCAGCACTCTGCCCTCAGCTATCAGGGACAAGTCTTTCCAGGGAGTCCAACACCTCCAGCAGGGCAGGGGTGACAGGAAATTGTCAGGACACAGCTTGAGCAATGCACAGAGACGTTCCAGCCTGGCAAAGTGCCTCCACAGGGGCTGCAATGCCTGGAGCAGTGACACCCTGCACTCCCCTCTGAAGGGTGCCTGGTGGCAGGGCAGTGGCACTGTGTGGTGCCAGTGAAATCATCCTGCCATGGGGCTGTCTGGGATTTTTGTCACTGTGAGCTGAAATCCTGCCTGCCCAGCAGCCTGCTAATGAACACCACCAGAGGGGCGTCACCTTCCCAAGGAAAGGCTAAGTGGCATGGCAAAATAAACCAACAGAAAGCATGGTAGAAACAGACTAGCCTTGCTTCCAGCTGAATCACAAGCCTCGGGCTGCTGTGTGGATCTGAAAGGTCGGATGGGCAGCTGTGCTGACACTTCCCTGGGAAGCCACCGCTGGCCTGTCACTCCACATATTTAGCTTTTTCTCACAAGCCAGGGTTTCTCCAGGACACACAAGCAGATTTCATCATTGTTTGAGAGTGAGACCATCAGGGTCAGGGGAGGCTGTGCTTCATGTGGACTGGTTTGAACCCTTGCTAGACACACCAATACTGAGAATAGGGCATCTTTTCCCAGTTATTGCTGCACCATTTGTAAGTCCTGAGGTGTACACTAAAGCTAATGAGATCAGGCTTGTCTGAAGCCACTCACTGTTCCTGTCCTGCAGGAAATAGCCTCCTGAGTGCAGAGACAGTGCTGGCAGCTGGCAAGGTGTGCTTGACTCCAGGACCAGCGGTGTCCTTGCCTTCTCAGCATCCAGACCTTGGCCACCAGTCCCTGGGGTAGAGTCAACAGCCTGGAAACACATTTTCTCTGTAACTCCTGAAAATGGGTCTGGATAGCATGGTTTTCCACACCAAGCAGTACAAATACCATGTATGATGAGGTCTAAAGGAGCTCTCTGCACAGAGGTTCCACTCCCAAATTCCCTGCCAGGCTGGGGGTGGTGGCAGAGTCCCTTTCCCAGGGACATCCCACAGATATTTGCTTGCAGCATCTTACCCAGATGTAGGTGAGCACTGTGATGGGTTTAGCCTGGCTGGAGGCCAGGTCCCCATCAAAGCTGATCTGTCACTCCCCTCCTCAGCTGGGGAGAGGAAATACAACAAAAGACTTACAGGTAGAAATAAGGGCAGGGAAGCCACTCACCAGTTACCATCGCAGGCAAAACAGACTCAGCCTGGGGAAAAATTAGCTTATTGCCAATCAAATCAGCACAGGATAATGAGAAATAAAACTGGAATTTTGAAATACCTTTCTCCCCCTCTCCTTCTTAATCCAGGCTTAACTTTATTTCTAAATTCTCTACATCCTCCCCCACAGCAGCACAGGGGGACAGGGAATGGGGGCTGCAGTCAGCTCATCACACACTTTCTCTGATGCTTCTTCCTCCTCACACCATTCCTAGCACCAGGGTGGGGTCTCTCCCACAGGAGAGAGTCCTCCATGAGCTTCTCACACATGAGTTCTTCCCACAGGCTGCAGTTATTCGTGAACTGTTCCAATGTGGGTCCCTTCCATGGGGTCACAAGTCCTGCTAGCAAACCTGCTTCAGCATGGGTTTCCCACAGGGTTACAGATTTCTTTGGGTATCCCCTGCTCCAGCATGGGGTCCTCCAAGGGCTGTGGGTGGATTTCTGCACCCCAGTGGTTCTCCATGGGCTGCAGGGCACAGCTGCCTCACCATGGGCTGCACCAGAATCTCTGCTCTGGCAGCTCCTCCCCTCCTGCTCCACTGACCCTGGGATCTGCAGAGCTGTTCCTCTTGTTCTCACTCCTCTCTCTGGCTGCAGTTGCCATTCATTGTTTGGGTTTTTTCTCCCCTTAAATACATTATTCCAGAGGTGCTGCCACAGCCATTGATGGGCTCAGCCTTGTCCTGCAGTGGGATCATCTTGGAGCAACCTGGCATTGGCCCTGTTGGACATGGGGGAAGCTTCCAGCATTTTCTCACAGAAGCCACCCCTGTAGCCCCCCTGTGTCAAAATCTTGCCATGCAATCCCAATACAAGCATTCAGCCCAGCAAAAATTGCTGATCTTTTTGGTGGTTTTAATAACTTCCATAGAAAGGACTCATAGAAATGGAAGGAAGCAAGTAAACAATCTGTTGAAGAACACAAACTTTCAAAAAGTCATTCATGCCATTAGCTCTTCATTTTTTCACTTCCTGTATTTAAGTGCCAATTGAACACATGTAGGAAAAATCAGCCTGCCATGCTTGGTTTCTGGCACTGTTTATAACTGCCAGCTAATTGTATTGAATGATACATCTACTTGACGTATTTCATATTCAAATAAAAAACAGAAGACGATCATCATGAAAATGTCTTGAATGCGTCAGAGGAGTGTGAGAGGGATTAATTTATTAATATTTAATGAGTGATTTGAAAAGGTGAAGTGTCTAAAAATGAAAAGCGCTTTCATTTTTCATTTTTCTCGCTAAAAGTGAGAAGTCTGTTACTGATGAAAAATGCTGGATATATTTTATTTATGCACTTTGACTACACAACAGCCAGAAAAATACAAGTCCAAACAAGGATGAAGAGACAAACACTGCAATGGAGAATTTGTCTCATGAGACATGCCCTGGGTCCACTAAATGAACAGCTTTCCTCTCTGGGAGCTGTGTTCAGTGCCCCAGGGTGGGTTAAGCCTGGCAGGATCAGTGCTGGCCATGGGGTCAAGTCCCAGAGGCAGTGGTGGCACAGTGACAGCTCTGAGCTCTGTGCTGGGACATGGCCTTCCCTTCCCCTGAGTCTGATGGGAGATGTTTACACTTCACCCCTGCCCCCAGACTTGGACCTCTCCCAGCTCCTGCTCCCTCCCCTGGCTCACTGATTCACTGATGTGAGCACCTACATCCAGGCATTTGTTGCTCAGATTTGGGACTTACACAATGTCTTGGGTCAGGACCTCCACAAAGCTTTTTTGCTGCCAGGCACAGCTTTGAGCTGTTTTGTGTAGTGTAGGCTGAGAAGTCTGTGCTTTGCATGCCTTGATAATAAATACATATATAAAAATAGATCTGCGTGCACCTCATGTACCACAAACATTTGAACATAAATCAGATTGCCCACGGGCGATGCACTTAGCAAATGCACACCCATCTGAGGTGTGAGCAAGAAATAACCTTCAAAGCTATCAAAGGCTGCTGTTTGTTTGGGTTGGGAGGCCAAGTGAAGGCAAAACCTTCCCTCTGACTACCTTGCACTGTTTTTACTTTGATATAATCTCAGCTGCTCTTCTATCATCTTTTGCACATGCAAATACCTTCCCCACCTTGGTCTCTTTCAATTTCCATCTGGTTTCACTATGGGAAAATATTGGCAAAGACTTGATACATTTTCTTCCTTTCCTAAAGTCTCCCGACAAATTTTTATAAAGAAAACTACAGAGTACACAGAAAAAAAACATTAATCTTGAACAAAAAAAAAGACTTCATATTGAATTAAATGGTTGAAATTAGCACAAACATAGGGGTTATCAGTGTGTTCATTGCTTATCTCTTGAATGTAGTGATGATAAGGGTCGAGCATCCACATGGGATGGAGGTGAAGTCTCTTAACCCTCCCAGCTGATCCAAGCACCTCTTGCCTCCTGTCCTAAATATAGCTTCCTCTTTCCCCAAAAATACAGACTGACTGTGTTTCCTGCAGTAAAAAAAGCACTGTGACCAGGTGCCAGAAGTCTCCAAGCCATCCCACACAGAGGGGGACGGGAGGTTTGTACAGTTGTGAGCTCTGTGTCAAAGCAGCACCACTCTGGTTTTTATCCCACTGCACTCCCCTCCCTCACACAGCTCCCTGTGACAGCTCCCAGGCCAGGGATCAACTGTGGAAGAGAAAAGCAGTTTATTATTGCCAAGCAGTAGCTACTGTTAATACTGTATAATCACTTTTTCAGAGGGCAGAGGAGACTGAGGGACACCTCACTGCAGTCACAACTTGCTCTTGAGGGGAAAAGGAGGGGCAGACACTGATTCTTTCTCCATGGTGAGCAGGGACAGGACCTGAAGGAATGGCCTGAAGTTGTGCCAGGGGAGGGTTAAGTTGGATATTGGACACAGGTTCTTCACCCAGAGGGTGTTTGGGAACTGGAACAGCTCCCCAGGGAAGTGATCACAGCACTGAGCCTGACAGCAATAAAGAAGCATTCGGACAATGCTCTAGGCACCGGGTGTGACCCTTGAGGTGTCCTGTGCAAGGCCAGGAGCTGGACTTGATGATCCTTGTGGGTTCTTTCCAATTCAGCATATTCTGTGATTCTGTGACTGTGATGGGCTCAAGTTTGGTTTTGCTGTAGACTCCGAATTAGCTGGGACAAGATGCTTCTTCTAAACACTCTCACTTGTCTTAGCAGGGAGAAGAGCATCTCTTCTTTTTCCATTTTGATTTATTTTTATCATAAGAGTCAGAAGGTTATTAAATATGAGGGAAAAGTGCCTGACATGGAGCCTTTTGGTGTTAATATTGTCACTGTAAAAGAGCACACTTGCATGAATGTGTACAGTCTTAGACACACAGACAAGTATTTTATATGTGGTTTCCCGAAGGAAAAGCAGTCTTTGCTGAGCATCCTCACTGGAGAATAGGCTGTGACCTGAACCCAGCACAGAGGAAGAGAGGGAAAGAAGAGCTTCTTAGGGATAACAAGGGACCCTGCTGCTCCCAGGAGTACTCCCTGCCCTGGGAACTCACCTGCATCCTTACTTGGATGTCATTCCTACAACAGGAATTCATGTAGTTGGTGTCAACCCTCACATTCTCAAAATTGCAAGGTGCACTGGAATAATTCGGTCCTTCTTCATCACCTTTAAAACACAACTGAAAATGAGTTTTCTCATACCAGCTCAGCTCCTGGATAATATTTTTGTTGGGTTTGGGCTCCAGAACCTTCTTCATCATATATTCATTCATGCCACATATCACTGGGGCTCTGTTTCAACAACTACAGGTTCATTCCCTTTCCTCTAAACTTAGATGTGAACTCGCTATTACTCAAATACTCACTAAATGATATCACTTAATAGGTTCTCTTTGCCTCTACCACATTTCCATAACTTGTTCTTTAATCTTCCTTTGATCCTGAATACCAGAGAGATTTATGTGCAATTTATTCTTACGTTGTTGTACTTGTTTAATCTTTCATTTTCAGTTGGATTCATTTTCAAACAAGAGTGCTTGTTATAGGTTCAGATTATTGTTGACAGTTGGGACCTACCTGCTCTTTCTGAGACAGGTTTCCATCACTGTTTTATCTTTATCACTTTCCTCTCAGCATGCATTTAACTCAAGGGCTCCAATGATTCAGTGGAATTCCTTTCTGCCTCCAGATGGGGACTGGGGGTTTCCCTTTATTTGGCACATGTGTGATTGGACCTTCTTGCTCTAAAGGCAAAAAACATCCCTTTTCCATCTCAGGCAGTTGGCTGATGATCCATAACATCAGCTCCATCCCTTTCCCCATTGCTTTCATCAACGAACGCATCTCCCTTTTATTCATTTTTTGATTGTTTTCTTGCAGAGCAAGTTATCAACAAATTTGGTGCCTTAGGAACACCTCATCCTGGTAGGTTTAACAGATGATAGAGGATGTCTGAATCCATCTCTTGCCTGATTTAAAGCCTCCAGCTGCCCTCACTGTTGAACAATTTATTGAAAGAACCGATTTGCTCCCCAGGAAGATCTTTTCCATCTGTCCACCTGGTTCTTGAAACCAGAAGGAAGAAGAGCAGGCAGCTGGTCAGACCCACAATGTGATGCTGGCTGGATAACTCACTGAGGATGCCACAGAAGGTGATCCACGAGTGAACAGTTTCCCAGAGTTTATTTTGGATCAAAGGAAGGAGGTTGCCTTTGGGAAGAAGCTGTGGTAAATGAAGCAAAGACAGAGAAGCCCTCGACAGCTGAGATGGAGACAGCCCACACCTTTTTAAACTATATCATTCCCTAAAGAGCCTTAGGTCCTTAGGTTCGCTTTGATATCTGAGATCAGACTTTGCCATCAAAATAAGGCTCGTTAAAAAAAAACCAAAAACAAAAAACAAGAAACCTTCTAGCTCACTCAAGAGCAAATAATTTGTGAATATCACATGGTCCAAGACTTGCTGAACAGCCACCCTGTGGATTGATTGCCTTGTGATGGCTACCCTGAAAACCACGGTTCTGCACCCCCAGGTCACACACTGAGTCGGGGAAACTGAGGCAGGGCTGCAGAACAGCCTGGGCTGCAGGAGTCCCAGGCAGTGCCATTCCCTGCAGGGACACTCTGCAGGGGCACAGCCCTCCCAAGCACCTGCTGGACCCCATGGGCAGAGCCAGCACTGCCAGGTCTCTCAGCCACCCCATGTTGCCTTTGTGACTCACAGCTGCTATAAATACAGCTCAGTGAGATGGAGCTCCCTGGCAGCCTCAGAAGCCTGGTGAATCAACTCTTCAGCAACCTTGCTGATGCAGGAAATATGAAATGGGGTTTTTTGGGGGGAAAAAAAACTGAAAAGTGGAAATTCTCAGGAAAAAGAAACTGTCAGCATGAAGCTGAGTTGGAGGGAGTGTATTGGTAATTTAGGTACAAAAAGAAGTTTTGCAATACTCTCAGTTTATTTTTCCTGCACAGAATCTTGGTTTCTTGCAAAGAAAAATCACAAAGTGAGGCAACAAAAAAAAATTTTTTCTCTACATTGTAATGGCACCGTGAGGAAAAAAACATGGGAGAAAAAAGCCCATCTAATGTCTCATTAAAATAGATTTAATCTCATCTCAGACCACAGATGCTAAAATGATTTCATCATAATTGTATTGTTATGGAATGACTGTTCCATGTAATCTTCACTCTGAATTTCTCAGTGTTGTAATGTTTGATTATGAGGGGAAGGAGGCTCAGCATTAATTTTTCCATTCATCTTTGAAGAGGTGTAAGTAGGTAACAGAGAAAGGGATGTCTAATGGCAATACGTGCAACTTTTGTAAAGTTGGAGACATTTAAAAAAGCAATTTGGTAGCAGACTAGATGTTTTACAGCCTTTTAGTCTTTTATTTTGTTTTCCAAAGTTGAGAGAAAGGAAAAAAATTTAATCTTCCCTTTCAGACCTGCACTCCATTCCCTGCTCATCTGAGCTCCCGCAGAGCCTGCTGGGTGTCCCTGAGGGACCAGAGTGAGCTCACGGGAAAAGCCCAACAGGGCTCTCATCTGAGCTCAAATTAGGGCTTCACAGCCTATTCACAGTCCAGCTGCAGTCCCTGAAAAGACTTATCAGCTCTCACAAATGCAGATTTTTATTTAAAATAGGAAGGCAGCACTCTAGGGCACGGGAGCAGTGGGAGGAGGGGAGGATCACGTTCCTCTGGCTGTGGGGAGCACAAGGGGCTCACAGCACTCCAGCACAGTTGGATAACCTGGGAGTTGTGTTCATCTCTGGCTTGCTTTAGGCTGCTCTGGGGTTGGAGCATCCCTGAACAGGAATTGCAGCTCCTCCCCGAAATCCCATATCAGCACATCAGAGTGAAATCTGTCTGAAGATAACTGGGGAGCTAAAGGGCATTCAGCTGTGCTCCTCCTTATCTGGACTTGCACAGAGAGGCCAAACCAATGAGACCCTCGGTGTATAATTAAGTTGTTCTGTGAGCAGCAAAAACAATTAAACCTGGATTCCTAGAGATTTGCCTCTGGAGCCTCCCACAGAAAACCAGCAGATCTCCTCCTACAGCATCTTCTACACAGAAACTCCTTCCCAAGGGTCTCTCCTGACCACCTCCATGGCCTCTGCACTTCTTCCCCTTCAGCATGCCATGGTGATGCTCCCATTACGTGCTCTGCCTCGGCCTTTTGGGCAAAGCTCAGCACATGCAGCAGCCAGGAGCTCTGTGGGGACATCTGTGGGCATTGATTCAGCTCTCCATCCTCAATGCAGTCTCTGGTTTTTATGAAACTTGCAGGAATTTCATAGCTCCCTGACAAAGTTTGTTGGCACTGGCCAACAGCTTGAGAAAGGCAGGGGGCATGGGCAGTTCAGTGGCAGAACCTTTGTAGTCTCCAGGCCTCAGGCTAATAACCAAATTATCAGAGAAAAATCAACAGTTTCCCCAGGATGTGTGACTTGGACAGGAGTCAGGTGGGCCCAACCATGCTGTGAAGGAAGGGGAGGAAGGCATCCAGCTCTGGCACAGAGCAGCTTGTGGGTTTGTGCATTCCTACAGGGGCTTTGTACTGCCCTTTATCCCTCCTCACTGGTAAAGCCCTGTAACCAGCAGCACTTTGGAGCGCTGAACAATAAACACTCAAAATGGTGACAGAAGGAGAACAGCTTGATCAGAGCCTGCTGCTGCCACTAATCTGCCTGCTGCAACTTCTGTTGTTGCTATTTTGGCTGCTGCTTCTTCCATATTGTCTCTTGCAGTGTGTCCAAGAAAGCTGGGCTATTGATCCTGAACTCAGATGTAACAACCTCCAGACCCAGCAGGGAAACACCAGCACAGGGGTCAAGTGTGAAAAAAGTCCATTCCCAGGTACCTAATTTGGTTTCTGTTCAGGATAGTCCAGATCCACAGTGCCATGGTTTAACATGGTTCATGCAGAGCTAAAGCAAAGAAGTTCAGGTCACTACCTCATTTTCCAGGTTTTGAGGAGCTTTGCAAGGGGAGCAAAGCCCTCGCTACTTTCTCCCAGAGGCAATAGAAATTGTTCCTTACACTGATCTTTGCAAATCCACAAGCAACTTTGTACCTTAAAGTCAGGCTCTGCTCTGCCTTTCAAATACAGAAAGGGTTATGTTTTAACAAAAACACATTTCAGACAGCCCTGAATCAGCAAGGTCCTCAAAGCCTGCCACATGAAGATACCAGAGCTGGTTTTTTCTCTGCATTGCATTTTTTTACCACACTCCTCATATTTTCTCACAAAATATCTGCTTTCCCCTGTCCCTTTCCAGATCTCCATCACAAAACCCCTGACATGGACAACATGCACATCTGCTCTGGAGCTACAGTCATCTGTTGTTCTCTGTGAGGCCACAGTATGCATGGGGCCATTGTGCAGAGAAATGAGGCATTATTTGTGTGTCAGGAGCATTTTCTGCATGATTCCAGGGAACCACAAAATCCTTGGGGCTCCTTCAGCAGTGGCACCACCACAGCAGTGGATCCAGGAGGTTCTTTTCCTTGAGGAGGGGAAATAAACATCAGCAGTGATAAGCTTTGCTGAAAGGTATGTTCTAAGGAGTAATGAAAGGAACTGTTGCCCTCTGAGCCAGGAGACTGTATATAAAGGCAACTGTATTTTAAAGAGGCTTAACTTCCACAGTCCAGCAAGAGCAGCTGTAGGGAGCTCGCTGGTGTTTGGATGATAAATTTATTCCTCTACTCTTTCTGTTTGCATCTGTCAACCTTCACATTGTGCCACCACCATACTGCCCAGCAGAACCCTGTCAGGAACAAGCCTCAAAGGATGCATCAGAGACAGGCTCCAGCCTGGGAGAAAGCCCCATGGAGGTTTTTGGTGTTGGGAGGCTGGAGGAGGCACATCAGCAGTGAGACATCATATCCTGACAAGCTGTGATGGAGAGCAGGCAGCCACCAAGCTTTGGAGCAATGCAAAGGACAAACAGCTTGGGCCAGATGAAGCAAAAAGGTGTCACCAAGGAGCTGTGAAAAGGGAAGGGAGAGAATCTGTGGGGTAGGGAACAGAGAAAGCTTTGCAGAATGAATGTCTAAATTTGGAGGAAAGAGGGCAGAGATCCAAAGGTTTATTGACAGTTAAATAGTATTCTCCTCAGTTAATTAGTTTCATAGCTACTCTTAATAATATATCAAGTGAGCTGAAAAGCTTGCCAGAAATACTAGGAAGTGCATGGAAAATGTTACAAGCAGGCGCTGTCTTATTGGAAAACTACTGTGTTGTAAGTCTCCATCTGATAAATCCCTGTCATGCATCAGGTGAGCTGCACAGTGTGGGCCAGGGGAACTGCTTTGCATCATTTGGAAAGCATGGGGACACTTTTATGTCAAAAGTAAATGAGGGTCAGATGGTAGGATTCATGCCCAGGCGCTTGTGGAACTTGTCTCAAGACACATCTTCTCTCTTGAATCCTTCCCCAGGCTCATTCTTTATCAAGGAGGGTAATCTCTTGTGCCTACCCTGATTGTGTGGCTTTTAAACCAACATAATACTGATATTATGGTCAAGGCCTGTCCCAGGTGTGAGGTGTCTCACAAGATCTGAACTGTAATACCATCAGCAGTACCCAACCAGTGCCATCCAAATCATTAGTCATTCTGAAAATCTTGGCTCGTAGGGATGGTTTTGTCAGAGCGTTGCCATTTAAAAAGACAGAGAAGGAAACAATCTGTAAAAATGTATTTTGGGAATAGCTTATAGACACCCACCTTAGTCCTAAGTAAGGCTGATGGGGTAGTGCATCTCTGGGATAATTCACATTGTTCTGCAGCAAGAACTGCTGAGGTTCAAAAAGAGAAAGGTGGAGGACAAATTCCCAGAGTCAGGCATAACCTTCACTTCTCCAAGTGATTAGTGCTTTTCACTCAGGACCAACACTGGAGAATTACTCTGCAAATGTCATTTTCCTTTAATACTTTCCCAGCTGCCCATTCCTGGACACCTGCAGAGGGGAAATGTGTGGTGCTGACACACCATATGGCCACCACTGCTCCTCGCTGCTGCACATCAGCCGTGCAATGAAACCCAGCCTCAGGGCATTTTCCAGCAGGACTCTGCCTGATTTTTGTGCAACCCCACATCACATCTTGGGTTTCTCTGCTGCTCTTGCCTCGGGATCTGTAAGGGAACTGCTCACTGCAACAGACGAGTGACACTATAGAGACCCAGCAGATGATACGGTGTGATCGCAGTGGTTTCCAGCTGCCTGCACTGCATGACACTTACAGTCCTTCCACCTGGCTCTTTTCAGTCTGACCACTGCCTTTCCCTGCAAATCCTGGCACCTGATGCTGGCTTGGGGCAGGAGTGTCACCTCCCTCCCAGCAAATGTGACTCCAGCAATGCCATGGCCATAAAAAGGGAAACACTCCCTGTTTCACACCTTTATCACCCACAGGGTAAGAGAGGCTCAGAGCCATGTCACAGACAGCAGTTTGTATTTTTTTCAGTGCTTGGACTTGGGAAACACATTTTTCCTTTTCTATCCTGCCCAGGTAGAGGTGCCTCCACCCAAGGGGTGCTTGTGGCAAACACCCCCATCTTTGGGTTTAAAACAGGATAATAGGCATTGCCAGGCATCAAAGCCCAGCAACAGCTCAGGGAAGTCTCTTGGCCTCCCTGGCATCCCAGGAAGCCTGTCAGTGTGTCTGGGGCTGTCAGCACTCCTCTGACTCTGTCAGAAAGTGCAGTTGAAGGGTGGCCAAGGGGAGGGACAGTAGCCAACCCCCCTGCCCCAAATCCCCATCTCTGGAGCTGGCAGAGTGCCCTGACAGCCTTGCAGGATGGCAAGACCTGCTTGCCACGCTGGGGTGCGATTTGGTGATAGATTTGATAGAGCCTGAGATACCTGGGAGGCAGAGCAGAGCAGGGAGAGGGGAATTTCCCAGCGCTAATTATCGAGCAGTTGTTAGCCAGAGCGGCTCCCCCTGCCAAGGGATTAGGCAAAGCATTGTTTCTCACTCAATAAATCTTTACAACGAACGCTTAATTCTCCAGGCACCGTGTATGAAAATTAATCCCGATCCCTCCCTTCTTTTTTCTCATAATCAGAGGTGTTTCCCTGCCACCACTCCCCTCAACCCAGGGCTGTAATGACAATTCAGAGCCGGGGAAGGTGCTTTCCAGAGAGCTGGGCTGGTGGGGACAGCGAGGGGACAGTGACAGTGCCCCTCCAGAGACCCAGGACTTCTTGTCTCTGCCTCTCTGGATGCATCAAGAAGATGGCAAGGCTGTTTTCATTTTGAGTGATGTCATTAACTTTTGCTAATTAGCTGCTGAGCATGTTTTAAGTGTTCAGAAATGCTGAACGGGAGAGCCCTGGTGGGAATTTCAGTACAAGGAGGATTTCCTGGCTCTGCCATCAGTGCTGCACGAAGAGGAGCTGCAGGTTGCAGTACCAGTGCAGGGGGGAGGCTGTGGGCCAAAGGGACATGTCTTTCAAATCATGCTTTTAGCAGGAGCCACGTGTGAGCAGAGTCAAATCCAGCTGTGCTGTGGGACCTCAGGAATCTCCTCCCATTCCCGTAGGCTGGCAGTCCTGGGGAAGCAGAGAAGCTGTGCTTTCTCCCCAGTTCCCACTCTGAGGAGAAGGCAGGAGCTCAGGCTGGGTTTTAACCAGGAGAGAGGAGCAGGCCTTTGGGTTTTGCCCATTAATTTACCACATTATCCATGCAATCGAGCCTGCTGCTGCATAATTCCTGACAGTTCTCCAAGGGCTGGTGTATCTCAGAGCCAGACAAGAGCATCCTCCCCAATGCCATTTTTCACTCTGCTGGATTGCCTTCTCTCCAGCCTTCCTGCTCATCCTCTGGGACACAGAGAACCATGGATTGGTTTGGGTTGGAAGGGGCCTTATGGATTATCTCACCACAATCCCCTGCCGTGGACAGGGACACCTTCCACCAGCTCAGAGCCCCATCCATCCTGGCCTAGAACAGTGCCAGGGATGGGGCAGCCACAGCTTCTCTGTGAAACCTGTTCCAACAGCTTCTTTCTCCTCACCATCTGGAGGCTCCTGGTCCTTCCTTGCAGGGCTGCTGCCCATGCTGTGCTGCACAGTTTGCTCACGGGGTGTTTGCAGCTCTCCTGCATGCTGTTCCAGCATCACCTCTTCCAGCACCTCCATTTGCCATTCAAGAAAGAAGCACAGCAGTTTTTCCCCAGCCACACACCAGCGTTTCCACACAGCGACACCCTTGAGTCAGAGCACACAATCCTCCCTCAGCAGCGCTGGGACTGTCAATCTTCTCACACCTGCTAAGTGATAGAGTGCTTCTCCCAATTTACTTATCCATCATTTTTATTGAGAAATCTGCTCTAGTCCCACACAGTTATATGAGTTAATGGAAGGATGATTAGGGGATTCTGTGGGAACGAGCTGTGATTTCATGCACACTGGTGCAAAGCTGGGACTATACTGCACCATTTGCAGCACAGCTGCTCAGAGCAGGATTTAATCCCTTTTGCCATGAGTACCTAATTATTTGCATCCTCCTTTGCTTGTTTTTATAATTTTAAATATCGATGTATATTATTTTTAAAGCCATCTGGGTGTTTATTGCTGTGCTTCTGAGAAGGGAGAATTCTGTGCCAGTCTGTTCACATCTCAGAGAGCCTCTCTTCCTGATTAACTCTTCTGGTGCCAGTTCAATTCCCACTGTGTCATGGGCAGGTCACTGCTGCTTCCACCCCTGTAAAGACAGGGAACAAGCATTCTCCCACTCAGCAAAAACACTGCAGCACAGAAACAGAATAATTTCAAGGGCATGTGAAGGTAACAAAAGTGTGAAAGTTCTCCAGTGAGTCCTGTTTGACTAGGAGGTGAAGCTTGGGGGAGGACATCAATAAGCTTCTGAATGCCCCAAGTCCCAAAGCACTTCAGCACCACCTTAAAACATGTGTGAGAGCTTTCACAAAACACCTCTTATTAAAAGAATCGAGGGTTTACAGGTGCTCTTGACCTCTGAGGTTTAGCAAGAAGCAGCTTTTCCTCTGCAAAATAGAGATCTGTGTCTTTCTGGTCTGAGTACAGGTCAGGGGGGACTAATAAGTACTAAGAGGGGGTTGGGGTTTTGAACAGCATTGTGGGGGCTGCAGTGATGTCCCTGAGGCAGAGCCAGTTTAGTCTCAGCGAGGGCAGCTGCACAGTGCATGGGAAGTCCAGAGTCTAATTTACAAGACATTTTAGACGTGTGTGTTGAAAGGCACTGAGGGACATTCCCATTTCATCAGGCCTTGTGTGAGTGGAAGGCAGATAAATGCTCACTGGCTGAGAAGGGAATAGCATATCATCCCTGACGTCCTTAATCACCACCAGCCCTGGAAAAATACCTACAACAAGGCACCTGACAAGTATGTTTAGTGCACAATAAACATCAGCTGCTCCTTTCATACGTTCACTTGCTCTGCATTTCTGTTCCTCTGGTCTTGCTGGAGCAGAGCTAGGATTTTACCTCGGTGCTGATAAAGAAAACAGAGCTTTTGCCAGCTGCTGGCTGGACCTGGGGGCCAGGTGAGCAATTAGCAGGTCCCTCTCTAGTTGTCCTATATGTGCTACAGCAGGAGGAATTCAAGCTGGTTCAAGAACCTTTTAAACTACAGAGAGCAGCAGAGATGTGGAGAGCAAGATTTTCCCATGCACGACCCTCTGTCAAATCTGTCTCAGCCCAAGAGCTGCTGCTCCATGGCTTTGACATTCAAGTGGCTTGTTTAGTACATATATATCACAAAACCCCAGGAACTGAACTCTCTATAAATGACAATTGATGAAGCATTCAAGCTATATAAAGTACTGAAGCATTGTAAATACATTTTAAGGGGAGAAAAAATCTTTGAAATTCACTTTAAGCTTTCTTTTCAATTATTTATCATAGAATCTCAGCCCCATTAAAGTCAGGCTTAATGGGCTTGTTTATATATTACAGAAAACATTCTGCTTTAATTGCCTGCTGAAAGGCTCTTTCACTTGCCTCTCTCAGCCCTGCATCTCTTCTCTCCAGAAGGAGGGAGCCCAGCAAGGCAAGCTGTGGGCAAATCCCCTCCTCACCTCCATCCTGGGATGCTGAGTGGGGATGAAATTCACCCACTGAGATCAGTCTGCCACTGTGGAGGCTCCTTGGCTGGTGAATTTACCCCAGGGCTCCTTCCTGGTCAGATACTACATCAGGGGACCAGATCAAGGGGATGATTTCCCATAGATGCCTTATCTCCATGGGACTTATATCCATGTCTATTCCCATGGTACAGAATTACTTTGCCTGTGGCTTCTGTTTCTGAGATCCCTCTTTTTATCTCTTCTTACTGCTGGAAATGATCAAAGTCATTTCCATGAGGGCTGACACAGTGGGAAAACCATGGAACTTCAGATCTGGGGATCCCCCCAGCCCCATAGCAGCACTTTTTGGGGCACTGGGTGCTGGCTGTGTCCTCCTTCTGCTTAGCCACCAGCTGAAGAAGATGCATCATTAATTGAGGAAATTAGGTGCATCTTCACCTTCAGCAGCAACTAAAGGGAAGGGAAAAGGCTTCTGCTGGAATGCACTGGGAAAGTTCTGGAATAGCATAAATATCTGTGTGGGTAGGGAATGTCACTGTGGAAAGGAAAGGAAAGGAAAGGAAAGGAAAGGAAAGGAAAGGAAAGGAAAGGAAAGGAAAGGAAAGGAAAGGAAAGGAAAGGAAAGGAAAAAGAGGAAAGGAAAAGGAAAAATGGAAAAGGAAAGGGGGAAAAAAGAAAAGAGGGGAGAGGGGGAGGAGGGGGAGAGGGGAGAGGGGAGAGGGAGAGGAGAGGAGAGGAGAGGAGAGGAGAGGAGAGGAGAGGAGAGGAGAGGAGAGGAGAGGAGAGGAGAGGAGAGGAGAGGAGAGGAGAGGAGAGGAGAGGAGAGGAGAGGAGAGGAGAGGAGAGGAGAGGAGAGGAGAGGAGAGGAGAGGAGAGGAGAGGAGAGGAGAGGAGAGGAGAGGAGAGGAGCCGTTTCTGGTCCTGTTGACCAGAGCACCTTGTCTGACTTGCCTTGAGGGGAGAAGAGGGAGAATTCCTAACTAAAAGCATATTCCAAGCACAGAGACAAACATCCTTGTGTGCCACCACCAATATTGAAGTAATGAGTCCATACAAAGGCTGTTTGAAGGGGAAAAAAACCCACCAAATTTGCAGTTCCTTATTCTTAAGCCCATTTCAGCCCCATTGATTAGTTTAAAGATGGAGGAGTCAGTCCTCTGAAATCACTTCGGAGAAAAAGCACCACTTTCTTCAGAAGTTTGATACTCAGGTACCTAAAGTTTGGAAGAAAAAGGAGAGTTGATGTCATAATGACTTCTGGATTTTGTGCTGAAATTACATTTTTGGCGCCGCTAAATCCCATTGTGTGCTATGGAGGATATAATGTAATACTCATCAGAGGCAGGCAGCAGGGAGGTTTACTGGCACTAAAATCAATAGGCACTGAATAAAATGGCTCCAAATGGTTTAGGACCATGCACACATCTTCTTTTGTAAGCTTAAAACCATTTGGAGAGGCATTAATTCATTAAAGGCCTCCTGAAGAATGTCATCATACTGTGTAGTCCGTGCACATCAAGAGCATCAGAGATTGTGGCTTTTACTAAGGAGGCTGGAGAATATAATTCTTCCTGGAGTACAACAGACTTTAAAATATGGTGCACTTTGAGATCAAAACAATGTTTATAGCAACACAGTTACTAAATATTTTAACACGTACAATATAAAACATAATGCATCCTGGAATGTGTGCTTATGCTAGTGAAGTAGCCACTAGACTGTCAGATCCATTACAAACCACCATGCAGCGTTTCTGATTTGTTTTCATTTCCTCTAGCTGTTTTTTGTTCTTTTTCTTCTTTATTGATTGCATGATGTTATAAACTATTTTTAAGCAGGGGTACCAATCCAAAGCTCAATGTCTTTTAACATCTCACAGACATGCAATTAGCATGTTTGCCCTTATTCTTACTTTTCTATATGGTCATTTATTCTTCCACATAGATAAAGGGATTGAATCCCTTAGCTGGGAGGTGCAACATGTTTCCATTAAAAGGTAAGTAGCCTGCAAATAACTGGGGACCTCCTCATTGCCTCACCCTACACAAGCCTGAAGCTGAAAATGTCACTGTGACACAGAAGATAAAACTCAGAGCTTCTCGCTCTGAATACACTGCTTGATGGAAATCAAGGTGACTCAGGACTCTAACGTGGGCCATGGTCAGGGGAGCCACACTAAGGGATTGTCTGTCCTGGGGAGACCTTACAGGATCTTCCAGTACCTGAAGGGCCTGCAGAGAGCCAGAGAGGGACTTTTTGCAAGGACACAGAGTGATGGGATGAGGAATAATGACTTAAGATGAGGACAGGTTTAGATTAGGTATTAGGAAGAAATTCTTCCCAGTGAGGGTGGTGAGGCCCTGGCACAGGGTGCCCAGAGAAGCTGTGGCTGCCCCATCCCTGGGAGTGCTCAAAGCAAGGTTGGATGGGGTTTGGAGTATCCTGGTCTGCTGGAAGGTGTCCCTGCCCATGGCACGGGGTTGGAACGAGATGGTCTGTAAGGTCTCTTCCAACCCACACCATTCCATCAGTCCATGGGTCAATGCACAGCTGCAAATCAGACTGTGATGGGCCATTCCCTCACCTGGTACAAGGTGAGGGATCATCATCACCCTGTGGATAAGCAGTGGGACTATCCACTAACCCACAGCAGCGGGAGAATTGTCAGCCCAGTGGTGCCCTTTGCAGATTGCCCCCTGGATATAATTTTGGCTCTGAGCACTCCCTCCCACTTCATCTGTGGCCCATGTGCTGTGGGTTTGTGCAGCAGGAGCCCCAGAGAGGACAGGCTGTGCACACAGCTGGGGGAACGTGGCAGTGCTGGCAGGGAATGGGGAAACAGCTCTTCCCCAGGGATGTGCTCCATGGATCCCAGCAGCTCAGCACATGAGGGCTGCTTTGATGTCCAGGCTCTTCTCCTGGGGATACAATGCCACATGCAGGAGGGGACAGCCATGCTCCTCTACCCTGCCTGCCAAACCACAACAGAGAAGTTGACCATTAGTTTAAAGGCTTAAAATTAGTCTCTTCCTTTGAAACAGATGTATCCACCTAATGTTTCAGCATTAACTACAGGCATCTCTCTTCTGCAGCTTCTGAAGATCACAGCATCACCAGCATGAGGAGGGCAGGTTGGTTTCCCTGAGCCAAGTGCTGTGCTCTGCTGGGACACAGCTGGCTTCACACTGCCCTGCAAACTTCCTGCTCTGTGCCAGTTAATGAGATATCTTAGGGGCAGCAAGGCAGCAAGCAATCCAATTCCTTGTGGCTGTAAATCAGGAATCATGGGCATTGAATTCCACCAGCCACATCCCCTCTGCCCAGCTCTGAAATGCAGGAATGATGAGCATGAACAACAGCATATGGTGTGGTCAGAGGAGCCTGACAGCGAGGGTGATTCTCCATGATCAACCAGAGTTGGTTCCCAAGATGGCTTTTTCTGCCTTATTTTACACAGAATGCTGTTATCTTTCTAAAAACTAGGAAATTTGGCACAAGGACAATAAAATTTACTTATTTGACCAGGAAGGGTGGGTAAAACTGAAATGTGCAGTTTTGTCCTCATCACATATGTTCCACAGAGCCTTCTCAGGAAGACTTTGACAGAATCTAGGATAAATTTTCCTGTTGTTGCCAGATGGAGGAACTCATAAGAAAGGACATTTTGGCTCAATTCCATTTTACAAAAAGCTTATGCAAGGATCAGTTTGTACTCCTCCACAGACCAAAAAATATTTAGAGAAGATCTGTAGCTGTCCCATAAACATGTCCTTACACCTGCCTCTTTTTCACTGTTTTGTTTGTATTTTTTAATTTGCAAGAGCAAAATACACTCCCTAAGCCTGGAATTTGTGGGACTTGGCATCCCAGCAGCCTCACTGCAGCACCCAGGTCCAACTGCCCTTGCAAGGAGGGAAGGGTCCACAGAAAAACATAGGAAGCAAGAAACAGGGATGAGGAATCCCAGTTGAACCATCCTGCAGGTATAGGAGTGGCAGTGAGGAGAAAGGCTTGTTATCTGTGTGAAATTCCTGGGCATCTTCCAGCAATTGAAGTTCAAAGAAAACTACATTATTTGAGAAAGCTTTGAAAATATTCATTGAAAGCTACAAAAAAGTGCTACTCAAATTCCAGGGCCTTTTCCCTGTTAATTGAAATGCTAAATGAGTTTCTGCCTGTCCTGATTTTTCCACCATTTTACCTGTTAGCAGAAAAACATTATCCTCCATGGAATAAGCTTCAAGACATCCACAACCAAAGAAGAGTTGAAATTTCAGGATTTATTTCATAAATATTAATATTTACATACCTAATAGATTCTCTCTTTCCTTTGCAGAGTATATATTCAGATGTCTGAAAACACAGACATCTGCTGCAGAAAATCACTGCTGTTTTCTTTTTGTATAAATTAGATATTGGGTTGCTCTGTGTTTTCTGTGGGGCTGAAATCTCCCAGCTCCCACCAAGTCCAGCTGAACCCCGAGATGATATAAGAACATCACTGACCAGCCCATAGGGTGGGTGGATATTGGGATGAGCTGGTAGAGAGGACTATAAGGACTGCAAGATAATAGCTGGAAATGTGCTTCCATTCAAGGTGCAGAAATAAAAAAGTCCCCCATAAAAATATGTCTCACTCTCAGCACCTCTCCTTCCCACCTGCTGTGCACCAAGAGGCTGGAGCTTAAATTCTTGGGAGATGTCCAGAAGGCTCTCTGGTTTACCCATCCAGTGCTTGGGTAGCTGAATATTCACTATACCATAGCTGCTTTGGTGGAGTGTCAGAGGCTGGGGATACAGGGGAAGGTGTGTTCAGCCATTCCCTAATGGATGCTGGCTCTCACCTGGACAGCAAGGGAAGGTTTCCTCTCCTGATGCCACTGCAGGACACCTAGATGGGAGTAGTAGGATGCTCTGATGAGCCAGGAAACCAAGGTGCGTGTTTTCACTTCTCTTGCAAAAGAAGTCTCTGTCTCTGCTGGTTTCCCAAGTGATGATGCAGAGGAGGAACAGACACTGCAGAGTCACAGGTGTGTGCTAACAGCAAGTGCATTTTGAGGGAGCTCTCTATTGGTGTTTATCCCTGCTCTCACCTGGCCCTTTACACCCTTGTAGAGCCAGATCCTGCCCTAAATTGCCTTTGGCCCATGTCTGCTGCCTCCCAGTCGCTGGTCTTGAGGGTGCCTGGGAACATAAGCTGGATTTTAAGCACAGGCTCCAATTCCAGTGGGTGTAAGCACGAGCGAGCACAGGCTCAGCCACGCTGCTCCTGAGCTTCACCGGAGAAGTGTCTGCAGTCGGTCTCCTTGTGGAAAAGAAACTGCGCCATAACGTCTCATCTCATCTCAGGGGAAATGCAGAGCAATCAAGCCATTTAAGAATATATTTCAAGCTCTTCATAGCAGGTGTTAGATGCTGTTCTCCGGCTGCTGACAGGAAATGTGTGTGCAGCTCTCCTAGGTGCCACACTCAGAATAAGCTTCTTGAGGGCTTGCTGCTTAAAAAATTCCCCAAAGTGTAAATGGATCTCATAAAATCAGATAGTAAATTGTCTTATCTGCTTGTCCTGAAAGTGTTCAGCCAGCTGGGTCTTTCCTGCACATCAGAGCCAGCCAGCCAACACATCACAAGGCCATTGCGAAGAGACAATTCCAGGCTAGGAGCTCATCTTAGAAAATCTTTCTAAGGAGAAAACTGAGTTCAAAGTCCCATCAGATGAGAAAAAAAAAAATTAAAAGAGGAAATCAGCATTTCTACTGAGGCCATGTAAAAGCATTTCTCACAACTTCCCTTGCCATCCTGGCCATGGGAATTAGCAATCAGCACAACATAAACCAGCAGGTTGTGATGTATTCTCATGGAGGGAAGAAACTTCCCTCCACATCAACACTCAAACACTGCCCTCTGCTACTCATCACAGGGCAAAGAAAAGAAAAAAAACTGGAAAGAAGACCCAGCTAACCTTAAAGAGAATTTTAAAGCCCCCTTTCCACCCTGTTCCCAGAGTAAAGGTAATTGCATAACAAAAGCCTCTGCAAGGGAATGACAGCAGACGTGTGTGGTGGGAGAAGGGGTTTTGGCACTGTCCAGTCCAGGGCTGCTCACCAGCCCTTCCCCAGAACTCCCGCTGTGCTGGTGGGCTCTGACAGCCACCCTGGCTGGGAATGTCCCTGAGAATAGGAGCTGTCAGCACTGGGGATGGAGACACTGCAGAGGAAGGTGGGAGGGAGGGGACAGTGAAGGGGGTGACCCTGCAGGACATCTGTTGGGGCTCAGCACATATGGAGCCTTTGTTCCTCCTTGTGGAGGCACGAGCAAAACATCACCTTCTGCCACCTCCTATTGTGCCAGGGGCTGTGAGTGGCTCTGGGGACAGCTGCTGCCTCTGAGCTGCTCCTCGGGGGACACCACAAAGGACTCTGTCCCCATCCCCTGCCTGAGCCACTTCCCTCATCAATCAGCTGCAGTGAGCCAGGAGGGGTGATGGACACATTGGGTCTGGTTACCAGGGGACAGGGAAGCTGAAGTCTATTTTTGCTTCTGGGGGGTAAAAAAAAAAAAAAAAAAGGAAAAAAAAAGCTAAGGAAAAAATCTGGTGGGCTGCACCTTCTGCGAAAGGGAAAACCACCTTCCCTTTGAATATCTGTGAATTTGGAATAGGGATATTTAAAGATGTGGAGGAAAAAAGTAGTCATCCAGAGCTAATTATACAGCTGTTGAAAAGCCCAGTAAATATGTTACTCAGGGATATATAATACCTTTGATGTAGTTGTAATCCGACTGAAGTTATTATAGGTTTTCACAGCTGCAAAGCGATCCAGCTTAGGAAAGCTTTTTTTTTTTTTTTGCTTTTTTTTTTTTTTGTAATTTGCAGAAGCAGAAAAGAAATTCTGCTGCCAAAGCAAAATGAAGATCCTCATATAAACACAGTAACACCGCCTAAGAAAAATTATACTGGTACTGAGGAATATTAACCTGTCCTGAAGCCTAAAAGAGTTTACTGGATAATAAATTACATCAGTGACTCCAAAAGGCCTGTGTTTCAGACAGGCTCTTCTTTGAGACAATTAAAGCTTTAAATAAAAGTGTGACTTTGTGGTTGAGAATTCTCTGTTCCCTTCAAACTAGCAATAAGTCAAAGCTGTAAATGCTCTGAAAAAATATGTACTGAGGCATGAAATACAGGAAGGCTGCTAGTAAACCTCCAACAAGTTCATTTAAATTGATCATGGATGCAATAATATCAGAAGGCTTTGTAAATGGATGGGTTAAAAGCTGGAACTTTATTGCTGTTTTCATTCCCTAGGGCCCTGTGGTAAAACAAGTCTCCACGAGAGATCTCTAGGCACTGAATGAATTATTCACTCAGTTATGGGTCATTAAGTGAGGCTGGGCGGGGGCTGATGTCCATTATTACACATTATTACATTGTGGTGTATTAAAAAAGACTTATTTTGTGAAGATTGGCACGGGCATCCTCTCAGGATGCCTGGTCATTTCTGCCACAGCTTCTTCTGAGCTCCTTTGGCAGAGCAGAGAGGTTGTGCAGAGCTGCAGTACATAGGGCAAAGGAGGTTTGAGGTTAAAACCACAGGTAAAAGAGAGGAAACATTAAACATATTCAGATGCTAATTGCAGACATGGTTATGTTGGTTTTCAGCAGTTACTGCCCTGCAAGTGCTTTTTGTCACCTTCTGCATTTCCCCAGATGTGGCCCTCCCTGGGTGAGCATCTCCTGCCCCAGACACCTGTGACTGCCTTCCCTACACCTGCACAACTCATTTCCAGAGCTGGCCACTCTTGATTTCCTCTTAGATAAATCTGTCTACAGTTTTGCTGACTTTTAGTCACCTCTTGGTGATTTCTAAACCAAATTCAAAATAGACTAAAGTAAACTTTTTCCAATGATGAAGTTTTCCCATGCAACACTTCACCCTCTGTTGATAAAACTGGGGCAGCCTCTCTGCACTGTCCAGAAGTGCTGAAAGACAGTTTTGTCCTTGGTCTCAATTTCTCCTTGAGGAAAAAAAAAAAAAAAAGAAAAAGGAAAAAAAAAAAAGAAAAAGGAAAAAAAAAGAGGGTTTTTCCTGAGGTCAGGAAAGGAGTGAAGCTGCTCTTATCAAAGTAGTCCACATTTCTGGTGGGTGACAGGATTGTGGTGAGGACACAGCACTCTCTGGGGCTGGAAAGTCAGGACATCCCCTAATCCAGCTCTATCTTGTATGATCAGAGGCAGATATGTAAACATGTCCCTGTTTGAACACAGTCTCTATGGGAATGATTTAGCCAAACTTCTAATTTAAAACAGGGCAGAAAAATCAGTTTAAACTTCTGTGGCCTTTATAATCAAAAATAAAGGCTAGATTTTTGTTGACCTAAACATTTTGGTAGTTATCTTGATATCTTCATGTTGGTTTAATTGAAAAATGCCCTTACCAGTTTTAATTGACACTTTCTAAATGAGACATGATGGCTTTTCAGTTGAAATGACTTTCTGCTTAGAAATTCAAAAGAAAAACATTTCACAAATCCTCAAAAACAAATCAAAAAGGTGGTGAGTCCTAATGGATTTCCTCCCACTCTTTCAGAGCTGTCAGAAAAGCAACATGAAGAAATTGGGGAAAAGAAAAAAAAAAAAAGAAAAGGTTATTATCATGGCCACATTTCTTGCTGCTTACTCAAGCAAAATTCCCAGCAGTTCAAATCCCAAGACCCCCTTTCACTTTCCAGTCAGACAAAGAGTCATCCACTGAAGTTAATGAGAAAGCATCCGAGGTATGAGTGAAAACTGAGAAAGGACTCCAGGACTTGTCTTAATGACTTAAAAAGACCATACCCTGAGCAAGAAGGTATTTGTAATGAAATGTAAGCCCAAGATGCAGCAGAGGCAATTTAGCCTTCTATATTGCTTTTCTTACTATTGCTTTTTATTAATGTTATTGTTGATCTCGACATACACAACCAGTCTCAAGGGGTGAGGAGGCAATAGCTGCTCTCTAATGCAGTTTTTCATTTCTGAGCCCTCAGTTTGAGCCCTTCAGGACACTAATTATCCAAAGTTGTTATCATCTGACAGCTGTCCATGGCCTCTGCAGAATGAGGTGGTGGTGGCAGCCGTGCTCCCAGTGGGCATTTGTCAGCATTGTACAAACACTGCTGCAGATTGCCTGGGATTTTTGTTGGCAGGCCGATTGTTCATGGAAAGAAACTTATCTTCTCACTCCTAGCAGGAGCTGCTGCTCTTCACCTCTAAAAGGAAAGGATGGGTGGCTCAAGGGTGTGTCCTTCCAGTTTGGTGCTGTTGGCTCACTAGGAGAGCTTGTCCCTCCAGTGCTCATGCTGCAGGACATCAGCAGTGATCTTCTGGCTCCAAAGATGTCATTTGGACATGCTTCAGGTGTGCTGACTGGAGGTTAATTCTGTAGTTAGCACACTAACAGGCAAGGGGCACCTCTTGGCCATGGACTCTTTATGGACATTTCCATGTCCCCAGGACCCTTGTGTAGGACTTGAACCCATTTAGGCTGCTGTGATCCAATTATTGCATGGTCAGCTCACAGCTCAGCTCAGCAGGCAGGCAAGGCACTTACACTTCTTCTCTGCTCCATTCTAGCACTAACAAGAAACATCTTTCCTGCAACAGACTGGGGGATCATGGTGCTACAGACAGGCAGCAGCTTCAGAGGGAATGGGGCTGAAAGCAGCACTGCATCTCAGCCTCAATGCCAAAATTTCCCAGTATATCACTCCTCATATTTCACAGTTCACTAGGAATAGATTCACCAGACTTTCCTGCAGCAACTCTGGACAGGTCTCCCTGTGAATATGTGAGTGTAGATGGCTCCTGCTCCAGCTTAGCAGCAGCACAGGGACATATAGAACTCCCAGAACAATTGTCACCAGCAAGCAGCTGTAATGAGACTAAAACCTACAGGCAGCACCCAAAAAGAGAATATTCAACTGGTTTTTGTAGGGAAGAACTAACAAGACCCACTTTCCTTGGGTTTGTGTCTTCTGCCCTCTAGCCCACACAATGACAACTTCTTCCTCATAATCTCCATCCTCAGCAGTTCCAAGGTGCCATGTGCTGTCTGGCCAGGTGACTGCTGCCCTCCTGGTGCATGCTAGGAACTCCTGTCTTTATGTGAGGCTATAATTCAGAGGTGTGTCCTCCAACAGCTGCCAATTTTCGCTCAACTTCCAAGATTTCATTTATCTTTGAAATCTGAGGTGAGGCCATGCCTTTTCCTGAGTCACTGCCCCTGTGAGAGGGAGAATGAGAGATTTCCCAAAGCAGGAGAGGACAGGGATTCAAGGTAAATCCTGCAGGCTGATGCTTGGGGCATTCATCCACACAGCTGAGTCTCAGTCCTGCTCCCTGCCTTGGACATGTCTTCCAAATTTCATCCTGTTTTTGCTATGCAAACTCAGGAGTTGCATCACTCACAGGAGGTGCCCCAGCAGGCACGGTGAGGTTTAATCCCCTTTTTAGAACTATGCCTATGTGAAACAGCTGGAAATTAGAGCTGAGATTAGGAATTAATGTGGTTAAAATCCTTTTCCTAATGGCTGGTCATTAGGACATCATCCTCCCTCAGAAGGGAAGTGTGAGGATGAGTCTCAGTGGATCATCCAGGTTCTACAGCAGTGTAGAGCACACACAGATAAATGACATAAAATGAAGCAAGGTGAAATAAGTAATAATAAATCAGTAACTGCCTCCTCTTTCTGTAACACCTCTCCCACTTCATTAGATAGAATTTCACTGCTATGAATATGACAAACTGGGCCAAAAATTCCTGGCATAACTCAGTCATCCCACTAGCTTTGATGAGTAACTGAAGGAACACTAATTTTCTCCTTTTCTAGAATTTGAGCTGGAGGACTAAAATTCAAGAAAGGGAGCAAAAAAATACTGTGTAATATAGGAAGATTTATGTACATGTCTTAAGCAGATAATTCAGGCTGAATGATGTTTAAAAGTCTATTACAGACTTGCTTCCAGCAATGAAATAGCCTGTACTGCTATAAAATAGCTGCCCAGGGCACTTCAGTGATTTTGGTATTCTCTTTCTGGACTAGCCAGGGGAAATAGCTGAAGTGTCTGATAATGGAACCTTCTCCTTTTTATGCTGCTGGAACAGCTCTATGCTCTTAGCATGAGGCTGCTGGAGATGACTGAAACATGTATTTTTAAACATGCAATTGTTTTAAAAGTATCAGCTCTTCTCCACGCTGAGATATTGGGAGATTTGCATTAAGCTAATTGGTTACTGTGTATTTCTCAGGCCCACACTGAACCGGGTGTGATGGATAAAGCTCCTCTCAATCTGTCCATTTGTAACGAGCAGAAGCAATCGGAATTTCTTCTTCCCAGTCTGAAAATGCTGATTCAAGGAAACAAACTCTTTTGGCAGGAGCTCATGGCTTGGGAGAGACCTGTTGGGAAATGCCTTGGAGCTGCACAAAGGCACTGCTCTTGCACAGAGACCCAAAAAAGAGAGGGATGGGTTTATGGACTGGTGCCTGCTGCTGCCACATCTGCCTGGCCAGAGCCCCAGGTGTCACACACTGGAGAGGGCATTTTAATTTCCCTTTGGCCAGCTAATTCTGTGAGAAGGAGCAGACATCACCGAAAACCAAAATTATGTTGCAGCACACCAATCTGTCACAAACTAGTACGTATTTTATTTCTGCATAGAAAGAGAAAACACTGAAGACGGCAGAAATGTCCCATGGCATGGGAACATCATTTTCCACTCAGCTCAGATAAAGGGCTTTTAAAAGCCAGTGCTGTTCTTGTCAGACATGGGCACCGAAACAAGCAAGAGATGTTCATTATTAACACCCTGAAGTCCAGAAACTCCAGAGACACGACAGAGAAGTTCTTGTCAGATATAAAAAGCAGGATAGCATTCAGCCATAGCCAAAGGAAACTTCATAAATTGAAACACTGGCATATAAAATGTATAGTGCAGGTGTTATTTAGAGACACCATTTTTAAAGGCCCTGTAAAAGCTCTGGCACAATTTTCTTACACGCAAGAAGTGGCATATCCAATTTTCTCCCTCCAGCTTTAGCACTTGGATTTTGTATAGATAACATTTGGATATGAAAAAACTGGAAGAGAAACTTCAAGCTTACCTTATAAAATCCAGAGTGTGGAAGAGACACACATAGAACTTCCCCACCATTTTTCCATTTTCCTGACTGAGCCCACGCCTTGAAAAGAAAAATAAATGGGAGGCCAGCAAGGCTGAAGAACATCTGTGTTTAACTGTTGGCTTTGGTCTCCAGCTCCATTTCCTTGCACACTTTTAAAAGCAATACCTGTGTTTAGTCTAATGGAAAGCGTCTGTCTGAAGGTGCTCACTGCTCCTATGAGCATTTTCACAGACACAGTGCTCAGCCCCATCTGGCTGGGTTGCTGATGATGTCATTTCTCACAGCAGAGACCAAAACACCATCAAGCAGACTTTTTTCATATCTCCTCCTTCAGTTTAAGGAAATGCAAGGTAGCAAATAGCAATCATGCTGCCCCTGCTGCGCTGTGAAAGGATTTCCAGGTTGGAGGTTTGTTTGTTTGGAAGGGAAGGCTTTTTGCCCTGACCTGGGAAATTGCCATCTGTAGGTAGGTTCAGTGAGGAGTTAAGACCACAGGCAGCAAATATTCAACTTTTTTAAGGACTTTATAGAGAGAGGACATTGGGCAGAAGACTGAAGTTGCACAGGCTGGTATGGGTTAAGAAAGAGACAAGAGTAAGCAGCAGCAGGGAGATAGGACTGTAAAACTTAAGGCCACTGTCAAAAAGTAAGTTTTTTCTTTCTCTGTCACCAATAAATGAAATACTCTGTAGTCTTCCCTTGGCCACTGATTGCTTGGGTTTTGTTTCAATAAATAACTTCTAGCAAAGGTAGATGACTTTTATGCATCTTTCCCTCAATTCTTCTCCAAAGGCACGGACTGCTGATGCTGTCCAGGGTCAGATGCATGCTGTTGCTTTCACAATGTACTTTCACATACTTGAGCCTTTATTTTGCAACTTGGGAGCTCTCAATCTGACTGAAGCTGCCAGGTTTCCCTGGCTGGACTACTGGGCACCAGGCTGCTGGCACATCTCGAGGTCTGGATGATGCAGAATCCTCTTTTCCCTGTCATGCAGTGTGGGGAATTGGCAGGAGAAAGTGGACAACTCTTTCTAGAGACTAAGATCACCTTAATCAAACATTCAAAAAGATGTGCAGAAAGCAGTGAATTGCTGCCTGATCTTAAATTTCTTTCACTGGTCATCCACCAGGTTTGACACCAGTGCTGAGCCCAGGCTCACTGTGTTCTGCCAACCTCCTGTGCTGGAGCAAGGCTGGAAAATGGGACTGTCTCTGGGAAAATCAACTCCTTCCAGGATATTTCAAAATAAACAGCCACCACTCTCAAAAACTGTCTGCCAGCTTTGAAAAGCATATGGCAAACAAGCCCAGGCAGAGACATGGAGGGGAGCAGGAGAAACAGCAACAAAGCAGTGCCTGCAACCACAAGCATCACACTGGAACCTACAGAGAAATCAGCTGTGGTGCAAAATGATCTTCCAGATCCTGCTACAGGTCAGACTCTGCAAACCTGCCCAAAACCAAACAATGCAAATCTCTGAAGGGGACTTTTTTTCCCTGATTAAATGGCCATTTTTCTCCTGTAACTGCTCCAGGGGTATTAGTGAATTCTGCATTGGTGAAAGATTCAACAGACTTTTAAAAAGGAAAAATGGGAGTTCTGTACTTGACAAGTCCACTTGAGGCTGGAAAGTTAGACATGTCTTTTTCTTCCTACACATATTTTCACCATTCTTCTATATTTTAAAACCCTTGAGTGATGTTTGAACACTCAGTCTTGCTTCAAGTAAATTGCTTATATTGTCTGTTCCCTATTCTTGCCATATGTACTCTGTAGAGGTTTCTCCAATTTCTTTCAGTCTTGTTTTCTGTCCTTTTAGCCTTAAAAAACACAAACCACAACCCCCCATCCAGTGTAATTAACAGTTGTTCTAGAGAAACCCTCAACTGTTTTTCTAAAATATGTTAATCTCTCCATCTACCAAGTTACCTTGTTTTTAGTGGAGAAATCATCCTCCATTAATATTGCATTAAAACACTGCTTCTCTTCATCAAGAGCTAAACTCTGTTCTCAGAAGTGCACACACAATGTTGCTGAAAGGAATGGTAGTTCCACACAGGAATCCAACAGCAACATCTGGCCCCAGATGTTTTATTTATTTGTAATTTAACATTGCATTATACAATATTCATAATTTTGCTGCTTTCCATTTCAATGACTGTTATTTGTATGGCTTTAAGAGGCTGCCTGAATGCGTTTTTAGTGCTCAAACAAGGAGAAATGAGCACACCAAAGCAAATCTGCACGTATTTTTGGAGGTTCAGAAACGTTCCTGACAAACTACACTCTCCTCAGTGGTGATGCTGAGAGATGATGAACCACCACAGTTCCAGGGGAAATCAGTTGTGAAAACACCTAGGGTCTATAGGAGAGCTGAGTTTCAAAAACCAAGGGAGGTCACAGGCAAGGGCAGGTTTTAGATTCTCAGAAAGAACGTGGCAAACTTGTGGCACAGATGGATGAGAGGACAGGTCCAGGGCAGTGTCCTTCCCTTCATGAGTCCATGTCCCTCTTCTCCCCTCCATGGCATCAGGCTTAAGGTGCAGACACAAAGTTCTGACATTGGAGCTGAGTGCATGATCTGGCTTTTCAGAGCTGGGAGAGTTTATAGAAACCCTAAAAAACAAGTAAAGCTGCCATCATTACTTGATTTTGATAATTTGTTAGGTTTAAGGCTTTTCTTTCTCCATGTTCAACTGCACTGGAGCCCTCATGACTGTTATCCTGGTTTTAGCTGGGAGAGAGTTGATTTTCTTCCTAATAGCTCATATTGTGTGGTGTTTTGGATTTAGTGTGAGAAAAATGTTGATAACAAATCAATATTTTAGCTATTGCTAAGTGCTGCTTACCCTCAGTCAAGGGCTTTTCAGCTAAAAGGCTGGAGGGGCACAGGAAGATGCAAGGGGACACAGCCAGGACAGATGACCCCAGCTGACCAAAGAGATATTCCATATCATATGAGGTCATGTTCCATACATAAACTGGGGGGAAAGCTGGCTGGAAGCCACTGGCCAGGAACTGGCTGGGCATCAATCAATGAGTGGTGAGCAATTTTTTATATCAAATTATTTTGTCATTATTATTATCATTATTATTATTATTTTCTTCCTTTTCTGGCTCATTATCTCAACCCAGGAATTACTTTTCCTTCTCACTTTTGCTCTTCTTATCCTCTCCCCCATCCCACTACAGGGTAGGGGGTGAGTGAATGTCTGTGTGGATCTTCATTGCTGAGTGGCATTAAACCATGACACCTGTAAAGTTAATCCCACTCATAAAACAGAAATCATTGTTAATATTTGCAAATCTTATTGCTGGAATGGAAATGGTGACCTGTGGGACCATCCCACTTTTCAAGCAATTGAAGCATTAAGATGTAATTTATGCACTTGAGAAGAAATTTCCATATCACAGAGAGTGCTTTGTTCCCTGTTATGTCTTATGAAGGGTGTAAGCAGTAAATGAAGCTACAAAGATCTGGATTATGTAAGAACTTGTTTTGACATGTATAGTGCATCTTATTTATAGTGATAGCCCAAATGTACTGATTTGATGCAACTGAACATCATGACAGAGTTGTCCAGGCCAAGAAAAAAGGCTAAAGAAAGATCATATGATCTTCATTTCATTATGCATCAAAATTCCAGATAGCTGTGACACTTAAGACAAGCTGTCCTATGCACTGAGATTAATTGGGGGGGGTTTGTAGTATTAATGTGAAAGATGGATTCTTGGGGAAGGGAGGGACAGAGGGAAAAGGGAGGGGAGGGGAGGGGAGGGAGGAGGGGGAGGGGAGGGAGGGAGGGAGGGAGGGAAGGAAGGAAGGAAGGAAGGAAGGAAGGAAGGAAGGAAGGAAGGAAGGAAGGAAGGAAGGAAGGAAGGAAGGAAGGAAGGAAGGAAAGGAAAGGAAAGGAAAGGAAAGGAAAGGAAGTCCTGGTGGGAATTAAACCTTTTCTGGCCAGACTCTTTCCTCCCCAGCTCTAACCAGGACCACAGCACCTCAAGGAGTGTAGGACTTGTTCTAATCACTTACTGTTACCAATGACTGCAGTTAGCTGGGCGTTGCTGTGCATTTCTCAAAAATCACACTAAGCAAAACCAGAAAAGAATGGATTAATCTTCAATCCCTCCCTTGAACACATTTCAAACCTTATCTAACATTTACCATAAGAGCTCTGGTTAGAATTATTGCAGACATGACTGTCTTTGATACATGTTTGATCCAACTCTATCCACAGACAAGAGGTTCCACCACTGAACCCCAAACTTTATAGATATGTCAGATGCTTTACTTAATTAGAGTCCATAATATATTCCACAAAGATAGTAATCAAAATACCAGGTGGTGATCCCCTGCTCAGCCACTTCTCCTATGAATCAAAAACAAATTATTCTTTTTTTCCCTTGTAGAAGAGTGTTGCTGAAAACAAAATACTAAATTTTGGTTTTAGGGCTCTCAAAAGACTAAGCAAGATATACTAGCTGTCTGAGGACAGAGAACTTTCTGTTCTTGGTGGAATTCTTGTTGGTTTAATTGGGCTTTGTTGAAAAAATATTATTTTAAAGGAGCAATGATAAGAGTGGGGGTGTGTTTTTATACACTCAGTTGCTGGTGTATTAGAAGTCTGTTGTAGAGTTAATGCCACATATATTTATTATTTTCTGTGATGTGTATTAACAGTATTTGGGTGTTTAAAAAATATACATGAGTATTAGTGTAACACAGATGTAACAAAGCAGAATACCAACATTTGCTCTCTTTGAGAGAGATTACAGTCTGGGCAGATGCAGGGTAAATTTTTACCACATCACAGCAAGCCAGGATTCAACCAAGAGCTTGGAAATTCTCCCACATTCCCATTTTCACAGGTCTTTTCAGTTTTCACCATCCCAGGCTCATAGAATCATAGAATTTCCTGTGTTCCAAGGGACCCACATGGATCATTGAGTCCAACTCCTGTCCCTGCACAGGACATCCTGAGACTCACACCCTGTGCCTGTCCAAAGCATTGTCCAAAGGCTTCTTGAGCTCTGTCAGGCTCGGTGCTGTGACCACTGCCCTGAGAGCTGTTCCAGTGCTCAAACACCCTTTGGGTAAAAAAACCTTTGCTAACATCCATCCTAAACACCTCATGACTCAGCTCCAGCCATTTCCTCAGGTCCTGTCACTGGCCATGAGGGTGAAGAGATTGGTACCTGCCCCTCTGCTGCCCCTCATGAGGATGTTGAAGACCCCAATGAGGTCTCCCCTCAGTCTCCTCCAGGCTGAGCAGAGAAGTCTTACCCAAACCCACTCTGCCAGTTTGAGTCATTTCCCCTTGTCCTATCACTACATGCCCTGTACAAAGTCCCTCTCCAGCTCTCTTGTAGCCACTTCAGGTACTGGAAGGTGCTGTAAGGTCTCCCTGAAGCCTTCTCTTCTCCAGATTGAACAATCCCAATGCTCTCAGCCTGTCTGCACATGTGCCCTGACACTGGGAGATGGCAGATGTCTTGCATAGGCAGCTCTCACTGCCCAAGGGCCAATATGAGGAAGACCCTTTGCTCCTGTGATTCCCAAAATGCAAGGTTCTGAGGGGTTCTTGGCAAGCAGCAAGCTTGAGTTCCAGTCCATATCCCTTGCAACCACTGACACTGAGAGTCTGGCTTGGATTTTATCCACAGACACAGGATAAACACCAAGGGCTTTCAAATCAAGAGAGGCAGACTGATTCCCATTCCTCCACAATAAGATCAGCAGTGCAGAATTGGAGAGTAAGCCTGAAACTTATGACTTTGTTCAGGCACAGAGCACTTCATCTTCCATCCACTCCACAGAGTCAAGAGGGAGCTCCATCATTGGTAAAACTATATCACTTTCAAGCTCATAACTTACCAAGTGATCTCTCTTACAGTCTTTTCCTAAACAGGGTAAATATCTTCCACTTCATACTGAGTCAAACCCCAGTTGTTAGCATGAACTGACCAACACGAAATAATCTAAAGAAACTGTTGCACGAAAGACATTGTAGGTTATACCTGTTATTTTGGCTTAATAAATCTTTCAACATGCATTGCAGTGAATAATGTCAGGCTCTTTCCCTGGGAACTTCACCTAATGTGATCCAAGCCCTACTAATCCTTCCTTTCCACAGAGAAAGTTCCTTGGTTCAGGCAGGCTGGATTTTCTGTCACCATCTTTCTTCTGGATGGTTGTTTCCCTCATCTTAAGGGCAGAGGAAAGGAAAGAACAACCACACAGTGTTATGAAAAGCAACCTGGCAAGGAGCTGTGCTCTTGTGTAATGTCTAACTGTTGTCAGCAGGCTACGGTTGAACCTGCCCAAGGAAATCAGAGCTATGAGTCCAGATTCCTCTGTCAGCATAAGCTTTTCATTCACACCTTGCTACAGGTCCTGACAGCTGCAGCTTCCTTGTCAGATTAAATGTATCAGGGCTCTGTGTTTTCAAAGGAAGTAAGTTAACAAAAAAAAAAAAAAAAAAAAGCTTATTAGAAAACATGCCAGTTACAAAAAGACCAGAATTGTTGTACTGATTCTGAAACCCGAATTGCATCTCATTAATACTGAGAGCAAAGGTGGGAAGGTGGGGAATCAGGAGCACCAAGCAAAGCAAGCAATCCTATGCCCTAGGAATGCAATGAAATCCATCGCACACAACAATAGTTGTTGTCTGTTTGCAGTTTTGTCAGCACAATCCCAGTGCTCTTCAAACACCCAGAGATTGTTCACTCTGCAAGAAAGGCAAACCCAAAGGGGATGCATTGCAAGCCTGTGGGTGGATGCTGAAGATGTGGGCACCTTCCTTCCCACAGAGCACAGCCTGGCCAGAGCAGGCAGAGGATGAAATCCTTTCCAAATGCTCTTTTCTGGCTGTGGGGCTGGCTCAGAGCTGTGCTGCAGAGCAACCCTCACTGCTCCATGCCTGAAGGCAAACAGGCTGCCTGTGTCCCATGGGGAATGCCCACAGCTCTGTGGTTCACCTGCAGCTCCTCCTGATGCCAATAAAATGTCAAGGTGGAACGTGAAGGCATTGTTATAGTGCAGGTTGTGCAGGTGTGCAGAAACAACATCTTTGGTTATGGATATCCCTCCTTTGTCTCATCTACCTAAAAAGCTGATGGGGCACTTGCACAACTCCTGTGGGTGGAAATCACTCCTGAGAATCATAACCTGGGAGTGACAATGTCTTTAAATATACGTTTCCTCTGTATTCAAGCCTTGCCCCGGTGTGAACCAAATGATTCACCCACCTTGCTGAAAATACCATTTGTAACACAGCAAGGGCAGTGTGTGGTCTCCATCTGTCAAAACAGACATGGGTGTTTCATGGAGCAAATCAAAATTATCAGGGTGAAAGTCTCACTTAACTCTATGCCACTGCAAGGGAATTATTTTGTCTTCCCAGCAGGCTGGTGGAGATAGTTTCAAAAACGGAAAGCTATTTAACACAAACTAACACCTACTTTTTATATAAACAATAGATATAATTTATCATTAGCTGTTCGAAAATGATAATTTTGGGTATGATAATAACCAAGCATTTCCAAAAGGAGGGTTAGAGGGGGAGTAACTACTGCATCATATACCAGGCTTTTGGTCATGGAATCAAAGTGTCTTCTTTTGCTGTATAACACCATGATTACTCCTACACTTGGCATCCATATGCTATGCTTGTAAATATGAAATCTGGGTTATTTGGGATATCTGTGTTTTAAGAAAACTCGAGTGTTTTTTCCTTTATGTGTAGAAAACAGAGACACGGGTTTAACATAAAGTTCTTGTATGAACTCACATGTACAATTTGAAAGGGTCAAGAAGAGGAGTGTCTATGTGTGTTTTCAGATCCAGCAATAGAAATTATTGCTCTTTTTTTCCCCCCAACTGTATTAACATGGCTGCAGCCAACTATATGGACCATTAGGTGGGATTCTGAGAGGTAAAAAGATGAAGAGAAGAAAATATCACCTTCTGGAAGAACTTAACCAACTGGTTAAACTGTGCTAAAAATGTTCAGAAAATTAAAAACTGAACAATGTAGTGAAGATATGACATGCAGGACTGACAGGACCTGTCCACAGCAGAAATAATTTTCACTGCTACATTAAACACACAGAAGAGTTTCCTGCATTGGCTGCTCCTTACAGAGGTTGATGGGTGGAGGGTCTCACCTCTGTTCTGCTCCTGTGCAAGTGCAGGTACAGCCAGAGCTCTGCAGAAGAGGAACCCAGATCCTTTTTGAAGGGTAGGAGGAGACAGCATGAGAGAAACTGAACCTTTAGTGGAGAATGTTACTATAAAACTAGCTCAGAGCGAGCCTGCTGACAAGAAGAGGATCAAATATTTTCATCCTCCAAAAAAGAAGCTTGGAAATCTTATGAAATATTATCTGTCACTGCCTATAGCTTGTTCTTACTAGTGATATTTCTGACAAGGACTGATCTCGGTGATCTCTCACTTGAGAAATACATGCAGCCTGTATTATTCTGTTAATTTCTCTGTGACTCAGAGAAGGATGCAGGTAGAATCTGTAATGATTTCATTGCAGCCATTCTGTCTTGGACTCTAATCTCACCAGATCTGAGGGATAAGCAAAATCAAGGCAAAAACCTGACCGAAAATCTCCAAGGAAAATCCAAATGCTAAGGAGAGAAGCAGAATGACTCAGGACTCTTTCCCAAGGGCTGTGTCTGAATCTGTTCTTTTAACAAGGTTGCAGAGGGCACTGAACAGCAGAATACAGTCTCAGATCAAGCAAGTTTCAGATCTAGTCATTTATAACCATTAGCAGGATTGTATTGCAGGATTGGACCAGTGAGTTACTGTCATGGCTAAGGATATTGAATTAGGCACTGAACAAACTCAGAACTGAAGACAATCTGTGGAGCTAAAAAAGGTTACAGAGGATATTCTAAAGAAAAAAAAAAATGGAGCTTTAGGAAAAGTTCATCTCCTCCTTCACAGTCCTTTTTCATATATCCCAACAGCTCCATTTTTTGTACCAATTGAAGCCTGTTTGATGGCACCAGTTTTTCAACTACGAGGCCACTTGCCTCTGCTTGCAAAGAAATGGTTTTTGGCAAACGAATGGCAAACCTCATTTCAGGATCTCTGGCTGGAGAGCACTTCTCAAAAATATTAACATAATTTGGTGCTGTCATTTCTAAAGCATCTCTTTAATGAGGGGAGTTGTTTACCGGTGACTGAGGCAGGCGTTGCTATCGCAGAGATCATTTATATTTCACAACGCTGTCAAATCCTGACAAGCAGCAGATTGTAACAGGATGGCTCCTGCTTTTTGATGCAATGTTTGGTGCTCTCAACTCACATGTGAACAGGCTCTTTGTAGCTTGTCAAACGAGGGGAGAGCAGCTCAGGGAAGGGGTTTGGTGCTTGTACTCAGCCTGACATGTTCAATTTACATCAGTTATGCTTGCAGTGGGGTAAACATTTTCTAAAAGAGGGTGTTAGCAACAGCAGTGGTCATCTCAGCATGTTGTTGATATATTTTTTGCCCCACCACTGGCCTGTGGTCACTCACATCAGACAGCCAGGGAGGATTTTGCTGCCAGAGTGTCCTCAGTGCTAACAGTGGTGCTGGTTAATGGTTGGATTCTATCTTAGAGGTCTTTTCCACCCTTAACAATCCTAGGATTTTAACTCAGCCAGGGAGAACAGTTCCCTGTGTCCCTAGCCGAGTCAGTATTTCATTCTGTCAGAGCCCTAAGGCAGAAGCTTTATGGAAGCTGGAATTGCAGCAGCCAGACTGTCCCAGTTTAGGCAGCCTGAAGGATTTAAGCACCACTTGAGCACTTTGAAGCCCAGGAAGGACTGCAGCCCAAGTTCTCAGGGGTGGCAAGGGAATGCTGGTCTGATGGAGGCAAGGAGAGACACTGACACAAACTAGAGGCATCTTGGCTCTCCAGGCCGTGTTCACAGATTCTCTGTGAGCTCTTGGACTCGCTCAAAAGAGTTTTTCATGAAGGCCAGTGGAAAAATGCTCACCTCTGGGTTATTTCCTGCAGAGTCTGGTATTACAGGAGCTGGGCAGCGAGCTCACAGCAACCGAGCAATCTGCCAAACGAGCAGGTTTTAAATGGAACTGAACCGAGCAGGAGCTGAGATGCACTTTGCCAGAATGAAATGGCCTGACTGCAGAAATAGCTGGAGCAACAGTTTTGGAGGTATTAATCATATCTCCCTCCTGACCCGCTCTCCTCATTCTCACCAGGGTGGCTGTGCTGGGCAAGCAGGTTTTCTGCTCTCCTACTGACACGGACTCTGTGAAGCTCCAGCCTGGCGCCTGCAGCCCCTTTTTAAGGCTCAGCAGCACTCCAGCAATGCGAAGGCAGCTGAGGTAATCGAGGAGTACAGATTTTACAGTATTGTCTGCAGTTCAGCAGTGAGCTGGTACATAAAGGAGCTGCTTTCATTCGCAGCCAGTGCTGGCAGAAGGCCTGTATTATGCCCTTTCATTTAAGACAAAAGCTCTCACACTGCAGTCTCCGGTGTGGAGAAATCTTTTGTACGGGCAGAGCCAGGGGGAGAAGGAGCCTTCTGGTCCCTGTGCTCCTTCTGCAGGGAGATTATAAAGAAAACCTCTTCCTTCTGCACATGGGCCAGATGAAGAACTGAAGAAATAATGCCTTTTTATCACAGTAATTACAGTGGCCATTGTTTTAATGACAGTGTTGTTGGGAAACAGGAATAGACCACAGTCCCAAGGAGCTGTTCCAGTGTACACAAATAAACCATTTTATTATATTGATGTCAGATTAGATGGACCACTCAGCCTTACTTATACTACCATTTTCCCCCACAATTCTTTGTGCCCATGTGTATTCATTTTATTTAACCAGATTATGCAAACTACCCGGTCTGGGAGGAGACAAAAGGCCACTTTCTCTGGAGAACTTCCTTTGGGACTGGGAACAACAGGCTGAGATGGGCAAGGGGGACCTCGTCTGACCACAGCACTGTGTGTTTAGCGTGGTTTTTTAAAGGGGAACAATATTCTGCTCATAGAAAATGTGCTGAGAATTACTATTTTCTGTTATTTCTCTAAATTGGACACTTAGAGATGCTCAAACACATCTCTGTCTATGCATTTGTGGGTGTGCTACTAGCCAGAAACGCATAGAGAAGCCTCTACAGGCTGAAAAGCCCTGGGTTTAAGCAAATTTGGGTTATAAAAGAAATAAATAAAAACGGTGATGAAGCAAAATCTAGCTTTAGAGGCTAAAACCAGCACTGGAAGATGTTGATGCCAGTGAGGAGTGCTACAGATAGCTGCAAGACATGGTGAGACATGTAAGAACATATCTGAGAAAGAAATCTCTAGGAAAAAGTCTTGATCTGGAGACTGTCTCAGTCACAGGGTGGGAATCACAGATCTTCTGGGTGCAGTCTATGTGGTGGGGAACACAAGGTAGGCATGCAACTTACCTCTCACACATAAAAAAAGTGAACTGGACATTTTTTTCATCAGCTGGGAGAGATAGGCATCTGCACAGCCTCTGCTCCCCTGGGATGGCAGGACCCACCTCTGACAATGTTCCCTGCTCTCCTCTGGCTTTGGAGAGAGCCCACCTGACCAGCTCTTTTTTTGCCTTTCACAAAGCCAGAGCTTGTCACAGGGAGCCCCATGCACAGCACTTTATACGTGAAGACTTAATTTTCCCAAACTTGTCTGCAGGCCAAGATAATGCAGATCACTGCTTTCTAAGAAAATTCATGGAGCAGCTTTCTGAGCCTCTGACCTCAATTTGTAACAGCTCCTGGAAAATTAGAGGAGTCACCAAGCCTGGGAGATGCTATTGTGGCCGTGTAGGAAGAGGTCACTGGCAAACCCTTGCATAACTATCAGTAGGTTCATCTGGGATTGAGTGCACGCAAAATCTGATAAGGGAGAAAATCAGGAAATAATTAACAGATAGCAGCATAATTAATGCAATCAAGATGAGTTTATGGAAAATAAGTCCGGTCATAATGCTGCCTTCCTTGGGACAAGTATGTCTGAGGAAGTTAACTTGGCTGACATCAGATATCACCTCTGGATACTCCAGTTTTCAGTGAGAAGTTGAAATCCACACTGAAAAAAGGCTTTTGTAAAATTACTCTGAGTTTAGGGAAAAAACATCGAGGTTTGCAAGAGGAACCTCAAGGAGGTGTAGTCACAATATGAGATAACTTCATCTCATCCTGTTGAGGACAGAGAGTACCTTGGTCCAATGGTGGAGCTAAACTGAAGTTAAAGGTAGGGTCAGACATGGGGGATGTGCTTTTAATATGGCAGGCAACTATGTATGGGAACAGTTTGTCCACTTATATGATGATTTATCTGTCTTGTAGAAAAGTACCTCAAATTTTGTAATAATGTGAAGTCATTTGGGTTCTTTCTGCACCTCTTTGCTTTAGCTACACCCCAAATGCACTCCCCACCCTATATTCCTTGATAAGCCACGAGTTACAGCTCCACAGTGCAGGTGGGATCAAGAGCAAGCTGGTTTCCCATAGACCTCTGAATCTGGGTAGCTCTGGGAAGATCCCATCTGCTGATCAAATCCAGCACTGCTTGAATGATGCGACTTTGATTTACAAAAAAAAAGAAAAAACCCCCACCAATATTGCACTTGTGCAGCTTTCACCACAGATCCTCCATTCCTTGATTGCTTTTGACCTTACCCACAAATGGAAAGGGCACCTTAGGATTTGGCTTATTAACCACTCTAGCAGCAAGCCCTCGGGTAGTAATGGAGAGTAATTGATATCATTCCAAGCTCACAATCATTTGTGTCACTGGGATCAAATGTTGGGCAATTTCAGGGGAATTTAGCTCACAGATTGTATAGGGGAGGGGGGTGTTGGTTTGATTGTGGTTTGTCGTGCCTTTTGGGTTTTTTTTCAACTGCCACCCTGAAATTAACAATCACAAATTTTTTTGGGTCTACTTCTGTTACGACTTTTATCAGACTGAGCAAAGGGAACTGCATTCATTTTTGCCATTTTCAGAGGCTATTGTTGGTAGTACATAGAAAAGCCAGGCAGCTTTTTCTGTGTAACATCCAGAGATTTTAAAAGTACAAATTCTATAGCTTTCCAAAATTTTCATTTGTGTTTATTCCAGGTCAAACACTTCAGGAAACCTACTTGATCCCATTCAGTAGTAATTTTTAAAATGTGAGAGTTGGAAAGTCTTTCCATTTGTAAGATTTCTCTTACAAATGTATTTAAAGACTCTTATTTATAATTTGAAGTAGTTTAGCTTGAACTCACAGCCACCAGATATATCTACTCAGGAAGCTTTCATGGCATGAAGAAGTAAAAAACTCAAAACCCCACTTTTTGCACAGTTAAAAAAAATCACCAAGACAGCAGACCATCATCTGTAACTTTGAAAAAGATGTGCTGTTGCACAATAGTAAGTTTTATGTGGCTCACAGTGGTCGAGGGACCAGCCAGCCCAGTTCTCAGCATGGAAATGTGACACTGAGAGTTTCAGGAGGAGCTCAGCAGCGTTGCCTGTTTTTCTGGGAACTGACAGGGAACAAGGTGCCTGCCTCGATTTGCAAGGAGCAGGTTTCAGGCTGGACACACTGCCTTGATGCTGGGCTTTGCCTCAGGCAAGCCATACATGCAGGATGTGGTTTTTAATAAAACAAGGCTGGCTGTCAAGTGAAAACCATGGTGTTTCATCTCTGGAGCATCTCTCTCTACCTCTCTCAGCAGAAGAGACCTTTGCTCAAGGTGCCTGGGAGGAAAACATATTTAGTCCATCTGGGAAAAGCATTGTGGCTTTTCCCCTTTTTCCTCTTTTTTTCCCAGAAATCCCTTTTGCTACCCAAGGAGGCCTGGCCAGGGTAGCAGGGAATGAGCCCAGTTCACACACACATCCTTCACTCCCTGGACAGCAGTCGAGCTGAATCCTGACTCCAGTGGGCTAATAAGACCTGTTGTTCTCTGGCATTTTTCCTTGAGGAGAGAGGAAAAATAACATGTCTTTCCCAGTATGTGCAGGGAGAATTAAATGAAGTGCTGAAACAGAAAATTACTTTTTTTCCCCAAGCTAGATTTGATTGTTGGTTTGTTTTTTCTAAAAAACCCACAACCCTCCTTCAGCTGCATCCTGCTGGATCATTTAGGAAAATAATGTGATAAAACAAAAACTGTCCTTCAGAGCACCAACCTCACACACTTGCCAAGGCAGGAGAGCATTGCTCTTGATGCATCTAATTTTAACACTACCCTTCACCTTCAGAGCAAATAATTTCACATACATGCTATAATTAGTGATGGGGAAACCTCAGCAGATTTTGAGTCTGGCTTCTGTTTAAAAAAGGAAAAATCTGGATGTTTTTTCTAAACCTCCTGAGGATAAAAACATAGGAAATTCTTCATAAGAACAAGGTTTTATTAAGGCTACTTGTTTGTTTCAGTTTCAGTCTGAGATGGAAACCAGAAATGACAGAACTTCCCTGGACATTTCTGAGCCATTATATGGATACAGGTCTAAAAGAGAGATCTTAAAATGGAATTGAATACAGACTTTAATACTTTTTATGTTTTCCTGATTCCTGACCTGGACAAAACTCTTTCTAACCATATATATTTGAAATACTGTTGCAAAAATAATTTTCTTCACTGCAGTTTTACCACTAAGGCCACAAAATTTTCCATGAGAATGATGCTCTAAGCAAAAAATGTTTTTAGGGAAGAAAACTAAATATTTGTGCAAGAAAATTACTTTTGTAGATAATTTTCATTTTCTGTTGTAGGAAAAAAAATCAAATTATCAAAACTGTTGTGGAAAGTTCCATGTTGTTCTTGAAGGGGAGGGAAGGTGGACAACAGCTTTCCAGAGAATGGAAAGATTTGCAGCCAAGTTCAGCAGTGGTAGAGTTCTGGATCTTGGGAAGTGCAGATAGGGAAGAAAGGAGACACCAGTGCCCACTGCACTGAGAGACTTTTGCCAACAAGGTTGGCTGGTAAAGGCTGCTCTCAGGGTATCCTGCATCCTGCAGGCAGGATGGGACATTGGCACAACCATCCCAGCTTGGTAACTGCCAAACCAAACAGCTTAGCATTTCCAAAGATGGGTTTTCTGGAATAACCTTCCCATTAAAGAAAAAAATAGGGGGAAAAAAAAAAGGAAAAAATAAAAGAAAAAAAAAGAAAAAGAAGGGAAAAAATAGATAATCTGGGTTTTTCCTCCAATTCACTACATTTGGATGAGAAAACACCACTGCCACTCTCCTGCCACCTCTGCCCACCCCATTATCCCACACTGTACTGCTAACTGGTGAGTCTTTTCTCCACCTTCATCCCCTGTGTCCTCCTCCCCTCCTGTCACAAACTCCAGCATGTCACTGAGGCATTGACACCTCTCCAGCTCCTGCCACACCTCCAGATTTCATTTTCCTTCCTCCCAGAAGCATGCACAGCTCATCACCACCAGCTCCCTCTCCTTCCTGAGGCTCCTTGCTCAGCCAGCCCAGCACAGCCTGGGCAGTCAGACCAGGCTTCCCATTCCCTCCTGCTCCTCCCTCATGCTGGTTCTACCCAAACACTCTTCCAGTTCCCTCCTGCTCACACTCACACCACTCAGGGGGTGGAAACCTTTTTTACTCCCTTTTACACCTACTGTGGTGAAGTCCTGATTTCTGGCTGGAGCCAGTAGGTGCTGCTGTGTTCAAACAATAAATAATAACCATTCCTAACCACGGTGAATTAAAAATAATCGTGGTTTGGCTCCTGAAACACCTAGTTGCTTTTACATTTGAATGCTGTCAGTGTGACCCATGTAGGTTTTTCAGCAGTATTTGTTGTTCTGGCTGGTTAAAAACATTTCTCCTGAGCAGAGGGATGCCAATCAATGCAGCTACACCACTAAGCAAATAACAGCTCCCTGCTCCGATCCATAATCTGAGGAGTTATTTCTGTATCCACTTACAGAGGAAAGTTGTTACAAAGAAATATGACTAATAGCAAACACAGGAGCCTTTTCCAATATTACAATTTTCACACATGGATGAGTTTGGGTGATTGTTCTTGGGCCATGGCACTGGAGCAAAACAGTCAGCAAGTGAACTTATGTAGTATTTTCCCTTTATTATTTTTATATGTGGAAAGTGTGTTCATCCACACAAACACATCCACACTGCAGACTCTCTGGCTCCTCTTCTCTGCTTTTCCATGCTGCTAACCAAGGAGGAGGCAGTGAGGAGCTACTTAGAAACAAAAAGCAGGTAGAACAGACAAGTGAAGCTCTATCCCATGGCGTCTGGACCCATGAGACCATCGAGGGCTGCTGGTTTTAACGCCAGTCTGCCCATGCCCACACTTGAGACTCCAAGCAGGAGTCCACATGTCTGTCAACATCTGTTTTCCTGCTTTTGCCTGTTCAGAAGGGAGAAGAGACACCTTCAGCCCCACTGCTGCACAGAGCTCATCAGCACCAGGACATTTTCCCCTCCTTTCTAGGTCCATCTCTGTACTCTGATGGAAAGATAGCCCAAAGTGCTTCAACAGCTGTTTGTCCACCATGGAGCAGGATGTTTCCCCATTCCAGATGTGCACTCTAGTCCTCTGGGGGAACTGGTGCACCCCTGTATTTGCACAGCACAGGTCTCCAGGCCCTGCTGGAACCCGCCCAGGACGTGGGCAGGACAGGCACTTTTCTGAAACCACCTCAGAAAACACCCAAATACATAGCTGTGCTCTTGCCGCAGAAAGAACGGAAAGCAGAGGCCTCAGATTTCACCACAAGCCTCGTATTATTAAATGCTTTAACCACACTGCTCTGCTTGCTGGGTGAGGAGTAGGTGGCTGATTTTCTCTCCTAACAAAAGTGGCTGAGAGATGACAGCATCCTTCCCTTCAAAACAGTGTCATTTTAGCAAGTGACTGGTCCGAGGAGGAGCTGAGAGAGATGCAGAAATTATGTTGTCAGGCAGGCGTGGCAGGACTTGGATCTTCCAGTTCCTCCCATTCCATTAGAAAACTGAGTCACCCTCTTGCTGAAATGTAGGTTTATATTATTTAGTAAACTATAACAACAGAAAGTGCTGGGAAGGTGATCTCCAAGGTCTTGCAGTGATTCTCTGAAGAAAACTTCCTGTCTCTGCTGACTACTGCAGGAAGCTTTGGGCAACCAAACCTGTGATTCAGATGCCTGTATGTCAGTGCTGGGGTGGATTGCCCATGGAAAACAGGAGAATGCTAGCTCCTGGCTAGGGAAACTGCTCAGGATGGGCATGTCCCAAATCTTATTCCAGCCCAAAATCCCAGAAAAAGTGGCCTGGCCACCATGTTTTGACCACATACTTTGGAAACCTTCACCTTTTTCAGATGACAGAGTAGTTTCCTGATCCAGGCCCATTTCTAACCTACAGTATTGCAGGAAAAGTATGTTGGCCAAGTATCATCTCAAAATGCAGAGAGCAGAAGGCAAATAACCCTGTTAATTGATTTTTTCATACCTTCCAAGGGAATCCCTGGATTTTCTGGAGCCCATCTGGGTCCTGGGGCAGAGCAGTACTGAGAATCTGCTCTATGACAGCCACATGGGCAAGTGAGGAGATGGTTCTCCAGACTTTCCTTCAGCATTTAGCAGATGCAACCTCATTCCTTGTGGAGCTGGAGCCTGCACCACCCCAGGGCCTCTACCTTCCTCAGTAGCTCACCAACCAATGCATCCTACATCTAAGTCACTAAAAAATACACTACATTTGTAGGCATTAATGGAATGAGTGGGACTAAAGTAAATAAAGGATAACAGGGAAAGAGAAAAAAAATTATAAAAAAAAAGACAGATCTAATGTGAGTGGAAATACTGCTCTGCTCTGTCCTTCTCCCTATCCAGAGGGAATCTGAAGGGGTGAGAGCAAGTGGGCAGCCCAGGGTTCTCTCTGCAGCCACCACAGCAGGCACTGGTTGTTCACATCTGTCTGAGGAGCCCCACTGGGACCAGGCTCTGATTCCACAGAAAACTATGCTGTCATTTTAATTAAACTGCTTCATGCCAACAGCAACAAGTTATACTAATGAGAGCAGATGTATCCAGTAAACAGTGGCATGTTTCTATTTTAATCTAGTTAAACCTGGATATATACTAATTCCTCAGTAAATACCTTAGTGGCCAGCAAAATGAGAAACAGATGATACAAAAAGAAGTTTTCTTGTGACCCTTGAGACGTGGGTATAATGTTTGGCTAGGCATCATTAATCTTATGGTCAGAAGAGTAGAGCTCCAGCATGTGTAATGTGAGAAAGGGCTGCTCACAACAAAGTTTCCTCTCTACAGTGCCCTCTGCAAACAGTATTTTCCACATTTTTCTCTCTTCCCTGTAATTAGCTTCCCTTTGGCCTGACACACTCTGAAAGCATTGCCAGCTGAAGAGACCTATCCATCTCCTCTCTTGAATAAAAACATGAGCTAATTGAGAGGAAGGTATTTACGCAGAGTGAACTGTATGAGGTATCACATGCCTCAAGATAACTGATTCTTAAAGAACAGCACCTTAAATAAATCCTTTTGAAATGGTCTCTCAGGCTGATGGGTAAATAATTAATTGCTCCCCAGTGTGTCAATAAAAATCAATCCTCTGACATGAGGCTAAATGAATGGGAATTTTGTCACCAAAATCAGTGGGGCTGGCATTTCACTGTGTGCAACACAGGGCTAGAGACAAGGCTCTGTCTTTGTATGACAAACTTTTGATGTCAGTATTTAACTGAAAAAAACAAGTTATGTGAAAAACAGAGGTGACTTTGATTGCTTCCTTCCTCTGTAGCGAATGGGAATCAGCTTTTGATACTGAACTGATCAAAACACTCACTTCAAATAATGCATGCTATGAATTTAATTCTTTCTATAGCTAGTGAATCATTGGCAGATTGATCCTGATTCCTGGAAATGTCATTCTTAAGCAGGCTATGATTAGTGATTAGTATCACACAGTATTTTCTTGTCATCTGACTGTTTGTAAGCTGTAACCTCTAGGTATTCAGTGTACAGATTTTGTAATTGCTGACTTCAGTCACTAGGCTTATCCTCCCTGATTGGATGATGGGCATTTTAAAACAATGTCTTATCAAATTATAAAAGAAAACTTCCATCCCACATATAACTCTTGTGGGAAATTAAGAACACACAAATATGATGATGAATAATCAGAGTTGTTTGCATTGGAAAGAGTAACCAATTTATATATTCAGCTTTATCAAGCTGCAAGAAATGCTTTCAATAAAGGAAAACCAAAAAAATTATTGTGGTATTTGAATGCCTGTTTGTGATTCATCCCACAGAGAAACATCCTATGCAATCATACTCCATCCAGGGATTTCTACCCAGGGTCCAGCAGGACCCCAAATCTCACTAGGGCTTTGCTGTCTTCCCTTATCTCTGCAGAATGACTCACTTAATGGCCCTTTATACCACATAAAAACTAAAAGGAACTCAACAATATTGCAAGCAGTTAAGGTCACATATAAAAAAAAAAAGGGAGTTGAAGTCTGACTGTATTTAATTTCATTAAGCTGTTTCCCATCTCCTGGGCAGACAAATGAGGTGAGTAAGAACCAAGCAAGCTGGGTTGTCTATTTATTGGTATACTTGCAAAATATCTGCAAGACGATGTGTTGAGACTGGCCATTTGTTGGTTCACCAAAAGTTTGAGACAAGCCAGAGCTTATTCTGTGACAGATCCATTCCCAGCAGTTGTGACTTGCCACACTTCTTCTTAGAAACGCTAAAAGGTGAATTTGTGTCAAGCTGTTTACTTAAACAAAAGTTTGGGGTGGCTTTTTGTCAGTTTTTTGCTGGTTTTTTTGTTTTGTTTTCCTTTATTGTAATGGAGGACTCCTTGAGCTCTGTTTTCATATTCAAATGGAAAGCTGAAGACCTTAAATCATTCTTTGTGAGTGTTATCTTCTCCATACCCACCAGGCTTGGGCTCAGGAAGGAATGAAAGGTTACTGTCCTGCTTTTGGCTGGGATAGAGTTAATTTTTTTCTTAGAAGAAAACACAAATCCTTGGAGAAAAAGGAGGATAAATATTTAAAACAGCCTTTGAAAGTTAAGCACACAGAGGTGATTAACAAATAACAGGAATTGTGCTTGTACTCTTTGCAGACCACTAAAAATTCTCCACTCACCAGGTTGGCACATTAACAAATAATATGATTTGTACCACTTTCTGAGCCTGTTCTACAGAATCGAAAAAAAAGAACAACAGGGAGGCAAGGAAAACAACTGCAAGTAAAAATAATCATCTTCCCCACAGTACTTTCCATAAAAAGACTTCCTCCCCTCTAATAGTATGGTAAACTACCTTGTTAATCCCCTTGCAGCCAATAAGTAGTTATTTTCCCCTCTTCTTCAAAATGAAGAAAATTTTTTCTTTTCTTTTCTTTTTTTTTTTTAATATACATTATTAGGAATAGAAGGGCCACAAAAGCCACTTTCAGATCCAGCCCTGCTGTGCTCACCCCTGCCTGCTGGCCAGCTGGGCTGTCCTGTAGCCAAACCCCATCAAGCTGCACCATCAAAGTGTCATCTTCAAGCAGACTCGCCCAGCACAACACGATGAAATTACTGCTGCATCAACACAGGTGCATTTGCTTTGCCTGCCCTGTAAATCTGACTTGTATAAATAAAATGAATGATTTTGTACTTGTGAGGACTTGATAGGGGTCAGCGGTTTGCTGAGCGCCGGCAGAATTTCTCAGCACAGAATGGGTAAACCAGGAGGGCTTAATTCAAAGTGTTGGATTATCCAGGCGTGATGGCTTAATACGAGTGGGAGGAAGGCATAATACAGGGAATCATTACTTAGACACGTGTTTTTATGAAATCATTACTGGGCTGAAGGAGTTCATTTGTCTGCCTTTTTGACTAAAACCTTTGGGTTGAGGAAGGCCAGCAGTGCATCCACTAGTAGGAGCCCTGAATCCTGATCACCTGTAATTGAGGATTTTCTGTTAACCACTCCATGCTCCTTCTGGAAGGGGTTCTGTCTCATTTCTGTCCAGGTGGATGAGGCATCTTGTCTCTGTCAGGTTCATTAGAGTGACTCTGGGCTCTGAGGAAGTACTTGTTCCTGACTGTGTGATAGACTCTCTGAACCCCTTAATTTTCACAGCTTTGTGCTCTGCAAACTTTTACTTGAACAGGTTTTGCTGGGATTACCTGGGGCCTTGTCAATATTTTTTTTGTGACCAAATGATAAGGCTTTCTCTCTCTGTGTGACTGGAAGAGTGCAGAGGCAAATATTAAAAGGCTTAGTTTCCTTTCCAGTTCAACAAACCCTTGAGCCTCATTTTCATCTGCCTTCCTTCAGCTGCCTTGACGAAAAAGGCAAATTTTTATAGGAGCCATTTGTGTGTGATGTTGGGAGGGAGAGAGGAGAAGGCACACTGTCTGTGCACACTTTTGTGGTCCTTAGGTTTGTGCCTCAGCTTTCCAGGACATCTCTCCTCCGAGGCACTGCACAGCTTGGAGAAGAACCAAGGAGCCATGAGGAGAAAACAATCCTCCAGCAGGTTCCCACACACTCCACCCTCCCTCACCTTCAACACGAGCTGTCAGAGTGAGGACATGAAGAGGAAAAGCCAAGCCCAGCCTGAACGAACACAATCCTTGGCACTGTCACACATTTTGGAACAACTTCGTACAGCACTGCCAACAGAAACATGAACCTTGTCTGAAGAGCTTTCTCCTCTTTTATCTACCATTAAGGCCTCCATTGCAGCCTCAGGTTTGAACAATATTTCTGGGCATATTTAGGAGAAGGGTTTCTTCCCAGATGACCTGATTTCCACTTATCTCTTTCCTGTCAACTCTTTCAGCTGAGGAAAATTTAGAAATTAATTTTGCTCTGGCAGAGATGAAGGACACCAGGAAATGCTCTTCCCAAGTCAGCAGAATGGCTCTGTTTGAGTGATATCAGGGTCAGTAATTCTGAATAAGTCACATGAAGCACCCACTCATCACCAGCATTAACATCTTCTGTTCACATCTGACCTCTGATGGGTTTTCTTTTATCTCTACTTTTTCAATGACACCATTTACCAAAAACTGTTGGACCCAAGATAATATGCCAGTCATTGCAAATCAGCCATCTCACCAAAAGCACAGAGCAAAAGATCAGAGCCTGATCTCAGGAGGTTAGAGCAGCCAAGATGTTCATTTGAATGCTATAATGAACCCTTGATGGTTTTGTTTTCCATGTTTCACCAATATTTGCAAAAAAGAAAATCTATTTCAAGCAGGTATCAAACAGATAATTCAGGACCCCTTTGCAAAGTTTCAAAATCCATATTCATAACTGGAATCACACAGAACACAAATTCAAACTTCAGGAGTTACACTCATCTAACTAGGGAACAGATCCTACCAGGGAAGTGACACACCTCATAAAAATAGCTCAAGTTGCAAACTTTGAATATGAAATGCTCCCAGCAAATTGCTCTCCAAGAAGCTGCTAGTGAAGAATGATTTCCAGAAGTGATTCAGCAAACAGCTCAAGAAAATTACAATCTCTTCACGGACAATTCACAAATGGAAGATATGGTTTGCTGAATGATACTCATTACAAATGATTCTTTCACCTGTATTTATCCCTGTGAAAATAGTCAGGGCTCTCAGGTGGACCCTCTAATATTTACAACACCTGTTATGTTCAGTGTCTAGAGGCTAGGCAATTTCATGCTGAACTTCTGCACAAAGTAATAAGAAATTATGCTAAATGTCTAAGGCAAGAAATGGTAAAATATCTTCCTTTTGTCCTTGCTTTTCCTCTTCACATCATGCAGCAATTAATGCACAAAGAGCAGTAATAGAAACTTAGATAAAATAACATCAGCCTCAAGGACTGCATTTTTCAAGCAGTGCCTTTTTGGAGGGCAGGGAGTTTTTGCCTCTGTATGACAATACTGACATAGCTGGACCAAGAGGTCGTTTCTGTGTGTCTTTTCCCACATGACATGCATTTTAAAGTTTCTACCAGAGGAGCATACTAAGTTCATATGGCATGTCTTGATCAACAAAGGCGGTTGAAATGGCTTTTCAGAGAAAGCACCCTCAGTTCCCAGTGGCCGGATTGATTTCCAAAATAATAAGTTGCACCATGAGATCAGAGTGGTTTCTTCAGAGTCTGCCCCTCTTGTGTCCTGCAATAGCTTCACAAAATCCTGATGGGACAGAGCGAGGAGAAAGGAGAAGAAACAACCAGCGAAAGGAGAAATGGGGAAATAAAAGAGGTGTCATTTCCTTAGATGATGCAACATCATTTCCTGTTGCATTCTTCTGTCAGGTCAAAATAACCTCATTTACAAAAGAAAATAAAGTATTAGTTGAAAGGGTTGTTGTTGCTGCTGCTGCTGTTGTTATTACTGTCCCATTTACTGACTGTCCCATAATAACTTGGTTTGTTTTTTCCCTCTTGTGGGAATATTTGCACTGAGGGACCCTGTTCTGGAAGTATATTTATATCAAAAGGAAGCAAACATTATCTGCTATACTCCTTCCTTGCTAGGTTGTTCCCTCAGTGCTAAATCCCCTTGGGAAGCAAACAGAAGTTCCAGGATTACTGCAGCAAGTCCAGTCGAGGCTCCAGTGCTCAGCAGTGTTTGCTCACTGAGTCACAGCTTGGTCTGGCTTGGGTGATCTGGGGATGTGGAGACCTCTCCCTGCTCCTGCCCCAACCTGCCTCCTTGGAATATGCTGTGTGAGCCCCTGAGCTGTGAACAAGTCATGTTTGCCAAGCTGGTGACAAGAGTGCTGCGCAGGGTTTGCTGCTATCCTATTTGAATTTCCTGGGGCATGGAAGCCCACGTGTTGGGCTCATAAATTCTCCCCTCCCAATTTACAACCTCCGAGGTGCCCAAGAGCCCCAGAGAGATGTTGGCACCTTCCTGCAGTGACTCATCCCACGAGAAGGAAGACATCCAGACAGGGAGAGTCTTACACTGAAATGGGAAGTGGAACAGTGGTTGGTGCTGCAAAGAGAGCCTTGGCTCGTGAAGTGAATGTTAACTCAGATTCAACAAGGGCTGAAGTACTCACATGATGTCAAACCAGAGACACCACTCCAGGTGCCCCAGCAGCTCAGATGTCCCACACAAAGGTTCAGATGTCCCACACAAAGGTTCTTTTGCACAAAGCCTGCAGACAGCAGAAAGCCAGCTGTATTCTTCTTGTTTACGAGGGGCTTTCTTTCTATCTTTATTTAGGTTTTTTTTTAGTATTATTAAAAAGCAGATAGTATACCTGAAATATTTGCAGTTATTTTATACAACTCTGTAAATAATCCTTGACTCACCTCACAGGCTGGCAAATAAGAGAAAAAAAAAACCTTCTTCTCTTTTCTTCAGAAGTACCTGACACAAGAATGAAGCAAAGATAGGGAGGAAGTGGCAATATGACCCAAAAATTTGTTGGGGAGTTGCGTCAGGCTGTTTGGGTGCCTGTTCTGATGCATTGCAACAAGGTGGTTAGAGGCAGTGAGTAGTTGAAAGGCAACAGCTGCCTCTGCAGAAAATCATTGAAACCATCATGATATTGCACATCTAGAGGGAAACTCTGGGGCTTAGCAGAGTTTGGCACTCCCCTAAAATCACAGCAGTGCTGCTTGGAAGGGACTGTGGAGATCTCTAGCACAGCCTTCAATTTGAACCAACACTATTGCCAATATAAGATGACTTTAGCCAGGAGACTGTCAGGAAAAGGGCAATCATAAAAAAAAAGAAGAGATAGGGAGAGGGAAGCCCTGGGAAGTGAAGAGTCAGAAAGAGAGAGAATTTGGGATGACGGAGGACATGAGTAACCTGACCTAGTTGAAGGTGTGTGATAAGCATGGGGTTTAGACCAGATGACTTTAAAGATCCCTTCCGATCCAAATACATATTCATGTTATTCTATATTTTTGTGATTTGTATTGCATAGACTTGAAGGCTGCTGCCCTCCACAGAAGGGCTTCATGTCTGCTTCTGGAGTCTACAAACACCGAGACATCACATCCCTCTATGCCCCAGATGGTGTCCTGTTTCCATGAGTTTCATCCACCATGGTATCTGTCGTTCCTCGTATCTGAAATTTCAGCTCTATTTTCCTTGGGTTCTGAATCAGCACAGCTCCTAGAACAATGAGAAACTGATCTTGAACCTATGTTATCTGAGGCAAGAGCACAACAAGTGAGGACACTCACGCTGATTTGGAAGCAAATGAACTCATGCTTCCTCGTTGCTCTCTCTACAGTCATGAGCCTCCCTCTCCCATGAACATTTGAAACTTGGCAGCTCAGTTTTGCTTTGCTTGTTATTGGGAGTGATTGCCCTGGCAGGGATCCTGAACCAGCACACCACATGCAGTGGGACATTCTCTGCATCTCGTTCAGAGCCTTAGGGAGCCAGGTTTCCACAAAAGAAATTGGGTTTGGAAATTCCTTACCCTCCACTAGAGCGAATGCATGAATATTTCTGTTCCTGACCTGATTTTCCACCAGTTCCAGGGGGTATTTCAATTCTTTATTTCTCTTGATTAGCGGAGGAGAGGCAGCTTTGCTTCACTGTTTCTTTTCCAAGTTCACTGGCTAGCTAGCTCTGAATGTCCTGGGTGTTTCCATGTTCCCTCCCCAGTAGCCCTTTCTGGAAGGTTCCCAGTTACAATCTTGATCCATTTTAAATAGCTGGTTACTCCCAGCTGGTTTCTCCACCACTCCCTTCTGAGGTCAGACCACCAGAAGTGAAGAGGGGGTGGAAATAACTTCATTTGTCTCTCAGATCCTATTCCAAGAAAGAAGGAAGCACACCAGTCAGAGACAATGATGCTTTGTGCTCACACACTGGCTCCACTTGGTCACTGCCTTTCCCTGACTCACCTAATGACCTCACCTTGGCTTTCCTCAGGAATTGTCCCTCACTCACTAGGAGGTTGTCCAGGATGTGGCTGAGACAAACTTCATGCTCTGGGGTTGTCCCTGCATGTCACTTGGTGTGATGTCTCCAACACCATATTCACAGCCATTCTGCAAGCATGGTTGAGTTGAGGCATCTCTTCAGAATTCCTGCCCTTCATGTCTCCCACACCATCATGGAGGCTATGAGCCATTCCCAGCTATGCCCTTATGCACCAGGCAAGCTCTGGTTTATTCCTAGCTGTGCTGCAGAGTTCACCTGCAGCTTTCACCCCTGTGAGAGTTCAGTTGCATTGTTTTAGATTCACCCAGGTAGAGGAACTCCTCCACTTAGCAACAAAGCTCCACAAGGAGGCTGAGGAGTATCAGAGAGAGAGAGAGAGCGAAACTGCAGACTGGAAGCTTGCTGCCTCCCTGGAGCCTGGGTTAAAGATGTGAAGAGAAAGTTTCCTAACCTCTTACCACCCTCAGATTATTATCTATCATTGATTTTTCAGGTAGACAGCAATGAAGTTGCACCAAAACATCCAAAGGGAATCAAGAGAGATTTCAGAGCCTTGGGATGACTGGTTAAGGGATCAGGAGCACAAGCAGTGCTTTTCTCAACCCTTCCAGATGCAAGGAATGATGAGGGGGAAAACAGGAAGAGACAGAAGATCACTAACTGGGATGGTGGTGAATGGAGTTAAGTCCAGTTAGTGGCTGGTCACAAGTGCCATTCTCCAGAGTTCAGTTTAATATCTTTATCAATGATTTGGATGAAGGCATCGAGTGTCCCCTCAGCCAGTTTGCAGATGACACCAAGTTGGGTGGGAATGTTGACCTGCTGGAAGGTAGGAAGGCTCAGCAGACAGCCTGAAGCCAATTTTATGAGGTTCAATAAGGCCAAGAGCTGAGTTCTGCACTTGGGTCACAACAACCCCCTGCAGCATTCCAGGCTTGAGACAGAGAAGCTGGTAAGCTGCCTGGTGGAAAAGGACCTGGAGGTGCTGGTTGGCAGTGGCTGAACATGAACCAGCTGTGCCCAGGTGGCCAAGAATGCCAATGGCACCTGCCTGGATCAGCAACAGTGTGGCCAGAAGGACCAGGACAGTGACTGTCCCTTGTGCTGGACACTAGTGTGGCCACAGCTCAAACCCTGTGTTCAGTTTTGTTCCCTTCACAACAAGAAAGACATTGAGAGGTTGGAGCGAATCCAGAGAACGGAACAGAGCTGATGAAGGGTCTGGAGCACCAGTTTTATGAGGAGAAGCCCATTAAAATAGTAAGTGATAGTTGGTGTTTTATCAATAGAAACTGATTTAACAGTTACCTATTACTCATACATTATGGGACACACACAATGAGGTATAAAATATTTGACCTTTCATTTGTGCAATTACAGCTCTGCTGGGAACATGAAATCCCTGGGAAAGGACCTCTGGCAGTCATCTGGTTCATCATGCTGCTCTGACACAGGATCAGCTTGACCTGAACCATTCCTGGAGGTCATTCCTAAGGATCCCACATAACAGAGCCCTCAGCCTCCCCAGGCAATCTCGATTTAATTGAGAACTTCCTCAACCAAAGCTTTAGCTGCCTGCTTGTGCTAAAGAGCTGCAGCAGCTGAGGCGACCTCAGACAGTCCTCTGCCAGATGGGCATGTTCCCCTGTGGGTTATGTGGGTATCTTTTTAGCTAATATCCCAGGAAATCTCACTAAGAATCTGACAGAAGATGTCTGAATTTAAAACTGTCTGTAAAGGAGGGAGCTGTTTAGGTGAATACAGAGCCATCCATCTCCTTTTCTGGAGGGTGTTTAGATGTGACCCTTGACATTCTGCTTGCCTGTGCACTTGATGTTTGATGAATGCTAAAGTACTTTGCTGAATTAAGCTCAAACATCTATGTTTGCCTTCCTTAACTAGCTGAATCCACATCAGTTAAAGGATTTGGACAGCACAGGAAACATTAAATCTCCTGTCAATTAGTAACAGTAGAGTTAATTCCTGTGCTTGATTTCCACAATATAGGTGAGGGTAAGTGCAAATATAGTATTGCCACAAGTGAGTCCCATATCATCTTCACACCAGCCCAAAAAATGGGACTTACCATCAGACACATCTACCTCTTTGATTTCACATCAGACCATACATTAGACCTCACTTTTCTGCCCAGGGTTATTTTACAAGGAGGTTCATCACCAAATACAGTATACATAGTTAGGTTAAAAAAAATCATTGAAAGCTTTGTCTACTACATCATGAAGCTGCCTCAGAAAACTTTCCAGAACAGGAATGCTCTACTTTCATTATGACAAAGGTGGGGAATGTGAGATCATGAGAGATGCAGCCACTTTGCAATGGTAATAAAATGTCAGTAGATATCACACAATGATTTTAAGTTCTTGTCAGGCTGGTTGTGCAGCTTGGGTTAGGGTAAACTTGACTCTCCTGGTATAAGTATATTCCATAAGTATCTGAAATAAAGCTTCACAGAATAATAACAGATAGGAAACATGTCATTCCAACAGAGACATCCAGGTGAATTTTACTTGTTGCAGGAGAAATGAACTCTCTTACTCTATCTGGCTGAGCAGGAACCTGAGGGCAGTCAGGTCTTCTCAGGGCTGCCTGCATGTTTGCTAGCTCCAGAGCTCTGCTGCTCAGAAACTAGACATCTGCAAAGGCAAATGCAATTAATTCCACATAAGTTTCAGATCATTTGCTGGTTTATGCAGTGTTCCAGCCAGCTAAATTTGTCTCAATAATTTATGCATTTGCACCAGCAAGCAGCCTCCCTTATGAACCATCATCAGCAATTGTCACTAGTCTTTTCACATACCCTTCAGTAACTAAACATAAATAAATCTGTGTCTTCAGAGAACACGCTGTCGTGGTCCAGGCCACACTCTAATTAATGAATGGTGTTTTCAGTGAATTGCTTCTCTCTTTCAATATTGATTTAGGATGATTGCTGACCAGGGGATGCCTTTAAACATTTAGCTTCTAGCAGAGAACAGTGTCATTGTTCAGAGGGTTGGTTTATTTTTTAGAATGGAGTTCAGATACTGTGTATCACTATAATGTGGAAAACCCAAGGTCAAGTCACTAGTTATGCCAGAGACAAAGAAGAAATTTAATTTTTTTTCTCCTTTGGAAAATGTGCCATATACCATGGCTCATGTAGGTCCCAGAAGCTGCCAGGTAGTACAGAGCTGGTAAATTAGCCCGAACAGAACTGCTCCTAGAGAGCTGAATTAGCATGGACACCTCTATTGTACATCCATTGCCATGGATCAAGGACCAAGGGTTCCTTCATCCCAACCAGTGCTGTAAGAACCAAAGCTATAGCCACACTTTCCACCATTCTCCTGCTTTCTCAGTCAAATACCAGCAAAAATCTGCCCATCACTGCAAAACAGCCCAGCTTGATGCAGTCCAAGTCATGGTGAAAAACTCTATTTACCAAAATGCCTGCCAGGCCAGTGCAGCTTGAGGAATGATTTGGATGGGTGCACTCCCACCCCTCTATTGGGAGCAAAACAATTACACTCAAAATAGCTCAGAAAGAGAGCGACAGAAAGTGAGGAGCTGCTTTTCACCAAGATGCAGTTACTGCCTGAAAATTCCTTAGATAAGACTGGAGTGGTTGCCAGTAGTGACTGCTCTAATTAGAAGCAAAACAATTTTCATTACCACCGCTTTGCTTCACACAGCAGCCATGTCCTGGAGCAGTCACCATTTTAGCCTTACTGTCCATTGCTGTAAAAGTCGCCTCCACTCTGCAAATGTTCTGCTCAGGCCATGCAAACAAGCATCCTCTCCATAATTTTAAAGGGCAGCTGCAATTCCACGTGAGTGTGTGGCAAACACTTGTGCTCAGCCTGCACCACATCTCTTCCCACCTAACCTTCTCCCTCCTGCAGAGAAATGAGATTACAGGTACCACCTCTGAAACTCCAGCCTGGCTCAAAGGCAAGCCACAGTCTTTTTGACCTGTGCATGGTGACCCCTCTCATGATCCAGGTGGAGCACATACTCTGTAATTAAATATTCTTTGTGCCTTCTTGGTATATTTTGAGGTAAGGCTTCTGTAACCAGAGTTTAATTATTGCACCAAAGCTAGCACAGATTTTTGCCCCCATCTTGCACTGATTTGTCACTTCCACAGCCCCAAAGGGTTAAAGGGAGGAAAGGTTTTGTCTCTGAAGAAGCTGGAAATGGCTGATCCCCCACAGAGAACAAATCTTGGGGAAAAATTAGTAGACTATCACTATTCTCAGCATAGAGAATTCAAAGCAGAAAGCTGGCAGCATGTGTGCACAGAGGAGAGGACATTCAGTGTGTGGGTGCCAGGGAATGCAGTATCTCGCTTCCAGAGCAAAATCAGCTTATGTTTGAAGCATGACATGACCACATCCCTCACTGAGGGTAGCTCCTTTGCGTGCCTGGGAGAAATTACCATGGCTCTAAAGCTGACATGATGGCTTGTGCAGCAGAACGCTGCTCTTAAGCAGCAGGCACAGCTCATCTGCATCTGCTAACTAAAGAACAAGCTGAAGCCCTCACCCCGTGCTGCAGAGCACTGAACCTGAGTTGAGAGGCACCAGCCACTGCAGGGAGAACCTAGCTCACACTGTTCATTTAGGAGGTTCACAGTTTACTTTGAAATTATTTAATCTGCGCAGCTGCCGCCAAGTCCAGCTCTGCCTTCCCCTTCACCTCCAGCTGCACATTCCTGCCTCCTCCCCTGCACTCAGCAGATGGTGAGCTGGCTCACAGGGCTGAGACATCCCAAAAGCAACCACATTGTTGTGTCAGTGGGGTCAGTCAGGTGGTGTGTGTGTGGCTGCAGGGGGATGAGCCTGAAGGGATGAGGTAGGATCCCATTTCCATCCCTGGAAGTGTTCAAGGGCAAAGGTGGATGAGGCCCTGAGCAACTCAGTCTAGTGGGTGGCACCCCTGCCCATGGAGGGGCTGGAACTAGATTGTGTTTAAGGTCCCTTCCAACCCAAACCATTCTCTAATTCTATGGTAATTCTTTGATTCCCCTTTCAGTAGCTGTGAAGACTTAGATCAAATCTGACCAGGCAGGAGGGGTCTGAGCCATGATCGATCTCTGAGCTCATTGCAGAGCCTGCAGGGAGCATGCACAGGACCCTGGGAGCCTGAGGGTAAGTGCACCTGATTTCACAAGAGAAAGAGCTGTGCTCTGCAAGTTCTGGCTGCTCCAGCATTCAGGCTGGGCAAGTTTCCTGCTCAAAGACCCCAGTTCAACCTTGTTCATCAAATGCACAATGAGATATAAGGCACTTGAAACAATAAAATGAAAAGGATTGGGGTTTACATCTCAGCAGGCAGAAGGATTTCAACTGTGAAGTTAGCTTACCTCTTCTGTCATTAGAAAATATTTTCCACACTTGCTGTTTCCACTGATCTTTGCAGCAGCACCACACTGATTGCTCCATCAAATACAGTCCAGAAGAGCAGCCAGGTCAGCACAGTAGCAGAGGTGATGTTTTCCATCACTCCTTCCCTTTCTCACCACGAGTGAATTCAAGCACACAGTCTCATGTTGCAGTCACAAGGGCCTGTGCTTCTCATTTTGTCAGGGGAAGTCTATTCCTGCAATCAGTGTGGAGGAAGCCCAGTGTTGCTGCTCTCAGAGAGAGATCACAAGCCCACCATCTCTGGTCAGGTTCAGGCCAGGTGCTTGCAATGGCGTGTTCACCAACCAGATCCTGAAAATTCCCTTGGAGGTCTGAGAGAAATAGGAGTGATGGTTTGAGTCCTCATCAGGTCAAAGGGTTAAATGCATCCCTGTGAAACAGCTCACCTCCCTTCAGGAAGCTGTCTACAGTGCCTTACACAGATCTTCCAGATGTGCCAAGTGATTACACCCCCCTTTACAGGGAGTAAAGTCAGCCACTGTGACATAACACCCCAAAGATGCATTTTGCATCTTTGCTGCTATTTGTTATTTGAGACGCTGGACTCCTCATGCTACTTCAACCATACAGCACAAATCATTCTAAAGGATGTTTTAATATCTGTCCCACAAATCTGAATAGGCATCCTCTCTGACACTTTAATAAAGCCAATAAGCACATGCCTGTAATGAAGAACTGCTGTAACAGCATTTGGCTTTTTGACCAGGGTATCAATTCTCCCTTTGTGCGCAGGAAAAGAGGGTATTTATTTAATTGTGCTTCCTTCTCCTGGGCTCTGCAGTTCGTGCTGTTCCCAGTCATGCTTCACAGAGTCCGGAGGATGTCAGCTTTGTCACTAATATTCCAGGAGCTGAACCTTGTCGGGATCAGCCAAGGATTTCATCAGCACAAGGTCAGTGCAGACACCTCCCTTCCTGTGGGAAACTGCCGTGACGCAGCTCCCTGGCCTGGTGCTCTGCAGCACTTTCTGGAAACTCTCTTCTTTTCAAGTCTGAGCAGGGCTATCAGAGATCAAATCACAGCCATTCGAGCATAAGGCAGAGAGCATCACACCCCACTGAACCACCAGAAGTGCAAAGCTGTGCCCACGCAGCGCTCGCTGGGCTGAGGGCGGCAATGAGCCTTGGCAGTGGCTGTGAGTGAGGATCTGAGCACAGGCAGGAAAAAGGACTGAAGGAGATGAACTCCTCCTGGCAGTCCCCTTCAGGAGGTGCATATGCACAGGAATTGGTGTAGCAGGCAGAAATGTGTCCCTACTGAACGGGCAGACAAGTACATAAAGATACAGCATCGACCCAGACAGCGTCCTGTGCAATTACTGACAGGTTTTTCCATGTTGTGCTGTGGTTTCTTTGGAAGTTATTCGTTTTTTCAGCCCTGCAAGAAGACAGAAAGTCCTTTCAGCAGCGAGGCCTGAGCAGGGAGTTTTGCAGCTTGTTGTTTACATCCTGGGGCTCCTGCCTATCCCAAAATCCTGCCTTGTGATAAGGCAGTAAGAGCAAGTCAGAACCTCAAAAGAAACATCATTTTTTGGGTTGCCAAAGTGTAATGTTAAACAAAGAAACTAACCAAAAAAAAAAAAAAAAATCCCTCACCTGTGAAAAATAACACTTTCTGATTCAATACACCTGTTTCCCAAGTTTAATTTTTGTTTTATATATGCTGAATTCCCTCAGCAGTAACACTGTGTGGGACACACAATGAGATCCTGCCTCTGAGTCTAATTGCAGCACAAAAGGTTGCAGATACCTCATCCCTGGCAACATTCAAGGTCAGGTCAGACTGGGCTCTGAGCAGCCTGGTCTAGTTGAAGATGTCCCTGCCCATGGCACGGGGTGGCTGGACTAGATGTCTTTTAAAGGTTCCTTCCAACCCAAACTATTCTGTGATTCCATAATCCCAGAGCTGTGACCTACTGCACACTCTCTACACAGCATCTGTTCAATTTACAACCTCCAGTACATGTTTACTCCTCCCAGCTCTGAAGTGAGATAGCAAGAGCCATTCTGCTCATCTTGTGCCTCTTCAATAGGATTGTCATGACAGCAGATTTCTTAATTGGTGGCAAATGAAAGAGAGATCACAGCCTAGTCTTCCAAGCCCAGACTGATTTTGTGAGGCTGAAATTTCAGGTATTAATTTAAAAAAAAATAAATCAACTCCCAGTGCTTCATTTGGTGGCCAGTATAATTTGTTTCCAACATCATTCAACAGCAAAGAGGACATACAAGAACACAATTTTCATGGAATGGCTTGAGATGACAGAACTAGGTCTTTAAATGAATGGTCATGTTATATCAAGGGATGCAAAGTATTCGAATGAGAATATATGCCTTCCTAAGAAAAATAATAGGAGTAAGACTGGAAGATAATGAAGCAGAAAATAGGAAAATAAAACAACACAAAAGACTCTAAAAGCAAAGTTGCAGATGGCTGTACTGGGAGACCTTCTCCTGAGCCAAAAAGGCCTTATTCCAGAAGAACACATTCAACAAAACAAACCCTAGCAAAGATGAATAGGGCAAGGAATTCACAAAGAAGGGATTTATGGGAGATGGCGTTATCCTGCCTTCTATCTATCCCCTTCAGCTAGGAGTCAATATACAGGCAATTGCTTAGCTTTAAAAGCCTGAGTCTGTTGAAATAGTTGCCACTGAACAGTTTTGAAGGTCATGTCTTAATCTCTGACGTGTCTGAAAGAGAAGCTTTCATTTATATATTTGCTCAAATCACTTGGCCATACAGCTTTGATCTAAGCTGACATTTCTAGCAATTTGCCAGGGCTTTTTATTATATGATATTAAAAAAGCATCACCAAAATGTTTAAAAATAGGCTGAAACAAACCTTTTTATTAATGCTTGGAGAAAAGGAACATTTCTACATTTCCTATGCTGTGCTCATGCACTGCACTAAAATTGATAAATGGTTTAGAAATGTCAACTTGTATATCCAAGAGGATGATAAAATGAGGATAATATTTAGCTAACAATGACCTCATAATTGTTTCTAACTAATGAGAGGGTAAAATCTTTGTCACATGCACATTAACAGTAATAGCTGCCTTGCAGATGAGCCACTGGTAGTAGACTTGCTTTTCGGGATGTTTCTTTTTAAAAGCCCCTTGGAAGAAGATCCAAGATGTCCTGGTGTTCCCAGGTCACACAGGAAAATCCCACATCTCTCAAACCCATCACCACCTTCTCCCTCTTGACTTTTTGGCATGCTGGGCTTGTGAGCATTGCAGGATTTTCTGTTTCCCCAGGTCTGACAGGTCGGCTCCTCCCCGAGCCGCTCCTAGAGCTGTCAGAGCTGTCAGATCAGACAAGGACTCTGTCAGGAAGCCCTGCCACTCAGGAATGAGTGACTTTCAGGCACTCGTGGCATCAGATCTGATGACAGACTATCTGACTTATCCTTGTCTCTCCACCCACACCCAAAAACAAGTTTGCAGTGAAGGCAGCCCACACAGGCACCGACATGCAGGTGAGGTGGAAATTCCAGCCCAGGATGGAAGTGTGCAATCAGGAAAACTCCAGCATGACCAAAAAAAAAGGTCCTGCCACCTGCAATCCACCCAGCAAGACCATGATTTTTACATGAATCATTGTGATGCATTTTGAACTACATTTAGATGTTTCTGAGTTTTTGTCTGCTTGGATTCTCTTTTCCCAGCCTTAAATGTTTATTGATATGAGGCAGAATCCAAAGTACACTGCGTTCCTCTCATCACAGATTGAAACTGCTGCAACCCTGATTTATTCTGCCTAACCTCTACTTGAGTTTCTGTGCTTAAAATTTTCCATTACTGATTTTAAGCCTTTGAAACACATTTGAAAGAGCCATTATGAAACACAAGGCTTAGGGACAAACACTGAAGTGTATGAATCTGGCTGCAGTTCGCACCTGGAAGATCACATCATAATAAAGGCACCCCTAAAGAGAGCTAAAGAGGTGGGATAAATACATTTGAACCACATCAGACCAATGCAGAAATAAAAGCTTAAACTGTAATTTTCCCCTGTGAAAAGACTGACTCTTGGATAGAGAACAAGAATAGGAATCACTGGCCCAAACAGTCTATGCAAAATGTATGATCAATTTAAAATAGAGAGAAAGAAGGGGAGATTACATGGCGTGATGGAAGGCTCACTACAGAAATTGCTGTTATTTCCTCTGTGATACTCAGGAAGGTGGCTATAAACCCCACTTACTTCTCTCAAAGCAAGATGCAATTTGTACCTCGCCTGGTTGTTGTGTCAGGGTGAGGCATCTGCAAAATATTGACTGGAGGACTCTGCAACTGCTACAGAGATTCAGAGGCATAGCATTTGCCATCCTTTATCATGGCCTCAGGCATCTGTATTTGTCCTTTAAAACAGCTGTTAGAGCTTTTAAATCAAAAATGCTGAACTCTGCACAAACTTAGAGCCTTACTTTTGTTCTAGTAGGCTTGTGGTAGGTAAGCCCCATGATAGGTAGGATAGATAGATAGATAGATAGATAGATAGATAGATAGATAGATAGATAGATATAGATAGATAGATGATAGATAGATGATAGATAGATAGATGATAGATAGATGTCAAAACACAATGAATGAATGAATGCTTAATTAAGCAAGCAATGAACCTAATAGAGAAGCCTGTATAGTTACCCTGTATACACTGAATGTGTGTATGCACTTAATTGTGTGTGAGTACATGCACGAAAACACACCCATACTAAAATCAGATGCTGTTTAATATTGATTGACTCAAAAACTATCACCCATTTCCTCCCCAAACTGTGTTAACTGCAGCAGGTTGGGTTGCAAAGATAGCAAAACACTATTTTCAGCTCTCTTTGCAACTTCTTATGTTACTGAAATGTCTAACTTAAGTGGAAAATCAGATGGGTTTGGAAATTTGCCAGAACCAGTTGCCAGCTCAGTATATCTCTAATACTTGGCATCCTCTAAATATAGGCCTTTTATTCTGGAAGAAGCAAGCGCTGAGGATGCTATTCTGCTTCTCAGAGCAGTGGTTTCATTTTCCCTTCTGAGACCCACAGTTCAAACTCAGGGGGAAACAAAGGAACTGCTGTTCTCCCTATTCAAATTAATTTATTTAATAAACAACTCAATAATTTCTTCTTTGTTACAGGGAATTTTTTTAGGGTCTTTATTTTGGAAAGAGCTTCTCCAGAGGAATTGCCAGGGGCCCATCTAGTCTAGTATCCTGTCTCTGACAGTAGCTAATGCCATGAACAGTTATGGAATAACCTATTTATAAGGGAAGTTTCTTCGCCCTGAGGAGTTTGAGGTTGCCTGTGCCTGGAAGCATGCAAGTTTATAATACTTATTTTTATCCATTCACATATAACCACAGACTGTCTTGCCAGCTCTATCCAGTTCTACTCCTTCCTGCTGGACTCTCTGGCTCAGTGATGCCTAATGGCATCCATTCCCCACAGGTTCCTTGTGCTCTGCATCTCTGTGGGGCTCAGTGGATAAATTTGCCATGTATCACCTGTCAGAGTTACTGGAAGCTCCTGTCTGAGGAGCAGGGGGAGCAGCAAAACCTGATTTACGTTCTCTGCACCATTTGATAGAGGGTGGGTGCTTTTTAGAGGTTTTTTTTCTCTTTTTTTACTCTTAGCATGTTGCCTTTCATTTCTCCATCCCACACTTCTAATTTTTCACAGTCTCCTTTCAAAGACAGCTTGCATTTCTTTTATCCCCTCTGTAGTTCTTCTTTTTCTAAACTACATTTTTTAGAAATGTAGGACTGGAAGGACCCAGGAGACCATTCAAAAATCCATCAACCTCTGTCTTAAAACTAGTCTGCAGCTTTCTCTCTCTCACTGCTGCAGACACTCACAGCTCCGGCAGGTGGAAACCCCCAGCTGCAGTGGGGTGATCATCCACCATGGGCCAGCTCACCCCCTGTGTCCTTGTGATCATCCAGGAGGTTTTCCACCCCCAGCTCTGCATGTGGCTGATGCAGAGGGCACTCAGCATCCTTCACACAGTCTGCTTGAACTGCAGAAAAGGGATGCTTTCCTCCTCTCTTGCTGAAAAAATGCCTGGGAAATGGTGAAACGCTCACAAGGTGGTATCCGAAGGACTTTCTGTCCCAGAATTTATACATCCTGGAGTTTTGTTTGCTCTCCTAATCAGCCTTGCCCAGTGTGCAGGAAATACCACTCAGTCTCCCACAAATGTCTTCCCAGGCAGGGACAGCTGACCATGGATTGAGCAGGGAGAGCAAATCTGACCCCAAACTTATCAATTGCCTTCACAAACAGATCCAGATTGGGATTCATGTCTCAGCTTGTGTCAGTGTCATGAACACAACACAGATGGTGCCTTCACCTCCTGGGGTTTCAAGCAACTTGATGCTGCCAGCACCTGCCTGGGGAGCTGTTTGCTCCCCAGTGGGCACCATGGATAAGTTTTTTCCAGCACATCAGTGAGGCTTCATCTCTTTTGCTCATGAAAGGCTGGTTGTTTCCAAGCAGCTTCAACTCACTGACACTCTGATTTCTAATGCTCCAGTGTTCCTCCTGCTAAGCCAGCCAGCAGAAAGGAGAGGGGTGGACAGCCCTCATGCTCCCTAGGAGGAGAGACCTTCACAAGGAGCAAGGCTGACTGGAGATATCACCTCACAGCTGGAGGTAAGGATGGGAAGTTAAAATTCCCAGAGGGGACTCAGCAGAGCAGAGTTATACTGCTCCCTTGGTGTCTCCCAGGGCCCATGGGATGTGCAGCTCCCCCACGCCATGGGCTGAAGGGGAGGGAAGGGATGGATCTGCCATGGACAGAGCAGGACAGGGAGCCTCAGATGTGGCAGGAGGTGACTGCATGAGAGCAGAGTGCCTGAGCAGAGCCAAACCCAGACTGCAGCCACAGGGAGGAGAGGGGAGAGAAGAGAGAGAGGGAACTGCCTGCATGGATGCTCTGCTGCATAAATGGGCTGGAGATGAGCAGGGACAGCTCTGCCAGAGGGGACACAGAAGGGACACTTGCTCCAGCACACATCATGAGAACACTGGAAGAATGTCAGCCACAGAGGAGGACTTTCATCTTGGTGCTGTGTTCTTTGCTCTTCATTAGCAGGGAGCTCCCATTTGTGAGATTAAAGCTCCAGGAAGGCTTCAGGGTTCCAGCCTTGCTAATGCGTCTTCCCAACACCAGGCAGCAGTATCCAGAAAACCTGAACGTTTTCAAGACCAGACTTTATCAAATATCTTGATTAGCAAATGTGTGCTTAAAACAGCTGCATGATGCCTGTAGGGTGGAGGCAATCCTACAGCTAGAGATGGAATGGGGGCAGCAAGGAACAACATCACAATCAAAGGATGGTTTGATGGATGGAGAGGAAAATTTTACACAGATAGGGGAAAGAACTGAGCTTTCTTAGCTGTGCCAGTGGTGGAAGGGAAGATATCAAAGAACAGCAGGACAGAAATTAACAAAGCAAATAATTAGGCAAATTAAATATTTGTCTTCTTTGCATCGTGATGTGTTGAGGCAGTCAGAAGTGGGGGATCTCACTAAAGGTCAGCCTGCTCAGGGAAAGCAGTCAACTCCTTTCTGCACAGAGCCAGAAAAAAGCAGCCTGAAGCAGCTCCACCTGAACCACCCCAAACAGATGTGCATCTAATGGGGGTTAAAATCCCAAGGCTGGAGGGTCCACCCTCTCCCCAGACAATCCATTTCAGCATTCCACACAACATTTTGAGAGGGCTTTTTCTAATAGTTAAGCTCTGGTTTTCCTTGCAGTAATTTCAAGACTCCTCTCCAATCCTCTGCAAACACAGGGAAGAGCTGACTCTGGCTGTCTCTGCAGTCACCTTTTACACATTTAGTCTGTTATTGCATCTCCACTTTTACCACTCTCCCTATCCAAGGCTTGTGAAAGGACCTTGTTACCACAGAAGCTGACAGTCTCACGTCTCTAACAGTGTCACTCTATAAAAAACACCCTTCTGAGTACACCAAAGACCATGTTTATGGTCTGTATCCTGAATCCTGCGTGACTTTCCCAAGGTCAGATGACAAGGCTTGAAGAGAAGGAAGCTTCATCTCCCACTCTCCCTCTCTTCCAAGCCTACCCACTGGGCTCTCCTCCTCCTGTTCCAGGCTGCAGGGTGAGAACTGAGTGCTGCAGGCTGTGTTCCTCAAAATGACTCACTTTCGCAGTGTTTTCATAATGTGGAGAAGAAGGTGACTCAGAAACTGCTCCTCGATAAATAAATCATGGGTTGCTCACAAGGGGTGAGCTACAAAAGGACAGTGAGTCTTTTCACCGCTGTGCAAGCAGCTTGTGCTGTACCTCCCGACCACTTGGTGGCTGGAACCTCTCCAGCATCTGCCAGACTATTTAAAATAATCTGCCTGCTTTATCTCAGGATTGGTATTATGAGATTGTCCGGGGGCCTCGTCCAAAAGGAAAGCCCCCAGTTTATAAACACACAGTAATAAATGGCCTCTCCCCCTCTCTCTTGAGAGGCAGCAGGTCCGAGAGGTGTGATTTTGCAGACGGGGAGTGAGGCCCAGGGAGATTTGGTGATCTGCCAAGAATCACACAGGAAAGCCATGTCAGCTCAAGGAATTAAACCACACTCTGCTGAGCCCCAACCTGACTGTGAGCCTGAGCCCAGCTCCTGACTGTTCCTGCAGTGATGGTTCCTGCTGAGAGTGCATAGCTCTGAAACTGTCCATGGATCTCTACCAGAAAGGAGATCAAGTTAAAATATTTGGAACTGGTTCTCCAGTGCACTAACCTGAGTTCAAGCATGTGGGTTTTAACCTTTCCATATAAAAAGAGAGGACCTTTCAAAAGTAAAGAAAAAAAGTTATTTTTGGAAAACAGAGCTCACCCACAGAAGCTCAGGGTACTTTTTGAGTCACTTTGATTCACTGGGCTTACAGGACATGGGGAGCCTGAAAGTCCCTGAAGCTCTGGGGCAGCCCAGGGAATTTAGGCTGTTTGTGGAGTGAGATGGGAACACTTCTCTATTCAAACACCCAGCTTCTTAACCTGTCCTGAAGAGCAGCTTGGACACACAGAGACATTCTTACCAGATGCTTGTTTCCATGGAAGGAAAATCCAGGCCTGCAGCCAAGACACACACCTGACCTAGAAGATTAGAAAACCAGGGTCAAGGGATGTTCTTAAGTACAGAATATAAATGGTCCTCAAAAAAAAAAAAAAAGATCTTGAAAAGACGAAAATCTAAAGTTGTCTTGTTTTTCACAGTTTTCACACTGGCTAGTCACGCTTTCCTTTACCTTCTACTTCCACTCCTTGGGAAACCTTGAAATCTCTCTTGGCCCCATTTTTATGATTTTTCCTGCAAAGCTTCAGTATCTAGTGAGCTCTGCTTATCAGCTGATTTTTACCATCCTGATAAGCAAAGCTCATTTAAACAGTATTAGTGCCACACTATGTGATCATATACCAGTGGCCCTAAAAGAGAAGTTGAAAGGAAGAGCTTTGCAGGCATAAAGCTCCATTTGCAGTGACCAGGAAAGCAGATCTCAATTCACCTGAGAAGGTGCTTGGTGCATTTTATGTTATCCCATATTCTAGTCATTTTGTATCTTCTTTATCAGCTCAGGGATCTGTAAACAGCCACTGTATGTTTGGAAGAGAATATTGATGCCATTTTGCAGGTGACATGTTTAATAGTTAATAAATTTGATTCAGGAACCGACAGCTGCACTTTAGAGCTGGAAGAGACTTGATTTAATGGATCTAGCCAGAGCAATAGGCAATTTGGTTAATGCAGGAAGGAATTTGGTTTGCAGCTGATCTCTTCCCTTAGCAAAAGGCAGCAGAGCCTGTGTTTCAGTGCCCTGAACCAATTACTCTCCACACTCCATTTCAGCATATGAGATCTGCATTTCCCAATTAATAAACATCTCATACTGCTCACTTGACTCCTTTGGTGTGTCAAGTATCTGCAGCATTTCTGAATTGAGAGCAGAGTCCTCCAGCACCTCACTAGTGAGTGGCAGAGTGACCAACTCACTCAAGGCAGATGTCTGGCAATCCATGCAGCAAAAAGACAAGGCTGGAAAGGGAGGAGGGAGCTCTTGAATCCTACACATCTGAAAATAAGAGAGCAAAAGGGGAAGCAGGACTTTTTCCTCCTGAAGGAAAAAAAATCTAAATTTATGAAAGGGAGGGGTCTATTTAAAGTTTGATATTGAGTCATTTTAGGTCCTACATGCAATATATATTGTGGGACTGTCTGGATTTATACAGGGAGGGGCAATTTTGGTAGCCTTGGCTTAAATTGGTTCATTTGTTGCAGCTGTCTTTTGCTAAAGCCAAATTAGTGGTTTCTGGTGCAAAATGCTTCCTCCCAAAATGCCTGAATTGCGTCCCTCAGACCACTGTGGCTGTGGCACCAGTGCACATTTTACACCTTGCTTTTCAAAGGTCTAACCCATTTGTCAAATGTTGTGTCTTCTTTCCTTACCCCATGTGAGACATCTATCAAACACCTCTGAAGTCCACTTTTCCAAGTGAAATTACAATCCTAACAGACTTGATGTTTCTTCACAGTCTGGAATAGTTTTACCTGTTTTGGTGCTCACAGACATCCCTGTCCTGGACCAAATCAGGGTGGACATTTTAATTTTTCTGGACAAAATAAAAACATACATTAATTCTATTAAAATCAAAATCAGTTGTTTTCCTTGTTGCGTTTCTTCCCAACTCTCTTATCCTCTTCCTTCTCCTCCAGGAAATAGCACCACATCTTTTGAGAATCTTTAAACAGGAATGTTTATTTTTTGAGTGCAGGTATAGAAAATATGAATATATATTTTCCTCTTTTTCTTCTCTCCCTCTAGAAGGAAATGCAACATGACCTTAAAACACCCAGATACAGCCAGTAGTGACAAGCTCTGCAGAGAGCCCAGCAGTGAGAAACATCTGAAGGCAAGAGGACTGTGGAGTCTCACACAAACTCCCACTCTGCAGGAAAGGTGAAGGAGAGAGTGTCCATCCCACACGAAGGGACCAAAGGGATGTCAGACCAGAACCAAGTCCTGCTGTGAGGAAAGGTGCCAAATTTGCAGCGTGACCAAAGGCTGCCTTTGGCTGAGGTGACAAGCACTGTTACTGCACGACTGTGGATGGATTCAGTCCTTTGCATGTGCCTCAGCTCTGCCTCCACATTTAATTCATGCAGGATGCAAATCCATCCTCCTGCCTTCAGCAGTGCCCTGGCTTATGCAGGCATGGTCTGATTAACCTCAATAAATCTGTGGAGGGGAAGGGGTTAACTTCTTCATTTGGAATTTGGTTCCGCTGCTGATGCACCAGCAAGAATTGAGTCCACTGACACTTGCTCTCTCTCCAAATCATATTAGTCTTTCAGGCTCCACAGGGAGAAAAGAAAAAAATAAAAAAGAATGAAAAATCCCCAGAGCCCAGTCAGACGGCGCTTACAATCTAGTTAGAATGGTTTAAAGTCTTACCACCCCCTCAGCTGAGAGGCAACACTTGGATTTACTCGGCTGCAGAGGCTCATCTGCTGTGTCCTCACTGCAGACCCCAGCCCTGTAATTAACTGAGCATTGCTCTCCCCCCTGGAAACCTGTGAGCCACCAGAACACACCCTGGGCTCAGCAGCTCCTCTGTGACCCATGGGATGGAGGATCAGGGCTCTCAGCAGGGAGCTGAGCAGCCCCAGCCCCAGCCCCAGACAGGTCACCGAGCTATTCAGAGAGAAAGGGTTTCATTACTATGCTTTAAACACAGTGCCCTTTAAAAACATAGGCATACTTTTTAATTAAGCCTTTGGTGTTTCTTTTCAACATCAGATATCTCAGTGTGCTGTCCTTTCTTTTTCTTAATATAATTTGATTGGAAGTGCATTTGGCCATATCATATATATTACAAAAGGCATTTTTTTCTCATTGCTTCAAATTATTTTTCCAATCATGTTCTATATACTGTGCTCAGGAGTGAATTATAAGGAGTTAGGCAACATACATGGTGTTAATTAGATAGGGGACGTAGAAGGCAATTTTTCCATGACTCCAGGGAAACCTTTATGTTATGCTTATAAAGCAAACGCAAACGGCCATGCAATACAAAGTGCTCCTTAAAAATCAAGTTACACACTGAAATAAAATACTAAGAGCAAAATTAGTTTCTCCAATTTAATTCAGTAAAACTTTAATAGCATCTGACTGCTCTCTGCAAAAGTCATTTAAAAAATTATAAGGAATTCACAAATGACTGATAATGTGAAAACACGAAGGCTCAGATTCTGCTTCCAACAAAGGTCCTGATGCAGAGAAGCGCTGGAGCCTCACCTAATTCTGCACTCTGGGAATGTGCTTGTGGGCCAAAGTTAACAGCCAAAGTCACACTGACTTCAGCAGGAGGCTGATCTGGCTTGGGAGGACGTGGGAGCTTTGATCTAGAGGGAAAGGTTCAGGGAACATTCAAAACCTGATCTGAGCCTTGTGCACACATCAGTAATTGTATGTGCTAATCAGGTAAACACTTCTGAAAAATAGGACAAGCTTGAGCAGGAGAAAGGCAGGCGCAGCAAATCAAGTGAGCCAGTGGGTCTCTTTTATCTGCAACTCCACGATAACCAGTGGAGGATGTTGGAAGTTTCACTGCATGCACAGGAAAACACGAATGGAAATTTTCCTAAATGTCATTCAGTAACTACAGACAATAGATCGTTCTTACAAAAACGGAACTGTTAGAAGCAGGAAGATCAGAGGGAACAGAGCTGCCACTCATGCCTTTGCTATGGTGGCTCAGTGGTATGAAAAAAATACTTTTCTGGAAAAGTGAGTTTTTCAGTAGGGATTTGCAGAGTTATAACTCACCTTGTATATCTTTTTGTGTGAAGTGGAGGGCATAACACACCACCAATCATATAGGGAACTTTTCAGCTAAAGATTTTTCCACCATCTTGGTGATAATTAACACTCTTTCATTAAAATGCTGTGTCCCCCCTGGCCAGAATGAAACTGTGCATGCCTTACACCCTGTTCTTAATAATGTTTTTAAGGTTGTGAATCTTATCAATTAATATTTTAGAGTGATTCATACCATTTCTAATATGCAGCTACTGAGCAGAATCGTGCAGATAAAAATATTTTCTGAAGAGATTCAAAATAATTGCTTTTTTAAATTGCTGATGGGGGTTCTGCCACTCAAGCAGTTAAGCCTGAAAATGTGCTTAAGAGATTAAACAAGGAAAACTGAGCTGGTCTGGTAGCTGGCCCCTTTCCATGTGTCAGAGAGTTGTCACTACTCCAAGTGCAGCGAGATGACTTAGGATTTGCCGTGGTTCATCCTGCGCACAAGACAGACAAGGTGCAGAAGTTTCTGTGTTCAGCCAGGCTTTGCACAGCTTTCTCATACAGCCACCAAGGCACTGACTGGTTCAGCCAAGGGAAATATGTGTGCCAGGGAGTGATATGGTGCTTGGAATCGGAAAAGTGCTGCTGGCAGATCCAAGAGGCAGCGTGCTGTTGGTGCAGGACTCCCAGGGAGGTTTGCAGGGTGGTGGCTGCAGCACCAGCAGGGCCAGCAGAGCTGGTTTTTGCCTCTGTGCACTCATCAGGAGGGGGTTTGTCCCATCCTTCCACATGGGAAGTTTCCCACATTATTCAAAAATATAATTTCTTAACGCAATGGTGCTTTCTGAGGGACTGTGTCGTTTGTCAAGGCTGAAACACAGGGCTGATTTGCTACACAAAAACCTAGTTTTGGATCCACCACTAAACTGTATATGTGCATACACCCCTCCTCTGTTCAAGACTGTGTATTTGTGCAGTTGTATATATGTTTTCATGTGTTCATTCATAAAAATAAACAGTGAGGAAGTCTTTGAAGTTTCTCTGTATGCAAAACTAAAAGCAGATGGAAAATTTCTCTTGATTTTATATATATAAATACAGCTGAGTCACAGTATATTTATCATTCTTCTTCTAAAAGGAAAGCCCAACACTCAGCTTCCGTATATAGTTGTGAAGCCAAAATTTTGGGTCATTAGAGGGTTGGCTGCTCCCATGTCAGGTGCCTAAAGACATGTCAAAGCTGTCTAATTTCCATACATTACCTCTAATCTCTTGTTCCCTGTACAGCATTTTTAGGCACTGCAGTGTTAAGGAGTCACTAGTCACTGGTTAGATGCCCTGATTTCACACACCTGAAATTCTTAATCAGCCAGGGAATCTCCATAGCACTGGAGAGGAGCTGATCACTTAAACATCTTAAACCTTTATTCTAAAAATCCAATCTTATTTTTAGGCTGATGTTTCCAAGGATGTCTTCCAGAGCTCTCTGCCTCCTCTTCAGGGGATGTCTGCATTACCTTCTAATGGAGGAGCCAAGGGAGCAAGGAGCAAGTGAGTTAATTTTAGTGTAAGCCATATCACAAGCCTGTTCATCCCTGCAAAGCTCAGGGCAGGCAGGTGGAAATCTGTGGGTGAAAAACTGTGGAGAAAAGCTGAGGGACCTCCAGGACAGGGGATTCCATGGGGACAGGCCCTGGCAGGTCAAGGAGGAAGGCAAGGAACACACGGTCAAGAGGCCCCAGAGACTGAAAACCTCACAATAATTAACTCACAGGTTCTCCTCAGAGACTCACAACTTCATATTCAAAAGATTGCCCTACTTTCTGCTCTCAGATGATTTTTGCTTCGCTGTGCAACTTCATTAGTTGCTTTTCACCAGGGGGACTCCCTCCTTCCCAGGTGCCAGCTTCAGCAGGCAGGCACTCTCCTTGCTCCTACACAAGCTAGAGAGCTGACACTACGTCCTGGTTTTAGGTAATTTTGTCCATTTAAAAACCAAAAATTCAAATATTTATGAGGAAAATGCCAGCCTAGAAGAAATGATTTGCCATGCAAAGGGGAGAGGTGAACCAGACAATTAGAGAGACAATCGAATGGCTGTGCTAAGAGCATAGGGTTTGTTCTTCTGAAATTAAGCCTTGAATTTTATTCTCCATTAATAATGGAAAATTTAACTGATAAATCAAACATGATTAGTGGTGTGGAACAGAGATAACACAAGAATAAGCAGTAATAACTATGCTTTTCTCTTGCAAAGCTGGCCCTTTCAGTGTTTTGCAAAAGGAGGAATGCTACCTGTGTCTATGGCAATGTGCTGAGCTTTGTGAATGGTTGATTTTTTTACTGCTGATCCCCCTGTATCCAATAACATCCATAATTGCACATGGTGCATGTTGCTCCCCTGAACACCAGACCAAAATAAATAATAAAATAAATCATAAAAAGGACACTGTAATAAAACAAATGCATATGCTTCAGTCCTTAAGGCAATCCAACATGGGCCCGCCTGTTATTGCTGGATAAATCTGAATTTTTAGGGAAATACGTATGGTAACAAAAATACCAACTTTTATCTTGTAAATACTGGATAATTCTTGAAACAGATCATCTCTGCCTGGATAGCAAATTTGTTCTGCTAATACCATTCATCAAAGAAAGACTGTACATCCTTTTGTCCCAAAGACCTGTGTACTGCACTGAATAAAATCCATAACGTACTAATACTAGCATGGTTATCAATTATTTTAGATTAGGACACTGAGATTCAAAAAGCTTTATGAAACTCCATTTCAAAAGTTCAATTTTTTTTTTAATCATAAATGAATATTAGGGAAGACACCATGCTGTTCTCCTCGGTTCACATTGTTTTCCTTTCATACAGCATCCAAAACAAAGTGAGATTCAGGAGCACCCTGGAGAGATCAAAATCAGAGCACATCTTGGTTAGAAAATAAGTGACTGCAAATTACTGGCTTGTACAGGCATAGCACTGGCCCACTGCATGCCTCCAGTTCCATCTTGGATGGACTTTGGCTCCATGTTGTAGCCTTGTGTCCAGCTCTGGTTCTCAACCTGGATCCATTTCCAGGATCCATTTCCAGGATCCAGAAAAGACTGTACCCTTTGTGTGGATCTGGTGCTCCTCTTGCTGCTCTGGGAATGTTGACGGACCCACCCAGCTCTGCCCACCACGTTCAGCCCAGGCTGGGGCCACCCTCATCTCCCAGCCTGTCCTCCCTCAGGGAGAAGCTCTCTCTTGCTGCCCTGGACAATGAGCAGTGTGGTCACCTCAGCAAATTCGATTTCCTCCTTCCAGCATCCCTAGGAATATGTTGCCAGAATTATCCCTGTTGTTTCCACCACTCCCATTCTTCAGCCTGCACTGGTTTTCATGACAGGTACATGCTTGAAGGTCTTTCTGGTGTGCTGGGACATGCATTTCATGTTCCTGAGAAGACTAAGGATCTATAGCGAAGGAGGGAAAATCAGGCATCTCCCTTCAGAGAATCCAGGTACCTTCTCTGAAACTTTTCTGCCTCTGAATCTTGACAAATCGAGAAATAGGTTCAGAAAATTTAGATTTGTGCCTTCTTCACATCCTCTAAAAAAGGAAACACTGGATTTGGAGGATGGCTAATTAAAAAATCAAAGGGGAATTCCACTTGATTGGATGGGGATGGCTGGCTGAGGATATCTGAGGTAAAGTGTTCTCCACCAGAATTAAGGCATTTCCTACACAACATCCCTATCCCTTAAGTAGAGCTGTTCACAAATTACCTCTGAGAACTCACAGGCCCTAGCTCAACAAACCTTTGCACTGAGAGGGGAGTGAAGCCTTTAGTACCCCAGGGTGACCAGCAAAGACAGGTATTGAGTGCTCAACATGCCAGGCTTTCCAGATCCTCCTGTGGGAATGGCAGCTTTCTCAAGGAGAGGGAGAAAGCACAGCAGAAAGCAGGCTCCCCAACACCCACACCAGCAAAACTCACAGAAGGAAGCTGGAGAGGTTAAGTACAATATTAGATTGCTGAAATAAAGCCAGAAAATGCTGCAGCTTCTTTCTACTTGCCCTGTTTGAGTGTTGGACAGAGGTTTTGCAGTCACCACAGACACTTGAGACATGGTGAGCCTATTCAACAGCAAGAAAAATGAGTGAGCTTCCCAAGTATACACTTCCTCCAGAGTCACAGCCTTGTGCCAACTGCAGTGTCCCTCATGGGCTGATTTACCTCACTGAAATGTAAGAACAGAGTCAGAAAGAAGGCTCAGTTCACAGCAGAGCTACATGAACTTCCACACTGTCACTGGCAGTGTTTCCTACCTGGGAGAACCTGGGAAGAAGGGAAAGAAGGAGAGAAATGCAGAGAGTCACTCCTGTCACCACACCTTTTGTCATCAGCTGGATGGCCCATGGCCATACACATCTGCTGTGCAATTATTGCTGTGCATTGAGGCCAGAACATACTGCTGGAAAAGCTCTGTGTCATAAAATTGTTCATTAAGTCCCAGCAAAAGGTGGGTGCATAAATCAGGCTCTCAATATGCTTTCCTTGGGAAGTGGAAAGAAGTCTGGACTGAGCCAAAATCCATAGAAATCCTAGATCTCTCCCAGCTATTACCCCTGGCTTGTGTTGGAAAGGTTTAAAAATCCTCCCTGAGTGCAGAAGAGGGAGAATGAGCTGGAATGGATCCAGCTGAGGACACTTGGCTCCCAGCACAAGACCTCCATTTCCCCAGTGGAAAACCTCCCTGAACCTCTTCTGCTCAGCTCTGTTTACCTTGCTCCCCTCCCCACAGGGCTCCCACCCACACAGGGCAGGAGGAGAAAGAAAATGGGATGGATTCTGCCAAAAACTGTGAAGTTGCAAAGCCCAGGGAGTTTACAGAAAAATGCAGCTTCTCTAGGAAGCAAATTGCAGCCTGGCAGTGCTCACTTGGGCAGCCCAGAAAGGTGTGAGGGGCGATTAGACTATTTGAACAAGACTCCAGATTGAATGTTTTTAATCATAGCCTCTGTGGTTTAGCTTCTCTTTTGTCCCTCTTTCAGAGAGGCTGGCAGTGTTTTGATAACCATCCTTCCATGAGCCTGCTGAGCCACCTAAGTGACACACCAAGACAAGACCAAAGGTCTGAGATTTGGGTGCTCTGCACTGTGCTGAGTCCCATGGCCTGCCTGGTTTTCCCACTCCTCACTTCTGCTCCAGTGTCCTGTCCCTCCCTCCACTTTCTCTGTGCTGTTTCTCTCCAGTGAGGGTCCCAGCTAGGAAATCTCTTCCCTCCTGTTCAAGCATTCCTGTGTGGGCTCCACAGCACTCAGATCTGCCAACACAATTGCTGCACACACGCCCATCTTCTGTCTTGATAGTCACTGCCTTTCCCCTGCAAAAATCTTTATCTCTGAGCTGAAAAATGTGTCCATAAAAAGGCAAGTTTCTCAGCTCAAATCCCATCTCCACTGGAGTCAGAGGGAAATTCACCAATGACTTGAGAAACACCAGGAGATAACACAATTCCTTTATCTGTGCATTGATGGTCTTCTGCTGCCATTCTGCTCAGCAAGAGAGTCCTGTCAGCTCCACACAGTGCACAAAGTCACAATTATTTATTCTCTAACAAAAGACAGTATCACTGGAATTTTTTCCACTGCCTTGGATGGACTTACTGTGTGCTAAAACACAGATTATATGAACATCTGTTTCAGTTTCAAAGACAGTAGGATTTTGGGGCATAAAAAAGAAAAAAGGAACTGTAGGAAGCAACATCCTTGTACTAGATAGGATGAGCAAGGTGTGCAGCCTGGCACAGGGGCTGCACTGCAGAAGGCAAAAGTTCTGCCTCAGACCACACAGCCAGACACAGGGCTGAGAACTCAGCTCCAACCTCCCACACAGCTCTCATGGCACTGGGAAAGGGCAAACTCCCAGGGTGGCAGCTTGGGAAAAAGAAACAAGGAGGACCCAGGATGAAATGGCATACAGAACATTATGGCCACCCCAGTGTTTCAGTCATCCTCACTCATGCTGTACACGAGGTGGTTACATGCAGTATGAGATGAACATTTTACTGCCCACAGGGCCAAATCTGAAATCACAGCCCAAGACAAATTCCAGGCAGCACTCACTGACTGAAAAGTTGCTTTCAAGCCTTTTATTCATTGTTAGTGCAGAGAACCCACCAGTGATCCAATCTACAAATAGATATATATATATTTGAAAAAAGTAAAAAAAATGGCTTACAGACATTGCTTGCCTGTTATTTCAGGCTTAAAAACAACCAAAACATTCAGAAAATACACATGATTATTTCAGAAATAACATTAGAATTCAGTAACACAGTAATTATTTATTGTTTTTATTCCTGGCTGCTTATAACACTTTCAAAGCCATAGAAACAGCAATAACCTACCTCTCTACTTTGACCATTTCAATATGCAGTGGTGTCAGATTTTGGCTGGCAAGAAATGTACACACATATTTACAGGCACCAGGTGTGTAACACACCTGGATGTGAATGTGCTATTTATCTCAAACCCTTTGAGGGTATAAAAACACAAGGGACAAGTATTAGGACTTGGTTATGGAGGATTTCCACATGGCATTTACCCCTGGGTCAGAGCAAAGCCCCAGGCTTGCAGCCAATGGACCAACATCATCTCTGCCTTGGCACAATTTCACACTAACCCTGCTCAGAACATTATCCCCAAACCCACCCCAAAAGCTTAGGAGCTTCCTTTTGATTTGACATGTGTTTGGTTTCAGGTAAAAGCAATTTGTCAGAGGGGTTATGGCAGCACCACCCTCCCAGCCTGTTTGCATACCTACACTCACCTGCAGCAGATAAAGGTGTTACCACTTACTGCTAAAATACTTTACACCACCTACACACAGCAAGACCCTGCTTTCAGCTGATACAGATTCTGTTAAATGTTAACTAAAGGAGCTAAAATTTCCCATGTGGGTGTCCCCTTTAGTTGAATTTCAATATCCTCACCTTGGGGTGGGGGGGAGCAGAAAAAAAATGGGGTTTTAACTCATATTTTAAAAAATCCCAAGGAAATCCTTGCTTGGAAGATTATATCTGGGGGCAGGAACTTTGCAGTAGTGGCTGGAGGACAGGAGTTTAACCAAGGACATGCTTCCCACACCCCTGATTAAAAAACCCTGCCCACATTTAGCTAAGTTTATGCTTGGAAGAGATTTATGCTTCCAGAGGCTCTTGCTCAGCCTTCAGGGAGCACTGTCCTCACAGGGGCCAAACCAACCTGTGGCTGTACTGTGAGTGGATCCCTGAGCTGAAAGCAAGGACACTGCCTCTCCCACTCTCTCAGCTGCATTTTAGCAGTGAATTAAACAGCACCAAGGCCTGTAGCACAGTCTATAATGTTTAATTATTAGCATGCTCCCTGGCACAGTTTTGGCTTGTCCTAGGGAGTACTCTCAGAGACTGTCTGGGCAGGGTTCAGAGAGCAGCACTTGCCAAGGGCTGTTCCCAATAGGCAGAAAGGATAAAGCCATCCTGTTAGGGGAGGAAGAGAGTTTAGCTGTATGGATGTGAGCCAGGCTGTGCCACTTGCTCTTAGTGCCAGCAAATGGGCTCTGGCCCAGTTTAATTACAATGAAGACATATAATCAGGGACTCCTCTGTCAGGCCTTGGCACTGAGGAAGGAGGAAAAATCAAACAGCGGAAAGGGAAGAGCTGAATCCACTGGAGGGGAAGGGATGGAAGCAGGAGAGGGTAATTTTGGAGTTCCAGTTTGGGGTAGGAAAAAATGACAGTGGGAGCTGGTGCAAGGGAGAAGGTAGGAAGGGATGGGAAGAGATGAAGGGGCCAGGAAGAAGGGTTTGGATGTGGATGGGAAATGCTTTACTTTGAGGAAGAGTTTTGTAAGTGGAACAAAACAAGGTTGTTCAAAAATAAAGAATGAGATGAGAGAAAAAAGTATGAGGAATAGATGAGATTGTGGAAATTGGAAAAGGTTAACTCAGGAGAAAGGGACAAAAAAAAATCAATCAGGCCTTTGGGCAAGCAGAGGCTACAAAGCCCTTTGAGAGAACAAGGAGAACTTCTGTCCTCCAGCATTCGTGGCCCACCTGGTCCTAAAAAGGAGCTCAGGCTTTATCAGGGGTTTTCATGTGTTGCTTACACATTTCTGTATCTTTATCTTTGGCTTTCACCTGTGTCACATCTCATTCTTTCAGGAGCAATTTAATCTTCCAATCTCAGCAACCTCATGGTCAGACAGATGAAATGTCAGAAACTGTTAAGGTAACCCACCCTGTGTGTATCCCTGAGCAAAAATGTGGAGCAGCAATTTCCATCAATAACTCCCTGCAGAGATTTGGAAAGATTCCATGTTCCCTTAAAGGCATCCTTGAAGAATCATTTTAATTAACCATTTACCTGCTGCACATTGCCTGAGGCTTTCAGCAGCTGACAGTGCAGTCACTTTAGCATCAGCCTGTCACTCATCACACGAGCAGTCTAGGTAGGATGCACTTGCAGTCTTTGATTTCTGTCAAGAGAAGTGCAAGCCACTCTGGGGTAAAAATCCATGCTGGGAGCCATCTGACCCACCTGAAAACTGAGACACGAGAGGAGACCTCAGAGTTCCTTCTCACTGCTACTGCAACATAAATACTTCTTTTTATTTTTTTTTTTCCCTTTATAACTGAATATTTTACTGACCCTGCAAAAAAGAGAAATCCTCTTACCATGATCAGAAATGAACAAAAAAGCAGAAAGCTCCCACTGCTATTGTGCTTGGAATATAACAGTCAAGGTTAGCACATAATAGCTAAACAATATGCATTTGAAAAGCGTCAAGAGAATAGTGCTTTGTTCTAATGAAAAGGATTGAAATGTTTTCTACTGTCTGCCTTGACACTTCATGTTACAGTACTTGGAATTACTTCAGTCAGGGAAGCTGTCACATCACTCATGAAGTGCCTACAGAGCAGCAGCACGGAGCTGGTGCAGTGCACCCACAAAGGGGATCATTTTTATCCTCCTTCCTTGCCAGAACCACATTTGCTCAGGGACCTCCAGAGGAAAGCGGATTTCTGGTAGGTTGGGTTGGGCTTTTTTTCTTTTTTGACTGCTTCTGTGGCACTGTACCAGTGTATCCTGTGGGCCAAGGCACAGTGCTCAGCAATTTCAGCAGAAGGAGCTGCAGGGTGAGAGTTTGCTGAGAGGCTGCTCAGGCACAGCACTGTCCATTCTGACTCTGCCCACATGCTTTATGCCAGTCCCATTTATTTCAAGATATAAACCACAGGATGGGAATTCTGGTCCTGACCATGCTAGGCATGAAGAGGACAAACAATTTCAGCTACAGGCTGTGTCTGGATTACTGTCAGCCAGGTGTTTTAAGATGGGGCTAAATAAGAACTTTCCTAAGAGCCCAATGTTGTAGAGGAAGGAGGTGTGTGATGAAGCTGGATGAGATGCTGTTGGGTTTTGGAAACATTTAAGCATAGAGTCAGGAAGCAATTACCCTTTCAGGTGTAAACCGGTTCCAGAAGGACATTCTGGCTTGTGGAAACAGCTCTGAGCAAAAACCCACTTGGTTTGGAGGGTAATTAATGAGATCAGTAATTAAAGGAGGACTGAAGTCATTCCCACTGCCCTCCTCCCCCATCAGTAAAGGACAGCCACAGCCATTCTAGGAAGATTAATACATCTACAGCAGTGGCATAAAATTGTGTAATGGAAAAGCATAAAAGCACAGTGAACCAAAAAGAAAAAATAGAGAGTGATAACAAAAAAACCCAAACCAAAACAAAACAAAAAAAACTAAACAAACAAACAAAAAAAAAACAAAAATAAAAACCCCCACAAAAAATCAGTTAACCAGCTCTTCTGCAGTGAGAAGTGTTTCAACTTCACTAGTGCTTCATTAATGCACAGGTAGAGCTACAGCCTAACAGCATCACCAAGGAACCTAGTGTGCATCCCTCTTATCACTAAAAATTTCCCAATTCCTTGTGACAGGAGTATCTTTGGTTACTGTGGTCCCTGGTCCCTCTTCAATCACTGCTACCATCACAGACAGTTGCTCCTCACTCCTGGGCTGAAGATCAGACCCAGATCAGCCTCAGGCACAGAAGCAGGAGGGAGGCAGAACTTGGTTACCTCAGCTCAGAGCTGCAGTCCTCAAAAAACCTTTCCTGATGCTACTTCTCCTTGGATGTGACCAACATGGCCTTTGCCTCTCCTCAGGAAGCTGAAACAGCCACCTGCACACCTCAGGAGAGTTTTTGACTGGTGCTTAATGCATTTTCAAGTGAAGTCCCTGGATCCCAATCAGGCAGAGCAGCCCTGGGCACACAGAACTGCTGCTGCAGATATTTAAACAGGTATTGAACCCAGACACTCTCAGGGTTAGGCAGCAGCTGATTCACATCACAATTTTGGCTGCAAGTCCTGATTTTACCTCTGTTCTTCTTTGGGTACCCAAATCTTCATCTGGAAGGAGCCTCAGCCTAAACACACACTTGCCAGGAGCAAAGCATCTGTCCTGTTTTCATTTCTACCTGGGAACCATCGACACCCTCTGCCTCTCTGGCCTGGAACTAATCAGCCACACATGTCTGTGGGGTAAAAAAAGCAGCAATTACCCTCCACCTCAAAGCAGGGGCTTCACACCTCAGCCCAGTATAAGTCAACAGAAAAATCTCTGCTCTACCAACTCCAGATGTGTTCACTGCTGGCCAGTGGGCAAGTGCTCCAGGGAGAGCCTGGTAGCCAAAGGAGAAACAGGGTTACAGAGTCATTAAATGGTTCCATTAAATGGTTCCTTACTGTGCTCAGCTCTCTCATGTGTTCCACCCAACCCACTGCATATCCCCTGACCATCTGAATGCTATTTCCACTGCCTCCCTGTGTTGACTTTAGGTGTTTTCCCACCAAACAAACCAGCATGGATATCCTGAGGAGTTGACAGGGAGCTCTGTCAGGGGGCAGGAACTTCACTTCCTTCTCCTAAACAGAACAGCGTTTGGGACCAGGCAGCCTGTGACAGCAGGGGGAAAAATGAATCCAGGGTGTGCTTTTTTTGAGCAGAAATGCAGAATTAAGGGTTATGGACAGAGATCTCCTTTGCTTGTCCAGGAAAATAAAACCTTACACCTCAGCTCAAGGAAAGAATAACATTTTTTTCTTTTTTAATTCAGAGGATAAAGCTGGTGTTAATGACCCAAATGTGCTCATGATAATATTCTAAATGATCTTTCTTTAATTTAGAGGAATTAAATGGTTAATTAAGGGGTTATATTCACAGTGCCAGAGTGTATCAGGCAAAAAAATTTTTTTCAGGTAATTAAGAGCTCAGTCTTTCTGAAAACAGCACAAGTGTATTGCAAGCATATTTCCCAATGCAACAAACATCATTCCTATTTTTAATTAGGTAAGATATGACGATCAAGGGACAATCTTTAAAAAATAGTACAGAGTACGTTGCTCTTCATCCTTCACCAGAATAAGACTTGTCTTGTGACAAATGCCAACATATTCCAATACCTTTTAGTTCAAAGCCAGAGGAAGGAATTAACTTGCAAATATTTCTGAGAGCAGGAATTCAAGAACATTTAGACTCAAGAATCTCAATGTAATTTGCTATCAAAAATAATTAGTGATTAGGTGTTAAATACAGTAACAACAACAAATAAAAATGAAAACAATGGAAAAAAAACCCGACCAGTTTTTACATAAGAAAAATACTATCAGAAAAATAAACAGATTTTTTTAAATTATGTCAATTGTTTTAAAGTGTCAGAGTTCACAGGCAACTGCTGGATTTTGATGAAATTGCCATTTTCTTGACCACATAATATTTCAGAGGATGCTGTTCACCAGGCAAGAGGCTCTGGGTTCACTTCCCACCTCTGCTCTTCTACAGACTGCTTATACCAACTCAGGCAAATCATTTGGCACCTCCAAGCTTTGCTTTTGATCTCAGTAGTAAGGGTAATATTTATTTTCTCCCACCCTTGCCTTATTTAGTTAGCTTGCATGCTTTATGAAGAAAGACCTGCCTTTTCCTCCTTTAAACAGCACCTCCCAAGAGGGCAAGGAGGAACAGCTTCACCTTGCTTGTACCTGGGAATAATGAATGACAGTCCCCAGGATGTGCTTGCAGTCACCTTCAGCTCTGTGCTGATGGGCTCTGCTGCTGTGGCAGTAACTTCACTCACTGTGAAGCTGTGCACACCTCACCCCCCAGCCCAATCCTTCCCCTGCTTCAGTAAAGCACTTGTGACAAATGGCACCTGGCTAGCAAAACTAGCAAAATGAAAAATAATGAGTGTGGGAAGCAGCAGGGAGTGCAAGAGCTGCAGTCAGGATGGAGGTGCAGTGCTGGGCACCAAGGGCAGAGAGAACCCATGGTCCTTTTGGGTGTTCTTGGCTGTTATGGTTGAGCTGCCACTCAGCACCATGAGCAGCAGCTGTAGGGATGGACAGATGGACAGACAGTGCTCCTGCTTTTAAATAGCCAGGACAGCAAATGTGACAGTGGGAGACCACTTCATCACACCTTCTTCCAGATTGAATAAACCCAACTGAAATGCATAATAACTCTCTTGCTGCTTTTGCATCAAGCACAGGGCAGGGTGATGTGGCTCTGACCAAGGCAGCCAGCAGCTGTAACCACCACAGGCTTCAAAAGAGTTGCATCTCTGTGGTTCATTTTTCAACATTAGCTCCTTCCTTCAACAGAAAGATGAGTTAAACTTGGCTTCTTGGGAGCAGGGAAGCAGCAAGGTAGAGCAAATCTCCACTGTGCCTCAGAATCAAGGGAGGGCAAAACAGAAAGTCATGTCCTTCACCAGCTCTTTTTCCAAAAAGTGTGACAGTTTTGGAGGAAAAGTGCCATAGCTCAAGTTGGACAATTCATCACCATTTACCTCCACAAAACTTGAAAATTTGTTTCAGCAGAAAGACAATTTCCAGGGGCAGGGCTGGATGGGCAAATACTTATTACAAAGTCAAGGACAGTGGGATGCAGGATGCTTCTTCCCATCAACCACAGGTTTTCCTGAAGGTCCTGGGCCTTCCTTATATCTTCCTTCAGACACCAAGCTGGTCCTGTCCCAGAACGGCCTCCTGAGCCAGAGCAGGCTGAGATGGCATCCAAACCACAGTGTGCTGAAATGCTTACAGGTATCCCCAGGGGACTCATCTGGTCAAGGCCAAAACCAGCCACTGTGACAGGAGCTTAATTCACTGTGGCTGTCCAAAGAGGACTTTTTTCTCCTCAAGTGACAGCCAAGTGTGTTGCCAGTGAGATATTTTCTGGTCACAGCTTAAAGGAAGCAGAGATGCTAAGTGCAGGTAAGCCTCTGGCATCCAGACCAGAGCTGCACTAAGAAGTGAGCCAAATACTGTTTAAAATTGAGCTCAAACATTCAAAACTTCGTGGCCTGTCCAGTTCCAGGAAAAAAATATCCTGAAGTATTGCAGGTATCAGGCCTAGGCAATGGCTAAAACACTTATCCAGACCTTTCCAAGACCCAAACATTTTTACATCTGCTATTGGCCAACCACTTGGCACCTGGCTTCATGTTTTAATGATCTGGATGTTGTTATAAACCATTCCACTAGATTTATGAAACAACAGAGTATATATTTGGGAAAGCAAAGTTTAAGGGACTAGAGTCCTCCTACTCAATATCACTGAATACACAAACACAACTCTCATTGCAAGCAGCTCCTTGCCCCCAGTTATCAGAGAACCAACATTTTCACCAGACAGACTAGCACTTATTAAGGGTGAAGAATAAGTTTGCTTGCCAATGGAAATTGGCCTCATCAGAAAAAAAAATCTTAGCACTTCACGCAGCACTGCCAGCACATGCCATGGCTCTGTTAGGCTGGAGAAGAGCAAACAAGCTGCCATATGGAGTCAGTCAAAGCCCCATCCTGGCTGGTGCCCTGGTCTGGGCAGGGAGTGGGGGAGGAGAAAAGAAGGAGCCATGCAGAGGGGGAGCATCCCTAGGCACGTGCTGGGGTCATTCCCAAGCTGGAAGTTGCATCCAGACCATCAGGTTTAATAATTGACAATGGGACAATCAAAAATAGTTTTAACTTTCAAGCATAATAAATTGACCAACCTTTAAAAGAGTCCAACCCTCCCTCCTTTCAATATTCAACCGGTGTAAATTCATACATTTTGACAGAGGGGCATTTGTGTTGGGTTTTGTTTAAGCTGGCGTGCTGTAATTAACCAGCCCGTCAGTCAACAGCTCTTGTCCCTCCCTCCTGACCTCCCTCACCCTTTCATAGACCACAACAGAGATTTTCTAACATGCCTTTCCTGAAACCTGTCCATCAAACTTGTCCTGTTCCTTTTCCCCACTCAGCTGAACTTTGCTTTTCTGTGGATACTTGCACACTAATTTCCAGACCCTAGACCAGGGCTCAGTAGAGCATTGAGGCAAAAGAAGCAAAAAAAAAAAAGTCTTGAATTGTGAGGTTTTTTTGATCATTCAAATGTTCATGAATTGTCAGAAAGCTGGACAGGTAATACCTTTTCTAAACAGAGTCTTTAATTTGGAAAAAATACTAAAAGCTCAGCATTTCACGCCTCCACTGAGATATGCCTCTGGCTACCCTTTTATTTTTCATGCTGTGTTTTCTGAAATGTTACATTCAAGAGAATACATTGCCTTCAAATCATGTACACATGCATGTTTATTAAGTCATTACCATAGCCTTAAGTCCATAAAATCACTGTGGACTGCAATACCACATGTGCATCCAGCAATTAGATGAATAAATTAACCCTGAAAAATTTCTGCTTGAGGTGGAAGGGAACAAATTGTACTCTGAAAGTTGAAATAACACTCCTGAATAGAGGAATCATTTTGTATTTAAAAGACTGCTACCTGGCTAGTGCTCAGAAAAAAACCCCCAAAACACCACCTAATCATGCTGATGAATACCAATAGCTTTAAATTTCTGAAGTAAAAGGAAGGAAAAAAGAGTAGAAAACAAGGATTTGGCAGAGCACGCAGTTCCAAAGTGCATTACTCCGTCAGTGTCATTTTCTATGCAGCAGTGTTCTTTCAATTATTTCTTTCCCTCTCTTCCTCTCTGCACAGAAAATTGGCAGAAAAAGTTGCCTGCAGGATCAGAGAGGGGTATTTTTATCAACCTACAGCAAGATTAAAAATCCTTTATCTGAAATGCAGCAGAGGACTGGCCTAAATTAAATCCCATCTCCCTCTGCTTCTGAGCTGTGAAGGAGTAGCACACAAATGGCATCTTGCTTAATTTGTATTATTTTTTAATTTCTGTTGGGTTTGGTTTACACTTGCACAAGTTAGTTTGAGCAAGACTGGCACAAAAAGGGCCAGTGAGGTGCAGAGAGCTACATAGCAAATGTCCAAAAGGAGATGCCATATGAGGGATGTTTGCTGGAACATCTGGTCAATCCATGACCTGAGGACACAGGAACAGGGCAAGCCCAAAGCCCTGAAGGGCAACTTCTAACCAGTTCATCAGTAGCCAGGACATCAGCTTTTTACCCCTGCTGCAGTGCCCTCTTCATCTCCACAGAGAATGCTCACATGGCAGAGCATTTGCAGAACCTGGGCGAGCATGAATTTTTAATGGCATTAATAATCACTGTTTGCAGTGTTGCACTGCAGTGTCACTACCAGGGAGCCTGTCAGTAACTGGGTCACAGAAATGCCCTCTGTCACCCTGCCCTGCACTGCTGGCACAACCACCAGGTGCCAGCTGCACCCACACACATGGAATGGCTTCATTCTGCCTGCTTGATGCAAATCTCTTCCGACTGCACAGCCCCAGGTGTTTGATGTTGCAACACAGGAGGACAGTAAACAAAGTTGTGAAAGAGAGGCAAGAAAAAACAGGACCTGAGAAGGTGGCATCAGGGTCTGACTTGTTCCTTACCTGTGAGCAAACCACTTGGCTTGCACAGGAAGGGTTATAAACGTTCAAGTCTCTTCCCTTTCAACCCTGTTAAAGGTGGTAGGAAACACTACCACCAAAAATGAGGGTGAGGGAAGAATCAGCAGACATCCTGTCCAGGATATTTTGGGGAATTGTTCCAATTTCTGCACTGCTGGCTTCCTTGGCTCCATCTCATGTCAGAGTGTACAGGAGCAAAGAGCTATTAACTTGCCTCAGCAGTGATTGCAGTGCACAGTGTCCTGGGCAGAGACTTTTCATTTAATTTTCATACATCATTTACAGCTTGCTGCACCCATTCCAGAAAGTCAGCACCAATCTCCCTAAGTTAACATGGAACAAACAGGAAAGGAGATAGAATTCTTCTGTTGTTATTTAAAAGTCTTGTCATGTCTGGGCACATTTGGTGTTGCCACTGATTTCATTTTCAATATACTTCACTGATATAACGAAGTCATTTCCTTGAGAATGCACAGGGGAGTGCTGGACAGCATTAATGTAGAAAAAACAAACATAACCAATTTGCTTGTAACAAACCTATATTCAGCATTGCCCTTTGTTGCTGGGTATTTTTTCCTCACATTTTATATTAATACACTAGGCCAGATTCTGATTTTCTGCATTGCTGTAAACCCCTCCACGGAGCAAACAGAATTTCTACGATTTGTAAGCGTAACACAGATAAGGATAAGGCCCTGAAGCTTGTCTTGAAATAGCTTATAGAGCCCCTCCTGTTTATTACTCAGTTGGGACTGCTAAAAGATTATGTAAAAAGTGCTCTAGAGAGGTCCAAGAGTTCTTCTGCACCCAAGTTCAGCAATCATTATGTCTGTGTCCTTTAATCTTTTATCCACACTGCTGCAGTTACACGCTCTATGAAGAGAAGTATAATAATACCTCCTTTGCAGACTCCAAAGGCTGTAAGGAGGATTAATTAGTTAATGTTTACACAGTACTGGGGCCAGGCTCTGTGCTGATTTATGCTTGATGCATGTCAGCAGGGGTGGATTAAGGTGGGAGCCAAGACAGATTTTAGCCTCTTGCAAAGAACACACCAGGTTCTATGTTACCAATTTGCCCATTGGTTTTTTTTTTTTCCTTTTTTTTCTTTTTAATGATGGTTTCACAGAGCTGGCAAGGCTTCATACCTATCCAGGGAGCTCTGCAGCTCTGCAGATGGCTGTGGGGACCCAGCCTGGCAGTGGTCTTTAGGGAACATCTCAGGTCACAGAGATGAAGTCATGATAAGCAGCTCTCCAGAACAAGGAGTGGTGGCACAGAGCCCTGACTCTGTGAATAAGGGGATAAGCAGACTTTCCTTTAAAACAAAGTCAGGCTACAGAGAAAAAGTTATTTAAGGAAAAAAATGATTTGCTGGTTTTTCTAGATCTCTGCTTTGCACAGATCCTTCAGTGACAGTGGTGAAGTGATGGTGTATACTTTTGCAGTAAAGCAAAATAAGCAAAAATTAGTCTAATCTGGCTTTTCAGTTTTAAAATTCTTCTAGGCAGTGATTGCATGTCGCTGCATAGGAGCATATGGCACTATTACTTGATCCTCTTACCAAGGGCAACATTAATGACTTTCCCCTAACCCAGCAGTGTGCACTGTTGAATGGTTAAAAGGATGTTCCAGTAAACAAAATGTGCAAAAGCCAGGGTCTATACTGTTATCCTTCTCCCTTTTGCCCTTTGAATCCAGGCCAGGAACATCTCATGTATCACATGAAAGGACTGCCGTGGTGAGAGCACAGTGGCAGCCACACTGATACCAGCTGCAGCAGTGAGCACTGCTGTGCAGAGCCTGATTTAGTGCCTGCCTATTCTGGGAATCAGGAGAAAAGGGGAGAAAACTGTACTATTGCCCCATGCAAACTTGGTCCCTTTGTAATTTTCCAGGAGGTGTGTCCCATAGTTTTCCAAAATGGTTCAAGAATGATATTTGGATGAGCTTTCATGTGAAACAGGCCAGATTAAGTCCTGTGACTGAGCAGGGAGCCTTCATGCCTTCCTTATTTAGCCATCTATATTAGATGCCCCAAACCAGAGGCAGTAAACAGCCCTTGTCAAATAATGGGTCTGCTGAAACCAACCTGTCTCACAGTACCCCAGAATACTCCTGATCGACAAAGTAAAAGCATCAGGTCCAGAAATCCTGACAGTTCCTAAAGTTCAGAATGAATAAAGCAGTAACACATCAAAGAAAAGGGGAACAGAAGAAAAAACCCTTTGTGTTAAGGACTACCACAGCTTGCATAGCACCTTTTGTCAGGACCAGCTCTCAGGATCTCTGCTCATGTGAGAGAGGTGCAAGGGAGAAGGGGAGGGAGGACTCTCTGCCTTGTTGGAGTTAATAACTAACTGAATCCAGTGGAGCTCAATTCCTCTGCCCCTGTGTGCTCCTTGGAGTACCACATTTGTTCAGGGCCTTGTACTTGGTCCTACTGCCCTCTGCTACACAAAGTATTGCTGCATTCCCAGGCAGAATTTTCTCATTTTTTTGCTTAGGTTATGGGCCCATATAAACAGTTTCAATGGATAGAATTGTTAATTGCAGGAATAGGGAAATAGATCTGCCATCAATGTTAATATTCTTTGATAAGTAGCTGTCTAGAAATCACTTCAAAGTAACGAAGAGACATTGAAGTAATTTCCATCAAGAACAGTGTTTGATAGACAGACACATGAGCAGATAAATAGAACCCTAAGTTAGCAGGATGGCACATACATATTTATATATAAATTCATGCTGATGCAAAAGGGCTCTTTCAACCGATACAGAGAGATGCAAAATATTTTAGTGAGTCACTCCATTAACCAGGCTCAGAAGCCACTAAATGAGACAGGAACTGGGAGGCTACATGAAGACAGCAAGCTCCTGGTGACCCTCTCACAGAAAAAAATGAGGGAGAGCTTCCTGAAGCTGCAAGTACAAATGAAAGGCCAAAATACCTATGACAAAGAGTCAGAACAAAGGTAGGACAGCACCAGGAAGGTAGTTGGAAGTGCTGAAGAAAACAGGAAGGATTCCAGTCCTAGCTTTGAGGACATGCTGTATCATTCAGCCATAGACTGACATAGAGTGAAGGTGAAGAAGATGAAAAGGTTTTTAAAAATAATGTGTTAATGAAAAATAGGAACTCTGGGAGGTGAAGGAGTAGGAAGGTATTCAAAAGAATTTTTAAATGCATCTGTGAATTTTAAAAAATTAGCAACTTTTGATAAGCTTTAATTTGAGATGCTCCAAAAGTAGACTAATGTAGGCACAATGATCAAAGATTTTTAGGGACAAAAACTCTAAAAAAATTCCTCAGGAAGAAGAAAGCTTGGAAAATATCCAAAGGGGATTATCTCATGAGAGGCATGGTAAGAACACTGCTTCTTTATTTTTCTCCTCGTATTGAGCCCATAGTAAACTGTTGATTTTCAAAGCAACCACAAAAAATCAATCGTCAGAATGATGTGCATATGACCAGTCTGGAAACATCCAAGTGGGAGTTCCCCAGTAGGATCTGTGCAGTTTGAAAAAAGGATCATTCACAGCAGCATTACAGTGGTGTCTGGGGGCTTGGCTATGATCTCTTTGTTCTAAGCTCTGAACAAACAGTGCAGAGAGTTTGCCCGAGGAACTAACGACCTTAGCAGACAAGACAAAAGTTGGAGAAGGAAACTATCCAGGAAAGACAGACTATTCTCCCCACATGTGCCAAGACAGATCTATGCCTTTGTGTAAGCAAGAGACAATTACCAAGAGCAGGGTAGAGGATCCCAGTCCTTTGAACATAATCCCATTGTCTGAGCCACTCCAAAATTTGTACAACAACAGCACACCCCTGGTTACCTTTGGTTTGCAGGTCATAAGTCAAAATTTAGACCTCCTATAGGAGTCTGCAGCATTTAAAAAACATGTGCTTTTTACTGTAAGGAGGCTGAATGCAGCATATGTGAAAGATTAAAGGAACATCAGGCAGCTGTTAAAGGTTTGCTTGATATGAACTCAGCTTTGGCAGCATTTTCTGCAAACAGAGAGGTAAGACAGAGCAGGATAAGTGTTGGTAGCAGAGTCCAGAGGTCTCAGGGGACTCACAGGGCTTCTGATGCCTCAGACACTATGGCACAGCTATGCCATACATGAGGCCATTAACTTGGTTGTAATTATTAGTCAATCCCATTTTCTTAATTGTTTGGCCTCACCTGCCTTTATTCCTTGGAAGACCTGGAGCAGAATTCTATGCTTCCCTGGCATTTCGCTCGGTGACCCTCTGCCTACCAGAGTATGGAGAAAGCACTGAGATCATTTCCAACTGAAAAGGTGACTGGAAGTTAAGCAGAAATGGCAAGCACATACCACACAGCACTGAGCATGACCCAGGCCTGTAGCAACACCCAAAGAGAGGAAAATCAAAGATAAATTGCTAATAATCATAGAACCATAGAATGGATTTGGTTGGAAGGGACTTTAAAATTCATCTCATTCCAACTCTCTGCTAGACCAGGTGGCTCAAAGCTCTATCCCAACTGGTCTTGAACACTTCCAGGGGTGGAGCATCCACAGCTTCTCTGGGCAACCTGTTCAAGTGCTTCACCACCCTACAATCTTCCTATGTTATCCCCAGTCATGAACTGGGAATCATTCTAGAGTCATTATAATCTCAGTGTGCAGAAGTCCTTTGTTCATCACTGTATGTGGGGTTATAGAAGCATTCCTACAGACTAGAAATTAATTTTGTCCCAAAAAATGACCAAAGACAGATGTCCAGGGTGGGACATAGGACAGAAAGTCTGTGGTGATGTTTCCTCAAAATAAACACCTTTCTTTCTGAGTCAGAGGTACTGGCAGAAGTCTTCACTAGATTTCTTTTTTCCCATTAATCTGCCTAGGGCTGTTTTGCTTTTTGGTTTGTTTGTTTGTTTGAACCCTATAAAACAGGCACAGCAACCTGTGGCAAGGAGAAGTTTCACAGAACTACACACCATAAGAAACATTTTTGTCTGCCTCCTTTGAACTAACCACCTGCCAGGTTTTCCTCATACCCCCTTATATTCCCTTATCAAGGGTTGTACAGTGACCAATCTGTGCTTATTTACCATTTTTATGGCATCCCAGCTGTCAGTATAGATACCTCCAATTACCTCCAGCTTGAAGCCTGTTATCTCAGCCAGTTGTTCCTCAGACAGAAGCTCTTCCACATTACATTCTTGCTGCCCATGTCAGAACCTTTTCCATGTATTCTATATCCTTTATGAGATGGGATGTACCAGAAATGCATAAAGCATTAAAGAATTACAGAGTGACATAAAAACGCTCCCTGTTGTGTTCTCTGTTCCTCTCTAGAATTTTTAACATTTTATTTACTTCTTTATCAGTATCACAGATGATGCACCATGTCATTAAGGAATGAGATTTGAGGAAAATAAATACGGTTTCATGGGGACGAAAGCTACTACTGGCAGCATGGCCCAGACAGTCTTAGATGTAATTGCCAACAAATTAATTCACCATAGAGCACTGAACCACTGATGCTATTTTAGGCTTCATTTTGGTAAATAGCAAGCACATTACAGAAGAAGTGATCAAAGAAAATAACCTTTGACTGAGAGATCACAAGTTGATTCAGTTTAAATTAAATGAAGGAGTAAACAAAAATAGGTCTGTAATTAAGGTTCCACATTTCAAATGGGCAAAATTTGAGAAATTAATGGGACTAATTAGTGAACTCAGCTGGACTAAAGAACTGAAAAGCATGAATGTGGGAAAGGCCTACAATTCCTTTCAGCCAAAAGTACAGAAACTACCTCCAGCACATGTCCCAAGCCAGGGGAAAAGAAAGCCTCTAAAAATTACTGTAAATGTAAGTGAATGGGTAAACTACCTCCACAAAGTGTAATAGCAATCAAGGATGGGCCAGCAAATAATGGAAAAAATACAATCAGCAAAGAGAACAGTGCTTTAGAGGCCAAGAAGCTTGAGACTAAAATGCCAAAACTCAGACAGAGAGAGACCTTGCAAAGGATACAGAAGTAAATAGAAATGGGCTGTTCAGCCCTATGAATAAAATAAACAGTGTGAAAAGGAGTGGAGCAGACAGGCAAGAACTGAAAGACTTGATGGTTCCAGCTGCAAAATTAGATGGGTACTTCACACACACTGATTTTTCAGCAAAGAGAAGCATGATAAAGAATAGTAGGATGGCTGAAAATTGCAAAAGTATGGCAAGGACCCCATCTGAGAGAAAAGCTAAGCTCAAAAAGGCTAATGCCTTCAAAAGCATCTCCCTTTTCTTGGTGTTGCAGACCACAGTGATCCAGCACTCCCAAACACAGAGTTGGTAAATGGGAGGGTTTGGAGAAAGGGGAGAGAAAAGGGAAGGGAATGGGAAATGAAAGTAATGAGGTGAGCCAAGAAAAGAGGTTAAAATTAACTTCTTGTGATGTTCTGAATTATCCCCAGGCACCAGAAACTCCAGAGACAGTGAAGGCCACAGTGGGATGATGGGAATTTTCATTCCCAAAACTTGTGTTTTGCTCCTCTGAGAACAGACTGTCTGCTCCAAAAGCTATCTTCTCTTCCTTCCTAAATATGGGAGAGCTGCAAATTTGAAAAATCTACAAAATACTCTTGAGAGGCTGCAGGAGTGGGCTAATGAGAGTGTTCTCCTATATAAATATTTGCTATAGGAAAGTTTCAAGCAAGGCTTGGAATAAATGGGATGACCTTTTCATTTGGGAGAGTTTAGAATATGAGTCTCACCAACAGGGAAAACTCCACAAAAAATCTTTTGGGAAATTTCTCACTGCTGAATGTTTAGGTTAATACCATTCTAAATTAGCGCAAAATAAAGAAAATTTGGTTCTGCATGGGGAGGGCTCAGGAAGTGGGGAGTATGGTTTACCAGAGCTACTAAGTGAGACAATAACTCATTTAGAGACTTATTTAGCTATCAGGTGGGAAACACATCACTGTCATTTTCCAGGGCATATGTGGCTTACAAGACATTAATTAGGTATCCATTGGAGAAGAAAATAGTGATACTTTTACAATAGACTGTAATTTCAAGGGTGGTTAATGAGCGAGTAAATAAAACAGCTATCAATACGAGTAGGTGCATTTTTATATCTGTAGAACACCATTAAAAGAGCCACACAGCCCTTTCATCGTGCCAAATTAATGTTAAAATATCTTCCTGACCTCAGCTGCACTCTGCAGTCTTCCACATTGCACCCCAGTTTTCAAACAGCCTCCCAGTGAAGCATTTCCTTGCCTTTCCTTGCTGCACTCACATATCCAGCATGTGCAACATCTGTCCTACCAAATGACCCCTCGTGGAGTCCAAGCCCTGCTCAGCATCTGCTCTGAAAGATTTGCTGAAATCAGCAGCAGAAAGGCCGAAGCCCTTTGAAAAATCCTGGTCTCAGTCACACTGCAGAGCATCAGCCAAAGGGTTGCCATATTTCTGTCGCAGGTTTTCAGGAAGCATCAGTCATGCTCTGCCCACGTTTTGCAGATGGTCTGTGCTTAGAAACACATGGCATTTATTGTGCATGTACAGACCATCTGTCCAGAGTACAGACCAAGGGCTCGTGGCTCCTGGAAATGCTGGACACACCACACGTGCTCCAGAGCTAATCTGGGCTCATGCAGAAAATGCTTCTGAATTTTTTACTCTGCTTGAACAGCCTCTGAAATCCTGGGCAGAGGTAATGAATAGCTTAACTTAAAATACTGTTGGGGAAGAAAATGTATGTCCTCAGTGTACAATAGCTCAAAACAATAATTTTCACAGGATAGGATCTCTGTTGTGAGCAGAACACTGGGTAAAGTATCCCACTGGAGGGGAACCAGGATCTCTCCAGCCTCCAGAATGAACCTGAACCCTCTAATCAAACAGCACAAGGAATCTCAGTCTGAAGAGCCAGAAATGCTGGATGGGGGTTGTGATAAATTGATTTCACGAGAAAAACTTGGCAGCTCCAGAGAAGTGCCTTGAGATTTCAGGAATACAACCTTGGTTCTTCCCAGCCAAACTCACTCCCATCGAACACAACTGGGGCAATTGCCTCACATTTCCCTGGATTGATCTCTGCATAAGGAGGTATAGAAGATCTGACAGTTTCCCCTAAGGTCAAACTCCCTGGTCATGTCTTTCCACAGCTCTCTCACAAACTCGTTGCAAAATGGAAGCTGTGTGAGGGATGTGTGATCAGGGGATGGTACCCACTGAGCAGTCAGCCTTAGAAAAGCTGTTAAAGCTCAGAAGAAGGCTCAGCTTCCCTGATATCAATATCACTCTAAGTCAGTTGATCAAACCTTCTGGGATAGTGAAAGATCCCTAAGATAATTCCTTGCAGTGATGCTGTCATTTGTACAGAAATGTATTTTCTTCCTTTTTGTCCAGGTAATCTCAAATGCTTTTACCATGCTGAGACAAAAGACGTTGCTGGATGTATTGTGAAGGAAAAAGTCACACAGAATCTGCTCCAGCAGTTTCTTGGGAAGCTGCACTAACCTCTCAAGAGTTACATATGCACTTGCAAATTGCTGCTCCAGGTAGGAAGCAGGGCACCCACATGGTTTTATAAGTTCCCTAATAGAAGGGAAGCTATATAGAGATGATAGTATACTTGACACCTGGATATTTCAGGCAGTCCTGCCCTGGGGTTCTCCTCTGAATCATCTGATCACATATCACCTCAGCTGCAGCTTGCTGGCTGGAGAGGAAGAGTGATGACAGCATATGTCTTCTCCAAAGGTTACACCTGCCAGCCTGAAAGGCCTCCTGAAGATGCAGTAGCAGCTAGAGGTTACTCAGGTGCTCACCACCTCTCACTTTATCTTCTCCACATAAAGGGCAACCAAGCAATTACTGAAGGAAAGGAAGAAGCAGCCTATGCCTGTACATGTGAGGATCCTATTACAGGAACATAAATCCTGAGCCAATGGCATTAAAATGCAGCCTGAAAAACACCAACTTTGACAAAGCTTGCTTTACTAGCGCTGTTTAATCACAGAAAGGTGCCTGGGTGCTCACCAGACTGGGGATAACTGTGTGGTGCCACCAGTAGCTGAATCTGGACCCACAGAGACACCCCATGACTCTGGTGTGCCCAGCAGGAGACAGTCCATCAAGCTCCTCAGACACCTTTGGGGCAGAGAAGAGGTGGGAATCAGCTGGATGGAGGATGCTGGAGCCAAGAGTCTGTTGTGAAGGGTCTGACAGGGTAGTGTGGCAGCTTTCTTGGAGGAAGAGACCAATGTGTGCATGCACACATCAGCCAAATGAAGGGTCTCTGGACACTTGGTGCAAGGAAGAAAAGCCACCAGGTCTTGTGAAATCGTAAAGAGAAAGGAATCAGGTCAGCCCAAGCAGAGCTGTGCAGTGAGGCAGCACAGTGCAGCCCTTGGTCTCACCCTGAGGAGGTGGAGAGGGAGGTGGCAGTGGCGCCTGCTCGCCAGCTGGGAGGGTGAGAGAAACTGCAAAGGTGAGCCTGAAAGGGAAAATGACTCAGGGCTTTGACACATCAGACAAATGGGAAGCATAAATAACCACAAACACCCAGATGCTCAGAGCTGGGCAGCCACAGGAGATAGCCAGATTAGAAAATCCAAGTAAATGTGTGTGGGAGTGGATATGAGATCAGAGAAGCAGGGTCAGGCAAGTTCAAAAACAAGCTCTGGAAGTCTTTAGCATTCTATTGAGCTTGATCAGGAGGAAAGGAAGCCTTTGAAAGTGGTGAAGGGACAGGGGGACATAATACCATAGCCTGCGTGCAGAGAATAGCATGGCTTTGGCATAATGAAAATCGCTGTGCACCATTCTTCTCTCACTTAGCCTCGTTTAAACCATGAATAATGACATGGCAAACTACAACAGGTTAAAGCCAGTGGGAGTGAGAGAAGAATCACATCCTTTTTGTTTGGAGAGAGAGGCCTGCAGGGAAAAAAAATGCAATAGAAGGAGATTTACAGTAGTCAGGAGGAAAGCTATCAGGGATGGATGAACAGGAGCTGCACAGGCAGTGCTGTGACAAAGTACAGCCTGGAAGAGGAAGCAGAGAAGTCTGCAGGTGTGGACAGAAGGTTAATCAAAAATTAGTGGCAAGCAAAGTTTGGTATAGTTTCAGTTAGAGAGACAGTTTTGCCATGTGCCCCAAATCACAAAACATCCTTTTCTACCCAGAAATGTGAACCCAGGGCTGGCTGTGCTTGCACATACAGGTTCATGGCAGCTTCCTCAGAGGACTTGGGAAGGGTGGCCAGTGCTTCTGCCACCTCCTTTTCTGGCAGCTGAATTACATGAAAAGGAGAGCTAAAAATAAACCCAAACCCACCCATCAGTTTGCCATGAAATCCACTGTTCTGGTCACCACATGGCAGCAATGCAGCTCTGGGTGGAGCAGGGCAGGCTGAGCAGGAGAGGTGTGGGGACCCTATTGATGGCTTTGGAATGTTGCCCCCACATGAGAAAATATTTATAAATTTTAAAAAATCTACAAATTAAAATTAAATCAAGCAAAGAAAGGTCTCTAAAGATGTTGTCATTTTAGATGGAGCTTGCAGGGCAAGAGGTTACAGGAGATGTCTTTTAGGAAAGCTAACAATTGCTTCATTTGTCACAAGGAAAAGAAAAAAATTAGTTTGGGACCCCATAATAGAATCGTTTGGGGGTGATAATTTTGTGCTGACAATCTTCTGATGCAAAAGCAGAATTTCTAATGAAGAATGAATATAAAACATCCTTGGGGATTGTAAGTGAATTTTGGAGCTTTAAACTGGTAAGGGTACATAGTTGTGCTCTTTGTCATATTATATATATATCCATCCTGCTACCATCATCCTTTCAAACTGAAAGGAAAACACAGCCTAGCCATGCTGTTTCTGCAAGAGAAGCAGGCTTCTGTTTATTTCTCATTTAGGAAAAAAATGACATTGATATCAAGCAAGAGATTAACATGTGTTCCTGGATAGGAAGAATAGCACTCGTGGAAAATATCCCCTATTCCCAAATGATAGGGATGAGTATATCTAATTAAAAAATAATCTTTTATTGTCTGCCAACTCAATCTAAGTTTCAATATACAAACCAGCAATTACAGGAAGCAGATAATCAGTTATGCATTTTAAAGACTTGCTGCTGAATTACATGTCCTTTAATTACATGTACATTTTTTTAAAACAAAAATTGGATTTCTTGGAAGTGAAGGAGAAGAAGTAAACAGACTAGGAATGGGTTTACTCTATTCCTATATATCTATGGCAGCAGATAAAGCGATAAAAGCTAAGCATCCTATTTTAAACCATGTGTCACAAACACCTCTAAGAAGTAACTTTCATTGCCCTGAGGCACCTCATGTCTTCGTGTTATCCTCCCAGTTTTTGAAGCATGAGCATCGTTGAATTTCAAGCACCAAAGCCAAATGCTGAAAACTTTAAAGGTGTTGCTGGCACGTGTGTGTATGTAACAGAGGTTTTAGTTGGATACACATTTTTCTGTCACATATACATGGTTAATACACAACACTTGTTGCAGAGGTTTCTGTGCAGTGGTATGTTTTTTTCAAGGTTTTTTCATTTTTTCATTATGTATGCCAAACCTGCAGGTAGTAAAACACAGGGTGTGAATGTCAGGTTTAAAATATTCAAGAATGTAAGCTGAAGCAGGCATCCCTCCTACCATAAGCAAGGTTCAGGAGTGAATGTCACTTTGTCAGCACACCTTTCTGCCACCACCACCACTCCAGTTCTCATTAATGCTCACTCCAGTGGTGGGCAGAAGGGAAAGCAGGCTGGCTGTGTGCTGCTTCCAGACACACCAGACCTCCAGGGTATAAAGGGCCAAGGGGAAAATGTGATGGGGGCCTTAAAATTGGGCAATTTTCTGATTACCTGCTGCTGATACTTGTTGTTATTTCTGTCTCTTAAGATGCACTGCTGAGTATTGTTAGATCCCCCACATCTCCTCCATGCTGTCTGCCCTGTCTCACAGTTCCCTTCCATAAAGCTTGTGACTCTCCTCTATAAATCAAATTCTTTAACAGTGACAGGCATCACTACAGCTTCCTCCAAACAGATTTTTGCTGCAGGCACTGGCTCTTCCTGCAAGGGTGCCACTCCCTGGCACTGATTAGCTATAAATCTAGCAGTAATTGATATACAGGCTTAAACATCAAATCTGGTCTTCAGTTTTTTAGCATTCTGGGTGGCTTTTTGCTAGTTGGCCTTTTTTTTTTTTTAAAGCAAAATAACCCATATATGTGCAAACACTACTGTCTCTGCTTGCATAGCTCACCAGCAAGCTCAGAAAATGTGTTGCCCTTCTGCAGTGCTCAACACTGAACTTTTTTCTGCTCTCCAGGACAGGCTGTGAACTGCAGAGAGTTGGTCTCTTTCCTTGGCCATCTCCTGACAGCATCCTGGGACCAGAAAGTCAAAGGGGTGACAAGGTTTTGGAGAATTGCTCTGGTACAGGGTCTGTAGATGCAACATTCCCACCTCCTCTGCTGCAGAATCTGGGGGCAGAATGTGGGCTTCAGGCCAGCAACATGCTAATGCTGATTTATGGCTCCAGCAGGACAGGAATCTGGTTGCTTCATATCCAAGTCTTCCACCTTTGAGCAATCATACCGACTCAGGTGTGAGTAGATGCCAAAAAATATTCAAAACCACTTCTTTTGAATTGCAGGGCAGGTAAGAGATTACCAACTTCCATGGAAATGTCACAGATATAAGCAGAATTATGTTCATCACATATTGCTGGAGGAAAAATTGTCACCAGCATCCCTCTGCACTTGTGCCTACCCCTCTCAAGTGTGAGATAACAGATTGGCACCAGCTCACTTATCCTGCCTAATTGGATACAATTATTGACTTCCTGCAATTTAGTGTTATATTGGAATTTTTTTTTTTTTTCCGAGGGATTTGGATTTGGCAGATTGTAGCTACACGTGCTGCTGTGTTTTGGTTCTCCTGGACAGCTGCAAAGTGGCAGTGCACTTACCAATCTTTGTACAGCTTTTTCCTTCAAAGGTGCAGAAATTCAAAGGACCTGCCTGCAAAGGTCTCTACTTTCAGCTGGTGCTGATGCATCCTGTTTAATAGGAGAGAGCGTTAGTGTTTGGCCTTTATCTATCATTCATTAAAACATTGTGTATTCAAGTTATTACCCAGATATATTTTAATATACATAACTCTCATTCTCTGAGGCCACTCTCTATCCTTTGATGGACACTCCGTAGCATCTCAGAGATATTAATTATAGCACCATTTTCCTTTGAAGTCAGCCTATACATCACATTCCAAATATAGCTACAACAATCATTTTAATGTGCCAAACAGCACTTTAAACCTTACCTTGTCAGATTTTACTCCTCCAGCTTCTAAAATCAGCCACTTTTACCTTCTTTCAATTTCTTTTCTGTGGGAGAAATTTTCCCCAAAAGAGACAGAACTCATTAAGGAAAATCTGCTGAGTTCCCTTTCCCAAGCACTCTCCTTTTTCTCCAAGGGTTCTCCCATTGTCCCCAGCCATCATGCAATATCATTGCAATTAACCAGGCACACCACAGGTGTAAAAAGGACATTCCAGTTCAAAGAGGAGTTTTTGGTGATGAACACAGCAGTGTCCAAGCAGACTCCAGCTGTTGTTGCAGCTCAGCAATGCTTATCCCAGCCTGGATTGTGTCCTGCAGGCACTCCAACAGATCCTCTTCCATTATATTGCCTTGGATTAGAAACAAGACTCTACATTCCCTCAAAAAAATACACTTTTTTTTTCCTGGGCAACTACCACACATTTCATCCACCAGCAGGAAGAAATAATTTCAAAATGGGCAACATACACTTTTGTCAGTAATGAGCTCAGGAAAGGACATTTAATTCTTGTCCATGCAATTCCTCCCTCTGTCCCCTTCATGAGGAGAAGTTGGGTAAACTCCAAACAGATACCTGAGCAAAGGCCATTGGATACATTGCATCAGCACTGTAGAATGCTGCTGGGATTTCTGGCATTATCAGGTACAGCACAGCCAGGTGCTTGGATCTGGAGCAAATGCAGACACTGAAAGTGGAAATGAGAATGGGAAGAAACTAAATTTTCAGCACAACATAAAAGCAATCTAATAAACATACATTTCTTGAGCAATAACTAGTTAAAATACAGTTTACAAAGAATCTGTTTCCTCTAATGCCATATAAATAAGTTATTTGGTCATATTTGCTGGCCTCAGCTTTACAAGAGGTCAAGGTAAAGAATGTAATAGTCCCCAGTGGCTGTGAAAGTCCATGAGTATATGGTCATTTGCAGTTTTCAACATTCTCTGAAAAATTTATTCCAGCCTCTATTTTACATCTAGATAACACGACTGATTATGAGTGAAAAAAGTCTTCAATGAACGAAGTAATCAATAGAGTAGTTGATGCAAAGAGTTTTTCTCTGGGTAACAAGATACATCTCTCAGAAAGGAAACGAGAGCATGGTTGCTTTTCGCCAGATTTCCTGGATTAATTAGTGTGTTCTTATTACAGTGATGATGGTGGTGTATGGTAAAGTAGTATAAGGATCAGGGAAAACAGTAGGAAGAAAATGCATTTTATCAGACATTGGGAATTGCCTTTTAGGATTGAACAGTTATTTTTGGCCTGCAGTACTGATTTGCTGAAATGAGGCACAAATTGATGGTGTGTCTCTCCTGGAAGAAAGGAAGACCTACAGGAGCCACAGCAGGCTGCAGGCTGTGCAGGCTCTCCAGCCATTCTCATGTCCTGACAGCCAGCCAGGATGTCAACTTCTGCTTGCCCTCAGTCTCCACAGGGGCAAAACACCCATCATAAAGAGTATTTCCTCCCCTTCTGTCCCCATGATAGTCTCAGTCCTACCTGATTTCTCTGTGTAATGATTCAGAATCACCCAGAATCACCATGATTGTTCATGGCAGCTTTGACTTTCCATCCCATGCTAGGACTCTGATATAACTGATCAACAAGAAGGGAAAGGATTGTCCTTAATATAACCCTAGGTGGAATTATGTATATTTGTGTTGTTCACCTGAGCTCTTTACATCTGAAAAGCTTCCCACCTGTTTCTATCATGACTGTTTTTCCTCTCAGTCCAATGGGCCCAGGTCTCTGTCCCTCATCTTTGGCCAGAACAAAAGTGAGCATAAGGTTGTTCAAACCAGACGGGAAGTTTGCCTGTCAAGATTATTAGTTCATTCCCTCCTTGCCCTGCACTGGTCCACCAAATCTGCTGCAATTGTGTGTTCACCCTGCACTTAGCATTCTTTTGGTTTAAACTGCTAAGTCTTTGGGGCAGAAGCCACATGCCCCCATCCAGGAAGGATTTTAATCCTTCTGCCTGGAGGTATTAGCCAAGAAACTCACATGAAATCAAGGGGAAATTATTAATCCCACATACACCCACACTGTCATCCAAAGTATTGTTTTTAGAGATAGGCCACTGGCCTAATATGACTGTGGTGACAAACCAGACTTGCAATTCTGAGGTTACTTAAAACACACTCTCCAGTTATGGTGGCTGCCAAATCATGAATAATTTACCACCTAATGTCAGAGTGCTTGGATCTGTGCACCATAATTGCAGATGATGTCAGCTCTGGGATTTGTCCTGAGAGGCTAAAAGCCACTGTAGAGCCATTGTCTCTTGTGGCATTTTTTCAGCTCCTAAAGCAACAAGTAATGCAGAAGTATAGGTCTGAAAAAGACAACCTGTAATTAATATCCCACATGTAGTTACAATGCTGTGAGAAGGACGGAGAGCAGCTGATTTCTAGTCATGGAAGTTTGACCTCAGCTAAGATCAGCTGTAGCAAGCAAAGGATCCACTTCTGGTGGCAAAGGCACCTGGTTTGAGTGACAAGAACCACAGGAATGTCAGGACTGTATGTCACTGTGACCAGTCACTGAGAAACTCTTTGCCCAAGCAGCTCCCTACTTCTGATTTGGGAATCTGCCTGTGTTGCACAGGAGCAGCAGGCACAGGGTCACTCCCAGGGTAAGGGGCACTGCAGGTCCTGATTCCTTCTGAAAAGGAGCCATTCCTAGAAATGCTGGCAGCCAGAACATGCATACAGTGCTTTTCAATGTACAAGAAGGAAGGAGACAAGCTTCCTGTATACTTTTGCCCTTTTCTTTCTGAGTTCAGGAGTCAGAGTGTGATGCCAATACCAGAGCTGAGGAGTAGAGAGGACAAGGGACTGGAGTGACATTGGGAGGACACTCAGGCAAAACTGGACTCAGCATGGGGATATCTACAGATCTCTGGCAGATCAAGGCATACAGCTGGGAAAACGTTCCTCCTTGTATCTAACATGCAACTGTCTTTATTTTGTCCTTTATTTGGTTTAATTCATTCTTTACTGGATTGGTTAAGTTGTACCAATATACAGCACAGTGCTATGAAGCTCAGTTAAAGCCTTTGGCTTGAGTTTCTTTTTCTTTTTCCCAAGGAATTACAAGGATGTCACCACCCTGCATGTTCTGACATGACAGATCTTCCCCAGAACTGCAACACAGAACAACAGCCTGAGTCATGCCTGAGAGTGCTCCCCACTGAAATTTCCCAGCAGCCTGGGCTGCCTGGCCTCACCTCCCAAGCCCCTGACATTGCTAAAGAGCAGCCTGGTGTGTGATAACTTTTCAAGCTGCTCTCATGGAGCCAGGAATAGTCAATGTGTGCCCTAAAACACAGGGCTGGCTTAACCCAAACTCAGGACACGAGGCTCAGCCTGGAGCTGGCATTTGTCACTAATCTGCAATTTTTTTGGAAGGGTGAAGGTTTGGCTCACCAGTTAACCATGGATATGCCTGTTGCCTCAAGCAGCTTTCAGAGGAGTGACACTAAAAGGCTAACGTTACAGCCAGGAGAGCAGGAGGTTTTGGCAGATACCCAGAATGCCCCACACCAGGTCTCTGGAAGAAACAGAGCTGGGACTCAGGTCACTCCAGGGCTCTGGGATAGGGTGTCAGCTCAGCAGGGATTTTATTCTAACACCGCTTCCTGATGGAGCTACCCTGGGCACAGACAGCTGGTTTCCATTTACTAGTAATCAAATGGCAGACCCTGCTAATTACCTGCCCCTGCTCCCAGGAAAGTGCAGTTTAAAGGTTTCAGTTATGCTCCAGTAGCTGCATTTATGTCACATTTATGCAAGGCTCTATTGCAATGCAAATCCAGGGGCTGGTGCTCTGGCCCTGCACAGAGCTCCTATGTGACACCCATAAAGGGCTTGGAAACAGCCAAGAGAAATACTAGGATGGGAAAAGGGGACATCCTGACTTCAGCTAGGGCAGAGTTAATTTCTTGTCAGTAGCAGTTACAGTTGTGTTTTGGAGTCAGAATGCGAATGGTGTTGATAACACACTGATCTTTTGGTTTTCTGCTAAGTAGTGTTTATCTCAAGTCAAGGACTTGCTTTTTTTTCTTTCCCATGCTCTGCCAGTGAGGAAGTTCCCAAAAGAAGCTGAGAGGGAGCACAGCTGAGACAGGTGACCTGAACTGACCAGAGGGATATTCCACACCAGAAAACACCATGTCCAGCATACAAACTGTGGGGAGTCACCCACATGGAGCCAATTTGGGTTCAGGAAGGGGGTTCTGACCCTTAGCCAGGGGGCGGTGAGCCACAGTATTGTGTGTCACTTGTTTTTTCCCTTATTATTATCATTTACCATTGTTACTGTATTTTACTTTCTTTTCAATTGTTAAGCTGTTCTTATCTCAACATACATGTTTTACTTCAATTCTCCTCTCCATTCCACCAGGGTGAGGCAGAGGAAAGGGGGGAGCTTGAGCAAGCAGCTGTGTGGTGTTTCATGTCCAGCTGGGCTTTAAACTTCAACAGGGGAAGACATTTCTTGCACAGCTCTGAGCTATTTTATTTTTCTTGACGTGGAAGATGATGGGGGGTGCCAGGGTGTCCTGTGGTGCAGTTATTCTGGATTTCTAAAAGTGCAGTGAAGAAAGCCCTTTAAGCCAGAGCTTCAAAGCACTTCAGAGTAATTTGAAAAAGAGGAGCAGGGTAGGCCAAAGTCTCAGAGAGGGCAAAGAATTGTGGCTAAAATTAACTGGTGCAAAAAAATCTCCTTTAGTAACCCTGGCCTTGGGCTCCTGATAGACCAGAGGAGCAGAATTACCACAAGGAAGGTGTGGTAATTCTGAACCCAGCTCACCTGGCAGAACAGTGCAGGAGGATCTGGCAATATCCTGACCAGGGGAGCTTCACAGAGACCTCCCTCTTACAGAGCTTTGCAAGGGAGCAGTCATTCAGAAAGTGCCTTGCTGTGTCCTCCCCCACAGTAATTGGGGTCACGAACCACAGGTCATTCCCATTACCACCGTTCACTCTCCAGTTGGGAACACATCTCCCTAGGGTGGTTCCATGGAGGGGTGAACACTGTTGCAGCTCCTAGCTACAGCCCAGAACTTCATTCTGCTGTGGGCACCATAAAGAGACTTCCAGTTTTAGGAATTCCCTGTGTGCAGTCAGACTGAGAGTCAGCAAAGGGGCAAGAAAGGGGTGGTCACTTGCTTATTTTCATTGAAAGCTTAATTTTCTGTGGAATGTTCTGTTTTCCTGTGTTTTCTAATGTGAAAAATTGCTCTACTCAATGCAAAATGTTGCTTTTTGTCAGAAATAGAAACCTTCCCAAAAAATCTCCTAAAAAACAATAAAAAGGGGTGCTTTTTGATTGGAAAGAGCAACATTCAACATACTCTGACATTTCAAAGTGAAATATCTCAGAGTTTGGAAACATGAATTGCCCACCTCAAGCCACTTCTGTGTACATGGGAATTGTAGTGTGGGTTCCTCAGATCCACAGAGGTGTCCATAAACCATCTACACCAAAAACCAGGCTGTACTGTACCCTCCTGGAGGCATTGCAGCCTCCCACCCAGGAAAGGCAATGAGACACCAGGAAAAGGCCAGAGAACAGAGATCCTGGCATGGTCTGAGACAAAGCTGTGACTCTCATAAGCCCCCAGGTGAGCAGACACTCTTCACTGAGTTGCCAAAGTGCAAGTTTTGGATTGGATTGGCTCAACTCCAAATGAAGTGTTTTGGGGTTTGGGGACCTTTGACTTACCAAAAAAAAAAAAAAAAAAAAAAACCAAACTCTTAAGGTTTTCAATAGTATCCTGTGGCAACCTTTCAAGAGAAAAATATTTTCATTTACATTTTCATAATGACAGATAAACAGATATGTAGATAACAGATATCTGGCAACCTCTCTTCCCACACGTTTCAAGGGAATGGACCTCGGGGAGCAAAGTCCCTCCCTCTGAAAGAGAAGATCATGGCCACCTGAGGAATATAAATATGCATAAGCCTATGGGATCTGATGGGATGGATCCCAAAGTCCTGAAGAAATTGGCTGATCTAGTTACCAAGACACTCTCCATGATATTTGAAAAGTCACGGCAATCAAAGTCCTTGGTGACTGGGAAAGGGGAAACATTGTACTCATGTTTAAAAAGGGTAGAAAGGAAGACTCTGGGAACTCTGACCGGTCAGCCTCACCTCTGTGCCTGGGAAAATCATGGAACAGATCATTCTTGAAGCTGTGCTAAGGCACATGGAGAGCAGGGGGTGCTTTGGGACAGCCAGCATGGCTTCACCAAGGGCAAGTCCCACCAACCCAGTGGCTTTCTATGATGGATCCGTTGACCAGGGAAGAGTTACAGATGTAATTTATCTGGACTTCTGTAAAGCTTTTGACATGATGCCACACAATACCCATATCTTGAAATTGGAGAGATATGGATTTGATGGACACACTGCTTGGTGGACATGGAGTTGGTCAGATGGTCACATTCAGAAAGTCATGGTCAACAGCTCAACATCCACATGCAGACCAGTGACAAGTGGTGTCCCTCAGGGTTCCTACTGGGACCAGCACTGCTTAACACCTTCAACAGACATAGACAGTGGGATTGGGCACACCCTCAGAAAGGTTACAGATGACACCAAAATGAGTGGTGCTGCTGACACACCTGAAGGACAGGATGCCATCCAGACGGACCTGGACAAGCTTGGGAAGTGAATCCATGGGAATCTCATCAGGTTGAAAAAGATCAAGTGCAAGGTGCTGCACCAGGGCAGGGCAACTCCTGTGTCCATACAGGCTGGGAGATGGAGGGATTGAAAAGGGCTCTGCAGAGAGTGACTTTGGGGTGTTGGTGGAGGAAAAGCTGGACAGAGTCAAGAGTGTGTACTCACAGCCCAGAAAGCCAACCCTATCCTGGGTACATCAAAAGCAGCTGGCTTTGGCCAGGCTGAGGGAGGTGATTCTGCCCCTCTGCTCAGCTCTCATGAGAGCCCCCATGGGGCACTGTATCCTCAGTACAGGAAAGATTTGGACCTGTTTGAGGTAGCTGTGTGGGATCTCTGGTTCTCTCCCTCCAACCCTGATGGAGTAGCAATACTAATCACCAGCCAGGCAGGCTGGCAGCAGTCTTGTGGCTTTTTTTTTTTCCTGATTATTAACTTTTTTAGCTGGTTAGAAACAGAAGTGCTGAGGTACCAACAGGCTGACTCCTTACCTCTGCCCTCCTAGTGGTTCCAGAGAATGTTTATCAATACGGTGATAGGCGCTCTCTCTCTATATATATGAAAATAAATATATATGTATAAAAAACAAACCTCTCTCATGAGAACCCCCATAGGGCACTGCATCCTCAGTACAGGAAAGACTTGGACCTGTCTGGATCTGGTCCAGAGAAGGCCCAAAAAGTGATCAGAGGGATGGATCAACTCTTCTGTAAGGAAAGGCTGAGAGAGGTGGGGTTGTTCAACCTGGGGAAGAGAAGGCTCCAGGGAGACCTTAATTCAGTCTTTCAATACTTAAAGCCATGTCAAGAACCATTCATGTCAGTGAGGACAGCAACTTAAACCATTTTTAAACCATTTTTAACAATTTGCTTTACCTCTTTGTGTGAAACCTTTGACTTGACTCCACAGCTAACACAGGCAATATAACCCAGTCCTTAACTACCTTTACATCAGGAAGTTTCTCCTAATGCCTTAATGAAATTTTCCTTTCTAAACTTTAAGCCCATTACTTCTTTTTCCATCCGCAGTGGAGAACAGACTCCCTGTTCTGCTCTGCAACTGCCTGTTGCACATCTGAAGATCACTAAATCACACACCAGTCTGCTCTTCTCTGGACTAAGCATGCCCAATTTTTTTTCAAAGTCATGTTTTCAGTTTTCTGAACTACCTTCCTTCTGTTGACCTACATTTTTCACAAAGTGTAGTGTCCAAAAGCAGACATGGTATCCCACCTGAGGCTTAAACTGGGTTTTGTAATGAAGAAGAGTGTCTCACGTCTGTTAGTTTCCAAGTAAATTCTTGCTTCAGTCCCTAACACTAGCCAAGATTATGATATTATCATTACCTCTTCATCTTTATAAGATAAATCCTAAAGACATTCCAGAAGCTCACATGGTGTGACCTTAATCAATGAAAACGTACCTTGTCTTTCTAACAGAGTAGCACAAGATGGTTAAAAGCTCTTAATATTCAAGACTTGACAGCCTGTTTATGTTCTGTGATTGGGATATTTTTCTTTGTCAATAAGGTGAGCAAATTTACAGCTCTAGATACTGTGAGGAGCCTGGAAACCCTTCGGCACTTTTAATCTTCGAGATTTACTCTTAGAAGTAGAGTGGGTTTTTTAAACCATCTAAATATATCCTCTTAATTATTAGTCTGACTGTTACATACCTCAGAATGTAAAGGCTTAAATCCCCACGTCTAATTAAAGCTGTGCATGGAGAGAAAGCCAGTGGACTAGGAGGGAGCAGTCTATCTTTGCAACAACTAACAAGTTGCTGTTTCCCCTATTTTTGAAACAAACAAAGTGGTCTTTTAAAGATGAAGTAGGGGAAAACAAGTGCAGTATGTACCAGTCCTACCACTCAGTGGTGAAACTAATTACAGAAGAAAGCAGAACCAGACAAGTAATACAGCACATTTGCAACCATGAGAAATAAGTGACAAATATTTGCTGTGATCCAACCAATAACTTAAAGTGCACTTTACAAATATTTCTTATTCATCTCTCATTCTGGAAGCCCTTCTTTTCCCCTGTTGTGCTAATTGTCTTATATCCAAGGCCTCTGGACCCCTGCCAGATATTTGCTGTTCTCTGAAAGGCTTCTCTATTCTAGAAGATTAATGCCAGCCCAGCATGGAAATCATTTAGCAGCCAAGGAACTGATGGATTTCCAGTTTTGATTCACAGTACTTCAGGACCATTGCAGCTTTAAATCCTGTCTGTCTTTTTAGTAATAGGTGTTGGTTTTTTTAACACCACTGATGTTTGCTGGCAGTTTCAATAGAAGAGAATATCAAAAGAATTTTAAATAGAATATTCAAGCATGGAAGGGGTTTTTTTGCGACTTTGAAAATAAACACCACTTTCAGATCAAAGTTCCCAAACAAGGGTTTGGCTGGAAGATTAAAATAAATGAACCCTGACTAAATAAATTAGGTGTTGGGATTTTTAAATGTCATCTGCAAAACTCAATACAGCACAGCATTGACTTCAAGCCTTCTAAGTTCAAGCATGTTATATATTCATGAAGCGATTCAGGAAGAAACATGCCCCTGTCCCTTTTCTCTGGCCATATAGCTGGAAATTGTCTTGCTGGATTTTTGCTTAGCCCAGGACAGCAGCACAATCATGATCTGAAGCAGTTCTTCAAAAACTGGTGGAGGAAGACCAAAGATTAACTTTAGTTGTCCACTCTCTTGAGCCCTCAGCTAGGTGCTGTTTCCATTGCAGGATCTTTTGCCCACAGTCCATCTCCCTCTGTTCATCAACCACCTCCCTCAAGCAAAGAAGCACAGGTCATTTAGGCCCCATCAGGCCACCTAGAAAAGGTGTCCTTTACAACAAAGCACCAGCTGGTGCCATGAAAGAAAGAAGTTTCCATATTGATAATGACTGATACAAAGAACTTGAGAAAATCACTCTCTGCTGGGGAGCCTGAGGGTTAGGGAGCTGAAACTTCTTTTTTTCTTCAGTGGAGCATAAGCTGGGCTTTATCCTGATAAAGTGATTAAAAAAAAACCAATACAGTGATTAAAAAAAAATAATACTGAATGTCCTTTCTCTCACTGGTCTCTGGCACAGCTTCCCTGCACACACTCAGGGGAGGAGCTGAGCTCTCGCTGCAAGCATCTGCCTGTGTATGTACTTTTGGGCTTTTTCCCTTATTATTTGAGCTTCTCTCCTGTACTGAGTGATAATGAACTCCCATTCATTGACTGTGTGCCGATGAGGACATCTTCACATCTCTCTGCAAACAGGCAATTGTGCGCCCTCAGCATTACATGTCATTATGATGCAGCTACAGTACTTCAGCCCTTTCCTGTACTTTGATCAGCAAAGATTAATTACCCTCGACTGAATTATTAGTGGTGATTAAACCTAACAGAAAATAAATGGGACTGCAATATTACTGGGTTATAATTTCACCAGTGTGGTCATTTGCAAGTAATTTCCTTATGCACAATTTTTTTCTTAATCATTATTCTCTAGGAGTTTTTCTATCATGTATTAATTAGGGGGAGACAGCCAGTACACAATGCCACATTGTACATTACATGACATATGCAAATCATATGCAAAGCCCACATACAGCTCCATGTACAAAGCTCAAGCTGACTTGGGCAAAACTTTAATTGAAGTCAGTGGAGGTTTGCTCGTGGTGGAGTGTGATCTTTGTACATGCAGCTGTACATGAGCTTTGCATATGATTTGCATATGTCATGTCATCTTGACCCAAGATTTGATCAACTGGTTTACAGGGTCAATTTCCATTAAAACTACAACCTACAGTGATTTCCTGTGAATTCTGAATGTGACAAATACTAAATTAAGAACTTACTGCAATCACAATAGAGTTAGGCAGGAGAATTACTTTGCTCTTCATTGGTGACTTCATATGCCCTAGAGATAATGCTCTCCCACATCACTCTGCTCACATCCTGCACAGGCAGAGACTTCAGAGGCAAACTCTGGAAGGTGAGAAGGGATTTATGGCACCCTGAACACTGCCACCCTTACTTCTCTCCGAGGGTAGCTCAGCTCTCAGAGCATTATGAAATACATGCCCCTGGCTTTCTCTTTGGTTCTTCTGTAGGACCAGGTATCCTCTGAGGTTTTGTTACTACAAGAGCTCTGTACCACCTGTTATGTCTGAGGCATCTAGGACTTACCCTCCATTGTCAGGGACAGCATTTTATCATTAATTATACTCTTTTTTCCCCCTCCAACTCATCAATACTCCAGTAGCAAAAAAAAAAAAAAAAAAAAAAAAATTGAAAAATTATTTTTTGCATCACCTTCCCTCACTGCCCATATCACCCCAAGAGGCAAATAAAATTTTCACCCCAGGTTTCTCATTCCCCAGCCAATAGTCCCTAGAAAGAGAAGGAATTGCTGGAACAAGTCTTCCTTTACATAATGACAGTCCACAATTTTGCAGTCTGAGCAAGTCTTGCTCTTGGCTTGAGCCATAAGGTCACACATTAATTAGCCCAATCCCCTTCTTCAGTCAGACTTTTTCTTGTTTGCAACAACTGTTTGCTCAAATGTTTTTGCTGCCTTATTCTGAAGCAATTCTGATGGCAGGCTGTGAATGCTGTGGTGAGCACCATGGTTTTAAACTATTCTGTAGGAACTCAAGGCTGGAAGTGCCCTCTTTGCCTCTCAGAACACCACTTAATGGTCTCCCGCAGACTGCAGCATTACCTGTGAGGACAGAGCTCCTGCAGTGGCCTTGGCTCCAGAGCCAGAAATAACCAGCAAAGATGTTTTTCTCTGAGCAGAAAATCTCTGCTCTAAACCAGAAAACAACTTGCTTTTTATCAGAATGTAATAAGGTCAATAAGAGGCCTTCCAAGCCAATACTCTGTCTCCCGCAGTGACCAGTAGTAAACACACAGGGAAGAGAGGGGCTTGGGAGTTTTGATTTTTAACTCTTATTTGGCAGGAAAAGTAATTCACAATACCTGGACTAATACAAATGTTTTCTGCATATTTCTGGCAAGGGCTGTACAGCATTCAGTCAGTAGGAATTGCTTGATTTGACTGACTTGTCTGACTTCCAGAGCTGCAGAAAGAGCTCTTGCTCTATGACTTTGCTTAGCCTTTTGCTTTTCCATCACTGAGATCCCTCAGTTCCTGGGCCCTCTCCCCTTTCCAGATAGGCATCCTGCATAACATGCATGCAGTCACAGCAGGCCTTGTTGTGAGATTCTAAACCCCAGAGTCCAGCTATAAAATTCTGCCATATATCTCTTCAATTATTTGGGAAACTAGCTACAGGATCAGATTTTATTCAGTAAAATCCACACAGCAGTCTTATAATTTTAGTGTCACAGGAAAGAACATGTTATGTAAAACTGCAGGGGACGATGAGTGCCAAAAGGGAACCTTTCCATTTGATGGTCTAGTGTGTAAATCAGCCCTCTATTTGTTAAAATGCCCAGATAAGTCATTTGTGACTCTGTCAGAGTGATAGATCCGAGGTTAAATATAAATATACACGTACACACACATGCACACCGCAAATCAAAAAGGCATCTGGCTGTCAAACATGAAAAAGCAAACAAAAGGTGTAATTGTCAGCTGTCTGCCTTGGACACCTGGAGCCACAGCTAATGCAATCATCTGAAAGGCACCTCCGAGCTCCTGCCATGGCTGTGGCTTTCATGCCAGACAGAAACTTCTTCCAAAGGCAGCTAAAAGCCCACTGAGCTTGATTTGATTTCTCTACCCTCTCCTGAGACAAGTGACAAAGAGATCTGGGCAGCATGGCTTGGTTTCTCTCTTTTGGGGTTGTTTCTTTTTCTGCAGCTCAGATTTTCGAACTAGTTTGGTCTCCATTCCCGATTTGCTTTATACATTAGGAATGCACCTCTGTAGCTCACAGAGATGCTATTTTGTGATACAGCCTATTTCTTTTCCCTAACAATCCAGCCGAATTAAGAAAAATTAATAATTGCCAGTCTGCCTGCATCTCTGAGAAGCCATCCTCGTCCTTGCTTCCCCCTGCACCAACCAGTCCCCTTTCAGCAGATGGTGCCTTGCCCGTGCGGATCGGTGTGCGCAGCCCGGAGCCTGCCCTTCCCGGAGCGATTCCCTGGGGATGCTCTGTCCTGGCTCGGCATCTCCCGTGCGGAGCAGCTGCCCGGGCTGCCTGCACCTTGCTGGGTGTCAGGGCAGCCTGGCGAGCAGCTGGTTCGGAGGAGATGCCAGCAGGCAGCGACAATGCGCGCTGTGTGCTGCGGCTGAGAGCTCCGATGTGCCTCTGCCAGCCTGTCCTGCGCTTCCCCCAGCTAGTCCTAGGCTCAGGAGAGCTCTGAGCCCGCTGATCCCTCTGGATTATGCAGCAAATCCCCCTGCTGTTCTGCAGGGACAGCCAGGAAAGAGCTGTATTGTGCTTCTCTGAGTTTTGTTCCCTCTCGGATCGGTGGCATCTCCTCGTCTGGAGCTGGCAGGGAGGTGAGCAGCAGGGCAGTGACACCGTGTGACAGCAGCCACGCCAGCCCACGGATTCCAGATCTTTGGCTTCACGGGGCACATGAAACTGCTGCTCTCATCCTGCCCAAGGGCTTGGCAGCCTGGGCATCCCTCCCAGGCAAGGAGGGCTCCCCAGCCAGGACAATTGCTGAAATACACACTCACCTCTCTGGTACACAGAGCAGTTTTCATCCAGGGGACTTTCCTTGCCTTGTGAGAAAGCTTTAGAACCCTGCATCCTCCAGACATGCTGCTGCAATGTCCTTTCACTGTTAAAAATAACCTTTCTCCCTTTGCCTCAGGTGTTAAATCTGGTGCTACTAACGAGTGTTTCTGAAGACAGTGCAAATCAGTTACATCAGAAATGTGCTATATTCTAGCAAGAAAAGAAACAGGTTATTTATTCAGCATCATTGTCCTGAATTCAGAGTTCAGTATCCCAAACCATCTATTTGGTGTATTGCTTGCTCAGCTGGATTACACTGGTGTAGCTCCTTTGAACTGATGGAGCTCTGCACAAGCAACTGGGACTCTGGGTTTTAAAGATAATACAATAAAGCAAAACCCTACCTGGCCCTTAAGTCACTGGAAGAAAAAAGGAAGAGCAGGTGCCAAGGGAAATGCTATTGCCTTGCAGGCAGAGGAAGCAGAGTGATTTCAAGCAGCTCTGGAAGCCCCAGTTGTTTTATTTTGCAGGGAGATTCCCATCCCATCTGCAGCGCCAGAACACATGCTGGGAACGTTTTAACTGGAACTGGCACATATGTCTTGAAGAAATGGCTAATTCCCACTACATGTAAGAATCTATAGCCTCTCTGTGCCAGGGCTGTAAGAGAGAAAGACAACCTCATTCCCTCGAGGATGTTATTATCCCCCCAATATTATTATTCCTCAAATTCCATAATATTCAAGATATTATTATTCCTCCAAAGCCTTGTCAGCATGAAGCTGCTTGTAATCCAATCCCCGCCGTACGGCAGCCAAAGATAGAGCCACCCTGAGAGGTATTTGACTCTCTCTAGAGAGCAGAGGGCCTCAGCAGCTGGAGGCTTCGTCCTGCCACAGCTCTGGGGTGTATGGGCACAAACCCCTGCTCTCTGGACCGACTCGAGCCTGAATGTACCCAAAACAGCCAAGGATTAAACCCACTCTGTTTCTCCCCAAAGGCACAGCACTGCCTGGAACAAAGAGTCACAGCGGTGGAGCTGCACATGACTCCTCTCATCAAAGCTTGGTGTTAAGCGGGCAGGGTTAAGCCTGCCTGAGCCACATGAATGGGAAAGCCCAGGACTCTGCCTATTCTGGTCACTGCTAGCCTTTGATCACAAAACTGATGCAGATTGTATAAAAAGGCAGCAATCCTTGCACACACTCTCCCCCCGTCCCTGACTCCTGAGCCAGGCTGCTCTCCCCCAGGAAAGAAGTCAGAGGACTTGAGGGCAGATTCGCCTCTCTTGCACATCTAGAGTGATTGCACTGACGTCTGAGGAGTTATTTCAGGTTTGGACTTGTGTAAAATAGATCAGCTTTTCATCGGAAGATTCTTGCTTGGGGCAGCAATTAGTTTTGCTCTCCTTGTGCTTGCTCTGGAAACCTTGGATCATTCGCACTGTCTCTTAGCAAAGTCGAGCCAGGACGACACTGTTTGACAAGGTATCTTCTGCAGATATTCAGCAGTAGAAAGTGAGGCTGGGATGTGATGGCAAAAATGAACACTATTTCTGAATTTCCTCAAAGTAAAGGAGATTAAAAAAAATATAATCAAGGGCAGAGAGGCAAGGAAACATTTGGGTGTTCATATCCCACCTAAACACAGTATCTGTCCTTCGGTGATTCATGACAAGAAGAGAAATTGCTTTAATGCTAAACCTGCAAAGCCTCATATTTCAAAAAACACCCTGTCTTAGAAATATTGCTTCTTGCTTATCCAAATTCAACCTATATTCTTCCGCTAGTATCCGGCTAGAGAAGAAAAAACCAGCATTCTTCTTCTCCTTTATTTTCTTCAGATTCAGTCCAGTGGAAATTTAGCAGCCCAGATTTACTCAGGCATTTTGAAGTCAGGCTGTGGTTCCTGCTACCTGATCCCATTCGTCTGGCATCTGGCACAGTCCTGCTTTTGTTTCCTATGACTTAAGCATCAGGCTCTACTGATGTGTGGCCATATTTTGCTCAGCCCTGCGGGTCAAGTGAATTCCATGTCTGTACTGGTTCCCAAGGGGCCAAGAAGGCGGTTGGGTATAAGCTCTCACATAACCTCTTCTTCTCCAGCCAACTTTCCAAACGGCTCTTATTGCTCTTCATGTTCACTGAGGGGCTTTTATTTAACTTGGCAATCGCTGTCACTTTTCATGTCCATTTCCGCCCTCTCCTTTTGATGTGTAAATTATCCCTGCATATTGGCAAACAGGACAATTTGGGTATTGCTGAGCACCCCTAGCCTGACTTCCCCCCACCTTCTACAATCATACAGGCCTCGTTGACTATCATTCCTCCAGCCCCCACTTTTAATTTGTTCAAGTAGCCTGAACATGCACAGTCAGTAATTTGACCACGTTTAATCGGTCACTGCAGCTTTCTGCATCCCGAGTCTTTCTGCATCCTGGTTCCTTTCTGATTTACTGTGTGTACAAACTGGTCATGGTGCCAGAAGTCCCGATTCAGCAAAGTGTTTTGGCACGTGCCTTAAAGAGAGGGACAGAGCTCTGTGCTGAGGAGGGACCAGACTCCCCAAACTCCAGTGCAAACCTAGGAGAGGGTTTAGTCCCTACACTCTTCATGGCTCTTCAGCAGCAGCAGCACTCCAGGTTCAAACAGTCTGTCCAGGGTTTGGAAGGAGCCAAGTTTAAGATATGGCTGTGTCCACAGCCCACTCACATGGATGATGCCTAATTCAGCCAAAACTCTTGAGCAGGATCTGAGCTCTCTTGGAGATACTAATCCTACAGGAAAATGTGTTTGCCAGAAGGATAATAGGCACACCTGGTCTTGAAGGGAGCTCAGATCTAACCTTACCTGAGAGAATGCAGCTGAGCGTCTGCTGTCCTTGCTAGTCTTGTTTCCCACTTCCAAGTGTCATCACACTCCAACTCCTGGGTCAGACACATCATGTGTCACAGCACCTCAGCAAGAATAACCCAGGACTTGAGACCTCTGTGCAAGGTCTCTGACCGCACAGGTCCTGTCAGCACTGCCATACCCAAATCTTCATCCCAAACACACCATACAGCTACAGAGCTGGATCTCTGTGGTGGCCCAGCACAGCACCTCACAGCACCACCCTTCCACTCACTGCCTCTCTGTGGCTCTGCTCCACCTGAAACTTTAGGAAGAAACCACAGAGAGTGCACCTGAATAAGTGTCTGGAAAACAGACAAGGTGAGCTCAGTGCTCACCTCCCTTCCCAACTAAGCTAGAAGTGCAGAGAAACTGGTCGTGGCAACAGTTTTCATGTGGATTATTCCATACCATATATAGGTGGAGGAGCCCAGGACTCCACACCCAGGTTTTCCCAGCCAGAAAACTGCTTCATTTGCCCCAGGATTGGCACAAAGTGATGTGCACATGGTTTGAATAACAGGAGGGGTAGGGCTTGGGTGTGTAATGGGGAACACATTAATATGATTGTACAAATTCTGTGCCACAATGGGTCACAGATGTCCTAATGGACTTTGTCAAAGTACCCTCCTCACTCCAGTTCATTAACCTCGAAGTGGGGATAGCACAGGAGTGGTGTAAGAAGAACATAGTGCCTGTGAGCCCAGATCAGGACATGTGTAAGTACTAGATTGATTCAATAAATTGTGTACCAAATGAAAGCCTAAATGAGGGACCTCTGAAGAGTTTCTCACAGAGAGTCAAATTATCCTGCCTGGGCTACCCCAGGTAGTTGGTCAGCAGCTGGAAGCAAGGAGAGGATGCTGGTGAGCCATGGGAGAGAGGAACTGATTTCCTCTTTTCTGTGCTTGACTGGTTTCCAGGGAAGGGGAACGGCTGTCATCTGGTTATAGTGGCACATGTTTTTTCTGTATTTGCATTTCAACTCAAGGGCATCGAGAGCAGCTGGAAAGCAGCTATTTTGTCCTGTTTAAATAAACAATGTGTGTGTGGTGGGTTGGCGTTCTCACCACATCCAGACTTCGCTGTACCATCAGCTGAGAGAGATGCTTGTGCCTTGAGACTTGAAAAAATATAAAGTTTCTGAATGATTCTCTCAAGGTTGACAAACAGGTAAAAAAAAATCCCTTTCTGCACAGATTGGTGCAGTTAGAATAATCTTTGTACTCTTCAGAGCGGGATGAGCTCAGCTGCAACTTATTTGTCTTGTTGGGAGACGGTTCCCACCTCCTTTAACCCAGAGAAATGAGCCACCCTAATGACTGGCTCAGCGGCTCAGAGTGTGCCATCCACCCCAGAAAAATACCTCTGGGTGTGGGAGATGGTAGGGCAGTTCCTATCAATACAGCATCCAAAAAAGAAAAAAAAAAAAAAAGGAATAAAGTGAGTGCAAGGAGCTATCCTTTTAATAGATTCACACAAAACACACACTCAAGCCCTTTAGTTTTTCTAGGCTAAAGCAAGGGCATCAATCTTGTTTTCCTGGGACTGTTAACACCTGAAAAGCCAGGAGTTCATCTCAGTGACTTTGAAGCAGTAAAACCTTGAAGATATAATGTGGCTTAAACACATGGAAATTCCTCCAGGCCTTAATTAATTTAGTATTCTTCCACAGAAAGACTGTTGGCGAAGTAAATTATTCATTAGATATTATAGACTCACTGATCTCAAATTTCATACAAAATTACAGCAAAGCTTTCAAAACGTGTGGGGAAAAAAAAAAAAGCCCAGCTCACAAATTAACCCTTGCATAATGCATTTCTAAAATTACATCCATAGGGGATATTTTTTTGGTTGACTTTTTTTTTTTTTTTTTCATGATTCTATCATTATTGCTAATACATATAATTGCCTTTCATTTAATGAGACACTACTAATTTCATATGAAAACCAACAGCTACTACCAGCAAAACCCAGGAGTTCATTTTGTGGAAAACTGAGACATATTCATCCCTAGTGCTTTAGTTGTTTCACTCCAGGTTTAATAAACCAGGCCAGTGGACAGAGTGTGTCAAATAGCAGTTGCTGGTTGATCTGCCTCATACTCTCAGTTTTATTCTACCCACAGAGTCCTCCTGATGAAAACACACCACACCACAAAACAGATAAATAAACAGAGCATAATGATAGCATTTTCCAAACCAAAATGACACCCAGCTTGGTACTCTCTTTCAGTGAATCCCTGCAAATATTCCTTTCCCAAAGCACTGAGAAGAGAAGCAAAATATTGAATCATTTCTTGGAATTGCTGCAGAGGGTTTGAAAACCTGGCAAGTCAGGTCCATAACACACTATTAAATACTCCAAGAGCTGCATTTATTTACTGCAAAAGCTGCTGAAATTTAGAAATTTTCTCAGGTAGAAGAATATTTTGGGTAATGGGTGTTTCTGCTTAGATTTTTTTCACTGAGAGAATCAATCTCTTTTTCTGAAAGAGATGGTTCATATGTATGCAGTGACAGTAAAATGAATTTGAATTTATATTAATGCAGCCAAACAAACCACTCATTGTTAAAAGTACTCTGTGATTTTGTTTAGTTAATAAGATGTTAGAAAGCACTGTATGCAACCAATGCCACAACATATTCAATAGAAAAATCAAGACGTTAAATATATTCACTCTGGACTAAGATTAAACAGATCATCATCAAACACTCAATAATCAGTTGTCTGACTATTCATTGTCACCCACCGAGTTACCTGGGATACAAAACACACAAATAGAATTGTAAATGCATCTCACCTTCCCCTCTGTGCACTGGTCTAAGCCTGGTTCCTTATTAATATTGAGCAATATATCCTTATTGATTTGGTTTTAACATCTCCATTTCAGGCACCCTCCCGTAATAAAGTCACCTTCCTTGGTGTCCCTTCATCCCAGTCTCCCCTGGGGTGTTGACCAACCTGGACTAGTGGGAGAAATCCCTGCCCATGGCAGGGGGTGGAATGAGATGAGCTTTTAGGTCACCCCAACACAAACTATTTTATGGTTGTTTGTTTCCTAACCCACATGATTCTAACCCTCTCCCCTTCCCACAGCTGCAGACATTGCCACATCCCCCCTGGATTCACATTCCCAGGTCCCCCAGTGTCACAGCCAGGTGTGACAGCCAGCCTGAATTAGATCCACACCATCTTGCTGACTGGCTGGGTGGCTGCTAGCCCGTGGGAGGGATAAACTTCCAATAAAGTCCTTCTCCTTGACACAGGTCTTGATTTGCACAAAGTGTGTAGGAATGTAATATCTGAGAGGTGGCTACCCTGTGTCAAAGGTGGCTGAGACCAGCCAGTGGACTCAAAAGTTATTAAGGGAATGACTGACAGGCAGGCAGAATAAGATCAGAAGTCTTATTCCCTTAGGAAACCAAAATAGAAATGATTGGTGGTATTTTTTCTTTAATCCAGCAATGCTGAAAACAAGAATTGTCTACAATTCCAGTGTGGGGTCCTGAGGGGGAGAAACAGCAATAAGTGAGGTTATCTTTTAGATTTTTTAACTTTAAATATTTTGCAATATTTTTTAATATATAAAGATATCCTTTTTCTAAACTAGATCTAAATTCTGGCCTGATTAGATATGGTCAGAAGCTGTACACTACAGAAATACACCAAACACCATGAGGTAGCCAGAAACTCATCAGAGACTGAGACACCAAACTAGCTAAGTTTGATATAACTGAGTCTTTAGCCTAAGTTTTAAAGCAGTCAGAAGTAGTTATTGAGTGCCTGAATACAAACGTGTATTTTGTTCTTCCGTAAGAATTTTGCACAGATCTCTTCTGTCTTTAGAAAAGTGAGGTATAGTGATTGGACACCAGCCTACAATCTGCCAGAGGCATTCATAAATCTTACCTATGAATTGCAAAAATGAGATAAATGGAATCTTTGTGTAACTTTTCTTGCCATAAAGAGTCCTAAGGAAAGAAACAGTCATGGCAAATGTCTCCTGTGTGTGGTTCAGACTCTGCAAGTAGAGCTTCTTGGAAATTTTTGGCTGAAACAAGGTCACAAAAATTACTTGCTGTGTAAAAAAATTTTGGTTAAAAAAATGCCTTGACAAATGTTGATCTAATCCACAAAAGACTCTTGAGTGAACCCAGGACTCCTCACAGTTCTGCTGTCTTGGCTAGCAAGGTGTGCTAGTCCCAAGGCAGATGTACTTGGCAGACATCCTCCAAGATTTGAAGTAAGGGTCTTTTCATCCCTCAGCTGCTCATGAAATTAGCAATCCTGCCAGCTTTGAAGCCAAATCAAATAAAAAAAGTATTCAGAAAACTAGAAACCCTGCTTTTTTTAGCCAACTTCCCTGCACGTATTTGTCTTTTGAACTAGAACTCCACAGAACACCTCTGACTTTAAGTTTCCTGGCCACGTGCAGACCTGTCATTTTCTAGATGGACTTCTTTCAGTAAAAGGGACAGTAAATCCTATTTCAGCCTGACCCCTTGGAGGGCAGGCCATCTCTCCCAGGCGGACATATGAAAAGTTGAGCATTTGTCACTTGTCTGCTCCTCAATCCTCTGGACAGCCAGGCAGACATGTGGTTCACATGGGTGTTCAGCCCTTCTGAGATGCCCCCAGAAATCCTGTTTGGCTGCTCCAGCATGGGTCAGATGTAGGTCCTGTGTTGTCCCTGCCAGACCCTCACTGGCTGTCTTGGATACCCTCACACATCTCAAATGGCCTCAAATTGTATCATGCTCGAGGAGCTGGATCCCACCCAGCAGCCTGATGTGATTTTGTGCAGACAGATACTCACTCACCTCATCCACACACCAAAATAACTGGACATGATCTAGACTAATCCAAAAGCCATCATATTAGCACTACGGAGTTTAAACTCATCAACCCAGACTCACAGATCACATCTGTTTGCAAAATTCCATGTAAATGTAACTCCTCTCAGAGAAGAGATCCAACAGAGTCCTTGAAATTCTAGTTTCCAGACACAATAATCACCTCATCATTCCTCTCCCTGCTTGCTCCACTCAGGCAAATATGCTTTATTTTACTAGCCCAAAGCATTCCTAGAACTGGTCACCAGTGAAGGATCCTTCATAACATCAGTCCCGTGGGCAATGCTCTTACTTCCTTTCCTAGCCCTTAAATTCTCTAAGAAGCACTGGGAGCAGAAAGAATGACAGCTCGGTCCCAGCAGCTGCTCTGATTATTCTGGTGACTATCCAGAAGGCAAGCTCCAGTGGAAAATAAGTGCAGGGCAATTTCTTTGACCTGACTCATTTGAGAGAGGTCAGGAATTCTGATCCAGGAGCTGTTCCCTGTATTGCCAAGGACCACTCCCTCTAAAGACCACATGCTGTTCCAAGAAGCAGGGAAGGGGAGAAGCAGCAGGAGTGTGTTACCTCAGTCAGTTTTTGCCCTACAGAGCTTCTCAGTTTCCTTCATCAATGTTCAGACCATAGTTCTGTTGGACTCTCCTGCTGTGGTTCACTGTAAGATGCACAGGTGGGGCAGTTATTTACTTATAAGACCTTGAGATATTGAAAACTGCCCACCACATCTTACCAAGCAACTCACAGCTTCCTGCACCACTCTCCACTTTGCTCACCAGTTGCACAACGTTCCCAGTGTGAGCTATCATCAGCTTGAGAGTTTCACAGAAGCTGAAAGGGTGGGAAAACATAATTTTTTAGAGAGCTATAGGGAGGAGGGGGAATGACAACAGAAATATCCATTCACCTGAAACACATACACACAGATATGTGAAACATCTGTGTGTTGCATGCCACAGGTTACATCACTTAACAATGTTTTTTCTTTTTAAATGTTCGTTTCAAGCTCTTCCACAAAAGAAATCAATTACTAATGACATACAGCCCTACTTTTCTTCCTGAACCCATAATTGCTTCCAATTTTAAGCTAAAATTAGTCATTCATGCTATCCAAATGAGCATAGTTTAGTGCTGATGTACGTAAGCGATGCTTTAGATTGTTGAACATAGCTGATCTTTGACAGCTTCTTCTTATAAATAACAGTTTCCTCTTTACACAGAGAACTTTTCAGAGGCGACAGATGTTTGAAAGATGGGACTGAATTAGCTGAATAGCCTGTAAAACCCACCAACCTGAGATGTGCAAATATGAAAGCTCAGAATTCTTACAAAGACAGCTTGCAGAAAGCATAAATCACATCTGCATAAATGCTTCTCTTTCAGCCTACATCCTTTGCACGTCACATTGTCAGCATTTAACACACAATAAATAATAAACAACTTAATAGTTAACAGTGCTGACACAGGCTGCTTTGCAGATAAAAGGACACTGCAAATCCATTAAATGAAGCAGAAAGAAATGGTAATAATAATAGTAATATACCACAATATTTTGTTTGTTCAACAGGTTAGAAAACACACTGCAGGAAAGCAGAGCTCTGTCAGACACAAACCTGTCCTCCATCAGAAGTTCATGGTCGTGTGCTGAACAAGGGATGCTGGGAGGGCAAGGTTTGATTACTTCCTAACTTGAAAAAAAAAAAGTAATCCCTGTGGCAAAGCATGAAGTTGACATTTCATTCTAATTTTTACATCTTTTGTACCTTGCTCCTTGTTGAAGGAAAACGATCATGTTCCAGCAAGCAGTTCAAATGACATGACTTGTACTTGTCACGCAGAAAAACTGTTCTCTCAGCAGGCACAGCAGAGTCTCCTAGTGATAAACAATTTGGTTTTATTTACATATAAACATATGCAAGTACATGTGCATGCATGAGGAGGCAAAACCAAAGAAACATGTTTGACACTTGGGGAGGGAAAGATGAGTTTCATAGTGGTCCCTTTGTTTTGGGGGGAAGAAAAGGGATTTAAACCACAACTTCATAGCAACCCCCACACTATCTCTGTTCCCTCCTGTTGGGATCACAATTTTCTCCATCTAATGGACCATAGCTGTTTTTCACCTGTTAAGCCCCTTCAGAGTCCTTAAAATACCTGGTATACAAGTTATACTTCAGCAGTGTGGAAGGAGAATTTCACCCACAAGACAATTTGCTTCTCAAAATCCCATTTTCAACATTACTTATATCAGTAAATAAATCAGACAGTTCCAATCACATTATTATTCCATAAACATCACTCTTTGATTAGCTCTTCTCTCTGGAAAATTCATACATCAGTCCCAAACTAAATGTACTTTGTCTGTTCAAGCAACGTTCTGCATTCTGTGCTTCTTAAAGAAAATGGCTTCAGATTAGTAAAAATTGCAATGACTGTTTTGTTGTGCACTCAGTCAGCAGCCCAGCAAACATTTTACAAAAGTCTCCCACCAGAAATAAGACAAATAGCACCATCCCACTGCTTCTTTAGGTAGAAGGCAGAAACAAATTACCCAGCTAGCACACAAAGTATACAGAATATATTACGAAAAAAATATGCATTATTAGTTCTAAATTTATATACCAATTAAGTTGTCCATCTCTTTGAAATCAGACATATTACCTTACTACTCTCAGGCTTGTGAATAGCATTTGTGAGTGCTGAAAGGCACAGGTACCAGGGAAGTTTTCATTTTTCACACTGTCATTACAGGAGCAAGGTTTCAAAGGCAGAAACACTCCAAGAGCTTCACATGACTCATGCAAGTCCAGCCACACACCTGCATCAGTCACCACCTCCTTGCAAGCATTCATCTTCTCCCTCTTCATGGTCTCTCAAGTTACAAAGCAAAGTATTGAATGAGTGCCCTTGTTGGCATAGGTGACTGGAGAGAGGCTGCTGCAAACAAACACATTGAGAAGACATTACAACCTTTTTAATTCATCCCATCCTCCTTGCATGACCCCAGCTGTGATCCTGCACCTATTCCATGCTGAAGCATGGTTTAAAAAACCCTCTTGTTTGGATGATATTTATGAATTTTGTTGATTTGGATAGGAAAAAACATCTGTTTGCTCCTTTTTCCTGCTTCACCTAGCAGTCTATGTGCTTCTTCAAGGTGGAACTGTCCCTTCTTCTACAACTGCAAAACACAAAGTACTTCTGAGAGTTTTCACTAAGAAATAATAATTCAATGCAAATAAGGCAAAAGCAGCTATCACAGGAATTGCCTGACACTTCTCTTGACCAACTCCTTCTGTATTATTACAATGTGATTACAGCAATGAAGAAGTTGCAGAAACTGGAGAGCAACCTTTCAGATCCAACAAGCTCAGCTGGATAAGGAAAATAAAACATACAAGTGTCCACTCAGAAAAATAAGTCAACAATAGATATGCCAAAAAAAAAAAAGAAATCAAATAAAAAATCCTCCCATGTGTTCTGGGACTCATCACATTCCAGAAGATTTTGCTGGCTATATTCAATAGGTCAGAAAATGACACATTTGGGGATTCCTGATGCAGTAAAGACTAATGGCAGATTTCAAGAACACATAAAAGGTATTAAAAGGTAGCCTATTACTTTAGCTTTGAGGTGCCTCAGTATCCTACCCTGTATCAGAGCATTCATTTCACAAAATGGAAATAATCACAACTACCTTTTTCAGGTCACTCTATAATTTGTTCTCTTTCAGGGATTTTATAGTTGCTAATCTACCTGGAGACTCAGGTGGAAAGGCACTACATAACAACATGGTTAAAGATCATGTCAGCGTACAGATGCCCAGAAGTTAAAGTCTCAACTCTTTCTGTCACTGAACATACAAGTTTTAAAATGATGTCTAGATTTCACCTCCTGATAGACTGAAGACACCACCAAATCCTTGGAACAGAATGGTAGAATTCAGGTCCAAAAGAGCAGATCTCACATCATCAATTAACAGACATGTCTGTCAAACTCTCACCACATGTGCAATCAGCAGCTGAGCATCAATTTGCAGGACCTGAGTTTGCCCGTAGAGCAAGATGGGTCAGAAAACAAAGCAGAAACACACATCAGCATAGTTATCATAGAATCATTGAATAGTTTTAGTTGGAAGGGATTTTAAAGATCATTTTATTCCACCCCTCCCTTCTCATGGACAGGGACACCTTCCACCAGACCAGGTTGCTCCAAGCCCTATCCAGTCTTGCCTTGAACACTCACAGGGATGGAGCATCCACAGCTCCTCTGGGAAACCTGTGCCAGTGCCTCACCACCCACTTAGCAAAGAATTTCTTCCGTGTATCTAATCTCCTGTACTTGGCATCCTGCAGTTTCATAATGGTGCCGAAACACAGTCTCACCAACTTTACATGACAAAAAAAGAAACAGACAAATACAGAAAGTGCAATTTATAGAACAGATCCTTCTCCTCATTTACAGATTAGCAAATTTTCTCCACTTAGCCACTGTGTCCACGGTTTACATAATTAACCTATTTCATTAAAAGAAGGAGTATTTTTTTCTTATGCAAAACAGGAACCCAGGTGCCTGTAAGTTATGAAGATTTTCTCAGAAAACCCTATTTTCAAATCCTGCTCAGGCGCATTTCCGAAACTAAACCCAGTAATATTACTGATTGAAACAAAATGACAAGGTGGGAAGAGGAGTGAAAAATACTGAGAACCAAGGACATCACCAAATGAATAATGTTTAATCCGTCTTAATGCTACCAGGAAAATTAAGTTTAAGCTGCACATTTAATTAGTCTGCTAATGCTGTTTGATGGGCCTCCTCGTAATGCCAAGACCACTGGGATCTTCTGTGTGTCCCCAAGAAACCTGAGATTTTTCATTATGTCTGCATCTATGGCAGAGATGTGACTTCCTCATCCCTTCTCTTGGGCTTCAAGCCTATCAGTATTTACACATAATTCATGTGCCTTTTGCTTATGCATTCACAGGAAGATGGTGTGTGCTGTTCACAGAGAATTTTTGTGTTGTTGCAGCTGTGCTTGAGAAAACCTCACCTACTGCCAGGCCAGTCAAGCACTTTTAGGTTCCAAAACATGTTTGCCAGGTCTAGGAGTGCTACTAGCAGAACGGCATATCCCTGGAATCTTAAAAATAATATCTGGGAGAAGGGGTTCCTGGCAAGATGGGCAAAACAGAGCTCAGAGGGTTATCAGCTTCTGGTTAATAATGTGAGGAAACCACTCCTGTTAGGGCTTTGGATTAGAACCACTAAAGAGTAGGTGGATGCAAAGACCACAAAGTTACTCTGTTTCATTGATTACCTTGGAGAATTTGTTTGTTAGAGATTGGATAAGGTCAGGAAGTCCAAAGGCTCCTTAAGACTCTGTTTGGTTAATGGATTTTGAACAGCATCACAGCACTTTAACCTTTCCTCACAGAGCTGGAGGCCAAACAAAGCTCTCTAGCACTAATTAGTGAGGGTCAGATTTACTCCTAGCAACAGGATCCACCACCCAGCAGGTCAAATGACACCCTTCTGATTTAGGAAAAAAGAAAAAATACAAACAAACAAACAAACAAACAACAACAGACAAAACAAAACTGCAACAACAAACTCCAAATGCTTAATATCAATCTGGTCCTTCTGGGTGCATTGGACATTAGCTCCTGGGACATGGATTGGTCCTATAAGGAAACACACAGGAATATTCAGACTGCTCTGTTTGCAGTACTGGATTTTTTTCACATTCAGAACAGCAACAAGAAATAACAAGTTTATGTTCCATCCGCATGGTACTGATTCTAGTCTGATCTCCAATAAAATGTTTTAATACAGCATAACAAAACCTGACAGCCTATATTTTGCTCTGAATCAAGGAAGGGAACTGGGGATTACATACACATTGAGACAAGTTAGTCTGATTGCTCCTCCTCTGTTTTTTGACTGAGAATGGTGGCTTTGATTTTTCAGCTCAATGGCAATTTTTTTTCCAATAGAGGGGCACCTAATAATTGAGGAGAGATACCAGATATAAAGAGCACTCTTCTTTACACTAGGCAAAGACACACATACAAATACAGTCTAAAGTAAAAATAAATACATGTCTGTGACCATGCTTATCAATATAGACAAGATTATTTTTACCAACTACTTTGTATGCCTTCAGTATTTCAATATGCAATCTGCAACAACTACTCGCATTTTATACATCACCTTTTGCTCTTTGGCACATCACATAAATACCCTATGCATCCAGCAGCAGGAAATATTTCAGTGCATGTTTTCTTGATTTATAAGTTTAATTAGAAACTTTTATGCTTTATACTGAAATACCCAGAGTACAGTTTGACTTGCCTGAACATAAACAACAGCATTAGAATTCCAAACACATCTCCCCTGTATCTTCATGTCAATGCCCACAATTTCTTGTGCAACCCTCAGAGAGGGTATTGCAAGGCACACAACAAAGAATTGGCATCACATCCACTGTTCTTACCTTCTAATTCATCTAGATGTTTCAGCACATGCCAAACATTATGAAAAAGAAGAACTGCTCTGAAGGCAACAGAAGAAGCATATGAAAACTGTGCTATGGCAGGACCTTACCACAGCTCCTACAGACCTTCACAGGTGGCACTGCTTTGTCCCCACAAATGTGATGCATTAGCTTGCAAATAACCCTTTGATTTTAGCAGAGTCAAGTAATGAGCACAGGTTTTGGTCCTGACTGTTTAGCAAGCAAAGTAACAACATGCAATACTGCTGGAATTATGCAAAACTGAGGTGGCATCATTAACTTTATCTTATAATTAAAGAAACCAAGGCACAAGGCTTGAGTGATATTCATCAGCAAAAGGAAAGTCAGGCATACAATTAACATTTTTGTGGCTGCTCACCCATTACAGAGTCCATGGAAATAGTAGGATCAAGCAATACTTAAAGGCATAAAGAAGGAACAAAACGATTCTGTGTTTAAAACTCTGAAATTAGGGCTTAGAGCAGCAAAATTGAGATCCTAGCTCTGTCACAGGCTTACTAGGATATACTGAGTGTTTCATTTAGTCCTGTCATATTTGAGTCCACTTGTTGTAAAACAAGATTAAATACATTTTCTTTCTCACAAATGCAGAGCATCTCTCTGCCTCTTCAGTAGGTTTTTCCACATACATGTTCAGTTTGGCAAAAATACTTTTTGCTGAAAAAACTGATCAAAAATGTTCAGCCAGCCATAAACAGGGAAGGAACTTTCTCATTATCTGGGTTTATCAAAGTCTAAAAGGTCTTTTCTGAGGCTCTGCGCAGTACTGTGGCAGAAACAAACCGATCCCAGTAGAGTACAGATTAATCTCATTCAGAGCATCAGTGAAATGGAATGAACTCATTACCTTAAGAAACAAAGTATTATTTCTAAATACAGTCTTTTGTTCAGACACAGTAATGAGTCAGAAATGACAGTGGCAGAAATGATAAAGAAATGACATCCCACAAATTATTGTGCACTCTAAGCTAGATGGTCAAGTGTTTGCAGAAAAGGTTAATCACAGGAATAAGGACAGCACTCCAGAACCCTCAGACTCTGGGAACAGGAATTCCACCTGTTTCATTTCACCAACTCTCTAATAACAATTGCACCACTGAATATTTGTGCCTTGAGAAGGAGTACCATTAGCAGCAGGGGCCCCTTAAATATTCCTGAAGGACTGGAGACTGGAGTAACTTGCAATTCCCCTGCTCCCTTTTAATGTGGAGAAACTTAGTGTGAAAAGGACTCAGCATAAGCATTTCCTGGGCAGCTCTGACTCTCTCCCACCACACACTGGCAGGGCAGCTCTCCCCAGATCCTCTGCACAGACGCTGTGGCAGAAGTGAATCCCTTTGCCTGTGAAAAAGAACAAAGGGCACTGACTGTGGCAGCATGTCAGCAGCAAGCAGCACTGGGGAACAGGAAAATCCAGATCTGAACTCTCCTCAAAGAGCCAGGACTCTGAGTCCAACATAATCCATGGTTTTACCAGAAAACTTTGATAAGGTGGTTAATTATTGGCTGAGTAACCCCTTGCTATCCCTAAAATCAATTACCTCTCCTTCTGTATCGATTAAAACAACCCGTTGCTATTTTCTCACGATCCTGGTTGTCAACAGCCCTCTTAGATGCTTTCTCTGTGAGCAGACTATTCTCCTTTGGCTTTTGCAAGTGCAACTCATAAGCAGAGGATCAGCCAGTAGGAAGTTCTCTTTTAGTTTTCTTTCTCCTCTCCACAGCCTCTGCTCATTGAAGTTATTGACTCACAGACCAAAGTGAAACTACCTTAACTTTGTACACTTAGCACGTAAGTAATCTGAAAGCTATAATGTGGCATTTTCTCACATAAAAAAATGCACCCTGATGTGTTTCACCCTTTATTTGTAAATCAATGAATTAATTATTGAGCCAATAATCTCAGCTTCATAACAATAACTGGAGGGTGCCCATGGAAACAAAAGCACAAAGCAACTTTTTTACTCCTCCAAAGTACTCCCCTGATACAACCTCCAAGGTCTTGTGTTTTGTTATTCTGTTTATAAATCTTTCACCAATCATCAGAACTGGGACATGTAGTGCTGGGACTACCAGCATTGTATGCCAAGAATATGGATCAGGGATATAAAGAGGTTTTCTTGTGCTGAGTCCAAGAAGATTACATTGGAAAGCTGGTTAAACATCTTCTTAAATAAGTTTTTGAGGTGAAAAGCATTTTGAGTTGAACAAATTCACTAAAAACTTCCTTGTGAACACAGAAATTTAGGAGGTTTCAGTGAAAAGTCAGCAGCATAGAAATTGAAATTCCCTTCTGTATCAGCTCTCAGAAAACACAAACAACCATAAGTCATTTTATCCTACATTCTGGCAGGATGGGGAAAAAAGCCCTTTCCAAAGATGAGGTCCAGGAATACATAAAGTCCAGGAATTCATAAGGGAGCAGGAGTACTTGTGACACAAACATACCAACTGTTTCATGGGCTACCAAGCAGCAGGCAGTATTTTGGGAACACCCCAGTCCCACACACACCTACCAGCTCTAAAAGCACAGGAAAAAAAGAAAGTATGAAGGAACTCAAGGCTAACCATGAAAAACCACTGTCAGAACCAAGAATAAGCTCTCTCCTAGTCTATACTGTGTTAATCCTGAGCCCAACACACATTGACCTCCTGCCTGTAAGTCTCTGTGAATAAAGCCAGTCCTACACATGGCTCTGATGCTATGGGGGATTTGGAAAGGAAAAAAAAGAAAATTGAAGAAACAAGTTTGAAGCATAAGACTGCCGCCACAGTTCATTCTTGTATCACTTTAAAGTTGCTCTTAACCATCACAAACTCATAGAACTGTCCCTTCAAAGTGGTAGGTGTTGCACAGCTGAAGCTGAGGGGCATGTTGATGCAAAAGAGCAGAGAAGCAGGCGTATGTCTGGATTGCGCTAATTTTGTGGTTTTATGTCAAATGCTGAAATGTACTCTAATGCTCTTGCATATTTAATTTCCCTGGTTCTTTTCAAACACTAACAAATGTGACTGCTTGCACTGCCAAGATGCTGCAAATTAAAACAATATACACAGATGAAATGTGACCTTGAACTGTTGCTAGATCACAGCCCTGCTTACATGAGGCACACCAGCAAGCATGCTCCTCTCCCAGTGCAGTCCCTTCTCATGGCACGATACGAGTTATTCCAGCACGACAGTCTTACGACATAAAGTCCATTGAAATCATGGCACAGCCCAAACTTCCCATTCATTGCAATGGGAGTTTGTCTAGTAAAAATAATTAGACCTGCAGGGAACTGTTCCAGAGTCTTGCCAACACCAGTGAACAAAACCCTCAAAGCTCAGTTTTAGCTCAGAAGTTCACTGATGTTCTCCCCAGTAGGATCGCTCTTCATCATGAAAACTGAATGTACTGCTGATATTTTGTGTGATGAAGACCAAGGCCTAATGAAAGGCATTTAAATCTGTGCCAGTGAAGGGGAAATTCAGACTTCTGAAAAGCAAAGAGATGTCTGCGCAGCTGGAAATACTCAGTATGATCCTCCAGCTGAACACAACTGTGCTGGCAGACAGGAAGAAAACTCAGGAAGAAAGCAGGGCTTGCTCTTACACACCACCCCATGGACTACCCTCTTAAGTGTTTCCCCCGCCAAAAAAAATAGGAGAGGAGACAGAAGGGAGAGATCAAGAACACCACATGAGAAAAAACAGCCTAGAGCAAAGTCTCAGCATTAGCCACAGTCCAACACAAATGAAATACAGCAGTTTTACAATAGCAGGACATATGGCTGCTGTCCTTCACAAATCTTTCTAATGATGGAACCAGATTATTCAGCTATCTTCTGCACAGAGAAATATGAAGAACAGGATACATGAGGAGAATGGTAATGCTTGGCCAATTAATCCACAGAGCAAATGCACTTACTTAAGGTATAACCACTGAAGGTAGAAAAGATTTCTGGTTTTGTATCTGCATGACTGCAGCTGGCTTCAAATTGGAGAAGAGAGATCAGTCAGGATGAAGAACCAGTTTTTACAAGAGCAGACCAAAGGGGCTCAGCTTGTTTAGACTAGCAAAATAGCTGGTGAAAGGGGGAAGACTGCTCTCTACAAATCTATCTTGAGCATAAACACCAGAAGACAAAAGAACTATTTGACTTAATGGCCAATACTGGCACCAGAACAAATGAATATAAATTGGCCATGAATACATTTAGGTTGGAAATTAAAAGAGGTTTCCTAATCACCACAGCAATTAGGGTCTGAAATAGCTTGTCAGTGGGAATAGCAGAGCAGAATAAGTTCAGCTGCTATTAAGATAAAACTCAGCACCCTCTGAAGAGCTTAGAGAGTGCTGTCTGGAGTTGGGAACAGAGCTCTCAAGGCAAAGTACATTGTTCTGTGGTCATTCAAGGTCATAGCATTAGGTACTTTACATCCAGCCTGCCCATGGGCACTAAGTCTATTTTATTCTGCACAAGATTGGTCCATACAGATGTTTATGGTACCACAATCCCCCCAGCTGCAGTAAGAGGTTTGCATCCTGAATGCTTTTGCAAGCCTGGCGCTTGTACAAGGAAGGGGTACTTCACCCACAGTCCTTATCCATGTATTTCACTCAATCCAATAGCATTAAAAATCCAGTCATTGCCATCCATCAAGACCTCTGAGAGTCCAAACTGGCTTTCCATGTGGCACAGTTTACTGCCTATCCAGCCCCTTACAGACAGGGATCGCCATCATTTTATAACACCTCATGGAATACAGAGGGAATATCTCAGCTCCCTGAGACTGATGCTAGCTTTGCCAGTGGCTGCAGCAGGACTTGGATTGAACTTGGCTGTCTCCTGCTGGTTTGTGCAGCCCAGAAACGGAGAAGTGACAGGTGGTAATTTGATTAAGTGCACTGGTATGAGCTGAGCAGGAGCCAGGATGGCCAGAACAGAACCAACAGGGGGGAGCAGCTGGTGGCTGCTGATCCTGCTTGGAGAGCACTCTGTCAAGTGAAAGACCACCATGGGAACACAACAGACGATTTGTTATCCTTGGGCAAATGTACCCAGGATTAGGCAATGGGCTGTGACTCCCTGAGTATCCAGCCACATGGCAAGAGACTTGTGTGCAGGAATTAGTGGGAGAAGCTCATCATGCAAACAGTTAGAATATAAAATCAGGTGGCTAACTGGCCTGTCTCTTCTATGACACAAAACATTTGGCCACATTATATTTTTTTAAGTTTATTTATATTTTAAATGTCTTTAAAAGTATGTAGATAACGTATTCCCTAATGGAAAGCCATTTAAATGTCTCTCCTCTGATGATGTGCAGAACAATTACCAGGGCAAATGCATCTGTAGACTTTGTTTACTTACTATTGGTGGTTGAATTTGGATTTGTATTGTTTTCTTGAAATTTAAAATCTTGTTTTTCAGCATACTATGGGAGACCACAGACTGCAGGTTAACCATCCTCTTTTAAAACAAACTGAAAGTCTGAATCACACCCAACCAATTCCTAATTAGTTAAGTGAGACAGATGGGTCAACCCAGCCATTCTTGCCAAGACAGTGGAGAGGTACCATTAACTGTGGGAGGCTGGAAGGGAAAAAAAACACATGAAGGATGGAGTGTATCTCAACCAACATTATGGAGAGAAAACTTCTCCATCGGAGGATCTGAAGATGAGAAGACTCAACAAGTCAGGTCCAGGTCCACAATTAGTATTTCTACCCAGAGACATCAAAGGTCAAAAACTATCAGCAAGGCTAGAACAGAATGCTCTGGGAAACCAGAAGACAATGCTCCAGTTATCATATATCCTTGGAGTGACTTTTCACAAGCTTACTCTTGACAGTGAAGCCAGATTCAAATGTCACTACTGCTTACCTACATTTGAGGTGAGATTGAGAAAGCCAAGATTGCTTAGACTAGACAAAAAAAAAAAAAAAAAAAAAAAAAAAAAAAAAAAGACTCAGGAGAAAGGAGAATCTTGTCAATGTGTATAAATACCTGACAGGGAAGAGCAGAGATGACAGAGACAGATAAGCCTCAGTGGTGCCCAGTCAAGAGGCAACAGGCAAAAATGAAACACAAGAAACTCCCCTAAAAACAAGAATTAATTGCAAGGGGAGTTGAAAGTTCAGATCTAGTTGTCCAGAGTAGTTGTGGAGTCTCCATTCTTGGAGGTATTCAAACCTGACTGGATATGGCGTTGAGACAACTCCTCTAGCTGAAACAGCTGTGTGCAAAGGGACTTGAACAAGACAATTTCCAAAGGTCCCTTCCAGCCTCAATGATTCTCTTCCAGAAACCATCACTGTCTAGCTGTACAGCACAGTTCTTTTGGGTTGATTTTGAGCCATACCAGTTCACCTGTCCATTTTCCACTGTTGTCAAAACACACCATTTTGACATGACTGAAGGAGCCTGTGAAACCTGTGATAAAAGCAGGAGGCAGGAACACACAGGCAGCACTGAGGCTGGGTAAACAAGGAACACCTCTTAACCCAGCTTTGTCAGTCAAGAGCCTCTTGGAAAGAAGACCCTTAGTGCTACATCTTCCAGGGTGAGCTGCTGTAATCATCTCACTGCAATGTCAAAGTACACAGAAAGATTTGATACCTTACTTCTACTTGATTTCAGCACGGAAACAACAGCAGCTTGATGCCTCCCATTACGAGGGCCCTTCTGAGACTCTCATTAGGTAATCATCAGCCTCCAAGAGCAGTTAGAAACCCTGGACAGATCTGGTCCTTCATCTTTCTCTACTTCAGCTGTTTCCCAGTGAAATGTGTCCCATTGCTTTGTCTGCCCCAGCAGCTTTAAAAGATGAGCCTATCCTTTGCACTAGCCAGAATGGATGTAACATCCAGGAAATATTACATGGGAAAAGCCTTTTCTCTCATTCCTTCTTCCTGAGCAAAAGAGTGTCTGACTGACTTCACTGGCTGATGACTCAGGAGAAGTTTGTTCATGAGTGCAGAAAGAATTTGCCAATGTTTCCTATTAAAAAAACCCCATGAGACCTGAATAATTAATAACCTACCAGTGAAAAATTGGCCCTAATTACCAAAGCAATCCCTCCAAAAAAAATGTTAATTGCTTGGCCTATGTTCCTCCCTCAATGGAATGACTATATTGACAAACCTCATACAGCAAGAAAAATCTGGTGGCCACAGGATACACTTGTTACAAATGGATCAATAGCAATTATGAAGTTTTCTTGCATTTCTGAAACTGCTTCAGGCTTCAATCTATCTTAAGACAATATCATACATTTTTGTCAAGGTACATTTTTTACCTTTTTTGCTTCAGAGATGAAGATGATTCGTATTTTGCAAGGGACAAAATAAACATGATTAAAAATTTTAAATGGTTTTAAACAAAGGAAGTCATTATCAAACATTGGCAAAAGCATTCAGTTAAATTGTAGTCGTGGTCGAAATTAATTTTCTGAAGCAAATTCTGAAAGAGGTAGAAGCCAACAATCAATAATCTCTTAATGAGGTGCAACAAAAACATGTGTAGACATGACAGGTTTTGATGGCTAATGAGCTTCAGAGGAAGAACATTGTTCAGAGGAAAACTCTGAAAGGCACAGAAAATTGATTAATTGCCAGACCAAGATATTGCAGAAAGGCATCTGGAAATTCAGCAGCCCTCAGACCTCATATCATTTACACCTCCTATGCAACGTGTTAACTTTAGAAAACATTATAGCTGAAGGGTGTTGTTTTTCTCCCCACCTCTCTCCCTAGTCGCCAACTCATGATCAATCTACTTGCTGTGATTTGCTGCCTCAAAAACAAAGTTACCTGGTAAAACTTCCCCATATTGTTTGCAGGGATGAATAACTGAATGCAAGAGACAGGCCGTGGGGGGTCCTGTTTTTCTTTCGTGTTAATAGCTGCTCTTCTGGATGTAAGACATAACTAGGCTAACAGACATTTTGGTCTCCTGTCACTTGTGCTCACAAGTGTCAGCAGCACAACATAAAAGTGTTTTACAAAAAAAAAAAGATCAAAAGAGCATGACCTATTTTCCTGCAGTTAAACACCTTCTTTTAAGGTACCGAACTAAGCTCCATTCTATTTCCTGTCAGCAGCAAAGGCACAGCTCATGTAGGTGGGAACAGATGATCCCAGCAGTGGGAACATGGAACCCCAGCCTGGGAAAATTGATGCCTTCTTCACTTGGGTCTTTGTCTTGAGGAATCCCCTGAAGCCAGTAGGAAAGTCTGGAGCAAGACTTACCCACTGTAGAGAATAATCAGTTCAGGGATATGTAAACAAAGTGGACAAAAAAAGTCCTTGTGACTTAATGGGATGCATCCATGAATGCTGGGGACCAATGTCATTGTGAGGACACTCAATAATCATGGAGAGATGGAAGGTTTCCTGTAGACTGGATGGAAGCAAACGTTGCTCCTACCTTCAAGGGCAGCAAGGAAGAAGTTCGAGGGAACTACAGGCCCATCAGTCTTCCCTGATGCCTGGAGCAAATCCTCCTGGAAGTCATTTCCAAGTATATGAAGGACAAGACAGTGATTTGGAGTAGTCAGCATGGATTTAAGAAGGATTCTAAATCATGCCTGACCAACCTGATAGCCTTTTGCAGTGAGATGATAGGCTTGATGGATGAAGGAAGGGCAGTGGATGTTGTTTATTTTGACATCACTAAGGCTTTTGCCTTAATTTGTCTGCCATAACATCTTCCTAGACAAATTGATGAAGTACAGACTCGATAAAGGGGCTGTGAGGTGGACAGAAAGCTGCCTGAGCTCCTGCCCTCTACTACCACCATCTCGAATGGTTTCACTCTCACAAATAGCAAAGATTATGTCCCACATGCTCCCTTCCATTCCAACAAAGTCATTAATACAGCCAACATGCATTTTGTTTTCCTAACCTGAGGTGTGACCAGCCAGAATCACGAGATAAGTAAGCAGCCCACTTTTTTTTTCTTATGTGGAGCCAAATATATTTCCACAGAATGTACAAGAAGTATCTTTCTACAATAAATAAACATACTTCATCAAGAATCAAAACATACTCAAGGACCAAAACACACTGAGGCTTCGCTAATTATATCGACAAAATAAGGAATTACAAATATAGTTTAAGGAAAGACAAAATGAAGGTGTTTTTGAGTCCAAAATGTATGAGTTCAAAGTCAGGTGTAATCACCTGTAAACTCTTTGTCTGAATGCTGACTGGATTGGGAGATCATAAATGATCCCACTATCTTAGACTATGACCTTGTCTCACTTCCAGTTCCTCTTTTTGTAAGCAATCTGTGCCTCAAGGTCTTTAATAAGGGGACAGATGGTTATTTCTACAGACGTGTACTCTCATACATAAGGCAGAGACTAGAAGACAAATATCTCCTCACCAACAACATAAGACATAATAAAGAGCTGAGGAGAAAAATTATCCTGTTTACATTGCCACTCCAATACTGACCACTCCTGTACAGTTGCTCTATGATTAACTCTATCATTATCATTAGTTATAAATAGGGTAAACTCATCTGAGAACCTCATTTGATCCCAGAGACAAACAGCAGTTACCAGCACATCTAGACATTGATCCAGGTGTCAAATGGCCCTTAAGGGGTACAGGCAAGAGAAAAAGGCAAAGGCTTCAAGAATCCCTTCTCCACTGATAAAAGTGATAGACCAATTACATCACCTCACTCCTTGTACTCATTCTTTTTTCATTTGCTGCCTAGCAAGACAGTCAGTCTTCAAGGTAGTGAATCTCTCTCATTGCCAACATGATTAGGAGCTTGTTCTTGTTTAAAGCCTCTAGTTGTCATTTTTATTTTTAAAAAGTAGTTTAGGTCAAACACTCCCAGAGCACTGCAACTTAACCCTTGGGCACTTGAAGACTCAAAGTGCCTATATATGTGGTGATAATAAGGTTAGCTTAACTTTAGGGAAATAAAATTAGCAGTTTAGGGCATTATTGGAACTATATTTGTTTGGGGCATTATTGGAATCTGCTCCTTTCTGTCGTGGAGCAGATTGACACCATCTCATTTGCCCTTCTGTGATTCACAAACCAGATGTTTCCCCACCTCACTCACACCTGTAGAGCCCAGTGCCCCTCCAGCTGTGTTTGTCAGACAGACATAGATTTATAGCAGCACAGAACACATCAGGAGAGGGCTTGAAAAGTCACTGAACAAAACCAGATATTTCCACACATGTGGACAGGGACACAACAAAAAGGGGGCAAATAAAAACCCAGTTAGGCAACAGTGCAAAAAACAACTTGTGAATTTAATTGTAGGGGTTTTAATTGTATGAAAAAATTCTTCAAGTAAGAAAGCATTTGAGAAATAAAGCAAAGAACAGACCCGCACCAGGCCCTGACCAAAACATGAAGGTCCAAGCTCCCCAGTTTTAACTTCTAGCCTAGCAATAAAAGTGTTTGGCTGGAATGCAGGCAGACAGGATTTTAATTCCTCTTCTTTCCCAGAGGCTGGACTTCTCCTGTCTCTTATCAAAGAATGTCTTATCAAAGCTCAGTTACAAAAATACAGCAACACAGCTTGCAACTCATATCTCCTTCATCTAAATGTGCAGATATGCAGCAGGGCCATCTGTCCATGGACAAGGTCAAACAACAAGAAAAAATAAAGTCTCTTGGACCCAGGTGGAAGCACAGAAACCTCACATACCCATGCTTGGTCCCTCAAGTAGGACCATGACAGAGAAGGGAAAAAGCTGGAATTCAGCCAAAGCCAGGAGCTCCTGCCTCACATAAAGGTATTGCAAACCAGTTTGTCAAGGAGTTTAAAAGATGATACAGAGCTACAAGGACCCTGACCACGAGTCTCAAGAGTAATTGTCTATGGCAATGTAATTATTCCGCCATGCAAAACAAAGAGCTCAAAGAAAAGAAGCATTGTACCTCCTGTATTAGAAGAATCTCCAGACCTAGTGGGGTTCAGGTGGGAAATGAGGGTTCTCCATCCCCCAGCTAGAGAGGTGATTTGAATAATATCTCAGACCAAGGTCATAAGACTGTTACAAAAGAGGAATAGGGAAGGAGAAAACAGAAGTGAATAACACATCTGATTGCTACTTTGAGAGAATGCAGCTGACCTTCCCCAGACTCCAGGAGAGAGTGATGACAGTGAGCCACAACTGGGGAGACATCATTGAAATTTAGGCACCACAGCACTGAGTCCTTCTGCTCATCAAGCCTTCAGTCTGCTTCAAGACTTGCCGAGTCAATGTAGAGTCACACTGATTCCAGTGAGCTAATTAAGTCTTGAGTACTCATAAGCTTTACTGTGACCTAATCCCCATTAGAGCTGTAATTGTACAGACTGATTTATCATTTGATACTGAAATTGGTTAGACTTCAAGCAATAAACTCTTTCTGACAAGGCTCTTTTTTTTTAAACAAAAAAAGTATGTTGTTCCATAAAAGTTAACCTTTAAGAGGAATATACAACTCTACTGAAATTTTTTTCTGTAGAAAATTATTTTAATGGCACGTTGACTGTCAAAATGTTTGTCAGAATGAAAGTTCAGCACGTTTTCATATACTTACACTGTGAAGTTAAATTTAAAAGGTTACAGCGCCTTCTCAGAAATAGAAACTGCAGCCCCTGGCAGCTCTATTCCCAAGAGTTGCTGTAACCCCCTGCTGTGTCTGTGCTTCATGCTCTCTTCCCTGTCTGGTCCACAGAGGAGGAGAGTCTGCTGAAGTTGCCAAAAAGCAGCTTTTGCCAGAAGTCCCACCTCCTCAGAAGTTGTTCCATAAGCAGTGGAACCGTTGAAACCTGTTTTCCTATGATTTGGTGCCCTGCAGACAGATCCTCCTGTGCCTAACAAGGTGCTAGACCTTCCCTCTCAAGGTTTTTCTATATCTGAGGTATTATTCTAGTCTTTATCCATGTGAATTAACAGGAGATGGAGCCAACCTTCCTTCCCCATCCTCTCTCAGGAAACCATCAGGATGCAAATTACCATCTCTGTCAAACTCAGCTACAAGAGACCAGTAGATTTAGAAGTCATGACAGTGCACAGGCAGGTGCATGCAAATACACACAAACATCCCCCCTGTGCTCACAAGCCTGCCTTCCCAAGGAAACCAGCCTAAAAATAACCAGCTGTAGTTGCAGTGCGAGCTGTGCCTCCGCTCCCTGTCAGTATGCATTAGAGCACTTCTTAATTTCACATTTCCGTGGCTTGTCTCAAAAGAAAACCTCGTATTTCTCCTGTGATCTTTTCCTAGCTTCTTTATTTTTTTACCACTGTGTATTCATACTGTTTTCCGCGTCAGAGCAGTCCCAAGACTGCAATATAGGCTTAGACACTCTGCATTAAACTTCTTTGCTTAAAGTACTTTATAAGACATGAATTTTAATAATTGTTAGAACAGTACATTTTATTTTTAACCTGCAATGTAGCTCACTTTATATGCAACTCAGGCAGAAGTCTACAAAAGGTAATTTAGCTGTTCACTGACACAGTCTATATATGCCAGCAAAAATGCACTGTCACTAGAAAAACACTATATTTAGTAACTATGTAGCAGAAGAGCAGAAGGAGTTAAAAGAAGTTGGAGGTTTTTTTCCCTTCCCAGAAAATATTTCTGTAGGTTCGATCTGGTAAATGCAAAGTAACACATGCTAAAGACTCCTGTGCAAGTATTTCTGGTCTTTATTTTTAAAAAAATGTTTATGTAATAATATTTGAGATCTTCTGTATGAAAGCCACATTGAAAGCCACAATAAAAAGTTTGCATGTGTTCTTTCTCCACTGTCTGCTTTTAGCTGGCCACCCTACCCTCCTCTCCAGCATTGTTATTTGTGTTTCTCTGACAGCATGAGCCTCACAAAAAGTACCCTTTCTTTTTGTCTTTCCATACAGTAATAGTTCTTCATCATCACAGAAATCCAATATAAGCTACTTATTTTCAACACATTCTGTAACACAGAACCTTTGCTCACAAGACAGACTTCTGGAAAAATAATAATCCTGTATAATACATCTAAATCCCTCCTGATCAGTAGTATATTCCCGAATAATTTCCTTTATTCAGCCAAGTTTCCACTCAGAGGCACAACATCTGGAGGGGAGAAAGTTGAGCCATCCAGGTGGCACAGACAGCATTTCACATCATTCCAGCAGCTCAGGAACTCCTGCTTCTCCTCACTGCCTCAAGTTCAGGGGAGGGACATGGACAGAAGCAGAACTGCAGTGTTTGCTGAGCATCAGATCTCCTTACAGCAGGCCAGAGCCCCAAATATTGAATGCATCACAAGGGAAGGTTCAAACACAGAGCACCAAGGAAGAAAATGGTGCAGTTTTAGCACCAAAGCACACTGTTTTTGTTTATGTTTGCCAGAGCTTTCAACTGTTTATCAGAATGGCAACAGATGGCACAAGGCAAACGCACACACTTTTTCACAGTTTCCTACAAAACGAACAGATGTCTTCATTACATGCTACATGACCGCGTTTAACAAAATGTGACAAGAAGCAGAGGTAGAGAAAAATGGCATATCCCTTTCCTAACCTGAATTGCCTCTTGGCACAGATTTGAGCTGTGCCTGAGCATGGGACTGAATGCACAAGAGGGAACTCAGAGCAATTCTCACTTGTCTCTAATCCATCGTGTCCGGTGTGCGTGGGAAACAGGAGCAGGGATTTTGGGATGGTTTGATCCCTAGGGAAACACGGCAGTTCTCTGGACCAAGATGGGGACAGGAGGTGTTTTCAGCATCTCTCCTTAGGAAATGTTTTCAGGGAATGACAGTGTTCACCTGCATGAGGGGAGTTCCTCCAGCAGAGCCCATATGAACCTTGACCCTTTTTGTGTCTGCCAAAAAGGACATTTTAGCCACAATCCAGTGCTGCTGGAGCCACAGACAGCCCTTGTGCTGCCCAAGCACTTCCAGAGCCTCAGCAAGAAGATGCAGCAGACCTAAACAGCCAAAATGTTAAAGGTTTCTCTAGTGATGTGAGTGAGTAGAGCACCATCCACAAAATAAATCTGTTCTGAAGGCAAGGCCCATGTTGGGTTAAATACTGCCTGTCTCTGCTCATCTGAGTGGCTCAGCAATTCCAGGAAATGCATGTCTTGCCACACAAGGAGAGATAAGGGCATGAAGGCTTGCTCTGTACTGGAGATCGATGTTTTCAACATTCATTTTTGCTAACTGCTGCTCCAGGAATCAGACAGCCTTTCTTTTATTTTCAAATCAGCTAAAGAAACGGAGAGAAGTGTTCAGGTTTGGGGGGTAATGGGCACTTGACATCCACTCACTCGGGTGTTCTGTAACTAGCCACAGTTCTTAGAACAGAGTGAATCAGAAAAAAATCACAGCTGATGTGAAAACTTTACAATAGGGCAGCAGACATCCATATATTTTATTTTGTTTCTGCTGAAGGGAACAAGGCCAACCACTTCAGACAACTCTCCCAGTTAGACCATAATCTTAAATTACTTACCCATGTGCATTTGTGACTGTATAGGCAGGGACAGAAGCAGAAAAGTCTGCAGCAAAGCACAGCCCTGGACATGTTCCTTCTTCCAACTGGAAGCTTTGAATTGCTTCAACACAGAACTATATTCCAGCCTCTTAAAGAAAATTTCAGGCTTCTTCGTAATAAAACCAAAATCTGTCTCCAAGCCAGGCTGTCACAACACAGTGGGAGGACAAACCCATAGTGAATAGAACAGACTTTTCAGGCAGTTCTCCTTGCCCACAATATACATGGTTACAAAGGAAAAGACTGAATTCTGTCCCTCTTCATAGAGCTTCTCCAAATAGGCCAACACAGTGGAAATCATCATATTGTAACATGCTAAATCAGCTAGTCAGGGTTTTGTCAGGCACCAGATGTGCCACTGAGGCAAATTCTCTTTCCAACACTATCAGAATCTCCTAGTCTTGCTGGTAAACCTTGGAACTGACTGCCTTTCTCCATGCAGCTTTAAGGGCTGTACAGTCCCTGTGAGGGGCTTTATACAGTCAAGATAACAGTATATAAATAAGCATCAGCACACTCCCTTTTTGGGAGGTGTTATCTGCCAGCCCAGGAGACAGAAGCCCAGGATCTCCTCCAGCTCATCTCAAAGGTCCTGAGACATCTGCAGATTTGCTTATATAGACACTGCTATTGGTCTGCAGCACTGTGCAGTGGGCTTCATAAAATCATAATCCAGTATGAAACAGAGAAGGCTCCAGAGCTCAGTACACTAAAGTTCTCCTCAGATAAAAGTAGCAATCAGCTGCTATTATTTATCAACATCTATTGCATCCATGAGCTGTTGTTCAGGCTGATTGACAGCCTGGCACACATGGCATCCTTGGGCTGCACTGTGCTATCCTCTTCATTCACACACAGGGCTGGTATCTGCACAGTGCTGTGACAGGGGTGGACCCTAATGGTTTCTGAGAGCCTGGAATCCACAGAGCAGCCATCTGCTTGTTGCTCCTCATTTTACCCTGCAAGAGGCAAAACTGACTGCAAGTCTCCCTGGGAAAATATTTTCCCCCTCAATCACAGAGGGTTTTATGTAATGCAGTCCTCTTCTACACACCCATAGCTGACTCTCCTAGGGCAACAGGGACAGTCTTTGCTGCTGGTAAATTCTCCCACATAAAATTAAGCATCTAAAACCCACCTACATTCCCATTCCCAACATCAGGGAATGACAGTCCAGGTAAATCCTTTGGTTTTCAGTTAACTTGTGCTCAGCACTAGCAAAACTCCATTCCTAGCTAGTTAGGAAGACACCAACCAGAGTTGCACCTCAGAATATCTTTTTCAGGAGTTGATCCTGTGCTGATGGGAGGCCACAGGAGCTTTCCCAAGGATTTCAGCAGATAAAATCTGTCCCTCTGGTAGCAGGAAAAACAGAATGTAATTGCAGGATGACTACCATCCCCTGAGGAGAGAAAAATGTCAGGATGCAGCAGAGTAGGAATTCTTCCAAGAAGCAAGGAAGAAAGCATTTGTCATGTTTTTGGGCAGAAGCACTCTCACCATTCTTTCAACCATTTTATGACTTCAATGAGTGGTTTCTCATTGTCTCAGCAGCTTGCAGAATTTTCTCCTCCCTTCCCCTCATCTCCACCTTGAAGATTTCATCTGCAGCTGCTCACAGAGGTATTGTCCATCTGGAAGGAAGTGACTGCTAAACCCAAAGTTTCTTTTGGAGCTAATGTTCTTAGGAAACGGCTTCTCACAAGCCTTATGTTCATCACCAGTTCTCTGAGCCTCTTCCTAGTGGCATCTGCCAGCCCCTCCAGCGATAAGAGATCACACAGGGTCTCATTAGCAGCGCAAGGCACTTCACAGCAGGGGCTCTGTGCATCAGTGCAGGGATGTCCTTAGTATTTATGTCCTGAAAGAAAGTGCAAAAATACAGGCAGTGGTGACACAGAACACTTCTTGCATGTGACTCTAAAATCTACAGCAGTGGTCTCACCTACCAAACAAAAAGGCAGAAACCCAAATCTGTCCTATGGTTGAATGCAGTTCTGTGAGTTTGTGAGCACATTTAAGGCAACCCTCAAAGCTGGTCTTAATGCACTGTCCTAGGTTACAATACAGATGTATTTAGTATTCTATTACCACCAGCTGTGGGGCATTAGCTGTTATCTCCTGCTATGACTCACCCCTGATAACAGACAATGAGCCATCAAGGACCCACCACATGACTCATGGACTTATCTCATCCTATTGTGAGATGCTCCACCCAGGAGGGAGGAGCCAAGCATTCCCACCTGGATATAACCTGGCCTTGGAACTGCCCAAGGCAGCCCTGTCTGCTGGGTTCCCAGAGGTCGAAAGCTATCACTGGATCTTCAGCTGGAGAGTCAGACCTTCCACAGGATCACTGCTTCAACTGAACTACTTCACTTGGACTGCTACCACCACCCTAACTAGTAGGGTGTCAGGTTGTATCTGACTCTGTCAGGGGTTGTTTTTTTTTTTGTCTTGTATTATTGCACTTATTTTTTTTTAAATTTTCCCATTAAATTTATAATCCTGACTTGCAATCTCCCACTGGTTTGTTTTCAGACTAATATATCTGTGCTTCCCCCAGGGTGAAAGAAATTCTATTTTTCCAACACACAAAAAAAAAAAAAATTTTTTTTTTTTAAAAAGGGAAGGGGGGATTAAAACCAGATGATTTTTAAAATCCCTTCCGACCCAAACTATGAAAAGTCAAATATAACGGAGATTGCAAATATCTACATCAAGTGGCTAATTTCTAAAACTGTGACTTGGGTGTCCTTTCCACCCAGCCCAGAAGTCATTGTTCACCTCCTTATCTTAGCCAAGGGTTCATTGGAGTCTCTGCCTTCATGTTGGCTTCTTTGAAGAGAGACAAAGGTGGATACATTGCAAATCACATGTTTTCCAGATAAAAAACCACTGATTAAAATATTCACCTCAGAACAGGACTTCTAGGTTTGACGTTCCCTACAGCCTGAGAGTACAAGCTCAGTTCTTTACTGTAAACGAGTCTCTCTCTCTTCCATTAAGCTACTGTCTCTTCCTGGTAGAGATATCTACATCTTACCTATCTTGCCAGAACTCACAAGAACAACAAACAGGACCAACCTACAAGCCAGGAAGCACAAAGAGCTGTGACAGAGAAGCCCTGCCATCCCTGACATCATTCATACCATCTGCAAAGAGACCCTTTGATGCTCAGATTACACCTCTTCAGCACTAGAAGCTGTCTTTGTTGTTATTTTAAAGCAATTCATCTGTACAACTGCACACACTCTAACAGATCCATTGAAGAAAATATGTGCAATCTGGCTTTTGCTTCAGCATTTCTCCCAATACATAGCAGGGGAAGGGTCTCTAGTATCTGCATCTCATTGGTAGAGAAATCAGAAGGCTAGATAGCTTGAATTAACCAGACATACAACACTCTCTCAGAAGGAAGACCACCAAGAGCATCCTGAAGCAAAGTCTCTCCTTCAGAAATTCAACCCTAAACTCCAATTCTGCTTCCTCCAGAAATACTCTGCCCTATGAGCTATCATCAGCTATAGAGAGTGAGAAAAGACCATCCACAATTTGTTACATCTTTTGCTCAAAGATCACTGCATAATGAAGAGAGAGACCAAATATGACAGCAGATCTTCCATAAACTGAGCATTTGCTTACACACCAGAAAAGGAGCTCATAAGACTATGTTTAACACCATCTGGGGATCCTTCCATACAATATTACCATCAATAATAACAGAAGCCTAGCTACAGATTGTTGTACTCTGTGACAGCTAAATATATCAGGCCTAATTAGATAACACAGGCCAAAAAGCAAAAGTCTGCAAACACAAGGGAAGGCAACCACGAGGACCAGGAAGATGAAAAATCCCTGCAAATTAAGTGAAGGGATGAACCTGGACTGCAATCACCAGTCTCAACACCATAACTGAAATTTAGGAAAGGTCAGCTCTAAATAAGGAGCCTGGTTTGAGCTGCACAGCTGGGGTGTCTCTGTGACTCAAACCAGAGAGCAGGCTCCAAACACTCCTCAGAGCTGGCAAGAATGCACTAGGGAACTTACCTCAGCTGGTGTATATCAGCCTGGCTCCATTGACTTCAATTAGTGTGATGTTAAATCTCTAGTGTTGACTTCAGTGGGATTACAGTGATTTACATCAGCTGAGGAGCTAGCACTTCACTTTTGGGCAGACTCCTCTGTAGCATCTTCATTAGTGAAATTCCCTATAAAGAGAAGAAAAGAAGACAAACTCTGTCCTTACATCTCCAACTACCTCCTGTAATTGGTACATCACAAATGCAAGAGATAGACTGGCAGCCAACTATAATTAGCTCTGTTTTGCTGCAGTTCAATCTGTGGTTACAATTACCCTTTCTTTGCTATAAAGATCCAGCTAAGAATTGCTGGAGCCACTCCTTCCCCTTCCTGCCTCTCCCCTTTATTTAAGAGCACTAAACGCAGGTTTTTGTAGAGGCACAAGGTTCTTGCCCTTTCCTGTGCATGCACAGCTGGCAATTACTGCTAGCAGCCAGCCTTCCCTCTTCCCAGCTCCCTCTTCCTGCCTGCTTTCCCTAAATCTGTAAACACAGGAATAACCATCATTTTGCTGGATGCTACACGTGTATCCCAGGTTTGAATGCTGCAAGATACTGAAATCCAGTAAACTGTGAAACATGCAGTAAGACACCATGGTCCTCCCACAGGTTGCAATGCCAGATGTTGTTGGAAAACAACATGCTGGTTCCTCCCAGATTTTAGATGAGCCACTGCTTGTTAAATATCGAAAATATTATCTGAAACATGCAAATATGGCCTTTTGAGGAATCCAGGGAAGGCATCCATTATTCCTTCTTCTAGGTACCCAATCTCAGTGGTGTGCTTAGTCTGCTTTACAGCCAGTGGAGACCAGAGATGATTTAAGAGCTAAACTAGGAGTTTACCTCTCCCCATGGAACATATAACATGCCTAAGCTCATAAATTAGGTACCTTTATTAGAAAACCTTAAGATAGCATGAATATTCTCAAAACACCTGTAAGTTCCATTTCCCCTCTGAACCCTTTTTATCGCCTGACAACATGAATCAGACAAAGTGAGGAACTTTGTCTGGTCCAGGGTTCTCTTAAAATATGAAGACTTTGAGATTTGTACAGCTGTTCATTATCAGGTCCTGCTGCCCAGGATCAAAACTGTGTTTTGGGTGGAATTACGTAAATCACGGACTTAACGTTTCCCAGTCAAATTGCAGTGGTTTCAGACTGATCTAAAATGAAAGTTTGAATGTCTCAGTGAAATTGGCTATTTAAAATACTCTTTTCAGCCTGAAACAAAAGATTTCTTTCCAATGTTGTTTTAAAGTTATGTTTTGCTACAATTTACCACAATGTTCTACGGTTTAACTCAAAAATGAAGCATTGTAACTTAAAAAGAGTTCTCTTATGGCTCCTTTTTAATCTGAAAGTGTAAGACACCAAACACAGCTCTGACTGACAAACATATCTAGCTTCCTCAAAAATTCATTTTTCTATAAATAAGCAGGATGTTTAAACAAAAAACATGCCACTCTAATTTGGGTATCAGTGAAAAATACACACATAGAGGTCCCAAAATCTTATCCTTAATCTGTGCACAGAGAGATTATTTCCTACCAACTACTGGTCCTCTAAGGACTGCTTTGAAGAAGGAAGTTTTTCTATGACCCAGCTAAATGCCCATCAGAAGGTGGTTTGATTTAACACAGAGAATGGCAAAATTCATAATCTGTCACCTTTTCATAGCTTTTTTTAATATTCTTGACTGATCCAAGTACAGAACAAAGTCACATGTAAGCTCCAGTATAAAAATACCTCCTTCAATGGGACAGGCTGTGACTTGGCTACAGGAAAAGTGCAATAATTTCCCCTTGCACACACACTTTACAAGCTGTGATGCCTCAGATTCTCCTGTTTCCTTGTTTCCCCTTCTATCTTCCTTACCCTTGAGGGCCTTATACCCAGCCACTCTTCCCTGGAAAATAACAAAGAATCCTCCTCTCCATGGATACAAAGCTCTCCTTTCTGGTAATTAAACAAGATTTTCAACTTAATGGAATGTGAAGGATGGATTAAAACTGACTGTGGAAGGAAATAAAAGTGCACACACTACTTAGAAGTTTTGAAAAGGATAGTTCTATACAAAAAGATTAATATTCCCTTAGTTGAAGTTTGTTCCATCCTTATGTATTTGTACAGCAGTTGTCATCTCACAATATTGGGGTTTAAAGCTCACTCCCCAGTCTTTGGTCATCATCTCCTATAGAGCTGTTAAACCCAAGAAAACACCTTTTTATGTCAAGGATAACTTTTGTCTGGAGTGTTTCCTAGGTAGTTGAAGGGTGGATGAATTTACCTTTGTAGGAAAATGTCAGTGAAATATCAGACACACTGCCCACTTTGGTTGTTATTGTTTCATTGTTACTATTGATTTATTTATTTATTTCCCCTGTAAACCTCCCATTTTCAGGGTTTTTCCTTCTCCCCTCCTCCTCCTCCTCCCAGAGAGCTCACAGGTTTTTCCTCTAGTTTTGCACCATGCCACTTTCCAGTCATGGTTTGCAGAACACATTCCTACTCTGCCATATTTCTAAGCCTCAGATTAAAGTCATTTTAACCATACATCTGAATTTAGCTCTTCTGAAGGTGTTTAGTTTAAGTCAAATGGAAGCAGGACATTTTGGCCTTCTTGCAAGACAGTCAGCTGCAAATGACATCAGGAACTACCATTCATGTGTCTGAAAAAAAAGAATACAGAATTATGAATAAAATTGCCAGAGACCAGGGAGAGAAGAGGCATGGATAATAGTCAGAGAGTTCTCAGTTTGTTAAAAATCACAAGAGAGGATAGGGAAAGTTCTGGGCAGATGCTCTGAAGTGAGATACTGACCTACAGGAGCAGCTTAAAATCACACATATTTTGTAATTCTAGTTCCTCTTACTCGTCCTTATAGTTCTAGTTCCTCTTACTTGTCTTTTGGATAGCTAAATATAGATCTTATTTCCAGGTTTTCAGAGAGACAAAGAAATCAGACTCTTGGCTGATCACACGACCCCAGGAAGTTTGGAATCAAGAAAAAATATTAGATCTTTTGACAAATCATGTGGGTATTGACTGGAGTAAAGGTTGGATGGTGCTCTGAGCAACCTGATCTAGTGGGTGATGCCCCTGACCACGGTGGGGAGAGATTGGAACTGCATGATCAATATCCCAATGATTCTGTGATTCTGTGACTCACTGGAAGTGCAGCCATGCAGAGCTCTGAAAGAGCTAAACTAGAACAGCAATGAAGCAAAGAAAATTGTTCTACTCTTCATATCTTCTAACCTGAAAAGGGGTGGAGGAAATACCAGAGCTTCTCCTCTTAAAAATGACTTCTCCTTTAAGGTCTCACCTCTTTCTCAATCTTACATCTCTCCTCTTTTGACTCCTCCTGTTTTAATTTCTTTGTTTCTTCCTCTTTTTCAGTGATCTCACTCCAAGTTCAAATGTGATGCTCTCCCTGCACTCCTCCTGCTCAAAGTTCCATCCCAGGGAGCCAAGGACAACTCCTGCTGCCACCACCAGACCTTCCCAACAACTGTGGTAGAGCCTGAGGCTGTGTCCTTAACCTCCCTCTCCCTGTAACAAACCTTAATGACCTTCTGAGTTTACTTTGACAGAGAAATAAGGGATGCTCATTAGGTAGATTTTGCCCAGGTATTGGCTTCACCCTATTGGCAATTTTATCTTTATTCATCAGGCCTGTAATTACACAAGAAATTAATGCAAAGTCTGTTTTTTAAGATATATATTGAACATTTACCTAGGGGATGGAGAGTGGTTATCCAATGAATTGTATGAAACCAATAACACTAAGATTTTGTACACATCTCAGATATTTCTCCCTGACATGACAAATGCTTTAAAATTCTTGATCTTCTTTTTCTAAAGAGTGCCCATTCAAAAAACCTTTTCTCTTTCTTTAAACCTTGCCTCTGTGTTCCTTATTCAACATTTTTAATGGCCTTTTTTCTAATACCGCATTCACCTCAAGTGACATTAAGCTGATGTAATAGAACCATTTTAATCAGTAACAATCAATTTTATTACTATGAAAACCTTAGGGACAGAACATTAAATACATACCATGTAATTAGTTTTGATAAAACAAGCCTTCATCTTAGCAAATCAAATATAATGAAAAGGAAATTTAACAGCTATAAAAATCCATGGCATAAAGTAGGTGTGAATATGCATTCTATATGGACAGCAGCATAGCATCATGTTTCATTTCATCCACACACATAATCCATGTGAGGGCAAAGATGAATTCTGGAAAGCCTTTGGAAATGAAGGAATGCCCCAAATGTTCTTTTATTGATAATATCTACTTTATATGCTTTGTTTATAAGCTGCATCAGTGGTTGAATCTTAGAAGAGAGTTCAGCCTGAGAGGAGGCTACAAAATCACTTATTGATTGCACTCATTGATGCCATGAAACCAAGATGAAAAGCAGTGCTGAGGAAAGCAGAGTAAATACCCACTACCCAGCCAGTGATAAAGCCAGAGTTTCTGTCTCTGTATTTATTCACAGGGTAATTAATATCTGCCATGGTTCTGCATCCTCTGTGCCTCTAAGGCTGGAAGTGTTTACAAACAACCATTAGTCCTGCGCCAGGAGAGCAGGCTGGGCACATAACAGCCTCCCCTGTAGGCACAGACCAATATTTCTCCAGCAACCAGGAATTCTAACTGAGGTCACTAGCAGCTTGAAGGCACTTTATTCTGCTTCTTACAAGGACCATGTTCTTGTGCAGCTCATGATATTCCTCGAGCAGGAACGCTTAATGGGACTGAGGGGATTTGGTGACGAATTTTTCTTTTTCATTAGCCAGGGGTTGTTTTGTTTGAAATTATTTGGAAAATATAAATAATGTTTCCACACTTAGTAATGGTCCACTGGGGGCATATTTAAGTTGCAATTCATCAGCCTGGAGTTTTACCACACAGAGTGTAACACAAGCTACAAAAACAGTCACTGAGACACCATTTTCCAGCCAGGATTCAGCAGCCTCCTACTCCAGCCTTCTCTCCTTCATTTCTTGGCCAGGTGACCTCCTGGTCCTTGGGAAAGGCTCAATGCATTTTTCAGATAGCAATTAAGATTACTTTATACTGTTCCACCCCAGGGGAACTGAAGAGCTGCACCAAAATCCAGAACAATTGACAATATTTTCTCCTCAACAGAAAATTGGATTTTCTACTAAGCTTAAAATCTCTTCAAGGAAACTAGATTACTTCAGAAACTCTTCTGATTCTAAATCAGTTTTCCCAGAGCAGATTTTGATTCAATATTTTCAAGGGGTTCTCATCAAAAAACCCAAAGCTTCAAAACCAAAAAAAGTCCTCACAACTTCCCAGGAAAAGTTCTTCACTAAATTATGTGTATAAAAATTGCAGGTATTTAGTACTTTCCTCAGCTCTTGCAACATGAAAACAAGGCATTTCCTAACTAGTTCTACTCAAGCATTTTCAGGTCCTGGTTTGTCTCACGCTTCCCCACATAAATCAGGAAACACACAATAGCCAAGAGGCTGTAACTACATCTGATGGAACTCTTCACAGTTTGTCCAAAATGTCCACCACAGAATCCAAGGAATCTGATGCAGTGGAAACCTTGTGGCCCAAGAACTGAGGATAAACACCTGGAGGTTGGGGAGCTGCAAGCAATGAGCAGTTCTAGGTTTGGGAATGACCTGTGAGATAGGCAGTGTCAGGGCTGAGGATGGGGTTTCCTGAGGCTCTGGATGTGGGGAATGGCATCCAGCACATCACTTCGGGGCAGAAGAGCCTTGGTCTCCAAGTCATGGCCTTGGGATGGGACTTGGGGCTTTCAGAGTCAGAGGTTCCAGATGATCTCACAGGCTGCTGGCAGCCCTGGGCTAGATCCCTTCTGCAGGCTGCCCTAAAATTGGTGATCCTGGGACACCAGACAGCAGCCCAAGTGGATTGGAGTCTGAGGGAGAGCTGGGACTGTGAAAGCCTGAGTGGCACTGGCACCAGTCCAGCCGCAGTTCCTGAGACACAGAGCAGCTGCTACCAGCAGCAAAACTGACAAGATCATCGATTTCTCTGAGAAGCTGCAGCATCTGGGGAGAAGATTTCATTTCGGAAACGCTGTGCGTTGATGTGTCTAAAACAGTCTTTTCTTAGGTTTTCTGCTTCATGTGAAGTAAAGAGGAAGGCTTGTTTTAGACTGAGACGGGAAAAAAAACCCACCACAGTTTTCTGCCACCTGGAAACCCTGGGGGTTTAGCTGTCTATATTTGACACAGTCTATGTCTGATGAAGGAAAAGAATTGGGCTGAGAATCCTGCAGGATCAGCCTGACCCATCGCTTTGCTGTGCCTTATCCTCCTTTTGACTGGGGTTGCTCACTGCCTCGAGCAGGCCAGGTCAGCTCCATCTGTGGGATGTGCAGAGACATCCTCAGCCTGGTATTTCTCTGAAATAATGGTGACTCATGCACAGGGACAAAATTTTCCCAAGTCATTGCAAGTCCCACAAGCCAAAAGTAAATGTTTGAAAGAATCATTTAACACTCAAAACTGAAACCTCGATTCAAGGTGACCTTGCAGTTTTTATTAATGCTTTGATCACCTCCGTGTCTATGAAATGACATGATTTGATTACCATGTGTTACATCCTCACATTTACTCATACCTCAGAGGGCCTAATTTGTGCCTCTGATGTATTTCTGAAGCAATTTCTATGGAAATATATTTTTTAAATTCCTTTAAGTGTATAAATTGTATTATTAATTCAACATACTACTTTTGCCTCATTGTTCTTTTTTTTTTCCCTTTCCTTGCTGTTAGAATACGTGAGAGGAAATTTAAGCTGATGAGCCAGCAGGAATGTATCACCTCTTCATACCACTGAAAGAAACATTCTGTTTCCAATCTGGACCATGTAAAGATACGTGGCTAAATTCCTGCAGTTTGATACTTCAGGATGAAAATCCCAGTTATGCCAAAGTCAGTAGCAAAATTCTTACTGATTTGAATGGGGTAGAATCAAACCTAGAGAGTGACGACAAGGCACCTCTGTTCAGCACATTGGTCCCTCCTGTTATCTGTGCAACACATGGAGTTTGTTGATAACTTAATAGGAATAAAATACTCATTGACATTTTTTATGTGTGTCTGCATATGCACTGCAGCTGGATGAACAAGTCATCATTCCAGGATCCTAACTTTTTGTCTGATCACAAATTACCAGCCAAGGCAGTGATTTTCATCACTTTTATTCTCTTTTTCCTAAATGTGCAATGGATCAGTTTAGGAATGCAAGCTGCATTTTGTAACCAGCTCACAAATAGCCTGTTTATGTCTGCCTTGATCCAAGAGAGAACTTAAACCTGTCCCCAGAAGGGGTTACATAAGATTTAAAATATTTCCTTGCATAGTGACCCGTCTGTGCTGGCTGAACACAAAAACACACACATACACCCCAGCTTCACTAACAAACCTTACAGCTCTGTCCCAGGATCCAAGAATGGAAAGGTTGTACAGGGAAGGGTGGTAAACTGTCTCCATCAATGGACTGCAGCACATATATAGGGGAGGATTCTAAAACAGGGCACTAAAACTGTTCAAGAGCACTTCCCTGATCACCAGCAGCCTGAGGCTCAGACTTCCATCAGCAGAAGGGCTTGAGGTGCTTCGCTGGTGTTTACTAAATCTGTGTGCATTTCTTCTCCATTAACTTGTCCATCCTCCCCATAAACTCCTTTGAACTCCCAGCAACCAGAACATCCTGCAGCAGGGAGTTCCTCAGCTTCACGTCACTCTACAGGAGAAGACACTGACTTTTGCTACACCCACCACCCAAACAGGATGTGAACAGACAAGGCCTTAAGAAATCTTAGGAAATATTTCAGACTCTTGAATTGAAAAGGTTATCGTTTCTTTGACAGAAGAGTAGAAATAACACACTGTGAAAGGTGAGGGAAACTGCATGATCCCAACTTTGTCACAGCCCCTGGGTAGATCCGTGTTCTCACTCTTTCCTTATGAACTCCCTGTGTTACAAGTAAATTTCAGAAAGGCCATGGCATAATTTTTTTTGTACAAACACTCTCATGGATAATTATTTACTGTATATTTGCTACAATTTCTTCTTTCTGCAGAAATTATGGAGAGGTAAAATCTCACTTTCTCATCTGTTCACAAACGAACGAATAAGCAAGGCTGCAATTGCAGACACTAGAAAATCAATCACTGACATTTCAGTTGGTTTAGCTCATTTGGAAGGACATCCACAGATATATTTGTACTGTCTTTGCCTAATTCTAATATACATTCATGTGCCTGTATACATTTCCATGTCAAGATGCAGTAATTAGATCTATGAAATACAAACAGCCAGGGTTTTATGGTGTTCTTCCTCCCTTCCTCCCCAACACTCCTACACTAGTAACTAGAAATAAATACAGAGCAACATGAGAAAATTGGGGAAGGGAAGGCTTTAAAAATGATCTACTGATTTCTGCTTGGAGGGGCTGGTTAGGGTAGTACCAAACCCTCTCAGGGAAAACTTGCTAAGTGGATTTACTGTACCAAGGTGACCTGACATGCTACTCCTTAATTACCAGTACTTGATGTGACCTGTCACAGCACAGCTGTGGTGGCACTGTAATATACATCTGTCTCCAGCCAGCACCACCCTAAAAGAGCAGTTTTCACAATAGATGTTACCTCCCTCTGGAAACAGCATTCAAAGGAACAATGGTTCTGGCTTCATCCTGGGTGAAATAGCAAAGGGACAGGGTAATACCTACATGGCACTTTTATTATGTGGGATTTAGCTGGGACTAAGAAATATGATGAGCTAAACACTTTTGATAGCCAAAGCGCTTAGGCTTTCAAATTAGCCATGTTTATTTTAGAAAGATCTTCAAATAAAACGGGGATGAATTACCTTTTCCTGATCAGAATCCAGTGTCTTTCATTTTCCCTTAAAACAAGGAGACAGAGCAGGATTGGAGGGGACTGCTGTAAGTGTGTCCAAAACCTAGGTGTGCCTGTGTGTTTATTAGTAGACAAAGGAATTATTAGTGGGAAACAGCTCTTGCTTTTTAAAGACAATCTGGCTTGTGAACCCTTCCACCAGGAATCAATACGTAAATACTGATACAGATGTTTCCTAAGGTACAAGCCAGATGAAAGCAATGCTTGCAAAACTCGACTCCACTTCTTAGCAAAGGTGCTGATGGTGGAGAGGGATTAAAAATAAGTAGGGCATAATAATTCCAGCATGAAACTCCACTCCTCACAGGTAATACACCAACCCACATAGAAGACTGCTGAAATGCTGAAACCAGCTAGACTGGCAGGGCTGATAGGGGAAATGGAGCTCATCACACTGAGACTTCAAACAGGGTCAGATAGCAGGGGGATCTGCAGGCTGGGGCAGGGAAGGTAAGAGGATAGCAGAAGATCAGATAGCAGGCAGTTTATAGCTGGCCTGCTGCCAGCAGACAGGTCAGAGGCAGAAAAGGACACAGTGAAGGAGAAGAGGGAAGGCATTGTCCAACAGGAAAATGAGTTACTTGGGTTCTTTCAGTTCTCTGAAGGCTGTCATTCAAGCTATTTCAGTGCCTGCAGAATGCAAAAGAAAAGGTGCCACCAGTGTTTTAGTTGTCTGGTTGGTCTAGTTTTAGTTAAGCTTCTTTGCTTGATATTTAGTAAGTCTGGTGTGAATCTCCAGTGCTTTTAATATCATAGACATGATATGGTTGGACTAGATGATCTTGAACATCTCTTCCAGCCTTGATGATTCTGTGATTCTGTGGTAACTGCACACAAACTGTGTCAAAGAAGCAATACACTACCCACTTTCTTCAGAAGATTGCTTGCATCCCAACAGATTCCAGATTCTCAGTCAAAAGATGGAGTCTGAAGATGATCCCCCCAGTAAAAGCATCCTTTATAGGTCTTCTTGTTTTACAGCCTCAGAGGCGAGAGAATGAGGCAGGTTTTCAGGAACAGATGTCTTTGAAAAAGAAAATAAAATAAATAAATATCTCTCACACACAGATGCAGCTGGAAAAGGCCCTGCAGCTCTTCTTCAGGTCTGAGACAGAAGCAAAAACTGCAGGCTAAAAAGATTCTGACACAAATGTCCCGAGATTCACTTAATTGTAGGAATTGCCTTGTCACCCACTCTTTGATAAATGCATAACAGTACTCAAAGGTGCCAAAATGACAAGCTATATTAAAAGGTGAAAGGTGAGAGAAATCTAGAGTATAAAAAAAATATGTAAGTCATATTAAGAAATTCTCCTTTCAAGTTGGAGGTCTCTTACATCAAAATGTTCCCAGCAGTGCTTGCAGGGAGTAAGAATTGGGCCCATTGCCTTTTAAACAAGGTGTCAGGAAATAAATGTACATTGCACCTTTTATGTTTCTTCTCTCATTGTTCATATAATAATGAGCAGACTCTGTCACAGGACCCAGAAGATTACATTTCCCATCTGTTACAGACAGCACAGAGCAATGGTTTTACATTACCATGTAGGGTTCAGGACCTGTGTTCACAAAAGTCTATTAGGAATGCACACTGACAGGAGATTCCAATTAAGTAGCAGAGGAAAGGGGTGAAAAAAGCTGGAAAAAGACTGCAGAAGTTTGGCTTTTACTCTTAATTTCCTGGAAAACTAGAATGCTTTGGGCTGCTTCATCTCCAGGTAAAAATGCAGAGCTCTGTGCACAGTAAGAACAGCATCAAGAATGAGGCTGGACACGTGGCCACACACTACTGGCAAGAGAAATGAGAATCAGCCTCTTGTGTGACTTTGGGCAGAAAAGTCGATGAAACTTATTGACTGATTTAACTCACCTAAACAGGAAGGTCAGGGATTCTGCTCAGACACGGCTGAGTTTGGGACACACCTGGTAAACAGGAAGGGCAGGGACCAGTGTGACAAACCCAAACTGGGTATGCTGGAAGCCAGTGAGCAAAATAGCAACAGGATGGATCTGTCACTGCTTCGCAGGATACCTTATCCAACTCAAGTCCCAGGAGGACAGGTGACCTGAAAAGCATGAACTCTAACACACAGCCTATGATATTCATCTCCTCCTTTAGTCTCCAGGCCACCATGACAAGGCTGACCCTTTGTCCTGTTCTTGAAAGGAAACTGTCTCGGGAAGAGCCTCTGACATTAGCTCTGTGTCAACTTTATTCGCAAACACCAGCTAAAGATCAAACCACCCTTTCTTATTCCCTTTTTTCATGCACCTTCTCCTTTTCACTTTTAATGTATCTTCTACCTTTTCTTTTATGTTCTGTTTAGCAAATAAAATAAAAGGCTTTTAGTTAAATGGCCAGTACTGGTCACACTCCCAAGCTACTGTGAGGTTGTGAGATGCAGGCAACATCTGGACATGGCACTTGAAGACATGGTTTAGTGGTGAACATGGTTATGGTGAAGGGCTGGCCCTTGGACTTGGTCATCTTAAAGGTCTTTTCCAACCTTAACAATTCTAGGATTCAATGATCTTTTTTATTGTCCATATTTTATATTGCAAATACTTTTGGTTCTCTCATTTCCTGTGCCTTTAATAAAAAGTCTGGAGGTGACTTCTTGAGCCAGAACTCAGCTAGGTGAAGTCTTTGCACTCAAACCCCACACCTGATGTAGGTGCTTAATATGGCACAAGTGGCAGAATTCTCATTGACATCTCTGAGACTCTGGGTCCTTTCCATACTTTCAAATTAAGTACGTGCAAGTGCACCTCTTGGTGAGCTGTGGCCAAGACTGGAACCCCTGTTTGCTAAATAACCAGCTGGTACTGCCAACACTTTTTGTCCAAGCAAGAGCAGCTACAGCTCTAGGTGTTTGTCTCTGCAAAGGCATTATTTGTCAGAGAACATGAAAGCCCCAGGGCAACAAAAGCCTTGTCCCCCAGGACAATACAGGACTCAGAAGCCCCAGATCCCCATCCTCCCTCACACTGCTCTGCAAATTCAAGTTTGCAGCTGGGTGACTGAGGCCCAGCAGGGCAGAGCATAAGCAGGACATCCTGCAGCACAGAAATGGCAATGAGAGCACCATGAGCAGCCTCAGTCTGGAGCACACACCAGCCTCCCAGCCCATTTTACAGACTGGGGAGAGCACAGGGGACTCAGAGGTTTGCCTGTAACCCTCTGAAAAACATCCCATGGACATCCCAGGGCTGGTGAGAGGAGCAGTGCAATACTGTTCTTATTTACTCCCCAGCCATCATGTGATGCAGAGAGCCAGCACATCAAAAAGAGAAGAGGTCACAGCCCTTAAAGCATCCTCCCTAAAGCTTCACTTGATGGGCAATCAACGGCAGTGCTTTTGAAGAGAGTTACAGACCAGAGAAGCTATGAAGCGAGGCAGCTGCAATTCCAGACACAAATGCTACAGATGAGCAAGCTCTGAGTTTCACCCTCCTGTGCCAGTCAGGGGAGGGACCTTGCAAGGGAGGCTTTTGTGGGTATAAAACTTTAAACTGCTACTCCATCATGCACTCCATCTGCATACAAACCTGATCCAAGCTTCAAAGCAAGGGCTACACATGGCCTGAAAACACAATCAAGCTTTGTACACAAAAGATGAGTTAAAAATTAACTGTGCCGGAAAGAAGGAAAGAAAGGGGTCACCTGGCCAGGCTGTGAGCACAGGAGCAAAACGTTCACAAGTAAACTTATTACACATAATGTGGTCACATATGTTCAACAGCCAGAGCAGTCCCCTGCCCTCCTGGAGCAGGAGAACAGATGTCTCTGAAATCAAATCACCTAAATGACCTCTATTTTTTGGGCATCACCTTTTTTCCCTTGGTGCCAGATTTGAAAGTCCAATTTGCCAGGATAATATCCCCTGCATGGATGGAGGCTTTCAAAGTTAAAGCATTCGTCTCTTAGCAACTGGAGAGGCTTGAAGGATCTTTTTTTTTTTTCTTTTTCTTGATACCTACTGAGATATATCAATTACTTAAGTCTCCCCAAATAAAGATAAAGGACCAGATGTCATCACCACTCCCCTTCCATCCCCATCCTGACCACATAATGCAAAGAAGAGAACTCTGTGGAAGGGTTAACAAAACACCATTACCTAGCAAATAAGAAACAACCCAGTCTGTGTCCTACTGTCCAGTAGGGGACACACCTGGTAAAGTGACACCAGGAAAAGTGACACCCATCGGTGCTTGGTCTTTTATGAGAAGTGACAATGCCAGGAGAGAAGGGACAAACCATGTGCTGAGATCTGAGATTCATACTCTCTCTAACTCTGATGGAGGTGGTCTGGACACTTAAACACAGAGGTCCTGGTTTATGGCAGATGTCCCTCAGGAGACAGCTCAAGGCTGGGAGGAACAGCACTTTGGTGAGGACATGGGCACTGGGAAGTGGTGGGCATGTGTAACATGTGGAGTGGTACATTGTACTCCACAACATGTTTATTGATATAAAACAGCAATTTTATGAAGTGTGGTAGCAAATGAGACAGTGGTTTAAGGAGATTTGATGGCAAGGTACACCTGAGCATTTACTGAGAAAACAAAATTGTCAGGGAGACCCTCCTGTTAAGCCATGAGGTTCAGAAAAGACCCTCTTGTGTCCTAAACAGCTTCTCAAAGGAGAGTTCAGGTGCAGCTGGATACAGATTCAGTCCTAGACTTGGTCAATGGTTTAAATCTAAAGGATCATTTGTGCACAATCAATCCTTTGTATCATTAATCTAAGATTTCAAAGCTTAGCATGCTATGAATCACTTACCAAGAATCTGCTGTGGCAAGGAACCTCTCATCCTCAAGGAGTAAACTTGAGGGGTGTCCCTTCATGAAGAGATCTGCTGATGGGCAGAGATGGGTGCTGGTGTCTCTCCATAGTCCAAGACAATACCAGGCAAGGGGTGCAAAAGATCCAGAGGAAAACCAGGGAGTCTAATCAGGAATAAATGGACCCACAGCCATAGGCAGGGCTGGAAACAGAGCTACAACATGGGTCCAAAGTCCATCCAGAAACAGAGGCCAAATACAGGCCTGAAAGCAATGTACAAGCTACATTCAGGATGTCCAGCCCTGAGAGCAACTCCCTACAGCACCAAGGAGGGGGGTTCACCTACAGTATAGCTCATACAGAGACTGAAGGCACAAGCTTGAGCTTAAATAAAGTCTCTGGCAGGAGTGTGAGTTCCTGGTGAGGCTGAACAGAGCTGTTAAGGCTCATCAATGCCCTCAGAGCCCTGACAGTGTGTTTGGAAGCAGTGAAATGGGGTATGGACAAGATTTGAAATTTCTTCCCCCATGCACACCTTTCTGCTGACCAACACCCTGCAGCATCATCCAGCTCATGTTGTTCCCTCTTCCACCCCTTCACAGGCAGCTGGTGGCATCAGGAGAGCACCCACCTCACACAAACCACTAAGACTGGTGCCACAGAGCATCTTCTGCACCAAGTCACAGGACTGGGATCCCTAATGGACCCCCAAAGTGACCCCAGTTTGGCCAAACCTGGGCATCCTCACCAGCCTTCCCCCCATATGGCACAGGTAACAACATGGGAAGATCCTTCCCTGCTGAAGGTACAGCACTAGCAGAGGTCCTCACCATCTCCCTATTCCTTTAAAGCTAAAAATCAGAGTAAACTCGCAGACTAGCATATGGTGTGTCTGACACTACAAAAACAGTTAAACTTGTCAGCATAATTTCAAGAGCATTGCAGGGATCTTTAGTGTAAATAGCAGGGATCTCCAATGTAAGTAAGGGGAAGGTGGAACCTGAGGCAGCTGAGTCAAGCCTGGCATGAGGCAGGATTCAACAATTCAATTCTGAATAACAGAAAATGGAGACATTTCCTCCTCTGCCTCACCCTCAATTGTACTTTTAAATATCCCCAAGTGAAAGGATCAAGGGGCTCACATTCCTGGCTGGATTCCCAGCTCTGATTCAAGTGTAGCACTGTCCCCTACACAGATTTTTAATGAAGCAAAATACACTTGAAATAATTTGTACTGTAATTAGAAACCTTGCCTGCAATTTTAATTGAAAATAAAATTAATCTCTAATAAACAGAATCTATTATATCTTCACTGCTGTGCCAAGGTGTTTATTATGCTGTATTTGCAATCTCTGTCCAACCTATGGAAGCTTTAACAAGAACAAAAATACATGATACAAAAATAAATCTATTTCCACTTGTGTGGTTCTTTACACACACACAAGCACAGTAAAATGCAACTAACCTCAGCAACCAAACCTGACTTAACATCTTGTAATAAAGAGATTGAAAAACCAAGAAAATTCAATTGCATGGGAAGAATAATACATTTTTAGACATTTCTTCCTGAAAGCAAGAAGACAGGCCAAAATTTTCTAGTTTAAGTTAGGAGATACATATAATTCAATGACAATAGTGGAAACTACTCTCCTTTGCAGCATTTACATCTCCCAGCATCCCAACATGTGAGCACACATATTTGATGATATAGTACAGCCCCAGAATCTGCATGTGAAAAGAGGCAAGGCCAGTGCTCAAAAGTGCTTTAAAAACCCATCATGCCAAGTGATCTGCTCATGCATGCTCAGACAGCAGACTGGAAGAACAACAGGATGGCAACATCCCTGGCCAGTGAGCAATTGCACTGCTAAATTCTGAACAAGCAGCAAATGCACAGGGCAGTCCCAGCAAAAACCCTACAGAGAGTGACACTTTCAGCCTAAAGCACCTTTCTGCTTTTGGCAGCACTGGTGATTCCTCCAGGGTCACCTTAGCCTCGAGTTAGGGCAGCAGCTACACCAGAGAGATCTCACATCTCCCAGTCCTTCTCTTACGGCTGGGAAGTCACTTTTGGGATGGCCACAAAAAATAGATCTTCCCTCCCAGAGCAGGCAGTGAGCCATAGTGGGATATTCTGTGAGTAGTGGGATGTTCTGCAGGCCCTGCCCTCTGCCTGAACACCAGCTGGGGCCGAGGAATCTCAAGAAAAGATCTTGAGCTGCTCCTGAACAAGAAGTTTGAGTCCTTTGTCCCCTGCTCTACAGCCTTGTCAGAGCCCTGTAGCTGTACAAATGGGAAAGACACTTGCTGGACCTAAAGAAGGGAAGGATGAAGGCTTGTCGATGTGAAAAGAGTTGCTGTGAACTCAAATAGTGTTAGAAAACAGAACACAAGGTGCAGTGAAAGCACACAAAGTAGGTCTGGTCTACAAAAATGTACAAAATTAGAACACAAAGTAACTGTCCTTCCATTGTGTGCACCCCATCAGAAATAGAAAGGCAAAAGTCCCAATCATCACCTACCCTTTTTAATTTTTTTCCCTCCTGTTTAAAACTGTGCTCCTGCAAGTTTATTATTGTGTACACCAGCTGCTGGAAAGGTATAAGTTTTGGACTTGTAATTATTTGTGAAACTCAGAGAGTATCAGCAATAAAAAGGGTAGCATTGTTTTGAGGTTATTTTTATTATTTCCTCAAAGGAACACAGCCCACCAAGGCTATGCAGTTTGCATAAATCTTGTAATCTTTTCTTACAAATGTGTACAGAAATATTTCCCAGTGTCTGCTGAACATGGTGATAGCAAATATATGTAGGCACAGCATGTAATTTAGAGAATATTTTTGTTTTATTTATAACATGGAAGTGAACAGGACAGTCTGTTTGTAGTTGCCATGGAAATTGCTGGCATTAGCTCACTTCTTACCAAAGAGGAAGCAAAGAGCTTTCCACTTTTTGCTATTTAACCTCTTTTAATATTAAAATCCTCTATACTGCAGTAGTACAAATTTCTCCTCTTTGGAAGGTCAAGGGCATTCTAGAGCTATCATTGCTAAGAAGAAATTAGCTAATTTGAGTACTGTGCATATGCTTGGTGAACATGATATTTCTTGAAACAGATTGAGCTCATCTGCTTAGAACCATTTCTCTTTTTCTTGCTTTTTATAATATTTAAGAGAAGTCTTTGGCTTGTGAAACCTACAAAAACTGGCAAAAGATGTGCAGAGGAAGTTAAGGCAAAGCACCTCACATAACTTTCACTAACTTCTCCCTACATTGTTGCTCACTAATATAATCCCAAGGGATTCTCAGCAGTAACACACATCTGTATTTTACTGACCACCCTCTCCACTCTTCAGGCTCAAACAACAAAACTAACACAAAATCCTTCCTCCCTTGCAGAATTACGACCCTGAAGAGGGAGAAGTGACTCCATGAAGTCTGTGGTATTTCATTTTTGCCTTTGCAGCTAATGGCAGGTAAAAAGTTCCCAGTTAATACAAAATTAGTCAACAACATAAAACCCCTCTTGGATATGACAGCAAAATTCATTTTCAGTGAAGACTCATTCTACCTGCATCTGCACAATCATGGAGTAGCAATACTGAACCTTACATAGCCTCAGTGTTGTGATGGCTGAGTGTCCTCAGGGTCCAGTGAGGGACAGAAGAGAAGCATCCACCTTGTCTCAATCACCGGCATTTTATTGCTACCAAAGATTAAAAAGCGTGGAGGATCCACTTTTGTCTGTAAGTCTGACCACCAGGGGATAAAACACACACAGAAAACAAACAAATAAACAAACATTTATTTAATCCATCAGTATGTCTTTTAAGAAACTATTGGAAATTTCTGGTGATAGAAAATCCACCAGCCCCTTGGCAGACTGGAAGAGGGGCTAAACCCTCCATTTGTGGGAGAGAGGCTCATTTAGCCTGTCTGGAACAGGAAAGAAAGAGGTCAGCTCAGGGGAAGTAGGGAGGAAAATTATTTGTGAAAACTTGCAGTTCCTCCTCTTTCTCAGTATGTCCCAGATATCAAGGATGTAAAACTTTATAGTTCTAAGAAAAAAAAAAGGAATCAAGAAAGAACATCAAGAGCTTTAATACCAAAACCTAGCTTTCTTTTTCCAACCAGTCACAGAAGCTAAAAATATTTTTAAATACAGGGGAAAAAAGGGAACATCTTAATGCTAAGAAGTCAAGAAGTTCTTCACCCACCTTTTTATTTTTTTATTAGCTCATGTAGGATAACACATTTCAACCTTTCCCTGCACCTCTTTCTCCTTTAAAATTTTCACTCTTTTTTCACCTGGCACAGTGTAGTTTCCTGCAGGCTCAGGGTGTTTGTAGTAACACTCCGTAGTGTATGGCAAGTGATGCTCCCTGATCCACTGTCTGCTCGAGCAGGCTGGGACTGAGCTGAGCTCGAGTGCAGGGCTCAGAACTGCTGCCTTCAGCCACAGAGCACCTCCTGCTCCCAGCCCTGACAGCAGCAGCTCCTGCATCCAATTCTGCAAAACACAGCAGAGATCACTCAGTGGGGCAGGGCAGCCAGGACCTTACAGACATCACTGGTACCAATCCAGGTTTTTACCATTAGGTGAGGAAATTAAAAAGATATATGAGAAAGCAGGCTGGACTCATGCCATCCTGCTTAGAGGCCAGGCTCAAATAATCTGTCAGTAATGCAGGTGATGTGAGGTCAGGTGCCAAGTGCCCTTCCTATTCACCATTACACAGGGCAGTCAGCACCTACCTGTGCTTTCAAAGCACTCAGGGGCAAGAGTGTGGGTAAAAAGTGCAGTTCATCTTCAACAGGGAACTCTTCAAGTCGATATATTGCTTAACTGGCAAATAACGCAGCGCTTCGGACAGAGGTGAAATGTGGAGCTCATCTCTCTATTACAGGAGCCTGGCAGCAGCATTCAGCACCAGCTGGAAATTGTGCAGGGTCTTATCAGGCCAGGCTGTCAGGAGGCAGTCGCAATAATCTAATCTTGATGTGAGAAATTCACGGGTAACCAATTCAAGGTCAGGACAGCCACAGACCATAGATATTTGCTAAAAGATAAGAGAGCCTCTGGAATAACTTTCAGGATCTTGATTTGCTGAGGTAGGCAAAGTATTAAAAAAAAAAAAAAGTTTAAAATCTGCTCTCCAATGAGGAAAATGCAGGTAGCAGTGATGGACAAAGAGCATTTCACCTCAGACAGAGCTGCCTTTCAGCACCGTTTCAGTTGGTGATCCATCTGCATCATTTGTAAGGAGCAGTAATAGGCTGCCAATATTTTAATAAGAAGCTGCCACAGAATTCCCTCTCAGCTGTGATAAATCTGCAGGCTCGAGGGAATGGCTGTTTGTGGAAGGAACAGGCAAGAAATTAGAAATCTATCCATTTGTCTTCCCTTTCCCACTGAAACGTGCACTCAAGCAAGCCAGACCCAGCAAAGGGGACGCTGAGACCGTGAGGTGCAGCACTCCACCCACCCTGTGTGCTGGAAAGCCATGAGCTTCCTCCAGAAGCTATTTAGCCTCATTAGCACACACTGTGCCGGTGATAATGAGTCCTGAATTGCAGCAGGGCTTCCCCAGTTCAGGGGTTTGAACAGGAGGCAGCTGATGCCTGTCTGGCTGAGAGAGTGGCAGAGCTAACCTGCATCCCTGAGCCCAGCTGCACTGCCAGCCCCTGAGAGACCAAAACAGAAAATTATAGGGACTGGGGCTAGGGAGACCAAGAATGTATGGGCAAGTAGAAGGAAAGGTAAGCAGGATGTCAATCAGAAATGTGGAATTCAATTTCCTGAATGACCTGGCCTGGTGAGGAGGTGTCCCTCCTCACGGCAGTGAGGTTGGAACTCAATCTTTAAGGTCCCTTCCAACCATTCCGTGACTCTATGATTTCAGGACACTAATTGTTTGCTGGCACACCCTACACTACTACTGTTCACCTGGGTTTTTTTCCATAAAGGAATCCCATATCCCAGAAAAATAAACGCACAACCACAAAACCATCTCTGCTCTGAGTTCCCAGTATAGATGTGCATCAGCCATTTAGAGCTGCAGTAAAGGGACATCCCACTAGCAGCGTCCTAAAGCAAGACCCTTGGCTTACCAATTGCTTTAGAATAGTGATTTGGATAGTGGGCAAGGCTTCCTTGGGTGGCATTAAAAGTCACTATTATCTATGCCAAGGAAGTCATGGACAGAGTGGAGGAAGTCAGAGCACCTACCCAAAGCCAGATATCTGGAATAGAACATAAAAGCATTTCTTGGCAGCTGGCTGAATTAAGAAAGACAAGATGGGCCTCACACAGACAATTAGTCAGTACTTTGCTACTGCTGCTGACTGTCCCTGGTTGCAATGTATTACCACTATCTGCTATTATTATTGAACTTGTGCAGTCAGATGCATGCTAATATTTTATTTCTGAGGGACAATCAACTACTATAATGACAGTGCACAACCCTGTAAAACGCACCACTGATCAAGCTCACCAGCTGACACACAGCAGTTAGCTAATGGCTTCTTTATTTCTTCTTTCTTTTCCCTTTTTTTAAAGGAATAATTGTTGGCATTTCAAGCTTTTCTTCACAAATATTCAGTAAAAATGCAGGTACATGGAATGAAATACTGTTCATTGAGAAGTTGGTTCATGAACATGATTGAAGATCTTTTTTTTAACCAAGTCATCCTATTTTCCCTGCTCTCAGTTTTTAGTCTAATACAAGAAGTCAAGTCATTCCACTTCTTTTTATTCTTTTCCTTTGGTCAAAAAAGTGTCTGTAGAGGATGTTTTTCTTTCTAGCCATAGTAATGAAACACATTTGCTGGCTTGATGCCAGGGATTGTAAACAAGTATCTGTCCTTGTTTAATTTCACAGTAAATAAGGTCTTCTATACATTTTTATAGCTGAAGTAGTTTAAAGTAGATTTATTTCAATCTCTAGTTCTTATGGCTTGGTAAATACCCATAGAAAACCATACTGGACTGCTACAAGGTAATCAGATCTCTGGTGGAAAAGCAAGATGCATCACTGAATACATATTCTTAAGGAAAAATGAAATTAAAAAAACTATCTAGAGAGAAATGAAAATGTATTAACTTTGTCCCCTATCCTCAAATCTCTGACAGCCCAAGGTATTCAGAGTTTATAGAGACTATCTTTCTTCAGGAAATGGTAGAAAAATTGAATTAGATGTATTTGCATGATGATGCTATTGAGTGGAAGAAGGGGAACTGGCAGAATACAGGAACAGCAACGAGTTCCCCTCTCCTTTTTCGTGGAAGCACAGAGAAAGGTTGATAGAAAAGGCCAGCATGATCTGATCCAATGGCTATGGCATGGGGCAGGCATCAGTTTTTATGACTCACATTCTACCGCTGCAGTGTTCTGTGTACTTCTAGCAAAGGTAATGATGCTTTATTAAGTTTCCACAAAGTCCCTTTCCACTCTGTGGTCAGTACTGTTCTGTAACTTCCATTTTTCCGTTATTTCCTCCTTTCCATTTAGTTTGTAATTGCCGTTTTCCCCCTCCAAAGCCCCTGCCAGTCAACCATCATATTGGTGATTTGGGCTGAAGTGGCTCTGAGTAAGCTCTAATGACAGACCAGGGCCCTGCTGAGCTCGGCAGCCTGCAGGCAGGGGAAGAAAGAGTCCTTTGCTGCAGTCCTGCAGTCCCAGCCCCTCCAGTGTGTAATGCTTTGTCTTCTGACTCTTAAAACCTTATTTAACAGCATCCAGCCAAGGTATGGCTGAGGGCTGTACAGCCCCCATGGGCACACACTCCTCGGAGCACCCGGATTGTAGGAGACATTTCCAAACCAATAACCACGGAGCCTCAGAGCCAATTCATTCCCAGCTCCTTTCATCCTTCTCCTCTGATGGTGCATTCATTGCCACAGGTCGGCTTCTCCCGTGAAACAGCCTCCCCTCTGAAGGCTCCCAGCACTACCTTTGCTCTGCCAGGCCTGCTTTATAACAGGCTCCTTGTTCTCCTGGCAGTGTCCTGCATGGGCAGCCCGCGCCTCAGGATTGCTTCCTGCCACATGCTGGCCAAATCCACTGCCTTAAACAAATCCTCAGCTCCCCTGGATGCCCCGCTCTGCCTCACTGCTTCTGAGCATGGGTAGCACAATCCAGGGCTTTATCCTCCCCCAGCCCAGAGCTGGATGCATAGGACTTTTGTGTGTGGAGCTGGGTTTACTCGCTCCAGTCCCACAAAGTAAACGTGGCTGTGCAGCAGCACGCTGGAAGAGGAGGAAAACACCCTGCAGACATCGGCTGTGAGGCTCTGGTGATGAAGGTGCCCTGTGTTTCATCACATCTTGGGAACAAAGAATCTTACAATGGTTTGGGTTGGAAGCGACCTTAAAGAGCATCTATTTCCAACCCTTCCACTAGATCAAGTTGCCACCCACTAGATCAAGTTGCTCAGGGCCACATCCAACTTGGTCTTGAACACTTTCTTTGTAATATCTAACCTAAACCTCTTCTACTTTAAAGTCATTCCCCCTTGTCCTCTCACTCTGAGCCCATGGGCATAATAATTTAAACAGCCTGAAAAGAAAGGATGGAAAGTCTCTTTCCAACAGCATAATGATGTGCTGCTGGATAACATCGTATCAACAGGAAGCTTATCAATCCTGAGATAGGACAGAAGAGATGGTGACCAAAGGTGACAGGGCCTAATGGCTTCTGAGGCTATGAGCCAGTGCTGAAGACTCCAGATCTGTGTATCAATTTCCAGTCCCTAACATTAAACCACAGTGACCACAAAGATAAGTGCCCACACAGGATCTAAATTAAATGGGGTCAGGAAGGGCAACATGGATACAGGGAGATAATCAATAAGCTTTGCTTTCAACACAGATGGGACAGGCTGGTGAATTTTTTATGAAATGGTTACTTCAAAATGAAAAGGACTTTGGTTTTACACAGTTTTCAGGAGCTTTCTGATGTAACACTAGAACTGTCCCTTTAACGTAATTATCTCCTTCTAAATAAACTCGGTTTTTCCTATTGTTCTTACATTGCCCCTCATGATACCATGGCAAGAACAGTGAAAACTTTCAAATACAATCTTTTCAAAGGAAAATTTTCAGCATTCTCCATTTCACCACTCCCTATCCAGTGATTCTTTTAGAGTACAACCCAAAGAAGTCTGAAATTACCAGTAACAGACAGCTAAACCAATAGCACACTTTTGGCAAGGTAGAGATCACCCATCAAGCTGGGGAAGAAAGAATAGAAAAATTCTTTCTAAAGGAAAAGATGGCTAAGCCTTATATTGGAATCTATATTATGAGACTTTATATAAAATACTCCTGATAGTAAAACTAATTAAAGTTTGGAATAACTTTTGCTGATGCTTGTACACAAAATTGTATATTCAGGAGTGATGGAGAGCAGGACAATAAGTTAGGGTTACTCCCTAGTTTGAAAACAATTAACTTAGTTCTAATTACACAAACAATAAAACCAGGAGAAGACTTCCAAAACTTCATTATGTCTCAAGGCAAAACTCTGGTAGAGAACTAACAGTGGCAGAACTTCAGGCAGACCAAGATCAAGGACTCACTGAGAACATTAAGCCCAGCAGAGCACCCCAACAGCTTATCAAAGAAATACACTGACAGAAAACAGATCTTTCAAAAGACATGGGATTAATGGATCCCCCAGAAGACTGCAGGTATCTAGAAAAGCAGGCAACATCACCTCATAAAGTTCAGCTAATTCTGACCTAAAACATTTAGGATGAAAATGAGAATTAACTAGGAAGACAAGGCCAAAGTGGAAAACAAAAATGTAGTTCCGGTCAGAACTGGTCATAACTTAGTATTTCCCTACTACTAGCAACTCCAACATTTCACAGTTCTTATTGAGAGTATGAATGAAAACTTCAAATCTTAGTTTCCTGTAGGAAGAAAAATATTTTGGTGATTTTTTTTTGTCTTCTGAAACATATTTTTCCATCTTTTTATTTTTCTCCAAACCATCTGCAGAAGTTCATAGACTCCGAGAAATCCTCCAAACAGGCAGAAAACTGAGAGAGAACTAAACTGTCCACTGGTATCAAGACTCCTCCCATCATGAAACCAGAGAGTCTTTCTTTCAGGTCAGCCTTCAGGTCTGCAGCCTGTGGCCCCAGCACAGCTCTGCACACTGGTACTGTTGATATTCAGTGCTCTGGAGAAACTTTCCCCTAGGTGCCCAAGAAGCCCCTGCCCAAGACAACTTCATCCCTGCTGCAGTCAAGTCCACTGAAATATGAAAAGGGCAAGAGGTTTATCACAAATTTGACTGCTGAGGAGCAAAGTGGGAGCAATCCTGGCCAAAGGTCTGGGCTTGGATCCAGCACACACGATGACAGACAGACGCACAGCCACAGCCTTCTATTGCTGGCCAAGCGAGGAGCAACTACAGATGCTGCACCAAAGAAAGCTCATGCTCCCCACAGCTGTTTGCAGAGAAAGCACTCCCAGGACAACCACAGCCCACATGAAAGAACCTAAATGTGCTTCAGCTGCAGAGGACAGAAGTCCAAAACGAAATCGCCCTTGTTTCGTCACAGCTCTAAACTGGTGGGTCTTGACTTCCTATGACAGGGTGTGGATGGTCCTCTGGAGATGGCAGTGGAGAGAAAGGATTGGTGAGAAGGTGGGAAACATTGTCTTTCCAGTGTTCTGCCCTCCCATCTCTGTAGTCCATGCCTTGCCCCCAAACACTCAGTTCATGCATCTCTCATGAGATGAGGGTGACTTCTCCCCAGGAATTTCTTGCCTCACTGCTGCCTGCAGGGAGATGTGCATCCACATCACAGCTGCCAAAGCACTGGGTTGCTCTTCACCTTGTTCTTCCAGAAGGTGAACTTCCAGCTTTTCCAGGGCTTTGCAGTAACATGCTCCCCACTCTTCCAGGAGCTGTGCCATTCCATGGTGGTGGTTGTTGACCAGTGCTGCCTTTAGCAACAGAGGCATGAAAGAGACAAGCCAGCTCTGATCCAGCTTGGCAGAACCCACACCAGAACCTCTGAACTACCTTCATCTTCTTTCTGAAGATGAACCTTTATCAGGACAAACACTGTTTTTTCAGGCACACCTGGCCACTTGTAGTAAAAACAGACGCCCTGTAGCAGATGAAGTAAAAGCTCACAAGCCTTTCCAGAACCACTGTTAATTACCAATGTAAAAGGCTGGCTTCTTTTAAAGATAGTAATGGCAAATTCCCTCCCACCTTTCTAACTAAAAATTAATGTTTGAAATGAGATGGTAAATTTGAAAACAAATCTATTTTGATTTTAGAATCCCTTGCTTACCTTTACACACAGTGTCAGGATGCCCTAAAGTGTTAAACACTTCCCCACCATCCTCTTCCTTGCAGAAATATCTTGCCTCTATTCTTCCCTCCTCCTCCTCCTTTGACATTAATAATTATAATTGACATCACTGTCAATTACTGTGCTGGCCTAGAACTCAGGCTGTCTTGTGCTAGGTCTTAGCTTTGCCACAGATTTTTTTGTATGACCTTGGAAAAGTCATTTCATATCCATGCATTGGCTTCCACATGGCCGGATGTAAGAAATTTTATTTTGTATAATCCTTCCCCTCTTTGGCACAGAGGATGCACAGTGCTTAAGAGCATGGGGCCCCACTCTAGGTTATCACCAATAGCCATTCCTCCTAAATAAACCCTGCTGTGCACCTTTCCCACAAGCACTGCCAAAAAGCCAACACAAAACCTAGTGAGCCATAACTTGAGCCTTCTGGAGGGAGAGACAAGGATGATTTTAGGACTCAGCTTCAAAGGGTAAATGTTTCTCTTATAAAAGAGCTCCATATCGAGTATTAGAAGACCTAATCATAAGATCCTCCAACAGATCTCTGCCACAATCAGTTAAAAAACAGCACCTAAAGTAGTAAAATAGCCAAATGGTGCTGAATGTCAGTGGGAACTCAGTGCCCAATTCCTTTCCTGCTGCTCTGAAAGGACAGGGTGGAAGAACAGCTGAAAACTTTTGGAGTTTCCATTATGCCTGCTCTCCATTGTGCCTTTTTTTCTGTATACTGGGCCCTTGTCAGTGATATCCATTTAAGAGCACTCTCCTCAGCAGAGGCCAATAGCTGCACCTAAAATAAATTGCTCTACTAATCAACACAAGCTGAAGTTAAAGGGCTGAGTGGCTCTGTGAATATCAAGAGTGGCATTCCATCTGTGGGATGCCATCTGTGGCTTAGGCTCAACCAGAGTGCCTATGTTTAATTAATGTGGCTGTAATTTGCTCAGATCTTAATAGATCATGGGCAATTCCACTTAATCACAACATACAATTTGGCATATTTGAGCCATCCCACATGATATTCTGTGGGCTAAGGGCTGAGCTGATGCACAGTTTGAACCAACTCTTACCCTCCATAGAAGTTGGGGTCATTGCAGAGGTCAGGGATGTGTAAAGAAGCACGGGAAATCTCAGATTGCTGTTGCCTGTCCTGTACCTGACCTGTAAATAAACAGAGGATTGATGTGTCTAGCTTTGCCAGTGCCTTCACACTTAAAAAAGCAGAGGTCTCTCACTTGAAACATGAGAGCAAATCCTGAAAGTGAGGAAGAGCTGCCAAAGGCCAGGAGCAAAGACAACTCAGGGATAAACTCATTCCTTCTGGAGTAGCAAGTACAAGGTGAGAGTGGTGCTTGCAGCAGGGAAGAGGAGACCTAAGGTTGAGGGAGATGGATGTGACAGAACAGAGAATACAGAGAGGGTCAAAAGCAGCATGAGAATGTATGAGATACAGCAGGAGGGAGGGAGGGAGGGAGGGAGGGAGGGAGGGAGGGAGGAAGGAAGGAAGGAAGGAAGGAAGGAAGGAAGGAAGGAAGGAAGGAAGGAAGGATATATTCTTTCACAGTACTTCTTTTTTCATCAGGCATCTTACTATACCTAAAGTATTTTCTTAATTATATGTGTGGTGAGACAGTGGAACAGGTTGCCCAGGAGAAGTTGTGTATGCCCCATCCCTAGAAGTGTGAATTGCAGCATTTCAGCCTCTTAATCAATAATGAAAAGGTGGCTATTTATAGAGACACCAAAAGTTTGATTTCCTTAAAGAAGTTTAATAAAAGCTTAAGAAATGCAGCAGAAAGTTGCAGGGGATGGTCAGCTCAAAACAGACGGTGGCATGAAACCCATTATGACAAAATCAGAAATTGCTGGTCAGCATGTAATCAGTTTTTGACTCAGAGAAGGGTCTGACTCATGGAGGAGTTTTGATTTCAGGGTCATCCAGTCCTGATTTCCCCAGGGAAAACCCCAAAACACCCTGGTTTGTGCACATCCTTCTCAAACATGTGTCAAGGGCCTGCTGAAATGCATAACAGCCTCCAAATCCACAGGTATTACCTCTCTGCTGACATGTCAGAAGCCCTAAACAGCCAAAGTCAACTATAAAGGAGAAATAAAGAAGCTGCCATTTCCCTCCAGAAGCTGCATCCAAAGCAGAGATGATGACTGAATGCATCTTTCCAGAGGATGATCTCTGAACTCTTGGGACATCTTCCCTCAGTTTTTCCTTTAAAACCAGATCAGGAACAGCTCACCCCATCTCAAATTGCCAGGACACCATTGCAGTAAGTAAGTATGCTTGACAGAATGCAACACCCAACTGAAGACTGCCTTCAAAGACATCGATATCTTCATGTGATATAAAGATTTCTTTTCATCCAGCTGAGAAGACTACATGAGGAGAGCTAGTGATACATAAGCTCTGCCAGAAAATAAGCACAGAATAGTCCTTTGCTGCTGCTGTTTTACAAAAATAACACCTCCCAGCACCACGGGAGATCTGCCATCACTTGAAGTCCAAACTCTTTCCCAAAGTGCTATTTCTGAGGTGTTTTCTCAAGTGGTGGTGTCTGCACTATTGGTGGGAAGTGATGCAGCACAGAAGAGGGAAAGAGTCACTGAAAGCTGTGCCATCTGCTGACCGTGACATCCTCAGTGTCATCCTCATCCGCTCTATGTAGCAAAAGGCTGAGCACATGCAGGTTTCTAAGTAGCTCTGGAGGGCAGAGAGACACTCAGAAACACACCTCTAACACTGCCTCGCTCAGCCAACACTAAATTAGTCTCTCTGGCACCTGTATCATGTGCCCACACATCACCCTGAAGTATCAGCACAAGAGTTTCCCTGCAGCAGTAAATCCATCAGTTCTGCCCATGTCATGGCCAAGCTTCAGCCACTTCAGCTTGCTACGGCTGTTGGATTTGACACTTTCTCAGTGCCCTTTTTTATCACTCTTTCTGGGATTTGAAGATGTTTCCCATTCCTCTGAAATGTGCCTTTCTAAATAACAATAGCATGCAGATACAGGAACAGTTTCCAAAACATTGCTGTTGTTTGCAGTAGTTGTTTCCAATTTGAGACAGTCAAAGCCTCATTCTCACAAAGCTCTGGCCATGTGCATGGCTCTACACTACAGTGAGTGTAATGTGGAGCTTTATGTCCCTTGCTGGCACCTTATACAGGTGCCACTGACTTTCAGTGTCTATCATTCCTGTTTTCAGCTTGTGCTGCACCAGTGTTTGGTGCCTCACCAAACTACTGCCAAGCCAGAAACTCACCCTGTAACCCTCTTTAGCAGATCATTTACAGGACTGACATTGGTTCCCTCCACTCCACTGTATTACAGATAATTGATATTAGTGGCAATATGCACTCACTGCAAACTGCTTAAATTTATACCACAAAATTCTGGATCACTGTCAGAGCTAATATGACTACTGGAAGTAGATGTGACAGGACTCATCTCAGACTTTGCTGATCTTCTAGTAGGACAGTGTTATGAATCCACAGCACGTTCAGCTTAGTGTGTCACTTTCTGTGGTATATCACTTTGAACATCCCTTTTCTTTCTCAGTCTCCTTTCCTATAGAGTTCTGTATTTCTGTGTGCTTTGTGTATTTCATTTTAAGCTTAATAACTCCATTTGCTTGTCAAATGCCAATTTGCACTGTTTAATGTTTTTCAGGTTATTTTGGCCCCATGCCTCAGTCATAAATACAGTGAGGATCTCAAAGACCTAATCCTTCTGCTAAATCTGCTAAGTCCCAGATCAGTACCAGATCTGCTGTAAACTCCAGATCTCCAATTTCTGTGCTCATTTTTGCCCTCCTGAATTACAGAGAAAGTAGAAAAACAACAAACAAACAAAAAACCCCAAACAAACAAAAAAAAAACCTAACACAGCTAGTGAAAACATCAAATGCTTAAGAAAAAGCTGTTATCAAAATCAGGTCACCTTCTGCCACATTCCTGTTTGCTGGCACTTTTACCTTGCAGATACAGAGTGAAATCTGGAGGGCTTTTATCCCCCAAATAACCTGCATAAAAAATGTTTAGCTCTAGCACAACTTTTGGTTGTTCTGTTCTTTTTTTTAAGTGTGATTTCTTGTTCCCTGGGTGGTTTCTTTTCCTCTCCTGAACCCACACGTTGTTCAGAACCCACTCAGAGCTGAGGTGTTTGAGAGTCATTCAATTTGAACAGTTTCATCTCAAAGATCAGATCCCTGTGACTCTGACCCTTTTGTGCATCAACATATGCTATAGAGGGCAGCAGTTTAGACACAAATAGACTGAAAAAACTCAAAGAGTAAACATGGATGAATATTAGGAGGGGAGGAACGGAAAAATACAAGTGTTTAACAACAGAATTTTAATCTCCTAACAAAACAATCAGCAGAATAAAGAGCTTCTCTCCCAGCACAGGGAGAGGCAAAGTGGATAGGGAGAGCCTTGGGGTGCCAGAGATAAGAAAATCACATCTGTTGGACTCCCCTGATGGTGCTGGCCACCAGCTCTTAATGATCCCTAGCAAAGCAGTGTACATGTCACTAAACCACTGTCCACGCTTTACCAGCTGGAACAATGGGCACCAAAGTTCAAAAGGAGCCAATTTTATCCTGCAACATCAACACCAAATTGTTCATGTCCAGTCATTAAAAGGATTTCAGCCTAAACAGATGGAGTTTAAAGATTTAACAAATGGTCAGTACAACACAATAGGGTCACTGGAGTTTCTGCTCCTGGACACAAAGCCCTGGTGGTGGCTGTGGCCATGCATGAACTTGCCATGAAGGCAGGGGGGTTTTGCCCCCTCCCTCAGGCTCACCACTTGCTGTGAACCAAAGGTGCAGGGTGGGAAAGGGGAGCTGCAGGGTACAAGTCAAAGGGGGCCCAGTGAGTGGCATGTCTGCAGCACCCATGCCACACTGCCTGAAAGGAGAGCATCCCACAGACAGAGGGCTCAGGGGCACATGACAAAGCTGACAAACCTGCCAGCATGGCAGTGCTCCTGGAATGAAAGGCACCGGGGGTTGAGGAAAGGTTAAAAAATCATCAGACCAAGGGCTGAGTTGGAAGGGATGCACAGAGGCAAAGTAGAGCAGTAAAGGCAAACCAGGACCCCAGATGATGTCTAATTTATAGCAGCCAGACAGCACCACTCCCACCCCTTTAGCAGCTGGAGCATCGGTCAGCTGAACTCTAATGGAGTCAATTTGCTGCTGGAAATAATGACTAAATTACTCCCATTTGACCACTGAAGAGGCTGAAGTCTAAGTAGATGAACATCGGGAGGTAGCTGTTAGGAGCAGGCTGATGTGTTGTGAGGGTTTCTTTGCCTGCAAAGGGAGCCCCAGCACCCTCCAGCAACACCAAACTTCTCTAACTGCAGAGCCCTTCCACCAAGCTAAACTTTCTCAGCTCCTGCCAAGCCCCAAGGAAAGACAGCTGGGCCGAAATGCCAGCTGATAAATGAAAGGGTTTATTTGAGGAATAAACAAGGCACAAGCTTTGCAGCAGCAGCACTTCCAACCCTGCTCTGGCCCAGCCCCTGTTGGTGGGGAGGCGGGGAAAGGATCAGTCACTAAAGAGAAGTGGAAAAGGGCTGTTTATTTACCATTTATGCACAGGCAATGGCAATCATGCTCTTTGCTCTCATGCCTGAGAGATGCTGAAGTTCCTGAGGGTGCAGCAGCTCCTGGGGAGTCCCTAGACCAGTGGCACAACAGCCCTGTAAGAACCCATGTGTCAGAAGATGTGTCTAGGGCAGCACTGCTGGAAGGTCTGAACAGCATGTGAGAACCAGCTTGTTTCATGAGAAGCTCTTACAAAATCCTGGCCCAAACAGATTCAGTTCAGCCATTTCACCTGGCTGCCTCTGCCCATTGCAGGGTGAAGGTAAGATCCCAAAATGGAAACTAATGAAAAGTGCAGATGAGTTCTCAAGTGCTCTGAAATAAGCAGGAGTTTTGCCAAGAGGCAGATCCAGAAAACCTCTTAGGCACCAAAGCCCTCAGTATTTCTCTTTCAGACTCTGACAGCAGGTGGGAGACGTCTCCTGGCTAAGCCCCTCAGCACTCCCCAGGGGCTGACCTGCCTCAGGCCCCACAGCCTGCTCTCACCAAATGCTGAGTTGCAACAGAGGCCAGGCTCCTCTTATTTAGATGCTAAAATACCTGGCTTTTAGAAGATATTCTTTCTTTTCTATTTTCTTAAGGGTCTTCTTTAGATCTTTTCCTAAGAGCCATCAAGATGTTTGTTTCCTCATCCTATATAGGCAATTACTCTGTTACTGTTCCTGGGATAAAACCAGGAGTGAGTGAGGCCCTGGCTATACCAGCCTCGTGTGAAAAGCCCTGGGGAGACCTGTCAAAGGGGAAATGAGACTGAAAGAGATGGTTGCCCACCCCACACACCCCTCCCCAGCTCACTTCAGTACCAGTTGATGATTCATATGCTGCCTGTCACTCAATGGGAAGGATATTGCAACACTCCATCAGCATCACCCAGCCCTGATCCACACAGACATCCCTCAGAGAGGCAAGCTTCAGAGTTAAAAGCAGCAGCAGTCGCAAGGGAGGAAGCCAAGATATTCCACAGTGAGCCTGCACTACCTGAAGATGTCTGAATATACTCCTGTGGTTATACAGCAGTTCAGTAACAGGTCCCAGTCTGTGAATCCACTTGTTCCTGTCACTTCTTCCACTCCATCTTCCCCATGCAGCTGTCTGAGTGAAGGATCCCTGCAACCCCCTGTCACTGACAAACTTTGGTTCTCTGTCATTTCAAGAGTGAGTGTTCATTTTATTTCTTACAGGAGCTCAGTAGCTCTAGGCCTTCCTAGTGATTTGGCAGGTTTGAACTATTTTTAAAGGAGTCAAAAGAGAGTTCCAGCAATTCCCCCCTCCTGAAGATGATGAGAAGCAAATCCTCACACCTTGCAATAGGCAGGCATGAGCCAGCCAGGGCTGCACACACAGAAATGGCATTGGTACAGACTGCCTTTACTGGGTGCCTATCAGCTGCTTGGACCAGCTCCTTCCAATTAACAAAGCTTGGCCTTGAGAAGGAAAGGGATCTCTCAGCCTATTACATGCTCTTAATGCAGTTGCATTTTCAAAGCACGCTTCAGCTGCCAGCTGAAATGTTCCCTCCCGGCTCCAAGCCTCCCGGTGACCCAGCAGAAGCCACGAGCAGAGCACCAGCAGGAGCCAGTGAGCTCATCCACAGGCTGCCCTGCCATTCCAGAGGAGATGCCCAGAGCACTGGGACTGCAGCGTCATCGCTGGCTCAGTCAGCCCCAGGACCAAAGGACACGATCGCTCAGAGGGGGTTCCTCAGCCCCAGCATTCAGATCTCTCTTCGTCATCTTTTGGCATGGGCCTGATGTGTGAGTCATGCCTTTAAGCAGATTAGGGATACAGATAAGGTGCTCTGCTCATTATTCGTGGCACAGCTGCAGGTAGTGGGTGAGCAGAGCTGTTTTGGTCATCTTCCTAACTGGAATGATCTTTCCCTGTTCATGACCCAGACTCTTGCACTGCAGCATTAGTATGCATGTCCCGATGGCTCCCCGGGTGAGTCACCCAGTGTAACACATCACAGTGCAACCAGGGCTGTAATAAACAGGGCTCTGGGTTTTTTAACTTGACCTCTATTTCCATAATAAAAGCCTCCTGTTATTATCTGTGCACGTACTTGTCAAATCAGAATATTCACGGGGATATTTTTAATCCCCAATTACTCAATAACTTGTGAGGAATGCAGAGCAGACACAAAAGCCAGGACACCTGGGGTCCTGTCTTGGAGTACAAGCACAGCAACGCAATTCCAAGTGAATGTACTGCATATCTGCCCCAAGAAGATTTTCCAGCCTGCTTCAGACTTATCCCTGCTGAGATTAAACCCTCCCAGCACTGGGAAGCTGTGCAGCTGCACTGTACCAGGGTCAGTGGTACTTGCCACCCAATTTGCCAGCAAAGTAGCTGGCATTCACCAGGCTTGTCTGTCAGGTCAGATCCAAAGAGGGAGGAACAGCGTCTTCTTCTCAAAGAGACAAAAAAAATCCAGCTAAACTTCATAGGAAAAATCTCTGGAAGACACCTGCTCGTACTCCCCAAGGGCTGTGCCACCTTTCTCACTGCGCAGTAACCACAGCATGCCAGACTTCACACCCTGCTGCTGATGTAGGTGCTGTGACATTGCTTCCAGCTGGAGTCCAGTGCAACAGCCCCTAAACAGTGACTTTCTGCAGTCTCCTCACGTCTCTGACTGTTCATTCAGTGTGGCCTGGCTCACCTTGGCATGGAGACAGACAAAAATCAATACTTGACCTATCTGTTGGTGACATGCCTGACATATTTCTCTTCAATATTTCTATCATATTTGTTTACCTCCAATGAACTAATGTTTTCCAGATTTTCTAATCAATATTAGCTAGGACTTTTAAAAGGTGCTGAGCAAGATTATTCAAAAAATGATTCAAATGAATCAATGAAGACAGCTAGACTACAGAGTTATTACTGTCATCGTATTGGAGACACAGTGGGGGATGCCAGACCAGGCTGATGTTTTGGGAGTTTGCTGTGTGACTGAGAAACAAAAGTCCTCAGGGTTGGGCTTCAGTGATATCTCCATAAATTCCTAACATTCACAGTCATGGAATAGATGTGGTAGGCAGTGGAGATCCAGAAGAAAAGATTCATAGCTGGAGCTGATTTGAAAATTGGTTTTAGGAAGTTCTGGAAGAATGAGGGGGTGAAGGGACTGGAGGTGCTGATGCTGGGATCTGTTCTGGAAATCCAGAGAGAGAGCAGAAATGAGGAAGAGAAGAAATGAGGACAAGAGGACATGGACAGTTCAGGGTGAAACCCTCTGAGTCCAGAGAGGGTCAGAAGGTCCAGAACAGCAGCAGGTTCCAAAGGGCATCTCCACCTGGTCCCTCAAATTAGACAATTAGATTAATTGCCTCCTGGCAACACGCTGTGACAGGAGGCTGCAGCTGTCCCCTTAGAGCCTTGGCAGCTTTGTCCTGCCCCTACTTTAGCCTCAGGAGAGGTTCAGGGTGCCCTTCAGAGAACAGCATGGTGGCACAAGGACAGTGGGGTCCCGACAATGCCACCATGCTGGAAAGTTCAAGGGCTCCAGCAGGTCCCACAGCTGCTGCAGGGCAGAGGGCAGAGGGTTTCTGCACTGCCAGAGGGTGTAATTCTGTGTGTCCACTCAGAGGAGCAGGGTACAGGGGTACCTGCAAACCATCAGAGCTTTTGCTACGTTCTTTTCAAGGAGAGCTCTTTCCACAGAGTGAAAGGAAACACCCCAAGGACAGAAGGAGCTGAACACTGGCAAAGGCCTGCTGTAACCCACGGAGATGAAATGCAGGGAGCCACAGACAAGGCTCAGAGTGTGCTCTGACATCCTGGCACCATGTGGAGCCTGTGCTGCTGCCGGCTGCCGAGCAGGCTGCCACACACAATTTCTGTGCCAGCTCTCTCCATGCCCCCTTCCAGCCTCTGCCCCCAGTCCTGCTCTTTCTGCCATAATCCCACATATGAGCCCGACTTTGAAATTCTGACTTTGAACTGAGTTATTTTTCCCCTCCGCAGTCAAAACTGCCACAGCTTAACCTCCAGAGGGTAAATCTCCCAAAGAAGCACAGTCAGTGCTCTTCACAGTGCCTGCTAAAATCCAGCCTGACTCACCCCACAGCATCCCTGACTCCGTGCACAGGAGCACACATCCCTCGGATGTCTCACTCTAGGTGTCACAGCCATTTCCGTCTGTCTCCTTCCATCAAGCAGAGGCAAGTTCTCTCCCTGTGACTCACTAAGGACTTTGTTAAATTATGTCTTCTGCCCAAGGGGTTTGGGTTTTTGCCTGGATTTAATAATTGCCAGAGGTAGGACCCCTGGTGATCTGACCCCAAGGTGAGCAGCAAGGATATCACACTCTGTTTCGGTGGTGAAGGCCTCTGGTAACATCATATAATCCTTTCAGATATCCTAAATCTGGGGAGCTAAAACTGCACGGGGAAGTGAACGTTTCAGGCTCAGGCCTCACTCTCTAGCAAATCCTGGAACAAGTTCTGATAAGTCCAGGCTTTGGGAAGTGATTTAGGAATGAGCTGCCCCTCATAGGCACAGGCAGGGAGAGGCTGGGTAGATCAGGACATGAATTCAGAGGCAAGATAACTACAGGGACTGCCTGTAGGGAACAGACCCTGGAGCAAGGGGTTCCCGGAACAATACTGGGATTTACATTCGAAGAGAAATAGCTGATTGCCTCTGAGGGCCTTTTTGACATTCACGGAGTGCTGGCAATCAAGAGATCAGGATATGAGAGCAAACAATGGCACTGGTTTGTTGGACAGTGCAGATAAAACCTCTGGCAGTAGGGTTAGTTGTGGGAAAGGCTGCTGCTTCTTAGGAAAGAAAGGGAGTGGAGGACTTGGTTTCTCCTTTGGCAAGACATACATAAATGGATGAAAATAGACCTTGACTATCCCCCCTGCTTTGGTCAAGTCCTGCCCTGACCAAGCTGACCCACAAGGAATAGCAATATCTGGGTTTCCTTCTGCTCTACCAATGGGAAAGTCTGTCACCTTTTTTGGATCCAGCTTGGGCATCTGCACAAGGCACTGTGACACACTGGCAAGACATTCCCTAAGAGTCTTTTTACATCCCTACTAATTACCTATATTTTTAATTGCAGAAGGGAAATCTTGAAAGCCACACAAAGAGAAAAATCTAAAAGCAGATTAGTTAGGTGAAATAAAAATGCCCTGAAAGTATACATTCAGGTAGCAGTAAAAAGACTTTTAAATTGTTGCTTGGAGGCATACAATAAGAGTATATTTTCAGTGCCTGGCTGCCACAAATAACTGTACTACAATTAGATGTGTGTATTATAAAATTGTGTGGGTGTGGTAATTATCACCCTTTGCAGCAGAATATATTTATACAGATCCTAAATTACAGCAGAAAAAAACATCATTTGAGAAGGTTTAAAAAAAAAAAACATTTTGAGGAGAGAGGATTAAACTTTCTGTTTTATTTTTGGAAAGTATTCTATGAAAAAGAATGCATCACACATTGTGTTGGGCTAGGAATGGGTAACTATGCAGTCAGAGGGAGAGGCAGCTTGCATGGGTCTCTGTTCATCATAGGAGTTTGTGAGTGTGTCTGTGTTTGTGCACACCAGGCAGGACCATTACAGTGCTGCTCACTGCCTAAAATTCTCCTTGCAGTAAACTGTGCGTAATGTAGCAATCCAGACCTCACTGTGGATGCACAGCCAGGCAATGCAGCTCATACCTGCATACCTGGGGTGAGAACCAGGCCTGGTCTGAGCAGCATCATCTCACCTTTTGGTGGGACTGCATCTGCAAATGCTTATCCAGCACATGGAAAAGTCAGGGGTACAGCTGTGGAGAGTGGCTGGATCCAATATCCATAGGATATTTTCTCCAAGGATCTTCCTTTTTCACATCTAATTTTTCAGTTCTAACCTTGCATTTGATTTCCAAATGCAAAACATCCTTGATCCTATAATCTACTCACTGTATAGCCTGAGATTAATTGTTTTCCTATATTGTAGTTCATACAGCAGACACTGATAAACCCATCACAGCTTCCACCTTTGCCTCAACTGTGATTTTTGGGAGATTCTTTTTATCCCAAAAGTGCTTCTATTACATGTGGATCCATCACATTTATCTCTTATGTAAGACTGCTTAAGCACTTCCTTCCAACCTCTTAGCATCTGCCTAAAGCCACTATAGCTCATTGCAATGAGATGGAGCTTGACTGGGAGCTTTTTATTATTTGGAATCCAATATTCCCAGCTTGCATATTCTATTTGCAGAAGCCTTGTGAAGCTTTATAAAAATTCTGTCACATATATTCTATTTTGATAGGGCTATTTTCCTTGTGTTTCCAACTCTATTATTTAAAAATTGTCTAGCTCAGTATCCCAAATACCATTTTCAGGCAATTTCTTCTCCTAATTTGATGAGCATCTCCTCTCTCCCTCTCTCACTTTTTACATAGCTCTGTTCAAATTTTCTAAGAGGTCAACTTAGAGGGCAGAACATGTTCTTTATAACCGGTGTATTCTGGGTTTTCTTGGCTGTTTAAACGAAATCAATATATTATCCTTCAGTGATGTAGTATTGACTCTCCATCTGTTGAAGGCTGTAGTCTTATTTGGTCACAGCATTGTTTGTGTGAGCTCGGGGCCAGAGGGCAGCAAGGTCATGACTTCACCACAATAGCACCGACTTGGTGTGCCTCATTTCCTCCCAGAGTTGTCTGCAAATTCAGGAGGGAGCAAGACGGATCATTGACTGCTCTTTGTGCTGATACCACACAGCAGGATGATGCCATGGATGGAAATTTTTTTAAGGCATCCTTGAACTAATTCTCAGAGTTACTCCCCTCTGCTGCTACAAGTTCTCCCTGAAGGAACGCTTTTATATGATACCTACAGCGATGCACTGTAGTAAAAATATCGAGACCAGTGCACCTCTGTGGCAGCCCCACCATCAGCAGAAGCCAGTGCTGCATCAGTGCCTCTCTCAAAGGCCAGGAGGAGGTTTACAGGAGGTTTACTTGTGCTTTCAGCCTTCCTGAGGCTACAGACTTGTGTGACTCTTGGGACAGACCAGGCTGAGGAGGTTTCAGGTCAGGTGTGTGGACTGCCAGGTACCATCTAGAACAGTAAATCAGTGTTCCCAGCCACACTTCTGACCAGCAATTTGTCAAGGCAGCTTTTCCAGCTTGCATACGAAAGATTTTCCTACCTATCCTCAGTGAACACCTGGTTTCTTACAGTGACAATGATCAGGCTGGCAGGGGCCAGATCAACACTATCAATGTAGCTCTGGTCAGATCCAGCAAGTATGTGAACTTTTTTTTCATGAGGTATGTATTGGAAGAGCCAGTAGTGCTGTGAAAATAGTGTGAATGCCGAAGACACAAGGAAAGAAAAGAAACCAAACAGCATCAGCCCATTCAGTTTGTACAAGAACAAGAACAAAAAACAATGAAGTCTCAGACTACAAACTGGTGCTGCAGTGAAGCATCACTTCCAAATCTATCAGAAAAGATGCACTGTTGATCAGACTGGAAGGCTTTAGAATGAACAGGTGAATATCTCAACATGAAAACACCAAGGACTCCTGAGACAAGTGGAAAGGGCCAGCACTAGAGTCAGGTTTCTGAGTTTGCTTACCAGCCATGGCATATCCTTGTACATCAATGTACAGAGAACCACTGGACAGGCATAAACAAATAAAGAAAATTCCAGGTGAAAACTGTTAATGGCACTACCACTCATTAGAATTTTACAGTGAATGACATTTTTTTCCCCTGAAAACTTTTAAGAAAAAAAGTATTTTGGCAAAAAATATACGCTGTAGATCCTGATAGGAGCTCTAGTTCATTTGTCTACAATGCCAGATTCTCAAATGTGTTGTGTTTCCCACAGAGCATCAAAGCTCTGGGAGAGGATATGTGAGAAGATTCAAGTGTTGGAAAGGAGGGGGCACATCTGAGAGGCACAGAAGGATAGAGATTCAAGAAACACCTAAATCTCAGGCAAAGAACCATTGCCCTAGCTTGGTTCCTTGACTGAACAGTTTAATAAAACCCACCATTTTCTACAAAAGGGTCTACCAGAAACCACATCCTACAGGGTTCTCCCTTCTAGGCACCTTCAGCCTTGCTGATTTTCAGCCTTCTCCATGCAGACCCAAAATGATCTTTCAAGGGTTTAAGGTCAGAAGTTCATCCAGTCTGCCCCACTGACTGCTCCAAAACAAAGAGCCACACCACTACTGGCCAGGTTTAGCCTACAGGTATTTTTGGAGCTGCTTCTTCCTGACATGAACCATAAATATCAGAGCATCCATTCCAACGACATAAAGGAGCCACAGATGGAGCAGCACAGCACACAGCATTCTGCATATAAAATCATTTGGGAATCATAGAATCATTAAGGTTGGAAAACACCTTTAGTACCATCAAGTCCAACTGTTATGAAGCTGGTTATCTCCCTGCAGAGCAAAGGAGATTATAGCCATGCTCACACCATGCCAGAGCCCTCCTGGGGCATGAGCGCCCAGTCTCCTGTTCCAAATCCAGGCTAGGGACAGTGCAGTTGGGTCCCTACCTCTAGGTTTCCTGAGTTATTTCAGGGCCAATGAAGATGTTTTCCTTTGTGATATAACACAGATTTATATTATATTCTTCTGGAATATATTGACCCTTTTCACACAGGGCAAAAAAAAAAGCTCACGGTATTGATAATATGCTCTACAAACAACTATGGTAAAAAATAACAACAAACAAAATACAAACTAAACTTGAAAAGGTGTAGAAGTCTCAGAAGTTTTCCCTTTTCTGATTGAACTTGGGGTCTTGATGAAAGGCAGAAATTTTCCATTTTTAACTGAAAAAAAGAACAACCACTTCAGAAGAGAACAAGAGCATTCAGCCAAAACCCTTGAGATTTTTCATTGACGATTTCAGCACTCTTGTTTTGGGAGTTCATTGTTTCTATGTTGATGAAAAATCTGTGCAAGAATGCTTTCCCCAGTGGGCTTTGAATATTAAAATTAGAAGTTCCTGCTTTTTTTATTGCCTTTTTTTCCTCCTATGAGCCCTTCTCACCCAGGTTTACTATTTTTATATTGAGTCCCAGCTGCTAACTAAGCCTTGGCTTAGTGCTCTTACTGCAATGATGAGGCATTTCCATTTCTGATTTCTAGCATATGTTGCACTTAATATAACACTGCCCTTGTGCACCAGTTACCCTGGAATAATGGCTGTGCCAGCAGTAGAACAGTGGTAGAGTCCCTCGAGAACAACCAGGGCATGAAACCTGTGCCAATATGCCGATGTCACACAGTTAACAGAACAATGATAGATCCTTGAACTATACAGAGAGGTATTTTTGTAATGTGTACAGAAATACATTTGACACTGCAATGAAAGCTTCCTTTTTTAGATTTCTCTTAAATGAACTTGGAAAAAAATATCTACAAAAGAGCCAAGAGATAATGATGAAAATCTGAACAATTAATTCTGGGGATGAGGCATCCATAGCCTGAGCTGATTATTTTTTGTTTTCCTAGCCTGTAGGCTGGACTAGATGATTGCAAAGACCAGGCTCTTGTGCAGGATTTATGGGACTTTATCCTTTTCAAAGAAGAAGAGACACTATACTGCAAGATCTGCCTTTTGCAAAGTGTTTTGCAACTTCTGCTTTAGGAAACCAAAGCAGAACCTCTGAAAAGTGAAAATAAGCAATAGATTTGAAACCACTATTGGACAAAATTAGCAATAATTATTTGCTGATGGCTGATACTTTGCATAATGCTGTGAGCAGTGTCACAGGAGATTTTATAATGGTTGCATTGTGCAAGATGCTGAGTTTCCTCCACTTCTGGAAATAACAGGTGAGGCCACACCAGCCCCACCAGTGACCTGACTGGGTTTTGTGCAAGTCAGGCCTCATGACTCAGACCCATTTTTGCTTTATCCTAGGAAAGATTTAGCAGAGCAAACAGCTTCAGGGCTACAAGGTGAAGTTTTCAGCTGAAGTTTTCAGCTGCAGCTGAAGCAGTGCATCTCCTTGCCCTGGGACTGGGCCCAGGCAGCCTTTGGGAAGGTGCGAACTGGAATACTTCCAGTCTTGTGGGTGGTTTGGCTAAATCTGCACACCAGAGCTAGCAAGCAAAACCCACCTTAAACCCCAGCTTTTGGGTGTTGTAGAAGCTTTTGAAAACCAGTGTTATCTCCCATCCACGCAGTGCAGCAGAAGACAGGCAAACACAGGGGTGGGAGCACTTGCAGAAGGAGCAGCTTTCCCTCTTGCAGGAGTAATTGTTTCTGCTTCCAACTAAGTCAGAAGTCAAAAAGAAATTCTATCCAGGAGATATACAGTGCATTACATAAGACTTCATATAAAGTAAATTGTCATCAGATTTATTGCAGTTAGAAAAAGGCTCTTCTGTCTTCTGTTGGCATAAAATATGTACTAGGTTTTAAGAGGCTAGTGAGAATGAATGAAACTGTATATTTGGAGTTCCATATCCTAAGGCTTTCTGTGCAGGGACCTGTCAAGCTTTTGGAGCAGAAATGTTTTCAAGTATTAAAAAAAAGTCATAAAATGGTATAAGATACAAATCAGAAGCAGCAGATCTTGATCAATTTTGCTTGTACGTGTAGTACTAAAACAAAACAATAAAATCGGATTATTTATATATTCCACAGTGAATTCTGATCATTGTCTGTTTGTTTACCTCTCTAGGCTGGAGAAAAAGCCAAAATAACAAAGCTCTTTTCAGTATTTAAGTTCAAAGATTATTTAAACTATAAAAGACATTATTTTAATGTCATTAGAAACAGCTTGCTTCAAGGCTATTTGGCATAACTGCATCAGCTCATGGTCCTTGATGCCTACTGCAAGTGGATGTTTGTGAGTTCATTGCTCTTATCCTTTTTGTGGGTTGGGCTTCATACCAAGCATATATCTCCTATGATGCCTCTATACGAGCAAAACCCAGCCAGAGCAAAAAGACCAGTAAAGGAGCCAAGTCTGGGCAGTGGGCAGTGATTTTAGGACACAGACAGACCCAGTTTAACAGTGTTCAAAACAAGAAGGTTCAGTTCAGTGCAGTTCAAGAAGCTAAATATTTTTATTTGGATCCAAAAATACCATTTTAGGGGTTTTTTTTCTCATGGATTTTTAAAAATAAATAAATGTTTCCTTACATTATTTTTTTTTTTTTCTCAGAAACTGTGTGTCCAGCCAAAACCAAAATGCACAAGTTTTACCATCTGTTATGGACAGGAAAATTGCATTTAATCTAAGGATCATTAAAAAAACCCCACCACTGTACAAATGCATAATCTCAGTTCTTTGTCCTTTAAACTGATACTTTCCCGTAAATCACACAAAAGTCTCAACAGACAGGAAAGACAATGACTCTTGATTGGAAAGAGAAGGAGGCCAGTCAGTAAACTCAGATCCCAATTAGCCCCAGCTGTAAGCCAAGCAAACTCCCCAGTTTAATGGTTCACAGGGGAACACATCCATACAATAAAAGCTACCAACCAAATAAATTCCATCGCCTTCCCCCAGACTCCCCTACTCCCACAGGTCCTTCAGACAAAAGTCTATTTCCCTCCTTAGTTGTTAAAAATATTTTTAGTGCTCTTCAAATACGGAAGGCAGAGAAGGAAATAAAAAAACAATAGAATTTTACACAAAAGCAACCTTCTCATTAGGACTTTTTAAATAGCATTAGAGCTCATTGAATTTCATACACTAATAACAATCCTACTCAATCCAAGGCAAACCAGTCAAATGTAAATCTATCAGATTTTACAAGCAAAGGAATATTGCCAAGTTCTAATATTTCTCCTGCATTCAATGTCAGAATGGGGTATGGAGTCTCTTCCAAACTCTTGATTTTCTTTTCTAAAAATCCCTTTTAAATCTACTACTCCATGGTGATAAAAAAACCCCAACAAAACACACAACAGAAAGCCAGAGTTAAAAAGGAAGTTAAATCTTAAGAGCAACGTCTATGCAGGATTCTCAGATAAACAGTGTTTTAGGAGTGAAGCTGGCTTTAGCACAGCAATCAGCCAGGATTTGAGATTAAAAAGTAGCTAAGACCCTACCAGACAAAGCCTTTGGGCAGATAAAGCTGACTGTGACAATAATAAAGCCCCCAAAGGCACAGAGGCACATCGGAATCCTTGGCCTCTCAGCACCAAGCTGCCTCTTCAACTGGGAAAAAGCAGACAGGGAGCCAGTTTGGTGCCACTGAAATCAGTGAGACCATGGGCTTGAAGCCTAACAGGAGATGCTGGTCCCTCCAGTGCTGCTGGGTTGGGTCCCTCCTGCACAAGCGCTTAAGGCTCACACAGACAATTGCAGGGACCTGCAATCCAAGCCATCTCCAAAGAGCCTTGTTACAAGTGCCAGCCACTTGCAAAACCTTGGTAGGAGCTGCATGAGGTGCTGTGGCTGCAGGAGCAGCTGGCTGGTGTGTGTGAGGGGTGGATGTGTGTGTGTATGTAATACATTTTCATTGAATGGCTGGCAAATAGAAGCGATAAGGAGGAATAAAGTCTGTAGTTAGAGCTCACTTGGTATGGTACAGGATGTCTTGGGGGTTTTATGGGTTTAATATATTCGCTGCTCCTGCTGGATCTCAGCACAGACCTCCAGATGAGAATATCTACTTGAGATGCAGGTTGCACTACAACTCATTTATAATGAATATAACAACTTGTGAAGTGGATTTAGAAGTCATTGAGTTATAGATTATTTGGGTAAACGGGGCACAAGCACTGCAGCAAGAAACCCATTTAAATATTAAGGAAAGCTATAAACTGAGAAAAGAAACCGATGACAGGGTAATATCATGTCAGAACATGCCCTCCAGAGAGGGACCTCTACTGTGTATTGATCTGAGAGAGCTCCAGAAATCATTCTGCAAACCCATAAAGCTCAGCTGTAAATGCAGAAAGGTGAGCTGCAAAGGCCAGCAGAGAGATGGGATACACGAGCTGGACCAAACCCTGCCAGCCTCATCTCATGAGTAGTTTCTCTCCCCTGGTCTGGAGCACACTCACCAGCCCAGTGTTAATCAGTGAGCAGGAGTGGAAGAATCACTCCCTTGGACTGAAAAGCCATTTCTGGGAGGATTTTCACCCTCTGTGTATCAGTTCTATTACTGTCCACAGTCATCTTCCTTAGTCTAAACGAGCACATTTCTGGAGAGGTAAGAAGGTGCTTTGTAGACAACTCACACCCAGGGGCTCAACTGGCATGGAATAAGGATCACAGGATAAACCCTTTGCTGGAAATGCCATGTCCAAGGCAAATCCTGGGTTATAAACTGCCAGCTGGACCAAGCATAGAGTTTTATTCCAATAACAACAATTTGGGATGCTATTAAGATAAGGGGGAAGCCTCACTGATGTCAGTCTAACACCGGGGGCACAAGTAATGAGATTGGCCAGCACTGCACAGTGCTGAGAGCTTTTGGAGAGATGCTGAGAACACCCTGAGTCTGCTGAAGTTGTACAACTTGTTGTAGCAAAGCAGAGTCTGATATGCACAGCCAGAAAAGCATGAAGAGCTTCATGCACAGCAATTGAGATGTGTAAAGTGAACAGGGCCGTTGCCAGGGGACACCAATTCAAGATGTACCCACCCAGGGTAGGGCTGCAAAATCAAGCTCTGGCAGAGAACTGGATAGCAAAAGCCTGTACAGAACAGCCAGAGAGAGAAAAATTAATAACAACTAGTCATCCAGATGTTCCCATATCATAAGCAACAAACGGGCTTTTCTGACTTGCCTGGTGCCCTGCTTAGTTCAGAAAATTTCATTGAAGTTTCAGATACCCTCTTGATCCCAGCATTGCTCCTCCCTGCTGCATCATCTCATAGCGCAGCCAGGTGAGGTTCTGTGATTCAGCAGGAAGAGCTCAGCAAGAGAGGTGAGCACCAGTCAATTCAAGGACACGTAGCTCCTGAAAAACAAGAGGTTCCTGTTTGGCATGCAATTTGCAATACAAAAGCACTATTACAGTCACTTACTTGTCCTCTTCCCTCCCCCCCTGACCTTGTTTAGAGAATGCTCTCCCATTTTTTGTGGCATCAGGAAAAGCACTGTCTCTGGCTGATGGGCCAGAAGCACCGGGCACCACTTAGATTAGGCTAGCAGGTGCTTTTACCATGAAAACTAAAGCATGCTCCTTGGATGATGGAGCACTCTACCCAATTGAAAAAATGCTGAGGAGCAGAATCCACAGAGAAGTGCAGGAAACTGTGAAGGTGTGATTTGTTGTTCAGTGAGCACAAAGAGAAGCACCATTGCAGTGAGATGGGGACTGGGGAGAATGAATGAACTCGGTCTCACTGCTACACCCAGTCTTATCCAATTTACAGCAGGACATTATAACCAGTAATAATAATCTAATGGGAGGGCATAGCTGGCGCTTCTGGAACCCTTGGATCTGAAGGTCACCCATTCTATCATCGAGACAATCTTTTAAAAGCCCCGGTGGCGTGAAGCATTAACGGGAGGTGATCAAGGCTTTTAATCTAAAGCCTTTTATCCACAGCAGACTGCGGTGGCACATCATACACCTGAAGACTGGGATGCCTCACCGAGCACACACGGCGTGCTCTTGGCCCCCGAATAGCACTGCCCAGACATCCAGGAAGGAGCTGCACACCACATTACTCCTTGCGGGATGCCATCTGCGGTGGTGGCCGGCGGAGCGCAAAGGCAAATTCCTGCGCGCAGAATTCCATGCAGAGCGTCTGCCGCTCCACCACCCGGGTCAGGCTGCGCTGGAGGCACCACGCCAAAGGGGGTGGCTTTTATTAGGGCCAGACCTCTCCCACAGCAATTAGTGGCAAAGCCTAAAAACAGGATTAATTAGGATATTGCCAGAAGAGGCTAATTGTCTACTGCGAAACTGACTCTTTAACCCGTTTCTTGGCTGAAAGGTTTGCAGTGACCTGTGTGAGAGCTCTGCAAGCCAAATGCAGGCATAGACCTGGAATGAAGGTGAGGAGGGAATAGCACAGTAAGGGGCTGTGAAAGGAGAGAGGGAAAAGCTCTCCATTCATAAGGCTTCTTTATAAATTATAGGGAGAGTGTCACACTGAGCCTTGCTGATTAAATGCACATCAACACCAATGGGTGACAAAGTTCTTTTTCTGATAATATTTCATGAGTTCCAGAATTCACAGCTTCCTGATGGATCTAAGCAAGCAATTTCTATTTAATCATTACTGAAGAACAACAAAACAGGACCCCTATTTTTCCCCTCAGCTGTTACACTAATTTCTTCCAGGCCAGAATTAGAAACATGTTAAATACAACTAATCTCATGGCTTACATTCTATGTTTTACCTTTACAGCCACTTCAGCAGGAAACACACTACTGCCTTATTAAAAAAAAAAAAAAGCATTGCTTTTTGCAGGAATTTTTTCATGCACAGAAGCACAGATGTATACACAAACCAAACTTATGTCACTCTTACACTTTATAAAAATCTAGGGATTGGAAATCATATTGCACTTTAGAAATATGAACTACTCGATATTCCTTTTACCCAAGACAATAAGAATGTGGTATTCAGTTAGAGTTACATCCTGAAAATCTGGTCCTTAGTATTTTGCTATTGCCCTGGAGTTGTGAATTAGAGATGTCCTAAGACAGTAATACAATTCCACAGTACATCCGTCTCAGTCCTGCTGGGGATTGCATGGGAAAAATGCACTCCAGTTCCATACAGATCTGTGAAGGTTTTCAGAAACATTCCTCATCCTAAGCTGTGGCAAGAGGCCAGCACTTCAAACATTTTTGGTTACAGTCAAATCCCCCAGGACCACAGTTTGGAAACATCAAAGCTCAACATGCTCCCCAGCGTTCTCCAGCTGCTAGTCTGGCACCCAACAATGAAACCGTAGCTGCTGCGGATTAAAACTGGCATGGTTCCTCTCTCACCCATTCCTTGAAAACAGTTCAAAATCCATTGTTGCTGCTGCTTCAAAGGCCTGTACCTCTGAAAAGTACATCACAATCCACAAGTGTGAATCAATGTCTTTGAATTTTGGTGACTGCCTTGTAGGGTGCTTAATCCCACCTGAGATTCATGGCTCAGCAGCAGATAAGAAGACAGAGAGGTGAGCTGTCAAGAAGTTATCAGGAATTCCTCAGATGACTCTGGCCTTGAGAAAGACCTTCAAGAAAAGTCCAGGCCCTTGAGGAAATAGGATTAGTCACCAACAGCTCGCTCCCATCCTTGTCTCGCCCACACCAAGTGACTGCAGTAAATCCACCAGCGGGAATTGCACGCTATCCGGTTTCCTGGTGTTGCACCACTGCAGAGAGCTCAGGTCACACTAATTGCTGCTTAATGTTCACTGTCCAAAGCTTTTAGCAGCAGGATTTATTTTACCAGGTGCCTCCAGCTTCCCTGGAGAGACAACCAGTGCTAGCACCAGTCAGCTGTGATGTGGAAGAAGATCTAATCCAGGACAAGGCAGAGAAGGGAAGAAGACAAGGAGAAAACAAGTGGACAGTAGTGGAAACTGGTAAGAGCTTGATGTGAGAGGGAAAAATCTGGAACAGTCATGAGAAAATTCTTCCAAATGGCTGGGAGTTGTCATTCCCTCCTAAGGGGCCCATGATAAAGGAACTGTGTGTAAGGACAGCACTCAGCCTGGCTTCCACCATGCAGAATCAGCTTTTAGAAGAAATTCTCTTTCAGGCTTGGGAGAGAGAACTTGCCAGCCTCCCTGCCCAAGCCTGACACTAGGACCTGATTCCCTGGCTCACAGGGAGGCTGCCGAATAAATAGGGAATACTTGCTCCATCACCTGAGCAATGAGGCTTCCCAGCAGGCTGAGCAATTGCTCTCAATCCTGACATACCAAGCCAATTGCTAACCATCCCTCGTCATGAAAGTTGTAACACTGCACATTTGGGATGCTGGATAATCACATGTTCTCTCTCCCTTTTATTCCCTCTTTCACTTATCCATGTCAATATTTCATTGAGTTAAAGCAGTTACTCTATTCTCGTTCACCTTTTCCCCCTTGCCACCAGTCTGATTTTACTAAAATGACTTATTTGTTAATTTCAGTAGAGTCTTCCCCCACTCTGAAGCCAGACAAGAAAGAGAAGAGTTTAATTTAGAAAGATTTAAAATTTCTGAAATAGATGACAGCTAAGACTGGCATGTTAAATCATTCAACTTCACAAACACCGTACTCTCATTTAGGCTTGACAGATGTAAATGCCAGCCAGGTACTACCTAGTAATAATGCTATCTTTACTTAAATTAAACAAATACATAATACAAAATCTTTTTCAAGTGCATTGGCCATCTGCAGAAGACTGGATCTCTAGCTGGTTTTTTTCCCCCAGTTTTTCATTTATGTCATGTACAGTGGTGGGAGGACAGGCTTAACACTTTCTTCAGGTTAAATAACTAAGAGATCATCAAATGCTCCTAAATCATGTCACAAGTTCTGCCAGTGTCCTGTCCTGGATAACATATATTTTTTTATGCAACCATGAATCAAAAATACTGACTAGGCCTGCAGTAACTGCAGTGATGAGATAGCAGGATAAGGGCAATCTATAAGAAAGCCAGTCTTCACAAATGTGTGCAGTACAAAAATGCCTACCAAACAAAATAAGAAACTGAAGGATTTTATCCATTTAGAAACCAGGAAAAAACACATTCAACACCAGATTGAAACTCAAACTGAACAGGAGGTTTCAAACCAATTGCCAGGTCCACCAAGAAGCAACACCTTCTGCTCCACATAGCAGACTCCTGGTTATATTGGCAGGTGAAGAGAGATCTGCTTCGGGCATGGCACTGAGGTCATGGCTCCAGTTTACTGAAGGTCACTCTGAATACAATATACTCCAGAGACTTGGCTTATCTCAGCTGAAAATTGCAGGGGGTGGAAGGATGGGATGGTGATAGGCTTCAAATAAAAAATCTTTGAGGTTTTTCACTAAAATAAGATTTTCTATCAGAATAATTCCCAGCTGCAGTCTGAGTCTCAGCGGCTGCCCCTTGCTCACAAGGTGATTCACTCAAACAAGAGGCTTACAGACCATGGTATTTTCTTGTTCAGTGTGTGAATGCCAAGCAAATACTCAGTCAAAACTGGTTGTTTTAGAGGTGGGAAATTGGATTATTGCAGTGCTCACCACTTTGTGGATGATGCCTTGCAGTGGGAGGAGGGAATGGGAGCTTGTGAATAATGCCTTACACTGGGAGGAGGGAACAGAGCCTCTTCTCATTTTTATACTATCCAGGCAAAGAAACACTCAAAAATACAGGGACAAGGGATTCAACAGTGAAAAACCAGGCAGCACTTTCTGTCTGACACACGGGGTTCCAGCTACTGTGACAGTCCACAGGCTGAAGGAGGAAATCTTGGATATCCACCCTGAGGGCCCCAGGATTTGCAGGATCTGAGCCCTTCTGTGCCAGGCACTGTGCAGCTTACAATAGCATATGTAAAATCAGCCCATACCCTAAACGACCCATAAAGTGTTTAAGATGCTCTAATGAAGTAGCAAGAGGGGGAAGGGGAAAGACAGGTCAGTATCTTGGGTATCCTGTCTGGAGTGAGACTGTTCCACCCAGTCACCCTCACATCAAAACCTTTATTTCCCACCTTTCTCCCTTCTTTAGACCCATGTCCCAGGTGAAACCAGTTAGCCTGTTTAAGGCTGATAAGGAGACCTTTTCCCCACCATATCAGATCAATCAAGGTGCTTTGGAGAGAGAAAACAGATCCCCAGGTCTGCGCCCAATTTTCATTCTGATTCTCCCTGTACAACCTCCTCTGAAAAAAAATCTTGGGGTTTGGTGTACGTAAATTCTTCCTTAAAAAAGCCAAGGACCTCAGAATGTGTCCTAGGGATGACAGAAACTTGTGGCATATACAAGTGGGCAGATCCAGTTCTCTGTCTTTAGCTTTGTCTGCAGCTGTACAGCTTAAATAGAACTGTTCAAGCTCCTTCTCAAGGTGTATGCTGACAATGATGGCTGAGCTCAACTCTTGTTAATTACATGATTTACTGGTGGAATGTCCCAATGTTTCATACATCTCCCAGAAAAACCTTAGGAAGAAAACAAGACACTTGCTTTCTCCACTTTCTTATTAATCCAAATTGGTGCTTTGCTGAGGTGGTTCAGCTCTGCTGCTCTGTGGGTAAGAGAAACTCTTGTAAAGGGACAGAAAGAGGCTTGATGTGTCCTGAACTGCAGGTAGTTTCCACACTACCAAGCACAGCCAAAAACCTTGGGGGCAGCCATTAGGATGACAGCAGGTTTATGCCTACAGCAAGCTGTGGCAGCTCCATCCCAGGAGCCTCAGAGAAGCCAAGACTGAGCCAATACAAAAACCTGCTCAAGAGAAATGTTTCTCAGAGCAGCAGCTCCAGTGCTGTGAGCTCCACAGGGGCAAGTAGGGCAGTGACCAAATCCAAAATCCCCTGCATGACCCATCCAAATGTCCTGCTGGGACAGGTCCTGAGGATGTGTAATCTCTGGTGAGTTGCTGAGAGTCTTCTGTCTGTTTAGCCCCTTGTGAGACTGATACTCATCCCTGATAGCTCTGATATTCATCCCTGCCCAGGAGGTGCTTGTATACTGGTAGGGCAAGACCTGAGCTAGCAGGAGCACTGAGTATCTAGCAAAATTATGGCTGTAGCAAGTAAGAGCAAATGTTAGTGTGCTAGACACTATACATAAATATCTTTGATAAAAACTTCTCAAAATATAGTTGTAAAATTGTATATAGGACAATAAATACCTAGAATACCAAATTCTGCACTTGAGTTCCCCTTAGACTGCTGAACTGTGTCAGCTCCACTGTGTTTCAGACACACTCAGATGCAAGATCAGGCTGGGATGTTTCCCTCCTACTTGGCAGTGTAGCCTATCCTCCGGGAAGAGTTCAGAGAGAGGTATTCCTCGCTGCAGGGAAAACAGCAGCACATTTTAAACCTACCTCTAAATAACCCTGACAGTCTTTCTGAAAAAAAGGATTTGGTTTTCTTTGGCAGCAACATCTTCTGCACACCCAGATGCCTTCTGCGCACACCCCAGCAGGCTCAGCCCAGCCCTAAATCTGTCAGGGTCTCTGACAGAAGCAAACACCAAAAAACAGCCCTTCACTTCTCCTGGAGATGCACAGAAAAATCCCTTCCTCTCTGCGATGCAAATTCCAGTTCTCTCCACACCTTTCACATGCCCTCCTCTCCGCTACCATCCCTGAGCTCAGCTGCCACCAAATCTGACTGATGAAAGGTGGCAGCTCTATTATATTAATTCCCTCCAGAAAACAGAAAAAAAGCCTTACATGCTTTTCATATCAAACACATAACACATTCCAGAGTTTCTCTGCATGCTCTGGCGTCTCTTCTGCACGAAACGTGGCCGTCGAGGGGAGTGCTCCCTAGTGCTCTTGTCAAACAAATGGCAGATTTTCACTTATTGCTATTTTCATATTAGGCACACATGCAAGATTAAGTATGTTCATGCTATCTTTGGCTGATCCAGCATGATAGCTGCCTGCAGCTGCTCTGGTCTAATGGACCCAAGCCCTGTCTGTTTGGCCTGAAAGGTGTGTTTGTAGAAGACAGCCTTAGTGCTCTAGTACATGAACTCACACCAAAGGCTCAGTCTTAATAGAAAATTAAGAAAAGACAGACCCCAAATTTTACCTAAGTAGGAATCTTTTATATACAAATTGTCACACTGCATAAACTCAAATTAAAACACCTCCTGTAATTGCATCTTCATTTTAATGACAGCCTGCTTTCATCCTCATGATCCTCTGCCCATTGTAGCACTATGGATGGTTTTCACAGCTTAAACACTGTCTTGATATCAGGTAATTGCACCAACCTGTGAAAAGTTTCTCCACATGACACTAATTACCAGCAAACACTATCATTTTATCACTTGTATCTCTGGTCTTTTTCTTTACTTGCCTTTTACAAAGCCTGTGCTACGGCTTGTCCCAATACTGTGCCCTGAATGTTTGCAAAACCCCTTTACCACCTGATTAACCACAAGGAAAGGATCTGGACCAAAAACCCATTTTACCTGATAAGAAGTTTGTTTATTGACAACCTTCACAATTTATTCAAGCCAAAACACAGTGAGGAAGACAATTGTCTCTAGTGTCTTTAGGATTTAGTGCTTTCCCCACACTACATTTGCTTCCTGAGCAAGGCAGCTCACTCACACCCCCCCCACACACCACCCCAGCCTGAGTCTTTCTTGGAGGGCATCCTCAAGCTCAGAGCCATCTTTTCAGCATCTTCCCCAAGTTTCTGACCAGGCCCTCTGTCTCCAGAACAAGCTCAGCCCCAGCAGAAGCGAAGCAAATGTCCCCAGGACACCCAACCCACGTCAGAAAACTGGCCCAGGCAGCTGGCTTTGTAATGAGCACAAATCAGTCAGAAAAGCTGAAAACACTTGAGCGTTGTCTTCTCCACCCGTGTATAAAGGAAGGAGCAAAGCTCCCAGACTCTGGTCACAGCCTGAGGACTCGGAGGCACAGCGGGTCCCAGACGAGCCCCAGCGAACACAAGGCAGCAGGATACGGAAACTTCCCTTGGCAGCCAGACATGCCTTTTACAAAAGCAGGGGAACTAACTGCACTTTGCCACTCCTCAGTTTTGGGCCAGTTCCCAAAGGCTCTTTGTGCTGCGCCGGGCGGAGGAAGCCGACCACCCCGAGGAACAAAGGGCTGGGGACAGCCCCGGCTTCGGGCTGGTGCCGCTCTCCTTGGCAGCAGATCTTCCCTGAAAATCCCTACCCAGCCTTTTCCTTTAAGACTTTGTCCAAAATCCTCTGCAGTTTAGGGACTGCACACCATTCAATGGCCTTGGAGCCAGACCCTCCTTTGCATTACTCTACTGGCCACAGCAGTAGGGAATGGCTTTACAGCAGTTCCTGGGAAACAGAGAGGAAAAGCGATGGGTGGCCAGACATGCATCACCTCCTTCACACAGTTTTGTGCTACAGGGTCCAACCCTGCTGCTGCATGTAGGAGTCGGACTCTGACAGCAGAGGATTATTTTGAAATCTAACAATGAAAGACTGTTCTTCTCGTTACAAAGTGAAAAAGAAAGTGAGAGAAGGAAAGTCTCTTCTGCAGGAGTTTCTCAGGCATGAGAGAGAACATGAACAGGTTTTGCAGGAGCAAGAGGGGAATTGGGGTCACCCTGTTACTCTCACACCATGTTTTGCCATGGAGAACAGCTGCACATTTAAAGGGTGATTAAAGTAGATGCACATGCAGACACACATATTTATTCCTGCTCCTTGGGGCACTGCAGCCTCAAGTCCCACAGAGGGGTGTCCTTCTCTCCCATCGTGGCCCCCACACCCAGATGGGCTAGTCTGGGGAGCTTCACAGGTCCCCAGGCACACAGGAAAGTAGGGCTCACCAAAATGTGCAGTGTCTCTCTCTCTCTCTTTGTGTCGGACTGCATCTCTAGCTTCCCCTCCTCAGGACACCTCCCAGCCCACCAAAGTAGTCTTTTGACTGTGACAATGAGACAAAAACCTAGCAAAGGACAAGGGAAGCTCATTAAGTTGTTTTTACAGCAAGGAAAGACCCTCCCAATTAACTTCACATGGCCAAAATGGACAGTCAAAGAACAGCCTTCAACCATTAGCACTGTCTGCTGGCCTCAGAGGAGTGAGAAAATCTCAAAGCTTTTGGATGACAAACTGGAACATAACTGGAACATCTGCATCTAAACTGAGCACAGGAGGCAGTGTGGGTGAGCAGAGGACACAGAAGCACTTGGGGACAAATGCTTTGTGCCATGGCTGCAACACTGATGCACCACACAGCAGGGCAGTGTGTATACAGTGGATTGCTGGAAGCTGGGAGTGACCTCAGCTGGGGCAGGTATTCATGTGAATTTACTGGTTCAGGAAATTCATCCACCGGTGGGTTTACTGAGGAAGAAGGTACCACACACTCAGGTCATCCAAACCTATCATACAGCCCACTTCTTTGTCAGGCTGATGTAGGACCACCTATCCTACCAAACCCAAACCTAAAAACCATGGGAAAAAGTTTATTGACTGCCACAAAAGCAGTAGGCTAGTAAAGTCATGCACTAAGGCCAGTGCACTTGGCATTTGGGAGGTTATTTCCCTGCAGATGGGGAGATGTGGCTCTGCTGGGGATGGGGATTTTCTCCCTGTCACCCTCCCTCCTGTCCCAGGCCACACAGTCACACCAGGCAGTGACAACAGAGGGGTGAGATTTTGCAGCCCTCTCTGGGAAACCTGGATCTGATGTATTCAGTGTATCCTCTCTGTTTTCTATGCTAGGTATGTGGCATTAGTCTGTATTAGGAGTAGCAGTCCAGCCGCTGACGTGGAACAAGTGGGGAAGACCAGGATGGTGGTTTTTCCACAGCTGAGAGATCCCACATGCCTGAGGAATTTCCCTCTCTGGCTCTATTAGTAGCAGCAGGAGTGAGTGATGGGGGCAAACCTGTTATCACATTACAGTCTGAGGTGCCTGTGCTCCACTCCCAGCTTTCCCAGTGGATGAGAAGCATAAACACCTCTCCCTCACACCCCATGCCCCAGCACATGGAGAGCAGCTCCACCGTGGAGGTGGCCAAGGAGACAGTGCAGCACGGTTTGTGTTTCCTGCCAAGGGAGTGCAGGGACAATCCAGCACATTGAAAAATTATCTGAGGGGCTGAGCTTCAAACTCCCCCTGCTCTGTCTCTATCAACTCATTCCTCATCCAGCTGCTATGAAAATACTCCTGGAGTGCTCAGAGGTTATGTACTATGGCTTGGCCGTTTGCCAGTTCAGTGAAGCTTTTTATTTTTTTAATATCAAGGCCTTAAAACTCCTGGTAGAACTGGGTCCTACAGCACAAACCTTCATTGCTTCCTGCTGCCAAAACCTTCTGGCTGCCAAAATATTGCATCAGCCATCACAATAGCCTGGCACCAACTAAAGAAAGACAGCATCTCCTTGTGCTCAGCTCATAGCACAGATGTCAAAGTCATTGATGGCTTGAGCTGCTTGGAGATTTTGGGATGAGACTAAAGTTTTGTCAAAACATTCAAGTTCCCTGGAATGGGAATTGTTTTATTCAAAGCCTCTCCAGTCTGATAAACATTAGCTTGGTGCAAGGCAGAGGTTTCCAGTAGGTCAGCAATGAGAACTGGGACCAGTTCAAAAGCAGGTGATGAATGCAGGCAAAAGTGCAGGGCCCCAAACAGCTGTATAATGTCATTGCAATGTTGGCCACCATCCTGATAACAAAGCTGCTTTCACTGAGCAGCTGCATGGTCTAGGGACATCCACTTTGCCAGAAAAATGGAAATATTTTACTAACGTTCATAGTGAGATCAAAAGCAGACATACAGAAACCAACATTTCTGGCCAAAGAGACAGCCTAGTTTCCAGACAACTGTCGTCAAGATCTTAGATGCAACTCTCTGCCTCTAGTCTCCTTGCATTCCCTACATCCTCACTCAGACAGCTCACCTTTCTGAGGATTAATTTTCCTTTGGCTTCCATGCTACTCTTCTGTTCTGTTTCTACTCATACCTCTCCCACAATCTCTCTGAAGATCCTCCTCACCTCCCTTGTCTCCTGATGAGAGCACCCTTCTCTCAACACCGCCTTCTCCCATGGCGTCCAAAACCACTCCCATCCCAGACACAAGTCCAGCCATCCCATCCATGCAGGTGTCTCCTGCTTCAACCCTGACTCCAGACTGCTCAAACAAAGCCATGCACTGTCCTTCAGCTGTGAGTTTAGACCACATCACTGAGACAGACTCAAGCCTCCCTCTTCTTTCCACATCAGAGCCAGCGAGGTTGCCCTTTGACATGCCAGGGCTGACTTACAAGATGGATCCTGGGCACTGTGTGACTAACACCAGCACTATTATTTAGTTAAAAATAGATGACAGAGATGCTTATGCTAGCTCTTTATAACCTTGTGTAGTTATCTGCGAGAAATGTATCATTTTAAGAAACTTTCCCAGCTGACATGAATAGAGGTTTGTTTGGAGGGTATTTTAGGGGAAAACCCTCCCAATCAAGGCCTGGGCTCTGGCCAAACCCTGGCCTTGGCTGGTCGGGAAGTGTGCCATCAAATCCAGGTGTTTCTGGGCTAAAAATATAACCAAGTCACTTTGACTTGCTGATTTGGGCCTATAAAAGCTGGACCCACTTTTGGGACGAATTTGGAGACCTCACCCATGGGTGGACACACTACATAGGATTTTCCCAATTGCCAGGAAAGTTTCTCCACACCTCACTGCTAAACAGGGCTCCCCAGAGACTGCAGACTCTGGATGATGATAAAGTGTTCAGGCAATTGGTGATGTGTCTTTCTCAATCACTATCCTTTCTCTTGTATAGTAATGATTAGGTGCATTACCTTGCTTATTTTTGCTTGCTGCTAAAGCCACGCTCATAGTTTTATTGGATGTATCTTTTTACTTTTGTGTTGCCTTAATATTCATAGTAAAATTAGCTTAAAGACTCTCAATCCTTCAAAAGTTTCTGCTAAGGTGCCACCACAGTCTACACTGCTGGCTGGCACCATGGCACTGTTTTCTTCTGCTGTCTCATCTGTCTGTCCCCACCTGCTGTTGCTAACCCTGTATTTAGACTGCAGACTCTGAACTGCACCTGACACCACCAAGTCCTGACTGAGTTAGGAAAAACAACTGATAATAACATGTATGATAATACACCTATCCTGACTAGTGGACCTAATTCAGTTTTTGGAAAAGCTTTAAGGCACCTCATATTTTATCAGTTGCATTCACTCCCTAAAGCATTTTATCTGGAACACACCACTGTTGTCCATTTCTCTGGTCCCAGTGCAGCTTTCTGGAGCCCATCAGCAGCAGTACCACAGCAAAAACAGGGGCCATACTCATCTGCACTGCACTCAAAGCATGGAGAGGCAAAGAACCTGTATCCCATTCAGCAGTTCCCAAGCATCCAAGAAAGTTCCTACATGGGAATCCAGCCAGCTGCCTTGTCCTGCTTGAGAAAGGTGTTATTGACCTACAGCTAAAGTAACGTTTTATGGGCTTTGATGGTGTGCTGGGCATGGAGTTTCATGAGTCATCCCACTTGCAGCATTGTCATTCCTAGGCAGGAAATCATTCGGACACTGCTTTAGGCTGTGTCCAAAACACTGTTGCTCGTATTTATGATGCACAGCATGTTAGTACCACAACATCAGGCATTTTTCAATGCACACAAAATTGAGCAGAGACCAAACTCTAAACTGGTTTTGTTTAGGGTTGGCACTAGATCCGATTTTGATCTTGCCCAGCTGTCCAAGCTCAGGATTGACCAGTGGCTGTCTCTCATTTTGGGCCCAGGAAGACCAGAGGTAGCTGTTTGTTCTGTTTTACATGGCCAGCCCAGCTCCTTCTTGCTCCATACTCACACCATCAGACATTGCCAGTTTGGCTTCTGTGGGACCCACAGTGGCAGAAATTGGTCTGGCGGATCATTGGGGATGGCTGTAAGGGCTACACTGTGCCGAGGTCTCTGCTCCTCATGGGAACAAACCCACAGGCACTGCAGTGCTGAGCTGCACCAGACAGAGCATTTTTCCTTCTGAGCAGGTCCTGGCCTTCAGCATGCCCCATCTATCCCACTTCCAGGACCAGGCTAATGTTGCTGTGCAGTTCTGTGCCAAGCAGCTGTGTCATCCTGCTCAAAGGCACCTGGTGAGTTCTTTTTGTCTGATGCTGACGTGCTCTCAGCCAGCTACAGCCATGATCCTGCCTGGAAGGGCTTTCAATGCCATCAGTCAGACAAGGAAATATGAATTTGGGTCACCTCTGCCTACATTTTTTTTCCCCATCCTAAATGCCTTTCTTCTCTCCCTTTCTCAGTCCCAAGGACTCTTGCTCCTTGTTATTTTAGCAAGACAGGGAGTGCTGGAGCTGCCAAGCTGGGTACGTACCTTGGCTACATCCTGACCTTGTGCTGGAACAAAACTTATTTACCCAACTTCCTACAACACCCATATTTCCACCAGAAAAAGCCATCCAGACGTGGAAAATTGGTTTACAAGCCCAAAAACCAAGTTTGTTTCCTGTGCAGGGTAGTTTGTCTTAGCTCTAACAGGGCGCCTGCTAGACCACAACAGAATGACAGTAAAAGCTGTGCCCTTAGAGTCGCCAGCAACCATTGCCTCCAGCAAATCAAGACAGACTTGTACCAGAAATAAATAAATAAATACTGCCAAAAGACACATTAACCTGCTTCTAATTGGGAGAGCTGCAGAATGGAAAAAACTTGTGAGAAGCATTAGAAGTAAAGCAGGGCAGAACAAATGCCTTCTCCAGACACATTCTGGAATTCTGCTAATAAGGAACCCATGTCATTGTACAAGAAGAGAGTCTCTGTCATGTTATTCCCCAGCACCTGAAGCACAGAACAGCAAAGGGCCTCCTGTATAAGCAACAACTCTGCCCAGATCATTTTTAGATCATGAAGTTGTTGCTACTTCTGAGGCTGTACTTCAAAGCAGCCAGGACAAACAAGGTTCACTCAAATGTACGTGAAGAGAAGGTAAACTGCCTAGGAAGCCAAAAATAAAGTCCAGGGAAAGGAAAATATTTTATGAGTTTTCTTGTAAAAAGAAACTTGCATGGATGGAGGAAGCAATCTGGTACTTAGCTGAAAGGCAGCACCAGATAGAAAAAGTCCCATAAAGATGTCACTCGAAGAGAAACTGGACTCCAGAAGACAGATAAATCACCTCAGAGAAATGAGCTGGGGTGCAAACAAACAGGCAGTGTCACTGAAAGAAGATCAGCATTTGAGTGGGAAAGCAAAAGGCCCTTCACTCCTCAGGCCTCCAGACAAGAGCAGAATGTGCAGCCAGCTCATGAGCAGGGGAGATGACCATGACCAGGCTCAGGGACACTAAGAGCAGGGTCCACATGTATTTCCATATCTGAGGAAAACTCACTGCTGTAATTGATGGGACCCAAAACCTGACAGTGACAACCTGGTGGGTGTGCAAAGAGAGGGCCCAGAGCATCCTTTGGGTTTCACAGTAAACAGACAAAGGAAACACTGCACAAGAGCCTCCATCTAGCTCAGAAAATACCCACAGCTGGCAACACGGCTTCTCCACCAGGACACACCGAGATGACCCTTTTTCAAAATATTGTCAACATGCATCAGCAGCTGTTCAGATCCCTGAGGCCTTCTGCAAACAAATTAAGGCTGGACAAAGCATGAAAGGTAGATCTCCAACCTCCCATCTGCACACCAATAGTCCATCTAATAGTTTCTGCCACATCCAGATAGCATCTCCCCTTTATCAGGTTTTGCCTCTGTTTCCCCTTTTTGCTGGAAAAGGGAGGAAATTCAGCCTGTCTCCACTACTCTGAAGTTGACTTTCAGAAATACAATAGTTTTGTCTCAAATCTCCTCAGTGTATTATATCAATTCACCTCCACTGCCATAAACTGTGTGAATAGACCTTGGTGTGTGGGAGACAGACAAATACAGAGGGAGCAATTCTCAGGCTATGAAAGGAAAAGGGTTGGAAAGCTCCCAAAAAAAGGTCTCAGGCAGGTCAACACAGGAGGCTCAGCTCTGCACCATTATGGGAGGAAGCAGCTTCATGTTACTGGTAGGTGAGGTGTGTGAAAGAACAATAAAACGCTTCAGTTGTGGGACACTTCAGGTTACACTTGGACGTTTCATGTCGCACCTCAATTAGCACACGTCAGAAGTGACATTTGCAATGGCAGCAATGCCACTGAGCTGCTGCAACAAAAGCACAGGGTTTTATTACACAGGGTTTTATGATGCTCTCGCTTACAGAGAGGCCCCTTTACGCCTGTCTGGCACTGGAGAATGGCCTTACAGTGGGCACAAACAACATCACATTCATCTTCATGCCCTCCACACTGGCAGAGGGCTGCAAAGGGGCCCTGCAGCAAAAACAAGAACTCAGTCCAACCTATTGTCTTAAGGAATTATATAGCCTAAATCACCACAGTATGTATTTTCTTCCACAAAAAATTAGGTTCAGAGGACAGTTTCACAAGGAACACAACTTCAGTATGTATAAGATGCTGTGTCAGTTTTCTCATTGGGTCATCACAAAAATTTCCATCCTGTTAGGCAGCTTTGCTTTGTTAGCATTATTTTAGCATTGCTGATGAATCCATGGAGCACCTTCCAGATGTGCAGCTCAGTATTTCAGTTTAGGGGCATCAGCATAACTGGACTCTCCTTTTCCAGGTGAACTTGTCTTTCTCCAAATTCAGAAAAATAAAATACATATATATAAATAAATGCAGTAGCCTTCCCTGAGCTTAGGGCATCTCAGATCTAGGTTACTGCTGAAAAAGAAGTCATATTAATTCTATTTTCCAAGAAACTTTAGTAGGAGCCCAGTCTTCCGCCACCAGCCCCATGCTGCCCTTCCTTCCAGGCTGCACAGCCTGTTTATGAGTAAGGCATATTGCTGCATGCAGAGGAAATGTTTTTAGCTTAGCTCCACCTCCCTCCACACACTCCTGCACCCCCAGCAATGCTGCTGCCAGACTCTGCATTCAGATCCATGAGGATACCAAGAGCAGGATGGGGTGCACACCGTCTGGCTCTGGCAGCGCCCTGAACGCCGCAGGTTCTCACCAAGGCTGGGCAGCGTGTGCTCAGGAATTGGGTTAGCATTGATCGGGGCGAGCTGGCGGGAGCATCCTTTGCTTTACCCATAGACAGGCTGGTCACATGAGGAACAGCTGGAGTGCACACAGAGCCTTCTTTAATTAAAGTGCTACTAGCCATTTTTCTGGCAGCGCTCCCAGAAAAGCAATAAAATGGCAGCAGGGAAAACAAATACTACATAACACACTTCCACTCTCCTTTATGTTCCCAAGTCCCCCTTCTCCCCCAAGCCTAATCTCCTTACTTTCTTTCTCTTTTTTTAATTTTTATTTCAGTTAATAATCATTCCTCATTTGTGACAGGCTGGGAAAGGAAAAGGTCAAGAGGGAAGAAAAAAAGGGTCAGGAGAATTGAAGCAGCCATTCACGATTAAACATGTGGAACAATGTACCTGCTTATTAGGACATCTCCCGCTCCGAGAAAACATCTGCAGAGCGCACACACCTTTTTCGGAGACGTGAGCACACACCTCACAGGAGCATAACAGCATTCATGTGCCAGTCGTTATGGAAACATTTTCTTTCCCCCCCCCCCCCCCACCCGCTTTCTCCCTCGGATCTGCTGCTTAAAAAAGCTTGGGATTGTCAACACACCAATAGCTGCTGTCTTATCCCAAATTAGCCGAAGTTCACTGTGTTTCTCCAACCTTTGCCCCCCACTGGAGGAGCCCAGGGAGGCAGAGCAGTGCCTGTCCTGCAGCACATGGACATTTCACAGATGGATCTGTTCCCAGCAAGAAACCTGTGAAAGGATAATAATAGCCACGATGCTATTTTTGTTGTTGCTGTTGTATTTTTGGGCTCCCTCCAGTGCGGGGCACGGAAAGAAAAACACAGGGACACACAGAACAAAAATATGAAAGCAAAGACAGGTACACGCTGCTCCCACGGTACAGGAAATGCATAATCATCTTCTGAAGGGGAGCAAGGTTATCAGGGACAGAGGTGCTGAAACACAACGGGTGTTCTGCTCCAGGAAAGCACCTTGGAGTTGAGAGAAACCAGGAGGTAACCCAGTTCATGAAGTTTAACCAGAGTGCAGTGGGACATGGGGTGTGAGAGTCAATCCTCTCTGAACGCGAGGAGGGAAGCTGGACCTAAATGAAAAGCCAGTCCCAAATCCTCAAACCCGAAGCCCACAGTGGAGCTGATCTGAAACAGAGAATGTCGGAAATCTGGATTTGAGGTTTTCAGCTTGAGCCCATCTCTGTGTCTGAGATTTACAGTTTGACATGTTTATATTAAAACAAGATGGCTATAAATACAGTATATTTGTCTCCCAGTAGATTCTAAGGAGAGGAATGTTTAAAAGCACTCAGCAGGGGACTAGCACAGCTCCTAGTGAATTTAATTATAAACTCTCCCTGCTTTTGCTCCAACTAGTTTAGGCTGGGAGTAGTTAGACTGCTTTTGAAAATCCCGCTTTATTTTTGTATAGCTGCAAATCATCTATATTTATATAGCTGGATGTGCATCATAAGAACATACACAAGAACGTATTTTTATTAACACAAATCAGGAATTTTCCATGCAGAAATTTTTTTTTAATTTAGGGGGTAAGGAACAGAGGACAACATTAATTCAGTGCATGGGGGGAAAACCAGCAGTTTTGACAAAGGAAATTGATATTGTGAATAACCAGAGATTTCACTTTTTCTCAGCTGAGCCTGAACCATCAGCTCTCAGAACTGCTGGCATGCCCTCTGGTGCTGTGGAGGGAGGGATGGACCTATTCTCTGCCACGGGCTGGGATTTCTGGCCAGACCACATGCCCAGTCATGCACAAGTCTCATTACTGCTTTAAAAGCAGCCTGGTATCATTTCTGAATAAAAGCAACACTGCTATTAACTTATTGGGCAACACTGGCCTACTTAAGAGTTTTATCAGATCTGTCTGATGATCCATGGCAGGGACAAGAACCTCTTGCAAAATTTTATCTGTGGCCATGTAATCCTGTGTGATTATTTTTCTCATTGTCTGAGCAGAATTATTTTGTCTCATAAGCATTTCTGGCATTTCACTCTGCACAGAATGAACCAATTTTAAAAATGGAAAAGGGTGGAAGGCAAAAAAGCTATTGTTGATGTACAGAGCCTTTAATTATAATACTTTACCTTTGGAGAAAACTATTTTTCATTAACTGAGCGGGTAGTGGTATATGATGGTGATTAACTTTAATGGAGCTGAGACCAAGGTGGGGAAGATAAAGTTACAACTGAGAATCCAGTTTAAGTGTAAAGCCAGCTTCTGTTTGGAGAGGTGTTTGATGGAAAACTGCACTGCTTCTAACTAAATGAGGCTTAAATAGGTGTAATTTTGTATGTATTAAAATTAAGATTCCTTTAGGTATAAACTATGAAAGTTTCCACACAATTACCATTCTTGAGGAGCAGCAGAGAGCACAAACCATAAAGAAAATGCCACTTTTTGATTTAATAAATGAGACCAAACACATGCTTTTCCATTGGGAGTAGGAAATAGAGCCATCAATGAGCTAGGTTTAGCCAAAATAACTGAATAAACTTCAAAACCATTCACCCCAGTGAATTGTGCCTGTTCCAGTCTAAGGCAAATGTTTTTCTTCCTCACCCTGGTTTTCCTGACTTGGCCTGTCTCTCCTCCTGCCTCCTGTGGACCCTCCAGCCCCTCAGCCCTGGAAGGAGACACTGGGCTGTGTATTAGCATGGCCTTTTCACTCCTCTCAGCTCCCTGCATTTTATCCAGAGATTTATCCCAGGGAGGATAAGTGCAAGTGGGAATTTCTCCACTGCAGGCTCATTTGGAGTCAGCCCCCTTGAGCCACACAGTGACCTGCCCTCATCTCTCAAGCACCATGAAACAGAAAAAGGCTATAACTTCATTAACCATTGTCAGCACAGGGAGCAGAATAATGGAATAAAAAGGTGGGAAGATAATAAACAGACACCATCTCACGAGGACGTCTTGACGAGACAAATATCAGACGCCGAACAAAATGCATCCCCTCTTAAGTGGCATTTCTATATTTAACACCGTCTAAAATGTGATAATTTACACTGTCACAACATGTCTCTTAGAAACAGTCCCATTTTATTTGCAGTCAGCCAAAGTCTGGAACTCAAATTCTGACCTCCTTTCTAATAGGGAAAAAAAAAAAAAAAAGGAAAGGAAAGGAAAAAAAGGAATAAAAAATAAAAGGGAAAGCTAACATCTGGCAGAGCTGGGTATTTATTAGACTTTATAAAACTCCATGCTTCTGTTGTACATAAGACAGGCACAAAAGGGGCCCCCAAAGTGTTATTTCCCCACCAGTGTGAAACAAGTGGCTTATTCAGTAAGTTTTCAAAGAACAGAGGCAAATGGATTATCTCAAGGAGAAGTTAAACACAGAGAAATGCACTGTAGCTCACTGTTGGGTTTCACTGCCTGCTGGATGTGGAGGAAGGGGGGAAATCTATAAAATCTATCATCGTGGTGTCCAGCTGAGACTTTACACTTCTCAGGGAAATCTGAGCTGTGAACCACCAACAGCTGCTTTTCTCCCAACTTGTGAAATCACCCACAGAACGAAAGTGTTTTCTTAAGAAATTCTCAAAACACAGCAGAGAAGAGCTCACTAAATCCTGCAGCTCCTGAGGCCAGGTCAGGATGACAAGGTTTTTCCAGCCTAGCTGTGACTGTCAGGCGCAATGAGGTGTGATTTGTGACCAGTGTAGCTGGGCTGGTGAAAGCCCCAGTCCAGGGAGAATTACACAGGCTTTTGCTTGTTTTCCTTCATCCAACTTCACCAAAACACAGGTTTCCTGCTCCAGGGGTGCTTGACCAGTTCCCCACTCCCAGCTTCCCAAGCAGGGGCAGATCCAAGGTAGGAATGAGAGTCCTCTTCACTTTGCACCCTGGCATGGTGCTCCTGGGATCTGCTCCAGTAGGTGTGCCAAACACCTAGATCACACACAACACCAGTGTTTTCTTAGGTCTGTAGGGTAAAAGAAGCACCAATGTTCAGTTGCAAAGTCCAGGCAGTGAGAGCTGGGACCCAAGAGTGACTTTGTACCAAGAGCAGTAATATTCCCACCTAATTCAAAAGGAGAAAAAATGCTCTAAAGTTGGGGTTTTAAGTTATCTTTTGTGTTGCTGAGACTGAGATGTTCCTGATCTCCTCAGGATGAAGGATAAAAGTGAAGGATTCAAGGAGGTTTGTGAGCAGTCCCATGGGGTGTTCAACACAGTACTTGGTCCTAATGCTGTTTATAGGGCACTAAAGTAAGAGATCAGCACCAGAGCAAGGCAGAGCTGCTGGACAGTGGGGGACAAAGTCCAGGCTGACCATGACACGAGTTTCTCAAACTCTGGGGTCAGCTCAGGGAGCTGGGGCTGAGCCCTTTCCTGGCAGAACCCAGCAACTCTATGCAATATCTGAGCTAATTAGTTTTCCTTCTCTACACCAGTGCAATTCTGGCTGCCATTCTCCCAAACAAGCAGGTCCTTAACACAGAGATACCATCAACCAGTTACATCAGTCTGAGGATTTGTTTTTGGCACACCAGTGCAACAGGCTGGAGGAGGTAGACCTGATATGGGAAAAACCAATTTTTTCCAAGTATACAGGGAAGCTGCTAAAAGATCCTGCTTCAGCCAACCTGAAACAGTTTGGGTTGCACTTACTGAGTACTCTTAAATGTATAAATAGTTTCAGGGCATTTGGCACCTTTCACAGATTGAGAGACACAGCTGATGTCTCTTCTGGTGCAGCATCTCAGGCATTAATCTCAGTTCAAATCACAACCCTGTTGAATTCAAAGTCTTTCCCCTCCAAAAATAGTCTAATCATGCAGCTATAGGGCACATCCAGGGGTGGGCACACCAGGCTGTCCCCACATATGGTGATCAGAATTTCTTTCCTGAGCTTTGACTCACCAGACAGAGAGATGATGTGCCTTTTCACCCTTCTACCTATTCATGTTTCACACAAACAGCAGGAGAGAGGGAAATCAGCCTGATTCCAAGGCATCTTTGTGGAGGGATGTGTACTGAGACCCGAGTCCTCATCCCAGGGTATGGTCAGAAAGGAGAAGGTCATGACAGGTATTAGTATCTGTGTGTCCCACCTTTCACTCTTATTTATAGGACTCTTTTTCTGGTCAAACAAAGCAGCCATTTAACCCCGAAACACCTTTTTTTCTTTCATTTTGCAAATCCCAAACTGGTCAATTTGGGGCCAATGTAAGTAATTACAATAATTGCTTTAATGTTGAGCTATTCACCCAACCTAAAGCAATTTATTCATTCAGCCTATTCCCCTTCACCTCAGACTCCAGGTTTTATAGCACCCAGCAGGGGTGACACCCAGCCCAGGGTGTCTCTACAGTGTCCTACCACCCCTGAGGATGGTTCCCACAGCAGGCACAGAGCATCCGTGCTCTGCATCAGGTCCTCTCAAAAATCCAAAGAAAAAGACCAAAATAGCACCCCCAGTCATTGTCTTACTTTGTCTGCAGCAGAGATGTGCCAGTTACCTAATGGCATCAAATTAACAAATGAACAGGTCTGGTAGACCAATTAGCAGAGAGTGCAAGCAATTTTCAAACAGGCTGCAATTGTCAGCTAATGACCTTGGAAAAAGCTTTTATTTTTTTGGCTCACTCAGAAAAGTCCATATTAAAATTGTTGATAGCTGCTGAGTGTCACTTTTTCGGCTTTCACATCATGGAACTGAGCTGGGTAAAAAAAAAACAATTAAAGAAAGGGGAGGCCGAGTAGGTGTAATTCAAGCAGCATCTCACTGCCTTGCCAGTCATTTAAGAGCACTGCATCTTTGCTCAGCAGGCATATCAGCTCCTCTCTGGGGCCATTAACTTCTCAACACCCAGTAATGCACCATGCACCTGCTGGAGTGACCACAGGACGAGCTGAAAGATCATCTCAGCTGCACCCTGCTCTTCCAGACGTCACTGGGGCTCTCCTTAGTGAAAGGCAGCTGCCTTCTTATGCTTCTCAAGGAACAGAAACACTGCTGCCTCTCCTATTTTTTAAATAAAACCGAGCCAGTGTGTGACCCACAGAAAACTGTCCAACCCCATCCAGGAGTGAATAACTTGTGTGTGCCAAGGGTTAGTTACACCTCAGTGTAACTCTCCCAGGAGAGCATGGTGCTGAACAGAAAGTGGGATAAGATAGATTTCTGCATACCAGAGCATATTCTTTGGGACCATGTCAGTGTGTCACACCCTTCTCCAGCTGGCCCCTTCCCAGGAGCTGCCATCAGTCCTGGACCAGCCAAAGCATTAACAGCCAGGATCACAGGAGCCCTCTGGGTGAAGGTTTCCTCACCCAGAGGAAGCTGCCATGGCTCTGTTGAAGCCAGCTGAGTCCCAGTGGTTTGCAACATGGAAGGGATGTGACCTCATGGGGCAGGAAAATCCTGAGCACCCAGAGCATGCAGGTTTTTGTCCTCATTCACGTCCCTCCAATGCAAAACCTCAGTAAGATGGCCAGAAACCTAGACCATTTTTTGGTTGGCTTGGAACTCCCCAAACCCTTCCTCTGACAACTGGAGTCCATGATTCCCAGGGAGGTGCCCCTAAACAAGAGGTTCAGAGAGGGAACAAAATAGTCCAGGGGAGCAGAACCACTGCTGGTTATTTTTCTTATGTGCCTTCCATTCCTTTGCACCCATAATACTTCAGGTGCTCCCCTCTCTACCACCCAACTCTGCCACACCTGCCAAGGTCATGCTGGAGTCTCTGGTGGTGATCCCCCAAGGGCTTCCTCCTGCTGCCAGCTCCACAAAACTCCCAAGAGGGGAGTGTCTTTGAGACCTCTATCCCTCTGTCAGCTGTGGTTGGAATCAACTGAGGGGCTCACCCTTATTAAAGGTCAAGAGGAAGATAGAGAGGCTGTAGGTGGATAACTCCTGCAATTGCATGTGCCTTTTTCCCTTAGGAAAGCAGGTTAAAGATGCAGTGGAAGGGATTAAATTCTCTGAAAACACTTCAGAACACGCTTTTCTAAGAAATATACTGTATATCCACAACTCCTCACAGGAAAGAGCAAGATGAAAAGATTTTAAATGGTAATTTGCCTAGGAGGAGCAAATTATGAATTACTTCTGGCTCAGATGCTCCTGAGTAAGGGATCAGACCAAAATGAGCCTGACAAAGCCTTTGTAATTTCTCCTTACTATGAGGTAGTAATAGCATCATCTGTCCTGCAGCATCAGGGTCACAGATGATTGTGTAAATCAATAAAGTAGACAAGCATCTTTCATCTGAATCAGCTACTCTGTGCTGTTTATTTGGTACCACAATGACTCAGAAACCTTAATTCCCATTTTGTTGTTACACCTGGTCCAAGACCTCTGTAAGCTCCTGTGCCTCAGTTTCCCCACTATAAAATGGGGATATTGGTGTCAACACAGTTTCAGAAAGGACTTGAAAATAGGCATTTATATTAAAAGGTGACTGTGACAAATCTCTTGCTGTCAGCTAGCCTTCAGTGTTCCACAATTTGCTATTGCAATGAAAAAAAACCAAAACAATTCAGTACATCTCCACATACAGGTGTAGACAAGCTGTTCTTTAGGCACCCTGGGCACTACCAGAAGCAAGGACAAATCAAAATAAAGAGCAAAACCAGGCTGCTAGCACTCCTTTAACACTGCTGTCCTGCAGTTGCAGACATGGAGGTGCCTGATGCCCTGGGCTTTCCTCCCTCATCCCCAGCCTGCCCTAGTCCCTCACTGGGGGTGTTGGGATGGATGCAGTTTAGCTTTGCTCTGCCCCTCTTCTCTTAACTTAAAGAGTTATCAGAGTAGCAATGAAATTTCCACAAGTAAGACAGGCATTGCCAGTCCTTGCTCACAGCCAGGGAATCAACACCATAACTTCACAGAGAGCCTCCCAGACTCGTTTTCTCAGGTCTGTTTTAGGCCAGACATTTTCACACAGGCTCCATCCCCACATCACATCTGATAAGCTAAAGGGCTGCATCATTCACCTAAATAAGAAGTGTGAGCCAAGAAGTTTCAGCAAGAGAGAGGACATTTTCTGCTGAGATAGGAAGCAAGATGATGAGCTGATAAGCAGGAGAGATTTTACATGGCTATGAATGCGTTGTGTTTGTATGCCTTATACCATAAGGATGAGTTAATAAACAAGATGTGCTTATATGGCTATCTCTCACATCCAGCTGGTGATAAGTACGCTGTAATGACAGAACTATACATCCCATATAACCAGATTAAAAGGCATTGCTTCTTTTAGCAACACGCTGTACTCTGTCTGGACATAAATGCATTTACTTGGTATTTATTTGGCATTCACCATATGTGTGCATGACAACGAGTAGATTTCATCCACTTTTCTCTGTTTGCATGGATGTATTTGTACCCCTATTTCAGACTTATTCAAACATTTTAGGATTCACACATGCCCTGCTCCTACTGCCTGAAATTTCACCTGCATACCTCACCAAAAACGCTGGGTTCAGAGCACTGCCCGACTGGGTTCGTGCACAGCATGAGAGTCCACTGCACTAGAGAAGTGAATACCCTGATTTTTAGTCAGCACTTTGAAATCACACTTAACACAAGCAAGGATCAATTTAAAAAAACCAAACAAAACCAACAAACAAACAAACAAAAGTGTTCAAAAGTGGACCATAACATTTCGAATGTCCTTAAAAATATCCAAAAAATAAAAGGAAAGAAAAGGTCATTTCTTGTTGCTGTTGCAAGGTCAAACCCAAGAGGAAAAGTCAGCAGTGGGGAGATATTTACCTCACCAGGAGCTTGTTCACAGGATGCAAAGGGAGAATGCAGAAATGCATTCACACAATGAGGGCTTGGGCAGGGGGAATAATCAAGAGCTGGTGTAGCCTGTTTCTCCCCATCCTTAAAACCAAGCTCCCTTTTGTCCCAGCACCAGGGATGCTCCTCCAGGAGGCAATTCCGCCAATTTTCCCGCGGGGCTGAGGAGAGCTCTCCTCTCTTTGGAAATGCAAATCCGCGGCTGGGTGGCCAGGTGCAGCCATCTCCTGTGCCTGAGAGCCATTAGCAAGTGATTTAGGAGCTGAGGAGCTGCTCGGTCCCACCTGGGCAGGTGCTGTGCAGGATGCTTTCTGCATCCTTTGTCCCGGGAACACCAAACCCCTCGGTCCCCGAGCATGCACATATGCTAATGCTCGCAAATGCTTCTCGGCTGAGCCGGACCCAGCTGAAATCTGTCACTTTTGGACGCAAATGGGCTCTGGAGGGGACTGATCCCCCCATTCTTATGTGGGACAAATTCTCCTGCTGTGCTGGAGATGAATCACTTGAGCTGGGAAAAGCGTGTTGCAGGTGTGAGCACCCGCGGAAGGGTGCCCGCCTGTGTTTTCGTTTGAAGTCCGTCTCAAACAACATTTGTCATTCATTTACTGCGAAAAAAATATGTATTTTTTTAAGCTGAAGTCCACTTGACGTTTCCTGAAAAACACAAATCATGTTTTTATTCCTCCTGTCACATGAAGGGGATCTGCAAAGGGGCTGAAGGGGAATTTGCAAAAAAAAAAAGTGTTCATTTTCAACTTTCCTTCCTCAAAATCTCAAAACTTCTGGCACGTTCTCCTTAGCTGTAACTCTGAAATAAGGGCTGTGTTTTAGAATTCAATAACAGTAAGTTTTGTTTTGTTTTAAGAGCATTAGCCAGGGGTTAAAATGACAAAAAGATCCCTTAAGCAACAGCTTTCAAATTTCTTTTTTTTTTTTTTTTTTTTGGCAAAGAAGTATAACTAAACGACCCATTTCAGATGATGGAATGTTATAAGTGAGGGAGGAAAACTATGCACACTTGGGTATGTATATGAAAGCAGTGAGTCACCCCAAGGACACCTCTGCAAAAGCCCTTCTTTTATACTGCCCTTGGCAGGGGGAGAAAATGTTTAAACACATTAACCAATTTAAATAGGCAGAAGGAAGGGAAGTTATTTCCTTGAGAATCTATAATGCACTGTAAATCAAAGAAACTTTCTGGAAAATGTAGAAGACATGAGATAACAGATAAAAGACAAACCAAAAGAAACTCAACTAATTGCCATAGAAAACAAAAAAGAAGTACATTCAAACTCCGCTGTGTTCGATCCCTGTTCCCTGGAAGCACGATTTTCCTTCAAAAACAGAAAAGAAAGAGGCATGTAGATCTGGTTTCTGTCTGCCTCAGTTCATCCAATGTGTGCCCAAAAGATAACCAAGAGAGTTTGGTCTGTGCTGTCATCCATCTTTAATATCTTGACCAGCCAAGGGGATGCTGAGGATGTCAGGGAAAAGAGCAGCCCTATCAGCCCACCTTTGATCTTTCATATGCGAGTCATACAAATAAACCACTGCACATGAAGCTGGTTTGGTCTTTCAGTTTACTGGGATGGAGAGGCAATGCTGGAGCACAGAGATGACTGAAAGGAGGGAGGGTGCTGGGTCAGAGGGTGCAGAGCTCGCCTGGGGACATTTGGGGACTGTTTTATGAGCCATGCTCCAGCTGAAGTTCACAGACCAATTTCAGTGCAGTGCTGGAGGTGCCCACCCTGGCACAACTAGGAGGACTCCTGTATGGGGTGTAGGTATCTGTATCTGCCAGGTTACAGCCCATGATATCCTTGAAAATTGCTGTTTCTCTGTGTTAATGTTTTAAGTATTGAAGAAATCCCTGAGAAATATGGTAGCTCAGGGACTAACAACCTGTTGAGCCAGCTCTGCTTCAGGAGGGGTCACACCAGGCAGAGGAGCTGTGTGAATAACTGTGAGCAGAACCTGGTTTGTCTCCCTCAGCCCACCCTGACAGGTAGCATGTGTCACAGCTTAGCTCTGCCTGTCTTCACCTGCTTTTATCTACAGTGTGGGAGAAGGATGTGTGATTTAAATGTCTGAGACCATCATTTCAAATCACACATACCCCTGCTGAGAGCCTGAGACAGATGCCAAGGATGCTGTTTGGTAGTCTGCAACATCAAGGCTGGCTCAGATGATGAGAGAAACCTGTCCTCTGCTGAAATCAATGAGATGCCTTTGCAAAGTGCCCTACTGTTCTGTTTGTGAAGCATGAGACCCTGGGAATAATGCTTGGTGTACATATATTTTGTTGGCATCTTTCATTACGTAGCCACTTGACATTTCCCCCACAACAGCATTGCTCACCATAACAAATGTGCAGGAGGTGTGAGTCAATGCCAGGCAGCCAAGGAGAGCATTTCCTGCTTCCTCTGTCTGCAAGGTTAGAGAGCTGGAAGGAGAAATGCATTTGTTCCAGCTGGGATCATGGTGTGATTGCCACTGAGATGTGCTCAGCATGGCTCAGTCCCCAGAGATCTGCTTGGGATGAGGTACTGAGCCCTCCTGGGTACCACAGGACAGTGGGAGCTGTGAGAGTTGAAGTTCTCTGAAAATTCAGATGCACTGCAGGCAGGTTCTCAGCCTCCTTGCAAACCTCTGCTCTTAATATCTCTCCATCCCTCCATTACTCACCTGGCAGCAATGGGCACAAGATAAACCCCAGAGAGCTTCAAGCCAACACAGGAGTTCATGCCCGGGGCTGTGTGTGGAGCAATAAGGAACAAAGTGTCTGCAATAGCTGCTCAGTAAGTGAGCACCATCCCTCCACTGCCTCAGCTGAGACAGGCTTTAGTGGAAGAAATAGATTGTGACAGTGTAAGTGAAGATGATATCATGGTGAATTAGGGTTGCATGAGCAGCCCTGAACCTGGCCTTCCCTAATGCTGAGACCTGAACAAGGCTCTGGGAGCAGCAGTGGGATTTCTGGAGAGGGAGCATGTAGCAGCCCACACTGAGTGGTACAGTAATCACAGGGTGAATAAAAATACTCCAGTTTTCTGAGGTTTTTTGAAACCTCCTTATTTGCCTCAAAGACAGCAAGGATATAAGACCTCCATGTTGCCACAGATATTACACAATTCCTCCCCACAAATATTGCATTACACCAGATCACACAATCCTACAACATGCAAGATCATATCTAAGCCATGAGGCAAGCTGGATATCTGTGCTTTTTCAGCCAAAAAATATACATTCACTGTGGTCTTAGGGCTTCCTCATCTGCTTGACTTCACTATTCTTGCCTCAGACCATAGTCTTCAAAAAAAGTGAAGGTTTCTGGTTACAGGTGGAGGTTAGTTTGAGGTGTCATGCCCTGGCCTTTGTGTCCCCTGGGATGACCATGCATGGTCCTTCCCAAGCACACACAGCTCATTCAGCAGTGGGATTAACATACACAGATATCTGTTGCCACCAGGACCATTTGACTCCAAGCTGCAGCTCTGAAAGGTTATCTAAGAATATCTGGGTTTGTTGGTCCTCACCTTTAGCTTGCCTCTGGAATGAGTTTCAAATAAACTCAGGTTTGCTCTCTCTGGAGACACCAGAGGATCTTCCTCTGTCACACTGCATCTGAAAAAAAGAAATCAGTGAAATGACTGAGACAAACCTAAATGCAATGTTCTTCTCTGTAAGTTAAATTTTTTTAATAGCAGTCCAAAAGTCTAGCTCAAGTCCAAACTGTCTGGCCACTTCTTCCTGTTTTCCAGGCTGTTAATGCAATGCCTGTGCTCAGTTGAGTTTTACTTTGTTAGCAGTAGCTCTTTCTTTTTTTTCCAGACCACTGCTTCTCTTCTTCTTGGGGACATTTGCCATCTGTTTTATAATTTCACCATTATCTGATGGTAGGACTCAATGACCTTTCCAGACTTTAATTAAAGTTTCTTTCTTTTTAAATCATCTTCATCAAATTCGTGTTTCCAAGCCACCTCTCTTGTGAATATTTTATCATCCTGACTGCAAGGAGATACATGACAGAAATATATTAATTACTTTTTATTTTATCAAACTGATGAATTAATCTGTGATTGGGTATGAAAAGGGTAGAAAATGTCTCCTGAAGTCTATATAGATGTCATGTTAGTCATTCCATGAGTCACTTTACAATTTTTACACTATTTGAGTTTTCAACTGCAAATGCAAGCTTTAGCAGTTCAAACCAAACATGTGACCACCCAGTTAAGCCTCGTTAAGCATTTATAACAGCTGGACTTGGCTGCATCGTGCACAGAGCAGTGGCATCACTTTCCCCTGCAGAATGTGCTGAAGGTGGTACAGACAAGGAAACGATGTCATTATCTATCCCAGGTGGCAGCATCAGGAGGGCAGCACCTGGGACATGAACTCCAGGTGGGTGACCTCCGAGCAGAATGGGTCTGCCCAGGCAGGGAGATGCTTCCCCAGACCCAGATGGAGCTTTCCTGGTGCTCACAGTGGCCCTGTGGCCAGTGCTGCAGGGCTTCTCTGCGTGGAGGAGAAATACTCAGTGACAGGCTCCTTTCTCCACTGTGGATTTCTTTGATGGCTCCTGTCAAGACAGGCTGAGCTTTAGCATCTCTGCTCCACTCCTCATCCATAAAACAGGAGAAGAGAGGAACACACTCCCCTGTATCCCAGGGAGCTGTGGATAAACACATCAAACTCTGCCGTGCTGTCAGACGCTGTGTCTCTGCTGGGACACACACAATCCAAGCTTAGAAAGTCAGCCTCTGCTTTTGAGTAATCAGCAGGACAGGAGTGATTAGTCTCCCCCTTTGCTAGCTTCAGACACAGACACTTCGCTCCAGGCTGGGGAGGAAGGGAGGAACCTCGGTTGCTCTGTTTGCTCTGCTGAAGGCAACAGAGTCCCAGCGATGAACAGGCTGGGCTGCATCTCTTCACCTGTGCCTGCTGCCAGGGCTGCTGCTGCCATGGTGCTTCCCAGGGCACTCACCTGTAAGGGAAAAGCTCTGCAAGGGCTGAGAGATGTTACTCAGATTAGGAACCACATTTCTCACTGAACCGTCTGGGATACAATGATGTCTTTATTGTGCCTCCGAAATAATATTGCATGTAAATGTCACAAAAGTCTGTGTTGTTTAATATTTTGTAATGTGATGCATGAGGTTTTGTGTGAGTGTTTCCAGAATGGAATTGGAGAGACAAGTAGCCTAATGTTCAGACTGATAGTTAAATTATAAAAAAAAGAAATGTTACTCAACAAACCTCTAGGGAAAGCAGGGAGCAGGTGAGTCCATCCCTCTGTGGTCCCAAATATTCTGTGGTCTCTTGCAGCCCATCCCTGCCAGCAATGAGGGAAGGACCCTGAAGGCAGGTCTGGAGCAGTTTAATCTCAGGTGACATTGCATTTGTTCTGTGCCTTTCTGTCCCCTAGAAAAAACCCTATGGCAAGGAAACTCCACCTTGATTTAACAGAGGGTGATTCCAGATTCACATAAGGGAAAGAGAAACAAACTGGGAGATTAAGCTCTGGATATTAAAAATGGGGTGTTGAAACATCACAGTAAGTGTTCACCTCCCTAACACACTCAAACACCATTAAATGTGCTAACAGAGTACATACACAGTGTGGAGTGAAAATTGTCAGAACAGGGCTCAGGAAAGGAAGAAGTGTCTTTCATTGATCAGAAAAGCTCTGGCAGGGAGGAGCATACCTGAACCCCAAGGGGCACCAAGGAGTTTGTGAAGGACACCAATCCTTTCTAACAACCAAAAGGCAACACACTATGCTATACCCATAGAATACTGATGCTCAGGTTTTCCTAAGCCCCACCACTGCACTTCTCTGTGTCAGTATGAGCTACACTTGGGGAAATCTGCCTTCTGTTCATATGTATAACTGTGTACAACTGTGTACAGCTCTGTGCAGCTGTGCAGGTGATACCTCAGTTATGCATGAAATATGCATAAATTGATGCTTGAGTTGGGAGTTTTGGCACAGAAGGAGAGCCCTGGCTTCATGAGAGGGCTAGAAGAGAAAGGGCACAGTGTGGGCTGTCTCTCCTCAAAGGCAGTGAGGGAGCCCATCAGGGTGAGTGAGTGCACCAGCAGTGCCAGAGTACCTGGATGACGGAGGGTGGGAAGATCTGTGGAGGCTTTCTGTGCCATTGGGAAGCCAGACTGATGTTAACTTCCAGTACACAACCCTCAGGGACACTGCATGTCTTGAAAAATGCAGAAGTGAAACTTACTTTTAAATTGAGGGAACAAAGGGACACTGTTTTCACTAAAGCAGGACAGGGAGCAAGGATCCCTCTGCTCTCTTCTTTGGTTTTCCCTAAACTATCTGTGCTAATTGCTGGATTGATTTGTGCCTTGGTTTCCCCATCTTTGTGATGAGGAGGGTGCTGCTTCACCCCTGAGAAGTGTCCTAGAAGTTCACAGACCCTCAATAGGGACACAATATTTTCTTAACACTTCTGGCACTCCACCTGGCCAATGCTGTGCCTGTCCATCTGTCCATCCATCCCTCCATCTGCAGGAAGCATCACTCACAGTCCGGCAGGCTGTCTCTCTCCATACACCCTGCTGTGCCTCTGCTGTTTCCGATTCCCTGTTTCCCTGCCCTGACTGCAGAGCAAAGCGATGCACTGACCCTCGGGACGCTTTGGGACTATTAGCTGCTCTGAAAACAAACCCTTTCCCTCCCACGCTGGAGTCTGCCTCACATACCAGCACCTCGGGGAAATAACTCAGCTCCACTGCCTGCTGCTCTCCTCCTGGGCCAGCAATCCCACTGATCCCACTGATGGTTCCCTCCCACCAGGAACTCCCCACTGAAATTATGGCACAATCCAAACAAGAGGGCTGCACTTGGGTTTTTTCCCCTTTCCAGCTGGAGAAAGAGGAGTAATTTCATTTGTCACCTCAGCAGAGCCCAGGGAAAGCGAGCCATTATTCTCATTTACAAACAGGTAGGTAATCTCTTCTCACATGCCCTCAAAAATCATTGTGCTATCGGAGCAGGCTGTGCAGATTAGCCGATACTGGGAGATTGTCTTCAGCAAAGCAGTAAAAGCCTTAAGTGCACTAGATTGGTTTTTGATTGACTTTTGGAGGAATAGTATATCAGAAGAATCCAAATAAGCTCTCCCTGTGGTATTTTAAGTGGATATAATGGTCAGAACTGACAGACAGTAATGAGCCTTGTAGACAGGGGCAACTGTATTTTATTTAATTTCCACTAAAGAAGATATCTCAGCATGGAACCTCAGGTCTAAGACAACACACAAACACTCAGCAGCCAGATTTTGTTTCTAACACTGCTGAAGCACAGGGTGGTCCAGTTCCCTCTACTGCTTAAAATTTGGGGGCAAAAATCTTAAATGTCACCAGGCAAGGAATGCAAATAAAAAATTACTTCCTCTCTGGAAAGGCTGAGAGAACTCTCTCATACACCCCACTTCCTACCATCTGATGGCTTCCACACAAATCATTTCAAGCTGAAAATGTGAGATCACTGATTAGTACCTGGGGAATTTCAGCTTGGACGTGGGAGAATGAATCCCCTTTGCATGAAATGTCAGACAGCAAGACACGGACACCCTGCAGCCAGAGGTACTGTGGGGTTTATTCTTTGAAGTTGTGAGGCTTGAAGGAGAGTTTCTTACAGAATGTGGGTTAATTACCCTTTTAGACACTCCACACCATGTCCCGGGAGGGTCTCCTTGGCTTTGCACTATCTCCTGATTCATAAGGAGGAGAAAAAACCATTTAAAATAACACTTTAACGAAAATTCCGGACGATCCGTTAAACTTTTGCTAAAATAAACAGGGCTGGTCGGATGCTTTCATCCACTCTACCAAAGATGTAAACAGACTCTTCCTGACTCGCAACACTGCTGTTTTCTCATGGTTTGTTCCCAATGGACAGCAGGAGGCTGAATTTGAGCTCTGTCTTGGCGGGGTCAGATGGGGCTGAGGGCAGAGCAGGCAGCTGCCAGCCCAGCAGGGAGGAACCACCGCCCAGTCCATATCCAGCAGGGACCATTCCCGGGAGAGCAGCTGGAACCATCCAGCACTGCTCCAGCGCCCAGCCCAGCCCAGGCATCTGTGTGCTGCTGCTCCCACCAGTGCTGGAGTCATCACTGCAGTGTTTGACTGGGAGTTGGTTCAGCAAACCCACCTCTCCTGAGTTCACTCCCAGCACCTTATCCCACTGTCTGGCAGACCCCATTCCCCATCCATCCATCCATCCATCCAACCCCTTTCCTCGTGACAGGGGGATGAATTGGCACTGAAAAATATTATACTGCCACTCTATTTAATGGATTTATGACCCTCCCTTCAGTTTCTATAGAGCTTGCAGAGTAACCTGTGGCCCTAAAAACTGGAGCTGTTTCACATATTTTTTCCTATTTTTTCTTATATTCCTCTTGGTTGTCTCAGCTGTCACCCCATCAGTCTGTGCTGCTGCCTATCCACTTACTTCCCTGTCCTCTCATGTCCTCTCTTTAATTACATACAGCCAAAGATGTTAAGTCCCTGAAAGATTTGGATAAAATGAGCCTAAGACCTGGAGGTTTTCCTTTATGGCTGCTACAGCTTGTCCCCTCACCTACTGAAGTCAGTGGTCTGTGCCACCCAGCAGCCACCCCACCCAGTAAATGTGCTTAAAGTCCTGACACTGTTTGCCACCCGGATGGGGAACAGACTCATCCAGTCTGCAGTGGAAGGCACAGCAGATAAGAGGCTAATGCAAAATCTATAGGAAATTAGAAGGCAGTAAATCTGCTTGTTTAATGAGAGATTCGGGCGCTGAGGCTTGGTCTGCTTTCAAGAAAAGAGGAGGAATTAGTCGCTGCTCAATCCGTCTGCTGCCGAAGCAGAAAGACCAATATTGAGCTAATGCTGCTTGTGTGGTCAAGATGTGTGTCCAAAGGGTCCTAAAATCCATGGAGGCCATGTCAGTGGGTGAGTCCCTGACAGCCTGGAGCCAGACATGGACATGCTCTCCCACAGCAGCCCTTGAATTAAGGGATTAAAGGCTGCCTGAAGTGTGTTTCTCATCCCACAGAGCCATCACAATCTATTTATTTTTCTTTATTTTGATGTTTTACTTCATTTCTTTGACTTTTTTTTTTTTTTTTCAGATTTTGCAGCAGTCTCTGCTCTCTAGAGATGGTCTGACACTTGCTGCCTTTATTCCTGGGGACACACTGGGTGTCTGTGACCTCACCCAACACAACCCCATCCTCCAGCCCACACAAAAACCCAAACCATGTTTGCTGAAGTGAGCCAGGGGTGCTAGAGAGGCTTTTCTGGTTCTCTTGTAGTAGCAGGGGGCTGGGTGGGGTTTGTGAGGCAAGACAGCTGGGAGACCCAAGAGTCTCCATGATTTAAATGGGTTTCACTGGTTAGACAAGAGCTGCAAAGCCAGCTCAGGCTGTGACAGAGCTTGCTTTGACTGCATGTAGGAGATTTAAATAACAAAAGACAAATACATGAAACCCCTGGTTGTCCTGCCTCCTAATTACAATCCCAAAATACTAATACCTGCCACAGCATTCAGAAACAAAACTCCACACAGGAGCAGTAATTCAACACTCTGAGCTAGCTACGAAAATCTCCTTTCCAAGCCCATCTCCTGGTGCCTCCCCTTCCCCTCCCAGTGGGATGAGAGTTTCCACATTCCCAGAGGCTTTGCAGAAAAACTCACAGGTTTGTAAGTTCGTTTTTACCAAGCTCTCCATCCCTCAGCACTGGCTCAATGGGCCTTGTCCTCAGAGGAAAGTTCAGGGAAATTAACCCACACAAGAAACAGCTAAGCAGGATTTGTCTTGCCTCTCACGTTGGGAGTTGAATGACAGGGGAGATGTGATAAGAGTCTGTAAACTCAGGAGTTGGATGGAGAGGGTGAGCAGGGAGTGATGTCTTATTGCTTTCCACAGCACAAGAGCAAGATGGCATCAAACCAGTGGATGGCAGGCTAAAAACAAACAAACAAGCAAAAAAAAGGCTTTCTAAAAAAAAAAACAAGACAAAACCAAATAAAAAAATTTTTAAAAACCAAAAAAAAACCAAAAACCAACCAACAAAAAAAAAAACCCCAAAAAGCAAAACGGGGGAAAAATCCCACAAAAAACCAAACTACAAAAAACAGAAAACCACAAAGAAACAAACAAAAAAAAAAAGCCCAGCTGCCAGGCTGGGCAGGGGCTGCACCCAGACCCAGAAACATCCCATGACACTCCCTGTCCAGCTTCATTTCCAGCTTCAGATTCAAAGGAAAAATAGCATCAAGTGCTTAGATAGTGGTTTTCACTTTCCACCACTTTCTAATCAGTGACTAATTAATTCTCAATGCCCCAGTGAGGTACATATATCTGTTTCATGCATTAATACATATATATATTATGTTTGATCTTTCCTTAACAAGTCCCCAAAGCCCTGGAAATCCACACTGAAAACAGAGAGAGGGGGGTAAAAACAGCACCAGCTTTGAAATCCAAAAGATCTTCATTTGTATGTCAGATTGAAAGTAAAAAGAAAATAGTTATTTGGCAGGTCTGTTTCCACTGAGGGATTCGTTTGCCTCAATTTGTATTTAATAAGTGTACCACCGAAAAGTATTTAATGCATAATGTATAATATAATACAACTAGCACTGCACTAAATAATATCCTGTGACTTTAAACATTAATGACTGTGTGTGACTATTTCTTCTGAATTTCAAACGACACAGAAAATATTTGTCAGCAGTAAAAATAAGCTTGTGATAGATAAATAAAATATTGGTGTAATAAACCCAAGCCATGATGTGCCTATTTAAATGCATATATACCTCTATTTAATGCAGAACAGTGAATGCTGGTTTTGTATAATATTCTACTAATGTGTACACTACAATATAGTAATATTCAACATCTTTTTCCCTTCAGCTGCAGAAGAATTGCCAAATCAGTTCAGCACTTGCTGCTGAAGGATGTGTTTACACCTTCTCATTTTTATAACTTCTTAGTTTTAAGCAAAGATGAAAGAAATCATTTCACCCACATACAGATGGGAGATTTCACACCAAAGAGTATTTAAATGACATAAATCCAATTATTGCCATTTTATTTAACTATAGTTTTTTCATTTCTGGGAGCTGTGCACTAGGCTCATTCTCTTTACCCAGGGAGGCAAGAGCTTTCATGGGAACCTTTGGGACAGCAACAAACTGAGCCTGGAAAACACATGAGCATTTTCAGGAGCATCCTTAGATCCAGTTTAAGTACATGCTTAAGGCTGGGAACACATTTAAATGCTGCCCTAGCTGAGGCTGAGTTGATTCAACTTCATAACTGTTATCTGAGCTGGGACTTGAGCTCTTCTATTTTTTTTTTTTTTTTTTTTTCAGTTGGATCTGATATCCCATTTGGCTGGCAAAATAAGATGCTGTGCTACAGCAACACTCAAGATTTTCACTGTGATGGTTATGTAGATCAGAGCCTAAAAGTTTGTCCCTCCCAACATTTTTTAGTCCTTCTGTTGCTCAGAAAATTCCTGGTCTCTGGGAAGCTGCCCTGAGCTGTCACAGGAGACCATCCTGAAGGACCTGGTGCTCTTCAAGCCAAAGTCACACTTGACAACACAAATGTCAGTTCACCCACAGATTTCACATGGGGCTTGGTGCCAGAGGCAAGACTTGGGGGCGTAAGATTGGGAGCTCCACAAAGGAAAACCAGCCAGAAATATTAAGGTGCAAAAAGAATTTTTTTAAAAAAAACAGAGTTTTCAAGATGGCCAGATTTTATTAGCTTGGACTGAACTTCTTGGGCATGGGCCAAATTAAAAAAAAAAAAAAAAAAAAAAGAGGGGAGTGGAGTTCTTGGAAATTCAGGCATGAAATACATGGCTTTGTTTCAAGCTTCATAATGAAAAAATAACAAAGTCAAGTACCAGAGCAGTCAGACTTTATGTTCTCAGTAAAACAAAATATTTTGCTTAATATTTCACCTTGCAAAAATACTTTTAAAAAATCTACTTTGAATTGATCTAACCTGAGCTTCCTTCACAGTTTGGCCAAAGAATAAAAAAATAGAAATCCAGCATTTGCACAGTTCCCCTGTGTTCACGTGGGCGTCCTATTTTGTTCTGACCCAAAAAAAGATCTTTCAGTCCTCTGATACTTGGTGAAAGGGAGCACCAGTGCCTCCCGCCTTGCTCTGCTCAGGATATGGAAGCTGGGCACAGGCAAGTGTCTCAAATGCCTTAAAAAGCCTCTAGAAATTCTGTTTCCAAAGAAAAGTTAAAAGTGTGGAGCAAATACAGGTGACGCAGAGATATTTCCTTGAGTTTGCTGAGAGCCTGGGACAAAGATCTATGGGGTGCCTCACTCAGCTGATGGAGGGATGGTCCTTTCTACAGCTCTTCAAGGCAGCAAAATAAAAAAATATCTAAATGTACAATCTGGCAAAATACCTAAATAGCAAGAGGTCAAGGGCATGCTCGTTTTGGTGCATGGAGGACTTTCTTTACAAGGCACTCAAATTACAAACGCTGTGAAAGTGCTGAGCTAACCTATCTGCTGGGAAGTGCAATTTTAACCCGGGGTGCAGGCATTCTTGTGGCACACAGTTGTCAGGGTGGGGCCAGAGCCAGGAAAAGATGGTTTCTGAGGCATTCAGGTCTGTGCCATTGCTTTATTACACGAGAACCACTGATAGCTCTGAAGTATGGGCCACATGCTGCTCTCTGTTATACTGGATTAAATCTGTAACCCATAGGGTGCTAAATCTGGGTTTACACTTGCTTTGAAAATGCAAAGTCTGGTCTCTGCCCCTGCTGAGAGGCAGGAGATGCAAACACTCGAGACTCACTGCAGCATCCCTGGACTGCACTGAATGCAGCATCCTCTGCCACCCAGCCCTCATTCACACACACCCAGCCAGTTTCCCAGCCAGGACATCAGGAAAAAAATGGCTACAGAAGAGCAGAAGTATTCCCAAATCATGAAACACTCAGTGTTTTCATATGCTGCTTGGTTGATTTTAATGGGGTTTCTTCAAAGAGCTACAGTGGACACTCAGTGCTTTTACAAAGAGCTGTGCAACCTCCATCACCTGAACTTCGATTATCCAATTTCCCTGGTACCTGGAAAGGCAATGCATGGTAATTATATTGAAAGTTATTTTAGTAACTCAATCATTCAAATTTCGCCAAGCTTCTTATAAATTCAGAGAAGCCAAGGTTATGCTATGGACATGGGTGTGTTCACATGTCAGCTTTAGGTATCTAAAAAATTAAAGACTTGACAGCAATTTAGAAAATGAGTTGCTGGGTTTTTTCAAACACCAAGGAGATCAAAGCATTGATGCAATTTGGTGAGATGTTGTAATCGTTAACTATTTCAGAAGGGATCTCCCAGCCAAGCACTCAGCTTGAGGAATGGTTTGCAAATGTACAGGATAGCTCTGCATCTCCCAGCCTCAGAACCAGCACAGAAATATGCATGGGATTTACTGTGACAGGGAAAAAACCCTCCTCATTTGGAGTTGGGCTAATCTCAGAGCAAGACAGCTGAGGCAGGAAAAGCCATTTAAGTAATGTCGTGTTTTAAAAGCCTGGTCTGACCTTCATTTCTATCTGCTTTCTTGCAGGGCTGCCTCTGAAGTGCTGTACAACATAAATAGCATCTGCCCTGGGATTTTTAGCCTAAGCTTAGCAGAAATGGCTCTGGTGGCTGTGATGCACCCTCTCACAGTGATTAGTCACTGAAGTTTTCCAGTTCTCCTGCCATTTGGGGCATATGTTACACTTCTATTTATCCAGGCATGATTGGGGAGGCTGCTGATTAGGAGTGACTGAGGGCACTCTTGCTCAGCAAACCTGTGTGGCAGATAAAAATAGCAGGAAGCACATAAAAGGGGAGGATGAGAACTGGCCCAGCAGAGAAGGCAGATTTAGGACACCAAGTTTTCCTTCAGCCTCCAAGTCTGTTGGAGTTAAACTTGTCTCCAGAGCCAAGCAATCAGACTGGCAGGGACTGCAAGGACTTTCTTGCCCCCTCTGTAGCACAGGCAGCTTCCCAGGGTGGGTTATGCAAGAAACTGCTGTTGCAGGGACTTCAGCATTGCTGATCTTCTCAGCCTCCTCTGCGCTTTTTCTGATGCATTTACTCGTATTTAAAAAAATAAAATAAATCTTGGGTGACACAGGGTGCCAAGAAGTTTCTGTAACCCATGGAAGGATACTATGGGACTCCTCAACATGACTGCCAGGTTGAGGAAGAGGCCAGAAGCAGGATCCCTGCAATCTTTTACTCACAGCTCAACCTGCAGCTGCTGCAGCTTTAATAATGCTTCTCCTCAGTTCATCGCCTCCCGTCTGATCACGTTTGCACCCTCATCCATTCCCTGCTCTGGGAATTACATGGTCACTGACTGGAGCTGGGGAGCAGCAGGGGGGATGCTCACTCTTCCCTGGTGCTGCACAAAATGTCCTGCAGCAAGGAAGGCAGAGAGGGACCCTGCTGGTGGTGGAGAGAGGGAGGGAGGCAGGGAGGGATGCACTGCCCACCAGGAGATGCTCACAGGGAGGACTGGGGCTTGGAGCAGACACAGGAGCAGGGATGAGTTTGCAGAAGCTCAAAGGGAGGCTGATAAAACATCAAACCCTAACTGAAAGCAGAGCATAAAACAAACCAAGTGCCAGGCACATGGATGTCCTTATTGGCTTTAACAATGTTATTCATTCATTTAAAAGCAAGCACACACTCACTTTGCAGCCAAGGAGCTCAGAGGGGCTGGCAGGGAGCTACAGAGCCTTCTTGGACAGGACATGAAACCAGAAGAGCAGCTCTTATTCCAGCAGAGATTTTGGGACAAATATTTCAGGACATTTCCAAGCTCTGTCTGACCTTCTGGGAACCTCACAAAGTTTCTCAGAGCACTGGCAAGGACACACTATATATTAAAGGCCTTTTAAAAGCCCAGCAATTCTTAGCACATCCAGCAAGCTGCCAGCACCTGATGGAGCAGAATCAACAGCCCTGACCGGACAATGAAATCACTCAGAAACATTCAGCCTCAGGCGCTCACTTGTAACAGCAATCCGGGAACAGAACGACTCGAGCATTTCTTCTCACCACATCTCACACGTTGTACAGGGGGAAAAAATAACAAACCACCAAACCATGAGACATCTTCTTAGTGCAAATCTAACCTGCCAGGCTCCTAACCCACAGCTCTGGATGGCAAGGGACATCATTTCTCTGTAGGTTTACCTAACACACCAGGGGTGGGATGATCCCACATCTCCCCTCTGGGAAATCTTGGGATCCCCATTAGCTATTTGTACATCTGTGCCTGAGGTTTCTTGTATAGTTCCTGCCTGGACATGACAGTGTTTCTGGATGCTCCACACAAGTCCTCAGGCACCTCCTGTGACACCTCACACCTCATCCCCAGTGTTTATGATCTCCATTACTGAGATGGATGAAGGAGGGGTGAGGAAAATAGCATCCTCAGGCTGCAGACCAAAGTGTGGCCCCTCAGACAAGTTGTGTTTTGGGACTCCTGTGCCTGCTCTGATGAGGAGGCAGTTCTGCTACAGCTGGAGGGCGTGAAGACTAAGAAGCCCCCAGTTCTGGCAACAAATCCAGTTTCTGAAGTTCCTCCTTCCCAGCTGACCCCACAGCTCCAGTTGCAAACGTGGCTGAAAACATCCCTGGTTTTATCTGGCTTTAACCTGTGGTTAAAAGCACATGTGTCCAAAAGGGATATTTTTAACCCAGATCATGACAGAGTGCTGAGGGATTCAATAAAGCCTCAATCATTGCCAGGGCAGAACAGGGCATTGTGACCTGACCTTGCCATGTCCCTGTTTCTGTCACATCTAGATCTGGCCAGCTGAGCTGCAAGGGACCCTGAATAAACCATCAGTGCCACAATGGCACCTGGTGAACAGAAAGGGTTTGCAGAAGTAGCAGAGACACTGAGGAGTGTGCAAATACTTTGGATTTCCCTAAAAAGCAGAAAAACTGTGGTGGGAACAGAGATTTGGTTGCTTCCTTCTGCCAAGATGGAAATTCACATCCCTTTCTAGAAGGACCTGGAGCAACATGTGCCTCATCCAAAGTCAACTGTCATGAATGGGAGCTGGGTATGAACTTCCAAGGCCAAAACTTCCAATCCTTAAATAAACGGAGTATGAAAGTAATACAGACAGAAATCGCTCACCATTCCCAGCACGTTTCCAAGGAGCAGTGTTCACTCCCTGAGACTGGGGAGGAATCTCACCAAGACAACAGGAAGAAGTTAATAAAGTTTTTTCCATGTGATTTTTATTTGGTGTCAAGTATCAGCCAGTTTGCCCATCTGGGATATTAATAATGCAAATAGTGCTAAAGGTTGCTTTGCTCAGAATCAGCCACAGGAACTTATAGAGTTCATTAGACTCACATATTTCCTCTCCTCCCATTTAAATAAAGAGAGGGGACGCCATGCCATTTCCTTTCACACAAAACTGTTGGGCTTTGGCAAGGTTTTTACATTATTTAATTAGCCCACTCAAATTTCACTGAATCGGGAATATTCCAGTGACAATAATGTCCCTCTCCTGCTGAGTATCAGAAGGTGGAGAAGAAAAAGCTCTGTCATGCAAATGCAGCCTCAGCAAAGTGCCTAAGGTGGTTGGAAAATATCGTTTAGTCCAATTATTCTTCCTGCGATTCTTGTGAATTTGAGGAAATTAAAATGAAATTGAGATTTTCCCCTCTCTAAAACCTGCTGCTGCCTCACCCCATGAAAAAAGCCACTCCACGGATCAACCTTGCCCACTGTTGGTGCAATGCCCCAGGAACCCCTGCAAACACACCTTACATTCACCAAAATGAACAAAAACCAACACAACACAACCCAAAATGTGATTAGCAGACAAAAGCCCAATCCAGAGCCTGATGTAAAACATCCTTGTGCCATTCACAGGAGTTAGCAAGCAGACAGATGACTCACTGATTGATATATTATCCTGCCCTGCCAACGCATCTGGGTACATTGCAAAGTGGAAAACAGTGCATTAATCTCTGTCAGAGGGAAATCAATGGGAATTGGGCGCCTAATTCCCTTAGCTGCTCTGGGAAGTCCCACCCTTGCTCCACTTATCATAAATCAAATTTAAAAGAAAATCCTTCTCTGCCTGTGAACATACTGCATCTGCCCAGCCATGATCTCTTCCCTCTGAAATTCATCCCTCAGCATCTGCTCCTGGGGTCTGAGGACCACGAGCCTCCATGGTGCTTCCCAAGGTCCTTGGATGATGCTGCTAGAGGCTGTTATGGTTTTGTTTCCTGAGTGAGAATCACCTCCTCTGTACCCAGTTATCCACGAGCTGGTAGGTACAGGGGGAAAGCAGAATGAAGGTGACACCTTAAAATAAATATAGAACTGAGAATCAATCATTAATTTTGCAGTCTGGTACCTGCTGGCTGAGCTATTCTGCGCCTCAAAGAGCTGGAGCTTCTGCCTGCAGTAGGAACATTTGTCAAAATCACATTTGTTATTGGGTTGATACCAGTTCAGCAATTTAGATATGTATCTGTGAGCAATCACTTCCTTGCCCCTGGCTTGCCATGTTCTGGGTAGGATTTTCATAGGAAAAGCTGATTAATTACAGGAATTCGAGGGTAACAGGAGGGACAAGATGGACACCAGGTGGATTTGCCCTCTGCACGATATGGAGTTGTGTCCACAGCGTGGCAAAATGTTTTCCCTGCTGACAGAATGAAGTTCCCTCCCAAATCCATGTGTGGTGAGCTGAGCAGATGCACATCTCCCTACATTTCCCACAGGGAAGAGTTACACAGGGCAGGAGGTTTCCTGAAGAGGTGGTGCTGCCTTCAGACAAAGAGGAAGGAGATGACCCCTGCTTACCCACCTTGTCCACACCTCTGTGCCAACACTCTAGAAAGCATCTCAAACCAAACCATGCAAGCACAGGGCAGCCAGTCTGGGGCCAAATGGGCCTTACAGAATCCCCCCTGCTTCTGCTCAAATCCCTCCACTAGAGAACACATGGGTCACTTCCAGCCTGGGCAGAGACAGCGTCACTCTCCAGCACCCACTGCTGAGCAGCAGTACCACCACCATGCTAAAAGCAAACACATTTTCTTTTTTGTTCCCCAGGTGGTGGTGTTTTGTTGTGGTGGATTTCTTTTTTTCATCTTCAAAAGACATTGATTCATGTTAAATTGTATAGAAATAATTTTCCTTTCACAGCACCGCCAAAGTCCCTTTCTGTCACGAAGTCCCACCTCTATAAAGCTGTTGGCTTCATGCCTATTAATTTTCTCCTTCAGAAATCAGCAGGAGGACAGGCAGAAGTTATCCCTGTGGAGATGTGAGCTAGCCAGGAGCAGGGAGCACTGCAAGGCCCCAGCTGCACCCTAAAAACACCAAGTGCTGCAATACAGAACAGCCCTTTCTTATTTTACACTCTGAAATTGTACTAAAGAAGTGGTGGAAAGAATTCCCAACGAAGAACAAAAGGCAGGAGAGGAGCAGGGGCATCTGGTGGTGTTGAGGGCAAGAGGATGCAGAACAGCTTTGTCCAGTGCAGGAAGGAAATCCTTTGTTCAGAGCTTATGCAATTGAAAATGCAGATTCAGACAGACCCAAAGAGCTCACAGATGCATGTCAGGCTGGTTAAAGCAAAAGGGAGCTGGAAGGATTGTCTGACAAAGGGAATTTTGACTACAATATTAACTTTTTGGTTTTTTTAATTAACTTTTCTTTGTGAAACAGTGTTTCAAAAGTTTACATACAGTCCCTTACTATAAATACCAGAGCAAATGTGCATTAAATGGAACTTACATTTGGGGGGGGGGGTGGGATGTGTAGTAAACATTAAAAAATACACAGTTTATCTGAAGTGAAATCAGATATCTGGATTTAGATCAAACAAAATGTTTAGAACTGCTTTATTTTTTTCTTTTCCCTTCAGTGTTTTAGCTCAGCTGGCAAATCTGAACATCCATCATCGCCCTGCTTATTCTTCCGTCCTGTCTGATAATGCATCTCCACATGGGGATCAGAAGCTGTGGATTCCCATAAAGCCCACCTTCCAAAAGCACAAGTAAATCAGCCTCAACAAGCCCCACAAGAGCTGCCAAGGAGCAGAAAAAACACACACATGAAAACGAACCAGATCAAATCAGGAGCTGTGCATTCGTTTGACAGGTTCTGTCCTCTGTAGTTAAAATAAACCTACTGTACCAGGGATGTTTTCACTGTAGTGCACAAACATCAAGTGCTGAGAGCATTTCAGTTTATTGCAAAGAATCTGTTTCCCAGCAGCTGCTCCAAATCCAATCGCGTTTTTCTCTGATCTTGCTGTTTTTGCATCTATCAGAGACTTTAGTCTCCTGCTACTTCTACAGCATCTTAAACCCAGCTCTGACAGGCTTCAGGAAGCAGGACAGCCCTGAGAAACCCCTGGCAGAGCAGACCCTCCCCTTGCAAGCTGCTTTCCAGCAAAGCAGTTTGCTCGTGCTGTTGCTGAGTTATTGAGGGTTTGCAGGGATGGGAAAAGAGGTGCATCATAGAATCAGAGATTCACAGAATGGTGAGTTTGCTGGGTTGGAAGAGAATGTAAAGATTCTTCTAGTGCCACCCCCGTGCTGTGTGCAGGGACATCTTCCACGACACCAGGTTGCTCAGGTCACATCCAGCCTGGCCTTGAACACTGCCAGAGATGTGGCATCCACAGCCTCTCTGGGCAACCTGTTCCACAGCCTCACCACCCTCACAGGAAAGAATTTCTTCCTAGTATCTAACCTAGGCTTATCCTCCCTCAGTTTGAAGCCATTCCCCCTTGTCCTGTCACCGAACGCCATTGTAAAAAGTCCCTCTGCAGCTCTCCTTTTTTCAGTTCTGCAAGGTGCCATAAGGTCTCTCCAAAGCCTTCTCTGCTCCAAGTTGAACAATCCCAACTCTCCCAGCCTTTCCTCACAGCAGAGGTGTTCCAGCAGAGCAGTGCTGAGGGGATCCCAGCTCATCCACACCTCATTCATATGGCACAGCCGATTGCCCTCCCACCTTCACAGCCTGCAGTGAGTGTGCAGTTAATAAAAACAGGGGGAAAACATGAAATCCACCACTGTTTTGTTTCCTGGAGCCTCTGTGCTGGCCCAGCCCCAGCCCAGCCCCATCCCACTTGCCGGCAGCACAGCATCATAACAAAATAAGGATAAAATGCTTCCCCCAGCCATCTGAGCCTCCTCTGGCTGCTTTCCTGGGGGTAAAGGGATGAGCTCCATCAGAATAACAGTGCTGCCTGCATAATCCTGCAGCAGGAGTAAACATTCAGGCTTAACTGTTTTGCAGGCACAAAACTGAGCTGGCACAGCAGGGAGATGCCACCCCAGTGCATCAAGACTGGGGGTGGCAGGGCTTGTCCCCAAGAACTCCAGCTCCTACAAAAGGAAGATAGCCCCATTTAGCGTGAAAGACCTTAGTGCAAGTTGCGAAACTCCTGTTTCATTCGTTCCAGCAAAGCCCCCTTGCCCTCATCCCTCACAGAGCCTGTGGCAGCACAGGGAGGGAGAGCTCTGGCTGGGATGTTGCTGCTGGCAGGGTTTGAACCAAAGCTGGGGACACAGCTGCAAAATCAGATGGTAGCTGGGCAAACAGAATTAACTAAGTGTTATCACCTTCCTGGCCTCAGAGTGCCTTCCACAGCACATTAGCATTCCTGAGTTTTGTCCTTGCCCATCCACAGCATCTCACCTTGCCTTTGTTTGCCAGCTCTGAACCCTGGCACACACCTGGAAATGCCATCATAACTGAGGAAGCAAGGCAAAGTTGGTGCTTAAAAAAGAAATAAACATTAAATAGGTCAAGTTCCTTTTAGGGAGACTTTTGCCCAGTCCCCATCAGGGCTCTTTCGCCGAGTGATCGGTGTGACATTGCAATATGATGTGTGCTGGGAAGTGGTAGGTGGGAAAAGAGCTGGCAGGGAAAAAGCCAAGAGCTAGAACGGTGCAAGGGGGAAAAAAAAAGGAGGTGAGATTTCAGCTGTTAACACACAGTTTCATGTGTGCAGGCAGCACTTGGCACCCGCAGCACGAGGGGGAGGGAGATGTGCTCATTGCATTCACAGGTCACTGAGCCAGCCCTCGTCCTCCACTGGGGCACAAACAAGGCAAAGCTCACAGATAACCCATGGAATGAGTGCTGCAATGAATCTGTGTGCCACAGACCTCCTTCTCCCAGGGGCTGGAGCCACCTGGGATCCCTCTTACCTGGTGTATGGATCCTGTGAGGACTGGATGCTGCTCCATGTGAGAAACCTGTCCCCACCACAGATCAAAACCACTATTTGATCCAATTAATGCCAAGAACGATCATGAAAATCAGTGCAATCACTTCCTGCTTCCTGTGACATTGCTGCATTCACTTTAATTGGTTTCTCTGTTGGCCCAACATTTCTTGGTTTTTAAGCAGGAGAGGTTTTGCATCACCAGTGCTTGGCCCTCTTGAAGACACTTCCAGGATCCAGCCCCAGGCAGCCCTGCAGGTGGGATGGAAGGATGGTGATGCCTATCAGGGGTGCAGGGCAGGGCTCAGGATTGTTCACAAGCACATTAATTTTATGTTGCTGCCAGAAGCAATCAGCAGCAGCACAATCAGAGATGTTGGCATGAACATGTTGGTCATTACATTCCAGACTCATCCTCTGGGATGCAGAGGGAGCAGCCTTTATCGCCCTCTCCCAAATAAACAGAACATAAAACCAGGATAAACTCCCCAGAATACCAACAAACCTTCCCGTTTTCAGCCTAGATTACTTCATGGTTAATTTATTCTTATTTATTCTTATGCAACCTTGGCTTTTTTTGCTTTTTCTTTTCCCTGGTGCCTGCCCCTTTGAAGTATTTTTAGATTGAACTGAGATCCCCTCTTTGCCTTTGCTGGGTGAGACAAGACACACTCTCCTGAGTTTCTCTTAAGATAAATGCTCTGTTTTCCTATTGATCTGCTCTTATTTACATCCACACCATAGGAGTGACCAGGACATGAGATCTACTAAACCAGGGTCAGTCCCACACAACCAGCTCCTTCCCCTTTGGGGCTGCACCTTGTGGTGACTCTGCCTTGCCCAGCATCCCATGGGCCAGAAATCCCTCCTGCAAACAGGTCCCAGACACCAACAGTGAGGGTAAGGAAACAACTTCTGTTGTGCAAGGTGGTCCTGTCAGAGTCATAGCATGGTTTGGACTGGAAGGGACAGTAAAGATCATTTAGTTCCAAACCCCCTGCCATGGGGGATGACCTTCCACCAGACCAGGTTGCTCCAAGCCCCATCCAACCTGACTTTGAACACTGCCAGGGATGGGGCAGCCACAGCTTCTCTGGGCACCCCATGCCAGTGCCTCAGCACCCTCAAAATAAGGAATTTCTTCCCAATACCTGATCTAAATCTGTCCTCTTTTCAGTTTAAATCCATTCCCTCTTGTCCTACCAAGATAACCTTACAAAAGGTCTCTCTCCAGCTCTCTTGTAGCCCCTTTAGGCTGCTGTAAGGTCACCTGGGTGTCTTCTCTTCTGCTGGCTGAACAGTCCCAGCTCTCTCAGCTGTGTCCATCAGCAGAGATACTCCAGCCCTCTGAGCATCTTCATTCCCTCCTCTAGACTTGCTCCAGCAACTCCACATCCTTCTTATGCTGGGGCACTCAGAGCTGGACAGGCTGCAGGTGGGGTGTCCTAGGTTACAATACAGATGTATTTAGTATTCTATCACCACCAGCTGTGGGGCATTAGCTGTTATCTGCTGCTATGACTCACCCCTGATAACAGACAATGAGCCATCAAAGCCACCACATGACTCAGGACTTATCTCATCCCATTGTGAGATGCTCCACCCAGGAGGGAGGAGCCAAGCATTCCCACCTGGATATAACCTGGCCTTGGAACTGCCCAAGTCAGCCCTGTCTGCTGGGTTCCCAGAGGACAAGAGCTACCACTGGACCTTCAGGAGGAAACCAGACCTTCCACAGGATCACCGCTTCAACTGAACTACTTCAGTTGGACTGCTACCACCACCCTAACTGGGTGTCAGGTTGCATCTGACTTTGTCAGTGCTTTTTCCTTGTATCATTGCACTTATTTTTAATTTTCCTATTAAAAAGAATCACCCCTCACCCTGCTGCCCACACTGCCGCTGATCCAGCCTGGTTTATGTTTGGCTTTCTGGGCTGCAAGCGCATATTTCCAGGTCACAGTGAGCTTCTTGTCAACCAAGACCTCAAGTCCTTCTCCTCAGGGCTGCTGTCTATCCATTCTCTAACTGAATTTGTCCCTGAGATTGTCCTGACCCATGAGCAGGACCTTGTACTTGGTCTTGTTGAGCTGTCCCCACAGCCCAGTACATGACAGGAAGCCCCTGAACCAACACCACAGCCAAGGAAGGGAAGATGCTCAAGATCCAGGGATGCAAATGGGAGCACCCAGCCCTCCTTTCTGCCAGCTGCTGTGCCTCTATCCATGGTGTAGAAGTCAGGGGTGGATGTCACAAAATGTCCTCTTGCTGCCTCTCAGGATCCAGCCTCTCCTGGCAGGATGTCCCAGGGTTTGCACAAAACTCCTGACCTTCACTTTTCAGTGGCTGCCCTGCTCACACCCCAGCAGCTCTTGGCCCTGTGGTCCTGCCAGTGCTCATCTCATCTTCTCCTCTCTGTCAGGAGCATTTTTGGGAATTTCACGGTGAGAGAGCTCCGTGGTGCTCAGCAGTGTTTGTCTGGGAAGCAGCGAGCAGCAGAAATGGTCTAAATACTTTCAGGCTTTTGGCAGTTCACAGAGCAATACCCCAGGCAAAGAAAAAGATATCTTGATTAGAATAATTATAATTGTCTTTTCCTTCGTTCTTTCTACAGAAATTCCAGGCTAAATTATCATCTAATTTCAGAGAGCTCCATGACCGAGATTATCTATGAGTCATTTGTAATTATGTGCCAGATTGTATTAAAGCATGAAAATACAAAGGTTTCTCATCAAATACTAAGGGGGTTGGGGAAGAGAATCAAATTACATTGGAGCAAGATAACTGTTCCAGCCACTTTCTGATTCATGGCATCCAGCAAATGCAAAGGAAAAAAAATAGAGAAAATTCTCATTTTAATAATTGTATAATTGTGAAAACCAACAAATTACAGGAAATTTCAGTTTAAGGTTGACATACCATCCCCTTCTAGAAAACACTGTAAGGAGATTTGAGACTCTCCCATTCTGACTCCACACTGATTCCCACAGGAATTTCTACTGCAACTTTGCCCTGGGCCTGAGTTTAGTGTTAAAAAGTGGATAAAAACTGCCCGTTTAGAAATGCAGTCTGTATCTAGCCAAACAATTTAGCTGGGGGCAGCAAACACAGCAGCTGTCTTTCTGCACAAAAGAGAATACTCCAGGAGCAGGAAATGTTCTGGAACTTCTGCATCTCTCTCTGGCCACTTCCCCAGCCTGACTCCCCTGGGACAGGAGCTGCCTTGGAAAATTGGGACTCCTCTCCCACGGCAGCACATCCATGGCTCCAGTTCTGCAGTGTCAGGGATGAGCCCAGGGATCAATCCAGGCATGCTGCATACTGTAGTTTAAATAGCCAGAGAGAAGCAAAGGAGAAAATGCTCTCTGTGTGGAAGTGTGGGGAGGAGAGGAGGGGATGTTGGGATGAGGGTCATCGGCTGCAGGGGCAAAGTTTGGGGCTGTGTGGCAAGGGAGACCCAGGTGACAGCCTTGACAAGGCTCTAATGTGTGCACTTCACTTCATAAACAAATGCACACATGAATTTTAAATGAAATATTAACATGCTGTACAACTTGGATGGGACCAATTGTGCTTCCTGAGAGAATTGAGTCCTGTTTTCCCCATATTATTGAGAAGAAGAGAAATGCCTCTAACCCCAACAGCCATGTAAAAACAAAGCACAAGATGATGAGAGCTCCCATGAGATACAAAGGTCTGGGGTGTGTCTCCCCACAGATTTTCATTCTTTTGGTTAACTTGGATGCTGCCCATCCACCAGAGCCAGGGCTCTTCCAGATGCACCTGCCTGCCACATTCCAGGGCAGCTCACCCCTTCCTGTGCTCCCCATGGGCACAGATGTGACAACTCAACCTCACTGCGGCAGGTACAGCTCTTCCAGAGAGCTGTTTTGGGAGGAATCCAACTTGTTTTGTTTTCCTTGACTTTGCTGATGGCTACTCACAAACCTGCACTGAGAGCTCTGCCACAACCCACAGGGATTCTCCACTGCCCCTGGGAAGGTGCAGCACTGGGATTCATGCCAGTGCATGATCCTCACAGGGCTGCCCAGCTCCAGGGAGAGAACACCTATTGGGTTAAAGAGGCTCATGCTTGGCTCACACAAGCCAGGGGAAGCAAAATGTCAATATCAGCACACACTCAGTGCCTGTGAAACAAGCAGCACCATCAAAGGTGTTTGTCAAAACCAGAGACCGATTAAATAAAGAAATATTGGCATCTAGCATCCCTAGCTCTCCATGGGAACCATCTCCCTCATTCCCAGTCATACAGTTTCCCTGTCCCCCAAACCATCCCTGCCAGCTGACCCCATGAACACATCACTGGTGAGAAGGAGAACCCTCCCCATGTGCCCACAGCACAGCTTTGAAGCCTTCCAGGGGACCTGAAAAATTTTGTCTTTGGCCAGAAACTCAGTCAGTTCCTGCTGCCAGGAGATGTCCTGTTGTTTTGCTCAACTGAAATGAGGAGAGCTTGTCCTCCGTGGGATGCAAGTGTCTCCTGGAGCCTCACATACCTGCCCTGCCCTTTAGTGACCCTAGGGAAAGGCAGAAACTCCCCTTTCCCTTCCCCATCTCACTGGTGTGCCTGAAAACAATGAGATCTTTTAGGTGAAGCTTCATTCACAAAAGAATTCCAGAGGCGGATGGAGGAGGCACTTCTGGAAGGATCAGAGCATCCTGGGAATATTCCTGGAAGGTTTCTGATGAGTCCAAGCCGCAGCACATGGACAAAGGCACCACAGCAGTGAGCCAAGGGACAGGAGGAGACCCACAGCAACTCAGGATGTGGCTTAACTTGGCACTCATGGGCTTCAGATTTCATCAATGGAGCCCAAATTAAACAAGCACAGGCAGCAGGATGTGACACAACTTTAGTAATGAAGCTTCAGTGTGGGAACTGCCAGAGAAAGAAGCTAGCAGCAGCATCAATAAATGTGCAGGGCAAACAGGCCAGCTGCAATTTATTCTGCGTGTGCTTCAGACATTTCGCATTGTCTTCATTCCTCACGGAGTTTTTGTGATGCCTGCTGCATGAGCATGTTCTAAACACCAAATTTAGCTGCACTGAGCATTGCTTAGCAGCCTCACAAACGCTCCCCCTGCCTATTGTGAAGGGGAAAATAAACAAATTATTAATCTGAGATATTTATGGGGCAACATTTTACCATGACTAGTCAGCCTGGCTATGCATTAAAGGCTCTTTTGTTTTGTTTTGTGGCACAGGAGGGCTGGTTAATAGCAGAAGGGAGGCACTCGAGCCTCTCCTTTCCTCAGAACAATCAGGACTACAAAGGAAAGGTGAGACAGGTGGGAATGGGATTTCCTCACCTCATTCCTGGTGCCCACAAGATTGACACTCTGGCCCAGCAACTCGCCAGCAGTTCCTTTATATTCACTGGAGAGCAGCAGGCAGCCCAGGGAGTCACCAAGCAAAGATGATGGCTTTAAATGAGAAGATGATGGCTTTAAATGAAGCAAAATTTCCTAGATAGTAGACGGTCACATGTATATCCCACATGGGAGTGGCTGGCACTGCCACACCTGGGGGCACAGAATGGCGAATCTGGAAGTCAGTGAGATAAACAGAACACATCAAAGGTGCACAGTAAAAACAGAGCCAGAATGTGAGTCCCTGTGTGGTTTCGTGTGACGATGGAGAGACAGGTCTGCTTGTTCCCAGAACCTGGCATGGAAACCTTCCCAGCTGCAAAGGTGTTTCTTCACCCACCTGACATGCAGGGCTCCATCTCTCCCCTTTGTCCCCTGGGCCACCACACCAGCCAGCACTGCAATTTGAGAGCTGGATTCTGCAATCTCTGCAGTGCTGAGCCTGGCAGAGCTGCCAGGAGTGGATTCCTTCCATTCTGCAGGAATCACAGCCCTGTGGATGGCAATTTGCTGCTCATCAGCCCTGTGGCCACTGGAAAGGGATGTGCCAAGGCTGAAGAGAAGCCCTCATCATGTAGGGCATCTGCTGCAGGGGGCACAGATGATTCCTGTCTGCCCCTGGCAATGGGAGGGATTGTGTTTCTCTTGGCAAGTGGCCTTTCTTTCAGGACACAGCTCCACAGAAATACCCTCTGTTGGACAGAGAAAGCAGCAGAACATGACAAGGGTTTGTGTCACCAAAGAGCTGCCCAGGAGCTAATGGGGATGACTGCAGGGATGGTGACAAAATGGCCAAGGCTGCTTCCAATTTGGTGTTAATGCCACAAAGCAGGGGAGAAGATGAAGAGCTGGTGCTTTCCTTGATACATCCCTTCACTGTTGGGATCCTGAAGGACAATTTACCCTGATCTCCTATTCCCAAGCTCCTCCTGAGCAGTGGGACAGGGAAACACTTCATTTTGAAGAAGGAAACTTCATGTCAAGTCTTTGGAGCTCAGGGCTTTTCAGAGCAACTGTTATTTTCCTCAGGGCTCACAAGCAGAGAAATTCTCCTCTGCTGAGTGTTAATATCCCAGCAAACGTTCCTGTTTTCCTTCTATACATTGGTCAGGGTGTTTCTATAACAAGTCCATCACTAGAGCTCCCATACACATTACAGATGTTATTTCTTGCTGGTGTGTAGTTGATCTTACACAACTCCACCTGGAGAGAAAGGGGAAGGCTTTCCTTAAGGACCTGTGTACAGCTGTGAGGTTTTTCCAAATCTGAAAAAAGGCTTTTGAGATTGGATCAGCCAGACCTAGAAAAACCTGAAGGACAAAGGTCTCCAGCAGTGCAAAAAGCTGACACTGAAGCTTGGCCAGGTGTGACATGGTCAGCAGTCCAGGGGAGGAACAAAGGGCTGGACAGCCTAAGGAGGTAGCCAGGCAATTACTCATTTAGGAGGCATTTTTTATTTGTGAAGCATGATTCATCTCTTAATATTGCAGGGACAATCAATGCTCTGGCTGTGCAAATGAATCAGCACGTTTCCTTCTCCCTGCTCCCATGAGGCAAAGACCCTGCACAGCCAAAACCAACCCTTGGAGGATGCAGGTCTGAAAGCCAGCAACTGCTCACATTAAAAAAAAACCACACAAAAAGAAAATAAACCCAAAACCCATAAACAAGAATTCACATATTTAAAGGGATATAAACCGTCCATGTCATGGACTGGGTGTTCTGGATGTGAATATATTCCTGTAAGGCAGCTCACACCTCCTTGAGAACCTGGTGCCTCAAGAGAAAAATATAGAACTGGAAGAACCACCAAGGCTTTGAAAGTTTTGTTTTTGTTTTTTTTTTTTTTGTCAGCCATGTTCCTACCTGCTTTCAGCACAAGCATCTTATGCCTCAGGAAGTTTAGCAAGGGTGGGATGAGAAGGCCAGGTTTTCACAGGGGTTTCCCACATGGATGGGGACTCAATGCTCTCCAACCTCATTTTTCTTATCCCTCCATGCTGCTGATGCTGACATCCAGACAGATGTCCAGAAGGAGTTGGCACAATGCTGTCCTGCCTGCCAGGAGGCTGCCTCTAAGCTTCCCAAACATTTATTGACTGTGGCAAGGGAATGAGGTGAATATATGAGAAATGTAATATTTCTCCTGAACTGCATCACGTTAATGACATTTCCCTCCTGCCTTGCATGTCTGTAAATCACTGCAGGACTGTGGAACTCAACAATGTTACACTGATGTAGAACCACTCTTGGGAGGGAACTGGTCGGTGTAAATCATCCCCTTCCATTTCCTAGTACATAATCTGGTGCCAAGTTCTGCCAAAAACACAGAGAAAACATTCACGAGATTTTTCCAATGGCAATAGTTTGTCTAAACACAACTTTAAATGTCTGCCATTAAAGTTTTCCTCATCTCATTAAAATGACTTGCAAAACCATCTGCTAGCTAATAAAGGCTTTTCAAACTTTAATATTTTATTTTATAATGAAATATACAAAGGGGAAACCAGGGAAATGTATTTAGAAAGACAACAGCCACAATCTGCTGTTCTTCCACAGAAAGCAGACAATGTTCACTCCCATGGCTAATTAGGAAGACTGAACACTTCAGCCCCTTGAATATTCCTTGTACAAATAATGCAGTTCTTATTCTCAACGTATTTGCCTAACACAGAGCAACTGCAAGCAGCACTTCCAGGAACTATTTCTCAGCATCCTTCTCTTCCAAAAATGCCAGTGACTGGTGCATTACAGAGGAGGGCAGACAACATTAATGCTAAGGGTCTACGTGTCCTTGCCAAAAACCCTTGGATTCCCTCAGCTCCCACACTCACTTCCTTGATTTACTCAGAAATTGAACAACAGATGAGAAATTGTCTTGGTGAGATCATCAGAGACAGAGATCAGCCAGACTCAGAGCAAAGGCATGGGTGAAACCCCAAGGAACAGCACTGCTCTTTCCAGGAAAAGGAGCTCTGTCCATTCCATCCCAGTCCCTTTGCCTGTGGGCTGGCAGAGCTGGGCAGGATCTGTCCATGAGCAGGCTTTGATCTCAGGCAGGAGGAGAACAAGTTGGGTTCATGCCCCTGTGAGCAATAAGGGAAGTCATGAGGAGCCATCTGAGGTGGTTCCACCACCCCTCTGCAGTACCAGGGAACAGAGAGCTCATCTCAGAGGTGAAATGAGGAGGAATTTCAGGTCACAGCTTACCAAACCAGGTCTCCTTCACTGTGTTTGCTGCTCACTTGTTCACCTCTGATGTGGGACATCCCTGGCTCTGATATCTGGACCAACTGACACTTTCACACTCCATGTTTCACCATAATTCTCTGTTTGTGCTGCTTCTCCCCACTTTTGTCTTATTTAGTATCTCTGCTCCTCAGTAGTAATTGCTTAATCCTGCTGAGCACTGAGGACTCTGCTTAGAAGGAAAGCTGCAATCCTAAGCAGGGTCCTTGCAATTTATGGCAATCGAGGGAATAATTAAAAAAACCCCACATACATCTCACCCTAAACCCCCAAAAGCACTTTCTTGGATGGCAAGCCACCCTGTGGCCCTATTAACCTAAGATATATCCAATAATTTAATGACAGCTAAGCCTGACTGTGAAACTAGGCTTGAAATTACACTGGAAGAGCTGCAGCCTGCCTCCCAAACCTCAGCTAAGTCCTGTAATGGCTGTGTCTTCATCCTGCCTACTGCTGTTCTTCACTTGAGGTGTCACAGATGGCCTTAATTGCTTATCTCCTTCTGAGCTTCATAGCTGCTGTGCTAGATTAACAGATGGGACTGATCAATGGGCTGAACACAGCCCTTGGGACCCCAAACTATCTCTCTGCACAGTGATTAGTGCAGTGGCTTCTCCTCACTCACATAACATTTATAATTTTCTTACTGATGTACTGTCATGTCTCACCTGAAGTGAGAATCAACCTGTCACTCTGTGCTGCAGCCACAAGCAGTGACAACACCTGGGGTCTGTGCTGGGCAGCTTTACAGGGCTGGAATTGCCCCTGCTGACAGAGACCTTTTGCCCACCAAGAGGCCAGGGCAGATCAGAAAGTCTACACTTGCTCGTGTGCCAAGAGCACTGGCCAAAAGTGTTTCAGATGGCATTTTATTAACGCAGTGCAGCCAGCAACTCTGAACCAACATAAATTATACAGGGAAGATGAACAAGATGAAAGGTCCTTCATCTTACCGCAGGCAGAAAATACACTCAGACTCTTCCTCGTGGTGCCTGGCAGTCCTGAAAGAAAACACAATGATTCACATCATGCTGATTTGCTGTTGGACACCTCAGAGCTTATGGTAGGTCCTACTGATTTAATGCAGCTTGCAGCAGTAACTAAGAATTTCTCAGCAGCCTTGCGTAAGAGTTTGCTTGGAAACAGTGAGTAGTTTTGAAAACATTTTCTTTGGCTGTATTTTATGCCATGCCAACCCATGAATCTTACCTGAATTGTGCTGGTGTGTGTTGGACCAGTGAGCTCCCAGAGCATGGGCAGCAATCACAGCAGATACAAGGATGAATCCTCTTTCCCAGACACTATGCTGTGCTGAAGAACCATTATTCAATTACAACACATCCACGTCAGAATAGTCTGTGACCACCTAGAAAGTTCTGACAACTGCAGCCATCCCCATTTATTTCAAAAGCAGCAGAATAGGTAACTCCTCTTTGCTGTTTAATTAGGCAAGGCTTGACAAACAGAGTATGAAGGGGCTTTGAACAAAGCACAGAATCTAGTTTTTCGCCAGTGCTGGTTTTACCCTCAGTACTCTGGTTTTACCCCAGGGCACTCCTATCCCTTCCTTCAGGTCTGCTACCACCTCTAGAGACTGTTGTGAATAGCACAGATCCTTGGGTGATGCAAACCAGCAAAGCTCTTCCTGCCTGATGCTCGCTGCACATTGCACACTCCAGTGCACATCACTGCAAGAGTATTCCCTCATCTTCCTGGTTTTAATGCAGCTTTTCTCCTTAACATCAAACTACAGCCATTAAACCCACTCTAAATAATTAATCTCAGTTTGGGTATTTCTTTTTTTTTTTTTTACTCAAGAGAAACAATGATATCTCCTCACCATCTCTTCTTCCTCACCTGGCTTGGTGTCCTACCTCTTTCAGTAGCCTCCAGGGGACTGCTCAGGCTGCACATGGTGGAGATCATGCAGGATATCCCACAAAACAGAAGAGTCTGGAATTCTTGTGTGGAAAATGGACAACACTGCCTCACCTCTGCTGCTGCCAAATAAAGCTTTTGCCCCTCTTAGGCTCTGCATACAAATAACTTTTATTTTTCCCACAGAAGAGCACTGAAGAAAAATTACCTGGCAATCAGAGTGTTGGTGCTGCTTTTTTTCATTGCTTTGTTCAAATTCTAATTTGCTGTATTTTTCCGCTTTTAAGGAATTGAGGAACTCTGCTAAGAGCTCTGAGAGCAGTGAGAAAGCATTCTTGCTGCCATTTGGCAATAGGAATGGATAACACAGTGACTGCCATCCCAGTGCCCAGTGCTGTGCCACTTACTGCCCTCCCACACAATAACAAATGTACAGAGCAGGCTACAAGTCATTAAATCCTGTGTTCCTGGAGTCCCACGGCAAGATGGGAATTTCATTTTGCATTTTTATGAACTGTGTGTGCCTCCCTAATTTCCATGAGAATGGACAACAGGTCTCGCAAGAAAAAAGTAATTACAATGAAGCAACTCACCAAGTGAATTTGTTATGCTGTAAGTCTTGAATTCTCACTGAGCCTCCTTTCTCATGTACTTAACCCCTTTTGTTAAACCACCACCACTCACCAAGCCAGGTATCAGGGTGAGCATAAAAAATACTGAATAATGTGCTGTAACTCTTCTTACAGATGAGAAGGGAGTAGAAAACTGTAACAGCCTCTTCAGCATTACAAAACACGAACCTAAGAACAAATGTGCTATGACCTACTGGTGACAAATGAAGGTAATATAAAGCCTTGTAAGATTTCAGCTTTATTAGCATTATTTAACTTCTGAGACCATTAAAAGAGGCATATTTGATGAATGCAGCTCTGGGGGCAGAATGGTTTTGGTTATGAAAGCCTGGTGTGGTACAGAAGAGAAAAATTACAGGACAAAGCCAAGAGCTGTACAGCTTGGGAAGAGCAGAAAATATGAGGCCAAGGCAGTCAGTACTTTTTAACAGCTCAGATGTTACCAGGGAGAGGGCAATCCGTGATGGACATTGCTGGAGAAGCTCCCAACTCCCAGTGGAAATGGCTGGAACAGTTGAAGAGAAATTCACATAAAAACATCTCAATGTCAACGAGAGCAAGAGTGTGCCTTGATCACATTATGGGAACACAGGGAAATGTTGGAATAACACATACTGCCTTATCAAATCCACTGCAAATCATCCTTTTATATGCTAAAACTTCACAGGAGACACTCCTGAGGATCCAGTAGTACCTCTTTTTCCAGAAAAAATTAAAAGCAGCAAACACTCATGTGTACAAAGGGCAGATGTGGATTTTCGCCTCCAAACTGTGGCAACCAGATGTTGATAAAATCACATGATTTTTAACTCAGCACACACCTTATTTATCAAGATACAACTTTCAGGAACAAGCACTGGAACAGTTCCACTAAATACACACACCATATATTGTTCACACAGTCAGTTAATTATACAGCTTGGTGGAAAAGCCTCGTTAATGTTATGCACTTTACAGAAAGTATCTACATCTATCAGTGAAATAGTATCTTGTAAAAAACACTTGCCTGATTAGCTATGTCTTCCCTTTTAGAGACAAAAGAAAGCTCTGAATGACAAATTTTGGCCATGATCAACCAATCATGCAGCAATCAAAACCAAACATTTGTAAGACAAAGACAGAAAAATCAGAAATTATCAGGAGAGCACCATAATAACAGATGGGCTATGCAAGGATTTTACCTTTTATTTACAGCAAATATATTACAGTAAAAAAGGTTAACATGGCATGTGGTTGTGTAAGGATGGTACACATGCTTACATCAAAAGGGTTTCATTTCCTTGGCACTAACTGAACTGAAAACAAGGATTCAACACAAAAATAAGAAACAGAACATTTATTAGGCAAACTCTAACTGTACACATCTGCAACTGGAGTTTCAATGCAATCCAAAGAACACAAACAGGTCATCAGGATGGCAAAGACTTTTTCAACGAGTGTGTTTAACCCTCAAGACAAGGCTGTCTGGCACCATTTAAAAGTTGCTGTACTGAACACACTGATTTTAAAGGAATGTCAGAGATGATTAAGACACTGAAAATGCACTCAGCACAGTGAAGAAGCCCATTATTTTCCTTATTTCATTTTTTACTCCCACGATACAAGAGTGTTAAAAGGCTGCATGGCAGACAAGCTGGATGCAACAGCTGGAGGGTTTTGCCTGTCAAGCAAAGTGACTTGGAGAAGAGAAGTGCTTTCTGCAACAAACCTGATGATACACAGCTTGTGTGGCTTCAAGGAAGATGATCTAACAACAACACATGTTGAAGCCTTATAAGTTCTTTACATCATAATCAGAATCCTGAGAAAAGCAGGGTCCAAATTACTCCAAGTGAATTCGGGCTTACTTATACACAACAAAATTGTCCAGATACATCAACAGTAGTAAACAGAGTTAATGCAGTGTTAATCTTTTTACATTTTAATGACTAGCTATAAAAACAGAAACTAGCATGTTCAAATCTGTTTACATTTCCTGAGCTTAGTTAAATCAAGAAGGAATGAACATTATAAAAATCCCGGTAAGTCACCAATAAATTAAAAATGCATATAACCACTATAGTTTAAGAAGCTCAGAGTGAAGTCTGCCTATCCAATATCCCTTTTTTTTTAGGAATCCTGTACAGAAACCATGCTATTAACTTCACCAGCAATACTGAGATGCTGTGGAATTGTAGGTCTTTTTATGTTTTTTCTTGTTCTTCCAGCAGACTGCCTGATGGCCTTTCCTAATCAAATCACATGAGAGCATTCAAAAAACTGCAACCCTCTACTTGCAGTGCACAAAACAATGTTCTCAGCAAAGCAATGTACTCCTGAAACTCAAATTTCCTAGCTGCAGTTATTTGGGTGGGCTCTCAGCTCTCACACATAACATCACAACCCTGGCAGCAGGTTTGGTATCCTTTGGGGGAACAAACCAGGAGACTGGAGGGAAGACCCTCAGCAATACTCATCTCAGCGGTTTCTTTAAGAGCCAACATCTTGCATTTGAGAGAAGCACTCGACCTACATGAGTCATACACATGTTTATTTATGCATGTTTATTTCCTGCATAGAGAATACTGTGTACCTTGGAATAAAACCCAAGCCTTGAGAATATACTGAGAGTATATTTGTAGCAGTGCTATGGAAGATTAATTCAAGCCCAAGCAATCAAACTCAACGGTCTCAAAGACTTGCAGAGCACAAACTTTGATAAAACAAACTACTTTTTAAAAAACTGCTTATAGCATACTTTTATTTTATGGTGTAGATAAAAGAGAGGTAGAAAGGTTTATCTCCTCAGTATCAGTTTCTGTGCAGTATTTATTAAGTATCAGAAAAGAAATCTATAGCTTTTTGGTGAAAATGCCAGCTTTTCTCCTAAGAATTATAAGGAATCTCTTCTTTCCACTTAAGTGCTGCAAACTAAGTAACTGGAATCTGGTTCAGAAGAGTTCTTCTTTCCACACCACTTTAGTTACCAAGTTCTGCTTTTAAGAAGTCATTACAGAAATACTCCTATACAAGGCTCAAAAATTCCTCACAGATACAGTCAACCCACCAAAACACCTTCACCAGCCAAATAATATCAAGTCTTCTCCTAAAAAATGCACTCATTCTTGCTCGACTTACATGATCCACCCTATGCAAGCTACCAAGAGGGACAGAGAAGAATGGAAGCATGGAAGGCTGTGTGGCTCTTCCCCTCTTTGGTGGTGAGCACAGATGTGAGCACCATCACCACCCTGTCTGGCAGAGCTTCCTGAGGCAGCTTCTCTTCCTGCCATGACCCACCCTCCACAGCAGGAGGATGGATGGTGCTTGAGTAATGAGTGCTCCTGAAAAAAGGTTGGATGGAAGACCCAGCCAGGAGACACGGCTGAACAGAAACCATGCTGGTAAGGCAAATATCAGCTTTCCCTGGTGTTAAGACAAGCCTGCAGCACTAGAGTTTTCATGATTGTCACCAGAAAAGGGAGAGAGATGGAAACATCAGCTGCAGACATCGAGTGTGATCCCGAGTGCAGTGCATTTCCCACGGAGCCGAGAGCCTTGGAGCAGCAGTGCCAGGGGAAGGCAGGTCAGAGGCACCAGGGTGGGATCTGCCCACAGGGGCTCCCCCCTGACTCCTGCTCTCATGGCACTGCGAGAACTCATCCATCTGTAGGACAGGACCTGCCTGCTGACATTTTGGGGCACTCAGAGCTGCAGCTCCGGTTTTATTCACATAGCAACGACTGTTGAAGGGTGGGATTTGAGCCATCAAAGTCAGACTGCTGCATGGTGACCTTTAATTTACCCAGTGAATGTTAAGCAAATTACATTAAATTAAATTCAGTCAAAGCAGATGCTAGCTTATTTATTAAAAAGCTCAGCTTTCTCTTTCTTTCAACTGGTTTTAGAGACCAGCAGCTCTTGGGAGCAGACTTTCACACTTAGTCAGGAAAGACCAGCTCCACAGAGATGGCCAGAGTGAATCTCCTGCAGCAATTCCAGCCTCAGGAAGACATGGCTGTCCCTAGGAATGCCCAGCAACAGCACATGAGCACAGCATCTTTGTCTCCTTGCTCCCTATGCTTCCTACCTTTCCCAGGTCTTCTCTCTCCTTCCACAAAAACTGCACCAGATTCGAGTGGAAGACAAGTCTTCATTGCCAACATTGCCTTCTACTGTCACATCTTTTAAGAAATCTATTAATTGATTAATATAAAGAAGTATTTACTCTGTTTCAGAAAGCCAATACTGCTCTGCAAATACATAACTTGCCATTAACTTTTGATGGGGTTGGGTAAGGGAGCTCATATACAGTAACACAGTCAGGTTCACAATCCAGATTGGAAACATTTCTTTCTGTCAATTGTAGCGTTGTGAAACAAGAAATGCTCCTGTACTCAAATAATCAACAGGCACACTTCTCCTTTTCACCTGTCACCCTTCCTGTCTTTCAATCTGCTCCCTTTCAGCAGTATGCCTAAAAGCAGCCACATAAATAAGAGATGTGCTGCTTTCAGCCACACAGGATCATACACAGTCTGTTTTGTCTCTTTTCTTTTGTTCTCTGGAAACATTACTCTCATTAATTTCATTCTCCAACTATGATCCACCAAAATAAAAATAAATTCAAGTAGGAATCCAAACTGGTTATTGCTGGGTTATGGGTCAATGTAAACTGACCAGACCCAATGCCAACCTCGAATTCGCTTTACAAAAGTAAGGATTGTTCGATTACATTTGCTGACCACAGACAGCTTCTTTCACTATTCATACAGTTTGAAGACTGAAGATTTGCTGAGAACAAGACACAGTCCATGTCCCCTGGAAGTAAATGAAGCTAATAGCCATCATCTTCATCCATATCACAGCCATAATCTGAAACACACAAAGACAAGGGCATATAAAAATGAAAATATTCTGGGTAGATGGAAGACACAATGGAAGTATCGCTCCTTTAAGGTTGTTTTCCTGCTATGTAACTACATGGTAAGTTTTGCCTTAGGCAAGCATTTTAAAAATCATCTATTTTCTTAGGGTTAAATAAGAACTTCTTGCATGTACTTCCCACAATGAAAAAAAATAAATTTGAAAGTATATCTTGTGTAAATATCTCTTGTCTGTAGAACCTCACTTGTCACCAGACCCTCATTTAGGAATACTTGGCACATCTGTGTATGAAATACTTGGTTTAATTGAGAGGCTAAGGTGATCAAGCCTGATTGTCACAAGTAACTTGGCACACAGAGGCTGATAAGCAGCAGCATTACATTTACAAGTAGGCACATTTCCCACTAGGCATGGGCACCAAGGAAAAAGCTGGTTTGTTTATATTATTCATGGATTTATGAGCTGAAACTGCAAGGATTCAGAGATAGCTCAGAGTTCCCACCAACATCAAAAGTCATGGAACAAATCCTGACCAATGCATCTGACTCAGATCTCCCTTATCGTCTTACTTTTAGCCTTAAAATTTTTGCCCAGATTCTTTAATACAGTTTTGTTTTCTTAAACAATGTTGAGTGCAAAGATTGTGTGCTGTGTGTCAGAAGGCAAGTCTGTGTGTTTGTACTGCACCAATTTCTCTTCTGTTTGCTGCTGAATGCACTGACACAGATATTTTCTGTTGTGAAGATGAACCTACAGATAATTATTACATATGAACACTGAGGAAAGTTCAACTTTATATTCCAAATTCAAGACAGGGGAACATCTCACCCAAAGAGACAAGCAAATGCTCAGAAGCAGAATTAAGTGTAATCTATAATGATTTGTGTAGAATGGGTGAAGTTCACCATCTGTAATTCATGCAGTTTTTCCAGGCAGGCAGGTCTAAAATCCATGGAGAAAGCAGCTAGGAAAGAGTTATTTGTTGTGCTGAGCAACTCTGCACACCTGCATTCGACTTTTGGGAATACTTTTATTTTTATTTTTATTTTTTAACTCTAATTTTTCAGCTGTTGTGCAGACCAGACAGGGAGTAGTGGAATGTTCTCAGAATGGTTCAAAAATAGTAACATTTACAAAGAAAAAAAACAGAATGACCTTCATTCTATTTTTGTGGGGGGTTTATTAATAAACATAGACCCACCCTCCCCCACATGGGTGCCTTTTCTTGGGAACATTATTCTAATAATAAATGCAGGCAACAAACTGTTTTTCCTAAGGTTCAGCAATTATTTTCCAGCAGAGAAATCAATTTAAAAGCAACAGACACTTTTGTGAAATGTATACATATTGTCCATGAAAGCAAAATGAATAGTGCTGCAAAGATTTTTGCAGTAAATAACATTTCAGTAAGAAACTTATTCCCATCTTGAGTCTTCGCAACCCATAATTAGCAGCTCTCCCTTTAAAAATAAATTTGTTTATTTTCAAAGCTTAACTTCTAAAGGGAAGTTTTTAATAAAGGATAAATGTGGATGTGTCCAGCTAGGAAAAACCACAGCAGAGAGGAGACTGCCTTTTCCTGCCAGCAAAGAAATCTAATTAAACCAGTGGCTTTGCTGGCTAACCCAAAGAAATTAACACACATCTGTGTACCACACATGCACTGCCATTCCTGCACTTAGGGAACAACTGCTTCCTCCTAACATTTTCCCCAGAAACAGAGTGTGATGATTTGTTCTGTTTCGAGCTGAACAGACACATCCCCAGGGCTCATGGGCAGCCTGGACATCGAGCCCCAGACACTGCTAATGGAGGGGTTACTGACCCCATAACTTCTCAGATCCATATTAATAAACCTAATTCTGGAGAACATCTCACATTTCTGTTTGTTCTTGAGGAGCCCTCTTAGCCTCAAGCTCGAGAGGCAAAGTTTTCTCAGGAAGAGTCCCTAAGGTCAGGTCTCAAACAAGGGTGATTCCAGGCTTCCCACAGGGATGGGCAATGCTGAAAAGCAGCTGTGGGACAGGGACAAGCAGGGGAACCCCGTGTGTCCCCAGCCCTGCAGGAACAAAGCCCACAGCACCAGGAGATGGTAGCTTAGGCAGCATCCTAGCTCACCATTTCCTCCCATTAACTGCAAGGCGCTCATGCAGTGATCTTCATCTTCTTCCACCTCCTCCTCTTCCACCTCTTCATCAGGGTTGTAAGCCACTGGGCCACTCTCCACAAGCACAGCTGCTGGTTTTTCTACAGCAGGGACTTCAGCCTGTGCATTTGGAAAGGTCACCTGCTTAAAAGAAGAGAGAACAATAGAGCAGCTCTTCCTTTGGTCCAATATTCACATAAAACTTCAGCAGCTTCCAAATGATAGCGACAGGACAGATGTCCAGTGCTAGAGGTTCAGCTGTTCTAATGAAAGTCTGAATGAAAGTCAGACAAAATCACCCAGTTTTCACTTAGTCCAGAACCAGGCAATTAAAATATCTAGTAATGGTAACAGCAGAACAAGGATCCTCTTGCAAGCATAAGAGGAGGAGAAATTTGGGAGCGAAAGCTCATCAGTAGAGCTCTGTGGGAAAACTTACAAACCTGTCCCACAGTGTGCTTGACTCACATCAGGCCTATTACAAAATAACAACGTTATTGACAATTTAATGATAGCAAAAATGTACCCTTCAAATCAGAAAAAGCCCAACATGTATTAGTTTTGACAGCTCTGGTTGGATTTATTTGGCGGCGCAACGAGCTGTGGAACAAATAGCACTCTGCAGACAGCACTTAATGTGATGGCAGAGCACTCAGTTGATAATACACACTGGCACCTGTAACATTACCTATGGAATTCATCAGAATAATGATCTCCAAACACTAACTTGGGAATGAATCATTGACAGGATCTGTTCCATCCATGTTCCTCCCCAGTTGCTCCAAGGTTAGGCAGGACAGAGAGCAGAGTGAAAGAAAGGGCAACACCACAGGGGAATAGAGGTGAATTTGGAGTAGGTAATACTGTCTTTGAGTCACTAAGGGAGATCTGAGAGCAGGGCAGGAACCAGCAACACAATCTGTGCCAGCACAGCCCAGGCTCTGGTTTTTCTGATCTTTCTTCTCCCTTTCATGCTGTGCTCAGTCTGGAACTCTACCTCCTTCTCTCCTCCTTCCAGGGAAGAACCACCACAGGAGTGTTACCTCCATCACAGGGCACTTTGCACATCCATTCTGTACTTGCACTGTTTGGGGTTTGTACACTAGAGCCTGTGGCACACAAAACCCCAGCCAATTAGTGGCAATTTGAAGATTAACCATTAATGCTGCTTTGTCACATGAAGAATTTTGAGAAGGGAATATTGGCAGTACTTGTCCCTAGTCAGCTGCTTCAGAACTGAGAGTCATCTCCCCTAGTAAGAAAGATGGAAAAGACTGGGACCACTTCCTTGGAAGGACAGCAGTGAGGTGCTTCTAAAAATGAATGGTCCAAAGGAGACCAAGAAAACCCCAGCTCCTCTGGTCCATACCATGAGAAAAGTGCTGCAGTGCTTTAGGTTTTAAATTACAGTACACAACTATTTACTGCTGCATGTTCTCCAATTCCACTGGCAGCAATTTCTGATAAAATGTTGTGGCTTATTTATTTATTTATTTATAAATGTATTGGGATGCAGTAGCTCCCAGAATCCCTGTAACTCCAGGCACTTTAGAGATACACCATAAGAGAAAATCCCTGTACCAGAAAGTTGATAGTCTAATTATTCAAACATCAAAGCTGTTCCTGAACTTGTCATATACCATGACAGTCAACCTAAAGAATCTGCCTGAGTTTTTCAAAGTCACCTAAGGGTTTGCTCCAATAGCTCATTAATAGGGCAAAAGACACCCATTAATTTTAATACAAAATCAAGTATTTAGATATTCAGATCAGTCGAAGACAGGTTTTCATGATTTTTTAATGCTCAAATTAATCATATTATTTAGAGGAACTTCCCTCCAGTTTGTATTTCCTACCACTGGCTTTTGCCTCTAGAGTGATCAAATCAAGTCCATCTTGGTATAAGCAGAAGTAGACACCACAGTTTGAGACAAATCATAATATACATCAATTTATATGTTTAAAAGTATCCATCTGCTCTGAAAAAGTGGGTGAATATAAAGGAGCTACAATTGAGTCATTATTTTTAAAAATTGCACCATGCTAATTAAAATGTGACCTTCTTCTAATTATCATGTCCACTTCCAGACTGCTGTACTTCTAAAAATGTGCAGAGTTTTCTAATGAGCATAGAATAAGAACTGAAAATGTATTTCCCTAGGCAGGATATCAAACTGTTTCTGAAAATCAATGACTTTTAGTAATTTTAAAAATCAGGCAAACAACACCTTTAAATAGAACTTCCTGAATTCACTTCCAGATGTCCTGGACTGGAGTTTGGCACTTAGCTTTATGTATGGATGGGCAATTGTCAAAGATGTTAAACTACCCAAGGGAACTGATTCACTTTCAGAAGGGTGTCAGTGTCACACTTTCATGGGCAAGAGGGACAAATACCTTTGGTACACTGAATTTTTAGATATGCAGTAGACAGTTCATTATGCACAAAATGCCTATAAATACTCTGTAAAGTGTGAAAATAACAGTGATAGAAAACAGCTATCATTGTTATTATATCATCATAATAATCATGATCCCTTTGGGACAAAATGCAGGTGCACAAAGCCACCCAAGGAGGGTTTTGGCAGTGGCCAGTCACCAGCACTAACTTTTCTGTGGCATTATTACATTTTCAAAGTAAACATGCAAAGCAAAGAACAAGCCAGGCTGTATGGAGTAAGCTGTCTTTGCACACTGCTCTCTGACAGAAGCCCAGCCCTTCCCTGGGGTGAGCTCTGGCTGCACAGAAGTGGAGTTTTGCATCATCCTCCTTCTCCATGAGGACAGTCCAAGTGCTGAGAAACAGGCATGAGCTCTGCCCTTTCCTACCCCTCCTACCCATTTATTTAATATGGACCTCTTCAGATGCTTGCATGGAGTTTTCTCCTTTTTGCTGCTCAATAAAGCATTATGAGACTGTGCTAATGTTCCTAACAGATAAGAAAGGGCAAGTCTGGGTTAGAAAACAGCCAATCTCAGCTTTGCAGTGAGATTCTCCTGGCCTGATCAGAGAGACAAGATTCTCATTTCTTTCAGCCATGTCTACCACATGACCAGAGCCAGGCTGAGAACAGCTTGTGGGAATTTCCAAACTCAACCTGTTGCACCAGGAGAAGTACTGGACTTTTCATACCTCTTCAGTGGCAGCCTTCTTAGCAAACTGGGTTGAAATCAAGGGTCTTAATCTGCAAAGAAGGAAAGAAAAAATGCTGAACATCAGAAAAGTTGCACAAGAGTCTGACACAGAGTATTCACTCTCCAAACAGTGAAAGCACTTTGCTAATGTTATGTTGTGCAATTACTTTTTTAATGATTTAAGATAAAGAGCAGAGAGCCACAAATGCCACAAAAATTAACACACACAGTCCCTTGGAAGCGTGTGTCCCAGATGAAGGTAATAATAAAAGATGCCAGCACAGTAGCAAAACCTCATCTCAAACTGCAGCCACAGCTTCTCCCCAAGGTCTTTGAAATAGATGAGTTTGTCACGTTTTACAAAAATCAAAAGGAAACTGATTTTTGGAAGAATGCAGACATGGTAAGACTGGGACACACTGATTACCTAGCACTGGTCTGCAACTGCTCCCCTGCATCTGATGATATATAGAGGTAAGTAAGATTATGCATGCAGGATACCATAATCATCACAGGCAAGATTTTAACCTCCAGCTACAGGAATGATTTAAAAAAAACCCCAAAAAACAGGGACCATGAATACCTTGAATGAGAAATGTCAGAAATTGAACATAAACATTTTTAAAAACTCTGGATCAGATGTGAGAGAGACCTGCATATTTGGGGAGAAGAGCTGGATCAGTATTACTTTACAGCTGAGTGTTAAATATTATTACTTCTGAAAAACATTTCATAGTCTGTTGTTTCCTTACTGCCAAGAAGGCTGCTCTCAATCCATCATTTAGTGTTATTTTCTGGTCTCTCCTGCTCATCTAGATGTATCTAGTCACGAAGAAGATGACTTACTTTATACAAAAACATTGCTCAGACAGCTCCTCAAGCAGGTCTTTTAACGAAGTCTAGGCAAACAACTTAATGAATACCAATTTATGCCTCCAGAGATACAGTCTTTTATGATAAGCAGTATTTTACTCTCATTTTTCTCTTAGTCATTCCTCCTTGTTAACACACAGGAACTGGCTGTTTTCCTACTTATTTATTTATTTCAAATAATCAGCAGGAGGAAACAAAACCCCAGAGAATGAGCAGGGGAGACTCAGATGATTATCTCTGATAGTGAAGACAATATTAAAATACAAGATACTGGCTAAGCTCCACAAAGGTTCAAAAACTGGTCATTTCTGAAACACTTTGCAGGACCCAAAAGGCATTTCAGCAAGTCAAGTAATTGAAGGTGTCTCCTCACAGTAGATCAAAACAAAAAGAAGCTAAGGGAATGTTTCAGGAGCTGCACCACTGAACAATCCAGAACACATTATTCTGCTACAGATACTTCTTGTCATATTACATAATTATAAAAAATTTCAAGAAGAAGATTCTCTTGACTTACATAAATATCTATTACTTACAAATCCTGGTGGACTTCTGTGCTCAGAGAGAATGTATTTGAATGCATGGACATACTCCTCCCTATGCGCCTGGCCTCCTCTTTCCATTATCTAACCCCAACTGCAGAGTTTTCACCTTTAAATGCCATCCAGTCCAACCCCCTGCAAGGAACAGGGACACCTCCAACATGACCAGGTTGCTCAGAGCCCAGTCCACCCTGACCTTGAATGTTTCTAGGGATGGGACATCCACATCCTCTCTGGGCCTGAGCCAGTGCCTCACCATCCTCGTAACAAAAAAATGTCTTCCTTAATTCCTGAAATTTGAGACCTATCTACCTACCTACTTTCAATCACTGTTTTCCAAAAAATCACCCTGTTTAGATGCTTACAAACATGGATGCAACAAAGCCAAAAGGCTGCATAGCTGAAAGATTCTAATTACCAAACAGGTTGTGTTTCATTGACATGATTAAAAAACACCCAACAGTGGTAAGAAATGAAGGACTTTTATTTTAACCCGTAGTCATGATTATTGCAATTAACATTGCACCAAAGATAGCACCTTTTCCCTCCTGCCACCCAAAGACATCAGACCTCCCTGGAGCACCCTGAAAATATTTCCTCCCCCCAATTAAAATCAAGCTGTTGAGTAAGACTCACAAGGTAATCAGAAACTGCTGACATTTCTTTTAGAGCAAATTATACATGTGCTCACACAGTGAAGAAAACAATCACAGCTACAGGAAGCAGAGAGTAAACATTCCAGTTTCATTTTAATTAAAATGGTCCCCTAATGAAAATAAAAAGATTCACGTTTATGAAAAGCCTATTTGCAAAAACTTTAGTACTACATTCAAGAGCCCTTCTATACCATGTCTCAGCAGTGAAGGATTCTCACACTCAAAGTGAAATTAAAGCTATATTTCTGTTCCACGAGAGCCACTCACAACACACACATCTTCACTTCCTTACTACAAACACAGCAGCGCCATCCCGTTTGGGCAATAGAGTTTCTCTCTCAGCATAGTATAAAATGCATCCCAACGCAGTGGTGTGGATCCTGCTCCTGCCATGGATGGTCAGCACCTGCTGCAGGCCAGACCCAAGGGGGTCACTCATCACCTGGCTGGAACAGCCTGGCCCACTGTGCCTCCACACTAAAACACTAGCCATGACACTGGCAAAAGGTAAAACCATTGCAAAGAGAGACAAAAAACTTACTTTCCAACTGAAATAATGGCTTTGATTCAAATTATAGCCATAAAAGTTATAAACATATAACTCCCTTGTCTCTCCTTATGCCTATGAAGAACTCCACTATTACTGTACAAAACCATTTAAGAAGGTTTACAGTTGGGGTGTTGTTTTGTTTCTTAAATGCCCTGATGTCCTGACCTCCTTAAACCAGAGCAGCTGCTGCCACACCAGCCATATGGAGTAATAAATTACTGGCTGCCATGGCTACAGATACAGGCTCCTTCTGCTGTCTGGCTGCACCTCAGAGGGTGGAGAAAAGTGCCTTCGTGGAAGAGCATGACTGCTTTTGAGGCTGGGATTGGTTTGAGTATTAATGATCAAAAAAAACCACCTTGAAAAAACAATTAAAGTATCTTATCCAGCTTTCACTGGATGTGACTCAACCTCAGCTGTAAAAGGCTACCAAGGGACACACATGCACTACAGAAGAAAGATCCTGTCCATCAAAGTCCAGACTGAATTACAGGTTCCCAAGCTCCATAAATAATAAGAATTCCATATATACTGAAGTGACAACAGCATCTATTTAAAATGTAATGTTGTGACTGGGAAGTAATGGGGCTCCTGGTCTTCCAAAGTGTGTCAGTTGTCATTCACTATTTATGATGATTCCTAGTTTGGGCTATTTTCCTTATGAACTTTGCAAATTAACACAGTACCTTGTGGGAGGGAGTAACAGAACAAGCAACTTTCTGAACAGCAATGTGATTCTGTAAAAGGGGATGAAAAAGATTTCACACAGCCCCAAGTGTTACATCCACACTTCAAACTACTTCAAAAATTATGCAGATCTACTAATGCTCATGTCAGCCAACACACATAACACTGGAAGCAGATTATCTTGACATGTTTGTGACAAAAACTAATGGCATGGTACAAGGCATCAGAGGCTGCTCCCTGCCAAATCCGCTCTGCTCTCAGCAGAGATGTGCATGATAACGTCTGGGTTTGTCCTCCAGCTTAACAATTTAAAAGTAGATTCAATATAATAGCTCCTGACAGGGCTGGAGATCACACAGACTGAACTTTCAAAGTGTTTTTCTCCGAAAAACAAGCTGGCTGTGACAAACAACATTTTTTATTTTGCTTATTATTTAATAACAAAAGATTACACGGCGCAGTACATAAAGTGAGAGGCAATAAACCCACCTCACTTGCATCAGGCTGTTCATCCACCAAAAAGTTTGACAATACCATAACAATCTCCTTAGTGCAACCCTGCAAGTAATTTGGAAATTCACCCAAAGCTCTGTTTCTGACTGAATTTTAATTTAATCCACCCAAGTAGGGAACATCTTATTGCTGCTCACCGCCCATGCTAATTTTATACACGGATGGTCCCAGAATACACAATGGGAAGCAGAGATCCAACGGAGCCCACAGCCACAAGCCTGCAGTGTAATTATGCAGGTCATCCAAGACAACTGCCCATGAAACCTGTACATCCATGCCCAGGCCTTTCATGTGCAGGGACAGAAAAAGCTATTGAGAAATGACTCAAAAAGAGACAGGTCAGGTTCTTCCTGCTGGCCAAGATCCTCCTCCCACCTGAGGCCAGATGGTTTTGCCTCAGGAGGTCAGTTTACCAGACATCTGTGTGAGAAGGAAATTAATATAAATGTTTATCCAGGCTAAGAGTGCCCTTTAATTAGGTACCGTCAATGTTATCCTTACCGGAAAGCTGGGAATTACCTCTCTGCAAGGATTTACAGCTCTTCTTGGAAACACAGCAGCATCAGGAGATACTGACCCACTGTCCTGCCATTGGGTCAGGACAAAGGGGTGACCCTGCCAGACTTGGATGACTGCTCTTTCCAGAGGGCAAAACAGAGACTGCAATGACAACCATAACGCTGGAGTACTCTAGGCTTTGTACATCCAGCTGTGGATCTCACTGTCTTCTAGATCTGCTTCCATCTGAGAGCCAGATGCTCACAGAAGCTCTTCCCTCCACTTGGGAGGAAGTGGAGGCACACAGCCAAGGCCATGGCTGGCTGTGACACCCATGAACAGCAGCCTGATGCCCTGAGGACAGGGGCTGAGGGGTTAAGGGTGCGCTGTGCACCTCAGGAGTCCAGACAGAACCACAGACAGCATCACGCTCTGCATAATGGTTATGATCTGTGAGCTCACACCTTGAAACCACGTGTGCCTGAGTGTGAGGTAGGCAGGTACTTTTGGCTTTCTCAAGACCAGGCTCTTCACCCAGCCCAGCTCACCACCACTATGAAAGCCCCAAGGAGTTTCCTTGAATCACTGTCCCAAGTGACAGGGCTGCAGACACCCCAACTAATGGCAAAAAGACTCCAGCTAAGCACGCCCAAACCGCAATGAGCTCAGCCCACACACACAGAGGTCGCTTTGGAGACAGCTCATGCCAGTGCTGCCAGCTGTACAGATGTGGCTGATGCAGCAGCAGGCAGGGTGTGAACCCTCCTGGATACTAACAGACAGCTAAGACAGTTCCTCCTAACTCTGCTAAATCATTTCTATGTGAACTCCACCAATCCACCAACAGTCAGAGCTTGTATCCAGTTTCCAAGCAAGCAACACTAAGGAAAGAGCCATTTCAAACTGGAAAAAAGCAATGCTGAAGTGACAACAAAAACTAAAATGAAATGAAGAATTGTTTCCACTTCTGATTCCTACTCAGTCCTCTTTCATGCTGGATCAGAGGAGCCTGGCTTTCATCAGTGCACACCAGACAACAGGGCACTGAGAACATCTTCAGTGCTAATGAGAGCAGCCTCTCCCAGCAAACGCCTGGAACTGAGCACTGAGGGACCAAAACTCACAGGAGGAAATTGGAAAAAGTAAGAATCTCTATCATTCACTGCAGAATAGATTTACCAGTGAGGAACTAAGCACCTGCATCACTCACCAACAGGCTTTTGAAAAGCAGGAACTTTGCTGGTGTGTCGTGAGCTGAACACCTATTTCAGGCTTTTCAGAGAGGGGCAGGGGCCATGACATCTGTCTTCAATAACCCAACTCAGAGAGGGCAGTATTTCTCTGCATAGCTGCAGCTCTCCTTCCTCAATTAGATGCTGGAAAACAGCAACTTGCTGTTATTCCCACTGACTAAACCAACAGATTTGCAACAGCAAAAATTAAAAGAATGACATCTAAGGACACCTTATTGGGACCAAATGAAATTAGGCTCCTGCAGCAGATCCCAAACAGTATCTGCACATATCTGCTTCTAAATGAAATTGCTGCAGACCATGGGAAATTACAATTGCTTCAGGACAAGGAAGGCTGACTGATCTAATATTTCTGGTTGACACACCTTCTTCCTGGGTTTGTCAATAAAGACACTGATGAGCTCATCTCTCCACAGGTCAGGAAAGTATTAGTTGAAAATATTCTATTCCTTTCACCATGGAAATTTTTCCAGATGAAATGATGGCAGCAAGGCAAATCTGCACCTTGCTGAGAAAAGCTACTTAAAATAAGGAAGCTATGAAGCATTTTAATGAAGGTAAATGAGTAATCATAATGGCCTCAGTTAAGCAAGTCTAATGGCAGTGTCACTTTTAAAACATGGGCGTGAGACAACTCATGTGGTGACAATCCATATGTCTTAACTATCGTGCAGCACCATCTTTCAAATGGCAAGAGTGCAGAATGCAACTGCTATGGCAGAAAGAACCATTATTAGCAGATAAGGCAAATAAAAATAGTTTTAAAATCGTGCTTGAAACTATAGTAACAAGAAGCGAGGTTCTAAAAGTTATATGAACACATTATCATCTCAACAGAACCATTATGCCATTGAAAAATTCTCAGCAGAAGCACTGCCGTCTGCTTCTGGTGCAAATATATTTTTCTAGACTCAGGCAAGGAGGATTACAGATATTTGCTTTTGGACAAGTGTTTTGATCAATCTTAACTTCATGGAAACTTCAAATGAGGCAAAAGATAAAAAGAAAACACCTTAGTAACCTGCAGTCTCTGAGAACAATTCACTGAGGTTGTTATACTCAAAGGTGATGTCAGATCGATCGCTGGATCTTCCCTGTTGACATTACAAGGACAAAAATCATGCCAGACAAAAGAGTAACTCACTTCTTCCACACCTCCAGTAGCCTATACCACCAGGCAAATTCAGTTTTTCTCATCCAACTATGCAGGCAAAACTAATATTTCAAAATTCAGGTAACTATAGATTCATACAAGTAATCCATCAAGGGATAAAGATGGATGACTGATTTTTTTTCCTTGTCTCTGGTCTATTATACATTAAAGAGCAATTTCACTGGCAGCCATCTGGAAATCAATGTATTCCAGGCTTTATTTTATGATTACCAACATTCCCCTTCGTAACTCATTTCTAATTATAAGCAATAAATCATTCCTTCTTGCTTGTAATTTATAACAGCCAATTATGGCAAACCTCTTATTTAAATAGCAAATCTCACTGTAAAACATCACATATTTTGAGGTAGGCACAGAACATCTAATCAGGCAGCCGAATGGTAGAATGATGATTTAACGTGGGTTTTGCAGCCACAGAGAAGACACATGTGGAAGAACCCAACCTCCTCTGTGCCCTGTGCACACCAGGACTTTTCAAAACCAAGAGCAAAAGGTCTCATCTGCCTGACTTAATGCAGAAGAGATTTACATGTAGCAATAGATAAGCCAGGACACAACTCAGGGAAGGCTAGTGGCAAGGATTCCCTTTACTGTATCAGCAAATGAATAAAGAGGCTGTGGCAGAAGAAGCTGCAGGTTGGTTAAGTAAGAACTTCTGGGCAATGTCTGGTTTCATTTTAGGAGCTAACAGTGAAAGAACACAGCTCTAAATTTAATACTTTAAAACACAACTCAAGCAGCTTTTCCCATGCCTGGATTTGTGTTTGAAATGGGTTGGCCTCCTCCTCCCAAGCCAAAGGACTCCCCCATGCACTGCCCAGGTGTTCAGCATCACACCTACTCCCTGTTACACGGGTTTTGTAGGTGTTAGAATAGGATATGAGCAAGGCACTCACTCAGATCACTCCTCCCCATCCCTCCCAGCCAGGAGAGGATCAGGCAGAACAAAGCAATGCGACAGTCGGCAGAGCAAAAGTGCCACCAAATAAATCCAGATTCTTCCTTGGGGGAGAAGCATTTAATGGTGGTTTGCTATGGCAACTCTTACCAACAGAACACCAGCGAAGAAATGTAGTGGAGGACACCAAATAAGACCAAACAGGGTCAATCCAAAAGCACAGGCAAGGACACAGAAAAAAATGTTAGTTATATTTGTTCTTCAGTGTAGGTCTGAGTAACAGGCATGCAAGTGCAAACACTAGAGAGAGGCTTCTTATAAATAGCTCTGCTGGGATTTGTCCGTTAGGAAAAAAACCTCACTCTTGTCAGAAAAGTATTTGATACAATTTTGGATACAGAATTTATTACATGAGAAACTGATCTCAGGAACGTGCAAGTGGTTCCCACTGAGATTTTATTCGGTCATCACACAGCTCGAGTCTGTTCCAGCTTCACATCGTGTCATCTGGTAAGCGTTTACAGTAGGAATCTAGGGAACTGGATTTGGAAAAAATCCATCACAACTGACCTAAATCTGATCTGACCTGAATAATCAAACTAAATACCAAATTCAAAAATGGCTAGACAGAAGAGAGGAGTGGGAATTCTTCAGCTGCAGGAGTTATCTCATGCTTTCCCTGGCCATACATTGAGTTAGCCACCCCTCTTTTCTTTTCCCAAACAGCCATGGTGATGGAGGCTATGTGAACATCCCCTTGTTCCAAAGGTGTCAAAGACATGTGCACAAGTGCTGAAGGCTCCACCGTGTTGCCATTCCTTTGAGATACCATTCAGGAAATGGAGAATGGATGATAACAAGTAAGTAAGAAAACCCAAAGAGAATGCTTTGGAAGGGCAGTGGTGACCATGTCAGCACCATCTGGCTGTGTCTTTGCCACAGAGTCACCCCAGAGTCACCCCAGAGGGTGACCTTGGCCAATGTGGTGCTGCAACCACCCCTGGCTAATGCCTTGTTAGACCCATGGCCACGCCAGCCCACCCTACAGCCACGTGTCACAGTCACAACCTGTTTTGTCACCCAGCCCTGCCCATATTGCTGCTTCAGGGCCTCAGGGGGTTACAGTGCCAGCATGGCTTTATTGCTGAGAGACTGAGCTGAAGAAGTACAGGTGCAGCACCACCTCAGCAACACACAGCAACTCTCCACAGATGAGTCATTATTTATGCAGACCTTGCAGTGATGTGTTCAAAAAAAGTTTCACCACTTTCAAGACTCCTTATCTTCTTTTTATGAGAGATCTAAGTATTATTTATTAGTCTTCTCCAAACACAAAGCTCAAAGGCATTTTAACATCTGGTTTATTCTCTCAGCAGTGAGAACAAAAACACTCTGAAGGAAACTAAAAAATCACTGGCTTGATGTTGGTGAAACTTGGGCAATATTTCTGGCAAAAACTTTGAAGGAGGATGCAGAAAACAGCCTGTAGAAAACTGTAAATGGAGGGAGAAACAGACACCAAAGCCTATAAATTTCATTTTGAAAATAAGGCGTCATTCTTATTATGCCTGTGGATGTGTATCTTCCCTATATAAAGTTTTAAAAGCTTTAAATAAACTACACTTCTAAGCAAGCTTGTAATTAGCTAGGGGCAGGCTTGGCTTTAATTACAGCTTGAAGAGGCACACATTATGGAAATACTTAGCTAATAACCACAGCGATGCTCTGGTGATGGCTGAGGTCAGGCCAGCATGTGATTTCCATGTAACAACCTGAGTGCTTTCTGTCTTGTGTAAACTGGGCTCCCTAATGAAGGAGCAGGACCAGTCTGCCAGGTCTTCCTGCTCTGCCATACAGGCTAAGCCAGGCTTTGCTGAGTTGTCAGGCAGCAGTGCTGAGATGTCCTGAGTGCCTGCATGTGGCTCCCCTGCTCCTTACAAGTATGCTGTGGGGTACCTGTTGTCACCTCACCTGGAGATGCTGTGCAAAAGGAGCCAGGGAACCTGGCAGAGAGAGATGAAACTGCACCATTTTGGTGTCAGGCACCCAATGAATTGGTCAGATATCAGCATACACTGTGAACATGTATACATTAACCTGTACAGCTTTTTTCAAAGTTAACGTGAGGTTGATCCCACATCCCATCCCAAAAAACCAACAGGATAATCTACAGGAAGAATATATCTCCAAGACAAAGTTCCTGCAAGTTCATGCAGCTGTCTCACAATTTTGGATCTAATCTTTACTGACATAACAAAGGACCAGAAAGTAAACTGTACTTTATTCCAACCTCAGAAGATGCTTGCCTGGCAATCTCTACTTGGGTATAAGTATGCATGGATAATGAAGTGCAAAACCAATACAAATCACTGGGAAAATGGCTATTTACCACTGAATATGACACAAGTTTAAAATATGCATTGCTCCACACTGTGGGTGCTTGCTCATACTCTCTGTTACGTACCAATGAATCGCTGAACTGGGTCACAGAAACCCTTCATGTTCTACATGTCCTGTCTCCTTCACAGTGCATTTGGTACAGATAAAGAGATGAGTATAAAGATCCAGCCACGTTTTCTTATGGAAAGAAAATTCCAAATGGAAATGTTAGGAAGGAAAACAATATTGATTGCCATTTTAAAATCTGTGTACAATATGTGCAACTGCTTTTGAGAGACAAGGACACTGCTGCTGATGTGAGGACCAGACAGGACCATCTTTTCTGGTGTCTTGTGTAAGGTTGCACGGCTGTGGGATCCTATGTGTAAAGCACAATTATTTGACAGAGTTTTGCTCTAATATAGCTTAATACTAGTGTTAACAGATAGAATTATCCAATGGAAACCTCACTGTAACTGCAGGGGAAATGCCTCTCACAGCCTCTCATGCTGGTTTAACTGGATCAACTGGAGAACCTGTCCAGGTGAGGATCGTGCTGCCTGCAGTCGGCTGCATGTGGCTGCTGAACAGGGGCAGCTCTGTGCCACCAATCCCTAACCTGGCCCAGCCAAAACACTCCAGGTCAGCCTGAGGAGACCTTTGCTAACTATTACCTTTGACATTGCTGAAGTTTTCACCATCAGTTGTAGGGAACTTGCACAAGCAGGGCAGGCAGCAGATCCCAGTGTGGAGCAGCTGAGTTCAGCTGGGAAGATGTTTCCCTGACCTTGGCTTACACCCCACTCAGATGGCTCCCAACACCTCCTCTGCACTGAGCCCTCACCTGGATGGGGGGAAGGCTGACCTCAATCTCAAACATTCAGATGGCCAAAACTTCTGTAACTGGGAATCAGTCACTCCCCATCAAAGCAAAACACGGCAAAGTCCGTGTGACAAGATCTGTTTAAAAATCCTTACTCCAACTCAACTTTTTACTCAAAGAAATTTACTTCCAAGAAATTGTGGCCCCTGGTGCATAGTTCTTCAGCCAACAAAAATGCAGCTTCTGAGAAAGGCCAATGTAAAAGCCAGGCAAGCTGAACATCCTATTGCTGAACATACTTCCCTCCACGTCACTGTAGCTATGGAAGATGCATTAAAAAGAAAATTACTGCAGCTCCAAGACCACATTCAAAAACTGCTCGTGCACATCCTCAACTCTGTGTACACAGAAATACTGAGGGGTTGGGGTTGTCCTTCAGCACTGTGCTGCTCCATCTGAGAGGGAGTCACATAAATGCTGTGTAAGCTACACTCCTACCACAATTACTAAGATATGGGCTGTGAACAGTAAAAGAAGCTCAACTGACCATGAAATGTGCAAATAGTACAATAAATGGATATTTATACACTGTCTTACTTATTTAGAATTCCTCCTTCTCATCCTATCATTCATATTTTGTCACCGTATTGTGTCTAGCTTTCCAGACCATTTTGGACATATAACAGATTTTTGTACAACTCTAGTGACAATGTGTAAAATCTGAAACAAGTGCTATCCATCTCAAGTAAATCCTGCTTTTTCCTTTGTACCAAGCAGAGCTTGCTCTCCAACCCCATCATGAAGTAATCGTATCAAACAGACAAGACAGCAAATTCCTGCTGCAGTTCAAATCCCTCTAAACACTAACCTATGTTTGAAGATCAATACAAAAATCTACTTTCAGGTTAATCTCCTTTTTTCTTTTTTTTTTCATTTTGAACTCCAACCCCTCGCATTAAAAATTCACAGGAAAGAAAGTGATATTCCTCCCGCAAGACCTGAGCTACTCGAAGTGAAGAGCTCAGCAGCACTGTGAGATGGGGAAAGCACAGCCCCTCTGCAGGCTTTGTGCCACACACACCCTCTCCAGAGGGAGGGAAAGGACTCCCTGCCTCTCACAAAGAGGAGGCTGTTCGGGCTGAAGTCACAACTTCAAAGACCAGCAGCACAGAATTGGCCAACTCGCTTGGCCATTCAAGCAAATGTCAACTGAAACAAAAGCGCACCGAGGAAAAGTTGTTACCGAATGCCACGCTGGGAAAATAATGCAAATTTGTATCAATGATCAAGTTAGCTTTAACTGAGACTAATGAACAAGTTGCTTATGGTTTCTTTTTTTTCATCATCACACTCATTTTGCTCTCTAAATGCATTTCTGAAGCATCAGCTTTAGAAAAAACCTGATTTTTAAAATCAGTGATGCCCTCCCCTGCTTTTTTAATAAACTTTATAAGTTTAGTTCTCCTGCATTTAGTACTTGGTCAAAATATGCAGCAAATGCCTAAGAAGTGCTTGGTCCCAGGGAGACAACAGTCTGCACAGACTCACTTGTAACACACGCCTGCCTTTCAGCTGTTTCATCTCCATACACTGTATTTCCTTTATCAGCACTACAGCATTGCTCCACTCTGCCTTAGTTTTTTGTGTCTACAAAGTATCGTGAGAACATCAATACTTGGCAAGCTAACACTTGGGCTTTTAGCATGACATCACAGATCTCTGGGTTACTTTGCTCCGTTGGTTAGTAAAATGTTACAGCAAATAAACAGCTGTATAAAAGAGGGCTTTTTGTTGTGTGGGGTTTAAGTGCTGTATGGCAACATAAACACTTTTTACTGTGCAAGTTTTTATGGAAAAAGTTTTACAGAGTAAACTGCTTTAAGGAAACTGAATTAGATTTAAACACATGCACAATAGGCTTACATTGGAAATTAATTTGGTAGCAATTTATGATCCTTTGGTGTGAATTTTCACAGTCATTCTCAGAGCAAGAATGTATTGGTTCAGAAGTGTTACATTTTGCCTGGCCACAATGGGGAAATTACAGCTCTACGGTTCTTGTTACCTCTGGGCTTCTGAGTATTAATAATTTATTTGAAAATCTTAATAGAAGAACAAGAAAGCAGCATAAACCTCTTAAACAAAATACAGGTTTCTACCATGAACACACTTCACACAAGGGTGCTAAAACCAATTGCCAACACTGGCAAAAGTTGATCAATCCGATATTAAATTCTTTTATTGCCTCTACATCTTCCCACTGAATTCTGATGCCCATGTAAGCAGCCCTAACATTCAAATTCCCCATCCATCTCACAGGGTAAATGTGAAAAAACACACTTGAGAGACGGCATACGAGTGATGTGGTGTTTGCACCAAATGGCAGCACCACACAGAGAGCCGGGGAGCAGACTTCTGTCATCTCTCAACAAAAGCAGTCTGGGCAGGTCACTGAGCAAAAGCAGTCATGCCCTGGGCTCCTGGCCCACCAGCCCTCTGGCAGCACAAGCAGTGTGGTTGGCAAAACCACACTGGAACAGCTCCCCTAGCCTGCCATGTGCTGATCCCTGCGATCCCTCCACAGACACTAAATCCCACCCACGGGGTGTTCCAGCCCCAGGAAGCTCAGGGCACAGGCTCTGCAGCTTGGGATCACTGATCACTCTGCAGGAGACATCACCTGAACAAATCCTCCAGGATGATGCAGGGGAGGCCAGGCTGATGCTGATGTCTGACCCACCAAGCCCAGCTCTGCCCTCCTCCCATTTCCCAATTTTCAGAAGAGGACTCCACCAGACTCACCCCAGCATCAGCAACAGCATCCCAGACCCAACCAAAGCCAACTGCTCCTAAATTCTGGTCTCCACCTCGGCCAGCAAGCAAGTCCAGGTGTGTGCCCTCTTACACAACCAGCATTTTTGCAGCCCAGCTTTTGCTTTCCTTTCCCCCATTTCAACATCACAGTTCAGATAAGATGATGTGCAAGCTCCTTACATTTTTTAAAGGGTAACAACACCCCGAGTAGGTGTCTTTAGCAGCAAGAGCTAAAAAGTTAAGACTCTACATGTCAAATTGCAACTGAAAGTTGGCTTTAGTTCTGACATGAACAGCGTGCAAGCCTCATATTTATTAAAAACAGATGAAACAAGTCCCAGTTCTTTTTGAATAGCAGAACTACTGAAGGGACCTGGTGGAGTTTAGCACAGTGGGAGGTTTAGTTGTCTATCACCACACGTTTAAACACTTGAGGACTCTGCAATAAATGTTGAATTCACCATCAAAAGACAAAATCCATGTTCTATCTGCCAAAACCTTTAGCAGCCTAAACAGAAAATGTCACAATTGATTTTCAGTAACGGTATAGAAATAAAAACCAACATTTTCAAGTCTTTAGGGGATACATAGATAGACAGATAAACAGCATGACAGACAGATGAATTTATCGCTACAGGTAATTTTTTTACTGCTCCTAAGCAAAAATCAGGCTTCAAATGGATTGTTACAGCTAAACAGATTAAGAAAAAAACCCCTTCTAATGAATAATTTTATTGTTCATTGTTGAATTCTCTGGTCTGTCACAACCACGGCCTAGAGGTATAAAGCAAGCAGATTCTTTTTCTAAAACACTACTGTTTTATTTGCATTAAGGTTAAAGAGCTTCCTCTCTCCTTGACTGGTGTCAGATATAATAAAATAAAACCATTTGAAAAGAGAAAAAAAAAAACCTGCCCGGAGCTATTAAAAGTGCTATTTTGGAGGCTCTTTTCCTCCCTCTCCACTTCTCTGACAGTCATGAACTACCTTTGGGCTCACTTCACACCACAGAGCTGCTGCTGGGCTATGTCTGCAGAGCTCTCCCAAACCTCATCCCTCTCACCCCTTGGCCAGCTGCAGCTCTCACTGGCCAGGAGATGCATTTTTTGTGGGAGGAGGCAGGCCTGGTGAATTCACAGATTCCTTCTCCTCTCTAAATTTAGCAGGGGTTTAAAACTCCTGATTGAAAGAGTGCAGTGAAATACAGAGCGAAGGAAACACGAGCCAGAGTCCCTAAACTCTCCAGGCTGACTCCAAGCTTTTACTGAACACACGAGGCTGGCAAGCAGCAGCGGCTGCTGAGCTGATAAGGTGTCTGCTCTGCTCACAGCCAGGCTCCCACCTTTGGAAGGACTGTGAAATAAGCAACTTCATAACACTGCTGTAAGGGAATTAATGCTAATATTAGAAGAACTAATTTGAATAATCAGGCTCTGCAAAATGCAGTCCTACTAAGCAGCAAGCTGGACCACTTTCAAAGCTACCAAGTAACCTGTTTTCATACAAGCCTTTCGACATGAATAACTGATCTGCACCCAGAATCAGATTTTAGTTTCCCCTTCTGTTTGCTACACTAAAAAACCCAAACAAACAGAAAACTTAAAGCAACTGCTCCTACTTAAAATGGTAAAACATCTGCAAGAATGGCGACCAGAGTGGGGAAATAATTAGCTGATGATTTGTTTCTTTAGGACTAAACCCACTTTAACAGGGTCAACAGGAGCACTGGTGAAGAGAGGTCAAGACACCCCCCTCACACCAGCATGTCCCCCAGATCACAGGCAGGAGCTTTCAGCTGCCCCCATCCCAAAAGGCATGTGACAGCCCCATTCCTGCAGGAGAAACAAACCAGCCCTGGTGATTTAAAACTCCTCTAAGGTGTTTTCAAACTCTTTTGCACTTCTCCTTGTGTGAGTCGCTGGAAAAAAGAAACTGGAGGTGCTGTCTGGCCCAGCCTGCCATCCTCATCCTCCCCTCTCACCCACTAGTGACCAGGACACAGAGCATTAGTGACCAGGACACAGAGCACCTTCTGCTTGCACATAGTTATGGTTCACCTCCAGCCACAGAGGACCCTTGGAAGTGAGTAAATGCTTCATCATCACCATTTATCTCTAAGTCCATGAGTGCCTTAAGGAAGAAATTCAGACTTCATCTAATCAGATACAGCTCCAAAAGGAGACAAAGACCTTATTTCACTTCAGTATTTGGCCCTGATTCTCCATTCTGACTCTGCTGTCTTCAAACACAGCACCCAACCTTCCCACCACTGAGACTCTCCTGCCATCCCACCGAAATTAGCCTTTTCCTCAGCTGCATCCCAGCTCTGCCATATGCTGCTGTTTCCATCATCTGCACTCCAAAAGCTTCTGCACTTCCCTGCACGTGGGCTCCTAACACCACACCGTGGGTAGGGCTTCAGCATTTCCTCCAGATCATCATCACTATCTTCTCTCCTGCTGAAACCACCTAATGACTCCGATTCTCTCATTTGCAGAGGCAAATGGTTCTCCAAGACAGGCCTAATGCCTCCCTAATCTGTCACATGCTGCTTCTCCAATGAGTGGCCCAAATTGCTCTTTTTGTAGAGCCTCATATCTAATTTGCAGTCCACTGTCTCTATATCTTTTTCAGCCTTATGGCTTTTACAGCTTCTGCTCCCATGTTCGTCTGCGTTTCAGATTGTATTTCTTTGGATGCATTAGCCTGGATGTTTTCCAAGATGCTCTTTTTTATTTCCTGCTCTCGGTTATATTTTTTTTCCTTAGCAGTACTACTTTGCACAGCCATTCTCAGTCGACTTTGCTGTATGACTCACTTTATTGTCTCCTGCAGATTTCATTAGTGCACTTCTCCAACTCATTATGGGGCAGGACTGAATTTCATGCATTGTTCAAGCTTTCCACAAAACATCTTCTTGCAAGTTAGCACCCTCCTTGCTGTTCACTTTGGCAGTCATGGAACTGCTCCTCAAAAGGAAACATCTTGGGGTAAGAGAATCTGCCTGAACAGAGCAAGTTTCCTAAAGTGCTACGAGGAAAACGCTAACAGGGTTAGAGAATCAGGGTGTGTTATCACCATTAGCTCCTGGAAGACTTTGGTTTTTCCCATGACCTGCTTTGCTAGGTATTTGAAGGTAACTCCTTGCCAGGAACAGATGGTGTTCAAGCAGACAACTGGCAAAGGATCTCGAAGAGTGCACTGAGATGGTGGTGTGTGAAAGTCTGGCTCGTTGTCCAAAACAACGGTATGAATACAACAGGAGCTGCCAAAAGGCATTGTTTTGGAAAGAAAATGTAGTAAGTAGGACAAAAAAACCCTGTAGGTGACGAAATTCAAGAAACTTTCCGATACAAGGATGGTGCCTTGGCTATTAGCTCAATTTTTGAATTTGTATCAAATAGTCTACAGATGGTTGGAAGTGAGTAATGCTTTGACACGTGCCCAGATAAAAGAATATGATAATGATCTTCCACAGATGTGATGGCACAATTAAAATAGCGGACAAGAGAAGCCCTTTTTGAGAAACACTTAAAACCAAACAAATCTTAGTGCTCCACCAAATGCCTTCAAGTGGCTGAATAAATTTTCTCCCCATTTTTACTCCAATATTACCTTACTTCAGACCAAAAAAAGGATAATATAGGAGACCTTCAAAAGAATTACTCTATACATTATGTATGTGTTTCAGATAATCCCTGCTAACTCCAAAAACATTTCATTTTCAGAAATTGCATACTTCCCCAGCATAAACATTTCTAATGATGCAAAATAGAACCAGAAGGGATCCATCTCCTTTCTAATGCTAAATATTGCACAAGTAACTACCATCTTTGTAATCTTAATGCTGCATCAACACAATTTCCAAAATAGAATACAAAATTGAGAATAAATTGTTAGGAGATTACTCTTCAAGAAAACTATTGCCAGTAAGCGCCTAATAAGACCTGTCACTTTGACCTTCATGCACATTTTTTAACACCTTCACTTGCTGCAATGTTTGTGTGAGTCTAAGTGCAATGAAGAGCCCATTTAGGGAGCAGTCCCTTGTGCATTACGCCTCAGCAAGCCACAACCTTGAAATACCCATGGAACCATTTAAAATATTTACAGCCCCCAAGGTCAAACTCTGGAGATCCTGGACAGAAATCTATCACACTCTGAGAAACTGAAACATTTCTGCCAAACCTCCCCCTCCCTGAAAAGAGTATGGTTAACAACAATGTCAAAGAGTTGTTTTAAGCAAACCCTGCAGATACAAGGAAACTCACATATTTTTTCCCATAACTCATCCCTCTGCAACACACAGGTAACATTAATCTTTACAATGTCCCCTATAAAATTCAGAAGGAAGGGGTCCTAAGTACAAGATTTCACTCCTTTATTTTGAATGACTGTGTTTCTGGGGAGCAGGGGATGCTGCAGGTGGGAAGCCAGAGCCAGCATTATGGTTCCAAGTGCCAAACAGTGCAGCAGAAAAGCCCCATAAAGTTGTTTACCAAAGAGTGCCCTGTTACACTATTACTCATCAGGGGGCAGCAGGGCCAGAGCAGCTGCTGCATTTCAGGCTGTGATGTAACTCACTGTATTGTTGCAGAAGCTCCACTGAATGCCCTGAGGTGTCATCGCCTGTCCATGCCAGCTCCATATTTCTCTCATATCAGTGCATATATCTACCATTTAATGGACATACAGGCAACTCCACACTTTGCAACATCACAATTCATTTGGAATTCAGCTTTTGCCCCTTAAGCATCCCTCCTTGCACATCATCTGTAAATGATTTTGATTAGGGCATCTTAAGCACAGTCAAATGATTTTGATTACGATATGATGTTCTCATAATTGAGCAATTCAGGGAAAGTTCTAGTTTTATGTAGTCACCATTTTGAGAAAAGTTGTTCACTCTGTTCCTCCCACTTAAACAACAAGTTAATCCTTCTCACTCTAACCAACAACTGAAGGCTATGGAAGAGCTACAAAGCCCACAAAATGATACTTGTATAACCATTAACTAAATGTTTGCTGCGATCAAGGCAATAATTAAAAGCCATTAAAAACAAGCCACAGGCTGACCCAGCATCAGTCTCAACCCTTTCAGGCAATGAGAACTGTCACTAAATGTGACAACTTTCTGGCTCATCAGGACACTGGCAAAAAAAAGGCCCCAAGAAATCTTGTAATTTTTTTAACAAGATCCTAGTCTATCTCACAAGTGAGGTTTTCCACTGCCAGATGGTCGATAGGAATGCTAATGGAAAGAGTTGAAGCTGAAATAAATCTGCCACTTTTAATCAATCACAGACAACTGTGTCATCAATAAGGGACTCATGTTATGACAAACTCCCTTTGGCTTTCTACAAGCAAAGTTGATAAAATGCATCACACCTACGTATTCATTAGCAACACTGGGCAACTTTAATGTAAGTGTTTTTGAGGGTTAAAGGTAATTTTTGAGGTTATTCTTTTCCTAGCAATGCTGTGATTTTGGATTCATCCTGAAAAATGAGTTAATAAATGTTATTAGATAATTAGATAGTAAATCAGTTGAGGGGGACAAAAACCAAAACAAAAATCCAAATCCAAACCAACCCCACTAAAAAGCTCAGAAATTCCTATTAATTTATAGAATCATAGAACAGTTTGGGTTGAAAGGGACTCTTTAAAGGTCATCTAGTCCAACCTCCAAAAACCAGCTACTGCCTAAAAGAAATCCACTCCCATGTTCAAGCCTTTGCTCACACACACACGGTGCACTCTCCACTGTGTGGAAAAGATAATTATGAAAGGATAACTATGAAATATCCTGACACTCCATCCATGTCTCTTACACTCCCCTCCAACCCCTCCAAACATCTGGTGACCACAAAATCCCACAGAGGCAGAAGTCACAAAGATAAACAAGTTCCTTTGTGAAAACTGGAAGTACAAAGAGGAGAGCCAAAAGAGTTTCCTGCACCAAAGGGGAAGGAATTGACCACATCCCATAGAGCCACCAGCTGCAGAACTGGGGCTCTTGCTTCAGGAAAGGAGGGGAATGACCAAGGGACAAAAGATGGCAACCAGTACAAAATTAGACTTTGCTACTTCCACTGCTCATGGCACAGGTTGCTTTACAAACATATTTTTAACAGAGAATTCCAAATTCAGCCTCAGTAGGAATCATGTCTTTTTGCTTTCACTGACAATTGTCCATCACTGCTTCAAAATGTAATTGCAAAACCAAGACTCTATGATTAGGTGAAGGAAATCTAATATTTTCCCATATTAGAGGCAATATGGGATTTAGTTGCTTGAAAGAAAAAATAATAAATGACCAAAGTTACTGCAGCACAAGAGCAAACAAGTAATTTCAAACCCATTTAGAGAGACACAGGAAATTATAATTACCCCAAACTTCATAACTTGTCTATCAGTACAGCAATAAATACATCACTAAAGATGTATCTCCCTCCTCACCCAATTATAAACTCACAGTATCTAACAAACAAAGACCATAAGTCAACCCAAAAAAGTTTCAAGGTGGATCTGCAGCTCTCACTGGGAAAAATCAGGCTGACACAGATACTCCTTTGCCTTCTCTTCATCATCCAACTGAGAGATGACATCTTTGCAATGACAAGCAGCAGAAATTAAGCAGTCACATTTTGCTTGGGTTTCTTGGGTTTTTTTTTACATCCCCATCCAAGAGTAACTGTGCTGGACAGGACCATGGAACAGCATGATCATCCCTTAGTATAATTTTGAAAGAATATTGAACTGTGTCTGCACACAGAGAACACTGGGGATCCATTTTATGAAATAATGAATGCCAGGATAAGTATCCCGATATCTTCAAAATTTAAACCCAACAATTTTTATTCCAGTAATAACACTCTGAAAGATAATATGTTAGAGTTATTATAGACTGCTCCAGCATCATAGATTAGTCTCATAGTATTGATTCTCAGGAGACCAAAAGGGAAGACACGTGAATGTTCCCTACAGTTTAATCAGTGAGCTCCTTTCACTGTTTCTGGATTATTTTTCTCCATTTTCCTATTTAATATCTTTTGTGCCTTTGAAGTTCTAAGGAAAAGAAAAACACGGCTGTTTTCTCCTCTTCATGCAAAAGGAAAGGTTCTTTTTCTAGATTTTGAGAGAACTGCAGTCAAAACCACGCTTAGGAGCCTAAGTTGGACAGAAAGACAATAAATAACATTTGAGAAATACTTGGTAGAAGCTGAGGAAAGATCATTAAACACAAGGGTGGTGTCCATCCTAAAGAGTCTCACAAAAGAGGAAAGGAAAATATTTGCAGCAATAAAATAGACAGCATCTGTAGTAACTTATCTGAGAAAGCTGTAGCATAAACTGGCAAAAATACAGATGTTTTTAAGTAGATTGTTTCACCATTTTGTCCCAAAAGCATTCACAATGCCTGAGTACATCCATTCAGTCAGGACCTGCCTTTTTAGGGACAGAGCCTCACTATTCTGTGTGGTGCCTGTATACACACCGAAATAAATACACTGTATACATACAAAAATACACCATATACATACCAAAATACACTGTATATACACCAAAATATACCACATACATACCAAAATCTACTGCATACATACAAAAATATACCACATATATACAAAAATATACTGTACCTACCAAAATACACATCATTTCACATTTGAGAAAGTGAACCAAAGTCCACCAAGGTCAGTGGGACAAACTCCAGGCATAGGTATGTCACAGTACAGCAAATCTTCAGGTGATCCATTAACAGAAAATTTGGGAGATTGGAATCACTTACCTAAAGCATTCTTTATCTCATCTTAATGACATTTTAAAAGCAGCGACGTCTAAATTCCTCTTCAAAAATTCTCTTAAATATCAGTGCTTCTACAGCTCCTGGCTTCGACCCTTTGGTTATGGTGATAAATTGAGAGTGTTTAAATCATTTCAAATTTACCCTATTAAGTGAATTTAAACTGGAACCTGGCCAGATATCTCTGGAGCAGTGATGTGGAGCAGAGCACACAGGCGAGAGGAGCTCTGCTGCTCAGAGTGCTTTAGGAAAAGATAAGTCTTCCAATAAAAGCCTGAAAATCTTCATCAACTTTTAAAATTACTTGGAAGTAGAGCCTGAAATGGGTCGCCTCTGCTCCACTATGTCTCCCACAGCATATGCCAACACCCTGCCCAGCACAGGCAACAGCAGCACAAACATCAGCTCTTAAAACTGTGGTCTGCAGAGAGGTAGGGTATTAAAGGTCTTGATTACTGTGCTAGAAAAAGCCTTAGCTATTTCATTTGCTTTAAAATGGGGTTTAAAATGAAATCAGCAGATACTGAAATTGAAAAGAGAGGGAAAGTAATTTAGACAAAAATGCATCTGTTCCTGTGGTTGGCCTCTTACAAGCACTCTGCAAAAACCATCTGAAGTCTGGACTTCCCTCAGTTGCAAATCCTATCAGCAAATGCTGAACCATAAACTTGAGTTTTCTAGTGTCTGGACTTCACCAGAAAGTTAATATAACACTGTGCTTAATACCTGAGAGCTACTGAAGTAGCAACAAAATAATGAATATATACTATACAGCAAGCCCACTCAATGCCTGGGATCTCAGGATTTCCTACTGCTTCATAATTTAAGACTTCCTTAAGCTTTAAGCAGTAATTTTAAATTGTGACCCAAAGCTAAGAGAAAACTACAGCCTAGTAATCGTCAGATCCCAGAAATGTTGTCAATTCCCCCCATGAGATAGAAATACATGCATGAAACCCGCATTTTTCTCCAACAGCTATTTAAAGAATCTTTTTCTGTAACACTTGTGTATGTGTGTATATATGTGTGTGTGTATATTTTTATATATATATATATATATATATACATAAAAATACAAAAACCCAGACTCTGAGGATTACTGTGTTGAAAGGCAAACTTTTGATGTGATGTAATTACATTCGTATTTTCTGCCGCTGAACAGAATAAGTTATTTACCCACTCCTGGATAAAACACAGGAAGCACCTGAAAAATATTGGCTCAGTAAACCCAGCAAATCTTCCAAACAAGTTTGGGCAAATGAATCCCGGAGTCGGGTTTCCCATCCGTCATGTCAAGAGTGGTGGGTTGTTTTTCCAAGGATGGCCAGCCTGACCCACAGGCAGGGCTGCATTGTTGGTGCCAGCAGGGGAAGGCTCCAAAGCAGGAGCAGGCTGCTGCTTCCTGAGAAATCACTCCTCAGCACAATGGGGCTCTGGGAGACAATAGTGTCTACAGCCCCTTTTGATGTTTGGAGTTTTTCTAATCTCTTCAGGTTAGATTAAGAGAGAGGCAGCCTGGGGTCAGCAAAGGTCAGCGAGATGAGGTTTATTTTTACAGAAACCCTTCCCTCCCATCCAAGACCTCTCAAGTTACTCAGTCATTTGCTATGAAGCTATTTTGCATTATACAGAATTTGGGATTCCTTACAGCTTACACACACACACCACACTTTACATTCGACTCAGTTCACTGGTTGCAAACCCCCCAAACCCCAGTGGCTTTAAATCCTTAATTAGCCCTTTCTTTGTCTTTCTGCCCTTCATGGCTTCCCTTCCCTCCCTCCCTCCTTCTTTTTTTCTTTAATAGAACAGAAGTAAGTATTGTCATCACATGCTTTTAGAGTTGCTGAATTGGCATGGTATTAGGTTTATTTTCATGAAATGTATGACACAGTCTATCTGAGCCATAAAAGATCCATGTATGAAATCCAGTTAAACCAAACCCTTTCATTACCCCAATGCTTTGCTCCTGAAAAGAAACAAGAATATTTCAAGAAATAACAGGAAAGTGAAAATAAGAAAGCATGGATAAAAAGTAGCTCTATTCCTACAGGGATTTATGGGAATTTAAGGTATATATACTCTGGACTTTTCCCATGATGAGCCTAAAACCTTCTCAGCAAGTTTCTCTCTTGTACTTTTGGAGTATTTATGTTCTAACTTGAAAAATAAGTTACATGTAACCCAATAGTAAGGCCCAATAATTTTTTATATTCCAGATTTCCCACGGGTCGAAATCACATTTGGACTGGACTAGGTTGTAGGCAAAGAAAGCTCTTAACTCACCACTGCCTGTAGAAGGTTTTAGCGGTGGGACAACAAATGAACGTGTTGGCAAACAGCAATTTTTTTGCACTGCCACACCACTGAGAGCCATTGATGACCCTAATTCTCCTGGACACAATCCAGAGGTAGAGGAGGAAGCTCAGAAGGTACAGCCTGGCATGGGAACACCCAGAGAAAGCCCACAGTGGGCACCATCAGAGATATGAGCAACCCAAGCTGCTCTCCTACCCACCTTGTTCCACAAACAATCCACACAAAGGAGTTCACCTTTCTGCTGCTCTGTTCCCATCATTTTTTCCTGTAATATTTCAATAGTTATGAATAAAGTGCAAACATGTCGAAGACGTGCTATATTTGCATATCAAACTTTAAGCCAATATTACTTGCACACAGTTTATCTGGCAGGAAAAAGAACAAGCTTCTAAACCACCTTCAATTAAGTAGCTCCTTCAGGCACAGAATTAACCCTTACATTGACTTATTAAAGCCCAGACTGGATGGTCCCACCTCTGCCTCCAGGAACAAGGGAGCAAGTGACACTGCCTTGTAATAACTTGCTGCAATGTTTTAAACTACCTTGATTTCTGTCCTGCTTCTCTTCATCTAATAATTTGATTCATTGTTGACTTTCATCTCAGTTATTAATTCATAAGATGACTGATTGATTCAACTACAGCTTTAATCTGGTGATTATCTCACTCAACTTCAGCAACAGCTTTAGCTAGGATTCCAAATTATTTTGTTTCTTTATTGCTCCATGATAAAATCCATGCAGAAGTGTGCAAAGCCATTTTTCTCTTAAAACTACTATGTTACCCCTGTAGACAGGCAAAGATAACCTTACAAAATAAATATGCCAGCCACTTCATTCCACTTCCAGATCTGTATGCATGTCCTTCATACTTCAGATTAAATATCTCAAACCACTCAGATTGAAGATGTTGATAACTTCTTAAAAGAACACTATGCTGTAACAGAATATATTTCTTTCACATAAATACCACATCTAAAACCACTTCAGAATAAAGAGATGGCAGACTACTGAATACATGCCTGACACTTCTATTCTGCATGTGGCCTGAGAACACTCTCCATGTCCAACATCTTCCAGTGCTCCAATTCAGCAGGAAGGTTACACTCAACTCTGAATATAAATAAAGATTTAAAATCTATCGCACCATGTCATGCTGTGGGCTGTTATAGCCTCGCTGTATACTTTAAATTGTCTGGGTTTTGACAGCTATTGAGCCAAGCAATGCCTGGGAACAGAGCTCAGGGCCAGAGGTTCTCCACTGCAGATGGACGGCAGGTCCTGAGGTCCATGCATGCTGTACTCTACTCTGTGCCTTCCCATCTGACCTCTGGGGCAGCACAAGTCTTCTATTCATGGGCAAAACTTGGGGGGAGACCACAATACATGTAAAAGTAAGTGGTTTCCTCCAATCATACTTTGCAGGTCAGAAGGAAGGGGCCTGTATGAGACAGAAGAAGGAGATGAGCTGCTCTAGATCAGCTCAGGAAGTGTCCTCGGTTCTGAACATCCTAAACACAGCAATGGGTTTGTTCAATCTATGGTCTTGTTGCACTGGAGGAAGGGGAAATGCTGGGCAGAGATTTCTGACTCACAATAAATTGGAAATTCAACAACAGAGGAAAAAGTTAAATTTGCTGCATATATCTTCCACGACCACATTTAGAAGTTATCTCAGAATGTTTCATCCTATATTTAGCAACAACTGCAGCAAGGTAAAATTGAACTCAGCGAGTGCACCAGCAGCATCACTGGGTAATGGAACAGCACTTACATAAATGACTAAGTTACAGCACACTGGCTGATTTAAAACTAATTACGTGGATGCTGTTAAATATTACGTGAGCAAATAGTACTTCAAGTTTTGCAACAAACTGCAGCAACTTTCCAATCCTTTACCCAGCCATGGTGAAAGAGCTGTACTCATAACCACAGAGTGGCTGCCAGCCATCCCATCTGGAAATGCCTGCACACAGCAAAGAAGAAGGTTCGTGTGCTGCTGCCCTAGCTTGGGTATCAGTGTTGGTAAAATAATGTATGCCATGCTGCAGCAAGGGAAAGTTAACTTTTTGTTTGGTTGGCTCCTTTCCCTTCCACATTTTACAAATACTTGCTGAAGACTCAACTTCACTGACACATCTAAACACATCAGACATACACTTCCCGTGGTTTAAAACAGAAAAATGAGCAGACACACATTGTAAAGATCAACAAGCAGACCCTGCTGGAAAAAGGGTGAAAGAAAAATCAATTCAGAAACCATCCATTTTCCACCATGAAAAAAAAAATAGAAAAAAAAAAGACTGAGAACAAGCATTTCACAGTGCAGAAGCCCTTTCAGCCACAGGACATGCACCTCCAGGGTTTGATAACAAGACACATAACACTTCCAATTTTTTTGTTTCTTCCCACTCTCCTCACCCCCTCACCACACGTAACTATTTTTGTTAACACACTATAAAGTTCAAGAGACTGCACATACATATTTATATTGTCTCCCATTAGACCCACTGAGTGTAATTTGGAAGAAAAAAGCTAGCAGAGTCTTTTCTTATGACCAACCTGAAAATGAGAACATAGATAAACAAGGCACTCGCAATCCAACTGTCACACAAAATTATCTTCTGGGCTGAAATTGCTCCTATTTGGTTTTAAAATGCAAGATGAAATTATTTCAGGCAGTCACCAAAAACCCCTCTGCATTTTTGTGCTGCCCAGCTGCCCTCCCCCGGAATCTGACCAGGAGATGATTTTCTTGAGTGGGAGGCAGAAAAGCAATAGAGGCAGAAAAGCAATATCCAATTTATATTAAACAAACAAAAAAGGCTGCTGTAAAAATAAGGAGACTTGACCTGGGTCTGGGCCACAAGGTCGAGCCGGATCAATGCCTTTTTAGTTTTAAATTGAAGGCATTCTAATAATTTGGGGTAAATGGAACCACGCACTGGATTTGGCAGATTCTTGTTATTGCTGAAATGCTCACACAAGCCTAGATGTGTCCTCACCCAATCTTGAAGGATTTATATATGTATATTTCTCAAAGGTTCTCATAAGTCTTAGTAAATGACAGCTCAGGAACACTCCTCTGCAGTCCCAGCAGACAATGCTCCCTTATCCTTACACTAAACCAAATTCTGACAGCATTAAAAGTCTGTACTATAAAATTTGAAAGCTCTCAATGAATGATGTACAACTCAGGATTATTTGCAGCATCACTGAACTTAAATAAGTTGGTACAGGTCAAATCAAGGAGGCTTCCTTACATTATTTCCCCTATCATCAAGCTATTCTTTCTCCAAGTGTATTTTACAGAGTGAGAATACAGGTGGGTTAATTGCCATACTGAAATTCTGGCATTTTATTCCAGAATTCAGAAACTAATGAATCCCAAACTGGGATTTTTAGCAAGAATACTCCATTTTACTAATGTAACAAGCTAGAAAATCTTTAAGTGAGTTTCTCTTGACTCACTGGCAGAACAGGCATGAAAAGGGGAAATGATTCACCTCCTGCAGAAGGAAAGAAAGAACTAAGGGGTGAAGAAATGAGGTTTTTGGTTACCTCACCCTATGGAACACAACAAAAAGGTTCAGAGATGCTGGAATTACTGCTGAAATGAGCAGGGAATGACTGTCAGCAGCAGGCTGGGGACACAAGCTGTGCCAGGTGATGGCTGGACGGGAGCTCCCTTCCCAATGGTGCAGAGCACAGCCACGTGAAAGGCTAGCCATACATGTTTCAGAGTTTAATGCAGCTGTATTTTCAGAGCTATTGCGCCTGAGAGATGTGAAATAAAAATGTTATTGTGTCAGGGGAATTGATCTGCAAAATAGCCTGAGTAATCAGAATAAACATCAATTCCTGACACGCACCCGACAGCTTCTGTAAGGACAGGTTTGGGAAACATTTGGGAGGTTTTGTGCTTCAATTTTTTGGTTTTGTTTTGGGGATTTTTTTTAAAGACAAAAATATTCTTTTCCCATCTTTCTGTCCTAGCTCAGTGTCAAGAGAAATGAATTTCAGGGTAAACTGATAACATTCTGCATTATTGCCTGGACCCCAGGCTGGTTCTTGCCTCCCCAGTCTCTCAGTGGCATTTGCTTAACTCTGCATGGTGATACACACAGGAGACAATGCCTTTTTCCTCCTGTGTCCTCACTGAAGAAGGAAAGACTGCTGGTCATCACATTTCAGCGTTCAGACATTAAAACCACACACACTCCTTTTAAAACATGTTGGGTCAGATCCATTTCTCTCCCGTTCCTGCCCCTGATTTATCTCTTTATTACAAAATGCTTCTCAGCTCACAGGAACAGCAGTAACCCGCAGCATCAGCCAGGTTACAACACTAAGGCTTTAGCAGATCTACTCCTCAAATCAACTGTGAACGAGCAAACCAAGTGTCAGCTCCTTTCAAGGTCATTCGGGAGGCTCTCCCCCGAACAGCTAACTTTAATAAGGAGATGCATGACTTAAAAAGCAGAACCTTGGAAGCTTTGAATTCATTTTTTTTCTTGGCTTAGCTTTTTGTAAATAAAATACTAAACATAATTTGGATAAGCTTGTCCCTCTAAAAGTTACAAGACTGGAAAATACTGGTAAGATTTATTTAAAGTGGAGGTACTTATCAAATGTCACCGTTTTCCTGTTCAAAATGAGTAATCATTTTGATTAACCTTTGATTTAAATGATTATATACCACAGCAAAGCAGAAACACACACAAAATTACACTCCAAAAAAACTCTCAAAGCGCAGATCACATAAGAAAACAGTTATGTCCAAATGGTTAGAGAATTTATTCACCATGTACACAATATTCAAACCAAAAGCTGACTCCACACGCTCCCACCACATGTACATTCATACCCAGGAATCACAGTCTAGTCTGAATCCTGCAGCCAACAAGAGACTGCTCCCAGAAGATACACCAAAAAGACCAAATAATAAGGGAAGTTACAGAATAAACTCCTAACTACCATCTCAGCAAGGACTCCCAGTATCTTCTGTAAGGAATTTTATTCCGGGTGGGAAATCACTGCTACCCCTTTAGTCACATATAAAAAGAGAGCCTAAAGCAGCACAAAAATAGAAATAAAATTTAATATCTCACTTTGTGTAAATATATATGAATTCCAAACCCTGTAACAGAATTCAAAGCAGAGAGAGAAAAACAGGATATCAAAAGTAAATTAAACACAGAGCTGAAGGCAATTCTGAAAAATAAAAATATATGGTGGAAAATTAAAGCATATTAGGATCTCATCTGAAAGGGCCAATTTTAGAGAGAATGACCATCAAAGTCAGCATGGAAAAGACTCTCAAAAGCTTCATATCCACCAAACATGGGGAGGTGACCCCTTCAGAAGCTCTGCTTCATCACCAATTGCCAACCTGTAGGACTGGCTGCAGACACCCACCAGCCCAGCAGACTCCACTGCACCAGCTGCAGGCAAGGAACTTTTAAGATACCCAATCCCAAACTTTTAAACTGCTACTGCAATGTCATTTTTCCTAATAAGGTTCTGAACCAACAACTCTCTTCTTGACACAGTGAATCACAAGTGCTCTAGCGTTTGTAATCACCTGGGTCTAACTAAAACAAAGCTTTTAAGACACCCAGGAACCCCCTTGGATTATTCAAGCCAAGCTCTTTCATGCTGTTTTGGATTGACCTAAGTCATTTGGAAAACAGCTGATGCTCCTCCCCTCCACAAACACCAGTCTCATAATATAGAACAAACTAAAAATACTGTACATTGAAAAACCCGTTTCCTTTGGTTTTATTAAACTAAATTACAAGCCATGGCCAATGCAGAATAAGCATTCCTAGAATCATGGAATCATAGAATAGTTTGGCTTGGGAGGGCCTTTCAAAGGTCATCTAGTCCAGCCCAAGGGACATCTTTCACCAGCCCAGGCTGTTCAAAGTCCTATCCAACCTGGCCTTGAACACTTCTAGGGATGGAAATGTTCTCTGGGCAACATTCAGACTTGCAGGTGAGTTTGGAGCTCCCAGCCTCATGGAGCAATAATCCCACCCTGGACACCAGAAAGATGTAAACTCTTCCCCATAAACTAAGGGGAGTCAGCTGAGGGCTTCTCATTGTTTCCCCAGGCTCTCTTGGCAGCGTGGCATTGCAGGCTCCTCCAAAGCATCAAAATTAGGCTTCTGCCTGTATTTTACTCTCCAGGGAAATATGATTCCAATTAGAGCCAAGAAAGCACCACGTAATTTATCAGGGTAAACAAGATGTCGAATGCTAGGCTGCAGAAAAGCATCACATACATTCTCCCTAACAGAGTGGATTTTTCTGGAGTTGTGACACCCATTGAAAAGTCAACAAAAATGTAGCTGGAGCAGATGCTAACTGAAAATCTGCATCCTGAAACAGGAATTTGAGCACCAGAACAAGTCCCTGGTATTGAAAGGGTACAATTCCCAATACCCAAATCCCATGGCTCCAAAGCACAGGTGGAGCAGTGCACCAAGGTGTACTGGCAAAATGGATAGTCAGCAAATACAGGTGAGACCATGAGAGAATTTGGAGGTGAACTTTCAAATCTAATCAGATCTGAGATCACTACCAAGGGGTTTTGTCATACTCATAGCAGGCATGATTTGGTTTGCTATTATATATTCATATGGTTCCATTCAGAACAACCTTGTTTCATTACAACAGATTCCACTGTGCTTCACAGTCCTGCTTCATTTCTTCCAAGGCAAATTCTTCAGGAGATTAACCTGACACATTTACTCCCCTGATAATAGATCCTGTCTTTTCTGATATCATTACCAATTTCAAGCACATAGCAAGAAATAGGCTTAAAATTTTTTAAAAGTAGTCACTTGAAAGCTTTCTTGTTCCCACATTTTCTTGGTACAACACATTTCACTTTACATGTAATGTTGCAAAATTCAGCTCAAGCAAATATAAAATAAATTATTAAGCTTCTAACCAAGTGCTTCCAGTCCTAAAAACCTTCTTTATTGAACTTTAAGTGCTCCAGTGCATGGCTCAGCTCTAACTGGAGTTCAGATTTTAAGGAGCTTGAAGCAGCAGTTGCTCTTTTCTTGGAGTTCAACATATTATTCTTATGTTTCATATGCACAGAAGACATTAGTGAAGATAAACTGTGCAACTCGTAATTGAAATTAGAGCTGCAACATCTATTATGGTAACATCCACTGTGCCCCATCTCCAACACACTGGGAATGAAAAGGCTTTTGCCTCGTGATACCCACTGGAACAAAAATGCAATAAGAAATGGAATGAAATACATTTACGCAACATAACATTTCCCAAAATTACTTACATTGTCATTACCAGTCTTCTACCATCTTGACAGATGAAGTAAGAAAAGCCCCCAGTAAAATTCTGGGAGATGTGTCTGAGGAAAGCACAGCTTTTTCTGCAGCTCAAAAAGTTCACAGTAAAGAAACCTGTTCAAAACCTCAGGTTGCTTCTGAAAATACTGATGTACATAATACCTACCCACCTAAAAAGGAGAAACCTGCATGATCTTTGGAAGAATTCTTTGAAAGCACCTTCTTCCCAAAATTGTAGAAATCACCAAACATTTCTGAGATTTCAAAATCAGGGTGTTTTGTAAAGTAAGATGTAGATAAAACTATATTGCCTTTGAAATCCAAGTAACCATTAAGTGATTATAGTATCAACAAAGCTCTAATAAAAGGGCCACCAACTGAAAGACTATCCAGTTTAAGCATACTCCTGGGACCTGCCTAGCATTCCAGCTCTTTATAAATTTCTTCCAAATCAACAACTTTTTACAAGACTGTAAAATTTGCGTATCATTATCACACCAGGAAACAAAAGCTTTTCCAGTATTCTAACTGATTAACAGTCTAACAGCTACTTCATGTGATACTAAAAACAGAAAAACCACCCAGAGATTGCACCCTGTCTGGTTGGGGTAACCATTTTTTTAGGAATAATCTGAAATCCTCTGTGTGGAAATAACAGCACGGACTATTTTAGAGCAAGAGCCAGTTAGAAAGATGGAAATGAAGATCAACTTCCTATTTCTAGAGTGCTTCATACTGTATATGAAGATGATTTCTAAGACACACGACAAACCTGGCTGCATCATGTGTCCAAATCTGGTGTGTTAAGTAAAATGTCTTGCAAAAGGAAAGCAAGAAAGATATTTATCTTTATCTATAAAAAAATCCACTTTCCATTTTTATACCATTACAGGAGTGCTGCTTTAATCACCAAGAATGAGTATTCATTTCCTATCCTGTAACTTGGTACTCCCTGTACTGGCACCTTCTAATTGGAATCAGGACTAAAGGAATAGCTCATTAAAATCTGACTGCAACTCCAGTGAACTAAAGGACTGGATCAGAACCTGGTTATTCATGGTGCTACAGCAGTCAGATGCAGCTTACTAAATATTTGAGATACATAAAGATAAACACGCAGGACTGTAAATCACTACAAACCAAAGCAATAGATGATCTTTAAGGTCCCTTCCAACCCAAACCAAAGGATCCCACTTCTGCAAATGCTTCCTGGAAAAAGACACATTAGGTGCTTCATTCATTTTCTAATGAGCAATGTTCGGTGTTTTTATTATTATTAATTGCATATAAATTATCATGATTTTTGTATCCCTGGGAAAGTATTTAGCCATTCACCTCTCAGAGGAACAATGCTGAACAAAGGCGATGAATGCAAGGCATATAAGAACAATGCAGAACACAGAAATTTATGCATGCCATTTAAAAGGCATGGCATTTTTAAAAAATCAAAAGTATGTCATAAATCTTTAATTATAAGGGGAAAAAAAGCCCAACTAATGTTTGCCAAGTCCTTGATAATATTTAAGCAAGAGCACTGCCTACTTCAGGAGTGCACAACCTTCTTAGCTCACTTATCTGCATGTATCCTCAATCTCCTCTGAAGTGTTCTGCTGCAAAATTCATTGTATCCAAGATCTGCTAATCATCATCAGGAAACTCTGTTATGCATCTTAAGGACGTACTTTAGGCTCTCAAGAGGAAAAATAAACACGTTTTATTAGCTGCTTTTGGAAAATACTGATTTGTATTTATTTAGAAACCTTTTCAAGTTGCACCACTGTTAAATTAAATATTTATGGCATGATTTTCCAAAGAGTTTAACACCTGTTAAGAGTTTAACATGCTGACTTCAACAGGAGTTCCAAGGGCCCAACGTTTCTGCAAATCTCAGAAGTGACAAGGTTGGGATGTGGCGAAGCAGCTTGAGCATGGATGTGACTGCTGAGCTCTGAAATGCAACCAGGATCCTGCTTTCCACCCAGAACTGCCTTTCAGACAACTGAATTGGTCCTGCTTTACTAGAAATACCAGAAATATGACTCATTAATAGCTGTTAACTGCAAATAAAGCATAAGCTAAATACTTTTAAGTTAATCCTCAATGCATCTTCCCTGTCCTTTACTAGTGGGAAACTTATGCGAAACTTATAAGAGGAGACTAAAATCCCTGGTGAGTCAACAGCTGGAAGGCAAAGCTTTTGATATTGAGAACGAGAAGTTGAACAAGGACGGAGCCAAAAATACAGAATAAATGAGAAAATACATCTGTTATACTGTAAAACCTGTATCTGGCGACAGTGGGGCCAGTGACTTTGGCATTTGGCTTCTCAGCCAAAACTGAAGCCCATGCCTCTGGCCTCGCTGTCAAATGAAGTTAAAATAAGGGGTTAGGTTTTGCCATCCCTATTTTGCTCAGCTTCTAAGAGATTTGCACTTACTATCCTTCCTAGCATCATGTTTTTAGGCATCCCATGTATCCTCTTTTTTTGTCAAACAGATGTTTTCTCACACCTTGTGGGTGGCTGTTCTTCTGCCCTCCCTGATCCTTTACCCAGTTGCAACACATGCCTAAATCTGAACTACAGTGGGAAGACATCATTTTGTATTTCAGAATTAAATACCAACATTTCCTTGCGGCATTTGGCCTGTAATTCTGGCAGTAAATAAACAAATAGGCATTAAATAAATAAATAACATCTAAGTAAGAAACTACTATACATCAAAATGATTCAAATGATGATCCAACGTGACTTCATAAACTGAAGACAGATAAAATAGTTGAATATTGCAGATTGGACACATCAATCTCCTTATACATTTTACAGCACACTACAAATCAGCCCAGCAAGTTGAGTATTTCACTCATTAAAACAGGAGCTTTCATCACACTGTAAAACATTTTCAAATGCAGACCAGAAAACCGACAAGCGTATTTACTGTAAAGCTTTGTATTTGTGTCATCAATTAACAACAAAAGTTTGGAATAAAACTAAAATAAAAGCTAATCAAAGCAGCTAGCTGTCAAAACAGATGGGAACGATAGTTTTCAAATCAAGCAAAAAGGCAAAGCTTTCAAACGTGTAGTGTCGCGTCAGCTCATACAGACAACTTAAAGGAAGGACAGCAAATGTCAGGATTTTATGAAGAAAAGGTGTCCCTGACTGAAGGGTTCTCATTTATGAATTTCCATTGATTTCGTGGGTTTTTTGGCTTCAGGATGATTAACTCACACCCAAGCAGACCTCTGAAACATGAACTATAAATAAGGTGTCGCCGTGACACTGCAGGCAAAATAAATAAAAACAGAGCCCCGACATTATTTTAGCCTCAAACGAATGTTTCGGTCCCTACATTGTCTGGCTCAGAAAGATACATAGACAGTCTCACAGACAGAGATATAAATGAACAATTGCAGTACCTTTTTCCCACACTGTTTACAGGGTTGGCTATATTCCTACTGGCAATAGATTTTCTTCTTGACAGCTTCTTGGTGTTGGTGCTGTCATCAGTGCTGTCATCCTCTTTCTTTGGTGTGTTACTTCCTTTGCTGTTCAGGTCCCTTAGCACATTATAATTAATTTTACTCGAGATTTTCTTCTGTTCTAACATCTTTTCAATTGCCTCTCCTGCTGTGCTGGCTTGAATTGGCTCCCGCTTCTTTGCAGATTTCTTTGGCTTAATTAAAATATAAAATTAGTGATGTAGATACAAACAAAGTTTCCATGAAGCAGAGGGGCAAGCTGGAGGGCAGCAGTCCTGGCTCAGGTGCTGCTGATGTGGGGAATACAGGTGATGTGCCCAGGCTGAGCCAGTACTCCATCTCCTGCCACTCAATGGGATCGAAGGGTCTCTTTTCTCCCAAGAAATGTGTGTTTGTTTTTTTGCCAAATGCCCAGGGAGTTTATTAGAAATTCTTTACTTAATATCTGTAAGGCTGCCAGAGAAGAAGGATGGGCCATCTTTAACAAATGAAAAAAAAAAGGGGGAGTGAACTCCTACTAGAGGGACCTCACAGCATCACTCAGCACAGAATTCAAGAACTTCCCCTGCTGAAATTGCCTTTAAAGTGAGAGTGAAGCTGGGTCACGACTCCCCAAAGCACTGACAACTCCACATCAGAACTGCAACTGTGTTTTATATCAAGGCTGAAAGCAGCGTGGGAAAGCCTCTCCTCAACTCCTCCTCCGTGCTGAAAAAGGCCAAGAGCTCGAGCAGCAGCTCCCCAAGCATGGCCTGGCATCAGCTGGGAAGCAGGAGGGACTGGAAGCAGGAGGCTGCAGGCACAGGAGCACTGCAGCCACGTCACCTGCACTGCCTTTCCCCAGCCCAGCCCCGGGGGCTGATGCTGTGCAGAGCCAGGCAACCAGGAGTGACACCACAGAGCATTTCCAGCCATGTCCCATGCTTGGGTAGGTATGAAAAAAAAAAAAACCAACCCAGAAACCAAATGTTTCTCATTTGGCATTTTCCTTTTCAGAGTAAGGTTTTAACACCAAGCTCTGCAGGAGATTTATTTTTTAATGGATAATAGCCCCTCTGTTTACCTACATGGGTCAAGTGCTACCTTGAAATTGAAAAGCACCATATTAATCAAGTTCTACTCGAGCTGTCAGAAACAATAAAGGGTTAGAGAAGAACTCCTGTGTTGTCCGAACAAAAAAGTGGGTGTTTGGGCTACTTGGCGGTGCCAACGAGTTATACAATTTTGAAAATTGCTGGTAGACTGCCACGTCTGCATAAGAGCAGGATGAATGAGAAACTCTGAAGTATAAAACAGTGTTTCATTGTCTGGTTTTGTTTTTATTGTTGAAATACCTAAGGGAAGCAGGAAACTCTGCCTTTTGCATTAGCCGGGAAAAAAGATAGAGGATATACACACGAAAAACTAACATGGCTTTTAGTTGCATGTGGAAGATTTGACTTGTCACTTGCTCAATTACACAAAATACTAATGCTGTAAATCGTGAATATACAGCCAATTAGGCTGCTTTAAAGTGCTAAACATGGAGACAGGACATGCCATTTGTTAACATAACTGTCACATTCTTTATGAAAGGTAGAACAAAATACCTCTTCTAGTGACTGTAACAAGGATCTGTTCAGTTCTTCATAAAGAAATCATTATTGTAAGAGCAAAGAAAGCCACTGAAGTTATGGCAAGTACAAACAAATTCCCCATGCACACGTTAAAAAAAAAATCAGACATGTCTTAAAACCTGTATTTTAATAAGCAAGCAATTAGAACAGCAATCATAAATGCAAAGAGCTAGCTCTGACTTTGACATGCACAGAATTTTCTCATAATAGCAATTTAAAATAAAAGTTTGGGCAAGAAAGTGTTTTACTCACCACCTAAAAAAAAATATAGCCTTGAAATTCAGTAACAGCTAGATGTGCAGTAGCTTTTGCTCCTTCAGTGGTGACCTGTACCATTATGCCCATACATACTACATGGAGCTGAGCAGCAGATATAATGAATTTCCAGGACATTTTCAAACAGACACAATTAACACACAGTTTAATACCTTGTGTTCCTTATAAATCCCAAGTTCTTTCTCTTTTGCTATTCTTGCTTCCTTTTCTGAAAGATGACAAAAGGGTAACCAGCATGAAGATTACACAAAACTGCATATTTCAGCAACAACAGCCAAAAGCAGAATTTCAGTCCTACACACTTACCTTTTTGTTCCTTCAAATAATCTGCATTTTCTTTCATCCACAGTTCTGCTTTTATCTGAGCTTCTGTTTCATTAAGTATATACTAGAAGAGAAAACAAATTATCTACTTTCAGAAATCAAACTGAAAACCAAAGAGCAAAACCAAACTGAAAAACCACTGGCAAGGTGAATCCATATTCAGTTTTTAAAAATACATTAAAATAGAAGAAAACATGAGTGATGTAAGACAATCAGAGAGCATTTCTAGTAACATCTGAAGCTGGCACAAGCAACAACCTGTTTTCAAAAAACAGTGCTTGGTTTCCAAACTATGATGGAGTGACCAAAAACCATCCAGGACTGATTGTACACAGTCTGTAATTAACCAAAAATTATCCTGGGTTTATGATCTTTTTCAGATGATACAAGAGTTTATCATGACAACATGGTTGTCTGCAAGTAATTCTGTGTGTTGATGGTGGTCTGTAATTCAAAACAGGATGGAAACCATTGCCCTGTGCGACCAAAACAAAAACATGTGTCTTCTGGGTAGGTTTCTGTGAAGCTTTACACAGAGTTACTGAGATTATTAGTTCAATGGCCACATCTGTGTGAAGGAAACCAGCTCAGATTGCTGGAGCTTTAGTCCTCTAGGTTTCAGACAGCTGGGGTCAGTAACCACACCTAGACTTTCTGCAGTTAACTCCACCTGTCTCAGTAACATCTTTAGTGGGAATAGAGCTGTAAAATACACCTAGGACTATTCAGATGAATCACAGAAATAAATAGACAGATAGGTAGCAATTACAAAATTGTAAATTACTTTAATATAAAAATTGACCCAGTATTTCACACAGCTATCCATGAAATTAAAGTTCTCTACAGATGATGCTGTTTGGGAGAGAAGAACTGCAGAATGGAGAAGACAGATTAGGTCATCCATCATGAAGAAGACACTTTAATTTTAAACAGTGCACCCAAGACTTGTAAAACTATGGTTAAGTGCAAGAAAAGCAATCTGAGGTTTCTCCATCTTTTGGGCCTGAGCATTCACGATTTTCTCCAAAGATGTACATCTAGGACTTCATAAGAAAAATAACTCCAAACAAATTAAGTTAATTCAGGGAGAAGTCCTTCCTCCGTGGGCAAAGCAGGCAAGAGAACAGCTGTACAAGTCCTGGTTTATCAGACCAGTATTTCTGCTCTTTCATCTACCTCTATTAAACGTGGGCCATAATAGTAAAACCCACTTCTTCTTAGCTCAGTTATTCATCCCTCTTAGGCTTTCAGAGATTTCATAATCTTGGGCTTACAATATTACAGTCTATTGCCCCAGAAATGAACATGAAGTCATAAAAGCAGAGTTATGACCTCATCACAGAGCCTAGGAAGAGCAGAAAATTGTGCTTGTTTTTCCCCTGTGATTGTTTAAATTATGCACTGGCTATGGTGAAAAACCTCAGCCTTTCTGCTGCTCCCATTCCACGTCCACTCGGATCGTGAGACCCTAACGCCCAGTCCAGCAAATCCTACCTCACAGCTACATTTTGGAGATCAGTAATTTCTCTGCAACCTCATCAGTCTCAGTGATTCTGTACCCCAAAACGAGTTTTTAGCACTGGCATTATCTGTATAAATGACTTTGCAAACCAGCGTGGCAGCTGGAGAGGGCAGCAGGCTCAGAGAGCTGGACTGTCACATGTCCAAGCACTGACCAGCCCTGTGGCCACCAACAAGCCCTTTTCCACAGCCATGTGTCTGTCCTGCTCAGCCTATATGATAAAGGGTGGTTTTGCTGCCACACAAATAAAAATAAGTCCAGAAAACATTACAGAAATCTTTGGAAGTACATAGGAGCTGCACATGCTGGTTTTACAGTTTGGTTTCCATGGCAGCCTCCTATGTTGAATCTATCTTAATTAAATAATGAATTTAGAGCTCCACCAAACTTTTCAAAGTTCTCTTTTGGAATAAAAGACATTCTAAAACATAATTATTCCAGCATGTTAAAAGCAAGCAGCAGCAGCCTCATAAATATATATATATATATACATATATAAAACTTGGGCAAGGAACACCAAATTCACAGGTTTGCATGAACATTAGTTTAGATTTCAGATTACTGAAATTGCTCAAACCTCTCTATAGATCAGAGAGAAGAGGCAGTTGCAGAGAGAGGATAAACCAGATAAGAACCATTTTGTCTGTCTCAGATATCCAGACAACTAGGATAAAAGACACCTGGGATAACAGGGTACCTTACCCGATCTATTTCACTGTCGTCGATTCCACTCAGATCTAATTCACCATCTCCTGTATTCTCACCTACAGAAAAAAACCACATTTTAATCAACCATACGTTTGTTCAAAATCTATTGCAACTTAAGTTCTGCAGCAATGTAACACTTCAGGACTGTCCTTCAGAGATTTGCATCCTTCCACCTTCATCTGAGAGGTCTAATGTGTTGCTGAGTATTTTCAATACAGAACTTCATGCACACAAATTCACCATATTGGATTAATTTAAAATTTAGGAATCAGCACAGTCTTCATCAGTACTAAAAATCTGCCAGAGACCTCCAGTTGCCTTTTTTTCACCCATTTTAATTTACAGCCACAAATGCTCAGCAGGAAGCTGGGGAAACCATTTTAAAAAGATGACCACTTTTCTTTCATCATAGCAAAAATGTCTCTGCCAGAGTATATAGGTCAGTAATTTATCTCTAAATTATGACTTAGAAAATATTTTCTGTTTTCAGGGAAGGAGCATGGTCTCAGTCAGCAAGAGACCACTGCTGACAGTCACACCATGGCTTTCTTCTTGACTTTCTGTAATTACAATTTCACTGCAATTTCGCGAGTTTGGTAGTTATTAAGACTTCTGAAAACAAATTTTTTAATATTCCGTCCATTAAAAAGCGTAACAGCACAGAACTGGGGCTTAATTTGAGACTGGCACAGCTGCAAAACCTGATTTTCCACATCACATTAAAGAACTATAGTAATACACTCTTAATGTAGTCCAGGTAGAGAAGAAAACAAATTATTTAACAAAGACTTATGCTAGCAAATGAAGCAATCTTCTTGGTCATCTCCTTTACATCTAATAAAGATCAAACAAGAGATGATCTAACCAGTTCACTTGCAGAAAAATATAAACAAATTAAGTTTCAACTATCGGCAACAGCAAATTAAAACCAAAATGGTGCAGAACAGCTTGGCATCTTCACAGTTCCCACTCCCCAGTACTGGGGATGTGCCTCCCCACAAACCAAGATCTTGGAATGGTTTGATTCCCCAGCCTGATGCTCCTCAACACTGCTGGACCAGCCGAGGGTGATGCCAGGAGGAGCTCTTGGATCCAATGGCAGGTTAGGGCAACCAAACGGTAAAGTCAAGCAAAAGCTTAGAATTACGAGCATTCCCAGAAAATATTCTATCCTAGAAGATAAAACAATGATCTGCTTGGCAAAAGTCAGAGGTTTAAACGAGTTGCCTGAAGTACATGAAATCACAGGGCTGGGAATCCAACAAAAATACCTGGTTAGGAAAAAAGGCTGAGTTTTCTGAGGTGGTGCAAAGGGTCTGGCTGCTCAACTCGACAGACATTCCCTGGTATCAGCCACCAAGCACTTACAAATGTCTTTTCAAAACCCACCTTAAACAACCAACAGAAACTTTAATGCTTTCCACCCCAAGTCATAAGCAAAATGGGTTTTAACCCCCCAAAATGTCCTGTCACAAGGAACAGCATAGAATCATAGCATGGTTTGGGTTGGAAGGGACCTTAAAGACCATCCAGTTCCAACTCCCTGCCATGGGCAGGGACACCTTCCACCAGACCAGGTTGCTCCAAGCTCCATCCAACATGGCTTTGAACACTTCCAGGAATGGGACATCCACAGCTTCTCCAGGCAACGTATTCCAGAGTCTCACCACATTCACAATAAAGAATGTCTTTTTAATACCCAATCTAAACCTTCTATCAGTTTAAAGCCATTCCCCACTGCCCTGTCACTCCAGGCCCTTGTAAAAGGTGCCCCTCCAGCTCTCTTGTAGCTCATTAAGGTACCAAAAGGCTGGAGATGGGTCCCCCCAAAGCCTTCTCTTCTCCAGACTGAACAATTCCAGTTTGCTCAGCTCTTCCTCACAGCAGAGGTGCTCCAGCCCTCTGTAACACTATGCTTTGATTTTTTGTGAGATTGTCTCATAAATGTAATATCAGCTTTACCAATACAGATAATCTGGTGCTAATTTGACCAAAAAGGCTTTAAAGAACATTTCTCACCGTTTTTACATTTAGAAATTAATCGCACATTAGTCCCAGGCACCAGATTTACTCTACAACCTTTTTCTCCAAAATACTTTAGAAGTGCAAAAGGTTTTACAACCACCACATAATTGATCAGTATATATGCTCTTCCTCTAGTCTGATCTCTGTATAGTGCAGTAAGAACAGAACTCTCTGCACCAGTGCCAGCAGCTCCTCATGCAGGGACTCTGCTACCAGCCAGGCAGGGATGCAACCTCAGGACATGGCCAAGCCCTCCCTGGCTTGAGGATGGAGAGGAAAAGCAAGGTGACAAAATACATCCCAGTGGTTTGCTGCCTTTTTAATGCAACTGACTGCAATTTTTTTAGCAAAGCAAACTCATTCTAAGCGTGGAGAGGAATCACCCAGGGAGTGCAGGATATTCTGCGTGATAGTACTGCACATCTCTCCTGCTGCAACCGAGAGAGAAACTTCCAGTGAGCAAAATGGCTGAATTTTCATCAAGGAAAAGAGTAAATACTGTCTGAGACAACTTCCCAGGAGATGGTCCACCTGGGTCCAAGAAATGTTGCACCACATAAAATAAAACACCCCAACAGCAGAGTGCAAGGGGAGCCCAGACCAGAATAAACTGACTCCTAGGTTGGAAGGAGTTTGTGCAAAAATGAGACTCGAACTGTGTCTCCAATAACCTGGGTAAGACTTTAACCATCAAGTTGTAGGACAGAAGAGGAGATGGCCTCCCCCTATTATCTACTTTTTGCTTCCTCAGGTTTTTTGGGAGAAAAAAACCCAATTTTTGATTTGGTTTACCTGCATGAATAAAGAATTCATTTTTCTTCCATATTCATTTTACCAGATAAACTAAATTGTCCACTGTCCACACAGGCCTGGAATTAGGGACAAAGAAAAAGAGAGCCAAACTTGAAAATCACTAGTAAGCTCTGAAAATAATAGGTTAGAAAACCAAAACTTGGAAGTGCTGATGGACATACTCAACTCACTGCTCAACTCTACATAAAATTGATCCCAATATTTATTGTTATAAAAACTGCCAAAGCATCTTAAGAATAAAAGTATCCCACTGAAATCAAGCTGCCACTGCTTTTCATCATTATACACCTTGCTCCTCCTATACCCTGCTATATTTTTGGATCAGAGGTTTAAAATTTAATATGCCACAGTACAGTAGGTGCCTGTTCTCTTATACAGCCCTAACATGCCAGACTGAAAATGATGCAATTTCAGGCACCATGAACAATTTCGCTTGTCATTTTAAATGTAACTTGTTACTGAATTAGGTGCCAGTTTTTCTCATTGGATCAATTAGCAACAGGGACAGAAAACTCATTTTCCAACTGTTAAATTGCAGAGAAGAATCCAGAAGCAAGTTATACGTAATAAGCATTTCTTAGACCCCGTAACAGCAGCGGAGGGAGTAATTGCAGGATATCCCTCTGCCTGCAAATCTTCCTTTTTCCTGCCATGGCGATAGGCATTCATTAAATGGGTTTTTCAGAAGAGAAGGTGCCTTCAAATCCCTAGTTTAATGCTTTCACTGAGGAAAAAAAATACATGTTTCATTACAAAATGCCAATTCAAAATAAAATGCATCCATTTTGGCATGAAAATTTCCATGGCAATCGTTTCCAACAGGAGTAGACCCTACCAGTCACAAATACCTGTCTGCTTGATGCTACATGGCTCACTGCAGGGCATGGAAAGCAAACCCATTGCTTTTTTATATACCAGAAAGATCTTCCCAGCTGCTAAACTTTACAAAGCGATTTCTAAATTATCATTTTCTCTTTTAATAAAAGGGTCGAAATGAAATGTTCGACAAAATAAAAACACAGATGTGTCCAACATCTGGTCCAGCCTCTTAAAAGCTTATTTAAAAGCAGTAGCATCACGTGGCACAGCTCTGAGACACCATGGATTTCTTCTGTTAAGAAAAACAACCACTTTACTGCAGGGCACAAGCAAAAAATAAGTTGGGCATTAAAAACAACAACAGTCCTCTCCTTCCCTCCAAATCCAGTTGTTAAATGAAAAGATCAGGAAGAGCTTAGAGCAAGGACCAGTCTACTCCATCCTCACCCAACATCTCCATAGCAAGTGGAGGAGGACGGGCACTTCTAGAGCTTTCCATCAAGGTACTGAATCAGCTACATTCACACCACTTAAAACCATCACTCATCCAGCCAGCTCCCCAAAAATTTAAAAACAGTTTCCCGAAAGCCCTCCCTTTACAGCCTTTTAACGTCTTTCCAACCAATTCCAGTAGACATGAGGGCTACAATCAGACACTGGGGATTAGGTTTGTAAACCTGTAGGATTATTTACTGTTCTTGTCATTACTAAATGCACACTAAACCCTCTTTTAACACACCCTCTCCCCCTCTCCCTACTTCTGTGCAGCTAGTTAAATGTATGCATAGCACACTATTATGGGGATTTATTACAGAAGAATCGTTCCACCCGATATAGTTAAAACCCCACATTTTTAAAAACAGCCACGTGAAGAATGTGTTTTTCTGTTTCTATTACAGGAGGCAGCACTATTTATTGCTTTGCCCAGATAAGAGGATTTCCTTACAGACAGAAATGGAGGCTGAACACTTCCCAGGAAATCCTCTGGAGCAGATATAATAGAAGGCACTTGGTGCTCTGGTCCTATGCAGCAAACACTCCCTTCATCACACCGTTTCATAGCAGTCAAAGAGTTTAAACAAAGAACCCTTCCACCTATTCAGCACACCACCAGACACCAAGCACTCCCAGTATTTAAATACTTTGGGGCTAGAGCACAACAAAACCTGAAGAGTTGGGAGATGCATTTTCAGCTACAAAAATCCTTAAGGAATAAGCCAAACAACCTGAGCCTGGGGCATCAGAAACAGTGGGATTGATTGCTGCTCTCCAGGGAGGGATTAAATCCAATGGGAGCCGCAAAAAGCTCCTGCAGACCATCAGAGGGACCCAATGGGCAGAAATGCTTTAGCACCACAAACTGATGAGCAGTGCTGGTGCCACTTTGGGGAGCTGCAATGAGTGGGAAGGGAAGGCAGTGGCTTAGTGTCAGAAAAGGCACTGCACAACCATGCCACGATATAATTGATTAGCTGATCAGAAGGGACGTGAACCCATGTGGAGGGGGAGATAACTGATTTACCAAGGGAGAGGTAAAGGAGGGAAGTAAAGGACTGTGAGGAGAACAGTCATTGTGGGTGGGTAACCAGGAGGGGAGTAGTGCCGGGCAGAGTGTGGTGATCATGCTGTAGGGACCAGCCAGGGAAGAGAAATGGATGCAAAAATGCTTCAGCAGCAGCAGCAGCAGCGCAGGATGAAGCACAAGGATTGACGGGTGTGCAAATGAACACAGCCCACATCAAGGTGTGAGCAGAGTGTGTGGGGCTGGCAATAGGAGCAGAAAACACTGCGAGTTTCACTAACATAGGCAAGAGCCTCCCTCTGGAGCAGGCTGGGAGGTAATCCTGGCTGTTTTAATCCTGCCAACCCCACTGCTCCAGGTAAGGCACCTGTTTGTGCAATCCCATCCTGCCCTGCCATGCTCCCATCCCACAGCATCCCCCCTGCAGCTGCCAAGGGCTCCAGTTCCCCCCGCTCACCTTCGGCAGAGTAATCATGTGCTGTCATAGAAGAAGTATTCCACAAAAACAAAACGTAAGGACAGAGCAAAATTAATTGCATTTGCTGACAAAATAAGGTCACGAAACACATGACGTGTATGCTCATATTTAAGAGAAAATGGTTTTTATTTTATTGTACCTGGAGCCACCTTGAAAATTACAGCCCACTCCTTCTGAGTGCCAAATCACCACCAGGATTGAGGTCTGACGGTGTACGGAGCACACGAGGCCATGCACACAGCATAAAGATAAATGAAGTCTGTCACTTTATTATTTCCTTCTGCCAAGGCAAGGTTACAGGGGTCCTCTCCAGCCAAAGCCAAGTTTCCAGCCTGCTAGTTCCTCAGAGAAAGCAAACACATCACACCACCCAGAGCGAGGCCCCGTCTTCCCAGAAACGTTCATTGCTGCCGACCAGGGATGGTGGGAAGCACTGCCGGCCGGCGCCGAGCTGCCCAGCACTGCCAGGACACACAGCCCTGCCTCTGCCAAGTGCCCACTGGCCAGCTCCTCACACTTGGACTGTAGAAAGTGTACAGGCAAAGCCCAAAATGGTGTAAATGAAGGGCGAAGAGGGAAAAGGCACAATTTAATAATAAAAAAGGAATGCCACATACTATGCTAATGCAGCTGTGCAAGGTCAGCCTGTACAAAAGCAGGGATGTACAAGCTCATCAGCTATTTCCTCACTCCTGCCTACTGAAAATGGGACTTTCCCACCAAGCAAAGCAGAGTAACAGCCAGGAGCAGCCCTGGCTGGTGTGCAGTTACTGCATCAGGCTCATCCCCGTTGCTGTAGGCATTAGATTTTGCTACAACATTGGGCTTTAATGCAGTGCAGAACTAGAAACCCATCTTTATTAAGCGCCTGTGTCCGTTTCCTCACCCTGAGACTCAAGCTCCAGGTGCTCTGTCTGTCCTGCACAGATGAGTGACACCCGCCAGCCTTCCCCCATCAGCCACCCTCCTACAGTGGTCACAGAACAATCACCCTGTCACAGGAACGGGATTTCAAATCTGTGTGCTTAACGATATATGGGAATAAATTACGAGAAAAGCTTTTCCTGCAGTCAATCACTCTCATAGAACTTTTATTAGATACTGAACGTATTTTTTAAAAATTAAATTTCGATTTTGGAAAAAAAAAAATCACCTAACCACCAACCCTGCTGCTTTCCTGAGAGCACATCTGTACTGAAACAAATGCTATTGTTTCATCTCACAGTCCATGGAGGATCTAACCAAACCACATCCTCATATTTTATATCCAGTTAGAGGTTATACCACTCGTCTAACAGACATGGAAACTTGTTAACTTAAACTTCATGCTTCAGAGAAACAGTTAATCTCTCGATTCCTTCCAGAAATCCTCCCTGCAATATGTATTTTTTTAAAGCAGGTAATACAAAACCAGTCCAGCAATAAACAAAACCTTTCTGTTTCTGAAGAATTTTCTTTGAAAAGGTAAGCTCATGTTCACTGAACTACATAGCAGTATAAAAAGCCCTTAAGAAAAAAACCCTTTCAACCTCCCAAAATAAATACAGCTGAAAATTAGGCTTTTGAACTGAAGAACATCTTGACACTGTCCTCAAAACCAGCAGCAGATGTTCTTCTTCTGGAATAACGTTCCTGTTCCCCCACCACCTTTGGAAAACAGTGGAAAAGAGCATGGTTTATGCAACCTACTTGTTGCAACCTGCCATTCTTTTCTGAGCTCACAACCCTGCTGCCGTGACTGAGTGCTCAGAGAATGACTGCTCTGAACAGTATCAAAAGAGTTATTTTTTGCTGATGGAACCATTAACCAATAATCAAACTGACCAATACTCACCCAGAAACACACTACCTAACTACCACAAATCATATTTTTCAGTGCCAAACCCTGGAAATGGCAAGAGCTCCCATGCACAGACAGAAGTCTTCTCCAACTCATGATTTCTGAACCTGGTATTGCCAAAGGTGCCACATGCTCCCACCTCAGCCTACATTCATACATTCAACCCTTCCTATCTGAGCAGTTATGGACTTCAAACTGTTTAAAATGGAAACTATAAACATAGATTTCCCCGACTTATTGTGCTTTTCCAGCTGATCACCAATTCCCTGCTGTATTTTCCTCCTTTTGCCTTTTTATGCTGTTCTTGGCATCTTTTCTCCCCTTTCCCTTCCCCCAGCCTTCGTTCTTTTTGGTGCCTTCTGGCCTGTATTTTCTGCGTTTTTTCAAATCTGTGCAGGGGGATCCAAGAGTAACAGTTTATATAAAGGGAGAGGCCAAGGAGAAGAGCTGATCAGCATCTCAATCAGTTCCCCTCTCCAAACCCCACAAGGGCAGAGCGCTGCCGTTATCTCTGGCAGAGGGCGAGGCCAGTCCAACACCCTGGAGAGCCGACAGCAAAAGCAGCCAGGCTCAGATCCCGCTCCAGCTCACTTTCCACATACTGCCAGATCACTATGTTAAACAGCAAGAGCACTTTACACCCGAGCCAGCCGCAAAGGGAACAGCTGGCTTAATGTTTAAGTGCTGAAGCATCATTTCTGCAGCTCGCCAGGTCTTGCTGTGGGCGCTAAATGCTCTGCTGTCGGTGCCTGCAAGCCCAGGATCCTTGTATGGCCAGAGCTCAGCCACTCCAGCAGAAGGGCATATGTTTTTACTGAGGAATGAATCTACTCACGTAACCCCCCCACACCAAGTAAAACACAACGGTGAGCTCAGGGCAACAGAGAACTGAAAAGCAAATCCTAGAATTTTGCTTGGACTATTGTAATTTTTTTTTAAATTGTGAATCAATTTCTGTCCCACCAGGAAAAAGAAATTAAATGTATACAGCCATATAAATACACAACATACACAACCTGATCTAGTGGGTGGCATCCCAGCCCATGGCAGGAAGGTTGACCCAGACGATCTTTAAGGTCCTTTCCAACACAAACCAACACAAACGTCACCAAAGAGCTGTTCCAGGTCAAAAACAGCCTACCAAAATAACTCACCCAGACGTGCAAGAAAGTGAAATGAGTTGAACTTTCCACTTACAGTTTTCTTCTAGTCACCCTTACCATCTCTCAGCAAAGGTGAGATGATGTTTAACTCCTCCTCTGATGCTCAGAGCTCATCCATGGTAGATCTGGTGACAAGCTCAGCATCAGCCACCAGAAGCTACCTGGACTACAGAAATGCTTCAGCAGAAAATTATTAGCATTAAGAGAACATGATAATATAGTGTATGAAATTATATACCTAAGTCTTTATTTAGAGGAAAAAAATCAATTTTTGTCCTGGCAATTTACCACACTGTCCAGGCAGGCTGAATGGTGAGAAGCTGTTCACTGAAACAAAATTATTAGGTAAGAAATTTCTCATTTTGTTACCCAGCTTCTTCCTTCCTTCATTGCTAATGAGAAACAGCACACAGGGAATTACAGAGATGGGGAGAGGAAAGAGCAGGTAAAAATTTATTCTTACTAAATAGAATACCAGGCAAGAGCAGAAGCTCCACTATCAGAAGCAAGGTGGGAATGTGGCCCTAAGAAAAAGCCTCTGAGGTGGATGGGGACTGGACTCAGAGCAGGAACCAGGCAGTTTCATGCTGCCAGGACTATCAGAGACATGGAGCAGAGAGAAAGGAGACAGAAGATTCAGACCGGTTTGGTGATCAGGATCACCAGTGGGGGTTTATAAATATGGAAGCAGAAGACACTTGATTCGAATTCTTAAAAGGTGGCAGCTACAGAAATGCAGATCTGTGTTGAGAGCACCAGTCCATTATGCAACAGAGACTTGCAGCCAGCACAGACCATATTTTTAAATAAAAATCACAGCAGTTGCACTGTTTCTTGTTAGATGAAATGCCATCTTTTTGTCTCTGACCATGCCTAATGGCTTAGAAATATGTAGTTGATAAAGTACTTCTCCATCTTGCTCCAGACCAAACAGACCTCTTGCAGGAGCCCTGCTCCAGGGACCAAGGCATTTTTGTGTCCATTCAGGCAACTATTTACTTGAAGCATATAAGGATCTCTGCAATCCAAAGTACAGGCATTACCTGGGTGGCTCCAGGTGCCAGTGGAGCTCTGTCCTCCACCTCCTCCTCCTCCTCTCCCCTATGTTTCAGTGACTGCAATGAACCTTTTCCCAGATGCACAGTAGACAGTGGAGAAGGATTTTAACATTTTGCCTGCAGCAGCTCTGAGGCCTTGGCATTTGGACAGACTGATCCATAAGCACAGCACAATTAGCATGTGTACTCCATATGCTTGAGATCCATCCATTACAGCACTGGAATGCCCTCTGACACCACAACTCTCCCAAAGAAGAAAGCCGCAGAGAAGTTCCTGGAGAATAATTTGTCTCATCCTCCAGGAACAGTGGAAAAAGGCACTTCCGTGCACAGGAGGTTTTGGTGGAGCTGGAGAAATAACCTTTTCCCAACAAAGCCCAGCAGCATGATTCACCTATAAAGCACGGAGCCAGTTTCAAAGCCAGCCTTTCAAGCTAATGGCTATCAGAAAGGCCAGCCATCTGCTTGTGCAACCTGTCCTTATGATTAATCTCAACATCTGACTTGTATATAAAGTTTATATACTAGCAGGACTATACTTCATATGTCATTTTAGCTAAGTTCTGTACTGCTGATTTTACAGTTTCTGCTCAATCTGGCCATCCTCTCCAGGCTACAGGCACACAAAGGACCCTACTTAAATGTTGATTAGATGCAGAGCAAAGACTTTGGAAAGATTTTACTAAGTCTCAAAAACCGGGTAAGCATTTCAAAGAGCTCACTGGAAAAGGTAAGATCCCACATCCATATGTAATTAATTCTTTATTTAAATATATTAGGCCTCTACTTAACACAGCACTGCAGAGGCAGAAAGTCACAAATCATGTCTCAGTCTCACACTGAAAGGATTCATGGCTCTTTCTGCCATGAAGATATTTTACTGTACAGCATATGGCACAGTATCAGAGTTGTTCTTCTTTAATTAACTGAATAATGATGCTTTCCATGGAGCTTAATCCAGGTTTTCCATAACACACAGTATTATGGCACCCATTCTCAGGAACATGACTATGTGTCCACAGCCCACTGGGAGAGAGTGATGTATTTTTCTTGTACCAATTCATTTAAACACATTCAGCACCACAGGTAATATGGATTTCTCTGAAATCAGGAAAGTTTATTTTGAATTAACGAAACCAAAGCTATCTTCTGAAAATAAGTTCTGGATAACATTTTACTATTTCATCACAAAATCCCACCAGATCATGATTTCAAATTCAGATCTACCATCCTCTTCTATGGAATAGACATTTATTTATATTTTATTTTTTTACTTATTTAGATAAGAATAGATGGACTGTTCTTTATGCTGGTTTTAACTAGCTAAACTCTTTCCACAGCCAAATTTACCATCATGAACTGTGCAGTGAAATAAACCTGGGATAATGGGCTGACAGAAGGGACCGATGAGAGAAGAGCTTGCAAGGTGCACAAACAAAAGCCCTGTCTCCTGAAGGAGTAAGATTCTAAATCTTGCCAGCAAGATAAAGCAGAGAATACTAAAGTCCAGACAAAACACTCCCATGCAATTCCCTTCACACCATCAAAACCAACATAAAAATCATTAAATGCTAAAATAAAGCCAAGCAAAGGAACATTACTGTCAGCGACTGCCAACTGAAATGAATGACCTGGGTTGAAAGCGTTTGCTGACGTAGCCACAAATTGCCACAAAGGCTTGAGGGCTGTGGCAGCAATCTGCTCTGTGGAGCAGCTCGAAGGAGGCACATGGAGCTCAGCTCTGCCATCACCCCCAGGGACCGAGGGGATGAAACTGCAGCTTTGCCACTCAAGAACCTTTGGGGAGCTGGACCTCCTGCAGCCCATCTCCAAACAGGGAGTGACAGACCCAACATAAGGCCAAGTCACTATTTCTGGCAGCCACGGGGAAAGAACCCAGGAATTTGGGCTTTTGTCCAGAAGAGGTCTGCAAGTCGATGGAAGCACCTTATAGCTCTGACACCACTGACAGGCATCAGTGTAGCTGTGCCGAGACATCCATACCCAGCATCACCCAGGGAAATCCAGCAAAGGAGCACCCAGGGGCTGTGCTGGAGGCTGAGAAGGCACAGATCCCAACACCTGCATCCACAGAAGTTTAATTCTCAAGGTGTTTCTCAGCTGCTACCGAGAGATAATTTCATCTCCGTGGTGACACTGCAATCAACCAGCTCGCCTGACCAAAATGACGCATCTACTGGCCATAAACACTCACTGACTGCATTATTCTGCATTTTGCTCAAAAGAACAGGACAGATTTGAACAATACAAGTTGTCTAAATCACAGCCTTAATTGTGCTGGCACTTAAAAAAAAAAGGGAAACAAGAATTTCAAGAAACAAATTCAGGCTTTTGTGTTAATTTTAGACATTACGTTTCTCTTCGTATTTTAGTAAAATCAACAGTAGAAATGTTTGGATGCAGCAAAGAGGATGAGGAAGCTTGCCAATTTTTGAAGAATCAACAATTAATATTATAGCAATTAATTCAGAAGAGTAACTATATGTCACTGTAGTGTTCCCTGTGTGTTCTGTCCCAGTGATTGCTCAAAAAAATTTAAGCGAAGAAATAAAATAAAAAATGTTCTCTGTTTATTTTTTTTCTAAATTACCAGCATTGCAAACTCATGCTGGTATTTGAAAGTCAGTCTGGGTTCTCCTAGTCATACATCCTTATTATCATAAAGATTCCACAATTGGAAATTACTTTTCGTGACACTTAAGCCAAAAAGAAAATAGCTCTACTGCATCTGCAGAACCAAAAGTAGTAAATTGTAATAAACATTCATCTTTGTCAGTGGCTCTGCAAACCAATCTGTTCAGCACGAAGGTGCCATTTTTACACAGTTGCTTTATTACTACATAATTATTGATGGATCAGCCAAGTGCTCTCTGAAGGAAGACTGATCTTAAAAACGAGCTTGTTAAAAATTTAAGTGTAAACCTTGGGATAAAAACTAGCAGTTAGGTTTCATCTGATATAAACTTTTAAAGAGAAAAAAAAATAAATTGGATGGACAATTTTGAAAAATGCTACGTTTGAGGCAGGCATGAAATTGAAACAGACAAGAAACTTTAATGTGATAGAAAGGAAAAACTGGGGACATCTGTACTGAGAATAAGTTGTAAGTAGCAGGAGGAATTATCAATCTAGTGATGTGTCAGCTCTCTGCATTTCAATTGCTTCACAGGCCATACCATAAAAATTGTTTGCAATGAAAGAAGTATGAAGCATCCCCAGATTTTATTGCTCCCAGTGATCTTCCACCCCACTTATGTGTGTACACCAGTTGTAGCCTTTCAAGTACAACACTGTTTCATATTAGTACCTGTTTAAATTACCTGCCCACAAACATAGTTCGGTGCTCAAAATGCCTCCCTATTAAATTTTCTGTTTCAGTCAAAGTGCTTCAAGAGTTTCTATCAAGCTTTCAAAGGCAAGGAAGTTTCAAGCAGGTTTTCTGAAAGTCGAGATAAAGCAATAAACTTTAAATTTAAAAGGAGGCTTTTTCAGGAGAGAATTCAGCATACCTTTTTGAATTCCCTCCCCACCTTGTTAAACCTAACTTCTTCATTGCTCCCAGATTTCTAAATGTTGCATTTCTGGAGCTGAACTTCTGAGCCTCAACCTTACTCTCTACAAAGACCCTGCATGTAAAGTGACCTTGGGAAACAGCATGTCTGAAATTGCCCATTCCAGGTCACTGATGGACTGTAAAACCTTTCCAGCACTGGCTCCTCAGCACAAGCACGAATGCCACTCTCAGCCTCCAAAACACATGTTCTTTGCTGCTGCAAAGACATGCTCTGAAATGCTCCTCCACCCCTGGCTGAACTGGGGGAGCTGGTTCTTTCCCCCCTGACTCAGCCCTGTTCCTTTTCCCTCTGCCTCACCTCCATCTGCCACCTGCCAAGATGTCATTCCCTAACACACATCCATCAAAATAACCCTGCTATTAAAAAAGCCTGCACAAGCCTGTGACGTTTTTGGCAGACCCGGGTGAGGGAGGCAACTATACATTGCTCTGATGCCAGCAGATAGGAGGGGGATGAGCAAGTAAGGCAAGAGACTTCTTAACCTCAACCAACAGCACCCACAGCATCCCAACACATCTACTCTGTCTTAAAACTGGAGGCCAAATCCAAACAGTGCAGTATAAAACAGGGATTTTATCTTTGTTCTTGGGAAAGAACTTGGCACAGGAGCTTTGTGTTAGTCCTGCAGCAGCTACAGAGCCATGAGACACAAAAGCAGTGCTGCCACTAAGAGCAAAAAATGCTGTCTTGAAGTGAGGAGAGAGACTTCATGGAAAAGCAACTTCTCACTGCAATTTAATGGAAGCCACTGCCAGAACACAATACTGCCACCCATGACACCATTTCATGTCTGGCAAGATGTTGCTGCATTTCAACAGATTACTTCAATAGTATTGTGGATTTGGATTTTTCCCTTTCAGCAGGACATTAATAAGAACCATTAAGCATAACTTCCAAAATCAGCCATTTGCCTTGATCCCATGCTAGCATTAAGGATTTGGTCACAGAGCACTATTTTACTTCCTTCCCATCTGTGAGCACACAGTGGCTTCCCCACCATAACTAAATCAAACATGGCATGTAAGCAGTGAATTTACTGAAAAATTCCCTTCCACCCCCTGCACAGCTGTTTACTTCTGGCTTCCGTGCTTAAACCTGTCTCAAGAGCCTTGTTCCTTGCTTCAAATTTCTTTCCAGGTACTACTTAACAGCATTATTTACTCACTCTTATTTCATATTCATTCCCTTATCCCTACTACACAGCTGTAGATGTCCAGGTCTTTCATAACAGAAAAAGACTTCTACAATCCTAGGCGTCCATGTATGTTTCAATATGAAAGCTGAGCCTTACCTTAAGTTGCTAACTTTAAAAATAAAGTATCTTCTGCTTCCTTTTAGCAAAACTTGGCTGCAGAAACTCCCCAGAGGCAAGTATTTGTCATTTTCCCTTAATTTGCAGCTACCCCTCCCTTGGCAGCCTGCCAGCATCTCCTCCTCTGACCACTTGGGACATTGGCACAACAGAGTCCACCCAGCTCTAGATAAAAGATCACCATTTTTGCTATTAATAACCAACCCTAAGTTGTTCTTATCTGCCCACTTCTGCAGCTCTGCACCACTGTAATTAATGAACAGCGAAAACTCTACCCACAATTTTTTCAGCCCTACTGAATGCATTCTGGTGAGTGCCTATGAAATAAAATTGAATTGAAAAGCTGAGGACTACAGTAGCCTCATGTTGACAGGTCACTCTGATTCCAGGTCAAAGCAGACTCTATATTTGGCTACTTTGATTATAATTGCTTGCAGGGTGAAAAATAAATAGCAATTATCTCATTGTCACACAAGAAAAAAAGACCTAATAAATGAACCAATCCCAAAGTAACACTGAAAACCAAATTATTTCAAAAGCAATCAGGAGTAGTAAAATTCAGTTTCCAAGATTGTTTTTAATTGCCAACAGTGTCAACATTAATATTCTTCCTCTATTGGATAATACATCCCTTTTAGTTATGAAAGCATTTAGCAAACTAAAAATGTCAAACTACAATTATGCAAGGCTAAACTCAAGGCTGTTCTCATCACCAGTCTGCAGTGCCGCAGATGAAATCCCTAATTACAAGGGTCATCCACTCAAGCCTCAGTCCAGCCCGTGCATCTAGCCTGCTGTGACAGTCCCACGGATTTAAGGCCAACAAACAAAACAGATGAAGTGTTTAGGGGTGTGATGAAGTTAATCCTTAAGAGGATAGAGGAATTAGTTTTTCAAACTAAATTCAAAGCTACCAAACAAAAGCAAAACAACACAAAAACATTAAAACTTGCAGAAACAGCACTCCATTTAAAGGGTTTACTTCGGTGGATTTTCAGTTTCCAGGTACCGCCTTTGCCAGCTGAACCTGTACCACGAGAAAATAAACTACTAAATGGAGGATTATTTTAGCTTTTTCACACAAACTCAGGTGGTCAGGATCCACCACAGCACTGCACATGGATTTATTACCCATCGTGTTAAACCCAAAGTAGCTAAGCCTTGCAAATCTCTGGGTGCTGTATTTCCTCCTTCCAAGGGCACGTTTCGTGGCTCCTTGACCTGGGTTAATAAGTCTTTATTCTCAATAACAACTGAGACCGTGGAGACTCCCTGAACTGAACCCAGGCCTCCACTCCTGACATTTCAGATACCATGATGAATTGCTTGGATAACATCCTCCTCAGCGGTCAGCTTTCCCTGCAAAGTTAGTGTCCTTTCTGTAGCCTCCACACATTTCACTTTCCACAGTTCTCCAAAGAAAAATTTCAGTTTTCACTTGAGTATCTTGGTGACTTTTCATCCTTTTTGGCAGAAGGGCAGGGAAGGAATATCTGTTTGTTCTGCAAAGGGACCACCTACCCAAATAACTGAGCGTTACTGGGCTCCAGTTCTGGCAGGTGCAGAAAAGGATCAAATAATTCTTATACCAGAGGGAGTTTTCTTAGCCAAGTTTCCTGAGTGCCTGTAGGTGTCTGAGTCATCACCACCAAACATCACCTCCCCAGGTCTTGTTTTAATCCACAGTCTATGAGGTTGAGGGTGGTAAAACACTGGAACAGGTTGTCCTGGAAAGGGTGGTGGATGTCCCATGTCTGGAAATATCCAAGGTTAGGTTGGACAGGACTCTGAGCAACCTGATCTTGAAGATGTCCCTGATGACTGCAGGGGGCTGGACTAGAAGAACTTTGAAAGTCCCCTCCAACCCAAACCATTCTGTGACTCTGTGATTCTATTTCAACCAAGGTTTAAGAGCAGGACAGTAATCCCTTAGATGGCTACACTTCTGCAGATTCCTTGAGAATTGACCCCCGGAAAAACAGGAGCAATTAGAAGTGCCCCTGAAAGTGTCTCACATGCAGAGAACCAGAATCCTTTCAGATGCTTGGGAGTGCAGAGAAAACCTTGAAAAAAAAGCCCCAAGAGAAGGGAAACCTTAGACAACAAATGCTAAGGCACCTAAGTCAGCCACAAAACACAACCCTCCCTTAGTATTTGGGGAAGAACTGTTCATGCAATTCTGCTATTTAGGTACAGAAAAAGGCCCATTTCCAAAGCCCCAGCTGAGCTTCTCCTCTTCTTCGTGCTTGCCCAGCTCTGTGCTCCTTAAGCCTAAGCCTAGAGCAGGTGACAGCAGACCTGGGCTTCCCATTTACACAATGGAAAGCAATGGATAAAAAAACCTGCTGGGGCTGACTGCTTCTCCTTGCTCCACTAAAGAGCAGGACCCATGCCACAGCACACACATGTCAATTACCTCACATGGAATGACACACCAGAGCCCCCGTTCCACACGTTCAACCTCTCCAAGCCAGAGACAGCCCTGCTGGCACCTCCTTCTCCAAAGAGCCTGTGGCCAGCAGCCAGCTGAAGCAGCCAGAGGAAAAAGCAGCTTTTTTGCCTTTTTCCCCTCAAGCAAGGGAGGATGAGGCCTTAAGCGGCTGGTTAGACCCATCAAAGAGCAATGCAAGGCTTTCACGCTACTTAAACTGAAAATAAAGCTCATTTTCCACTATGCTTTTATTGGAGAAGTTCAAGACAGAAAAGATACATTGCCCACTGCAGTCAGGATAAAGCAGGCAAAAAAAAACAAACTCCAAGCCTGGAGAAGCTTTCAGGATCTTAAAACATTCCCCATTCCAGACCAGAACTTGATTTAAAAAAAGAAAAGAGAGAAAAAAGAAAAACAAAAGAAGAAGGGAAGGGAAGAACATAAAGAGACTTTCTCCTCTGAAGAGGAGGACATAAAGAGAGTTTCTCCTCTCAAACAGTTGGAGTAGGAGGGGGATAACAGGACAGCCAGGCTGGTCAGCCAGGTGCTAAGGGCATTCATTTACAAGCAAAATGGCCAAGTAAGGTTTAACAGATGGATCTTTTTCACTTGGCTCAGGAACTTGAATCCTAATTTCTAGTATCTTTTCCTGACCCCAGCACCCATTACTATGGGGCAGTTCTAATCAATCAAGACCTGTGACAAAAATGACACAAATTTTCCTACAGGGAGTATCTGTATTGATAAACCGATCCTTTGGAAAATTCCTAAAACATCCACAAATGCTATAAAAATGTATTCACATGATTCAGCTTATGCTTTCACTCAAATGTATCCCCCTGATGGCTCTAACAAACTGCAGGTTTCTCTCCAAAACCCCTCTCTAAATTTGTTTAGAAATCTTTCAGCCAAACTCTATGATTAGTTTTCATCCCTTAACCTTTCCAGTTACTCAAGGCATGAATATGGAATGAATTTATGGCATTCCTACCCCTTAATGAAATGCAAAGATCCTGCATGAAAAAACACGCTCACAGATTTTGGAGTGAGACACGCACACACAGTACTTGTGTGTGAGTGACATACATAGTCAAGTAAGAAAATCCTGTCATCTGTAATTCATACCCAAGACTTCAGGTATCAAAAAACTGCACTCAAAGCAGCTGGTGGTCTCGTATTACCGCGCTGGCTGCAGCAAGCTCTTCACATCTCATTAACGGCGTAATGAAGGCTCAATCAGGGATACAGCCTATCAAGACTGCCAAGCACAGGCATACAGAGGCCAGAGGAGAAAGATCAGCTTGTACCAAGGTTTTTATTGTGTAGATCTCAGAATTGGGAAAGAGCTAGTCGTGCCACAGAAAATATTTTCCAGTGAGCAAACGGCACACAGAGACAAAGATCAAACTGTCAAAGTGTATGGAAGGCTTTGCACAAGGAAGGTGGCACCAAGCAGGTCACACACATGGCTCATTTTCACAGGTGGGTCGTCAAACCACATAAGCAATTGTGGTGCTGAAGCCAGAGGCCAGAAGAGTGATCAGGATCATCAGTGCAGGTCACATGCCTGCATTGATGACCAAGTGTGCTTTCAATATGTAACATAATTAGCACTAAACTCAGCAGCTTTTTTTTTCTCATGTATGTAGCAATCATTTGTAATAGGGCTATATAATGTTGTCTCTACTGATTGTATCATAGAATCAGAGAATAACAGGTTGGAAGAGACGTTAAGGATCATCTGGTCCAACCTTTCATAGTCTACACAGGATGCACCAGCACTCTGTCCAGCCAAATCTTATCAGTGTCCTATTTTGGGGCATCCATCTCTTCCCTGGGGAAATTATTCCAAAGGATGATCTCACCATGAAAAAATTTTCTGTCCAATCAAAATCTCACCCATTACCCCTTGTCTTTTCCATGTAACTCTTGGGAAAAAATGAGTCTCCATCCTATCTGTAGCCACCCTTTAAATACTGGAACATGGTGATAAGCCTCCCCGAGGTATCTGTTCTCAAGACTGAACAAACCCAGATCTTTTTGTATGCAATTTATACATTTCCAAACAGTTGGCACTGATGCATTCAGATAAAATCCACAGAAGAAAGGATGCTGGAAGAAGAAATTAGTACAAAGAGGGGTCCAATACCCAACCACCGATGGAGCAACAACAGGCACCAGCAGTGAGCCTGCTGCTCCCCATCCTGCAATCCATGCTGGGATGCCAGGTGGGGTCAACAACTCCTTGGCACATGTGTCTATAGACAGCCCTTCTCCAACCATCTTTAGCCTGCAGACCCTCAAGAATCCTTCCATGGCAGCTCAGACCCTGCCAGAAACGCTGTTTCTGCAAACTCCACTGCCCTCAGTGCTGCTGTCACTGCGCATCTGCTGCTGTCAAAAAAAAAGAAGGGGATTGAACACACAGGTATTTTTCCTTGCTAGGTGAGAGAGCTGAATCTGCTCATGGAAGGACTGGTGAAGCCCCAAGGCCAGGATGAGGTATGAGGTGGGAGCAGGCAGCTGCAGGGGATGAAATCCAGAAGACACGAGTAAAACCTGGGAGGATGAGCCCATCCCCACCTCATCTCAGATCACCTTTAGCCACTGCTCACATCCTCCTTGAATAAGAAGCTGAACAGTGCTGGTACACAGGGACAAGGACTACAATCAATGAACACTGCCTGCATGGGGTCTTTAACACCCACAGAAATCGATGGCAATATCTTCCTACCTCAGCCCCTGTCAGATTATGCTTGCAGCAGTAATGGAGGTGCAAATACGAGGAGCAATAGATGAGCAAACTGCTAATTGTGGAGCTTTCCCATGTATTCTCTGTGAAATTAGCAGCGAGTGCAGTTCACTGGGTGCCTAACCAGGCACAAGATGCTACATGCACGGTGATTGCTCACTGCTAAAGCTGCTTACTTTCACGGGGATGTGCAGGAGCACGTTACCACCCACCACACACACATTACTTGAAATTACTGCCCTGAATGACGGCATGTGAATTTGGATTCAAAACAAAACCTGAATCAGGTCTCAAACCTTACCTAGATTATGAAGGGGAAGTTACATAAAGTCATTCGGTAACTTGCACCCTGTATTTTGCCTTTATTTCTGTTATTATCAGACCTTCCTCACTTTTGCTTCATGTGGCAGGAGATGAAATGGCTGTGTACAGCCCAGTGTGGGAAGGACAAGGCAACAGCCAGCAATCACCAGAATGACAGAAACACCAAAAAAGATGATAAAGTATTTGAAGTGGTATAAAAGGGACATAAAAATAAACTGCAGAGGGAAATTTTGCACCAAATAATGTTATTTCTTGAGAATGAACTCCATTATATTTGACTGTGACAGTCTCCTAAAAGAAATGGTGCACTTCTTTTTGAGGAACTGAGAATCAGAAAGAGAGGATGCTGGGATGCTGCATGGCCAGGAAAAGGGACAGACTGATGTACCCAATCTCCATCTCTGAAACTGTGATCTCACCTTAAAGCACTTTTATCACGGAGAATTAGAAAGAAGTAGTTTGCAAAGACTCAAACAGTTTTCAGCTTAAAGTCTCTGCAAATTAATACACCTTGTAGGAAAAAACAGTCAAATGTAGTGTTTATTCTAAGCACTTTACTGCCTCAGACTCATTAACCCCGTACCTTACATGCTGTCTTTGTAATGCAAATTTGCTAAAATACTGTGCTTTTCATAAAACATTCATACAGACAAGCTCACACTGCTCAAATACCAATTCTAAGTGGAGCAAAATTACACTTACTTTTTCCTAATATGTCAGCTCTGCACCTAAGTCTTATCTGCACAAGCAGTGTGTGAGAAACCTTCTGCTGTTGCTGCAGCCACTATAGCACAAAGGTGGAAGATTTCCCAAAGCAGTTGATGTAGGCAATTATAAACTGAATTACCACATGCCAAAGCCAAAAGAAAAGACTTTGTAGAAGTTACCTACAGCAGAGGTTTTTTTGAAGAAGAGAGATCATTACAGAGACGAGAAGAGATACCCTGCATTTAAGGAGGCCAAACATAGCACATATTGCACCTGTTTGCTGAGCTCCTATTGAAGAGCCACCTGCCCTGCCTGCAGTGCATCTCCATGAGGGTTTGCTGGGCATCCTCACAGCAAAGCTATGGCCAGCTGAGATTCACAGGACAGACTGTACTAAACCAAATTCAAATACACAGGATAAATGAAGGAAATTTTGTGAGCTTTTCCTCCTCCCTCCACACGTACCAACTACTCTTCTTTCAAGACAATCTATAACTGTGCCATCTCAAATCAAACTCTGAGCAACTGCTCTCATCCTGTAGTTAGTTTTGAAAACTGCCATTTATTTTTCAGGCCTGAAGAAGGGCCTGCAAACCTGGAAAATATCTCATTTTCTCAACTGTACCAGTTGGTCTGACAGAAGAAGATACTACCTTCCCAGACTTCCCAGAGCTATGAGGCAGAACTCAACAACATTGCCTGAGGTGCCAGAATCATCTACACTGGTTTTCATCAGGTTCACAGCTACAATGCAAACGTGAGGCATCTTAACAAGAGGTTTTCTTTATTCTGCATAATAACATGCCAACTGCAAGCCAGGTGTACTTCCCAACCTGTCTGCTAGACCTGGCTCCCAATCACCCAAAACACATCAAGGTTCCATTTCTGCTCCTGAGCACAGATCACTTCCCAAAGGAAACCAGGTCCCCAGGGGGATGATGCACACATCACTGGGATGCACCCACATCACACAGGCACCACATGGCAAGGGCTTGGAGGCTGGGAACTGCACCCAGAACAGCCACCCTGCAGGACAGGCATAACCAAAGTGAATCGGACTTAACACAAAACTTTTAAATTGTTAAAATTAGTAGAGTCACAAAAACAGAACAAAACAAAACAACTAAGAAATCCACCAAAAAAACCCTCAAACACCCTCCTCACCACCTAAAAAAACCTCCAAATCTAACAAAGATTGGGGCAGATTCCATAATCAAAATAAAACCAAAACAGTAATTTTGCATATGAGCTTCATAACATGTTAAGAAAGTAAGTACTTGTTCAAACACCTGCAATGATTTCTCAGATGAAGAGAGTGAACATACTGAAACCTGCTTGGTTTCGAAATTCAGTTCATTTGGCACATCCTCCACTTTTGCAAGAAAACAAACAGCAAAGGCAGACAAGCCACAGCATGAGCAGCCCTGCACTCTCCTGCCCACCTGCCTGGAGCCCAACTCAGAGGAACCTCCCTGGCTACACCAGCTCAGCTTCATCTTTACCCTCAGTCCTCAGCCTGTCCATTAAAATGGTCAATAGCAATGCCAGCTGAGAAACGTCCATCATGGGAACTCCTTTTTACAGGTCACTGGCCAACCAGACAACAACAGCTTCTAGCCATGACTGACCTCTCTTCGACACGAACCGCTGATTTCCAGGAGAAAGACAAGCTATGAGCCATCCATTTTCTTAATCGTAATTAAAACAAAACCAAAACCACTCAACTGCTTCTATATGAAGTTGTTTGTGCAAAATAAAAACATGCAATCATCCTGTTACATTTCTGGAGACCGAACACTAACGTAGTAAGAATCTGAATGTGTTCAGTTAGTCTACTGTCAAACAGAAATCAGCAGCACAACAGTTTGGATAACAAAATGTTTTGCTGCACAGATCCCCAAGTAAGCTGACAAAACAGATTCAGATGGGTGTGTCTTATGATGGAAAAATTAACTATGATAGAGAATAAAATGCCCCTTAAATATGTTGTTTTCAAAGTCATTGAGATGCAAAAAGGAATTTTTAAAAATGCTGTCTCCATAAAGTTCAAGCACATATATGAAAAAGCAAACAAACCTGCCTGGATTACTGGCTATTTGCTAAACTGACTCTGGCAAAACTGGCTTCTTTAGTTGATCAGTCCTGCTCCCACTGTGCTATACAGAGCTGTATGCAGCAGACAGAACTGGGGGTGTTAAGAGAAGTGGAGCAAAACCAGCACAAAACACACTGAAGTATGTTTCAAAGAAAAAAGCACACCACCAGTTATTTCCTCTTGCAAACATTTTAAATGTTTGCCATTTGCAGAGATTCTCAGAGACAGACTACATCATGTTTGACTCCAGTAAAATGTCTCCTGAGAAAGTCTGCCTTGATCTAAGATTCTCATACTTGGGTTTTAATTTCCAGTCATATTTACAGGGATCTGCTTCCTCCAATTTCCTAATTGAGAGTGCATGGCTTGAAATATGCCCATCAGCTATCATATGACTGCAAATCAGCTTAACCAAGAGATACACATTCTCAGGCTTCAGAAAATAATTAGGTACCCCAGATTTCCTGCAGCTTCCAGAAGAGCAGATGTCAACAACCACATCAACAACCAAGACCACTGGTCCCATCCAGCCTCACAGCTCCTGTACCCTGATGTTCCAGTGATTCACGGAATTGCCACCACAGTAACCAACAAGATACATGGAAATGACACAACAAACCCACAGCTGGCTGCATGTGTCCAGTTTCTGCTCTGAGCTGAACTCCTACTCACCAGGCTCTTGGTCCTTCATGGATATGCACTCTTTGATGGACTCTGTTATGCCAAGACTAGCAGCAGTGGGGAGTGGGCCCAGCAAGGATTCCAGTGCAGGGGGTCTTAAAAGAGTTTCACTTCCATTTCTGCATTCCCCATCTTCATTCCCTTTAGCTCTATCCTTATCATTAAGTTCATCATAAAAGTCCTTGTTTAAGTGATTAGCAGCTGCTTCTAGCTCCTCATCTTCTGCCTCCTCCTCTCCAAGTATGCTAGAGGCATTATCTTCTATAGAATCTGTAAGGGAAAAAAACCCAACAGATCATTGCATACCATCTGTTACAAAAGCTAAATAAATAGAGAGGCGCTCACTTAAAGAATAAAAATCTTTAGAGGAAATCTGTAAAAGAAATACACAATATTTTAGTTCAACGTATGAATACATGGAATTTCCAGATGCTCTTCAAATTCATTACCTTGACTATTAAAATGTCTTTTTGTGACTACAATCATCATTTAAAACAGAAGCACAGTCTGATCATATTAGGTAAAAGGGCTTTGTGAGAGAAGTCAGCTATTTCCTGGTATAATTACAAATTTAAAATAGCCAGTTCAACCTGCACAAAGCCCTTCCATATGGGAAGTCAACTGGGGAATTTGGCGACAGAAGGGTCTAGATACTGGTCCACTGCACTCTCAGTGATGAGAAGAAACATTCTCAGGTGCCACTGCCAAGCTTATACTGCACCAGGAAGAAAAACAACTGAAACCATTAATCAACTATCCCTGCAGTGAACAATGTGGTTGTTTTGAAGACTGATCTATGAACCAACTACTTGGCAGAGAGAACCCCAGCACAAGAGACCTCGTACTAGGCAAGCATATATATGATCACATTTATCACCATAATGTTCATACACTTCAGACTGCCAGATCTAACTCGATACTATTTAAGGAGCCATAATACTTTACAGACTTACCATCTTTAGTGAAATTTGCAAATACGCCTTTTGCTTTCGGTCTACTGTTTTCTAATTCAATCTCTATTTCATCTTGGTAGCTCGATATTTCTCCTGTGGTGTTGAAATAAAAATAAAACTCAGCAATCATTGATGTAATATTGAAGAAATGAGTGATATGTTACACTAAACACAACTTATACCTTCAAAATCCTCCAGCTTTTTCGATAATGCCTTCTCAAGCTGAAATGACAATAAACAAAATAAACATGAAATAACTAAAAAAACATACACAATTTTGAACTGTTTGTGAGCTGTATATATAGAGAATGGCACAGTATTTCAAAAGCATAAGCAGATTTTGAATCACCACTGAAATTACTTTGTAGTGTCAGAGAGGTATGACAGACAGGTCTCAAAATACTGACCGATTTCCAATATTATATCCCCCATCTCTATACTTCAAAAGCAGCCTTCACTCTGGCAAGCTGTAAATAAAAGGTCTCATTCTCCAGCAGTCAGACTCTGACTGTGCCTGTAGATGTGAGAAGTGCAAGGACAGTGCTGAGACTGCAGTGCCCACACCAGACAGGACACATGGGTGATGGCAGAGTGAAGCTCTGACCTACAGCTCTAACCTGGCTGGTTCTTCAGAACATCCCTAACACCCATACAGACCTTTAAATGACAGCAGGGTTAGAACAAGCAAAAACCTAACAAACCAATAATGCAAGAATTGATATGATAGCAGCAAAATCTTCTCCTCTGCTGCCAGCTTTAGTTCATGATTTGTACAGAAATTAAGCCACATGAGAACTAATCACCCAGCAGTGTCATTAAAGCAAATGGGTTATTGTTTTCACATCTATTTTAAAAAAGTTCTATGTAATGGCATTTCTCCTAACTATGGGTACCACCTTAAAAACAGCACATGGTTTCTGATCCCATGACATTTTTAAGTGGGAAACTATCCCTTTGCCAACAAACAAAACAAAATCTTTAGTTTAGTGTCGTATGCACTAACGTTCACCCTTCTCTCAAGAACCTCAAACTAAATATAACTAAACCTTACCAAAGGCTGGTCAGTTAGGATTTAGTATTAACTGATTCAAAAGGGAATGCACAGAGGAAGGAGAAAAGAAAGAACCACAGAGAGCATCCAATTCAGAATTTACCTGCTGTATCTTCAATTTTTTTTGACCAGCTGTAAATGAAGGAGGATCACATTCTTCTTCCAAGTCAATCTTCATAAACTCATCTATGGTCAGCTGACTGGTTGGTGTATCTTCAAACTCTGTCAACCTACCAAAGCACACAGCATATGACCAAAACATCTCTAAGAACTCCTTTGAAAGTAACAAAATGTGCAAACCGCCAAGCTATGGAATAAACATGTCATCCTTAGCAACTCTGGCTCAAACACAGACTACATTAAAACTTAAGTGCTACTAATTGTTTCATCTGCTGCAAAGAAAGTATCTTTTCATATTCCAAATTAGCTTTTGATTTATTAGAGTATGTAACACACATTTTTTTTGATGAACAAAGACTGAACAGAAACACTGCAGCCCCTACAGTCAATTAAGTATAGACAAAACGAAGACAAGAAACATGGCTCATTCCTCCCCTCTCCTTGCTTTTGTTATCAACACCAACAACAAAATGGATTCCCTAAATAAAATATCTGACATCATAGTTTAGGAGTGTGCTCAAAAAATCTTCCTGATATGTCAGCATGATTAATTTACACAAAGCAAATGTTAAAGTAACATCTCTTCAGCAGGCTGGAAGAGGGACAAGAAATAATCTTCCCAGGATGCACAGAAGCGGTGGTGAAATAAATTGATCATTTGCACATCACACAGATGAAATAGATGGATGAACATAGTTTGATAATAATAAACTTTGAATTTGTTCAATGTTTGCATTTTAAAAGTACCTACCTATGTGGGAGGTAGGACTGGCTCTATGGGGAATTGCCATGAAAGCAGCTGAATCTTTCAGAGGAATTCAATCTTAAATAAGACCACGTGGCCATAACTTAATCCACAAATACCAGCATTTTACACAGGTGGCTGAGAATGAGCACATCCATTTGACAGATGGAGAAAGTGAGACAAAAGGTTAAGTACAAAGCCAGGTCAGGAAACGTCTGGCAGAATGCTTCTCTGACAGAAAGTGCCCTTTTAATAATATCAACATTTTCCATGGGAAAACGGCAATGATGGGTCTGCAGCTGCTTCACTGGAATATTCCCATCTTCCAGAGGAAGCAGAGCTGACAACAGCTTCCATCTGCAAAGCCAGGGAACTAAAAATGGTGATTCAGTGCTCTCAGCACAGGACCTTTCTGCATTTCTCTCCCCCTAAAAACAGTTGTGGTTTTCTCCTCGGTTTTCTCCTCTACCTCTGGTTGCAATGAAATTCCTACCGAAGAAGGAATTTTCTCTAGGACAGAAATTCAGTTTCTAGCCAACAGCAGGGTCAAAGCCAAGAGCACAGGGCCACATTCTCCTGCTATATCCTCTTCAGTATCTCTATTTCTTCCTCTATAAACTGAGGAGCAAGACAAGACAGCCCATATAGAGAGGTGTAGGCAGGTTGTAACTGCAGGACACTTTGCCTGGAGGCATCCTGCTCCTGGTGCAGAGGCCAGAGGCCACAGGCAGCATCTCATGCCATGAAATGACAGAGAGAGAGCTGGGCACCTCTGTGCAGCTCCAACAGCAAGCAGCACACTGAGCCCATGCACGGCTATGCCAGCCAGAATTAGTGATGCTGAGGAGAAGGCGGCCTCTGAAAACTAGACTTGCTTTTGGAGTTCAAGCATCTCCACAAAGCCCCAAATTAGCCATGTACTTGAGAGTGACTGACAGCCCAAACCCTTCCCTCAGAGTACCAGGGACTAACTCCCTCCTCCTCTCTTTCAGATCAAATTGGAAAGGAGAGGAGGATGCTGTTGGCAGCAGCAGCACCCAGCTTTTAATTAAAAGACTAGAAATCTTTCTTGGCGTTAACGGGCTTCCAGCATGCATTACCCACCTTCCAGGAGGGAGCCAGATCTATCAGGCTAGAGGGAAAACCTGGCTAGGGCACTGTTATTATTATTTTAATTCAGGGTTCACTTAATGCCAAACCCATGTATCATTTGAGCAGCATGGATCTTCCCAGTCACCATCATTAAAGAACAGTCATCCATCTCTCCAGGAATGAATCACATATTCACAGGTAATCCCACTTCAGCAAGATTCTTCCTCCCAGCCAGCCTCACCTTGTTAAAATATTATTCTCCTCCCAGTGTTAAAAGCCAAGGTGCACTTTGGCAGAGACACACAGTTTGTTTACCCAACACTTGCTCCAAGTCTGAGATGAGCTGCCAGAGCCCCACCAAAGCAGCACCACCTCTGTGCACACCAGGCAGCCAGGAAAACACCAGGAGCAAAACCCAAAGAGCCAGGCTGGGGATGAATGACCATGCCTGGGTGTCAGCACCTCACCCTGTGCATGTCTGCCTGCAGACACCTCAGGCTCTGCCTGTCCCTCTGCTGCCCACAGTGTCATCTGACTCACATCACGTACCCTGCACCCACCACGTCAGCCCTGGGTGAGCCAAGGTGCCAGAGCTGGCACCACATCCAGCTCAAGCAGCAGCTTCCACCCGAGCCAGGAGGGCAGGACAGCTGTCTCCCAACACCTTCAGCATGCCTGCACTAGGACAGGGCAGAACTACATGGTGTTTGCTTCCAAGGAGCTCAAACTCACAGCACAGCACGGTTCTGCCATCTGCCCAGGCAACCAGCACCCAATCCCAGTGCCATGCCCTCCTTTTCCTTAGTGCTGACCCAAGCCAAGTGGGGAAGGGCTGCCCACACACTGGGGAGGACTGCCATAATTTTTTCACTTCCTTTAGATCTTGTCCCCAAGGCTCTACACCTCCTCCCAAAATGAGGAACCATCCCTGATGGTCAGGATCCCAGCTTGAGCATCATCTCCGTGGGAGAGCGAGCTGTACGCTCAACGTTTTCTCCTTTAACTCGATATAAATAAATACCTGAGTTTGCCAACTGCTCGCCTGCCTCAACATTTTACATTGGCTGATATCCTGTCTACATATTTTTAAACACTTCTTTAATTTTATCCACTGTTTGGACACGTGCCACCAAGGCAACAAACTGATGCTGCAGCAGTCTGCACCACATGAAACAAAGCAACATTAGTTTGGCAGTTAAGAAAAACTGACACAACCTTAATTATAAACACAATAATTTTGGGGGCAAGGGAGTGGCTTCATGAAAAAAAAAATAGCTACAGGCTGTTTTTTAAGTCCCACACGAAAATGCTATCCAAGTTCATTTTTCACTTTTGTTAACCTAAAAAAATCTAATAAGCGTTGCCACTTTAAGTTATGCACAGACAGAGGGAAAATAAACAGATATACAAATTAAAATATTATTTCCTTGGCACAAATTCAAAAAGGCTCTAAAAATTGAAATTTGGCAGACAAGCATTTTCTATTTATAGTCAAAGCAGACGCAACCACTCCAGCTCAGGCTAAGATTCAACTTCCAGTATAAACCGTCCTCTTACAGTTTCTCACAGCAAACTCTTTCAAGCAAATTCCTCTGGGAGAAAATTTTTTCCAGAGCCTGGTGTCATCTGCCTCTAACCCCAACGAAAAATTTCCACAGTTGTTGTTTCATCCATTTACAGACAAAACCACACCTCTGCTTCTGATAAAGCACTTTTGTGCACAAACCAGTAAACCGATTCTGTTCACACTTAATTTAACTCCCAATAAGGGAAAATGGGTCAGTCATTTTGAAGTTACATGCAATGTCCTTTTTACTTCGTTTTGTTCCAGGGATACCCTCCAGTGGAGACTCTTGAATCCAGTCTACAGCGATGGAAATAACAGATTTGTGTGCAGCTAAAGGCTCGGTTTTAATGTTTAACTGAGATTCTGCAGCAGTGGGGTGAGACAAAGCACACAAAAGAACAAGGACTTCTGGAGTCCAACTCACAAATGCTTCAGGAGCCCAACTTCAAAGCCCAAGAGGGACTTCTAAGCAGAGACCACATAGGAACAGCCACAGTGTCCTCCTACCTATATACAATCAGCATCAAGCTCTAGAAAGCAGGCAGCACAAGCAGAGGTGTGTGTGCTGCATCTCCATACAGAAGGGCAAACAAATTATGACTTCAGACACAGTTGCTTTTTTAAAGAGGGAACGTGGGGTTTAGCCTGAGCCACCAGGTTTAAGCTACCTGTTGTGAGAGGTTTTTTTAAAGTACTTACTGTATTTTATCAGTGGATTAGAAAAATAGCTGAATATGCCACACTGTTAGCAGAAATATATTTGAAAAAACCCTTTATTGCAAGATAAACTGGTGCTGGTAATTAAACTCCCCTGAGTTTTCTCCAATTAACAATATAATTAAAACCATGAGTAATAACTTACATGATATCTACATAATCTTAACTGTCGTATCAATTACAAATATTCTAGTAATAGATCAGCTGATTTGACACCTCAGACAATTCCAAACTATGGAAAAGTAACGGATTTACTTTTGTTTCTTAGTGAAGAACTAGAATATTGTAGAATATCCCCACTGTTGTAACTTCACCCTCATCAGTGCTGCCTGCCATTCCAAACCTGAGCACTCAGTCACAGGTCAGAAGCTCAGAATCAGCACTGATGTTTCAAACCATCTCTGTTTCTATACTACAAAGCTAATAGTCTATTGCATCATCCTTCTCTCCTTGGTTTTTTTCCAAGCCATACAACATTTACACATGAACTATTTAGGGAAGTTTGTACACACATACCCTAAAAGTGAAGCTCAATATAGAACATATATCAGAAATAGTTATTAAATGTTTCCTACATGACATAACAAAAAGTTTTCCAGTAGCCACTACTAAGTAAATAAACCAAAAAGTAATCTCTTGATATGTAAACACTGTAAATATATATAATTTTACATGTACTTGCAGCAATATAAAAGGTAGTTTTCAGTTTGTATGAATGAGTATCTCACTACTAAAGGTAAGGATAAAATCAGAAGTGATCCAGCTGCTGTGGTTTTACAACTTCTAACTTATCACACGAGCTGTACTAAATTGGTCTGTCTGTTCCCGGCCAAATGCAACTGTTAAGAGAAATATTCTCACCTTTAAACAACTTCCAATATTAATACACATTACCTCTTTTTGCAGTGGGCTAAGAGCAGACACACAAAGTCATTTACTGCCAATTAATAGGTGAGTGAAAATTTATGGGGCTCATTTGCTGGCAACTCTCTGATGTTTGCCTAAGTATTAAAGAATGGGTACCTCTGAAGACTCACTGTACTAAAAAAAGCACCCTTTAGATTTAGTTCCTGCTACTTGCTCACACCAACACAGAGATTTAAAACTGTCACAAATTCATTAGCATAAATTTTAAAAGCCCTGATGCTACAAATGCTTACACATTCAGTTAACTTGCGTTAACACTTGTGCCCACTGTCAGCCCTGGATAATCCCACCAGCAGACATCCCTGGCTGTCCCAGAACTCTGTCAGCCTAAAGCACCTGAAAATTTTTGTTCTCTTTTCCCCCCTCATTCAAATGCTCACACCATGCTAATGAAACAAAATGTGCTAGCATTCCTTAAAATTCTGCTTCATTAGCGTGGTTCCTCTGCTGTGGTCTGTCAAAAGCACTCTATGATCTCCTGGAAAAGAAAAATAGAGCTGCTTAATTTCCTAACAGCCACTCAGATGAGGAAAGTCAAGCATAGGAAAACTATTTACAAGATCTAAGCCCAAGTTAGTGCAAATAAGTTACTGATCGTTTCAAAAATAAGAGTCACCAAGTAATTTTGAAATTATATTCTTAAGTATGATGTACTAAAATACATTAGGAATCTAATTAATGCATTAACTTGCAAACTGTATAGAAGCTGGACTTATAAAAAGGAACATTGCCTGTGAAATTGGATTCCTCAGAAATAAAACCTTTTTTTATTAAACCAGACAAATCCAACTTACAAAGGTATGCGGCTTTCAGCCCACGTGGATCAAGTTGTGTTTTACCCACCATACTAGAAAGGTTTCTAGAAATCATCTGTAAGCCACTTGAATTAATTTAACTGGAGATATGAGATATTTCTCAGTTTAGCTTATGGCAGCAGCAGCCAGCAAAGGAGCTCCTTGGCTGCTGAGCTGAGATCAGAGCAGACACCACCACAAGCTCCTTTACATGAAATAAATTTCCTGCCTTTCTAAATGCTTCTTTCCTCATCACACTTCAACCAAGAGCCCTTACACAATCCTAATACTCTGAGCATCCTCTGTCCCTCCATGCTCAAACACCTTAGTCAGTAGCCAGCTTCAGATACCTTCCACAGAATTTTAGCAAGGCTGCACTTGGATCAAACCCCAGCAGTGACTTCTACACGCCTTTCCCTTCAGTCCTGGCCTTGATGGGGATTTAGTGTTTTGAAAAACAACAACCTCACAGGTACCCATGTCCTTGACATGGTGTTACCTGCCCTTCTCATCCTGATTCCAGACTCATGGATGGACTGGCTCCTTGCTTTGCCTGCTCTCACAGGCATCTGTCCAGCTTGAGACAGCACTGGGAGCCCGGACACGAGGCTTATGCCAGACATATATTACAGAAATTTAAAAAAAAAAAAAAAGAAAGGCTGCAGGCAGTACATTCAGTACATTTATCTCTACGCATAAATCTTTAATTTTTCCAGAAAATTACCACCTCAGTCATTGAAAGAGCTGTAACAGGGTCCCCAGGACATGAGCAAAGGGCCCCATTTATGAAAGCCCCTGCAGCATCTACAAGTGGTAAATGAAGCTCCTTCATAACAAGTCTTGTCTTCCTTCCCAAAACACTTTTTGGTTGTGAGAAAAAAAACATTCACCTCAAAAACGAGCTGTTAAAATCCATTCCAGCCTTTCATTCCAATTTCTTCTAAATGAAGCTTTACTGCTTCTGAAGTTCATCATAAATAGGTTTTTTAGCAGATAGCACTTTATGGAACTGAGAAGTATTTTTCATGCAAAAAGCAGTTCAATTTAAAGATAAAGTGAGCAAGCCAAAGCAGCAAAATGCAAATGTTAAGACAGATAAGCTGATTTTTTTAAAATTTCTATGGAAGAAGTGCCTAAGATCTTCAAACAGGCATAAGGGCCACGCAGTATTAGATAATGCACAATGGACAAGTATCACTAGAATTATTCTTACTAAAGATAAGACAAAATTCAGAACACAGAGAAAGCATGCAATAGGTGAATAAAAAGATGAAGGGGCAGAGTATTTAAAGGTTAAAAAGGCAGAGGCAAAGACAGGTGCATTGAACACAGGCACAAATGCGAGGACTGAACTAAATAAAAGGATTTGGTTTATTAAAAGTTAATTTCTGCTACCTCCACACATGATTACAGAGAAAATAACAATTTGACTAATTAGTTAATATTTGTACAGTACTTTGAACATATAAAGTGATATATAAGTTAATATAATTTCAATTAGACTGGAAATGAGATAGAATTATCAGTGCATTTATTAATATTTAATAAGTTCGCTTCCAACAACAGCAACAAGCTTTACATTTTAATTGTGTGCTTCAAAACGTAAAGCTCGAAGGGCCTGTGAAGTGACTGCAAAGTTTTCTCTACCGATATTACCAAAAACCCACACGTATTAAAAATAAACAAGCCGTGTTTTTTAACCAAACAGATGTCCAAATCAAGAACTCTTGATTGGAAGATGAGTGACAACACCCAAGGGCCATGCTTTGTCACTTTTTTCATTCCAAGACAGATTCCCCTTATGACCAGGTCATGAATTTTGATGACCTGGGGATATGTCACATTTTTGTGAAGCTCCTCAAGCTCAGAGCAGTGAAAGAGGACACAGTCTCCAGGCACGTGGGCTTGGGGCTGTCCAGCTGATGGACAACAGGGTGAATTAATCAATCCAGTCTCAGAACAGTGCCCTCCTCAGGGAAGGGCTGCCACCCCTTGCTGAGGGTCTGCCCAAAACAGGAATTCCCAGTCAGGGTTTCTTGAAGAGCATTGCTCCCACATCCTCAGCCAAGCCCCTGATCCACACAGCCCTGTCCCCCCCAGGCAGAGGCACATCATGTGGGGCTTTGCCTTGGAGATTTCTGCCACAGAAGTCCATGGGCACCAAAAGGAAACCCAACTTCCAATGGTCTGTACTTCCCCAGGAAGCCAACTGGGAGCTAAATCAACCCCACAGCAGAGCCTGCAGGCTGGAAGTGTCAGCATTATCTGGACTCCTGCTGGGTTTCACTTCCAGAGCTGTCAGGGCAAAGCCATCAGCAGTGAGCACAGCACCCAACACCTTTATAAAACACAAAGCAGCAGCAGCAACAGCTCTTTACCAATCAGACTAACTATAATTAAAAGGAAATAAAACTGCACATCAAACTGAGAAGCAAAGGAATTTTTAAGAATGTGAAGTAAGTTCTTATTCATTTAGACAACTTCTATTTGATGGCATTTTGAAAGGAATTCTTGAAAGAAGAGGGAAAAATTGGAGGGCAGAAAGAGTTATTCAAAGGTATTTTTTTTTATTTGCCTTCGTTAAATACTATATAACGTGCTCTTATTTGAAAAACATCAATCAAATTTATAGATTCGTGATAAATAGTTGTAATTATAGCTGCCTGAAAATAATTCAGCTGTCACGTTTACCCTGTCAAAGTAAATAAGGCTGTCATTTTAGTTGATGTGTGTGACTTGAGTAAACATTTCAAAGCATGAATTTTGAAGTAAGACTTTCTCGCTTGAAACAATTGCTCAAATTAATTTTCCTTCCAACTCTAATTCATTATGCTTATTTTCTTAGTAAGTACAAACTCTTTAGCTATTTAAGCAAAGCATCTTGGAGAAGTTTGTGGAGCATAACTCATTAATCATACAAAATGCACAACTAAAACACGTGACCTTTTGGCCAGAGAAAAAAAGTGGCATTTGCACTGCTCTATCCTTACAGTTGTAGTACCTTGAAGCACTTAAAACACTTTAAATTTATCCCTTTACCACCCATGCATAGTAGGAAAATTGCATCATTCCTGTTCCACCAATGAAGATCAGGGGCAAAAACATTTTCCACAATTAATAGGTGAGTATTTTTAACAGATATTAGGCTTGGCTGGATGTGCTTAAGCTGATCCCAGCAAAGTGAGGAGAGACACTAAGGAAGCTTTCTAAAGACAGACTTTGGGGGAACAAACATCAGAATATATTGGTGACAGAAAAATTTCCAACTGGGGACAACAGAAATCCTGGTATTACAGTTAGGTCATGTTTTGGTCAACATATGACATTTAGTCAAAGTGTGTTACAACTCTTCAAAAGTAAAATGACAGAAACAGGTATCTGCTCACATAAGTAAAATATGGAAAATCCTACTTGATCTTTAAATAAATAAACACGCAAAAGGTACTTGGAAAATTCCCACTTTCAGGGGATCCTTCACTGAACTTAGCATTAGACTCACTGCACTGTCTTCAATTTATTAGCAGTGCGACTCTACTCAAAATGAACATTCCAGCAAAATATTTTGTGAAGTTCTGTTCAATAACAGCTTAAAGACAAGACTATTCATCACTGGATTCTGGATTAATGAAAAAAACATCTCACACAGACTGTCAGCTCTGAGAATCAATAAATTATTTTTTCTGAGGACATGACAATACTGTTAATATTACTGACACAGCATTTTCTTGCCTTCAAGACTTCACCTGTTAAATAGGCACGGTGCTCCTTACCATCTTTGCTAAGCATTTGAGACCTTACATAAGAGGCAAGGTGTTAGTACTTTAAAATTACCAGTTAAAACACGGACTTATTTTATTCTGGCACTTCTGAAAATAATCTGGTTTTCTCCAGTACACCTTTATTTTAGACTTTATCACTGTTCAGTACTGTAAACGAAAGATAAAAGTAATAAGACTGCACTGACCTTTTCCTTAATGTAGACTCACAAACCTTGACCACCCTGATGACCTCTTTAACAGTCCGTCGGAAATCATGCATTCGTGCTGCCACTAGCAGAGCTAGAGAACAAGCAGGGAAAGTTAACATCAAAAAGAGGGAAATTTCCTGAAGAAAAGCAGAAAACAGTCAGGTAAATATACCCTCTCTTTGTCCCTGCCTTCAGCTAAAGAGCTGTAAATGCTTTTGCTCAGCTGTGTCCTTGAATACCGGTGATGGACTTGACTTTACAAACTTTGCTTTCTACCCATTAAGCCAGTTGCAAATTGCAGCCTGAAAAATCCCATGCTTTGACATTTGGGAAACCATGGTTCATCTACAGCACAAGAACATTTCCATGATCACTTATTTTCCAAGTTATCTTTTTAGCAGAACTCACTGAATTCTGTCCTGAGTAAAAAGATCTCCAGAGAAACACTGAATCTGCCTAAGCTGGTTTCCTCATTGCTGCCACTACTATCCCTGTCTTGCTGGTGCCCAAGTGCTCTCCTGCAAGACCCTCTATAGAGCCAAATAACCAGTTGTATTTACATGGTGCGTTGATTCAGAGCACCAGCTCTGTTTTGAAGCATCACCCCCACTCATCATACAGAGGGTCAAGGTGAAGAGCAGTTTTAAGCATGCAAAAATGCTCTTTTACAGAGGAAACTAAACTACAGCTCCACTTCTGGTATGTGTTTGAAGTGTTTTTAAAGGGAACATCAGGACTGAACTAACAATTTATCCTTCAAGCTATTAGGACATTTAGGCCAGGGAACAAAACTAAACCCAGTCCACAGTCCAACACATGAGCTGCATCTTGCAAGGATGGATGGAGGGGGCTCAGCACCACCTGCTTCCATCTACTGATCCATGTCTGTTGAATTAAATTACTTGCTTGTGTGGATACAGCCCATGTAGCACATCAAAGAGCAGACTGCTCTCCCATAGTCTATACTCAAAATTTTAGTGATGTGCAACAAGCAGTACTATTAACAAAAAGGGGCTAGAAATGTCACAAAGATTGCATAGTCCTGAGTTTCCAATGGTTTGAACATTACTTCTCATTCATGTATACACATGTAAGATCTTTCAAATAAAATAAAGCACATACATGAGCTCTGTGACTACCTACACTCTTCGTTACTCTGACCCCACTGGCTACTATCTTTTAATGTGACCCTCCCAAACCCACAGGTTTTATGCAAGCATCATGACAGCAATGGATCTTGGAGAAAGATGAAGACAGAGAGGAAAATAATTTCACAAAACAGGTCAAAGAGGGCACTTCTTGCATAAGACTCTGTGTAAAGACACAAATCAAAGTGCTCGCACTAATGGTGTCATTTTAGCTGACAAAAAAACCTTTTAGCAGCTTGAGCCTGCAGAGTGGGGGCAAGAAAAGAACCAGAAAGGAGCTTAAAAAAATCCAAGCTGTAAGCTACAAAGGATCTGAGCAAGTACTGTAGGAGCAAGGGCAAAAATGAAGTTAGAGTTTCAGAAACTATTTCGATGAAGACCTATATAATCTGCAGATGGCTGACAGAACAAAATCCCTAGAACATGGATATCACCAATGAAAGGGGAAAGTCCTCATCTGTTCCAGGTTTTCCCATCCCACCTGCTGGGGGAGAAGGGATACACCCAAGCTCTGACCTACCTGCTCCGCAGAGCCCCGAGGGTCGGCGCCCGGTGTGCATCCAGTCCCTCTTCATCCTCTGCAGCAGCCTCAGAGCTGTCATGGACACCTCGTGGTTCTTATCCCCAAACTCCAGCATGTGTGCAAAACGAGGAATATACAAACACGGGTCTGCAACAGAAAGTAACACAATTATTTCTAACCCTAGGAAATGCAGTACAGCGAGGCTGCTGTGCTTGCCTGGCTTCGCCGCAGCAAACACAGACTGTGCTGCTGGGCAGATCCTCTGACCACTAAGCTTTAGAAGCACCTTTTTAGATACCCTGAAACAAAGTAATTTCTTGCTTTGCAGACAAGAGATCTTTAAAGCACTGCACAAACATTCTTACATGCTTTTCAATGTCCAAGGCTGCACACACTGACTCTGGCATGGGAGCATAGTTACCAGTATCAGTGAAATCACGACCAAAGTGAAGCATTTACAAAGGATTTTGCAGAATGAGGACATGATTTAGGCCCAAAACTTCTAACATCTCTTGAAAAGTAACAAGGTAACCTTAATGTTTCATTTCCAACCTAACTACAAACTAAGCTTCAAAAAAATTCATTTGCTTAAAATACTCCCTAACAAAAATCTAGTTACTTTCAAAGTTAATTCCAGCTGCTTCTCAGATTCATACTCTAAGAAAAAACCACTGTTTATTACAGACACTAAAACAGACTCTCCATCAGCATAAAGTGCTGGAACCCAATTAACATCAACAGCACTATGACAATTTACATCGGCCACAGATCTGCCTCCAGATGTATAAACTTATTTCAAGCGTTGGTTTTATCAGCTTCCAACTAACCAAAATATGTCAGTACGGATTGTACTCTGCCTAAACCAATTTATAATTTATCAAACAATCTTGTAAAAGCTACACTTAACACATGTTTACTCTTAGTTGAGATATCAATTTCTCATTTCCTGCCAGCCTTTTATCACTTGACCGAAAATCCATGATGTACGGTAAATTGTTAACTATTAGTCTCAACTCAATTTCCTCTGTTGATCCCCTATGTGGGCACTTAAACTGATAAAGATAAAAATTCAGCTCAAAACACTGGAAAAATCTTAGGGATTTACAGCTAATCAAAGCAGTTTCATTTAGCACCAAGTTCTAACAATGATGCCCTGTTGCTATCCATAATTACCAAGATCACACTATAGGTGATAATGCCTGTCAGCCCCGCAGAAGCATCTAAATGAAAGCACTTAAAAAGCAAGAACTTCCAACCTCAAACTCCCTCAAAACTGAAGAAATTCCACACCGAAGTCCCCTCCTAAACAGGACCCTAAAAATCAAAGGAGAAATTTACCAATCCCCATGATTCTAAGGACAGGTTCTACATTTCCAAGTGTGGTTTTTTATGAAGCTCTACTCTAGAGAAATGACCAATTCCAAATTCATCAACAAAAAAACCCCCAACCATTCAGAAGCCATAGCCTGGGGTTCAACATACATTTAAACTTTACTCTTTGCACTACAGGAAAACGTGCAATGTCACAAAGCAGTGTCTGCTTTTCCACCTCCTCTTACCCGGAGAGGGCTCAACTCCATCTCCTGCAGCTGCCAGAATGGAGCAGAGCAGAGCAAGAAGCAACTCTCAGCTTTCTCTCTCTCTGGAGCTGAGTTTCAGAGCTGAGTTTCGGGAGCATTTACACATTTGCATTGTAGCTGTTCAGAGATTTCTGCCGGCATTCATGCCCACAGGTCATTTGACAAAACATTGCACACCGTTAATTTGAATTCTGAAGCTACCAAACAGTCAGAAAATGAATCCGTGGGTGGGTTTTAAACAGCAAGCCTTAAAGAAGCCAGGAAAAGTAAGAGGGTGAATATATAAACCAGACGCAGAGCCCAGGTTAGCATAGACATGTCCCGCATGGATGCAAACATTTGAAAAAAAAAAAAAAAAAAAAAAAAAAAGGAAGATGCAAACCCCAAACATGTTGCTCCCTTCCAGGGGCACCAAACCAGCACGGATGCCCCGAGGGTGCCCTGCTTCCAGGAGGGTCCCCTTTGGCTTTGGGTCACCCCTGGGGCTGAACCCTTCCACAAAAGTAAGCAAGTTCCAGCCGGGCAAAACCCCATTGGTTTTCCTCAAAGGGGATGCTAGGGACCATGAAGCAGATCACAAGAAAAACTTTATTTCGTCTTTTAAGAAAGGAGCAAGTGTTTTTCTGAAGACCCTCCTTTCTCTCCTGATCCTAATTCTGACTTTAAAACTTGGACTTTTTGAAGAACTTTGATGCCACACAGTCACTGAGGGATGTAAGAAGAATTTCGAGCGCTGTTTACAAGAGTGCTCCCCACCGAAAGAGCTACCGGGCCGGCAGGGCAGCGAGGCGGGAGGCGATGCCCGCTGCAGGTTCCCCCCAGGGAACGGGCACAGCGCGGGGTCTGTCCTCGCCGAACACCCCGGAGGATGGCCGGGAGCCGCGCAGAGGCGGGGCGCGGCTGCCGCGGAAAGGGGGAGGAAAGCCGCACAGGGTGCCCGGCCCGAGCCATCCCCCCGGCGCTGCCCCCCGCGCCCCGGGCGGCACCCCGGGCAGCGCGGCTCCCCGCCCGGCACAGCGCGGTGCACCGGCGCCCCCGCCCGGGCCGCCCGGGAACGGCGCTGCGCGCTCGGGCCGCCCCCTCCGCCCCGCCGCCGTGCCTCCGCGCTGCCCCGCGTCCCTCCGCGCCCGTCCCGCTGCGGCCCCAGCGGGGGCACCGGGCGGCGCGGGGCGCACCGATCGCGGGGGAACCGCGGGGCTCGCTCCCCACGGGCGCCCGGCGCTGGGCACGTAGGCGCGGGGGGGCGGATGACGGGCGGGCGGCGGGGCGGGGAGCGGCCCTTCCCCGGCGCTCGCCATTGGCGCGGGCGCCCGTGACGCGCGGCGCCGCCGCTGCCTCTTAGTGCGGGAGGCGGAGGCAGGGCCCGGCAGAGCCGCGCCGAGCCCGGCCGCGCAGCGCTGCATCCCACCGCCGAGGGAGCGCCCAGGGCAGCGCCGCGTCCTGCCCGCCCGCCGCGGAGGAGCCGGGGCGCCCCGCGGGCAGCAGCGCCCCTGGCGCGGGCGGGAGGAGCGCGGAGGAGCGGCGACGGTGGCGGCGGCCGCCGCGGGGACCGGAGCAAAGTTGGTGCGAGCGGCGGCGGGGCCGCCCGGGAGCGGGACTGCAGGGAGCCGCCGCCTCGGCTCGGCCCGGCCGCCGCGGATGTGCCCCCGCCGGGCCGGGAAGGACGGAGCGGAGCGCTGGCAGCGGGGATCGGGCGGCTGGCTGCGCTTCACCCTCGCCGGGCTGCTGCACTCCGAGGATTTGTGGATTGACTCTCGCTCCTGACCCACCGCCTCTGCCGGATTCCTGGGGTTTTGTTGCTGGATTTTGGAATTTTTTTTGTTGTTTTTCCTTTTTTTTTTCCCTTTTAATTTTTTTCTCCCCATTCCTTGGGGAAGGAACTGCCTGCCGGCCCCGCTCGGGCTCCCCGCTGCAGTCGTGGCAGTGCCCTGGAGATTGGGACCCCCCCGCAAGCCAAGGTGAGCGCTGGCACTGATCCGACACAGCATCACCCCTTTCCCCTCGGAAAGGTGCGTCGGGCCGGGAACCAAAGAGCGGGCACACACTCCAAAAAACACCAAAGGCCGCCCTGCATCTAGAAGCGTACAAAATATCCTGATAGTGGGACTCGCATTTGGGATCTGTTAGTTCTCTTGCTCATGCCACTGCCCCCTGGTTGCCTCAATGGCAGGATCATGAAGTGTTTGACTTTTTTTCTTCTGCTTCCAGAGACCTTAAAGAAGTCCAAAAAGAGTGTGAGGTCAAACGGCAAGGTGCCAGGATGCTATGAGATAGTGCCCCTGTCCCTGAAGAAGAAGATGGCTGCAGAACTTTACCCTGCCAGCACCAACACTAACATTGCAAACAGCAACGCCGCCGCCGCCGCCACCGCTGCCAACAGCAAGAAGAACGCCCTGCAGCTCCAGCAGAGCGCCCAGCCGCCCCCGCCGCCCCAGCTCCAAAACCTCAACAACAACAACTTGGAGAGCGCCAACTGGCAATCCTTCCATCCCACGCTGCGGGAGAGGTAAGGGCCAGGCCCGCCGGACCCTCCCCGGGCGGGCGGGAGAGAGAGGCGCCCGCCCTGTGCACCTGCGCCCGGCCAGGCGAGAGCGCAGGGATGGGCTGGAGCCCCGGGGGCCGCCGGCGGGAGGCTGGGGCACCGGGCGAGGGGCAGCCCGCGGCTAACGGGGCTTCTCCCCCCTCCCCTGCTTGCAGGAACGCGCTGATGTTCAATAACGAACTCATGGCTGACGTTCACTTCATCGTGGGCCCGCCAGGGGCATCCAAGAAAGTTCCTGCCCATAAGGTTTGTGCAAATAATTTTTGGCTTTTTGATGCTGCTGTGCAGGTCGCATTCTCCCCCTGCCTTGCAATTAGGTTCCACTTTTTTTTTTTCCTAATCGTAGCTCTTGCCTAATCCCATAAGTAGTTCACATACACTGCAATTAAAGGGAAAAGTCTAAGGCAGTGTTCTGCCCCCACTGCAGCTTGCAACTTTCCCTAAATGTAGCTTTTAGGAAAGCCAGCACGCTCAGCTGTTCCTGATCCATGTTACTAAGGCTTCTCTCTCTTTTATTTTCCAGTATGTTTTGGCAGTTGGTAGCTCTGTCTTCTATGCTATGTTTTATGGCGATCTCGCAGAGGTCAAATCTGAAATCCATATACCAGATGTGGAACCTGCAGCCTTTCTAATCCTATTAAAGTAAGTGGCCACTACAAGTCTGCTAATTACATGGACAGAATCAAAGTAGCTTATAAAATATACATCTCCTAATTGGCATTGTGCAATATGCACTTACTGCTGTTTATTTAATGTGCTGACAAATACTGACTGTCAGATTCACTGCCAGCAAAGACGACTATAGATTATTTTCATGGCCTACATTTTTTTTTTTTTTTCCCTCAGAAACTAATTTTTTCCCCCCCATCTAGATACATGTATAGTGATGAAATAGACCTGGAAGCTGACACAGTTCTGGCTACACTCTATGCTGCCAAGAAGTACATCGTGCCGGCCCTAGCAAAGGCTTGCGTCAATTTTTTGGAGACCAGCTTAGAAGCGAAGAACGCTTGTGTCCTGCTGTCTCAGAGCAGGCTCTTCGAGGAGCCAGAGCTGACGCAGCGCTGCTGGGAAGTGATTGATGCTCAGGCAGAAATGGCACTGAAGTCAGAGGGCTTCTGTGAGATAGATCAACAAACACTAGAGATCATTGTAACCCGGGAAGCACTGAACACCAAGGAAGTGGTAGTTTTTGAGGCTGTTCTCAACTGGGCAGAGGCTGAATGCAAAAGGCAAGGGCTGCCGGTTACGCCACGCAACAAGAGGAATGTATTAGGGAAAGCTTTGTACTTGGTGCGGATTCCAACCATGACTTTGGAAGAGTTTGCTAATGGAGCTGCCCAGTCCGACATCCTCACCCTTGAGGAGACTCACAACATATTCCTGTGGTACACAGCCGCAAATAAACCCAAATTAGAGTTCCCGCTGACAAAAAGAAAAGGACTCGTGCCTCAGCGCTGCCATCGGTTCCAGTCGTCTGCGTATCGCAGCAATCAGTGGAGGTACCGGGGGCGATGTGACAGTATTCAGTTTGCCGTAGACAAACGGATATTTATAGCAGGACTGGGATTGTATGGCTCGAGCTGTGGCAAAGCTGAATACAGCGTCAAAATCGAACTGAAGCGCTTAGGCGTTGTCCTTGCTCAAAATCTGACAAAGTTTACCTCCGACGGCTCCAGTAACACGTTCTCTGTGTGGTTTGAACACCCCGTGCAGGTTGAGCAAGACACGTTTTACAATGTAAGTGCTATTCTTGATGGTAACGAACTCAGTTACTTTGGACAAGAGGGAATGACTGAAGTGCAGTGCGGGAAAGTGACGTTCCAGTTCCAGTGCTCCTCGGACAGTACTAATGGAACTGGAGTACAAGGAGGACAAATACCTGAGCTCATTTTCTATGCATGATGCATTTCACCTTGATTGTATTCCAGTACTGCAATGATGCACATTAAGGGATTTTTTGGTTTTACTACGAACTCTGCAGCAGTATGGAATGTTACGCTACTTACCTATCTGCTACATCATGCTATACAAATAAGTGAAGGAATGCTCTTGAATTTAATCTTATTTTATTTATTCATAAGCTATTTGACTTAATTATTAAGACTGCAACATGCAGAAAAATGTTAAATTTTGCACGTACTGTGCATTTATTTTGTATATAGATAACTAACTTGCAGACTGCAGCTGACTCAAACAGAATGTTCTAAACTAGAGCAGTTTATGAATCTGTGAAATATAAAACATTTTTACTTGCCCTAAATCCTGTGTACCTGATCTTTGCTGACTTTATGGCTCGTGTATGTTAATTCATGTACAGCTAACAGGGGTGATGACACTGTAGCTTGGTCCCTGTGTGCATCCACACCAAGCAAATAAGAAGATTCCCTCGCTTGGTAACTGAAACTATCCATCAGCAGCCTTTATTTTCCCTTCATGAGAAAGGGAGCTGACATTCGTGGAAGCTCAGGTTTTTTTGTGTGTTGCCCAAGCTGAAGATAGACAAACCATCAGTGTAATCAAAGTTGATCAAAATCATCCTGTATTTGAAAGCTCCTAATGCCCCTTCACACGCATCATTTGTGTTAACCTCCAGCCTTCCCACCAAACAGCAACACTGCCACTTGCACCTGTCAAACTGCACCCCCTTGAATGGCCAGAGTCAAGACACACAGATGAAGTTAATTAATTCAGTGACAGGATGCATCACAAATTTAGCCCAGGGCTGTAATACTGGCAGACACTATCTGAATTTACATCCCATACTTATACAGAGCAGCACGCATTAGAAAGATACTTGCAAGATGGTGTTTAGGTCCACTAATTAGAAATAAGCCTCCTTAAAAAAGAAAAAGCTGTTGGATCTTTCCTTCTGCTCTATCTTTTTGGAAAACATGGTCTCAGGCACTATCAGCAGTCATTTTATGCTAGTACTTTTCTCAGAAAGTGATAAAAGTACATGTTTTTTCTCAAATGTCTGATGATCATTACAGCTGAGCCCATTAGAAATATTCAGTGGTTTTTATAAATCTTCTGATGACCTTGGAAGAGAGTATTCAAGCAGCAGTCTAGACTAGTATTTTTTCCATGTATAACAAGTACCTCTACATCTAACATGTTTGCCTTTTCCCAAGCTGCATTAATTTTCACCTTGAAACTAAGCTGCAATGCAAATCCTGCCTGTTTTCTCTCTCTAAAAAAACACCAAAAAAGTAATGAAAAATAAGAAGGGAATGAATTACTGAAAAGCAGACCTCTCTCTGAGAGCTGGAGCTGTGCTGCTGAAGCCAGCCAGCCGCGGTGGCCGACGGCCCCGCGGTGCCGCATTCCCTGTGAGCTGCTGCTCCCTTGCTGCAAAGGCAGCAGTGCTGTGCCACCCCAGTGCAGCTGAAGGGGTGTGCCTGGGTGGTTGTTCTTCAACACAGCCATCTGATTCTCTCAGTACAGATGAAGGAGAGTGGGAGTGAGAGTGGGTAAAGATGCAGGCAGATAATTCCTACACAGAGGTGGATAACAGTCACAAGACCTCGCTATAAATGCACTCTTTTAACTGGAATTGGCATCAATTCCCTTGGCTGAAACCCACAACCTAGAGAATGCCTTTTATACCCTTTTGACAGGTTAAAACCCACCTTCCTATCACAGTTATGATTTCGGTGTTGGCTTATTAAAAGTTATTCACATGCTTGGAAAAAGTTGCTCCTCGTTTTCCACCAAGCCACTTGTATTTCAAGCACTGAACAGCTCAGCTACAGGTGATGGGCAGATAGTAAATTTGGCAAATACTTATCAAATGTTGCATCTGTGGAATTGAAGTGTGACAGGCCTGTAGGAGCTTGCTGACACACACAAATTTGTTACACGTCAGTCCATTGTCTCGGTATAGCCTAAATTACTCTTGGAAAAAGCAACAGAACTATTTGCAAGAGAAAATAGCATCTGGTTCCAAAAATGCTCTTAGAGTCAGCAATGCTCCTCTGCCTGGGTTGATTCCAGCATCACTTTAAAGTTACTGCTTGGGTATTTAGCATATAATACTATGTTCATATACACACATGCATACATATTTTTGTCAAGTAACCATGGAAAAAATAGACTCAAATGGTCAAAAGTCAAATCATTTAAAAAAAAATACCTATGGCTGGAGCATTTATGCAGAGTTCTCTGGCCAACAGGAGGAAAGTTTTTCCCAGCACATAGACATTCACCTATTAAAAGACAAAAAAAGCATTATGCAAATCTTAAACCACCAAAGTTTTTAATAGAACATTTATATGGAAAGGAGAAAACCCCAACTTTTGAAATCTTAACCTGCTCTCAAAAAATTCAAGTTATACAAGCAATATTCATATGTATAGAATAATACTCAGTGCTTGTCAAAATCTGCACAAATTAGCATTGTAAATGAAAGCATAACTTTATATTGAAAAAATTATAAAAAGTTCATCATGCTTTTCAGTGGGCTCACTGCTGCTCTGTTGTACAGTTTTTCAGTTGTCGTGTAACACCATAAAGCATTAAGTAGACTTCACTGTAATATCAGTATATATAAAGTGCCATTTATCTTGTACCATTACAAAACCTGAGCAAATACAAGTCAGTGCAAATTTTAGTTCTGCATGATCATCTGTAGTGGCATAATTAAGTATTGCACAAGCACACCAAACTTTTCACCAAATCAAGGAGTGGTGCTATATGCCCCAAGGGTTATTTGGCATTTCTTGCTGCTTGGACATTGCCTCAGATCACATTAAAAACATTAAGAACCAAATTTTAAAAAAATCAGGAAATACCTAAACCACACCAAAGCTGCTCAGGCACCAGGGACAGAGCTCTGCTGCCCTCCCCTCTTGACTGCTGCACCCAGGAGGATGTCAATTAAGGGGAGGAGTTACTTTTCATACTCTGATTTGCAATTTATAGCATAGACAACCATATTTGTATTTTACAAGTCTGAGGAAGTTTTCTTCCTCCATCTTAAGATGTGTTTTTGTGGTCAGCAAGAAAGGCAGGATATACTCCAGTTCCCAATCAGTCTCAAACATTCCCACGGAGCTCCATGAACACCTTGATCCCCCAAGGCATATGTAAAGGTCAAAGTTAGTATAAAAAACTCCATCCTCCTACACTCCAAACAAGAAGGTTTTGTTTGGTTTTTAACGATGGTAGATACTCTATTGCTTTTACTGAATAAAAATCCTATGCCTGGATAGTGAAGGTGTTTACTAAGCAGTCAATTACACAACTGAGTTGATGATTATGGTACAAGCCTATGGAATTAAAAAACTATTGCTCTTCCAGCTTCATCAAAGTGCTTTGCCAGCATTAGTTTAAAAGCAAGCTTTCCTCCCAAGTGTATATGTGCCTCTACCAAGCTAGCAAAAATAGATGTATCTCAACAACAACCAAACCCCAAACAACTGACATATTTTCACCTAGTCCTTCAAAATGTTTATGTGAAAATGTTCTTCATTTGTATTTTTCTCAAATATATTAAAAAATCAGAGATTAGAACTTCAAAGAAATCCTCAGAATGATCAAATATCCTGAAAGTGACCGTGTAATCAATTATACATGACATGGTGGTAATTCATTCCATAATTAGTGAAAAGTGAGTATCTTCCAGGCTGTGTCTGACCAATGGTTGGACTGGCCTAGAAGATGCAAAACTATAGCTTTAAATTTTACTGCCCTTTTTTTCCCTGAAATAGAAGACAACACAGAAGCACTATTCTAGGGGAAGGAAAAGCGTAAAAAATACCGTCTGAGTAAGAAGCATATTTTCTAGGAAATAAGTCACTAAATTTTATACAGAAAAAAAAAGAAAAAAGCACCTACTAAATCTGGCAATTCACAGTGTAGTCTGAGAGTGTGTGACTTTCCATGAGCCACACAGACAGAACAGATATCACTAAAACGAAGTGTCTGCAGTGTTTCAGTTGGCTTTAGACTCACTGCAAGCTCCAAACGGGTTGTTTTGACCTTTTGTCTAAAAAATATTAACATAAAGAATGAGGGTTTGGCTGCAATTTCAGCCTTCCAAGCTGGCCGACCAAGTTACTATAAATCTTAAACCTCATCGCTTAGATCTTGTTCTGCAAGGACGATTCCACTGCACAAATCAATAAAGTTACTTCAGTGGAGCCAAGCACAGAGGACGTTTCCATTAGAGGCTTCACAAACTCATCTACTTCTTTCATTTTAGTCTAGACAAAAACACAGAACTCTAATCCAAACAAATATTTATCCTTCTAGCCTTTTTCCTTGTCACGACACCCACATACTTGATGTTTGTCACCATCAAACCACGTCACTCTCTAAGGAACTCCTCCCAGGCAAGCTTTCCATAAATGCAATAATAAAGAGCAAATACATATGAAGAGGCATAAAGAAGCAGGTTGGGGGTTTTTTCTAGTGAAGCTCTAACAATCAAAGTGATTGCCAAATTAAATCTAAAGCAAAGACAAATGAATAATAAATGTTCTCGATGACTATTTATCCTTCTTTCCTTGGCCTGAGTAAAAGTCTTCTGATCCATGGTTTGTTTGAGAAGTAATGCACTTAAATCTAACCTGCTTTTCCACTTCACCCACATCATCAGTGTTTTATGACTGACTTCAAGGTGCAGGCAGTGTATTTGCACAAAATAATAAATTAAAATAGAAATGGTAAATGAGGGAATTTCTTTCTTTTGCTCACAAGCACATTTCATTGTAGTTTCTGGTTGCTACCAATTTAGAAAGAAAGCAAAATACACAGTAGATTCCATGTTTGTATTGTCTTCCTCATGAAGCTAACACATTTTTAATGCCAGGGTCACAAAAAGAATCAGGAATATTTAATTGCTTCCAGTTTTCCTGGCAAATCAGTTGGAAAAAAGACTTCAGGCTTTCCCAAACAATATGCTTTTCAACTTTAAAAGTTAACAGATATTCACAGGTTCTGGGGTGTTTCTCATAAATGAGAAATAAAAGATGGCTCACCCAGAAATCTGTAATGCCACTGAACTGCTGGAACATGACATTTGAGAACTTCTGGGTTTAGTGGAAGGCAGCCCTTCCACTAAAATTTTATTCCACTATCAAGAATTTCAGCTATTACTCACGCACACACACAGATCCCATGACAGAAAAGGTATGATATAAAACAGGCATTTAGAGAGGGTCTGTCTTTACTCTCATCATTTGGCTTTTTTTGCACTCCATTAAGCTTAGAAAATTAAGAGAATTAATTTAGAGGCCTACTTTAATTTCTAGTTCCTTCTTCATTAAGAACTTCTTATAAAAATTCATATACTCCAATCCATCAAAAGCTTAACGCTCCAAATTTAGAATCATATGACATTTGCATTTATAAAACCTAATTTTATATGAGTTCTTGGAATGGTGAATAAACAAAAATGCCCTTCTAAAAGGATGTCTCTGACTTAAACTTGAATTGGTGCAGCTTTAAAGCTTACCACATCAACTTCAGCTTCTTTTCCCCTTAATTTAAAAGGATCATACTGAAAAACAGTATTTCTCCAAACTCTCCCCAGTCAAAACTGTTGAAGTGAGACAATTGCTTTATACTCTTTCATAAGACTTGTGCTGCTTTTTTACAGATTTTCACCAGGTATTAAAATTTCCCAAACTTGATGGAACCACTAGGTTTAAGCATCAACACCTAATACAATAGAGGGGTTTCAACTTCTGTTAGAGGGGAGATTTTAAAATATCTGCATACCCTGATAGGTTTTACCATATTCTTTTACATTCAACTCATATTTAACAGAGTAAGCTTACAAGCATGTGGACCCATCACAGATTTTTTATTTAAAAATAAAAAGGGAAAACAAAAATCCAAGCAGATTCTTTAGCAGGAAGATGTTTTTCAGACAAAAAAGTATGTGCTCACCAAGGCATTGCAAAAACTGCTTTTTACAGGAGACCTTAAGATTCTCTGAGATGTTGTCCTTTACCAATAGTTAATTTCTGTTCTCATTATCAAACACATTATGTTAATTAAAAAGGGCATTTAGTGAAGGAATGGCTTCCAATTATTCAGTTACATCTTCACAACAAGATTCTTCTACTTGTTATGCTCTTTGCCCTTCACAGTATTTTTTGGAGACAGAGTCTTTTCATTTCACATCTGTCAGTCATCAGACACTGATTTCAAAGGGACACTTCCAGAGAGACTCTTATCCTTTCATAATTTCCTCTTGCTTTCACATCATGCCTGATCTGTTCACAAATACCAATATACTTCCACTTTCAGAAATAACAACAACCACCTCATTTCCAGTAACACAGGAATTCGTTCATCAGGCTAACACCTTCCAGAATTTTAAACTCTCTTTGGCAAACAGGGAGTCTCCCATTCATACAGTTACCACATTACCAGGTCATGTTAACTTCTGGACAGTAGAAAAAATAAAGCTGCCACCATTGAATGGAAGTTTTTGTTTGACCGTGAGTTCCACAGTTATAAATCAGTAACCCTTCTACAAGCAATTTCCAAAAAGGCTTTTCAAGACCATGGTGTGACACACTGGCAAAGTGCTACAAATGGTGACAGTGGTTAAGATGTTCCTCTAGAAAGACAAAGACTGGGCAGTTGGAACACAATGAAAATTCACACTGAGAAACATCCATGGCTGCTTGCCTAAATAATTAAGCAAGCATGAAAAGCAAATGAGTTTTTAAGGAGAGTGTCTGTTGCTGGGGAAAGAGGCACCTGTGGTTATTTGATTCATTATTAACATTTCTAGTGTAGTAATGCCTGAAGGTCCCAACCAGGTTGTTTAAATTAACTCAATCAACATTGCAATTTGCATAGGGGCAATAAAGGCAAATACAGTCAACATGTTAATAACTTTAAATTAACACAGAGTATTAAAAACTGAAGCAAAGGAGTAAAGTCTTTAAAAGAATACCCTTTTTTACCTTTCTCCATGCAATAAACGAAAACTTCCTATTTTTTGGGTCCATACTGCATTTAGAGCAGTCAAAAGGTAACACACAAAAATACAAACAAGTACTGAATTCAGCATGTCAGGCTGTCATTCAAAAGAGACACAAATCAAAATTAAGCGGCTTCCTCTCATACTGTGCTTTAAAGCACTGCCTTCAGTGTGGGGACTCCAAAGGGAGACTCTCCTTCTGCTAATCACATCCATGGCAGTTCTGGAGTTCTTCCTCCAACACCACAGCAGTATAATAAGCCATTATCAAACCATCTATGCACGAAAGTCAAAGAGTAATAATTTGTGACAATCATAGAGGAGTCAGGGAGCCCAATGCTGCCTTTAGAGTAAATAAATAAAAACAAGTGTCCACAAATAACTGACAACAAAAAGCCTTCTAGACAAGCAAATACTGTTACTTGACTAGACAAACTGAAGATGAAGAAATAGAGGTGAGAGCTGTGTTTTGAAGTGGAAGAGAGAACAAAGGAGGACTAGACCAAGCAAGAACTAGTTACTCATTTTCACTTCTTGGGCATCCTCCTCCCTTAGCTAAAGCCACAGTGTAGTTCAGGTTGGAATGGATCTCAGCAGGTCTCCAGCCCAACCTCCTGCTCCAAGCAGGGGCAGACACAACAACAGACCAAGTTGCTCTGGATCTTGAGAGCCTTGATGGATAAAGACTTCCAAACTGCTGTGAAAGACCTGTTTCCACACTTGGATGTCCTCATAATGAAAAACCTTTTCTTGATATCAAGTAGAGACATCCAATTTTAATTAATTATGCCCATTGCTGCTAATTTTCCTGCTGCACACTCCTCTGAAGAGCCTGGCTCTTCAGATGTCTAACACCTCTTCACTGAACATCAGCCTTGTTTAACAGCAGGACACACCACAAGGCACACTAAAAATTATATTCTACTAGGCTGAAACTGGAGATCAAAGCAGTGCCAACACCTCTCCCCAAAGTCTTGTACAACCCCATTGCAAAGACCATGACACTGGAGATGACAAGAGACTGAAAAAAAAGCCCAGCAATTTCTGAGGATGTGAAAGGCAGTGTTTCACCACACTGAGATGAGCCGTCAGCCAAATAGTTCTCCAGGTGCAAGGAATGGGATGCTTGGAAAGATGGGAGAAAACCCAAACTGTTCAAAACTTGGCCAAGGCTAGACAGGCTTTGCAGCTCTCCTAAACAAGCCAGGCCTGTCGCTTAGATTGGACTAACAAAAAGCAAACAAAAGGCCTGATTGCAGACCTCTCTAAGGACTTTATTTGCAAGTAAAATGCAGGATCTGAAAATATAAGCAAGTACTTTCCCTGTCAGAGACTGATGACTGGTCGTCCTTCCAACTCAATCAACAAGCAGCACGACTGCTCAGCACAAGGAAGGTGCCTGATTTGTAGCACTGCTCTGGACATTTTCAGTTCATTTGGGATCATGCTTTAAACCCCAAATGTATCAGAGGCATTCTGGATCTGACAACACTTTCAATAGGAGATTTCCAAGACTTAAGATATATTTCACATGAGGATAAAACACCAAAGAAATTGACTTTCCAATTAAAAAAAGAAGACAAAAGACAAAATGATGTTTTGGCTTTTCCCAAGATGGTAGCAATTTTTAAGCTCCAAAAACTATTATGAAATGCAGCAGTTCCCCAGCGGAACAAGACAAACGCCCACATCTCAGTCATCAGCGTAAGAGGAAAACTGATATGACTTTTTAAACAGACTGCCATTAACAGTCAAAATTAGTCTCCTCTATTACTAGGTTTTAGCAGCACAATGCTATCCTAAAAGCACTTTACACTGTAGGGGACAGCCTTTTTTTTTTTTCTTTTTTAATATTTTTCAGTCCCAAACCAACTCAAGAAAGACAGGAAGAGAGGCTGTACAAGTACAAACCAGAGCCAAAGAGGTCATGCTTAGGATTTCCTCTACCCTCGGTTTTTCTTTTTTTTTTTTTTTTTTTGTTGTTGTTTTTGTTTTTAAAGAAAAAAGGCTAAAGAGATCAAGAGAGAAAGAATACAAGACAGGTCATTAAACAAATACTGAGTTGCAGGTAACAGCAGATTCAGTACATGGTTAGTGGTGAACATGGTAGTGGTTGATGGTTGGACTTAGTGATCTTGAAAGTCTTTTCCACCCTTAATGATTCTATGATTTTTTTTTCCCCGTCAAATGCACTGAAACCTATTTCAGGGCATTCGGTAATCCAGTCAGTAGACTCCATGAAGACAATCTGTATGGATGTTTCATGTGGTGACTTTCTTACAAAATTCCTGCTGTCAGATGCCAAAGAGCGCTGCAGTCCCTCACCTCCCACTGCAACTGAGCTGCATCAAAAACATTCTAAAGTAAAATTTCAACATTCGCTATAAGTTTCTAAGCCAGAGCTGGTGCAGGTCAGCAGTAGCTCATTTTTTAGACTTCAGATGTGATTTTTTGTGATATAAAATCAACACCCTTCTCTCTCATCTCACCAAGAAAAAGTTACCTGGGCCACTATGACAAATTTTGTACAGATGAGTATGAACAAATACTTTGGAAAGGTTATACCACTGCCACTACTACTACTACTACTGCTCTCAACTCTTCTTCCTTAATGACATTTATATCCAAACTTCAGGATGGGAGAGCAGTCCTTGAAAAAAAGAGGAACTTCAAGAAAAAACAGTACAATATAACAAACTATTTTTAATAAACTAATTCATTTTTAGGTCCAGGTTGTGTGGTAAAAGACATCTAAAGCAGAATGTACTGAAATTTTCTGCTTGGGCCACAAATGTTTTGCCATCAAGGTGGTTTGGTGGTTTTTTCATTTTTTGGTTTGTTTTTTTTTATTTTTTGACTTGGTTTGTAGTTGTGGTTTTCTGTTTCGTTTGTGGTTTTGTTTGTGGGGGTTTGCTTGATTTTTTTTAACAGACTTGGGGTAGGAGAAAAAAAAAAAACCATCAAGCTAGAACCTCAAAAATTCATTAATGCTTTCTTAAACAGGACTTTCTGGATAGGTACAGTTAACAATAACATTCAACATTCCTGTTCGCTCAGATTCACCTTAAAGACGCCATAAAGTAGAGCTCATCAGAAGACACAGTTAAATGCAGATCAAGATACTGAAATCTTGATTTTTCTCTTTCAGGGTTTGATTATTTCCCTACTACTAATGTATTTCTGTCTCTCCCATTTTTTCAGTTACCCCTCTTTAACCTTTTGGTCCTCATAAGCCCTGTCTCAGCATCTTTTCTGGCTGGAATGCACAGAGGGAAAAAGACAAATCATTCAATCTTTCTTGTCTGTTTCTGCTGACAATACATCTTTTCCTTTTCCTCTTACAGATACAATACCTCTTCTTCTTGTTCTCATTGTGACTATTCTTCATATTACTGTGATCATTCTATTTCAAAACCATCACCATGAAAAATTACCTGTGTTTAGAAGGAAACAAACCTCCCATTCTACACATGCAGTGTTTGGTTGTGAGCGATCAAAATAATTCAATCAGAGTTTAGAAAAGATAAAAAAGTTACTACAATTAAGAATTGAAGATTCATTTGATTATTGCAATTCCAGCAGATTGCTTCAAGCAATAAATAGGCTTCAGAGGGATGCCATTTACCAAGACAGCTGGGAGGACAAAAATAGACGCAAGTAACCTACTCACATTGTATGTAAAACAGTTGTAACAGAGAGAATGAGGGTAAGACAACATATGTCAGCAGGGCTTTCTATTTCCACAGACAGAGCAAGTTCGTATTTCTCTCAAAATGCATTTTTTAAACACATTTCTGAAGCTCACAAATACATTTACCTACCAAAAAGCTTATTTCTGTCTTCAACAACTGCTGTTTTAAAAATATGTAGAATCTGACCCCCTGCCACTGCAGTGACTCTGAATCCTGATAAAAGGATCATACTAACTCTTGTGATGTTATTTGTAGCTTTAAAATTTTTTTGACGTTTAATTTTACTGGAAAATTACTCAGATTTCTGAACCCAGTGATTTTCCACTTAGAATTTTTAAAGAAAAACAAAAACATCTTAAAGTTTAACAATTTTTTTAAAAAAGTTAAATTAAAAAAGGGTACAATACCTGAAGAAGGTCACTGAGGTCAAGTAACATATCTGTGAAGGAAGTCAAGGAATATATATGCTTTTTGAATGTGACAGTATTTCTTAATCATTTCATTTCATTTCATTAGCAAGCCAACGAAAGGGAAGAAATAAACGCAGGTTAACTGTAAAAAAAAACCAAATACAGGTTAGGTCAATTCACCACTTATGTTAACAGCCAACATCAAGTTAATTGTTCAGCTGCCCAAAACACCCTGCCTGCACCTGCTGAATTTACTGCTCAAGCTGTCTCTGTGAAGTGATGGTTTCAAAGAACAAGCCAACACCTTGTGTGACCTACAATACTCACCATATCCTGCACCCTCAGAAAGACCCAGTGGCAAGGGGATCCTCTGCTCTGCTCTGCTCTGCTCTGACCCCACCTGCAGTGCTGCATCCAGCTCTGGGGTCCCAGCACAGGAAGGACATGGACCTGTTGGACAGAGTCCAGAGAGGGCCACCAAGAAGAGCAGAGGGATGGAGCACCTCTGCCGTGAGGAAAGGCTGGGAGAATTGCGATTGTTCAGCTTGGAAATGATAGGGCTTTGGGATGACCTAATTGCTGCCTGCCAGTACATGAAGGGAGCCTACAAGAAAGATGGAGAAGAGTTTGTAGTGACAGGACAAGGGGAAATGGCTTCAAACTGAGAGAAGGGTTAGACTGGATATTAGGAAGAAATTCGGTATGTGAGGTTGCTGAGGCACTGGCACAGGTTGCCCTGAGAAGCTGTGGCTGCCCCTGGATCCCTGCCAGTGTTCAAGCCCAGGTTGGATGGGGCTTGGAGCAACCTGGTCTGGTGGAAAGTGACATGACAGAGGTGTGGAACAAGATGATCTTCAAGGTCCCTTCCAACTCAGGCCATTCTATTACTCTGTGATAACTAAAAACAGTAATAGCATCAAGATAGAATGCTCTTGTTAAACTTAAGAATATAAATCATCATCAGTCTCCTATGCCAGCTTAGGAACACAGAAACACAGACGAAAGAGCAAACTAAGAAAACTGAAAGTTTGTTTTGTTCTCTTCTAAGAGGACGTGTCAAAGAGCTGGGAAGGAAAAGCTGCTTTGGCTACTTCCTTCTCCAGCCAAGCAAATCAGCTGTTACCTTTAAGTTTTCACTGCCTTCACAATATCCTGAGCTACTGCAAAATATTAGGTCACCATCTACTGACTACTGGGCACACTTGGAACACATAATAGCTAAAAACAAGCCAAACCACTACAAGTTTCCATTAGATTTAACTGAAAGCAAGCACACTTATGAATGTATTGCCTGAGCAGTATCCACATAGAGGGGGGAAAAAAAGGCCCCATGAAGCCCAAAGTGCAAAGGTAGCCTTTTTGCTGCTGTTAATGAACACTTGCCGGATCTCCTATCAGCTACTCAGGTGTGGCTTGAATGTTGTAAAAGGGTTCTGGCTTTATTATTAAAAGGAGTGTCAAGGTAAAGTGTGAGAGAAGGGGGGGAAAAGAGAGAGACAGAGACAGAGACAGAGACAGAGACAGAGACAGAGACAGAGAGACAGAGAGAGAAAGAAAGCATGAATGCAGGGCTGTATCTGAGTTTTTGTATGTAGCAATGTGTTAAGAAATAGAGCATTATATAAAATACAGGGACATCAGTGTAGTTTGGTGCATGTTGTGGTAACGTAAGTATTAGTGAATGTTCTTCAAGTAAGCCAGAGTAATACAGTACACGTTTCTCCTAAACATTATCAGCTGGGGAAGGAGAGTAATTCAGATAACGTAATCAGTTTATACATAAACATTTTCCTTGTTAAGAACTTTTATCCTTGAGCGTTTCTACCCTTAGTTTGCATTTGAAATTGTATGAATGTACTCCAAATTTGTTACAAAATTCAACACATCATGTTAATATTATTTAGTGGAAATTAATTTCCACATTAAAAACCACAGCATAGATGGGTAGTTAATCAGCTGAAAATTCAGTATGGCTCTGAAAAAAATCAAAAATCCATTATAGGTAGTATTATGCAAGACATTACAGTAATCTGAAATTTTAACACAGTAAGGAAACTGCTAACAAAAACCGTCTGTAAAATACACAGTGTAGAAATCTACACAGTGTAATACTGAATTCAGTGCAAATTTTTTGTAAAAGTGAAAAAAGAAAATGGAAAGACTTTAGCAATGCAATTGCCAAGGAACCATAATAATTGTCAGCTCATCAAACAGATCTAGAAAGAAATCACTATGCCAATTTTGTGCTCAAGAAATATTCTAAATCTGAAAATGTTCCCAGCTCATTATTGACTTGAAGTGCCTAATTATTCCATGCCCATCCTGAGATACCGTCCCCACTGAGACAAAGTAAAATTACCACTCATATCTGATAGATCTGACCACAATTTTGGGGGGTGGGAGGGGGAGGAATCCTGAAACACCAAAAGAAAAGCAGGTTATTGAGGCAGCAAAGTGGGTAACTGAGTGGTCCTAGAGCCTGGCTGCTGTCACTGGAGACACTGGAGGAGGAGCATCAGTGCCAAATGCTAATTCAGATCTTAGGTGAGCCAGAGAGGTACTTTTCTAACCCAGGCATTTCAGTTATGAAATCTGTATACTAGAGTATTCTTCAACCTCCTCAAACTGTTCAACAGTTTTGATGGAAAATCTAAACTTCCTAACACAGTACAAGAGCTTAGGCTTTATAAGTGTAAGGAAAACAACATCATTTTTTGTCCAAGAAGAAACAGAGAGCATTCACGCGTTCATAGTGACACAAGATCAGAGCTAAGGAGCTGGGAAATCCACTTGCAGGGTTCAAGCAACTCTGAATCAGTGTAGAGCTACACTATAGATGCTTTAGCATCCAGTTCCCTTGCTCCTTAGAGAAGTTACTTCAAGTGTCCACCGAAATTGTAAGCAAAGGTCACAGTAAAAATGTGGTGCTTCTGGATTTCATTTAAGGTAGCCTCCAGCAATCCCTCTCCCTGATTAGATGTGCTGCTGCTAGAGCAAAGCAAAAGGGGAAACTTGAGTCATGCAGTAGCACTGGGTTGGCCTTTACTGTGAATATTGTGGGCACGATTATCAGCAGGAAGTGGTTGTAAAAACAGGCCGTTGTTTTCAAACTCCTTTCATGGCTGGAACAGTTCAGAAGAACATACAACAACAGCTGAAAGCAGCAGATAATACTTAATATGTATTCAAAAATTATACAATCGTAAGATAAATGTTTTCTTTGAGGCTGGAAGAAAACAATGATCATTTTACACATGGAGACTGTTACCCACATGGAAAAGCTCTTAAAGGGATGGAAAGCTACTGGGACTGTAGATATACACATGCAAACTTAGGTCATAAATGTGTCCAAAATAAAAACTAAAAAAATTTTTTTAAAAAAGTAAAAAAAAAAGAAAAAGAAAAAGCATTAATGGTTTTAACTGCTTTTCCTTTGCTTTTCACTCTTTAAGCAAGTTTCACTAAGACATGCAACTGACTGTCCAATACTAGAAATGTCTAAATGTCTAAATCAAGATGAAAAAGGTCTAAAGGCATTGCTTAAAAAAAATAAATTCAAGGGAAACTTTTCACCAACATGATCAACATGATGCAAAAGGTCAGACAGAGTGGGCAAAATGGTCCCTTTCTGCCTTTATAATCCAAAAATCTGTGGATAATATGAGAGCTCCATGATTCACAGCAATAATGATCTCATTCTCAGCACCAGAGGAAACAAAGGTTCATGAAGAAATGAATAGCACCGGAAACCTAAAACCCAAAATACAAAAACAAACATGCATTTGTGCTTCAGAGAGACCTACATTTTACATATTCCAGCAATCCTAAAGTACTTGTGCAGCAAAATCCCCCTGGTTTTTAATACCATCTAGCAGGAGGCAAATCTGCCATTTGCAGGAATAAATTGTGGAAGATGCTGTTAAAATAACAACTATCATTTACAATGTAGTTGTTACCCCTCCTAAAAATGAAAATCTTTAGTATCTGAAAATCTACAATAATCAGGAAACCTCTGGATTATTTCATGGTACTGTTTCAAAATTCTTCCATTGTGTAGGATGTCATATCTGAGAGACACAGGCTTGTATTAAGAAACAGGGTGAAGACAAAGAGTCTAGTATTTATTTGATTTAGTTAGTTCGTTTTTGTAAGTTACCCTTGGAACATTTTTTACTTATTTTTACAAGCTTACTACAAAGCAGCCATACCATGGAAGGAGGATTGGTGCCAAGGAATTGTGACTGTAAGCCACTCAGCAGAAATTTGACTTCCATAAGAGTCCTCCTGACCCTAATGAAGTGTCACTTTTATTCAGCTTAAGATAAAACACTTTCTGTTTCTCACAAAAACTAAAGCCAGATCCATTAAATATATAAAATATTTAAACATAATCCCACTTTCTGTACTCAATATCAACAATTCAGCTGGCTGCAAATAGAAAAGCAAAGCTTAATAAGAAACATATCTAAAAAGCAAAAAAAAAAAACCAAAAAATCTGAATATTAAAACAAAATTTTCTCAAGTTCTAAATGAAAAGAAATATTTGCAGTGTCAATGTCAGAGTTTCAGAGTTCTGGATAAACTACATAACAAATGGGAACTTCCCAGAAGCACCTTCTTTAACAAACACGTGGAGATAAGACAAAAGGGAGGGTGAACAGCGAAGTGGGGTGACACCAGGGCGAAAAACTGTGACAGCATTAGGCTGGCCCAGAACCCTGTTTACAACCTTTCAGTTCAACATCCAATTCATAACCTGCCCCTTCCATAATTTCATACACTGTACGATTTCTGATTATGACTTATCACGGTTATACCTCTGCTGTTTCACAAACTTTCACCATTTTAATTAGCCATTAATTGACACTGACTGACAACACTAATTGTTTAAAGTAAACATTTCTCTTTCCAATGACACTGAACTAAAACAATTAGAAAATAATAACCAAACCCAATTCTTTTGTAGAAAACTCATTTCTGACAACCCTAATGAAAGCTTTGCCTCGAGGCTGAATCCCTACAGAGCCAGCTTCCAAAATTTCTTCACTCTCCAATTTTGTTGGCGCAAAGAAGTCCATGTAGCACAGGGTGCACTCAAGTACACAAATAAAAAACAGTACTTAACAAATCAAACTGCTAAGCACAAATTCCATTTTTATAAAAAGCAATCTCTCTTTATGTGTAGATTAACGCATGATAAAAAATGAACTGCATTTTGGTCTGCAGGGTTTTTTTTCTTCTTTGCACACAGCTGCACGACTGTGTTTCATAAAACTATATTATTCTAAATTCTGTATTCTAAATACCCAATTTAAGAACAAAAAGCAGTGTCCCACTTGTTCCCCAGGTCTATCAGGACGTTTCTCCAGCAGCTCTCTTTCAGCACGTGCAGCCTCACTACCTTCATGGCTAAGACAAAGTTAGCAGCAGTAACTCAGCATTGTACAAGCACCAGGCAGATCAAAGAGCATTTGGGGCTGCATTCAGCCTGCCTGATCCCATGGCATTAACTGAAAGGGGTACAAGTGTGGCTTTCTGGCTCACCTAAGGCTTGAATTAGCATTTGACACCAATTCTCCTCTCCTGCATCTCCAGCGGATGCAGACAATCTGGGCTGTTGCAGACAGGAAGGATCCAAGGCCTGCGAGCTACATCAACCTTCAGGCTCCAACACACATACAGTTCAGTCTTTCCTAAATTAATGCTGCAGCTTTTCTTAATAATTGTCTTCAGAATTATTGGCATTTAGAGGAACATTTTGCAAAGCACCCAGCCTGAATACGCAGCGAGCGTTCAGCTCTTCTGAAAATGCTGCCCTTGGAGAACGTGGTCTTCAAAGGACTGGGGCTAAGCTGTGCTCCCAATGTTACTGACTTCAAGTAAAAAACCTGCTTTGTGGGGTAGTGCCAAGTATTTACACAGTCTTATGTAAATTTATAACAGTCACATGTAAATTTATAACACAGAGCAACACAACAGAAAAAAGAGGAAAAAACACGTTTCTTGCCTCAGAATGCTTGTACAGTCAACTCACAATTATACAGGGTATCAAAGGGATAAAATATGCAAAGAATATCCATACTAAGCCCCTGAAAGATAATCTAGTTAGTATATTTGCTTAGGGAAAAGAAAATTTAGGCATAGAATGAATATGTAAATATTAATTTAAAAGTTCTGAGAGACATGAGGTTAATGTTCAACTTGAATGATGTGGCCACGTATAAATAACAGTTGGCTATATTCAAACAACAAAAAGTCTCCAAACAAGGAAGAGAGACCCTGTCCCCTGAACAGTAAATTGAACAAGCACTGGTGAGGGAAAAACAAGAGAGGTTGCTAGGAGAAGCAAGGTTTAAGGAAGAACTTAAAAGAAGAGCAGGGCTGGCAGATGAGAATATGAGAGAGGCAGCAGGAAAGGAGCAAAGCTTAAGGTGCAAGGGGAAAAAGAAAACATAATAAATTGTAAAATCACTGCAGAAGACACAAGCAGGTATGAAACAGTCCAAAAATCTGCACAGAGTGACAACTGGATAATAAAGTGGGCTTACAAAAATAAGCTGGGAAGGAGGACATTCATAGTAAAGATGCAAGTAAATGCGAAGGAGCTCAGTTCTCTCTGTTTTCTGTGTGTACAAAGTCTATAAAGGTTATGACTCTTGTACCAACGGTGAAAGGAAAGTTCCAAAGAAGTCAGAGGTGCAGGCTCAGAAGAACTATTCTGAGATGGCTCTCAAGTATTCAGCACAGCAGCAAAGCACACATTTGGAAATGTGAAGCAGCTGGCTGAGAGAAACAGCAGAGGAAAATCACTGCCTGCTCAGAAGTGGCAAAGGAAAATCAGCACAGTCATGAGCCTGACACTCTGCTTTTTCAGAAAACTCCAAATGGAAGAGTTTGGAAATATGTAAAAATATGAAAAAAAATAACAAAAAATCCCCCTGCCATAACTAGCTCCATTTCAGTTTATTAACACCCCCTCCCCATGGCTGCTATTTGTGCAGCAACATAGCAAACCAGCCAAAGGAAATGTCTGAAATAAACCTTTTTTTCTTTCCTTTTTTTGTCTGTTTTCAGCTGAATTAACTCCCCAGTTCACATGTAACTGCATAAACACCTGGGCTGATGGAAGGCAGGGGATGGACTGGGGGAGGACTGAGCAGGCAAGGCCAAAGCAAGATAACTTCTTTCTGAAGCTGCGCCAGCTCATGGTGGCTTAAAGCATTCTCCACAACTAGAGCCTGAGACAATCTCTCCGTCACCCATCCCACCTTCTCAAATTTCTCTTTAAAGTCTGCAGTTTTCCCCAGCTTGCTCCAGAACACAAAGACCTGCCTTATCTGAAAGAGAAGCCTTAAAACAAGTAAGGAGAGAAAGCCTGCAGAGTAACTGCTTTATAGTAACCCCAAATGTTATAAAACTGATAACACTTCCCATGTTTTAAGTACATACACAGTTCCTGCGTGAGAGTTTGTCACAGTACTGCTTTGGTTTACCCACAGTAAGCACTCCCCTACACTTTTCAAAAAAGTAGTATTACAGTGTTCAATTAAATCAGAATAAAGCCAAATTCTGTGGACACAGAATGTTTTACATTTCCCATGCCAGAAGCCAAGTGTTACATCTTAGCTTTCATACCCATACTGAGGCAAATGCACTGGTATTAAGTGCTCCTGGGTGAATTATCTCGGCAGACCTTTGCTGGGATGGGAGTGTGGCAGCTGCTGTCCCAGCACTGGGACATGCACACAAACTCAGATGCTGCTTTCTTGCCAGTATCAGTGGAATTGATTTATCCATGCACAGGCATGATCTAATATCATACACATAAAACACTGTCACTCATTTAGCAAGAAATTTCTGACACTAGAGCCTTTGTTTTAAGAGCAAATACAGCTTCAAAATGAATGAATTGCTGAGGTTGCTGGCTCCTCAATGGCCTTTGGTGGGAAGTACAATGGGATGTGTTAAATTTCCCACTCTCAAAGGCCTTTAAGAGAACCATCTCTGCACATGTCACATAATGTAATGACAAACCCTTCTCTATCAGATGCCCACAGGCACATACCTGCAGAAATCTTTCATTACCTGAACTGCACCAAAGGGAGCCCTTGTACTCTGAAGTGGGCACTACAGCAATACCTTTCCCCCTAAAGGAGTATTCCTGCTGATCAGAAAACCTCACCTTGGCAGGTGGAAGAGCTCTCCACATTCTCACCCTCCCTCACACCCACAGCACTCCACTGGAAAAATGTCAGGTGCAATGGCTCCATGGATGTGGCTGGCTCTCTCTTGGGGCACTGATGGAGCAGTGCTTTCACATGTGCTACCTAACTGTTAATTACTATTCTTGTAGTAATCAAAGTGCGAGTAAAGGCATTACAGTAACTCACAGCAACTTCCCCAGTCACCTGTGTTTGTTACAGAACTTAAACACAGTGTGGAGCTGGAAACTTGGCTCTCAGGATAGTTCACCAGCAGTGCTTGGAACTCAGGGCAACACATCACTTTCACTTGGCTGAACTCCTCAAAGCAGCCTGGTTTAGATATTATCAATAAAATGAATACAAATACATGAAGTTAAACTGATGCACTGCACCGGTGGGTTGAAAAATCCTCAACTCATGCTTTCAAATTAAGAAAAGCCTACACTAAACCTAAAAAAAGATTCCTACTTGTTCACTGTAGCAGAAAACTACGTAAATCGTAACACCACTGAGGTATACTGAATTTGGGTTTTGTTAAAGAGGGTTGCATTATCTAAACTGGGCTTGCCTTGTGGTTTATAAATAGCAGTATATCCCAAATGAGTTACTAATAAAGCATTTTACCAAATTATATAATAGTGCATCTTGCACTTTAGTGTACCACTGGAAGAGTGTTCTAAGAGGTTTATTTGGCAGTATGAGAGTAGAAAACTCACATTACCTCCTTGGACAGCTACCCAGGTATCTTGGGATATGATAACAGACAGAAGCACTGAGTTAGCACATCTGAATTTACCAACCTGTGGACAAGATGCAATATGCAAACACGTCTTCACTTCTACTTCCCAGCAATGCACAAGTGAGAGATTGCCTTTAGCTATCACTGGCAGGGTGAGAAGATACTTACACTGATACTTTCTGTTCAGCCCAACTGAACAGAGCTCAAAAGAACTAAAAAAATTAAAAGAACTGCAATAGCTTTTCTAACTTTCAAAATATCAAATACCAATTTCAAATACCTTTCAGGGCTAGGGACAAGTGATGCATCATACCTTGAAATGAATACAATTCTCAACATGACACATTCTCTTCAAGGACCTAATATACTGGATTTTAAAGTTAAAACAAATTTATGTCTTGAAAAGTTGTCTCTAGAACAAGATTTAACTGGGTCCTTGAACAAGCATAATGGAGCAGGTGGAGGGAGGAATTTGCATATCTGAGATTTTAAAGGCAGCTAACTTTTCAGAGAGTTCAATTACAAGAATAAATTTTGAGGTGATCTATTAAGCAGGGAAAAATACAGTCACAGGCATTTGATACACTTTGTATTTTATCTACACAAAAGGATGGGAAACAAATGCTTCCCTTTGGGAATCTATTTTTCCCAAGAAATGGAAAGGCATAACCCAGAGGGACTCTTGGCTGTGCCTCAGGACACTGGATTTCTGTTTCCATTTTTGCCACTGCCTGACAAAAAACATTCCATCCTTTGTCACGTTTTTATAATGAAGATAACAGTTTCCCCTTCTTTGGTATAATGCTCTGAAATATCCTGATTATCTTACTATTACAATACACATTTTGACTCAGGGGTTCCCAAGTGTCCCCAAAAGGTCACAGAAACAAGCTTTCAAATGTATTTCAGCTATAATACCCCAGTAGGCAACTAACTTTATGGGCAGCAATTCTTCTTCAGACCAGCTCCCTGCCTTTGAAAGACCCAAACTACATCCTTTCTATGTAAATCTACAAAGAAATTTGTCCCCCTGTGCAAAACATGCCAAAGGGTTTAACAGCTAAGAGACATCCTACACTACTTATAATAAAGACACACGAGATATCACAGATTCAGTCCCTCCTTTCAAGTATGACAGTCTGAATTTTCATGCCTCTATTGTCCAACACACATAGCTAAGGACCTCCTACAATAACATTAAAATCGTCTATTTGGTTTAATATTTAATTCGATTTTGCACCAATTTGCTCTAAAATCACTTCGTAAGCACACATACCAATTTTCAGTGTTAAAAAAAAGATAAAGCAAATGTCAACTCCTTTGTTATTTGTTACACATCTTTATGAAGGGATCATTAAGGAGCAAAAGGAAAACCCTTTACTGGGACAAGGTATGTGGGGAGAGAGGAGGGTAGGAAGGGGCCAAATACCCACACTGACATCCTGCTGAAAACTCAGGTATTCAGTAAGCAATCTGGTACAATTCACTTGTCACAGATACTGGAATTCTGTTGACATTACTGTCAATATTTACTTCCCTTAAGTAGGAACTCTCAAAGCATCTCAAGACAATGTTGCACAGCATCAGTTAGTGAACACACTGAAGTTAATTTACTTGCAAATGGTATTTCTCATATCCTTAAAAGTTAACAACTTTCATTAAATGGCTTTAATCAAGCTGAAAAATAAGGTATTTTCCTGAAGTGTCATTTTAAACTTTTATCTTTTTATTATCTTCTTTTGAATGCTGTAGCAATGGCAAGCACTTATCTCACGTCTCTCTTACAGCACAGAGACTGCTCTGTCATTATCAGTTTTTAAGAAGCTGTAAACTTATCTCGGCGGCTGGAATTCTTCATGAGAGAAAGGAAGAAAAAAATCAGTAATGATGTACACATCATCTGCCTCTGGGAAAATAAAAACTGCCAGTGATATTCTGGGAAAGATCTCCTTAGACGCCTTTCCCAGAGTCTTGCAGTAGTTTTATTGTAACCCAGCAGTGTGATTTCCAATAACATTCTACAGCACGCTGATGGCAAGCTCCTAAAATACAGCTCTGCTCTGAACAACAACTGAGAATGCTATTGTGAGCCTCATGTTTACAGCTGCTCACTGATTGTGCCATATTTGCAAAGACTTCCAGAAAAATGGTAACTTTTTTCTCACCACTGAGATTTATAAATTCAGCCCAGAATTTTGCTAACAAGCTCAGTGCAATACCAGTTAGTGAGCCTGCAGAACTTGCTCCTCTTCACAATTTTAGTTAATAATTCCAAGGAGTTTAGCCAACATACTTGGAAAAGTACATTCCAGTGTCTTAGCAAAATTAAAGAGAGGAGCAGTATGTAGAACAGGGCTCCTACATTATAGGAGGCAGCAGTAAGAGGTACAGACGCTCACAGGACACAAAAATATCTGTACCTTGATGAACAAGTCATTTTGCTTCTCTCCAATCAGAAGATGAGAATGCTGACCTTTTCCATAAAACACTATAAATTCTGCACCTCCACTAACAGGACCCTCAGCTGGGAGGAAGCAAACTGGAATTACAGTCCTGCTGCTACAACTGTTTATGCATTAGGTCAAGAGAATAATATATAATTAATACATCAGTAAAAAAAGAAATATACAGGAATAACCTTAGAGAAAGAAGCTCAAGTAGGTATACCACCTCTCTAAGCTTGGCCATTCATCTTCAAAAGCTTCCACTTGTTTGCCTTTCTCCTGGCCCCACAATTCTCGTGTTTCAGATTGCACAGCAACAACAGCTTCAAAAGGAGAATGGGCAGGGTTCGGCCCTGACTCCCCTTTCGGCTTTTAACTCCTCTTACAGAAGTGAATCTGGGGTTTGTGCACACCAGGAGCAGGCTTTAGTCACCAGTACTTTAAAAAACCCTGAGATTAAATCAATGGGCACCTGCTGTGTTGCCCATCAGAAGACAGATTGCTCTGGACTCTGAGCAAAGAGAAATTCTACATCCAGAGCACCAGCCAAAAAACCTGCCCTGTGCACAGACAACATACAGCTGCACCCCTGTGCAAAGTGTCAGCTACCCACCAGTTTCACAAGGCTCCCCAACCAACACCACCAGCTCAGGGACACTGGGACTGCAGTGGAAGCTGAACACATGGTCTGCCACGGTGTTCTTAAAGCCAAGTTGTTGAGACATCATGGCCTGGCTTGCTGGCCTAGGCAAGCATTAAATTGGCTGGACTTGGACAGGTTTGAAGGGCTGTGATTAATAGCACAGAGTCCAATTAGCAGACAGCTGCTGCAAGCATCCCTTGGGGACAGTGCTGTCTCCATTAGCAGTGAGACAGGGAGGCACAGGCACCCCAGGCAGGTATGCAGATGGCACCAAGCAGGGTGAGCAGTCCTACCTCAGGTGGGGCTGCAGCTCACAGGGATCTCAGCTTGGAGAACTGGGCTGACAGGAGCTGCATCTGCCTTTCAACTTCCTAAAACACCTCACACATGAAGACAGAGTAAGCCCTTGCTACAGTATGGGCTGGGGCTGACCAGGGAAAGAGCAGCTGGCACAAAGGAGCTGGATGTGCCCACAGAAAAGCTAAGCAGGAGCCAGCACTGGGCTCTGGCATTGAGAAAGGCCAAACAGGTACTGAGCTGTGTCAGCAAAAGTGCAGCCAGCAACCCAGGGAAGTGCATATTCCCCTCTGCTCACTACTGATGAGGCTGCACCTGGGGAGCCTTGGTCAGATCTGGGCTCAAAAATACAACATCTGAGTGACACTGAGATGGCTGAGGGGCTGCAATGTGATGTATGAGGAAAAGCTGAGACAGCCAGGCTTGTCAGCCTGCAGAAGAGAGAGCTTTAGGGGACACCTAACACTGTCTACCTACCTCATGAGAGGGTACAGAGAATATGGAGCCAAATTCTTCTCAGAAGCAAACTGCAGCAAGAAAAGATCTGTTTAGATATTTGGGGGGAAAAAAAAATCTTTGGCATGAAAGTAGTAAAGCCCAAAGAGAACATGACATGTCCATTGCTAGAGGCACTCAACATTCAACCAGAGCAGGGCTTCAGGAATCTACTGAGGATGTGAGCAGGGAATGGAGAAACAACTTCCAGAGGCGCCTTCTAATCTAAATTATTCTACAATCCTGCATAGAGCACAGGCTTTTCTACATATTTTATCACCTTCAGATACATTACCTACATAAACATTTCCCTATATCACACCTCTAACTGCTGAAGAGCTGATGGAAAATACTGCGTATTGTCTTTCCTGCTATCCTAGAGCCTGTCAGCAGGAAGGACTGTTGTAATGAAACACTGTCAAGCTACATTTGTTTGAAGCTTCTTTTCTTGATGCTGTGCTCATATTGTGTGTACTACCTCGCAGCCAACGTTCTTGGCTCCTGACTGTGCTCCCAGCTTCTCCAGCTGAAACAGGAGGAAAGTGACCAGTTCACAGCTCTGCTGGGAGGGCTGCCAACACTATCAGCAGGAATCAAGGACAGGAGCATTCTCTTGTTTCACCATTGAATGACTGTGAGAAACAGCTGAGGCACTGAAGCCACCCATTCAAAGTCTGAGGAATGAGAACAGCAGAAGTCAACACTTGAGTTGCTTTCCTCTGCCACAGGGGGAGCTTAGAGCCTAGGTGGATGATAATAAATATTAAACTGAACATTGACAAAAATATGAAACTGAAAAACTATAATCTGAATATGTACTGGAAATAAATATTGGCAATGAAGTGGGTCCTCCAGATGTGACAAGAATGCTGTGATTTGGGAGTCCCTCAGAGAGCAGCACAGATGCAGTCCATCTGGTGCCTCCTCTAGAAGACTGATCCTTTAAGGACCAGAAATTTTCGTATGGAAAAGAAAATCCAGCTTAGATTCTGCAGAAGTTAACAGCACTCAAGTGGGAAAACCAAACTTTCAACTCCAGATAAGTACACAAAGAGCATTCTCTGATCCCAGGTACCAAGTGAGAGGCAGCAGCTGAAACCTCCCAACGTCTCTTTAAAAGAAGACTTCCTCAGTAATGACTAAAAATTATTTTGCATTTCTCTCCTCATTTCCCTGGAGATCAAGGATGGTCCACTGGTGATTTCAATGGCAAATTTCAAAAGAAATCGTCTCAATTCAGACAGCCCAGCTCTTTTGCCAAAAAGCAAGAGTCACAGAAAAGCATCTATAATCTCACAGCCTTCAGAGCTGGATAGGCAGAACTTCATTACTCTGAAGCCATGCATTCATTAGGGAAGGAAAAAAAGTGTATTTTTAATGCAAGTGAACTAGAATAGGGCAAAATTCTTGCAAAGCGAGGACACAGTGGTGCTTTCTCAGAAACAAGCAGGTTCAGGTAACCTCTCAAATTTTCTGCAGTCTAACTTGAAACACCCGCTCATTGTTTGTCCTAGAACTGTACCACACATTACAGCTCCTGAAATGACAAAACCAACTTTGTTTTCCCTTGGAAGCTGCAAGGCCACTACAGGCACAATAAAAAGTTAAAAGGACCTATTGCAGAAGGAAATATACCATGAAACAGGAAAGGTGAGAATTTCTCCTGACAATAAGACAGAGGCAATGTTTGGAGTTCTGTTTTTTATGTGATAAGGACTTTCCCATTTTGGTTAGTACACGTCGTGTTACTGAATATGCATTTACACTGCAAAGTTTTCTCCCCATGTTAAAAATATGATAGCCCAGGAGAAGTTACACACTATGTTTTGTTCACACTAAAAGGCTTTTTTTTCAGTCTGTATATCTCCCCTCTTTCAAAATTTGCTTTTCATCATGACTTATGACAACATAAAATATATTGTTCACTATTCCTCCTTGCTTATTGATACAAAAGGAATCTGAAGAGCACTCTTCAGATTTCTACTCCCTGCTGAGGCAAAAGCTAAGACTTTATTTTTGGGAGCCAAGCTGCTCCATCAGTGAAGAAACAGCAATATATCTCCATTTTAAAAATACTGATTAGCAAATCTCATAGCACTTTACTAACATACTCAGTCAAAACATCACTGAGACTACTGTGTTTCTCCCAAACTGGAAGGATGTTGAAAACTTAAATGATTCACTTACAGCTGAACTAAAGATGAGAGCTCCGCAATTTATGTTTTATTGTCAAATGTTTAAAGGATTAAATCTAAATAAAATACACAATGCACAAGCTTCAAAGCACACGTTATCTTCAACATCTTATTTCCAATTAGCAAGTCAAAATAAAGAAGACATGGGGAACATCTGGCTTCAAAAGAAAAGCTCTGAAAGAAATCAAGATTTTGGTTCTTTTGGGCCTCATTTAAGGCTGTTATTTTCCCAGACTGCTGAAACTGGGTAAGATGGAAAGATTATTCTCTCTCTCAAAGAGGGGAAAATAGCAGACATACCATCATGTGATTGAGTATTACATCATTCATACTTACAACAATACTGAGCCAGTCTGGCAGTTGAACTTAAAATTGCCTTCGAGGAAGGACATGGGCTTGCCATAAAGGCAGACGAACAGGGAAAAGTTAGAAAAGGCTTTTTACTTGGCATGAATCATGAAATGCTAAAAATGTTTCATCGAGAAGCAATTCCAGTATGAAGCTCGTGTATGAAGACTACATAATGCAAACAAAATCCAAGTGACAAACATCTGAAAGAAATAAGACAGCTCTTGAGAAGGACCTTTATTCATTTTTAAAAGGCTTCTACTTTATTAGGATGTAAGATAACATTATCAAGACCACTTTCAAGATACGAGGCCAGGCCAGGTGTGAGAATGAATCCTGTTTTCACAAAACCAATTTGACAGGTAATATTGTTTCTCTGATATATCTTCACTTTGTTCTTATGACATCAAAAAGTGCAAGATGAAAAAAGCTGCATTAGACATAGGAATATGATGAAAGTGGACACAGTTTGAGAAAATCTCAAGATAAAATATTTGCAAATAGCAAGCACAGAAGGGCTTATAGGTCTCAATGCACTGGCTTTTGTTCACCCTGTTTTGCATTACTGATCTTAATTAATCTAATAATATGAATTTGTGTTCCACGGCAGCATTCTTACTGCATTAAAATTCAAACACGCAATCTTCTATTTTAATGAAAGAGAGCATTTAATTTTCTAATTGACTTTTAAAGCATTAAAATGCATAAAATATTAGTGATAGCTACAACCAGGAATATTTTTCAGTGACTGGACAAAAAACTTCAACCATAATTGATCATGTTTACTGTCAGGATTTATTTAGACAAAGCATCAGGTAATGCCTTTTTTTTTTTTTTTTTTTTTTTTTTTTTTGAATTTGCCCTTCTTTTCTTTCCTTAAGAGGGGGATGGCCATGCAGGGAAGGAAGGGGAAATGTCTCCTCCTCATCCCACACCATATCCAGCATATCCTCTGACAAAAGCAAGAATGTGCTACAACAATGACCGGCTGTACCCCACTGTATTTTATTTACCTGGTGTTAGCAACATATTAGCTCCCATCAGGTCAAAACACCACCCAGCTATAATTCTGGTTTTGCTGACATAAGCCCCAAAATTCAGATGCAGAGATAAACTGTATTAAGCAGAGAGCCGACCTAATTATTTCCTCTTTTAAACAAGCTTTAAGAAGATTGTTAAATATTTATTTTCACAAGCATGCAAGGATCGCTGAAGGTCAAAGACATCAGAGGTGTGATCCCTTCCTTATCGTCCCTCCTTTGTACTTATTTCCCTGGCAGGAGGCCTCTCTGCCATCACATTTCCCTCCCCTAATCCATCACCCAGAACTCATGCTGATGTTCCCATCATTATCCCCCATGCCTCTGCCACCACTTTCAGCCTCAGCCCCTCTCAGTGCTGCCAGTGAGGGCTGTCCTTCCTTCTGTACCCCAGAATTACTGATGCCTTTGTAGCTCTCCCATTCCCTGCTTCTGGTTCTTTCCTCATTTCACCTTTACCACAATGTCTCATCAGTTCAGACACCCCAAACTGGAACCTGATTACTAAGAGGACAAATCATGCAATTCATCTCATTAATTCTTATTTTTTATGCTTGCAATAACAGGCCAGTATTGCACACATTAAAAATCTGGCTCAGATGCCTGTAAGTATTTCTGGGTTACACAAGGTTACATGGTGATGGAGCACAGGGTTGCCAAACACTTTTCCTATCCACACATCATGTAATTCAAGCCCATAGTAAGAAAGGCTACAGTGAACCTACTCCAGAAACCTGTGCCTTCATTTCAGAGGGTGATGGTGATTCTTGTTGGTCCCAACACAGGAAGGTATGATGGGCAAGGGCAAAGGATCTCCAGAATTAAAACTGTGTAGGTGCAGCAGCAGTTTCCCCTCAGGGCTCTTCACCATCTTCATGGCCCTCCTTTGGACACTCTAATACCTTAATGTCCTTTTTATATTGTGGTGGTCAAAACCGTCCCCACAACTGGAGGTGAGGCTACCCCAGTGCAGAGCAGAACAGTCACACCCATTGATGTGCTTTGAGAAAAAACTGCCCAGAAAGAGCCTTGAAACACTGCTCTGTAAAGCAATAAAGTATTTCTGCAGACAGATTTCAAGAGAGTATTATTTTGACCTCTACTGTGCAAAATTTCCCTTAAATGAGGAAAACAAAGCAATCAACACCAGCCAAAATCTGTAATCTTGATAGGCCATCTTGTGACCCTGTCCCCCTCTCCATCTCTGCAGATGGCTTGTTTAATGCTGCATTATGGAAAAGCTGACAATTTGAGCCACCTGCTGTGTACCAACATCCTGAAAGGAAAAAAAGTTGGTCACCCCTCTACACAAAAGCTGGTGAGAATTTCATCAGTGAATTTAATGGGGCATGATCAGGTCTCCCCTTGGCACGACCAAAGGTCAAGCTCTATTTTATCCTGAGTTAGTAACAAGTGAGCAGAAAAACAAATTTTCAGAGTGTGCAGTTCTTAAACAAAACATTAGCCCGAGCACACACACACATGCGCGCAAAATTACAGTCCTCCTGCTTCTTTTGGATGATATATTTAGAAATCCTATTAGCTGGAGAGATCAACATTCTTATCTGAATTTCCAGGATGCTGTAACATGCAAAATTAGAGCAGCTCTCTTAAGTGGGTCAATTATCACTACTGCACTTACAGCAGCTTTTCCCCTCCCTCCCTGCAGCATCCATAATGGGCATCTAGCACAAGGATTTAAACAGTCAGATGTTGAGCTGACACACACCACAATGCAAAAGTTCCCTTCCCCTTTTATATTTTCCGAATCTTAATGGAACAAAGGAAATCACCCAAGTACAGAATCTCCACATTAAAATTGCAGTCTCCCAGCAGAAAGCCTCAATGACTTCCAGAACAGGGCACCCCGCAGGATAATTCCAGTCAGCAATCACGCTCGCTGTTTTCCTGCCACATCTGAGTCAGGCACAAGTAAGGTTTATGGTTTTCCCCTCCAAGGGAAAAGAGGAGAACCTGAGGGCCACTAACAATGTCCCCAGCCCTGTCCCCCAGGGGGCAAGGCCACACAACCAGTTTGAAAGGCTTCAGGTTATTTTCTCCTCAAGAAGGAATTCTCTTTAAAAACACTGCAAACCACCAGACACAAGTGGAGCAATTCAAGTACCCAGCACCACTTCAGACACTATGAAGACATCCAGAGGACCTAGGGAAACACAGGCTCTCCTGCAACACAGCTGGAGGCCAGGTGAGGTAACTGAGAGGCTCCTCCTGCCTCACTGTCCCACTGCTGCCCATCCATGAGCAGCCCTGGCAGTAAGGGGATGCAGCAGGAAAGAGGACAGAGCTACACAGTGGAATACAGAACATCAATGAGCACATGGAAAGGAAAATTTGACTTTCCCATCAACTGGAAAAATGAAACACGTCATTCTCGCAGCACCACACTTTATACATATCTCTTTATAGGGAAAAAACGTGAGGCAGCACTGCAAGTGAAAGGTGATATGATTCTCCTTCATTCCATGGAAAAGCAGACTGGATATGCAGCTTCAGGTCATGAGCCTTGCTGCTGAAATTCACCAGGTCCAGCCCTGGCTGGAGGAGAGGATGATGGGGAGAAATTAAGGTGCAGAAATTAAATTTCTGTTGCTGTCCCTGGCTGCCCTCTTCCTTACATCTCCAGCATTTTCTCCTGTGGTACCAAATAGGAATGATCACACAAGCCAAGCATTACCAAACACCTAACTCTTTGGAAATATATGCAAATGACATGGAGCAACAACAGTCACACCCTATTTAAGGCAGCAATTTTTTCTTAACAGATGAAGCTCTTCCAGCTAAAATCCATCCACTCAAAACCACAGCAATTTTAAAACTTCATTTTGAAATTAAGTGAACAAGGCTTTTGCAAGCCTTCAAGTCCAAGCAAATGCTTCATTAGGAAACATTTCTTTACCAAGAATGTGGTCAAAAATTGGAACAGGCTTCCTAGAGAGGTGGTTGATGCCCCCAGCCTGTGTTTAAGATGCATTTGGAAAATGCCCTTAACAACACGCTGTAACTTTTGGTCAGCCCTGAACTGGTCAAGCAGTTAGACTGGATAATCATTGTAGGTCCGTTCCATTTTCTTCAACTTACTATGAAGAAAGATCTTGGCATCTTTTACCACACAGTGAAATGAATTAATTTGCCTCAGTAAGTATTATATGCATTTTAACTGTGCAATTTAAAATCCATTTTTATTCTCTTATGTCCTCGTCACACTCCATACTTGAACAAAACACATTTTCAATGCAACAGCAGTTAATAAAGAAAAGTAAAGGTCAGTTACTAAAAAGAAAGTCCTTAACCAGAGAGAAATAGAAACTGGTTTTATTAACCTCTCTAACCACAGCTTTACATTTTTTTTTATTAAAGCCTAATTTCAAAAGTTAACTTTTTAATCAGGAACACTAGGGCCTGCTGGCTCCAGGAAGTTTTAGTAGAGGTCAAAGATTGCTGGAGATCTAATTCTTCATTTCTAATAAAGAAGGAAGTCTTGCCCTTTTCCTTGCAAAGACAGACCTTGAAGTGTTAGTAGAGAAACAAAGAATGTATCCATCAAAGGTTCTCATGGCGAGGCTATACAAAGCTTCCCAAGACAGCATGGCAGCTGACAGAGCTGCTAATGCTCAAGAGGGAATTAGCTGAACTCTTCTTGAAAGACCAACATGGCAGAAAAGCCCAGTAGCTGCTGCCTAACCAAGGATTAAAGAGACCAGTTCCCCATTCCATCACAGATTTTCTGGGTAACTCTGAACGTGTCACTTAGCCTTAGTTCTGCACCTGGAAATGAAGATAAATACTCTCAACTTCCCTTACTGTGACATGAAAATAAACTCATTAAACCAGGAGACTTTCAAATAGCTTCGCAATAAAGTACAAGTAGTGCAGACAGATAGGAAATAACAAAGTGCTGCCCCATTCAGATGCCCAGTTTTTTCCCAAACCCTTCTTGCCTGCTGGGATCTGGCAATGCCTTCGTGATCTCCCCTGAAACAAAAGGGAGGTTCACAGGGCAGAGGAAGCTGGGGAGGAAAAGCTCCTTATGCTTTCCCACCCAGCTCAAGTTTACATCTGAAAGACTTCAAGGCACCAAACGTTCTCCTGACAGCCTTCTGCTCCCAACGCCCAAATTTAAGAGGTTATTTTTCTTAAACATTTATCAGAAATATTCTTTTGCAAACAGCTCAGGAGAGAGGCCTTGGGCTGACCCTGGGAGGATCCCACCTCTGTCCTCTGACCAAAAAAAGCCACCAAAGACCCCCTGAATGACTCAACCCCAGTCTCAAAGGCTGCCCAGCTCAGAGAGACCCCCAGCATTGAGACTGATCAGGTTTACTGGAGGGAGAAAAACCTGCCCTGAATTTACTTCCAGAGGCAAACAGAGGGATATTTACACAAGATAGCTGGTGAGGGAACTTTGCAGGGACTGCTATCATGTGGAAAAGGTTTTATTTACTATGCTCTGACAAGACAGGATTTGGTTTACAACTAAGGGTGCATTTTTCAGAGCTTCAAAGGAAAAGAATAAATAAAATAAAAAAGGTGCATGTGTGTGGGATAGAAGACATTTACCATGTAAAATGTTGCTACAAAAGACCCCAGGTGGTGGCATTGGAAAATATTACACAAAATAGTGGACAGTTATACAGTTTTTCTAACCATTGTGTACAGTAACAAACAGAATGAAATGTTCCTTGATTGAAACAAACTGATATCCCACCTGGAAAATGCTGGCCAGGCTGTCATTGTTCCTGAGTGACCCCGGGGCAGCCATGGGTTACAGCTGAGCCCATAAGTCACTCAAACACCCTGCCTGGCTCTTCCCAAGTTCTCTCTCTCGGGGACCAGCTAAAGCACCCTTTGTTTCCATTCAAACATGTGTAGGGGTGGAAAAGCTGTTCAAAACATTAAAGAGAAACAACTGAGGACTGTTACTATTCCAAGAAACAAATTAAAAGCCAGAGTCTGAACTGCCCAGAGCGCTGGCAGTGCCAGACAAAGTCAGACGTCACTGGAAACGCTCAGCATCCCTCAGTCCCTGGGAGGGACAACAGGTCCCATCACACCTGAGGGTTTAAAAATCACTGTCTCCTTCAGATGTATTCTTTGCATTCTATCTTTACTTCTATAGACACATTTTATAAAGAGAATAATAAAGTTTTTATAGGCAACTCATCAGAAGCATGAAACACCTCCCAAATCCAGCTAATAGTTAGCAAGCTGTTTTCCCTGGAAAACATTAACACTGACAAGCAATAAAGGAAGGCAAATGAAAAGCTATGCCAAAGTGGCTGCATTGTGGGGGTTTGTGTCACATAACCTAATAAAAACCATAATGGAAAATCAATTCACATGTCAAATAATACACATAAAACTTTCCAAAGGATTACAAATAAAAGCTGCTCTCCAGATAAATAAACTTGTATTTTCTCCTGAAGTTCTAGAACTATTTTTGACATCAAAAAAAATTGGGTTACCAGAATATTTTGCATTTTTGCATTAATTAAATAATGCTTAAGAACCAAGGAGAACATAATGTTTTCCTATTGCAGGCTGAGGTTTATTCAGGCATAATTCAGACTGCACCAGTAGACTTGGCTACAATATTCCTCACATTTTCACAGAGCCTGGCTGGCGACATGTACATTATGAAAAAAAGAAGAATAAGCAGATAACCATGTCAGATAAATACATTCCACTCCCTCCAACTGAATTTGCAGACACAATTAAATTCTCTTTTCCCTCTCCAAATGCTTCCCACTCCTTTAGTTCTGCCACAAGAACACAACGTTTCTTGTCACTTCAGTCCATTACTACATCTCCCTGTACCTCCCCAGGCCTTTTTGCTTCTTCTACCACAAAACTTTTTAAGAAACATGATGTCTTCTACTGCTAACAGACTATTCTGTTCCCAGGTAACATCTCTTGCCTCCACAACTCCCGAGTTGCTCAGGTAACTCATTTGGGTCACCCAAAATCAGTGAGCTGTCTCTCAGCTCTGAGGATGCTGCTGCCCTTCACTACTTCTTCCATGTCACCTCTTTCCTCTAAAATACATTCACCAATCTTTGGCCTTTAACTCCTTTTCTAAATTTCTCCCACATTTCTTTGTTAGACCTCTAAAACAAACACAATGACAATGAATGCTTTAAACTCAGGAACTCTATTGAGCAGTGTATACAAATATTGAAGTGTTACAAATACTGCATGTCCTTTGTACAGCATTATTCAGTGTATTACTCCTCTTCCCAAGCTCTTCTCAGCACCTCCTCCAGAAGATCAAAACCAATGGCCAGTTTATTACCCTGAACATGCATTTTAATTCTTGTTAAAGCACTTTGTCCCATGGCCATCCTCTCTACACATGCTCTTGGCCCCTCTGCTCCAAAGGGAACACCCCCAGTGCTGCCTCCTGTAGCACATCTGTACTGCCAGATTTAAACTGGGAACAAGTATAACATGCTGATCATCATAATTAATCTGCAGAGCCTTGAACCTGATTCTAATTTCAAAGGTCAGCAACAAAACCACAGTGGCACACAGGCAGAAGCTGAATGAACTTCTCGTCTCAAGGTGACAATGATTAAAATCTTAATATCAGCTACAAAATTAAGTTTATCTAATGGATTTTTTAAAAAATAAACACTAAAATTATTGAGCCATATGCACAACAACTTTTTAATTCCCAGGTAGCACAGTAACTGTGCAAATGAGGGTGGAGTACTTCGTGCTATTGATATAGAAAGACAGAGCTTGTCTTTGCAGTTTTATTCATACTTTACTCCTAGTATTTAATGTGAAGTATCACACAGGATATTATCTCCATTTAACAAAGAAAGCTGGGAAATTCATTTAGGTATTTATGAAGTGTCAACCAGACCAGTACATCTTGCAGATAACTGAGATACATGCTGAAATACTTTAAAGAAGGTTAAAAAACAAATAAATTATTTTAGCTTTATTTGTTTGCTACATGTTAGCCACACTTGCTGCACAGATGGCTATACCTATCTGCCTCTTACAGCCTGCATTTCCTCAAATGCTTTTTATCACTATCAGTGGGTAAAAATCGATTTGCATGTTACAGCTGGGTTATCATTCAGAAGTATCAAATAACAACTGTAAATTAATTACTCTAAACATGTGACATGAGCATAAATGTAACATAGAATCATAAAAAGGATCTTAAAGATCATTTATTTTCAACACCCCTGCTGTGGGCAGGGACACCTTCCACCAGACCAGGTTGTTTAGAGCCCACTCCAGCCTGGCCTGGAACACTGCCAGGGATGGGGCAGCCACAGCTTCTCTGAGCAGCCTGTGCCAGGGCCTCACCACCCTCACAGGAAAGAATTTCTTAATAGCTAATCTAATCCCACCCTCTTTCAGGTAGTTACCTGGAAGATATATTACCAAAATGTTGGTAACAGCTTAAAATCAACACTGTCTTTATGGCAATGATAGAGTGCTCCTGTTCAAAGTTCACACGGAGACTTTACAGTAGGAAAGACCAGTGCAATAGGAAAGCCTGCCTTTTAATTCCATTATTCCCGCAAAACCACAGTTTTTAAACGTGCAAATACAATAACACAATCAGAAAGCACTGCTTTTAGAATACTGAATATAGTTTCTGAAACTGCAAAAAAAAATTAATCACAATCTTAAAAGGAAAGCTAAATGTTCAACTGCCAAAATATAGAATAAGAGCAGCAATCTAGAAAAAGCATCAAATCAAATAGAATACTGAAGATGTGGACATACTATTTTAAAGTAGAAAAGAACTAAAAAACCACAGAATTGTACAATGATAAAATGATAGAATGCTTTGAGGGTTGGAAGGGGCCTTAATATACATCCAGTTCCAATCTCCCTGCTGTGGGCAGAGACACCTTTCACTAGACCAGGTTGCTCAGAGCCCCAGCAACAGGACGGATTGTTTGATACTAAACTCTGAATTCCAGCAACTGAAACACAACATGAAAGAAACAAAAATATATAAAACAAATCAATTTGGATGCTGATCAGTATTTAAAGCTTATGTGGATTTTAATGAAGTTCCTCAAGACAAAAACAGGGATGGTAAAGCAGGGAGTACTCACGCAGACATCTGTCCTGTGTACACCTCCAGCCACCGATTTCCTATATGATTTTGAGCAGATTTCAGAATTTACCAAACATCTTTCTTTTTTTTAGAACTAAAACAGGAGTGATACTGTCCTTCCTTCAAGTATTAAAAGAAGGAAATCCAAATATGTGGGTGGAAAACCCATCGGAACTCTAATCTGTTCTTTGATGCTGACACTGCAGGAGGTTTGGGGTTAACTATCATTTGCTTTAAAAGAGAAAAACAAAATAAACAAAAAAAACCTCCACAAATAACAAACTCTAGCAAAGCACAGGGGAAGTGCAATTTTATACTTGAAGAAAATGTTGTGAAAGAAGAAATTCAGAGTTCTTGATGAGAGGCACAGTGCCATTTATAGCATGAAATACCAAGTGTTGTGCATTCAGAAAGGGAACAAATTTACTTGGACCACAGGAAACACTCCTATTCACTTCACTGTATAAAACCAGCAATGATCAAGTTAGCTCTTAAACACTTACCTTCTCACATTTTGAAACAAGGTCTAACAGGGATAGTTGACTTGCTAAGAGCGTGGGTTTTATTTATTTATATTTTGTAACAGTGAAAGGATACGAGGAGTTCCTTCTGTCCGACACACCAGGTAGAGACAGGCAGCAATGACGTGGGTCATCTTTCTGCCCCGGGTTAGATGTTTGCCCACAGCCATCTTGAAAAAATTAAAGGCAGTATCCAGACAATGTTGATTGAGTTGAAGCTGGTTTCCCAAGTGATGAATCTGACGTTTCCCTGGAAAAATTAACAAGGAAAAGAAAAGTTTAACAACTATGCAGGTAATGTGCTTTCAGGTTGGGGGCTTTTAGTGTTGGGGACTTTCCTAAAGACAAAATTAAGGAGGTCGATTTTGGATTTCATCTCTTTGTGAAATACAATGACCTCTCAAGTTTCAGGAACTATTTGGCCTCAGCTCCTCAGGACAAAAAAAAAAAAAAAAAACAAAAAAAAGCCTTGTTTTGGACTGCTGAAATTGAAACACATGCAATGAATGAGCTCTGGAAAACTCAGCCACAAACATCAGCCCCACAGAGGATCCAAGCCATAGCCAAGACTTCTCAGAGGAAAGATTATGCCCCTCTCCCTTAACACCATTTGCCAATTAGCACTTGATTAGCTGTAGCCAAAGAACAGAGGTCATGATGTGTTTGACACTGATGTGCAAACAGAGAAGACATTTTGCTGCAGCTCTCCAAGAAGTGATGGAGTTTGCTGTTCCTCTGACCACAAACAAAGTCCACAAGGAAAGCAGCTCTGCTCCTGCCTTGCCCATGATCCCAATGATGGGAGGCGCTTCCTTCCTCCACTTTCGCATCCCAGCCTTCACTTGAGGCTTGTCTGCCAGACTACTTAGATTAGCTTGTGGCTTCAGGAAACAAATGTGCCTTCACCCTTAAATAAAACAATAAAAAGGAAAAAAAAAGTGTGTTTCGGATGATTCATGGCAGGAAGTGGTCCAGCTGCTGGGACAGATGCGGGAAGCAAGGTCCAACCCGTCCCCACAGCTCCAGCTTCAGAAGGATGTGCCGAAAAGACAGCTTAAGAAAGAGATGGGGGGAAGTCACAAGGAAAACAGAGCACTCAAGTTCCTCAGCATACAGGGTCAGACAGCACATCAAGAAAAATCCTTTAATTCAATGTGCCGGGCAGATGTTTCCAGCACATGCCTTTACAGGAAACACTCATCTGTTCCCTTCAGAGATGTCATGAGCAGCTAGTGGAAGGGGCACAAAGGTGCTGCCGTGTCCACCACTGCTCACAGGAAGCAATGCTTCCCAGAACACCACCAGCTCCTGCACAGACCATACATCTTCATTTTATGCAAATCCCTACATCATCATCACTAATAACATGGTAAAAATGCTTCACCTCTGAACAACCCTTTGCCAAAGATGCTGGCTTTGACAAGAAGTGACTCCAGCCAGGCAGCTGGGGTCAGCAGGACTCCAGCCAAACAGGAGCTGCCACAAAGCAGCAGCTTCTCCTTCCTGCACACGTGGAAATTGTTGCACTCACCACAAGATATCCTTTAAGGCACGTTGGTCAGCCAGGTGTAACACATTTGGATGAACAAGAGCAGAGGAAGGACACACCACTGTCCATGGGAGGTGTGGGCACGTTAAGCTACTCAAGGATAATCCAAAGCCCACGAGGTTAATAATTTTTCCACTGCCATCAGCACGCCCTGCACTGGCACTCATCTGCCTCAAATAAAAATACCACATCTTTTCAAAATTCAGGTACTAACTAGCACCCAGCCTTTCCAGAATTTTATTTCACACTTAACAGCTTATTTCTTTGGTCCCTAAGAAAGAATCAGTTTATGCTCATTTGGGGGGGAAAAAATGCACTTGAGTACTAAAAACTCATTTTGCAGTGGCAGCAAAGCAGCTTCCCTTCAAAAACAAAGAACATACTAAAAGAGGAAAAAAAAAGAATAACACAGAGGAAGATACTTGAAATTAATTTCTTTCATAAGCTATTTTCACCACTGAGCTGGTCCCATCCCCAAGCTACCATTAATATTCTGAGTATTTAACCTTTTCCTAATTTCAAATGTTGAAATATAATTAATTCATCATAATCTATCCTAAGCAAACAGTATGCTTGTTTGAGTAATATATGCATTTTTAGCTGAGTTCTTCATCCACCATCAATATTTTAAAGCAGAATTACTTTAGGGGTGACCAGTCATTGTCTACTGAAAAAATATCAAAGAGATCTAAGAGAAAGGCACTTGTCTACTTAGGAAAGGCTATTTCTCTGAATATTTCAGTCAGCCTTCATCAGACCAGAGAAGGTTTTAATTCTGTGTGCTAGGACTCCATCAAGCTGCTCTGTGGTATTATATCAGTCATACAGTTTGTGGCAAAACAAGACAAATGTTACACTGCTGCTCATCCCCAAAATGAACAACTTAATTCAGGACAAGAATCATCCTAGAAATTATGTGTATCTTGATGACTAACTTGGCTTTGTCCTTATTTGTGAGAAGAGAAAAAGAAATGTACTTTGCTTACAGCATCATCTAAGATAAACATTTACATTCTGTAACCAGTCTCCTATTTACTAAAGAAAGATCAAAAGCTTTGTAGTTTCCCCATCACCACCTCCACCCCTTGAATTTAACATGACAACAAAATTCTATTTTTCTGGTATCTTATGTAACATTAAGAAAAAAATAGCTGGAAAAGTTAGCATTAGCAATCGCACTTCTAGATTTCTCCACAGGGAACTTCAAGATACCTTGTACTCCTTCTGGTTCCTTCCCAGATTCAAGAAGATACTTCACAGAGTCCAAGAAAAGGCAGATATCAGCTAGATGGCTGTCACCCCAGTACTGCAGGACACAACCAAACCATTGTAGAGTGCCCTCACCCCAGTCAGATGACAACCAAAAGTATGTCATTTTGTGACTTCCAACCTTTGCTGCCTAGCTCACCAATCTGACATTTCCAGAGCTGAAAAACTCATCTCCATAGTATTTTATTTAACTATAAATACAGTGATTCAATCTGTTGGTATCTGAAGAGCAGATGTTCATACACAGAGAAATTGGGCTTAAGAAAACAACTGATCAAAATAAATCCTCCATCCAATGCTCCAGTTACTGCTGACAAACAACAAAAGAGTCCAAATAGTCATTCATGCTGCCAGTCCACGACATGAGAAATCCTCAAAAGTGAGCAGTGGCAGCCACAAGCCTCACTGAGCATTAGGACACTTCTCCCCCAGCAACAGGGTCAGTGCAGGAGGAGCTGCCGAGCAGCTGCAAGCCCCAGGGCTGGGAGGATGAGCAACTCCCTGCAGCAGACCTACAGCACTGCACTATGAGGAGCAGCCCTTGAACGTCCTCCCACTCCCACTAGCTGGGTGGCATTTTTAGAACCTTGCATTTGCTGTTTCCCTCCTGTCTCCATCTCTGCTCTTCACTCAGCTCTCACAGCTGGCAATGCCTGCACTGGCAGTCTCACCATATGGTTCCCAAGAGATGGTCCAGCCAGCTGCAAGGATGCAACAAGCCTGAGCATCTGAGGATCTCAGCCCAAACACTGGGAATATCCAACAATGCAATGCAATTTTTTAGCAATCTGTCCCAGTCAGTATTCACCAGATTCCACACAAACTCCAATGAACTGAGATTCTCTACTGGATGGAAAAGAACTGATACACCTTTAAACCCTGCTGTGCCCTGGGTTATAGAACACTCAGGACAACAGTTTCCCTATTTCCTTATACATTTTATCCAGTAGGACAGCTTTTTAAAAAGTTTCAATGCGACTCTGCTCTAAAAACCTGCAGCTACTATCTCAGGACAATAAAGGAATATCATCATGTGGAACAGTCAGAATTAAGTATTGCATTTTTTTCTGCATTGCTATGCAGAAGCACAAGTTATAACCCAAAACATACAGGGGTAAAACAAGTCTCTTAGTAGGTGCATCTTTTATTAGTAACTTGCAATAGGCATTGTCTCTTTTGGGCCTTACAGGTTTTTGACAGATGCTGGGATTCTTTTTTTAGACCACAATAGCACCTTTGAGGTCAAAGCTTACACTTCATGCTGCCCTTGCAATTTAGTGATGGCAAGAAAATTGGTATCTGAGTACCTTTGGGAGAAGGGCAGGGAACATTGTCTTTTTAAAAAGGCAAGACAAGCCCAACAGCAAGGTTTCAAAGGTTTTCCTCCCCCTTCCCTCACCAGTAAAACAGTAATAAATTTGCCTTTAAAGAGCAAAAGAACAAAAGTCTACATCTACAGAAATTTTGCGACGCACGGAGCACACACCACGCAGTTCCCATTTATTTCTCAAAGGCTCATCATACCATCGGGGTGGAGGGGGAGGCAGGGGGAGAAATGAGAGAAAGAGAGAAGTTTGCACTTCTGTAATCAACACACAAAATCAAGTTCCCAGGCTACCAAGCAGTAAAGTTTATCACGCTCCTGAATCTGCAGCAAAAAACAAAAGGCCCTTTTCAGCTTTTAGTTCCAAGCCTACTAAATAAAAAGTGTTTCTACCCATCTATTCCCAGCATGCTGAAAGGAACACCATCATCTTCTCATCCAATGCCAACCTCAATGCTTTGAACTGGCACAGCAGACCTGAAGTGACAAGTTCAGATAGGACCACTGAACGCTACTATCCTTTTATTTCAGATAATTTCCATTCTTTTGACAGAGGAAACAGTGGTTACTACAAAACAAAATGTGTAGGCCAGAAATCACTGTCAAAAAAATAAATTTGTAGAGTATCTTGATAATATTAAATGCTTACACAAGAGGCAGTTGAAAGCAAAACTGCAGCTTAAGTTATAATAGAAGCAAAATAGGAAAAGAGGGAAAATCAGACATATTCTTTACAAGCAATTTTCTTTCTTTTATGATCTTGTTACTACAGAAACATCTTGTTCTCTTCCCCTATGGAAGAGGAATCATACCTTTTTTTGGATCCTTAAAAGTCAGTAATGTCAAGCAGCTACAGCTCTACATTACTCTTATCTGGCTTCTGCCTGCTCATCTGCAGCCTTTCCTTCAGTCTGACAGAGGCTGTGACACTGCTATTTCATAGTACTTGTCAGGACGAAGCATAAGTTTCTAGGGAAATAACAGGCAGTACAAAGCCAGAGCTTAAGTGAATTGTTATTACGATACTAAACTGCATCATCAAATCCAGGCACGTGGCTTTCCCCCCTTTCTGCAATTTGCTCAATGGGCCCTGGAAACTAGAGCTACCTGAATCAGGGAATGGAGTCATGTTAACAGCACTAATCCTTCTTTTGCAAAAAGGATTGTTATGGTAACAAACACTAGATTCTATTAAAGGAAACATTTTGGATGGTTTTCGCTTGCGTATTCATTTCCAGCATTTGAATTACTTTACCGACTGAATTTATGTGCAGATTTTGTTCTGCATTTGGGTTTTCATTCCTTTTCTTTCTTTGAAAAGGCTCCTCAAAAGAAGTCCAAAAAAAAGGGAAGAAAGAGCAGTTTTTATGTGTGAGCATCCCTGCATGCTTTGTCACATCTTTCAATTTCAGCAATTCCCAGCTCAAAGCCTGAATGAATTTCCTGCTCTTTGCTCTATGCCAGGCTTCTATGTTATTTGTATTACAAATCACTAAAACAAACAAACAAAGGCACAACAGGGAAAGTCCAGGACTATCAGAGGGGCTACACTCACGAAGGCTGGTCCCAGCAGCTTAATCAAGGGTAGAGTCCTGTGATCAAAGACAAGAAAACACTGCAAGCCCAAGCGATGGGGGGAGGCAGGGAGGGAAGTGAGGCGATGGCTGCAGCGGTCACACTGAGCATTTCCAGCCACACGCACAATACTGGGAGCGAGGAACAGATTTATCCCTGTGAGCCTGTAAGGAAAAAGGCCAACGAGCAGTAAAAGTAGCAGCACAGCAGGACATTGCAGCAGTGCTGACCCAGCACAATAACAAGTTTAATTTTATCAAGGTTAGCTAAGAGTTATTCCCAGTAACACCTAATTGCCCGTGAGGAAAGTGATGACCATGCTGGCCTCATGCCCATTCTCTGTCTAACTTGAGCTGAGCTCCAAATCCCCATCTTGCCATCTGGTTGTGGGTGCACCCCACACCCCCAAACCCAGGCTCTTCCACACAAGAACTCCCCAGTTCCTCTACGGGATGTGGCAGTCCCCAGGCTGAGCAACCTGGAGCCTGTGAACACTTGGCCCCACTCCGACTGATGCCTCCCCAGTGTCAGTGTCACCTGCCAGACCTGCTTCAGGGACTGCCCAAGGGTACACTCTGTTCCTGTTATCTCAGCAGAATAAAACAGCTCCTGGCCCTTTCCCTGTGATATTTCACCAGCTGTGCCAGCAAAGCTGTTTGTGGCAATGGACAGAAAACCAAACCAGTAAACCGATCCATGTTAAAAATAACCTTGTGAAATGAAAGACTTAATCCAGACCTGTTTACCGAAGGATTGATGCCTCCTCTTTATCTTCATAGGTCCAGACCGAGCCTATCTCAGTGCAGAGACCTGTATTCAATTTCTGTGCCCACTGACAACAATCCAACCCATCCATTTTGCCTCCCATGAGAGCACCCCATCTACCAGCTGCAGGTCCCCTCTGTCTTGGTGAAGCCCTTCCAGAGCATGTCAAAGGCTCATTCACTCATTCAGCTAAAGAGAACAACCATGCATCTTTAAGATTAATGGCTCAAAAATTCAGATAGTGGTCACTGCTGCAACCACTTTTTAAATATTTGATACTAAGCTACTTTCACCTAGAAAATTTGCCGTTAACATCTCTTCTCAGCACTTACCTGTACTTCTTTAAGTATTCATTCCCTCCAAAATTGGCCCTTGTATTCCATTAATGCCAAAGAAAGCCTGCAAAGCGCCCACATAACTTCTCCCACCCCCTCCTCAGGCACGTTTTCCATTCCCTGACCCTAGGATACCACTCCCACATGGACAGCCTCTTTGCATATACAGCAACTGGCCATTTGAATTAATTTGTCTTACCCACTCGGAAAAATCTGGCATCACAAGTGGTTCCTCTGATTTTCTGCATTCACTTCCTGGAATTCTGCTTCCCTCACAGGTGGCACTTCTGCTGCTGTCATTTCATTCCCATTATCCATCTAACTGCTACCCACACTTCAACAACAAACTAGAAGCCATACAGTTGATGCAGGGGCTGCACTTAACCTATTGCTTATCTTGCCCATCATCCTCAAGACAGCAGCTTGCTCGTTTTTCAGCCCTGCCTAATTATTCTTTTTAGCACAGCTAAAGAACTGCTTGCTCATAATGTCCTTACTGAACTTCACTTATGTTGTCACGTTGGACAACCATAGTCAATACTGACATTTAAAAAAAAAAAAAACAAAAGCAAGAAAATCCTAACAAAACCCTAATCTGTTGATTCACCAGCATTGAAGGAATTGGATCACGACTGTTTTAAGTGAAGCTAAAGCCCAAGCTGTTCCTGCAGACAGCATTCCCACCTCCTCCATGACATTTACATGACCACACACTGATACAGATGAGAGAATGTGCTGTGCTGAAAATCAACCCAAACAACAAAGAAAGCTGAATCTTCATTTGGACCAGTTCCCTCATGTAACTCAACAAGCAGCCTCCCAAGCTCTAACAGCAGCAGAATGTGGCTGGGGCGAGGAGAATTGCTGTCAGCAGCCACATACACGTGGATCAACTTAAAGCAAATGTGAGACTGCAGCCTAAATGGGTCAAAGAGAAAAGTACACACTATCCCTACACTTCCTCCTGCTTCCCTGCTACTGCTCCCAGCCCTCCCTGCTCCTCCTGTACAAAGGAACTTACACAAAAGTCTGACTTACCACAGTTTAAACAAATGCTATCGTGCTCATTAGTTATTTGTCTATTAGAATGCTCCAGGTTGTCTCAGATTAATTTTGGAAGAAAGCAAATATGGGCTTTTTTATATCCAAAAGTTTAGCTAACTGAATTTTTTTTACTCGCAGAAGATTTGCAGCTGTTTCAAAGTTGAAACAGCTGGAAAGCTGCACTACTGGCAAGAACTGTGAGCACATGTATGATTAATGTAGCATAACCCTTACCTGTCTCACATTAAGGGAATTGGAAAGAAAAATTTAAAATACCAAGAACTTTGAGATAGCGGTAGCTTTTAGACATTCAAGATTTCCTTCTGAAAGCACCACCAGTTAGGACTTGCGTTAATCTTCCTCTGTATTGTTTGGACAGCGATTTTTTTGTTTTTAAATTATATTTTAAATGACAGTTATTCTTAGAGATTTTTCTGTATCTATATACATACAAAGCTTTTTCCCTGCACTTATCAATTACCAGTAGTTACTCTTGTCACAACAAGAAATGGAACATTTCTGCTGTCACACAGCATTACTGCTGATCCAAGCACTGCCTTCAACCACCCAAAATCACTTCTACACCACTGCAAGAAAAAAAAAAAGAAAAATATTGCTCTTGACATAATCTGACAGTTTTGAAAAGATCACTTTTTAAAAGTTTTAAAAACCTGCAATTCTAGCATTAAGAGAAAGATAGAAGTTATTTCATACTTTTACAAAGCAAAAAGCATTTAACTAACAAGCAACTGTCATCAATCTACACAGCTAGAAAAATTCATGAATACAGCACAATACAGGAAAAAAAATTCCACTGCCTATTGGTAAAAGTTATCAAAATCTTTAAAACAAAACAAAAAATGAAGACTGAACACAAAGGGATCCATTGCTGCAGTGGAAAACTTTGCAGATGCGAGCAGCATATAAATCAGTGCAGTGTTATCTGCTCGCTGACAGCCAGTTCTCCTGCCTTCCCTGCAGATCAGGGCTTTCACAAGGCAAAGAAGAGTGAAAGCTGACAGGAGCCATTTTTCAGCCTTGCAAACACCATGGAAGCAGACAGCAGCCCCAGGAGTCGAGGTGCTTTGCATGGACGAGGAGGATGCAGGAGCTGATGGTATGCCCTGGCCAGAACTGCCACTGAGACCAAGGGACAGGGACAGGAGCAGAAGTAATTGAGTTTCCACAGCTGAACAATTACCACTTCCCAGCTGCACTGCAGCAACCATTAGATAAGGTCACACATACTAAGATTGTTTAAAAAAAACCCCCAAAACAACCTTCCTGTTTAATCCATATTCCGTGCTACAAAAGCCAGTCCAGCCTTTCCCTTTTCCTGCCAAGAGGCCCCTGCATACCCCTGTGAACCTTCCCTACTTTCCTTGTCCACCTTTAACGCTCACCTTTTATAACATGTCTGAGAATTTACTTGTCCTCAGACACATGCAGAACAATTTTCCTCTCCTAGAGTTCAGCCCTGCTCCTCTGCACACTAGTTGTTCTGTCAAAATACAACTGTTAGTGGTAAGTTATTTCCACTTTCCATCATCCAACTGTGCAGGCAGGAAGGACCTTACAGACAGACTAATACCCACTCTGCTCTCAGCCTCTACTTAAGGCTGCTGCTGCATCCTCAGGACCCCAGAGCTACTTTGGGGCTCTGATTTTTGTTGTGGGGGTTCATTTTTTAGGCTTTGGGGTTTTCTTTCCTTTTCCTTGCCCTCTAATTCCGCATACAAATCTAACAAAGGGCATTCTCTCCACATCCAGACGCGACCCAATTGGCAGTCAAAGAAGATTACGCAGTCATTTCCAAAGCAAAAATTTCATAAATATCAACTAATTGGCAAGTTTCTTAAATCATCTAAAAAGATGGAAATACAGTGAGAAGGCACCAAGGTAAAAAGGATGCAGAGAGAAGTAGTTGAGGGGGTGAAGAAAAAGAGGGAGTTATTAGAGATATCAAAGGGATAAGAGATAAAACATGATCTAAAAATGGAAGCAGAATGAAGAACTGAAATCAAGCTGGGAAAGGCACCAGAGCGGTTACAAAGGCAAGAAAAACTGTATTAGGTTAATACTTATTTAAGGTATTTTTATATGAGGCTGACGAGTGGTCACATACTTATTCCTTTATACAGAAGGGATAAGAAACCTGGCAGTTAGGTAAGACAGCATCAATCTTTATCCAGGCTGCAGCTAAAGAATTAAATTCTGCCCTTAGCTTGTCCCTGGCAGCTGAGTCCATCAGCTACAGCATTCATGCAAGCAGTGTGATTCTGCAGGGGCTGCTCTCCTTTAGCAACACAAATGGCCTATTTAGATCAAAGCTACAGCTGCCCCTGGTAATTGCACCTCTGTACTGCCCAGAGATGATGGAAGTACATTATGGACAGCGCTTCAGCCTCAACTTTGCATTTCCTTCCTTTTTAAGCTAAGCATAAGTGAAGGTTGCCACAAATCTCAGCTAAACCATGTAGTGAATCAGTGATGCCATTTATCAAGTCAGTCTCTTGTGGTATCTACTTCAGCCTGGAGTTGGAAAGAGATTTATGTTTAAAGAGAGAATGCACAAATTTCAGGAACAGCCTTGTATTTCTTTAAACAATAACATTTATATAAGTCAGATGTACAGACTGTTTCAGTAAAGAATTAAAACTACAATGCCATCTATATATTTCTAGAGAGCCAACATGGCCCTCTTAGAAAAATATTTGGCATATTTGAATAATATTTATCTCTATGTTTGTGATGCCTTCCATTTATATGAGGCTACTATTTATGTATAGGATGTCATACATCAACAATCGTTTGAGATGAGGAAATTCTCACTAGACTTTGTTCTCCTCTGGAGCCCTGATCACCCTAGAATAAAGATTGAGAGATAGGGGGTGGGTGTTTAAAGACCCAGAGATTGAACTTAGAACCTTCACCTAATTATCAGACATGATTTGTTAAGAGAAGAGCAGAAGATCACTAGATCTCTGGAAGATGAGGGAAGTGTAAGCCATAAATAGATACAAGCATGAGTTCATGCCTAAGGGCTAATAACATGAAATTAAAGGAAAATGTAAGCACTATGTTAACAGGACCTTAGAAAAAAACTCACTGGACCTCATAATAGTTTCCCAAGGGAACTGGTGGAAACTCCCACTGCTTGGAACATATGAATCCAGTAAGGGCAAAACACAGGAAAATTTCATTATATGGAATGATGCTGTATAAAAAAATGGGCTAAGATGATTTACTAGGTTAAAGGAAGTTCTTATGCTTTTGCAAAACTGTAACCTTTAAGAGAGAGTCTGCTTTGCATGACAGAATCATTCTGTATTCTGAGTTTACAGAACAAGGGGCAAAAAAATCCCTCCACCCTTTCCTCCCCTGACTCGTACAACAGCCTTCAGCCTGCTCAGTTTGACAGCAGAACAACACAGACCCACTGTCAGTCACACAGAATAGCCTGACCTGCACAGCAAAGATCCATCTACTCAAGTTTCTGCCTCTTAATTTTTTTTTCCAGTCACCACTCCGTTCTAGTTTTCCTATATTAAATATTTATTAAATATTAAACTGTATTAATTATTTATTAAATATTGTATTCAGCACATCCTACCAAAAAAAACCCAACCAAATCTCAACACTTGTTCATGCAACAAAATCTGAGACATTTTCTCTATACCAAATCCTTAGATACCAACTTCCTTTGCTCTTCTAGATGATCCACTTACCTCCTGCGTGCCAGTCCTTAGTAGTTAAAGAAAATTTTAGGTAAGCACTACTACATTTTTCTGTTCTTTATGTGCTGAACCTCAAAGATCAATTACAACAGGGGTTTTTCTGTGCAGTCTGATTCCAAGATAGGATGTGAGATCATCCATTAAACATACGTATCTAAGACGAGATGCATTATTAATTCCTTTTCCTCTAGGTAATATGGTATGGTGAAAAATAGCTACCACAGAACATACTGACTAAAGACTTAAACAGAAATCAGTGGATTTATGTGATGATTGCTATGCAGCAACCTAACAGATCTCATTAAAGGAGACATGGATTCTTCTCCCCTGATACTGTCACTGCTCCTACAGGATGCTCAACACAAGAAAGAGTATTGATTGCAACAAACCCCCAAAACAGTTCTGAGACCAGCTGAGAGAATGATCTATCTGAATTTAATATTGCCAGGGACTGACTACAGACAGGTGTAAATTTCATAGCATTTTTTTATAAGTGACAGTGTTTAGAATTTTTCTTTTTTTAAAGTAAGCTGATTATAAAACACAACCTGCCTCAAAGTTTCAATCAGGCAACTGCTGCAAACACCAAAATGAACTTTTTCTTTGACTTTGTGGAGCTGCAATCCAGGAAGCTGCCCTAAGGAATCGCTCAACATTAGCATAATTTTGAACCTAACTAACGTATTGCTTCGATACAGTCCACAGAGTAAATACTATTTACTGACCTATTTCAAGATCCACAAAAATAAACAAACACTTCAATCAACTGCCTGCCTCAGACCTGTTTATGCTACAAGCAGCTTCTCACTGACAGCCTCAGAAGTTCTACTCCTACATTAATCAACCTCAAGGACCATGTTTTCCCTCTGCAAAACAATTATAATCTGGCCCTTCCCACCTTTTGTATTTTACTCGAGTGTTATGAAAAGCAGACAGGCTGATGAAATTCTGCCTAGCTTATCTGGCTAGTAAGATAACCTTACATCCGTGTATCCATGTCCTGGCAGCTTCAACAGGAACAGGACACACAAAGTTCACATTTCTCTGTGGTCAGATGCCATCCTACTGCACTGTCCTACAACAAGAAGTATGGGTGCTGCTTTGTTTAATCCAGCTTTCATTATTTTAAGCACTTAACTCCTACTGAAAGCCATGCCCCTATGGACGGGAAGCTGAACTTGGCACAGCCAAACATTTCTGAGGGCCTCAAATCAGCTGTGGTTTTACCCTCTAGTAACAGTGCCTGTTACCATTTTGAAATCAGAGCACTCAAACTTTAACATCTTGTTGCAAGTGGCTGTTATTACGTTGTCTCCCTTTTATGCTTTCTACAGACTGAATCAGGAATGGCTATCTGACACAAGGATCCTTCTTAGCTTAAGAGTGAGTGCTTCTGGAGGAGATGGAAAACCACACACGATTCCCTGAGCTGAGCCACGGAGGCAGGTGACAGCCCTTGACTTCTGCTGCAAAACACAGAGGAGACAATTCATTCCAAATGTACCTTTTCAGGACCTTGATTTTTGTTTCCATGTGACTGCTTACACTCCCTTATCCTCTCCTTTATCTTCTGCTGAAGTTTTCTTAGGATATTGAATTTGGTATTTAATATTCAGTGCCACTGTAATCCCACAACTTGACTTTGCTGGGACAACAAATCAGTGTTTCTCAGAAATCCAAAACAACCGCAAAGCCTTTTTTCCCTCTATGTCAAAGACCTTGATCCACGTCAAGTTTCCTCTTCTTCTTAAAGCTAGAATCAAACACTGCAATGATCTCAGAATGAAATTTGTTGTACATGTCAGATCAAAAAGTAAAGAGCAGTGTTGGGGGAAACAAAACTACCCACACATGCAGTAGGAAAGCAGTCGAGTCAATGGCAAAAAGAGCATCTGAGCACCACTATAATCCTGCAAAATGAACATTTTTTTATATCCCCAGACCTATAATGGCATGCAAACTATCCTTGAGGAGACCATTGGCCATCAATGCATGGTGGGCTCACCGTGGACAGAGAACACAAAGGGACAGAAGTATGTTTATGATCCACAGGATGTCTAACAACTTTATTTTCACCAAAGCTACAGATACCCATTTGCTCTCAAGAAAGAAGTTGGCAGCAAGCAAGAGTTAACTTTTAGTATAGGGCCAGCTGGAATAACACAGACCACTCAGACAACAAACGTCACCTCACAAGCACCCTGGATTTGTTCCAAAAATCACTTGAAAAGTGGTATTCTTTCTTGACACACTCAAGGACTGATTCAGCTTGCACCAGAAGCAGTATTTTTTTTTCTAGTGCTTGTCAGGAACCATAGTTTCTAAATCTACTTTGAGATGCCTTTGAATAGTCTCAAGATACACATTTTCCCACAGCATCACTAAGCAACGCTGTAAATTATTTTCCTTGTATTAAGTTTAAAAACAAAGATTTCATGTAGCTAAATATGTCAGATTATTTCCCCACTTCCTACCTTCTAGAAAGAAGAAACATATAGATATGGAAATATTTTTTAAGGTGGAAAGGGACTGTATTTGCAAAGCTATTCACCCACATTAGTACTGCTATGAAATCACTTACAAGATTTCTGCTGACATTCAATAATTTTATTTCTAGCTATTTTCCCTGAGCTTTCACAATCGAGGAAGCAAGCAAACATAACACCTGCTTGGATTTGGCAAGCTGCATGGGGCTCAGGATAATAAGGCAACCCCTCAAAAATCTCCTAATTTATAGATTCTGATCTGTTGACAATAGGAGGACAGCTTCATCCTCACCTTTGAAAACGAGGATGAATTTGGATTAGCAAATTGTAAGGATTCATCTCACATTTAAAATGGAGGCTGGTAATTAGAGAGGAGTGAATGATAAATTAAGAGCTATTAGTGATTTACTGCATTTTCATATAAAGTCTGTTTTCCTCTCTTCACTCCACAGCAAATGTAGGGTAAAAGCAGGAGAGAGCACACAAAACCTCAGCCTGACTAGATTCAACTGGACCAGCTGGGCCTGTATTCTTCATCATTTTATTTTTGTAAGAGTATTTTCCCCAATCCTTCTTTGATTAGAAGAAGTCTACTTTTTTCTTTTGCAATGAATCAGGTAAAACAGCAGAGGATGAAGTTGTCAGGGACAGCTCAAAGGGGAAATCTAGCATTCCCCCATCCACCCCACCACCACCCCTTGCACCAGCTCCCAGTGCTCTTCAGATTTGGTGCTGAGACACACCCCAAGGAAAAAAGACAAACACTCAGTTTTCTACAGGCATCAGCCAGAGCAAGAAAGAGAAGTGAGACAAGCCTTGGCAAGAAGTGCAGCCTTGAGTGCAGCTCATCAGTAACACACAATTTCTCTGCTTTGTCTAAGATTATAGGAACATCATGGAATCGCAGAATGGTTTGGGTCGGAAGGAACCTCAAAGATCATCAAGCCTCAAGCCCATCCTGCCAGGGGCACAGACACTATCCCAGGTTGCTCCAAGCCCCATCCAGCCTGACCTTGAACACTTCCAGGGATGGGGCAGCCACAGCTTCTCCAAGCAGCATCAGCCAGTGTCTCACCACCCTCAAAGGGAAGAATTTCTTCCTAACATCTAATCTAAACCTTCCCTCCTTCAGCTTAAAGCCACTCCCCCTTGTCCTGTCCCTACAAGCCATGAGCAAAGACTTCCATCTCCTAATCGAGTTTTAAAATTGTCTTTTCCCATGCAGAAGGATTTCTATGCATCTGTCTGAGTTTGCAGGTATATGCACACATGCCCAACTGAACCAGAAATACATCAACTGGCTCTGTCAAACTCTGGAAATAAGTACCTGGATGACTTTTAAGGATGATCACCCATGCTTCAGCACCTGTGCTAACTCGTGAGAGTGTGGCAGGAAATGGCAATATTTATGTCTCCCTTTTAGACAAGATAATGTGATGCTTTCTAAAAAGGAAGGACACTGAAGGTGGCTTTGTCTCATACATCAATTTTGTAAGGACAGGACACAAGCAACCTCAAGTTCCTTAGTTCTATACTGTTATCAAAAAAACCCTCAAGCCTCAGACCAGACCTAATGACCAGTGTCTGCAGAGCAGCACATTCTCAGAAATTCATCCTAAATGGATGGACTACAAAGAAAAGTAGCAAACTCATGATTCCTACTCTAAAAATGCACAGAATGCTTTCCCTGAATACTGATTTATAAGAGCAATCAAATAGCCTATCTGAGGTACAGTGGAAATACTAATCAATACATTCTCTCTAAGGATTGACACCCATACAGGAGAAGGTGTAGGTGTAATTCCTGTACATCCTAAGTGATTCTATGAACCCAGCTCTGTGTATACCCCAGAAATGGAACTGTGATCCTAAACTGCTTTCTTAATATTATGCATTTCATAAAATACTACCCAAAACTACTATTAATCAACTGAGTGGTATTAGGGCACATAAAGGAAGAGTACACAGCTTTCATCTAAAAATCCCATTCCTAAATGATCTTATTAAAAAATCATTTATATGCTCATTCGCATAATATAACTTCTTAGGGAGTCACACATTTTAATATAATTAGCCACTTATTTTGTTGCACTCAGTGCTAATGACCTTTCTTTGAAGAAAGATCCATGTTTGATTTTTCTATTGTTCAAACTTAAGAAAAGCCTCTTTGGGTCGAAAACGCAGGAATCCTCTGAACTGACTTTAAACACCCAAGCAATCAATGGCCTTTCCAATTAATTTTCACTGTGTTTGTTTGGGACAGCTTTGTTGTAACAGCATGAAGGCTTTCAATCTTGGTGATTAAAGCCAGCTTCTAGGTACATTCTTGGTGTCCCAAACAATGATGCCAAGCAAATTCAGCTCCTGCTGACATCCAGGGCAGCTCTACAGAGCATGGATCAAAACCAGGCTTAAGTATGTTAAACCCAATTCCTTGCCACATTGGAGCCTGGGTTTCAGGAGACCATGCTGTACTTCTCTCTGCTTTGTAAGTGTTGATTGCCTATAATTTCTATTAGAAAACAAAGATAAAAGAAAAAACTCTGTGTAGGAAATACTTACATTCATTTTTCAAGTGTTATGTTCTTAATGTAGGAAATTACATCTAAAATTACAGCAATAACAATGCCTTCAGGAGGGGTATGCATTTGAGAACTTCTCCCCCCTCCTGCAATTACTTAAACTTCATTCATTTCTATCTACATGTTTAGCATTACTTAGGTTTAGACTAAGCAGACTAGTACTTAGATGTTTTTATTGCCCAAAATGATTCCATTATTTGAGTACAAAGAGGGGGGGAAATCTTCATCTAAAGGAATATTTTTCAACTTCATGATTTCCCATTCCACGTTTCACCATAAACAATCAGTTCTGCAAAGCCTTAGGAAAAAAACAACTTTCTTTACAACTCTAATTACTTTACAACTGCTGAGGGAAAAAAATTACTTCATTTTATATGTATGTTCCAAAGTTTTTCCTAAATAAGAGGAAAAGCATTACATTTATTGAAGACATTGAAAAGAAATTGTGCATTAGGAGCCTGGATTTCTTTTTTTAAAGAGTGTCTTTCCAGAGCAGACTGGAGTTCTTGCCCTTCCAAATTCACCAGGTTGAATTACATCTCATTCATTAAACAGGTTGTGTCCAGCTTATGGAGAGACATCCCTCTTCAGCTTTTCACCTTTGCTAAAACATTCAGTCCTTGCATGTTATGCTCCTTTATTCCTTAGTGCAAGCCTTTGTAATCTCAGCACCCAAAAAGGAATCACATTGGCTACAGCCCAGATATGGTCCCACAAACCCAGCACCCAACCTCTGAAATTATCCCATATACCATTTTTACATCAAACATGGTCATAAACCATGTGGGGGAAAATTCCACTTTGAGCAGCTCGCACAAGAGCAAACCCAAAATTTTCAGGAAAGGCTCTACTTTAAAGACATAGTTAAAGAAAGACATTCTCTTTCTCACCACTCCTCCCATGAAATTACAGCTGAGTAAGTATGGCAATGGCAGAACTGAAACTTATTTTCCAGGCATGTTTTGAGCAGCGTGTAACAGCACCACCTGGTGATGGAAGCTGTGCAGGATTTTGAACACATTCACTAAGCTGAGGCATAGTCAGCATAGAAGAACAGCTTTTCATTCTGGTTGTGTATAATTTGGCATTTTTTCCCATTAAAAATACATGCAATTTGTACCAGCAAATGGTAAAATTTTGTGACTCTGTTAAAAAATTAATCAAACTCATCAAACCTAACATCAGCTGACTTCTAATGGTGAGGAAAACTTGACAGTTTAGTAAACAGCCAGTTTAGTAAAATACAGTAATTGTTTCAAATGTTTTAACATACTAGGTTAACAAACTGATTATTTAAAGGTCTGCTTTGTAGTTCAGACAGATGGAAAAGCCACCTCAGAACCAGAAACAGTCAGGCCTGGATTACTAAAATACTTGAAAAATATCAAACTGGATGTCATGTATGCTGTATATTCTGAACTGATTAATATATAAACAGAATTAGCATTTTGGTCCTAAAATGCATCACAAATTTTACTGCTGCTCCACTGAACCATCACAGAACATCTAATACACATTGCTGGAAAAATGCTTAGGGATCCTGAAATGAAAATGTACTCCCTAAAGATGTCACGAGCGACAAGAATTCTATTAGAGCTGAGCATTTCTTCTTCATCACTCCTTTTTAAGTTGTGACTAAATTAGCACAGCCTGCACACTCCAGGGTGTGTGCTGGGAGGAGGGAGGGGGAGAAAACGGAAGATATCAAGGCCTGAGGCACTTCAAGCGGAGAGCATCCATCTGCTAGCAGCAGTCAATGAACAGAACATTTCTAAAAATCTTCCCACTCATATTAAGTCAAGCCAAAAGAACAGAAAACACCTTCCTTCACTCTGACTGTGCAGGACTGAACATAACAGGACAGTGGGTTATAAATAAATGTTTTTAAAAAACTAAGAAAAAAGCAAAAGAGAGAGAAGCTCACTACGCAGCTCTGCATTCAGCCTCTCCTGCTGCAGAACTGGTTTAAGAGGTTCCTGCTCATCTCTACATCATCCATTCCCTCCTCCAATTTATGGTGGCATGTGGAGGAGTGAAATGATAGAAGGAAATAGAGAGAGGAAAAAAAAAGGTTGGTTCTTTTTATTTTTTTTAATTTTGCTCGTGAAACCCAGATCTTTTCAATGTCCCAGTGGAGAGGTGCACTGCCCAAGCTAAGGCCCAGATATTTGGATGAACAGGGTGGGAAAGGGCAGTTGAGGGCTGGGAAAGGCTGGGAATGAACTGGCTTTGCTGTTACAAGGTGACTATCATGGAACTGGACTCCAGAGCTGTAGCTCTGTGAGATGAGGGATTCTGATGGCAATACCACTCGGAGGAGTTTCCAACCCTTTACACAACAGCTCCTTCCCACCTGCACATCACCAAATCAGCCCTCTGGGCTGACACAACAACCTACAGGGAGGGCAGCAGATCCCAGCACTGCAATCATCCAGGTCAGAGATAACTTGCTGGAATGCACAGAGTTGTTCAGGCTGGGAATCGAGCTGGGGTTTGAAGGTTTTGGTGGCTTCTTCTGTTGAGCAGTGGGTTGACATAGGTCAGTCTGCTAATAAATTTGCTGGTGTGGCTGTATTGGATACAGGACGCTCCCACTGATACACATTTCATAGCTGGTACAGAACCCTGTAGTTTCTATTTGTTTGTATACAACACCTGTGTTTATGTTTGGGTTTTCCACCAGTGCACTGTTTGCCTGAGAAATGCTGCTGCAGCAAAGGCACTGAGCAGGAGCCAGTGTTTGCCTGAGTGAATTGTCAACAGCACAAGCAGTGGCCATGCTTGTCCATCTGGGATGATGCCTCACACAAACTGGGAAGGACACGAGGACAACCAAAGCTGCACGTGCACTTCCGCACAAGGAAGGAGGTGATAACGTTGTGGAGAAGCATCACTCCATGCACTGCTGATACTGCTCTGATGGTGCTCCCTCGGCCAGTGCTGGCTGCCTACAGCAGAAATTTCCTGCCAGATGTGGGTGGACAGGTCCTAGTACAGCCCTACAACACAAGTACAACAGGAACACAACAGGAATACAACAGGAACACAATGTGCCTTGCACATCCTTTCACAGACACATGGTCTGATGTAACCTGTGTCCCATCCCATCACATGCTGCTTCCTTCAAGAGCAGTCATGACAAGATGAAAGCAGCTTGGGATCACAACTAGCTCATCTCCAGCTGCAAAGTGCAGGTGAAATGAGAACAAGGGTGTTTTCCAGGACATAAACAAATAAATCACACTCTCCTTATAAAAACAGGGTACACAGGCATTTTTTTCTTTTATTTGTTATTTCTGCAGAGGTCCAGAAGTTTAATGCTGTGGCCATTATTTCAGAAAAACAATCTTCCAAGAAAAATGCAATAGCTCCAAAAGCAAATCACACTTGCAGACCGTCAGGCTCAGGGAATGCTTTCCTGTACTGTCACATCACCAGCACTCCAATTTATTCCACAGAGCCAAACAAAAAGGCACTTTCAACACATGAAAAGAACTCAGCACTATCAGAGAACACAGCATTAAAAAGCAACAACAACCTTCCCCCTCTCAAGTTTTGAGCCACAGTGCCTATAAAATGACTCAAACACTTCAAAACTCACGTTTCAATGTTTAAGACAGTCCTATGCCACAAAAGTGACATACATATTCTTTCATTATCAAAAAAGAGAACAGCAGTTACATAGAACATAAACCAAAGCTATATTACCTGGAGTATATTTTTGCTTGTCTAACAACATTCCAAAGCTAAAATGGCTTAATTCAAATGCTTGTTAGAGGAGGCAGATTACTAGCACTGAAATTTACAGATATTACTAGAGGGGAAGGAAGGAGAGAAGCAGTCTCCTGTTTTCTGCCACACTGTCCAAGAGGGAAGACAAACCTATTAATATACAAGTTCACTTCCTTGTGAATAGTACTATAAAATCAAATGTTTTAAAAAACATTAGCCCGCTAGGTAAACTATATTTAAGTAAAGGATTGCTCTCAAGAGAAATAACAGGTTCCAATTACCTACACAAGGCTGCAGGGAGATAAATCTCCATCAGTGAATCCCGCAGATGTGATTAGTATCGTGCTACTCTGTGTCACACAGAAATTGTCAAATGTAACAGGGACAAATTTGGGGATACAAAAGGCCAAAACTTTAAAATCCAAGCAAGAAATTTCACAAGCAAGCAGAACTTTAGAGGGCATTTCTTCTCTTGTTTGATAAAATGAAGCAGAGATTTGTGTTTCCCTTGCACAAGAGTTCTCTTGCCCACAGCCAGCTAATAAACCAAGAGACAGAGAAGAGACAGGAGAGGAGACAGAGCAAAGGAATCATGAAAGATGCTTTTAACTCCAGAGTCACAAACAGACCAGTTCAAAGTAGCTGAACATGCAAATATTTCTAGTTATTAGTTAAGACAACAGAAGTCATGTTAACTCATTTGATTAAGACTGCAATTTTCTTCTTCAACTTCAAAGACAACGTTCAAAATGAAAAGAAAAAGTAACAACAGAGACTGTCCTCAGTCACAGGACAATCTCTCTGTTTACTCAGTCACAGACTGAACCAACACCTCCTAGGAATTTTAGAAATTACTTTTGTAATTTTTCCCTTTTCGGGCTAAGCAAACACAGGAACAGAATAAGGAAGACCACCAAAGCTTGACTCACGTATTTCAACCCAGTGGAATGCTGTGCTCAAAGTTTTAAGTTGTCAGTCAGTCTCTGAGCAAAATCCTACCATTACATTATCTCCAGCAGATCCTCTACTCTTTACTTAAAGGATCCCAGATCTTCTTCTTTAGAAACTTAACAGATCTCATTAAAGGACACATGGACTCTTTTCCATTATACTGTCCCTGTAGGGATAAGTAGTACATCAAAAGCATCTCCAAGATAGGTACTTTATTCATCATTACCCAGCAAAACACAAAAATCGCCAGGACTAAACACAATCAAAAATTTCTAATTTCAACTCAAGTAGGAACTAATTAATCAATGTATAACCAAAAGGTTGTCCCAGACCCGCTCATGAACTCAACTGGTCTTTTAACAAAGGTAACTGGAGATGATGAAGCACAGAGTCTCATTAGCCAAATGGGAATGAAGAGATTCTCCATGTGCTTAAGGAGAAGCAGGAGTACCAGAAGGATCCCAGCCTCCTCGTAGGCCTCTGAATCAAACTCTAGAGTAACAGGGAAACAGGCAGGAGAATACAGTCTTCTCCTTTTACCCCAATTCTTGGAGTAACTTATGCTGGCAAAAGAGTAGGTTTCCTGCCTGTGAGATTTTTTGTTTGTTTTCCTTAAATAAGTGTTTTTCCCACCCCTTCAAGTCTTTGCAGATTAGTGCAGTTGCCTGCAAACCCCAGAAGCTGAAGGTCTGAGAAAGGTGTGCAAGATACTGAGATACTCTGAAGTCTCAGCCAGCAGGCACTCCAGCATCCAAGCTGTGGCTTGTGCTGCTGAGACTTACCAGAGCCTGCATCAAATCAGAGGACCAGGAAAGGCCACACTTACTGACATCCACGCAAGCTGCAGAAGCACAGAGGTCCAGCAAGCTGGAAGTCAAACACAACAGCCTAATAACACCAGGAAAGTTCCCTGCTGACCTGTTATGTGGTAAGTAACAGCAATCAAAAATGTGAAAGGGCAAACAAGATGGGAAAACAACATTCCTTTAAAAATTCTCTGATGAAGAAGTTAAGGACCAAAGATTTAGCATTCCAGGTCACAACTTTCCTGCATTCCTGGCTCTGGAGCATGTTCTGATGAGAGAGGAAGAGTAATGAAAGTCAAGAGACACTTATTCAAGAAACAAATATGTGACTGTTATGGCTAGGACACATTCATGGTTTAGCAGATGCTGGAGAGGTTGGATCTACAAGACAGGAGGAAAGCAAGCTGTGAGAGGCCTCAGTGGGAAGAAGTTTGAACTTGTTAACGTGCAGAAGGGCAGAACAGTTGGATTTCTTTCGTAGTTCAGTTTTGGCCATGTTAACTCTGTGTCAACAAGGAGATACACAAATACAGACAGATTCAGCAGACACCAAAGCCTACGATTCATCACCCTTATCTTCAGAGATGAGTGACTGGGCTTAGTCAATATAGACTTCCTTTCAGTGAGTGAAGAGAAACAGACGCTTCAGAGAATGAGTCATTGACTTCCTTTCGGATTAAATTAATCACACCCTAAATCTGTCTGCCTCTATGCAAAGCCTCTGAAAGAAGACAAGAAACAGGAGCTCACACAGACATCTAAATTTTGCCACTCATGTCCAGCCATGACATAGGACTAGATGGAAGAGGTATGTTGAGGTTGAAGAAGTTTACCAAAGGAAAAGGTTGTACTTGAAACAACAATCACCAAACAAAACAAACAACAACAAAAAATCCACCGCCCAACAAAACACACCCACACACAAAAAACACGTAATATCATCATAAATGAAACTAAGAAGATGCCCCCTTATCTTCCTTCAAAGAGAGATGGGGGAAGTTAACACATGAAATGTGAAGATGAAGGAAATGGATGAGAGAGAAATTGCTAATGATAACAGAGCACTCGTAAGGGACAAGGCAGTAGACAGATCAAAGGGTAAAACTGAAGTCTGACTAGAAGAGGAGTCTTTCAAAGCCTTAGGGAGTAAAGAAATCTAGGAAGATATGAGGCAAAACCAGAAAAGGAGAACTTTAAGCAATGATTAGTTTAAAAGACAACAAGAGAAAACTCGATGTGGTTCTAATAAACAGAGGGATTAGAGGATTAGGATTACTTTCTATCACAATAGAAATGAAGGCAAGAAGGACACAAAATGGCCGAGAGACTAGACTAGAAGTTTCACTACTGAAATCAAAGCCAGGGGCAGGAATTGATACAGGAGGAAGAGTCAAAGAAAAGATTGCGTCTGATGAAGGAAACAGTCTGGAAGTCTTCAAAGCCTATGCACAGCTGCAAAACTACAAACTCACTGGGAAGTAACAGATACATTGTGGAACAGCTCACATGACTGGAGTAATGAGACGAATGGCTATAGGCTCCACGAGAAGGACAGACAGGGAAGGTGACAGGGATTCCTTCTATACAAAGGAATAGCCTGAATGTGTGACTGTAAGGGAACCACAGTGGGGCACAGGCAACCCAGTGGAATTCCAGAGCACATAAGGAATGGGTCAAGCACTGTGATATTCCTACCACTCTTTAGAAAGAAAGAAGCAGTGGAGGATGTAAAGTCTGATGGCAGGCTTGGTTACAGCAACCCAAGATAAACAAGATCTTGAGGGGTGTGAGGAAGATGGGTAGCATAATTACAACCCTGGATTTCAGAGGGCTTCAGTTCGTTCAGAGAAGAGGTAAGCAACTATCCATGGTAAAGGAAGACTCAGCAAGGGCTCACTTAAGCAAAATCTACACACACAAGTTAATTGGACTTGATGGGATACATCTGAGGATGCAAAGGGAGATGGGAAAAAGAGTAATCTCTGCCATCTTTAAAAAGCTGTAGGAATTTGAAGAGGTTCTCTCTGACTAGAAGGCAGCAAGCATTAGACATCTCTTCCAGAGAGAGAAGTAGGACTCCAAAGGTGAGTCAGGCTCCCCTCAGCCTCTTGGAAGGCTACAAATCTACCTGGAAACCATTTTAAGACACATGAAAACCAAGTTTACCCAGAACTGCCAGCACAGATTTAGTGCAGATTTTAGGGTAGATCACACCCAACTGCAACAGCCAGAATGCAGTCAAGATGAATTGTAACCACAGCTCTTCCCTCATCCCATTTCATCATTCTCCCTGGCAGACAAATTGCAGAGATCTGGACTAGGCCAGTGAACAGCAATTTGGGTGAAAGGCTGGCCTGGTTCAAAGAGTAGTGCTTAACACTTTTACCAGCGGACTTACAGCTGGGACTGATACTGGGGTCAATGCTGTTTGCCTTCATAAACACGAACAACAGGCCAGGAGGTTTCCTTTGCCAGCCTGCAGATGACATCCCATTGGAACAGTGGCCAATATGCTGATGGGCAGAGGCACTACTCAGAGGAATCTTAAGATGCTGCAGGAATAAGCTGACAGAAGCCTCATGAGCCAAATGCAATTTTTTTGCACCTGGGACAGAAAAACTGCATGGCAAAAACACGGGCTGGGGACTGTATGACTTTTTTGCAGAAAAGGATCTAGGTTCCTCACGGACAAAAAGATGAACATGGCTCAGCAGCACCCAATAGCAGTGGTGGAGGTTAACTTCATCCCAGAGCCGCATTATTAAGACTGCAGCCATCAGGTCAAGAGAAGTGATTATCATCCCCTGTTGAGCACTTGTGAGACTATTCAGAGTACTTTGTCGAGTTCAGGACTCCTCTGCAGAAGAGGCATTGACATATTGGAGCAAGTGCAGCAGAGAGTCGCTATGATGATTCGGAGACTGGAGCACACGGATGAGGGTGACAGATGAATTTGCTCAGTCTCAAGACAAGAAAGCTGAGGGAGAAGTCTCTTTGGTACCTTCAGCTATGCAGTGGGAGGTTATAAAGATGAAGCCAGAGCTGCATCACTAGAGATGTACAGCAAAAGGACAAGAGGCAAGTTACATTTCATCAAAGTAAATTCTGACTCGACACAAGGAAAAATTCCTCACTTTGAGGGTAGCCAACCATTAGAGAACAGGTTGTCCAGGGAAATTGTGTCATATCCTTCCTTGGTGATAACAGGAGCTCAGCTGCCCTAGGCCCTCAGCAGCTTAATGCAACTTCAAAGCTACCATTTTGTAAGCCCCCAGGTCTCTTCCAATCTCAGTTATTCTAGGATTCCACTGTTCTCTCTTCTCTTGCTGTTTTAGTTTTGCTAAACAGTGTTCTCTGTTCCTCCCCTTTGGATACTTCTGTTCTTTACATGTGTAACATATTGTCCTGGTCTAATTCACAATGTGTATAGTTCTGGGAGGAAGCAGAGCCCTCCATAATCACTTGTGATAAACCAGCTATGAAATGAGTGATGACAACAAACATTAAAGAATTAAGTAAATAGTTTAAATGTAAACAGTAAAAAATGTATTACAGAACATCTTCAGAAACACTTTCCCATTTAGCATTAAAACACTGTTAGCTATGTTTTGGTATTTAAGAGGACTGAGGGAAAACACACATTCATTTAAAGAAATAATTAAAAACACAGCACACCAGTTCAGAAATTGGACTAAGCTAGATGCAGCTGCAATCTTCAAATTTAGTTTAAACCACATTTGAATATATGCAACTGAAGCTTTCAAATTATAATCATGCCATTGACCCTCCATCCCCTCTCCCCTTTCTTTTTGGTCACTGAAGACTATTGAAAGTATCAGTGTTCCAAGTCAAGAACAACTCCCTTGTAACAACGACTCTGACACGGATATAGTGAGAGCAGATTGCCTGCACGGAAACAAGAATAAACTGGCTATTTAGAGAGATTATGTAATGCAGCACGGAACTGTAAAATGGAATTTAAAGAGACATCACTCTGCATTTCAGTCCTGCAAGTGACTGTAAGAGTTGACCAATACTGTCAGAATTTGAAGAGGCTCAGACACAGAGGAAGATGTCTTGTTGAAAAGTCCCCTCTCCAAGCTGGTATTTTATTCATAATTCTTCTTTTTCACAAAACCAGCAATGTTCAGCTGTTTTGTCATATCCTTTAAAACAAAGTTGAAGCTGAAACACCACATCATCTCACAGCTGTGCAGGTTTTTACTACAAAAATGAGGCCTGTATGCACAGATACAAAGCAGTTTGTAGGCCTGAGCTTGCTGAACTTGTGGAGCTTCATACACTCAATTAGCACAGTACTGCACTCTGAAAATCAAAGTGATTATGAACAAATACAACTGTATTAAGTCTTCCCTGCATAAATATTTTAGCAAGTGTAAACAAGACTCCAGTTTCTGTAAGCAGCCAATTCCCAAACGAACACACACAAACAGCTGGTTCAGCAAAGAAAGGGAAAAACTATGAACTACCATGCCTGCTGCATTATAAATAGTGAGGAAAGGTACAGCAAAGGCACATATGGTAAGGGAGACTAGTTCTGTGTAATGGACATTCTTACACAAACCCGAAAAAAAAAATTATCTGGGTTTGTCCATGGCTTTGTTTAGAGCATATATATACATAACTATAAAAACACCAATGCACAAAATTATTTTGTAGAAGAGTCCAGAACTGATGAGCAGTTGCTGGGGGATTGTACTTTTGCTTTTCTTCACTTTAGAATGGATGGGAAAAAAAAAGTTATTACCTTAAGCATTCTAATGCAAAACTGTTCTTCGTCTAATTCTAAACACCCTTTCATTAAAAGCCTCAAAAAACAGCAGCATCATACATTCAGCCAAGCCCAGCTGCTTTGCTGGTAATTAAGTAAGAGACAGTGAGTCCAGATCACCTCCCTTCCACCTCCCCTGGAAAGACAGACTTTACAGTAAGGAAGAATTTGGCCCAAAGTACGTGGGGAAGGAGCGGGGGGATGGAGGGATAGCAGGAGGAGGTGGTTGTTTTGTAAACCCAGCAAGTCCCTGCTCTGTTGCTGGACTTCTCCCTGCACCACGTCAGGCCTGCAGGTTGCTGGCAAGCAGAGCAGGCGCAGAGCGAGACCTGCCAGCACTCTCAGACCACACACAGCTCTCAGCTGCTCTCCAGCACCCTGGGGACTTCCATCCCTGCTTCCCACAGCCTGGCTCTTCCCTTCAGCCTGCATGGAGCAGCGATGGTACAGCAGAGAATCGTGTGCTCACACTACTGCAGGCTGCAGCCACCAGCGAGTGGCAGGACCAGGCTTCCTGGAGCTGCTCACAACCTGTGCTGCACCTGCAGCCCCACGGGAGCAAATTTCAGCACTTCATTTGCAGCACAGTTAACTCTGGAAATGCCAACGTAGTGGCACCAGCAAATAAATAAATAAATAGCTTGGTATTTCTTCTATCCCTTCAAGGATAACTGTTCATTTTTAATATAGTTAACTACCAGTGCACTTCAGTTTCACACAATGAACAACTTCATACCTCTCCTTTAAAATACATACAGTAAGTTCATTTACCTTGCTACACTTCCAAGTCTAACCATAATGGATAATAATACAATTTCACTCCCAAAAAAAAGCCATGATCATGGGCACACAGTGACAGGGTGAGATTTTGTAAGCTCATTGCCATAGCTCAATTTGCAATTAAAAACTATGTAAAGCCAGAAGTGTGATTAAAAGCACCAGACAACCAGCTCATTATACAGCAGCAGAAAAGAAAAGCCTTTCAAACACCAATTGCTCTACCTGAAATATCAGCTGCTGTTGTCATGCCTGGGACTGAGCAAGAACATCACTTAGCTCACTGAAAAGAACTTTCCCAAAGACAGATTGGCAGCATGACAAATGTAGGTTGGCTACAGAAATCAAAGACCAAATACTTGCTCCTTATATAAAGGATAGACACAAGCAGAAGAAAAGAGAAGAAAACCTGCAAAGAGCTTCAGAGAGGTGTAAGCAAAAAGACAAATTATTTTCCTGTTTCAAGACTGTTTGGGAGATAAGTTCATTTAAAGCAACTAAAATTTCTTGTATACAATGCTGATATACTTCAGCCAAGTCACAATCATTGTTTTTGATCAGGGAGGCCCCACACACAAAAGCTGTGGGGAAGGAAGATGCTCAGACATATTCCCCAGCAAACACTCATCCAAGAAAAAAGCTGTGTTTAGATTCTAGAAAAACGCCTACACTGTCTTTACTTGTGATTACCTTTTGGCATAACCAAAAGGGTTTTTGAAGGATTCAAACACTCCACGAAGCAACAAGACAGATTTCCTTCCATCAGCATTTTACTTTTCTACAATTAGAGACAACTGTGAAGTTCTTATGCACAAAAAGCCAATTTATTTTTAAACTGCCTGTTCAAAATTACAGTTTTGATTAAAGTGCCTTAATCCAAAACCAGACTTCACAAAGTTTAGTGGCTTTATCCCACTGCATATATAGGTTACATGTTAAACAGGAAATTTAAAACTCCTAAGATAGTAACTTCAGACCTGACATTGAAACTAGCTCAAAGTGCAAGCTTTACTTTGACAAACAGACAGGGTTCAATACTCTTAAGTACAAACAGCTGAATAAAACATTTTGTATAGAAAACAATCTGTATATACATCAGCTGAATAATGCTGAGAAAAGTAATCTGACTGTACTTCAGTGACATAGATCAATCTTAACCTGTCTATACCTATGAAGGTATAACATCAGATCAATCTTATTCTTCATATGCCTATGGAGGCATAAAATAGGCAAGATTTTTCTGTGTTGAGTTGCAAATGTAATTTAGGAAAATACCTTTCTCTAAAATATCCCCCCCAAATGAGTTCCTTATCAGTAAAACCCATTTACATCCCTGGTTAATTACATGTCAGCTTCTGAGACTTTGCTATGACAGTCCATCAGCTGTCATCTCCAAGAGTCATGCGACAGGAGTATTAATTAGCCAAAAAATGACAACTCCTGTCCCTTGATATGAGTAACAGCAAACTGGAAGACCATTCTGCTCCTGGAATAAAAGCGGGTTTTATTCACTGTCTTTAAAGAGTGTAGATTATGGAGATCTCAATTAAAATGTAAAGCATGTAATGAGAATATTTATTTTAATGTCGTCTGTGTGCTAAAATCTTTTTTCCATTTTTCCTCTTTCTATTCAACAATCACATATTAAGCACACGATTATTACATGCATTATCTCACACTTGTATTGCTTAAGACCAAAAATATTTGAAGAACTATACTTAAAAATATACATGAATAAAGCATTTCAAGAACCCCAAAAACTGGCAAAATAAAAAGCCACAATAAGTTTAACAGACAATAAAAAGGTGCAACGGCATGTCAACCTTGAAAAAGCCCTTTTAAACTACAGTAGTATTGTCAGGTGCCATTACCCTTTGTCAGTCAGCTACATGAACTCATAAATCAGGTTTAGCAGCCAAATGAGAGCACAATGAAAAATCAGCACTAGGCAGCCTTGTCCACTGAATAATGAGGGGCCTGCCAAGGTTTTGAGGTCACATTCAAAACTAAAAATTAACTGTATCAACCATATTAATTAAAAAAATGCACATCAACAAGACTCAGATTTGCTAGTACCATTCTGTAGAGTTTGTGCTCGTGACTCCTTTCCCAGACTGGCGTGGAATCCTCCTCCTAAGGTTGGTGTTTTCCCTGCACCTATTAGGGGAAAAAAAACAAACACCAGACATGTAAAAGGGAATAATTTAATTAAAATATTAAAATAAAACTTATTGTGCCACTATATTCAGTATCTGTATAATCTACAACATGCCAAATTACATGAAAAAGGTCTTAAAGACTTAGTACCAATACTGTGCAAATTATTTCTTTCTTGGGGTACCATAAGAATTACATGGCTCCATAAGCCCTCCCAATCTCAGCTCCAAAGAGCATACAAATATCTCTCCATGCCTATTTTAAGCAGAACATGAAAATCAATACTGTAAAATATTTCTCAAAATAAGTCTCTCAATTCTCTAAACAACTGCTTAGTTAATATTTTTTGTCTGAAGAATATTCAATGCAGAATTTGCAGAATTTTAATAGGTAATTACTGGCACTATGGAACATAAAGCATGTTTAGCATTCAGTAATGACTGTGTTGGCTACTACAGACTTAACACTTACTTTAAAGTAACTTCACTTTGTCATTAGGTAAACACAGCAACACTCAGGCTACGAAAACTGCAAGTCTGGAACTGCTACTTTTACAGCCTGAAAGGTTGGAGACTGAAAGAAGTCTGAGTTGTAAATCAGCATAAACTAGAGGCTAGTTTGGGCATCTGTGCCAATGCTGAGCAGCCTGAATGCAGAGATTGCTGGGAGTCAGTGGAACTACTCATGCAAACCAATCTTGCAGAGCAGGGAATTAAACTACCAAGGACAGAAACAGTATCCCACTAAAGCAGAAAGGTTTTTTTAAAAACAATCAGGGTACCTCAAGCAGGATATTTGAATCTATCAGCTTAACAGCAAGTGAGACCAAAAAGCTAAACTGCACAGGACTGAAAACAAGCAATTTGTTAGTAATTGGACTTCTACTTAATTCAAGTAGTCTGATCTTCAAGATAGGGAAAAAAGTCATCTTCTTGTCTGTGATGCCTATAGCTTTTCCTTAAGTTCTTGTGGCTGTTTTCTGCTCTCACACTAGCTCTTCAGAACAAACTAGAAAGGCTTTGGGACAGACACAGAGCAGGGAATGAAGTGGCTCTTTAAAGCAGTTCAGGGCATTTCTTCTACACAACTGAATAAGATACTTCCATAGCAGGTGCAAGTGATGAGAAGCTGTGACCTAAACTGTTCCCTCCTACAGGACTTTTTTAGCTCTAGTCTCCTCTCAGTTGCACTTAATGTACATCTACACTGAGAAAAAAAAACCAAACCAAACAAAACCAAAACCCAGAAAAGCTAATAAGCTAATATTCCTGCAGAATTATTATCAGCCTTCAAGGCTTAATTTTCCATATAACCTTTAAATTAGGTTTCCAGTGCTATCCACAACACAAACCAACTTCATCAACAGATCCTCTCAACAAACAATAATCAGCTCTCACATAAATGCCCCACAGATTAAATGCTTCAGTCCAACATCCTAATTAGAAGTGAAAAACATTCAATAGTGATCTCCTCACTGGGTACAGAGGTAACCCTCCCAACTCTGTATTTGACTATTACAGACAGCAACATCTCCTTGCCATTCTTGCAAGTGCAGCCTCATATTTCCACAAACACTTGAAAACAAACCAATGCAGAAAAACAGAAGGTTACCAAGTTACCACAGCAGGCATAATATTTCTGGTGTACATTCAGTAAGAATGGTTTACCTGGCCAAAAAACATATCAACAGTGACAATAGTTTTACATTGCTTTTCTTCAGCAGCAAATCTAAACAGAAAATCTGCCTCCCATTTCCCCTTTCTTTGTTGATGTTTTAAGGTTTGGGTTACTACAGGCTTCCTCACCAGTCTGATTTGCAGCAGGAGAGCACATTCTTGAGCATCAGTTCAGGGGAGAAGGACACCAACCACAAGGCAAGAGCAAAGAGCAAGGCAGGCTGGAGGCTCCCCCAGCACTTTTGTCAAAGGCTCCACTTCCCAGTCCCCTCTATCCTTGAATATACCAAAATACTGAACTGCTTTGGACTACCATTGGCAAAACAGCTTTTTTAAATGTTTCCCTGTTACTACTAAAATGCTTGCACAAAACAATCTTATAGTGGTGATAAAAAATACTAAAAACTAAATAATTTATCTTACTCAGGATTTAAAGTCCAGAATAATACAAACAAAATGAAATTAAGCTGAGCTTTCAGTGATTTTGTTAAGATTCTTTTTCATTAGACATCAAGCTATAACATCATACATAAAAGTAATTTCTTTCCAGGCTATAGAGACTGCAGCAGATACCAGCAGAGCTATCTAAAAGACAGATTTTGCTATCAGAATTGATGTGCCCATTTTTCAGCAAGTTAACTGGAAAGGCTAAATGTCTCTACTTAGCATTTGGCTTTAAAAACTGACAGAAAACTAGTCTGTGGAGCACTTACACTCTCAGAACTGCAAAACTAATGTTGCCATTGACTATGTAGTCTCACCATCAGCTTTAATCTTACAAGCAAAATGCAAACCAAACTCATTAACATAACTGTTCAGCTGGGTAATAAAAAGATAAACTCTTTAAAAAAAAAAGAAAACTGAAATCATCAAATTCATTTAAAGACAAAAATCCCTACAAAGCTAGTCATTTAAAAAGTACAAAGGAAAGGAACAGCAATTGCTAGGCACGACCAAATTAACATCCCAGCTTAACTGCAATTTTTACATTTCTTGACCTTTTCCATTCTTCCCCCACAACTTACAAAGTGAGTTAAGCAGGCTTTTGGTTTTTCACATCCAGCTTTCAAGATACACAAAAACATATCAGAGAAGTATTTGGTGTCTTCGAACACTGCCTGCCAAATCTTCAACATTAACACTAACATTTCCCTAAGCCAACTCAAATACACTCTTTCATGAGTTGAACCTCCCAAGGTTGCCATCTACTCCTCTCATCTGCTGAGGAGGGACAACTGTGTCTTGAGGGGCTATCAAGCACAGCATCTCCAGCTGGGTGAGGGAGGGCATTGTCCCCCTCTGCTCTGCACTGGGTGGCCTCGCCTCAAGTCCTTGGGGCAGTTTTGGGCACAGTATAAAAAAGACATTAAGCTGTTAGTGTCCAAAGGAGGGCCAAGAAGACAGTGAAGGGTCCAGAGGTGAAGCCACACAAGCAGCAGCTGAAGTCACTCAGTCTGCTCAGCCTGGAGGAGACTGAGCAGAGACCTCATTGCAGTTACGACTTTCTCAGGAGGAGCAGACACCAAGCTCTTGTCCCTGGTGACCTGTGACAGGACCTGAGGGAATGGCATGAAGGCGTGTCAGGGGAGGTTTAGGTTGGCCTCTAGGAAAAAGTTTTTCACCCAGAGGATGGCTGGGAACTGGAACAGGCTCTCCAGGAAAGTGGTCACAGCACCAAGACTGACAGAGTTCAAGGGGCATTTGGACAATGCTCTCAGACATTTGCTGTGATTCTTAGGGTGTCCTGTGCAGGGCCAGGAGCTGGCCTTTGATGATCCTTGTGGGTCTCTTCCAACACAGGACATTCCCTTCCAACACAGGATATTCTGTGACTCTATGATTACTTTTAGAACTCACCGAGATTTGCAGCTTTGAATAACTGAAGCTTCCTTTTCTCTTCAAGCTTGCTTTGGACATTTACATGAAATTTTGGACAACAGAAGGTGTGGAGAGATGTGTTAAGCAGCTCAGAAGTATAGCTACTCCAACTTTTTTGTTGTCCTCCTGGGATGTTTTGACTGGGAAATTAACAGGTCTGCAGGTACCAGAGCTGCTGAAACAGTACTGCCACATAAACTTAGGCAAACTTTAAATCTGTTCCATCATAGCTTATTTTCAAGGGCTTATTTTCGTAACTAGCAACTGTAGAGATAATATACTGTTGCATCCACCACAACCCAGCTTTGGACTGCCCAAGTCTATGAAATCAGCCTGCATCCAACTTATGTGGCTGATTCTGCACTGACAGCAGCACCCTCTGTTGCTGCCATACCAAGGACAGCATAGAAAAGACTGATTGCCAGAAAAAGCCTCGTATTAACTCTGGTGCACGATTGCCACCTGGAGGATTCGGGGAGAGAAGCAAAATGGATTTGATTCATTTCACTAAAACATATAGCAGATAATTATTTTAGATGGAAGTTCCCCCTCCTCCTTCCCAAAACAGCATGATTATGAATTACTTTTGTAATGAGGAAATCTAGCACAGAGTAAAACAGGTAGATACTCTTCTGGATTTCCCTCAAAATGTCTGTAAATCTCACATACTTATACTTCTTTTCTCTGTATTGCAAATGACATCATGACCACTCTGCATAACTTATAATTAACCATGAATTAGTGTCATCTCTGAAAAGCTGGGCCACAAATATGAGGAAACTTATTAATATTATTTTAAATTTTTGGTACCCATTTTAACTTTTCAGTGTTTTCATTTCAAGCTGGCAGAGCCCACTTCAATACTGTTTGAGGCTGCATATTAAGAAACATTTAATGTCAGGACCTGGTTTATCAGTATCTTACATGGAAACCAATTAACAACTACTGATTAAAAACAAAACCCTTACTCCTTTCATTTTTTTTAATATTCAAAAATACACAAGAATCCTTTATTGTACATAAGAACTGAGTAGACAAAAGCACAGAATCTGATACAGGGCTCATCCCCTTTCCCAGCTGTCTCACTAGCACTCACTGTGACAGTAATTGTCCATCTTACAAAGTTCTAGAGGACAAAAAGGTACAGAAGATGAATAACTAGTAAGCTTAGCCTAAATTTTATCTAAGGTTTTTTCTCTGTGTAATCAGTCTCTCTCTTCTCTGCAGTTTGTTTACCACAACTTTCCATTTTCAGAATTCCCAAAAGACTGAAATCCTTAGATCAAGGCAAACTCTTGTCCAGTTCTGCGTGTGAGGTCAATGTAGCTCACATGCCTCAATGTAAAAACAAAGATTTTAAGGATAAGATAGTATAGAAAATATTTCAGTAAGCTTCCACAGGTATACCTGAGACATTGAGCATACCACAGGTTTACTGAAGAGATACATTAAATCTGTCATGGGACACTGCAGAGTAAGAGTACACATTCAGCATTTGTGGCAGTGCTAATGTGTCTCTGTAGTAAGTTCATCATCATTTACTTGCAAAAAGCCCTGTAACAGTAGAAATAAACTCTTCCTTGATGTTCTAAAATTTGAAGCAGGCTACTCACAAATGTCGTGGAACCTCCCACATTAAAATTTTAACAAACACTTGTTGGTGTGTTAAGAACTACTAGTTCACAACTTCCCTTTCTCTTTATGAGCAAAAGCAAGAAGACAACCTCCCACCAGCCTCAAATTAGTACAAACTTATGTACATTTGGAGATGCAGAGTCTTTATGCATGTTTGCTGTACCAGAGCCAGGAGCTCTGTGTGATCCTGAGTTGGTGCTGAAGTTGAACTGATGCTGTCAGTGCCCATTGCAGAATCCTGTTTCTGTGACTGTGTCTGTGTATTTGCCACTGCCCTAAAACCTCCAGGCTTAGTCACTAAGTAAGTTAAAAGACTTAATAATAAGTCTAATGTAAATTTTTACCAGAGATGTGACCCTGAACTCCGTAGCAGGGACAGGAAGAGCTGAGGGCATCAGGCACCTCCATGGGTCCAGGGATGGGCTGATGGGTCCAGACTGCACATGGGGGTCAGGACCAGGCCCAGCAAGGGGAACAAGGTCAGACACAGCCCCAAAATGTCCAAACAAGGCCACAGGGATGGGCTGAAGCCAGACAAGACATGAGCCTGGCTCTAGAGGGCCCATGGGTGGGCAGGGCAAGGCTGTGGCAAGCTGGAGACCGGCCCTGCTGTGCAGTCCCTGGTGCAGGGGGTGACATCCCTGAGGTCTGAGATGGGGTCCTGGGCCATGGGCAGCCTTGGGGGAACCCCAGAGAGATGCCAGTCAGGGACAGCAAGAGTCAGCAGTATCTGGTTTTGTGACCAAGACACTTACCAGATCTGTTTTTTTCAACTTACTACCAAGCATTTAAAGGCAGCTTCTGGAAAAAAAGAAGTTGAGCCTCCCCAAACATTGTATGCTTCAGGATCACGAGCTCAGTACACCTTGCAGCATCGTTTCTTCATGCTGTATTTCTCAGTTACATCTTCCAGCTGGCTGCTCTGCTGCCTGCATATCAACCTTCCCAGCTGGGACTGCTTTCTTCTCCTTTGATTAGTGTCAAAACTCCCAGACTTCACCTTTCTCAGCTTCTTTAAACAAAAACCTGAAGAGAAATCTGGACTGTCAGGTTTGCTCCATGCTCAGCTTTCTCTTTCACTCTCTTCAACTTCAGTTTATCTCCTGTCGGCTTCAAAGAAAATACTTGTGAAAACAGTTTCTCCCAACAACTACCACAAGACAGGGAACTCTCACCCAGACACAGTGAAAAAGCAATCAGAGAACTCCACACCTTCATGGCACACAACTCTTAACTTGCCTTTCTACAAAAGCAGCAGCCATCAAACCAGTGCAAACTGGAAAAGGGCTTGGTGTAATTCCATCTTCCAGGATGCAATTATAGCATAATGGAGAGGGAGAAATGTAGCTCACTCTTAGACCCTGTATTGCTATACTTCCTGCTGGGATTTGCTCAGATGTAGTGACTGATAGGCATCTGTTAAGAACTTGGGTATGAAGAAAAATAAAAAGCAAGGCACGTTCATTGCAATTACCAGAATTCAAAAGCTCTCCAAATTTGGTAACAAGTCAGAGAGAACAATCTCTTGGGCTAGTTTGAGATGGCCTGAACTGGCTACCAATTATAAAGTGAATTGTTATTGTTCAAAACTAAACTCAGCTAGGAAAAGTACATGCCTCAAACAATTTCTGTGCAATTAACAGAGCTCCTTGGAGCTCAAATAGACATGGCAACCATTCTCCACTAGTACCTGACTTATCCAGGGTCAAATCAGTCAGGTTCAGAAGTCTAATTTCAAGGCTGGGCCTTCACAAACTTCAAGACAGTAACATAGCTAGGGTGAAGTGTTGAGACTGGATTCCTTCCTGGCTGTGACCACTCACAACAGAATTAAGAATTGCAACTAACTAGACCTCTATGGGGCCTATCAAAGCTTTCAGAGGACTTTTCTCTCAAGAGATTAATAAAACAATACACAGGAGCCCCTTCTTGATCATGAATGAGTTATTCCCTTGCTAATGAAAGAACTTACCAGTTCACAACCCAGGAAGTGACAAGTACTTTGCAAGAAGAGCTGACCTGCCACTCCTTGAGACAGACAGCATTGAAAGGAATGGTGGGATTAGCTCTGTAAAGCTCAAAGAACATGATCTTCCTGTGAGGACTCAAAAGAGCAGCTGTGCCAAATCAGACTGAAAGACTATCTAGTCCAGTACCCTACCTCTGAATGAGAAAGTCCATTAATATACATGCCTACAAGTGAACACAAAAGACAGGAGGAAAGGTTGTTCTGATAGTTCTCTCATATAATCTCCCAGTGTCTAGAGACCTGTGGCTCAAGGATTTCCTGAACCAGAAATAATGTATATTTTTAATGGCCACTACACATTTTCATTGTCTGCCCAGTCATTTTAAACTCATGTAAACTTTTACATCCCCAACTTCAGTTTCACATGGGGATTTTTCCTGTAAAAAACAAAACCAACCAAACAAAACCTCCTAATGCTTCTGCACCTCCTATCCACTACCTCTGCAATCAGCCAGCTGCTAGATTTCTTAGCACTCCCTAGGTTTTAAAATGTGGGATGCTGAGCAGCCACTCATCCTTGCTGTGTTATTTTACTGGATTTACAGATCTCTACTATGGCCCCATTCAATCATCTCTTTTCCAGTCTGAAGAGGCTGAGTCTATTGAGTCATTCTAACTGAGAAGCTCTTCAGGAAGCTCTCCTCTTAATCACCCCATCACCCTCTCTGCATCTTTTCTAGTTCTATTAAAGGTTTTGTTGAGGGGGGGGAAGAAAAGAGAGAAAACCACCAAAACTGAACACAGCATTTCAGCTGGAGGTAATGCTGTGGATACATACCAGTGTACAGACATGTTGTCATAATCTTTTATCTTCTAACATTCCCCTCCCCACTCAGGTTTTTTTGTAGCATGAATGAACATTGAGCTAAACATTTTTATAGAGCTACCCATTAAGACCTAGGGATCTCCTTCCAAAGTTATCCTAGCCTGTCTGGATGTAGAAGAAACCATCCCACATTTAGAAGAAAGGAACAATCCTAACTGTCACAGCAACATGATGCCATCTGCTATCCTACTACCCCATCCACTAAAAGCAACAGGTCCTTCAACAGTCTTTACTAACAATTTAGTATTGCCCACAAACCTCATTAACTCACCATTCACCTGTTTGCCAGACCATTAGTCCAGATTCTATGTAATTTCACTGGCACCTCCTTCAGGAGACATATTATTTCTCTCTAGACTAGGTTTCTTACCATTTGAGGACCTGCTCTGCTCTGTAAAGACTTTTCCTTATCAAGCACTGCTCAGATTCTATAAAAGCTTCTGGTGAAGGATTTTGCTGACCTTCCTTTGAAAATCCAACTTTCTGGTTTGTCCACTTACCAAAAGGCTTCTGGTGAAAAATCCTGCTGACCTGCCTTTGAAAATCCAACCATCTGCTTTGCCCACTTACCAGCTTCCTTGGAAAGCTCCAAAGGATCTGCAAGGCAAGTCACTTTGCCAAAAAGCATTGTTACCCTATATTTACCTGTACAGAACACCTATTTTGTCCTTCACTACTTCTACCTTGTTGGCTCATCCTGTGTATGTAGATGTGGCACTCAGGAACATGGTTCAGTGATGGACTTGACAGTGCTGGGCTAACAGTGGAACTTGATGATCTTAAAGCTCTCCTCCAACCTAAATGATTCTATCCTTTTGTCCAACAGACTTAACTAGCCTGCTTTGCCCAAGACTTCATGCAGAGCAAAGCAAAACCCATTATTCACAGCCAAGCACAAGCTCACACCTTCCTCCAACTCTGAGAGAATAAAAGAAGGGATTTCTGATGTTTTATAGTGATCCTACAGGACTTATTAGCAAGGATTTGGCCACTTAGTGTTAATATAGTGAAGGGCAGGACTCGCTCCTTCAACAAATAGATGCAAGATTCTGAAACCTTAACAGGTAGCTTGGCAAAATAAAAGGTTTTCCTACATGTAAAAAAGAGAAATCAGTGTCTCAGTGCTTTCCACTCCCTTTTGCTTTTTTGCCATGAAGGTGAAAATAAATTATTAATAAAGGCATCTGTAACTATTCAGCATGTACTAGCACACAAATAAAAGCTGTCATGGATCTTGGAAGGATTTGGGGAATATTGTTGTACAACCAGAAGTTCTGAAGTCCACAGACACCAAGAGCCTTGTTCATTTCCCAGACCTGCAATAACGAACCTGACATCCCTCATCCTTTGCACACCCTAGAAAACATTCTCCAAGACACCCAGCCCTACTAACCATGAGCCAGGGACTCAAAAATCTAGGCACCTCTGACACTGCAAACGCTTCACACAGTAAGGCTGTCTGAGATCACCAGACCACAGTCCGAGGAGCCTCAGACCAAGGCATCTCATACACAGGGGATCCCTCAGGGCCGGATGTAAAGATGACAGGAAAGGTGTAAAAAACTGGTAATTTCTGTGGAAATTTACTAATATAATCAGAACTCACTGAAAGTTGTAACATACCAGAAAACCTTGCTTTCAGCAGATGCATTGTTTCTGATTTAAATACACATTCCTTTGTAAATTCGCCACCCTCTGTAGAGATACAAAGTCCTTCTTACACAGTAAATTACTTTTCTGCCCATTCCAGAGGACTTTAATCAGTCATAGACACATTAATAGACAAGCACTCATGATGAAGACACTGTTATTGCAGCACAAATACATCTTTTCAGATTAGCTTGCATCACTCAGTTTATGTCAAGGAAAAAAATTCACAACAGAAGCACCTGTTCTGGAACATAGATAACTGTACCAGCATAAGCCACCCATATCCTAATTTCCTTAAAATATTTCTGGTGTGAAACAGGGCCGGCCCTCATAGAATCACAGAGTGGTTTGGATTGGAAGGGACCTTAAAGATCATCTAGTTCCAAATCTCCTGCCATGGGCAGGGACACCTTCCACTAGACGAGGTTGCTCCAAGCCCCATCCAACCTGGCCTTGAATACTTGCAGGGATGGTGCTTCTCTGGGCACCTTGTGCCAGGGCCTCACCCTCACTCATCTTTGCAGTAACTTAATAAACCTACAAACAGCATTGTTTTGAAAGTCCTGTTCTGTCATTTCCACAAACAACACTTCCCACAAGTACACATATCAGTGCATGTGGGCACCTGCTAGATGATCACAGTATGAACACACAGTGAAGCCCCTGCAACCACACCTTGTGTCAGCCAGATAAAGCCACCATGAGAATGTTAGAATATGCTGCAATCACATTTTCATTTGCACACACTCACCACATTTAGGGTGCCTATCTGGGTGCCTATTAGTGGGCATTAGACTTTGTTTTTTCAGGGAAACATATAACAGGTAACTAACCAGGTGTACAAGATCAACAAATTAATGTACTATCCAGGAAAAAAATTTATCCAACAGCAGCATCTCAGGACTTACACAAAAGAGAAAGGCTATCCCTTACAGGAATTTTGTAAAGTACTGTGCAATTCATCCAGAAGAGTAAAAAAGCCTCAGTGTGGTGCATTTCTCTCTTTTCCTTTTGGTATTTTTTTTTAAGGATAAAGGCATCCCAAAATGTGCTCTTGCTTGCATGCCATCTGTCCTGCATAATTTTGGGGAGGAGGGAAAAAGCAGAACAAGCCCTTAAAAATGTAGTCTCCACATCACAACAGGAAAAAGTGAAGGATGCAAGAGCTGCTCCTAAGCTATAAAAAGAGCAAGCCAGCACCCTGAGTTGGAAGACAGGAATGGCATCAGACAAATCCTAGCCCACAGTAAACTCCCAATTCCAATAGCCAGTGCTGCATTCTCCACCACAATTCCTCTTTCTTCCCCACAGCTATACAATCCATCAGAGCCTCTTGTTTCACTGCTAAGCTCTTTCCCATGCTTTTGCTTATGTTTCTTTCTCCTTATACACATACCCCCTACAGATTTTCCACCTCTCCCCTTTCAAACATTACAACCTCCCCACACCCCTTCTGACAGGAGACTCTTGACCCTTCACTTCCAGCCTGTTTCTCCTCTGTGACTGACTCTGTGCCTTCACATAGTCCCTCTACCCATTAAAAACCCAACCCAACTTTTCCTGTGCTCTACTTCAAATAATTTCATCTACCTCCCCATTCCCTGTGCACCCAGCCCTTCCACAGAGACACAAAGCTTCTCACACACCTGCTCCAGTCCCTCATGCATTTATTTCATCACACTCAGAGCACCTCTCTCATCCTGCACAGCTCTTTTCCCCTATTCATCCCAGCCTCCCCCACCCCATTTCTGTCTCACCCTGCATACCACACTGTCCCCCCATGCATTGCCTCTCTCATTTCCACCCTGTGCAGCACTAGCTTGCACAGGCACCATCCATATCCCTCTTTTGCACATGGTTTTCCACAGTCTATCCCTCACACCCGTTTGCACAGTACCCTTTTCCCTATATGTTGTTCTTATCTCCCAGCACAGTGTCCTTATCTCCCCTATACATTATCCTCACTCCCTCAGGCAGCATCCCCACAACCCTCACCCTCTGGCACAGCATCTCCCTGTCCCCTTCCCCACACTGCCCACAGTTCCCTCACCCCATCCCCTGTCCCTGAACTCACAGAGTCACACAATCAATTAGGTTGGAAAAGACCTCTAAGATCACTGAGTCCAACCTATGACTGAACACGACCTTGTCCACCAGACCATGGCACTGAGTGCCACAGCCAGCCTTTCCTTAAACCCCTCCAGGGACGGTGATTCCACCAGCTCCCTGGGCAGTCCATCCCAATGTCTAATCACCCTTTCCGTCAGGAACTTCTTTCTAATGCCCAACCTAAACCTCCCCCGGCGCAGCCTGTGTCCCCTCGTCCTGTCCCTTGTTCCCTGGGAGCAGAGCCTGACCCGCACCTGGCTGCACCCTCCTGCCAGGGAGTTGTAGAGTGAGAAGGTCTCCCCTGAGCCTCCTTTTCTCCAGGCTAAACAACCCCAGATTTGCACTCCAGACCTTTCTCTGGACACGCTCCAGCCCCTCAATGTCCTTCCTGAATTGAGGGTCCAGAACTGGACACAGCACTCGAGCTGTGGCCTCACCAGTGCCCAGCACAAGGGGACGGTCACTGCCCTGGTCCTGCTGGCCACACTATTGCTGACAGAGGCCAGGATGCTACTGCTGTTCTTACCCACCTGGGCACACCTTGGCCTCATGTTCAGCCGCTATCGACCAGCACCCCCAGCTCCTTGTCCGCGGGGTCGCTCATCGCTGTGCCCTGTCCCTGGTCCCACGCCGCTCACAGCCCACTCCCCCTGTGCCCGTTCACACCTCTTCCAGCACCCTTTCCCTTTTGCCATGTCCCCTGTCCCCGCAGCACCCTCTCTTCATTCACCACCCGCTATTCCCCACACCCGCTCCCTGTGCCCCCGGGCTCCCTCTCCGCACACCGCCCCCGCCCCGCCCCGGCCCAGCCCCACTCACCGTCCAGCGACACGAACTGCCCCACGGCGGTGGAGCCTCCGCCGCTGTTCTCCACGAACTGCACCTCGGACACGATGATGTTGTCCTCCAGCACCGACCCGCAGCCCGTGCACACCGCGTCCCCGCGCGCCGCGTCCACCTCGATCTCCGCGCACCCGCAGGCGCCGCACACCCGCCCGCCCGGCATCCTGCCCGCCGCACCTGGACGGGCCCGGCCGCCGCCCCCGCCGCCCCGCCGCTGCCGCCCGGCACAGCCCGGCCCGGGCCCGGCGCAGGCCTCGCTCGCCGGCACCGGCACGGCACGGGGAGGAGCGCGGCAGCCGCCGCCGCCCCGCCCGCTCTCGCGAGGCTTCGCCCGCCGCTCCCGCCCTCCGGAGCGCTCCGCCCTCAGCGCCGCCAGACCCCGCGGCTGCCGGGAGCGGCGTGCCCGCGGTTCCGGTTCTCCCCCCGCACCTAGTTCCACTCCCTGTCATGCTCAGGGACACTTTCCACCAGGCCAGGTTGCTCAAAGCCTTTTTCAGCCTGGCCTTGAACCTTCCCAAGGATGCGGCATCCGCAGCTTCTCTGGGCAACCTCTGCCAGGGCCTCAGCACCCTCTGGGCGTCAATCAAATTAATCCATCAAATTCATCAATCACATCTAATCAGTCCTTCTGTAATGCTGAGATGAGAGTTTTGTGAAGCCTAATGAATTTGTTTCATTAAAACACTTTGACCCCTGCCTGGCAAAGGCAGCATAACATGAAAGTCCAGTGCTTTTGGAATTCTTGTTTATTATTGTGGAATCACAGAATGGTTTGGGTTGGAAGGGACCTTAGAGATCATCTAGTTGCAATCCCCGTGTCTTGGACAAGGACACCTTCCACCGGACCAGGTTGCTCAAAACCCCATCCAGCCTGGCCTTGAGCACTCCCAGGGATGGAGCAGCCACAGCTGCTGAGGGTAACCTCAGCCAGGGCCTCAGCACGGCCACAGTGAATAATTTTTTCCCAATATTTAATCTAAACCTACTCTCTCTCACTTTGAATCCATTCCCCCTTGTCCTGTCACTACATGTCCTTGTAACTAGTCTCTTTCCATCTTGTAGGCTCCATTCAGGTTGAGGCTGCAATTAGGTCACCCCAAAACCTTCTCTTTTCCAAGCTGAACAATCCCCATTCTCCCAGCCTTTCCACACAGGAGAGTGCCCAGCCTTCTCATTCTCTTGGTGACCTCCTCTGGACTTGCTCCAGCAGGTCAGTGTCCTGACTCATAGAATCACTGAATCAACTCAGTTTTCATCCAAGTTACTGCTCACTTTAGCACTCAACCCACATGTAGCAAATCAGCACCATAACACAGATGGGAAGGAAGCTGAGCAGAATAGCTGCAGTAGCTGGATGTTTGTATAGACTTCCATCTGTCAGCTTTTGAAATATACAATTAATGCAGAAGCAGAAATTTTCACCTTATAAACTCACTACTGTTAGTATTTGTCTTCCACCAAATTAGTCAGACACAGCCAGGTATGAGGTACAGACCTCCATGAACTGAGCAGGTACATGGTACAAAATAACTTGCACATTTATAGGGCAAGTCATTTTGGGGCACATACTAAGTAATAGCATTCCACCTAGAAAGCTGAGCAATTTGTAGGCCTGAAATTATGTCATATGCCTAAAAATTTTAAGGTTCTGTTCTTTTGAAAAGGAAAATAGCAATATTATAATGGAGATTGTACCACTATGCACACAGCTGGTCTTTATTTTTATTCTATTCACAGAGGTGTATTTGTTAAAATAAGAACTTTGGGTCTCTCCAGATTCCATCTGCTTCTGGAGGTTATTTCCTTCCTGAAGTTCCTCCTGCTGATGATGAGGTGATGAGTGCCACGGTAGCCAAGCATGATCTCACAAAATTGTACACTGTTTAGATAATATCAAGGGAAAATTATATTCCTGATAAACAGTCCCTGATAGGCTCTGATAAAGACCAGCACGAACACAAGAAATCCTGCAGTGAGCAGTTTTGAAATACCTTTCCATTAAAAAGTTTCTTCTTACCTCACTTAGGTAGAGACTAATATAGTCCTGTCCCATGAGGACTTAGGTTTTACATCCCGTTGAAAATTGCTGGTGCTTCAATTAAGTGTTGCAAGACTTTTCTGTGTCTCAAACAAGTTCGGAGTGTTTCACTTTGAATGTGAGCAGCAGAGGGCCCTTGTGAGCATATAAGGTACAGCTGCTATTCAAAAAAAAGTCTTATTTAATGTCATACTGAAGAAGAATGAGTGTTTTAATTTTTATCTTCTTATAAGGTGAGGTTAGTGATGATGAAAAGAAAATGGGTTCAGTCCAGAAAACTTCAGACATTTCCTCCCATTAATGAAACCCTTCATATACAGTACCCCTTAAATAATTTCAAACATTTTCATAGGGCCATTTTCTATCAGCTAAAATATAAGTAACTTTTCACCTCTGTAAGTTCTTTGCCCTTTCTGCTTGCTAGAGGATTAACTAAACTTTTTTTGACCTATAGCATTGAGCCTGCTGAATGACTAACCCATAGTTCTGTTCATTTAGGCTAAAAAAAAGTAATAACCTTTTAGTAAGTTGCCTTAAGCGTGAGAGTAAGAATTGATCATTTAAAAATTTCCTGCATTATTTTGCCCTTTTAGTTAAGAGGAGGAAAGGACCTGTTTTCCGTTTCACCTGCTCTAGTACTTAGTACCTCTTATTTTCACTCCTAAGTGTGCCAAAAAGTAGTGATCAGGATGTCTGTTAGCCCAGACCAACCAATTTCCTTCCTGCTGTGCCTCCAAAAACCTCAAATACAATCCACCTGTGGGTGTATGTTTTTGACATTCAGTTGTTGAGGTTTCAAAGAGAGGAACTGTTCTCATTTGCTTGAAATTTGATTTTTTTTTCTACTGCTCTTACAACATTAGGAAGAATGCAAGTGGGCTGTACAAGTCCAGAGTGGAGCATGAGGGAATTCTACTCTACTCCTGCAAATGCTGTGTGGCACAACAGGGAATGTTTTAGGGCAAGTTGATGACACGTTACTGTACTTCCACAAGAGATGGATCCTCCTCTGTGAACATAAAGATTGGAAAGAGATACTTCACTGTCATATGACAGAAAAAACAGAGCCTTTCTGGATTTTTGGCCATAATGTTCTGGGAATTGAGCTTCCCAACACACCAGCCTGCTTGGGAAATATTTTCATGTGGGATGAACAGAGCTTACTCCTTTCATTTGATCAGCTTCTGTCAGCATCCTCAGCTCTCTGGCATTTCAGCTGGAATGGTTCTTCTTAAAATCATGCCTAAAACCATTGATGAAATCTCTCAAGAAGTTTGAAAATGCACATAACTTGGGGAAAAACAGAAGCAGAGGAAGCCTTCTTTGGTTTTGGACAGTCCAAGATAAGGCATAAACTATGCACTCAACCTGAAAATTTGCACTTTGGAGATGAAGTCATAGGAATACTAGATAGAGGGGTGGAAAAAAGGATTGTGAAATGAATTAACCTTATAAGGTGATAGCAAGTGGATACATCCTTTTTTTTTGTTCTGTGTCAGTCCGAACTGAAGCATTCGGCTACACTAGTGATGGACACGAGGGGGCAGCCAAGGAAATGAAATCGTCGAGGAGCTGCAATGTTCCCAAAGGTTAGGCTGATTTTCCATCTGTTTTCCTCTTCTTTGGTCTGCGTCTTTTGTAGTTATTTCCTCACATTGTTTTCATGACGGTCATCAATAGTATAATTGAAAAGGCTTTTGGGGGAACATTCTGAAAAGAATATTTTGGCATCTGCTAAATCACATCACTGCTGTCCAGAGATAGCACTTGATAACAGAGCTTGAGTCCTGAGGATGTGGAAGAGATCCCGTGGCTTTCCCAGGATCTGTGCCTGATACAATTCATAGTACTTGAGGACGGCAGAAAGCACAAATTCTGTCGCTTAGAAAAGCTGCCGAGAAATTAGCAGAGGAAAAGTCCAAAGATATCAAGCACAAAGATCCAGAAGCTACCACCACTTGAGAAAGTCTCTCATCAGCTGGAAGCTGTGAGCAGCTATTTTGCTCTGAACATCTGCCCCTGCCAACACACCACTTGAAGATGCATGACTGATCAGTGGGTGCTTTAAAGAAGGATGTAAGCAAGGTAAAAATAGATGTGCCCTCCTAGTTTCTAGCAAGCTGCAAGATAAGGATTCACCAGCTGAAGGCTCATACCCACTAGCAGACTTTTTATCTCTAATCAATTTTTTATCTCTGTGTATGCTTTCAAGAACTACAGCATCTGGTGCTTCGAGGTGTATCGCAATTTAGTTGGGTAGCAAGTGAAAATGTTTTAAAATGGCCCAAACATTTCACTTGGCAATCCTGAGTTCTTGTGCTACAATCAGTGGTGAAGAGTTGCTCCCATCACACCTCTTTCATGTCAGTTAGGATTTTTTTACTCCTGTTTTATAGCTTCCCTCAATCAGGATCACTTCACAAGGGCAACTCTTTCTCCAGGTAAGCAGCATGATGCTGATCAGACAGTCCTAACACAAAATAATATGTTCAGGGAGTCATTCAAGAGGAAACACTTTTTAGTGAAACATTGGTTCTGTTCTGCTCTGAATAACTGCAGGCCTCCATCACTTGGGGATGTAAGCACAGGCAGATATTCCTGTAAAAGTGCAACTCTACTTGTCTGCAGCTCTCATATCCTGAGATTTATTTATTAAAACAATAGTGAATTCATCACACACCATTAGAGAACCATTCCAGTCAGCCAACTGCCTGTTTAAGCAACTGTCTGCATATGGAAATTGAACTGAAATGAGGAAATGCCTGGTTACAGGTGCCATTTTTGTGTGCACACTTGCTACTTTGATGCAAATACGTCTTCTAAATAGCCTAAAAATGAGGCCTTCACTAAATATGGATAGTCATGTGCAAGGGAAAAAAAACAGGGACTTCACACTGAATGGTTCTGCATACTCAAACACAGAAGCAAACCACAGATCTTACAGAGAGTTCCTATTGTTTTTCCAAATTTGGAACAGAAAGCCAGAAATTCAGACTAAATGAGTTGGAAGTATATCAAAAAGTAAATAGGAGACTCCATTAGTTCTGAAGAATAAGTTTGAAAAAGTGGCTGTGCAATGGTTCCTTATCTGCTTTAACATCAAGGTAAATTCAATGCAGTAGATTTAATGCAGTTTAAAAGTATATATACTATAAACTATGTAAAGTACCTAAGATAGTGTTGACCATTTACAAATTATACCTGACAAGTTACAAATAGGATTATGAGAAAAGACAGCCACTTAAACAGGAGTTCACTAGCGTTGGATCAGAACATTAAAAACCCTGGTGTCACCAGGCAATATTAATAATCCAAACTCTCTTTATTGGCATTTCTTAGGCAGAAGTCTTCCATAATCAGAATGAGTGTACTGGCATCAAAAAAGAGTATGCCAGTCAAGCGTTATTGAAGACCATGAAATGTCTATGTGTCAGCATAGACACAAAAGTGTGTATTTTTTAATGTCATGAGTTGTTTGGCCATCAGGGACTCCCTTCAGACTGAAACCTGCAGAGATAAGAGAGAACATTGCTGTGGCTACACTCAAGCCTCTGCTTTTGCAAGCATGGAAGAAAAGCTGGAAGCAGGGTAAGGAACACATTGTCCTCCTTCACACAGCCCATTAGTACCAGGGAAAGTTATGATGAAGCAGGCAGCTTGGATAAGTACAGGCTGGCCTGTGGGTGAGGCCAGTTCTCTCCTGTTTGGGTCACAGAGGACATCAAAGAATTGTCCTTTGAATGAGCTGTGTGTCATTGCCTGCTTTTCTGACAGGAGAGTCCCAGTACCTCAAATATGCCAAAGTTATCCCAGTGCCAGCAGTCAAAACTACAAGTTGCTATCTACTGTCTAAAGCTATGAGCAGGCTAAATAAAAACACCATTAGACTTAGAGAAGTCACAGTATAATAATTTCCTGTCACTGGAGAATTTTCAAGAATTTGGCAGATTTCCTAGTTTGAATTAGCTGAATAAATTAGACAAATAGCATTTTTCAGAGGGCAGACATAAAAAAGTCTTGAGTAAATCAAGCTGTTTCATACCAATAATTTGAGTCAGCCTAAATTACCAAAAAAAAAAAAAAAAAGGAAAAAAATTTTAGTGCTGTGCAAGCCACATCTTTCCTTCCCCACTTTTACCCCAAGGTGGGAAGTTTCTTAAACAGGATCCATTCCCAAAGCAGCAATCTTGCCATTTCTTCAGAAAAAAGGCCACATCAGTAACACAAAGGGGAAATGCTGCTTGTCACCATAACCATGCCAATCTCTGCTTTGCCCCAAAAGGGCTGGGATCATCTCTCTCTTCTATATTTTATCATTCACCTTCCTTAGTTGAGAATTGGGAGCCACAGAACTGATGGTCTGAGAGAGGGACAGTCTGGAAATTAACACTTTCCTAGGAGGATCAGTTGGTTCAGATCTCTTGGCTCTCTGTTTCCAGGTGCTGCAGATTCAGACTACCACCTGTCCCCATTAAAAATCACAGTTTTGTGTTCTTCTTCCCCACCTCATAAGTTAAACATGTATTTTTTTCAGTAAATTAAAAGTGGGAATCTGATATAACAATATGCCAGTAAGAACTGGAGCCTTTGGCTTGCCTTTCCATTGTCTGTGCTTCAATCAGACAGCTCACACCAAGATTATAAAAAACCTGACCCAGGAGTTTACAGTCTGAAGCCCAAATTGAACAGAGCAGTCAGCAGATTATGTATTCGACCAAACAATGAGGTCTTCAGTCCCTTTTTGAACCAGTTTTCATTACAGGGGTTATGTTTGTATCATATTGCTGAGAATTACACAAAACCATTATTTTTGAAATGAGTACAGGAGACAACAATGTTGTCAATAATGCAAGTTGTTAGTAAAGTGTGTATATTTATAGCAGCATGAGAAGTATTTCAGAGAGCTCTAAGCATGATCAATTCCACATCCACATGCATGCAGCATTTCAGAAAATGTAAAGCTTAACTAATATATGTTTTCCTTTGGAAGGGAAAGCTATAAGAGGATGTTCCCATGGAATTTGACCCATGGTATTTTACATATATAAAGCCCCTACTGAAAGAGCTTTTATATATGATGTCAGTAGAAAGGATGTCCAAAAAAAGAATGAAATTATAGTGTTGGCATTTCTAACAAATCAACTATCTTCCCTTCTTAGTTTATCCCACGCTAAACAGTAACTATGGAACTTTCTTCCTAATAAAGCTTTAGAGCTACAACCACGACTTCTCACTCGTGCTACAGAAATACTATCCAGATGACCAAAGATTTTGTAATGCAGCAAGCTGCAACAAATATCCAGCTGAAACAGCAATTTAGTGGACTCACAGCAAAAACAAACTATTTTCATGGCATATGAAATTATGAGGAGCCTTTCCCAATATATACCATGACTAATGATCATCAGCCTGTACCAACAATGACATTGTAGCCACTCCCTCTGTGGTCACCTTTCATTTGCGACCATCAAGTCTGCTAAAAACAGGAGGAGAAATTGCAGTTTAAAAGTGAGATTTTATCAGCTTTCCCAGACAGAACCAGGTTGGGAAATAAGAGACAAAGGAAACTTCCTCTCATTGTTGAAGGAATAAATGAGCAACTAATAAATATTCTAATTTAATAAGTGTACATATCCTGCTAACAAATTTTCTTTTGAATAACAGAACTGAAAGGTGGATGTGGTGGGGGTTTTTTGGTTTTGTTTGTTCTTTTCCAAAGAGTAAAAGTAAATCCCACAATTAAATTACGGCAATAATAAAAAAACAAATTAGCAATGTCCACATAAAGGTTAAGGTGGGAAATCAAGAGGCAAATGTTCATTTTCCAGTTCAGAAATAAAATCCTAACCTGCTAATTTATGTTCCCTCGACACCATTTTTTAGTCAGTGACAACAGCACTGGCCTGCATTGACAAAGCCCATGAACCTTGAACAGCATTGCTGAAATCCTGCATTTCTGCCACAACAAGCCTGGCAGCCTGGACAGAGCTGATGTAACTGGCTCCAGACACGTATTCTCCACATCAACAGAGCTTTGCTTTCCTATCCTGACATGCAGCATCCACGAGGGCATGGCTTACCCTGGCTCCCCTGCATGTTTTCATCAGCCCAATCCAATCCAGCAAGTTCTGTGATTGAAGCTGAGGCTTTTTAGCCAAAATGCTCTGCAGACGAGTTCACAGCACACATTCTGTGGTACCAGGCCATGGCCTCTTTCCTTCTGCACTGCTGCCCTCCTGCACCACAATCCAAGGGCAGCTACCTCTGCTCTACAGGGTCTTGGAGGAAAAACCAGGCTAGGGGTGTCATCTAACTCCATGCAATTCCACTGGGTAGCTCATTCATTGTTTTCAACCTGTTGTTTGCCACAGAACCACAAGCCATCAGTTTTCCACCATCCACAACACTGCCACTTTGGCCTGTCACTGTCATAATCCCACCTAGGTGGGATTTCCTCCTGGGTGTAAGAGGCTTGGTACCAGAAAAGGTCCTGAGAGACCAAAGTGACAAAAACTAACCAACCCTGAGGATGTCTGGGAGAGCAGTGCAGTGCTGATCAGGACATTCACAGATATAACACCCTCCAGCTGTCGAGTCTTCTGGGAAAACTTCATCAGAATGGGAATCTTAATGTAAACAAATGACTACTTCTAAGTTCTTCCAGCCCAGCAGGCCAGAACAGGTAAATATCTACTGTAAATATCAGCATTCCAGCAACTGTTAGAAATACACAGATAGGTTTCAATCATGCTTAATAATTAAAAGTAAGGAAGCCAGTTTCAGGTATTGTGTTAATCAACAGGTGCTAAAGGAATATGACCTTCCTTGGAGGCAAAGTTTGGCATGAGAGATGATTTTTTCCATGACACATACTAGAAAGCACAGAAACACAATCAGCAAGACCATTTTCTTGCTTCAAGACTCAATATTTAACAAATGAATCACTGATACATGTTTCAGATATTCTTACACTAAAACTAGATTATAAATCATATGTATGAAATCCACTCCTGTCCCATAAGCTGCCTGTGACAGCTTTTTCCAAATCCTGACCTAGAGAATGTCTGGTATGTTCAGACTGATGTAAGAAGTCTGGATTTTATATTCACGATCTCAATTTATAAGCACATGTCACACAGATAGATTTGCCTCAGCACTGATTTCAAGAGAGGAAAATGCAACAACTCAGAAAAACTTCACTGGTCCATTAGCTGAAGAAGCCAAATTTCATCAGATGTAGATGCTTCCATTGCCTTAATAAAGGGAAAACATGGAATTTTTCTGGCTGCATCTGAGTACATAGTAAAGAGTTTGTGACTGAAACTATTAAATATGGAAAGGGAAATACTCATTAGTACATGCAGGGAGAAGTGTAGAAAAGAGCTGTTATTAGGTGCTCTAATGACTCAGATAAGGGTCTGGGATTCAGGAAAACTGGATATAATTGCAGGCTCGGACACAGACTTTCTTCATGACCTTGGGCTACTCACCAGATATTGCCAACCCCAAGTTATCCAGCTGTACAATGCAGATATGGCTAATTAAAGCCCCCTACTCTCTTTTGTTTGGCTCTCCTATATTGTTACACAGAGACATGGACCAAGAGGGACATTTCTTCGACCATGAAGGAAGGGAGGGATGAGATGTAGGAATCCTCTCAAAGATGAGTGTGACTTGATTGAGGAAACAAAGAAAGCACAGCTTTGGCAGGCCTGGGGGCCTAAGGAGGAGCTTCATCCATACAGGTGGCACAGAGTGGAGCTGGGGGACAGGGATTGCTGTTGGGAGCATTAGCACTGTAGGGAGGACAGGGATTGCTGTTGGGAGAACACTAGCACTGGGAGGAGGGCACAGGTTTTACTATTAAAGCCAAATTGATCTCCTTTGACTTAAATCAGAGTTACAACGACTTCACCAGAGAAACAGCTTGTTCTGAAACCAAAATAGCTCCTTAGTCAAGGGCATATTCCAGGGCCTGAATCATTTTTAGCAAAGGAGAGGGGCTCAGTGTCAGTGAGTTTGACAGGGAACATGGGAAAAGCTAACTGACCTTTATGGAGAATGTCAGCACAGGGAACCAAGGCTTAATCCTCAAAAAGCCCTGAGGTATCACTCATCAGTGCCAGGAAATCTGTGCCCCTCTGAACAGGCAGGCACACTTCCCAACAGAGCACACAGGTTCAGATGCTGTGTGTGCCTTGGTTATTGCATAATATTACCAAATAGGATTTTTTTAAACCTTTAAAATGCCCTGCTCAAACAAATCCAGCTTCATTTTTCAGAGGTCAGCAAAAGGACCAGCTCCTTTCTTTGACGTAAGTATTAACTGAGTATGTTGAATCTGCTCTCTCACAGAATCACTTCTTTCCTGAAGAGAGTAAAATAATATGTTGTTGGATGCAATGAATTTCTCTGCTGCCAAACTGGAATACCATCTCTAGAGCATTGAGGGAATTGATCTGATATAGCTCAGGAAACACCTTTAAAAAGTGCAGTATCAACAGCTTTGCCTTGTAAGGATGAGAAGCCCTTGACATACATAGACTCCAAATTTCCTATAAACCTACTTGATTCTTTGTAAAACATTTTAATTCTCTTGGCAAAACCACTAAGCCTTTATGGGGATGCCTTTGTGACTTGCCTTTTCAAGCTCCATCTCCCTCCTTCTGTTTCTTTTCTAGGTGAGAGCAAACCAAGAATTACAGAGTTCTCTGGTTCACTGCTGCTGTCACTGGACACTCTGTCATTGATGGGGACCAGCTCCTATATTTTGCTCAACATTACAAGTGCCATTGCATTGAGAATTATTGACATTGTCACCGAGGGGGCTATAGTTGTGTGAGTATAAATAAACACAGTGCTAGGAAAAGACACTCAAGGATAAATAGCAAAGGTAGTGCATTGTGTGAGACCAAAATAACTCCATGCTGTTCACTGAGAGTACACTGGCTGTCGTGTACTAGCTATTTCCAGGCAGGGTCCTTGTCTTCTCCCAAAAGGCAAAAAGCATGTGTGGCTTCAAAGCCAAAGTGCTCCTTTCTGTCCCTCCAAGGTGGTGGCACTGAGAAGCTGGGAGTAGCAGTGCTCGAAATCTAACATTTGCCAACATACTCAGAGCTGTGAAGATCCCAGGCACCTTTATGGACTGGGATTTTTTTACCAGCACCTGTATGGACTCCTCTCTCTCCCTCCCTTGCAGTCACAAGGTCTCTTCATCAGCCCACTCTGCCCAGACCCAGTTTGGGGGTTTCACTCATGCTCTGTACCCCCAGAGGAGGTTTATGGATGGCACAAGTGAACCAAAACATACAAATGATCTCACTGACAGGCAGAAGATGGACAGAAAGATTTGGGCTAAGTTACTTGGTGAATGTTACCTGAATGTATCTGATCAATTTGAGTGAGAAAGTCTGTGGGTGCTTGGGACCATGAGGGGAGAGAAAGATGCAACAGGTCCATAATGTCCATGTTTTGATGCAGTGGTGGGCTTGAGTGAGAGTCAGGGGTTCGTTCTGCAAACTGGACCAATTAAATATCAGTTTGATCCTAGACTAATGGGTATTGAGAGAGCCACACTCCTGGCATGTGACTCCACTGATATTAATTCATCAGGGACAAGCTTGGCTTAAATGATACCTCAGATGAGAACCACTGAGAAGTATTTTGTCAAAATACAATACATGGACAAGTTCCTGATCTTCAATGGAACTGACAAAGATAAACATTTAAAACTCACTGGAAACCTAAACCAATGTTTTGGCATTTATAATGGTGTTTGTAAATGTCCTCTTAGCACTTGAATTATGTTATTTTACTCTACAAAGTTACTGTTCCACTGAGTCATTTTTTTCTTTATTTGTTCTATTTTAAAGTAGAACATTATGGAGAAATCCAGAACTCAAAGCCAATTCATCTGTTTTGCTCTCCTGGGTAAAGAGATGTTTATTTTGAAAGGAATTTTAATGATCTTTTTGAATTACAAAATAATAAAAGAAAGACAATTCTTATCCTGCATTAGTTATTGTACTACATGTAATCCTTTTAAGCAGTAAATTACTCATAATGTTAAAGATAAATTCCTAGATTTTTACCCAACTTCTCTGCTTTGCTACCAACCTTCTGCTCAGTGTAGTACATCAGTTTTCCCTTTGAAGACAATGTCCCCTCTTGAGTGGTAGTCTAGTCACAACAGTCAGACATTCAGACAGGGAAGGTCAAAAACTAAAAAAGAATATAGTTCTACTCATACCAAGGGGATAGTAATACAGCAGTCAAGCCCTGTTTGGAAATTAATTTAGAATAGCAAAGAAAGCAATTACTTTAATGCAGATATGCTCTCAGCAAGGTTTCTCACCCTTCTGTAGTCACACAACTTCTGCTGAAAGATTATACCTGGGACTGACATTTGGACTGTCATCAACTTATAGTTCACACTCAACATTACAAAGAAGTACTGTTCTTCAAAAATATTGTCTAAATTGTCTATTTTATTTCTAATAGGCGCATGCAACTTTGTCGTGTGTAAAGTAACATCCTCACTGCAAAGTTAAGCTCAGTTCTTCTTGGGTTTTGCTCTGCAAGATTTCATCATTCACAGAGATGGTTCAGAAATACTGTGAGTTTTGCTCCAGGACATTCATGGCTCCATGTACTCAGTCAGCAGGGGATGCAGTGTCTTGCTTGCCCAGATACACATCTGCTTCTTCAGGCCTGGAAAATCTGTTCATGCTTCCAGCCAGAAGTCTCCAGAGGATTAAGTAGCCTCCAGCAAAATTCTTCTGAAATGGTGTTGAAATAAAAAATGTTAACATGTCCAAAACACTGATTAAACCTACATTAATCTTGAAGTAGTTATGGTAGCCCTTCCGTGCATATGAACCTGCTGACCCAGCAACTGTGCAACATCTGAAGCAGCAGCCATTCAGGAACAAATAAAAGCATAACAAAAAATCCAAGGTCTGCTTGGGGAATGTTTCCGAGAGTTTGTCTGCTGGTAGCTCCTAAGTGGCAAGTCCTTCACTGCACTCTGCTGCTGTTGTAACCTCTGCCAGCTCAGTGAAACAGGAACAGATGCACTGTCAGCTACCACAGTTGATCATGTTGATATAAAATCAGTTTCAGAGAGGTCTCAGCTCACCCAGGACTCTTGTTAGATCTGTTAGGGACTCATGAAGTCCTTTACCAACACCTTGAGTGAGCACTAGGAGGTTCAGGACAGGAAGTCCTGCAGTACCTACAGCACACCTGAAGGGTCAAGAAATCATCCTTGACCCACTCCAGAAATCTGGATTGTTTGCCCTACTGGGTTTCCCGCTCAGCAGATTTTAGATCAGGCAGTAAATCTTACAAAAGCCAGAGCTTGAAACAGTGACACTTCTTGCAGTCAGAGAAGGCTTCATCTATTTTGTCTTCCTGGGCATGTGATCTGTAGCAAATGCCTACCACGATATTAGCTGTGTTGGCCTTCCCTCTGCTCCTGGCCATCACACAATCCATAGCAGAATTCCATGCATTTGAGCTGCTCTTCTCTGTGCAGAGCATAACTGTCTTCCACATCTCACCTTCCTTCATCTAAAATGAACATATCCACCCATCACAGCACCTCAGCTGTTAGAGCTTTTACAGCTTCTAAGTACAAAGGAGCAATGGTTGGGTCAGACCCCTGCCTATCCAGGTCTACAGTACTGTGAATACTGTGTCTCCCCCTCCAATCAATATAGAGATCTGGGCACTGGCTTGAGATGACTTGCTGAAACACCTAAATTAGATGGTGTACCTTCATGTCTTGATTATTACTCTGAAAAATGATAATAATAGCCTTGGGGCAAGGCTTTAATCCACAGTCCCCACACATCCCATTGTAGTCACAAACACGTCATGCATACTCCCGCAAGTTCAGAAAAAGAATAACTATTCTTTTCTAATGTAGTAGAGACAGATGAACAATGGAAGCCCTCTCTCAAAGGTCTAGTCTCCATTTCCTTCACAAGTCAAGGACTTCCCTGCTTGCTCAGACATGGTCACAGTTGATGTGTTTTTATTGGCTTCATACAGGAGAGAGAAAAGGACAGAGCCACACAGAGGGGAACCCATTTGAGGTCAGACCTTGTCACAACCAGCAGACTTGGGAATTGGAGTCCAGAAATGACTTGTTTGTTTGTTTCTGCTGTATTCAAGGAAAGGGAAAAAGACTATTTATCCTTCTGTAAATAAACAAGATCACAGGGAAAAATACACTATATTTATATGAGCAGTGTCCCTTCCAAATAGAAAGGCTGTGACAGTGACAGCATACTTACAGCCTGTTCATTGAGCCTTAGTATGATCTCTTTCACATGAAAGAAGAATTAGGGTAAGAATATCTTGAAATTTTTCAAATTGCAGTTTGGTTTCTTTCCTTCAAGCTGTAAAAATCTCGCTGCAGATATTTACAATTCAGTTTGAGCCACAGGAGCTGTAACTGGTTTGTGGTGCTCCCAGTACAGTTTCTTTACAAGATTAAGGTTTTAGTCCCAGCCAGTACAGGAGCACCTATCACCAACATTTGGAAGCAGGAAAATCCAGAAAGGAAATCCAGATTTTAAGGAAATCCAGACTGACAACCTCTCTTCCTGCTACAAATCACTTCCTGATCCAGTTTCCAGTTTGACTGCTGCTCTTTCCCGCAGTACACCTGCAGGTAAAAAGGCAATACAAGCAACACACCCATTCCCAGGTGAGGAGCAAGTGAGGTGATGGTGCAGCAAAGGAGCTGCTACTGGTCCTCCTTGAGTGGAGGTTGGTTGGTTGGCTGGTTGGTGCAGCTTTGGCTTTGGTAAGGGAGACAAACCACAGAATAAACAGGAGCAATAAGAAGCATCTTTAGAGCTCTGTCAAAGATTCACAGAGTGCTTTGTCTATCTGAGAGGGGAGTTAACTGAATGGGCTAAAGAGTATTTTGCCCCCAGGCAGAGAGGAAACGCTGGTGGCATCAGGAAACATGGTGGCATCTTTAACTGCTGAAGCACCCAGTGAGTCCCCATTTGTAGTGACAAAGAGCCACATTCCTCACCACATAGAGAAGTGTTAGTTCTCTGGTCTCACTGGAGTTTAGTACTACTGAAATGTCTGTATAATCCCAAGCAAAACCAGACAAATCCTGTTATTTTGTTGACAAAATGCTGGGTTTAGCCTGTGCAGAAAAATGTTCAGGCTCAGTCTGCCTCAGTATTTCATATATATCAGGCACTGGCCCCTAACAGGACAAGAAGAACAGTGTGAACCAGAGAGACTGGAGACAGGGAACCTGCAAGACCTCCAGGTCCTGCCATGCTGGCTCACAGAGAACTTGCTGAGCACAATGGGTGTTGCCTGCATAGTTTGCTGGTCCAAACCCATCTGCAAATTCAAGTAAAACAGACTTGAGCCCACTTTACTTATTTCCAGACCTCAGAACACCCAACTGCACATCATGGACACCCCAAATCCAGCTGGCTCCTCTTGCTACACTGCCACCTTTCTCGCAGCTGCCAAGTCTGAAACTCCCAAGGACAGAATTTCCTTAATTAATCATCAGGCAGACTTTTTTTTCTTTTCTCTTTTCTTTTTCCATTTCTGAGTTGCGACGTTTCCTGCCAACGTTCTGCTTGGAATGAATTTCTACAACAGAGCCATCTAACTTCTGAAAATAGATACTTACACTGGAAAGCCTGACACGCCCTATATGGAGCCTGTGAGAGGCAGAACCATAATCAAAAGCGAGTCAAGACACTAGGCCGTGCTAGCAACATTCAATTAGGCTCTGAGCAAAGCAGCCCCAAGAGAAGAAAGTAAATGGGAGCTCTGTAAATGCCTCCAGGCTCTTTTCATCACTCAGGCATTTCAGTTTGTCCTCTTTAGAGTAACCCTAGCTCAGGCAAGTTATTCCACTATAGCTGGTATGTTCAGAACCCCTTGAAAAATAAAAATTTCCAGAAATGGCCAACTATCATGATTTCCTGATATGAAACTGCATGCAAAGCTTATGGGGAAAAAAAGCCAGTAGTCATATGATATAAGTGTGAGCTCTGCCTGTCATTAGCAAGGGTGGGTTTTTCAGGATAAAATTCTCCTGGGCCAAATAACAGGAGAGTGATAAATAAAGCTTGTCAACTGCCCTTTCTGACTCACTCTCTCCTGCTCAAGGGTGACTCACTGTCATTTGTGAAAGGCTGCCAGGTCTTGCTTACATGCTGAAACAAGCATGGGCTCTCTGTGTTAGACACACATAACCTCAGAAAAAGGAGACACTTGCTGCTGAGAAGGCAGCCCTGGAAAGGGCTCTGCTGACTAAAGGACCTGAACTTCAAGGTATTTCTCAACCCTTTCTGGAAAGTTCAAGGTTATTGTTAGATTACCACAGAAAACTTAAACCCAAAGCCATGGCTGAGGACTTGGCTGGGGGAGTGCAATGTTTTAAACCACAGCTCACTAGGACCATGAGGCTTTACCCAGGTAACTGTGTGGAATAAGCCAGACAGCACATTCTAGGTGCAGAAAGAAGTAATTGAGGCCATGCCTGGTCCAGAGCTGCCTTTTGTCCAAGGAAAACAGCGTGAAAAAAGCAGTCACTTGTTGCTCACTACTTCATGGTGAGAAAGTAGCCCTATGGGGCTGCTCCCTCAAGGAGCCCATGAGGAGCCTGTCTTGAATCTGTAGAGGGCAAACAAAGCAGGCTGAACACCATCTTTCAGTGTGAGTAGCTCCTGGACTGTTCCTGAGCATCACCAGTTGCTGCTCAGCGCTCCCCTCTCTGCGGTGACAATGACCTTGCAGCTAAGTGGCCATGCACAAAAAGCTCATTTGCACCCAGGAGCTGTGCTGCCTACGTGAGTGTGTGCTCCACCCTTTGGTCTTCTCCTCTCATCTCAGGCCCACCACCGGCCGAGTGCGCAACTCTGTGAAATCTCTGCCCCAGGCACTAATAACAAACCCCAGTTATTAGCACATACCACAGTCTGCACTGCCCTGCAGGCAGGTGGCAAAGGACACCTTGCCCTTGTGCTCTTTCGAAGGTTCCATGCACTGTCTGTTGCCGTGCCATGACAAAACATGGTGCTTTTGCAAGGCCAAGCGTGCTGGGGTGTCAATCCACAGATCCCAGAGGGCCCTGGGATGCAGCTAGAAGGACACAGCTACACCTCTCCTTTAGCACAGAGGACTCCCAGTGCAGGAACTGACAGGTTTCTCCCAAGACTAAAGGGGAAGATGTGCTGTTGCCTCCCTCAGGTCCAGGTATTGGCCAACATCTTGCTGCATCATGTGGGGAAACCATGCTGCCGCAGGGCAGTGATACCACAGCTGCCTCGTGCGTGTTCCACCAGGCATGCACCACCCAGGAGTCACCCATGCAGCTGGGAAAGCCACTCACGTGGGCTGTGACCCAGCAAGGCTCTCAGAAAAACTGCAGCTAAAGCACCATCTCAAGGTCTCGTCACCGTTTTTTCAGATCATATGATCGCTAGCCTGTCTGCCCAAAATGAAGAAATGACCTCAAAATGTTAATTTGGAATAGAATCACAGAATGGTTTGGGTTGGAAGAGACCTTAAAGATCACCTACTTCCAACTCCCCTGCCAAGGGCAAGGATACCTTGCACTAGACCAGGCTGCTCAAAGAATAAAAAGTGTACCATCACATATATGAGGAAAATACAGAAGCCACACACAGTTCTAAATATATATTTATTCTTCTCTGAGAGAAGGTTTCCATCTCCTAAAATTTCCAAGAGGTCATATTTAAATATTTTTGCTGTGTTCCAGAACGGATGTCTAATGAAAAGCTTAAAGAGAAGCTGCAGGCCACAGCAGCCTCATCCAATGGTAAAAGGACTCACCTGACACATGGAAAACAAGCCTAGGCCACAATGCTACTTAGGCATTAATATCCCATGTGCCAGTCTAGGTGAGGAGACTAAATATTAGCTGTGAACCTGCACTGCAAGTGTCTGTCTCAACAAGGCAGTGCAGGGCCATCCCACAGAAGTGATCTAGTCCCTGGACTGTTGGTTACTCCAGAAGAAGTACATTTCTCATCTCAATTGTGCTGAAAATTTCAGCCTTTTAAAAACTGAACCAGATGGTGCAAGGGTAAAAAAAATGGTATCATTCTTGTCCAGCATTGATATATTTTGATGAAAAACTTCCAAATTGGCACTAATGTGTCAAATTTCTCTTCTTATCAATGATGAAATATTACACTTCTGATTTTCTTCCACTGTTTAATCATCCACTGATTCTTACTGGCTATGTCCAAGTCAGGATTTCATCCTAAACTTCCTTTGCTAAAATTGCCATGCTAACATTTTAATGTTTAGATAGTTTTATAGGTAAAATAGTCACAGATAGTTTTATAGGTAAAATAGTCACAAATAAGGTTATTTCTATCCAAGAAAAAAAAAAAAAAAGGAGAGATTATGGAAATAAAAAAAGAAAATTAAAAAGAAGTGAACATAATATATTAGAGATTCCAGGGTAGCTTCCTTCAGAAGCACAATTTCACCATTTTTTTGGCTGTACTAAGTAGTATCTCCTGGTTGGTTTGCTAACCCTTTGCAAAAACAGGGTTGACATTGAAATCAACAATCATATTCATCTGCAGGTGTCCAAGTACTTCTCAAAATCAGCCAGGAAAATAATCTTCTCAGAAATGGTCCAAGGAAGGCATTAAAATGAAGGACCAGGAATTACAGCCCAGGTCTCTGGTTACCCAGCCAGTCCCTTGTGTGTCAAACTCCCCCAGCTCTGACAAATGAGTGGAGCATCCTAAGCTGCAATTTCAAAGTGATTTACTGAGCAAAGTGAAACCACACACTCAACACAGACACCACTGCTCTGGCTGCAGTCACCTTCTGCCATTGCTCTTTGGAGCTCAGAGCTCCAACTGCTCAGCCTTCCTTTGCGTGGCAAACTGAGGTCATTTGTCAGGATAGAGAAACCACTTTTTATTCATCCTTGTTCTTGTTCCTCCTCTTCCTCCATTGTCCCTTTGGGTGTGCTCAGCCAGGATTTTAACTCACCACAATGAGCTCCAGTGATGCCCACCCTGTTAGAAAACATCATGTTAATCTGTTTGACACAATGAAGCAAAGAAAAACAAAAGAATGGGGTACAGGTTTGTAATGTTTCCTAGGTAAACCAGAAAAAAAGCCTTGTCTCCTTTAGCAGAGAATGTCTGCTCTGCCCCAGGGAAGAACAAATAGCTGTGCTTGTACCCTCAGCACCTTGAAAACCCATCGTGTTCCTGTCTGGAGTGAGGATGCACTCAGCATGGATTGCAGACATCCCAGTGAAGCTCCCTGAGAGTTTGGTTCTTTTGCATACCAATTATATGACTCTGTGCATAATGTATAAAGCCAAGTTGCTCGGGAAGCACCCGATGATCCCACAGCATGCACAAAACAATTACATGTGTGTTTGCAGCAAATTTCACACTCTCAAGAAATACCAGACTCGCTGGTCATGTGCTGCAGACATTGTCCAAAGATTTTGCATGTGCACTGCTGTAGCATTCATGAAGGCAATTCTTAAATTCTCATTTCCATGCAAAAGAAGATTTAAGTCTTAAAGGGAACTCTCCATACACTTCAACAGAGCAAAGCTGATTTATGGTGGTCCTGTGTACATGAGCATTTAAAAATACTGCAGTGATACTGCTGTTAACCATGTCTGGATGGGAAATGGAATTCCTCTCCTATGGCATACCCAGGCTGGAAAGATTTTGTGTGGTAAGATAAGAAAAAGCTGCAAGCAACCTTAACCTAAATAAGTTACAGCTGTGCCCCTAAACAAGCGAAATAAACAACTTTGTTAAAGAATGAAGCAGAGAATGTCAACATGTGTGACTGATTGGATAAGGTACCTGTGGATGGTTTGCTGGCCAACTGTAATGTAATGAAGAACACCTGTTATGCATGTGAAGAAAGGATATAAAAAGGTATACCAGGGAATAAGAGGGAGAAGTGGGTGGCTGTCACTGTGGTGAGTGTTAGCTTTTAGTCCACTGTCAATTTTGTGTTTGTCATGAATCAGGAGAAAAGGTTCAATGTCTGTTACTATTAAAGTTGCATATTTAAAGTACAATGCAGTAACAAAATTACTTTTTTGGAATAAAGTATATCAGAATGTCTGATCAGAACATTATAAAAAACCAGAAGTCAAGAAGACTGAAGATGCTGAAATTAATCATGAGCAAGAAAGTAAGTCCCATTTTGATTTTCAGAAGTTTTGACTAATTTCTGCACAAGTGTATGTTACTGCATATTTCCTTTCCACAGAAGACTTACGATTTTTAACAAAGCACTAAAATGGGCAGTAGGTGCTTTGCCATCAGATAACCAAGAGAACTATCTCTGCAAGCTTCAGGCTCTCTCAGGCCTCTAGAACCTACACTCCTGTTCCTCCTGTGCAGACCAAATCCTCAGTCCAGCGGCCTCTCTCTCAGTGAGAAAGATTTTGGAGTTATCTTTCCTCATAGAACTACCAAATCCACGCATGGACCAATGAAGATTTGAAAGCACTGTTTTTTTAAAGGTGTGCAGATAGAAGAGGCTAGAAACAGAGTGAGCTCAGATGGATTTCTTCTTGCTCAACTCTGACCAGTTCGGCTCAGTCTTGGCTAGTCGCTAATCTGCGATCACCACCCAGTTTCTCTCAATAATCTAGGGAAAGAGACTGATGGGATAAGTCACTCTGTGGGGGTTCCAACCACACATATCTATCTCAGGAGGCAACAATTCACCCTCTGGCTGAGCTTCTTTATTCCACAGTGGCTGTTGAGGCAGCTGAAGGGCACGGGCTGACTGGACAGAGAGTGTTTGGGCAGCTGCAGGTAGGCGAGATGATCCCCACCCTGAATGACAGCATTATTATCACAGAAAATATCACTACCAAATACCAGCTCATTGCATCTCACCTCCACATCTCTGCTTGCTGATTAAAAAAACAAAATCTGGCTTTTCACTGCTATGTAACATTTGTCATCCCTGGCATAAGCTGAATCAGCTCCCAATAAATCTGATCTCTACCAAGTCTGTTCTTGAAAAGATGTCATCACTGGGGCTGCTGAATATCCTTGGAACTGAGTCCACAGTTCCCCTCTTTCAAGGAAAAGCTTCTCAGTTTATGAACTAAGATGTATTAATCTGGGCCCAGATGTTCTGTATTGATCTGCTGAAACCCTGCTACATGACGAGTCTCACAAACGGCTGATGGAGCCGTTTGTGGCAGGCCAGAGGAATTTATTGGCATCTGGAAATGTCACCAAGGGCAATGGAAATGAAAGACTGTAAAAATTCTTACCTACAGAGATGAAACTGAGGCCAACGATGAGAAGAAATCTATAAAGCAGACTTGCCAGTGGGACCTCAGGCTGTGGTGGGAACTGCCTGGAGTCCGAGAGCCACCAAGGGACTGAAACTCCCCAGCTTGGGGCTCCAAGGGGAAAAGGTTTCGGCTGAAGGGCAAAGAGATGGTATTTTACAGGGACACCTAGGCCCTGGAGGTAAAATTTTGTTCTATGCTCTCTGCCCTACAAATAAACTACTGGGTGAAAAAAAGAAAGGGAAAGGAGCATTTGGGTGTATGTGCAGGGGAGGGACACGGTCTGGGCTGGCACTCAGTCACACTCTCTGTTTATCTTTGTGACTTTCTTACCTCAAAGAAGCTCTGATCTTTGTGCAATGATGTTTTTCTCCTAAGGCAGCAAACAAGAGCACAAAATTAATAGCAGCAGTCGTCCTTTCAGTTCTCTGAACAGAGCATTGAATATGACTCATGGGGTAATGCCAAGCTGGCATTCCACCAGGGCAATAAAGTTGTTGCTGGTAGATCCTCATTAACAGCACGCGGAGACCCACTGTCCAAGAGAAAGAAGGGACTTCTGCGTTGCTTCAGAAGAAGAAAATGCAAAATATTGTGTGGCTGAGTTAATTAAATCTGACAGAGAACAAAGCTGGTTGTGATGCTCAGACGAGGCTCCCCTGCTGTGCTATCTAGACTGAGCTCTCTGCATGGGCCCCTCAAAAGTGGTCAGTGGCTGATCTAACCCAGTTCCCACTGAAGTCAATAAAAACCTCTGCCTGACATCACTGGAAGAGCAACAAGCAGAGTTACTGGGGGCACAAAGCCAGGACAATGCTGAGACAATAAACTTGAAAACCAGGAAGGAGGTGCCTGATGTATCTCCAAGAAGAAATGTAAAACATGCCCAAGAACGACAAAGGGCCTTTGTTAAAGAAGCAGCAATTTGCCCAGTGGAAGCCTGAGAGATGCTCTCACCACCCACTTGAGCCCAGGATGGTCACACAAAGCCAAATGACTGTCCACAGTGGAAGTGGTCATTAAGCAGAGGGTGATGCACACATCCCAGCAGCCACTCAGTTCTCCTGGGGATGGCACAACTCACCCTCATGGAAATGCAAGCACATTTTCCCTGCTAACCTACAGATCCCCACAGATCTGGCTTGGTCCTGCCAGATGCCCAGGAAAGCCTGTCTGCATATCAACTCACCAACTCCTGATGTGTTCCTTATCTTCCTGATAACATCAAGTGGTCCACGCCTTGAGATGATCCCCAGCTGCCATCATCCCAGAAATATCAATGCAGAGCAATCCATGAAGATAATACCTTTCAGTTTAGCTCTATTTACCATCCCTGGACTTCAATTTACTGATTTTTTGATCAAGAAAACCATGTATCTCCTGGTTGTTTATCTCCACAATCCTGCTGATACTTCACATACATGCAAGGGAAAAGAGGCCTGACTCTGCATGCATGGCATGGCCCTGTGCCAAAGAAAACTCCCAAAACAACTCCAGTGATTTTGGTTCCTTATGGATTCTGGTAAGGCACAGCATTCTGCCTTCAGCATACCAGAGAGGAGAAACCTAAAGCGACCCCAGGTTCTTAAACCTAAATATGAAACCCAGATTCACCTTTTAACGTTACACAGCTCATGTGGTGTCTGGGAACTTAGTTCCTAGTTTAGCAGAGAAAACTATATAGCAGCCAGGAAAAGAAAATAACACTAATAATTAGAGACAAAGGAGGCCAGGGGTCTTCTCCCTTCTTTCTCCCAGTGTGTTCCTCCCTGAGGTGAGGTACTAAGCCAAAAGACCTGAGTGAAGTAAAGTTTCCTAAAATAAGTATTGAACTAGGAGGCACCTCCCATGTCTAGGGCACAGTTGCTAATTAGGAAAATACAGAAAAGGGTCAGGAAAACATCCTGGAGCAACAAGCGTCAGGACAGGACTTGTAAGAAATTCGAAAGAGTGAGCAAAAAGCATCATGGCTTCTAGTGACACGGTAATATTTATTCCAGAATTGACATAGCAATATTGATTTCTTAGAGCTGTGAAGGGGACAGGCTGAGTTTGTGTATAAAAGAGGAGGAGAGCACAGCCCTGTTTGCCCCATTGATGCAGCTGTGGGAACACTCTGTATTTTTCCCATCGTGACAAATGCCCATAAGGAAACTGGCACTACAGAAAGGTTGCACAATCCTCATAACTTAAAAGGAGAAAGCCAGACACACCTATTCCTTCCTTAGCATTGGAGGCACAAAAGGACTAATGCTAACATATACAAATAACAGGTCTGGAGGAACTCTCAAATTCCAGTCTGGAATAGTGTCAAGATACAATTTTAATGCTGCATTTTACAAATCATGTAAATGTTTAAGCTGAAGATTATCTCCACCTATTTACAATTTCAGAGAAAACACTTTCATGAAACATCAGTAGTTTCATATGAACACATAGACATTTGGCAGATCTGGCAGAGAAAGCACTTTAACAACACAGTATAAAATTTCATTAAAATGTTGCTATGGTGAATTGGAATGAAAAGTAACAGCTTCAACACCACCATGAACCCATAGTTGGGTTACAAGGAAATACAGTAAAACTGGGGGTGATAACACCACCAAGAGTTTCTCAGCTTTTTAACCTAAATATTTTTCATGTTAAAAAATAACTCATCAGAAGTAACCTTCCCCACAGTTTCCATTTCATCCAAACCCATGTGATGAAAAAATTCCTAACCATCTTATAATTAAGAGTGTTAACTAGTTCTGTCCTTTAGCTCTTGTACTTGGCTGTTCATATAATGGTCTGGGAGGATCCAGATAACATTTAAGGCTGGAATGAGTCAGCCTGGAAAAGATTATGTTTATATAATTGCAGCATGGTATGGGAAGTGCCCTATATTATAACAGGCTCAGCATTAGCCTAACTCTGAAGGCAGCTGTAGTCAGCCACCCTGCTATGAGTAACCCAGTGAGCCCTCTCTTCACACAGCACCTGCCTTACTTCATGAAGGCTTTAGGACACAGCTCTTTTACAGCCTTTGTGTTCCCACAGCCTGAACACCAACATCCTGACCCAAGGCAGCCTCCAACCCCAGCAGGATGGCATATAAAGAACACAGTTTCACTCTCATGTTGGTGGTTTTTCACCACTAGATCTCTTGCTTGTCTCAATCATTCCCATTCCCAGATGACATGAGTGGCTGAGGAGGCAGCAGAGCTAACTGGCTGTTTTATACAGCTGCATCCAGCTCTTAAATCCGAGTTACTGCAGTAAGTTCCTCCAACTGATTCCCATAAGCACAGACATTAAAGCCACCCAACAAGTAATGAAATGCTGTCATGACCCTCGCTGTCCAACCAGAGAGAAGGTTGACTCTGCTCAGCAAGATTTGGAGAATTTGGCAGAGAAGGCTGCTCCCAGAGTGCCTGGTGAAAAGCTGATGTGTCAGGATGCTGAGGAAACACATTCCTAATTCTGTGTCCAGTACCCTGTGGTGTGGAACACACTAAAATGGAAGCCCTGTTGGGACAGCAATTTCAGTTCCCCTTTGACTCCATCATTTCATGGGTTACCTTCTCCTCTTGATTACAAGGAAACCCAGGTTCCCCCACCCCAGCCAAAGGAGCAAGGTTGCCTGGAGATGTGTTGCAGAAAAGTGCATGTTTGTGACTCCTCTGGGGGACTGGCAGCAGTTTCACACCAACTGAAGGTTTTCATGAAACTGCTCCGAGAGGATCCCAAGGGACTGGAGTGCTGTGTGGGGACTGCTCCTTTGTATTGCCAGGGAAAGGAAACATTGTGTGAGGACATGCATGGCTAAGGGAAGAGTCCCTAACACTAATACAGTGCATGATCTCTCTGTCATTGCATTTTCCTTCCATTTACCATTCTTTTTGTGGTGCTTAGTTGTTGGCCAGGGTTAAACCACACCATCCTCATCACCTGTTAAAAATTCCCTTTTTCTTGTCCTCATCATTCCCTTAGTTTCTCTCCCTTTTCAAACACGCTCTCATCCTCTCCTGCCTTCTTCAGGTTCTTTTTAAAATCTCACTACCAGTTTGTCTCCCATTTCAGCCCATGGCTGTGACCATCACTGCTGAAGCAGCGGTGGTTGGTCTCCACCACTCTGAAATAGCCATGCTCCACCTTCCCCACTCAGAGGGGGAATCCCACACTCCTAACACCCAAGCACAACCTCTTCTTACCTCTACTCCCTGCACTTGCTGCACTACAGGTACATGGTCTCCCTCCCTTGCTAGACTTGTCTTTATACTCTCTCAGACTTGGCATAAGAGCAAATTTATGCAGGCATAAATGGCAACCAGCAGGCACCCAATGATTTGCTTTCAAGACTGAATTCAAAGTGGAAGTGGCAGGGGTAAGATTCAGGGCTGCACTGATTTTTGCCCTGCTGACTTTCATGTTGAGCCCATTAAAGTTTTCTGCTCCATGTATTCAGCAACGCTTCTGCACACCAGGGCTAGAGCTTTCCAGTCTGGTACCCAGAGCTCTGCTGCAATCCATCATGGCCAAATCACAGTTCTCAGCAGCTCACCAGAAACACTTTTGGAGTTGGTTATGAGGCAGAGCTGCAGGAAGATCAGAACATTTCTCTGTCTCATGATCCCATAGGTCTCTGTGACTCCTTGGCTCACAAGACATTTATTATCCTGGGTATTCACTTGTGTCATGCAACAGACACTTGATCCTGGGCTACCGAGGCCCTTGGCATGGCCAGAGTCCCCAGAAGGGATGGGCTTGCTTTGCACTGGGCATGTGGTGATGCTGTGCCATGCCTTCTCCAAGGATGAGGATACAGTCCACGTTGGCAAGGTAGACCCTGGACACCCCTAACCCCTCACCAGCACATCTTCTCTAAAAATATCATGGTCCTTTCTAAAGCAAAAAGGCAAAAATGTGTTCAGGGAAGAGGCTCTGGGCAATGGGCATGCAAAGAGTGACTGTTCCTGAGAATGAGTGTGCATTTAGGCACTTAAACCATCATGCTGCCTGACACCACCACCTTCCATAACACAGCTGAGTTCAGAAGCTTCCAGAGCAGCTGGGCAGTGCTGGTGTGGCCACAGGAGCTGGGCTTGGGCCCAGACAGTCCTTCTTGCCCCACACAGCGTATAAGCCGCATGCCCACAGCCCGTCAGGTTGCTGTCTTTGATCCTGCACAGCTCATGAGCCCTTCCTGAAGCCACCATGAAAGCCCTGGGGGTAGAGATCCCCAGGGCTGGCTTTGTCACCGGCAGCCTGGAGCTGTGGGTCTGGCTCTCCCAGAGTCACCACTTACTGCTCTTCAAAAAGGCCCACGAAGCGCTTTTGGGACTCTAAACAGGAACGGCTGACACCGCAGGCCTGTATTTTAAACCAATTCAGATCAAACACTAAGGAAATTCCAAGCCAAAGAGCTTTCTGTTTCCTCTGCTTCCCCTGTAATCCAGCCGACTGTCTGCTGGTTCCTGGCAGTGCTGCTGGCCTAAAAGCTACCAGCCTCTTCTCACACACAGGAGAGCTGGTTTTATCTGCCCTTCCTTGATGGGCTCAAGCTCTAAGGCTTCCTACCCAACCCTTCCTTAATAAATTAGAACAATTACTCTGGGCTTCTCAAGGATAATTGCTAATAAAATTCAGCAGATTTCCCCCAAAACACATGAAAGGGTTGGAAGCAGAACCAGAAACTAAAGGAGAAAGAAAATGCAGGACAGAAATAATAGCCCTTGTTCCATTCATGTCTCATCCACCGCTGGTGAGTTTTTGTTCTAAGAGTCACATGTTTCAGAGATGAATCCTCCCAAGCTGTCTCCAGTGGGGAAATGCCTCATGCTCACTGCTTTGGAAAAATGGTTGGTTGGTTGTTTTTGAAGTTAGTTTACAAGATCTTCCAGAATCTAGGAAAAAATCATGAAAGCCTCAGCCTTGGATTTACAGAGAATCAGCAGGGCATCAACAAAAGGCAAAGTCACAAGAAGCAAAAGCTGTCCAGATTCATCCTTTGTCTGATAGGAACCCCTTCCAATACTTTGTTTTCAAAAGGCAGTTTGATGCACAGAAGCCATGAATTCTGAAGCCTGGGTAGTCTCAGGTGTTCCCTTGAGGTACTGTGGACACTGATACTTCTACAAGTATCAGTGGTTTGTGTTCAAGACAGCTGAGGAGCTGCTCAGACCATCAGGTTTGGCTCATTGTGGACAAAATTAGACCCAACAGATGAGTTAAGCCTCTCAAATAGGCAGCCCAAGTGGCAGGAACCCCCAAACACACCAACAAGGAGCAGGAATAACCAGCTTTGTTTTCTGTGCTGTTAAGTTATCACACTGGGCCTGCAAGAAGAGCTGCTGGAGGACTGCACAGCGTTGGATGAGCCTGTCCTATGGGAACATGGGGCTGATAAAGGGCTAGGTGGGTCACCAAGCCCTGTCTCCAAGTAATCTGTCTGTCGGTTTAACTGGGAGCAAATTACAGGCATCGCTAACGAGAAACTTGAAATGGTACTGGCATGTCTTGCCTCCAGTCTCTCTCCTTGTGGCACATTGCCAGCACCACACAGGAAAGCAAAAGAGCCTCTGAAACTAAATTATATCTTGGAGGGAGGGGGAGGAGTTTTCTTCCTGAGCAGGCCACTAGCAACAGCCCTGAGCATGGGATTTATGTGGGATAGATACAGGAAAACAAATGACTGCGCAATCTTCTTTCACATTTGCCCAAATGCATCAGCATATCACAGACCCAAGGATTCTTATCACAAGTGTAATTTTCTATTATTCTGATTCTATTTTGCAGTTACGAAATCCCTTTCACAAGCTCTCAGAACTCCACCTTCAGAAACACAGCAGTTTTCTTGCCTGCCCCCACTACTTCCTAGTGGAAGACCATTCCAGAATTTTTCTCCACAGGAGGGGAAAGACAGTCCTTGATACATTTGAGTTGAAATATAGCACATATAAGTTTGTAGTTAGACCATGTGGATAACAAGAAATGGGAGGTCTTGAGTAGGAAAGAAAGAAGATGCAATACCAGAAAGCTGTTCACACCATGACTAACATCCCCCTTCTTCTCCAATTCAGCTAAGACACTAAAACAATTAAGGTTGAACTTCAACATTAAATAGGACCTAAAATTGCCTCTTGTAATTTCATTTTCCTTACTTCTATTTATACTTCAGTAAATCAATATCCTGAATTCCTGCTTCTGCATGGTAAGTGCCTCTTCTTTAATCTTCTCTTAGAACTCCATTCAGATAATGCTGACAAGCAAGCACTTCCCTTCAGGGATGGTAATGAATCTAAATAAAGCCTTATTGTAGAAAAGGACAGTCAGTGTATGTTTCCCACCAATAGGCAGGGATCACTTCGGGAGCACTGCATGGCACAATGCACTGAAAAGTCTCATCTGGCAGGGTTTATCCAGTAGCTTATAGCTGATCCTTACTAACCACAGGTCCCTTGGTCCAGGAAACATAAACCTATATTGCAATAGATCCAAAATCCCCTTTGTTTCAGTCTGTTGCTGCATTTGCCACACCACCCAATGATGTAGTGAGCTGTCATGACCCATGGCGTGGCCTCCTTGTCCTTTACCAGCCAAGAACGAGGGGATTGTTTTGTGAACTGCAGCCCAGAGCAGTTCAACTGAGTCTATGACCTTTGTGTCCTGAACTATGCTGATGGTTTTTTCAATTTATAAATTTTGTCCTTGAGCGATGAAAGAAACACCTGTAAATCTATGGATGTAGAACAAATAAATTCTTTAGAGACACAAAACCTCCAACACTCTATTCTTCAATACAGATAAATCTGCCTGTCTTTATATCAAAGCTCATGAACTGTGAAGCAAATAATCATTAAGTGTTTTAAGAAAACGGTGAATCAGTTCTAGAAACTATTACAGACTCCAGAAAATCACAGAAGTTTGTGACAATCATGGTCTGTAACTCCACATACCCCTCCAACACAGCAGCTCCTGATCTCTTCCCCTGGCATCCCCACTTCCACCCTGCAAGGCAGCAAATGTGGTCACACCCCCTGACTTGGGAACTGCTTTCCTAGCACTTATTCCTCATGCTGTAACATGTTTCTAGCACCTAAGAGTCATCAGAACCTGCTTTGCAAAGTATTTAGAAATGAAGTCTTAAAGCAATGTCACCCACAGCACAAATTAACACCCAGCAAACTCAGTTGTGACTATTTGCTGCTCTGTTTTGCAGGCAGAAATGGCTGGATGCTAACGTTAGCCCTAGGAAAGGGCATTAAGGGATGCTCATTTGGTCCAGGGAACTCACAGATTTAACATCAGTGGTAGTAGAAATTATTTATTCAAGTTGCAGCATCTCTTTGTGGACCCAGATTATTTGGTGGCCCCATTGCAGCAGGACTGGACCCAGCCACTATCTAGAATGGGAGACTGTGGTGATGCTGTGGCACATGGACAAGAGCAGCCACCACTCAGGGAAGGGCTAGGGCAAAGCAGGGTTCAAATCCCACCAGAAAACCTGCCTCTCCATAGCCAGAGGAACCTATGTCCTGAGGGTCATGGAGGACAGGGAGATGGGGGACATAAATGGTGAGACCAAGGGGTCTTTCTCAGTAGTATCCCATATATAGGCTGGTCCCTGGTCATAAGCAGAATCCCACTGATGCTAACCCAAAAGACTAATCTATGATTCCAGATTTGCTGAGGCAAGCCCTGTGTACTTATTCCTTTAATGTGCTCCAAAAATCAAGGATCTGCATTCCTTTTCTGGGTAATTCCAGGGCAATTTTTCCTAGGTAAAAAGGTAGGTAGAAGAGCAAGGCCATGAGGAACTCATCTAGCTTCTCATTCCTAAGTAGAAGGTGGAATGGTCACTGTGAAGTTTCCAGATTTGCAGATAGAGACACCACCAGACCATTATGAGAAAGAGCAAAGTCTCTGCTCAAGGGCTGCATTATACCAAATATTAGCAGAATGGCTGAGACCTGTTAGTAGCAAGCACTCCACCCCACACCAAGACTTTGAAGGCTTTTAGAGAACTACTGACAGTCGAATAAACATGCTGAAGAATGGATTGAACTGGGTATTACCAGACCTATTTCCAAGAAACATATTTTCTGCACTTCACCTTCCTTTAGATAACAGAATAGAAAGCTTTTAAACAGGTGATAGAATTATTTCTTTGCATGTGTTCAAGACAACATTAATTTGGTATTGTTTCCCACTGAACCTCGCAGATGAGAGATTTTAAATTTCTAATATTTCCTATTCTGCTCCTCAGTCAGAAGAGAGATCCCTCCACATCCAGCCACACACACAAAATTCTTGAAACAAACTCCACATGACATACCTCATACCAGCTACAAAGGATAATGTGATGTGAGTCACTCACTTCTTTCGAAAGCAAAGCAGCATCTGAAAGCATACAGAGGAGAAAAGCAGAATTTCCTAAAAAAATTGCTAGTGTCAACAGAAACAGCTTTCTGACTTGTAGAGAGAAAACCTTGCTGATGTGAAATACCAGCAATTACTCACATTTGACATCATCCAACGTCACACAGTCATGTTGTACCCACTTGGACAGACTATGCAATTTTCCTCCTTTGTCAGCCTTCTCTCAGGAAGTGTGGCACTGCAATCCTCTTGGAAAATGCTGGTGGTTGACCAATACACAACATTCAAGGACACAGTACTAATTCCAGTCTGACAATATTGTCTGCCTGCTACATACTCTCTTCATTGCACTCATTTTCAAAGGGACAGGCAGTGAAATATGCTTGGCAAGTATCCTGAACTAACTTTCAACTGTTAGAACTACAAACCAGGCTGGGGATGTTGAGAAAAACAGGACATTTCACCTCTAAGGTTGCGTCTGAAGTTGCTCTTTTAGTTGCTAATATAATAAATTGCGACTGCATTATTTAGATCAAAGAGGTTTTAAGTAATGGATGAAAGTCAGCTATACCATGTTGTGAATTTATAAAATTAATAATAATAATAATAATTTAATCTTTGAAGTGCCTTACACAGATGAATTAATTACCTCACAATATTCTTTGGAGTAGATGAGAATTATTACCTCATTGTGAGCGATCTGGAAACAGCAACAAAGATGCTGAATGACTTTACCAAAGTCAGACCAGGCTAGTGCCTGAGCTAGCATTCAATACCAGGCATGTCTGGCTCTGTTTTTGTGTTCAGACCACTCATCTACCCTGTTGAAATGACAGCTGGCTTCCTGCTTCATGCGCTTTGTTCAGACATGATCCTCAGACAATGGGTGAAAATATTCCCACCCAAATGATCTTGTTTCTTTTTGAGCTAGGCTGGTTGAGTTGAAATACCTCTTTAATGTCTTAACACGCATTTCCTGAAAGAGAGCATTTTTTCCTTCCTTGAGGTTTTTCCTCAGCTGCTGGATTGGAGCTGAAATACAGAGTATGAGCATGCAGCAGTATGATTTTAAATTACTAGCAGCAGTACGAAGAGGTCAACATCCCAGAACGTGAAGACTTATCTCTTTTGGCCTCTACTTGACACTAAGAAAATATCTGGGTTGTGGTGAGGCCAAAGTGAGATGTTGTTTTCAAAAATACAGAAGCAAAGAACAAAAGGGCTTCTGGGGGTCCTCCTGCTTTTCCCCCTGCCCCATAAACCCTTCCAGCAGTGTCTCAGGTGGCTTTAGGAAGATTTCAGATCCACACTGCTCCATTCCAGAGCCCTTCTTTGGGATCAGTGAAGGAAGATCAGGCAGAGGTCACCACAGAGCCTGCACCTCTCCCTGAAGAGCTGCTGGGCAGAGCCAGGAGCATTCCCAAGCTCAGTGGAGAAGTTATGAATAACTAATGGGAAGTTCGCTAAAGAACATCAGTTTTTTGATTGCCAGTGCATCAGTAAAGGCTGAGAAATCAAATGAAACCAGGCATTAAACAACATTGCTTTTAGGTTTTTTTTAATATTTATGTAATTGTAGAATCTAAGTATCAGAAGAAAGGAAACCTTTGCTTAGAGATGGAATATATTATGCACGTTCCTAATATTCTGAGAACTTTAAATAAACACCAGACAGACTCTTCAGGCGACACTGGACAAAACTACTACTAACAGCATTTTACAGCATCTATACATTTTTAAGAATTTCAAACAAAAATATCCCCTGGAAATAAATGAGGTCTATTACTCCTTTTTTAATTAACAAGAGAGACTTGCAAACCCTTAACTATTATTTGCAGGCCACGTTTAAAGCAAAATTACTCTTATTGCTGAAATCCCTCTGCCTACAAATTTAAACCGAGTGAAACTTCAAGATTTCCTGTGACTTTTTGCCAGGTACCATTCAGCCAGGCAGCCACAAGGCTCTCACAAATTCTTGCTCAATCTAATTTGGTAGTAGAGGCTGGATATGGGACAACAGAATAATTTCAAGTCAGCAGCCCACAGCTCATGCCGTGGTTAGACCACAGAGATGAATATGAGGAAATCATAGCTCTAATCCTTTGACAAAAAGTGGTTATTTCAACTTGCCTCTTCTAGTCTTCAGTTCCAGCTTTCTAATGATGTTTTACCTCTCTCGGATGAAAAGGCCCACGCAAATGCTGTACCTTTATGTCACATACAAGGGATTATGAGCCATGAAAGAAAAATAGGAAAGGTGGTAATCCAGCATAGTAACACCTACCAGCACACCACAGGAAGGAGAAAATTCCACTCCTGTGTCTTCAAAATACATCTCAGCTGCTTCTCACTAATGCAAATGGTTGAGTGACTGTCCCCAGACATTGTGCTGGGGCAGCAGGACAGATCCCTGCCCTCCCATGGGGACTCCTGTGGCTCCTGGGATCTGCTGCAGAGGCAAACATGAACAGCAGCAATGGGATGGAGCTGGGAAAGGTGGGGAGGCACACAGATGGCACAGTGCTGCCCAGGACACTGTCAGGAGTGAAGGGGTAAGGTGACACTGCTCACAGCTGTATCCTGGAGACCATCTGCTGTCCCCCAGGAGCTGCAGATCCCAGCACATACACTCCACTGCAGCCTGCTCTGTGTGCTGGAAATTGTGGCCATTGTGCTCTGCTCCTTCTCAGCTCTGCTACAAAGCTTTCCTGGGTAATATTTTAGTCCAAACAGGGAAATAGGTTTTTTCCATGAGATAACAACTCCACAGCCACTCATTATGCTTACTGTGGCATTGGTGGTCAGGAGCTGCAGAGGTTTTCCTGATCTTCCCAGGATGGGCAGCAGTGAGGGCAGCTGGTCCTGGTCCTTCTGTTCTGGTCAGTGACAGCACTCTGAATGTTAAACACACTTTAGCTTTGGGCTTTACAAGACTTCAAAGTGTATCTACCAGGTCACAAGTAAGTGGCATGACCTAGGTCCTTATGCGAGCAATCAGCTCAAGATTGGGAAGCTGCACCTGGAAATCATTCCCATATACTGAGGCAGGTCACTTTAGGGCATGAATTTGAGATTTGGAATCTTTGGGATATTGTGAGGCATTTGGTTTTTCAAGCAGAGAATCTCTCACACATCATTCACAGTGGGTCAGTGTTATGTATAACTGGTATTGCTTAGATTGCACCCAGAATTGGTACAAGTTAAGCTGACAAAAGCACTTTTTGCCAATAGAAGTCTCCATCAAGGGTGAAGTTTCACATTACAGCTAAACCAGCCTAAGACCCAGTTGTTAATGGCATTTGGCTTTTGCTGATTTATCACTTTCTTTCAGTGGGAATTATACACACCTGAGGGTTAAAGACTAAATAGATAATGTGGAGTAGTCAAGGATTCTTGATCCCATCAAAGTTTTCCCATCCTTTACCTTTGTTGATTCTTTATCTTCTCTGACCCCACAGCAAGGCGGCTCCCTAAACTGTCAAAAGTAGTCATCCAGCAAAAATAAATGAGAAGCTTTCTGTTGACTTAGCATTTTACATCAGTTCATGGTGGAGTCAGACAAGGGCCAGTGGAGGTGCAGATAAATAAAAGGGGACAAGGGAAGGACCACACCTTGCAACAGACCAGGTCAGCTACAACCTAAGAAAATGTTGCTGCACTAGTATATACTTTAAAAGGATGAAAATACCTTATCTAAGACTTTTAGACAGGTCAGGTCAGCAAGACAGAAGAAACATTTCCTGTGCTTCCACCTCTTAAAAATGCCATCAATCATTTTTGCAATAGTTTCTAACTAGGGTACACGCTCTTGAAAGCAACACAGGTGTTCATGACCACGTGGAAGAACAAATGGACAACACAGTGCAGGGAAAGAAAATTTCTATAAAGCAACCTGTCCCTAACTTCCCTTATTTCCAAAGCCTTCCAAACACTGCATCTTTTCTCTTGTAAGTACTCTTTAGAGGTGTAGCCATGAAAAACACAATCAGTCCATGGATAGGTAAGCATGGATCTCAAAACAGCCTGAAAATTCCACTCTGGCTCTGCTCTCTCCAGCCATCTCTTTCCATTTTTTTATACAAGTGCATTGTGTATGTTGTGTTTCCAGTTGCTATTGCCGGCTGCCAAGTACATAGCTATGACTTGGCAGCCAAGTTACATATTTAAGAGGATGAGAGAAGCAGGTTTGGGAACAACCTCAGATCTCATCCATGGCAGCCATGCAGCACTGCAGAAACAGGCTCAGGGGAAAGGGGAATGTATGGAACTGGTGGCTCACTGGCTCGTTTTTAGAGAGCAGGGCTGTCATCAGCCTCAGGAGACCATTGGCCCACCTTGACTCCAGTAAAAGTTGTGACAGAAGAATTGGCAAAAGTAAGGGATGTGTTGCAGATACCCCGGGCTACCTGTGTTTGTGTTTGAAGTGCAAGAGGTAGGGGAGACAAACCTTCCTCTGTAATGGAAATCTGCTTTGAACAGTCCAAGAAATGCATAACAATAAGCTCTCTGAAAAAAACATTTCCTTGGCATTTCCAGTGGAAGACACCATAACAGACACATGGCATTTGGCTTTTGCTGATTTGTCACCTTCTTTCTGTGGGAATTATACACATCTGAGGGGTAAAGACTAAATAGATAAAGTGAAGCACTCAAGATGTGATGGTGACAAGTTCCACAAGCAGCATCCTAAGCAATAATTCTTCTTCAGAGCTGGGGCTGAACAACAGACAGTAAAAAAGGTGAACATTGAACCAGGAACCTTCATAGAGCTTACACTGTCCATCGTGTGCACTGACTGAGGCAGATGCCCTGCAGAAGAAAAAGAAATTTAAAAACCTGTCAGAGCATAATTAAAAACTGGGTTATGAGGCATAAGCACAAAGAAAGCAAGAAATAGGCTTGCTCCAATTGTCATAATTCTGAACAACTGACCTTGAACCCTTAATAGGCTTCTTTTAGTGTTGTTTATTGTGGTGTTTGTGTGTCCAGGAGCGTCCCAGTAGCTGGGAACACTCAACAATATGTAAATGTACCCATTCTTTAGGTATATCTAATGTTTAATTTGGATATCACGCCCAGAAAATAAACACATGCATAAACTCAACAAAAATATCACTGAGTCACCATCCAGTCATCCACCTCTTCTCTGCCTCTTGTTTCTTCTTGCTGTGTCAAGCCTCTGTCTCCCATACCCACCGTATTAATTTCCTCCTCTTTTCCCAGGGGCAGTTAAATGTCAGCCCTGGCTTCTCTGGGAATATTAGACTCCATGTGTGCACTGCTGTTTGTATTGGGCACACAAGCACAGATTTCAATTTCACAGTAGCTAATACTGTCCATGACTACGCCATTTACCTGACAAGTGCTCTGCCTACTCATTAAAAACAGGATCGCGCTGTATGAATGGAATAAATACTGTCCTTGGGCAAAATACTGTGAACATTGGTGCAGGTTTTCGCTTCAGATTTGTGCAACATGGAAGCTCCTAATTCCTTGTTTTCAGCAATTTGAACAGTGCATTCCTTGGATAATTCAAAGCTAAGGGCAGTTTGGTACCTGCACTGTAACTTCTGGAGAGATACAGTGTCCACTTCATGTCCAGCAGCAGCCACGCCCCAGAATCAGAGCCCAGTGGCCTCACAGCCACATCCACAGCACCAAAGTGGCTAAAGGCACTGATAGGCAAAGGCAGAATCAGCTCCTGAGTCCACAGCGAAGGGCTAAAGGAGCTCAGGAGGCAGCAACTGCCTGGCACCACTTAGGGGCACACAGCCTGATTTTGGAAAGCCAGAAAAACCAGCTGCACATTCTTTTACTGAACTCCTCGTGCCATTACTCCTCTGCATGGTTTTATCAGATGAGATTATTGAGCACAAGCAGTTGTCAGCCCTTTTCACACAGCCTTGCACCCCCAACTATCAACCTTTTGTTATTAAAGTGCCTCTGACAGAAAGGAAGAAGTATCAAAATGTTCCTCACACACAGGGTATTTTAAGAATACTGATTTTGATTCTGTATTCTGAGGTGCTCAGAAATCTATGAACCTTACAAAAAAATTTCACAGCCTAGTATTTAGTTCTTCTCAGCACATAATAACCATCTCCCTGCTATAGAAATAGAGGGGGGAAAAGGTGAAAACTTAGTATAGAAGTACTATAGACAAGATCTTCTCTATTCAATTCAGTGAACTTTGAATAAAATTATGGCAGAGAACTTTACTTTTAGTTTTCAGTGTATTACAGAGACCTTTCATGTTATTGGAATTTTTAAATTAGGTATCTTCCACCTGTAGTTCTGGGGGTAGGACTAAGGACTAGCTAGCATCAAATGTCTTTAATCAGGCTATGTTGGAATACTTGCAAACATAAATGCAAATGAATGAGGTCTGTAGCAGGGAAATAAGGAGTCTGCCAGTCGAGAAATAAACATGGTTTTGAAAGAAATATGTTTACATTTTTAGATACAGCCTGGCAAAAAGGAATGGTGCTTTCCACCATGACATATGATTGCTAGACTGTCAGTGCAACTGTGCAGCAGCTCTTACAGGGATTGACAGAAAATATTTCGTGATGCTTGGCACTGAATATAGAAAAGCAACCAAGATCTCCTAAACTCATAGAGGTTTCTGTAGAGTGTTGGCTGAAGTACATAGCATTGCCACTTCTGGAAGTGTTTTTGTCTCCTTAATCCTATCCAAAATAGACTTTAAACTGCTGACCTGCAAACGATTTGGAGCAGTGACGTTTTTAACTGCTCGAGCAGGTAAGGTAGAGGTGCTGCCAACTGCTACCTAAGCATGGGCAAGAACAACCTCAAACTGCTTGGTCCAGGATGCAAAAGAAATCTGTCAACTTTTGCAGAGGCCAACACACAAAAACCAATTCCTGAATGGTAGAGAATTTCTTCAGCAATGGAAAAGGAGTAAAAATTTCCTGTACTCTCAAATTTAAGACTACCAAAAAAAGTGTTGGCTCTGAAAGGGAATTCTCTCCCTCTCTAAAATTCCTGGCTGGTGCTGTTATTGAGGTGACAAGAAGAACCAGCTTGTCTCTGTCTCTACCCTCTCGATGCAGGAGAGAGTAAAGGCAAATAGGTCATGCAAGGGTGGTTTAGGGGGTTTTAATACTGCTGTTTCATATATGGAAGTGAAATATGTTGTTGCACCTGGAAATGCTGGCCTGCCCAAGTCTATAATCACCATGCTGCTGCAAGCAAAATCTGCTCTAGAGGCAGGTCTGTGCTATAGGCTTCTGCCTGCATAAATATGTGGAAGAGAGCGGTGGAGAGATGTGATACCTGACCCACATAGGTGTGCTAAAGAGGCTTTACTAGCATAACTTGTTTCGCTGTGGGGTAGGGAGGGGTGATAACTTTCCTGTGATGAACAACTACAGAAGGTAATTTTGCTGCTGTAAGAGCATCCACATGCTCTGCTGGTTTAACATCCCAGGAACCCCATGTGCCAAGGTGCAGTGTGTCTGACAGAGCAGAGATTAGACCACCATGTGCTTTCCAAAGGGATTCAGTAAGGGAAACTCATGCCAGGCACAGGGCCAAGGAGGAGAAACAAGGAACACCTTTGAGATAAGTCAAGTTTGAAATGCTATTACCTTGCAACGCACTGACAAGACTGAAAAAAAGGAACTTTAAGTATGCATGTTGGGTGTAAGCCCATGTTTTTTAAGGTGATGCCTTGCATTTAATGTAAGAGCCAAGACTGGAAATGGGAATTCCCTGAACATTTTTTTCCTTTCTTCCTGTTCCTCATATGCATCCATAGGAGTGGCTCACAATGGGGACGACAAAATTTATGGTGCAGTCCTGAGATCCTTCATCTCCTACCCTGGCTGCACCCCACAGAGCCCCAAACCTTCAAGGAGAACCTAAATGACAGGCAGCTCCCAAGAGAAACGCTACCCAGCCTGCAGGGCTCCACGCAGTGCCTCCCGAGAGATAAAAGGCAGGCTGCTGGGATGTATTCATTCCTGCCTTTAAGATGGTATCACAAGGGATGAGCAGGGCTGCAGCCTGTCTGCTGAGTCCTGTGTGCACAACTTCAAACAGACGCTCCGGAGGCGTTGGGGCCAGGCTGACTCACCCGGCCGGCTGGGTGGACACAGCCTGTCCGAGCACGTCTCAGCTCCCCAGTGGGTTGCCCTCAGACAGCTCTCTTGTCCTCAGCTCCCTCCGAGGGCTCTCACACAGCACTTTAGTTCAGTGATGCTTTTGGCTTTGTCTTTTTTTGGCTCTTCCCTCTGCCCTGCAAAGCAGGGAATTGCAGGGCAACCTGCACTGCATGCAGGAGGCACAGCTTTGCTGTAGGGATTTAATTTGGGTGATTAAATTCTCCAGTGTTAATGCCACGGGTGTTCCTCTATTTGAAATAATACCATCCAAACTCAAAGAGAAAATATATGGAGCCATCAAAAGTTAACACAGGAGTTGGACAAGTGCTAGAAAGTTATAAGCATTTTACATTCTCCCTTATGGGCTTTGTCTTTCTTGCACAGCCTTGCTGCAGCATGGCAAAGTTCAGAAACCCAGGCCCATGATTTTGACAGGAGCAGCTGGCTCTCCTGTGAGTCAGGGCAGTGCACGGGGTGAGAGACGCTGAGCGCAAAAGCAATGAAACTGCAGATTTTAGACAAGATTACTTTCCCGGCATTGGCCAATTCATTTGAAATGTGCAACTGCTGCCCAAAACGACATGTACACACCAAATGCACCTGTTTCAAAATGAGGAGCAGCATTTGGGAACTTGACTTTATTTCTTTAAGAAACTGGGGAGGAAAGGTGGGGGAATAGAGACCCACTGGAGTCAGTGGGAAGTTTCCACTAACAGGATCAGAGTTCACTCTACAGTTAGTACAACATACTGAACACCAACTTCAAATTATTCTTTGTTTTATAAACTAAGTGAACTAATGCAAGGAATCTAGTTCTGAGCTCTTCAAGTTTTCGTGCCTCTTGCTTTCTGGGGGCTTGTTCACATATTTGAAAGGCTACTTTGTGCCTTGCAACTATAAATCTTTTCCCAAGCATTTAAGTCAGCACAAGTTTCCAATCCTTTACATACCCCACACACAGCCTTAGGTATGTCACACCAAAAAACATCTCTTCTCTAGGAAAAAAAACAACAAACCTCTCCCAGTGTTAACCTGTTGTTGTCCTCAGCCACTTTCACCATCTAGCTAGGGACTCCACATTTGTGGTCTCTTTTCCCTGCCTGCCCCACTGCTGGAACAGGCACAGAGCAGCAGTGGCCGAGGTGAGGGGAAGGACACAACATCATAGGTGTGTGACAAACTGTCTGCTGTGTGCATTTAGCTACATAAGCTCTGCAATACACTTAAATAACAAAAAATTGTGCTTAATAACTGGGAAGCGACGCTAAGGAATGCAAACCAAAGGCTGAAAAGTAAAGGAAACTATGTGGCAAGGGCAATTACCAGTTGGTTAATAGAAAAGAGAGTTCAACCTGCATTTACAATGAAAATGGGCTCTACCTATTCCTTATTGTCATCCCATCGCAGTGGGATTTTGGTCAGGAAGAGTTTATCTGACAGAGTATTACAGTTTGCAGCAAATACTTTTCACTTGCAGACAATCTAGTGCCATTCATAAACATATTTACCTATTAGATCCTAGGGGGAAAATAAAATTAAAGGTCACGGTATCTCCTCATTTCCAGGGGTCCTCTGTATGTTACAGTCTGGAAATCAAGAGGCAGTGTACCTGGAAACAGCCAGGAAAGTCCTGCATACCTGAACACCAAGAGCCTGACTGCAGCTTTTGGAGATCTCACTGAAGCCCTCAGCAGGTGCTGAAGTTGCTGCAATCGACTTCTCCAATCTCACTGTGATGGCACTGACATTTACCTGCAAACCGCTCGATAAACCTGAAGTGGTTTTGAGTCATTTGCAAAAGCAGCTATCAAACAAGCTTTTTACAAGCCTCACATTCCCCCCATGATGACTGTAACACCTTTCTGTAGCCAGTGAAGAGAAACTCACAGTCAGTGAGTGCCCTGGAAAGCTATCCAAGAGAAATCCATGTGGTAAACCAGTCTTACATCTCTGCTGATTATTAAATACTGAACAACCTTATTGTTCTCTCCTTTCTTGTCACAAAAAACTTTTTATAAGTTTTTTGGGGGTTTGGGTTGGTTTTTTTTTTTATATACATCACCTACAAGCTTAAGGAATCAGAGTCCTAGAAGTTGTTTGCAGCAGGGAGAGCTGGCAGGGCAGCACCCACCACGGTTCCCAGGACACCAACGCTCCCCACATCCAAACAAGCAACAAACCAAAACACGGCGGCCGATTGCCTTCAGCTGCCCACTGCTCTGCAGTTTTTTCCCTTAAAGGACAAGCCAGTCCAAAATGTGCGTGCCATCAGGCTCCCGCAGGAGAGCTCATTAACTCACAGCGCCTAGGACTCCCAACGCTGCCTGCCAGCTTTTTTGCTTTCTTATACAAATGAAGAGCTCTGCAGACAGTTTGCAGCAAAGCCAGACAAGTTTAACTACTACAGATTTTGCCTATTCTATTAAGTTCGGCATACCAGCTCCTTACTCAGCACTCCCAGCTCTAGGGGTGTCCTCGCCAGTGCTATTTTACACTGTTTTAAGAGGAGGAAAACATACTCAGTAAAGTATTGAAAGCTCAGCGTGCACACAAGGAACCCGAGAATAACTCAGCACTTTGTACAACTGCCCACAAAGCGGTCTCTATTTTATCAAGCCCCACCACCTGCCAAGCAGGACTATTTCTGTTGTCCTCATTTCCCCGCTGCTCTCTCCCAGCCACACGCACACGATGCATTCCCAAGCTGGGAAATGCAGCCCCGGACACCAGTTGCGGGTAAGAGCAGCTCCTGCCCGAAAAAAGCATCAGCACACAGCTCTGGGGAACTTTTCCCTGCTGTGAAAATCCTGGGAGCCGCACTCCCACTGCCCCTGCCGTGGGGCTGGGGGCTGCAACACCAGGACAACCCCTCCCCAGTGCCCATCCCAAGCTGGGCTCACCTCGGGAAGCCCCCATGCTCTGTCCCACTGCCACTCTGGGGGACTCAGCCACCCCTCCAGAGCCCAACACCCCCCTGCTCCACTGCTGTCACCACCCAGAGCCACAGACACCACCAGAAAGGTCTTCCTCACCCCCCCGCCCCCACTATTGCCCCTTCACAGAGAGGAGAAAGAGGATAGATTTATGCTTTTAATACATTTTATTTATTACCAAAATTTCCAGAAGCCAAACTTGGCAATTTTTTTTAATCTTCTGTAAAGGTTTTTCATGCATAACTTGAAACTTGTCAACTGCAACAGTCAAGTGGTTACTTTAGAAGAGACAGAGACAAACATCCAGAATACAAACAGCTGTATCTGAATTAACAAAACTTGTCTATTACTAACCTTATAAAGCAGGACGTGCCTTCCCTCTTATCAAAACCAAGCTGACAGATCTGCCTTTATACACACCCAACAGAATAAACTCTGTTATCGGCAAGAACGTTTTCCTTAAACGTTAGAAAAAAAAAACAAAGCAAAGAATGGAGTGACTGTCCATAAACCAGTCTCTACTTCAGTCCTCTTTAATCTACTTCTTCGATGGTGGGGCCACCGGAGCCGCCTGCCCCAGCCCCTCCGTCTCCCCGGTACAATTTTGTGACGATCGGGTTGCAGAGTTTCTCCAGCTCTTTCTGCTTGTGCTCGTACTCTTCCTTCTCAGCCATCTGGTTGCGGTCGAGCCAAGACACCACCTCCTTGCACTTGTCGAGCACTTTCTGTTTGTCCTGGTCACTGATCTTTCCTTTCAGTTTCTCGTCCTCCACTGTCTGCTTCATGTTGTAAGTGTAGGACTCGAGGGAGTTCTTGGCTGCCACCCGATCCCGGTTAGCTTCATCCTCTGCTTTGTACTTCTCTGCTTCTTGCACCATACGGTCAATGTCATCCTTGCTGAGGCGGCCCTTGTCATTGGTAATGGTGATCTTGTTCTCCTTGCCCGTGCTCTTGTCCACGGCGCTGACATTCAGGATACCATTAGCATCGATGTCAAAAGTGACCTCGATCTGGGGCACTCCCCGGGGTGCTGGGGGGATGCCTGTTAAGTCAAACTTGCCCAGCAAGTTGTTATCCCTTGTCATAGCCCTCTCACCTTCATACACCTGGACCAGGACGCTGCTCTGGTTGTCTGAGTAGGTGGTGAAGGTCTGAGTTTGTTTGGTGGGGATGGTGGTGTTGCGCTTGATGAGAGCAGTCATCACTCCTCCAGCTGTCTCGATGCCCAGGGACAGAGGGGTGACATCCAACAGCAGCAGATCCTGCACATTTTCAGACTTGTCCCCCATGAGGATAGCTGCTTGTACGGCAGCTCCATAAGCCACAGCCTCATCAGGGTTGATGCTCTTGTTGAGCTCTTTGCCATTGAAGAAATCCTGTAGCAGCTTCTGGATCTTGGGGATCCGGGTAGAGCCACCCACCAGCACGATCTCCTGGATCTGGCCCTTGTCAAGCTTGGCATCACGCAGAGCCTTCTCCACTGGCTCCAGAGTGCCACGGAAGAGGTCAGCATTGAGCTCCTCAAAACGGGCACGAGTAATGGAGGTGTAGAAGTCAATGCCCTCAAAGAGGGAGTCAATCTCAATGCTGGCCTGCGTGGAGGAGCTGAGGGTGCGCTTCGCCCTCTCACAAGCCGTGCGCAGCCGCCTCACCGCTCGCTTGTTGCCAGCGATGTCGCGCTTGTGCTTGCGCTTGAATTCTTCCACAAAGTGGTTCACCATGCGGTTGTCAAAGTCCTCCCCACCCAAATGGGTGTCACCGGCCGTGGACTTTACCTCAAAGATCCCATCCTCGATGGTAAGGATGGACACATCGAAAGTGCCCCCTCCCAGGTCAAAGATGAGCACATTCTTCTCTCCGGCCCGGGTGCCCTTCTTGTCCAGGCCGTAGGCGATAGCGGCTGCGGTGGGCTCGTTGATGATACGCATCACATTGAGGCCAGTGATGGTGCCGGCGTCCTTGGTGGCCTGGCGCTGGGAGTCATTGAAGTAGGCTGGCACCGTGATGACAGCATTCTGCACCTTGCACCCCAGATAGGCCTCAGCAATCTCCTTCATCTTGGTGAGCACCATGGAGCTGATCTCCTCTGGGAAGAAAGTCTTCATCTCCCCCTTGTACTCCACCTGCACCTTGGGCTTGCCACCCTCATTCACCACACGGAAAGGCCAGTGCTTCATGTCGGACTGCACCGTGGGGTCATCATACTTGCGGCCGATGAGGCGCTTGGCATCAAAGATGGTGTTGGTGGGGTTCATCGCTACCTGGTTCTTGGCAGCATCCCCGATGAGCCGCTCTGTATCGGTGAACGCCACATAGCTGGGTGTGGTGCGATTGCCCTGGTCGTTGGCGATGATCTCCACCTTGCCGTGCTGGAAGACACCCACGCAGGAGTACGTGGTGCCCAGGTCGATGCCGATCGCCGGCCCTTTGGCAGACATGGTGTCGGCTGTCTGTGGTGCGGCTCGCCCGTGTCCACCCCACCCGCTCCCGCTGCTGTCGCGGCGCGATATGCCGGATTCGCGCCGCCGCCGCCCCTTTTATATCCGCCGCGGCTGCTTCTGGAACCTGCCAGAACCCTGACGGCCAATCCGGACACCCCGAGAACAGTCGGTTGGCCAATCGCCTCCGCGAGACGCCGGGGGGTACCCGCCCCCAACCCTCTGGCCAATCAGAACAGCGAGAGCCCACCCGCCAGCCCGCCCCGCGCGGGGGCCGCGATTCTTCCGGGTGTTTCTCGTGCGCCATCACGCTCAGCCAATCCGCGCTCGCGCTGTCCCCTCGCCCCGCCCCCGCCGCGAGCCTCAGCTAGAAAGTTCCAGCTGAGATGACATCATGCCGGGGATTGACATCATCGCTGTCCAATGGCAGGCGGGGCTGGGCCGGCGGGGCGGAGCCGGGCTGTGCGGTCGCTAGGCGACGCCCCCGCGCTCCACCCGCTCGGACCCGCGGGGTGTGGGGGCCGCGGGTTCGCGGCAGCTTTCGCCGCGCGGTGTTTGTAATTCCTGTGCGCTCAGCCCGGCGCTGGGGAATTTACCCTTATTTGGTCGCGGGGCGGCAGAAATATCGCCCTCCCTCCCTGACACACACACACACACACACACACACACACACACACACAAAAAAAAAAGAGCTCCCTTCAACGTCCCCCCCGCCTGTCGGCGGGACGGCCACTGCCCTGCCGCCGCCGCCGCGGGGACCGCCTAACTGTCATGGCGGAGCGGCTCCCCTCACACAGCTCCGCGCCCGCCCGCCCTGCCTGAGGGAAAGTCCCGCCGTGCCTGTTTAGCCTTATTTCGCCCGAACTTGGCGGGCTGACAGCACCTCCGCCCCGTGCCTGTCCCGGTACCAAAATCCAGAGAGCGGCACCGGGTTTTCCCCTCGTGTGCCCGCAGCAGAGCTCAGGGAATGGCGGCGGGCTGTGCCCTCCCGCCCCGCAGCAGAGCTCAGGGAAGGGCACGGGGGCTCTGGGGGCCCTGCTGCTGCCTGTTCCTGCGTGGTGACCATTCTTGAACAGCCTCCAAATTCTTGTCTGTTGTGCTAATGTGGGATGTCGTCACGCCTACGTTTAGCAAAAGCTATGGAGCTATTAACTCGGAGCTAGGAAAGTGCTTTAATGAAAATATATTAAACATGAAAATCTGCCGTGATTCCTCCAAATTTTGCCTCCTCGCTCTGAGACAAACACCTCAAAATATTCCAGTTCTAGTAAGGAGGGCAAAACACCATCCTGAGATTTTTTTTTTTTATACAAGGAGTCTTAGTGAGTAACTCCTTTTCAGCTCCTTTAAAAGTGTTGCTAAAAGTTTGCTATTCATAGACTTCAAGAGTTATGTGAGAGAAGGATTAAAGTTGCTGTACACTTAAATCCTCTTTCATTAGTTTTGTCCCCAGCCTTCAGCAGTTTGCTGTACCTCATAGAAAATGCGTTACAGCTTTTCCCAGAGTGATTTGTATTCACACAATTATTACAGGCACTGTAACTCCTGTCCAAAAACATCCTTGTTTCCATTAGCGTATTTTTCAAAGCCTTTTTTACAAGACATGAGGACTCCACCTCTTTGTGCAGTGTGTGTAGTTTTCTGATGGAAGAGCCTGGATTTCTGACCATATATATCATATGTGCTTGAAATAACTATTATTCTTCCACAGATCCTGGTTTGTTTATGGGGTTTTTTTTCACACGGGTTCTGACCTTGGAGAAATCCAGAAGAAGTCAATGGAAAATGGGAACCATCAGCTGTCCCTGCCTACAGGAGCTGCTCTGTATATCCTGTGTGCATATTTCTTTGATGGGAAGGGTGTCGGTTTCTCTTGTAGTTAGACCAGTGACTGATTCATCACTGAACCATCTCTTCCTGTAATTCACTGCCACTTCATTCAGTTGGTTTTATTATGTGGAACAGGGAGAAATGCCAGAGCAATACAAAGAGAGGTGGATAATAAATTCTGTTTCAGCTAAAAAGTTGATGTTGTTTATTGTTTGTATCCTTGTGAGGACTGTCCCTTAGGAACACTAGTAATGCACAAGAACCCTGTTTTAATAGTTGCAGTACAAACTCAGACCCTGTTATTCCAGAGTTGAAAGAAGATTCCTGCCTCAAAAACATATGTACAGAAACACTAGACAGAGAAAACAAATGGAGTAGGAAATAACACAATATTGATTAGCACAATAAACGGTCTTTGCAGCAAAATTAATTTGATGTTTCATTTAACTATAGCTGTAATTTAGCAGGTTTTACCAGATTTAGAAGTGACATTTCATTCATTTGGCCCAAAGTTTTTAGCTATATGTTTTATCAGCCCAGGCACAAAATACGTACAACAGCTCCAGACAAAACTTGTTTGGGGTTTCCTTGGCCCAATAAGTAGTGTGGCCCTGATATGGTTGTGCTGATGCCTAGATGTGCTGATAACCTGCTAATGAGGTGTTTGCATTGACTGGATTACTGCCCACCCTGGGAGTACTCCTTCAGTCCTGTTTATTTCATCATTTGAATTGCTTTGCTGTAGTAAATTTGGGGAAATTACGTTGGAGGAAGACATGAGCGCAGCATTTTAATGCTACTAGTGTAAAGAGACATTCTTTGGAAAAATCCAGAGGTCTGTGGACTGAGGCTACCAAATACTTTAATTCATCCTGTTGCAGAAGTATTTCTTTTCCAGCTGGGTATGCAGGTGCTGTTTTCTTCTGTACAATGATGTCTAGGTCCCAGCTGCTTTTTAAGCTTTCATTCCTAATCTGAAGTTCACGTGATGTTCTTGCCATCACCTCTTACTGACGTCCTCAGAGAAAGTCCAGTCTAACGAGAGGGAGCAACCTCTAAAACCTCATTAGACTTATTCTCTCTTCTCACCAGAGCTATTACCAGCCTGCTTTTTGTCAGCAGTTTGTGAACCAACTCATCCATGCAGTCATCCTCTCATATGGGAAGAGCCACATGATTCCCTTTTATGTTGCTTCATATGCAGTCATGGTACCGGTGAGCCAAACCAACTGGTTCAGAAATTAAAGAGTGAGCTTTATGGGGAGCACTCCAGCACAAGTCTGATTTTCCCTTTAACAAAACATTCGCTGTTATTCCCCCATCCTGAATCTGTAAGCAGTATTTTCACAGCAACTTCCAGAGCAGCAATTCAGCACCTCTGGAAGTGGCAGGCTTCATTCTGATCCATTTGTTTGTGTTTAGGATCGATTATGCACCCACATCTCCTGTTTGGCAGCATTATGTAATACGCTGTAGGCTATTCTCCATTACACCACCCAGCCAGAAATGAAGATGATATTTAGATTTCTTCAGTGAAGCAAGAGCTCAGTATCTGGAGCAGAACTGAGAACTCGACCCTTATCTTTATCTTGATAAAACGAAGATTTTTTCCCCCACGTGTTTCATAAGGCACTGTAGTATAAAAATAGGACTGAACCAAAGTTACAGTTCAATCAGACATCAGCCACTTGGATCATTAAGATAAAGTTGAAATGCAATGAATGGGGTTTTTTTCAGGTTTGGCAGTCAGAAGACCTTAGACCTTAAATTCTGGTATCCATTTCCCTTGCATCCATTTCCCTAATACCCATTTCCCTTGTAAAACTGTCCCAAAAATTGCATAAATCAGATTGTATCAGTGAGAATGGATTATGTTATAATACAGCAATCAGTTCAAAAAGTCTAAGCAACTGCTGTTCTAAGAACAAGTAATGGTTTGTCACAATACCTTTCATCATTGAAATTCTTCATCTTGTTTATATTTGTGAACGTATGTCTGGTGCTTGGAATCCAGACGAGAACTACCAGTGTATAAAATGACAAGATTCTTCTGACAAGGTGTTGCATTAAAAATCATAGTGTGGGGAGGGGGAACTATGTAACTTACTTTGTAGTTATATACCTCCAGGTTTTGTGCACAGCTGCTCCTTGTTAATTTAAAGGGCAGCCACAAGACATCATCTTACTTAAATAAGTGCTCCTTTGTTTTCGTGAATAACAAATAAAGTTCTGCAAATCTGTGTAACGTGTTTTTGGCAAATTACACAAATGCATGATCAGTGCTATGGAAATATCCAGAACAGCAGAATATAGGGCACTGTAATTTCATACTGCCAAACCAGGAGTTCAAAAATCATGAGTCAGATCTCCTAAAATTATAAACCTAGTTTAAAATGATGAGTTTAAAAAACATACCTGGCTTTATTCACATGCTGACTTTTTCATCTTTAGCATCAGGTCAGATTACAGTTTTATGATTTTCCGTGTAATTTGCAGATCTAATTTTTTAAAAATAAATAGAATAGCTCATTACACCATCTCACAACTGAAACCAGGCTGCCTCAGATTAATTAGACTCAATAAAATCATGGAACTTGTCAACACTGATTAAACTAATGCTTGATGCTTCAAGGAATAATTATTTTATAATTAAGTGGTTTTAAAGCACATATATTTACATAGTCTTCTGACAGTTTGCTGAGGTATGATTAAAAGCTGAAGTTAGTATCACTAGTGCTAACTAGATAAACTGGTGTGCTGTGCATTTTAGGCCGTCAGTTCTTTAACTGCAGCCTCCTTTTCTTGCAGCCAGTGCCAGCTCTACTGACAGTCCTAAGAAAGTGACTTTAAAGCAAAAGGTTTTCCAGTAATCACAGAATCAGATCAGAAAAGGACCTCAACAGGTCATATAGTCCTATTTTTGTGTTGAACCAAAATCTCCTTTCTTGCAATTCAAGGTGATTATTTTTATTCATATTGACTGTGGGTGTGAGAAACAGTTGTGCCATTTTTCTTTGCAACCCGTTTATATCCGAGAATCACTGTGTCTTCCCTCCACCACCTCTTCTGTAAAATGACTTCAAATCACTCAACCTGTGTTCAGAAGTAAAGCTTTCTTTCATTCACTGCTTTGTCCTGGATTCTCTGCATGCACCTTGTATTTTAATTTTCAGATGCTATGCTCAAAACTGGAGACATTACCAGCTCTTGCTTTATCGATTCTGAAGGAGCAGATGATACTCCAGTTTCTACATTTCAGTTTTCACCTTTACTTGCAACATCATGATGTTGCAGATTAATTTTCAGAATATGGTCCAAAACAATGCATCAATTCTTTCCAATGGAAATTGAAAGGGTAGATTTAGTTTAGGTATTGGGAAGAAATCCTTTACTTTGAGGGTGGTGAGGTGAGGCTGCCCAGAGAAGCTGTGGATGCCTCATCCCTGGCAGTGTTCAAGGCCAGGCTGGATGGGGCTCTGAGCAGCCTGGTCTGGTGGAAGGTGTCCCTGCCCATGGCAGAGGGGGATGGAAGCAGATTATCTTTAAGGCTCCTTCCAAACCATTCTAGGATTTGTGAAATTAAGCAGCTGTTCCTTTACTTGCACAATGATGCACAATCAACTAATGATTCCAGCTTGCACTTCTTCCTATTAAATAATATGTTTTCAGAGTCCCTCTGCACCTTGCCAGGATTATTCTGAATTCTGAATTTATCTGTTCATGTATTTTAATTCTGCTTGGTCTTGTTTGAAGATAATAAAAGGATACTCTGTATGGTCCAGGGAGTAAATAAATGAAAACAGAGTATTTTATCTGTTGTGATGGAGTTAAACAATATACTGTTATTACTGGCAGTAACTGTAAAGCTGGAAAATTATGCTAAGTCTTAAACAAGATAAATGTTATACTGTAAGCACAGGCAAAGACCAGTACTTCATACTCAGAGATCAGTATGTGATTAATCTCTCAGATTTGCTGATACACTTAGAGCAAACGATTTTTATAATAATTGAACTGGAGCATGCCATGAATTTCTCTTGTTTTTTTCATTTCTATGATGATTTGATATTTATTCATCTCTGTTTTCCCTCTTGTCATTGGCAGGTGAATGGGAAAAACACAGGAGCTGATGAAACAGGTGGTAACTGGAAGTTCAACCTGTTGCCAGGACTGTTATTAATTCAGGTATAAGATGGAATTAAATGAGAATAATAAGCAGATTTGTGAGAGTATTTTATTAAAGATACTGTCGCAAAGCACAGAATAAGCTTTAAAGAGGATGATAACTAACCTGGAATGTCTTTACTGATACTCTACATAAGATTAGAAGCAATTGCTAAGTTACAGAACAGTCACAGCCTGTTCTAGATGTCCTACACTTTGTAGACTGTTGAAGGCGATGCTATGAATGTGTTCCCTTCTCTCTTCTGCTTTGTGGTGGTCCTACTCTGAAGGTCCTTCATGTTTTCTATAGAAAGGACATCCCATTTTCAATTAGATATCCCAGCTATATTGTGCCTTCTCCCAGCAGAGTCCCCAGTGGTATCCAGCTTTGCCCAGATATTCACCATCCTCCCCTTTGCTCCATACAGCCCCTGGGACTGAAGTGTCAGCATTCCAGTGCTGCACTGAAGTCTTTTAAAATACCTACATCAGTGCTTAAGGTGTTACGTGTTAATAGAGCTGATACCTTCAACATCTATATGCTGAAACGTTGGGGGCTATGTAATTAGATTAAGCAACCACATTCAAGGTATCTGAACATCTTTTCTTGCATTTGTGTAGCAACTTTATAAACTCAAAAAGAGTAAAGCAAGCACAGATACATGCCCTATACAAGCTGCAATACAGACAATATTGTACACACTTTTTAACAACAGTAATGAAAATGATGCCAATTATAAATAAAATTATAGACAGACTCTTCTTGAGATAACAGTTATAGTGAACAATGAAACATCCTTTTATAATCATGAGTAGAATTAGTAAGATGCGTAACTTCAGCAGAATATAATCAGCATGTTTAGTCTGCTTACATGTCTTAATTTGATCCACTGTTGTTTGAGGGAGGCAAAAGAAATTAGTATTTTTCTAATTCATGCTTGCCCTAATTTGGAACATTTACTGCCTTATTGTCTTTTTGGTTAGGGGTTTTCCCCCCCCCCATTAATTTAGTTGGAAACATTAGGATTCCTAAAATGTTCAAATCTGAACATGAACACCTAATTCTCTTCTTCAAGCCAGCTTTTGCAAGGCTTAGCTCCAGAACAAGGTGCACCCTGTGCCCTGTGAAGATTATTTCACATATACTCATCTCCTTGTTGGTAAAAAATTTTCACCATTCTTTGTATAAGACCAGAGCACCATTTCTTTACTCTCCACATACAAGCACTGTGCTCCATGGAAGGTCCTCTTCAGCTTGCAAATGATGATCATGGCAGCAGGGGAAATCAAGTCAGCTGGATCTCTCTCACCATCCTGTCCTTCCTCAGGGACCCTCTGTCCTCAGTTTTTAAGATTTTTTTTCACCTCTTACTCTTTTTTTTTTTTTTTAAAACACTTGATAGTTTAGCATTGTACATGAGTATACACTTGTAATGTTTGAACTAAAAAATCTAAACAGTTTTTGACAGCAATTCTAAGAAGCCTCATTTCAGAAAAGGAGCACTCCAGCATGTGAATAGAAATTCTGCAAATTCATTTCAGTGCAGCCCTTAACACCTGGCATCTGCCTCTTTTGGCTGTCTGCTCCATGAAAGACTTTGAATTTGTTTTTAACAGGTGTAAATAATAGTCACAAGGAAGTAAGTTTTATAATACATAGAAGAGTCCAAAACAACTTTTACTGCATGTTCTAATTTGAATGCTTTGGTGCCTTTTGCGACTGCTGCAGTATGTCAAAAAGCAAAGGTGGTGCCAATTCAGATCTGGCACACGAGGTTCTGAGTTTTTATGAAATCTTTTGCCGACCAGTTCTTCCTCATGTCTTCTCCAAATCTGGTTCTCTCAGTTGTTCAGAAGCTTAGAAGTCCCTATTTCACTACTGCCATGCAGAAAAGAAATGCAAGAAAAATATTAAAAGTCAGAAGCCCGCACTGCAGTACTGTATTTGCTAGCATGATGTGGTCCCTCCCACCTCACCATGTGTGGTTTTGCTCTAAATACCCATCCTTCAGTTATATTCAGAGCACCCACCACAGTCAGGAACTCTTTTTAAAAGCCATACATTTCCTTCAACCCCTACCCCACCAGAACAAAACCTTAAGCACTGTTGTCATCTTGTTTCAGAAACTTTTGCTTCTTTTTCCTTTGCCTTCTGTTTTCAATACAACTAGAGATTTACTGAAGAAAAACTTCATTTCTCAAACCTCCCAGAAGCTATTTTTCATACTGTATGTGTTACTTTCCAGCAGTGGTTTATGGCTTGGCTTAGTGGATGCTCAAAAATTGCATGGGTATTATTTCTCCTCAGCCACTCATAGCTTGGAACACGCCCATTCTGGAATATTTCTTACTGCTTCATATTTTCCCGTATTTTTGGTTGTGGGTTTTTTTATCTTGCCTAACTCAGAGGTGACTGTTATGTATTTACTTAACACACACACATACACATGCCAAATTCTTATTTTAGGTTAAATGTAGATAAATCATAAAAGTATTTACAATTTCTGCTAAGTCTCTTTCAACCAAACTAATTTGTGAAAAATATGAGCAGCTTTGTGTCTGATATGAACAGTCAAGAAACTGGAAATGGATGTAACTTTTGAGGACAATCCTCTGGGTTGTCACGGATTTTTTTGTACACTGACTTCTTTCTTAGGATATGTAAATCCTATTGTACAAAGTATATGATTGTGCCACTTCTGGATAATTTACCCTTGATGCTTATATGCAACTGGGGCAGCCCTGGCCCACGTGGCTGTGTCTACACTGCAGAGGCTGCACATGAAGCCAGGTTTAGCAGCTCTTTGCATTACTTACCTGCCAGAGCATCCTCAAGGCCAGCTCAAGGCTGATTTCCTGGCACACCTTTGAGAGGAAAGCCTCAAGTGGTGCTCCACAGCTCACTGTGCACCGTGGCCAGGCTCTCACTCACTGCATGTGCCAGGCCCAGGCTTGTCTGGCTATTTTTGCTGCCTTCTCTGCCATGTCACATACTTAGGGTGGGCAAAAAGGCCAGCTGGGACAAAAGGCTTTTGTTTTGTGCCATGAGGGCGATGTGAACAGGGGAAGCAGGTCTTGGGCAAACTGCTACCTTCAAAGTATTGCTGGTTCTGGCAGCAAGGCCATGTGTCTGCATACCACATTCTTAAAATCACTGGAATGGGGAATTCACTGGACTGGTGCTCTTATTGCAAAGTAACTCTTACATGACTAGCTCAGAGTTCAGGAAGTACCCTTTCTTTTTTTTTCTTTTTTTTTTTCTTTTTTGTAAACTAACAAAGGAGAAAAAAGGTGTTTTAACTACAGCATGCATGTGAGCACTATTTTTCCCCAGGCAACATCAGTGTTTAACACTGTTCATTACAATGCCAGCCTGCACTCTGCAGTCCAAGATCTCTGTCACCTGCAGATCATACACAACTCACACACTGAGCTTCATTCCACCACCACCCTCAAATACATCGGCTGTGCTGTGTGGGACCACCTCTGAGTGCGGGAAGGTGGGCTGCCTGTGAATATTAAATCACATATTTCCGATGAGACAGCAGAAACACTGCTATTCAGTGCCAGCTGTGGTGGGGTGGAGCACACACAGAGCTGCTGGCACTGCCGACAGCTCGCAGCCCACAGGAAGGGAGATTAGAGATAAAACGCTGTGCCCTCCTCGCAGGCTCTCAAATCGCCCAGCTGCCCTAAGCACAGAAGCTGTTCGGAGATGCACAGCTGCGGGAGGATCTGCTCCATCCTCCTCCCAGCAAACCGAAGCATTCCAGCCTTGGGAATAGCGACAGGCGCGTTCCCAGCGAGCCACGAGATGGCGCTGGAACCCCCATCCCGCATCCCGAGCTTCTGGACAACTCCAGCCCTTCTCAGAGTTACAGAGGATGCAGCTCCTTCCACTTCATCAAAGTCAGAGGAAGTCTGTGATTAGCTGGATGTTTACAAATAAAAGGAGGATCTGGAGGCAGATCAAAGATAACTCTCCAGAGCTGGCCCGATATCAGGTTCCTGTGCTTAACAGCATCTGCATGGTTTCCACTCTTACATGCAGTGGCTGAACTTGGTGTATCTCATCATGCATTAATAATGCTTTTTTAAGGCTTAGTGCATTTATTAGAAGTCTGAAGATTCAGCCAGCTAAGGACCTGAAGAAACAAAACAACACCACCCCTCAGCCAACAAGATCTTCCAGGCTCCATCTAAGAGAAGCACCCACTGGGTTTTTCCTCACCCTGCTTCCTGCAATGTAAAGGGAACCAAGAAGCAAAGATAAGCACTGTTCCAAAATCCAAAGGATGTAGTACTTCAGACTTAGTAAACAGGAGCAGTAGCTCCTCTAATGTTCTCCTAACAATCTAAGTAGCTTGGATGGTCTAATCATACCATATATGCTTTTCACTGAAAAGTCTACAGTCCATCCAGGATCTCAGTGACTTTGTCACAGCCCAAAGGACCAGGGAGAGAAGCAGATGAGAGATAAAAGATGTGGTGTGTGAAATACACTGAGTTAATGTGTATCTGTTCTAAGGGACGTCTTTGTTTTGAATCTATGTAACAAACCAACATAGCTTGTGAGGTCTGGAAGGCCACAGACTATTCCCTCTCTCAAAGTAGTGCTCTGTTTGAAGTTGGTATTTCTATTTGGGGTCCAAGCCACACTGAACTTGATCAAATAAACATTCTCCAAAGGAAACTGCCTTTGAACTATTTAACTCTTTGCACAGCAAAGTAAAGCTGAAAGAACTGTAACAATTACTGTAAAATTTCTTGTGCCTTGACGGAGTTGTTTTCCAGTTTTTAAGTTACTGTACATCAGGACCTCTGTCTTTTCTGGCAGAACTGGCCATGTCAGCAATGGCCAATAAAATCTAAGTGAAACACAACCCGTCTGAAAGCAGACTAGGTGGGGCTAACCCTCAGACTTCCAGACACACAGACTGTTAAGTGTCATATTTTACAGCATATCTAAGTGTACACAACTTCTATTTAATCTACCTGATAACAATGTAGCTCAGACATCGGAGCTCTCTCCTGGGCTGTGAGATGTACTACAACAATTTCTTAATCAGTTCCAAGAGATCCTACCCTGCATTTCCTCTTCCTACAATATTACTGTATTTATCCTTTTCCCAAAGGAGGGATACTTTAGATTTCACCTCTTTGAATGTTTCTGATTTGTGTAAATAATTCAATAACCGATGGCTAAAAACCAGAACCTCATCAGTTTGGAAGCTGGGACTCTGTACCAGGAGGTACCAGTAGGAAACCCACAGGCAGGGAACAAAGAGGGGCACCATCTTTAGCATCCTGAATAAAAGCCCTAACAAGGACTTGTGTAAGAGCAGTGTAACCGATACCAGAAGGCTGGTGTATCTGCTGCCAAAACCAAAAGCAATTTATGGTATTCAGCAAACTCTAATTTTAGCCAGCTTATCTGCATTTCCACAAACTTTCATGGTCTTTGGGGCTTTTGCCATGGAGAGAAGGACAATATGTTATTTCTTCCATTCATTTTCTGGGGAGTCAAAAGCAGAAGTCCCTCTGGTGACCATCCATAGTGTAGTGGGATGGTTACTTAAAAAGGAGAGAACAGGTATTACTGAGTTGTGTAGATTCACTTGAATATGTGAGAACTATTAAAAAAGGCAACTTTTTAGCCCTAGTCATTGCTTTAAAACAGGAAGAAAGCAAATCTTCCCATTTCAAAAAACAGAAGGCAAATAAAAGAGCCAAAATGATGTATTTTTAAAACAGCAACCTTGTCATCAGGGGAGATGGGGGAGAAGAGAGGGGGAAAAACTTATTTTTGCATCTTTTGTGTTGGCAGCACGGCTGCTGCAGAGACCTTGGCAGTTGCTGACACTGGTGGCACTTTGCCTAACAGAAAAGTTGAGAAACCAAGGATTTACAACAGTCCTGATTTCCAGTGGATTTCGTACAGTCTACACAGCCTCCAGGATTTGGAGGCCTGTAAGGGATGCTCTCATTCCCTGTCAGAAGTCTTGAGATGTCTACAGAACTACAAGACATACTTATCTGAAATCAGGCCTCATTTGCACACACAAAAGAAGTACACCCCGAAATCTCACTTATGCAAATCACAGTTGAGTTTGAGTGAAAGCAATAAATGCAGCAGGACTTTGTCAGAGAGGGAAGTTCTTGAACTATTTCTTTTTTTTTTTTCTCCCACCGGAAATTCTAGATGCAGCATTGTTTTTGTGGTTGTAGCTGCAGGAAGATTTACTATGGTTTTTACTGTGCCAGAAGGCACAGGAAAGGATTAAACCTTTTCATTTTCTTGCAAGAGAATCAAAGATCCTGACCATGTCTGAACCTCAAGGTTGTTGGGGTGAGGTGTGCCACGCTGGCTACACAAAAGAAACAGTCAAAGCCTGCCCTTCGACTATCTGAGGATTTCTCATTTCACAATTCTGTTATCTTTCCTTTAATACATTAATATGAAACTTTAAAAACATATTTCCAACCACTCTTACAAAGGGAATCTACATGAATTACTGAAAACCGTTCCTCTAAAAGCATGATGCACGTGATTGTTTTCTTATATCTTAAATTAATAAAAAATCCCCACCCTACAAGATATTTGAGAGCAAAAATAACCCAAATAAAGATCTGATAGCGTTTCTTCTATGAAGTTGGCACTGGTCATTCAAGTACATGAAAAGGAACATGGGCTGTTTGTTTCAGGGCTGAATATTTATAGTCATGATGAAGTGATTCCTGAGTCATGAGCTCTGCTGCCCTGTTACAAATTAAGATGTCTTTCTGCATGAAAAAAATAAAATCACAATTAATTCCAGGATTGTAGAAGTGACTGTAAAAGTAGCAAAAGACACTTAATTTATAAAATGTGTCCTGATTTTTGGCATCTTTCCCCTACAAAATCTCAGCCTACTCACACGTCTCAAGAATACACTGCACAGCAATATTTTAGGAGTTTTTTGGAAGCTGGAAGAAAATACAGAAAACTAGTTTGTGGCTGAGAACTACAGAAATGTCAGCTTTTGAAAACATGTTCCTAATTTCTAGCCTTCAGCAGACTTTATAAAGTCAAATTAGTCATGCTTCATCTTGTAGGTCTTTAAGTCTGCGACAAGCATCAAACCAGCTGAGAATTAGGGAAGTCAGAAAATTCGATTTTTAACCCTCTGAGACTGAGAAGCACTTAAAAGTCAGAAGCACACAGGGATAGTAACAGATACTGCCAGCATCAGCTTAACTTACACATGGAATTACCCTGAGCTCTCAGCATCAGACCAAAAAATGAGACAACTGTCTCCCCTAACTGTGAAAAGCAGTGAAGGGCACAGGGCAACAGAAGAGCCCCACAGCTGCATCTGGGGCCACAGCTGGAGGGCAGGAAGGCCAGAGGAAGGTGGGAACCACTCCTGGTGTTTGGCCAGACAAGGGGCCCAGCTCATTCCTGGCCTTGGGCCAGGCCAACCACACAAACCCAGGAGCACTACCCAGTCTGCTTCAAGAAACACTAAGAAAGCTCCAGAGCATATTTGTGGGATGAGCTGAACACAGGAAGGTTTCCAGTTCTCACGAAGAGGGCAGATAGCAGAGATGTGTCTCATTTGTAAGAGGTTGGGCTGCCTTTTTCCTTATCAGGAAATAGGAGATGAAAGTAAGAGTTCAGCTTCCCCCAGGATGCCTGGGGGAGACAGAGACCAAGTTAAACCTGGGACATGCTCTCTCTGAATTCTGGTACAGCTCATTTAAGCAAACAAGCCCCTTCCCAGCCACTCATTCCTCCCCTTGTGCCACCCCTTCTATTGTGCTTGCACAAGATGTGACACAGAGATGGAGAGGGAAGCACAGCAGGGAACTGATCCAGCCAAAAAACAGCCCCACAGGGAATAGAAAAAAGGCCGTTGTTTGATGCAGTTCATTGTGAAGCTACATAGATACGTGCTTTTGGACAATGGAGAGGGTGGCACATGGGGAGAGAAGAGCTGAAACTAAAGGGGAGAAGTAAAGGGCTGCCAGGGCTCAAGGTGGCACAGCCTCCAGGAGCAAATTCATGTCCTCACCAATAGCTCAGAGACTCTTGATGGTTTAGCACTAGAGTATTCAAATACAATCATGTAGTCAAACTATTCACTTTTATAACAATGTATTTTTAATATATTCTCCAGGGCAATATATTTTATGTCTTCAGCTTTGAGTAAAAAAAGATGATGAATTATGTTTTACAGCAACTGAAAATATTAAATAGAGAAGTCCCCTAATAAAAGCATAAATTCTTAGAATTCCATTATATTCTATTTATTGAAATCAAGATTTCTCCACAGACCTGTTGGCTACAAATATCATTATACACAAATGTAAATACTCTGTGAACTAACAAGTCAGCAGGAAGCATTTACAAGTATATATATATATATATATATATATATAAAATATTTTAAACATCTCCTCTGAAACAGAAAAAGAAGCTCAACAGCTTTTGTGATATTTTAAAGCTCTTACTGGGTCTTCATGAATTCCCTCTTTTTAACTTCCAGTAAATCTTGAAAGCTAAGAGCTAGGCTGGCCACTTATAAATTCTCAGGATTGCAGCCCATAGTACTGCCAAAATGAGAAAAACAACAGAACACAGAGAGGTCCTCCAAAAATAAGAATAGCAAATCACTTAAAAATATAACTGAGGGCATCCAGCAAATCTTTTTCTTTCTGGCTACGCCTAGTGCAACATGATATGCTTACACCTCCAGTTTTAAAGATCCTTAAGTACTTTTACACTCTTAACACTCACTAAGGAGATGCGAAAGAACTATGTTATGGCAACATAAAAGTACAAATTAGAGGAAACAGAGCTCTAAATTAAATATTTCTGCTTCCCCTTCACTATCTTTCAAGTAACAGCAAAACTTCTAGGATATCATAACTGCTGTTGATTTTTTTTTCATGTCTGCTTATGTTCTGTGTCTACATTAAATCATTTTTGTAATGGTAAGAGCACTGAAACACCATCATTGCACTCTCCTGCAGATGTTGTCCCATTCTGGGGAGAACATTTAGGAGTTGGCTGTCCCAGGCTGCCTCAGCACCCAGACCTTCTCCCCATTCAGCAGCCAGATTCCTCCTGTCACTCCAGGCCTTTTCTCTAACAGTCCCATGTTATTTCCTTGCACGCTTTTACATGTCACCTTAAATACTCATCTACCTAAATACCCATCTACTTGCAAGCCAGGCTGACTTGTTTGTGTTCTCCTATACTCCCCTTGATCACTTCTCAGGCTACTTCAGTCATTCTGATTTTCTCTGCCTACATGTAAGCAGATCCACTCTTAAGCTTCCCTGCAGTGCAATTCATGCTCTTTGTGAGCTTTAGTCTGGACTTTCACGTATGTGAACTCCAAGGCACTGGGTTTTGTTTCACTAGAACAGGAAAAAACATCAATTCAAGTTCAGTTAGAAAGGTTTAACAAGCTTTACTTTGAAAGGCGACTACAACACAGCTTATAAATGAAAAACAGAGGTACTCCAGGGTATTTGTAAAGTTAGTACACATAAATACCATCATTCCCAGTTTCTCCATTTAACTTCTGTAGTTAGCAGGTCTACTCACACTAGGAAGTCACATTTTTTGTGAAACAGTTTTGGGTCAAGTTCAGACCAATAAGCTGTAAACAAGAGCTCCCGATGCTGAGCAGGAGGCTCCATAAATCACCCTTAGCCCTTCACTGCATTCAGGACTGATCCCTTAGATGGCAGAGGTCACCTCCTGCTTTTGAACAAGGTCTTTAGTCCGGGCTGGGCTGTGCCCCCGCAGCGCTGCGGGCAGCGGGGCTGGCCGTGCTTGGTACACAACCCGGCCGTGAGCTCATGGCTCAGGCCCACAGCTCCCAGCCAAGCTGAGTCATCCTCACTCTGCTCTCACAGGCAGGACATTTCATCCACTCCTCCAGCCGCCCCCTCCATGCCACCTTTGGGATTTGCTTCCCACTGCTCTAATCCTGCCTGCCTGCCTTTGCCAATCCCTCCCACTCAGGATCTCTTCTCCCACTCAGTCTTCCCACTCCTCCAGTGCCACAAGACTCTCCTGCCAGCTGCCCCAGTGCTCTCCATTTCTCCTTCACTTCCCTGGACTGCTTTTCCCAGTCCAGCTGATACTGTGAGGGATAACCTGCACGTCAGAGACTCAGTGTGTGCAGTGTATGAACACCCCAGCTCTGGAGTGCTGGAGTACATTCATGCCTTTGCTCTTTTGGCCCCAGTGCTATTGAGGACTCGCTTGGCTTCAGCATCATACAAGAAGACGAAGGACCGAGCAGTTAAACCAAAACACTAAAGGCCCACAAAACTGCACCCAAAGCAGTTGGAGCCTTGGAGCAGCTGCTGGCTCAGGACCAAGGTCTGGTGGGGGAGCCTTCTCCATCACTGCAGAAATGCACACGTCTGCCAGCCAAGAGAAATCCTAATGCACATTTAAAACTGAAGAAATGCAAGGCAACTCACACTAATTTTAACAGTTACAGTGGAGATTCTGAATTGTATTCATTCCTCTGCATAGTCTAAAATTAAAACATGATACCCCTCATAATCCCCAAGAAACAACAAGGAATGAAACTCAACTCTGACAGAAACAAGCACGTGAAAGCCCTGGACTAGACCATCAGCTCCTGGCTCCTATTCTCAACCCCACCATTGGCACATGAGGTGATAGAATATTTCAGTTGGAAGGGACCTGCAATGATCATCTACTCTAACTGCCTTAATTGCTGATCTAAATTACTTTCCTCCCTCCATAGCTCCGTGGGAAATAGCATTACCACCCTCTTTGATAAAGTGAGATCTGCTGGGAGAAAGTACAACTAGTTTTTATTTTTTAATTGTTTTCTCCATAATTACGTATTAGGATGCTTTTCTCTACCCCATCACAAATCACACACTTAACAAACATTTAGACAGCTGGTGCCTAAGAGTCAAAGCCAGTTGCTCTCTCAAAGGCCAAAGTGCCTCACTGAATTGGTGTCAGCTGGTACTTAGTAGGATTTTTAAATTCAATTAAACTAAGAGACAAGCTGTGTAGATTAGGGCTCTGCTAGAATCAGAAAGGAATCTTAAAAGGCATAAAATATCTTTACATTTATTAAGCAAACTCTGCAGTCTTTTCTTGTTATATTCTTGTTGAAAAACAGAACATTCATAAAGTATCACGAAAACAAGAAGCAATAAAACCCTAAGGTCCCAAGCAATGGGACAATCTTCACACCCATCCTGCTTTTAACTTTCCAACACAAGCAGCAAGGCACGGTTCACAGCTAGGCTGAAAATGCAGTCTTCAGTGCACATGGCCATACTGCATTCCTAGCAACCCACTCCTCCCTTGTATGCTTAGGATAAGCAGGTTAAATATACCCACAGAGGTACAGACAGTGAAAGAAAGGCCACCATCAGTTGTACAGTTCTGCTAGGACTTCCCATCTGGAAAACAACCACAGTGCTGGAGCCCCTCGGTTACCCCAATAATCATTAACTCCCTTCCCCCTTGTGCACACCAGCCCGAGCCTGCGAGGTTTTACTGAGCCTATGTGCTCTCACCCCTGGGATGAACCTTCCAACAAAGCCAAGAAGCAGGGGACCAGGACAGCCAGCTCTGCCCTTACAGCAGACACAGAGAGCAAAGGATTATTTCTTGGCATTGTTGGTTTGTTTGGTTTGGTTTTTTTTCATTTTGAAAATTAATTTGGGGATTACGTACAATTTTGCCCTTGCACATTAATTGCTGGGATCTAAAATTTTCACATGAAGAAACAACACATGGAAATATTAAAGCACTCATCTTACGGACATGGATCCGAGAACTGTTTAATAGCAGTCAGTGAAGGGGTAACATTGTGCTTTTAATCTACAGTTTAAAAATAATGATTTGTATATCTACGTAGTAAAACAATAAAATTAAGAACAGAAACTGGTATTAGGAAACAGTGAAAATGTAATAATTAAACACATGATGCTTTTCAAAGCTTTATACTTAATGAGCCTAAATAGACACCTATGGTTAGGAGGGTCTTAAAAAAATAATAAAAAAGAGACTTATTTTCAAAATTTTTTTTCCTTTTCAAATTTTTTTACTATACTTATGCTTTGCTTTGGTGTTCTCTCTGCTGCCAACTTAATGCTTTAACAGTATATTTACGCTCATGTTCTTTTCAAATGCTTGGCATTATAGTGAGATCTCATATCTTTCCTCAAATTAAATTTTGCTCCACATACTCCACATGTATACAGATGAACATCCCTGTGCTGCTCCAGTTGCTCATTATTTGGGAATATCTGAAAGCAGACCTGGCATATAGTCTCTCCAGCTGATAAGTGAGATATCATATGCCGTACATGGTCATGTTTTCGGAAGTTTCCTTGATCACAAATGGAACAGACATACCTGGCCATGCCTTTGTGCATATCATTGTGGAGCCGCAACTGGCGCTCTCTTAAGAACTGCTTCCCACATGTCTGACAAACAAACTGTTTTTCCTTGGTATGAACGGTATAGTGTTCCCGCAAGTGGCAACGCTGATAAAATCCTTTCCCGCAAAGGTTGCAGAAATGCTTACGTCTGTGATCCCTCTCGTTGTCTTCCAACATGGAGTTCTTGAACAGATCTTGCTCCAGGCAGTTTGACATATGTTCAACCACTAGGTTTTCAGTATCAAAACGCTGGCCACAATTAGGGCACCGGAAAGGACAGGCAGAATGCTTGTATAACTGGTTTTTTTGGAGGCTGTTCATTGGGAAGTGACCATCCCTGAAGTCCTCTAGCATCTCTGCAAACATCATGTCCCTTATTTCTGACTGCTCCTCGGGGTTTTCTTCCAAGTCCATTTTCTCCTCAGAATTTCTGATCCCGTTCATGGTCAGATCCTGGGGTTCTCCACAGGTCTGTGCATGATCCTGTAGCTGCTTGCCTTTGACCAGTATTTGACCGCACTTGCCACAAGCACATATATTTTCTATGTGTTTGGATAAATAATGAGAGGACAAATCTTCCTCAGTGATTGTTAGCCCACAAAGTTCACAGGGAGCATTCTCCACATCTTCCTGCACTGAAGGAGCCTTGCTGTTAAGGTGCCGTGGACTTTTCAAACACTTTCTTTCATCCTCATCCATGGATAAACGAGGCTTTAGAGTCTTCCGAGCATTTCTCTTCTCTCTCATCTCTTCCTCAACATAGTATCTGTAAAGCGGCTCTTCCTGTTCATCATCTAAGTCGTCATTGTCAGAAGACTCATTGCAGTCTTTATCTGCCACCTTAATAATATTAAAATCCTTCAGCTCATCTGTAGGATTGTCCTCTGGTTCCACCTTGATGATAATCCTCTTCCTCTCGGAGGCTCTACTCCCTTCTTCACCTGATGTCTCAGAGGCAACCGTACTGCTTTTTCTGCTCGTGATGTTTGACACGGGAGACGAAGAATCATCTGCAGCGTGGCTCGAGTCCCCCTTGTATTTTTCTGTTTGCGTGGAGATCATTTTAGAAGTAGAGTTCTTTTCACTAAAGTCTATTTTCTCAGCACTGTAGTACCTGGCACTTTGGTAGGAATGCCTGTTGGTGCATGTTAACACGTGCTCATCCAGTAGCTTTTCACAGCTAAAACTAAACCCGCAGCTGTCGCAGGTGAAGCTTCTTCCAAACCGGCGCGAGTGGGACACACGCTCTTTTGTGTGAGAGAATTTGGACGTGGTGCTCTTTTTGCAGACATCAAACAGTTGTTCGGGGAAGCTGTTCAGCTGCAAAGCTTCTTCGTCAGGCTCTTTGTTATGGGATGTATTTACCGTTGAACTTGGCGGCTCCATGCCCCACCTGTTTGGTTCGCTGCCATTTCTAGCAAGTGCGTCTTCATACATTCTCACACCAAATATCATTTTATTATTCTGGGTGCTAGAAGCAGGAGATGAACACTTTAAACTAGATGAGTCTGTATCCTGTATATCTTCTAGACACTCAGGTACGTTATATAGCTGTAAATAGTTCATGGCCACTTTAAATTGCTCAAAATTGGCAGGGGCTGTCATAATTTTTCCTAAATACATGAACTGTAAAATAAGATCAAAGCATTCAGCGCTAATCTTCATGTTGCTTAGATTCAGCTGGGCTGTAGTGTTTTGATGGTTCATAAAAAACATCCTAAAATAGGCGCTGCAGGCAGCAAGGACTGCTTTATGTGCTTGAAAATAAATATCATCGATAGCGATGCAGCAGTCACACAGAAAGCCCCACTCTCTTTGCTTGTTTAGCTGCTGAAGGACATAGTTGCTATGGCTGGTTTTTGCCATCTTGTACTTCGATTACAGCCCTGCATAAAGAAAAAGGTATCTGTTAAATCACGAGCACAAAACCCAAAGCCTACTTAAACGCAGGGAGGAACTGCCATCTCTTTGCTCTCTAGATCTTCCTATTCTGCCAGTCTGCGGTACAGCTTCCTGTCTGGAGATCTCTGCTCATAACTACTTATGAATGTTCATGCCAGTGAAAACATCCATAATTCCATGTGCTCACCACTAGACTTACAAGACTAGTAAACTAATAAGCATAACCAGCACACACGTCAATCAGAGCTACGCTGTTAGAATATAAATTAGCAAATACATCTCAAAGTCCTACAGCCAAGATTTTCAGATATGAATTCTGAATGCAGAACTTCAAAAACTTCACAGGGCAGACTGCTGTAAGATGGCCCCAGGACAACACCTATACAAGGTAAGCTGGCTGTCAGAAACCACTCTTCAGTCTCAACTTGCCTTTTTACCTGTCAGTCCAACGGGCACATGATGCAACACACACTGGAAACCAGGCCAGGCTCAAACTGGTCTTTCCCTCCCCATTAAAGGAAATTAAGAGACAACAGAGCACCCACACAAGCCACTCCACACATTTTGCTCTTTGTGGCAGCTCAGGGACCATCTGAACCTTCTCTGCAAGGCCTCCTGCAAACCAGGAACTGCAAACTCAAGCTCCTTCTCAGAAGCAGAGGGCAGCCCAGCTGCGGTGGCACGTCCCACGTTTGAGCCCGCTGCAGATGGTGACCAGGCGAGCTGCGTGACAGCCACAAGGACTGCAGAGGCAGGAAGTGGTGCACGCCGTGCCTCCAACTGCTCTCTAAACCACTTGTTCAGAGCGCTGAAATGTAACCAAAACACGTAGATGGGAAAACAGACAAAGAAAAACTCAGCAATGGAGAACTGAGACAGCCAGCAAGCCAGAGGTGGAGCCATGGTGAAATGAAGCCTCGGCAAAGACTGGGAAGAAAGGTCTGCCAGTGCTTAGAGTTGCTCTAGCTGAAAGGACTAACTTGTCCTCAAGAGAAAAGAGGAAGAAAACATCATGGTTTATATTAACAAAAAATATCCAGAAGAAATGCACTGTATACAGGAGGTGTGCGTTTGATTAAAGATAAACTTCACCAAGTGTGGCCAGATCCAACAGCTAGTCACGACTCACTTTGGCAAACCTTTACTGATACACATAATCTGTTCTAACTGTGCAGGCTGAGGGAGTGAGAATCCAGAAGAGAGTATAGAGAACACCCTAACTGAAATGAAAAACATAAAGCAATAATGAGGATTCTTAGCATTTTGAAAGGTTATTGCAAACAATGCAAATAACGGTAAGAGGTTTGTACAAATAAAGTACAAGCTAGCAAATAATATATACTAAATGGCACTTTATGACTCAATGAAATTCAGGGATTGACTTGCAACCACTCTTTCAACTGTCCAAAATTTAAACACAATACACACACAAATGCTCCATTTTTCTTCTTATTTCCCTAACAGCTTACATCTCCTAGGGGGAAAATGGGTAGAGAAATTAAATTTCTCAATTAGTGTTGAATTCACAACTCATAGGCGTTGCCTGGCTTGTTAAGCAGCAAACCTAACATTAAGTCCCCGTTCTTCATTCCACAAAGCATTGCTACTGAGGAAAGGCTCTCAAGCTCTCGAGAAAAGAACATGCTCACCCCACCCAGCATTATTCCCTACTGCCAACTCACACAGCAGTTCCTGTGGATCACCACCAGCACAAGATCTGGTCTGGCAAGAGGAACCTGGAGATTTGGGTTGAACTACACTGATGGTGAGCATCTGAATGGCAGCTGCTCCTCTCCTCTGAACCCAAACCTCCATGCCCAGAAGTGGGAAGGCACCCTGCCATAATAATTCTGCGACCCATTTGGCCCAGTGATGTCCACTGCAGAAATGCAACTCATTGCATGGAATTAATTTAATGTCTTTTTTAGGAGAATCTCTGAAACAACTTCACATTTTTTCTAAAGAAACTGATTATTGTCTATGTCACTGGGTGATTTCAGATGTTTCTGTGAAAAACAGCAAAGCTCTCGACATCAAGTAATAATAAAAGTGCACTTCATGTTCTTCCAAGTGGTAACATGTTTTGGATTCGAGGCAATTCATTAGATGCTTAAATGTAACTCAATCTATTGTAATAAGAACAGCAGCTGCATAATGACAAAGAATTAACTTCAAGTTCCACATTCTAAGAGTGAAATTCAATGAGAAAATGAGGTTATGCCAATCTAAGGCACCACTGGCCTCTTGGTGTGCACTGCCAACATGACAAAAAAAGGCTGACAGTTCGTGTTAACCTCCCCATCCTCATAAAGCAGCAAGTTCCAAATGTTTTATTTGTGGTTTTTTTACACTAGATGTACTCCATTGTGCCTTCCAATAGCAAAACAGCAGTACAAGCAGCAAGCCTGTTCAAAACTATCTGCAGGCACCTGCAGACAGAGTCATTTCCAGGTGATGGGAACAATGGGTGACAGCACACAAACCTGCCTTTTCTAAATCTTCTTCTTTGGAAAAGGTAAAAGATATTTCTCCTTTTGACAGATGAACTCCTGCAAAGCTTTCAGCACATGGATCTTGACACAAAACAGTGACCCACTGGCAGTGCCACCACTCTGGGAAAAAAGGGTGGAGCATAAGGTTGCTTGAGTAGGATGGCCAAATTTTGGATTTGATAGGTACCTGGCCTCTATCACAGTAGCACCACATGTAGATATTAAAACAGAGAGTTTGAGGTTATTTATGTTAATGAAAGTCCTGGCATCCTCCCTCTGGATCCTGTATTAACCTGGTGGATGTAACTTCCCAGCACGAGAGCCTGTGTTGGGCTATTTAAAACTTCGACACATTTCAACCAGCAACGGCAAAACTCTCCTTCTGAAACCTTGGACTGATTACTTTTTCTCCCTCCTACACAGAAAAGCGCAGCCAAAACTGTTCCAAAAATGAGGCTAAGAAAAACCTTTCATATATGCAGATTATTATTATTTCATTTAGAAATTAAAAATAAAAGTTTCTCTCCCAAAATCTTAGAAGAGACACTTTATGTGGGTGAAAGCGTTATGTCTTAGATACGCTGTCACAATATAAAAATCTGCCTGAATCTGGCCAAGCTATACGCTTGAGGGGGAGAAGATAAAAGTTATCAGTTTATTCACACTGAAGAACTTTTGTTAAGTTATAAAAGTTCAGATTACAGCCTCGCTGAGAGCATTTCATCGTCTTGCAGCTGCTTAGTACACAGGGGCCTGCCTGAGCCATCCACAGTGAAATCACCTTTTGCGCAGAGCTCTGCCATGATTTTAAACTACAAAAGGGTTGATTCAGACACAACTTTTTACTATGAGGGTGTTGAGACACTGGCACAGGTTGCCCAGAGAGGTGGTGGATGCCCCATCCCAGGAAACACTCAAGACCAGGTTTAACAGGGCTCTGAGCAACCTGATTTTGTTGAAGATGTCCCTGCTCATCACAGGGGGGTTGGACTAGATGGCATTTAAAGGTCACTTCCAACCCAAAGCATTCCATGATTGTATGTGCCACCTCCACAGAGTCATGAGCTGATAGCAGAGCCTCCTGGAGACTTCTGCACACCACGACTCACTGTAGGGTTTCAGCTTCCTTCCTGGTAGCTGATGGAGAAGATGCCCAGTTCTGGCTGAGGGAGAGCCAGAGCCAGGAGGGGATGTAGTGAAAACACAGGGAGATTGGGAAATGTAAGAAGGATGTGATGGAAACCCTCTGGAAATCTGGACGAACAGGGAGAGGCAGGCTGGGAGCAGAGTGCTGAGCCAAGAGGAGGGGACTGGGATTAGGAAGCAGCAGTGGGCATTAAAAATGGGTGCACTGAGGATCTAAACAGTGGAGGGAAGAAGCTGCTTGGGCAAGGGGCTGGGAAGAGCCAGGCTACAAGGGCCTAGGGCAGGAGGGGTAAAAAAACCACAGACAAGCTCTTGCTGGGGAACTGGTAGAAAATAATTATCACATTCACTCCTTCACAGCAGGAACTGCACCCCAAATTCCCAATCCTGCCATCCCTTTGCCATCAACAAGCATGACAGGCTTGCTGACAAACTCCTTCCCAACAAACGCCAGCTCTCAGAAAATGGTAATTTATCATTATTTTGTTACTTTAATTGCTTAAATGACAGCAATCTGCACTTGTCGCTCGTGGGTGGATCAGTACTGCAAACTATTTTTGAGGTTTGCGTTAGAAAAAAAAAAGCAGGTATTAGAATGAAAACAGGTCTTTTTACAGAAAATTCGAGGTTTCAAAGTTAAGTGTATGCACAACAAATGCTGTCATTAATGCAGGATTAATTCTGCTGCCATTTATATATCTATCATACGTTATGTATATACATATATTATGTATTTATCATAGCATAGTCTTCCAGCCCTCTTACCAAAATTTCCCCTACTCAGCACATCCTCTGGATCTGTCCAGGCCTGGACTGAGTAGCACAAGGCAACATCCCTGCTCATTTGGCAAAGCATTTGGAGGATGTGAAGTGAGTGAGAGGTGGGGGACAAAAAGGAGGATCTCACAGCAATGAATTCTGCTTGGAGAACATCACCCCATTGCTGTCAGTGCCAGGACAAGTCATTTCAGCCTTTCTGTTTTGTTTTTTTAATAAGTCTGGCTGGCACTTTTTGGATGTCCAGTTTATTCACATAGGTAAACACCACTGCCAGCAACTGAGGCTAGTGGGAGTTATCCTCTGTATGTATCACACACCAGGTATCTTGGAAAATTAAAGCTCCATGCAGGCAAGTTTGTCAATCCAAAGTTTTTAATTATTTCTGATCCTCTTTTTCAAAGAGAGGAGAAAGGCCAGCCACTTGCCCAGTGGAACAGCACACTTGGTGAAGCATCCAAATCCTGGAGGCACCAACCTCTCAAGTCCATGAAGAACCCAAATAACTTCATCTTCAGCAATGATCGATTTGTGCAGTGAACACAGCATGTGTTTACATCATTGTAAGCACTACTGAATGATGCAGAGGTGTTCTGAAAAAATGTGCTAGAAAAGCATCTAATATGAAAATGAAAACTGAAGCTATTTGACTCGGGTATTTTCACTCTGATTTTCAAACTCCAAGTCTCCATATACATTTTATTTCCTTAGTAAGTGTTTGTTTTTACACAGCCATGCTTTGATTCAAGCTTGTCTCACACCAGATTTTTCTTTTGAGGCATCACTTAGATACTATTCAGATGTGACCATGAACAAGGTTAAGTTGCACTACTACACTAACCAATTACATTGTTTGTAAGTCTGCTAACAAGAAAAAACAGGTATTTACTATAGCTCCATGCCGTCATTTCCTCACACTCAAAGTTTTCTGAGATGTTTTAAAACAAAAGAAGTAAAAAAAGTCCTCAAGCAATGAACTGGTGAAGTTCTTTTGCTTACTTCTCTGTCTTTAAAACAGACATACCACAAGGTTCAGAATTCAGGAGCCTTTCGGCTCCTAAAATTAGTAGGTGGTTTTCAAAACCCAGCATTTCCACTGCTGAGCAGGCAAAAACATAGCACTTACAGGCTTAGTTACTGACTGCTTTTCTTTGGAAACCAAGAACAGGCTGGACAAAAGTGTAATAAATGAGTGGAGAATTTGGTGCTAATAGAAAATGAGACTGGAAAACCTCAAGCAAACAACGCCCAGTTATCCAAAAAACAAGCACATGAGGATCAGAAAGCAAATCCCCCATCGCCGTCTGTCTCCATACCCCACCCTGGCATGGGTTCCCAAGAACTCTTCCCCTTAATTTTGCCATTGTGGGTCAGATCTCCCAAAAAAGCCTGGATTCCTAAATGACAGCACTGACATGCTGCAGAAAATCCTACAGAACAGGCAGCAATTCCCCATACAACGCCCAGGAAGTTTATGTGTTCCCTACTGCACTGACCACAGAGCTGTCGACAGGCTACAACTTTTACCTAGACATACTGAGAAGGAAGCCACAGAGCTTGCTCTGGGTCCCTCAGTTTACACAAACACTGGAAAAAAAGCAAAGAACTTGGGCCCAGCTGACAATTGTCCACCTCAACAGCAAGTAAGGATCGGTTTGCATTGCAAGCACAGCCTTGATCATGAATTAAAACAGCTATGGGAATTCCATGTACTGCCAGGGAAAATGTAATTAAGCTCCATTATTCAGGCTACGAAGGACTAAAGGTATAATTTATCCTCCTCTCATAGCCCTTCCAATCAGCTGCCTTTCAGGCATGCCAGTTGGGAAGATGATTCCAATGATGCAGATACTCATCTTCAGACACATCGCAATGGCTGAATCAACTCATTTTAAACAGACTCCTGGACAATGTACAGAAACAAGTTTCATGGCACTTGGGCTAGGTCTGAACCAGAGCAAGAGAAGATGCTCCAAAGCCCCCAGCCATGAGCTGTCAGAGCCCCTGGATCCCCTGTTCTCTGCTGCTCAGCCAGGAGTTCTCTGCTGATTCAGCATCCATGTCCACAAATGAGAAACAGACATCAAAATTTAGCAAGTTAGGCTTCCCAGATGCTAACTGGAAATTAGTTAAGACACATTACATGGTCTTAGATAAGAACACTCCTCGACAGACAAGGAATACAGCTTGACAGGAAAAAAAATAGGAAAACTGAGTCTCTGCTAAAGCCCCATCTCAACTTCAAACCATTTTAGATCAGATCTAGGGAATAAAAGTACTAGAGAGACCTTATGCAGTCCTTTAAAGTAACTTGCTAGCCACAAAGGTTGACTCTAGAAAGTCACAGTTATCTTTTATCTGGCACCTTTACAGTTGTCAGGCAACACAGTAATAATATGTTTAAAAGAAACAATTAGTGGGGGGAAGAAATTGACACTCAATTTCTGCTTTGTAGCAGAAAGGTGAGCCTTTTTATCTAGGCTCTCTGAGTTACACCAGCTTTCAACTTCTGGAGGCATCTTGGTGGTTTAGCCACGTCTTGAGACCCTCAAATGAAGTAAAACGTACCTTCCAGGAAAGGATCCTTGGCTAAATACAGGTGGTACTTCAGTGTAACAGCTTGCTGAATGCACATGAATGAACCAAAGTAACTTCTGACACATAAATCAGACTACAGGTTTTCTTGACTCTTCCTGGTCTTAAATGCTTCACATTTTACTTTCAGCATATTAAAAACAAAAATAAGGCTACTAAGGTCTCCATCCAATTAAATAAGTCTAATATGGGGGGGAGGCAACAGCCAGTGAGTTCTGGAGTTTTACAGTGCCACTGCATGCACAAAGAAAAAATTACCAGACAAGTTTGAGGATATAAATGGTCTTCATGCAAATTATGTCAGCTGCTGTGCCCACACACTGTGTCCACAGCAAAACTCTCTGGGTGACAGTGTTTACCAAGTGAAAACTGGGCAGAAGAACCCAACTGCTGGAGAACCACTGGTCAAAGTGAAAAATGAACATCTGGCTTCCTACACTATATATACGTGTGAGGTCCAGAACAACTCCAGTAAGAGGTTCAGCTGTAACAACTAAGAGAAAGGACACCAAGCTTCTATCAGGAAACTTTCACTATCTCAGTTCTGAGCAGCTATTCTGTTTTCATCCAGCAGGTAAGTAACTACTGCAGCTTTGTCCATCCTGGATTTTCAGGGCTCTCCACTGCCAGCAAGAACAGAAATCCGTGAAAGAAGCAGCCGCTCACATTCAAGTAAGAAAGCATCTAAAAACCCAAATCCCTGTTTGGCATGAGCACTCTCAATGTAATCGCTGCTAATTCCTGTGCCAGTGACAACAGTGGTTGACTCTGATGAAGGGAAAGACTTGTGCAAGCAGAGCTGAAGCGTCTGTTAAGTCTGTGATCTCATTCCACACAAAACTTTCTGGCTACTAGGAAGAAGTGGCTTCTATTACTTCCCCGAGCTTCCCACACAGCACCAACCCACGTCTTCATTACCTGCATCCAACCCCCCCATCCGGTGGGTGCCTGCTGGTTCCCTGCTACCTCAAACATCAGCAGAGTGCAACTCACACTACTTGTTACTCCTCAGGTTTTCTGGCCAGTCATCCAAAAATCTCTCCACAATCTTGTCAACTCGCTGTGCTGCTGCTGCTGCCTAGGGAAAATCTCTGCAACCGCTCATGTTTGGCTGGTTTTCCCCACGGCCATATGGTCCCAACGCCTCTCCCCCGCTCGCCATGAAAGCTTAAGTTGTAGTTCGTTAAAATCGAGAAGCCCGCATCCCCCTGCTCACGGCTGCTCCGTGGGTTTTTCCAAGAGCTGTAATGAGGAATGTTAAACAAACACCTTTAATTAAAGGAATGTTTGTTTAGTGTAATTAAATGCCTAAGGAACACCGCACTGTTGCAACCCCGGGTAGTTTTGCAGTGCGTGCTGTACCTTGCGATACTCGAGTGTGAGGAAAATAATGCAAGCAAATGACATAACCCGGCAGTAAACATCCAAATATTAAGTAGCATCCAAGCTATGCTACCTGTTTAGCAATGCCTACGTGTCAAGAGGAACCGGCACTCCTGTATCAGCTGAAACAGGGCAAACTTGAGAATCTGAGTTACAAAACATCCTGAAAAATAGAGAGGAATAAAACCCCAGCCCCAAACTCACAGCGTTTTAAGTCCCTTTTCCTCTACTCTCTTTAACTACCTTTCTATCCGAGCAGAAAAGAGGAGTCCTTTGAAGAACCAGACTTTCGACACCGCTCCCAGAGCGGCACGGGGCTTGTTTTTAAGTGACAAAAGTATTCCCCTTCCTTTCCAGCCGCCTCCACGGCGATCCAGCGCACTGCCAGCCCCGAGTGAAACCCAAGTCTCCCGCCTGGCAGGGTGGAGCATTCCCTCCGGGCTGCAGCTCCGCTCCGTTTTTCGCTAAACTACCGCAACTCGCTCGAAGTTTTGGGGCGTTTATTTTGCCAAGACAAAAGGAAGAGAAGCGGCGGCACCCACCGCGGGGGCCGGGGCCAGGCGCGATAGCGGCACTCGAGATGTTTACCGCGACTTCGAGCCCCAGAGCCACGCGGGCGGAGCGGTGCCCTTCCCTTCCCCGCCTCTCGCCCCTGCACCTCCCTAGGCCGCTTCTCGCTCCCCGCCGCCGCATCCCCGACCCCCGCCCGCCGCCCCGCAGGTGGAGCGCGCCCGCCGCGACCCCCGGAGAGAAGGAGGGAGGCGAGGAGGGAGGCGAGGAGGGATCCGGAGCCGGACCCGCCGCCGCGGCGCCGCCGCTCAGCCCCCGCGCGGTCCCCGCGGCGCCGCTCCGCTCCGCGCCGTGCCCTGCCCGGCCGCCGGGCGCAAGGTCACCGCGCCGGCCGCCGGCCAGGGACCGGCCGCGGCTGGAAAGCCCCTACCTGGCAGCGCCGCCGCCACTATGGCGGGCCGCGCCGGGCCACGCCGCCGCTCGGCACTTCCCACCTCCCGCCGCCGGCGGAGCTGCGGCCGCCTCCCGCCTCCTCCTCCCCGGGTCCCGGCGGCGGCCCCGGGCCCCGCTTACCGCGGCGCGGGGAGAGGCGGCGGCCGCCGACGGGGAGCCGAGCCCGCGCCGCTCCCGCCGCTGCTGCTGCTGCCGCTGCCGCCGCGGCTGCAACAAAGGACTTCCGCCCCGCCGCGCTGCCGCTGCCGCAGCGCCGGCTCCGCCGCGACCGCACGGAGCCGGACCCCTCCCCTCGGCGGCCGCGGCTCCCGGCGCCGCCGCTGCCAGCGCTGCTGCGCCGCCGCCAATGCCGGGGCCCGGCGGGCGGCTCCCTGCCGCGCTCCGCTCTCCTCCCATGCCGCCGGGGACGCGGCGCGGCGCGGGCTGACGCTGCCGGAGCCCCCTCGGCCCGGCTCCTCCCCGTCCTCCGCCGGAGCCCCCCGGACCCTTGCCGGGGCGGCTGGCGCCCACCGGGACCCCGCGGCCGGGCTGTCCCGCCTCGCTGCTCTCCTGTCCCCCGCAATCCGCCCCTTCCCCGCGCACCCGGGCTCGCCGCTCGGAGCGGGGAGTCAGTCTGTCCTTTCCCCTCGATCCGGCCGCGGCCGGTGCGAACGGGGAGGCTCCGGTCACCGGGTGGGTGTCCGGCGTCGGAGTGCTGTAGCCGCAGCCCCGCGGCCCCCGCGTGGGACAGTTCGACTGCGAGAAAACCACTGCGAGCTGCGTGAGAAAGTATTTCCTTCTCGCTGCAATTTCACACGTTAATACCACCGCCCTCCCTCCTGGAGCTTCACGGGGATGCGGGAGCACAGGGCTGGCAGCCACCGCCTCGCTCTGTCACAGATCCCGAGGACAGCACTTTTTTCATCCTTCCAGGAGCTGTCCTAGGCCCTCTTCCCACCAGTGTCTGCACCTCTCCTGTCTAACAACATCCAGCTCCTCCGGAACTATCCCATGTGAGTAAGTGGGATTTCCGGCCCCCCTGCTATCTGCTGCAGATCTGAGAGAAAATACAAGGCTGGTCAGGCTTTCCTCCAGGTCTTGGCACTTGACTTTTCCACCCCCAAAGTGACATTTGTCATTCAGCACAAGTATTGTGTTTAATGCGCACAGCTCCGTCATTCAGTGTCTGGAGAAACCTTTGTTTTTATGGTGCTGCAACTAACATCCGTCTAAGCATCAGACAAGCCAAAGGGGCAAAATTAATCATAGCGAAACTAAGAGATTTTATTACAAATTTTATAATAACAAAAGTAACAAAAAAGGGCAACAAAAGAAAATGCCACAATGTTAGAATGTACCAGTATCCATTCCTGCTTCAGAGACCCCGAAGGTTTTCCTGAAGCATCCCTCCACTGTGTAAGCAAACAGGACAAACCCAACTAACAAAATCCTGGTTTCCAGATGGAGGATCAGCCCTTCCTTCTGGGTCTGTCTGGGGATTTTCTAACCACTACAGAATAAAAGGGGAGCTTTCAAAATATGTCTTTCAGAATGTGTCTAAAAAATTCCCTTGCTTCCCCTCTCACTCTGCTGCAGCCTTGCCTCATGGGTGTGTAGCAGTGCCAAGGGAAAAAAGCCTCTGTAGCTGTAAGACAGCAGCCCCCACAGAAGGTGGAGGGACCCCCACATTACAGCTACTTTGTAGGTTTTCCTGTTTCATCGGAAGTTAAATAAACGGCCTCCATAAGCCAACACGGCCATGGTTTTCAAATCATACTGAAAAGTTGCTTTTCTCATGGTTCCAGAGTCATTTTCTCCCCACCTCTTTACACACGTCAGGGCAGCTCAAGCCATGAGCGCCCATGAGGGGCTTGTGCATGCTCTTGCTCCATCCCATGTGTATCACACCAGGAGCTTCTACCACCTCCGGTAAGGTGGGGCACAAGGCAGTCCCCCATTCTCACCACCTCCGTTCTCTCACTGCCCTCCCACCGCACTTACCTTTCCAGTTCACTTGTTAAAAAATTATTATTTTCTGGCCACAGAGGAGGAGGGAGCAGAAACACCCGTGAAGAGAGCTGTGATTATGTCCTGATCTCTTTTTGACCCACCAGCATTGGCTGTATGGCTTTGTATAGGCTGAGGTGAGTGATATCATCGCCTGTGTTTTATAGCAAAACACCAAATTACATTCCTCACAATCACTTTCATCAGCTTGCTTCTGGTTTCTCTGAAGCTCTTCAAAGTCCTCTTTGGACCAGAGTCAACCTAAATAACATGTAAATAATTAATCATTTAAATAAATAACGTGCCATCTGCAAATAACGACTCACTCTGTTTGCGGGTTAATAAATATGTTAAATAACCCAGAACAGAGTACAAAACCTTGAGCCACCTACTGCCAACCTTTTTTAGGGAAGAAAAGTGGCTACTGATATTTATGGGAGCAGCAGGATTATAGCCTCCATCATGTCTCAATTCCTCTGCTGTGCAAACACAGGAGGGAGACATGGTCCTGAGTCCTGCGAGCTTTGTATTTAAAACAGAAGAACTAAAATACAGGGCAATGGAAAAGATAAAGCTGTGCTGGTTAGTGGGATAAGCAGCAAACACATGGATGAAAATGCTTTGGAGCCTGCGCTCTGTCATCTCTCAGCCCATCTTCGTCATCCACCCAGGCTCAGGCTGCCTGGAAACAGCCCATAAAATGATGGATTCTGGTGGCCAGGGGCATTAATTGCCTTAAATATTCAAGAACTGCAGTTATGGGGATGCAATAGGAAAATGGACTACAAACTGAAATGCTGAGAGGAAACCAAGAGGGATGATCTGAGGCACGGACTGTCTCCTGCAGAGGCCCTGAGTCAGCAGAGATGCCATGGAAGAGGTGAGTGTGATAGATCTTGGAAACTGCACCAAAATCGTGACAAAGGCACACAAACAGCAATTTTTCACTGCCTTTTCCAGCTGGAAAAACAACCCGTGGACATCAAATTAACCTGGTGGCAGCAGAACGCCGTACACACTGGAAGTTTGAACACGTCCAGAATGCAATTTGGTAAAAATCATCGGAAAGACACCTCAGAGGCTGTGCTGAGTGCCAGAACAGAGGGGTGGGGCTCAGGGGACCCTCAGGCGGGGCTGCCGGTGGCCAGGTGGCCGTGGCGAGGGTGGGAATGCCGCCTGCGCCCCTCCTCTGCCCCGCAGCTCGCCCGGCACAGCTGCTCTCGCCTAAAATAACCCCTGGGGTAACATCAGCGAGCGACTGGAGGAGGCCTGACACAGAAATGTTCCGTCCCCAGGACCCGCGGTGGTTAAAGCAGCGCCGAGGCCGCAGACATCGGTGAGGAACTCAGATCCTATCTTCTCATCCCTTCTCACGAGCGGGCAGACCCGGGAAGATCCTTTCACCTTTTTTTTTTTTATGTTTCTGCTAAAAAAAACCCCAACCCAAACCAACGAAAAAAAATCCCCGCTCTATGCCGAGAGCTGAGGCGCTCAGCAGGCAACACTCCGCCCCTGGGCGAGTAAAAGCCAAGCCCCCCAGCCCAGGGTGATGCCTTTGGCAACGCACAGGAAAGCTCGCCCCTTCCCCAAAAAATCCCCCGCGGGGGTGCACCCGCTGCTTCCCTCTCTTCCTCCGTCGCACAGGAGCTGCGGGCGAGCAGCGCGGCAATGCCGCCCGCAGCCGCGCAGGGGCCGCGCCCACCGCACCGCCGGGGCCGCGCTCACCGCAGCCGCGCAGGGGCCGCGCAAAGAGCCGCGCAAAGCGCCGCGCTCGCTCTTCCCGGGAGAAGCCCATCCCTGCCCGGCCCGGCCCGGCTCGGCAGGAAGCGCGGGGGGGCAGCGCCCACCCCATCCGCCGGGCGGGCAGCGGGGGCGGGCGGTGGCGGCGCTTCCGCGCGGGTAAGCGGCTGCGCGGGCGCGGGGAGCCGCGGGGCCGGCAGGGAGCGAGGGAGGGAGGGAAGGAAGGAGGGCGCTGGTTCCGCACCGAGCCGCGGGGAGGCTGCGCTCGCCTCCTCCCGCTGAGTGCCGTGTCTCCCCCCCCCCACCCCCCCACCCCCAGTAATTTTCGGCGCAAACAATAGCAAATATCAGCGTTTATTTGCGCAGGGGCCGCTGGCGGGGCGGGGCGGGGCCGGGGCGGCTCAGCGCGCACAATGGGGGCTTTGTTGGGCGCACAGCGCTGCTCTGTGCCGCGCTCAGCCCCGCTCCCCCTGCGCCCCCGCCGCGGCTCCGGGGCAGCGGAAAGCACCGGCAGATCGGAGGGAAAAGGCGAGTCAGGTTTAAAGTTAGTGCTGACACCCCACGGAGCGTAGTTAATCAGCGGGAGAGGCATCTCTGAGTGTAGCTGGCAGATGGAAAAGTCCCTGAGAGGTTTTGAGCTCGCTGGATGAGCGTTTGAGCGCCGGCGCTGGTATCGGAAGGAGACACTGTTAAATTGGGGTGCAGGGACCATCTGGAGGAGGGAAGAGGCTCCGTGCCGGGCGTCCATCTCGTTTCGGTGGTGAGAAGCCAGCATTTAAGCCTTTGGGAGCTCTCTGATTTCTTAATGAGGTGAACATCTTGTTCTCTTGCTCCCAGGGACACCATGGATACCACCGGCCACAGCGTCCTCCTCCTCCAGCAGCTGAACATGCAGCGGGAGTTTGGCTTTCTGTGTGACTGCACAGTTGCCATTGGAGATGTTTACTTCAAAGCCCACAGAGCGGTGCTCGCTGCTTTTTCAAACTATTTTAAGATGATATTTATTCATCAGACAAGGTAAGGACACACAGTTCTCCTCCTGTCCTTTAACCACTCTCAACATTCTGCTTTTTCTCGTTTTTAAAGGTATTGAAGTCTAAAAGGGTATAAATGGAGATGTTAGATGGCCTGAGATTATTTTCCTAACCCAGCACAGTCCTTGGCTCTGTAAACATTCCCAGTTCAGAGCATGCTGCCCTTTAAAACCACTTTCTTAGTCAGCATATGGCAACATCAGACCCTGCATTTTGGAGATGAGACATTTGTGTGACCAGGTAAACAAAGCATGTAAGTACCACCATCTTCCTGCCGTGAGAACCTTACAGATTTGGAATCCAGGGATATCCTGGTGTGTCCTGCCCATGTGCAATGTGTCCAGTACTTTGCATTAGGTTGTAGTCAAGCTTGCTGGGTGAGATTGTCCCTTCTGGCAGGATCCACAGGCTTGAAGCAATCGAGAAGTTCTGGCCTTATCACAATCTGTGCTTCAGACCCTTGCAGATAAGGGCCGAGACTGAGATCATCAATTCATTTCAAGCTGTTGTTCAGATACTTCACCTGGCCAGGTCAGGAGTGGTTCTACAGGTATAGCAACAGCAGTGCCAAGGTCTGGCCTCTCACCTGGAGTTTGCTGCTTTAAATGGATTAAACCCATCTCCATTCCCCTTCCTTTCTGAGGGTCGTGGCCTCCAGCACCTCTGCAGGATAATATTTAGGATCAGCTGTGTTGCCCCTTGGCTCGAAATGAGATTGATTAACTGCCTTTCCCTGTGGATGTTGTTTGCTGACTCTCAAGTGCAATGCTCACAAAGATTACACAGTAATGGCAGCTGAATTTATTACTTAAATACACAAATATTTGCCTCATGTTTTGGAGTGGCACACACCAGTGATGCACAGCCTGTGTGGCATTGCTGCAGTGCCGTGTGGCTGCAGCTGGCTCTGCATGGGAGGGACAGGGTGACCAGGGCTGGTCCCTTGTCCCAGCCTCAGCTGTGGTTGTGCTCCTGGTCTTCAGAATCACAGGGATAAATGCAGACTCAGGCACTTGGCTTTGCAAACAGAGCTTCTGCACTTCTGCAGGGCTGGCAGGGAGTGCTGCTCGTAAATGCGCTCTTGCAGCAAATGGGCAGGTAATAGATCGGAATTTGGATCCTTGTATGTACTTAATCATCTGTTTTGTTTCAGCGAGTGCATAAAGATTCAGCCTACAGACATCCAGCCTGACATATTTAGTTACTTGTTACACATCATGTACACTGGGAAAGGGCCAAAGCAGACTGTCAGCCAGAGCCGACTGGAGGAGGGCATCCGCTTTCTGCACGCAGACCACCTCTCCCACATCGCCATCGAGATGAACCAAGCGTTCTCCCCAGAGCCCGTCCAGTCTTCCAACTTGTACGGGATCCAGATCTCCACAGCACACAAGCTGGCGAAGGAGCGCCTGGGAGCGAAGGAGAGCCTGCCCAAGGCGGGCGGCAGGGCTGCAGCCCAGGGCGATCACCCCCAGCTGCAGCTCTCCCTGGCCATCGGCCTGGACGAAGGCCCCCTGGAGCAGCAGGTCACTCGCCCCTCAGCGCAGCCCACGGCTCTCACCAAGCCGGCAGAGGAGCGCCCCAAGCTCTCAGTTTCCATAAAGCAGGAGAGGTGCGACTCCGAGCCCGTGGTGTCCCAGAGCTGCACCCCTCCATCACCAGAGGTAGCGAGCCCCATCTTTGCCAAGGGCAGCCTCAAGGTGCACTTGTGCCACTACTGCGGGGAGCGCTTCGACTCGCGGGCAGGGCTGCGGCAGCACCTGCACACCCACGTCTCTGGCTCGCTGCCCTTCGGTGTGCCAGCCTCCATCCTGGAGAGCAGCGACCTGGGCGAGGTGCAGCCCCTGGCTGAGGACAGGGAGGCTGGGGATGGCCATCGCCTCGGGGCCTTCCTCCTTAAGGAGGACGAGCATCAGCTGGAGCATCCGAGCTGCAGCGACCTGGAGCCTCTGCAGATCGGGCAGCTCTCCCTCATCTCCAAGGACCACGAACCAGTGGAGTTGAACTGTAACTTTTCTTTCTCAAGAAAGAGAAAAATCAGCTGCACCGTCTGCGGCCGCGTGTTTTTCCGGAAGAGCCAGCTGCTGGAGCACATGTACACGCACAGGGGGAAGCAGCACAAGTACAGCCGCTGCCAGCGGCTGGAGAGCCCTGCCACCCCCAGGTTCCACCCTTACTGTGACAGCGAGAGTGTGGGGAAGAGCTCCAGTTTGTCCCAAGACCACTTGGATGAATGTATACTGGAGTCAGACCTCATCCAAGAAAGCGCTGATACGATCCTGGTAGAGTAATTGTCCCCCTGTGTAGCCTTCAGATGCTGAAATTCTGGATGTTTTGGCATTTTGCACCTAGGGCGTGGCTGCTCTCTGCAGTTGGTTTTCTTGAACCACCATTCCCCTCACCTCTGAGATAACTGTGAAAGACTGTGTACTTTGATTTGTGTACTTGATGTTTTTACTTCTCTAACTTTTAAACTCGAGCTAATTCCCACCTAAGTCCTTCTTGGAGACCTCCATGTAACTCTGTTATGTTTTTCCTAAATGTGAACTTATTCCTGCTCTGCTTTACTGGAGTTAAGACTGTATTGCTGGGTGTGAGGTTTAAACATTGTCTAGTACTCTGTGTGGTGCATAGGACTGTTTGTATCCCATAGAATTGCTCTTCTGAAACCAGATGGATGGAAATGTAGAGGGAAATACGTATTGTGTTTCCCAAAGAGTTTGTTTTTAATGAAAATAAATATCTCAAGGAGATGAATCCTGAAGTTCGTGTTGTATAACTGCTGTTAATATATCTCTGCATAAATATTTGCAGGAGCCATAAGGCTGCTCTTTTCAAGGGAATTGGCAGCCTTGATGTAGGGGTGGCAACCTTCATTTTGACAAGCCCTGGAGTCCTCATCTGTCTTCTAAATTTGCTTCTAAACTCTAGGGATTTGCATGTGTTTTTCCTCCTTCCTACTCCTCCCTCGTTCACCACTACTGCATGAGCAGGGACAGATTTTGATGCCCCTCCAGAACCATGTTCCATTCTTGGACTGTTCTCTTCAGGGACGAAGGAAAGCTGCAAAGGAGTGCCCTCTCTTCTTTGAGAGGAGGCATATCCTAACCTACATCTTTACAGGATTAAATGCCACACACGTATTTTCTGAGTGAAAATGATTTCTGACTATAAACAGCTTGTAGCAAACACATTCTTAAATATTACAATCTGTATATTTGCTAAGAGCAAATACACAATGTGTTATTTTTTCTCTGCTTGCGGAGCCACCGTGAAATGGTAACATGCAAGTTTTTTGCCTTCCATGTAATCACAGAATGGTTTGGGCTGGAAGGGACATTAAAGATCATCCAGTTCCAGCACCCCTGCCATGGGCAGGACACCTTCCAGCAGAGCAGGTTGCTCAAAGTCCCATCCAACTTTTCATTTATCATTACTTGTTATCTGAAGGGTAATAACTTGCCCAAGAGGGATTTAAAATTGTACATATTCCTCTTGAATTCACAGTTTGTCCCTCTCTAGTTTTTCGACTGAAACATCCCAGGTTTCCCACCAGATGGGCTGCTCAGGGATGCTGTAAATCAGAAGGCCCCGAGGAGGCACACTGAGTTCTTAGAGCACAGAGGTCTCTTCTGCAAAAGTCTTGTGAGTGCTCCTGTAATCTCATTACCCAGTATTTGAGAAACTGGAGGCTTCCTGCCGCTCCTGGTAGAGCCAAATCATTGCCTTTGGAAAGGGGGAGCCTGAAAAACAGTGAGAGCAGTTTGCTGTCAGAATCCCTGCTCCAAAGCTCTTTGTACTCAGGACCCTTGAGCTGTCTTTGATATTGTCCTGGAGCAAGAGCTGCAATTAAATCACTGCCGAATTAAAAGACCATCTGAGGTCTTTGTAAGGGCGGTTGCTGCTTGTCCTGGGCATGGGGCTGCAGACTCCAGGGGGTGGATTGGCCACTGAGAGCTGCCAAACTGTGCTTCCAGACAAAAGGGCAAACCAATAGTCCCTGAGCCTGCCGAGATGATGTTGCAAAATGCAGCCTGTGGTTTGGGGTGTGCTTCTCTGCAAGCCCCAGTGCTCCTTTTGCTCTGTGTACCCATTAGAGCTGCTCTGGGGTGAACACATTTGAACTCCGCTTAAAAAGCCTTTCTTTAAAACAAGCAAACAGAACCCAGCCGACACCCAGGCCTGTGAATGCTGCATCTGAGCAGGGAGCCAATCACACGGAGCATTTCCTAAAAGAGAGCCTTCTGCCTCCCTCCCAGGCTAATAGCATCAGTTAAATCACATCCAGCACAGGCTGCTTATAACTGGGAAAATGCCCTCTGGCTTCCACTGACCTCTATTTCTACATAGGGTTTTAAAAAAAGAAGAAGAAAAGAAAAAAGAAGAGGTAATTTATGGTCATTCCCTATTTGTGTGTGACACTTTACTGAGTGGGCTGGCTTCTCTGGGTGCTGCTTGCTTCCCTGAGCTTCCCACATTTAATTTAAAAACAGAGACAAGTGTTTGCTAGGGTGGCTAGAGCTGTAGAGATGAGCTGTAGAGGGCTGAATATCTACTATTCAGTCAGTTGATAAGCACCTCGGATCGTCAAATAGGTGCCTAACTTGCCTGAAGGAAGTGGTATGGAAAGTCAAAGGGCTCTTGATGTCTCTGCGGAGGTAACAGGGTAGTGGTAATAGAGCTCAGTATTGGGGACAGCAGCAGGGACAGCAAGCAGCAGTGCCCAAGGCATCTCTGGGACATGCTGCTCATCCTCAGGTGCGTGGGCAGGACTGTTTTGTTCACTTCTTGCCCATTAAAAAGGGAGCTTTTATAAAAGCGATGATCTCGGGTAGAAGAGCCAAATGTCTCTCAGCTGTGTGTGCTGTGTGTGTGCTGTAGGAGTGACTCCATGGCACTGACTGCAAACACTCCAGCAAAGACAAAATTATCCATAAACCAGGGCTGCGTCCATGTGCATGTCCCATGTATCCTTGAAAAGATACAACTGTAAGTGATTGTTTTATGTTTTCCCACACCCCCTTCTAGGCTGTACTTTGGTTAACCTTTGTGGGACTGAACATCTGTGACATCAAACATCTGCCAAAGGCTTTTTTTTTTTTTTTGCACCATTTGCAATACAAGAAATGCATTTTCAGCAGTTTTCTACTGCAAGTGTTAAAACACTGTTATAATTAAAGCAGCAGGAAAAGCTGGAGACAGAAGTCATCAGCTTCGAGTTATGTTAACATAAAAACATCATTCTCTCCTAGTCTTATGAATAGAAAATAATTTTACAGGGCAGTTACATTTGCTTAGCAAGGGCAGCAGCTGCTCCTGGATAAATCATAAGAATTTTTATTACTGTATGTGGAAGACACTTGAATTACTGAGTGCTTAACCTTTATGCCGGTGCACGCTTGGAAATCTGCCTGACTTGCACAGCTGGGCTTGGCAAATACTCATTTCTTGTTGGGGTTTGATTTTTTTTTTTTAAATAAAAACCTAAAGAATTTTGTCACAGTGTGCAGAATAATTATACTATTGATTCCTTCCAGATATCTGCGATTGGTTAATAGGTGCACATGGGCTTAGGCAAAGAAAGCCCCAGGGTGGGAATACTTCAAGGCTGGAAGTCCCAAAGCTCCAGGAGATCCTTGGAGATTTGCCTTGTGCTGTGAAGGGGTCCCATCATCAGGGGTACTGAGCTGATGAACCACAGTCATTGAAGTGCCTTGTCTGTGGGCTCTGCAGCTCATGTTTTATGTAAAGATGGGAAGACTGGGGCTCAGACCCCTCTGCCAAAGCCCCCAAGCATGAGCAGACTCCTCAGGTAGCTCAAGTGAGCCTCTAAAATGCCTGTAAGTGTAGCAGTGGCTGTCATCATGTATCTGGGTGCTGGGCCCAAAATGCTGACTGTAGGTTATCTGGCTCGGCCACCAGAGTATAAGAAACAATTTCAAGATAGGTAATTTGAAATATTTTAAAGTATTTTTAGAGCTCTGGTGCTGAAAAGGCCAGGCCCAACAGAGTCTGTGTTTCTTAGGCTTCTTAGGCTTCTTAGGTGTGTGGAGAAAAGTGTGTTTATGCCGCCTTGCAGTGTGAGGTCTGGTTGTTTTACTGAGAACCTTGCTTTTCCCCACCTGCCCTGATGGCTGTTTGGTAGCAGTTGAGCAATGAAAGCATTGGGTTGAACTTCTCCTGAATTACCAGTGCCAGAGGAGCAAGGCTTTGGTGCCTCTTACCTGCACAAGTTGTCCTCCAAAGGTAACTTTGCAGTGCTCACTTGCAAATGCACAGATTTTACCTCTTCGTCTTTGAATTTTGGGTCATGGAGGGGAGAGTGGTGCTGGCAGCCCCTTGCTGGCTGCCTGGGGGGTGATGCTGATGGCCAGGCCATGTTTGCCCCATCTCCACACAGGATAAAAACCCCATCAGCTCCTTTTACATCCTGCACAGACTGGCTGAAACAAGCATCTCCTGCCATCTGGCTACAGCAGCCCTTCGGGCAGGCTCTTCACTTGCACATTGTCTCTGAAATCACTGCAGAGTCTGGCAGAGGCAGTGGGCAGTGGGCGTGGGAGGGCTGACATCCCTCCTGTGGGTACAGTGCCCCTCACCAGAGGGGTTTGGGACATTTATGCACACCAAGAAGGTTGAACAGGGAAATTAAAGTTGCTGTTGGGATGTAAACCTGAAGCAGTGAGCATTGCAGTTAAAAATATGGCCGTGAAATACTGTGATCATGACATTTCATTTCTTTAGTGTAATGCTGATACTGAATAGTTTTACGGTATTTTGGAGGGAGAAAGTATTTATCATGTGTAAGTGAAGCCTTCAGAAATGCAGTGAAATAGTGACCTCAGCATATGCAATTCAGCCTCATTGAATGGGACCATGGGCTACCACTGGCTGAATTGAGAGGTTTCTTTTTGGCTTGTGAAAGACCTCCCACAGCAATCAGGCAACCTGGTCATGCCATACCACTGCCACGATCTTCAGATTCCCTGTTTAATAAAACTCAGTCTTGTCTTTTCTCCTCTTGTCCAGGATTGCCTAAAAAGACTGCAACAGAGTGGGCTTCCCAGCAGGTGAGCACTAGGAAAATGTATTCTGAGCTCTAAGAAATCATGAGGAAAAAGGTAATGAGGCTGGATGTGCCCTAAATTACATGCCAGTTAAATATTTACAACCAGAGCTGTGTCAAGACGGAGTTCCCTGAGATGCAATCGCAGCATCTACAGGATTTGCATGTTTCATTAAGAAAAAGTAATGACACAACTTCAAAAGCAGCCTACAAGAGGAAAAGTTTCCACCAACTACTCCAAACCAGAGGCTGCACCCTCGGAACAAAGGCACGGCAAGGCTCTCACCCTTCTCTGCTGCACTGGGTTTCACCTGAGTGGGGATGGCTGTGGGAAGCTTTGGGGAGTTCCAGGCAGCCCATGACTGGGGTTACCTCCTGGGATGCACAGGGCAATGTTAAGTCCATGTGTATCCTCCTCTTACTGGCACAAACGGTGTAAGAAAACACTGCGTGAAGCCCTCTGACCCTTCTGACAATCATTGGATTTGCAGCCCACCCGTGTTAGGGTGTAAAACCACCCACAGGCACCAGGGCAGGGAAACCATGGCGGGGAGATGGATGTAGGAGAAGAGCCTCATGGCAGGCAGGCAGTGGTGTCAGCCATCGAGACAGGGAGCCAGCGCTGGGCGTGCAGCCTCGCCCAGCTCCGGCCGAAGCACCGGGAGCGGGGGCTGATGCTCCCCTTTGCCCGCAGCCATCCCAGAGGGACCCGCTGGGCCAGCGGTCGCCTCCGCCGCCCGCAGCACCGCCGGAGCCAGCAGGGCAAGCTGCCCAGCCTGTCATTAGTGCCGAGCATCCCCCACCAGTGTTTCCGTGACTCGCTTACTCACGGCACTGATGCTCGGGGTGCGGTGCGCGTTCCTGTTGTGCCTGTTGCGCTCCCAGCCGCGCCCCCCAGCCCGCTCCTCCTGCCTCAGGCTGCCCCACACACCCCCGGCAGCTTCGGGACGGGAGGCTCCCGGCGCCTCGGCCTTGCCTGCCTCGCTCCAGCTGGGAAACGGAATGCAAATTCAGTCGCAGGCTGTCTGGGCTGCGCCGGAGCCCCACGCCTTCGTGCAGCGCAGTCTGGGAGGCTTGGCAGGCAGGGAGCGGCGGGGGCTGCCGGCAGCAGCGGGGATGCGCTGCTCTCCCTTCCCGGGGGATGCTCGGCAGCTCCGGAGGAGTCGCGGTACTTGCGCTTCCCACCCATTGCCACCTCAGCAGGCTCCCGTCAGCGGAGCTGTCACCGCGCTGAGCGCTGACACACCGGCACGGCGGCCTCGTGTCTTCGCTAAAATGGCAAACGGGGAGAGCAAATGTGACACGAGTGACGGGCGCTAGAGCGCAGGGATGACATCCCTCTCCAGAAGGGAATTTTCTCTCAGGGACAGCGGTAAAGTGATGCTCGGTGTGTCCTTGCGCCGGGAAGGACCTGGCGTTGGCAGGGCACCTCCTGAAAGGACACCGGACCTGCTGGAGCACCTGTTTTGGTGGCGGGATGTCATCTCTGCCAGATTAAAGAGGTTTGGAAGGCAGATCTCTGCGAGGTCTAACTTAAGGACTGTCAGGGTGACTGCCAGCTCGAGCTGCAGATGACACTTTCATCTTAAAAATCTGAATTGCAAAACGTGTTTTCTTACCATCTCACTTCCCTTTGTATCCAGCCTGTTTGTCAGTCTTTATATAACACAATCTACTTTAAAATGCTGGGTTTGGGTATTTTTGCTGAAATCCACTTTTTAGCTAAGTGGACTTTAACCCCCACAGCAGAAAAATGCCATCACTCTTCACAATTCTCTGCAAAAAACAAAGACGTGAAAGCTGTGCCTCCTAAAAAACATTAACCTATATTGTAGCTTAAATAACTGTATAAGAAATAACATCCTCTGATTAGTTGTTTGTTTTTTTAAAGTCACATTTAATGTTAAGATTTTGTCTGTTTGCAAATGAAGAGCATTTCATTATTTTAATACTACCCAACAAGAGCTGACAAGAACCATTTCTCTGGGAGATAAAACTGCAGAGGTAAAATCATATTAAAGCAATTATTTAAATCAATCTGTTTCCTTGGAGCACTTCATCATTTTGAGTTACTCATGTTGAAAGGCTCTATCTATAAGACACACAACACTGGGGCTTCACTGCTCATAACATGTGGGTCTGTCAGCAGGATCTGGCATCCATCCATCCATCCATCCATCCATCCATCCACCAATCCATCCATCCATCCACCCATCCACCCATCCACTCATCCATCTATCCATCCACCCATCCGCCCATCCATCTATCCATCTATCCATCTATCCATCTATCCATCCATCCCAAGTACAAACCAGGATTCTCACGTTTGTCATGAATTTACTCAATTTCTTACATACATTTGTGGAAAAAAACCCAAACAACTGAACCCCACAAAAGCAACAAAAACCCCGCAACCGCATCTTCGTTTTTATACATGATACATATAAGAATGTCCATCATTTATGCAGGGATTTGCACCTTGGACTCAAACACCAGATTCCTGGCTGCTGTAAAGTCAGTCCTTTGAAGTCTATGGAGCTGCTGTGATCTTCAGCAGCTGGAGACCCAGCCCTGTGCATTTCTAAACCACTTTTGGTGTCCCAGGGCAAGAAAGAAAATACAATATTTGTTTGTGCCATCATTGTCTATGGGCAATTTCCACAAGGAATTTTTCAATGGATACACTTGTTTTCTGCTAGGCTCAGTGTTGACAAAACAGAAAAGCTTTTTATCCCCCTGGAAGCCTTTCTGGGTATGAGTTACACTATTTAAACACCCTCTTCTTTGCTGCTAATATAAAAAAGCTGTGGGAGATGAAAATATTCAAAATGACACAGCAAAGCAGGGATAGGGAACTTGTTGGATATAGAGCTGAATTGTCCCCACTCAGGAGAGCAAGGGAAACATCTGGGACAAAAGCAGCAGCACAGCCTGTGGGGTGAGCAGAAGAACCACTTCCATAATTCAGAGGGCAGCAAGCAATGGATTTCTGGATAAGGAGCCAGACAGCTCAGAAGCAATCTGAATGGGGCAATAAAAATGATTGGATATCAGGAAAAATTTATTCCCTGAGAGGAATGTCCAGCATTGGAAAAGGCTGCCCAGGGCAGTGGTGGAGTCACCATCCCTGGAGGGATTTAAAAGATGTGTAGATGTGGCACCTGGGGACATGGTTTAGTGGTGGGCATGGCAGTGCTGGGTGATCTTAAAGGGCTTTTCCAACCTAAACAATCCCATTATTTTATGATAATTCCAGATTATTTTAGTTGTTGGTGAGGAAGATGGTCCCGAGGTCAGGCCACTCTTTGGGGCTCTGGCACAACCACACAGCCACATCCTCACAGGTTTCCTGGCCCAGCACGCCTTTACAATAGTAGATTTATCATTCCTGCTCTGAAAGAATTAATGTTTTATTAATGTTCTACTCTCTAATGATAAGGAACGAGTAGAGAGTCTTAATTAAGTCATTAGCGGCTGTTATGAGCCTATATTTTGTTCTGTAAACCTGAAAGAATAAATAGTATTAATACTATTAAAAATGTATAATCTCTTTCCCCTGTATTTTCTGTATGTTTTAAAGTGTCTCAAGAAATTACATGAAAGATGTTATGGGGGGAAAAATAAATGGATGTGGGGCCCATTTGAGATGTCACAGAAAGTGCTGAAGCACCAAACGTGCTGCTCTCCCTCCCAAAATACCTGAACCCTGTCAGCACCAAACTGTGCACCTGGAAACAGCAACCCCAGGCCTTGGGAGCAGGAAGCATGAGCCAGCAGCTCACAGAGGAAACCAAAGCACCTGCATGGAATCAGAGCTGTGCCATTCCATGGGCAGTGGGGTTTGACCCCTGTCAGTCTGTGGAGCTTTAGGTATTTTCCTCCAGTGCCACAGGGCATCTAATAGGGAATTTAACCATGGGGTAGCAGGGTGGCTTTTCTTAGCTGCCAGAGATTTGTGATCCTTCACAAATTCCTTACAGCAGTCCCTGGGCAGCCAGGACTGTGTAGTGGAAGTGATTGACCAGCAACCGAAAGGAAATGTCACAGAAAGGGCAGAGGAGGAGCAAACCTCCAAAGAATTTGGGTCTGCCACCAACATTGAGATTTCTCTCTGCTCACTGTATGACTGCCTGAAAGAGCTGGACACAACGGAGCACCACTGTGAGTTAATCCTTTCACATATAAAATCTCTCCATAGCTGCCCACTCAATCACAAGGCAAGAAAACAACAGGTACATTCAGCTTTAATGAAATAATCATCAGATCTATGTACAGCTGTAACAGAGGGAAAACCAGCTACAAGAGAGGATGCAAACCCAACCCCCTGACATGGAGCAAGTCGCAGGGCAGGGCTGGACTAAGCATTTCTGCCATTCTCCTCCTCTTTTGAAGATGTGTTTCGCCTAAAAGGCAATACTGAAATAACACGAAATCCTCCCAAAACAGCTTAGCAGGCTGACAGAAGATGACAGCTTGGCCCTGTGGGGTAACTTTGTGTTTATTTACTAAAAGTTGGACATCCTCCTCTGCAGCTGACTCCAGTGGGGTCCCACAGCAATGCTGCAGCCCTTTGCTCAGCACCAACCTGCCACAGTGCCCAGTGTAATCCCATAAGCAACCCCCAGCATCAGGATGGCTCTTCCCGGGGTGCTGTGGCAGCTCCAAGGGTACATCTAAAAGTCCTTTAAAAGTCCCTTTCAAAACTACTGCAAAATACCTGGAAGGACCAGTATGAAGTACAAAGCCATTAAAATTGTACACACTGAATTATCAATAGCTGATAACTTAATTAACAAATTCACAGGAAAAAAACCACTTTTTTTCTTGACCATCCTCAGGGTTTTCTTAAGTTTTACTTGCACAGAAATGAGCTGTGGCTCTTGCTGCTCACAGTCCTCTTGTGACAACGGAGATGTTTTATCAAGGTTTAAAACATGGTTGGGCACCAGATACGAGGGACAGGTACAGCCCTTGTATTTCAGCAGGATTCCAAATCCTACGCTGGGAAGGGAAATCTCAGCTCACTGCCCATGGTCAGTGAGCAATTGCTAACGCGGCTGCTATTTCTGTACCGGCTGAGGAACACGCAGGAGAATTTTCTCAGAGGAACACGCTGCCTTGCCCACAGCTGGACACAAATCCCAGCCACACAGATGCAATCCCATATTATTAAAAGGCCCCTTTCTCCTGGAGAACTGGTACTGGGAGGCAATGCTTGCACATACACGCTACCCCAGTGCAAACCCCCTCGGAGCAGGGCAGTTCATGGGGTTTGACAGCAGTAGGCTTGCCCAGGCATTTTCCAGCCATGTCCTCAGGCCCTCACGTCTGGATTTTTTTCCCTGAGGACTCTGGTGAGATTGCTCCAGCATTTCCCTGCATGTTTCAGAGCGAGCTCCATGGCGTGCCAGAGCCTGGTGGCAGCGAGCCGGGCATAATGCACGATTCCCAAGGGATGCCTGGGCTGGATGAAGGCAGGAGGGCTTTGCGGCGAGCAGGGAGTGGTGAGGGACAGGCTGCCGCCAGCAGCCAGGGATGCCAGCAGCACTCAGACCAAATCAAAGCAATCCCAGCGCCGGCAGCACATCGCAGCTTCCCAAACTATGTTGACTGCTAAACACGCATGCAGCTCACTGCTATTTATATCACATGCCATGTATAAAAAATATGCTACATCTGAGGAGAGCTTCACCACGACACCGGGACTGGGACGGAGGGAGGCGAGGGAGGAGAGGGGCTGCCTGCACAGGGCTGCTCTCTCCCAGCCATGCCTGTGATGCCGCAGGGAATTCTGCCCGTAGAGTTTAATGGTGCGAGAAAGGCACCCCCAGCAAATGAAGCGCTGTCGCTCTCTTGGCATTTGTGCAGCACCGGGGTCAGCAAGGCTGATGCTGAGATTTAACATGTCTGGAGATGCACAGGCTGTTCGTGACGAGGAGGAGAGGCTGAGTGAGCTTCATGCTGCAGCAGTGACCGTGGCTCCCGGCGCCTGTGCGCAGCGAGGGCCTGTTCACAGCACTGAGCACCAGCCTGGCATTGATGCTTTCATGTTAACATTAAAGACACTTCACTCTCCCTCATCTGCAGTAAAGCCCCAGCAAGCCTCCAGCTGTTCCAGCGTGCCTCAAATCCAGCCCAGCAGCAGGCTGGGCCTTCACGGCCTCTCAGGACCTTTCTTCAAACACATGGTATGCACAGATCTACAGCATGAACAGTGGGGAAACCTGGCATGGGTGATGGCAGAAATGTGGCCTTGACATAAATATGTCAGTAAGTGAAAACACAGTCACTGTAACACCTTAATTTTTCCGCAGCTGTGGTCAGTGGCGCTGTCTGGGGACACACTGCACTTGGCAGGGTCTGCCCCCATCCCAGGATCCATTTCACATAGACACACAACTGAACGGGCATGCAGAATTAACCACACCTCGGCCCTGGGAGCTCTCCAAGTTCTCCACACACCCTGCAGGCCAAATGGAGCTTTAAATCACTCCCTCTGCTCTTTCTCTCAGGGGCAAGGCTGCCATCACAGAAAGCTGTTGTGTTTATTCTGTTCCAGGGCCATTTCGTTGACCAGCTGCTCTATGGATGACTGAATGGCTGCCTTCACGAGGGAAGAGGCAGTTTCTATGAGGAGCAATTCGTACTGCTCCCCAGTTCTGTGCCCCTGGTCACCCAGACCTTTCTCCTCTGCCTGGGGACCACCGCCAGCCTCGGGGCCCTCTTTTGTGCCAACATCAGCATTCCTGTTCGATTTTTTATTCCCTTTTTGCTTTTTGTGGTGCAAAACTGGCGATGGCTCGTAGGCCTGGTCAGAGTCGGTGTTGTCAGAGTCCTCAGCTTCGGTGATGGTGATGACAATGCTGACACCAGCACCTGTGTTTGCTTCTAATACCTGATGGCTGGAGCACTCCTGCACACTTGCTGCCTCCTGCACACTTGCTGCCTCCTGCACATTTGCTGCCTCCTGTAAACTCACTGCCTCCTGCATACTTGCTGCCTCCTGCACATTTGCTGCCTCCTGCACACTCACTGCCTCCTGCATACTCACTGCATCCTTCACAGTCGCTGCATCCTTCACACTGGCTGCCTCCTGCACACTTGCTGCCTCCTGTATATTTGCTGCCTCCTGTACACTCACTGCCTCCTGCACACTTGTTTCATCCTTCACACTTGCTGCCTCCCGCACACTTGTTTCATCCTTCACACTCACTGCCTCCTGCACACTTGTTTCATCCTTCACACTCACTGCATCCTTCACACTAGCTACCTCCTGCACACTCGTGGTATCCTGCATACTTGCTGCCTCCTGCACACTCACTGCATCCTTCACACTCACTGCCTCCTGCACACTTGTTTCATCCTTCACACTCGTTGCCTCCTGCACACTCGCTGCATCCTGCACATTTGCTGCATCCTTCACACTCACTGTATCCTGCATACTCACTGTCTCCTGCACACTCATGGTATCTTGCACACTTGCTGCATCCTTCTCACTTGCTGCCTCCTGCACACTTGCTTCATCCTTCACATTCACTGCATCCTTCACACTTGTGGTATCCTGCACACTTACTGCCTCCTGCACACTTGCTGCATCCTTCACACTCACTGTCTCCTGCACACTCACTGTCTCTTGCACACTCATGGTATCTTGCACACTTGCTGCCTCCTGCACACTTGTGGTATCCGGCACACTCACTGCCTCCTGCACACTCGCTGCCTCCTTCACAATTGCTGCATCCTGCACAGTGGCTGTATCTTGCACACTCGCTGCCTCCTGCACACTCACTGTATCCTGCACACTCACTGTATCCTGCACACTCACTGTATCCTGCACACTCGTGGTATCTTGCACACTTGCTGCATCCCGCACTCTTGCTGCATCACCTCCAGATACCAACTCACTGAAATCAGTTACAGTCTCCTTGGCTTCGCACTCCTCAGGAGGATTTACACTCTTTTCCAATTCATCCCTTTCAGGCATCTCTTTGCAGCTATTAGGGATTTCCTGCCACACTGTTATTTCAGGGGTATCGTCATGTTCATCTTTGGAAACAGGCAGCTCAGGAGTAACTTCCCTGCCATCCACATCATCAGTGGTTTGGGGTAGGCTCCCTTCCTGTAGTTTGTCCTGGGTTATTTCACCAACTGTCTCTGAATCAGTTATCTCCGTCAGAACAGTGCACTCCGAATGCTCCTCTGCATCAGGTGTGGGCTCTGTCAAGGGCTCACTCTTCTCAACAGAGGTGTCACTTTCCTTTGCTGTATCCTGGTCTTCCTTCACTATATCCTGCTCCTCTTTCACTGTATCCTGGTCCTCCTTCACAGTATCCTTGTCCTCCTTCACTGTGTCCTGCTTCTGCTCTGCAGAGACTGGGCTGAAGGATTCAGATATGTCCTTGGGGGCCAAATCCTCTGGCTCTTCACTAGCCTTATTCAAAACACCCATCACTTCATTTGCTTGAACACTGCCCTCTGACTCCTCCACAGCTTCTGAGGGGCTGGGTTTTTTCTTGCCTCTGGAAAACCTCACACATGGCATCTTCACCCCAGAGCTCGCCCGTTTCTTCGTAAGGTCTTGTGCACAGCTCTCCTCAGCATCCACCTCCAGCTGCACTTGGGAATCAGAGGGTGCCTTCTTCCGTGAGGAGGATTTCTGCCTTCTCCGAGGTCTGGTAAGGTTTTTGATGGCTGCCCAGGCTCCTTTGGAGGACTGTGATGGATGGGAAGCGTTTGCCTCCTCTTGGTCAGTGCTGACACATTGGCTTTTCTCCTCTGAGGCTCCTTCACACGCATCCTTTGCAGTCAGCCCCTTCTTACAGGGCTTCTTCCGCTTCTTAAAACAGAGCATGGAGGGTTTTTCTGCTTGTTCCTCTGGTGGGGAACACGTGGCCCCTGTGCTGGGAGTCTCTACCTCTCTTGGGTTCTCCATTTGAATTTCCTTAGCTGCCTTCACCATATCCTCTTCTCCTTTGTTGGTGTTGCGCTGCCGATTTTCCCGATCAGTGCTTCAGACACAAGAACTGCAGAGATGCTCAAAGTGCATTTTTTCCTCAGATAGATTTCCAAATAATGTTAGTTGCTTTGTAACGAGCGTATGTGGCAGTGAGAAGAAGTTCTGCTGGAGCTGTCGCATCCGCTTTATGACTCCCACTTCGCCTTATTACTCACTTTATCACCTCTCCGAGGAATCCCAGGCAGACGTGGCTTCTCCTTGGCTTTGCTGGCCTCAGCCACTCTCATCTCCGGAACAACCCACTTCCAGCTGTGTTTGGTCTAACAGCAACGACTGTATAATGGCCAGTCTGGCATACCTTTTTTATCCCCCAAAGGATGACAAATCAAGCCAAGAGTTAACAATTTTTATTCACCCCACGGACCTGGAAGGAAGTTGCACTTTGTGAGCTCTCTGCAATTCCACATTGCCCAGGGAACTTGATTGAAGCACCAGTGGAACCAGCGGCTGTTTTCTGCCCCCCAGTGACAAGGTCAGATGCTGCTTTGCCTTGGCTTTGGTTTCTGCTTCAGCTCCCCTTGCATGTTACATGAAATTCACTGCAAAGCATGACCGAGGCTTTCATCTTTTATCTGGAACACAATAGATGAGTGGTAAGACCCGTAATTTTTAAAAAGTGCTAAAAAGTTTATTTTTTCTAAACATTTCATTTTGGGAGGCAGACCAGGGCTGGATGCACTATAACAGGTTTTTTTCACTAATTAGCATCAACATCCAAAGGCAAAATAAGGCCACAAGATGTCAAACCAGTGACGGTCCATCACAGAAAGTACTATTTTGCTATTTTACGTGGTAAAAGGGGACTTTTTTTATATAACTGCCCATATTATGGCGAATACTTATTACACAGGCACATATATATTTTCTTCTCCTACGGTTTGCTAAATCCTTTCCCCACTGCTCCATATGCACTTATAGTTCCAGCTAGGGAAATTACACCCTGAGACAGCAGATATTTTTATCTTTAATGCACCATATGACAATATGCAAAAACAGAGAATACAAAAAGGAGGCTTGAGGAATACAAAAGCAAAATCACATGGCAAGAAGGGAGCTTATTTATACTACGTTCATGCCTCCCATGGCAACCTCAATTAACACCGTGTGTGCTCATCAAAGACATGATGTTGTAAGATGTGTGTCAACCTTAACAAAAAAAAAAAAAAAAGCTCTGCCTCGAAATATCATCAGAACGTTTTGGATAGAACGATGCAAGAAGGTGTTACCACAAACAGACCAACTTCTGCAGGACGGGCTCGGGGGCTCCGGGCAGGGCTTTACACGGCATTTCGTGCTCTGCTTTGCAGGAGCAGGGCGATTAAAAGGGGGTTCAGGGGCACGCTTCCCCCGCAGCACATTTGGGTATTTCAAAATGATTATTATTTTAATGAGCCTATTTTAAGCGGAAGCCGAGCGGAGCTGTCAGAGCCGTGCGAGCGCCGCAGCCGCTGCCCCGAGCGCATCCCGCAGCCGCGCTCCGCCGCCCCCGCGCCCGACAAGTTTCGGGGGCGTTCGCGGGTGCGCAGCAGGACAGCCCGGGCTGGGGGAGCCCCCCGCAGCCGGACCCCTCCCAGGGCACGGGGGGCTCCTCGGGCACCCACCGCGGGGGCGGCCCCGGGACCCCGCTCGCCTCGCCGCCCCCGCGGTCCCCCCGAGGCGGAACCGCCCCCGCCCGGCCCCGCGCCCCGCGAGCCTCACCTGCGGCCCGGCCCGGCCCGGCCCGGCTCCGCTCCGCTCCGCGCGGCTGCTCTGCCGCCGCCGCCTCCGCCGCAGCCGCGCCCCCCGGGCCGGCAGGGAGGGCGCTGCCGGCAGCCCCCCGCCCCCCGCCAGCCCCCGGCCCGCCCCCCGCCCCGGCCCGGCTCCGTCGGCACCTGCTCGCCGCCTCCTGCCTCCGATGGGAAAGCATCTCGCCACGCTCGCCGGTCAGCATCCCTTTCTTCCCGCGGGGTAGCATCCCGCCCTGCAGCGGGATAGCACCGCTCTCCTGGCGGGCAGCATCCCTCCTCGCGGGGCGGGATCCCTCGCCCGCTGGCAGAGTAACCTTCCGTCCCCTCCCAGGCTGCGCACAGCAGCTGCAGGCACGAAAACCACCAACTTCAACTCGAGGTAAAGGTCCTCCCCGAAACGGAGCAGTGGTATCCCAGTTTGGATCCCAGTGGCAGCAGGAGGCACTGTGAGGGAGCCGGGAGCACATCCCACAGGGAGGAGGGACCGATGGGGTTTTCATGGCTCTGTGGGAAGGAAGCGCGTCTTGGCTCTTGGCAGCTGTTGTTTTGTGTCCCACCTGAAACCTTCTCAGCTTTCAGCACTCACTCTTGGGGTGCTGCAGGAGCTACTTTGGAGGTGGAGGTAAGGACAGCCAGCTCTTGGCTTTCAACTAAGCCATGCCAAAAACACCAGAGAAAGTGCCTCTTTCATATGAACCTTTAATCTCTCCAAAGCAGCTAAGATCTGACTTAAAAAAAATCATATATCCAGCTGTGATGATTGATGGGACAGCCTCCAGAAAAAAGACTACCCAGTGCAGCTGATGAACTACAGGAAACTCGTTGAGATGCCCAAACGTCCCCATTCATCTTCACGGGGAGCTGACGCCCACAAAGGTTTTACAGACATTAACTGCTTCACAGCATGCTTGCACATGAGAAACGAGGCAAAGCAGCACTTTGAACTTGCAAGTGGCTTCCAGTGTAGGCCCGGCTTAGAAAAACACACACGGCCTCCCTCCTCCTTGGCTTCTTCATGGGAAAAAAGGTACAAAATGGGCTAGCTGGGCTGAAATGTCAGCCAGGAGGGCTGAAAAATTGCATCGAGCACCGTAAGGAATTGCCTTTTTAAAAGCTCCCCCGGGAGATGTGTTTGCTCGCATTCACTCAGGATAATAAACTTCATTTGGAAACAGCTTCCCTCCTGAGGTGGGTGGTGGGTTCTAATTATGATCCACTTATTTATTAAAACCAAGTGAGGCCCTTGAATGCAAGGAGCTTTTCCCTCGTTGCAGGCAGAGGCAGGAGGGAGGGGGGAAGCAGACAACGCGGATGGCTAATGTGAGGCTGGGGAATGCGGTGGTGTGATGGAGGCAAGCTGCCAGCAATCCCCTTGGGAGCACTTTGCATTATTGCTGGTGCTCCAGGGGCAGATGGCAGCACCAACAGCTGTGGTGCAAGGGAAATAAAAGACACGGACTGTGGCAAGCAAAGGATCAGCTCAGAAGTTGGGTAAGCCTGAGAGAAGATCCTGGCGCAGCTGGATGCCATTCTTTTTCTGGGCCCACACTCAAGTGCTGGTGACAGTCAAACAAGCAACATCTTCTCCTCTTTCTTGACCCCAGCACTACTTAAAAACATCAGTCTGTGTTATTTCTTACAGGATGTGATGCACAGCTCGGGGGACAGATGGCCATAACACCAGCTAAAGACTCTGAACCCACAAATAGCCCACAGAGAACAAATTTGTACATAATTAGTTTTTTCTCTAGGCAACAGGAGGAGAAGACTACCATGCAGTACTTTGTTAGAAGAAATTAAGTGTCCTCTGTGTCCTATTTGATAGGACAAGACCTAGCTTGCACCCTTAGCTGCAAAGGAGAGTGTTGAAAAAATAACCTATTTATGTATCCATCCTGCAAGAGAAGTGAGAGGTTGGAAGTGCAGTTTAGAAAACATTCCCCATTAATCTCTGGAGATGCTTGGGGCTATTTTTCGGCCCTTGTGCTTTGTTGTTATGTAGCAAACCCTTCAACAGCTCGTGCCTGATGCGGTGCTGTGCCTCACTGCGGGAGGGGGACTAGCAACCTCTTGAACCATCTCTCTCAAGCACATGGCTATGATCTCATGCTAAACTAAAAGGAGGCTAATCTTAGCATAAATTTGCACTTATCCCATCTTTCATAAGCATAAAATGAAGGTGGAACACAGAGCACTCGCAGGAAAGCAGTATAGCAGGGAAGATTAAATGTAGGAGCTGACAGCAGACTTGGCAGCATCCGCTCTGGCACCCTGCTTCAGGGAAGGCTGGGCCCAGGAGCTGCAGGTGAAGAGGCACCCTCAGCCAGGCAGGGGGGCTGGGCAGCAATGGGGGAACCCCTCCCGACCCCCTGCAAGAAAACTGAGCCTGCCCTCCTGGCTGCCAGGAAATCCTTGGCTGGAGAATACCAAAAGGAACATTTTAGGAGGCTGTGAATGCATCTCAAGTGCTCTTATGACTATTTAAAGTGTTCTGTCTGCTTGTGTCACAACCAGGCAACTTTTATATAATTATTCTCCCCTCCTGAATAAATGAGGAGATATAGATCTCTTTCTCTCCATACATATATATATATATTCACACACAGGATCTGTGTACTACAGATGCTCCCCTATGTTGCTGCACACCTACATCCTGATCCTCCCAGTTGTCACCAAATTCAGAATGTTTCTAGATTCTCATACAAGCAGATGGGCCTCACAAATCTTAATTCAGATATTCTGCAGTCAGCTGCAAGTATCTCAAATTCACAGAATAATTCAGGTAGTTTATTTCCTACAGATGACATACATCATCCACGGAAGGAAACCAGATTAAAACACACACACCCTGGTGCATTGCAGGCTACTTATTACTGCAATAATCACTCCTACTTGTCAATACAAGGCTTGCTGTTGTGTGCAGTTAATCACAGAAATAAGTTCTAATTCAGTAATCTCAGTGCATACATTAAAACCCAAAAAGCACTTGAAGTATTTGCCAGTTTATTTGTATTTGTTATAAAATTGGCAGCAACACTATTCTTCATGTTACAAAATTAGTTTTGGCCTACTGACAAAACCTGCTACAAGTCACTTGATCATTATTTGTGTTGTTTCTATTGACCAAAAAGGTACTTTCAGAAACAAGGCTTGTCAATGGCATAACTGCACTTATGGTTGAGCAGAAAATGGTTCAAAAGATGCATTTGGTAGAAGCCACAGATGCGGGCCAGAGACCCAAGTCCCTCCAGATCTGATATCCAGAGGTTTCATTCCATTGACAGTAGAACACAGTAGTCGCAGCTGGGCTTGGGATATCTGATGTGGCTCAGCCTGCAGCAATAATTCCCAGCAGAAGGCAGGGTAAGCACTTCTGGAGAGCGTTGGGAAGCGAAGGGATTCCTCCTTGTTCCTGTGAAATGACACTGGTCAGCGTCAGGGCACAGCAGGTTCTCCCGTAGTGCGAGAAGTGGAACAGAGAATTCCGTGTGGCAAACGGGAAATTGCTGCCAACAAGACTTTCAAAGATAGTACAGGCTGCAAAGCCCCGATGGTTAAGACAATTAAGTCCCAAGACTGTTTCAAACAGCTCCAGCTTTAGGATTTTTAATTATTAAAATCATGTCAGTGAATCAAAAGAGGTCATTAAACCTAAGCTTCTGTATTCTGCGTCAGCTACAATTACAAAGCAGGAGGTCTGTGGAGGAAGTATGCTTTATATGCTCAGTGTCAACTAGCTTGGAACACAGCAGTTTAAAAATTATTACAGATTAAAAGTTAGTGGTTGATTCTTCAGCACTCCTCCTTCCAGTCACTTTGTGCACTATATTCTCACTCATATCTTGTTCTGATTTAAAAAGAAAAGATCAGAGCACAGTTCCATTTACGTGACTCATCAGGTGTTCTTCTGGGAGCTAAAACAAAAATAAAATTTAATTACTATTATATAGTACTGCAGGCAACTTTCAGGCTGAATTACAATCAAATGTCATTTGGAAACATATGGCATAATATGGGATTGACTAAACTCCATTATCTCAAGATGAAAAATAAAGCCCAAATATTGAAAGACTTAAAGCAGGCACCGACCTTTGGTTAATCACTCCTTTCAGAAGAGCCCATTTACTCCTCCTGTTACTGGGTCCAAGTCTATATCATAGAAGCAGGGTCTTGTAGGAAGTCCTGGCATGGTGCTCATCTGGACAGCAAGAGATGGAATGTTAAAATGGCAGCAGCAGCATTTTGTGCATAAGATCCAATACTGAAGACTTTGATTGCAACACCTCCTTGCACATGAACAGACCAGAGAAGGATGGTCACAGACTGTTTTGAAGGACCCCATGAGAATCAGGAACTCCTGGTCAGTAGACAGATATGAAGTTTTTGCTTTTTATGATGAGGATTAAGTTTGGTTTCTGCAGCTGGAAGTGACTGAGCCTAAGCTCTGGCAAAGTACTTGGCTATCCAGCTGACCATTCACTGCTGGAAGACTGTTCATGGACTTTGCTGTGATGAGACAATTAATTCTGGCAGTTTTCTGGGTACTAAAGTGAGGATACAAATTTTAATACAACTTTGCCAACTGTAAAGTCTCAGCTGATTACAATTCTTTAAGAGTCTAGAACTAGATGTGTTAAATAATTAGGAATAATTACTGTTGAGAAGACAATTAAGCAGTTTGGGCTTAGTTTTGTTTTTCCTAAACTGGGATAAAGCTTAAATAGAGATGAAGAGGCCATTTCTCCTGCCTGGAATGGTCTCAGAAGGGCTGTGCAGGGGCAGAACTACAGAGCAGCTGCCAGCACTACAGCCTCAGGCCAGTCCTCTCCACTTGTCCCACTGCCGAGTACCCAGCTTCAGGGATGCAGAACATAAGGCTGGCAGGAACTACACTTGGCCTGATTTATTCTTGCAGCTGACAGCATTTCCCCTCCCCTAACTCAGCATTTAGCCCAGCAGCACACACAGGCTGAACACAGAGGCTCTACAAAGGTGGACAACTTGTGACCATGTTTGGTAGCTTGTGTCAGTGGCCATTAAGTGCTTTTATAAAAGGGGAGAACTTGAAAGGTCTCATTTTCTATCTGCATCACCCAGCCTCAGCTTTCACAGTCAGTATTGTTATGCCTGTCTCCATTAGATTAAAGATCTCTTTGGCAACCTGGTATTTTCTCCCTGAGCAAGTATTTTGCACGCTAATCAAATTACCTCCCCATCTTCCTTTTGATAATAAGCTGAGCAGCAAGGAGGCAAAGCTCTGTTGGTGAGGCCTTTTCTGCAGTTCTCAAAAACTGTTCAGGGAGCTTTTGGAGTCCCAGCCCATTCTCCTCAGCCATTTACAAGCACTAACACCAGTCCCACATGTACTGTACACTGCAAGTCTTTCACGGCTTATGCAGAGGTAAAAATCACTTAAAGTCTCCTCTTTGTAATGAATTCTAAGGCTGCACTAGCTTTTTGTGAGAGACACTGTCTTCCCAGACAGAGAACAGGGGGCCCCAGAGAGGACCCCAATTCCTTTTGGCTCAGCTGTATGATTATTTTGCTCTCAAGAACCTTTCAAGAAGGTATTAAGACATTCGAAGTGCCCAGAGGGATTTTCCTGTTCTCAGCTCCCAGTCTCTGGCCACGAAGAGTAAGAAATTTCCTATGACTGAAGAGCCATGGAGCTTTGCAGATCTCCACCTCCAGATTCAGAAGGCCACAGCAGGAGCTGAGAGAGTGACATTCAATAGAGTAGGAGGTGCTGAAAATGTGCCTGACTTTGCCATTTCTTGCACTTTCTATTTTGAAATGAACAGTCAATTTTTCCTCCCTTCCTATCCATAGGGCAGCCCACAGTGGCTACTCTTATCTGTTGCTTAAAGGCAGTCTGCTTAAATCCCAAATTTCCATGCAGTGCAGAATAATTTCCATCCAGGCTACTAATTTTCTGTACAAGTGTCTACAATGCTTCATGCACTCAGTTATTTTCAGAGCTGAAGGAACGAACTTTTTCTCCTTTATAGTCCTCCCCTTTAATACCACATGTGCTCAAAAAGAACAGAGGGCAATTCACACTATTTACTTACAAGAAAAACTTAGCCCACATGGGTATAATCAAGCCCTTTGCAAAATTTCAAATAAAACTAATACCAACTAAACATATATTATTTGTTGTTCTTGTGGATCTTTCAAAATAAATGCCATTTAGGATCTTAAAAAAACCAGAGCTGAATAATGGAATTGTTTTCAATTCAGCATCAGAAAAGAAGCCAAACCAATATGAGTCCAATGATTTATTCCACTTTGAATCTAGATAACCTTTGAAATTATATTTCCTTTAAAATCTTAGAGTATTTCATTGAAGTACAACAGTTTCAACTTCGAGCCAGAAAGGAAAAATCCAAAACTCAGAAGCTGAGGGGAAAAAAAAAGTGATGTGCCTTTGTGATTAACTTCAGATAACAAGAATGGGCACACACCAGCGATTAATTTCACCTCACATTTATCCTAAAAGCTTCTGCATAGAGCTACGTATTTGTTGCATTTTCAGCTCACAGTTCAGTGGCTGCTGCCAAAAATTTATTCTGAGGCTAACACATCCCCTGCTGAATGGGTCTAAAATAGTGATCTGATTCAAAATGCCCCAGACTGCTTCTCAAAAGGACATCCATTCCTTGGGTTTCAGATACCACCAAAGAGTGATCATGTCCCAGCCAGAAGACTTATTGTTAACTCTGGCATAATTAACACCATGATTCACTACCTGACCAATAAAACATTAGGAAACTGGTAAGGGAGCAGAAAGGAAAAAGTCCAACTCCATAGAAACAGAAGACATCAGAAAAAGAGCCAAAATGTTAGTTTTAATGTCTGTAAACATCTCTCTCTTGTGTAGCTCATTAATGCAGTGTACCCTTTCCTTCTCCAATGCTTATGAAATAAATAATAAATCATTGTTTAGACTAAATCTTGGCTTGCAAAAAATGCCATTTATAACAGGAACAGGCATGCTATCTTTCATTCTATCCCAAAACACACATTACTCTTTAGAACACGGATGAGGCAGACTTTAATCAGGATGTGGTTACCTTATTTATGCTGGGTAATCTGGAAACCTTAACTACCTTTTTGAAAAAGAATTAAAAGAAAAAGACAGCCAATATTTGGCTCTAGCTAGCCATTTGAAGGAAGAGAGGATCCAACTCTTAAATCAGCAAATTTCATCAACTGAGTCATGCACCCCTAATGCTTTTGGAACTTTATTATAACAAACATGTTGCCATGAGGACTTCAGAAAAAGGTTCAGGCCTAATAAACAAGAAAAATACATAGCTGCTTGCCCCAGTTGCCTCATGTCCTAAGGTAATCTAACTAGTTACTTAACATTTGCCCAGAAGAGATTCCCCAGGTAAGACCTCCAGTGGATCCTTTCATCCTACTGTTCCTCCTACAGATGCAAACCTGAATGTGAGTTCATTTTGCAGATAGCTCCTCTTTCTGCCAGGCAATCCATATCAAAGCTGTTCCAGGATCCTGTTTCCATTGTTGCTACTCTCTCCCCTCTCAGCTGACATTATGCCAATCACGTCAAGGAACAGAAACTAAAAACTCAAGGGCACAGTGGAACGAGTTGTTGGAATTGTTGCAGGCTGAACAGCCAACAGATGGTCAGCAAAACCATGAGGAGCAAAGAGGAGGGGAGCCTGATAAATGATTGATAGCACAGGTCAGCTTTGCTTTGGAAGTTCTCATCCAAAGGCATCTGCTCTGTAAGCTTAGGAGGGGTTGCCTTATTCTACCCTGATCCGCAGGTGCACACAGAGGTCACCTGCAAAGTGCTTTCACCAGGAACACAAAGTCACAACAGCAACCAGGTGGGCAAGGATTTCTCCCTCTACCAGACTGCAGTTCCTAGAATTCACTAACTGCAGAGCTCACCCTATTCTCAATGTCTAGGAAGAGAGAGATGTGGGACCTGAGGGATACAGCAGGGGCTTGCTAATTATTCAAAGGTCAAGATGATCTGTTTCAGCCTCCCTCTTACCCCTGAGAAACACCTGTTAAGGCATCTGATACACTGGACTGTTAAAACACCAACTGCACACGACAAGGACCCTCCTAATTTAAGATACTTAACTGGAATGCACATGAAGTTTTTTCCTCACCCCACAGCTATCACATACCGTTCCTACCAGTGGATACAAGAATCCAGCTCCAACACTGGCCCGAATGTCTCGGATTGGCAGAACAAAACCTGAAGGTGCTCCTTTTTGTTCAGGGTCATGAGACAACGACAAGTGAGTTTTAGCCATGCAGATTGGCAGGTTTCCAAATCCCTGGGAAAAGAGAAAGAAAAGGAATGACATAAGTGGAAAAACCAGTAATTTTTGCAGTACAAAAATGTAATTGCTCTATTGTGCCGTTCTCTGCAGACATCAGACATTTTATTCCCCAGCAAGTGCTTCATCCACAGCCTGTCAGATCCACTGATCATTCTGCATCCCATCCTTTCTCTCTCAAACTCTCTCCTCACCCCCCATTAAGTACTAAAGAATTACCATGTTCCTCAGCACATCCAGCTGAGGAAAAAAATAACAGTATGGAAGTGCTGGATATACAACCTTGATAGCCAACTTCCTTCCTACTGTCTTCCCAAAATGTTAAACAGCTCAGAGTTAAAGTTTTGGTCAGATGAGGTCAGTTAATTAGAAATGTTTGATCAGTACAATTGCAGGTTGTGAGGAAGTGGCAATTACATGGCTCTAGGATTTTGATGGACTTGTAAAGGAATATATAAGCAGCATGAAAGTGAGAAGCTGCATATGCCACTAGTAAATGGATTGCAAAAGCAAAATTAGTTACAGCACCCTGCAACCAATGATTTGCCAATCCTCACATTGCTTTTCTCTTCAAAGACCTTCACAGACCTTCAATAATGCAGAAGTGGATAAATTCACAAAAATGTCAGGCTAGAGAAGAGCAAAAGCAACACAGCAACCGGAAAACATCTAATTCAACAACCAGATGGCAGGTTCAAACCATAAAAAACTTTCCACAAGAAGTCTTGCATAAACTGTGGAACTCTTTCCCCAACATAATTGTGACTGAATCCACATGGATTCAAAAACTGATTAGTGGAACTTGATCTCAGTGGAACAAGATGAAAAAATAATCAGACACTATTTAAAACCAGCATAATGATTTGTAATTCCCTAATTCGCTAAATGCTGAAAGATTGGAGAGTATATTGGAGAAAGATCCCTGAACCCTCCTGCACTTCTCTCCACAACACAATCACAGATGGGTACTGGGTGGTCCTGGGCCAGATGAGTGAGTTCTGTCTCCTTCACTGGAAGACAGTCAGTTTCTCCTTTCCCACATCCTTTTCTTCCTCTGCCATAGCAGCATTTAATGAGTCCTGGACAAGGACACGATTTGAGTGAGGATTCCCTTGAAACACAAATTGAACACCACTATTCAATCTGATAACTTTGAATGAAAAGCATCACTGCTACCAGGTGATGTGGAAAACTCACCTGCTTAGTGTACAGGGCAACTTTCTCCTCTGCTTCTGGAAGCAGCTCAATGTCTCTTGCCCCATAGACCTGCTGGGCAATAAGCCTGATCTTATCTACAATAGGCAGCTAGAAAAACAAAACAGACAGGCAAGTCAGGGTGGCCAAAGTACAAAGACCTGCAGCATCACAGCAGTTTCACATTCCCCCCACGTGCTGTGAAGTGCCCATCTGCAGACATAAGGTTAAATTCCATTTGCTGTAGAACAAAAGACAGAGTAATTTGAGGGTTTTCCAAACATGTTTCAATACTTCAATGGGTAGCCAAAACAGTAGGAATTGACTGTTTCTTCGATAACTGTCAGAATAAATGTTACCATTCTAACATCTCATGTCTTCTCAATTTCTCAGGCAGCCTTTTAGAAAGCCCTCAGCAACTTAAACTAGTAAAACCAATTGACCTCCACCTTATAAACAAAGCATCTCTGTAACAGTGCAAGCTCCTACCTCCACATTATAGAGGAACCTGAAGTTGCTGGGTGCCTGGGATGCTCTCTGAACAGCTCGGGCCAGGGCCAGGGCTCCTTTGCCTCCCTCTGCCCAGTGAGTGCACTCCACAGCATCGAATGCTCCTGCCTCCTTTGCATGTTGTACCACAAGGGCCAGTTCAGCCTTTGTATCTGTCCTGCAAGGACAAAGTCTACATGTTTGTACCAGAATGCACACACAATAAATTAACTGTTTGTTCTTCCAAAACCTGTCCAAAGAAATCACATCTACCAGGAAGCTGCTCAGGGACTGTCCTGAGTCTGACCACAGCCTACTGCTTGGCTGGTTTTAACACCACAGCTCAAAGTGCTGGTGCTGCACCAAAAGACCAAACAGTGGTTGTTTCCTGTGCAGTACAACATGCAGAACCCAATTCATGCATTTTCCTGTGGCCTTCCAGTATCTGAAAGGAACCTACAAGAGAGCTGGAGAGAAACTTCTTACAGAAGCACATAGTGACAGGACAAGGGGGAATGGTTTCAAACTGACACAGTAAGTTTAGACTGGATGCTAGGAAAAAATCCTTTACTGTGAAGGTGCTGAGGCACTGGACAGGTTGCCCTGGTGCTGAAAGTGTTCCTGAAAGTGTTCAAGGCCAGGTTAGATGGGGCTCTGAGCAACTTGATCTAGTGAAAGGTGTCCCTGCCCATGGCAGGGGGTTGGAACTGGATGACCTTTAAGGTTCTTTCCAACCCAGGCCATTCTATGGTTTTATGGTTCTATGAAAACACTGTCAACAACACATCAACAGTACTGAGAACAGGACTTTGTGTTAAACACAGTATGTGAAGTGCCACAGTGTTACACCCCTGCATCACCTCCCCATCCCAGCTCACTCACTTGAAAGCATTGACAGCCACTACCACTGGGACACCAAACATCCTTGCGTTTTGGATTTGCTTGTTGAGGTTGCTGCAGCCTTTTGCCACCAGTTGAAGATTCTGTAAAGAAGACAGCAAGCAGGAAGCATATTTTATCGGGGCGGTGAAACTTTTGTTCCAAACCCATTAAATCCACAAGCTAATGCTAAAAATGTCAAAATGGGAATGAAACCACAAAGGCAGGTCCCCAGTGCTGCTTTCTGAACAGGCCAGACCACTGCATGCTCTTGGACAGAATACATGAAAAAGAGTGACCACCGCTAATGATCGCTGGTTTCAGCTGTCAAGGCAAGGTAAGAGAAACCATTTTTTACCACTTTTTGTTATTCTTAAAAAGTTAATATCTGTTCTCATTAACTCCCCACAGTAAAGCCTCAGTTTCCTCTCTGACACATTTCTCTTTATGTCTTAAATATCACCAGCAGTGAATTTTGTGACATCCGTTTGAAGTCTATGGCAGCAGCTTTCAGTTTACATTTACATTTTGCAGCACCAGAGACTATTCCTGGAAATTCAGACACTTCATCCCTTCCTATGCGAAGGATAATATATACAGAAGCTCCACGTGTGAAAGAGCTGCTGCTTAAAAAAGGACAAAACAACCCAGAACAACCACAACCACCACCCAGAACCACCAACAACCCCAAAACATCCCAGAACATTACAGCTGGTATGAAGAAGCCTTTCCATGGCAGCTAAGTAAGTGACACATTAATAATCCAGGCATGCACTGCATGACACCATCATGCCACGACCACGGTTGGCTGGTCCACTGTCACAACATCTTATAATTACCTCTTCTGTGTATTCCTTTGGCAAAGGTACCCCAGCAGTGACCTGGGAAAAAAAGGAAAGAAATGGAGCCCCATAAGACTTTTATCTATGACAACAATCTGCACTTGATTCTTATTAAATAGTATCAAGATACAACATTCTACTCCATGCTGATCCTTTTTATTTGTAAGAAAAATATAAAAGGAAGAATAAAAGACTGCCTGATAGAGTACGTGACTGACTCTGGGGCTATCACAAGTGGCTCAGCATGCAGGCACTTCACTAGAGCAATAAAACAAACAAGTATGAACCTTTAACATACTACAATGAAGCTGTCGACAAACAGGGAAATAACTCCTTTCACAGCTGTGACTTTCCAGACAATTTCAAGCCAATCAAACCCCATAGGGCTCTAAGTGACTGGGTCAGAACAACAGGAACAACCCCTCAGGCCTACTGAAAACCTTCCCCAGTACTTACTGCAGGTCCTCCCCCGTGCATTTTCAGAGCTCGGACAGTAGCAACCAACACCACCACGTGAGGCCGGAGACCAGAATAGCGGCACTTGATATTGAAGAATTTCTCCATGCCTATGTCTGCACCAAACCCTGCTTCTGTAACTAGAGCAGGAAATAAAAAGAAGTTTGTGAAAGGTTACTGGGTGGAGAAATCATACTCTGATTATATAAATCAGAAACTTCTCCAAGGAACGAAAAAGGCCCAAAAGCAGTCATGGAAAAAAAAAGGCAGATCCATCCCCCAAAATAAAAAGCAAATAAATCTACCCTATGCTCCACACACTTACCAACAAAACCATCTTTACCCACAAGCTTCAGTGCTATTTTGTCTGCCAACACAGAGGAATTCCCATGTGCAATATTGGCAAAAGGTCCAGCATGAACAAACACTGGTGTTCCCTAGAAAAGGGAGGATGTGGGGGAGAGAGAGAGAGAAAAGAAAGAGGAAATCAGAAAGTGCAATTTTGCAAATATGCAGCATTTCAGGAGCTAAGTACTGTGGGATCTGAAGGTAAAAAAAAAACACTTTTAGAAGACACATCTTAAAGCCTTCTGATCAGACATTTGTTATCAGCAATAAGGACTACAGGGCAAACAGGATTATTATAATCTCCACAAGTGGAGGTATTAATCCGCTTAGGAAAAGGATGGCTAAATCCCAGCAACTCTTTGTCATTCTCCTTCATCCACACCATTTAAATTCCCAAAACACTTCTTGACATTAAAGACAACAGAACAAAGACACAGCCAAGTTTAAGCACATTTCCTCAGGGTCATCCCAGATGCCAATGGCAGACCTAGAAGCAAGCCAGCCCTCTCCCCTAGCCCTGAGCCCTGGGCAGGAAACCACAGTAAACCTCCAACTCTAAGCTGAGTAGACCCACACGATTGTGATGAATGAACTAAACCAGTTGCTCTAAGTGCCTTCTCAGAGGCAAGAAGCAAATCATCTCTGCTCACCTCCAGTGTCTGCATGAGGTTTGGTTTGACAGCATCTTTCATCAAGACAGCCAGAGCTCCAGTCACACCCTAAAAGAAAAAAGGACAATCAGTTTCCAGATGTATCAAGACCCTGAGATGGTTCTTATGCAGCATCAACGCTCATTGTCCTGATGGGCTTTTGGTACCAGAACAAGAAGTTGTTCTACAAAGAATTAACTTTAGTCAGGCAAGGCAGAAGAATGACCTTTACATTCCTGTAAGAGGATCTGTGATTTCTGGTGGGAGCAGCTTCTTGGCTGTGACCTTGCTGGGCCATCACTTTGTAGCAAAGGCATACAGAACATTAATTCATGTTTCAGTGCTGTGGCAAGGTTAGCAGATAAAAGCAGCAAGGGAGTAACCTTCCAATTAGCATGGTTTACCGTAGCCCATTCAACAGCACAAAGCATGTTCGTAGGTTTTGCAAGCAGATTTCTCTTGGACTTTTTTCCTTCTTCATTTCAGCAACTCTGTGTACATAGTGGCCTTAAAATGTCATAACAACCTGCTATATCCTGCTCAAGTCTCTTGTGCAGAAACAACTTTTAAAGTGAACCTCTGTGCTGATGAGAACAACCAGGCTGACATGAAAGGCAAACACTTCCTCCCACGTGCAGCCCTGTACCCTGCTGAATTCTGCTTTCTGCAGAACGAAAGCTTGTGATTTCATCCCCATATGCTTTGGGAAGAGAAAATGTGGGTTTGGTCACTTTTGTGAATGGCAGTACAGTGGAAACCAAACCAGCTGTTCCCCAGCACTTGCAAAAGTATCTAAAATTGCTGTCATGAGTCCTGAGTCAAATGTTCACAGGAGTTATGAAAACCTTGACCCATGAACTCTTTTTCTTCCCTTTCAATTTCAACTGAATTGCAGCACTCAGTTACATGAAAGACTGTTTCTTCATAAGACATTCACTGCTTTGTTTCATTAGTTTCAATCTTGCCACATGAAAGCTTATTTAACATTTAACAGATCAACTTTAAACTTCAGTCATTTCCACAATAATGACTACAGAGCAAGATTTCCATGGCGACATTTCAGACCTGTGTCACTCAGTGGCACTTCAAATACAACCCATCTCTAAACACCTGTAGTCAGTTTTTGATTTCACATTTCTTCCCAGAGGGTTTTTCTTTTTTTCTTCACTTCCTGGTAGCACACTCATGACATTGGTTGCATCACAGCAGAAGGACCCAGCCAGGTCCCTACAATCACATTTCTGCCTGCATGAGCAGTGTGTAACGCAGTCCTAATGACACAAGCCACTGGCTGCCACCAGCGCAAACACAGAAGAGACAAGAGAACCTGTCGGATGTCTGATACCACCCTCCATTCTGCAGTTGCAATGGATAAAATGAAATATAATTAGATTTTTAAAAATTTAAGAAAAAAAAATTAAAATGAAGGACTTCTATCACCAGGACTCTACAGAGAACTCAAAGTAACTCCCAAGCCAAGCACCATCTGCCTACATGTCTGCTGGGCAGTAAGAAAGACTCCTGTTTTCCAGAAAAAGGGTTTAACTCAGTTACTTAAGTTAAACTGGCAGCATGCTAGGTGTAGGAATTAAAATCTCAAAGCTGCCTACAGAGCTTTGGCACATGCTCTTTCCCATTCCCAGCAAACGTCTCACATAGGGATTTACAGATAAATGGTTCCAGCCTGGCACTTTTCCTGCAAGGCCAGAGTCAGGCCACAAATCTACTATTTCTTAGCCTTACCCTGGGAGGAAGTAAAACAAATAAACAACACTCCTATATCCCCCCAAAACACAAGAAGGAAAAAAAACCTGCAGCAAGATAGCAAGAGCTGGGTAAGCCTTAGTGCCCTGTCCCACCTAGCTGGAAACACAGGTCAGGAAAAAGTGCCTGGGACACAGAGCATTCCCCTGAAACCACACTGAAGCACCATTTGGGAAAGTGCTATTTGACACACTCCACAAACCTGCCAAGAACTAACAATTATTGGATGGACAGCTGCAAAACACTGCTGCAGCTTGCAATGCTGCTTAGGGCTGCTTTACACACGGATAATAAGCACCATTGGTGCTATCACATTCAGCATTTCATGCAGTGGAAATTAAATATTTGTGTCCCTCACCAAAGGCTGCCTTACAGAGAACACACACTTTTTGCCAAGGCTTTGGCTTTTGTAGCATTCACAGACTCCCAGAATAAGGTATTTCATCGTCTGTAATTAAATTTGCACGAGGCTTTGTACCTGCTCAGTGTTTTCCTCACTCCAGGGAGCCTGAGAAACAGGATGGCCAGCAGGATGCATTTTGAGTTGTTCTGATTCATAAACATGCTTTTTTAAGTAGAAGCCACCACGTATCTCCCCAGTAGCTCCTGTGGTGCCAGTTTCAACTTGACACCCAGCACATCACATCACACAGGGCTCTTGTCCTGCCCAGGTCACACACACACGCTCTGGAGAAGGTGGCAGCCACACTGAAGTAAAAATCCTTCATAAACTGCAGGGGATGGGATTTTATCTTTGATCTTCTCCACGTTAAGGTTTTTTTCTGCACAGAACTGTCTCTCTGCTTTTTAATCCAAGGACTTTCGGAAATAAGAGGAAAAAGAATTTATTAACAATGACTCTTACAAGGTCATCTGCCGTAACTGGTTGTCCTTTTTTGCTGGAAGCTACCACCATTCTGCCAAATCGCTTTTTCATATCATCCAACCCATCAGCCAGGGCTAGGACTGCCATGATTTCACTGCTCACAGTGATATCAAACTGAGCCTGCAAGAGGTGAATGAAGAACTCATTAAGATTCCCTAGCAGCAATCCTTACCTCCGTTCAATTGTTGAAACAAGGCAAATCATCACCATCAGAATATAAAAAAAACAAAGAAAAAAACCAGACATAAAATATACAAGAAATCCACAGCATTGCTCTCAGAACACACTTCACTTAATGTGGCCATTTTAACTATTTTTTTTTCTGCAGAATTAAGTAAAACCTACTTGTTCTGTTGCTATTACGTGTCTCTCCTGGCGCATACATTAGTGATTCATGTAAGAACACTTAACACTAACAAATTGTATTTTTGGAGACTGAGCTTACTAACTCATCTGATTATCACTAAACAATACAGTAAAGGACAAAAAACACCCACCAAGAAAAAAACACAGATTCTAAAGGAAATCAAGGGTAGAATTCATCTAACGTAATGCAGACACTTCCACCTTAAGGAAGCTAAGCACCCTAAAGGACATTTCAAGTCAAAAGAAAGAGGCTTTTCTGAGCACAATTAATTTGAACTATAAATTTGACAGTTACTTAAGGGATGAGGCGAGTCACAGCCCAATTGCCTCTTTTACTCTATTGATTACACAATGAATCTAGACAAGCTCAGATACTGTATCTAGTTTTGGCCAGACACACCCCACCCAAAACACCCACAGTGGTGAAGATGAACCATTGTCATGCACCATCTTTAGAAAGGGAACTTGAGTACCACTGCTATGCCACAGTAATCCCAGTTTGGGAGGTCAATATTCAGGAGAGAATATTCAGGGAAGGAGGGATCAGACAATAAAACTAAACACAGCACTGGTGGCAAATTTAATTGCTTGGTTGAGCAGACTTTCTGCTTTCTTTTTAACAAGATACTGGTAAAAGGTGAAAATAGCTGGAGTTACGGAAACTGCCTTCAGCAACATCTTTTCCAAGGTACTTTATATATAAAACATGCAAGAAAAGGGAACAATTACCGTTCGTGAGAAGCCTTTCTCTGTTACAGATTGTCCAATAGTGATTTTCCTAAGGAACCTGTCATTTGTATCCAGTACTGCAAGGAATGCAGAGAGATAAGATGTCACACTGCAAGTCATAAATTCACATCTGTGCCCTGTGACAAACACCCAGCCAGGTCACCAATGGAGAGAAGATGGCAGTTTGAGAAACCATCCTCTCCTAAAGAATGGCAAGTGCTTCTCAACATGATTCTTTCATAGAACTGATCTGCAATGAATTTAAGATACCCCGAGACACACCAGATCCTGCACTGCATCCAGAGGGAGTCTGCATCCCTTTGTGTGCATTAACCACCAGACCAAAGCTCCTCTGAAAAGCAGAACTGCTAATATTATTCCAATTGATTTTTCACCATCATTAACCAATATGAATTCAGGGAATTATTGCAGTCAAAAAGAAATAAAATTATCACTTTATAAGTTAAGTGATAAAACGGTCAGATACTATCATTCAGTGAGAATTGTTTCACACAGCTCCATTAAGTCAAATTACCTTGGAAACACAAACTATGAAATACTGGCGTAAATCTGCTGTTTCTTACTACATGCTTGAAATATTTTAAGTGTTTTATGAAGTATTTCCCATGAGGCAGACTACTTTAGCCTCATTACAGGTTATGAACCAAATTCTAGAGAATACATTCCACACTGTATTTTAAAATAAAAAAAGCAATACTTTCAGAGTCGAACTCAGGAAAAAAGTCCCTAAAATTCTTTTGATAGTGAAATATTAAATCTGCCAGACCAAAGAATGATCTTACCTTCAATTATCCTTAAAAACCTTTCCAAAAATCTGGCCTTCATTTGCTGTCAGTCCCCAACAGAGCAACTGAGCAGATTAAAACTGAGTTTAATCCCAGAGCAGAACCCTCTCCTTACTCACAGAGCAGTCAGGTAAAAAGGCTGTTGGCTACACTGCCAAACTCAACACTCAGTGACTGACAAATCCAGAAACACAAACTTGCACCCATCAGGAAACTCTTAATATTTGTGAATTCAGAGCAGATTCAAGACTCTGTGTTAAACCCTCCAGAAATGGGATCCCAGCTGCAGGCAACTATCCCACCAAACTTCAGGAAGGAGAGGCCAGCTCTGCCGTCTTCCCCATTTTACCAGGAAACACAGTTTCAGCTGCAATTGCAAACATCTTTTTTGACACAGGTTTTGTTTCTTAGCAATTCTTTCATTTAATGTCTCTTGTACCTCTTTGCCATGTTATGGTGCCTGGGTCAATGTCCAGTCTCACAAATAAGTTTACTTCTTCCTTTGTCAAAGCCATAGGATCAGTTTTGTTAATGCCCAGTTTCTGTGGGAAGAAAAGACAAATAAAAGGTATAGTGAAAAGATCTCCAGAAATGAACCTCTTACTTGCAGCACTGAAGCTTTGGCAGCAGCATCTGCACATTCAGAAATAAGGAGGGGCTGCCTTTTTGGTGCCCTTTCTCCCAGAGCCCACACCACCACAAGATGATCCATATCAGCACGCACTGGACAGAGCTTGGTGCTGTCCAGCTCGTAGGGGCAAGGCAGACAATGGAGTTCATTACAGCAGGTTGTCACCAAGCCTTGTGCAAGGCACCTACAGAAAGAGTAAGAGACAGCTCTGCAGCTCCTTCCACGCCTTGTTCTCATCATTAGTCTCACATGCTCACATCCATTTCTCATTAGTTCGCCTGGGGTCAATGCACACAGCCACACGTATTTAAAGCCACTGCTTTCAGCATGCTGGTTAAGCAGCACAAAGGAGGAATTAAACAATTCAGTCACAAGGCTGTCAGCATCCCAGAAAGCTGATCTTGAACACACTGAGAGGATGGGCAGTTTGCCAAGTTGCTTAATTGAGAGAAGAATTATCTCAAGAAGCTTCATACAAGCGCAAGCTTAGGCATGAGGGAAACGATTCAGTTGATTTATGAACGAGCAAGGTTTTTTTAATTAACTAGACAGTTAAGTCGTATTTTTCTCCTGAAGAACAGCAGGGAAGAAGAAAATCTGTTCTCTTCCTCTTCAAGCATATCATTTAAAAAAGGAAATAAACAACAACAATGACAAAGACATCATCTTTCTGGAGTATTAGCATCCTGTTCACATCTTGACATTTAATAACCAGAAGAGTGGTTAGGGTAGAGTTCCCTCAGCAGTTCATCAGGAACACCAAGCAGGTATGACATCATTTCTTGCTCAGCAGTGGAACCAAACCACACATTCTCTAATGATTGAGACATTATAGCCAATTAATATCTCAGAGTTTTACCTTCCTAAGTAGTCTGACTACTGCTCCTGACTTCCAAATGGGCAACTGATTCAGCCTGAATACTGTACAAAACAGGCTTGTACCTCAAAGGAGCTCAGCAGGGCCTGGTGTGTCCTCCTAATTGAAAGGTTCAAGCCCAGTGCAAAACCAGTCACCCGTTAATCGTCATTTTTGCAGAAGTCAATGTGAACTTGCACATGCCCTTAAGTTTTGGGGATCAGAGGAGCTGTGGGCTGCTCAGGGACTGCCATTCAATGACAGGGCTACTTATCTAACTGGGAATTTTATGTTTTTTTTGGCAGGGGAGAAATTGGCTATCTAGGGAACAGGTGTTTTTTTCATTTTTATTTTCTCAATCTGGGTAAGAAAAAGAAAATTCTCTACGTTCTCTTTTTGCTGAATTTTATAAATTGCCTTTTTTGTGCTGCATTATCTACATAATTGTCACATGGGAACCATTAATCTCTAGCTGTAACTGTGTGTAAGGTACAGAGACTGAATCTGGTCTTTTCTTAAACTGCATTAAGGACACTGAATTGACACCATTAATAAAGGACACCAATCTCTTTGTCTCTTCCCACTGTGTTAATCATAGAGCATGATATCAATGATTCCTCCCCTTGGGGCTGCATCTCACTGTTTTCTGTGCTGTATGAAGGGCTATCACACCTCTGCACACTTTACTGAAAAAAATATAAATGCCAGCAGAACAACCTAGGGGACAACATGAAGGTTTCTGTAACTTAGCTCTGCCTCCCTAAAGGATAAGTAAATGGAACAGAACCAGAAACCAATGAGAGAGCAGCGAGCTCACCTGTAGCCTTCGGATCTGAATGTCTGAGAACTTCCTGACACCATTGATAGATGGCACCAAACGGTTGTAGAGAGCCTTGTAGAATGAAACAGACACTTAATCAGCACTGCTGGCACACCCAAAACAGGCTGGCCAAAGCAGGCTGGGATCAAATCCATGGTAAGGAAGGATTGTACCTGGTCAGACTGAGTCAGCTCGTGGAACATACGTGCATCAATAGCAGCAGCGACCAGGTTGTTGGCTGCAGTGATGGCATGGATGTCACCAGTGAGGTGAAGGTTAAACTAGAGGACATAAAACATATCGGTTACCTCATCCTGCTGCAATTTTCATTTATTCCAACTCACCGTAGACAGATGGAAAGAGGAGTATTAATAGTAATGTTAAAGTGGGTGAGGGTGGAGGGGGAGAGATTGCTCAGTGCAGTATGTGGAAGAGAGGAAAGAATTTCTCTAAAACATAAAAATGCCTCCCCCACATTCATGTCATTTTACAAACTTCTAGAACAAACCTCCCAAATAAAAAAGTTGTTTGTTTTTTTCTTTTCCCCTCCACAAGAACAGTTCTCACAGGATCCTTGACACTTAAAAAGGCCCAACCAAGCATATCCTGTGATTCTGTGATCTTCATTGCTCCTCCTTCATCTTCCTCCTGACCCCCTCATTTGCACAGCAGGTTTCACACATACATTAGCTGAAGTGGCTGCTGCTCCCACAAGGGAATCTGAGCTAAACTGGAACTAGCAACCTTGTGCAGCACTAGCAGTGGAGCTGTGGTTGCACAGAGCTCTGCTTAAGGTAACCACCCAAACACAGAATCACAGGCAGAACTTGTAGACCACGTACTACACTGTGACACTGCTAGTAGTTTTCTTAGTTCTATCTCATTAAAAGATAGTTTGAGTGGGTTTGCCTACGTGAGTTATCTAGCTGCACTGCAGCTGTGAAGCTGGTGAAGGATCTAGGTTGGGTATGAGGGAAAATTTCTTCATGGAAAGGCTTGTCAAGCACTAGAGCAGGCTGCCCAAGGAAGTTGTGGGGTCACCATCCCTGGAGGTATTTAAAAAACATGAGGATGTGGCGCCTGGGGACATGGTTTAGTGGTGAGCTTGGCAGTGCTGGGTGAATGTTTGGACTTGGTGATCTTAAAGGTCTTTTCCAACCTAAATGATTCTGTGAGTCTGGCAAGTGAGTAAAAGGTGTGGTTAAAACAATCCTCTTCATCTCTAGCAAAGCACCAAAGGAAGAAGATGAAAAGGGGATATCAGAAAGGTGATATGACAGAAGATCTCACAATACCGTTTTATTGAAGCCTTGCTACTGAGGTCTCAAAATCCACAAAGCTAAAACAGAATGCAGCTAGTCACACACTGATTAGAAATCCTAATTAGTAAATGCTTTTTGTTGTATCATTCTGCAGACATGCAACAAGAAGCAATTATTATTACCTTGGTTCTGCAGTATGAACTCAAAATTTTTCACTTGCTATTTTTTTCAAAAGATGAAAGCTGCATGCAGAATTATTAAATGATGTATCAAGGTCATTATTGTAACTAGTGACTGCACTTACTCTAATTTTATGAGACATGCATTGACTAAAACACCCCCACAAAACCATGTATATTTGTATCACGCGGTTCATACTTAAAGAAAGTAATTTCAGTCAGTTTGGTTCCTAGAGTATGGCTGTTTCCCACTGCTGCATACAGTCAGGTATTTTGGCTTGTCTTATTAACACCCCCAAAGAGGAGGAGGTTATTTTTCCTATCACATCTATCCTTCACACATGTTCTTGGCACGTGACTAAATCAATATTCTGCCTCCCTAACATCTTTATCGTTTATGGACTTGCTGCATCAATTAGAAAAACCAGCCCCTTTGATAGTTTCTGCTTTTCTCCCTGAAATTGTCCTGTGTCAATCTACAGTGCATGAGACAAAGGTAGAATTCTACAGGCAATTACTCTGAGAGCTGAGACAGGCACGAGAGCATATGCTACACGTACTTTTTGATTCCCTGCCTCCAGACACAGAATATTATTTGTTGCCAAGTCACACCAGAAATATGCTCCAGTGCCAGCCCCCCACGGGCTGAGGTCTTGGCATTGCTGATTCCCAAAATCCCTTTTCCCAGTTCATGTTAGTAACCTAAGACACAAGTACACCAAAATAGCTCATGGAAAGAGTCGGTGGTCACCACAGCCGACAAAACTATGCAATATTCTTCCAAAATGCATTAAGCCATTATCATCTTCATTTCAGCACTGGGAAAATGAGGCACAGGATGTACTTTGCTTCAGGATATACAGCAATTCAAAGCAGAGAAGGGGAGGGAACAGAGGAACTGGGAATTCCTAACTCTATGAAGTTCCCTGACGATGAAGGCACAATTCTGAAACAACCCAAAGATGTTTGTTTGATAAAAATAAAAGCTTTGCTGAAATCAAGCATCGAGTTCTTGGGAGTGCTACACTCGGTCATAAATGTACAGATTTTCTAAGTTATCTGACTGCAGTATCTCTTCAAGGTCTGTGAGCTGTAAGTGCAATGAGGCTTTGTGTAAAGAATTACCTCTTCCATGGGGACAACTTGACAATAGCCACCACCTGCAGCTCCACCTGCAGAGAGACAACAGTCAGACCACACCAGCCCAGTGCGCTATTACACCTGTTTGCTTAATGGCTCCAAGAGGGCAGCTACCATTGAACAGCTGAGTTTAAATCCTAGCACAGTACCTTGAAGACAAAACTGAAGAACTTACCCTAAGTTCTTCCACCTCCTAAAACAAATGCAATTGTAACTAGGAATTACGTAAAACTACAGTGCAGCAGAATAAAAATCTCTGAATGCCATCTTTGCCCATTTAGGCCAACTGCAAGCAACAGAACAATCATACCTTTTATGCCAAAAGTTGGCCCCTGAGAAGGCTGCCGAACACAGGCAAAGACATTCTGGTGAAGGTGTGCTCCTAAGGCTTGGACAAGGCCAACAGTGGTGGTGCTCTTCCCCTCTCCCAGGGGAGTGGGAGTAATTCTGCAGCAACAAAGCAGAAGAGACACAATCAAACCCTTGTAGTGGGTGAGAATCAAATCACAGGGATAAAACAAGTCACCCAGTGATTGCAGTTAGAGAATTCAAATTCTGGCCTGGCTCAGACTTTAGGTGATCTTCATTAGTTCAAAACTGGAATGAGATTGGCAAATTATCACCTGCTGAAGGCAAGCTACTAGACCAGGAGAACTCTGCCTAGGAACCACTCTACCCTTCATAACCCTGACCTGTAGACCAGAACAATTCATCTCCTGGAGAGATGTTAAGCTACACTCCCACTGTTTCCCACAAGTAATCAATCTACTTCCCAAACTAATGAATCTAACAGTGTGGTTATACTCATACCCAGAGCACTCCATATGGCCACCCTAACAAAAGCAATACAACAACAAACCATCCTAATTAAACTTCTGTTCCTCTTGTAAGTGGTGTCTCAGTTCAGGAATCACCTACCCAGTAACAACGACGTATTTGCCATCTGGCTGATCCTTCAGACGTTTCAGAACTGAGAGCTGAACCTTGGCTTTAGTTTGGCCATAGAGCTCCACCTCATCAGGGAAAAGGCCAACTTCTTTTGCAACTTGCTCAATGGGTTTGGGCATGCAAGCCTGTGAGATTTCAATATCACTAAAAGAAAAAGAGCAAGATGAGTTTGTAAGTCAAAGACTTCCCACCAATTCCCTACTTCTGGATGGCATAAACTACAAACACCTAATCTATATTGTAGAAGTCAATCTTTAACCCATCCTCGTTAAATGACTCAATCCTACTAATATCAAGTACATTAGAATAGACATCTTCAGAGCTGCCCTTTTAAAAAAAAAAAAAAGACAAAACCCAAACCAAACAACAACCCTTCTCCCCAACCCCCCCCAATACCTTTTGTAGGCAATGTGCTGTGATCCCATATGGTATTTTGCGTATTTTCAGCTGCTCCTTGGGGACTTAACACCAATTACTCCTATTTGAAGATGCCAGTTTTGGCATGACAGACTGAAAATTTTCCAGAATACAAGTGTTTCACTATTTCCTGAATCAGCAACCAGCTAGCTGCCCTGAAAAGTCTCTAAAAATCCATGTTTGAGTCTTAGTATTATCAGAAGACCCAGTATGTTGACTACACTGCAACATCAATATCACAGCACCACTGCACGTTAGCTCTGCCCACTCTGGAAGATTTCACAGTGCTTTTATCTCTACTTCTCCCCAAACTTCAATCCCAGCTACAGTCTACATACATGTAAGCCCTATATTACACAAAGCCTGGGAAGAGAAGCGAATAATATACTGCATCAATACTGCCAGAAGCTTCATTTGAAAGCATTACCTTGGAACAGGCATCTTTAGGGAAAGCTGGTTGTATTGGATGGTCCACTTTCCAGGTTGGAACTTCTCCAGAAAACGCTGTGCACTCTCCACAGTGCTCTAAAATGAGCAAGAGAATGCATTATAGCAACCACTACTGTATGAACCATACAGGGTAACAAAGAGACCAGAAAGGTTTGCCCCTCTTATCTGTCTCAGTTTGGGATTAAACCAAAGTGCTTTCATTAAAACATTAGTTGATAATCCAAAATGAGATTCTGCTTGCAGTTTTCTTAAAAAGAAAAAATCCCACCATATCCATCTCTCAGCTGATTTTCCAGTGTGCTGGGTTTTTTTGGGTGTTCTGTGCCAGCAGGGCTTCTTAAGCAAAGCATGGAAACAAAGGGAGCTGGCTTATACTGTTACTCTCCTTTTTATCCAATTGCTCTACAGACAGTTTTAGAATTACAACCAAAGCATTATAACACCAGCCCATTTCCGACTGTTTTGAGTGACCACACTCAAAAAACCCTAAAACCCCCCCAAAACCAACCAACCAACCAACCAGAAACTTCTGTTCTGGTTTCCTTTCTAATATTTCCTTAACATCCATCTTCTTCCTCAGTTAACTGAATCCAAGTTGTGTGGACTAGAAGTTGGAAATCCTAACTAGATCTCTGCAAGAGCAAGAAGGAAGCACCAGTTGCTTTGGTAGAGTGCTGATGGTCAGCAGCAACAACCCCCAAAGCAAACACAGAGATGACCAAAATCCCACAGTCTGCTCAGTACCTGCATTAGCATGGCCACAGTCATGGGCCCAACACCACCAGGAACTGGGGTGATGAAGGAAGCTTTTTCCTTTGCTGAACTGTACGCCACATCTCCCACAACTCGTTTTCCACTGGCCTTTGTGCTGTCTGGGGATTTAAGGAGAAAAGTAAGTTACACATCACATTTCCCCACAGCAACAGGGGAGACAGCAATGACTGGAGCTGAAGTCTTTAATTCTGCTGGAGTAAACAAAATAGAAGCTGAGTACCCAGGAAGCTGCAAAGAAAGATAAAAAAGCCAAGACAACATCACAAGATGAAGCTGTTATCATCATACTTCACTCGCAGAGTGCCAACAGCTCATGCAACACATCCTCCCATTAAGCACCATTTATCCTTAGCCAGACAGATCTCCCTTTCCTGGAGAATGCAAGCCTTTTCCCAGTGGTTCATGGCCCACAGGACAGTTTGAATGAGATATAAACCAACAGTCTAGAAGAGGGGAGAGATGAAACATGGCTGACTTTTCCAAAACCCCATGTTTACATTTGCTCTGTTCCATTTTGAGGGAGATCTGGGCTTTACTATTGAATAAAATCACCTGCCTTTAGAGAAACTGAAGTCAGAAAGTGCTGAGATTTTCAATTATCACTGCTAGTTTAATGACAGACCAGCCAATACTGCAGTTCACAGAGATCAATCTTGTCAAAATAAACCTCACAGGTGGCTTAAGAAAGCTTCAGTAGGATAATCTCCTTTCTCTCGGGCAAACTATTTTGCTATACCCTACTGCAGTACATAACCTGACAATTCAGAAGCAGATATAGCCCCTTTTTTCCAGTGATGACCTTTAAGTTCACCCACAAAGAGAGAAAGAGATAAAATGTACTAGTAAACTAGTGCAGTCATCTAAGGAAGTCACTGATTACAGCATATAAAACCAGAAGATTTAAGTTTCTCCTGGAATGGCAGATTCTCACTTCAGATAAAGGACTCTAGGGAGCTTCTAACCAGTGTGAAAACCTGAAAACAGATTTTAATGTTGTCATATTGAACTATTACATTGCATACAATAAGGGTATGTTTGAACAGAACACAATCAATAACTTTCATATACATCTGGTGAGGGGGAGGAGTGGAAGAGAAACCAAACTCCTAAACAGCTGATTATGTTAAAACCAAAGAGAGAACAAAAGCAGCTCCTGCCAACACTATTTTTTAGCTGCATTGTTACTGACAATTAGCAGCTTGGATGCTTTGCTGTGTTTGTGTTTTAAGCAGCACTGCTTCTCCCTAAAGCTCAAAGCCTGAACAACATCACAGCTGTTAACCAGCATTTCTGCAGCCACTGTCAGCTTCTCTGCCTGAACTGCAGACCAGTCTGGCCTTCCCCCCTAGAGACCAATTTAATTAAGGCTGCAAAAGGTAAATAATATCATTTTATTTTCTTCCAAGGATGCCAAGCAGGCTCATCAGCCATCCTGGCCAGGAAGACTCTCAGCCCAAGAATGAAGAAAACAAGCTGGCACTCCAAACTGCCTCATCTGTTACACAGACAGAGATGAGCACGAGCCAAACAAACCCCCAGTCCCTGCTTCTGCATCTGCACCTCACATCAAGCACTACTGAGCACAGCTTAGGAGCTATTCAATCACCTGCAAAATATGCTTTTCAAAGAAAGCTCACACACAATACTTGCCATCTCTCCCCATAATTTCACTTTCTCAATATTCATCATCCCACTCTTAAAAAATACAAACTAATTACAGGGAGGATCAGTGACACTATAACCATGTTGCAGAAAAGCTGCTCTCCTTTGCTCAAGGTTCCCTGTTAGCAAGGGCTGCAAAATCCCACACCAGAGGAGGACTTGGAACAGAGTTGCATTCTCCACCAGGACTGTGAGAAGGACACTGCCATCATCACTGCCATCTCTGGGAATATCCTCTGCCTGCATTGCTTTCCCTTCCTGAAGCAGAAAAGTCCTGCAGGCCTGGATTAAGGCATCCAGAGTATTTGCTGGACCAGTCCTCCAGCTGCAGCAGTGGGGAGAGACAAATATAATCCAGTTTGGAAAGTAAGAGACACTTGTCTGCTCTGGTAGAGGTTTCAGGAGATTGTTTTTTCCTGTCTACCTGGAGACTTGGAAGAAATTCTGTTCATTGCAGTACACATGAACACAAAGCCAGACGTGGCTGAAGTGATCTTCCAGCCTCCAAACTGGCACCCTTGGGAGTCTTCAGGCCATCCTCCATTCAAAAGCACAACAGCTGCATTTGTATGGCACTACATGGCTATAACTTTAACTCCAACTTGGCAAGACTGCATGAGGTTAATGTCCTGATATATCAAATCAGACTGTGATGTGCCTGGACAGGGTACCCTGATTAGCAAAGCAAAAGCATACCCAGAAATTGCCATGTCTTCCAGCTGCAACTCACAGCTACACCTGGGAGGCACCCAGATGGGTGCACTGTGGTAAGATGTATGTGCTCTCTCACCCCATCACATTCAAAGCACCATCACACTAGCAGCAATACTCTATCTGTACAGTGACTTAGCTGGAGAAGCCAGCAAACTGGCTGCTATTCTTTCTGTAGCACTGCAATTCCCACAATGCTGGTACTCATTTCCCAAAAGATTAATCTGAAAACTTTTTTGCAACATATCAGAGGGGAAGAAAGAGTTAGGAAAATTCAGCAGCTTCAGAAAACCACAAGAAAGAAAGAAAAAAAAAAAGAGTCTATGCCATCCATCATTTCAAAATCTGACAATTTCCATGATACTCTAGCAAGTCTCAATTATCAAATCTCAGTGCCATTAAGTGTATTCCATGTGACACTGACTGGGCTGGGTGCACAAGAAGCTCAGATGTCAGTGCACTGCTCAAGGCAGTGTTAGTTGGAAAGGAGCAGGGATGTGACCTCAGAGATGCAGTTCACATTAGCCTGAAAAAAGGTCATACCATCATATATCAGAAACACAATGAGGGTTTTATTTGCAGCATGTCAGTTGGGGAGACTCCAATCCATTCTGCTTCATGCACATCAGCAGCGACCCTGTGGGTTTTGGCAAATGGCCTAAATTTGGGTAGCTTGGAACAAACACATCAAGCAACAACGACAGATGACTTTTAAATTTTAATTAGACAGAGGACTAATGTTTTTAAATGTAGCCCAATGTCAACTTTGAGTAACAAGACCACTGAACAGAAATTTCTTTACATTCTGTTAAATAATGGCAACAAAATGACTGATTAATTATGAAAACTACCTTTTAAAAGCCTTGTGGGCGTAGCACAGAAAGAGTGACTAATTTTCCATATCATTCAATATCTATAATTTGGATTTTAAATGAGATGAAAACAGAAATTGCCAGACTGTCTGTACCATCTTTATAAGGAAGGAGCAGCAAAGTGTAACTCTACCCTAAAATCCATTATGTTAAAGCACTTTATTCTTATATTCTTATGCCTGAGCCATTGTCACCAATACTCTTGCACAATCAGCTTTGTTTCAAGACAACAGCCATTCAAGCCTAAGAAGTTAATGCTGTGACTCAACAAATCCACATGTACTTTAAGAGACTGCTTGTCATTTCTGTATTTCAAAGAGAACAGCTTCATTAGATCCAACCATGAAGTAATGTCAGCAAAGCCATGTGCTCTTAAGTGACAACAGCGACAAGACTTCACTATGTAGTTAGGGCAAATTAAATGGATATTCTGTTGAAATCTGTCTTAGGCCTCCTCTTTCCTCTATTAATCACGAGCCTCCTTGAAGGCAGAATCAAAACTACCACTGCTCTGCCTTAGGAGAATACTTAAGACCAGTGTTTTCTTTACTTTGGCATGGTCAGAGGTTGCCATAGCTACTTAAGATAGACTTACAAGAGAAAGAAGTCCACGTGGACCAGACACAGCAAGAAAATTATTCACGAACTTAGCAACTGCATTTATATACAAACAAACAGATCCCCACTTGTTATACATTACCCACACACCTGGCACATGGTTAATTCCACAGTCAATTACGATTGCACCAGGCTTGATCCATTCACCTTTTACCATTTCAGCTCTACCAGCTGCAACCACCAGGATATCAGCTTTACCAACCTATAAAAAAAATTTTAAAAACAACAAACAACCGTGTATGACACTGGCAGTGGAAAAATGCAGAGCTGCTTCTGCAGCAACTTAGATCAGCTTCAGCTGCAGTGAAACTTTTCTCAGCCATCGCCATTGGAGGCATGGAAGGACACTGTCAGCCATGAAAGGTAGCTGCCAGTTCCTTGGCAAGGACAAATTCCTGCAGCTAGAAATTATGGCCTATTTTCACACTCCTACCCTGAACTATTGCTAGTCAACACTTCACAACCTCCTCTGAACTCCTCCATGATTCCCAAGCAGATCATACAGGCTACATTTAGATAAAATTAAAGCCTTCTGCATATTCTTCTCTTCCTCCCTTCAAATATCCCTGCACATTCAGTGCTAGAAATATACCCAGCACTCATCAGACAGCAGCCAAGAACAACCCCTGCACAGAACTAAGCCTCACTTCACTTGTGACAGCACTGTCTTGTGCTTTTCATGTCCAGGACTGCAGAACACACAACTCCAGGGGAAGCTGACTGTATTTCAGCACTAATATTCATTCAGGGACTACTCAGGAAATTTGACAGATCCAGTCACGAAGTTGGTGTTAGAGACTCCAACTAAAGCTCTGTCAGCTCCTGCACTGCTTCATTCACGTTTGCTTAGGAAGCTGCTATCCCTTGGAATTTTTTTCTTTTAATCTTCAAGGGAGATAAACTATTTTTAAGATTTCATTAAGTATTAGCAGTTCAATTTTTGATCAACCTAATGATGGTCTTACTGAACAGCAACTTAAGGGTATGAAGCACTGCAGTGTTTCTGATCTACTTTGAGAGTTATATTCAAACACTCCTACTCCCTTTTCAGCTTTAATACTTGCCTACAGAGCCTGGCAGTGCTGATGGCTCTACGAAATCCAAGTAGGTGGCAGCACAGCAAAACACTATTTCTGTCACTCTCACTGCTGAAAGGGAAAATGGTACCAACTCCCTGTCATAGAAAATCGACTGAAAAAAACAAATCAACTGAGAAATCATTTGGCCTAACATTTCTCAGCCATTGGAGCAGAAGACCACCTGGCCTTTTTGGTAAAAAAAAATACCAAAACAACAAAAACATATGCTGTTTTGCCTACCCCTACATGGAGATTAGGAAGGGATGATTAAATTCTCAGCACTTGCTCAAAGAAAACAAAAATAATAATTTTATTGTTATAATTAAACCCCTCTAATTAAGTGCCAAAAATAATCAAGATCCCATTCCAGCGGAAGTATTTACAGAACCACGCAATGAGCAGGACTGGGAAACCAATTGAGACGAAAGGCACCCCAGACCTAATGACTCAGAGCAGCAACACACTGAGCAGCAATATGCATGGAGCAGCAGTGGCCTGGAACAAATAACTACAGCCTGCCCTTACCTCCTCAGCCAGGGTGGAGGTCTTGGAATGGCAGGTGGTGACTGTTGCGTTATTCCAGAGCAGCAGGTCGTGCATGGGAGCACCCACGATCTTACTGCGGCCGATCACCACGGCTCTCTTCCCTGCCACCTGCACACCTGCACCACAGAGAGCCAGGAGAGAGCAACAAAGAGGTCACTGTGCAGCCTAGTTCACCCTAACCCAGACAGCTCTGGGGCCTTGGTCAGTTTAAGACTGGCCCCGGTACTTCAGAATGCTATTTTTCCTTGCAGTGTGTGGTAAGGAATTGCAGTTGGGTGGGAGGAAGGAAAGACCATTTTAACCTAGTTCTTTTACTGTCTAAGGCAGCAGAGATGAAATGTGGTATCTCAGCAGAAGTTGTGAAGCAGAGCCTTGCAATGTGTGTAATTTCTACACTTATTGGAGACTACTGCACTCATGAATAATGTATGGAAACCTCCTCACCTGTCTGCCTGATAAGTTCCATGCATCCCTTTGGCGTACAAGGAATAAAGCAATCTCCAAGGTCCCCTCTAGAGAGTTTCCCAGCATTGATGCTACTTAAGCTGCATTTTGAAAGAATAAAGGCCAAGTAAGATGCCCAGCCTCACTGTTCAAGAGAAAATAAATCAAAGAGATTTCTTTCTGGAGTAGCTGTCATGCTCTCCAGGGGTGAAATCAGTTTACCCATCCACATCCTTCTCAGGTGCAACAGCATTGGTTATTTTTTCTGTGTTGATGGGATTGTTGGAGTCGAGCGGCAGCTGAACTATAAAGCCATGAACAGCTGGGTCTGCATTCAAAGAGGCAATGCACTTGAGCACCTACAACAGCAAAGACCAAAAAAGGCTTTTTGATAAACTGAAATATGACTGATGCAAATCAAAAAACATAATCCTATCTGGATGAAAAGATACACACTTTACATTTAGTTTTTCCACCCAAAAGTATAAAACGCATTTGTTACTTTTAAAAAAACTAGCTTTTAAAGTCTCTAAATTTTCCATTGTACTGTTTTAGTTTTCTTAAAAAAAAAAAAAACCCAAACCAAAACCATCTCAACAGGTTCCAATTCTTTTTTCATGAGTTAATATCGATGGGCAAATAGTCCTTTTTATACAATGACAGGGCAAATGTAAGTTGATACCTTGAGTACAACACTGAAGTTATGTACTTTTTCATCACTGGCAATATTACTTACATCAGCTTCTGTTGCTGTGTTTGGCAGTTTTATGTGATTGGCAGTGATCCCAATCTGTAAATGAGAATAACAAATTATCTGATTTCTGAATTGACATCCAATTGATCTGGCTAATCTCTCTATCCAGCTAAATCACAGCTGCATTCTGTCATATTTCCCAGCTCTATCTCCTGTTCCCGAGGCTGCAAGTCCTATTATTTAGAAATACCATCAAAGAAAGATTAGGGCTTTGCCTACTCAGTCTGTCTTTTAACTCTCCTATTCACCTTTTGACATGAACAACATCAACTCTGCTTGACAGCACACTGCTTTAAAATGCCAGCAGAAATGCCAAGTATCACCCAGGGAGAAATGGCTTCGTGTTCCTGCCCTGCTGTAGCATGTAATGTTCTACCTGCAACAAGCACAAGGCAACTGCAGGTACAAGATGTCCGGGGAAGATAAGGACAAGGCTGCAGGTCAGGAAAGACATGAGCACTTCAGACAAATGTCATCTGTGATGATCACACAAAAAGTGGCACCAGCTCACCCTGCTGTGACCCACTTGGCTCCCAGGTTATACACCTACACTGCATCCTTGTAACAGAGAACTCAGGCCAACACTGGTTTCTCCAATACTGGCAAAGCCTAGACAAAACTATTTGACTTCCACCTGGCTTTAAAATGTAGTCCTAAAAGTCCAGGCATTACCTCAGCAGCAGCCTTCAGCTTCATGTTAATGTAGAGATTTGAATCATCCCGATTTCCAACCTAAGGATGAAAAGACAGTTGAATCACAGCACAGAACAGAGACTCAGACACGGCTAGATGGGCTTACCCTCAGCTTCCTTCCATCTACATCAAGGAGACAGAGGTATTCCTGAACAATTGTAAAACACACTGATAGAGGCTATAAGCAGCTGGAGCTAACAGGAAAGTTCTTTCAAGTAAGAGGCAGCTGAAGACAAGTTGTCTGATCTTGTGCACAAACACCATTTGCACCTGTTGAAAAAACCTTAGAAACACAGTGGTCTCCAAAGCAGAAAATATTGCCTGCTATCTGATCTGAGAAAGTGAAATCCTTAGCTAATTAACATGATCAGCAGGTGCTGATGACATTCATTTATCTGATTAAGGCTTTCAGAAAGGTCGGGCCTCTTTGATACCCAGGAATCTCAATTTTATGAACATGTGTGCTTTGATGGAGACACTTCTTCCACTGCTGTTTTGAACACCGAGAATTTTCCTGCCAAACAAAAAACAAAACAAGGACAAAGTGATGCACAAAGAGAAAGCAGCAAGTGGAACAAATGCCTGCAGTTTTTGGCAGTATTGGATGCTTACAGTACAACTGCATTTCAGGAGACCACTTACATCATCCAGTATGTTTTGTTAAAGGCAATACTCCTTCTAACCTAAAGAAAATGGGCAAATATCAGTATTAGGAGATGAACTCCAAGGCCAGACTGTTTGGCAGCTTACAGAAGTGTCAGACAGCCAAGGACCAAACAGGTTGTTAAGGACTCTGAGACAATCCAGGAGTGAATATAGTCCCACCATGAAAACAATCCAATAATGCTACAAGACAGCAATTTCTGAAGACAGTTTATGAGGCCAACAGTTCAGCAGCTTTCATCAAAGCACTACTAAATTTTCAATAAAGTCCCTTCCTTCCTTCTAAGCATCTGCAGACAAATTTTCTGTAGAGACAATCTTCTTAAAGCTAATGGAAAAGAAACCCAGAAAAAACCAACCCAAACCACAAGCACAAATTTGCTCCTGGCATCGAAGAGGAGCATGGCCTTTGTGTGCTATGGTGGTAATAGTACTGGAATCCACAGACAGGCACCCAAAGCTCTGCAGGAGCCCAAAACACTGAATAAGGACAAAAGTGAGTTCTCTAAGCAGCCACTTATATTTCCCCAATCCTTTGTGGACACACAGTTTCCTCCTGTTACATGGCACTTGCTACTGCTAGTCACCTTCTGACCTAAGCACAAAGAGTTTCCATTTTTTATAGCTGCAAAGGAAAAAAATTTCTGCCAAACACAGGTCAAACCCCTGTACTGACAAGTGCTTTTTACCTCTGCAAGCCTTTCTGAGTTGACTCTAACACTTCTGAGAGACATCCAATTCAGCAACAGGATTTTGTTACATCCCCTGCACTCAAAGCTATCTTGGCCAAAGGTAGGTTTAGCTTAGTTTGGGTTCCCTCCCCTCCTCTACCCCTCTTATCTCTCCGTGTTTTGACATAACAGCAGACCAAATCACTTAATAAATATCCCATTTGGAGAATTTCTGGTACAAACACATCTCTGAAAGCTGACAGATTTCAGGGCTCACTCAAGTGCAGAGATTTGGAATAGAGTCTACAAGCACTGCTTCTTCTTAATAGGCAAGCAGCTTGATTTCACCAAATCACAAACAACACTACAACAGGGTCTGAAGAAAGAACTGAAAAGCTCCCAAAAATTTTGGGGTCCTGATGCCTGGCAAAAAGACATAACAGGACCATGTTACCATCCCACAGAGACCCCTGTTCCTTGTAAAATGCTACCACTGCTAGGCAGCTTTGATGAAGCTCTTCAGCTGTGCAATTACCACTGCAAAGCAATTAATATTTTCTGTAGTCATCATTAAAGAAAACAATACCTGCAAAATGGCAAGTCCTGGTCTGAAGCCTGGAAATTTCTCGGTCATCTCAACAACTTGCTGTTTTAGTCTGTCTCTCACTTGTCTGAAGAGTGGGGAAAAAAAAGAAAACAAATACAAGGTAGAAGTTAATCACTGAGCTGAATTCTAATACAGTGATGGAGTTGTTCTGATATCAGAAGCTGTAAAGGTAACAGATGGGCAGACTGGAAAGCATGTACTTATGTCTCAAGTACAAAAGTGCCAGCAATCTCAAAATAAGATTGATGTTCATAAATCACTAAGACACTTTGGAACCAGGTTCATTCAAACTTTTAAAATAATTTTTTTTTTTTTTTAAAGTCTACATGGTGCTTCTTCAGCCTCCTCTTTATGCTCTCATAGGATAGAAGAGTGAAAAAAAAAGTTCAAAATTTGTCATGGAAACTCCTGGGATTTCAAACTCCTTCCTCAAAAAGAAATCCCCTTTCTACCTATGCTGTATTAAAATTACCTGAATCCCAGAGGCACCAGTCAACACTGTCACAAATGCTGTCCTGGTAAAGGATTATGAATCTACAATAGCAAAACTCTGAGAAACAACTAAAGCAGCAGGAGGTACCCAGAGATACCCCTCTTCTACAGCTGGTCAATACTATGTGTTTCTACTTCCTGCCTGCTTGGCCTAAGCCAGGCTGGAGTGGTTGAAGTCCTACACCCACCTTCTTGCCCCCAATTTACTTCTGAGCTCTCCAACAGACAAGTGAGAAAATGCCTCCAGCCCAGGGGCTTCCAAATAAGACCAAACCTTCACCATGAGAGCAGACAGGAGAATGGGACGTGGACAGAGATGAGGAAAAGTCACCAAATCCTGGCATACAGCTCAGGTCAACTCTTCTGTAAAGGCAAGTTTAAGGATACTGGAAGGAGGCTGTGACACTGCACTGCAAATGAAAGAGACATCCAGAAGCAAAAGCCTCACAGGACACAAGAGGCTCAACAGGTCTGTCCTCCATGTGGTCTCCATCCTGTGTCCCACCCCCTGTTCTCAGAGATGGGAAGGTGCTACCACCACACTCAGCACATCCACCCTGCACCAAACACTCTTCTATTTAAAACACAGATGGTCTCCTTGTGCTCATCTACCCTCAAATCAGTGTCACCAGGTCTGCTACTTCCCAAGTGGAACCAGACTTCCCAGACTGGAGGAGGTTCTGCTGGTGCACATTAAAAATGTGAACAGCAAAGGTACAGGGACAGAATAAGTATCTGATGCCACCTGGTTGGCTGGGATCCCTGCCATTTAGGGAAAACTCCAGGAAAACAACCAGTGAGGCAACTCTACCTTGCAACTATGAGCTCCAAATCAGAAATGCCAGAGGCAGGAAGACAAGGAAATGGGAGCAGCACACAGCTCTCTCAAGCCAGCAGCACCAATCCCAGGGGACTGCTGCAGCTGGCCCAGCCAGAGCAGCCCTAAGGCTGTTTTAAGTCTCATCTCAGAGGGAGTCACATTAGCTACATCCCAAATCATGCATCTCTCCTGCTGCACCTGAGGAGTGGGTTCAGAGTATTTATAGGTGTTTGCATCTGGTCAAGGGCTCAAAGTCTCTTAACAAACTGCAGCAGAAGCAGCAGTTTTCAGCCCCACCTAAGAAACAGTAGTTCTGAGGCTTCCTTTGGCTGTCACCCCTGCAGAAGACTTGACACCAAGACTGGCCAATGAATTCAAAAAACAGTGTCATAGCAAAGCTTATCCCAGCAATTCTTTGTGCTTAAGTGACAAAAATTCATCTGCTGGGTAGCAAAATCCCCAACTGCCTCTCCTTACACTCCAGCTGTATGCCCCTGAAGGAGGCACCTGAGCTGGCTCATGAACAGCCTGAAACAACAACACAACAATCTCAAGGAGCACCAGAAACCCCCTGAATGTGGCCTGTGAGCAGGAGCTGCAGGCAGCTCTTTGAGGGAACTATTTGTGAGAACCTTCTCTGGTGTTCCAGTAAGGAAATGGTAGCACTGGTTTGTGGCAAACAAAAAGAAATGTAAACAAATAGGAAATATATTATAATTTATGATGCAGCAAAGCCTTTGTAAGGGACAGCCAACTAGAAATGGCCCTAGGTTTAGCTATTGCTTTTATTCTTGTCTTCTCAGTTGAAGAGAAACAAGCTCACCCAACCTCCTCTGTGAAGCAGGGCTGTGGTGTGCTTCTACCCCCAGCAGCCACAAATATTCACACATTACACTGCTGTCATTTTCTGTAATTAGGCACTAGCTCGCTTCTCCTTCAGCTCCAGAAGGAAGGTAACACACACAAACATACAAATGAGGTGCTGTCAGTGCTGATTTGCTTTAGGAGCCTTGAATCAAGAAATCACTTGTTAGACAGCCACCTAGTGTTGGGAACCACTGCTCTCCAGTGGTCACAAAAACCACAGCAGCAAAGGTTTGAGGTAAAATTCAAGAAAAAAAGAAGAAATCCTTGTTTTAACTCCACAGACTTATACAAACATTACAAAATAATCTTTTCAAGTCAGCAGCTATTTAGTTATACAGTCTGCAAAATTCTATTGTGGACCTCAGGCCTTCCCAAAGATAGAAGTTCATACTGATAAATCAACACCGCTTTTTTACTAGTGGTATGAAAATTCTTTTAAGTCTTCAAACAAAAAATTTGCAGTCCTTTGTGGCTGCTTCTCCAAAAGCCTTCTCTCTGACTCTCAGCCCCCTCCTGTGCCCACGTGCCCTTCCACAAACAAACTCACACAGCAAACAAAAGTCCAGGGTTCACACAGGTTAAGGACAGCACACGGCTCTAAGCTTACAATGCAACAGCCAGCACCAAAGATTAAAGAACTTGTTAGCATTTCTTTCTCTAGGCTGCAGTAGTGAGCTGAATTTAAATTTACTAAGTGAATTTCCCAGAAATTCAAACAAAGGATGAACCAAACTCCTCCAGCTCTGCTGTAAAGAGAGAGCACGGCTGACATGTGAGGCAGAACCCCACAGTCCCCTGTGGGATTATGGGCACACACTGCTCAGCTGGTGAATATACACAGCACTGAACTGAAGATGACACCAGGCTGCATTTCTGTCCCTTCTGTGAGTAACAGGGTCTGTGTGAATGCTGCCAAACAAAGGACCTGGCAAATACCTCCTCAGAGACAGTGATGCTCCAGGACATGCCTGTCCCCAAGGAGGAGGGTTTGGCTTTACTGCCTGGATCACAGATTCCCTAAGGGTTTCATAAACATGCTGCAGAAATGCTCTTGCTGCAGCTCTGCAGAAATGGCTGCATGAGGCTGATGGTCCTCCCCAGGTCCTGCACCATCCTGGTCAGAGCTGTTGTCCCTGCAGCCATCCCTCCTTACAGCCTGCAGCACTGCCACTGCTCACCTCCTGCTGTTCCCATCACCAGCACCATAATGTGGAAAAACAAGATTTCCCATCTCCAAACCATCATGGCACTGTGTCCTAGCTCAGGACATCTGCATTATCTTAAAATGCTGCAAAGGGGCTGCAAAGAAGAAATCACAGAACATCTCACTTGTACCCAAAGGAGGCACAGAGGAGTCTCTCCTGAGGGAAGTCACAGGTTGGCTCAATGAAGTGGCAGTAGGATAGGAAATACCTTGGGAAAGACCATCTGAACACTGCTGGCAATTCAGATGGCTGAAGACATCAGATGGCTCCAGTTGAGGGAAGACATCATTTAGACATCAGAGCTGGAACCAGTTCACAAGTTTCCCATCCACTTGTCTCATGCTCCACCACTGCGTGCTCCTGGCACACTGTCATTAATCTCCTAGGAAAAATGCCTGCTAATTTCTATCACTTCCCCACTCCCATGTTTTTTTAACCACCTTTTTGGTTGTGTCAGCTCAAACACTTGCAGGAGCTCTCTTCAGACCAGATGAATACATGAAGACAATTCTGATTTTTCAGATGCTTTTTCATCATATCCAGAACTTTAATCCAAGGTGGGCTATAAACAAATCCAAGGTGGGTCTGAGAGACAGGCAGCAATTGAGGCACTTTGCAAATGTGGATGGCAGACAACAGAAAAACAGAGTTTAACATAATGCTGAGACTTTCAAACTTAGAAGAGTTTGCCCCAAACATGAGTTATGATACTATGTTCCCATGCTGCAACATCTGTGGTACTAACCAGGTCTGCTTCCCAAAATGGATACTGCATACAATACCCTACTATCAGGTGATTTAATCAGAGAAAACACAAGAGAAATAGGTAAGGACTCAATCCACTTTTGTGGGGCTGCAAGCACTCCAGACAATACTCTAGGCTCTGTCTACAATGGTTTGCCTCCTCAAGGAATGATATCAAGATCTTATTCATCGCACAAAGAGGACAGGGCAGTCCCCACATGCTCTTTCCCTTCTATGTAATCTGGAGCTGATGTGCACAGATCTGTGGCCCTGCTGTCTACCAGACAATGTCTTCTCTTCTCAACTCCTTAGAGCAGGGCCCTTTTTTAAAAAATTCTGTCTGCACAGCAGTGAACACAGAACACATTCTTGCTCATATTTGGGGCCACCCAGTGGAACTGGCAGTTCACTTTAACTTAGCCAACCCAGAGTGGGACCCTTCAGTGCAAGCCTGAAACACTGTGGGTAGGATCTGGTAAATGATATCTCACAGATCAGGGAATTTTTTCCACTTTTCCACTAGGTTTACTTGGAGTTTCAACAGGAACTCCAAAAAACCATTTAAGGCCCAGACTGAAAATGCTAAGGAGTTGTTTACTGCACTGTTACCTCCAGTTATAAGCTGAGCCTGGTCATCACTTCATTAAACCCAAAGCACTCCATGGCCCATCCCTGGGGGCTGTGAGGAGTGCCAAGTCTTCCCTGCCATCACAACTCATCAGCCACTCTTCCAGACCAGATATGTTGGTCCACTCCTGCTGCTATCAACCACTTCAGGCCAAGACAGAAGTTTCCAAACCTGGGCTTTTTCAGATGGTAAAGACTGAACACAGCTCACTGCAGTGGACATCAACTGTAAAGAAAAGCCACTACCATATTTTGCCCTGAGAATCTATTTTAGACACAGAAACAGAGATAGTTTACTTTTTTTTCAGAGAATACCAGCAATAAAAGGTGGAGAATACTGTATTTTTATTACCTTTAACCCTCCACACATGTATACTTAAAGCATTGCTTCTCTTCCTCTTCTGAGTCATTTGTTTACTGAACTGTTATACAATAACTCATCTTTTGTAACTCATTTGCCAATGAGGCAAATTTAACTTGCAGTAAAATCTAAAGCTGAATTACTAAACAGCCACTCAGAGATGTAGAAGAAAGCCACCCTGAGGTAACCAGCCAACTCAGACTGATGCATAACCCATCCAATATTTAATATATTTCACACACTGTCCAGGCTTCTTGTTTGCACTGACAGAAGCAGCCTTAGAAAGAGATGCATTAACATCAAAATCCTAAACAGAAAACAGTGTCTGCTGTGTTCTCCTTCCCATGCCCAGCCTAACCACATTCTCCATCCTCACAGGTAATACTCAAAGCCACTAAAAATGTCAATTTTCCTTTCTGCCTCTTCTGAGTCTTCCAAGACTTTCTAAGGTGTGAACTAGTTTTATCACCTCATCAAATTTTCCTTATTTACGGAGGCAAGGAGACTCTCTCAAAGTATTTATTCACTTTACATGTTTCACAAGAATAAGAATGGCAGTATCGACCTGAGTTTTGCTTAAATAGCTGGCATGGCTGTGAATTAGGCATTTTTTCATCTATCTTGAGGAAGGGGTGCTTGGTGGCTGGAGGAGGTTCACAATACTTACAAGCTTTGATTTAAAACACGTGCAGAAATTCTGAATTACATAGCTGGAACGCTGCTTGTTTGATTCACCTCGTGTCAATATTTGACTGACTTACAAACAAACAGTTTTGTTGATTAAAGGGTAAAGTAACAAAATCCACCCCCTGCAAGACAGTAACTGAAAAGGTTTGGCAGTTGATGTAAAGTCAGGGACATTCACTTTCTACAACAGGCAGTTCAGTTGAAAATTCCTAGAAAAACCACATGCCTATCTGCCACATGCTGCTGCTGCCAGACTCTTGGCCTGGAGATGAACTCTGGATAGTGAGAATCCTTTGGACCAGCACTTCTCCAGAGGGTCTGGAAGAAAGGGACAGGTGTCTCCAGGGTGGACAGCCCAAACGCTCATGACTCCTTCAGGTACTCCACTAGGAAAAAGCAGAACTACCTAAGGCTCATATGGAGCAGATGATGCTTTTGCTATACTGGACAAAAAATACAGCACAAATAAAGGAAATGAAGGACAGCTGGACAACTGCAATTATTTTTCCATTTTGTGTTGTCTTCAGGTCAAGATTTGATGACTCTGAAAGACAGATTTCAGCCAAACACCTTAAGAGATATGCTGGAAGCTAAGCAAACCTTTCTCCTGTAAAAAGCTCACGCCTCTTCGTGGCTACTTGCACATCATGAATGTCCTAACCTCTGAGAACTGCTAGTTTCTGGCTTCTACTCTAATACAGAAAACAAACTAAAATAAAAAATTTCACCCCTAAATCTATAAAATGAAATAAGCAATGCAACATGCCATGCCAAGGAAGGTGGAAGTTTTAATGTGAATGATCACTGTACCCCAACTAGCATCTTTCCAGGACCTACTGCACTTCAAGGTTACTTTCTACGACAGCAAATAAACCTGCAACAGGCAAATCACAAAGACCCATCAGCAACAGGCACTGGCATTGCAGAGTGTGCTGACTTCAACACTGCCAAAGGAGCAGGTGGAATGAAGCATGTAAGACCGAGAGACTGAAATATACAGGTGGTACTGGCCCAAAAATTACAAGGGAAAAAACATGCAAGCAGCCTTTCATCATGGATATTCTGATTCAAGGCACATTAGGCCTACTTTTCAGAACTACCCCACTGTTGGTTAGATGTAGCTGTGTGGTACACAGCAATATCTAACATCAGGACTAATTGCTTTGCTGAGATTGCTTTATACCTTTTCAAATTTACCCTTTACCCTTTCTGTCTGAATTCCCTGATTATATTGATAGGACGTACCCAATGAACCTACCAAACCAAACCCTGTTCCCACAGACTATAACAGAAACATTACACTGCATTCTCCCCAGGATAAGGGAAAATTATTTGGCTTTCTTACCAGAGGTGTATGTAGAATAGCAGCAGGAAAAACAATCAAACTAAAAGACACAACTCAGACTCACCTACACCCAGGGCTTGCCAGCTAAGTAAATGCTGCAAATTATGGGAATGCTGTTTCGTTCAAAATCCCTCAAATATTTCAAATAACTTTGGCAGGACACCTGTGAACATTCCACTGTGCGTTAGCCAAGGTGAGGATTAACATACTGTGCCTGCAAGGGGAACAACCATTGCCTGTGCAGGATGAACACAGAGCACCTAAAGCACATGTTCCCAACTCCTGCTCCTAAAGCATCCCAATAGCCCAGTTTACAAGCACAGAAGCCACAGGTCAGCCAGTCCTGCCTGGGCTCCATCTCATCTCATCTCATCTCATCTCATCTCATCGATGCTGAGTAGTCACCAGGTGCTCTCTGAGGCTGGGGCTGCCAAAGAGACCCCACCAGACGCACCCCTGGTTTCTGAGGGGCACTGACACCGCTTTACATTCTCCGCAACACTTTTAATACTGTACTTCTAGTAACTCCCAGTTTACAGCCAGGAACAAGTGAGCTGTGGCTACAACGCAGTGAAAAAGCTCCACGGTGTCTCCAAAGGTGTGTGTCTGTCCGCAGAGCCAGAGCACAGCTCCCCACAGCCCCATCCCGCTGCCAGCACACCCGGGAGCCGCCGGGGCACCCCTCACCCCCCGCTTACAGCGATCCCTTCCCGAAGGCGAAACCCCCGCGGCTCCCAGACTTTCCCGCCCGAGGGAACGCGGCCGAGCGCTGCGGGCAGGGCGGGCGGCCCCGGTACGTACCCGGAGACAACCTTGCCGCTGAGGATCTCGGCGGGAGCCATGGCGAAGGCCGGAGGGCGGGCGTGCAGCAGGAGCACACGGCAGAGCACCACGGGGCTCCCCGGCAGTCTGCGGGACGCGCTGCCCCCACTCCCGCCTCACTGCCCGCTCCCGCCCCACGTGCCCCGAACTTCGGGCGGCTCACCGCGCAGGCGCTGCCCAGCCCCGCCCCGCCCGGGGCTCCCTCAGCGCGGGCGGCGGGCTGGCGGGCAGGCGCCGGGAACTTCCCGCTGCAGCCCGGCCGCTGCTGCCTGGGGAGCGGGGCTGAGATCCGCGGCGAAATGGCCGCCAAAGCAGCTTCCAAAACGCCTCCGAGGCGTGCCCGGCCCTGCTCCGCGGAGAGGGAGGCCGGCGGGAGAGAGAGGGCAGCCGAGGGTGCGGGTGCGGGTGCTGGTGCTGGTGCTGGGCTGGGCACGGCGAATGCATGGGAAAATCCCACATCGGTGTAAGAATAATCCGTGTTTCTAGTCGTGTGGTTGTCATGACAGGTTATGCCAAGAGTAGAAGCTAGGAGTAGAGTCATAGAATCACAGAATACTTTGGGTTGAAAGGGACTTTAAAAATAATCTCTTTTCAACCCCCCCGTACCATGGGTAGGGACACTTCCCACCAGACCAGGATACTCCAAGCCTCATCCAGCCTGGCCCTGAGCACTCCCAGGGATGAGACATCCACAGCTCCTCTGGGCAGCCTGTGCCAGGGCCTGAGCACTCTCTGTGCCTTCTGGCTCTGCATGGATCTGTTTAACCTTGTGAAGGTGCACCAATGATTTAAAACATCGTACATTAGAGGGTCTTGATGTTGAAGGCTGTCTCCTTGCTTCAGTTCTCAAAAGCATCTTGCTCAACAAGTAGCAGCTTGTATTCTATGTCAGAGCTATCTGGTGAGAGGTGAAAATGGAAAATTGAGGAAATACACAAAGCTTCCATTTTCTCGCTGGTCTGTGGAGGACAATGATCATGAATATTGCTGCTGGAGCGATCCAAACCAGCAACTTCGACTGAATTGTGGAAATAATTATGTCTTCTTCCATGTTATCTTCTATTAGTTCCAGTAAGAGCATCTTGTGTTGATGTAGATGTACCTCATGCTCCAGCCTCTTTTTGGTGCTATGGCCACATCTTGCTGGTTCTCCTGCTTCAGGACAGGCTGGATGGCCAGCAGAAGAAGTGTGGTTACCAAGGTCATGGCCTGCAGGAGGTAAGAGGAAAGGAGGCTGATCAGGTCTGGGTGTGGAAGGGAGTAGGGAGCTGAGGGCACCCAGCACATCCCTGTGGTGGTGCATTGTGGCAGAGCATTTTCCCCACCACAGCAGAGCTTATCTGTTCTATTAGCTGGTGTGATAGCTCAGGGCATCTTCCCCTCACATGAATTGGTGAGACAACCCAGGCTGGACCCCTGTCTGGTAGTGAGTTATCTCTGGCACCAGGGAGGTGGAATCCTCAGTTGACAATAAACATCTTGCCTTGAGAGCAGATTGAAGTGAGATAAGCTGGGATTTCTGACTGACAGACACTTCACTTTACAAACTATAAAAGCTACACAAGCTTTCATCAAATCAAAAGTCTGCACACACCCTGGAAATATGTAGGGCTTCTCCCCAACCTTTGGATGCAACTTTGTGGTTACTCTTCCGGAAGTACCTCTTGCTGTACCCTGTATTTGTATCTACTAGTAGTTCTTTTGTTTATCCTGTGTGGTAAGCAAGCCTGTTAAAGTCTCGTGTCTGTTTTTTCCTTGTGTCTAAACAAGTAAATAATTGATGTTATAATAGATCTGATTGGTCATTATTAAGAACTTGCAAGTCAGAGTGGTTTTGGGGTGCTGGGTGCCTCAATAAAGCTCCTGTCTAGTGCCAGAAACCCAAGCAAAGGCAGGGACCTGTCTAAGCTCTCCCCTGTCATTCATAGCAAGTGGTGCAGCAAGCAGGGCAATGAAAAATGATCTCGAAAAACAGACCACAGATTTAACAGCTTGCTCATGTTGGCGCAGTGATCCTAACCCTTTTCCAGTGGATAACTGGTTTGAGTGGGAAAAGATTAAAGAGAGAATAAATGGACAGCGGAAATCACTGGCAGATAAAAATGGGGGAAATACAGTTTCTCATGCACTTGTATTATGCTTAAAATCTGCTTATCAATGGCAGGAACAGATGATAAGAGAATATGACAAATTTAAACAAGAGCTAAAAGAATCCAGTGAGCATTGCGATGAGTTTATAACTAGAGGCCAGAGATGGAATTACTGCCATTACTCTCTGTGGGAAACATATCTATTATTATTTAAGTTCTGTTGTTTTGGTTTCTTTAATAACCTTGAATGTTTAAGTATACCCTCACTAGACAAAAGCTAGGTGTGTATCCAGACGTGAGATGAGGAGCCACTCAAGCAGCAGTGAGAAGGACAGTTCATTACCTAAAGGCTACTACTCCTGAACTCCTATAAGATAGTAAAGCCAACTCCAGACACAGAGAAGCCCTACTGGACTGCACAGTAATTAATGAATCTGCTGTAATAAAAATGAAAATTATGGTATTGTTTATGTTTTTATGCTTACAGGTTTGCAATAATGCAAAATGGCTAATCAGCCATCCCAACAAAAATGAACAATTATTGTTCTTTCCTAAACACACATACAACAAACGCTACCTGACCTTTGGAAGGGAAACTCACACCTAAAGCTAATGCAAGCTGTGACACTTACAACAAACTGCAGCAATTGCTAGATTTGTTCTCAGTTTCCCATTCATTTCATGAAAGTATTCAAATGGTGAGAACTCCACACCAAACATATTCTCTAAAAGTCTTCCTCCAGCTGGAAGTGATACTCCTTCTGGAAGGAAGTTGTAATAGCCTGATTGGTCAGTTATTAAGAATTTGTGAGCAAGAGTGGTTTTGGGATGCTGGCCACCTCAATAAACCAGAAACCTGGGCAAAGTCAGTGATTTATCTAAGCTCTCCCCTCTCATTTGTAACAGGGATGGAAAAATCAGTTAAATGTCACTGAGACAGATTTGCCCAGGCAAGATAATGTTGTTGTTACAAAGAGAACTGTTAAGGAACCCATCAGTTCCCTGGTAATGCCTGGCACCTGGGTAGGGAACAGATCCATGACCCAAGAAGCTGATGATAAAAAGTTCCAGGGCAGAGAACTTGCAAATTGGGATCAATGCTGGGCTGGCCCCACAGAATTAGAATGCTGTTGGGGAATAGTAGGACATTCCTCTGCCTCTAGTAAAGCCAGTCTCTTACTGTTTTGGGACCTAGCAACATCTGCTGCATGTTGGCAGTACAGCAAAGAAATGGGATAATCTCACTGTAAATCATCAAGCTATGTAGAATCTGGACTGAGTGCTAGAACAGCAGTGTTCCTGCGGAGAATTTGAGGCTTAAGAGGCCTGTGTGAAGTGCTTTCACACAGATTTTTGCTTTACATAGAATGCATAGGTTTGGAAAAATATCTGTTCCAAAGACTGCTGAGAAAACTTTCAGTCCTGCTACTCCATCATGTAATCAGCTCACAAAGGGATTTGGGGAGCTGTCAGATTTTGAGATGGGACTAATGCAGGTCTTGCAGCTTCCACTTAGGGCACAGAACTGTGAGGATAGAAATATACAGGCCCTTCTGTTTCAGAAGCTCAGAGGCTTTAAGGTTGCTTCTTTGGCATTCTAGGAGGGGAATGTAAACCATACATAGTTCAAAACTCATCTGAGGATAAGGCTTTTGTCTTTTGTGTTTGCTTTCATACACTAAAAAGTGACATATTTTCTGGTTTTTTCTGCTTTCTTTTCTATTGGAGATAGAGTTTGCTACCTTGAGTAATTAAACTACCTTGAGTTAACATGTAGTTGTGGGATCAAAGGTCAGAAATTTATCGGTAAAAGTGACTTGGAAAAGAGAACACATTGTAGTTTAGGACTTTTATATGCTTAATAGAAAAACATAGGAATAAATACAGAGAGCTAGAAGGAACTTGTTTTCCCCCTTCATTATGTATTCCCTGTATTTCCTGGAATGCAGCATCAGGCACTTGCAGTATTATACAGTCAAAACTAAGATTACGCAGTTGGTCAAGAGAGGGGATTTTGCTAGGCTGCTTAAAATTCTGTGCCTTAGTTGTTTCTTCTGTTGTCTTTATCTGAGGCCTGAATGAACTCTTGGAGGAGGAAATGACCCTGTGTTAAAAAACCCCCAAAACTACAAAAGATGAACTCCTTCAGCTAACAACTGGATAAGCTCACAAAAACAACTTTTGCCAAAAATAGACCTGACAGTCAGGATTGCAGTGTAAAAGTATCAGGCAGGGAAAGAAAAAAAAAAAGAAAGCCATTTTGTTTAAAATATTCAGGTGACCTTATTTGCAGAGGAGCTGTATATTCCTACCCAGAGCTGCTAACTTATGATTAGATATGATTAACATATGTGTGTGAACAATAAACCTCCCTTCTTGCTTTTCGTAATGCCCCAGCTCCTGAAAAATAGATGTGTCATGGTGACAGATAAAACTTTGAAAATTACCTGAATTTATTGCAGGAAAGGAAATAAGAATACTAACAAACAACTTCTATTACTTCTTTAGTTTTGATCCAGATTCTCATTTTCAGGAAGGGACAGACTCATGAATTTTAAATACTTGTGCCAGAAAATCAGACTAACTTTCTTTTATCAGAGCAGGAAGTCCTTTTGTATTTCTAACTTGTCTCATGTGGCAGTCAAGCTGGGATTCTTCTTCACAAGTTGTACACATCATGTCTTCAGGTAAGAACATGTTCTTTAACATGTATTCTTAATTGTCATCCTGAGATCAAAATGCTGGAAAAGGAGAGGGAAAGGAACAGAAAAGGGATTATGTGATGAGAAATGGCTGAGCTGCTCAGCTCATATCAGAGCCATATCCGCCCTGAATTGCAATAAAAAAGTTAAAGCTACTGTTCCTATATAGGAACTCTCAGAGAAACACAGTGGCAAAGGAGACAAACTGTGAAAATGTTTACAAAGTTGACAGCAAAGACCAATGCTTTATGCATTCAGTACCAAAGCAGACTTATTACCTAATGGTTGTTAGGATAAAGAATGATTAAAAGCTACTTTAGGATAGACTGAAGCCTCAGTGTTAGAGATCTCACTGCTATGAGTGTTGCCTCAGCACAGTTCTCTTGCTCACCTCCCTGCCAGCATCTCTGGGTTTGATTTGGTAACTCCCACAGTGTGACTGTTTACCTTTGCATCCACCCCCTCTTACCCAACATTTCAAAAGTTATGAAGGTTGCTCTTTAAAAAATCTCTGAAGGCTGCAAAATACATGCCAGAAAGACTTTCAGTGTTATTGGTGAGCTAACAGCTGTGCCTCTGATGGCACAGGGCCCCAGAACCTGTGATTTGTCATGAGAAACTGATCCCAAATCATCAAAGTGAGGAAGAACATTAAGGTTTGCTTTACTCATTAAGTGGAATGGCTAGGATAAGACATTGTCTCCAGTACAGGGTGAGGAACAGAAAAGTTAGATTAGCTTTGTAAAACCTTGGTCAGAAAAGGTATTTTGAGAAAATTTGTCATGAACACACCAGACAACCAGCATTAGACTTTGATACTTCAAATGTTTATGGGGAGCTTTTCCTGCTCAGAGATGCCCCACTGAACAATGAATGACGTTACCCAAGAATGTACCTTTATCAAGATGAGGGACACAGCTTTGTCGCAGGATAACAGTGACACATTTAAATACAGGCTATTGGTCCACTCTCCCTTTGGTCAGAGAATGACTGAACTTTGACGTAAGGCTTGAGATTGATCTCAGTGTATGTGTTTTGAATCGATTGATTTCAGTGTATGTGCTTTGAAGCAGCCCTTATAGCTAAGCTGTGTTAATGAAGAACTAGATGTCTTGAGCTATGATTTTGTTCCATCACAAAGTGTTTCCCAAGTGTAGTTGTCTCCTAATCTGTTTAGCCATATCATGTGTTCCATCACTGGAATAAGAAGGTGGTGATACAGCCAGCTGTTGGACAGAAGTAGCTTTCCTGGGTTAGGATGGTATTTGCTCTCTGGCCTTCTCCTCAGGGTTCCTGGTCTGATGGCTGAACTGGTAGAAGAGACTTGGAGTGCTTGTTGTCCACTTCAATGCAAAGGCAGACAAATTAACCAAAGCACTTCCCAGGACAGATTTAACTCCAATAAACTGGTTTTTTGTAAAACCAGTGAAGGGTACTTTTGTCATAGGTATTCTGGAAGGAGGGTAACACTGGTTTAATCCCATGAAGTGGCAGTAACAGACCTCTCAAATGCTTTCCTCACCCCTGTCTCCAGCTTGCTGAACACTTGCCTGCCATGCAGGGGTTTAGTATTGACCACAGTTTATCTGTCACTCTAAAGACAGCAATAACCAGCTCAGATTATCTCTCAATTTCCACTTGTGTTATTATGCCAGCGACACAAATTCGTACATAGTTGAGTGAGTTTTCCATTGGCTGCTTTTCTTGTTGTTCTTTTAGCTAACTTCTTTTAGCTATATTACCTTACCTTCACACAGAAATCCAACAGTTCCCATTGACCCCTTAGGCATCCTGCAGAAGGTCTTGGTAACAGTTTGAAGAATTTTATGTCACACTTATTCCACTGAGAACAGTGCCGGAGTGCTTGATAAATGTGGGCCCTGGGTTGTCCCAACTCTTTGATGTTAAGAGGGAATTCAGATCAAAGAAACCATTTTCTAAGTAGTTCCCTCTCTCACATAGTAACCATTCCTAATACTTCTACAGCATGTTGGGGCACTCTATGCAATAAACAACAGCCTAATTCACTGTCCCAACCTGCCTGTGAGTCATGTATTACCACATTTTCCAGATAAGGTAGGTCAGAAAGAAGGGAATATTGATAGCCTGAAGCAGAATACAAACATAAGCAATAGAGCTGTGATTAACTGCTTTGATATTTCCACCTCCTCCTAATTCTCTTTGGCTCATAATGTTTAGTTAACAGTATGTGGCTACAAAGGACCTCCCACTTCCAACCCCCACCTTTTTTTTTCCCAACTGCTAAATTCACTAGTAGACTATGAAAAGAGCATTTCCAGTATTTTTCAAAGAAATACTCCTAATACCAATTCCACCTTTCTAGCTGCACAGGGAATTGCACACACAGACACAGGCAGAGGTAGGCAGGGGAAAAGGTGAATTTCAGGGCTGCAGGTAAAGGATGTCCAGAAGACACTCTTTCCAGTGCAGTTTAATCCACACTGGCTCCCAGATGATTCTCCCAGCTCAAGCAAGAACATCCCTGGCAGAGCAAGATTGCAGAGCTAGTTCTATGCCACCTCTGCAAGAACTTTCACAGGGCACTCTCTCAACCATGTTGATCCTGCTCTTGCAGTGTCCTGAAGGGGCAGGAGGAGGGTGAAAGGATCTTACGAAGTCTGTGGCGGGGGAAGTCTAAGAAACGAGCTCTTCTGTGGACCATAATTCCGGCAAGTGAGGTATTTGGAGGTAAAAAGAGGTGTAAATGCATTTCATTTGCACTTCAAACATGGGTGATACAGTCTTTGTGCTTCTCTTAATATCCACACACTGAGCAGTGCTTGGTGATGCTCACAGTCCATAGTATGAAATAGGCTTAAGAAGCTGTACCTTCAGTGTGCTTTTACTTACACCATTCCTGATTCCAGTAAGTGTCCTTTCTCTGTAATTGCCTCTAGATCATAGGACTGCCTATGGCAGATCAGACAAAAGGTTGTCCCAGCACAGGGTCATGGCTCTGATGGTGGCCAAATGCAGATGTGTAAGGAAGACTATAGGAACAGGGCAAACAGATGATATTCCTGGTGTGCAGCCATTTATAGCTGAAAGAATTTTTAACACCAATAGAATAATGGAAGTGGGGGAGAAATAGGGTAAAGTTAGGGACAAACAACAGTTTGAAGCCTGTGCCTTCTGTTCTCAGAGGTTCATGAGAGACACAGCATTTCCTTATATAATATGTAGAGTGTCCCAATTTTTCTCTGTAGACAGGATCTCTGTGTTCTTCACCTTTTGCATAACACCTCTTGACCTCTTGACCCTGTGAGTCTGTTGGTTAGTTTTAATGGTACAGCACTGATGAGGTACCTCTCCATGCTGCAGTGATTTTTTCCCCCCTTATTTGATATGTGCATGCTTTTTTTCTGTCTCTGAAATATGGATACATTTGCCCACTGTGCTTCATTTTCTCCCTTTTGGGGTTGTTCGTAATTAGACTTTAATTTCTCCAGGTAGCAGGCAACAGGACAAGAGGAAATGGCCTCAGGTTGTGCCAGGTTTGGGTTGGATATTAGGAAAAATTTCTTCCCTGATAGGGCAGTCAAGCATTGAAACAGTCTGCCCAGGAAAATACTGGAATCACTGTCCCTGGAAATGTTAAAAAATGCATAGATGTGGAGCTTAGGGGTATGATTAATGGTGGACCTGGCAGTGTTAGGTCAGTGGCTAGACTTGAGGTTGGTTTTTTCCAACCTTGATGATCCTGTGATTCTGGGACTAAAAATAAAAGTCCATATTTTTCCTCCATTGCCCATGTTTAATGACTGCTATTTGTAGTTAGGAACAGTAAGTTGAAGGCAGAAGAGTCCTAACTGAGCTGCTCTGGAAAAGCAGGTCTCTGGATGATGTGCTGTTCAGATAAGCACATGCCCACACAGATGTGAGAAAAGCAGATTCTTTTTCTTGGACATCTCCTAATTAAAGTATTTGGAGCTGAGTTTAGCTGGAACATGCTGTGACATCCCAGCCCACTGAAGTGAGTGGGAATCTTGTCATTTGTTCTGTGACTGTCAGTGACTTCTGTTTTCACAGGTGATGCAACATCTGTGATACAATGATACAAACGTCACAATGTAGGTGCTTGACCCTGTAGCAAAAAAAAAGCAAACAGTGACAGTAGCTGCCAGCCAAGGCAAATAAAGACTTGGAGAAAGATAAGTTGCTCAGGATTTTTTTTAACTTTTACGAAGTGTTCTGGATGCACACAGAATTTCTATTCTTGTTGTTAATTAGCTCTGAAGAATTAGTCAACTTTTCTTAAATAGTGAGGAACATTTTGGTAGAGTACAAGTTCAAAGTAAATGCTCCTCACACAACAAGAGCAGGAATCAGTGCTTCTTTCCTGAAGAAATATGAATTTCACAAGAACTTTAATTTTATTCTGTGAGGTCTAGATTGGGTTACCTGTCAGCTATGTCCATAGGCTGTTCCCTGTGGGCTGAGCCCTCTGAAAGCCGAGGGGCCAGCTGAAAACAATCACTTCAAATGTGTTTACTTTCTGCATATGTCCCTGACTCTGCACAGGTATGGCAGATACTGCATGTGGTAATGGTGAAGGTCAGCACAAGCTGAAAATCTGCACAAAGGACATTCTGAGCTGTGTGTAATGTATGTCACAAGCTCATTCTCTCTGTGCTTTTTCACAAAACTCCAACAGCTGTATTTAAACAATCCTGAAGGACTCTCTTGGAAAAAGGCAGTGCTGTCACTTCCAGTTCTGAGGGAGTGATGGATGTGAACTGAACCTTTCCCCACCCTCTCATGACAAGTGACAGTGACAGCACATGCTGAACACATTCAGACAGTGGCAATATTCCCAGCAAAGCACAAGCTCCCCTGAGCTTCAGAAGCAGAACTGGCTAGGCCAGACAGCATTTTGCCCAAGGCCATTCCATGCTCCCAATTCTACTTGGAGAGAGCCAGTTATTTATGGAAAGCAATGAGTTCTCCTGTATAGGTCTGTTCCTTGCAAACCATTGCTCTTCGAGAAATGTTTTGTCAGTGCCATGTCCTGCAAGTGGTAATTTTTAAAGAAATCTCCCTTGGAAGAGTCCAGATATCCTGCAGCATATTTGGAGAGCTGCCTGCACCGTTCAGAAAAAAGGGGAAACATGTTAGGCTGAATTTAAAAGCCCATGAATTAAGCACAGCCCACCACTCAAGCCTGTTTTATGAATTTTTATAGTTTCCATTAACTTCAACAAGAACTTTGTGGATCTAACATTTTATTCTGCCATTTGCCCTAGTACCAAAACCATCTGTGGAATTAATCTGGAAAAATGGAAAATGTTAAAAGGAAAAGCAGTTTCCAGGTGCCTGGTGTGAGATCAGTAGGCTGAGAATAGACAGTAGAGTGTTTTTTCTTGTGAGGTGACCTGCCTTTGGTTTTCTCCTCAGAACCCTTCCTATAGCTGTAAGAACAAAATAGGTTACACACTTTTCTATCAGAGTATTTCAGCACTGCATTTGCAGTCCAACATGTAGTAAATATGCTCCACTGTACTCTGAGTTTAGTGACCACATGGCCCTTGCATGCCAGAGCCTGTCAGACTGGACCCGAGGTAGATGCACAGTAAATTGTGCAGCTAAAGCTGTTATTCAGGTGTTTGACACGAAGGGGAGCTCTGGTAACAGAGAAGAGAAACTTGCCCTGCATCATCTGCAGACACTGAATGAGAAAGGATGGTGTAAGGGCGCTCCCAGCATTAGTCTGGTCCTACGGCTTTATTTGCAAAAGCTAAGTGTTTTTATCTCATCTGTTAATAAAGAGCTCCTTTTATGCAGGCAGCTAAAGCCTCTACAGCTGGTGAGATAATCGCCCATGTCTGTGTGCTACAGAGCTCCTGCCTGTCTGGCTGAAGACAAAAGATTTCTTTTTGTCTTTCGCATCTTTTAGATTTCAGCCCCTGTACTACTGACTACAAATTAGTTCAGTCCCTATGAGTCCCTGGTTTGTGCCAAGGATAAAAAATAGGGTATGTACTTTATCAAGGTCCTATTATAAAATGATCTCATGGGTATTGCCCCATTGTTATTAACAAGGGAAACAAAACAGTATCATTTAATTAATTCTTTTCTGTTTTCCTATGGGCAGAATAAAGGCAGAAGGAAAGTTAAAAATTGCTTAAATTCTTGGGGATTGCAAAATAATTGTTAGGGAGCAGCAAGGGCTGGTTGCTCCATAAGGAAAGGTGAGCCAGGAGCAGAGGGTGATTCCAGACTTGTCAGTGTCCTCACTGATGGCTGAACTTAGAATTAGGTTTGGGTTGGAAGAGACCTTAAAGACAATCCAGTTCCAACCCCCCTGACATAGGCAGGGACACTTTCCACTAGACCAAGTTGCTCAAAGCCCCATCCAACTTGGCTGTGAATCCAGGGATGAGGCAATCCACAGCTTCTCTGGGCAACCTGTTCCAGTGCTTCACCCTCTGAGTAAAGAATTCCTTCCTAACATCTAATCCAAATCTCTTTTGGTTTAAAACCATTGTCCCTTATCCTATCTGCCTGTGTAAAAGGTCACTCTTCCTTAACATTATTACCCCCTTTACGTACTGGAATGTGCTCTAAGGTGTCCCTGGAGCTTTCTCTTCTCCTTGCTGGACAACCCTAGCTCTCTCAGTGTATCTTCATAGGAAGAATGTCTTCATGTCTTCATGTCCTGTCTGAACGTGGTGGACAGAGATGGATGATGGTAACAGAGTTCATCAACAGTCCAAGACCAGGCAGGTAATGAACCAAATCCAGGCTCCAAACTGGGATCAGGAGCAAATGGAGACAGGGCTATAGACAGGGCTTCTACATGGGTCCAAAGTCCATCCAGGATACAGGGACAAAGATAGGCTGGAGACAAGCTACAGTGTGCATTCTTGGAGTCCATCCACCCACAGCACAGCTCCATGGCCTGTCCAGGACATCAGGCCTGAGACTGGACTGGGGACATGTTTGAGAATAACTCAGCTTGGGCAGGGACTGCAGTCCCTGATGGGCTTGGTCAGGACTGTTCAGGTGTGGTGCAGGGCAGCAGCCTCTCCTTCCCTCAGAGCTGCCATGGGGACAGGGTCACACATTCACTGTGGGACAGCCACCAGCACAGCATATAATGAATAGCCTGTCTGGCAGCTGAAAGCACACTGCCTTCAGAGGGATATCTATAAAATAAATATTGCTATGCTGCATTGTGAATTACAGATTCTTCAGAGACTTGGTGAAGTAGGGGAAAATCATTATTTGGGCCTTCTGTAAGATTAGTTTTAGTCATGATAGTGAAAAATTATTATTAATTGTGGCTCTTCTGGATTTTTGTAATGGGGTTTTTAAAGCATCACAATCTGCATTGCAGGCTTTCCCTGGCAGCAGCCTGAATTGCTTCCTCATTTACACGCAAATGATAACCATCTTAATACTTCTCATTTGCTTTTCACCCAAAGAGCACAATTCATGAGGAACAAACTCTTATGCTTTTTGAAAGAGTAGAACTTAGTTCTTTTACAAAAGACAGTTTATTTTAAGTGCACCCTTCCTCCAGCATCTGGAGAAGTTTGAGCAGGATGTTAAGCAGTTTACCTCTTGGTATGGCAGATCATTTGTTGATTGCTCACTTGCTATACATTTGCATGATGAACTGGCTCAAGCTTGAGGAAAAAGAAACCTTTTCTTGTTCTGTCTGCATTTTCAGTTCAAAATTCAAACAGCCCAGTTTGAATTTTCATAGAATCATAGAATATCCTGAGTTGGAAGGGATCTATGAGGATCATTGAGTCCAACTCCTGGCCCTGCACAGGACACCCCAAGAATCACAGCGTGTGACTGAGAGGATTGCTCAAGCACTTCTTAAACTCTGTCAGGCTTGGTGTTGTGACCACTTGCCTGGGGAGCCTGTTCAGTGCCTAGCCACCCTCTAGGTGAAAAATTTTTCCCTATTATCCAACCTACACCTCCCCAGTTTATCTTTATGCCATTGCTGTGGGTCCCGTCGCTGGTCACCAGAGGTGCAAACTTATACAGTTCCTGTTATCTTTTATATTACTGCACCCCAGTTAACCCAGTAGCACTTCTCTCCTCTGACTGCCCAGGTTGTTTAAGTAAGATACTGCCCAGTGTAAGGGTCTCACCAAAAGTTTTTATCTGTGAAAGACATGTCTAGAGCCTGTAATCGAGAAGATGTGATGGTTTCTTGTTTAACTGGTACTGTCTTCATCACATCTAGGAGGTCTCTGACATTTTCCTGTGGGTCTTGAAATCCTCACATTTTATCAGGTGGAACTGTGTGATTGGACAGGTAGCAGGTAGGGAGATAATGGTGTCTGCATGAAAACCTGGTTAGTTCTTCTGGCAAATAAGAGTTTTACCTATGAATTAGGTTGCTTGTGTCCTCCCTGTTTTAGATACCCTGCATTTCCAGTGACACGCCTCTTATTTCTGATACTAAGCCATTATTACTTGGTCTTTTTATATGGATTGCACCTGCCTACTTAGTAATTCAGGTGCTTCATTTCACCTTATGATTTGGGATTTTCTGCAATATAATCACACTCTTCATAGTATGTAGCTACATTAAGGTTAGATGGACAATTTCACTCCCCCAATCTGCCAGGCAAAATTTATATATCATCACAGAGGTCAAAATTTCATGGTTTTTCTTTCTGGCTAGCTGGTTGTCTCCTCTGTTAGATCACTTTATTGAAAAAGATCCCACAGATTTGGTTTTGAAACTGAGACCAGTTTTGCTTTTTGGGCCAAAAAGATCATGGATCATCTGCAGCTGCTCTTCTTTCCACTGGCCAGTGGGTATTACCAGGCTGGCTGGGGCTGGTGGGACTCAGCCAGACCTGATCCAGACGTCATCCAAATGACTTTTGGATACTCAGCAAGTGAGGAAAGCCAATCTATTATGGTATGACACTGGTCATACTTCATCAAAAAAGCAGCCAGGAAATAACTAGGAGTGACTGATTGAATTTTAGGTTCAGTAATGTGCTAAAATAGCTTAAAATTTCAAAATAATTGCAGTAGCTCTAGCAGCTTCATACTGCATCAATTATACAAAGATATGATAAGGACTGGTAATTTGTTACCTGGAGACTGTACCAAGCACCTCACACATTCTTGGCCTGGATCTCATCAGCTCTCACTCCAATGAGTGCACCAATAATAAAGCAAATAATTGATGCAGGGAAAACATCTATCAAAGACCATATTTCAAAAATACAGAAGAGGGGGGACACTCATACATCACAGTTTCTCATTTTTTTTACATGAAACTGTGATTGGTTTCAAAGTACCTACTTCTGACACCTGTTTCCATGACAACAGGAGCAGCAGCTAGAAATGGCATCCTTGGACTTCTCATTGATTGCACAGGCACAGGAAACTGGACATATTGTATACAAGCATTGGGACCATTCAACAGAGTGTTGTCAGGAGAAGAGGAAGGTTTCATGGTGTGTTAAAATCCCTTAACACACTTATAGGAACTCTCTACAGCTAATACTATTATTATTCTTAACCAAAAAAAAAATCAACCAACCAACCAAAAAATTAAAGGTAATCTTCAATTTAAAGCTGAAATTATCAGCAAGAAGTACATTTTGCCTTGAAAAACTGCACCTCTCAAGCAGCTAATAACATGAGGCTTGGAAAAGAAACGCTAAATGTAACAACATTATTGTATTATTCTGTGCCTCTAAAACTGCCTGATAGACACTTCTTTGCCTTTTATCATATCCTTTCCTTAATGGTATTGCATTACATCTAATTTCAGTATGTGCTGGCAAAACACCTTTTCATGTTGTTGCTGAATTGTATATTTACTTGGAGTTTATTACGATGAACAGTCTTAGTTTTCTATGTGATTTGCCTAAATATTTTCTTGGATCAAAAGTGCTTTGCAATGGAAAACTTAGGCACGAATTCCTACTTAGTTGGGCAACACTGTAAAATCTGGACATGAACACAGCCAGCATGATGGAGTTTTCTACTTCTGTGGAAGCTGTTGTTCAGATGTCTTCCATGTAAAACGGAGGTGTGGGCCATTCATGCAGAATTTCTGAATGTTTCCAGACTATCAGATCTGAGCAGCCGTGGACTATGTATGACAGCTTCCTGCTTCTTCCACAAATTCATTCTCTCTCCTAACAAATGCAGGCTGTTTTTTCATCCAGAAAGTATATTAGAAAACATAATTTATGAGTCATAACACCTATGAGTTAATACATTGTTTAGAATAAAGTTCTACTTAGAAAAATGTGTTGTTTTTAATGTTGATCAATAATTGATGTCCAAGAAAAAGTGTAAGGAAGGGTTCCTGTATGGGGTGATCCTTCCTTGCTATGACTACTCCTAGCAATCAGTAAACTAAGTTTAGTTTTTGTGTGAAGGTGTAAAACCCTTTTTCCTGTATCTGGTTACAGGTACTTAATTGTGCAATCTTTTTTCCCAAGCTCATTCTTCAATAAGTTGCTGCACACCACATTTAACAGGATTGAGTTAATTGACAACTTTTTTTCCCAAAGGGAAAAACCCTCAAGAAAACAAGGAACAAAGCCTGAAAGCTGCAAGTTGCTCATGTGCATGCTGCTTTTGCAGGGAGAGATCCAACAGCTTGTAATTGATGCAATTTCTTGTAGTAAAACAAATATACCTGGCCTTTTATTGATAATTTTTATTGCTATTACAGTTATTAACAATTTGGTTTCACCAGTGGTGACATGTGGTACTCCAAGAGATGTGCAGTTTTAACTTTCTTAATATCTGCTTATCCCTAGATACCTTTTTCAGCCAATTTTGTTCTGAAGAGTGCTCATTCATATTTCATTCTTGATATCCCTGTAGAGGGAGAAAAAGAAGAGCAGCAACAGCCTAAGAAGAATCTGAGAAGTCAGAGGCAGGTTATCCTCTTACATGACGTTAATGGCAAGAGGATCTGCTGGGATTTCTGCTAATAAAGGTGAGGGTATTCAATTCCCTCTTTATTTGCAGAGATTACAAGGAGAAGCATTGCAGTGACTTGCTGTGGCAGTTTTCGTGGCTGTGCTTCCCTGTGGCATTAAAGGAAAGAAACTTTTGTCCATTAAACAACTCTTTCCAAACTGGAGATGCTTTTGTTGTTGTCTCTGGTCAGAGCCACCACACCTTTAGTAGATAATGAGGGAACTTTTGTGCCCAGCTCAGAAACTCCAGCAGATGTGGAGCTTATTTCATTGGATGCAATTGACTGAAATAATGACCTTCAGGGTGACAAGGACTGAGCATATGCTCCCTGCTGAGGGGTTTTGAAGTCTGGAAGCTTGGCTGTTGAGGAGGTGAGTTATGATATCCAACTGTGAGTGACATTTGGGTAAAGTCACAGGTGGATTTCAAGTCTCACGCTCCAGCTTTGTAGTGATGCTCAGTAAACACACCTGTAGGCAGTAACAGGTGAATGGAAATGTGAAAACATGTTCCTCATCACCTCTCAACTACTGGTACCAACTCCCACCTGAGATCAGTGCTTTCTAAGAGTGCACAAGTGGATTTAGCTGTGGGTTAGCATTCCAAATCTTCCTGTACCTGCAGTGCATCTGCAGTCATGCTGTGTCTGGGACCAAGACCTCAGGAGGTGTGATGAGAGTCAACAGCTCCTCCAAGAAACCAGTAGGATCTCCTCCATAAATATGAAGCAATGTGTCTCTCTCCCTTCCTGCCTGAGCTAAAAAATGACAATGCTGGCAGGGCATCCATGGTACATATCTTTTGTGCTGAAATAAAAAGTTCTAGGAAAACCTGGTGCTTTCTTTGAAGCATTATATGCACAGACTTCTTACTGTAGCTGCCATGTTCCTGTACAGTAATTTCTAGCTGGTAAAATGTCCCTGGAAAATACATCCTTCCCAGCTGCTCCAGGTCAGAGTAATCAATGGCATCTCAGAGGTACAAAACAAACTCCTTTGTTGGCTTGCCACTCACTTGTTATATCCACAAGTACATTAAAGCTCTTTGTAAGTCATGAAAAGAATTTGCTGTTGAGTGACAATGGTGTTCCCATATTGCATTATATCCTGTTCATTACTTTTATTCCCTGACTTGAGCCATAAGTAGGACAGCAAAATGTGTCGCTTTCCCTGCACATCTGCCTTTTGTAGCTCTGTGATTCAGAATACCTTGAAAGAACATTGGCTGGGGAAGACCAGTACTGCACTCTTGAAAAGGCATTGACTATTCAGGAAATTAAATTTAAAATTAGTAGAGAAGCTAAAGTGACTTTACCTTGAAAAATAGAGTAAAGTGAACAACCAGCAGCAGCTGGCTTCATTGAACAAGTGATACAATGAAAAGGTAGCAAATTCTGTTTATCTCTCCTGATTGCTATCAGCTGGCTACCTCATTGTGAAGAACTGTGTTATCTAGCAAAAAAAGAAAGCATGACACTCTTTTTTCCTTATGAGAAAAAACAGCATTAGTTTATGGTACCTTGGACTGCTGTCAGTTGATGTTCAAGGAAGAACTTATCACGGGAAAAGTACTTGCTGTTCTCAAGTTTAACAGTAGGTCACTTTCCACTGTTTTGGGATTTAGTGCCCAAATACTTAATTCTTAAAAAGTTATGGGGATACTGGATGATGCAGTAGAAGGTAGAAGGATTGAAACCAATCCTTCGGAAAGGAGCACAAACAACAAAAAAAAAAGGTGAAATATTAAAGAGTTTTTATCCTTTTTGGAGACGTACAACTTGTAAGGAAACAGAGTAGCTTCTATGAAAATTGCATTGTGGGAAAACTGGTGTGTTTAGGAGTCAAAAAAAGATTTAGCAAAATGCAACAAAATCACAATTTTTCTCTTAGCAAACACAAGTAACATGCAGTATTTGAGAGGCAGGAGAAAATAACTGCTGTTTTTCTGTGTAGAGTTGGTAGTTGGTGTTAGTTGATCATGACCACCTTCACAGCCTGCGAAGCAGTGCCTTGATGTAGTTTAGTCCTGTTGACAGAAATGAGGCTGTACTGACCATGCGAAATACTGAATGGAACAGTAAAATTTTCACAGAGACAGGTGAAATATTTCCCAAGGTCTAATTCCACCAAGTTCCATATAAAGGGGAAAAGAAAAAAGCCCTAAGTTAAAATTCTGTTTGCCTCCAAGGGAAAGACTCCAACTACCCAGAGCTTACCTTGGTTGGCTACATTTGTGAGCAACAGATTATTGACAAATTAAGACAAAAACAACCAAGAGAAAGGATACAATAGATCTATGGCAATGAATATTCCAGAAATTTGCAAGATGGATCTGTCTAATTTAAATTGCCATTTTCTTTAGGATTCATAGTAAGTCCTCAAACACAGAGCTTTTTATCTTGCATTTTAACTCTGGGTACATCACTTTTCTGCAATTCTACAACACATTTTTTTTCCAAAAGGATTTAAATTGCTGCAGTTACATGAGTTTGAAAAATATGGCATACAGAACCATATGCCTTTTTCTAAAATGGTCTTTGTTTCTGTTTTTTACTTCACTTGAACATCATGAAAATCCACAAGCAGCCCTGCAGAGAAGGACTTCGGGATTCTGCTGGATGAAAAGCTGGACATAAGCCTTAGCAGTTGACATTCTGTGCCAGGGTGAGGATTGATGTGGAGTGTGGTTTAAAAGCCTAACACTGAAAAATTATTATTTTCAGTTTATTTATGAAAACATACAGATAATCAACTGCTTTAGAGCTGTGAATTCAAACTCAGCAGAGCAAGAGAGAATATAATTTCAGTGCCTTTGATGTTATTTGCAGCCCTTTAAGCATCTTCCCAAGGTGACCAGCAGCCCTGGATCCCTCACACCCCCTTGTCCTTCCTGTCTGTGTGCCTGGAGGACTTCTGGGGTTACATTCCCCAAGACTCTTTGCTGTGCAATAATTAGATTTTCTCCATCATTCTTTATCATAGTTTGGGGGAGAGCTGGCCATTCCCAGAACCTGCCCCCAGGAAGGACTTCTGGGGAGCAGGAGTAGCTAGTCCTGCAGTGAAGGCATGGCCAAAGGATTTTCAGAAGCAAACAAGCCAAGAGATGGCCATCTGAGCTGTCAATTAATGTAAGCTCCAGCTGGTCATAAAATCATAGGATCCTTAAGGTTGCAAAAGAGCTCCAAGATCATCCAGGCCAGCCTTCAACCAAATACCATTATGCTCACTAAACTACTTTGTGAAGTGCCATGTCTACTCATTTTTGGAACACTTCCAGGGATGGTAACTCAGCCATTTCCCTGGAGAGCCTGTTTAAATGCTTAACCACTCTTTCAAGTGAAGAATTTTTTTGTAACATTCAACTCCCCCAGAGCAGTTTTCACAGTACTCAAAATATTCTAAAATGCAATATTAAAAAACAACAACAACAACAACAACAACAACAACAACAAAAAAGCCAACAATACATGACAATCTTGAATATTCATCATGGAAGATCAGCAGCACAAGTTTTGGACACCCAGCATAAGGAAGGAGCAGACAGTTTGCTGTCTCATGATGCACAGGCTGTTTTCCCCTGTTTGTAGCACAAAATCTGGTGTTTGCTGTGAGGAGGATGTGTGGGCTCCCCTTGCCAGCATAACCTTTCTACCCCTTTTTAACTAAGCTTGAAAGGCTAGGGATTGTATGTGAGGAATGAGAAAATAAACTAGTCAGGTTTGAATTAATAACTTTTTCCTTTTCTAAATTCACATTTGACAGCAAAGCTAGGAGCCCTGGCATGGGCAGTGGCTTTTCAAGGGGCTGGAGCTTCTCCTACCCTTGTCCTCTCCAAGGCATCACAGTGTCTCCCAGGGCAGGCTGCAAATTGGCAGGCCTGCCAGAGTTCATCTTTTCCTTTTTGTCCCCAGAGCACCTCACCTTGTAGCCATGGCAACTTGCTGCCAGGAGCAGGCAGCATCCCTTCATGAGCTGCAGCATCTCTTCATGGTCCACAGCATCACTTCATGAGCTGCAGCATCCCCTCCTGGGTCACAGTATCTCTTCATGGGCTGCTCCCACATCTGCACCAGGGCTATGGAGCTGAAGATGCTGGACAAGACTCCATGTTAAATTTGAGCAAGAATATGAGTCTGTTGTCTTTGGGAAGGCCATTACCAGCATTTGAGTTTGCTTCTGTCACAAATAGCCCTGTACCCACAGTGCACATTCTGTCTCAAAAAGAATTTCAATTGAGATGTGCATTCTGGGGTGGAAAAGGAATTGGGTTCTTTTCCAGCAGCAAGGTTAAAGGTGTTAAAGAGATGGAGTAACAGCCTGGGATTTTTTCCTATGTTTCTTGTTGTTGTTTGTTATTACAGACATTTGTTATACCCTGCACTAGTTGGGTTGTCCTTTAAGATACCTTCTCACTACAGCAGCACTCTCCCTTAGTGAAAATTTCTTAATGAAAACCTTTGCTTAAGGTTTCCAATACGTTGCTCTTTATTTACACAGCAGTCCAAACCCCTTCCTTTCATTGCCTTGAAGCATCATCCTCCTGAGGGCCTGAGGAAAAAGAGGAGGTAAGAGAAGAGCAAACCCTCACACTCTTGATTCTGACAGCACCTTCTCAGGGCTGCGAGAGGAGCAGGGGGCAACTCCCTCGAGGAACCATGCTGAGGTGATGAGTGGAAACCATGGGCACATTCTGACTGGAGCCAGCATTAGAGCAGCCTAGTGTGAGGCATGGCTCCATCCTTGCTGTCACCTCCTGCAGTTCATGTCCTGCTGCCCAAAAGCATTGCTGTAAGCAGGAGCTGCAGCTCCACAAGTCTCCACATTGATCCCTGTGGAATCATTCCTGCTTTGCTGGAAGAGGCAATGCCATGCCTGCAGAACAATGTGTTCCAAAAGCCAGCAAAAAGGCTACACAGGAGTCTCAGATCTGTATTGCTCATAGTCTGCAGTGCTGATGTTTCTGTGTGCCCAAGTAGCCACCCCTGAGTTTCACACCAAGTGTTGTTTCTCATATAGTGATATCCCTGGAAAAGTCCAAATCTCCAGATTCACACATGAATTATGACCGTAGAGACTGGGAGACTGGACTGGCAGGAAAGAGATGACACTGTGATGACACTTGTAAAAAGAGAACAATCCATAGGGTTATATTATTCCAAAGAGAGGAATCTGTTGGCAGATTACCAGTGCCACCTCACAGTAACTTCTGCCTTCTGGCTCTGCACAGATCTCTTTAACCTTGTGAAGGTGCACCAATGATTCAAAGAATCCCAGACTAGAGGCCGTTGACAACACTTTCTTGCTTCAGCCCTTGGAAGCATTTGGCTCAAGTATCAGCTTGATTTGGAACTCGGAGACATCTCGTGGGAGATGAGAACAGCAGGCTGTGAATACCTGAGGAGGCTCACGAGCCACCTCTCGCCTGGCTGGCCAGCAGATCCCAGTGACCAGGACCAGGGCTGCTACAGCAGTCCAAAACACACACTGCCACTGCACTGTGAACAGGAGTGTATCTTCTTCTGTGCTCTCCTCAGTCTCATGGAGCAGGCGAATCATCTCCTGACGCAGAAACAACTCCCGCTCCAGCATCTTTTTGGCTATGCCCACATCTCTCGGGTGATCCTTCAGGACAGGCTGAACCGCCAGCAGAAGCAGAAACAGTGTCGTTAGCAAGGACATGGCCTGAAGGAGGTGAGAGGAAAGGGGGCTCATGAGGTCTGGGTGGGAGGGAGTAGGGAGCTGAGGGCACCCAGCATATCCCAAAAGTCTCTCTGGGCACTCAGCTCTCCCTCTGGGTTAGAAATGCATCTGGTCCCCCATCCAGCCCAGCCTTCCTCCCGCATGTCTACTTGCCAGCTGCCCAAGTCCAGCAGCAGTGGGGCTGAGGCTGCCTGTGGATGCTCCTGGTGGCAGGTCCCATTGTGCACCATCCTCAGTGATGTCACAACCACCAGAGCCTCCTCTCCTGGCTGGCAAGCGGGTGATGGCCCTGGTGAGAGCTCCCATTGTGAGCTGTCCCCAGTGATGTCACAGCCACCATAGTGACACCACCCAGCCAGAAGCCCCAGCCTTCGTCCCACCCCGTTCAGTGGGTCCTGGGCATCATCACACCAAGTGCAAACCCACCTGAGGAATGAGCTGCCAGGGGCTCTCTGCACAAAGTGGGCAGACCCCCCCCAAAGCTGTAACAGGAACAAAATGCCAATTGGCTCCCTGGTGCAAGTGTAAAAGAACACTTTTACACCACTATACCATGTCCCCAAGTGCCACATGTCTTTTAAATTCCTCCAGGGATGGTGACTCCATCTCTTCCCTGAACAGCCTGTTCTTCAGTGCTTCACAACCTTTTTGGGGAAGAAATTTTTCCTTGTATCCAACTTAAACCTCTCCTGGTGCAACTTGAGGCTGTTTCCTTGTCCTATCACTTGCTACCTAGGAGAAGAGACCAACCCCTACCTGGTTACAACCTTCTGGCTGGACTTAAAAGCAGATCCTTTAATTAGATTTGGCAGGGAAAGAGGATATACTTCCAAGTGTCAGAGGGGAGCCAGGAAACACCAACACTTTAGGAGGCAGCAGGGAAATACCTGTAAATAGGTGTATTTACAGAACTGGTCTGGGAAGGAGGTGTGTGTGTGCTGTGCTCTGTATTAAGGAATGGATTGATTGTGAAGATTGCATCTGAGAAACTGCCACAAACAGGTTGAGAGCCTGTGGGCACAAATCAAAGACCAGACCAACAGAGGGCACCTTATGCTTGGGGTCTGCTACAGGGCTCTGACCTGGGGGCCCTGTTGGTGAGTTCTCTCATTTCAGCTACTGAAGTATCTTGCTCCCAAGCTCTCACCCTGATGGGGGTGTCAGTCCTCTGGGCTGTCTGCTGGAAGAGCAGCACAGCTGGCTGAGAGCAATCCCAGAGTCTCCTGGGGAGCATCAAGGACAACTTGTTGGTCCAGGTGCTGGTGCAGCCAGAGGAGAAGTGTTACTGGACCTGGTGCTCACACACACAAATAAGCTCCTCAGAAGTTAAGAGAGGAGCAGCCTGGGCTGTAGTGACTGTGCCCTGGGGGTGTTTGTGGTCCTGAGGAACATGGGCCTGGTGAGGAGCAGAGGCAGGACCCTGAATTTGGAAGAAAGAACTTTCAGCTGTTTAAAGAACTAGCATATGAGCAGTGGGCAGATTGAAACTGTTTTGTAGCCCTGTGCTTTTGAGAGAAACTAAAGGCAGGATTTGAGTAGAATATGAGATGCTTACTTCAGTGAAGCTTTCTTGCTTTTCAGGCTTCCTTTATACCTGTTATAGCAGTTCTGTTATTTGCTTTCTCTCCACAGATGAGATTCAGATTGAACATTATGAGTTTACAGAGGTGAGGCAGACATCCCTGCTGCTCTTCAGGCTTTCTGATAAATCTGAAAGCAATATATCCTGCATGATATGTAATTGTGTTGAAAACTGCTTAGCTGCAAATGTCTGCTCTGCTAGTTTTTGGAGTGACCCTGAGTAACAATGGGCTAAAGTCATCTACAGTGAAATTTCACAGATTATGAAGAAAAAGTATGATGGGTTAATTTTCCCTGAAAACCTTTGATAAAAATATTACAATAAATTAATTTATTTCATAGGAAGCGATTCTGTATTCTTGTTTTTTCTAGAAGTCAGGAAATTTCCTTTCCCTTCCCACCACCAGTTTTTACCCCTTTCTGTTGCTTTCGGGTAGTATCCTGAGAAAAATACTTTATTCCCTTTCCATGTAGTTTTTGGATAAAAAACAGTTTCTAGAATACAATGGCAAGGTCAGTTCAGATTCTGTCTGCTCTCAAATAACATATCCCTGACATTAGAGAAGGGGTAGACACAAGCATGTAATGAAATCACTTTGCCCTAAATTACAAATGTCTCTTTAAAAAAAATTTTGTGAGTCTAGAATAACAATGCTCCCAGCTGGTGAAATGTCACTGATTTTATTTTCGTTTTATCAGATTGTGGAAAGATCCCTTCAGTAATTATATTTTTCCTGAAAGTACTTAAATAACATTTTTCTCAATGATTTTTTGGAGTTCTTTGCCTCCTCTTCCCCACTGTATTATACAACAAACAGATGAGTAATTGTGTAATATAATTTTGATGAAACCATGCTAGAGGTAAGACACTTAGAAATATTTTTGCCATTTTATCTATTGCATTTGCTGTTGTTCTCAAAAATTTCAAATTAAAAACAAACCCATGGCCAGTTTTATATGAAATTTTAGAATAAAATGCATTCCTACACAAATTAACATAATGTCTGCTGTCTCTTAATTAAAAATAATTATCTTCAGAATGTACAACGACCTTTCTGCAGAGCATCCTCTGCACTGCCCTGTTGAAATATTATTCATGTGGCAAACAGCTTCCATGATAGCAATTCTTGCATGGATTTGTTTCCAAGGAACATAGTCTGTAAATGCTCTTAGAGGTAAGAGGGAAGACATGAAGGAACCAGTGTCCAGTATCAGAGAGACCTGATTAATCACTGCAGCCCTGGAGTCACCCTATGCTGAGCCCAGAAAATGGTCACCAAGATGATTAAAAGGATGGAGCAAATGATCACAGAATTCTGGAATGAGTTGGATTTGAAGGGACCTTAAAGATCATCTCATTCCAATGCCCCTGCCATGGGCAGGGATACCTTCCACTAGACCAGGCTGCTCAGAGCCCCACCCTGGTCTTGATGCACAAGGAAAAGCCAACTAGGCAGAGTTTTTCCAGCCTGAAGAAAAGAAAGGAATGATCAATTCAAATGTATCTATGAGCACCCACTAGAAAACACAGCCAGGCTCTCCATTCATGTGAATGTGGAAAGAACAAGAAGAAACAGAAAGAAATTGGAGCAAGGAAAACTCCAATCAGATATAAAGAGAAAAATTCTTCATCATGAGACCCAACCAGCACTGTTACAAACATCCCAGAGGAGTTCTGGAACCTCTTCGGAGATGTAACTGCTTTAAGCAGGAGGAGGACCAGATGACCTACATTATTCAGTTTTTCTAAAAAAAAAAATCCATCACTACCTGATATCTAGGATAGCAGTGACATCCGTATTAAAGAGCTCTGAGAACAACTTGTAAAGGCACAGATGTGCTTCAAAAATTTGAAACACTGGGAAAAGAAAGCTTGAAGAAGAAAATTTGCATACAAGACAAGATTAGAAAGAAAGAATAGTGGGCCATTTTAAAGGCACTGTTTAATTCTGGCAATAGCAGCCCCGACACCCTGCTGACTAAACTGTATTTAGCCTTGATGAGGCAGTGACACTGAGCATAAAGCAGGAAGGACCAGCTCTTAAGGTTCTGGCAGCTCTCAGATTTCCTAGGGGTTTAAAAACACTCAACACTTCCAGGTAGAAGTGGCAGATTTTAACAAGGCAGAGGAAGAGCCCAGTAAGCAAATAACCTGAGCAAGTTACTCTTGCCTTTCACTATGTTCTTTCTCTTAGTGCTTCTTTTAAATATTATTCATTACTTTTCTAATTTCTCTTGCCTATTAATTTCTCTAATGCTTCAACCAATCACATACATCCATTTCTTTTGGGATGTTACACATGGGTCTGTGAGACGACAAGAAATACACATGGTACTTGTGCTGATTTCAGGATTCTTCTGGCAGTATCCATCTTCTCTCTTCCCTTTGCTGCTGCATGGAGTGTAAAGAAATATCTGATTATATTCTTTGTGTTTAGGTACAGCTCTTAAGTCAATTCAACTGAATAATCAAATAGAATTGAGGTATTTCTGTTTCTTTCGTGATGCTTTGGGATTAGAGCTGTGGTGACATTTCTTATAGATACAGTAGACACCATCCGTGTCTGTACATGGAATCTGAGATAATATACCTTAAAGACAAGGAGATTCTAAACAGATTTCTAAAAGATAGATTCTAAACAGATTTAAAAAGATAGCTGATTTCTTGGTAACCTTGGCTACAACAATGGAAAAAATATGCTGTTTACTGTTAGGCTTTCTGGGCAACACAAAATAGAAGAAAGTTGGTCGATGCTGAAGATAAGGAAGTTGAGTTTATCAATGCTCTGGGTTCTTCTAGTGCTCTTGGAAAAAGTGGAACATCTGAATGAACAAGACCAGACTGTATCTGCCACTACTAATTGCACATCTAACCTACAAGGGAAGTCAGTGCAAATTTTCAGCTTCACATGCAAAGTCCAGTGTGATCCATTCCTCCTATTTTTGGATGAAGAATTCATGTTATCAGGAGGTTGCAATCTTGTTACAATTGCTGTGATTCCATGGGAAGCCATGCAATGACCAAATGAGCAGAATCATAATCCATTGAGATGAAAACTCATTAGTTAACATTGAAAGATCAAATATGTATTCCTCTTTCCACTATAAACTCTTCCTACAGGATACAGAAATCTGTAAATTTAATTTGCAAATACTTCAGACATAATATTGGGTCACAAAGTACTAGTAAAGGCAACAATATGTTCCACATATTAATGCGAGTTTTCTTGAAGCAAACTTCAGATGAAAAATCTGGTGAGTAGTGTTGAAAAAACCACCCATCTTTGATAACCTCATCTGAGAGTAGAGAGGGAGCAGAGCACCCATGAATCTCACCCAGGTCTCTGGCAATATTTGCCTGGTGAGCCTCATCATAGGGCACTTGGGTCTTCCTAATTTTACAAGAGCAACAGACTGCTTTTCTCACTCTGAGGTTGATGGAGCACTAGGACATTTTCAGTACTCAGAAACAATTCTGGTTTACTGCCCAAACTTCACATAAATCATTAACTGTTACTGAAACAATCAATTCATACATTCACAAAAGCTCTTTGGAATAATAATATATGTGTGTTAAGAAGCAACTGTGCCATCCTTCCCTTTCATTCAAACCTATTCATCAGGCTTTGTTTCAGGGAAGAGATGGCAAATGTAAACAGGAGGGACTCAAGTTTTTCAGGGTATATGCTCTATAAAATTAATTCTTCTAATATGGGTAAGATTTCCTTTGGGGGAGGAGAAATAAATGTGCAGAACAGCATATCAACAAATACCAGGGGAGATTTAATCAGCCTGAGAAAGGCGAAGAGCAACAAATTTGTGTCGATGCTGAAATTTTCTTGGAATCTCAAAACTCACAATGGTGCTGAGAAACTTCAGGAACAGCTCAGTGAAAGAGCAATGTCAAATCCACAGCTACAGCCTCAATTTACAATCTGAAGATTGAGTACAGCCATCCTATTTTACTGACCAGGTAGAGGATATTGCTATCTGCAGATTGCTAACACAGTAGCATCAGGGCAATTTTTGACAGTTCTTTTCAATTCAGATGATTACCCAAGTTACCCAAGTTAGAGCAGTGAGCAGAAGTTACCAGCCAATGCAGTTTTAACAGTTTAACCCAAATCCATATTATCTGGAACAAGATGTTTCCATTTGGCCACAGGTGCTTCAAGTGAGTCAGTAGGTACAGCTGTTTCTTCCAACACCCACATACTTCACAAAATTTAGATAATCATTTGCAGATTTGCCCCATCCTATTCCTTCCACATTAAATAGCTTATTGGATTAATTACACCACAGATCTGTCTGACAAAGCCACTAGCTTGAGGAACTTAGCTCCTTTTTCCCAATTTGAATGTTTGAATGCAATTTCTTATTTATTTCTGCATTTATTAAATATGTTTTGCAGAAAAATAATCACAGCAGAACCCAAAGTGTTTTGGAAGGATTTTAGAGGGCTAGAGAAAAAGAAGTATCTGGAAAGGTGGTCAGTTTGAAAACAGATCAAACCTCCACAGGCTATGAAATAGAAAAAGATAAAGACAGCATATGCTGGAAGCAGTCATTGATGAACTGCACTTGGCCAAAAGAGCACTTGAAGAAATAGCAAGATGAGGAAAAAAAGAGCCAGATACCTTTTTTCCCCTCTGTATTGCTATTACAGTGAATCATTAAGGTCTCTTAAGACACACTTTAAAACCTTATTAAACAGGTTTTGGGTGCTCTAGTTAATGCAAGTTGGCTCTCTGTTCGAATGACAGTAGCTTAAGGAGTTCTTAAGAGACTCCTTCAGCAACCGGAAAGAATGAGTTTTATCACAAAAAGAGATCAAATACATTGCAGAAACTGAACAAAAGAACTGTTTGTAGGAGAGGAGTCACAAGAACTGAATTGTTCCTTTAAAAAGCAATCAGGAGTTGGTTTATCAAGAGTTTAAAAAAATGAACAAAGAACAGTTTTAGAGGTTTAATTAAAAATGATCTTTTATAAAAAATGATTTTAGTAACAGTCTCACTGCTTTCATATCATTGCTATTATTAGCACATTGCTGGAAAAGTAACCATGTTCAGTGGTTCACTACAGCATGCTGGCTTCACAGAATATGTTATGAAGAAAATGTGCTTAAATAGCAATGCATTGCTTAAATAAGATGTAAACATTAGCTGCAGAGAATAATATAGAGTTGCAGTTACTTAAAGAATTAATTAGAACTTTCAACTGTTGGGTTCTTTAGCATCGGAGCAACTAGGAAATAGATTCAGTAAAATCAGAGTTGTGATGATATGGGCACTAGTTTCAAGAGATCAAAATAGGAGACAATATTCTATGGATGATTCTGCTCTTATTTGCAAATGTGTTGGTTTTGCTTAGCCCAGAATATGTATGTATAAACACCCAGGTGGATTTGTTTTGTTCTGCAGAACTATATGTTGGAATATATCTAGAAGCAAGTAAAAAATACATATAGATGTGTGTGTACATATGTATGTTTAGTTTTATGTTTCAAGCAGCCTTGTTGTTAAGTTGGTGGTATCTTCAGGTTCAGGTGGATAATGATGACTGTAAGAGATGCAAAGTTGCTTCTCGAGAGAGAAACCTGGGGATTACAAACTATGTGGAATATTTCAGGATGACTCATAAGGCAGCAAGAAAAGACTCACAGTTTGGAAAATAATTTAAACTTGTTTAGAGATTAACATCTCATATTCCATTACACGGGAAATGTTTACAGCGTGCTTTTCCAATTGATGGCTGTATACATTGTCTAATCTACTTTTCACAGTATGGGAAATTGGAAGGAACTAAAATGAAGTAAAAATCAAAAAGAGTGCAAGGTCTAGTCAGGAGATACTGAGGTCTATTACATATAGGTCTGATGCATTTATATTTTTTTCCCAAAAATGTAACTGAAGAAGTGGTAAGCAAGTCCAGTTCTACTGCATGCTACATCATGGTAAAACCATCTCTTTCCACTGAGCCATGTATTGTGACTTGTAGGGAAATTTACTTTTGTTACCTTTGGACCACCTTAAAGTTGATATACTTCAGGTTATATATGTTAGTAGTGCATTCCAGGTCTGGAAAATGTGTTTAACCGAGCTTGTTTCACTAAAGAGAGTGGAGTTTGGCATAGCAGAGCTCTGGAGGTCCTCATCCTGCGACACAAGTGGATCTCAGCAAGTGAGTGCAATCAAGGGAAGATATGGCTGGCACTGCTGGGGCTGCTCTTGGCATCCCTCTGGCAACCCACAGGTGGGTTTAGTTTCCCTGAAGCACAGAATCAGTCTACAAGGAGCCTTCAAATCAAAACCTTTTATGGTGATACAAAACCTCAGTTGTTTTGGTGAGCTCAGATAACTGGCCTCAGGACATTTAGATTCTGGGGACTTGAATATGCTGTTTGTCTTTGCTCTTCCTTGGTTAATTTTGGCACAGAATGCAAGAGAAGCCTTGTCAGTGGAATCCTGGGATGATTCTCAATTTTGAATGATGGTTTTCCTTCGTCTTAATCCCACATGGAAGTAGTGATGCTGGTCCTGGTGAATTTAATGGCAAGAATTCCACTGACTTCAGCAGGGACACAGCTTCTCAGAGAGACCATGCCCTTCCACCAGTAAGCAGCTAAGAATTCAGAGGTAGGTCATAAAAATATATAGAAAGGAGGTTACTTTCCCAGAAAAGAATCACTGAAATAGTTTTGAAAATGATTTTTCCAACACTAATAAAGAAAATGTAATAGAGCATTTTATGCTCCTATCCTTAGGCTGTGCCTTATACCATGATCAATATAAAAGAAAACTCTATTTCCTTGATTACCTATTCAAGCAGAAAATGAGTTCTGTTACCTGAAAATTTAGAGGTTTCCCGAGTAATTGGATAGCCTTTGTACATCTTCAATTTTTGATGTTATTGGGTAGTTTATGGTATTTACTAAGATGTTTTAGTCTAATCATTTTTTTGACAGGTTAAAATATCACTATTACAGTGGGAACATTCTCCTGACAGCGGAAACCATTTAACAAATTAGATGCTGAATGCAATTTGCTGGTCAGTGATGCAGAATATACAATGCATGTGCAAGAAATAGTTTAAATATCAACTAGAAACTAAGGATGTAAATTACACAAAAAGGATCCTGCATTGTGGTGGTGATTTCTCCTTCTTCTAAGAGTGCAGAAGAAACTGGCAGAAATAATTTGAGCAAATAAATTGTATAGAAATCTGTCTGCTCCAGAATTACAGGCTCTTCTTTCAGTGCTGAGCACACTTTAAAGAAATGGAGTTGAAGATTTGGAGGAGAGTGGATTAACCAGCAGTATTCATCAGTTCTCTCTGGTACTCATACAGTAGTCATCAGCCTTGAGGGGTGTCTGCCAAAGACAGGCTGGTACCTTTCAAAGGGTTCCTAGGGAAGATCTGCCACCTTGGCTTGCAAGAGTGTCCTTGAGGCACCTCAGCCCTGGTGTGGGTCCTGTTGGGATTTGTGACAAATGGTGGCAAGCAGAGATCTCCCAGTTCCTGCACCTGCTGAAGTTTCAGCAGAGTTGAGGTTTAACTTCAGCCAGCACATCCCCACTTGCTCACTCTTTCTTCCCCTCAAGAGCTGGATGAAGAGAGGATCAGAAGGATAATAGAGATAAAATCCATGGGTTCAGATAAAGACAGTTTGATAGGGAAAGCAGAAGACAGCCACACAAGCAAAGCAAAACAAGGAGTTAATTCACTGCTTCCCCTGGGCTGGCAGATGTTCAGCCATCCCCAGCAAAGCAGGGCCCCATCACACATAACAGTGACTTGGAAAGACAAATACTGTCACTCTGAATGTCTCCTTCTTCCCCAGTTTTATGTGCTGAGCAGGAGGCCACATGGTCTGGAATGTCCTGTGGTCATTTGGGGTCAGCTGTACTGGCTGTGTCACTTCCCAAATCCTTGTTGCACCCCCAGCCTCCTCGCTGGTGGGGTGAGGAGCAGAAAAGGTCTCAACACTGGAAGAACTGCTCCGTGGTACTGAAAACTGAATTATCTACACTGTTTCCAGCACAGATCCAAAACACAGCCCCATACCAGCTACTATGAGGAAAACTAACTCCACCCTAGACCAAACCAGCACATTCTCCACTTCTTATCCCTCTGCATGCAATTGCATGAAATCATTGTCTATCGGTGAAGTAAAGAAGTGGGGTGGGTTGTGCAGAAGCTCAAACATCTTCTCTAAAATTAAACAAGCTGGGACTATATGGTAAATTCTAAATATATTTGAACAGTAAATGCCTGTGGGGCTCTTTTGAAGTGTGTTCAGTGTCCACTAGATTGAAAGGTTGCCAGGAACAATTTTATATCCATATATATTATTATCTTTGGAATAAATTTGAGGATGCCTCAGGTAGGATTGGGGGAGACAGGAGGAGTAAAGACAGTTTCATGTTCTAGTTTATGCACAGAATCACCAAAAAGAAAAGCAACCTGGTGAATTTCTGTGCTTTTCATCCTCATATTTCTCCCCTAATCCATTTCTGATATCTTCAGGCATCAGGCTCTGGTGTTGTCTTCTTGGCAATTTCCCCCTAACCCTAGACTGGATGTATTTTATCTTGTTTCTTTTGACTGTGTCTTCATATATGCACAATTCTGGGGTTTTTCCCCCTCTAAGTCTCTCAAAAGAGGTGTATTAGGCAGATGGTTTTAGTTTGCATGCTAAAAAGATTTCATCTGTATAGAATAATCAAATAGAGTCATTATTTTGTGAGTAAAATTTGTTCAGGCATGGGCCTCTATTGAGAAACCTGTTCTATTCTTTCCTAATTCCTACCATCACTATTACTACATCTCTTCACAATGCTGCCCAGGCAGAGATTGACAAAATAGGAAATTAATTAGTGAAATGTCTCTAATATTAATTATTTTTTGGCTATTCAAGATAAGATAGCTTTGAGAGATAAGTAGGAACACTGTTTGCAATTTACTGCAGCCAGCATTTCTTGTTTCTGACACCTTTTTTATTACATTCGTGACTGGTGCAGCAGAAGTAAGTGACTGCAGCCTCTGCTGTGTTCAGTATTCACAATCCTGTGGATTCTGTGAATATCCTTTCCTGACTTTCTTCCTGCCTCTTTGTTTCATATGAGGATCCCTCAGAGCTTTGCTCTTCATCTTGTACATGAGGAGAGTGCCAGAAAGAGATTAAGGTTAAAATGTCAGGTTTCTCTCATTTTTAGGTGTTGATTTTATGTGCCCAGGCCCTGATCCTTTCAAGTGCACTCTGAATTATTGGACTCTCAGATGGAAGCTGCCCTTTGAAAACCCACTATTGTTGCTTCTTGCTTTCCACATCCTTCTTGTTAAAAATCTCTTTAAGCTGATGGGTGTGCTAGTTGTTTTCCATTTAGCAGAAAGTGGGAACAATGGTGAGCCCCTTTGTTTAACAATAATTGGAACATGGGAAGCTACTTCAGAGACCACTCTGAGTGCAAGTAAAAGCTGGAAGTGTTGATCTCCTTGTGGGTGGGTGGGTGATCAAAATAAGCAAGGGAAGAGTCAGCTAACTAGAAGAGGAATGCTTCTAATATGAACTTGAGAGAAGAACAATAATTGCTTGGAGTTTTTTGTAAAGAATATTTCTGGAAGAATAATATGAACTTCCGAATTATTATTTCCCTGACCAGAGAACAAGTGGATTTCATGTATTCTGCAAATGAACAATCAGAGAGAGATGACTGCAGACCCCACATAGTATAGAAGCATGGGCTTGGAACAGAGCTAGACCATAAACACTCACCAAAAAATGGTTTAATGAGCACTTGGATTAAAACTGTGGTAGATTGGAATTGAGCTCACCAGGACAGTCCTCACTTACATACTATATATCTTCTGTTTGCTTTAGCAAAGTAATAGGTGACATGTTATCTTCTAATACATTGGCAGCATATTTTCTCTAATCTTCTATTAAATTTAAAGCCTATTTGCGTTGAGGACTTTACCTAAATTCCTAGTGATTCTGGAAAAAAAGCCACCCTTCTCTCCCTCCCTCTCCTGTTGCTGGGATAGCTTCCTGCAAAGCTCCCTAGCTAAAGTTGCTTCTCCTGGATCAGGGGAGCTCCAGAGCCAGTATGAGAGACAGGGAAGGACCATGTGGTCCTGAGAAGGCAAGAGACTGATGCTGCTGGTGATGGTAGTGAACTGTCAGACAGGAGATGTCCAAGCCAACCTCTGCCAGTAGCTGCTGCCATTGAAGACGTTAGTTTTGAGAGAAAATTGAACTAAGCTTGCTGCAAAATGAGATCTGATTTAGAAAACTGTACATTGAAAAGATATGTGGTTAGAGTTACCAGGTTCTTTTTCTACTTCTTTGTGGTGACACTGAAAAGAGAAACAGCAGTTTCACCACTGTGGTCTTTGTGGTGGCAAGTTGTTTTAAAGTGTCTGCAAAGATCAAAGAATAAAGTTCAGTTGCTTCAGTTGTTGTAAAAACTTTGGAAACCTCTCAACACTTCAGGGCCTTTGTAACTCACTCACTCTTGTTCTGCTGGCTTCATCTTCTGCATTTGAACTTTGCTTTGCTAGTTAGGTTTGGGTTATCTGCTGTGGACAGAAAACGTATTTCAGCTTACTTGAGTATACTCCTTGTCTTGTAAGAGAGACTGAATTCAGGACAGGTGTTCTGGATGTTTGTTAAAGACCTATTGAAGAGCAGTGGGTGTGACCAATTACATTTCACCCCCACACCAAAGCCACTTCATTAGTCATTGCTTTAAGCCAGCAGGCTTTATCTGTCTTGCCCAACTATTCTCTCCCCTCCCTTTGCCTACTTTCTGGCAAACTCGTTGCAAACAGAGGAGGCAACAATCATTTGCAAGTTTAGGTGGAGCATGAACAGGTGTATGACATTAGCTGTTACCTTCTGGAATGGCATGGTTGACATTTTGGATCACCTGCCAGGTGTCTGTAAGGTTGGTAATTCTCTCTGCTGATTCTTTGTGGCTTTATGGAAAGAGCAGCCTTCTCCAAGGAGTCCTCCACTATAATGCATGGTTTTGGGTTTTATTCCTAAACTTGTCTAGTAGACTAAACATAACTGGATTAAATGAAGGGGAACAGCTAAGACCCTCCTCAAATGACAGTTTTGACTAGTGTAACTGTAGGGTAGATGGGAGATGAATCCATAGTCTTTAGTCCTGCAGTGTATAGGGAGGAATTCCTTGAGGGATAAAGAAGCAGGTTGGGGCCCTGGTGGGCATATGGCACAAGTGAAAAGGAGGAGAAGGAAATGAATATTTATTTTCAGGACAGCAAGAAACAAAATTCTTCCCCATGACCTGACCATGGTTGTGTATTGGCAGTAAACAGCTCATGTTTGAAATGTTTTTATGAAAGGGCTTAGTTTCTGTCATCTCTATGCACCAACCAACTTCTCTGGAAGCAGAAGGGCTGGAGAAACAAGGTCTATTTTTGGTTTTGGGGAAGCAGAGTTGCCTCCTTCATAACACCAGCCAGTGAGCTAGGATCTCAGAAGAAAAGCAGTATTTATTTGTAATAGTTCATTATACTGTTTAATTGCTACTTCAGTTCCAATGTGTCTACATACAGGTTCTACTCTAGCAGTTCAAGGCCAAGGGGTCCAAGGGCAGATAGAGGAATCTGCTGTAAAGCCATGAGCCATGGCTGGAAGCTGTATCTAGAAAGACTTCAAAGAGGGCAGAAGGGAGTTTGAGCTGTGGCAGTGCAGGAAATCCTTTGGACCCAAGAGACCAAGCCTCCTATTTGGTAATATCCTATCCTGTATGTGTGATATGGAGACTGCTGGTTTTCTCATGTGTGATTTATATAGATGCTTTAGATACATGTTGAGTCTCTGGAAACCTGAGGTTTCTGTGTTTAAAAACCAGCTTGAAATCAAAATGACCTACGTTGAACGTGTATTTGATGAGGTAAATTAGAGGAAGAGAAAGTTCTCTCTCACACAGAATCAATAAATACAAGTTCCACAGTCTCAACCAGTGACTTTCAGCCTTTAATTTTAGTTGTCTCCTGCCAAGACTGTAACTAATTGAAAAGACAATAAAATACTACAGGAATCTTCAATCCCAATGAATGTTGCAATAATTTAATATTAAAGAATTCAAAAATTTAGTTGTTTTCTTCTGTGTGGTACTGGGGTAGAAGCTATGGTAGCAAAGCAAGGTATTCACCCACTGGGTACTCACAGGTGATGAAGAGAATATACCTTTGCCCAAGATAACACAGGCATGGGTAGTTTCCTTCAAAATCTTTTAGGCATAATTGTGTTACTTATTTCTGCAAATTTAATATTGCATCCTTCTTTTCCTTAAAATCTACATCATTTTATGGATGTGTGAGATAAATGTGGAGCTTTTTTACAGCTTTCAGCAAGTGTCCTTCAGGAGAATGCCATAGCAGTTTAATGAGGTATGTAAGAACCTGTGACCACTGATGAACATTGTCCAAGAAGATTCTCTCTGCAGTTCTGCTCTGGCCCTGCTTCTTCATTCCTCCTTCAGAGTGATCCTTTTACTGTAACACCTCTGAAACTTGTGAGAGGTGGTAAAAATATTCTTAGTTAAGCGAATCCTCAAGTTAAGCCACTCTTCAAATTGCTTCTACAGCGTGAATTTGCTGGACAGCCAAGTCGGGATTGTGAGACCTGGGGTGCTAAATACAGTGGGAGTGCTGAGAAGAAAACTTAGTGCTTTTCTGGGAATTATATGGACAGTGCAGAATGGACATGGTGTGTCCTGTGGTCCCAGGAGCTGCTCAGCCTTCAGTAATTTTACATGATAATGACATAATTTTTTTCTGTCTGAGACAAGACAGTCATCAGGGATGGGCTTGCATTGTCAAGTAGGTAAATTTGCCCATTTTATTCTCTACACCAGCTTTGTCTAAAGGAGCTGCTTTTTGTGTCTATATATAGGAATACTAAAATATAGGAATACTAATGTATTTTCCTTCATGTACTTGCACACCGGGGAGTGTAACATCCTGAACTGCATCTGATTTGGATTATTTTTTTCTTGTGTATTGCCTCAAGACTCCTTGTAACTGCTCCCCTTGTCTGCTAGGCAGGTGGAGCTCCACACAGAAACTGCTGCAGCTAGAGTCTAATCATCCCTTTCTATGCGTGGAAACTCCTATCTTGACACTCCTATCTTGATGACTCCCCTCCAAAAAATCTAAGAGGAAAATTTATTAGTTAAAGGTCTTCCTTTTATATTGTTTTGGGAAATATTAATTTACATTATATATATAAAAGAGAGAGAAGAGAACTTGACTTACTTTTCTTTGTCTGCTGCCAACCTGTTCCTGGTAGTTTATCTGTTACTCTTCATTCCATTTGGTTATCTAACACGTCAAGTCTTCAAAACAATCTAAATTTTCCTTGATTGAAGGGTTTTGTTTATATTACCCAAAATAGCTGTGGCTCCTAACTGAGTGAAGATCTGAACGGAGAGGAAAGATACAATCCACAGGTAACCCCTTCATGCTGCTCCCAAGGCTTTTTTGGGACCCAGGTATTTCGAGTACAAGACTGTACAGTACAGATTGTTTAGGGGCTATGGCAGGATGGGAGGGGAATGCAGCTCTTATATGTGGGGAAAAAAACTAAGGTGTACTTCTATAGTGTTTAGCAGAAATCCTTTACTATCTGTCCCATTGTCCCTGAGGGTGGCAGGGAATGTGACTTTGTCCTTAAACAGACATAAATAGGATTGTATAGACACAGGTCACACACCTTAGAAGAGCTAATCATCAAAAAGCACTGGCATTTAAAGCCCCTGTTGCATACAAAAGGCTTTATCTGTTAAAACGAAAGGAAATTCAAATTAAAGGCAGCAGTGTTTGGACCTGCAAAATAGTAATGAGAGGAGACAAGGAGGCTCAAGGAAAGCACAGAGAGTGAAGGTAGAGACAAATTCGATACTAAGAAAAATTGCACTAGTATAAAGTAATTATAGGAAGGGTTGACTGAGTGAACAATAATATTACCTTGGTCTGGTGCTGGCTGTGCTTGCAGAGAAGTTGTTGATAGCAAAAGGGGCAGAGCTATTTCAGCTCCTAATTCTGACAAGTAGTTTTGGAAAGTTGTGTAGATTTGAAGGTGTTTTGGGGTCTAAAATGCAAGCATGACTAACGTGAGGCTTTACCCAAGCAAATTTGTCTGTCAGCTTCCCTTGAATATATTAGATTAATGCTCTGCAACTAATGAAGGATTTTGAAAGCAATTGCAATGCATAATTGAGAAATGGCTCTTCCTGCCTGTGTTCAATTTTTATGAGGTTTTGTGTTTGGTTTTTTGGGGTTTGGTTTTTTTTTTTTGTTTGTTTGTTTGTTGGGTTTTTTAATACGTTTGTTTGGTTTCAGCTGGGGTAGAGTTATTTTTCTTCATAGCAGCTAGCATGGGCTATGCTTTGAATTTGTGCTGGAAACAGTGTTGATAATTCATGAATGTTTCAGTTTTTGTTGAGAAGTAGTTTTTCATTCTTCAACCTCATGCACAGCCTCAACCTTTCCTGCTTCTCACCCCACCAGTGAGTAGCCTGGGATGCAGGAGAATTTGGGAGGAAGCACAGCAGGGACAGCTGACCCCAGGTGATGAAAGGGATGCTCCAGACCATACAGTGTCATGCTCTGCATATAAAGCTGAGGAAGGAGAAGGAAGGGGCAACATTTGGAGGGATGTGTTTCTTTTCCCCAGTCACCATTATATGTGATGAACACCTGCCTGTCACTGAGAAGTGATGAATGAATTCCTTGTTTTGCTTTGCCTGTTCAACTGTCTTTCTATCAGCCCACAAGTTTTCTCACTTTTACCCTTCTGATTCTCTCCCTGATCCCATGGGGGAGGAGGGAGTGAGCAGCTGGGTGGTGTTGGGATGTGCTAAATCGAATTTTTAGCTGTCAGTGCTGTTTAGCTATTGATTTGGCTCGCTTGCCTGACCATGAATTAGCATTTGGTGCTCATTAGTGGCTGCTTTGTGCCCTGGCTGCTGCTGTAGTGCCAAGGTGGTGATCACCTCCCTCTGCAATGCCTGGGAATGTCCTGGGAATAGCCACAGCAATGCCCCTGGGCTGGCAGGTGATGAGGGCATCAATGCTGTCCCTGTGCTGCTGCTGCACTGGACAGCCTGGAACTCCAGAGTGAGCTCAAGTTGAAGGGTTGGTGACCCGTGGATGAGTCCACATGGGAGCAGGACACTCCAAAGTGGCCATGGCAATGGATCAGCCCTTGCCAGAGCAGGTCCTTTCAAAGCACCTGCGGCAGTGGTTTTGTCTGTGCCACAGTAGCTGTACCTGTGAAAGGACTGTGGCCCAAAGATGCATCCACATGGAGAAGGTTCATCTTGAGGCATTGATGCCTTAAATCACTAGTAAAAAAATTTTTACATGCAGACACACAGTATAGGAAAGGGGTTTTACCTTGGTTTAATAGGATCCCAGATGCACACCGACGAACAAGCAAGCCCCGATGATATACCCCGTATACAATTTATGGACAGCCTAGATTAGAATACCTATCAAAAAGTCTCCAATAAGAAGTCTAACAAATGAAGTAATTGCCCCCTTATTAAAATTGCCCCCCCCCCCAAAAGATTACTACTTAGTTTATAAAAAACATGTCTCAGTGATGGAGCTCTGTTCAAGGTTGTGCGTCATGCTTTTGAGATTGTGGGGATGTTTCGTCTTTCCCAAAGGATTCTGAGCAGGGCAAGGGGTAATAGGGTGATAGACATGTAGGGTTAAGATACAGGGAGTAAAAAGTACAGGAACGGGGAAGGGTAAAAGGTTATATATAAAGGATATATATAAAGAGAGTATAAAAGTAAAATAAAAATACAAAAACTCATCAGGCATCAGCATCAGTGGCTGTGCTTCCCCTTGGAGCAGGTCCAACCCTGACTGCAGCTTGTGGATAAGTGCAAGCTGCAGCAGGAGCGAAGGGAGGAGTCCATTGCAATGTGAAACCGTAAAACCTCACTCAAAGGGATCAGGAGTGGAGATTGTAATGGAAATACCTCTAAATTGTTGTACCCCATGAGTTGAGTTGAATGTTATGGGAGTTCCTATGGCAGGAGCCACCAAAATGAATGGAGAAGAAGCCTTACAGCTGCAGCAGACACCCGACCTGAGCTGCTTTTGGTGTCTGATAACTCCACACAACACAGCACCTCTCGTGTCCTGAGTGATCACCATAAGAAATGGAGCACAAAAACATGGGTTAAATGAACCCATTGGGCATTTTGTGGACATTTGTGGTTGTTTATGGATGTTTTATGGACATTTCACAGGGGTTGTTGATGGACTAAGGGAATGTTAGCTATGAAATATATCAAACAATGGGAATGGGGCTGGTGGGTAATGATGATGGGTAGGACCTGAGCATGATGTAAATGGTATGGGATAAAAAGTGGAGAATATGCTGGTTTGAGCTGGGGTGGAGTTCATTTCCTTCACAGGAGCTAGTATGGGGCTGTATTTTGGATTTGTGCTGGAAACAGTGTTGATACCTCAGGGATGATTTTATTGTCACTGGACAGTGCCTGCACAGAGCCCAAGCTTCTCAACACCCCAGACTGGGGCTGCACAGGAAGCTGGGAAGTGACACAGCCAGCACAGCTGACCCCAGCACACCAAAGGGACATTCTAGATCACACTGTGTCATGCTCAGCACAGAAACCAGGGGAAGTAGAAGGAAGTGGGAGGACATTCAGAGTGATGGCATTTGTCTTCTCCAGTCAGATGTTAGATGAGATGTAGCTCTCCTTTCCTGCCTGCCCATGGGAAGTAGTGAATGAATTCCTTGTTTTGCTTTGCTTGTGTGGGTGACTTTTGCCTTACCTATTCAACTGTTTTTATTTCAACCCACAAGTTTTCTCACTTTTACTCTTCCAGTTCTCTCCCCCATCTCACTGAGGGGAGCTGTGTGAGTGGCTGTGTGGTGCTTAGTTGCAGGCTGGGGTTAAATCATAACATGCAGTAAAACAAAGATATTACCCCAAATGGGTTCCAGTTAATTTGCTTTTCTTGAAAATGAATGTAGTTACACTAAAGAAAAATAACCCCCCCCTCATCTGTGTTTATACATCTGGTATTTAAAAAACAATGCTAAAGTGTTTGTTTATTTATTGTGCTACCCAAAATGTCTAAGATGAGCACATTTCTGCTTAAGAGCAAATGTTAATTATGTTTCAGGTTTTCCTGTGACAAAGATATAAAAAGTTTGATTTAGCCTTTTAAAAACCTCAGTATTTGGTGCCAGAAATTGCTGGTTAATTAATCTTCAGATTTCTGTGCCACGTATGAGAATGCTTGGCTTATAAAATGATTCCATCATGTAAGAGCCTTAACTGCAGTGAACGACAAATTCAGAGGCTTGTTATGTCAGAAAGGAGGAGGAGGAACTTCTGTTTAGGTCTTGCCTTCCCAGGGAAAGGAAACACTCATAGTATCCGTGTAACCTTGCAGTGATGAGCAGGCACCACATTGCTTTGGAACGATTCATATTCGAGACCTGGTGACTAAGTGGTGGTGGGCACAGCTGCTTTAGAATCAGACATACAGGGAAGAAGGAAAACAAATCCAGAATTGCTATGAGAAAATCTTGCTGACATGTAATGCTGTCAGAGCATTTTTAAAGAGCAGAAACCCTATTCAGTGTCAATCAGGTACGTGCTGTATTGAATGAAATATTTATTATTGTAAGTGTTGCCAAAGCTCTGCAATTGATAGTCTCTGGATTTATGAACAATAGCCTTATGGACAGATAGTGAGTGAAATGAGATAGTTAAATTATTGAGAGTTTTTATTTTGGTTCCAGTGTAAATTTGTTCTTAAAGTCTAACTGTTTATGCAGATCAGGTGATCTTTCAATACGCTTGGGATTTAAAAATCTTTTTGATGACAGAGAAAATTATGGAAGTTTGCTATATTTTAGGTCTTTGGCTTAAGAATCTTATTAGAATAGGATTGCTGCACTGAGAGCAGAAGGAGTATTTTGAAAGATACATTAGGAGATTGTTTTTTTAAGGTTTTTGGGAAATTCCACAGATGAATATATTAATAAAAGGTAAATGCCTCTTCCTAGCATCATAATAATTGGTAGGACCTGATCCAAAGCAAATTGGAGTTACTGGAGGTCTCCTCATTGACTTGACTTGACTTCTGAAATTCCAAGTCTCTCACTGGTAAATCTCTCAGGTTTTGTTCTTGCAGTTCTGAAATAGTTTCCTCATCGAAGTCAGTGACACAGATTTGCACTCTTTTAATAAGATCTTCAGTTTGGAGAAGGATCTTCCTAATTAGACAATGAGATACAAGCCTGTTTTTAAGTTTGCTTTTGGCACTGCTATAAGGTTTATTTAACAGTAACTAAAGATTGGACAGCACATGTGTAAATCTTCATCAAACCTTTCAGAACCTTTGCCTGGCTGGCAATGGCAAGAATGATCTGGTCTTTAATCTTAGATGCTTTATAACCAAGGTTTTATTAGAGAAAATAAATTTCAGTCTGGAAAGAGGATGGGATAAACAGCAAATTGTGCAGTTTATACCTTGGAATGGCTGGTAAATGTGCTATTTCTTTCTGGGAAAGTGTTCAGCCTTGTCATATAGAGAATGATGCACAATTACCATTTATGTGTCAACAAAGTTTTGATGTGATTATGGGCTGCATGAGAAACTGCTTTTGAACATAAAGTCATTTACCATTTGCTTCTGATGTGCTCAGTGTTACCAGTAATGCATTTCCTCATCCATATCCTTGAAATTCCTTGCTTGTCTGTTGTCCCCACCAGATGGGGGGAATTCTAACACCAATGCTTTTACTGAAGCAACAAATACAAGTTGTATTTCTGATTTAAAGCTTTAGAACTTTTATTTGCTATCTGAGAACTTCACTAAAATTATTTCTATTTGTGATCAAAGCTCAAGAATAGAATCACTCCTCTGTGGCTATCCTCCTTTTTGCTTTCCTTTCTGAACTTTCCTCCACCTTTTTCAATAAGATGTAATTTACATTTTGCAGACACAGTGACTGTGACAGTGTTAGTGGAAGGCAGCTGTGGGGACTTCATTCCCAGGCTGGTAACACAGAGTCAGTGTAAGTGAACAGCTCAGCTTCCTCAGGCTTTCTAAGGAGAAATAACAATAAAAATTTTGGACCTGAAGAGATGGAGCAAATCTGATGCTTCTTTGCAGTTTATGTCTTCAGTGCTGTAAATGAGAATCAGTAACTGGAGCTTCAAGTATTGCTGGAAAAAGTGGAAACACACGAACTGTTTTATATCCTTGAAAATTTGTTGGCTGATAACCTGAAAAAGTTAAAATATCACAGGAAGAAAATGCTCATAGTTTTAGAGGTGTTCTTAAAATGTTGCAATTGCAGAATTTTCTGCAAGAAGTCAGCCAGTGTGTCTGTAATGATGTTCTGATCAAGAATAGATTAAAATACATTAATTAAAACAACTATAAATCCAGTTAGTATATGATCTCTTTAAATACTCTTAGTTTTAGTTCTGGTTCTTGAATCTTGGCTTAAAGATAAAAGTAGCAAAGAGCTCACAATGACAAGGGATGGTGATCTAGGGGGCTGAACAGATTTTATATCCACTATTTTCCTGTGCTCTTCTTCAGTTATCTGCAGCATTCTTTTGCTGGCAGCAAGAAATATTCACATAAAAAGGGTTTGCTGGCTCATTTCTTGAGAGACAGGACATAAGAAGCTCAGAAAGCAGAAATCCCAGAAGAATTTCTCAGATTTCATTTTAATAAGACTACAAGGACTGCAGTTTTGTCTTAATTAGCATGTTAGACAAATGTCCATCTGTGAGAATCATCAACAAAATTCTGACTAAGCTGAGACAGGATTTTACTCACAACAAAAGGCAGGTTTTCATTTCTATGTTAATGATAAGACAAATCTTGAACAGCTTCCTTGTTTAAGGGACTAAAACAATTACACGAACTTTTGTTACCTGTGGATGGTGTTAAACATATTTGACCTGGGATTTCATGCAGCATTATAAGAGTGTTTCACAGAGAGGCAGGAATAAACAATGCCTTGGTTTCTGTGTTATTTTAGTGAATTAGTGATGGTAGGGAAAAGTTTAGGCATAATGAGTAATTTATTAGGTGCTTGTAAGTCTTTTAAGTCAGGTATCAAAACCCTGCATTAGAAAAAACTTCTTTTTAAAGAAGTTGCAACAAAATTGCAGGAACAAAGGTAATTAGTCTTGAATTTGCTGTTAATGTGAAGATGCACAACAAAATTAATACGACTGAAAAAGTTTTTTACAGAAATTCCAGTAAGAATGTCAATTTACTATAGCTAAAACCAGGAAAGAAGCCAAAGGTGTTCTGCATTTCATACATATTCATACATAGATTTCATTTTGGTTTCATTATAGAAAAGATTGCTTTTTCACATTTTGTGACTAAAAAGACAAAAGTTTTACACTTTTTACTTACTTTTTGGCTATCTAAATTAACCTTATAACATTAATAATTTGCATTGTAAAGAGGCTGTCTGGAAAAAAACCACAGTAAATAAAAAATAATTTTATTTGGGGGAGGAGAAAGTGGAAAAAGGTGTATTGCAAATTGGTCTGACAGGAAAAAGTCCATTGCTTTTTCTATTCTTACTGTTTCTTCACTCTTTAGCTCACTGAGATCTGAAAAAAATTATTCCCTGACAGCATTTCTGCAAGGAAATTTTTCTTTTACCAAAGAAAGCTCTGGTTATCACCATTGCTTCTCAGCCTTGTAGAGCAAGAGGTCATTTGGGGAGCCTGAGGCATGGCATGCTCAAGGGAAAGCCAGTGCCTCCTGTCTGCTTAGCCAGGAGAAATGAATCCTGAGTTTCCTGACATTAATGCCAAGCAGAAACTCTCCCCTGTCTTTTGGAACTGTGGCAGGGCAGATCTGCCAGGGTGGTGGAGCATGAGCTGCAGAAATAAATGAGTTCACATCATTTGGGGATGTGTCCCACTTGTCTGCCCAACATCAGACTTGTTGCCTACAGATTGCCAGGGGCAGGTTTTAGGGGCAGTTATCACTTTATTCTTTTGTCCATTGGCCAATGGACTTTTAATCTTATCACAAGTCTTTATGCCTAGTGAAGGACAGCTGCTGCCAGGGAAAGTCTCTCATCTTTGCTTTCATCAGAAACCAAGGTAGTATCTCCCCTGAGAGTGTAGGAATTTTCAATTCCTGCTCTGTCCCTATTGCCTGATTTACTTGTTTTTCTCCACATATTGACTTTTTTAGCCACCATCCCTTTCCTCTCAGATTTCTGTCTGGCATGAGTGTGTTGCTGCAGGCTCTGCTCTCTGCCTGCTGCTGTATATCCTCCCAGACCTGAGTGGGGGAACAGCTGTGGGAAAAGGGAATAAATGAAGTGGACTCTTCAGTCCCCAATTTATTTATAATACAAGAGGTGTTGATTTTTTGTAAGAGTAAACAGAAGGAACTTGAGTCAAAAAATCTTAGCCCCCTGTGCCAGCTCATGTCTATAACCTGCCAATAACAGTTATTCAGTAACCCTCCAAGCTGTGTAAAAGTTCTGCTGGGAAAATGAGGCATTTTATCCATGTGCTTTTTCCCTTGTTGATGGCAGAGGGCTGAGCATGGCATTCTGCTTCTCAGCAGACTGGAATTAACACCTCTGTTGGTGACATGGACAGTGGGATTGAGGGTCCCCTCTGCAAGTTTGCTGACAACACCAAGCTCTGTGGTGCAGCCTCTGCTCTGCCCTTGGGAAAGCCACCTGGAGTGCTACATCCACCTCTGGGACCCTCAGCATAAGGAGGATGAGGAATATAAGATGGAGTGAGTCCAGAGGAGGCCATGAAATACATCAGAGGGTTGGAGCACCTCTGCTGTGAACACAGGCTGAGAGAGCTGGGGTTGTTCAGCCTGGAGAACAGAAAGCTCCAGTACCTTCCAGTACCTAAAGGGGCTCCAAGAGATCTGGAAGGGGACTTTTATGAGGTTATGTAGTGATAGGATAAGGGGGAATGGCTTCAAACTGAAAGAGAGCAGGATTAGATTGAATATTAGGAAGGAATTTTTTACTGTGAGAGTGCTGAGGCTCTGGCACAGGTTGCCCTGAGAAGCTGTGGATGCCTCATCCCTGGGAGTGTTCAGGGCCAGGCTGGATGTGGCTCTGAGCAACCTGGTCCAGTGGAAAGTGACCCTGCCAAGGCAGGGGGAGTTGGAACTTGGTGGTCTTTAAGGTCCCTTCCAACCCACCCCATCCATTCATTCACTCATAATTCTCTGATTCTGTGATTCTATGAATGAACAAGTTGCAAATGACTAGAAAGGAATGGAGTGGGGGAAGGTTTGTGTGCATTTGTTCTAGGACACTGTCATTAAGAGAGAAATGGTAATTGAAGGAATTAATTCCTCCTGGATGCAAGGAACTGGTGTGTTCCATGCTGTTGGCACAGAGCTATGGTCTGATCATCAAAACAAGAATAATTTTTTTAATAATTAGCTTCATTCACTGGTATGTGCTGAGTGCAGAGATGCACACATCTCTGAAGTGTGCTTCAGAGATGCTGGATAAAGATGGACATCGCAGCTCCACGGAAATCTAAATCTCTGTGCTGCTCTTCCCTGCCCTTTCTTGCATCAGAGGGAGATCCTTTTTTTTTAATGATGAAGTTCTTACTGGACATGGGTGCTATTCTGTGTACTGCCTTCTGCCACAACACTGCTGAAGGCTAAAGCATGATTACAACATCCTTAGACAGATCCTCGCATTTGTTACTTGTGTAATAGTTTTAATAGCTATTTCTTTTCTAATGGAACACACTAAAATTTTCATGCTGAAATGCAAATATCCTTTTTCAGTGAAAAGTCCACACAGTACTTTGAAATAATTACATGGAGAGTAAAGGAGCTGAAGTGTCTCAGTTTGAATTTGTATTCTTGAGCAGGACAGTGGCTTTTCATTTCTGGTGCCTGAATCCCTAAGGCTATGAAACATACTTAAGAGATTCAAACACAGAAAGCTTAAATCAATTCTCAGATCTGGTAACATTTTAATTATCTAGAAATTAAAAGGTTAAAAACTAATAAAGTCAACCTTAAGTCTAGTTTGAACTAAGGTCTGAAAATACTTTCCAATTCTGTGGATACCTTCTGTTGAACTGGTCCCACTGCAGAGTATGCAAGGCAGCTGGTTTTGTGCATCATGAAGTGTTAAACGTTGGTTGTCTTTGGGCAGGACCCACAGCTCTTACCTCCTTGAACAGAGCTGACAAAGTGCCCAGTTCCATGATCCTTTCCAGCACAGACAAAACAGAATTTCCTCTGCTATGAATGCCCCCAGTAACGGGAAGGTGGGAAGGGAAATCTAGAGAGCAACTGATCCACCATCCTGCTCAAAGTCAGTCTTTTTTTAAATTCTCAAAAGAGAGAGATTTCACATCCTCTCTGGGTATTCTTTTCCTGTACTCAATTCTCACTGTGGAGAATTTTTCATATGTTCTGCTGGATTTTCCCTTGCTCTGGCTTGTGACTGTGATCTCTTGCCCTGACTTGTGCACTTTCTCTAAAAAGAGTCTGGATTTCTTGTCTTTGTAACTCCACTTCAGGGGGTAGAAGACTGCAGTTGTGTATTCCTCTAGTAAAACAAATCCAGTTCCCTTGGTGCCCCCACATCATATTCATTGAGCCCTGAAATGTATTTATAAATGTTTAGAATAATCGAGACTTTGTCAGTGTTTTGAGTAACTCTAAGGCTAACAGGCCAGAAAGTGCTTGTTTTGCTTAAAACTATTCTTTCCTGTGTGCTTTTGAGCTCCAGTATTTTCTTCAGAGAAAGTCCTGATGTCATTGAGCACAGGTTATTAATTTTGCAGGAGTTAGTACAACATCTGAGCTCTGGACAGGTAGCTGTGCTTGCATTTTGCTTCCCCATCTCTCCCCTACTTGTTGCATCCAATCCTTCTCAGGTAATAAAAAACTTGTTTACTCGCCTGCCTTCTGTTGGCAGTATCTGGCACTGCCACGTTTAATGAGTAATAAGTTTTTCACAAAGCACGAGTATCATCTTACGCATCAGGAATGACTTCCCTTTAATAATCACATTTCCAGAAGATGATTCAGTTTATTGTTGTGTAAAATGTAACTTAACAGAATATTAATAGAGTGCTCTGCAAGATGCCTGAGGATCTTTGGCTGTGGGGTGGGTGGTGGAATGCATGCATGCTGAATCAGTTCTATTAAACCCCAAGGAAGAATGATTGCACTTTAGTTTAAGCCTATCAGAGAAAAAGGTCATCTTGATTCTCTATTGCAAAAAATCTTTACTCAAAATATATATAAAATTCTAAGCATGTTGTAGTGTATGTTGATGGAAGGGTGCCCAAGAATATCCATCACTCCCTTGCTTTTTGAAGTGTTGTACTTTTCTAGGAAAAGCTATTGTATTATGTTCCCAAGCAGGCACCCTGCCCTCTCTACCTACTTTTTCCCCTTCCCAAAACTTGGAAAAAAAAAAAAAAAAAAAAAATCACACAAGGCTTTTAAAGGTACTTGGTATAGGTAATGGGCAATAAGTGGCTTTTGAGTTTGTTGAAATACGTCAGATGGCTTAATAATTTACTCATGTGTCTGTTTGACTATGACATCTAAACCAGCTCTTGTGCCTCATCTGGCATGTCTTGCATGGTGACTCTCAAGATACATTCAGTTGTAGAGTTGTTCAAAGACAAGGAACTTAATTTTTTTTTTTTTTTTTTTTTGGTGGAGAACATTGATAACATTTCATTTTTTTCCTACATCCTCATGGATAGTGGTGTCATCCTCTGGGTACTGGAGCTAATGAAGCTGTTTTATGTCAGAAGTGAATCCTGCCTGTAGTGTCTTAGATTTGTGGATGGTAAGTGTTACTCAAGGAACTGGCCAGAATGACTATTGTTTACTTAATAATGGCATTTCATTCGTTGAATATCTCACTAAGCCAAACTGGCTTCAGTGGATTGAAACTTTTGCAGACTCCCAGGAGACTGGAGTATAAAAATAATAGACACCTGTTTTGTTTCTGTGTCTGGTACAGATCTAGTGCATGGCTGATAGACTGCATCTAAATAATGTACTTTATCATTGAATCTTGCTTTTAAAATCATTCTTCAGAGGAAGAAGGAGTGTTGGGACAGGAGTTCACTCTAGGAAGTAGTTAATTTCTGTTTAGTGAATAGTGTTTAAGATATGAGGACACCATACCAGTATGGAACAAATTTATTAGCCTATTGCACTACTTACTGTAATCCTTGTCTTAAATGTGGTTGTGCTTCCTTCTGAGGTACTGGTGTTTGTGGAGTTTGTTTTCTTGAGCCTCAGATCTTGACATCTGTTTCCTTCAATCTGCAGTCTTTCTTTAAAACACACAACTTCACAGTCCAGCAGCCAATTTTTAGGATCTTTTGAGCAATTTCAGCAGTTTCACTTTGTTTGTGAGGCTCTGGGCTTCCCACATTAAATTCTCTGGGTATAAGGAAACGTGATCAACGTGATCTCATGCAGATCCATGGTCTACTGTGGCTAAACCATTTCTTCTACCCAAGTTAATCTCAGGCAAATGCTGTTATTCTTTCACTACATTACAGCCTGCTGAAGACTGTGAGTACAGTTTTCTTTAACCTGCTTTAACCAGAGCCCCCTTCTCTGGTAAATAAGTCATGAGCAGTGTGGTCTTGAGGAAGGCTGTCCTGACTTCTTATGCTTGTGTGAACTCCTGCCCCTAAAACAAGCTTCACTCTTGCTTCTGGTAACTTCTGTCTAAATACTGTGTGTTGCCCTTGAAGTCAGTATCTCCTCCTGCTAAACAGGGAGTCAGCCTGCATGCACAGGAGTAGATTCCCTCTGCAGAAAAACATGACTCCAATCTCAGCTGATTTCTGTTCATAAAATTCCATAGCAGGAGCTCTGTGTTCTCTCTGCTTCTACAGTGTACAGGCATTTATTTGCTAAATGCTGAGGGAAACTGCACAACCAAAGCTATCAGAGCAGAATATCTAGCTGGCTGTAACAGAGGTGTTGCTGTAATGCTGCTCAGGTCCTTCTCTCCAAAGGATTTGGGGCTGCCCTGCACTCCGTGCCCTTCCAAGGGAGGCAGAGGGACAAAGTGAGCACAGACAGCTTCTGCTGGACATTCCAGATGCTCTGACAGAGTGTCCATGCTCATCCTGAATTCCTGCAGCCTCTGAGATTGTAAGGGGAATACAGCTTTGTTTACACTGAATCTTTAAATGTGTGTTGAATCCAGTGTGCTCACTGGGCTCACTCACAGTAACCCCTGAAAATACTCCTCCTAAAATAATTTTTAGTTCCATTATCTGCTTCTAAAAAATTACCCACCCCATAATTTGGGATTGAAAGCACCTTTGGGTTTATTAGTGGCTTTTTGCAGTGAAGTTTTCACAATGCCTGGTTTTTCCTAGAGAAGGCTGTGAAGCATCTGATGTGGGCAGATGAACTGTGTAGGTTGTGTGAGGAGTGAGGCCAGAATCCCCTGCTTTGGCTGCTCTGGAGTTCCAGTCCAAGAACTGCTGGACACAAACAGCTGCTGAGATATCTCATTTTCCTGTTTCCCACAAAGGAAAAAACAGCAGCTGGGTCTAAAGCGCCTGAGCGGATTTAAATGAGTTTCTGGTTATTTCTACATATATCTTCAATTTCATCGCTAGAGTGCAGAGTGAGAAGGAAGGATGGACTCTCAACTCTCCCTTTTAGTCAAAAAGACTATTTCTTACATTTTCTGTTAATGCTTCTAGTCTCAGTCCTCACCCTAGAGGAGAAAAACATATCAATGCCCCAAGGTGGCATACAGAAATGGGGACAGGGGAGGTTGCTGTTACTTCAACAAACCTGTGCTTGAATCTTCCTCATCTTGCTTTATGGTCATGTGAGGCAAAAAAAGGTAAGAACATTTAGCATCTATACCTTGGTCACTTGTGGAATAGCAAAGCTGTGGGTGAATGTGTCGATATCCTATCTTATTACCATATGTAAAAGCACACTACAATATCAGTTCAGGGGGCTGGAACTTGCTATTTTGGACACAGAATTGTTTTGAATTGCAAACTAGGTCTGTCTTCAGCACTGGAATGAATTGCAGATTAAACTCCTAGTGAAGAATAAAGAAATAAATGTTTTTAAATGCCACTGTGAAATAATGCTTCCAGCACAGGGGTCTGTCTTAGGAAGATTATTTTGGTGGGCTGTTTTTTCTTTTCAAAATTCTTTTCTCCCTTAACTAATTTGTATATACCTAAATCTGGCAAAGAGTATTTACTGTGGGCAATTTAAGGTCTTTGTTTTGATAGCTGAGTCAGATGGGAGAAAGGACGGGGAGCAGTTGGGATGGGGATGGGGAGTGGCAGGGAATTTTAAAACTTCTGGATCTTATGAAATCACTCGAGTTGTGCTGTCAGCTTTGGAAATATCTGCATTTCATGTCTTCTGCTTTTCTAATGGCTCTGTTCAGAGGTGCCATATCCAGGGACCTCTCAGTGATGAAGTTGCACTGCTTGCTGATATCCACTACCTGTCTTCCTCCTCTGTGTAGAGGGATGTGCAGTGGAGTTCTGGATTTGGAAGGTATAGGGAATATGCATGTGTGTGTGTGTTTGTTTTCAAAATTCCTGCTGTTACATGTTTGTGATGGGAAAGGGAAGCACCCTGGAGCACCAGGCTGAAGACTGTAGTGCAGTTACAGCAGGAGATGGTGAGTTGTTATAAAGAGAATTGATTTCTCCTCCATAGCTGTGGATCTTGGGGTAATTCTGTCTCTGATATAGAGCAGTTTTACCCTGGTTGTAACTCCTGTTAAGATCCAAGTTGTCACTTTCATCTTTGTTTCAGGCAGGCCTCAAATAATTTTCTTCTTAAAATTATTATTATTTTCTTAAGGGAGTCTGAACTCAATGTGTGTTTTAGCCTTCATTTTTAAGGTTATTCTAGAAAGCTTTCTTTTTCTTAAAGGTAGTAAATTTGTAAATGGACTATTTAAGTGCATTTGGTGTGTAATCTGTTTTAACGAGATGTTTTTATGTTTTCTGGTTTACTGGTTCCTTTTTTCTTTTATGGAAAAGACTTAATGCAGAGCTTTCTTACTTTTTAATTCTCTTTTTTTTATACCTTATCATCCTAGGATGAATATTTAAACAGCACTCTTCAGTCTTGCTCCAAAATGTCCCTGTGCACATCTCACAAGGACTTTTCTCAGTTGCTGCCACTTCAGGATATTGGATGCAATAAACCAGAAATTAAAAATTCACCTGCTGGTGTCATCTCCCCAGTTCCCTACAGCTGCAATCAGTCCACACTGACAGCAGAGCACAGTCCAGTCTACATTCCCTCATCTTACACCGAAAACAGACATGAATACTCCGCAATGGCATTCTGCAGCCCTGCCATGGTGAATTACAACATTGCCAGCAATTTTGGGGATCCAGAGAGCGTGGCTGCGAGGCAAACCTCCAGCCCCAGTGTTCTGTGGTCTGCTCCTGGCCATCTGTCCCCTCTGTCCCTGCACTGCCAGTCCTCCCTGCTGTATGCAGAGCAGCCCAAGAGCCTGTGGTGTGACACACGACCTGTGGAGCCAGTGCTGCCCGGGAGCAGGTCAGTGCTGGGTGCTGCTTTGAAACTTGGCTGAATGTGATTTACAGCTTCCTTAGCTCAAGGCTTTTCTTTTTGCGTTTGAATTCTATCTGTTGGTTCCTGTGAAAAACAAAACAATGCAAAAACAACTCTACTAGGCACCAAATCAGTCCTGGGGTGTGTTTGTGTGTGTGTGTTTGTTTGCTTGTTTGTTGTTTTTAATGTAACTTCTGAAATGAGATTTTTTTCCAATACCTCCTTAGAGTACTATACAGCAACACAAAGTGTTACAAATACCTTCAGTGTGGGAACAGCTTACATTGTGTAAACAAAAGTTCAAGACTGCTAGGTACTATTTGGTGTAATAAAAATTAATTTTGCTATGGAAGATTAAGTCCTTTGAGTGTAAGAGGTAAAGGTTCATTCTTTTTGCCTTTTCATACAATATTGTTTGAATTCCTTCTTATCCAGATTATTTTTTTACTGCATCTAATGGATGTGAAGGCTTTTTGTTAACTTGAAATTCAAGGGAAAGGTTTTCTTTGCTTTTTGCTTTTAGTATAAACAGTCACACAGCAGCATGCATCATGTTAAAAGGGGGCTGCTACTGAAAAAGCCTGATTTTGTTTCTTGTTGCTGTTCCAAACTAACTTTGTAAAGTAGTGAAGAGCTGTCACAGGCTAAATTTTCAGCTGACAGGAAACTCTGCAAAACCCCATTCTCATTCTGCACATTTACTCATCTTACAAACCCTCATCAGTGTGTGGATCATCAGCTGATGAAATTGCTCCATTCATGGGCACAACACTTGTTGGATGGATAACAGCTCAGGGTGTGCAGGTGCAGTTCCTGCTTCAGCAGCTGTATGTTTATCCCCAGCCCTCCTTATTTAACTTCAGCAGTCATTTGGAGTATGAAAATTAGTGTGTCCTGGCAACAGTTTTAATTCAATGGTTAATAAAGGATCTGTGCTATTTTTGAGACTACCCACATTCCTTCTGCAATGGGTGGGCTTTATGCAGTTCTGGAGTGCAAATCTGCTTTCAGTGTAGGTGTGTGGATTGGGAAAGACTCTTTGGGTAGCACTCACACACAGAAGAATTCCCCAAGTAGCTTTGATGTGAACAGGGGTAACATCCAAATTCTTTCCACTTTTGGTTAAGGTTTCAAAACTTTGACAGCCCTAGGAAGATTAGTGTTTGAAGCTGTCCAGATGTTGGCACCCTGCCTGATGCTCTGCAGTGCCCTCTCTACAACAGACAGAAGGGAAGCCAAACCTGCCACACGGGAGTTTAAATAAATAAGTCATCAGCTACTTATATAGATATATAAGGACTATTGCTCATGTAGCTGCTGATGACCTGACATAAAGAAAAACCAAGAAAATCTGGAGTATAACCTCTTTTTCATAAAATAGTTTGAATTGAAAGGGGTCTTAAAAACCATCTAGTTCCAACCCTCCTGCCATGGCCAGGGACACCTTCCCCTGGACCAGGTTGCTCAGAGTAGAAGGATGACCAGGCGAAAATCACTGACTTTAAGCAAAGTCTTAATTCTTTTTTGGAGAGGTAATATTCCCATATAGAAACCACAGCCATAAAATAGAGAGGAGTACTAGGAGGTGTAAAGCAATAAATCTTTCACCATGTGGTTCCTCAGTAGCTGCCAGGGTACATCCCCTATTTTCCTGCCTCCTTTGGTGCAGGAGCATTGTGGGCATCCATCCAGCTACTTCCAGCTCACCTGGAGGACCTGGCAGATCATTCCTCTGCTGAGCATCCTGGGGTGCCCCAGTCCTACAGGAGCATTGGGGCTACCTGCTCTGTTTGCCCTTTGTGTAGAAACACCACGAAGCAGGAGAGTCCCGGGGTAAGGGATGTTTACCTGCAAGCCCTGACTGTTTGCAGGGCCTGCTGTCCTCACAGACAGTGGTGACAAACTGGTGGGGTTTGAGCCTCCTGGTGTGAGGCTGCAGCTGTCACAAATGAGTGGCTCTGATGCTGTTTGGCCTGCAGGAGGAATTTGTTCCAGATGGTTCCTCTGTGTGCAAGCTGTTTGCCACAAGTCTGGGGAAGCCTTGCAGCTTGCATGTGTGCAGGGTGGCTCTTGTTAAACTTTTAAGCAGGGAAAGAAAAAGTGCTTTCTAGAAACACTTGTTGTGACTGGGAGGTAAAAACCAACAATCCTTACAAAGATGTGTGCTTTTCTTTATTTTCATCCATAACCTCGGTGCTTTATCGAGGGCAATAAACATTGCTCTCCACAGCACATCAATCAGTCACAGAGAGGCTCTCCAGCTGATTTTGAGTCTCTTCTGACCGTCACAATTGGATAATAATTCCCAAGTAAGGCTTAAAAATATACCTCTTTTGCTAATGTGAAACACCCTGTTATTTTTCCTTTCAAATACAGGGGAATAGGAAGGAATAGCAAGGCTTTTTCTTCCTTGCATTAGCAGCATATTAGGCATGTGTGATCCAGTCCCTTTACTCTTGGGGAGAGTTCCCCCTTACTGGTCTTCCCAGCATGGCAGAGAGGGAAACAGCTCAGTGATTCACCAATCCATTAATGGGGTGTGTGTGTAATCAAAGATCGAGCTCATTAACCACCTAAACACTCCTCTGCTCTGCTACATCTGAATGAATTAACATTAAAAAAAAAAAAAAAAATCAGTAACTTAATTGTGCAACAAATACCTTAATTTTTCTGTTTTGAAATTTGCTCCAAGAAGCACCTCTTCTTCCTTTCCAAATTTTTTACCAGGAAATTGAAGCATGTTCTCCACAAACACTCATGAACTTGATGATTTTCATTTGGCATGTGGGTGTGTTTGTCCTTACCTCCTGTCATGAAACCAGCACAAAATCTCCTTTTACTATATTAGTTAAAGCCTCTTTGACAGCACTTTCAGCATGTTTCCACTGTTCTGTCTAAACTTGCCCTTGTTCTGTAGAAGTCATAAACCATACTACCTGCTGTCTTACCCCAATTGATTTTTCTTCTCCTCCCTAATCCTGCTGGAAGGTGGGATGAGGAAAATTCTAGAGTTCCTAAATTCTTCCTCTGTACTTAAGTTTATACCTATAAGTTGATGATACACTTTTCGTTTTCTCAACCTGCTGCTGAGAGTTTGCACATGACACTATTTTCTCTCTGTCTAGAAATTGTATTGACCCTGAAAGCACAACGTGTGAAAAACACCAAGAAAATGAGGTCCAGATAAAAAGGATACAATGGATGTGCTTCCTATACCTAAACCCAACATTACTGATAATCTAAGTTCCTTTCCTCTCACTGTTTGTTTACAGGATCTTGGTGTCAGGAATTGGCTATTTTTTCCCTGTTTTTATCCTGTTTTAATTTTAATTCAGTCACGAAGAATAGTTCCTGTGTGTTGGAATTATTTGCAACATTTCAGGAATGTGTATATCTTACCAATTTATATAGACCAACATTTTTTAATGCATGAAAATATTTTATTAATTGTGTTTCTCCATTCTTCTTGTATTCAGACTTCTTTTAGTTTAGCATTAGGGTGATCAACATGGGCTGTCCCCTTGAACAGAAAACTTTGTCTAACATCATGAACTGATCTTGCAGGCTGAGATTCACATCTCACTTATTTGTCTCCTGAATGTCATTGAGTAAATAAAGACTCTTGTACAGGATGAAATACTTGAGAATGGATGTGTGTTGTAATTTTGCCTTACTAACAGGACTGCAACTCTGTTCATTGTACCATTTATCATGTCAGTCTGAGCTGTCTGAGTTCTCCTTTTCCATGTTAAGCTCCCAAGAAGCAAAATCCACTTCACAAATTCCTGGACTTGCCCATTTCCAGCAGTTCTTCAAGATCCATTAGCATTCTATGTGATTTTCCCAGGGTTCATGTGATTGATACAGCAGCAGTCCAGTTTTATGTCTTCAAGTATTTTAAATCTTTCTAGAGTGTCATCACTGGAATTAGACTAAATGCAATAATTGTCAGAAAAGGCTTAGTGTTTCACACTGTCCTGAGTTCAGGAACATGAAGACTCTATAGAGAGAGAATTAGAGACAATGGAAAATTATTAAACTCTTTGCAGTGCAGTTTAGATTTTTCCTCTTTTGTAACAGATGTTTTTCTTTTCTATCAGAGAAACTTTGAAAAGAAAAACTAATGGCATTGACTCTACAAGCCCAATTGCAAATAATCCTGGCTCAAAAAAGGATGCCCACTTCTGTGCAGTCTGCAGTGACTATGCTTCAGGATACCACTATGGGGTTTGGTCCTGTGAAGGCTGCAAAGCATTTTTTAAAAGAAGTATTCAAGGTAGGACAAACAGGTTTTGATAATTTTGCTCAAATGAATTGTTTTGTGTGACAAGGGGCTGCAGCACTCAATCTAGTAATGAGTTGGTCTGAAATGCTGATGTCTGGTGCTCCATGCTGAAAATAGAACAACACATGATTTGACTGTTTGATCTCTTGGCTCTAATGTTATCAAGATCTGGAAGCATTACAGAGTGAAAAACTGATTTCTTTAGAAAAGAGGGGAATGCATAACACAGTGAAGCTTTGCAGCAAAGGCCTGGGTGGGATGGCACTGCAGAGCTGTGAATCTGATGGGAGTTTGTGTCCCAGCTTAGTTGTAGTGATTGAGAATTAGTTGCCACAGACACAGTAAGAGCAGGCAATTATCTGGAGACTTTGCTTGCTGGGAGCTCTTCTTGACAAGAGCCTATTGCCTGGAGCTGTTGAGTCATGGTGTATAATATCTATATCTACACACTATGCAGGATGGAAAAATATGTGTAGCATATATCAGGTACTAACCTGATTATTGCTAATGCTCAGCCCTCCACCTCTCAGAGCCTGCACTGCAGCATCTCTTACTCTGCCAAATCTCTCTAAGACTTCTACTTCCATGTCTAAATTCTTAAATATTTGGTATTTAGTTCAAGTTTGCTGTGTGGCTGCAGTGTGAAGTAAATGTGGATCTCCACATCTGCTGTCACAGCCAGTGGCAGTCACTTAGGCACTTATTGCAGCTTTGGGGCACTTAGTTTCTATAACCTTGGCCTAGTTATCCTGGTCTTTGACCTCATCTGGGATCTTCTGGTGGAAAATGATTTGTATTGACATTGGCTACTACATTTGGCTACCAATGCAGAAAATCCTGGTGCTTTTTAGACTTTAGTGTTCCCCTTCCTCTTCTGCCTGCAAAGCCTTTAGCAATCTTCAGATACTTTCTTTTGGTTCAGTAAGGCAGAGTTGGTGCCACCAGGAGAATCAGAACTTAATTCAGGACTTGTTTTGCCTTTTCAATTTATTGGGCAAATTCTGCACAGGGGGATAGCAATTTCTACAAGCTGGTGCAGGAACTTTTGATTTCTAAAATAATTGAAGAGAACTTTGTGTCCAGTTTGTCACAAATGGAGAGTGAATTTAATCTCAAAAGGTTTTCTGTCAAGTAAATGGTTTGCCTGCTCTGTGCTGCTCACATGTGCTTGGGCCACCAGCAAGTTACTCCCTGTGGGCTTTTGTACACTTCAGTGTACCCTGTCAGGTAATGGTGATTGTAATTCAAATAAAGGAATAATAAAACACAAATAAAAGAAAGCCAGTTCTTGGCATAAAACACTATCAAGCCCTCAGTTGCAATGGTTGTTATGCAGGATTTTATGCATTAAAATAAAAGACTTCTGGGTCTGCGATAGACCAAAATGTCAGGCTAATGTCTAATTAAAGTTAGATGGTATGACTGAGGAGCTGTGGGTGGTCTCCTCAGCTTGTCTGAGTTTGTGGTGCAATCTGTTTGTCCCACATCACTGAACATCTGCCTGCAAGTTAAATTATCCCAATGCCACGAGAGTTTTAAATCACTTTATTCTCCTGTGTGCTTGGGTTATAATGCAACAGAGAGCTTCCTCCTCCTCTCCCCCCATGCTGTGTGAAGAGAGATAAACAATAATTTGTTTTTCAGTCATATCTGCCAGTAGGAAATGGGACAAACTGTAACCTGATCTCTTCTTCTTAAAATTGTCGGTTCAAAAATTCAAGGTTAAAATAATTCTAAATTTGCAATGCAATAGTCACAATAGTTCAGTGAAATAATTACTCTTGGGGACATGAACTCATGAGTTTGCACCAAGTGGGAAAAACTTCACTCTAGTTGCAGTATTTTTGCCTTATCTTATTCTTGGTTGGGAAAAAAACCACAAAACCCAAACCAACTTAAAAAGCAGCCTGGGAGAAAAGACATTAAGAAATGTAAATGAGTGAATATTTTTTGCCTCCTTTGGTGATTGCTGCAAGAGATAGTTCCAGTATTTGGCAGGAGATGACTCAACTGTATTTATACCAGGGGCATACCCAAGTCCAGTTTACAGTAATAAACCTTTGGATCAGATTATTGATTAATGAAATACAGTGACATAAAGAGGTTTGGGTGGGAATGAGGTGAGATGGGAAAGAATAAGAAGAGAACAAAAGAGGCTGCAGTGAAAATTGATGAAAATAAGATAAACACTTGTCCAGAATATTTAAAACTTACACGTTTTACTTGTGCTTTTCTTTATAGTTATAGGATGCATTCTTTTATACCAATCTGCTTTTACTCTTGGTTTTTGGTGTTTTTTTTTTAATTAACTTCAGCCCAGGGCCAATCCTCCAAAGGTTTCTTCATTCCTGGAACTCACCACGTCAGAGTTCAGTAAATAGAGCTGTGGTTTACTTAAATCTTTGCAGGACTGAGGCTTCTCTTTCAGCTCTGTCAAGGGAAAAAAAAGAAGATCTGATATCTGCCAGCTATAGACTCCCAATATACAGTAAGAAATTGGACATTGGGAGCAAATCTCCACAAGACTGTATGCTCCATTTTCAAAAACTGAGTTGGTTTTAGAAGGTGCTTGGTTATCTGACAGTCATCACTATAAAGCTGGGCTATGCTGTCTGGTTAATTTTGAGGCCACAGACTGATGTTTATAATCCAGGATAAATATGCATTTTTGCCTCAGTTAAATTAATGGAGCTCAGATGTATGAAAAAGCTGAGCTGTTTAAAGCCAAGAACATTCCTGATTTGGGAAATGACCAAGAGAGATGGTTGGGAATGTTAAATTTTCCCTTCTTCTGCAGGACACAACGATTACATCTGCCCAGCCACCAACCAGTGCACAATAGACAAAAACAGGCGCAAGAGCTGCCAGGCCTGCCGGCTGCGGAAATGCTACGAAGTGGGGATGATGAAATGTGGTGAGTTTGCCATGCCTGCCTTGTTACCTTCGGTTTGCTGGCTTTTGTCTTTCCCTTCCCTTCAGGCCATTCTGTATTTTTTTCCCTTGGAATCCCACAAAGGTACCACAGTCAATTAAAGCAAGGTTTAAGGTTTTATAGGAAGGAATTAACTGATTCTTCAAGCTGAAGAAGGCTTGTCATTGTCAGAAGAAAACCTTTGAGAAGAAGGGGTAAGGTGTAGGTTAAGTATGTGAAAACCATATAACTTCTGCAGAGTTTGGGGGGCGGCAGGTTGCTTCCATGCCATGCAGAATGGGAACTCAAGACCTGCTGCTTCCAGAGCCTTCCAGAGGCTAATGTGAGGTAAATGAGCTGTGCTCTGCTGGTTGGATGCACTTCAGGAGCAGCAATGTCATGTCGAAGCAGCAGTTAATTAACCCAGCATTCCACCTCTGACTGTGGCAAGAGTGGTGCCCCTGGAGGAGTATGAGAATGAGACCAGCACTGATGTGGAACTACTGCTGTCAGCTCTCAGCTTCCCACATTTAGAAGCTGAGGGTGTTAGTAGAATGACTGATTTTCCATTGTCCCTCTTTTAATCCCATAAAGGCTTAGCATCTCCAACATTCCTCAGCAGCTTGGCCACCCAGCCTGTGAAGAACCAGCTCTGTGGTTGCCCAGCTTTTGCCTGGGGTTTTGGTGGCTTGGTGAGGGGAGGGCAGTGAGAGGGCAATTTTATTTTGAACAAGCTATCTTCAGATGATGCCCCACAGCTCTTCTGCCAAAAGTAGTGAACAACCACTGTTCATCACTGCACCACTCAGAATTATCCAGCCTTTCCTCTTGATGTGACTTCAATGTAGTTGTACGTTTATAGATGATATTTTAAAGTTACTTTTAAGAACAAAATAATCTAAAAGATGTTTCAATTTAATATATGTTTACAGTCAAGATTTGCTGTTTCTTATAGATTCCCCAATGTATCCAATAGAAACAGGCTTGGAAAATATCCCATAAGAACACTGGAGTGGAAAGGAGAAGGTCACTGTGCTTGACTCTCCATGATTCACAGGCATGCATCTTGTTTCATCCCATTTATTGCAGATATCTATTTCTGTTTCAAAACTAGACACTGTTTTCATCCTCCCACTGCTTTGATCTGAAGACTGTTTGCAAAATATAACTTCTTTAATTAAGAACATTCTTTAGAATTCCAGCCTGCCTTTATTGCTGGACAATTAATGTCCACTTTTTGCTTAGAGGCTCCTCTTCTCTTTGTTGTTAACAGCCTGGTTTTGTTTAGGGACTGCATCATATCCCCTCACAACCTTTGTTTTAGTTGGCTAAGTAAACCAAGGAAACTTCTCATCTTGCAACATGGGAAAGTAGACAGAATCTGGAAATCATCAGGGTAGCTTGTCCCTCCACCTGCCCCAGGCACAGATAACCCAATTTGCACTTGGATGGCCAAAATCATGGACAGCATTCCTGTGACTCTCCTCACTGCAGTGCCACTAATACATTTCTGTTGCTGCAGGAGCTTTTGCCTGCCCACAGCCCAGGATCCTATTTGCCTTTTTCAAGGTAACGTCATGCTGGCAGTTCATAATCACACCATGATCTGTTATGATTGCAGCCTCCCTGTTCATTCCTAGCTGATAACTCCCAGGGTAGAACTGAAATTTCAATTGTTCCTTGCATTATTTTTGTACCCCTGAAGTACATTTAGTTTCTTTTGCTCAAGTCAGGTGGTTCTTTCTATGTGATGCTCCTGTCTTTTCCTACAGTGATGATGCATCTCAGCTTTATTGGTGTTTTTCATTAGTGTGGTCTTGCCTACAGAAAGGAAAGGCTTATGCCTGCAAATAAGACTCCTTTCAGAACCTGACTTTCTGAATGGTGCCACTGTCTTTTGGTCATCTTTATGACTGAGAATTTTGCTCATAGTTTTTCCAGTGGAGGTTTCTATCAAGCCCCAGTTCTGGAGTTGGAAAGGTTTTTCCAAGACTGATTCCAGAATGATATTATAAGATAGACCCTTGCAGTGCTTGCCTTAAATTAATCCTTTTTTTTCTAGCTGTCCAGAAAGTCCTGGTGTGTAATTAGACCTTATGGGCACTGTGGTATTACAAGTAATAAATTACAGTATGCAGTTATGTCTTAGCCTCTGTTCCTTTGAATCTTGTCACATATTCCTAAGCATGTTTTCCTACCATAATGATTGTCTGCAGGACATTAATGACTATGCCAGACAAAAAATGACAGATTGAAACTATAAGTGAAAAAAACAAATTGTATTTTTAAGTAATTAGTTTTTAAATAGTAGCACCAAAGCTTGAAACTCTCAGGAATTCAATTTGAGAGTCTGAACAATTCAATTTCAGAAAAAAGAGCATAAACATTACTCAGAACTGTCTGAGTCACCTGATGAGTTAAGTGGCACCTGTGAGTAATGCTGATGTATGGACACATGGTGACAGACATTTAAACCAGGCAGATTTTAAGACAGTATTTCTTGCATGAGATGTAAATGCCATTTCCTGCAGATTATCTCTCAAATGTTTTCTCACTAGAACTGTGCTTTAGTAATTTTTTTTATTGTAGAAAGCCATAAAAGAGAACACTTTGTTTTTAATGAAGGCTTTTCTGCATCTCTGCTCTTTTCTGAGGTCACTTAGTGAATGGGTTGGTTCACATCTGCTAAAGCCCTGGGTGAGATAGAATGGTTTGTGAGCGCATTTCTGCTCAGTGGAGACTTGTGTCCAGCAGAAATGATAAAAGAAGTTCAATTACCACTTTGTAGTTTACGAGAGCTCTTCATAAAATCTCAGCACCATTCCCAACATATCTTTAAATCCTCACTTTGCGTATTTTCAATAGACAACTTGAGAAAAAACACACACATAGGTACTTGTGTGTTTAAAACATACTTTTCTATGTCTAAATGGGATTGAGCAGCACGTGCCATCTTCAATAGAGTAGGAGACAGTAGAAAAGTGTTGCTCTGGAGTTTCCTGGTCTGAAATTCTCTTGGATGTCGTTGCCTTCAGAAATATTGAGAAGTTAGCCCAACAAGCCACAGGTATTTTGGTGGAGGCCAGCTTGGGAGTGCCTTGTATTAAGGTGGTAATGGATTTTCTTACAAAATATACCAGCATTGCTAAAAGCACGAGGGTCTTAGACACTGCATCTGCCAATTCCTCTGCAGGAAATCCATGTTTCCTGCTGTTCCAAACAAGAAAGTTACTGCTAAATTTTGGCACTATGACTACTAACAGTGGTGGAAAAATAATCACCAGAAAAATTGCACTGTCATCAGGAGCAAAGAAAACAGAAAAACTGCAGTAAACTGCCCAGCAAACTTGAATAGAACAGATCAGGATAAAACTGATCTTCCCTTGGAACTTTCTGGTGTTTACCTGAGTGCTCCATCACTTTGCACTCTTGGAGCAGCTATGCCTTGCTTTGCTTTTGATTTGCTTCCTGAGGCTCAAATAGACCTTCTTCCATAAGGAGTTCTCAGTTTCCCTGGCTTGTCTTTAATTTCCTTCCTCTGCCCTGCTCCTATATCCTTTTCCCCATGTGTCAGTTTTCAGCATGTTGAAAATGTTCCAAAGATAAAGCTCCTTTCAGCCCCAAGTGAGTAGGCTAAGAGGTCATATTCAGAAGTGATGGAGAGATGCTGCTCTTGAATCCTGGCATCATTTGTCAAGTTTGCAGGAAGGAAAACAGATTTCTCTGTGGGCTGGTTCAGGATTTGGCTCTTTCTCCTGTGTGTGGCTGCTGTGTGCCGTTGAAATACCGTAAAGTACTTTTCACACAGCAAATAAGTGGGGATAAAATGTTTCAAGAGATTCTCTGGACATCAGATGTATTAATTGAATTTCAACTTTTATAGAAACCACTTTAATTTTGGCTCATGTTCTCATGTGCACACAGGCAGGTGCTTTGTCAGTAGCTCTGCTCTGGAATATGTACTCACAAGAAGGTTTGCATTTGCTTTCAAAGGTGACTGGAGTGATAATGATTTACAGGAGCCAGTTTTAAGCTCAAGCACTTTAAAAAACTGATTATAATATATCCAATGGTAGAATCTTCAGCTGCTACAGAACTGGTTAGTTATATAAGCCATTGCCAGGGACCAAAATCAGCATGAAGGGCAACATGCCATATAACTGCCATATAACTGCCCACCATATCAGACAGAATTTGTGATTTTCAGAGAATTTGTGAAGCTTGAAAAATAGTGTGTTTCACTGCCAGTAATACCTGCTGTGGCTTGTTCATGGGTGAGTGAACAACAGGCTCATTTTAATAATTTTTTTTCAATGTGCCTTATTTCTTGTATCTTGGGGTCATTTACTCATGTGGTCTGTGGTGCTGCAGCTCAAGGTCTTGCCCTTGGTCCAGCATTCTCAGCTGAATACAGCAATTTTCTTGCACAAAATAGCTCCAAATAAGGAGACTGTGGTAGGAAGAATGAGGGATTTGATAATTTTGCACTTCTGCAATTGCCTGAATTACCTTTATAAAAATGAATATTAGCTATTAAGTGCAGTTAGGGAGTTTGTGGTAAAGTCCAAGATAGTCCCTAATCTGGACAGCTGTATTTTATTGCACTGCCTTTTCACACATTGATCCACATCTCTGTGTCTACTTAAGCCAAACATTAGGCTGGTTGATAATTATTTATAATATATAGTTTTATAAACACTTATACATGTCTGTTGCATGCTAATAGATGTTATAGTAAAATTTCTTAGTCCTGTGTAAACTTTGGACTTGAATACAAAGCAAAGAAGTTCCTTTGTGTTATTGAAATGTGCTGTTTTAATTGGAAAGACTGGTGTTTTCTGCTGAGTCAGTTGACTAAAAGGCTTAATTTTAGTTTTATTTTTCTTTAAATACAAGCAGAAAAAATTAAGTGGAAATAAATGGTATCTCTTAATTATCTTTTATGCACACTGTTGATTCAGCCTCCTTCTGCTTTGGCAATATATGGTGAATAAAAAAATACCACAAATTGCTCAAAATCTGCTTTGGTTGGGTTTTTTGCCACCTTGTTTTTGTCATCAGTTGTATTTTCTTTAGTAGCAAGTTTTTTATGCAGAAATGTAATACTCCTAGTCTGGTTTTCTGCACTGGTAATGTGATTACAGAAATTTGGTTTATGTTTTAAATGGAGCATATTTTTATAATAAGAACTGGTTATATAAGAAACTCAATTCAGTTAAATAACCTAAGGTAATTTAAAGGGGTTTGCTAGTTCCCAGGAAGAACACTCCACAAGTATTGAGACCTTCAATACTCTCAATATCACAACCTGACTGAATTATCTTTAGATGGAGCACTGAGTGCAGCTGTGCAGATGGAAATTGTTCAAGATTATGTCAATTAGAACAGAATGCTGGACTACTTTTTAAATTGCTTTTAAATTTGGTTTCTTGGACCTTCATTAAAGTACCTGCTCAATTTACTGTATGCTTATGTTTTCTATATATTTATATAAGCTTATATTTATATTTATAAGGTACAAAATATTATATAAAGATCATTATAACAGCAAACTGGAAAAGATAACTCAGATAACGCATATCACAGAGCATTTGGCATTTTTTCATAGCCCAAGAAAATTCTTACTCTACCTTCAATGGCTTTTATTCCCTCTGCTATTTTTCTTGTTCTGTGTTTCAAGGTGCCTGTGGGAAACATGTTTCAGCTTTCTCAATAGTGCAAACAATGTGCCATGTTTCCTTGTGGTTTTGGTCTCTCCCATGCCATGGAGATCAGAGCCATGGATCTCCCTAGGCAGAGCACCCTGGCACCTGGGCACCTCCTCATCTGACTCCAGCTGGGCTCTTGTTTCAGTTGCCTGCTTCTCTGTCTGCCTTTACTCTTTGTCTTCCCTGATGGAAAATACATATTTTCTGTGCATTGCATGATTTCAGAGCAGTCTGCAGCCTCCTGTGCCATTCTAGTGTTTTTTGGAAGCTGACAAATCACTTCAAGATGTTCCTCTTGGCCTTTGTGCATTAGTCAAAAAATGAGGCTTAGCACAGAGTTCACTACATTATCAAGGTGTCTTTGTAGAAAATAGTCTATGCCTTGGTGGCCTTTGACTCTCTCAGGAAGGATTTGCCCAGGCAGATGGTAGAAGGAATTGCTCTGTTACTTCTGTGGTTCTGCAGGGAACCTTTTTTTGGGTATTTTCATCATGTCACATTCCCTGAATCTACCATAAGATAACGTCTCAAGCTCCCACTCTCTCTGCTGGTATGTTATCTTTCCTTAGCTGCTGTTCATCTGCTCTGGCAACTTCTAGCTAGTTGTCATTTGGCTAAGCATTTGGTTCTACAAATTATTTCCTTCAATCCATTATTAGTGCAAATATCCTGTGTGCACTCAGCCCATTTCATCATACCCAAATCCCTTTCAAAGTTGCAAAACCATCCTTGCTCCAAATGGTGCAGATCTTAAGCTGGACTTCCAGCTGGAAAATACTTCCAGTCCCAAATGGCTTGGATAGCTCAGTGCCTGAGGTCTGTTCATGGAATCAGCTTTGCCTATTGGTCTTCTCCAATCTCTTGGATTTCTAGGTAAAGTGTGTTCTCCAATACTGAGAACTTCTTTAATGAGAACTTCTTTAACTTTCTTCTACATCAGCTTGGTTTACTGAACAGGCAGCAAGTGAGAGAGTGAGAGCCACGTGCAGCTGAAAGGTCCAATTCCTAAAAGTCCTGGAAGACTCTGTTGGTCCTTATTTGGTCAGGTTGTTCCTGACTGGCCTTTGCATTCCCCCCTCCCACAGATTGACCCAAATCTGTTTGACTGCTGCTGGAGACATGACAGGACTGTGACCTCAAAAGCCACCTCCATCTGAGGTTCCTCTGCCACATGATATTCAGTCTGCATTTACCCAGCATCTTATTTGGCAAGACAAAGCCTTGTCAACAGTATCTAAAAATAATTTTTTGTGCCCCCCCCTTATTTTTAGTTTGGCTTATGTTTGGATGTCTTTGCTAACCAAAGTAGAAATACAGCTGAATGTTTTATGAGTATTTTGGTTTTGGAGAAACTTTTAGACTCTTTGGTTGGCAGCTTTGCAAAAACAGGTAACAGTGGTGCCACCAATAACATTGACAGAGAATTGGACAATGTTTTGTTTTGTCAGAATGAACAATTAATTAAGTCCAGGACTGTTCTTTGCAACAGAAATAGCATTCTGTAGGCAGAATTCCAAACAGGGTGTTTGGTCCTAGTTGTAGATATCCAAACTCCCTTTGGAGAAAATCCTGATGACTTTCTGGGGCATGGGGAGAAAATGAGTTGGATCTTGTGAATCCCTTACTAAACACCCAGCTAACTTTGAGGCCCAGATGTGCTTCTTCCTGAGGCATTTAATCTGTAACATAGCCCAGACTTCCAATTCTTCTTTCCCCCAGTCTACATCTAAAGCAGAATTTACAATCAGCTATCTTTATTTGCCTTTAAAGATCTGATTTGTATCTTTTTGATGTCAATGGGAGTTTTCCACTGGACTTTTAAAGTGAGTCAACCGAAGTTCAAAACCAAACATTTTTAAACTTTATTTTTGTTTAGCAGAATAAACAAAACCCCTCAGCTGAAGTCAGCGGGAGCAAAGTCAAGCCCATGCTGAACGCCCTAGAAACTTAACGTTCAAATTTGAACATCCAAAACCCCAATTAAAGGGGTTTTTTCCTACCCAAATATTTGGGTTAACACAACCTGAGGGAAGAACCTGTCCAATGCAGTTTCTCTCGCTGCAGGCTCGAGGAGGGAACGCTGCGGGTACCGAATCCTGCGGAGCCACCGGAGCGCCGAGGACCGCGCGCACTGCCTCGGCAGAGCCAGGAGGTACAACGAGGCTGCCACCAGGGTGAAGGAGATCCTGCTGAGCACCGTGAGCCCCGAGCAGTTCGTGCTGACCCTGCTGGAAGCAGAGCCGCCCAACGTGCTGGTCAGCCGGCCCAGCAAACCCTTCACCGAGGCCTCCATGATGATGTCCCTGACCAAACTGGCAGACAAAGAGCTGGTGCACATGATCGGCTGGGCCAAGAAAATTCCTGGTGAGAGATTCAGGCTTGGTTTTGTTTGTTTCAGTCAGTGGTTTTACCGTCTAGGTGTCCTTCTCTACTCTGAAATGGCAGCACGGCACGGCACAGTAAGTGCAGGATGTGAAAGTCAGGCTTTCTGTCCTGTGAAGTAATGGAGAGTTTGTTGCTCTCAGTAACTAACCTGGGTGTATTTTGATTTAGACACAATCTAACCCATCACTTGCTGTCTGTTCTTACTCAAATACTTGTTCATTTTGCTGTGAAGCAGAGCTGGTGTTGTATGTAATTCCTCATCAGATATAAATATCTGATTAAGCTGATTTGAAGCTTCATTTACCACCAAATTCTTTCCTTGAGTCCTGATAAAAGTCCTGGCTGGTTTTAACTGAAGGGTGTCCAAGTCCTGGGTGTCTGCAATAGTTTCATTTGACAGAGCTGCTACAGAAAAACATCACTGGAGCACAGTGTTGATTTGAGATTTATCATGTGCACTCCTTCAAAACAAAAACCAATAAGGCTTCTTTTGGTAGTTGGCCACACCAGGAACATGCACTGCAGAACAGCTGCCTGTGTTAGTGCCTGGAATGTCTCAAATGTGTCCCTGGCATGGTGGCAATGAACCATTTGACTTCTGTCAAACCAGAAATGGTGAGCCTTTTGCAGTTCCTTCTCCATGGAGTACCCGTGATTAAAACAGGCAGAATGAAAATTAAAAGTGAGCTAAAAGCATGGAATAATTGGTCATCTGCTGAGCTGCTGGGGAGGAGATGTTTGCACCCAAGGAGCATCTCAAAGCACACTGGACATTTGCAGAGTGATAGTGGCTTTGCTGTTAATGTGGGATGTTTTAAACAGAGAGCCCAAATCCTTTATCCTTATTGTTCCTGGCTTAAGAAACTCTGAAAATTACTATGAAGTAAGTAACCATAGGGGGTTAAATGGTATCTGTTGTTATAATTTCTTGTCTAGTCATAAAAATTTGATTGAAAACTTGATTAAAAAGTTGCCATTTCAGAGGACTCTGAAATGTTTATCTGGTAGGAAATGAATTGTGAAGGAAACCAGTTTTAGAAAATTACCGAATTTTAAGCAACATTTCAGTGGGACAAAAACCCCAACCCAACCTTTTCAATTTTCTAATTATTATTAATTTCTATTTTTTAACTCAGCCAGTCAAGATCAATTATTTTTATTTTTTAAAAGGTTAGTTTCCAAACCAATCCTTATTTTGGCGTCAGTCACTTTTAGTTTGTTTTCAACATATGTCAGAAATAAAAACTTTTTCTTGGCAGTAAAAGAACTGTATGAAGAAAACCCATTGAAGCAATCAACCCCTTTCAAAACAGTTCTTGGGAATGTTGACACTTTGTCCTCTCTGATTTTTTCTGATTGCTCCTGTTACACAGAACAGAAATTAACAACATTTTAGAACAATGCCAAAAATAGATGCAATGTTTAATATGCACCTAATTACAAGTAATATTACATGGCAGTTGGAGCATTTACTTCAATGTGGATTGATCTTTTTGTTATTCATTAAAAAAAACATGATTACTAAAGCTCAGGACATGGAATTTCATTTTTTAAAAAACTCTAGCCTGAAGGTAATCATGTTGATCCACACCTGATTCCTGGAGGTAATGTCTTAGGAAAAAATGGAGAGTTCTTGACTAATGGCCCAGTAAGCAGTAATTTTGCTTTCTGAAAAGCTGAATATTTGCTTTTGTGTACCTGGGTTAGGAGCCCATTTTCAGCTGTAAGTTATTATTGGATATTATTTTGACACTTAATGGAAATGAAAAAAAAAATTCCCTATTGTACTAACAGTAACTTTTTGCCTAAATAGGAAAGATACATGTTTATATTTTGTGGCTTTTTAATATTTAATGACAGTCTTTTGTTATGAATGTTACTCTGTGGATGTATTTTTGTCTGTTCTTTCAGCCTAATGGGTTGTATTTTTTTGTTACTCAGTAAAATAGAAGCTGACATCTGGATTTTTTTTCCTTCTGAATTCCAAGTATTTTAATTCTCGGTTGTCAGGCAGCAGACCACAGCTTCAATAATTGCTTTTTGCTTTGTTGACCTAGTCTGAAAGAGTTTAACATGGTTCATTGCTGAACCTGTATTGCAAATCGATAAGATGTTGTCACAATATTGAAATTTGGATTCATTATGCAACTTAGTGTGTTGCTGACCAGAGCAGTCTGTCTTTTTCTACTCTTTACACACCCAGCACAAGTTTTTTTTTCTTTTCTGTTTCAGGAATTTATAATTAAATGATAAGGTATGGAGCCTACAATTTAAAGCATGCAGCCATACAGAAATTAATAGTTTAATGTGTTCTGGAGGAAAGGAAATGGGACTTCTGACACTGCAGTGGAAGCTGTGGTGGTTGTTTGCTGTCCTTGACTTTTAGAGCACAAGATTTTTAAGAAAAGGAAAAGTACAGTCCTTTTATCAGCTGTGCTCAGTGGTTCTAGATCCTGCTGCTGCTGCTGCTAATGTGAGTTTAGCAGATGACATCTGTGATAACTCTGGATCTTCAAGAGCCTGTAGATTGAACCCTGGGACTGGGTCTGACATCTCACTCAGCTGAGAGAGTTTTTAAACCTAGTAATTCCTTATGCTAGAGAAATCAGTACATGCTGGTGTGAATGTTTATTTAAATATACTCTGAAATGTCTTAGGGCTGTTGTTTCCCAAGAAACTGCCACTGTCAGTTTTTATACTATTCCACACTTCTGTGAAAATTTTCCTAAAAGCACTTTTAAATGCTGAGTGTGTGTGGCAGATAATCTGTCATTTGCTGTGCATTCTGTAGTAAATTCTGTGAGGGTGGAACCCAAGAGGGAAGGTACCACTCCTGGGCTCCTCTTTACCCTTCTTATAAAATCAGAAGCAAGGCTGCAGCAGCTTTGCAAGGCAGCACATTCAGTGAGGATAAAAGTGAGCATTGCCCAGCTCATGGCAGCCCCTGGCTGTCACTGACTCCTCCAGCTGAGTGATGTAATGAGATTAAAATACATGGAGCATTTGTATGAATTACTGACAGAGAGATTCTTTGGCAGCCCAAACGTCCTGTGTGTATTTTAAGACCCCAGACAACCGAGAAGAACTTCAGGAAACCTGTCTGCCATGGCCAGGCTGTAAGGATTTGTCACCATGCAGTGTCAGAGATGCCAACTCATCTGAAAATGAAGCACCTTTGCCAAGAGCCTGAGCTAAAGGAGCTCAGCTTTGAAAACAGTGCCCTGATCTTGGTTTTGATCACTGAGCGACTCTTCATCATATCTGTGTTTCCCTCCTTGACTGAGCAGGCTGTTTTCCCACTTGTATTTTTATAATTTACACTTCTGATCTTTTGATTTGGAGTGCACGTCTTTCTTTTTTTTTTTTTTTTTTTTTTTTTTTTTTGGCATTATTTCTTCTTTTTTTCACCCCCTTTTTGTTTTTATGGGGAAGAGAAAGGGAGGTCAGTGACTGTCTGCTGACTGTCTCTCCCTTCTGGCTGTGCTGCATTGCTATCTGAGGTTCTGCTATATGTTCTGGGGAGAAATAAATCATAGAATCAGAGAATCATGGAATGGTTTGGGTTGGAAGGGACCTTAAAGATCACTTCATTCCACCCCCCAGCCATGGGCAGGGGCACCTTCCACCAGACCAGGTTGCTCAGAGCCCCATCCAGCCTGGTCTTGAACATTCCCAGGGATGGAGCATCCACAGCTCCTCTGGGCAACCTGTGCCAGTGGCTCAGCACCCTCACAATATTTTTTCTAATATGTCTCTTCTTTTAGGACAAGAACATAAAGCAGGTGACTCTTCAGTCGTTTGAGTTTCACCAGCTCTGTGGGAGTAATTGCACTAAAACACCACTCTGCTTTATTCCAAACATTTTGTGGAAGATTGGGCAATGATAATAGCAAATATTTTTGTTCCTATTTGAAATGGCAGCCTGGCACTTCTGATGTCAGTACTCCCTTGTCTTCACGCCCCATAGATCTTCCTGGTTCTTTTTGTTTCTCGTGTACTCATCCTTCTTTATCAAAACAGAGAATTTAACGAGTTGATTTATTTTCTGCTATTTTCATCACTTTAGGCTTCATTGATCTCAGCCTCTATGACCAAGTAAGACTCTTGGAGAGCTGCTGGATGGAAGTTCTGATGATTGGTTTGATGTGGAGATCAATTGACCATCCTGGGAAACTGATTTTTGCACCAGACCTTGTACTAGACAGGTAAGAGGAATAAATTTTTTGGGAACACTTCAGATTAGCATGCTTTGAGGTGGGGTGAGTGGTAAGAAGAAGATTAAACATGGTAGATGTTATTAATATTTCATTTAACAATATAATTTACTAGTGCTTGTAACAATGATGTCCTGATGTTCCACATCCTTACAGGGGCTTAAGGAATGCTGAGCTTAAAAAGCATTGTGGAACTCACAAATTCCTGAACTCCTGTAGCACTGAGTGTGAAGTTTCTCTGCATTTTTCACACCTTTTGCTGGTTTTGTTCCCTTTGTTCCAGGTCTCTAGATGCTGAAACTGTAGATAAAGCAACACAATGCACTACGTTGTCCATTTGTCCACTACATCCCTCATTAAAAAGTAGATAGAGTGTCAGATAATATTTTAATTATTTTAAATAGGTTTCCTACCTGTTTTTGGTCCTGCCACTACAGCAGATTTCATAGTTAACTACAATAATGAACATTGCAGCACTAGACAAGAGGGATTTAAAGACCCCCAGCTTGCTGTTGAATACTGAGAATATTTTTTCAAGGTAAAGCAGGGTGTTTTCAAGTTGAAAGATTATTTCTCGATAGCTTCATGTACCAGGAAGGAAGAATATGGATTAGTAAAGATGTTTTTCTACAGAACCTAAGAAGGATTTGACCTGAGCTTCACATTGGTAAAAAGTCAGGGAAACAATCTATTCTCTTGGGTAGTCTTAAAATGTGTTTTAGCCTTTTCAACCTGGGAAAATTCAGATTTGCACCAATTCTGTGACTTGCAATCTATAATTATCACTGTAGATACAGATAGGCAAAATTGGCTAATAAAAGAAATCAATGTAATTTATAAAACAGAGGAAATAAATATTATTTGCTCATATAAAATTCAATTCAAGGACATGCTGCATGGTTCAGTTCAATGATTAGAAATTGCTCAAAATGTATGATACACTTTATTGCTCAGGAGCTAATATGTGCTGAATAGAATCAGAATATTTGATGCATTTCTTCATTTCCTCAAGACATGGCAGAGGAGGAGCTTACAAGTGTCTGGGCTTGCTGTAATTTTATTTAGGACATCCTTAAATGAACCTGGTCAGTAACTTGATTATTTCCATCTTAGTTGAACTTAGAGTCCTAGAGTTTGGGTTGGAAGTGACATCAGTTATCATCTCATTCCCCCATCCTGCCATGGGCAGGGACTCCTCCCACCAGACCAGCTTGCTCCAAGCCCCATCCAGCCTGGCCTTGGACACTTCCAGGGCTGGAGCATCCACAGCTTCTCTGGGCACTCTGTGCCAGTGCCTCACCACCCTCACAGGGAAGAATTTCTTCCTGATCTCTAATCCAAACTCACTCTCTTTTCATTTGATGCCATTCCCCCTTGTCCTGTCATTCCAAGCCTTTGGAATTGTCCAAATTCCCTCTCCAGCTCTCTGGGAGCCCCTTTAGGCACTCGATGGGGTTCTAAGGTCTCCCTGGAGCCTTCAGATACATTTCCTAATAATCTTTTCAGACAATTCTTCTCTGGTACCTCTGCCCTCATTTTGAATCTGGCAGCTGCCTGTCCTTCTGCAAAGCTCAAAATTCTTTGCTATGAGGAACACAAAAAACTGGGCAATAATAAATACTTTTCTGCAGGCAGAACCTGCTGTTCCAGGATGGTGTTACATGCATGTGCCTGCCTCTCCTGAAGGCTCAGCACCTTTCTCTTGGGATGCAGTAAATTTTTAAAATTCTCCTGCACTGCTGTGCTTAAATCTGTCTCATCTTAAAAACATTACAGAGAAAAAAAAAATCTCCTGTTACAAATAGTATAAGAAACCTCCCTTTGCATACTGTTGTTGTAGAGCTTAATCACTTTTCTAGTCCAGTACATGTAAAACAAAACTTACAAAAAAACCTGGAACAGTGACTTCACTGGTTTGAAATTTGCTATTGCTGAATTTTAAACAAATTGGAATTATTGTTTGGGGTGTTTTTCAGAGCAGAAAACAGGATCACTCCTAATATCGAAAATGAAGAAAGTTGCATTCTGCAAACACTTGCAGATATAAAAATAACCAAACCACAAAACCACCCAAACCCCAAATACCTTTAAATACCTACACAGAAAAAGGTGCTCAGAGATAGGGACAAGAGTTGTTTTATCCTTTAAAAAATGTCTTATTATTCCAAGTAACTTATTGTAGGAAGTCTTTCTTTTTCACCAAGTCCTGAGGCCTCCATTAGGCACAAAAATGATATCATTGGTTGTGGTAAGTCCTTGTTAATCTGGGAAATTAACAAATCTGGAAAATTATTCAAGGTGGTACTGTGCCCTGGACTATAGGATTTCAAACTGGTTATCCAGAATTACACAGGCTGAGAGGATCCAGAAATATGATCATACTTATGGTCAATCCTGCTTGCACTTTAAAGAGAAAATCAGTTTCTTATAAATGCTGACCTTTCATACCAGTGTAATTTTCAATTTAGATTTTGTGATAGAGCCTTATAAACCCTCCCAGAGAAGAGATAGATAGGCTTTTTGCAGCCTTCATGCTTTGAATTTTATCTGTCTGAGTCAGTTCCTTAATTCTCCTTTTTGGTAACATTTTGAATGTGTTTCCATAGGGATGAGGGGAAATGTGTAGAGGGGATTTTGGAGATCTTTGATATGCTGCTGGCCATGACCTCGAGGTTCCGAGAGCTGAAACTGCAGCACAAGGAGTATCTGTGTGTCAAGGCAATGATCCTCCTCAATTCCAGTGAGTATGGGGTTGGCTCTAATGCTCACCAAACTGTGCCTTTTATTTTGAGGGTAGCTGGGAAATCTGCCTCAAAAAACCCCAAAATAACATATGATAAAAAGCAGATGAAAGAGAATAATAGGAAAGGACTTCTGTCTGATAGATTGTAAAGATTTTTGCTCAAGGAATTTCTAAACTGTATCATTTGCTGTATTTAGGGCTGTGTCCTGTTGTAAGAAATGCCTGAGAGACCCAAAGTCTGAAAGCTTCTCACAAGGTGGGGCTCATGGCCAGGCTGTGGCTTTGTCCTTTCCAAAGGGAGCTATTGTTCCTATCTCTGTGGATCCTGGTCATGGGCAAAGTTGCTGTACAGCTCTACAAACCTGTCTTTAATTCTTAATTCTACTAATTCTAGTAATACTAGTTGCTCAACTGAGTGATGATTTATTGGGCTTAAATGTTCCTATTTAATGGCAATGAGTTTGTTAGAAACTGTGGAAAGGATTCAAGAGTTCTGCAAGATGAATTTCAGGACAGGAGCTTTGCTTTGCAGCCTCTTACTCAAGGCAAGTGTTTGCTAGTTTAGAGTAGCCTGCAGTAAAATGATTTTCTGCCCCAGAACATTTTGTAGTGAATGCTGACAAAAAAAATCCAAAACCAAACTAACAGCTAAATTATCAGCAAGAAGCTGCTGCGTAATTCTCAGCGCAGCATTGAAGGGGAATAGTCCAGCTGCAATCCCATTTGTCTGCCCACTTGTTTGGGTGGGAGTGCTGTCCTGCTGGAGAATAGAAAAGCTCTGCAGAGGGATCTGGACAGGCTGGATTGATGGGTCAACACCAACAGCATGAGGTTCAACAGGACCAAGTCTGGGTCCTGCACTTTGGCCACAAAAACCTCCTGCAGTGACACAGGCTGAGGGAAAGGGTGGCTGGAAAGCCATCATGATGATGAGAGGAAATGAGATTTTGTGATGATGATGAGAGGAAATGGCTTCAAGCTGTACCAGGATTGGTTTAGATTGGGTATTAGGAGCAATTTCTTCAGCAAAAGAAATTGGAACATTGGAACAGACTGCCCAGGGAAGTGATGGAGTCACCATCCCTGGAGGGATTGAAAAGAGGGGCAGATGTGGCACTTGGGGACATGGTTTAGTGATGGCCTTGGCAGTGCTGGGTCAAAGGTAGGACTTGGTGATCTTTAAGGTTTTTTCCTAAAATATCCCCTACAAAAAAAAACCCCACAAACAAACAACAAAAAAACCCACTACCCAACAAAACCCCACATTCATCAGCCATATTTTCTTCAAAGTTCACATCTCAAAAGATCTCTCCTTTCCCTTTCCCTGCTCCCCTCTCTTGTCAAAATTAATAATTTTCTCCTGATTTTCAACATGTTCTGGAGCTCTGTCCTTCCATAGGTACCTCTAGAGAGATTGTTGTGGTTTTTTTCTTTCCCATGTCCCTGGTGTCTTCTGCTTTATCAATAATGTTATTGTCTGTTTCCAGATCTTCCTAGTGATTATTTATTTTCTTCCTTGTCCATACCCCCAAACCTCTTCTCTTTTTTTTAGTTTTTGCTGACTTTCAGGGTTTCTCCCTGCAGGCATGTGCTGTGTTATGACACCCATAGTGATCTGTAGGGAGACCATGACCAGATGGGTCACTATGAGCAGTGTCACTATGAGCAGTGTCACTGACATGATCTGCTCCCTCCCTCTGATATACTCAGGGAAAAATGGGTTTTTTTCAACAAGGAGGGATTAGAACAAGCTTAATAATATAGTTCATAATAGTTTAAAAAAAAAGGTACAGGGGAAAAAAGGGAGATTCTCTCCTGGAGAATGGAGAGCACGTCCATTCACCTGACTGAAGGGTCTATGTGCAACACGTCTGGGGAGGATTTGGGAGAATTGCTCACTTTGCAAATGATGTGGCCATCAAATTTTGGCAAGGGAATGTCAGCTGGAGCTTGATGTGGCACATGGAGCATCATTTGTTCAATCTTGAGGGGGTTGTCAGGGAATGCATCTTCTCTAATCATGTTGAAATGTTGCCTCATAAATAAAAATCCACAGTCACAAAGTTTTTTTGTTCCTCAAGAGCAGCAAACATTTCTTTCTCTTCTCTGGTTAGGCATGTTCCCTTTGTCAGCAGAGGAACCTGAAAGCAACAGGAAACTGCACCACTTGCTCAACGTGGTCACAGAGGCTTTGGTGTGGGTTATTGCCAAGAGTGGGATTCCCTCTCAGCAGCAGACAACTCGCCTGGCCAACCTGCTGATGCTCCTCTCTCATGTCAGACATGCCAGGTATGTTTTAAATTAATGCATCAACACTTGTGCTATGTTAGTGTTTGTTTGTTACAGCAAAAAAAAAAGGTGGCTGGAACTGCAGAGCACTCCTGAGGGAATTCTGGTGCTGCTTGTCACCTCTGTCCCTGTGAGGCTTTCCTTCCTAGCACAACAAAACCCACAGTAAACTCAAGTGTTTGCTGGCACTCAATGATGTGATGATATTAAAATGCTGTCTTAACCTTATTACAGTAAATTATTCATTATGAAGCTGCCTGAAATGTTTAGCAATAATAACGCAAATTCAGCCCTTAAAAAAAACATCCCACCCAGCTATCTAAACTCTTCCATTCCACATGAAAATCTGTTTCAAAACTGATCTGCAGTGGTAGAGCAAAGTGGACTTTGGGGGTCATGCTTTTCCAAGACCAAATTTGTAGTCTTTTCTGGGGAGGTACAATGTTTTTGCCAAATGACTCATGCTACAGCAATGCCAGGCTCCTGTTTCCCCCATGGGAAGTGGCTCCTCTGCTCCCTGCCAGCTCTTGGACCTCCCTGAGCTGCTCATCTGTGCTTGTGGGACAGCAGACAGAAACACAGGGTCCTACAAACACAGGTGTGAATTTTCAGTCTGTTTGTCATTTTAAATTATTACCCAGAGGGCAGCTATTCACTAAGCTGTCTTATGGCTTGGCTTTGGACTGTGTGTCCAGAGAAGATGTCCTGGGGCCAGGCTGGAGCACCCAAAGGAGAGCTGGGCTGTAGGGATGCTGGAAATGGATGGTCATCCTTGCAATAAGCATCCTGGGAGAGCAGATGGCAGCAGCAGGGACCTGATGGTGCCGAAAGACAGCTTTTAACAGTCAGTTTGTGAACTGGGGGTAAGTTTGAGAGCTCCAGCACCAGCCAGAGCTGAACCTGTCTCATGGCTCCTATGCATTCTGTACAACATGTTGTCCCTGTTGATAGTGGTAAGTGATCTCAGGGACCAGAGCAGATAAATCCTCTGAAATTCAGATTTTAAAATAAGGACTCTCTTGAAACCATGACCATGTTTTTCTTCTCTGCACTGGTGGAACCAGATTGCTGAGTTATTTTCTGTTCTCCTGCACAGTAACAAGGGAATGGAGCATCTCCTGAGCATGAAGTGTAAAAACGTGGTCCCAGTGTATGACTTGCTGCTGGAGATGCTGAATGCTCACACCCTGCGAGGGCAAAGGAAGTCCCCAGCCACACACCCTGAGTTTGGCCCACTGGAGCAAATGGAGCCTGGAGACAGCCTGAGGAATGGGGCACCCCAGTAATTGTGTCGAGACCTGGAAATGTGAGGCTTTTTCAAAGCTGTGGGAGAAAACAGAACTGCTGTGATGGGGCTGCAGAAGTGTGACCTGGTGTGAGTTCTCATCCCTTCTGGATTTGCACACTGGTGTCTCGGGAGAGGCTGTGGGATGCTCACCTCTGTCCATATTTCTGACACAGTAACAGCTGCACTGCTAGAGTGCCTTTTCTGAGACTCTGCAAAAGCACCTTATGAAATCAAGCCTCAGAACAGCACTGTGGGACAGGGAATTGCTGCCTCTCCTCCTCAGAGGCAGAACTGAGAGGGACAGGTAAAGGGACAGGTTTGAGGTGGCAGAAGAAGCCTGGGCCAAAACTTGGAGAGAGCACCTTGGTCTCTGTCTCCCAGAGCAAGACTTTTGAACACTGACTGGATATTGTCCTCTTTCAGCATGGGATGGTGTGAAATGTAGGACAGCACCATTTGGGACAGCTGTTTACCTCTGTGTGCTGGTCCTGGGGAATGCCTGCTCTGCAGCTGATCTAGATAAAGTGCCGAGATACTGACAGTGTGAAGGAGCTTATTCTCAAATATGCAATGGCTGCAAGGGCCTTCATCTGAAGGTTGTTTGAAATAGCATCTAGGGCCAGTTCAGAACCTCTTCAGAAAGTTTAAACTGAGCTTAAGTTTGTATTTTGTGAGCCTGTTCCTAACACTCACATTATTATCTGCTTAAATTCTTCAGTGCTTTAAGCAACGACCAAATCGTCTGGATATTTCAGCCAATGCTGACTTTTGAAACGTGTTTTGTCTGTGAGATTAACATGTTGTTTTACATATTTATTAATGATGTTCAATCTATTCTAATCATTAGGTACAAGAGGTTGCTCTGTGAATATTAACTGTTTGTATTTGTATATGATCTGCTGATCAGGACTTGTGAAACCAGCTAGAAAAAAAAATCTTCCCACCCCTTTGGTGTGAGGAATTGCGTCCTGCTCACCCAAAACCTGCAGGGGGTGAGGCACTGGATGGAAATATGGATGGGGATCTGTTTTTGTCTGCTGCCCTGAGGTTTGCTGCTTGCTTGTTCTCAGCATGCATGGCACCTTGTGCTGTGGTTTTCATATCTTTATAGGAGCCCTCAAAGAGTGAGGATGGGGATAATGGTAAATGTAAAGAAAACGTTGAGATGGGGATAATGGTAAATGTAAAGATAATGTTGAGATGGGGATAATGGTAAATGTAATGTTGAGATGGGGATAATGGTAAATGTAATGTTGAGAAGGGGATAATGACAAATGCAAAGCTAATGGAGAGATGGGGATAATGGTAAACGTAAAGATAACGTAGAGATGGGGATAATGTAAAGCACTACTTTGGTTTGCAAGTGTGATGACTTGTTTGAATTACACTGAAGATGTAGTGGTTTAAACTTCCTTGTTGTGCTGATTTCTGCATGTGTTTAAGCTGCACTGAGTAAAAAAAAAAAAACAACAAAAAAACAGTGATGACCCCAGTGATCAGCAGGGTGGCATCATTCATTCTGGTAACTGTCTCTCTAAATGGATTCATTTCAATACAGCACATGCATGTTCTGGGCATTATGGTGAAATAAATTGGGATCACACCAGAAGTCTATTTTGAGACAATAAATCTTTTGGATTAGGGACTTTGATTAGTATGCCATTTGCATACTTTGAATATTAGTCAAACCATGAATCTTGGTGTTTTTTTTAAAGCCAAGGACAATATTTTTTATAGGTGGTGCATAAAGAGTTTTCAGTGAGTTACACAAATCTATTGTCTGTTCTGATCTTGTACTATACCAGATGCTGCTGCTGATCTAAATTTTTACTCGCTGCCTTTTTATTGTTTTTAAGAAACTGTAATATAGCAGTGTCCTTCTAAAGAAGTGTAATATTTACAATGAAGAAAAGGAAAAAAAATGTGAGTAGAGTCTAGAATTTATTGGTACTTTCATTTTGAGAGATGTTTTGCCGTGAAAAAGCTGTCTCAGTATTTCTTGGGCTTGATTGTGTTCTGGCCTCATTGCCTGTTGTATTGTTCTTTCTCTGATTTTCCTTATCCTGTGTAATCTTTTGGTTTAATACAGTTTTTCCAAGAAATGCTTAGTGATTTGTTTGTTTGTTTTGCTTTAAAAAGTACTGAATTTATGTACAATGTTGGAACAAGCCTCTTAAAGAGAAAATGGGAAAGATGGGTATAAATCATGGAATTAACTTCTAAATGGAAATTTGCCGTGGATTGACTCTGTAAAAGGGTGATACTGCAGTTTTGTGCCACGTTGTTGTTCATGTATGTTGCTATTAGCACAGTGCAAATAGGAAGATGATGTGATTTTAACCTACTTTTTGTCTTGTTGAACATAATTTTATTAAAAGTCACTAACAGTGTTTTAAAATGGGTGAAAGTCAGCAGCTGTGGAGTCTGGATTAATGTAGCTGTGTTCATGCTGGGAGAAGGAGAAGATGCACAGGGAGGGTTGTGGCAGTGACTGAAGGAGGGTGCCTGGGTCTCTTGGGAGAGATGCTGGGTCTGTCTCAGGTCTGGATGCCCCAGATTCTCCCAGATGCTGCATGCCTGGTGAGGAGCATGTCCATGCCACTGCCAGCCCTGAGCAGAGCTGCCACACTGTGCTTGCCTTTGGATTTTGGGGTTTTTTCCAGGCTCACTGTGAACGAATGGAGTCCTCAGGACCTGCAGGGGCTCTCAGGAGAGGCTCTTCTATCGCTTTCCTTCACTGCTTGGCTTCACTCAGCTTCTGCTGGGACCTGGCAGAAGTGCTGCTGCTGCTTGAAGAAATCGTGCTGCAGTTCTGGGATGTTCAGAGGGGAGCAAACCTGGCTCAGCGAGAGGGACAGCTTCCAAGGGTTAAAAAAAAAAAAAAAGGAAAGAGAAAAGGAAGGAAGGTACATGTAACAGCACATGTAAGGAAAACATGGCTGAGCTTCCTCTCTCAAGTCTGAAACTAGAACCAGATGGTAAAACAACCTTGGCTGTTTTTCTTTTTTTCTTTTTCTTTTTTTTTTTTTTAAAGAAATGTGGTTTCAGACAGGTGAAATGCTTTGTCTCCAGCTTGTGGAAAAGCATTTTCCAGGTGTGGAAAATGCTTTTCCACACCTCTGTCTTCCTTCAAATTACCCATTTTTAGTGCTGTCATGTTTCCAGTCAGAGAGAAGAATGTGGGGGAAATATATGTAGATGTGTTGAAACATTCTCCCCAGAGATAGTGCCCAACAGGGTAAGTGCTCCTATAAAATAGCAAACTAAGACAGGTAGCACTTGAATATTTTTTTTTAATAAATATGCATATTTCCATAGTCACATTATATTAATTCCTTGTGGACTGAATGATAGATCTATACAAGGATCATCATGGTGAAAGGATGGTTTAAGTGCTGGAACTTTTTCCTTTTACTCTTGATGACCTGGGGAGTATGAAAGATACTTGCTTTATTTGCACCATTTACAGTGGTGTAGCAGAGCCTAAAAATGCAGTGAGCCCCCAGAAAGTTGCCTGTTGATCCTATTCGAGCTGTCACCAGTGATCATCCTCTTTGAGGTAAGAATATTTGTCATTTGGATTTTTATCATAGAATCATGGAATGGTTTGGGTTGGAAGTGACCTCAAAAGATAACCTCCCCTGCCATGGGCAGGGACACCTTCCACCAGCCCAGGTTCCTCAGAGCTCCATCCAGCCTGGCCTTGAACATATCCATGAATGGAGCATCCACAGCTTCTTTGGGTGGCATGGTCCAGTGTCTCAACACCTTCACAGCGTCCTGTCCCTCCACGCTCTTGTCAAAAGTCCCTCTCCAGCTCTGTTGTAGCCCCTTCAGGTACTGGAAGCTGCTCTAAGTGTCCCTGGAGAGTTCCCCTCCCTGCAGGGGTTTCTCCAGAGCCTGGCCAGGTCTCTCCACTCCACCCCACCCTCCAGCACCACTTAGCAGGTGCTGGCTGCAGACTGTGGGTGTGGGAACTCCTCGTGGAACAGTTCTGAACACACCACCCATGCTCATCCAGGGAGGAGCAGCTGCATTTTACCCTGCAGTTTCTGTACCTTTCAACTTCTGTTAGGATGTGAACATAACTTCTCAGTTTCCTCTAATTCTACCCCAGGCCATCTTTTCACGCTTCCATACACCCAGAGCTGGCAGCCATGGAAACACCTTTGCTATCATCACCATCCATCTCAGTAGAAATGGTTTGACACTGCTTAGGTCCTGTGAGACAATGAGTCAGCAAAGCAGGTAAGATGTGGTCATCTGTTGTGCCTAAACCAATTCTAAAGACTGTTGGAAATGGGAGTACAAAAAACAAGTGGATTGCTAAAATACGAAATGTAAGTATTATTTACACTAATTTTTCACAGTATTTTACTACTAAACTGAAGTGTGGTGCATTAAATGGCACTTTCATAGCCAAGACTTAATTTTATTTATGATCTGTGTATTGTTGAACTCCATCTTTACAATGAAGAGTCACCTACACGCCTCATGCACTGTTGAGTGTCAGCAATTTCAATTTAAGTGCATGAGGAAAATGAAAGTGCCATGCTATAAAAATGCCAACATCTGCTGCTACTGTCTCAGCAGACAAAACCTTCTTCACTCATCACAGTGTCATGTAGTCAGGAGCTGGCATGGCCATTACCAGGGCTTACTGCACATCTCCTACGCCAGTTTTCCACAAAATTTTCTGAGTCCTGTCATTTTTGTTTCAACATTTCACTCTCTCTGCAAGTTTGTAATGGAAATGGGTTCCCAACTGAAAGTGGTGCCTTTTAAAGTACTTCATGGATGCTATGATAATGTGAAAACAACCCAACATCCCAGCCCCTCCCTTTCCCACAGCTGTCCTTAGTTCTGTGCAGTGATGGTATTTGTCTGGTGGTGTGTTTCATTCAATTGTGGATTGTTGTGATTGCCTGACTAAACAGGCACCATGAAATGTAAATATACGGCTTTTTGTTCATTTCTCTCCTGCAGCTGAGCTCAGCCTGGCCTCATGAGCGTGTAAAGTGTGTGATCACTCTGAGGGACACCTTCCACCAGACCAGGCTGCTCCAAGCCCCAGCCAAACCTGCCCTGGAACACTTCAGGGATGTCCACAGCTTCTCTGGACGACTTTTCCCAGTGCCTCACCACCCTGACAATAAGGGATTTCTTCCTATCATCTAATCTAAGCCTGTCCTTCGCCAGTTTAGAGCCACACCCTTTGTTTTACCACTCTATGCTCTTGTAAAAACCTCATCTCCAACTCTCTAGGAGGTTCCCTCAGGTACCAGAAATTGCTCTTAGGGCTCCCTGGAGCCTCCTCATTGCTGCTGACTATGCTGGAGGAGGGGCAGGCAGAGCTGAAAACAGGCTCATCTCACTGCCAAAAAATAAGACTTCAACTCAGAACTAATTTTTGCTCTGTTTGATTCCTACAATGCATGTGCACAGGCTCTGCTTGCTCCCACTACTGCATCTGCCATCTCTTTTAAATATTTTTTTTCCCTTCCCTGGCCACTAACAACCCAGTCCTGAGATGATGATACAAAGAAATTGGTGGGGATTATAATCAACTGGAAATAAAACTATTTAAAATAGGCTTGAAGGAAAAAAGATTTAAGCTATTTCCCAGACCTTTTTTGGTGACATTTTGAGATAATTTCTTGAAAGCGCCTCTTTTTATGTATTACATCAGCTCAACAATTTGATATAACTGTTCATAATGAAAGGAAATTGTAGGCTATGAAATTTTCCTTAGACCTTTTAACATTGTTCAATTTTTTTCCCCTGCACAGGTTCTTTAATGGAAGAAGAACCGACTATCATGTCAGCAACTGACTATTACTTCTTGGCAGAAAGGTCTGCACGGGCATTTGTGACAAGCTGGCAATGAAATAAGGGTTCGAGTTGGCTCACTTCTACAGAGTAAGAAACTTAAATGAGCTCCATCTTAAAGTAATTGCTTTGAAAATATCAAATAATGATGACAAGAGGGAGAGAGGACAGGGTGAGTGCCTGTGTGCAGCAAGAGGTGAGGGGGATCCATCTCTGGATACAGCATCAGTGTGAGAGCTGTAGCTGGGACTTTGGTGCTGGAGCACAAGTCTGGCACCAAATCTGGCACCTTAACACAGTTTATGAGTTTAGTTTAATATCCTGGAAATAAGCCACAGTGGCTTTGCCACCATGGCTGGGGAAAAGCTGTTGGTTTGGCCATTCTCTGAACATCAGGACAAAGCAGTTTGCTTTGTAAATCCCCCTGCCAGAAGATGGGGAATCACCAGTGGTGACAAGTGTAGAAAGGGTGGGAGAACCCTCACAGGCTCAGAGACCTTATTTTCTGTGGGTAAGCACTACAGAAAGTGGCTAATTCCTGGTGATTTTCACTGCAACACAAAAAACATCTGACCAAAGCCCTTACTGCTGCACTGAGCTCTCCTCACTGTGCATTCCCCAACTCCAGCACTCCACTACAGAAAGTCATTTCCAGGATGGGAAATAGCTGGGCATTTCAAACTAGTTATTACTTAGCATTAATTGGTTGAACTTTGTATTCTTCCTACAGGAAATCACCAGCAGTTGCAAAGGAGAGGATCTGTGCCATGGAACACAGGTCCCAGTTCTGGATTTGTGATCTCTTGCTCTGACAAGCAAGGGAGTAGTTGTGCTTCTTCTTCCAGCACCACGCCATCAGAAAGCAAAGAAGGTGACTCTTCCAGGAGTGGAAGGGGCAGCACTGCTGGAACAGAAAGCTATTCTCCCCCACCAGACACACCCACAGTCCTGCAGACATTGGCAAAATTTTAATGACAGTACTCAAACTGTACAACCGAGGGACAGTGGCAATGCTGACTGTACACAGTGTTTCTCCAGCCACTGCCCAAGCGCCAGTTTCATTTTAAAAACAAAGCTTATAAAAATGGACAATTCTCTCCCAAGGTACTGTACACTATTCAGCAGGTTAAAAACTGAAAAAAAAAATCTTTCATTAAAAAAGTCATTGCACTATTTGTATACATCAGGGATAGTCTACATAATCATGTTCATCTAGAAAATATGTGCATTATAAACCATTTCCATGCAATGCAGCAATTCCTTATTTCAAAGGTGGTATAAAAAGACAACACAGCAGTCCTAACCACTAGAACACTTTATGTCAAACAAAACAAATGTGCATCATGATATTGAATGTGTTAGATGAATAAAATACAATAACAAAGATTCAAAAATAAGTTTTCTTTTTGTTTCCACCAAGTGACTACAGTACCAAAACATACAGGTAATGTGAAGTGTGTGCAGAAATCATATTAAATGAAGTCCCTCTTCACCTGCTTATTTGTCATGCTAACCCAAGACAGACTGCTATGTTTAAGATGACTGTGATGTTGTTTCTGCATCTAATAACTCAGTATCCAAACACCCTGCAAGCTTAAGAGCACTGCCCCTATAAAATAGTGTATCTATTGCATCAAAGTATAAAGTGTGTTGCTTACAGTTTAAAAAAAATCTATAGAAAAAGTTCTGTTTTCCATACAAAAAAAACCCGCTGAAATTTCTTCAAGATATACATTTTGAGAAGTGAAATTTGCTGCTTGATTGATGCTGGAGCAGCATGGAGAAAAAAAAAAAGCACCACCCAAGAGTGTTTTGGTGTCTGGAGGTGTCCTAGGTCGGGGGGGGCCCGTTGGTGTAGCGCAGCATGGGGTAGAAGGAGCGGGCGAAGTTGTTGGCCTGGGTGCAGCTGTAGTCTTCCTCAGAGGAGGGGATCATGCAAGCCAGGAGCAAAAGCAGCAGAAAGAACAACTGGAGAGGTAAAGCTGCTCGTAAGACTCGGTAAAAGAAAGAGGGAGACCGAGGGTTTGCCTGCACAGGTTGTGGATGGCTTTCGATCCTGGAAAGGAGAAACAAAGAACAACAAGTTGGGTTTTACTCTATTTTCAGATGCAAGCTTAACTTTTCCCAGGAGGCAAACAGGCCATTCCAAATAGGTGTTGAAGCATAAAGGAAAGACATTATTCACACCCATGAGGTTCTTCTCTGCCCCGGCATTACTGAGATCTACACTTTGATCAGGCCCTGATGGACTGGGGGTTAAGTTCTCCCTTTGTCCTTCGTGGTCTGTTTGCACTAAGTAGCCCTCAGTAGCAAGTTTCTTTTTCCAAGCATACTGGTGGAATTAAAGGAGGATTTAAACCAAAAATACCCACCATTTGGCATGAAAAACATATTCTCAAGAGTAAAGACAAGCCAGGGGTGCACATTGCTGCAGCGGTCCTGGGAGCAGGAGGGCTAAAGGAAACCATTCCCTAAGGAAGAGCCCAGAACTGGTAGGTAGAGACACTACAGGTAGGCAGAAATCACTTTCACCCGTTTGTCAGCCTACAAGGAACAGCTGCTCAGGTTTCTGCTGGCACTCAGCTCCTCTCTGCCATATTCATTATTTTTCAAAAGATCAGGCAAATATAAAATATTACCTTGAACTGCTGCCATTTCTGCCATCAGCAGTTCTCCTTAGGGCCATCTGTAGAGAGAAATAGTTTTTAGCATCCAGGTTTCAGAAACTACAAGCAATTTCTCTTTCTCAGAAAAGAGCTGTAGACTTTAAGGTGCGATTGTAAATTCTGTAATAAGGTACATGTACCTAAAAGGTAAAATGATTATATCTGAGGGCCTTCCCCACTAAGTATGTCAAAATACACTACATGCTGATAGCAAAATATTAGAAAAATATACTTGCCTTCTTCACAGCAGGGCTAGATTTCTCTTCTTCTGGATTATAGACTCCTGAGTCCAAGTCATCTGGAACTAGCAGGAATGTTCTGCTATCCTAAAAGACAACAACACTTTCCTCTTTAAAATTCACATTCAAAACTGACAACAAATGAAGTGCAAAGAACCATCTTTCACTGCCTCTATGGGCACACAGCCTGCTGCCCCTTTACATGTGCATAACCAGTTCCCCAGAATAAAGGAATGTTTTACAGTGCCCAGCCTGAAGGAATTACAGTGGAATGGGTGCACACATGTATTAACTTGAAAATCTCTCTATCTGACAGGCCTCAGGGTAAGCAACCCATTGCTATAAACAACTCCTGTTCATTACACACTCCTAGCCTGATACTTGGTCTGGATCACACAAATTCAGGTTGGAAGGGACTTTGAGAAGTTCATCTAGTCCAACCTCCTGCTCAAAGCAAGGCCAGCTATGAGATCTGACCAAAAGCCTTACTCAGATCTTCATCCTCTCTGCTCTTCAAACCCCTCGAGGACAGAGGCAGCACAATCTCAGTTACAATACTGTGCTAGCCTTGTGGTGCTGCAGTCTCTCCTACAGCCAGAATTAACTGCTCTTTTTTCGGCTTATGAAGGTGAAAGTACTTAAGCTTTAAGCCAGTTTTTTTATAAATACCTTCACTCTTAGTATTCTATTTTTTTTCAGTAAGGAAGACCCATGGACTAGTATTTAAATTCCAACTCACCAGATTCCCTTGTATTGTTTTTAAGTCACGAGAGACTTGTTCAATCAGCTGTTTCAGTTTCGTTCCAATTACATGGACCTTCTCCTCCTCTTCAATGTAATCACCATTTGATTTCAGCAGCAGGTAAGCAGTGAGCTCTTGGAGAGAGTTTACATTAAGCTGTTGCTCCAGCAGCTCTTTCTCCAGTTGCTGAGAACAAACAAACAAAAAACAGCACAACACACTGTTATCCTCAGCTTTAAGGGTGTTCTCCCAAAAGGAGGAACCGTGGAAGCCTTTGAAGAACAGCACAACCTGCCTGGGAATCCACAAGGCACAGGAATGGTTATTATAACTACATAGGAAATAAAGTTCTCTTGAAGAGACTGGTTGTACCTGCTTGAGCTAACTTTTAAAAATAGTTCTAGCAGCAGGTAATTAATATAGAGAAGAAATTAAATTTTGGACATTGGAAGTTTTATTCCAGCATAAAGACTAATGTGTAATTAGGGAAAAATTGCCTTGTACACAGGCAACACCTTGGTCCCTTTCAGAAACCACCCACATGTGTGAGTACAGCAGGTTTGAGGACAGGCTGCAGACACTGTGAGACATAAACATCCTGCTCTTCATCGTGTGGTGAGAGCTACTGACTCTTGGGGAGAGCTGAGGTGCTGCAGTTAAATCTACACTTACCATTAGCTCCTTTTGGCATTCCAGTATTGTATTGAGATCAGCATTGAGATCTGTGATTTGTGCTTCATTCCTCCGGCTTTCAGCACTTGCTAACCACAGGATTAGTTTTTGGCTCTGGTCGTGGAAATCCTAGAGAAATAAAAGGTTGGCACGTAAGAGAAAAAAACACCTTCGCAGTGCCTTCCTCTGGCTACAAACAAAATGCCCAGTCCAGATTAGACACAGCCACCACAAATTCAGAGTTAGTGAAGGTACAGAAACCTTGTAGAACTATTCCCCCTACACAGTAATGAGGCATTATCCAGTTGAAATTTTTACCAAACCCTTTCAATCCATCAGAAGCAACTTTCTAAAGGAAACAAAAAATCTTGGATTGTGAGTGACCATTCCACTGATGTGCAGGAATTACCCCTCTGCCCTCTCCCCTTATCTGCCCTGAGCAGCATCCCAAAGAGTTTTCCCTCCCAAGCTGGCACTGATATGCACCTGGCAGTGCAGTAAGGCTTGTTGTAGACTCTTCCTCCAGCTGTCCAGTGCACGAGATGCTTTCTCCCAGTGCAAGTTGACTTTCCGAAGTCTGTTCTGCAGCTCTTTGAACTCTGTGCTGTCTGCTTTCTGGAATTCTTTGCTACTCAGGTTAGCAGAAAGCAACACTGCTTTGTAGTTGTCAAATGCTTTAAGCATGTCCTGGTAGAAAAGAGGATTAGGAGCTTTTATGAATGATGAAAAACATGTTGTTTATTTACAATAAAGCCATGCATTCGAAAGTATCACAGGTATTGGGGAAGGATGTTTGAGTCTGGTGGTTTTTCAATACTGCTAAGAAACATATCAAGGTAGGTTTATGTTTAAGGTTTTTTTAAACCAAAATCTTTACTTTGAGGAAAATAAGTGTGACTGCTTCTCCCTAAGCCACATGCATTATGACTTAATCCACATCTGCCTTTCAATTCCTCTGAGCTGCCTCTTTCCCTGACATTTGGGAATGATGACCCCCACAGGTCATCACATAGTATTTTCTCTTACTTAATGGTTTTGCTACCTCAGAATCCTACAATAATGCTGAAAGGGACATCTTTTGTACTCCATTCTCCTGTTCCAAATAGGACCAACTTCAAACTCCAAGGAGGATGCTCAGGGCCTCACCCACTCAAATTTTCAGTATCTTGCAGGGTGGAGATTCCCCATCCCCTCTGGGCCCCTTGTCCCACACCAGACCACCCCATTGTAAGAAATTATTTTTCTTCTCTCTGGTCTGAGTTTCTGTCAACCCATTTCTCTGTCTTGTCAAGGCCCAAAGGCAGTCGTGCCTGCTTTCCTCTTCTCCCTTAGGATTGCAGGCTGAAAGAATATGGAATTTACCAAGTCACAGCCATATCATCTAGCCACCTTTATATTGAGTCTGCATTTCTGAAGGTTTTTTAAAAAATGAATGCCAAACAATACCTTCCTTGTACCCTCCAGTTTAGTTTGAATCAAGGGTACTCAGTCTTTTCCACGTTGCTCTTGCAGTAGGAAAAGTAAGAGCTGCAGGATGAATCCCACAAGCCACACAGCACAAATTGCTTTTCTCAGCAGCCAAGAGTGTCCAAGAGTGTCAATCTTTATATTCTCAAGATCTGAGTCCCACTTGTTGAAAACTAAATTACTTTTCATCCACCAAAGACTCCTGTGCCCCTCCTCCAAGCAATAAAGTTTCTTTTAATATCAGACAAAGCAAACAGACTTCTGAACCTCAGTAAGCCAGTCTGCAGGCAGACTGGCTTTATCCTTATCCAAGGCAATTGGGATGTCCTGACACTTCATGAAATTCACTTCTTAGAGCACACTGGCTCTTTTAACACCCCTATAAAGCCAAACTGTCTGCAAACGGGATTTACAGCCAGCTGGACTCCTCTTAAGCAGACACAGGAGAGAGAAGAAGCGAGGCTCTGCTCCTTGAGGAGGTCAGTCAGACACCAAACTCCAGGCTGAAGGGAAGCACCTCCCTCCACTCAGGAGGCATCAGCAAACCTTTCCTAGGGCTTGGTGCCTAATCCAGACTGGCTGAAGGAGTCAGAGTCTATTTCACTGGAGTGCAGAGTCATTCTCTGGCCCAGTAATTACCCGAGGGTGTACAGGCTCAAACATACACTGAGCATGCCTAAGAAATCCCTCTTCTATCCTGCAGTGTCCTGTTTGTGAGCATCACCCCAAGGGTGACACCAGACTGACCAGCAGCCTCAGGGTGACTCCATAAGGGGCTGCTGATGAGGGTTGAACACACAGGGATTTTGCACTTCCACAGATTTTAGGAAAACTTCCTCTCTCAGAATTCAACCTGAGGCATTTCAATATCTGAGTCCCAAGAACACAGCTCTTGTTCCCTGGTAACCTGCTGGCTCAACTTACAGAAACCACAGGTTTAGTGCAGATCTTTGTCAGTCTCCTGCTGGAATTACACTTTGCCCTTAATTCAATTTTTAAAAAATCAGCCTAGATTTTGCAGCCTGTTGACCTGGCTAGTTTTCAATCTGATTTTGGTTTGCACAGAGGGGAATGGCACAGAAGAAGGAAAAAATGTCGATATCACTGTGCAAGAAAACAGAAGAGAGAGGTGGAGAGGTTTTTACTTCTGCCTGCCAATCTCTGCATATGAAGACAGAAGCACCTTGCCTAAGGCCCTCTTCAGTCCTCTTAGCTAAGAGCAGTTCAGCTCCCCTGTGGCACAGGGACATTGCTATTGGCATCCATGCTGCCAACTGATCCCAGGACCACAAACACAGTGACAAAGAACATCAGCATCTTGAAATCCCTCTTCCCAGTATGCCATAACTTACTTTCAATTTCTTGACCTTTTGTTCCAATGCCTGCATGCTGGTTGGAAGCTTCACTTTTTGCAGCTCTTCCAGCTCTTGCTCAGTCTTATCAAGCCAAGCAGAGATATCGCTGAGGTCTGAGTCCAGCTGCTGCCACTGCTGCAATTTCTGTTTCATTCTAAGTTTATTTCTGAGGTCTTGAGCTTGGATGAGCTCCCACCTGTCAATAATGCCTGCAAATCATAGAAACACAAACATTTAAGTCTTCAGTAAGGTGAAGGGTGTGTCAAAGAGACACAAAAAGTTTTGCAAGTAAATTATTCTCCAGTCAACCTGAGGCCAAATAATTGCTGTAATGTATTACTGTTATTCAGCCACATTTTTTCTTGAGATTCTGCAGTCTCTAAATTTCATATTGCTGGTCAGGTTATCCACATAGCAATGCTACCCAGAATTTTAGTCACATTAATTGGAGATGTTTTCACTCACTTGGAAGAACAGAACTAATCTAAAGAGACAGAATTCAATGAGCCCAGCTGTGATTTGGTGAACGCAAAAATTCAACACAGGACAAGTATGATCCAGAAGTCAGGACTTGGGTTTGTGTTTTATGTCTACATGGAGCTGCCAGAGTCCAGAGGAAGCCATAAAGGTGATCAGAAGGCTGAACCTCCCCTATAAAGAGGCTGAGAGAGTTGGGGCTGGGAGAAGAGAAGGCTCTGCGGAGACCTTAGAGCAACTTCCAGTACCTACTGGGGCTCCAAGAGAGGTGGAGAGGGACTTTTGACATGGCTGTGCACTGACAAGGGGTAATGGCTTTAAACTGACATTGGCAGGTTTAGAGTGGACATTAGGAAGAAATTCCTTACTATGAAGGTGCTGAGGCCCTGGCACAGGTTGCTCAGAGCAGCTGTGGCTGTCCCACCCTTGGGAGTGTTCAAGGCCAGGCTGGATGGGGCTCTGAGCAACCTGGTCTGGTGTAAGGTGTCCCTGCCCATGGCAGGGGGGTTGGTTCTAGATAACTTTAAGGTCTCTTCCAACCCAAACCATTCTAGTAACTCTATGTTTCATCAATTCAGCGCTAAAGAACATGGAGATGCCACCTGTGTGATCACTAACACTTTCTGAAAGCATATCTAAAACCATTCTCAGGCTTTTCCTCTTCATCCCAGGTATGGGACACAACCCTGGACTATCTGTGAGACCAGAGACACAAACTAAATAAGCTGTACATGTAGCTGCAGCCTTCTTTGCAGCACATGATTTACTTTTGTGATTGCAGTACAACGTGTTGTTACAATCCCAAGCACCTGAAACCAGGAATGAGGTCCTAAAAAGTCAAGAGAACCAGCCTGCTGGTCTATTTGGATGAAAGTACCACTGTAAAGACACTGAAGAACAGAATACATTACCAGCTTTTACAAAACATTTCTGCAAATGGGAGCTAGAGCATCTTGTTATATGGAGTGCCCAATAACTCCACATAGCAATCTTTAGACAGAGACTTCGGTTTGAAATCTGTTTAAAAGTCTCTGAAGTGTTCAGTATCACACAAAAGTGAAATTGTTCACATTTATTGCAACCAGCAAAGAGACAGAAGTATATTATGAGAGACAAAAATCTCAATTCTGGCAGAAAACGTGAAAGCTTACAACAGCACACATGGGTTGAACAGAACCAGGTGAGAAGGCAGCTTAGCAAAACTTGGCAAAATACATAAATTTTATTTTTGTTCCCAAATGTGCTGCTTTTGTGCCATCTCTGCTTTGTCACCCCAGAGTCACAGGACAAACACCACAGCCCCAAAGCCAATCCTAATGCTCTGTACCTGACTGCTTCTCTGCTGCTGCTATATTCACAAGCTCTTGGTCATCCTGGGGCTCCTCATCGCTCATGCTGGCAGATGGAATTTTCTCCTTGCTGCTGCTGTTGCTGCTTGCAGAGCTGAGCTGCTTCACCTGGAATGACATTTTGGTGGATGAGCCCTGCAGGTTAACAAGTTGTCAAAGGTCAAACTTAATTTGTGTTACTTTGGGGTGGTGGGGCTGCTGCTGAGCTCTCATACATCAGATTTAGCACTGGGCTTCTGCAGCTTTGCTAACAGTTTACATTAGCTCTCTGTGCCTTCCCAGTAAACAAACACACACCACGGTGATGCCAATTATTACAAGAGCAGCAAATGAATTGCTTTTGCAATATATGTACCAGATGTGCATTTGCTGACTCTTTGTTGGATTGTGGGTCTTAGCAATATTGACTCTAAGGCTCTGAGAGTGGATTAATGATGACAACAGCAACCAGATACCAGTGCCACCCTGTCAGGAAGATGCTGACAATGGATCCAGACCCACTGAGACTGAGAGCTGCTGGTGAAGCCATGGCTAGCAAACAGCCACCAAGGCTGAGGTACCAATGGACAATAAGCCATTTTGGCACATTTTTCAGGACCTGGAAGCAGATTAAATGGTGTGTTGCATGATGGAAAAGGACCCTTCAAATTTGCTTAGGAAAGGCAGATATATCAGTAAGTATCAAGAGATTCACACCCTCTCCTTTGTGGGGGTTGAATTCTCCTAGACTTGTCCTATGACAACAGAAGAAGGAAGTTCCTCCAGGCATTGACTGGCCAGGAGTCCAACCTGAGCCACCAGAAATAATGTCTAAGTTTGCAGGAAGTGAAAGTTCCCCCCAGCCCCAACTATTCTTTTCCTTGATGCTGGAGAAGGGACGAGGATCAAGTTACACAGAACAGCAAACAAACAGACTGTGCAGTACAGGTTCAGTGCCCACAGATCCTCCAACTCACATAGTCTGGTTTGTAGGGAGTACTTGTCTCTGGTCCAGACAACACATTTCCAACCATCTCTGCCTGGTTGTATCTGTGTTTCCTGCAGACTGGGCTCCCCGGAGAATGCCAAGGATGAGCTTCTGAAACAGACTTTCCTGAAACAAATAAAAACCAAAACCACACACCCTGAGTGCGAGATCCCACCTCCACAAGGCAGCTGTTGCTTTGTATTAAGTTAGAAAGCGCTTTGAATAAAATGGCATCAAGTTATGGCATAAAAATGACAGTTTTGCAGCTTTCCTTGCAAAGCATGCACATTTGCAAAACATCAACAGTGTTTCAAAGGTAATGAGATGAGAGCCATGCAGTTATGGGACGTTCTGTTTTCTTCTGGAAAATGCTTGAATACAGGTATGAGTATTCAAAAAAAACCCCCAAAAGACAAGGCTGCACCGTGGTTTTGAAAGTTTGCATCCCAACAATAACTATCACACATCTGCAACATGTCAGTAGGGACAAGTTAGACATGTCCTGGTTTGGAAAATGTTTGTTCTGGATTTAACAGACAGGACACATGTAGTTCTGTCATGCACAAACCACAATAAAAAGTACTTGCAGAGTTGGAGCTACTGCCTTCAGTAATTATGCAACCAAAATCAGAAACAACCAAAAACTGATACTACCCAGAGCAAACCACCGAGAAAGAACCAAAAGACTTTGGATCAGTACAATGAAATGCACATTAACCACCTTGGCATTTACCAGGCAAAATCTAAATGGTGTGTTCTTGACTGCTTTGAATGTACATGTGGATACTGCAGCGTAAGAACACCATGACAGGATGAGACATGGTGTCCACACAAGGCAGGAAGTCAGACATTACATATGAGAGAGGTTGAGGAATATAGCGTGCAGCACAGGGAGATTGCCATGTTCAGACACATGCATTAGCAGGTGCCTACCAGAAGATGCTTTCAAAGTTTTTGTGGTCATTTTAAGATATGCCTCAGGGTTTTCAGTGATTTCTACATCTGAAAAAAGAATAATGTCATTTTCCTCACTATTCAATATTTTCCAACTATTAAAAACAACTGAAACAACGAGGGACAGCAAAGACAAAGAACAAAGTAAGTGGTTGGTACCATTTTCAAGCATTCTTAAACAGTAAGGTTTCCAAAACCTTATGTTTCTAAAAATACAAGCTTGGTTTAGACCAAGACCATCGAGACATCCATCTATTAATGGTACTTGAAAACCAACCAACAATGTGGGAGAAGACTTCAATCCCCCTCCCTTCCCACACAGGGACATCCTGCAGCTGTGCAAACCAAACTGCTGGACGTTGGTCCTCACCTGACAGAGCACTGTAGTATGTTGCTTCTTCATCATCTTCATGAGAGGAAGAACCTCCCACGTCACCTGTGTGATCCCACTCGAGTGGGATGGAGTCAACACTGACAGGGGTCTCACAGCCTGATCTCTCATGGCCTTGAGTAGGGGGCACAAGGTGGCAAAGGGACTGTGTTGATGAGGGCCCCTCAGTGATGGCCTTCTTATGCCAGGGATCATTCTGGATTTCTCTGGAGTCTTCTTGATCTGTCTCATTTTCGGAGTTATCTTTTTCATCGTCCAATCCCTACAAATAAGTAACAATTATTGCATATTAACAGGATTTACAGGAGATCTTAATGAGCTAATGACTGACTCACACAGAACTAGAGGAGACAGTTTTTTAGTCAGCTGCAGCAACCAGTGCCTAAAATTAAAGGGAGACATAGTTTCTGCCTTCTTCCTCTTTTGCTCTTTCAAGGCACTCAACCACCACCATAACAGCTCTCTAGTTTGCAGGAAGAGTACCTAGTCCCAAATGGACTTCACAGGTCAGTAAGGAAATGATGTTCAGACAGGAGTGAACAGCTACTTGTAGTTGTTCGTGTTACTTCCTTTACCAGGCTTTCTAACTGACATTCTTTCTTTTTGAGGCCAGGCAAACTGAGAATCATCTCAAAGTTCCCAGGGAAAAGCAAAGTGCATGCTTTGCTGCACTTTGGTTCTCACAACAAGTGGACAGATGGAGTGGACAAACAAATACATAAAGAGATATTCTAACCACATTATTGATACTAAAGAAAAAAAAGTGACATTAAAAACACCTAAAAAAAAATCTGAAGCCTTCAAGCCACAACTTATCATTCTGCACCTGAGAAGACAGACTGGCAACAAAGATTTGGCAAAGCTGGCAAATCTACTGCAGAACTCCTGACCCCTTGGAGCTCAAACCACTCAGTCAAGCTGCTAGGAAAAAGCATTTGCAATACAAAAACCAAAATAAGCATTGCAATTCAAACACCAAAATCTTGTCGAAGCATTGAAACAACTGTTGCTTCTTACAGGATCCCGTGAAGTCAGTCTTTGATGGAACCGGGCAACTCGCCCAAACACCTCCTGACAGTATCGATGAAGTTCTTCCAGTTCATCTTCAATCAGGATGGCATCCAAAGGCTCACTCTTCTGAATCAACTGCTCCCCAAAAACGATCAGCTGATCAATCTTATTGGTGTTTAGTGTTATCTCCTGTTGGAAACCCTGTTTGGAACATACAAGAAAAATAATTACTTCTGCATTGGCTCTTTCTAGCCTAAGGTTTGTTCCTCTTTTCTAGCTTGCTGCAGTCAAAGACAAGCAGCAATTGACATAGTTGCCTAATTTAATTTGGCAAGTATCTTTTTACTTAAGAGGTCCAATGGTTTGTTTTATTAGCAGAATTACAGTTCTGAATTAAGTGGCATTTTCCACCCATGTGTACATCAAAATGGCTGTAGTCTCCTGAGCCTGCAGGGGAGGAGATATGAGAGTTCAGCTAATCAGAGTTTATTTTTCTGTTGGGTGCACACAGTCTTTTTCTCAGTAGCCAGGAAGTTTGTTTGGTTGCTTGGGCCTCTAGGCTACACAGCAGTAAATCTACATCCCAAAACAGTAAGAGTGCAGGGAGAAAGGAGAAATGAGCATATGAGGTAGCAAAGAACTAGTATATTCCTAAGAATCACTGCACATTCCTGATGTCTAATTTCTGTTCAAATTCCCAACTACAAACAATGAGCTCAGAGGAGAGATTGTACTACAATGCCAATTTAAAAAAAAATCTGCACCAGAAAAGAATGCCTGAATTTAGGAGTGCAGCTCTTACTGTTAACCAGCATCTTCTACTTTCCAGGCCAGGTGCCACTGCCACTGACACATATTGTCAGGAGAAAATGGCAGGATAGAACTAAGCCTGAACACTGAATCTGATTTAAATACTGCACATTTTAATCTTGATTCAGACAATATATCTTAACAATTTACTGGTGTCTTAAATGTAGTCCTACAGAGATCTGGAGGGTATTGTGGAGTTACAGAAAATGGATGATTGTGCCAAGAGAGGGCAGCCCAAGAGGATCACCGGGGATCATAAGGATACGTACATTTAACTGGCGCATTTTGTCATCAAAGTTACTTTTGGAGAAGTGCTCCACGTTTGTCAGCTGTAGGTCCATTTCTGTGAGCCACACAAGGATGCTTTCCCTCGTCCCCTCAAACTCATCTCTCCGATTGGTGAAGTGCTGGATGGAAAAAAGGAGCCAGTGTTACACAAGTTCAGCTGCTAAAAGAGATGCGTCACAGGAGCTCTCTGCAAGCAATGTTTTATTTCAAAATTCCTGTTCACCTCAAAGGCCATCAGGACACAAACAGCAGCATTCCATGTGTAAAACCTGTTCTCTTCCTGTAGTGATGCTAGAACAGCGCCCAATGTTAGTACACAATTTGTTCGAAAGAGGGAATAAATTTTTAGCACTTCAAGATGCTTCTATAAAATTATATTCTTCATTCCTTCTCCCACATCATTATACCAGTGTGACAGTTACTTGGACTGAGGCTTAACATCTAATTTGTTCTAAACTTAAAATAGAGATAAACAAAGGAAGCAAGCCCCATCTCTAATTAATTAAAGCGATGAGATTAAAAACAGTTTTTACTGATTTTACAATGGAGAGACTGGATCATAGATGACCAGGTAATTAATGCACCATTTGGCATGGCATCCCCCACAGAAGCTGCTAACAGACATGCAGCTTGCCTGTCCTCCTGGGTGGATTTACTGTTCAGGCAGGGGATCATATAACATCCCAAACACAACAATTCGTAGCTGCACAGATCAAACCCCATCACTGCTCTCACTGCCTCATCCACTGACTTTTGGGAACTAACAGTTTTCCCTTGTCAGTTGCTTGCAGCACTGCTATATTTAAAAATCTGGCAGTGAGAAGTTTCCCCCAGGGCACAGCACAGAATATCTGCCCAGAGATCGTTTTAATTGATGAGCAGGATACTTCTTTGAAGTGTCATAAATACACTCTTCAACAACATTCCTCAACAGGCAGGCAGCACAGCAGGAGCTGTGCCTTTCTATCACATCTACATGTTTAATGCCTTGTTGGTGAATCACAACTTGGCACAAAGTAGAGCTGAGTTGGAAACTCCAAACCGTATCTGCACTTGGTGCCCTTTTGTCTCTCTGCCTCTCATCTATGGAAAGGTGCAAGTGCAGGAACACATCCACCCATTACGAGTGGGTAAGAGGAAAGCGTGACAGTAGCAGTGAGACCTGCAAGCACCTCACAAAATCTGCACTCATAATTCCTTTAAGCTTTCCTTCAGCTGCCAAGAACCAATCTACCAAGGTCAGGTTTATGCCGTGTACTTGGTGACCCTTCCAGGGCAGCTTTCCTGAGCCACTAGCTCAAGACATAAAGAGTGATGTAGGTTTTGCTCTTGGATAATTCCTGCAAAAACCTGCGAGTGCTCCTCACTCCCTCACCCCGCTGTGCCACTACCTTGAGTCTCCTGAGAATGGAAGCCACTCGTTTCTGGAGGTTATCCCAGCGCTGGTTGCCCTCGTGCACCATCTGTTTGAGCTTGCTGGCCGAGTCGGTGCGGTTCTCGCGGGCCAGGCGCCGGTATTGCTTATTGATCAGCTCCAGCTGTGTCAGGCGCTCGTGGATCTGCCGCTGGAACGCCTGCAAGGCAAAGCAAGGAACTCACTCCCTGGTAAGGGTGAGGATGTGGATATTAGCCATCAAGAGAGATGGTGCCCTCCCCCTTAAAAACAGACCTTCCAGCTGCAAAATTAAATCCAGATTTTAAGACCCATATTTTAAATCATCTGCTCAGACTTAGCTCACTAGGGAAAGAAAGAAAAAATTAATATCAAACCACAAAAGTCTCTTGCCTATAAAAAGCAAGGCTTTAACTTGTGTCTGTTCAGAGCATTGTATTCTCCACATTAAAAAAAGTTCTGGAGACAGACATCTAGCAGCTGCACACTCACCAAATTATTTATGTTCTCTATGCTACCAATGCCAAACTAGTGTTTTCCAGTGACGCAGGCATTCTGCAGACAACAAATATTCAGCAGCCTGACGCTGAGCATAAAAAAGGAAGCTAAAAAATTCACCTCAAATTTCTTCAGCTCCTCTTTTGCATGTGTGTACAAAACCTCTGAAGAATTAGGCCTAGCTGCTATACTTTCAGATGCTTTTAGCCAATCTTCAAAGCGAGAGTAGTCATCCAAAAACCTCTGCCACAGACGCCAGGTTTCCTCGATTCTGAGAGAGCAAAAACAGAAAGGTTTTATCACAAGCTAATACCACCTTTGGATTATTTTTTCCTTTTCAAAATCCAGCTTGTGGCAAAAGCTACAGTGTTTCCTCCAAATGCTGCCACAGGTTTCTGTGCGGTAAGGAGACTTACTTCATTCGCCTTTCCATAGACATGGCACAAATGTTTCTCCACCGTCTGTCCAAGCTCCTGGTGGTTTGCTGGATGGAGTCACACTCTGTCTCATTAGCACATGCATCTGAGTCGTGCAGCAGCACCTCACAGATGCTGAACACAGATTCCACACCCGCCGTGTGCTGCTCTATGTCTCGCTGCAGGTCCTGCCATTGGCAAAAGAACAGTGTCAGTGGAAGGAAATGTGTGGCTACATTTCAGCCATACCCTTTCAAAATGGTGCAGAGGATGGGGAAAGAGCAGTCCATGGGTCAGGAAAAGCTTATTCAGCTTTAGAAAAGACTTGCAGGATGAGCTGTGCAGATGCTACAGGTCAGGAGGGAACTGCCATGCAAAAAAGGGGTTGCCCACCTTTGGTGTCTCAGTCTAAACTCAATCTTCTCATTAACAGTCTGGACAATTTTAATGTGCATTCAAAATCCATACCTTACATATACCATAAACAAATTCTAATTAATTTTGACAGCACAAGGTGACTGTCCCATATCAGGTTACTACACTGAAAGGCATGTCAGAGAACTCTTAGTAGAGTATGTGCATTTTAGTGGCTGATCACAGGCTGTAGCAGGAAACACAAACACAACTACCTGGTGTTACCCTAATTTTCTTATTCCCTCTTGTAGGGGTCCTGTTCTGACAGACTGTTTTAAAGGGTCTGGCAAAGACCTTTTGTCTAATCTACACTACAAGTTTCTTTTCCAGAGCCTGCATCTCCATCACAGTCCAGCCCCTCATTCTGTACTCATCACTACTCCTAATGTCAATGTAATTGAAAGACAGAAAAAAAAGCCTTATCTAAATATTTCTTATTGAAAATGTAGATCTATACTATACCACCAACTTCAAATATTAATAAAATGACAATAACCACTACAGTTTCATTTTTCAATCAATTTCTGGCTTTTCTAATGAAGGATAAAGAGACTTTTGCTTGAATAACACTAGAGCAACAAACACAAATGAGTACTTTTCTGAGAAAAGTGAACTGAAATTCCCATTAAATGGTGTTTACTGATTTCAGTCAACAGATGAAGCAGAACTGGTTTTGCTCTAGACTTAAAAAAACCCACAAACAAAATAAACAAAAAGCCCCGAGAAAGACACAGCTGGCAGTAAATACAAAAAGAATTGAAGCAAGATTTTTCCCAGAAGCCAAAAAGCTCCAAGCAGTTGAGTATCAGTGGCAGTCCTCAGTGGTTACACAGGTACCTGAATCAAGGGCTGAGCCATAAATGGTCAAAACATGGCTTGTGGAATTTGTAGTAATGAACAGCTTTAAGGAATGTAGGACTGAAATTCTTTACATGGATTAAAGACTGCCAGAAGGAGACCCATCAGAAATTTTTACAGGTTACTAAAGATTCACAGCTGTTTTTCTCAGCAAGATGCATCAGTTCTTTTCAACACAGGCTCAACAGCTTGGAGCTACTTCACCACTGGTAGCTGGAGAGTCTCTTCTGAATTAATTAAATTCTACTGCATTGAGACAAACACAACAAAGTGAGGGGGTGAGGAACATACACTGAGCCCCCAAAGAAACCATTCCATCAGCTCTGCAGAGGATTGCCCAGAGAGCTTAAACAGACTTCACACTGCCAGATTTTTGCATTAGTGAAACACCTTTGCAATCTTAAAATTAATATTATTCATGTTGTAATCGTCATCCTTTAATTGAACAAACATGCCATAAAACACCTCTGTGGATACACAAGGCTTTTAAATTTCATTATTCAAGACTGCACAGGTAAAGCTTTTCCAGTCATGGATGTCAAATAAAAGAAGCCTGTAGGGCATATTTCTCACCATTGCTCTGCTCTTGCTGAAATAATTGTTCAGATAAAACCAGAAAAGATCATTTTACTTGTTGTATTCAGATAAATGTTTCACTAATGCAGAGCAAAAGCAGCTTTTCTTTTTGCTGTGGTCTTTTTAGTCAGCACAATCTTCTCATACTCAGCCTGAAAAGCTACAGTAGAAAGAGTCTAGAAGTGCCTAGAGGTCTGTGTTTAAAACAGAATAAAAAAAAAAAAAAAAGCAGTAAGTAGCTCTGAGCAGCAAATAATGGCTCTTGTAGCCAGCTGAAGCTTGAATGCTCATAATAAAAATAAATTAGTTTGGACACAATTCCTTTGTGCTCTATGCTCTGCCTGGCAATTTATCACAGCCTTTGAGAATGCAAAAGGTTTGGATGAGGAGAAAATATTTCCTTCTTGTTTACACGACTGTTCCCAATGCAGATGGAATCATCAGAGGCACTGGGCAAAGGCTTCTGGTGTCTGACCAGCTCCTGCAGTGCAGTCAGTTGGAGCCACCTCCACTCCTGTCACAGAGGAGCTGGCCCTTCCCATGACATCTGGGACCAGAGTGCAAGGAAAGCCACATCAGAGAGAACAGAGAGCAGAGAACCAGCAGAGAACCAGCAGAGAACCAGCAGAGAACCAGCAGAGAACCAGCAGAGAACCAGCAGAGAACCAGCAGAGAACCAGCAGAGAACCAGCAGAGAACAGAGTCCCCTGGTCTGGCTCACTCAGGGATCCTTAGACATGAAAGCAGAAGCCAGAGAGAAAAGATGGAAAGGATGGGAAGGATAACAGCAAGTGTTCTTAAAGGCAGATGCCATAAAGCGTCCAAGCATGACAGACTTATTCCAGATCTTTAGGTTTTGGGCAAATATTGTTGTTTAACACAAAGGCCAGATAACAGCCAAGCACTGAGAACATGGGCAGACTTATAGCACAGCCCTGAGCAAAGGATGACTCCACCAGCAAGTCTGTGTTCTGGACAAGTTCCTTTTCCTTGTCTGGCAGCTGGCTAGAGAAATTTACTCCAGAACCACCCAACTCCTCTCCTAAGATCCCCCTAGTAAGCCAGTGCCTCGGATAAATGCCCAACAACACCCAGCAGTGCGAGGTTGGCTCACACTTCTTGTCTCAGCAGGATTCATGTGCCAGCTCCCCCAGCCCTGAGTGATCTTCAGAGCCTTCCTCTGGATCAAACCTCAGCCAAAGGTGTGGCTGCACAAGCCCACCCTCCAAAGCTCGAGCATCCTGCTCTGCCAAGCTTGCTCTGCTGTCTGCAAGGAGGGGACAAGAACTGGAGCCAGTGAGGGCAATGCATCAATCACAGCACTTGGGTCTGTCACAGCCACTTTGCAGAGAGCAGCATTCACGCCTTGTCAGTCTAAGTCATCCTCATGTACTCTGCCCACTGTCTGTGCCCTGCCTAGTCCTCAGGAAGTCTGCTGCACTGAACTGAACAAATTTGCTTTAGTTTGTATTTTGCATGTTTTCCTTGGGTGAAGGGAGGGTGGGAGAAGTGGGGGTAATTCAACACAGTGCTGAAATTACTGCAAGCAAACAAAAATTTTCCATGTAACGCATCTTGGCAGGAACATGCCATGCAAAGCAAACAGTCAGAAGGTCTCACTAAAGGAAAGAAACAGGTGATTTTATACCAGGACCAATCAGCAGCATTTTAGCTCATTTACTCTGGCTGCTGTTATTTCCCACCTGCTGTTCTGCCAGTCTCTTCTGGATTTCTTGGTCATCACAGATGTCATAAACAACAGGCTTGGAAAGCTCAGACTCAATCCGGGCCAACCAGGTGCGAAGGTTACTCATGTTTTTGTCCAATAGTTGTATAAAAGCAAATGTTTCCTTCAGTTTCTTCACCCTAAGCAAACCAGGAAGAACATTTTGTTACAAAGATGATCAATCAGTGGAAAGGATGTTAGCAGGAGATGATGAGAGGCATGGCTTTATGAAGCCATGTCACATCAAGCTGCTGCCTGTAACTCAGAGCCATGTTTTAGTTAAAATCTACCTAAATTGGCTCAGCAGTTCCCTGCCCTACAGCTGCAAGCAGGTCTTGGGTGAAGGCTTTAACGAGACTGTATGAGAAAGGTGAATTTTCATCTGCTAGGGAGCACTGGACATTCATCTAAGTGGGAATTTGTACCATAATTCGCCACAGTGAAACTAAAATGGGTATCTCTGGTCTGACTTTCCTGCTCTGAATTATGTTCAGTGTCTTCTTCAGCAACCAACATGCCCATATCAATAAGCAAGGTACCACTCTGCCAAGAGAGGCAGAATCCGCACAAACTACCAGTCTAAAATACGAGGAAAATAATAGAATCACAGAAGGGTTTGGGTTGGAAGGGCCTGAAAGATCACCTTTTTCCAACCTGCCATGGCCAGAGACACCTTCCACCAGACCAGACTGCTCCAAGCCCCATCCAACCCGGCTTTGAACACTTCCAGGGATGGGACATCCACAGCTTCTCTAGGCACCCTGTGCCAGGGCCTCAGCACCCTCTGGATGCTGACAGGAGAGGAGGAGGTCTGAACAACAGCTTCTGTAGAACTTGTAGCACCACAACATTTAAAAGCTCTTCTGAACACCACACAAATTAGCAGAGATATGCCAGACTCTGCTGATGGGTGAAAAGTTAAAAAAAAGAAACAATCTTGAAGGGGGAGAATATCAAATGGCATGGGAGACCCGTGCAGTGGACAAGCAAATGAACAATTGAGACCATTTACTTTTCTTACAGCTGTTTGTAGTACAGCTTGCGAACTGCAGACAAATTTTTTTTTTATTTCCAGCCTTAACACCATATTTCCACACCAAAACCCTGCCTCAGCCCTTCAAATTATCCAAGTAGCCAGCCTTTATATTTTGGCAAATTTGTCTCCATGGTGGAGGAAGATATGGGAAACTACCTCACTGCTCTCAAATCTTTCTTGAAATTCTTATTTATTGGAATTCCCAACAAAAATTACTAAAAACGCAACATCAGGGTGACACTTATCTCTTCAGACTTATTTCAGAGCTTGCCATCTAGACTTTGGTAGTATATGGAGAGAAAAAAAAAAAAATCATTATTTGTATCAGACCTGTCTTAAACATCCAGTTCACGAGATGAACTGTACCAAAAAGCACGTATTTCTCATGAACTGCAATGGTCTACCCTGCAGTACTATAAACATTCAATACTGCAGACTCTAAGGTCAGGTGAAATCAATCCCACTCATGTCCTAGGGAGAATCCACTTCCTAGCCAGCACTGCTTCCCTGTGCTGTTCTCCTGATCTCTAGTTACGTTCTTGTGCCTTGGGATGAATTTTTGAACCTGGCACGTGGTTTCTAAAATGCAAACTTACAAATTAAACCTATAGCTACTGCCTGGTCTGGCAACTACCAAGATGAGCCTCATTATTAAAGTCACGTGCAGCACAAGAAGTTGAAAGTAGGCATTGTGAAAAGGCTGAAACACTTCCCATTCACTGACCACAGTGGCTGGAAACAGTGGCCATATAAACAAAGCCAGCAGTGGGTCTGCAAGGGCAGCTTGTACAAGGGGTTCACTGCATGTCCCAAAATGCAGGGGACTAATGAGGGGTCTGAGTTGAGCCCTGATGTACTTTGCAATGCTGGTCTTGTGCAAGTTGGGATTGGAGCAGGGTAAGGGATGTAACTCATGTTACATGTAGTGCATGTAGTGCAGGCAGGGACAGATTACACCAGGGCAGAAGTGCCCTTACAGGGTACCTGGACAGTTTCCTGGCCTAATGTCCTCCCTGCTGTCAAACTATCCTGGCAAGTTTTAGAGGAGAGTGGTCCAAACTGGCTGTAATGAATGTTTTTTGCAGCTGCCTGATAATACAATGACAGAAGATATGCAAGACACCTAATCCATCATGAATATGCCACACTGTAAGCAACAACTGATCTTATTAGCAACCTTAAGGTAACCAAAGAGGATACACACGTCAGCTAGACACTTGATTTAAGGTAAAGCACTTATGGAGGAGATATGGGAATGATCCTGCTGGATTTGTTCAGTCCCGTTGTTTACTGTGAAGGTACAGAGTAAGGCCAGCAAATTTAGGGTCTCATATGGATTAGCAGCATGGAAAGCTTCCCCTTCTTCTTGTCCCAAAAGCACCAGGCAGTACTTTCAGTTATTTTACAAGGAGGGCAAGAAGAACACAGTTCTATACTAAAGCTCCTGGCAGGTATTTAGCAACGCTGCACTCTCCAAAAGCAAAATTACTATTGTCTGACTGATGTAACCCTGTAAACCAGCCTGAAGAATGCGGCCCAAGTCCATGGTCCACCTTGTTACTGCCTTGCACCCACAAAGCTGCTGATAGTGGTGCAAAGTGCAAAGCAGCTGCCTCTGCTCTGCCCCTTTACACTAACTCTGCTTTCCACTGCTGCAGCTGATTGTGAGGAAGTCACTGGATGACAAAAGCATTTAGCTGCTCTTGCTTTTCTTAACAAGCTTTTTTTCAGAACTCTGCTCCCAAGTTCAACCCTATATGCAGACAGCATCTGGCTGCCAAGCAAACAGCTGATGTATAAATCTTCCTACTCCTGGTTTTGTTTCTATTAAATGGTATTCAATGAACATGTCATTGCAATGTTCCCTTGTGCTGTCATGGGCCGGCAGTTATTTACTCAGGAGAACTGATTCTTCCTCTGCCCTATTCCCAGAAGTCAGTTTGGATCTGACTGGCTAGGATGCTCAGCAGTGCCAGTGACTCCCAAGGGATGTGGCTCTCCAAAGACAGGTGACTCAGGAACCCCTTCCCCTGTAGAGATGGACAATACAGGCTCTGGGTTGAGCACAGAATGGAAGAGTCTGAGCCGAACATCTACACTGTTGCATTATTAACTCTGCATGACTTCAGGCCAGCCAGGAGGAAAGCAAGGCTTGATCTCTGCACTGCCCCTGACTGTATCCTGTGGCAATTTGCTTTCTGTGTATTCCATGATGCTTCCCACAACTGCTCTGGAGACATGCACATGTTGGGACCATCTGATGGCACAGCTGACCTGCTGAGACCACAGCTCACTGTGCTGCTCAGGATCATCCCTGCCTCCCTGGGCTCCCTTCTCTGCCTGTATCCACCTGCTTCCCACCCCTAAAATTGCATTACAGAAAAATTCACAGGTTGCAAAACATCTTTCTTCAGCCTGCATAGTGGATAGATGAACACAGCCGAGGAAGTCCAAAGCAAAACCAAAGGCTATTACATTATAAATAAACGTCTTTATGACTGAAAGCACATTTGATAAATTTAAAAAGCAACAGTTTTAGAATCCAAGTATGGCTTTTTGAACCACCACTCCAATATTAGTTTGCCTTCAAAATCACTCTGAATTTCAAGTTATGAATATCACCATAAGGATGAGGATCTTTATCTTCTGGTGTTACTAGAAGCAACAGTCTCAAAGACAGCATCATTGTGGTACTGAGAGCTTGTATTTACTTTCTAGCAATCACCATTAGACACACCATTATAATTAAGTCATTCAATCTGTTATATATTCTGGACAGAATATTGCATTTGCCAGTCATTTAAACACCCTTAATGCGCTAAGTCATTCATCTTAAACTTGAGCTAAGCAGCCAAAGAAGAACAAAAACCTAACAAAAGTTCACACTGGTGCAGTGCAGAAATGGAGGGCAGCCTTGTCCAGATATTCCCATTGGCTGATCTGCTCCTGTCAGCAGACACAGAGCCCAAGGTGAAGGGCAGGGTTCTACACTGAAGCAAGAGATGAAAGGATGAAAAATTTGTGTGTTCTCCACAAGTGTCTTCAGCTTGCACGGAAGTCAGAGGGAACTGCCATTTCCCTGGCTACAGCTCAAAGAAAAGAGAAGAAAAGAGTGAAACAGACTAATTACATCCATGAAAGTCTTAATTTGCAACCAGCATTCTCAGATGCGTATCTGCACACTGAAAATATTCTTACAAATCACCTGCTCTTTGCATGAAGCAAACTTAATGAATTCTTTTTAGATGCATCCTGACCATTTCTGGGTAAAGACAGCCTTTCTGGGAGCTAGGTGGGGATACACAGTGCAAGCCTCCAAGCCTGGAGGCAAAAGCTTCCCACCAGGTCCACGAGATCAATCACCCAACACACAGTGAATTAACAGACTAAAAGTTCAAGTGAAGCAAAGAAAATCAATTTCTTCCAGAGGGTGGAAGGTGCCACCAATGTTGATTGAATTCTTCCTCTATGAAGTGTGATTCTTAAGTCAATTGAGATTGGTCCAACAGGAAAATCTTACTGTTTACTGAAAGAAGACCTGCTTATTCATTGTTCACTTCTCACTGAGAATTCACCTGCCACAATTCAACATGCCTCCAGAAGTGGAAAAAAAAGTCATCATTTAAAAAACCCAATAAAAATATCACCACTAATCTAAAAAAACCCCAACAAATTCAGACTTGTCTTGTCCTTTGCAACTGGCCAAGCTAAAAAAACCACCCTAATTAGCACTTAGACACACACATAAGTTGCCTGGGATAAGCCAAATAAAGCCAGTTTTGAAATATTTTAATCTTTACACCACAACAGAAGTGGCAGAAAAAGAACAAAACTAGGAGATTATGACTGAAAGCTGTCTGCAAAAGTGAACAGAAGGACTAACTGACCTGACTCGAGATTGGATTTGGGTCTTAATACCCTCAATGAAGTTGCCAGCATTGGGTTACAAGAGAAAAGCATTAAGCTGTCTCAGGCTGAATCATTGCATGGTCCCAGAAATACACAAGCATATTTGTAGTAACTACTCAGGAATTATCAAGCAGTAGAAGAAGCTTCCAGGTCGATTAAAATGTGCTCACACAAACAAAAAGCATTACAAAACACACGCCACTTGCATTGTTTTAGCTGTCAAAACGCTGCAAGGAAAGCTATGGGGGAAGCTCAAAAACGTAAATAGCAACATTCAAATTTTAGTGTCTGAAAGAATGAAAACATCCTGACATATATTCCAAACTCTCCTTCACAAATGTCACCACAGGAAGCGACTAGGTAGATGTCTTTTGGAGGAGGGGCTGAAATGGCCCTGCCAGCTGACAGGATTGTTTACCAGCGGCAACGCAAATGAGATGCACAGCCCAGGAAACCTTTGTTCGGCGAGTCGCAGGGGGAGCTTAACCGTGTGAGGGACAAAAGAGCCGGTTGGGAGAGGTGATGCCAAAGGCAAAGCTTAGGCCTTTGCTATGAAAGGCAAGGCCATTCCTGGTCCGTGCCGGTGCCGTGCCAGCCGTGCCCGTGGGCTGTGCGCGCAGGAAGAAGCGGCGGCCGCGCCGGAGGAGGCTTTGCAGGAGGATTTTCTCGCGTCACCCCGCCTTTGGCGAGCCCAAAGGTTGTTGTCACAGCTCTCCACCGCCTTGGGTGCCAACCCCCAGCCGAACACAGCCGATTTCAACCGAGAGGCCCCTGAGTGCTATCCCTGCTGCTAACGTGCCGCACTTCCCACTCATCCACTCGTGCGGGGCGAGCTGCGGCGAGGCACTCACTGGCGCAGAGCTCTCACCGCGGAGCTCTCTCTCACCGCTCGGCTCCCCCCGGGCCGCCCGCGGCACCACCAGAACCCACCGGCACCGCGCACCCACCCCGCACTTACGGTTCGCACGAGAAAACCATTCCTCAAGCCTGCAAATCCCAAGCTGCAAGGGGGGACCGTCTGTGCGACCAGGCAGGCATGGAAGAGGAAACCCCTCCTCCACAGATGCCCTATTTATTCGCCGCTTTAGCATCCCGCGTGCTGGGGGGGAGACTCGCCCGTCCTCCTCCTCTCTCCCCGACCCCGAGCTGGGGAGACAGCGGAGCTCTCCTTCCCCCCCTGTTTTAACCCCTGCGTTTTGCGGTGGGGTTTTACCTGGCGAACGGCCGCATCCCTGCTCAGAACGAAACCACGAGAGCTTTATTCTGACACAAGAGAATTACTAGCACGTGAGGAAGAGCACGCCGGGCGGCTGCCCGCGGCTGGCGACAGAAAGGTTGCGGGCTGGAGCCTCCGGCACCGAGAAAGGTGGATACGGTGCTCATTTCTTGGGAGAAAGAGGGATTGGAGCCTCAGCCCCGGATGGTTTGCGGCAGAGTCAGTTTGAAGCGAACCCAAAAAAAGCGAGCACACGTACATCCACGCACAGGCACCACGCACGGAGATGTATCCTTACTTCCCCTGCGTTCTGCTTTCTCGCCTTTACTCTTACATCCCCAGGTATTTAAGTAAGAATTAAATCTCCCACACACTAACCTGTCCTCTCTTTAACCTTCCAGAGTAGGCAGAAGGCCTCCAAGTGCAAGTAGCCTGTTATGCCAGAGGACAAAATAAGCCCTAATCTTCATTTATGATATCACTCGTTTGTGGAAAAACACACTGTCATGATTTCTGTGTGTTATGACTGCCAGAGATCACGGGGTGGGAGAAAAAAGGCGGAAGTCGGAGAACCTTGGGTTACAAGTCACTCCCCACACAGCCAGTATCAGGAAAAAAATAAAGAAGTTGTGATAATCCCACAAAAAATGTGGAGAATGATTTTGAAATCAAAGGTTTTTCAGTGTTCAGGTGATTTTCCACAGACCTGTACTGACTTGCTGACCGTGGCAGAATACAGTGCCTGGGAGGACACAGCACACTGAGAGGGCTTTGGACATTTGCACAGGTAAGTCGTGCCCAGTCACCTCCACAGTTTATTGTCCAGGGTGGTTCAAAACCACATTTGAAATGGTAGATCTGAGTAAATGGGGAAATAACCCCCAGCTTTGCAGGCAGACACTGGGAATGAAGATGGTGTGCAGGAGACAAGGACTCCCTTTGCACTGCCAGCTCCCCCTGCTCCCTGCACACATTGCGTAACCAAAATAAGCCCAACCATCATGCCTGAGACAATAATGAATTCTGTCACAGCTTTTACACTGAAGAGAAGCATAATCCTCAAAGGACAGAGAGAACATGGAAAGAAAGCAGACACTTAGAGAGTGAGATTTCAACCATCCACATATTTTGTATACCAAAAAAACCCCTAAAAACACCAAAACCAAGAATGAGATTTTACAGTGGTACTGCCACAAACCAGTACCACTCTGCTGGACACTGCTGGATTGTTTACCTGGGGAGGCCTCTGTGCAGCGTGTTTTGCTTCCCCTGCCATGCAATATCGATCTGCAGCAATTTAAAAAGACCTTTGAACCCAGAAGGCACCCACACTGACTGTGGGTTGCCAGGGGGTAGGACAGCACACCAACACGTGGTGCCTGATTGTCTGCCCTGCCAAAGGGTAAGCAGTATGGTGGAAAATAAATAGAGACCAGCTGACGGGTGCTGTGAACTCACCTGGTCCCCAAACTCACCACCTGGGGCCCGCTGCTACTGCAGCAACTTTTGGGGCAATCCAGCCACAGTGAGGGTGCAGGGAGGAGAGGGAATTGGCAGCTCACTGGAACTCCCTGTAAAGCCTGGTGGGGTGGACCCCCAGCACACCACAAGGTGGTTTCACTGGAAAGCTTCAAATCCTTCCCATTGTTTTGCAACCTGAGAAGTTTCAGGCTGTTTGGGAATTTCAGCCCTCCAGGGTATGCAGAAAATGAGCTGAAAACTCAATCTCCTGAATCTCCCAAGTTCGAAGGAAGGGCTGACTTAGCATGAAGCAGTTTAAGATTCCTGGACGACGCAATGATGCTGGCAGCTTGCAAACACAGGGAAAAGATCCAGTTGCCAAGGACAGTTGTAGTTAAAAGAATGAGAAGGCACATTTGACCTTGCTGGCTTCCCTGTATTTTCATGCTTGTTTTAAAGGTCACAGTCATTTGAACCCATTCCTGCTACATGCACAAAAACTTTGCCTTTCTTCACAAGGCTGAAAATATGGACCAGACCCACCAAGAGAACACATCACAGTGTACCCACAGCCAGAGCAGCTGAGAACTGGCATCCTCTTTGCACAGCTTGGCAGCCAGTGGCAAGAGCTACAGGATGCCCTGAAGTACAGAAATGCACCATCAGTTACTGCAGAGACTGGTCTGCAGCCCAAAACTGCTGGAGGCAGCCCCTGATGAAGCTGTGGCTTTAATGAAGGCTCAAGCAGCATCCAAATGCTTTGCACAACCCCAGGCAGTGCAGATACCCTCCAGTGACACGGGGATGCTCCTCCAGCCTGACAGCAGGCACTAAGCAAGCAATGCAGAAGGAAAATGCTTCCTCATTGGGCTGGGAAGCAAAGTGTGGAGTTAGAATCAGTGGTGGATGGCCCAGGGAAGGGCACTGAGAACATGGCTGTGCACAACACAGCTCATTGGCAGTTCTTGCCTGTTAATGCATGGCTCAGGAGTGCTGCTCCAGAGCATACTGAGGATGTAAATCCCACTCCATGGGTTTTTGAGGCCACCTCATGCAGCCACTCCTCCTACTGCTTCAGCAACAAGAACAAGAGATTTTCTGTGTCCATTTTTACAGTCAGCACAACACTCCCTTTCTGCCTGTTTATATGTTTGTATTCCCCATCCTGCAACAAAGACTGCAGCACAAACCTCCCATGGTAAGAGTATCTTCTGAGCTGAACAGAATTCATTTGTTCTCCTTTCCAGGCATGCTAATGCCTTGATGGTTACTTTATCCCATGAAAATTAACATTTTGAGACTTTTCCAAGTTTGCAGCCAGACGGTGGCTTGGTGCAACACACGAGAAAAAGCTTTTGTCACCACACAGGCTGAGCACAGGCATATAATGAAAGTGTTAAGTCCTTCAAGTGCAGCCATATGGCAAATCTGAGCTTGTCACCACGAACTAAGAGAATCACTTCAAGGACTAAATGGGGAGCTCACCTAATTTGCCCATCTGTCCCAGGACGTTTATTGGTTTAAAAAGGTGAAATAAACTATCAGGAGGAATGCTCTGCATTGATACATTGGCTTCCAGCCTGGTTTGGTTTCATGTTGGTATGACACAGCCATACACTGCACTACAGAGAATATAAAATGTTACTCAGGTTGCAGGGACAGCCGTGGGGACATTAGCAACCACAGAACTTAAGCTGGCAATATATTTCAGATTCCTTTGTGTATTCAGGTTATTTTTCACTCTTGAATCACAGGATCAGAGTGCCCATCTACAGGAAAGATTCAGGGTCCAAAAAAAATGAAAAATTGGCTTTGAACACACAGCTATTCAATATACATTTTCTCCTCCTACTAGGTTGACTGGCTCTGTAGTTAATTTCCTTCCCAACTCTTGGCCTGCCACGAAGACAGTGAAATTTGGTCCTTGCCCCTGTGATGGTGGGTGGGCCACTGGGAGCCAGGTGCAAGTACAAATAAAGGCAGCAGCTCATCGTGTGTTTAACAGAAACTATAATATTTGTCAAAAAAAATCTTCAAGTGGTCACAGATTTGGCACCCAAAACCTCAGAGAATTTTCACGTCAATTTTAGTTGCCACAGCTACTCATCTGAAAAGACAGGAGCAAAACCACCTCCTCATTTCATGAAGGTGCTGTGAAAGTTACTTCCTACAAGTAACTTTTTTTCAGGAGAAAGACAAGCTTCTCTCTGCTCCACAGTCAAAATTTGTCACTTCTCTCCAGGAGCACTGCCCTACCCTCAAACCCTCCCAAGCCCTCTGGCACTCCTTCCCAGAGGTATCTCCTCCATTCCTCCTATTTTCCCCATGCAATAAAGCAGTGCCCAATAAAAAGGGCTTAGCACAGGTCTGCTGACATGGCAGTGCAGTGCTCCAGTATCTCTTCTGCAGGGCTGCGGTGGATGCACCACCCCTCCTGCACCATTCCCCAAGGGCTGCAGCCTCCACAGACTGTGAGAGGATGTCTGGACTTTGATGGCTTAATCCAGCAGGGACAACAAAATTCTGCCACCATCCTTTTCATGTGTTCTTTCAACACAGCTTCAATACAATTTTTTTAATAGCTTCTGCCAAAACAAACTGAAAAGGAAGGAAGCTGTCAGCACAGGGCATCACAACCCACACTCACAGGGCACCTCGTCTCCAGCCCAAGGCTCTTTGCTCCTCTCTGCTCTCCTTCAAAGATGCCCAATTTGTGTCACACTGGTGATGGGTTGAACTGCTGGCTGCCCAACATCACCTGAGCTAATAGAGGCTACTCAACAGCACAGGAGGAACCTCATCTTGAGTATCCCAAAGCACACCTGGGAGTGAGGTGGACATTTCAGTCAACTGAGGCATAATTTAATTCCTTCAGAATTTAAATCTCAGTGGCAAGCCAGCACTGTAGGAACACACTCAAAGCAGAAAGTTGGAAGGTTGTAACAGGGCAAAATAAACTCTGAGGTCTGTATTTGGAGTCTGTTGTGAGTGTCTGGGGTGGTGGTTACTTATGGCTGAGCAGCTGAGAGCCAAGCCCCAGCAAGGTGGATTAGGTGAGGGAGGAGAGGTGCTGCAAAACACTGCCATATGCTGAACCTCTCTCAGTATTAACTCCAAAGAGGGCCAGCAAAACTCATGGGGCTGCCTGATAATCTTGGACCACCTAGGGAGCTGCTTAGAATCACATTTTGCCAGGCCCTTCCAGTTCATTACCTAAATCCTGAGCATCAAATTGGTGGAAATCACAAGAATAAGCTGGCATATTACAGACATTTTGGAATTAAGAACACAGAGCAATCATAAAGCATCACACCTATTCCCTAGTAGCTGCAATATCCACTTAGATACCAAATACTGGGAGCCTTGTTGAGGCTCTAGACAAATCCACATTAATGTACTTCAAAGCACCACTGTGCATTTGCCTGAAGGTAAAGATTTAAGTCATCCCAGGTAGACAAAGAAGTCTTTGTCACAGAGTACTGGAATAAGGTTGTCAGATCTCTCTGAATGCCCCGTCAGTTCTTTGGCATATTTTTCTAAGGACTACCAGAAATGTGCCATGCTTTCCTCACTTTTAAAACCATTCATTTTAATCCACATTTAAAAATTGCTGCAATTCAAAACTAACACACAGCAGAACAAAAATGATCATAAAAGGGCTTTAAAAGTGACACATTACAATCAGATGAGAACAGAAAAAGTGGTATTACTGAAGTGAAGCTTGCTTTCCTACACCACATCAAAACCAGACACCTTGAGACAACCATTGCAAGTCTATCTGCAGTGTCAGACCTTAAGAAGGCAGCTTCTGCTTAATCATTCACGGCTCGTGTGTCACCATTAATTCAGATCTCATTCCTGATTAAGGCCCAGCACACTTAGCGCTACATTGTCACAGCACAACCACCCTCCTTATCTGTCCCAAATTTAACTGAGCAACAGAGTTGCTGAGGGCCCAGAAAGGGGATCACAGGCAGAACAAAACCTTGGGAGAGAAGTTCAGACCAATACTAATTTGGTGTTAGCCTTATTATTTCTGGATTACTAATGAACATGGCAGGAGGCAAGAGCAGCCCAGCATCCTCCTCCCAAGCTGTGGCAGAAACTCAGAGATAATAATGAAATGGGATCGTCTCAGTAAGGCTAATACTGAAATGATCATGATGTTCTTAACTCTGCCCAGTATAATAAAGATACTTAATCCTTTAAGAAGAGGTCGTTGCCTAGACTATGCAGGTTTTTGTTTTCATTTTCACTGATAGAATTTTCTACTTCACCATCATACAGAAGATCCTGAATTTAAAAGAAACTCATTTGGTCTTTCAGCTGTTTTTAGGAGGGAGAGTGGGTAAAGAAATAGCAATGGTATTAAATGAAATTTCAAACACTTTTGAATGTAAAAAAGGAACATTATCATTATATAAATCTGACTGTATACAGAGACAGAACAGAATCTATTCCTAAATTCTGTGCATTCAGACATAGAGTGAAAGAGAGGCTTGTATTAAAATAGGAGGCTCTCCTAAAACGCACAAATGAACTATCATACTGCCTTAAAATTAAGTTGCAATTCAACACATGCAACAGAGAGATCACTTTGACTCTTCCTTTTACAAAGCTCCCATCATTAAAAATGTACTTTACATGAATTCTTACACCCTGCCCTCTACCATTAGACAAGACATTTGGTGTCATGATACAGCAATAAGTTACAGCAAAGAATCATTCCCTTCAGATTGACACTCAATAATAAATTCCAACTTAACTGAAAAGTCATGTCACTCTGTTTCTGATGGTCAGGGACACAAGCCTCTGACTTCTATCTCACATAAAACACTGAAAATCATTTTCTTACCGTGCTCCAATGACATCAAAGAGGTGCTGCCAGCGATCATTGATTTTGTTCAGTTTATCATCTATTTCTGCAACTCGGCTCTTGTTGCTAGCCTTGATTAGCTGATCGCCCATTTGTTTCAAGTGAAGCTTATTTTCACTGAACAGGTTTATTTCTTCCATGCAGTCCTGATAAATATACACAAACATTGCTTTAATTACAGGGCAAAACAAAGCAATGATACCAAAACAAAAATATGGGTTTCTTTTCCCACGTGTGTGATGTGAAGTCAGGTTTGGCTGAGGTTTCTATGTTAGCATGTGTAACTCTCACTTAAAACAAAAAGAAAACCTCAATGAAGAAGCCCTCTCACAATCTACGAAAAAATAAGAAGCTTAAAGAGTTGCAAGTGCCAGGAGTAAGTACTCCTAAAAATAGCAATTGAATGTTCTAATTTTATCTCCTGTTTTCCTCATTTAACATAATTTTTCAATGAAGCTATCTCAAAAGAACCCAAATTCAAGTCTAGGATGGCTTTATTTTTCTGGTATATTTTTCTGGATTTGCCAGATCCAGAGGAGATCCAGGATTAGATATGGAGACATTTTAGCCATGGGGAGGAACACAGCAGAACAGTAATAGTCCTGCTTAAAATCAAACTAATATAAAAGTATTACAAAGCACCAACTACAATGGGAGAAGGGGCAGAATTAGGTTTTATTTTTGGTTGTGGCAACTTCTTGTTCATCTAGCATAAGACCTACCCCATCCTTCAGTGTTTTCTTTGCCCTCAGTTGTGCAGTTGTGCAGATGATGGAGGTGGTGAGAGCAGTGAGCCACTCCCAGAGCACCACTGAGCAGTGCTGGGTGTGCATGTGTGCATTACTATTTACCTTCTGCAATTTGTCTATCATGTCTTCAATGCTAACATCTGCAGTCTGCAAGACTTTGCTTTCCATTTGTACCAGCCAGGAGCACAGCTCCTTATTCTTCTCATTGAACACGATCCAGGCATTGAGCCTGTCCTCGATCTCCTGCTTCCGCAGAGAAACCTGTGGAGAAGGACACACGTTAAATTCTAGCAGCAGTTCTCTCAGGAAGGAAACCAGCAGTTATGAGCTTTCTAATTCCTAGTCTGCATTTGATCTTATTCCCTTTTGCAGGAGCACTTATCAAGTATTCTACTTTCCTTTTGAAAGCCAGCAAGCAGATTGTTATTACATCTTCTTTCGGATAGCAGGGCAAAAAGTTGACTAGCAAATACCAGATTCTCTCCCTCAGAAGAATGAAACTGAGTGACAACTTTAAAAATAATGTGCTTATATAATAACATAAATGTTACTCAGTGAAAACCTGAAAATGTCAAACAGAGAAGGAATATAAAATACATAATTACTACATACTGTTTGGTATGACCCCATATATAACACAAGAGAAGTAACACCTAGGTAAGTTCTTATTTTTCTGCCACTGTAAGAGAAACTTTGTAACTACTGACTGCAATTATTTTATCTCTGTAAAAGCCTCTCTCTTTTCTTTCCATTTACCCACCAGTAATTGGAGAACTTCCAAAAAATCAGCATCAGGAATCTATCCTTTTCATTGAAAACTATGGATTTTTTTCCCCCATCAAAATTCCATTTTCCAGGACAAATAAACAAATTGTCTAGACAGTGAAATTAAGGTCTGACACTGCCTGAAAAGGCAGTGTTATTATCATTGCTCCAATATCTCAGAAAGAAGCAGGGTCACTCTTCTAACTAGCTAACAGCACCTATCTCTAGCCTAGGGGTCTTAAATATGTATTTATTTATTTAGCTTGATGGATTCCTGTACTAAGATATATGGAAAAAAGAAAGTGAAAAATGGCTCAAGCTCTACTGAAGCAAGAGAAACAAGTAACCCCTTGTTCTCACCAATAAACTGTGTCCAAAACTGAGCATAACATTTTGCTTGCCTTGGCTGTAAATGACTAAATATCACCCCACAGAAGGAAACACTCCCTCTTCACATCTCACATGCACCTTATACAGCATATATCTCTTCAAAATTCCATTATTGACTCTTCTAAAATAATCTCTAACACTATTTTGTACCCCCCAGCAAAGTTTAAATGTGAAGTAAGACCAGCTCCACGTAACACCAGGATCAAAACAGAAGACACCAAGCCATCTCCCACCATACTGCTTTTGCCCTTTAAATTCTGACTTGTTTTCAAGGAGGGGATGGAGAGGTGAAAGTGATTTCTGAATCCTTCATGACGGTCAAAGCAAAGAGATGAGGACGAAAGTACTGTCTCAGGACACAGGGAAACAGTCTCCAAAGCTCTCCATAGGAAGAAGTCTGGAGATGCCAGAGACCTTGGAAAGTTTCTAAGAGTGTCTGGACATGCTCCCTTGTACCTTCAACCTCAGAGGTTTGGAGGGTGAACCCTTCATCCTTCCTTACCACTTGTAGCATCTCCCATGTGTGGAGATGAGTTTACTTGGTCAGTGTAGGAACAGACTGTGGTTGTCAGCAAAACAATTGCTAAGTCCTGACATGATTCTGACTCCATTTTTGCCTGCTAATCACGGGGCAAAGCAGGATTTTAAGAGCAAGAAGCACCTTTTAGCTGGCTAAGCAATACAGACTGGGAGTAAAAACCAGGAATGACCCAAAAAATCCCAGAAAAGCTTCTAAGAACATGAGCCCTTCAAGCCATTGCTTTTAGCACTTTCTCCTCTGCCCAGCTGCCCTGGTACCACCCCTGTTTTGCATCCACAGTGTGAAGCAATGCTAAAAGAACATCTAAAAGAACATTGAGGCCCAGGCCCATCCCATCCAAGTGGGAGCTGGCTGGGATGAATGGTTAAATCCGTGACCTACATGCACCTTGCAAGGACAGCTCTGTAAATGCTAATCCCTCGAGTGCATCTGCTCCCTCCTCGTGTCTGTCCCTGCCCAGCTGAGCACAGGCATCTGGCTGCCCCAGGGCCATGGCTGGGACAGCTGCAGCCACCTCCTGCTCTTTTCACCTCCCTGCTTTTATTCTGCAGACTTCTCTCCACACAATACATCTTGAATCTAATTTGTTGGCCAGAACGAAGCAGTGATGCCAAGAGCAGAGCTGATGAAGTCTGCTCTCCTGCCCTGGTGTCCAGCACTGAGCATCAGTGTGGGCTCTCCTGAGGCTCATTAGGGCTGTGCAAACATTTCAGGACCTCCCTCTGCTACTGCACTGAACAGCTTCCTCCCACTACAGATTCGGTGTGCCTAACACAGTCACATTAATGTCACCTCCTTCCTGCCTCCAAGACAGGCTGAACTAGATGTTGTTCCCTCAGGAAATTAAAATGGAAATTTTGAATAAAATCTGAACTTAAATTACTACAGGAAATTACTACTTGGATAGACTGCAGTGGAGCACATATAAAAAACAACTTAATTTTCAGGGCTATTCATCACAGTGGGGACAGCAGGCTTCAGCAGCTCACCAAAAAAATAGAAAAACAACGAAGTTCTCTCATTTATAGGCTTAACTACAGATTTCCATTAGGAAAATAGTTCGGGCATTTTGATTTAAAAAATAATGACTTGTATTTCTTGGGAGGAGAGAGGATGTCTCTGGAATTATTTTCAGAGCTCAGAAAAAATAACAGAGAAAACAGTGGTTGTAGAACAATCATCCAGTTTAAGGCAAAGATATTAAATTCCTCTTTCACATTGCAATGCAAAAAGAAATTAACCCAAATAACTATTTCATCACAACACAGTTTGTGAAATAAGCACAGCTGTTCATTACACTGGCACCATCCCCACTAAGACTGCTTTACCTTTGCCCGTGTAAGGGCTAGAAACAAAATACTAACTGGCTTCAATAATTCTTTACAAACTGTTAAATAAAAGCTATTTACTTGTGAGTAAACAGAGGCAAGAGTTTGACTTGCTGGTGTGTAGAGCCCCCCAGAGTAACTTAAGACCCTGAAGTATTTTACCTCTTCCAATCCTGTTAGCAGGGCAAAGTAAACACACATTCAAACTGCATAACCTAATGAATCAAGTCCATGTGACTTCGCTGTAAATGCTCCCCAGCAATTTTACACGCAACACTAAATTAAGTGTAATACAGCAACAAGCCACAAAGAATGCCAATGTTTCACAGCATTTTACTGCCACAAAAAAGACAAGCCAGTTCTCAAATGTGTTTAAATACACTGGATTTGAACGCATTGAAGTTTTGTTTCTGCTGGCATTTTAACTTCCCTCTTCCTTTCCCAGCTCCATGCCCTCGGGCAATTCCTGTGCTCATCACTCCCCCAGCCCTGCCTCCCCTTGGAACAAAGGCACCTATTCCAGCAAACAGCTGCATCTGGGCTCTGTGCACTTCCACACTCGCTCCTTACAAAGGCTTTGCAACAAAACCCTCAGCAGCCTGTCCAGGACACACAAAGGGTGACTCCATCCCGGCTCAGCTGTGCCAGGAGCAGCACCATCGCCACCCGAACTGCCAAAGCGAGCCAAACTGGGGACAAACCCCATGTGCTGCCGTGCTCCCCCTTCCTGCCAGGCCCCGTGGATACAGGAGACTCACCCGCAGGCAGAGCTCTTCCCACTGCCGGTGCAAATGCTCCACTTGCTCCTTGAGCACCATCATGTCCTCGGTGAGGATGAGGTGCGCCAGCTCCGCCTTCATGGCCTGCAGCTCCTTCATGTCGTGGGCCCAGTCTGCCAGCGACTGCTCCAGCTCCTGCATGGGAACGAACCCGCAACAAGCCTTGGCACTAAGCTCCTCGGCTTTCCAAACCTGCTGGCTAATCCCTGCCTGGCCTGTGGGGGAGGAGAGCAGGGAATGTGCAGCCGCCTGGGCCATGCTCTCCGCTGGGGCTGGGCTGGCCAGGGTCACCGGGAGATCCCTGGAACCCCACTGGAATCCCACTGGAACCCCACTGGATCCCTATTAGAACCCACTGGATCCCATGGCAGTGCTCCAGCTGATCCACTGGTACCACCACGGCATCCCAAAGTGCTGGAATGCAGCCTGGCCCTGGCAAGTACCCGTGCTACAGGGCAGCGTTTGGGGTCTCACACCTTGGTACCACACCCCACTTCTTTGGGGTTTCCTTTTTTCTGTTTTACTTATTTTGGACAGGTTGCTTTTCACCTGCGTTTGCTCCAGTTTCAGGTTGTTTTTCTAAAAAGCTTTTTCTAAAAACAAAAAAATATTAAATCAGTTCCCTTTGCTAATGAACGATTTTGTAGGCACTTCCCTAGATTTGTCAGGAATGTGGAGCTTTTAAACTGCTTGTTCACAGAGAACAGGCTCTCTTTTCTGCTTTGCTCCCCCAACTCCCCTTTCTCTTTATTGTAAGTTACACATTTTCCTTAACACTGTTAAAATTACCACCTAAAAGGCACTGTGTGCAGCTGGGGTGAACATGACACTCTGCACCCAAGGTCTAGATCCCATTTTGCCAAAAGGCTGCTGGGAAGGGTCACTGGCTCGTCTAACAGAGAAAAAAACCCCTCTTACAGAGAACCCAATTTGTCTGATTTTAAAGGGAAAAAAACCTGTCATTCTGTTTGTATCAGAAGGGTGCTGGGTCCAAGCCCTGTGAGGATTTTCACAGGTCCTGGACTCATCTTCAGCACTGGAGGAAAAAACCAGACAAACGTGACACTAAAATTTACCTGGGCTCACAATACTCCTACTGATGTGGACGTGCATTTATATCTCCTAACAAGGGGCAAATCCCTGCATTAATGGAGCCAACTATGGAATTTCATGAGACCTTATCCCTTATCCCAGGACTGAGAGAAAAATAGCTTTATTCCACATAAAAATGAAAAGCAGGGAGACACAAGGAGGTCCCTTCTCCCCTATGCCATTTTGGTCCTTTATTATACTGTGACACCTTTTAGCAGCACTTGCACTGGCACTGTCTGACCCTGATGCCTCTGCAGCTGAATTTCTCTTGCTGGGATAAGTGGCAGGAGCTGTGTGCTCCCATCTCACAGATAATTCAGGGCTACAGCAAGGCTGCTGCCATAGGAAAAGCAGCCAGCACTCAAGAAGAAGATTTCAGACAGCTGATAATGAGTTCAAAGCCTTGGCTTGTTAATAAGCTTATTTGTTCCCACTACACAGGTCAACAATTCACTTCATAAAAGGATGATGAAAGACTGACCACTCCAGACAAAATGTCTCCTATCCCTTGGAAATGCTTTTCTTGCCATTTAATTTTCACGGTGCACTGTGGGCTGCAAGGGATTTTGCCACTCCCTTACTCTTAATTTTCCTTCTCTTTAATTATTCACAGGTCCTGCAGGTATGTGTGGTGCTTTGCAGAATTACAAGGTCTCTTGCCTGAGGAGCTCCATGTGCAAAATGGATTGGAAAACAAAAAGGGAGATTTACTCATAGGGATAGCAGCTAATTGAGCTGAGAGAAGGGAGCTTTTTCCTTATTGTTTGAGAAACTACTTATTTTATAAATTCAGACTGTAAAGGGAGCAGAAGCAGGGAAAAAAATCCAAACAGTAGTAGTACTACTACTACTACTCATAATCTTCTTGGTCAGCTGGACTTTGGAGATTGGCAGCAATCAGGATGATGTAAAGGAGAGAAATTCAGTGTCACTGAAGAGCAAGTAAGAGTGAAAACTAATTTTAGAGGGATGAGGAGTTGTGCAAAGATTACATCTACTTAAATACAATATGGCTGTTGATACCTTAATGTGTTCCTTGGCTTTGTGGAGCTCTTCATGTTCAACAGGGAGTGGATCTTTCAGTTTCTCCTTTAGCTCTCTCAGTCTGCTTTCCAATTCCTTGGTTTGTTTTTCAAAGTGGTCACAAGTCTGTTCAAGGAGGATATTTTATCATGACATACTGAACCACATGGATATGTTACAAAATAGCATATTCAACCCACTAGAATTATCAATCACGTGCTCTGGTTTTCTGAGTTTTCTTTTTTGATACATAGTGCCACCCCCAAGGATTTGGTGTTTGGCTTCACAGAATTTCAAGCCTCTCCTATTTAAGGCTTGCCTTAGAGAGCATTTCTGCTCATTGTGTTTTGCTCAGCCCAAGAGGCTTTAAGCATGTTTTTTGGACTAGGGGTTGTATCAATTACAGTATTCAATTCTAAGTCATACCTAATGTGCTACCTAGCCATGAAAGCAAATTTATTGCTCTAAGGAAATAAATATGACTGGCCCTTCTGTTTAGACATTCATCAACATGAGGAGAAACAAGCCATGTTAACTCTAAGCTAAATTTTAGCTTCACAGCCCAAAGCAGGAGTAAGCATGAGAACAATCAGAGCAGGAACATCCATTGCTCCAACAAATGGAAGCCAACTCAATTTTCTTTGGAGAATCAGGGGACTCCAGTTTCAGCTTCCCACAAGCCCTGATGACACATGGACAGTCATTTCCCTTGGAGTGCCACTGCAGTGAGCAGCAGCTCAGGCCTGGAGATGGTGGGACAGGGAAGCTCTTGAGATTCAGTGCCAGAGCAGCAGGTGGGGAGAGCATCATCTACCTGCAGGGTGCCACTGAACTGCATCTTCTTCTTCTCCAGCAGGGCCTGGGTTTTCCCCCAGCACTGCTGTAACTGGCTGAGCTCCTCCTGGAGAGCAGCGCTGGTCTCGGGATCGGAGACAGTGCGCAGCTTCTCCCCGACATCAATGACCAAGGTGTACATTGCTTGCCACCTCTGAAAGATCACTGCCTTACTCTGGAAAAGAAAAAAAAAAACCAAAAAAAACTTTCTAAGCTGCTTTTAGAAAATTATGAAGTGCTTTCCTGGTATTTCACTTGGAAAGATGACTCACAAGGTACTACTTTGTTCATATTCATGAAAGAGTAATCAATAGATCTTCTCCTATCTGCTTCTTTAACTTCAGAAACGTCATATTGTCTCTGATATTTTGATTTATTAAACTCTACCATAGCTTTGCCCAGACTGAATCTATAGAGTGAAAGTGCAGCAGTCAAAAAAAGATGGAAATTCAGTTGTATGAGTTATTCAGAACAAAAAACACAATCTAAATTCTGTGAGCACCTCTAGCACCAACAACTTAGACTAGTTTTTTCAGAGAGAACAGCTCTGTTAATCATGACATAATCCAAGTGAAGTAAGCAATCAATAATAATTTGCCCATAAAAAATTGATCTCTAACACAAGGAGATAAAATCAGATTTTCTTTCTGTCAAACAGCAGCAGGAGGAAAAGGGCAATTTGGAGTAGGAGGGAGAAGACTTTCTGGCTTTTCTCACTAAGAAAAAGCATGAGCACTAAGTTGTAAAATCTACTGAAAATCATCCTTACACAGCAGGTAGAAATAAAGATGAAATAAATAGAGCAAGCACCAAATAGAATACTGGTAATGTGTTAATCCATCAACACTAGGTGTGTGGGCACACAATATAACTCTTGGACTGTGCAAATGACATTCAATAATCTGATTTTGAAAGGTTTTAGATTGCCTTAGGCAACCACCAAGTTCACTGCTTGTTTCTACTTTCCTATAAAACAAAGAGGTGCACCACTAAATGGAAAACCAAAATATCCAAAACTAACAAAGGAAAATATTTTTTTACACTGCATGTAAAATGCAGAACTCACTGTTCTGAAGAACTGGTGACCAGGTTTGTGTATCCTGGAGCAATCAGACCCCCTTGCAAGTGCTTTATCCTATGTTTTTGGCATCTTCTGCTCATCCCTGAACACACAGGACCTATATGGCCTGTCTTGTCACACAAGTACCCTCCTTCAGGCAAACTAAAATGCCTGAATTCAGCAGTCATGTCAGTAAGATGCACACACACCCAGAGGTAACCGGCTGACCAGTGTGTCTGTCTCATCTTCTGGCACCCTGAATTTCCATTTTCATACGGTAAGATTTTTAAAGCAAGGCTACTAAACGGCAATGCTGATCAAGAAGTTTCTGAGTATAATGATCCTTTCTCAATGTCACTGTTTTGTCATCTGTGCTCAGCTTTAAGAAAAAAGTGTCAGCAATCATTTTTTCCCCAAGAAAGTGTGTGATTTTAAAGCTTTTCACCTTACTGGACAGAAGTTGTTTCAGTCTGAGGGAAAAAACCACGTACTTTAGATTTATGAGAAATAAACACAGTACCTTGAAATCGTGAATTACATTGCGAAGCTGGTAAAGGCTGTAACACTCCTGGCTCTTCACAGCTGCAAGGAAGCTGTTTGTGTCATCAAGGAATCTGTTGAGACTCTGTAGGGAACTCCTGAAGAGCTGCCACTGGCTCACCAGTCCATCGATATCTTTCTTCCTCTGCTGAACCATCCGGATAACATTCTGCCACTGCTCTTTCAGCAATGTGAGCTTGGAAATAAACTCTGTCCTGAAAATTACAAGGGCTGAGTGTTAATTAATTTTGATCTCAAGGCTGCATATTACAGTAATTGTGATGGATCTCCATTTGCAAAGTTGTTTTCCAATTATAATACCCAACAATGCAAGAGAGCTCTTTGCAGCCCTCAGCTCAGCCCTGCTGTCTGTATTCCATCTTTTAAGCAATCCAAACAACCTTTTACATGATACAAGAAAGGGTAAGGCAAGTCAACCTTGTAGTTGTGATATATCAACATACACAGCACAGCAATCAGACACAATATGCACTAAACACTTATCTGAAGAACAAAAAGGTCAATGCAAGTGAGACAAGGTCACTGCAAAATTGATACACACAATGGAAAACTGTGTGGTTATTGAACCCATTTAAGCAGTTAATTTGTCCTCTTCTACAACATGGTCAGATGATCCAGCAGATCTGGCTGGTTGATTAAGGCAACCCCATCTATCAATTCTGCTTCTCTGCAGGAGGCCATGGTCCCTGACTAGCTCTTACACAAATCTCTGCCTTTGTGGGGGTAACTCCAACACAAAAATCCAGCAGCTCAGCTTAGTTTAGCCCCACCTTCCCTGGCAGCTTTAAGCCAAGCTATGGATTCCATCCTGGACTGTCTGAGGGGAGCACACACACTGTCCTGCCAAGCCTCTGGAAGCAGCAGGCTCTGCCAGGGAGGGGAATGTGTTCACTCCAAACACCTGAGGCAGCTGAACCTCTGCTCTCAAACATTACCTGCTGTTTCTCACGCTACACTGACTAAAAGTGTAAGATCATACTGATAAAACACAGGTTTATGTACCATATATTTTGGGTTTCATGGCCAATGACTCAATGTCCTGCCATGTGTGCCAGAGGCAATGTGGATAGTCCACACCTCTACACTTGGAAAAGTAGAGAGGTCTAGGAAGAGGGAAAGGATCCTTCATATGCAGTACCCTCATTATGCTCTGTGGGAAGGCAGCTTCTCAACCACAGCTACACAACAAAAGACTCCTGCTCAGGAGCAATTATTTTTGTTTTCAGCCCAGCCAGTTACTGTGCCAAAAGTGGTGTGGCCAGGGCACCTGTGTTTCTTTCTCACTGCACCTCATGCTTTTGCAAAACATGACAGGTGATTTTTTAAAGAGTGAACCCACCAAGAATTTGGGTTTATGTCCTCATAACAACAAAGATTCAATACTAATTCCAAGGAAGACAGCATATTCACTGAATTACCACAATCTTAAGGATAAAACCAAATAAAGTACCTTTTCTCTGCTTCTCCAGATTCCAAGGAAAGTAGAACTTTTTCTATGATAGAATTAAATGTCTGCTGATTTATGGAGATCTCAGTCTGCAGCATCTGAAAATACCAAGGGAACAAGTTTTAACTATTCACTGAACCACCTTTGCTGTGAAAGATGCTCCTGCTCTTCTAGAGTGACAGCCTTTATTTGATTTTAAATGCTGAGAACTCTGTTATTTTCAATTGCAGTGTCAAATGCACCCTAAGAATCCACACTTTTTGGATACTAGGAGGAATGTGTACTTTAATGATAGAACCTGTGTGATACAGGTATGATACCTATGAACATATACATGACCTGTATGATACAGAGAATCTGAAACTTAAAGTTTATTGTACTCATTAGTAAGAAATGCAATTTAGAGGGTATTCTATAGGAAAAGTATGGAAAGGCCACATCTAAGGGTGAATTTACTCTTTATCACAACGAACAAAACTTCATTCTATAAATGATTTCATTACAATGAATGAATTGATTTGGAGAGGTCTAAGAAAAAAGAAAAGAACGTTCTGTGAACCCTAATGAACATCATTAAGATGCAAAGACTAAACACTCTGTGGAATTAGCCACAGTACTTTGGATAATGTGAAGCTGAGGTTCACTGAACAAAGCTCACCATAAGGGCTCATGATTTTTTAGCATTTACCAAATAATTTTTCTTTTCTGTATTTTGGTTATTTTTCCATTGCCAGCATGCAATGTACCTCCTCCTCTGAATGAATACGGTGTGAAGCACTGACTCTCTATAACAAATAAGAAGTGCTGGGGAAAATGCCAGTGAAGAAAGATTTGCACCAAAATCTACTAACTGGTCAAACCAGAAATGTGCTGTGAAAACACTTTATTTTAAATGCATTTCTTTCAGAAACTGGTAAGATTGCTGCCAGGTCTCCAGCAAACTGTCTAGTTAGCTGCCACAGGCTCCAGTGCCCTGGGACAGGCAGAGAAGTACACCTCAGGGCTTGAGAAATTTAGGACTACCATGACACAATACCTGAAGATATACTCCTAAAGGTCTGATCCCTGAAAAAAGGGATCTGTCCATTTTGGAAAAGGATTTTCATGTTTCAGAGTTTTTCTATTAACAGGCATTCCAAGAGCAAAATGCTCTGTAAAACTCTACCCAGATCTAATTTCAAAATGCACAGCATTTTCTAGTTTTTCCCCCTGCCTTCATCACTCAAGATGCTGCTTCCATTTTTAAAGTTAGCTTTACCTCATATACTCTCTGCTGCTCTTGCAGTTCTTCAAACCGTCCTGGAATATCTGTTTTCAAGGCTTCTTTCATTTTTTCTAGGAATTTCATCCACTTTTCACACTTCTGGAAAAATTTCTTCTCATCATTTTGAGTTCCCTCAAGCATACTGTAAAACAGAACAAATAACCAGACACTTGTGTTAGTGAATGTTTTTCTGGGTATGTTTACAGATGGTCTAATGTGGTGGTTAATAACACTAACATTGTGGGGGTTTCACTTGGCACTTTGCTACTTTCTTCCCCTGTGAACATCCAAGTTTTTGCTTCAAGTGACTTGGAATACAAATAGCCAATAAAAAATCAAGTAAGCTGAAAGGGCAGAATTCCACCTGGAAACTCCCTGAGAAAGCTGAGAACAGACTGCAAGGCTTCACGTGTTTTAACTTGGTTTTCATTTTTCTCACAGAGAAGGATATTGTTAGTAGTGATTTTTTTTTTTTTGTTTTTGTTTGCATTTCAGACCTGCAATGTTCCAGAGCAGCTGCTGTTTTCTGACTCCACTGCCGAGTCAGGCTCTGCATTTTCTTCAGGGTGAAGTCACTGAGTGGCAGCTTAATGCTTGCTTCATTCAAACTCTCTATGCTTGGAGAAAGTGCAGCAAGCTCCAGTGTCTGACTCTGGAAGTACAAAAAGAAAAAATTATTGCAAAAAAATACTGCATTTCTTTCATGTCAAAGAAATACAGAAGCTTTTTCTCCAAAACTTGAAAACACCCAACATTTCTATGTTAACATCAAAGAATACAGGAAGAAAAGGTCGTAATTATTTTACACAGGGCTCACTTTTCCAACAGAACTGAACAGATACTCAAAACCTGGTACTTCCAGATTTGCTTTGTACCCTACATTGAGGGAAACAGGGTAGCTCCAGAGCAAAGCTGGGGAAAAAGATCTCCCATCAGCCCCGAATGTGAAGTAATTTTCCTCACTTCCATGTGTTTGGTCTGTAAAGCAGATTTAGAGTTACTACACTTAAATCATTAGTTTCTGTGTTTTGGATGAATTAGAGTTACTCTGGTGGGAGTGCTGTCACTGTGGCACTTAGGACATAAAGAGCACCTTGAAGTGGGCAGGAGCTGAGCAGTACCTTTTTGTATTTGGGAATGCAAACATACCAGGAGCAATTCTGAGTTGTCTCCTTCCTCCAGGCAGAGGCTATCGAAGGTGTCTGTGCAATTCTTGACACGACCCTCCAGCATTTCAAGGCAGTTGTTGAAATCCTCCAGTTGTAAAAGATTGAACTGGGGTGAATATTAGAAATTTACATTAATTACTATTTCATTCACTTACTCAGTATACAAAAAGGAGCAATAGGCAGTATTATCAGGAAAACAAACAGATGCTAAACCTAAATTCTAATGTATTTATAACTCTCTATTGAACTTTATTTGATTTTTCAACTGGATAAGGGGAAAATTTAACCCAAAGCGGAGAGCAAGAAACAGAATCTCAAAATCCAGAGACAATTGTCTGAAAGGAATAGGGGCTTCTGTGATACCTTTCATAGCTTTGTGCTGATTAACTTACTGTGAAAATGGTAAGTCAAAACTCTGCTTATTAAAGGGGAAAAATTTGTGAAAATGAGCTTCCTTTGAGGTACACACAAGACCTGCTCCCACATCCCCCCACAGCCAAGGCTGTGCAGCTTACATGAGCTCTGTGGAGAAATCAATAGGGCTGGAATTCAACAGAACAGCACTGGGAAAGCTTTTTCTTTCTCTCCAGAATTAAACTCCACATCTCTGAGAATACTTACACAACAACAGTTTTATAAGGGATGAGTGGCAAAATCTGGTGTGTGGAGAGAGATTGCTGTGGTAATACTACAGAGCTACACCAGAGAAAATGATTATCCAGAAATGCATTTTTTCATGCAACGAGTTGTTCATAGGGAATATGAGAAACCTGTTATCTTCACAAAGATTTCTGGCTTCCAGCCATTAACTGTGCTGGTAGATGGAGTCATAAATAGAGCTGGCTTTCTTGATGAATTTAGGTTTACTTTAAAACAGAACAGTTCATTGAAACCAGATTTTTTTCCACAGGAACAGAGTAATTCTACATCAGTAAATGTCCAGCATGCTTCCATTTGCTTGGAAGCCTTCTCAGGAATAGCTGGGCAAAGGAGAAGTCAATCCTCCACTCCTATGAGGAGAGCTCCTGGATCCAGGTCTCTCCCCACTTTGCCTGAACAGGAATGGAATTTGGTCCTCAAAATTACATCAAATTCATTCCATAAACTCTTACCAAGGCAAAGTGAAGCCCTAGGTTTTTATCAAGGCGAGCTGAGAAAGTTTACAACTTACTTCAATTTAAAAAATCAAAATACATTTCCTAATCTTTAGCATCTGAGGGTCCTGGGGAAACAGGCACACTTACAAAGGCTGTTAGAGCAACACAGGCAGGTAAGGGGAAATCCTTCCTTCACCTGTCCCTCTGGCTTCAGGTATTATTTCTTTATACAGTTGATCATCCTGTTGAGTTTTACTTTACTGGAATTTCAGTTCAAGAACTATAGTGCTCTGATAAATAATGTGGCTTACACAGGGCTCTAATGAAGAAGTTAACCCACACTGACAGCTAATGTAGTATTAAAAAAAAAAATACCTGAAGTTCATCCAGCTTCCTCTGCAACATCTTTTCCAAATAGGTTGCTCTCTGGAATGGCTGCAGCTTCTCCATCAGAATGGCTTCAGCAGCTGTCCCAGCCTGCTGTTTTATCCTGTCAGCCTGCAAATAAATCTGGGTTCGGCATCCTGTTATGTTTTGAAGGCCATGCTGTAAATTCTGATGAGAGAGGGGGAAAGGGAAAAAGAAGTCAGTAAATGAATCAGACCATCACTCATGTGCCACTTGCATTTGGTATCTTTTGTTGCTGTAACTAAACTCTTTTTGTTGATCCCATCTGGGAGCCAAACTCAGCTATGGTGAAAGCTTCAGCCTTTTACTTGAAGGATAATGGGAATTGCATCCATTGAGTGCAGTGCTGGGAAAAGCACAGTTCAAAGTTCAATGGAACACCAGTGACTTCAGGCAGCAGGATACTGCTGCTCCAGAGGAAATTAGGGAGGGAAATCAGAATATCCCTCTCTATGAGATGGGTGTACACTAGCAGATGGAGGAACTAGCCCATGCTGCAGATGAGAAATGCTGTTTAGTTATGAACATACCAAGACTTTGGATCCTTTAATTACTGAGAACAATAAAATTTTACTCTTAAGGCAGCACAAGAACAAAGGGAGTAATTTTAGACTTGTTCAATGTGCTTGTTTTTTGGGGTTTTTTTGACAAGACAACTGAAATTTACTTTTAGCCATGAAACCTCCTGAAATTTGCCACTGTATTGGGTATTGTCTTTTCTGACAATGGTAAGTCTCTGATCAACAGCAAAGAGCACACATGTTTCCCTAAAATGCAAAACAGCTCTTCCTTCCTGACCCCTTTGTTTGAAAGGATCATATTACAAAATACCACTTCAGCCATTTAATAAATAACCCATTTTGATTTCTCATTCTCTGTATAGGACTTCATTTTTATTTCTTCTGGTGACAAAAATCCATAAAACCATAATCTTTCCTAATATATACAGAGGAAAAAATTAGAGGGATTAAAACACAATTTTGTAATGCACATGTATTTTCAAATACATACAACTCATATGCCATTTCTCTGATCCCCATTCTTCTAATTCACCACTTTGAAAAAAACCACAATGAATTCAATGTGTTCTACCCACACACACTAGGACAGGATCTACAGTGCTAATTGCATTCAGGTGGCCATGCCTTGCTTAGCAGGTGTAATACTCTTCCCAAAAATTTCCAGAAAATGCAATTCCTTTTTGCTGACATATTGGTGAATTTCTGTCACAGCCATTAGCAGATCAGAAGAAAGTAAAAATGCTTTTGGTCTAGGCTTTTTTTCTGACAAAGAAAAATATACATGAGTTCTCTTTCCTGTAATGTAAAGTTTCTTATTAGTCCACATGCAAAATGGAGTACTCTGGACTTCTTCCAATTAGTGGCTAGAGATTCATAAAGCATAATGAGTCATTGCTCTGTCCTGACATAAGGATTATTATATTTCTTGCAGTCTGAAGAAACCAAAAATGTCAGAACCTAATGACAGCTTTGCTGCCTGAGAGAGTCCAATGTGCCATGTGGTCTCAGCATGAGATCTCATTTGCCTAAAGTCAAAAGCATTTAGAATAATCTAATGAGCTCAGGAACCTGTGGACTCATCAGACCAGACCAAAACACGGTACCAAATCCAATTCAAAACAATCTGAAGTCTGTGGAAGACCTCAGGATAGTCCTATGCTCAGGAAAACTGCTTTTTTCCCCACAGCTATTGGTCTAGTAGATATCATCCCTCCTCCCAAGCAATGTCCCACAAAGTAAGTAATTTTTCTTTCAGTGATTCCTTCCAACACAGGCCCGATCTTTTGTGTAGAGCAGAAAGGAGCAGAGATGGAATATGACTCCCTTCTGCTCCTTTCATCATACACTAACTCTTGTTTGGCCTCAGGATCTGCCCAAGGCATTTAAAGGAAATACAAAGGTGCCTGTTTATGAAGAAACCCACAGATTTTATCTTTTCCACTGACTGGATTGGTGATGTTCTTTTGACTTGTTACTCAAAAATAAATCCAGTTTTTTTACCAGGCAGCAGAGACTTATTCCCATACCTTCATGTCCTGTATCCTCTGCTCCAGGGTTTCTATCATGCTCTCCTCAGGCACGTGAGCATCCAGGAGCTGAGCACACTGCTGGCTGTACTGCTGCAGCTTGGCTGCTGTCTCAGTGCACAGAGCATCAAAGGGCTCCCAGAGCTGCAGAGCTGCCTGTGCTGCCCGCAGCTGATCTGTGATGTCTTCATTTACAGAGTTCCACCTGCCAAATTATCAAAAGATTAGGAGCATTCTCCTAGTAGGTTCTCCACCAGAAGGTGATTTGGCATAGGATTCCTGTGGGAGTTGCTTTGCATGCACATCCATGCTCCTGAAAGCCTGCTGAAAGCTCCAGCACAGGGACTGGGCTGCTGTGGGATCCATCCCATGAAAGGTATCCAGGTAGAAGGTACAAATTCCCCATCCCTGGAAGTGTTCAGGAATGGATGGGGCTTGGAGCAACCTGCTCTGGTGGAAGGTGCCCCTGCCTATGGCAAGGGGGTGGAATGAGATGATCTTTAAGATCCCTTCCAACCCAAACCACACCATGATTCTATGATTCTACTTCTCACACAGTTGAATTGCATTATTATAGATTTAAAAATCTGACAGATGTTTGAGTCCTGCCTCAACAACTTGGGTTTTTTTAAAATCCTAATAACTGGGGTCTGATTTTGCAGGCTTACCTAGCGTGTGCCTCTGTGCACTTCTGGTCAATAATCTCTGCAAAGGAGGGGGAGCAGTTCTTCTTCAGGTTACTGGCAGCAGCCTGGAGCTTGGCCCAACTTTCTTCACTGTTCTCTGATTCATCTTGAAGAGCCTGCAGAATGCATTATTGCAATTAATTGTGGGGATAAATGACCTAAGTGTAATTTCCCCTATAGACTGGCAGGGATAGGGCAGCAATAATGCCATACATTTGCAGCACAGGTTAAAATGCTTGCAGAAAATATAACACCTGTTCCTAAAAATTAGGAAGCTAAGAAAGGTTAAATGGTCCAAGTTAAAAAGAAAAAAATCATTCAGGAGACCTATTTTAAACTGAGATGATTTATTGGCTGCTAAAGAAAAAGCTCATTTAGCAAACCCACATCCTTGAACTGAATAAATTAATTTGCTAGAAGCCAAAAATCCTTTTATTTTAAGCCACTGTTTCTACTGGCAGTAAAGTTGGCTTGACACCTCCCGTCCTCAGCTGCATGTTCCCCTCCTGATACAGGCAACTACAGCATATCTGTGAACTGCTCCAGGCTAAAAGCAAACAGGGTGATTGAAGGAAGGAGGTAAGAAGGTGCCCAGTTCCTCCCATTTACTACATGAGCCCAGTTGAGGGTGGAAAGCACTAGTGCAGAGTTTATTTACCCAAAATTCACAGCCTCAGTCTGTCCTGCATCACTTCTGATACAACTCAAAAAAACCTCAAATCAGGCCTTATTTACAGGGAAACAGGGAATGCTTGCACAGCCTTTCAACACTCATCTAAAGCCAGGCAAGGGGATTTTAGCCAGAGCTGTAAAATGTTCAGAGCCAGGGCCAGCCTGACTGCCTAGTCCAGATGCTCCACTTGGACTCTGTGGTAGCCAAGCAGAGCAGCAGGATGATCCAGAGAATTTGTGTCTGGCATTCTGGCTCATTCAGAGGCTGTGCAGGAAACTCCAGCTCTCTGGAGGATGACACAACAGTTGACCTGGTGCTGGAGCAAGCAGAAATGCCAGGCTCAGCATTGACACAAGGTGCAAAGGACTTAGTGTGCTTTTTTCTTGAACCTTGGTACCTAAACTGCACCCAAGTTGCACTTATGCATTACATAAAGTAAGAAGGCTAAAAGTACTTCTTAGTGCCTCTGCAGGTAAAAAAAAAATAATAATATTCCACTAACTTCGGTGTCATTATAATAAAGAAAAAGTTGCTCAGATAAATTTTTCTGTCTTTTTTTCACTGGAGTTTGCCTAAAGGCATGGAAGGAAGTACAGAAATAAAACAACTTTACCTGGAGAGTTTTAACCTGTTTTTTCAAAGCTTCCAATGAAGCTTCTTCCCCAGAAGGTTTGCACTGGTCTATGCAGTACAAATATCTTGTTGTCAACAAGCTGACTTCTGCATAAATTTCATCATATGCTCTCCACTGCTCCAGTATTGACTCCATTGAAGCCTTTAGCTGTGCAACCTGTAGAAAAAGCATTTTTGTTAATGTTTCTTGGGTAGTCCTGACATATAAATCACCCTTAAATTGACTTAAAAATCCAAACTCAATGCTCCATCCATGACAATCCACAAGAATTGGCTAAGTTGGAGTATTTTCCTACTTGGTAAGGAATTGTGCAAGCTTCAAACAAAGCAGTAAACCACATCTTGAGTGAAGTATAAGATTTGCTGGAAATTAAAATTTCACTGGAGTTCAAGGTAGCACTGTTCTGTAAGCCACAACTCCAGAACACCCCAGGAAGCACTGAAATAATGAACTGCTTATTCCTTGCTGCCAAAATCAACCTGAAGTGGGAGGAAGTTGAGAGCCTTAATCTTCTTAGGAAGCAGATAGTTTGATCCAGAGATCAAGTTTCCTTTCAAGGACAATTTGAACAGAAATTGGTTTGTATGGAAGAGGACACTACTGCAATACTCTGGAGAGCTGTCATCCCTCTTATGCCATTGTGCTCTAATAATTCAGGCCCACCTGGATCCCAGGCTGGCAACTTCAGGATTCTCATACAAAATTAAATGATGGTTATCACCTTTATTTTCTGTCTCTTTCACTATTAAGAGCTGTCTAATCTATATGAGGCAGGAATGGCTTCCATTTGCCACAGACTCCTAAACACTGCAAACAAAACACAGTCCTCCTTCCGTCATTTTTATCCTTCTGTATCAGGGAAGCACATAAGGCATGTCCTGGGTGAGACAAAACATTCATCCAGTTCAATACCTATTTGCAGCCATGCTTGGAGAAAAGCATGAAAACCAGGCAGACAAACAAGCAGGTCTCCATGAGACCTGACAAAAACCAGATTTCAGTTCTGCCTGTGCAGCCACACAATGGAAGATGGAAAAATTTCCACACCGTAGTTCACCCTGAACAGACTGCATAGATCATTTTATCCTAATATCCTAGTTTCAGGCACACACAGGCTGGTGGATTAATCATCCCTATTCTCTTTTGAATCACAGTATAGGTGGGAGGAATCTCTAATTGCTTTTTGTAGCCTGTAGCTAATTACTGCCCACACAAGGAAGATGGAAAGACATCGTTCTCGGGAAATGTCTCTGGGCCACAGACTCACAGTCTTGAGCTCAACCTATGGACAATTTAATCAAGGAATTCCATCTCCTTAGCCCTGTATTAGAGATCACTGCCTGGCTCTGATGTGAGCAGTCACCCGTGGGAAGCAACCTGCACTCGCTGTTTCACTGCACACACAGACAGCTCAGCTCTAAGAACATCCTGCAGTCTGCAAGTTCGGTGGTGAAGTCATAAAATTCCTAAAATTAACATGACCCATGGTGACTGTAAGAAGGAAAAAAAAGCACCAAGCTGTCAATCCTGCCCATTTCTATCCCTAGCTAGACATCAGAAGGAAAAACTTTTGTCATGTACACAGACATAAATCTCCCTGCTTTCTTGGTAAGAAATAGTCATTGTTTCTCTTGAAAGCTAAACCAAGAAGTAGCAGATCAATACTGGATTGACACCTCCTGTGGAAGAGTTCAAGCAAAAGGGTTCAGGTTTCACAAAGTTCTGAGGAATAAAGGCAAGGAATTTATAATAGAAAGTGTAAAGCAATCTTAGCTATAAACATAATCACACCATCATGTATAACTCTCTACAGTATATGGTTATTTATTATCACAAATTTGAATCTATAAACATACCCATTATTATCTCTCCTCCACCTATCAATTACATCCACATAAAATAAAGATCAGCTCCAAGTACAAAGATAATAAAACTATAAATACAAACTGCTGGGGAGTCAGTTTGCATGGGAAACCAATCTGCCAGATTCTCCTTGAAGCAACTGGAAACTACAAAGGATTTGAAGATGGCAAAAGCCATGCTGGTGTGTGGATAAAAGAGTAACTGGGAGGTGGAAAAGCTGCAGTGAGAACAGGGCTGGAGTAGGCAGCTTCCACCAGTTGCACTACAGGGGAGGAAGAGCAGGGTATGAAAGAGAAGGAGATCAAGTAAGAGAGTTTAAGATTTTCATTTTCAGTTTGTCAGAAAAATAGCAGTGCTATTTCTTTATTTTCTTAAGCTGCAAATGGGGGTCTGTCCCTTCTCCCTCTGTATTCAAACTGCTTCAAGATTAGACTAATTTTTCTCTCTCAACTTCGGAAATACATTAATTTACTTTACAGTAAACAGTTAAAATTAAGTTCTTAGAAAAGTAAAGAGTAAGGAATACTTTGCATCTTTTTTGTACCAGCTCCTGCCATCTCATGAAGAAGATTAATAACATTGGTGGTCAGAACATTTAGTGGAGGAAACCTGAATACAAGCAAGGCTTTTACCTGGTTTACAATGCTGTCCTTCATTTCACACAGCTCAGCTATCCTGAGAGACTGAGCTTCTGGGGTTTGCTCTGCATTACTACTTGAAGCCAAAGTCTGTTTGAGCTCATCAAGAGTTTTGGATTTAGTCGTGAGTTGATTTTCTAGCTCCTAAATAATGAAAAAAAAAAAAAAAAGATAAATAAGATCTTGCAATGAGACAATAGAAAAAAAATGTGTGAGGAGCTTAGATAAACATTCCATCTTTAAAACCAATTCTGTGTAATTCCTCAGTAATGCGAAGGTAAGATAGGAACTGATTTTGCAGTGGGCGAGTCCCATTGTTATTTTCAGTTTGTCCCTTTACACAGAGGGACTCCCATGGGAGAAATTCCAGTGAAATCAAGTGAGAACGATCTCCAAGGAATGGAGATACCTGGGAGAATAACTCCCTCCCCAGCACAACCAGCAAGATTATAAGGTAGTTTTGACATGCTGGGGAAAGCTCAGCAGGGAGTTCCTCACAATGTGAGGAACTTCCCACACCCACAATGGGCCATAACATCTTCTTATAATGCTACACTTAGAGCCATGACCTTTTTTTCACCTCTCACTGACTGTCCCCAAAATATTTTCAAAATTGAATCTCATTTTTATTAAGAAAATTAATTTTAATGAAACTATTTAGCCACCTGCATCCTAGCACTATTCCTTGCTGTGAGCAGATGAGTGTTTAGGCAAAGATATCCTGTCTCTTTCTTCCATTCTGGCCCCTCCACACATCTCAGACACAAGAAACTCAGTGTGTAACAGAGCAGTCTAGACAATAAAAGCAGCCTACTACAAGAGAGAGATGTAACCATGGCAATGAAAGAACAAATATTCCATGTTAAAAAATAGAGAGGGAACACTGTGCTGAATGAAAACAGCAGACTGTCAGAGTTACAGGAACCAATTATTAGCTGGCTGCCACCTGTATTAATTTTGAGGGATCTGATGCCTAGAAAAACACAACAAAGGACACCCAGATCCTTGAGGCTGCTGCAGAGAGACTATACTGCACTCTAGGGCAGACGTAGAGAGGGTTGCTATTTCTGCAAATGGGACTGAGTAGTTTCCATGACACTACCATCACAGAGCTCTTCAAACTAATGGAATTGATAGCTTCTGCCATGGCTGTGCTGAAGTGCAAACTACTTCTTTTGGAAGTATCTCAGAATACAATATTGCTGCACAACAATATTGCTGCACAACACTCCAAATACCATGAAGCAACAGCAGATGCATCTTCAATTGGTGGAAAAAAACACAGAATAGCCACTCACATCAAAAGTGGCTCTGGCTCTTTTTCACCTGAATGCAACATGCTTTAATTAAAATGACATTGTAGAATTCTTCTGGGAAATAGCAACTTCCTTTACATCCCTTTCTGTTAAAATCTGTGCAGTTCCTTACTCTGGATTCAGCAAAGTGTGCCAAACAGGGTTTTTACAGTAATATCACTCATGTAATGCTTTACCTTGCAATCATCTAATGTGTTCTGTGCAGAGATCAGACTCGCTGGGGTTCGTAAGGATCTCAGTCGATCACTCTGAGCCTCCAGCCAGTTGTGTAGAGTCTGGGCTTTGTTCTCATTCTCAGTAATATCCTCCAAAATGTGCTCCAGGTCTTGTATCTGAAAGTTACAGAAATGTTTTAACTTACTTAAACCTACAGGTGGGCAGAAACAGGGCTTCCCCTTCCATGACAAAATTAGAGATTACAAAATCGACATTGAAAATACTGTTTAGATAAGGTATTTGAACAGAAAAACTTAAAAGGTTTTGCAGGCTCTTTAGGATCTGACCCTTTCCTTGGGAAGAAACAAGGCTGTGTGTGTTCTGGAGCTCAGAGAATGTGGACACATTCATATGGAGTCTGAAAATCTCATTCTCATTAAAACCCACCAAATAAGTTACTAATAAGAATGGGACCTCAAGTCTCCTTTCTTCAGTCTTAGCCCTGAGGATCCATTAAATCCTAGAATAGAATTTCATGAAAATGGTTAGAGAAGATAACTTTTTCCCCAACGAAACTGAAATTTCATCATGGAAATTCACAATTGTACAGGAAATGAAATTTCCACTTGAAAATGTTTCTGGAAGACTTTCTGAACTAAAAAATATTGGGAATTTTCCATCTGATCAGCAGTCTTTGTATCTGGATTCAGAGAGGGCAGCTTCTCCCAGAACTGTATAAATTGAGAGACAGAAATGAAAGAGGAATGTCTTGGTAGAGGAATTCATTTCAGCAGCCTCATGATTGCATTTTGGGATTCTAAGCTTCCCCAAGTCTTTTCCATATCATGAGTCACACCAGCTTCTCTGGGCATTGGGGCACATTAGCAGCAGCATCTAATTCTGGATGCATGGATTATTTCTAGCCTCACTAGAATCGATTAATTCTGAGGCACTGCCTGAAACAGATTTTCTCCAGAGAAACAGATTATGTGCTGGTAGAGTCAGTCCACATGCAGAATTTTCCTATCAGCTGCTGACCTTCAAAGCACTCCAGTGGGAAAGGATATTTGATTACTGCAGGAGAAGGACACCAACACAGAGTAACCCATTTGAAGTGACTCAGGAGGGCTAGAGCAGGGCTGGGAACTGATCCCTGCTATGCCTTGTCCAGGAGGCTCCTATGTCCCCATCTGAATGTGGCTGCCACACCACTTAATAATCACTCTTTTCACAAATCCAACTGCTACAACAGGAAAACTGATGGTAGCTTAACAGACCCCTAATACAGAGCATAGCACAGGCAAAATCAGAGTTATAAGAGAGAAAGCCATGGAACTCAATCCAACCTTTCTGTTGAGGGATGCCTGCAGCCTGTGCCAGCGCAGGTTCATCTCCCCCAGGCACTCAGCAAACTCTGTCCTTTCGTAGCGCTTGCTCTCCACGTCACAGGTGCTCATCTGCAGCAGGGACTGGTTAACAAAATCTACCATCCACTGCTTGAAGTTCATTTCCATCATGTATTCCTGCAGGGGAAAAAAAGAGAAAGGAACAAAATGTAAATCAATCAGTTTTGTAGTTTTAATCTGATCGGTTCCGATGATGCTTCAAGGTGTGGCTGTGGGATGTTCATGGCTTAGTCTAAACCATAACCTAAAATATTCTTCCAAAAGAAAGCTGGCTTTAGGAATAATTCTCAAATTTTACCATTTTGTATTTGTGTAGTTACTTCCATCCACTGGAATTTCTGCAGAAAATCTCTACCATTACATGGGTAGTTCAAGGTAAGAACAGGCTAGTGATGGAGCAGGGAATAAAACCCAGGGGTACCACACCCTGTACTTCATCCATTGGACACCACTGTCCCACTGTCATGGGCCCAGGTTAGGCTAAAACCAAGGCTACCCCACACTCCTGCAACTCACAGGCAAATGCAATAAGAGCTTCTAGTCCTTTGAACAAAATATCTCGTATCAGAACAGAGTATCTGGGAGGAAAAAGTGTCCTCTAGCACCAGCATCTCCTGCCCAGAGGGATAAGTGAGAAACTACATGCAAAGTGAAAACATAAGTAAACATCTTTTTATTTCACAGGGTCTTAGGAGAAGAGAGTAGGGAAGGGCTCCTTATTTATCTAGTAGTACCCAAAAAAAAGTCACCAGGGAATACCACAGTAGAGGTAATGAAGCCATAGCTGCTCCCCTCTAGGGCTTTGTGACCCTCATTCCAGCTTTCTTCTCAGCCCACAAAACACCACCTTGCTGACAAGTGCAGACGATACACCTACAAACTCACCTCTAAATATCCAAAGCATGTAAAACAGCACCTCACCTAGGTGTCCCAACTGTCAAATCCAACTGACACAGACCAAAATGTTATATATGTGCAATACCAAGGCACTTGGAAAGAAATGTCTGCACTGGCACTTCCTTTAGGTAGCAGCACCAAAGTGCCTGTGAGCTGCAGCTGCAGACTGAGAACTGTCAGCCTGTCTGAGCCCTGAGCAGGGCTTGGCAGCTCTGCAGGGGCACAGCAAAATACGGCTCTGTGGGGGTTCATGCCCTGAGGTTGGGCTCCCTGGCATCTCTGGAAGTACACAGCTTGAATCCTTCCTGTGGCTGGAGCAGCCTCTGCCACTTGTGCTCTGACATCTGAACAGCGCCAAGAGTCTGCTGCAGCCTCTCTCTCTGCAGGGATGTTCATCTTGTCCCTCTCTCCTAGCAGGTTATTTCTTTTGATGGCACATAACATTCAAACCCCCTGTTCTCTAGTTAAATGGATTCTGGTTATGGAGCTCCACTGTGAGGTATTTCTTGTTAAAAAGACAGACTAGAACGCAGCCCAAACACAGAGTCTGTCTTCCTAAGGAAGCAAAGCAAATCCTGCTAGTCACATTTTATGGTCTAAATGCAGGGGAGAGGGAACAAGTGAGACAGATGGGAGGGCGTGAGAAAAGGAGATTACAGCCCAGCAGGCAGTAGCTGCATTGCAGGACAGGCAGTGGTTTGTGTGTCATGGAAGCAAAAGGTTTTATAAAAGAGGATGTAATGACACGTTTCAGACTGAGGAACCCTCTTGAGAGCAAGGGGAAAGATAAGACAGTGCCTGTAAGCTGTTTCCATCCTTTTTACAGCCAAATACTTTGCAGAAGGCCTGGACTTACAGTTTCCCATTTACCTTGTACTTCTGAAGGAGGCTCTTGACTTGGGCAGCACTGCGTTGTGAATTTAGTGGCTCCTCATGTTCCTGCTGGTGTTCCACATGGTCCAGCCAGGTCATTAGTTCAGCAATAGCTTCCCGTGATGAAAGTTTTTCCATCTGAAGCTGAGGTAAAGCATATAATGAATCCTCTACACTCTGCTTGTTAGAAATACCAAGGAAAATGACATTTCTATTTTTAGAAAGGCTCAGGCACTATAATCGCATTACCGGGGCATGAACTTGAAAGTGAGCCCTGTGCTTGAGAGGGGCAAATGACTTAACTTCTAGAATTCATGAATCTGAAATAAAATTATTCCTAATTGTAACAGACTTTCATGGAAAGCTGTAAAGATAACAAATATATGCAAAACAGCCCAGGAAGTAAACAGCAATATTTACACCGCAGTTCAGTATTTGGGTTAATCTGAAAGCAAGGCAGAGCTAATTCAGGAAAAGGCAACTGAATCCCAGCAGCAATGTTTTAACAGAATTATTTAGCTTGAACTGAGAGATGGCAGCAGAGTTTCTCCTCACCTGGTGAAGCTTTTCTTGGATGGCTGGGAGCTGTGTAATCAGTTCTCCCCATTTTTGCTCAAACTTTGCCAAAGATGACCTAAGTGCTGCAGTATCAGCTTGCTTCACATGGAAAAGCTGGCTGGCAGTGCTCACCACTGATGACTTCAGGGAAGATTTTTCATCAACTTCCTTAGAAAATGTCTGAGAGAAATTTGAGAAAAATTTAAATAAAAAATATGAGAGAAATTTAAAAGGGTGAATATTTATGTATTTGTTTAAATGAAGACAAACCATGTTTTCACTCACAGAATGAAATGCCTCAACAAACACATTTTTATCAAGATTGTAAAGTTCAGAAAATCAAAGTTCAACATATTCTGGCAGCAGGTAAAGCATTTTTTTTTGTCTACCTCCATACAATGCTGAATGCCACTTTTTGCTCCCACAGGGAATGGGAATATCTTGATCCCCACTTCACACAGAGGGCCAAGGAGCAACCCCAGTCCTCAGATCTCTGGCCAGCTCACATCTACCAGTTGAACCTTCACGATGCTTTGTTTTCCCTCAGTGCACTGTTCCTTCTGTCTGTCCTCCCACGAGCTGAACCTCCTGCTAGCCATCCAAGGGGAGCAGGCAAAGACATGAAATGCAATCCAGCACCTTTCTCTTCCCTGACTTTGGCTGAGCACCTTCACCCCTGTACACTGAGCTCACACTCCAGGTTAAGTGGTTAAGAAGCTTTGGAGCACACAGCCATTCAGTGTTGTATTATGTGAGTGACTCATGGTCTTTGCAAACACCAAAAACCACGCAAAAGGGTAATTTTCACCAGAATTCACAACATCTTATCTAAACCTGGCAGCAGAAGTGACTTACAAACAAGCTGCTGATGTTGTCCCTGATGGTGGGAAGATCTTGAGACACATTGAGAGACTGCTCCTTCCAAAAATTCATTCTCTGCTGAGCAGAATCCAACCATTTCATTAATTCCTCTGAGTCTCTGTTGTAGCTACAAGGAGGAAAAAACCCACAGAAACACACATGTAGCTGAGGCCAGGAGACATTTCTCACCCTCCACATTGTCTTCCCTGTGAGAAGGCTTGTGCTGCTCTAGCACCTCTGCTGTTGCATAACCCTGCAGAAGCATGGCTTCAGCTGTCATCTATAAAAGATCACAAATTAATGTCTAGCTAATACTTCAAATTGGTTTTTTTTGTGTTGTACCCACCTGACCAGGAGTTTCAGTAATGTTTGAAGTCGGTGTAGTTCATGGCCAACTTTTTTGGTTAAAGACAACCACTGCTCTTCCAGCTTCCCAATCTGGCTTCTTATTTCTGGACAGCTCACAGCAGCCAGCAACTTCTTCCCTTCTTTCACCATCTGGTACAGCCTGGCATGCTTTTCATCAACACTGATTTTGATTTTCTGTCAGAACATGGGAAGTTTGCAAAACAATAACATTTTAAAGACAGAAAACACAGCTAGCAAAACACATATAATTTGTCCTTATTTCTTAATCTCACATTTCCTCTGTGATGTATTTTATTTTCCAAATGATAGGAATCTGTAATTCAGTACATGAAAAAGGGACACAGGTTTTTGTGGGTTTGTTGGGTTTGGGTTTTTTGTTTGTTTCCTCTGGGTAGGTCGAGACAAATCTCAGCATACTTTCACACGTGATCAGAATGACTGTGTTATGATTTGATGGGTTTTTCTGATACCTGAAGACCTCAAGCAAGGGACAAACACTCTCTCTATCAGATCTGGCTGCACTGTCCAACCATATGACTGTTCCCACCATAAAATTATTGTCTTCCCATGCTCATGAAAGTTATTGTTACTTCTTCAGGCTCTATTCTATTTTAAAAAAAAGTTACCACTATTTTGAAGGAAACTACTGGGATAATTATTGAATGATGGAGCAGGGAGGAAGAAAGAGTGAACAATGAAGTCATTAAGGAAAAAACAAAGGTCTGGTTTGCTCTCATAGGGATATTTCTCTTCCAGGAATTAAGCCCTGAAGAATTTTATTCTGCTCTGTTCCTGAAACTGTGAAGCTCCAGCCCTTCTACGCCCCCCAACCACATTCTAAAGCTTTACAACTTCATTTCTGAAACCTTTAAAGACAGAGACCCAAGAGTGAAGAGCTGGTGAAGAACTTAAAAAGCCAAGGAAAACCAGGCAACTTCACATTCAATGGCTGTGCAAATTTTGCATGTTTTCTGTCTCAGTGCAAGAGGTATCAAAAGCACCAGAGGGCCACTACGACTGTAAACATCTACTGCTGATTTATTACAAAGGCTTTACTGTAGCTCAGAATTTTCTGGCAATGTCCAGTGATGTCTTTCCTGCAGTCAACTAGATTAAATCACTGTACTCCTTTTTTTTTCCTTTATTAAGCATTCATTAATTAAACACTCATTAATTTGCTTTTATTAAATACTCATGAATTCAAAAATTTCTAACAGAGTGCCCTCTGAGGACTAAGAAAGGTTAAACCTGTGAGGAATGCAGAGCACTCTGAAAATACATCACTAAGGTTACTGAATACTATTTCCTCTTAATTTTATAAAACAATTATAAAGGCTGCTTTCATATCTTTATATTTAAATGTGTTTAAAATGTGGATAAAATATTTCCACTTGAGCTGAGGTTCTAAATAAAGATGTAGCTCTGTCATCAGAGATGCAGCTGCAACCCCAGTTGCAATAAGGGTTCAAATATTTAGTATTTTCAGATATTTGAAAGCACTAGGTTGATTCTCCTTTTCCATAGGTTTTTACACCATGGCATGACAATAATTTCTGAATTACAGAGCAGGGGCACTGTGTTCACTCCAAGGCCTCTGCTCACCTTGAGATCCATGGAGCCTGCACACCATCTGTCTTGTTCCAAATACTTTCATTTGAAGATTGAGTTATAAAGTAGTTACAGTCATTACTCCCATTAAAATGAGCTTGTATCCCCTGGCTGAAATTAGCACCCCAATCTTCTACTTTTAAAGTAAGTTTTGAGCTTGCATCCACACACAGCTGAGGAGACAAAGGAAACAGTGCCCTGCAAATCATCTCCTCATAGTCTAACTAATATTTTTTTGCCAGCTCTATTGATCCATAAAGAAAAGCAGTGAGAAACACATAAATACCTCTAGAAGTGCAATCCTTTCCATTAATCTTTCTTCAGTTTCTTCAACCAAATTGACAGAAGGCAATATAGAGGCAAGTGCCTCTAACTCCTTATTGAAAACAAGGCATTGCTCATCAAACACAATCCAATCCTAAAAAATACATTGAATTGTTAACACAGGACATATTAAAATATTTGCATTTTAATACACTAGAATCAAGCCTTAATGCCTTCTCTAATACCAGCAGCTCTTGCTTTAATGAAACATAACACAAAATAGGTGAATAATATGTAAATATCAAAGTGAGACATGATTTCACTACAGATGAATTAATTATCCATCCTCCAATATCTTCAAGGATTCTTATTTTAAAGTGGCGTATGCAATTTTTTATTCTCTAGGGATGTTCTAAGATTATTTTTTAAATTTTTAAAGTTTTATTTTAAAGTGGTGCTAGTATTTTTCTGCCTTAAAGGGCTCTTCTGTCAGTCCAGGCACTCAAAACTTACTGCAAGGAGTCACAAAGTATCATGTGTTGGAAATGTCCACCTTCAGAGATTTTCAAGAAGAAAGTTGGTTTACTGACACACATAGAATAAGCAATAGACTGTTGCTGTCCAGTGGAAACAGGAAAGGACAACCACCCAAAGAATCGTTGATGGGGAAAGAGTTGCCCTAGATGCAACTTTTCTCCTTCCCTCCAGCTTTTACTTTTGGGTGTCTTTTGACTAATTACTTACCTTTAACAGGCTCTCTAAGTGTATACCATACTGGCAGGCCTTCTGCTCCAGCAATTTGACTTCATTCACCAGTTCTCTCCAGAATTCCTCTCTCTTTTGCAGGACGGAAGGACTCACTCTCTTGGAAAAAGCTTCCATGTGAGCCATGCGCGTCATGAGGTTGCGGAAAAAGTCCTGAAAAAAACAAGTTAAAGCTTTCTCTTTAAGAGAGATCACAATCCCACAGCAGGAGAAGATGGAAAACACTCACTGAGAAGCCAGTTTCAGAGTCTCTCATGGCTGTAGTCAGGAGACTTCTACCCACATTCTACATCACACCAAGATGGGCAGTTACTGATCATTTTACGTTTAGTCAGAAACCAGTGAAGAGCTGCATTCACTGTTCTCGTTTCTAAAGAGAAAGATCTACATTTATACCTTCAGTTTGCATAACACTATAGAGATGTTGTAGGAATATGATGGAAGAAAGATGCTAGCTATAAATAAATCCATAGTTTAGCATGAGGTAATTATCACCAGACAGTCATTCTCCACTTTGTTTCACCTGGTGCCAGGTGACTCCAAGGAGTTCTAAGCAGTAGGCAGGACACAATAATCCTGTGGGATAACTATAAGAAGGATGTGTTTTCCTTACTCATCAAGCTGTTCTGAGGTAAGCAGAAGTAGCAATTTATCACCCAAACTGGTACTATTTTGGTCTACTGAAAAGTTTTGTTTTCTGCACATACTCCAGTCCCTCCCCTTTGCTCTGAGCCAGTAATTCTCCTCCTCACACTGGAGAGAAATCAGTCACAGAAAACAGTGCTCCTTGCTGTGCTGACCTGAGCACTGCTGTGAGAAGCAACTTATACCTTGTGATTTTTCAGGTGAGACTGCAGAGCTGCTCTGCTTTTTGTTAGCTGCTTTGGATCTTGTGCCATCTTCTCTCTTCCAATAGCTACCAGCTCTGCAAACCCACGAATTAAGTCCTCATACTGGCTTTCACTGATGGAAGGGGAGTTGAGCTGCACATACTTGGCTTTCAGAATCCCCCACATGTCATCCAGAACATCCTACAATGCAAACACAGTTTAGAGATTCATGAAGGACAGAGATGAAATCCATAAATACAAAATAACCAGCAGCCTTTTGATGCTGAAAATGCATTGCTCAGAAGAGTCAAACCTTTTGCTGAGTAAGTGGAAACTGTACTGTGCTCTTACCTCTAATTTATAAGCTTCCTGGATTAAGGTGGTAGGTAACTGGAATCTTTCTCCATGGCCTCTCAGTTTTGCTACTTGGTTTTCAAAATTTTGCAGCTCCACAGCACAGGCATCAATTTTCTGGATGAAGAACAAAATAAGCTATTAGGAAGAGTTCCATTCCATGAAACTTTCCATTATCACTGGTAGTGCAGTGGATCCAGTGCCTGGATCTCTCCTGTGCTAGCACTTCAGAAAATCCAATGACCTTATAAACCAAATGGACAAAACAGTTCATGGCATAATTAACTGTGTCCACACAGCACAGCCAAGAAGGGAACTCGGTTCTTGTGTCTCAGGACAACATTCAACATGCTTTTCCATTTACTAACTCAAGAGCAGCCATTAAAAGGAAACATGGACTCAGAAAACACAGTTTTTTCTTACAAATCAGAAATACTCAGGGATTGAGACAGGATCCCTCTGAAGAAAGGAAAGCTATGTACTTCTGGCATGTCTTTTCCCAGAGTGGTTACCTGACAGAATATACCCAATCCTTGCTAGGGGATTCAGCGGGGAACACAGCTCTCAGTCTGGTAGAAAATTATGCCTCTAAGCAAGGTTATGAGCCTGTAACAGAAAAGTTTTAGAGCACCTTCCTGGCTTTGGCAATAAATAGGTAAATGGCCAACGACCATTCTGGGGAGGATAAGCAGTCTGTTAATTTTTAATTCTCTGCTAATCCCAATAAAGGTCAAAGAAAATAGCTTAACTGGTCAAATTCCATATCATACAGTGCTCATAAATGCTGCATGAGAAAATAGAAATACCAGAGTCCTATTCCCACAAACAAAAGGTAGTTTGGCCTAAGAAAAGGCGTGACATGTGAACTGCTCTACTTTGTGCAGCTCTTTCTCTTCCCTGCCATAGCATGTGGTGTATTTGCTCTGAAAGGTCATGGAGAGACTGGTTCCTCCACTCCAACCATTAAAATGTCTGGAATTAGGTCTGAGTATGGATTGGGGTGTAGTTAGGGAAAAAAAAAAAAAAAAGGAAAAGGGGTAGTGGTGGTGAATACAGCAAATACTGTACTGTCTCCTTCCCCCATTTTTAAAACCTAAGTTAGACCCAAACTTTAGAAAATATGAAACTTCACAGATTGCAGAAAACTGGAAATAATAGCTAATGCTGTAAAAACTCTCATTTTCTTCGAATACAATTACCTGAAGCTGTTCAGAAACATTATGTCCATGTAGTTCATTCAAGCATTGTTGCAGAGCAGCTTTTTTCTCAGTTAACTGATCATAGAGTAGCCTGGTTTGATTCTGCAAGAGAAACAATGTATCACATCAAAAGAAATCTATCACATATCAGGAATATAGTAATGACCAGACAAAATTACACAGCAAACAGAACGATTACCTCTTTAAGCAAATGCAATTTTTTTTCCTCTTAAACAAAAAAAAGAACCAACACCTAACTAAAGCATATGCATTATGGGCTTACAGCAGTAATTGAAAGAGGGAAATTCTGAGTCTGTGTAGTACAAGAAGCAGATTACTCTGTCACAATGATCCTGACTGTAAAAGTCTGTGAAACTGGTAAGAGAATCAAATTCTTCTGTTCTGAAAATGAGAAAATGAGCCCATTACTGGTGAATGATGGAGCTCTATGGATTCTGCATAAGTAAACATTGCAAGGCTAGTTCTACTGCTGTTGGGAGACAACATCCCAGTGTTCTTCAAAGGAACTGCTTTATTATTCAGCAGTAAAGGGCCAGGATGACTTGCAGATGGTGAGCACACTGGGGTTTTGCTGGACATGGCAAACTATATTTCAAAGACCAGACTCTTCTTTCCTTACTTCAGACTAAATGCCTGTTCTGAATATTTTCCAGCAATTTAGCTCATCACAAGAAGCTAAAGAAAAATTTCTCACGATCTGCTTTTCCAAGGAAGAACAAAAAAGGGGCAAAATTGCAAAAAATATGGCTGCTGCTACTTTGGCACAAAATCTAAAGGAACAGTAAATGCAGTGGGGTCAAATCAACCTCCAATACCTTGCTAAAAGTAGCCCAGTGTGAGACATGGTAGTAAAAGGGATGAAGCCTGTCTCTCCTGAGGACACATCAGCAGAAAGAATATATGAAACCCTCCTTGGCCTAGCTCCTACACACAGAAACTTGCTTTAGCCTGCAGCTCAGCCTGCATGGGATCCCAGCTTACTTCCATTCTTCCTGCATGCAAATTTTCTACTGTGATCAGTGGCAGTCAGCACTGCAAACAGCCCTGTAACCAGGAAAATTAATTTGCTTCTTCAGAGGCCAAGACAAGTTTTTTAAGTAGCATGAAAAAAAAAAAAAGCCCATTAGAGGCTGCTCATCTGTAACCCAAATGCATTAACACTGACAAATCTAACAGATGCTGTGAGACAAGATGTGCATTTGGCAGTGGAGTACCAGGTAATTGCTGTTATGATCCAGCCCAGCTTTCATGGAGCTGCTCCTTGAAGCAGTGGCAGCTTGAGTTTGCTCCAGCCGCGCCTGCAGGTTGTTAAAGCACTCGCAGAACACATCTGTGCTCCCTCCAGCGCAGCTGATGGACTTCAGGAGATCATCCTTTTTATCACTCAGATCAGCATGAAGCTTTTGCAGCTCCACAGAGAGAGTCTAAAGGGTTGAAAGAAGAATAACATGAGTGCAAATGGTTTCTGCAAGGAGTCTTGCCTGTAAGAGGCAGCAGAACTCGAGCTGATATTCGTTAAAAGTAATAAGCCCATATCTGTGCAATACAAAATAGTTTGGTGGCATCATTCCTAAACAAGGGAATATCAGGCCATACATATTCTGTTGTAACAGAAATCCACTGGGGTTTCTCTTCCCCTGAAGGATTTAGGGCAGTTACCTCATACAGAGCCTGCTGCATGGCTGCCTCTTCCGTGGAGAGGACTGAGGTGTTCAGCATCTCCTCCATGTTATTCAAACAGCGGCTGATTGCCAGAAGCAACTCAAACAATTTTCTGTCCAAATTGGAAGAGACTTCCTCTGCCACATTATCCTGGGTAAAGGCAAGCCAGTTTTGAGTACTTTCACCCAAGGCATGGCTAAGATTCATTCACTTGTGTAAGGTTAGAGGTTTGCTCAGCTAATGCTAAAACAGAATTAATGAAATACTGAGGGACAAACTCAGATATATGCATGAAACATTCAGAGATGTCAAAGCTGAGACAATCACACTTTATGTACTGGAGAGTGGCTGTGCTCTTACAGGTCTCTAAGCCCAGGCATGAGCACAAGAAATTTGTCACGTCAGCTCCAATCCTGCAGATTTACTGAAACCATTCACAGGCTCCTTGCTTTATACAGTTTGGGGATTTTTACCCACACTAGCAAACCTCTGGATTCAGGTAGCAGAAGTATGATAGTGGAAATTTGAAATGTTTCCTCTCAAAATCCTCAGCGTATTTCTACATTATAGTTCATACCCAATGCAAAAGCTCACTACAGTGAATGTCATTTGCAATAATATGATTACTGTCTGTTTCCCACTGTCCAAACAGTGTCTTGTGTCTAGAATCCCTGGGGTTTTTTGCAAAGCTTAGGACATGCCATTTTTACCTGTGCATGCACCACATTTGCTTCCTGGCTTAGGTCTCCCAGCTGGACAGTGTAAGTTTTCAGCTCTTCCACAGTTGGGGTTCCTGCACCTGAGAATGTCCCTCGAGGCAGCATGTTCACCTTTGCTGTAATCTAACATTTGGAAAAAGAACACTGCAATCAGGAGAGCAGCTCAAATGAAGACAGGCTATGGGCAATGAAGTAACACTCCTCTCAAAAAGCATTAAAAAATTCAAGGCACTGATATAAAGCTCCTCAATAGCAGGGTTACCTAGTAGAAGTTGGGCAGGCAATGCCCTGATGGGAGATTGACTGAAAAAGGAGCCTCTGATTCCCAGCTTTGTGTGCTGCAGCTGTAGTTTGTGTTAAGGCGACCCTACTGCCCACTGCAGGGTGAGCCTTGCCTGAAGAAGGGCTGACATTCATCCTTTTACATGTTCTACCATGTACTGCAGCAATTTCAGAGGACAGAAAATCGAATCATTCTAATTTAGTACGAACAAAACTGCTAATAACTGTTAAAACAGGAATTACAGTTTTCTCCAAGCAGTAAAAGTCTGCAGTCTGTTCAGAACATAGACACAGCCCTAACTCTACATTTGATGTCTGAGAATGAGAGAACACAATGATGAATGGCAGAACAAAATTTAAGCCAGGGATTTGCTTTGACCAAAATGTTCTCACTTGCAGGAACTGAGACTTCACCCACATCCACAGAATAAGCTGGGAGCTTGCTGGATAACTCCCTCAGTTCTCTTGAAAGAATTAAGCAGATAACATCTAGTCTGAATATTAACTACAGGGATTCACCTAAGTGCTCCCACACTATGCATAGTAGTCACTACTTCAGAGACATGATTTACCTCAAAGTAAAATTAAAAGACAATCATGAAAACTGTGCAGTAGCAATCTCCTCTGGAGAACCCTTGCACAGATTTAGGTTATCTGATGGAGAGCCATGCTACTATAACACAGAAAGATACACTAATTGCTATCTGCAATATCAGAGTGTTTTACGGAACTTAAACAAACCTGAGGTTCCACAAGCTGGCAGAGAGGAGATTTCATCTTTGATGACAGCTCCTGTTGTAAATATTGCCATTTGTTACCCATTTGATCCTTTGGAGCTAACGTGGCATCAGCCTGCTTGCTCTTTGAATCAGATTCTCCATTGCTGTATTGAGAAAACATTGTTAGAATGGCAAATACTGAAGCAGAGTTAAAAGTAAAACTATGTTTGCAAGGCTTCTTCTGCAAGATTATTTTCCCTTGCTCCTGCCTCAAAATGAGAGTGAAACCAAGTGCATGGATGATTATTAATCCAAGCTTTAATAAATTTCTTTTGACTTTTCCCTTCCAATGAAATATGCCAGAGGCCTGCTGGCAGCCACCACCTCTGAAGTGACAACATGGGGAGCACAGCCCTGTAGGAAGTTTTGGTTCATGCTGGAAGGTGCCTGATCCCAATGTCCCCTTTTCCAAAGCTGCTGCCATCACACCTGGCTGGGAGTTCACAGCCATGGGTGTGAACAGGAGCACCCAACTTGCCTCTAGATGGGCCTGATTTAGCTCATGGCAGATGTCAGTCCTGCCTGACAGAGACTGACTCTGAACTCTGGAGTCAGCCGAGTATAAGGGAGGCTGTCACATAAATGAGCCCCCATGTCTCTGGGCTGTTGGTGCCAGAAATCCCAGAGCTTCTGCCATTTTTCTTCTAAAGGCACACAAAACCAAAGCCCTGAACCAATGGTGCAAAGCTTCTGCAGGTTTAGGCAGTTTTACATCACTGAATCTGGTAGCTGACTCTGTTATTCTGTACCTGGATTCTGATTTCAGAGTCACGCTGTCCTCAAGCTGTGGCTGCATTTTTTCCACGCACGACTCAATAAAGTCAATGAGGCTTTTCTGCTCAGCTGCTTTTAATTTCAGGTCCTGTGCAGAGAAAATAGCATGAACAGTTATGTGAACTGTAATAATCTGAAATGATGATTGTGCTTTTCCGATCACATTTTATATGAAATCATTCAGCAAAGAAAAAAAACATTTAGCAAAGGAAATAAGACTACCTCTGTCAGAAAAAAATGCAGTTTATATATAAACATGAATTTACAGAACAAATCATCTCCCGCAAAAATGCATTTTTATGGAGTATATTTCTACCTGAGCTAACGTTTTAAAAACAAAACCCAATCAGAAACAAATTACATATAAAAATTTAAACATCACCAACTGCAATCCTTACACAAAGAAATAGGCAGTGGAAAATGGGGATTTTCTCAAATATGAGTTTGAGTTCCATTAGTTAAAAGGAGAGTGTTGAATGAAAAGTGAGCAATTCTAGCAGCTCAAACTGGATCATTTTCTCCAGCTCTTTTCCAATTGCATGAAAACGGCAAAAGTTAATTTGCAGTTAGCAAAATAGAAGTAGTTTGTAGAGCACAGAACACTACAGGATTTTTTTACTGTAGTAACTACCACCTTAAAGTCATAGTGAGTTAGCCAAGTGAACATAGGATAATGACAAAACTTTAGTTTTGAATTTATCTTCAAAAACAATGTGGATAGATTTAGATTTCATAATATATCAATATTTCAAAGGTAGGAAACTTCCCCTGCTCCATAATGATTCAGATGGCATCACCCACCCCTCCAATCTCATAGCTTTACAGTATTACTAAAACCTTTGGACAAGGGATTTGGACAAGGGGTGAGGACTTTCTCCACCCTGACAAACTCCCCTGATTCTGGAGGAGAAGTGTAGCTGAAACCTATCCTTGGCAGAGTTGATCCCACAGGGAAAACTGCAGCAGTTCTAAGTGCAGCTGTCCCCCCAGCCAGCAGGGATGTGGAGCAGCCTGGCTCCAGCATGGCAGGAGAACTGAATAATTAATTAAATAATGAATTACCTGTGGGTGCTGCAGCCCGTTGTGCCAAGGCTGCTGGGCAAGGGGGAGCTGGGGTGTGCTGAAACCATCTGAGTGGAGGATCTCCAGGGGCTCTGGGTCAATCCTCTCCCTGCTGGGAACCTGTCAACAGAGACCTGCTGTGGGAAGGCTTCCAGCCTTGACAAGAGAGCAGAACCCCACAGGAGCAGCGTGGGAAAAGGGCAAAAGCAGAGCTGCCTTGGACTTACCACACACAGCACATGAAACACAACTGCTACTTTTGCAAAGGTTTTTGTCTAGTTGAATTTACTGGAAGTTTTAACATTCTAACCATTCTAACCTTCTGCCAAGGTCCTCACATGTCTCTTTCAACAGTTACTTTGCTTTTTTTGCTTTTCCTGCTAGCAGATTAGGTGATACTAATTGTCGCTTCTTTTTGTTTGACCAAATTACAGGGATGTGCAATTTATACTTAGAAATTTGGTCACACACCTGGATTTTGAATCTGTCTCAGATACTTCTCACAGCAGTATTTCAACACAAGCCTTACCATGGCTAATTCACACCAGAGGGAATTTGGCTGCTCTTAAACAAACACATCAGGTGAGCTTCTCTCATCCCTTGCATAACAGAGAGGGAATGAGCTCTGAAGCCAGGAGTTATTGTCTCACCCACTGGGAAACTCAGCAAAGACTGTTCAGCTGTGGTGCAGGAGAGTTGACAGAATCACTGCATTTAAGCATTCATCAAAGAGAAGATTACTAAAAGGCCTCTCTGCTGAGATACTGTCTCAAACATCATGGCCTTTTAGAAGCATTTAAAATCAAACCAAGCCAAAACCCAAGTCCTTTTCCTGTGCTCTTAGCAAAATGCTGACCTCTGTCACTGAGCACTTAGAGCAGAGAAGATGCTGTTCAGAGACTCATTAAGAATCCACTATTTGTTGCAAACTACAAGTAATTACACAGCATTGTAAAGTAGAATAATGGCAACTCTGACATTTCTCCCTTTCTTGCTTCACATGTTGAGCTCTGACTGTTTTACTGCAACTACAGAACATTAAAGCACCAGGACTCTCAGCTCTTGCCCTGTGTAACATTCATATGCTTTACCTGCTCTTCACTGTACTTGTCTTGAAGCATCATCTGGACATTTTCCAAATTGTGCTTCACCTCCTTCAGCTTCAAGGAAAGAGCCTCTGTCTTTTGTTGGTAGTCTGCACTATCTCCACAATCTTCCAGTAAAGAAAGGACCTTTTGTTCAATCTCTGATAACCTCACCTAGAAGGGACAGCAGATAATTACTCATTCTCAGAAGTGCAACACTCCTGACAATATTCTGAAGTCAATGCTCACACCTCCCCTGTCTGAAAAGAACAGAAACATACAGGCAAAAAGGAGAAATAGCTGCAACCCCTTTAGAGCTTCTCCAATATAGTCTCTTTTTATTCCAAGCAATTAAACTAATTTTATACAGAGTTAGCCTTAAAACTGTTTCAAACAAGAGCATCTGCAGGAAGTTGTATTAACTCAGGTATCAAGTTAAAAAAAGGAGAGCAGAAATGATAGACTCCATTTGAATGCAACCAGGAAGACAACACACCTCAGAGGGGAAGAAAGAGGCAATGCACAGACAGCTCACATCATTCTTTGGGAGGAACTTCCAACACATAGGAATGTTTCCATGTGTCAGCCAGGCCTGGTAAACTGTTGGGGTTTTGATTCAAGCTGCTGTGAATCAAAGTGCATTCCTGCACACTTCAAACTCATGTTTTTAAGGTGAGCCTGGAGAAAGGTACCATGACTCAACTGCAAAGTAATCAGCTGCAATAAATTAACTGCTTTACGTCATATGCCCATATCTAGAGACCGTTTCTCTTCCATTCTCTGTGTATTCTTCTGTGTAGATTTCTACTAGGTTAGAAAATCCTCTTGCCTGCCCAAGTTCATGTCTTACATTGAGCCAGAGTGTTTGAAGGCCACAGGAATTCAGCAGTGCTTACAGCTGCCTGCAGCCTCTTTGTTTTCACCAGCTGAACTGCCCTGGTGAAGCCTCTGCTGACAGGAACCGTCAGCAGGATCCTGACACAGCCAGCTACTGGGGTGCATTCCCAAGGATCCTAATTCCCACCGAGTTCAGCACCTGAGCACTTGGCTGACTCTCAGCCTAAACCCAGAGGCACTTCTTGGCGTGGAATCATCTCCAACTCAGAACAACCACCCAAAACAACAACAAAACAGCCGGCAATGTCTCCCAGTTACTTTAAATGGGGACATTTTGGTATTGTGAGTGAAATCTGTTGCTCTAGGTAGGCTCAGTGCCTGAAGCAAACTGGCACACCAGACTGGCACCACAGGGAGCCTCAGAGTGGCACGCCTGCACGCTCTGATTTAATCTGCACATGCTGCATGCCAGGGCTCCCTCCCACCCAGCCCCTTGTGCCAGTCCTGTTTTCCTCCTCCCATTTTCACCAACAGGTACCACCCACTCCTTTTGTTCTGCTGCCATGGGTGCAAGAGGCTATGCTAGGAGCACAGCAGTAGGTCCAAATATCACCACTGCTCACTGAGGGTAGGGGGAAAGCCACTGTTTTTCTACACAAAATTAGTTAATGGAAAAAAAGGAAAAAGTTGAAATTAGCAGCTTGGAAGCTTTCTTATACGAGTCTTTTTAATCATTCTGACAAGTGGAAAGTGAAAATGTCAAAAGGAAAAAAATACTCTTTTGTTTCTAGCTGATTTATCATGGTCAGGACCAGTGAAAAATAGCCTCTTAATAGACGATTCAAACTATACTGAGCCATGGTTTTGAAATTAATCCAACTCAAAGCAAAGCTTTACATATACTCCAAAATTCTGCCTAAATCCCCTGGATGCACACAGATCCCAACTTTAAACCCAGGTGTTTTAACCAAGCCCTGGCAGAGCTGCACCTGAGGCTGAAGCCAAGTTTCACCTGCTGAGAGCATAGTGAGGGAGCTGCTGAAGTAGGAGGGAGGCAGCAGCAGAGCTGTTCTGCACACACAGCCCCAGGGCAGGGGACTCAGCAGCAAGGTGACATCTTACCTGGCAATCAGCAACCTGCAGCTCCACCATCTGCTGCCTCTGGGGGGCCTGGGGGGACCTCAGGGCCATTTTAGTTTTGTCTAGCCATCGCTCCAGCTCGGCCACCTGGGCCTGGCACACCAGGAGGATGGATTCTGGCTCGGAACTCCCTCCATCCAGCGCTGTCTGCGAGCTCAGGGCGGCGGTGGGGGCTGGAGGCGGCTGGTGGCTCTGCAGCAAAGCACATCAAAGCAGCCTGGTGAGACACCTGCCTGGGCAACTTCCCTCCCCTCCCCTCCCCAGTGAGAGATTATTAACTTCCACACTCACAGAGCTCTGCAACAACCCTGTCACCGCCTTCTCAGACTTGGGGGGTGAAAAAGGAAACAAGAACAAGAAGGAAAAAAAGGAAAGAAAGGGAAACTCAGCAGGCAGGCAATCCGAGATCTGGTGTAACAGGTTTCCAGGCAGCGATTTGCATCTGCACGGATCCACCTGAGCACGGCAGCTCTACCTGAGTGCCCAGGAAGTGCATGACTCACCATGAACCTGCTCTCCCCTGAGGAGAGATGTTTCTCTGTGGGAGTGACACCTAAAAGCCATGCACTTGGAAGCTGCAAAACAAGCTGTTGGACAACGCTTACGAGCTACTTGTGTGGGTTCAGTTCCAGTAGTTAAATATGCTTTACTCGGGCTCTAGGTCACATGGAAAAAAATGGTGTATTTTTAAGGATATCTTGTGCAATTCTCCTTAGATGGGCTCCTTGAAGGAGCAATATTGCACTGCACACGTTCATAACAAGAAGTCCAAAGTACTTGGAGATAACGAGCAGTGAGTTGGAAGGCTGCACAGGTCTGTATTTGCCTCCATATATGCAAATGCTGGTACTTAGTGAGTAAATCAAGCACACTGCCACGAGAACAGAAGTACCTGAATGCTCCTGCTGCTCCAGAGCACATATTCAGGCAGCTGAGATGGCCAGTGCTAGTGTGCAAGCTTCATATTAAAATGAGATTTGGCAGGAAAAAAGAGAGCAAAAATGCATTGTTCCAGCTATCAATTTCATCACAGAATGATATAACAGTTTGGCTAGGAAGGAGCCTTTAATAGCCATCTAGTTCCAATTCCCCCAACACAGGATATTGGAAAAAATTTCTTCACTGAAAGGGTTGTCAGGCATTGGAACAGGCTGTCCAGGTAATGTGGTGGTACCATCATCCCTGGAAGTGTTCAAAAAAATGTCAGCATCTTACCTCCTGAAAATACTCCACTTTGTTCCCTAGAAAATTGCACTGTCAAGGCAGAAAAATTTAAAAATTTATCATCACCCAAAGCAGCAACATGAAGAGGCCCACAAAGGGTTGCAGGTATCCTACCATACCATACTGCAACAAACTCCAGTAGCACAACCACAGTGGAACAAGGTCTCTGCCCACTGGGTAGGTCACACAACTCACTCAGGAGGTCACCTTGTTCAGGACTCAAACTCACCACAGCCAGACTGCCATCAGCTGTGCCAGGGCCTTCAGTGCCCTCCAAAGCTTGCACAGGTGTTTCTTCATCTTGTTTACTGTGTGATTCAGTTATTGCTTCCTCATCGTTCCCCTGGAGAGAGAGAGGCAACAGTGGAAATATTTCTATTGTCCACAGAGATGTGCAGTAGTGGAGATGTGGCACTTTGGGATGTGGTGTAGTGGTGGACCTGGCAGTGTCATGTTTATGGTGGGACTCAACCTTTAAGGTCTTTTCCAACCTAAATAGTTCTCTGATTTTGTGTTCCATTGTCTTGTTGTGCTGGAGAAACCTCAAAGAGCAGCAGCCACACAGCCACTTGTGGTCCTGGCCCAAGAGTATTCACAGAGGGCAGTTTGGCTATGCCTGTGACATTGATGTACAGAAACAAACAACTGCAGGTATCACAGTATAACTGAGGCACCATGGAGAACAGAGCAGAATGGCACTGAAATTGTACATGATTGGGTGTCGTAGATGCTGATTTTCTCACCTACAAAGAGAACCTCTTCTACAAATCATCTCGCACATTTTAGAGCCCTTTCCAGAAATTAGTAAAACAAGTTGCTGCTACTAAATGTGCATTTCTACCTTTGAGGGTTTTGTACAGCTGAAAGCAATTAGAATCATTGAATCATTTAGACTGGAAAAGACCCCTAAGGTCACTGAGTCCAACCAATATGTGCAACAGAAAATGAGATTCTAAATGGCAAGATTTGGTGTGACATGGAAGGTATGAATAAAGCAACCTTGTCCTGCATTCCTACAGTGCCTTGCAGACTTCAGCAATACCTGAGACTTATGCAGATCTTCTCCATAAAGAAGAGTTGAAACCCCACAGATATAAACCCGAGTGCATTACCTGAACAATGCCATCTGACAAGGTACCAGAAGACCAGGAGGTTGCACTGTCTTCCTTGTGCCTTTCATCATCTCTTTCTGAAGGCCAAAAGCTTGCATCTTTCTCTGTGGCTGTACTTCCCTTTGAAAGCAGTAACAGGTCAGTTTAGCTTGTGAACAGGAAGCTAAGATATTCCTTCAGGCAATGTAAAGCACTGCAAACATCTAATAACACTTTGCTGTGTTTATGCCTTGTTTATTTATCTTTGTGTTTCCCAAATTCCACCTCTTTTCTTGCTCAGTAACTCTACTGCAAGATGAATGGCAGCTGGATGACACTGATGGTTTTCTCTAGAGACCACAGAATATTCTCATTTTTTATAATATTAAAAAAAACCTGAAAAAAACCCAAACCACCAGTAAGACACTATTTAGCTTTCTCCTGTCCTGTCCCCTAAAAAGTCCTACACATAAAGAAAATTGCAACAGGGAATGTGCAGAATGAGAAACCTTAAAACTGAACTTCTTGCATCAGTAGTGAGGCACCACCGCTATCCAAGCTTTCTGGACTTCTCTGCACTGTCTTGCCATGGAGTTTTCTACCAAAAGCAATTAACTTCATCATGAACCTTTATTCCTTCCTTTGCTCCTCTGCAGCTCACTTGGGAATTTAGGATCTCCAGATTCAGAGCCCAGTTTCCTGCAGTTTCTCCCATTCTTCCAGAAATCTCTTCTGTTTTAACTTTACTCCCAATAGTCTATCATGCCTTTGTTTTTCTTAAATTCAAACATACAAATAATTTTCATTGTTGTTTTTATGTTTCGGCATTTCAGAGGCTGTCTAATTCTCCCTAAAGCCCATCTCCTCATAAAAACATTGGTATTTAAGGCCATATTTTGCCATTAACTCTTCCATAAAGGAGGCCTTACTAAATAAGTAATCCCATGAAAAGCAGGATCACACCTCACAGAACAAGGTGCTGTGTAATACTGGCATTGGAATATTAGCACGCTGGCTTGAATGCAATTCATTTATATTCTGGAGTAATAACAGGTATTTTAAGTTGTTCTGAAATATTTCAGATTTTCACATTTTTCCTTTACCAAAATCTGCTATCTTACATACACAGCTGCATAAATAAAATATACACTGGACTCACCTTGCTGTGTAAAGAACAGTCTTCTGATTCTTCATCTAAGGACGGTAGAAGAGATACCACTCCTCTTTTTTTCAACTACAAAAATACACACAGAGAGACAATCCAATTAATCATGACAAGAATGGTAAAAGCCTCTTCACTTCTGCCTGTAAACAAAAACAAATTAACCACTTGGGATCCACTTTTGGAGAAGCACTGAACATCTGGCACCCTACATTAAAGTAACTGAAGGCTTCAGGTTCTAAGCACTTCTGAGAATTGGGACTTGATGCTGTTAGGTTTCAACAGCACAGCTATAAAAGGGACCAATTTCATTTTGCCCCATGAAAATAATTTATTGAAAATCCCAGAACAGCTGATTGTCAACAAAACTACACGTGGAGCATTTTGCTGTTGATTGATGCAAACTTCCTGTTGAAAGAGAAAAATGCTAAAAAATAACGAGAAGCACACCTCTCCTGCCTTCTCCTAGACATGCATCACACTCAGTCCTTCTGAAGACAAGGAGGAGGAGAAACAATATTGATTCACACAGGCAAGAGAGCTCCTCTCTCTCATGCCACTCCTCCGGGAGAAGAAGGGTTATTTACCTCCCCTCTTTGGCCCTCAGGTGAGTGATCACTTACCTGCTGACCAGAAACATCAGTCCCAATCAGGTCACTCTGTGCTAATACAGAGGCTGGAGGTTCATCTGCTGCTTCAGGCACTTCTTGCTGCAGGCGCTGGTGAAGCTCAGACATGGAATTCTTCATCCCGGTAAGGAAATCTTCCTTTCTTTGGCACAGCTTTATGATTTCTTCTTTTACAGCTTCCATTTCTCCCTAAGGAGCAACAACATCTGTAAACATCCATTTTTCTTACTTAACCAAGCAGCAATGAAACAGATGATCCCAGTGATGCATCTTACTGGTACTGGGGCTGTTTCCCCCTTTTCCTTTTTCTGGGCTTTGGGACAGTTCCCCATTGTCCCTGCAGGAGATCTCCAGGTACATGCAAACCAACAGCAACAGATTCAGCTCAGCACAGCACTTGCCACTTGTGATGCAGAAGTTGGTAGTGTGGAAGAAAACGTGGCAAGCTGGAACTAATTCTAACTAGGTGCTGCATATCCATGAGCACACCAGTTTCCTCCAGGACAAAGGGAATGCAGATGGGCTACATTACTCTGTGTGTCAGAGCAGGTGATGTGACTGCCAGCTAACCTTCCCTGGAAGCTTGGCACTGAGCACTTGGGAAAGACAGCAAGTGAGGGTAGCTCAGGGCTCAGTCTTTGCTGAAGGTGGCCTAAAGGAAACAAACCATTTGGTGGGTGTTAGGGATGTGGCTAGGGCCAAAATTATGCCCTGTCTTTGAATGTGATACTGGGAGAAGGGGTCCCCAACAAAGTCCAAGGAAAATATTTCATGTTCTGCAGAGACTGAACAATACCCCAAGTAACTGCACTAACAAAGGGGGAAATAAATCTGTCTTGGTTTCCTTCCTGGCCAAGACTACTGCACCAGCCAGTGTTTTGCCCTCAGAGTTTTCTCCCAGGGCTTTCCTTACCACTCAGCCTCCAGGTGAGCAGAGAAATCCCAGCAAATAACACAGTAAGACAGGGCAAGGAATGAACTGCCCTACTCCATTACTGAAAGTGCTAAAGCTCTTTGAAGCGTTGTTACTTGCTTGGAAGACTGAAACCTGGCTAAATATCCCTTTGCACTGTGGGCTCAGTTGATCACAGCAAGCTTTGATGCCAGGCTGTAAGTGGGAACAGCACTAGCTCCACACCATGCTCTGTCATTAGTGATGCTATGCAACTAATAATCTGTGGCAGATGAAAGCAGTAAGACTGCTGTCTCTGTCTGCACTACAGCTTCTGTTAATAGCTCTAGGGTGGCAGCATGACAGGGAAGGTGGAGGCAGGAACTCCAGCAAATTTTCAAAGGACATGGGAACTCTGCTCTGACAATGCTTTCTTCCTTATGTACAATCAAAACCTCAAGATAAAATCTTCCAAGGGTAGAGGCAAGAAAATGCCATTGAAATGAAGAAACAGACATCCATGACAACTTGGCAGGTTTTTATGAATGTCCACTATGAACAGTGTATCTATTTACTTCACTGCAGGAGGAGGCTTGCAAGCAAAGATTTACCAGCTACTGTTTTGCAAACTTAGCCATAACATCCTCAGAAACCACATCTTTATTAAAATCACTTCTTTTTTCTGAAATCCCTCAGTAAGATGGGTGATTCCACTGCCCACTTCTACTCGTGCAATGCTATAACTGCCAAGTTTTCTGCTAAAACAAGAGCTACTAAACATAAAATCCTGCACTCAGAGACAAAAACAAGGAAGAATCAGGAAATGAGTCATGCTGAGTACTACATGAAGCCTCCAACATCCAACCAGCTGACAGCAGAGCAGCTATGTATTTAGGAGCCTACTGAGTGATTATAGTTATTAGGCAAGTACAGTGTAAGTGTATTAACTTTACTGTGACTGACTGGAAAAAACTGAGCATTTCAGAAGCACTTTATAAATAGTTATTACATTTAATTAGTAATTTCCTGACTTCTGCAGTGCTATCATTAAAACACATCTTATTTTTACATTAAAAAAAAATCAATTTATCCATTACAGAAAGCAGCTGAGTGTAGAGAGAAAAGCAACACATTTTTATCAGTTGAGGAAAACACAGTGTGGCACTGAGGACAAGGAAAGGAGTCTAATCAATCTAACCCTAACCAGAATCCCCCAAAAGTACCACTGCATGATCAGTCATCAGAAAGGGACTCAGATCTCTCCTTAGGCACTATCCCAGGCTGCCACCTCAGGAAAATCAGCAGGATGCTGAGTACAGATAAGCTATCAATGCTGCGTATTGTTTCACCAGAACAGCTGTCATGGAAACAGCATCCCATTTTTCTATAAAGTTGATAAAGGCACAAATGATACATGAAAATCAATAAGGATTATATTATGAAAGATATACCCAACTTGCAAAGTAATATTAACTGTAATTAATTGCATGGTCACATTATGGCATTCAATTGCCTGCTTGTCTGCGGTGGGGAAAAGAAGCACATCAGTATTTCTCAGTGCTCTGCATCATCATGATTAGTGCTAGTCAGGACAAGTAACACACATGAGAGAGAAAACAATGAAACCCACCTCTGGACAAGAAGCCTTCTGAGCCTGTGGTTGATCTTCATGTGATATTTCAACCAAGTGGTTCTTCAAGAGTTGCTTCAACTTTTCAATTTCTTGCTCACATTCTTCTGTTTTCTTTACAGTTTCCTGTGAAATAGCAATCTCCATAAATAATTTTGAAATAAAGAGTACAGAAACAAAAAAGTCAGTAAGGAAACAAAGTTGAACTGAAGAGTACAGAAACAAACAAGTCAGTAAGGAAACAAAGTTGAACTGAAGAGTACTGAAGCCTCCTTTGCATCTGTAGTTACATGTAACAGAAACTATGTTTGTTCTGCTAACTTTGCACAACCCCATCCCCACTAAGTTTATTATTCACTTGCTAAAGACAAACAAGCTGCTCTGTCCACAATTTGAAGCATGGTGGAGTATTCTGTCTAGGAGCTCCAGAGTAAAATTTAGCTATCAAATGGAAATGGTACATATTTCATTACATTCATTGCAATTTAGAAAAGGGTATGAAGAAAGAAATTACAGGGTTTCCTATCAAGTTAGAAAGCCTAACTGGTTTTTACTGGTGCTCACATCTTTACTGCCAGCTAGTTCTGCACTGACCAAAAATGAACTGTGCTGTACAGCAGGCAAACACTGCAGCTCAGAGGTAACCCAATCACACTGTCTGACAATTTGAACTCTTCCTAGAAAAATGATAAGAATTCCCACCATGTGAACTTCTTACGTGGCTTGCAGGAAAACATATTATATGATATAAACAGCCCAATTCATTTTTATTCATTTGACAGTGACAGCAAAATCTCATCTCCCCCAGGCTTTACTGTTCATGCAGAAATGGGCAACCTCCCCACACACTCATATTTGTCAGTCACAGCCTGCCATGTGTCAGGTCATTAGGAAATAGTCACATCTACGAATCCGAATATTTTGTGAAAACATTGAATATGCACAGTGTGTGGTGGTTCTGTGGTTTTGCATCCACAGGCTGAGAACCAAAGAATATCTGAGGATTGCTCCTCAGGTGCCTGCAAAAGGTAATGAAGGAACAGTGAAGTCACCAGGTTGATCCTACTCTGCTGACAGCAGCACCTGAATGACCCAACAGGTCAAAGATCTCACTGCAAAGTATTCACAGACTCTGCTTTCCAGAGCAAAGGGTCTCTCCTGCTGTGAACTGCAACAGTGCCATTTCTTCAGTCACTTCTTCATAGCAGCACTCCCTCTCAAGAAAACGCAGGCTAATTAAGGGTCTAAAGAATCATTATTATTTTACTTACAGGTCTTAGAAAAAACTATTTTCCTCACTTAAAAAAAAAGCAAATTTGAAGGGAAAGATACGTAATTGTGGCCCATTAATCTTAGTGCCATAGGTAGAGATTCAAAGAGAAAAAAAAGGAGTAAGCAGGAGGAGTCTCCTGCTTAGTTTTAATGTGAAAGTAGAAGAAGGCCTCCTACAAGGAAGATCCTCTTACCCATACCTTCAATTCCATAAGAACAGAACTGTTTAGTAATAGGTTTAAATGAATACTACCTCAAATTTCTTTCACTAACTAATGAATATGAGTATTTTGTATACTCACTCTTATGTCTTTTGTCATGGGCCAGTATGTGAATATAGTCACTTACCTGAAGATAATTAATTTGTTTCTGCCTTCTGCTCAGGGAAAAGAAAATCTGATTTTTCTCCTTTATCCAATATAACAAATGATGCCATATATGTGGGACTGAATTTCTTCCTACAAGTTCTGCCTCTCTTTTGAGTTATTTCCTGGTCAGCAGTTGCTCTTTACTTTTCATACTGTGGTAACACTAGAAGACCTACCCATGGAAAAGACTCACCTACCCCCAGTGTATTTGTTTTGGAAGAGCTTGGGGAAAAGGAGGTCAGTAAATCATTAGATATGCAAATAATTCCACACAATAATACCTGCACAGAAAACCAGTAGAAGCAGATGTGGCTTCCAAATCTTCTTCCTGATGACGTTATTTAGGTGTGGAACTTAACAGGCCATTATAAAAAACAGAGGGCAACGTTCAACAAAGAACTCAGTCACCGAAAATCTTTCCCCAGAGCATTTTCAATACCTAACAGGCTTTTTTTCTCTTATACTGTTTCACGTGTTACAATGCAACTTAATTACAAAGAAGTTACTGGTGCCTCACCCATTGCCTCATCCACAGCAAAATACGGGCAAACTCATAAAGAAAAAGTAATCCCGGGAGAAAAATATGGATATATTTGTACAGGAAGCTCAGCTGCCATTTGCTTTCTTCTCCAGCAGGATACTTACTACCTTTTTAATGCAGCATTCAAAATGCCATGGTTTAATAGCTTTATCCTTTGTCACACCTTAGCTGGTGCTAGACTTGTATTGTCCTACTGCTGCTTTCAGCCCATTCAGCTGCACTGGAAAATCTCTTTTGCACAGTTTGATACAATGGCTGCCAAGAACTGCAAGTTTTCCAATCTGTTTTCTCACAAAGAAATTTCATTCAGCTACAGATCGTTGGGTGTCTACAGGATAAAGGCAAATGCTGAGCAAAAAAGGTCACAGCTTTACAAAAAGGAAAAAAAAAATCTACAATTTGACCTAATGCTCCACACAAACCAGTTAAAAGTGTCATAATAACAATTGATAATTGCAAAGCACCCTGTTTCCGATGCTTTTAAAGTGTTTTGAAAATTCTCCATGATTTGATCTGGTAGCTCTGAAAAAGGTACATTTTACCACATCCATTTCTTCTGGACATAAGAAATTGTATGCAGTAAAAAAAAAAAAGGGATTGTAGGGATTATACAGATCTAATATTGCTTTTTTCCTGAACTCCAAGCATGCACTAGTCATGTGGCATGTTTTGAGTTTTTCTCTTTGCATAGTGCACTTAATTTCACAAACTGAAAATCAAAGATGGACATTCCCATTTCAGCTGTCACTGGTATCTGCCTGGCCTTCAAAATGCCCACCTAGATGTTCTAAAACATTCTCATTTACTCTAAAAGGTTAGGAAAACCCAATCAGCAAAGATAACATAACTTTTTCCAGGTGCTGTCAGCATCCTGCCAAGAAACAGATGGGCCACATGAGAACTTTCATTCCTCTGCTGACGTGAGAACCTGCGTTAGCAAACTCCAGATTTCCTCCAACCTGGGCAATGGAGCATGACCAGGCTCTGAATTAAAACTTCCCCAAGCTGGTACAACCACATTGCTCAGTGAAATGCTGCACAGAGACTCCTTCAGGTTTGGAGCTGTTCCATCACTCTCCCTGCCCCTGAGTTAACACTCACTGAACCTCCAGCACTACCTTCTGCTGTTGTATCATTTCTGTTTCCAAACCTGGCCAGGCCAGCAGCATCTCCAAGTCCCTGTCACATGCTGGTCTGCCTCAAAACAGTGAATTAACCAAGACACAGCTGTGGGGAATGGCCACTTTCCTGGTTCACTGGATTAGCAAAAAAGCTTCAGTGATTTCCACTGAATGGCTGTGAACAGGAATTTCTGTGTCAAGGTGAGTGTAAGGACCTGAACACTGCAGATGTGAGCACCTGAATCTAATAATGGACTTCAATCACCAGTGCAAACCTGGGGCATGAGACACTTGAGACTTCATTTCTTCTATAATATGGTGTCAGCTGTGAGTGACTTGGAAAACTGAAATGCATTTCAAGATTAATCAGTGTGCTTTGTTGCAGTATCGAATTAAACAGGGGAAAAAACCACAGAAAAAAAATCCCAAACCATTACACAGAAGACACAGTAGGTCTAACTATGTGGCTGCAAAATCAATATTGTTTGAAGATCAAAATTACTCTAAAACAGAGGTGGTTTAGGTTACAGTAAAAAAAAAACAACTATTACCTCCAGTAGGTAATTTTGTTCCTTAGTCATTTTTTCTAATTTCTTCAATTCTCTCAAGAGTTGTCTCGCTCTTTGGAAGACTGAGAAAGGTTGCATTTTCAGCCCTGGCAGCTGAAGTGCATCTTCATAGGACTGTATATGAACAATGGTTTTCTGCATGGGACCAACATGCTCAAGTATAACCTGTCAGGATACAGGATAGATGATGGATGTCATACTGAGTCAGAAAAATTAACACCATAAATATATACTACACTAGTGATGAGCAAAAGCTGTCTTTGGTGAGTTTCCCATTTAAGAAGGAAGAATATTTTAATTTCTTTTAATAGAGATTAAAATAGGAAGAATATTTTAATCTCTATTTAATGGGCCATTCACTTAAGAGTTGGACTCTGTTATCCTCGTGGGTCCCTGACAGCTCAGAATACTCTGTGATTCTGTGAATTGTGGAACAAATAAGTGAAAATCCACGGTGAGGCTGTCTAAAGCAAGAGAAAAATATAACTTATATCTACAATTCTGTCTTTTTCTGCATATACAAATAAAGTTTGCACAGTGACAAAAAAGGGTTCAAATTAGTTATTTACTGAGCAGCTCATTTCAAAGGAGAGCATAACTGGCAGTGAAGACACTTAAAAAACTGGTGCAAATTCTTTGATGTCATTCTAGGCAAATTCTGGTTTTTGTCTTTTGTCCTGCAAACCAGTCATTTTATGATGGCCCTAAAAGCAGTCTTATCAATATAGATGAGATGATGAATTGAAATGGAAGTCAGTAGAAAGCTCTGAAGATGGCTTTCCTGTCAAGGACAGCATTTCATGTCACAATACTTCGAGTGAATGCAGAGTTTACAACCACCTTGATCAGTCTGGGATGAACAGAAACGTGCAGTTTCATAGCACAATCCATGTTTTATGGAAGACTCGGTGATCAATTTATGAAAGACAGAATGGCAATAGCAACTCATAACTTCTTGGTTCCCCTTAAGAAATATGAAGTCCTACTAGGACCTCATTCAGCAGGGAACTTCAGAATTAAAAAATATAAATATAAATCACCTATAGGCCTTTTAATTACTAACATTTTTGTTAAACTCCCTCTCAAGAAGATTTTGTTTTAAAATGCCCCAATGGGAATAGAGATGCTTACTCTCTCATTCATAAGCAGTCTGCACCAGGAATTTTTGTACTGTCCCAGCTTTGATTTAAAACAAGGAGGTAGGTGAACATTATTTTCCAGAAGAAATATTACTTCAGTTTTCCCACGTAATGTAGTCATTGCAAAACTGTTCTCTGGATAACCAAGCTGCACAGCTTTCTCATGAGAGTTACACTGCTATGAGAGGTATGATGACATTTTTATTCCTCACCTGAAACTAAACCTATGTTTTTTGAATTTCAGGCAGATAATACTGTGGACTGCATGTGGTGTGAAACAGAAAATCATCTGCTAAATTTTGTCACCACTTTTGGGAAAACAAGGCCTAATTTTCTAACTTTGAGACTACCATTTGGTGCCAAGCAGAGTGGTGTGCAGCAAGTGTCTCTTGAAGATCAGGCCATAAACTTTCCAAAAAATGGAGATCCTCAAATATGGCAGCTGTGCCTGACATGTGCTTAAGTTACACACTCGAGTTCTCTGTGGGTTTATTCTCAAAAGTGCTTTAATTTCAAGTGTTTCGTGTTCAAACCCTGATTGTGCTTCTTGAAAAGGTCTCTCAACAGTCTCACCTCAGGGTTTACATTGATCAGGAAAAAAACCCTCAACAGCAATTTTCACAGACCTGTCCATGTTTAAGTTGGTCTTTAGGAGAAAATTCTAACAGATCTTCTGATGACAGGATTGTCTTCATTTCTGCAACATCCTTCTCAAACACTTTCACATGAGATTCAATGGCATCCAATTCCTAGATTTCAGGAGCAAAGAGAGTATTTGTGAATGGCCCAAACACCAAAGCCAACTTCAGTCTTTCACCTAAATTTAAAATGGAATACTGAAAAATGAATTCAGCACACGCCGGATATGTTAATAGATGCTATCAATCAAAAGGCTAGTTATTATAAATTACTTATAGCCATAACTTCTAAAGGAATTAATGCAAGATAATTATTAATTCAAGATAATCTGGTCTGTTTTAAACCCTGAATACAGAACTGAAATAGCCTTAAAAAATCACATTATAAATTACCAGTAGTGAGAAGACAGTTTTCCAGTGGCAATAGTTACCAGAATAGGAAAGTTCTGTAATTACACTGTTGGAGCGTCCATTGGGGAGAGTCTTAAGTCAGATGGAAAAGGAATCCACATGCAGCTTCTTGTGAACTCTCACAGAGTCAGAGAGAAGATTAGGTTGGAAGGCACCTTGAAAGGTCTCTGGTACCCAGCAAACCAGGGCACTTGGGGTCTGATCCTACTGAGATTTGGGTTTCTCTTGAGGTGGGGATATTATCCCTGCTTGGAGCCCCTGATCTAGTGTTTCACCAATCTCACTGCAAAAAACCCCTAAAATCATTCCCACTATGTAAATGTAATTTCCATTGTTATATTTGAGGTCTGATACTGCTCATCTTTTTGCTGCACACCCCAAGAAGAGCCTGGCCCAATCCTGTCTGTGATCTCCCATCAGGTAGCACCAAAGAGCAGCAATATCAACCTCTCACCCCCAAGCTTCTCTGGGCTGAACCAACCCAGGTTCCCAGCCTTTCCTCCTACATCCTGTGATAATCCTGAACTTTACAGCTTAATTAGTTACCAAATGCCTTCTGATGGTTTGTTTCCAAACAATTAATTTCCTTGCTTGGCACACCTACAAAAACCAGCCCAAAAACCTGTTTTCTATGCAGGTGATATAATCTGTATTTCCTAACAGATGATGATGCTCTGATAAAAGGCACTTAAGGGTCACCCAGACTTACATCAGCCACATGCAGGATTTGTGGAAGAATCTCTGTTATCTCATGCTGTAAAGCTGCTACTTGAACATCTATTTCATTCAGCTGTTGCATTATGCTCTCTGTTTCAAAGATTGGTTTCAGCTCCTCCAGCTCCATGCAGATACCATGCAGAAGATTTTGCTTTTGCTCTGAGTCTTCCAAAGCCATCTGGAGAAGAAATAAGAGCTTAGTCTGATACATCAGTGCTAGACATTAAAGTTTCATAGAGGTAAGGCCCAGAAGGAACCAGTTTTAATTTCCTGTATGTCACTGACTGTTGCATGCATTCCCAAAAATTTAGCTCAGGCAAAAGCCCTTCATTCCTATGGGAACTGAACCACTGCATCCTGCAGGAAGAAAACTGAGACTGATGCCATGATTTTAAGGGAATCAGTCCAATAAAATAAGTCTACATGAGGATGACAAAAGGTATGAAAATGATTTCAAGCTCAGAGAGAGCTCCCACCCAAAAGGAGTTTAAGATCCCAGAGAAGATTTCTCTTCAGCTCCGTGCTGACCTTGAATACATGAACAAGACATGTCAGCCAAACACCCAGAAAGGGTTTTCTGCACAGCAGCCTACAGAGAGCAGATGGAACAAAATGCTCCAGAAAGTTGTGCATGATGTGAAGTCTTTCCCCCTGCACTGAACTGGCTGAGCTCTGGGATTAACTGCAGTGAACATCATCAAGAACAGTGGGGGCTGCAAGAAATGCATGTGATCCATTTGTCTGGGTGGTGTGTGAAGGAGAGGACTGCATGAATGCTTCCACTCTAATGCAAGCCCTGGGTCCATTTCCAAACCCACACTTTCACAGCCCAGAACACACAAAACATTCCAATTCACAAACACAGGAGACAAGAAACTTTTGCCACAAAAATGTTCATGGGTTTTGGAAATCCCAGTCTCCCCATTGTGGCTACATGCTTTGTAACGTATCAGCCCAGAATGGCCAGCTATTTCCTGTCAAAAATTCTTACTAGTCTTAATACAAAAATCTGTTTGAAACACCAGCTTTCTCACATGGTCTAAGCCAAGGAGTGGATGCACAGAAAACTCGAATTTTAAGTACAAAATTGCCAGAGGTGGGTTTTTTTGGCACTGTCCCTGATCTTCCCTGTAATATTACAAACATTCGATTTTTGAAATTACAAATCAGAATTACCTTAAAGATACAGTGAGCACAGCATTCCAAACCACAACTCACTTCAAAGTTTCCATCTAACACACAGACATCAAAACAGCACTTTACCTTACTGGCTCACAAACACACAATATAGAAAGAATCATATATACCTAGGCAGTTAAAACTGACCATAGCCACTCAGCAGGGTTACAGAAGACAAACACACATTTTTGGCAGATGAACAACAGTTCTGCACTTGCACAAGATAGGTATGTCCAGCATCTAAAAGTATTGTATTTCATGAGTGCCAACTGTAACTATTTTTCACTTAAAGGCTTTATTGGAAATGGTAAATTATTCATGTGAGTAACAATTAAGAATGGAGAACTGCCTCTGTACAGAACAGCTAGTGCTAACAGGACCATTTATCTGCATCAGCTCTTACCTGGAGCTCATCAGTGTGCTTGCGTAAGCTTTTTGCAGAGTCGTGCTGAGCATCTGCTCTTAGCAAACTGTTGGTGCTTTCTAGCCAATCCTTCACACTCTTCAAGTGTTCCTCATATTCTTCCATCTTGCTGGTAGCCTAGGAAATGACAGGATTTTACAGGAAGGCACAAATGCATTGCTGTTCATTGTACAGGAGAAATGCATCTCTGGACAAGATTAAAAGAAATCAGGATGCATTTGCATCACTGTCAGTTAAATTAGCACAGTGAAATAAAACCCATTTTTCTGAAACAGTTTCATGATTTCAGGCTATCTCCTCTCATCAAAGGTAATTTTGGTGCTTGCATGCTTGCATTTCCTGGGGGCATTGCTGCAATTTATATGGCAGTGGTAATTTAATAGACAGACCATTAGCAGAGTCTTAGAGAACCATCTCAACTACCACCCAGGGGCAAGAATTCCCCACAGGAATCCCTCAACCCTGCTCTGAGCTAGTCCTTTGGGTTTGCCACTCCAGAAACCCCACCTACAATAAGCCTTACCACAGCAGGCTTGTCACTCTACTCATTTGACAGCCTCTGAAGCCTTCACTCTATTTTTTCAGAGGATTGGATTTTTTAGAAACTGTTCCATTTGCACCTACCTTGTTGAGAATGGCAGTTCTGCGCTCAGCACGCTGTGAGACCTGCTGGTACTGCTGCAGGGGGGCAACCAGGATATCCATCAACTCCTGGGCATGGCAGGAGTTCTGCTCCACAATATCCTGCACTTCTGCATCCAGTTCATTGAGTTTGTAATGCCAAAGGTCCAGCATATCCCAAATTTGCTGCACATGGAGAGAAGGGAAATGAAATATAAGGTTAGGCTCAAGGATAACAGCAGCACATTATTTGTTCTTCATGTGGGACATGTGGAATTGCAAAGAATTCAGAGCTGGTATGATGAGAACAGAACACTTTGCATCTACTGGTGCGATTCACAGTGGAAAAAAGCATGGATTTTCCTGTGAGAAAGAATTGATAAATATTCACCAGCTAAATGCTTGCCTGTACTTCTCCTTTTACAGACATAAAATGAATGGAAGACCACTTTATGCTCTGTAGAAACAACCAAAAGTCTTTTAACACCCATAGATTTTTTTTTTTTTTTGGCAAGATTACCTTCTGAACTTCTTTGGCTTTTGCAATGTTTTCACTCTTCTGTTGTAACATCTTTTCAATAGCTTGGAGGCCATTGTTAATAGTTTCTGCTTTTCTTTTCAGCACGTACTGAGGAGAGTTCTGCAAGATTTCAGAGCTAACCTGCAAAGAGAAAATAGTGGGGGAGATTACAAAGATCTGTTTGTTTCTGTGCACCACCTAAACAAAAATATTCAAATTTTTTTAATGTTTCTCTTGACAAGTCACTTAAAAACCACAGGAATGGAACCACATTTGCAGTGAGAAGCGTTAACATGAGCAGGTTCAACATCTACATGTTGCTCACTAATTTGCTCTCATTAAAAAACCCCTGAGGAAACAAGTACAGAGGCACTGCAGCTCCCTGGGAGCTTTGCTTCACCCTGCTCTCATCTCTAACAGAGGCTGATCATGCTGCATGGTGGAAAGGGTCACGCTCAGATTTGATGCTGTAAGAAACCCAGAATGACACCTTTATGTCTCAGCTGACAGCTGGACTTCCACAGAACAAATAAGGGAATATGAAAGTGCATCAATGCACAGCGGATTTCTCAATATAAACTTGGAGATTTATCACTAAAATAAAAAGCTCCGAGGCCTATCAAGTCTGTGAAACTAAATTTCACCCTGCAGGACTCGACAGAAATGAAAAACTGGTGCACTGGAGGGCCTGATTTTCTGTGGAAAGAGAAAAACACTCAAAGCTGAAGCTGAGTAATTGTCTGGGCACAGGACTGAGCAACACAGCATAAACCACCAGGTTACTGTGATGAAGTGCAGGGAGGGAGAAAATCCTTCCTCTTGGCCCAAAGGGACATCTTCTCTTACCCTTGCTGGCTGCTAGGGTCAGACAAGCACCAGGAAATTGTTAAATTCTGGTAAATTCTTTGTGTGCTGCAGCACAGGATTTACAGGGCAAATGCACACTGAACAGTTTTATGCTGCCTTGATGCAAAAGATTTTTAGTTTAGTAATTATTTTAGTTTGAAGCTCCTAGTACTGAAATACTTTATCCTTGTTGTGGGATGAGGAATTAAGATAATTTTTAGTTAATAAATTAATTATCCACTAATCTCTTCATTTGATTAACATAATTTATAGATTCCAACACGACCTCTTTAAAAAGTACCCACAGTGCAATGCTGTATTGATGAAATTGCATTAATCAAAATAAATATATACAGAAAGAACTATAGCACTTCTCTGAAATACTCCTGCTTATACCACAAAACCTGTGAAGTCTGTGCTTAGTGCCTAAGACTTCTTGGAAAAAGGAATTCAGTCTGTAATCACTGAACACTTGACCATTACCACTATCCTAGAATATACCAAACCAGTTTATGAAAAACTGTTGATAATTGTAGTGCCAGCTTCCAAACTAAAAGAGAATCATGCATGAGTGATGCGACACAGCTGGAAACGAGAAAACAGATAAAGCATTGAGTTCTTGTATGTCTTCAGGATAAAAACACTGCATCTGTCAATGCTCTGGTCATCAGAAAAGCAGGATTTTAATTTCAAGACTACTTACTGGGATAAATTTATTATTTACAGCACCAAATGTACAATTTATTTTCATTTTTAGTTAGCAGATTTAGAAGAAAGCAGAATGACATTACAGTACAACAAATTAACTCAATTTAACACGTGCTGATATCTCCTAATATGTAACTGAACTGACCTCCGGTTCCACTAGGAACTTTTTTTTCTTCCTAAATGCATTTTGAAAAATCCCTAGGTAGTTTATATTGTTTTCCAATATCTAACTGTGAAAAGCAAATATTATGTAGTTTTCAGGACCAGTTCTTTCACTCCAACAGGTTATGTGTGCTTTGGGATAACTTTTTATCTCGGTGAATGAAACAGTAAACAACAAAAAAACCCCAAAGCATAAACACTGTTTTGTTTTCCTTCTCTTTTTCCCTCCCTGTTGTTGGTTCTGAAAAGACTAGCTCCATTTTGAAACAGAAACTATAAAGTTAATCAAATTAAACTAATAAGCTTTAGTTAATATGCTGTTAAATATTTTATGTAACATCAAATGAATGAATAATTTGATAGACACTGAAAAGTAACTGGATTTCAAAACTGTTTTATTAAACTTTCAAATTTTATCAAATTAACTGAGTCTTAACCTTAAAAATTAGCACTAAACATTATTATTTCTGAAACATGAGCATTGAAAGGCTTTTTTTTTCATTTTTAAAATTACACAAATGAAAAAGTAGCAAGGATGGTAATTGTACAAGGCTAAAATTGGACCCCAAACTCAGAGCATTACTCATTTTCCCTTAATTTTGCTTTCAGTTAAGTGTTTATATCCCTTGTAGATAAAAAGCATTGCAAAAAACTGATGCAGTGGGATTCAGCTATTTAGATTCCCTACTTACTTTTAAAGGAAGGCAACCATGTCCTGAGGGTAAAAAGAACCATGTCATGATATTCTGCCACATGTGCAAATTACATTAAAAAAATTCCTGTTTCAAAGTCCTTTCTTAACCCAGTTTTGCAAATATTTTCTCATTCAAGCGATGCAAACTTTGCAATCAAGTTTGACTACTAGTTCTCAGTTAAGAATCAGATTGGATACAAGACAGCATCCATATCATCTTAAAACTTTATTGCTACAGGTTCTGCCACGTCCTTTTTTAATAGAAAATAAAAATGTTATATTTACACTGCTTACTGTAAGATCATTCTAAAAAGAGACCTAAGCATGAGGAATGATTTATACATTGCAAATAGATAAATATGAAAACCACATCAACAGTTACCTTCTCTTCTAGGTCTTGCAGTACTTTCTTGCAGTCCTCCAGCTGTGTTTCGAGCTCTGCAGGGACTATTGTGTACATTTCAGAATACTTGATCCGAAGTTTCTCCATGATATCCTCCAGAGCTTGACTCTCTCTACCAATCACACTCTGAAGCTCCTACAAAATTAAGAATAACTTCAGCAGCTTTACCCAGTCTTTACTGAGTGCATGTGCATGTTATGTGCACATACATATATATGTGTATATACACACATACACAAAGTGTTTCATATTTCCTACCATGATTACGGTTTGGAAAAATTGGCTTTGTGATACCAAACCTAATTTGGTTACCTCTGCAAGCAGATGGACTTTTAGCAATACTGACTCATTTACCCAAATGATGCTTTTCAACCTGTAAGAATTAATTAAACCTGATACTGCTCCATGTCAGGCAAGTGACGCACTGATGCTCATTGACAGCCCCAGCCCAGGGACCATCTGAAGAGCTCCTGTGATTAAATGTTAACCTCTGTGCTCTCCCTTTTGCCAAAAGCGCATTTTTCCCTTTGAAAGGCGTTTAATAGCCAGCGTCCATCCCTTCATTATTATAAACAACACAAAGGCAACAAAAAGCAACAGGTTTCAGGCTGAAGTGTCTGCTTTCAGGCAATTATGCAGAGCAGCACAGCAGGCTCCTCTCAAAACAGTAGTTTCCAGTTCTGCGTGAAGAATGTAGGTTTTATGAGATAAAAGAAACTTGGACAACTGTCTCCGGCCTGTGGCCTAGAAATAAAACCTGAGCTAAGTCCTCCTGCAGAAAGAATGAAGAAATTCATTCGTTTTCAAGGTTTTCTAGAGTTTCAAGTTGGAAAGTTGTGTTAGCTTGCTTTATGGTTCCTTTCCCCAGTGCTCAGCTGTTTGAGAAACTCAAATGTTAACTCAAGTTATTGAGAAAAATGATCCAAAGCTCCTACCAGGCAATGAAAGACACTAAAATTAACTGCCTTTGCTTTTTCAATCAGGGGAAATGGTAATCCATCAATTCATAGTCTTCACTTTGGAGTGTTTTCCTTCACACAAATGCAACACACAGAAGAAATATGTGAGAGACTGAGACTGATTTATTTCCTGTCATCCCACAACAACTGGGTCTGATATTAAGAAAAAACAAACCCTCAAACCAATGAAACAGCTGTGTGCCTCATTCTGTCTCAGAGAAGGCTGCTGCTGCCAAATGGCCCAATTAAGATTGTGCCAATATTTATGGGAGTTCACAGATTCCCTGACCTGAACTGCAAAGAATCAGTTACAACACTCTTCTCCAAAAAAAAAAGCATGGCTCTGCAAACTGCTTTCTGAATAATACTGCATGTTCACATTTCACAGATTATTTAACTGGAAAGCAGATACCTGTCAAAATTATCCCAAATATTTTCCTAAGGGACAAGATAACAAGACTTCCCCTTTTCTTTTATGTGGGTGAATTAAAACTTCTGCCACCCAGCTAAATCACGTTAGTCATCTCAAAGTGAAATAGGTATTTCCACTCAATAGGTGCAATAGTCCTGACCAATGCTATAGATTTTATATGAACTACATTTTCTTTGGAAGTAAGGGATGAAATTGCCCTGTAGATTTTGGCTCACTGCTGTTTGGACTATGTAAAATTAAGGAATTCTTCAATTCTTTCAGCTCCATCTTCTCAAAAGGAATGGTGAGAATGCTGTGACATACTGCTAAAAAGAAATAATTTGATGGGATTGTTGCTAACATTTGCTCATGCCACTGCTATGAGAAAAAGGAACAATGTATAAACAGACTTTAGGGTGAGTTTTAGGCGCTCAGAGAAGCAAAGTTTGGATGTGAGGGAAAAGAGCAAGAATAAAGCACCTGCAGTGGTAAAATTTCCTTCTGGATATAAAGAACTCAGTAAAAAAGCAGACACAACTCTAAATCCTAATTCTAAATAATTTTAAATAGAAAACCAGCCCTTTCAGACAAATCCAAGGTCTCAGCACAGCAATGCAGGCTCATGGGTTTTCAGAACCTCCTAAACATGTAATAAACACTTCTTTCTCATGCTAACTCCCTATCTGGTGCCATGGTCTTTGGCTTCTGTATTTTTCTTAGCCCTTTGTTAGGCTGGGGACACCCAACCAGTTTTTGTATAAGACTCAGCAAAGACAGCCCAAATTTGTACTACACTTTGGTAGGCTAAAATAAATAAATTATTAAGTTCTATAGTTAAAAGATAACTGGATTAAATATAATTAAAAACAATTTTTGATTGAGATTTAAAAATTATTATAGCAATATAAACACAATAAGAGTAATTTGAAACAAATATAATTCAAATAATAAATAAACACATTCAGGAAGTGTTAGGAATAACAGCATTTCATAAAGTCAAGAAATGCAGAAATGAACAGACCGCTGCAGAGTTCTGATGGCTGCTGGTGGACACTGTGGTCTTGGTCACAATTTGATTGCTAAACATCACTTACCAGGTTAACCCCAAATGTGGGACATCAAATCCAGAGCAACCAAAGCTGCCCTAGGTGGGGATACAGAGGGGAAAGTATGCAGGATGTACACAAAGCAGATTTTACTAAAAGAAATGCAGCTGGCTGTGGATTTCTCTGCAATCGGGGAATACTTTGTGCCTGCTTACAGATCCACACAGAGGGAAAGAAACACAAACCAAGGCCATGGCAGGGCCAGTTGTATTCTGCTAAGCCAGATTCATTGTCTTTAACTCAATGTGCATATACCTGGCCATTAATTTTGTCTGGAGCAAGTTCAAGCACCAGCATAAAGCAGGAGATATTCTGAATGTCACAATAACAGAGCTGTTACCAACCTCCAGCTGTTCTGCCTTTCCATCAGCATCCTGCAGTAACACAGATGCAGCATTCTGTAATGCATTTGTCACAGCACTTATTTCTTCAGTGACCTTGTTCCTCTCTTGAATCTCAGCTTTCACAGAATCTTTATGGTCTTGAGCCTTTTGGTACAACCTGTGGAAGATTACCAGAAAGAATGCATTGTTTTAGTCTCTACATTAAGTAGGAGCAAAGAGCGTGCTTAATACAGATATTAATATATATCCAGAACCATACTTGTCTGTAATTTAGTATTTCTTTCTGTAATTAAATCTATGAGCTTTATGTTATTTATTATCTCAGTTTCTTTAAAGTGAGTCTTCAGATAGTGCTAAACAAAGTACATTTGGTAGACATATCAGGTATCAGGCACATTTAAACAGCAAACAGAGCTCAGGTTCTCAGAGTCTGAAGATGCTGGCAGAGCAGATGTTGCTCACTAAGATACCCATGTCCAAAAGCAGGCACAGAGAAAGGTGAGTACGATCATCAGATTTGTAAAAACTATTTGGGGTGAATTTTAGACAGTGGCACTCACTCAGTAAGATTAAAGCTGCATCGTTGCAAAAAGCACAAGGTCTGATTTTCCTAAGAGTGGAAACTCTTAAAATTCACAAGTGCTTGGAAACTCTAAAACTGACTATCATTCCTTCTGATTCCTACTGCATTTGAACACAAACTGCAGCTCACAAATGATATTGCCAGGCTCAGGTCTTCTCCCTAAATAATATCCCCCAATGCCCATGTTGGAGACAGCAGATGGGTGAGATGAGCATTGGTCTGATACAGCAGAGCATTCATTGTCTTTTTAACTGCATTACAGCTTTTATATATTCTTCGATATCCAATAAAATCTTGTGCTTGTAAATAGTCCTATCTCATATCTTCAACAGAAATTTGACACCACTTACTTTTTACAGCGTTCCTGCATTGCCCTTATCTCACACAAGGCAGGGAGGGCAGCTTCTCCCTCAGCATTTTCAGGTGTGTTCAGGATGCTTCTTATCCGGTGAAGCAACAAGAGTAAGAGGAGCTGTTGCTGGTTGATGTTTTCTTCAAATGAGTTCACAAAATCTAGTAGCTCCACCAGCTCCTCTCTGGTGGCCTTTTCCTTCTCTTTAAGGCTTTCTGGCTGCTCTTCCTGGAGCTTATCGAGAATTATTGCTTCTCGTTCCAGCTAAGTAAACACCATGGCAAAGCATGAGATAAAAGGCTTTTTTATTTCACCACCTTAAGTTACATTATTCATTTACTCACACGGGTGACTGAGTACTGGGAATTACACAGTCAGAACTGGAACTTCTCAAGTGTGACAAAATGTCTGAGTTTGCTTTAACAAAAGCACATAACCCCATGCAGAGTTGTTCTGGGTTTAGAGTATTTGCAGTATAAATATCCCCACCATTCTTTACTCAAGGTTCAAGAAAGGGTGGGGATAACTGGCTGAGCAGCAGATGGGAAATGATATTCTGCACTGGTATCAGCCCTTTACAGGCCATTTTACCCACAGCCCCACCTCCATCCCCCAAACTCACAGATGTCAAGCAACTCACCTCTTCACTGATGAATTTCCATTCCTGCTTTAGTTCTTCACAGCTAATTTCCAGCCCTTTGGCTGCCTCAAGCAAACCCAGCCAGTTTTCCCACAGCACTGTTACAATCCTGCCCAGGGCTCTGTCACTTCCTCTGCATAACCTCATCAGCTCTCCAGAGATCTGCCTCAGCTTCACGAGATCCTCTTCAGCAGACTCAATGTTGGAGACTAGAACCTTACAGGAAAAACAAACATGTAAATAAACAAAATGCTACAGCCAGGAGTATTAACGAAGTATTCAGTAACATGATTAGGATCCTCTAGGAAAATGGCAATCATTCCACTGAGCTGGTAGAGTAATGAGAGAATTCTGTTGGTTAAGACTACGGAGAAAGATGGGTTAAAGAGAATGTTTGATTTCTACAGAAGTAAGATATACTCATTTCACATGGTCTATTATACCCTAGTCTTTTTATAGGTATAAAAATATATTCTGTGGTTTTATATATACATAAATGCAGAATAAAGAATTTCAGTGATATGGTGTTCACAGTTGTATTAGTTTTGCATGAGCTTTTCAATTTCTTCAGAGCCTCTCTTACCTTGCTGTCTTCCAAATGCTCCAAAGCTTCTTTATAAGACATTGGAATCCTAGACAAACATTGTCTAAGCATCTTTTCCAGTCTCTTAAGATTATCACACACTTGATCTTTGGCTTCTGTGTAGCTTTTGTGTTTTTCAAAATACCTGCATGAAACAATGAATGGATCAATAAAAATTCATTGCTGTTCCTCTCTCCAACCATAATGCCCACTAGAATAAAAATTTTAAAAGCACCTTATCAACTACTAGTCCTGACTGTTTTTCAAATTTTTGTCAATCAGCATTTGTTAAGCACTTCAGGTCTGATACCTGAGGTAATGATCACTAGATAGTGATCAAGCAGTTTAAAAATCATAAGATCTACGAAAATCTCTTAAACCCACCTCTGTTCATCAGCTTCCTTTCTTTGAGCCTTCTTCCTAAATGCCACACACTTATCCATCAGTTCTGTTAAAGCATTTTCCAGACATACTTTGTCTTCTGGTTTCACTAGGTTTTTCAGTTTGGAGTGCAGGTTTTCTAAGTCAGCCTTTGCAGAGTTGAACTCTTCCTCTTTCCACTGTGGTGTCTCATAGATCTCCTCTGAGCTGCAGAGCTCTGCTGGAGCCTGGGCTGGAGCTTCACAGTCCTCAAGGAACCTGGCAGCCCTCTGAAGGGCCTTGGTATAAAGCTCACCAGCCCTACAGGCCTCCTCCAGGGCACTCTGAAAGCATAAAAAAGACAAAGGAACATTAAAGAAAGGCTGTTGTGCTCCTCTGGATCACCAGATGGGCTTAGAATTGGCTGTCTTTAAGACCAGTGCTCCCACAACTGGCCCGAGGAGGTGAGGGAGGACTTGTGGTAAATATATTCTTTTGCTGCCTACACAGTCACAGAGCAGTGCTGTAAGCTATGGATTAACTGCCCTCAGCCACAGAACAGGAATCATGTTTACCATTTCTGACCACCTTGGTCTGACCTATGTTTTACTCTTCTTGGTCATTCCCAACTGGTAAAACTTCACTTTATAGTAGAAACAAGAAGCTTGGTTTTTCCCATCATTTTCACTACTGAAAATGTTACCTCAAATCAGTCCCAAGAATAACTGCAGGGTTCTTGGGACTGATTTTAGTCTCTCTTCACCTGAACATTTCAACACAACCTTTTCCTTCCTCCTCTTTCCCATTCTATTCTTATGCTAATCCCCACTGATTAATTATAATCAAACTGAATACAACTTTCTTTGTATCCTTAGCTTCTATCATGATTTCCATCCTATCCACCAATGCAGAGATGATCACAGGTCAATTCAGCTGTTAGAATAAATGAGGCTGTAAGTCATGAAAATAAAAATGCCACAGTCACAGACACCTAATCTAATTACTGGGGAAGGACATATCTCAATACTTCACTTTCATTAAATATACTTACAACACGGGCAGCAATGTCTGCCTTCAGTTGTGCTTCATGGCCTTGCAGTGTCTCTAAGTTTGTTTCTAGAGCAGCAGCAGATTTTTCTTCTTCATTTTCCCTCCCTTTTTCCATTATACATTTAAGAGCAGAAAACTTTGCTTCCATCATATTCTGAATTGCTTCCCATCGCAGCTTTTCATCCTGCATTGTATTTACATCTATCACAAGTGGCTGCTGGAGCTCTAATTGAATATGCTTTATGATGGGGAATATATTTTCTACTTCATTCTGGCTACCTTCCTTGTTTACACTCTGCAGCCCAGAGACCAGGTTTTGAAGAAACTGATTCAATTCCTCAACATTATTCTCCAGGCTCTTTATTTCTCTCCTCTTAGATTCTTTGAATGATGTATCAAAGACCTCATTTTTGTTTATTTGATCTGCTGCCTCCTGGGTTAGGTACAAGATTTGTTGAACTGCCTGCAATAGAATCTGTGCAGATATGACATTCTCAGCAGGAGAAGAGCTGGAGCTATCATTTAGGATATTAGCTTCTTTCCTTACAGTGGATGTCACAGTCTGAATTTCATTTAGCAATACTTGAATCTTATCCCATTCCCTAACAATATTTTCCAAGTGTATTATCTTCCCTTTAATTTTATTTTTAATTTCAGAAAATTTAGCTTGCAATTCATCCAGCTGCAGTGAGTCCCATTTCAGACCTACGCATTCAAATATTTCCTTGTACTTCATTACTTGTGACAAATTTGACTGAAAAGCTAACATTTTCTCTTTGAGTGCTTTGCATTTGTCCTTCAATCCCTGCTTGGCACCTACTAATTCATCATCTTTCAGGTTCATTTCACCATCCTGTAGCTCATTAAGATCCTGCTGCAATGAAGCTATTCCTTCAGCAAGCTCTCTGCAGACAGCTGTCTTTTTTCCTACTTCATGAAGTTTACTCTGAATTTGCCTCTGTGTCTTCCTTGCTCTATTCTTCAGACTTCTCAACTGATCAATCAAGAATAGTTGTTCAGACAGGCTCAGCTCCCCAGCTGTGACCTGACTCTCCCTGCAGTGGGATGAGATAAGCCCTTCTATTTCCTTTATGTCCTTTAGCATCTCCTTCAGAATGGCTTCTTGGCTGACCAACTCTGAGCATGTGCTGGTTTGGTTTGGCTCAGGCCTGGCCATCAGCTCAGCTTTGTGCAGCTGAGAGTGAACTTTGTCTATTTCTGCAGTGAGTCTTTGCCTCTCCTCCAGCTGGAGCTCCAAGTGCTGCAGTCTTTGAGCAGATTTTAAAACAAGAGCCTTGTATGAATTCTTCAGTGTTTGTAAAAGGAAGGTCATATCAGAGACCTCCTCTGGCTCCAAGCTGGGAAGGATGTGCTGGAGCCCATAATCCAGGGATACAATCACAGGCTCTCTGTTCAGGACTTCTGTGTTCATAAGCTGACAATTTCTGATCTGTGATTTGACATCACTGGGGAAAAGTGCTGCTTTCTGATCAAGGTGGGACAGTGAATCTTTGACCCATGAAATATTTTCTTTCAGCCTCTTCATCATTTCATGTTTCATGAGAGCAGGACCAGTGATCTGAACATCATCTCGAGAAGTTTGTTGAGCTGACAATGCTTCCAGCTCGCTCTGTAAATCATGTATAGAGTTCTCCAAAGCCACCTTCTCTTGATCACTCCAAATCCTTTTCATCTGCAGCTCAATCCTTCTTTTCAATAGAGAAAGGCCATGCTTAATGTCCTGCAGCTCTGTGGTCCAAATTAGAGGGTCTTTGGCTCTCCCTGCAGCTGAGGAATGCACCTCTGCTTGTAAATACTGTTCCTGTATCAGCCTCTGAATATCCCGAGCTTTGTTCATAAGCCTGTTAAATTCATCAATTTCTGCCACCACCTGATCATGTTTCTTTTGCACTGCTTGTTCCATGTGCTGCCACCAGTGCTCCAGTTGCCTCATCTGGCTTTCTGTCAACACTTTATCCATGCATGTCAAATGCTGAGATAAAACTTCTTGCTGATTTTGCAACTGGTTTAAGACATCTCTTTCTTTCCTTAAGGACTCTATGCAAGCCTTAATTTTCTCCAGAAGAACTGTGTTGTTCATAGGACCCCTGCCAAAAATATGAGCAGTGTTTGAAAATAATGAATTCTCCTTATACATGAAAGTTTTTTAAAACTAATTTTACTGTTTAGAGTATGATTCACTAACTTTATTCACTTAATCACGTGTATCTCTCAATGTTCTCTTACAAATTCCCTAACCACCCTTGCAGTATCATTATTTCTTGCTTATCTGTAGAGCATTCACTATTCATAGATATCTCTGCAGAAAAGATTTGTTCTACTGTATATTCTCTAAAATTGCACTATATACTAATATAGAATGTAGCCCTTGTTTTAAAAATCAACAAGACTGTTAGGTCATCCCTATGTGAATTAACAACATTTTACAGTAATTTCTGGTTGACAATGAAGATAAAACTTGGTTATAAAAAAAATTCAGGAATTTCCATTCATGCAAGACAAACTCTTCCAAATAAATCTACTCATCTTTTATTCCCAGAAGTATTTTTAAATGCTCATCTAAAATACATTTAGCAGATAGATTTGTAACCAAAATTTTCAATATCTTTGCTGTAAATTAAAAATTTCATAAATTTTAGAGATTTTCAAATTATTTTGATACTTTACTGTGACAATCCAGTGATGCGTTTTGAAGACTAATTCATAAAACAGAGTAATATTTTTTCTGCATTGGTTACCTCTGAATTGGTAATGTACACTTACTAGTTGCCATGAAATTCTTCCTATCAAATAAGGTTCATTTTCAGAATACAGAGATATTTCATTCAGAAAAATATTGTAACTAGTGAGTCCTTAAAGAAAAATTAATATCTCACAGCTGCCACATTAAAAAAAAAAAAAATTTATTTTAGCCCAGCAACTATTTCTTTTTTTTTTTTGCCTAAAGAATAAAGAGAGTAGATGTTGTTTAGGAAGAGCAGAAAACCACCAGAAATGCTTCTGCTTAACTCTGTTCACAAACTTACAAACCGCTAAGACTTCTCTTGAAGTGGATATAACTCCATATTCTTGTGTGAGCATTACTGAAGCATGACAAAAAATTCAGTGTAGGACCACATTTATTCTGCAACCTCTTGACCTAACTCCTCCACTATACTTACATTTTGATGTTATCTTTTTCTGTTGACAAATTTTTCATTGAGGACTGTGCAGCAGAAAGATTTTTCTGGTATTCATTAATTAAACAGCACTGCTGTTGCTTCACTGCCTTAACAGCTTCTAGTTCCTGAAGCAGCCTGTCCCAGCAGGGCACTGCAGGCTCTGTAGTTTGCAGCTCTGCCCTGTTTGATGCTGTTCCATTGGGAATTGCTTCTTCACTATGGCACAGAGACTTTGCTTTCCACGTTTCCAGCTCTGTTTTTAAATTCTACAATCAAGCCCACCACAGAGAGAGGGGGTTAAAGGATGATCTTAAGCACTTTCAGATTTCAACGCAAAATGTTAGTTTAAATGCTGATTCACCTACAAACATATTCCTGCTCATCCACACAATGGAAGCACACATGCAATTCTAGGTGTATCTACTCCTGCCTCCTGGAAGAGCAGTACAAACTAGGGGATTTACATGGGCATGCATCAAGGCACAGTGTTTGCAGACAAACTGTGCAGTTAAAACTCAGATAAGACTGTGGGCAACAATTTTGGTTTGCCCAAGTGAATCACAATTCTGCAAGTGTATCACTACATTAACAGTGAAGAATGGCTTTACAGTTTCCATACCTCCAGCTCTTTTAGTTGCTCATTTATAAGCACCATATCCAGTTCAGCCACTTCATTTTTCAGCTCATTGACCTTTTGTTCCTCTTCAAAATATTCAGTGTTTACTTGCACTCCAGGAAATAGTTCCTTCTGGACAACCACTTCTGCACCTGTGTCCTACAACATAAAATGAGATTCTTATTTCTGAAGGACCTAAACCAGTAAGTTTTCTGTCTGCAGCACTTGCCTCACGTGTTTAAGCCATGCCTAAATCCTGCTGTGGTTTCCCCCACAGCCCCTGTGGATCAACCAGGACCCAGAAACTGGAACCTCCATCACTGCCCTCCACCCCTGCAGTCATCCTGGCCTTTCTGCACTGCTCAGATAGCTTTGAAACCTCTGCCCATCATTTTAAGTGAAACTCTGACATCCTCACCCTGCACCCACCTCTGCTACTGATACATTCACAGGTCTGTCATGTCTTCTCCCTCTCCTCCTTCATGGAACTTTATTTTCCTTCCACACCCACATTCCTTCTGCTCAGCACCTGCCTTGACAATACTGCTGTGTCCTTCCCCAGGACACCTCCTCAGCTCTCCTTCACAGGGCAGCTCATGCATGAAGCAGCTTGACTGTGACACAAAGCCACTGCTGCCCCTGTCACAAGTGCTACCCAAAATCAAGGATAAGATGAGAGCAGTGGGGAGTCATGTCTTAATCAGGGTGGAGAGGAAGGGATTAGGAGGCTCCAGAGCCAGTTCCTGGCACTACCTCTGATTCCCACATCAGAAGGACATGTCACTCAGGCTGGGGCCAGGTTTAACATCACCTACACCTATTGCAGACAGCATCATAAATTAGTGTCAGGCTAGTTGGATCACGTGATGATATTTTAAAAATCTTTCTGCATTTCCCTTCTCCTAGTACCTGTTTGTATCTGGTGAGCTGTTCCATGCATAAACTTTATACAAGTGAATGTATAAAAATTCACAGATATTACTACAGTGCAAGCTTCTCCATGGTACTAACATCTAAAATCAGGAACAGTAAAAAAATTCTTGTTTGATAAACTTAATGTATTGCTACTTTAGACACTGTTTTACTAGAAGTTGACGGTTATCCCTGCAGCCATATATCACTTGTAAGCTGTTGCTGTCATCTATCTCTCTGTGGGTCATGAGCTATGCAAAATATACCTGATTCTAAGTGTGGAAAACAGACAGCAGAAAGTAAACATTATCAGAGAAAAATAGTTCTATTTATTTGAACTTCTGTTTATTTTCAGTCAAAACTGAAGAGGCCACTCATGAAGCAGGCAGTCAGAGAACCTTTCAATTTCTCTGTGTACATATCCATAACAGTTGTATCAATTCAGACATAAGACTTAATCTCAAGAGACTTAGGAGTGCCATAGAACTCAAATAAGCATTAAAACTCAGCTAAGCTATCACACAGAAAGGAGGAAATCCACTTTAGCAGATTGAAATATTAACACATCAAAAGACACAGAAAAATGTCCTGACTTTAAGAAAAACCTTGCTGTGTACTTGTTTTGTTTGTTTGTGTGATGTTCTCATTGCACACTGGCACTGCCCTCCCTGGATACAGACAGGGGAGGCTGCACCTCAAATTCTGTGCCCAGTTTTTGGGCCACACACTACATGAAAGACACTGAGGGGCTACAGCTTGTCCAGAGAAGGGAATGGAGCTGGGGAAGGTCTGGAGTGCAAGTCTGGGTTTGTTTAGCCTGGAGAAAAGAAGGCGCAGGGGAGACCTTCTCACTCTAAAACTCCCTGACAGGAGGATGCAGCCAGAAGGGATCAGTCTTTTTTCCCAGGTAACAAGTGACAAAAGAGGAGGAAATGGCCTCAAGCTGTGCCAGTGGAGGTTTAGATAGGATTTTAGGAAAGATTTCTTCAATAGAAGGGTGGTCAGGCACTGGAACAGACTGCCCAGGGTAGAGTCACCACCCCTGGAGGGATTTAAATGATATGTAGATGTGGCACTTTGGGGACATGGTTTAGTGGTGGCCTTGGCAGTGCTGGGTGAAGAGCTGGACTTGATGGTCTCAGAAGTCTCTTCCTACATCTAAATGATTCTGTGATGATTGCATTGCTCTTTAAATGCTTTTCAACAGTACCCAGCATGACCTCCAAAATTTTTCCAGGAACTAAGGTTAGTTTCCTTGATCTTCCCTCACACCCTTCTTGTAAATTGGAGTAACACTTCCAGTCAGCAGGGACTTCTTCAGACTCCCAAGACCTCTGGGAGATTTTGCTGGGGTTTCCAGTCCGAGCACATGTGCAAGTGCCAGGTAAGACCTGCCCATGGACAGGCCAGCTTTGGACCTGCCTACAGACTCACCTTAGATCCAGCCCTACCTTCAACTTAAGAATTGGTGTCCAAGATCAGAGCCATGGGGCACTTCTGATGTAACTTCCTCACTCTTAAAGAACAGTAAACCTCATCATGTCATTTAATAATGTACCTTGACATTAATTCAGCTTGAATCCCTTCTCATTTCTCTACTTTATTTCATTTATTTTCTTATGCTGGATCACCTTTGGATTTCAGTTTTCTGATCTGCCTGTCTTATGATGGCAAAACTATCACAACTATAATAACATGGAAAAGAAGTTTGTATTGATTCAATGTATTTAAAGAGAAACTCTAAATATTATAAAGACTGATTATGATGGCTCTAAAAACCAGGGTGAACTCTCTTTTGAACAGATCCACTGAAAATTACAATGTGGCAGGCACTTTGGATAAAGTTCAAAACTATTATGGACATAAATAAGATATATACACAATGGTCTTGATTTTGATGTAATTATCTCTTCTTCTAAAAGAACTTCAGCCAAGGCCCACATGGAAACAAAAAATTGAACAACTGGCAAATTTCACTTGAAATAACAGACTGTGGGTTACCTCATGAGCAGAAATGGGGGGATTAGGACCCAGACCATCTTTCTCAGCTGCTGCAGATTCCAGGACTTGACGTTTCTGGCACACCTCCTGTTGAACCTGCCCCACATCTTCTCTATAAGACTGATTCTTGATATCACTAGGGTTCTCCTTCTGGTGTAAGAAAAACAAAAGAAACCAGTAATCAAAAAGCTCTAATCAAACCTGCTGAGTAGTAATTATAGTGCCTGAGATGAGAAAGTTATGAAGCCTGTAATTATGGGTAGGTGAGGAAAACCATAATTACATCTTATAATTTACCGTGGGCAAGGTTATGGCAAAGGAAGCTACTTACAAGAAGCAGTGCTGTAATTTTGTTATAAAGTTTTAGAAAAATTGCAAGTGCTTGTGCTTTGACCTACACTGTTTGTGTATCGTTATTCTAGGCAGGGACCTTGAATTGTGTGCTCCTGGACACAGTCTTGAATGCATTTTTTAAAGGATTAGCTTTTTCCTGAGGCTCCAACTTGTAGACAGAGAGCCTGTGGTTAGACATCCAGCAGCTACCAGGCAGGAGAGTCCTGTGGGTAACCTGGAGATTTGTTTGGATGTAGGTTTCAGCATCTCACACAGTTTGCCAAAACTGAAATTCTGAGAAGAATCTGGTTCTATAACACCTCCCCTCTTCAGGGAGGGGATGACAGCAATGAGACTTCCAACAGGAACTTGGCCTGTTCCCACTCATTATGGCTCCAGCTCCTGAACACTGCTCTGGTGTCAAAATTCCCCTTGTGCCAGAGTGCACCACACAGGGCACAGCATTGCAAATGCAGCCTCACACAGGCAAAGTAAATATGTAAACAGGAGATTTATATAAATGAAAGCAAGTCAAGCACAACAACAGTATTCAGGCAAAATGGTCAGGAGATTTCACAACACATCCAGGCGACTTGGAATGCAATATCCATTGCAAGGAGATATCCTCAGCAAACCACTAATGAAAAAAAGCCTCCCCTCTATACTAATTTTAAATGTACAGGAAAGGATTAAGTGAGTTACCACATAAGAAATATACAACACATCAGACAAAATTAGCTCAGTGTAAACTTGAGGCTTTTCTTATTCATTAGTAGTATCATCCTCACTGCAACTAAACTGGATACATATATACCCTCAAATTCAGTCAATCTGGTGTAATCTCATATCCAGTTACCTGTGCTGGATGGGTTTTCTTTCTAGATTCATCACCTTCAATACCAACACCATCCTGATGTTTTTCCAATTCTGCTTTACCACCCAGAACTGCACTGTCCAGAACATCCTCTTGGACTCTGTCATGTTTGTCCATATCTGGGCTCTCCTTATCAGCCTCCCCCTGATTTGGAAAATGCAAAATGTCTACAATCAGTAAAGGTAACAGTACAAAATTTAAGTTTGCTAAGAAACTTTCCACTCCACAGTCTGTCTACTCCATCTTCAGTTTAGCATAAGGAATGAAGGAAAAGGCTGAGGTGTCCAGAGAACTGGAAACCCCTCTTAGTTCAGTTTGCCATACTGGGACCTTTACCACTCTGAAACAGTTTCAGGACAGGGTAAAAAGAAGTAAGTGCTCACATGATTTTTAACATGGTTATAGAAGTTTGTGATTAGACACGTTTGGTAACTATTGATCTTGCACCTTCTCTAGAAATCCCAGTATGGAGAGCTCCCACCAAGATATTTTGATGGTCATCTCTCCCAGACACTCTCATTACTCCATGGTCAGGTCAATGAGGGAGTAACTCCAAATCATTCCCTCAGCTTTGCACACACTTGTATTTACATTTTTACAAGTCATTTACAGAGTCAATGTCCTGAGATCTCATAAACATCACCAGTTCCAGGATAATAACCTCTCATTACTACAGTGATGAAACCTGTTGAATCCTCATTTCTGGGAGTCAGGAATGAGGATTCATTCAAAGCCAGGCTGGATGGGCCTTGGAGCAACCTGGTCTAGTGGGAGGTGTCCCTGCTCATGGCAGGGGGGTGGAACAAGATGATTTTTAATGTCCCTTCCAACCCAAACCATTTTGTGATTCTGTGATTTTATGAAATCACAGTTATGTGGCGAATTTTGCATCAAGGACAAAGTGGGTCCAAGCCCTGGGGGTTTGCAGAGACCATCATTTTGGTCTCTTTCACTGTTTACATGAGCAAAGATGAGGGGATGATTTGGAGAAAGCACAATTTATAATTCTTTCATCAGGTAAGGAAAATATGCCTCTGTAAGATAACAAATTTTAAAGAATTTGTAATTCTTTAATGGATTTGTAATGAACACAAAGACACACACACACACACACACAAAAATACACTAATGTGTATTAAAACACATTTGTCAGGTACCTGAACAGCCTGTCCCAATCTGTCCTTGCTGTGATGGATATCCTGTAATGGGCTGTCTGACAACACGCTGCTTTCCTCCAAAACTGGGGCATTCTGCTTCTCTTTCTCTGACATATTTCCATTTACATCTTGACTCTAAGAGAAATGACAGAAAAGAAAAACTGCTTGTGTCACCACAAACATTGTATTTTAACACTGAATCTCTGAATGATAAAAATGATTCTCTCTGAAAACAAACAAGACAAATACTATGCTGCAGTTCTAAACAAGTCTCACTGGTTTAAGAGAAGCTCTCAGAGCTCTTTGGCAGAGGTGGACCTGCAATTTCCCCATCTATCCACCTTCTCCCTGTATCCTGACCAAGGATACCTGCTCTAATCAGTGGCAAGAGAAAGTTACATGCAGGTTGTATTTAAATGGAAAACTGCTATTCAAATAGATGGAACATTAGAGATTTATACACTTGTATTTACAGGAGGCCTAATTTCAGTGAAATTAAGGATGGCATACACAGAAGGCATTCAAGAGAGATGCCTCTTTAGCCAGTTTTCCATTGTTGTTACTGTCAACAAATAAACTCACATCACGCATTTCCAAAGGCTCCTTCAGCTCCACTGCTGTGGGAGTCTCCTCTGCAGAGATTCGAGTATCAGAAGTGACCTGTGTCTCTCTCTTCAGCATTGTATCTGCCTTATATTCCTTTTGTATTTCATTACCAAACTCATCTTTTAACTCAAGGGCTTCACTGAAAATGTTTTCCTTCTTTTGCTTGACATTTTCAAGTCTTTCTTCCAGACTTTTGTGTTCACTCTGAAGTGTTTTAATCTCGTCCGTAATAAACTCCTGTTCTGGTGAAGAGGTGTTTTGTTTAACAGTTTCTGCTAAAATCAAACTTTTCCTTACAGTGTCTTCACATCGACTAAGAGGTCCCTGTTGTTCCTTTAAACACAAAGAAAACATTTTATTTCAAAAGTATCTTCACTCAATATACCTAATGTTAAGGTCTAAAGTCAATCCTTAAAATCATAAATACTTGCTGCGAACAACAAACTGTTTTGAAAGGTACATGCAGACCTGTTTGCTGCAGAAGTTCAAATACTAAACCAATAATTTTGTCAGCCATTTTCATGTACAGAGAACACCTGAAGCTATAAGCACTACAGAGATAAAATAATCCCAAAGCACAGTGGGTGGGAAACGATGATCCTTCCACGTTCCTGACAGAAAATTCCCCTTGCCTTCTCTCCCATTCCTTTTTCCTTCTTAGAGGCATAGCAAGTTCTGAAGGATAGGGAATTGCAGTGATCCATATCTGAACGATGGTTTCAGCTTCCAGTAGCTCTCTACACTCACAGCTACAAGACTGATTTCCAGTCTGGCAAAGAGCAAAAGAATGTCTACTGATGCACAAAGGACACTTCTTAAAACTCAACTTGGCTCACTGACATTCTTCTGAAGTTTTTCACACTGGCTAAATTAAAGACACTTACTAATACCAAATTTAATGATCTCTTCCCTCATTATGCCCAGAGAGTTAAAAACCAAAAATCCCAACCAACCAAACTGAAGAATCCTGTGTGCTTGAGCTAAGACAATTCCTCCTGAACCTTCAGTTCAGCTAACAGCAAAGGTCCCCTCAGTTCATTAAGAGTGGTTTTAGTCCTACAATTATCTCGATAAAAGGAACATCACATACTTTTTATATTACAAAGGTTTTGTAGCTTTTCAGTCTGACACCATGAGCAGCTCTGATTTATAAATGTGATGGTCTCCACAGTGCAGAAACTACAACATACCTGTGATTTCAACTGGTTTTGCTCAGCTGATGGCTGTTCCATTTCTTGACCATCACACTCAGCAAGCTTCTCAGAGACAGTTTCCAGCTCAGTGCTCAGGCCTGTTACCACACCCTGAACCTGCTGGTGCTCCTGAACAGGGCTTTCTGAGGTCTGCATGATGGTCTAGAAACCAAGCAGTTTCTAGGATTAGTCCACCTTTCTCTCAAACAAACAAAACCATCCACAGACTGTTACAGCTTTTCCAGGACCTCAGCAGCACCACAAACTTGCTTGTTTCACATAAGATATCTGGCTAACCACAGATTACCCACAAAACCATCCTGCTCTCTTCCCAGCACATCATGGACCTCATCATGAATAAAATTTTTATTAGTAGCAGGAAGCAGAAGGGTTGGTATTGCATAGGAATATACTTCTAAAAAGGATGTTTTCTATTCAAATGGGTGAAACATTAGAGGCAGAATGCCACACAGGGTACAAATGCAATTTGCACTGCATTGGGTGAAACCAAGAACAAGCAAGATGCTGGAAAACAATCTTTCAGATGTTTTCCAAATTCATCCTTCCAAAAGGAAGAAAACATACTGTGGCTTGAAGAATGTAAGAACAAATGCTTCATATTATAGCTATCCAAATCTGTTTATACAGGTACAGAATGTTCTTCATACTTACTTTGGTCTCATTGTTTCAATATTTATCCCTCAAAGATGGAGAAATTCCCTGCTCTTTTTCAGAAGAACTTCCTCCACTCCCAGTTTTCCCCATAAACTTCCCACCTGAATGACACCACAGCTGAAGAGTGAGAACAACAACCAACAGGAAAGCAAGGAGAGTGAGGTCCCAACCTGGAGCTGGCTGAGCAGATTTTCATGTTGGTGCTTTAATTCTGACCATTCTGCCTCTGTGAAGCAGGGATCAATGGTGTGGCCCTGTAGATGCTCTCTCTGGCTTTTCAATTTGCTAAACTGGGAAGTTAAGTCTTCTGTTTTCTGCAGGAGGTGAGCATAGTTTGCCAGCTGAGCTTGCTTCTCCTCCAAACCAGGCTGAAGGGCAAAGATCTCCTGCTGCTGTTTCTCCAGTTCCATCAGAGCCTGTCTCAGATCTTCCTTGCTTTGCTCATATTGCTCCCTGTTGCACTGAAGTTGCTCTTGAGGGCTAAGGAAGAAATGCTGTGTTTAATAGTATTAAAAATCCAAATGTATTGATTATCTAGAAAATGTCAAAGTGTGAACAAATCAACCATTAGGAAGAGCTTGAGTGTACTGAATACTTTTTTCTCCAGATTTTAAATTACTGATCAGACTGGAATTTTCAAGGTGATGAAAAACACTAAAGTTACTGCAGATGAACTAGACTTAAATGCAGGACAAATGACTAACCCTCTTAAACCTCAACCTATAAACCCACAGTTTCTAGCATCTGAGATGTGATGTTCATGCTCTGACTTATTCTGTTTTTCATTGCAGCAAAAATTCTGTTTAAAAACCCCAATATGGTTATGAATCTGCTTTCCTTGAATTCCCATTACAGTTCTCCTGAAAAGGAATGCTCTGTAGAAGATACTCCCCCACCCCAACTAGATGTGATGTGTATTTTAGAGATACAGACAACAAAACCATAATGTGCAATACAGGGTATGTTAGTACAAACCAGTGATTGCTTTCCTGACCTTTACACTGGATTTCTGTTTGTGTGCTTTATGAGCTTGCATGCTGATCTGCTGCAGGTGAACAGGTTGCATTTGTCCACAGGAAGTATGCAATGAGACATAAGTAACATTTGTATGTTCAAATTTAGGGATGGAGCTCAGATATCTTCCAGATGGAACTTAAATGCCAACATTTGAAAATACGATCCCACACAAACAAATCCAAATAAACAGTCTGGATATAATTCTGTAAAGTACAGCAGGATAATCGAGGACAAAAGTAAAGCTTAATTGTTTTGGGTTTTTCCCTTCAAGATTTTTGTATTTTTGGCAAATAAACAAAGCACAGCTTCGCATATGTGAAATGCTCCTGCTTCAAGCTCCCTGTTCCAGCTTCTCACTGCTGCTGTTCCTGTGGTTCACCTGCTGCTCACAAACCTGATCCTGCAAGGTCCTGAGCATCTCCCCAGACATGCAGAGCACCTCCTCTCCTGTCTGCAACACCATGTGAAGAGGATGCTCTGCACTATGCTGTGCTGGATCCAACACAGCCAACGCTCCATCCTCCTGAGCACCTCTTGTGCTGCTTTTACCAAGAGCTCAATAACAACAGAAGGCAACAGGAGGTTCTCTGGATATTCATGGACACAACAGAAAGTATCTCTGGCTATTCCCCACCTGACCATTCAGCCCAAACTGTGACCTGCCCCTCCACAACTCTGCAGAAATACAAGTATTTCTGTAGGTATCTTGTTCTGCTCCCAAAGAACAGAAATTCAATGGAAGTGGTGGAAGAAGAAGAGAAAAAGTCAATACAGCAGTAAGTGATCTCTATTGCCTTTTGGCAAATTCCACATTACCTGCTGTATTCAGTTGCCAGCTGAGAGATGTTTTCCCACTTTTTCTGGAGCTCAGAAATGGTCTGCTGAACCTCTGGCTTATTTTTCTCATTTTTCAATATAGTTTCTCCTAGATCTACCATGCTCTGTACTTTGGCCTCACCTTCATCTCTGAGAGTTGTGATTTCCTGCATTAAACAAGAAGCAGAAGCAGTACATATACAATTGGTTTTAGTTACAAAATAAAGGATACTACCATTATTTTTTCATACTTTTCACACTGCTGTTCAAGACAATGAAAATCTTCTTCCAATATATTACATAACTGACACATAAACAGATCATCTAGTTTTGAAAATCTGGGGTAATTAAGCTGATTTATTAATTATTCTCTACTGACAGGACTGACATTGTGCTGAAAAATTAAATAAAATGCTCAAATGACAAAACTACAGGCCATGAGAAGTGACAGCATCTTCCAGGAGGTTCTGATTCATCAAGCATTCCCCTGGTATTAGCTTGAGCAGCGAGGTGAAAAAGGTGAAAAAAGAATATATTTAACACATTACCTTTATCTGATTAATCCTTTCGTCTGATGACAACTCATTTTCTTGTGAGTTCATTTTATCAAGAGCCTCCTCGAGCTTTTTGATCCAGCAAGAAACATCCTGGGCAAGATCTTCAAAATTCTGTCCTTCCACTGGAAGTCTCTCAATATTCCCTGCCATTTCACTTACATGTGTTATCAGTGCATGGTACCTACTAATAAGATTACTGGCTTCTGAAAGGGTTTCATATTCTGTCAGCCCAGACTCCCTCAAGGAATTTGCTAGCTGAGCCAGGGAATCAAATGGTTTCCTGAAAAATAAAAAAAAAATGAATCCACATCTATTTGTTGTAACAACATGGAACGATCTTGTTTAGAAGACAGTTCTTAGACAGAGATGAAAAAACCCAATACCTCTGCATTAACAGTGTTTTATAGATGTTTTCAAGCTCTGTATCATCTTTATTGATCTCTTTTACTTTTTCCTCCTGAGCAGAGAGCCATTCTTCCAAGGCCATGCTGCTTTCTTCAAGGCTAAAGGAGGCATAAATACAGACTCAGGTCAAAATAAGAGGCATTACATGGCTAAAATCTGCTACAAAGAAGTGCTTTGCTGGAAAAGTAACATATATATAGTGTCTGATCAAGTAAAATTTTAAACACAAGCTTGATTTTAACTGCCTCAGTTCATGTCACTGAAATTGGAGTTTCCATACAGTTCTGCTATGAAACTGAAAATAAAAACCCACATGAAACATACAACAAAACACTTCACTAAAATACCATCTTTTATAAAAAGTAGGGTTGTTTGCCATTCCCTATGGCAGTTAAATAATGAATCATCTTATACCACTTGTGACTAAAATGTGAGACACAAGATTAGTCTCCTACCTACTGAGCTGCTGGAGAGAGGCACTGAGTTGCCTTTCCCGTTTCTGACATTTGGAGATCAACCTTTGTAGTTCTGCCTCTTGATCTCTCACACGACTGTTGAGGTGGTTAATGCTTGCTTTGGGCAAGTAAGGCTTCACTTTATTCAATAAAGCTTTAACCTCTTGGATGTCTCTATCTCTGCCTTCAGATGTTAGGAAGTGCTGGAAAAGAGCACAAACACAAGATGCATTTGTCAAATTTGCTGTTATGTAATAGGTATATATTTATGTTGCAAGAGCTTTTCAGCTCCTGTTACCTCCACCACTATTTTTTTCCAGCAATTCCAGTTCCTGAAAAAGAATATATCTTAATTCACAGTTTGCTGACTATTCCACATGTAAATGGAAAAGCTGCTGTTTGTGAAATAAGGAGAAAGTGGAGCTGATGACTCAGTTTTTCTTCTCTACAGCACTGGTACCCACAGAAACAGGCAAGCAGCATCCAAACCAGCCCTGGCATCACTATGCCTCCTGTGCTGCTTAGCTGTGATTGTTTCTTGCAGATGTTGTGACTTTTCCATCTGTTCTCTGTTCATTCTGTCTGACTCAAAGAGAAAATCTGGCTACAACAAACCAAATTTAAATTTTTCACATTTGAGTCCACTGGGGGTCAGAATTTCATGCTACTCTCTACATATTTGACTTTCTGCACCCTTCTACACTGAAGTACTTGGTCAAGGAACACTGACTTTCATTAACTACTGCCCTGTCTCTCACTTGCCCAAGTTGTCTGAACCTGAACACTGACACTTCCTTTCAACTAAGTCTTATTTTCATTGCCCTTATTTTCCTAATGCTTTAAGTCACATGAGATGTTCTTTCAGCCTCAAGTTATACAACCACTGCTGTTGAATTCACTTCCAAGAATAGTCTCATGGGTAAAAAGAGCAACACTTCAAGAACCATCAGCTTTAGAAATTACATTATTTTAATACTTTACTTTTAGCCTCTGTAGTCTTTCTTCCAGTGTGGGTTTTGTTTCTGAAGGGTCAAAGCAGTCCTTCAAAGACAGCTGAGTGCTGCTGAACCAGTCATTAAAATTCTTGCAGTGACCTGAAAAAAAAAAGGGTACATTCCAATTATTTTCATTAATTGCATCCTGTGGAAGAAAATCCTATTTCACATGAATATTTTAGACAATTTGCAATTATATTTATCAGTGCTCATGTCAAAGGTTGCTTTTCACTACAGAACATGTGACTGAAGACACTGCAGCTCTTGTTTTTATTTACCCAACATTAGTTGACAACCAACATACCTGTTCACTAGGAACAGATTGTTATACACAGCAGTCTGGGTAAACAAGACCTGGAATAGCCTTGTGGAAACTTTTCTCATTTCCACTCAAATTAATACTATTTAAAAAACATTTGATATGAGATTATCTCTGGGCCAAATTTCCCACTTTCACAGTCCTGTGTCTACTCAAAACAAAAAGTAGTAACACTATTTATTCTTAAAACTGATTTTAAATAAAAAAATAACTGGAAAAAATTAAAACACTGGATTACTGTATTTTTAAATTAAATACTCTGACATTTGTTCCTGAATTACACATTACACTTTTTACCTATTTTTTAAACGTAAAAATAAGAAACAAAGTACTTTGATCCAGACTGATTTGTTGGGATCAAAAGCCATTTCTCTCCAAATCTTTATTTTGTTCAAAATCCTGAGGCAGTTTGGGATACCAAAGGAGTTTCAGACACTTAATCAATTAATTGCATAACCTTTAAGTCATTGTGGTGGTCAATGCAAACCTGTAAAGGTAAATAATCATGAAGTGCATTCACTTACGATTTAAAACACCAATAAAGTGATCTTGAAGCACGTGTTTCTTGTTATTAAATAAATCAGTGACACATTTAAGCTGCTTATTTAATTCACCCACATCAGGACAATCCGTCTCTTCCTGGAGTAATGCCACGAGGTGTTCTTGTTGCAGAATTTTCTGGTGTATCTCCTAAGGTTAAAAAAAAATTTTTTAAATGTAAAAAGTTTTTTAAATTAAAATTTTGAAGAGCAAGCAGTAATTCACTGTACAGAGCTGCTTTAGTACAAACTAGAGGTTTGCAGAAGTGTTTAGCCCTGCCTATGTGTCAAAATAATTTCTTAAATTATATTGGCATTAACAAGGCAATCAGCAGGTAGGTATAAGCACTAAACTCTCCTTGAGCAGTGTGTGTACACCTGTACACACACATAACCCCACAAAAATAGATATGTGAACAGTACCACTGTATGTTCCAGAGCATATAATACTTACAAGCTACAATGCCTTAGCTGCCATAGGCATTATTCCACCCCCTGAATTCCTTGTTTTGTGTCAAGACCCTGTGGGCTGAAAGGTAACTTAGAGGGAGCTAAAGAATTAATTAAAAGCTCCATCTTTCCTCCAGTGCCTGTGATTTCACTGCCCCAAACACTAGTGGTCTGACAACCACAATGTGTATAATCCACTCTCTGCTCCACAGGAGGTTTAAATCTTGCCAGCCTAAGCCTCCAAGCTCAAGTTTCAACAAATATTCAGCTGAAATTGTCTCCTGGGAGCTCCTCTTGCAGGCAGGCTAAAGTGGCACAAAGGCATTCTCTGCATATTACCCAGTCCTAGGAAAAAAACCAAAAAACCAGTATCCCCACTACTGCTTGAATATATCCTGGATGGAAATATTGTTGGGATCAACTTGGGATCAACCACTTCCAACAGCTGCAAGGGTTAACTAAATAAATCTGATAATTCCAGTAAAAACAGGCTTTTCTTCCACATTTCTGGCAGCTTAAGGAAATATTCAAGCCAGGCTCTTCACTTGAGTTATTCCAGCAGTTTACAATTTACACTGGATGAACACTTATGAACACTTGCCCCAGAGAGAAATTATGAACAAATTCATAAAATATACATAATTTGTGGCATTCTACCTCTAATTTAGTAAAGATCTCTAAGGTGTCTGAAGGAGATAAAGCTTTCAGAAGTGATTCAGTCATTCCAATCTGTGTCTTGGCCAGATCAAGGTCTCCTTTCAGTTCTGCTGTATTCACGGTGAGTTCACTGGTCCCTCGCTTAGCTGACAAGAGCTCTTTTATTAGCTCCATTTTTTGCACAACAGATGATCTGATGACCTTAAAATTGGAAATAAACACACACCAATTATGCTGGATCAATTTCCTAGAGTATTACAAAAATCCATGATAGACATAAAAAGAAATGAAGTGTTCTGAAGTCCAGACATTTCAATTACAGTTTTTCAATTTGTTTCCCTCCCACTCCAGAAATTGAAAAACATTTAAGTTCTGCGTTTCTGGGGAGGAATGATCTCAATTCATCTTTATTAGCAGATTTACTGGTGCTGTTTTATTAACAAATTTATTTTTCAATCTCTCCAGTGCCTACTCTCAGCTGATAAAGGCCTTTTATGAGCTGCCATGGAAAAGAGGGTGGCAGCTCTCTCTGTAGCACACCTCACTGCAGGGATTCCACTGGGGCAAATTCCCCACAACAACTCAACAAAAGGCCAACAGAGACGTGGGAAGCTCTGGCTCCAGACTGTTCACTAAAGAGCTACAGGTCCTGAACCTCATCCTTGATTTGCAGAGGCAGCAGCTCAGTGGGATCACATGGTGGGACACCACCCTGGGGACTCAGGGCAGCTGGGGCTCCCGAGGAGCACAGCGTGCACAGCACAAGGTTGCAGAGTCCTTCCCTAAGCTCCTTAGATCACTTTACGCAGTGAAACTCCTTGGAGTTCACTGCCTGCTGAGGATAAACACAGAAATAGCCAAACAGGGTCAAGCTCAAGGTGCATCTGACAGACACCACGAGCGGGTGATTGGGGAACTGCTACAGAAGCAAGGTAGGCTAACGTGGTCTTAAACAAGAATTTGTTCTTTGCTGTGTGAAGCTAACACGGAAAGATGAAGACTTCCTTGTGGTATCCCAAAGGAAAACATCACAGTAAGCACCATTCTATGCAAGAAACCACACATTTCCAAGCTACAGTAAGCCATGTCTGGGCAAAGGTGGAGTTTAAAATAGACAGTCAGCAAAACTGAGCTCCTGGGATCCCAAAAGCGGTGATGAAGTCCATTGCTGGCCAACAGCTAAACACCAGGTATCACTGCTATCAGCCTCTTTGGGCAGGCCCAAGTCCTGCACACTAAAAAGGTACAGAAATGAGAGAGACCTTTCTGTTTAAAGTGACAAGTTTGGTTCTAACAGCCTCACAGGTACAACAAATGAAATGCCACTGCCCACTGGCAACAAAATGCCTCCAACTCTCCTTGTGTAGATTTAAGTGAAACCAGTAACTGACTGTGGCAAAGGCAATACTAGAAGCAGGGTTATAGTAAGGAGTACTGATGTATCAGCTGTACCTGCAGCTCCAGGGGAGGTTCATTACTATTCAGAAGTTCTTCTATCTCAGCCACCGTGTTGTCGAATTTTTGGAGTTTCTGCTCTTGGACTCGTAAGCATGCCTAAAGGTGGAAAAAACACATTGGTAACTGTGCTTCCCCCAAATTAAATCTCCGTGTTTCTGTTAGACAATTATATTAAAATATTCTGATTGTGCATTTTAGTGTATAGAGGTATCACAATTTGTTCATGTCCTGGTTTTTCTTCTAGCAATTCAGGCATTTTTTGTATTCAAGTCAGAAATGCCCTATGCTTCTCAGGAAAAGCAGCTGATAATGCAAATCTAGCATACATTAAAAAATCTTAATTATTTTACTTAAAGTAAATTTGCAGGAAAATAATTTTAATTTTGCATTTATGTCTTGCTGCTTCTATTAAAAGGATAGTCTCAGATGTCACAGACTTGAAGTCAAGAATTGGCATCCTGGTGGCACATGCTTTGGTATGGATGTGATAAAATACAACACATGCTGTAAGCACTTTTTAAATGTAAATCCTTTGCATATGACAAGACCTCCACTCATTTGAATGTATTCTGGAACAAGTCAGTAATGTGAAGGTAAAATGCCAGCTTCAATTTATGAACAGGATAATGACATTGTCTCATATTCCCGAATCGATATTCTGGGCTCCCTGAGGACAAAGCATTCCTTTTGTAGTCTCTGTACAAGCAATCATCAAAACCCATTCATGTGCTGCAGCCCTTAAAAGAGTTTGCATTTGCATACAAGCTACAGGGGAAAGCAGAACTTCTCTCACATGATTTATACTGAAATTATCCTTAAATACAGTCCAATAATTCATTGCTCTATTCTTTTGTGACAGGCTCCTTGAAAACACATGCACCAGTGCTCTGTTGGGGGCTCACAAAGGACTCTGAGTTTCTCTCTGTGTAACATGATAAACATTGCAACAGTTGGGGGTCTTTTTGTTATTAGCATAAACATATCAGGATCAACACAAAAAGAATAATAATAAAGTGATAGATGAACCTGATACCCTCTGCACTTGGAATCGTTTTACAAAAATTCCAGCACACTGGGCTGTTTTCTCTCCTTCTACTCCTCTTTTTTAGTAGCTCATGGGAACATGGCTTCTGTCTCCCTTGCCCTCCTCTCCCTCTTCTTTTATGACTTCTATCTCTCATGAGGAAGCAGCAGAATAACCTCAGTGTAGTCACCTCCAGCACAGCCCTTCCTAAGGAGGAGCAGAGTCACACTGGGGGCACGGTCACATCATGCTGGACTTGAGCAGTTTCCAGGTAACAAAATGGCCCTAAAGATGCATTTTCCAGCTGGTGCATTTTCACTGGAGCCTCCAGGGACCTCAACTACTCCAGGTAAATTCTGGCAGTACAGTGGTAAAGACAACAATGATGTGACAAAATATCCACTGCTGCACAGTGGGTATGCCAATGTTTCTTAGTGAAGATCCATACACAAAGAGCACCTTGGCTTTTTACTGCTCTGCAAATTAAAACAGATGAGCTGTGCTAACAGTAGGAGGAAAGCTGCAACCAACCATAATAAAAACCAGGCCATTTGTAGCTTGTAAACACTGAGGAAAAGCTGCCTGCAAATTTTCAAACAAGAGGATATTTGTGTCTCAATTACACTCAAGCAGGAAATTATTTTTGCTTGGTAGACACTGATTATGATCACAAGGAAGCAGCACAGCTGGTCCATTATGGCCATAAAGTTAGAAATTAAAATATTTACCACCATAAGTGAAGCTCTTCAATGGCACAGACCTAATGCATGTGTTTTTACACCCAACTGCACCCTGATACTCAGAACTAATGTTATAATCTGTGCAAAAGGGGCACAGGGAGCCCAGGTTCTGCTGCTGTCTGCCTGTGTGCAGCTCTGGCTGCAGCCACTCACTGCTGAGGCTGCAGTAAGTTACAGCAAGAACACACCAGGACAGGGGAAAATAAACCCCCTCTGTAACCTCTCCTTGAGCTGTGCATTGCCCAGCTGTCCCAGAATCTTCACATGATAGGCCATTTTGAATGATAGGCCATTTCTACCTAGAAAACAAACATTAGCCTATACACACTTTTCTTTCTCCTCTGTGCACCACTGTACTCCAGGCTGCAAGCTGTCCAGGCCTTCTCTCTGCTCTGTGATTGTACACACAAAGGAATGAGGACTTTTGTAGTCCAAAGCAGCATTTGCAGCGTTGCACTGGTGGAAAACCATTTAGTACACATATATGCTATCTATGCATTAGTTTCCAAGACTTTTATCCCAAATTATAGGCAATATTCTTGGTGAAACCACCCATGCAGACACAACTGCAAATGTTACAACTTCCTCTGCTGGAATTTCTGTGCAGTGTGCATGTTTATAGCCCAAGGCTCACATCACTATGGTATAAATGAAAGGTAAAAGATTTCCATTTTGATTACCTTCAGCTGTGTAAGGTCCTCTTCAGTTAGGCAATGGTCTTCTGCATTCTTGAGCTCTGCATTTGCCCAAGCATCGATTGTGCCAGATAAACTCAGGAGTTTGTCCCACAAAGCCTGAGCTCTCCCCAGATTATCACAGTAGTTTTCAGTCTTTTCATTGATCTGCCATCAGATTAATAGACAGAAAACACACTCAGATTTTTTAAAAATTCAAGTTATATTTCAAAGCAAAAGCAGCACAATAAAATCAGAGCGAGATGAAACCATCCACAAAAACAAGTGCAGCAAAGGGGAAAAAAAAATCTCGTGTCTTCACAGGATACTGGTCATGGAAAAGATATTTAAATCCCTGCCACACATGTCACCAAACATACCAATCACAACAGCAGCTTGCCAGTTTTAAGGCAGGTTTAGGAAGGAGCCTTGCTCATTAATGTTTATCTACTCCCAGTAAATACCATTTAATCTCAGTATTGATGCACTGCTTAGATCGACAGTGGCAAACATTTCTCACCAAAAGCACCAGCATTGTAATTTTCCAGATTGTCTCCAAAGTCTAAATCCACAGAAGTTGTTATGGAAGCTTACAGATCCACACAGAAAGCACAAATATTGCCTTTCTGCATTTTCTGGAATTATTTACAGCCAAGGAGTACTGATGATATGAACTACCTGAGAGATCAGAAACGTTACATCCATAGATACTCTGCAAGCTTTGCTCTGGTAAACACTTGGATTTATCGCTTAAGAATCTCTGCCATATTGCACTTAATTTATTCGAAATATTACACCCGCGTCAGAATCAATTACTATAATGCATAACAGATAAGACCACCCTGATAATTTACTTTTTACATACATCCAGCCATCTGTCCACAATAATGTTAGCCTCATTCTCAAACGGAGGCTCCTCAAAGCTTCTCATTTTATTCAGCTGGAATTGCAGGTTTTTGCAGATCTGATTTATTTTGTCCACATCTTCAGAGTGATCATTAAATTCCTCTTTTGCCTCTTCAATCTGTGAAAAAGACCACATGGATATTTGTGAGCATGTTTGCTTACGATTGTTTACTCAGCAAAATATTTTTAACTGATTTGCTGTTCTCTTTTTTTGCTTAGAGAAACAACAGCATTACACAAAATAATCTATTTTATACAATATGATGAGACTAGGAATCCATCCTGTTTTGTTATATCCCTGTCATGCTGACAGAATATTTTCCTGTTAGAAATCCATATCATTCTGTTATTGGCTGCAAAACAGCTGAGTGGGAATTACGGATAATTTATTTCGAAGAGAGCCAAAACCACAGTTTGCTTTTAAAGTCCTAAGTGCCAGATCTGAGGGGACTGTACATCCACACACAGAACCTTGGCTAGAGATATAAACAATGCAAAGTGTGATAATCATCGAGATACTACTACAATTGAAAAAATATAACCCAGCATTCTGATCCCCAGGTTTTGAACTATTTACAAAAAAAAAAAGCTTAAATCCCACTTAAACACAGACACTTCAAATATGTCACTGCCAGAAACTGAAACGTCTCTTTCTCCTGCTTTCTATTTAAACACCAAGCTGCTTCTTTGTGTTTAATTGGAATGTCAGTGTTTACAAACAACATGGAAGCTTCCTGGAAAAGAAACACTGACCTCTAGTGCTAGGCACTTTGATGTGAACAGCTCTCCTCATTTCCCACAGACATCCTGGGAAATTCCATCTTCCCACACTAGCCAGGCTCAGGGGAGGGGGGGGCAGAGCAGCTCTCACAAGCCAGAACAAAGCAGAGGACTTTCTCTGCTATTATTTTACATAATTCTAAATAACAAGTCATCAGCACTCGAGGATGTGCCTGCACTGTGCCACAGCAATTTCAGCCCACGGCTCTGGGAGTGGGAATTGCAGAGCTCAGGGTGAGGAGGGGAGGTTGTTCCCAGAGAGGGGTTCCCATAAAAAGCAGGGGCTGGGATATGCAGGCAATGTCCTCCCTGCAGCAAGAGCCCCAAGGTGATATGAGGTGCCCCAGGTCTCACTGGTGGGACCAAAAAAAGACCCTGCCTCAGCTAAAGGGGGAGGCACCAGCAGACACCATCCCATTGCCCAGGGGAAGACAGTGCTTACATTCCTTCTTAAATTTAACCATCCCAGGCACTGCCTGAGAGTAAACATTCCTGGATGGTATGGGTGATGCCTCATCAGAAAGCCTGAAAATAGGATCTGAACAACCAGTTACATAACCCAGGATGTGTGAAACCTGTACAGTAATATGGTCAGGATGAACATGGTGCTGGTCACTAATCTATCAACCATGGACAACTATGCCCAGTGACTGTAGTCATTTAGCCAAGAAGTTGGCTGTCACATTTTTGTCTGAAAAGGTGGAGAACTTTCAACTAAATTAGGGGGTATCCAGAAATATCTCCTCATACAGTATGAGTAGCTCATTAAGTAATGGAAAAGCTCCTGCAAATGTGTAACTGCTGTCAAAGACAGCTTGGAGCAAAAGGACGGGACTTAATGTCATCTTCATACTAGATCTAGCTCTTCCATGGGGTTTGGTTTTGTATTTTTAACCCCTCTCCTTTAACAAGCACTTGATTCACTAAGCAAAAATAGGCTTAAATCTACTGAAAACAAAACAAGAATATGGGGTCCCTAAATGTATTTTGGAAGCCAAAGTGAAAGCATGGCCTTAACACCTGTCCTGGAGGCTGAGGGTACAAGAGCAACCCTGCATCTGACTGCTCCCAGCAAAGGTTTTTCTTTGCTTTCCACTAAATTCTTGTTACTCACCTTTGCTATTAGTCTATTCAAATTCTCCTTCCCCATGTAAGAAGTTTGCTGGGAAAGCACAATCTCCTGTTTCTGGATGATGCTGGTCAGACTCGTTTTGCAGCTTTGATACTGCTTCAGGAGCTCCAAAACCCTTGCACACTGCTCCTGGCTGTTAAAAAGAGATGTATTATTTATGGCCTAAGCATAAAACTGCAGCCTCAACCTCCTGTCTGTTTCCTTCATGTATTCACACATGTGGGGAATTTGACAACAGTGCTTGGATGAGAGGAAAGGAGGGATTAACTGTACCAGTCTTAAACCCTGCAACACTGTGTGATACTTATGTGGTGTGGAGACAGTTTTTGGAATCAGAAATGCCCTTCACCATCATATGCCCCTGACCCACATTTAACCGTGATAAACAGTTGTGTTCATATGATCTTCTCCACCTGAAAGGTGAGCTCAGTCTCCAGTAAACTGAAATACACCATGTGCAGCAGATCTCACAGCAGCTTGGATGGTGGACATCAGCCCATCCTTCCATGGGGTATGAGAACAGGTCACTGCCACTTGTGCAAGCCATGAGAATTAACCAGAACTATGCCAGTCCATGCAAAGCCTCTGGGCATCTTTAAAAACCATATTTGAAGCACAGATTCCCTGGGTGATCAACCACAGCCTTTCCCACTCCCCATTCTCACAGACAAACCAAGCTCCTCTTATTTTGCTGCAAAGGAGACTGTTTTCCCAGCTGTCCTTTTCCATTTGTTTCAGTTTCTCTTTTCTTTTTCAATGTGCTGGCATGAAATTCACAGAAAATATAGACAACACACCATTCCCAGCAGCAGCCAGGTTTTTCTCCTGGATACCAATTAAGTCCAGCACATCACTGCATACCTGCTAAATGATGGGACTGTGATGTTTCAAAAATATATAGAATTCATGAGCTTTGGCTGCAAACTTCCATGTGCAATTCTTGGCTTAATGACAGTTTATGTCATCATAATGGCAGCATCTGCTACTGTATCAGTGTTTTTTTCACTTTAAGGTATGGTCTAGGGCTGTTTTGCTGTTTGATTTAAAAACTAAACTTCTTACTTGTACAATACTACTTTAAAATGTGGTTTTTCTCCTTACCATTCAGCAAGCAAGAGTTTCGTATCCTCCCATAACCTCTCTGTAGCTCTGCACTGCTCATTTGCTTCCTCTGCTTTCTCCTCATTGATCTGTTGGAGCTTATTAGCAATTTCTTGCATAGGTTTTATCTCAGCAGCAGCACGATCCAATTCCTTTTCCAATTCTGTTAATGATTTTATCCTTCATTAGAAGAAAATGAAATACAGACTTATATTAAAGTAAGCCTTTGATTTGGTTCACAATGTAATTATTAAGCTCCCTAGAAATTCCTCCTGAGCCCCACATACTGTATTAAATGACATCATAAAAAGTCTAATTTGATCTCCAATTCATGGAATCTGACAGAGGCCCCCAGATGAGTTATGCTGACCTCAGCACTGTGAGAAAGTAATCCAAATCCTGAAGGGACGTTGGGTCTGTATGAACATAATGAAATTAATTTCTATTAGAAGGTAAGTGCAGTCTGTCCATCTCACACTGCAGTTTCACATCAAGTCAAGGGGCCCTATCTCCCTGTTTGACAGTTTTCTTACTGGAAACTAAGATCACAATAACCAACCTCTTATTTTTTCTTCCTCAGTGTTGCTTCAAACATACATATATACATCAGAGTTTTAAGAAAAAAAATGGAGAAGGCTTCCTTTTTTAGGCTGTGATGGAACAAATAAAGCAAATTCACAGCTTCTGTCAGTGTTCCACAGATACTTCAGATTTCAGTGCTCTACTGCAGAGGGGTCACAGACTGACTCCACTGAAATCATGAAAGTAAAAGAGCTTTAAAAAAGAATCACCTTTTTTGAATTGCTGGAATTGTTGGATCCTTCAAGCCTATTTTGTTAATTCTCTCACGTAGATCCTGAATATTTTTAAGGAGTTCACTGTTTTTTCTGGAAAAAGTCTTGTACAAGTCTTCTTCTTCTGTAAGCACCTGCTGACTTGAGGGATCATGAACTGCATTCAGCTCTTCAGATAAAGCCAGCACAAGTTTTTCACAACAGGTCTTTATCCCACATTCAGCATCTTCCAAGCAGATATCAACAGTCTTCAGACATTCATCCAAACATTTAGCCTCCTCTGCCATGCGAGAAACTTCTTGTGCAGCCTCTCTCAAAGCTTTCCCCTGTATTTCAGGTTGATCTGGGGGATCTGAGAGACATTTGATAGAAGAATGGATCTTCCTCAGCGTGGCCATAAAAGCTTCCAGATCTTTAAGGACTGTCTCACGGATCTGCATTTTATGGCTCATTTCTTCAAGCTGGTTTTGATAATAAATCATAATTTTGCTTGCAGCTTGCAGGTCTATTGGATTAAATTCATTCCTTGCTGAACTATCTAGGTGTTCCAATTGTTTGCACACTTCAATCTGATTTAATATGGATCTCTGTAGCTCCTGAAATAGACAGAATGACCAACAGTGTTAGCAAGTGAAAGAAAACATATATCCTGCATTCAAGCTGAACCTATGACTGAAAAACAAATTATAGTAGCAGTAAAAAAGTATGCTAAACAGGGTGGCTAAGATAGAAAACCTATTTGGGATGTCAGTGGAGGGAAGGAAAAAGAACAAAATAATCAAATAAAATGGTATTCCACACACAGGGAAATTCATCAGTGCTATAGAAAGCTCAAGACTCTTTCCAGCAATCAGACAAGAAGGAGAGAAAGATGATGATAGTCCTGGGACTGCAAGCAGCAGGCTCTCACAGCAGGACATCAGTCAGAGCACAGGCAGGCACAGAGATATTCATTACTCTGCCATCTTTTAAGTTCTTTATGCTATACTTTTGGAGGAGACTTCCATGCCTGTAAAAATCTCCTGGTGCAGCCTGCAGACTATACAGTTATAGCCCTTAAAGAGCAATGTGTCAGGGTTGTGAAACCCCAGCTGTGCACAGAACTGGGCAAAAATTCTGTGTCCCTGCAGCCAAAACTGGTCAGACAGAGTACACATGCTCTCTGCCCTACAGCTTGAGACCTAAACCCTACTTCACTGGAGAGCCATGGGCAGAAAAGTGCAAACTTTCAGTGCTGTGTAGCTGTCAGTGTGCTCAGCCCTGAGGGCAAGCCAAGAATAAAACAATATTCACCCTGCCTAGGGGACCAGGGCCTGAGCACCAGGTATTGATAGCAGGGGAACAATCACTGCACCCACACTGAGCTGCCAAACCCATCCTGAGCTTTTCTCAGCAGATGTGACACAGCAGCTTGGCTGAGCTCAAAAATTAACACCACATTCTGTGTATGACTCCATGAAGCGACACAAGGCCAGGTGGGAACACCACGAATCTGCATCTGAGGAAGGTCCTGACCTATAATGAAAGGTTCTTAGCAATGGTTTTTACAGCAGAACCTGCTGAGGAGCCTTGGCTGGCTCCACAGGACCAGCAATGTTTAAAACACAGGGACTAAAATGCTGTTACAGATTTTAGGTTAGGGAAGTCTTGTCAGCAATCCCAACCTCCTGAGTGAAAATCCCACAAAGTTCTCTACTTCCTAGACATTAAAACCTCTCCTTGCTAGGGTGTGGTCTCTGCATCTTCCCTTACCTTCAGTTCCCTATAAGCAAGGTCACTGTTTATCAGATTAAACTGCTGGATGTCCTTTTTCTTCAGCCGCTGATCTAATTCACGGAGAAGAATGGATTCATTTTCTATTGGCAAAACAATTTCCAAAGCAGTCCTTAAAGAGTTCATTCTGCAAGAAAGGTAACAAAACATGAACTGGGAAAGCAAGCAAAAAAAGACACTCAATATTTTTAAGCACAAAAAGTCACAAAAATAATGTAACTGTCTAACAGATCTAATCCTCCCCCTCCTGAGGTCAAGTGAGTTTTTCTTTGATTAATGAGAAAAGCAGTGTGAATCTCTGTGAATTTAACCAAAAGATGAAAGGAAATAACAGCAATACATGGGAATATTGCACAGTTATGTTACAAGGATATGGCTCTGTTTCTTGGAGAGATTCACACTATTTGCCACATGTATGAATGAAGAAAAATTAGGAACAGCTTAATTTTATACAATGAAGAAAAGGTTAAAAATGTGCAGGTATTTTCTGCAATGCACACTATTCCCTTCACAATACACCCAATTAGCTACAATTCCTCAGCTAATATCAAAGTGTTATTTATACCTGGTACTTATAATATCCTGAAGCTCTTTCCACTCTCCTTGTAGCTTGTTTCTTGCCTCAGAGATAACAGCCTGCTGCACTTCAGCCACAAGATTTTCTAGGGTAGATGAGATGTTTTCCAGTTGTGTCCAACCAGAACTGATTTCACTGTCTATTACCTAGAAGACAAGCAGTGCTAATGCATTAATATGATCCAGTATTTCTCAGTGGACAGTTCATAAAACTACAGTCCCAAGAGTCTCTACAAAAACAGTGAAAACATCAACTGAAACTGAGAGTATCTATTGCTTCTTTTCCCCCTCAAGACCAAATTTTTAGCTGCAAGCAAACCTCTAGCAGCTTACTACGATGACAATTTCCATGTCAGAGATATGTCTTGGCTACATTTTATAAAAGGTTCTGTAAGTATGGCCAGTGATTTCTACTAGAATGAAAATATCTCCACCTAGCTATGTTCAAAAGAAAAACAAATGTAGAACTGAACCAAGTTCTGAAATGCTTGATAAGGCTTTGTAGTCCTTTCAAGCAAGGCCTTGAAAAATTGCAGTAATAAATTTTTCAACATCAACTCTGTGCCTTTTGTTGTCGCCTTAAGGATCTCACAAACCTAATCAAGTTGTAAGTGTTGGAACAGTTCTATTCTACACAAACACCACTTGAGGGTTCAACCCTGACAACTCCTGCAGCCCTGGTCATCTCTATCATTTACCACTCCTGCTGACAAAAAAAAAAAAAAAAAAAGCTCCTTTCTGTAGCTTTTCTCCCCATTACACATATTTCAGCCTGCAGATAAGAAACCCAGAGCCACCAATTTCTCATTCAGCAACACCTGCAAAACTCCACTGCTAAGCAGGAATCCAGTTCTGCTGAATCCTAAATTCTTGATTTCCCTTCTAATAAACCTGGTTGCAAGGATGCTGCTTTTCCCTTGGCAATAAATGTAACAGAGAAGTGAGTGCTCTATATGAGAAAATAACAATTTAGGCATATTTTTAAAAGATGATTACTTGCCTGGAGTTCAAGCAGCTTGTTCTGAAGGCATGAAGTGCCCTTTATTTCATCAGTAAAGCCAGATGCTACTTTATCTCTGCTGAGTTGTAGAAGTTCCTCCAGGTTACTTCTTTGTGTGTTAAAGCTAAGGAAAGATGCAAACACTTTCAGAGAGAATACGACTTTTAATTAAATGGAACATGTCAGGGTATGGGAGTCACTCACCAAGAGATTACCATAAAAAAAATAAGCACAGTCTATTGCAAATATGTATTTTAAGTCCCAAATGAATGGGCATAAATGAGCTACATATCAGAGATTGCTCACATGGCTAATTTTCAACAATAAATATCAGTCTGCATTCTCTAAATTCAGTTTTATGAATGCAAAAATGTCAGTTCTCAAAAAAACTTAACACATCTTTTTATTTTTCAATATTTGAAGTTATTAGTAAGGCAGGTACAGACTTTCATGTGTCAAGAAAAGAGAAGTCAAGCTTTTATAGCTAAAAATGTTTTTGCTATAAAATCCTATTGTTTGTAGCATTTGGCTACTGTAGTGCTTCCTTATCAATTACAGATCAATATTCAGTAAACTGCAATAGAAAAAGAACAGGGTTCTGCATAGCAAAAGTGCACCTTATGTTTGGTACATTCAATTAATTTGTGAATGTCTGTCTAGCACAGCATCATATCTTAACAACCACACATTTTTTCCTTTAAAAATTACCTCTCTAGCAAAGTTGGCATGGCCAAATCACTGTCTTCCTCAAACTTGTTTGCACAGCTGTCTCCATTGTGGTGTTTCACATCTGGTTCCAAAACTGCATCTGCTGCAGGTCTTGAGGTCTGAGTAAAAATAAGAAAGGTACCAGTAACCTCCACATCATTCTGTGTGACACACAGCAAAGCCTAGCAGACAGCTGTGAACTCCTGAGGGAAGGAATTGCTTGATGTGTCCCAAAGGAGATGAGAGATGCCTTTCATGAATACAAGATGTGTTTAAACTCAGTCATGAACCCAAAGAACAAATCTGTGAATACTTGCAGGCAGCTTTTCCATTCTTTCCACAGATACAGACAAATGCTTCCAACTCTTCACTAGTTTTGCTCTCTCTGTCCTCTGAAAATAATTCAGATTACTGGGACTCTATGGTGGATTTGCACCTGAACACAGCTGCCCACAGGACCCTTCCATCTGAAAATTACTTTTTAGCAAAATATAATTCAAGGCTGGAGGCTCACATCTCCTCATGACAACCAATGCTGCTCCCTGCATGTTAATTTTTAATATTTACTTAGTCTACATTCACAAGCACAATGGGGTTTTGATTTCTGACCAGAGGCCCAAGGTCTTATCACAATAAAAACAGTAAGAGAAATAAATACTTTTTCCTTTTGGCAACAATGGCAATAATGACCTCCTTTTGACAACAGAGCACTGTTTTCCAACATTAAGTCTGGACTTCTTACCTCCTGTACTGTAAGGCTGTCAATTTGCTGAGAAGAACCAGACTCTTCTCCATTCTCAGAAGCCATAATGGAGCTCCTACAAGAAAAAAATATCAAAGACACAGGGAAAAAAGAAATGCCAGCTCTAGATTAAAAACAGTGCAGCTGTGATGAAGGGTAATAAAACATGGTACTTGCTAGTTTATGAAACTTAATACTGTTTAAAGGCACAGTTGCCCACAGTGATGTACTACCAATATAGATTTTGTGATTCTCTAATGAATCTGTATAAATGATCTCTGTAAAGCTACAACACACCATGACTCAGCCACCCACCCTTTCTGAGGTGATTGTCCTTTTCCAGCATGAGCCAGAAGTGCTGTGTAAGTGTCTGACACCGTTTGTTGAACCTTTTCTAGCTTTTTTTCACAGTCTGCAGTGAGTGCCTTTATCCCTGGGACAGAATCTTCTGATAGTCTTCCCAGTGTTTTAAGGTCTTCCAACGACTTGTTAAGTTCCTTCATGCTGCCTTCACGTGAAAAAAAGTTCTAAACAAAGAAAAACAACATAAACTCATGTTAAATCATGAGGATATGCAATTATTCTCTCTCTCTTTTTTTTATTTTTATACTTCCATTATCTCTTGGAGGAGTGCTCTTCAAAGTCTAAGCTGTCAAACCAAGAAACACACGCTTATTTTTTCTTGGGTCTTTCTCAAATAGAGCCAGAAAGTAAATTAGGATTTCTGACAACATGTACACTCACTACATTCACAAGACTTCAGTTGCTCTTGCTTGATTTTGAAATTCATTGTATTACTACAATTTTAACCACTTTGGTTCCAAGTCTTCTTCACCCTGACATCAGACAGGCATGTCCTGCTGACTACAGAAAAAGCAGAATATTTTTAAAATATTGCTCATCAATCATTATGCTTTCTAGGGTGAAATCAAGATATACTAAAAATCTGGGGGAAAAAATGGAAAAAAGGTTAACATCTACTTAACAAGGGGTTAATTCTAAAAGTCTGCAAGAACACTAATATCTGCAATCAAAAAAGGTAAATAAATAATTTTGCTGTTTACATAACACAGAGCACAAGGGCCCTGTTCCACAGGCACAGGCTGCAAAAATGTACCTAAAAAGGACAAAGAAGGACAGCAAAGCATTCAGAGAGAGGCAGGTGAGCAGAAAAGGAGTGTGACAGATACCTCATGTTCCTTGATGAGCCCTTTGGATTTACCCATACTCAGGAGTTTCTTCTCTTTGCCTAACTGCTTGTTGATTTTTTTTAAAGTTGCATTAAACTTCTTTTTTTCCCTTTCTACTATGAGCTGGACACAGGACACAATTTCCTGACGAGCTGCCTGCAAAATTCCAAACACATCATTCCCGTGAGATAGTGAGACAGGATCACACAGCAAGTAAAAACCTCAGAACATACTGTGACAGAAAAAATAAATTGGTTTTCAAAGGTGCCAGGCCTAATGAGACCAGACAGTGGATTCTCATTCCTGCATTATCTCACCTCCCATCTCCTACGAACATCATCTTCCACCACCAGCTTCTCATGATCAGATGAAATATTTTTCAGCTGTTCAGCTGCTTTCAAAAATTTGTCAAGAACTTTATTGTCCAGAGCATTAAAAGCTTCCTGCATAAAATAAAAAAAGACATCATAATGAAAACCAAACAGAACTGAATGTAACTTACTTACCTAACAAAATTACATCAGTAGCATGTAAAACCTGTGCATAAATCAATGTATACATTGCAGGTATGGGCTGTATGGCTTGTGTGGGTTACAGGGACATTCTCCATCCCTGCTTATCTGCAAAAGGTTGCAGTATCAGTGAATGCTTTATGGAGAAAAGCAGGTGCTGCTCTTCTAACAACTTTTAGGGGAAAATTTGGGGCCAAAGATGAAACATTTAGGTCCCTGGACCCTGCCTCTTCCCTAGGGAATACACGTGGCCATGTCCCATGCCTGTCAGCAGGTGGCTGAAATGTCTCCATCAGCACCATGGGATCCTCCAGGATGGCCTGGAAGGAGGATCTGGGACCCTCCTGGCTCATGGTCACACAGGCTTTGTTCTACCAGGTGAGGCAACACAGATTTTATACACTTTCATTTCCAACATCCCTTTAAGAGATCTGTATTTTGAGACAAGGACACTTGACTTACCAGCTACCCTCTGGGAAAAAGAGAAGATTCAGTATTTATAATAACCTGCCCAAGAACTCCTGCATGTGGTTTTTGATGGGAAGCTTAATTATTGAGCAGAAAAAGAAAAAAGTCTGTAGTTCTGACAATTATGAATTCTGATGGAGTGATGGAATAACTCAGGAGTAATTCAAGACAGGGCACTGAATAAACTGCCATACAGATTTATGTTTCTTCATTCAAGTTGTCTGCCAAGTTAATACAGTGCTAAATCAGAAAACTGAGAAAAGCATTAATAGCTACCAAAAAAAAGTCAGTATTTTTCTAACTTCAGACTTTAAGAGACCACATGTAAGCACTCAGATTCAACTAGCTCAGAAAACAAACTCACCTCATATCTTGAAATACATTCTTCGGGACTTAATTTTTGACTGACAAGTTGTACAGCTTTTGAAATGGAGGCCTCAAGTTCTTTCTGGGATTCTTCAAAATTGAGCAAAGCCTCCTTCTCTGCAGGTCTCTTCTCAGATTTGGACAAGATGTTGTTCAAGTCACCCATTATGGCCTTGGAAAAAAGAGACTCTTTTCAGAACACACCTTAGTGTAATTACATAAAATTCTTGCTTCATAACATCACTCAAGTTTTTCAAGTTGAGATACTGATCTTAGAAATGTTCTAGATTTTGCCCTGGCAAGAGTCTGGGAGACTGAGTGCAATAGGCTAAAACCTTTTCTATTTTACATGCCTGACAAGGAGTCTTCCTTATCTCATCATGCTAAAATTGAAGATCTTTCTATGTGTATAAAGTGCAGGACCAATAAAAAAGGAGTACCTCTATTTTGTCTCTGGCCTCTTTAATTCGTGCCTCCAGCCCAGTGGTGTGAGAATGCTGCTGAAACACCTGACTTGAAACATTCTGCATCAGAGATTGCAATGTGTTTTCTGCTGCCACAACTTGTTCTTGGCACGAGGTTCCTCTTGCAGCCAAACTCTGGTTGAACAAAATGCATTAGAAGCCTTCACAAGCATTTATTGGTCTTTTTGATTAAACAAACTGAGAGGAAAAGCCAGCCTGGATCATGGATGGTCAACAATTGGTAAGGGAAAGTCTTATATTCCATTTATGGTGAGTGCATTGCACTGTAAAATCTCTGTGTGGAGAGAAAGAAATTTGCTGCCATCCACAGGGGATTCTGTTTGCTGAAGCAATTTCCTCCTGTCAGTGCAATACCTCCCATGTCTACCACAGAGCCAATTAGACATGTTTTTTAAATGTGCTCTCCCATCCAAACAGCTTCCCAAATGAAACCACACATTTGGATATGCATCATCTGATCATGAGGTCACCCAAAAGAAGCACATACCAAGGCTCAGATTTTCTTGTGGCATTCAGCACTGTGAGGCAGGAAGCAGCTGGGTGTTTTGCATGCAGGAGCAGCGTGCCATGATTGAATATTTATCATCAAAAGTCGTTATTAGAGCTCTTTTGATCTATGAATATTCAACACGTTTCTCCTGTTTGAAGCTGTCAATTAGCATTCTCCTAAGGATAATCAGAGCTTTATTCTGGATCTTGACCTATTGTGCTGCAGGTAACGAGCGACCTGATCTCTCCTGCCCCCAGACATGGAGATACAATACCAGCCACGTTTTTGGAAGCTGTATTTCAGGGTGGCCTTTGTTACTTCATGTTTTTTTAACAAACTGGAGTCACACTGCAAAATGAGGCTTATTTTATAAACATATGCCCGTGATTACAAGAAGATGAACAGATCCTTTTCGTCGTCTCACACTCCTAAATCTGTCAGCTAAACACAGTGCAAGGAGGCACAAAGCAACAGGAACCAAACACTGATTCTGGGGCACAGTTATTGTAGGTAGATCTCATGGAATAAAGAATATTTCTGTTTAATCACAGCAGTTAGACCAACGAGCTTCAATGAAACCTCCTTCAGGTGGTCACCTTCACACCATTAGGTCATACAAGCCCTGTTGCAGAAATAGTCAAGGCAAAATAAGAGAGGGCTGCAACTTCTTCAGTGCAAAGCTTGGCATCTTTGTTCAATCTCACCTTCACTAGCTAGTGGAGAAAATAAATCAGACTTTGCATTGAAGCTGCTGAGTTATATAGACATATTTTCACCTGCCATCTGCTGGGAGCTGGGGGTAATCCCTGGCAAAGAGACATGGGAAACAATAGAGACAAGTGGAATTTCTTGTTAAAAATTAATTTGTGCTCTTTGTGGATATTTAGAGCAACTGCTTACAAGTTGGGATTCCCAACCTACCCCATATGCTGCTGCAAATAGTTAATACATCCCTGTTTTTGACAGGTAAGCTTTGAACACAGCTAAGGTGTCCCAAACCTCCTCCCTGCATTGGAGGGTAGACAATAAAGTACTGTATGACCAAGGGAACTCCTCAAACTGGCAGCTTGCAGAGTTCTAGTCTGCTCCAAGTGCTGTGCTGGACAGCAGTAATTAGTATCACTCCAGAACAAGCTGCTGATCAGTGGCACCAACAGCATTTCATTGGCACCTGCTTGTCACCTGGACACACTGATGGGGGAAGATTCATTTACAGCTCATCTGGGAGCCATCCTGAGAAATACCATCAGGCACAAGCATTGTCTTGGCTTTTTACCAGTGTTACAGCACAAAATCCACATTAAGTTCTGCTTCACAGATGGTGGCTCACTTTACCCCAGCTACAAATCTCTGCTGCAAGATGAGAATCTGAGGAACAAGTATTTTAAGCAGCATTGTCACCTGCAGGTGTTTCTCCATCTCAGGTTCCACAGGCCCCTCGTGACTGATCTTGCCAAGCAGAAGTCTCATCTCTGCTGCCCAGCTGTCCACCCCTCCCAGGAGCTCTTCCACTTTTTCCAGGCTCTCTGGAAGTTCTGTGGTCTTTTCAGCAGCATCTGTGGTCTCTTCTCCAAGCTATAAACAAAGAGCAGGGTAAGATGTTCATTCCCATTATCTCTCCACTGCCCTCCTCCAACACAGTCACCACCTGGGTCACTTCCCAGCTCTAGCACTCAACAGGGATCAAGCAAAGGAGAAATAAATGCCAAACATATTGGTAAATGAACCTTGTGAAGCTCAGTTCCTCAGCCCTGAGGGCAGGTGGGACAGCACAACCTGTGCCCATATGGCCTGTCCCCTTGTCCCCTCCCCTGTAAGCAGTCACACTTCTATGGAGAAAAACTCCTGGGCTGCAGCATCCCCCAGCCCACACCAGGGAATTGTCCAAGAGAACAGTAGCTGGTGTTGGTCAAATCAAGATCAGCAAGTGTGCTAACAGTTAATTGGCACTGGCAGTCACAGGCCAGAGATCAAGCATTTGGTCTTGCCTATTACATAAAAAAATAAATATAATACATACGATAGTCATAATGTCCAAAGCAATGCCAGAAAAATAACTCAGGAAGACCCTAAGACCTTAGAAAGGCTTCTTGCACCTTACACCTGATTCCTCAATATATTTCCTTAAAGCAGCTCTTATTAAGGGTTTTTCCAGCAAACTCTGGATCTCCCTCACCCTTTGATTGCTTCCTTTGATTTTATTGCATTTTCACTAAACTCATCTCCTACAAAAATGCAGTAGTAATTTTTTGCCACCGTTTACTGTCACAGCACTACCTTTAATAAATGTCAATGAAAGGCCCAACTCAGAAAATGAAGAGCTCTAATATTCCCAGGCAGAGTGAAAATGTCATTCTTGTGAAAGCATTCTAGGAAATCTAATATGTATAACATTAGGCAGGTTGTATAGGGATTTACAGCAGCCTAAAAACCTGTCAAGTGAGCTGGTGAAAAGTTGTACAACCTTAGAAATATCTATGCAGCAATAATTACTTTCTACTAGCTGAGGCAGAGATTGTAAAATTTAGCACAGGCTAAATTGATTACTTCCACCTCTAGCACTGAATGAAGAGGTTTATTCTGCAATAAGATTCCCTTTTATAAGTGGTTTTGAGGTTTCAATTTAAAAATTGAACATTTTCTGTCCTGTTATAATGAGAATTTAACTGAGTCACAAAGACTAAAGACTGGGATCCTTCTGTGTACTCTCTGTTCCTCATGCTTTAAAACTGGCAGCCTTGAGCTGATTGGAAGATTGATCAATCTCTGATTAGCAAGCTGGTAAATCTGGAAAAGATGACTCTTCTGAAGGTTGCATGGCAATGAGGAATAGAAACTTGTAACTCACAAAGTGTGTCCTCTTGATGAACTTTGCCCATCTCCTGTTCAGTTTCTTCAGCTCTTTGGCAATATTTGATCCAACTTGCTCTTTGCTGACTTCGATGAGATGGTTTCCAGCTTCATTTAAGGAACCATGAATAGAATTCCTCTTTGCCAGGATGTCAGCAGGGATCTAGACAGAGGCATTGAAATCATTTAAAGCAGAACCCTGTCAAAAGTTTACTTCCAAAATGAAAAACAGAAAAGCAACAACAGCAGCCACAGTCACATTTAATGCTTTTCCTTCCAGGAGGTTTCCAAGTATCTCTGTTTGTCAAACAAAGAGAAATCCAACCACGTACCTCTTTTGGATCCTCATTTCTGTTTTCTTCCAGCCATGTCTTTAGTAAGTGGATGTTTTCTGTGTAGTTATTCCAGGAGGACAGGACTTTCTGTAGGGTGGTGTTTACATTGGAAATATAGTCTTTGCATGAGGAAATCTTCGACTCCACTGTCTTTAAAAGTTTGCTGATTTCTTGGGGATCTCCAGCTAGGACATGGAATAGGGATTATTGTTATTTATTTGGAAACAAGAGAGGTTAATTAAATAGAAGCTGTTTACACAGAACAGTAAATGGAATTAAAACCTGACAGCACATCAGTTCAAAATAGAGATCTTCATATCAATTTATGTGCACAAGCTTACCTAAGTCAGGACCACTTATGTTTTTCAAGTCTTCACAGATATGAGTAGCAGTGTCTAGTAGTGTTTCAAGTTTCTTTTCTTCAATGAAATTCTGCCCAAAGTGAAAAGTAATTGATATGGGTAACACTGAACAACATAAAACTGGGTAAGAAATACAACCTGTAAGACATACATTCATTTTAAAATATGAGCCTACAACCTACAGGTTAAATATAAACTAAGCAAAGCCCACCAAGCAAATCAGCTGCACCCTTTAGTCTGAAACAGGCCTATTCTTTAATGCTGCTTGTGCAGAGACTAAAGTAAATAGAAATATGAATACCTGAATGCCACTGCCTGAGCCACAGCCCTGAATGAGTCAGGACTGCTTCTTTCAGAAAGTTATAGCCTCAGGGCAATATTGAGAAATGGCATCTGGAACAAGTCAGGCAGAATTTAGTCACAGAAGTCAAAAAAGTGATGAAAGGAAAAGGTGAGTTTCCCTTCATGCAGAGAAATATCGATGTACCTCATTTCTGACATAGATCAAGATTCAAATTGGGGATGGAGAGGGTGAAAGAGGAAGAAATTGAGTGCAGAGGAGGAGGCTTGTGTTTGCACAGGGAATGAGGGTCAATCCTCAGCCCCTCTCTGTCTGAGCTGATCTCACTCCAGCACTTCCCATTCCTACAAATGTCCTACCCAGCAAGCTACAAAACAACCTCCCCTGAGACTGGGACAAACCTGGGCCACCACATCACCATCAGCCAGGACTTCACATCATGGGACCAGAAGGTGAGCCAGCAACAAGCCCTAAACTCCCTGGGAAAGCTCTATATTCTATCAGCTTGAGCAAGACCATGAATCACAACTGTAGAAATAACATAATAAGTATTTATGAAACCAACTGAACCAACAAACTGAGCACAGATTAACTCTGCACCACCATCTCACCACAGGGTGAGGTTGAAATTGCTATTTTATACAACCTATTGTTGCCTCCTTTTACAGCTCTAAGGCTGGTGAAATTCCCACTAATTTAACTAGGTATTTACCAGTCTGGGAATCCTCTGAGAAAGTCCATTAAGATGGAATCCACAAGGAATCCCATTAACTGGAGATGGGGCAAAACTGATGGCATCAGCATGTTCACCTCTGCCTCAACTCCTGATGCAGGATCCTGTCAGTATTTGGGGTTGGGCAATCCATCCCCTCCTAAAAGCCTACAAGTGGCATCAGTTTCTTAACTTGAGTCCAGAAACTGAGCTAAGCATGACAATGTAATGGAACAAGACAATTCATATTCACCACAAAGCATAAGGAGGTAAAGAAGCTGGGAAAAGGAAGAGCCAGCAGCACAAATAATGGTTGGTTTTGAAGAAAGCAACAACTCAACTACCCCAGAGAGGCTTCTGGGGATTGCAGCTAGGGAAGGGCTGCTAGTGCTAGCTCTATAGTCTAGAAAGAAAGAAATCTTCACAATAAAGAATAAAAAGGGGCAGAGAGAAAATTACAGTCATGGCTTGTGTTAATTCTCCAGACTGAAGAAATAACTCTCATTCATAGCAAAATGGAAGATGTTGGGGGCAAGGAAAGCTTCTAGGGAAGTCTACCTGCCCTGCTTTGAATAAATTCCAGATTTCACCATTCCATCATGCATCTACCAACTATAGTATCTTCAGAGGACAAAGACATAAGTTTGAATCAAAGCAAGTTGGGAAAGAATTACCATCAGGATGTGATACATATATCTGAAACTTACATTCCAATTTTCCAGCAGTGATTCCACAGACTCTTTTGCCCCATATTTCACATCCCAGATATTTAGCTTTGCCATCACCTCACTGGCAATAGCTGAGCACAGTCCATAGTGGTATTCAAGAAAAGTGCTGCAGTTTGTGGAACGAATATTGCTGAATCTGCAAACAGAAAATAGTTCCAGAAGTTTATTCAAAACCATTGGCTATCCAAGGCATTAATGTATAAGGACTTTATCCTAAAAAATCAGAATTGCATTATGTAAACATTATTTTGTTGTGAGGGGAATAAAGTTTTAAGACAACAACAGTTCACTTTTTTTAAGCAGCAACTATTGAGCAGTCAATGTTGTCTACTCAATGTATGAAAAACCTTAAAAGCCCCAAAAAAAAAAAAAAGGTGCATCTACTATCTGTATGTCAAAGCATCTCAGGTTATGGATACAGATTCACCAGTCATTTTTTAAAATATCCTCCAATAGATATTTGGGGTTGTACAAGCTGTAGATCACCGTGATTTTAAAAGGCAGAAATTAAAATTTAGAGAATCCCCACAACCAGAGAAATTTCTGCATTCAAAATATTCAAGTTTCCTATCCCCAGTGGTTGTTCCCTATCCCCACTAGCAAAGGGCATCTGAAAAAGTCCTGTTAATGAGCTCCACTCTGTACACATAATTAAACATTGATTGGACCAATGAGACATCAGCCTATGCTTAGGTTGAAAATGCTCTTTTTCTGCAAGGCATGGATAAATTATGTGCTTTGTTCACAACAGCACAGCAAGTCAATAGCAGAGTTAGAATACAACATGAAGTAGAGGGAATTTGAGCATCACAACCTTCTTTTCATTTCCTCTAATTTTTCAGGCAAGACTAGTGGCATACTCTTCTCATCTTCATTCTTGAATGACTGAAGGGTGTCCAAGTGAGAATCAAAAGAATCCATCAAGCCCTGGGGAGTACAAGACACAGTAAGCCATTCATTTTGATCCAGAGTATTTCAGCTGGGAATCTCCAAGTCACCTGCCATTAGAGTGAGAGCTATTAAGAACTAGTCAGCACAACACAATCTCCCAGTGTCTGTACTCTTTAAAGTGCAATCAAAGTATTTACTTCATCACCTTCTAAAGTGCATACAAAGTACCACCTGATTTTTCTTATCATTGTGCATCTAGTTCAATAAAAGGAACACAACCCTACACTACTCCTGCTATAGCTTTTTCTGCACTTTCACTATCATCTTTAGGACAAAACACCAGCACTGAAACAGCTTCAGGATATTAAGCTCTTCTTTGCTATTTGTTTGCAAAACCTGTTGAATCAATCTATTGTGTCACCTGCTCCATACTTCATTTGACTGCTCAATAAATTTGTCTAACACCACGCTGACAGGGTATCAAATTTACCATCTGATGGCCAGTATCCCATGACTGGGGAATATTTTACAGGCACCTAACTCCCTACCTAGAAATAAAACATAAAATGTATTGCACAGAAGATAAGCATATTTCTCAATGGTATATAAAAAATATGCTAAAAGTTCATTTCTATGTTCTAAAATTTGCCACAAAGAATGTTAGTGGAAATGGCTAAATCCTGGGACAGCCCTCAATCACAAGAATAGTGCACTGATTTCTAACACTGGATTTTGTAATCTTAACTTTGTATCAGTCAGACAGTTATGAGCATTGGTGGATCACTTCCTAGATCTTAAGAGAAAGTAAAATGTCCATTATAAGGTACCACCTTGGCAATATGATCCCTACACACAAAACATACTAAAAGGGGAAAAAATGCTCATCAGAAGTCGTCCCATCAAGAAAAGTGGATTTGGCAGAAATTAAGCATTAATGGGTTTCTTCTTCTGAAGGAATGTAATGATTTTATCTACACGTTCAATGGGAAAAAAGAAATCCCTTAAGAAATGACATCATGTGCTCTAGCTTATTCTTGAAAATGTTTTAAGTACTTAGGTTAAACAACAAAAATCTTAGATCAAAGGGCTAAAGACTAGCAAAGCTGTTACCAGTTTAAAAGCCATCTCTCGTATCAGGAACTGACTAGCAACAGTACAAAAAAGTGGTGTTATCAAGCCACTTGCAAGAACCTCCACTGCCCATTCTTTCAAATTCTCTTTAATCACAATGTCACAAAACCAGAAAACTGCTTTATAAAAGCCCAAGTAGGGCATCATGATGACCAACCAGGCATCAACACATCTACTCTTTTAGAATTTTCAAACTCAAAAGGATGTTTAAACTATTATCAGTATAAATATTTGAAGGCCAGAATAAGTAATCTGCATGATACCAAGGTATCAAAATACCTATCCTTGCCTTGAATGGGATTCAGCAAATATTTAACTTTAAACAAACAAATTTCTTGAACTATTTAACTTTAAACACATCAACTTCTTGAACTCACTGGAATGTAACCTTGAGCTCAAGTGCTTTTCTGAATAGGTATGCATTAAGCACAGATTTAAAGATAAGGATGCAATTATCCTGTGTTATTACTTAACAACCAAACAAGTTGCAGGAACCACATAAAAAAAAATAGCATAATTTACTCATTCAGATAGTACTCAAATCTAATCTCACCCCAGCAAAGTCAGAAACTTGCCTTATAGACCCATGCAGTTATTTAATTAAACTCATAATTCTTCAAAGGTATGTTCAGAAGAGCTTTTCATCTTCAGAAGACAAACATATGCACACCACTTCCCAAAATGTCAAACAGCAATTCCATAACAAGTGCTTTGCCAGGTCAAACTGAAGCAGAATTTCGTTTGTGATCAGCATACCTTAAATATTACAATTATTTCTCTGAAGACAGACATTGCTTTGAATGGATCCTGCAAATCAGGCAAATCTTCTGCCTGCAGACGTTCCACCTCCTGGAGCCAAGCCTCAATGCTGTCCAGAGGGGAGGGCAACATCTGGTCCAGCTTCACTTTCCACTCGTTAATCTTTAAAGGGAAAACAAGTGGATTAACTCTCTCACTATTATTTTCTTCCCCATCTCCAAAATGCTGATATAAGCTGCATAAGCTGGTGCTCTAGACATCCCAGGAACCCACTCCTGCATGCCTGGCACTGTTCAAGAAAAAGTTTCCAGTGAAGTCAGCTGCCAGTCAGCCCTGTTTACCTGAAAAGCAGGTTTGCTTCCTGCCTGTAACCTCTGCAGCACCACAGACAATTTGGCATTACTGCCCTTTGCTGGTGACCATCCAAAGGCCCAACAACAGGAAAATTTATAGTGAACTAGTTGCAAAAACAGGGGGAGAAACAGACATGAACAGCTTTCTGTCATGGGGCTGAGAGGGTAGCATCTCTTCCAGAAAGAGCAATTCCCAGCATGGCCCTACACATCCCGTTAGAGCCAACACAGCCAACCTCACTGCAAAGCACTGACCAGATCAGTATCTGTGCCACAGGAAGGAATATATCAACACCCTTTTCCCAGCTGCACCACTATCTGAGCCATAATTATGTCCCAAAATAACCTGTAAAGCATAAATAGGCCAAAAACTTTGATTGGAAGAGTGCACAAAGATGAGATGCAGGGCATTTTCCAGGGATGTTTCACAGTCTTGAGGCTCAGGAGGCAGAAGGGTAACACACAGTCACCTTCTGCCTCCTCTTGGGCACTGAACACCACTCAGACTGTCTGGACTTCAGGCTCAGGGTCAAACCTCTTATATCATTCCAAATAAAGCATCATCTCCCCACTTTTCCCAGTGTGAGTTCCTGGGGTAGACTTAGGCTTCTTCATCCATCTACAAGCTCATGCTGGTAACAAGGTGAGTGAGAAATGCCTCTGACCTGAGAGATCACTTTATCCCACTCTTCCCTCATCTGCTGCTGGCCTTCACTCAGCTCAGCTTCACCTCTTTTTGACGACAACACAGGCAGAAAGGGGGTTTTTTCTTGGTTAAATGTTTCCATAAATGACATCATTTCCTAGGGATAAAACAGAAGAGTAATTCACAGAAGCTGTCAGATGGAAGCTCACGGAGCCAAGCACTGCCTTTGAACACACTGGTATGAGTTCCATTAACTTCAAAGGGTGTGCTGCATGCAAAGGCAAGATAGCAAGAGGCAGACTTGTCCCCAGGCAGTAGTTGGGTCTGAAATTATAGGTGCCATTCCCTGAGTCTGTATTTAACATAATGTCAGTGCAGCCAGAACACAGTTTGCCCCTCCCAGCAAGAGAAAGGGAAAATTCCTCTTCTCACAGCCTCTTCTCCCCATGGGCCATTTTATTACAAACTCTGGCTACAATATAAGCCAAAGGAGATTTTGCTCCAGCACAACCTAGAGCCAGCAATTCAGCTACTCCTCCACAATGTTAGCTAGGTAAAACCTACTGTTGTAATTACCACAGAAATGGCAAAGGTAACCCTGTAAAGGCCTACATGCTTGAATCTTGTCCAAGTCTTCAACTACATCAATTAATTAAAACACTACTTTGCTCTTTCCAAAAGGAGCTTGCTCTGCTCAGAAACCAAGCAGAGTATCTCTTTTTCATAACAGAAAGAATTTTATCCTGCCTTTCCTTCAATCATATGAGGGCATTTACTAAATTCACTGACAGATTTCCAATTTTTGTTTAAAAACTTACTTAACACTTCAGTTTAGGCAATGAAGATGAAAAACATTAAATATATTACCAGAAACTGATTCTTTTCACAAGAAGCAGTTAAATATGAAATGCAACTTACTTTGTACTTCTGGTAATAGGTTTCATTCTCTGTTTCCACCAGCAGCTTTGCTAACTTCTTCTCCTGTGCAGCCAACCAGCCCATGGCCTCTCTTACTTTTTCCTGGTAATTAGAGCAGAAAATTTCATTTTTCCATTTTGCATGCATTGTTTTTAGTTTACATTGTGCCATAAAACAACACCCATTGAGCACATGATGAAGTCCATCCAAAGCTATTGAAAAACAGTTCCTGGGGACTCCTGATGAATTTTGAGTCAGGCACTATCACATGGCAAAGCCAAAGTTTTAAATGTGGCACCTGGATATATGAAGATATCAAGAGAAGACCTGACTGCAGTCCTACTGAAAGGAGACTGTCAGTATGGAGACATGTGAATAACCAATTAAACTCTCATAGGAGAATATAGAGAATAGAAAATGTATTCTTCTGGTCAGTGTTACCTGTGAGTGGCAACTTTTGCCCACTTTAAATGTCAGCTACTAAACTTAATGCTGGTTGTTCTGTGCATTTGCAAACCTGTCTGCCTCTCCTCTGATGGTCACACAGACTTCAGAGCACACATGAAGACAGCCAAGCTTGAAAATGTCCTCTGCAATACTTAAATGAAAAACAAAACAACCTGCACAGCAATTCCACCTGTATGATCAATCAAAAATCTGTAACATGGATTTTTTTCTACCACACAGGAACATCAGAAGGTTCAAGCCAATTCAGCCCTGTCAGTAGCACAATCAGAGGATCTAATGTCTGTTACTGGCTCAGGTTATAAACTGGGCAAAGCAAGCACATTGATTTGAAAATGCCTGAGTGATAACCCACATGACATACCTGCATGTCTTCTTCAGACTCAGGCGAATTCTTGGAGTATTGCAAGAACTGAGCCACGTAAGTCATGATTGATTTCTCATCCGGATTCACAATGTCAACATCTACAAGAGCCAATACACCATTTACATAATTATGCAGCCTTCCAGGCCTGATCACATAATTACACACTATGCTAGAGTTATTAAAACACATTACCATAAACATGTTTATTTTGCAACAGCTCACTTAACATGCCATTGACAGAAATTAATATGTAATGAACATTTTTTTCCTTGGGAATATTTTAATAGAACATGATTAACTAATGAAAAAGTTTCTCCCATGAACAGGAAAGTTTCATATCCTTTCTTCTGTGTATTGCTCCTGCAGCTGTTGCCAATTCAAAAATCCTACAGTCCCTAAGTACAGCTGATGCTATCAAACAAACTTCAGGTTTGAGCATTACAGCAAACATCAATATTCCATTTCAAACTTCAGCACAATTGTACTTTTTCCCATGTGAAATTATATTAATCTTACTCATAATAATGAAGATTTTTAAAAAGCTAATCATTTACCTTCAGGCTCCAAAAGCCGTGGGATATTCAGCTCCAGTTCTGCAATTCTGAAAGCCTCCTTCAGGTTTTCTTTATTGCTTCTGGCTTTTGCCTTCTCCAGATCAACCAGACCTGGCCTCAAGGTTTGGATGATGGCTAAAAAAGCCAGTCCATTTCGCCAGCTGGACTTGAAATCAGTGACACTGACAGAGCCATGCCTATCCCAAAAACGAGTGGAAACAAAATGTTAGGACAACTGAAGAAAAAGGCTATAAGCACAAATTTAGAAATAGAATATAAATTCAGTAAAATGGAGTATGAACCAAATCCAAAAACACCTTGCCACTGAACTTCTGCACAAGTCAACACAGCCAGTACTACCAATTTCTACAACAGCATGTTTGTATACTGTTTTTACAAAAATCACTCTATTTCTTTTTGTCTTATATTGCATTCTGATGATAAAGCCTTGCTGATCCAAGGTCCTTCCTAAACATCACCTTTTTGCTCAACATCTATGCATTCTATGGGGTGGACAAGAAACAAGCAAAGCACTGCAGAACATGTATTTGTCTGTAAGGACACCAAGAACTGGCATTTTAGAAAATCTAGATCTTAAAAGTGATGTGTCACTGCAGGAAAAGTATTTCTTTTTCCTCTTATTTAGATAATGTCTTTAAATCATATTCTATTAACAGTGCCTGGACAGTGCTGTGAGGTGCCCAGGCCTGCAGGCCACAGTGAATTCTGGGACAACTTTCCAAAAACAGCCTGTATATTATGAGTATGTTACAGCATGGAAAAGATGTGGGGTTTCAGGTGATCAAATTTAGTCACAAAACAATGGGCCAAGACTTTAAAATTCATTCATTTACCAAAAACCATAGGATTCACTGGTAACAAAATAATTCAGCACAATAACAGTTCAGAAATTATACTGCAAACCAGACAGCAGTATTGCTGAAAAACAGGCAAAAGAAAAAGGAAGATTACATGGACAAAGAGCTGGTTTTGATGTGCCAATTAATCTTCTTCTGATAAAACACAGCTAGAAGGCAAACCTCAGTGCCATTCTCCTGGCAGAAAGTGTCTGATGTGCTGATGAAGACCTTTATCTCCCACTAATAACATGGAATATTAGTAGGATTTTACTAGAACATAAAGCAACCAAAGAGCTGAAGAGAAAGAGCTGACATTACTGTAAAGCATATTTGCAAGATCCTGGAGTGAAGCAGCAGCCCTTGAAGAAAATGTAAATATCTGTATCTGCTCTAGATTGTGTGCTGTGAACAGTCCCACTGAAAGCAGCAGTGCTATCTGTTCATCAAGCATAAGGAAACATTTTGTTAGAATTAGGGACCAGGACCTCCAGGATCAGAATCCTTCTTAGGGATCATGCAATGTTTTGTTAGAAATGCATGAGTTATGGGAGTCATAGAAATCCTACATTTTCCATTTAAAAAAAAAAAATTAAATCCTTGAAACTTTGTGAATCAGTGCCAACCATGAGGATTAAAACAAGCAAATCATGTAAACATTCCACTAGACTTATCACACAGAAGCCCCTAAAAAAGAAAAGCCAAACAACTCAGATTACACTGTTGTATCTAATTAGTAAGATGAGCTTTGCTTTACTCTATTTAAAGGGCTCATGTCAAAACATTTGGGGCCTGATTGATGCTAAAAGTTCTGGTAATCACATGTGAAATTTAAAGGATTTTCTGCTAAGCTGTCACTAAGTAATGTTAAAAAACAGAGAAAAATATCACCACATTTAGAGGAAAGCAGTAATACAGAGCGTAGCATGCTAATTATAAGTCTTGGATGGAACTTACAGTGAACACTGTTCTTTTGCCCACAACAAAAGAGCCTTTGTAGCAGACATCTTCCACCGTTCCTTAATTTTAGCACTTTTCTTAGCTGATCTGCTTGCCTTTGGAGAGGAGTCAACGGCACTTGAACAATCAAGTGAAGGCTGATTGTAAGTACAGGCAAGTGTCCTGGCCAGTGCTTCAATCTGTCAGGGAAGATGGGAGACTTAACGAGGCCTCAGTGAAAGATTACCAAGGCATCGATGGCAGAACACCACAGAGAATCACACAGGACTCAGTCACAGCTCTAACAGTAGCTTCCCTGCCCCCCAAAACCAAATCAAGCTTTTTAATCTGCACAATCTCAACTATTTCAGGCTGAATTCCCATCTTTAGGCAGTTTTTTGGCAGGATGTATTTATCCAAAAACTTCTGTGTTATACTTTGGGTACCAGCAATGGCATCAAGGGACCCTCTCACTTAATTTCTACTCCTACCAGTGACAGCAGCCCACAGCTGCTGTGTTTTCTGCTGTCAAGAGTGACATGTACTAGGCATGGTCAGAGTTTGCCTGCTCACTCAGAGTGCAGGAAAACCTACTTGACAGACCTCAGAGATGTACATTTGCTTCAAGAAGCTTGGTTTAGGTAAAACTGCACAGGCCACGTGCAGCACAAGACTCTTCAGCATCAAAGTACCTCTACCATGAAAAATATGGGCTAAATACTGCTAGAAAACTTTGCTTCTTAGTGCTCTCCTGAGCCCCAGTCACCAGTTCACCCCCAGTGCACCCACATTATTTCACTGCTGGGCTCTCCCTAGAAGCCAGCTTGGCTCCAGCATTCTCTGCAGCCCTACATGATTAAATCAAGGCTCTGTGCTTTCACACCACCCCATAACCTCATGCCATGCAAGATGCACACTCTTATTTATAAGAAACATCACTATGACAGCCTTCATGTTATTGCAGGCACTGGGACTGAAAGAAATAATACAAGAATTGTACATTGTGAGACTGAAAGCACAGTTAGCACTGAGAAGTGGGGCTGCCTCTGAGGGAGATGGATGAGCCACTTCACACTATCTGATCTTTCTGGAGCTTAATCATTACAGACCTTAGACAAGCAAAGTTTAGCTTATTTTTTAACTGGTTACTTAAAAAAAAATCTCAGTAGCTTTCCTTCCTACCATTTGAAGCTAGATGCTGCTCATCACTGCTATGCCTGCATTAGTGCATCTCCTCCTTGAGCTGTCACTTCCACATGTCAGAAAATAATCTTTTCCTTTGCACTAATTCATCTCCTTTGGCAATCACATAAGTCAACACATTTTTGTGCTTTTCCCCTCTACTAAAACTCCTTTACATCACTGAAATACTTACATGAAAATGAAATATAATGGTCCAGATTAGGCCAAGCACAATGGAAGGTTTTCCTTCAATAATGTCAGCTACATGAATATTTATGAGCTTCAGCTAAGGAGGAAAAAAAAAGGGATCATTGTTAGCAAAGAAAATGTTCCACCAGCTAAACTGGCTTTAGTTGTGAATTTTGAAGTTAATACTCACTGATCTGCTCTTTAAAAATGTCAAAGCATTTTCTATATTACTTCTACACTGGAAGGTATTAAATCCTTTTTCCCGTGGCTGCAAAGAAAAAGAACAGGTTATATATTCAACTGTAAAAATTAATTTTATTCTATATTTTTGTAAGGGAAGTCCTGCAAAGGTTCATAAATTACTTTGGATCAACTTACTTCAATGTGTTTCAGAGTCAATGGTATAAAAATAAGTTACTTGAAACTAACTCTGTGACTCCAGAGGGATGATTCATATGGTTGCAATTAGGCATATCCAGAAATCTTTGCTGGATTTGACAAAGGATTGAGGTAATATTTTTATTACTCTCTCTTACCAGATGTTGACCTGAAAGCACTTCCAACAGATCCAGAAGCAAATGTCCTTGCTGTATGTCTGTGTACAGGTCTGAGACAACATAAGGAGGGGTATGCTGCGAGATAAATGTCAATCTTTTGTCATTTTGAATTCAATGCACTACAAAACATCACAGATTACCCTCTTGTTAAATAATGTTTGGCATTCTTTATTTTTTAATTGAGATGGAATAAAACCCCCGCATCTAAACAGCCACATCCTGCTTCTTCTAACCCATTATTATGTTTGTGTCTTATTCCCCCTTGTCCTGCCTCTGTGTTTTGTAAGAGTAATTTTAGGCCTCACTTTCAAGCATTCACATTTTTCAAGGAGGTCTGAGGCAAAAGAAAAAAAATTAGGAAAGCGAAAGCTAAACAAGGCAGTTAATTCATATTTTGAGATCTTAATCAATATTAAGTACAAATGGGAGTGCAGAGCTGCATAGCTAAACTTCTTTTCACCCACATGACACAAACTTATCATGAGCTCAGCAGCTCCTGCTCAAGGAGGGACCAAAATGGGACTTTTTTTTCTTAAATTTTTTTTTTTAACCTGAGCAAGCCAGAGCCCCAGCACATGCTGCAGGAGCTGTTTTCTGAGAGCTTAAAGAGCACCTACACTACTGTGTGGTTTGTCTTAATACCTACCAGTCACTCAGGTCATCTCATTAAACTCATGTTCTTGGATTGCATAATAGAATAACACTTACCTAATCACAGTAAAACCAACTGTAAACTCAGAAACTCGTAAAACCCTGAGACATGTGCCTCAATCCACCACAAGTTTTACCACATGAGTAAGGAAGAGTGACATCTACACACAAACCACCTCATACAAATGTCCTTGGACATGCCCCAGTACAGTGCTGTGGCATTCATTAAAAAAGTGCTTCTCAGGGCTATTTTTTTCATCCAGTGCCTAAAAAAATTTGTACTAATTTTATTTATTCCTAAAAAATTCAGCAATCTCCAAACAGCATTATCTGAATCAAAAAGGCAAAGAGTGTGTCTTGGCAAAAGAATCTCTTACTTACCTTTGCCAATATTGAATTTATCCAACTAGTAAAGGTTTTCTTCTGTGTAAACTCTCGCTGGACTGGGGAAAAAAAAAAAAAAAAGGAAAGCAAAAACAGTTAATGGAAAGAATTATCAGGTTTTATTTCTCTTTCTCAAAAAGACACATGGCATCCATCTCAAACCTAAGGTCCGTTCTTCCAGATATTAGGCTACAATTTAATATCAATTTTTCCCAAGTCTTATTTTACAGAAGATATTTTCTTGCTTGCTGAGTTCATACTTTCAAAGACCTCTACAATCATCAAGCATAACCTACTGGATGCAGAGAATAACTAATGAAGGATTTCTCAGAAGATCAGCAAACACAAAGAGTGGTGTGAATACATAGTTCTACAGAGAAATATGTCTAAAATAGCTCTAAATGTTCCTTCAAAAACTCAGGGCCATCATCAGCACAAGACACATCTTGGAATTCGGGAGAAGCTATGCATTAAGCTGGATGCAGCCTTAAGTTAGGTGATAAATGCACATCTGGAGGTGAAGCCCTACAATGAGAAGTCATTGCGAACTGAAAGGCTGGGCAGAGTTATGAGGCTGTCATGGGGAAATACACCCTCTAACAGTGTCCCTCCCAGTGCTGGGACCTCCTTGGGGTGTGCAGATTATTAATCCAGCCAGAAAGGAGCACACAGGGTGTTAATACAGGCAGGAGGAAGAGGGAAGTGCTTGAACTCAAGCTGCAGCAGAACTCAATGAAATGAAGCTCAAAGCATGAGCTGCTGACACAGAGATCCAGCTTTGTACAAGGTCCCTCACAGTGGCTCAGTGAGCAACTACCAGGAGTTGGGTGGGGAGACAAGGAGTTGGTTAAGGCCATGTTTCAAAAACCAGAGTATTTAAACTGTTTCTCACACCTGCCTGAGAGCAGCAGAGATGGAGAAAAGTCCAGTTCCCCCAGAGGGTGAAGCAGAGGGTAAGCAACAGAATTGGAGCAGAGCAGCTCCCCAGACCCAGCCCTGGCAGGGGCAGTGTTTTACCCATTTCCCAGCCCATGCTCTCTCCCAGAAAACTACTCCATTTCCAAGCCACACCACAAAACTCGTACCTCCCTAGGGGCTGGATGTCTGTACACAGATCTCAGGTGACAGACAGAGGTGCTGGTCCCTGAGATGATGGACTCACATGCCACCAGCAGCCATCCAAAGGCTCGTGAGAGACAGCCTGAACACAAACTGCTTTTTCTCTCTCTTTCCAAGCAGCCTTGACTACAAGCGTTGGGGCTGGCTTCCCGAAAAAGGCTTGCATGGAGAAACAAATCTGGGAGACAGGGTGGGAACAGACCATCCCTTCTGCTTCTGAAGGCATGCTCTTGCTCAAAAGATTAATTGAAGGCAAGCTTAACACTGTAAGTCAAGTGCAAGACTTCTCAGCAATAGATATGTATGTTTTGGTAGGCTGGGCAGGATGAAGGATACCAAAAATACCAAGCCCTCAGGGGAAAATAAAAAAATGTTGACTGTTCTGCCCATGAAAGTGAAAATGCCACTCGCAGAAAAATGTCCCACACTTTACTACATTCTGGGAATTTGCAACCACAAGCGCCAGCCATGGGGTCTTTTCATGATCCAAGAGAGCCCAAAGGAGGTTCTGCGGAGCTTCATCAGCTCATGGAACACAGATGGAACACAGGTTATCACTTGAGGATAACCCAGGCTCCTGCTCCTCACCCCACAGGCCACCTTCTGCCTTGCTGGGCTGGTAAGCAGCAACAAAAACATTTGTGTTACGTGCGTGAAGCACTGCTTTGCATCCTGGAGTGAAGGCATCTTTCAACAGCTCTCCTCTAATCTGCAACACCACCATCCTGTCGGAGCACGAGGCAGTTGGTTTTCCCTGCACGCTGGATTGGTTTAGGATTCTTTCTAAGCATCACAGAGATTTCCCTCAACAGTAAGATAAGGGCGATCTTAAAAAACGCAGTGACAAAATGGGGTTTTGTTTGGAAAACAGAAAGTGAAGTGCAAGCATGACACACAGACCAAACAACGCTGCAACGCCTGCAAGGAGGACAAAAAATAGCACGGAGATACAGCCTTCGTGTTAGCACAGGAGCCAGCCACACCCTTGGGCTGAACACCCTGTGGGAGCCATTCCAATTACCCAACGAGCAATTATTGAGTCGCTGCACTCCATTTTATCCGGCAGGCAAGGCTGGCACTGCTAGCACTTGAACAGGGCTAGAGAGCAAATATTGACTGCTCTGCCTGACGCCAGGGACTCCTGCAGCTGCAGCTCTTGCCAAACACACACTACTGCCACTGAGTGCAAGAGCTTGCATTTGGGGTTGCTTACAGATGGTTAGGATGAGACACTTTGCCTTGTTTTGGTTGGCATCCATATTAAAATGCTTCATTATGCAATAGGGGCCAGATACTGCATTGATTCACATGGGCAGCTCTCAGGTGAATGTCTCACCTGGTGAAAGTACAAGGTGCTTATTTCACTGCACACACCTAAGAGCACCTTAAACCTTCCACAAGCTCCCAAATGCAACCCACTGGGCTGCCTGCCAAACAGCTGCTGCTGCTTCAGCTGCAATGTGCCTTATTCTCCTACCCAAACAAATAATAATAATAGAATCTCCCCCTGAATTAATAACAGAACTCCATGCTTGCCAATATTTCCCCAGCCTGTAGGGCAGCAGTCAGTGTTTCCATGGAGGCCACGCCACACACACTCAGTACAGATGTGCTCCTGGCACAGTTGTATTGCAATTTTCAGGCTGAGTGTGTTTTCCTTCCCAGTTCCCCTCCGACACTGCTGCTGCTCAGAGGCACTAATGATTTAATCAAGCTCTCCAATTCTTATCTCCCCCACGTGGTTAATTAATACGGATTTTTATTTTTATGAGGGTGAATGGATTCTTTGTTAGGCCTTTTTGTAGGAGTCTAACTGACCTTGGTTTTCTCTTGCCCTAGTTTTCAAAACGTCACTGACCTAGAATAAAAAAGCTATAAAAAAACACCCCCAAACCCTGATCATTCCCTTTACTTTGGGTCAAAACTCACTAAGCTAAAAAGTGGATCTGAGAGAATAGAATATGAACCTGGTAATCTGAAAATACCTGAAATCTATCACATTTCATCCTGTGTTAACAACTCTTTAGGGAGGAATAACACATTCAAGCAACGTGTCACGTAGGATAGCCAAAAATCAATACACACTGCTGGACAATGACTGTTTTATTCAGTAATGAGCTACCAACAAGTGGTACAAACCAGGCTGATCATTAAGAGCACAGGGACATGGCAGGGACCACGTGAACTCTCCCAGGAGGGAGAGGAGAGCAGCAGCACTGCCAGCCACTGTTTTACTCTCAGCCTTCCTTTAACAGTGATGCAGAAAAAACAAGACTTAAAATTAGTCTCCTCTCCCCTGCTGGCTTTCTTGCCTCCCTTCCTGAGGTGGGGGAATGGCAGGGAAAGCATCACCTCCTCCTTCGGCAGGGAGCTGGGGGAAGCAAATCATGGCAGAACAGATGTAGCCTGTCCATCCACACTCATCAAAAACCAGTCACAAAACAGCAAAGAGGATTTCTTCTATCACAAGGACTTGTGTATCACTGCCAGTAAATAATTTACAACTGTATGGCTTCTTTCTTTAAAAAAAAAAAAAAAAATTAAGCAATCACTTGAAATTAACGAGCACAAGCCTGCCTGTCATCTTCTCCTCTCTGTTTCACCAGAAGGAATTACCTTTTGTGTATGATATTTTTATAACTTCCTTTCAGCACTGAGGTCAGCTGAGGCTACATCTACAGCAGCAGGCAGGGAGCTCATCAGGAACAGCTCAGGAGAGCTGGGGTTCACAATGTAGAGTATCCACCACATGTGCAGGGACAAAGGTTGTGTTGGGCTAACTGTAACCTCAGTGCCCACAGACAGCCACAGCAACTTCTTTATTTTAGTTTCATCCAAAATAACCATTTCCACACTCCCTGACAGCCCAGCAAAATGAACCAAAGGATGGGTAGCAGGGATAACAGGGAGAGCTCCTTCAAGACAGCACTGCTGGTATGAACTAATACACCAAGCAAGTACATTCTTTAAATGTTTGGAACCATCAGAAGAACCATTAAATACTTGCCAATCCAGGGAGAGAGTGAGCAATTAACCCTGAAGCCCTTTGTATATTCCCTTCCCTTCCACCCAGCAACAGTTTCATGTTCTGCAGACAGGAAAGCAGGGAAAAGAGTTATTTCCAGCATTTATGTTCAGCAACATGGTGTTAAGCAATTAAAAGCAAACACAGAATTTTTTGTAAAGATTGAGAAGTTTATCCAAAGTCCAATGAAAATGAGGAAAATACTTCTACAGGCAGGAATGGGTCTTTTCAAAATCCAAGTGCTACATAAATATTAACTAAATCGCTACTACCACATCAGTGAAGCAAGTGGAAACTTTCTACACTCTTCCTTTCAACCTCCTTTTCCTTTTTAAAGCAAATCGTCCAATTTACCAAAAGTGCTGCTAACTCAGGAAGTGTACTCACATCAAGCTTTGCCCTCCTGACTTTTTCAAGCCCTTTTGCTGCTCTCATTGTCGGGATGCTGAAGCCTCCCTGCTCTGATTCACCACTGTCTTCACTGCCACCACGGCTCATAAAGTGATGTTTAATACTCAGGGGCACAGGCAGGCTGCAGATTAAATTCTTAAAGGTACCAAGTCACATCATTTAGATATCAACATACTTTTAAAGATAAGGGCTTAAGTGGCTTTTCTAACATTTTAAAGAAAATCCACAGTGAAGCACGGATCTGACTGTAGTGGCCTGCAGTGCCCTTTACAGGTACCTTGGGAGCCATCCACTTCTTTGGCATCTTAATTCCAGTTTTTAACCAGTTATGCACCAGATAATGCCTTTAACAAATTGAAATTTACCTGGCAGGGAACACTTTTACGCAACTATACAATCTATTTTTCACATTAGCCATGTGAAGCAGACAAAAATACCCACGACTGAATTTTTTTAAGGCAGTGTCATGTGTCAGTTGCCTCTCCAGTGCCATCAGCCCTGTCACATGCCATGAAGCCCTATAGTTAAGGGAACTGCAGAGCAGCTCCTCACCCCAACAGCATAAACCAGGAATAAACTGCTGTGCAGCTCCTACAGCTTTTCAGTTTGTAAAAGTCACCCTTGTAAAACTGTAATAAACATTTAATGGACTTTATTTTGTCATTCCAGTTAAAGGAAAAAAGTGTAGCTGGAATTAGCAAGTGGCCCCAACAGACGAGACATACAGTTAAAACAAAAGAAAAGCTGGGTGAGAACCAGTAGTCTACCTGACCTCTGGATGAATTAAGAGGGTCTCAAAAAGAAATCTGCCTTTACTCAGAGATGAGTACAATCTACCACAAGCTGCTCAACAAAACTCATCCATACATATCTCTGGTATTTTCAATTTCACTGGAAGAGAAATCATTCATAAAAGATTAGATGTAACTGTGTGAAAATAGTATCATTCATTTTTATCACTAAACTCTCTTCAAAAACAGTTTTCTTCAAAAACTCTCTTCAGCTTTAGCAGCCACATTCCTATATTATCATACTTTGAGTTACATTAATAAACAGTAACATGCACACAAATTAGTAAGTGGAGCCAAAAATTAGGACCCCTGCAGTTAATTAAACAGTGAAAGAATAAGTACATGCCCCAAACTCCAAGAGCTAAAACACACTCTCTTGTGTTTGAATTAGCTCAGCAAGCATGAAAAGGGAAAACAGAGCTCTGCACAGGCTTGGTGGGAAGTGCCACACAGGGTCTTTTACTATCCTAGGGAAGACAGGGGAAGGATTTGTGTATGGGACAGAAAACAGAGGTTGAATGCTCGCACAGGTAAACAGATTTACATTCCAAAAGCAAAAAACAATCCCACTCCAGAGTGCCACAAACCCTGCTGAGCTCCTGCTGCAGCCACCCATCGCGAGCAGCCACGCATTCCCCTCGCTGCAATCCTGCACTGCTGCTCACAGCAATGCATGGCTGCATCTCCAACAGCTCCCAAAGCACTGCCAGGAGGCCTTTCTCTTACCAAGGAGGTGACATGCCTCCTCATCTCAGGTAGCCAAAGGCAATTCTGGATGTTGACTGTGCCTCTTCAACCGACAGAAGGCGAGCAGCAGGCTGGACCCATCTCTGGGGCCAGCCCGTAACGCAGTGATGATGGGAGGGAAACACGGGAGGAGGAGACACAGGACAGGGATCCTGCCTTATTCCGCCCTTGCTCACTGCCAGCCAAGCCCTGAGCTCCTGCCTGCTCCATCCTACACCAAAAGTAACTTTAGTTTCAAAGTTTCTAAGATGGTCCATGGTGCAATGAAGCACCTCCCTGTCAAGCATCCTGTTCACCAAAATGTTTGAAGATTGCCTAGCAGGAAAAATCCTTTCCTTAAGTATTCCCCCACTGGATATACCATTATGGGTCCAGCTCCAGGCTTTCCACCTGCAGTTTTACTGGGCTGTGCAAGGACACAAAGCAATTCTGCAGCTGCTGTATGCTGTGCTGCATCAGAAAACTCTGAGGAAGCAGAGAGGTGCTGAAGGAAAGGGCACAGATAATGTTGATCTTGATCTGATTTAATTTTGTTGCAACATCTGGGACACAGGGAAGGAAAAAAGAAAATAAAAGAAGCCTGCCAGTTCCTGACATCATGCATTTTCATAGCAATTTCCATTTTCTTGGCAGGGAGGGAAGGGGTAACTATTACTCTCATCTGGATGCCTTGAAAACTAGTAAAGGTTAAAGAGCAATACATAAATCTGAAAATATCCATATTATAAGAGTTTATATTCTTGCAGCATTTTACTACAGCCTCATGATTTTGTGACTAGCTTCACCATTTGAAAATGTCTGGAGATGGGAGCATTAAAAAACATATCGCTATCATTTCTTTACCTCTTTTCTTCATGTTTTGCAAGCTTCATTAAGTCTCCTTAAAGTAATTAGTTGACAAGAAAGACACACTGAGAACAAAGTTACATTTTTACCTATTTTCCAGTGAAGTTCTTTATGGCATCTTCCAGGCCAAAGACTATTAAGGAAAGTGAACACACTTCTACCTAAAAACCCACCAACAAGCTTTTACACTATTAACCAACTAGCCATAAATTAACAGGAACACCATAATAATTAGAGCTACTAAATAGTAAACTCTTCACTAATTACTTAAAGGAGATTTTTCTTTCCCTCTTTTTTCCTTTTTTTTCCCAAAAGTGCTGTCCTCGCAGACAACTTAACTTAAATCACAGTAAAACATACCTAAAATAACATACCTACACATGGTAGGGAAGGGGAAAAAAAGGAAAGCCAATGATTTTGTTATATTTTTTAGGCACAAACTTCACAAATTTGTATGACCAAACCAACTGACACATTAAGTTGATCTTGCCCTAATTAGCCAGACAAGATAATACCTCCACTGGCTGCCTTTCAGGAAAAACGGAAGATTGGATCCCATAGAAATAAAAAGTAGATTAAAATACATCTAGACGACATCCAGACAAAATCTCACTCCTGCTTTTTCCTTCTGCACCATTTATGCATGTCTCCTGTTACGCTGTTTATTACACAACGCTGGACATATTCTTTAAAGCTATATCCTAGCAATTTGAAAAGCAGATCATAAATATCACACCTATCTGCAGTCACACAAAATGTAAGCTGCTTTTCTGATAGTTACAAGCAGCTATTCCTTGAATCTGGTATTTCTCCAACACTTCCTGAGGTAGACCTGAAGATTTAAAGCAATCAGTGTCTCTGGCTGCTTCGCACATCTCATCTCAAGATTCCTATTAATGGAAAAACCTGTTTCCTTGAGTGACCCTATTCTTCTTATTTGACCTTTGCTACCACAGATCTGTGGGCAGAGCTGCTAATGGTCCCTATATGTCATGTCAGGGAGAGAGTCCTTGGTGCTTCCTCACAGCTGTATTGCCATTTGCTTGTTTGACCCTGAGCAGACGCTGCAGCGCCACAGCTCTGTACACAGAACGTGTCACTACCATTTGTTGTGTCTTCAATCACTACAAAAAATTGCTCATGTCACTTCTAAGGGACGTCTCTGGATGTTTTACAACAGGCAGGCACAGACAGCTTGAGCACAAGATTTGCAGTGTGCTCATTTCAGCATAATCTAAGAGCTCGATTTATTACAGCAAAGAAATATACAGTCATTTCCATTTTACTTAGCAGGGCTCCTTCAGTGAGATATTGACCAAAAAACTCAACTGTTGTTCAACACAAACACCAACCTGACTTGTCAGAAAAAAAAAAAAAAATTGAAAGTAAAACCCTGTCCTAAAATGGCATATAACTTTAAATCTGCCTTAAAGCTAGAGTGTTTTCCAAATCTGTTTCACAACAACAACAACCACCCCATCCTTTCTACCCAAGGCTGAGTTTGACTGGCACAACAAATGTGTGTCTGACAAGCTGTGTTTAGTGCAAAAGTCAGACTAGCTCCTGTCTGCTAAGAGTTTTTGCATGTTCTCCTGAAAATGCAATACTGAGGCAAAATGGAAGAGAATTCCCCATTAAAGATGCTCAGCTTTAGATCACTATTAACACCCACTCATCAAAACACATGGCTTCAACAACAGTATTAGTGCAAATATGGATCACAGAAGTGACTTGGCAGAATATTCTTTTGCACCATCTGTTTTCAACATATCTGCTCTCAACCAAGCACCATCAAAATTTCACTGCAAGGGAGTTAAAAGGAAATAGCTCTGTGGAAACATGAGTTAGCCCATCCGTTCTAGAATAACCAGGCTCTAAACACATCAAAAGCAAGCTTTTCAGCAGGGCTAGTCCTGCTGCCTGGACTAGACTCCTTGATAGCCACCATGGATATGTTCACAGCACAGCCAACCTTCACAGAAAATTCTTAGAGAAGGAAATTCAACATGTGAGTAAGGAAGACCCAAAAGTTCTGAGAGCCCAGGTCAGATGCACTCATCATCACTTAACTGTCCAGGTAGAAGGCATTAAACTGAAACAATTCAAAATTAGCCACTGAGTGCTTCCTTAACGAGTTGTAACTCATGACAAGTAAAGATGACCCATAAGAAATTTGTTTAGAAGCCACAAAAATTATCCCCACTTGCAGGGGATATAGTAGTTAAAAACATAAAAATGAATAAAATAAAATAAAATAAAATAAAATAAAATAAAATAAAATAAAATAAAATAAAATAAAATAAAATATAAAATAAAATAAAATAGTACTGTAGTCAATAGCTTCATTAAGACAGCTCAATGCAATCACCTAATTGTCAGTAAACTGAAAGCAAGGAAATTAATGAACTTGCCTGTTCTCATGCTGGTGGCTCCTTTGAAAACAGTTTACAGTAACATGTATTCTGAGTAACAAAGCATAAGAACCACTGAGCACATCAGTACCAAAAAAGGCAACAGATGTGAAAATACCCCAAGAAAGTACTACAAGAGCTTATCTTTCATTTTCCTGCTGAAGCCTCTCTCATGAAACACAAACATCTGTAAAGAAGCACAGACATGAACGAACTACACTCACCATAACCCTAGTTTAAACAGGTTTCTCAGAATTCCCTTCCACTTATACACACAGCCACAGATTTTGGACAAAAATCTAAATTAAAAAGGCACAGAAAACTACAGTGACTTACCTTGCAGCGTTAGATGGAGATCATCTATTTCAGAGGAAGCCTGCTCCTCTGTTGATGCAGATGACTGCTGTGATGCCATATTGAATTCTATGGAGATTCTTTAATCAGTTTCCAAACTGAAATTATATATAAAAAAAAGAAGAAAATCAGTACAGTTTTACATAAAAATTGATGATGCTCAATGATGATGCAGCACCGAGATATGTATTTTGTTTTGGTTTTTCTGCCCTTGGTCAGCTATTTCTTTAGTTTATACAGAATAAAGTGACTATTCCTACTCTGGAAACCCAAGCTTTGGTCCTTCAACTCTTTTCTAACAGTGGCCAGCAGCTCCCCACACAATGCAAACCAGGGATCCCAGTGGGTCTTGCCATGAGAACAAAAGCACCAGGATCAGGGCAATTCAAACACCATTGCTTTCTTTGAAAAAGCCAAGGTAACAAAGGCTCACAGTGCCTTCTGCAGACTTTTAGCTGCCAAACCTCATTTTTTTTAAATCCTTGTACCTTTCAGATCTCCCTTCCTGCCTGGATAATTGCTGCAGAACGGAAACAATTCAGGTAGAATCTGCAAAGATTAAGGTGAAATTAAAAAGCGGCAGTTATCATATGAAAATCAACACAACTGCTGTCTCCTCAACCCCCATGAAGGAGTTAGTTTTGCCAACTCCTTCATTTTCCTCTCCCTGGATACCTACCCTATCTCTAATGCCACTTTGGAAAACAATATGTTTTATCTTTCTTTAAAAACTACCAGCGTTCCCTCTTCTGCAGTATTGTTCAATTTGCCACTGTAGGAAGAACTGGATGTTTAAGATAGAGACTAATTTTTTTCAAGAACCCAGAAGTTAAACAAATTAAAAAAGAAATTAAGCTGAAAATTAAATAAGGGCTCACTCTCAAACAACCTTTGCTACCTAAACAACTGTAACCTTTTCACCAGAAGCATTAGGATTTCCACACCATATATTAATAACTCATCCACCAAGTATATGTCAAAATAAAGGGCGTGAATAGATGAGTCAGGAAATATAACATTAAGGAATGCCAGAGAAATTCTTACGTCCATTCCCTTGTGCACATGAATCATGAGGCAGCCTTTGTTCACTCCTCTCCATACTGTTTTTCCTTACACCCTGTCTCCCTCACTGAGCAGAAAGGAGAACATGCATTTCACGAGGAGCTCTTCAATATTTTACTTTCCTCACCCTGAACAAGGTGTGTCCTTGTGCTTTATCCAAGAGCTGCTCTGATGACAGGAATATTGAGTTCCTCACAAGATTTTCTATGGTGCTGGTACCCTGGCATCTGAGCACTTCACAAACATCAATCAATTCACATTAACAGCACCTATGTGAGACATGGGGTTATTGCCCACATTTAGAATCACAGAGTGCTCTGGGCTGGAAGGGAGCATCAGTCCAACCCCCTGCCACAGGACATCACTTAACTGATGACAAGCAAAGGCACAGAGAGAAAAAACCAACAAAAAGTCTCTGGATTCCCAGAGAAATAGATATTAGCTCATACGGCTGAAGCACTGATTCCAACTGCTGCAGTGACTGTGCAGCACTTCTGCAAGTCACCAACAACTTACAGCTGCAACTCAAGGCAGCAGATTCAAGGAAGGGAATTCTAGCTGGGGCAGGTAAAGGTGAGAGCTATCTGAATAATCAAAGAAAAACATAGTTTATGAGAGTTTGGCTTGCTTAGATAGCAAAAATAGGAGGAAAAGGACTACTTTGATCTTTGGCTGGCACAAGAAAATGGTATAAACAAGCCAAGCCTTGAGGTGAGGATGGAAATAATAAGATGTCTAAATTACCCAAGAAAGCCAACAAAATGCTGGGCAGCACAAGCAAGAGCATCAGCAGCAAAGACAGAGAAGTCATCATCCCACTCTGCTCAGCACTTGTCAGGACACCTGGAATACTGGGTGCAGTTTGGGACCACACTGTAGGAAGTATTATGGGGACAGGCTGGAGAGAGAAGAGCACAAAGATCACCAGAAGACTGGGAGGCCTGTGTGGGGAAATGGCTGAGAAAACTGGGGTTGCTGAGCCTTGAGAAATGAAGGCTGAGGGGAGACCTCATTATCACATTCCAGTATTTGAAGGGTGCCCACAGAGAGGATGGAGACTCCCTTTTTACAAGGAGTTCCATGGAAAAAATAAAGGATAGTGGGTACAGGTTACTGCTACAGAGATTTCAATCAGACACAGGAGGAAAAATTTTCACAGAATCACTTATTGGATTAATCTCCCCAGGCAAGTGGTGGATTCCACAACATTGGCACTGTTGTGATTTGACTGGGCAGGATGCTGTGCCACCTTGTCTGGACCATACTTTTAGTGCAGAATCTTGGACCAGCTGGTCCTTGAGGTCCCTTCCAACCTAGAATTCTATAATTCTATGATAAATACTGGGCTCTTGCAGGAACTGAGGATGAGCAAGGGCTGAGCAAGAATCCAGTGCTCGCAGCAATGCTATCCATGCCCAAGGCAAGCCAATCTTTCCTGGAAAACTCCCTCCTTTTTTCTCTCAAGATTAAGCAATACAAACCCAAAGTCTGAAAATGCAAAATGTCAGGCAGCCTTAGTATCTTTTGGGTATTGAGTTTGATTTTTTGATCACCACCTTGAAGGTGATGACAAATGACTCAAGTTGGAAGTATGTAAGTGAACTCCCAAGCAGTGTAAACATACATATCTGTTCAGCTTCAAAGCATCCAAAATTGAGATGATGACACAGGCAGAGCCAATTCATGTTCAACCAACTTGCATGATGCTGAAGTCACTGGGACCACAGTCCAGAGAAAGGGAGCAGGATTTGGCATTAAAATTCCATTATAATAACAACAGGAAAGTATGCAAGAGCCATAAACAACTCTGATGGGCATTTCATAAACAACACAAAATATATTTTTAAGCTCTCTGTGACTGTTCCTCCCCTGTCCCCAGCCCTTGCCAGCTATAGCAACAACTCAGCACGTAGTGTCTCCTTTTATGTGCTTGTATTCCACTTCATGTGATGGGACCCCAATCTCAGTTCAGATCTCTAAGCAATAAAGTAGTTAAAGCTAATAAAACTTCCAGGATTTCAAAGCAGAAAATATATTAAGCTCTAAAGCATGAAGAAACTTTAATTAAGTTACTTAATTTAATAATTAATTAAATTACAGCACATGATCATAGAACATGTATAAATGAAGAAAAGCATATGCTCTTATTTTCTTTTAAAGTCAATTTATGGCCTTCCTCACCAAAGGATGGGAAATTTCAAACTTTTTTCTTTAAACACAGACATCCACTCAACGAATCACAGTGCAGGTTATGAAGACACAAAGCGAATACCAGGTAAATTTATGTTAAAGCTTTCATGTCCCTCAATTCCCCATCCAACACAGAAGATGCATTTTGCCCTGCCCCAGCTGTGCTGAAGTCTCCACAGCTGCTCTGAAGGGGAGACACAAACACACTCTTGGAGGACATACCTGCAAGGATTAGTCTTCTTTAAAAGTACAAGGTACAGATTATCTCAGAAGGGATTATACAGGGACAATATGCAACCCACTTTGTCCTCCTCCCTGCCCCAAATTTCATTCAAATACGGCATATCGACTGTAACTGTATCATTGCAGCCTCTGAAGAGTCTAAAACCATCGAGCTCTGAAGAGTCCAAAACCACCAACCAGCAATGGTTTTCATAGGCAGTAGGAAGGATCATCTTTTCTATTTCATATTTAAGTCAGTTACTCTGTTTCATAACAACTCAATGAACTGCAGAGCTAAACCAATCCCTTCCCCTCCATGAAATGCTGCACAACCAGGAAAATACATACCCACAGTGTTGAAAATAAATCAAATGCTTTCAAATGACACTTTTTCAGTGGCAATAAAACCAAAGGTGAAGGGAATGACCTTGTCTTTCCCTCTCTCTGGAGAGTCTAGCATTAATGTAGCAAACCATTAACTGCTTACACCTTGGGACAGCCTGTGAAGTATCACAGAGTCAAAGAGACAATTCCAGGAACACTGGGACCTTATTTCCAGTGGATCCGTTTCCTGTGAATGTGAATTGCACCAGAGCTCTTGTGCAAGCTCATGTTTTCTTCAGCACAAGGTAAGTCATACAAGAAAGGTGCATTAGCAATGTCCTCCTCAAGAGGAAAAGTTTTCCATGGTGTTCTCCAAAGGAGTAAATTCTTGGCCACTGAGGCTCAATCTGCAGCTCAATTGGTTCAACCATCAACAAAAGCTTTCCCCACGACAAGCACACTCCTAGGACTCCTTCTTCCCATACCTCTCCAGCTATTTCCACAAAGGGAACCTAAAAATATTGGTGGAAATTATATCAGCACACTAATATCACATGAGTTCTACTTGAATTTGCCTTCCTTTACCGAGCTCAGCTGAAATTAGCCAGCAGATTGCAGAAAATCCTGGGCATTAGCATACAAACATAGGCACATTGATAAGAGAGAAACCTAAGCACAAGTAGCAGACTGCAAATCTCAAGGAACTAACCTGAAAATAATCATACCCAGGCTTTGCATTCCATTATCATAAGAATAGACAACACTGATTTAAATACCTTGTCTCCAGTGAGGCTTAAGTCCTAATGAGACCTAAGAGATGCTCTTCTTAAGCAGGGTCTTTATAAGGACATTCTTGTCTCAGAGGAAAGGGGGGAAAAAGTTTCAGATGGATTTAGAGGATTCATTAGAAAGGATTTCACAGCCTTAACATTAGTTCAGATCAGGGTGGTTTGCAAACCTTGGCTTTCAGCTGTTCCATGTACTGCAGATGGTAGGATTTCATGGCATGAAAAAGGCAGCAGTCACACAGCATACTCCTTACAGTGAAACCACTGCCACCTTCAAAACAATGCATCTAACTACAGCTCAAACAGGAAATGGGTATTTCATTAATTAATTTAAGGCTACCTCTACAAAGCAGCTGTGCACAGGATTCAGGAAGCAAGGTAAACTAGTCGGTGTGACTTCCACAGTGTCCCAGGTAAGAGCATTTTTAGGCACAGAGTTCACAGCTAACCTGTGCATGTCCCTGCACAGATGTACCCTCACGGCCCTCCCCAGGAGCCAATCTTGAAAAATCATATGCCATGAAATTAGCTCAGTTTTGCACTCCTTAAAGCTGAAAGCAGCAGATACCTTACAAACAAGCCCAGCTAGAGGCAGCCAAATATTATAACCCACTGTTAGTAAATCCCTGCTTCATTGGTTTTTGGCAGATCCATGCCCCATACTTTCCCAATTATGTTGGCTACATGCTTTCCACTGGTGTTGCAATAGGAACAGCAGACATCTTTTCATGGCATCTCCAACCGCTTGTTTTTACTTTTCCTCCTTTGAAGTGCCACTGATTATTTATGACCCACTCAGGGACTCAAAGACCTGCCCTCCATAGAGGCCTCTCCATGTAAACTGAAGTCTGTTCCTAGCAACAGATTATTATTACTCATGCACTGAGCCAAGCCAACGGCATGAACAGAAACGGCAGATTTTTATCTTTCGTGAGCCAATGCAAAGGAAGTAGAGCTTCACAGTGCTGACCAACTGAAGACCCTTTCCTTTTTGGCTATTAACAAAGATCTGTGTTTATTTTACATTCAGAAAGAAGCAACATTCAGAGGTGCAAGTCTTGAGCCTTGCTAAGTGCTACTGAGCCACCTTCTTTTGGTAAACTCTCTTCCTGTAAGTCTCTTTAGAGCCTCCCTAAAGGTCAATTGTTGGCATCCAAATCATGACCCCATGACCAAAATAATTAGCACATGAAACCCCCTACATCAAGTTGGTTTGGTTTTTGCTTTTTTATAATATTTTCTTTTCCCATCACTTCTGATATATTCACACCTCTGTTAAACCTGAGAACTTCACACAGCACTTCACTTTGATCCTCCTGCTCTCTCCTCAACACTTCCCTTACAATGGTTCCACCATTTTTTCACCCAGCAGTGGGGAAAAAGGTCTGTTTAAAGCATGCATTTTCTAATATCTTTGCATTTAAACACTTTCTAAAAAATTGTACTCCAGACTAAAGTTCATCCCTTCCACATTTAAAGTGGTTGCCAACATCGCTCTTCTGGGCCATCTCAGATTGTATCATGTTCCCAGCTGGAATGTGATCACACAGCAAACCTGCTGATCCCCTTCCCTTCAAAGCCAGATCCTCAGGAGGCAAACATCAAGACAGCACCATTGACAGATCCACCTTGACTTCCCCTCCTGAGGAACTGACAACTTATCTCTGTCTGGCCAAAAAAAAAATTATTTGTCATCATCCAGTATGCAATAAGGACATATTCTCTGTTTTTCCCTAGAGGAAGAAAAATGCTTCCATTAGGTTTCCATCCCTTTGAAGGTGATACAGAAAAGAGGCTATAGCCTTCTGATCCTACATAACACCCAATAGCAGCCAGATGGGTATCAACCAGTCTTTTAATAAGTGGTATTAGTGCATGTGGCATCAGAGAGACCCTGCCCTGCCTGGGATGAAGTTGAAACAAGACTGGCCTTGGGTATTCCTGTGCTATCCGTAGCTGGAGATGAAGGAATGAAAAAGAGAAAAGCTTGGAAAAGACTGAACTACTCTGCTCAGGTAGAACCAAGCCAAGAGAGCGTTAGATAGATCTGCAAGACACCAAGCCCAGAGAACATAAGATCTTCAAGAGATTCAGAGATGGACACAAAGCTGTACCCCACTGCCACAGAAATAGTCTTGTCTCATGACCTGATGCTCTGGAACCAAATGAACAAGTAAGGACTCCTCCAAAGGAGAGCTGTAGCACCAAGGCAGCTCTTACAAGTTTATTTATGACAAGCAGCAGCAGTACATTTTTGTTATCCAGGGACTTCCCAGTGATCTATTTATAGTTTTTGAAAACCAGCCAGGACAAGCATATGAGTATACAAAAGCTACGCCATTTTTAAGGCCAGCAAATGTTGCTGGTTTGTCTTTGATTTACACATCAGTAACACTTCCTGTTACAGAGGCACAATGGATCTTCTCATTGCGTTAATCAATTTAAAAACACAGTTAGGAAAGTGTCTTTCTTGACTTTTTCTTTTTTTTGGGGGGTGGTAATATATCAGTCATCCTGGTACAACTACACAGTTTGAAAATGGCACTAACTCCATCCTGATGTTAACACACACACAGAGAAATGCTTTTATTAACAGAGCTCGGAACCCCCCCCCCCCCCCCCCCCCCCCCCCCCCCTGGGGGGGGGGGGGGGGGGGGGGGGGGGGTTTTTCCCCCCACCTTTTTGGAATAATTTTCCATTTAATGGAGCCGGTGCCCCCTTTTCATCGTCCCCCTGGCAAGCCTGCAAAACATAAAAGTAAGCCCTGTTCACACAGTCACAAATGCTGACCCATGGAGGTTCACGATGCAATTACTTGTCCTCAGAATAAGAGCCTATCTCACATTTATCTGTTCTTAAGTGGGAAGGCAGTGCCAAAGCACACTCACTAAAATTGCAGAAACAATTCAGTTTTCAACTGGTTCCCAAGATTTTCCATATTGTTAATAAGCACAAGAACTGCTCAGGATTCAAAATCACAGCTGTTAATGTAAAAAAGAGAAGTGCTGAATGCCCAGAGGCTCAGGAAGCTGATGCCATACACCTCAATCACCCCAGGGCCTACTGCTATGCAGGAAAACACCATGGTGACTTCATGCCTCCATCAAACCCAAGGGCTTGGGTGACAATTCAGTCTCCAAAACACAAAGCCCGTGAGCACACCCCAGCCCAAATCTACCTGGGCAATGCCCAGAAGCCTCCAATTACATTCAAAAAGCCCTGTGGTTTACACGGCATGCCACCATGAGGCCAGAATGGAAAAGCTGTTCCAGAGCAGGGGTTGGTCGTGCTTCCCCACCAGCCAGCACAGCCCCAAGGCCACTTCCCGCAGATAATGGGGCTGTGGGGAAGGGTTATCACAAAAACAACATGAGAAACACGGGCTGGCTCCAGATCCACGCTGTACCTGGGAACTGCATCCAGCGCACAAACACGGCCTCCTCCTACGCGCTGGGTTAACTAGGAAAGCAGGCAGCAAGCTGACAATCGCTGTCATTTCACTCCCACAAGCCTTTCTCCCTTTTCCCATGAGACAGCCCTACCTGGCCACTTGCCCTGGCTACCTGGGCTCAGGCTGTAGCCAGGCCCAGCACGGAGAAGCCACTCTCTGCCTGAGCTCCTGTGGAAAGGGGACAGCGTGGCTGGGCAGTGCCGCAGGGCGCAGACAGACCTCTGACCTTTGGCCGAGCAGTTCCCAGCGCCAGAGCAGTCACAGCTCAGCTCAGCCCCTCCTGGCCTTCCTGGCCCCGAGTCAGGCTGTACAGTTGGGAAGGGAAGCAAAGGGGGTGGGAATTGTCTGCAGTCAGAGGGAGTTTAGCTCTCACGCCTGAGCGGAACAAACTGGCGGCACTGCCGACATTAACCAAGCAAGAAGCATTGCAACAGGTTGTTGTTTAAAAGTGTTTCTTTCCCTCCCTTGGATTGCAAGTAAAAGTCACTATTTTAATACAAACTCACAGCCACGCTGGAACCACTTTACATGGTAAAGGTATTTAAAATAGCAATATATATAACAACTACACCTGCTTGGTATTAATGGCATGACGTTAATAAGAAACAGGCTCCTAGTAATATTCTGCGTTGAAGGAACACAAATGTTTCCTTCCCACTGCCTTCCCAATTCCCTTTTTCACCAAATAAAGGAAACAGTCAGATGGTTAACAAACATATTATTCTGTTGAGTGAAGCTCACCAAAGCAATAATAGGCCTGGAGTTTCTAAATTAAACCATTAGACTGTTCAGAAAGATCTTCCTGAAGAGCAGTAATCTGTTCTTTCAGGAAGTTAGGAAAAGAGAAAGCCACTAGGGATAGTGGCAATCTGAACGCAGGAGTTTCCACTAAAGCAGGAACTTGTGACTGAGCAGAATCCCTGGAAGCAGCAGAGCAATGTTTGCACAACAGACCTCGCAGACAGAGCCATTGACGGTGCCGGGAAAGGGGAGGAAAGTGAACTGCACTGTGGGTTTGGGAGCCAAAAGAGAAAGGGCATGTCTCAAGCTAAACCTATCTGCTTTGGCAGTATTCCTGCAAAGATCACAAACTCGTTGTGATCACTAAATATAGCAGAGAAAAGGAATCTACTGCAAGCAGCTCTCTCCAGCAGTACTCGCTGTTTTACGCAGGCAGAAGGAAAACACAAAAGAGAGATTTGTCAAGCAACTGGCAAATGAAGCTTGCCAAATTTGAAGGGCAAATTACAATTTAAATGATAGGTCCTAGCCTGGCAGCTGAGAATTCATCAGCTTCTCTCTCAAGCATGTCCAGTCGAGGCTACAGCAATGCAAACTACTTCTCTTCCACAGCACACCTCTGCTCTGACTTGGAGGGGCTGCCTCTCCAAAGAACTAGTTTTTCATGTCCCTATAATTCTTCCAGCTGAAAATTCCCTTCAAAGTGCTGTTTCAGGGTCTTGTTTGTTTATTTTACGCCTTCTGCCCCACGTACTCCAAGGTCTGTGGGCAGAGCAGCCTTTCTACAAGCACAGCCTGCAAGGTCGCATGCCTGTGCTGGTTCTGCTCATATGAAAGGGGCCCTCGACGGTGGCATCTCCCACACTGACAGTGCAGGACCTTTTTCTTCACTAAGAAAAGCACTTTCCTTTACCACTTAAGACAAATAAAATATCTTTCTCCTTGCTTTCAAAGAATTAGCTGCTTTAGGGGAAAGAACAAAAAACCCCATAAACCTAAATCTCTGATTTATAGCATCATTTCAAGCATGTGGAGTAACTTTTTGTGTGCAATGAAAACCAGGCCAAACACTGTTATTCCTGCCAGTGCTGATGCCAGAGAGGACCAAACAGCCAAAGGGCTCATAGAGAACCCAGGAGAAAGAGCTTGGTGTCGCACAGGTACCTAGTATAATAAACTGTTCTTGCTATGTAGAATAACAAAATAAAATATAGGTGTAACTGCAAAGCCAAGTACTCCAAATTAGAAATAGCTCAGATTAAAGAATGCCTTACTTATATCCTGCACTCCACTTCTGCACACTCTGGATGACACAGTCTTCCCATCCAAGTCTGCGTCACGGGGTGTCCAGGCTGCTTTCTCCAGGAATCAGGATCTCTTACAACGAAGACAAACTAGGACAGTTGCCCGTGAGCCCTGTGCATCTCCCTTGCTGAAAGGCACCAGCATTACTAACACAGAAGTTACTTATAGACAAGTCCAGTCAAGCAACAGAGCCTGTGTTGCGTAAGCAGAGCTGCTGCACCATCCTGTCCCAGACCAGGCAGCACGGCCGGGGCCAAGCAGGTGAGGTAAGACATGAGCCAAGCCCAGCCGAGCCAACTCCAGCCCACCGAGGCGTGTTTCTGTACAGTTTTTAGGGACACACCTCTCAGAGTCACCATCCAGAACGAAACCCCAGCAGGGAGACGGCGTGTGATCACCAACACAAACCCTAGGAACAGGATATGCTTCAATTTCCTCGCAATCCACACATTGGCTCTCGGTACAGTGAGTTCCTGCACTGGCTTCTTGCAGAATTTTTGCAAGGAAAAACACAGAGTCCCCTGCAAGCTTTGCAAAGGTGATGCCTTCGCTCATCAGTATTACCTGTAAAGCCATTCCAAGGCTACCCACACTAGCAGGAAGGCACAACTGCTCTGCAGGGACACTAAATTGCACAGATATCCACTTCCACCTATGTAGAGACTCCTGAGGTGGCTTGGACATGTAATTGGGACGAAAATCCAGACCTTTCACTTCTCCAAAATAAAGCCGGTTCTGCTCCTGATTCCCTCTTACAGTAACAAGCTCTGCTTTCTCCATCCCAGGGGTATTTCATCACCAACATTCCACCCAGTTTTGCATCACAAACAACACTGCAAACAGTTTATCATACACTCTTTTTCTTTAAAAAAAAAACCAACAAACCCACAAACAACATTAAATCTGTCAGCCTGCTAACTGTGAAACCACTTGTTACAGTCTGAGCAGTTGATGAAGCAGGATGACAATGCCAGGAAATACCTGGAATTGATCTTCAAAGTTTATTTTTGGAGACTGGCCTTTCTCCCAGCTCTTATTTAATAATTTGCTCTTTCCCTCCTCTCCCCAGTTGGTCTCTCTGGGATCAAATTGCAATCTGTTTCACCTCCTAGAGTTCACCCACAGATCCCCTAAGAGGAACTTTAAGAATTAAATCCTGGCTCAGACAACACGTTCTTTCTATTTCATGGCTATCATATTCTTTCTCATGTATCAAGAAAGATAGAATAGTCTGGTATTTGTCTGGGATCAGACGTGCACAGGATCCATTTAACACTCAGTACCTGCCTGTGTTTCATATCTCTGCTACACAACCAAATTCCTTCAGCAGTCTCTCCCTCAACATTTAGCTCATTTAGCAAAAGAAGTCTTTCTTCTGTGAACTAGTTCTCCACACAAGAGGAATTTTATCCTTTGTCTACCTGGTTTACCTGCACAGACAGGCATTTTCTAGGAGAGCTGGTGATTGTTTTTCCAGACTGATAAATAACACAATGGTGGCAGCAACACCTCAGAGGTGACCAGGGCGGGGCTCCCTGGATGTCTCCAGAACTTCCTGAGGTTTGCATTATTGCACAGATTGGATGTGTCTGTTTAAAGAGTTTCCACACATCACTCCACCACCAAAAAATAACCCCGGGTGCTGTCCTGGGCCACCACAAGATTGATCTGTTGCACATTTACCCCAAGGTTTAGCTGCCTGTGACAGAGAGCACATCCACAGTCACTCACAGCAGCCTCGTGGGTGCACAATAATTCAGCACTGTGCCTGAACTGTGAATTTTTACATGAGAAACAACAGGGAAAGGAGGATAAACCTACATAATTTTGCAAAAGGTTTTCAGCCAAAGGAAGTCAGTACCTACCGGGTGCTGTTCACCACTGAGAGCCAGTGCCAGTCTCGCCCCAGGAGTGCAGCAGATTGCAAGGCAGATGCAAGGAGCTTGGGCAGGGGAAGGAGAACACCCCTGGGAGCCCACAGTGTCCTCATTGCTTCCACCTCTGCCACTAACCTGATGTGCGACCTTGAAACGCCACTCTGCAAATCCCCTTCGGCCTCTTATTTACAGCAGATTGCCAGGTCCAGCCTGAAGCTCGTCTGAGTCCAGGGACTGTCCAGAGGAGGATGGATTTGGACTGGACATTGCTGTCTGCTTCCCGGTCTCAGGTACAGCCAAATACCTTACACTGCACAACCAACACCGAGTGTGGTGGAAATGAGGACACTCAGAGGCCTCCTAGATGCTCTGCTGGGACATGAGACACTTTGGCAGAGATTCAGCTCTCCTGACACTAAAAAGCCACCAGAGCAATACCTCTGTAAGTGCTCATTGTTTGAGCTCAGCAGAAACAATGGAGAGGAACAGGCGCTTTTAGGGCAGTTTGTCCAATGTATTTTTAGATGTCCAACTCAGTGTGGATGAATCATGGCTCAAAAGTATTTGCACCTCTCCACTGACTATGAAAGGAGTCTGGACAACTGTCTCTCATGCAGATAGTTATGTTATATAGTTTGGCAAGATGAATTGTGCCCTTTTAAGATGGGGGAAAGGAAGGAAGCAAAGCAGCACCCCACCTTGAGTTACATTGAAGTGAGAACACCCTCCAAGGGCTCTGTGCTTCCCACCCCAGGTGGGTAACTAGATTAGACACTACCACCTCCACCCCTGGGCTTGGCTTTGCTAGAAGAATTTCATTCAGTCATTGAACTTGAATATTTCACCAAATATTCCAGCAAGCAGAGCTGCACATTGCTCACGATACAAGAGCCTCCAAGACGCTGGATGTGCTTCTTGTGAGGCAGCTTTCATTCCTTTCCCTGCACCATTTAGGTGGTTATTAACAACACAAGCCCACACAACACAGAGGTCCCTAATGGAAATTGAACAGAACCCATTTCTGAAGTGTCTTTACAACCACTTCATGGGTGGATGTACACAGGCTGTGTGTCACAGACCAAGGGGTGTCCAGTTTATTCATTCCCCTCTCTGCCTCACCCTTTTCCTCCAGCATTCACCAACTTCTGGTCTTTCTTCTGGCAACCAACAAGTCAGAAGACTCAGAAAGCAGAACTTTTTCCTGCAAGCCCCACATTTCTGCCTCCTCCCTACACTTCCATGAAAGTAATTACAAGTGTTTTGTTTTCCATCTTAATTTCATTTCCTTTGATAGAACTTGCAGCCTGAGTCTTCATGTTCAGATAACTAATGCCATTCTTTTCTCCTCCTCCTCATGGTCACAGACAATATTGCTTGTGCCAGGGTCAGCAGTTCCTTAAAAACCTCTCGAGCCAATCTGTGCAGCTGCATTGTGCAGGGAGTTATCAGCAGGCTGCAGGAAGGTTAGAAAGCAAACATGCCTCCCTGCGAGACAGAAGTTATGCCCGGAGTCAACGCTCTGTCCCATTTCCCCTCCTGTGGGGAGATAACAGCCTGCTCTGCACCAGCCCTTTCTCCCACAGAGCTTTCTGCTGGGCCCAGAGCTGGGCTAAAGAGAAGTTTTATCCCCAGTCCCTCTTCTGTCCCTGTCCTGGTCCCTCTGCATCTCCACAGAAGCAGCTTGTTCCATCTCCTGCTGTGAATACTGTGATTTAGGTGATCTACAGAGGCTGTCTTCTTCGTACCCTCACCAACACCAGGATTTGTGTGTGATCCATGAAGGTAGCAGGAAGGTGGCCAGTATTCAGCAACACTATTTAGTCTTCCCATTTCCACTGTGCAATCCTTTTGCAAAGAAAGTGATCCAAACATGAGGGGGTTTTTCCCCTCTCAGCATTATCCCAGGCCAAAGTACATTCATCCTGCACAGTGACTACTTGCTACTGGCACCCTTCATGCTCTGTAGGATGCAAATCAGTCCAGGAAGGGTAAGGCAGTCAAATCCATTGCCTACGGGGTAACACACACTACATTTTTTGATTCATAGTCCAGTAGTATGTAGGTTCTGCAGGTATAATCTCCTGCTCCTCCTGCAGGAACTGCATGTTGGCATGGAGAGAGCGGAGTGACCATTGCCTGTCCCTTAACATGGGTATACCATTTGTACTCCCATATATTTATGCTCCTGACCTATTCATCCACACCAGCTGAAGTAAAAAATTCCCCCTGACCTGGGTGATCCCTTCCTCCAGGGAGGACAAATGGCAAAAATCAGATCAACCTGATCTGCCAGAGTCTACATAGCCACCTCTGCCTCAGTTACAGGAGGCCCCCACCTGAACTGTCCAGGGATGAAACTCAAGCAAGGAAAGATTAGGTGAGAGGTGTATGAAATGTCACCTTCCCTTTAATCACAGCTTATGGATCCATCCCAAAGTGTTACTCATACACTGCTCCACACTCCACATTGCGTATAATCCCACTGCCTAATCCAACTACTTGTTCCAACAGGCACGTTGCTAGGAGTGGGTCCTTGCCACCACTGCCAGCATTCCTTCAAGACCACGTTCTCTCCCACATCCAGAAGTACCATGACAGCTTAGAAAAACCTGCAGGAAAAGTAGGGCAAGCGTGGTGCTCACACAGCTCATCCCTTCAACAGGACACAGCCCATGGCCATCCCCTCCCACGCTGCCAGATCGTGTTGGGGAAACACTTCAGTTGTGGTAAGCAACAGATAAGCATCTCTGCACTGACACAGAAAAAGCATCTCAGCTGGTAGACTTTTAAAACCGGTATTTATTGTGCCTCAGGGAAGAAAATTAATTGTCTAAATGGGCTGAAAGGCACAGCTTCACTAGGAAGATCTTGGATTGTCTCTTCGCGTCTTTCGGCACAAACCCGGCCATTGAGAGCCCAGATCTAAAACAGAGCTGCAGTTGCTAAGAAAACAGCGCTGCAAACAGATGTCAGGAGATGATTCATGGAGTAAGGGCATATCCCTGTACTACAGATAAACCAAAATGAATGAGGCTCTTTATACCTGATCTCCCAAGCTGGGCTTCTTCATGCCCGCTTTGGGACTTTTTCTTTAGTTCCTTTCTATATTCACATCTCAAGGAAACTGAACAGAGCTGATCTCACTGCTCATGGAATAATGACTAGTAAAGTAAAGGGGTTTTACAATGTGCATCATGAACTCAGTAAATGGGCTAAACTGTAGCCCATTTTTCCCCTGAAACAAAGCAATTTTCTCCCAAAACATGAAGAAACCTTTCCCAGAAACATATCACACAGAGTAACATAAAGCACACAAATAAAAACTGCAAAGGAACAAACAGTAACTGATTGGGAGTTTTTCCTTACTTTCTCTTTCACCATAAAATTTAAAATTAGCAGCTAGGGAGATAAAGCATTTTCAAGCTATTAGATCATTAGCCAGCAATGTATGCCACTCCTTGAATTGCTTCATTGTGTCTGCGCTTAAAATCTTTGACTGACAAATAAATAAAAAAATGGCTGGCACACTACAGGACTGGTCAAGTGCTACTGACACCAACAAAGTTCTCAGTTACTGTAATGAACTTTTAGTCAGATTTCATAGGAGAAAGATTAGGCCCTTTCTTAGAATATCCACAATCATATAACATTCTGAGTTGGAAAGAACCCCCAAGGAGCATCAACATACAATTCCTTTGCCCCTCTTAAACTACCATGCTCCTATTATGCACTGTATGATATCAGCAGCACTTAAGATAGAGTTTCCTGAGGGTATTTGTAAGGAACTACTTAAATAAAGGAGCTTTAATACATGTTTCTATCGCCAACTTGGGTAAAAAAGCAATTATCATTCATTACCATTCATTAGGAAGATAGGAAGAACGAACATTAAATTAAACACTTCTGAATAAGTGTTTGTACAGCATTTCACATGAGGGGACCCCAAACATTGCCACTGTCACACATCAGTACAGGTGATGTTATTGTGGTCACTGCTGGTTTTTCACCTCCAAACTCCAGTGTCACTGCCCCTCGCTCTCTCTTCAACTCATCCCCCCTACCCCTGCCTGCAGACACCAGGGCTTCCTCTCCCCTGCCACCTCCTGCTCACTCCACACCACCCCTTCCTCTCTTGCTATGACACGCTGCCTTCTTGGAAATCAATTATTTAGGCTGCCCTGATTTCAGCGTGAGGTGGCTGTGTGTGGATACTGTTATTGTGAGCAGAGTTAACAGTTGCCACCGTGCTCCTTCTCAGAGCCATAAAGTCACCCCAGAAGTGGCTGAAGACCATGACACAGCTAAGCAGGCGCCAGCAGCCGCGTGTGTCCCTTCTGCAGGAATTGCATTTCACACAGAGATGTAAACAGACGTGCCCGCCAAACTACAGCTCTGTTCACTGGGCCAACAGTCACAACAAGGAGCCAAGACCCTGCTCGTGGCACTTACGTCTTTGTGTGTCTGTCCCGAGATGGGAGATCACCCTGCAAGCTGAGAGGGAGGAAAACACAGGACCGACAGAAAGAGTGGGAGAGGACAGGCAGGACAAGGCACTCTGAAAGAGCAGAGCAGAGGCACGAGGAGCACACAGTCACAGACATGACAAAGGCTGCGAGAAACTCTAACAAAAAACTTGCTCGAAGTTTTCTCTCTGTAGATTCTGAGTAACTTGAGGAGGGTGCACCTGCTCTACTTCCTGATGCCTCCAGCAGCTCCCAGGAGAAACAGAGAAGAAGAATGATTCAGTTTTGGAGTGGGATAGGACAGAGCCCACGTTTAGTTGTGGAGGCGAAAGGAGGACAAGGAATCTTCCCTTAAATCCACACACACAGAGCACCTGACACTAAGTTAACACCAAGGTACAGACAGGGAGCCCCACGTGCGGCATCCCACGGGCTGGAATCACACAGATCCGTAACAACTGCTCCCAGAGGAAACAAGCGGCTGCAGGAGCCCTGGAAAGATGGGAGGAAGGGAGGGAAAGCAGGAGGGAGGCTGGTAGCGAGGCGGGAAAGAGAAAGGAGCCCATGTGCAGCGGGACGCACAGAGCGCGCCAGCCCTCAGCGGGCAGCGCTTCTCCCAGGGCAGCAGCGCCGGCAATGAAACAGCGCGGGGAGGATGCCGCTGCCTCCCGCGGCCCTCCCACAAAAGCAGTCGCTCCTTTTCCCGAAAACTTCGCCTGAGTAAGTTTGCACCATCAGTTCCCAAACACACAGCGCGAGAGATACGGACGTCCCCAGCGGTACCCACGGCTCCCCGGGCAGCGCCGGTCACCTGCCCGCACCCCCTGCGCGCTCCCCCGGCCGGGACAGGCCGGCCCCGGGACAAGCCGGCTCCGGCCGGAGCTCCTCCGGCAGCACGGCCCCCGCTCGGGGAGGGCAGGGCAGGACCGCGGGGGAGGGAGCTCAACCCAAGCTCGCTCCGATCTCGCTCCCAGCCCGCTCCCGCCGCCGGCCGAGCCCGCCGCGCTGCCCCCGCCAACTCCCGCCGCTGCCCCGCCGCGCTGCTCTCCCCTTTCCCCGGCTTTTGCACCGCTGGGAGAGGGGGGACCCGCTCCGGGAGCGGGATCGCTCCATCCGCGCCCCCCGCGCAGCGCTGTCCCGCGGGGGGCGCGGGCGGTGCCGAAGGTGCAGCCGGCACCGAGGGAACAAAGGCGGCGGCGGCGGCGGGGAACAAAGAGCGGCAGGTACCGGCGCGGCGGAGGGCGCGGGCAGCGGAGCGGGGCGGCGGCACGGGCGGGCCGGGGCAGGGGCTGGGGCCGGGGCCGGGGCGGGCGGGCAGCGCCGCCGCTCCTCCCGCACAAAGGCGCAGCCGGGCCGCGCCGCAACTTCCCGCGGGCGGGTCCCGGCGGGGCTCACTCACCGCGGGCGCAGTCCCGGCATCAGCGGCGGGCGCGGGTGGCGGTGGCGAGGGCGGGATGGAGGAGGAGGAGGAGAAGGAGGAGGAGGAAGGACGGACCGGCCGCTCCCCGCCCCGGCCGCTGCCAGCGAGCGAGCGCGCTCCCCGCCCGGGCCGGAGGGCGGTGCGGCCGCGGCCCCTCGGCCCGGCCCGGCCCGGCCTGCCCCGCCTCCCCCGCCTCCCCGCGGCACCGCTCCGGGCCGCCCCCGCGGGACACCCCGGCTCTGTGCCCACACTGCCCGGCTCCCCGCGCCCGCCCGTCCTCACCAGCCTCGGCTCTCGGTGAGGGCTTTCCCGGTGTTTTCCCTGCCGGCGCTTACCGGGACGGCGCTGTTCATCCCGCCCCTCACGAGCAGCCGGGCAGGGCCACAGGCGCGCTGTGTCCATGTGCTTTCCAGTAAGCACTTGTGCTGGAAGGAAGAAAGCCCGCGTGTTGTAGGAAACATTTAATGCTCTGGGAAGGTTTGGGGTTACAGGTGATAGAAAAAAAATAAAATACTTCGTCACAGACGTGCAGCACCCCCAAATCAAGTTTGAAAGATCGTTGAAGACCTCTCCAGTTTCTGCACAGCCTCCACAGCCCTCCCAAAGCTCAGCTCCCCTCACCTCAGACACAGACCCAAGGCATGACCCATCTTCCCCTCTCTTCCAGATTCAGACTTCCCTCAGGTTTAGGGACAGCATCATCTGGCCATGCCCAGCCAGAACTCCGGAAGGCAGATGCAAGTCAATTATGTGAACATAAGTTGGGGCTCTTTTAGAACTCAGAGGAGAGCTTTTGTAGGAGGAAAAGGAAGGAATTCCTGAGATTTGTCCCATTATATACTGGATAGTTTTTGGCTGTAGACTTCACAAAGTGAGAAGATACAAATATTGGGATTGAGCTTTGCTTCGCACACCCGTAGGTCAACCAGCTTCCCAAAGGGAATGTAACTTTCCAAAGCCACTTCCTGCCACTGCTGATACATTAGGCTTCTCCTCAGTCTGTGCTGGTAAAATATCAACCAACTTAAAGGAGGGAAGCGAGTGAGGTCCTTTATTTGAAGGCTACAAATGCAAATGTACCTACTTAAGCTTCTCTTTATACCCACAGATCTGCCTAAAGAAACCCTGCAAGATTTGGAGCTCTGATTTTCTGTAAAGAAACTTTTCTTTTCCAGGCAAAAGTGAGTCCTGCACCGTTTTCAGTGTCATTTCAGCTGGAGCCTGAGAACACAATGACTTGCAGAAGCAACAAGCAAAGCTGGCTACGACTTGACTGCCCTGCCTTGGCAAACACCTGGTCCAATTCATGCTTTGTTGCCATCCTGGCAACAAATCAACCCGTGAGGGCTCTTTGTGTACTTTTTGTACTTGTTTTATTGAGGATTAATTAGTGTTTGTATAGTGACACAGCTGTCTGGTGCTCCATGGACTGAGCTGAAGGCAAGGGCCTTCGGGCTGTGCTGTGGTTTCCTAATTCCTGTGTTACAGCTACTGTAATGCATATCCTCAAACTGAAACAAACATTTCTGACTGATTTATGACTTTTGGCTGTCCGTTTTCAGTCTTGGGCTAAGGGAAGAAGAAGATGCAATATCAAAACCAAGCTCCGCTACTTGAAGAACTATTTCAGCTCCCCTCTTGATCACTTGAGGCTCTTGCACATGCCATAAAATTCACCAGAAGAAGTCTGGAGCCTTGATCTTTGATACCTTGGAGAACACCATCCCACGTTACCTCCCCATGTTCTTCTCACTGACTTTACCCTATCATGAATCACTGGACTCCTCATCCCAGCATACACAGCACTGCAGACATGCCAGGCTGTGTGAAACACAGCACAGGTCCCAGCCCAAGGTGGTTGTTTCCACTCATATTACACATTTCATAACTTGCTCGTAAAGCACTTTGAAGATATGATACTAAGTGTTACTAACACTAAATGGTATTGTTGGACTGGCTTAATATGAGCAATTAAATAGTAATTCCTTAAAAAATGGTGCAAGACACAAAGGTAGAATTAAGTCATATATGCCTACATTGTATCCAAATATTCAGGCTGTTAGTTAGACTGACACTCTGAAAATAAGCTTTCATCTCTTTTTCCACACAGCCTTCCACCTTGGAGCTGCTAAGGCGCTCAGATTATACCTGCTTGGACAGATATATGGGTGCTGCCAGCAAGGATAGCAAGTGGCTGACATGGATCAGGCTTTGTGGAAGGTGAAGAACTGGAAGTTGTGTGAGCAGGGCTCTTGCCTGCTGTCTCTGGGTGTCCAAAATAAGCTGCCTGGATGGATGCACAGAGCACTGGGGAAATCCCTATGGAGCAGCATTGTCAGGCAGTGATGAAGATAGCTGCAGTGGGCATGAGAAGCCCTCAAAATTCCCATGAAATTCTCCCCTGAAGGATGGTCTGATCAGTTCAGCAGTGATTCTTACCCCAACCTTCCCACACCACTCAGAGCAGCAAAGTCACAGAGCTGAATGTTTCTTGTACAAAGCATCCAGGTAATTCATACTACAGGCTCCAGGAAGAGTGGCTGGAAAGTTGCCCTTTCCAGTTGGGAAAGAACCTGGGGTGGTGGTCAACAGCAGCTGAACATGAGCCAGTGGAGTGCCCAGGTAGCCATGAAGGCCAATAGCACCTGGCTTGAATCAGCAACAGTGTGGCCAGCAGGACCAGGGCACTGATCATCCCCCTATGCTGGGCACTGGTGAGGACACACCTCAGATCCTGGGTTCAGTTCTGGCCCCTCACTACATCAAAGACATTGAGGGGTTGCAGCAAGTCCAGAGAAGGGAACGGAGCTGAGGAAAGGTCTGGAGCACAAGTCTGATGAGGAGTAGCTGAGGGAGCTGCAGGTGTTCAGCCTGGAGAAAAAGAGGCTCAGGGGAGACCTTTTCACTCCCTAAAACTCCGTGACAGGAGGGTGCAGCCAGGTGGCGGTCAGGCTCTGCTCCTAGGGAACTAGCAATAGGATGACAGGAAACAGCCTTGAGTTGCACCAGGGAATGTTTACATTGGGTATTAGGAAAAATTTCTTCATTGAAAGGGTTGTCAGGCATTGGAACAGGATGTCCAGGGAAGTGGTGGAATCGCCATCCCTGGAAGTGTTCAAAAGGCGTGTGGATGTGGCACTTGGGGACATGGTTTGGTGGTGAATGTCATGGTGCTGTGTTAACATTTGGACTCAATGATCTTGGAGGTCTTTTCCAGTCTTAATGATTCTATGATTTTATGATCTTGCACTTACAGGTCCCACAGTGATGAACAGCATGAGCTTCATGGTAGAACATTCCTTCTAAAATGCAGAATTTGCATGTCTAGATTCCAGCACTGGAGGCAGATCAAATGCCCCAAGTCCCAGCCCTAATCTGGATATAGTGTTAACAGAATGATTGTGATGGCTGTATAAACTAATTTTGTTGGATACTCCAAGTTATGTTTGCTCTGCAGTCTGCCAGGACAAACCTTTGGTGACCCTCATCTTTCCCCTGTGTGCAACCCCCTGTGCCGTGCTGGCACAGTGTGTGCTCTGGAGCTGGGGCTGGGTACCAGATGAAAGTTAGCCCTGAAGAAGAATATTTTGTTTTGATCTGGATTGCTCCCAGGATTTGATTGTGGTGTGGACACACAAAGAGGTGTGTCAGTACAATGGAGGGGGCAGCAGGATCCAGCACAGAGACAGGAAGGAACAGCAAAAGCTGGAGTTGGGAACAGGACACTACAGCAAGAAAAGAAATGATCAGCACTGTGCCAGAAACATCAGCCTCTGTGCCCAGCTGCTCTCTGCTCACCCCATCCCTTGCAGGAGAGAGAAGAATTGGGAAAGGAGAGGGATGGGTGAGAGTGGAAACTCACCTTTGGACTTTCCAAAGGACCTTCCACCCTGCTGGTGTAGCAACACCAAGGAAATAGGGATGAAGTTTTGCAGACATCATTATTGGTAGCAGCACTTTGATGGACCAGTCAGGTTATGCCCCCTCTGTTGTGCTGGTGCAGCTCTTTGTGTTGTGTTGTCAAACAGACCAGGAAATTGCTTAAAACAAGCAGCACCCTCCCCTCCTCCGTTATTTTTACCCTGGCTCAGTTCCCAGACACAATTCACCTTGTCTCCACTGAGGTGCAACTGGAGGAAGGGGGCTGGAGGGGGAAAGTGTAGCCAGAAGCAGGCGAACAGGGTTCTGCCTAAATCCTCTGTGCCCCTCAAAAACGCCTGTGGCCCAACACCTTGGGGAGAGTTTCCCTTCAGCAATCATGGGCAGCTTGTTTGTCAGAATTAGAGAGATCAAAAAAGAGGAAGGTTGAATCCATGCGGGCACGTGCAGCATTTGCATACTATTTTCCTCTGGAAAACATAAAAGGAAATCTGACAGTAATCATGTTAGAAATGCTCCCTCTTCCCCTCCTATTTAATCTAAGCTCTGTGTATGACACTGTCCCTGGCATGTAAGACGGCTCCAGCAGATCTCAGGGGCGCCGGCGCTGCCTCCAACACCCGCGTGTTTCTGCTGAAGTCAGTGGAAACACTTTGGTGGTTAAAGGTGCTCATGGCTTAATGCTCTGTTAGGTCACAAGCTAATTTTAGGATGGAGAAGCACAGTTCCAAAAGAGAAAAATAGGTTATTAACACTGAAGTCGTAGCAAATCTGTAGGAAATCTTCCTGGAATAGGTCCATAATTAGCAAACCTATACTTCTCAACGAAGATACCCTCGCCTTTTCTTCAGTTCCCTTTCCCCGTGATTTGCCTGTGGATTGTGGTTCCTGTGGCTAAAACAGGATGAACCGAAGACTTCTACACTTAGAGATTAGTACCTGAACCTTATAGCAGCATCCAGGAGCCAGAACCATGCACTTACATCTTTCTATGCAGGACTGCATTAGGGAATTGTTTACTGTCTTAAAGCAAACAGTGCTGGTGTGAACTCCCAAATTTTTCAGAGCCAAGGCACTGGATTCTGCTCATACAGAGGCACATCCCAGGTTGGTCTCCTGAGGACAGGCACCTGCCATCTTGAACTGAGCAGGGCTCATTTAGCTCCATTTATAATGCAGACATAGCACATGAATAAAGGTTTCCACTCTGTTTTGCCACCTCCTAAAGTGCACCACTTTCTCAGTTACAGATGAGGAGGGTTTGTTACACAAAGAGATGTAACTTCAGGTCTCACCCTGAAAATTAAAATTCAAAGATGATCATCCCCAGCCCTCAATTCCACCTTAGTGTAGTCTTTTGGATCACAGGTATTTACTGAGGTACCTCTGACCTGTTGAAGTCCTGCTTCAGGTACTGAAGTGCCTTTGTGGATCCCACTTGAAACCTTGCATTCCTGATTGGCTTAATGGACTTAGCAGACTGTGGTTTAGGAGTCTGTTGGACTCCTGATAAGATCAGGTCAAGGTTTTATGGACCTTTAGGAGCCCGTAAGAGCTTGACCCAACCTTATCAGTAAACTCAGGCAAGGTTTTGGGTTCAGAATCCCCATATCTTAAACCCAAATATTTATCCACTTTTTTCACTTACCTTAGTCAGTCTAACAAAAAGTAATAATACCTCTTCTGTCCTTGGACTGTCATAGCTGCAGCCCTTGTGTTTGTAAGAGCACTGTATCGAGCCTGCAGTCAAGACCACACCAGTTTTTGTCAGCTTTACCCTCATGCTCCAAGGCTGGCTGCAGCCTCCCACTCACTCTGTATCTCACCAGCAGTTTGGCATCTTAGTTTTGGCTCCATTTCTTAGAAGTTGTGTGAGAAAAACCTGCCAAGAAATGTTACTCAGCTGGCCATAGCAGAAGCTTGAGAAACAGAGTGAAGTGGTCAAATGCCAGGTCTGGATTCAGGAACCCACAGGATGCATGAGGAAATAACAGCAGCTGGACAATCAGCTTCTTTGTAAAATCGCTCCAATGGCAGCTGCAAGCTCAGGTGCTTGATAAACAAAACTGAGCAGCAGAAGGCAACCAAAGGCTTAGGCATTTTCCTTTTGCTGGCCTCCTCTCACCCCGAAGCACTTTCACTGAGGCTCAGACAAGACCTGCAGTAGTTTCACTTTGAGCAGTGTTTTAATGCCTTGACAGCTTTTCCTTTCCTTGCCACCTCCAAGAATGGAAAGGAAACTAAGAGAAATGTTTTTCTGTAGTAGGAGGTATTGATAGTTCTAGGATACACCTGGGCTGAGGACTGCACAAACCACATCAGAGCATGGGAATACTGAGCCAGGCACCTTTCTCATCCCTCCATGGTCAGGGCAAAGGTCCCTTGAGCAGCAACAGTTTGCTTTGCCTCTGCTTCCCCTGCAACACTGGCATGTCTTGGGTGGCTACAGCCCATTTTCAACCACGATTCAGTGGAGAACAAAAAAGCTCTCAAGGGTAGGAAGTGGGGCTAAAGCTTCTTTGGAAGCAGAATTTAGTAATCCCAGTTGCCACCTTTAAAAATCAGTGCCCTTGGGCCCCAGCCAGCCCTCAGCTCTGTCAACATCTTTACTGCCAACTTCACTAACAGTCACACAAATGTAAATCTACTGTGAGAAGAGGATTAAGCCCATTCTGGTTTTATGGCCTATGAAATGTCTCCTGCCCTGCTGCCACTGTGCACTGATACATAACACAGAAAAGGGAATTCAGGCTGCTATTGCGTCTTCAGAATTTTAAAGGAAAAAATGTAATTCCAGAAACTTTACCAGCCAGTGAAGTACATATGCAGACAAGGTTTTTCTCTAAGTCAGGAGCTAAAAGCCTGCACCTTGCCAGATGCTGCTTGAAGTACATATTTTTTTTCCTCAAAATAAGATTATCAACAGCAATTTTCCATGCATTCAAGTTCAGGATTTTGCCTGCAAGGGGATTAAAGCTCAGGCAAACATGAGCCAGCCTGAACACTGCCCTGCTCCATGTACTGCTCCCACTTGGGATGAGACCTATGTAGGGGACTATGTAGGAATCCCTCTAAAATGATCATTTCTTCACTGATGACTCAGCTGGCTGAGATTTGCAAGGAGGACTGAGAGAATCATATTTATGGTTTCTAAAAAATTTCAGTTTGATGTGGGTTCCTCTCTCCCTTGGACTGATATTTTCATACAAGAGGGGTTTTTTTACCATAAAATTTATTATTGTATTTCAGTTCTTGGTCTGGGCATATATTTTGGTTCCAGGTTTCTATAGTCCTAGAGCATGGCTCAGACCTCTTAGCAAGGTCTCAGTACTACTAAATAATTGTAATGATCACTAACAGAGTAACTCCTTTGAGCTGTCAGCAGAAAAACAGCTGAGCTGAATACATATTTCAATTAAAGATGCAGAATTATGCGTATTTATGCACAAGCCTGAAAAGCAGACGACATTTAAAATGTACTTCAGGGCAGGCGATACAATTAATTTTTCATTACCTTCAACATTTATCCAATTTATCTCTACCTGGAAAGTCTCATTCATTCAGTCTTTATCTGTGTCAAGTTGCTGTTGTGTAAGATTTTGTGGGTGACTGTGACTATTTTGGTCACAGGGGATAGGTAAGGACTATAATGAGATACTACACAGACCCTTGAAGGCACAACTGATGGTATTTGCCAAAATGGGAATCCATCTCCCTCCCTCACATACACACACTGAGCCTCTCTGTTTCATCTCTCAGTCCTCCTGGTCAAAGTCTCTTGCAGATCAGAAAGAAGAGTGGCGTGTGAAGACAGACTGCAGTGACCTCTTGCTTTGGTGTGTAGTGCTGTTTGTTTTGGCATTGCAGATATATTTAGTAAATTGTCATCTGTTATAATTCGTGTGGGGACAGATCCCATATTTTGAGAGACGTTCGCTGTCCTGCATTGCCCGGAGTCCGTAAATTGCTCTGTCATTTACACACTGGTCTATTTTAAAAGCAGTGTTAGTGGACACATCCTCTCCCTGAAACCCACCGTGAGGATCCTGAGCTCCCAAATGCTCATGCAGCAGCATGGAAAATTTTTTAGCCAAGTCATCTTCTCCTAAGCAAACAATTTGATACTTATTTACAAGCAGTTTTCCTGAAACCCAGGGAAATGCATGCTAAACGAGACACTGTTGTATTTCTGACTGTGTGACACACTGTCCCTTGAAGAGTGGCCTCAGCCTCCCAGGAGTATCGTCCTCCCTGTGACAGGCCCAGCTATTTTTGGCCACCAAGGCCCCGGTGTCAGGCGCTGGGGACCTTCTGCTCCACAGGAGCACATGTTCAACAATTCCATTCTGTGCAGGCAGCCACCAGCCAAGTGTTAGTCCCAGTCACAGGTTTCCTTGCTCATCCTCTGACCACAAAGCAACACCTTGCTTGCAATTTGCAGGGGAAAAAAAGAAAACATGTTCTTTTGTGTGTAGCCCAAATATCAGCAATCACTCTCCCATCTCAAAGAAAGGGAAGGAAGTGACAACAGGAAGAGCCCATGCCAGCACAAATCTGAGGTTAAATCACCAGGATTGGTGCAGCATTGCTGCCATTTATTCCCCAGACTCCACAGGGCCCTACAGGTGGGACCCCATGAGCCCCTGTTGTCCCCACAACTCCCCACAGCCTTGCAACCTTCCATCCCCACCCTGGGGATTTTGCACCCCATGTCAGGGTGAGCTCACCCACATTGGAGCTGGAGACAAGCCCAGCTCAGAGACAGCTGGTCACACCTCCGACAGCTGGATTTGGGCTTCCCCAGCCTCAGAGAACAGAAATAACCCCTTGTTCCCTCTGCCAATCAGGGCTTCTCCTTTCATTATCACTCCTAAACTGCTCCTGACATGGGCTTGTTCTGTGCAAGTCCCAAATCTCACTCAAGTTTTTACTAGAGACAGGGTCTGTGGGTGCAGCAGGGAGCTGAGCTGCCCCTTCCAGTTTTGAGCACCAGAGGAAGCTGCTGGACATTTCCCTGCTGCCATACAGTGAATCCCTGGCCCTTTTCTGCAGAAATAAACTAAAAGCTTTTTCCAAATTTTAATTTCTGGAGAATATCTACTGATACATAGGCTAGTGTAATACATTATCATGTATCATGTACTGCTTGCTTTTGAAAGAGCAAGGTCAAAGGATAACAGCAAGGCACAGTGCAAATTTTGTGATGATGGCAGTTCTTCTGGGAGTTGCTATTTTTAGGGTTTCCAGAGCCTAAAACCCAGGACTCTCCTGTGGCAAAGAGAGAAGAAAGGTAGGAAGAGCCTATGCACAGCCCTGGAGGTGTCAGAGGTAATGGGGTCAGTGTGCAGGACCTCATTCTGGTGGAGGCAGGTGGAGGTTGGACCTGTTCAAGCTTAAGTTGATCAAACTGATGCTTGAGCCTCCTCAGGGTTTGGTGGGCAAGGAACAAAATGGTCTGGGTGATGAGGACAAGGGCAAAGAGGGGGGAAATGTGGGTGTGAAGAGTAATGAAGTCCTGGCAGGGCCAGGGCTCAGATGGAGGGTGACTGATGCAGCGGCATGTTTCTGCTCCAAGACAGATTTCTGTTTTTTCCCACCACCTCTAGCCAGGTGGCCTTTACATCTCCTGTGCATTGCACTGGCACTTGTGGGAATCATAAATCCCAGCTTGAATGAGCTGATGCAGCTGCAGAGCAGTCCGGAAAAAGGTGTGTAGCTGGTTATCAGTGGGCTGGCTGGAGCCAGCACAGGGAGCCACGGTTGATGGATCAGGGAAGGGGAGAGCAGGCAGGGCACAGGCTGCAGTTTCTGGCAGCTCTGCCCACATGAGCCAGCATTTTGTTCGAGCTGATCTAAGTGGGGCAGTCACAGTAGAGTGATCCCATCCTGAGCTGTCTCAGCTGTGCCTTCTCCTTCCATCCTGTACCAGGTTTAGTGATGAGAGGTCACCAGAGTGAGTCAGCTCAACCAGCAGATTCAACAGAAAGCTGCTAGAAAGCCTCTCTTTAATGGTGAGTGTGGTCAAACACTGGAATAAGCTCCCTGTAGAGGCTGTCAATGCCCCCAGTCTGTCAGTGTCTAAGAGGTGTTTAGACAATGCCCTTAACACCATGCTGTAGCTTTTGGTGAGACAGTTGAGTGAGATGATCATTGTAGATCCCTCCCAACTGATTCTATTCCATTCTACTCTTCCATGGAGGTACTTTCTGGGATGCTTCTGATCAATCAGAACAGCTTACTGAACAAATTCATACCACAGACGTGTCACCACTAGATAAAATGCAAAGGGAGCAATCTTAAACGTGTGGTTTTGTGATGTGGCTGAGCGCATTCACCTGCCCCAGCCCCAGAGGCTCTGTCCCTGATCCCCTCCCCATGGCTGGGCAGGACTGTGGTGCTGGCAGTGGTACCCACTGACCTTGCTCATCAGGGACCTGAACCAACCAACAGCTCATTGCAAGGAATAAAAATATCTTCAGGCTGGGCTGGTTGAGCACCCTGGCACACCGTGCTGGGAGCACCGAAGCAAGGGATCCAGGGAACTGGATGTGCTGGCGTTTGATGCACAGAGCTGTCCCCAAAGCCACACCTCCAGTGTGACCTTGCAGCAGGAGCTGCAGGGCCAGCGGGAGGCAGAAACTGCTGCTCCCAAGCAGATGTGCAGTGAACTGTCTCAGCATAGCTTTCTGCAGCAAGATCCAGCACAGCTCTGGATGTTTCACCAGCACGCAACAGAAGGCCAGGTCAAGGTCACTCCAGGCCATACAAACCAAGCTGCAGGGAGATGTGAACAAGCAGACTGCACCTCTACAAATGAACACAACTTTAAGACAAAACTCAGCTCTTGCTAGTGCAAGGGAAGGTAAGCTGGGTGTGGGAGAGTGTGTGCTTGCTGGAGCAATGGAACAACTCATCTCCAAGTGCCTGATGGGCCCCCAAGGAAGCCCTGTGTGACACAGAAATTCTGTTGTGGACTAAACCAAAATATAAATCTCTCTCAAGTTCAAAGTATGACTCCATGCTGTTCCAATAACAGAGTTCACTGCGTAATTTGGCTCTTTGCTCTTTATTCACTTCAGCCAAGTCCAAAAATGAAATGGGATTGGGGTAAGAGGCCAGAGCTGAAGTTGCTCATAGCTGATGTTTAGTTTGTGCCATTAAACTTTCATTTTCAGTTCTACTAATCCTTTATTGTCATGACAACTTCGAAGATCCATTGTAATTACAATGTAATGAAAAAGCTGAATCCAGAGATGTAGCTGCAGAAGGGTAATCACCTCCTGTGCTTTGTATTTAGAGAAGGTGATTAACTGTACATTTCAGGGACAGATTGAAGTGATGAATTTTAACAATGACAAAGTTCAACAATCAGGAAATCTTAATTTAAAAAGTCTATCTGCTGTTTTAAATTTCTTTTTGCAATGGTTCTCCTCAGTCATTTTAATTTTTAAGGTAAGGTTAAGTTTAGAGACTGTCAGAATTAATTAGATGTGACTAACCAGGAGGGCACCTGTGGCTTTTACTCATTCAAGTAGGTCTGTATCTTATATGCATTTATTCAGATTCCTAATTATATTTTATTAAAACTATTAGAAATGGCAAATAATACTTCTTTTTAAACATTATTTTTCTCTTAGGTCAGGTTGTGTTGTGATTAAAAATGAGTATGCAAATGTTTTAAAATTTCATTTTACTCTACAAAATAACTGTCCTGAATACATACAGGAAATGACACATAACTTACACTTAAAAAAGAAATAAAGCTAACTGGTTCATTAAATAAAAGAGCATTTCCTGTAATTGGATTTGGATTTTTTTTCTGGATTTTAAGAAGTGCTAGCTCTCATCCTCAGCCATCTTCCTTTCTTAGGCAAGAGGAAGAAAACAAGTTTTTCTGCCTTTTTTTCAGTCGTCAGTTAGTTTCTTGAGCTGTCCTTAGCCAAAGGTAGGTAACAAAATAAACTGGAAATAAGAAATACTCTTTCTGCCCCAGCAGACCAGGCTCTTGTTGTAGCCAGAACCCTTCCTGGTGCCAGCGCTGGCAGAGCACCTGCGGGTCCTATTTAATTACAAATAGCCCTATTTCTGGCAGAGTAAATACAATTAAACAACTCCAAGGACCACAGTGGCTGTTCGGAGGGCAGTGCCAGGCACTGGGGTGGGTGAGCTCACATCAGCGTGACAGACCCTCCTACAGCAGCCAAAAGCGTTTTGGTGCAAACCTTCTCCAGGAAATGTGTGGTCCAGGTGCCGGCTGGCAGGGGGATCCCCACCAGCCCGCCGAAAGCCTGGCTAAATGAGAGAACATCATTAGAGGCTTTTAATGAAGCCGCGGTAGTTTGCAGGAGGGACGCTGACATCTAGCGGGGAATGCGCATTGCTCGGGCAAAGAGCCTTCGGGAGGGATTGTTCCCAGCAGGAATCACCGCCGCGGTTGGAAAGGCACCAATAATGAACGATTTCAAAGTCAGTATCAATGACTTAAGTGACCCCGAGGTTCTGGGGCAGAGCTGACACCCGGCACTGTGAGCAGCCCCTTGTTTTTCACTCTTTTAAGCATCATGGAGCCAAACCTTCTCATTACAGCCTTAAAGCTGAAGGGTTAAAGCAGCAGAAGGAAGGGATCTTGCTGTCGAGCTTAACTACTTTATACTACAACCCATTCTGTACTACAGAGATTATTGCTGCCTGCTTACATAAATACCGAGCAGGGCCATGTGCTGGGTATTGCTGCTCTACAGTCATATCTGACAATAGCTGTGAAAACCTGAGAAATCAGAATTTTTATGCCTACGGCCCATGCCTTTCTGTGCTTCTAAAGGACAATTTGCCAACAAGTTGGATTAGAGGAGAAGTTAAAGGAAGAAGCGTTTCCTTAGAAACCTGAAAAGGTAATAGCCAGTTTTATAGCTCTGATTGATAAGGACAAAGATATCGAAGGCAATGATAAGCCTCCCACGGCTTAGAAACAACTGTGAGATTAAGGTGGGAGAGCCCATGGTGGAGTACCAGAAAAACCTGCTAGCACAAACGCCAGTGAGGAGAGGCTGAAAAAACAGGGGAGCTGTGCTTTTAAGGTTTATGTTGCTTTTTTGACTCTAAGTGGATGAGGTCTACCCATAGGCATTCTGTTTGGAAAATGCAATTGCATGTCAGGACAAAGCCTTTAGACTGTAAAGGTTAAATTTCTCCAAGAGCTGACTTTCCTACCGGAGACATGGAGGCAGAAGCAGCTTCCAGGGGCTTCCCCAGGAGGAGGGGCAAGTAAGGCAGTATTGGCAGGATTGCCCAGGCCCACAAACCACAGTTTTCAGCATGAACATAAAACCCATGAAAACTCTGCTTTTTTAGTTTTGAATTATAAAACCTGTAATCAAACGGGGCATATTCTCGGGCAATATGTAGAAGAGAATGTTTAATTTTCACTGAGTTATGGAAATTCCTTAAAAAGAGGGGATTCCTATGGCTGCAAAGAAAATTTACAAAACACAACCTGTTTTTGATAAAGAAAAAATTTAATCTGGACCTTAAACAATGAGGTTGATTACACAGAGAGCTAAAGCATTCCTTAGTTCAGGCTTGTTCATTAAAACCTAACACTAATAGAGAACTCTCTATTGTTCAGGATTGCTGTAGTGCTCAGCCTAAATCTCAAGGTAAATACTTGACTCATGTTTTCTGCTCTGGGAGTGTATTAAGTAGATGACAGAGCTGCTCCCCAAATAAAGGGTCTTGTGTCACACAGTGTCCCTTTCAGCTGCTGCAGAGATCTCGCAGACCCTGCAAGGCTCCCTGCCCAACTTGACCAGAATAGCAGGACTTGGATGCAGAGGGATGCTGAGAGATGCTAAATCTCTGAGCCACGCACCACAGATGCCTGTGGAAACACTGGAAAGCAGGAGTGCTTTTCTGAAGTGATTTCCTCTGTGGCAGCTTCTTTTAAAGCAAAGTATCTTCTCCAGCAGTTCCCAGTATCCCAAGCTATTGTAATAAGCAAAATGCAACGGCATTTTGCTCATTACATTTCATTACCCTTTTTCCCTCTCTTTTGTTTGCCTTTGCAGTTTGGAGCTTTGTTAAAGCTTTATTGGGACCCTAAATTGAAACTCGGCAAAGCTACTCACAGACAAAGCAAAGCTGCAGCTGGAGAGAACAAACAGTAATCCCTGCCAGCCGCGAGCTGTGTTTGCTCAGTGAAGTGGGCTATGTGGAAACAGTGATGTATATCGACCAGGCAATCACGGCTGCACTTGGCTGCCTGGGAGGATTCTCTTCCAGTCTCCAATGCCAGATCTGGAGACTGAAAAGCAATTCCCAGCAGTGCCTCTTTGGCCGGACAGTGTCAGTGTGACAGACCCACCATACATGCTCAGGTATTTATTTTCTCTTTTGAAACACCCAAACAAGGTATCTCAGCACCTGAGAGCTTGTGGACGACAACGTGAATACAGAGGTGGCAAAGCTGCTGTCACCTTAAGTGTGCCAGCTTGCATCACAGCTTCCAGATAACCTTGAATTTTACTGATCAGATGCCTCACAGTCCCACAACTCTTTCCCGTTAACATCCACACAGATATCTGAACTCATTGCCACGACTCAGGAAACCTCCTCCAGTCTCCAATCAAGGTGATGAAGCAGCAGTGCGCCTCTTTTACTTATTTACCAGCAGTGGCTTATTTTCATCCCCACCCTGTGCCCATAAAGCACACACCAGTGCACAAGAAGCAGGAAGCAATGGAAGCAGAAGGGTTCATTTCCCAGCTGTGCAGTCAGGGCTGTACAGAGAAGGATGTGCAGCTCCCAAGATCCAGGCCCCTTTCATCTATCCTTACTCAAGGCTTCCAGTAGTTTATTATGGATCAGTAACTTACAGGTTTACAGAATTGCAGAATGGATAAGGCTGGAAGGGAGCACGCTGGGTCAGCTGGTCCAACCTCTCTGCTCAAGTAGGGAAATACAGCTCATGCCTGTATTCTTGCTATCCTTGTTAAGCAGAACTTTTCTACAAGATTAGAATCATAGAATCTATAGTTGAAAAGACCTATAAGATTATCAAGTCCAACTATCAGCCCAGCACCACCACCATGTCCTCAAGTCATATCCACACATTTTTTTAACAATTCCAGGGATGATGACTCTACCACTGGTGATGCAATTGATTTGAACAGGTTTCTGTGTGACCTTTTAAGAGCTGAGGGATGAGATGGAGAAGTACCAGGTGAAATTTGCAAATACACAGAATTTACACTTAAAAAAAAATTTTAAACTAACAGATTAATCAAATAATAGCCAGGAAATGTGGACTGTGGAAGGACAACAAAGAAACTTCCCTGAAAAAAACAGATAGGGGGACTGTAACAGCTTGGTGTAAGAAGTTTTGGATCATTTCCCCCATACCTTGAATTATGTAGAAGGCTGTTAGATTTCTACTGTCTAAGTTTTTTGGAGATAGATGCAGAAAATGCTTTTAAAGGAAGGATCTGCACTAGAGGAGATTCGGGAATCTGGGCATACCAGGAAAAGCTACTGCAGAAATTTCATCAGAGAGCATTTGCATGTGAGATTTCCACATTTTACTGTTGCCAAGGTGAATAAAGTGCAAACCAGAGGGACTTCCTAAAGTCTTTCAAAAGTCTTTATTAAACCTTGGAAATGGAGGACTGGTGAGACTGCCCTACCTGGAAACAGTCCTACTTAAGGCTATCAGCACTGGGTGAGACTTCCTGCGTGCCTGTGGTGCCCATGTGGGCAAGACTTATGAATCCCACAGTTTGGGGAAGGACATCAAGGAATTGGACTGAATGTGCCCCCAATGGATGAGGCTTTCTGTGGAGCAGAGGACCTGCTGCACATGTGTGCAGCACAACATGCAGGTTCTACAGTTGTGCAGGATGTCCTGACCCATGGGAAGTGCTCATGGAGAGAGTCCATCGAGATTTCAGCTCCTGCACCTCTGGAAATCTTTGCCAAACAGAAAGGACTGAACCAGAGAAAAGCAGTGGATATGTGGCAGCCTGGAGTCCACCTTTAAATTCCAGCACTTTCAGGAATTCTGGCATAACCCCCACAGCCAATCACCCAAATGAGCTTCCTGTTAGATGTAATGAGCATGGAGAGCCCAATGAGTGTCCTAGGAGGCCTCTGTGTGCTTTCTCACACACCAGTCTCTCTTTACCTTCATCAGGAAAGCTGACTAATTGACTCCAAGTTATGTGTAATGTTAGTGCACACAGTCTGGGAATGCTGCTCCTCACAGCCCTGCATATGGGGCACATTGCCAGAATTTCCCTCCCAGATCCCTTTTACTTTTTGCTGCAGATTTCTATCCCCCTGGTTTAAGTTTCTCTTCGCCCACACTGCACCTGCCTCAAGGGTGCCTAAAAGGATTATGGTAGCCAAGTGCTGCAAAAAGAAGAAGAAATTGGTGTCTTCAGACCTATGCCCCATGGCTTGGAGCAGCTCTCACTTGGCAGTTGGTGGATTGGTTGTCCTTGCTCCCCACTCCCACATCTTGACCTCCCTGGCTACCAAGCTCCATGTCCACTGGGGCAATGCTGGTACTTGCAGATATTTTCCTACATGTCTCCACTCCTCCTTTAGCTCAGCAGATGCAGTCCTGTCAGCTCACATTCATAAATACTGTGATTTATTTGATGCACAGATCAGCACATTCATGCATTTACTACAGGCAGTAAACCTCAGGCCTGGCATATATTTGCAGATGCATTTATGTAATTAAACATTTAGGGGTAATTACTCTAATTGCCTAGCTTGACTTGTTAAGCCTCCCATTCAGAAGATGAAATTCATTTACCTAAAGAGGCTTTATTTTCACAGTTCCCTTCATTCATATCTGTCCCTTACACCACTGAGGGCTTTGCCATATCCCCTTTCCCTTACATTAGAATAGGTAGTGACTGAGGGCTGCTTGATCCTCAGAGCTGGAGGCACATGGCACAGGGGGGCTGCAGTCAGGAGTGTTCTAGCGTGTCTGCTTGCACAGTCCCATAATTTCTATAGTTATCTAAGCCAGCTGTAGCCTGGCATGGCCATCCTCTTCCCATTCCCTCCACTCAACAACCAGCACAGGCTGAAGAGCCCTGTGGGGTCTGGCTGTGCAGTGTGGTATGTGAATCCATGTAGGAGCTATTCCCTCGTGTCTGCAGAACTCCCTGGTCTGTGGGTTCACAGATGAATTGACAAATGAAAGAACACTCTGCTTTGAGCACAAAGCTGCAAAGACCTTCATGCTATAAAACCCAATCCTCAGCATATGGGCTGTGAGTTCACATTTTGACTATTTAGATAAGAACATGCTGCCTGTTCTGTGACTCTTTACACAGGCTCAGGATTAATCACTGGTGTGCCAAAGGGAGATATGCCTTCATTCTTGCAATAACTCTGTACTACCCGCACTGAGCTGAAGGGTCCTGAAGGAATGGAGCTGTTGTAATCATCCCCCAGCACTCTCAGCCTTTCTGAAGAGACAGACTTTCACATGTTGATCATGCACTGCCCTGATCAGCCCGACCCTCCAGCCTTTTGCTAGAGGGTGAATTTTTGTTTTTCCAAACTGGATGGCTTTCCCAACTCTTTTCAACACATGTAGAAATTATTCTCAGAAAAATCACCAGTAGGATCCAGAGCAGAGATATAGATAACCAGTCCTTAGCTCTGCAAATGCACATGCCTCAAAGCTATGACACAATGAAGATTAAAATAAATAGTACAGATGGGTGTTTCCTTTGTAGCCTTTCTTCTCTTTCTGGACAGCTGGACTTACAGCAACTCCTACATTTATTTGGACAGGTGAAAAAAAAATGGGGCAAACTCATTCATCCTCTTTTAATTCTCTGAAATAGTTCTTAATGAGATTATATTGTCTACACAGCATATATAAAATAGGCAGTGATCCAACATAAAGTTTCATTGTGGTGTCCTTCGGAAAATTTATTTAATTTGATTGTGGGTTTCATGCACCCACAATACACATTCCAGACTCCCATGAATAATAAAAAATACCCTTTATAACATGCCAGGGCACGGTGGCCCAGCATGAGAACAAACCTTTTCTTGGAATTCAGAGATCGCTGCTCCTGCCTGGCACCATGTCCCTGTACCACTAGGTGGCTTTTCATCCCCATAGTTTGTACCTCTTTCTCCAAAGTCACCTCAAGTACAGGGAACTTTGATGCTCCTACGTGGAACTATCAAACCAGTGAAAAAGACAGAACAAACCTAAGGCATTTTTCAGCAGATGAACTCTTAAATTCCCATGGTTTTACAGGGAAATCTTTACCAATCCCTTATCTGTCCTTCTAATGCTTTGTTTTGAGTTAGTTACAGCTGGATTATTCCCAGATTTTGGGTATCATATCTGCTCAGATACATTTCTGTATAGCTATGGAACTTTGCAAAATACTGTATGTGTTGAATTTTATAACAGTCATTTTTTTAATTCATTGGCATAAACCAGTTAGTGACAAAGAATCAGGATGTGTATTTGTTAATGTAACATGTTACCTCACCATGTTCTCAGGAAGAGTAAATCCAGCTTTGTCTTCCCAGACATTTTACTCCTTTTTTTAACTAAACCTTTCTAACTACAGATCTTTGCTCACACTTAAACACTGCAAATATCTGGCTATGGATAGTATCTTTTTCATGTAGCATTCAATGTCTGAAGTTTTCTCCAAAAAGAAAAGCCCTGAGGGGCTCATTGACTGAAGCACAGAACTGTAGGAGGGGAAAAATGAGGGTCACAAATCCACAGCTGTGTTAAAAAAAGCAAATGTCCCCTACCTAGTTTTTGTTTAAGTTTGGCCATGTTGAATATCAAGTGTTTTATTGGAAGAACCACGCAGCTGAGTTGGGCAGAGACAGACCTAAGAGATATTAGAATTTCAGCAGATGAACTCAAGATTTGCATTTTTTATTCATTTCACATATTTAACACGTTTTCTATTTTAAAAAGGTAATATATTCACTGGAGAGAATGCATGGAGCTGTATCCTGACAAGTGCCCTTCAGTGGTGTGAAAAATGAATTGCATTAACAGCTCTTTCAGGTAGAACACGTGGAATCCACATGTAAATTTTAGGAGGGCTAATCCTGCAACTGATTTAATGCACATGAGGTTAGATTTCAAAGAGGAAAGTCAACTAATGATGAAAAGGCTGGAGAAAGCTCCTGCTTTAGAAAACAGCAGAGAGTCTTGTCTGGAATACAAGCTGTATTCCAGCTGTGTAAAAGCTGCTTCCTATCTCCAGACATTCAGCAAAGATGGACACAGGTGGGCAAGAGGTTGAGAAAAACCTACCTGGAGCTGCTGTGCATTGGTGCAGCACTGCTTGCTCTAGTTTGCCATGTCCTGATTTGTGCAGTTTGGATCCAGGTCTCTGCACTGACTGTAGCAGCCAGCTTTTTACACCAGATGGTTTGCAATACACAGCTTTCCCAGAGGCCCAGGATTTGTGAGGGAAGAGGAAGAGTGTAGTTAAATTTATTGGAGCAAACTGATGCTCAGTAAAAGCTGTGAGGGGGGAGGTTCAAGTTGGACATCAGGAGGAATTTCTTCACAAAAAAGGTTGTTAAGCATTGGAATGGGCTGCCCATGGAAATGGTGGAGTCACCATCCCTGGAGGTGTTCAAGAAACAATTGGATGTGGCACTTGGAGCCATGGTTTTGTTGGCAAGGTGGTGTTTGGCCAAAGGTTGGATTGATGATCTTGGAAGTCTTTTACACCCTAAATGATTCTGTGATTCTGTAGTAATATAACTGAATAAATAAAGCAATTAGGAATATGTGATTTTTAAAAAATTATTATACAAGTACCTTCCAAGCCACCTTTATACAGCATAAGTGTCCATAGTATAATCCAGCTAAAAGCTGTGTTATCACATTAGCCTGGTGCAGATTCAAAATCAATACACTCTGCTCCCAGGGGCTTCTCTGCTGCAGCTTGGCACCACATGGATGCAGGCACACAGCTTTTGGTAGGCACAGAGCACGGGCAAAAGCCATCAGTGTTATCTCAGTGTAGGTGCAAGTCTAGGCTGATCTTGAAGTTACAATTATCCTAATCAAAATTAAGTATTGATTTTTCATGCTCAGGCAGATGCATCATAATCTGTGCTTTTGCTTTGGCCTGGCACAGTTTGAACCTGTGAGTGCTGGCAGTGTTTCCTGGCCACTGAATGCCTCAATTTGTGGCTTTACTTGCTGAAAGGCACTGGATGAGTGGTAAAGCTCTGAACAACATCTGATCTCTTGGCTGTCCCTCAAACTGTATTATCTCTGCAAACATGCACTTCCCTTAATCTCTGTATAATCTTCTCCTAGACACAGTAATTAAAAAACAATTCCATGTCTTTTCCTTAGCTTCTTTCAGCTAAACGTTTTGCAGCCTCCCCTCCTTGTGCCAGCAGTCCATAAATTTTGTCCTGTGATTTAATTTTTTTAAATTCAAACTCTTTATTCTCTGCCAACTGCTCTTTATACAGAACATTTTCCAGGTGAAATGCTCTCTTCCCCCCTCTTCACCTTGTGGAGATTATTCATGTGCCTGAAGAGACCTTGTGGAAGCAAGCTCTGATCTAACTCTGCATGATTTTCAAACACTCCCCTCCATGAACGTCTGTCATCTCCTCTTATCTCCCTGTGCCCACAAGCTGGAGCAGACAGCTGTGGTGCATGAGCAGCCAGAGGTGAAGTCTCCATGCCAGAGCTGTTTCCTGACGTGCTGCAGGTGTGGATGCACAAAGGGATTTCAGCAGGATTTTCCCAGTGAGCACAAGCACTGGCACAGCAGGCAGCACCTGGATGGGATATCAAACCACCAGCCCAGGGCTGCTGTGGGAGGCAGCTGGACATCTCTCCCAGATGTGCTCAGCATCCAGGACCAGGGCCGCCTCCTGCCCACAAGGGCCCTGCCCTTCTTCCAGCCCTTGGAAATACCCACTACAAACGTCACGGGTCATGGGAGGATGTGATATGCTTTCCACAGCGTTGGTATTTCTGTCAGGTCTTCCTCTTCAAAGATTTTCTCTTGTCATCATCAGGATTATTATCTTCTTTGTTTTAAAGCCTTTGTTAGTTCTGTGTTAATCATGCACACTGTGCTGTGATCCTTTTACTGTTTTGCTATACTTCAACATCCCTTTTCTAGCACAACAAAAAAATATTGTTATAATCCTATATTCTCAATTATTTTGACTGTGGTTAGATCACACAGGGAAGAGTGTGAAAACAGCTTTTTCAACGTATCAATTTTGTTTCTTCAAGGACTGTACAGGCAGTTTATACCTTATATTTTAATTGCCCGTGGTAAGGAAACATCAGTGGAGTCAATGTAATAATATTTTTCTACATGAGTGCCAAAGATCCTGCATCACTAAATGCTACATGGAAATTATTTACAGAAGTTGGTATTCACTGCATTTGTAACAACCTTTTTGGCACTTTTCACCAGTTGATTTACACAGGAAATCAGTGTCCCTATTTCACAGTTACTGGTACAGAAGCACAGAGAGGAAAAAAGGACTTGATAAGGTTTATTCTCCCTAACAACTCCCTAACAATAAAGGGGTTAAGGACTTCTGGCTCCTTTTTACTTTATTTGGAGTTAAGAGAGCCTTGGAGGCCTATTAAAAAACTATCAACGTTAACCTAAATAATTTCTTTGCATTTCAATCTATGAATCATCTTTACAGGGAGTATTTCAACGCTAAGAAATGAAGCTGCATCTTAATTCTATTAGCAGTAGGCCCAGAGGCTTCTCAAAACTAATTTCAAACATTTTATGACCTTGTAAAGATTCAAACATGTTCAACTTCCAGCACTGAGTGCCTTCCCTGTGACTTCAAAGCGATGTGTGAGCATGATGCATAAAGATAATCCCTTGCAGAATCACAGCCCTGGTCAGTATCTTTACTGGAAATTAAACACTTCATGGTGGGGTATTACAAAGAGGTATTATTGTGTAATTACACACTGGGGAGAATAGTGTGACTGCCTTTAATTTGGAGATCACCTCATGCTGGAAACCTACACAGACTGCCTTGTAAGAAATATCCCTTAAACTAAAAGGTGGCATTTTCTAAGGTCTTTCTTTAAGTGCCACCCAGGTTCATGCATGCAGACCTCCTCCACCTCTGTGTGAAAAGAGCAGTTATATTAGTAACTGTATGTGGCCAAAAAAGCCGCTGAAACCAGAAGGCTGTAAATTACTATTTACACAAACCTTTTAAACTTCAGAATTTTAAACCATTTAAGCCAAAGTATATAACTCAAGCCAGACTTGCTGAAGGCATGGCTCAGGTTCAGTGAGACAGATCATAAAACATAGACAGGCTTACAGAGAATCTGATCTGAGTCTCAGATTTGTAATTTATGCTGGTTTGAGGTTTTCTTGCAAGTATTCTGCATGCCCTAACAAATACAACTGTATTTTAGTTTTTACAGTGTCAGGGGCATTTGAGTACCAACACACCCTTCAGCCCTGCTCTGAGGGGTTTGGTGCCCATGTTCAGGGCCAGCTCTGCAACCTTGCACAAGACTGCAGGGAAAAGAGCTGTGAGAAGTCTCCTCCAGGCTGGGATTTGCCTGGCCTTGTGCCTGATCCTGCCCTGACCTCCTTGACTTGCCTTCCTGGCTTGAGCATTGCCCTTCCTCCCTGCTGTGGCTTTGCAGAGGCATCATTGGTGTCACCAGGGCTGCTCTGCTCACCGTGCTGGGATGCTGCAACACCGTGCCCCAGCAGACACTGAGCTCGAAATAAAAGAATCTGACATGTGGCTTTTCCAAGCACTTGTTTTAAAAATGAAAACAGCTTGTTAAATTACACAAAAAAACCTACCAGGTCTTCATTAAAAGCCTTGCAGGGAGTTGTCCTGCAGTTAAACAATGGGGTCTGGCACCTGAGTGAAGTTCTGTTTGCCAGGATTTCACTGGACATGGTATGCAATAGCAGCAGGATGATGATGCACATCTCTTGTAACATTTGGATGTGATTTCCTTCTGCACACGGAAGTCCTGGTCTCATTTGAGTGAGGGTGTTGTTGGAGGGTGGTGATTTTGTTAGGCAAAGAGGGTGTTGTTATTACACCTGAAATGTCTGTTAGTCATTGCTACGCCGTGTTTGCCTTGTTCTCTCCATTATTCTTTGGATATGTTGCTACTGGCATGAATGCCAGATCTTGCAGACTCAGAGGCTGGAAATTTCTCTAGGACAGAAGGGTAAGCTCTATTTACACAGTGGATAATATGCAGAAACCTGTGATTTTATCTAGGAAGCGTTAACTTTACTTAGGCTTTGTTTATGATTTGGTTTTCTAAATTATATTGGATAATTATTGTCTACTCATCCAAGGACAGATGATATGTTCTCAAGCAACTGTGTCACCCTGTGTCTCCACTTTTTCTTAATGAAGTCCAAGTTCATAAGGAAAAATGAAGAAGAGTCCTGTCCTATGTAGGACTTACAAGCCATATCTAAGAAAGAAATTACTCTACTAAGGGAGTGATTCTGTCTGGTGTTTATTTTTTTCCATAAGAAATCCAGTTTTGCCCTTGTTATTGGCATTGCCAGGAGGACTCTGCCAGTGCTTTTCTTCAGCTGGCACTTAAAGGCTGAGAAAAATATGAAATAGAGTAACACAACACAGGTACTACTATATGACCAGAAGTGTGAGCACTCCACTGGTGCTGTAGGATTAAAGAGTAGGACAGAAGTGGTTGTACAGCCTGTGGCTGCAGAAGCTCTGCCAGACACACTGTGTACACAAAGCCAAAGGGACTTTTAAGAGTTCTCCTGACTGCACATGTGGGTGAAGTATCAGCCAAACAAATGCAGGGGAGAAGGCAGACAGAGCTAATGAGAACAAGATATTTTTATATATGAAAAGATATATGGGCATATGTATGCATTTTACCAAGGGGGACACAGTCATAAGGCAAAATCAGATTCCATAAAATTAGCACTTCTAGCCTACAAGAAATAAGGATAAAACCATCTGATTAGCCAGAGAACCTGTAAAATTTTAAGACAAAGTGAGTGTGACAACTCCAGCCCCTTCATGAATAGTGTTTCACCTTCTTGTCTGGCTAAGCTGGTACAAAAAGCTCCTTCATCAGCAGTATGTAGTCTCTAACACAATAAAGGTGCAAAACTACACAATCCTTAGAATGGTCAGGTCCTTAACTGATGAACCTATTTTGCAAGTTCCTCCAATCATGTTTTTTTCCCTAAAATACAGTGATCAAAAAGTTATGCAGTCTCCTACTGCCTGTAAAATTAACAGCTTCTTTAAAAAATTCTTCTCCTACTATACATCATCTTTTATTGGTTGCTTTTCAGGAGCCATAGCAGATCACGAGGGTGGTATCAGAAGATGTATGGGCAAGCAAACACAGAGCTGCTGCATCCTAAAATTATGCTTCAAGCATGGTTGCTCCACAGCTCTGTGAATCAGCAGTCTCATGCTCTTGGCCAATTTCTACCATTTATATATCCTGACTCCAAACCCACAGCTGCATGACCTGGTTGCATGACTAATTTCACTGAACTCCAAGGGCAGGACTTCAGGGGCCTCCAATTGCAGCTCCCAGTACCTGTGGATTCAGGTCACCTAATCAGGAGCCTCTGCTCTCTCCTCAGCCACAGCAGTTAAGCTCCATCAAATGTGGATGTCCTACATCCCAATCACCAAACTACTTGTAATGCACTGTCTTGCTAGATCTCTTTCTATTCCTCTGGCAGAGGACTTAAACTCAGGAGGGATGGAAGATGCAATGCCCTGGATTATGACATAGCCTAGTGGCTACAGCAGCCTTCTGAGTAATGAGTTGCATCCCATCAGACCACGGTGAGACTGAACTGAGATTTCCCTTTCCCTTGCTGACTGCATTTATCAAGATATTACGGGAAGAAAGCTCTGTTGCTTCTCTTCCCTCACCCTTTTCAGAGAAGCTTGTGGTTTTTCTGTGAATAGTACTGGCTCAATGCTACAAGACTCTGAGTGTGCATGGCAGAGTGGACTTCCTCAGGGATTCAGAAGGAATACAGATATGCCTTTGCTGTTCCAGAATCAGGCTGAGAGTCTGGCCCTACTGGTCACTGACACCTGTGCAGTCATGGGCAGCCCAGTTTAGTAGCATTGGGAACTGCCAGGACAAATGAGCAGGTGGTAGGAATTTTTACATACATCTAGGTCCAGCTGCCACAGCAGAAGACAGTTTTCTTGATAGGTGTCTAGAAGATAGGTAGTTTTGTTGAATTTGGCCAGGTGAATCCAACTGAATCCCATTTGTGGTGCCCAAAGAAAACATTGTAGAACCAATCCATCATGACAGTGCATATATTGAATGACTTGAATGTTAGAGGGCAAGTCACATAAGCCTATGTATTTTACCTCACCACCCCAAGCATCTTAATTACTTACTTCATGATGATATTTGAAGGGTTAATTTACATTTGAGGAAATGGCTCAGGGTCCCAGGGAAATGGTCACAGCACCAAACCTGCTGGAGTTCAAGGAGAGTTTGGACAATGCTCTGGGGCACACGGTGTGGGGTGTCCTGTGCAGGGCCAGGAGTTAGACCTTGATGATTCTTGTGAGTCCCTTCTAACGCAGGATATTCTGTGATTCTGTGAAATATCACAGACACACACATAATTCTGAGCACTTTCTGTGTAATTAAAAAGAGCAGCAAGTGTTGCCCTGGGAGCAAGAGCTGGCAGAACCACCGGCTACATCCCAAATACTTGTCATACAGGTTCTGAATCGCCCTGGGATGCACATGTTGCATTACCTGAAAAAGGGTGCAGCAATAAGGCAGGCAAGTTGTTCTGAGTATCACCATGTGTGCTGAGCACACCTGGCCTTTTCCTGAGAACCTCCCCAGGACTGGGAGTACCTAACACTCCAAAGATGGAAGACTGATGGAGGTGGATTGCTGGCATTTTCAGCAGATTAAAAAAAAAAGACTCTTGGTGATATTGTGGATATTCTCAATTCACCTGCAACAAACAGGACCATAATGAGAGTGAATTAATATTGGCTATCACATTGTTAAAAGGGCTTAGAAATGTCCTTTCCTGGCAAGAGCTCTGACCACTTGGCATTTATATCAAAAGTGGGCATCCTATCCTGTAAAAAAGTGACATCTACCCAATTATTTATAAAAGTAATCACAACTGACTACCAGCAGTAGATCCTGTGTTGCACTGAATCCAAGGTATCTCCCTTTCAGTCCTGCCTGAGGTGTGGGATGGAGTTTCAGAACCATCCTCACATTTGGTTTGTTATCAGCCAACTCCAAACAGCTCTCTCATCTGCCTGTAGCTCTCCTGGTCTGTCTGTCAAGGTATCTGCCTTTTCCAGTGAATGATTCCATGAATTTTGAACACATTTCCCAAACTGTGGCTTCTTTTCCCCCTCTGAATAGAAAATGAATAAATGTTGTCAGAAAGAAGCCTAGGGAAGCTTTCACTCCCACTCGAGGGATGAGTAACTTGACACACCCTTGAACATGAATCTACTCCATTTCATAATCTTGGCAATTTGGGATTTTCGAAGAAGTCCAGAGCTGACTAAAACACACATCTGTGCATGCAAAGGCAAATTCCCATCAGCTGAATGTCTTACAGTTTGCATCCTGATTCTCTCAGTGTATCAAATCTGTCTTCCCTGGGGATTTATTTGGCACATACATGCCTTGCCTAGTTACCTAGACATGAACTTTTGAGCCTGATGGGAAGATTTGAACATGCTCCTCCCTTTCATGTCATAGGATGCCACGTGGTGAACTCTGCTCCTGCTTTTCAGGTTGATTCCCATGAATTCCTTCCCATTCCTGCGGTGTGGTGTGCATCCCTTTGATGAGTCTGAGGAAACAGAATGGGTCTAGTTTCTTGAAAAGGACCTTTTTATTTGGGTTTTTTCCATAAAGCTGTAATTCCTAGGATGTGATCACCTTCCTAGATGTGTGATCACCTTCCCAACTCTGAAATGCCCTATGGAGAGGCTTGTTTTCATCACTGGACTGGGGACAAGGCCTTTGAACTGTTCCATCAGTGAGCAGGTTCTGCTCCCAGGGAACCAGGAAAAGGATCCCTGCTGCTCTCGGCGTGCTCCAACAGGAATCTTCCTGCTCCCAAGAGTTCTCAGCAGCTGTTTGCCCCTGCAGCACAGTTGGCTTTCAGACACGGATGTAACTTGCCACTCCTGCACACAAAATTCAGCCCAACGTGCAATAATTGCAGTTGATGTGAGTCAGCATGAAAGAACTTATTCCTTTCCTAAAGGACAAGTATCTCTAAGGGATCTGCAGAAATTACAGGGATAAAAAGGCTGAAAGTATGGTATAACCACCAGAGTGCAGATGATGTGTGGAAGAGGGAACCCTCTAATTCTGGGCTCCATGCTGATGAAAAGCTGTGCACAAATTTTGGTTGTTTGGGGTTTTTTAATTCTACCCCTCCTCTGCTGTCTTGGAAGTAATAAAATATAGCTATAAACTGACACAGTGATGGCACCCAAACACATGCAGGCACAAGTTAGCAGATTGCCTCTTCCATAGAAAAAATGTTGTGAATAATAAAGGAAAGAATGGGAATGAAAGCGCAGTCAGTTATTCTGAGTGAAAACAAGCAATCCTACAATTTAATCCCTGGTAGCCAGAGTGAAGAAACAACTTCCAGAAATGAGAGTTGCACACCCACAACTAGGTATTATTATCCACAAGTAGGTATTATTAGCTCAAACTTTAGAAAAAGCAGGAATCCAAACCTCCTTCTCTTTTTTAATTTTTTTTTTTATCTTTCTGAAAAAGAGCAAACATACTCTGCCCACCTACAAGGCAACCAATGTCTCCCCCGCCTTCCCAAATTCAATTATTTTCAATTCCAAATCCTGGGATGAAGAGGCAAAAAGACCAAGGGTTTATTGTTGCTTTAGGATTTGTAAGTTTCTTTGAGAAACCACAGGGGAAAAAAAAATCTCCATTTTCTCACCACACAATCAGCAGCTCACTGAATTAAAAAATTAAAATTACAGGAACATGGGAAAATGGAAGAAATGGAAGTATAATGAAACTGTTACCAAATCAGTATCTCTCTCCCAGTAGTAAAATTAAGGGGGTGGTAATCACATGTTCCACTCCCTCACAGAGTTGTTCTGATGAGTTGCCAATTAACAACTGTAAGCCACTAAGATAAGTGTATTTTAAGATAATGTTGGAAATGGAATAATCTCAGTTTTAACACAATAGAAACACTCCTTAAACAATGCCACCTTATCTGAATTGTGTTCGAGATGGCATGTGCCAGGGTTAAATACATGGATTTAAGTTCACAGAAGAATGAAAAGACTATAATAACTGCATTCCTAAAATGACTTTATGGAGGAGACCCCATCACTGCAGTGTCTTGTATTACTTATTTTCAACTTTTTAGTTCTTGTTTGCTGTAACAAATCACAGCACTGCACACCTGGCATCTGCATACAATCACCTAGTCACTAAAATTCTGTGCCTTTCCCAGATTATGTGCCAATATAGACACAGAGAGAAAAAAGGAGAAAAACCAACCCAAGCAGCTGGGCAGGCTCCAGAATGATGGGCACACTTGGCTCTCATCTAAATGAGGGTGTAGTATAATAAGAAATACATCTTGTGACATGAGAACATGAGCTGCTGTGCCACCCTGGCTAAAATAGCAACACACCAAAGCCAGCTGATTCCATTCCCTGGAAATGTAACTCTGAAGCAAAGCACCCACCATTTGAACAAAGCCTGTGCTCTCTGCTTTTGTTGCTCATGGTCCTATTGCTAAGGTAATGTTATTTGGGCCTTCATCTTTCCATTTATCCAGTCTTCCAAAGGATCAGATTTCTGAGGTACGCAGTGACCTTTCCTGATTGTACCCAAAAGCCACAGCACTGTGTGTGCACAATTTAACAGATTAACAAAGTAAACAATACAGGCAATGTGTTATAAAATCAACAACAACAAAAAAGGCTCTCCTACATACAGAACTTTGAGCAGTATCCTGCAGAAACAAATGCATACAAAACCAGGTAAACTGAAATCAGGGGATTGCAGCAAGTCATTGAACTAATTTTTTATTGCAATGGTAAAGTTTCTAGGACAGCAATTAGAAAACCAAAAAAAAACCAAGCAAGCCTTATTCTTTCCAAACTACTGAAGGTTTTTTTGCCCATGCAGAATTATATAGTTGTTACACCTTATCTAAGAGAAGTGCTACATTGGCTCATTACAAAGATTTTTACTAAAGCCAGCTAAATTCCTTAAAGTTTCATTGAAAAAGCCATCACTGGGATTCGTGAGCAGTAACTTTTACAGAGATAAGCAGTATTTTAATACCTTAAATTGCTTACTAAGAAAGTACTGTGCAGGACTCAGCAATGAATGAGTACAGCGTGAGTGAGCTGAAAACCCTTCAGTTTGGGGGAAAGTGGTTCTTTCCCCCACTCCTGTAGTGGTACATTAGCACTTGTCCAGCTCCTTCACTGAGCTATTGCAACAGCTCACACTCAAGAACAAATTAAAACACTCACAGGCTTTTTCTTTTTGCTTAGAGCAATAAGCATTCATTAGAAATAAAATCCATTCTTCCTTATTCTCTCATGTATTTTTCAAGACTTATAATAAACCTTATAATAAATACATTCCTCCCTTCTCAAATCTGAGCACCCAACTCACCAATTTCTTTAAAAATTAATAATAAACCTGATATGGTTAGCACATTTTATTCATTAACATTCAAAAATCATCTAAAATGAAGCTTTCCTCTGACTCTAGGCACTTTAATATCATTAATAATATACCACAACTGTAGCAGCATTAGAGTAATTATTTCAACAGGAAAGCAGTCCTTCAGACCTCCACGGATACTCCTTTCCCTCCTTTGTTGAGCTGGGAAATCATCTTAATTCTCTTGACAAAATGCTATCCTACACGTCTTTGGGACAAAAAGATAACTGGATTCAAGCTATTTCTGGTGATGACAGAAAACAATCCCACAATCCTGGAGAACATCCTGACACCTGCTCCTTCACTTTTATTAGGACAGGAAAACAACTGGCTTCTGCTGACTGGGATAAACTGGTCTGCAATTGGTGAAAGCTTTATAAGGCAGAACTGGTATGGTAAATACCAGTGCTCATCCAAGTGGATGCCAAGCAAGATGTTCTGCTTCAAAAAGGAACTCCTGGTGTTGCTCCTGTCACTGGGGCAGGGCTGTGACAGCAGCAGCTGTAAGTGTGGAGTGTTCTGCACCTCATTTGCCATCGATTCCCACAGCTGTCTTGTCAAATACTGACAGGCTGGTGAACATGGCTGCAAGTGCACTGCTTTGCCAGGCATCTTTGGAAATGCATGTGAAGCTCAGGCAGCCCTTGTGTGCTGAGCTGAAATGTATCCAGAACAGCCTTGGGGCCATCTTCTGCAGAGATTACAGAGAAATACAATTTCTGACCAAGTTCAGCGTTAGGGTGCACCCCACACCCCTCTTGGAGTGCCCACTACAATTGTTACTTGCCTTAAAATGCACAAAGGTAATTTAAAAGCTTCTTCAGTATTAGTGTCATGTCATTTTCACACTAACAGTTCAAAGTAAAAGTAAATAAGTTTCAGCCACACACAAACAGATTCTGCTTTTTTAAGTTACCAAGCACATACCATAAAGACAAGTCTCGCTTTGTAATCACTGATTTTTTTCCCCTGAACAGTTATTCAGATCTCATTCCAGAATTCGTCATCTGGTTAATTAACAAATTTCAGTTTGTTCTGTGTTTAAGGGGAGATTGTCTGTGGCTTGACTCTGGGAAAATGCACAAACGAGGCAGCAGCTTGTTTTTCAGCTCCTGTCTTTGCATTTTCTGCCCAAGAGCCAGGGAAGCATGCAAATTAGGAAGCACATGCATCTTGCAGGATTAGCATTTCTCAGAAGGCAGAGAAATGACAGCACACCTTCCAGTCTCAAGACAGAAAAATTGATCATGTACCATTTCGGGGGCGGATTTTTTCATGTTTCTCTGCCAAGCTGCAGATCTGAAATCTTATTTATAGTTCATTCATCCCTCTTTCGGTAACAGCAGCTCCTTCGTTGGTAATATAATTGTTTATATTATAATGCCTCAAGTGAGGTTAAGACTGTATGATGAAAACATATGTCACTTGCAAATATACACGAAGTTCAATATAGGAAATCTATCAGGATTCATTTGCTGCACTTACCTGGGTGCTCTGCATAATAATCCCACAAGAAATATGTCATGACATGAACATCAAATACGTAAAATTGCCTCAAGGCCAAGAGGGCCAGAATTTACCAAATGAATTTTCTGTTAAGGAAATTTCCTGTTTTCAAAAATTTAAATGAAAATGCAAAGAGATTTTCCCAAGACTGTAAATTTAGGAAGGAAAATGCCAAAACCTTTAGATATTTTCTTAGTAAGTATACTCTGCAGCCAGAAGCTTGATTCAGATCAGCTTTTTTATGGTGTATAGGTATTTCAAGGCAAAAAAGAATTGATTCTAATGCTCATGGTTATAAATAAATTGTCTGCTTCTGGCACTTAGAATTTAAAACATGATGGTCCCAGTAGATCAGCTTGATGCTGTGCTTATCATGGGCCATCAGACTTCAATCTGCATTCATCCAATAAAATAAAGCATAACTTCTGCTCAGCTAAAAAAACAATTTTCAGAAATGCATCTAATCTTCAACATAAGACATGAAATGATGGCAAATCCTCAGCTTCTCTTGGGAAGGTATTCTGGTGGTTAACCATGGAAAAATGTGTGTCTTTTTCCCTACTTGAATTTGTCTGGCTTTTGCCTCTGGCCATTACTTCTTATTATGCCTTTCTTCAATAGATTAAAGAACCCTTTAATATCCTGTATTTCCCCTCAGGAATGTTCCTATACACTACAATCAAGTCACCTCCCAATTCTCTTCCAGATAACTTTAACAGCCTGAGCTCTTAAAACATCCCAGTATAAAGCATTTTCTCCAACCAACAGAACATTTTGCTTCATTCTTTTGCTCTCTCTTATTTTCCAATGTGCTTCTTAAAAGCTAAAAACCAGTGCACCCTGTGGTGATATTTTTGAGGTCAAACATTAGAGGTAAAATAAACATTTTATAATTCCTTTGTTTATACATTGATTAATCCTTTTTATCCATAGCAGCATAGAGGAGAGCCTTATCTGATTGCTTACTTATCTGACCCTTAAATCCTTCTCAAAGTCATTACCTTCAGAGTTTTCTATTCTACAGTTATAGTCTCCACACTTGGATCTCAAGACAGACAGCTGTGTAGTTTGATGAATTAAAATTCACTAGGTCTGAACAAGCTGCTTGCACCAATCGTTCTGATCAGTGCCCTGTCTTCATAATTTTTTACAATTCCGTTAATCCTGGAGCTGAATTTTTGCAGCAGCAGGTTTAGATCTGCTTCCAGACCATTGCTAAAAATGTAGCAGGACATGGAACCTGCTACTGGGACCTTTTTAGACACCATCTCTTTTAACTAAGTTGTCATACAGATTTCTTCTTGAGATATTGGAACAAATTCCATTTGTATGGTTTGTTGGCACTGCATAATAAGATTATCATGCAGCACAAAGTCAAGTATCTCCTCAAAACAGTATTGACAGCTATTTGAATTATAGCACTGTAGATCTGCATCATATTCCTTTGTTTGAACTTATTATTTTTTGAATTCCACATCAGATTGTCCATTTTGGTAAGGATAACTATGAAGCTAACCAGTCACTCATATTGCTCACCCTTTTAAAAAATGGCACAAAGCAACACTTCATCACTTGTTTAACCTCCTAATTTTAAGGCAAGATACAAATACCCAGGAGCAGCACCTGTTGGACAGGCAGAAGCATCAGAGAGCACAGGTGACCAGAGCTTGCATTTCTCATGGCACTTCCAGGAGGGAAACCCCAGCAACTGTGGACTTCCAAATGTCTTGGTGCTGCTGAACTTCCAGCCCTGCACTCACACACTCAGGAGGAGGTGTGGAATATCCTCCGGACTATGGAGAAGGGATAAGGCACTGCAGACCTCCCTGAGCGGCTCCGCAGCCCTGTGGGTCACTGCGTGCCTCCATGGCTGAGCCCGCCTGACCGCCGGGTCTACGGCCACTGCAGCCTCAGCTTTCCCTCATGTTTACACCACCAGATTTAGGATCTCTGAGAGATCCAAAGCGGCGCCACGAAAGGTTTAGGTTGGAGGAGGTTTAGGTTGTGAATTTCTTCACAGAAAGGGTGATTAGATATTGGAATGGGCTGCCCAGGGAGCTGGCGGAGTGACCGTCCCCGAAGGTGTTTAAGGAAAGATTGGACGGAGCAATCAGTGCCATGGTCTGGTGGACAAGGTGGTGATCGGTCATAGGCTGGACTCGATGATCTCTGAGGTCTCTTCCAACCCAACTGATTCTGTGATTCTATGACGGAGCAGAAGGAGCAGAAGGAAGCTCCGAGGCGCCCCGACACCCGAAGCAGCCCCCGCGCCGCCATCCACCTCCTCTGCCCCTCACGCTCGAGGCCGCCTCACGCCGCGCGCCGCCTCGGTCAGGGCCTCGCTCCGATTGGCTGCTCCGCCCGCGGGGGCGGGACCGAGGGAGAGCCGCGGCCAATCGGCACCGCGATTGTCGTTTCCCGCGGGGCGGGGGCTGCGCGCAGGCGCGCGGGGCGGGGCTGGTGCGGGCGTGAGGGAGGGAGGGAGGGAGCGAGCGGGGAGCTGAGCGGCGGGAGGGGCCGGGCTGAGGCGAGGGCAGTCCCGCGGTATCCGTGGCTCCTCGGCGCCTCGCCCTGCAGCGGGTTTCTCTTCAGGGAGCGGCTTTCCTTTTTCCGCGGAGCCCCCGTCCCCCTCTCCCCCCTCAGCCGAAGTCCCCAGCCGCCCTCAGCCCGCCCCCGGTCCCGCCGCTATGTCTCTGGGCCAGCGCCTGGCCCGGCTGGCCGCCCACCTGCAGGACCCGCGCAAAGTGGCCGCGTTCCAGCGGCTCTGCGGGGTGGAGGGGCCCTCGGGCTGGGCCGGTGCGGAGCGACGGGGGCCGGTGGCGAACGGTGGCCCCGCGGGCGGGCAGGCGCATCCCACGGGGAACGGGGCCGTGCCCGGCGCGGCGGGAACCCCGCGGCGCTGGAGGAGGAGGCCTCGCCGAAACTCGCTGACGGAGGAGGAGGACGGCAGCCAGGAGTTCGCCACTCGCAGCCGCTTTCTCTACTATCTGTTCAGCCTGGGCACGGAGCTGGGCAACGAGCTCTTCTACATCCTCTTCTTCCCCTTCTGCATCTGGAATGTGGACGCCTGGCTGGGCCGGAGGCTTATCATCATCTGGGTGTGGGTGATGTACCTGGGGCAGTGCACCAAGGATGTGATCCGCTGGCCGCGTCCTGCCTCGCCGCCCGTGGTGAAGCTGGAGGTCTTCTACAACTCCGAGTACAGCATGCCCTCCACCCACGCCATGTCGGGCACCGCCATCCCCCTGGCGCTGCTGCTGCTCAGCTACGGCCGCTGGCAGGTAATGCTCACACCTCCGCGTCCTTATCCGTGCGCTTTGCAGCCCCGGGCTGTAAGGATGTGGCAGACCTGATTTCTGTTCAGGAGGGGAGGTGGCTGAGTTTGCGTGGGAAAATGTGAGATTCGTACCTTTTTTCCTTGCCTCCCTCTCCTCCGCCTTTATTTTTGTTTCTTTTCTGTGATTTAGGCGAGGTAACGAGAAGCGTTCTAGTGATTCTGTCTTGTGAATGGAAGTTGCTCTGGCTTTGGGGATTAGCTCAGCACCCATGAAAAGTTTTGCGGTAACAATCTGCGTTTTGTTCCTGTGAGGTTTTTTTTTCAACTTGTCCCTTTGCGCAAAGTTTGGATAAGCATCCAGTGTTTTTACAGGCATTTGGTTTTACAGAGTGAGAATTTGGTGGAGAGCCAGTAACTAAAAGGCTTCTTGTTGATCCTTCTTTGCCTCGAGTCACTTTGTAGCGTCAGTGAGTTGTAGCTTTACCCTTTTCTTTAACGCTTTTATTTTCATTAACTACAGTTCGTTTCTGGTGTTTGTACTTTCAGGAGGTTTTACAACTATCAGTGTGTTCATAATTAGCGGGAACTGATAATCTCTGATATTTTTCAGCACCTTCATTCAGCAGAATCTCTAAAATCTGGCTATTGCACTTGGGGTCAATAGATAAGTTAAAATAACACTGTTGATCATCTGGTTTACGCAAGCAGTGGCATGTGCTTTGGCGCTGGCTGCTGGAAGTATGGCAACAGCAGCAGCTCCAAAGAAAGCACATCACGTATCCAGCTCTCTAAATCTCTGCACCAGTTTCAGAAGTAACTGAGGGAGAAGGCTTTCCCAGATAAATGTCCAGTGTAGCGTTTCGATGTGTCATGTTTAAGAAGTTAGGCGGTAATTCGACTCTAAAGTTGTTAATGTTTACTAATCCTTACTGTGATACCTGCCTGGTTTTAGTTGAATATAAATCATGTCGGTAGAGAGAACTAACTGATTGTAAGCTTTGTGCAGAGCCTTAACTCTTGTCTTCCCAGTTACTGGTAACAATCACCGGTTGTCTGCTGGTGCTGCTTGACATTTTGTGGCTTTATCTCAGCATCTAGAATGGGTGACTGAAAGGAATGCAGTAGTTAAATGTTAGAGATTGTATTTGGCCTCTCCAACCAAAGATTGTGTATTTGTTTCTGCAAGGTGATAGCATGTGCCCAAATGGAAGCTCTTAGGGATTCATATTTGCTAGGAAAATGTGAAGTGTTACTCTGCTGGAGTTATGTAGACATAATAACATCATATATCTCTATATAAAAATGTAATAATAATGTCATGTTCTGTGGGTATTTGAAGTTTTGCCACTGAGATGCTTAATCTCAAAGGTGTTTTTGTTAATGACCAAAATTTGTGTATTTGATTGTTGCTTGCTAGATATGAGGGGCTGATGTCGGTTGGAGGAACAAACTGGATTTGTAGTTCTTTGCATGTGGGAAAGCTCATTTAGCAGTACCAGTCGATCAGCTTTGCACAGACTGATGTCATGTGTGCAAAGGAGAACCTGTCTCGGTTGCTTTTATAGAACCAGCAAACAGTGTGTGAAATGGTGTTTTTGCCAGTGACCTGAGTTCGATCTGTGCTTTGCCAACCCTGCAACAGCAGTCTGAAACACTGTGCTAATTGACTAAGCATATTTATAATGAATGCATAAGAGATCATAAACATTCAGCCTTGTTATTCATGTAGAACCATGCTTAAGAAATGAAGAAGCAAAGTGTTTTGAGTCTTGATTTTAATTCCTTTTTCTTATAAAATGAGTATGAATAAAAGATCTCTTTGAAACCAACTTCTGTCATTTCAAAATACTCATGTAAAAAAAATCCTTTCTGATTTTTCAATTATTTCCAAAAATTAATCAATAATTAATCAATGTCATATCAAGAGTCTTTTGATTCACTTTTAGAGTTAACTTTTCATCTGACACTTCTGTTCTCCATGTTTTACTTCTGTTAAAGGGAGTAGAATCTATGTGACATCTTTTTGTCAAGGCAAGTGGTGTTTTTCTGGAAATGGTGTTAAAAAAGACTGACCTCAGAACTTCTTGGAAAGCTATTAATGAGTTTGTAATCTGGTCTTTATTAAATTCTATGAATTTATCATTAGATGCAGATGGCTAGATTTAAACTTGTTGGCAAATGCTGGGGTACAGTCTTTCTGTGTATATTTAATATAAAGAAGCCTTACACAGACCCTGATCATGATGAATCCACATCTTGTGACTGTTGGTTCAGCAAATCATAGTGGAATGAGGCTGAGTATGAATTTAAGCAGATACAGGTGTAACTCTCTGCAGGGACTTTTGGTCTGCAATACAGGTAACTTTGTCACTTTGAAGTTCAAACCAAACAAAGCTGCTGTTGCTCTAAAAGATGCTATACCAGTGAGGAGGAATCTCCTTCTTGTGTGGCTTATTTGCAGTTTGCTTTCGGTGATCTATGACTTCCTACTATTGTGTGATAGTTCTCAAAGAATCTATTTTTCTTGAAGACCATAGAGAACAGAGAAAATCTGTTCTTATTTTTCTAGGTGTGGCCCACCCAGATTGTCCATTTAAAAAAATATGTTTTGATTGCAGTTTGATTGCAGGGTTTTTTCTCAACCTATTGAGATTGTGCTTTTCAGTCTTTCAGTTCCCTTAAGCAATCCTGTTACAATAATTTGTTTTCACGTAGCATTTAGATGGATTTTTAATATACATAAATTGATATTCTGTAAAACTAAAATGCTTTCCATAAACGCAATTGTTCAAATAAAATATTTAAAGAGATAATGTATTTTAAAGATGGTTTTTAGGCAAATTATCACAATTAGAGACTTTGGACATAGGGAATATTCAATGCAACTGTCTTTCAGACAAAATCAAGTTACATATTAAGATAACTTTCTTAACAGCTAACTGTTCTGTCCACTGTATCCAAATTTTTCCATTTCTTCTTGTATTATGAGGGCTTGCCTGAAACTTCTGATTCTACTAGCATAATTAATATGTATTTATTTATTTATTTAATGTTACATTTCTGCAGGGAGAACCATTTATTTCAAAGATACTTGAATAACCTTGAAATATAAAGCTCATGCCAAAGATTCATGAGAATTTGTGAATGTTGTAAATGTTGGGGTATGTTACCCTCCCTGTCTTTGAAGCTTTGGTACCTGAAAGAGGAGGGCAAACACTTAAAAGACAGTGAGGTTATAGATCTTGATAGGATGTAGGAAAAATTAACCTTTATCAAACTGGGGAAACTTGCTTTCTTTGAAATAGTGACCATTTGATCCAGGCTGGCTTATATCGTGTCCCAAATGTGGAGGAAGAGATAGTGTGAACTGCAGATTATCCACAAAATCTCCAAAGGCTCAAGCTGATACTACTGGAAAAAGTATTTTTTATGTTGTGTTTGATTATGTTGAACTGCTGATTTCAAATGGATATCAAGACGTATTTTATGAGAAATGGTACTTGAGCTGGGATGGTACCTGAATGTGTTATAACGCTGCTGGTTTATTTTGAGGAGGAAAAAAAAAATATCAGCCAGGGATACAGAAAATACATTTCTCTCCCAGAGTTTCCTCCAGGATGCAGCCTGGCTCTAGCAGTAGCTGTCTGGATTAGGAAATGATGGGTTTGCACTCCTTCCTGAGCTCTGCATTAATGAGCTCAGTGAGGAACTGCTGACTCTCACTGTAGCCACTGAGCAAACTTCATTTGGTTGATATTCAGCAGGAGCCCAGAGCCTGGGTTGATGAGTAGCAGGCCTTTAACTGTATTAACCATGCTGATTTACCTTCTGAAGCAGCTTGTGGTGCTAAATATGACAGCATTGTCCTCCCTGTGTACGTGTCTGCCAATGTTTGATTTGCACAGCCTGTCATCAGAGAGTGTCTTTCCACCCCCCTGATGCTAATGGTGACCTGGATAAACACCACTGCTAAAACTGCAGTAGATACATCTATCCTCTCTGATGTATTTTTCATTTACAGTTTTCATTTACTCAGTGCTCTTTTGACTCTCTGTGGTACCAGTTGTGTTAGACTCTTATGTGGCACCACGTGAAACTCCCTTCCAGAAATCTTTCATCTGCACTATGACTTTTATCAGCCGAGGCTGTTGAATGTAATTAAATGAGATGGGTTTGACAGGATCTGTATTGGGATTTCAGGGAGATCTGCATTGCTCTGTGATTCTGATTGACCACTACTGAGCATTACCTCTAGAATTGTCTGCTTGCTCTTTCATTTCGAAAGACTAAACTCTCTGATCCTCACTGGAAATAGGGAATAATTGGTTATTTGGCATGCATAAATAGCCTAATCACAACAGTGCTGTAGTGAGAATTTTGCAGAAGGGGGCAAATCCCAGCTTTAACTGTCTGTCCTTGTAGAAAGGCTTGCATTATCAGTATGATTGATGTAGTGATAAACTGGAAACTGCACACAGGAAACCATCTCTTACATACAAAATCTGTGTGCAGGAGCAAGTGTAGTCTCCTTTCAGAAAGACACATCACCTCTCAGACAAGCCCAAATAGACCTTTGGCTAAAATACTAAAATGTTCAGAAGAAACTTTGGCAAAGAGATGCATGCTTGTCTAGTTGGTCTAATTGTACATGTTTCTTAAAAAGTCAAACAAAAACTCTTCTGACATGGGAAGCACAGCTGAAGGGATGATCTGAAAACACAGAATTACCCACAAAAAGATGAACATTTGAGAGAGAGAAAGAGATGGGAATTTGGAGAGTCAGCACTGGCCTTGTCTTGTGTAGTTGAGATGTAAGGTCTTCTTCTGTGGGCCATATTAATGCCTGTAGTTTTAAAGGAAGCAGAAAAAAGTTGTATGGCCTGTTTCATGCAGGGGTTTTTAAAAGTTCAAAAAGTGCACAGCCTCTTCTGACAAATGTCACTAGGGAATCTCTGCCAGAGGAATACAGCAGCCTATCCTATTAAACTGTTGATTGGCATTAAATTTTTTTTTCAGTTTTGCCTAAGCAAATATTTAATTAATGTAAAGGATCTTGGTGGGGGAAATATGTAAAAACAAATGCTGTAAGGTTGGATACAGAGTTTTTGGTGAAAGAGTATTCAAAGGAAATATTTCTCAAGCAGTTTCTTTTTTCTTAGTGCATTGTACACATGCAAAGCACTCCTTGTTCTTTCAAATAGGGTGTGTTGATTGAACTGAGAAAACATGATTTTGCAGCAAATAATTTTTAGGTTTTAGGTGTTAGGGCTTAAACAGAGCGAGCCAAAAGTAAATGATTCTTGCTAGCTGTGTTCAGAGAGGGATTGTTATTTTAATGACTGCAATAAAAAGAAGCTAATTCCTATTGTTACTCATTAATTTCTTTTCATATTAGGTGTAGCAGAAAATTAAATATTTTAACTTCCTGCAGGACTGGCCTTGGAAACTTAATATTGGAATTTTAAAAAGAGATTCTAGTAGTGACATGTAACACTGAGGTCTTCATACCTCGTGATATTAATGTTGGTCAGTGCAAGAAAGAGAAGGAAATAATTGACAAATGTACCTTAACCCGTGGTATTTACCACTTGGCCCATTTTGAAAGAAAAAGGTTTTTGTCTGTTTATTTTTCCTAAAATGACTGATTAATGGTCTTTCTTTTCTAACAATCATCTTCTTCCTTTTCTTCTGCTCCCTTTGCAAAATAATTTTTATACTGTGCATTTTGAACTCCTCTGTCCAAGCAGGGTCTTGGAGTCATTCCCATAAACATTGATTATAGCTTTTCATATGACTGTTGCCAATACATGGCCCAAATACCTTATTGAAAGCCTGGTACTGCAAGTGCTGCTTGGATTCTTTCAGTGAACTCTGGCCCAAAATAATTGTCTCAAGTTGAACTTATTATATGATTAAAGAAGATCATTGAATAATACTGTAGAACACTAAAAATATTACAAAGTTACTTTGGAACCCTTTGTGGGTGCTGGAGACTTCTCCAGTGTTTCTCCAGTGTAGAATGTGCTTTAAAAAAGTAAAGAAATGAGCATTTAGGGTATCTGTTAATAATGTTCCCTTATGAAAGAAGGAATTTTCTGACCTGGGTCAAAGCTTTTCGGACAGATTGTTTCCTTATGAGCATTTTAAAACAATGGTTATGTTATTAAGACTCTTGGCAAAAAGATCAAGGAGGGGGAGGAGGATAGGGAAGGCTTTTGTGTGTAATCCAGTCAGAAGCTTGCAAGCCTGTTTTGGAGGATGTAGTAGAATTTTCTATTGGATGGGAGTTTTCTATTAAAAACATGGGGCATAAAAGTCTCAAAGACTTACTGGGAGTAGTTTTAGTGCTGATTGCCAAATATGAATTTAACTTAATGAATTCGATTTAAACAAGATTCTGGATATGGGAACAAAATTGAGGTCTGAGACACAATGAGTAGTTTATTCAATCAGCTTTATTCCTGGCTTTATCTTAATATGTAAAGTCAAGAAATCAGTTAACCCTTTTTATTATTTTTAAATAACATGCTTATTGGTTTGGGTTCTTTTTTTATTTTATAAAAATGAAAGCAGTATGCAGTTCAAAAAATACCTCCATACTCAGAATTGTTGAGATGGCATGCTGGCTATGGAGGTGTAATTAGCTTTTGATGATATACATAAGATGGTCTTAATTGAGGGCATGGAGACAGGGTTTGAGATGTTTGTGTCCAAAATAGGCTGCTCCTGAATATCTGACTGAAAGTGACACCAGGTGTGGTCAAGAACAATGATTCATCAATTCATTTATCAAAAAGAACAAGCTGAGAGAATGAAATCTGGTTTTTATGTCCACCTCTCCCAGCTGTCATCTCTGACAACCTTCCACGCCCTCCTCTGAAAGGACATGAGATGCCAGTCTGCCTTCTGATGCCTAAATGAGTAAAACCAACAGTGAATTGGGGAAGAGGGTAGAAGTAAACTTGTGATCTTTTGTCCTTTGTGCCTCTGTAGGTCTGATTTGGCATGCCAGGAACCATGGGACTAAAACTGCTGGAATTCACCTGTGTTGCTTTACTATCACTCATTTAAGTAGAGACCCAAGTCAACATAGCAAAAAAAAAAAAAACCAAAAAAACCCCACACTTATGACTTTCTTCCATGATCACTTGATCACTTGATACAAGTTAATATTCAAATTTTCACACTATGCTTTCATAAGATGTGCCTGTTTCAAGTAGAAAACCTAGTAAAAGCTGTTTTTTCTTTCTTTCTTTGAATATTCATTTGTGATTGGGAGAGAAGATTTTTGAAATCCATTATTATAAAACAGTATTATTATAAGGCTTGCTGGTACCTCAGCATTGCAGACAGAAATTTGGAAGTAAGTTTATGGCATCAGCTTTTTTTACAAGGATCCAGGTGATGTCCCCTGTTGGTGGTATGACTCTGTATGCTGCTGAGCTCAAAGGTGTGTGGGAGTGCTCATATTCTCCTTTAGTCACCTTGTGCACTTAGCCCTGCGTGTGAGGACCAAATACATGCTTGTCTTACCACCTCAGGGCAGGTTTTAAGCAGGTGCTACCAGTTTGGTGTTCTGGGAATTCTTGAACCCAGTGGCTCCTTTTAAAAGGTATGAGTGAAAACAGGCTGAGGAAGAGGCAGGGTGTGGTGCTTAATTTGTGATCAGTACTTCAAGGGTGCCTGTATGAAAGATGGGAGCCAACTTCTTTAGGTGTTTTGTGATAGGACAAGGGGTGATGGAGCTAAACTGAAGAAGGGTTAATTTAGATTAGATGCAAGGAAGAAGTTTTTTACTTCTGGTGGTGAAACTCTGGCACAGGTTGCCCAGAGAGGAGGTGAATGCCCCATCCCTGGAAACATTCAAGGGCAGGTTGGACTGGGCTCAGCAACCTGCTCTAGTTGAAGATGTCCCTGTTCCTTGCAGGGGACTTGGACTAGATGGCCTTGAAATCTCTCTTCCAACCCAAACTATTCTACTATGTTTTGCTGCAGGGGAATTAAACTAGCCCATGTTCTCAGATGGTTTAAGGGGTATTTATTCAGAATTAGAGTGAGATATGACAGAGCCCAATAATATTTCCAAAATGTTCTTCAGAGCTGGAGTTTCTGCTTCTTTCTTCAAACACCCCTCCCCTGAGAGTTCCCTGATGGCAAGCATTTCTTCTTTCATTTTCAGAATTTATTCTAGTCTCCCTGCTGTTTACAATCACCTGCTCAGGACTCTTGAAACAAGACTCCTCACCGAACAATTTCCTCCATACTCCTTGTTCTCCGGATTTTGCTGTTTTGCTGCTCTAACCTTTTACCTCCCACTGTATCAACCTCTTACCCACAGTACCATGAACTGTTGTAGCCCTGCTGAGCCTGGCACTTCACTGGACTTCCTGCTAAAGCTCCAGCCTCTGTTTCTGTCAGTTACTGCAGAAACAGGAGAGGCCTTTATTTATTAAAGAAGAGCCTTACCCCTGATAGGGCTCTGAAAGCACAAAAGATGTGTGTCAGGAGACAAGGGTGGACATATGGTATCAAGTGATGGCCAAAAAGTTTGAAACTTGAAGCTCCTCTTTACTCCAGAGGGCACAGGGTATAGCTCTCCCTGCAAATACAACACTTCTGCTGGGATTCCTCTGGGAGGGAGAGTGTGGCTGGTGCAGGCAGCATTCCTTCTCCCCTGAGATCAGTGGCAAAGGGAGAAGCACAATGGGGAAGAGGGATGTGGCTGCACCTGTAACTTACCCGGGTTGGGTTTGTGGCTGCTGTAGCAATGTTGGTATCTGATAACTCTGCAATCGTGTCTCGAGTGTGACAGAGTTACTGGTGTGTTGCCCGTTGTTAGCAGAGTTCTGAAAGGCAGGAAACTGAGTTTGTTCCTTCATCATTGCATTTAGAAATGAGTCACAAGTACATAGTTTTGTTTAGATCCAGTTTGTAGATTCATGTGGAAGAGGCAAAGGCAAATGTTGCTACAGAGTTTAGCCAAGATGGAACACAGCTATGAGCTGTGTTTTAGAATAAAATAAATTATTTTATTCTAAAATAATTTAGAATTTATTTTAATGTGAAGTCTGCTTCTTATGTGAAATGTAAGCTTCCTAACTTTCTCTTAGCTTGAGAATATTATTTTAGGTTTGTCATGCAAACGTGGTCCTGGAGTTGAGAATTCAGGGAAGGTTGGAAAAATGCAGAAGAGTGATAATCTTATCTCAAACCTTTTACTAAAAAAGCGATTTTAGAACTTTATAGAAGTGGCCTTTACAGAGGACTCAGAACTTACTCCAGTAATTTTAAAGATATTTTCTCTAATTTGTTCATTATTCTACCCTTCAGGTTACCTATAAAAGAAACAAGGGAAAGAGCAAGAAAACTGCCTGTAATTCTTAGATTTTATTCCTAGGTTGGAGTACATCTAGACTGCCTGTTTATATTGAAAACGTTTATTGTAGGAAGTGAAGCAGTTTTGGAAACTTGCCATTTTGTCTTGTGACTGTGTCTTTTATAGAATAGTGGCAAAAAAGGAAGCTGTATTCTGTCTTGTACAACGTTTTGCAATAGTGGGGAAAGTATTTCTTACTGTGCTGTAATATGTGAATTAGCATAGTTTTATCCAAAACAGGAAAATGTTAAAAAACGGTGTTTCCCTACATGATATTTGCTTGTTATAGCAAAGCATTTTATTTCTTCCTGGTAAACAGTCCTTATTAATTAAAAAAAACTGAGAAGATGAAAATAATTGGAAATAATAGTTTGATTTTTGTTTAACAAATGCAGCTTGTAGGAGGAAATTTATGTGGGTTTGGAAAGAACAAAAAAGATTACTGTTTTAGGAGTTTCATGCTGATGCCCAGAGATCGAGTCAGGGATTGCAGAAGCTCTAAAACAAAGAATTGAGGAAGGAATTGAATTTATTTGTAATTTTGTTATGAGTTCCCCATTTTTCAGGAAAAAAATTGAAGCCACTGTATTCTGTCTAGATAATTGCTAACAATATTAGTGTACAATGTAGCTGCTTCACCCAGTGTGAAACTGTTCCACAGTCCAACACACTTGACTCTGCCCTTGTGGCTAGTTTGGGATATCAGAGCATGGCAAGACAACTGCTACAGAGATCAATACATTTCATATTGCTTTGGAAAGCTGTGACCAAAGCACTGAAATTCAAATATCCTGAATGCAAGGAGAGCAGGGGAAAGTTAAAAGCTTGACTTAACAATGACTTTATGAAAAGGTGCTCTGGTAGGCCTGTGGAGGCTAGGATAAAGAAAAGGGTAAGCATAAATGGAATTAATTGAAATTAATTATAGAATGCTCATAGAGTAATTTTTTAAAAATTATTTATTTTTTTCCAAATTCTAATACAGTTTCTGCATTTTTCTTCCCTAACAGTATCCCCTTATGTTTGGACTGATCCTGGCATTCTGCTGGTGTTCTTTGGTTTGCTGTAGTCGAATTTATATGGGAATGCATTCAATTTTGGTAAGAAAATAATCTCATCTACTACTAAACTTCTATTTTAATCCTGTTCTGATTTTATAAACTTCCATCATATGGAAGGTTTTACGGTGCAATAATTATATAGATGTATTTTTTTGAATGTCCTACCATATAGAAACAGAAGGCTTGTATTTTTTCTACAGAGAAATTGATAAAATAGCTAAAAATGGCTCTCACATTTAACTTATATTCAGTCCACAGTTGAAACTTAACAGGTGTTTAATGTCATTTTAAGTCCAGAAATTGATGACTGCTCTAAAGTGTAGACTAAGTTTTCCTCTACAGAGTAGAAATCATTTTGCTGAATGAGAAAGTGGCTGTTAAAATTCACTCCACATCAGCTGCTCAAAGCATGTGTATTTTGGAGTGCCATGCTGCATGCTAGGGTTTCACTCAGCAGCGTTTCTGAAACCAAAACTGAAACATAAGTGTATACAATGTAAAAGTGAGGAAACAAAAACATGACAAATGCAAGACTGTTAATGAGGAGGACTAAAGAGGTTTTTGAGGATCATGTGCTAGAAGAGAAGCTAACAGACAGAAGAGGATAAGCCTGATGAGGAGTAGAAAAGCTAGTAGTTGAACACAGTGTAAAAGGAGCATGAAAATAAGGCAGTTCAGGAAAACTGAATGACATTTTTGCATTAGTAGTTAGGAGGCTTCCCAACCTAAAACCACTTATGTCAAGGATGATGTGATGGACTGATAGTTCAGCTGACACAAAATATCTTAGCACAAAGTCATGCAACAAATAGTGAGGAGACTGGGCTATTTAGCAATTTCACACGTGAATCCTCTGCCGTGTTAGAGGGAATACGGCTCACCATGTGTTACCTGAAATATACATCAACCATGGTGCCTAAGTTTGGGGGGAATAGGTGGCAAATAGAGCAGAAAGTTCTTGTTGCTGCTGAAATGAGCAAGTCTGACATTTATATCAGTCAATTTTATTAGAGCTTTTATCAAGCATTCAATTAGTGGAAGCAAATAAAAATGATCCTTTGAAGCTGGAGCAATAGAAACCCTGCTGGTTGAAGCCCCACCTCCTGGCTCCTGGAGGAGTTGATTACCATGAAAATGAAGGTGGGCCACTTTGTTGTGCCCGGATTTCACAAATTCTTCCTTATCAACTAAAGGTAACTCCACGCAACTGAGGGATTAATCAACAGTAACTGAAATTTAATGCTGAAGTAAAAAATAATTGAGTAACCTTTTCATTGAAAAAAGACCTTTAAAAACAACAGTAAAACAGAAAATCAATTAAGAATCCATAGAGGTTATCTCTTCCTCACTTTCAATGTTTGGAAACTGTTCTCATTCTTCCAGCATTGTTAATTCTGATGCTGGAGTGGAAAGTTGAAGCTGCTCTAGTGCCTGGCTGCAGTGGTCCTTGACTGCTGTGCCAGCTGCTGCCATCAAGCCCATGTGTTGACACCCAGGCCCTCAGAGCCACTGTTGAGCTGTTTCAGCAAACTTAAGTTGGCAGAACATATTTAGCTGGGCTGGATTTGTGCTGACTGCAGTTTGGAATGCCCTGGCCTTGGACAGGGACCAATGTTGCCAGCAGATAGAATCACAGAAGAATCACAGAATGGTTTTGGGTTGGAAGAGACCTTTAAAGGTCATCTAGTCCAAGCTCCCTGCAATGAGTAGGGACATCTTCAACTAGAACAGAGCCTCTCATCCAACCTGACCTTGAATGTTTCAAGGCCCAGAGACAGGGCCTCCACCACCTCTCTGGACAACCTGTGCCAGTGCCTCATCATGCTCATTGGGGAAAAAAAAAGAGTCTTCCTTAGATCTAGTCTGAATCTCCCCTTTTTAGTTTAAAATCATCACTTCTTGTCCTGTCACAATAGGCCTCACTAAAAAGTCTGGACCTGTGATTTGATGAAGGATCCTTTGATCAAAACTTCATTCATGATCTGGTCATCCTGGCCAGGATGCAGGTGATCAAATGCAACTCCTCTCCTTATATTTAACATCAAAAGGATTTAATCTTGTAAAAGGGAGAAGATGGGAATCCACAAATTACTTTTAACAATACAGCAGCTAGACTTGTATTCTTGCTAATGTAACTTGAGTTGTTTTTTTTTTTAATAGTTATTACACTGAAACCATATCTTTCTCTTCAACAGGATGTTATTGCTGGATTTCTGTATGCTATTCTTATCCTGATTGTCTTCCATCCAGTTGTGGACCTGATTGATAACTTCAACTTAACTTACAAATATGCACCATTAATTATCATCAGTCTCCATTTGGCCCTGGGCATCTTCTCCTTCACGCTGGACACGTGGAGCACCTCGCGAGGAGACACAGCTCAGATCCTGGGCTGTGGTGCCGGCGTGGCCTGTGGCTCTCATGTCAACTACATCCTGGGTCTGCAGCTGGATCCTCCCCCCCCACACCCTGCCTTTGTCTCTGTCTTCCCTCACCGTGACTGTGTTTGGAAAAGCCATACTGCGGTTGTTGATTGGAGTCATCGTCCTGTTGTTAACAAAAGTTGCCATGAAAAAAGCCACAATTCCACTGGCGTGTAAAATATTCCGCATCCCACACGACGACGTACGGAAAGCCAGGCAGCGCATGGAGGTCGAGCTTCCCTATCGCTACATTACCTATGGAATGGTTGGCTTTTCCCTCATGTTTATTGTTCCTTGCCTCTTCCATTTCATTGGCCTTTCCTGATGCAGTTTTATCACTTTGAGTAGGGAGAACTGAGCTAGTTGCTTTTTGCAGAGGTGCACTAGTTTGCTAAGGGAAGGCCAGCCAGCTTGGCTTTAGCAGGGTCTTCACATAACAGCAATACCAAGTAGGCAAAGCATTTAAAGGGCTTTGCACATCTCTGGGAATGGTTTAGGGCCAGCGGTCAAGTATTAGTCCAGGAGAAGTGCTGACCTCTGTAAATGCTGTGTCTGAACTTATAGCTGTAGCCAAGTCTGTGTGTGTGATGCAGTGAATGTATCTGGGATGTCTGCCAGTCTGTACCTGTGTACACTGACACTTTAACAGGTATGTCTGACAGCTAATCAGAAGGCTTCACTCATGACCTGTTTGCCATTTCACGGTAATGTATTCAAGTTGTTGGACCATAGACTGTTAAATTTGCTTTCTTATATTCTTTCCTGAAGTCCTGCTTCAAGGTATTTCAGCTAATAGGTATTTCTAATGGACCAAACTTGTAATGAGGTTGAATTTTTCTAAATAAACAAGCAGAAGCCTTTTTCTTTAGCCCCCTTTGCAGAGAAAAATGTCTGGATTAGCATTGGTAGATATCACTAGAGTATATATAATTCAGGTACTGTATTTTATGGTTTAATAACTGTGCCTTTCTGTTGCTAAATTAAGAAATGCCATATATACTGTGATGTAAAAATGCCTAATTTTATTGAACATCCTGCAGAATTAGGCAGATATTTTAAAATGTTAGATTGTCCATGTTGCCAACATGGTTCAAGTTAACCAGAATGTTCAGTTTTTCCTGCTCAAAATAGGGTAAATGGAATGACCTAGGAGTTGTGTCCTTGAGCTCAAGATATTGTAAATTAACAATAGTCCCTTTTGTAAGTATTTTTAATGTGTATTGTAAGTTACTGCAAGAGGATATATTTTTCTGGAGATTGTTTATACAGTGGATGGATATTCAAAATTAATTATTTAAACATATAAACAATAAAATCACCCCATTCTGCAAAGAAATGGGCTTCACTTATTATTCCAAACTAATCTAGGAGGACCACTGCTTTTAGGTATTTGGTTAGAAAATATAATCCTTATTCTAGAAAAATATATGTATTTTTATGCATTAACATACTATATTTAAAGGTGATAATCACTTTTACCCAATTTAGACAGTTATAAGACAACATAACAAATTAGACTTAAAATCATTCTGATTGACAGATTTTGAGCAGTCAAGACAGTATGGTCAATACATGAACAGTTTGTGATGTCTAAATTTGGCAGAATTTTATTATGTGCTTTTGAGCTTTTCATAATCCTTTTCCCTTCAAGTTTAATTTCATGTGCCTTTTTTCTGTTTCATTTTGTCCTGTTCATGTGTTGCCTGATCTGTTCTTTCCGTGTCAGGAACAGTTATTGCAGGAAGCACTGTCTTAGTGTCTGACCAGACACAAATTACTTAATTTTGTATTGTACATGTTTTTCAGGAAAAGCATCATTTGGTTGGGAAATACGGTGATTAGACAGAGTACAAAGCCTGCATTTTTTGTAAACAGTATTTGGTTTTGGAAGGGTTTTTTTGTGTTGGAGAGGATATCTCCAAGCTGTTAATATGTAGATTTACAAAATTAACTTCACTTTCTTTGAAGCAGACAAAGTTGTGGTACGCTGGCACTAGATGATGTGAAAAACTTAACTTTTCTGGTGCATTTTTCCAGTGCATCCTGAATGCACTGCTATGAATGTATTCAAACTGAGGTAATCACAACTGAGAGTGTGTTAAACAACTTCTGTAGCTCAAAAGACCTTACCCAGTAGAAAATGGTTAGCTTGTTTCAGTGCATATTTCTGGATTTGATTTTTCTGTCAGTTCTTCTTTTGCAGTTCAAAGCTGAATGTGCAGTAAAAGGTAAAATTGGTTTCCAAGGTTTTGAGAGTGGGATTTCCACTGATTTGGCTTAGCACACCAAGATAGCCATTAAATAAATAGCTGGGGGAATGTATACAAAATGCCTTATGCTTAAAGCCCTGAGGAAGTGGTGTAGTTTCAACTATATTAAATTAGTCTGGGGTCTGGGTATAAATAATAGTATAACCTTCTTTGAAATTTAGGGCATATTCTCCTTAAATATCCTAGCTTTACAGTTCATAGCAAACAACGTTTAAATTCTAGCACAGAAAAGGTAAGTGAGCAAAAATAATCTTTAAAGTACATATTGGACTTATAGAAACTTCAAGTTTACATCTCTAAAGAGTGTAACTAAAGCTGTCTTTTCTAGCTGTGCTTGCTCTCTTGTAGTATTAATGGAACATGAGATGTGGAGGATCTGGAAGGGGTGACAAAAAGATCACACACAGGCTAAGGAAAATTGCACTGTAGCTTATTGTACTGTTACTCATAAATACATTTTTTATATTTTTATATATTACATTGAGTAACTCCAAAATGTCATGTTCCATGTACCACTGTGTAGTACCCAGGAAATGTCCATCACAATGTTTATGCAGCACCTTCAGCAACGACTTTACTGAAGTTTACATGAGAAAAAGTTTTACAGTTCTATATTCATGTTTTATAAGGGGTTAGGCCTGAGAGGGCAGTTAGCACAAAATGTCATGCAATATGAATACTGTTAGAGAATAAAGAATCACAGCCATGCAAATGCTTAAAAATCAAAGTTAAGTATTTGTATTGTATAATTTTATTTACTAATACACTAAGTTTCCTTAGAATTAGGCATAACAAAGCAGCAGGCAAAACTGGAGCACTTTCTTTGCCCTAACCTATTCTTAGAGTTGAACATGAAAAATGTTTATACTATGAGCATCAGCTGGTACCAAATTATTTATAAAGAAAGTTAACATAGCTTTAAAAGGTAGTTAAATGTCTTTGCAGAAGGACAATATGCTTGAAACCCTTCATGAAGTGGTGCAAAAACATACTGCTAGTGAACTCCCTCAGTTCCAGAGAGAAATACTATTTATAGGGCCAGATATAAATGCACATTTATGGCAAAAATCTGCAGGTTAAATTTGTCTTTTTTAAGTACTGTATGAAATAAACCTTAAAGCCAACACAGGCAGGTTGCGAGTAATTTGACACAAAATTCTGTTTTCCAAGAGGCTGAAGAGATGCAATTAATCTGAGACTGCCTTAAACATAAGAGCAGGATTGTTTTCTGACCTGGCCCTCAGTCAGAACTGACGTGTGCATTGCATCTTGGGTGAGTTTTAGAATCTTTTATTTTGGAAAAAAGTTGCATATTTATAAAAAAGTGTTGCTTTTGCTTTCTCCTGTGATCACCTGTGAAGCTGTTGGGTCTCTGATTGCGTTTGCCTCGCAAACTGTGCAGGGGAAGGCAGGAGGTGGAGAAGCAACTTGAAGGTAAATTGGCAAACCAAAGGGAGTTTGGTTTAGTTTATTCTTTTGGAATTTTTTTATGGTTAGGTACAGCATTTCTTCTGAAAAGAAAAACCAAACAAAGATGCATTTCTTTTAAAATGGCATCTCTAAATGTGATATGTGGCTTTTGTGTTTTTTTTTTTTCTTACCAGAACAGTGTTAAATTGTCTGGGTATTAGAAGCTAATACGTTTTCCTTTGCTTTTTTTTTTTTTTTTTTTTAATTACTGCTCTCAGTATTTTTTATTCATTTTTTTGCTTATTTCCAAGGGAGTGTCCTTGGAATTGCTACTTATGCTACTTGTCCAAGCAATTGCTACTTATGTGAAGATTGTACTTTTGAACTTGTAAATACTTAAGGGCTGTTAGCTGCAAAAATGTATAAAAACAAATCTTTGCATGCTGTAAGTAAATACATCTGTTGTGCTAAAAGTTGTTTCTGTTTCAGTATTTGCTTTCTCAGTACGAAATTGAGGTTTTTCACACACAATACAGAAGATATTTAATAATTCAGTGATGTGAAGGGGCATTGCTGTCAAACTCCTGCTAACTTTACTGGGAGTTTTGCACCTGATTCCTTTCCACATTACACTGAAAATGAACCCTGAAGGGCAAGTCCATACTGACCTGGGAGGAGGATCAGTTTGTGTGAAGTGACTTACCTTCTGAGGTGCAAATGTGATAGCCTTGCTTTTGAGAGATTGTTCTTGTTAAAATCACACTTAGCCCCGTTTTTACAAGATTTCTAAAGGGCTTAACTGGGAAGCCCTTTCTCAGGAGCTGGAACTGGTTACACATTGGTAACAACTGATGCTTCCCCCTCTGTACCATAATTCTGTGAATGAAGAGACCCCAGGATAAAGTCAGTAGATAAAATGAGAGGAGAAATTGATTTCTTGGGGTATTGTGACTCAACTTACTGTGACTGATTCTTGAGGGGCTTTTTGGTCTAATGTAGAATGTTTGTTGGTTATACAATTTATTTCTGTATTCTACAAACAACTTTGACGAAACTAACTTTTTTGTGGGAGGAAGTTGAATTACTTCTTGCCAGAATTTTTTTCTACAGGAAAGCTTAAGTGGCGTTTTTGTTTCAAAAAGAACTATATAAGCCTGTTTTAAAATTTACTGTAAATGATATATTTGTCAAATTGATAAATTAATTGGATCAATAACATCATTGTTTTTCTTGCAATACTTCCTGAACAAAGGCAATCAAAGCTGAATTTGGAAACAAAATGTGGTATGGTGTGGCAGAGAGGATATAGGACTTCAGGTGTTCTCCAAAAAGCAAGTATCACATGCTGGTTTTGAAGAAAATTTAGCCATGCATTAGAAAAATTTCTTTGCACTCCATTCTGCACCAGAAATAATTTGCATGTTGGTAAGAGGCCTTTTAACAAAAGGAAGGAAAGCAGTATGTGCTTGCAGTGTATGATCAGTACCTGTTCCTGTGGGATCAAAGGAGAAGAGAGGATATCTAGGATAATACTACCTTAAAGATACTGACCAGTAAAATTAAATAATTCCCATCAAGTTGGAGAATTTTATTAGTCATTGAACTTTGACTAAATTAGTCACTAAGTTTTCCCACAAATTTATTTTTGTTACAAAGTGTAATGAAAGATAAGAGTGATACTAAGGAAATGGAACTTAAATCTTAAGACAGTTGTAGACGTCTAGAGTATCAAAACTGAAGAAGATCAGTTCAGGAGCAAGTAACAGGAACAGTAAGAGCAGAGTCTGAGGGGGATTTTGTATTAAACTTAATGCACTTAAAAATTATGCCAAAATTTGGCCTACACTTGATTTATATGAAATCTCTAATACAATATAGATATATACATAATATATTGTGTATTGGAGTTTAATTTTTTTATGTATAGATTTTTTTCTGGTCACTGCATTCCCTGATGAAAGGAAGTGTTGATGAAATACAAACCAGCTTTGTCTGTATAAGGTAAGGCTGTATGTTAGTAGCCTTTTGGGAGATAATGCAGTTGTAACGCAGTCTTTCAACCTCTTGGAGAACTTGATTAAAAAAAAAAAAAACCCACAAAAAAACAACTGAGATGCAAGCCCCGAGTTAGTTGAGGATCACATAATGGTTGCTGTATAATAGTGTACAACTGATGTTTTAAAAATTAATGCATCAGAACTTGTTGTTATACTGTTGTTAATGTTTTTGTACTCATTGTACAATTTCTGAGTTGTCAACTAATATTTAATCTTATATTGACTGGTAACTGAAGTGTATAACTTCATCTGCAATGAGTGGGTAATAAACTACTGTTGGATTCAGTTGTGTTTTATTGTCTTTATTCCTTCCAGTGCTCAGGGACATATGGTTGGACACCTATCACAAGTGTAAAACACTGGTCACAAGAAAACTTAGATCATATAGCAATAATTGTTACAATGGTATTATCTTTTAAGGACTGGGCTTTAGAGGCAAAAGTTTAATAACGAAAAACCACCACACCAGTTTGTATCCCAGTGGGTCACTTCCTTGTAACTTGTGCTCGCTCCAAAATGTGCTCTAAAAATCAGCCAATTGTGGGTATCTCTTTTTCCAGATTATTTAATATCTACAGATTTTAATTGAATGTAGTAGGCAGCATACTTGCATGAGATTTACTTCATAGTAAACCAGGCTAACTGAAGAATAGTACTAATTTGAAATGCTCTGGGTTATGTCTTACCATAGTTCCAAGATGCTTTAGCTGCTATGCAATACACAAGCATGAGAAAGTGTTAGTTCATTTGTGTTCTTGTATTAACTTATGTAGTTTTAATTTACTTGGAGAAGTGTAGCAAAATAATATTAGTGAGCACAAGTCTTGTTTCCTCTCTTCCTGCAGTTGTACAACACCCAGAGAGAAGTCTACACGGTTGAGTGTATCTGAATATATCTGAAGGGTATCACAGAACATGGTAGAGGAGATGGGAACTGCCCCTTAAAAGGAAGCTGTGAGGCCATTCAGATCCATTTATTGGGCACTCAGCAGTGTTCCTCCTTGTTTTGCTAACTGGGAAGATTTACATGGAGGTGGTGAACCAGACTGCCTTTTATATGAGGTAAGAAGTCATCCTTCATGCTCAGCAAACCTACAACTTGCAGAGGTTGCTTTTTTTTTTTTTGTCCTACCAAGGCATTTTTGTCCTTTTAGAGCTGTTAAAAATATAACCAGGATATTAATTCCAAGGACCACAGAAATATACAATCTTTTGATTATTAGTTCTACATTTCAAGACAATTTTGAAGATCCTGAGACAAAAACAAACCAAATCATTCAAAGAACCCCAGAAAGGATAAACTCAAAACAATGTGTATAGTGAAGATCTAAACAAATGTAATTAAATCATACCTCTTTGATAGTGAGATTTTAGTTCTTATTCCACTGATAGTTGTAGGTGTTTATGGTCTTTGCTGAGGAAACAGTCTAAGTCCTTATAATTAACTCCTTGTTACCAAAGCAAATCTCTGGTCCCCTGCTTCATGAAATGCCTCGTATGTGCTTGGTCTTTCTGGTTCTTCATTCTAAATAGAAAAACTTGGAAGGGATTTGGAGTGAGCATTCCTCCTCTGCTTCAACAGCTGATGGAGCTTAATTGACGGATTCAAGGCAGTGCTAGTTTGTGCCATGAACTGAAACACAAGGATGTAACTGGATCAGTCCATCCTTGCCAAATGTTACTGATAACTGAATCTCCACAGACCTGAGATTGGGATTTTCCTCAGTTGTGTATTGTTTGTTGCTCTTTCCATGAGACTTCTAGGTCACAAGAGAAGCAGATGCAGGAGAACTGCATAAACTTTTACAGGTAAAATAATCTGTAATCAGTTTAACTCTGATTCACATATAGTCTAATTTGATTTTACTTTCTGCTTGCTAATTACTTTGCAGAAAGTAAAAGCAAGTTCTTGCCCAGAAGCTTAAACTTGCAGTGCACTGGGAATTGTCCCTTCTTTTTTATACTTTTTAATAGAGCCTTAATCTGAAAGAGTTGGGGGTGGAGACACTTGTTGTTTGTTTTCTGAATCGCTCTTATCGCTCCTGTAATTGCCAAACATTTATTGCACCCTTTATTATTGACTTAACTGAATGCTCTGTCTTTATAGAAGTGACATATTCCAACCTCATGCAATAACTTTTCCGCTTGATGTGGCAAATCCTTGGTTTACAGATGAAGTGGCTTTCATAATATGGCTGGGAGGATGGCTTTTATGTGCCTCTAATGTTCTAACCCTTCCTTCCCCTTCTGAGACTGATACTTTGTTGTTGTGGTTATCTGTTAGGGTAGCTGGAGAAGAGTCCGTTACCTGTACTAATTCTAATGTGCTTTGATTGCAGGTAGTCTCAGATTTGTGTTTGTGGGTGGATTCAAACCCCAAAACAAACCCCAAAGTTTGTTTTCTGAAAGTTCTTTTTCCCCTTAAATGTGTAAGGCTGATTTGATGTAGTAGCTTAGCAAGCATAAGCAGAAAATACATTCTGCTTCCGTGTGAATTATTTAACCCATCACATTTGATCATCTCTCCTGGTATGCCAGCAGCCATATGTGGGTGGGAATTCCTGCTGTGGAGTTCAGTCCTGTTGGCTAATCAAATCCACAACCGCCTTGGGAAGATTGCCAAAATAATGCCTGTAATGAAGAATTCCTTTGCAATTGCTTACCTCATGCTGTTAGGCAAAGGATGTAATCATGTTTGCCTTGTACAGAATAATTTTCAGAACACAATGACCCAGATTTCTACTAGCTTGCAAAGATTTTCAAATTGGAAATTTAGGGAGGCTGTTTCCTATGCACCACTGTATGCAGCAGGTACTTCAGCAATTTGGTTTTGGTGATTTACTGTTTGCAATATTATTCATGCGGTAATGTTTGCTTAGTGGTCATTGCTATGGACTGCAGTACATCAGCTGCAGATGCTGAAACTGTAAATAAAGCTTTTACTCAAGTTGACACTTTCAGCTTTAAGAGTGAGAATATTTTCTCTGAGTTGACGTTTATGGGACATTACGCTTTCTCTGATCGTTTTTAATAAGGTTTGAAGGTGTAAAAGTTGCTAATCTCTTTAAGACAGTGGTAAAAGCACAGAGTCAACCAGTCTGGCATTCAGACTGATTTCATAGCAATGGTAATTAGCACTGCACTGTGTTTGCCTTGCAGCAGTAGTTCAGTTCTTTCCTGGTGCACTGGCCATGTGTCAGTGTTGGTATTGTGTCTAGACTTCAGGCTGACTAACCTCACTAATGTATAGTTGAAAGGAAAATAATAAATGCTTAGGGTCATGTTTGGATCTTTTCACTTAGTGGCTTGTTCTGGCACCTTTTACAAACCTCTGGTTGCTGAGTTTACTCTCTTGTCAATACAAATAAACGTCTATTTCTGAATTTACATACAAGACACTTCAGTAGTGTTCTGAAATACTTATCTGATACAATGGCCTAGTGCTAAATTTGGGCTTTTGGGGGGCCAAGTCTTCTGTAAGTGATCTCAGTGTCAGCCAGTTTCATTTAGGGTTAGGAGATAAGATGTTGTGAAGCAAAAATAAACGTGGTACCCTCCCAACAAAAACCTGTACGTCCTGTGGAATCTGACAAACCTCCCTTCTCAAGAAATTGCCCCTCCCAAAAGTCACTAAGCAGCAGATCTGAGCTGCTTTATAATGCATGCCTTTTGTATTCAGGAATCTCACAGGTGGGTGGTTGACTGAGGTTCTTGGGAAAAGCCAGGCAGAAGGGTAGTGGCTCAAGCTTGGCTCTACTGTTTTGCTTCTGTACAAATACAAAAATAACAGAGGATGTGTTAGGTGAACTGTGTTAGGTGCTCTCTGCTACCCCTCACGTGGAAGGAAGGCTCCTGCTCTACTGACCAGCTTGATCTTTCCACTTCAGGGAGGAATCAGGAATTCTTGCCACTAACAAAACTGCCAATAAAAAAATCGAATTTCAATATATGCACCCCTAGTAGGGGTGTTCAGGTAGTGAGGATGACCAGGAAAACAGAAAATACTTGTCTGCAGTCTCTGTTTTCCTACCTGAATATGCCTGGAAAATTTTTTCGACATCCACTCAGCCTCTTAGGTATAGTTATGGGAAACAGTTGGGGAGGCTGAGGAGGAGCCTGCAGTGCATGGCCCAGTTTTTTGCTTTCAACAGAATCCAATATAAAATCTTAACCTGGCACCCTGTGCAGGTATGAGAAATTGTGAGCACTGTTAGCAACAGCAGCATTATTAAAATTAAGAATTGCTGCAGCAGAGATGAAAGACACAGCTGTTACTGCAGGGTGAAGTTAGCTTATGTGAAGTCAGGCACTGCTAACTCCGAGTTGACCTCTAAAAATGGTGTCCTTACCCAACAACTTGACTTTGCAATCAAAACTTCTTTTTATTGTACTATGAAATTAGAGGATATAATTTAATCAGCCTTTGATTTTGGTTTATTAAATGCTTATTCAGCACTAAGTGGCAATTAAGCATTGAAGTACCTTCAGTAAATCCCAAAACTTGATTATTGTCAGTCATAATAAATTTGCCTCATTTGTACATTTTGTCAAATTCTGCAGATAGAACTGCCAAAATATCATGAAGAGAGGTTTGCCAGCTCCCCACTCCCCCAAATCCCCAACAGAGGAGAACTGAAAAGTGAAACCAATGAGCTAGCTGTACTTTTAAAGATGTTAAAAATAAACCCCTTTCTTCAGCAAATCACATTAACTTCTGCTACTTCAGCTGCAGGAATCTGCTGATGGAGTTATGTTCATTGATCCCTGGTATGTAACACTTTGTCTACATGCACCTACTAGCTAATTACAAAGCGTTACACTGAAACAGTTGGTAAAGGTAGCCAAAATACACTGCCAGCAAAATAACCTTGGCATATTAAGTAGATGCAAACACACAGGGGGGAAAAAATTCTCATTCTAGACAACTTGCTGTTTGAGTTCTTGAGCTCTGTCCTAGAGTACATGACACTGAAACTCAGATTTGTTTAGACTGTTTCCTTTAAGGTGGGGGACTTCTTAGATTCCTTTCTCAAAATATCTTTTGTGTCTGTAAAATAACTGTCACGACTTACAAGTGATCTCTGGAGCATCTGCCCTGCAATTCCTGTGGTGAACTTTACAGCTGCATTTCTACCCCTGGCACACTGACTCAGCAGCATTGGTGTGCTATCAACAAAAGGGTATTTTCTGTTCATACATCTGGACTCATCTGCGAGTACTGGGCACCAAATCTGTGGCTGTACAACTGTGGCATTCCAGTTGATCTTGCAGCTGTTTTTACCACATGAACAATGAACAGAAGGTATTTGATGAATTTGTGGCAACTGCCCTGGGAAACTCAGATGAAAAACTACCAACTGAAAAGATTATTGCAATACTGACATTTGCAATGTTATAATGCATATTGTGTCTTCAGTGAAATCATCTGCCTCCTGTTTGGAAATCTTCAGAGCTACTCTCACCAGTGTGAGCAGACGTTAGTTCTGGGTGACAGTTCTGGCAGGATGAGGCTTCACGATGAGGGGAAGGTATTTACTGTGAAAACATAAGTGTGAAATTTGGGTCTTTGTGCTTTGATGTCTCGTGTTTAGATATTTTTCCATGTTCAGTGCACTGTGCAGACAGAAACGTCAACCAAATAACTGTTAAGGAGCAAAAATAAGCAAAAAAGGGGCACTTTTAATGGCAATTGGGGGTTTGGTGAGCTGTGCATGTGTGATTCCTCAGGAATACAAGTATCTGATTCTAATAAATTACTCACAGTGTTGCAGAGTGATTAACACAAAAGCGTAATCGCTACTCCCAGAAAGATTATCATGACGGTAGGAACATAAACACATTATTTGTGTGACTACATAAGTAGAAATAGTAAAAATAACAGTTTTACTGGACCATTTGGAATTAAAAATGTGCGCGCCACTAGTGGCAGGCAACTGAAATTGCCAGTACTTTGAAGTCTTTTGATTGACTTTCTGCTTTAAGGTGACCATTAAACTCAAGTACAAAGTATTTTTTTAATACTGCTCCGTGGTCATTGTCCATGTAATTTGACCATGTCATTGGGTTTAGATAAAGCTCTTTTTTTTAACTTTGCTAGAAAAATAGTCAGCTCACATGCTTAGATTTAATTTTTAAAAAATGGAAGTACAACTAAGGTAATGAAAATATTTTCATGTTTAAAAATACTTCTTGAAATAATTTATCCATCATCACATCATTTATCGGAAAAAATAAATGTGATTTTAACTGGTACAAAAATAAAGTTACAAATTCTTTTTCTCACTGAATAACATCCACCCAAGGTTATGGGTTAATGCAGTACTCATCAGTGCTGAACAGTCAATTCAGAGTAGAACAAGGAATTTTGATTTAAAAAACCTGGAGCAATATCAAATAAAACATTAAAACAATCAACTGTTAGTTTTGCCATCTTCCTTCAACTAGCCTGGATGTGTTAGTCTAGTAAATGGTAAGTAAAAACAGGATAAAAACACTTTTTGGAAGTTTAGCTGGAAAAAAAAATAAGGATCTGGGAAAAAGATCTGTTAGATCTTGCTGATCTAACAGCGAGCTGAAGGAGAAGGAAACCTAATTAAGTTTCCCTGTTCCTGTTTGGGTTTCTCCCAGGACATACTCCTGTGTTCCTGCTCTCCCGGGGGCTGCAGCTCCGCAGCACGTTCCCCATTTCCCGGATCCCCGCTGCTCCCGGTGCCGTTCCCGCGCCAAGCTCCCGCCAACCCGCGCCACGGCCGAGTGTGGCCCCGCCTAGTACCGGGGGCGGGGCTTCCAGCGCCAGCCAATCAGACAGCGCCGACTGCATCTTGGCCACGCCTCTTCCGCGCTTTGCACCAATCCTATTCCCGTGCGTACCTTCCTTTCCCCGCCTCCATGGATGGAAGATGGCGGCTGCAGCAGCCAATGGGGTGGCTGGAGAGGCGGCGGGGCGGGGCCTGCAGCGGCAGCGCGGCGCGCACGCGGCGGAGGCCGGAGCGGCTCTGGGGGAGCGGGACGGGACAGGGACAGGGACTGGGACCCGACAGGGACCCCCTGGGACAGCCGGGATAGGGATCCCGGTAAGGAACACCGGCAGGGACAGGGAGCTCCTGGAACGGCCGGGACAAGGATCCCGGTAAGGAACCCGGGAGCGGCCGGGTCAAAGACCTGGGGCGGCCGGAAGAAGAATACGGGGTAAAGAACCCCTGGGGAAACTGGGATGAGGATCCTGGGTGAGGAACCCTGGGTGAACCGGGGCGAGGATCCCCTGCAGGGCCGAGACAGGCACCCCGGGCACAGAACACTGCGGTCCCGACATGAGGAGCCCTGGGGGGCCGGAGCAGGCCGGGGGCGGTGTGGGGTGAGGAGGGCCCGGGCACTGTGCCCTGAGGGAGCGGCTGTGGGGCACTGTGCCCTGAGGGAGCGGCTGTGGGGCACGTGTGCCCTGAGGGAGCGGCTATAGGGCACTGTGCCCCTGAGGGATCGGCTGTGGGGCACTGTGCCCTGAGGGATCGGCTGTGGGGCACTGTGCCCTGAGGGATCGGCTGTGGGGCACTGTGCCCCTGAGGGATCGGCTGTGGGGCACTGTGCCCTGAGGGAGCGGCTGTGGGGCACTGTGCCCTGAGGGATCAGCTGTGGGGCACTGTGCCCCTGAGGGATCGGCTGTGGGGCACTGTGCCCCTGAGGGAGCGGCTGTGGGGCACTGTGCCCCGAGGGAGCGGCTGTGGGGCAGTGTGCCCCGAGGGAGCGGCTGTGGGGCACTGTGCCCCTGAGGGATCGGCTGTGGGGCACTGTGCCCTGAGGGAGCGGCTGTGGGGCACTGTGCCCTGAGGGATCGGCTGTGGGGCACTGTGCCCTGAGGGATCGGCTGTGAGGCACTGTGCCCTGAGGGATCGGCTGTGGGGCACTGTGCCCCTGAGGGATCGGCTGTGGGGCACTGTGCCCCGAGGGATCGGCTGTGGGGCACTGTGCCCTGAGGGAGCGGCTGTGGGGCACTGTGCCCTGAGGGAGCGGCTGTGGGGCACTGTGCCCCTGAGGGAGCGGCTGTGGGGCAGTGTGCCCTGAGGGATCGGCTGTGGGGCACTGTGCCCTGAGGGATCGCCTATAAGGCAGGCTTCCCTGGCGGGCTGTGAGGGGAGGCAGCTCCCTGTGCTCGCTTGTCCCTGTGGGGCTCCTGTGGGCACAGAGAAGTTGCCCACGGGGGCATCTGGGCTTCTCTGGCTGTGCTGCCCTCCCTCACCTCTGCCTTTCTCCTCCCGCCAGGCTGAGCTGAAGCGTGGCTGGCTGTGCTGACAAGATGTGAATGGGAGCGCTCGACTCGCACTGTGAGTTTATCCTGTCACTCAGCAAAGCATGGGAGCTTCGTGCTCAAAATAAAGGCACTCTGGCCAGGGGACACCATAATGATTCTGTGATTCAATGAAATATATGTATCAGGAAGTTATGTTCGTAAGCACCAGCTGACCTCACCTAGGTTTGGTGCAGATGGGCATGTTTATTAATTATAGTAACAGTCTGAAACAAAAATAACCCCAAATAAATTTGGAAAAGGTCAGAAGAAGAAATGAAAGCTTTTATTTGGTTGTTTTACTTCCTTGGGAAAAACGGAAAAGAAACTTTTCTGTAGTTGTGAGTGGAAGAACAGTTACACAAACTACTGCTAAAGCTGTGATATGCATATCCTTAAGTTACATTTTATATAATCAACAGATATCTCTAAGTATGCTGTGTTGGAGAATTTACTTTTTCCTACAAAATAAAGGAATTGTCACTTCTGTGTTGTGTTACTACCTCGTATTGGTTATAAGCCTATAATTCAAAATTAGGTTTCTTCCTAGAAATTCATTACATATTTGGAAGAATGCAGAAACACAAGCTCTTTTCTTAGTATGCTGGGTTTTAGGTCTGTAATAACTTTGCTCTCAGAACTAAGTTTTATTTCCTAATATTTCCAGTGGGTTTCCTATTTAAGAGAACAGTCAGATTCAGTAAAGTGTGTGTGCAGAGTAGCTCCTTGAAGATAACTGTCCCTGTCAGCAGAGTCACTGAAAAGGTTTGTGTTTATGTGAATCCTGTGGTTTCTAGGTGCTAATGTTGCATGGTGCTTGTTTAAAGTTTGTATGTTGGTTTCTGTTTGTTTAGAGTAAGACTGGTGTAGCTGTTTGTGTTTTCCTCCAGGTATCTTTTTATGGGGTTAGGGAAAGTTGGGCCCAGAACTCCTGGGCAGCCTCTGCATGCATTGACATGACCTGGGGCTTGCCTGATTCTCCTGTGGTCTCAGACTTTTTGGGAAATTTCTTTTTTTCCACATAACAGTTCTGTACATAGGATGATCGATGATCAGGTGGCTTTTAAAATGATTTTTATAAAAGAGCACAGAATCATAGAATGGTGTGGGTTGAAAGGGACCTTAAAATCTGGTTCCAACATCTTCCACCAGACCAGGTTATTCCAAGCCCCAGCCAGCCTTGTCTTGAACACTTCCAGGGATGGAGCATCCACAGCTTCTCTGGGCAACCCGGGCCAGTGCCTCACCACCCTCCTAGTCAAGAATTTCTTTCTGCCCTCTGTCAGTTTGAATCCATTCCCCCTTGTCCTGTCACTCCAGGCCCAGAGACTCCAGTAAATAGTCTCTGTCCATCTTTCTTGCAGGCTCCCACTGGAAGGCTTCAATTAAGTCACCCCAAAGCCTTCTTTTTTCCAGGCTGAATAATCCCAATTCTCTCAACCTTTCAAGATGATTATTTAAAAATGTTTTTTCTTTAACTGTATCATTTTTGCTGGGCAGCATTGGGATCTGGTCTGTATCTGACTGTGTGGGAGTCCTCCTGAGAGACCAGACGGTTGTTACCTGCTTGCAGCACTTCCCAGCTGGGTTCTGCAGCTTTGTTGTGCTTTTTTCTGGAAATATAAAAAGAATGGTATTTCCAAGCTTTTCTGGGCGAAAAAAAGAAAAAACAGCAAAACAGAAGGAAATCAGCACTACCATGCTGCTCAGCTTGGTTTTCAGCTGATTGTTGATATCAAGCTGCCTCTGCCGACAGTCTAAGACTTGGTTTTATTTGGTGAGTGTACAGCTGGTTTCTATGTTGTTCAGCTTCTCCTGTGTGAGGACAGCTTTCACTCAAGACATAAAAAAAAAAGTGTTGAAAATGGTGAATCAGAGACTTGGCAAGGTTTTGGAGTGTGGTTTGAGACCTGGGGGCAGTTCAGGTGCAAGGTGGGCAGTGGAGGACATAAAGGCAGGAAAAGAGCATATTGCCCATCCCCGTGTGGGGTTAGGAGGTTCAACCTCAAACACACCTTTGCCCTCCTCAGTCTTCAGCCTGACCCACTGCCCACTTCTCCCCTAGCCCTTTCCCCTTCTCATGTCCCTGCAATTGTCTATTTTCCTTTAACAGGAGAGTTAAACACAAAACAGTTACATAAATTCTTGCTGGTGCATTTTCCTCTATTATTTAGTCCTGCATTTAATTTAGGGTTAGTGAAATATATATGGAGGTAATTTCTGGGCATAATTGATAGAATTTTTAACTTCTAAAGTGGATGGGAGGTGGAGGGACTGGGAAATGGGATAGAGATGGCTGCTTTGGTAGATGAAGCTTTAGACTGGGGGTGAAGGATGTCTGATACCTTCAGTAGTTTGATGAATTGTTTCTATGATGGATTTTTGCCGTAGCTGATACTTTCATGCGAGTTTTAAAAAAACACTTCAGTGAGAACAAAGCAGGAAATGGGGATGGGAAAGAAGAAGCTAAACCAGTGTAGAGGACTGTAAAAATCACACTCAAATTGCAGGATAAACACTGGGTAATTCCATTAGGCTGTTCTGAAGGTCCCAGCATAGGATGTGTTTTCTGTCCTGTTTCTAGGTCTTACAGGATGAATCCTTTCAGCAGTTAAAATAATTTATAAGTATTGGCAGGAAGCAAAACTTTCTAGCAAGTTCATATTATCCTATAAGCTCTTCAGTCTGATAAATTTTTATTCTGTTTATGTCAGGTGTTAAAGTCCAGAAGGACCATTACAATATCTAGTCTGATCTCCTTTGCAACATAAACCATCTGTACTGTTGTTTATATCCTTTACAGACTTTACATTAATTTATCACCCCTTTTCACATTAATCTGAAAGCACTTCTTGAAGATTGTTAATATTATCAGGGTTTTGTATTATTTTTTATCACACTGTTTGTATTGCTGAAAACGTTTTGAGGTGAACTTAATGTTTAGTTTGAGACTAAATTCGCAGCAGATAGAAGAATGCAAGTATTTCAAAACTTTTTAGTTCCTATTGTTTTCCTCTTTGAGACTTGTTTTATGTAAGAATGCACTGTGGCCTTGAAAGGGCACTTGCTATTTTTTTTAAATTCTGTAGTTTTCCAGCTAAATGAAAACCTAATAAAAAAATCAAAACAACAGGAGTCTTTGTTTAATATGGCAACTGAATCTTATCTGTGAAAAAACAAGTGGATTAAAACACTTGTCGTTCTTACACTGAATTAAACTAACTGATTCAGAACCAAAATTAGCTTTAAAGTAAACTGATTGTTTTGCTGTATTGTTTATCTTCTTTCTTGCAATTTATTTTTTCTTCTTCAGGAGAATAATAATTTTTATTTTTAATTGCGTAGCAACTTTTCACTTGCACATCTCTCTGCAGCTCTCCGTAACTATGAGATCTTTCTTTTTTCCCCCTGTCCATTATTTCAAAGCAAAACCATTGCTCAGCTTCATGTTAAAAATAAGATATAAAAGTGCTGCACAATTGGCAAGCAGTTAAATTGGTGAAAAAACAAACCCAGCATTTAACTAAAATTGGCAAACTGGAGTTGTATGCTGGCACTACCTGGAGTAGGAAGCTTCAGATATTCTTCACTTTTCAGTAATTTGAGGACCTTTTCAAAGCAATAATTGGTGTATTTTTGTTGCTATGGGAATGAGTGGGAAACTGAAATTAAATCTTATTACTCCTTTGTGCAATTAGAAGAGACAAGCAGATAGCTGTGAAAGCAGAAATTCTTCTTTGGAAACATACAGCTCTTTTACTAGCAATTCTAACTTACTTGAGTTGTTATGTGGTTTATGAAGGAGTTTTTTGAGGTAAGAGGATTTGATTTGAGTTTATTCAATATCTGTCAGGATATCTAAGGAAATACATGACTCAGTTTTGAAAGGGAGAAAAACAGATTTAAAGAGAATTTATTTCTAGTGATTTAATGTCTTGGGCAACTATTGCCTTGCGTATGCATTGCACACTCCTGCTTCAGGAATATTTGTAGGAGATAGATATGAGTGTAAGTCATTGAGAGAGGAAGGGTTTTGTAGTGGCTGGGTTTGGTTTGTTCATCCCTCTTCCCTGGGAAGCTGGAGTGATGGGTGTGTGTGGACTCTGCACTTGCTGGATGCTAGAAGAGCACAAATGCACACAAGTCATTCCCTGTATGTTTATGTGTGCATTGCATGGACATATGCGTTGCATCTCGCATTATTATGAAGTCTGAAAGATCAAAATCTCTGAAGTCACCAAATGAGATTTTAATAAAGAACATGTGCATATCTTTAACTTCTGGTGATTCAGAAATAGAAGTTGTGGTGTAGTTGAATTTGGTTGGGTTTTTTTTTTCCTTCAGCTTTCCATGCTAGACAGTTCTAAGTGAAGGCTGATTTTTGATTAAGGGTCTGATTTGAGGAAAGGAGCCTTTTAACAGGAAGGAAAAAATACTGTTACTTTAATAACTCTGTTTGGATCGAGTAAATGGTGATTCACTGAGCGCGGCTGAGCTGCTCTGGGCGGTCACTGGCGACACCCGGTGGCCAAACGCGGAAAAACAGCCCCTGGCCGCCTGTGTCCCAAACTTTGGGATTTTCCACCCAGCAGCCTTGGCATTAGCTGTGGCCGTGTGGAAAGGCACGCTCAAGTCCTTGGGCTGCTATCCCCACAGTTACAGGGGCATGGAGAGGAGACCACCTTCTTCAGCTGGAAGCTGCATGCTCTGTGCATTTACATAGCCTCTTACTAAGGTCTGAATGCTGCTTTTGAAAGTATGGAGTGAGCAAGTATCATGTCCTGCTATTTTCTGCCTGGCAACGTGGTATCTTCCAGAAAGGAATAATGAGCCAGCTTATCTTGGGGTTGCTTGTTTCTCAGTCTGCCTTCCTATTTGGGTTCTTTGCTGTGCAAGGACAGTGGTGGGTGCCAGGCTGGCGAGGTTATAAAAGCAGATGAAGACACTTAAGGTTTTTACCCCCACTGTTATAATTGGAAGGTATCTTGTAAGATAAACTTTATGATTTCTGCTCCATCTTTTATTTATGGTCAGTTTATACTCTTAAACTCTTGTGCCAGTATTGTTCTTGAGTAGTTCCCCTCCCTCCTCAGCATTTGCTCCTTTGATGTATTTGTAGATAGTAATCGTATCCCCGCTCAGTCTGTCTTTGCCAAGCTACACAAGGCAAAGCATCCAGCTACTTCTTGTGAAATAAACAGTCCATTACCTGCATCATCTAACCCTTCCTTCTCTGCACTTGATTATGGCTTAGTTATCAAGACATTGGCCTCAGCAAAGAGCACTGCTGGGAGCCTGTTATGACTCTGTGAAATATGGGTTTACTTAAGCATTGAGAACAAACATGGCTTGAGAGCAAGGTTATTAAAATGCATAAAGCTCTTGACTTTGCTTTTTATTCCTGTCTAATTTTGGGACAACAGGCTGCTGAAGACGTTGGAAAGGTGTTTGTGGATCTCAGAAAAATAAGATTCCCACCCAGGGCTTAAGGGTTCATGGGTGCTAACAAAAACATACAGTTCTGTTGTGATTTGCCAGCAGGAATTGTCTGTGTTTCTACATACAGCAGATCTCTTGATCAGAAAGTCTGGAGTATCAATACTTGCACATTATCTCCTTTGTCCTTCCCTTTCATGATTTTATTTCTTATGACTGATTCCTAAATGACTTACAGAGTTAAAAATCAGTTGAACGTGAACTTCCAGCGCAGTATGGAAAATCACTGTGCATTTGGGTGTCATGAAAAGGAAAAGCTGATTATTTTAAAAGTCTTTCATGACATCAGTGAAGCTGCTACTGCAGTTCTGTGCATGGTTCAAGAGTAAGCACTGTCTCAAGGCTCCTGAAAACAAAGGGCTGAAGAGCGTGCCTTGCCTGGGTTCAATGTCTACAGCCTTGATGCCTTAGCATCTTTTGTGAAGACTCAAAAGTAAATTCTCCTGAGCATGAAAGAGTCAACATAGCTCTGAAACCCTTTATTTCAGCCTCTTCCATCCTCCTGTTGTCACTTACATGACATCTTTTCCTTTTGTCTGCTACAAAGCATTGAAAATTGAGCTTAGGGCATGATAAAGATTCAGCAGAGCCTCCAGCTGTCAGACTATGCACAAAGAGCATGTTTTGGAAACTGATAGTCTGTGAACTGTCATGGGCACACAGGGATCTTGAGTTTCTCTTGTTGCTTTGAAACTGGAGAGGGTCTACAAATTATCTTGACGTGGGGATGTTCTGGAGTAGCTAAATATAAAAAAAATGGATATTGTAGGATGTGACTGGTGAAGACACCTTAGTGATCTGCATGTTCTGGGGAAGCAGACGAGGAAAATGAGAAGTCATGACAGATGTTTTTGCCTGTGCAGTACATCTGGAACTGCAGAGAATTGCTTGGGCAGTGAAGTTAGAGTGGTGCTAAAAATTACCAAGTACACAAATGTTGTGTGTCTTGTATTCCTCTACATCTGCAAATGTCAGGGATTGCCTTCTTACTTGTTCACCAGCAACTGGTTTAAGTTTGTGTTGTCAAGGAAAGGGTCTTGAAAATGTAATAGTTTTGTGTTTTGAAGAATGAGCTCTGATAATGAAGTGTACTTCAGGTAAATTACTGTTGTGAAAGGATTTCTAAAATATTACAGTAAATAAAACATTGACTTTATGTCATTGTAGGTATTTTGGCACCAGTGTGTGGTAGTAGGAGCTATTTCTCCATTTATAGCAAAGTCTCTTTATATCCTTTTATTATGGTTGCTGCTAAATTCAGGCTGAATTTTCCCAGGCTTCCTGTGGTGTAGAATAAATTCTTTGGAAGAATTTCAGCAAAATTTAATATTTGGGAATACTCTTCTTACTTATTTCCAGGTTTCTCTTATATGAGGACGCTGGTAGTAAGTGGCAGTGTCTAAATTGAAGGAAATAAATGGTGTTGTTTCAGAGTAACTAAATTATTCATGCAGCTGGGTAAGTAATTTTTTCCTTTCACCTTTCTCTGCAGGGTGGATCATTGGTGTTGCCTGTTCATGTGGTGTTTTGTTCAGCTTAAAATGGCCCTGAAAATCATCACTCTTGGAGTCCTTTCTTGTAATCCCAAACTTGAAAGGGCAGCAGAGCACATTTCGATCATGGAATTTGCAGGTGCACCACGGTGTCACTGTGACTTTTGCATTTTTTCTTGTAGTGTAGACATTCAGAATAAGGTTTTTTCTTTGAAAGTCTGCTGCTGGCTGTACTTACTAATGTTTGTATGCACAAGGATTGTGAGTTGGGCAACTACTGTCCTTGTTTCACTGACTGAGAAAGTGAGGAGTGAATGTTACCCCTTGCTGGGAATTGCTCAGCAAGCTGTTCTGCCTCAGTCAGGTCTAGGAGGTGTTTGTAGGCCAGGCTCTTGTTCAGATCCACTTAGATAAATACTTCATTTCTGTCTTCTTTGAGATGACCATCTCAGTGTGTAGCTCTAGTGCCAAGTCAGACAGCAAAGCTGTTGGACCTCTTCACAAAAGAAAATGCAGTTAGTGAGCTTGAATGTCCTCTGAGCTGCTCTGGCTGTCATGTGGAAATATGAATGGAGAAAAACTTAATACCACATGTAGGTGAGCATTGTACCCTCTGTGTTTCGTTCCCAGCAGCTGTTGGCTGTGTGTTATTTGAGAGGCTGATTAGTTCTGTATCTTCTTTCCTCTGTTTGTGATTACAGAAAGTCGTGTCAGTATGATGCGTTCAGTGGGAGGTGCTCAGGAGAAAGGAAATGACTTTGCTGTGGTCACTGTGGTCTGATGAGATAAGCACAAGTGCAGAAGGCTGAGACTTGGATTCTCTTCAAGGTTTGCAGCAGATTGGCTGGATAGGTGTGGTTCCATTGCAGACAAGCTCATATTTGACCCTCATTTCAGAGCTCAGACCCCCCCTGAAGCCAGGGCTCAGCACTAGGACAATTTTCCTGTTCTCTAGAATCCACCTGAGGATGCAGCATTTGTTATTTACCTATTCAGCAGCTTTTGAGCATACAATTCAGGCATAGATTAGCTTTCACAGGCTGTTTTTAAATACAGTATTCTTTGGCAGAAAAAAAAGAAGAAAACATAATATATAGAATTTAGAATACAAATAGCCCAATTGCAGTATCTCTTTCTGTAATTTACCCTTTGCCTGGGACTCTTTCAGATCTGCCTTTATAAAATAGGATTGCTTCTGCTGCAGCTTCTGTCAGCTTGATCTGAGAATAGCCATGAGAGTAAAATAGAGCATCTCTTATCCTCTTATTACTCCTTTATTGGATGACCACCTCATCCACACCTGGATGCAGTCACATCCTCTACCTGGTGAGGTCACTACGAGGAAAGCTCCCCTTCACAAGGAAGTTCTTGGCTGGGTCCTGCTGCTCATGGCAGAGTGGGATTTTGGGGACAGCTTCCTTTGGGGCTCCTCTGTTAGTAGATCTGAGTCACCAGCAGGGAATTGGATGAAGACTGAAAACGGAATATTCTTAAATGTGTTTGAAACATTGTTTTACACAGCTTCTTAGAGTATTTAGAAACTCTGTTTCCCATGTTTATGTCAGGGTCTCCTGCATTTTTCCTGAGAAGGTAGGTTAGCAATCTAAGCATCATATTTTAATAAATTTGCCTTAATCTTGAAGCCAACGTTTGTAATTTGATATTTTTGTAGTTTTGTGTAGTGCTTTCTAGCTAATTTGATTTTTTAAATTGTACATTAGATTATTCTACACTTTTTCAATTGTCATCTGCTCTTTTGCAGCTCTTTACCATCTCTTTGGTTCCTGAATTTCTGTCAATAGGCTTTCAATTCCTCAAGTTTGAATGTTAATTCATTCCACTTTGGACCTGAAGGCATGCCTAAATGTTCTGGATCTCACCTGTCTCCACCATATTTTCCAGTGTTGGATGCAAAATCAGGATAGGTCTTTCTAGTTTGAATGCAGAATCTTACACCATAAAAAAGACAACCTGAAAGTTTTCTTTTGATGAAAATACTCAGTGTATGGTTTTATGATTTATGCATTTAAAGCTATGCTTGATCTAATCCAGAAATTGTTTTTGCATTCTCTCTCTATGGATGTCCAGTATAATATTCAAAACAGGTTTTGTTTCTGAATTGATGTGAATATCTGCTTATGCCCCCAAAAGATAAGTTCACAAAAGTTGTAGTTTCCATTTTTAAATTTTTCTTCTGAATTACTGAACCCCAAAACACTGAACACCTGGGCCTTTTCTCCTTTATTCTGTCCTACCTCTGACTTTTATTTTTTCCCTCCAACCAGTACTGTTTAAGGCCATTTCCTTGGTTCATTTTCCCACCTACGGCTCCTCTCTCCATTGCTGAACAGGATTGTACCTCCAAGCTCAGTCCTTGTGGGAGGGCAGGAATTGATTTCATGAAAGGCAAGTAGCTTGGTAGACCTAATTTTTTTGATCTTCCCATAGACTTTGTGTTTTATCTTTTTCCTCCTTTTTATTCTACTGATACAATTTTCTCTGTGCTGCAAATGAAGAATTACATGGAGCTTCCTTCTGACTGTGCTTTACATTTGGAAGCGAGATGCAGCTGATTTGAGAGGATGAAATAATTCTCTTGGCAGTTACATCTTGTCTCTGCACTTTAGTGTAGCCTCTCGTGCATTTTATTCCCTTCCTGCCTGATGACTAAAATGCTCTTTGCCTTCAGCAGGCTTTGTGGGAATGCTGGAAAAACCCCTTCTCCCTCTGCTTGGGTAAAATAACAAAACCAGCTATGGGAGGGTGTATCCTGGAGAACCTGAGTGTTCCTGATGGTTATTCCTGTGTGTTCTGTGCCTCCCCTCAGTGCTTAGATCATTTGCTTCTGCTGGGGAGTGGTGCCAGCGAGGAGAGGTCCATGCAGGCCTCCTGCATCAGGGCAGTGCAGCTCTGATGTGTTCTGCCTGCCTTGGCAGCTCTGCTTTCAAATGCAAACCACATGTCCTGTCTCATGCTTCCCGCTGCCCAGAGCTCCGGGTTCCTTCTTAGCTCGTTCTTGAACTTTTAGTAATTGTGAAAATAAAGGGAGGGTCTGTTTGTATTGTTTATAGTAGGAAAGAACAGTGCAAGATTTCATCTACTGCTGTTCAGATCCCTTGCTATTTTTGGTATTTGACCTCTGCAGAGAAGACCAGAACTATGGGTCATTTTCATTTTTATTACATTTTATTACACATTTCTACCCTCCTACTCATAAGTTACTCTTACGTTAGTTATTAAATCTTTGAGAATGTGCCATTTTTCCCACATTTTTCACTGTATTTTTCAAAGGAAAATTTGTATTTCTATGTATTTTTGAGTTAACATTCCCTTTTGGAAAGGAGAACTATGCAACTTGGCAGCATCTTCTGTACACCACTCAAAGGAAAAGGGAAATAACTTATGATTTGCTGGTTTATCTTTTGAAAAATATTCTGGATTGAAGAGGACTGATGAGCCTGTTGGCTTGAACTGAGGCTGCAACATTTAGAATACTGCACAAACAGCACAGCAGTATGTGCTGGGACAATGTTAAGTGTTTAGTTTGTGCAGATAGGTACTTGCTTTTCATTTCTCCACCATTGGAAAGGGCTGCCTTTGGCAGAACTGTTTGCTTCTAGTCTTGCTGTATGGTTGTTTCTACGCTCCACCAGTGAAAAACACATAACAAAGGCATTTGAAATCCTGTCCTGCCTCTTTGGCATCACTTCCACTTCGTGCCTTCTATTCTAAACATTGAATTTATTTCTTTTTTAAAGGAGCCTTGAAGGATACCCTGGAGGTCAAAATATTTTAGGTTATTTCAGAGAACTGTATTTATTCTGAGTTCCCAAGATGTAATGAGGTTTGAGTGTCCTTCCTGAAGCCTGTTGTTCCTGGTAGCTGTGACATCCAGGAGGTGTGCAGGGGTTGCATGTACCTGTGAAGTTAATTCATAGAACAGATCACAAGTGTAGTTCCAGAGGTCTAGATACAATAGCACAGAAGTTTCAGGTTTAATTTGTAAAAGGTGGCTTTGCCTGGCTCGGGAGGGTGCAGGTGTGGATGCAGCTGAAAGATGCAGCTGTTCCACCTAAGGAGTGGTGATCCCTAAGGGTGGAATTGCACCTCTGTTTCAAACACGAGTGACTGGCCAGAGCTAGACACCTTCAGCCAGGTACTCCTGTGTGCCATCCCAGTGGTGGTGATTTCCTGGCACCTTGAGATCACCTACATTTTGTCAGTGTTGAGACTCTAGATCCAGTCCATGGGCCACTGTGAGCTGGAGGTGGTGAAGAACCTGAATTTAATGAACTTCCTCACATTCTGAGCAAAGGAACTGCCATGGGGAAAGAAGAGCTTTTGGCCAGTGCCCTCTGGGATTCCTTCTGAGACTGGAGCAGTCCAAGAGCAAGCTGTTGGTGTCCTACAAAGCCTCTGTGTCAGAGAATTTTTCACACAAACATGAGCAGTTCTCCTCTCTGATCATCACAACTGCCTGTTGTGTTGTATCCAAAGTATGTCACATTTCAAATACACTGATTTTGCCAAAGGATTCTTTGGAAAACAGATACCTCTGTTGTTGAACTTAAGGAACTAAAAGTGCTTCAGTGCAGAGGACCATGTGCTTTGTAGGTGGCTGCAGTCCAGTGCTTAGTTATCTTCTATTGTGTTTGGAAGACCATTGTTTCCTATTTGTCTCATAAATTTAACACAGATCCTATTCCTGCCATTTAAACTTTCCCATCAAAATACAACAGTGACTTCCCCTTCTGAAAAGGAAGGGCTGGCAGCTACACCCTGAAGTTTGAGCATGAATTGTTTATATAACCTTCAATCACAATTTCATAATAGTCTGAAGACTTTCTTTCTAAGGCAGACATTTTACTGAGTTTTTAGCAAAAACCTGGCTGCCACTGAACACAATTTTAAGGCTTCTTAGTTGTTGCAGTGGAAATAGAATTGAAAACTGAGCCCTTCACCTTCCTGATGGTGGAAATTGCACTTCTGTCTGAAAACATGAACTGCATTTTCTGGTATTTCAGAATAGCTGTACTTAAGCCATTTGGGGTAAAAGCTTAAGAGTTATCTTGGGATAATTTTATTTCCCAGAAAATATGATTAAAACTGAATGAAACTCCTTTTGCAGACTCTGGCTTTTTACAACTTCTGGGTATTTGTAGAGTTCCCTTGCCCTCCCCAGCAGTAAAAGCTCTGACATGAGTGTTGTAGAAACTGCTTATTGAAAGATATTCTCTATCATAATCAGTAATATTTAAACAACTGCAGCTTGCCTTCCAAATGGATGACATTTGTCAGGAACGTGTCTGTTTGAGTTTACTTGGCCTTTTGAGTAGACAAAGTCTGAATATTTAGAGCTTAAAATTCAGGTCAGCTTGGAAAACTACATTTTTCTTGCAAAAAATTTACAGAGAGAGCCTGATTTTTTTAGTAACCATAGCACTACAAGAGAGCTGGTTTACGAAAACTCCTTTCTCCACCCTCAAGCATGTATGTTTGAAACTCTGTTTAGGTAGAAGCTTCCATTGGAACTCTTCAGTAAATTAAATTAAGTAGATTTCCTAATTAATAATGTTAAAACTATTTTATTTCTTCAGTTTATATTATTAATTTGCATGGAAGTTTAACAGTTCTGTGTTAAGCAGCATAGCAAACAGCATTTGAGAACAGTTGGCTTTATGTAATAGTTTTTTTCATTTGAGGACCTACCCAGAAAAGTAAGTAAGGAACAAGTCCTGTGGGTAGGTTGTACACAGGGTAATGCCAGAAAACACGTTGAACTTCTTTGCTTCAGAAGGGAAAGGAGTTTCCACAGGATGTCTGCATTTTATGGCAAAAATGACTTTAGATGTGCTCAGAAAGGTTGCTTTGATGTAGAAGATTAACCTGGGGACCTCATTGTCAGGATATTACTGAGGCAAATCACTTAGTGAGATTATTTGTGACTTGGGAATTAAGTTTTTATGTGTGCCTACTTAAGCTGTTTTTTAAGAACTTGCTCGTTTGTCACATGGTGTCGTGAATATTTGTGTGCACCAAACCAGAGGAGGGAAAGCAAACCCCTGAAACCACAAACAACGCCAAGAAGGAAAAAAAAAGCAGAATGCAGCTTTGTCATAGCAACTTTTCCTTTGTTTTTGGTCTCTCATGGACAATTAAAACAATTACGACTAAAGCAAGTAATACATGGAAACTTGCACATTCCGTCCCTAAAAATCCAGCCTGGAGAATTTGCAGAGAAATTGATGATAGGACAGCTGGGAAGGCATGAGAATATTTTCTTGCATTCTGTGTCTGCTTGATTTTTACTCCATTTCTGTTTGGACTTTTTTTCCAAAGGGTTGTTTCATGCATGTGGTACCTGGGATTGACTGCTGGCCCAGACCTTAAGGAAATATCAGTACCAGTGAGAAATCACTGGAGTGTTGACCCCTTAAAGCCTGCTGTGATTCCCTCAATGTTTGGGTTTTGATTCTTTCTGAACACAGAACAGTGGTCTAATTGAACCTGTGTTTTTAACAGAAGTGGATGACTGTACTTAACATAGTTGCATCTTCCTTTTAAAAATGGTTGTAGTTTGTGAGCCCCTGAAACCATAGCAAATATCTCTTTAAAATGTAAATACTGCTGTGCCTTTCCTGACTCTGAATTGATGGAATCTTTACTGCAATTACAGAATAGAATTTTCTGTTGTGTTATAGAAAGGGAAAAAACTATGTTTTTTCTTATTTTTAGGGCATATTTTAGAGAAGATCAAGAGGATTTTGTTTAATTTTGGAGTTGCTGGGTAAAGTTTGCATTTGTGTGCATCACTGAAATAGTTTGGGTTTCTAGAAGGGTTCAGTAGCTCCAGAGAGGAATTGCCTCTGAAGGGAAGATTTTTATCAGCTGCACTGAAAGCCAGTGTTCTGTGGTTTTACAGGAGGCTCAGAAAACCTTGAGGTGCTTAATTGCAGTGAATTCCCCATGTCATGTAGGCTGTTTAGGTGGTCCATGGTATGCTGACAGGTGTTTCTGTGCGTCATTGGGCACCTAAATACTTGTAAAATTACCTCACCAGGCCATTTCAAGCTGTAGTCCTGCATAATTTTGGTCTTGTTCTCTGCCTCCCCTGTGCACGTCCCTCAGCCCACAAGTTGGCTTAAGAAGTCTCCTGCAGTTGTAGTCATGCAGCTGTTTGTGGGCTGTGCTTCCTAGAACAAAACTTACTCCTCCTCAGGTAGAGGGGATGACTTCATTTTGTTCCCTCTTGTGGAGAACATCATGTTGCTTTATAAAAATAATAAAGCAAATTTAGCTAAGTGACTCTCCCAGGATTCCCAGATAGACTGTTTAATCTGTTAAGGGGATTATCTGGTGTAGTGCTTACAGACACGAGAGACTGAGCTCCTTGAATCAGGGAGCCCTTTCCTGTTCTGTGTTCCTGTGAATGAAGTTGTGGTGGGGAGGACATTGGGATAATTGAATTTTAGCTCTGTGCATCATTTCTCCACAAGATGCTTTCTCGTAGGTGTTTATAAAGCTAACACTGTTTAAGAATATTGTAATTAAAACTCTCCTTGGTTGTTATTTATTCCAGGTTTCTGGCAGCACTGGGGAGAGCATTTGAGATGAGTGCAGTGGCGAAGGTGGAGGAGCAGCTGGCGGCTCTGCGCATAGCCAGGCGCTGTGAGCCCAGCGAGGAGCCCACCTACCTGCTGGACATCGACACCTCCACAGCCACCCAGCCCGGCAGCAGCCGCTTCGTGGCAGTTTGCTGCTCCAATAAATCCCTCAGGGTGTACGACAGGGACACCCTGCAGCTCCTGCGGGAGTACAGCAGCCCCCCCGGGAGCCTGAGCGGGGTGAGATTTGCACACGCGTGTGACAGCGTGGTGTTCTCAGCCTGCAGCGAGGGCACGGTGAGGTGCTGGGATGTTCGCTCAGCCACGCAGAAGGCTGTGCAGGTGTTCAGGGGTTATCCTTCCAACGTCTTCATCAGCTTTGATGTCAGCTGCAGTGACCTCATCGTTTGTGCCGGAACGGAAAAGGTTGAAAAGGACACGTTTCTGGTGTTTTGGGATGCAAGAGGCATCTCAGACTGTGCCAGCACCACTAAAGAACCCCTGGGAGTCTATTCTGAAAGTCACAACGATGACATCACTAAAATCAGTTTTCATCCTATTGAACCCAATTTGGTAGTGTCTGGGTCAACCGATGGCTTGGTGAACCTGTTTGACATCAACAAGGATAACGAGGATGATGCTTTGATATCAACTTGCAATTCAGATTCATCAGTGAGTTCTCTTGGCTGGTGTGGGAGAGATTACAAACAGGTCTATTGCACGACACACGATGAGGGGTTCTGCTGGTGGGACATGGCTCAGCTGGACACAGAAGAACCAATAACACTGCTGCATGTCCTGGATGTCAGAGAGTCTGTGTGCTCTGAAAACCACGGCCTGCATTACCTGGTGGGTGGCTTGTACCACGAAAAGGCAGGGAAACTCTTCCTGATTGGGGGAACCTCCACAGGAAACATCCAACTGATCAGCTGTGGCACCGATGGCCTGAGCCTGGTGGGGACCCTGTGTGAGGGACACTCGGCCACTGTCCGCTCCTTCTGCTGGAGCCCCACGGATGAGTCTCTGCTGACGGGTGGAGAGGATGCTCAGCTCTTGCTATGGAAACCTGGAGCTGTGGAAAGGTCCCTCACAAAGAAAGCATCTCTGAAAATCTCTTCTTCCGTGCAGAAGAGAGTAAGAGTTCACAACACCTCCCTCAAAAGCAGGAAAAAGTGAAATGCCTAAAGTGGGAATCTCTGCTGTGTAGAGTTTTTCTGTGTTTAATCTCTCAGGCAATGCTTGGCCATGTTTTATTTGGAGGTATTCTGTGGAAAGAACTGTGGTGCTTGAATTCCCCCTGGGAATGTATTTCAGTCATCAGAAGAATGCCTTTTATTTTTTTTTAAAGTTGCTAATATTAATCAGAAAAGAGTAAACATTTGCTCCTGAGTTCTTGAACAACAGATGTTAAATCATATTATATAAAGCTGTTTCTGTGGTTATTTAATGTCTCAGACAATGTTTTAAATGTGTCATACAGGCCTGTGGCTTGCATAGTTTGTTACCTTCCCAATGATATTCCCTGGCACAGTTTAAAAGCTTTTGTATTCCATGCTGTATTTTGCTTTCTTTACAGAAAACTTAATGAAATTGCTCAATTCAGTAAAAGATTTTATGTCACATCTTAATGCCTGAAGGAATTACGTCTTGATGAAACAGAAAATAAGTAGTTTTGCACTGTCACATCACTGGTTTAGAACAAGCTCATAAAGAAGCAGCTGATAGAGCCATATTTTTCATAGCAGATATGAATGTATTCAACCAAACAGCAGCTAATTTGTATGAGTATGAGAGCTGTGAAACTGGCATTATTTCCTGCATGAAAATACCCAAGAATTTTGCAAGCAGCTTCATTCTCTCCTACTAAGTGCACCTGGAAGACTGGGGAGATCTTCGGTGGGTTGGAGAAACTGATGGGTGTAATTACACCAGTGGTGCTTAAAATCCCAAACCCTGACTTGAAAGAAACTGATATCACATGCCAGGTGGGGATGCTGAAACCCAAAAATGAACACTGCTTTCAGAAACTGGAGCTATGGAGAAACAGACTGATATGAGGAGACTTTAACAAAACCTTTTAGAGGTTGGCCTGTGTCCTTCAAGAAACATTTCTCTCTGAGAGGTTTTATGCTTGGACATCTCCCCAGGAGAGCTTTGTTTTATTATTCCACCAAATACCCATTGGTGGTGCAAAACCAGCCCTGCACTTGTAAAAGGGGTGAGACTTTGCACTTACTCTGCTTTGCTGGCAGACTCCACCCTGTGCAGCTGGCTCTGCACACACACTCACCTCCAGCCTTCCCAGGACCACTGCAGCCAAATGGTGTTGGTGTTTAGGCTGTAGTTACACATGTGCACTACAACTGAAACCAGCACCAGAGTATTTAAGAATTGCTGTTATAGATTAGCTGCAAAGGATTTAAGAGGAGTTGGGTTGTTTTTTTTCCTCTGAGTGTAGATAGGTAATTCTTTCAGAACAAGTTCTGAAAATAGTTTCTGAGGTACAGAAGATACTCTAGTGTATGGTTACAGCTGTGCTGAAGATGCCTTAATCATCTCTGGAATTGAATCCCTTTCAACCACAAGTATCGAGTTTCCACATGATGTTTCACAAACTGTTAATACCCTTTAGCCACAACTGTGAATCCATTGTTGCTTTGGGTTTGCCTGTCGGTGATAAGTAGGATGATTCACTTGGTTTTGTTACTGCTGGCTATTTAGAAGTGCAGCTTCAATTTAAAAATCACAGTTCTCTTCACTTTTTTTTTGTTACTTGTGTTAAATTCGTGTTACCCCCAACATCCTTATCTGTTGCTTCCCAAATTACATTGTGCTATTTTGAGATGAGGTGGGCAGTGAGCGTCAGGGCTATGATGTACCTTGATCAAGTGCTCTCAAGATTTATTTTCCCAGGTCACTGTTCTTGCCTGTTCTGTAACTGAGTGGACCAAGGGCTTCAGACTGCTCTGAATTCACTGTAAAGCCCTCATGGACCTGTGGCTAGCACAGGTCCTTCCCGTGGGAACATTTTGCTATGTTTCATAAACAAGATAAAGTTTGGATGTTTTGCAAACAACGTCTCCGGATTGGGTCAGTTCGGGCTTGGCCAATTGGGCCTAGGGGGAGGTCTCGGGCTGACCAATCTGGGGCACCTCTGTAAACTCTATATGTATGGAATTCAAAACAATAAAGTTCTCTCTTTCCTTGTCTGAGACCTTGGGTCATTCCTCAGCTAGCTGCTCAACAGCGACATGGACCTGACTTGTTTCAGTGCCAAATTGGGGTGGGGGACTGAGGGATGATTCTGAGACCTATTTCATTGCAGCTACAGTATGTAAGTTGCTTTTTAGATGTTTACCCAGTCTTTTCCTGGTATCTTGACACATTCAGTGGAGTAAAGTCATTGGGTCTGTCTCATGCTTGATTTCTTGAAGACAGGTTTGTGTGCACGTAGAGAAATGCAGAGAGAGAGAGCTTGTGGTTGCCTCCACTTGCTTTCAAGTGTCTGCTGAGTGAAATTCCAGTGTGCTTTGCCAGCTGCCTCTGAATTAAAGCAGCAGAGTTCTGGGACTGAAGAGCTTGCAGTATGCAACCTGTGTCTGTTCTCTTGCTTCTGAATTAGGGGTATATCGATTTGTTCTGTATCAGTCACAGCTGAAGCCATGGTTTTCTCTGAGAAGCTGATTTCTTCCTTTTACGTGCATAACAGAAATAGCAGCGGAAGGGGAAAAATGTGTGTCTGTATCTTAAAATTCCACAAAGGCACAGCAGCTGTCACGAGACTCAGGCTTGTGTTGCCTCTGAAAATACTCAATTTTGTTGTTTCTCTTTTTCTTTTTTGTTGACTTAATTTCAGGTTGATACCCATAAAATAAACATAGATGGAAACCACATGTGAACAAGTAATAAGCACTGCTTGCTTCTGTAAGCTGCAAACACTGTTTCATAGACCACAGAGCACAGGCAGAATCCATGTGGGATCACATAAATAATACAGACTAGAAATCAGGTTAACGTGTCCAACTGTATTTAATCTCTTGGGTTAATTTTCAACAAACATCTGTAAATTGACTTCAGCATTGGTAAGAAACTCTGAATCATGGAATCACAGAATGGTTGGGGTTGGAAGGAACCTTTGAAGGCCATTAAGTCCAACCCTCCTGTGCAAGGAGAAGGGATGTCTTCAACTCAGCCAGGTTGCTCAGAGCCCCATCCAACCTGAGCTTGAATGTTTCCAGGGATGTATCCACCACTTTGGGCAACCTGTGTCAATGTTTTACCACCCTCGTTGTAAGAAATGTCTTCCTTATAAATAATCTGAATTTCCCCTCTCAGTTTAAAACCTTTACCCCTTGTGCCATCCCAGCAGGGTCTGCTAAAATGTTTATCCCCAGAGGAATATGCCCAGCAGAGGGGCAGAATCCCCTCCCTGTCCCTGCTGCCCAGGCTGCTGGGGATGCAGCCCAGGATGGGATTTGCCTTCTGGGCTGCAAGCACACACTGTCAGCTCCTGGCCAGCCTCTCATCCAGCAGCAGCACTGAGTCCTTCTGGGCAGGGCTGCTCTAGATCATTCATCCCCTGCCTGGATTGACACCAAGGGCTGCCCTGACCCAGTGCAGCACCAGCACTTGGCCTTGTAAGCCTCATGAGGTTCCCACAGTCTCGCTTCTTGAGCTTGTCCAGGTCCCTCTGGATGGCATCTCATCCTTCAAGAGTGTCAACAGCACCACTGGTATCATCTGCTAATTTGCTGAGGCTGCACTTGATCCCACTTTCTGTGTCAATACTGGAGATGTTAAACAGTGCTGGTCCCAGTGCAGACCCCTGAGGGACCCCTGACGTCTCTCTGGACATTGAGCTGTTGACCACTACCCTCTGGATGTGACCATCTGACCAATTCCCCCTCACTGAACAGTCCATGCTCAAATCCATCTCTCTCCAGTTCAGAAGGATGCAGTAGGGGATTGTGTCAAAGGCCTTGCAGGAGGCCAGACCTGACCTTTCTAAAACTTACGTAATTGAAACTATGCGCAAGTAGCTTTCGGAAATCATCACTGTGTGAATTGTTTAACCCCAGGGGAAGCTTTAATTCCGGAAGCAGTATCAGATTTGTTCCAGTAAATGAAAAGCAGAAATCCAGATAAACTACCTAAATGCAAAAAACAGTGTCCATCTTTATTCGGAGTTTATAGTAAACCTGTTGTATGATGTATCTAAGCAGCAGGAGATTATCCTGCTGGGAACACATGAAAATTAACTTACTTGCATTTGGCACATTCTGAAATTTACTCTTTGTTTCTTTTTCTTTTCTCTGTAATTCAAATGCAGTACTTGCATGCTCACCACTGTTTTCCAAGTAAAAGATGTTTCAGGATGACATCCCATAGTCAGGTAACTTCAGCAATTGCTTGAGTGTCGGATTTTACCCACACTTTGGGGTTGAGGCAGAAATAATTAGATCGATCTAAAGTTGTGAATTCATTTCTGGATGTAATTTTTTTAGCCAGTTGTCAGCCATGAGCTATTCTGTGACCAGATTGTATATGGCATGTGTCCTGTGTATTCAAACCACATATCTACATTAAAATATCCCTTAGCAGAGAAGCTGATACAGTCAAACATTTTAAACACACCAAATGCAAGCTTTATGCTGTTTCAAATGTCAGCTTTCTCTTGGCTCCTGACATGCTGTGGCTCTGTAGGTCAGAGTGTTGTGTGAAGCAATGTATTTTGCCATGGGAAGTGCTGATTTGGCCCCTGCACACTCCTGGAGCTGCATCTTCTGTTTTACAGTTTTACAACTGGCTGGGGTTGGAAGGAACCTCTGGAGATCATCTGGTCCAACCTCGTGCTCGAGCAGGTTCACCGGGAGCAGGTTGCACAGGATTGTGTTCTGAATTCAAGATTCAGATATCAAGAGATACTCAAACCCAACAGGATTTGGTTTGAATATCTCCTAGGAAGGAGGCTCCACAGCCTCTTTGGGCAGCCTGCTCCAGTGCTTTCCCACCCTAATAAATAAGTTTTTCCTCACATTCAGATTCTGTTTCTGCCCATTGCCCCTTGTCCTGTCACTGAGAAGAGCCTGGTCCCATCCTTTATACACCCAGCCTTAAATATCTGTGTTTTGGGGTGAAGCGCCTTTCTGTTGAGAGGAGCCTGGGTATGGATGTTGTTAATTGCAGTGTCAGTTCATCAGCAAAGCTTCTGTGCTCCTGAAGGAACTGACACACTTGCCCATCTCCTAAAGCTCGTCTGCATTTGCCATGGTTAATTTGGAGTTGCTTCTCTCCACCTCTTCAAAATGCTCTTCTGTTGTTTGGCTTCTTGATCTTTTTTTGGACTGGGTAGTAGTGAGCTGTGTTGGTATGTGCTTTTCTGCAGAGGATGAGTCCTGTTCCTTTCCCCTGGCAGCTCTCCTGCCCTGTGCATGGGCTGCTGCACTCTGCATTTCCATACCACACCAAATGGAGGCTGGGAAGCAGAGAGAGGGAAGAAAAAAGGGAGGTTGGCCCCAGCTGACCCTCTGACAGGACATCTCTCCAGGGAAGCTCCTTGATAACGAGCTGGACCTTTTAAAATACATATAAGGGCTTATTCTTGAGCTTGGTGTAAGCAGGATAGGGCCTCCAATAAATTATGCAAGACATAAACACCCTTGAAACATAAAAGCCAGTTCGTGTTTGTCTGTGAGATGAACAATTTGGCAGTGGAGCGTGTGAGAGGCAGAAGGTGTTCATTCTCCAGGGCTGGGTGTTCTTTACTTGCAGGAGCAGTGAGCAGAGCCACTGGTTGAGCCACTGCTGCTCTCCCTGCTCTGCAGGAACCAATGGATTTGGGATTCCAGGTGCCATGGAAAAACAGGAGTTAGTGTGGAGATGGCAGCTAAAGGCAGCAATTCAGTCTGTGAACTTGCTGCTGTTGGGTGATTATACAGTGCCCTGGTTCCTTATCAGAGTTATTTGCTGATAACCTATCAACGAGTTCTGAGGATCTTTGATAACTTCTTGGTTTCTGTTTCCTTTTTCTGCACCAGTTTGTCACCTGGCACAGGTATGTTGGCTGATGGAAGTTAGCCAATGGAAGTTACTGCCACTGCCTGAGTGGCCTCAGCTTCCTGCCAGGGTGTTCTGTCCTGCTGGGATTTCAACATGAGTGTTTCTTCCAATCTTCCTCCTTGTGCCTTTGGATACTTTGAAATCTGTATTTTGAAAGATACCTACTTTTCTGGAAATAGAATATCAGGAAATACTGTTCTGTATACTCTTCCTGCAGTCTTGGCACCAATATTTTTAAGGGAATAGATTACATTTTCAATAGTAATTTCAGTCTTACTCTGATGCTCTGAGTAAAGATTTGATGGTGCTCCAATCCCATAAAGGTTGTACTTGAGCAGCCTGTGGCTGCAGGAACTCAGAGCCAGCAGTGAGAAATGCTGGGAGGAATTCAGGAGAGCTCTCAGTGCTGATTTAAAATGATCATTTGGAGGAGTCTCCTAAAAGTGGGGAAAAAAGAAGGTCCAATAACTCAAAATACACAGTAGGGCATTGAAAGACTGTTGCATCCCAGGTAATATATTTGATATTACTGATTTGGAAAATATTTTAGATAAAAGCTGAAGCACTTAGAAACTGAGAGTCTGTCGCTGTTGAGCGGCTAGCTGAGGAATGACCCAAGGTCTCAGACAAGGAAAGAGAGAAGCAGAGAGCTTTATTGTTTTGATTTCCATATTTATAGAGTTTACAGAGGTCCCCCAGATTGGTCAGCCCGAGACCTCCCCCCTAGGCCCAATTGGCCAAGCCCGAACTGACCCAATCCGGAGAAGTTGTTTGCAAAACATCCAAACTTTATCTTGTTTATGAAATATAGCAAAATGTTCCCACGGGAAGGACCTGTGCTAGCCACAAGAGTCCACTTTTCTGGATGTTTTTAATACAGGAATTCTTGATTTTTAAAGGAATTGAATACCTGTAAGTACAATGTATGCCAGCCCTCCCTACTTCAGGTCCAGATTAAAAAATATTGAATACACACAGAGCTGGCCAAACAGCTGGAAGTGACTCCCTTAACTTTAACTGGGCCTTCTGGAGAGCAATGCCCATAATCCAAGCCCAGTGGTTCTGATTTATGTCTTTGATTTCAGTAATGCAGATAATTGAAAAGGCAGAAAGTTAGATTAATACAGTGTTTGTAACAGTGCCTTAGTTGTCAGGTGAGCTGATCACCGTGTCTTGAAAAAACTGAGGCTGGCGCACTGTGCTGTTGGGAACTCTGACTTGTATGTGGAGGGAGATCTCAAGTGTTGCTTTAAAAGTTTTTCACTCAGATGTTTAGAGGATGCAGAGTGCAATGTTTTCTATCAGTAATTTGGGCATCATTTGAAGAAGGATGGCTCAAGATTCACTCTAACAATGATCTGGGTGAACTGTCTCAGTTTAGGACTGATACATGAGGCAGCAGGACAAATAGGGGGATATTCCTTGATCAGTTAGGATGCTGGTTGTGCCTCACACCCCTAAAATCAAAGACTGCTGAGGCCAGCACTGGGCAACCTAGTGTTTATTAGAAAGGAATGAACATTTTATAAAACAACCTTGCTTTGAGAAATGAAGACACATAATGGTGTATGGGTCAGAAGGATACCTCTAGATAGCAACCCATCAACATGGCAGTAATAAAGGTCTTGTGTAGCCTTCTAGATGGGTGTGGTATTAGAGCCACAGGTAAATTAAATGATTGCTGTAATTAATTCTTATGGTTGGGTTGAATTTGTGGAGTCCTAACTGTTGCAAACAGGAGAAACTATGAAGGCAATTCAGGAATGTAGTAATAGGAGCACACAGGCATCCCACCACACGCCAAGGAATGAATAGTAGTGCTTTGTTAAAACATTTTGGCTAAAATAAGCCCAAATCCTTATTTATTCTTAATAGTGTTATTATTGTAACCTTTCTGTTGTGGTTTATTGCCAGGATGCCTAGACAGTGAGTGAGCTGTAACTCACTTGTTCCGAGCGAGCTCAAGGCCATGTGCAGAGGCTGAGAGCTGCTCTTCCCTCTCTGTCCCCACCTGCCATCCAGGACACTTCTGTCTTCCAGGTTTCACCTTGTTTTTGTTTCAGATGTTCTAAGTCTGCAGGTTTGTTCTATTTCGTTGAAGAACTTGCTCCTGTTTATTTTCTAAACTGTTAGAATGCCCCAAGACTGCATTTAAACGAGACATAGCTGAAGTATTTGTGGTTTCTTACAGGGGTGTGTATTAGACCCATTTGCTGATTTATTATTAGGCACATTTAATAGATTTACTAGAATGGCAAAGTTAGCATGTGGAGAATTACCTATTTATGCATTAATACAGCAGTTTTAATTGCCTTGTCAATACTCTAAATACACACACACACAGAGAAATTCCTGAGACTTGATTAAAGTTGACAATTTCTGTAGGTGGGGGTGTTTTTAGAGAGTTTTGTTGATGCAACAATTCCAAAAAGCTCTGTAGTATCTGGTAAAGGAAGAGCCAGTGTTTTCCAGATGGCTCTATAAATAAATTTGGAAGATGCAGAAATAAGTGAAGGTATTTCGAGAGCTCCAGGCGTGTTTTTGCACATAGTGCTATGGTGAGCTAATAGAGGAAATGAACTTCCTTTTGTTTGCAAAATACAAAACCCCTCCAGTTCTTGACGTTTTTTCCACCCTGCCAGGCAAGTTTAGCCACGACACAGCTTTTCTTGGGTTTCCACCTGTACCAGGTCAGGAGCTCAGGGGAGGAAGGCACAGTGAGCTCCACACAGCTCATGTGGGTAAAACCAGAGCATTCTGCTGGGTCAGAATCCCAGGTTTAGGAGAATAAAGCCTGCACATGTGGCTGGCCCAGAGAAGCAAGAGCAGAGAGCACGTGCTGCTGTGTTTGTGTCTCCCCATTCTTTTCCCTATTTTTTTTTAAAGATGCTTTAACTTTCTATGCAATCTGGTGTTGTCTTACTACAAAAAGAGAGTATTGCTGAGCTAACAGTTGAGACAGCAGAATCCAGGTGGTCAAAAAGACTAATGGCACCTGGCCTTTGTCAGGAATAGTGTGGCCAGTGAGATCAGATTGTCCCCCTGTGCTGGACACTGGTGAGGCCACACCTCAAACTCTGTGTTTGGTTCTGGCCCCTCACTGCAAGAAAGAGGGGCTGCAGCAAGTCCAGGGAAGGGAATGGAGGGTGCAGCCAGGTGGGAATCAGGCTCTGCTCCCAGGGAAACGAGGGACAGGAGGAGAGGAAATGGCCTCAAACTGGACATGGGGAGGTTGAGATTGGACATTAGGAAAAATTTCTTCACGGAAAAGGTTGTCAAGCACTGGCACAGGCTGCCCAGGGCAGTGGTGGAGTCACCAACCCTGGAGAGATTTAAAAGATTTGCAGATGTGGCACTTTGGGGACATAGTTTAGTGGTGGCCTTGGCAGTGCTGGGTTAATGTTTGGACTTAATGATCTTAGAGGTCTCTTCCAGCCTAAATGATTCTGTGGTTCTGTGATTCTCTAAGAACCTCCTGTGTCTGTTCCCTGCCTTGCTCTTCTTGATCTCAAATGATTTCTGTTCATTCGGCAAAGGTGAACTTGATAGTTCCCAGGAAATTTCCAACTCTCTGGCTCACCACACCAGCACTGGGACAGCACCAAAGAAACTGGAAACATGCTGCTTTAAAATAAATATTTTTAATCCCAAACTGCAAGAATGTTACTAAATGCTCTAAAAGCACTGCCTTGCTTGCTGACATTTTGGGCTGTGGGGCTTCATGCAGGACATTGAAAGAAGAGTGGGAAGTGCAGAGCATTTTGCCCACCTGCCCTGTTACCTGTTGGGATGTGCAGAGGGATCAGGTGTGTGCTCCCCTGCTCAGATGGGAGTCTGAGAAACACTTTGCTCCACTTTGTGGGGCTTGGAGTCACTTGTGAATGCAATCAGCCATCAGAAAGGGTTTAATATGGTTGATATTAATGCAACTGTGTAAGAGGAATAGTCTAAATATATGCTTGGAATAATAAACTGTTGCTAATCTCGTGGAAGAAAATGGTGCTCTGTCACTCAAAGATTATTTTTCCCAGATTTTAGACAGGATTTAAGCTGGGTCCCCCCCATTATCTCCACTATAACTAAAATAAACCAGCTCATTTTTAAAGGTATGTTACATAGTTATTCTTAGGCAATGAAATTGAAAAACCCCTTCACTTTAGAACCCAAGTGAAATCTAGGTTTCAAAAAATGCATTATTATTATTCTCAGATTATTTTTTTAAATATAAAAAATATGCTTTTCTGTTCCATCAGGAGTGTTTAATTACTATATATTTCATGAGCAGAATGGTCTTGAAACCCATTAATAAATATCAGCTTTTAGAAAATGGTACAAAACAGCATCTCTCTTTAGCTTCCTTGAGAAACTCTTCTCTGAGTGCCACTCACTTATGTCGGACTTGTTCCCACCTGCTGGTGTTCATTGTGACCAGCAGAGCCCAAGGTTTTCCTGCATGGATAAACAGCTCTGCACATGCTGCACGTGCTGTTCTGAGGATAAACAGTGGATGGTCCTGCCAGAGAGCTTGTCCTTTGAGTGTCTCCAACAGGGAGTGCATGTTGTATTTTTCGTTTTAGAGAGGGAAAGTGAGGCAGAGAGCTCCCCAGCTGCACATAAGAAATCTGTGCCAGAGCTGATCAGAGTCAAGAACTCCTCCCTCTCTCCCATTGCTCTGCGAGGCTGCTGCTTCTTTGGCCTCTTGTGGAGTTTATGTCACCACCAGGGTTAATTTATTTTGTTAATTTAAAGTTTTTAAGCTGGAGGTCTGGAACGCCAGAGGACAGAGAGGCAAGGGGCACAGAGCCCTTGTACCGAGGGAATAAACCACTCATGGAAAGAGAAAGAGATGAGAACACCATGGTCATCAAACCAGAAACCCCTAACTTTTCCCCAACCCCTTCCCAAGTTTTGTCAAGCTTTTGTGGACCAAAAGGGAGGGGAATGTGCACATGGCTTTAAAGAATCCTTGAAAGAGAATAAAGCAATGGCTTGGTGGTTTCCTGAGAGCCCCTGGGGAGAATGAGGAGGGGCAGCAGGGGAGAGAGCAGGAAAACGTTCATTTGGAAATCAGACAAAGAGGTGATAAAACCTCTCCTAGGTGTGTATCAGTCAGGAGCAGGACAGGGGTAACCCGTGTGGCCTGTCCCGTGCTCCATCAATGCTAAACTGCTGACTCAAGGGCTTCTGCAGGGATGGCAAGGACCTCTGAGGCCCCAGAGTCGTTTCCCTAAAGCCAAAGCCTCGGAGAGCTTGTATGGCTCCAAAATGAACTGGAGATGCAGCGAAGCTCCTGTTGGTGTGAGGCTGCAGGGCACCGACAGGTAATGAAGAACCTTCAGAGGACCCAGAGGGCAAATGTTTGGGGAGAGGAGGAAGAGTCAGGAGAGAGGAGGAGAGTCAGGAGAGCTGTGACCGAGATGTGCAGGAGGAGCACGGCGCAGCACAGCCAGAGTTTGGGAGCCAGCTGAGCTGTCACCCGTGGTATTTGATGATGATGCCCTGCAATGTGATCTCTGTTTACATTTTAATAGATCTATTTAGCAAACGCAGGGCTGGGATTGCTGCCAGCTCTGTTTTCCTTGCTAATGAGCATGAGGGAAAGGGAAACGCAGGCAGGGAACCACTTGTGCCAGTCGGGCAGGGCTGGCCCTGGGCATGGGGGGAGTTAGTGCTGAGCTCAGCTCCCCTCCCCTGAGCAAGGGCTTCTACCAAACTCTGCCGTCGGAAAAGTCTAGGCTGGGATCCTCTGTAGCCTCAAGATAAAGCTGAATTGGAGGCTTTTTACCATGGGTGACACTAAAGCAACCTAGTGGTGTTTTCTGTTGTGTTTTGTCCCTAAAGAGCTGGATGGGAGAAGAGTAACAGCGAGGCTGAGGATGATGTGGAGAGGAGATGGTGTGAGGTGAGACACCATGGGGCACCCAGGGGCTGTTGCTTTCTTCCCTCTGCTGCAGTGCTGTGACTTGCCTGCTGTGTTGCTGTGTGGATTTTAGAAATTGTGGGAGCTCTCACCACCACACACACTTGGGATCCATCATGAAGTGTGTGCAGGAGCCCAACTGTGCTTGATGCCATTGTGCATCATGTAGGAAATGATAAACCAAGTCTGTTTCATTTCACTTTAGTTTGATACACCCATGGATCTCTCCTGCAGCTCTGTTTGGTTACCAACACTTCAGCAGTGTTGTATTTACTGCCCTAAGGGCACTGACAATCCCTTTAAAATCATCATTCTTGGAAACCAGGACAGGTCTGAAATGGCTGTGAGTGTGCACAGCCTCCACCAAGGGAAAGCTGAAGATGTTTTTTGTGCTGTGCTGGGTCTGGCTGGGATGGAGTTAATTATCCCCACAGCAGCCCTCACAGGGCTGTGCTGTTATTGGTAGCTGCAAAGGCGTTGATAAGTAACACAGCAGTGTTTTGGCTGCTGCTGCCCAGCACTCCACAGCATCAAGCTGCCTCTCCAGCATCCTCCCCTCACCAAGAGGCTGGGCTGGACAAGGATCTGGGAGGGACACAGCCAGGACAGCTGACCCCAGCTGACCAAGGGGATGTTTCAAACCACACCATGCCTGCTCAGCAATAAAAGCTGAGGCAGGAGAAGGAGGGAGGGCATTCTGTCCTCACAGCTGCTCCATGCTGAAACACTTCCCAGGATGTGCCTGGACCCTGCCTGCTGATTGGAGAATAAATATTTTGTTTGCATTTGCTTCCATGCATGGTCTTTGCTTTTGCTTTATTTAACTACCTTTATCTCAACCCCTGAGGTTTTTTCCACCTTATTTCCCCCAGTCCCTGCTCTGCTGAAGAAGGAGACTCACAGGGTGGCTTGGTGGACACCTGGATTCAGCCCACAAGTAATTGTCCTTTCTCAAAGTGCTTTAACTCAAGTATAGTATTTAACACAGCTTGTGTGCCACTGAGACCTATTTACATGTGCAAAACTTCCAGACTTCAGCCACGTTTAAAATTCCTTTTGCAACACAGGCTTCTGTGAAGACATCACAATTAACGACAAAATTAACAGCCAAAACATGAGTATTGAATCCTGCCACACATCTGTGAGATCTGCTGAATTCTGGTTTGGTGGGATGACTACCCAGTGTGGGATGCCTAAACTCATCAGTATTTTCCTTGCAGAGGTGATAATGAACAGGATAAAAAAAGCAACCCCAAGAAATACAAGCCTGGCTCTAGGACATCTCCTCCACTGACCCTGCAGTCCTTCTCCTCTCCTGGGCTGGGAAAACCACGGGAGAGAAGACAGAAGGTTGTGAGAGGTGCTTATCCTGCTTGAAACTGCATGTGAGCACTGCAGACTCTGATCTCCCATTTGCATATAGGAATAAATTCAGTAATGACAGTATTTATTACAGTAATCAACATATGACAGGATGAATGCCTGGGAGCCAAAACTGGACATAGTTCCAATTAGAAATAAAGTACATTATAATGGCAGAGGCAAAAATTAACCATTCAGCAAGTTGCATACACCTATACAAGACCACAGCACAGGAAATACTAAAATTAAGATTGGCTTTCCTTCACAAGAAATGACAACTACTCATTTACTAAAGCCTCATAAATATTTTCATACTCATATACTTTTCATATATTTCATATATTTGAGTATATTTTCATATACTTATAAAACTTTCTCTTTTTTTTTCCTACTCAAAATAATTTCCCTGACAAAATTCAGAATGGACCTTTTAACTCTTTAGCCATTCGTAATAACTTTCATTGAATTCTCCCTTCTTTCACTCCTGGTTAAGAAATTGTGACTTTTGTTAATTTAGTTTAATAATTCTCTGAAAGGATCATGCCCTCCACACTCCCATAAATTCGTGACTTTTTTCTATTTGTTTATCTCAGGTGCATCATTTATCAATTTTCAGGAAAAAGCAGCACTAACTTGGTGCATCCTGGAACATGGGAATGATCAGAAGCCACTAAAGGACAATATAGGGGACAATTCTGTTACTCTTAGATTGATGCCTAAATACCCTGAGGGTTTTTAACTTGCATTTGCAACACAGATGAGAGCAGTAGGGATGAAGATATATTCAAATGCATACTTATATATTTCATAACTGTATTTGAAAGGGGTTAAAGAACAACAAAGTTATGGGAGAAAATGAGAAAGAAAGAAAAGCTATAAGCAATGTACAGGCATAGGAGAACTAGGAGATAGAAGAAACTTGCCTGATAAATTGTGTATTGTGAGGCATTGAGTGGTTTTATAGTCTCATACATGTGTGTTTGACCATGGTATTTTTGCCCCAATTTCCTCATAGGTTAAGAGCTGCAAAGAAATCGTTCTGGTTAAGCTAAAAAGAATGGAGAAATGAGTGGTATTTCTAGAGGAGAGGCATTTTTCACTTGCTGAGAAGGTCTGAGAATTCTGCTTGCAACACGATTGGCCCTGGTTCATCTCTCTTGTTTATATTTTGAATTTTCAAGTCACATACTGAATTATGCCAAGTGACAGAAGGGAAAATGTCTGTGTGGAGCAGTGTCATGCCCCCACAAGGAATTGGCTTCCTTGGCACATCAGTGTTTTCAGGCACTGGTGACCCTCTGAGTGAGAAATGGAAAGAGGAATGATGAGCCAGATTTCCAGACAGGCACGCACAATTAAACACATTTGAATGTGCCTTATTTACACTCATAGGGAGTTATTTGTATTTCTCTCCTGAACAGCTTGAGCCTACTGTTACCTCTTTAATAACCACACAGGTCACTGCCCTCTTCAAGGGCCTGATGAGCTGGACCTTGCTGTCCTCCTCCCTGGCAGTGCTGGAGCCCCTGGCTGGGTAGAAGAGATTTTGGGCAGTAAGGCACACACAGCAGTTAGAGGGGGGAAAACATGAGCTGGATGTAGGATAGACATAGGATGAGGGATCTGTGTATGGGTACAGAGCAGCAGGGTGAGAAGCTCAGTGTGTTTTAGGCTGTGACTCTGATCAGGGTTCTCATAGGAAGCTTCTCTCCCACTTAAAATGTGCAAGGCTGTGCACATGGCCCCTTGCTTCTGATTATAGTAAACACCAATAGAAATTGGATCAATAGAATGGTTTGGGTTGGAAAGGACCTGAAATCATCTTGTTCCAATCCCCTGTCGTGGGCAGGGACACCTCCCACCAGACCAGGTGGCTCAAAGCCACATCCAGGCTGGCTTTAACCAGTTCCAGGGTTGGGGCATCCACAGCTTCTCTGGGCAACTTGTGCCAGTGCCTCAGCACCCTCACAGTAAGATTTTTCTTACTAATATCCAATTTAAACCTACTTGCTTTCAGTTTGAAGCCATCCCCCCTGTCCTGTCACTCCAGGCTCTTGTAAAAAGTCCCTCTCCATCTTTCTTGTAGGCTCCCTTCAGGTACTTACATTTGATTCCAGCTTTCTTGTTGAGGAATAACTGATTTTGATGCCCCGTTTGACCACTGGTATCACTCATGATGATTTTACTCAAGCCCACTTGTGCCAGAACCACAATTTTTTGCACAGGTTGAGAAGTATTAGAAAAAACTTCTTCACTGAAAGGGTTGTCAAGCATTGGAACAGGCTGCCCAGGGAAATGGTGGAGTAACCATCCCTGGAAATGTTCCAAACACGTGTAGATGTGGCATCTGGGGACATGGTCTAGTGGTGACCTTGGCAGTGCTGGATTCGTGGTTGGAATCAATGACCTTAGAGGGCTTTTCCAACCCAAGAGATTCTATGATTTTGTCTGGTTTTGTAGTACAGGGGTTTATAAGGTTCTCCCTCTTCCCAGATGCACGAACACGTGACTCACTGTAACAGGCAAAATGGTTCACAGATGCTTTTGCTGAGTTCAAAAAACTCAGTGGAAAAGCCAAAGAGGCACTACTGTGGGGAAAAACTGCAAGAAAAAGGGCAAGAAATAGGTACAGCTTTGTGGTTCATACTTTATTTACAAACACCCTTGAGTGGGTCAGTACAACCAGTTTTAAAATCTTTGCTCTAGATGAAAGAACCAAAACAAGAGCAGAAATATTGCAATTCTCATAATATATTAAATTATTGGCAGAATTCTATAGATGCAGGTTATCCACCTGATTTCAGTGCCCATCCTTCTGTGGCCAGGATACATAACAAAATAATGGAAATGGAAACTCCTCTCTATATAAGGGGAAATGTTGATAGGTTGTTTTTTTCTGTAATACTTATTTTTCTGAGCACAACCTTTTGTTAAAAAAAAAAACCTCAAGAAAGTCTTTGGCTGCATACCCCAGTCAATGACAGTTAGTCCCATAAGTGGGAAAAAAGACATAACCATCCAGGGAGTGTCTCTTCAAGTACAGAAGCAGTTGCTGGAAGACAGGATCAACAATCTCATCTCTTACTCCAGCTAGTTAGAGGTTTTGTCCAACAGTGTGCTGGGCTTAACAGTAGTTTGGTAAAAAGCCTCCAAATAATTGTAAAGGAAATTGGAAGTGTAAATAACTTTGATTTAGGAAATAATGAAACCTGTTTTGGACTGCGACTAGCCTACTGAATCCTTAATGGAAATATGCACTCAAGAGCCACTGGGAGCTTTGCACATTGGTGTGATGGAGGAAAATATCCCATGATATACATTAATGGTGTATTGGGTTTGCATGACCAGAGAGGTTCTGGCTGATGAAGGCACACAAGGATAGTTAATGTTACACTGGTTTGCACTTGGACATTTTTGTAATCAGTATATTTGGAGGAGAAACATCAGTAATTTCTTAATTCTTTAGTTACTTCCTGGATTTGATGATCTTGGAGGTATTTTCCAGCCCTAATGATTCTATGATTTTAAACAAATGGCATCATTTTTAGGGCCTCTGAATGCAACAGAACAGATGTGTAGCCCATTGAAGATCATCCATGCAAAGAAATTAGCACACAAGTTGTAGAAGAATGCAGGTGTTCTTTCAAAAGCCTTCTCCTTTGATGCTAAATACTCTAACATGAGATGGAAAATGGGCACAAATGGCTGAGACTGAGCCTGTTGCTCAGTGGAGAAAAATTTTAAGCAAGAAAAGAGCAAGTCCATTTCCAAACTGCCCTTCCCTCAGGACACAACATCCTCAGCAGACCTAATAGAAGCTATTTCCCTGGACTTGCAGCCCAAATAACTCCCTTATTGCCTCCTTGTAGGAAAATAAGTGGGAATGGGTCCCTGAACACACCACACATGCAGGGTCAAGTTTCAGGCTGAGAAAGGCTGCCCAGAGAAGTTGTGGATTCCACATCCTTGTTGAGGGCCAGGTTGAATAATCCTTGAAGCAACCTAGTCTAGTGAAAGGTGTCCCTGTCCACAGCAGGGAGTAGAAAGAGATGATCTTTGAGGTCTCTTCCAACCCAAACTATTCCGTAATTCCATGATTGCTGCTAATTCACGTGGGCATTGAAGTGCCCCTGATTCCATATCTGGGGTTAAGCACAGACACATCAGGGCACTGCTGCTGCAGGGAACCAGGATAAGGACATCTGTCTGTGGCACATGTCTCCTGAGTGTCACCTGAGGTGGAGAAAATATGCGTCACCTCCTGCAGATCCTGCCAGGATCCTCAGCAGGGACTGGCTCTGAGCATCAAGGAAATCCACTCATTCCAAGAAATACTATCTCCACAAGATACTTAATCACTGGGAATAAAAATAAACATACACAGATTCTAACAAACAGAAGTATTGCACAAAGGACCTTTAAGCTTGGTGTTTAAATACTTACATGTGGAAGCTGTTACCAGTCCACCTGCAACTTGGGCTGGCTCAGCCTCACACTACATCCATCCCCAAAAGCAACAGGGGCTGAGCTATGAAGGTCTGATTTTGGCTAAACCACTTTGTGGCTGGATCCATATTCCCACCTTCTGGAAGTATACTGGGTTTGGATTCCAGAAATAAGTCTGCTGCATGGGAAATGCGATCCATCCCATTCTGCAGAGTTTGCCGAAGCAGCAGCCATCTGCTGGGGTTTAGAGAAGGCTGAGGAACACAGGATGTTTACTTGCATTCAGATGTGCTGAGGATGTGCCTCGTGTGAGCAGACTTGTCACAATCCTAATAAAACAACTGGCACATTGCACTCAAGAGGAAACCTTGCCTTATGGGGTAAAATTAAACTTGAGCAAGATAGAAAGCTCTACAAATATACATGCACACATGTATATACATAATCATTTAAATAAAGGTCAGCAGAAAACAGGCCAGACAGAAATTCCAAGCAAATGCAGCACTAACTTTGAGACCAAATTAAATGCTTTCTGAAGTGTTTTGTGGAAACCACTCCCAAGAGAAAGAATCTACAAAAGGTAAGAGAAGGAATGGTCCAGTTGCAAAATAAACCTACATGGCAAAATTACAAGATGAGATTAATTAAGATAAAGTCTCCCATGGGGGATTTGGGATTACTGACAAAACTGAAAGGTGGGTGTGGATTCACAGTGTGAATCCAAGGCTTCCGAAGAGAGACAGAGGCATTCCCTTATCATTGGCTGTGATCATCAAGGCCACGTAAGAGACTCGAGAGGGAAGTGGGCTCAGGTGTCTGCAGCTGCAGGAAAATGTCATCCACAATGAGAGTAACTTCATGCTGCAGTGAACGTTAGCCACAGAGGGGAAACATTCCCATGGGAGTGCAGAGGATGCAAGCAGCATTCTGCAAATGCAGGAGGAGAATGAATCCAAGGAGTAACCAAAGATGCAGATGGAGATGCTGGCAAACAGCATGAGCAGCAGCTAAGGTTGTTTTTGCCAACAAAGAAAAAAGTTAAATGCAGTAAATCAAATAAAATTAAAAATGCAGCAACAATGGATGCCCCACTTTTCTCTGCAGATATCTTTTACCCTTTTTTCCCCAAGAGGTAATGAGGATTTTTGTAAATGTCTATTGAAAGCAGACAACCTTATATATATTTTTGTCTAATGTAGAGAATATTTCAGATGGCCAATATTTTTGCAGTTAAAATAAAAGAAAAAATTCTGCATACGTGGCATTGTGGTTGAAATATCCTGTAGATGATCACCAGCAGGACTAACACCACTATTTTTTGTGAGGAAACAATTTGAATGGGATGATAGGAACTGTATGAGAGCTTTGGTGAATGTATTTGTCAGAATTCTGTCAATTTGTCAAAAGCAAAGCAGTGAGTTGCAGTGGGGAAAAGAGGACAAGTTAAATTGCTTACACAGATGTATCAAAGCAGTTTGCTGAGTTGCAGTGCTACCAGGAATTATGAAAAAAATCTCTGAAGTGTATTCACTGTTGTGTATCAGAATGGTAGCAACTTCCTGTAACATCCCAAAGAAAAATAGCTGGATCACACTGGGAAAAGACCTGAAGTGGGTTTCAGAGGGGGTGGAATTACATTTAATGTAATCAGAACAGTCTGAATGTCATGGAATGAAATTCTGGATCAAAACCAGTGTACTTTGGAGGAAAGTTGAGTAACTCAGAAAGGATGCTTTATGTAGAAGATGAAAAAAAATCTATTTTCACATCTTCCAGCATGTGACTTACATAATATTTTAAGATCCTGAATGAAACTGCAGTGAGTTTTCAAGAAGGAACCCAAGATCACAATACGAATTTGACCTAGGTATAAATCAGAGAAAAGACAAAAACCTGCATTTTAAAATTGTACTCAAGGAGGCATTAAACAGCATTTCCCTGGAGTATGTCACACTCATGCTAAAAGATGGTGATAAAATTTCAAGAACAAAAGGCTCTACAAAGATTCTGGAACTAAAAAAATGTCTCAACAGCCCATCATTAAAACCCAGTAATTGCAAGAAATGATAATTATTCTAAAGCAAACTTGCTGGGAAGTGCTTTTCTGAAGGGTTCTCATTAGCCATTTGTGTACTAAAAGCTTTCAATATTTGAATCTCAGTGTCTAGTGTATTTTTTATGGACTTTAACACATGAAGTACAGTACAGTACCTATAGAATTGCAGTTATAAATGAATCTGCTCCGAGGTAGAAGCTCACCTAGAAAGACACATATTAGAACTAAACATGACTCAGAAGCACAGAACTCTCTAAAATATTTATTTATCTGTATTTGAGCTGAAGTGACTCAAGTGGGAGCCACAGTTTCTTTGGATGTACTAAATATAGCTTAAGACCAATTTTCCAGAGGTGTCCTCTGGTGCCACTTGGTGCCCCAGCAAACTGGTTTTAACTTCTCCTTGCTTCTTCTTAAAAAAGGAAATCTCAGCTCTGGTTTTGATCAGCTCTCACTCAAGTCCCGGCTATTGATTCTTGCTATAAATTCTTCCAGGTCCCAGATGACACTGGATGATGTTGAAAATTTCCCAAGTGTGGGGACTGCACATGTCAAAGAAGCAATTCAATAGTGATAATATGCCAAATATTACCACATCACAGATTTTGTATTGGCTCAAATTCTTCTGTATTTACTGAGCCATCTTACCCTAAATCTGGTGTCTAGACTTCTCTATAGAGCAGGTTTTTAGAGCTGATAGTGGTGCATTTTTATTTAGTAGTAGCTGGCTTCTCCACTCATTAATGTCTTGTGTCATGTATGTTGCAATTAAGACAGTCCATTAAAGTACAAGGACAATTTAATCTCCTCAGTGCCCTTGGGCATCTGGTTTTTAAAATTTTGCTTTATTGAACCTGTTCAAACCTTTTGCCTCTCTAATAGGATGTGGAAGCTTGCCATATTCTATCTTGCCAGATAACACAAGAACAAATAATACAAGGCAGTTTTGATAAAAAAGTCACTCATTCACCTATCTCCACTCCACTGGAGATCTTTGCAAACCTCTATCAAATGCAGCATGAAGTTTTTTTTAATTCTGAGATCAAGATCATCAGTGTTTAAATTCACTCCTTCTGTGGGAATTGTACCGAGCCATCTTGTTTTTTGGCTTTCTCTACATTCTCTAAATACAGTCTCCACCAGATTGCACAGAGTTAAAGAAGAGGAAGGATGCATGATGGATTTGGACAGTGGTATAAGGATGCTTCCTGTTTTATTCACTATTCCCTTTGTAAGTTTGGCATCCTCACCTCTTTTGGCCATCAAGTACAGGAGAGGCTTTAATGCCACTCATTCTCAGGGTTGCCTAAAAATCAGTTCTATTGGTGTGCTCCTTTGAAGTGAAACATCCTCATCTCTTCAACCAAGTTTTTTAACTTGCAGCACTTGCACAGAAGAACACCAGTTTTGTTCTTGTTCCAGTTATCTATTTCTCTGTGGTCTGCTTAGTCAGGAGATTACTGAGGTGTTTCTTTGCTATTTTCTGTCTAAATCTAATCAATTTCTGCCTTTTTCTAGGATTTATAGCTTTTGGATTTCAACTCCAGTTCCTGTGTCACACAAAGTCCTTTCTTACTGGTCATTTATAGGGTATCTGAAATTCCTGTACAGGGTCATGACAGAACTACAACCACCTTATTCATGCAATTTTCTCAGTGTCAAAATTATCCTATTTGTCTAATCCTGACAGTGGGTCTTGGAAGACTCTAGAAAATTGTCTTATAACCTTTCTTTTTCTATCCTTCCCATTTTGGCAGTATTACTATATATCCATTCATTCCTACTGCAAAATTTTGAACCCATTAAGTCTTGTATTTTAAACTTAAGTGCTGCTAGACCCCCTCTGATGTTAAGCATTCCTTACAATGCTGAGCTCCTGACTACAGAACACTTTCATTTGCCATAATTTCAAAATTTAAGAAGTATCTAATAGGTTAAAGCTGTACCACGAGATAGAGAAAAGAAGTTTAAAAAAATTCAACGTCAATACTTGCCTCTTCTCTTTTACAAGAAAGAGGACTGGTATTTCTGTCTCAGCCTACTCCATCTTCAGGGTCTCTTCACTTGTGGAAAAACTCAAGAGTTTTATCAACTATTGCTATGACCATGAGAGATACACCAAGCTTGGGAAGGAGCTGGTGGTGCTTCACTGGAGATTGGGAAGTGCTACAGTTCACACACTTGCTGGGCACCTTCACCACACACACACAGAGGTATTTCACTCATTTGTTCTTTCCTGGGTGTGATGTGGTAGTGGGAAGCTGGGCCACAGTGGAAGGTGTTCACCTGAAGAGGATGGGTTTATGGTAGTGTATCTATTGGTTTGTAACATATTAAATGCAGAGGTAACTGAGGAGACAGAACCAATGAATGGTTCGGGTTGAGAGAGACCTGAAAGATCATCTCAGTCCAACCCCACCTGCCATGGGCAGGGACACCTTACAGCAGACCAGGTTGCTCCAAGCCCCAGCCAACCTGGCCTGGAACACTTCCAGGTATGGGGCAGCCACAGCTTCTCTGGGCAACCTGTGCTAGCACCCTCACAGCAAAGAATTTTTTTTGTAATATGTAATCTAAACCTACTCTGTTTCAGTTTGAAGCCATTCTCCCTTGTCCTGTCGCTACATGCTCCTCAAGAAGTCCTTCATCTTTCTTGCAGACTCCCTTCAGGTACTTGAAGGAGACTTGATCACAAAGCAAAGAGCAGAAGCTGAGCTCATTTCACTTGGGACTCAGACATCCAGCAGTGGCACAGGAGATCACATAACACACGTGGCTGTTTCCATGCCATTTCAGGTGCCAGAGGCTGCCCTGTGGGTGCTGCTCCAGGACAAGGGGGAACACCAGAACCTGCTGAGGCAGTTGTAGGTGACAGTTGCTGGCAGGGACAGTTGGGGAGGTGAGTTGGCCCAGCAGTACAGCACAAAGCCTGAGGAAGGCAAGAGGCAAACAGGCAGCACAGGAAAGCGAACAAAAAATTCAGAATACTTGGCTTAAAGGAGTGCCCAGGGCCTGGAGGCAAGTTAAAATGCTGGGGGAAGGGAACAAAGTAGGAACAAACCCATGGATTGGGGAATAAGTGAGAGCAGTGTTGTGCTGGAGGAGGCAGCTAGCCAGCTGCCGAGGCGAGCAAGCTCCTACTTATCTTGCCATGTTGACTACAGAAACAGACTTCAAATGACGCAGTGTCTATAAACAGAGAGGAAGAATTAGTTCCCATTCTGGTAGTTGTGTCTATGACCCTAAAATGCTTACCCCACATGCACCAGGAATTCAGTTCCTGAGGGCACTGACAGTGCCATCGCACAGCTGATACAACGAGGAGCAGGAGGGAAGGAGTAACAAGCACTTGCTTATTATTAGATAAACGTGGTATGGCAATTGCAAACATTGCCCAAAAGCCACGCCATTCCTCCCCAAAACCAAAAACATGAATCAGGAGTCAACTGCAGGGTAAAGAGACTTTAAGTAGAATGCTTTCTTGTAACATGTGAATTGGATTCAGAAGTAAACAAAAGAAAAAATTCTCAGATTGTGCCCTTTCAATCACCCTGATGGAGCAGGACATTTACTTTGATGTGGCATTCCACTGTGCTCATTTTTGTTAAAAGATGTATCAGAAAAGCCTTGTTCACATGCTGATTTCTCTCTTCAAACAGCTCTGCTGCTTCCTCCATAATGCTTTCTCTTGCTGGTCTTTTTCCTGATGGTCTGAATAATTAGTTCTCTGGGGAGATCAAGTCTTTTCTTGCTTCCTAGTATTGGAGCAGGGAATATCTGGACTAATCCCATGGTATCCTGATAATGCTCCTTTTGACATCCAGGAGATCCTTTATGGAGCATTATGTGACTCCTCCTGTAGACAAATACATGTCACATGTGCCAGGTGAGACAAGCTCCAGCTAGATCCATTTATGTTTATCACTCAATGCAGCAGGACTTCCACAGTGGTATCTCTGCAGCAATCCTGTTTGATAAGCTGCTCCGTAAAGAGCAGAATGCCAGTGTGGATGAGAGCTCCGTATTCCTGCCTGGGTGGCCATAACAGATGGTCTATAGTGGAACTCCAGTCACACAAAAAAACGTGAAGTGGCACAAATCTGAGTCACTGGTACAAAAATCTCTGTTCTGGAGGGCTCTTGACTGCTGTTCCGGCTGTCTGGGTGCTAAAAAGCAGAGCTGAACTGGTGAGGAGCTGGCCCTGAAAATTCCTTTCTGGCTATTTTTAAAAAGCTTTTTTGTAGCAGAGTGAGGCTGTGTAACTTTTAAAAAGGATAGACTTGTCTTATAGCAATGGAGGAACACTGATCAAAAGAATTTATTCTTGCTTGTAGATCTCCAGGAAGGGCTGCAGGTACTGAATGTGCACATATTTTCATATATATGCCCACACACTTGTATGGGAGATGTTGGTCATGTGAACTTTTATCTGATCAAACCTAATTTTTATTCTTGCAAATAAGTATTACATATATTTTACAAACATACATAAACACATACAGATACACATCTATGTAAAACACCTGTAAATACTCAGTTCTTCTTCATCTCTGCTTGGGATTCACATAACCATTTTTAAAGCAGCAATTTTTACAAAACACAGACTAAACAGAGACTAGGAGAAGGACAAGTAACAGTGTCCCTTTGAAACATCAGCAGTTTTACATTCATATCTTACCTTGTGCTCTGAAATCTCATCACAGATGAGGACTACACAGATTAGAGTAGAAAAAGAAAGCGACCACGAAATAAATGGGAAGCCTACTCTGTGAAATTTGATGGCCACATGATAAAGAAAAGGTAAGATTTCTGCTTATTCATGGATAAAGCTTGTATTTTTTCTTGAAGTGTTACTGTCCAAACATCATTGATATAAAACACGTCATAAAAATGCTTTACACAGCTAAAATGGACCAAAGAGACCACATTATGACCATCTAAGAAATAAATTAGCTGAATGCATTACTTACCAGCTTGTTCAGCTGTACTGAAGAACTAATTCTGTAGCTATTATACAAAGTCAGAATGAAGAGTAAAAACATCTGTGTGCACTGGACAGTGGACTTGGACAGCAGTGTTGATTTTTATCCCTTCTATGGCAGTTATTTTGATAGACACCCACATCACAGGCTTCAGTTTTACAGTTTTAGTGTTTTACAAAGATGGACTTCATCTCACACTGCAAAGACTGAAGTACAATCATGTAAAATGATTTGCTCAACTGCACCTCAAGTGCCAGAGCAGCCATCAGGCTGTGCTAGAACTTCCCTTCTGTAGAGTGTGCTGCCACTGACTTTATGAGATGCTCATTGCACTGTTCAGATCAAAAGCAGCACACAGGACAGAGAACAGAACTGAGGAATTCTGAGCTAACAGATTTATGTACATGGCACAGCAAAACATAAGGTTCTGTCCCTCACTAATGGGAAGTTACGCTGTTTTTGCCAAATTTTACCTTATGTTGGTATAACCCCAACCTACATTCTTTGTTATCCACCCTTGCTTGCATTTAGATTATTTTAGCTGGTTTGGTTTAAGTGAATTTAAAATTTAAAATATATACAAATACTTTTACATCTCTCTTCTAAATTTAGAGTTACACAACCCTTCTGTAACCGTGGCACAGTTCAATCTCAGTTTTGCTTTTTAAAATACAATTCTTCCAAGAAGCGCAATCGATTTACAAAGGATGACAAATTCTACAGTTCTCTGACTTAACATCATGTGGAATTTCATTTTAAAAGATGTCTTGGCTGCTTGATTATAAAATAAAAATGAAGGCATAGCATTAGGGCTGTTGCAGGAAATAATTTCTCAAGCAGCATTACTGTCTACTTGAGGGAGAAATAACTGGCTTGGAAGGTCAGCAGAAATGGATGTGGGGGTAAAATGGGTCAGCAAGAGTGTGAATAGATCAGACTGACTCAAAAGCATTTGTACTGGCACATGTAAACAGGAATGTGGGCTGTGACAGGCAGGACAGCAGATGCTGGCATTGTTGAGGCCTTAATTGTACTAATGTCTAGTCTTGGGTGCCACAGTTAAAAAAAAAAAAGATGTGAGTGATTTTGAGGTGACACAGGGAGAAGAAATAAACATCTTAAGAGGTTTAAAACTGTGTCACACCAGGAAGGATTGAAAGGAAGCAAAATTGCTTTGTCTACAGGTAAAAAAAAAAAAAAGGGGAGACATATATCTTATGACATGAAGAAGCATTTTGAGAGATGAGAGGCAAAACCACTCACATCCATTACAGTTATACTTCAGTGGTCATGAGCTTTTAACTAGTGTTCCAGGCTCCTCAGCGGGAGCTGGACCAGGGAACTGGCTGAAAATTAGCAATTTTGAAAGTAGCTTGACAACAGCTTACATCACTTTAAATCAAGTCTGACACAGTCTCACTTCCTCCGTTATGCCAAAAGCTGAGTCAGGAAGCTGAGTGGGACAACAACTAGATATCCTTTGCAGGATTACTAATGTTGAGAGGATTCAGTACCTGCACAAACAGGAGGGATGTGACTGACCCACCAAAGCAACAAGCTCTCAAACTGCTCAAACTCATTTCCTAAAAATAGGCTGTACGTCAGAGGGATTTGGTAATATCGACACAGGAGAGCTGCAACTCATAGAAGTCAACTTTTTTTTCCTGCCAGAAATACAGGTGAAACGGTGGAGACTATTTTAAAATGTAACAGTCATACTAACACCACTACAGAATCACACAATCAGTTAGGTTGGAAGAGACCTCTGAGATCGAGTCCAACCTGTGACTGAACACCACCTTGTCACCCAGACCATGGCACATCCAGCCTTTCCTTAAACACCTCCAGGGACACTAACTCCACCACCTCCCTGGGCAGCCCATTCCACTATCTAATCACCCTTCCTGTGCAGAAATTCTTTCTCATGTCCAACCTAAACCTCCCCTGGCTCAGCAGGGATGTTCCCTGATATCCCTTACTGTGTCCCTTCATCCTGTCACTTGTTGTCTGGGAGAAGAGACCAACCCCTATCAGGCTACAACCTCCTTTCAAGGAGTAGTAGAACACCAAAACCACCCCTGAGCCTCCTCTTCTCCAGGCTAAACATCCCCAGCTCCCTCAGCTGCTCCTCACAGGACTTGTGCTCCAAACCCTTCCCCAGCTTCCTTACCCTCTAACCATTACATGTATTTTGGGAAAACCCCCAACAAAACCAAACAAACCAAAACCATCAAAAGCCAAGCCATCAGGCAGATAAATTTAAACCAAACTGATGATGTTTAACCATGCCATCTACAAGCACTCGTTGTGCTGGTCCCCGGTTACAAGTATAGATAAATATGCTTAGGGGTAATAAAAAAAGGCGATGCAGAAAGCGATCACACACTGGGCTGAGAAACCCAAGGGTGCAGAGCTGCAGCAGAGAGCAGTGAGAGGCTGCAGCCGCTGAATCCCACAGGAGGAGCTGCCGGGTCGGCCAGCACCAGCACGGCCCCTCGCCCGCAGCCCTCCCCGGCAAGGGGCTCTGTGCCCCCGAGAGGCTCCCACGGGGCTTTACCTCAGCCTGAGCGCGGGTCCCTCAGCAGCGCCGGGTTTACAGCTCAGCCGACGGGCCCGCCGCTCGCCCGGGCCAGGGAGGCGAGGGACGAGCGGGCGAGAGAGATGAGGGAGATGAGGGAGGCGAGCTGAGGGATGCGCGGGGCTGCGGAGCCGCGGGGCCGCGCTGCCGGGGAGGGGGCGGCCCTTTCCCGGCGCTCCCGGCGGCCAAGGCGGCTCCGGGCGCCACTGAGGCGGCGCGTCCCGGCGGCGGCTCCGGTGGGCGGTCGGGGGCGGTCCGCGGGCGGGGGGCGGTGGCAGCAGCGCGCTCGGTTGTGAGCGAGAGCGAGTGCGTGCGAGCGAGTGCCATGGCCGGAGCCCGCTGAGAGCCACAATAGGAGCGAGACCCCGACGCCCACCGGGATCCCCCCGCTCGCTCTCCCCCGCGCCAGCCGCCGGCGGAACAGCAACGCTCCCCGCCCTGCCCGGCACTGCCCCCCCGCGCCCGCCGCTCCCCCTCGGCTCGGCTCGGCTCCCTCCCGCCTCGCAGGGCCCTTCTCCGGGAATGTGAAGAGGCAGCGGCACCGCAGGCAGCGGGGAGTGCACGGGACTGAGCGGAGCCGCCCGCGCCTGAACCCGCCGCCGACGCCGCCCTGCGCCGGGGAGGCCGCGCTGCCGCCGCCGCCGAGGCCGAGGCCTACAGGGCTCCTGCGCCGCCGCGGCAGCGACCGAGCCCGGCGAGAACCGCACTCGGGCCGCCGCCGCCGCCAGGCATCGGCCGCGCTCCGCCAAGGCCGCCGCCGCCTCCCTCCGTCTCCGGCTTCTCTACCGGGAGCGCCAAGGTAACTCCATCGGCGGCCCGGCGGTGCGGGAGGAGGCGCGGGGGGCTGCGGGAGGACATGTTCCAGCTGCGGAGATCCCGTCTGGAAATGACAGCCGGGAGCGGATAATTGCGCCTCTGCTCCCTTCCCCGCCGAGATCCGTCGGTATTTTCACTTCCCCCCGCCCCCCCACCCCCGGGAGCGGCGGATCCGATCGGCGTGGATCAGTATTTACCAAAATACGGGGGGAACGGAGCGCAGGCGGCAGGGAGCGGCGGTGGGTTTGCAGCTTTCCCCTCGCACACAATAAATAATCTCGGGCTTTATTCCCCCCCTCCCCCCCGCTGTCGGTGGAAACAGAGTATTTCCCGATGATAGTGTATGCGGGGCAGCGAATGTGCCTTCGGAGAGACGAAAAAAAAGATCAGTGTTTACTGTAAGGTTGTTAGGCTGGATGTAGTCTTGTTGAATTAGAATTAGATTTTAATAATTTATAAAGCAGGTTAGGGAAACTGTTACTAAATTTACAGCAGAGAAGTGTCAGTAAAGCTCCTCGCTGACACAATGATCCTGCAGTTTAAGTGATCTACTTTAGTCGCTGTCCATTATTATTATTATTTTTTCTCTCTCTTTTTTTTTTTTTTTTTGTAATTTAATTTGGAGAGAGCGTGCAAACATTTCTGCAGGGATGGTTAGACTTTAATGATGCACGTGATGAGGAGGGGAAGCTTTCTGATGAGAAAATGAAATAGGGCCAAACCGATTCAGGTTTAGGGAATATATTTTTGCTGGTATTTTCAGAATTTGGTTTATGTAACAGGTAACTTTGTGTTTGTGGGTTTTTTTGGCGGACTGTTGAAATCTTAGAAGTGGGTTACTAAAGTGCAGGCCATTCTATTCCAGTTTATCTGACTTTTTTATTTATTAATCTTGGCTGGGCCCTGAATGCCCTGGTGATGGTGGCTTTTTTTTTTTTTTTTTTTTTCTGCCGGGATGATAAACAGGACCAGTTTAAGGTACGGGTTCATGTTGCTGATAGTATATTATATTTAGAAAGCCTAAGCTGGTAGTGGAAGAATACCTCAGGAGAAATCAAAAAGATGGAATAAAGCTTTTTCATTATTGTCATGCCAGCTGCACAGTTCAGCTTCTGAGTGCTGCACATGCTTCCTTGAAGAAGCTATGGAGTTCATACTCCATTTTTGATAGATTTAGTGCACCTATATGTAATTCTGCATTAAATAGTTCTTATCTTTTGCAGCTTGTTTACACTGTTGCAACAAATCATGCTTTCGAAAGCTTTTCTTACCAAAGACAAACCCAAATAATGCCTGTTTCAGTGGATTTAGTAATCTGTGAAGCACATGAATAACCAAATACTTAAACAAAAAATAATAACTACTCGAAAGCGCTCTGTATGTTGTGGAATCAACTCCTTGTGGCACACGAGTCACTTTGGTAATTGAAGTCAACAGACATTGGGGATGAGTAATGCTTTCCAAGGACGTGTTCTAAGACCCTGATCCTGCAAATGCTTAACTTTGCACGAGTGTCTGTCCTGGCCGAAATCAACAGAGCTGCTCTCGTTAATGGTCGTGTCATTTATGCAGATGCATTAATGCAGATGTTAATTTCAGTGGAGCTGCACATGCTGGTGAAGTTCATTGGGCACTGAGCTGCTTGTAACGTGTAGGCCTGAATTCCTCCTGTCTCCTTTCCCTCGAGTATTACTCATGTATTTCATCAAGCTCTGATGGGCCTTTTTAACAGGCAGGACCAGACTGGTAAATAAAATAGCTGGATGCATTAATTCAGTGTTTGCTAGTGGTACAGAATCAGCTACAGGAGTACCACCAAGGTAGGTTTTGTGGGAAGAAGCAATGCCTATTGCTTAGGCCAGCTGAAGTTGGGAAACATACAAACTTTTGCTTGCAGAAGCCTTTTTTGGCTCTCTGCCTCTCCCTGCAAACCTTGTCTGTCTCATGCCCTTAGAGCAGTTACAGCTAACACACTGCCAGTCGTCCAGAAATGCCAGGACATGGAATAACTACATGTAAAGGGACTCACAGGAAAACAACTGAGTATTTCTGAAATGGAGAATAAAGAAGTAATATATATAATTTGTTGGTGCTAGTGAAATTGTGAGACATAGCAGTATTTTTACTATACTTTCTTAAATTTCTATAAAATCTTGCATGTAGATGTGACAAATAAGTGGAATTTTTCTTCTGTTCTGTGTTTTTTGTCCTATGCATATGGGTGACCCTAATGCCAAAAAACCATCTGTACCTTTTTGTGTACCCATTCTTTAGCATGCATGGTCTTTCACAGAGTAAGTTGAAATGACTTCATCCCAAAGAATGCATAATTTAAAGCTACAGTCCTATGTCAGGTCTGCAGGTGTATGAAGTTCTGTTCTGACGAAGTCCTGAATGCAATGATGTCAGCATTAAGTTTGATATTTTGGACAAATGGGAGACAGATAAAAAAGTGAGCAAGAAGAGTTACTACCCTAATCATGAAGTTCCATTAAGTTGATTCCATATATTTTATCAATATATCGGTGGGTTAGATCTCTTTTAACAGTTTATCTGTGTGAGTTGTCAACAGGAGAGTGGTGCAGGAAGAAGATATTTGGAAAATTAATCTTTAGCCATTTCACTCGTTTGGAATACAGTTTTAACATTTGCTTTCCTTCAGTAGGGATATGTCCTCAGCACCAACTACTCCTCCATCAGTGGATAAAGTAGACGGATTTTCTCGGAAGTCCGTCAGAAAAGCCAGACAGAAGAGGTCACAAAGCTCCTCCCAGTTTAGGTCTCAGGGCAAGCCTATCGAGTTAACTCCCCTGCCTCTGCTAAAAGGTAAGATCAAATACAGTTTTTAATAAATAAAACAATTTTTGCTCTATGGCCAACTTCTAAAATCAAAGTATTCTATTGTCAGAAATTGCAGGGAAATTTTGCCAGCATTCAGAAATGCTTCATGCCAGAAATATATGTATTTAAGCTCTACAAAATATTTTATCTGTGACTTGAGGGTGTGGTAATTGTTTGCAATACTTTTGAAAGTTTTAAATGCTGATGTTAACCCGTGCCATGACTTGAATTTTCAAGGCACTCACGCTTTGTGCAAAAGTGTTTTAGTTTGTCAGCAGTTGACATAAATCAGAAATAGTTTTGGTAAGGGTAAGTGGACTTGTGAGCAGAAGGAAAATGTTTTTTAATATCTTTCCTTGATGTGTGGATCTGCTCCCTGTGACAGTGGTGCCAACTGCAGCCTCTGCAGCAAGTGGTGGGGTGGGATTCCTACCATTTGTGCATGGATAGCTCCCAGGTCCTGGCTTCTGCTGGATTTTGGAATGGAAAGGTCCCATGAGCTGCAGCATCTCAGGGGGAAAGATGCTGCCAATCTGATCTTAGGCAAGGCTCTACTGTTTTCAGATCTTACCTATTCCAACTCTGGTTGAGTTTCTGCTGGCAGATTTTACCTCAAATTTGAGAAGGAAAAACATGATCCAGCATACTGCTCTTGAAAGGATTCCAATATCTCTGTGATATCTTGAATGCTTCCCCTGAATTCTAGTTGTCACTGAATTTCAGTACAAATCCAGGGGTCAAAAGCACCTCTCAGAATGTCTGTCTGGTGAGGAAGGGGAAATCACCTTTCAGAAGTCTTCAGCACTGACTTCTCGAATGGTTTATTTACTTCTGTGTATTGTTTTCATTGCTGTTCTTCATTCTGCTATAAGCGGTGAAAATAGGCATGGCTGGTGCTCATAATTCTGGAAAATAGGAAGTTTAATAGGTTTAATACTACATCTGTCCCTTTTTTTCCTTTGTGGGCGAATATATTCGCCACATTGTCTCATCTACTTTGTTTGACAGATTTCTGAGAGTATTGAAATATGTGGTAAATATGTAACTGCACCTTAGTTCTCCACCCCACTTCATAAGGATACAATAGTTGCAAAAAAACCCAAAACAGCCCAAAACCCCAAACCAACCCCCCCCAAAATCTTGTACCTTAATGTGTGTCTTTAAATTTAATTACAAGCAGGATTCTAGGGTTATTTCTAGTGGAGTTGTCATTAAAATATTGTGAGCTTCCTTCTGTGGGCTCCCTGTAAGAATGCACAAATGGAATATCCTGAGTCAAAGGAAAGGTGCCCCCAGCCGCTCTGCACTGTGCCTGGTGGTGACTGACTTGGATTCAGTATTTCTCAGTTTAGGGTTGGTTGGTGCCAGTGGATTTGACTTTGTAGTCTGCAGTGAATATTGTTTGTGATTCTTTGGGTGATCCTGTGCAGGGCCAGGAGCTGGACTTCAAGGATCCTGTGGGTTCCTTTCAACTCAGGATATTCTATGATTTTTTTTTTCTCTTTGTTGTTGAACTCTTTGTTATTTTCTGACAGTATGATAAAGAAGCAAATAACTTCTCTGAAATAATTTTAGAGCTCAGTTTTACACTTTCCCAGGTAATTTTTGATATGCAGGTTATTTCATACCAGTTGCTGAGCTTCAGAATGTGACTGGAGTTTATCCTTTGGCTTAAATGGTGGGATTAGTGGAAAACATTGAGATTTATATTTGTACAAATGAAGAAATTGATGTTGTAATTATTTCACTCTATTTTGTAGTCCCATTCAGGGAGTAAACCAGGCATGGGCACAAGCATAAGTAAAACAGTGAGAACCTGGCCTTGCAGAAACACAGGCGTGTCCAGGTGCTTGATTTGACTACTGCAGCCAGTCCTGAGGATTGAGATACAAAACTCTAATAAGATAAAACAAACAGATGGGGAGCACAGTGTTGGTGAGACATTTATGATTAGTGTCATAATGAGTTACAGTGGTCCAGCTTCAAATCAAGGATCTGATCCTGGGAGTTAGTTTTCCCTCTCTGCCTTAATGCGGATTCCCAGAGGCGCAGGGATCCACCTGTGCAGATTAATTTGTGGGATTTGGGCCTGACAATCTATCTAAACAGCAGTGGTGTTGGTCCCTGCTCAAGGGAGACTGGCAGCTAAAAATCATGCTGCTGTTTGGAAATACTGTTGACCTACATTAATATTTGTTATATTCAGGATTGTTAAATCTGGAAGAAGTGATGAAATGCTTTTCTCCCGTGTTCTTCATACTTTCTTGACCAATTCCACAAAAGTCCTGATTTTTTTTTAAACTCCTAAGTTTACACTTACCTTCAAACAAGTGACCAGTCCTATTACTTCTGTCCTATAATTTCCAGTTTTATCCTGCAAATTTTTGTGTTTTAAACTGAAATAGAGAAGAGATACCACCAAAATAACTTTTTAAAAGTCTCAGAAGACTGAACTTCGTTTGGAAATGTACAATTGCTAAGCTTCCTGGTTTGGGTAAATTTCAAGTTCAGTTAAACCTCTTCAGAAATATTTCAGTATGGGAAAGTTTGAGGACAGACCTCGAATTCATATTCATCAGATGTATTTTATATTCATGATGGAGGGGTTTTGCTTACAAAAACATACATGTTATGCTCCCTTCTGGTTTTGTTGGGTTTTTTTTTTATGGATATATTGCATATTGACATTGGCAGGCTGCCTTATCTCAAACAGCACTTTATGGCCTTCAGTATCTTCTGTGATTACAAGAATCATGTATGCAGAAAACTAGGTAACTGCTTGGTCCATTCCTTGCAAGTTTTTATACTCTGCCTGTCACCATAATGATCTGAGCACCTTCCAGTAGTGTGTTAAGTGACGTGACTACACATCTGTCACATCTTATCTGTTCTCCTTCCTTTCCCTGGGGGCAGAGTCACATATAGTGAAATGGCTTGTTTTGGTAGTGTTTTAATGCAGTCTGTTGCCTTCTGTGAGCATACATGCCTGTATTGCAAAAACAGAGAGATAAGTCAGCCTTGTTGTTATTTGTTTGGTAATAAAAATATTTTGGAAAATGAAAAATAGATACTATGTTTTGATGCTGTGTACAAGTCTGAAGGATAAACTTCTGTTTAGGAAATGTGATAAGAACAACTGGCATTTTCAGTATTGCTCATTTCAGAAAAAAAAAGTATAGAGAAATGAAGTTGTTATTCTTGTATTTTTTTTTAAAGTGTGTACAGTATCCATTTGTTAGCAAACATTTAATGTATTTAGAAAATAAGGTGTTCCTTTTGAGGCTCTGCTGAGCTGAGTTGAGGCTTTCAAAAGCCACAAGTCAGAAAACTACTTTTTGCCTACAGTAAGGACTTAACTTTTCAGGTGATCTCATTATATTTCTATTTATTGTGTTGTGACTAAATCTCATTTGAAGTTGTCTTTATAAATATGACTGTTGTCCAAAATAACACTTTAAACCCAGCGTTTTCTCCTTTGTTTCAAGTGTAGATGGATGGGATGAGAAGTGCACATGGGAGTTGTGATACAATTGCATTTTGCATGTGTGTACTCTTCTGTGTGTTTCTCACATGCATTTTTTTGACGTTTGCATGCTTTTGCCTGGTGTATCTTGCAATGCATGCTGGATTTTGGCTTTACTTTGAAGAGGCTGTTGGTGTCACCCAGGCTGACAGGTGCCTTAGGTAACTGGCTTGTGGCAGAGCAGTCCTGGTGAAGGGCCTTATTTTGGGATCGAGTGCTTCCATCTGTGTGCTTTAGTCATCCCCCCTCCCAGGTTTGCCAACCAGGTTTGTGGTGTGCCTGAAATTGTGCTCCTTCTGTAGAGGAAAATGGGATTGTGGATGCACTGGATAGGTGTATTATTTGTTGGAGGGCTATTTTGCTTTCATTTTGTATAGCTGCTCTTTTTACTTAGAAGTCTCTAGAGGTGGATCAGCAGGAGTGCAATGTTAGAAAGCATTTGGCTGGAAAAAGAGTATATTGTAGCTCTGGACACGTGAAAACAGAGCAATTTCAGTATTACCTGCAAAAGGGGGAGGGGGAGTTCATTTGTGTTTCAGTGTCTGTAGTGGTAGGGGAGTGTTTGAGGATGAAAACATTCATGTGGATGATTAAAAACATCATGTACCTTATGAATGCATATTTAGCATCCTGAGAAATTGCAGAGAAAACTTGGATGTAACTCACAGCATTGTTCCCATCCCCCTTGTCCTCATTACAAGCACAGAAGTTAGGCAAAGCAAACCATCCAAAAGCAAGACTGTTACATCATTTGTATCCCATTTTTGTAATTCAAGGTGTGATTTTTTTTCTGTCATCCTTCCACATTTTCCAATGATTTGATATAATTAGTGTAGGTTACTTTCATGTTCTCTGCAACTATTGTATATTTTTGTTGAAAACAGCTCAAAGTATGATTTTTATTTTTAGATGATTTTTTCTCCTTAAAATAAGTGCTCAGAGATGAAGCTCTCTGTCAACAATACCAATTGCTTTACTACCTCAATATTATGAAATTTATTGAGCTTCTAATACATTTATCAGATAGTTTCCATGGCATTAAAGAATTGGTGTAGTGGCAACAAAAGAGCATTGCATAGTCAGAAAGGGAAAATATCTTTCCACTTGCTATTTGCTTTTGATCATTAAATTATTTCCCTATAGCTGAGATTTTATTATAAGCTTTTCTTATGAATTCTATCTGTAGGTCAAATGCTGAAGTCCCTAAATAGTAAAAAATCCTAACAATTTGAAAAGACTCTTGACTGAGAACTGCAAGATGTGCACCTTCTTGTTCAAATACAGTTACTTAGGGATTTTAAAAATATTTCTTTATCATAAAGAAGTCTGGCTTTTTCAGACCTATGGATGCCACCTAAAACTCTTCATATGGAAAATAGTTCCTGCCTCTGTTGCAGAAAACAGAGTTCTTGTTTTCTCTTGGCTTCCATGGGAGCTGCCTGTGTATCTTGTCTGTGCTGCTCTTCATTTAAGAAATTCGGAATGTTTTACAGATATCAGATATACAAATATCAGTAAACTGTTGAAAATCACTGAGCTAAATGCTTTTTCCTAATACATAAACAGGAATTCAGGGTCACAGTGGTTATGATTTCCCAAAATAAAATTCAGCTTTATTTACAGAATTAGAAATAGATCTTAAGACTCCTAATTTATTGCATGGAAGAAACACTGGAACTTGGTTTGTGCTGCATGTACATAATCAGTGATGAATCCTGGAACTATTTCTAGGAATTTTTCGCCCATTCTGGTTGATATAAATCTGGACATAATAGGCCATCTCTGTATAAGATTTGGGATCAGGGCCACAATCTCAAAAGGAAGGACTTAGCCCATTTAGGCTTTTTTTTTGTGATGAATATGTACAATGTTCCAGTCACAAGTAATAAATTTCTTCACTTTCTTTGTGCTCTTGTCAGTTGGTTTTTGAGTGTGCACTTAACTTTCTTTTGAATTTGTTAACATCTGTTGGCTGTAGAATATTATTTTCCAGTAATCTTAAAGGTTTCTGGTTGTTTCTAAAAAATATTTGTTTGATGGTATTTAGAAAGGGCAATACACTAATTATACTCTGTCATTTTTTTGTGTTGCTTGTTACTGTCTCCCACATTTGAAATGTAGTTTTTTAGGGCAACATTTGTAGAGTTTGGCCAGGTGTAGAAATGCTGACTTGAAGTTAAGTAAAAGAAATACCCGTTTATGCTAACAGTGTATGAGTGAAACTGAGTTGGTGAGGAATTCAGCTTACCCTGATCTTCTAATGTTTCCAGTCAGTTTTTTGTATTAATTTCTGAGTCTCTCTAGAACTGGCAATTTTCCTATGGCCAGGGTGGTGGTGGGTGATTCTTTTTTTTTTTTTGGGGGATGTAAGGTGGTTTTGTTTTGTTTTGTTTTGTTTTGTTTTGTTTTGTTTTTTCTTTGCTTTTGAAGCCTCCAGTGTAATTGTTTTACTTCCGGAATTTCTCAGTCTGGCTTCTGGAAGTGTTTAGTGATGACGATTCCTCCCCTTTTCCTTTTCTTTTTTTTTTTTTTAATGATTTTTAAAGTGAAGTAACTTGTAATCATTGTGTAAAATGTATTTCTGTACTCTTTGTGAGATTGAGTCCAAAATCTTGATAATTTTCTCCAGAACACTTAGACTTCGTCATAGAATCACAGAGCCACAGAATGGTTTGGGTTGGAAGGGACCTTAAAGCTCATCTCATTCCAACCCCTGCCCTGGGCAGGGACACCTTCCACAGACCAGGATGCTCTAAGCCCCATCCAACCTGGCCATCATCATCAGAAACTTCTGATTTCAGTCTATACTTGCACAGTATGTCTTTGTAATGTTTCCTACTAATACTTGTCTCTCTAATAATATTGCCATTTTCTTTTCTGTGCCTGTGTGTAACCCTGTGGGTCTGTAATAGAACCTTCTGTTTCTGTAATAAGTACCTCCTTTATGTTCCTTCCCTGAAGTACCTTCAACAAATACAAGTTCTGGTTCAGCCACGCAATTATTTCTATATAGTACACATGATTGTTGAAATATAGTGCTGCCTTCATAATTGATTATGTTATGGAGCTTTACTGTTGTGAAAGAGCACATTTTCCATATCTCTGGAGTTATGTGTGTATTTATAAAATCTATGTTTGTGTATATTACATGGGTATAATATATCTGTGTATATAAATAAGCTATAGAGATATTTAATATCTTATATAAAGTTTAGGTTTTGAGTTTATTTAATTTTCTTCTGTTTTTAAAACAGGATGTTGCTTCTGTTCATTGGTAGAGCTTTATAGTAAGGCAGCAGTCCTTTCACATTCATCCATTGTAAGCTACTGCCTCCCTGAGAAAAGAGCACTTTCATTAATGCTTTCTGGGGAGTGGGAGGAGGACACACAACTATTTTTAGGTTCAGGGTAACTTCCTTTCACCTACAGTTTTTTCATTCAAGTTATTACTGTTTCTTTGGCTCAATCAGGCAAAAATCCTCAGTAACAGAGGAGAGGACTTGGGGAGTTCAGTGAGTTTTGGTAGGGTGGGTATTTATGGACTACTGTAATTTTGGTAACTGTAATTCACAGATATCAGCAAATAGGCACACATTGCTTCATAAAAGGTTAAGGCAAATCAATTCGAAAAATACTAGAATTTTCTTTTAGCAGGATATGGCAGGGCTCATCTTTGTTTGAAACCTCCCTGGTTGTGTCAGTCTGGTTGCAAGGTGCAGTGACAGAAGGGTTTTTTCTGGTGGCAAAACTTCTTTGAGAAGTTCTCGAGCAAAGTGCATCCTCTCATCTGCTGAGCCAAGTGTCTGTGCGGTCACAGTGTAAAACAGATTGTTAGAAACATTCCACCTCCTCCTGATTTTTGTGATGTGCTTGATCCTATGTCCTCTCAGTTAATTCAGCAGATCTGAAATGCTGGTGGATATTTATGTGGGGTTGATAGTTTCTGTGTCTGTGGTTTTCTGCTTGAAGTCAAAAATAGCGCAGCTACAGTTTGAGGATCTTTATCAAGTGTTTGAAAAGATAAGGCAGCTGTCCAAAGAATCAGTATAAAATACTTTTCTGCCCTTAGTTGTTGCTCTTGGTTGAAAATTTTGTCTGTTTTCAACGAAGTCTTGAAGTCAAACTAAAGGAGAACCAGTTTGATCAGGAGTAATAATGATCTACAGTAATGGAAGGTTTTTCACCAGTATTTTTTTCTAATTGTTATATTAAACAAATCTAAGAGTATATACATTTTCAAAATTATACATGTCAGTGTCAATGTATTTTTGAATTTCTTGTATGAAGTTTATTTTTCAAGTCACAGTATGTCTGATATTTACTGTTATATTGGGGTTTTTTGCTTGAAAATAAAATCATTTTAAAACACTAACATTTTTAATACATTTTATAAAAAAGGATCATTATTTTGTATTTATTCCCTGTTTTGATTTTTACCACTCTTCTTACTTTCCAATATGTATGACAGATTCTTAACTGTGGTATTTTCCATGTGTGTGAAGTACATGGTCTTTCCTGTATCATCTGCAAGAGTGTGAGGCAGGAAGGAAAACAACACAGCAGAGTTGCTGTACCTGGTTAAGTGGGCAGAAAGCAAAAGAAGTGAAATGGAACATTTCTGGGTAGCTTCCTAAAAGAAAAATCAGAATATCAGATTGCTGTGAAGTCTGTTTTACACTGTTGGACGTGCTGCCAGCTCTCCTGTAACAGCAACTTCTTGTGTTGCCTGAGCTGAAGAGCTTGTTCTGCTGACCTAATGTTGGACTGCAGAACTGACCAAGTTACGAGAGATGTGGAGACAAGCAGTTTCCTGTTACAAATTTTTGTGCATAATTAGGGTATTTCTGAAGATTTCTATGAATGGGAAAAGATGTGTCTCCTGCAAAAGATGAGTTGCAGATTCAGCCATCCTTACTTGATGGGTGTTTTGCAGAAGCTGAAGTAAGCCACCAGTGGTATCTCAGGGATAGTGAATAAATGCTGATACCTGTGTGCCCCAGCTGGTAAAAATATCAGTTTTAGAACTTAACCCCCAGCTGGAGATACGATAAAGTACTCAGATACAGCTATTTTTATCCTGAAAAATCAGATACCATCCTGAAGGGTAAGATTAAGTTGAAATTGTTTGTTGTCTGGAGAAGTTCTTTGCTGTCAGATTTTAATTAAAACAATGAAATAAATGTAACTTGCATGGTTATCCAGTTTATACTTTTCATTGTGAAGAGTGGCTGGACATAAATGTAGTTTGGGTAACGGGGAAGGAATTTCTTTGGGTGTTCTTTTATCATAAGGTTAAGGAGACCTGTCATTAGAATTGAATTAGAATCAGAAAAAATGTTTAGTGTTGTTAAGAAGAAATAACTGTAGTTTGTGTTGGATGTGGTCTGTGGGATTTCTGTTTCCTGTGGGATTCCTGGAAGGTTTTCAGGAAGTTTTAGGGATATATTGTGTGTGATGTATTTTTTTCATAATGCTTGTTTTTCATTTTATATCTAGAAAGAAAAATTATATCTATAATTTTTCATAATACATCTACCTAGTCTGACTTGGACTTTTGTTGTTTGGGGTTTCTGTGCTTCTTTGCAGTATCATGAGTTTAATGTTGGTATAAGATTTCCTTGGCTTTTTTTCTTTTGCACGTGCTTGTACTGAACTTGGATTTTCAGGTTTTACAATGTAGGTGGTAGCAAATTTGTTTGTTGCTTTCCATGTTTTGAATATGTTGTTATATGGATTATGTTGCAAAGGAAATCTACTGCAAGTTAAATTTCTCATATACAGATTGATACCGTGGATAGTCAGAAACTGAGGAAAGGATGATTTCAGATTTTAGAGGAATTAAATATTCTTATTTTTCCTTTATGTTACTCAGTAGGATGTACTGTGAATGCATAAACTTTCATTAGTTTTCTTGGCAAGTTTTGCTCACGTGCTCTCCACTTTCACATTCCAACAGCAGGACATAGATATTATATGCAGTCTCTGTATAAATTACAAAGTCTATTTAGTGTTTACTGATTTCACATAAGGTTAACTGTTCAAAATTGTTTATAGAGAATATGTTTTCCCATCTATGTGGAAACAAAAATGCAAAAGATGGTGATTACAGCTGAGACAGCACTTGAATCGCTGTAGAGAACAAAACTTATTTGTTGAATATTGTCAGTGTAACCAAGGGAGAGTAAATTTGGCAGCCTGCTCTCTTGATGTTTTCAAATAACATTTTTGGGATAGCTTTTTGAAGAAGTTGAGGTGGTACTGTGTCATCTTGGTTCTCCTTCACTTTCCCTTTATCCCACCCAGCCCATACTTCTGTTTTCTTATTTGCTTGTTTCTCATCACTGCCTTCCTTACTCCCACTTCTTTTTCTTCCTTCACCCTCTGACGGATAGGATTACGTACTTTTCCACGAGAGGGTGATAAAATTCACTCACACGTGTTAAAATGAGCACTCCAGGTGGAGGGGATTGCAGAGGTTATTGACAAACTCAATATAATAAAATCAGCTATGTTTATACAGAAAGAAATAGTCTTCAGCTCCATCCATGTGTTACAGTGGTTGTTTGTGTGCACTTCTGGGGACAAGACTAGACCTGTCAGGATGGAGATCCACCCTGGGAAGAGCATGCCAGCTCCATCCTGCCTCTGTTGCAGTAATCAGACCTTGCTGCAAGACAGCCTTTCATATCTGTTATTCATGCAATAATTTCCCTTCTCCTTTCTCCCCCATGCACTCTCGTGAGTATTTCTTGCTTTTTTCTCCCTTCTCCTGCTTATTAGTAAACAAAACATCCTTCTTCACCAGTCCTAAGAAAATGCAGGGGTTGAAATTTCTACTCATCTCTAAAAAGTGCAGAAAGGATGAAAAGGTGAGGCAGAGAGAGAGAGAGAAAATAGCCACTGTTGTGATTGTCTTTAGTAGGGAATCTTAGTAAAAATCTGTATCTGTTTTTGACTAAATACAGACTTGAAGAAGTATTTTACTCAGGACTAGATGCTGAGATGCTAGTTTCTCTTTTTAGGACTAAGGAAGGATGATGGAAATAAGTGGTTGTTAGTCCCTCTGACAAGAGCAGCTCCAAAATTCTGTGCCTTAAGTAATGGAGGTTGTGGTTAGAGCTCTGGCACCTGGGTTTGGCTTGTGGAAAAGTGGTGTGGTGTGTTGGATGACAAAGATATGAGAGCAGGCTCATTATATATGTGGGAGAGTGTTGGGACACAAGACTTTCTAGATGACCTTCAAGGAAAACTCAGCACATCAAGGTAGTTAGTCTATATTTTGGATGCCATAATCTCAGAAGTAGTGTCTGTTGCTGTAAATTGCTTTAGAATATGATCTGAGCTGCCAGATTAAATATCTTTAGTCACAAGTAAGAAGAGCTGCTGCGAGTCTCCTAATATTAGAGAAATGAGTAAATAAGTTCTGTACTGTGGGTTAGGCATAAGCCAGGCAGTGAAAAGGCTCCTGGAAAAATTCTAAACACTTCATTGCCATGAGTCAGCGGGAATCGTGGCAAGAAGGGGAGAGGAACAAAGTACTTGAGGTTATGTTTACTTCATCCTCCTATTAACTGTGAAATTCCAGGTCACAGAGTGAAATTTCTCACTCTTCTTTAATTTCAGGAAGAGCAAACAAATGTCCCAAATAATAAATCAAAAAGATTGTCTTTTTCTTAAAAGACAGCCAGAGAGTAGATGATCTTGTCAGAATCTCTTTTAATATTTTGTCTCTTTTTAACAGTAGGAAATTCCAGTGGCAAGAGAAATGTGTTGAATTTCTCAGGACAAGTCTGTTCCTCTTCATGTGCTTTTACTGTCCTGTTTGTCCCTAAACTACCACATCCATAATGTGCACAGTCAAGTTCAACAAACAACATTTGGAGTTCTTGCTTCATGGGCAAGAAGGGCCAAGTTTAAGCTTTGGTTCAGATATCCCTAAGTCTCAAGTGGGACAGAATCTTCCAACTAACACACTTGAGGGGAACATCCCCACCCACAAAGCAGAAAAAACCTAAATTCCAAACTCCAAACAACGTACAAAATCCAAGTAATACTTTGAATTTCTGTATGTGCTTCTGAGCTGATTCTGAGAGAGTGTAAAGGCATTGGGGAGATTCTACTGGGGAGTTTCCATTAGTAATGTAAAAGTATTTTTCTTAAGTTTTTGGGATATTCTCCTAATGAAAGAATGCCATACTATCTGGAAAAAGAAGTAAAAGGCTAGAAGCAGGTTTTGAAGTGCATCCAAGCAAGTTTCTCTTATTTCCTGCTTGGTAAGGAACAATCATTCCTGTTGCAGAAACTTTATTAATCAAGGACTTTGCAGAGAGCATTGCCATGCCCTTCATATAGATTCTGAGGTGACCTCATTTGACACGAGTGCAGCGTTGGTTTGTCTTCCCTTGTTTTGTACTGTTGTTCCCAACATGAACAGGCATTGCACTATGGCAAAAATTCATTTGAGAGCCAAAATCTTCAAAGTGATTTCAGTTGTGGTGAGATGTGCCAAAACTTCATGGTCAATAAAAAGCAAATGGTTTGGAAATGAGCATATTTTCATGTTTATTTGCTTTTGGAAAAGTATTATAGTTCTGGATTAAACAGCTCTGGTATATCAAATATAACAAAAAAGCTCAGAAACACCACATCATATACAATAAAAAAATCACAGACTGTTTTTCATTACAGTTGGTCTTCTAAGCTAAAGCACTCAGTACTTGATAATATTTTTGCCCATGTAGTTTTAAATGCCTAGAGGAATAGGATTTATCTTGTGCAGAGCTGCAGCTAAGAGTGGAGTAGAGCACCCACTCGTGTGTGCTTTGTTTTGGGAGAGTTGACAAATGGGTGAAAGGGAAGTAATTCATCCTTCCCCCCATTCCTAGATTCAGTGTCTGGACAGATACTCCCTTCCACTTTTTTTTTTTTTTTTGCTCATGCTGTGTTTGTGGTTAATGCAGTTTTTCTGCATTACTGTTTCCCAGGTTTCTTGTCTGTATTGAATATCTATATTTGGGATTATTTTTCCCAGATGTATTAGCTGATGTTTTTCCAAACTGAATTTCCCTTTATTTTCTGTCTGTATAAGGAATTTGCTTAGGTTCCTTTGTATTATTTCTGACTTTACTGCTACTCAAAGTTCTCTATTTAATATCCTCAGAAGATGTTATCTATATGCTATTTTAATCATTAGATCATTAAGGAAGTTATTAATGTCTGGACTAAATTGATTCCTGTATCTCACTGGCATTTCTTTCCAGTTGGATACTTTTGAGATTTTTATCCTTTTATTGCTAGACTTTTTGGCAGCACTGTGAGTGTCAGCCTCTTCCCTCCAAAAAAACTGGAGTCTGTTTTAAACGTAGGACTTTCAGGGAAAACTGAAGTGTGATTCATGCTGGAATAGAGTAAACTTTGTAAATCCAATCACAATTGAAATTGAAGCTGTGTTGTAATCCTTGCTTATATGTCTTCACATGGATTTCAGTATGCTGTCTTTTGTACTTTCATTTATATAGTAGTAGTTCTTAAATGATAAATTATTAAGTAAATATTTTCCTAGTGGAATGTGCTTTCTATTTTGGTATATCATCTTGAGAACAGAATGTGATTCCTTTCTGTAGGGTCAGCTATTTGAAATACTTGCCTGTGTTCTAACTGCATAATCTATAATCCTTAATATGTCTTTAATCCACTTTATCTCCTACAGAACTAAGTCTTTGGAATAGGGAAGAATATAGTGTGATAGATAGTATCTAAGAGTATAAAGTTTAGAAAGATTAAGTTTACTTCTGAGGTCAGTATTGATAGATTTTGGCAAATAACAGATGAAAGAAATTACTAGTTAAAAAAATAAACACTACTTATGCTCATGCCTATGGAATGAACAAATAATAAATTAGAAAGAGGTTTTGTAGTATTTTGTATCTAGAAATAAGATAAAATTAAAGATGAAATTTCCCACTTGGCTAATCTTAAACATCTCCTACAGTGTTAAGCAATAGGAATTGATTTATTTTCTGTTAATTTATTGTTCTTGTATGAAGTTGAACTGAATTTCAAAATGCTTACCTTTGTGTGCATGACTGAGGCAGAAACCAGAGTGCACGTTTCTTAGCACTGACCACTTGGGAGTGAGTTGGGAGCATTAACCTGAGCAAATTTAGCCCTGAGTTCAAGGAGGGGTGTGTGCATTCACATTTCTCATTTCTCTGGGAGAAACGAGCCTGTCCTGGGATTGTTTAGTGTCCCTTGGACACTTTGGGGTGCTGGTTTTGTTAAGGATTGCTCAAGCAGTTTCTGTGGGATTGCTTTCTTAGAGTAATGGAAGGAGGAAAAACTCCTGAAAAAAAGGTGTGTAGTCTACATGTGTTAATAGGCTATTATTAAATGTGACCCTTTAACAAAATTATTGGGGGTCTGTGTTTTGAGGGACTTGATAAACTATACATTTTAAAGGAGGAGAATAGGGAAGACCAGTCATGAACAATGAGCTATCAAAGTTTCAGGAGTTGTTTGATTTCTGTGTGTTTTTTGCTTTATTTATTTATTTATTTAACCTCATATTGGGGGTTTTTTGTGTGCAAATTTTAGATACAGTATCAGGTACTGAAGTGTTAGATGCAAATATATCCCCCCCAAAGTGTTGCTTTTGTATGTTTTGATAACTGACAGCATTTGAAGATCCTTAAATAAAACAAGTGGTCAAAGGTCAGGTTTCTGTGTTTGTCTAGTAAAGGTATTAGGTACCATTTGTTAGGGGATGATGGAGTTGTCATTTCACCTAGTGACAAATAATCTGATCTTATAAGGTGTTTGGGGAATGGGGGTAATTATCATGTTAAATGGTAGACTTGCACAGCATAGTCTTTTGTTAATGAAGCCACACTGCACAGCAGGCCTAGGTTCAAACTCCACTAGTATTTCTATTTTTGGGGGTTTTTTGTGTTGTTCTAAGTAGTTGGTATTAAACATAAATGCTCCTGGTTTCATATTTTAGAAGAAGCAAGATGATCAGCAATATTAAGTAAATCTGGCTCGTCAGTCCTAATGTTTGTTCTTAAAAATGGAGCATGCATCACACGGAAAAAACCACATTCTTATAATACTAAACAGAAGAAAAAAACCATATTTGTAAAATTTAGGAGAGTCCTGCGAGGAGATGTAAATTGCAAGGAGGCTTATTTACATGAGTAGAGATTTCCTTTGTGGAAAGAGAAGGTACCATGTAAAACATAGCCCTGTCTGCTCCAGGCCCTTAACAATTATTCCATGTGATCCATTCCTGTGGAAGGGATGGGAACTGGCTAACAGGGCAGTGAGGGATTCTGAACACTGAAATATCTGTTCTGCCACCTGCATTTGCCACCGTGATGGCATCCATGTGGCTGGGGGGAGGGAGGAACCTGCATTTTACTTTTTCCAGTGAGGAAGCAAGTAGGATTTCACTATTTTTTTCCTTTCATACAACAAGAAGTTTTCTCCCAGCTTCAGTGCTTAAATTCATATTGTGCTCTCTGTGCTGCCATACCATTTTCAGTAAAAGAGCAGTTGCGTGGAGACAAAGAGGCTGCTGATTTAAGTCTCAATAGAGAAGTCTGTTGGGCTTCAGCTGTGGGAGGATACTAAATGTAGCTCAGAGGTTGGCAGATGCTACCTGGACCAAAACGACTTGAAAATATTAAGCAGCTGTTTAGTAGGTTTGCCTGAAAAAATCCCATTTAATGACTGGAAGAATTACTGGGACAAATATGACAGAGGACTTTCGGTTTGAAAATGTGCTTAGTGTCTGGATGTGATTTGCTGTTCATGTTGAATAAAAAAAAAGTCAGAGTTCAGCTACAAGTATTCTGCTAATCTTGATGTGAGGGCAAAAGAAATCCAACCTCAAGCTCTACTTCCCCACCTTTGTTTTTTAAATTACAATTTAAAAAAAATTATGTCAGTTTATGCAAGATACTGAACTTTATTTGCAGGGGGAGTAATAGTGTTTCTGATCATGATTCTGTAAATTAAGCTGTCGAGTGGTTTTTTTTTCTGAAGTTTTCAGAAAGTTCAGTGTTGCTATTAATGTTTTTCTAAGCTATAACACGATGAAAATTTCCCAAAAGGGTTTATTTTGTGCTGCAGCCTTTGGGAGCACCGTAAGACCATAGAAGCATCATGAGTGAGGTGGTAGGACTGGGCCTGGCTTTTTGCTGGGTGTGTGGAGCTCCATGGGTGATCCAAGAGGGGAAGTTCTCTTCATCCCTGCTCAAGCTTCCCCTGCAGGTTGGATAGTCCTGGGAGCTGCCCTGGTTTCTCACCTTGCTGCTGTGAGCCAGAGTTTAAAGGCTCTTCAGCCATTTCATTTCTGACCTGTGAGATGCTGTGTAGGACGCATGAAATCAGTTATCCCAGCATTATTTTGTTTTTTATTCTTTTAGCAGATGGAGAGGGGAGATAAAAGTTCTGAGAGGCTGTTGTGCAGCCTGAATAAACATAGAGAAAAGGCCTAAGGAATCCATTGCTCAGGACCAGGGTAGTTGATTTAAACAGGGAGTATGGACTTCTAATTAATTTTTAGTGGGGTTCCCTTGATGACCTGTCCTGTGGGGAGAGTTGATGAGAGAATCTCTGTGCTGGGTTATTAAATAGTTAACTTCTCTAGTTAAAAGAGATGGTTTTGCTTCAGAAGCAGAGGTTTGCACACGTGTGGGTAACAAAGCATTTCCAGTAGAGCTTTTGATACTTAACCTGCAGAATGTCAAAAGAGGTGATTAATGTTTTGTACCTTTAGGATAGGTTTGATTTTTTGTGTGCCTGAAGATTCTAGCAGGTGCTATAGAAACTGGGGAGAAACATTATCTTTTCAGCATGCTGTACTCAAAGTTCACATTGAGCCACAAAATAATATTCAAATGAATGACAATCTCTTGTTTGAATCTAAATGGAAAATGCAGTTTTCCATGGCCTACTTATTCTAGAAATGATCATTTCATTGTAGGTACATTTAACTAAAACCTAGGAGATTACTGCAAAATTATATGAAAGAAAAAAATATACTATCCGCTTTCAAAGTGAGGCAAAGAAATGACAAGAAATTTTTCAGATGGTCTGTGTTGATTTATCTCTCCTGCTACTTCTGCTTCTGAGAGAAAGTAGTTTTCAATTCTCTTAAATATATTCTTTGTTGTTTGGTTACTTTTTTTTTTTTTTTTTTTTTTTTTGCTACTACACGATACAGTAATGTGGCTAAAATTGCTGTATACAGACAGTTTCATAAATGTCAGGATTTTTTCAGATTTGTAAAAATTTTTTTCTGAAAGACTGTACGCTTGCCCACCTGAAATGGTTGCTTTAGAACTGCCCTAGTGGTTCCTTGCTGTTCATCAGGGGTGGTTTTTGTGCCCCAGGTCAGCTTTTTGCTTTGTCTGTGAGCACCAGGCCAAATTTGCCTGAGTTCTGAGATTATGTTGTGTGTAACAGCTAGATAGGGTTATCATAATTCAGGCATTTTAGTATCTGTTATTAACCAGAATGTACATGTGTCATTCTCCCAGAGCAGATGAGGGTGGTTTGTTCCCTCTGAGGTGTGACAGAGGCATCATTGTTGGCTCTGGCTGGAGCTCTGGGAAGATCAGTATGAGAATACATCACGACCACACTTGCAGGAGCTGCAGGAGGATAAGAGAGATGTAGACCCATTAAAGGATTGAAGACCCAGAGAAAATGCCTTATGCAATACAGTTTTAAAAAGTCAGTTTGAATAGTTTATTCAAAAGCTCATGAGCAGATATGGTCATAGTGTCTTACGAGGAAGAAATACTGGTTAAATGCAAGGAGAACTGATGCTGTCGGCTAAAGCAGGAACCATGTGGTTTTAATAGTGAGGAAAAGTCTGTGCTGGCAGGAGCTGTTTAAATGGATGATAAATTCTCTGTGAGTGTCCTTAAAGTCGTAACTCTTGATTTGGTAAGTTATGTTGTAGTCAAACACACATTGCCAGATTAATTCATGGAGGGTTGCTTCTGTAGGAAGTCTTAGGGACTGTTTTCATTTAGGTTAAACTACCTGCTGTGGTAGCCCTTTCCATCTTGCAGTTTCCTAAATCTGCAGCCCTAAGACACCAGCTTTCCCCACCTCAGAAGCTGTGAAAGTTGTTGGAAAGGCAGTAAGGAATTTGGGAAGAAAGGTGGGGCTGTCATGAGTTAGATTAGTGGGATGTTTCCTTGAAGGAACTAGCCTCTGTTGTTTCCTCTGCTCTGTGTATCTTGGGTGAATCTGCTAGTTGTTGAGAGCTGCTTGCCTTCTGTTTTTGCTGCTCAGCCTGAGCCATGGGTGGTGATTTACAGAATGGATGATGACTCAAAGTGCAAGTGAACGTGGTGGGAACTAGTCCTGAACACCACACGGCACTAAGTAAACATTCAGAAAAATTGGGATGTCTCCAGTTGGACATTGAGAATTAATGAATGCTTTTAATCTGACTTTTTTTTATTTCTCAGCGTTCTTTTAAATTGGTATGTTGTGAGTAATACAGCATAAAAATGACAGTCTTAAAAAAAAAATTATTATTGTCAGGTTTGAGGAAAAACAAGATAAAAATTATATATGACATTATGCAAACTCTTTAAGATTCACTGCTTTTATTACAGCTAAGTAACTGAAAGATTGCTCTAATTTTATTTTAATACAAACAAATCTGATTGAATTATTTCTGGTTTTCTTTTCCAAAATGAGACTATCACAAACATTTTAAAAAGTCTTGATTAGAGGTGATGAAGTGCTTAGTGAAATTCAAGTATCCAGACTGGAGCAGTGTTGCTTCGTTGGTTCATCTTGAGCATGAAGTCTATTGCTTTTCAATCAGATTCCATTTTTTTTTTCTTAAAGAAATAAAATTTTAAAGTCAATTATTCTGGGTTTTAATATAATACAGTAATTCCTGATTTCATTTTGCAAAATTAATTTTTCTTCCTAAGAGTAGTGTAGTGTGGGGTTTGCAAAAAATTTTTAACTAAAATCCATGGTTCATTTTGTTGCCTCACCAGATCTTTTTCTTCTCCTTAGCACTTTTTAGCAAGCCTCACCAGGTTAAAGAAAGGCCATAGATTTAAAATAATTTTAAACTGGGATCCTGCTTAAGCTCTTCTATTTTCTCACTTCCTGACTGAGCAGAGCTATCTTTGCCTGCCCTTTCTCCCCTCCTTTGTTTACTGCTGAGGACAAGGCTGATGCCACATGCTTTGGAGATCCTTATTGTCAGCTGAAGGGACTTCAGGAGCAAATGCCTTGTCTTTGGGAATATTGAACAACACAGCCCTACACTGTGATCTTTTATGGCATCAAAAAGTTCATCTGTGTGGACTTTGAGTATTTATTCTACTAATCTGGTAGTCTAGCATGCGGTAATTTATTGTCATGTGTTACATATTCATACATCCAGAAAAAAAGAAAAAAGCAAGCAAAATAAGGTTTCCTGGCTGTTTAATTATTTTGTGTGAACTCCTTAAAACTTGCTTTTTGATTTATTTTTCTGTGTTTGAGAAAATCAAACAGTGTGCGGATGAATGTGAAATTTATGGAGTTTTTTAATATCTATATATTTATACACACATATATATATAATATTCTTAAATATATTAAATGTTTATATCAGTGAATTGCTGTTCAGTATACTTGTTGAAAAATGGTTATGCTCTTGTTCTCTGAAAAGAAAGGCTTGTAATTCGAGTCGGCCTTTTTAAGAGTTTCCTCCAGCGTTGTCTAAAGGTAGAGTTTGAAAAAGGAAGCAATTTGTACACTGCCGAAATAAAGCTCAGTGTCGAAGCAACCAAAGAGTAAAATGACTCAAAAGAAATAGTTGCTCTTATTTTGAAAGCGAGTCGGAGTGGAGGAGCTTGCTTTGTGCACAGTTGCTATTGGCTGCACGAACCCCTCGTTTCTGTGGCTAGTGCTAGATAGGAATATTAATAATATAACTCACGCCTGGTCGTATTTTGCTGCTTAATCATCCCGTTTGGCACACCCCGGTCATGTTGTGTGTGGCCATAATTCAGGAAAGAAAACTCACTCGGGCACTGGTATTACAGTCCAGCAATCAGAGAGGCTGGGATGATGCAGATAATGAAAGGACTGGCTGGCGTGTTTCTCCAGGAACGCTGGAATGAAGTTGTAGCCAGTGAGGAGCTGCTGAGCTGCTGCTGAGCTGGACCATGGCCGAGGCTGCCTTAGCATCCAGGGTGGGTAAGCAGAACCAGGAGTGCTCCTGGGATCAGAGCTCTGTGTCAGCAGCATTGCTGCAAGGTTCTGCCACCAAAAACTCCAGCTCTTGCGAGTCCTTAATCATGTTGTCTTCCGTGTGCTGTTGCTGCTGTCAGAAGTGGTGTTTCAAGGGGGTTGATAATATTTTGTTGGAAAATACTTGATTACATTAACATAGATTGGAAAGATAAAGAGGGGTTCTGGCATGAATCTGAATTCCAGTAGAAGAGAAAAGCAGTATTTTTTTTTTTTTTTTAAATTTCCTCTTAATTTTTTTAACAACTACAGTTTTTAAATCTAAGTGTAACTTTTCCTCAGAGGCTAGAACTAAACCCTGTGAATTGCTTTTAATTCAAAATGTCGCTATATTGGTCTGGATAACTTTTGAAAAAAATGTGGAGCAGAAAACAAATGTTTGGCTTGATCCTAAGGGTGGTTTAGTTCGGGGTTTCCCACAGTGTAAAGGAGAAAATGATGGGAGGATAAAAGGAAGTATTTAAAACAAACCAAAGGAGAAGCTAAATTTGATTAGGTTTTGATTTAATTTGGTTGGGGTTTTTTGGCTGGTTTTTTTCTTAGTTTTTTTTTTTAAAGTCAAGAAGCCCTTTCCCTCTCTTGTTTTTTAGATGGAGTTTGATCTTTAAATAGTGTAGGTTCTTCCAAGGGACCCATGATTTTTTGTGAAGTGACATCCATGCTCTTGTCAATGCATGAATAACAAATAATAGAATGGGTGGGGAGGAAGTTGATTGTAATTTGACTTAAAAGCATGAATGTTTTGACCTCAGCGATTGGCAGTTTGAAAAGAATGATTTGCTGTGCTGTTTGTGTGAGCGTTGGGTTGTTTAGTGTTAATCACCATCCAGTTATGAATATAATTCACTCGTTAGACAAGTGAATTAGGCTATGGCCTAGTGCTGGACTTCTAAACATACCTTCAGTAAACACTCAGGTTGAAAGGAGGGATGTTATTTGGAGTGCTGTGTTGATGGAAAGAAGCTGTATTCATCCTGTGGAAATACTCATCTTGTGGATGTAATGAAGGTAAGGCTCTTCAAACTGGAGAGGCCTGTGAAAATAAGAATTTTTTTATTGTAGTTTCTTACATAGTTGAAAGGTGTATTTTCTGAGATCGTGTTTTGAGTGACTAGTTGTGAAATTTTCATGCATAAACAAAGGATAAGGTGTTATGGTTTCCTTTTTGGTGGCATGTTGCTGTTTTTCTTTGCTTTTTCTAATAGTTTATGTTTTGGGCTCTCAGTTTCCATTAGGGTGCTTTTTGGTTTGGTTTATAACTTAAGCTGACTACTTTAGCAGCTGATACCATTTAAGAATATTTTACTATGCTTGCTGTAGCAAAGCAGTAGAGTCAGAGGAAAGCTGATCCTTATTTTTCTAAATGATACTTTTGTTTGTGGTTTCTAGAGCTTTGAGACAGGGAGTGGAAAACAGATCAACATATAACCTGATCCTATCTGCAGAGTTCTCCTAGGCTTTAGAGGCCCAAAATCTCCAGAAGTGTAGGATCAGTCCCCATGTTGTAACAGTTTTGCCTGCATTTCAGGATTAAGACCAGTTTTTATGTTCCTCACAAATAATTCTCATTTGATTGTATTAACACTTTGCCTGATTCAGGATTGCTGAATCAAGCTCAGTATTTGAAAGGGGAAGGGAGATGAGTGTTAGTGTTTGTGTTACTCTGGCTGGTGTGTTTTGTGCTAACATTTTAATAAAGCAAGGACTGATCGCTGTGTTGAAGGATGTTAAAGTCACTGTGTTCTAATTGAAAAAAAATCAATTTATTTTTTGCACATCTTTTTCTTGAAGTTAAGACAAGTTTTGAAATTGTTACTGAACATGCCAGGGCCTGAGTTGGTTCTCCTTCAATTGGAGGAAGAGAATTATGCAAAGAATAAAGGTAAAATTTACCATTAAAAATAAACTAGAATTACAATTTTCAGAGTTTTATGTGAAAGTTACAAATCCAGAAGTTTTCATAGCAGTAATGTGTTCTTAAGTATTTTCATAGCAATAGTGTATTGTGTTTCAGTTTGGTTTAAGAAAGGACATCAGCATTGCTTCTTAGACATAATAAAAATGTAGCTTAGTTTCAAAATACCAGTCCAGTGGGAATTTCATATACCTCCTGTGTATTCTCCCCCACAGACATTCAGAAAACATGAGGAGTTTCAAGTACTGTAAGTCAGACATTTGCTGTGGTCTCAGGATTGTTTTGTTTTTCTTTTGTCCCCCCTGAACATTTTCAAATAGTTCTCAACTTCTTCTTCCTACAGATTTCAGTGAGTTCATTACTTACAGTGAGAAAATAAACTTCCTGGTTTTTGTTGTTGTTATGACTGGTTGGTTGTTTTTTGTTTGTTTTAAGGGCTCAGGAAGCCCCAGAAACATAAAATGCCCAGTGATTGTTCTCTTAGACCTCCCCGAAAGCTAAGGGTTAAAGGCAGCTTGTGAGGTCGTGCCAAGGCAAGGTGGGATGATCAGGGAAGGGAGAAAACCGAGGGAAGTTTGTTGCTCAGTCCCAGAATGAGGAAGCAGAGAGGAACTGGCCAGACCTGTTGTATAAGAGGAGCTGTATCAGGTGCAGGGCAGGGAACTGGAGCTCCCTGATAGCAGGACGAGTTGGGTTGAGCACTGAGGAGTGCAGGGAGCTCTGCTCCAGCCCATTTATCCTGCAGCTGACAAGGGGGAAGTGCTGCTGCTGGCGAACTGCGCTGTCTGAGCTTGCTCTGAGAGCTCGGCCACTTCTCCCTCAGCCTTTTAAACTCTGAGTGCCTCGTAACATTGGAAACAGAAGAAAATTCAAGGCTTACTTGATGTGCTGTTCTCTGGAGATGGTTAGGATGTGGAGAAATGATAATTAAATTTTATTCCTGAATGGGTGAAGCACATTATTGTACAATGTTACAGTTTTGTTTGCCTTACAATGACTTTAATCAAAAATACTGGTGCATAAGCTAACATCTGTCTACCAACTGGTTGAATTTCGAAGTAATTTGATTTTTTTCTCAGGTATCTGAGCTATTGAAGGGAGGGCAAAGAGTAAATACTTGCACCATGAGTGCCCTAAGGTGGTGCTGATAGCTCAAGGAAGGATTATCTCAGAGTGGGAAGAGTAGTGCCCAGAGCAGAAGAACCTGCTATTTTCCTCTTCATTACACAAGCAGCCTTTTTAATTTCCTCTGCCTTGCTGTATCCTGATTAAAACCTTGCATTAGGCCAAGGCAACCTGGCTGCCCAGGTTAGGCTGTGTGCACTGAGAGAGGACGTCTGCCTCAGAGATCAGATGAGAGGAGTCTCCTGTAAAATGATCAAAAAAGCATCAGGCCTTTGCCTGTGCAAAAACTACTCAGCTGTGCCTGAGCCATCTCTTGGATGGTTGGAGTATGTGGCTAGGAGTAACCATGTCTGTCCCATCACAGTTGTGTCCACAGCTAGAAACTCCCAGACATTTTTCCAGCATTTTGGATGAATAACCCTGAGGTTTGGGAGTTGGAGAAGAAGTGAGAGGGATGGTCTTGAGCTGGGTTCTATACTGCCTGGTGCTCTGCATGTCCTGTGGGGGCTTTTTCTCCATGTGCTCACTCCTTGTTCTCTCCAGGCACTGGATGTCCTCACAGTGCTGTGTCATGGGAAATGGGTTCCTCATGCATTTGAGGTGCCATGTGTTTGAACCCAAAGAGAAGCACATAATTCTGTAATTAACTTACTGCTTGAATCCTCAGTCAGGAACATGGCTGTACACAGCCACACAGAACGGTTTCTTTAAAAAGAGAAATAACCCAAGCCAAACCACACTAATGTGAGAGTGGGAAGTAGGGATCTGCCAGCTAATGGTGGTGGTGGTTTGCTGGGCAAGGATTTTGCAGTCTGTTGTATGTGTTCTTTCTTTTCAGCAGAATCACATTTAAAGCAGATCCTTTTAGCCTTCACTTCAAGTGAAAAGAAGTTCCTTTCTCAGCAAAACAAACCATGATAGAAGCATTCGGTTTCTCATTTACAGAATAAATGATTTTAAGTTCTCTCGGGTCCAGCATGGAAAAAGTACTCCATCATTTTACCGGATGCTGTGTTCTCCAAAACATCCCTTTTTTTAAATGGCTGTTTCTTAATGATCCACAGCTGAAGGTCCTTCCCTTTACTCTTGGCAGCCTGAGCTGTCTTCATAAGGTGGAACAGGATCTCTCTTTCATCCTAAGAAACAGTATTAATCCTGCCAGTATTGAACTGAATCCAGAATTACTAATCTGCCAAAACTCTGCTTTTGGTTATTACAGATGATATTCAGGATATCTGAGAGCTGCATTCGTGTTGTCAAAAACACGTGATGCGTTTGTCTGTGGTAACCTCAGAATTTCTAGAAGGGATTCGTTGTGTTAATACTAAACCATTGTGGTCTTCATTAGTAAGAATGAGTCAAGTTCTCTTAATAAAATGGTAATTTTCTAATTATGTACCATATTTCTGAAGTAATGGCTTTTAAATACTCAGCATTTAAATTTGGCTTTTTAGTGGAATAATAAAGTATTACAAAGGCTGTCAAGTAATTTAGCATGAATTCAGATCATTTAGTTATTTGCTTTTCCCAGTGTTTTCCTAGTAAAAGCTGCCTAACTAGTCTGTCTGTCTCATGATCTGTTTTTCCTGTTTGTACCAATTTGGTTGATAACTATGCAGAAGCAGAACAGTTGGGAGGAAATTCCAAGGTGTTTCAACTTTTCATTAGCAAAGTGATTAAGAAACAAGGAGGGTTCACTGAGCTGTCTGAAACATCATTTTGTAGCTGTGTAGCAAGCTGGGCTGTGTCACGTACATAACAAAGAAGTCTGTGTGGAAAAGCACCTTTTCCAGAATGGGTTGCTTTTATGTGTATTACCTTAGATTGTTTTAGTCTTTAAAAATCCAACTTTACATGGCTTTTCTGTCATTTCTTTTGAGTAGATCCTTGCAAGTTTGCAGGTTAGCGTAAGGAATATGTGGGGGAAAAAAAGACTGGTGAATAGGTAGGGTACAGTTGATCTCTAGTGCTGCAATTACCTCCTGTTTAAATGGTGCTTTCTTACATGATTTAGAACTTTTAAATGCATAAAACTCTTGTTCAGGCAGGCCATTACTTAAAAAAAAAAGTGTATGAGTGAAACTGCTGTAAAATCTTAGAAGCTAAATTCTGGTTAATTTGTGTTAAGCCTTGGAACAAATTTACTGGAAGCTTCCTTGTCTGAATGGATGTGAGACATACAGATTCCTCAATGCAGCAGCTCAGAAAGAGTTACTCAACCAGGTTACTTTTCCAGTTGTGACTAAGGGGCCAATTAGCAGCATCCGGAATGAGACGGCAGCGCCTAGGTAAAAATAGATGGCATTTGGAGAAGCTGGGGGCTGGCTTGGAGGAGGTCTTCAGCTGTAGACTGAGAGAAACAAGAGAAAGAGGCACCCTTCAGAAAGGAGTGTTGTAGTAGCACAGGATTGTGAGAAATTCCGTGAACAGGCAGAAGGTATGAGCAGCCCAGAGGAATGGCAAAAAGCAGTACCAGATTGGACTCTGAAACCGACAGGCCTCTGCTGCCAAAGGAATTCCTGAGCTGGGCTCTTACTCCCATCTGACAAGAGCGATAAGGCTGGCATTGATATGAAAATGAAACAAGCTGTAGCATCCTCTGAAATTGACAGGAACCAGAGGTGTGGGTGTACAGCTCGCTACATTGTTAGCTCTTCTGTTGAGGATTGATACATTAATGCCTCTGTTAGAGGCAGGAGCAAGTCACACACGAGTGATGCTTCAGTTGATTTGCTTGAAGGCAATTAGTTGACTACTGCTGGCATCTCTGAGACCAAATAATTAAGTAACATGTGAGATACGGGGAGGAGAACTGAATGGCCTGGGATATTGCTTTCTAGTCTTTACAGTTACAACTTAGCCCTGTGACCACACCAGCTTCGATGGTACTTCTCTGTCATCTTCATAGGATACTGAGGCTACTGGATTAGTATAGTTAAAAACTCTTTTGTTGCTCACTGACCTACTTTGGCTGCACGTTAGCTATTGGATTGGGAAAAGGCCATCTGTATACTTGCCTGCTGGTACAGCCTGAGTGTAAAGAGAACTTAGAATGCTGTCTGCCTTCTCTAGATAAACCTCAGTCCAGTGGAGGTAATGACTTCAAATACTCAGTTTTATTGTGAATGGCTTGCTTCACTCAGCATTTAAAATGTATTATTGAATTCAATACTTCATGGAAGAAAGAGAAGGCATGAGGGATGCACCTGAAGTCCTGTCTTTAAATACAAAGGATATGTATAAGTTAAAGAATTCTTACTAGTGGTCTTAGCAGTGAGCTGGCTGCTTCCTAGAAAGGACGGGTGAGCCAGGGATCTGGGTGTTCCTTTGGACAGATACAAAGCATGTTTGCTGATCTGTACCTGCAAAGGCTCTATAAAAGTGCTTTGCAAATTTTGTCTGAATTCACCAGTACTGTATTTAGATCACCCCACTTTCAGAGTTACCTGTATTTGTATAAACCTGCAAAGCACACACTTGTGCTGCTGAGTTTTTCTCCATTAATTTTTCGTGGAATACATAACTGATGAGGTTACTCTTCCTTTTTTTTTTTTTTTTTTAAAAAACTTTTTCATTAGTAAGCAATGAGCTTTCTGCCAATTAGAGCAAAGGTGTAATAGCAGCTGTAATGAACCAGAGTAACACTCCCATTGACTTCAGTTTGGCCAGAATGTCACCTCGAGATGAAGTTTGTGACCACAGCACAGCTGGGGATAAATATCGCTGGAAATCTAATTTCAGTTTATCATCTTCAACAGAGAAGCAGCTTAACTAATGAGTAGCTTGGAAGAGGTAGAGAGGGTAGCAGTTGATGATGAAGGGTATTGTTTGGCAACCACAGAGGAAATGTTTTAATTATATTTAATGCCTAAACTGTTATGTCTGGTTAATATTTGTAACAGTCTACACTAAGGAGGCTTTGCAAAGTGACTCAATGCCCAGCAGAGTGATACCTCTGGTTATGATAGTTGCATGACATGACCTTGTCCACATAGTTTTCAGTTTTCTCAGCCTTGTTCATGAGAACTTAATAGGCAACTTTTTATTTGTAATGGGCCAAATACTTATTTTTAAAAGCAATATTGCTGTTGTAGACTGATAGTGATATTGCAGAGGGTCTAAGTAATTTGTAGAGAAATTCAGGTGTGCCAGAGCCCAGTGATCATCAGATACATTTGTCTGTCCAGGGGCAGAGAGCATTTCTGAGGGACAAAAACCCCTGTGACAGATTTGCACACAAGGAGGCAGATAATGTTTTCCCAAAAAAAAGTGTATTATTTTAGTCAGTATTTTTGAAGAGATCAGAGGTAAAGATCTTCTGAAAAAGTCCATGCTAGTGCAAGGTTATGATAAAGGTTGTTCTTTAGACAATTACAAATATTCTGAAATGCGGTCTTTGCTCTCTAGAATCATGTTAGGGAGATAGAATGCCTACCCCATTTAGTGCTCAAGAAGCAAAACAAAAAGTTTCTGCTAAAAAGAGACAAAAGTGGCCTAATATTCTATGTCAGTTAGTTTTGCAAGTTTTAGCAAAAATACCTGGTTTAGGTATAACAGAGCAATAGACTCCAAAGGTGGATAATTACTAGTAAATGACTTTCTCATTTACATTGCTTTGAAACTGAGCTGAGCCATTCTGTGATGGACAAGATCCTATTTCTAAAGGAATAGCTGTTATTTTTACATAGACATATATAATGATAATGCATAATAACATAAAATACCCAGCATAATATACATTAACTTGACAGGTTATAGACGAGTATTATATAAATGTCATGTTTTTCCCTTCTATTGCTGAGTTGTTCCAGATCCTGAATAATCTGCAGATCAAAAAGTTGCTGTCGAAGTGGTGTGGAATGGCAGTGTGTTTCTGTGCACCAGGGAATGTGAGAGCTCTGCAGTAACTGCAAAAGCAAAATAAAATAAAGTAGACATATATATTTATTTTTCTGTCATTTAGACATATGTACTGGGCTTGGCAATATGAGAAAGGGTGTTTCCCTTAACTAACAGCGTGGCTGATTGTGTTATTGTCACAAGGTGTTGAATAACAGAGCGTGAGCCTCACAAATGCCTGTGTCTCAGCAGGGCTGGTGGAGCCTGAGCGCTGAACTCTTTTGCAAGGAGTGTATGTGGAAGGAGGGGCTGATCTGGGAACCACATGGATTGTTTGTGGATGCAAAGTCCTCACGTAGCATCTTCTGAGTAATGCTTTCGAGCTTCTGAGTTGGCAAGGAGCTGTTAGCCAGTGTGCAGATCAGGACGTACCTTCAGGTTTTCCTATGTTTTCCCGTGGCTGGGATGTAGCAGGGATGATGTTCTTGTGCTCAGGAAACACCGTGGCTGGTATTCCTGAGGGATTTGCTGCTGCAGATGGAGCATCCTTGCAGCCCCAGCTGGCTTTTGGTGAATCCAGCTTGAGGTGTTGATTCTCATCTTGGAGAGCTCAGTGGGCTGAAAGTAGCATGTAAAAAACTAAATGAATAATGAAGGTCAAACCCCATGATTTGGTTGTGTCACACTGGAGCTTTTGCAGGAAAGAGGAGATAAGAATAAGAATGATTAGGAAGTTGAGCTTTCAGTGTGTCCATTTGGGTACTTTGGAGTGAATTCCCAGCTTGTTTCTGCATCTTTTGCCATAACTTTGGGGTATGTTTATTAAATACTGTTTTCTTTTCCTCACACAAACGCAGTATCTTACAGATGTGCAGTTCCATAAAATTCTTACTCCATTACACACGTTGTCCCCTCTGTGGAGGGAGTGAGAGAGCAAACAGTTGGATTGCATAGCTCTTTGTGAAAATGTTGGGTGACTATTGTGGTAAATCAGCATAAAGTAGAATATATTGCTGACTAAATTTATACTGCCAAATGAGAAGGGAATGGAAGTTGTGTTTTCAGGGTTCAATTAAGCTCTTCTCAATGTATAAACAGGGCTGTAGAAATGTATATTTTATATGTATGTATATTATTTAAACTAATAAATGTGAATATTTTAAAATACAAGCCTGAGCTCTTAGACAGTGGGTTATGTATGTAGAATAGCTCTCACATAATTACTTCTTTCACTACAGAATGATGTATTCCTGTGACTTCTGGGATAAATTAGTGGGTCAGTATAAAGCAAAGTAGTAAATCTGGCACTTGCTCTGAGCCTGCTCAGATAAGAGTTATGTTTTGGGTTTCCTGTGCTCTTGGTTCAGGCTTTTTTGCAAATTTCTGAGCATCTCTGAATAAATTTCATAGAGCAACTCTGTAGTTTGAGCAAAATGAATATTGCATATTTTTATTTGGACAGATGGCAGTTTCAGAACACTTACTAAGCAAGATACAATTTTTGCGTTCTTACAGGAAGCATGTACAGCTATATAATTTTATCATTATTTCATTATGTACTTAATGCTCTGAAGAAATGAATTGCAATGCAAATCCTGGACTTCCTTGTGACTGCATTTAGAGTGGAAGGTAACTGTAAGATTGCTGTGACGTGTTTGTGTCCTTGTGTTTAATGATCATTACAGAGCACAGGCGTCTCATGTCATGCAGAAAAAAATTGTGCTCTGGTAAGAATCTTATCAAAAGAAAGACAATAATCCTCTTAAGGATTCTTCTGTCTTAGGTCAGGAGGCCATCATGGGGTTTTTGCAAAGGTGTTTCTTAGTGTCCTGGAAGTTGTAAACATTTTTAGATTCTTTTTGCCTTCAGAGGGAACCTGGAACCAATGTACTGTTCATTATAAATGGTTGGTCTTGCCATAATATTGCCATTCATTTACAATGCAAAAAAAAAAAAAATTGCACACATTGTAGTAAGATAAAGCTGAAGCTACAGTGTAATCCATCATTTTCTCTAAAATTAACAGAAAACAAGTAGAAGATAAAAGAGATTTGAGCATAGCATGACCAAGCCGATATAATCTTTTATAAAGAACATTTACAATCCATCACTTTTTTCCCCCACCTTTTTGGAGTAGACTTTGAAAAGTAACAATTATGTGTTTCATATCTAATAGTAGATGGTGTTAGGCAGAAAGTGTGTGGGAAAGGTATCCTGATAACTTCTTCACTACCTCAGGTCAGTATTTTCAAGTGGCAGGACAGACACGGGGAGCAGCTCTCTCTGGTGACTGTTCAGCAAATTCAGTGATGTTGGCTGGCTGAATGAAGAGTAGCTTGTACTTTGAAAGTGCAATTCAGTAAAAACCTACTTAAAACAACTGGCATGGGCTTTCTGGCTTTCTGAGCCAGTGTAAAAGAAACTTGAGTCAGTCCAAGAAATTGGCCACAGTAACTCTTAGTGTTTCAGCAAAGTATTTTTGTCTTATTTTGGGACTTCATGCCATGTGTTCAGTTTAGGAAATTGAAATAATATTTATGTGTATTTTTGCCAGCCTTCTTGCTTCCCTGAAAAAAAATCACTAATAATTGTTTTTGAAATAGTAGTAAAAACTGGGGGGAGAGAGCAAAAGCAACCTATAAAACCTGTGGTCAGCCTGGGGCTAAAATATAAGTGTTAATTTGATGTCTAGGCAAACTCACCCTAAGGAATGTAATTGGATATATTGAAGATGTCGTGGTGTCAAGAACCACCAAATACATGGCTGCTTAATCAAATCTAGCTCCTAACCTCTAACTCATTCGTTCTTGTTATGCTTAAGCACTGTGAGCTGCTATGTTTCCTTTTAAAATAATCTGCTATTTTCATTGTGTACATATTCTCCAAGCAATTTTTCTGTGTCTTCCAAGTCTCCAGCTCTACCTCATCCTCTGACTTGGTCTTTTAATAGTTTTTTTTGTTGCTTCCCTGCCTTCTTTTGCTTCCCACTGTGTACCCTTCTCATAATATTCGCAGCTACTTTGGCGTTCTTCCATTTCTACTGGAATTTATTGTTACACTCATCTACTTGCTCTTTTTCCATCAATTTTTCTCTAAAATCTTGTCATTTGAATACTTTTCCTTACCTTCTCTTTTACCTGCTTTGACCTGGATCATTTTTGGCTTGAATGTACTTGCAGGTAGAATAGGTAAACTTTGACTGTCTTGGGGTTATTTCATTAAACTCATGCCATTTCTTGAAGAACTAATGGGGAAGTGTTGAAAATGTCTGTTTACTTAAGAAGAAGATACTGCTGCTTGATTATGAGGAGAAACTGTCCTGCTGAGTGGTGATTATCAGTCCAAGCATAAGGGATGATATATAGACCAAATATCTTGTGAGTCTCTATTTTTGTGGAACGGCAGTTGGTGTACCAAAATACTCTGGCAGTCTTGTCTTCCACTAATTGCTCAGGACTTCTCACTATCCACCATGTATTTCCTTGATTACATTTAATTTATATGAGGTGTTTGATGTGACCGTTTCATAACAGATTCCTCAGGTTAGTGGTGAGTGAGAGTACCCAAATTTAATTTAAAAAATAAAACCTTGGGCCCCCTGGAAGCTCTGTACTCACTTGAGGGTGCACATCATCAGTGCCAATTTGAACTAACACAGACCTTTTGCATTGAGTATTGATGTAACAGCGTTTTGTTATGGCTCATCAGTAGCTTTGACAACCAGGTTTGTGGTCTTGGTCCACTTCCAAGTTGAAAGATGTTCACAACGCAGACATCATAGGTGAGATGAACAAGTGTTGGTCACAGATTAACAAACTGTAGCCTAAAGGAGTCTTCTCATTGAAACTTTTACTGCCGTGGCTCTGGATTTTGCTGTATGAAAATCAGGAAGTTTAAACTGTTGCCTGCATCATGCCTCCTGTGGAAGTAAGCAATAAGTTCAGTTGAAACTTCATAAAGTACAGTTTTTAAAAATATTAAATATTACATTCTTTTTATCGTCAATTTGTTTTTAATTCTTGATACTGTGATGAAGGAAACTTCATGTATTTTATTCCGGGGCTGAAACTTGAGGTATTGCATGTGTGAGTAAAAGCAGAATTTTGATTAATATATCTGCATAACAAAATTTTGGCAGTTCATATGACTAAAAATACATCTATTTAGGAGTACCCTATGTTTGTAATGTTGCCCCAACTGCAGTCAAGGCACTCATATGATACGTTAGGTCTACACTGAGTTTAGAATAGTCACCCTAGTAAATGATTTTTGTTGAATATCTCTGAAACGACTGGGGAGGGTTGGTAAGCAATGGAAGGATTTGCAGATCCAGAATCCCTGTGGAACCACCTGGGAGACTCCCACTTGGTGAGAGCTTGCTCAGTGTAATTAGGGGCAAATTTATGGCCTGGGAAATAATTCTCAATTTTGGGACAGACTATCTGAAGAGACATTGATTGTCAGGAAATTGGTGGATTGTGTCCTGTGTTGCACTTTTAATCAAGCAGTTTGAATGTGCTGGAAATGGTGCGTTAATGTTGTGTTTTTCTTTTTGTGTATGTTCACTCAGGAAAGTCAGCTTGAGCTTGTCCCACTGTATTTATTGCAGTGTGAATAATTGTACTGGTTAGATTTTACATATTTGGAACACAGTGCCTAACTGCTGCCCTGCCTGTATAATTATTAAGGCTCGAGAATGGGTTGGGAAAACAGCTTTGAGAAAAGCACCTCTTATAAATGAATGATTACTGACTTGGCAGAGCATTCATAATATTGACAGGCAGTCAGGAAAATTAAATCAATGCAATCAGGATAGTGATTATTTTTCTCAAGAAGTGTGTGTGTAAGAAAAAGAGGGAAAGCATTTGTACTTCTTGGAATGTTAAGACCAATATTCTGCTGTGAAAAGTGGCCTATAGCAATGTGGCTGTTCTGTATTTCAGGACCATAAGTTAGGGAAAGCTTTGAGCTGGGTGTCGCTAGAGCTTCTCTTGAAGTGAGCTTCTCAAAGAAAACCAAAAGGCTTTCAGATTCAAATTTGCAAGTTTTATTGGAATGAAAACTAGAAAGGTAACTTCTTCCAAAATATAATCCTCATAGTGATTTGTGAGGGATAGCTGTAGACACAGATTTATGCACCACTGCCTGCTTTGTGCAGGTAGGTCATTGATGCAGTACTTGGTTATATTTAATGGGATTTGGTGACTGGCAGCAAAGCGGGAGCAGTTTGGGGTTTTGGAGGTTTTTTTTTTGTCACAAAGAGATTTTATTTAACTAGAAAAAGAATTGTCCTAGGTTTACTTAGTAACTGGAAGATACAAAAACTGAAGGAGAATTGAGGAATTATTTTGCCACTAAGTTGAAAAGGAAGGTTGAAATTTTGCAACTAAGTTGAAAGAGGAAACAATCTCGAGACAGAGTTAATGCAGAGTTCTCAGATGTTGGGCTATTATAAGGAAGTTCTTAAAATTAATGTGTGTAAAAATGTTGCTATTAGTCTCTCTTCCCCATTTTAGACTTATTTTTGTTTTAGTTTGTGTTTTTATTTTTATGTTTAATGTGGTGTTTGCTTTTACTATCATACAAGAAGATGATGCTAATTCTCTATGCAAATGCCATTGTCAAGCTAGTGAATAACAGTAATGTACATACTGGAAGCAATAGTTATTCTGAGAGCATTTTGATTTTAATGATTCATAAATGTTCTGATAGTGCATATGTGGGTGCAGGGTAGCATGTGTGATCATACTCTAGTTCTGCTTGATACTTCCTGTGTAATCTGCATATTTTGTCTGTTTTATTCTGATTTTGGGCCCTATACTGCCCTGAGTCTGCAATCCCACGGCTTTTCCTCACAGTTGCCATGCTGCCTGAAGCAGCTCAATCCCTCCCTCCATCGTCACTTCTTCACTTCCCAGCATTATATCCTTCCTTGCAAAACTACAGGCTGGAGTGGATCAGGGAACTGATCCAGGTGCTCCCCCTTCCTCATTGTTCACTTGCCAGGGAGAGGAGAGCCACAGCTCACTTCTCTGCATGGAGTTTCTCTGGTGCCTAGTTTGTTTCCTATAATCCAGAATGAGTTACTTGTAAATTACTTTAATTAAAACATGACTGTAGTATAAACGTTAATATGGTTTTATTGATGTTACAGGCTTGCAATAAAAATGTGCTATCAGATTTTATGTCTTTAGTTGATAAAAGGATGCAGAAGGCAGCGACTGATGAGAAGGGATGGGCTGGTTGGATTAGGATTATTTTGGGAAAAGGCTATTAAGAGAGAAACGGAATTGCTTTAGCCATTTTAGAATTAGTATTTCAGCTCTTGCAGTAACAATTGTTGGTCCATGTCTAAAAAAAATATAGTACTTTGTCAGTTTTTCTGACAACTTTATAAAAACTTGATTTTAAGGCTCTGATTCTGTCTTGATTATCAGCATTCAGATGTACTAGTGCTTGCTTTCACTAAGCCGATTTCCTTTGACTCTGTGAATGCTCACTGTATTTCAAAAGCTCTGTACAGTTTTAAATGGCTAAAGAGAAAACTGACAAGCCTGAAAATTAAATTGTAGCAAAGACCTGAAAATGAGGAGAGTTCTCAGCAGTGATCCAGACAGAGACTTATCTTGCTTTAAATTTTGGTTTTAATAAATGTATACTCTTCTGTGTATTTGACATAAATCACACATGCCACTTAATAGTGTCACTATGATTTTACTTTATAGGTTATTAAAGTTTTATGTGTATTTACACAGATTTATTAGTGTGGTTGCTCAATTTTCAGTTCTTTCATGTGAAAGTAGATACAGTGGTAATATTGCAGGTTATTAAATTTTGGGACCTAATTGTTTGGCTATGTGTTAGCACAGGAGTAAAACTCATTGAAAGCTATACAGTTCATTGGAAGAGTATTGTCTGAGAAGAAAAGGATTTGTTGTCTTTCATCAGCCAGCTGTGAACATCTGTAAGGAACTGTGTGTTTCATTCCAAGTTGTTTCGTTGAGGAGTTCAGGAGTTTTGCTGTGGAGCTCTGTAGGTCTGTGCTCCAAGTACAAGAAAAAGAAACCCTCCCACCTCAAAATGCCAAACAAACTCATGGCGTTCTCTCTGTGGGAAGATTGAGAACATGGAATATTGATTTTATTTATTTATAACACCCTTTTTTTGTCTTAGCGCCCCCTAATTCTTCAAGTATATTTACTCTCATGTACTTTCCCTGTTTCCAAGTACAAAAAACCTCTGGCATTAGGTGTTACCCTATTACCAGGGCACCCCAAATTCCCAGGAACATTGAGGAAAATTACTGAGTGAAACTTCTTAGAGTTGTATTCCCTAGTGTAAGTGGCAACTTGCTTAATAAAGAAAAGCAGATATGACCAGAACAATTGGTTTCTGAGGTTTTATTCTGTGGGGCTTTGAGGTCTTTTTGTTGTTTGTTTGTAGGTTTTTTGGTTGGCTGTGGTTTGTTTTTTCTGAGCTTGCCCTTATGGTTCATATGGCTTATTGACATAGTCAGACTGGCATGAATTTCATGTAGTGTTTTAGAGTGGTTTTTCTTGAGAAGAACTTTAATTATATTTTTTGTTTTGTTCCCACACCTCCAGATACTTAACTGGAGGAAAGAAAAAAAGAAAACAAACTTTTATTACTTATTTTAATGCCTGAGTAGTTTTAATTTTTTTTTTTAATACCAACCCGGCTTAAAATGAGCATAATACTGAGTCATGTATATGAGTCTGGTTTTAACTTGTGCTGAACTGTATCTTAATGGATTCCCACTTGATTTCAGCCTGTTTGCCTATAATGTCCTTTTTGGTCAAAGCAAATGTGTACAAATCATGTAGAACAGTGCCACCAAAACCCCATTAGGGTCATGTAACAACATAGATTGTGTTGAAACCATTTAAATGTTTTCAAGGTCTGTGGTGGGTTATAGGTAGTATAAGAAGGAGTGGAAGTTTTAAAAATAATACTTTTGAAAAGCAACCGATTGCATTTTGATTTTTTTTCTCTTTCTCTTTTCCTGTATATAAGTCTGTCTTTGGAAGAAATTTTCATGATCTAACTGTTGCCTGCTTGTTAATAACAGTGAATTCTGAATTCCATTCTCTTTCTCTTTATTATTTAAAGGCAGATAGTCAAGAAAGCAGTCACAGACCTCTGCTTCCCCAGATCCTTTATGTCCTGTAGGGCTGTAACCTTAGAAAGGTCATGTATAGAAATGATCTTTTTTGTAATGGGTGAAGGCTAATGAGTTTCTCTGTCTCCTTGGCTCATCTTAGGTTTCAGCTCTGCCTGCTCTGAGGTGTTTGAATGTGTGAGAGAGCCCTGGCCAGTGGAATGGCTTTAGGGTGCTGGTTTTGGAGCTGTCAGTATTCCAGAGGTGTTTGGGGAGGATTCTTCTCCCATGTAGATTCCCCTGTTGAATCCTGTCACCACTTCAGTGCTGTAAACAGAAACAGGTTGAATAAACTGTTGCATCTTTATTTGTGCTGCAATCCATGTTTATTCTTTTCAGGGTTTAGGCACTGGTTTTAATTAAATTTAAGCACTGTGTTTAAGCAGAACAGATTCCTGGTACTTAAGCCTTAAAACTACTTAAAACTACCATACAATTACTAATAGCTTCTAGTGTTTACCAAGTATTCCTTAGTATGTCATATTCTTGTGTCAGCAATAATAACTTCCATCTTAGATTGGTCTTCTGGTAGTCCAAATTTTAGAAATAAACATCAATTCTTTACTATTAAAATTTTTCTAGGTGAGATAAGCAGAATTTTTCATTTATGTGTTGTGTTGTGACCTGAAAGGTCAACTGAGGGATTTTGGTGCTGTGCCAGGCATTGGTGCCTTCATTAAGAAAAAGGGTTGCTCAAAGGAATTGAAGTGTTCCCTAGTCTCAGAGCAAACTTTCAGAGTAAAAATGCAGATTTCATTTCTGAAACTTGCTGCTGTTGTTATCCTCTTGTGTCCATGAACATTGAATAAATGAAGCTGTTTGTGTATTCTTTCAGTAAGGGATGCATTTGGTAAACTAACCAACCACTTAGACGTTGACATGCTTTTTATTATTGTATTAAGTCTTTCTATTTGCTGAGAATTAAGAAAACAGAGTAAAATTAGCTTACTTTATTGGGCAAGCACATACTATTTTTTGTGAAAATGTTCCTATTGATGAATGTCGTGTTCATAGTACAGCAAAAAAATCCTCACTTTATTTCAGTAAAATTGATTTTGCTATGGGAAGTGTCAGTGTGGGGGTAATGATTGAAACTCAAAACTTGTTTGTGGAATTATAGTCTTGCTGTGTATTCATAAATATGTATTCATGTATATTCATACAGGGTTATAAATGACGCAGTGTTTTTAGAAATATAAATTAATCAAGCTTGATGTGTTTGACAGTTCTTTCATCCTTCTTTGGAGTGTAAGTTAACAATGGTGAATACCAGCCTCCAGTCAAAGTAGTGGTTCATTGTAAAATTAAGTCTTGAACGCTGGTGTGTTTCCATTCTCAACTTCAGCCTGGACTTTCTTGGTGAACTTTATTTTCCTAATAGCAGGTGATGATTAAATTCCTTCTACAATATGTTCAAGATCTCAAACACACAACAGTAATACAGTTCCTATAAGTGGTTAATTTGTTAATCTGAGCTCTGTTTTACAAGTATTGTGTGAATGCTGCTTTCCTTTGAAATCGATCTTCAAAAAGAAATCCTGTTTTGTATAATAAGATGCCAGACTCACAAAGATTTCCTTTCTTGTTTCATAGACGTTCCATCTTCAGAGCAGCCTGAACTGTTCCTAAAGAAACTTCAACAGTGCTGTGTCATTTTTGACTTCATGGACACGCTTTCAGACCTTAAAATGAAAGAATACAAGCGCTCCACTCTTAATGAACTGGTGGACTACATTACAATAAGCAGAGGCTGTTTGACAGAGCAGACTTACCCTGAAGTAGTTAGAATGGTGAGTTCCTTCTTTCTCATGGTCTCTTTTTAAATCCTCTTGCAATTCCAGTTACACATTGTGGGCGAAATTGAACCCTGGAGTAGGTGGATTAAATGATGCCTTTGGCTTGTATTTGCTAATAGACATCGCTTGGGGATAATTCTCCAAAGACAAAAATACTAATTTTTATATTTTTTTAATTAAAGTCAAGTAGAGTATGGTTATTATAGTGTCACAAATGTATGAAAGGAAATCTAGATTGTTTCCTGATGGAGAAAGGCAGCAGCCGTGAAATCAGAGTCCACCATGTTTCTCCCAATCTACCTTCCCTCTCCTCCCTAGTATAAATAATGGAATAATTTTTGCAAGTTTCTTATCTTTCTTTGAGCTTTCTCCAACCTCTTGGGTGTCTACTTGAGGCAGAGATAGCTTGAAGTGTGCATGGATAATAATTTTAAAATAATAAATGCTAAAAATGTTGTATAGGATTGTCGTGAAAATTTCCTGGTTGGGTTATGTGGATTTGTAGCAGGTGCTGTTAGAGTGAGCAAGATTGCTCAATAATAAAGCCATACCTTGTATATATAAATTGTCAAATAATAGTGTTTTCAGTGTAAAAATGGAAACAGTACCAGATGCTGCATGGTGAAGAATGTTCATTGCAACTGGCAGAATCAATCACTGTGTTAAAATGTTTGCTCTGTACTACTGTACAGAACCCTTACAACCTGTTCTCTAAATGAGAAAGCAATTAATTAAACATAGATTTGGTGCTGTTGGTTTCCTAATGGTACTGAGTGCCTGTGGAATCCACTGGCTATGTGCTGGAAGAAGGAAAACGTGAATAGTTTTTGCATTGCATTGTGTATGCTCCTCATTTCTTTTCTGACACATAGATACATGCTGTGTTGCTTGTCTGTAATACTTAAAAATAGATGTAAATAGTGACAGAACCATCAAGCAGTTAATCATGAAGGAAAAAAAACAGAATTAAGGGTGTATGAAGAAGTCTTAATATGGCTTTTTGTGTGTATGCATTGTCAGAAAGTCTATAATTATGAGATCAGATTCTTCCCCTTCTCCCCCACCCTCCTTTTTCGCTTTCTGCACTGGACCAGTTTTGTGAAAGAGCTGCTTGCTGTGTTATTTCTTCAGCATGTGGTCTCATGCACCATTCAAATATCAGACAAAATACAGAATGACTGTTTCTTAGCTCAGTTTTTCTGCTGGTACTGCACTGTAGTACCTAAATGGTTTGCAAATGTTAGTTTAATCTAATATCCCTTGTGATGAACTAAGTATATCACACCCTTTAGCATAGCAAGGACATTGATGCCCAGATAATTTCAATGAAATGGGGGACTTTTTCTCTGTGTAGCACATGCCTCCAAACTCACCCCCTCAGAGAATTTGGTAATTTCTTTAGCATTTCTGTTACTGAGGTTGTATAGTTTTATTGACTTTGGTTATAGTTGTTTAGTGCAGCAACATCTCTTGAATAAAAACTCTGCAAGTTAGGGTTGTCAGCTTGGGCCCCAGGAAACAAGAAGAATTTGATTTGTAACTGCTTATAGAGTTAAATTTGAATCATAAATCATAATTTATGAAACAATCTGATCTTGAACTGTAGAAGAGATGCAAAACCTCTTTTGTATTGTGTCCTACTGTCCCTGCAGTCACTTATATTGATCACACAACAGTATTTATCTTAAGGAAATGATGTATTGCCTAAAGAGTTTGAAAAGCATGCTTTTGAATAATTTCCTTAAATATAGTCTGTATCTATGATATGGAGGAGTTACTGGAAATAAAGATACAGTTTCCAGTGGCTTTCATAGATATTTACTAATGGAGCTTAACAAATTCCAGTTTCAGCTTAGCTCCTTTTTGATAGAAAACTGTTCTCTCATCTTTTCCTTTCATTGCATCATGCCCTTCTTCATTCTACTTTATTCTACTTTGCATTGGTGGTGCTGAACCCAGGATACATTTCCTTTGAGCACCAGGATACTGAAGCAGGGGAGGACTGTGAATATTCTCAAGTCCTGTGTCTGGCTACCCAGTGGCCCCTAACTGCCCAAACCTGATTTTTTTTTTTTTTTTTTTTTTTTTACAAATAAAAAGATGCCCAAGTATTTAGGGAAATAAACATGGCTAATGCAGTGTTTCTGCTAAACCACATCACTTTGGAGGCTTGCAGGTATTTTGTATTTTGCAGGTAGGCTATCTGGAAAAAATGCTATTTTTTCCTCCTGGTCTTTGCCTATAAAAGCAAGACTTCTTCACCACTTTGAGCACAGTTACACAGGGAGGGAAGGGAAGGTAGTTCTTCTAATATTATATAGAATGAGTTTTCAGCACATACTGCCTAGTGAAACTTACATAGAGTAAGTTTTCAGTACATACTGCCTGGTGAAGAGATGGCATTAGCTACTTTGTGCTAAAGCATTGTTTTTGATATAACTCGATCTTTGCAGTAAGTGCATGTTCTTGTGTCAAGCAGTTTTGTGCCCACAATCACACACTGAGACAGACTTAACTGGGCACAGTTGACTTCACAAATGCAGCTACCACCTCCACGTGCTTTTTGGGATTTTCCCCAAGATCTCCAACTGTGTTCACAGGAGCTGTCACATTGACAGTCTCAGACCTGTCATGATAGTGAAGAAAACAGTATTATCTATGTCCTGACCAAATCAGCATCCCCACTGATTGCCTGCCACCATTGTCATGGGAATGTTTTGATTGAATGACCAAGATCTTAAAAATGATCAAAACAGAGCCCAGGTGTTCCTTGTCCCTTTGAAAGGTCTTTTCCCTGTTATGTTTAGTGTTTATGAATCTAGGAATTAGTATTTGCTGCTTGTCCCTTTGGGCTACTGTGATTTAGAGGTGAAGGGAAATAAAGAAGCTTTTTGGTGAGTTTTGGCATCATCCAGGAGCAGGAAAAACAGGTGCACCAGTCTAAAACTGGTATTTTAAAAGTTATGAATATTTATAGAGAAGGATTAATAGGTAAAGTGTTTTCTCATCTTAATTATCTAAAATGTTCAACAAAGTGGTATCTGTGGAAGAGACTTTTTTTTGTTTTAGGGTTTTATAACGTATGTGTATGTTAATGATCCCTGTTTGTGACCCAAAAGGGGTTTGGCTCTATAGATATTGGGCTAGGAAAAGGTTGCCAGTAGAATTCTTGAGAAGAGCTGAGATCTTTAATTGCTTCTAAAATAGAATGGTTTGAAAAACAGTCATTTGTGCTAGCCAGCATAACTTCTAGATATTTTTATGCTGGCCATCTGAAGTTCATGCCATTAAAACTTTTATCTATGCTTGTAATATCACATATTTTCATCTTCTTCTCTTGAGCATGTGATATGATGTAGTATATAGCTAAATGTGAAACCACTTGGCTGTTTGTCAAACCTGTGTGCAAATCTGCTTTCTTAAACCACTCTCTTTAGCTTGATGAGTTATTTGTTGCTTGGTGTGTTATTTGTTATTTAAGAAAATAAAACAAAATAAAATTTACTAATGGCCACCAAAGCAAGCTGCAGTGGCCTCATCCTTGTCATCAATATCAGTTGATGGGGAGAGCGATTGGGATTTGTGTTAATGGCCATGAGCTGAACAGATTTATTCAGGAGGGTATTGCTCAGCGTGCTTCCCCTGCAGTTTGATGTGTTGTTCACAAGGGCAGATGACATTCTTTAGAATTAGGCAAGTCTTAGGAAAAACAGCCCTTGCCAATTAAGCCACACTCTGCTAAGAAGGAAATGCCAGTAATGGGACTTTATGAGCCAATAATTGGACACTTAATCTAAAATTTATTCCTGTCTGAGCGAAATGTGGAGGCTTAAACTAATGATACTGATTTTGCTGGTAGATTAAGCAGTGGTAGTTGAATGAAATAAATGTTTGTTATTATCTGTGGTATCCTGAAGGGTGTATGTGGTAGAGCTGTTTGTATTTTAGGGGTGTTAAGACATAGATTGAGGAAGCTGATCTATTTCATTTAAAAAAATGGATGAAAAAGCTGACAAGCTGTTAAACTGAGAAATCTGGATGAGTCTCTTTGTTGGTGAGCAACCTTTCAGCTCTCCTACTTGCTTCTTTAGAAATTGTAAACCCGAACCCTGACGTTTATGCAACATCAGTGTGTTTGCCGGCCCACAGGAGATAGCTAATGAAACTCTCTTCAGATACATCCTTTAGAATGGAATACTGATACTTTGTTCTCTTTTCTAAGTGCTGAAAGGCCTCTGGCTTCCCATTGTCATCTTTATCTTTTCTGTAATGGCAAATCAAGTAAAATAAGACTGTAATTTCTGTATAGCCAAAGAGAAACATCACAGGAGATGTCATGCGGAGTAGAAGCTGTGTTGAGCAACACAGGGAAAGAAACTTGGTTAAATCAATATCCAAATAAACACAAAAAATGAATTTTAAAGGTCAGATTCTGATTTGGATGGGTTTTTTTATCCTCTGTCTCTTTATTATACTGAGATAAATCTAGAGAGATTGCATTCCTTTTTACTGCAGGTTTGTCTCAACAGATGTGAGGGCACAGTCTGTTCAGGAGTTTGTTTGTGACAGACCTGTTAAACATGAAGAATATCTTGCTAAGCCATGATTTTTTTAGCATGTTGAAGAACCTATTTTTAGGAAGTGTTCTAGCTGTTAGACTTCATAGGCATTATGGTTTTTATATTTCCTATAGCTTTAGCTGTATCTTATGACTAAGTATGACATCTTCAGAGTTGCTGTAATAAAATGTTCTTGGATAGAGATTTTTCTGCAGGTCCACCTATATTCAATCTTACCTTTTTGATTTAGCAAAAGCTCTGTGCATATGTTCCTGTTGCTTCTTGTATTAGATTTCAAAATATAATACTGTCATTTTGAGTTTAAGGGAAAGAAATGAAATCATATACTCTCACAAGAATTGACAAATCATGTCCCTTTCTAATGGGAATTTTATATAAGTTCAGGAATTCTGTAAAACATTAGGAACATTGAACTTGAATCAGTGCAAGTGGAACAGGTTGTTTTGAAGCCATCTGAAATGCTGAAAAGGAAATGCAGTGCCCTTTGACCCCCTCTAAACGTTTTTGATGAAAAATTGTCATGTAGGTGCAGCCATAATGGAGCAAGCATGCTATTGTTAGAAAAATAGGTAAAAATCACATAATATTTTAAATGCTATTCTTCTTTCTTTAACGTTAGGGTTATCAATTCTGTAGAAGCAAGAAAAGGCTCTTTGATTTCTTTTATGCATTATTTCCAAATACTTGTTAGATGTTTTTGTTATTCGCATTCTTTACACATGTAGCTTGTATTAAACGTACAATGCTTATTAAAATAATAAAAGGCTCTGATATTCTATGCTCTCTCAAAAAATCAGTTGGAGGCAGCTCCTCTTGCAGCAGTTGTCCCTAATAATTTTTCTGGACAGTCTGTAATTACATTTACCCGTATCGGTTATTCCTCCGGTTGGTTACATAGGCCTTGCATCTGTCAGGCTTTATCTGCATAATAGTGACTAGGTCTAAGGCAAAGAAATAAACTGGAAAAACAATTTCTTGTTCCAAGAAGCACTTGTCTAGACCACGGCTAGATGTATTTATTTATTTATTTATTTATTTACTTAAAGGATATTCACTTCCCCACACCCTTTTTTGGCTGTGTCATCCTCTTGAGCACCTTTCAAGCATTTTGTGTACAGACAAGCACAATGTCAATCTCCTTCTAAAGGGATTGTTTTCCTGTGTTTTGAATTGCATGTTTTGTTCTTCAGTTTGGAGTCTAAGACAGCATGAGTTTTGTAATGCTGTCTGGAGTTCAAGTTCATGCATTGGCAGGCTTTCACTTGATCTGGTGCCTACTCTGGAGGTGAGGGGCTCTTTCTGCTTGTACTGTGCTTTAATTTGTCCAACATACTTGAGCTACTGTTGTGATTTTTCAGATAGTGTTGTATAGAATTAGCTGTGCACACATTAAATAAATAATTATTCCATTGAATCATCTCAAAACTTAGTTACAGGGACACAGTGATGAGTGGGGTTACTGGTGGAGTACCCAGATATGGTTCAGGTCTGGAGCGGGATTTCGGAGCTCCGGGTTCAAGCAGTGAGAAGGTGGTGCTGGCTGGGCTGGGGTCTGGGCTAACACTTCTAATTCAGATCCTAAATGTCATAATCCACCTTGATTCTTGTGATAGAGAACAAGATTAGAGCAAAGGGTAATGGCTTGAAAGTGGAAGAGGACAGGGATAGACTAGATACTTGGATGGAATTGCTGACTGTGAGGATGGTGAGCCACTGGCCTCTGGTTGCCCAGAGCAGCTGTGAATGTCCCATCCCTGGAAGTGTTCAAGGCCAGATTGGATGGGGCTTGGAGCAACCTGGGATAGTGAAAAGTGCCTCTGCCTGTGGCAGGGTGGGTTGGAATTAGATGAACTTAAAAGTCCCTTCCAATCCAGACCATTCTATGGTTCTGTGAAAAGTCTCAGTGTTTGTAAATTTGGTTTCTTTTGGACAAAACATCTACTGCAGGAATATAACTACTGCTTTATTCAGTGCAAGAGATGACTAGAAAGAATTTTCCCCCTCTAAAGACACATGGTGTGGACACTGCACCTGAGCACCAGCTGTTTTGTCCTACAAACTTGCTCCTGTTGCAGTTCCTGCCAAGAGAAGCATTGCCCAAGGGTCTCAGGTGTGCTGCTTGCTCATCTGTATGGATGGAAGCTGCTACCACCACTAAAGTGGGTGATGGTAAGCTAACAAGTTTAGGAGCCCCAATCCAGAGCTGAATTCTTGCAGGTTATTGATTGAATTTTTAGAAGACTTAAAGGTCAAGGGAAAATGAGAAGGACTATTTTCCCCCCAGCCTGTAACCTCGATTGTTGACTGTGTTCACAGTCTATTTTAGTTCATTTTGATGCAGCCAAGTCAAAAGTAATGCTGCTGGGCAAAAGAAAGCACATAATATTAAGACTGTGTTAAGGCAAGCAGTGGTGCAGAAAAGAACCTGAGCATTGTGGAGTGCTATCATGAGTATCTTAATATTAATTTCTGGTACACTGCACTGTTCAAAGAAGTGAATGTCGATAAATTAATATGACAACATAGAGGGAAAAAAAGAGGGAGATGGTCTGGCTTTTTATATATCCCCCAGTGCACTTGTGCACAGGTGGGAGGTCAAAGGAAGGAAGCAAAAATAATCACAGGATTAAAAACAAACAGAGAAACCAACAACTGCCCGGGTTTAGGGGCTTTGTTTTTCCATTTAACGACACTGGTTGAGAAGTGTCATGTCTATATAAAAATACCTATATATAGATAGACAGACACATACTGCATGTGCAAATGTATATACAGATGTAAAAGAGATCTGGTGGTTTAACGAGAACCAGTGGGGAATCAGGCAGATTCAACCTTGAGATCAGAAGCAGTGCTGTACTTAGTTTAGTAGTGAAACTTTAGGGAAAGAGAGCTGGTGGAATCATTTATAGTCTTTTAAGATAAAATTAGATACTACATTCTGTAAGATGTTCTTTAGTCAAACTCCTGGGAACAATTCAGCAGGTTTTATAGAGAAATTATAGCTGAGTGATGGCAGTAGTTGCTTCAGGCTCTTGAATATGTAAATCCATAAACAATATTAAAAAACTCCACATATGCAGATAGATATATTACAGAAGGACAAGTCCAGTGTCTTTTCAGAGGCCAGTGTTGTCTCCAGGTTAGCATGGCTTCATGTTATGACTTAATTACATTTTATTGCTGCTCTATGTTGTTACTATGCCCAGCAGTTCAAACACTGTGTGCAGAGATACTGGGTTTCAATTTTGTATGTGCATGGGATTTATGTGGATGATTCCACATATTTTTAATTGAAGAACAGGTGTTCCCTGTAAGCTAAATGGGTATCCACTTACCCTGGTTTTATATAGAGAATATATTAAACTTCGCAGTGTGTGTGTTTGTTTTCAGGTTTCATTCAGGAAGACTGTTACTGATAAAAATCTTTGTTTCAAACAGTACAGACTAGGAGTGCTCAGCTGCAATTGAATTTGTGAAGTGTTTCTGTTATAGCATTGTCATTTTTATAGCATTCCAGTGAGGGATAAAGAGAGGACATCTCAAAACATGAATTTTAACTTCAGACTTGAGCCTCTTAGCTTTTCTAAAACTTACTTCAGATATAAATGTGGTGATAAAGCTTTCTTGAAGCTTGATAATTTTAGCTGTATATTCATAATTTTGTAGTTCTGCATTGCCAGGTATCTGTTACCAGATCTGTTCAGAACTTGCAGCTCATTCCCTGGGGAGGTACAGAGCAGCCTTCCCTGTCTTGTTTTTAATGATTGACATTAACTTGTAGTCGTCTGGGAGAGTTTTTGTCTTGCTTCTGATTGGAGTTAGATGTTAGAGCTTAATAAGAAATTCTTTATTAAGAGGGCAGTGAAGCACTGGCACAGGTTGCCCAGAGAAGTTGTGATTGTCCTATCCCTGGAAGTGTTCAAAACCAGGCTGGATGGGACTTTGAGCAACCTGATCTGGTGGGTGGCATCCCTGCCTGTGGCAGGACATTGGAACAAAATGATTTTAAGGTCCCTTCCAACCCAAACCAGTCTGTGGTTCTGTGAGTTGTGCCTGACTGGCACAGAACTCAGTGGTTTCTTTGCATCTCCAGTCTAAAAATCCATCATTTCAGCATTTCCAATTTGATCTTGGAAATTTTAGATTCAGTGCCAATAGGTACATTTAACTGCTTTGTTAAGTTGGTTTCTGGCACTTGGGTATTCAGATTCTGTGTCGCAGAGGAACTGTGGTGGACTTTTGTTCACCCAGTTTGGTGTGTGCTTCTGAAAGGTCCAGCCATGGAGAAGAGTGTGCAGGTGTTTTTGAGGACAGAGAGGGACATCTGTCTTAATACAACTTTCTAGAATATTAGAATTCTGATTTGCCTTCCAAAAACATCATCCGGGCTTGGAGGTGTTCCTAATCAGTGGCAGACGGAAGTCAGTATTGATCTGTAGTCATTTGTGTTGGCTTTGGGAGAGGAATCATCAGGGATTGTGTATGCAGGCTGGCAGGGCTGTCCTTTGGCTTGATGATCCAAGAGAGGTCAGGAGAGAAATGATTCAGCTATCCAGCTGAAGGAATTTTGGCATGCTGTTTGGGCCCAGGGATAAATACTAAATAGCTGCCTTATTCCTATTGGAGAAACAGTCTTTCCAGATTTGATGTAGCTTATTCCCATCTTAGTGTGGTGGCTGTCAGGGTCTCCAATGTACAGCTGGGCAGTTCATGCATGGAAGAACTTGTTGCCTTCAGTTCTCCCTTAGAGGCTTATAAACATCAACCACCCAGAGGCTACTGATTTAGATAAGCATGCTATAAATTGACACTGCATGTAAATGAGCTATCGTGCTGTGTTGTGGTGATTAATGTAACTGTAATGGCACATATTATCTCCTAAAGTTATGATAACCTGGGGAAATCACTTAAAGATAACCTGTTCTGGTTGTTCTCCTCAGGAGAATATCTGCATTTTGGCTCCACATAGCTTATCTTTACTCCTAATGCAAAACAGAAAATTAAAGAGAGCAAACTGTGTACTAGGACCATATTCTAGCTTGAATTGCATTTACTCCTGCATGTTAATTTTCTTATGCAAAAAACCTGCTTCTGAGTTGCCTTGAGACTGGCGTATTTTAATAGGCACTCTCCAGAAATCATACTAATTTTGTCCCAAACTCAAGATCCAGATGTCAGTGCTAGCACTTAACTAATTGTTGCTGAACCTCTCATACTTCTGTCATGCTGGTAAGGCCATGGCACTAACTGCTTGAGGCTTGGTTTGACTTAATTAAGGTCTTACAGAAATTTGTCTTTGTTTAGCTGTTTGTTTTGAAAGTATGTACTTTAACTTGCAGGTTTTGACTGTGCCATAATTCAGTATTTGTTCCAGTTTCTAAACAAAACAGCTGATGAATGATCTGTAGGTTCAAGTTTCAATAATGCATGTATAGTTAAATTTGCAGAATTTTCTTTCTTGTTTCAAATTAGGTTTAATGCAGAAAAGAAAAAAAAAAGCTTTTGTATAAATATAAAAATAAATATAAATAAAAATAAATTAAAAAAAGCTTTTGTATAAAGCTTTTGTAAAAATGCTTTCGTATTTTCTTAGTTTCTTATTTTGATCCAAATCCTGGGGGAGCTGGGATTTTGGACAGTGAAGCACTAACAAAAAATGCTTGAGTAAGTATTTTAGAATCCCAGATGTTTGGATCCAAGGTAGATTTTTGGGAATCCTTTGGGCTGTCTACCCTCTTTTGCCCTGTGTTGTACTGCAGAAACAACTCTGTTTTGCTAATTCTGATCGCTCTCTTCCTCTCCCTGCATTTTCATATCAGGGATAGTAGAAGGAGGAGCTCAGGAATCCTTGAGGAAAGACAAACTGTAAAATGCGTGTATTCCTGGAATAGTTATTTGACCTCTCATGAGATTAGAAATGTCTTTTTGTGAAGGGGCTCTTGAGAGAAATGAATGAGTCGGGGAAGAGGCTGGAGAAAGGAGAAAAAGATCTTCTCCTATTGAAAGCTGGCAGTCACTTGGCAGGTGTGGTACAGGGCAGGAGGAGATCAGTATCCATCAGCACAGGCTGTAGGAAGTGCTTTATCTGCAGGCTGAAAGCAGTGCTGAGCTTTACAGAGTGGGGCTTCTGTAAAGCCTGCAGGACTGGAACTGCAGTGGCACACACCCTCTTGTGGCAGGAAGGGACAAGTCCCAGCACAAACCAGTGTGGCCTCTTTATTTTCTGTGCTCACTGGTTTGCCTTGCTTACTCTTCATTTGTCCTGTGTTGAGTGAACGTCCCTCACTCGGGTGCACCACATGTGCTTTCCTGCACTTACCTCTTTCATCTTTCTGTTTACGCAGCACTTGAATCTGCTCTGTTTGTCTTGCAAATTCTAAAACGTCACCCTATTTCAGTCTGGTATTATCAGTATTTGGATTGTATTTAAACTCTGGGCTTTAAAGTGCCCTTTCTCACTAAGTTGCCAATATATTGAAAATACGCCTTACAGACTAAAACATTTACAAGAGCGAAAAAGCTGGAAAAATAAACAAGGATGCTGAAGAACACTCTAATTTTGCTTCTTAAATAGCTTAGTTTGTCTGAACTACTATGAAGGGGTCATGTATAGATTAGGGGATAACATGCTTCTTTTCCCAGCTGTTTGATTAACCAGCTTAGAGATGGGTCAAATGCGCAGGAGCAGAGCGCAAGGAAGGCACATCATCACCTTCCAAGTGCAGAAAGGGCCCTATAGCATGTTTGCAGTTTATCAGATTTGCTGCATAATAAGCTGTATGCTCCATTCAGCACTCTAATTAACCCAGGAAAGCTCTCTGGCTCAGTCTTTGCTGATAGCATGAACCTTACAAAGCCAGGCAGTCTTACCAAAGTACCTCTAAATAAGATTAGGCAAAGCAAGCCAACCATGAAATAAAATGTAGGCTAAGTGTCGAGCAAATACTATTATTTGCTTTCATTTGGTACCAAGTTCTGTACTTGGCATGATGTGTCCAGGCATTTAATGTGTGAGTAGCACTGGCAACTCCTAACAAGTGCTGACAGATGAGACCTTAATCATTAATGTTTCTCTGTACAAACAAAAATAACCAAGTGTTGTCTGACAACAATTAAAAATGCATATTGATGGTATTTCCTACAACTCCTAAACAGGCCTGGCTCCCACTGATGCCTGTCAGGATTGGGAATTACATGTGGGTGGCTCCAGAGGACATGGTGGGTAATGGTGGGATAGCAGAGGATAAGAAGAAAAGCCGAGGCTGATGGTAGGTTTGTGAAGTGTCAGGTTCTTCCACCCTGTGCTGTTACTGAAGATCCTTGTCAGACAGCAGGAAAAAGAAGTGTTTAAGTGATGGAGGATAGAGTAGGTACAGACATACAGAGTCCTGAAATCTATTACCTGTTTGAAGAGCAGATCTCATCCTCCTTTCTTTCCCTTTTCAGGTATCTTGCAATATCTTCAGAACTCTCCCACCTAGTGACAGCAATGAATTTGATCCAGAAGAAGATGAGCCCACCTTGGAGGCATCGTGGCCGCATTTACAGGTTTTTGATTATTTGCCTTAAAAGGGATGCTTGTCATTGCTTCGTGTATCTAATAATTTTCTCAGCTTTTTTTTTAAATTAACCTGTGAATCAGAACTAGTCTGTGAGACACAAACATTTATTAATACTGTTTATGATTCTAATATAGTACCTGCTGAGATAGGAGAGAACTTTGTGATATTTGCAAAATGTTAAAGCTTTATTTCAAAATTATATCTATGCTGTCCCTCATACTCCTGTTTTCCTTCATGGATTTAAAAATTATTTTGCTTTCCAAACTGCATAGATGCACTAGTGTTTTTCAACAACTTCAGCCAAGAGCATTGTGAGGATGACACTGCTGGCAGTTTTGCTTTATCAGGGATGGTTAATATTCATATGAAAGTGCACAGGTGTTGGCAGCTGATCAGAAAAATGAATGAGAAGCTGCATCCCTATCTATGTCCTCCTTCCTCTCCTCGAGTCAAGGTTTGCTTGCAGGTGTCTGCAGCAGGATGCCTGCTCAGTGCTGAGTAGCATCCCTTTCTTTATATTCTAGTTGTGGAAACAAGGGATTTTGGGATCCCCGTGTGGAACAACACTGCATCCAGGTCTGGAGTTACTAAACAGGAAAATTGTGGACTTGTTAGAGAGGGTCCAGTGAGGAGGGTGCAAAAAGGATCAGAGGGCTGGAGCACCTGTCCTGTGAGCACAGGCTGAGAGAGCAGGCCTTGCTCCTCCTGGAGAAGAGGAGGCTCCAGGGAATCCTCAGTGTAGCCTTTCAGTACTTGAAAGGGAGCTTATAGGAAGCAAGGGAGAGTGGCTTTTCATATGGGCAGATAGTGATAGGACAAGGAGAGATTCAGGTTACACTTTATTAGGAAGTTCTTGGCTGTGAGGACACAGGTTGCCCAGAGAAGCTGTGGCTGCTCCATCCCTTGAGGTGTTCAAGCCCAGGTTGGATGGGGCCCTGGTTGGATGAGTGACCTGGTCTTGGGAAAGATATTCCTGCCCATGACTGCGGAGTGAAACAAGATGATCTTTAAGGTCCCTTCCAATCCAAACTATTCCATTGTTTAAGATTTTGAATGAAGAACATAAAGTAAAGTTGGTGAAAACATCATTGATAATAATGCAGTAAATTCCTTTATAGAAAATATAGATGAAGATCCTGTGTGTGTTAGTCAGGATAATGACTCACACCACTGGTAAATTTATAAGAAGTTTGCTTGAGTAACAATTTGTGGAGTTTGGGGGTTTTTGTGAGCAAAGGAGCACAATGGATCTCAGCCTGAAATGAGGATTTTATTTTACAGTTGCATGCTCAGTCCTGTGAACAGTTTGTTTCACTCTTTTGTGCTCCCTAATTCAGAATCCGTTGAAATGTAGGTTCATCCCTCATTTATATTTAAATTTCACAAAAAATAAGAATCTTCAAAACTTCAAGGCAGCTCTGAGGAGCTGTGCCTGCCTGGAAAGAGCACATTCAATGACACTGGTGCTGTAGTTCAGAAAGTCATTACTTGCATGGAAATGATGGAATTTCTTATCCAGTGGATGACTTACCATTGTCAAGAAGAAATTCACCAAAGTATTTATGAGAAGTCGATGGAATTGATTTCCTGATGATTTAATATTGGTGTTATGTAAGCTGTCACTTTTTTCCTCGACTTATTTCTAAACCTCCCTCCTGCTTTTTGATTTCCTATTGCTTCGAGAAGTCAGAGAACACTGCCATAAGTAGTAGCAGTAGTTTTGCAGCATATTGCTGTCATGGAAAAGTTCAAAATTACTTTAAAATATAATTTTTAAGCTTCCTTTCTCCTTTCAGTATCAATATTCATAGTCACTAAAGACAAAAAGGAAAAAGTTTTCAATGGCTGCTCTTTATTTCAGCAAAGAGAATGGCTGGCTGGTAGCTCATTATCAGTGACAGATCAGAGTTGCTGTCTTATGAGGCCACAGCAGTCTCTGTTTCACTTCACTTCCTTGTTCCCTGGTTTTTATACTCTTCTTTTTCTCCACTAAATGAAAGTCTTGCTGTCCCACTGAATACTTTAGGTAGAGATGGAGCTGCATGGAAATAAGCAGATTTTCTCCAGCCCTGAGGCTAATCTTTACAGTAAGTTAGGAACTTCTGAATAAATTCTGGTTTGTATTCTTCTTCTGTGTTTCAAGTTGTACTAGAACACTACTCTAAGCAGTTTCTAATTTAATTTAAATATTTCCAACTGTTTCACCCAACCCTTTCAGAATTGTAATGTCTGTATTTGATGTGACTTCAGCAGTTCAGAGGGCAGTTTAAATGTGCTTTCCAATTACTCTGGGAAGCTTTACGAGATGATAACAAGCGTTACAAGATGGCAGTGCCTGTTCTTGGTGATGAAATGTCTTTGACTGGAGTTAAATAAGCAAAGGAAGCTTTAAAAGCTCATGTAATTAATTCTAACTAAGAGGTGGCAATTTGATAAAGGAGAAAAATATTTTCTATTTTTTTAACCCTTTGTTCTGGGGAAAAAGAAGCATTTAATCTTTTTAGTATTTCCCTAAATTATTTTTTAAAAATATAGAGAGTAATCAAGTCTTAAACTAAACCCATGTTTTGTTTGTTTTTCTTTTGCAGCTTGTATATGAGTTTTTCATACGATTTTTGGAAAGCCAAGAATTTCAGCCCAGCATTGCCAAAAAGTACATAGATCAGAAATTTGTATTGCAGGTAAGCTGAAGGTTTTCTGTAAGGCTTTAGTGTTGCTTTTGAAAAAAAATTTCCTTTAAAAAGATTTTGTTTAGAATTTGAAAGTATAACTTCATTTGCAACAGAAGAAGGCCAAACCAGCATATACAATGAAAGTTTTCAATCTATGGAGACTGACATGCAAACACACACATGTTTTTCCACTGTCTCTGTTGCCATAGATACATAAAATAGATGGTTTGGATCCAGTTCTGATACCTCAATCAAAATATTTGACTTACTGGTTTTGAGAGGGAGCTGAAACAGTAACTTGAAAAATGGAAGGTTTGCTAGTCTCAAAATGCTGCTATCTTTATCTAGAGAGACTACTTAAACTCCAGTTTTAATGTGTCTTAATATTGTTTATACATACAGAGGTGGTTGAAGGAAGTTGTTTTCTGGGATAAGCCAGGACACTCCACTGATACATCATTTCTCTTCAGCTTTTGAGAACAGGCCTGTCTTGGGTTTTCTTTTCCCATTGTGAATTTTTGTGTAACTGCAAAGTCAGAAAGAGCTTTGTGCTTGATGCTGTCTACAGCTTGTTTTTGAAATCAGGGGAATTTAGAAAGATTCCTGCTTAGTTAGAAAAGGGACTTCCTTGCACACTGACTCTTAAATGAAAACAAGCTAGAGTTGGCAGGAGATACTCAGCATTTCTGAAGACCTTTCTCTTGCCCCATATCACTTGTGGAGCTTTTATTTTTCCCTGTAGTGCTCAGGCAATAAAATTGTGCTTTCATTGTTCATGTATGTTGTTTGTATGAAGAATGCCTGAAAAATATAGTGAAAAGAACAATTTCTGTCCTTACATTCAAAGAAGGGTCTTCAGTTTTCTTCTCAGTATCACAAGACCTGTTTCACCCTATGAAAGCAATAGGATATCCTGACATTTTTATTTTATCCATCTCCTGAACACAAGAGCATTTTTCATCTGGATCAGACCTCTGGTGGTTTCCTTTTTGTTCATCTCAGTACTGATTCAAAGAAGGAGGTGCACCAATGTGTTCATCAAGTACCTGGTGGAGATGTAAGAATATGCATGATAAATCACTCCTGACAGGTTTTTCCAGGCTGGTTTTACTTTCATTAGATAGAGCAGCATTGCATTAGGATGAGTGCATGTGCTCTCCTTCAAAATCTAGTAAAAATAATTCTCAGATGCTCCTGTTATGTTCTGCTGAACTTGGTCATGACTGGCAACGTCCCACTCACACCCTTTTAAGACATTCAAAACTGTCAGCTTGGCACAGGAGAATGGGTCTAAACCAAGGATTTAAACAATTTTTTTTAAAGCTCTGCTAGTTTTCATTAAACTTACTAAATGGAAGAATAGTATCTTCTGAAAGAGGGGAATACAAGATTTTAAAACCTATGTATCCGAAAAGGTATGATAGGACAATTAAGAGGTCAAAGGAGTTCTAAGAATTCCTAAATTCTTGCCACGTGGTTTGGTGATGCACATTTATATATTGCTGTGCACAGAGTGTCAATTTGAAATTCACATGTTTCTATAAAAAGTTATATTCAGCCATGTATATATATATATGTACAGCAGCAAGTAGATATATTTCCGTGTGTGTAAATACCTTGTGGTGAGCTGTAGGAACTGAGGTGTTCTTCCATTTCCTGTTGTATTTGTTGTGTGTCAGGAGTAACTCCTGAGTATCTACTACCACAGATCTCTTACACAGGAAGCCAGTTTGAGACTTAAGAACACTGAGCATTTTGATGTCTCATGACACTGACAACACAAGTGGGATAGTATTTGAAATCAGCTTTTTATCAAAATTAATTTTTTTAGAAATATTTTTGAATTTTTAAGAAGTGTTTCTTGGCAGTAAGGATACCTGTATGAAAAAATGATAGGTTTTTTTAATGGACTTCTTTCAAACTTTTTGCTTGTTTACTTGCTTTTTGCTTTTGTTTTTTAAGGATAGCTGTGTTTTTGGCTTTCAGCTGTATGTTTTAATAAAATACTGTATTTACCAGTGTAGCTGTTCATTTCTAAAGCCTGCTTATGTACAGTTTGAAATGGTTGGCAGTGGTTGCTAAGAGACATACTATTCAAATATATCCACAAGTCTCTGTGTTATGTAGGTTGCTATTTTGGAAAATTAATTTCCCTTTTCTATGTATGTTTAGAATAGTCAACATAAATTATGGAAGTCTTGCAGCTTAGCCATAAAAATAAGACTTTATTGTTGAAACCTGATAACAAATTGGACATAGCAAAATAATTGTTTTTTTTTTTTTTAATGAGAGACTGAGTCTGTGTAAGAGAACTGGAAATATAAATACTTTTCAATCCAGTAAGAAAACAAAAAAGTGCTTCCAGCTGTTTGCTGTCTTAGAGTGAAATGTGCTATTTGGGGAAGGATGAGGTGACTATTTATTTATTTAACTCTAGAACTAATTGAACAAAGCAATGTGTTTATAACCTCTGGAGGGCAGCTGACAAGCCTCATACTTTCCTCATGAAATTCTCACCACAGATTCTTACTGGAAGGAAGATACAGTGAGGTCTCATCACAAGCTACAGAAACATTCAAAACAATGAGGAAGAATATGTGCATCAGTCCTAGGCCTGGATGTCAGAAAGCAAAATCCCAGACAGCCTAACAACTTTAATGATATTTTTTCTTGTCTTTTTTTTCACCTCCTCAAAGCTGTGTAGCAATTTAACTGAGATCAGGTGTAGCACACATACACTGACATAGCTACTTGTAATAGGTTTTTATAATTTATCGGGTTGTGAATCTAAGATAATTTTGTTTTCTGCCACTCCTGTAATGATTTTCTGACAGCATCTTACCCATTTGTAAGACCTGTTTGACAAACTGTCCTTGCTCCTCTTGCAAGACAGGTACTGGTTGACAGTTACTTTCTTTTTCATGCCAGACAGATAATGGTTGTTTATGATTACTAAAAATTACCTAAAATTCCCTGTTTTCTGCACATTTATGATGGTAGGTTGGGCTTTTCACTTTTAAATAAAGTCTACCTCTGAATTTATTCCAAACATCCACCAGAATAGCCAAGGTTGTGGTGTCACAAAAAATAGAGGTGGCTAAGGGGAAACTCATACTTTTGGGGCAGAGGATTCAAAGGGAATAAAACAGAGATCTGTAGATGATATTCCTGCTGCTCATTTCATGTAGCTTCAGGTGTCTGACAGTGTTTGGGATATATTTTGTACAACACCAGACACTGGAGCACTTGCTCTCATGACTGAGTCTCACATAACCATTTTGCTGTTTATTTAAGAGCTACTTAGTAAATGTGGATTTTCTGTTGTTGGGGTTTTTTTTCTTTGTTTATTGTTTTGGTTTGGTTTTTTAATTGGCATTGATAATGAAATCTCCATTTTGTTCAAAGGGAAGGATTAATTCCCTCTGATGCTTTTGATTTGTGTCAATTTGTGGAGATCCTGTGACAGCAGATCCAGTGCTGGCATAGACCTCCCTGTTGAGTCTTTCCACAGCGTGAAGGCCATGCAATCACTAGGAAGGCTTAAGAGCTCATCATATAAATTACAAGCAATTAGAAAAATGTGACCTTGACACAATGTTGTGAGAACAAAGTATTAGAGCAAATGAGGATCTTGTGGTTCTGCAGTCAGGGAATGGTGGATTGTAAAAGCAAACTGTCTTCTCGTGTTTATTTTTGGGGAGAAGGAAGGCAGCATTTTGCAGCCAGTTAATCACAAATTTATTATTCTGAGTTTTGGGATGTTGTACTGAGGTTCCAGAAGATTTTTTTTTTTAATAGTGTATATCTACTCCTAGGGTAGCATGGATGTCACATTCTTTCATTCATGTGTTTACATGAATTCAATTTCACATAGAAGTCTGTGTGTCCTACTTGTCAAATGTCTCCTATTTCAGTTCTCTTTTTCCTTTAAACACAGCTGTTGGAGCTGTTTGACAGCGAAGACCCTCGAGAACGAGACTACCTAAAAACAGTCTTGCACAGAATTTATGGCAAGTTCCTGGGTCTTAGAGCATTTATCCGAAAACAGATTAATAATATTTTTCTACGGTGAGTTGTGGAAGAAGGTGCTTTTCGCTTATGAACGCTTTAGGAAACTGATATATCGCTTACATTTAACTTTTCTTTTTTTAGATTTGTTTATGAAACTGAACACTTCAATGGCGTAGCTGAACTGTTGGAAATTTTAGGAAGGTAAATGAGTCTTTATTTATTATCTAACTCAGACTTCCCTTCTGGACACGTCAGGATAGTGTCAGATTCGGAAAAAGTGTTATGATAATCCCTGGTTCTGAAAACAGATGTGTGCACTTGCTCATCTTTAAGCCCATGTGCAAATCTCTGTCACATCTTTGCCAAGAATATATAACTATATGCAAGTTACTGCCAAAGTGTTGGATTGATTTTGTGTATGAGTGCATTAAATATTGCACACTTCATCCTTACATGCTGCAGGATTATTCTCTTCTGAGCACACTTAGCAGAGCAAATGTTTTGAGTAAATCTAGTTTTGATAGGTTAATTACTAAAGACCACCTTGCCTGCATGAATTTACAGACCACATAGACAAGGTCTTATCTGTTTGGCAACAGGTTTGTGCAGCTGTTGATGTGATTATTCCTAATGGGGCTGGATTGCTACCTAGGTATGCAGTGCCCTGCTAGTATAAAGCAAGACCAAAGTCAGCACCTGTTTACAAATGCTATTTGTAAACAGGTGCTGACTGCTAAATATATTTTAATCTAGAAAGTGCATGTTCAGACCTCAGTATTGCTTTCTGTGATGATGACACTAACATACTTCTTTTCTAATTTCCAGTATTATCAATGGTTTTGCTTTACCTCTCAAGGCAGAGCATAAACAGTTTCTGGTGAAGGTGCTGATCCCTTTACACACTGTCAGGAGTTTATCACTCTTCCATGCACAGGTAGAAATTATAAAAATATTTTTTGCTCAGTAAGAATTGTGTGTCTATTTTTAAGGTTGCTTTAGAAATTTAATTATGTGGCACATCAAAAGTGGGGGGAAAGTTCTGAAATGTGGAAAAAATGCATTTCAAAATTCATTCAATGTCATTTGTATGATAAATGTCTAGCTTTTTTTCTGATTAGGTAATTAAAAGAGTGATGTACACTCAATATTTTTGAGATTTTATTTGGTAGTTAAGCTCTCTTTCTAGGTTTTCCTCTCTGCTTTTTTCTCATTCTCACAAGTTTGCCTTTCCCTTTCTCTCTCCCAAGAGGATGTTTGGGTTTCCTTAGTCTTGTGCTGTCAAGGCTCTTCTTTACCCTGGCAACCATCTGAATACTAATACCCCCATTTTTGCATTTAATATTCTCCCTCATATATTCCTTAATACTGCATTTATGCTCTCATATATCTTTTTATACCTTCAGCTTTCAGGACATAATTTTTACTTTAATAACTGCTACCTGTTGCCTTTCTCTCCAATTTTCAGATAGTGCAGTATTTCTTACGGTGATAAAGCTCTTCTTTCTAAATATGTTATTCCAGGTTTTAGCTGTGTCGACTCATCTTGCAAGAATTCTCATGACTTTGCTTATAAAATTAGTAAAAAGACAGAGTTTAAGAGAGTAACAGAAGCTTCAAAACATGACTGTCTTTAGAATTCCAAGTTGTTCTGATGTTTATTTTATGTTGCTTTTTCACTCTGTTTTTGTAGTGTCCTGTTGTTTCTTATGAACTGAACTTTGAGTGGATTTGCTCAGTGCAAACTGAGCATCTTAGTTTAAAATTGGATGCAGTTTGAGAAAGCTAAATAACATCTTGCTTTAAGTGTCTCTTTCTTTAAAAAAAATTGGGGTTTTGTTGTTTCTTTATAGAAATGTTCTAATTTTGTTCTCTTAAATTCTTACCTCTTGCAGCTGGCGTATTGCATAGTACAGTTTCTGGAGAAAGACCCCTCACTCACAGAACCAGTAAATATTTTTTTCATACTTCCTTTTTTCACTATAAATGATTTATTCTGTTGAGAGGAAAGTAAAAAGAAATCTAACTTCTTTTTCCTTCTAATTTAGGTCATTAGAGGTTTAATGAAATTCTGGCCAAAAACCTGCAGTCAGAAAGAGGTGAGTGATATGCTGGTATTACAAAAAAAAAAAGAGTTAATTTGCTCTGAAACATAATAAGCAGGGAATCTTTAAATATTTCCTGGTTGACAGCACGTGCTGTGGTGAATCTTGGTATCATTTCTTGTAGATTGATTTTTCTATACTTTAATTCTGGTTTTTTGAACAATTTAAACTGTGAAAAGTTTGATAACTCTGGTTTCTATTCTCAAAATAAGCACTGGTACTTCTGCAGAGAATTTTCTAGAAAATAAACATAGTTGAGGATGAGTTGGAAAACTCTGTTAGATTTGGAGTTGTTTATATGTGAGGGGTAGTATTTTTCCAGTGAGGATGAAAGGTATTTTATCTGTGTTTACCTACTAAAAATGTAAAAGATGCAGTTAAATGTGCATTTTTGTTTCAAATTCTTGATGCAAATGGAGTGTTTCTCTACTGAGGTTTTGTGTTAAAGCAAAATAGTTATTTTGAATATTGCTCTCAAAAATGAGGTAAAATTAGGAGAATCTCCTTAGTTAGCAAAGTTTAAGCCTTGGTTAGATATTTGTATGAGACAAGGTTTTCAGCATGTATATATATATATATATACACTGGTGCAATTCTGAATTTCATTGTAAAAAAATACTTAAAATGCAGCACTTGAAGAAGAAACTTGTCTTTGTTTTAAGAGACTTAGTCCAGAAGCTGCCAAAGGTAGAACTGATGACATTTTTTTAGAGTCTTACTGAGCTACTGGGGTTTCCATTTCTCCCTGAAGCAGTAGAACTTGAAGGTTACCAGCATTCTACAGAGCAAGATGATTTGGAGGTTTTATACTTATTGCTTTCTTTTTTGTCTTTAGGTGATGTTCCTAGGAGAGCTGGAGGAAATCTTGGATGTAATTGAACCATCACAATTTGTCAAAATCCAGGAACCCTTGTTTAAACAAATTGCCAAGTGTGTCTCTAGCCCTCATTTTCAGGTCAGTGGTAGAGGTTATTGCTTGTATAGGAATGTATGGTCTGAGTTTCAAATTTAACACCCTGCAAATGTAAATATTATTATATGTTATGTTTTTAAATACTTGTCTTTTGTGGAAGAGGATATGTTGGGCTGGAAGGTTAGTTCTGAGCTCTGTGAATAACTTGTTAGAGGGTCTAGGATTACAGCACAGAACTTGTCCTGCTGAGCCCCTCACAAATCCTTAACCTGGCAGACTTTGAGCCTTTCTCACTGTGGCTGACAGGTCCTGGCCATATAGAGCATGCAGGATGTATTTGCTCCCTGTTTCTGGTATTGTGCACTTCTTGTTTCCTGACTTGTTTCCTTCTAACCATGTGTCTGGTTAGAGGTGACAGAATCTGTAGCCTGCTTTCATTGCATTGTATAATGGGAAGAAAGGTAATTAATAGGATGTAAAGGGATATTTGAAGAGGACACAGAGTTCATGGCCTGTAGTGTCTCCATGTTTAGCCTGGTGATCTGTCCTGGCACAAAGACAGATGTGACTTCTCAGCTGTTCCTTGGACTACATATCTTTTTAAATCATAATTTAGATCAGCATCCTCCTTCCTATGCCCCCAGCTCTTCCCCAGGGTAATTACTGTCATTGATACCTTCCCCACACTTGAGATTTCTCCTCTTTGACTCAGCCCAGCTGCTGGGCCTTTCCCTGTCTCCTTCCTCTAGTATCCTAGCATGGCTGGTTTTTTTCCAACTGCACTCATCCTGCCTTTGAGGGAAAGGGGCAATGGGAAGACTCTTTGCTTTCCCCTCTCCTCCTCAGTTGCAGCACTGATGCAGTGTCTGCACCTGGTTTTGAGTGAACAATAACATATTACTGCTCAGGACATAGAGAGTGGGTGCTGGGGGATCCCACAAAAAAACTTAATTCCATTAATGTATGTTATGCTACTGATTAGAGTTGTTTAATTCCAAAACTAATGGCTGTTAGCTCATCTTTGTGAGGTTTCTCTGTGATTTATTTTTCCTTCAGAAAATTGCAAAAGTAAAGGTGTCTGGATTCCTGTTAATATTTCATTTCTTTGACTCAAAGGTGGCTGAACGAGCGCTGTATTATTGGAATAATGAATACATCATGAGTTTGATAGAGGAGAACTCAAATGTTATACTTCCCATCATGTTTTCCAGCCTGTACAGGATTTCTAAAGAGCACTGGAATCCGTAAGTTTTTGCTTTTACACTTTAACTTACCGTTTGACATCCCACTGATAAACTTAGGGAATGTCTGCTGAAGAACATCTGAATGGGAGAGATCCAAACTCAGAGCTTTGCTGAGCAAGTGCAACTCTGTTAATGCCAGTAGATATTAGTCTGTACTTGAGCATGTCTCAGTGTTTTTAATTAACTGGTATGTGTACGAAAACCACTACCTTATGGGATAAAAATAGGCCTCCTCACAAGCTGGAAAAAGAAGAAATTAAATGTTACCTTGTTAATGAAGGAAAAATGTTGCTCATCAAGTGTTTCTCCTACACAGATTTTTTTATAAACGGGTTGGCTCTTCAGCCTGATTGTAAATTGTCTAGAAGAATATCACTTAGTATTAATAAACCTTTGTATCATGGACCATGATATCTCTGGGGAGACTTCTGTGACTGGCATTTTTTCAAACATTCCTGAAACATACAAACATCAGTATATTCTTAGGTTGGGTTATTTTTTCTAAATTTATTTAAATACAGCTGTTCTCTATTACAATAATTGAGCAGTTATTTTATATTGATAATCTGATAATTAGGCATTTTTATTTGAAACTGAATGACCTAGTAAAAAGTGTTTTCATGAAAATCTCTATTACAGTTAGATGACATATATCCTATATTTTAGTTGGAAAGTTTATCTAATTCAAGATGGTTACCATTTAGTAAACCCAGTATTTTTAATGAGCTGTGCTATGTTCAGGTCACAATTGCTTTGAGACCTTACTTAAAATATTTCATCTTTTGAAACATTGGTCTTTTTCTTCTGTACCTAGTCAAACTCTGAAGTTTGTGTGCTTACATGACAAATCCAATGCTGCTGAAAAGCTCCTGTAACTTAACACTGGTCACAAAAGGGCATTTTCCATGGCACAGAACTCCAGTACCAGTCTCCAACCTTTTCTATTATGCACTGGGATACTTCTGCTAATGAGAATATTCCAGCATCCCAGAGTTTTCATACTTACAGAAATTTTGTTACACGAGTCAGGTAAAGACACATGTAAAATAAAGGAGATATTTAAAGAATTTTTCTATTTATAAGAAAAATTTTCATGTAGGCAATGAAAATGAAAGTTTATTTAAAGAGATGAGGGAGACAGGGGTGCGTGGGAAATGGCACATAGTTTGTGTGCTGTAAGGATTAGCTCCAAAGGTTCCTGGCACTTGTACTGTTGATTCACTGCCTCCTGGCTGAAGAGCTGTTTCTTAAGCAGCCCTGGGTCTGAATATGGCAGCCAGAGTAGTGGATCAGGAACTGTGAAAGGGAAAATGAATATGAACTGTATGAGCACAAGGAAATCACTCTTGAAATACAGCTTTGTGTTTTGCATAGATGCAGTGAATATTCAGCTTCATAGAAGAGTCATAAGGAAATATGAATCACTCTCATTTTGTCTTTGAATTCTATTCCTTCTGCCAGCATTGATGATTTGAATCTCTGAAGTTGCATTCAGAATTGCTCCACAGCATGAGGGAGGAAGAGGCTGTAGTTATATGTAATAGCTTTCTGTTGTTGCCTTTTACCCTAGAGTTTTGGCCTGCTCCATTTCAGTAGTCAGCAGGGACATGAAAGCTGATTCTCACCTTTAAGTATGTTAATCAAAAGTAGTTTCACTGAAATCGAAGAATTTACATAATCATACTTGCAGGAACAGAATTGGCCACAGAAAGGCTGGGAAGAGAAGACACTTTTTATTTCACGTTTGATTTCACCTGAAACTAATGGATTCCTTTCTTTCTTCTTTTCCCATGTTTCACAGGGCTATTGTGGCTTTAGTCTACAATGTGTTGAAGGCATTTATGGAAATGAACAGCACCATGTTTGACGAGCTGACAGCCACTTACAAGTCAGATCGTCAGCGGTAACTTTTTAAAGCTTTTTTTTGTCAGCTGTGCATAAGGCCTGCAGTTTAGTTCTCCCCTTACACTCAGGTGCAGTTGGATAATCTCACACATAATAGACACTGTGCCCCATTTTTGCCTCTGCCTGCTTGTTAGGCTTCTCATTGCAGGATGTGAGATTATGTGTGCAGGTTGCTCTTTAGCCTTTATTAAATACAGTATCCATCACATTGCTTGGGAATCCACATTCCTCGTGCAATTCCTTTTTGACTTGGTGTTCCAAAAGATTTAAGTGTATCAAGATCTTCAATAAGAAAAGACAAACAAGGGTTTAAAGGTAACACTTTGCTTAAGGACTTAAAAAAAAAGTTATACTGAGGTTTGGAAAGAGACATGAGGGATTTGATTTTCCAAATTGCTGTTTGTAGGTTGGATGTGGTCTTGAAGCAGAGACAGCTCTTAGCCTTTCCATTTCTTACTCAGAGGTCCTGCTGTATCTGAATCTTTCACCATGCAGGATCCATTAAATACACCACTCATAGAGGCATCAGTTCAACTGCATGGCTTTTTGTATTTTCTCCTATATTCCTTAATCTTTGTTTTTCCATTAGAGGGAAGCATCTTTTCTCAAAAGTTTCACCTTATGCAAAGCATTAGGTGAAAAAAAAGAGGAAATTTCAGGAACTCTGAACAGTTGCATCTTCATTTAAGTCACACCTTGGCTGTGACCCTGAGTTCGTCCAAGCAAAGTAAACCTCTACATGTCAGCAGAGGTTTTTAGTGTAGTCCAGCCTTGAAAGTCTCTTGGCTGTTGTAGCTTTTTGACTTGTGTGACTGGAGTCACACTGGCCTTTCATTCCACTTTGTTTTATACCCCAAAAAATCTGCACATAACAGGCTAGTTCATTAATATGGTATTTTAGTTTTTGAGACCTGTTTGGAGACACATTTAAACTAAGAAGCCAGATAATTCTTGCTATGTATTGATAAACAAGCGCTAATCCCATAGTGCAGATGAAACAACACTGTGTGGTTGCCTAACAAAAAAGGCAAAGAATTTTAGGACTGATCATCTAATCCATCTATTCACTGAGGCAGCTCAGTGACCTAAATCAGTTTGTGGTTGCACTTTGCCCCTTAAGATGAGAAATTCTGCTCTGAACAGGACCAGTCACTGCAGTGGTGTCTCATGTCTGGGTAATGGGGGAGGTTTAGCGGCTGAACTGCACAAAGAATTTCTTTTGCACCTGTGTTTGCACTTGTATTTCCTACCAAGGCTGGTGCCAACCATTTCACCATTTTAATTTACTTTTTATAATTTTAAAACATGTAAATACCTGAATGTATAAACCACGATATTTACCTTAATGTTTCCAGAAAATTTTTAGCATCTTAATAAAACCAGATCTCAGAAGAGAGTTTTGATACCACTTAAAGCATGAGGAGAAATACAATATTAATGGCTAGGATAGGTGAAATAGGTAAGTTGGATGAGGTGATCATCCTCTAACAGGCCTTTAGGTAAGCAGGCATGTATTTCCTAGTGATTAGAAGAATATTGGTAAGTAGCCTGAAAATGTAAGGCTATTTCACTTATTCTTGTATTTAATTTTAAATACTATCTAGTAACAATAGGCTCTTTTTTGTTCCCCTTTACTGTTCTTCAGGGATTTATCTGAAAGTTGTCTGTATTTTTTTATATGTTTAAAATACTCTTGGGAAATCAAAATTCCAAACAAACGAGCCAGATGTTGGTATTTTGACTGAATCAAAGTGTGTAGGAATGTTTCTAATCCACTGAAATACTTACCAAGGCTTCTGTAATGTGACTGGCAGATAATCTGTGCATCTGTCATTGTTAGATTTCCATTTCATCTAAACCTACAAGGTGATGTAATAGAACTTGAAAGCATTTTGTACCTTGCAGTATCAAGGAGATTTATTCACAGTAAGCTATGGCAGAGACAGGAAACTTAGAAAGCAAACAATGCAGGTAAAGTAAATGTTAGGTTTGCTGTTCAATTTTGTCAAATCAGCCACTAAAGTCTGCTGTTAAAGCAAATGCTACATAGATCTTGCAGGAATTTGGTATGGAAAAAGAGTAACTCACTGAACGAAAGGCACATCTTGTAGGTTGAACTTTGCATTGGTTGGTGCCTAAGGTATAGGGAAGCCACCAGTCAATGTAAGTAAAAGTAATGATTCTAAAAGAATCAGGGAATGCTTTCTAGAAAGTTGCTGTGATTTGTAAGAATATGTAAGAATATTTGTAAGAATATATGCTTAAATAAATAAACATAAAAACAATTAAATAGTCAATAATGTTAATTCTTATAATCTTGACAGATCAGTTCTATAATAAGAGTCCACTGGATTTTTTAATTCCTCATTGTAAATTAGTGCCTATGAACACTTTGCTCATCTTATGTTTTCATACTGCTTTGTCTAGTTAGATTTATGTAGGTAACAAAAAAGAAAAAGAAAAGAAAACATTAAAAAAACTTAAATATATGTTAGGAAAATTGCAGCTACGTTCAAGAAAATTACTGCAGCTAATTAATTTCAACTATATATATTTTTAACATAAATACTGCAGAATCTTCTCTCCTGCTAACTCTTTGTTTTATTTCATCTGTCAGTGAGAAGAAGAAAGAGAAAGAGCGTGAAGAACTGTGGAAAAAACTGGAGGATTTGGAATTAAAGAGAGGTCTTAGACGTGATGGAATAATTCCAACTTAACAAAAAAACAAAACAGCATTATTAACCTGTGGAGTCACACATTTATGTAGTAGAAGATGGAGCAACAGTTTTCTGTATTGTGCAACTTTACAGTAGATTTCACATTTGTTTCATTATTACAACAGCACTGTATATACCTGTCTCTAAGTAAAGGAAAAAAATAAGGACTTTAATCCAAAGTTTGGACAACAGATGGACTTCTCAGAACTTTGCAAACATAATCATTGTTTTAACCCTTCTTTAAAACCAGTCTTCAAAGATCTGTTGATGAAAATTGCAATGTCAGATTCCATTGTCAGGACCTGTTCCTTATTTATCGTTAGCAGAGAGTATAATACAACTTTCAAATGTGAACAATCTTAAAATTTAGCTTGTCTTTCTGCTAAACTGTTACGTGTATTTATAGTAAAAGAGAAAAAAGACTGTCATTTCCTTATGAGTTTGTGTAACATCCTCCTTCTCTGGATAACTTTACTGTAATTTGACTTTCTTTTCCTTTTGCACATCTTCATAAGTTGAATGTCCATTCGGATCAGGGCCATGAAAAACATTGGTCCTGAATAAAAGTTTTGTTTACTGGTGTGAGCATTTTTTTAGTACCAGGCTGTCTCTGGTGCTTTCTTAATTTGAACATTAGGAGTTAAAAAACAAGTAGGTGATAAACATAGTAGGAAAAGGAGCTTTGGATTCATGCACCTATTTATTGCAAATCCAAATTAGTGTCCACAATCCTTGGAAAAAAAATGGGCAATGGTAACACCCTGGACTTCAATACCTAACCAGTATTAGTGATGCAGCATTGGACACACATACCAGAGTTGGTTTAGAAACACTAATTGCTAAATTATTACAGTATGTTCTTATTGGACCATTTAGAAAGAATAAAGACACATGCTAAAACACACGAGTGTGAAATTGATCTCCAGTGGTCATGGATCTAATTGGAAATTGAGTTGAGATAGCAGTTTGGACAGTTTGGAGTTGTTGCCTTACTTTTTAATATGTATTTATAAAGTGTTCCAGCAAAAGAGGATGTAGCCTCTAAGAAACATACTCTAGTGTTTTTGTGGTTCTAGTACTATTACTCATCACAGTACCAGCCCTATGGTCTTAGCTGGAAAGGATTCTGGATAATATACTTCTGCATTCTCATCTGGATGCTCATTCCTAACTACTGTATTTGTTACCAAAAGTGGTTCTACAAATGCTACTGAAAAAAAAATTCTGGAAATCCTAATGTTCTGAGTATTAATAATAAAGTTTAAAATGCTTTTATATCAAAGGTGCATTGTGACCAAATTGTTTAAAACAAAAGAGAAAAAAAATACAAAAACAAGAGGGCTGTATTATAAGTATACATTATTGGCTATCTGCTTTGTATTTGAAAGTGGAATCTTACATCTTTGGTAGGTAAAATGCTGATAAGACTTATGTACAGTATATATTTAGCTAATGCAGTTGCATTATTCTATACCGGAAGGTATGTGTTTCAGGATTTTTCTCCAGGATGCTTTTGAACTGTTATAGGCATATGACAACAGTGAATTGATAATCCTAAACCATCAATCCAGCAGTATTTACAGTATAAAAATGAATTGGTGTTCATGAGTCTTTGTGATAGTTGCAAACATGAATTTATGACCTGTTGCCATTGATAGAAATACAGTATAAATACAAGCTTGTATATTTTTCTTCCTACCATTTAAATATACAGTAGAATTTGAAGTTTTCTTGTTTTCAGGCACGGAAAAGAGGTAAAAAAGAATTCCCTCCTAGACTACTGACTGTTTCAGGATTATCAGGTCACAGTTTGTACTCCTGGGTCTGCACACACAACTGTTGTAAACTCAAGGTTTTGTAAGAGCTTGACACTGTTAATTCTGGAAAAAAAAATAAGGTGGAACTAGTTATATGCAACACCAAACACAACATGATTTTATGGGATTAATATGAGCTTCTTTTAAGAACATTGACTGGGACGCAATGTAAATTAGGCAGTTACTGTCATAGTTGAAACATTTTATTTTAAAGTGCTGAAGCAAAGGTGCAAGCTGAAATACTGAAGATTAAATAAATTTATAACAAATCATGTCCCTTAGCCCATTGATTTTGACAGTCTTTTATTTCTGTTATCAACAAAAAGAAAATACTGGCTAGTGTGATTTCTGTGTGAAATGATCATTTCACCTTACAAGAGGATGGACTCAAACTCATGCTCAAAGACTTACGTTCCATTGTCAAAAACTGAGAAAGAATGGAGGAATAAAACTTCATGTTTTTCACCTGGTGGAGTAAACCACAGCAATGTGAAATTAGAAAAAGCACCTTGTCCTGTACTTAGAGCTTAGGTGAGTGTTGTTTGTTCATAACTGTTTTTGGTTTTGCCATGTCATTCTGCTATTGATCACCACAACTGACGAGAACCCGGTGGGTTGCAATATTTCGTTACCTCTGCCACGGGGACAGTGGGGAGTGTCTGAGGTTCATAGCTGATTTATCACTTCTGAGAAGGAACGTTCCTTTAAAGAGGAGGAGGAGGCGATGTGCTGTCTGAAGTCACTTGACTCTAAAGGCTGGCTGATGCACCTGAAGAAGCACTTGCTGCCGGGATGTGTGCCGCAGTGCCAGCGCCATGCCAGCCCCGCATGGAGCTGCAGGAGGAGGAAGAGGAAGGCAGCCCGTGGGCCCAGGCGTGATCAGTGCGTCATAAATACGCTTTTGTTTGCTCCTTGAGTTCCACAAACCACCTTTATTTGTGTCAGTGTTGGTCTCGACTGCTCGTCCGGCAGGCATTGGGGTGTCCTGGATGTCCTGGGCCATATTGGTCTCAGGGGGAAGGGGTGAGTGCTGTCTGCTCACAGGAAAGAGCTGCGAGGGCATTGGGTCATGGGGGTGTAACAACTGTACCAGTAAAGTTCCTCTCATACACTCTGAATTGACCACACGTTGCTTTCTTCATCTTGCACGTCTCCCTTACTGTTTTCCTTTCGTTGCTTTCGAGTGTTTTTTGTCTCTCTTCCAAAGGCTGGAATGCTTTAAATGAAAGTATTCTTAATGCCATTGGAGCGTTCGCTAGCAGGGTTAGAGTAAATTTAATCTTGGTTTTGTTAGCATAAGTAAAAGGGTTTAATTTATTTTTTTATCTGTTTTCATATATGGAAAAATTGAGGGTGTTGGAGCCAAGAATTGCTTGAGTAAGAAATGCAGCAGCTGTACTTACATTTATATGTGTGTAAGTACAGCCTTAGGCTCTCTCACTCGATGGAAAAGAAAATATATTAGGAGCTCTAAAAAGCTCTTTATTGTTTTGTGAGGAGCAGGAAAGATGAGATTCTTCTCCCTCCAAGTAAAACTGACATAATTTGTTTTCAAAGACAGAACTAAAAGCAAAGATGCCCTTTTCTCTTAATTGTGTGACACCACTCTCCCAAAGCAGTTGCCCTGAAAGAAAACAAAGGTGGTGATGCTCAAGATTGAAGAATGTTTTTATTTATATGTGGCTTTTTTATTTGGCTCACATCCTTCCCTTAGCAGCTCTGGAGTGAGCCATGAATTAGTTTTTCCTAGTTGGTATGTGCAGCAGATTTTATGTAGCCCAGTTTTCCATTTTGAGCTCTGTGAAACAGCATCTTGAAAGAGAATGGAACTAATTTCGATTGAAAACTTTTATCCAAGTGTTGCTTCCCATCCACAGAAGCGTGCGCTTTTATCACGACCTCTCTGAGTAAGAGTTTTTGTTACTTGGATCAACTGCTGTAAATATGTTGTATTCATAACCTCATGGAGCCATGAGGAGCTCTCAAATATAAATAGTACTGATACATTTCTTCTTCTTGTCCTATTTTTGATTGTAGTGTAGCGAATGACCTGTCATGCTTTTTGTTTCAAGGTTAGCATTAGGTTCATAGATCTTAATATTTTAGCATTTCATTGTTTAAGCAGGAGAGGGCAGCAAAAGTTCATTTTTCCCCATAGGAATGCTCTGGTCCCATTACTGTTTTTAAACTTAGATGCATCTAACTGTCTCTGGGTAGGGGGGAAAAGTGAAACATTTTTTATATATATTAAAAGGTGCATATGAAAATACATAGACTGGTCCAACCAGACTGTGAAAATGTCTTCTACTCTACATCCAAGTAATAATAAAAATATCTTCCACCTCTGGATAAAGTACAAGCAGGTCTTAAGCTCTTGGATTCAAATGTCATTCTTTGGAAACAGTTTACTTTCCTAAAATGGTATAAAAAAAACTCAATGGTGCTCCCAGCTAAAAATGTGTAATCTTCCTCTTTTGCACATGCTCAAGAGGCTCTGTACTGTGGGTGCATCTAAATAAAGAAGCAATGAAGTGTTTTCCAGGTGCTTGGCTTTTTTTTCCACCTTCTCCCATCTAAACTTCATGAGCCTTTTCAACAGTGAACTTCCAGCAGATATCCATTTGCATATATTAAATGTAAGAACACTTGTCTGGAGAAAAAAAATAGAAAAAAATGAGGTGGTAATTTAAATTTCAGCCAGAATTACCATTGTAAATACTTGGTTTTCATTAAGTTAATTTTTTTAAGGTCCTCTGGTGATGGTGAGTATCCTTATACCTCACATACCTTCCCCTGTGAGGGAGGTCAAGAGCAGTGGATGCAGAAAAGAGGCATTAAAGCCACACAACGTTCTTTAGGAATCCTCTGAGCCTTCCACTTTGCAGCTGGTGAAGGAATTTGGTTTTTTATGGCATCATTCTACTGTTTCAATCCTTGTGCTGTTCTGCCTCACAGTTTGGAGGTGAAGGGAAAGGCTGGAGATGGTCAAGTACATGGGGGAAACCCTCTGGAGAGAGCCATGGGTAGAGGCTGGAAAGGGGCACTGCAGGTGAAGCAGTGTAGGAGATCTGGTTGCTTCAATAAAACGAGAAAATATTTATTCAACATCTGATTTTTAAATGCTGTGTTTTTTATATGAATTATTCCAATAGTCTAATCCTTAATTATTTCCATTTTTTTCCAACTTAAATTTTCAGCAGTTGGATCTTGCCTGTCTTTGTTAGAAGAGCTCATTATCACAAATCTCTTTAAATACTTGTGAGACAATATTCAGATCGCTTAACAACTTCACGTCTCTCTACTTTCTTATTGCCAGGCAAGTATTTTCTAAAGGAGTTTAAAAAAAAAAAAGAGAACATGCAGTAAGTTGGCCTCCAGGGTAGGATTTGTCTTCTTGCAAGTTGGAAATCAACCTTTACAGGATTGGAATTAATAACTTGAAGTAGTTTCCTACTTTTGGTAATGATAATTGCTTTGCTAGTTTTTCATCTTGGTCTTCTCAGGGATGTTTTGGTTTCTCATGGAGCAGCAGAATGTCTGCTTTACTTTGCATGAAGTTTGGACCCCAGATCACAAGGGTGTAGCCTACAAAAGTAGTTTTGGGTGCAGGTAAAGGTTGTTCCCAAGGCTGTATTAATTAGGGTTTCAATGTACAGTGAAGGAATAGCTCAGGAGTTAAACTGGAAATCAATGCAAGATCTCACATGATCTATGGTTTTAAAGATAAAACACTGATGCTGAAGCAAATATCCTGAATTTGTTATTAAATACCTTGAAAGCAGGTGTACTAACCCACTGTGAGCAGTCACCACAGGCTTTTCTGGAGGTTTCCATGACTTGAAAAATGGTCACCCAGAAACTTGGATCTTGCACTATTTTTATGTTTGTTTTTGTTTCCCACCCTGTTCATTTTGTCTATTCAGTATTATTCCCCCTTGAAATCACTGAAGGTGTGAGAACTTGGGAAGAACAGAAAGCTTGTGATGCATTTAAAGAAATGTCTACTTTTTATACATTTTTCACACTTGGATACACACTTGAAAGTGTCTGGGGACTTGGCATTATCCCTGAATCCGGGAAGGGCTTCCAAAAGGAGAATGAGAAAGGAATATTCTGTACACCACCTGAATCTTGTCAAAAATCTCACTTTGCAAGCTTTCCTTATGCAAAAAGGAAAGGAAGAGGCAGAGGCAGAGGAAGCAGTGACCCCGCAGGGAATCCTCCTGGAAGCCCCTGGCCAGCAGAGCACTCTGGGGCACAATGGCTCTGACAGCCAGGAAGGAAAGACCTTGTGTTTGTGTGAGGATTTGTGCAGCTCTCCAGCAGGAAAGGCAGAGGTTACCTGCAAACCTTCTGTGAATGGAGCAGCCTTGGGTCAGGTTTGAATTATCACCTTTTGAACCTTCAGCACACCTGGTTGAGCTGTGTGAGCGAACTGGACAAATGATCAGCTCAGTTTTAGGTTTTAACGTTAATTCTGCCAAGTGTACTGAGTAGGATTACAGCTTATGCTTATCTGCCCTGCTTTTTAAGATATTTGGCAATGTATATGATGTCCATGAATGGAAAATTGCTGTACATTTAACTGTCTCCAATCAACATGGGCACCTGCATTATATAATCTACCATTTCAGGCATCTTGTAGGCACCAGGCTCAAGGCTGCAGGTGACAGATCTTGGAGTAAACTGCAACTTGGCAAAGGACACTCTGGATTTCTGGAGCAAGGAAATGTGGAATTCAGACAGTGGTAATTAGTTTGTTAGTACACAGACTGTTTCACAAGGACAAGGGGATATTATTGCTATTTGCTCTCCATGACACTCATCAGACAATCATTGTCACGGTTAGTGGTTATGCACATTTCAAACATCAGTTCTGGCCAGAGAAAAATGACTCAGGGATACAAAGGAAAGAACATTTCCTATTGAAGTATTCCCAGCCCCTCTTTCTCCTGTGCTGCAGCTCCTGCACTGATTCTCTGCAAACACAAATGGGAGGACTTGTCATGGGCTGAAGTTAAGCAAAATGTGCTGTTCTAGTGAAGGTTGTCACAAGGGGAGAATAACTATAAACTGGGGGCATTTCAGCCTTTTCCAAACAAATGCCTTTCCACGTGGTGAGCTAAAGAGCTGGGATGTTCTTAGAGGTTCTTCCACCAGACCAGGTTGCTCCAAGCACTGTCCAGCCTGGCCTGGAACACTCCCAGGGATGAGGCATCCACAGCTTCTCTGGGCAACCTGTGCCAGTGCCTCAGCACCCTCACAATAAAGAATTTCTTCCTAATATCCCATCTAACTCTGCCCTCTGTCAGTTTGAAGCCATTTCCCCTTGTCCTCTCACTACACACCATTGTAAAAAGTCCCTCTCTGATCAATATCTGCAAAAATCCAAAGCTCACGAGCTGCACAAGCCTTTTGCATTCTTCTGCTGGTACTTTGGACAGGCCAAGCACGTGCAAGAATTCTTGCTTGCTTGTAGATTTTTTGTCTGAATTTGGGAGAGCAGAGGTAGCTGCTTGTCCCATGGAATTTTGGTCCCTCAACGTTCAACATTTTCAGCTTCCTTTTTCCCCTGAACTTTTCATCTGGTTTGTTGCAGAGGGTGTGTGTTTGTGACTTTCTCTGCAGTTCGAATGCACTTCAGTAACAAAGATCCCCCTGGTTTACATCAAGTGCTTCAGACTTGACCAGGTGCAAAGAACACTCTCCCAGCAGCTATCAGGTGTGCCAGACTGTACCCTTTACATATGATTTTAGTGCCTAGGAAAAGAGATTAACTAAATTAGACTCTTAAAATACACACACACACACACACACAACACACATAGTTTTTCCTCTCCCTGTCCAATCAACTATGATTTATATCACTGATAAATCCACCATCATTAAACTGCTTCTCATTTCCTATTCTAGTTTACCAAACCCCTCTCAAATTGTTGACAATGATGTGTATGCTGTGTATAACTTTATGGAACAATATCCAATCTATTACTGGGATTTGAAATCTAATAATTAAATTTACATGCTTGAATTAATTGTCTAGGAAAACAGAATCTATAAATAAACCATTTAATCTCATACTGGCTTTTTTTTTTAAATTTGGGTGCCAATTAGTCACTGATGTAGAATATCCTGTTTTGATTGCATTGTCATTGCAGCAGGGAGTGTAGGCATGGAATCCAGATCTTGCAGCAATAAATAAAACTTGATTTCTAATACTTAAGCTGTTGCTTCAACATAAGCTTGATTTCATGGGATTGCTGTTGGGTCAACCTTCATTCACTGTGGCAGGACAGCTCAAGGCAGAAATGAGTTCAGTTTTACATCCCAGTGCTTTATTGACCAGAAACAGAAAAATCAGACAACAGGAAAGCCTTTCTATCACAACAGTCTTTTTCAGTAGCCAGGGTGGGCAAAATACAGGTAAGGCTTAGGAGCAGATAAGGCTTAGCTTGCTGTGGAAATACTGGTAGTCAGTTAAACTTCTGTGACCTTCCTTCCACACTGCTTTGTCTCCTTCTGTGCTGCCTGACTTGGCAGCAGATGAACTCCCTAAAACACATCTTTAAAATATATTTTCCTTTACCATAACCTTGAATTGTTTTCCATGTGTTCACATTCTGTCATTCCCATCCATTATCCTCATCAATCTGTTCGTGCTAATACATTTTCCAAGCAGCATCTCACCTTCTGGAAGTGTCTCTCTCCAGAGCTGGGGCTGTTGTCTTTTTGCCCTCAAAATGAGGACTGAGAAGGTGAGAGAAGGAGGAGGAGAAGGTTTTCTGGTATCCCTGTGGCAGTGGGATGGGAACGTGAGCCATGCAAGGAGGACATCCCTGCTCTGTCCGTGGTTCCTCCCTTCCCTGGGGACAGAGGGCTGTGGGGTAATCCTCACCCACTCTCCACTGGATACCCAGTCCTGAGGTTTTCACATCCCACAGTACTTCCCTTCCCAAAGAATCAGATGCCTGGAGGGGAGGATATGTAGAAAAAAGGGTCTATGTTAGTCCAGGACAGAGTTTGTCCCTCTGCAGAAGGGGATTTTGTTTAAATCGGAAAGATAAATCAGAGCTTTTTCTATCCATGGCTAAGGTTTGTGGTTTTTAAAAAGAATATTGTATTATTTGTACCATGACTACACTCACATGAGCTTGAATGATGGAGATCTTGCCTTTTCCAAGTACAGAAACACAATGAGACAGATTAAGTACAGCTCTTCTGTAAACTGCAGGACTTAATTCTCTTCCTGCCAGAGTCAATGATGGAAGTCCTGTTGCTGTCACCAAAAGTAAAATAAAGATCTGTGAGGAGATTGGACAAATCTGCTGTGTCTATATGGGGAACTGCTCAGGACTAGCAGGGGTGATGTGGACTCATTTCCTCTTCCTGCAGTAAATTGATCCTATTAATATCATCCACTATTGTGTGTACATTATCTGCCTGACCCCTAGAAAGCTTTCATGGGTATGAGCTGCAGAGGGAATGTCTGATTCCAGTCTGCTTCCTGCCTGTTTTACAAGGACACAACCATCAGCTCCAGGGAGAAACTGAATAAATCTCTGCTGCATTGTGATCAGTACCTGAGCATTCAGGTAAACACTTCAGCACACACAGTGAGCCCCAGCCCTGGGATGTTAATTAAGGCAGTGTTTCTGAGGCTGTCTAGACACAATGTCTGCCTACAAAAGAATTTGGTTATGAACAGGGCAGCATTGTTCAAAAGATGTTATTCTGCTACTGGGCAATTGTAAAAGATTTTTTTTTTTTGCTTTCAGGAGCAAGGAACTGCTCTTTCCTGGTGCAGTTGTCATTTCATCAGCAGTGTTACTAAACCTTTTCTCTGACACTCTCCATTATTATTAATTACCTAAAACATGCTGTTTTGAGAAAAAAACTGCTGACCTATTCTTTGATGTGAGAAAAAAATGGAAATTAAGTAGTGTAACTTCACTTGCTTTGTTTGGAGAATACCAAATGCATCCAGGAGAGGTATTTTGTGTGGACTGCACTAAATGTCACTGTGATGCTGAGAAACAAGGTGTGTACTATCAGTTTTGGCACCCTGTAATGGAAATGGACCAGCACCTTGTAGACTGTGGAAAAAGAGAGCTTGCATGGAGAATGCTGCTCTGACCCAGACTTGAAAGGAGAGGGGACATTGGGGAAAAATGTGGGTTTGGAAGGAAGTTTTATAGCTGGAGGTGCTACAGTGAGGTGAAAAGACCAGTCAAAATCTGTTCAAACATTTATCTGCCTTGAAAGATGATCGAGTGTTTAAGGAATTAGGGAGACAAGGCATTTTTGAACATGTCAAATGTGTCTCTGTCCAGGAAAACACTTTACTCCTATTGCCCAGAGTATCAGCACAGAGCTGTCTCAGCCATGCCAGTCAAAGGCTCAGTCTGGATCTCTTGCTCTGACTGCCTGGGGGTGCTGGGCAGCACTGGCTGAACATGAGCCAGGTGTGCCCAGGTGGCCAAAAAGGCCAATGGCACCTGGCTGGAGCAGGAACAGTGTGGCCAGCAGGAGCAGGGCAGTGACTGTCCCTTGTGCTGGGCACTGCTGAGGCCACATCTCAAATCCTGGGGTCAGTTTTGGGTCTCTCATGACAAGAAAGACATTGAGGGGCTGGAGTGTGTGAGAAAGGAACAGAGCTGGGGAAGGTCTGGAGCACAAGTCTGATAAGGAGCAGCTGAGGGAGCTGCAGGGGACTCAGCCTGGAGAAAAAGAGGCTCAGGGGAGACCTTGCTCTCCACAACTCCCTGGCAGGAGGATGCAGCCAGGTGGGAGTCAGGCTCTATTCCCAACTAACCAGCAACAGGACAAGAGAAAACTGCCTCAAGTTGAGCCAGAGGACATTGAGATTGGATGTTAGGAAAAATGTCTTCACCAAAAGCATGGTCAAGCCCTGGCAGAGGCTTCTCAGGGAAATGAAATCACCATTCCTGGAGGTATTTAGAAGATACATAGATGTGGCACCTGGGGACATGGGTTAGTGGCAGTGCCAGGTTGGACTCAGTGATCTTAAAAGTATTTTACAACATAATGATGTTGGAAAATCATTCCATGATTAATGATTCTGTGGTTTTACCTGTCCTTGTACATGACTATTTTCAGCTGACCTCTGTGAGGGGTTTAGAGAAGTTGTCCTTCTCAGTGTTGAGGACAGGGTAATAGAAGGAGAGGGGAGCTGCACTTAGTGCCTCCAGTCATTCCCTATTTGCATGTGCAGAACAGGTTTGGCAAAGGAGAGATTCTGAATAACACCATGTCTGGATGAAATGCCCTGAGCCTTTTTAAACATGAATGAAAATCCAGGGTCCAATGGCTTGGGTGATAAAAACCCCTTGACAATGATGACAAGAAGACCAGAGCTAAAAGCAGATTCCTTGGCTATGGTTTGAAGTTCCCACTTTCCTGTGACATGGAGAATCCTTCCAATTCCAGAGCTTCCCTGGGGTCAGGCAAAGTCTGTGTTGCTCATCCTGCAGCCACTGTCTGTTTCTAATGTATTAATCAGAAAGTTTGGAAAACCCTTGCCTGGACACTGAGCATGCACTCAAACAACAGAAATGGGGGAAGAGAACAGATTAGCCAATTTTAATCTGTCTGTCAACACTGTGGCTCCTTGGATTAAAGAAAAAATGAGGTGATTTCTCAGTTGAAAAAGGCTGTGCAACTGTGCTGTCCAGAGCTGTCACTGGTACTGATCTCTTTGGAGACACATGGTAGTTCCACCAGAGCTCTCCACACTGGGCAGGGAATGTCACCCACAGCAGGAACATCAGTAAATGTTGGGCTGTGGCCCTGAAGTTTGTTCTGTGCCTTTTTGGCACCCTGTGGCCAATCTCTGTGAGAAAGGTTTTCTGAAGGGAGTACAGAGCAGCAGTTTTCCCCTTTCAGTGTCAGTGGAGATTTGGCCCTTGCTAACCCTTGTAAATTGAACCTACAGTGCTTGTTGCTCCTGGGTGATGCTGAAGTGCTCAGAAACAGGAGCCTGCAGGACAACTGATCCCTGATGCTAATTAAAGAGGCAAACTTTAAATGTAATTTTCTAGCCTTATGTTTCAAGTCAAACCCAACATTTTATTATCTTTCCAGTTTAATCTCTGAGTCATTTGCAATACGTTTTCCTTACAAAGCACCATCTGTGCATTGTATTCTTTACATGTCCAAGAAGTTCAGAGTCTTTTAGTACTTTGAGTCGAGTGGGAATCCCTGGGGTACAGTTTGGCACACACCTCTGCAAACATACCTTTTAGTCATTTCACTGCTGGGTTAAAACTTAAATGGATGACCAAGGATTTAAGCAGCTGGATTTCAACATCCATTTGCCACATGCCAGCTGCAAGCAAAGCAAGAAATTATTATACTCAGCTGTGATTTACATATTTGACCTTTGAACATCAGAGGATATAGCTGACATTGTTGGAATCAAACATTGTATGAAGCTCTGTGAAACATGAGACTTGTCTTGTTAGACTGTCCAATCTTTATAAATTAATGTCTGGCTCAAAAGTGTCTTTAAATGACAAAAGTGTTTTGTTTTAATCAGGATTTATCTGTCTAAGCTAATTAAAGCAGACATAGCTTACAAAGACTGCAGAACAGAAAGCATGCTTGAAGCAAGGCAGAGGTGTGTAGCATTAGCACCATTAAATTTAATTTGTGGTTCTCTTCCAGTTAATCTTTATTGATTAATCCATACACAGGAGAGTGCAGGCTCTGACCTGAACTTTCAGCTCAGGTACAAAATCATTATACTGATATCAGAATTTGTAAATAAGCTGTAAACTATAACAAGTGATGTTAATTAGGGAGAAATCCTTCCCTGAGAGGGTGGTGAGCCAGTCAGTGTGATGTGCCTGAGGCAGTGATGCTCAGAGGTGAAATATGGATCTTTGTTATCTCTCACTCCTCTTGTCTTCATCCCCTGGTGATTCTTCAGTTGCTGATAAGTTGGTGACCCAAGAGAGAAACCTGGCCACCCTCTGGTACCTCAGCTGTCTCTGGATGGTGGTGGGGTTTGTTCCTGGCCTGATGGAACCTATTTCTCTTTATGGCCTCTGTGAGCCCAGCTGGTCCCATGACATGGGATGACTCTGCACCCACAAGAAACTTGTTAAAAGCAGTGGGAACAGGGTGAAGAACTTAAACTGGAAATAGTCTGGGGACTCAAAGTGTTGACTGAGATCCACATTTCCCCAGAGGGTAAAAAGAGTTCAGGCTGGAAGATTAGGTTCTGTCTGCTGCTGAAACTTCTTGCCTGTTACTGTCTGGGTCTCTGCTGTGCTGAGGCTTGACTTGGCCAAGTGCCTCTCTGGGGTTTGGGACTCTCATTAGGTCTGTTTTTCTGGCTGGATTTTGATTAGTTCAATAGTTCTATGGGTTTATTCTAACAGGATTCACAGGAAGAGACAGAGGCTTTGATTCAGGAGGCCTAATTTCCAGTTTTGTCTAATTTGTAAACTTCACTCACCACGAAGGCAAGGTTAAAAATGGAGCATTAGCACTGGGGGAGAAGTGAGTTGAGACAAGGTGTCTGTTTTCCAGTGCACTGGGCATGAATAGTAGGGAAATTATTGAATTAAGGTAATCTTTGGACTTCTGTAGTTTTGATTAAGAAGATTCAAATTCTGAGCCCAAAGGAGCTGTGTCATTGCTCAACAGTCTGTCCTAAAAGAGTAAAATGTCTTTTCAGAAAAGACTATTAGAGGAAAACTAAGGAATGCAGAAGTGATTTGAGCTAAAGTGCTTATTGTCAACCACATAAAATTTGCATAGCATCTGTATTTATTAGAAAATCTTTCCCACATTGCAATGAACTCAGATCGGATCTCCTGGCGATTCCCTGGTGCACAATTAGAGAGCTCAGTTCTCACTCACATCAATATTCAGCCAATTCCATTGGATTTGAATCCTTGAATTCAAATTCTGGGCTGAATGTGATCAGCATCATCACATTAGAGGGACAGTTTAATAGGCAAGAGAATGTGGCTGTGGTGGATGACAACGTGAAGGTGCTCACCCTTCCAGAGTGCCTGTGAAAAATGAGAATATTACCAACAGTGTGGAGAAATGGTGTTGGATTGCTTCTTAACAGGGGCTGTGCCTGACAAAGGCACTTTTGCAGAGCAAGGATATGGTAGCCTTAAAAATGAGTCTCCTTACTTTCCTAAGCAGTAGGACAAAGGAGTTCCACAGCCTGGGCTTGGTGTTGTACCTTTACTCTCCTCCTCATCCATTTTGGATGTGTGTTTTTCTGTTTTCTCCTCTCCCACTGTATATATCACAACCCTCAAACCTTCAGGGAACTCCCCAGGAATGCTCCTGCTGCAGGTAAATTCTTCCTGCCAGTCAGTCTTTGAGAAATGTGTCTCCAGCAGTTCTTAACCTTTGCAGCATGTAACTTACTGCCACAGCAGAGCAGGACTCTGGAACCAATATTTGCACTCTTCAGATTGGGAGAGATATCAGACAAACTGGTCTGGCCTATCATATCTTTTATTTTAAATTTTGCTATCCTTTGCCATTAGGTCAGGATGAATTTTGTTGGAAGTTGTTCTTTTCTTGACCATGGAGAGTCTTTACTTCCTTTTGCCTTCATATTTTTTCCTTCTGATTTCTACTTGCAAAGCATTTTGCTCAAAGTTTAAGGTTGGAGAAATTAGCTTTTCTGAGGTACCCTGTATATAAATATTTTTTAAAATGAATTTTAGTAAATATATCCAAACTATAGTAGAGAGTTGTAGAGTAGTAGAGTTTGTCCATATGGTATCAAATCATGTTATGATGAGGTTCTGAACTGTACCTGCAGTTCTGCTATGGATTTATCTTTACTGGAATTACTTTTTTTGGGTGCAATACCTGTGTGCAAGAGATGCTCACTACCAACTTTCAGAATCTTTCAGCTCTTCTAGTGTCTGTAGGACCTTCATTAGTTCTCTTCTGGATTGAATCCATCACAGCTACAGGCCTTTTCTAGCAAATAGTGTTATCTCACCAGGATAGCTGTGCCCCAAGCAAACTGTGGATTAGCCTTTTTTGTTACTGTTAAGCTTCACCCTTGGACTTCATTTCCCAAGCCTGATGGGAAAGGAAGAGCAGAATAGTTCCTGACAGTTTCCTCATAACAGCCATGAAACAGCTGTGATATTGCTGCAGCCAGCACAGAGATTTGCACAGCATTTCAGCTCTGCTGGGCTGGATTTTCCAGGTGTGCTCACTGGGCTGGTCTGCCTCTCCTAACACAGGTACCCCACAAGCTGCAAGAAGTGCTGATCTCCTCTGTAAGATGTGCCATTCCCCTGAGCTCTGAGTGTGGTGGGATTTACTGCCACAGCAGCCTCAAGAAATCCTCTTTCCCCACTACATTCTTCTCCCTCTAAAGCTCATTCAGCCTCTGCCAGCTCGTGGTTTTAAGCCCAGGAAGTGAAATGAGCAGCAAGTCTTTCAGAGCAGAAGTGGCTTTGTGTGCCCAAGCCTTGCAGCAGGGCCTGGTGTCCCATTGTCAGCAGGGAGAGCCCAGTTTATCTCATTCCCACCCCAGAACACATTTCCTGGCTGCTGCTTTGTGCTCCCTGGGCTGGCACTTGGCAGGATTGCCAGCAGAGACTTTCGAGGAGCTTTACTTGCTGCCTTTGATTTTCATTTACAGATCAGCTGTGCCCTCTCAAGGTTAAACCTGCTTTGTCTGGCCCTTTACTAACCAACTCTTTGCATTCTTTGGAAATGTAGAAAATGACAGGAAAGTCACACTCCGAGGCAAACACACAGCAGCTGTGGGGATGGACTAAATAATCTGAATGTGCTTGTTTGAAATGCTGCTCTCAGGACATAAAGGTTATCTTTTTCTTCAAAACTACCAGCAAAGAGCAAACAACCTATTGAGACAAAGTCCAGTGTTAACTTGCATAGGGAAAAGTGATTCTGGTGCTGATTTTTTCAATGAGTTCACCAAATCACATCCAACATACATAGCTGTGTATCCTACCTGATAGTTTTGTGACTCACTGTGCTCTAAATTGAATCCTAACCTCTCTTGGATGCCAACTCCTGTGAATTTCACCAGCCAGCCTTGATTCCTCACCCATTTCTCCTTCTGTCTTTGGAACTTACACCCACCCTTCCAAGCCCCTCTCGTGTGCAGTGCATTAAACATCTCCTGCCCAGTCACTGTCTTTGCTTGCCTGAATGGTCAGCAGGTTTTTTGGGCTGCCACTGTCCCCCTGGCTCTCTGCAGTGCTTACTGTGTGCACCATTGCTATTTCCCTTGGTCTCTCTCATTAAATAGCTCATCTCAGCTCCTTTCTCATGACCAACCCAATCTGAAATCCTACTGCTATATTTATTAACTTCAAGGGGATAAACTCACAGAACAGTCAAGCAACAAAACCCTGCGTGGGAAAAAGCCAACACTCAGGCTTTTCACACAACACAATGCAAATCATTCAGGAATTGTGTTTGTCCCACAAACAGACAGGATTTTCTAAAGACAAAATAAGGGAGAGTCTGCAATTTCCCTTTTGTTTTACTTTAAGAGGCTGTTCAGTACAAATGGAGACGAGAGAACAGGATCTTAGTTAGCTTGAAATCACTGAAACCAAGCTGAATTACACAAAAACTTCAGCACCTGGTTTTTTAATCCATGGAAGAAGAGGGATCTGTCAAAGCTGGTTCATCTGCCATCTGGCCTGTATTTCCTGTACCTGCCTCTAATCTTGGGCTGATTTTTGTTGGCACAATTCCAGAATCAAATAAAGGGGACTTAAGCTCAGTATTTTCAGTTTTACAGGCTTTCCCCATAAGTCAGGAACTTTTAAACTGTGTATTTTGAAAAAATCCTTACAAGTTTATTTTCTAGCTTTATTTTTGGTCAGTGAAAATTACAGAAAAGTCATTTTAGGTTTATTTTAGTGGAAAGTTGCTGGTAGTTTTAGATGAGTGACAAGACTTTGGCTGATCCTCTTGACCTCCTGTGATCTCATTTGTCTTTGAATTTCCTGCTTTTCCCTATTGGTTTCAATGGGGGAAAAGGTGTGTAGGACACATCTGGTGATCTGATGGAGATATTTACTACACCTCCATTGAGTTTTCCTCCTCCAATATCTCATTTCATCATCCTTCTATTGAACCTGGAAGGTCCAAGTTTTCCCAGTGAGACTGGGAAAAAGAATGATTGAGAATACTGGGATGGATTTTTAACACCCCCTCCCTCCCAACTTCAGGACGGTTTTCAAATTTTTTTTTTTCTTTTTCTTTTTTTTTTTTTTTTTGTTTGTTTCTTTTCTCTGAAGAAAATTAATTTTTTAAAGTAGTTGTTTCCAATGTCATGATGGCAATGTGGCACTAAATGCCTGCTGCTTTTCTGTTTATCAGACAATCCTTTCCCTCTTTAACTTCTTCCAATCCCTTTTTCCTAATTTAGACAGAGAAGGCACATCCTGAGAGTAAATAACCACAGTTTTACATTCCAGCCTGTGTGGCTGCTCCAAGCTGAATAATGATACACAGCAAGTGCTCTGGGGTCCCCAGGGGTTTGAGCACAAGTGTGAGCTCTGCTGCTGCACCAAACGTGGGCTGCTAACCTTGGCAGGGAAACAAAGACCTCGAGCCATGGGTTATTCACCCTGAAAAAGGGAGAGCATCAATTTGATGTAGCTTGTGCAGTCCTGAATGGTTCAATATGGCATTTCCTCAATGCCCATTTGCTGTTTTCTGTAGCTCATAGTGCACAAAGCCTGAACACAACCCACCAGAGCTATATATTGGATATTTGATAGGTAAATTAACAAGTTCATAATAATCTCTGCTTCATATTTGATAAGATGCATATTCTGGACATCAACAGATGCTGGTTTTGTTGTTGTTTTTTTTGGTTTTTCCTCTACTCTTTTTTTCCCCTCTACTCCTTTTGTTTTTCCCTCTAAAATGTTGCAGCATGGATTTTATTTGAATCCAGGTTTCCTCTGAGTTTTCTGTTCTCAGGCTGTATTGCTGTGGCTCCCTCAGCATCATCCTGAGGGGTCCATAATCCCTGACACCTGCCCTGCCTTTTCCAGATTTTCCTGGCCACTGGAGCTGGGAAGTCACTATCCATCCATGGTGGACAGGAAGGGAGGTGACTCTCCCCAGGTCACTGTGTGAGTTATGGCTGCACTTCTCTCTCCCACTCATTTTTGATGAACTCACTGACCAGCAAGTTTTTCACAGAACCAAGATCCTCAGCTGCTCCCTGTCCTGTAAATAGCTGAAAATTGGGTTTGCATGGTGAAACCAGAGCACTTGATTTCTAAATTTCCTTTCCCAGTGGTGTTCACCTGTGTGTTGGCTGCCTGGCTCACTGAAAAAACACTTTCTTTCCCTGAAAGCTCACACCTCCTCCCCCCGTCTCTTGCCCTTGCTTGTACAGAGCAATCAAGTCAAAAAAGATCTGCAGTTGACAAAAACCCAGGCTTTTTTTTGGTGCAAATATCCAAAAAGGATATTTGGTAAGTAAATCCCTTGAGGATGTTTACTTAGGCTTGTTAATTAGAGGGGTAATGATAATTTCAGAGCCAACTTCCAATCCCTTCACACAGGTGTTGATATTCCATTGTGGAAAAGAAGATCCATTTTGCCCCAGTGCATGCTCATCATTTCACTCACCCAGATACTCCTTTTTTGATTAGGGCTGTTATGAAACAATAACCTGCAAAAACAATAATTCCCTTGAAGCTAATCACTGCTGGAAAGGGGAGCCTTGCTTTCCAGTCAATGACTTTGATGCCTTGGGTAGTTCAAGTGAGGATCTGCCTTGATTGACAAGACCCTTTCTATAAATTTGAGCAATTAGACATCCCAGTAGCAGCTGCTGGGGAGATCTACAGATCACAAAGCTGACAGAGATTGCAGTGCAGCTCTCCTGCTGCTCACTCTGACATCCTGAAACACCAACTGCAGCTTAAAACTGCAAAAGGGATTCTGACTGCAAGGAGTTAGGTGAGTGCCTGTGTGTGTTTGCTCCCTGTCATGGCTCTGGCTCATGAATAAAGCAGCAGGATTTGCTAAAGTGGCAAAGGATAAATGTTTGATTTGTTCTGAGGTTTGTCTGTTTTGCTGTCATATATCTTCTTTTAAAAATAAGGAATTTTGGCATTTTTTTTCCCCTGTTGAAGCTTACATATAAACACACTCTTTAATCACATGTAAGACTCTGGTGTATACATGGTGTATACATATGATGCAAACAGCATGTGCTGATCTAAAGCTCTGATTTAGCAAAATGAAATAATTTGGTTTAAAAGGAGCTCAGAGACTCAAGCATCAGCCAGGCAAAAGGCAGGCCCAGCTCACCTAATTTTGGTCTGTCCAGCTGAGCACAGACACCAGCACACACCAGGCTGTGCCCCCTGCACTTGCTGACTCTCAAAGTTAGGTGCCTAATCTGGGGTTTCTAAGATAGATATATTTGAATGCAGTGATAATATGTGAATTGTAAAATACACCTTGTGGCTGAGAGCTACTTTCCAGCTCTCTTTTTTTGACAGAGGAGGTGTTCCAGAGAAGTTGCTTGCTTTCCTTAGCGAGATAGAAGGTCAACAGCTATCAGAGGGTCTTGGTGGATGCTGAGATGCTCAGGTGTGAGGAGCTGAAGCTTCCTCTGGTCCCCTTAGCCATGTCCCCTGCTCTGACCAGCTCTGATCCCTGGCCTGGCAGCCTGGATTGGGTCTGAGCTGGCTGCAGGGCAGTGTGTGCTGCAGGGACAGCATTCCCCTCTGGCTGTGGCTCTGGGAGAGGAACAGCACCAGTCCAGGGCATGGGGTGTTGGTACTGACAACTCCAGTAACACTTTTGGGAGATGCTGGGATTGTAGCACGAATTCAGGGATGCTTGGCTCTGAACTCTGCAGCTATTGGCATTGTGAGAGCCCAGAGCAGCCCAAAAGGGGTGCTAGAAAGGCATATGCTGCAAAATAAATCTGCAGTATGGAGATTTCAGTGGGGCTGAGCACTGCCCAGTGACTTTCTCTCTCCCAGGCAACTCCTGCTGCTCGGCAGGGAAACACTTCGCACTGCTGCATTCTCTGATAGACCATTTCACTAAGATTTTCCACTTCTGGGAGTGAGTGACCACTCATTCCTCCATCTGCCCCTTTGCCTCAGGCTGAGTGAGGATGGGAAGTGTGTGTGAAGGGAGGAAGGGCAGACACTATCCCCACTCCACCTGACCCTATCCACCTGCACTTCTTGCCTGCTGGGCAGTGCTGGCTTTGTCAGGAATGGCTGACCCTGCTCTTCTGTCCCTTCTGCCCTCAGCATGAAGCTCCCCTCCATGATGCTGGCCACTCTCCTGCTCCTGCTGCTGCCCAGCTGCAGTGCAGCCACCACAGCCTCGGCCATCGACCTGCGGACGTTCGTGGGCTGTGCTGTGAGGGAATTCACCTTCCTGGCCAGGAAGCCTGGCTGCCGAGGGCTCAGGGTCACCACGGACGCCTGCTGGGGACGCTGTGAGACCTGGGAGGTGAGGGGTAGGGTTGGGGTACCCTGGGTCACCTGGGGACATCCCTGGCTGGTGTTTGCCCCCCAGGAAAAGCCCTCAAAAGAATCCCACCCCAGGGTCCTGCTCTGTGACCCTCTGGCCGCTGCTGCCAGCGTTTGCTGTTGGTTGTCCCCTCCCTCCCCATGGAAGCCATGTGATGATATTAATGAAGCACTTATGTAATACTCCTACTACGCAATCTGAAAGCCTCTTACAGCTTGAACACTTAAGGAGAGGAGGACTTTATTACTTCCCTTGAAAAAAAAAACCAAACTCCCTTGAGATTAAGATGGAGCTCCCGATTGATGGGTAATATATTTTGTTCCAAAAAGCAAATCCCAGAGATAATGTCTGTTTCTAATTTGGTGCAGTTTTAAGTTGCAGCCCTGTATAAACATGAAGTACTTAAGTTTTAGGGGTGTGCAGAGAAAAAGAAAGAGCAGAGGTACATCTGCACTCATGTGAGAGAACAATTTTCTGACTCTCCTTGCCTTTCTGCAACTGGAAGGCTCAAGAGGCCAATCTCATTTTCATTTATTTGGGAAGCCTCGAGTGGCTCAGGGGGGTTTTGTCCCCATGAAGACAAGGACTCTGTGTAAGTGACCAGAGGAGGAGCTGGGCTGTGTGTGCCACCTCTGACTCCCCTTCTTTATGACTTGGTGGGATGGGGGGAAAGGGGAGAATCTATCTGGCTGTGGGTTCAGCAGCTTCCAGAAGGCACCATGAAGTGTTTGGATGGAGCCTTTGTAAGAGGAATGGTGTCTGCACATCTTCTTGCTGAAATGCTGCATCTGTTCTCTCCCTTGCTGTCTTTCTTGGTTCCCAGGGAGAGCTCTTTGCACAGTACAGAGAGAAAGAAAGAAAGAAATCAAAATATCTCCTGGCTGAGTTACCTTATGCACTGGACTCCCACCCCTGTATGTGCTGCCCATTCCTGGAGTCTGTGGAAAATGGGTGTCCCTGTAGAGGAGAAACTGATTTTTCAGCAAAACCAATGCCACTGTAAAACCACAGGGCAGTGTGTGTTTCAAGGCTTCAGGCTCCCATCATCTCCTGATGGATGAGTTCTCTGGCCCAAGCTGTTTTTCCCAGGAGGAGCTGCAGATTTCTATGCTGGCTGCTGTGCCAAGAGCTTTCCCCACAGTGTATATCCATTGGGATTTGTGGGATGCTCAGCCTGACAGGGAAGACTGGTCTAAGTGAGAAAAAACCTCAGCTTTTGGCACCTGGATGCCCTTAGGTAGCTTGTGCACATGGAAGGGTTTCCAGCAGAATGTGTTTAGTGGAAAATCAATGCTTTTGGCAGCATTTGGTCCAAACACTCATATTCTGCTGAAAACCAGCTTTTGGGGTAATCTTTTGTCTTCCTTCGAGCAGGTTTTAATTGGAGCTTTATGCTTTAAACAAACTGAAACACATCCATGCACTCACTCCCCTCCATGGCAGGGCTCCAAGAGGCAAGTGTTGAAGGATGGAGCCTAAAAATCATTTCCACAGCCCCTTCCACCTGATCCAGTAGCTCCTCTGTTTACACCAAACCCCCCAGAGGAAACTGGGGCTCCAGATGTTTGTCTTTCTCCCTGCCTGAGTCATTTCCCCCCGCAGAAACCCATCCTGGAGCCTCCTTACATCGAGTCCCACCACCGCATCTGCACCTACAACGAGACCAGGATGGTGACGGTGAAGCTGCCCAGGTGTGCCCCTGGCGTGGATCCCTTCTACACCTACCCTGTGGCCATCCGCTGTGACTGTGACATCTGCTCCACTGCCACCACCGAGTGTGAGACTTACTGACCTCCCTGCCTGCTCGGGCCAGGAGGGGACAGATTCTGCCCCAGCCTCACCCCCCTGGTGTTTCTGGAGGGTGTAAATCAGCCCAGAATTTGATCTGTAATGCTCCTAATCGCTGATTTTTCTGGGCAGAGGAGGCTTAATCCCCTCTCCTCATGCTGTTCAAAGCATTATTGCTGTAGAAACCCAGAGCACAGCCTTACAACAGCAAATCCCGTGGTAAAAAGAAATGATGCAGTTTTCCATTTCCTCATGAGCTTTTCCCTCTGTGTGACCTTTCTCCCTGCACAAAATGCTCATGGGCTGGTCACTGGGGTGTGGAAACACCCCACAATTGCCTCCTCCATAGCAGCCTTATTCATCTGGGGTTTAGCCTCTTCCCACTAACATAAATGCAGTTACCAACATTTCCACCACCTCCCTCTCACCCCCATTAGTTAATCTTACCCTGCAGCCATTCAGGAGTAACAGTCAAAGAAAAAGGTCTCAAGGCCAATGAAATGGAAATAAGTATTCAAATCACTACCTTGAAATTAGGGAGAATGCATACTCAGCCCTGACTCAGCCAAAGGCTTAAGCTCATGATTAAGTGTTTTGCTTAATATCAGTGGGCTTTTACAGTTAAGCACACATTTCAGTGCTTTGCTTAATTGAAGCTATTTTGTTGAAAAAAAATATCTTACCCCACGAGGGACAATTCCTGAAAAAAAAAGAGAAAAACACATTAAATGTGCAGAACCATCTGCTTTTGTCCAGGGACTGGAGGGGAAATGGCTTCACGTGGAATCAGTGAGGCTCTGCAGAGCCCAAGGCATCTCTCCTGACAATCTCCAGAGTCAGAGGGACCAAGCCAAAGTGCAGTGATCATGGTTTGGTTTCACCGAGCCCCTGGCTGAGGTGGTGGGAAAGAGGGGCTTGGAAAGGTGTTCCCACAGCTCCCTGAGCTGCTGAGCTCCTGGAGCCCTGCTCCTCTGAGGATGCACAGAGCTGGGACACAGCCAGAAGTGCTTCCAGGAAAGCTGTGGAGTGTCCAGCGATGGTTGCTGAGACAAATCCAGGACAGGAAAGAGAGCAGACATTCCAAAGGACAGCTCACACCTCCTCAGAGCTGCTCTTTACAAACTAGGGGGACACCTGGGTGCTGCCACAAGAGCTCCCTGTGACCACAGCCACACAAGTGCCTTTGTTCCCTGCTTCCCACCTGCAGGAGGACACATTCACATCCATCCCTCCTTTCTCCCCTGAGCAAAATGGGAAATTAAGTGAAAGCAGGAAGGTTTGCCAAGTGGGAGAGGCTAGCAGGAGCTCACAAAACAAAGACACCTTCTCAGATAGCCATTAGGAGGGAATTGCTGCTGAGGGTAATACCTGCACCTGCCTCCCCCCACTCAGTGCCTTGTCTTCTCGATGCATTCACCTTCATTTCCAGGGATGTGTGTTTGAAACTTCCCCAGGTGTGCTGTCCTCACTGAGACAGATTTAATTTAACCTGTCATTTATTAGTTGATATAATTTTTTTTTAATCTGTAAAAGCTGCACTGTGACTGAGTAGGAACAAGGTGATTTTACCACCCTGCCTTCTGTAATCCTGAATAGAGACTGCTGTGCCCAACAGGAGCAGGTTTTTTGCTGATGGAGAGTTTAACCACCCATTAAAAAGTCCTCATGTTTTGTTTCAAGTTGCCAAAATCCCTCTGATATTGCTAACTGGCATCACTATTATTATGGGAATCCTGCAAGTTGTTTTGTGTCCTTAATAAAACCCAAAACTGTAGTATGAAAGCAATTTAAAACAATGTGTCCCTCTTTTTCTGTGTGTAGAGATTTCTCACGTAGAATATGTATAAACTCCTTCAAACTCTTTGCCAGAGCTGTGAACACCTGCAAAACATCTCCTCGGTGTGAAGTCATTTCCTTCACTGAATTTCTCTGATGGAGTCTGGCTGTGCTCCAGTCTCAGGATTAGAGGCAGGGTTAGAAAGTGGCAAACTTCCTTCCTCTGCAGCCAGCAGGAAATCAGGGCTGTACCCAGACATGGTGAGACAGAAAAAACCTCAGCAAGTGATCAGAAGAAAACACTGCAGGGTGGGAAAAGGGTTCTGACTGATGCAGGCAGACTGGGGAGCACCAGGGGGAGGTGGGGAGGATGTACTGACTGAAATCAAGTCAGCAAAAGGCTGCTTTGAGATGATCTTTCAAGGGGGAGAGCAAAAGAGATGCCATGGGTTTGCCCTAGGTGACAAAAGTCCAGTCAATGCCAGACTGCAAATCTGGAACTTTTCCCCAGAAGTTATTACACTAGTAGGTCTTAATTCTGTTAAATTCCCATCAATTTTGATACTTAAAATCACAGAATAGTTTGAGTTGTTTCTAGCCCAGCCCACCTGCAATGAGCAGGGACTTACTTCACTAGACCAGGTTGCTCAGAACTCAGTCCAGCCTCATCCAGAATGTTTCCAGGGATGGAGCATCCACCACTTCTCTGGCCAGTGTTTCACCACACTCACTGTAAGAAATTTCTTCTCTAAATCAACCCTCTTTTAGTTTAAAACCATTACTTTTTGTCCTGTCCCACTTTGTGACCAGGTCATTAGCTTTCACATCCTCTGCACTGCAGCAGGGATAGTTTGTCCTGCTCAGAATTTGCAGGCAGTCAAAAGCCCACACATTTCAGAGCATGAGAAGCCCCTTGCCAGGCAAACTTCATCTCCTTGGGAGCATTTTAGTGCTCTTTAAAGCCATGGATTTAGATCCCACCACCCATCCTGTCCAAAGCAGTTGAACAGCCTGTCTGTCTTTGGTGTATGTAAAAAGGCTGCAGTGCCTTTTTGTTAGGAATAAACCTTGACATGCTTTGTCTTTTCTCTGTGAGTGCTCCAGGCAGGGCTGGTTAAACCTGCTGAGGTTCACAAGCTGTAGGAACATGAAAAGAGCCTTCCTCTGGTGAAACTTGCTTTGGCCCAATCAATATGAGGGATGCTGTTCAGGAATGGTGCCATTTCTAGGCTTAACTTGAAGACCAGCTGGTCAATGAGATTGCTTGTGGTGTTGAAACAAATTGTAATGGACAGCTGGGCAAAGGCACTTAAAAAAATTACTTTATTTATATATATATATATATATATATATATATATATATATATATATTTATACTTTTTATATGGATCTTTTTTAAACAAGATCCATATCTCTGCACTGAATCCCTGGAAGACTGGGGCTGGTCATATTCTGGTTTCCAATCCAGCAGGGCTGTCTCTCCTGATTTAACTTCTTTATCACTGTAAACCTTTCACTTTTCCTCCTGACTCTACCTGCCCTGCCTGTTGGACCACAGCTCCTCATCTTCCTTGCTAAATTGCTGGTAGGTATTTTTCCTACCTGAAACATCCTGCAAGGTGCATGTGATTAGACTCTGGCAAAATAAACACAACAGCTCACCTCCCCAAAAGGATGCTGTCAAAATACTTAGTAATACATTTATTTTGTTAAAATAAACTATGTACAATAAAAGATATTAATGTGCATTACAATATACAGTAATTACATGTTTAAAAGATGATAAAAGAGTACAGAATTACGTGCTGTAAATAGGAAATTAATACTGTTTACATGATTTTTAAACTATGCAGAACGTATTTGCTTGAAAACTGAATTTCCTTGGTTTGAAATTGTATTGCTTTGAATTCTGAAGATTTGGTTAATCTTGGAGAAAAAGGCATACCACTCAAAAGTCAGATATACTGTTTTAGTGCCCATCCTTTGGTTTCACCAGAGCCACATTCCAGCAATATTGCACACAGCAACTCCCACAAGAGAGAAAAATTGAGTTGCTCACATCAAGTAAGTGACTCTTTCTCCTCTCTGGGTAAGACCTGACTGGTGATGAGTTAGGTCCTGATTTGTGTTGAGGTCATTACATCCACTTCACCATCTCAATTAGAATAACTTGTTGAACTGTTAGTTTTGAGCATTTCTTAAGGAATTGTTTTAAGTATTACTATTAAGTAAGCACAAAAAGAAAGGAATGAAATGTCCTTGTCTTTGTGTTCTAGGGGGAGCAGAGAATCTCTGTGCAGCGAAATGCTTGTGTTTGCCAAGTGCATCAACATCATGACACATTAAATTGGATTCAGTTATCCTTGCACTCCATCTCCCTGCTCCTCTCTGCAGCCTTCTTTGAAGTCCTTGCAGTCTTGAGGTGCTGCTGAGCCCCAGGTATCCAGGTGTGACTGCACAGAGGCACCTCCCAGCCCATTCACCAGTCTCAATCCCTATTTTTTGGGGCAACAGGGACAGCATGCCATGCCTTGCTCTGTAGCATTTCCCACCTGGCAACCTGGGCTCACCACCTTGGATCATTTCTGCTCATGAGTGAAGAAGAAGACTTTGCCAATGTCTTTCCTCTCTCACATAACTTTTTGTTATTGGTTATTAATGAATTAATATTTACAAGCCTGGAGGGAGTTTGGGCTCATTTGCTCCATGCTGGCAGGGCAGTTCAGTGCCTGCCAGGTCTGTGATGCAGTTAGAGCAGCTGCCTATTTTGGGGAAAAGTACTGAGAAAGATGACATGACAATCACACTCTGGATATGATTTACACCCAAATTGCTTTGACAGACATCAGACAAATTTTCCTACACGTTATCAATACAAATAGATGGTGTGTTGGAAGAGCTGGAAACTGTAGACTAGTGACAGCTGTTTACTCTGAATTCATTAACCTCCAGTGAAAGTGAAAATTCACCAGAGTTGGTATCAGCAAGAGCTCAAACTGATCTTCACCAAAACCACATCAAACCTTGTGTCCTGAACGGGATGAGATGAAATTAAGTGACAGCAATGAGTTTGGGATCAAACTAAGGAAAGATAACCATATGTCTTGAATATCACACTGTTAATGTAACCACTTTAATCTTCAGCCTCAGTAGTGGTTGAAATGAGATGTTTCAGATGCAGCCTCCCAAGGTGAGATCAGCAAAGACTCTGGATGCCTCAGCTCCTTTCAGGAGTCCTCAACCAGCAGCCAGAAGGTATGAAAGATTCTTGGACCTGGCACAGTGTATCTGTGTGCTCAAAGCTTGGTCAACCAAAATAAAAGGTCAGAAAAGGAGGAAATATAAAGACTCTCAAATGTTTTCCACATTAGTCATGTGTGGACCCCACTGAAATTTTCCATTGCCTTCATGAGAATTGAAATGAAGCCAACAGAGCATCTTTGAAAATCCCACCCTAACATTATAGTTAGAAGCAGCCAAACACTGCATTTTGGTCTGTACAATCTGGGAAGGGATGGGGATCCATATTTTCAAAGTTAAAGAGATTTTTCTCACTGACAGCCATTCACAGGATTTTTGCTTGTTGCTTGGGTTTCTGAGCTCGTTGTCCTCTTACAGTGAGATTCTGACTCTTTTTGCTGTTCTGGTGGGGTTCCTGGAACTGCCCAGGAAAATAGATTCTTGTTCCCTTCCGAAAGCTTTAACTGAACTAAAGAAAAGAGAATTTGAAGGTTTTTTTTTTTTTTTTTTTCATTCTAGTTATGGGTGTCCCCTTCACATCTTCAAATGAAATTGAAATTTTAGGATCAAACTGACTAATTGTGGCTCTGGGCCCTGATTTTGCAGCTCTCCCCCAAAGCAGAAGTAATTCTATTGCATTCATGACTTCTAATCCGTGACTTTGTCCCAACTTTTTGATGCAAAAATATTTATATTCCTGTTTTGTTTTGATAGGTGAAGACAGCTGAGATCACAAGCCACTACCGAAACCAGTGGGAGGCTTTTTCCTGCTTTCAGATGGTCTTTATTCACAAAGAGGAAAATAAACATTTATAGTGGAAATTTGTCTCCATTTTTGCAAAGAGCTCAAACGTGTCTAGAAGTTATCTGACGTAGGTCACTCCATGCTCACCTCCTGTCACAGCAGATGCTCCTCCAGTCCTACAGAGTTGTGAACCAACAAAATGTTCTGTTATTTCCAGATTTTCCTTTTTTAATGTAGGATAAAACACATCACAGATCCTCCTCAGGGAAAACGAAAATACATGGAGAAAGGCATGTGCAGCCAGATTCCTACATTCTACCTCTTTGTTTAACAAATGGTCCCTGGGCCAACATGAGCATATGGATTGCTTTGTTGGAGAAGACAAACGTACTTTTAAACAATCCTGGCCTGAGACAGATTGATGCCACTGCAAATTATTTTTAATCCAGATGAGGTTTCCATATGGTGAGTCAAGAGGTATTTGCTGTGCCACTTGGGGAAAAAAGGTACAGGGAAAGGTCATGGGGTCTGAGTAAGAGATAAAAGCAGATGGGCATCTTCCATATATGAATTAAAGGGAGAGAGAGGCTGCCCAGGGAAGGGATTGAGTCACCATTCCTGAAGGTATTTGAAAGAATACAGGCCACCAACTCTAGAGCAGCTGGAAGAGGTTTTGTTTTAAGTAAACTGCAAGGGCAGATCACCAATGGCCAAATCCAGCCTCCCTCATGACCTGAGCAGTGCCAGTGGGATTGAATGGACATGAGCAAGTTGGAGACAGTTCCCTGTGAAGTGAGATTGTCTTCAGTACAAGGAAGGCTGCCAAAATCTTTCATGTCCCTTTCATAAAAATATTTGGAATTACTTTATTTCATATTAAGATGCAGTGCTGTGTATAATTCTGTGTCTATTTGGAATGGATGCAATGCCTGGAAAGAGACAAAAGGAGAGAACTATCAATGTCAGCTGCTGAAATGATTGTTTTGATTGTCATGCTGGACTTGGGGTGGATTCTGTAGCTACACAGGGTGTATATCCAGTTGGACAAATGAGGATGGAGCTGAGTTGGGATAGAGCCTTGTTTCTGCCTTCTCCCCAAATTTCAGAGCTCTGTGAGGCACAGGACAAACTGTGGGAGTCTTTGTCATGCTGGAAGTGGCAGGACTGTCCCAGTTCCACCAGCCTGGTGTTTTCACAGGGCTCTGAAGGGCAGAGGCATCTGTAGGTTGTTCCAATGTGATAACAACTCTCTGATGACTTGAGATCTCTCTCAAATACATCTCAAATCTCCTTGCAGGGATTTGCATGAAAATATTTTGGGAATTGTGTTTGAAACTGCAACTTCAGGTTAAGGACTCCTGGTAGAACATTAAGGTTCTGAAAGAGGCCAAAGGAGATGGGTTTTACAGGATGCAGCAAGTTTCCTCTAAATTGTGAGTGCTTTTGAAATGACAGCAGACTATTAGCAAAGGCAGGTCTGTCAGGAAAGGCTTTGACATCAGCTGCATTAAGGGGACGTTGTCAAATAAGTTCCAGGGATGGTTTCTAACCTTTATGACTCTCCTTAACAGTGTTCCTTTTAAGGTGAAGTTGGGATCTGCTTTCTAGCTCATCTCACAGCGAGTAAACCCACCTCCTTTCACCTGGCAGTCCTTTATTGATTTTCTTTCCTTATTACTAATGGTTCTTGAAAATAACTTGAAGTTTATATCTGTGGCCTTCTGCCTGCACTTGCACTATGTCTGGTGTTGTGGTTTTTCTGAAAATAAGCCTTGCTGCCTGTTCACACACCATCTGCTGCCTTTAAAAAAGGCATTGGGTATGACTTGCCAGATAGTCAATGACTCTCTTTACATCTGCCTGCAATCCCTTTCTAAAGCCTGTTGGCCTGTGCAGTCCCTGCCTCCCCAAAATAATAGTGGAACAAGGCAGATCCTTGAGTAAATGCCACATTTCATGGACAGGTGTGTGTAAATAACCTAACACAGGAATAATATTTATGGGACCTGCATTAAACATGGCTCTTTAAAAAAACATTTATTTTTGTTGGAAGAGAAATTAAAATAAATGGAGTGCAGAGGCCATTTCTCAGTGGATTGTGACTCTTGCAGCTCCAAGAATCCAAATTTTGGTCAAAATTAGTTTGAAAAACTTGAAATTAGTTTAGCACATTAGGACAGCAGCATTTTAGCTTCTCCATCACCATGTTTTGTAGTTAATTTCCTTCAAACCTCTACAGTTATGTTATTGCTACCACTTCCCATTTGATTTTTGATTTTATTGCTAATCCTATGCCATTTCCTTAGGATTAATAACCACTCCTGGTACCCAAAAATGCAGTTTGGTTATCTGTGGCTTTCCCTGATGCATGCCAGGGTTCTCCATTTCACTTTTCCAGCGTGCTCATTATGTTAGGATAAACTCAGATGTCACTCTGGATTTTCTATTTCCTCTATTTCTGCATTTTTTGGAAGCTCTAGGAATACCAGGCAGGTCCAGCCTGAGTGTTTGTATTGTGCTTCAGCTAAACTAGACTCCACCAAACTCTACTTCCACCAGAGACTCTTACATCGCCCTCCAGCAACCTACATTAGCTAAAACAATCATCCTCATTAATTTCCACTGAAGTAAAAGGCAGCAAAATGCAGATATAATTTCCCCTGAAATCTGTTAAAGGCTTTTTGTTTTATTTTGGTTTGGTTTTTTTTCTTTTTTTTTTTTTTTGGTTTTTTTTGGTTTGCTTGTTTCGTTGGACTTCTAGTCATGCTGTAAGCCTAAGTATTTATTTATTGATGATCTTTGAGGTCCCTTCCAACCCAAACCATTCTATGATTGTGTGAAATTGAATTTGTGCTGAAGGAGGAGCTCAGACTCACAAGCCTGGTCTGGATGCAGGATGGGCATTGCACCAAGCTTGGTCCCTTCCATGTGGCGTGGGTGTCCATTCCCATTGTCCCGCTGCAGTCACTCACTGCTCTGAGCAGCACCAGCTCTGGAGTTTCCCACTTTTTCTGGTGACATGTGTGCTCTCAGCCAGGCCCCTGTGCTTCCCTAGAGGAGAGAGCTGCCAGTCTCATGGAATGGGGTGCAGAGGGGAGCAGGGCTCATGCTCCAGGGCTGGGAGGATACACTGCTGTCACTTGCTCCCTCCTGGCACTCCTGGAAATGCTGGCTACAGACATGGCTTTGCATGGAGTTACCTCTCCAAATCTGTGTGTGTTGGCACTGTGATTTCCTGCTTGGGGAATGAAATCCACAACAAGATAGTCCTGTGGCACTGCTGTTGGAAAATATACCAGTTTACAATTTTTTATATAACTTTAGTCAAGTGTTTTGTTTGCCTTTCCCCCAGGAAAAAGGATTTTAAGTTTCTTTCCAGGGCATTGTTCCACCAGGTGAGGTCTGATGAGCTTGACATATCAACAGACTGGGAGTAGCCCCAAAGAGACACCTAAAAGATAATGACCATCAGCAAACATCCACAAATATCTACCCCAGACAATATCAACAAATATCTACCCCACTGGCAGGGATGGAGATATCTGGTCCGGAAAAGGCTGATAAGGAAATCAAGGAGTGATGATCTAATTAGCGTCAGAGGTGAAGAAATCCAGATCCAATAGGATACCAAATACTGAGAACTATGGAACTTTGGACCAACGAACATTGAATCAATGAAGTTCTATGGGTTTGGACTGCATAAATTTTGGGGAAAATCTTGTAAAATTCATGTGTCATGGAATGATTCTCTCTGCACACCCGGGCTATGTGTGGATTAAATGATTTCTGGCATATTCTGGCCAGAACAACATTCTGGCCAGAAATGAAGGAATGCCTTGACTCTCTAACACTAAAATGTTGTTGGAGGGTTTTTGTTTTTCCCACAGTTTTGGTGACATTGCCAGGATACCCAGAGAAGTAGCTGCAGGTAACAAGATGCCCTTCGAGTTCACCTCTGAGTGTCTGTGTTGCTGTGATGTGCAAAACTGCAGGATCCAGGGAGAGGCTTTGGTGAAAAGGCACAATTTCTCCAGCAGCAAAGGGAGCTCACAGGCAGCTTCTCTTCCCCTATGGGCTGAAATTCCCATCTCCATGGGCTGCAGCCCATCATCTGCCACTGAGGGAAAAGTCCACTGCTGAGGACTGCAGCCACACTCCAACTAAAACAGCACTCCCCGTGAAGATGGAAAAATGGGAGCAGAGAGAGAAGCAGTAAATGGGAGGAGGGAGACTAATATAAGTCAACAAGTTCACAACTCCACTTTGGTGAGGTTTTTTACAGAAATGCTTCATAAAAAAGGGATAATTTTAAGGCAATTGGATCACCTCAAAGCACTTAAAGTCAGCATGACCTTTGGCTTTTTGGTTTCTGCTATTTTTGGCTGTTGGGTGAGATTTAGAGATCCAGCTGATTTATAAGGTAAATTCTCAGTTGCCATGGCAATGTGTCTTGTTCATGTTCTCAGTTTGAAGAGAGATTGTTCCATGCTGCTATTTCATGTCTAGGGCAATATTCTTTGGTGGCAGAATTTCTTTGTTTCAGTACATTAATGCTACAACTCTGTACTTCCTTTCCCAGCTTACGGAAACATGGCTCAGCCTGAACATTCCTCTGTAAAAATACAGTTATTTGCATTTTTTTTGGTTTTAAGCACATTCCTTAAGTCTGGAGGTAAATGTTGATCCTTTTTGATAGCTTGGGTGCAGCAACATCCTGATGATGTGAAATTTCACCATTAAGTGAATGCAAACTGGAATCACTCCACCTTTGCTTCCATGTGGTTTGAACAAACTGAAGTATCTCCTGAACTAGCAAGTCTTATATAAGAAAAGCAATTTCAAAGTACATCCTACCTAGAGCATATATCTTACATATTAGATTTCTACAGATCTCCATGTGCGTTCAGTCAATTCAGATTCAATTCAACTGCAAATTCCTAATTTTGATCAATTCTTACTTAAGGCCACAAATGGAATTTCTCCTGTTCCTTTTGCCACCTTTAGTCCTTTGTTTGTCACATGCCACCTTCACCTCATTCCTAAGGTGGGAGCCAAGCAGGAGCAGGCATCCTGGTTTCTGTTGGCACAGTCTGCAGCAGTGGGAAGAGGCTGCAAAACAGCTCTGGAGGGTTAGGAAAGCACAGAGACAGGAGTTGGCCAAGGGTGATACAGCTTGGAGGTCTCACAGAAGAGAGGGCTCCTATATTTGGGTAAGAAGGACCCTTTTCTGGTCATGTTCCCCATTTCAGTGGCATGTGACCTTCGTTGCCTTTCTAACCTGCCTGGTTTCACCGAACTCAGCTTGCTCTGCTCCTCAGGTGATGTCACACGAGGGTGCAGCACCTGTGGCACTTTGCACAGCGCTTCTTCTTCTTCTTGGGGTGGAAGATGGTCATGATTGCCTCGTCAAAGACAGTCTTAAGGCCTTTCTGCGTGAGTGCTGAGCACTCCAGATAGCACTGGGCTCCGATCTGAAAGAGAAGGGAGGAGTTGTGAGTACCCACTGATGAGAGAGACAGAGTGATCCTGTTCTAGCATCTTTCTACATTTAGAAAGGCTTCAGACCATTTCTCTATTTGGTATATGGCTGTCTGTGGGATGAAGGGAGAAGTTCGCATGATCATCCTGAGCAAGAGAGCAGGAATCAGCATCAACATGAGTTTCTCCCCACATGTGGGTGAGTGGGGAGCAGGAATTCCCTGTATGACCCTCCATAGAGATGGCACAGCACCCATGGGTGAGTGCTGGATCAGGAGCTTGGCCTCCTGCCTGTGCAGCTGGGGAGGCTTTCATGGAAATGCTGGGTTGTAGCTGAACCCATCATGCACTTGGCTCTTCTCCCTGAAATGTTACTTTTGTGTCCTGCCTCCTCCAATGCCAGGGAGCTGCTTCTAGCTGATTTCTGGGAATGAAGGAGCATCATTTTGAGATGGGAGTCTCCCAGGTGTGCTGGCATGACACAAACACACAAACAGAGGCCTGGGAAAGCAGCCTCAGCTTATTCAGCAACCTTGTGGCTTATTCAGCTTGTTCTGCTAATGGATGCTCTTGTTTTGAGGACCAGGGCAAATAATAGGATATAAGGTGCACAAGGCCAAGGCCCAGAATCCTGCATCCCAGGGCTTGGGGAGTGCTTCTATCCCCCCACCTTCCCAGGAGAAATGCACAATGCCACAGAAACCTTAGGAGCACCTTCTCTGCTGCTTGAAGTGCCATGGATAAGTGAGAATCAAGCTCTCTGTGCTTTTGTAAGGGATAGGGAGGAGTTTGACAGGAGGTGACTGCAGAGAGGGGTTTGCAACATGCATCTCCTGGCAGAACCCTGAGCAAGAAACAGTTAAGTAAAATAGGCAGTAAAATCTGTTTTGATGCCCATTTCCCCCCTGCTGCCCTGTGTTCCTTGATGCTTTGAGGAGAACTTGGTCATGGCACCTGCCAGAGATCAAGAGGTGTTTGGACAGTCCTCTCTCACATATGGTGTGATTTTTGGGGTTGCCTTGTGCATGACCAGGAGCTGGACTTGTTGACCCTTTTGGGTCCCTCCCTGCTCAGGATATTCTATGTCTCTGTGGTTCAGCTGGGTATTGCAGCAGATATTCACTCTCAGGGATCACAACGTGTGCCTGGATTCACCCATTTGAACGGAGCCTTTAATCACTGTCTGGGACCAATGTGCCTAGGAGGAGCCTTGAATGAAAGAAACTCAGCAGAAAGCTGTGATCAACCAGCTTGATGGGACCTCAGAAGAAGCTGTTACCTCCTTTGCCAGCTTCACTCCGTGCTCGTAGGTCAGTGGTTTCTCCTTCATGTAAAGCAGCCGCGCCAGAGTTTTGGGATCATCCCGGAGATCAATCTAGCAGGAAATACACAAACTCTGTGCTGTAATTCTTGAGGTAGATATTCATGGCTTTACAGACCCACATCAGGGCATCTATCCCCCTCAACCCAGGTGATACTTCAGAAATGAATTTCACATTGACTTATCTTTTTACCATGAATTAACTCTCCTTGGAAAGTGTCAGTGGAAGCCTGAGCCCTGCTGGAAGGGGAGGCTGCTGCAACCCTGCACTGCATCACCCAAACCCCACCCTGATGGGCCAGACAGACACAGCTCAGTCTGACTGACTTGAAACAAAATCCTTTATTTCCATGGAAAATATCAAAGTGAAGTATTCTGGCATTTCAAACTCATCCACTTTCAGACTGTGTGATCCAAAGGATGATGCTTTTATTTTTAAATGCGTGTTTTACATTATTCCAGTGTAGGAAACAAAGCCATTTGCCTTCCCTGTGGCATGAAGATTTTGGTTTTGACCAGAATTTGATCTGTTTCTCTAACTCTCTAACTTGTCTTAGGTTACTGTCCAGTGTTCTGACATTTTCCAGGTGGTCATATCCAAACCCTCACTGACTCTAGCCCTCTGTGTCTTGGAAGCAAACCCATGTTTAAGGCATTTTTATTTGACTGATGGATTCATAGATTTTAAGGCCAAAATAAAGTGGTTTGATCATTCAGTCTAACAATCACTGAAACACAAGCAGGATGGTGAGTCACCAGCTGTAATGTTGTTGTAAAAGCATGACAAGAGGCTACTTCCTTCCCATGTCATTTGGTTAATCACTCCCATTCTTAAAATTTAGTTTGAAGTTTAGCTTTAACTTCTAGCCACAAGCTTTGATTTTTTTTCTCCTCATTAGAGACCTGTAAGAAAACTTTTCTCCCTGTAGGTATTTATGCCCCATTGCCACATTAATATACACTTGAATAAATAGATGGGATGAACTTTGCCCTTCTGGACATCTGCACGTTGGCTTCCATTGCCACTGCCTGAGTTTTCCTCTAAGGAGAAAATCCTGCTGCATTTCCCATGAGTTAAATAGGAAACCTTTCCAGATGCCCAGGAGAAGCATTACCTGTGTTCCTATGAGGACGTAAGGCACGTTGGGCATGCAGACTTTCAGCTCAGGCACCCATTCCTCCTGCACATTGTGGTATGAGGCAGGATTCACCACTGAGAAGCAGATGAGGAACACATCTGTGTTGGGGTAGGACAGGGGTCTCAGCTGGTTGTAGTCCTCCTGCCAGGGGAGAGCAGCAAGGGTGTTAAGGAGGGGGATAACTGCAAGTGGGGGAATCAGGATGGATTTTGATGAAGTAGTCAACTCTGTTCATATTAATTCACACTCCTAAACTCCAGGGGGCTGCTGGAGAGGGGGGTGTGGGAAACCACCCCTCACAGGCCAAGGGTGCTGATTTTCCAGCACTTTCACCCAAAAGAGCTGAAAGTTGCCCCATCCCTGGAATTGTTCAAGGCCAGGTTGGATAGGGCTGTGAGCAACTTGGTTTAGTGAAAGGTGTCCCTATCCCAGGCAGGGGCAGGGTTGGAATTAGAGAATTTTGAAGATCCCTTCCACCTCAATCCTCCTGTGACTGTGTGACCATGTTTTGTCTGTGTGTGTGTAATCTGTGGAGATGTTGGTGCCAAGGCTGACCATTGCCATTGCAGTCCTGCCTGGTGCTCAGCACTGTCAGTCAGCAGAAAACATTCATCCTGAAAGCAGAAAGCAGATCAAATCCAGCCTGCAGTGCCTGGGTACATCCCTGTGGGTGATTTAGTGTTTCCACAGGTCCTGGATGGTGGAAGGAGAGATGTTTTCTCCATGGGCTAGTGGTGAAGAAGGTGCATTTTCAAACAGCTCACAGCGCAGCTGTGATGTGTCATGAGCTGGCTTTGATAGTTTCAAGGAAGAATTTGGGTCTGTTTTCAGGCTTGAGAAGCTGAGAGCTAGCAGAGGTTTTGCAAGCCATGTGAGAGGGATAGCCTGGCTCTTTCTGACGGTGAGAGCATTTGTAGCTGTGTCTGGTGGGTACTGTTCAGCGAAACCTGTTAGAAAACTTAAGTGCAACAAAACAGATGCGTTTTAGAGGGGATACATCTGCTCCACAGGCTTTTTGGGGGGTCCAGAATTAAAACAGGGGAAAGGAACACAAAGTTGGAGTGTGGGAAACAGTAATACATGATGCTGTCAGGCCTGACTGCAATGTAGACCTGCAGTTTATAGTTTCTGCATTCTGGACAAGTCTCAAATCTCTGCAGTCTGGTTGCTTTTGGTTATAACTGTGTGAAAATTCAACTGGTGCAGCTTTGCTTTGCAGATACTGAATATTTAATAGAAGGAAATAAAGCTAATAAAAGTGGGGGGGGAAAAGACACTGGGGTGCTGTTTCTCAGACTTGAGAACACTGATTTTAGGCAGGGAAAACCCACGCTAGGGGCAGGAGCTATTCAAGCTGCTGCCTGTCCTGCAGGAGAAAGTGCTGCAGGGCTGTATCAGTGTGTGTCAGATTAGATGATGTTTTAGTTCAGCCTTCTATCTTGCTTTAATTGGGTCAGCAAATGACAGGGCTTAATTGTGAATTGAGACTGGTAAATCACCTTTCTGAAGTCCCTTGTTCACTGACTAAATACTAATAAGTTGACCCAGACTACTTCTGAACCAACACTAGTTTCCAAAATATACTAATGAAGTACTCAAACAGAGTTTGCACCAACTGCTTCTAAAAAAAATACAACCTCAAAACTTTTAATTATTTATTCTGAAAGGAAGCATGAGCCCAAATTTAGCTCCATCTCATGAAAGAGAAGCTTAAAAAAGCATTCTGAAACACAAACAAAATATTTTGTTTTGTCTAACTGAATGTTCATTGTCCCAAGCCCACTTTGACAGGAGGAGTAAAATCCCAGTTGCTACCTCCAGCCCTCACAGCCACAGGATTTGGGGTAAAGCCAGAGTATTTTTCAAATGACTTGTGTCTTTACAGTGGCACAGGAAGTGTGGATCTGAAGAAGGATTTACAAGAGGAGATGTTTGGATTTATTGCCTCCCAAGAAAGTGGATTCTCTGCATTCAAGGAATAGCAGGAAAACCCCTCACAGACATTTGTGGGAACATCAGTGCTGCAGTTAATGAAGAAGCAAAGTCAGTGACAGGAGATTTATCCAAGGCTCTGGAGATGTCACTCAGCTCTCAGCAGAGGAGTTAATAGAGGCAGAGCAGATGTCAAGGTGATGGGACCAGAGGAGAAATTGCATTGTAGAGACAGTTTCATGTGGATGTTGTGGGTTAGGAAAGCTTGACCTGATTATGGGATATTATTTTAACCCAGAAAACTGAGATGAAGGTGGTTTGTGGCACAGCCAACACAGGCTGATACCAGGTGCTTGGCAAAGGCTCTCTCTGTGTTTTTGGTTAACTGCTGCAAATCAGGCTCCTGAATCAGCCACGGGGTGGCAGCAAGCCTCAAGGAATCCTCATTTAGGAGCTTTGGGAAGAAATTGGCTAAATACAGGTAGTTTCAATATTCCAGACGTGCATATTTAGAGGGGCTGGGACTTACTGTACCATTAAAATTACAGATTAAAGCCATGAGCACTCTGCCTGGCTGTGACGGCTACAGGAGCATGCATTTAATTTTATTTTCCTTGTTCTTTCCGAATCCCTAGAAAATAATTTTTCAGGAAGAACATTCCTGGTTTGAGTTATTAGCCCAGAGTATTATATAAGCTGTAAGCAAGGAGAGACATGCATCTCATAGCAGAGGCCTCACCTCCCACCAGGGCACATGGGAATTTTCACAGCAGGTTAAAACACAAATATCATGGATAAGAGTCAATCTAGGCTCCTGGACATGTACCTCCAGACCACATCAGAAAAGGACTCCTTCCCTGTACCTGCTCTCCAGGAGAAGGCTATAAAACCTTGCAATGGACATTTAGGAGGTATGCCCTACTGGGTCATTTCTCATTCAGAGATGGTTGAAGTCAAGGAAATAAATAATATAAAAATGGGCCTGGACATTTGTATGGGTATGGGGCATTTCCAGAGGTGCTGCAGGGAGTGACAGTCATGTTTGGGAAGGGACAGGAGTCCTTGTGGGCTTGGGCTGTGGCTGATCAATAATTTATTTTCCCAGCTTGTGCTTGTATTGTGCTGCCTGCTATTCAGGGATCGTGAAGCTTCCCAGTTAACATTGCCTGGCCACTGGTTTGGCATGGAAATGCCAGTGCCTGGCCTTGCTGAGTTACCTGCCTGTGACTTGCCAGGGCCCAGATCAGATAATGTTGTTCCCTCCCCTCTACCTCTGCCATCAGCTCAGCAGAGTTTGGGCTCCAAAAAATGCAGCAAAATTGGCTTATTTTTTGTTTTTATGTTGTCGCTGTGCTGATCTCTTGTCCACTCTGCTAAAGCATTTTTCACCTGAGTCCAGCCCAGCAAAAAGACCACAGTTTTTTCCTCCTAGGACTGTTTGTGCCAGGGATACAGCAAGCCAGATACCTCAAATCTGGGGTCTCTGCCAGCTCTCCCTTCAGGCTGACAGAGGGTCCTGCTGCAGGAGTACATTTTCCAATTGTTATTTCATTAGCATATGTTTTATAGCATCGCAGTGTCAGGGGCTATTTCTGGCTATGACTTCACACCAATGCCTTTGGAAAGCCACACAACACAAGGAGAAGGAGGGAGGAAACAACCCAGATGATCTGTTGTTATAACTGGAGCATGTGGGAAGCATCATCCCTCCAGCCTCCACGGAGACAATCTAGTCATCAAGGGGTGATTCACGCTCTGAGCTCTGACTAGATGGCCACATCCTCTGGACCAAGGTCTGGGAGGGACATGAGCCTGTCGAGTTAGAGAAAGGGTTTGGAGGCAGGTGGTGAACTGGCTGGTTTGAAGCAAGGGATGGCAAAATGGTGAGGAGGAATGGATGGAGGGGTGAGGCTTGTCAAAGAGAGAGCTGAGTGTTCCTTCTGGCTCGGGAGGACAAATGAGAGGAGGTGTTGCTGCGGAAATGGGTGGCAGGTGGAACTGTCAGCCCTACAAAACAAGCAGGAATATTAAGGCACTGGGTGAAAGCTGGCTGGGAACTGAATATAACTCCAGTCTGGCTTGCAAAGGCTTGCAGGGCTGGCAGATCGTGACACAGGCTCTGAGCTCTGTGGGAACACAGAATAGAAGACTGAACAGGCTTTGGACATGGGGCAAGGACTTGGGCCATATTTTGGGACTGGTTTTTGGATCATCTGTTTGCACCATGTGAATGGAAAGGATGTGTAGTCTGTAAGGGCCACCAAACTAGCTAAGGGGTGACTACTGCTGCCTACAGAAACATGATAGGAATAGAATTAAAGAAAGTGAAACCCAAAGCATCAAAGCCCCAGTCCTGCTGAGAGCAGGTTTTTCTGGAAGTGACAGTCTGTTCTGGTGTGGCTTTTTTGATCTCTCTGCATAGTGCTGCAAAGCATATTCTGCAAGAAGTGGCCTCTTGCAGACAGGAGGGTCTCCTTCTGCACTGTTTGTGCCTCTCATAGCAGTCAGTCATGGCCAAAACCAGTACAGCCAAGAGGAGCTCCTGGTGAAAGCAAAGCCCTGCATTCAGAGCTGCTGGAACCCAGAGAGAGTGAAGCAAGTTTCCAAATCTGCTTTTTCTCCTCCTGGCTCTGGTGTCAGCTCTGACTGGAGGAGCTGGGGGATGTGGGTTACAACATTCCCAGGCTGGGAGGAACCTGGAACCTGCTCTCTCTGCTCTCAGCAGATGATTTTCTGCAAGGTTTCTGTGCAGACTGTGTCCCTTTCTTTAGTTTGTGTCACTGGCATTTGGAGTCAGGAGAGGGAAATTTCACCACAAAAATTATGTTACTCCCTGTACTTTCTTCTGCCCTTCCACTGGCAGAGCAAAGCAGTTAGAAATAATGTCTCCTCCTTTCCAGGGGGTGAAATTATTCTGCAAACTTTGAATGCAATCACACCATATCAAACTGTGGGCAGGGGAAACAGTAATAAGCATTCTCTGTGTAAGTAAGCATGGGATACAGACTGTCTTGTAATGGACACCCTAGTCCTTGGAGGAGAATGTTGGGATGGATGCTGATCTGGCTGGTTTACTACTTAAAAATCAACAGGGTGCTGTATTATATTAATTTTCTAATCTTGAAATTGGGAATTCTTCTCTGTATCACCAATGCCACCATGTGGTAGAGGTAAGAAAACACTGACTACACAAACATTGTATTTGCAGGAGGAGGTAGATATATGGGAGGCTAAGCAGACTCATCAGGCTTTGGTTTTTTGATTAGACAAAATACAGTCTTAGGGATCAGCATGTTTGTGTGTGTTTTACTGCTGAAACTGAATGAAAACAAAAGTGGGAATGTCAGCAGTTCAATCATTACAATTCACAACTGATCATTAATATTTGAAAAAAAACCCCAACAAACTTCACAAACGTCATGAAAAGCAAACTCCTGTGCATGATAGTAACAAATAAACCAGGGGAAAGGAAAATGATAAATGTTATGCAGTAATTTACCTGCCCTGCAGTGTCATAAAGCCCCAGCAAGTGTTGTTGTCCTCCCACAGTCACGGTTACTGGAAAAGAGAAACAAGAAATGTTGTTTATGGACAACCCAGTAGCCTCATTTTTATGTATTTTAATCCCAAAGTGACAATAGACACATTAACAGGTCCTACAATGGGAATTCTGAACCAAGCACATCTATTCAACCCAAACTGAAGGCAACCTAAGTCACAACAAAATCAAATCCTTTATGCCAAGCTCTGATTTCTGTACAGGCAGCCAAGGGTGATGAGCTGCAAATGCCACTGCCATCAGGGACCCAGAGAGAGGGGGACATTTGCCTCTCTCAGCAGCCACCAACTGAACATCCTGCACTTGAAGGCACAGGATTCCTGCCTCCCCACCATGGGCATTGGGGTGGGTTTGTCATGGATCATTGGGAGGGTTTTTTTATTAATTTATTTCTTCCAAGCTGTGAAATTATGAAGCATTCAGCAGTGGCTGGTGGGTGGGTTTGGTGGGTCTCAGTGGAGGTGCAGCTCTCCTGCCCTGTGCCATCACAGGTGAAGTGGCAGTACTTAGTTCCTGGGGCTCTGTGGTGGATGCTTTGAAGGACAGGAAGGAGGAGGAGCAGGAATATTCTCAGGAATGTTGACCAGATTCTGTTCCAAATGAAGGAAAGCATGGCTTAGCCTGTTGATTGCATCCAGAGTGTCTACTCCTTTAGCAGAATTGGCTTTGAACTTCGTTTTGAGCCTGTTGACGAATTTTGAGCCCATTGACTTTGACAAAAATGTTTTCTCACTGCCTTTGGATGAACTCCATTATTAGCTGATTCCTGTAACCAGTGTTATTTCGTGTAAAGGACATGATCTAGGTTAATGACATTTTGTTAACCAGTTAATCTGCTTAAATCATTACTACTCAACTGGGCAGAAAGGGGGGCAGTCCAGTTCCACCCATTAGTCAACAGGAAACCTTCAAACATTTGTCAGGAAGGTTGCTTAAAATAATGATAATGTTGCAGCATATGGATTATTACTTTTTTAAATATAAGGACAAATGGCTGAGCATAGGAATGAACACAGAGCTGTGTCAGGGATGGGGGAAGAGGCTCAGACTGGTACCCACTGGCTGATCACAACTTGCAATTGATGAGGGCTGGGAATGAATAATAATTGTTTTGGACAAAAAAGAGACTTGAAAACATCACACAGGTTCTTGCTGATTTTTTTTTTAAAATAAAATTTATGTGGTAAAATAGCAGGTTTGAATTTATGGAATTTAATAGTTCCTGCACTGGGGAACAATGTCCTGTTGGAAATCTCTCAGACTCAAAGTCTCTGCCAGTGTGACTGGACAGGCTGATTATTCAGCAGCTTTCCTTGCTTGCAGAGAGACACAGTAATGTTGTCAGCATATAAACACAGCAAACCTGACATCCTGGAAGAAAAAGGCACAGTGAGGACCAGACTTGCTGATGAGAGCAGGGTGGGCTGTGCTCACCTGCTGCTGGGGCTGCTTTGTGATGTGCACTGGAAGAGGAGGTGGGGAAGGGGACAGAGCTCCCTCTCCTCATCTCAGAGGTAGCTCATGCACTGTGCAGCTCCCAGGGGAACTCATGGATGTTGGGCATGGATGCCCAAGGGTGGAAGAGCCTGGGGAAGAAGTACAAGGATGGGGAGATGGGCACCAACACGGGCAGGAGACAGTCCAGGTCCCCCACCCCCTTCCTTTAACCTGACTTGAATAAAATAATTTAAAATAATCCTCCCTGGAGCCCTGGTTTTCAACTTCTTGTGGTGCAGGGAGTCCCAGAATGTCCCAGCAGAGGTATGAACTGTGTAAGTTACTGGCAGCACTCCTGCTTTTCTCAGCTCCCTTCTCAGAAGCAGTGGGGTTACAGGTGGTCCAGCACAGCTCACCGGAGGCACCAGGAAATGTGCTTTTTTTTCCCCAGTTGCAACCTTGGCAAGCCTCCAATCCACCCTTGTGCCAAGAAATGCAGGAGCCAGACCTGCTCTGCAGATTTTACTCTGCTCAAGGACCAGCTGTGGGAAGATGTACCCTTCAGCTGAAGGCAATTTTCCAGCTGCAATGAACAGCTGGCTGAGGTGGTGTTTAGGAGGTTTCTAGGGCTGTGAACAACAGTTGCACTGTCAGTCCTTGGTGGAATTTGCATGGAGGCTGCAAAGCTCCTCCAAAGCAGGATGCTGTGTGGCTGTGAGGCACATGGAGGTGCAGGTCTGTTGATATTTCTGATGAATATGAGGAGACATGTGCCATACCTCAGTGCTGGCAGAGTTATCCAGCTCTGCCTCTCCTGCTGGCTCACCCTGAGCCCAGGAAATTGGGCTGGGTCCTTCTGGCAAAGATCAGCTCAGATCTTCAGTACTTTAAAAACTTAAAAGTTGCCTGAAATTTACTCTGCTGTGAAGCTTTCTTGGCCCATCTCTTTCTCGGTGGCACCTGACTGACAGAGCTGCACTGGCAAAAAGCCCTGGTGCAGAAACAAATTGCTGCTGTTTCCCAGTAATTAATGTGGTTTGGAGATAAGCTGTTTGCATAGAGGATCAGTCCATCTCGTGTGTGCTGTGTTTGCCAGAAGGAGATAACTCCCAAACTCTTATCTGTGCTTTGTGGTCCATGAAGCCACGGTGGATGTTTTGCAGCAGGTCTGTGGAGCCACACACTGAGCAGTGATTGATGGTTTGTGCAGCTCAGTTTGGCTCGTGGTCACCTCTGGGAAATGCTGAGGGGGAGTAAAGAGATTGGTGGTGTCCTACCATTACTCTTCCTACACACAAGGGAAAAGAAATGCAAGGGTTTTTGGAAAAATACATCCTGAGTCTACCCAGCTCGCATATCACGTTTTAACTCTCCTTGCAGCATCTTGCCTCTCAGGGGTCCTGCTGTGAATTTGTGCATGGCACCAGGCCTATAACTTTACTTTCTCTTTTTATCTCTTTCTTTTCCTCATTTTTACTTTTTTTCCCTTTCTTTCCCCCTCCCCTGCTTTTTCTTTTGCCCTTTATATTTTCTTTCTTCTTGTTGATTGTTCTGGCCTGTGTTACCACCAGAGGTTATTCTTCCTGCCCACATCACCTCTCTGAATTTGCAGCTAGCACCCCAGCAAAACTGCCTTGTTGGCTAAACTTCAGCCACAGGCAGAGTGTAGTCTTTGGATTCTTGGCTCTGAATGCAGTGAGGACCAAATGGATCACACTGGCAAATCAAACGATCCCTGGCTCTTGAAACAGCCATGTCTAGATGAATGTGCTGGTACTAAAATTTCCACTACACTTTCAAGCAGTGAAAGAAAATGTCAAAATAAGTGGCTTTTGCTTGTGAAAACTTCATGGTGTTTTTATACCAAGAGTTTGTTTATCAGTCTGCCTCTGTCAGGCAAAAAGCTGTTCAGAGTATCCACTTGGTGGGTCGTATTTATGAGCTGAGATTGCCCTGTTAGATTTGTAGGCCTTACTTTTGGCTTCATTTCAGTTTACTCCTACTTACCCTGTTATTATCTTTTCCTGTTCTCTCAGTGGACAGGCCTATGGGAAGCCAATGCGGAATTCCTTCCCAGTCACTGGGGTAATGCAGGCTCCTTTATGGGGTTGTGAACTCGGCTTTATGAGCAGTCTTGGAGTAACAAGACAAATATGAACTCTGCTTGTCATTTACTTGTTATATTGATTATTGATTAAGCACTGAAACGACCTGGCCTTTAGCACTGAGTGCAGTGGGGACTGCAATAAAATGAGGCTGAATATTTGCACAGTCCTGGCCCTTCCTTATTTTGCTCCAGTCTGGGTTGCACCAGATGATGCAGCAGGGCAGATATTCCCCTCCTTTCACTCGGTGGTTTCTAATCAAGTGCAGAATGTGTAAAACACTGCTTTTAAAATGATAGCTAGATCATAAGCTATCATAAGTTGGGTATTGCTTACTACAGTCTGAATAACTATTTTGGGTCACTGCCAAGGTTTTTGTAGCATGTCTGTGTGTCTGGGGGTTCCTCTGATGGACTTCAACACAGAGCTTGAACACCACAGCAGAAGGGCAAGGTGCAGATGGATATTGTGTGGGATGGACCTGGTGTGTGGATTGTGAACTGGTCTGAGAAGGGACCTCTGCTTTTAAATAAGTGCTCCGTTTGTGTTTGTGGCGACGATGTGACAATTTTCATCGATGTTCTCAATGCCCAAATTGCCCCAGATCCACCTGTCAGTGGCCAATCCTTACCAAACTTCTCCCACTGTGCTTTGTTTGGTGACTTTATGGGACTGAACTGTGCCCGTGGAGGAGCCCTTCAGCCAGCCAGCAGCAATGTTCACTGTCTGCACTGACAGAAATGGGACATAAATTATCTGCTGCACTCTCAGAACATCTTAAGTTTGACTAATGGAGCAAAGCAACACATAAATCTCTGGTATGACACCAAACTAGGATGCAATATCTCAGCCATGCTAAGCTGTGGCATGGGAGAGTAGATTTGCACATCATGGGGAATTTTTCCATGCCAGTGAAGAAGTGCTTGCAGAACCCAAAGACTGTGAAACCACCAGCCAGAATACACACAAAGCTAAGCAGTGACACCACAAGGGAAAAGTCAGCTATTTATTCTAGTGCCTTCCTGCCAACAAATTAAGGTCCAGCTGCTTCAGAAAGAGATGCCAGGAGCCTTTGAACAAGCAGAGATGGTGGCACCTGCCTGGGTGGAAAGACTTTTCCATGCTTTTGGGCAAGTTAGCCTGCTTCAAGCCTCAAACTTTCACAAGGGCCATCTTCTGCCCTAGCCAGCAAGCTCTGAGCATTAGTTTGTGCATTTGCCTTTTCACTGTGATTGTATGTACCAGATAAATGCTACTTAACACAGAATAATCACAGAATGATAAAATGGTTGGGATGGAATGGGAACAATCTAGTTCCAAGCCCCCTACCATGGGCAGGGATATCTTGCACCAGACCAGGTTGCTCCAAGCCCATTCAGCCTGGCCTGGAACACTCCCAGGGATGGCCACCAGTAAAAGAGCAACTGCAATTCTGGTTGACCTGCTGGCAGTATTTTTTTCCCCCCTCCCCAGCTGGGAAAGAAGATAAAATCAGAAGATGGGCAAAAGGGCAGATCTGGGTCAGCAACTTCCTTCCAAGGCACATTTTAGAGTAATTTCTTTGGTGTGAAGTTACTGATACAGTGAATTTGGTCTGTTCTCCAGTAGCTGATGTCCCTGGGGATACTGACTGTATGTTTGCTCACTGGGTAACATTTTCCTGCTTTCCTAAATGCGGTTTTGTAAAATCTCTTGTAATGAACTGGGAATTCCCCTCCACTCTACAGATGTCTTCTGCTCTCTGGAGCTTACCTCAGACAGCACAGGAGTGTGCAGGAGCTTGTTTGAAGAAGAGCTATTTTAAAAATCTGGTTTATAAATTGTCTTCCTTTTGTGCTGCATAACTCCTAAAAAAGGGTCTCTGTGGCTGGAATTTGAGGATCCCTGTCCCAGCTAGGGACTGAAACTCAAAAACACCTCAAAGGCATTTAGGTCAAAGACATTCAGATCTCTGATTCCCTTTGGTTCCCATAATGGTCTGGCATCTAAGTAACTGAACTGGAACTACATATCCCAGGCTTTAAGAAATAGCAGCTTTGAATATTCCATCAGAAAACAAAGTGAATGTGGGCATTGCATGCTTATAGCACCTTCTAAGTACTTCATGTGCATTTCTGAATCCAATTTTGGGTCATATTTGCTTCAGAATATCTTTCTTTGGCTGATCCAGGTAGAGAAAATAAAACTGTCAGAGATTAAGTGTCACACACTGCTTTGATTTTGTTTGGGTCACTGTCTGGGGAACTTAACTTCAGTTCTGTGCACCACCCTTCAGAAGATGTAGCACTGCTGCAGCTGAAGCTGGGAATGCTCTGGAAACTGCAAATCAAAGCCCTGGGGATGCTACAGCCCAGCAGCCAGCAAAGGAAGGCAGCAAAAAAGAATAAGAAAGACCTTAAGGACATAACCCAGGCCAGGGTTATGTCATCATCCAGGCCAGGAATGACAATTAGCTCAGCTGAGCTCTGTGACTGGTTGCCACTTTAGCCAGAAGGCTGTCTTGCAGTGTTGCTCCTTGGAAATACTCCATTTTGCTTTCAGGATGGCTGAAAGGCAATCCTACAATATTTTTGTGGCCCTGTACCCAAGGCAGGTAAGAACTGGTGTTGCAGCACCCTTGGCTCACTGAAGGTCTGGCAGTGCCCTGTGACCCAAGCCTGGGCTGTTCTTCACTTCCATGCAGAAGGGTCATGTCCAGGAATTCGAGTGACTTGATGCTCAAGGAATGTTTCCCCACTCTCTCCTTCATGACAAACAAGATTTGATTACAGCCAAATCAATGTTCTACCTCGGACTTACCCTGCAGCTTAGCTACATTCTTCTGAAAAGAAAATCAAAAGCATGCTGTTTTGCCCTGTAATTGACCTAAATGCCCCGCTTTATATGTAAATTTTACTAAACGCCTTTAATTGCTGCTGTAATCATCTACCACCAGTCACACAGACCTCTGAGAGCCAGTGTTTTCCACAGGAAGGGTGCTGAGTGAACCTCACCATTTTCTGTCACCTCATCAATGGATGAGATCTATGTTCTGCTGAGCAAATACTTCTGCCCATCTGATATTTACAATATCTGAAAAACATTCCCAGTCTGCTCCCCGTGGTGGGAGCACAGAGAGGCCTCCAGGGCTGGGATTCAGCCCATTTCACTCCCTGTAGCTCTTGGTCTAATGAGGTGGTGAGGAATTCGCTGCTTTGTCTTTAGGCCACAGACATTTAGTGATTTTAAAGCCAGATAGGAATCGTAGTGTCATTTATTCTGCTCTAAATAGCTTATCTAGTGTCTTCCTACGAGGCATATTTTCTTTTTCTTGTATCATTCTTGCAGCTGTTTTCCAAATTTTTTGTTGAGCAGTTGCTGTGACCAGACAGTGTGGTCTAGCAGTGGTTTCATTAATGACATAGCCAGAGGTAACATGACTTTCCTATTCCTACCTGTCATCCCCCAGTGGTTCATCTAAAATTCTCATTGGTTGATTATCCTCATTATTTAATGAGTCTTGCAGTGCTTTATTCCTTTCTTAAGGCTAAAGTCCAGTCATTCTTGGCTTTTGCATTTGCAAGCCTTTTTATTACATTCTTTTTTAGCTCTGTGGTTGTGTGGAAAATCTGGAGAATCTGTGACTCAAACACCCACTGAAGGCATCTCACAAAAGGGATGGGGAACAGCAACACTTCTGCAATGCTCCCAGAGCATGGAAATCAATGTTAAAGGCTTTTGGAAGCCAACATTAAAGGCTTTTGGAAGCCTGGAGTTGTCTATGCAGTGACAAGCTTTTTCAACAGAATGTTTCAGGTCAGAGAAATTATCTAAATGCTTCTCAATGTTTTCTTTCCACACATCTCTCCACTGCCTCTGGGGACTGCTCTTCACCTTGGGCTCTAATCTCTCCCACATGGCAGGGAGCACCACCTCCCCTCTTCCTTGGCCATACAGGTTTGGAGATTCCAGTGGAATTAGTTCGAAAATGCCCAAACTTGACTCATGTTGCAGCCTCACTGGGGAAGGAGGCTGACACCAAATGACAGCTCTGTTGTCCCACTCTGCAACAGCAATAGATTCATGTAGACAGTGCCATCCTGGAGGAGCATTCATGACTTGTGCTGTGTGGTTTTTTTGGAACCTGAGAGGAAAAACGATGCAGTTCTTCACAGCTGGTTATTTGTTACTCAGAGACAGCAAACAGAGAGATGTACCAGTCCACCAATCATTTTTTATCAGGCAGCTCAAATGAAATGTTCTGAATCTTTCAAAACACATTGAGAAGACAGACTTCAGCATTGGCCAGCATACATGACACAGAACACAAAAACAGTGGAGGTTGATTAGGAAAATGAAACAGAATGAATTTGGTCCAGAAATGGATGAAAGAGAATGGAAATTTCCAAAGCTTTCAGAACAAGCACAACACTACAACATGAGCCAGCTTCTTCCCAGTCTGGGACATTACTTATTTATAGACAGCATGAATGAAGTTGATTTATCAGAATCAACCTCATTGTTTGTAAAGTCAGCACTGGAGGATTTCCCCTGCATCTCCATGAATTATTGCTGTGCTCATCAGGCCTTGAACAAATTCAGCTCCACTGATAGCAGAGTCCAAGGGGTCTCTGTTTGCAAGAAAACTGTGCCCAGTTTCTCCAGTAACACAGTACCGAGGGAGCTCTTGGGACCTCAAGGTTGTGCAAAGCCGTGCTGGATGAAAAGGCAAACATGATTACAGTGCTTGGGGAATTGAAGAACAATTGACATTGTGTCCAAGAGAGTGTTTTGTTAGATTCCGTTCTGTCTTAAATGATGGGCTGAGCACTGCCACAGACTGGGAGGTGCTTCCTGAGTGTTTCAGCTCCCTGTGCACCACCAGCTGCCCTCATGGAAGGCAATTCTCCCCTGAGCTGGAAACTAATAATAACTGCCCAGCTAAATGCAGTGAATTTGCTGGCAAATAGGCTCTGATGTGTGAATTTCAATGGTAATCTAATTGAAGGTCTTTTTGCACTTTACTGAAAGTTACAGAACTAAATCCAGCTAAATGTGAGACGGAGTAACAACTGTAGCATTAAGCAATACAAATAGATAGAACCTGATCATATTCTTAAAAAAAAAATTATTGTTCCTGAACAATGAGGAATACTGGATATCATCTTAATCTTGATGGAGGGGAAATGCCCTTTCTGAAACGATGTGATTGTCTGTGACATTGAGATAAATGAAAGAACAAAATTTTGGCTATGACTGCAGTGTAAACCTATTAAAAAAAAAAAAAAAAGAGACAACATGTCGATTATTTTTAATATTTTTTATATTTTTAGCTCTACTAAATATTTTTTAAGTTTCCATCACTCTAGCACAGTATTTAGGAATATCTGTTTTTTGGAGCTGGGTTTATAACTCCAGTCAATAACAAAGATAATAAAGCTCTGAGATTATTAAAGTGTGGCTGATAATTGGAGTAACTTTATTTTAACCAGCTATGCTGACCTGACCTGTAAAAGACTAGACACTACAGCATTTTCAGTTTCTTTTAAGACAGATAAAGTCAGTCACTCTTTAATAAAGTCTTGAAAGCTAATGGTGAAGGATGTGTTTGGAGTCTCCTAAGAGTGATGCTGAGAAAGGGGTAGGAATTTTCCACCAAGGACAAAAAGTGTGAATTAAGGGAGAAAAGGTAGGAATAAAGAGAGTTTCTGACCATTTTCCTGTCTCCTTTCTACTGTCCATGTGAGGCAAAAGTCATTCCTCTAACTCAGTTGAGCGCTGGGGAAAAGAATATCCCCGAAGTTATGTCAGGCATCTGGTTATCAAGGAAACATGAGACTTGGTAAATGGCATCAGAATAAATGGGAGATTAGTGGCAGAAAGAGACAAATTGCACTGAAATGTACCCAGGCAATACACAGGGTGTTTCCCAGAGCATGGGAGGACAAGTCTCTCTGTGTGGCTGTGGGAAAGCAAGGCAGCTCATCCCTACACTTCTTGCCCTTCTTGTTCAAAGGTCAGAATTAGGGGGATTTTTCCCCTGGAAAGGAGAGGAATGCAGCCTGGAGAGACAGTGCTGCCTAACAGTGCTCTTTGCTCTAGGTGTTGTTTTAACACCTGTGGTGATCTGCCTTGGTCTGGGTTAGGTGACAGTGGGAGGAGATAATACTGATGGAAGGGCACAAAACCTCAGCTCTGCAGTGGGTGAGTTGTCCCCACTGTGGGCTGGACCTTCCGATGATGGAGTGACTCTACCCCAGTGACTAACACTGGCAGAAGGCCCTATCCATACTGGCAGAGCACTATGGCACATCCTACCTCTGCCAGGTGTGGTTCAGGGGGAAAAAATGGATTTTCTGCTTACCAGCATCTTCAACAAATAGTACAGATACCAAAACTAGAAAGGAAGAAAAATTTATTTATGCTACCCACAGATGGGAACAAGAGTGTGTTTTCTATAAGAACCTGATATTAGGGGAAATAAGATTTATAATATAATAAACCTGGAAGCAGCCACAGCTTGCCTGCTGTCTATGCAAAGAGCATGGGACTCCTCTTCCTCACACTTGGTGCCAGGTAAGATGGGCAGAGCTGCCCTGAGCTGGCTGCAGTAGCTTCAAGAGCCAGGCTTAGGTGTTTTGGGGGCTGTATTTGGGCACAGACCTGCAGGACATGTGTGTGTGTGTGTGTCCCACACATTGCCATGAGCATTTGAGCAAAACCTGTGCAGTCAGACTCAGTGAGCACAGCTATGCCTCAGGCATCATTCCAGAGCTAGGGCAGTGTGACTTAAAATAGCATCTGATGGCTCTGGGTAGTGAGACTTAAAATAGCATCTGCTCCTCTGAGCTGTGAACTGATGGGGCAGGAGCACTTTTGGCACACTGAACTGAATCCAGCAGGCTCCAGCGTGATGCTGAGGTCAGTGTGAGAGCTCAGGAGCATCAGGTTTGCCTGAACTCCAGTGCTTCTGTGGCTGGCATTTTACATGCTATGAATCCTGTTTTGGGCAGGAGAAAGATGAAATGATATTTTGCAGCCCCTTTCAATACAAGCCTCTTTGATGCTTTGTCTGCATATTAAACATTTAAGTTTGATCTTAATGATGTTTTTTCCTGTGCACATTTCCCCGTGAGGCATTGCTTGAGAGGCTTGGAACAAAATGCCTCTTCCTGAACCTAAAGGGGACCATGACAGAAACTCTGCTTTGCATTTCCCAGAAAGAGAATCAGGCCCATTGTCCTTAGCACCAGGAAAATCTCAGCTGCTATTTACCCTGCAGCTTCCAGAGATTAGCCAAGCATTTGGGCAGCAGCTCTAAGCCTATATGACTTGAGAAGCAGAAATGTTAAACACTGTAAACACAAATCTTGGAAATATTTAAACTTTCTGATAAGAAAATCTGAAGTTAAGAATTATTATTACATTCTTGGCTACCACAAAGGTTTTAAATGCTGCTAATGCTTTCTCTACACCCTGCTGAGGATCCTTCCACTTTCCTGTCCAGTGTGGCAGCCGCTGTAGACAATGAAGTGATTGTAATGTTGGAAAAGCAACAGATGGAGATGGATGAAATGGTCTTAACCCTCTGTGTGTTTTTGTGTGCCTGTGAAAGGGAGAGGTGAGAGCAAACCTGAGCTCTGGATACCCTTATCCTTGACTTCAGCATGATTGCACTCAATGAAGCAGACTGTGATATCCCACAATGTCAGAAAGGGTAATTTCTAGGGATGATTTGGTGTCCCTTTCAGCACAGAACTGGGTCTTGCAGCCTCCTCTTGGGAGACCAAGAGGCTGCAGGTTGGCTGCAGCCCAGGGTGTACAGAAGAGGTGCCTGGTTGAGCTGAGGCCAGAGGATTTTTCCTTTGAACAGAAAAAAACAAATCCAAATTCCTCTGTAGAGCTCGAGAGGAATTTTCAGCTATAAAATGTGATTTCTACAGAATCCGACGTTTCCATGGGAAGCTATCACTTTCAACAGAGGAGTTCAGATGTTTCCACAGGGAGAAATGAGGTGATATGGTGTGAATTAACTGACCTTGATCTGAACTGTTCCCTCTGTTAAAAAGACCTGAGCCAGTATATGTAAAGCTGTTTCCCTGCCAGTGACAGTAACTGCACCTGGGACAGTGACCCTCGATGGGAACACAACCCTGGGGGCCAGGGAGGCACCAGGGGCTCTGGGGCAGCTGGTGGCTTTCTGGGAGACCAGAATTGCAGTCTGTACTGGGAGCAAACACAACCAACCAGATCTGGTCCTCCAGCTGCCATGGAGTGCACTACACAATGGTGAAAATGAGATTTAACACAGAGCCCAGCTTTTTCAGGCTGCTGGAAATGCATTAAACCTAAGTCTGGTGTGGATAGGCACAACCCTCACTTTGATTTAAAAGTTTTGAAGTGAAACTGTTGAGTTTTTTTCAGCACATCCATTTTTTTGCTCTTTTTTTTTTTTTTTTCATTTGCAGGAAGTTTGTTCTTAGAAAATGTTATGATTTTAATCCTTTCATTCACATGCACAATGGAAATGAATTCTGAAATGTGTAGCTTTTCCAAGTGACAGAAATTTGTGATGGGTTTCTGCTCTAACCAAAGCTCTTAAAACTTCTAACTCTCATTTTAGGATTAAATAATTTAACTGTTCTGCTAATCATTCCATGCTTGAATACAATTTTTGAATCAAGTGTTCTAATTCAGCGGTATTTCCAGGAATGTCTTGTATTCCCTGTTAGCTATAACTCCATTTAGACTGTATTTACTCTTGAAAAGATTTATTATTTTTAATTCACCTTATCTGCCACCTTGTGAACATCAGAGGCTGCTCTGCTGAGCTCAGAGGAGTTACTTTTTGTTGGGAGAAACATCAGTCATGTAGCTGAAAAAACAAGTGAAGTAATTTTGAAACAAGCACCGTATATTTTAATGTAAATTGCTGTTAAAATGCAATGGTCACTAGGTGCAGAGAACAGAAATTTATGAGGAAATTATTATTTTTATAACATAATTTCTTGCTCTAGGTGCAAAAGGAACACAGTCAGAAGAATACAGGATTGCAGCAAATAGCTCAATTAAAAAAATCAAAATATTAGCCTATATGACATTGGGCATCTCTCCCAATTATTCCTTCACCTGGCATAAATATTATTTATTTTATACCTGGCTTTCTTTAAGGCTGCATTTGCTTAAGAATTGACTGAAATACACATCTTTTAAGCATTCTGAGAGAGTGTCTTAAACATCAGACCTGGTAATTTTTCTATTTCCCGCTGCTCTCCTGAGAGCTCAACAGTTCATTCCCTCTTGTTTTGTGGAGCTTTAATCTATATTAGAAAACGTTGACACACTTCTTCAGCTACATGAAAGTTCCACTAATGGGGATCCCATCTGACTTCAGAGGAAAGGGACTTTGAAGAAAAATCACAGAAAATGGCAAATAAAGGAGAAATGAATCAAGGTAGAAAATCCACAGCTACTTCCCGCAATTGATTACCAAGTATGATGTGAATTTTGCCTTTGATTTGAGCTGCTGCTTAGCACAGTGAATGGATTTTAAGCAGTGCATTTTACACCATGAGATACATGGAAAGTCTTGTTTGGAAGAGAGACATTGTTCCCCAGTTCTATTTTTGCAGTGGCAACACCTCGAATTATGTCCCCATTGTATCAGGCTGCTGCAAACAGGCCGAGAGGATCCCTGCAGGGCAAACACACCAACAGTGAAGGTGGAGAAAGGAAATTCCCTGTTCCATGGCTGGAAACAAGGTGCACAGAGGGGATGTGGCTCTTCAGGGCCACACCGGGCAGCTGGGGAACAAACCCCTGATGGTCTGTGGCTCCATCTCAAGGCAGATATTGGGTCGGGCCATCCTGCTGAGGGATCCCAGCAGCACGGAATCCCTGGGGTTGGAAAGGATCTCTGGGATCAGCGAGTCCAGCCTGTGACCAAACACCACCATGGCACTGAGGGCCATGACCGGTCATTCCCTAAACACATCCAGGGATAGTGACTCCAGCACCTCCCTAGGCAGCTCATTCCAGTGTCTAAACACCCTTTATGTGAAGAACTGCCTCTTGATGTCCAAGCTAAACCTCCCCTGGTTCAGTCTGAGGCCTTGTCCTCTGGTCCCGTTGCTGGCTGCCTGGGAGAAGAGCCTGACCCTCACCTGGCTACAGCCTCCTGCCAGGGAGCTGCACAGCAATAAAGTCAAAGTCACCCCTGAGCCTCCTTTTCTCCAGGCTAAACAACCCCAGATTTGTGCTCCAGACCCTTCCCCAGCTCCGCTGCCCTTCTCTGGACAAGCTGCAGCCCCTCAATGTCCTTCCTGAACTGAGGGCCCCAGACCTGGACACAGCACTGGAGATGTGCCCTCAGAGCCTGGCCATTGTGTCCTGCTCACCCCTGCAGGACGGTCCTGGGCCACAGAACCACAGAATCATAAATCATTAGGGCTGGAAAAGATCTCCAAAATCATCAAGTCCATCCTTTTGCCAAAACCACCACACACTAACCCAAATGTCAAGTTCCGCGTCTACTTGTTTCTTGGACACTTTGCTCTGGCAGGTGTGTGGAGCAGCACAGAACAGGTTGCATTGCTCACGTGTGCTTTTGGAAAGTGGAAGTCCCTGCAATATTTGATTTGAGCTGATTTCCCTGGCAACATGATTAGAGTGGTGAAGCAATGCTGCTGCTGGAAATTGATGTTGAACATCATCAAGGCACACGCTTGCCTTGGCCACAGCTGCCTGGCAGACCTTGTTTCTCCATAGTCACTGGGATGTTGCTGAGTTTTCAGGCATTCTGCAATTTTCAACTGATTTTTAATGAAGCAGTGCTGATGCTTGTATAAAAAAGCACCTCAGGGTCTCGTGCTGGCTTTGTCTAGAGCTGAACTTATCAGATAACATGTTTTTCCCAGCTCCTGCCCTGTCAGAGCAATGTGTCTGACAGGAGCACAGAAATCCATTCAGAAAGCACATCCTTGAAGAAATCAGGCTGCTAGATAAAGTAAAACAGATATTAACTCAGACACCTCTGAGCTCAGCTGAAGCATACTCTGCACAGAGAAAAGCCAAGTAATTTGATTTTTACCTCATTTGAAAAGGTTTTGAGCATTTTTGTGCATTCTCATAGCAACAACTTTAGAAAAGACTGAGATACTCTCAACTCCCTGCTTTGGTGTCACAAAAATGGAGTGAATGAAATAGTCTGCAGCATTTTAAACCAAGCCCAGAGGAGTTTCTGATGGCCCATAGCTGGAAGTGTTCAAGGACAGGCTGGATGGGGCTTTGAGCAACTTGGTCTGGTGGAAATTGTCTCTGCCCATGGCAGGAGAGTCAGAACTAGATGATCTTCAAGGTCATTTCCAACCCAAACTATTCCATGATTCTTGGATGGGTTTAGCCATTTTGTACCACAGTCTTGCTCATGGCAGTGGTGTGAGTGAGCTCTGGGGTGGAGCACTGGTTTAGCAGAGCAGCAGGGGTGGGAATTCAGAGTTGCATGGGTTATAGTGGGGCCAGGGCTCTCATGTGTCAACCCCAGGTTGCTTTCTGGATATCTTTGCTGCTGCCACAGACTGGAATTATTAAGGATATCCCTTTAGCTGCTTTCTAACCCATCCATATAAGGAGAGCTACCACTGAGCTGCATCAGGAGAGAAATTCAAGGGGGAGGATGCTGCTGGTTTTAAACCCTCTCTGACACTGCCTGCATGAGTTAGAGGCAGCACCATGGACATCTGGGATGTGTAAATCTGTCTGCCCAGCTGCTGGCTAATGCTCTGCTGCACTGGGAACTCTGCCCTGCAGTCAGTGACCACATCGTGTGCTCAGCCACAGTTTGGAGCCAAACAAAGTGGAAGGGAAGACAAAGCAAGTGTGGACCACAGAACTGTGTCCAAAAGCCCAAAGGCACTGCTAAAGTATAACAAAAGGAATAATTTTTGTTTAAATTTCTGATATTTCCAGTGCTCTGAGCAAAACATCTTTTCTATTTTCCCTCTGCCTGTGTTTTTCTGTTCTTTTTCCACCCAATATTTCTCACAGGGAGGCAGGGTATAAGCAAAATGCAGAAGGCAGAATAACTCAGTTGCTTTCACCTAGTGCACTTTACCTCTCTTTTTCTTTGACCCCAGGGTTGTCCAGAGCTCCTACATCAAAAAAGAAACAGGACAAAATCTGTGTATAAAAGGGCTGCCTGTAGGTGTTACACAACCAGGCAGGGAGCAGAGGCAAAGGAGGGCTGTGCAATCTCGACCACGTGGAACTAGGAGCAGGAGGGTGAGGAAAATGCTGCTTGGGGTGGTGTGTCTATCCCAGTCTCAGCCTCACACCCCCCCACTCCCTGCACTGCTGCCCCTCTGTCAGCTCTCATGGCAGCCCAGGGCTCCCCATCACTAGAGCTTCTCTGCAGGTTAGGAAAGCAGCGTTTGCTTTTGTGTGATGTGCTCCTCTGCCAAGTGACATTTTCCACAGATGCTGGCTGGGATCAGTCTGCACCTGCACATGTGTGTGTAACCCAGGCTGTGATTAGCCCATTTGTTTGAACAACTGTGGTTTCAGCTCTTTTTCTTCTTTTTCTTTTTTTTCTTTTTTGCCCATATGCTCACAGCTTCCTTTCTAACAATTTGATCTCCTGCATGCACCAAACCTGTGCTGCAAATAGATGCACTGTAATTACTGCCCTCTCCTGCCACACAAAGCAAACTTGCTGTTCCTGTCTTTCTTCTCTGACAAACAGCCACTTTGTTGTTTATTTTCAAAGCACTGAGCATCATAGCCAAAAAGCAAGCTGCAATCTGGGGGCTATACCTGTATTATTAAATAAGACTGAAAACATTAATGGAGAACAGGGCTTTCTCTGGTTAACACACATACTTTCATATCAGAATGACAGGGCTGTATTTCATAGAATCACAGAATAATTAAGGTTGGAACATAAGATTATCAAGTTCAGCTGTTAAACCCATCACTGCCATGTTGCCACTAAACCATGTCCCCAAGTGCCACACCCACGTCTTTTGAACACTTTCAGGGATGGTGATTCCACCACTTCCCTGGGCAGGCTGCTCCAGTGCCCGACCACCCTTTCAGTTTGCTATGGTTCTTAGAGAGATGGGCAGCTCTTTCAGTGGGTATAAATATGACAACATTGAAAGGCTTCCTGGTCTTCCTGGAGAGTGACCATTTGGAGACAGAAAATTGGGAGTGACTTCCTGACTTGTTTCATCCTTGGAGACAACTTAGGTTGGAGATAGTGGTAGCCATGTAAAGTAGTTGATTTAGTGACTGTTGGAATATGTAAGGATTAGGGATCCTTTGTAAATCAGAACCAGGATTTGGAGGAGGATGGAAAAGAGAGAGCACAGGCATGACTGCAGCCTTCTCCCATTGCAGCATTTCTCCCTGCACCATATGGCATCAGTTTAAAACCAGTACAGGAATTCTGAATAAGAAGTAGTGGTGGAAATCCCTCTGCCCAACCTCAGTGGAACCACAGCTCTGTGACAGAGGGATGTGACAGAGAAGTCTGGCATGGGAGCAGGATGGATGGAGCTGCCTCTCTGTCTGAGGTGCACAGCACTATTTTTGGCAATTTAACTGCACGGTCAGTGATGAGTCTGGTCTGATGCAAGCTGGCAGGCTTCAGTGCTGAGGCTCAGATGGCAAGCACTGCTGCTTGGTGCATATTCTTGAATAATTTCTCTTTCATCGTGCCATACTTCTGTCTTTTCTGGCTGTTTTGAAATGTGTCTCTAGTCCACATGCAGGGAGATGTCTGCAAGGCAGTGCTGCATGTGCCACCAGGAAGGAACAGCACCTCGCCCTAGATACTGAAATGTCAGTACAGCCTTGCCATCCTAAAGATTTATGCAGCAGTTCTGCCTGGAGAGCAGGAGCCTGCTGCTCTGCTGTGTGTCTGGACAGGCTGGTTAGATATTCTGGTCCTGGTTTTACACACTCTATTTTAAAGAAGATCTCACTGTGTTGCCTTTCCCCCTGCCTAATGTAAAAAGGCAACCCACCTCTAATCTGGTTATTAGAAGATCATCCAGCTCCACAGGTCAATGAAGAGTCAAAAGCATCATTTAATTGTTGAACTTTGCTGCTGGCCCCTGGCCGTGGCTGGTGCTTGCTGAGAATCCAAAGCAGCTGCACCGAGAGGAGCCACGATGTGTCTGTGCAGAGGCAGCCCAGGGCCAGAGGCCAATTGTTTCCCTGAGTCGCTGGTATTTTTTTCTTCCTGGAATTTTGCTGCATCGTGACTTGCAGATCATCTTTCTCTTGGCCAGGGAAAGAGGCTGACCCTGATCCCACCTCTGCTCTGGGGTCCCTGCTCAAAAGGACTGATCTTACCATGTGGGTGCAGAGGAGGAAGGGGACACACTTCACTGGGTTTATTCCCAGTTCAGTACATTGCCAGGAAAGGCCTGATAAATCCTTTCTGAGGATGTTCCTCTCAGATGCTGGTGTCTCATTTCCCCCTTTCCCCACAAGGTCATCACTGGCATTAATCTTGCTCTGGTGGTTCACGCCGCCCTGTCCTGCAGCCCTCCCCACTGGGGGAGAGACTTCCTGCCTCTGAGTCAGCCCGGCAGCAGGACCAGAGCGAGCAGATGGAAACAGGGATGGGCTCTGCTCACGCCCTGCATCCTCCCTCTGCACCCTGACACACAACAGCACGGGCTGAAGCTCTGCCCTGCTCTGCCGTGCTCTGCTCACCCCACAGAAATCCAGAGTTTTACAACCCCACAAGCACCAAGACTTGTGTTCAGGGAACAGCAGGCTCACTTCCAGCCCGGGGATCTGTAGGACTCATGTTACAGTGCTTAGGAAATACCCATAAAACATCAGCTCATTAGCCACAGTCAGTGGAAATTAGACACACTCTGCATTGGAGGTACATCAACAATGAGTCAGAGTTGCTGTTTGTCACTGCAGCTCACGGCTGAAGTGCTCTGAATAACTGCAGGGCTCCCTCAGCTGCGTGGTACACAATGGGGAGAGGATGCCATGGGGTGCTAAATGTGCTCATGGCTTGATCTAATGTGGTCCACTTCAAACAGAGTACCTTCTGAAGTCACAGAATCATGGAATCTGGAATCATAAAATGATTTGGGATGGAAGGGACCTTGAAGATCATCCCCCTGACCAACAATGTGCCCAGGGTGTGAAAACTAACAGCAATAAAATGCTGAAGAAAAAAAAGTTCCCTGTGTCTTATGCTGGCTTTTTATAATATGTTAGTTTAAAAGAATGGCCATTTCCTAAGAAATTTCCTTTTGAATTAAAGTCTATAAAAGGAAACGTCTATGATATGAAAGGTGAAACTGGTTACTTTTCTCTAAAGATAGATTAAGGGGGAAGCTGTAGGTGTTTCTTTGGAAAATATTGAATTGAATAAAATTACAGGGGAAAAAAAAATGAAGCCTGGTTTTAATAATTTCTGTTGAGAGTTGTGGCTAGTGCAACACAGCTCAGAGAAGATGTGGATGCCCCATCCCTGGAAGTGTTCCAGGCCAGGCTGCAGGAGGCTCTAAGAAACCAGGTCTAGAGGAAGGTATTACTGTCAGTGGTGAGGAGGTTGGAATGAGATGATCTGAAAAGTTCCTTTCCACTCAAGCCATTCTACCATTCCAGGATACCTTTTATCCACACCTCAGAAGGAAGAGAGAACATCTTTTAGACCTGGATGGAAAATGTCTTTTTCCTCTTCCTGTATCACAGGTTGTGAGTGGTAGACATCCATGTCTACCTCACCATCAAACTGCTGTGCATGTAAACTTTAAAACTATTCTTATGAAGGTTAGTCCATGTGTGGACTTGCAAACAACTGACGGTTGCAGTGACAGCAGAGTTAAAAGACAGGGAAATGCCTGTGACAGGCACGTGCTTTCCTTGCAGAAGACTGTGGAGATGATAGCATTTATCTGAATGGATACAGTGCTTATGGACATATGTGGACTTATGTGGTTTTACACTACGGAGTTTTACAGTTGCGTGACTGCTTGTGTTGCTGTGTATGAAAAGATCTTTTGTCCCTTTAAATGTCACTTGCTGTCAAATTGAGGAAAATTTAGAAGCCAGTGTTGACATTTATGCAAACAGATTAAAAAAAAATTCCTGGTGAGGTTCCACTGATAAGCACTTTGGCTGTAATCTTGAGCTTGGATGTGTGTGGGCAGATGCATGTGTTCCTGCAGAGCCTCTTTGACTGTTGGGAGAGGACACATCTCTTTCAGTCAGCTATTTGCATTGAGTTTTTTGCTGGACAGGGTTTTAGCAAGGATTTTTGAGAGATAGATGAGTGACAGAGGAGCACAAAGCCATCGTCACTGGGAACTGTATATCAGAAGTGAAGTACAGGCTCTTTTGAAACTCTTAAGTTGCTTTATTGTTTAAGGAATATTGTGTACATCTTTCTAATTTTCCATTTCCTTCCCCCCAAATGTTTTCACTTTTCTATCCTATTAAGTCCTACCTTGTTACTAGTCATGAGGGCCTGAATTTTGCCCTCAGCTGCTCATGTAAGCCCTTCATCTTCAACCAATTAGACACAACCAGGTAAAGGATTAGATTAGCCTTGCACGGAGACACGCAGAGATCCATGAGGTTGCATGGGCATTCTGCATATGCAGTGATTCCTCAAGTATGCAAAATCATTAAATTGACTAAAAAAAAATTATATTTTAAGTGAATCCTTATTTTTACTCAAATCTTTTTCATGGCAAAGCAGCAGGCATTAAGGTCATAGTTGAACACTAAGTTTCAGATACTAGGTCCTGGGTTTTGTGTGTACACCCAAGATTTTTTCATGGCAGTAACAAAACTGAGAGAACACAGCTCCTGTAAGGTTTGTGACAGTGAATTTTAAGTGAGAACATGCCACTGCTGTCTTTCTGCTGCTAGAAACTGACCCAGAAGTTTGTCCTGCCAAGGTGGCTGTTTTTCTGTCAGTGACACAGTCTCAAGCTTGTCTGGAGAGCATGCAGAAGCTGTGCTCTCAGGAGACGTCTGCTCCTAAAAGATGTCTTCCCTTCCAGGCTTCCCAAGGTCATGCTTCAACATGAGACTTGAAAATCTTGCATGACAGCAAATAGAGGAACAATCTGGTAAGTACACTCAGAGGTTGAGTAAATTATCTTTTTTTAATATTGCTATGTAAGCTTAAAAACACAGAGAAACTCCATCGACTTTGCTACCAAACTTAGTTCTTCAGCCTGGTCTTCTGCTGTTGTAGTGACTTTTGTGTAGATGCCCAGAGCCCCCAGCCTATCACTTTAATTATGTTTTCTGTTCTTTGGTATTTCAGCATTTCTGATGTCTCTCTTGGGTTGAATCCCAGTGAGTCAATGGAAAAGTTGTGTCAATGGTATTGAAAGCAGGAACTGGCTTCTAAGAACCTCTTCCTAATCTGACCTTGACACTGACTGTACTTCACAACATATGCAACTAGAAGGGTAATAAAAGCCCAGGAATGAAGGTGAACTGTCACCCTTAAAAGTGAAATCACTATGCAAAGTGGTTACTTATGTTCACCCCTCTGTACTACATTGTGTTCTGGACTTGGAGATCCTTCTTTAGGATAGTAATGATAGTTGGCACAGAAGGTTTAAGAGATGTCACTTTGAATATGAAAAAAAAAAAGCCAATCGTGAGCCTTGTCATGGTGTAAGCTGGTGTTCAAGGCCAGCTAAACCAGAAAAAATGGTCATTTGGAATTCTGTCCCATTACCAAATCACAGAAGCTTCACACCTGATATGATGCCCCTTCTGTGGCTCTATGGAAATCACCTCTCAAGCAGCACATGGCTGGTGTGATCCAACACCAAATGACAACTGAAGTTTAGGGCAGTGGTCTGGAGTCTCACATCCCCTGGGCAGAGCTTGCCCTGGCTCCAAAGACAAGCCCAGGGGCTGCATGTAGTGATGAATAAGGATGATTGCAGCTGACCTTGTTGGCTGGCATACTCTGCTGCCTTCAGCCCAGACACAAGTGGTATTGCTCACCTGACATATATCCCCCCAAAAAATAGGGTAAACAAAACCCAAAATACTTCATAAAGAAGCTTTCAGAAGCATCAAATCCTGCAGAAACTGAAGACTCATTTTCACTTCAGAAGGGAGGTGACTCTGGATCATTTGCTGTACCCAGATGTGTGTGTGCTGCATCTGGAGCACCATGGGACCTCTGAGAGTGGTGAGGCTGAACCCTGCACAACATGAAAACCAGCCAATGCCTCTACTGCATGCAACATGCTCAGGAGAATGGCTCTGTTGTACCCAGCTTTCCACAGTTCATGAAAGAGCCTGCATTGTCCTTTCCAGGCACAGCCTGAATGCAAATCCATAAATATGGTTCATATGGCTGTTTTGCGTCCACAAGTTTGTTCTTACAGTCTCTACTGACTAAAATGCTAAGTCCTTAATTGAAATTCCACCTCCAGTGGAACAGCTCTCTATCAGCTCTTCCTGGGAAAACAGAGCAAGCAATGACAGCAAAAGCATTGTGATGAGCTTTTCCCTATCCTTTCCTGGATTTTTTTTGAAAATTTTCCATTATTTTGGCTTACAGGCCAGAGCTGCTCTGAAAACTAAGCCGTGCTTTTGATTCTCTATTATTGCGCAAAACATAACATAATTTAAAACAACTACCAAAATCAGAAATCAGTCCTTGCATAGCTCGGGAAGGGCCTGCTTTAATAATAATTTTTTTTTCCAGTGATCCTGTGACTGAAGCAGCACTGAGTTACCACGCCCATCTGGCCATATATATTTAGATATAAATTGTTTATCACAGCAGAGAACATTTGCACATTATTTTACATAAAGGGGTGAAAGTTGTACTTCTCTTGTCCTCCTCGCTCTCTCTCTTCCCTGTCTCTTTAGATTTAATTATTGCTTTTTGTCCTTGTTCCTTTGACGAGTAACCTTTAACAGAAAGCTCCCAGCTCACGCAACACAGCTCTCCAAAGAGAATTATGTGAGGCTTGGCCATAACTGCAGGCATGTCCAGGAGAAGGGACAGGGTAGAAATAGGGTCCCAGGAAACCTCCTGACTGCATATTTACCTGCCAGTCCAAGGCAAGACATTGGAAATAGGGAATGGCAGATAGCAGGAAAAAAGCAGATGGCAGATATCTCCCTGAGGTGCTGACAGGTAATTCAGTGTCTAACATTTTGCACACATATAACATCTCATGAAGATGTGCTGTATTTACTCCTAAATACGGCAAAACAGAATCTGCCAAAGGCTCTGCTATGGATCTGGTTATCCTTGTACTCTGTTAATGTCCTGAGGGGACTCATTTACACCAATAATTAGCATTCTATCATCAATGGGGTTTTGTAGGCACATGTTTACACACACACACGCACTCACATTTACATTTAGAAAGACTTTCTGGTGGACTTTGCAGATTTAAAGCACTCTCTTTACATCACCTGCTGGCTTCAACCCCTTCTCTGACCAGGAGACTCCCTCACTGCTTGAAGAGATCCACCTCCCTCAGGCTTGACTTTGGTGGAATTGTTCCTCATTTCCACAGTTTGAGGCAGGCAGGGATATTTTGTAGCTCTGAAATTGATTGGGAGGAGGAGGAGGAGAGTGGAAGAAAACACAAAAGCAGAGGGAGAGGAGGCAGGCAATACATGAGACAATGTGGACTGTTTCCCAGCATCATTTAATGACTGCTTTGAATGGCTGAGAAATGACACCAGAAGTCTTACAAAGGCAGAATTTGTGTTTCAGTGAATAATTACATGGTTATATTGTAGTCATAAGGATAATGATCAGAATTTAAAAAAAAAAGAAAATGAATCTGCACTCTGTCTTCTCTCTTTCTGCATTACAGTTATTTCATGCATAATAAAGTATTATCTACTACTGGATTTGGAAATTACTTGTTTTATATTGTTGTGGTTTTAATGTGCATCAATATCTACAGGTTGTCGCTGCACATTTGTCGCGAGCAATTCACTGGCAAATAATACCGCTGAGGACCAAAATATTTCTACACCAAATCCTGATGCACATAGAGCCTACAAATGCTGTCCCAGGTGGCTCAGGCTGTCAGGATCTGACCCAGTCTGCAGCATTTCATTCAACAGGTGGCAATCTCTCATCTGATCCATGTGGGTACTTTATGGAGCAAAGTCCTACATTTCAAGCCTTATTACTTGCACATATGTTCCTGCCACCCACCATGGACTAGTAATATTCCAGTTCAAACAGGCACTCATGATTTTGCTTGCCTTGTACTGGGAGATACATGAGCGTGCTTGTTTATATGAAATTTGGGAGAACAAAGGCTAATTTGATCCCACCCTTCCAATAGGTTGTATGTTTTTTCAACCCTGAAAAAAAATTCTGTGTCTGTATGTTTTGGCTTTTAAACTCAATAACCTGCAGGCCTCAGCCACGTCAGAAAAGAAATGGAAATCTCATTATTACACAGAAGGTTTAAGACTTAAAACCAGAGGCTATGTCAACAGCAAATGGGACACCACAGATATGCCCTTCTCCTTGGGACTTCCACTGAATTCAGGATGGAGGGATGCTGTGAAGGTTGTTTTACTTTGCCTGTGCACTCTTCAACCATCACAGTATGTTGAGGGTACAATGGCTTTTTTTGGATATTACTGTAGATTCTTATTTGACCAGATAAACAGGACAAGAACAGACAGTGTGGCTTTTGAAGGTGAAGATGTGATGTTGGGCCATGTGAATGAGCATTCACTCCCTGCCCACTCTTCCTCTGAACTGTATATCTGCATTGGCTGTGCCACAGGAATTTCACTGGGCTGTTGAATTTTAGTAGAAAACTTTTATTCTAAATTTTGGGCAGTTGAAGGTCGTTTAGGCTATTCTGTATGTATGAACTGCATTAAAAAAAGAATTTCCTTCTGCCCTGAGCTTCCTCTTCTCTCTTCCTCCCTTCTCCCTCTGGACTTTTACCTTGCCACTCTGTATTATTTTTTCCACACAGTCCCTGGCTTTGATGTCTGCAATGCTGGTTTGGTTTTTTTTTTCCCTACAGACTTTATTTTCTAAACCTTCTATTATTTTTGTGACATTTTGGGATACTTTCCATTTCAAGAGCATTCTTTTCAAGATGGACTTGATACAGAGAGAAATAATCCAAACTTGGTGTTACAGGACATGTTTTTACACCCTGATAGTGTGTTTTTAACCCTGCAATGTCCTTCCCCATGCTCCCACAGGTGCTGTGTTTGCACCCACAGGAGTGTGGAGCTTTTCCAGAGCTGTGTGGGTTGCTGTGTTGATGGGGAAAGCTGTCTGCAGAGGATGCTGCCACCAAAAGCAAAATGCCTCTTTCTGCAATCCAACTGTTTCCATACAACCAACAGTTTTAAGGCTTTATCTGTACGTAATTCCTCTGAAGGGAGTCTCTGGTATCCTGCACTATTGGCTCCCGAAGAGGAAGAAAAAGAATATCTGCTTGGAGCAGAGCCTTTGAGGGATTCAAAGTCCCCTGGAGGAATTCAGCCCTGAACCAAAGGCGTCAGGTGCAGCTGATCCCGGGAAAGCTCAGGGCTTATGAGGAGCTGAGTTTGCCATGGAGGAGGGGAAGGAAGGATTTCTGGCTGGAAGACAAGGCCAGGCAGCTGGAGATTTACAGAGCTGCTCTATCTGCCCTGATTTCCTGGATGTGGAGCAGCCACTGAGGTGTGCAGAGGGTGGTCGGGGACTTGGCTTGGTTGAACACAAACCGCAGGTATAAAATCGGAATTGCAGCAAGGAATCATTGCTTTTCAGCTGCTGGATATATGGGAACCAATATCCTGCTGGGCTGGGATATATAGGAACCTCCAACATTTTACATGATTTCTGTGCATTCCACACAGGGATACTGGTGCTATTTTTTCAAAGGCAAGCCCTAGAAAGCATGGCTGGCTGATGGGGCTGCCAAAGCTCTGCCACGTGGGCTTTGCTTTTCAGAAGTGAAAAACATGGCTGTTGCTTAAGGCACTTCCAGAGTAAACACCAGCCACAGCCCCTTCAGTTTTGAGACAGGCAGTTGTATTTAAAAATGCTCCAGTCCTAGTGAGAGAGGCTGTGGGTCAGGCGACTGTTTCCCAGGGTTTGTTTTTAACTCTGTGGATGCTTTTAGGAACTGCATGTGCTCTCCTGAAGTTTCCAGTTTGGCTCTGCTAGGGCCAGTGATGCTGGCTGGTGTCTGAGCCTACGCAGAGGGGACAATGCTGGATTGTCACACATGAAACTGGTACTAAACAGCGGAAAGACTCTGCATCATCTGTTCATTAAATTATTTTTCACTTCCACCCTACCAAAGAAAACTTATATCTAAACCTTCAGCCCATGGTAGTCTCGATGGGCCAACCCTGTATAATTCAAGCAAAACCAAAGAGGGAGGATGTTCATTCCCACTCCCTGTAGGCTGGCAGACAAAAAGATTTGGATCACTTTAGTAGGCACTTCTGAAACGCAGGAACAGCATCATTTCATCTGTGCCTGAGTGCTTTGGAACAGACACAGCACTGAATTGATGGCAAAAGTGTGTGGCAGCAATTACTGCCGTGAGAGTTGCTCTGGAAAGAAACACAGAAAATTCATTTAACTCCCGCACTCGCCACTGTAAGGTAATTTGGACATGCTATATTCCCAGCACAGTTGTAAATTTAAAAATAAGCACAGCCGGGGCTGTAGCTGGAGAGGGACTGGATGGTGCAACTGATCAAAACGTGCTCCAGAACACACTGGAGTAGAGTTTACAAAAAGCTGCCTTTTAAATCTTATGCCTACGATCTGTTTCTTTCTGGAACAAAATATGGTGCTTCCAGCCTACAATATGAAGTGAGTCATAGTATTGCCATTCTGCTCCCAGCACAATTGGAGCATACCTATGGTATGAAGTGGGAGAAATATTTGGCCCAGAAGAAAGCTCCAGAATGTTTTTTTTATGTACTGTCAAGACACGCTTAATAAATGGAGAGTATTCTTTCCATATTGCGTAATTCTGACTTTCCTCATTCTGGGGTTGTTTCAGCAGAACACGCAAGCGTGTGCTTATCTTTAATGAGTGTTTAAGCCCAGATGAGTGTAAACATGCTTATGGGAAGGACTTTCCTTGCCTTGCATGGAGGCAAACATGTAATTACACCTGCACAGGGGCTGAGTGAACACATGGAGGGTGGCAGAAAGCACAAGAACTTGCTGTGTTTCATAGTCCCCCACTGCATTTGTGTTGTTCCACTCAGGACAGATTTCAGTGATTTCCAGCCTCACTCGTGTGGGCATGCACTCAGCAAGGCAGGGACAAACAGCCTGAAGGGCAGCAAAGCCTGGCTGCCCAGCTGGAAAGGCTTTGGGGGACAGGCTGAAGTCCCCATCCTGGCCACGCCAGTGGGAAAATTGCCCTCAGCTGAGTGATTCCACTCCCTGTGTACAAAGATACAACGAAACAGAGAAGAAATCACGATCTGATGGCTGGCTGGGAACTGTTTTGGCAAAAGAAACAGGGCTCAAACCTCCAGCTCTTCCAGGGGAAAAATAAAGGCAGGAGCAACTTTTGTGCACGCGGCGGGGCAGGCGGGGCGGGTTGTGGGTAAGGCTTTGGTCCATGACACACATGATTTGGCCATGATTCCTGCCCTGCAGCTGTGTGACCCTCCCAGGCCAGTATTTCCCTCCAAATAAAATGTGAGTATTGACACAAACCTGCTTTTATGTGTTGTTGTGCTTATACTAGAGACTGCTTATGGGTTGAATTTAATGTTTGCTTAATATATCCTACTCCTTGATGTTAAATGCTGTTACTATTAACTGCTGTGATGCCTGCTGCCTGCAGGGCTTTAATGATCAAGATCGTCTAAAATAACAGTGGTTTATTTTATTTTTAAGCATTCAATAGTGTGCAATCAGTTGTTTAACATTAGGCAGTGCATGCATTATTATGCTGTGCTCATGTATGAAGTGTGTTTTTTGACCAAACAGCCCAGAAACCTTTCTCGCTCTTGGTAATGACAGCTCCCAAGAATCAGAGAGCTCGTGAACATTTGAACCCTCCAGAGCGTGAAATAATAATGGCCAGCTGGTGCCATTTCAGTGGGGAAAGCAGTGAGCAAATGGCGAAGATATGAGAATTAAATCTTGTTTATACCTCACCACTGAGGACCACTAAGAAACTGGTTTGGATTGGTTTTAAGAGGATTTCAGAACAAAGGGGTTTCTCAAAGATCTCTGCCCTCTCAGAACAGCAACATTCCTCTGCACACACAGGATCTTTGGACTTTGAGTTGGGGACAGATTCTTGAATAAAAGATGGATTGACCATTGCTGAGACCCTCTGGAGAAATTAGGATTAGAAAACTGTCAGGAAATGCATCCCTATATATCTCTTCAAACCCACCCCCTTCAGTTAAAATGTTAAATTGTTGTGCTATGTTCAGAAGGCAGCTTGGGGTGTCTGAGTGGATTCCCTGACATTTAACAAACGGATGGATGAAATCAGACACTTTTCAGGTTGTATCTACCTGGTCAGTGATAGATTGGTGTCCAGAAAACCAGGGCTAAAGTAAACTGGGGGCGAGTTATGGAAAAATTATATCTTCTTGTAATCACAGGAACACACCAGGGAAAAATTAACCTAATCCCATGAATAATTCCATCACCATAACCTTCTGCTCACTTGGTAATTACAAGGTGAAACAAGGGCCATATCCTTTTGAACTCAGCACCACAGCCTTTAGCCTGTTCTCCCATATTTGCCTAAGTTTGCTCACTTCAAAAAAGCTCTTTCTTTACCCAGGGGTATGTGGATGATGGCAAACTGCAGAGGTTTTTTCCCAGCAAATCTGCTTTCCTTCTCAAACATTTTTCTCTGGAGTTTTTCCCACCCCTGTTCCTTCAGACATATTGATCTCCATAGTCTCACTTCTTCCTAGTATAAGATCTGTTTTCTTTTAAGACAGCTACAAGTCTGGGAATTACATACCCTGGTGTCCAAGAGGGCAGAGGGAGGTATTTCTAGAAATAGCTAGATGACAAACAAACCACTACAAGTTCTAGTCTTGGCTACCTTACCATAAACTCAGCCCATAGATTTTTTTTTTTCAGAACTGAGGTTTCCCATCTGCCAATGGGTGAATATAAATCCCAGCAGATGTTGAAGAGACATCTGGAGTGTATCCATCGCACTCCCTGTGTCAGTGATCATCTCCCAGTTACTCTACATTTCTGCTGAGCTAAGGGAGTCTGTGGCCTTCCCTCCAACTGGGTGACTGCAAGAACTGTGATGTCAAACATCCTCTGCTGCAGCACTAAGGGTCTCTGATACTGAGGCTCCTGCTTAGCACTTGTGTTTCCATAGCCAAGGGTTTAATGACCACCCAAATGAGCTATTCCATAAATTAATGCATAATATTATGTAATTATATAATTATATATATATATATAATTATGTAATATAATCAATGGGTGCTGAGGGTGGGCTTGCTGCTGTCGTGCAGGGAAGACTCTGATATCTGGGACAGGACTGTTGGCCATGGAGGAGCTTCAGCAGCTCAGGAAGCTGCATGAGGGCATTTGAACCTGTTGGGAGTCAAAATGAGGGGAGAGGATTTCCCAAGGAACCCAAAATGTCTGTTTCCAAGTTGAATTCTAATGGGGTCTCCAGTTGCACCCAGTGGCTTCAAAAACCCTGACTTAATTTTCTGTAAGAGGTAGAGAGAGATATTTTTCATCCTCTCACATCTGGCCATGGCCTGAGTTGCCCAGGCAAGAGAGAAAAATTTTCCAGCCAACTACATATTTTTCTACCCTGGGAACAACTCCATTGTACAGCATGAATGCCAAAGTCCAGTTTCCTTCTGGGCTCTGCACATTTTTTGAAGTTGGTGTTTATTTTGCCTGATCTGCCCTGACTTTCTGGTTCCTGTTACTGTTCTCTCCTATTGTTGCAGGTGAACTCTGACCCTTACCAGGATTTTGGTGGGGCTGCTTTTCTCTGAGCAGGTACATGGGAGATTTCCCAGGACTGGAGAGATGACATCTGTATTCCCTGATGATCAACCTCTTTTTCCTCTGTATATTACAAAACATGGAGAGAAACAAAGCTCATTAATGAGCCTTTGTATTTAACAGCCCCTTGTAATTAATTGCATCTGTGAAGTGGTGAGGGGCATTAGAAATGTTGCCTTTGCTTAGTAAAAGGCATCTGTGAAATGATTTTGAGGAAAATTCCCTGAAATGGAAACTATAGGTACTTCTCTAATTGTTTATACAAATTAATGCAACAATGAAAGAAATCTGGGGGAAAAAAACCCCAAACATACAGCTTCTTTGTCATCTAATTACTTGACAAAAATAAATCATAGAATTATTAATATATGAACATTTTTCTGCATGCTCTGAAGATATATAAGGGGAAAATTGATACTTCCTTCTTGAGAAGTTATCTCAAGCATGTAATAAATATCTTCATTTGATTTCTTGGGAGCTAAGAATTTTGCACAGAAATGCATTAAGGAAATTACCTGTTTCTTTCTGTTATTTTATTAATCTACATGTTGGCTTTTTATTATATGTCACACATTTCTTTTTCAAGGGTTTCCTGACTTAGATTTGCTTGGTCCCAGCTCTGTGAGCCTTCTAAAACCAGATGACCCCAACAGTCTCGTGTGAGCACAACCAGCCTCGACAAGGATTGCACAAAAATCCATTACCTCTTCCTTTTTCAATCTCAAAATATATTTATCACAATTTCATCAAACTGAAGATCATCAGACTAAAAGCCGTGTATTATGGCAACAGGCATAAATATTTACAGCTAATAGAGGCTATATCTAATTTTAGGCACCCACACCCACCGGGCTGACTGGGAAAGGAAACCAGTCTCTTTCAGGTTATGCTTCCAGCTCTTCCAAGGAAGCAAATCCATTAGGCACCATCAGTAGTGACTTCTCACTACTTCTGTTGGCTCTGTTTTATTTCTTGCCTGACAGCTCACAGCAGGAGCACATTCAAAAGGGTTGCCCATATAGGAAATCTGAAATTCAGTGGTCCTCAGACACCCCAAATGAACTTCCTTAGGTCAGATGTAATTCATACTTATGGCAAGATTTTGAGCCCTCCCTGGAGAAGCTCCTGGGAAGGACAGACTGTTTTAGCTCCAGGCTTATGGAATGAATCCTTCCTATCAAATAGCAGTGCCTTGGTTTGTTGACATGACAGACAATGGAAAGGCAGCTATATAGGAGTGATCCTGGAGCTGATGTGACAGAAATGGGAACATAGGTTGAATTTCAAGTTCAAACTGATTGCACACAGCCTAATTCCCCTAACTATAATGGTGTCCATCCTAAAGGAATGCAAAATTAGCTCCCAATCAGGTCTTTTACTGATAATTTACAAGCAGCATTCATAGAATGTGGTCACAGACACCTCCCTCCACATCCACTGAGCATCACAGCTGAAGCCCTTGTTGCAGTGTCACTAACTCTGGGAACCACTCACAGCAGGATTGTGTCTGGCAGAGGGAAAATGTACATTGAAAAGCTTTGAGTATATTTGGGCTAAATTACTTCTGCTGGGAATCAAACATGTATTATGTTATATATTAGACATGTAGATTTACTGGACATTTATGTGATGACAGAAGTCATCAAAAGAGAAGAGGACAAAACCCCCTCTGCAGCAGTCTGTGCTAGGGAGAGTGAAGACACATTGAGCAACACTCAGCTCAAAGACTCTTCTCCCTTCTCCTCAGCACTTGCCTGGTTCAGCACACATCAGGTGTGCTAAGGCTTGTGATGATTGCCAACCTCTCCCTGCAACCACTGCAGCTCTTCCTTGAAATCGCCCAAAAGAAATTGAAAGAGCCCAAAACCACACTTGAACTCAGGCTATTTGAAGCATTTTCCCTGGAAATTTTTGTCCTTGCTGCACAAATATTTCATTTAGAGGAAGCCTGCCCTTGAATAATAACGATTGCAATACAGTAACTGTAAAAAGGATAATAACAGCAACCAACTAAAACTGGCCAGGGGGATGATAATTCAGCTTTGTGACAACTTCTGAGGTTTTACAATTTGTTTTCATTTTACAATGGAATGAAAACAAAACCTTCAGATATTATGTTTTCAATTTGGGTCTTTTTTGCTGCACTGTCAGAAATAACCAGAGGGCCCTGGACCTCAAGAATTTGTCCTTTCAAGTATTTTAAAAATGCTTCAGCTTCCGTGAATCAGCATTTTCTCTTGGTGGGACAGTTCGTCAAAAATGCTCTGTCCAGAACTTTTGCTAACCCCAAAAGTTCAAAACTATGAGTCATATCCCCCAAAACATAGTTGTTACAAATCACTTGTTTTATGATTTATGGACCTCTTCTGGACTGTCTCCTCTTAAACATACCTTTCCCCTCCATCCTCTAAGGATGCACATTTCTTTCCCACACTTCTCCACTTCTTCTCTCCTATTTACTTGGGCATTTTTTTGGTTCTCATGCAGCTCCTTGGCTCGTTTGACCTTCTCCAGCTTACGTACAAGAGGCAGTGCTGAGATAATATTTTTATGGAATGCTGTGGCAGGGGTTTGCCAGGAAAGAGGTGGTTGCTGGAACGGACAGTGGTCACTGTGGGGTGGTCCCACCACCATCCTGCAAAGCCCTGTCTGGCTGCTGGTTCTCACTCATCTCAGATGACATTTGCCATGGGGCAGAGCTGACATCTGTCAGAAGGAGGAACATCTGCTCTCCTGCCCTTGGCCCTGGCCAGCTTGGCAGTGCTGGAGGGAATCAGAAGAGACACCCGGTAATAATTATCACCCAGGGCTTGTGGGGCAGCTGCTATGTGTGCAATGTCTGTGGTTTGCTTTGGGACCCAGCTGGCTCAGAGGTGGCTCTGCAGGATCCATATCTGGTCCTGGCCAGCTCCATGGCCTATGCTGTACCCAGGAAAGCTTTGGGAACACAATCTTTCTTTTTCTTTAACATTTCAGGTGGAAAGACCCTGCTCATGAGACAAAAAGAAATGTTGAAAATAAATACCAAGAAAATGAAATGTGGCTATTCACTCTGAGGGATGAATAGGCAGCAGAAAGGGGATCAGACTTCATGGGATGGAAAGGACAAGGTGCTCTCTATTCAGGTGATATTTGTATGAATGTCTCATGTACCTCACCAAGACATACTGTGAATGCATTTAGCCAGGGACAAGACTCCCTTGTGTCCTCAGGATTCTCCACCCTGTTAGCCATAATCTCAAAATACTATTTTCCTTGCAAAATCATCGCAAGACTTGCATTACTATTATTTTTCTTTTCCTAATCTCTCATGTTCATGCATTTAAATAGAAGGCAGGGGGAGAGAAACCCAGTTGGCAGCACCATATGGAGAGAACACAGTTATTGCTGTTCCCCCATTATCTTGGCACAGATTTCCTTTGTCAAACATTACTTCAGATCTGGGACCTCATTTTGTATTCACACTCCCCGTTGCTTCTTCCTTCCTTGGAAGCATCGGGAGGGACTTATGGTATTGCTACAAGGAGCTCTTTACAGGAAAGGAAATGAATTGGGCAATGTGATTCAAATAATGGAAGAATGAATTATTTCACCATTTTAGCAGTTTCCCGTGAGGGACGCTCCAGGGAGAAAATGCACTTAACACTCTCAAATATTAAAATAAAAGAACCACAGCAACCTCACCCCTCTGGACTTGAACCAAACCAAATAGTTTAGGTAAATGCCCAGCAGATCTTCGAGTGGCACAACCCATGAGAGACTATTTCTATGTGTGGCAAGGAAAATTCTCCATATTAATGATATCATGAACTGGCTCAGCTAATTTGGACTCTTTCCATAAGGCCTGGTTTCTGGCAGATTAGCTGAATTTTTTTTTTGAGTATGAACTCCTCTTTTAATGTTGAGTTTGATCCCATTTTCATAAATGATATTCCTGGAAAATTATTTTCTTAAAGCTGTACTTCCCATATATTTTTTTTTCTAATGAGAGATGTTGCTCCCTTGTATTCCTGGAACAGGCTTAAAATCTCCTTAGCAGTAACAAGAATGTAAGGAGATGAAGGGAATTGTGCTGGATTCTTGCAATTCACTGTTTGCATTACTGGCTACCCAGAACAAAGCAGAGCTGAACTGTGGAGGTGAAGGGTCTTTCTAGGAGCTTATATAATAGCATCCAAATGTCCTCCTAGAAGTTGTTCAGGCTTTTGCTGGAAATCATAATGGCAAGCTTTCAACCAGCAAAAAGAGAATAAAAAAGCAGAAAAAAAATTACAAGCAATTCTACAGCACCCTTTTTGTTTTTGATACAGCTGAAAAGGTCTATGTGCAGCTATAACTAAACAAAAATAAAGATGCAGTTTCCAAACAGCTCTCTAGAGGTATTTTGTGATTTATCTGCAGATACACCATGAGCCCTCAGTGAAGTTTGTGTGCCCATGTGGAGCCATTTGGGAAGCAGGATCATACAGCCCACACTGTCACCAGCAGTGCTCTCATCCCAGCTGGAATGGACATGAAGTCCTGGGCATTACTGCCACAAGCCATTGCTTGATATAGACAGCATAAAATAGATGGTCTCAGGAGGCATTTCCAGTGTTTGTGCCAGAGCTGAGATTCTCCTGTGGAAATGCCTCAACTTTTAAATCAAAACCCAAGTGTCTGCATTTCTGCTGCTTGTGGACAGATTCTCCAGCAACTGGGCTCCCAGAATTAGACATAAAGATTGACTTTACACCTAGTTATTGGAGAAAACCAGTTCTGAAGTGGAGGTGGGGGGATTGCTCAGAAACCAAATGTGTCCTAGACGAGGAGGGTCTGGGCTGTGAGGACACAGCAGCTGGATGGCTGCCAGCTCTGGAGACAGAGCATGAGACAGTTTGTGAACTTAAAACACATTTTCCAACCTTATGGGATTTTCGTTTAAGTCTGTTCTCAGCAAAGCAGCATATTATTGCAAATAGATGCTCTTTTGGTCCCATCTCCCAGGGGACAGAAATTAATGTTATGTTTGAACATGTATGTTTTCCCACTCAGTGCTGAAGCTGTTCTTTTCCTTAAAGTCTGCAGAAAGCCGAGCATGAGCAGATACTATTAATGCCATTACTTCAAAGTTATAGCTGGAGTCAGTGCCAGAGAGTGTTCAGTGAGAGACGTGGCCTCTGTTTGCAGGGGTTGGAAAGCAGTTTCAGTGAGTCATCTCAGGCCTCCTCATGCTCTGTGGCAGGGCCTTTCTGTCCAGCCCCTCTGCACTGTCCTCTTTAACTCTTTCAGGTGTTTCAGTGCTGGTTCCTGTGCTCATTCCTGGGACTGCTGTTTCCATGAGACACTTGCATGCTGTCCTGAAGCAAGAGGGAGGATGCTGGTGCAGCACTGTGCTGCTTTTTCCCCCTCTTGCTTCAATGCCATCACCTTCCTGACTGTGCCTCTTGTGCCACTGTGCTTGGGAATATTTTTACAGCTGTCCATCTCCTTCCTTTGGGAGTTTTTTTTTTTTCCCAGTGCTTCTCCTGTCAGTGAAAGTTTTTTCCAGCCTTTTCTTCCCCTGAGGCTGGCTGGCGTATTTATGGATTTATTGCTGTGCCAGTTCCCAAGGTAAAAAGGTAACCCTGGGGCAACCCCACTGCTGGCTTTGCTGGTGCACTGGACACACTGAATCTGGAGAACTGTATTAGCTGGAATAACAACCTCTTGTGGTTTTTCATGCGTTCCCCTTCCTTGGGACTCCAAACACCTCTTTGGATATGAGGACTAGCTAAGGGACACCAACTCCCAGGACCCAAAACATCTCACCTCACATATGACTTTCCATTTAAGAACAGGGTTTTGCTCTTGGCCCTAAACCTATAAAGGTGAGAGACCTTTCAGTTTGCATGCAAATGATACTAGATATTAAATAAATTTTCTTGTAATCTTTTAATTATTAGACATTACTTTAAAACACATTTTCCCCGGTATTATTTGTGAGAAAAAGAGTGATGAATACTACTTCAATAATCCAATTTAGAATTAATTCATTCACTCCTCCTTGGCATAAAACATGGGGTGACAATTCATAACATTTTCATGCTTCAGTAACATATTCCCTGACTTAGGTGGAAGACCCATAGCTTGAGGTACAAGGACAATATAACTGGAGAATGGTGAATGGTCAGTCTTAGAAGCAGATGGGAGATAACTTGTATTTTTTTCATTGCAAAGGTAAATAAGAATTTGACAGGAGATGTCATTACTGTTTAATGACTTTGCCTGAACAGAACAATTGAAGGAAATATGTTTGCTCTTCCTCATCCCTTGCCATTTCCATGATGTCACTAGGTCTGGCCATAACAACTGGAAAGTTACAACATAGGAAAGGCACTGCCTGCATGGCAAAATATACTCAGTGATGCGTCAAAGTATCAAGGCTTATCAAGAGAGAAACGAGACGTTTCAGTGGAGATATTTTGCATTGACTTAATCAGTAACTAAGCCATTGCAATGATTACTTAGTGAAAACACTGCCACATCTGGCAGAAATGAAGTTTTTACTTGACTAGGAATTTGGGTTGCTTGGTTTGCTAAATTTTTCTTTTCCTCTCCTACATGTGGAGCATCTTCTGCTGTGAAGCATCTGCTTGGCTGGCTGGTCTGGCACCACCCAGAAAGTGGCTTTGCCCCTTCATGTCGGTGGCTGGCAACACTTACTGAGTCAGTTACCGATTTTGAGATAGTGGATGTGATTTAGTTCAAGCTGTAGAGATTGTCCTTGAAGGGTCAGAAGCCACAGTTTTGCTCTTCTCAGCTGATACCACCTCCTGCACTGTTACACAGATGAGAAAGGGAGGGAAAGATGAGGCCTGACTATCTTGGAGTGGTGGAGAAGAAAAGGGTCCTTTTTTTCAAATCCCTCCATGTCTCTTTGCAGCAGTCCATTATTGCATAAGCAAAATTTCAAAATCTGCTTGCCCATCCATATAAGAATCACTCCAAAAAGTTCCTTTCTAAAGCTCAGAACACAAGGGTGCTGGATTGGGCCAAACTCACAGCCTGGTGTCCTCATCTCTGACATAGCAGTGAGCAGCTTTAAGAAAATTTGCCATTCATCAGACCAAATTTAGATCTTGTCCTGAACTCTAACAGAAGGTTGTGTCAGCTCATTTCTTGCAGAAGTCTTTTCCATTAGCTTATGATAGCACTCAGTCTCCCTGGTATATGATTCAACCCCCTTTTTTTGCAAACCTTGTTAAAACCGTGTCCTCAAGAACTTTTATAAAGTGATAAGTTCCCTGGGTTAATCACATACCATGCAAAGAAATATTCCTTTTTAAGCCATTTGACTTTTCCATCTTTCCAATCCATTCCCTAAGGCTTGTGGCTGACCTTCAGAAAAATCCCATCATTCTACATCCAAACCACCAATACACGTTCAAATGGTCTAACTCCTTGTTTAGTATTCCTTGTGATTCCTCTTGCCCTTCCAGCACCACAAAAGAGTAGACAGAGGAGCTTAGGTGGAATTTAGGCTGGATAAGTCTGGATGAAGCAACATGGCTGCTTTATCTACTCCTCTAATTCCTGGTGCTACCCTTCGCGATGTGCATGATTTGCTTCCTCTCTACACCCATTTTTCAGACTGCCAGTGTCATTCATGATGCAGTGTTGTCCCCTGCTGTGCTTGAGGCACAAGGACATCCCCTGGCTGCTGGGATGGGCTGGAGAAATCAGCTCTCTGCCTTGGGCTGCTGCAGCTCCTGGGCCACCAGCTGAGCCCTGGCTCACCAGCGAGATGCTGGTGGGAGTGGGAGGAACTGGTGCAGAGCTCTTCTGGGCCTCTTGGAGCATAAAGTCAAAGTAAAACCTAACTACGAGTGGCAGCAGTGCTAAGAGAAGCTGCATGAAAGAGCCAGAGGCAAAGGTAAGAAGCAGCTGAGGTGCTGCAGGCTCATCCCCACTCACAGCTGTAGGGGCAGGGGACGATGGGGACTTTGTCACCAGAGCGCTCAGAGCGCTGCTGCAGAAACCATCTGCCTGTGAAACAGAAACCCAACGCACACACCTCTGTCTCCACGGGCTTTGAGTGGATTGTGCAGCCCCAGGACAATACAGGGATGTGTGTGAGGAAGAGATAGCAGTGATGGTTATCTCGAGTCTCTGCATACCGAAAACACCTTCAGAAGGAAAAGGCCCTAAGATGCTTGGGGGTGCATGTGGAGCCTCTCATTTGAGTGGGGAATAACCACAGTGATTCAGGCAAAAGGCATCTTTTCGGATACAGACTATCCAGGCTTCCTGGATGTGAAAAAGCCTGAGGATCACTCCATCACCTCTGACTTGTGTGACTCAGGACATGAAATTAAACCTTCTGTGGGGAGACTGAGCATTTGTGGTTTGGTAAAATTCATCATCAAAAAATCCAGCCATGAAAACATTTAAATTGCACTGGTGGGTTTCTGTTGTGTCATACCTTGAGTGTTTTATTCAGATCCCTGGTTTATCCTGGATGATACCAGGCAGATTGGCAGAGATGTCTTTTTAGCTCCTGAGAGGCAAAATGAACATATCTGTTCAGCGGCTGCCAGTTTAAAGAGCCAGATCTTAAAAGAGTCAATGCTTTCTTGTCTCAAGGATAAAGTTCAAATCTGTGTGATCAAAACTGGATGAACATTAAAAGGAAAAAAAAACCCACTGCAAATATCCATGCAAATAAACATCACGGCTCTCTTTCAGTGCTATTTATATCTATTGCAGTTTAATGACCCCAAACATTGTATGAAGAGTTTCTCTAATGTGTTACCAAGACTGTTTATAGGAGACAACTGTCTCAAGAATGTGGTAGTGTGAAGACTCCCACGGCAGCACCCATGCAGAAATCGCAGTTCTACTTGGGCAATCTCTTCCTGTCTGATGAAGTTTCAACAGAGAAAAAGAAGTGATGGTCTGGGGTTTAAGTTATCACACACCATGGCAAGCAGGGATGGGTTGAGACCAGTGTGCATTAGCAATCAATTAAAAATGGCTAGCACACCAGAAATGTGGACAGATGTGCTCTTGTGCCTGTAGCTGGAGAAATTTGGGATGTTACAGCTCCCACATGGTTTCTGCCATGTCTTGGCTGGTGGTTTCTGCCCCATGGAGAGAGGCTGCAAGGCAGAGCTGCCTGGTGCTTGGCCTGTCTCCCTCAGATGCTCCTGACTGCACCAGGACAGAGAACAACCAGCCATGGGCAGCCCCACAACCCCTGATAGCCACTGCCAACTCCTCTCTTCCACGGGAGGACACAGGGAACAGGGGTTTGGTCAGTGCTGTGACACACAGGCAGGAGATAACAGACTTGTGGATTTGCACAGCTCCAAGCTGCCTGCTCTGGGCAAGAGCAGTAGTACTGCTCCTGTGCTGCTAAAAATGCCAGAGCAGGAGATTCTCCCTTTTTGCATGACTTCCCTGGCCAGCAATTTGGGAATCTTTGCTCCATGAGACTGGTGATGCTCCAGCCCACTTCAGTGCAAAGTCAGACAGATTACATTGAATCATCACTGAAGAACAAAAAAAGTGTCTCCGAACAGTAATGTCTGTCTTCTTCTATATTGCTTTTAATGTACAGAGCCTCACTCAGAACTGAGCTATTCTGTATGCTATTAATTAGCTGATCACATGCCAATGCTAATTTTTTTTCAAATGGGTTCACTATTTATAAATGTTCACCAGTTTGTGCCGACACATGAGGGGAGGGAGGGACATATTTACACCATCTACTTTTTGCAGATGCTTTGCAGCTCTCCGTTGGAGGGATTGACCTCTCTCATTTACCAAAGATGCAACTTTGGCTCCTAAAGATGTTTGTACAGCATTCATCTCTGTACTATGCCTGAAATAAAGTTGAGTTTATGACTCACAACCCTCTTCTCCTCAGTCTTCAGCCATCAAATGAGTCCAATCACCTTTGTCAGCACAGTGGGCCAAGTTAGTTGCATGCCATTGTTATTTCTCCTTCAAACATGACAGGCTTTTTTTTTACTTACAAGAAATGCACTTTTGGAATAGAATAGAATAGAATAGAATAGAATAGAATAGAATAGAATAGAATAGAATAGAATAGAATAGAATAGTTTCAGTTGGATAGGGCCTACAGTGATCATTTAGTCCAATTGCTTGACCATTTCAGGGCTGACCAAAAATTACAGCCCATCACCAAGGGCATTATGCAAATGCCTATTAAACACTGACACCCGTGGGGCATTGATCACCTCTCCAAGAAGCCTGAATGTAAATTCTAGGCTAAAAAAATTTCACGCTAAAAATTGCTCTATTTTTAGGCCTTGTGAATATAAATGCTTGGTGGCTGTGTAAGTAACAAATAACACACATCTTTCTTCTGCATTTCACAGAGCAAGCCAGCCACTAACTTTGCTACTATTAAACCAACTCTGCTGGTAGTTAAATTGAATTTTTTTGTTGGTTCAACCTCAGCCCTAAATAAACATTTGTAACCTCACGTAGCTAGACACAATACAAGTCACCCTGGCTGAGAGACCTTTGCTCACGGAAAATCAGCATTTGATGTTCAAAAGGCGGAATGGGACCAGCATGTTAAAGCATCTACTCACTGTCCAAACAGTGGCTATTGTTACAGTTATTGCCAGCAATATCCTGTTTGTCGCTGGGATAGCACTTTGGTGAGCCTGCCCTAGAAACAGCCATTTGCCTTGTGGCTAAACACTTCCAGTGGGGACTTGGAAATTCACCAGAGCAAGGAAACCTACTCAGGGCTCTGGCCTCCAGCAAAACCTCTTCAAAATGCCTTGAGAAATAACCAGACTCATAAACTTCCATGCATCCAACGAAAGAAACCTTTTTCTTATCCAAGTAGTTAATTTGCCCTCCCCATCTGTCTGGTATTGCTCTGTTCCTGCTCTACACCCATCACATCCCAATCCTGGCAACAGGCCCTGGAGAAATTCAGTTTTGTGGACTGTGGGTGAAATCTGTGGCAGAATATTACTAGTGTTGAGCTAATAACTGGTTTGGGCTTTCGTACATGCAGCTGCACACGTGGTGGAACAACAGCAGCTTTTTATGCCAGGCAATGCTGCATCTGAGTTATAAATGCTGTGTGAGTTATCTGCAGGAATATCTGCTCCTTCCCTGGGTGACACTCAGCTACTGCCTTTGATTTTCTGAGAGGCAGGTTGGGCCCATGGTTTATAAAGTGGTTTCAAGCTCTTTCATGTGAAAGGCACTGAATAAGCACCTAACACTGCTGAGGCTCAGCTGTTTGCTTCCTCTGGACCACTCCTGTCGCTGTGTCCACCTGCTTCACCTACTCCATGAGGAAGGAGCTGCCCAGGGAAGGAGCTAAGGAGATGAGGTGCAGCAGGACAAGTGCACAGAGCTGGTATTCCATGAACAGTTAACGCCTTGGCCACGGCACTGGTGCAGCTGGAGCTCTTCCCAAAGCTGGGCTGGAGAGCATCACTGTCTCCCCCGAGTCGCTGGAGTCGTGGCAGTGAGAAACTGCTCTGAGATCACCACTGGAATCCTCGGGTTTTAATGCTTTCCCTCCCCACCCCCTACATTTTCCATCAGAAAGAAGTAAATTGGTAAATGCCCTGGGATTCACAACCAGGCTGTGATCTGGTGAGGCAAGAGAAAGCACTTGCTAACACACCACTGCTGGTAATGATGCCTGAGTGGAAAACCTTCCATGGAAAGTGAAGGTTTGCAAAAATCTGCAGCAATTAATTGCTTTTGAGCATTTCCAGTACAGAAATTAACTGTTGAATCAGCAGTGGCAAGGGCAGGGGTAGACAAACCAATTCCCTGGGGTAAATTCAAATGTGATTTTCCAGTCTCCTACACCCTTCAGGATCATCTCCTGTGTGCAGCTCCCCTGTGTGCTGTGCTTTCTGTGTTGTCACCATGCCCATGGCACCTCTGTGACCATGGCATGTGCCACCTCTCCTCCTCACCATGAGCTGCCATGCAGATGGATGTGGAAAATCCAGTGGAAAATCAAAAAAACCTCTAAGCTCAGGGGTAAGGTTGCCCTAAGTGAGTTCTTTGCTCAGTCAATACCCACAGTATTTTAAATAGGCTGTGGTATACTTTATGCCATGTAATATTTTTATGAGTGGGATTTCTTCCAGCACTCTGCTCTAGAAGTAATTTCTACTGCTCAAATCTGTGTGTAGTTCTGTAGTGAAATCAGTTTAATAAATTGTGGGATTTTTCAAAAAACTGAAATTCCGTTTTTTATCAACACTAGTTTTGACCACTGCCACTGGACAGGGATTGTCTCAGAATAGCATGTTAATATACAGAGCTAGTTTTTCACCTTATCTTTATGAGTTTTCTCACTGAAAATACTTTTAGTTTATATCTATGTGCTATAGTAGTTAAGAAGGCAGATAAAAATAGCTGGAGATATTTTAGAGGCTAAACCTTCAAACCCTGAAAATGCAGCCTGATTTTATACTCCTTTTACCTGGCACCCTAAGGAAATGAGGATTATGCTTCTTTACCTGCCTGTCCTTCTGTCAGCCCTTGTACCCCTCAGTAACTTTTGATCCCACTGGCAATTTCCATCACTTCTGACTGGGAAAGGGAATCAAAGCAAGTCCCTGCAAGTCACCTGTGGCTGGGTAGGGAAGAAAACCTCAGAGTGCCTCCATCAAGGGCCAGCCTGCCTGGCTGGCATCAGTGCCCTTGCGTGTGCACAGCCCCCTGCACATGTGTGCCACCAGGCTCACACCAAAACCACCAAGAGTGATGCCCACATGGTCTGGCACCAGCTGCTGGATGGCTTTTTCCATAGGCAGAGGTATTTTCCATAGGCAGGGGTAATTGCAGGGCATGGGAGAGAGTGGGAGAAGGGCAGTGAGTGCTGGGATCAGCATTCTGTAGGGGATGAGCAGATCTGAAGTTATCTTGGGAAAGTGGGTGCTGCTGCAATATAAGGCAGCCCTCAGGGATTTTGGCTCATGGAAGTACATATTTCCAACAGGCAATATTCTGTCCTTGTCCGTGTAAATGCTTTTTTCCAAAGTGGTCACTCAATCTGCCCGGTGGGAAAGGGCAGAGGAAAGAGAGAGCTGCTTGCATTAGAAGTGACGCTGCCCACTCTGGTGGAGGAAAAGCTCCTCACATTTCCATGGAGCAGATTCTGCAGTTACACAGCTTTCTTGTTCGGCCAGTTCATCTGCTCAGCCTGACACGGAGCCAGAATGCAAACAGGGATTTTTCCCATTACAGAATACCAAATCTATGATAAGCCACGCCATGAAAATTCAGTTTTTAAGGAGGTGGGGAGAGAATGAGGGAAGCTCCAACTGCTGCTGCAAGATAAGCAATGAGTTTTGCAGTGCTTCTAGAATCTGTGTGTCAGGGATCTCATAAAAAATCCCTGTAAGCTGAAGGAGTAGTGTGAGAAGGAAAAACAGTAGAATTTGGGATAGTAAAATTTAAGCAGATGTTTGAACAGCAGTTTTAGCCAATGAAACATCTGTGTGATAACTTTGGACACAGCTGGATAAAGTCAGTAATTGCTACAGAAAGAGGCCTGTGAATATTGTACTTAAATCTGTGGGTCTGTTCTGCACAGCAATGCAGTGAATATCATTGATGACCTTGATTATGTTTGTATTTTTTTCTAATACTACATATTCCCCTACTATAAAGTATTCAAATCAATCACCACTTCTGCTTTTCACTATCCTCAAGTTGTAGTATTAAAATCTATTTATAGATGGAGTAACAAATGCCTCTGAAAGGAGAGTTATATACTGACAGCTTGGAAAGAGACTATGTTGGTTTTCTCAAAGATCACTCCTTAAATAGGATATGTTCTCAAAGATTATTCCTTAAATAGGATATAGATATTGTAATTTATGCATCATTTGCCATGAGGGACAAGATTGTGAGAGCACATATTTTTATCTGTACATATATATGTATATAGAGTCTTCCTAACTGCAGATGCAAAGTTTAGAACTTCAAAAACTAACCAAGAATACAAATTGATAGAAGCTGAATTACGTCTGTTGTCCCAAAACACAGTGGATTTAATTGCACCCCTAACACTGCTTATTTCCCAAAACCAAGACAAAAATCAGAAGCAAACAAATAAGTTCTCTGAATAAATCCTGCATTGCCCCAATTTTATGAGCTGCCATCTAAGCTGCCTGGCAACCCTCCAGGCCTGAGTGACATTCCTGGACAAGAAGTAACCCACGCATCCCTTTTGAACTGTCCTCTCCTCGAGCTTCCTTCACCTCCCACCTGGCTCTCCTGCAGCTCCCAATTAAATGCCTTCCAAAGCACTTTCTTACCTGCATAGTGGTCAAACACAGTGGGGACATACTCCTCTGGGAAGGCATCATTGGCATAGCTCATCAGCAAACAGGTTTTCCCAACGGCACCATCCCCAACCACCACGCATTTTAGCATCTTCTTGGTGTTATTCCTGCTCCCGTCAGTGCAGTTGTCATTTTCTTCCTTGCAGTTCATTCTTGCTGCTGCTGCCGCTGCTCTTGCTGCTCCCAGGACTTCCAAGTGCACATGAAGGAAAAATGAAGTGCGATTGTATTGACTTTTCCTGAGTTTGGAGAAGGAGGGGGGGGGGGGGGAGAGCAGCAAATCTCAAACTCAGGAAATCATACTAATGTTTCCAGGCTGTCACAGCCGCTTCTAACAGTTACCAGATCAGTCAAGAAGATCATCGAGGTGAATAAATTAAATATACAGAGAAGAATATCATAAAAAAAAAAAAGGTGATCTGTCCTTTCTCGTTTGTCCCAGTCAGGAAATCCTCATCCTGCCCGGCAGTTCTGAGTCTTTATTGTGACTTCAAAACTATCAGCAGCCTGCGGCTTCGATTCGCGTCTCCCTTCCTCCAGCCTGGCCGCAGGAATCAGGGATTCCTGTTAAATCCACTCCATTTTCCATTGCATTTCTAACATGGAGGAGAGTCTGGAGGTTTTTAATGGAGTTTTTCCTTTCTTTCTCCAGCTTGCTGTGTGTCAGGAAATCATGGGTTTCCTGCTGAATTCCATATTAGGATCAGTGGGCTTGTGAAGGGCTGCAAACAATGGGAGCTCTGTGTGTATTTGTACTTTGGAGGAACTCTGCCAGGACGTGGAGAAAGGAAAACACTAGAGGTCCCCCTGCAGAATGAAGTTTTTCAGGCTCTCTGCTCCATCCCGTGCTCTCCGGGCTGCCGGCACCGGCGAGGAGGATTCGGGAGAACACGGAATTTGGGAATGCTGGACACACACAGCCAGGCAGGGCATGGGGAGGCTGTGAGCTCTGCCCCTGTCCCAGGGATGCCTCTTGATCCCAGGCACCTCCTCTGATCTCAAATAGGTATTTTCTCCCACTCGGGAAGGGGAAAGAGGGGAGGTGGAGAAGCAGACAGGAGGTAGAGGGGCTAGGTAATATCAGCTTTCTGTCTCTATAGCTCTTTGAAGTGTTCGCTATGAAGAATAAATAACTGATTTTTCAATTCACACACGGAGAAAGTTCCTCTTGTATTTCTCCTCATCTCCCTCCCCCCAAAAGAACACAGATTTCCCCCCCTCCTAATGTTAATATGTAAACACAGACAAAATAAAGTGGAATTAAGAGTTAGAGAAGTTAAAAAAATTTTAGAAACAAAACCCCCCCACTGCATAGCAGTCCATGAAAAACCAACTTTGAACTGTATGATTCCTGCCCCCCCCCCTCTGGTTTGTTCTGGTGCTTCACATGCCTCCTAAGTCTTCTCCCCATTTAATACACAACAATCTACACATACATGAAGGGCAAAACTTCCCCCTTCTTGTGCAGGAAAGATTTTGCCATTTCCAGCAGAAACAAGCTAGACATTAACATAAACCCCTGTGCAGCACATCCTGCTGACTGCATTTCCCTTCCACAAGACTCGAAGGCTTTGAGAGGGGGAAACATCCCCCTGCTGTCTCTCCACTGGTGATAAACTCTTCCCCTGCCCTGCTCACGCCTGGTGGCAGAGAAATGCCCAAAAGTACACACGAGCTTGGGGCAGTGCACACCTGGAAGTGCAGAGACCAGCACAGCCTTAGGAAGGAACTCTTTTAGCCCAAACTGTATAAGTAAAGACAAACACAGCCATAAAAATGGAACTCTGTAGCCCCAAACTGTGTGTCCTTCAATTTTATGTGGTTAAGGGACATGCAAACTCACCTACAACCTCCCCTGGACAGGCTAAGTTAGTCAGAGCTCTTCAATGGTATGTGTGTGCTGGATTAGCTCTGGATACCTTCCCCAAGAGCGGGTAGAATCCTGTAATAGTTTGGGTTAGAAATCACCTCAAGTACCATCTAGTTCTACTCCCCCTGCCACAGGACACTTTCCACTAGTCCAGGTTGCTCACAACCCCACTCAGCCTGGCCTTGAACAATTCCAGACGGATGGGAGGTAGATAAAACAGGGGAGATGGATAAAACATGAGCACAAGGTGTGTCTGTTTACCTGAAGAGCCCCAGGGAGCTCTGTTTGCTGTCTAACCAGGAGTCTTGACCATTCAGTAATTTGTGCCCTGAGATCTTCCCCTCACTTATTCCCCCTCCCTGCTGCTAACAGGGATCTCAGCAGGCAGTGTCAGTCCCAGCACCACACCTGCTGTCAGGGGCATCACTAAAGGCTTTCCCAGAGTTAGAATATCAGGTGCATCCCCTTAGCTTCAAACTGCAGCCCAAGGCTGAGCCTCATCTAAGAAAACTTGTGAGCTCTGGGCATCAGAACCCCCATTCTACCAGCATTTGCTCTGCTGGTCATTTCCACCACCAGCAGCCTGGCTGGGTCACCCTGAGGTGCAGCACATGGTGCAGGGATTTATTCTTTAAGCTTATTTCTAGTTGTAATCGAGGTCAAACTCCAAGCCTGTGCTCTGTTCAGTGGCTGTGCAGCTGAGAAGGAACCAGCACCCGATACCCTCTGTGCCTTTGCTTACCAGCCTGGTGCCCTGGTGGGGAAAGTTTGCCAAATATGTAGGTGTATGCTGTTGCAAGGTAACTGCAGAGCCTGAGGAAATAAAACATTCCAATAATTCATGGTTCAGTTCCCCACTGCCTCTCTCAGACAAAAGCAAAAGCTGTCTTGTTTCCCATTTTACACAGGCGTAATCTATCTGCAAGCTTTTTCAACATCAGGCATACTCCAGTTACGGCAAGATTTAATGCTACTTGGGCCAGATTTAGGCCTGCAACAAAATCCCCATGGCTCATTCCTCCCTGATCATAAGGCTGGGCAAGTCTCAGCAGGACTGTGCCCACCTCAGTTTTTTCCAAGAGGTTAAATGATGAAATTTCCCTGTTGTTTTTCTAGAGGATTTAAGTGACTTTGCTCTCTCTCTCCCCCCTTTTTAAAAGGATCTTCCAAAATTTAAAGGATTTCTCATGCTATCAAGGGGCTGAAGTCGAGGATCATAGAATCAGAGAATCCAAGAATCATTAAGGTTGGAAAAAATGCCCAAGATCATCCAGTACAACCTTTGATGGATTATCACATGTCAATTAATCATAGCACTGAGTGCCACATCGAATTATTTCTTGAATACCATGCCCAGGCATGGTGACTCCATCACCTCCCTGGGCAGCCTCTTCCAATGCTAGACCATCTTTCCAATGGAGAAATTCTTCCTGAATTCCTTAGGTCTTTGCAGACCTTTCCAATTCTAAGCCCTGATGCATGGAACACTTTGTGGGGAACCAGTTTTAGTTAAGATGCATCAATAAAAGGCCTTTCATCCCTCAGTGTGAATAATGGAGGTGCAGTCATGAAGCCAGAGCCTAACTGATGGGTGACCTGGAATAAACCAACAGGAAGAGTTTAGCTTGAAGGGGAGGAAGGCTGACATCTGCCCTGCAAAACTCAGTGCTACAAGTTTGCATTACCTACATAGGTGATATGTCCAGCTTTAGAGCAGTTATGATAAAGTTATAAAATAAGAATTGTATCTGGACCAAAAACATCTGTTCTCTTCAATCTCATTACTTTAACTTAGTTTGGCACCATTTAGATCAGCTGGATCAAAATTTCAAGAGCTGGTTTAGTTTCAGCAAAGTTTAATCACATTGTTTTACACCACTTTACTCAGGGGACTGAGAGCATTAAACCCTCTGCTACTCTGGGCTTGTATCTTTTACTTATCAAGTTGGCACTGACTTTGCTGTGAGAATTAGCAGGCCAGACCTGCCATTGGGCAGTCTGGCAAAGTTTGAGGCAATCCTGTTACATTTTGCAGAAGATTTGTTATCATGCAAATGGCAAGTGGCAATTCTATAGGTCAAGATGACCCCTCTGCACTGCTGTGCAAGTTCCAGCTCCCCTAAGACCACTCCTGAACAACTGAGCTGCCTTCAAGCCCCAGAGGGGAAGCCACAGGGCTATTGGTAATCATTAGCAAAGGTCAGAATGTCTAATGATCTAGGTTTTTTTGCTCTTTCACTAATCAGGTTAGAATTGGTCAGACCTTTTCACAAGATTTCAGGCATTACCATCTCACAAATCCAATAAAAGCAGGCAGGTGATGAGCCAGGGTTCGGAAAGAAAAAGAAAAAAGTAAACTCAACTAGTCTGAATGCTTGGAAATCTTGTTTAAATATGTGTGGCTCTTGGGTATCCAGCCCAGTTTGTTTCCCACTGATTTTACAAGCTTCTAGCCAAGGGCACCACAGCACAGACAGATATGGGCAGGTGCTGTGAGCACTGTGGAGTGAAAATGCCACCTGAGGCACTTTCAACAAAGTTTCTCAAGCAAACTCTGCTCCAGATGAAGTGTCTCTGACCTTTTGTTAATTAACAAATTTACTGGCAGCAGATCTATTCCTCAGACTGCAGAGTATCTCCAACCCCCATGTGCTGTGTGGATTCATCACCTTCATCTTCATCAGCACAGGTCAGACAGGAGGTGCCTGGGATTTCTTCCTTGGGGATTGGCAAGTTCAAGCCAGGTGCAAAAAATTTATGAGAGAAGATCTGCAGGACACGAAGGACTTGCAAATTTTTTAATTAGCCCTGCAATTAGCAATGTCTTGGCCAATTAACTCTATTCTGTATTTCTGTGGAGGCTCACAGGAGGTAAAAAGGGATATGATGTCCTGCCATGCTCTCTCTGCTCTCTTCCCCTGGCCAACCTGCCACTCCTGCATTTCTCCAGTGTTTACTGAAATGCAGTGGTCTAACTTTGTGTAATCTTATGAATTTAAAACTTGACAGTCAGAGGGATGTTCTGCATTCCCTGGTTTCCTCACCAGACCTGACTGATTTTAAGGGGGTCTTACTCTTCCTCGGGTCTTGTTCTGCTAAATCCTCTCCTGGCCTCAACCAAGCAGATCTGTCTCTACATTCTCACCCTTAAGAAGCTCCCCAGGGTGGGAGATTTTGAAGGTGACAACACTACTGTGAATTTTTTCTCCCTATGTCTTGCTGTTAGAAATACACACATTCAGCCACTCTCCTTCCACCTACCACTGTTGATGAGGGAATGAAGTTTCTGGCACTACTACTGAACTGTAAATTGATTTCAGGCAAATCTTCTCACATTTTTCTTATCCTTTGTCTAATCTGTTTCGATTTTGAGTTTTTTAGGGCAGAGATTGTGTTAGTATTGGACTGAACATACAGAACCATATTAAGCTTAACTATCACTGTGCTGTTCAAAACCAAGTTTCCCTGCCCATCAAATTCAGGACCTTGCCTGGACTATTCTGTTTTAAGAGCCAGCCTTTTGCAGTAAAAAATATTTGGGACTTAAAGACATCCCCACAGTCACCATATCTCTCCTCTCTAGTCTTAGATATTGGGGTGGCTCCTGTTTGTTCTAGGGTTGCCTGGATGGCCCTCCACATTGTGCTAAGAATAATTGAAGTGAGGGCATTTTATCCTTATTTCCCCATCCTCCATTCCCCTTTCTGTCAGCCCCATTCATCAGCCTCCCACCCCAGTGAAGTGCTCATTGAGACCCCAAGTGAATTTGATATATCAAAAAGCAGAAGCAGCAAATTCAGGAGGGGAAAAAAAAAAAAAAAAGGAAGTTCAACAGTGACCACAGGAGGGGTGGAAGTGCCCTGTGTGAAGCCTTTTTAGAGGCATCTTGCTGATGGGCAGGTGCTGAGAGTCAGCTTTGAGGCTTGTGGAGTGTGAGCAAACCTCTCTCCAGCCATCACACCCACCAGGCAGCTGCCACCAGCAGCACCACCCTGGTGGTCTGTGCCAGGAGCAGGGGGATTCCCTGCTTCAGGCTGCTGCCATGGATCTAATTAGTGTCCCTGGATTTCCCTTTGGAATGAGGAGCTCGTAAAACAAGTGACTTCTGGGAGAGGAGGTCAAGCAAAGGAAGTTTCAAGTCCTGTCCATCAGAGTACCCTCTTGCTTCCCAGAGGGGGCTGCTGTAAAAGGAGAGCTGCACATGTTGTGTTTGTGTGTTTGTGAATGGGGAGGGCAGTTTTCAACTAGGGGAGATGGTGCTCCCTGTTACCCTACAGTAAATTCTGCATCACTGACAGCAGACTGTGCTCTGTGTGTCACCCACCCTCACAGCTGGTGGCACTTATCCAGAGTCTGCATTTTCAGCTGTTTTCTGTTCATAGGTATTTGAATTTGGATTTTGAGGATGAGTTTTCCTTGGAGGTGTGGAAGTTCCCTCTGGATAGTGGAATATCTGCACCTGGTGCATATTCCCTCTGTTGCATCAGTGTTCTCTCATTTCCTTCCAGAAAATCACTGTCACTTCTGCCTTTTCTCCTTTCTGATTTTGTTCTTGCATGGCTCTTTCATTCTTCCTCTCCTCTCCTCTCCTCTCCTCTCCTCTCCTCTCCTCTCCTCTCCTCTCCTCTCCTCTCCTCTCCTCTCCTCTCCTCTCCTCTCCTCTCCTCTCCTCTCCTCTCCTCTCCTCTCCTCTCCTCTCCTCTCCTCTCCTCTCCTCTCCTCTCCTCTCCTCTCCTCTCCTCTCCTCTCCTCTCCTCTCCCTTGACTAGACCATGTCTGACAAAAGCTGTTTACTTCTCCCTATCACAGTGGGGAGAAGTGGACTTAGGTAAGCATTCAGCCTGGGATTAGCATAGCAGAAAAATACATCACTTCAGGCAATTTCTTTCTCCCTACTTACAATGTTTTCCACAGAGATTTTTTTCCTAAATTACATTTATTTTAGGTTGAGCAGTACAGCAGGAGGTTAAACAAAGAGAAACCTCATCTATGCCTCTTCTGCATCTCAAAATGGCATTTTCCTCTGCAGATGGTGGACTGCTGGGAATGTAAAAGGGCTGCAATCAGGAAATCAAGCAGCACTGAGGGCACCAACATTGTGACCAATTAGCACCGTGTGTGCAGCGAAATCATTACAGGGACAAATCTGTTTTGTTCACCTCTAAATAATGCTTGGGACATAATCTGCCATTTCTTTAAAAGCAGAGAAACTTCCCCAAGTTCGATGGTCCAAATGTAATGTTTCCAATAGGGGGGAAGAGGTTCGTGTCTAAAAACATGCCAGTTGGAATCTGTAGGTTTTCAGCTTCCCCCTTTCCAGGCCAAATTGCCAAGCTGGCTTTATCGTTGAAATGAACACACGTCTGATTCATAAAACATTCATGCAGGGTTTTTACTCTATTGGAAAGAAGGGAGCAGGCTGCTTCCAGGAAGGGAATGTGCTTTTTTGCTTCGTGTGATCTTTCTGCCTCTGCTCAGAAATAAGCAGAAAGCTGCTGCTGCCTCCACATTCCAGGAGCAGGCAGACAGGAGGAGGACCAAGGTGGCAAGCAAAGGGATGTCACAGTTTTTGTGCTGCGTCTCCTTGCTGAGCCTATTCTCAGCAGAGCCTTGTGTCAAAGCACTGCAGTGAGACCTGGGAGTGCCATTTCCAAACCTGAGGCTCAGAGTGGCACAAGGGGAGTGGACCATTCCAGCAAAGCCCTCATCTCATGTGTAAAACAGGAATGAGGATTGGTTCCTTTTTTTGGTCGATTTATACTGCTGATCTCCAGGGCAAGGACCAGCTCCTGCCTTGTTTGAAGGGTGTGGGCCCATGACATAGCTAAACCAATTTATTTGCTGATTATCACCAAGAAAGTCTTCGGTCTAACCTGATAATGAGCTTTTTAAAGGAGAAAATGCATAGCAATCTCTTCTGCTCTTTTGCCCCCCCTTTGCATGTGTTTTCTGCTGGCTGATCTCCCCCAGCTCACTGTAGGGACAGCTTGATTTTCCACAGGTGATGAGAGTTATGGGAGCTGTGCTGGCAGCAGTAGGTTACTTTGCTCCTTTTTTAGGAATGGAAGGTTTTATTTGCACTGCCAAATCATCCCCTTGCTTTAAAGGTGTCTGGGTGTGGTGGTAAAACACGTGAGGAATGTGGACACCCTCCCTAGGCTGCTGAAATGTCCAAAAATCACATTAGGCTTAAGGTCAAGGCTTTAGGTCAATGCCTCAGGATGTACAAATACCTGAGAATACAATGGGAGGGAGAGGTGGAAAATAGTGAGGAGCAGCCTAAGGTTTTCCAATATTTTTCGACAAAACAAATATGATGTAGATGATAACTACAGTGAATAATATGTGGATCCATTCCCAGTGAGCTATAACTGACTGAGCTTAACTCCAACAATAATTTTTCCAATGTCTTTTGTCCAAGTCAGGTGCAGGTTGCTGTTCTTACAGCAAATGTCTAGGAAGTGGTCAGGAGGATATGCATTTTCTTTCTTATCTCTCTGATTTGCACCCTGCAGCTGTCAGACCTGATTATTTGGGTTGCATTGGGATGAACTCTACAATTTCTGACGTGCACATAATTTCTTCTCCTTGCCATGGTAGTGGATTTTGGGCAGAGGCCTCAGTGTCCTTTCTCTGCAGGGGATCAGTACAGTGTAGAGATGAACAGACATCTCAAACCAAAGGGGTTTATGTCAAAAATGAAGCAAAATATTACAGAAACTAACTTGAAGACAACAAGCAGCTGACGAGCATCTGTATTTTACACTTCAGACTTTGATGGATTTTGCTCATCACTGGTAGGAGCAGAACAGCCCCAGTTTGGCTGCAGGCAATCTGGAGACACAGCCTGGTCTCAGTAGCCACCATCCAGTAGAAGATTTTCTTGGAAAAGCTTTTCCCAAAGCCCTGGGCCCTCTATGCTCCTCTGAGCTCTGGACCATGTGTTGCCCTGGATTTTGCCCTACCTGGAAGGGAAAGGAATCCTGGAAGATGTTGGGGCTTTCCCTCTGTCACAGATAACAGCCCTATCCTTTGTTTGCAAATGAACAGCAGGAAAAAGAGGTTTCATTTCAGCCTCTCACTGTAACACTCCTTGAAATCCTCTAGTGGTTTTTTGTCCTTCCTGTAGCTCAGCCTCAGAGCTTCATGATATCTGAATATTGGCATGGTGCTTACTTATATTTCTCCTCTTTCTTAGATGTCTTGGGTGCTATTAATTTTTTTTTTTTTTTTACCAAGTTGGAAGTAGAGCTTAGATTGTTACCATTTCAATACCACTTTCAATCTCACCAAGATAATTTTGGGCTACATTTTGATTATTGCTGGACAAAAAAAAAAAAAAAAAGAAAAAAAGAAAAGACATGGAAAAATAAACGGAATAATAAAAATAAGCTTACTTTATACATTTTCCCAGAAAAGGAGCTGTCAAGCTCTTCAGAAATCTGTCCTCACGAGATTTCCCAACTTTTTTGACCAGATTCTGTTAACAGCCCTTTTCCAAATTTGCTCTGAGGTAAGGAGGACTGGAAAACAGTCCATTGGGAAATCATCTGAGAGTGGGTTCATGTGACAGCTCTTTCTGTGACTTGTCATGCCGTGAATAGCAGAGCAACAGCCTTTCAGCACCCAACCATGTCACTGCCTGCCTTGCTTTTGATGGAACTGGGGTGAGTGCGTGCTTGTGGAAATGAAGAAAAACTTAACTAGTGCTTTTTAGTGCCGTGAGAGCTCTGGTTTGTGATCTTAGTCAATGTTTGCACAATATCCTGATTTAATTGCCCTCCTGTCACCGTGGCCCCTGCTCCAATGGCAAACACAGGGTTTGCACCCTGCAGTCCTCCTGTCACACCCAGCACTGTGCAGAGGGACAGGGACACTCAGCAGCTCCAGCCTCTTGCCAGCCAAAGGTGCAAGTGACACTAGGGGAGCCAGAAGGGGAAGTGTTGTGCAGCTGACGTGTGAAGTTCTGGGGTTGCCAGAAATAGCAGCCTATGCCCTTGACCCATGGCCACTGGTTATCTGCTGCTAAGATAAATGCCTTCAAGTCATGTGCTGTGCCTAAAGCAGGTTGCTCTGAGTGCAAGCTGGGGGCCAGAGTAGCTGTTTATGGGATTTTCCTGCTGTGGGACCTCCTGCCACTCTGCAGTAGTTGGGAAGGACTGAGTGTAAGGTGCTAAATACTGAAAGATACAGCCCTGTTGGAGTGAGTCCAGAGGAGTCCATGAGGATGATTAGAGGGGTGGAGCTCTTCTGCTGCAAGGAAAGGCTGAGAGAGTTGGGGCTGTTCAGCCTAGAGAAAAGAAGGCTCTGGAGTGACCATATTGTGAGCTTTCAGTACCAAAGAGGACTTCAGGAGAGCTGGAGAGGGACTGTTTCTATGGGCAGAGGTAATGGCTTGAAAATGATAGAGGGCAGGTTCAGATTAGATGTTAGGAAGGAATTCTTAACTCTCAGGGTGGTCAGGCTCTGGTTTCCCAGAGAAGCTGTGGCAGTGTTGAGGGCCAGGCTGGATGGGGTTTTGACCAACCTGGTCTAGTGGAAGGTATTCCTGCCCATGGCAGAGAGGTTGGAACTGGATGGTCTTTGAGGTCCCTTCCAATCCAAACCATTCTGTGATTCTGTGGTCTCTGTGAAAACTCTCCTCCAGGTGCCACTCAAGCAGGGCAGATCCTCTGGGCTTAGCTCAGAGCTCCTCTGCTCCTCTCTGCTACAGCAGAGCTGTTTGCCTGGAAATGTCCTTTAGGAAAGTACATTCCCTCTCCCTACCCAGCTGTACGACAGACTGTGAAGACATCATGAGTAAACACCTCATGGCACAGGGCCTTTCCTCAGTTCAGCTCTGTCATCCTGCTCTTGTTGCCTCTCCCTGTTGAGACCGTCCCTGTTAACTGGGCTTGAATTTGTGTTGGACTTGTTGCATCACACAACTCACACCAGCTGCTGCCATTCTGCCCCAAGAAGCAAAATCCAAGTCTGGACATTTCCTGTGACTAAATTTTTTTGGCTGGCAAGTCTCTTGGTTCCCAGCCAACGCAAATCAGTTTGGGAGCCAGCAATCTGGAAAATTTTGGGGTTTCAGAAGAGTGGGTTCAAAATGGGCTTGAAATGCAAAAGAATATGACAATATAGCTATGAGCTCTTCTCAGGTGCACAACCACATCCCACCTTTTCATCCTTCCACAGTGTAGAAGGCACATTTATATCTGAGCAGGACAGATCTGATGGGGCAAGCAATTTCCCATAACCACGAGGTTACTTCTCACAGCAGGCAGCTGCTCACAGCTGCTGTTTCCCACTGTGGATACACACGGCTTTGCTGTTAAGATGCAGGGGGAAAACTTGAGCTTTCAAACCCTAACAAGCTATTTGCTTCTCCTTCTCTCTCTCTCCCCACAGCTGACCTCCATGTCCAGCCATGAAGGCATTTTCTGCTTTACGAGTAGCGGCGAGCAGAGTGCCAGCAGGTGAGATCCCAGCCTCTCCTGCCTCTCTGTAATTAGCAGCCTCAAATATGGAGCAGTGTCTGACCCCGTGGCATTTTTTCCTAAGGCTTTTATTAATTTGACACTGGTTTTCATAGCAACTCACCAGGGAGCTGTAACAAACACTCAGCTGTACCTGACAGAAAATGGGGGGTTTATCTGCTCAAAAGGTTATGCCGAGCGTCAGAGGCCAGCCGTGGTTTGGATCCTGGGGAACTGCTCCAACTGTTTGATGGAAAAAAACATGGAGCACTAAAGTGGGAACATTACAGTTTAAAAGCAGGGTTTGTGTCACCTTGAGCTGCTGAGCTCTGTTATCGTGGTCTATCAAAACTCCCACTCTTTGTGGAGCAGGCAGGTTGGGGACTTTTAACACCCTTAATGTCACCGTTCCTGAGGGGACACTGCCTTGTCACCTCCAAACTAATTTGAAATAAAGGTTTTGTTGTTTCATGCATTAGCTGATGGAGAATTTTTTCATTTTCTGAAGTGGGCTTTTCTGTTGTTTCTACAAAAAAAAGCTCAGGGTGCTTTACCAAAGTGCAATTTCATGGCAGTGTTCACCCAGTGTCTGCCCTACCTGGACAGGGGTATTCCCTTTCATCCTTTCCTTGACAACCTTAAAGTGTTCTGTTGGAAGACACTTCTTCATTCATATGGTGTATCTTGTCTTTACCCCAAATTCCAGTCACAATCTGGTTGCTACAATCAAGGACTCTGCCCTCCCCAGACTGATGCTTAATTCTGCAGTAATTTACAGTCTATTCTGTCTTTTCTGCTGTTTTTGCCCAGCTTGCAAACACCCCTGCAGGTATTCAACCCAGAGGAATCATTCAGTGCTCTCCAGTAGCTCAGGACATGCTTCAGTGGTAACAGGGTGGTGCTGGGTTAGCTCTGTGATCTCAGAGGTCTTTTCCAACCTTAATGGTTCTGTGATTATAGAACATTAACCAGTTTGTTTCATGGATCCCTTGCAAGGCTCATTTCTCCCAACCTGAAGGTGCCTTTAAAGGTATCCATTGCATGACTGACATTTTCACCTGTTCTTGGTTCACACCTTGGTTCTTCTGCCTAAGAGTTTCTCCTCCAGCATAAATGAAAATGCTTAATTCTTTTAGTGTTAGGCATTGTTTTGGGATGTTTATCCTATGAGTCTTTTGTAAAGCCTGGATTGTTTCTGAAAAGATCTGAATGCACTGGGCAGTTGAGTGACTGACCAGTCAGCTGCCAGTGTAGAATCACAGAACCACACAGAACCACAGAATATGCTGGGTTGGAAGAGACCTATCAGGGTCACGGGGTCCAACTCCTGGCCCTGCACAGGACACCCCCAGAATCACACCCTGTGCCTGAGAGCATTGTGCAAACACTCGCTGAGCTCTGTCAGGCTTGGGGCTGTGAAACTGTCCTGGGAGCTGTTCCCGTGCTCAACCACCCTCTGGAAGAAAAACCTTTCCTAAACCTTCCCCTACTCAGGTTAATGTCATTTCCTCTGTGTTTAGGCAGCACTGTAGTTGTTAATGCTGCATTCCCCCTCTGCAGATTTAATGGTGGTGGCCCCAAACCTGTACATCCTACATTTTTACTATTGTTAAACAGATAAATCTGACATTTCAATTCCCTTGAAAACTCATTATTTTCTGTGGCAGATTCACTTAAGATGTCAGCAAAGCTTCCATAAAATGGCCTGTGAATGAGACAGGAGTTCTCTCCTCTCTTACCTTGCGTGGGGGCAGCATATGTGGTGCTGTGCTCCTGTTAACTGCAGGTGGGGTGTTCAGCTCATTAACACCTGCAGCTAATTCTGCTGAGTGGGTAAATAGGCCCATGCTGTTCTTCCCTAGCTGCTTCCATTTGCAGTGAGGTGAAGTTTGAGGGACTTCACCTTGCATTCATTTGCAAAGCAAAATCATTCCTAGGTGTAGGCAGTTTTGGGAAGGAGAAAAGGACAAAGAACATCCAGACATGATAAAGCAGCAATCTGTGACCAAAGCATAGCCCAATGCAGTTTCACAGCTGCCAGCAGAAAGGGGTAGCCAGCCATGCAGACAACAGCTGCATTGCCAAGGAACAAAATTACAGAGCCAGATGTTCCTCTCTGAAGTACATTACACTGAACTCGGTAGATGAGTGCAGTAGCTGCCAAGAGCTTCTCTTATTTGGTCATAGGTAATGATCCCTCTATCAGAGAATGTGGGGGAAAAAGACCACACAGAATGTGCTCATCAAAATGTTGTAGTTGAAACATTAACTTCTCTTGGACCAGAAAGATTTTGGAACTCCATGGCAACCTTCACATCTTGTTTGAAGGATAATGTTGTTTACTACCAGGCACGAAGTGAGAAACTTACAGCTACTGAAGCCAAATGCTTTCAAGGTATTTGCTACTGAAAGGTGACTAAGAGAGAATTTTTATAGCAACCAGAGTTGTTTGTGGGCGCTGTTGTAGTTCTCAGCTCAGACTGCAAGTGAGAAGGAGAACTTCTGGTTCTGTTTCTAAAGCAAATACCAGGGGGTCAGGTTTCTGGGGACGTGTTTGTGCTGCAGCCACGTTCACATGCAGACCCAGCTAGGTCTGAACAAACCAGCTGGGTGTGAGCAGAGACTGGCCATGGCAGTGCTGAGCACCTCTGTCAGCTGTCTGTCTCCATGGGAAAATTGTGAAACCTGCATTTCTGTCTAGAGCTGACACTGTAAGGGTTCCTGGTGCTCTGCAAGGCAGCTTGCAGCACACAGGCTCAGATTCATGCCAGCCACTTAGATGCAGCTCATAAAAGTGCCTGCCTTGGGGGTTCTGGTTGCCAACAGAGAAGGATTGATGGCTCTGTAGGGAGATCCACCCCTCCACAAACCCCAGGCACCCCTTTGAGCACTGATCCAGAGAGAACTTAGACGACTAAATCTTTGGATATAGGTAAAATTGGCATCTCTGAGAGTACTGGAGAGATAATTAATGTCTTGCATCTCTTCAGTCATCCTTCTTAAGCGCTTTGGATTTGATCATTCTCTCCCAGAACTCAGAAGTTGCAAACCCAATTCTTTTTTTAAGTTTGTACTATTTAATAACCAAAGAGATACACAATGCTCCAAATCCCTCTGCCAAATAAATCTGTCAGTAAGGAACTCACCCCTAGAAATGACTTTGGCCCAACATTTCCTGTACATGATATTAAACTTACTCCTCCACCATCAACAAATATAAGATCCGATATCTCAGGGATTGCAACAGAGCCCAGAAAAGCTACAGATCATAAATGAAACCTGCAGATCATACTGAGGGATTTTTTTTACCCCTGATCACATCGAGTTCATGGCCCCACCACTCATCTGCAGCTGGGAAGGGAGGGAAAAGGTCAGGTTGAGCACTGAGGGTTTGGAATGAGAGCACACCGAGCTGCTTGCGTCTTTTCCGTGTGATTTAAGGACAATAAGTTTCTCTCCCCACCTAGTGGTCACTAAGAGCCTTTTAACAGAGGGGGCTTTAACAGAGCCTTTTAAACCAGGGGGCTCAGCAGATCTTTTTTCCGATTTTCCCATGCCAGCACAGGGGAATTATGGAACAAAGGGATGGTTGATCCCTTTGCTTTGGATTATCTAGCTCAGATGAAAGCAGAGAGGAGGATCCCTGGATGATTTCCTTTTTTTTCAAATTCCTTTTTTCCCCCATATTTTTCTTAAAATATGGCAGGGGTAAGAAACTGAACTGATGGTAGGAAATGATTGTGAGCCAATGATTGGGCTGTGGCTGCTGATTGTTCCTTCCTCTGTAATCCTCCTTCTGTGGGTTTTGTGGTGAGTGAGAGCAAGTTTGAAATGTGACAGGCACAGAAACATCTTCATTGCTCAACAGTGTGTTTGGCCTGGCTATGGTTAATTCCTTCTGCAAATAGCATGGCATTGGCTGAGGGGAGAAGTACATGAAATTAAAATGAATGTGGATGTTAAACAAAGCTGATGGTGACTTGCCTAAATCTGAATAAGGGAGTTGGGAGAGTAAAGAGCGAATGCAAAGTCTGAATTCTTCCCATTCTAACGCCCTAAGGTGTTATCAGTAACATGAGAAAAATATATGTGAGGCAAAAATATGGTCATAGTATTAACTCTAGATATTCCACTACATTTCCTGAGACTACCCATCGTGGGAGTGATCCTTTTGGGGAAAGCAGTGCTTTTTTTTTCTTCTACCCCTCTGTTAGAGCAGGTCATGACACACAGCACAGAGATGAGCCCCAGTGGTACTTTGTGCTGACTCTGGGTTACTCAGGGATGCCTCCCTGCCTCAGAACTTGATGATCTCCTGCTGCGTTTCCCAGAACTTCATTACAGTTTTGTTAATCTGTACCTGGGAAATGAGGGTAATGATATTTTTCTTGCCGTGAATAAAACTTGGGAAATGAAAGTTGAAAAGTGTAATTAAAGACTGCAGCTGTCTCAAAAGCACTGACAGAGGCTTATCATTTGCAGGGCAGCTCGAGTGTCCTTCCCTCCAGCCAGAAAGGTCCCAGGGAGACCCTGTCCTGTCCCACGTGTGGAGGGAGGGTCCAGGCAGGGGTCACAGCTCACATTGCTGTTGTTTCCTCCAATAGACAAAATTCCCAGGGGAATCTTAGAGAAAATCCCTGGACCTTAGGGCTGCTCTGAGCTCTTTGTCCCCCAACACTGAATGCAGACCCAGGTGACCTGTGGGGACACTGGGTGGAGGGGGGACAGAAAGGATTCTTGCTCATGGTGTTACTCCACCATCTCACCCTGAGATACCCATTTCACTGCTTGCTGATGAGATTTCCTCTCCTGCACACCAATAAAGTCTTTTAACTGAGATTTGAACTGCTCTAAGCTCTAGCAAACTGGGACAAGCTTCCCCGGAGAGGAGACAGACATCTCCCCTCAGACTTCCCACCGATTGCCTCAGGTATCAGACTGACTTTGTCTTTAATAAATACTAAACGAGGAAGAGACTCTGAAAGCCCATGGGCAGCATGGGAAGGGATCAAATTATCCTGTGGCTCATGGGAAGAGGAGATAAAAGGTCTGGCAAAAGGTTTCCACGTGTGACACCACATTTCTGAAAGATACGGTGGGATCAGCTCGGGATGGAAGAAGTGCAAGTCAAATTCCTTCTCATCTAAAACCTAGTTATTATTTTCTCCACTTGACTCTACAGAGACCTTCATGCTGTGCCTTACAGTGGTATAATAAAGCAGATGGAGAGAAATGTGCATCCTCCCTCTAGCTCTCTTATCAATACCTCTCCTCAACAGTAAATAACAGGGAAACAGAGCTTGCTTGTCAATGTTCCCAGCTGCCGTTGCTTTCTTTAAACATACAGCCAGCTATTTATTGCTAACTGCTCTGAGATATATAACAGCATGGCACAGGGCTGTGGAGACATTGTCTTGCTTAAATAAGATATTACTGACACCTGATGTTAGATATCTTGGGGTTATTTTATTTTTATTTTCAGCAGATGTTTCCTTTTCAGAGAGTGCCAGAGAAGCTGTCAAGGCAGTGAAAGGTAGACGAAGTGACTAATTTCAGATTAGGTTAGGTTGACAAATAGCTCTAATTTACATCTTGAACACCTAAAAGTTGTGTTTCTGGGGGTCTGTAGCTGATGATGATGGCTGATCTGGCACAGCTCTGTGGGCATGGCAGGGGAGTGCATGTCCTTCCCCTCCCCACCACAGTCCTGTCTCGTGGCCCTTCTGGTCACACCTGGTTCTGGTTTGTCCGTGGGCACCTCCTGCCCTCCTTGGTGGGTAGGATCCTCTTTACTGAGGCCACCTGCATGTTTCTGAAGCTTTACTTTGGGTCATTAATATAATGAGTGGAAATATTAAGTGCAATTGAGCAGGACAGACCCCTTGAAGAGCCCAGTAGCAATGTGTGATCTCAGTCTGAGGACAGATTGTTAGGACATCTTTTTGCAAGCTCCTGGAAACCACAATTCCCTTGTTTATCATCACCAAAATCAAGACATCCAACATCTACCACCTCCCGCTTTCCCACTCATCCTGTCAAAGAGGGAAATGAGTTTGGGTTGGATACAATGTGTTCTTGACATTCACTCTAGCTTTTTAAAATAACTTTATAGTTCTCCTGGTGTTTATAAACAGATTGTTTAATAATTTGCGCTATTCTCTTTCCAGACTGATGGTTTTATGGTTCCCCAGACCCTCATTTTCCACCTTTAAAAGTGAGAGGTACTCTGTTTACCCTCCTGATGTGCAGCACAAGTCATTTTATGTGAAGAAGCAGCAAACTGACAGTGCATTGTAGCAACGATTCTGAGTCATCCCGAGGATTAAACAGGAACAACAGCAGCGGTAGGAGCTGAATATTCAGAGTGATAGCAAGGCAGCAGGGAAAGGCTGTGCCAGCAGCAGTGTCCCACCTGTGCAGTGGTGGTTTGCTCAGGACAGGCTGCAGAGAGAAAAACCTCTGCCAGACAAGAATTGCACATGCTGGAGCATCAACATAATCCAAACATTTGGGTGTTTGGCTCCTGGTATGTTGATATTTTGGGGGGGGGACGACATTGACTTAATGCACTCTGTCCACCTCCCAGTGTGGAAAAGCCAAACTTGCCTTTTCTGGAATGGACTGAAGGGACTGAAAGGCCAAAGTCAGACATGTAGCTTCTGTCATATCCACATTAATCCCTGGTGTTAAAAAAAAAGAAAAAACCCCATAGTTTAATAAAAACTGAATTAGGTTCCCAAACAGTTTATTTTAAGAAAAAGTTTCTTTTTCTCTGGCATTGCTTGATTGACCTATTTTGGTGGATTAGGTGCTGGGACATGATGCTTATATAAACTTTCTTAATAAGCTATGCTAGACACAAACATCCCTTATGAAAACTGTTACATTCTTGCTGCTGAGAACTGCATCCTTTTTATTGTTCAGAACATAACACTAGGCAAAAATACAGAGAATTCAGAAGACACCTTTATCATTAATAACTTACTTTCCCTTTGCCTGTCTTTGCATTTAGGAAAGAAAATGCTCAAATCAAAGTGTACCATTGCTATCCAGCATCTGTGTTTGTAATTTCTGTTCCTCACAAGTTAGAAAATGAAAGTTTGGGGAAATCCCATCATCCTGTCATGATGAATTTCGGTTTCTAACACTCTTGATGATCACGTGAAATATTTTTTTATTTAAAATTCAGCAGAAGTTGTGATGGTATTGCAGTGGTTCCTGAGGTTGTCTCTTTACAGTGTAGGACTGTGGCTCAATCTTAGCCCCTTGCCATGAAATGTGAGTCCTGTGTGTGGCCATACAAGTCAGCACACTTCAAGGAAGCAAAGGGGTGACTGAACTCCTGAAGGTGAGGGAATATTTTAGCCCAAAACTGAGCCCAGGATTTGAGGTGTGGCCTCACCAATGCCCAGTACAGGGGATCACTGCCCTGGTCCTTCTGGCCACACTATGGCTGATACAGGCCAGGTGCCATTGGCCTCCTTGGCCACCTGGGCACAGGCTGGCTCATGGTAAAGGTTGCCAAATCAAGTCTCTCTTTAGTTCTGCCCTTGTGTTCTTTCCTTCACACCATGAGTTTTCAGTAACCTTTGCTGATGGCAAGTGGCTTTCTTTCCCAGTGCCTTTCTGCAGTGCTTTCCCACGTGACGGACAAAATAATTTTAAAGTGATTGTTTTTTTCTTAATACTAAAGCAGCTGCATCATGTTCCCAAGTCAAATATCCTCATTATTTAGAACAGATCTCTTCTTCATTCCTTCAGTATTTGGTCAGAAGAAATTAAGTCAGCAGAAAAAATGGTCACAAAGCCCAATTGCCAAATATTTCCATTACAGAGAGTTCTCGGTCAAGTGTCTGCAGACATAATGAACAGGAACTGCAGCCAAGTTCACAGCATATTGGGGACAATTTAATGGGAAGTGCACAGGAGAGACTGCAGCTCACTTAGGTAGGTGAACCCCTTCACTCCCTAAAGAAGTACTTGAAAAGTGGAGGATTTGACTATAGGGTCACTAGAAGTATAAAGGGAAGTCCTTTGGAAAAACCTGTCAGTACAGAGGTGAGCAATGAACAGCTGGGATCAGCTGCAAAAAACACTCACCTTGGATCTTGGGGAAGTGAACCAAGGGTCACTTAGGGAAATGAATCCTCTGCTTTCAGTGGGAGCAGAGTTAGTGCCTTCAGTGCTTTTGTGTGCTGGTTTTCCCTGGTAATGGAGAAGCTGTGGGACTCCATGGTTAGGAAGGACTGTGGTCACAGCAAGATCTATTTTAACTTTTAATGAACAGTAGATGAGAAGTCATCTTGCAAGACAAACACAGTCCTTTTTTATTTTTTATGTGGTTGACAAAATGGCCCTGACTAAGGGGACAACCTCTTGCATCCTAAGAATATATCTAAATAAAAGTGAGGTAAAAGTGGGTAGTGACAGCAATGTTGCCACAGTGGCACTGGCATGACTGGGTATTTAGGAATACCCTGGAGGTGGTGAACAGATTTTGATGCCGACAATCCTCTGTTTTTGGTAATAACCTCACTGAGTTAAGGATGCAACCCTTCTAAACCAACTCAGGAGAGCATTAGTCCCTGTTAATATGACACATCAAATAAATAAAGAGCAGAAATCAACCATGGAGTGTTACTTGAAGATGATGAATTGATACTGACCACCCAGAAAGAGCAGAGACTGAGCAAATTGCACTTTATGAAACATGGTGTTGGAAAAGCTGGAATATGTGTAACCTTTCCAAAACGGTAGAAAATCTGGGCCCAGATCCTCAGTCAGTGAAAGGGACATGAGCAAAAGGCACACATTTCTTTTTCTCCTGGTTAATTGGCTGGCTTGCCCTATCCCATGGAGTTATCTTTTTAATCAAACCTAGTTAATTGATGTTGGAGCAGTCAGGCCATCAGTAATTCAGGCTGGCAGGTTGCTGGCCCTCCAAAGCTGGCTCTGAAGGTACAGAGGGTACAGAAGTGACAATCTGCTGAGGAAACAGGGGACATTTCTCTTTGGCTTTGGGGAGACACAGAAATGCACAGCTCTACAATAACCTACAAAGCACACGAAAGCTGAAGCCTTCTCCTTTGCCAGGGGATGGAAATCCATTAGATACCTCCTGGAGGCAGGCAGCAAGCTGTTTGCTAGGATTAAGGTTTTGCTTCATTTCTGCTCCCTTGGAAAGAGCTGATGGCACTGCAAAGACCAAGAGAGAGCGTTGGATAGAAAAAAAAATTTAAAAAATCTAGGATATATTTAAATGTTAAAGTGTGGTGTCTGAGACAGAATGTGCTTAATTAGGGGAAACCAGAAATCTGTCTAAGAAAATAAATGAGTATTGACTGAAGATTTGCGGGGAGGGGACTGAACTGACCCAGGGTGTCATTTTTATGTTGCTCTTGGGATGAGTTTGGCTCAAATTCTATAAATGTCAAAAACAGGTAAAAAGATAATTGTTGATGTTATTTGCACTTAGCCTTGCTCATGATGGTTGCTGTTCACAGCTGAGTCTCCTGAGAGGGTTAGTAATACAGCTAATGAAGACTAATAATGCAGGTAAATTAGTTTGCATCTGATGTAATGGAGTATTTTTAAAACTGTAATGATGTAACTGGGAAATCTGTACTCATTTTCAAGTTCCAGATGGTTTGAGAACTAAGTCTGATTTTCTGAAAAAGTGCCTCAGATGCGTCATCTTCAGAACATCTGTATTTAAATTACGTCTGTCTTGTCCTATATGATGAGCAAGGTATGCATTTTCCTCTACTCTTCCAGGAAATGTGATTTATGGTTTTATCCTGTGCAGCAGGAACAGCAAAACGAGCCTCCAAATTAAGTCAGAAAGGGACAAGTTTGGGTTCTGTGCAGGGATGGGGTCCAGATTTGGTTAATTACTTCACACTGAAGGAATGACCACGTAAGAAGTGAAATCATTGCCCTGCATGCGATCTGGCAACTCTCCTGACAGCCAGCTCATACCATAAACTGAACTCTTGACACTGCCTGCCCACCTATGACAGCACAGAGGGATTTTTCCCTGTTTTCCACATGCATGTGGTGATCCTGGCTGGTGTTTGGGGTCTTGGTAAGCTCAGGCTGAACTTTCTTTTAGCTGAATTTGGATAGTTCATCCCCCTGGGAAGCGGAGGGCAGGAGAGTAGAGGAGATGAGACTGCTGAGCAACACTCCCTCATCTTCCTTCCTTGTTCCTACCAAATCTGGGATTTGATAACAGGGGTTTGATAAGGGGATTGGGAACACTCTCACATTATTTTTCAAGAATAGTTTTTTTCAGCACTTTTCATAGTCAGGCTCCTCTATTATTTTCTGTAAAAGTGCACTTAAATGCCCTGACGTCTGTCTTATTCTCTTTCTCCCATTTGTGAGCCCTTAAAAATGAATCTGAAGGCCTTTGGCAGCAAACTGAAAGCCACCAGCTGGAAGATATCCCACCCCACATTCTGAAGCAGCACACAGAGTGTCTGCAAGCTTGGCATGTCCTTCCCTTCTCTGAGCACCTTGCAACAGCACAGCAAACAAACCAGCTCTCATGTTTGTTTAGATAAAGGCCTTGGCTTCTCTTTGGGTAGGAAAAGTGTGGGCAGAGCAGTGTTTTGGTTTTTTGGGTTTTTTTTTTGAGTATATGCATGTGAGGTCTTTATGGGAAACTCCTTTCCAGCAGCCAGCAGCATGTGAGTGTGTGATACACATCCAGGAAAGGTCTTGGAACAGATTTCCTGGAGCTCTTGCTTATGTCAGACACCCTGGTACTGAAAGAAAGGTTCAGTGGGAGCTCTGCCTTGCAAAATTCCTGATTTTGCCCTCCTGACTTTAGTTCACAGCAAAGCTCATTGTGGCCCTCTGTAGCATTGGGAAGTGCTGTTGATTAATATGAGTTAGCTGTGTGTTACCTGTGTTTTAATTCCCATTCCCAGCTGAAAAACATTACAAGTCATTGCAAGGAAATTGGTGAACTCCCATGGTGTCACAGAACTGCAGCCAGCAGCTCACAGAGCTTTTAAAGCCAAAGTTGTGATGATCAGAAGGTAAAACCTTGGGTGGAATAAAAAGAAAAAATTCTCAGTGGTGTGTTGGCCTTTGAACAATCCATGTAAGGAGTGCCAAAAGTCCAGAGAAAAGGGTTATTTGATGGGCAAGAGAACTTTGGTGAGTGGCACCAGGGACCAGCTGGGTACATGGAGATATAATGTGGCTTGTGCTCCTTTCTAGTGTGTCTGATTTTGCACATGAACAATGACTACTGAACATCTTAATCTACTCCTAATTTTGGTTACTATTAAATGTTTTCTTCTCTGTTGTTTCTCCAGGGAAATGTTAAATTATTCTTTTTTTTTTTGCTCTTCCCCATCTGTCTACTGGTGTTTGTCTCTTCCTGGAAGGAATCCAAGTTTAGTAATTAAGGCACTAGGAACAGTCAGAGGTTTGATCAGTAGATAAAATGTAATTACAACAGATCTATGAATCTCTCTGCAGTAAATATTTTAACACCTTGGGCCAAATCCTCCATGAACACAGATTTATTGGAGATCACACTGTCTTACACCTACTGGGGATCTGTGTAAAACTGCACTGACAGCCCCATTGTGGTTGTGTGGGAAAACTAAAAAAAAACCAAAAAAACCCAAAGAAACAAAAAACCTCTAAAAAAAAAAACCTAAAAAAAAACCTAAAAAAAAATTACCTTAGGAAGAGGATGAGGTGCATTACTCTGCCCAACAGGCAGTTTGGATAAAATGTGTGAGTTTTTTTCTCACATCCTGTGATATATGCTTGCTTATCTTTTTCCTTTGGCAGTTTTCAAACATCCTGAAATAGAATTATGTCAGTACAGGTAAAACCTTCAATTGCAGTGGTGAGCAGTTGGATTACACAGATTAACTAGTCAAGAGGTGTAACTTATTCCCTGATTTGGGTGCTTAGGTAAGGGATTGTGGTAGAAACATTCCACAGGCAATAAAACCATAAAAAGATAATTTTGGAGAAAGCACCAAATTGCCTGAAAATTCCCCAAATCCCGCCATTTCTGGGCACCTCATTTGCCCTTCTGCTGGAGCTTGGAGCAGGTTTCCATGGCATAGCTAGTGGCAGTCACTATTTCTGGCCTCAGAAAAGGCTCTCATGGCACATTGGCCCTGAAGTCTTCCCAAGCCCTGGGGAAACTGAGGTCAAGTGTAATCCACTGAACCTGCAAAGTGCCAGATGTTGTTCTGTCACCTCCTCACTCCTCTGCTGTGGATCAAGGGCTCAGAGGGACCTGTGGGAAGGTTGCCTGCCACAGACATGGGAAGAGAAGGACTTTTGAGTGAACAAGAGCCCTCTATGTGATTGAAAATTGTCTGAGAGACTGTATGGATGAACCATAAGAAAAGATGAAAAATCAAAAAGAAAGTGAATAGTAAGGCCATGGAAGCCTGATGGCAATTCCTGCTTGCCAAAACTGAGGGGCACAGGTCCTGTAGGAGCAAAGGCAGCAGCAGTTAGATAGGAACAGGAATAATTTTATAATTTGCATGATAAAAACACTTAATCCCTCAATGCATCTTCCTTCAAAAGCAGAACCAATAACCTCAAGTCTTTCAAACAATGGCAGCTCGACTAACACAATAGAGAGTTTAGAGAAAGCATTGAATAAGAATGCAACATTATTATAATATGAAGAAAAACAGTCTCATTGAAACGTTAGGTACATGCTCCACCCTTTAACAAACAGAGATTTCAGGGAGCTGGGAGTGAAAGTTGAGTCTATAAATCTTCCTGCATTACTGTATAACATTATGTAACAGAACCCAAAATATAACATAATATAGTGATATAATATAATAATATAAAATTAAAAAGGCATCTACACTTCAAAAGCAGGGTCCAAGGCTCATCTGGCCCTTCTGGGTGTCCTCTTTCCTTATGTGGAACTGATATTAAAACTCTTACCTCAAGCTGGTGTCTGCACTGAGTGTGTGATCAAAGACCAAACCACAGCGATGTCTAAAATCACCAGAAAGCTGTGTGTCTACAAGAGACATATTTCATTACGATTCAGAGAAACCAAAAACATCTTTTTCCTTCAAGGTTTGCCAATTCGTTTGAAACAAGACGTAAAGGATGCATCTGTGCAAAGGCTTGGAGTTCTGCAGCTGGGAAAAGGGGGAAACCAGTTGTTTATCCCTTCAGAAGTATTGCATTTGCACAAATAAACACGGCACAGGCTGGAAAGGGATGTTCTCCATGCCATGTCTGTGTCTCCCTGGGAGTGCTCAGAGAGGAAAAGCTGTGGCTGCCTCTGACCAGGAGCTTTTGGAAGCAATAATGAGCAAAGCTTGTGGCAGCACCAGCACATCCCTAAAACATAGTGATGCTCCTGTAGAAATATGCCACTGTGGTTTAGTACAGACCAAGAGAAAATATACCCCATGCAGATTTCTTGGTCTCTTGGTTTCTGGCAGGGGAAGGCAATTAGAAAGAGGAGTTTTCAGGCATAAATTAACTTTCTTTGGGCTGAGCAGTGTTTGTGAAGTAAGAAATGTTGGCCCCAGCAGTGGCAAAAGCTCAGCTGTCCTTGGCTCTTTCACTTTATTTCAGTGTTAAAGTGGCTGTCCTAGGAGGAGTTGTGGGTTACCTGAGTTTTAGGGAACCACAGCAAATTAATTCATTTCGGGAAAATGTGTTTTGCAAACAGTGAATAAAGATCAAAACCCATGAAGTGACATTATATCTGTGACAACCTTCATTTCTATGGGATATTTTTGTCCTCTGAAACAGAACTTGGTAGCAATGATTGAAATAGGATGCTTTTTTGTTGTTGTTGAAACTAAAAAAAGCAACACACTGTCTGCAATTAGAATTTTCAGTTGGGGTGGCATTTTTTGGGTATTTTTTCCCAGTAATCTTATGGATGTTTATTGGAAATTACCAGTAGGAGCTATAAAAAATTGTCTTGTTATATACAACTTGTCATTTATACATGTAAAAGCTAGCTCTTTGAGAAATGCTTGTTGCTTAGCTCTGTTCATGTTGGGTTTGTTTCATGAAAGCCAAGTCCATGAATAAAGAATCACAGAATGGTTTGGGTTGGAAGGAACCTTAAATATCATCCAGTTCCAACCCCCTGCCATGGGCAGGAACATCTTCCACCAGAGCAGGTTGGTCTAAGGCTCATCCAGCCTGGCCTTGAACACTTCCAGGGATGGAGCATCCACAGCTTCTCTGGGCAATCTGTGCCAGAGCCTCACCACCCTCACAATCAAGAATTTATTCCTAACCTAAGCCTGCCCCCAGATTGCCCTGACCCATGTGTAGGATGTTGCACTTGGTCTTGTTGAACTTCACGAGTTTTATTATATTTTTAAATGAGATTTTTTTTTCCTCAGAATCAGTCATTATGGTAGCTGCTGCCCTCAAATTTCCTATTGCAAACAAACAAATTTTTGGTTCAGATATTTGGCTCAGTGTTCAAAAAGCAGCTAGACAAACTCATGAAGGAAGGACCTGCCTGTCAATATTAAATGCACAGGAAACACCTCTGGCTTAGGAAACTCCTGGAGTGCAAAATATCAGTTTTGGAGAGTAACTTTGGACTGTACCTTCATATGATTGAAAGGTGTTTGTATTCCTTCCCATACACCTGTTCTCAGTTGGTGTTGGAAACAGGACAATGGCTCTTTTATGTGCAGCAGTAGCTTAGGTTTTCAGCCTTGTGTTTTTATTCTGTGTCATCAAACCACAAACATTTTGTTGCTTCTAAAATGTGTCTCACACACCTGACTTTCGGAGCTACTTTGGCTGCACATCACAGCAGAAAATAAAGCAGCTTATTGACATGGCAATCTACATGGCAAAGTTTGAATGTGAAACAAAAACAACAAAAAAATAGGGTGTATTGAAATCAAAAGGTGCTGCAGTTAGGTACATCCCCCATATAACTCTGAAAACTGACATGTTTTGAAAGTAACCACTGAAAATTAAAAAGGCGTGTGACTAAACCCCATAAAAATCCCTTAAAAGCTTAATACTAGTTCACAAATTTCATTGAACAACAATCAGAGCAGTAAACTATTTGTGGTTGGTTCTGGTCATATGAGCTCATTTGTGGTTTGACTTTCTCCTAATGGAATTGTTTGTGAGAGCTGCTCTCAAAGGCAGATAAAAAATGGGTCAGTTTCATATACCTGATTTAATCAGATTGCCCAAATTATTGTTTTTTACTGCTGCCAGAGAATCAGAAACAACAAAATCCCTACATTCTTCTCATTCCCAGTTGTTTTGGCCTCCAGGGTGTTTGGACCACATCAGTGTGAAAGAAGCACGTGATAACAGCAGTCCAGTGGAAAGTTTAAATAAATGTTTCAGGCCACTGCAGCACTTGGATGGGGACATCTGGCTGTTGAAGTCTTGGAGAACTTTCTATCAGAAATTTTCAGTGGACTCCCAAGAGGTTGTGACCTCCAGCTCTGACCTCTCCAGCTCCTTGGTACAACCACTGTCAGGACAAAGTGGGAGTTCTTTGGTGGGTTCAGTTTGGCTGAGGAGGTGCTGAGCTGTGTATTAGGGAAGAAAAAGCCTCTCTGCAGGTGCCTAAATAACTTAATTTAGCTGTGCTGAGAGGGTCTTGCCCTCACCTCATGCTATTTGGATTAGTTCTGGTCACACTGATGGACCTGGAGTGGTGTATTTGCACCCTGTCCTGCCTGGAAAATATCCTAGCTGTCAAAAATCTGCACATAATTCCCCCCCTCCCTTTTTTTTTTAATACTCCCTAAATTTTATACTCAAGACTTCAAGTTTGATAAGTGAAAAAACTGTTTAATCAAAACACCTTTCAAAAAAGGAAACTACAAATTAAGAAGACACGTTGCCTTAACAAATGTCTTCAGTTAATTTGAACCGGACAGCTGCTTGAGGAATCCCAGAAGGATGTAACATAAGGCTATGCCTATTTTTCACCAGCAGCCTCCAAGAAAATTTACCAATTTTTCTATTATTTATTAAGGTCTTCTGTGGTTTTTTATAGAAGTCTGCTCAGAAGGAAGCAGGACTCAGCTTGTGCCTCTGATGGCCCAGGCAGAATCGTGTGCTGTGTTTGACATGCTGGTCCCTCAGAGCCTGGGAAAGCATTAAGAAATATGAGATGTCCTGCAGGAATGTGGAAGACATCATGTGCCTTGGAGCTTGGTGAATTTCCAGCAAAATTTACTTATGCTCCAGATTCATATTAGTTCCTCAAAATCTGTTGGCTGAGATGCTCTTAGCTAAGAAAATTGGAGGAAATTGAAAATTAGCCTAGACCAGAGTCACCCTTGCACACAGGGTCTGAGTTACTTGCAGAGAACAGCTTTAGGTATCCCTGTGAACCTGGTGAAAATGTCTCCACGAGGCAAAGCAGCTGTGAAAAGCTAAGAACAGCATGGAAGGTGTGTTAACAAGGGCATAGGGAGTGATACAGAAAGTCCAGGGGCTTGAGAGATTAATCAGAGCTGGGCAGCAGTTTAAGAAACCTCACAAGGGTATAAACCAGAGCTGCTCAAATGATCTCCACCAAGAGCTGCTGGATGGATGTGAACACTGCAAATGCCTGGGTTGTTTCACCTCCAGAGGGATCTCAGGAGTGCTGGGGAGATGGAGTGGGATTTGCAGCACAAAGGGAAAGAGGGGTGATGCTCTGGTGCAGTGTGGGACACAGAACTCCTGTGTGTAGGGCAGGAAGGGGATGGGGAGAGATCAGATCATGTGGGGAGATGGACAAGGGGGAATGGCTTTAAGATGAAGGAAGGTAGATTGAGATTTTAAATTAAATTCTCCCCTGTGAGGGTAGTGAGACCCTGGCACAGGTTGCCCCTGGATCCCTGCAAGTGTTCAAGGCCAGGTTGGATGGGGCTTTAAACAACCTGGTCTGTGGAAGGTGTCCCTGCCCATGGCAGGAGGTTGGAATGAGATGATCTTTAAGGTCCCTCCCAACCCAAACCATTCCATGATTCTGTGATTTACTGGGCTGAAACAAGATCCAGAACATAAGAGTAACCTGAAGCTGCAGGATTTGAGAAATAAACCGATAGACAGAGTAAGAAAAAACAAAAGATTTGAATAAAAAGAATTTGAGGTAATACTTTCTGCACTGAGTCTCTGTTCAGACCGTGCAATATAGGATTAGTAAATCTTATTCCTTAAAAGCAGAATTGTGTTATTTAATTCTCAATTAGTAGGTGTATTTCAGCCTCCTAGACAAAGACAACAAAGTCTTTGGAGACAGACTTACTCATGATGCAGATGAAATTGCTTTAATCTCTTTCAAGGGTGTTCCTGACTGACACAGCTCCTTGTTCCTCTGTCTGATTATGCCAGCTCATGGATCACCACAATGTATTCACATTTCTAGAATACAGAATGCTGTGCCTGAAACCTTCTCATAATTGGTGATGGGTAAAGAGCATCTTCAGATCCTGATCACTGTAACTCATATGCAATGTGAAAGAGGGGAATGTTCTTTTCCCTTTGCAAAAACATCACATCCTTGGGTAAGTTTGGTGTTTCACCCAATTGCAGTGCTGTTCTCTGAATCCATTGTGTTTATCCATTCTGAATCTACTCCACCATTGGAAGAGGCAGGTGGAGGAGATAAGTCCAAGAAGAGGAGTTTAAGGAGTGAGAAATCAGGAATTTGGGTCATGACAAGGAGGAAAATGGAGATTGTTATGAGTAGGAGCATGAAGTGGGGGGAGAAAGAAAAGGCTGCAAAAGGAGGGAAAGGCAAAGATGCTCTGTGTGAGCTGGGAGGATGTGGGAGCTTGGCAGAGGACCCAGCACTGAGCCTGAAATGCAGGGAATCTGCAGAGCCTGTGATGTGAACCATCAATGCATCCCCTGTCTTCTGCTCAGCTCATGGGACACAGCTTGGGCATCACCTGGAAGGAGGCTGAAATCATGGAAACACTTCAGTGTCAGGAATTGATGCAACCAGGACAAAAGAATGGTTTAGAAGAGGCAGGCAGTTTTGCTCTACAGCGTAGATAATTCTGATTATATTATGTTTTCTGGTTTTGTTGGCAAAAATCTGACGGTGTGAGACAACAAATGGCTTTTAACTTATTGTTTTCTCTAAGGAAAGCATTATTTTTTAAAGCTCTCCCCATTAAATCTGCATATACTTGGAGCCTGAAGAAAACAACCTAATGGAACAAGGGGGGGAAGGGGATAGAACAGCTGAAAATCTATTTGCTAGGTCCTGCAATGGAGAATATATATTTTAATGTGAAACAGTGATGACAAGGGAAGCTTTAGACAGCTTCAAAGCAAAAGCATCCAGGCAGGCAGTCCTGCAGGACTTCAAAACCTTGCATGGAGACAAAGCTTTTTGTACATCAGAGCTTGAAATTCAAATCAAGCAGAGAGCAAGCCAAGCCACCTTTGAGCATTTTGCATTTCACTTGATGTCCTTAAAGGCTGCAAGAGTTTCTTTATCACTTGCTTGCATCACATACCATTATCAGTACTGTTTTTCAGGTGTTTCTTTGCTCCTTTTCTTCCAGTTCCATTGAGTGGTTACACAGGTTTGTAGTGTATCACATGTGTTTTTTAAAGCTTCTGTTCGGTTGGATTCTCCTTCTCTCCCTTCAGCCTCAAAGGCAGATTTACAGGAATCTTTTAGAGATATGACACTGCATTATTTTAAAAGCTTTGCTCTTCTTATCTTCATGGCCTTGGAGGTCACAAAGAGCTACATGTGAGGATAAGCATCAGGTTCCCCAGCATGGAATAAAGTCAGACTGGATTGCACAAAACACTTTAACACATAAATCCAGATACTCTTTGCAGTGTGTCCCCTCTCTCCTATCACTGATGCGATTTCTTGAATTTATTTTAAAAAAGACAGGAGGAGCGAGTGCCAGAAAGAACAAAAATATCCCCAAACCTCGATCAAAGAACCTGAAATAACATTTTAATTCTGTCCAAATAATGCTGCTCCAAGAGTAGCTCAGTAAAGATATTTTTATGTCAAAAGCAGCAAAGGAATTTTGTTGGCTAATTACTAATAGGGTTTATATTTCATTAATGAATATCTAAAAAATTGTCTAACGTAGAGTGTTTTCATATTAAGGACAGAGAGGAAATTATATTTGCTTTTGTTGAAGGAGCAACTGAATATTGGAAAATTGCAGGCTTTGCTGGATTTGATTCAGAGAAATGCTTACAGCTTGTTTCTCCATTGCCCATGTTTTATAGTGTAATTTCAGCCATCCCATCTTTCTCCATGTGCTGCTGCAATTAAGGAACCTAGATGTTTTATAACTTACACTTGTGGCTCAGCTCAGCTGTGCCAGAGATGGGGAACTGGGAGATTTTGGGTGTGAAACTTGGCTTTGGCTAAACCCAGGAGCCAGCTGAGGTGACTGGAGGGGTGACCCTTTGTTCCCAGAGTGCAAAATCAAAACCTGTGCCAGCTGCCTCCCTGATCCTGGTAGGATGAGACCCAGGTGGTTGAGTTAGCACCAACCCACCAACTCCTCCTGGGACAAATAATAAAATTTGGACAAATAACCCTGGTTTTCCAGTGACATTTTTAACTCTGCAGGGCACCAAGGGGCTGGGTGTTACCTGAGGGGCTCCTGGGCCCCCATCCTGGGGATTTCAGCACCCCTGCAGTGGATGGGTGTCACTCACAGCCTGGCAGGGAGGGAAGGGAGTGGCTTGAGAGAAGTGAGAAAAGCTGTGCCCAGCACAGGGGAGGGGCAGCTGTGCCTGCCAGGTGAGGAGGGTTAGGGCAGGCGGCAAGAAATAGCTCTGCAGGGATTGAAGCAACACAAAGCAAAGGTGCTGGTTCTGGCTGGGCCTGGTGTGGCTGAGGGGGATGAGGTTCATCTGGCCAGCAGGCACAAGTTACCTCCTCGTGTTCCCCTTCATCTCCATGCTTTGTCTTTTCTTAAAACAGGTCAGTTTGTCCCTTTTGCTCCTCACCCTGATAGGGTGGTTTTTAACTAACCTGATATCACTGCCACAGTTTTAATCTGAAGGCAGAAGTGAGGCTGTACCCCAAGGAGAGGCAGCTACTGCGGGAGCTAAGGTAAGGCAATTAAGTGGGATTTAAGGGGCAATGGTTTCAAACTGACAGAGGGCAGGCTTAGACTAGATATTAGGAAGAATTTCTGGCCCATGAGGGTGCTGAGGCCCTGGCACAGGTTGCCCAGAGAAGCTGTGGCTGCTTCATCCCTGGGAGTGTTCAAGGCCAGGCTGGGTAGGAGTTGGAGCAACCTGGTCGGGTGGAAGGTGTCCCTGCCCATTGCAGGGGGTTGAATATGTTCTTTAAGGTCCCTTTCAACCCAAACCATTCTGTGATTCTGTAACACTGACAGTCACTTGGGCTCTGAGCAATTTCTCCATCTGTGGTGGACACCAGGTGTGTCCCCAGGAGGAGCTGGCATTGCAGATACCCAGCCCTGGGCTTCCTCTCTCTGATGAACCCTGGAGTCTGTCACATCACAGGCTCAAACAAGAGGGGATGGCACAGGAATCCTCACAAATGTAACCACTTTAATGGTGGCATTTACAGTAAAATGGGAGAGGATGGCAATTCCTGCTGTGTACCTCCAATTCTGATGCTCTTTCTAGGTCAGGACAAGAAAATGATCTTGCATTTTGCTCTGCTGTGTGGGTCTGAGCTATTTGTTGCTTCCATAACCTGAAAGGTCTTTTCCAACTGAAATAGTTCTATGATTCCATGCTGAGTGGGGTCTTTCTGAGGGACAAGGTTCTCTGCCAGCTATGGAGGATTGGTCCAGCATCTCCTTGGGGATGTGGCTGCTGGGTGGGAGGAACAGGGATTGTTCAGCACTGCTCCTTGCTGAAAGGCAGAGGTGCAGAGAGGGGAAAAAGCAGCCTCCTGTCACTGACAGAAGTGATTCCTGCCCCTGAAGCTATTGGCTCTTGCTGCTCCTGAGAGCACAGGTAGCAGGAGCACCTTCTACTATGCAGAGCTAGGTGAACCGCTGTTTTAAACATTCACTCAACAGGAAAAATGCTGTTGGTCAAAGAAATTTTAGTAAAAAATCCTGTCACTTAATTTTGTGTATTTTTGTTTAATTGTTCCTGGGGCTTTTAGCAATAAAGAGCAATTACAAATTCATGTCAAATTTACTACAGAATACACACCCAGCTGAAGGTGCTGTTAGTGTTCAGTTTGGAGGTCTCCTCAGAAACTAGTGAAACCTATTGTAGAAAAGCTAAAAACCCCAAGTAGATTCAGTTTTAAACACCTGACCCACAATTAGCATTTTTGGGGACATGGTTTTGTGGTGGGTTTGGCAGTGCTGGGTTGACAGCTGGGCTCAGGGATCTTAAAGGTTTTTTTCTGACCCTAATGATTCCATGATTCTGCAATTTCCATTGATTCTGCAGTGACTGAGGACAGGATATTGCAGAGCACTCTGGTGCTGTGGGCTGGCTTTGTGAGCATCCTGTGCACCAGGATGTGACTCTGTGCCTGTGAGGGAGGAGAGAAATTAATTCAGGTGATTCTGGAGCATAATCTCTGTGCCCATGTAAAACCTTAAACGTTCTGTGGGATGCTTTAGTCAGCAGTAGGAGATGAGGAGTCCCTGTGTGCACAGGCGAGGGTTTAAGCTGCATGTAACCAACAGGGGGCATTAGGTTTATGCTTATTAAATGTGTATTTCTATTCCTAGCTCAGAAAAATCTCCGAGTAGTTTGATTGAAAACAGCAGGATGTGAATCTTGTACTCTATAAAAGATGCAGGATTCTGTTGTTTTTATTTTTTCCAGAAGATTTAGTAACTGTATAAGCCTGGTTTTCTTTAGGTCTAGCCCGTGTCTATTTTGAGACAAAGAGAAATGAGATTGATGTAATTAACGATCAGATGATTTTTGCATGATTTGCAGCTCAAAAAGCACTTGGAAAATTTAAGTGTTTCTGGTACAAATTTGTTTGTATTGATAATTCCCAGTTTTCTAACCAGAAATTAACGTAAGGCTGCAATTATATCTTTCTGATGGAAATGAGATTCAGCAGTACACAGTTATCTGCTGCTCTTCATTATGGAGAAATCCTTGCCCTGAGTTACTTGATTACCGAATGCAAAGGACTTCAGTGAGCATCTCCAGTACAGGCACAAATTGTGGTCTTTGGAAATGAAAGTAATATTTATTACAGAGATAATTATTATGACTACAACCACTCATACTCCTGTACATGGTACTATTCATATACACATTCCTTTTACATTTATATTTTGTATTCATAGCACTGACTGTAGGAACAACTTTTTCTCTCCACTCGTGAAGTGGAAAACTGTAGCCTGCTGTGCACTCCTGTCATATCCCAGCAGCTGGAAAACTGTTTTAGGTGATTTCTACAAGCTATATTTAACTTGAGCTGCATTTGGAAACATGGAAATAGGTTAAGGAATTAAATATTAAATAATTAGGCGATACAGCTGAGCACTGCTTTCATAAAGCAATGTCAAAACAAATTATTGTCCCAAATGTTCAGATGCTCTAAGTTTCAGTAAGTTAATTTGATTACCTGCCTTATGCTAAAATGCTAAAATTACACCACCTAATAACTCCTTCCAAAGTAAAAGTAACAGTTATGATTTTGAAATAAAGAAATGATCAATCTCTAGCAATTGCAGAGTTTTTGCCTGGGATACTGGAGCAAAATTTGGTCCCCCATTGTCAGAGAAAAGAAATTCTAATTGATCAGTGACATACAGTGACTCCTTTCCCCTGAGCCCTGAACAAGATCCCCTGGAAAGATTCTTTTGAAAGGTGTTTGGTCAATGCCCTGGCACATCCTTCCTTCTCACAGAGCAGAATTTAGTGTCCTCCAATACTTAACCCAGGCTGAACAGCATTTTGAACAGGATCTCCTCTGTTGGGCCAGTTTGTGTTAGTAGGAGTTGTGTTACTCTGTGTATCTAATAGAACAGCAAATCAGGGACACCTTTTCCATGCTAATCAATTAGTCATGTAAGATGCTGCTGCTTTCCAAAGAAGTGCTGGAGTAGCAGCTGTGTTACTTGTTCTGAAAGGTCTGTGTGTCAGCAGATTCTGCCTCTGTGTTGTGTTTTTCTGCAGAGCCAGCAGCAAATCCTAATAAAACTTAATGTGAGAAAACAGTGCCAGTGAGGTGATAGGTTGAGATTAACTGCACTAAAAGAGGCAATTCCATGCTAAGTTTTTTTAACTTCTCTGAAGATACACTATTATAAACATATCAATTTAAGGGCTTCTTTCTGCTCCTGTGAAAATCAATATGAAAACTCACACAGAATTAATCTAAAAAAGAAAAAGCAGCCAGCACTTGTCCTAAACCTGGACAGCCAAACCGGGCATAGGCCACCTTCTCACTGGGCTCAGTGGAAAACTGCACTGGGGAAGAAAGTATTTAGCTGAATTAGATGTTTACTGGAGAATCTGTGGTGTTGCAGAACTTTTGCCTTACTAGGTAGGTGAAGGGAGTCACAATGAGTATTTTTCCTATTGCTGTTGGACATAACTTGAAGGATAACAAATATGGAAGGGGAAATGTTCTGCTGCCTTACAGAATGGCATGAATAATCAGTACCTATTTGGTTTTGTTGTATCACACATTGAAATTAAGGTTTCCATGTCAAACTGTGGAGTAAAAGGATGTGAGAGCAAGGGTTGGTGCAGACAGGCACTGGTGCCACCCTGCTCTCCTCCTAAAAGGGACTTTGGGGCAGGCAAGTCAGGCTGTCAATAACAGGATTTAAGTCAGATTGTGGGCTCCACCCTCATTTTTTGCTAGCCCAAATGTTCTGTCTCGGTTTGCTATCTATAGCAAAATGGTTTTTTTGCCTGTCTCTAGCTCAAGCTGAATGATGCAGGTACGTGTATGTATAGATACAATGGCTTTGTTGCTAAAACTTTCTGGCTTTCCAGTAACACAAATTCTAACAAGTATGTTTAAACTCAAAATTAGCCTCCTGCTGAGTTCTAATGACAATTTCTTAAAAAAAAATTGCAGTTGAGCTAAGCTCTGATGCAAGTAATTTCCTTCTCAAAGATAATTTTTATAAACAAGTGTATATAAATAAGTTTAGAATTGGGAAAAAACCCACAATAACTTCTTAACTCAATCTCTGTTATAATAACATTTTACCCCAAACATATATAACACTTAAACTGTGTGCATTAGATGCAAATGTTGTATTTAATGCCTTTTTCTGGTGTTTGGGTTTGTAAGTACATAATTTCCAGGATAATTTAATGTCACCCACCTACATCCATCCTTCAGCTGCCAAAAAGTCCTGAGAGTTTCTAGTGTGCTTGAGGCACAATCCTCAGGCTCTCTGAGGTATCCCTGTAACATAAAATGTGGTGAACAAAGTGGATTTTTAGTTCTGGGGAAGGTTTTTTCTGTAGCTCCTGCTGATTTCAGAAGAGGTTCCAAAACTGGTATGATTCTCATGTGGAGAAGGATCCAGAAAAGGTGTCACATGTGGGAATAACCTGGAACACCCCTGGGAAGGAAAATGAAGTGTCTCACTTTGCCACAGGCACCAGTGATGTCTGGCTGGTCTGTCACCCCTCCTGCCAGTGCAGTTTTCCTGTTTGCTTCCCACATGTGAGTGCTACCACCTGGGGAAGGAAAAAAATATTCATTTAAAAAAAAAAAAAAAAGAAAGCCATGATCAGAACTAGAGCCCCAGATCCTTGAGTCATAGGATCAGAGACTCTCAAGTTCCACTTCTTTAGCAAAGAAAAGTTTCTTCATTTGGGAATCCCCAAAAAGCCTGGAAACACGGTCAGCTCACAGCCTCTGAAGCAATTCAGGTCTGTGAGTCTGCAGGAAGCCTGAAAAACAGCTCTGATGCAGGAAATGGCTCCATTCTTCAGCAGGGTGCTTGCTCTCCTCTCATCTCCCATGTGTGGCCATGGCTCAAGAAGAGTGGAGGTTATTTGCTGCTGTTCCTTTCACACTCCCCCAGTTCCCCTCTGCTGGGATTGGGACTTTTGGGGTGCAAGGGGGGATATCATGCCCTTTGGGGCCTCTAACAGACTTAATCTAGACTATTATCCACTCCTGCCTGAAAAAATATCCTTTTCTGCTACTAGGATAGCATTTATTTCTGAGTTCCCTACCCCTGAAGTGTCAAGGATTTATTGCTGGTTCAAGTAGCCCAAAGACTTCCCCAAATATGGAACCCTGGAGTCAAGGGCAAGGTTTTTCAAGTGTTTTGCAAACTGTAGCCAGGAAGGACTTGGGACCCTGTGCAGTCCTTGCTTTAGTCACACATTCCCTCAGAGCATGACTACAAGGATGATTTTGGGGTAAAAATCTAGGGTTGGTCAAAAATGCCAAGAGAAGCAGAACGTGCTTCTGTGACGTGTTTTTAGATGGGCACTACTTTAAATGCTGCTTCTAAGATAAACCAGTGCATTGTTTTCTATTTTGAATCTGTTCTGTGATGATTCAGCTAGTGGCAAAACTAAGCTAAAGAGCATGATGTTGGAGCACTGTCATCCCATCTTTATATAATTATTATTTTGGACATTATCTGTTCTGGTAAAAATGTTTTCCCCTTAAAAAAAAACAAACAAACCAAAGACAACAGGAAGAGGAGAAGAATGAGTCCATTTTTCTTGGTCTTCTGTAATTAATCCAGTGATTTATCTCTGTAAAGCCTGCCAATAAATTATTGGTCCCTATCAATTTATTTCTCAGGATGAAACCCTGGAAGAGGAAGTCACCATGGACTCATTAGAGCTCCCAGTGATTAACCTCAGTGCTGTCATTTGCTGTCCTATTTACAGAAGCACCTTTACTTCCTTTATTCCACACACCCTTCTGACCTACTGAACACCAACCATTTTCTTTTACACATCTGTATCTGTGTGTGTGATCTACCCTTGTCCCAAACCTTGTTCCCTGGGCATCTGTAAGCTGCCATCCTGTGGTCATATTGGTGTTTTAGATTAAATCAGAGGACTCTCCTCCTCTCCTTTCCAAGCAGGAGCTTGAGATTTCCACTTCTTCTCTCCTGAAAGTCTCAAAGACAGGAACACTTTCATTCCTATCACTGTATGCTTCCCTACGTGCATTCCCTGCTTCCCTACCCACAAATGTGCTGCAGCATGTGCCATGATTCCCTTTCAGGGTCAGAATTATCAGCTCTGGACCCTGGAGAAGGAGGGATTTCCCTTCTTCCAGGGAGAAAGAACACAGGAGTCTTGGTCTGGACCTTGCAGCACCTGCCTGATGCTGTGATAATGGACTTTGAAGGTTTTGATGCTGTTCAATTCGAGGTGTTGTTTTAGGTCATTTCAGAAGCTTTAATGGCTCCTTGTGGCTGCACAGCTGGACTCATGGTAACTGAAGCACAGACCTTGCAGGTGAAGGAATGTGAAAAACAGCATTAATAAAATGATAATGTTTTAAAGGCTCTTTTCCCAAGTGTCTGATTCTGGCTTAAGAAAAGACTGTGGAAAAGTAAAATTGGGTTTCTAAGCACCCCAAAGGGAGGTAATGCCCATATAATGGTTGGGTTGCTTCTGCCCTGATGTCTGTGCATTGCATAACAGCCTTCAGTTAGACTCCCCACAATATTTCAGGTATGTGTATAAACCTCCCTCACTGACTTCTTCTGACTTCTGTGCAGCTTTGGCCTGTAATATCTTTGGTGTGCTCACTAGAGAAACTTAAAGCATATGAAACAATAAAGCAAGGGTTATAAAAAGTGTCATGTTAAAAGCAAGCAAGAGCTGGAATTGTTAAATCTGTTAAACAGGGATCTACCATGAAGCTGTGCAAGTAATTCAAACCTAGTGCCTCCCACTGCCCATTCTTCCTATATTTTTCATCAGCTCATGGGGAATGCACAGGTTGTGATCTGGAGAAGTGCTTTGCTCTCACAGCTGTAGCTGAAGCCTGCAGATGCTGAATGCACAAACTTCTGCTGAACTGGGACTCCTCTGCTAAAGGATCCTGGATGTCTCAAGTTGGACACTGTGATTTCCCAGACTATTTTGGCCTTAATCTCCCTGTGCCCCAGTTTACTGTCTGATCCCGGTATGACGAGGTAAAATGCAGAAGATACTCAATGGTGCCCACAAAGCACCAGCAGATTAGTGATGAGCACCACGAAAAAAATTAATCAGGCCATCCTTGAGCAGAGGTTGGCTGGCGTCCCGGGAACGTGGCACAGGGCCATACTGGATGAGAAGTGTAAAAGGGAAAGGCTTAGCCATTATCCATGCCCTGAGCCATCCTGAGTGCATCCCAGGTGCACAGCACACAGGGAGCTTAATTCTTCCTAATTCCTGTGCTCTTGACTCAGCTGAACGCTGTTGTCTCCTTCAGTTCTGCATCCTTTTGCTTTGTACTGCTGAAGGGACTAAGGGACAGGGGATCCATAACCTCCAGGTCTGCTTGTCCAGACTTAACTTGCCCAACACAACAGAGAATAAAGAATTCTCATTGCTGCCAAATTAGAATCCAGTGAGTACTTTGGGTCTGAGGTTTTATCAATACTTTCCATCAATTTTTATACCAAAAGCAGCAACTTTTGTCAAGTTTTTATTGATTTCCTGTCTGCCAAAGTGCTTTCTCAAATTTGTAATGGGGTAAGAAGCAAAACCCCCCAAAGCAGGAAGGGAAAGTAACTGCAATTTATTATTTTTAGGAAAGAAACAGCAATTTTTTCCCTTCCCCATTTATGTTTTGTCACCTAAGTATTTCTTCTGGTATTGTCAGCTGCTGCTATAGGCAGAGGTATTTCCTCCTTTCTGAAAGCAATGCAGAAATGTTGTCACGTATAGAAGCAGATCTGATGCCTTGCCTAAACATCCCAGTGTCAAACTTGGATTCCACCTTTATGGTGAGCAGGAGGGTGGGCTCAGACATGCTGCTTTGCTTCCTGCAGGTTTCTGACCAACCCCACCCACAGTTCTTGGGTAGTGTTTTTGGAGCCAGTAAAAAAAAAAAATTGACCTTATAGTCCTCCCTGCTGAGGAGCAGAAAGTTGCAGTATGAGCTTCCCGTTGTCCCAGTCCAGTTTCTGACAAGAAGTGTACTTTACTCATGGAGAAAGATTTACTAAGGATCTCATGTCTCATAGATAGCAGAAAAGTCCCTTCTGTCCCATTCTTTGGTGCAGATTGTTTGGGTTTCGAGGAGAAAACTACTTGCTTTTCCACCAGTTAACATCCTTCAAACCTGTCTCTTTGGCATCTGTTCTCCCCTTGAGCCCTTGTTTCAGCAATACCTGTAGGTAATTGGAAATAAAATACTGACAATTTGGAGTTCGTGGACAGATTTGTACAAATCACATTGTTTATAAACAAAGCTTGTGGGTATCTTGATGATGATTTCTAGAATGGGAAGTCTTCTGTGTGCACCTGGGGTAGAAAACAGCTCTGAGCCTTGCTGAGGGTATCCCATGACTCAGTTCTGCTCACAATATTTTTAGCCCCATGCAGGTGACTCTTGTTGGTGCCCAGGGTGGTCCCAGGGAACCTGACTCACCTTATTCCACACAGCACTGAAAGCAAAGGAAATGTGAATCTGTTCAGCAGCTTGGGTGTTCCAATGACTCGGACTACTGGACTGGATCAGTGCCTGACCTGTTTATGCCGATCTGTGTCTCCCTCCTCTTCTAGGAGCCCTGGGAGTGATGATTCTTAAATCCATAAATTCACAGAAGATACATTTAAAGTGCTGTGCTGTGAATAAGAACAGGTTCTGAAATGTTTAATGGTCCCTGAAGTAAAACAACCCTCTCCTGGAGGTTCAGATTCCAAGGGTCAGCTCTTCACCACATGCAGCTGAACTTCCTAGTGTGTGCTGTCTCCGCTTGCTGGGGGAGTTTGGTGCTTGCCTGCTGCTGGGTGGATCTGGGGCATTGTGCCTTTTGTAGAAATACCAGAAAAGAGGTAAATCGTACTGAGCAAGTGCTTCAAATTTCAGAAGAAATGGTGAAGCAGAAGAAGAAGGAATTGTGATTGCTTTCAATCTGGTACAGCAATGTGCTCATTCCCTTTCTGCCATTTTCCTTTTAGGAAAGGAAAGCTCATTTCTTCCCTTAAAGAAATAAAGTTTGCCAGCTGGGAAGAAAGAAGAACTAGGAATCTTCTGATCATCCATCGGCAATGTTGTTACATGTAGCTTAGACTTTTTTTAATGTTTTAACAATTAATTAATTCCTTAAAATTGAAACTGTGTTGACTGACCTATTCTGGGACAAAAAAACCCAACCCATTTTGAATCACAGTGGATTTTCTACCACATTTAAGAACAGCTGGTGGAGACTAGGGTATTTTTTGCTGTGAAGAGAAGCTTCTTAGCTGCCTTTTTTCTACTTCCACTGACCTCAAACCTTTCTGACAGTTTTCTGCATGCTGGCTCAATGCTGTTTCCAAGCACAATTTGAAGATTCCCAAAAGAAGACAAGAGTCTCTTTGCAGTTCCCAGTTTGCTTTCTTTGTCAGACTCTTCTTTTCAAGGTTATCTTTAGCCTCATCCAGCATTCCAGGATGAGGCGTCCTCTGGAGTTTTTTGCAACTTAGATATAGAATATCCCACCACATGTCCTGCCATTTCTATCTGACGTCTGTGACATTTAAATATATGTTTTTGGAGCTTGTCCCTCTCCATAACCCCTCGTTTAATTGGTGCCACTGGAAATACAGCAACAGAACTTACCAGTGGGATCTGAAGCTGAGGAGATGGAGCAGGGAGGATGGAGTGACTCCTGGGCATGGCTGCCACACCAGAACAGAGAAGTTTAGTGGAAAGGGTGAACAAGAGGGGTTTGATGAATTAATGGAAAGGGGGGTGGGAGGGCAAGCAGCAAATCTAGGTTTCAAAACAAGGCTGGGAAATTAGGAGAAAAATTCAAATTGATTGGGATGGAGGGAACTGGGGAGCTGAGGTCCTGGCAACACTGTCCAGACAGATCAGTCACACAGTATTTGCCTGTGCACAGCTTGTTTAGGTAGCTGCTGCTCCCTTGAAACACACAAAGGTGTTGCCCCCCACCCTCCAATTACCAGGGCCAAAATTTTGTTGGGGTAGCGCTGAGCAGGAGCATCTTTTAAACCACACCACTCTAAGGAAAGCCCTGAAGATGCCAGACCTGAGGGGAAAACAATGAATGTTTGACAAATCGGGTGTGGTTCACCTCCCAAACTAGTTTTCTATCAGCCTTCCCAACCCGATCGTAATTGAGCTGCTCCTGATTTGCGTTTGTTTAAATGAAAGGAAAACCAGACCTTTTCCAGGGACAGCACTACTGGCAGGAAAGAGCTGCTCCAGCAACAGCTCCCGATGTGGTAGAGATTTTAAACTTTGGGCAGAGGAGTGCAGATGACCCCAGTGTGACTTGTTGGACGAAGACTCAAGCATCGGAAGGAGCAGGTGCTGAAAGCAGGATGTAAAAATAAATAAATGGATTTTTCCACAGTGGCATGATGTCCTCTGGGAGAAGCACTGCTGCTTGTGCCAGCCAGGGTAGGAGTGTGGAGCACACACCGGGATGTGCTCTGCAGAGCACACTCCTGCTGTGGACAAACACCGATTTTCCATGTCTTAGCTCCTTCTACAATCTTCTGCTCTCTGCAGCAGCATGCAAAATTAGCAGAGGCAGAAGCAATAGGTGGAGAAATTCCTTCCAGGGTTTTACTGTCCATAGCTTTAAAAAAATCCTGTCCAAGTCATGAAAGGGCTGGAGGGAGGGAGGAAGGCGGCTGGGTCAGGAGGAGGGCAGAGCTTACCCAGAAACTCGGGCATGGCGTCTCAGGGCACTGACTCACCTGCTCCGCCGGGGCTCCGGCACAAGAGCCGAGTCCCTGAATGCCGTGCAAGAAAGGAGCTCTCCAGCCCCAAATCCGCCTCCTGTTGCCTCGCACGGAGAGAGGGAGGGTTGCTGGTTCAGGCTGATGGCTTCAGGCCGGGCTGGCGGCATTTCACACCTTACCTTGCACTTGGCGTTTACCTTTTGCGGGCAAAGCGCTGCCGCCTTCCAGTGTGCCACACAAGCATTCCCGGGGGTTTCCCCCAAACCCAACCGCTGGGGGAAAAAACCCACAAACAAGACAATGTATAGACGCACAACCGGGGGGTTTGGGGGGTTTGGGGGGTTTCGGTGAGTTTGGCTCAGGGCAGAACTTCGCCGGGGATCAGCGAAGGAGGGATGCTCGGAGAAGCACGGGGGATGCTCGGCGGGGCGCGGGGGATGCTCGGCGGGGCGCGGTGCCTCCGCCAGCTCGCATCCCTCACCCTCTCCATCCCCCCCCGTCCCCGGCGAGCCCCCCCATCCCCTGCCATCCCCGGGCCGGCGGGGCGGGCGCGCAGGCGCAGGGGGGCGGGCGCGGCGCTGGGTGCGCGGAGCGCGGCGCGGCCCCAGACCGCGCTGCAGCCGCCGCGGGGGCGCCACTACCATGAGCGGCCGCGGCCGCCCCTGCGCGACTCACGGGCACCGGGCGCTGCCGCCGCCGCCGGCCCCCCCCGCCGCCGCCGCCGCCGCCGCTGCCGCCGCGCACCCCCGGCCCCCGAGCCCGGCGCTGCAGGATGCCGGGGGGCAAGAGAGGGCTGGTGGCACCGCAGAACACCTTCCTGGAGAACATCGTCCGGCGCTCCAGCGGTGAGATGCCCCTCCGTCCATCCGATCCATCCATCCATCCGCCCGTCCATCCATCCCCCCGCGCCTCCGGCTTCTCGCCCCGGCGTTGCCACGCTGGTGGGTCCGTGCCAGAGCGGTGCCTTCAAGGAACGGGATCCGCTCATCCCTCCGGAGCATCCCGTCACGGTCCTTCCCCTGCCTCCCCGCGCTTCTTACATCGCTATCGCTACTGCCGATTCGAACCTTTTCCCCTTTTCTTTTTTAAATGAGAGACCTCCGACAATGAATTGTCATCCTCTCCGCTCATCGGGTCATTTTTTTTCTTTCTCTTGTTCTTTAGTTTTGTAATAATTAGGACTCGCAACCGTTTCCATTCAGGGGGTTCAAAGTTTTTTGCAATTCTGTGACACTTTAAAGTCTGTGGCAAAGGTACCGGGAGAGCGGTGAGGGAGTGACTGTGGTTTGGATGATGGTAATCCTGTGGCTGAGCAAATGTGTAAAGAACTGTCTGCAGTTGGTCATTTACGGCTCCCCTGTTAGGTGAATATTTACAGGGCTCGTTCAGGACCGTGTGGCATCCAATTATTCCTTGCTGCTGGAGTTAATTTCACCCTTCCAGCCAGTGCAAAGCTCTGATCAAGAGCACTGTACACAGCTCCAATTAAAGTTACGATGTGTTTCCACTGTCCCTTTGGGTGTGCTGATGTAGATGCTGCTTTAAGCAAGTTCTGTGCTGGTTTACATTAATTTTTTAATGTAGTTTTTGCACTGGCACATAGCTACTGGGACATAGGAGTGTTTGCACAAAGGTAGGAGAGCTCAGCTTGGCATTTGCTAAAGGATAACTCCTTGGTCAGCTCAAGTTTAGGGCAGCCCTGCCACGGGGAAGCAGTGCTGTGCCAGTGTACACCTGGGGATGGCAGTGGGAAAGGTGGGCAGAGCAGAGCCTTGAGAAGAGTTACCATTAAGTATTAATCAAGACACCAACGGGGTGTGAAATCATGCTGAAAAGTGTTCCTTTCCACCTTTCCATATTGCACAGTCCTGGATGTACCTCACATTCATACCTGCTGTGCTGGCTTGGAGTTGATTTTGACGGCAGGTAGTGAATTAGTAATTCATGGATTTCCTCATGAGCAGGAGTGGGACCAGGAGTTGGAATTTGTTTTAAAATGTTGCATGTTAAAATGGCAGCTTTGCATTGAGCCATCAGCCGTTTTTGGGGGGCTTCCTCCCTCTCATGTTGCCTCTGTCAGTTCTGTGGTCGGCAGCTGACTCCCTGTCAAGCCCTGGAGCTGCACCACCTCCAAGAGCTGCTTTCCCGCATTGGTGTATTTATTTCCCAGAATATTAAATGCAAGCTTAATTAATAGGCGTTTATATAGCACTTTTCCTCTGACAGTTTCAAAGTGTTGGGTGGAATTTAATTACACTTTGCAGCTCCTTGTGGAAGAAGGCATAGAGTGGCTTTCTTAACCTTTTCTTCAAACTGGGGGCTTGGGGCATCACAGTTGATTTCCCTAGGTCATGCAGCATGCCGGTGGCAGGGCTTGGGAGCATGCTTTGGGAATGCCATGGTTTTGTATCGTGCTCTAATTAAATCACACATCCTCCCTGGTGAAAGCTCAGCAAAGCTTTGAGATATCAAAAATTGGAAAAGCTCAGAAGGCTTTTGAACATTATGCTTTAAAAGCACGAATCCCCTCCAGTTTTTAACCTGGTCTGATTTAGGAGCATAAATCATGCTGATCTGGTTATTCATTCTGCTTTTTCTCTGCCACTGATGATGTCTAAGCATGATGCTAGCTAGAGAGGCAAATCTTCCCTGTTGGACACAAAGAGGAGAGTAGATTGGGAATTTGTATTTAACTCATGTAAGTTGTCAGTGTTGTGAGCTGAAACATGATTTAGTTCTTATTTTTGTCATCCAGGACATAGCCTCATTTATCCTTTATAGAAATAGTAATTTTCCTTGGATTCAGCAAGGTTTAATCCAAACTTAATAGTATACAGTAGAGCAAATCTGGTTCAAGTATCTCCTGCCAGTGCTTGGTAGAAGACAAGGATTTGGTCTGCTGCCTGTCTGCTGGGTTTGTTTTTATACTTGGATTCACCAAGTTCCAAGGGATTTTTCGTTCTCAATTTGGGGAATGGGATGAAGGAAATACTGATGGTTGTTTTTTAAAATACATCTTCAGCGTCCTCCCCAAAAAAGCCTTTCTGTCACTGTTCCTGGTTCAGGAGTATTCTCCTCTGAGATTTGTCACGTTTATGCAATCCCATTGCACTTCTTGATCATAAATCTTTTCTTAACAACCAAGAGAAGGTTTGTAGATAGAGGTAATAACTTCTATTAGGCTATAGGTACTGCTGGAAAAAATCAGGCAGGTATTTCAGCAGATAGGCTCTTCAGGTGAAATGGAAGCAATGGCTTCAAAATGAAGTGCAGATGGAGACAAATTACTCAGAGTTACCAGAGATGGATCCTAATAACAAAATTTATAGCCAAATTGTAATAATTTAAAAATGTGGAAAGTCAGAACTGATAACAGGCGTAGTGGGAACACAGTGTGCAGCCTTGGTGTGGTGTCTAACCTGGTGTTAAAAGCAACCATATATTGAATTTTTGGCATTATTTGGGCACTTTCTCATTGGGAATGTTGTGAGCCCTTCCTTTTTACCCCACCTTTGGCTGCTCAGCAGGTTAAAATTGTGGGAGAAATGCTCACAGCCATGAACAAAGCACCAAGAAGCTAAGCAGAAGGGAACGGGGTGGCTGTGAAATGGGGTGACTGTGGCTCTTTGCCCTTTGTGTTGGAGAGTGGGATAGCTGGGCTGCCCTGCTGGATGTCCCTCTCCCAGCCATTGTGTTTGGGAAGGATGGAGCAGCTGTCAAAGCGATGGAGAAGTCCCACAGTGCTGCTTTGCCTGCAGAATGTCTCTTTTGGACACAGCTTTACAGTGTGGAGCTTGTGAAGTGTTTTAGGTCAGTGCTGTCCTTTGGTGTTTGGTCAGCATCCCGGATTGCAGGTGCTTCCCAAAGCATTGGGTGGTGCATGGCAGCCTCTGCTTTGCAGGTTCTTTGCCCACACCACAGCTGAGCTCCACTTAAGGAGAGCCAAAGCCCACAGGGAGCAGCAGAGTCTGTCCTCAGAGCTGCTGGGTTGGTAAAAGGAACAAGCCCTGAGGACACACAGACCTGTCTTCAGGGTAATCTCAGTGCACTCTCTGTAATCTTTTTTTTTTTTTTCCTTCTTTTAAAGCACAGTGAAAATACATGGAGGTTTATCTGAGGCTCATAAAGATTGATACAATCTCACTACAGCCTTGGCTGTGCCCTAGATCTTAAGAGTGCCAGGTGTTAACTGAGCTGAAAGGTGTTTTGTGAGAGCACTGGGCTAAATCACGTTAAAGTGACTGCCTTTTACTGCCATTAGTATTTGGGACTTTTAATAAGGACCATCTTAAGGGCAATGTTCTCTCCCAAGATGTTCTCAGCAGTCTGTGCCCATTATTACTGATGTTATTGTTTGCTTCATCAGTGCATTCAGAGCTCCTGCTGGTACTGACCTGTGCTCAGCATTGTGGAAGTGCAGAGGGTACAGAATTGGACAAGTCTCTTGGTCAGGACTGGGATTCATGGACTCTCCCATGGGCAGAGTCATCCAGGGATTTGAGCCATGCATGTCTGTCTTGCCTTCACATATTCAAGCAGCAGAAGTATTAAGTATATGTTAATGGTATAATTTGCTTTTATGGTAGAGCATGAATTTGTGGAAAGGGACTTGGCAGCAATCTGCAATAAAGACTGCAAGCAGTTTGGAAGAGAGGATGAATTTAGTGAAAAACTATATATAATCTTATCCCTATGGTAAGAGTCATCATTATTGGATATTGGTTGTGTTGCAATAACTCTTAGAAGCTTCCTCATGAAAGTGGGTCTTTCACAAATGCATTTTGACACTGGGATGAAATCATAGCTCTGTAAGGCTTACATGGGAATTTCAGCATGAGTTTTAATGAAGCCAGAATTTAATTCCTGGCCTTTTTCAGCTTTATGCCATGTTCCTAAAAAGCAGTTCCTTCACACAGACCTTTAAGCCCTGCTGGGTTGCTATGACTTTGGTGGGTGAAAGGATCAGTCCTGTTCCCAGGTGATGTTCTCAAGGCAGGTTACCTGGAAAGGTGGGGGGAAACAAGTGTCACATCTGTAGCAGCAAGACACCTTTTAAATTTTCATTCCACTGATATTACAGATAAAATAAGTGTCTCTTGTCTCTTCTGTTCTCACTGGCTCGTGGAGGATTCCTGTCTTACAGGCAGGGACGTGGGATGTGATCCATGTGGGCATCTCTCCCCTACACTAAAACAAGCTGCATTTTCATCTGGCACCAATTAAATCACACATGCTGCGGAGAGAAAGTTCTTTAAAGCAAAGCACTTCCAGTTTACTGCATGGCTGTCACTTGGGATCCTCTGAGAAAAACGCAGAGCTCAGCAGTTCCCTAAATCCCTGCAGGATGCACTGTGGGGTGAAAGTTTCCCTCCTGCAGTTCAGCTCAGAAGTTACTGAAGGGATGACCAAGGAGCTCCTGTCCTAAGGGCTTCCTTTGGCATTCGAAGGTGCAGAGTTCCTTCTGCAGTTCCCGTGGCTGCAGGGTGCTTGCCGACACGTAAATCAATGCAAAGTGGATTTTTACACTGACAAGCATTACTAGATGACATCTGTGAGGAGTTCTCAATTGCAGACGCCCTGTTTTCCTTGCTTTTCAAGTGGGCTCGCCGAGCGCAGACGGATTAAGCATATCTGGCTGCTGCTGAAACTGGGGGAGTTCTGCATGGTCTAAAATGTTAATTTTTACTTAAAGAAAAAAAAAAGGTTGTGGAAGCTCTGTGCCGTTTTATTAATTTAGAAACCCAAAGGAAGCCATATAGTTAACTAAAGGAAAAGCTGGATTTCCTTGAGATATGATCAGCTGCTTTGTGGTCTTATTTCTAATTGTGGGTCTGATCTCTTTCTTCCATTTCTTTCATTTTTCCATTTCTTTCATTTCTTCCATTTCTTTCATTTCTTTCATTTAACTTCCTTTCTTATATTTATTTTCTTTCTTATGTTTCTTGTCTTTCTTGTATTTCCTTCCTTTCATGTATTTCTTCCTTTTTTATGATTATATTTAATTTTCTTCCTTTTTAAAAATATTTTTTCCTTTCTTATCTTTTGTTATGTGGCTGGTGGGATGGGGTGGTGACAGAAGTATCCTTTCCTTTTGGGGGAAGCTTGAGCGCTGCTGAGCATTTGCCACAAGAGGTCACTGCAAGAGTTGCTGCATTCCCAGGTTAATGTTGAAACCTGAGAGAAGGAAAAAAAATTGATTTTTTTCTTTTTTTTCTTTTTTTTTTTTTTTTTTTTGAGGAAACATTCGAGTTTTCTTATTGCAGTTGGAAGGAGTATACAGCCAAAGAATAATGTCAGAATGTCAGGAAGTGGAAATACATTTAATTAGCCTGTTTCACAGGGTGCTGTTTGGTGGGCGGTGAGCTGGGATTTGAAGTTATTCTCTTGGATAGCTGAAGCAAATGGGATTTTCTGACTTGATAACATTAAATAATGGAAGATTTTGGAGTTGGAACTCTAATAATCTACTTTTCAGATAAAAAAAAAAGGCATGATACTTGTTTAATGAGCACACTCAGGGGACTGGCTATGGTCAATGCTAAGCCCTGGGTATCCCAAGTGGCCAAGGATTGACTCCACACCCGGGAGGGGCTCTGGTTTTGCTCCTGTTGAAAGCTTTGCTTCATCCTCTGGCACAGAGAGGAGGGCACGGGAGATGCAGCCGATTTTCTGCCCAAACAGGTTTTTTTTGAGCAGCGGCCAGGCTCTGTGGAGCTGCAGCCAGGACTTGCTGCGGGCTCAGCGCTTGCAAGAGGAGCCCTGAGCCTGAACAGCTCCTGTACCACAATTTTCTCCTCTGGGAATGTGAAGGCAGCATTCTCATTTGTAAAAAGTTGGAAATCTGGATTCTGGTTGCTCCCTGAGGGTGCCTGTGTGCCTTGAGAGAGAGCTACAGCGTGCTCCAATTTAAATTTAGTCTCAGCACATCGATGTTGTGTTCTGCATGGTTTTAATAGAGAGCAGATTCAGCAGTGGCATTTAGGTGATGAGCAGGATAGGTGAGGATTAGTTTAATTCTAGGATAAATGGGTGTGTAGGGGAGAAACTGTGATCCGAATTGTATGAAATGTCATTTTTCAGGTAATTCATAGAGATCCTATCTTGTCCTTATTGCCTCAGAGCTTTTCCTGGGGTCAGGGATGTTGGGCCACAGTAAAGGCAGGGGCTGTTTGTGAGCTTTCACATTCCAGATGATTACAGTCAATTTTCTAACTTTTCAGGAGGTAAATTTCAAGCAGACTCCTAATTTTTCTTCTTGAGCTCGCTGGCTAAATTGCTGAAAGCTGCTGTGTTCCCAGCTGAGCGACTTACATGTGGATTTAATATTTCAGCCAGTGCTGGGTTATTTGTCTTCTGTTTTATTTGAGGAGCACGGTTTTGGGGCAGGAAATGGATCATTTCCTCATAGTCAATGTGGTGACACCTTGCTCTGCCTTTAGCCCTCATTGCATCTTCATAATAGGAATATTAAATAAAGACAACACCGGCACAGAAAGGTGACGTAAAGACTTAGTCCTTTGAGGGATTTTTTTTTCCAGGCAAGCAACACTTAATGTACTGGGTAAATTGGATGACACTGATGTTTTGCATGCTGTAGAGACACAGGGGAAATTATAGCTTTGTTAGAAAACAGCACAGTGGTTTTACAGACAGGAGTACAAAGTGCTGCTGCTTTGATAACAGAGGTTTGTGTGCAGCCAACCCCAGAGCTGGAGGGATGTTGGTGCCTGTTGAGGCAGATTTCAGAGGAAGGCTTAGGATCTTCCTCTGTATTCCATGGGGATGCAGCACATCTTGAGCATGTGGTTGGAATCACCACAGACAACACCAGGGATTGTCAGGGCCAAGACCTGCCCAGCAGGGCTAAGAAAATATTAAAAATGAACTTTTTTAGTACACCCCTCCCAAGTACACACATACAGAGGAGCACCACCAGTTTTCCAAGATGCTCTTAACAAGTCTGCAGCAAGATGCTGACCCTGTGTAGTTATGAGGAGAATCAGCTGATGGCAGTTGAAGTGTTTTGGGGCTTTTATAAGGCAGCATTAGCAAAAAAGGGCAAATTCCAGATGTTTCACAGACCCTGTGAGATCTGGGCTGCGTTTGCTCTGCAGTGGAAGGGTGGTAGTTCTGAAGGACAGCTCTGGGTAAAGTTGTTAGGGTTAGGAATTTGTTCCTAGAGGGAAATGCTGCTTCTTTTTTCTTATTATAATCATTGTTGTTACTTGTGTTCTGCTACTACTTCATTTTCTTTGCAACATCTTTTCAGTGGGGACTTTTCTAAAAAGGTCAGTTGCCTGTTTCCTCGAGATGAGATGGAATTCTTAAAAATGGTGATTTAAACAATTTTGGTTACAAGTGGCACCCAAGCATTCCTGAGAAAAGATGATTAGAGACAACTTTTCTCACTTGGTTAAGCATATCTCCTGGAATGATTTAGCTGTTCTTGCTCTCCTGGCATTACATAACATGAATTTTACACTGCTTTGGGCATTTTGTTAGTTAAAAAAATTGCTCGCACACTGTGGTCTTTTTATTGTATTTTAATGGCAAACAGAAGGCTCAGCACTCTGTTGAGTGCTAGCTGCTACAAGATAGAGTCAGATTAAAGGCTTGCTGCTCTACAGCAGAGGCTGCCTTTATACAAAAGAGCCTTTTTACAAAATAGAAGCATGGCAACAGCAATTGCGCTGCCTTTTAAAAAATTGTTTTCCTCAATTGTGTTTTCCAGCCTGAAGTTTTGCTGACTGTATGCCTCTAATACCCCATTTCCTTGCCATCAGTGTTAAACCTTGTGAATAGGAGAGTTATATTAGCTAATAAAAAGCCTGCTGCCTTCCTAAGAGGAATCTGGCAACTCTGAGACAGACAAGTCTGCTGGCAGAGCCTCCTTTCCTTGCAGGCACTGGTGTTCAGAGGTGTCTGGTCAAAGAGAATACTCAGTCTACAGATGTGTGATTTGGGCTCTCTACAGTGCATCAGAAAGGGGAATAGCTGGAGAAGATGCTTGGTGGAGGCAATGACATCAAGACAAGCTTAGAAATAATAAAAATCAACTTTTTATCTGTGAGGAAGTGGAAAGCGGAAATGCACTTTCAGTGCATTGGAGAAACAAACCCAAGCAAGGATGAATACATCATCAGAGATTTCAGGATAATCATCGTGTGAGTTTTGAAATTGGCTGCATGAATATGTATTCAGAGTATGAGATGCCACACCATGGTCATCTGGATCCCAGTTTCCTGGGTCTCACCATGTATTGGATCAGACCAGAGTCTGTCAGACTGCTCTCAGCAGTGACCAGTGGGGAAGTTCCCAGCCTCTGTAGTAAAATATTTGTAAGATTGGTAGCTGCTGTACACAGAGAAAGAAGATTTTTCCTTTTTTTGGGCCACAGCACAGATACTGCACAAGTTTTAGTTTCCAGCACCTTACAGCAGAATGTAAGCTGTATTTTTACACTGCTATTCATAACTTTGGCTATCCTCGGCAATCCCTGTTGTGGATTTTCAGTGAAGTCATGATATAATTAAAGTAAATTCATGTGTTCTGATGTAGCTGCAGTGGCTGGATTCAGTGATGTCCAGTTATTGATTGCTAAATTCTGTTAAGAATCCATGTTATTGAGAACACCTCTAATATAACATATTCTTTCAAAAGATTTGCTTGCAGAATATAGTTGTCTATTGGATCCAGCAGGAATACAGCTGTGGAGATCCCAGTGCTGGTGTCCTTGCCATGCTCATCACTCTGCCATTTCCAGACCTTTTGTTTGCTCTTTTTCTTCTGAAGGAGGCACAAAATATCCCTTTTATCTGCTGAAGACTTGAGCAGGCAAGGAGAGGTTGCCTCTCCTATGAAGGGAGTGTGAACATCTTCATTCTTGGCTGCCCTGTGGCAACTGGAGATGGAGAGAAAATGAGGTTTTTCCCAACCCTTGTCTCTTACACCTGGTTCAAGCAGCCAGGTGGAAATTGCACAGAGTGGAATTTGCCATGGACTGATGGAAATTGTAACCAAAGACACAACTGTAATGACCTTTCTTTGCCAGGAAATAATGAATCTGAATTGTGGGAGTATGAAAGTCAGGCATGCAGGTGGATTTAGTCCAGGAGTGGCTGTGGATCCATCCTCAGGGGAGGAACTGAAGAAATGGGCTTTCAATGAGTAGTTGGGGGTGATAACATGATTTTATAAAATTACGGTCAAAAAAAAAAGGTTCTCTCCAGGAGAGAGAACTGTTATCCAGAACAGAGTTTGGATTTTTACAGCTGGTATGGACTGGCTCAGGTAGAGTTAAATCTGCCTGGAGTTTTGATCTGGAAAACCTGTAGAAATAGGGAAGAATTATTCGTGTCTTGGTTGAAGAAAATAACATGACTCCTGATAAAATATAGGGTAGGGAGTCCTGTGGATACTGAGATTTGGATACACAACAAAACCCAAGGGTCAGACACTGACCTGTTCTTCCTTCAGTTTTATCAAGTTGCTCAGCCAGCAGCAGCATTAATGAAACATGGATTCCTCTGGCTTTGTGCCCACAGTTGGATTTATTGGTCTCTGACAAGAGGTAAATGTTGATTCAAGATTTTCCTTCAGCTGAACTGGACACACACAGAGATATTGGTAGTGGACCTGGCAGTGCTGGGTTTGCAGTTGGGCTCAATCATCTGGGAGATCTTTTCCATCCTAAAAGGTTCTGTGATTCATATTCCTGAGCTGAGTATGGATGAATAAGCTTTACTTGCTAAGGAGATTAGGGTAAAGGAAAGAAGTCAATTAAATAAAGGAAAATTCAAGGGGACAAAAGAAAACACCTTCTAATATCTGGTCAAGTCTCTAATATGTATATTATGAATCTGATCTAATCTTAAAAATTAAAAATACTAGTATCTACCAGGATACTTCTAGTGTCTTTTCTCCCTACAAATTTTATGGGATTTAAAGGAAAATTCAAAACAAACCCACAACAATTTATCAATAGTTTGGCTTTATGTTTTGTGCCCTCCCAAGTTTCTTGTAGATATGATCAGCTTGGTGAATGCCTTATCAAGTATTTTGAGACCCTCAGGTGCAAAGAAGTATAAAATCCATAGAAGACAACCATTAAATGCTGTTTATCTGGCTGCACCACGTATCTTCTGCTGTGTACTCTGTGTCCTGAAACAGGGACGTGGTGGGAATACACAACGGAGTTTGTGTCTGTGGATGGGGAGGCTCTGCAGGAGGGTTATTTGCTCTTGGCCTGTGGCCCTCAGGGGAGCTCAGGGATGTGCAGAGCATCCCTGAGTGCAGCATCACCAGGCTGTGCCCTTTGTGTTGAGATAAGCAAGCAGAGTTTTGGCTGAAGATGATTCTGTAAAGACAATCTTTACAAATCTGACCAGAGGACTTGCACTCTTGGGTTGTTTCCCTGTGAGATGGGAAATAAGAATTGCTGATGCTCCCACCCTCTCCAGATTCTGGGGTGGGGGGGTGATGGGGTGGCAGCCAGAGGGAGAGCCTGGTGGGTTTGGGGGCTGGTGGTGTCTCCCCTTTTCCAGACTGGAGGAGATGCAGGTGTGGGAGGAACATCAGCTCAGTGGGATGAGCTCCAGGGGTTTGGGATGTCCCCTGGGCTGGGCTGAGTCCCTGGTGCAGAAAGGGCTGTGGGAAGCCAGAGAGATTTTCTGTGATGCTCAGGCTTTGCCATGGGGCTCCTGCTGCTTTCAGCAAGGACACCATCCTGTGGGCAGGAAAGAAAATTTTTAAAGTTGACATTGAGGTTTAAAGAATATTTGTGACGGATCCAAATAAATGCCTTGAGCTTAAAAGTGTTCAATTTCACAAAATCTAACTTTCTATTTTTCCCACTGGTCGGCTTTTAAATATTTTAAAATCTGCTTTTCTGTGGAAAATCCAATAATCTGCAGATTATTTTTTCCAAATTCATGCTTATAAAGAAAAAAAGATAGAAATAATATTTTTTTTAGTACATGTTCCTTATTCAATAGAATAATATTTGTAGAATTGTACAATCTAGTCACAGTTCTAGACACTCTGAGTAGGGCATGTGTAGCTCATGAAAACTCAGTGTCCCTTTTTTGTGAAAATGAATGTGTGCACCTGAATAAATGTCTGTCATTGTCATAACCATTCTTTGGCTATTATGAGGAAAACTTGTAAAAATATCCTTATTTTTTCCCCACAAGAACTGCTGAGAGGAACACTTCCTATAATTTTTATACAGCAATGGTTAATAGTTATATTTTAATAGCTTTTTAGCAGCAGAGAATGGGACCACTTAGTTCCAGAGCTGCAGTCAAAATGAAATTGAAAAGTAACAGTAAAAATAAAGAAAACACTGAAGATTACCATGGACTACAATTTGAGAACCTCTGCTAAGTGAGAATATTGTTTCTGAAAAAAAATATAGGAATGTTTATGGCGTCAATGAACATAAAATCCCTACAACATTGAGTTTAGGCAAAATGGGTGTTTCCTTTATTTGAAAATGCCTTGCTAAAAGCAGGGATGGAAGAATTGAACTATTTTAGACTAACTCATAATGTGCTGGTGCCAGGCCATGTGTATAAACTGTAGGCACCGACTGAAAAAACAGATGTTTGAAGTGATATTTTAACCAAATTTCAGCCTCCTAGAAATCCTCCCTGCCCATATTTTGTATTTACAGCAATGGGTGCACGTTATTAGGACATGCCATGCTATTTGTATTTTTAGTTGACTGCCACTAAAATTTGTAGAATAATAGAATGGTTTGGGTTGGAAGGGACCTGAAAGATCACCTTCCACTGGATCAGGTTGCTCAAAGCCCCATCCAACCTGGCCTGGAACAATTCCATGGATGAGGAATCCACAGCTTCCCTGGGTAACCTGTTCCAGTGCCTCAGCACCCTCACAGTAAAGCATTTTTTCCCAATATCTAATCTGAACCTGCCCTCTGTAATTTTGAAGTCATTCCCCCTTGTCCTACCACTCTGTACCATCGTAAAAATTCCTTCTCCGGATCTCTTGTAAGCCCTTTAGGTACCTGTTTTGCATTTTTTGAAGTCCCTTTTGCACTCATCAGCTCCCAGATGGTGCTAAATTGGGGCACTTAATATCCACACTCCCAGGTGTGGTGTGGTGTATGGTGCACCATGAGATGTGGGAGTGCAACTCACCCTTCCCCAGCTGCTCCTGGCACTCTGTCCCTCATCCCAGGGGTGCTGGCTGTGTCCTGCAAAACAGACTCGGACCTGCCAGGAGGGAAAAATCACTTATCTCAAGTGAAAGAGTCATTATCGGCTTTGGGCACGCATACAAGTCAGCGTTTAAAACTCAGATTGCAAGGTAATTTAATGTTGCTTTCGAGATATGTATAAAATAGAAATAAAACATGGTATCTTGCCCAGATGTTGTGAATAACTGAATGGTTTCTAAATTGTTAAAGCATTGGTGCTTATATTGGTATTTTGGGGTACAAGAAGCTACTTGCATTACCAGGAGTTATCCTATTTCATCACAAATTCTTTTCAGATGTCCACTTGGATTTCCGTTCCCTCTGAAACTTCATGATATAAGTTACTATCATGAATAATTTTGTGTCTACTGTCTAACACAAGGAGGATTTAATTGTTCTTTGCCACTGACAACAGCCCTTTCTCTCTTTTTGTCCTTTCAGAATCCAGTTTTCTGTTGGGGAACGCCCAGATTGTGGACTGGCCCGTAGTTTATAGTAATGACGGATTTTGTAAACTTTCTGGGTACCACCGAGCTGACGTCATGCAGAAGAGCAGCACTTGCAGGTATGCCAATTGCCTTTTTGCTGCCACTTGATGCACTTGAAAATGTTTAACCTGCTGGGGAGAATGGGTGAGGTTGTGGGAGGAAGGGCTGATGTAAGAAAGGCGTTGTTTTGTAGACACTGAGGTATTAAAACAGGCTTTAAATAATGAAACTAACAATTTATCCAGAACATGGTAAAGCATCTTGAAATTTATCCTGGCTAGTATTGGTGGGAATACACTTCAGCTGATGATCCAATAAAGAGAGTGGGGTTTTAGGTAATGTAGTTCAAAGGCACTTTTGCTAGATTGTTTTGAGTTCTGCTGTTTCTGCTATTCTGTAGCCCACACTGGCCCCTGTTATTAAGCACACACAGAGCCCAGTAATGCACAAAGTGCATCTTTATTCCCAAGACAGTAATTAGGCTGCTGATATATTTACTTGAAGCATTGCAGCTTTATGGCTTTTTTCTTTTATTGGTGGTCTTTCAGGAGTGAGCAGCTGTGATTTGTGGCTGGAGGTGCATCTGCACTGTGTCTGCTGCATCCTTTAAAAAGAAATGCTTTGGGGTAGGACTGGCTCCCTGATGTGTGTGAATGTGTGTGAATGTGTGTGAGCAAAGCAGACGAGGGACAGAGGCAAGGAGGGAGGGCTGAGATACAAGTCTGTGTAGGTTTTCCCTTTCTGTCTTCAGGGAGCAACCAGCTCCAGGCACTGGGGGCAGAGGATGGAATATCTGGAAGTGCTCAAGGCTGGATGGGGCTTGGAGCAACCTGGCTTAGTGGAAGGTGTTCCTGCCCATGGCAGGGGGTTTAGAACCAGGTGATCTTTAAGGTCCCTTCCAACCCAAAACATTGTGTGATTCTGTGATCTGTCGTGATAAATTTTGGGAGATAGGTGCTGCCACACACTGATGATCAGCTGGTGCTTCAGCTGGCAGGAGCAGGGTGATGGCAGTCATTGCTTTCTCCAGAAGGCAACACGTGCTGGTGTGGTCACTGCTCTGATCTGCAGGGATGAGGGGGAAGTGGGATCCAGGATTGCTCTGTGCAGCCAAATGTCCTCTAAAGGGCAATAGGCAGGAGAAGGGCACGTGCTGCTGGAATGAAATATTCATTCACACAGTAGCAACAGAGTCAATACACTCCGTGGGGTTGCAGGAAACAGCCTTATCACAGCTGCTCTGGAGACACACAGACACCTTCCCCTTTGCTCTCTGCCATCCTGTGTATTGAACTGTCTATGTTTGCTGTGAGCCAGCACTTTTATAGCCTGTGCACAGTAAAATAATTGCAAATACAGGATAGGATTGTAGGAAATCGTTGAGGAAGTGAAGGTTTAGCAATCTGTGTCTGATAATGATGTGTGTGTGCTTCACATACTGAGGGGACCAAAAGGTTTGTCCCATCTGGGTGCTTATTTTGAACGTGGCAATCTCTTGTTACCATTTATAAGGATCCTGTTTTGACCACATACAAAAAGGTCATTCAGGTGAATCGTAAAAATCAAGGAGGAATTACTGTGGAAAATGGAATTGGTAGCAAAGATTCTTTGCTTCTTTCATCTTCATTCTAGACATCCATCTCTGGGTTTTGGGGAGCCTTCTCTACACTCAAAGCATGACCAACACTGCTGTGTCTGGCTCTTGCACAGGTTGAATGAGGCTTTGAACAACCTGGTCTGGTGGAAAGTGTTGCTGCCCATGGCAGGGGGTTGGAAATGGGTGATCTGTAAAGTCCCTTCCAACCCAAACCACTCAGGGATTCCATGCGTTACATCGGCAGTGTGATGTTTCTTGCTTGTTAGGAGACAATGCAGTTTTTTCAGCTCAAGTGAGAGCTGTTCAGATTTTCAGCACGGTTGACATGGAACATGCAGCCTTGCAGAGCAGCTGGAGCTGCACTCTGATGAGAGATATGGAGATGATTGGTCTTAAAGGCCAGTGGTGCCTGCTTAGGCTACTCAGCAGAATGTCATTGGAGTGGTTTTTTGATATCTATCATTTATAGTATTTTCTGAGTCAGGCTCCCAGTCCAGTTTTGCTATGTTATGCCCAGATTATTTTACATTATATATAAAATTTTCTTTATATGCAATGTTCTCTTTGCTGCTCTAAAACAAGTGGTTTGGGATAAAGGTGCTGTGGTGCCACACCCTTATTGCAGGTTTTGAAGGGTCTGCTTTTCAGTGCCAAAAATCCAACCAAATTAAATATACAGATACAAACAATGTAAATCTAGCTCCTGATTCAAGTTTTCTTTTTTGCTGATCATGAGTGTGGTAAAAGACAATTTATAAATATTGCAATGTTTGACCAGTTTGCCTCACCATATCCGTGCCTCAAAATCATCTTTCAGCCATTGTTTTCTCCTGGTGGTCCAGTGAATATTCACTATATTCTATTTCCTACCCCATCCCCTACACTGGGACTGCTCATCTGTCATGTAGGTGTGGCACTTATGGACATGGTTTAGTGATGGACTTGGCAGAGTTGGGTTAACAGTTGGATTCAATGATCTTAAAAGGTCTTTCCCAGCCTAAATAATTCTGTGATACTGTGATTTTAAGTCTCAGATGGTCCTGCCTGATACAGATCACAGGGAGGGGTGGATCAACTGAAGGCACTGGAGGTGTGAGTGGTTTTTGTTCCAGCTCAGGCACTGAGTTAGTCCTGTGACAGGCTGGTAATTCCTTTGATTTTGCACTTCTCTCATCTTTTTAATCTGCAACAATATGCCCACTGCCAGGAAAATCACTTAGAAATGCCTCAGTACAAGTGCCAGTCTCCTTAGTTTCAGAGGTGCAATATAAAAAACACATTGTACACAGAAGTCAGGCTATACTGGGTGATGGGAGTTGATATTTGCCCTTTCTGAGCTCGCATGGCACTCAGAATTGCATGTGCACCTTGGGCTGATATACAGAATAATTGGTATAAGTGAGTGTTAAAATGCATAGAATTTTTAGGTGGAAGAACATGTTTCCTGGTGAAGCATTGCTGTGCCAGATGAAAGGGAGCTGGATGATCTGTAAGGTTCCCTTCCAACCCAAACCATTCAGGGATTCCATGAGTTACATATGCAGTGTGATGCTTCTTGCCTGTTAGGAGGCGATCCAGCCTTTTCAGATTAATTGGAGTTCCAGGAGGAACGGGACATCTGTGACTGAGACACCTCTGACCTCCATTTAACCCAAAACCCTGCCTGGAGGTGCATCAGCAGGTCAGCTAACATCCAGGAAAACCACTGGTTCCATGCCCTTGTCCACAGACATGACCATGTGTGTCTTCATGAACACACTGAAAGAATGAACAGTTGTAAAACACTAAAATGCAGTTTAATGTTGCAAGTAATATCAGTGTTTTCTAAAAATTGCTAATCAGTTAAGCTCTGTGATTTCACTGTGCCTTTGGGAGAGCAGGAACCCTTTAGTGGACCTACCCTGGCATTTGACACTTGGCTTCACTCCAGGCTTTGCCTTTCCTTGCACACGAGATTTTCCTAGCCACTGTTCCCACTGAAACATTTGGTCAGCATCTCTGCTCAACTTTATCTTGATTTATTGCCCTAACAAGTGGGATTAAAAAAAGGTCTTCAAGGGAAATCTTGGCTCCAGTGAAGCTAATGGCAAAATTCTCACTGTGCTCAAAGAAATGGGATAATGCATGGTGGGTACAGCATGCTGGACTTGAAAAAAATTAGATTTGGTGCTGGGATTGCACCTCTGTGGTCTGATTTTTGTGTGTCCTTGCAGTGCCAAAGCTGTGCAGAGAAACCACGGAGCTGCACCTCAGGAATGGTGTCTGCTCTCCACCCTGCAGAGTTCTGAAGCTATTGATGTATATCTGTATTTGCTGTTCCTCCTGGGTGGATGTTTGTCTCTTGTAATTGATGCCCTGAATGCTTCTGGATGGAGAGAGCTGTAAACCTTCACTTTTCCTCTGTCCTGGATAATTCCTCTCTAGCAGCTGTTTCTGCCCTGCAAACCCAGACCTGCTCTGGTGCTGCTGCTCTGCATCCTGACAAAGGACAGAGGAGCACAATGGGAAGCTTCAATGAGGCTTTTCTGTGCCAAGAGATGCTTTAAGGGGGAGGAGGGAGCCCAGGCGCCTTAAATGACAACTGGTCTGTTTTAGAGGTGGAGAAAATATCTAAGATTGTGCCTCTCTCTGTGTATTTCAGCAAGTCTTGCTTCTCTTTGATAAGTGTGTTTTCTATGTAGTAAGATTCCCAGTAGCAGAGTGGTTTTGATATTTATGTCTTGTACAGTTTGCATTCAAGGCATTTGACAAGCACTAAATAACAAAAAGAAAATATGAGGCAGAAAAAGACAGAGTGGTTGACTGAAGAAGTAGGAGTCCCTTCCTGTGTACAAAATAGGACAGACTAAATTAAATTAAACTTGTGATTTTTGATAAGCAAAATTCTTATATAACTCGTTCAGTGAAAGGCTCTGAGGCTCCTTTGGTGCTGTTAAAAATTCTTTTCTGAATAACATTTTTATTGTTCCAGAAGCCTTTAAAATGTCTTTTTATGTGTGAATATAACATGAGATTTGAGCATTACAGGTTTACTACAACAATAAGCTGCCTGTAATTTAAAACATAAAGTTGATTGATCATGTTCTGCAGCACTAACTGGTGTCGTCCACCTCTCATCATCAAGTAGGATTTGTCATTTTAACACTAATTAATGATGACTTTCTGTATTATAAGTAATGTAAAATCAAGCACTTCAACAAATTCTTGCTATTTTTTCCTTCAGGACTATGAGAAACATTGTTTTAAGTGTCAAGAAAACAAAAAAGAGATGCATCAGTGCATTAAAAAAGGCATAGATTAAAAAAAAATAAAATCCAAGCTCTTTCTGTTGTCATCTGATGTATAAATGTATAAAAGGTTATCAGCTGAAATGGAGAAAGAAAGGCAGGTCATTTGAAAAGGAGCAGTAAGCTGTGTTTTGCATCTCCTCGAGTCAGCTGTGCATGTTAATGATGATCAGCTCATTAATGAAGCCTTGTGCCTGGGTATCACCATTTCCTGACATCAGCTGCTGGAGGGGCACCTCCTGTGCTGTGCTGTGCTGTCCCAAAGGTGACAGTTCTGCCATGCCAGTTGTAGAATCAGAACCATTCATGTTGGGAAAGACCTGTGAGATCACTGAGACCAAACATCAACCCAACCCAACCTTTCCCATGCTCCCAAGGACCACATCTCCGTGGTTTTTGAACTCTTCCAGGGCTGCTGATTCCATAGCATCCCTGGGCAGCCTCTTCCAGTGCCTGGCTACCCTTCCAGTGATACTTTTCCTAATTTCCAATTAATCAATGTCTGTTCCTGTGTTACCATTGACGAGGCACCTGTAGTGACATCCAGGTGTTGCAGCCACTCTGATGCCTCCAGCACCTTGTTGTGGGAGCTCCACTGCCTCCCGGCCTGGCTGGGAAAAGAAAAGATTCATGGTCTGGCCTTCATTGAGTACTTTAATGCTTGCTGAGCCACTAACCACTATGTTGTTTTATTGTTTCTTTCAGAGCAGTAGACATAAAATAAATGTTTATTGAACCTTTGGAGGTCTGTTGATCGATAAGAGAAGCTGCACTGAAACCACAGAGGCGCTGATAGCTTTTCCCTTTCATATTCTCAGGGTTGTCTCTTGTAGGTTTCGGCTGAGGCTCAAACTGTTTGTGAACAAAGAGAATGGGGGGGAAAAAAAAGTCTGATCAATTAAAAGTATATTCATCCAAGTGTCTGAAAGCTTTTATCTGATGTTCCATTTTCTTTCAGTTCTGTAATTGGGAATTTGCACAGAGAAGCCTTCACTTATTTTTAATCCAGGGGAGAATGACAATAAAAGCCTGGCTGTTTCCTTACAAAGGCTTTCAAAAGTAAGGTCAGGGGGTTGGGTTTGCTTACACCAGCTGGAGGTCTGACCTGGAAAAGAATGCGAAGATGAGATGGTCAAGTGGCAAGAAATAGCAGAGTTAAAATTACATTTTTATATTCTCAGCCTGAAGAGGGATGAGTCTCCAAAAGCTTTTTAGTATTTTCCACTGAACTATTAAAGAAATGCAGTATAGAGTAGGAAAAATGAGGATGAATTTGCTTGTTTGGTAGTAGTGCAGACATAGCTACACATCACAGTCATTGCTGCTCCTCACTGTTTAAATCCTACCTCTATTTGTATTGGTATTTAGTAAAAGAATTCCCATTATCTCATTGTCCCAAATGCATCTTGACAAGATTAGATTTTCAGCCATCGGTTCAGCCAACAGCCTTTACCTGTAGTAGCTTACATTCCTCCTCCAGAAGGATTTCCAGGAGGATTGAACAAAATTTGGGAGATTTTAGAGGTCTTGTTTGATTTTCTCTGTTTTGACAGCGATAGTACATGGCCTGCAGCTGTGGTGATAATGGTTTCATAAGCTGTCAGCTCTTCTTCTAACCATATATCCTTAAAGATATACTCAGTAAAGCACTTAATGAAGCATTATGGTGGATTTATTGGCAGTCATTTACAGTAAGAAGATGGTCATGGTTACTCACTATTGTAGGTGTCCTTGTGACACTCTAAATATTTAAATGGAGTGTAAATCACAATTAAACCTTGGTAAATGACAGTTTAGAGCATCTCCAATGTTTTTGCTGTTTAACGTGACAGTAATAAGTTGTTGCTTGCCTAGAAGAAAAGAAAAACCTTATTTCTTTTTCAGTTTTATGTATGGTGAATTGACAGACAAGAAGACCATTGAAAAAGTCAGACAGACTTTCGACAACTATGAGTCAAACTGCTTCGAAATTCTCCTCTACAAGAAAAACAGTATGTATGCGTTTGTGTGTGGTGCTGGGAGTGATAAAGCATATTTAAAGCATGTAATTGACTGAAATAAATTTTCATTTTGACATATGGGTAAATTTCGGGCAAGATTTGCAGAAGAAATAGGTATTTTGGTTGCCACAGCTCAAGAAGGGAGTTCTCTTTTCAGGCCAAGCATTCAGATTGCCAAGAATAGTAGTTGTTCCCTGCTGCCTCTAGTCTGACTCCTTCTTTCAAAAATATATTTAGTTTTGAGGATTGTTTCCCTGAAGAGAAACTGACTGGGTTAGGTGGAAAGAAATCCTGAATGAGGTTCCCCCTCATCCCTCAGGGAACTCCCCCATGTCTCCACAAGTGAGAACCCAAGCCCTGCTTGCTGTGAGCTGCTGCTCCCGGCAGTGTCGATGCCTCTGTGCTGTGTAAACCACCACGAGTGAGCTCTGGGAGAGCACTAAGCTGGCACACAGCCCAGGGACTAGCTGGAAAACCAGGGACTTTCATAGCTTAATGAGATGCAGGGCCTGTGTTCCTTCTTCTTGGTGGCACAGGGTTGGCAGGAAGTTGCCAGAACCAGAGATTTTCCTCATTTTGTCTTAACTGTGAGCCATTCCAGTCATGTTTTCTGTCCTGGGCAGTGCTGGCTTATGGACCTTAGAGCACATTCTGAGCACAGCCCACACTGGACTTGTGCAGGGTGGACAGCTCTGCTGAGCTGGTGGCTGCAATTACTGTCGTTGTCAGTGGGAATGAAGAGTCTCCTCCTCTAGCACAGACCATCTTCCTGAGATGGAAAGCCAAAACTCAGACTGAACCTGCTCCAGAAAAGCTGGTTCCTCTACTCTGAGCAGAATGGGTCCAGCTGACTGGGTTGGTGGCCAAGAGCAATCCAAGACCAATCCTGGTGGAGATGTGTTCTTCAGTTTGGCTCTCAGTGCCCTGCACAGGGTGAGGTACTGTGGGGCTGGGCAGCTTTTCCCCTGGTTCACCTGCCTGGAACCCAGAATGTGAGGCCATGCTTCCCCCTGAGTGGACTTTGGTGCTGGCTGAGCTTGCCAAGCTGAAGCTGGAGGTTTTCCCTGCATGCTGTGGCTGAGGGAAGGGAATGTTGTCCCTCAGGAAAGAGCTCACTGTGCCTGACTGCCCCATTTCACTGCAAACTCACCTCAACCTTTTATGACATTGAAGGGAGCATCCTTGACACCTCCTCTTGTGCTTTACCTTTGTTTTCCCTTTTTAGACCAAATCCTCCCATTTGGGCACTAAAATAGAAGGAAATACCTTTAGAGTTCTCCAGTTGTGCCTGCATCAAGGCGTTTAAGCCAATATGTTAATTAAAGAAAGAAGCCAGAGCAGCTCTGAAGTCCAGCTGTTCCTGCAGGTGCCCAGGGGAGCTCTCCCAACAACCTCCTTTTGGTTCCTAAGCATATGGATGTGTCTGTTCTTTGGATTTTCTACTTCTCTTCCGTTTCCTGTGCAGGTCACCTGGATACCCCCTCGAATCAGGGGAATTTCCTGGGACAATCTCATCTTTGCTGGTGGTGGTGCCCAGCACTGCCATGCTCCATGGATGGGTGATTTCCAAAGGGGAAATCTGCTCTCCCCAGCCCTGGCTTCTCTTACTAAATGCTGGGTCAACTCCTGCTCTAGAATGGGGCAGTCCTGAAATAAATTCCCTTCTGTTTTATTTAAGTATAGAAAGAAGAAAGTCTTGTTTTGGTGATTTTCCTGTAACAAGGCAGACACTTTTTGCTTTGAGTTGTGGATTGTCTGCTGGAGCTTGATGATGCTTCAGAGATTTATTGAGCTGCAGTTCCCTTAATAAAATCTTCACCTTTGCCCAGATCTCCAAGCCTGCACTTTCCATAAGTTACACAGGATTACAGAAGGACTTCATGGAAAATTACTCAATATTTCTCTCCGGGCTTGACTCACTTCCCATCCATAACATCTGTTGTCAGTTTTCTTCTCCATCACCTGCAGCCCAGAACCTCAGCCTCTCACTGATGCTAACAGGCTCCCCTCTTGGCTCCAGCCCAGCAGCTGGTGTGCTCAGGGTTTGCTTCCATCTGTCACACTCTGAGCCTTGTGGTCCTTCAAGACACTGCCTGCTTATCCCCCAGGCTGAATGTTGGAGCAGAGGAAGAAATAAAGATTAGTTATCTGCTGGTATGAATGTATTTCTGCAGTGTAGGTGGTTACTCTGTGGAAGGGCTCCTGTTTATCACCAACATGAGGCTTGCAGTGCCTTCAGAGCATCCTCCCACCCACATTTGGAAACTGTAGGTCCAGGTGTGCTGTGTATTTTTGATAATGTGGGGTTTTTTTCCCTTTACCCATTCCCTTATGCTTTTGGCAGAGGGAGGTTTTGAGGTTTTCGGGTTGCTTTCCCATCCTTCTCTCCTGTGTTACAGAGATGCTCTTTAAGGGCTGATGTTCTCCAGCAGCATCTGTTCGACTGCTGACTTCACACTCCCCTTGGTGTTTTAACCCAGCTTGCAGGCTCCAGCTTCAGACCTGAAAGCTTGCTACAACTTTCTTCTGCTTTGCTGCATTCCCTTATTATGTAGTCCTTACCTCTGCCCACACAGCTATTCGCCAACCACATTAGGCATACATGCATATACATATATATGTATATATGTATATATATGTATGCATGCCGCTCTCTCGCTCTAATGTGTATATATATGTGTGTGTACATATATTTGTGTGTATATATACACATATGGTAATATTCAGGAAACCTCTTTGCCTGCTTTTTACTATTTCACTGCTTCTACAGCCACCTTGTCTCTGTCTTTGATTTTTCTCAGCTCCCTTGTACAGGGTGTTTTGCCTACTTGCTTTCAGAGCTTCCCAAAGGGTGCCAGTGGATTCCCAGGTATAAGTGCAATTATTTCTCCAGAGAGCTGCAGCACTCTGTTTTAGTAGTTATAAAAAGTCTTTTATCTTGGGTTAGCAACTGGGAATTAAGACAATCAAGTAATCAGCATAATGGCTCTGGAATTATCACAAAAAGCAGTCCCACATCTCTCCCACTTCTCCAGTTTACTGGTAGTGAGTTACTGGTTTAATCCCAGTTGAATTTCAATGAACCCTTGTGGGTTTTAACCTTCCCCACAGTAGTCCTAGCCCAAATGGTTTTCTCTGCCCTCTGGGATGTACCCTGCAGTTCCTGGCACAGCTCCCAGAGCTGGTGCATTAGAGGAGAGCTGGGGGGGCAGTGGTGCCCGTGTGGGATAATAGTGGGCAAGAGGCTTGTGTCAATGTGCCAGCTCTCAGGCAGCTCAGGAGAAAAGCCATGCTGTCAGCTGGCTGAAAGCACAGCAAATCCCAGAGGTGATTAGCTGGCTGTGAAGGCATTTATGGTGCAGTGTGTGTAGGTGCTCGTTTGGGAGGGAGGGACACGGAGCTCTGCTGGATGGAGAGCATCTGACATTCACAGCCCTGCAGGGGAACAGGGAGTTTCTAAGAAAATTGTTCCAAGTGTTTCAGGATTTCACCCCTTCTGGAGCACACCTGTGTGTGTAGGGGATTGCCATGTGTGTGTCAGCCTGGAATCAGTTTCAGCTCCAGCAGGAGCCCTGGGCAAACAGGGAGGATTTACCAAAATCCTAGCTGATCACTCCAACACCAAGGGCTTTATTTTGCTGTTTATTTGATGAGTGGTAGGGTTTGAAAAATACTTGGTTTAATTTCAGAAGTTAAAATGGAGAGAGTGCTGCACTGGGCAGGGCAGTGAGGAGGTGGAGGTGTGACCTGAAACACAAAAAATAAACCAAATCTGATTTGTCCTGATAGGACATTGAGAGTCCGACTCAGGTCCTCTTAAACAATGTAGTCACATAAAGTTTGGAGCACTTCACAGGATAGTCCATCAGTTTTGGATTTGATAACTCCGTATTATGTGAAGAAGGAATCAAAGATACCATCTACCCCTTTTTTTTCATTACCTTTCTACCTTTCAAACTAAGTTTGTGAGGAATCCTGGAAAAAAAACAAGAGCAAGAGGGGAAGAAAAATGTTTTTTATTTCAGAATGAACTTTTGTATGTCTCTGTTTATCATCTAGTTAGATTAATGAAGCTGTAAAAATGGGAAATTGTTGTTTTCCTTGGAGGAAGTAAATTGAAAAGCTTTGTAAAATGCAGAAATATTGAGATATGCCCCTAAACTACATGTGTGTTGAAATAATATGTAAACGTTGTGGTCTGGGGAAGTTTGTGCTAGACCACATTCCAATGTCACTTTTTTCTCTGCTCCAGGAACCCCAGTTTGGTTCTACATGCAAATTGCACCTATAAGAAATGAGCATGAAAAAGTGGTTTTGTTTTTGTGCACTTTTAAGGATATCACTTTATTCAAGCAACCGATTGAAGATGATTCAACGAAAGGTAAATATGAAATACTTTACTATTTTTTGTGAATGATGGAAGTACATGCTTGAGCTCAGACCTGTCACAGGGATGTGCCATGTCTGTGATCTGTGTCTTGAACTGAGAAAATGTTTTGTGACCTGTCAAGAGTTTCAATGCCACTCTCTTAAATAATATTAAAAAAAAAAAAAAAAAGATAAATCACCATGAGTGGAAATTCCCTACCAATGTTTTTCTAGAGTCACAAGCCTTCCTTTTCCTTTGTAGTTCACGTCTTTATCACTACAGCTGGCACTTTCTAAAAATTACAGTTTTGATTTCTTTGAATGCTGTGTTGTTTTGAGAGATCTTTCTGTTACAGGACAGGTGTCATCTTTCCAGGAAAAAAAATTCCAGCTCCTTGTGATGAGATGCTGATATTTCTTCCCTTTCTGCCCCTTGGAGGTGAAATGCAAAAGAAGCAGCCTGTTTGAGTAATTTATTGCTGCTCAGGAACGATGACTGCATGGCAGTGGGCATTGTGCTTGTTACTTATCAGCCGCAGGGGAGAATTTGGTTGAAATGCTCTTGTCACTGAGCAGCCCATGGCCAGACCTGCAGCCTTGCAGGAGAAATTGGTGGGGAAAGGCACAGAGGATCTGACAGCATCACCCTCTGCTTCAGTTCCAAGACACGTGTCTTGTGTCAGGTTTACATGTGTATTGCTTTGGGTGAAACAATGCACGCTCACATGAGGAAGGATATTCTCCACATCTCCTGGAAGTTGCCTCCTGATGATTAATTCTTTACTATGTTTTTCCCTTCATGCTTGAAGGAGGTTTGATATCTCACTCGGAGCTGGTGTGCTCTAAGCTGTCTTTAGAATAAAGTTGGTGTCATTTGAATGCAAACAGCGTTTAAAGTAATTTCTTAATATCTAGATAGCACTTATTACAAGTGTTTGGATAACTGAAAAGTCAGTTTATAAAGGCAGACTTAAAAGGAAAGGCTTTCCTCCGAGCTAATGCTAAATATGACAATTTTTTTTGTCTAGAGAGTATTATCCATAAAATTATAAGATCCTGAAATAGGAATGCCTTCTCAGCCATCATAAACTTTACTGCCTCTACAATTTAGCTAGCAACCTGCAAATGTTCTTTATTTCACTTTCAGCTTCATAATGTGGCATTCTTCTGCCTGGAAATAATCTGAATTTTTTGGGGTAAATGCTAGTTAATTAAAAGGACTTTGTAGATATCTGAAAGCATGGGACTGGCTCCTTGCTGCAGTGTGTGTAATACGTAGTGTGAGCTCATCAAGGAAAAAGTCAGTCTTAGCAAGAATCCTCTGGGAGGGTTTCCTGTGTGATGCTTTCTGGGGGACTAAGATGTGTCTGACATGGAACAACCTCCAAAACTCCCCCTTTTCCCAGCTCTGCCCCACTTCCCGCAGGACTGAGTTGCATTGAGGAGTGTTTGGCTGCAGCAGGCAGAGAAAACATACTGAAGGTGGCTCTCAAATGCAGAAATGATGAATGCTGCCTCCCTTGGATCCTCAGCCTGGCAGTTTCAAGCTCTGCTGCCTTCCCTGGGGAGGCAGGGATGTGCTCCAGGGGCTGAGCTCTTCCCCTCCCCATCTGGTGGCTGAGAAGGAGCAGAACCCATGTGGCATCCAGAACAGGAATACATGTTCCTGTGGGAAAGAGCAATAGCAGTGAAATGCATGACTTGTGTACTGCTGCTCTGCAGTGAAAGGCACCATTAGTTAAAATGTCAGGTACTAACAATGGACATCAAAGATATTGTTGTCAGGAGCCAGAGAGGTTTGCCTGTATGGCTAAAGAGCCCTTGCTTCTGTCAGAGTCATACTCTAAAAACCCCAAAACTCAGAACATCACAGAGGCAGTGCAGCCACATCTCCCAAGTGCCTTTAAAGCACAGGATTGGAGCCTCAAGGATCTGCTCAGGGTGCTTTGATTAGAGCATTGATTAGCATTGATCATGCCTCCAACAAACCTCGTAATTACCAACCACTGACCCGATTTTTCCTCTGCTTTTGCATAAATGAAAGCTTGCCTTTTGCATCCATGATATAAGGAAATGATATTCAAATATTTGCACCACTTTACTACAGGGGTGGGAAAACAGCACTGCTGCACTACCCTCTGTGTCTCAGCTGTGTGGATCTGTGGGATCCCACGGCACTGGGATCACAGTGTTTGTGTGTCAGACGTGGTGCTGTGAGAGATACATAATTCATTGTCCTTGCAGATAGCATTACAATGTGCTTAGAAGCTGCCAGGCCACTTTCTTTTTGAATTATGAGATTGGTAAACACATACGTTAAAATTTAGTGGAGAATTTTTAAAGTCTTGTGAAAAAGGGTTTCAGTGAAATACTGCTGTTGAGTGCTGGGATTTGCCATTGAAAGGGCTATTTTTCTCCCCCCCTCCTTTTTAAAAGAAGGATATTTCCTCAGAAATTCTGCCAGGACCATGCAATACATAATACATAAGTAACTATGGTGCAGATGAGTTACTGTGTATTACATATGGGAGCAGTAAATCTGAGATAAAAAATTCAGCAGAAATAAAATATTGATGGCATTATGCAATAATCTCTCCATACCAAAACGTTCTGCAACATTCAGAGGTGTGTTGCTTTGTTGTGAAGCTCCCGTATATCACGCTCCTGTGAGGTGTTTAAATCACACCCATGGTGGTATCTACACTGCAAAGGGTCTGTGTGTCCTCTCACCTGGAAATACGTGGTTGGGTTGGCCAGATCTGCTTGCAGTGGGGTTGGCATCTCATGGAGACTTTGCCAGGGAGCAAACATTAGGTTTGGGGGACAGGGAGTGGTGCTGAGGACACAGATCTGCCCAGAAGTGTGGAGCAGCTTGTCAGGTTTGTGAAAACAGGACAGATGAATAAAACAGTTGTCTTACTACAAAGCACATTGAAAGGGTGAGGTGGGATTTAATTTTTTCTCTGATGTGGGCTTAGAAACGTGTTTTTTGAGCACAAAAAGTGCAGTTGACTTCACGGGGACAAGCCCCGTGTGAGCAGAGGGAGTCAGAGAGGTCTGGGACACTGTGACAGATGGTGTCTGTCTCTGCTTACCTGTGTGCTCACCATTAATGCTGAAAGGAGGAGGAGGAGGAAGAAGAGAGGAGGAGGGGGCTTTGCTTTCCAGAGGGAGTAAAAGTAATGAAAATTTTCCCCGGGTCACCCAGGAGGCAGTGAATTTGCTCCAGACCAGCAAGCTGTTGAAACTTACTGTACTGTAAGCAAGACTGGAGGAAAAGGATATTTAAAAGCTACCTACCTCTCATAAAATACAGTGACAGAGATCAAAACCCTTGTTTTCTGAGAGGGCACAGGCAGTCGACACTACAGATTGGGCTGACTTGTTTTCTTGTTACTCATGCTCCGATCTATTACTGCTGGCTGATGCGTGGGAGACCTGTGATGTATGGCAATGTAACAGTGACCAAAAAGTCCTGTAAAGCCATTCCTTGTAAATGGAAAATTACTTTAAAAAGTGTCTAACCAGTCAAAAGTGTCAAAACCTCCCAGCAACTCCAGCAGAAGCAGCAAAAATGATAATGGAAGGAAGGAGCAGCTGCCTGGTTGATGTGTCCCCTACTGGGTGAAGGTGCCTCTGGCAGCTCTGCAGGTCTGGAGGGGAGAGAGAACACCCAAAATCCATTGATTTGATTTTTGGTTTATAGTGCCCCAGCTCCTGAGCCAGTGGCTGATGAGCTGGGGATGGGGGCAGCATGGAAGAAGAAGAGGTGTGAGAATTCCTGATGGGGCAGGAGGTGATGGCTGCACTTGGTGGCCACTGGGTCAGTGCCTTATTTTCCGGTGAAGGAGCTGTGCTGTGCTTGTCTGATCTCTCCTTCTTCCCTTCTTTCCTGCTCCTCTTTGCTAATGGGAATATTTGTCTGATGTGGATTCTGCAGCAGGTGCCACCTGTGGTGGCACAGGGCCAGATCCCCAGGTGTCCTGGCTCGATGCTGTGCACAGCAGAGGTGGAAGGCCATTACAAGCATAGGAAAGATCGTATTATGTATTTCCTCCAAGCGAATAAAACCCAAAGAATCTTTTTTTTTATATGTTTGTACCATTGTCGGGTCACAGTTGGATGCTTTTATCAGCTTGCAGAGCTTTTATTCTGTCTTTACCCAATGGCCTTTTAAAAACATCTGAAGATTCTCAATTCCTCCAAAGACACACAGTGGTAATAATCTTTTGTTTATTTGTCAGGAAAAAAATGAAGCCATTTTTCTGGGCCCTAACTATTAGAAGGGTGAATGGGGCCACTTAAAATGTTAACACCATTTGAAGCCAGGAGTCCTGTAGATGCTATTGAACAGAAAGTTTAAGTATAGAAAAAAAAAGACCTGCATTTTTGATTAATATTGGAGTTTTGCCTAGTTGTGCAGTGGTTTAAGTCCCTTTGTTATTATCATCAGTGAAGAAGAAACGTGGCCTCTAGGTAAACTTGGATTTATTATTTTTTTTGCTAGGATTCTCACTGGTTATCTGGAGTTTCTGTTGAGTGAAATATCAGGCTTTTCACATCTGGAGTGATGGGGAGGGTCTAGGGAATACTGATGGGATGTTGAATCAGGATGCAAAGTTGTGTTAATGAGGCCCCCACAACTCAGGACCATGTGCTGTTAACAGATGGGATCAGGAGATGGCACAGCAGGATCCTGAAGTTGCTTTTTTTTTTTTTTCTTTTCTTTTCACTTGATAGAGCCAGACTTTGATAATCAAGTCTGTCTGGGACAATGCTGTAATGCTTCCAGTGATATAACTCTTTATGGTTATATAACTCTATATAATGATACAACTCTATCTCAGAGTGTGACAGGGCTATAAAAAGTGTAGTAGTTGCAGAAATATGCACTTATGGCTTGCTAATCCTTGCTAAGCCTATAATTCTGATCCCTTTTTATCTTTAATAAGTGCAGGTTATTAAGCATATATAACTAGTTGCACATGGGAACTTTTTTTTTCCTTGAGGGGGTATCAATCCTGGTGATAATAGAAGAAGTGGGTGGAGGGATTAGAGCATGAAAATAAGGTTTCTACCTTTAGCTGAAGCACAGTGTACCCTGTTGAGTACATCACCTTGACAGTAATCCATCACAGCAATTTAATAGGTTACAATTTGGATATCCTTAACATGTTTTTATTGCACTTTTCTGTGGCTGTAATAACAAGGGTCTCGTTGCAATAGAGACCCACTTGTTGTCATGATGTTTCCTTTTGCTGTGATCTGCAGTTTCCCTCCCTCCCAGGCACCAAGGAAATCACCTTCACCTCTCCATTCTCCCCTGGGTCTAGAGTGCAGCATCCAGGGACTACTGGGCTGGGAGAAAGGACTTTGGTGGGGGGGATGGCAAGAGAAGTGGTCATTTGCCAGGACACCAGGGGGGCTTTCAGTGTCAAGAGCAGACAACTCAGTGCAGTAATGCTGAGAGAGAGTCTCTTGGTATTTTAAACCATCCAGTTGGGTTTAGTTTGGGTTTAATTTAGGTTTAAAAACCATCCATTGGCACAGCTTGCCAGTAACCTGGAAGACCTTCCAAGGTTGCTTTTTTCCTCTACCTGCAGGACAAACATCCCTGTTATTCATCCCTGTTATTCATTGCTGTTATATCCTCAGTGACACACACTTGGCACTTTCTATAGACGTCACAGGTTGAATAGTCACAAAGAGAGTTGTTTCCTCACTCTCAGGCCTTATTTTCACTCCCCTTCTCCCCCCCTACATAATTTCTTGCTTTACTGCTGCTGGAGAACCACCATGATGAAGAAGAGGGAATTTCCATAGCCAGGGTTGTTTAGTTCCCTTCACAGAAATGAAGAACTTATTTTCTGAATCTGATACTGCCTTTGGAGCCCTTTGTGTGCTCCAGCAGCAACCCACCACTGCACATTAACTGTCTGCAAATTTCTGGGAGTTTAATGTGCAATGAAAATGAAATCCTGTTGAAATCAAATCCAGCCCTGTGAGAGATTGAATTAAGCTGGAAGTTGATCTTTAAAGCGGCAGCTGTTTGTAGATGGATACACTTTGTGTGTACAAAACTGAACACCCATCAGCCATATCTAAAATAATAAGTAGAAATGTAGCAGGGTTTAAAAGTCTGATCTGTGTAACACAGGGTGTTCCACTTCACTAAGTTGCTCCTCTGCTGAACCCATGAACTTGTGTGTAACTAAACCATCCCCTCCAGGGAGACATCCAGTATTGATTTAGAAGAGGCTGAGCATCCACTACATTACTTAATATTTTTTGTGCTTCTCCGTGGTGCTTTTGGCCCTAAAGAAGTGTCAAATTAGCCTGGCTTCATCTTCTTGCAGTGGCATCTTATGTCTTTTTTTCCACTGTATTAAGAAAGTCCCACTAAGGCATTTACACATATAATCAGCTCATCACTGTGCCTTCGTTTGATAAAGTAAATGAGTTCAGCTCCTTAAAGCTCTGTCTAGACTGCATTTGGAGGTCTGGTGATGGCAGATACATGGATGTTTGGCTGCCCTTTAATCCAGCTCACTGGCAGCAGTAGGGCTGAAGCTGTGGTGGCCTGGATTTCAGCCTCCCAGGTCCTCAGTCAGTTTCTGCAGCAGTTATTGTGGCCAGGGGGGTTTCCAGCTAATTCCTCATTATTGCCCACTGCTCAGCCTCTCCAAGGCTAGTTCTTACTGTCATATCCACAGAGCAGGTGACTTTTTGCCAAAGCCAATTACATGCTGAACTGCTCATCTACCAAGACCTTTGGATCCTTTTCAGAGCTGTTCTTTGTTTGGGACATTTCCCCCTCCCTGCTGGAGTGACAATTTGCATTGCTTTTCCCCAGCTGACTGTTTTCCATTTAAAACACATTTTAATGGCACGTGCCCAGTTACCAAGCACATCCTCCTGCATGACTGCCCTCACTGTTGTTTAACATTCCTCTAATCCTCCTGTCATTTGACACTTCTATCAGTCATTTCACAAGGACTTCCAAACCGTGGAGACTAGCACTGAGCAGGATTCGTGGTCACTGGGGTTTGGAAAGCTCTCAGTAATGAATTTTTGCTATTTTCCACTGCTCCTTGTTTGATACTTGCCAAGTAGCAGGTTCTTCACCCGTTTAACCTGCAATTCACCAAACTGCGTGGTCTAAATAGCTTGTTGAGAGTGTCACACGGTGTCAATTTGGTGAAGATTGCTGTGCAAGAGGCTTTGGCCACTCTGTGTCCCTGGGGTGAGTCAAATGCAGAACCAGGATGAGGTGATGTGATGGGATGAGCACTTTGATAGCTGACCAACTGCTAAAAGCTAATTGACTGACATTTACAGTAATTAGGGTTTTTTTCCCTTCTTCTTCTCAAAATTTGCACTTGTTTTTATACACTTATGGGAAGTAATTCCCCAGTGGCCCTGTATGTGTGTATAAAATTTAGTTTTAGTTGCAGAAAAGAAAATGTAAGAAGTTGGGCACTGTACATTTCAGTCTGAGAATTAAATTAAAAAATAGACTGTAATTTTAAAATGTATAGCAAGTGTAGTCTAGAGTTATATAAATCTTAGCTCTTCTTATCAGTAGATCTCAAAATGGCTTGCAGATTAGGTAATTAGCATTATCTTCATTTTAAGGAGGAGAAACTGAAGCTCAGGGAGGTAAAAGGATATGCCCAAGATTACCCATTAGTTCTTCATCCATGTTGAGCTCCCCAGCAGTTGCAGTGGGTGGATGATAACTGGGAAGAACACTGAGCAAGAAGGGAGGTTGGACATAAAAATCATCCCAGGGGTACAGTGCATTAGCAGACAGTGGAACACACAGAATTCCAATTCCAGAAATTTATCCCAGTATTTTGAATTTCATTTTAGCAGACTCTCAGTCCAGATATTTTTACTGCATCATGGGAATGACTGAACACTGTTTGACTATTAATCTGTTTATTCAGGAATCCTGTTTATCCCTCTCTCTTTCTCCAAAAAAACCAATACCAGGATTATTAAGTTTTTCAAAGAGACAGTGAACTCTTTCAGACATACTTTGCCTGCAGTAAAGAGCAAACAGCCAGCCATTGTAATGATATTACTGCTTGAAAGTCTAGAAATAGTTGGAATTTATACATGCTAACTATTTATGCCAAAGGATAATCCATGTGACCAATTGAATTCCACAATTCCTAACTCTGAGCAGTGAGAGTTCTTTGCCCTTGTGGGTAAGCCATAAATTATATATTATTTAAGCATTCTGTCTGTTAACTGTTTCGTGCTTCACAGTGAGAGGAGAGCAATCTTTCCATGGTCAGGAGCTCTTCCCAGCACTCCTGCAGGCAGGAATCAACATGAGCACTGCTGGAATTGCCCTCTGCAATAGTTTTTTTCACACAGAATATAATTCTTAACCCAAGTGTTTTCCCTGCAGTCTAAGGTAGGGGATAGCTCCCTGTTACACTGATTTAAAAGACATCATTATTTAAGACCAGACAAACCCTGACAAAAAGGTTAATTGCAGCCCAGTGGAGCTACACTAATGCTTTATTGGGGGGAACGAGTCATGGTTAGGTTTTTCAGAGCAAGTGCACAGTAAAGGACATTAACATTTCACCTTGAGATTTCAAACTCTTCATAAACTCTGATGTATGGATTTAGCTTTAAAATAACATAATATAGTTTACGAACTAAATATTTTTTTTCAGTGTGGCTGCTGGCTGGGTGATTAGATCTGTATTTGGAGCTGTACACAAACCCAGTCAGAGAGACTGCAAATTTTCAGCTCCTAATTAAATTATGGTGAGAGTTCTAAGGGTTTTATCACCTGCATATAGTTACATTTGAAAATATTTTCTGTTTTTTGAGCTTTGCCAGCTTGGAAATCCTTCTGATTCCAAGGTTGTGTCTCCAGCATCTAAGGTTTTAAGAAAACAAACTTTTTTTTGTTTTAATTAATTTAGTACTCCTGTTTTCATTTCTCTTCAGAGAAACCTCTGGCTCAGCTGTTGTGTGAAGGATGCCACAAAGTGATCTCTGTCTCAGACCCACAGTCAAAGGGCTGTCAAATTGGTAGTCCTGTCTAGGGCAAGAGACAAGGAGAATACTTTGTGGATGTAAAATATTTAATTGTGTCTAAAATGCATGGGGGAAGAAGAAAGTTGCATCCTTGGAAGGGCAGCATTGCAGAAGAGAGCAGTTTATCCCATGTCTATCAGCATGCTTGCCTTCCTCATGGCCAATTCTTGTAACTGTGAAACCTCCAGTTTACTGGGAATGCAGTAATTTTACTTTGAATAATGCATAGAAACAGGGAAATATTTTGCTAGGTTTCTGTTTAAAAGATCTTTGTTTTGGATCCTGAGAATGAATGCAGGTCATGAGGGCTTTTTTTAAAGCAGGGGAAAAAATGCTTCTTGCTTTGCCCCTGAATAAGAAAGTAATTAAAGAGAGCCAGGGGAAAGAATCATTTTATGTGTGTGCCACTCCAGAATTTTCCATTTGAGGTAGTTCACATCTTTGTCTGGAGCACCCAGTTTAACTCCTCTCGTAAGGAGGAGCAGCTGCTGGCCTGATCTGGGGTGTGATCTGCTGCTGCTGCTGCTTTCTCCCCCAAGAATCTGAGAGCAATGGTGCAAATTCAGGTGCTATTTTTCAAATGGTGCTGTGGAAGAAAGATGCAATCCAGCTGAGCTGAAGAGAGCATCACAAATGTTGCATTTTCTCATGAGTCTGGGGGGTTTTTTTGTCCCTTTTGCACCTGCTATTTGTGCAGCTCCTTTACTCCCTCCAGGCTGAAAATATCTGTGAGGACAGGTGGTCACTAATAGTTGGGATAAAATTATCATTCTTTTCAAGTCTCTGTCTATAGAGGAAAAGAAAGGAGAGAATCTTTTGAAGAAACATTGACAGCAGTAGGCAGCTATGCAAATTTTCCCTGGTCTATTTAAACATACCCATTGGTTTTAAATATAATTCTGAACTTGTCTAGGCTACAACAAGGTCAAGAAACAGAGAAATGTACCCTGTGCAGATTATTTCAGACACAAGGCAGCCTGTATACATTTTCACCTTCCCACTCCTAACCCAGCATCTTGCTGTTGCTGTGTTTTTAATTCCCTTGGGTTGTAAACAGGAAACAAAAGAACCTGGTACTTTTTTTCACACTATTGCAGATGGATAGATTGGAGCAGGTAAAATAATGCTGTACTTTGTGCTGAATTGGAGAAAAAAAAAAGTCATGTTAGTGTATTCTGTGCTTCCAATGTCCAGAATCATGGACTTCACAGCTCTGAAAGAAATCTGAAAATGTGAAATCTCTAAATGAGGCTGGAAGGGTTTTGCAAAAGGTCTGCTCTGGCACAAAGCAAAGCTTTGGTCTTGGTGGAGAAAGGACACAATGCAATGGTTTGTCCTGTGAAAAGAAGAGGTCAGACCAGACCAGACAAGCAGGTAACCTTGAATGCTAAAATGTGTGGCTTCTTTCTTTCACACGACATTGATGATCTCACGTGGTGGTAAGGAAGGATTTGGAAAAAATTCATAGTTTTTCTTTTCTTTTTATTTTTACAGCAAAAGGGTTGCTGTTGTCTGGTATGCAGCTCACTGCTCCATCTTCCCTAACTTCCCCAGGAATTCTGCACTTGTGGTTAATGCAGGACAGATGCTTTTCTTACCTAAAACAGTGACAAGGGATTTCTTACCAGTTCTGCTTTCATAAGAGAGGCATTTTAAAACCCAAATTTGTATGAGTGGGATCTCCCAGCCTGCAGAGCACCATGACAAGGATTTCTAGAGAGTACATGAAGCATCTCCTGTCATTGCAGCCCCTGACTCTTCTCCAAATCCTCCTCTAACCAGACCCAGTCCTGCAGGAACTGGCCTCACAGTGAGGAGGAGATGGCAGGGATCACCTTCCTGGACCTGCTGGCAGCTCTCTGTCTAGTTCAGCCAAGGATTTCCAGCATGCATTCAGCTTGGTCCCTTGGGAATCCTCAAACCATTTTCTGCCAAACCGCTTCCCAGCATATGTTGGTGCATGAGGTTGTACCTCCTGAGGTACAGAGCTTTGCACTTCTCCTGGCTGCACATCCTGATGTTTCTGTCAGGAGCTGGAGAGGCTGACAACCCCGAGATGTGACAAGTGAGAGCAGCTGGGGCTCTATCCAGCAGTTTGTCTGTGCTGGTTTTGTTTTTGCTGAGCACTTTCCCATCACTCTCACGTCAGCTGTGAGGCAGAATGACAAATGAAAGATTGGGGACTGGCCCAGAATTGTCCTTATGAACCATAGGGAAGTATTTTTCCCAGGAAAAGAGGACAATGGCTGTGTGTGTAAATACCCACCCAGGTCTGGAAGTGGGTGAACACCTTCCTGGAGGAGAGCAGCTCTTTGCCCCTGGTTCTTGCTGTGCATTTGCAGTGACCCAAAATAAATCACCTGGGTGCACCGTGGCCTCCAGCAATTACTGGAAATGCTGGGGCAGAGCTGTCACAATGCTCTTACCAGGCTCACTTGCTCTTTGAAATTGCTGGTTTAGAAGGATAAAAAACAGTTTTGACTTCTATCTTAAACCTGTCTCCTTCCTGCAGTTTTATAGACAATTAGGAAAAAGAAAAGCGCAAGGATTTTTTTCTAGAAATAGTTCATGGATCACTGTAGTTTGCCTTGACCTTGTTTAATACAGAAAGCGCATATTCCTAATTGCATATCCCTGTAAGTTCCAGAAGCATGAGACATATCCGAAGCTCACATTTCAAGTTTACATTTGAAAAGTTAATAAAATGCTTCTATTTTTTACCTTTTCCCAGTGAATTTTTTATGTGCATTTTTGAGGTCACGTATAAATAGCCAGACACAAATGTTTGTGCAGTGCTGGTGGCATGTCATGATATTTTGAGTTGTTCTGATTGTTAAATGATGAACAATGGATTTACATTTGTGTGAATGCCATATGTATGTGGTAAATGGCAAAGCCAAGTTGTACATTATTTTTTTTCTTGAAGTTTTATTGTCTTGTCTGTTCCCTGCTCTTTATTTTGTCTCCCCTAGGGCTTTCCTTAACTTTCCAAGTCCCTGGCTCCTATCAGCAAAAGACATTTAAGAACAAGCCTAGCACTGGCCCAGGTTGCCCAGAGAAGCTGTGGCTGCACTATCCCTGGAAATGTTCCAGGCCAGGTTGGATGGGGCTTGGAAAACTTAGGATAGTGGAAGGTGTTCCTGCCCATGGCAGGGTTTGGAATGAGATGATCTTTGAGGTTCCTTTCAACCCAACCCATTCTGTGATTCCAGAATGACTAACATAGAAATGTTTTCTTTCTCAGATATAAATATTCTCCCCAGTTTTCACCTTCTCAGCATTCAAATTAAATGGAAGTTAAACCTTCTCCTGAACCCCTTTCCTGTCCATAACTTGTTTGATATTTTATCCACAATTCTCTGGTAAAAAAAAAAAAAAAAAAAAAAATTATACCTGGCTAAACTGAATGCTGAGCATCTCCTTCAGTGTCCTGTTTCCTTCTGGAAGATACTTGGATTTTCAATTTTCCTGCTCAATATCAAGATACTACGCTACTGAAAACCTTGGTGATTTCTTTGCTGCACCCATCCACCCCACCTATTGATGCACCCACACCAGCTGTCACACTGAGGTGTTTTTCCAGCAGGAATGACTTGGTGACACATCCTGGCTTGGTGCTGCTGTCAGTAACAAACTGCTCCTTGCCGGGTGCTGCAGGAAAATATTCCTCAGGGGCAGCCCAGTGTGTGGGTCTCAGGCTACAATTAAAGCAGCTGTTTCTCATTAGTATAATAGCTAAATGTATTTCTTAATGTCATTTAAAATCAAGTTATTAATCTGACTATAAAGACTTGGTTTTTTTTTTTTCTGTTTTAGTTTGAAGCATTGCTGCTGGTGCAGTTTGGTTGGGGTTTTTTTAAATTATTTTTTTTTAAGTTTTATTTTTGTCCCTGAAGTTTAGCTGGGGCAAAAACCAGTAAAGACTTAAGGATCAGACTACTGGGGCTGCTCCAGCCATCCTAAATCAGCAGGAGTCTTTCTGTAGCTCGGGAGGATTTTCCTTCAGCAGGATTTGCAGACTTGGAAAGCCTTTGCATGAACTTCAGTGGCTTAGAATCAGATTTCAGCAGCAGAGGATGTCCCCAGAAGGCTGCAAACACGATGTCATCCCTCTAACACAATGTCCCCAGAAGAAAGAACGTTTTGATTCCCCTCACATTTACCCATGGTTGCCTTGAAGGAGCAGTATTTTCCCTCTTTTGCAAGCTCTTTAAGCCTGGCGCCTGTGCGGCAATTTAGAGAAACCATTCAGCTCTGAGACTGAATGTCAGCAATGGCAGAGGAGATTTGCTAGCACTGGGTGAGGACTGAGTATTTCTGACGTGATCTCTGACACGGTTTCCTTCTTTTCCTGCAGGATGGACCAAGTTTGCCCGGCTGACGCGGGCGCTGACCAACAGCCGCAGCGTCCTGCAGCAGCTGACGCCCATGAACAAGGCGGAGGTGGTGCACAAGCATTCCCGCCTGGCCGAAGTAAGTGGGGTGGACAGCAGCCTGCTGCCTTCCCAGGGTTGGGAGGGGAGGAAAACCAACCCACATTCCCACTGATAAATTATATTCTTAGAGGAAACTATTTCCAGAGTGATTTTTTCAGCCTTACCTCTACTTGTCCTAAAGCAGCACTGTGTCGCAAGTCCATGTTTTTAGGACAGGTCATAAAAGCACTCTCTGGAGGTCACTTATTTAAATGTCCCTTGACAGTGGACTCAAAGGCTGACACTCTCCATGGTGGTAGGTATCAGCCCCTTAATATTTCCTGGTACACCTTTTTATACCCTTTCTTTACATGCATATTAGGTATTCCTTATTACGTTACAGTTCATTAGTAAACCATCCACAGGTGCTTCTTCTGATCAGTCAGACACGTTCACATTCTCTGCTTCATTCTCTAACAAAGGTGTTTATCTCTCTTTTGTAGGGGCACAGCTGTAGCTTATTTAGGTCTAGGCTGCCCACAGCCTTTTCCTATCTTACCACAGACCCAATTTCTGAGCACACAGTCCTTGCCTTCCTGGCTGTTCCTTAACTTGGGGTGCACAGTGGGATTGATGTCCTCAAGTCCCTCTGCCAGGGAAATAGGATTGTTTGAGAAACCTCTTTGGAACCATCCCTGTCTGGGTCCCTGGGGTTGCACAGGCACAGGGAATGCATCTATACCCTCTAATCTCAACTTCCTTGCAAAGGCATTCCTGCAGGATTTCATTCATCACTTTTATCTTCAGAATGGGTGAAATGAAGTCTCTGGCAGGTTGCAAATATCTCCTTAACAGTGCAGGTGGTGCATCAAGTGAATACCTCGGGTTAACTGATTAAACAGAGGTTCTGCTTTCATCTTCATGGCCACTGGTAATGAAAAATAAATGGGTCAAAAATACACGGTCAAAATACATGGGCTACCATAAATGACAGCCCTTGTGCCAGAGAACTTGTCTTGTAGAACTGATAGCAGCTTTAAATGTTTTTGGTTTTGTTTTTTTTTTTATTCACTTTCTGGTTTTAGTGAACTTCGATAATAAAAGCTCAGATTATCAGGATGGAAACCCACAGTTTTCAGGTGTTGGCAATGTGGTGTTTTCCCTTGAACGATCTCATACCAATAGCTTGGATAAATGTTGGATTACTGACAGCTCACACTTTTCAAATGCACAGCGTTTCAATGTCCTGTAAATCTGGTTATACCCATTTTTGATTTATTCTGGAGAAGATACAATATTCAAACGAATCTAAAGCAGCTGCATAGAATGAGGGAGGGAATTGTTTACCAGGACCACTATAGCTAGAGATAAAGAAATGGCATTAGGTCACAGCAAGGAAGATTTCGATCAGGCAGCAGCAAAACCTCAGGTAAGGGAGTAGGTGTGCTCAGGAATAGGTGGGATAATGTTGTACTCAGGAATTGTTGCTTGCAGAGGGTGCAAACTCCTCCCTTACAAGTAGTTTATGGCTGGAAAGTGCTTCATAGGTAAAGTGCTGTGAAGAAGGCGGACTGAGTGGAGGTTCACCATCCCTGTACAGACCCCATTTTCCATATTTCTGTGTCTGAGCAGGAACCTTATCTTCATAGCTCATCCCTTGCATAATGTACTGCTCACCTTATCAGACTTAGCAGTTATCAGTCATTTTCATTAGCTGTACACAGGAATAATTCAGACAGTCTGTGGTGAATTCAGCTGACTAACAAGTTATTGTGTATTCTTTGGTGATTTAAAATTAAAAATTCATGCAGCATGAAAGAAATAATCATTATAGTTCAGTGGTCTCCACAGCCACTTGCCACCCACTCACCATGTCAAACTCAGCATGATATTATGTTAAGAATAATAATTATGCTTTTACAGTATCGTGGGAGCTCCCAGGCACTCCACCACCAGAGGCACAGGGAACTATCAAGCATATGTTAATCGCATTCTGCTTGAGCCCTAAGTAGCTTATTATTCCAGCTCTAGTGAGGATGTTTCCAGCTTCTGCCCCAGTGAAAAGGCAGGGAACAAATAGGCCTGAAGAAACTAAGGAAAGAAGGCCCAGTGCTGATTTATCAGTGTTGGACACTGATGAGTTCAAACAGATAACTGGAGATAACAACCTGTGACTAGCACAGGTCTTTCTCGTGAGAACATTTCGCTACGTTTCATAAACAAAGATAAAGTTTGGATGTTTTGCAAACTGCGTCTCCAGATTAGGTCAGTTCGGGCTTGGCCAATTAGGCCTAGGGGGAGGTTTCTGGCTGACCAATCTGGGTGACCTCTGAAAACTCTATATATATAGAAATCAAAATAATAAAGACACCTTTTCTCTTTCCTTGTCTGAGAACCTGGGTCTTCTCTCAGCTAGCGGCTCAACAGCGACAACAACCAAATTATGAGGCAAAGCCAAAACGGTGTGTGTTAAGCACAGGTGAAAATTTCGGCTTTGAAAGAAATTTTCACAAGGCTGATGTGAAAAAATGACTGTGTTGATCACTTCTTTAATTCCAGGGAAAAACCCATGGATCCACCAGTGAGTTCAGTGTGCCCCAGTGGTTATAGGAGTGTGGAAGGGGTGATAGGGAGTCTGTCCTGGGCACTGGGGAAGGGACTCTGTAGAAAACAAATGGCTAATTAATGTAACAAGGTGTTGGTTTTTTTGTTTTTTTTTTTTGTGTCAGCTCAACTGACTTTCCTTACAGGTCATGACTGCTCGGTATGACCTTAGGGAGGTTGGGACTGGGTAAGCAGGAGCAGGTTTGCATCCCTTCAGCCTGACATTGACCCAGATTTGACACCTTGGGAAGCCACATCCTCCAGCACAGAATGAGGGAAGCTGCTGTTGTTGTCCCTTGGTGATTCCTGAAGAAGAGATTTTCAGCAGAGCCAGACTTTGTCTGATCTCAGCAGCAGCTTTCTCTTAAAAACATCTAAAAGAGTTAATAGAGAATCCCTATCTGTGGTGCCTGAGTTTATGTTCTCAGTTGTGCAGTTTATTCAGAGCCATTTGCTCCTCTCCATTGAGGAAGCATCCTGTGTGTGATCAGTTTTACGCATCTGAGGCTGCTGTTTCCAATCCAGCTGTCCCTGGAAATATGGTCCATCAGCCCCAGTATGGGACAGGTGTAGGGCTGAAATGAGTTTTAAAGTTGCTGTAATGATTTATTTTATCCCATACAGACTTGAGATCCCCAAAAGTATCCCCAAGTGGATCTTTCAGTTGTCAGTGTAATATATTGCCACGTGTGCGTTCCTTTGTGCCTTTGTTTCTCATGTTGGACTGAGATAAGAGGTAATTAGATTAGCTGGGAATGCCTTAAGTGAATTTGGCTAGGTTTTTGCAGTGTTTCCAGTTCATTTTACAGCAGTGAGCATGCAGGAGATTATAGACCTATGCAAAAAAAATGAGAAGTAATTAGAGGAAATAAAAGAGAACCCTCTTGTGATGTTGAGCTTGTGGGAGCAACAACTTTTTGAAGAAAATAGGAAGAAAACATGATATTGGCAGAATGTTAGGGCAGAAGTTGTGCACATGATGCCTTATTTTAGGAGGTCAGCCAGCATAGCTGGGGTCTGTTGCACCTTTGATAGGGTGTTGCTCTGGCTCAACAGTGGTTAAAAAGGAGGTCAGGCACAAATAATTAATCTTGCAACAGTTCCAAACATAAATGAGTATTTCTGTGTAGATTATGTGTTAGGAAGAAATTCCTCACTGTGAGGATGGTGAGGCATTGGCACAGGTTGCCCAGAGAAGGTGTAGATACTCCATCCTGAAGGTGTTCAAGGCCAGGTTGGATGAGGCTTGGAGCAACCTGGTTTGGTTGAAGATTCCCTGCCCATGGCAGGGGGTTGGAGATGGATCATCTTTTAGGTCCCTTCCTACCTAAACCATTATGTTTGTAACTGCAGAGCATAAGCTGGTGTGGCAGTACCCCAAACCTCTTCATGAGCCTCTCTTCCCTCACTACTTGCATGGTTCCCTCATTCCAGCTGCAAAGACCTCCCTTTTTGCAGGAATATCCTCAGATGCCATGCTGCTCCCATTCAATGAGTGATAGCTGCCTGCACACAACCTAAATAAATCAGATAATTCAGTAACTGTGGGTTGCCTTGCAATGTCCAATGAGCACAGTCCCACCTTCGTGCTGCTGCTCACAGAAATCCCTAAGACCCCTCACTGGATCTTATTAATTGAAAACAGTGACATTTTCTTCTCTGTCTTTCACAGGTTCTCCAGCTGGGATCTGATATTCTCCCTCAGTACAAGCAAGAAGCTCCAAAGACTCCACCACACATTATACTCCACTATTGTGCTTTCAAGACCACTTGGGACTGGGTCATCTTGATCCTGACCTTCTACACAGCAATCATGGTTCCATACAACGTGTCCTTCAAGACAAAGCAGAACAACATTGCCTGGCTCGTGCTGGACAGCGTGGTGGACGTTATTTTTCTGGTTGACATTGTTTTGAACTTCCACACGACCTTTGTTGGCCCTGGGGGAGAGGTGATATCTGACCCCAAGCTCATACGGATGAACTACCTGAAGACGTGGTTTGTGATTGATCTTCTGTCCTGTTTACCGTACGACATCATCAATGCCTTTGAGAACGTGGATGAGGTAAGTGGTTGCAGTCTGTCTCAAGAGGATTATTTTAATTAGGGATTAATTTAGAAGCTGGTTCCCTGAGAGGCAGCTCACACTCTGTGCATATTCAAGGGGGTGGCCCTGAGCTGCTGGGATTTACCTACAAAATATTCCTGTGTTGGAGAAAATATTCCTGTCTTACGATTCCAGTTCCACATGTGGGTGTTTATTTCAGGGATGTGGGGTTTAGAATGGCTTGCTTGTCATCCAAAAGCACTGGTATAAGTCCCTCTCAGAGTGGGCTGGGCCAGTTGGGATGTCCCCTGTCACAGGCTTGATTACAATTCTGTATCTGCTCTGGCTGAAGCTGGTGGCAAATTTGCCACTTACATGAAAGTAGGGAATGGCTCTGAATGAGCATTTTTTAAAATCCTGCCCTAGGATTACCTTTTGAACCAGGCTGTAATTTTTTTAATGTAATTTTAAACATTTGATTGAGAGGGAGGGGTTTATTTCCATTTTTTTCAACAATTCTTGAACTACATATGAAATTTGAGAAACTGTTCAAGGAGAGAAAATAGAAATATCTTAGATGGATGCTGAATTAAAGCTTTTTAACTGCTGAGTGTGTTAACATTTATGCAGTTGAGCTTGCGGCCTGAGCTAATACAGAAAACAAGCAATAACTACAACAAATAATGCATGCACGAGGCAGTGTAGAGAAATTCATTATTAAAATGCAACTGTAATGGCTTTAGGACTTGTTTTAATTTTTCTCTAGAGCTTTTTATCTTCTGGGCCATAAACAGATGAAAAAGCCTCTGGTAATTTTTTTAACATTTTAACAGTTTTTTCTCAGAATACCGTTGAGTGTAGCTTTTTGTTTGTTTGTTTTTTTAATTCTCAAATTCTGCAGTTATACATCCTCCCTATGTAAAATCTACGTTCTTATTTTTTAATGCAGGCCTTGCTGCAAATTTTGTAGAGCTCCTTTAAAATTCCATCCCTGCCTCTGTGCTGAGTAGCATCTTTTGACATTGTTCCATTTTATTTATAGCAGTTATGACAGGAGTGATAATACTTGCAGCTTAAATTCGAGATTGTATGAGGGCTGCCCATCTGAAACCAGGTTGTACAGTCAGGCTGTGCAAGGAGGTGATATTAGCAAGGTTGTAAATGTAATGCATCTTTTGAAAATAACCAGTTTCATACTCAGAAGAACCTGATTTTTGTAAAAATGCAGCATTATCTTCAGATTTTTGTGCTTTAATACGTAAAAAAAAATCAGAAAATTTCTGTGCCAAGCAGTAGAGATTTAAAGGATGAGCTTAATCTCTTTCTCTAACATATACATGGGAAATAAACCATCTGCAATGTTTGTGACAGGGAAGAGAATCTTGACAGAGCACATTATAATTGAGACACACCTAAAGTGACAAACTTTAATCAAAATGTAATAACAGTAGCAAGGTATCATGAACTCCAGTGATCCTAGAGCAGCTGTCATTTACCTTCAAACAAATGAAATATTAACTCCTTTTTAATAAAGGAGCCAACAGTAAGATTCCCTTGCCATGAGGTGTTATGGCCCTGGAGCCTCCAGCAGGTATTGGTGTATATTTACTTGATTTCAAACCCCTCCAACTCCAGCTTTCCCTAGTGTCTGAAGTGATTTTGAAAACAGGTATGTAAACAGTCAGCCTTTCCTCCTTGGGTCTGAATTTTCTCTTTCCCCTGTCCTTCAGGGGAGATTTTCTTATTTTTTTGTGATACGTCTTCATTGGTGACATTTAAGTCTTTTGAGCTGGTCTGTGTGTTCTGGGTGGTTGTAGTTATTAATGCTCTTTATCTTCATTTGGTTTTTAACATTTATTTTAACTGGTATTTCTTGTCTGGGATTTAACTTTTTGGCCCCCCAGCAGCAGCGTGTTCAAACACTGTTCATAGGTAAAGAGTAAGTAAATCGATAATTGTAATTTGGAAGACATACTCTGATTAAAAGCAATGTTTCTCATTAGAAAGTGGGTATTTCCTTCTTAAGGCAAGTAGGAGAGAGAAGAGTTCTTTTAGCTCTTGATTTTGGCAGGTTTAACTCTGTGTCTTGGCCCTGGGTGTTGGATAAAAGCATTAAAGTTGATTGTGATGATTATTCAGATAAATTTGCAGAAAATGAGCTCAGCAGCAAAGACATTGGGTGCAGGTCCTGGTGCGCTCTGAGTTCTTGGCATGGTGGTGAGGGATGGACCCAAACCAGAGTGAACAGCCCTAAAAGCCAGCTGAGTGAAAGGTGACTTGCCAAATTTCCCTTGTTTTTCCCACATCCAACCCTTGTCCCACATAAAGCATCAAATGTTTTTTTTTCTAGCTGTTAAGGAACTAGATGAGAAGGAGGAATACCATTGCCGGGGGTTTCTTTTCCTCCCTGTTGGCAGATCTCTCACTCATAAATAAGGATATGGCCAAGGAAGTTTGGGATTTTCTCTCTACCTTGTAGTGTAAACTGCTCGATGTGATACAGGTGCTCGAAGTGAATGAAGATGCCTTAAGCACCAGAGTGCTATTTATAATGCCAAAATTAAGGATATAAATTGAAAGATAAAAAAAAATATAGATTGAAAAAAGGAAATGTGTGTTTTCTTACCAACGGCTGTAGTTCTTCAGATGCAGCCATTCTTGGCCACAGCAGGAATGGTGTCAATTCCATCATGGTATCATTTCCATCAGGGACAGCATTAGGTCAAGGCTGGAATTCCCACCTGAGGCAAACATGGCTGCAAACCAAAGTTATTTTATTGTTGAGTGCATTGTAGAACCTTGGTAGCAGGATTTGATGGAAAGGATTATGACACACAAATTGAGAACTGGGGGGGATTAAGGTGATTTGAGGCAGAATTAGAGGTGTAGGTTTCCAAGGCTGGAGTGACAGAGCCAAGCTGTTGGAAGCTGCTCAGGGGGATTGGGATGTGTGATGGGGAGGGGAAAGGCAAGATAATGAGAGAGACCTTGCACAGCACAGAGTGATCTCAGCTGATGGGATGGATGAGGAATTAAGTGGCTAAGGGCTATTGAAAGGGTAGGAGAACAAGGTAAAATAGGTTGGAGAAAAGTGGAATCCTTAGTGGGATACTTGATTTAGAAAACTTGGTAGGGTGATAGTCCCAGAAATCAGAAAAATGCACATCTTTTCTGATTGGGCAGCATTCCCTGCACTGAAATACATTCTGGCTAAATCAAAACGATACAGAAAACCTTTCCTATATAGGAGTGTAAGAGGGGAAACTCTAGTACATACTGAGGAATCCAGGTAGTTTTCAAGGAACAAACCAGAACAGAATGTGTGTGCTCAGTGTCTCTGAAACTTGGCTGTTCTTTTTTTTTTTAAAGAGTTCTCTGAAAAATTCAGATTTAGTCCAAAATTGTCTGTCTCTTCTTTTACATAAAGGAAAAAAAAAAAAAAAAAGACACAAATCTTTGGATTGATGGGGAATATGGTGTTGGATCCAAAGATTTTGTTCCCATGAAATTCCTGTTGGTATTAAGCTGTGAAGACTGTAGTGAGTGGAAATTGGATTTTTCTCTTGGAGTTTCATGTTGTTTGTAGTGATTCTAATCTTCTTTTCCCTGAGTACTGAGCTGTGTGTAACAACTCTTCCATTGCTATATGCACCAGTCTGTAACATTTATAAAATCCTGACTCCTTGCTTTGGAAGCTGGAGAATTATGTTACCTTGAGACTTAGCCTTTATATGTGTTCTGCCTATTAGAGAGATAAATATCTGACCTCTGTCAGTCTTGGCTAACAAAAGGTTGTTTCCAACCATTTGTTCCATACAAGTCAGAATTATCAGGCTCACAGTGTGATGAAATTGTCAGCAAATGAGTTTGCAGGAGACTGAGGATGCTGATCAGATATGGTCAAACCTTGCTACAATTCCCTTTGGGACCAAATACATTGACTGGCATCCCAGGACACCAGGATGCTGGGCAGGTGTTTGGCTCATGTCCTCACATTCATTTGAGCCTCCATAAATAAGTATTTTGAGTAAATATTCCCCAACCTAGATAGATGGACAGGCTTTTGGCCAAATGGAAAATGCTTCCACAAATTAAGGGTTAAATGCCACTGAAAAAGCCTCTTTCACTATTTGGAAAAATACCATTTTGGTTTGGTTTAGGTTTTTTTTTTCTTTTTCTGGGAATTTTTACTGAGATTCATGAATTTCTGAGTTTGTCATGAAACAAAAGCAAGGAGCTTGATCTCTGCCAGAAGCATGAAATGGTCCTGAAATGACATTGTCACCTACTGTGAAGGATGGGACATGAAGTCAGGGTGGTACATAGAGATAGCCTAACAGATGGGTTTCAGATGGGTTGTATAAGAGATCATCCTTTCTGCAAAACTTTATTTTCGTGAGCTGGAAGTGAAAGCAGAGAAATTTAAATGACCTACACCAAAGTTCTATGCCTATTGTTTAATAATGTAAGATTACATGACCCAGTGGCCTTTAAAATTTAGTGATCTATGCAGGGCATATTAAAGCATGGACTCCTTGTAATTGTAATTTTCTTTTAATTACTATTATCAATATATTTCAGCAATGGCAGAAACTTCTTTGTATCCCTGGAATGAATAGGAACTAAAATTGCAAAGTCTGTAAATTGAAAGCAAATAAAAGCTGATAAAGTTGTTGTAGCCTCAACATCTGCAGTGCTTCACTGCAGTAACTCCTTTGTGGGAGGTATTTAAAGGAGTGTTTTTGGGCCCCAGTCTGAGTGGTGTGTGCAAGGTGAAGATAAATTGATGTTTTTCAAGAATGTGACTTTAGCTCTGAAATACTGTCTATGGCTAGCTACCTTTTTTTAATCTAGGTGGCTGACATGGAGAAAATAATTCCCAGAACTAAATCCAGCTGCAACCAAACATTAAACTATGATGAAAACTCCTAGCAATGTAACAACAGAGGCCCTAAGCCTGGGAATTTCCCCCTTTGTTATGCACTCAGTGAGGAATGCTGTCCTTCTGTTGTAGTGTGTGAAAATGCACAATATAATAATGCAATGGCATGGGTATGGGATCCAAATATGAATGTCTCCACTGTAGGCATATATTGTGTTGACTTTCAGCTAAATTCATTCATTCCTGTCCCTTAATCACCTCTATCACCCCATTGCACTGACTTGCAGGACTGCACCACTTCTCTTTGGCTTTTATCCTCAGGTTTTATTAATGTTCTGCCACCACTTAATTAATCAGCATTTAATCAAAAAATTAAATAGCCTGCTATTTCAATGCTTTACAAGGTCTGGGATATTTCTGCAGGTTTCCCTGTGGAGACACATGAATGTCCTCAGGATGTGAGGAGCAACTTGTGAAAGGAAGGACCTGAGCTGGAGCCCTTGCAGGGTTGCACCTCTCTGATGTGGGTTATGGCATACTGAACTGCAATTAGATGTCCCAGTGGTCTTTTTTCCCCTTTTCCTATTTTTTTAGTGTGATGTATATATTACTGGGAAGCAGATGTTGGGTACAAGTCATTTAAATCAAATCTTCAGTCAGAGCCATGTAAGCTGATATCTTATCAGAGTCCAAGAAAGGAAATTGTGTGTGGAGCACTTTCAAGGGAAGCTTGGAGTCCTGAGTGATCCCTTTGGCTCACAGCAGAGGGGAAGGCTTACAAAGGAGATGAGGAAATGAAATAATCTGGTCAGATGCTCACTGAAGTGATGCTGATGGGAGTAGCACCAATTCCCATTTTGTCCTCCACCCACCTTCCCTAAGTAAGTGAAAATTATCATATTTCATGATCTTGTCTCTTTTCCCTTGCTGGGCACACTGATGCACTAACAAATAAATAGTGCAAGATGGCACATCACCCTTATCTTGCATCTAGAAGAACTATTTTGAAATCACCCTTCTCTTTATAACCTCAGTTATTTACTGTTTGAAATGTGCTGCATTGTATAATCGTGCCATAAACAGTTCACTGGAAGTTTATTTATAATGTTACAGCTTATTGACATTTGTGTTAGAGGGGAAAAAAAAAGGGAAAGTTTCTCCATCCCCATGGAAAAGAAGAAAAGATAATTTTCAAGCAATAAATTTAGAGGCACTTTCAGAAAATGGATGAAGAAACCTACTCACTTTCATGTTGCTGTAAGGACTCAAATTTTTGCTCGCTGAAGTCACTGCACCAATCCCTTCCAGTGTGCAGGGTCAAGTATTAAATAGACTCTGCCTGTATCTGGACCTGGGATCTAGATAGCTTGAGAAGAAGCCATAGCTCTTTACTTCTGTGTGTATCTACATAATTGAATACAACCCTAAATTCTGCTCTTAAACTACTGATAAATCAGAAATGTTGCTCTTTTATTTTTCCCATTCCCTCATTTTGATTTGTAACTATGCAACTTTATTATATTAATTGTTTACCGAGAAATAAAGATTTCTGATACATGCTGGAAGATTTATTTTAACATTAACTCCAGTAAAGCAGCATTAAGGAGCTAACCAGGGATTTTAGAGCTAAGCTCTATTTAAGTAGCTAAGCTCAAAAATTTCTTTTGGGAATGATTTGCTGGTTGCATTTCAAACAGCTTTTACATCCTCCTGGATACTCCTCCTGCACTGCACAGAAGAGGACTTTTTGGTTGTGTGCCTGCAGGCTCACCTGCTCTTGTTGGCAGGGCTCAGCGTTTCAGTCATTCCCAAAATCTGTAGGCACTTTGTTTTCTTTTACATTGTGCCATCATGTAAAAACTGTTTGGTGGAGATTGCCCAAGGTTTACAAAAATCCTGCCTTTTTCACTGCTTCAATACTGAATGCTGAGCTATAGCTTGACTACACAGAATCAGCCATGTGATTTGTTTGGGTGGGTTTCTTTTTTTTTTTTTTTTTTGTTTTTTTTTTTTGTTTGGTTTTCTTTTTTTGGGTTTTTTGGGGTTTTATTGGGTTTTTTTTGTTTTTTTTTGTTTTTGTAACTACCACTGGTGAGACAAAGGCAAGGAAAATTTTGCCCATGCATCTTTAAATAAAGTGTTTGGACTGTATTTCAAAATGTCTTAAGCATGGAATTCACCTGATGGAAATTGTCCACAGGGACATACAGGCACATCTGGGGCAAGGCTCCTCATGCTCTAAGATGCACCTCCAAAGTAGGTCTGAGGAGTCATCCTGCCCTAAAACTTGTATTTCTCACCCTTGACTGTAGTGACACCAGTGTGACTAGCTCAGATGCAAACCCTTCTGTGGTCTAGTTAAGGCTGCAGTGAGATGAACTCCTTCTTGAGACTGCATTTGCCTCACTTTGGTTTCTCAAAGGATAAAAGCAGAAGCAGGAAAAAAAAAAGGTGTAAAGCTGACAAGGTCCTTTTGAGTCACTGAGTCATCAGCTTTGGTGAGCAGGTTCATTGTATCACCCATCCCATAAACTGGTCAAAATCTGCCTTTCCTCATGGTGTCTCAATAAATCTCTCTTCATTTGCAGTTTGTGCATTCATTCCTGTGCCAACCTCCTTGCTTAAATATTTCTTTTCCCTCCCTCATGTTTATCCCCTCGATGTGCTTAGAAAGAAGAGTCATCCCTCCCCTGCATAAACACGCCTATTTTCCTCTCCTTAATCTAAGCAAACTGATCTTGTCTAGACACCTCATTTATGAAATTTTATGAACATTTTCTTGGCTGTTCCAGCTGCCTCTCTCTGCAGGAAGCTGAGTTCAAATACATCTCTTTAGGGCAGAGCTTTGCAGATTACTCCAGGTGGAGAATTCCTCTTCCCTTTGCAGCTGGGGTTTGGCTTTTCCTCTTGATGGTGGAAACACTCAAACAATCTTGTCCTGGAGCTGGATTAACCTCTTCTGTGAGTGCAGCTCACTGATGGCTCTGAGTCACTGTGGGATTAACCCACATACCCAAATATTTCTTTTCCTCAGTAATCTTCAGTTAAAGATCTTTGTAGCTGTAGACATTTTTGTTAATTTGCCTGTAATGGATGCCTTGAGACTCTATATTGTCAAGCTTTATCGCATTTTCCTTTATTCCCACATGGTTATTCTCTGTACCTGACAGTGATTTCCAAGGCTGTGCCATTAGCAGATTTTGTGACCATATACGATTTCTGTTTACTTCACTAAGAAACCAGTAAAACCATTGAGACTCACCAATTGTAACCCCTGCTAGAGTCCCTTTTCTCTTTCCCTGCTAGATTTCCATTTTTCCACCCTTTCCACAAGCTCTTCAGTCACCTGGTATCCCAGTGGTGATCCCTGTTTTCCCTGTGTTTCATAACCATTTCACCTCTTATGTTACTGAAATACTACATTTCTTCTATTTAGAAAATGGGCTGTGTTTTCAGAGAAAGCTATCAGGAAACCTTGGATAGATCCCAGCTAGCCTAAGCTTAGCTAATCTATTGCTCCACTGATTGCATTTTGATTTATCTCAAAGTTTCTAATTACACTTTCCCTCAACATTTGTTCAGGTAATGTATCTGTTTATTTTCCTTCTCGATGCATTATATTTTCTGGGAAATATCAGCATCATCTTTAGAAACTAATGCTCAGGATTAATTTAATTTTCAGCCCAAACCTGGATTATTTTTATTTCATTGCAGCTTGATCACTTTAGTTCTTCTTTGGTTTTTTTTTTCAAATATTCTTTGCAAGGGAAAGTTCAACCTGGCATTTGGCAATTCTCACTTTCTCGCTTTATCCCTATTCTTCTTCCTCTCTAAGGTGTAGTTTCCTGTTGATCAATGTTTTATTTCTCATATATTGTCAATTCTCTGTTTCTGTTTTCTTCCTCTGGGCGATTTTTTACTCATTTATAACTGATGCCCAGCTTTACAAGTTTCTCCTCTTTTTTGAGTTACAACCTTTTGTACCTTTTGATGCAAGGACATTCCAGGTGTCCTCTGCTGCCAGGTGTCTGACTCTTCTACCTCTCATAGCCCAGTTGTCTTCACTTATGACTGTCTACAGTTCAATATATGATCATTTATAATTTACCAGCTCTTGCCCTTTTGAGAGCAAGAACCCCAGTCCAGTTTACTTTATGTTTGCTTTTTTATGAATTGATTCAATTCCTTCTTCAAGCCAATGGGGATTTCTGCAAAATTCTGTAAGAACCAAAGGTAATGTAGCATCACATTATGTGGCGGTTTTGATATAGTTGCTTCTGTCCAGCGTAAGAATATTAGCCTAAATTTATCTTAAGGTCTGTGTATGCTTTGACTGCAGTGGCAGCACGTCCTACTAACATTTCATAGCTCTGGTTCTTGGCCACACCATAAATTCTTCAGAACCACAATGTGTGTAACATCAAAACTTAGCGAAAAGTTTTTCTTTTTTCTCCTCTGACCTTTTCTGAAACAGTATTTTCTGTTAAATGATGCAGTACCAATCCCCATTTTTAAAGCTCGGAGTATTTCAGTTTTAGAACACATTTAAAATGCATATTTAGTTTCATTTTTTTTGTTGCCATTGCATGTGTACCCACAGCTAACAACAAATAAATAAAAAATCATGGAGTGAAATCTAATTGAAAAAGCGCCTAGAGTTAAAAACACATTGTTCCCTAGTAGAAAGAAAAGGTTATGCATGAATTACCATTTCAGCATACTGGGATTTAATTTCAAGGTTCAAGCAGATTTTTGTATATTTAGATGGTTGAAACTAATGGCTGGTTTTGTTTTTATTTTACTTTTTAAAAACATTTATGCAATAATTTCCAACTGCAGAAAAGACTAATTAGATTAGCAAGCAACCAGGTATCCTTTTTCAGATTTTATGAATATGCAGGTTGGCTATTCTGCTGCTCCTTTAGTGTAGAACAGACTGCACTCTCTCTTCCCTGGTTTAGGGGGTTTTAGGTAGATTCACTGTGGACTCAGATATTCCTGCCCTTGTTAACCTTCATTTCCTTTGGTGACAATGTTCCCTTCATCCTCTTGCATGTTTGGCTCTTGATCCTTGTGTAACACGACTCTGACAGCTTCATCCTTCCCATTGCCTGGCTTATCAGGGATTCATTAAGTGAACAGAACTTTGCTCCCTGCTCTTGCTGGAGGGGCAGAGGTCTCTTCCCACAGCATGCATCGCAATTTTGGGAAACATCTGTCTCAGTCCTGCGGCTGGAAAAGTTCAGCTGGATGCAGACACACAGTTTAGACATTTCTTTCATCGTGAAAGACAGAAGCTTGGCAGTGTGGGAACATCTAGGGTCTGAAATGGCAGGAGTCAGGGAGTTTTAAAAGGAAGGATTGGTCTCTCAGTGTCAGATTGAGTGCTGTCATCAGTTGTGTCTCCAATATCAAACTGGATTTCTTTTCTTAGTATGTGAAAAGAATTTGAGAACGCAGATTTTGTAGGGCGCTTGTGTCAAGAAACTTGGGCTTTGTTTAATCATGACTGTCTAATTTAATTCCAAAGTTAAACATCCATTCCTCAGAAATATCTTTCTGGATAAATTTGACAGTGTCTACATCCTTTGTATGGCTTCAGCTGTCTCCTAAATTGAAATGGTTGTACAAAAATTGCTGTTTCAGAGCCATACAGTGTCCTCTCCTGATCCAATGGCCTTAGAAGTGCCTGGGAAAGACTCCTGTGACTCACATTTGTAATAGTTAAATCAATGATGTGTATCAGATGGCAATTTGGTTCCAAACTTGACACCTCAAACACAGTTTTGGAGTTTGTGGTTTTTCAGTAGACAGATTTCTGCAGCTGAGATGATTGATGATGAGCAAGCTGAGTGTCCTCATCTGATTGGGATGTGATGAAAATACATTAGCCAAAAACTGAAGGGGCTGGACTGGATGGTTGACAACACAGGGAGATACTCTCATTTAGAGAACAGAGCCCAGCAGCTGCTACAGACAGTTGGCCCAATGGAAATGGCAATGGAGTCACAAATGCTCCTCCCAGAAGGTTGGATCTTCAGCATCAAACATTTGTTTGTGTGTTATTTACAAGATGCCAGTTCCAAACTGGATTACATGCCCCATTCACAGTTTCTAATTGCCTCTCTGTTCCTGGAGTGCTGAAGTTACTTCTGTCAGAGCAGATGCTCATCCTGGAGGAGAAGTGTTTCCAAAGTATTCCTTACGGAGCATAAATACAGTTAAAAGAGAAATGAAATTAAAGGCAGCCTGCGATCAATTGAGTTTAGGAAACTGAATTTCTTAATAGCCCAAATGTAATTCAAGGCAGTTAGTCTTTCACATAACTTCTACCAAAGGCATTGCTGCTGAATGTGAGGCAGAGCTTTGCATATTAACAGTTGTGCATTAATTGTTGGCAGTTTTAAAAGTATGAGGCTACCAGCCTGACCCAACCAATACTTAGTACATATGTGATTGATACATATACATGTATATATGTGTGATACACTCTGTATATGGTATATCACATATTCATTTAGCACTTGTTTAATTGCTCTCTCCTATATAGTGCTTTATGGAAGAGGCTTTTGAAGTTTCCCATATTGTCTTTCCAGTTTGGAAGAGTAGACATGAAATGTGAATGTTCAATATATCTCTGGATTTTTTGGCCTTAAGTAAGGGTTTAGACTGAACAGGATTTAAGATTTACAGTGAAACTTGCTAAGTTAATTACTCTTTGGAAGTAACACATTTCAATGTCAGCTAAAATGAAATATTTCTCTTTATTGTCTACATAAGAGATGCAATTGTTACCTGTGTTTTGGGGGAAAAAAATGACAGCACAGACTTTCTCCCAGACTTTGAAATAAATGCCGTATTTTTATATTATTTGTCCAACTGCTAAATTGTCCATGTAACTTAGAGAAGATGAAGTGTGGGTGGGGAATGGAGGTCACACTGCAAACTCTTCTGTTCAAGGATTGCTTATGCAGTAGAAAATGCAGGGTAAGCAGTGCCACTGGGATGAACTTCAACTACTGGGTGCAAAAAAGGGACTCCAAAGTTTAAATTTCAGGTCTCTAACTCTTTCCCTAGCCTTGATCTTGGTAATGAACTATGACTCTTTAAGTAAAACAGAAGTAATGCATCTCTGCTTGACCAATGTGACAGGATTTGGTCCTACAAGAAAAACACCCTGCTGTTTTCTCCCTCTTTTGAAAGTTGTAAACTTTCAAAATCAAGGCTAACTCAGTGAAACACACTTCAAAATAACTAATAAACTACTCTGAAGTTCTCTTTTTTTAAAAAATGTAGATATTGTTTCTGTGGGGTGGGAGCCTCATTCAGTAGTCCATTGGCCACAGTCCATTGTGTCAGGAGTATTGGAAAGGGCTTCCCAGTTTCTTGGAAAAGTTTTCTGCTCAGAGTGTCTCACAGTCATACATCCTAAAGCAAATAAGTAGATATACATTTAGATGGAAATAAGGATGATAAACTAGATCTCTGTCTTGTGTAAATGCAAAATGCAGAAATCAAAATGGGAAAATTCCACTTCCCTCTGTGGTATTAGTCATCATGAGAGCTTGAATGCAAATATAGAGCTTCAATTTATTAAGGATTTGGGGATCTGAAACACATTCCAACAGGATTTGAAAAGCATACAAGAACTGTGCCAAACAGATTATATCTAGAAATATCAGATGTATGTTACCCTTCAAACGTTGGGAAAAGGGAAAGAAGGTGCATAAAGAAGAAAAAGCAGAGGTGCAAAAGAGACTAATATTTTTCTGGTATGGAAAACTCCAGAAACTCCAGTCTTTTACTGTTTGATAATATAATTAGCCAGTGTTTTGACTAGACTGATTTGATAATGATGCATAGAAAAGGGCAATTTAATCTTGGCACAGTAACTAGGAATGTTTGCCTCATTGCTTTCTATGTCTTAATTTCTACTTTAAATTAAATGTCTTAAGCTTCTGAATGTTTTATATTAGAAACCTTCCTTTACAAACCTTCTATTTTGAGCCACTAATTAATTTAATGCACAAGTTAGGTATATCATGGGATTGCAGTAGATCAAGAGCATATTTTTGTTCTCTTTCTGCATCTTTAAACTCTCAAACCATTTGTGCATTGAGAAGGACATACACATTCCTTATTCCCTCTCAGATGTTTCTATTAACTTTCTGATGGTCCTTGTGTTCTTATTCCCTAAATATTTGTATTTCCATTTATTTGTACTTCATATATCTTGCGTGACAGGAAGAAAAACAACACTGCACCAATGCTTGCTTTAGGAAAATATCTGCAATGTCTGTTGATGGGAAAGGAAATTAACCCTGTGTGCAAAGACACGTGTATTTCCCTTGCTCAGGAAGGTGATGTGCCCACTGTTGTTTAGTTCCATGTCCAGTCAGTGAGACTTCTTGTAAATAACAAAATGTCCAAAGTTATGTTAGCTGGGGGAATTATAATAAGAGGTGGAGGTTTGGTGGATGAGAGTATCAATAATCAGATTTCTCTGATTTACCCTCCGTGATTACTTTGTTATGTTTTTCTCGAGCATCTTTTAATATTGAGGGTTGTTGAAGTAGGTTTGCCCCCGTTTTGGCCAGAATAACAATCCTCTGCTTGAATTTAATAGAATGCTGTTCTCTGAGAAACTTCAGGAAGACTCCACTGGGATGGTGTAGTTCCATCTGTGACTACTCTTCCACCTCGTTTGATCTTCTTGAGGTCAAAGCGGAGTCTCCAATTTACTTCAAGCTGGCGAAGCATCGAATCACTCCTTTTTTGTAATAAACTTGCCATTTCCCGCTTTGGATTCTACAGAACCCTTCTGTTCCTTTGAAAGACTGAGTTTGAACAAAGTAATTTATCCACCTAGTGAGTGCCAAACTCAATTTAGCCTGACGAGGACAAAAGCACTGGAGGGAGAGGAGGGTTTGATCTTGTATTCTGTTATCCGCGGCCTGAAAAATTATGTAGAAAGATTTAAAGCGGATGCAGGAATTGCCGCACAGCCTTCTGTGCCAACCAGCAGGGTATTTCAGCTCAAATCATGATTTTTTATTCCTTTCTAGGGAATCAGTAGCCTCTTCAGCTCCCTAAAAGTGGTGCGTCTGCTGCGGCTGGGCCGAGTGGCCAGGAAGCTGGACCATTACCTGGAGTACGGCGCCGCCGTGCTGGTGCTGCTGGTGTGTGTGTTTGGGCTGGTGGCCCACTGGCTGGCCTGCATCTGGTACAGCATCGGCGACTACGAGGTCATCGACGAGCTGACCAACACCATCAAGACGGACAGCTGGCTGTACCAGCTGGCGCTGAGCATCGGCACTCCATATCGCTACAACTCCACGGGCTCGGGCCAGTGGGAGGGAGGGCCCAGCAAAGACTCCTTGTACATATCCTCTCTCTACTTTACCATGACAAGCCTTACAACCATAGGATTTGGGAACATAGCACCCACCACGGATGGGGAGAAGATTTTTTCGGTGGCCATGATGATGGTTGGCTGTGAGTAAAATCTGATTTTCTTGTCTTGAGGACGGGGGGAGTTCTGTGGCCAAGGCTGTGCTCACATAGCACACTTGCTGTAAGCTTTCTTAACATCAAAAAAAGAAAAAATCTGAGGTACCTGTAAATGATCATGAAATGAACTTGGAATTCTTGAAAACAGGTATTGAAATTGTGTAGTTGCTGTAGCTTTTAAATTGCTGGCAAGGCTGAGTGGTCTGGGTATGTAAGTGTGCCCAATGGCAAGTTTATACTTGGGGCCTCACCTTTACACTTTAAAGATGGTTTTTATAGTGTTTGAGAGGTCTTGGCTAGAATTTGATTAAAAATTACAAAGTGTATTCAAATTCAGGTGGTCTTAGTTTTGCTTATAAACTTGCACAAGCTTGGAATAGTTTGATGTGGTTTCATCCAATTCTTGAAGCATTTAGTGATTCCATAAATTGCAGTCAATTTATGTACTTTATGGCACTGTTTTGAGATACAAATCCTGATTTTATCTTTTGAATGTTGCGGCCTTTGTCACTAGCAAAGCTAGAAGTGAAAGAAATAATGAGACAATATATTGCATTTTTTTTTCCTGATTCCTGCTGTCTAACAGCTCTGCTGAAATAGTCTAAAACCAGTAGTGGTGAGGCACATTTCTCATTTCATGTGCTGCCAAGGTTGGATCACTGAGAGACTCTACAGGTAAACAGAAATCTTCAAAATATAGCAGATACAACTTAAAATGTTAATACCATTTGGGAGAATTATTTTTCTGTTAAATAAATAACTCTTGGTATTTCTCTGGTGCTTCCTATTTTCTGAGCACCATGCAAACACTAAGCAATTATGTAACAAGAGAGCAAACAAAACCTTTTGATAATAAGATCTGCATAATCTCTCTGGTAATTATCTCAGCTAACACTTCGAGCTCATCTCTGAGAAATACTGAACTATAAAAAGGAAGTTTTCTTGCCACAGTCTTTCTAGATCTTTAGAAGATTAAAGCCATTTGTTTGGAGATTTTCAATTGCCTTTTGAAAAGGGAGGTTGCAATTTTTGGGCTCTTCTTGCAGCGTGGTGCAGTGAAATTTCTGCTGAACACCATCTTTACATGATGGGTTGATGTGTTGCAAAACATTTCCAAGGCCATAAAAAGCAAATCCCCAAGCCAGAGCATTAGTGAGCTATTGCAGATAGGCCATCAAAAACCCATAGGAATTGATATGCCATTTATTGAAACTGTTTTGTGGTATTTACAGAACCTGGGGATTTGGAGAATAAAGTGGATAGAGAACATTTTTTTATACATTGTAAGATTTACTTCCCTTGTTTTGTTTCTGGGTTTTTTTTTTTTGTTTGTTTGGGTTTTTTGGGGGTTTTTTTGGGGTTTTTTTTTTTTTTGGTGGGGATTTCTGTTGTCCTGTAGAGGGTGATTTCACTGAAAAAAAAAAAAAAAAAGTGGTGAATGACTTGGGGTATGATGAGAGCCATAAAAACATAATGAATGCCACTACTACTATTTATAATGATAACAACAACAACAAAATACATGCATGGCCTCAGCAAGCAAAAAAGAAGTGGCGATGGTAACCTGCTTTGTGTCTGTTTTAGTTGGATTTGTTTCCTTGCTTTTTCATCTTTGAAGCTCGTGTTAAATATGGGGAATACAAGTAGCAGTATCAAAGCTGACACTGACAAGAGCCTGTGGATGAGGCAGATGATTTCCATAAGTGTTACCTACAAAATTAGTAAATGTCCACATCAACTTTACAAGTGGCAGTTGTGAGCTTAGCAGTTGGAAAACTGTGTGTTGTTTTATGGGCTTCTAGACAAAGTCAAAAGTGGAATCTAAAATTTAAGAAGCGTGACAAAAGGAGTACTGAGTGGCTTGTTGCATAAAAATAACACCAAAATAAATGTGCCTTCTCTTGGGAGTGGGGTGAAGAGCACTGTGGCAGGCTACAGACAGGGGGAAACTTTTTGGTTTATTTACAACTAAAATTTACAAGTAAAAATGCTGAATTATCATCAAACAGAATCTTTTGCAACAACATCAGCGTGGATTCAAAGATTTCTAATCCATGCACATTGGTGTGATGAGTACTCCTGAAATCCAAACCTTGATGGATCTCTTTTCACTGATAAGGAAATAAGCCAGCTTTGGAACAGGCACTGGCCATGGGCTTAATATTTACAATATTTGTGCAGAGATATCAGACCTGCAGGATTTGCAGAGCCAGCTGCTGAAAGCCTGACACTGAACTCCAAAATGAAACAGGAGGGCACAACAAATAGTTGATGGAAAATGCAATTTCCCAGGCATTCAGAGTGTCCTCTGAGCTCAGGAGAAGGATTTGGCCCCATGAAAAGGTGTTACTAAGAACTGATTTCTTTTCAAACCAAGATGTTTTAGTTTCTCTTTTGAAACAGTGTTTTGAGATAAACATTCAGTAAAAGTCAATTACAGCTCAGTCAATAAATATCTCTGGTCCACAAACAGGCTCCTGTTATAAACACAGAGAGGCTGTGAAATACCTTTGGTAGTTCTCCTGAAGAAGTTTGCTAATACCAATAGCTGATATTGGCAGGTTTTTTTGGTTTTTTTTTTTTCCCCTAACAGACTATGCCAAATAAATGTCTGAAACTTAGCACTGGAATCAGAGATAGTAATTCATCACAATCCCAGCTGCCTACTCATGCAAACTGCAGATAGGAAAGGAAATCTTCCCTGCCTTGTCAGCGAGCAGCGGCTTGTTCTGAAAGCCCCAAGTTTCCTATTCATGCTGGCAAAGTTATCAGGACCTGGGAGGAGTATTTGGAGAGATTTGCAAATCCTTCTGGTGGGCAGGATGGCAGAGTGGTGTGCTTGTTAAAAATAGGCAGATTCAGGTTCTGTAGGTGCTGATAAAGCACTGCTTGGTGCGGGCAGGGCGGGGGAAGCCCTGATGGATGGGGTGCTTTTCACTTTGATTGGCAGCTTGTCACTTGCTTGTTCACTGAGGACAGATCGAGTGGGATATTTGAGCTGAAATACATCACCTGTCTTGCAGGAAAGAGAGCTTTGAATAACTTAACCTCATCTTGTGGAGCTTGCTTCAGATTTCTTTTTGCCTCCCTTGTTTTATCTTGGTGTCCAGTGCTGTTCAGCAATATTTCTTTCTGTTGCTTCTTGACACTTGAAAAGCTGAAAATAGCAAAGAAAGCATCCTATGACAGGAGAGCAAGGTTTTTACAAGGGTTATTGTTTAAATACCTATTGTGCATTTGCTGCCTAGAGTTGCTGAATATGCATTGAACATCTGATTTTTGTAGCACCTTTTGTGTTGATCTGGGTCATTTCATCCCCTCTCTGTGCAGAGCAGAACAAATAGGTGGGTCTGTCAGATCCTTCAAGCAAACCATGAATCGTTCATCATTCAGCAAAGACCTTTGTTGTAAGCCTCCCATTATCTTCTGTCAGCTCAGAGCTTCCAAACAAAATCTCAGCCTGTGCTGCTGTGTGTTGCTCCAGTTCTGTCCACAAGCAGCTTTAAGGCTTCTGCAGCACAGCCATGGATGCAGATGTAAAACTGACTGGGTTTGTGTCTTTCACAAAAAAAAAAAAAAAGAAAAAAAAGAAAAAAGAGAGTGTATCAAGAAAGAGAACAGAAAAAACTTTTGGTTCATATGCCACTATCACTAACATGCAACTCAGCAAAGCCAGGCCGTCAGTGAGCAGAAAGTAAAAGGGAAAAAGCATTTTGGGGAAGGTGGCAGTGTGGTTGGGTGGAACAGCTTGCAGAATTCAGGAGAGATGGGGTTTTCTGGAGGAGCAAGTGTGAATGTTTAAACAACAAGAGCACTGTCATATGCTTTCATCCTTCCTGTGCTTTCACTGGGAGTACAGCAGCCAGCTTCAAGTGCTAGAGTTAATTAGGTAGGGATAGAGTTAATTTTCTTCCCAGTAGCTGGTACAGTGTCGTGTGTTGGATTTAGAATAATGTTGATAACACAGTGAGCTTTTAGCTGTCGCTGAGCAGTGCTCCCATGGAGTCAAGGGCTTTTCAGCTTCTCATTCCCTGCCAGTGAGGAGGCTGGGGGGCACCAGGGGACACAGCTGGGACAGCTGACCCAGACTGGCCAGAGGGACATTGCACACCATATGGCATCATGCTGAACAATAAAACTGGGGTGGCTGGAGGGTGACTGGTCAGCAGGTGGTGAGCAATTGCATTGTGCATCACTCATTTTTTGTATTTTTTTTATCATTATTATTATTTTCCCCCTTCCTTTTCTGTCATATTACATTGTGCTTATCTCAACCCATAAGTTTTGCTTTTTTTTTTCTGATCCTTTCCCCCATTCCACTGGGGGAGAGGGAGTGAGCAGGTGGCTGCGGGAGTTCTAGCTGCCTGCCAGGTTAAAGCACAACACCCCAGCTTGGGCTCAGAGGGTCTCTGACACTTCTTCATGTTTCTGGTGTAACCTGGAGCAATGGGTTTGCCTCTGTCCGTGTGCAACAATGAAATGGCTCTGAATGGCACAGAGCAGATGCAGCTTCAGTCTGGCCTCATAAATACAGCAGTTACAGGAGTTTATTTGTCCAGCTGAGTGAGCCCAACCTGGCATGTACTTCGTCCAAGCAATTGCAAAAATCCAGTATATTCCACTGGTTGCTGAAATGCTCCCATGATCCATGCAGCCAGGGAAGGCCAGAACGAGATACTGAAGGCAGAAGTGTCAATGAACATTGAATAATTCACTGTTTCTCAGGCTGTGAAAGACACAGAGGAATCTCTTAGTTATCCATTGGTCCCCAGAACAGCTGAGTAAAGGGTGATTCGTTGCTCTTCCTTTAGGGGTATAGTTTTATCTACATATGTAATTACTTTGCCTTCTATTTACTACACTTTTATGGGGAGATGGTTGTGGGAGAGATGATATTTTTCAGTGACTGGTTTTAAATTATGGTGAAACATAATTAAAATCTGGTGCCTGCCAATTCAAATAGGTTTTGCATATGAGGAGAAGAATTTGTTCTAGTGATTGTATAGGATACCTTCTCTGGAAAATGGGAGCAATTTCTAGACACCTCTTTCCAAGAGTTTCCAGTTTAATGGCTTGGGACGCTAACTTCTTGTTTTTATCTTAAAACACCCAGGTTCATGATTTTCAGCCTGGAAAATGAGACAGATGTAATTGCTGTCACTTTGACCCCAAGTTGTTATTGTTCAGGGGAGCGAAGATGAAGGAGAGTGTGGGCGGATTATTTTTGATATCACAGAATCACAGAATGCTTTGGGCTGGAAGGATCATTCAGTTCCAACCCCCCTGCCATTGGCAGGGACATATTGCACTGGAAGGTGTCTGTTAAACACATAAATGTAGATATCATTGATATCTTAGTTATCCATGCTAAACACATAGATGTCCTGCCCTCCTTCTCATTTTATTAAGCAGAGGGAATAGGACATGCTCTTTCCTTTTTAAAACTGGTGAGATGCTCTCATCTGAGCCACCCTTGGTCCTAAACTCTCCTGAATTTGGCAAACAATGCTGAAAGGCTGCTGATTGCTCATGGCACCCCCTTTGCTGCTGCTCAGCTCTCCTGGAGTTGTGACGTGGGGTGCCAGGGGCTGTCAGTCATGTCTGCATTGATCTGTCAAGCCTAATTCATTATTTAAGTGGGTTCTTTCATTGTTGGAGCAGCGTTTGTCAGTTCCCTGCCAATAGATGGTAGTTAGCCACTTGAATGCTGTTTGGATGAATCATGGAAGTTTATCTAGCAAATTTGTTAAGCAGTGGCTAAGCCCACGCGCTGACACAACAGGGATCACTGTAGGAAAAGAGCCTGTCTGGCAGACTCCCAGACAAGCAATCCCAAGAGCCCATAGGATTTAATTTTTGATCCTGAGGAAAGTGTATGTGTGTAGGATAGCACCTTCCAGCAAAAATCATTGCCAGCAACGGAGATTAAATCGTATTTTTCCTAGCAACAGATACAAATATGAGAAGGCTTTTCATCTGGAGGAATTCAGAGTGTTTGGCTGTGGTTGAAATCCAGCTCTGCCCCAAGGGTGTCCTGCAAGAGTTGGTTCTGTGGAAGGGCAGTTTCTTTTCCTGCAGAGGTTCTGGGATGTGGGAGAGATGAGCCTCTGCATCAAGGAGCTGCAGGAGGGTTTGTTTGGTCTCTTCAGCAGTAGGGGACTCATGCCAGTTTTTTTGCTGCTCTTAAAATTCCTTAAAACATGGGCTAGTAGGGGGGAAATGTCTCTTTCAACAACAGCATGGCCCTGCTAGCAAGCTCTTAATTGCTTCTTAGAATCACAAAATGATAAAATGGTTTGGGTTGGGAGGTTAAAGATCATCTGATTCCAGGCCCCCTGCCGTGGACAGGGACACTTTCCACTACAATGGGCTGCTCAGGGTCCCATTCAGCCTGGGCTTGAACATTTCCAGGGATGGGACATCCATGACTGTTCTGCCACATAAAGATGTAATCCTCAGGCAATGAGAAAGGTGATAAATTCTTTAACATCCAAACCAGAATAAAACTCTTAATTCACATTTACCCATTACTGCATATAGAAAAAAGTGGCACAGAAAGTTACAATTTCCCCTCTTGAGTGCTATTGAAAAAGTATTTTGACACTTCTGGATTGCTGAACCATACTCCAAGTGCTATTAGCTCCACAAAGCAAGGATATCAAGATCTTTCTGTGATATCTTTTGGTTGTTACTAATCTTAGTTATGTCTCGCAGCTGAGGCAGAGGAAGTATTTCGAGGCAGGGTATTGGTCTCAGTGCAGCAGCCAAACTTGGTGATCTTAATATTCTCTGAGCTGCATGGAAAAGACTTAGGACTATCAGTAGCCTACAGTAAAAAAACAAATTACTCTTAGGGAATAAAATGTGTAGCATCATCCACTTTTTAATGAAACTTCAGTGTAAAAGTGAGATCATAAAATCATCATTTGAGTTGGAAAAGACCTCTGAGATCATTGAGCCCAACCATTATCCCACCACTACCAAGGCCACCACTAAACCATGTCCCCAAGTGCCACATCTACACATCTTTTACATCCCACCAGGGGTGGTGACTCCATCACTGCCCTGGGCAGCCTGTGCCAATGCTTGACACCCTTTCTGCGAAGAAATGACTCATAACATAAAATCTAAACCTCCCCTGTTGCAACTTGACTATCTTTACTTTTGTCCTGACTCTTGTTACCTGGGGGAAGAGACCAACATCCCCTGGCTCCACTCTCCTGTCAGGGAGCTGTAGAGAGCAATCAGATCCCCCCAAAGCCTCCTTTTCTCCAGGATAAACACCCCCAGCTCCCTCAGCTGCTCCTCATCACTCTTGTGCTCCAGACCCTTCCCCAGCTCTGTTTTCCTCCTCAGGATGTGCTCCAGCACCTGGTTGTATCCACCAGATTGGGGCCATATGTGCTTTGTTCTCTTGTAATTCTGTCATGGCAGTAGATTTTTAGATATGCAGGTTCTAGTTTATAGCAAAAACATGTATCTTTATATAAAGAGCTTTAAAACCCTAAAACAGCCTCCTTGGGAAGCTTTATGAGATTTTTTTGTCAAGGTTATAGCTAGTGTGTATTTATATAAGGTTTACTTTTATTGTCATTGGCTTGATGTGTTTAAAGGAAATTATGGTATCAAGAGAGATAGGACAGTGAGTGGGAGAGGTAACAATGAAGAAGGAAATGTTATTTCATGCTATTGAGCAATATTATTTAAAACAACTGAAAATTGTTATTGAATAAATGATATGAAAAAAGTGGAAAATGAATCTTTATGCTCACACACAGTGCAAGCAATCACCTGAGATGGTCCCAGAGGGATGATCAGGTACTCCTGGATTATTCACAACTGTCTCTCTCAGGAAGCAGAAAGTTTTAATTAGCCCAACTAGATCAGCACATACATCTGACTGGCTGAGAACACAACACAGCTCAGTTCTATAGCATATCATGCTAGAGGGATAAACAAATCTGAGATAGAAGATAACCCCCAAGGTATCACACCTTGGATGGTAGGGGCTCGGAAGATCCTTTGTGTTTGCCTGTTCTGAAGTTTCAGAGAGCCAAGTGAGTGACCTAAGTCTGTGTCTGCACAGAGATCCTTGGTTAATGTTGTGTACCCAGGAGATAAAATCTGTGTGTTTGGCATTTAAAAGGGAGAGTTACACAAGTAAGTCAGGCCAGTTGCCAAGTAGGCTTTGCTTTCGTTGGGTAAAACAGGTATTTTCTGTTAAATCTCATTAATATTAGCCAAGTTTTGCTTGCAGATAAATGCTATGGTTTATCAACTGTAGTGTGTAGAAATCTGGGATGAGCAGTTGAGCCAGGAGACAAAATGAAATCATACCAGTGAATGAAATCTGGAGGAAAGTTGAATCATACCAGTGAATCAGGCCTTAAAATACTATTTTTCATGTCCAGCAAGAAATTTCCGTGCTTAAATTTTGTTAGCTTGACTTTCAGAACTGAAAAACTCTGTGACATTTTCACACATCCAGAGAGGCTGCCAGAGCTGGGTCGTTTTTGTAAAATACATAAAAAGCCCAAGTCTCTAGGAGGTTTTGTTGTCACAGCACTGGCTGTGGCACTGGAACATGTTTGGTGGCACCTGGGGATATCAGGTAATTGGATGAAAAATGACAGATAGGAGTTCTTGATTTCTCATTACTTCCTTTCTGTAGGTCTGAAGTAGTACAGTGTCATGTGAACATTCTGAGAGCACTGAGGGCTCAGCCTGCACATCTCTCATCCTCATTCATCTTTCCCACGGCTTTTTCTGCAAAAACTTTGGTAGAATTGGGGAAAATTTTCCTCTGGCGGAAGCACACCCTGTGTGGGAGTGTGACTGCAGGTTTCTCCTTAAAGAGATTTACCCCTTTCCCTTCCGTTTGGAGGGAGGACAGGAGAGCATCCAAACTGGCATCTCTCCCCTTGGTACCTGCTGTGCATCCCTGTGAGCGCTGAGTCAAATCCAGTTGCGTTTCAGTAGGAATATTTTGGTCATGAATGATTAAAACTAGTTTTCTTCCACTGGCCGGCAGCCAGCGTGGATTTGTCAAGATGAGTTCATGGCAAATTAATCTGATTTCCTTCTTTGACAAGATAACTGCCCAGAGAATAAAAGGAATTGAGCAGATACGATATATCTGAACTTTTAAAAAGTCTTCTGACAGTTTTTTCACTTAGTGGCCTCACAGGGAACGAGAGAAAGATGATCTCAACACAGACATAACAAAGTTGGCGATAACTGATTGAACAATCTCTCTCAAAATATAATCAAGGGCTTCACTGTCAAACTTGGCGGGAATTGCCAGCGAGATTTTTGCCCTGCGTGTGATTTTATTCAACACTTTCATTAGCAGAGCTGAGTGACAGAAGAGAGAGAGCACATTGGGAGAGTTATGGGAAGGGTTGCAAGTGGTTTAGATGACAGCATCAGAATCCATAATGATCCCAATAAACTGGAAAGGCGTCCCCAAATCAGCTAGGTGAATGTCAAGAGAGGCAAATGCAATGCACCACGAGCAAAGAGGGCTAATCAAATACATAAGCACAGGATATGGAATAACTGGCTCTGCTGCTGAGAGGCTGGAGAGGATTTTGGAGGATATTGGAGGAGGAAAGGGATAGGGTGACTGCAGACTGCATGTAACAACACAGCAGTTGGGTAAAACCTGTAAATCTCACTCTGGAAATTATCAGGAGCAGTGCCACAGACAGGCGGAAAAGGCGTTTATTCTGCTGGGACTAGGACTGGGTAGGCACCTTTTTTTCCTTTCTATTTTAGATACAGCACTTTAGGGAAGCTGTAGACCAGCTGGAGGGAGAGGAGATCAATAAAAATGTGTTAGAAGGCAGGATCTCAAGGGAACAGTTGGAAGAACTGACTTTAGCTTAAGCTGATAGAAGCTTAAGAGGAACATGAAGATTGACTTCTAGGATGGAGAGAGTGTTCTTGAAAGGGAAAAGTGTTGATCCTCTGTATTTCCTGGAGGGCAATCAGGTCACTTAGCAGGGAATGAAAGACTCATGTTGGAAACAGGGATTTCCAACACCAGTCCACCAAAATATTTCAGCTTGGGCAAAACTTCTCAGACCATGGGCAGAGCCACCAGCAGATTTGGTGGACTCCACCTCATTGATGAGTGTCTATGAGTTTTGCTGCAGGTATCCTTTCTTTTCCCCCAGGATTGCAATCCCTTGAGGTCTCTCCCAAGCATACAAATCTCTGATGCTGGAGGGAGAGTAAGGTACAGCTGAAAATCCCTCTTATGTCTTGGCAAGGCCAAGCTAGCAAAGCTCACTTGCTCTAGGTGGTTGACCATCCCTAAAAATTTAGTGATTAATTTCAGTACAGGACTTCTGACTTTTTTTTTTAACTTTTTTTTTGTTTTTAATGTTTTTGTCCCTGAAACATTGTTCCGACCTAAAGGTCTTTATTTCTTTAAAGTTGTTGTTCTTTTGGTTTTTTTAAATGCTGCATCTTTTGGTATAACACACTGGAAGAATAGTAGAAGGATGGAAGAAGATTTTCCCTTAAAGACTGAGAAAAAAAGACAAAAGAGAAATTTTCTTACTTTCAGCAGTTTCTCTCTTTTTCCAGGGGAAACTAAGCAAGCAGGTGAAAGGAAGAAGACCAGCAGATAGAAAAAGATATTTTCAAAAAGTTGAAAGATTAGTAAGCTTTTATCTTACTTTGTCTACATTTTTGTTGCGTAACAACATGAAGGATTTTCTAATAGAGCAGAATATTTAATTTCTTCCAAAGTGTGTCATGAAAATTCAAGCACATTTCAAAGCTCCATTGTGAAGTGTAATCAGAATTGAAATAGGATGAAATTGATGGAAAAGGGCATTATAAATATCTGCTGCTGATTTCTGCATGGTGATATGACAATGGGAGATGGAGTGGAGGTGAATTCCTCTGCTGGAAAAGCCCAGCTCTGTAGGAATTGGCATCGTGTTGAGACAGTTGTGTCACTTTTTCCTCAGTGGAAGATGTTCTGTTCTGAGGTAAAAGCCCCTTAAACTGGGTTTTTCCTGAAGTTTGGAACACAGGAAGGAGCAGTCATATCCATGACCCTAAAAAATTTGTGGTTTTGCATGCTCATTCCAACAGCTATGGTGGCAGCTACAGAAAAATTGTGATTCTTACATTGTATTGGCAAGGTTGAGCAACCTGAACTCAGCATCAGTTGTCACACAGACAAACACTGTCACCCTTTGGATGGGTGTTGCATCCCTTAGGTGTCTCTCTTACCTCATACGTGATCAAATGACATTAAGTTAAATGCTAGGAGGGCAGAATGAGGTGTGATGAATTCCCATCTATTTTTAAAATCCATTTTACCCAGTCCTTCAGTCCTTCCTGATCTGGGAACCTTAAGCTTGGGGTGTGTTTTAAACACTGGAACAGTCCCACTGACCTCATTGCTGCCCAATAAGAACTTACCTTCAAGTATTTTTCTAGCCACAAGCTGTGATGAAGAGAATATCTCTAACAGTTCAGGTTTGTTGGTGGATCTTCCAAATATTGGCCAGATGGAATTAGGGGGGTAGAGTCCCATTTTAAGGTCACTTCATGCCTAAAATCCATGTAGGTGTATTGTGAAAACCTTAGCATCCATTTCAACGAGGTCCCTTGTATGGAAATGATTTTTTTATGTGATATGTTTGAGTGACACTTGTTTGGTAAAGACATAGGATCAAACTATTATTCCTTGGTATGGTGAAAGGATGAGCTTCATTTGCCTTTATTTCATCCTCGACCAGAAATATTTCAAAGCACAAAATCTGCTGCCTGCTTCAACTCCTTTATTTTTGAATAGGACAGGGAGGCATAATGAAGGTTACTACTGTGCCTCGTTAATGCAAGCATTTCCTGCTCAAATTGATAGTCCAGCTTACCTAAAAGAAATGTATCTTTCTACTTAATCAAACAAAATCTTTCTACATTAGCACTTGAAAGGAAAAAAAAAGAAAAAGAGGCAAGTCAATAAAGTAAGAAAGAAGTTCGGAATAAAGCTGCTGGCATCAGTGCCATATTGGAAACTACTTAATGGCTGTGAGTCTGAAATAATTAAATGTGAGTGAAGATTGGTCATGCAAGAAGAATCTTGTAATCAAATCTCCCTATCTGAAGATGAACGAAGGAGAAGAGAAGGGGAGGAGAAGTGTGTGAGATCCCTACCAAACCTGTGTCAGGGTCACAGCCCTTGGAGGTCTTGGCCAGCCTTGCCTTGCCCTGGGCTGGAGGTGATTTCAGCAGAGAGCTCTGTCCCGAGAGGACCAGGCTGAGTGTGTGATTCCCTGGCAGTGATGCTGTGCTCAGCCCAGCACAGGGCTCTCTTGCTGCCTCCTCTGGGAAGTCAGGGGGTGGCACTGGCTGCTAAATGGGATGTAAAACGACAGAATTAGAGAGATTTATCTGAACCATTACTCTGTTTCAAAATAATAAATCTTCATTGGCTGAACTTCCTTAATATTTTTCAGGGGTTGCAACAGATGCACATTCGTTGTGTGTGTGTTGATGAGCTTTGGAGCAGGGTTACAGTTTTGCTTCAGAGATCCCACAGCTTGCTTTGGCTGGTTTTTGAAAAAAAGTATTTTTTCCCAAGCTTCAGAGGGGGGCCAAGCACTGCAGCTCTTTTTAATGTTCCACCAACAGCTAAGGGAGCAAAGCAAATGAAAGCACAAGCTTAGAACAAGTTTCTGTTTACCCTGTTAAAAACCCAAACAAGCCCAGGAATACCCAAAAGTATTAATGAATTAAATCCTAAGTGCTTTGCTAAACAGAGGACTTAATGATAAATGTTGGGGCCCTCCCACTTCCTCCTGTGGTAGGAACAACTGAGATTTAAACTCCCCTGCATTACAGACAAAATAGCGAGAAGATTATTCATATGGTTTAAACATGGGTGTGTTCTTGTTTAAATGCTTCTTATAAGCATTTAAACAAATGTTTCTAAATGTTTGCAATATTATACAGGGTGATTAGAGGCTTTGGAAGGAGTTTAATGGAAGCTGCACCAGTGCTGAACACCCACACGAACACCCAGAACAGGAGGGACAGGAAGCCGAGCTGAGCAGATTTGCTCTAGCCTAATTAGTCAGGTTGTTGTTGTTGTTTTTATAGCCTATTATTGATACACAAACATGCTGTTGAAGAATTTGCAATCTACAACACTGCAGTTCATTAGAGTTTTTAGTGGTGCTCTAATAGCCACGCTCCATCTGGATGATAATAAGAAATAATGGGCCATAGACAAGTTATGCATCCTCACCTTCTAATCCATTTTCAGCCAGCTGAGAAGGCAACAAAGAGGATGTTTGTGGAAATATTGCAAATTCAAAGGGAACAGAGTCCTGTGTTCTTTATCTCTGCAAAAGGCATTTATTCCTTTCTTCCTCTGTGTGCTGTGCTACTGTTTCTAACCAAATTTCTGCTGTGGATAAAGGCACATCATCATGTCAATATGACCCAGACATCCCTGCAGTGGCACATCTTTAATGGTTTTTGTGTTGCTACAATGAGAATGTCAGAATCAATCAGACTTTCTCATAAGTTTATTGTCTTTCAGGTTATAATTGTAGCAGCAAATCTTCATTTGGGATAATGGCAACACATGGAGGTTGTTAACTGATGTGTTTTCATGTGTACGTGGAAAGGAGACTCAGCTGTGACCACTTTTAATTGGCAGTGTTTATCAGGGAAACAGGAGCTTTTGGGTAGAGATGTCTAAAGTTTGAGGCTTTCATCCAGGAAGGTGAAACTTTTTAGTTCTTCCAGATCTGACATTTGGTAGAATCATGTACTTTGGCCTTTGGTAAATATTTTGGTTCTTCATTCCTCTCCAAACCTATGCCTGATTTATTAGTTTAAATGGTTAGGGGCAGGAACTCAGCATGTTTTTGTAAAGTGCCTACCAAACCATGTTCTAAGTTACAGATAACCAAGAAAAACAAATTAAAATATTCCAGGATCAAAAAAAAAAAAAAAAAAAAAAAAAAAAAAAAAATCTGACTGCACTGAATTAATCTGAATTTCTGTAGTTGACTCCTTATAACTGGTTCAGACCTGATATTCAAGCAGTGAATTCAAGCAGGGTTATATTCAAGCAGTGCAGGAGACATTTAATTTTTGCCACTCTGCAGCTTAAAAGCTGAGGTGAAGGCAGAGGTAAATATGGGATATTCTGCATTGCTCTGGCTGGTCTAATTGCCTGTAGTCAGGATGTTCCATGACAGCCAAGACTTCACGTGGGCCTGAGCTATAGCATTTGTGAGAATTAATCAGATGAACCTTGTAGCTCATCCTAATTTAAAAAAAATAATAAAATACATACATTGTTTTGCTTCAGTGGATGCAGCCTAACAAATAGGACTGGAGGCAATTCTTTCTACCAGGAGCAGCGTGTTCCTTGGTGAATAGTTCCAGGATTAATATAGCCAGGGTGCATGGGAACAGTGCAGATTTGTGCTGAAATTAGCCCCTGTCTCATGCTTCTCAGATAAATGTGATGAACATATGTAGGCATAAAGGCAATGGTCTGATGCATCCTGATCTTTTAAATTGATGGAATAACGGGTTTAAGGCAGAGACAATATTATTTAGTTGACTGGCAAGAAATACCTGGCTGACATGGCAAAGCCACAACAGGTATCTGCTGTAAATATGCAAAAGGGTTTTGGGAGTCCCATTATAGACACTGGAAATGGGAGTTGTATAGGATATTATGCAAAGATTCAAAGCAGTGATAGAGCTTTGGGGAGTTGTATGTCCCATTCAGTGTCAGAGAAATCTTGGCTTTAACATCATGTTCCTATTTTCTGTAAGCTTTTCCCCTTGCAATCAACGTAGAACATTTCAAAGTGGTTTAGGATCTGCTCCTTGCTCTACTTTTGCTCTCCAAAACAACACAGGAATATTAGTCATAAAAGGGAAAAAAGAGGTAAAAGCAAGTTTAAGATAAGCCATCAAGCCACTATTCAGAGGCCTCTGACCACTGAGCATGAGGTCTTGGAGTGCTAAACCTTAAGAGTAGATTAATACTAGACATGTTTTCTCTTTTTTTCCATAAAGAACAGGAAACTAATTCAAGGTCTCACTGGTTTAGATTTATAAATCGGTTCACACTTTTTGCATTAGATTTCCTTGGGTTGTTTTTTGTTCTTATAAGTTGTTTCTGTCTGAGACATTTTGGATTAACCTCAAAAAAAACCCAATAAATTCAGTTCTACTGTATGTTGTTTTTGAATGCTTTTCATATTGGAAGGATATTTTCAAAGTTTTTATGTATATTTTATCCTAATGTGATCAATAATTGCATGAATTCAACACATGTGCCAATAGTTGTTTTTACTCATAGACATACTTCCAAAAATTAATGAAAAAGTCTGTATTTTTCGTGCAGAGCTACAACAGATGAAAACCAGCCCAAATTATTTCCCCTCAAATTTCCTAGGAACATTCACCTTGACGTTGGAAAATATCAGGCCAAAACAAATTAGTCTGACGAAAGGAAGGAAGTTTAGAGTGGGAGGTGAAACTGTCTCAGCTGGAGAATGCAGTGTTCAGTCTGCAAATGATAGTTTAACTCCCTTTCTTACTTTTTTGTCAAAAAACCCCAACCTTGAATATACTTTTGAGAGGCATAGTATTGCCTTACTTCCATCTCCTGCCCCAAATGAAATTTGGCAATCAGCTTTATATTTGCAATATCCTCTTTCCTTCATTTTATAGTCACTTCACATTCAAGACACCTAAATAAAAATATCAAGAAACTTAATATCCTAGTCAGAATGTTTGGTTGGAAGTATCACAAAATGAGGGCAAATTTAATTCTGGACAAATCCATTTCTTAGGTTTTGATTCTATTAGTTCATTTTGGAACCCAGTACTAAAAAATGGAGTTCACTCAATTCCATTTAAGCAGTCTGGGTGTCTCACAGATCAGATTGAGATGCTTTGTCAATTATCCTGTTGTTATCCTCGGAGAATCCATCCTCATATGCTGTATTTCTTGAAATGGTTTCTCTGAAGATGGTAATTAATTTTTTTCCTAATCTTTGTCCTCAAATTGCTGTTGTGGCACAACTGTTGACCTGGCATGCAGCTATGGAGTTGTGCTTGGCTATAATTGGGATCAGGCCATCTGTGTTCTCTTTCTCTTTCTCTCTCTTCTCTCCCCAAACTGGCTTTAGTCAGGGTTCATTTGTGATGTTGAAATGTGAAAGTGAGTATCTGTCAACTCTGAGTTATTTTTTGTGGCTGATAGTAGCATCTGCTTGTATAGGCAGAGAATGTTTTGCATCACAGTAGAACATGGAACTGCAAGAAAAATACTTTTTCTTTGGTTCTTTATGAAATAATCCATGTCATCCCATCACACAGAGGAAATAGCATGGGAAATAATTCCTGCTAATTAAACCTTCCTGATTTTAAACCATTTCTGTAATCTAATTAGGCTAAGTATGTAGCTCAGTATTGTATGGATTAGGTGATGAAAATATTTTGGAGCATAAATCATGGTGAAATTAGAAGAGGTTAAAATTAATTATGGTCAGGAATTTTTCTTCCTCTTTTCCAGCCCTAAATATATAAATGAACTGGGATGTGAGGGGTGGCAGGGAGGTTTGCTCCTTGTGTTTCTTCATGCTAGAAGAGGAGAGATATTCTGCTGTTGTCTGAAACATTTATCACAGCAACAGCCATGAGTATTTTCTTTCCTTTGAGAGGTAAGGGCTCTGTGTTCTTTATGCAGGATAAATAAGCTTTTTCACAGAATTATGTTGTCAAAGTCTTTAAGTACAGAATATTGGAGGCATTTTAAACATATATTAAAAAGGCACTTTGGGCCCATTTCGTAGCAGTCATTCTGTTTGCTTTGGCTTTAATCTTGCCCATTTTTCACTGGAAAATCTGATGCACACTTCTCCCACACAAAGGACAGACTCCCACCTTTTTGCAGTTAGTACCTACAGAGCTGTCCATTAATCAGGCACTTAGCAGAGAGTGCAGCAAACTTATTTCAGAAGCAAAGGAGTCCCACTTGACACATCTCAAAGGATTAAGGAAATACAGGAACCAAATAGCTGAGCTAAATTCTCTGAGGAGGAAGATTCAGTTTGCCTCTCCCTTCCAGTGGCTGCATTGGCAGAGCTCATTTCTGTGTGTTTTGTGCAGATCCCTGAGATTTCACCTCTGCAGAGGATGAGCAGAGATGGTCCAAGGGAAAAATGGCAGAGAAGTGTGGTTTTCCTCATCCAGACCTCATGGAGGAAGAATGGCCCAGATTTTGGGGTGTCAGTAGTGAGCTGGGCTCATGTTAAAATGTGGGGTGAAAGTGGAATGGTTGCTCTGTGCCAGGGCCTTGTTTGCAGTGGAAATGTCCTCGTGGAAAGGACAGTGCACCTTTGTTTTGTAATGAAATAAGTGCACTTCAATTTTAAAATTTCTCTAAGTTAAACAACCAACACAGTCAGATTGAAATGTTCTCTCTGGAGCTTTTAGTCTGTCAAAAAAGTTCTTTTATTGGCCTGAAAAAACAATGCAGCTCTAATGCAGGGGAAAAAAGGAAAAGGCACAGCATCCTCTGCTTGGAGCAGGCAGGAGGGGAATTTCAAAGCACTTTCCCCTCCTCCTCGAGAAGTTTATTCCTTCACATTTTGATCCTAATTCCATCAGAAATTTTGTTCCTTGACCTCGTGGTTTGGATCCCTTTGCTAATTCTACTCCTGGGCTCCAGGTTGAGTGGGGTTTTGTGTAAACACATCTTTGGATCTGCTACAGTGCCTTCTTAGCTTGTTTCTGATTAAAGGCTGACATGGTGGGAAGAGAATTAGAAAATGCTTTTATGCACATACCCAAATGTGTTCTAAGGGACAAACAGCTAATTCTGATCCCAGAAGGTATTGTGAGACATTCAGGGCAGGAAATGTAGGCAAGCAGTGGCAAGTTACCTTACCAGGGGTATCGTTGGCTTAGATGATCATTAAACTAACTCTTGTGATGTAAACTTGATGATCATATTATTGCAGTGATGTCCTCTGGGAGGATTTGAGTTAGGAAGATTTGCAAATGAGTTGGATGTTGAGGCTCAGAGAGTAACAGGAAGGTTTGAGTTTGAGTGTGCTTTGGCTGTATTTGAACCCAGCCAGGAATATGGATTTAGTGGCCAGCACAGAGCAGAGACTGAGGATGGAGAGATGAAAGCCTTTGCATCCCATAATTTCTCTCCTTTTGAGCTATTCAGCTTCCCATGATGCATCAATTTTTAAAATGACACTTTAATCTACAATATTTTAGCCCCTTTAATGAAGGTGGACTTTTTCTTTACTTTTCCCTTTTTGCCAGTTAGGTAAAACCATCTGCTGTTTACATTTTATCACTCTGAGTGCTCAGTCCCTTTCTTTATTTCCTTCCCTTCTGGCTGCCACTTTGTGGAAATAATCATGGTGTTTGGAAGGTTGATTTGGAAGTTGCTGTGTTTGTCTGTGGTGAGTCCTTGGCTGGTAACCCCAGTAAAGCTTTCTGGGCCCTGTGATGATCTGGTTTCTGTTCCACATTCTGTAAAGTATGTAGGGGGAAAAGGCTAATCTGAGTCAATTTGGGATTTGATGCTCAACTACTGCTAAGCAATTATTCCTACAGACAGCAGGAAGGCATTTTTCTAATGCTGGTTTATTTTTTACTCTCACTTTGCTGGAAAACCCACAGATTACTGCTTTACAGCTTCTCCATTTGCTTATTCCAGCTTTTGATCAGCTCTAGAGCTATATATTAAAACTGCTGACAAGATGTTCATCAAGAGTATCAAACAAAAAAGAGGAGGAAATGCATTGTCAAAATTGTTCCTCAACATCTTCTCCTTCCCTTTCATCCCAATGACTCTGTTTCTTAGAAGCTAACTTGCCTGACTTGGGGTAAAATTCATCAGTGCAAATTGTCATTACCATTATTATTTAAATAACACTGTTTAATTAAAAAGAAGATTTTGTCTGCTATTCTTCCACCTCTTCATTTCTTGTTTCCCTCCTCTTTAAAAAAAATTAAATGCCAGCTCTGTATCCACTCAACAGCCTCAGTAATTTAAATATTAAATACTTGACAGTACAGTGACTTTCAAGGATGGTACATTGGAACAGCTGTAATGCAAAAAAACCTTGGAAAAGCTCCCCAAAACCAGGGATGTCAGTGTTCCCTACATTTTAGTGTCTTAGTTGTGTTTCATTTGTTAAATGCTTCATAGGCATTTCAGCTATATTTAATGCCTGTATTACTGTTAGCACAGAAGGTGTTAATATCCATAATGATGTTTCCTCTGAAAAAGCCAGCAGCATTTATTCTTGCTCTTTGTCTTTAATGTGATTGTTGAGATTTTGCTATGTTGGAGAAGGAAATGATGACATTCAAGCCACCTCAGAGTAGTAATTCCATTAGAGCACTTTCCAATTCCTTAGCTATGGCCTTGGCTTCTTTAATTAGCAGAGAAATTTAATAGAGATGTATTAGTGAAAGGAAACTAGCTTTGGAGTGTTATCTGAAGACAAAAATAAATACCCACTTTCAAGGGTGAGTAAATGTGGACAGCTGAACTGGATCCACAGGATCTTCTCCAAGGATTTGTCTTGCAGGGTGAACATCAGAGGTTACAAAAATGCCCCAGCACAACAAATATGCAAAGCACTGGCTGAAGGTACAAACCTTATAAATTCTGCAGCTGCCTTTTCCCTGCTCCCTGTATGGGAGCAATATGGAACAATATAGAAACAGAAAAAATATGGAAACAGAACAGTATGGAAATGGCCAATGAGTTTGCCAAGGTTTAGCAGATTTCTCACTGAGCACAGTGGGTATTTAAATGTTGGAAATCCCAGGAACAGAAGCTCCTAAGGCAGGGTGGCTACCAGGACCCTCTGCCCATCTGAGACCCAGCTCCAAGTTGCTGTTGGAAAGGAGCTGGGGTGATTCCCCATGGCACAGCCACTGTCCTCCCTGTCCTGAGGGGAGCTGGTCAGCAGTATTTCCCTAGGAAAATCTCCCTGAGGAACCATTCTTGGGCTGAGGGATTTCAGTCCTTCATCTTTCATCTTCTAGAGGTTCCAGATCACCCTTCTAGCTCATCCCTCTTCCTGCACCCTGCTCTGTTCCTGCCTCTTTCTTTCCCAGCTGTTCCCTCCCAGGTGAACTCACTCATCTATGACCAAGCCTGGCCACTCTTAATTCTTTCCCACATCCTCCTAGTTTTCAGCAACCTCCACTGATTGCAAGTCCTTCTTCCTGGTCCCTCCCATGTCTTTGCTGAGTCTCTCAGTCTCTGCAGAAAAGCAGCACTGAAGGTGACTTGGGAATATTTAGATCAAAAAGAGAAGCAGCTGATGATTCTGAGTAATTCCAGGGTTAGTCCTTATTGCAACACAATGATGCAGAATTTGCTTAAACTTTGTTTTCTGCTTCTGTTTTTTCTCTGAATCTGTTCCCTGCTAATCTGTTCCTAACAATGATTCAGTTTTCACTTTGCAAGGCACTCATCCAAGTGAAATTATGTGTCCTGAATGTTTATGCTGAAATACCCTGGCATTGCAGTGAAGCTGTGTGTACAGACCAGTTTTGCCTGCAGTACCCTGCCCTGGCTCCTTTTAAAAAAATTTTTTTCTATGACTAAGAGCATTTAATACAATTACATAATTGCATTAGGAGGAAAAAAGTAAATTTTTAAATGGAATGTTTCGTCCAAAATTGGTATTTTAAAAGACTTGAAGAAAAGCCTGCTTCTTGAAAAAATCAAATTATCAGGATGGTATTTTATGTGCAAATGCTTCCTACTTTTGAAGGCTTTTTTTTTTTCAACTTTTGCAAAAACAGTTGAGTACATTAACATGCAATTGAAAAAACATCTGAAAATGGTATAGCTATTTTATACTCCTTATAAAGGGAGAAAAAAAGATAATGTTTTGTCTTAAAAAAGGTACATTTTTTTGCATAAGTAACAGGCTTTTATTTGTCAAATGTCTTTCACTGCATGTTTACTGCTATTTGTGGGAAAAGCAGCAGCTATAGTACGTTTCTTGAAAGAAAAGCTGAAAACAAGCAGCTTAAAATAACCACAGTCAGGTGGTTGTTGGGGATACAGGCAGAGAGGAGAAGATTGCACCTGTGTTTGCCATCCCAGTGCAGCTGACTTCTTAAAATCTTTGATCACCCAGTTTGTAATTTCTTTTTGCAGTCAAAAATAGTGCTTGGCTAGCAAAGCAAAGCACTGCCTAAATTCTTTTGCCTTTTCCCTTTCATTTCCTCTTTACTTCTGCTGGTGCTAAAATCAATACACATCTCCCAGATTCGTCCCTGGAGTTGCCTGGGGGAAAGGAGTCAGTCTGGAGCTTTGCTGTCAGAGTGGTGTTAATTCAGCACCTCCAACAATGCAGATAATGTCAAACAGTCAGTGTACAGACACTTTTTGGGTTCTCAAAATAGGCGGCAGCTTTTCTGTATTGATTTTGAATGGATCATGAAAAGTTCATGTAACAAAGGTAAAGAGATTCTAAAACCATCACAACCACCAACAGGAAAAATTATTGAATATTTTCAGTGAAACCTCAGTCCTCAATCCTCATCTTTTACCCTTTTCCTTTCCCTTCCTTTCCCTTCCCAGCAAGGGACTGTTGAACAGAAGTTCTGTCAGCTCATGGGGAAGGACTGCTGCAATCACTGGAGTTTGATTCTTCTGATTCCACTTTTATGTATCTTTTTTCCTCCAGAACATCTATTATCACTCTTCTCTAAATAGAAGACATTACACCTAACACAGATTCTTTTTTATCTTTTTGTCATTTAAATACAATGCCCGTAAATTTAGAACCTGTTAAAAATTATTTTTAGTTAAGAAAAGAAAGTGCTGGGTAATGTTCTTTTCTCTGACCAACTGCTGGATACAAAGAGCTGGTGAGCAGCCTGCAGAGCCTCCAGTTCATCAGTGACAGTACAGTATTAAGTCATCTTTTAGATCCATGCAGAGGACAAAGCCACTGCTTCTCTGTGGACAGGTGTGCTGCCCCTGCCATGATTTTAACAAAGAGGACTTTTAATGATTCAGTTTCTATTTGAAATAAAGTAGGTGAAGCGTAGTGAGAAATAGACTTGCTTCTGAAAGGCTGTGCTGTGTATTTTTAGTAGTTGATACTGAGAAGTTCTATTTTTATTTTTCTCCGAAGGAAAATGAAAAAATAATCATGTGGGAGATCAGTGATGGTCAATGTGCTCAGTAGCCTTTCCCAGGTGTTGTCTCAGCCAATGTGAGCATCACAAGACGAAAAAGAAAACAGTTTTACTCTTCCAGTAATTAAGAAAAGAAAAATCAAGATACTGGATGAACACTTGCTTTCAAATTGCTCGTAATAATTCAGTGCTGGATTGTGCCACAATGGTAACTGGACTGAACATCCTCATGAGTGTCAATACAGAGATATTCAATGTGGCCCTTATGAGTCTGAATGCCCTGAATGCAAATACCATTGGAGCATTGCAGAAATCCCTTATTAGGAAACAAATTGGCAGATTATTAAAGCCAGTTAAAATCTTTGAGGGAGAATATTATTTCAATAGAAGAAGCTAATTTGTCAAAGAAAGAAGCATTTAACTGATCTTGCCAAAACATCTTTTAAAAATTTGCTAGCACTCTGTGTCCCCTTCATTCCATTATGGACTGATAAATTCAATATGGGACAAACTGACCTATCAATTTTGTCATTAAGCATCCTTAGCTTTGAGTTTTTTATTGTTTCATGTCACCTAGTGGAATATAAAACAGTGCAAAACCGATTTAATTTTAATTCCTGTCACCATAACCCACCCCTACCTGCCCACAATTTTTAAAGCTAAAAATTATTCTTTCTTTCCAGTTTGGATTCAAAATCAAAGCTTCCTGAGAAAAAGAAAGTCTGAGACATATTATTTTTATGAAGGGGGAGGGCAAGGACAAATATAAATATATATTTGGTACCTGTTAATTAGTAGAGCATGAGGGGATGTGCTTTGCCACGTGTGCTTCACACTGACTCTTGGTGACATTCAATTCTTGAATCTGGTGTGAATCTGCCCCAAATGACAATTAAAAAAATGAAATCTCATAATAGCCTTATGCCTCTTAAGGGTGAAAGGGAGATAACATCAAGGACTTCAGATGCAACTGCATTATTTGAATTTTTACTTAAGTTTTCATTAGCTTCTTATGCTAGCCTTGTGAGTGAATCATCATCAACAACAATAAAAGCAGGTTTTGCTCAGCAAGTTTCTTAATAATGTATAAATGAAAACAAATGGATTTTTTCTTACCATAAAAAGCTTGGCTGTTCCCAATCTGTATCAGTTCTGCAGTACTGAGTGCACAGCTCTGAAGAGCAGAACCACAGCTTTAGTGGTGTATGTAAGTAAAAATAATGAATAGAGTTAATATTCTGTTTTGCTAGCAACATTCACAAGGACAAATACACAGTGAGAGTTGTCCATGCTGTGCATTTCAGTCTGCCTTAGGTACAAAAATGTGGTTTTCCAAACTGTCCATAATTGCCCAGAGGATTATAATATCAGCAGTGAGATCACTGTCCAAAGCCAGCCCAAAATGGATTGCAGGGATTGAGCTGTTAATGCTGCTTGGTGTGTATTTAACATGCTTTGGCTTCATTTTGTGTTTTCAAAGGGGTGTCCTGATTGGAAAGGTCTGGGTCAGGAGGTAGAGGAGGTTGTGAGAAGATTGGGATTGAGGTTTGGAGTGATTTAGGGGTCAGGCAGGAGGGTTGGGGTTGGTGGAACTCAGGGGAACTTCAGCTTGGCAGTGCTAGCTGAAGAATTGGACTTGCTGATCTTAAAGCCTAAAAAATTCTGTGTTTGTATAAAGCTTGGTCAATGTTTAGCAGCAGACTTTATCAAAAAACCACCCCTGATTTCAGCCCTGTTATCCCAGTGAAATCTGCCTGCAAGGATTTGGTCATTAATTATTTTTTATGGATGTGTGTGAAGGCAGGGAGCTGGTGAAGGCAAGATGTTCTGCATAAATTCTTCAGAAAGATCCAGGAATGGAGAAATATGGAGTAATTTCTTGCAGTGTCATGGCAACTAGCTCTACCCAGAGGAGGCATCGTATCAATTAGGTTAAATAATTACGAACAACATTGAGTAAAATGAAGAAAAACAGCTTAGAGTCATGTCAGGTGGGAGGCAGCTAAGTTGCTAAACAAAATTAAAAATAAGCTGTATCACTTCTGTATCAGCAGAGACTGAAAGGAGATGTGGAGAGGAGGAAGAAATGGAGGGAGTTAATGAGAGTGAAATAAAGTTGTGGTGGAAACTTATTCAGATAAAATGGAAAGTATTTGGGAAAATCCATAGTTTTGTTGAAAATTTATTCTTCTTCTAAATTATGTATTTTGAAGAAAAGAATTGGTATGCATGAGGGTTTTTTTACATCCCAGCTCATATGTCCCTGTTTTCAAGAGAACTGAAAAGTCCTCTCTTGCTCATTCTCTTACTCTGCTTTTCAGATTTTTTTTCACCACTGAAAAGAAATGAGAAAAATCCTTCCCTTAGTTTTCTCCTGGAAAGGTTTTAAAAATGGGAGGAGACCTTATTTTGTTTTTTAAAAACTTTACTTGGATGGTGGAAAAATAAAACATAGTAAAAAAAAAATAGACATTTGACTTCTTTCACTTTAAGATCTCCTACAGCTACAAATTTAGACTTAAGACTCAGATTAAGGTGTAACTTTTATTTGCTAAAGTTTATCCTATTTCATAGAATAAAAGCAGCTAAATAGTGAAATGGGGAATAGTAATTTTTAAAACCATGACTTCATGTCTCAATTTTATAAAATATTTCATTCTGAATTTCCTAATAAAAAATAGAACAGGGACAATTGACATAAATGATTAAGTATGGAACTTAATCATAAATGTTTAAGTATGGAACAAAATTGAATAATTTACCTTTCTTTGTAAAATGTGTATATTAATGAGAAATGTGAAGTGACTGTGAAATGATGATGATAATTATTATTATTCCTAATTCTAACTATGAATAGGCATGAAGAAAATTAAAATTGTGTCCCAAAGGCCTTTTTCCCCTACCTTTGGAAAATTTCTCATACAGCTTCTCTAATAAAAATACACTCATGTGTTTGTTGCCAACCCTAAAACTCACTAACATCAGCAGCTATTTTTTTATTGACCTCAGTGAATTATAGACCACAACCACTGGGAAAAGTGACTTCAGATTAATATCATTAAGAACTAAAGCAGGTTAACCTGCAAATTTTGTTCAAAGTGTTTTTATTTAGGTTAGGTAAGTGTGTTTTAATGTTGTGCTTACTAATATCTACTTGCAGGAATAAGCACTTGCGTAAAATGAGAAATATGTGAAAGATTGTTTCTCCCAAACCATCGGGAGAGGAGATGAAGAGGTTCTGCTCCATAGCTAATAGATCTGAATGCCTGAAAAGATTAAAGGAAATATTTGCGATTTGATCAAACAACTGTGGGGAATAAGATGAACTCCTTTGGGATCGGGTTTGAGAAACTGAATAAAAAGTGTAAAGAAAAGAGCTTTGCAAAGTCAACTGCAATTAATAGTTCAGAATAAAATTAATGTACCATACTGCAGAGGCGTGGGGAGAAGCAAGCTGGAAGGCCTGAAGAGATGTGCTAATAAATAGGTTGTTGAATATCATTTTCAGGGGGTTTGAAGGCTCCATCCTGCAAGTCTTGCAGCAATTTCTTTCTCATAGAGGTAGTCAGTGATAGGACAACTCAACATGAGTGATACCTGCAGGTGTTCAGCAGCACTCAAAAAATGGGAATATACTGTCCAACTCCCCTTTCCATGTGCAATGCCTGTTCTGTGTGTAATTTCAGATATCATTGCCTCTAAAAAAGGACATTACTGGCACACATCACCAGCTATGACTGTCTTGCAACAGCTGAGAAGCAGCTGAGGATGGCAAAATTACTGGGGGGAGAGACCCTGCAGTCATTCTCTGAGCTCTCAACGTGTGAACAAATATGTCAAAAGCATATGTAAAAAGTTGCTTGAATTAACCTCTTGCATTCGTGGCTGATCTCACTGGTGTGTGAATAAAGGCAATGAGATGTTCAGTGTTAATGGCACACTGGGGCTGCCAGACTGGAGGGCTAAACATGGCTTTTAGAAATTCACACTTTCTTCTGCTGCTAAATAGTTAATTTTCAGGAGATAGCCCATCCCGTAACTGTTGTAACTGTTGGGTCAAATCTTGATATTTTTATTCTGTCAAATCTCTTGTTTATTTTCTTATTTTCACTGGACTTTTAGAGTTGGCTTAGTCACTCTTGGATAACATCCAAGAACAGCTTTGTCCTGCTCTGGGAAATAGTCAGTCCTGCTTTTAGTAAAAAGATGATAAAATCTTCCCAATTATAGGAACCTAGGCTGTGATACTGGCATAAACTTTAAAAAAATTAAAAACATTTAAATTTTGCACAGACTTTTTTTTTTTTTTTAACCTCATAGTTATATCTAAATGCAGCTTAGGAGACACCTTAGCTTAGGAGAAGCATAGGAGAAAACTCCCTTGTGCTGCAGGTCTGCTGAATCCTGAAATTTCTGGTTGGATCCAGCAATCCCACTGCAGAAGTGGCTGTGAAAAGGACTGATGAAATTCAGTGTCAGTGCATGCAGATGAATAGGCAGCTATCCCTACTCAGTAATGTTTTCTAAATTAGCAGTTACCACTGAGCAATGACATCTGACTCTTACTGCTGAGAGTTCCTTGAAAATATCTGTGCAATATTCAGTACCAGCCAACAAAAGGCAAATAGGATTCCTGGGCAACAAATTGAAATTAATGTTGTAGGACCACACTGCACTGCTCTGCAAGAAGATGCTGTAAGATTAAAAAGTGTGTCTAAAAGGTGACAAGAATGAGGCATGGGATGATGGCTGGAAAAACACCGTGGGTGATGGCTTACAGAAACCAAGAGTGCTGCAGAGGAGGTGGAGAGGAGCAATTCCTCTCTGTGGCTGGGGGTGGTCAGTGTAAAGGCTGGGGCAGCCAGGCTTGCAGAATAGCACCACGAAATAGAGTTTTGGTGAGGAAAAAATGGATTTGTGGAACGGTATTAGATATTCTCGGTGGAGATGGTTGGCGAACAACGCATGGTGTGGGTGCAGCCCCTGGGCTCTGTGTTGGTGGCAATCTGAAGGGAGTGGCCCAGGGCAGTTCCTCTTTTTGGAACTCTTTTCATGAGTATCTGGAGGGGGCTGCAGTCAGGGGATGGATTTGGGCTGGGTGAGCAGTTAGTGTGGTGCTGGTGTCACATTTATCACTGCACACATCTCTGGGTTCCCATCCTTGGCATCTTCCAGATGCCTGGAGCTTTGCAGCAAGAGCTCCATGGTCCCACAGAGTAACTTCATTGCAGCATCCAAGAGCAGAATAAGTGGAATTTAGTGAAATGGGATGTTTAAAAATGCTATGAAACAGTCACCAAAAAAGTCGAAGGAAAGTGATAAAATACACTCCATTATTATCCTCAGATACTCTCCAGACATCAGTGTAATTTCATTGACTTCAGTGAAATTAGTGTTAATGTAGGAATGGAAATGCAGCAAATCTAATTCCAGCATCTCCTTCCTGGAATAGTGAGCAAGAAAACAGAGAGGTAATCAGATAGAAACAAGTGCTGATCAGGGAGTTGGACAGGGAGAAGAAGAGCTCCAGGAGCTGCTGCCAGGAAATAAAGATACTTTTCCAGTCTCACATAGTCATGGAGAGTTCAGCAATACATGCACTGAGGCCAAAATGAAAAGCCAGGTGGTTTTTTGTGGTTTTTTTTGTTTGTTTGTTTTTTTGGGGTTTTTTTTGTCTGTTTTAGTTAGACAGTGCATGCAATCTTTTGTTGTTCTTTTGACTATTCTCAAACCCCTTCTGCCAGGACAACATCGATGGCTAGCAATGTTTCCAGGAATGTTTTTTATTTTTGGTATTATGGAGAAGGGGATGGTGGAAACCTGTGGGATGGTGGAGAGAAGTGGAGATAATGTGAATGGCACAGTATTTAGACAGCTTGTTCCATCTGATGACAGATCTCTTTGTCACCTTTGGAGTGCTGATGCCCAGTTCTACATATGAATTTATAAATTTATATGTGTGTTTATATATATGTATTACTGTCTGGCTTTGTGATCCTCTGATGGACAATGCAAACATATTTTTGGGGTGTTGCCTGCTGTTTTACCCTTCATCAGGGTGGTTTGTGGCACTTGCAAAGGTGAGCACAGAGAGTCTTTGTAGGACTGTAGGTGTTCTCAGAAGTGCCAAAAAACTACCCAGAATATCCTGGAATTCAAATCAACATTGTGTTGGGAATGAAACCCTTTCCTAAGCACATTCACCTTCCCCAAAGACTCTTCTCCACTGGTAAGAAGTGACTGCCAAGCCACAAACCTCTGACAAAGATGGTCCCACCAGCATGTCAGGCAGAGGGGGTGGTGTGGCTAGCACAGGTTTTTCCCATGAGAACTTTCTCCTGTGTTTTATAAACAAAGATAAAGTTTGGATGTTATTAAAACAGTGTCTCAAGATTTGGACAGTTCAGGCCTGGCCAATCAGGCCTAGAGGGAGGTTTCTGACTGACCAATCTGGGTGACCTCTGAAAAGTCTGTATAAGTTGGAATCAAAATAATAAAGCTCTTCTATGCCACACTGAGAATCCGGGTCCTTTTCTCTGCTAGCGGCTCAACAGCAACAGGGTGGATGTGCTTTGACTACATAAAGGGTTAATTAATAATGCTGAGTGCCAAATGGAGAGGCCACCTTCTTTTTTCCTCCCAGAAGGATGCAGCACCTGAGATTTCATGGAGTATAAAAGTGGGAAACGTGCTTGTTTTCACAGTCAGGTTTCACTTGGCTATTGACTGTTTTACAAGACAACCACAGAGGAAGCTCTGAAGAAGCTGTCAGGCTCGGTGACAGCTCAGCATCTGCCACAGCTAAATCAATACTGCCATGAAGGACAGGTTCCCAAAGTGAATAATCAAAGTGGAGTAAAGCTAATTCACCTTGAAAGTCTGAAAGCGTTGGTGTGAAATTTTTCAGACAAAACCAGCGTTATTCCAGCAAAAGATGAGAGGTGCTGAGGTCCAGCCCTGAGCTCTGCCCAAGCGTGGGAGTGGGGGAGCAGGCTTCACACCAGTCATGTGCACAAATGTTCTGATAAAATGAAGAGCTGGTGCTAATAATTTGGCCAAAAAGAGGTTTGGATTGGCCCTTATTGCTAGCAGTGTGCCAGGAACTCATGGCTTGGTTTTGTGGAAAATACTCCATTGCAATATAAATTGAGGGTATGTGTGAAGATAATGAATGTTCCACTTTTTCTTAGTTCCACTGTTAAGAGTTTTCTTTTTTTTTTGCATCAAAATGTGATTTTCTTCCATTGTTCAGGTTTCTAATATTTTAAATCAAAACACTGGAGGGAAAATGTTTTGCTATGAATTATTTTAGTTTTATAAAACCTGGAGGTGAATAGTTTAAACTTTTTGTGAAACTCTTTTTTTTTCCTTGGTTTTAGTGCAAACATGTCAGGGAAGAGAATTTTAATTAGAGCTAATCTGTCAGCATCAGATGGAAAATTTTGGATACAAAAGTTTGCTAAGCTCTGTCTAGAAGTGCTGAATTTGCAGGATGGAGAATTAGAGGGAAAGTGCTTCTGTAGATGTCTTAAATGACTAAGAAATATTATCATTCAGTTCAGTGAAGCAGTTTTGTGGTCAGTTTATGAAGCAGAATTATTCTGCAAATAATAGGATGGAAACATCATCTCCAATTCTAGGCTTTTAATATTAAGGGTTAAGTACTTTACTTCATTCCTAAAAATACCCTATAATTACTCACAAAAATCTGTTCTGACACAGAGTTCAGAGTTTTACTGAATATAAGCAACATTGCTTTACCTGTTCTCTGTCTCATTAATATCTTCAGACAACTATTATATAAATACTCCCTGTTATGGTAACAGGTGTGTTTACCACACCTCTCAGGGCTATACATGGCCTGTGGTTTATAGCTGGAAAAATTCATTTAATTGTCCCACATCCATTCTTATTATTCATGCCGAGATAAAACCGAACATTTAATTAAATGAATAAGCAAAATTAGATTTGAAAGAACTAGAAAGAACAAGCAAATGAGAAGACTCAGAGGAAAATTTGCAGCTGCAGAAATTCTGAGCCCATTGATGTTATATTTTCACCTTTACACTGTGTATCTGTGTGTATGTACATACACACACACACACACACACACATATATATATGTATATTTATGAGTATCTAAACATCAGCACATAGATTTATACAGGAAAAACTTTTGCACTGACATACACATGAAAAAAGAACCTAGGAGCAGAGAGCTAGAAGCATCTTCTCATACAGTCCAGTACTTTGAAGGTGTGTTTACAAATTTTCCATTATATTTTAACAAGACAGGCAATTTAGGTTGTGTTCCTCAGTGTGCAAGTGATGTTCTGGCATCCTGCCTCCAGCAACATTGCTATCCTGAGTTCATCTTAATGTGACAAGAACTTGGTGTCCCACTAAAAAAAAAATAATTCCTTTAAAAGTATTAAAGGGGGAAAAAAAATCAGCAAGAAGAGAAAAAACCTCGTGGCTCAAATCCAGCAAGGAGCCGTAAAGTTGTTTCACACAGGGATACTGACAGCTGCCAACTTTGCTCAGAGAACTGTTTTCTGGAGATGATGCCTTTGGTTGCTGTGCTTCAGTTCAGTAGTGCTGGAGACTCTTTGTGTCCTGTGCTTGTTACTGCTGACAGTTTTGACACACTGAGGCACAGTGAGGAAGGCATGGGGTGGTTTTGATCCCTGAGTCTTTGCTCTGGGCAGTAACAAGAGTGAGGGCGGCACTCTGGGAGTGGTTTTTGATGGAGAAAGGAAAGAGAAAGATTTATGTGATAGGTGGATGATTGTCTGACAGACACAATTCAACTTTTTCCAAGATACTGAAGAGATTTGTGTGGAAATGAGGCAATGTTAGAGACAATATTCAAAATGGAAAAAGTGATAAATAAGGATGGAGCAAAGCGTGCTAGAGGCAAAGAAGTTGCTGGAATTCATGGTGAACATAATTCTCATGAGCTTTGGTTAACTCCTGCCTCTCTACTCTCCTTCTGCACCCACTGTGATTCCTTTAGGGAAGTGATTGTGGTTTAACTAACATTTTCCTTTGCACAGAACTTTGTGCAGTGTGTGAAATGCTAGATGTGCCATGTGGCAAGGAGGTGATGAGTTTCTGAAGAAAGAGGAATGATGGAGCATTGCTACAAGAAATGGTTCAGCTCATTTCACTAGTTAATGCTTATCTGTGTTTGTGTCATAATGTTCTCATAAATGGAAAGTGAAATATTCCTGCCCCAACTGTCACCACCAAAAGCTGTGACCCATTAGACCCAACTTCCACTGCATCAGAAATGTGTAAAGAAGCCCTAATCAGCCCCTTACTTCGGAACTCTTAGAGAAAAAGTTTTTAGAATTAAGGCCTTTTCACTGCAAAATAAAGATTTTTCCAGCAAAGTGATGCTTTTACCATTCAGTTACACAGGGTGCTGCTGTTTGCCCTGCTGCCTGTTGTGGTGTAATTGCCACCATTTCTCAGGCTGTGCCTTCCCATGTGTTGCTTAACACCCTTGACTAATGTGATGAGGAAGAAGCAGAGCCCGGCAGTCCCAAGACCTGTAAAGCTTTCCAGTGGAAAGAAAATGCAGGAAATTCAATCCATATGCCAACAGGAACCCCCTGAGCCTGTGCAGGGCTCTCTGATGGCCAGCACTGTTTCTCAGGTGAAGGAACAAAGTAATCTAATAAGGTGAGGTGGCTGTGGAAGGGATGTTGAGCAGGGAATGTGTGTGCAAACTGGGATTTGAAGCTGCTTAGCATCAGACCTCAGAACCTCCCATCCTCAGGGGGTTGAAATCAGGAATTTTGTTGTCTGTGCTGCTGAATAACCCTAGCCAGCTTCAGCTCTTGTCCATCACAAGGACGAGAAGCCAAACACACTGAATATCTGTGGGCAGAGGTAGCCTTAATTTAAGGCTGTGTTTTGCAATAGCATTTCAGCCAGTCTTGGCTTGCAGCTCTGTGCACAAATGCAGCTATTCAGGTCATCACATCTGCATGGTGGCAAGGCTTTGGAGCTTTAAAGTAAGTATCTTCCATTAGCTGAGTGTGCTCATGAGAAAAAGAAAACCTCCCAGGTTCACCATTAAAAAATTAGTGACTGTACAAGTGCAGCTGAAAGCCCTCATTTTAATAATAAGAATTTATGCATAAGGAATGCCAAATGGCCAAGTGCCTCCAAAGCAGCTGTCCCCCTCTCCTGTGCAATGTCCCCTGCAAGAGGAGGAACAGTGATTGTGAGTTCCTACAGTTTACTGCTGATAATCACCTAATTTACATAATCATTTAGTTCTTGTCAAGCAAATATCAGTGTTAACAGGGATTTTACAGCCTTATCTTTATTATCACCATCCTCTTAATTTAGAGTTTGCATTACTGTAGTGTCAGGGAGCTGCTGGGTCAGGAAAGCAGGGCTGGATGTCAGCTGGACCCACAGAGGAGCTGTGCATCTCCTGGGACTGCAGTGTGAGGGGTGGGAATGCATGGATGGCACCAGGGGATGGGATCAGACTGGAATCTGGAGTCATAGTGGGCTTTTGACCAGACACAGCTGTGTACACACTCCCCCCCTGATTCCAGCAGCCAGATGGTTTTGGTGAGGAGTTCAGAGCTGAATTTCACTGCTGAATCCAGACCTTTGCCCATGAGCTTCTCTGTAAGGTTGGTGTAACAATGCATTGTTGGGGCTTATAGGAGGATAAATACATTGGATGATGTGGCATGGGATAATACAGTGATCTGCCTGCAGGGGTGATGGGAGAAAAGTTTTTTTGATGCTTTGGATGCTTTTGGAAGAAAAATTTAAAAGCTAGTGTGCTCTGGTGTTGGCATCTCCTCCCTGTAAATGGGGAGCAATTGTATTTTAAAACTCTGATTGAACACTGATGTAAAACATTGCTGGGATGGTGGAGGGTATTTTAACAGCAAAATATTTACTGGGGCCAAGGGTTCAGAATCAACCTTTTGAAGACTGTAAAACCATGGGGCTGTGTTGGTGCTTTCACTGGCACAGCTGGCAGACAGGAGTGTCCCTGCAGGGGAGGTGGGAGGCTGGGGCTGGCATCAGAGAAGTGCTATAAAACAGTGATGAGGGAGGGGGCTTAGCAGGATTTTTTTTTCTCCCAAGTAGTACACTTGGTTGAAATGTGTTGGTGGATTTGAGGAAAGCTATTTCTGTTAAGGAAGTGGCAGCTTTTTTTGCTGCTGCAGCATCTCAGCAAGCTGTTTGACGTTGGAGAGGGGCACTGCCTATCTGGATGTATTTAGCATATGGTCAAGATAATAAGAGATCTGAAATGCTTTGGGATTATTTAGGTAACTCTGAGTCTTTTTTTTTCTTTTTCAGAAATTTCCATATTTTTAAACAGGCTAAAATATTCATGTAACACTATTGCTAAATCATTCAGAAATGTTTTATATACATACAAATATAGTAACAGATTTTATATGTAAAAAGATGTAGTACTTGGGTTCTTCTATGTAACTTCAGGGAGATTTTCCACACTGAAGAGTAAAAATAGAAACTACGATAACAGTTGGACCACTTACCTCACCTTTAGGACTGAGAAAAATTATTTCTGCATTGTTACAACAAATTTATCTCAATAAAATGTAGTGAAGACTGTTCCAGATTTTCAGACATAGAAAAATTGAGTTAATGAGAGTTGCATGACTGTTAGGTAGGAACATTCCTGTTATGTAGGAACATAACAGGAAATGTTTGCAGAAATTCAAGTCATTAAAGAGAAGGTAAATAAATGCAGTTTGACCTAAGTAGTCCTTTCATCAAATTGGGTAATTTCACCTTCAACCTCATCTCTCCTGTTCTTGGTAAACTGAGAGACTAAATTAAAACTATTAAAGTGTATGAATACCTTTAGAGATTTCTTTAGAGGTTGTTTAAATACTTTTACTGTAAAGAGAGGCACAGCATTTGATTTTCTTTCAGAACCTTTTGAGGTGTTTTTTACTGCCAATTTCACCTGCCAAAAATAATTAAAATACAGCAAAAGTGAAATGCCCTTGGTAGTGCTCCCCTGCCTTTTTTAAAAAAAAGCTGATGGGTAAGACTCACACTTGTCACTTCAAGATTTGCTCGTTAAATTGGGATTCTCTGAGAAATCTTCACTTGCTAATTATGGACACTAAGGGTTATTGATGGAGAGCCTCTGCAGGTAACAGCAGCATTAGATGCTCACCAGCACATCCAAATTTTTGTTGCATACCAAGACCTGCAAAAGAACAAAAATCAACTTTCTATACATGACCTCCTTTTCTATTTACCATATAGAGGACAAAGATGGGGAGCAGATTTACAGATAGCGGTGGCTTCTCTGTGCCAAATCATGAAAAATCTTCTCCAAACCCCTGCAATACAGCCTCAGCAGATACCAGGGTGGGCATGGGGAGAGTCTTTGAGGCACAGCTTCAGAGCTGTGGCACAGCCTCAGAACCTAAGGAGGTTCCCTTTAACTCTTTGCCAAAGATTCCCCATGCAGGAACCTGTGAGACAAATGGACTATTTGGATGAACTCAACCATTTCTACCATTTCCAATTCGAAAGGAATGCTTTGGTTTCCAGCAAAGAGATAATGCTGAGTTGGCCTGGGCAGACTCCATAGGCTGTGGGCTGGTGGGTTCTGGCTCAGTGAGGTATTGCTGGATAGTGTCTACAGGGATTTTGTGGGCTTGATCCAGTGACTTATTCTATCCTTAATTTCTTGAACAATCTTTTTTTTTTAAGTACAACTTTCCAGGACCCTATATCAGGAGACAGAGAGCTAGAATTCCAGTTCTGGCTGTATATTTCCTACAAATCCTCTCTGCCAGGAGGAGGTAATAGGTGCCAGTTGCTTCAGACAAGCTGTTTTCACCATGGCATTCTTAGCTGTTTCCAAGCTGGCAGGTGTCAGAGTTGGATCTCTCTGTGCCAGTCTTACAGGGCACATTTTCAGTCATCCTGTGTCCTCTGGGTAGGTCTGCATTTCCACTTAGGTTGTAGGCATTGGATTTGCAGATGCAGTCTAGCTGTAGTTACAGGTTGTAGAAATTCTACTCCTGCAGCAAGACAGCATTTGGGGGCAATTAGGGCTTCTCTGTACATTTATAATGATTTGCAGCAGCATCTAACATCAGATGAGACATTATGGCCTCACATACCTGATGAGATGAGTGCATGATAAATCAGCAACTGTTCAGAAGGATGAGGGATGTTGCACTTAGGAGCAGCAATACTTCACCAAGTTTGTCCTGCTGCAAAAAGTCCAAAAGAGCAGAGAAAGCTAAAGAAATAAAAGTGTCATGTGGCATTCATCCATCTAAACTTTTTTATAATCCATATGCTTGTGCTCTGAAGTGGTGATATATGTCTGAATGGATACAGAGATGGAGAAAATCTTTCAGTAGCTTGCAGATATGATGCAGCAATCAGCAAAACAAGGAAAAAACCTACCTTTGCAACAAGCTTTATTTCTGGACATCACATAGAGTATTAATCTGCTGTGTTTTCTAAACCAGAAACCTCTTGCTCATTTTTGCTACACATTGTGTACCTTGCTTGGTATGATCCTGTATTTGTGATGAACTTTGATATCTGATTTCTACCTGAACATATAAAAAGCACTGTGTGAAATGGAAGTACAATTCTTCTATTTGATAGGTTTTAGGAGAGCACCATGTTTCTTTAAAAGTGCCACCTCTCATGTAGGGGTGATGAACAATAGTAAATTAGTGTGAAACAAAGTGAGATTTCTGGAATGAAGTGGAAATGGGTTGTGCAGAGGGAAGACATTTATGCACTGAGTGATGGAAGGCATTTTTTCCTTTCACAGAGGCTTATTTCTTACCATTTGTGTACTGCAGTTGGGTTTTTTTGGTGGCTTTTTTTTAAGCAATGTGGAATTCATAGCTGAATTCTGTTATAAAGTACCTCTGAGCAAAGATTATTAAAAATGACAGGCACATTTCTGTGTATTTGATAATGTCAAGAGCAGAAGTAATGCAGCACATTGGTGTTATGAAATAGCAGAATATTTCTCCTTTCTTCAAAATCTGTAATGTCTAATGTAAGAATGTAATTTTGGGCTTGTTTGCAAGTGTAATTACATTGTGAAGCAATAAGACACCTAAAACTTGCTTGACTTTTAAGAGCATCTTTCAATCCACTGCTGTTCAAGACAGCACTAGTAAAGGTGTGTGCGTTTAAGTTTTGTCTTAAATGCTTTGTCAGATTTAGGCTTTATAAATTACCTGCTCTGTATGGGCATTATGCCTGATTTTGTAAATTAATGCACATGGGGTGGCTGCATGAGCTGTGTGGGTAAACTCAGTAAACAACTCTGTACATGTATACGTTTGAGGAGGTGCCCATAAATAGAAATTCTCAGTTTACATCTACGTATTTGTGGTAATCTGTAACCAAACATAAAATTCCCTGACATTATCTTGGAATTATGAACAGCATTTACTAGAGCATACATATTTATTTTCAATTTATTTTTTTTTCTAGCTCTTCTTTATGCAACTATTTTTGGGAACGTCACCACCATTTTCCAGCAAATGTATGCCAACACCAACCGCTACCACGAGATGCTGAACAACGTGAGGGATTTCCTAAAATTATATCAAGTCCCAAAAGGCCTTAGTGAAAGAGTCATGGATTATATTGTCTCAACCTGGTCCATGTCTAAAGGAATCGACACAGAAAAGGTATGAGTACCTGAGGTAATGGTTTGGATAGCAAGAGTTTGTGTCCATTGTGTGCTTTCTTAGAAACTGGACTGTATAGCAGCATTTAATTTATTAACACATTCTTAACTGCATGCTACACCTTTGTCATGTTTGTGTTTGGAAGGAAAACTGGTTGTTTCAAAAATGGACTGTTTTGCTGCTTTGAAAATATGCCTTTATTTTTCATTGTGGTAAATGTTTTCTGCTTTCTTAATTTGTCTAAATGCTAAATAATTTTAATGTACTTAACTATTGAAATCAATGGGAAATTGGTCTTCAAATTAGCCCGAGAACATAATTTGGTGTCTAAACTCCATTGGTATCATCCTGAGAAGTATTGGCATCTGTGCATTGCAATTAAATGAGTTTGATTGGCTTGGACCTTTTGCTGATGCCCAGGACATCAGCATATCCATCAGCATAATTAGTATAGGATTTAATGGCAGTAGGGATTGATCTCCTCGAGCTCAAATCTCAGGATTGGCACTTCAGGCCTTTGGCAGGGAGGTACAGAGAGTGTGATACTGCTGGCATCCATGCAGGGTGGAAGTCCTGCAGGACTTTAGCCCTCAGAAGGGAGTGGTCATTTAGGTTTCTTCAAAAGCTGATTAAAGAAGGTCATCTTTGGAGAATGATTCATCGTGTGCCAGGGCTGACCTCATGAATTGTCCTCAAGACCTCTCTTTCTGCATTTTGTATGCAGTGAGTCTGTGCAGCTTTGGATATCTGAGACACCCAAAGTCAGATGGGAGAGAGGTTCCACCTGCAATGCCTTGAGTGTAAGGCAAGATAAAACAGTTTTAGGTACAGATTTTTGTTCAGTGAAGATCAGCAGTGCTCCTGTGGCTTCTGAGGACCTGGTGCACATCAGCTTAAATTGGGCATTCAAGCTCCAGTAGCCACGATTTCTCTCCTAGGAACTTAAAAGCCCAGTGTCTGAAGGAGGGTAGGGAAGAGTCATGGCAGGTGAATATCTTGAAATGTGCTTGTAGAGCTTCAAAGTTATTTCTTCAGTGGAATCTATGGTGAAATATGGGATGGTGGTGCAGATTGTTCAGTATGCCAGGATGAAGTCTCTACACTGAAAAATTTAGTCTTACATCATTCTGGTGCAACAGCACTTCTCTTATTTATCATCTGCTGTGAAATTCAGTTTACCATCACCAGTGCAACTACTTTAAGTAGCAAAACTTTTTTTCTTTGATTCTCATGCTTCAGTATGCCACATTCTTCAATATGTTAACTTCTTGTACACTAATACCCTAATTTCCTAATCCTGATTCTCACATGTTAAAAGCAAGCTTTTATATTCTAAACTACTATAAATGCATTCAGCCCTATTGTATAAACTTCAAACTATATGAGAATTCAACTTTCATTTGCATTTATCTCCTTGCAGTTAAGCCAGAGTCCTGTGTTACTCCACTACAGTCTCATTAGATTTTAATGATGCTTTGCAGTTAACTGGGAGAACCTGTGCTTTAATTACTGAAATTTCCTACCACAGTTTCCGCATGTCCGGTTTTATAGATTATAAAAATGCAGTTAGAGCCATAATCTCCGACTCACGGCAAGCATTATTCTCTGGTCTGTAAGATGGAGTGGCTGCTTAGCTAGATAATTAATATACCTGTAAAATCTGTGAGTTAGGCTTTTAACAATTTTCCCTTGGTGGAGACTTACCTAAACATAAGCCTGGATCCAAAACTAATTTAAAACAGTGGAAGGATTTCAGGAATCTCTGCATCTGGACATCAGTAGTTGCAGCTAATCAAGCTTCCCAGAAAAGCCCATGTTACAGAAGAAGAGACAAGAGAAATGTAAGAACTTGAGCACTGGGTTGGATATTTTTGGTATTTTGTGTCCCTTAGAGCCTGCAAGTCTGCAAAAGCAACAGCTCCAGTGGCCTGTGGTGCCTGCACAGAGCATCCCAGGGGCTGTGTGAAGGCAAGGATCAGGCGGTTCGCTTTCTGCTGCAAAAACCTTGGCTTTAGCAAAAGCTTGGAAAGCTGTGTCATAACCAATCTTACATTTATCTCCACTCAGGAAGGTGTTAGGATGTGCTTCACCCGAAGAAATGAGAAAGTGGAGTAAATTCCATCCGAAAAATCCTAGAAACAGAGGTACAGTCCCACAGAGTGCTCACCTAGGGTGGATATTTCTCTTGCCTCAGGTCCTTCCTTACCCCTTCAAGCCTTGCTGTAAGACCCTCTGCTCTGAAATTGCATCCATGTGCACCAAACCTAGAGCAGCAAGAGGATGGAGCACAGGCACCTCCCAGGTACCCAGGGCCAGGTCAGATTCATTCTTGTGGATCCAGAGGGGCTAATGGGATGCACTGCACCTGCAGTTGAATTTCTGAGTCCAGGCAGTGCTCCAGTTTAGAATCAGGGATTATTGTTCCAGGTCTTGGATTGCTTCTCTGCACTGCTTTGTCCCACAGCCTGGACCTGACCTCAGAGGTTTCTACCAGTTTCATTTTTGAAGCTCCAGTAATGACATTCTGAGCAGTCTGTTGTGAGGATATATTTGCATCACATGATTTCCCACTTTCCTCAATTTTTATGAACTTTTCTTTAAGCTTCTAATTATCCTGCAAAACAGGTGAACTCATGACATGGGATAATTACTGAGGAATTTCAGCTTTTCCTTTTCCATCAGACAGATCAGGCAGTTTCCATCATCCAAGGATGTTTTTCAACCTAATATACACGATTACATCCTAAATTGTTCCAAATATATCACCACTGTCACACTGGAATATGTTTTGCAACATCCTTTGCCCCAAATTTATAATAAATTTCATTCAGTCACTCAGAAGTTGAAATGTCTTTGTTTTGAAGCCCAAATTTAAAGAACAAGAGGGAAGAATGAGATTTTTTATGAGTGTTACAGTAAGTTCCTATGGTGTTGAACAATCTTAGCACTGATGGAACAACAATAAACACATGCATGTGTTTCTTTGATAACTCTAGATTTTAAATTAATGTGCACAAAAATAAAATACAAGTTAAGAACTTGATTGAAATGACAACCACTTGTCTTGCGTTGATTTGTTGCCTCAAATATTTATCTCTGAATAACACATTCAGTGTGTAGAACCAAAGAAGATCTTGGCTAAAACTAAGGATGAATCCTTACTTGAGAACTGAAGGCAAAGTGGAAGTTAGAGTGGAGGAGGTTAAGGGAAGGTGTAGTCCTGGCTGCTTGTGCATCAAGATGTCCTAATAAGAATTTTAAGCCCCAGTGTGTTTTCCTTGTGTGGAAGAGGACTTGGTGTCCCACACTGAAGTGATGGTGCTTTCAGCTCATAATTTTGGCTTCCCTGATCTCCTTGGAAATAGCTCATCTTCAAATCCTGTCGTCAGACCACAGCTCTTTCTGAGTGCTCACAAACAAGGAATTAACAGTGACACTAAAAGCATTAGCATATTTATTATTATTACCTAAAGGGGAAGCAAGTGGCCTCTGATCCATAATCTTAAATCACTTAAATATGAGAGCCCTCCTTTGACAGCTGGGATGAGAAATGTAAAACGTGCACAGGGACTTCTACCTCCTGGTGTAACCGTGCCTCAAACAAGATGGGCTTTTTATTTTATTTCTTTTTTTTTTTTATGTTTAGTGACACAGGTTTTGGGGTTACTCATCTAATAATGAACAGGGTTAAAAACATGACAAAACTGAAAAGCCTTTATGCATTTAACAGTATCTATCATCTGTCAGAAGCTGGGTTGTTTTTTTTTTTTCTGAGAGGTAAAAAAGAGGCAGTACTTTGTGTATATGACCATTTTTAAGTAGATTAAAAAAAAAATCTTTGCAGTAATAATTTGTTATATGAAACATACTGGATTCAAATATCTTAGTTTTTATTAAAATCTCCAGGCAGCAAATGAGAAATTTATAGATATTAGCTCCTCTGTAAGAAATAGGTCATTATCCAGGAAAGCAGAACAACCATTAACTAACATGCAGATGTGTCAAGGTCTTATCTAATGATAACACTCTGAAATGTCTGTAAAATCCAAAGATTTTCTTATCTTGACCTCTGTGCTGTTGTATGGCTTACAATTTGCTCAGAAAGCAATTAAATAAATGTCTATCATGTTTTAACAGCAGTTTCCTTCAGAAAAGCCATAGGTTGAACGAGAAAAAAGGCATCTTATTTAGTTTTAACCTGAACATCAGTGGCAATTGGGATAATGAAAGCCAATTCCACATTACACTGACTGAAATGGAAATCACAGGAAAATAACACAGGATTAAAATTATTCACTGCTGGCCCAGTAAGCTTTCATAAAGGAGAGGGGTTTATGGTAAATAGACACAGGTTGTAACTTCATTAAACATTAATCTACATGAGGACAGTGCAGCTTATTCATGTTTGCTGTTAATAAGAGCTTCAAGAGCTGTAGAAATAATTAGTGATACCCTGAGACAACCAGAGGAATCAGGCTGCCAATCCTGCCATGTCCCATCACATCTGAGGTGTCTCTAAGTGCTGGCTGGATTTCCTTGTGGATGACCAGGGGTAGAAGACTCTGCCAAGCTTCATGGCCAAAGAGATCTTCTGCAAAATTAGCTGTGACAGCTGCACACAGTTCCCTGCTGGAAAGGGCAGGTAGAAATCATTTGGACAAGAGGTTTGGTTTTGTTGTAGAGGCTGTAGAGTTTGTTGGTCGTTCCTTGCAGATGGGGATGAGGTGGACAAGGAGTCGTCCCTCACCTCACAGAGCTGGGCTAGGAACAGGTGCAGCTGGAATCCAGGGGTCTCTGGAGAGTGGGGAGCAGGAGAGATGCTCAAGGTCTCACTGTCCTTCTGTGAGTGGGGCCTGAGCACCCCTGGGGATTTCTGCTTCTCCTTTAGGGATGCTATGGATTGTTTACCTCCTGTATGCACTCTTATCCACAGTTATCTCTTCCTCTTGGATGTACCATCTTGGGAATGATACACAATAAATGGTGAACTTCTCATGCTGAGGAAATGCCAGGGATATGGAGCAGCTCATGAGCTTTATTCCTGGGGGAATAAGCCCTGAGTGGATGGGCTGGGCAATTTCCTGAGCACTGCCACCAAAGGGATGGAGCAGACAAAGGGGATCTCAGCTCCAGACCACATCTCAGGGAAGGTTTTCTGCACATGTGTTTTCATCCTTCATTTCCTTGAATGACTTCACATAAAGTTGTGTTTTAAAAAATGAAGCCACCTCCAGAAGACGCACAAAATAAAATATTGCACTGAAAGATGCACTATTTCATTCTTCCAGGGGTGACCTTAGTGCCAGAAACCACTGGGACTTGAGAAATTCTTTGATGTATGACATATTCTTTCTGATGATTTTTTTCTTCTTTTATCTAAAAAGTTGAGGTTTAATGACAGATTTCCTGATAGTGTGCTATCCTTTGCCCCATTAGAAGGCCATGCAATAAGTTTGCTTGTATAGGTATTACAGCAAAACTGAAAACAATAAAACCTTGAAATATGCAACCCTTAGGCAACCTGGGATCTACTACTTTGGGTGATCCATGGATGTTAGTAGTGTGCCTGACTTTTCAGTACATCAGACAAACCAGTAGCCCCTGTGATGGTGAACCACTTGATTCCTTAAAAGACGTAGTGATGCCTCTCATCTTGCCCTGATTTTCAAACCCTTAGCCAAATTCTATCTTGTGTTGACATAACTGAATTTAATGGACTCTACAGCCAATTTCTAGGGATTTTTTTTATGTCTCTAAAAGGTTACTCAGTTAAAAAACCAAGTTAATTGTGTTACTATACCACTAAATCTATCAATTTTAATCTCTGGTTCAGCTCATGTATTATTAATAAGAAAACAAGCCAAACTCAACTCAAATGTGATTTTCAGATCTCGATTTCTAAACATTTAAATCCAAGTGGACCTTGGATCTTACTGCCATTAAAACAGCGCACACCATTCCTGCTGAAATTCAGTTCTTAGTGCCAAGAAATTCAGTCATGTATTAAAGACTACATTAAAGCATGCAGGGTTAATTGCTGCTCAGCTCCATACATCATCTTTGAGATACTTACAAAATTACCTGATTATTACAGAAAAATGCTCTGTGATTTGCCACTCAGCTGTTTTCTTACCTTTGTCTCTTTAGCCTCCATCCAGTGCTGAATGTAACACTTTTAGCCAGGCCTGAAAAAGAATTCCACACTCAAATGGGCCAAATCTTTCTAAAAATCTGAGTAACTTGGTCAGATGCCTAGTGAGTGTTGTGGGTTTTGGGGAAAGAACTGACCTTGATTCTGACTGCTGAATATGTCTGAAAACCCAGAGTGGCCTTTCTCCACAAAATAAAAAGAGCTATCTGTGGCCTCAAATGGGTTAGAAGTTGGAGGAGTTTATTTTCTATATTTTCAAAGGTGGCATTTCTAGTATCTTTGATATTTATTACAGTTATTCATTTAGGAAACAGTCCTTGTTATTACAGCACAGACTGTCTAAGCTCTTGGCTTGGTTAGCTGTCAATAATTTCCCTACCTACAACCCCCAGAACGTGGGAATCCTGAATGCTGAAAGAGGATTGACAATACCTGATGGTTTTGATTCACTGGCCTCTTCCATTTTTTGTTGACAAGCCTTAACAGATTCTGTAATACCTGCTAAGCCATCCTGTAGTGTTTTCCAGCTGGGGAAGACTTACAAACAAATTCTTAAACCTGTAAACCCATCCTAAAAGATATTGTTTGGACATGCTCTTAATCTGTATGGTTTTTGTTTTGATTCATTTGCTTTTGTTTGAATATTTTATAATCTCTGCTCCCCGCAGAGCTCTTTGAGCTGTTCAGGAGGCTTATCTTGAACTGCCTGCACATGCTGAGGAAACAGATGTGAGAGTTAAAAAATCAGATGGAGCCTCCCAGGGAGGTGAATTCCCCACCCCTACAGACCTCGAGCTGAAAAGAGTGTGAGAAGTTCTGTGCCAATTCCCCCTGGGTCTCCCAGAGCTGATTCCTGCCTTTCCCAGTCTCCAGCAGGAAGCACAAACTAGCTCTCACTGTCAGCATTTTCCATATGAGATGATTTAGGGATGATGGTGGTGTCGTGTTGGGGTCTGTTGGGGTGCCAGGTGGTGATGGCAGAGCTCAGAAATTGCCTCACACTGACTTTGAGGAGGTTTAGTTTTCTGTGCAGAGAAGGAGAGTGATAAATGTTGTTCTGTGCTTTCCTTTCTCTTCTCTCAGCTCAGGTCTTTGTGGATAGCTGTGTGCCTTTCATGGAGCCTTGCTCCTTTCCTTGTAAAATCAGTTTATGCAGCCAGCAAAGATTCTCCTCTGGGTAGAATTCAGCTTCTCTGATTTTGCACTGATGTCTAGCAGGTTCTGTTCTTTCATTCTGCCTGGATGCAGAGGGGAGAGCTGGCTGCAGAGTCTGTAGCTGCAGATTTGTTTAACCCCTCCCTTAGCAAAGCAGTGCCATCACAGACCTTCATAGCCTCCCTTAAAGCCTTAAAACTGCAGCTTTCACTGCCAAAGGTCCTGAAATCACCAAGGAAATTTCCTCTGAAGAAGTTTGTCATGGTGCTTTTAGCTGAAAGAACATACAGGGTAAAACCAATGGCCCAGGTGAACTTTGGTTTTGTTGTCAGGATGTGTTGGAGACATTTCCTTATCAGTGAAAAAATTGACTGTGCATTGCAGGATGTCCTCTCTCTTAACCTGAATTTCTTTTTTACATCCACATGTGTGCATTTGTGTCCAATGTGGAATTGGGAATACAAATGGTGCTACTGGTTTGTATCTTTTTAGTTGCATGCTGCATTAAAGATCCCGAAATGTCAGTGAGAGCAATGCACAATAAGAATGTCCCAAGTCTTGTATTATCAATAAGAGGTCATTTTCAGGTGAATATTTATTTGAAGTTCTCATTTGAAGAGCGTGCAATACCTGAATGTTGCAATTGTCTCTTTGCTCTCTTTTTTCCCCACCTAGATCTCCATTTATCTTTAGCAGTCAACAATGCCTTGCCAAATCTTTTAATATTAATTTGTTTTAGTTGTCATCTATTTCATTCTCTGTTCTCAATGCCTATATAGCAGGCAAGAAAACTCAAATTAAGCATATTTGTTTCTGGCTAACTCTTAGATCATTACTCATTTACTGCTGTACTAGTTGATAAGTGATATCTCCATATATCTCTGTACAGTGATTTGTCATTAGGAGAATCCCTTTATCATGGCATCAGAAAATTCCTGAATTATGCTTTCTAAGACTGGTTTTTTTCTGTGCAATGGATGTTTTTTTCTGTCTCTTCATATTACAGTGTGTAATGATAGATATGCTTGTGTCTATAAAAAGAGTAATTCTTTGAGTGTTTGTTTTTAATACTCTGTATTTAAGTCTGTATTTGTGAGGAAATAGTATGCTGCTTTGCACCCAAGTGGCTTTTATTCTAGAGGGACACAATTATTTTGCATTCCAGACAAACAAAAGGTTCTGGAACACCTCAGAATCTTACAGGAAAAAAACCTCTGCAACAGTTTAACCAATTTGTCCTGCAGTTTGGGAGCTTAAAAGCTAAAATTTGGTAATCAGTCATGTATGAACACAGACATTTTTCTTAAGAGCAATGTTTGAGAATTCCTAGCTCGTGGCCTTGTTAAGTCAAAAGCACTTAAATTTCTGAAAGTATTAAAGGGACATAAAAAACTTATAACCATGATTCAGGCCCAAGAGTAGATAAAAATGTTAAAAATCATCCATCATGGTAGAAAAGAAAGCCGAATTTTTCATTAAGTTACTGCTGAGATGAAGAAAGATGGCATGTTTCTCCTTTATTATAATAAAGACAAACTTTCTCTTTGATCCAGAAGTAAGGCTGAGGTGAAACAATCACTCTCAAAAGTAATCTTTGTTTTTTTACTGAGAAACTAAGGTGTGCCCATATTTCTAAGGGTAAAAGGAATGACTCAGGTAAATACAAGTTTGTAAAATTGACATTTGCCCCTACTAAATTATGGAAATGTGATACAGAATATGGTCTACAGTGACTCAGACTAGGTATTATTACTAATGCAAATGATGGCTTATAGAAAATATGTCTTGTCAAATGTGTTTATTACTAATTTTTATGATAAAACATACTTCTGAAAGGTATTTTAATGTGTTCTGTAGAACATTTTGTTACAGAAAAATATCATTAACCCAAATTGACTTACTGAGTGTTAAATATAATAAAAACTAATTATCTGGTAGCTCTGGGAAGGTGGTTGTAAGTGAGAAAACCTCATGCAGGGGGAGGTTTCCAAAGAGAGCCTGTGCTTCATACAGTTAGGTAGAAAAAGCATCATCTGTCTCTCTTGTTTTTTTAAAGATGAGATTGAGAGGTGACCTGGTCATATTCTATGAACACCTACATGTGGATGAGATTTTTGATTATTGCAGGTCTTTTATCTCAACAAGATAATAGATTCTCTGGCTGTTGGCTGAAAAAAAAAAAAAATCAGATCAGAAACAGCACATGTTTTGAAAGAGAGAGTAGCTGTCCATTGGGACAACTACCCTTTATAATTTGAAAACATCAAGTGAAGACCTTCTAGGCTATAATTTTACCAGGTATTCTGGGATTGATGTGAAAATTTCTAGTGGAAGAGCTTAGTGTAGATGGTTGCAGTAGCCCCTTCTCACCTCTGACTGTCACAGAATGGGAGAATAACTTCTACTTCACCTTTTTGCAGTCACTATGTCTTTGAGCCCAAAGGAACTTTGATCTGTTTAAATAAGAAAATGACTAAATATTATTATTAAAATATAACTTATTTATTATTTTCACATTCTGTGTTTTCAGAGCTCTAATAATGCTTTGCAACAGTATGTTTTATAGCTCTCCTGCATTAAACAGAAATTAAAATCATGGCTTGAGTTCATTAACATGACCATTTGCCTCAAAGCTTAGTCAGGGTTGCCAGAGTCTCCCTCTGCTATTATTCCATGATAGTCAACTCCCTGACCTCGTGTCCCTGTCTCCTGCACTGTCTGCAGAGCAAGCTGCCAGATTAATTCCATACGATGAGAAATTAATCAGTACTATTGATCTGCAGTCTTCCTTAGATGAGACTTCCAGAGTGCTCTTAGTCTTGTGCTCTTTTCTACTATTTATCTTAGAAAAACATTGAAAGGTTTTCTATGTTTCTCGGTGCAATTAGCTACTGTGCATTTCAGGGCTGTGAGGATGTTAGTGTGTTTAGGAGGGTGTGCAAATATTAAATACACAGTTTGCAAAGCCAGCAAGACCCACAGGTTTTCCCTTTCTTTCTTAAGGGATATGTGTGTTAGTTTCAGTAAGGAAAGCTATTTAAAGTAAAGAAACTAGCTGAAGGTCTTGTTTAATTGATCCTCTGTGAAGATGTCTTCATGTTCACAGGACACCTTTACTTTACATTTAATAAGGTTTCATTATACTTTCCTCTTCCTTCAATTTCTCTGGATTTTCTACCCTGCAAGCCCTCCTGGGCAGGTTATTCCTTGTATATCTCACTGAAACTGAGCCCTGGGTGTGTTTGGACACACATCAGTAAGTGGTCACCTCCATCAGGACTCCTGAAAGCTGAGTTTTCTGGATGTGAACTAAATGTGGTGGTTTTTTCTATAATGAATGATCTGTCTTTGCATGTCTTTGAGCTCCCTCAGCTCTGTCTGTTTGTTCTGTGCTCCTTCAGGGATTGAGCACAGCAGCAGGTGGACAGTCTGGGCTCCAGGTCTGGAGGGATTACCCCGGACAGGATTTCCACCTGCAGTTCTGGAAAATGAGTGTGAGAACAATTAGGAGTGAGCACAGTGTAACAGAACAGTCCTGTCTTCCTTATCACCCTTTCAGGCGCAGTGAAAACAGTAGATGGGTAGGAAGAGACTACCCCAAATCAGCATAAAACTCCCACCAAAAGCTTTATGAAATAACTGGTGGATGGATGGATGGATGGTTTTGTATTATGGTGTGGATGGATGGATGGATGGATGGATGGATGGATGGATGGATGGATGGATGGATGGATTTCAAGCTCCCTACCAGGCAAATCTTCAGACCCATCCCTCTGGTTATTTCATAAAGCAGTGCTCTGGTGTCCCATTCCCAGCTGATCATTTCCCCACCTTCTCTTTCCTCCAGGTGCTCTCGATCTGCCCCAAGGACATGAGAGCAGACATCTGTGTGCACCTGAACCGCAAGGTGTTCAACGAGCACCCAGCGTTCCGGCTGGCCAGCGACGGCTGCCTGCGAGCTCTGGCTGTGGAATTCCAGACCATCCATTGTGCCCCAGGGGATCTCATCTACCACGCTGGGGAGAGCGTGGATGCTCTTTGCTTTGTGGTCTCAGGCTCCTTGGAAGTCATCCAGGACGATGAGGTGGTGGCTATTTTAGGTACTGTGATCTCTGCTGAAACTCTCGTGGTTTGTGTGTTGTGTGTTTGTATTTTCCTTTTGCTGAGGTTTGAATATTAACTGTTTGAATATTGAATATTAACTAGTCTTGCCTAACATCAGCAGGGACTATGGGAGGCTAGCAATTGTCATAAGATGGAGATGCTCTGTCTCCAGAGATCCTGCTCCAGAAGCAAATCCTTCATCTTTTGTGCCATTGGGAATGCTCTTTCTGCCCAGTATGGCTCACTGGTCACAGCCACAGTGCCCCTGTGCAGGAAAGAATGGCATCTGTGTGCTTGACATCTTTTAAACAGCCTGCTGGAGGAAATGCACATTGTTCTATGTTGCTCCCTCAGGAGGATTTCCACATTAACCTTCTCCCTGGGATTTTGATTTGTCTGTGTTCTAGCCTAGAATAACACCTGCAAACAGCCTCTGCAAGGAAGCAAAGTTTTTGCTTGTAGTGAGCTGGCTTTACAGGAAAGAGAGAGTCTGATCTGACTTTGCAAAGGGATGGGGTTACACCACATATCAAACCACAGCCATGGCAAGTCTGAGTGATGGGGGAGCTCCTGGTTAATCACCCTGTCACCCCACTCTGCTGTCTGGTTTGCCAGCAGCACGAGAGAAAGAGCCCAGTGCTGACTCTCAATAGCTTGTATGGGACTGGGAAAGGTGTGGCAGATTTTGGGACTGAGTGGTCAGCACCAGAGTGGAGGCAGGAATCCTCCCCAGAGGCAGAATTGTGTAGAGGAAAAACGGGTGGCTCTGCAGAAAAACTCTCAAATACCTGCCTTGCCTCTTCAAAATAGACCCATGTGTTGTAGAACTCGTCACCTGGTGAATATTTGCCTTCTCTTAAGCTGGAGCTGTGACTCCCTGAGGGAAAATCCCATGGATTCCTGCTCCTAGGGGACCTCACACCCCATGGAAGCTCTGTGCCACTTCCTCCCTGTAAGGGTGGCTCCAGAGGTGTCCTGACATGTTTCCCTAAAAATGTGTGTGTGTTTGGGGCTGGGGTGGATTGGGCAGTGTGTGGATGGGGCTGTGTGGGAACAGCTGCCCCAGAGCATCACTTGGATTCTCTCAGCTGGAGGATGAGCTCAGGAAAATGCACATCCATGCTCTTTGGAAATCCCTGCTGTGCCTTTCTGTATTCTAGTATACATAAAGGTTTTGAAAAAGAGAAATTTAATGTAAGAATGAATCTGTTTCCATATTCAGTTGTGAAGTCATTATGATGAAAGCTTCTAAATCAACAATTTCCATAGGAAATTATTCTTTGTATTCCAGCTTGCTGGACCATTTTATTTTTATAATTTATCTCTGTGATGATATCTTATATTTGCTTACAGTTATTTAAAAAACAAAAGGCTTAAGAGGAAGTAGCAGTATTTAAACAAATAAACGGTTTTTACAATGAAAACATTAAATATGTAATTTACTGAACTAAGAGCTATCACTAAATGTATTACATGCAAAAGTTGATTTCATTTATTAATGAATATTGTGTATTTGGGATGACATGCCAGTAAGAACTTCTTGTTTCTATCTTGTAGATGTAATAAATCCAGCATTTACGTTAATCCCCATTTGACCAGAGAGACTTTTAACCATATCTGGTTAAAGTGAATTACCTTTAATTACCAAAAGTGCCTTCAATTCTCCCATGACTCAGAGCTATGTTCATCATGTACTACAGGGATTGGCAGAACGTGTAAATGTAACTTAAAGCAAGATAAACTGCTTCCTCTACTCCTAGAACACACTGAAGAGCTTTTTCATGCTCTGACAGATTATTTAGCAGAATAGTGAACTGAGTAATTATGCGATGTTGTGTCCTAAAATTTCACTTGTGGAAGAAAATCTCTCCCAGATGTAGTTGCAAAAGACATTTATAGTGGCAACTGTGGCACCTGAAACAGCAACTGCAGATCAGACAGAGAAAAACATAATTTTTATTGATCTGTTCTGCCTTGAGAAGTTCAAGCACAAGGAATGTGAATCTGCCTAAGGGGGAGACCAGGTTTAAAAAAACAAACTAATGGGAAAACCTCAATACCTGCTTTGAATGCCCCAAGCATCTTCTGCCACACTGGTTTTCCCAGGGAAATTCAACTTGCAGAATTGTACTGCCAGTCTGTTCATCTTCTCCATCCCCCAGCAGTGACCTAGAGTGGAAACCTAGAGGAAATGTGATAAGTATCCTTTGGAAACTTGTACTCATTAATTTCCTCAATGAGAGCAGCAATGAACAGTACGTGCTGTCTGCAGCCTCTGCTCCTTGCAGAGGAAATAATGGTGAAGTGTGGTTTAATACTGTAGTGTGTTATTTGCCTTGCTTAAAGAGAGAGAGAGAGAGAGAGAGAGAGAGAGAAGGGGTGTTTTTTATTTTTTAACCCTGCTCACCTGCAGATGGATGGTTTGATGTATTTTTAAATGTGGAATAGCCTAGAAAAGTGAGTCAGGTAGGGACATCAAAACAGGTTAAGAACCTCCATCTCCCATCCCTTAGATTCATGCTTCTCTCCAAAGTGCAGAACTTCATCCTCCCTCAGGTCCTGGCATGAATCACTCCATGATCTTCCTCCTTTTTCCCTCTGTCCATCTCCTCTTATCATGTTCCCTTCCCTCACAGCCACAGTGGGTTGGCACATCCAGCCTCCCTGCCTGCAGAAACAGTGTCCTCAGGAGACTTGGCATCTCATCCAGGTGCTTTTCTTTGTTTTCCACCTTCATGGAACAGCCTTCCCTTCATTCAGCAGCACTTTTCCTGCCCCAACAGCCCCAACTTCAGTGTTTCTTGTGCTTGAAATCAGGTGGAACCTGGTGATGGACAGGGCAACTTGCAGCACTGTGACATTTTGTTCCCCTGGTTTGATTTTGCTCTTGTTTGTGGATAATTAAATACCCAGCCGCTGCAGTAATCAGCATTACAGAAACACCAACAGTAAGAGAATGACTCCACTTGCAGACCCACAGTTTTTAGGACTCATTAATGGAGATATCCAGGTGCCCTGGGACGTTGCCCTCATTACTTACCTCCCCTTCTCGAGGTGAGGGTCCCACCTTTTGCAGGTTGTGGCTGTAGCAGGGAGCACACCACGTGCAGAGCTGGGGTGCTGCTGCACTGGGGAAAAGGAGACACAGTCATTTTAACATAACTCATCTGTAGTTGCTGGGAGAATGGAGAAGGGCAAACAGTCTTGTTTCTAATTATCAAAACTTTCCCAGCAAGTGAGGTGACCCTGAGAAGACACATCAGTAATTTTCCACCGTCTCAAGCAGGAGTAAACAATTTAACTGCCACTGCTCTGCACAGGGAGGTGTTATCAGCAAAGGAGCTCAGGAAGGACCAGGGGTTTGGAGTCCCCAGGCTAACGAAAAGAGGCTCCAGGTACCAGAGGGCACCTCATAATTTACCCTGCTGCAATTAACCTGAATTTGCTCCTGATGAGGAGTTACACATCGGTGGCAATGCCAACCAAGTGGCTCTGGAAGTTGCTTTCCAGCTCCTGCTATTTGCACAGCTGGCTGTGTAAGTTGTGCAGTAACTTAAACTGGACATATTGATTAACAAGGTTTAAAGAAGTCATTTTTTTTTCAGCAGAAAAATAATGGCCCACTGCGTTCAGATGTTGATTGCAGGAATTGATCAAAAATACTGCTCAAGCTGCATAGTGATAAAAATATATTGAGCAGTGAAATCCTGGTGTGGGTTGCTGCTGAGTGAACTCAGTTTTGATAGTCAAGCCAGAAGGAATATAGATTTAATAATTCATGTTTCAGCCACACTTAGGGTACTGATCCCATAGTATTCAATTATTTGGCTTTATGTGTTGCATGTTAATTCTCAGCATGTTCTGCATATAATTCCAGAGCAACCTGTTGTTTATTGTTATTAGACAAGCCAGACCTTATTAAAGGTCTGCTTCATTAATTATTTCCAAATGGTTATCTGGGAAGGGGATATGATGCAGTGTCAGAGGAATAGAGGGAAGTGTCTTCTGGAGTTTGTTACAGCAGCTGAAAATAGGGACGAGCCTTTTTCTGCTCTTAATGCTACTTATGTTTGGAGGTCAAAAGACTGAGTCTCCCACCAGATCACACAGAGGGGAGTTCTTTAGACAAAGAGCAGGCAGCAGCTCCCATTTGGGTGAGCAGTAGGCCCAGGAGCTCCATAGCTCTCATCCGTGGGCATTATTGGGATCCATGCATCAACACTTCGAATTTCCATGCCTAGGCAGCCAGGCATGTGCTTTGTGCAGGACAAGACTGACTGTGTGTGATGCACTTTGTGACATGAAAAACTGTTAGTCCACTTCCAGTTCAGAGTATTAGTGGCTAATTCCATGATTTTAATTAGTTCAGTTGCAGCTTGGGTTTCTTCTCAACTGGAATGAAGGCAGCAGAATTGGCCCCTGTGTCAAATCAGCTCTTGTTAATTTATAGTGAACTTTTTTGTTGTTTTCCATGTGAAGTCGACCAAGGCAGACTAATTGTGATCATTTCCCCAGGTTAGTAACATGCACCTGGTAGCAATTTACAGAACAGGCTGTGTCCTATTTCATCTATAGGAAAAGTCCCCTATGTTCCAGTGAGTTAAAGCACTAAATTAACTAAGAGGAAAATGATTCATAGAGGAAAGGCTTGGGTTTCTTCAGCTAGCAGAACTGAAATAATTAACGTGATTCAGGCTGGGTTTTAAGTGCTGAATCTCAAAGTATTTTGCAAAATACTTGAAGGGTTACTGGTCTGAGAACAAGTGTGACGTGCTGTTCTGCACTCTGCAGTACCATGCAAGATTTAGTCCTACTGATGCTTGTTCAAAAGTGTCATTAGTTCTTAATGACAAACTTACTGAATTTTTCATATTATTTTGTAAATGTAATGTATTTTTGTATCTCTCTCTGCATGATGGTTAATTATGATAGGAAACACCAATCTTAATTTAGTGCCAGCTAGTGTGTTACAGATTTGATCCACAGCCTCCAGAGTCAGAAGGATTCTTTTCACTGAATTGATATGTTTTTGAATTAGACCTAAATGCTTCACTGCCAAACTTGAAAGTCTTGCCAGCACAAGAAAAGGAAAATTATTTTAAAATCATGTGATACAGTTCTTTTAAATCAGACTAACAGTTTGAGGCAATCTGATTTGCCTTACAAGTTTTCAAGGTAGTAGGAATGGTCATGCTTTCAGGTTTATTTCCTCAGGAAGGATAGAAACCTATTTCTGTATAAAATCAAAATGGAAATATCCTGTCTCCAGGTGCTGGGGCTTCTAGAAAGATATGAGGCACTATGATACTTGCACTAAAAATGAGAGAGATAAGGAGAGAAATCTTTCTGGACCTGGGGCCCTGCTTGCAGCAGCCCTGAATGCTGGAAGAAAGGTCACTTCCTTTGTGTTTCCAGGTGCAGATGGGCAAGGCTGCTCTGTGTTAAATAATGCCAAGTACCTTTGCCAGCATGGACTTGGATTTTGGCACAGTCTCTTTCATTGCTGCTTTACTGACTGTGTTGACAATGCTTCAGAGGCTGGAAATCCTGTTTTCTCCCATCGTTCTGCCCTTTCACATGCAGTTCTATAGAGGTGGATTTCTGTGCTGCTCAGTGATCAGCTCTGATCTCATTTTCAAGGAACTTCTGGCTGTTTTCTCTCTGTGATTCAGTTTTACTGATTCTGCAGCAACATCAGCCTTTGCTTTTCATGAGCAACATAAGATTTGAGTGCATCATGATGGAAAGCAAACATCATTCATCATGTCTGCCTCTTGCTGGTGTGACTGATGAGCCTTTGGAGATATTTTTTAATGGTTAAGGGTAGCTGGTTTATTAGCTGAGACTGCACAGAAAAACACCTCCTTAAGAAGTCTTGGTCCCCTTTATGTATTTTTACCCAGTGCTATTTCCCACCAATAATTTATTCTTTAACTGCCAGCCAAAACTTTCTTCCAAAGGATCCATCAAGCTCTTATGTCTGTTAGGATATTTATTAGCTCAGTTTCTGTCCCCATTTGAAGAAGGATAAATTTTGTCTTTACATAAATACACATGTGTGTTCTGGGATGCTGTTTAAAAAGAGTGTTTCTGAGTTCAAGCACTTTTTCATTCCACCTGCAAGCTCCTGGGGGGTTCCATAAAGCCCTTAAGAACTTTTTCTGCCTGAAAGGTCCAGGCATGAGCTGCTGTCTGACAAATTGGCAGGTCAGTCCATGGTGTAAGGCTGCAGAGAACATCTGTCCCCCCAAATCTGTCTGGGAGGGTTATCAGATATAGAAGACAGAATAGTGCATAGAAATATCCTGACCTACTATACATCTACATACCATATGATTGCCCCTAAATATATTTATGTGGATATGCATGAATATATATGTATATTTTATGTACAGGCATACATACATACATAGTACTCTGTATTTAGAATGATAGCAGTGTAGCTATTTCAGCAAAAATTATGCTTGCCACCAACACCCTTCACATTTCCTCTTGTTGTCCATGCTCCTTTCAGTTGAAAAATCTGAATTTTTATCATCTTAGAGGTCTTTTCCAACCCAAAGATTCCATAATTCTATAGATGTGGCATTTAGGGGCATTTTTAGTGTGGATTTGGCATTGCTGGGTTAATGATTGGACTTGATGATCTTGGAGGTCTTTTCCAACCCAAAGGATTTCATGATTCTGTGATGTGTAAAATGTATGCAAGTAGTTCCCACTCCAATTTCCAGCATTTCTTTTTCCAGCAGTGCTTCAGGCACTGTGAGAACAGGAGCAGGAGGATTTCCTAGATCTTCACCTCCGTTCAGGAGAGGCATTAAGACTGCACAGGTCTCAGGACAGGGCAGATTTAGGAGGTAACACCCAAAAGCCTCAATAAATCTCTAGAGAGAAGCTTTGGAAATTATTCAGGCTGCCTCAGCACTTCTGCATTCCCAGCCCCAGCAGCACTTTCCCTGGAGCTCTGAACATCCCCTGCAAGTGAAAAATACTTGTATTTGTCTCTGAGTAGCTGTGCCAGACCTACCCAGTTAAATTCTCTGTTTTGCAACTCTGAAAATTCCATTTTTGTTGAGTTGCAATGTGTAAATTAACCTCAGAACCATAGAAAGGTTGGAGATGCCTTCCACCAGGCAAGGTTTCTTAAAGCCCCATCCAGCCTGGCCCTGAACATTTAGGTTTGGGGCATCCACAGCTTCTCTGAGCATCCTGTTCAGTGCCTCACCACCCACTGAGTAAAGAATTTTTTCCTAACTTCTGATCTTGTCCCGAGTGAATAATTACCTCTCTCTGCACAGTGAACTACAGTTAATAGGGATAAAGTATAGTGCATTAATCTCTGTATTTATGAAAAAAGATGCCTTGTTTTGGGGAATCTGGTAGGTTTTGTTTTCATTCTGTACATTCCTTAGCACATTTATAACCAGCAAATAAGCTCAGAAGTGTGTGTGGGAAATGTCAAATTTGAGAACTCTTAAAGGCTTCCAAGATTTCCTACTTTCTGAGGAGTATAAACCACAGTGTAAGAAGAGTTTAGAGTCTCACCCTTCAAATCAGTGAGAGATGGCTCATGGAAGAGTGAATAAGTTCAGTTGATTGTGTCCCAGCCTTTCTGAGGGAGCCAGGGCAATTCCCTGCCACACTGAAGTGACAGAGAGATCTCCTCAGGTTTATGAATATTGGTTTCATTCATCCATGGTTTGTGCAGAGATTCTGTAACACACCATTGTGCAGAGTTTTGAGGTGATCATCCACTGCTTTCAACCTCTTGGTTAAATTAACTGCACATTAGCTTAAATTTGGAAAGGGGACATGTGGTTTGCTCACATTTCAGTGGTAAAACCACTGTGTTTTAACTGCACTCTGCACTGAAAGCAGGACTCAGTTCTGTCCTGTGTCCACCTCAGAGAGCAAATCCATTAAGCAATTTTGTGCATTTCAGAAATGGTCTGTTTTCTATAAATTATGTAACTGCTGAGTATGTCTGTAAACTGGGTTTTGAACTCTGAGTAGAGACAAGGACAATTAACTGCAAAAGGTAATTTCAAAACAGTACACTGGATAAATTATAATGTTGCTAGAAAATGCTCTGTATTAAGGGAAACATTTTAAAGCACCTTGTTTTATATATTATACCAGCTGTGTTATGTATTGTAGTTAATTTTAATTACATAAAAATATGTAGAATTAAAAGCAGCTCAATGAGATGCAGTTATAACCTTTCTAAGGGTTGATTCTGTTATAGAGACATTTGTTAGGAAATAAAAACAGAGAAGGGAAGATGAGGACTTGCACATTTTATTTCACTCTGCCTGAGAAATGTTAGGTATGTTTTACTGGATACAATTCCTAGAGCAGAAATGGAAATAGAGAAATAGAGCCTCTGACCTCCAAAAGTAATAAGGTTGGATAAATTACCCCTCTGGTCTGTGTTCCCAAAATAGAGTTGAGCAAAATGTTACAAGTTCTTATAAGAGGAAATATGAAAATATATTACCTTTTTAATGTCAAAACTATAACATCCCTAACCTTCACCAAGGAGCTGCTTGAGGTACCTGAAATCAATAGCCACGGACTGATTTTAGTTCCCTTTTAATAACTGCTAAAATAAAGAGCTGGGATATCTCTGGGGGTCTGAAACAAAACATACCCTTTGTAGCACAGTTTCTGCTTCAGGATTTGAGGTGTCAGCCACAAACCACACCCTGTGGCCCTTGCCCAGCCCATGGCCAGGCAGCAAGAGGCAACTTCTGACTGTTGATTGTGCTTTTTGTCACTGCCACTGCTCACAACAACCAGTGGGTCCAAACCCCAAAGCATATCTCCAGTCTGCACCCATGCTGGGGCTCTGGTTGGGTCAGAAGTGTGATTTTGAATCTGGGCTCCTCATCTTCTTGTCCTGCTTTGATGTCTAGCACAGTGTGGGGAGGTGTGGAATCTTTGCAGAGGAAAGGAAACAGGGCAATGTCAGAGCACTTCCAGCCCCTGGAGCTCTTCTGTCTGGGGGATTGGGCTAGAACTAGTCCAAAGTCCTCAATCAGTTATTCTGCTACACTGCCTGCCAATGCAGAAGTAGCCTTCAGGTGTCATTTTCCCCTCTGGTTGAAGGTATTTATACATGCAGGTGTCTAAGGTGTCCAACCCTCTCTTACTCAGCAAACATTGAACTACAGACTTAAGCCTAAGCCTCTGCTTAAAGGGATGAATTTGGGTTTACAACTATACTTCTGGATGGGTTTAAGATTTAGAGGTGGTTATTTAAAGATTAAAAGTCACAGTGAGGTTTTTGTTGGGTTTTCCAGGAGTGTTGCCACTGACACTGAATTAAAAATGTTAAAACATCCTTTAAAATGTGGTCCTTGGGCTGTGGGGGCTGCACCTCACTGTAGAGCCATGAGGGTGAAGGAACCTTGATATCAGAGGGTTTCTGTAAGAACAGGACTCCTAAATCACCTGGGAACAGACTCCTGAAATATTCAATCATCTGAACATTAGTTAAGTACTCATTATTTTTGTTAGCCTTTGAAAAATCCATTGCTTGTACCTTCAGCTACAATGAGATCTTTACAATTTGGCTCTTGTGCTTGGTGACACTTCACAGAGCAATCTAGAAATACCTTAAAAAACCTGGGGCTACTGCTAAGGGTGCTAGTACCTCATCTACCTTTAATACTTTTACCCTTGTTAATTTTTGCAGCTGGGAGCTCATTTTGGGCTAATTGGAAGCAGAAGACAGGTTGTGAGGAAATCACCTGTGTGCCAAACAGCTCTGATAAGCATTACCTCTTAACACAGGTAAACAGACAAACCTGTACTGCTGTTTTTCAGGTAAAGGTGACGTGTTTGGTGACATCTTCTGGAAGGAAACCAGCCTGGCCCATGCCTGTGCCAATGTCAGGGCTCTGACCTACTGCGATTTGCATATAATTAAGAGAGAAGCTTTGCTCAAAGTGTTGGACTTCTACACGGCTTTTGCAAACTCCTTCTCGAGGAACCTCACGCTCACCTGCAATCTGAGGAAGAGGGTAAGGCACAGCTCTTGTTTTGCCCTGTCTCTCACCAGGAGGCTGTGCACTCCTGCAGATGCTTGCAGTGTTTCCTCCTGATGTTTTCAGGTCATCAGATCGAGTGGCCTTTCTGTAAATGCTGCCACTGTTTGTAATGATGGCTCAATGAAAGTTACCTGTAGATTTGCAGCTCTGGAGAGCAGTCCTAGCAGGATGACATATGAATTGCATTTCTTTTCCTTTTCCTCACAGTTGCTGGTTTTCATTTTGTTGGGCTTTTTTAGTCCTCATTGCATAAATGTATAAAGTTATATTTTATAGAATCCAGATTCTGGATTCCTCAAAGGTGAAATCTCCAAGGTACAGTGCAGATGACAAGTCTGATGGATCTCCATGGCATAGACCAGCTAAGAGAAATTTATTGATGTTAAATAAATAAAATAACACTCATCAAAGGTACTGTATTAATACCTGCTTCTTGCAGTTGCATAGTCTAGAATTTTAATATGGCAAGGTTAATAAAGCTTGGTAGTGATTTTACATTCACAGCTCACTTCTTAAACCCTCCTGCTCATTTTATAATCAATCAGCTATGCTCACTATCCATTAGTTCTTTCAAAGAACACTCCATCTAAAAATTAATTAGCTATAAAGACATATCTTGAAAACAGGTTAAGGGATCCTTTAATTCACATTGCGGCTGCAAAATTTCATCTTTATGATTTTTTTTTACGATTGATGAGGGTTATATAAATTTCATTTGCATAGAGAAATCTCATAACAATGATTTATAGATTACTGAGCATTAACTGTGATCCTCTAGCTGCTGAAACACGTTTTTCTGCAGCTGTACCTTGAGCATCTCACCTGATAATGTACCAAGGCTGGCACAAGACAATTTCAGCCTCTGCAGTAACAGGAGTTCATCACAACTAGAATTTTACTTTTTTAAGTCTGGTTTCTCTCTAACTACTGGAGCATCATACAAATGCTGCCTTCAGAGGAGGTTTCATTTTTTTAGTGCATCCCTTGTGCTCATTAATACCCCAAGTAAGGCACAAGATACCCATGGCAAGAAGCAGATGCAATGGGATTACAGAGCCCCTCTGTCTGTGCTGGAGCCTGAAGGAGCTGAGTTATAATCAGGTTTGGTTCCAGCTTGTCAGCTTACCTCTGACTGGGAGGTTGTTAACTCCACTTCAGACCTGAAGGAGGGCTTTGAGGCTTGAAAGCTGGTTTGGGGTTTCTAGCTTATCACTTCTCTGTTGATAAGAAATGCTCCAAGCCTCGAGTTCAGCATTCCCCCCTCACCACCTCAGCAGCCACAGCCCTGCAATGACAACACTGCTCAGGCATTGCTGATGGTGATTTCATGGGACAGGATAATGCCACGTACATTGTACCAAAATGTATTCTTTCCTTCTTCAAACCGTGAACCTGTCACTCCAGCTGGCTCCCTGAGAAAAACACAGACATGTCTTTTCCTGACAGGGGAGTGTGCTGGAGTTCAGCACTGTAGCCCAGGATGCATATGAGTTGTCGTGGATTTTCTTCTCTCTCACGTACCTTTCTTTAAGGAAAATTAGTTTCCCTGCAGGGCTTTGTCATGAGGAATCACCCAGGTGGAAGAATTCATGGAACTCAAGTTCCCAGCAGAGCCCTTTAGCTCAGTGTCAGGTACATGGACCTTGCCATGGGGGCAGTGACTCCAAGTGAGAAGGGAATAGCATTCCTAAAGAATTGTTGGATTTTGCTGAAGGAAAGGAAATGCTGGCTGGGGGAATGTGTGGGCAGTATGTGAGAGCAGATGAAGAGCCAAGGAAAGGTTGTGAGGATGTGGGACGTGCAGAGAGGAGTTCATTTCATTAAAGTTGGGTGGTGATGTCCGAGGAAGTGACCAATCACCTTGATAGCCCATGAGGAATGGTTCCTCTAGGAGGAAATCATCTTGCCCCTCTCCAGTGCCTAGTATGGGATTGGAAAACAATCCCCTTTTGATTTTCACAGTCTCCATGATCACTAACTTTTAAATACTTCAGGTGCATCAGATGAACTCCACCTCTCTCCAGCAGTTTCAGTCAATAACTATTTTGGAAGCAGCCTGGCTTTGCAGTCAGATGTGCTGAGCCAGAGCCTGCTCTGCAGAAATCCTGTGTTTTGTTCCTGGGCACAAAATAGATCATGCTACATTCGACACCAGGGACACAATCTAAGCCCTGTTACATGAAGTTATTCAGGGGATTGTTTCAAACCTCCTCTCTGCTGGGAGGATACTCAATTCCCTGTTGGGAATCACGGAAGCGTTTGGCTGTGAGTTCATCCCTGAGGAAAATCGGTGCCATCCAGGACAGCTCCATCAGGTGAGCAGAAAGCAATTGCTCAGGCAGTGAGGCTGGGCTGACAGCTGCACTGTGCTGCAGCAGCTTGTGCTGGCGTCATGTAATCTAAATGGAAGGAAAAATCATTGTCTCCTTTAATTGATTTCAATAGAAATATATACTTAGTGCTTTTTCTACGTAGTCATCACTCACAGGGTTTGACATTTAATTGTAACATAAATACACTCCTTGGGGGTTTGTGCATGAGAAGATGGCTGTTCTCACTGTCAGAAATGTATAGGCAGAAGAGTTCTTGCAGTAGCTCTGCTCTGTGAAACACACATCCATGGATTTGGGTGCACACACAACCTGTTTGTGCTGCCCTGTCCCTCAGCCAGCACTTTGATATGGTCCACAGACTGCAAAGCATTTAGACGTTCAAAAGGCTAATAAATTAATAATAGTACTGAGCACAAAAGGTTATTTCCACATGACAGGGAAGCGAAAGTCTTGTTGAAGTGGGAAAATAATGTTTTCTCACTCCCAAATAGCATTTAGAGCCTGGCATGTTGAATGACCTCCTTAAGGCATCTGCTCAGCAAAAGTATTGCAGCATATCATGTTTCGTGCTCTGAAATCTTTACTGCATGCTTAACATCACTAATGCACACTCCAAGGCAGAACCAGGACTTTGAACTTTTTTTTTCCCTTTTTTTTTTTTTTTTTTTTTTTTTTAACAAGGAAAATAATTATTCTGGAAAGATATTCTTTAAAATCACAATGAGATTACGTAGCTGCGTCTGAGGACTGAGTAATAAAGCAGGGTTCGGGATGAGTCTTCAAAGAGTTAATTACTGCCTTCTGATGCTGGAAGAGAATATTAATAATATCTAATTCATTAAGTGCCTCTCAGGATTTCACACAGCTGGAGGGGGGCCTCTTGGCAAGCTTGAGCCATGGAGCTTGGCCTGAGGAGGGGAGTCAGGACTGATTTTTAGGAGGCTCTGTGGCATCCCATCCTTACAGGGCAGCGAGCAGAAAAGGTGCAAATCTTGGGTCAAAAGGAACAACAAAAAGGTTGAGACGTTTCATCAGTAAATTACACACTTGGCGTGAGAATTTTTATAAGTTAGTCCCTAATCTCGTCATATAAGCACACAGCTGTCGGTTTTGGATAAAGGAGTGAGTGAGTTTGAATAAAGGGAAGAGAGAAAGAGTGAGAGGAAGGAAGGCGGGCAAAAGATGAAGGAAGAAGAGAGATCGCCAGTCCTGGCTGCAGCTGGGGTGTCCAGGGCTGTGGGGTGCACACATGGCCAGGCTTTGGGGGCTGCCTCTTCATATATAGGTTTTCCCCATCCTGGAGATAAAAATTCTTGTTTTCTATGCAAGTCAGTTATCGTGTACAATCAGTTCTTCCAGACCTTCCTGGAATTAGGTTGGAGGGCTTTGAGGGTCTTGGGTGCTCTTGATCCCCTGCCATGCTCCATGCCCACTTCTTGACCTCATTCCTGCATTTGTGTTTATCTCCAGGAGCCAGAACAAGGATGTTTGTCCGGGAAAAGTGCTGCCCTACCTCCATATGCCCTCTGCTCCAGCCATATTCTATTTTTTTTTTTTTTTTTTTACCTTTTCTCATCATTGCTTCCATTTGCACCAGCTAATGTACCACCTCCACTGAACTGTGAGCCCAACAGAGCCTGTGTGAGTGCAGGAAAAATCCAGCTGAAATCTTTTCCCTCCTGAAATCACAGCTAAAATTCTCCTGTGCTTCAGCACAGCAAAGATTTCACCCACAGCTTTTAAAGCACACAGTCACATCCTGCTGTTTTCCACCATGGGCAGAATGAGCTGTGTTCAAGGAATGAGTCAGGAGCAGCCAGGGAAGAGGACAATTGCTCCTCTCTGACCTCTGGTGCATTTGCTCCTGGAAGGTGTGCTGAGAGTGAGCCAAGGAGATGTGGGGAGAAAGGAGTGCCTTTAAGGCAGTGAAATCCCATTTGGGGAGGCTCAGCTCTTTTCCCTGTGAAGCTCTTAAAGCCAGGGACAACACTGCAAGCAGCTGATGTTATCTAATTCCTCCAGCACACTGAATCTCTGGGGCTTTTTAGCGGGTGAGGCCATCAGACTGTGTTAACACACACGTCCTATTTTCCTTTTTTCCTTCAGATTAGAATAATGTCTTTTTAAATTGCCTTCCTCCTCTAGGTTGAGGTTTTAATGCATTGCATGTGGTTTCTTGACTGAATCACTCATCATTTCTGTGTCACGTGGTTCTTAGGAAAGCTTTATTTTAAGTTGAATTCTGCATTCACGTGTCCTAAAAGTGAAGGTTGTCCCAAGGTTCATTCCTTATCCCTATTTTTATTTTCAAGACCCTCCCAATGGTGAGCTTTATTAATGAGTGTCCTGATGCAGCAGCCATGCCAGAGGCAGAGAGCATCTCTTGGTGTATCAGCCCTTGCCCTGAAGGTCACCTGTGTTCTGGTGACCCTGGGGACTTTCACGGGTTTGGAGCTCTGAATTAAGCCATTCACAATTGCAGGAGCTTAGTTCAGAGCTGTTTGCACTTCACCAGCTGGTGCTCACACTCAGTCGTGGGGAGTGACTTTGTCACAAGGAAAGAGGTCAGAGCATCATCCTTGTCTCAGGCCTTTCCTCTCCCTCTCTGGTCTTTAGTTGTCTGGGCTTTTTCTTCTTTTATATGAATGTGTTGTCCCAGAAAATTAAGTCATATAGCTGTAGTTTAGTGGCTCCTCAGCATGATTACAGAGCAAGTAAGTTATACCCTCAAAAATCAATTTGATTTTATTTTGTTGACATCTTAGCAGACTTTGCAGCTGCCATTATGCTTGAAAAGACTTTCACTTTGGACAATTTTTAAAGATTTTTATTGTTTAGCTTTATTGCATTCACAGCTCTCTCCAGATATGTTAATATTCAATTGCAGTGTCTTCTAAAGGACTGTTTTGCTGATTTATATCTCATGCCACCTCTGACGGTGTGTAGACTTGTATGTTGAAAGTGCTTGGGTGAGAAGAGCTCACTCCAAGCCTTCAAACAAAGTGACCTTGTCCAAATGGCTGATTGGTGGTCCTGAGCTGGAAATTTCTTGAGAAACTGCTCAGGAATCCAGGCCAAACCCCTGTGAGGAGTTTATCAGCACAGATAATGGAGCAATTCCTTGTATTTGTGGCTGTGTGGTTACAGACAGCCCAATCCAGGCCATCCTCCACCTTCTGCCACTGAGAGCCCCATGGATCCTTCCAAGTGGGAATTACAGATCTGAGGCCAGAGTTTGTTCTGCAGCTCTTCCTTCCCATCTCCTGCTCCCCTCAGCAATTTTTTGTGTCTTTGCCCCTCTTCAGGGACACAGGGATTTGACTTTGAGGCATTCAAAGCAAGGAAGTGAGTCCTTGGAGGACTGTGTGTGACTTTGCTAGGTAGAAGAGCAGCATGAAAATTGAAAGGGAGAGCTGCAGCAGCTTTGAGTTCAGCCCCTGCCAGACCGTGTGGGACAGCTGTGGGAGCAGAGTGAGCACTGCAGGAGCTGGCATGGGCTTGCTGTGTCCCTTTTGTAGCTCTGAGCTGGACTCTTCTCTGTGCCTCACTCCTTTCCCTCTCCTTTCTGCCCCCTCATCATCTCCTGCACACTCACCTCCTCTGGGCTCTCTCCAGGTCACAGTGACTGTGAGAAATGAGGTGCAATTGCACCTCTGAACTCCTCCCTGCAGGCTCAGAGGGGCTCAGTGGCTTTCTCTCGTTTGGCTGAGTGAGAGGAGTTGGGGATGAGTGTGAAATCTCCTCAGTGCATCCAGGGCAACAGAGCTGGTGAGGGGGATGGAAGGAGTGGTCTGTGAGGAGCAGCTGAGCACTTTGGCCTTGTCTGGTTTGGAGAAGAGGAGGCTGAGGGCTGACCTCATTCTCTCTGAAGCTTCTTGAGGAGGGGAAGTGCAGAGAGAGAAGTGCTGATCTCTTCTCCCTGGGATCCAGGGACAGGACGTGTGGGAATGGTTCACAGCTGCTCCAGGGAGGGTTTACTCTGGGCGTTAGGAAGCATTTTGTTAATGAGAGGGTGGTCAGACACTGGGAGAGGCTTCCTAGAGAGATGGTTGATGCCCACAGCCCGTCAGTGTTTAAGAGGCATTTGGACATTAAGGGCATTGGCCTTTAAGAGGCCCTTAAGATCATGCTGTAGCTTTTGATCAGCCCTGAAGTGGTCAGGCAATGGAATTAGATGATGGTTGTAGATCTCTTCCCACTGAAATCTCTCCTCTCCTCGGGTATCCCAGTGCTCACCTAAACCCCAGGGTGAATCCCAAGGGATCTTTGGGAGGTCTGGGCTGCTATGGATTCCCAGCACAGTCTGGATTAGCAGGTTTAGACTGCAGGCAGATGCAGAGATCAGCCAATGCACTCCCATATTTAATAGTGTTTCAGAGCCACATTAATCCCCCAGGGTACCAGCAAGCCAATATTCTATTCTGGATATAATCTCTGGGTTAAATACCTTCCTCAGACATCCTGCCCATGCTTCTGTAGGAGCAAGAGATGAATTAGCAGCTCTGTTAAAAACAGGACTGAACCCAATTCTGATAATCCTTTGTCATTACAGAGGTAGATTTTTATTCTCCTGTATGTGTAACTTCCCTGTCTAAATCTAAATCAAAAGGTCATTTTATGTTGATTGTCTGCTGGTCTTTATTGAGAAATTCCAGGCAGTTTAGCATACTTCTCATGCAAGGGTCTTTGAACAGCATTGTCTAGCTGCAGAAAAACAAATCCTGTGTGCTGATGTGCTGCATTCTGCACTCAGGGACTCAGCAGATGTTCCTGAAGGCACTCAGCTGATTCACCCCAGTAAAAGGTATGAGCATCCCTTCTTCAGGCAGGCAGTGTGTTTGTTTGTGTGTGGAAAGATCATTAAACAGGAATGTCAGGGATGGGCAGCATCCATTGGGAGATGAAGATGTGAACTGTCTGTGTTGGAGTGAAGAGCCAGGTTGATGATTATTGGCTGTTGAGCTTTCTGTGAATTAATACTATTTTCTTGTTTAGAAAGCTGTCATAATTAAGATATTCGCCTTAGTTGACACAGAAAGCATTCTGCAGGCTGTCCGCTAATATCAGTTCAAGGCAGCATTGCTTGCACAGGACATGACTGTTAATAAAAAAAAAATTACTCAAAGCTCTGCTATTTTTAATCTTGTGAACATTAAAAAAATAAACATTTTCTGTTTACCTCCCCTCATCGATTAAAATTGATGCTTTTAATCTCTTTCCACTGCAAAGGAAGGGGAGGGAATGTGCACAGTGCAATGGGAAGGAACACTGCCATTTCGTTTTTGATTTCCAGTTAAGAAAGTTTTTACCAGCAGGCAGGATTTGCACAGAAACTGGGGACAGAGGTGTTACCTCACACCCCTCCAAGCAATTAGTCCAGAGCAATGGATTTCTTCTTTCATGGGCTGCTGAGCCTAATTCCTGGGTAGATCTACAATTTTTTCTACATGGTAACTGCAAGAAAAGGGGGAAATGTTGAAAAGCTGAGATGATTAATTCTGTCATTGCTTCCTGGAGCTGAACACCAGACATTTTAGCAGCAGCACAGTATGACTTGAAGCTATAAAATGAGCTTCTACCCCAGACTTCTCACTCCCTAAACCTTACTTCTGCAGGACTAGGAATGCACTCAAAGCCATGGCTGGGGAAAGAGAACTTCTGCCTGTTCATTGGGATCATATCAGTGGATCCCCACGGGCTTCATAAGGCACAGGCAGAGCTTCAGCATTCACCCAAGAGGGAGCTGTCTGGTTCTGCCCAAAATGGGACCCATTTTGACCCACCTAGAAATGATCAGTAACAATTTCACAGCAGTTTGGCGATGGAGATAACACTGATTTTATTTATTCTTCCCCTGCCCTCTCCGAACAGATTTTTGCCTTGACTTGAACAGAAAGGCTTCTCAAATAAATAAATAAATAGCTTCTCAAATGCTAAATAAAACTCCCTGTGTAAGGCCTTTCTTTTCTGTGCAAGCATAAACCCATTAATCTATTATTTTTCAGCTCACACTTCACAGATGCAATAATACCCAAACGGGCTGGTTCAGCACAAAATAATCATTGCAGTCCTGCAAATCCTAGATTTACCTTACTTTCAATGGGATTTTGGGCATGCTTTCTACAGTGCATGTAGAAAAGTATTAAATTGCAAACAAAGGGCAAGAGGAACTTTGTGGGGAAGTTTGCATGAATCCCACAAGTTTTAGTTAAAAATAAAACCCAGGCTGTCACTTCCATCTTAATGATGGCTGATTGACTGTGCCTTTTTTAATTGTGTGCCAGTGGCTGTGATTAGCAAGCTGGCTCAGTTTAGGTCCCATGCAAAGAAAGTCTGGAGGAGCAAATTTAAAAGATGCTTAAATATATGCCAGAGGTGGGCATAGCTGTCAGGAGGGACAGGGACATTCTGGGAAGCACCTGAAATTAGCTGGGTCCCCTATTATTGCTCTTCTGAGCAACTTGCTGAAAGGCAAAAATATTCTGTGTATTTAAGAACAAATATGTATTATTAATTCATGGGGGGTTTTTTCCTCATATTTTTACTTCTCACTGTTTACAGCCCTTGCTCTTACTTTGTTTCCCTTCCAGCAGATAACAAAACCATAATACAGCTTTCAGTTGTAGGTTACTGTTAAAAAAAGGAGCACAGAGTGAGCACTTACAAAAGCCTCTGATTCTCTTAACTCCATTAATTAAACTGTCAGTGATCTTTTGATATTTTGAACTTTGGGACCTCCCTTCTGGCTTTTTGATGCATATCAGATTTTTTATTAGTACTCCACAAAGCTGTCTCAGCTGCCAAAAAGGTTCTATATACTGTTTCCTATATTAAATTTCCATCAGTCACTGTACCTCCAGAGCAGGGGGACTTAGCTCTCTGTGCTCTGTGAGTACATATCCCTTTGGAAGCAGTCCATTGTCCTCTTTTTTATTATGAGCAGCACTTCTGTTACTGCAGGGACAGGCTCTGGCTTTTCCTGAGAGCTTAAAACACTTCACACTCCCTTAAAAATGTGAAAATGGGGACCTAAGCAACCAGCAGATGACAGCAGCAAAGAACAGCCATTTCTAATCAGGATATTTCTGACTGGTCAAATGAAAAGAAGCTTTTTTGTTATTATTAAATTTGGGTTTCCATTCGTGCTCATTGCTTCCCTCTCAGTGCACAGACATCCAGTTTTCCTTGTCTGTGTCCATGACCTTAACAGAGCATCCTGTCATCTCAGTAATTAGTTTCTGTGTTTTAATAGTGCCTAACCTCACTATTTTCACCAATCCTGCCTTCCTTGACTCTGTGCCATTGTAGTGAATTTCCACCTCCATCGTGTGTCTGAGGCAAATCCAATTTTAAATGGAACAGTTGCTGGTCACAGCAGCTCAATTATGAATGACCATCCTTCTCCCAGGCTGAATTAGCCATCCTGCCAAGGAAGGCTACACTGGAAATGTAAATGGATGAACTGAATCATGCATGTTTTTCATGTGTGAATAATTGTCCCTGTTCCCATTTAGTGAAGGACTCAGCCAACAACCTCAAGATGTTCTACAAAAGTACATGAATAATAATTTACAAGCTCAGTGCAGCCATGCATTAATGTACCAAGCAGATGCCTGACTGAGCCCTACAAACCATCAGCCATAACTTAAAGCATTTGTCAGAAATTTTCTAGTGTGAGTCCCATGAAGAGCTTCCTGCCAGACCAGTTGGGCTCAAATTCAGTCCAACGTGTCAGACAGCTGCTAATAGGGTTGGTGAAGAATCTTCTGGGACAGAGACTGGGTTTGCAAAATGCCCCAACAGCCTTTTTTAGCTTTGCTGGCCTTCGTGAGAGAAGATGCTGTGGTCCCATGGGTGGAACACAGAATTACAGAATCACAGGATGGTTGGGTTGGTTTGACTTTAAAGATCATCCTAACCCTCCCTGCCTTGGGCAAGGACACCTTCTGCTAGAACGGGCTGCTCAGAGCTCCATCCAGCCTGGTCTTGGACACTTCCAGGGATGGAGCATCTACAGCTCCTCTGGGCTACCTGTGCCAGTGCTGCCCTCACAGGGAAGAATTCCTTCCTTAAATCAAACCTAAACCTGCCCTCTGGCAGTTTAAAGGTGTTTCTCCTTGTCCTATTACCACATGCCCTTGCCAAAAGTCCTTCTCCAGCTCTCTCATACACCTTTGGTTGCTGGAAGGGGCTCTAAGGTCTCCCTGGAGCTGTGTCCAGGCTGAGCAAGCCCAACCCACTCTGCCAGTCTTCATAGGTGAGGTGCTCCAGCCCTCTGAGCACCTTCATGGTCTTCACATCTGACACAAGGGCACATTTTAGGCATCTCCCAGCATCTCAGGCGAGTGGCAAACCCCACTGAGGAGAAACAACCTCCTGGACAACCTTCCTGGGAGAAGGTGACTGAAGATCTGCTGTCTTGTGCAGGAGGCTTGGGGTTAGCTGGGTTTTTCAGACATCAGGAAAAAAGAATCAAACCACAGAAAATCAGGGAGATGCTTTAGCCACAATCTCTGAGCTCAGAAGGACCTCTGGAAGGGAAACACAGCATCTGAGATGGGAAATAACAGAAGTAGAGATCTGTACTTCTGTGTAGTGTCTTTCTGCATCCCTGCAGCAGTGTTTATCCTGCACCAGCTGGTGTTTCAGTAATTGTGTGTGCACAGGGAGTGGTGAAAGCAATACAAACTGTGAGTAAACAGGGTGAAGCATGGCCACAAACAGGGAAATACAGAATCGTCAATGTTATTGATTGCAAAGACCTGTTACTTGTGCAGGTGCAGGGTTTTCTTCTAGCCCTAGATAGGAAGAGGGGAATGACTCCAATTTTACATGAGGAGGTCATTTCTGATCACTTTTAAAGCCAGATATGCCAGAGTATACAATCCTGAGGATTACAAACAAATTTGTTGAGGTCTGGAGCAATGAGATAAGCTTAGGCTGCAAAAACAGCAGACTCAGCCCCTGTGGAGCGTCCTGTGTCAGTGCTTAAGAACATGGATGGGAACAAAAACAGTGCTGGTGAGCTTTGCAGGGATCCACATCTAGCAGAGAGGTGATGGCTGTGATGCAGATTTTAGGGAAGATCGCCAAGAGGCACGTGAGAATAATGGAAGGAGCTTTCCCCAAGAGTAGATGAAGTGTGGGGACCAAATAGGATGATACTCACAACTAGGATACAGTCAGATGGTTGAAACCCTTCTCAGCACAGCCTTAGTTTGTTGCCATGAAAGCCCAGGGGTTGATTTAAAGCAAGCAGCATGCAAATGGGAAGGAAATGGCTCCTCACCACCCCATCTGTTTGTGCCATCACCATAACCCAACCAGTCAACTCTTCTGCAGCACCTCTTCCTCCTGTGGCTGGCCCTTCAGAAATAAATGCAAGGCTCTGCAGAGTCACCACTGGCCAAATGCCTCAGTCACATCTCCTGAGCTGGGATAACATGCAGTGGTGCCTTTGGGGACAGGGAGAGCACTTCATCCTCGTGGGGTGTTTGTCACACAGTGGTGCTGTCCACAAGTGGCTCTGCCATGACTGTCACCAGTGACTCCATCTCTGCACAAGTGGCTCCAGGGAGCAGAATGCTGAAGTTTCTCGTGGCTGATGCAATGTTTCCATGCTGTGGTAGAAAGCTCAATAGCTGGTGGATAGCTCTCCTCAAGGCTTTCCCAGCTGGGGGTGATTTCCCTTGACTTTCTGCCCCAGAAAGGAAGTTGTCTTTTCTGGTGCACTTTTAAGTATGAGGAAACATTAGCAAAATCACTGAAATGGAGTCTTTGATCTCTAAAAATTAATTTAATTTTATTATGCCATAAGTAGAAGGTCCCTGCTCTGCTGACAATTACAGATGCCTCTTAAAAACTGTAATTCCTTCAGTCTCTTGAGCTAAAGCACCCTCAGTGGCAGAGCTACACCAGCCACTTAAGGCTAAAGTGAGAAGTTTTAGGTGAAATTAGCACATCCTCTTCATGGTATATTTTTTCTTGACAGACTATTCCTTAATGTTTGCATGCTTTTGTCTTGGGTCTTTTTTTTTTCTCCCCAAGTGGTTCCTCCCCACTGAAGCAGTGGCTGTCATGGTATTAAAGGCAATTTCAGTATGTTCCAACCAGCTCTCCTTAATCACACACTGCCAACCCAGAGCTCCCAGCTGGAAAAGCCCAGCTCTTGCTGGGTGAGATGTTTCACTTGAAGAATCCCAGGGATACTTTTTAAGGTTATTTCACCAAGCTTTCTGGAGTTAAATGAAGTAGATATTAAAAGTTTAAATAACCTTTTGGTCTTCTTTTCCTGTCAAGTTTGGATTTCCCAATGGTTTAACTGAGTTATTTCACATCTATTGCACAGCAGGCTGACCCTGTCTTTCAGAGGTGTTAATCCTTTCCAAGTCTTGATTTCAAATTAAAAGAATTGCCAGATCACCCTGCCAGTGGATTTTGTGCTGTGTCTCTGGGTTCAGAAGCAGAGATGTGAGTTGCTGAATTGCCCCAGCTCACTCTCCCTGGCAGCATCCCTTTGGCTTCATTTGCAATTTTTCCCATGAGTAAGGTGGGCACTGGGATGTTGTCAGTGGTCACCTGAGGTTGGGTTTCACCCAAAAGATCTGTAGAAAGGGAGTGAGCACTGGCAGCAGTGTCCTGACTTTGGTCCAGACAGGTTCACTCTTCTCTGATGTGGGAATAGGGTGTACAGGTAAAGGAATAACTGAGGTAATTTGGCATGATAGGGCTGAGCACAGAACCCCTGTGCAGTGTGATCTTCAGGCTTGAAAACAGAGACAGAGGAGAGCAGTTCTGAATGCAGCCTCATCAGAGAATCACAGAATCCCAGGATGGTTCAGGCTGGAAGATTCCTCAGTGCATCATCTGGTCCAACCTCCCTGCTCCAGCAGGGCAATCCAGAGCACATGGCACAGGATTGTATCCAGATGGTTCTGGAATATCCCCAGTGAGGGAGACACCACACCCTCTCTGGGCAACCTGTTCTAGTGCTTGGTCACTGCACAGGAAAGAAGTTCTTCCTCACGTTCAGGTGGAACTTCAGTGCAGCAGATTCTGCCCATTTTCTCCTGCTTGGCAGCACTGAGAAGAGCCTGGCTCCATCCTCGTGGATCCTGCCTTTCTGGAGGGGGACACTGCTGTGGGACAACAGGGGTCCTGGTGCCCTTCCCTGTGATGTGCCATAGCCAGGTAGCCAGGCCACAGCACTTTTAGCCCCCACGGGCATTTAAAAGATCAGGTCCTTGCCTGGGATCTAGAGGCAAATGAGAAAGACAAAAATGACTGCCCATCCACCAGTCTGAATCTGCTCCAGTCAGGAATACTGGAATGTTTTTGAGCTAGCTTGAGTCTGGAGTCAGGGACTCTCCCCACTAAACTGGTCTCTGTTGTTAGCCCTGACTGAGGCGAGCAATGTCTGACACTGACTCAGCAGCATGTTTAGCTCTCTGTTTTGTAATACAAGGTGATGTCTTGGCTGTTCCAGGTGCAGAGGCTGCCCGTTGTCCCTTCCATTTGGGTTTTTTAAATTATTTCTTCATTTCTGACTTCCAAACAAAACTGATGGTGTTCAACATCGCATGGCAACAGCAGCACATTGTTTTAATTGAAGCTCCTGCTATAAAAGCTTTTCAATAAATTAACGAAACCTTGAAAGTGATGAAGTGAACGGTGTAGCTGGTGGCACATTCCATATAAAACCAAGGTTTCTGAAAGCCAGGTGGAATGTTCTCAATGTCAGAAGCAAGGCTGATAGCAATGGGTGTTATATTTTTATTGGACCAGTGGATATAGCTGGAAAAAAATCAACAAGCTTTCAGTTGCAAAACACTTTTTCAGGTCTGAAGACTTGAGATTAAATTTCAGGCACTTTATAGTCTGGTACAGTAATATTTAAGTTAAAAAAGAATGCCATAATGATTCCAATTAATTTAAATTTCCACTTAAAGCAGACAGGAGAGAGTAGTACATTTGGGAAACAATTTGCAATTCTTTTGCTGATGTATTACTTTGTAAATGGAGAGACTCTCAGGCATTTAGTGAGACCATTTAGTCTTCAGGCAAAAAGCAATAAGAGGCAGAAACACAGAGAAGAAAACATGAATTCTGCAAATCCTCTGTGCCCATGTGCTCTGTGGATTTGTGCTGGGGATGTGCAGGAACATTGGGTCTGTCACAAGCAGGGCTGGCCAGAAGCCAAATATGAGGATTTTGATGTTTTTCATTGCAATAAAAGCAAGACCTTCACAAAATAAACAGAAATAGTTCTGCCTTCCTCCTCACCCCTCTTCCAACACAAACCTGCAGTTGTCCTGGTCTGGATTTAATTTCAGCAATTAACTGCAATTAGTGCTGAGCCCTTTCAATTATTTCGAATCCAGAACTCTACATGCCAGACAGGACAGTGGTGAAAAGAAAGGTCGTTTTGATATTAATAATTTTCTTATACTTCGAATAACTATATTTAGTCTTTTTGCAGTATGGATATTCCTGCTACAGGGGCTCTGGGCTGGAAACCTTGGTTCCATCCCCCCAGCTCATCCACCAAACAGCTCAGTGACCCTGGCAAGTGATGCATGACCTCTCTGTGCCCTGGTGTTGGCCTCTGGCACAAGTGGCAGCTACGTAAATCCAACTTCCTCCAATACAGGGAAAGGGGAGTGGTAGATTAGCCCTGCATATTATTATTGATGATTGATTTTCTGCTCCAAGTTAAATCAGACTGAAGAGCAGCTTGTGAAGTCTTTTTGGCACTTTCCTCCCATTTTCTGCCCCAAGCTCAAACCCCCCTGCTGTCATCGGGAGGCTTTGAACTGTTTCCCTCTCTCTGCCCAGGAGCAAATCCCTCTTAGGAGGCACTGGGCGAAGTGAAAGCTGTTTTCTTCTTTTAATCATCTCTAGTAAAATGCAGAGACAGTAACTCATGTGCAGCACAGATGAGCCTGGATCAATTGGCAGTGCTGCTGACTGACATTTCATTAGGCCACTGCCAATAGCAGATATTGATCCAGCGGCCAGTCGATATAAGTTTGCAAGGACCCAGCCTGCCTGATGGAGCTGGGAGCTGTCCTGCTCAAGGGGATACTGCCTGGCAGTGAGCACAGCACCCCTCAGCTGGGCTGGCAGGCAAGTGGGGAGCTCCCTTCAACTCTCAAGCCCTGGGGTACCCCATGGTGATGTGCTGGCAGGATTGGTGGTGACAGCTTGGTCATAGTCCACGTGGTGCCACATGTCACCATCTCCTGACATCACTGGGGTTCTCTGAAAGTCATGAGGTGGTCTGGTTGGGGTGGGTGGAGGCTGTCTTTGCTGGGATTCTCCTCCACATCCAGTGAAATATCTTGGGTTTAATGGGCTTGGATTTTTAGCCTCCTGCAGGGCTCCTCTTTCCCCCTCTGGAAGTACCTCGAGCTTCCCTTCTTGCAGGATTTCTGTGCTATGCAGTGAAAAAAACATCTGCAAAATGGGAAAAAAAGAAATCCCAGCAAGAGAAATCTGCTCTTCTTTCTGACTTAATGCCAGGCAAAGAAATAGGAGAACTATCTCCCTTGCCCTTTGCTCTCTAATAATTGCATCTGTAAGGAAGAAAAGGAGGGAAAGGTGAATATGTAATAATCTCCATCCAGAGCTCATCTGCAAGTAGTTTGCTCACTTACCCAAAGACCAATCCAGGTTGGATTTGTTTGCATGAGAGAGTTGTTAGGGAGTGAAGGAAGCTGTGAATTTAAATCCCAAAGTGGAAAAGCTAGGCAGTGAGAGGGATCAGGGGTCCCCATGAGATGCTGCTCAGTCATAGTTACACTGCAGCAGTTATATCCAAATTGTGCTCTGCTCAATTTCCCCATGTTTAACCAACGCTGTGTTATATACAGAAAACAAATCAGACTCTGATTCAATGTATTATTTCAGCTCCCCAGTCCAGTTTAATCTCTTTATTGAGTTCAGTGTAGGATTTAGGGTTCTGTAAAGGAGTTAGGAGGCTAAAGCTGAGCTTCTGTGCTCCCAGATGTGACAGGAGCCTCACAGGAGTTTGGTCTTTGGACCATGGTCACAGTTCACTCCCTTCTGAGGCCACACAGATCAATATTCACTCTGCAATGGACTGACCCTAAGCAAGGCCAAGCAGCAACAGGCCCTGGTTGAAAACCACCATAAATTCATAAATAAAGTAGCCATTCTGGTTTATAGATTGAAATAATTTTATATGTGGAAGGTGCATGTTGCTGACTTGGATAGTATTGGAGAAATCATTCTGAATCTGGCTGCTTTGCAACATGCTAAAGCATCTGCTGTTTGGTTAAAGCAAAGAAAACAGAAAATACAGTGAGGGAAAAAGTGGGAAAAAGCAGCAAAAATAAGTGATCAGTTCCAATTCCAGTCTCATTTAAAAACGGTGGCAAAGCTCCCCACTTCCATGGTGCCTTGTGCCCTTCAGCATCCCTTTCCAAGCAGAAAAACAGAGCCCAGCAGACATCAGACACAACAGCTGAACCTGCAGCCACAGGAAATCCATGAGTTGTTTTCCCCTGGGATATGAAAGGATGGAGGCATCTGTGGGCAGGAGGTGCTCAGGCCTGGGTGGGAAAGAACAGAAGAGCTCCTGATTCAGGAGACTGAGCTGCTCTTGGGTAACTCATGGTTGGTGTAAATCTGAATGGTTGTGCCAAAGGAGGAAAAGGCTTTGGCATCTTTTGGAAATCTGACTCCTTGGCTCAACACATACTTCACTGAAGACGTAATCACACTGTTTAAGGAATTGTTGTCCATCACTCTGGCTGAGTGATCTGACTGATCCTTCCTTGTAAAATAGTTTTCAGGGGATTGGTGTCTCAGGGGATGAGGAGAGCACTTCAAGTAGCCCTGTACATCCACCATGCACTGCTCTAAATGCATACACTTCATACATTTAAAAACTGTGACAGGTTGTTATATAGCAAAGAGAAGTAGAGATACTACGTGTAGTAGTGTGGAATCTGTTTCTCAAGTAAATAGTTTATGTGTAATGCTAAATAAAATGACAATGAATTTCTAAATACCATATATGGTTGGAACAGGGAGTAGAAGATACTGTGAAGTTACATACATTTGTTTCTTTTGTCTTTGCACCTTAGCTTTACTAAGGTTTACTAAGGGAAAAAGAGGGACAGAATGACCTCCTATACAAGAGCACACAACCTTGGAAGTTGTTAAAAAATAAGAAAGCTGTTAAGTTTTTGAATCATTAACACACAGAATGGAAAAGCAATCTTTTACCAGATGAGAGCAAAGCACAAAAATGCTTAAAACATTACTTTATTTCCAGTAAGTAAGATTTGCAGTGCCTTGGGCCCTTGTTCTTGAGCTGAAACCCTGAGAACACCTATGTGCATTTCCTCAGTGACTGTTTTGTCAATGAACTGCCTCAGTTTTGGCACCAGGCCAGCACAGTGACCTCTCTCTGCTGTCAGCCTGTGGGCTTTAGTCTCTAGGTTGTAAATAGTTAGCAGTGATAGAGGGATTTCCAGTTAATTGGGGAAAGGAGGGCAGTGTTATTGTCCTCTCTTACGCTGGGGGAGATGGGGACGTGAAGAGACAGAGTGATTTGTGCAGGACTTCCCACTTGGCTGAAGGTCAGGCCAGCAGGATAATCCATCCTCTTGTATCCCAGCCTGGTGCTCTGTGTGTTTGGCCACGATGCTCCTGGGATGTGACAAATGGGACTTGGATCTCTCCTCTCCCTCTCCTTCTCCTTCTCCTTCTCCTTCTCCTTCTCCTTCTCCTTCTCCTTCTCCTTCTCCTTCTCCTTCTCCTTCTCCTTCTCCTTCTCCTTCTCCTTCTCCTTCTCCTTCTCCTTCTCCTTCTCCCTCTCCCTCTCCCTCTCCCTCTCCCCCTTCCGCTTCCCCTTGCTCCTTCAATCCAGAAATATTTTTAAAGAAATCAGGATGACTTCAGCTCCGTATGAAGTAGATGGGTCGAACTCGCAACCACTTTCTTGTTAATATTCATGCTTTTTCACAAATGCAGATCAGCCTAATTGGCTGCCAGCATGCACAGATGTCTCTCTGCAAGAGTAGTCAGGTGCTGTGAGAATTGATTGCAAACATGAAATGGAACCAGATTAAAATTTGACCTACAGTAATCAATTTCTGAACCACAGGGCAAGCAGTAAAGAGATGACGGAATTTTGGGGCTTTGGAAATCAGTTATTGGCTGTTGAGTTCTTCTGAAGGGTCTCTCCCTCATTATATGTCCTGATATTTCTTTAGATGAGCAACTTGGGGGACAAAGATCTTTATTAAGTCATCATAAAAGAATGAACCTCTTTCTTGCACAAAAAATGCCATTAAATATCCCTTAAAAGAGCTTCTTCAACATCATGGAAATAATTCTCATTTACTTGAGGCGACATCACTTTGTTACTTGGATTGGAAATCTTCACATCTTTTACAAGCCAATGCTATAGTTGCTCAGGAAGAATGTATGTGAATACAGTTTCTCCAAAGCAAAATTAAAATGTGCTTGGTAGGAAGCTTTTGCTGTAAATTGCCACCATGTCTGTGAAGTCAGGATCAGTGGAAATTTGCAGAAAGGCTATTATTTACTGTTTCTTTCAAGCAGCCGGAAGACTAACCTACAGAAATCTTCTTTTCCTCCAAAATCCAGCATGAAAGGCTGTTTAATAAAACATCCCTGTCCTGGAGATTAGCTAATTGCTCAGCAGTCAGTCATTTTCCCTGCACAGCCAAGGACAGCAATTCCTTTCTCACACGCAGATGGAGCAGTGGTTTAACACAAAACAGTTCCTGGGACAGGAGGATTAAGGGGAATTTACTGGAGAGCAATTAAAAGAGTTGTAAGAACAGTTTGTTTTTGAGGCTGAATTTCACATCAAAGTGATCTGAGCTATCTGAGGAGTGTACAGAGCAGAGGAACAATAAAACCATCATTTCAAACCATCTACTCTGCATCCTCGGAGTGCAGATTAATAAAGTGAGCTGAGAATTTGTGGAGGTTTGCAGCAGTGAATTAGGGGAAGCAGCCTAAATGCAGTTTGCATTTGGAAAGAGGTGCCCTGGCTTCAGGCTCTGGTGACTTTCAGATGCAGGACAAATACAGAGGAGCCATGTATCTTCCATCAGGCTGGACTGCCTTTGCAACCTCTGCTAGCCCAGATCCCAGGGCTCCAGTTTCTGCCTAGCTGCAAAAAGGAATGCTTGTGTGGGGTCATTTCCTATTCATCCATTTCTGTCTGGTCCTTCACAGTTTAACTTTTCTAATTGGCATTTTAATTCATGTAAACAAAAAAGGAATATTTTTTAATATCATGGGTGTTTAAAAAATATGAAAAATAAGACTTAAATGCATTTTAGCATCAGGTATTAGTAATGTCTTGGGAGCCTTTTGAAAAAAAAAAATCTGAAAAATAAGATTTAAAAGAATTTTAACATCAAGTATTAATAGTGAGTCATGTTCTCTGGGACCTGCCTAGATTTTAAAAACACTTTCGTTTTGGAGCAAGCCTTTTCACCAAGGCTTTTACATCAGAAATTGGGCTTGACTGGCCTAGTTTTCAGAATATCAAAAGAAAAAGGATCCCAGATATGCCCTGTTTTGACAACAAAAGGCTCCTAGAGGGGTCCAGTCCTCAAGGAGGGAGGGATGAAGCATCCTAGACACTCCTGAGCCCATCAGAGCAATGGCTGGGAAGGGTTTGCTGGGTTTGGCAGTGCTTGGTGCCAGTGGTGGCAGTGATCCGAGCAGCATCTGGGAGGGGGATGAGATTTGCAGTGCCAAAGTTTGGGTGTGCAGGAACAGACGCATCTCAGGTGGTCTCCAATTTCCTGCGAGTTGTGGGGAGGGCAGCTCTATTGCCCTGCTGGATGGTTTTCTTCTGGTGGTTCACCCAATTGCTCAAATTGCACCCAATGCAGGCAAAAAGTCTCTTTTTCACCAGTTCTCACTGAGAGCCACCAGTCTGGCAGGATCTCCTGGGCAGTTGTGGCTTGTCCTCCCTCTGCAGCCTTTAAAATAATGACATTTGTCTGTAAGGACTGGCTGGTCCCTGAGGCTGTGGGGAATTCATCCCAATATACTGGGGGGGAATAAAACCAGCATCAGATAAAGGGTGCAGAACACAGCAAGAAAACTTCCCAGGAGGCTTTTTACACCATCTGCACCACGCCCTGACATTTGCACTGCCGGAGGTGGGGATTTGAATCCTCCACACCCAGCATCTGTGGAGGATGTCTGCACGCAGGCAACAGGCACAGGAGACAATCAGGCGTCTCAGGGTACAGCTTGTCTGACCTGCTTTAACATCCAGCTGCAGGTGAAATGACTCACACCTTCTCCAAGTGCTTTTTTTCCCTCCCTCGGCTGTGCAGGGCTCCTGGAGGGTGAGTTGAGATGCAGACAGAGGCTTTGTAGGTGAGCTCTGTTCTGAGAGTCTGTGCTCTGGAAATTGGGTGTATTTTATGGTTTGCTCTCAGGAGCAGGAAATAGCACACTCGTCTGTGCTGGGGTATCCTGTGTCTAAATCCTGGATGTGACACAAATCCTCCTTCCACATTAGCATGACAAAAACGTAAATTACTTTTGTACAACGCACTCCAAGATGTGAAAATTAATAGTATTTTTTGCAGATGTCTTTACAGAAATTGATGTTGAACAGCCTTGTAGTATTATTTCTGAAGAAAATGAGATCTGTGTTATTGCAGTATTGGATATTGGTTTTACCACCCAAAACTTTAAAATCCATTTGCCAGCTTCAGCTAAGCTGGTGTCATTTCAGGCCAAGGAGGCAAGAGAAGGCAGCTTTCCTATTTCCAAAAAAAAGGCTTATATAAAAGAGTGCCAAGACCAACACACTTTGTAAGGGCACTCTGATGCTCTATTTTTATGGGCATTAGACATTCCTGGAGGAGATGGACCAGTCTAAATCCTTCTTGTGGGATCTGGAAGCTGGTGAAGGAGCTGCTGGGTGGGTCTCAGCCAACTGCAAATGAGCTGCCAGCTCTGCAGTGTGGTGCAGGGAAGGGTGCAATTCCCTGAGATCCTGCCTCCATCCCTTGGAAAACACCAGCTCACCTTGTCCCACTTGCTCCACCTGCAGTGTTTTCACTCAGGCAATGCTGAGGATCTGTGCTGTCAGATGGGTCCAGGTTAAAAAGAGCCCTATATTTCTTCAAATTTATTATCCCAGTTCAGACCTGATGATCTTGATTCCAGCCTTGAGGATTTTCTGATTCTGTGATTCTTATCTCACTGACCTCAGATGCCTTCTAAGATGTTGCTGTATTAAATAGGAACAAAAATTACAGGGATCTGGACAAATACATTGGGTTGTGAGTAACCAGATGCAAGGGAGATGGGGCTTTTACAAGACATTGATGCAGACAAGATAGTTACCCCTGAAACAAACTTCTGGGAGGTGACCAGCACTGACATCAGCCTGGTCTGTGCTTTAATGAGAGCAACCTGTTGGTAACTGAGTGGATGTATCTGTGGGGGCTGAAGTGTGGTGTTTCTGCTGCAAGAATATCCGATGAGCTGAGCCAAACCTCTCCTCCCAGGACAGGGTCTCTCCTTGCTGCAGAACTCCAGCATTCCTTGCCCATCGGTCCCATTTGTGGGATGCCACACTTTGGGCACCCAGAGTTTATCAGACACTGTGAAAATCTCTGCTTTTTGAAGGCTTTGTGTGGCTCTCCCTCCCTTTCAGCACACGGCATCCATCGCCATGACAACTGTGTGCCCTTTGGAGACATCGCTGTCCCTTTCTGTGGTCTGGATTTCTGTGGATTTCTGTGGATTTCTGTGGAGAGCAGCAGGCACACATTGCACACCACTAACAACAGCATGGGGTGTTCAGCCACAGGACAGGATGATCTCTGGTCAAACGCCTGCCACTTTTTATGAACTTCCCGTAATTCTTCAAGACTTTTGTCGGTTCTTTAATCCCTGCACGTACCTGCCTTGGAGTCACTTATTAAGGGATCTTTGTGTAGATCTCCTGTATGGAGCAAGGTCATGCAGGGATGATTTTCACAGTACTGGTATAAAAAAGACAGCAGACAAGGGATGCATTTCAAAGCACCTGAAAAGCCAGAGCTTTACTCATTAATTCAGCATGTGTGTCTCAGCCCTGAGCTGGCTCCCTGACTCCTCATTGCTGCTGCCCTCATCTGCACTTGCCTTTGGGGTGGTTATATGAGCTGGCACCTCACAGGAGCTGCTCCAGCAGGGACATGGCCATTGCCAGTGCCTCTGGTCCCCCTTTGGCAGGGTCTGAGTTCACAATACCATGAGTTACCTCTTGGTATGGAAGGGAGGGAAGGGAGGCTGAGATCAAATGGAAAATCTCAAATTGCTTTGTCTCTTCTGTGCCTGCCTTGTAAATAACTCAAGTATTTCAGCCCCCATGGCTGGCTATCAGTTAGCTTCTGTTTAATCTTTTTCAGCTCAGTAATTAACATCATCTCTGTTGTCCCTTCTTCCCAAAATAAATACACTAAGAAAAACCCGGGAACCTGGTCCCATGGGACAAAATTTGTGTCACATGGTCTTTCACAGTCTTTCACAATCTGATCCATAAAGGAAATGAAGTCCTACACTAAATGTCTGTCACGTTAATGAATTTAGGAGTTGGTGTGAGACAGGAGTGTGGCTCTTTATTCCTTGAGATAAACTGTATACACACTTGATTCAACTTCCTCTGATTAATTATTTTGAAGCTTGTGTCTGTTCCTGGGATATATATTTGGACAGGCCTATGTGTAACTTCTCTGAAAAGGATAAGGGACAAATGACATTGCTCATCCAATTTAAGATTTCAAAATAATGCTCTCCCAATTTGCTGAGAAATGTCAGATTGCATGAGGTGTTTTCCTGTTCTTATTTATAAAGAAAAATAGCTGGTAATAGTTATTAGATATTAATAGAATTAAGTGTTCATGTAAACATTTGTAAATGTAAACAAACTTTAGCTATTCTGGCTTCATTTAAACCACTGTGGAAGCAGATTATATCCAAGCTCATGAAAAATCTCCTAATATGGAAAAAATTGGTAATGAAAAACAACTATTGTTCTGTTAGTGCTAGAATTCACATCTCAATTTTTTTTCTCAGTTCTTTGTCTATATAAGATCTTTCTTTTCTTTTACTTGTACATATTCTCCTGATCTCAAGTACCCCTGACCAAGACGCTTGCTGTTCCAGGGATACTTGGTCTCTCTTGGCCAGAGTAGATTTGCACTGTGTATGTGATGACATTTGCCACCTTGGCCACATGTGCCTTTCAACTTTTCCCAAAGTGTTTGCTCTTTGCTGAATCCCAGCAGCACTCAGGCTCAGCCCCCCTGCCACTGGGCTTGACCCACCCAGGTGGCATCTGGCCAAGTGGTTCTGGGGCAAAAAGCTCCTAGTGGTTTCCTGGCTTTCATAAGGACCCACTTCAGGAATATGAGGTACAGGCAGTGTCAGATTGGAGAGGTTTTGGCTTTCTTCTGCCAAATCCAGCAGCAGCAGTCACTGGTAATTACATTCTGTGCAGGGAGATAACCTCTGTCTGGAGAAGGTTTGAACTGAGTCTAGGAAAAGGAGAAAATAACAAGAATGGACTGGGGGAGAAAAGGGAGGTGAGGGTAGTTTTCAGTGAAGTGCAAGCTTTTGGAGAGGGATCAAAAACTGCTGCTGTGGTCTTTGTTGTTGTCCTTCTGGTATTTATAAACATCCAGCAGGACAGGAGTAGCCAGAGTTACCTTGTGCCTTTCCCAATGGCCCATCCAGGGGTGTGCTGGACAGGGAAGCACCGCAGGCCAGTGCCAGGCTGCTGGCAGCTCCTCCCTTGCAGCATCCCCACTGCCTGGGGACAGCAGCTGCCAGGCACAGGCTGGCTGCAGGACAGCAGGGTGCTCAAGCTGTGAAACATTCATGGCCAGAAAATGGGGGAATCATAGAAACATGGAATGGTTTGGGTTGGAAGGGACTTTACAACCATCTCGTTCCAACGCCCTGCCATGAGCAGGGACACCTTCCACCAGAGCAGCTTGATCAGAGCACCATCCAACCTGTCCTGGAACACTTCCAGGGATGGGGCTTCCACAGCTTCTCTGGGCAATCCATCCCAGTGCCTCACTACCCTCACAGGAAAGAATTCCTTCCTAGCATCCAATCTGAAGCTACTCTCATTTTAAAGTCATTCCCCCTTGACCTGCCGTCACACAGCCTTGTAAAACATTGGGTGGAGGATGTTTTCCCCACTGCAGGTGTTTTCAGGGACTCAGCACAGAGCAGAGCAGCACAGCCAAACAGGGACAGCAGCAGAGGAACCAGCCCTGTCCCCTGAGACACACCCTGGGGACAGATCCTTGCAGCTGGTTGCTGTCACTGCTGCATCTTCTGCCAGAGGTGCTGCACTGCCCTCCGGGGAGAGAGAGGCACAAACAAAACATCACACACAGCCCACCTTCCAAATCTGGCTTCAATTAAATGTAATCACTCAATTTTGAGTCAAGGGCAACTTCTCTTGCTGTTGTTTGCTCTCCCCAGTGGCCTGAGAGAGAGAGAAAACCTCAGTGAGGGCAGCTGTTAATGAAGGGGAGCCTCCAAATGAGGGGACGTGTCACTGCATCTGGGTCAGAGGAGTCACATGAAAGTAAATTCCACGGTTGTCCCTTGTTTTTGTTTATATTTTTTTAACTGGGCTTCTAATAAGCACGTTAGCCAAATTATTATCAGCAGCTGCAGCTATCAGCAGCAGGCAAGGATATATTTACTGCATTTGAAAGCTCTCTAATGAAGCTTTGAAGTCCAGCTCATCCCAGATTCATGCAGTGAAGGATCAGTAGCCATCGTGGCACTTCTCTGCTGACTTCTGAAGATGTGAAACTTGAAAGTAAATAGATACTAAAATATGGATACTCAATTTGATATTTCAAAACTCACAGCTGACTGTCACAGGGTTTTATTTGTGTATTTCAAGGGCTTTGTTTTCCTTTTCTTACCACACTTTCCCATCACAGTCCGTACTTGTATTTAATCATAGGCTACTTTTCACATTGTTGGCAACCAGAGAACCAGTTTCCCTCCCTTGCCTCAGTCCCACATTCAAGAAAACTGGATGAACCTAAAACCAAAATAAAATCATATGAGTAACATGCAGAAAATCAACAGAAAGGTTTTGCTCTGTTGGATCCTCCCCCAGCTTGAGGCTCAAATTCCTTTTTCTGTGACAGCCTGAGACATGCTGCAGGGTAAAATCACTCAGCATTAAATGGCATGGCATGATGAGATGGTGGATATTGCTGGGTTTTATAGCCACACAGTCCTGGTACGCTGCTTCTACACGGTGCTCCCAGTTCACCTACACATGTTAGACATACTTACTCCACAGTAAACACTTTTAAAATGTGTGAAACCACATGGGGCCCATGGAGAACCGAACTGCACCCTCCAGTCAATCCTGTAAAACCCTAACCCTGACCCTAACAGTAATCAAAACTAAAAAGTATTGAGCACGCTTGGATTTTCCAGCCTCTGGAAGGGTGTGTACATTGAATTAATCTCACAGCTGTGTAGTCTCCACTGAATTACTATTTCCTTTTGATGTGTACTAAAGATAGTGATGGAGCAGGTATGAGTGTGAGTAATGGGTAGGTTAGCATCCCAGTATTTGGGTTCTTTTTCGACTGCTTTCTTCTCTTTTTTTCAATCTCTTTCCTTCTGTTGGTGTCGGAATATTTTTAGTTCTTCAAGTAGAAGTATCTTCTGCATCAAGAAAAAGGGTGGAACCCACTTTTAATGTATCCTTTTAAGAAAGTGTGTGTGTGTCTGTATGCATACTATCTATATGGTTAACCTTGAGGTTACTGTGCATTGATCAGCTCCATCTGAATTCACCGAAAAAACTTAAGATGGAAAGGAAGATCAAAATTAAGAATTAAGATAGAAATGGCTGTTCTCAAGGCTGTTTCCCCATCTCAAACTAATATTTGCCATATGTGATGTACTTTGCGCTCTGACTCTGCTGTGGATCTATCCCCACAGATCATCTTCCGGAAGATCAGCGATGTCAAGAAGGAGGAAGAGGAGCGCCTGCGCCAGAAGAATGAGGTGACTCTGAGCATCCCCGTGGATCACCCTGTGCGGAAACTCTTCCAGAAGTTCAAGCAGCAGAAGGAGATGCGCAACCAGGGCTCGACCCACATCGACCCGGAGCGGAACCAGCTGCAGGTGGAGAGCAGGAGCGTGCAGAACGGGGCGTCCATCACGGGCACCAGCGTGGTCACCGTGTCCCAGATCACCCCCATCCAGACCACCCTGGCCTACATGAAAACCAGCGAGGCCGTGAAGCCCAACAACCGCGACGCCATGGAGCTCAAGCCGAACGGGAACGGAGAGCAGAAATGTCTCAAAGTGAACAGCCCCATGCGGATGAAAAGCGGGAACGGGAAAGGGTGGCTTCGGCTGAAGAACACCATGGGGGCCCACGAGGAGAAGAAGGAGGACTGGAATAATGTCACAAAGGCCGAGTCCATGGGGTTGCTGTCCGACGACCCCAAGTCCAATGACTCGGAGAACGGTGTAAATAAAAACCCGCTGAGGAAAACGGATTCTTGTGACAGTGGCATAACAAAAAGTGACCTTCGCTTGGATAAAGCTGGTGAGACTCGCAGCCCCCTGGAGCACAGCCCCATCCAGGCGGATGCTAGGTGTCCTTTCTACCCCATTCCTGAGCAGGCCTTACAAACCACGCTGCAGGAAGTCAAGCACGAACTCAAAGAAGATATCCAGCTGCTAAGCAGTAGGATGGCTGCCCTTGAGAAGCAGGTGGCAGAAATTTTAAAAATATTGTCTGAAAAGAACGTATCCCAGCTCTCTTCCCCCAAGTCTCATTTATCACCCCAGTCCCCACCCCAGATATCCTGTCAGGATATTTTTAGTGTTTCAAGGCCTGCATCACCTGAATCTGAAAAAGATGAAATCCACTTTTAGCATATACCTATGTGTATATATGTATACAGTATATATGCAGAGGTGTATATATACCTTTATACATATATATATATGTGTGTGTATACGGTAAATATATATACATATATATTTTCACTTGCATCCAATATGACTTGAACACACCAAGGATTTTGATATGTAAATATTGCATGTCCAGCTGGATTCTGGCCTGCCAAAGAAAGCAATTATTAACATAGATATTGCTTGTATAATATGCAGTTGACTGCATGCACACTTTACATTTATTTATAAGCTCTATTATGTAATAAAAGAATGACTTTTGTTTAACAAAGGCAATGTACTATTTAAAGAATCAGGGTCTAACCTGCCAATATTGCCATGACAGTTTTGATCTCAGGCTGGGTGAATTGAGCTTTTATTTCCTCACTGTCTTTTCTGCTGAGTTAAGCAGTAGATTAATATGACGTGAAGGACACGTCCAGGCTCCTGTTAGTATTGTTTCCTGGTATCATTCCATGACAATATACTGTATATTTGGTGATGAATTCCCCTACTCCTCCTAAAGGGAGGGCTCAGCTCAGTGGGCAGGGAAGGGCACCGTGCCTGGTGCTAGGGTGGATCACTGGAATTTATTTGTGTGGGTATTGTGCATGCACAGCCTTTTATTTCAAGTATCCTCCTGCTCTTTTAACATCGTAAGTAGGAAATAATAATAGTAAGAATAAGAATAATAATGGTGATTTATGTAACAAAATGAAACTAACAGGAACTCTCTCAGTTGCACTCCCTGAGTGTTTGGGGGTAACTTCTTTCTTGAAAGCCTCCTTTTACTGATGCCATTTTTACTGAACTGTTAGAGTAACATTATGTAAATTCTCTTTGCAGCACTCAGTGGTGGTGTCTGGTTCTGTCAGTATCTTCATTAGCATGTCCCATTTTTGTAGGGTTGAGGTTGCTCTCCCACTGTCCCCCTTATTGCCCCTGGCAGAAAGACTTTGCACGAGGTCTGAGCGAGGGAGGGAACACTCATAGTTCAGCTTCTTGGCAACCACGTGAGCAGGTTTGAAAGCCTGAAGTTAAAAGGCTGTGGTTAATCCCCCTCCACTCTCTTTCACGAGGACATTTATCAATCTGCAGCTGCCTTCAGAAAGGGAGAAAATAACAGGTCAGGATGAAATTCTCTTTAGTCCAAGGTGCTTGGATGATAATGTGTGGGTGGGAGAGTGGTGGGTGTGCTGGGGAGATGGAGTTCTCCCAGGAGTGCTGCTCGTGCCTTGGGCTGGTGGAAGGTTTTGGTGCATGGGGAACGTTTCAAGAGCAGGCTGCAGTGCCCACACAGCCAGGTCCCACACCGACTGAGCCCCTCAGGTCTGTGTCAGAGGCTCTGACCCACCTGTTAGCTGACTCCCATCAGCATCTCCCAGGCTTGGACCACACTCAGACCCCCTCTCCACCTCCTGGGCTGGAGCATCGCTCTCAAGGCGCCGCTAACTTTGCAGGGCTGCAGCAAGGCAGGCTTTGCACTGCATCTTCTTTGATCTCCTGTTTGGAACTGAGCTTTTGGACTCTGCCTGGGCCTGCCTGCACCTGATTGTGGTGGGGTTTTTGCCTCTCCATTTGCACTGGTTTGAATCCAGGTACACAAGATGCATGGCAGAAATTGCCACTGCAGCTTCAGAGCTGTTACCTGGTGTAGCTTGAGGCCAGCCCAGCAGAGCACAGTGGCTCCTTGAGGGAAGGATTCCCCCTGCCTCTGACTTCAATGACCTCTTTCATCAAGATCCCATGTTTCCAAAAGTGCCTGGAGTAAAACATGTATGTACCACAAGGCATCACAATGAATCAGGTATATCAAATACATGGTTATAATTAGTGAGCATCCGAACCACACACCAGTATTAGATCCATTTTTTAACATTAGAAAACTAGACAAAACTAAATCGCTTCCCGAAAAACTAACAAAGTCCCTAAAACCCAAACAAACCATCATTTGTAGTAGTGGCAATTAGGAGCCTACATCTTAGGGTGAACATATCTTTGACTGTGAAATCCAAACCCATAAACCTCCAAAAGCTCATAAGAAAGCCAAAGAAGTCATTGCTTCTGTTGCGTCAACTCGTGGAGGCTCTTTGGGTGATGATAGTTTTTTCTGTCCTAGTTCTGCCCCTTTCTTTAGGAAATTAGAGATTAAAAAAAAAAAAAAAAAAGAAGGAAGAATAAAACAGTAAGGACACAGTAAGGGACAGCTCTTCCCAAAGCCTGGTGATCAGACCACCTGCTCATTTTATCTCTCTACAGCTGCGACTGTCTCTGTCAAAATTTTTTGTAGCTGCTATTCTGACACAAGTGCAAATCCATGACTCTGCAGCCATGGTTTGGACTGCAAGAACAACCTGCACCTGCAGAACAACAGGACCTTTCATGTCCTGTTGTGAATCCCACCATGGGACTCTGAAAGAATGGGGGTGTTATGGGGTTATGGAGTTACAGGGTTGCTGCGGGATGCTGGAGTCTGCGCAGACTTTGTGGGTTCAGTTTAAGTGCCAAGATTTCAAGTGTTGAATGTTCTTGCCTGACTTGGTCTGCTGGTTGAGACAGACACACAGCCACTGCCCAGGGCTGCCTAGTGAATAGCTGAGTCACACAGGCTGTCTGGGGGCCAGATTTTGATAAAATTCCTGGAATGCGTGAACCTGCCATGAAGTGATGCTGCAAAAGAGACAACAGGACAATGAGGGTTGGCTTTGTTAGAAAGCTTTAGCCTTAATGGCATTCCTCTGCCTTTGTGACAGACTGCTTTTCTTTCTCTGTAACTGATATTAATTCTAGGTAGAACTGCATGGCATGCAAAGGGATCTCTGTTTAGGTTTATCTTGCAAGTCAGGTGTAACTTTGTGCCACTTTACAATGAGAGAATGTGTTAACAGGATTAGTCTGACCTTGAAAATCATTTGGGCAGGCCCAGAATGTCTATTACTGTTCAAGTGCAGCTTGAGTGGTTCAAATGTGTAGTGTCTAAATAGAGTAAAATACCAAGTTCATGAAACAAATACAGTATTTCCAGGTCTATTTCTAATGCTGCTTTGACTCTGATACTCCAAGATTGCCCATTGCAAGTTCAGTGGAACCAGCCTGTCCCTTGCAGTGATGGATGTCCTGCAGGCACAGTCAGTGCAGCCTGTGGATGGGATGTGCCAGGCTGTGTGTGCTGGGGGGTCAGTTTGGGGGGCTGACTCTGGCTAGTGCAATTCTGAAGGACTTTGCCTCCAAAATCCACGTTGGGAGCATTAGTTGTTTCATGGAGTTGTTAGCAGCTCGTCTCTCCTGTCCCCTCGCGTTGTGCACGATGTGATAAGAGTGCTGCCAGCTGGGACATTCCTCCCCTGTTAAAAAAAGCATGAATTGCAGTCCTGTAGCTCAGGCTGGACTGACATCAACCACCTGTAGTCAGTAAGTGCAATAAGGACACAAAGGTGTCACTTCCACCCAAGCAGCAACACACCACACAGAGGGAGCTCTCGGCTGCATGCTTTCCTTCCCTGTCCTTAAGAGCTCAAAACATGTACAGATGTTCCTGCCAGATGCTGGGAACAGCATCCTTAGCACCTACCCTGTGCTTTGTGTGTTCAAAGCATTTTTCCTGCACACCAGTGGATTTTATCTTTCCGGATGTTGGAATAGAAATAAAACACGTACAGAAAATGTGTACAGAAAAGTAAACACTTTCCAAAGCAAATGAACTAGAGTACTTTTAATAGCTTTTTTTGGTGTAATGTTGCATATACAAGATAGAACAGTACTTCAGGATAATTACTGAAAAAAAATTGTTGTAGTGAGGATTCAGTTCTTCTGAATTTGTATTTGTAAATCCTTTTTTCCCCATTTTTCTGTCTTTGCCAGGGCACGGGGGTTAGAGCAGAGCTGATTCTGGAAGTGACAAACTTGAGCTTTGTCCATTTTTCTTCTCCCTGTTCTGCAGAAGTAGCACAACTTCAGGGGCTCAGTGCTGCTGGCACCAAAAGCTGGGCTCATTGCTAGATTTGAATTCATTCTTCATTTACCACCCCATGGAGAGTAACCCTGTTGCACAGGTGTGACCTGAAGGTTGAATCTGATAATCTTATTGAACTTTAATGTGTATTTTGAAGCTCAGGACAGTTTCAGAGGACTGGCTGCTGCAGAAATAATGCTTTGCAAAGCTGAGAGCAGTCGCTCTGGATGTAACTGAGACTGTTCCACAGAGGTCATCGTTTGCATGGGTCAGAAAACAGATGTTGTGCTCATGAAATAGCTTAGAGACTTTTTGGGGAAAAAGACGTCCTGAACCGGAAGAGAAATTTAAAAAAGCCAAAGGTTTAATATGGAATTTGGGAGTGAGGATGTATAGAGGGATATATTGTGAGAAATTGACACTTTTTTACTTGGATTTTGAGCATTTAGGAAACCCAGACCTATCTTTTTGGATGTCAGAATTGGACAGATTGTTTCTTAAAATAAATATTTTTTTTCCATAAGTGAGGTGGTGTCAGTGGTATCTTAAAAAAAAAAAAAAGTGTTCAAATACCCTTTTCCTACAGAAGAGAGTTTGAATGAGTTTTGTTGATGTTGCTCTTAATTGTAGGCTGCAGGAGGAAAAGTTTGATCCATCTAGATTTCCACATCTGGGAACATTTTTATAACTCGCCCTTAATTTTTTTGTACAAATGGAGAACAGAATCTCTACATATTTCATTGGGCTTAATAGGCTATGGTGCATTTCCAAATGAAATACATTCCTAAAGCAAAGTGCTGAATGGAGCTAAAGTTGACAAAAATTCCACATTTTTTCCTGGCAGAAAAGCAGTGAATGTTCTTAGTGGCATAAAGAATATTGTGCAAAGATCAGCTCTGTGATATCTAACAGATGACAAACAAACTAAAATCATCCTTACTGAGGGTGCATTTAGTCAGGCAGAAAATTGACCTTGTAGTGCACAGTGGGACAAGAAGGCACATATTGATTTTAAATACTCAAATGGCAGAAGCATTCGGAAAGGGCTTGACCAGACCATGCTGAATAAATTCTATTTATTTATTATATTATGTTCATCAGCCTCCCGATGCATGGCAGGTGGAACCAGGAATCTGGGGCAGCATCCTCACAAACCTTTTTATCTGTTTTCCACAGAGCAGATAAGTGTTTTTCCTCATTCTTTCCTTCTTGGAGAGGCAAGCTTGCTTGGCCCACAGTCTGAGACCACTGGTGTGCACCAACTCTGTGTCTGGCTGTCCGCCATGAACACATCAATTAGCCTTAATTAAAAGCCCTACAAAAAGGATTTTTGTAGGCTGGGCTCAGCCCTCCCTGCTCCAATGACATGACTCTGTGTTGTGTGGTTCACAGCAGATTCAGCTCAGACTGAGCAATAGCAGAGAACATTTCTGCCTGTCTGCAGAGGATGTATAGACACACCATATGGATATATACCTTCCCTTTTGGAATGGGTAGATTCTGGCTTAATTCAGACAGGTGCTGCAGACAGGTGGGATAAATCCTGCTCTGGAGGTGCCAGTCTCTCATCATTTACTGCAGAGTAATAACTTCAGATCAGACACTTGATTTGTAGACTGCTGGAGGGTAAATGAAGATAATCCAACCCATGATTCAAGCTCCCAGCCTGATCCTGTTTGTATAAAAAGGTGTCTCTAAAAGGGTCTGCTTACCATCTTGCCAGCACAGAAGCACTTTCCCATAGTTGTGACTAACAGTAGGGGAACACTGAAATGTCTCAGCATGCAGCCAGAAACAAAGTGTTCACATCCTAAATTGTTAATGAGATCTCCATAAATACACTCAGATGCTCAGTTCTTGCCTTGTGGCAATCAGATTTTTAACTTTCCACTCCAATACCATGACAGGATGGTCCATGAACTCCCATTTTCATAGGTGTAAAACAGCTGAGGTGCTCTTCATCATGAAGGGCAATGCCAAGGCACAGAGGGGCACCACCTGTCAGTTTTTGGGCAGTGAAACTCTGACACCTATTTGGGATCTTTGGCTGCTCTGGGGTATTTAGGATGATGGGAGTTTTGCCACTGTGTCATGCAGTGGACAGAGGCCAAGGCTTGGAAATCCAGCAAAGGGAAATGTTGTAGTGAAGAGCTTCCAAGGCAGACAGAGGTGGTGGTGGCAACCACAGCAGAGCTCTGGCTCTGTGCTTGCCAGAGAGAGGGGAGAGGGAGGAGAAGGTTGTAAAGGATGGTGCCCAAAAATGGTGACAACGTTCCACTGAAGTCACAATTGACTTCTCCCTGCAGAGTGGCTGTTTGTGTCTCCATATTTTATTTGTTTGGAGGTTGGCAGGTTTCTCTTCCGTCAGGTGGTGTGTAAGGATGAGACTCTTCCAGGGTGACAGCTGTGGGACAGGGAAAGGCTGTTAGAGGACACTCAAATATATGCTGTTGGGGGAAAATGCAGGCTTCAGGAGAGCCAAAGCTCTTCCAGATTCCCAAAAACCTGTTGGAAAGAGGAATATAATAACCAAATAATGTAACATCAACATGTAGACTCTGTATTTGCAGCTAGCCCTGCTATGAACACAGGGGGTTGGACCATGTGATTCCCAAAAATTCCAAGTTATGTTGTTTTATCATCCGGTGATTCTGTAGATTTTAATAGCACAAACAGGAGGTAAAAGTTGAAGGTTCTTAGTTATGTCCTAATTTTTTCTGGTTTTCAGTTTAAATACCACGCTGAGGAACATGTTGCCAATTTTCAAGATAATAGCTGTAAGAGCCAATACTCATCACACAGACAGCAGAGAAATCTGGCATATTCTAAAACTATGGCATATAAATAAATTAAGCCTTTCTTTGGGCATCAGCTAAAATCCACACTTGGTGCCAAACACTGAGAATAATGTCTCAGTGACTGTGCAGTTTCTGGAAGCAGTGGGCTGATATGGATACATCAACAACACCCACACCCTCTTCCAGCCTCTTCCCCAGCCCAGTGAAAGGTGATTACAGGGTCTGAAAATGCCATCAAAATATCAGTAGCATTTGAGCTGGTTTTCAGTGCTGCCCTGGCAGACATGCACATCCAAGGCTGTGGGAAATGTGTTGAATTCTCATTAGTTGCTGGATCTGGAGGTGATTCTCATCCCTCTAGATTCAGCCTGCTCCTCTCACAGTGTGTGGACACCATTGATGAAAAGGTCTGGGCACATCCATGGGGTCTGTGCACATTCCTAGGGTCTGCCCAAGCCCCATTCCCAGCCTTACTCCCTGTTTGTCTAGGCACATTCAAAGGTTTACAGCTGGCTCTGTTAGATTTAACTGAGAAGCTGTTTCTTCTAGACTCTGTAACCTCCTCAATCTCCATGATGGCTTGCAGGGTTACTCACAAAATCCTTTCAAAATCTGTGGCTTAGCAACAAGCCTCCAAATTAGGCAGAAGTAACAGGGCAAGCCTTCTGCCACTTTCAGGGCATTATTTTATTCAACAAACCTTTGGTTTCATTCTACTTGTGGCCCTTTTGTACACTCTTGGGCAGTACAGTATTCCATAGAATGGCAGGGATTGGGGTGTTTGTGGGTTTTAATGAGCCAGTTTGAGAAGGGGAGCTCAAGTGAGACAGCAGCTTCTGCCACTTATGTGACATTCCTTCTGCTCTCCTACTCCAGGTACACTTTGGGTGAACTTCACCCCCAGCAGCAATTTGAACCAATGCAGTGATAGTAAAAGTTATATTTCCTCAGGCAGACCTAGGGCTCTGCTCAGCATCTCCATGTGTCCTGTGCCAAGACATGTGGGCACTTTCTTGGTGGCAGAAGGATTTCCTGAGATGTTGCACCTCTTTTCTCTGTCACCCCTTTGTTTTCCTAGAAAAAGAAAAAAAACCAAACAAACCACCTTCTGACTGTTCATTGGGAATTCAGTTGCATCCAAGGCTGCTGCCAGGACCATTAGTTGGAGGTCACAGTTCAGTTTGTAAATTGGGTGTCTAATCTGAGCTCTCATGGAAAAAGGCATTTTTTTTCTAAAGGAAAACAAAATTTCTGCTCTGCTTCTAATTAGTCCTCTGTTGTCCCTGCAGGATTAATTATTGCCTTCTTCACTCGAATCATCAAATGCTGTTTGGCAACAGCTTCTTTTTTTTGTTTTATTTTAGGTATAATTAGGAGTCCTGGCATTACAAACAAGCTCAGTCAGGTTGTACCTTAAAATTACAGAGCTGAAATGTCACCTAAACTAGTAGTTTAAAGCCAGCTTTTGAATACAAACAACCCCATTGCACTCAGTGCATGTTCAGAGCTCATCCCTTTGGGGTCATCAGTAGGTCAGTGTGAACATCTTCCTCCTGCAATCAATCACAGAAGAGGTTTTGATCTGCAGGGTCCTCCCAAAATGGGACTTTTAGAAAAGGATTATGGGTGCAAGGATGCAATGGCACCTCCCAACTCTTCCTACTGCCTGTTGATGGTCTGTAGATTCCCAGCCACATCTCTTTTCTGTTTAAAGGAAGGGCCAAGGGCCACCAACTGCCTATTTCTATAAAGTGGGAAATCCAATTTATCAGGGGGAGAGGCAGTAGCTTGCAGTAAGGCAGAATTTGGGTTTTTAAAATCTGCCTGGTGGGAATTGGGCAAGCTACCAGAAAGACAATAAAGAATTTATCTGGCAATGCATGCCAAAGTAATGCTAAACATGGGAGCAGGACAATTTATTGAGAAAAGCTCATTAGAGTTGAAGTGCAAAGCAGGTCTGTAAATGTACCTTTCAGCTGTCCCAGTAAAATTCCTGTACTCAGACAAGGGGAGCTGTGCCTTGTTTCTGTGGAGTGTAGAAATGGCTAATGAGCTTTCCCAGAAAACCTACACACACGTTTTCTCAAATGTAGTAGTTGGCACGATTTCACTGACCTCAGTGTCAGCCTCCCCCTGCCATTGGTTTCACAGTGATTCAGAGATGCTGCTGAAGCTGGTGCTGCAGCATTTCTCCTAGGGCAGGTTTGTTCCCCCACTTGTCACTGATGGTTGATTATTTGCCCTTCAGGAGATCTGTGGCCCAATAAGGGACATGGGACACCCCAAAAAAGCTGCAGCTTGTGGCGCTGCAGGGGAGGTAAAGGTTCACCATATTTTGTCTGGAAAACATGCCAGCCATAAACATACTCTTGCTAGCTGTTTAAAGCTCCAATGCCTTATCAGCACAGTTTATGTAACAAAATCCCATTAGTACTGCAAACCATTCTCACATGAATTAGGACATGATATGCTGCATAAACCTGACATACCTACTGACTGTTCTTATGCATAGAGGCTTGGCTGGGCTTTTCTGTGCAGGTGTAGCTGTATGTCTTGGGGTAATTTCTGTGTTTTGAAAGCTACATAATATGAAGCAGAATATTTTCCACAATGAAATGCAGTGTTTCCTTTCCTTGTTTGTTTACATCTTTTCTCTTTCTCTATCCTTCCTTCCTCCCTTGTTTTCTTGCCTAGATCATTAGGCTAGCAAATTGTAGAAATGGGAAGATTGATTAAGTGATGTTGCATCAGCAGATTTAATGAGATAATGATCTGTTTTGCTATTTGTGTTCAGAAGGAATAATATGCTAATAAGAGTTGTAGCGAGAGCTGATTTTTTAATGCCCTGCTTATATACCAGCCAGTGACTGAGTGGCTCAGTAAAGTGGTCTCAGCAGATCTTCTAAATTGTGTTGTCTGTTTTGGAGGTAAATATTTTCAAGCTTCAAGCATCTTGTGTAAATATTCTTACTGAGGTCGGTGGAAATCTTTCCATTAATTTCTCTAACCCAGTTCTCGCAGAGGGACCAAGACACTGAGTCCCAGCGTGGGCTGAGCTTTCTCAAAACTAAGAACTGCGGGTACTAGAATTTTAATTTCAGGCCCTTGTCTAATGCAAATGGGTCCAAGATTTCATGCCCTACTAAATGCTGCATGCTGAATGCAGAAATGTGGATGATGTGTTTGGAGATTGGGACGGCAAGGTGAATTGCCACAAGAATCAGCTGAACTGATCAGGGAAAGGGCACTTCTTAATTAACACGTATTTCGGTCCAGAAGACATATTCTTGGTGTCTGAACTGTCAGTAATTTCCATCCAAAGTAACTGCTCAAAATTCATGACTGTCTAGAATATCCTTGCACAAGCCAGATATGTACATAAGCCGTGCAAACTCTCTCTGGGGAGAAGCACAGTTAAAAATAAAGCTATTAGTGCTACCACAGAGAGAGAGAGACGATGACAAAGACAAGGGGTTGAGCACCAGGTGCTGTGAGGCTGAATCCTGCCATGCAGCCCAACATCTGAGCATTGCTGATCCAGCTGTGGGCAGATGTGCTCAGCTTTGGAGCCTTGTTTGTGTCCACAGCTGGGACAGAGCAGAGCAGGGAAGGGGCAGCTCGTGTTGGGGTTCATGAAGTGCATCCCCAACCCCAGAGCAGGCTTTGAAAGCTCAAGTTCTGCTCGGTGAGGGACACAGGAGCTTTGGCATGGGTTTTAGGATTCCTCCCCTGCCTCCCCCATCCCTTTGATATGCTTATGAATTCCCACACATTTAGGCAACTAGTCATCCCAGGCTCCTAAATGAAGACAAATGTAGGGAATTTCTGCCGGGAGGAAAGAGGGACAAGGGGTGGGCATGATCTTGGCTCTGTCTGTGCACCCTGAGCTTTGCAGTGGTGTCTGGTGGAATATCCTGATAGGAGCATGCTCACACAATTCTCACAATTAGTGGCAGGGGGAGATGATTTTTTAATGAATTGTCATCGCAGGGGACCTCATTACAGTCAAAACATTGCACTGTTTTTCTAGGTTTTTTTTCCTTAGGCTTCCCCCCTCACCCAAAATGACAGCTGAAAACTAAACTGAGCAGGAGCTGCTGTACAAGCCTGCACAGACATGCTGAACCCAAAACCCAGCCTGCCCTCACAAGGTACCCATGGGGCTGTGCTGAGACCCAACCTCAGCATAACCTGCCTTCCATTTATTTTTTTTTTCTGCTGAAATGCCAATGTGCATTTTTTTTCCTTTCCTTGTATCTCCAGCCCAGCACTCCCCAGCCCACATTTGTGCTGTGGTATCTCTCTCCACCCTTGAGCACCTAACAGGGACTAATCCCTGGTTTGTGAGAATCTTTCCACTAACATTAGCAGGACTTTCAAAGCATAATGAGCTTTAAATCCCTTTTTTTTTTTTTTTTTCTTTTTACCCTGAGGTCCTTACTTTTTGAGTTCAAATTTCAAGGTGTCCCATTAGCTGCAAAAGCACCAGCTGGTGTAACCATGTTTGTGCAACCCTCGTGGAGAAGTTGGGCAAAACAATTGGTTTTAAAAGCTCATGTTGGAAAACCCAATCTACAGAGTAACTGCGGCTTTTGAATGTATGAGATGCACAGACACTGGACTGTGGGGAGGAAAAGTATTTTGAGAAAACTCTCTTTTTTTGCAAGGAAGAAATTGGGGGAAAGGGTTATTGCTGGGGTGATGTTTCTTTTGTTACTACTTGCTGCTCTTTGTACTCTAGCCAATGCAAATGACATTCATGTTCCCGACAATATTTTTGAACAGCCCAGCTATCTTTTTTGCTGTTGTTAATATACTGAGGATTTGGGAGGATTTTAAATGCCTCTGCCTTTCAGGATTATTTCTACAAAAGCAATTTAGAACTGTATTTTGACAGCAGGAAGCTTATAAAAACCTAGAGAACAAAAAAAAAATTAAAAAAATAAAGCATTTGAAGCTGAACAGCTACGAAAGGAATGCACCTCTGCTACCATATCTGAAATCTGCAAAGCAAGCACGAGTTACATCAAGGAAGGACCATCTTTGTACTGAAAATCACACATCAGTTTGTACAGAGTGGATGCTCCCTTGGCCACCCGTGTGACTGCCCAGGAGGAATGCGTGGGGACACTTCTGTTGATGGTGACTCTCCTGTCACTTTTGGACGTTGCTGTGAGTGGTCAGTTGAGATTGGTTCATCTGTAGCAAGCTTCCTGTTGCACTTTTTCTGTTTGCTAAAATTCAACAACAAGGAAAACGTGGGTCACTTTAAAGCATTGGCAGACAACTGTTTCTAACCCAAAGGAAAATGGGTTTTAGCACAATGAACTGTACTTCTTCAGGGAGGATCAATGTTGATTTTTTTTTTTTCCACACGTCTTTATTTACATGTGGCTATATTTTCATTGATACAGAATAAAAAGTGCATTTTATTGACCTTGAGTGTTTGTGTCTTTACTTCTCTCGAGCACCATAAATAGCTCTTGTTTTCCTGGCCAAAGAACACAATTTGTTGAGATTAATGAGCAAAACATAATTTTATTTTTAGGTGGTTTGGGGATGAAAGAGATACATAAATCTATTGCTAGAATGGAGCTTCTCTACAGGACAATAGGAACAGTTCTTGACCCTCCTCCTCATTAGCCTGAAGACAATAGGAAATAAATCAAGCTGAGCTGGTCACAGATATCTCATCCATAAAACTTCTGTAGCATCTAGTTCCCTCTCCCAAGCAAGTCAGGCTGGGGAGGGAATACTTTGTCTAAGTAGATAATAAGTATTTTCTTATAACCTTTTGTTCATAAAATGTTCCATTTTATTTGCTGCAAATGGGTAACCTTGCTTCAAAAAATTACACTTCACATGCAAAATGAAGATTTTGAAGGGCAGTGGGATAGAGGCAGAAATTTTTCACTTGGAAATTTAAATTATTTCTAAGACATGGCTCCCTTTGCATCTTGCATCATTAGCTTGGTCACGAGTGGCATTCCCTAAAGAATTGCCTGTGCCAAACTACAAGAGACTTTTTTGATGTAAACACACACAACATTGCTGACCTGTTCTTGAAACCACTGTTGCTTTGATGCTCCTTCAGTGCAGAAATCAAAGAATGTGGAAGTTGGTGGAGCTTTTCCTTGCAAGTGGCTTTGACCAGATCCTACAGGCTTTGTCCCAGCCAGGAATGGTGTCCAGGTGTGGAGGAGTAATCACAGCTGTGAGAGACAGAGTGGCATTGGTTCAGTTTGAGGGCAAAGCATCCAAATCTAGTTGTCCACAGACAGGTTTTGCCATCTCTAGGGACAGATGGAGAATTTTTTTTCTATTTATGGTGGAAAATATTCATTGCTGAGCTTTTAATTTTATTTTTTTTTTTACTCACTGAGTGCCTACTCTCAGCATCCTCAGCTGTGGTGAGGAGACCCTGGCCTCAGCACAGGAGGGAGAACAGCCTAAAACCTTCATGGCAAACACTGGTGGAACAGGCCATAATTTCCATTGCTGAAAAACCAGCGGCACGGACTGCTCCTGCTGCTCATCCTTTGTAATTGGGTTTGGCTTTTGTCAGACTGGGAGCTGGCAGCATCAGCACAGCAGCTTCTTCCAAGTGGCCATTTGGGAGAATGTCAAGGCTGTGCATCCCAGCCCTGGGAGCCTTGCTGGAAAGGGAGCTGTCAGGATGGGGCATGGAGCAAGAATGGATTTATTTGCAGGAGCTAATTTGTTACTGGCTGACAGTGCTGGTTTGTGTGGTGTTGCAGCTGTGCCTGAGCAAATTCTGTCATTATCCATGGGATTGGTCCTCACCAGATCCCAGTGTCCTCCCCCAGCCCCAGACACGTTTGGATTGTATCCTTCAAGGAGTAAGAATGCTCACCAAAATACAGGATCAGTTACCAAAATTGCTGAGGCTCTGGGGGAGACAAAGCACCCATTTTGCTTTGCAGATTGCTTTACCTGTGCACAGTATCTCACCTAAACAAGCCAGGGAAACAAGTTAATATATGCACATCTCATTCCCTTGATGAGAGCATCATCCAACACCCTGGGCTGAAGATTTATTCTCCAGGGCTCATGCTACTCCTGATTTAGAATCCAGATACAAACAACATGTACAAGCCAGCACAGGGCAGGAGCACAGGGCAGAGACAGAGGTTTGGTTCAGTCCAGCTCCTTCCCCTATCAGTGCACCCTTTACAGGCACCTTTCTAACAAGATTTTCCTAATTGTCCACAGTGATATTAAGCTGGATGGGCTGGATGGGGCTTGGAGCAACCTGGTCTGGTGGAATTTGTCCCTGTCCATGGCAGGGGGTGGAAGGAGATGATCATCAGGTGCCTTCCAACTCAAACCATTCTGTGATTCTGTGAGTCCATATCATTTGGCAGAGAATGAGGCTGAAATGATCATCTTACACATCTGATTAAGTGAAGCAATGAAGATGGAGCAAGGAAGTTCTTTAACACTGGAAATTCTCTGGCTGCATAGAAATAATTCAGCTGCTCAGTTCAGGGCAGAAATTGTGAGCCAGGCACTGAAAGCCACCTGAACATTTGTAATGCACAGCTCAGAAATGGATAGGGAGCCAAACCACTGGTGTCAGCTATTTCTGTGGCCACCTTGAGCCCCTCCCTCTCCTGATCAATAATTTCCATCTAGCCAGGTCTGTCTGAGTAAAGCCTCCTGCTCACTTGGTTGCACTTAAGAAAGTTTATAAATCATTACTTTCAAGCATGAGCAGGCTGGTCCTGCAGGCTGGAGAGTGGGATGTTTGGAGTGTCTGGGCAGCACGGGACAGAGGAATTGAGGTGACCTTTCCAAGGAGCAGCAAAGTGCCCTGTCCTGGAGAGAATCCTTTCCCAAATTCTGCTGCCAGGATTGCCAGGATTGGTGGTCCTCAACCTCCTTTAGCAAGAGCTGTTTGTGGTGCTCACAGAAGGCAATCTATGAGGAGGAAGGGTGACCAGGAAGCAGGAGGAGCAGCTCTGAGTGCTCCTGACACGGGCTGGTGCTGGCTGGGAACACCCACGAGGACAGGGGCTGGCAGCACATCACCAGGCAATTTGGGAACACTGCTGGAGCAGAGCCAGGGTGTGACCTGCCAGGAACTGCTGCTGATTGGCAGGAAGATGGACCGACCAATTTAATAAACCTCTTCCATCTCTCTGCTCTGTAATTTTGTGACATTTTCTCCAGGAAAGTACCATGCTTCCAAATTAATCTGATTGCAGTGAAGCAGGCTGTCATCAGCCCCTGGAGAGAACAGAAGGGTGTGATCCATCCCAGCTGAGAGCAGGTAAGAGGCTTCTGTCCCAAAGGTACCCAAAGGGCAGAGGGTGATCCTCCCACAGGGTGCTGAGCCAGTCTACTAGTAATTAGCAGGGAATTAAGAAAAGGCAGGATAAGGAGACAGACTGAATCAATTTATTTCCTGCTAGGTAAATAAATCATGGGAAAGAAAAGAACTGAGATGAGAAATAGATGGACAGACAGAAATGAGGGATTAATCAGTCTCACAGTCTACTTACAGGATTATAAATCAGTGATACAGACACTACTGGAAAGAAAAGCACATCACTGCTTGAGATCTAAGACTGCAGAGCAGACACTATTCAACATGGGAGGAGAATTTGGGCATTTTTATCTGTTTTCACATATGTGTGTTGCAACATACAAAGACCTCAGCTCCACTATGCCACAGCTTGGCAGTACCCTGCAGGTGAGGCAGGAGGTAGCAGTGGGAACAGCTGTGGGGAGCTGGATGGATGCAGCCCTGCTGCCTGCCTGTCCTCAGGTTTATTCCAGCCATTAGGAAGGATCAGAGTGAGGAGCCAGGTAGTGCAGACATGGGAAAGCATCCCTCACACAGCAGACAACAAGGGGAAAGCCAATTCTGTGATCATGCAGCACATGAATACTCAGAAGTCACATGTAAGGATTCAAAAACAATGGCAAGATTTTGTGTTTGCTGAGTAGAAAGGAAGGAGGCAAGAGGATTGGAGAAGCATATTTCTGTCCCTGATGCTCCCCCTCTTCTCCAGTTTCCTATATTCTTCCATTTGGATGCCATAAATTAAGGGCTTCCGTCAGGAGTGTGGAACATATTCATTAGAAATAATTTTCCACAGAAACAGAACAGTGAAGAATGACATTCCTGATTTTTCATGGGTGGGAGAAAGTCAAAGAGTTTGAGAATATCCACAGCCTTTCAGAAGCAGCTCAGCCTGTTGTTATTTTCTAAGCTTGCTCACAAGGGTTCTGCTTCATGCTTGGGACTTCCTTCCCCAGCAATATTTTTAAATAGGAAAAGCCCTGGATCAGTGGCCAGAAGGAGACCCTTTGAACCCCATTTGTGGCTCACAGTCCAATAACACAAAGTATATTGTTTATCTAAAATGCCCTCATCATCCTTATCTGCTATTTACTTTTTTGCAACAGGGCCAGGAACAGCCCAGATTTCCTGCAGTCACCAGATCACTAACCCTAAAACCTAAAAAGTGCTACCTCAGTCTTTCATGGTGTCATTTTTAATTGTCTATGCAGTCAGCCTTTCTTAGTGAAACATGAAATGTGCCAAACCATAGTTTCTAAGCCATGTGCAGACTTCTGCATCCCTGTAAGAGAGGAGACCTGACCCAACATAGACTCATTTCTAATAAATCTACAGTTCTTAAAGCTTGGTAAACTTCATCCTGGGAGCATATGAAAGTGTAGTGGCTTCCCAAAAGAGTCAGTTTTCCTTTAGTAGGGTGATGCCTCTTTCCATTTCCCTTTCCCTGCTCTTCTTTCCCTTTATTCTTTCCCTTTCCCTCTTTTTTTTTTTTTTTTAAATTTCTTTCTTTCTTCTTCTTAATCTTTCTTTTCCTCTTGTCCCTTGCCTTATCCTTTTGAGCTCCATGAAGAAATGCAGACTTCTATTCTGGCCAGTTTGACCTGCAGCATTCTGCTTGGCTTTTCATTCTAGCCAGATGACTTCCTAACTGCATCAAGGGAAAGGAAAAAACAATGGAAGAGATCCAAGACATCAATTGTGACAGCAACTGTATGCTGGCAGTCTAGCACACTCTATATTTCCAGATAAGCTCCCTTGAAACAAAGACAACCAAAGAAAACAAACAAACAAAAAAACCCCCCCAACCTGCTAGAACTTGACAGAACTAACTCCTCGCCATATGATATTTGCTAATGAACTGCACGCAGTGAAAAACGTGTGAGGATCCTTTCCGTGGCTTTTTGGGGAGGGTGATAAATTAATTCCAGTAATGTAATAAGCGAGTCTGAAAATGGGTTGTGGTGGGTGGTTGCTTGCCCCCCCTCTGCTAAATCATGCCATAAATGTTTCCCTCAGCAGATGCAGACGCACATAATTTCTTTCGGGATTTTATAACCATGACAACCAGTTTTAAAGGAACGTTTTTGGTTTCCACAGTTTAAATTAGAAGTGTGTCCAAAAGGAGGGTTGTAAAATGAGCAGAAGTAAGCTACTATTTCCACAGCTCCCTCAGAACAATGGAGTGTTGCATTTTTGCTTTACTTTTTACATACAAATACAATAACAAGTAAAATAAAGCTTCTGTGCCCACTTTTACTTTAAAAAACATTTTTAAAAGAAAATTTTGTTCCCATACTAAAAAGCCTTCATTTTAAAGATAGTGAAATTAAATCTTTCCCATTTAACTCATGTTAGATTTAATGATACTGTAATTTATAATGAGTAAAACATGTTGACATTTAATGCATATGACTTCTTTGAAGTTACATCCTTTTAGCAGAGATGAATTTTGATGAGTTTTACCAAAGGAGTTGAAAGAGTTTAGGCAAGCTAAAAATAGCTCAGGAGCAAGTTTAATCTGGGTTAGACAATGTTCCTTTTATTTTACATTGAAATCTCATTAGCAGCAAGGTGCAGAGGACCTTTCAGGGGTTTGAAATACTCGAAAAATCGATGCCAAGCCTTTGGACTGGAGTCACAGAGAGGACACTACCCGAGCCCAACAAGCTGCCAGTGTTGGTGTCCTGATGACCTGCTGAGCTGGGTTTCACCCTAAAAGGCTCCTCTGTGCTCCCATTTCTCTTTCAGGCCATGTCCAGCTCCATTTGGGCTCTTCAGCCCTGCTCTGCTCACCTGGAGCCCAGCACTGCTCATTAACCCTGCTATTGCCCATCTGAGCACCTGGAGGACCAGGGCAATAGAAAAAATATTTGTGCAACACCCCTAGATAAAGAGATGAAGAGAGAAGAATATGATCCTGTCCCAGAATTCCCTAAGCCAAACTTTTTTCTCAAAATGAAACATTTAGATAGGTCAGATGAGCAGTGCTGTATGAACATCTCTTCTTCTCTTGTCTGAAATTAGGCCTCACAGAGAGGCAGGTGCATGCTTTTGCATGGATAAATCCCATCTGTTCTTCGAGGCTCTGATGTGGCAAAGCATCCCACTGTGGCCAGCAGATAACTATGAACTTTTGGTCCCAAGGTGCAGAGTGCAGCAGAGCTCCCAGCCTCTGCTTACAGCAGCCTGGCTGCTGCCCTCATCCTTCCTCTGGTTTCAGTTCCCTCTTTTGGCTACCAGAACATTTAGCACTCAGATTATCCATTTTTAACTCTGGCAGGCTCATCTGGGTTTAAGCAGGGTGCTCAGTAGGGTTTTCTCAGCACTGCTGCTTTGTGAATATCTCTTCCCTTTGCAGGTTTCACATGATTAGCCCCTGGTTTGTCATTTCCAGCTCCTATTTCCATCTTGAAGCAGTTTGCACAATGTCTCTATGGAGTTGCTTTTGTTTGCCATGTTGCCGGAGCACCATGCCAGCCTGGCTGGGTGGTGCAGCTCTCCTCTCCTCCCAGGGCAGGGTGAAACCCACCTAGGAGGTCCTGGGCAATCCCAGGATTCATTTATCATGTGGCACATATAAAAATCTGCTTTGCAAACAGGCAGCATGCAACATCCAGCTGATCCTTTCTGCAGAAATTCAGTATTACTCTGGCATTACCAAGAGGTGCAGGTTGTTCTGTGCTCAGCTGTAACAAACAGCAAATTCTTCACCCTTGTGACTGGGGATCCACCTGGGGATCCACCAAGGGGAGATGAGCTTGTTGGGTTGTTTATTACAAAACCACTGGGGACCCAATACTTGCACAATTTCTCCTTAGAGATGACTAAGGTGTCTTGGTGATTCCTCCCCTGCAGTGGAAGTCTCCAATCCTACCCTGAGAAAGTAATTTCAGCCTACATTGCAGTCCAGGTTTCCAGTCTGAGGTTCTCCATCACCAGAGTGGCTTTTTCTACACACCCAGTTGCACACCACTGCTAATTGATGGTCCACTCCAGATGCTTACACAGCTGGACACAGCTGGACACAGCTGGCCTGGGCAGCACACTGCCCTTTCTGCAGAAACACCTCAGTGCCCCCTGTGCTGTGTCCTGCTGTGACTGCTCAGACCTGTGCCTTGCATTTTATTGCAATAAAACTTACTTTATGTTCAATGTAAACCCTGGTGTCAAGCCAAAGCAAGCTGCTGGTACAGGGCTGCAACAATTGGTTCATGTTTCCTTTATCTAATGGCATCTTTTCACACTGAGCAATAAAATCCCAAATAAATGAACCAAAGTGTTTGCTTCATGGAAGTGTGGCAGACAATTGCACCTAAGAACTGATTATCAAGAGAGCAGCACACCAGGAGCAAGCAGGTAACACAGAGATATTCAGAGGAGAGATGGGGTTTAATCTAGCACAAGGCTTGCTAAAACTGAGCGTTACAGAAAATAATAATCTTTTTTATTTTAATTTTTATTCTTATTTATTATTATTTTTATTACTATTTTTGTGTAAAAGGTCTTGACACCTGGCAGCTGTAAAACCACTAAACCCTACAGCTATATGAACACAACAGAGCCATCATTTAGGTGTTTTTAAGGTAAATGAGTGCTCACCAACACTTGAGAAGAATATGCAAACATCAGAGGAAGTTATGACCTCGAGCTGCTGCATGCACCACCTGGATCTCTGGAGGGAAAGAGGCTCATGGATTTTGGCTGTGCAGTGCTCACTGTGCTGATTACCATGGGGTGATGCTAAACTTGGTGCTCTGGAAGCACCTTGGACTTCATTCCTGTTTAAACATAAATTTAATCTGACTTTGATATGGATGTGCATATGAGAGAGGGTCTACACAACCAAATTTCACAGTGATGCAGATTTTTATATCAGAATCCAGCTGAATTTTCAGTTCACTGCTGAGCCCTCATTGCTCTCCTGCCCTGCTGTACCCTCAGCTGCTGCTGGAGCTGTGCTCTGGTAAAGCATCAGACATGCAACACACTTGGCAAAATCCACCAGCAGCAGTCACTCCTTTATAAGCAGAACTAAAGGCAACAAAGGCAAACGGACCCATTTCCCTTCCCTTTTCCCAGCAGGGCAGTGATGAAATCTCTCTAATTAGCACTCACAGCTGGCCGTTGCTGGATTGCTGGGAAATGTTCAGCAGCCTGCAGGTATTTTGCCATCCTCCCCTTTCATCGCTGGTTGATTTCAATGCTCCTGTTCTTGACTGCTGTTAGTTGAGCTGAAGAGCCAGCTGTTACTCTGGCTTTGGATGGGGTCAGAGGATTTCTTGTTACCTGAGTGAAGTGAACAAAGAAGTGGGCAGAACACGGAGAGAATCTTCCATGGGATGCGTTGAACCTTTGTGATGTCAGGAATTAAAAATATGTCTGGGTTAGGGGGCAATTTAAATTCCTTCACCCCTAGATCTGGTGCAATAAGAAAATGTTGGGTGTGATTTTCAAGCAGAAGTGAATACATGGAACATTTACCATTTAAAACAGAGTCCTTAGTCTGTATGAGATGAGCAGCAACATACCTGTTCAAACCACCATGTACACACCTGTATAAAAATGTGTGTTATACACATGAACATACACATGCACACTCACACATTCCCATGTGCATGCAAATGAAATTATCCAAGATGTGGACTGAAGAGAGAAGGAAAAACGTAGAGGAAGATGGCAAATTTTCACCCTTTGGAACAAAAGCTGGTTTTAGAATGACTGCTGAGGAGACAGCAGTGCTGCTCCCACTGCCTCTGTTTCTCCCCTAGTAGTTCTGCTCCCTCCTTTTTGGCCTCTGCAAAATAAATTGAGCTTAAGGAAATGCTTCCCAGCATCAGCCATGCAGGACTCCTCCAGGGCTTTGCTTGGCTTGTGAGGAGCAGCCTTTTCCACCAGGATCAAGTGTGTGCTGTGAAGGGCAAATGTCAAAGGCAGCCTAGCCCAGAGCAGTTCTGGGGTCTGCAATCCCACAGGAGGGAAAGCACAGCTTCTCTCAGAGCTGTGGCTGAAGGAGTGAAATGCTGGTTTTGTCCCTGGTTACTGACAAAGAACACAATGCTTTCACTGAGCAATGTTGCACAGAAATACCATTCAGTTCTATGAATGGCAGTACTCAGAAAGACAAGAACTCTTAGAAGAACAAGAATAGAATATTCTGCAGGTTTTTTATTTTAGGAATCATCTTTTCAAATCAGCTCTGACACACCTAGCAAGCATGTAAAGCTTGATAGGGCTGAGTGGCATATTAGACTCTCTTTCCAGGGCTCTTATCTTAATTTTATCACAGCTCTCAGGAAATTAAATGCGTTTTATACCGTTCCTTCATTTGTGATGTACCTGACCTTGGTCTAGATTTAGTTTTTTCCAGCTAGCTCAAACTGGGCAGTCATAATCCCTCCTTTCTGCTGTTGCTGAATCTTAAATATCTGAATTAATGAAGTCTCTTGTTTCGCTATCACATGATCTAGGCTGCCAAAATATTTACTTTCTCCCTGAGTGATGTACAAAAGAATGAAAATGTAAATTGTCTACGTGCTCCTTCAAGCTCTGCTTTACATATAAACTACTAACCTTGCTGCCTTCTACTCTCCAAGCTGTACACTGCAATACACAAAGAATGCTCAGATTCTGTCAAATGTAACCACAAGCATAAATATAATCCTGGGCATGATGGGCTTTAGACCCACTCAAACTGCAGAAATCAGCTTAACCAAACTATCTTCTTATACTGTATCTTTGGACTAAGTCCCTGGAATATATAGCTCCCAGCTCACAGGATAAACCAAACAATATATTAGGATCTCGAATGAAACTGTAAAGATTAGGGATAGCTAAGACTTTAAAGTCCTTCTAACATTAATTTGAAAGTGGAACCTTTCCCTAATGGGAAAGGAGAGATGAAAACCTAATAAAAATACTTGTACTTTATGCCTCATCTAATGAACGATCCCGTAACAAATGGTAATAGTTAAATAAGGTAAAAACCATTAAAGTGCTGTTGCTCAGGCCCTGCTGTCAGTTGGCATAATTCCATATCTTCAGTGTAGTGAAAGCCAACCAAGGAACAGGAGAAGATCTGGTCCACTGTGTGTGTAAGGAAGCAGACAAGCATCTCATCAGAATAAACTTTCCTTCACATTTTCTCCATACTTCTAAACATACGGATGGCTGGAGCAACTTGCAACTTTTCAACTTGCAACCTGGTGAAAGGAGACAAATCCCCATCTGTTTGGGGTGAGAGCCAAGAGGCAGGCAGCAGCCAAGGCACTTTGAGTGCCCAGGTATCTGTGTTTTTGCTAGCTGTGTGCCCTGACTTCCAATAAATCTGTATTTAACAAAACAAATAGTGTTGCATCCACCCCAGTCTGGAGGAAATACTCTACAGCTTGGGATAAGGAGGTGCAAATAAAGAATTTATTGGTATCAAATCAAAGAGCTGCCTTGAGTTTAGCACAAAATACACAGAAAAGGAATCTTATCTCTTGACAGTTCACTTTGGTCTGGAGACATCTTGAGAAATTCGACTGGGACAACAGAAAACTCATGGAATTCAGTGAAAAGAGGTGCAAATTTCTGCAGCTGGAATTAAATCCACTGCCTTGTGGAGCTGGGATCTGCCTCACAGAGCAGCAGTGCTGCTGGAGAGGAGTGGGGTTTGTGGTGAAAAACAGGTTCAGTGCCAGCTGGAAGTGCACAGTGAGATGGTGAGGGAGCTGGGCTTGCTTTACCCAGCAGAGAGGAGGCTAAGGCATGCTCAGGAGGTTTGAAGGGTAGTTCAGCTACTTGAAGGGTAATTAAAAAGTTTACAAAGGCAGATCAAATAGAACCAGACAATACAGCAGGGGAAACCCCTCCATAAATTGCCATTTTGGAGGGTGTTACAATGCTAGAGCAAGATGTACAAGACGTTGATTTTAGGTTCATTCTCGGAGACTTTCAAGACACAGACAAAATCACATCTGGCCAGTAAATCAGACTATAGACATCCAAGGTGATTCCTGCAAGGGATAAGCCATGCTTACCCCTCTTCTTCTGCTAGTGAAACCTTCATTCTCCCAGGTAAATGGAGATTTTATGGTATGCCACAAAGTTCTGACAAAGCACAGGTGTCGCTGAGCCTCTGAGGAAAACTTTTGATCAGAAATCTGTTTTCTTTGTGACAATCTATTTGACAGATTTGTTCTGTTCTTCATCTCCACCGAGTATTGAAAAGTGGAGAAAAGTAGTATTTAAAATATCAACACAGCAAAAAAATGAAGATGAACTAATATTATCTTCTGCTTTCACTACAGAAACTTGGTCTCATTTGAAAGAGGAGTTCTAGCTACAGAGCCAAAAATCTATTATTATGATTTGGGATACCAACAGACCTTTGCTTGCATGAATCCAAATGGAGGATGGGCCACAGGCTCAGCTGGTGCAAGTTCAGCATCTAACAGTCAGTGGAAATATTGTGATTTGCACCAGCTGAGATATGGCTGTCTGTTTCTATTTTAATAAATCAGCTGAGAGAATAAATTTCTCCTCACTTGCCTGGCACAGTTCTATTGAGATGTTTAACCACACTAACACAATGACTGTGTTTTTAGTGCAAACCACAAATGAAACATCCTCTGTGCCATATAAAGCCCATCTTCTAGCTCAGACTGATTTTAGAGGTGCTAATTATATTAGCGTTGCAGGAACTGCAGTAATTCACTTCTAAAATCCGTTTAATTTCTTTTTAATTACTCATGTTTACCAATTCCTTTCGATTCAGAAAAGGCTCAAAATTGCAGTTTGCAAAGGAGGCTTGAAGTGGAATGATTAAGAACATCTGGCATATACATAATTATACCAGGCAATTTATTCCACCATTACCATTTCACTACAGCCATGGTAATGAGCCAGGGCTGGATTCTATCACTTTCCTGAACATTTACAAGTACCTTACTACACAGACAGCCTCACTGGTATGACTGGCAATAATTAAAGTCTATAACAACAAACCCTGGGAGAAACAGTAGATTCTTCCCATTGCTAAGTGGAGCTGCCAGCCCCGGATGTGTGGTCAGCTTTGTCTATGAACAGATTCAGGCAAAATTGAATTTATCTGAAAAAATGTTACCTGAGTGTAACTAACTATAGGGTAAGAAAATAATGAATCAATACTGAAGTCCTGTTGACTCTGCAAAGATTTTGTCTTTTGGAAGAAAACAGAAGGAAAAAATCAGGATATCTCACACTGTCGTGTTTCAAGGACTTTTGAAGTTTAACATTTCATTCTTGCTTTCAAATGTTATGTGAACATAGAGGAGAAAATAATTAAAGGATTTTACTTTCAAACCATGCTCAATTTATTTTTGTGCAACACTTAAAAGATTTATGTCACTTGAGATTTGTGCAAGGCCATATTTCCAAAGCAACTCAAAGAAGGGTTGTGAACTTCATACATAAATTGGTGCCTCAAGATGGATTTCCTTGTTGAAAAGGTGAGCCTGGTTGCTCAGAGTGACTCCTTGTGGCCAAAGATCTGGTAATTTTACTCCCTAACTGCCTTTTTTGATCTCTTTGTGCGTTGCAATCATTCACCAGGCACAGCTCAGCCCATCCTCTCGTGGGAAGTGCCATGAGCCACAGGGGTACCAACACCTTCTATGACCCTGGTCATAACCATGGCCCTGGCACAACATGGAAGAAAACATCTCCTGGAAGTATTCCAGGAGGATTTGACCAATGTCAGGAGTTGTGATAACCTAGCAGAAAACATCTCCCCAGAGTATTGCAGAATGACTTGACCAGTGTCAGGAGTTGTGATAACCTAGCAGAAAACATCTCCCCAGAGTGTTGCAGGATGACTTGACCAGTGTCAGGAGTAACCTTTTGATCCAGAGACTGCAGAGAGCCTGCCTCCTTTTCTAAAAATTCTTAACATAGAAAAGTGAGCAAAAAAGAAACCAGTGAAATCTAGGCTCCTTTCTCTGCAACGTTTCACAAGAAAAGTATTGCCATCACATTAATTTAGCATCTCAATAGTCCAATTTGAAAATTCTGCCTTATAGATTTCCCTGAGACATTAATGGAAAAATCCTGCCCTACTGTACAGGCAGAACAGCTCCAGCTGCAGCGAGCCAGGGTTAAATAATGAAATTTGAGAGGGAAATTAGGAATTTGGAAGTTTTGGAGTGCTCAGTATGTTATCACCACCATGATCCAGCAGAGCTCACCACTCTGGGCAGCTGGTGGAGGGACAGCTCAGTCCAGCTCCACCTGGACTGGTCAGCTGGACTGATCACCTCATTTCTGTGCACCATCAAGGGCTCAGAGGAGGTGGGCTTGGGCATCCTCACAAAATCCTCTTCTCACCTCAAAACTAATTAAAAAAGAGTGATGGTCCAGGCCACCAGCCACTCAACTTTATTTTTAATGATGGCAGGGTACACTTTGTATGCTCCCTATGTACTGCAGCTAAGCAAAACTCTCCAGTTTAAAAGGTAAGCAATATTCTTCAGGACCATTTCCTTGTGCCATTTCTTCAAGTTCTTAGCCCAGGATCTTCTTTCTTTTGCTGTCTCCTGCTCTTATCATTCATTTGTTATTGGCTCCTAGCTGCCATGTGGAACTGATTTCCATTTTCATTTAGGCAGTCTGTCAGTTCTGCCACAAAATTGACCCTTACTCATCTTTTCTTGTGGTTTTGTTTGCCTTTTACTCCATCCTCCTGTTTGTTCCTTTGTCCATTTTCAAAGTACCTCACTTTGGTCTACATATCTCTTGTGAATGCAAGTGACAATTTTATTGAAGATTCAGCTTTTCTTCTGTGTTCTCTGTCTGCCAAATATTGAACCAAGTTATTTCAGAGACTACTGTTCAAATCCAGGCACCAAAAATGCATATGCTTCCTTCAGACAGACTTTATAGGATGCCTTCCAAACCTGATTTGAGTTGGCCCAGCAGCTGCCTCTACACAATAACATTAGCATTTCCCTGCATAAACCGAGTCTTAAAAAATTCATTGGAGAATGTTTTATTCTGAAAAAACCCCCAAACCCTACCAAAAACCAAACAAAAATCCCTCACAACATTTTTATAGGAGATGCATGTTCCTCCCTCAAATTTAGATTTCTTTCCATATATATCTTGCCTGGGCATACTTTCAAATTTCTACAAGGGAATTTCTTTCATGCTCTTTCAAAGGCTGAATGGAAAGAATTTAATTTTTAAAAAATTTATTCTAGTGGTTGTTGTTTTCATGTTAAATACTTTATTGACATATTTGCATGTTTCTTGCCATATGCAAATTTTTCATCTGTGGCCAAGTCATGATTCAATTCTTCCTTACAGAGTCAAAATTACTCCTTGTGTTTTAGTTACAGAACCGCTGATTTAAATCTGTCTAATTGAGATGTTATGTTCCAGGTCTGGCCAGCACAGCTCAGTGACTGTCCTTCCTTCCTGAAAACCATCTTTTGGTCACCAGTTCTTAATCCATGGAGACAACCAAGATAATTTTCTGGACATGTCTGATACAGATGCTCAAGCACAGAACTGTATTAGTTATCTTTACCATTGGGGTAAAAAAATAATTTTTTTTAAACAATATTTACTTGTATACTTCAGTCCACTTAGCAGAAATTTTATGTGAAGAGAGATCTCAATAGACTCATCAGTCCCCTCATTTTTTTTTTGGAACTAAAGTGTTGCTGTGAATAGCATAAGATGAAAGACGAGAAAAAATAAGAAAAGGTAAGGAGGGAAAAACAACTGAAGTAAGTAGCAAACGTGGAAATTCAAAAATTAGCTGGTTCAAAGATTTTATTTCTATTGAGTGCTTGTTTTCCTAGTCCTCAGATAACCCATTTCTTACCCTGTGGGAATACACACATACCACTACTGTTCACTCTATCTACACCACGGACAGAATAGAAATTAACAAAATTAATTGCAATTAACAATGGCAATTTCCATTCCTTCGTCAGATTTTACCATAACCTTTATGATGTTATAAATCAGTCTTGGCATCAAATGTTGTTGAGGTGTGCTGCTTTTGGCTGGGGAGAGTTAATTTTCTCCACAGTGGCTTGTGTGGGGCTGTGTCTCAGATTTGTGTGTTGAACACAGGGTTGATAACAGCGATAAAAATAACAGGTTTTGTTAGTGCTGAGCAGGGTTTACACAGAGCCAAGGCCCTTTCTGCTTTTCCTACAGCCATGCTGGCAGGGAATTTGGGGGGTGCAGGGGAGGAGACACACCCAAGAGATGTGACCCCAACTGTTGCTCTGTGAGAATTCATATAAGGAAGGGTTGCTTGGGTTTTTTGTTTTGGTTTTAATTGTTATGGTTGCGGTTTCTTTTCTCACTTCTTTTTAGGTAATAAAGGTTGAGAGCAAAATTTAGAGCTTTGAAACAAGAATAAAAGAGAACAGGAAGCATATTTTCCTTTGCTGTCTTAAAATAATATTGGCAAGCCTTTCTGTTTTGCTTTGTTTTGCTTTGCTTGGTTTCAATGGAAACCATGAGCACACTAGCATTTAGCGCAGGTGTGTTCTTTGGGGTTACAGCTCTGCCTCTCCCTGCTGCTGTGAAAATCCACCAAGCCACAAGGCTCAGTTTAGTGGATTTTTTCCTGAATTTGGCTGTTGATACTTTTGAAGGTGGCGGTTTTCACCTCGGAAGATTTGCCCATCTCTGCCATGTGTGATTTGTCTCGCGTGCAGCCAGTGGGAAGCACTGACCCCGTGGGGTAACAGCTGCCACAGCCAGGGGTGGTGAATGTGGAGCTGGGATTTCTCTTCCATCCCTGCTGAATCTCACTGTGCAGCAGGAATATGAGTAAGCAGAAAGGACAATGGGAAGAGGAGGAAAAACACCCAGAATGTGAAGCACTGGTGGGGTGTGGCTAGCACAGGTCTTTCTCGTGAGAACATTTTGCTATGTTTTATAAACAAAGATAAAGTTTGGATGTTTTGCAAACAGCGTCTCGAGATTAGGGCAGTTCAGACCTGGCCAATTAGGCCTAGGGGGAGGTTTCTGGCTGACCAATCTGAGTGACCTCTGAAAACTCTATATATATGGAAATCAAAACAATAAAGGCACTTTTCTCTTTCCTTGCCTGAGAACCTGGGTTTTTTCTCTCAGCTAGCGGCTCAACAGCGACATTGGGGCAGGGACTGGGGAGAAGAAAGGGGGAGAAGAGTTTGGGAGGAGGATCATAAAAGTGAAAGAATGGAGGAAGAATGAAGAGGCAAGACAGGGGCTGAACTTGGGAGAAGGGGATAAGACAAGATTGAATGACACCATAGAAACAAAGAGAACAAAATCCAGATTGGAGGTGGAGAGCTGAAGAGCTCAGGCTCATACACGGAAGAGCAGAAGGATCTAGTTGGGATTTCCAGGAAAACTTCCATTAGAACTCTCTGAACATCTTCAGACACCCCAAAATCTTGTTTTGTTACTAGAGTGATAAACCCAGCAGGTGAGGGACAATATACTGGGGCTCCACAGCAGGAGCAAAAAGGCTTGAAACCAGACTTTGCTCAGAGAGGAGACAAGAATTGTGTCCACTCAGTACTGAAGACTCAGGAGGATTCGATGGTGATCAGTCAATTGAAGACCAGATCACAAAATACCTGCAGAAATGGACTTTGCATGAGCTCTAAACCTGGAAGTCACCTTGTAAGTGCATAACTCTGCACTTGCTGGTGCTTCTGGAAAATGAGAGTTTTCCCTGTATCAAGTGATGGTTTAAGGGTTTTGAAACACTTGATGGTGGTAGCTTTCCACTGACTGTAAATGAGCTCAATACCAAGCTCTGCTAAAAGGCTCATCCTCATTTTACGTAAGTTTTCCTAAAGGAGGAAAGGCTCTTTAAGGTATGGAAAAGCAGCAGTGTCAACAAGACCATACTGAGGTAGGAAACAAAGCAGAAAAGAAGAGAAAATTTCAATTTTTTGCCCCTGTAAAAAATGCAATATATAGATATTTGGAACTCTAAGGGTCTTTAAAATCCATTTCACACTGCACTTACATGTGTTCCATTTAAGAATTAGCTGATAATACCATTTTCTTTCTGTCTTTTCCTCCCAGTTGATGAATAGAGGCAAGGAAGTCTTTATCAGTAAATAATAAAGCAATTATTTTTTTTTTAAATTTCAATTTCTCAGTTGAAATAAACAACAGAACAAATACTTTTTTCCTCAAGTTCTTTACAGAAAATCAGCACACCCTGTCTCTGAAACATGATATGTGTGGCTTACAGGCTTTTATTTGTAGCCACAACAAAAAGACTTTGGTTCCCTCTTAACCATTGTTACCACTTGCAGGGATGGTGAATGCTTTAACTTCAGCAACTGAAAACCTCAGGGTGAGGTGAATTACTATTCACCTGAACTTTTGGATAGCATAGCTCTCAGTTTAAATCTCAAATTCTTCCTTAATTACTACCTGCCTTCTTCCTCTGTACTGGTGGAAAGTGGCCAGACTGATAAAAGAGAACACAAACATGGGCCAGCACAGCACGTTTCAGTTATAACTTCAGTCATGTAAAAAGTGCCATTTTTGGAGGGATGGGCTATGTAAATATGCTGTTAAAGTCAGCTGACTTGGTGTTGCTGATTTAAACAATAAACCCAAAGCAGGTCTCCAGGTTATTGATTTCTGCAACGCATTTTATGCATTTACGTAAATCTAATTAAAACTCTGTGCCTAACCCAATTAAGAGCTATTCCCTTAAAGCAAGTTTTATGTTTATCTAAGCCAGGCTGCACCAGCTGTGAGAAATAACCCTGGATTTGCATAGAGTTATTGTGTAACAGCTGAAGTGGTCAGAGAAATACACTGAGGATTTTGCCTTTTTCCTAATGGATCACATACGTGCAGATCAGGACGGTTTTTGGCTTTATCAGGTCACAGAGTCATACTGCACTGGAATATTTCTGCTATCAGATTGCTCAGAACAAGTTAAAGGCAAAATTTAAACAAGATGAAATTTCAGCTTTAGGGTTAGGGTTAGCTGAGGGACAACAGAAAACCCTCTGTAAAACTCAATACTGTGCCTAAGTCTGCCTGCAGTAGTTCTACACCATGTTTGTGACAGTAGCTGACTATGTATAATCCTTTCTAGCACTGGATGGAATATAAGATTCAAGAGGAGAAAACAGTAGACTGAATTTTCTTTCCAGGAGCAGAGCCAGTCCCGAACCTCCTTGTCCTCTCCAGGAGCACTTTGAAGAAGTTGCCTCACTCAAGGCTCAAATCTGTTCTCCCCACAGTTTAGGAAGAAGAGCTAACACAGAAGAACCTTTCCTCAGCCTGGGGAAAGGGAGAAGGAGGATAAATCTGGTTGAACCATATAAGAGAATAGGGAAGTAGGAAAGCCCAGTTTGGTGTATACAGAGTCAGCAAGAGAAGGGGAAAGGAGAAGACAGGGAGGCAGAGCCCTGGTGAGGGTGAAACAGAGCCAATGTGACTGTGAGCAGAGCGTGACAGGGACAGTGCAGAGGGACAGTGGGAAGGAAGGACACAAGGCTTCCTCCAGCGAGCTGCACTCTGATCACCACTCTAAGGCAGGACATGATGCTGTTGGGTGGAAAACCCAGGTAAATCCTCACCTATGACTCTCAGCAAGTTACTTTTCCTTTCCTTTCTCTGTTTCCATGCTCTTAGCTGGTCGGCAGCTTAGAAACTATCCCACTCCAAGCAGCACTTTCCCGAGCAAGACTTGAGCTCCCAGCACAGTGCCTGCAGAGGCAAAGCTGCTGCTGCAGAGCAGCATGACAAGAAGCAGCCTCTCTCTCCTCATTCGACCTTAAAGCATGGGCATAGTGCAGTGCTGGGAGCATCCCCCTGGGGCAAATGAGATTGACATGGCAGCTGAGCACATGTACTACCCAACTCCAGGATTTCAAACTACATGCCACTTCCTTCCAGTTGGAGAGAAGTTTATGAGCTTGAGCAGGCAGTAAAAGCTCCTCTTCCATGCTAATGAAATGTCCAAGTCCTAATGGATTAGTAGTTTTCATATCAGATTATACATGCATTTTTTGCTGATAAAGACAGAGAAGTCACTCCTATTAGGCTTTCAGATGCTGTTAGTAAAAATACATCTCAATAGAGCACAGTGCCTATGGGATGCAAGCAGGACAGGGAAGGCAGTAACACGTGATGATGGACTGCTCAAAAACTCTGCTTTCCTCCAGGCCAGGACACACTCAGACAATGTGCAGGAAGCTGCTGCTGGTGGGGAGAAACCCTAGATGTGGACACTTTCCTAGATGACCATGCAGAGCCCCAGTCCCTGGAGCTGTTCTGCAGCCATGGTCAAATATGGGCATCCTGGATTAATAGAAAATTCTCCCACTCCCTTCAAAGAGTCCAGGCCCTGTTTTAAACCAGAAGCTACTCCACAGGTCTCTTTGTGAAGCCTCTGAATGAGTAATGATCCCAAACTCAATTCCTCACCAGTAACTTTCCTCCCTAAAGAACTGCAAGCATTATTTTGGTGTAGAACACCAATTCCTCCAGAAAGCTGCTTAGGCCATGTCTGTGCTGCTAAAGGAAACAGCCTGACACACCAAGCACAGGTGGCACCAGCTGGGTCACATCTATGCTGCTTAGAGATCAACCTTTCCATCCTGAATTTGTCTAGAAGTGAGTTGGACAGGCCAACAAAAGAGCTGAACAGTGATTTAACAGCTAAGCAATGTCAACAATAAATGTCCAGCACTTAAGGCTCCATGCCTTTCATCTGGCAGCACAGATATTCCTTGGAGCCTGGCAAAGGGTGGGACATTGCTGTGTGGTTGGGCTACACTGAAATTTGTGATGCTGGAGAGTGAAGTTCCTCTGTGCTTTGCAAGCCAAACCTTCAGTGTCTCCTCTGTGGAAGGAGTTTAATAACATGCAGAGAAAAATTGACTCAACCAGAGGGTACCTTGCTGACATTTTGTACACGTGGCAGATTTTTTAATTTTTTTTTTTATTTTGGACCTTAATACAGTGATGCCATTTTCCATTTCAATCAGTGTTCCCTCTTGCTCCCCCTCTTCCATTTCTGACTGAGTCCAAGGTAACTTTTAGAAAGGAAGGGAAAGAGATAGATGAATTATGGCATTTGAAGTTGGAGAAATAAATTCAGAAAGGAAAATGTAATTAAGAAATAAATTGAAAAATGGAAGCACCTGTGATACAGTGACCAGGAATGATTATTTTAGGGGGGGAGACCATCACAGGCAGCTTAATTCCATTTCATTCTGTTGCTTTGGGATTTGGTCTGTTTGCTCATTTATTTGAATAAATGGTAAGCCTATTCTACTTGCACTGTTAGATGTAATGAGTATTATTTTGCATTTAATTAAAATACTGACACATTCCCAGCGATAGAAAAGTTTCCATTGCTTTTCCAAAAGTGCTAGGTCATTTGATTTATAAGACATAGTTATTAACTGCTCAGCAAATACCCAGAATGGAAATAATGTTACCTGTTGGAAAAAGCACTACTGCTCCTGTGAAAACAGACGTTTCAAAGAGACTTGAAATGTCTGGAAGAAATTCAAAGTGGGAAGGGGAAATTCGCAGGAGGGCGACTGTAAAAATGCTGAAGTGACATTCTGAGTGTCGTTTGCATCACTCATTTTGATCAATGACTGATACAAATGCAATTGTACATGGAAATGTGAGTACACTGGGACAGGAAGCACTGCTGAACCTTTGTAAAGTTTGGATTCAGTAGCTGAAGTGGGATGAGTCCCAGTGAAAGTACTGATATCTGAAAAATTACATAAAGGGACTGAGCCAAAGCTTCCCACAGTCTGCATTTGCCTGGTATAAAAGGGAACCTTTTCCTAGGCGAGTTTGCTTCTTTTCCAGTAGCATTTAAAGTTGCTTCATTGCTGTGGGAGAGGGTGAGCAGAGCAGGAGACAAATCAAAAATTGACCCGAAGTTCAGAATGAAAAGTCAGAGAAGTTCTGCTCAACAGCTATGCTGTTCTATCACTCTCTTCCAGCTACCTCCTGACATTTCTTCTTCTTCCCCACAGCAAAACTACTCTTTCCAATACCAGGACTCTCATTCCTACCAAAGATTGGCTAAACATCTGAAAATCAGGGAGGAGGGCACTGGCTCTCCCTGGAAATGCCTGCTCAGTTCAGAGCTGCACCTAACAAACTTCCAGCATTGAGGTCTATCTTTTCAGGTGATTTTTTAAAAATAAAGCAACCCCATTTTCCAGGGCTTTTGCCATCTGGAGCAAGACAGGAACTGGAGAGCTGCCACAGCTTTCTCTTTGCTACAAAGGAGGAAACAGGTCTTCTTGATGGACAAAATCATCTCTATATGATGGAAGCATCCAGGAGATACCTCGATGTGATGGGAACAGACTATCCTGGGATTCTCTGTGAGCATTAAAGTTTTTCTTCTGCCCCTCACTCTTGCAGGTCCCACTCACAGGACCTGGAAGCAAGGTCCCATGGAAGATCTTATCTGATAACACAGAAATACATTTCTGAGATGGATGTGAAGCCATCCCATCCTCACAGAGCACTAAACCCTGTCACTATTTTTTTCAAAGGTGCAGGAAACTTCTCACCTCTTCTGACCCCTTTTACATTATCAGATGCACGGGGAATCTTTGGTAGAAATTAACACTGTGGCATAAGAAAGGCTGCCAGAATGTGCCAATATTCCTGGTTCCTAGACAAGCTAGCTTTTTTTAAAAAAAACCTCTAAAGACAGAGGGATGTCTCATGTCTAATATTTGTACCTCAAATGATTTCAACAAGCCTTAATTGAAGGGCTGAAGAAAAACTTGTCACTGATGAACAAGTCAGGAATACAAATACAACAAGTGCTATAAGTGATCTCAATTCACAACTTCTAACAGCACTTTCTGTATGCTGTTCACTCCTGTGCTCTTACATACTTAGGAATATAATCTTATCATCTTAAAAAAAAGGTTGAAGCTGCATAATCCCACCAAACATCACAAGGGAAACCAGGGAAATGGATGAGATGACATCAATCTAGTTACTGGGTTTATTAAATCTAAAGTACTTGTAAAAAGTAGAGATGAAAATTTTAAAATTGCTGCAATTAATTGTCACCAGAACTCTGAGACTTTGAGGGAGCAATGACCTCCATGAAGAATAACTGAGATGAATTTATAGCATTGATTTTGTTCTAAACTTCCATGAAAAACATGCACAGAATGTAGTTAGAAATACATCAGACTTGGAAGGAATCTAGAACTGGTGTAGACACCAATATTTCAAGTACTGATGTGTCTCCCTCCAGAGCTGGGCAGTTTGTCATGGATGGGGAAGTTTTCACAGAGCAGCTCTGGGAATTAAAGCAGTTGAAAGTTTTGTGAAAGTGTTAGAAGAAAAATACACTTTAGCAGATTGAAACTACATTACAAGCATAAGGATGTACTGAGAGAAAAAAAAATCCAATGACAACCCAACACACATAAGTGTTTTCAAAACAAATATTTCAATATTGTTGCAAGCAAACAGAATCACAGGCTTGTGGAATGGATGAGGCTGGAAATATCCCTGGAATCCACCTAGTCCCACACATCCATGCTCAAGAAGAGTCTCCTAGAGCAGCCTGCTCAGGGCTGCTCATCTACCAAGCCTGCTTTTCATCCATTGCCCCAGAACCTGACCCTCCTGCAATTTCAAAAAGTCCTCAGATGCTTCTGAAACAAACGCTGATGATCAGGACCGCTGATTTGCTAAAGTTACAATCTGAAGTTTATTGAAACAAGCTCTGTTTCAATATATTTAGGAATGTATTGGCTGATGCCAACAGCTACAGCTGTCTGAGGTAGAGAAATCCTGGGTAATTTTAAGAATTTTTTTCCCAAACACTTGGCTCAGTGGAATCATGGGGAGAGGATGGTCTTTAAAGGGCTGCACAAAGTACATGCAGTGAGTGGACACATTCATGAATATTCATTTTTAGTGCAGTACCTGGGTCAATACTGAGTCCTGTGAGTCTCAGCCTTTGGGGTCTGCAGAACAGCCCAAGGCCACTGCTTTGATGGGAAGATTTCTTCAAATGACCACTTGATGTCACTTGACACCATGCTAATCAGCTTGTTGAAGTCCACTTCTGGGCAATAACTAAAGGTTCTTAGAATAAGGTGTCTGAAAATGGGATGCTAAAGATGCTAAAGAAGTCCTATAGGAAGGTCATATTTATTTTGCTTATTGTTCTTGTAAACCAGTGTTAACAGTTGCCAAATTACTTACACATCCACAATTTCTTTTGTCCAGAGAATCCCAGGATCATAAAATCATTTAGGTTGGAAAAGACCTCCAAGATCATGGAGTCCAATGATTGACTGATCACCCCCTTGTCAACTAAACCATGGCTCTCAGTGCCACATGCAGTTGTCTCTTGAACACCTCCAGGGATGGTGACTCCACCAGAGCCCATTCCAGTGCTCAGCAAACCTTTCCACAAACACATTTTTCCTGATGTCCAAGCTGAGTCTCCCCTGGCACAGCCTGAGGACATTTCCTCTCATCCTGTCATGGTTGCCTGGGAGAAGAAGCCAACCCCACCTTTGGTATTGGTACTCACTTCCTCCTGCAGAAACAGTTTAGAATTAATCCCTAAGACAAAGATTTACTGAATTAGGATGTGTTCCTCACTTTTTGATGCGCAGTTCTGAAGAAGCATCAAAGAGACATGGATGTTTCTGTATTACCCTTGCAAAAATAAGATTCAATTAGCAATCCAGTGTCACCAGCCCCTTCGAAAATTTTGGTTAAGCCTTAGATTTTCTCTCTCCTAGAGCTTCATTTCTGAGTGACACAGAGAATTTCACATTTCCCATGCACGTGAAGTACCAGCACTGAAAACTAAGGCAAGATTCCACATTTCCTAATCTATCTAGTCCAAAGTAAAGTAAATTATTGTTCCCTGACAGCATTTTTCATACATCAGCATGACCTGAATCCTAATAGACTCATATGATGAGGGCCTTAAGGTCTCTCCCCTTCCACTTTCCATTTATGTACTGCTGGGACATTGATTTATTTGTGACAGAAACCTTTGTCCTGAGACTTGTATATGATGGTTTTATCCCCTGGTATTCACCAGATGGGTGGTCCTGCACAGAAATAGATCTGTCTGTAAAGTAAATGTTAACCCAGAATGTTTTCAAGCCCAGAGCTGGTTGAAATATTCTAGCCAGAAGAAATTTTCCCTGCAGTTTTGCTGCAAGTGAAATGCTCCTCTGGATACTGTTTTCAAACTATTATTAGAGAGAAAAAAAAAAAAGCAAATGACTTATTGAGGTTGTCCCATTTTGTTTTTGAAAATGTCACAAGAGATTTGTTCTTACTTTAATCAAAGCAAAATGAATAAGCCATATTGAACTATATTTATGAAATATTTTATATTGGTTTTGATGTCTTTTTAGCATTTGAGCGGTTCCAAATTTAAATTGTTTGGAAACTCTGTAATCCTAAATTTTGGATAACAGAATAGATTCTGCTTCTTGTTTGCCTTTCAGCATTGGTATTTGTCACAGAAAGAAAATAGCCAGCCTGCTCATATAAATGTTGGGCACTTGTTCTCATTTATGACATGTTTTATTTGGAGACTACACAGTTTCACCCAGGTAACAAGCTTTTCCCTGGCAAGACAATCTAAATCTGCACCAACAGGCCAGTGACCCTCCTCGTTTGCTGTAACCAGCTGAAAACAGCAGAAATTCACTCCCTATGCATGAAGGCTGCCTGAGCCCCTCCAGGTACCTCATTTATGGTTTGTTGTGCTTTATCAGCCATCACTGCTCCTGCCCTGAGCCCCATTGCTGGCTAGAACCAGAATGAGCCATGGCAGGTCCTCCTGTGAGCTCTGGTGGGTGAGAGGCTGGGCATGACCTGGCAAAGTGCATTTTCAGCCCAGAAGGCAAATCCCATCCTGGGCTGCATCCCCAGCAGCCTGGGCAGCAGGGACAGGGAGGGGATTCTGCCTCTCTGCTGAGAGCCCACCTGGAGTGCTGCATCCAGCCCTGGGATCCCCAGCACAGGAAGGACATGGAGCTGTTGGATATGATCCAGAGGAGACCACCATGGATGGTGGAATGGAGTACTTCTCCAATGAGGGAAGGTTGAGATCATCAGGATTGTTCAGCCTGGAAAAGAGAAGGCTTTGGGGTGACCCAATTACAGCCTCCCAGTACCTGAAGGGAACCTGCAAGAGAGATGTGGAGACACAGGACAAGGGGGAATGGCTTCAGATTGAAAGAGAGTAGGTTTAGCTTAGATATGAGGAAAAAATCTTCACTGTGAAGGATGTGAGCCACTGGCACAGGTCTCCTAGAGAAGCTGTGGCTGCCCCAGCCCTGGGAGTGTTCCAGGCCAGGCTGGATGGGGCTTAGAGCAACCTGGTCTGGTGGAAAATGTCCTTGTCCAAGGCAGGGGGGTTGGAACTGGATGATTTTTAATGTCCCTTCCAACCCAAACCACTCTTGGTTTTTATGATTCTATAACTCCTTCAAGAAACGTGAGGGAGATGCAGAACCTTTCCACAAACCTTCAGAGATTGAAGTCATGCATGTAATGTCCATAACTTTCCATCATATATTTACCTCTGCTCAGTAGCTGAGGTTCTCTTTAATGCGTTTCAAGCCAAAAAATCCCCAAGTTTGGGTGTCTGTACACACATCATGAAGTTTTCTGGAGAGCTCTTTGGTGGCAATGAGTGGAGCCACAACTTGGAGGCACCATCCATAAATACAAGTTGCTCCAATACTGAGTATTGCCATGGCTTGGGACAGGGGGAGGAGGGTCTGCAAGAAGGCCAAGCTTGCAGATTTCCAAGCAATCCAAACTAAATTTGTTGTGTAGTGAATCTGTAAGTTTGGGCTAGCTGTGACTCCTTCAAGAGGAAAAATAGCTAAAAATGAACTTTGCATAGCAGACATAAACATTTTGGACATTTTAAACTCCTTTGCTTTCTATAGGAACAAAAAGCTGGAGTATTTTTAAAGATCAAGACATAATTATTCTTGAGAGAGGCAGGAAAAGTACCCTCCATGCTCTTATCTCTCAGAGGTGATATCTTGAATACCACAGTTCTTCTATTTGGAATAATTTCTAGATTTGTCTGCCTATACCCCTGCTCAGACCCATTTCCAAAGTTGTGGTCCCCAAAGAAATGAATGAATAAGAATATAATTATCATAATTAACTCTCTTCCTTAGGGTGGTAACTTAAGAGAGAGACTACTTTCCACCACCATCCCCTCTAGCTGCCAGTGTTTGCAGCTCTCCAGTGCTTTATAATCTCAGTTTCCACCAACACCGTGCAGATACTGGTGATTTATTCCTGTAATTATTGTGCTCTTGAAGCTGTACCAAATGGAGTGTGCAGTTCTGTGCTAAACATTGCGAGTTAAATCCCACTGGTCAGGAAGGAGAAAAGCAACACCACTGAGGGCTCTCTAAAGCACATTTCAGCCTTTGCTTGGCAGTCCATCAAGCAAGATGGTCTACAAGACAAAGATGAGAGAAGGAAACATACACAATCCATCTTCTTCCAGTGCAGGCAGTGCGTGCAAGTGATTTATCTTGTGCTTTAAATTGTGTCCCTTGGCCCGTTGCTTTAAAATGGGAGCTGACGACAAATTTCTAGGTGCAGGAAATTCTGCTATTTCATTTCAAAGCAGAATGAGAGCTGCAAGTATTTTAAGGCATCGTGAAAATAATTGGTGAAGCCACTTTGTTGCAGTCAGAGAGTTGGTGTGAGATGTGATAATGGTGAAAACTGACAGAAAGCAAAAGCTTAACAAAAACAACAGAGATAATGACCATACCCTACCAAAACAGAACATTCTGCAGACACAGAAACAACAGAACCATCTGTTCCCATAGGAAAGCATATTTGCAGGGTTTTTTTTTGTTAAAAGTAGATGTGAAAATGTATTTATTTACTTAACTTGGGACTCCTGACCTCATGGGTTAGGTGAAAACTCACCATGATCTTAATAAAAAATGAGAAGCTAGAGTCACCCAGGCAGTGTATTGCTGGAACAAATACCTTCAGAACCAGAGCATGCCAGAGTTCTATTTCTTTCCAACAGGTTAGAAACCCAAAAGGAAGGAGGTTGGCACTTGCCTGACAAGTTTTTCAGCTCCCTCAGCTTTTCCCCATGAGAGAGGTGCTGCAGTCACTATAAATCCAAATGTCACTGTTTCAGCTCAGTGATGTTTTGTGTTGGATCACCAGTTACCCATAATTATTTCTCTCACTAGCAACCATTACAGTGCATTTTCCTTCCCATTCTTTTTTTCCAGCTATGTTTCCACTTGCATTAACTCAAAAAACTCTTAGGGCCAAATCAGATCTCAGAGAGTTGTAAATCAGGCAGCGTTGTAAATCAGGTGTCCACACTGGTCTAACAGCCACGTAAATGAGATTGGAAGAGACTTGCAATTTCATTCAGTGGAGAGAAAGCTCTTTGCTTTTTCAGCAAGTTAACTTAGCCTTCCTTCTGAGAGATGACCACACTTTAATATGAGTCTGTGAGGAGGAGGAATGAGCCCAAGCAGCACACAGCAAGCTCTGAATGCAAAGCAGCCACAAGCATCTCTTACAGCAAGCCAAAAATCTGAGGAACTGCACTAGCAATAGTTAATGTTCTATTGAACACCTTTGAACTGTGATGAAGCAAGGCTTGGGAAGACTATTGCTTTGGATAAAATCACAAATTAAGATGAAAAATTGTGGCATAGGTTCACAGCTGTGTTTCATGTCTGTGCTCATTTGAAGGAAGATGACTTGAAGGCAGTGGTGGAAAGCAATTTATTTACTAGATGTACTCTGGCTTTCCACCCAAAGGCATCAGGAAGGCACACAGGCAGTCCATCAGGGCTGAGGATATATGGCAACTCAGTTGCAGACATTTACCTTGTAACTTCTCACATCAAATTCTTGCCAAAACTTCATATCAACACATGAAGTCAATTAGTGGAGATGGAGAGCAGGAAGTGCCATCCAGAGTTCTCCCTGCATTGATCAAACTCAACTGAGTGTAGCTCCACACAATTCCCCCTCTCCAAGCAAAACTCTGTTAGAATTTCAGAGTTGGATGTGCCCCAGAGCCACATTAATCACCCTGGGGTGGCACAGCACAGACCTCCAATGTGCTGAAGCTAATGTCTCACCAGGAGCTAATCAAAGCATCTCTTGGCTGTCTCTACATTGACATGGCTGTGCAAAAAGGAAAACTCAAATAAATAGCTAACTCAAGTGCTCCATCAGCGTTAGGATCCTGAGCCTGACAAAACCAGCTTCCCTCTGACTGCCTCCCATCTCTGTAGCTTGAGAGGTGACCTGCACAATTCTCCTAGGTTACAATATAGATGTCTTTAGTATTCTATTACCACCAGCTGAGGGACATTAGCTGTTATCTCCTGCTATGAACCACCCCTGATAACAGACAATGAGCCATCAAGGACCCACTGCATGACTCATGGAATTATCTCATCCTATTGGGAGATGCTCCACCCAGGAGGGAGGAGCCAAGCATTCCCACCTGGATATAACCTGGCCTTGGAACTGCCCAAGGCAGCCCTGTCTGCTGGATTCCCAGAGGACAAGAGCTACCACTGGACCTTCAGCTGGAGAGCAGACCTTCACAGGATCACTGCTTCAACTGAACTACTTCACTTGGACTGCTACCATCACCCTAACAGGGTGTCAGGTTGTATCTGACTCTGTCAGTGTTTGTCCTTGCATTATTGCACTTATTTTGAATTTTTAAATTAAATTTACAATCTTGACTTGCGATCTCCCACTAGTTTGTTTTCAAACCAACACAACAATATTCATCATATTGCACATGTGGAGGAGTAACGTATTAGATCTGGGAAGGAATGGATGGGCCAGAGGGTGCTGTGATGTTCTGCACACCTGACAGTGCCGTGGGGAGTCTGTGATCCTTGTCCTTCCCTGGAATGTCCTTCTCTGTGGTTCTCACCATAGTTCTGTGTTTGCCAGGAGTCCTTCCATCCTCAGTGAGACACTGCTCCCTTCAAAGGCTGCTGGGCTGAGGTACACCCTTACTAAAGTCTCTTTATAATCAAGAATTTTGGACTATAAATCCCTGCACTCTGTGACAAACACAAGTGACATGCAGAAATCACCCCTGAAAGGAGGTAGCTTTCAGGAGGAAAAGTTTGCAAATAGTGGTTTCCCTTTCCGCTTGTCAGAATCAGATTTCTATGTCGATTATATGTTTGACACAGAGACAGATCTCAGTAATTAATACCTTATGTCAAGCTCATCTTACAGGGCTGAAATAAATAATGTGAGTGCCACTGTGATTCATTTGAACCATTGAACTCTGCAACATTTTCAGAAGGAAAATGCAGGCTGATTGTATTTACAGGGCAGAAAGCACTGAAAACCACCTATCTGTTTTCCTGAGAGCTTTCTTAGGGCACACATCTGCACAGATTCAATTTACAAAGGATGTTTGAAAGCCAGGATACCACTCTAAAGTAAAGCACTATGAAGATAACAGGCCTGCTGTTTTGTAAAAGGATTACATATTCTTTCTGGTCCCTCTGGAGACAATCTGCTTTGTACCTGCTCTGCTCCTCACCTTTCCCAGTGCTCCTCTTCTTGGAATCCAAGTCCTTCTCAGATTTCTCTGACCTTGTTTAATCCCCAGAGGAACGTGTGTGGGCTATGAATTTGTCCCTGAAAAGCCACTTGACTGGTCATGTCTTCAGTGCTTTCACGAGCTGCAACATCTGCAGTGCAAGAACAGCAAAGGTAGTGAGAAACCATGCAAAAATCTGCTCCTTTCCTTTCATAAAACATCTGAGCCAAGTAAGTCTTATGCTCAGAATACGGCTGCTCCCCATATGAGAAGCTCAGGTTATCTTAAAAGGCACAAAGCAAATGTAAAACCCTGCAGTGAATCAGAAGAGGGACGAGTGAGGGCAGTGGACACCACAGACTAAAATGTCAGGCCTCATGCCCCTCAGAAGTCATAGAGAATGGGGATGAAAGCAATGGGAGAGTAGAGATGCTCAACAAACTAAGCAGATCAGTGGTTTCCTGACTCCTTGCTCTCTGTTGGTCGGCAAAGCTCAGCAGGATGAGGTCAGTGCAGAGTATCCCCATTTTCAGCCAGACACAAAGGGAATTTTCTTACTTTACCACAACTTTCTAAGGAGTTGTTGGCTGCAGCTGTCTCTCTTTGACCTCAATAGTTTCATTACTAGGTTTTCTTAGGACTTCCTACATTAGTTTCTGAATATTTCATCTTTTTGCCACGTGATGTGTCCTTCCCTAAATAAACAGAAACAGTGAGACTTCCAGAGATCCTCTTTCCAGACCTAGCAGAGGGCACTTGATCCTGACAGGATGGAGATGGATGGGGAACACACTTCTTTTATCTCCTTGATCAGATCCTGCAGGTGACATCCAGGCAGCCTAAATTCTGCTCAAGTCCCAGAGCAGCTGCAGCCTCTCCAGCACTGCTAAACCCTGGAATCTCTACGTTGTCCTCTGAGGTGGCCAGAAGGTTCCTTGTTCTCCTGGCTGTGAGGACCTCATGTCAGATGCTGACAGCTCAGCTACCTCTGTGGTTGGTGCAACGACAAACTTCACCCCTGCTCAGGGGAGATGAGCCCAATGAGCCAGCTGAGGGCAAAACGCTTGCATGGAGCTGACATTTACTTTTCAGAAAGTATTTTAATATATATTTTGTATTTCTGCACTTTACTTCTGACTAATTATTTGCTTCATGCCCCCAGAATTGGGGCAGAAATCAGACAGGCAGAAACTAATGCAATGAAATTGGTTTAATGTCCTCCACAGCATCAGAAAAACATTTGAACAGGATGCAACAGAGCTACAGATAGTACATTTATACTGAAGTGGGAGAAAGAAAATTCTTTACTCATCGGAAGTGTCCTAAAATAAGCACAGCAATATCAAAGCCAATTAGGGAGACAGGGATGTAATTCAAAGACAAAATAAGGAGCATTCTGAGATGCAGTTTATGAACAATTTATCACCACACTTTGTCTCCAACAGGAATATAGTTGAATAAGCTACTGGCTTCACCTTACTTTTGGATCTCTATATCTGACTCAAAATGATAGAGCCAGGACTTGACAGTGGTGATATAAATGAGCTCTTCCTAATTATTCAAACTCAACAAAGGGTTTTCTAAAAACCACATTGAATATACTAAACTGAATTAATTTTCTTTTATGGATTCCCAGCACAACTAAAATCAGTAGGTCAGTGGAGCGAAAAAAGAGAAAAAAAATCTGTGTGTTGAAGTGACAGCATAAATCCATAAGCAGATACAAAAGTGAAGACCCCCAGCAACATGGGAAGGGAGAACATTAAGATAAAGAGAGGATGTCCACTGCTGGTGGAAGGAAAGGAGTGTGGATATTGTGCAGATCTGAACCTGGACAGGAGAACCTTCCCTTATGAGGAACCCTGTGGGAATTGGGGAGTTCTTGGTCAGCATGAAGGGATTCAGCCTCAGTTGTGTGAATGTGTCTGAAAAGAAAACCTTCTTGCTGCAGTCCCTTCTGAGGACACACCACCAGGTCTCACATCTCCTATATCTCCTGCTCCCTCACTAGGCTTGTTCCCATCATAGTGCATCACATTTTCACTGGGCAGTCAAGCTAAACTAAGGGAGTAATTAGCTCAGATGGTCTTCCAGGAATGAAAAATAATCAGGAAGGATGGGAAGACACACAGGCTGTGCTCTGGCATTTTCCCACTGCCACAAACCTTGTGTCAACAGGATGTGCAGCCTTCTCTTCCCAAACTGCAGGGCCATTACAACGCTGAATTTGTCTCTACACCTCTACCTGCCTTCAAGACTGTGAGTAAATCCTGCTACTCGCTTTGGAGGAAAAACTGTTCCCAGTTTTCAGCCTGCCACTCCACAGACAGTCAGACCCCAACATCTGTAGCACTGAGCCAGCAGCAATCAAAGCCACACACACTATTCTGTGCCACTTCACTCCTCCATCACAGCCCCAGCCAGGCTTGTTCTCCACTCCTGTGAGTCAAAAAGGGACAGAGAGCACAAGTTCAACTTGGGGAATGTTTCTCAGATAAGTTCTGCTTTGTAAGCCTGCTTGACTTTGTTCGCTGCCATCTGAACTGCCTGAAAAGGAATCAAACGCAGCCTTTCCTAGCAACAGGGTGTTAGAAGAGGATCAGACTTACAATACCTGCGGTGCCTAAAAATGGAGTATTGTAATGACTACAGTCAGTCAGTTAAACCTAAAAATCCTAAAATTAGAGCCTACCATTCTAGCATTTGAAGGGATGATTTTCCACTTGAAGATTTTTAGACTTGAGCACCATTCTCCCAGCTTGCTGAGGGAGCAGCTTGTCTCATGAAGAAAGCTGTGCTGCTTCCCAATTCCTCCTTCTGGGGACTGAAACCTGGATTTGCCTGACACCTCACCTTGCACTGTTTTTCTGTGTACAGTGATTCTGTTGCAAATGCCATATAAGAAGCAATTAATACCATGTGGTTGTTTATCTCCAGCAGCAGAAAAATTATTCTACAAGGGTAAGATTCACAATGGTTAAACTGTTCTAAACTATGTTTAAAGTCTTCAAAAAACAACTGCAGCATATCTTCTTTCAGCTTTGGGAAAATGTAACAGCTTCCCTTATTATTATTATTTCTAAACATTTTCTGTGTTCAGCCTTCACCAGGAGTGCTGAGGCTACAAATGCTTCTTGGCATCTGTAGACAGTAATATCCCTCATTGTCTGATGGCAATGTACTTTTCAAGCCTAATATTCATAGATCTCCTCAATGCCCTGGAGATAAGCAAGTACCACTGTGTACCACTATGATAACCCAAGGCATAAAGAGGGTAAGAAACTTTTCATGCATTACTAGCTGAATCAGAGCTGGGTATGGAACCCCCAAGGCCTGATCCCTCATTTTTCTTCTAACTTCTCACCAGCCACCCCTCTCCCAGTTACCAAGCAGTTTGGCAAGATTTCCAGACATTATCTGCTGGTTCTCTTTGCTCCCTTCAGCAAAATCATTCACTTTTAAGACTTAGTCCATTGCTTATGTAAATGGAAAAGGCATTTAGAAATCTTATCACGGAGAACTTGGATTTTCATTAAGGAAAATCCACCTCTGAGTGAGAGAGAGATGTAGCCAATTCCTGCACCATTTGGTTACTCTCTTCCCTTCTGCAGATCCACCTTGCAAGCAAATGTCTGATCCAGCAACCACCCTGCTGCCTTGCAGCCACTTTTGGAGCCTCAGCCTCATGCCAAGTGTACATTATGACACCAGAGAGACGGTGGGAGGAGGTGAGATCTCACAGCAAGGTACAGGGAGAGAAGAGCAGAAAGAAGGAAAGGAGTGGAGTAGGAGCACCACGGAAAGGCTGTGTCTCCTCAGAGGAAAGCAGTTGGAATATCCCTGGTACAGCAGCAGCAGCCCCTTTTGGGTCCTCTTGCACAAAATGAGGAGGACAGGTGTTTTGTATTGCCTTGGCTCTCTGCTGGTGGTGGGTGCATGGTCGAGCTGGACATTGATGAATTTGGCCAGAGTTCTCCAGATTGAATCCACGCCTTTTCCAAAGCAATTTCTATAAGGTGAAGCCAGCAGATGTATTTTTCATTTTAAAACAAGCAGGTTATTTTAACAGGGATTAATCCCAGAATGGAAGAACAACAAAAAAATCCCAGGAATAAGGTTTAGCTATTGGATTTTTTTAATCAGTGTATGTAAAGGTCACCATTCACTGCATCTCCTTGGGCCATGCCCCTCAGCCACACACACACTTGGGGCTATCCAAAAGGGAAGGTACCCATGGGCTGTCTCCTCAGCTAAAGACTCATCCAGAGTGCAATCCAGGCTCCCCTGGGCTGAAGGTCAGAGGAAAAGCCTGGTTAGTGGGGAGTTGGTTTATTTTTCTAGGCAAAATAAATAACTGTACAACTCTCTTGGTGGCAGAAAAGAGAATCCTGAACACATTTAACCCTCCATGAGTCCAATTGCTGCTCTGATAAGACTGGTCCTCAGCCTGCCAGCTGCAGTCCCTGACACAGGAAGAGCTGAGGCTTCACAAATGGGATGATCTGTCCCCATTTTTTCTCCATTCTTACAGGCAAAGCTGGCAGAAGTGATGTTATCCTTCCCAGAGCTCAGCAACAGCAGCTCCTGTGGGGAAACAGGGAGAGAGGTGTAAATGAAGCTTCCCTGAAATCACCTGTGGAGAGGCCACAGGAAGAACTGAAATAGTGGAGACACAGGCTCTGCCAAATACCTTAGTTCTGCATGATGCCCTTGGATCCCTTTGTGCCTTGTTTGCCCCGCAACACACCTTGAAGGAAACATTTGTGACCTCAGATACCCAAAACAAACCACTTAACCACAGCTGTCCCTCAAAAATGGCTTCAAACAGGTTTGTTACAGTTGGGAAGACCAGAAGAAAGTGAGAATTATTGGTATCTATCCCCACATCCAAGGACCAGCTGATACAGCACCTGCAAATTTGGCAGCTGGGCAGATGCAGCCCCTGGTCTGCTTGAAGCTGCTAAAGGAGCTTTGTGCAGACCTTACAACCAAAGAGCTGAAAACATGACAGCAGTGAGAAAACAAAACCCTTCCCTGTGGAGTGGCTGCTGGAGGAGTGGGAGAAGCTGGCTCAGAGAGAAGCTCTGTTGCAGTTTTATTGCTCTGGGGTGAAAGGGAAATTCTATGTCCAGGGGACAGGTGCTGCAGTGCTGTTTTCCACATTAACCTCACTCTTTTGTTTATGAGAGACAAAGAAGAAGCACATCTTGCAGGGCAGCCAAAGGGAGACATCCTCTCCAGGGACTCTGACTAGACTTTTACAGCATTTGTTGGCTGAAGCTGTCAATGTATGTTTAAAACCCTAGGCTGGGATTAAAATCAACTCTAAGCAGTTACTTGAAGGCTTCCACTCCATCCGAGGGATTTTTTTTTTTCAGAAGTTCTAGTTGACCATCACCAATATATTACTAATTGATTTCAAAAAGAATAGGTCCTGCAGAGAATTTGCTTGGATATGCAGAAAAAGGAGAAAAAATACCTAGACCAATTCCTGTTAAAGAAAGAAAGCAAGCAGAAAACAGCCTAGAAAAGACAGACAATCCCAGTTAGGCAGCAGAAAAACTACATAATTACAAATGCACTGAGGGAGTCAAGGTCTTGGCAAAATTAAAAGCAATTAAGACAATTACTGATTGTCTTAGAGAGCAAAATCAGCAATGATTTGCAGAGTCACTGTGGAAATACTGACCAGAATGTCTCTGCCTTACACCCCCTCTAAGACACCACCTCATGCTCTATTTTCATCATCCTAGATTTTCCCTGAGAATAAAGCATTTTGGATGATCTGTTATACACCCAGGCAGGTTTGTAAGGAGAGACAGTAACTGGTGACTTCTTTTTTTAGCCACATGACACAAGCCTCAGACTTCAGGGCTGCTGCTGGTACATGCAGCAGACAGTAAAAATTTCACATTTCTCCCTTACCTTGCTGCATAATTTAATTTCTGTCTGGTTGGCATTTTTCCTGCTTTCTCTGGACACCAAAGAGCAGCCAAATTTCAATATGAGGGGGAGGCTCCTTCTCGGGGGTTCTCAATGATATGCTGTCCTCTGAGGTGTGCAAGGGCTGCACTCCAACACCAGGTTTGGGGCTATGAGAGAATTTTCCCTCTAGGTAAGATAAGCAGGAATTTCAAGGCATTTCTGACTTGTCCCCTTTATGTGCCTTTTCTCTCTTCCGTAATCTAAAGGAAAATCTGTTTATCAAGTTCTCTGGTATCACAAGAGTGTAAAGACATTGGTGATTCCCTCAGTGTCTTCTGTTCTCTTTCTGTCACACACTTAAGGCATTTGCTTATGTACTACAGGCCCAAATGGGACATGATTTCAGGGCTTCTTGGTGTGAGGATAAGCATGGGAACTTCTTTTGTGTGCTGCTTGGTGTCCTGCTCTTGCAAAGGACTGAATTCAATGCCCTGGGTCCCTCTTCCAAGCCCATGTTTTATATTTCATTTAATGCAAAACCTCCAGAAATTCACATAGATGAGATGAAACATTACCAGGCTGCTGAGATTGTACTACAGCTCTACATGACCCTATCAGTTCTATAGTATCACCTGAACCTACCTAAAACCTGAATTCTACATGTTACAAATGTGCTTCAAAATATCTATGCTTTTCTGCAATCTTTCTATTCTGACAGTGTCATGAACCCAAATGCTTCAAAAGGGAGGAGGAGGGCCAAACTTTTGCTAAAAATATCCAGATATTGGTTGCTTCAGGCTACGCCAGCAACATTAGGTTTCCTTTAGTACAAGAGCACTTTCAAGCAGCATTTTAACCACGTAGTTAAAAAGGCCAGTCTTTTAGGAGCCACAGTCTTTTATGAGGATTTTATTTGCCACTCATCCTGATTACCACCTCCCACCTTACAGATTCTCTAGAGCAATGGCTAATGTGACAGTGCCAGTTTATATAACATACTTTACAGGCAATTCAGTTTCAGTGTCTGAAAATAACAATTGCATGGAAAAATACCTTGCTTGGTTTTCCCGAAGAGACACAGCAGTGAGAGCTCTGGATTTCTATTCTGGTCATTTTTATTGGCTTCTGTTTCATATATGGATGACATGGCACCCACAAGGGCAGTGTGTGGGTCTAGTGACACTCCAGAACATGAACATCCACAAAATCACTGAGTCATCAAGGCTGGAAGAGACCTTCAAGATCATCTAGTCCAGCTGTCAGCCTAATCACCCCTAAACCATATTCCCAAGGGCCACATCTGGACTAGGCTTGAACACTTCCAGAGATGATGACTTCACCACTCCCCTGGGCAACTTATTCTGATTCCTAACCACTCTTTCAGTGAAATTTTTCCATCATATCTAATCTGAACCTCCTCTGGGCACAACTGAAGGCCATTTTGTCTTGTCCTTTCACTTGTGCTGTTCTCACCAGAAGTTGTGTCCAGCTGGGCTCTCCCTGTCTTTGCTTTCCCCAGCCTCTGCCTTTCTGATCTGCAGTGCCAAGCCCTTTGGAAAGGACAAACCAAATAAAACAACTGATAAGAGTCACAGCAGCGTGTGCAGGCTGTGTTCTGCAAGCAGACTGGCCAGTTTGACCAGAGTCCATTATTTGTTCCTTTAAAAAATGACACAAAATTTTGACCCAAGCCGAAAAACTGCAAAGCACTCCAGAAATCATTGCAACCATCTGGCCCTGTGGTCAGCAAGGAACTTGTTTGCCTCACACTAGGTGACAAATCTCATGTGTTTTAAAGGATTGCCAGTAACAGAGTGAGCAAGAAATACAGTATTTGAGCCCCAGTCTTTGAAAATATCCTGTAGCAAGGCACTACTTGGCCTTCTGCTTCCTTTAGATGTGAGCTACCACCCTGATGGATTGAAGTGCTCGTGCTCTGAGCAACTCCACTGACAATGACACATCCATTCTGTCCTTGGGGTCACCACTGACTGCACTGCCCCAGTCAAGTCCAATCACAGCAATATTTGTCTTGCTTATACCTGCCAGTGCTGCAGGGCACTGCAAGCGAAGAGCAGCCTTGACAGTGTGTTAATCAAAAACCAGGAGAAAAGAAACTAAGAAACTTCAGCATCCCTCACCAGCAGACTCCTACCTCTGTGTGTTGGGGTGAGCTTGCTGCTTGTGAAATAACATCTGCAGAAGTTTTTATTTTGCATCAAATCAGTGATGGCCTCAGCACGGTGTGGTTTCCTCTAGTGAATCCCTAGTTTCCCTCAGTGTATCCCAATGCTATGCTATGGATTCCCAGGATCTGAAGATCTTAAAGCTTAGTGATTAAAACATCATGCTCTACATCCAGGTGTTTTAGCATCTGTGTAGTGTAATACAAACCTTCCTTAAACTGAGCCTACTTTAAACAGGCACCAATTTATTTGGATTGCAAAGTTAATAGTGGGGATGAATACACACGTCACTGTTTTGTACATTCCTGGATTTGATCACTATCTCAGTACAAATGTCCTATCACAACAAGTGGTTGAGGCCCAACCAAACCAAGGGCCTTGATATGATGTCTGTGATTAATATTTAGATTCTTTTCAAAGACCACCAAAATGTTGCCAAGCGAGACACAAATTTGACAAATACACAGTTTCTGAACAAATTCTATTCTTACAATAGAAGCATAGATGCCCTTTCCCCCACAAGAAAAGTTCTTTTCCACCATTGCACATCTGTGATTTTGAAGGAGAAGAGAGAGCATTTGTTAGCTGTCTACAGAGATAGCCTGAGTGGGCAGTCAACCTCAGCTATTTTCTTTTCATCAGGATATGAACCAGTGCATGACTAACTAGATCAAAGCTCCTGGTTTTATATCTTCTTGTTCAAAAGATAGCGCATACCAACTGAAAATGTGCAGATTTTTTTATTAAATTGCTAAGTCTCCACCAGCACGCAGCTGTCCATTTCAGAGTAAAACTCTGTATTTCAAACATTACAGACTCAGGCAAAGATGAAGCATTACTGCATAGTTTTCAGTCTTGATTAAAACAGTATAAATTGGAGGCCAATTCTCTCATATGGTCAATTAACCCAGACAGACACTAAAACAACTGAGAGCCCAAAAGCCATGGAATGTCTTTATAATGCTAGTTTAATTATGATCAGCTTTGCTGTCTTAAAAGACTCATTGTGTAATTCCAAATAATAGCAACATGTAAATTTATTGTGGTATTATTTTCTTAGTGTTTTCATTTGCAATCTCCCAAGACACAAGCAGTGAAAGAAAACATCAGTTCCTAATGGTTAGAGACACAAACAGATCTGCTCTCTGGTTTCAGAACAATACAAGCCATGCTTCTCCCTTATGTTTGCCAGCAGCACAAGGACAGCCAATGCTCCTCTGCTCAGCACTGTGGAACACACTTTTCTCCATCAGCAGAGAAACCTAGAATCACAGAATGGTTTGGGTTGGAATAAGCCTTAAAGATCATCTATTCCCAACGCCCTGCCATGGGCAGGAACGCCTTCCACCAGCCCAGGTTGCTCCAAGCCCCATCCAGCCTGGCCTGGAACACTCCCAGGGATGGAGCAGCCACAGCTTCTCTGGGCAGCCTGTGCCAGTGCATCAGCACCTTCACAGTAAAGAATCTTCTCCTAATATTTCATCTAAATCTACTCTCAGTTCAAAGCCATTCCCCCTTGTCCTGCCACTATATGCTCTTGTAACAAGTCCCTCTCCATCTTGTAGGCTGACTTCAGGTACTGGAAGGCTCCATTATTAAGGATAAACCATGGGAATTAAAGCACATTTCACTGCAGACTTGAGTGAAGAGGTTGTGTATGAGATGAGCTCCTCCTAAGGGCTCTGATGATCCATCATTAAAATGCTTGTCTTACCTCCCCTATCCAGCCTCTCACAAAGTTAATACCTATGGTCAAATGACAAATTTTCTTTTCATGCTTTTTCTCATTTCCTGAAGTGTTTTTTTACTTCCAGCACTTTCAATTTCTGATCACGGTGTTTAAATCCATCAGTAAATTCATTGAGTCATTTCATTTTATTATTCACTTCCTTTTCCATTAACACAGATGATGCATCAACCCTCCCTGCTAAGCCCCCTCCCCAACTTGCTGTGCCACCTCTCAAAGAGATCAGAAGGTCTTGAACAAAACTCACTCTAGCATTTCTGATTTGACACATTTAGGTGAATTTAACTACTGGCTTGTGTGACAAAAGCAAAAATACCCCTTTGACACAAGTAGAGTTAGAGGCAATACAGGCATTTCAGAGGCATGGTCTGGCAGACAGTTTGCATAACATTAAGTGTTATAAAAGCACAAATCCTTGGTGGCTGTGGAGCTCATGTTACAATATCCCTACAGGGTTCATAAAACTGGGCGCATGACAACCTGGGCAAGTGACTCCCACTGGAGGAGTGAATGTCTACTTTTGAAGACATTACCTGCTATTTCAGTTTGGAGACAGCGTTGCTGGCTTTCGTTGTTGTTGCCATAGCTGACTGATCCCATACTCTGGTGATATATTACTCTCCCTTGCCTGCCTTCCCCAATCACTGCACGTCTGTCAAAAATGTTAGAATCGGTTGGCACAGCTGCATCATGAGTGGGAACAAGCCAGGTCTTTTGGAAATCCTATGAATTTTCATAGCCTGAACCAGTTAGCTACAGCACCTGGCTGAAATTTTAGTGCTCTTTAAGGCATTGAAAAAAATCAGTCAGCATTTAAAAGGTCTAAATTATTGAGGCTGGAGGTAAAAAAACCTACAAAAACAAACCCAATAACAAAAAAACAGTCAGTCACAGGGGACAATTGTTAATTCTGAGAAAGCAATTGGAACATTTAATAGACTTTTAAAAAGCCCTGAATGAAGTCATGAAGTCCTCAGACATTGAATTAAGATATCCACAATATGCTCTTCCGAAATGGAGCCTGGGATGCTTCAGAAGTAGAATAAATTTGGGACTTCCTACTCAGTGCCAAGACTTCAGTTCCAACTTTTAGTTGCTTCACTTCAATATTGTCTAAACTTACTTTTTTCCCTGTGTGTTGAGATTTAGAAATGATGCTGTGCTGGCAGGAACTGTTATTAGGTGCTGAAAAATTCAATCATGCAGAAGGGAGTGGGGTGGGGGGGAACAAGCACCAGGTTATTTATTATCTCTCTATAGGTGCCCTGCATTTTGTCAAGGCAGCATCCTAAGGAAAATTTCACTGTGCTTATAAAGACAAGGCAACAATGGAAAACCTGGTTAAAATTCTGGAAATTCTGATAGCAGCCCTGCATTCAGTCTGGTTTAATTCAGCTACATGCCTTCAATATATGCCAATCTAATTAAAAACTGGTAAGCAGCTATTAATAGATATGTATCTTGGATGCTAATATTGTGGGCTTTGTGCTCCTGCCTAGCAAAGCTGAGATGTTGGAGGTAATAGGAGTATTAGTGTTAAAAGCTGTCACACTTGCAAAGGTGGGTGAACAGCCCCCTGTGGGAAGGATCTTCCCATCCAAGAGCCCCTGTGAGCATTCAGAGTGCCCCTGATGCAAAAACCCAACATTTACAGCTCCCAAGAGGTTCAAAGGATTGGCTGGTCTTTGAAAAGCATGGATGAGGAGGAGGTTAAACCAGCAAGAGAAGCACTGAGTGGAATAGCAGCTAATGGCTCTCACCTCCTCCACCCCTGCACACGACCCTGTCTGGCTGTTACAGACCTCTGAGCTCAGTGCCATGGGAAATAAATAAAGCCACAGCCTCCCTCAGGAGAAACTGAGCACATTGCAGAGTGAGACTGGAGACAGCCTGTGCAAAGGCAAACTCCAAGAGGCTGCCAAAAACCGATGAGTTTAGCAGACAGGGCTACCAGTCTGGTCAGATGGAGAGAGAAAATCTTCTCAGGTCTGCAGAAACTCTGTGTCAGAAGGAAGATGATCATCCCAAAGCTTTGATGAGTTTTCCTGTCATCATGGGCTAGACTTTCATGCCCATGCTAACCTGATACTTGAAGGGATGAAGGGAAATCTGATATTAAATTGTTAGGTCAACTGAACAGAAAATCAGATAGAACAGAGACCTGAATCTCTGTGATTCCTTTCTCTGTGTTGGTTATCTAAAGGTGAGACATCCAAATCTGCCATTCTGTCCACTGGCACTGTTTTTACACAAAGTATCACAGATATTGTGGAATAACAAGTCCAAAAGGGCTGCTTGATCAAGTTTTACAACAATAAGTGCTTTTTTTGACAAAATTGGGAAATGCTGCAGGAAGGTATCAAATTCCATCAGTGCTTTCACCGGAAATTACATTTCACTGCGATAGATTCAATCATTTTGTTTCAATAGAATAATTTTAGCTACCATTGTGACAAGCAGAAATAAGAGCAAAATGTTCTAAATTACCATTACGAAGCATTTCAATCAAGCCATTTCACTGTTTCAAGAACAAAAAAATTCCCCAACTTCACTTGGTGTTTAATTTTGACTGCTAGTGCTTGTTTGAAAATAAAATTGTAAGTTTCCTGCAGAATGAATATTTCATTTTCTGACCTGTCACATTCAGTAAAGATATTTCAAATGTAATTCAGAGGAATAAAATGGGTTCATTTCCACCCACTCCTATGGGACACTGTTTCAGTTGTGTCCTGGTCTGCCAAGAACCTCCTCCTCTTCTCACAGGGCATCAAATAATATTTCATGGACCACAGCAGTGAGCTGCACACAGTCCATCAGCCTGCAAAACTAGCCAGGAGGGGTCTTCATCACTTGAAAATATTACAAAGCCAAATTCAGACAAATCTAATAAACCAGGGGAAAGGAAACCTATTTCAGAGAGCACTAGAAGCGAAGAAAAGAAGTGGAAATAGAGTTAAAAGAATCCTTTTACCCATCTCAGGATTGGCAGTGGATCTCCCACATAATTTGCAGAGATAGAATGGGCTGCAAATGTTTGTGTTTGATAAATAACTCAGACTCATAACTTCTACTATTTTATTTTTTTACAGTTATTTGTATCTGAGAAGGAGTGGAGGGAAACACCACTAAGGAATTTTAGTTTGTGTGCATTTCTTTCACCCACATACTTCGTGTGCACTTCTTTCCAAAGAAGATTCTGCTTTTCTACAACAGCTAATGCCTTATGAGAGGACACTTTGGAAAGGTTTTTTTTTTTTTCTGTGGAGAACAGACCAGAGATGTATTTCTGTGGTTCCTTCTGTCCTGCACAAACTCACACCTGAGCAGGGGGAGCAGTGGAGGTGAACCACCCTGGAGGAATCACACACAGAAGTTCAGTTGAAGAATCTCTTCCCATCCAACATGCTCAAGGATTTGCACAGTTTGAAGGCATTTAAATGTTCTCTTTTTTTTTTTTTTTTCACTTACTGATATATTTCACATCTTAAAATAGTGCTTTCTCAGCTGAGAGATAACACGGAGGGTTACTGAAATGAGCACTGCGTTCTACAGAAGTCTTGAACACATTTGCCCAAGAGAAAGGGGAGAAGGCAGCAGGGACAGGCAGGGGCTGTGATGCAAAGCTCTGCACTGGGGCAGCACCAGGGTTTGCTGTTCCACCCCAGTCACCATAAAAAACCAGTTGGGATTCAACTGGGCTGGGATCCAAATCTGTGCTCTCGATAGCAGGCACAGCCCTGAGCAGGGAAATAAATACAAAAGGAATGTCCAGGCTGCTCCTCCCTTTCTCTGCTTCCCATGGTATAAAGGCCAAAAACTGCTGTTGAGTCCCTTCTGCCATTCCAGAGATTCCCTCAGTCTGCAGCCTGGCCCCTCAAGTGGGCTGCGTGCCATGAAGTCAAATCACTAAATCTGGGGGCGACTTGAGAGGTTGTTTGCAGCCAAGGGGCTGCTAAGGGGACCTTTACCAGCACATTGTCCTCCTGTCCCCACTCTGCCTCCAGATCAAACCACCCCTTCCATGCAGAAGGGTCCAGGTCCTTCAGCCTGATCTTCTGGAGATCCTTGCACTGGGAGCAAGTTCTGTGGGGTTGTCTGAAGCATCACCTCTTTCCTGTGCTTTCCGTCTCCTCCCTGAGCGACAACTGAGCTGAAACAGGTAGGAAGAGGAGGGGATGTAAAGTCAAAGGGTCTGAAAGAGGCCACAGGCATGAACCTGGGAATAACAGAAACCAACAAACAGCCCAGAGCCTTTATGGAGAAGTTGCAGAGATGGCTGCACTGCACCATTGCTGCTTTCAGCACAGGGCACCATGCCAGGATGTGGTCGGGGCAGACACATCTGAGCAGTTCTGAGTCCTGTCTGTGCCTTTCCTGGTGTGAAAGACACACTCCTTCTGCAGGCTGTGCAGTGGGGATGGATTTAATTTGCTTTTCATAGGCAGCTGTCCTGAGTATCAGCCAGAATGCAGAGATAGGACGCTGACAAGCTGAGCCAGCCATCAGCAGGGTTTTGTTTCCGAGCCTCTCTTTAATTGCAGTGCTAACTTGTCGAATACCACAACACTGCTTTCCCATGACCTTTGCTGTTAGCCAGAGGCTTCAGGGCAAGCTGGATTGCTTCTGATCCTCAGCAGCAGCTGTGGGGAGCAGCCCATTGCGTTTAGGAAATCTGCAACCAGAGGGACTGACTCTTTAAAAGCTTTAACTGAAGTGTGAAATTTGCCTTCCCCTCTCCTCTTAGTCAGCCCTTCACATTTAAAACCCCTGTATCTACTTTGATGCCACCACAGAGGGGGAAGAAATTGCTGCCTGAATACAAATTATGGTTTACTCATTAATGATGGATGTTCATTAAGTGGGCCAGCTAGTGGTAGTGTGCTCCTGTCTGGGAGGGTCTCAGCAGCACGACAGAAGGCTCTTCAAAAAGCAGCACTAATTTTAGGGGACAAGGTGTCCAGGAGAAATGAACAGTTGTGCAAAAGGGCAGAACATGGAATACACATCCACACCCTGTGGGGAGATTTTCTTGCAGGGAATGTGTGTATCTTCCATGTCCTTTAGGTCAAGCTCTGCTCTGTTTGTATTCCCTGCTGATGTTTCATGTCTGGAGCATGCAAGCACACATAAAGCTTGTGTTGCTTCAGGCCATGCAACAGCACTGATTCAAAGGAAATCTTTTCTGTGGTCACATCCCAGCTCTGCTGGCTTTCATATGCATTCCTGTTCTGAGGATGGGTGGTCCAGTTCACAAAACGAAAATATTGTTCTAAAGAAAATTTAAATTTTCCACCTGAGACATGGTCAGTTGAAATTATTTTATCCAACGTTACCAATACTCCTTTTTTTCTCATGCTTTGCGATAGAGAAAACTCACACAGTGGAAATATTACAATGAAGGATAATCAAAATATTGTTGTCCCTGCTTTGGGCAGGAGGTGACTGGGACCATGGGGAAGTGATGACTTGGGTTGCCTGGTGCCGATTTCTTTTTCAGGCTCTGGACCAGCAAACAAAGAAGTACAGCCAAGCCAAACCAAACTCTCTTGGCAGAAGCATAGTGAATAGAATTTTATCAATAACAAGTTGCAACATTTTCAAAATATTTCCCTTGGAGACTTCTCATATACTGTGAGCAGTGCTGCCTGCTGGAGATCTGGGGTTGATTTGGGGGCAGGACAGGTTTCTTTTCAAAAAGCAAGGGGTAGGTAAAGAGCAGGTAAACACCAGGGTTGTGCAAACATGAGATCCTTCTTTTACTTACATCAGGTTAAATACAGCAAAACAGCTGATATCATTGTAACACTTTGAATGAATCGATGCCTTTGAGGTAGAAGTTCAAATCCCAGCACAGTCCATTCAGCACTTCAGGATTCTCAAATGCAGAAGTGTTTAGCCAGCCTTGGTTCTTCAGGTGAGAGCAAAATCTTGCTTGTGCTGTAGGGTGATTCAGAAGCTCACAGAACATCATGTCCTCAGGATGTGATTTCATTCATGATTTGGAACGTCTCCTACAAAGACAGAGGAATCTGGAGCAGTTCAGCCTGGGGAGACATTAGAGCACCTTCCAGTACCTGAAGGGGCTGCAGGAGAGCTGGAGAGAGACTTTTGACAAGGGCATGGAGTGACTGGATGAGGAGGAATCACCTTAAACTGAAAGAGAATACGTTTAGACAAGCTATTAGGAAGAAATTCTTCCCTCTGAGGGTGATGAGGCACTGGCACGGGATGCCCAGCAAAGCTGTGGATGCCCCATCTCAGAAAGTGTTCAAGGCCAGGTTAGAGAGACTTTTGAGTGACCTGGTCTGGTGGAAGGTGCCTCTGCCCAGGCAGGGGGAGTGAAATGAGATGATCTTTAAGGTCCCTTCCAACCCAAACCATTCTGTGATTCTATGATACTTATCCATGTACTCACAGCTACACTTCATGTGTCACTCCTAAGAAAGGAGACACTTCATTAATGTAGGGTTTTTATAACAAAAGGCAGAGGAATCTGAGGCTTCTGCCTTCACTGCTCTCTGAACCAGCTTGTGCACACACAGCAAACACTGGGTAATCTCCAAATATTTCTCTCTCACGGCCACACAAGTGGGTTAAGTTTGTGCAACAAGATCAGTAAAATATACCCAACCGATCTGAAAACTTTGGTTTAATTAGAGGGAGGCAAACTCTCACAGTTCAGTCTTTGACAAAAAGCAGGCTGCTCTATAACCTTCCCTGACTGTTTTGATAACCAGCACCACAGCTCAGCTGCTAGTCTGCAATCAGGAGCTGTTTGGGATGGGAACAGCAGAGGATGCTTCACGCCAAGGGATCAACACATCTATCTGGGGCAGTCGCAACACAGCCCACGGTCCTACGTCTGGCTCATCCCCACGCTACTCATCCCTTGCTCCTGAAAGAGCTGAGCTCCATCTGCAAACTTAAAAATGGAAAAAACAAGCAAAGTTTTTTCTCCCTCCATCAAATTCTCTCTGAGCAGACAGCTTTCAGAAGGCTCAGCGTTTGCTGAGTTGCCTGTTCCCTTCGGATTTCTCGCAAAGTGGTTGCCCACAGTCATCAGATCTGCTTGAAAACCTTTGCCTTCACCAGTAGGAAATTGGATGCACAATTGCATTTCCCCAGGGTTTTGGAATGGTCTCTGTGGCTCACAAAACAGAGCATGAAAGAGGCAGGTTTGTGTCAGAAATGCAGACGATAAATGGTAGCTCTCAGTGTGAAGATTTATTTATTTAGCAAAGTCTCAGAATGTGAAAGGACGACTTGAAAGGAAAGGGCAAATGTGATTCTTATTTTGTCCACCGCATGGAACTTCTTTTCCTAATCCTTTGCCATTTGAATATGACTGCTCCTGGAGGCTGCCAGGATCAGAGAGATGAAAGGGCAATCCTTCATGTAAGCACCAGCCCTCCACTTTAAAAGCTCCCCATGCACGCTTTCAACTTTTAACTGCCCCCAATTATATGTTTTTAACATTTGAAAATGTTTTAGGACAGCAGGTGCCTCTGTCACTTGTGTATTGTTCACGTCATCACCCTCTGCCTGCCCTCTCCCACTTTAAAATCTCTCCTTTCTATGAAAATTAGCATAAATAGCATGTCTCCTGAAGGGGGAAAGGTGGGAAAACAGAAGAGGTGCAGTCCTCTGGTACATGCTGCCTGTTTCCCAGCCTGATCTCTGTGCTCTGAGGTGTTGTGTTTAATTACAGCTGTTCTGCTACGGGAGAAGGAGTCAAGCTGGGTGCACACACCTGAATTACCAGGGCTGTGACTGCAAACCACTGGTCCCTCACCCCTGAAGGTCTGCTTGCTGCAGCCAAGCCAAAAGCTGCTGCTGGGCTCCATGATTTGGGCTCCATGATTTGAGCTCCAGGTGGAGCTGGCAGAGCTGGAGAGAGGAGAGGGTGAGGTTCACACAACCCCTGAGCAGCTGTGGCTGTGGTGACTGAAGATGGGGCAGTGAATGTCACCCGAGAGGATGAAGGAGCAATAGCAGAGCATACAGGGCAGGTTGTTTGTTTCTTTTCAGGGTGGCAACACACAAGGCCACATTCTTTCTGTATAAAATATGTGGGTAGCTGGTGCAGCCACACTGGCTTCTAAACTCCTCTGAGGATGATGATGCTGTGAGGTCTATGCCATCTACCACGGAAACCCTGTGCTTAACTCAAGTGATGAATCCCACACAAGGGGAGCTACATCCTGGAGCTACAACAATGTGGGACAAACGCTTAGCTTTCAACTCCCTCTATTGTATTTTACACTCATAAAAACTCAGCTGAAGGTTCATCTAGTACCACACCCATCCTCCTTGCTGTTTGAAGCTAGTAAGCCAAGTCTGCCAAAACAGGCAGGCAGCATCTCCTGATGAAGGCTGGATAGCCCATAAAAGACACAGGGAGTGAGCTGCTCTACCTTGGGTTACCCAGTAGTGGAGTCTGTGTAGGAAACCAGAAGGTAATAAAAACGTACCATTTAAAAATTCATATCTGCATAATGAGTCCTGCAACTGCTTTCTGTACCCAGAATGAGTCAGGCCCCATATGACTGGGGAGAGCTTTTGGAGCAGTAAGGCAGCACTGTGTGCTCCAGGTTGTTCACACAGACATTAGCTCTGCAGGGAGAGTTTGCAAATCACCAGGCCCTGCTGCAGAGCAGCCAGAACAGCACAGTGTGCTGCATGGGCTGCCATCTTGGCCATTCTTATTAAAAAATAAATCATGGACAGAAAGGGAGGGGTATCTTTGTGCTGCTCTGTAAGGGCTCCTGATTAAGCACGCTGCTGCTTTTAATGACCCTCAAATCTGACCTTTCAGTGCCTGGCAGGGGGCAGTGCTTTGATTTTACAGCATCAAGGGCACATGAAAAACAGATTCAGGTGATTAAGTTAATCAATAAAAGCTTTTGATTCTCATTTTTTTGTAGAAAGCTAGATGGCTTAAGGCACTGAGAAGAGACAAAACCATCCTGATGTGTCCTCATTACCTCGAGCCTGATCACAGATCTTACACTCATGGCCTAGACACAGCCAGTTACTATTAAATACTCATCTTTACCTGGAGATGAAGCCTGGGAAGGACTAATGAAAACATTGCAGTGGGAAGGAGAAAGTTTAATGCCTGTGCAATTCCTGTGGCCTTTGTTTCTCCATTGCTGTCTGTAAGAACTTCTACTAGCTCATCCTGACTTACTACCTGCTAAAAACCCTCAGAAAGTGGAAAGATGTGATCCTTACTGCTTTCAGTGCTCACCCTCCTTCCACCTGAACAAAATGCCAGGTCTAAGCTTCATCTGAACATGAGGAAAGGGAGGGGAAGAGAGCAGCTTTTCCAGTGTCTCTCATCCCCCTACAGGAGCCCTCAGCTCAGCCTTTGGGGTTGCAGCTGCAGGATGCCCTTAGAGAAATTCCCACTCAGGGAGCCCTTGAGGTGCATGGGAAGAGCAAGAGAAATGTGTAGGGCATTTCTCCTAGCAGGATAGGAGCAGTAAAGCCAGAGGGAATCTCTCTGAATGTAAATTCAAAACAGTGAAAATCTCTAAATTCCTACTCCCCCACAGCCTTTCTGGTGGCACAGCTGTGCCAAGTGATGTAGGATAGATCTTCATATTGCAAGGTCAGGAGAAAATAGTGCTATTATCTAGTCTGACTTTTTGTGTAATATATACCTGAGAACTTCATGGGAGTTTCCCCGTTTGAAGTCAAGCTCCATTTTGAAAAATACCTAATCTCATTTTAAGACATACCAGCAACAGACAGCTAACAAGAATATTCCATATCTGCTGCAGTGATTACCTGCCACTTCCATGAAAAACAGTCTGGTCCTAGCCTAGTTTTGATTTCTCTGGAAATCCCAGTGCCTGCATACAAGGCTCTGAAATGGAAATGCAGGTTTAGCAAAGATGCACACAATGTGTTAGCCTTTTAGAACATCTACAGCCTGACAAAAAGTTCTTTCCTGGGGCTTGTCACCCATTTTTTCTCAAAGACCACAAGTACCAGCCCTTCACCAAGAAATTAGACCCAAGTGGCATTTTCTACTCTCCATTTAGGTCTGTCACTGTAGCAAAGATTCCCTTCAAAGACCTTGATCACAGAAGTTATTGCAGACACCTTTATTTCAAATACCCTGACCTACCCATTAAAATGATAACCTCAGTGTATGTTCAATAAGTGCTAATAGTGCTTTGAGTTCAGTGAAGTCCTCGACTTTTAGAGTTTTATCCCATGTTTCAAAAATTTAGTATAGGCATTTTGCTTGTATTCTTTCTTTTTTTTTTTTTTTTTTACTTGAAACCAACGTGTTTTACATAAGAATATTAAAAATACAGCTTTGTGATACTTTTCTCTCACCTTCCAACCTGTGTTAGCAACTCAGTTTGCAGTGAACCCAAAGTGTCAGTTTTGGACTGTCTCAGAAGACGGAGTAGATGCAATTACTTGCATTCTTTAAAACATGATTGATCTAATGCTGTCACAGGAGGATTCACAGTGGATTCTGATGGCACAGACACTGCTGAAATGAACCTAAAGTGTCAGTCTGTGACTGAGATACATAACGAAAGGCAGAATAATTTTTTTTGAGCTTAGGTCAAAGATCCCTGATGCCTCATGGAAAATTCTGAAACATGCTTGGAGATGATTTTGCTGACAGATAATTTTCTAAATTTTTCCATTTATTTTAAGCACAATCTTGTGCTCTCTTTGTCATCAATAGCCTACATACTTATGCAATATCCTGGGTTATGCATCCTGATACCTGGATGAACAGAGGATCTTTCAACAATTCACACCTCACCTGCTACAACTGGGTCTTAAACCAGCTTTTGCAATCTCTTGTTAGACATATAATTAGGAAACGTATCAGGAATTTCTTGAGGGAGGGAAATATAATTACTATTATTGTGCATCAAAAACTGATGGCTGGCTGAAACCAAACCCTTTCAGGGAAATATACTGATTTTGATGATAGCCATAGTCAGGCAAGGTTTATTAACATCAGTGCAGAATTAGTGATTCAAATGGGACACAAAGTTTTACTCAATCCAAACACAAAATTATTCTTCCTCAATATCCTCAACATGAGTGTGGCAGTTACAGGTGTATAAGGTATCAGTAAAGATTCAGAACCTGCAGATCTCCTGCAATCCAGGGAAAAGTCCTTACACCCAAGCACTCGGCTTGTTGTGACTCTCCCTTTTCCACAGTTCTCCTGTTGGAGCTGCTCCCTTCTATATTGTACATAAAATGTAGTGGGGAGAGTAGCAATTCTGGAGACTCAGATTTAGGCCACTCTCTCCCCAAGAACAGGGAAGAGTTTATGTGTGAGCAAAACAGCAGACATACAAAAGAAACCACCAATCATGCTGAAGTATCCATTTGTCACTTAGAAACTGGACAAATTCATCCGAGGAATAAAGCCAGAGAGGGAAATAAATTCTGTAGCTGGAAACACACTTGGGCTGCATCTCATCTCATGGAGATGGCTTTATCCTGGATATCTCAGGTCCTTTCCTCTTTGATCAGACATTTCACAATTCCCATCTGCCATGGCAGATCAAAAGCTTCTGATCTCCTAGGAATGGAGTTTCCCCACAAGATACACATCAGCCGTGTCTGGGATGAAACCCATCAGGGAACAAGGATCACAGAATAAGTAGGGCAGCACAGTCCCAGCCTTCAGGGCCTGGTCCTGGGTTATAAATACAAAAATAAAAGAAAATGTGACAATCAAAGGAAATTTTAAAGTTTTCCCACCAAAGATGGCAGAGCAGCACCTGTGCATAGGGCAAATGTGGCTACAGGACATTGACAGGAAGACCACAGGGACTTGGTCTGCACCTCAGCTTCCTAAAGCTGTGCATTGGCCCCATCATCCCTGTCCTAGGTTACAATAGAGATGTATTTAATATTCAGTTACCACCAGCTGAGGGCCATTAGCTGTTATCTCCTGCTATGACTCACCCCTGATAACAGACAATGAGCCATCAAGAACCAACTGCATGACTCATGGAATTATCTCATCCCATTGTGAGATGCTCCACCTAGGAGGGAGGAGCCAAGCATTCCCACCTGGATATAACCTGGCCTTGGAACTGCCCAAGGCAGCCCTGTCTGCTGGGTTCCCAGAGGACAAGAGCTACCACTGGACCTTCAGCTGGAGACCAGACCTTCACAGGATCACCGCTTCAACTGAACTACTTCACTTGGACTGCTACCACCACCCTAGCAGGGTATCAGGTTGTATCTGACTTTGTCAGTGTTTGTCCTTGTATTATTGCACTTATTTTTAATTTTCCTATTAAATTTATAATCCTGACTTGTGATCTCCCACTAGTTTGTTTTCAAGCTAACACAATCCCTCATATCCACACCTTTTGAGGGATCCCATTCCCACTGGGGCCCTTCCCACTCCTTCACCATGAGAGGCTTATCACTGAGGTAGCCACAAAAAAACCCTGCATTCCTGGACATTTTTAATAGAGACACCACTAAAACCAGACTAATAGACAAGAAAGTGTAAAAGATTTGGAGGGTAACTTTTCTGAGGCCAAATTCTTAGCAGCTCCATGCTGAGTTGATCTCATCCACAACGACTTCCATGGATGTATAGCAGTGTTGACAATCAGCCACATACCAAGCAATAAGGGTAGAAAAGCACTTGTGAAAACATGCAGCAGACACCAAGGATACACAGATGTCTACAACTTGTAAAAGAAATGAGAATTGTTCACGAAGCAACAGTAATTTGGATCCTAAGCGGGTCATGTCATGAAGCTGAGGGCAACAAGTGGCTGTGAGGGGGTTTGTTGGTTAATAAAATTGCTGACAATGAAACCACTGAGCTGCATTTATGAAAGATGGATTAACATCACGTTTGGCAGAATAAGTGGCAGAAAGGCTCGAAGGAAGGGGCAGGGCAAGTCTAATCAAGTCAAACTATGCACAGCAATGACACAAGCAGACCGCAAATTACTTCCTCAGCAATTCATTTGTGTAATTGACCAGGAAAATACGGAAAACTATTGAAAAAGAAGCTGGTGCAAGAAAATTAACTAAGCAGAACAAAATGTAAAGAGCTCCTAAAAGGTCTTTGTATTTATAAAGGGATGTCACAGACTCTGTTTATGTGTTCACATTTGGAATAATAAAGCCATTTAGGGAAAATCTTCTAAAAGGATGTTCAGAAACTGCATTATCTTAAGGATATATCTTGAAAGAAAAGAGAGGAAGCCCAAGAAAAGCAGTAATTTACCAGAAGCATAATCTCACATCTGAAGCAATCTTAAAATAAGAACTATTTTCAATACAAAAATCATCTATTTAAACGAAATTTCCCTCAGAAATACACCGACTGAAGTATTTGAGTCACATAAAAACGTTGCAGTTTAATGTTGCTCCAACAGGTTACCTGCATTTTGCAGTAGTTTAATAGAAGTTGTGCTCTGACCCAGTTGATGTAAATACCCCAACTCATTATCTTTCATGGAACAGAAATTCTGTTTTCCATTTATGCTGTTTTCTTTATAGGAGAGAAATTTAAGATGTGATTTAAATGAAGCAAAGAGACAGGAAGAGTAGAATTGCCTCATGCAAAGGACACTTCAACTCAGCAAATGCAGCAATCCCTGGAGATTAAATCTGCAAAACCCAAATATAGAATAAGACATGTTGAGTGGTGAAAATAACTAAGCATTGGAGCAGAATGTTTCACTATAGTATAGTATACCATCCTCTGACCTTTGCAAGCGAAGATAAGATATTTTAATAAAATTTATGCTCCATTTCAATCATGAAGGAGCTGGCTCCAAGTAAAATAAACTTCTCTGTGCAGGAGACCAAACTAAGTAATTACAGAGGCTTGAACTCAATGAAATATGGTAGCAGGATTATACCTGTTGGTACCATTTCTGCTAGGCCATTTTGGCATGCTGGAGAGGACAAGACCTGGTGAAGAAGGGATTGAACTTCATACTGTGAGTGGAAAATTACTTCTGAGTTCACAAACTAAGGGGTACAAAATGTTTTGGCAAGTTTTCTCTGAACCAGACTCACTGCAAAGATCATTCCTGTGTAGCAGCTTACAAATCCAGCTGAAGTGGTTTTGCAGCTGGAACAGTGACTTTTCTCTCTCCCCATGCAGATGTGCCAGCTGTGTGTCATTCCAGCTCCATGGGCACTGCAAAGGGCAGGTTTGAATGCACTGATTTGATCAAACTGCTTCCCCGTAATGTTTCAATGTGTTCATAAGAAGCATATTTGGGGGAGGATTCCTACACTGTAAAAAACCTGGAGAAACAAGCAGGCTCACAGGAGTGACAGAGGCTCTGAGAAACCATCATGGCATGGCTTTTCACTACTTCTGGTACTATAACCCAGTTTTGCATTATCAAACAAAAAAGCTTTTGCCCTGGTATCTCCATTACTAGAGACACTTAACTCTGAAATGGAGATTGTGCTGTCCTTGGGGCTGACCAGAAATGTGTTTCTACACAGAGTTTGCCAGGGGCGTGCTTTGTAATCAGGTATGACACCTCTCTGTGCTGGAAAAATAGTTAAATAGTTTGCTTTCTAAAAAATGGTGGCAAAAAAATAAAGGGACATGGGGTGCACTCCCCATCACCACCCCAATTTAAACTGTAAGGAGACACTGCAGAGTTTCTGGTATAATCTCAGACTCCATTCTAACACCCAAAAGCTTTTCAGCTGTGATCACATTAACAGCCTTGCAGGGCACGTCTTAATTTGGTGTGAGCAATTCCCAGAAGTGAGGTCAGGAGTTTACAACAATTAAATTAACTCAAGCAGAAGGATCCTTGCAGATACCAACACCACATTCCTGCAGGAATCCTGCCTGTGCTGCCAGGGGGACACAGCTCTGCCTCTGCTCACAGACAGCAGCTTGGTCACCACACAAAGCAGTTTATCATGAAGCTCCAGTCATGGCAATGAAATACAGCAATGGCTCCACTACAGAGGTCTTAATCTCTGAAAAAGAACAATCATCCTGGTTTCTCTGGCTCTGAGTGCAGAAATTTCCTGATTTCCTTCTATCATTTTTCTTCTGTTTGCTTACATAGTTCAAACACTTCTGAGATTATGTTCCTGCCTAATGACACAGAGCATAGAACTTCAGCCCTGAGACAGAAAGAGGTCTGAGATTGATCTGATTGCTGCATACCCTGAGGAATACAGGACATCCCTATTTTGAGGAAAATCCCTAATTTTGAGAAAATTGTCCAGGGAATAGTTTTCCCCAAATTTTTGAGGCAACCAGTTTGCTGAACACCTGGCCTCCAAATGGCTGCTACAGATGCACAAATACCATAAAATCATAGAAAAGTTTGGGTTGGAAGGGGCCTTAAAGACCATCTCATTCCAACCTCCCTGCCATGGCTGGGGACACCTTACACTAGAACAGGTTGCTCAGGTATTCCCAAAGTCCAGCCCTCATCTGGGCCTCACCCAGATCTCAGGCTTCATGTAGGGGAAAAAAAAAAAGAAATGTTCAAATCACATCTTACAAACTACTGACATGGAAGAACAGGACTCTCATGCTGCTGGTCAGTAATACAGGAGAAGCATTGGATTTATCAACAAATTCATGGGCAATGAGTGCTGCAAGACAAAGGCATCATCCATCAAGATTTTGTCTTTTGGGGTTGGGTTTTGGGGTTTTTCTTCCTGACTGGCATCTGCATGCTGGGACTGCATGTTACCAAATGAGATTAAAATAATAAATATGATTAATTAACAGCATCACTACCAGTCACATATTTGCATTACTAATGCTAATGGTTATAAGAATAATTTAAAGATAGTGGAACAATTACAGTATTTCTTAGCTACCCAAGGGAAGGGTGAAATGAAATGTTCTTACAGTGCCTGCCAGGACAGCTGCTGATGTCAAGATGCCTTTTTCCAGATGAAGAATTGTAAGATTAAGCTCCTAATAGTTATCAAATATATTTTAAAAATATTTCATAGAAGATTTTAAAGTTCCAGTGTATTCTGGAATAGTTTGAAACCTCTTCTCCCACTCAGGGACTTGTTTAGATTAAAAAGATTAAGGGAAGCTGCAAATTCTGCACCTCTCAGTGTTGTTAAAGCATGAGTAAATCACTGTGTCTGAGAGATCTGCTCTGGCTGAAACAGAGGCTGAGATGCAATGCAAAGGACAGGAATTACTGGAAGAATGATAGGCAGGAGTTTAGAATGAAATACTATTAAAAAAGCCCTGTGGATTTAAATTACATCTTTCTGGTGCAGAGAAGTACAAAACTCATGGCCCTGAGCACTGAGGGCTCTCAAGGGGTGCAGCTCGTCGGGAGGATGCACAGGATGTGACCCTTTGCCCTGCTGTGGGGTGTAGCCACACCACAGCTCCAGCCCACACCCAAGGAAGCATGAAATAAACTTCCTCAGCATGGCTGCTTTCACACCCCATGCTGGCTGTCACTCCCACCTGGGGCTCTGTGCAGCAGAAGATAGAAATGTTGGTGTTTCTTTCCACTGCAATCTCCCTCGAGGGCAAACTTGGCTATAGTTAATCCCCAAAAAGGAATGACCAAGTATGGTGACCAAGTTAAGGGAAGTCATCCTTCCTCTCTGTTCAGTGTCTGTGAGTCTACATCTGGAAAGCTGTGCCTGTTTTGGACAGCAAGGCCTCCCGACATCCCTTCTGACCCAAATTATTCATTTATTAGCAAAGTACTGCCATACCTAACCCCGTGGATAGTCCGTTTCATCCATGTGGATAACAGCTGTCTCTCCTGCAGTTTCACAATGTGTTTTCTTTGAAGAAGGAGGTGCCAGGCAGGAGAGAGTGGAAGATGCTCTAAAACTATTAGGATGTTGTTGAGTCACTTGTGATGCACAGAGAGGAGAAAGAGGGGTAAAAACAGCAATTCAGGTGAATGCGAAGATGGAAAATACTGGATAGTGGGAAAAAGATTTAAGGTCTGCTATAGAGAAGGGTGTATTTATGACATCCTAATTAAGCCCAAAAATCACAAAAAAACTATTTTCAATAACTTCCTATTATGCCCTCAGTTAGGGAAAAACACACTGCCATGTGACATCTAGATTTTAACATGGACAAGCAAAAGTAGCAATAAATAAGAACAACTGCAAGTAAATGCAAAAGGAAAGAGGTCTCCTGCCTTTTGCAAGTCCAGAACACATCCCAAGCTACAAGTTTATCACAGAGGGTACAGAACCTGCAGAAATCCTTCAATTCCTGGACTAAATTCACTCCGTCTCAGACACCAGCAGGGGCAATGAGTGTACAGTTGCAGTTCAGTTTAGGTGTTGCCTTGAACAGATGATATTGCAGGAGGCTTGACTTTGTCTGAGATATTTTTAAATTAGATGCTAGACAGAATTATTTAAGAATAGTCACAAGGCAAATGTCCATGAGACCTGATCCAAATGGGAAATAAGGCAGTGATGTTCTCTCTTGTACTTCTCAACCCATGGGCTTGGTCTGTGATGGGGAAAGGGTGATAAAATCAGGATATAAAGTGGAATACAACATATTGGGAGCCACACTCCATGCAGGTTCTGAGCACAGAGTTGTCTCTTGGCTGATTTAAGTAGGTTTGACTTAAGACAGACATTGCTGGGGACAGAGCTGTCAGTTCACTGTCTGGACTGTGTCTGATGTCTCCACGTGGCATGAAGGAGGCTGAGTGCAGGCTGAGGCTTCTCCCTCAGATAAATCTCCTGGTGTCTGACTGGTGCCTGCAAGGCTGTCCTGGGCACCAGCCTGACCCTGGAAATGGCCTGGACCTGCGACATAGCCATGGTCTACTCAGCCAATCCCTGCTCAAAATATCCACAGCAACAGGGCAAGACCTGGGAACACGACTGGGGAGAGAGTCACAGGAAAATGTGAGAAATAATACAGCCTGTACAAGGCTGTTCCCTCACTTGGGGCAGTTTTATCCAGCATTAAATGCCTCAGCATGGATAATGTTTTCACACTGGATGGGAAAAAGAATCCTCTTTAATCTACTCAAAACCCACACCACCATTCAGTCTGCATTTTCTTTCACTTAGCCCTGTTCACTCTTATTGGCTTGGGGTTTTTTTGATTCAAACCTTAGTAATATTTTTAAATGGTAGAAATTAAAATCTCAAACAGAATCTTTCTTTCTTGATACTGGTGTTCCTTCTTCAAAAGCAGCTCAGTTTAAACTTTTTTACTTCAGGTAATCCAGGCAAAAATATAGAGACAAAACCTCAGAGGAAATCCAAGTCAAAAAAAGGAACATACCAGGAAAATCAATTTTAAGAAATCTTTCACAGGCAAAGCTTCTTCTATAGCAAACTGCTAACAAAATTACTTCATTTTATTTATCCCAAGTGAAGGTTTCTCCTGTGGGGTGTTTGAGTTAGACAAAAGGTGGCTGCAGGAAAGGGTAGAACTGGGAATTTCTGATTCCTCTAAAGCGCAAACTGATAAAAAGCTATACCAGGTACTGAGCAGAGATTTAAAAAAAAAAAAAATATTCTGACCTGTGAAAACTTTGGGAATCCCCAGGTGATTTGGCCATACCTTGGGAGAAAATTAGGGCTCAATGTTTTTTGCTTTGGCAAAGAGAAGAGTCCCTGGCTGATTGAATGAAGGATGCTCAGCTGGACTCTGAACATTCCAAGCTGGAGGACAGATACTGCTCTGCTGGCAAAAGTCAATCCTGGCTCTTCTGTCGTCTCTAATTGCTCTGAGGGTTGCGATGAGGAGCTGTTCCAGCTCTTGAAGGAGACCTCCCCCTTTTTAATCAGCCTTTGGGCAGAAGAAGCAGGCAGGCTGATCCTCTGGGCTGCCAAGCTCTCTGTGCTTCAGTCCTGGTGAGTGTTTGGTGTCCCTTTGGGCAGCAGCAGAGCTCACCTGGCTTCCTGCAAGGTGAGCTAACACAGCCTGGGACACCTGTGTGCCTCAGAGAAGATGCTGAGCCAAGTTAATTCTGGTTTCTTTTGTCCAGGGGCAGATCAGGGCTGCCACAGGACCTGTCACTTATACAGAGTGTGTTCTTTAAAAGGATCATGTTCTTCATCGTCCCTAAATATAGGGCAGGATGTGTTATTCACAGTGCCTCTTTTGACTAAAATTGTGCCAGATATTGGGGCTGATACAGTTGCTGCTGCCTGTTTTCAGTGCAACTGGGAACACTCTAAAAATAGAAACCAGTCAAAGAACCAACACTCAACAGCAGCCTGCGTCACTGCTGTATATCTTCAAACCATAGCAATATGAGATGATAAAGGAAAAAGAGAGAGAAAACCTCCAGGCCATAAAAACAGAGAAAAGGCATAAGTTTCTAAGGGGGAAAAAAAAATCCCTCTCAAATGTTGCAATTTTAAATGAAAAACAACGGAACATTAAGATTAGCATTTTATTAATTCCAGAACAAAGATAAATACCCCAAGTGTGTAAAGAAAAAATGTTGTGGCCTAAAAAGTGTTTCCCATAAAGAAGTGCATGGAATTGTTTAGAGGCTGAACCATCTTACATCTTGGGGACCAAGGATCCCCCACCCCAAAACCAGCATCAAACCCACAGTTGCTTTGAAGCTCCTGCCCATGTTTTAGAAGGTTGTTCAATCAAGTCTAGGATGGTGATGTTCCTATATATTTCCTCATAAGCAGTTTCAGTGCTGAATAATCCTTATTATCAAAATCACACTCTATGTTTTCAGCACGAATTTGTCTGAGTTTCCTGTTCCACTTCTCTGACCACATTCTGTCGTCATTAATTTGAAGACCATTCCCCTGCCTCGGAGGCCATCCATCTGCAGAGATGGAAAACTAACTCACCTTCAAGCTCAGCCTCTCCAGGGCACAGTCCCATGCCTAAAGACATTTTTGCAGCTCTTTTCCAAGTTTTCCATTCTCTTTTTTTTTCAGAACTTGACTTGTTTCAGGGATGGTCTCGCCAATGCCACCTCTCCTCACCTCCCAACCAACAGCACCTGCTCTGTGACTCCCAAGGGTCACATCTCAAAATCAGGTGAAAGAAGGATGACTTTTGGGCCATGGGAAGGTGAGTAGAGCAGGCAGAGCTCCCTCTGGAAATAAGTGACCTCGGATAGGTAACTGGAGACACCAATTCCCTGGAGAGCTGCTGAGGGTGTCCTTGGGTGGGCTGAGGGTGATTATAGGCTACAACCATGGCTTACATGGACTCCAAATATTGGCTCCCAGACTTCTTTTGCAAGGGAAAAATAATGAATATTCTGTCTGCTCCCTCTCCCACCCGTGCTGTTTGTCACACTCAGGCAGTCAGCAGGGTTGCTGCCCCAGCCAGCACAGATTGATTATTTTTCTCCCTTTTTTGTGCTAACCTAACTTGCTTTTAAAAATGAGCAGTTATTAATTCACCAAACATTTATTTAGCAATGAGAGGGCAAGCAGGGAGTTGTTTTCCTTTCCTTTCCTGGTTACTATCCATGGTACCATGAGCAGAATCTTTATTGAATCTTTATTTCCAAACACCTGTATGGAAACAGGAGGCTCTGCTGCACAGGGGCAACAATCTCCTTGTCCTGCAATATGAATACTAAATTTAAATGTCATTAAAACTACATCGTGGAGTCTGAGGCTTTCTAAACAAAACTGGTTAGATAGAATGCCAGAAAAAGCTGCTGCTGGAAGATAGTGTTTACTTATTCACTTTCTTTTTATTAGCTTTATCATTTAACTCTTCAGAAAAGAGCTTTAGGAAAGAAAGACCCTGACCACAGGTCTAAATTTATTATTCTGCATTTTCCCATGCATTTTACATCTATGTTAAAAATGTGACATTTTTAAAGTAAAAGCTATGGGGAACAGCTTTGTGCCCCTTTAGGAAATTGAAATACAAAATACAAACAGTTGTGCTTGGTAAGGTTTATCAAGTCCTGTAAATTAAAATTTCTTCTCAATTCCCACTGCTATTGCTAGGCTGCTACATAATAACAAAAATATTGTGTGGCTAAAAATAGGTCAATGAAAATTACATTGTCCAAGCTGAAACAAAAAGCAGAATTAATGGCAAAAAACACTGGAAATCAGTAACATAATAAAAAGGCTTCCTGGGTGAATTAGACAAATGCAAAAATATCAAGACTTTTCATGCAAGTCCTTCTGCAAAAGCTTCAGTATTTGTAGACAAAGTGGGAACCCAGCCTGGCTGATCATTGTTTCAGTTTTGGGGAAACAACAATGTTGTCTCCCTGACTCACCTCTTGCTTTTGGGATTTTGCCTGTCTCAGCTTTAGCAACAGATAGTAGTATAGGAGAGGATTTTTTACCTAAATTGCTGAAGAACAAAATTCTCACTGATTTTCAGTGTATCAACTCTCACCCAAAACACCAAGCTGCTTTTGAAAGTCATTAACTCCTTGTTTATGGTTTCTATAATGGGATTTCCAGCCCTGTAGACTCTTTGATAACAGCTCAGTGTCTCAGAAAAAGCAGCTCATTTCAGTCTACCAGTGACCACTTTTAATCACAGGATCACAGAACAGTTTGGGTCGAAAGGATCCTTAAATCTCATCCATTTCCACCCCCCTGCCATGGGCAGAGACACTTTCCACTAGACCAGCTTGCTCCAAGCCCCACCCAACCTGGCCTCTGTTTGGCTTATAATGGAATTAGTGACGTTTTCAAATGTTAACACAGTTCCATCCATGAACAGTTAGGCTCTCATTTCTCACTGAAAACTCTGTGGGCATGAAATTAAATCAAAATGAAAACCCAAATTACAGCTGTCCTCAACCCCAGATGCCACAACACCAAGGAATGCAGCATGGATGAACTCTGTACATCCACTGGCATGCTTTCCAGGTACAGGTAAATATCTATTAATGTGATCATATATATGTACATTAGATGGTGACAAATTATAGCAGTTTTTTCCTTGATTTCTTATGCTCCCTTACCTCAGGTTGTGTCTTCTGAAATATATAATATCAAGAGTAGAGAAAACTTAAAGAGTTTCTAAAAGTTCTTCTTAAGAACCCTCTGCAGTACTAGCATTATTCTAATGACAGAGCTTCCCTATTGAGGTATTAAAAAGGTAAGGAAAATGAGAATTGTTTCTCAAACCTGCCTTCTCCAGTATCACTAAGCCAAACACAACTGAGAAATCACATTGCTGTTGGACTGAGGAATGGAAAATACATTAAACAAACAAGAGATCAATGATGACAAAGGATGAAATGTTGCCTAACAGATCCCTGGAAGCCCAATGTGCCAGTGGGAGGCAACAGATTAAGTGTAGTTTATAGCTATGAGTTTAAAGACAGAAGCAGTCCCAAATTGTTCCCTGAACTAGAAAGGGATGTGTCTAACTTCAAATGTGAAATCTTACATGGAGATACTTTATTGAAGATTATATTATGATCCTGATTATAAATTCCCCAGGTTCTCCTGGGGCCAATTTGCAAAGGTTTATGTGCAAGTCTAACGCTGGGAGATGAGCACACGACGTTGTTTAACACACAAAGAAAACTTAACCAGGGTACTGTGATCAGGGGACTTCAAGAGTACCAAAGACAAAAAGCCTATTGAGCTTGGAGCCAGCAGATCTTAGAGAGATGTCTCAAGAAAAGTCACTTTTAAGATTACTTTACACACTGCAGAAGTCAAGTTTGTTACTAAAGCTGATCAAAACATTTTGAACAGAAATTGAGGGAATGAAAATACCTTGTGATTGTTAGGGTCCTTTTCCCATAAAAAAAGGGATTCTGCTTTTCTTAAAAAATTACAGTGTGGTAGAGAAAATGGAAACCCAAAGTATTTTTATTCTGAAGAGTTCTCAAATTTCAGCCAAAAAAATGACACATGACTGGTTTGATGTTGAAAAGCCACATGCTCTTTCCATCCCTCCGGTGTGGGTTTCCTACAGAAAGCATGGAGATGGGATTCAGGAGGCTTGGCAAGGTGCTCTGCTGGGGGGGGAGGTCAGGAAGCCTCGTGAGAGAAAGGATGCACCAAATGCTGAACTGCAGCTCCCACGTTGTGCTTCAGCAGCATTTCTAACCAGACTGGGTGGAGGAAGTTGAGGGCGTGTTTGCTTTCTTTTCTTTTCTTTTTTTTTTTTTAACAGGAAGAAAGAAATAGCCTAAAAACTGTCAGTTCTGTTGGCTGAAAAGTCAAAAAACTTCTGCAGGAAAGCCTTACATCCCCTCCCTGTTCCCCATCCCCATTTGTCTGACCAGGTTTCCTGGGTACTGGCGTGCAGGTGCAGTGTTTCTTTTTGGAGAGAAAGGGGAGACTGTAGTCTGTCATATCTGAGGGAACTGGGTTAGAGACAAGAGACAGATGACAGGGGTGGTTGGGCATGGTGTTGGCAGGGTGTCAAGGGGAGCTGGGAGGGGGTGGGAACCATCTGTCTGGAGAAGAAGGTTGCTGAGATGGAGGTAAAGGGGGTGGCAGAAGGAGAACAAGTCTGTACTGAGCCTCAGAAATACTTCTGGTTTAAGTTTGGGAGTGGAGTAAATGTGGACACATCCCCACATGCAGGGAAGTTATTAATGATGCTCAATATGAGTTTATTTCCCTTGAAGTAAAGGTGGGTGAACTCACCCTGGGGAAGCTGACAAGGCTATGGCAATATTGAATCAACCTGCAGGGAAGTCAATTTCAGCTACAGAAAAGCTCCAAGTGGGTGATTCATGCTCCTTCTAAGTATACAAGCCAGAGGGGCTAATCACAGGAATCTGAATGGCAACCCAAGATTCCTTCCCAGGTTTAAGTTATCCTTTCCCTGCATGCATCATTCATCCCCACGGAGCAGCTTCAGAGAGAAAAGCTTCAGGTGTCCCTGTGTCTATAATTCTAGATGGGAAAGTTAGCAGAAATCCAATCTTTGTAAGTTTTTTTGCCTTACAGAGTAGTGGGGATGCTCATGAAAATAGATGTGCATTCCTAGGTCATTCTAGCCTTGATAAATGCTAAGGAAGGACCTCCAGCCAGGCAGCACTCAGAGAATACAGCTGTAACATAAACTTGAGGAAAGCAGAGCTATGGGCCATGTGGGAACAAGGGCAGCTTGAAGAGGAAGGTGAATTCACAGCAATAATTGATGAGGAAAGTAGCATTTTCTGTGCCTGTTCAACATACTAAACTTTGTTCTAATATGAAACTGAGAATTCAGTGCCAGGCAAAGCAACAAAACATCACAGAGCTGTAGGACACTCAGTACTATCCAAAAATGACAAGCCTTGCTCAGCAGGTTTGTGGCGGTGGGAGATGAGCCCAGAGGTCTCAGCTGGGTTTGTGTGAGTCTTTCCTACAAAAGTCAAGTTTCAGAAGAACTTGAAGCAGAATATTTCAGATCCTTACAGACAAAATACTTGAAAATCCCCAAGAAAGCTAGAAAGGCAGAAGACAAAAAGGTTTGTAGGGAGATTTTCTGAATGGAAATGTAGTCACAGAAATAAGGATTTGATTTCTCCTCCTCTGGACAAATGGATGGGGAGGATGGGAAAGGTTGAGGTCCAACACCCTGAATCAGTCTGGTTCACAGCCAAGCTCCTCATACATCAGTTCTCTGACACAGGCAGGGTACAGACCTGGAGAGTTTTCTCCTGCTAGCTCAGCCAGAATCCTAAATACTGTCAGTGGAGTTTCCATCTCTTATCCCCTTATCTCCTCTCTAAAGAAAGTATCATTATAAACAGCTTTCCTCTATGGAAAACTGTAGCTGTGAATACACTGTTTCATCAAAATTATCCAAATTAACTTTTTTGTGATCTCAAAATCAGTGTAACATTCAAGCACATGCTGAAATCCTATTGAGGTCAAACTACCTTGTACAGTTCCATTCAGTACTTCCACTGAATAAAATTAGACTGAGGGTGGCATAGCTGCATATTGGGCAGCTCCTTTCTCCTGTTGCTGGAATCCATAAAAATCCTCCCCATCTGGAATTCAGGATTCATTCTTTTAAACAGGCCTGGCTGTGTCACATTCAGCTCAAGGGAAAGACTAAGCAAGGAAGACAAAGGTGGCAGCTATGCAACCTCTCCTCAGTAATAATTTTTGTATGATGTGAGTCCAAATGCACAGGGTTTTTTTCCCAACACACACTGAATTGAATAATAAATATTTGAATTATCTCAATTTTAAAAGAATAAACCTGGTTCTACTTTCATCATAATCAGAAAATACTGAAGGGGGAAAATAGCTGGAAATCTTATCAAATTCTCAAAGCCCCAAATAAAACCTAAGATAAAATCCATAAAAAGTTATCTTTTCTCTGCTGAGCACTCACAGTGGGTAAACCTGTGTTGGACAGGAGGTCTATGTGGAAAAGAGGAGATAATTGCTGCCACAAAGGCAAATATAAAATTTAATCTGGGGATGAATCCAAGCCTCCAGTGCAGAACCAAACTTCCTGCAGTCAGACTGAGTGGAAACTGAAAGAATCCATGTCTCATGTCCGGAAAATATTTTGGCATTCTGTAGCAGAGTGGCCTGTTTGAGCCACCAGCAGCAAAGCCACTGAAAAGCAAGAGATCCAAGGATCCCAGAGCTCCTGGCTTATCCACAGAGCCACCCCAGCCCCTCATTTGGGCTGGTAATTACCCAATACCAGAGGCTCCAACATGAGTCCCAGGGGACACAAAAGGGCACATCTGGGAGTGGCATGAGTCCTCCAGAAATGGGAAAGTGTTCAGGTAAACAATTTGATCAGTACTTGCAGAAATGAACACTTCCTCTCACATAAGGGAAAGCAATCAAAAAAAAGCAAAAATTAAATTTGTGAGGCAACCTGCTCGCAGGGATTAATTCAGCTAGGTCTAATCAATTCCACTCTTTAGTCTTCCCATGTTCTACTGATCTGAACCTCTTTCCCTCACCTCCCAAGAAATCCTGCGGGAAAAAAAGCAGAGGAATGATTAATTTTTTAGTATGAGACAGTCTGACCTTGTACTCCATTAAGCAGAGTGTTTCCATAGTTTCCATGTAATTTGTCATGGATGAGTTTACCTATGTACCAAACAAACTCGTTATATTGCCAGAATTCCACGGAAAATAAAATCTGAATTGCTGCTGTTTAATGAAAATATAAAACCCAAAGCATAACTTCAAAGAACAAACATTCACATTGTCTGTAGATGACCAAAACCCACAGTAGTTTTTTTGGTCTGTCTCTGTGAACTTGGAGGGCTTTACATCAAATGAATAGACACTGTGACATCCTGAGCATTTTTGAAGATGTGAACACTGCAGAAACACCTTAGGAGAAAGCCTGGATCCACTGTAATCAACAGGATTTGGGCCATTGATTTCAAAGTATCATAAGGCTACATGGCAACTTGTTAGAATTTAATTTCAGACCTTTAATTAAAGGTTTAGCACCAGAGCTCCCATTTATGCAGCTTTCCTAGCAGCATTAAATGTTGTTGCTCACCTGGGGATTTACAGTTGTTTTTGCAGATCTCCTTTCTGGGGAAGTTGAAGGGGACACAGCTTGGAAAGGTCCAACATCCCATCCCATCCCATCCCATCCCATCCCATCCCATCCCATCCCATCCCATCCCATCCCATCCCATCCCATCCCATCCCATCCCATCCCACACTGGAGCAAACCAGCAGAGGAACAGGGCAGAAGAAAAGGCAGCAGTAGCAGCAGCATGGGCTGGCTCAGGTGTGGATGCCAGAGTCCACACTTAAAAAGGGATGTTGGGGTTTTCTGACTTAAATTTGCCAAAAGGAGAGTAATTTCTAGTGAAATACAGCAAATGTGAGCAGAGATAAAGCTTCCATGCAAAGTTTCACATGGCCAGATGTGTTCTTCCCACATCTGTCTGTGCAAAACACACAAAGCTGGCTTGAGCACCCTCTCAGAAAGTACCCAGGAGCACTGAGCAGATGTGGACTCCCAACTTTGGGAACTTCAAAGAAAAGACTGGATTTTTTTTATAAATATAACAAGAGAACAGATTATGCCACCCTTTCTTAATGTACTGGCAGCTGATTTGAAAGATAAAAGTATAATGCAGCCTTCAAACTCACCTCCAAGCTAGATGAAAATGCCAGCTGACAGAAAAGGAAGTATTTCTACATTAGAACAGATCCTTGGGCAAGGTAAAATGACTTAATTCCATTGATTTCAAAAAGGCAGCATCAGTTTAATCAGACAAGGATTGATGCAGGGAATAATGCTGCAGAACACCCAGGTTGGTGCTGAGCTGGAAATGCCCAACCAGAAAGTCAACATTTTGGAAAAGCGATGAACAAGAAATTGTTATTGCTAGAATTTGGAAATTTTCTGCTGTCCTTGAGAAATTCCTGTACTAATTCATAGGAAAAAGCCACTACAACCTAGATGTACTCCTGAAAAACAAAACAGACCAATGCAAAACCATCTGCAAAGCAATAACTGTACAAAGTCCTATAAACATGAAGAAAATTTCCCCACCTGCAAATGGCAAAACTTTACCACTAGTTTTGATATGATAAAGTTACACTAGTGAAATATATCTGCCCTGTGTGTGCATGTGCTTTCCTCTTTAACTTCATTGTGGTTTTTGGTATTGTGAACCATGGCAGGGAAATGATTGATATCAGTGATGGTAACTCAATTCTACATCAGCATCCAGTCGTCAATCTTCTGGCAGTCCTAAAAAAAAGAGCTTGCATAATGTTCTATTGATGTTCTGTAGAGCTTCTCCTTTCTGATGTTATGTATTATTGCTGCAGTTTCTTCCAAAATTGTAAGGATCTTTATTGTTTACAAAGTGAATTATGCTTTCATATCTCTTGCCTTACTGTTTTCCCAATTGCTTAGCAACAAGTCTTCACAAAGGGAAAAAAACACAAACAGAGCACTCTTTCTTTTATGTTGTACATCAGCAGCATTGCTGGAGCAACAGTGACCTCAGCCAGCTGAATGTCCAGCACACATTTGGTCCATTATGATAATCTTGATATTCTGTAAAGGGTCTGTACAGGTTAATATTGAAATATTGCCTTTCTGAATCTGTTCTTCTCCTGAGGCTACAGCTTTATGAGAACTATCTTGCACATTCAACATTTTAAAAACTGCTACTCATTTCCAGTTCTTACCTGAGGTAAGTCCAATTCCACAACTTGAGGTAAGTCAAACTCGTGCTAAGTTGAAAAATTCTGTCGTTACTGATCCAAGAAGTTGATACACACAACATTGGGAACATACTTTCGCTGTGACCACTATATAGTATCTACAAAATTAACATTGTTGTTATTTTAAACCCAAACAGCCCTTGTTGCAGTGAATTAGGGGCAGTTTTTCGGGGGTCAAAGCAGCAAACCCTAGTGATGCTCATCACACAGGAAACATTTGTTTGTACTTTGACAGCTGCATCTCCTTTCTTTTTCTTTGCCTTACAGCAAGTCCAGTGCTCTCTAGTGATAATTGTTCTATGCTAATGAGAGGCCAGTAGCTATAACATTCTTCTATTTAGATAGTCTGCCCTCCCAAAAATATCTGAATGGGGAAAGACAGACTGGGTGAAGGTGATGCCCAAGTAGTATGGGGAGCAATGAGAGAAAATATCCCAAATAAAGTGAAAATATATTACATATTTTCAAAACAACACAAAGGGTCAAAACTGGAACATCGAGAAGGTGCCAGCCCGACATTGCCAGGGGAAAAGCACTGCATTATCTAATATTATTTTCTGTCTTTAATTTTAATGAACATCAAGCTGCCATCTTCAACAAAATGCATTCCCAAATGGGAAGGTTAAATAGGTTTACAGGCTTATATTGGTTTTAGAGTGCACCAAGTCAGATGACTGCTAAGATAGGCTGGTGCAGCTCAATCAATCTTTAATATAACCAAGGAGATACACAACAGAGACACAGTGAGTACACACAGGCCAGAGCACCTCAGCTTTGATGTGTTTGCCAGTGGCTGGAATTTTAACAACAGCCTGCTATGATATTTTGGGTTGGCGGAGGATTTCTGCTGTTCAGGTGACAAATTGCCCCAAGTTTCCATGCTGAAATGCCCACACTGCCCTGACCCCTCAGTGTCTGTGTGCAGCCCTGCTCTGGTAAAATCCCACACCTGGTAAAACCCCAGGTGGAGTTTGTTGAGGAGAAATGAAGACATCTCACCTATAACCACGTACAAAGCAGGAGAAGTACTAGAATGTTATGTCTCCTACCAAGAACCCAACATTTCCAGTTTATAAAGTCTTTTTCTTTAGCATTTGGGAGACAGCTATCCCATCCACGCTAAATTAACATAGTGGTGCCTTTCCAGCTGCTGATAGGCAGCATTGAAATGGCTTTTGGGAATGAGTGCATTTTCTGGATTTTAATGAAAATATATTTTCATATATATTGATATGTAAATATATATGAATATAAAAAATTACAAAACTGTTAGTGGCTCCTGTTGTCCATTTCCACGGCTCTCATTTTACATTTCCAGGTCCATTTAATTTTTTCATGCAAAGTAGAACTTCCCAAGAGAAAAGGAATGCCTAAATATGCTGGCAGAGCTGGGAATCCTCACAGGGAGGTCTCTGAACATTTTAAGAGCAGGATGGATGCTGAGGATGTAGAACGATAAAGTTCTGTAAACCCAAGGGAGGAGTTTTCAGATCCCTTGAGGCTTTAACTCTAAAGAGCAGAACCCATATTTCTTTACCTTGAAATGTGAGCCAATCTGCTCTGAAGTTAGTCAATGCACTCAGTGCTTTTAGAGCACAGCACATGCTTTGACAAAAGGGAGGTGAGCAATATTTGTAAGGGGTTCTGGTAAACACAGGATGTACAGCAAGGCTCCAGGACACAATTAATTGCCAATATTCAGCCCTGATAGCACTGCTTCAGTGCAGGGACTGAGATCTTCTCCTGCCTTCATGACAAGTGTTTTATTCACAGGCTAACACAAGCTGAAGTTTTGCTGAGTGAAACACCTATCATGCTATTCTGCATAATTCAACTCCAAGACACTGGAAAAAACGTTGGGCAGAGGAGTAGCTCTGGGATATCCTGCAATTTGGGCACAATTTGAGGAAAGATCTCAGGATCAGACAGAAAACACTTTGTTTCTGGGAGTCACCCCTGGACTCCAAGTTTTCCTGTTTTTCATCACTGATGGCCACAGTGACAAAGTGCAGCCAGGAACTGATCTGTCTCTGTTCAAGGCTCACCCATTCACAGGCAGGGAGAGCAGAGAGCAGAGGTGGCAGACAGAAGCTGTGCTCTATATTCCTACAGAAAAAGACCATGCTCACCTGGAAAAAGATGGGACTGGTCCAGGATAAAATCTTCAGCATGGTAGCTTTGCTCTGTGCATTAGAAAGATTCCTGACAAGAATGGTGAGACCTTCATTTGTATCAAGAAAACCAGACATGCTGGAAACTCTAGTTCAAGCCACAGTCCAGCTGTGTCTGGGCTGCACAACCTCACAGAAATAACCTGGATCTGACAGGGATCTGAGCTCCCTCAGCTGTAGATGGAAATAATCACTCCACTTTTGCTCTTTGCAGAACTTAACAAGGCTCAGCTGCAGTGATGACTGCAAGGTGCTGCCATTCAAACCAAGACCACGGAAGGTTTTGGGCAGATGGATCCCTTAACACCTCACACAGCAAACAGAAGTGTTTGCCATGTACTCAGTGCAGTTCACTGCTGTCTATTCTTGTGTCTGGAAAGGTGTCTACGTATCTGTGGGAAGGTATATGACTCCCAAGGATACCTTCCAGAAGCACCCTAGAACAAGTCTGGATGCAAACAGCTCTGCCCAACAGCAAAGGCATTTCTAAACTCAAGCAGATGTCCTCACTCACCTCGTGTACAAGATAAAAGACCATCCTGTACAAACAGTTCACATTCTCTAACCCTTTTTCACATCTGCCAGTGCAGGTAAGGGCCAGAAGGACTTACTTCAATAGCTCACTTCGTGCTGTAGCTCTCTTTCAGACTAAAAGCTGAATGAACCACCACCCCAGGCACATACTCACAGCAGCATTTAAGCAGCTATGTGAAAGCAAATATCCTTATTTGCAAAGCAATCACAGCTAAGGAAAGTATACCTGAAAGGTATGGGCAAGGCAATATGGCAAGACAAATTAATCCCCAGGGGTACATTGCATTCCACACACATTACCTTTACACAGAGTTGATTACTTCCAGCACTGTGCAAAAAGGCTGGCAAAGAGTACTTCAATGGCTGTTATTAGTGCTGATTTACAAGAAATCGACAGTAATTTTTTAAGTATTGCAGGTTGGGAGAAGACATTATAGTGCAGCAACCTGCACATAAAAACAGACATTAAAAACCCCACCATGCTGAGTTTCTCGCTGCAGCTCCCCTGGAATTGATTCACCTGATACACAGCTTGGGGTTTGCTGCCTTCAATAATTCTGCCCTGCTTTTGTTCACTTCTCTGAGTGTGGTAAGTCTGTGTTGATTCCTTCCAGACAAACTGATCACCCTTTGCATATATACTAGGTTAGGATCATGTCTAGTTATTTCTTACACAACCCAAGAGGTCTTAATATTCTTTGATGTTTCTTCAGCAAAACAAACAAACCTTGGCTTATTAGAGTAAGGCTTCCCATCCTGAAAGATCAAAGGACTCTTAGCAGAAGAACAAGTACAGAGAAAAATCTCATACCCACAGATATTTTAAGTACCTCAGAATCATTTGTTCATGTTGAAAGGCAGAGTGATGATCCCAAAGGTTCTTTTCCAACCTAATTAATGTGTGATGGCATCTTCAGAATCATGCTGGCCACAGGTTTACCACACCCAGAACTCTAGCCCAGCAAGGAGAGGCACTGGCTGTTTCATAGGGTTTGCAGAGTAACCACAATTCCTCACAGGAGGTTCTCACCACAGCCACGACCTGGCTCTGCTCAGGAAGGGAAAACTGAGAACATGAAGTAACAGAAAAATGTTGCTAACCTGAAGAGCTCCCACTAGATTTTGGGGGACTGAAGAGAGGATGGACAAATTTAGGAGAGGTATTGAGATACTCCCTGTCCAAACAGTACTTGGGATAGTTTGAATTTTAGGCCAATTTCTGGAGGAAAGAGAGGAAATCCACAGGCATTGTCCCAATTCCTTCTTGCTGACTGCACACTACTATAAGTACTATGGCTGGGTGAGTCATTCAGAAGAAATTGGTAATTTGACATTGTTGACCCATTTCAGCTTCACAAATCACTTCCACCATCATATTTTAATTTACTTTTTTTACAGTTACATTTCTGCAGCAGCCTTTCTCAACTTCTGTCAGGGTGCTGACTGCTCATGCATTATTTATTGTTCAGTAAATAGAGTGTACTGATTTGTCACCAAATCTTGAAGGTGCTGTTGAGGTTCATGGGTCAGCTTCAAAATGAAGAGCAACTAAAATTTGTTTTGTTAATTTTTACCTAGGTAATTTTAGATGAGTCTCTTGAATACTTAACTGATTTCATTAAAAATATTTTTAACCAAAAGTTTGGGTTATCAGTAAATGTAGAAAAATAATTTTAAAATTGTAGAAACCACCAAAAAATTGTCGAGAAGGCTCTAAGACAACTTTGCTGAAATATACTCTTGTGTGGATTTCTATTCTGCATGTGACTGGTGGTCTTTTCAATTGGCATTTTTTACACATTCTTGGAAACAAAAATGCGTGCCAATAATTCCACATCTAATTTCATAATATTTGTAACCAAAATACCCGAGTAATTTACCAACAACACAAAAAATACATCTCCCAAGCCTTTATTCTTTATAACCTATAAAAGCAACAGCCATCAATTTCCACACTTATTTGGTACATTACTTCTTTGCCACGTTGCTATCATCACCATAAAACGTGATTGATGGACCTTCATCCACTGTGTCTTTTAGGCAGGTTTATTGACTAAGCTACAAATGCTCCAGCTCAAAGGCTGTGTTCCTTTTACAGAGGAATATTTTATCAGCACATGTTTCAAAATGAGAAACCTATTGCAATTCCATCTCTAATCTGAATAGGGCTTTGGAGTCAGCCTTCAGTCAAAACTCCTACAGCTGTGTATTTGCTAAAGCACTGCACCTCAAACTTGTTTCATACTTATCCCATCTAAAAATCTATCATCTAGGTATTTATTTATTTATTACAGCTCTGCCCAAAAGTCAGGGATAATCTCTCACAAACTGCTTTATTTTACTGTTGACAAGACAATAAATCATGTGCCCAGTTTTATTGCATATGTAAATATAACTGTATGAGATAATTTGCAGATTCAAAGCAGAACAGCAAATAATTATGATGATAAAATAATGTGGGGGAAGGAATTTATCAAAGCCAGTTTACTGCTCAAATTATCAGCAAGCAGTTTGAATTTGGATGAAAGCAATGGGGGTTTAACTATTTTTGCTGATGGTGATGACCTGAATTTATTGTCCTTCATGTAAAATGGCAAAGTTTCCCTAGAGAGCAACTGGGATTTGAAATAAATCTGACCTTAGGTTCTAAAGGAATGGTCTCACCATGTACAGAAGATTGCTACCAGGAAACTAAGAAAGTATAAATGTTGGCTTTGGTGTTTTGGGGTTTTTTTCCTGAGAAGAGCAGGGATTGATTTTAATTAACCAGATGGAAATCTGGAATTATCCTTTCCCTTCTCACAGAGGTTCAAACAAATGTGCCAATGTCTTTGTGGTAATATTGATAAAGTCAAGGCTAACCCACAGCAAATCAACACAGCATGGGTTACAAATGATCTTATTTTTCCCTTTCAGAAAAGCCAGTGTGAAGTTTGGCATGAAATTAGCCCATGGAAGCACAATTTCAGTTTAGAGCAAACACCAGTGTCAATCTTCAGCCTGAGAAGGTCAACTGCAATTGATCCAGCTCAGCTGGGACAGCAGCAGCTGGAGCAGCACAACCCACGGTGTCAGGCAGTAGAAGAGCTCATGATGTGATGGGGGCATGAGAATTGCACCAAGTCTGACATGGAGGGTGAAAGAAGGAATTTTCCATGGGACAGGAACTGGGAGAAAAAGCTGAAGTAGCTCTGTGTGCACTGACAGGAGGAGCAGCACTTCTGCAAAGCAAGGGGCACTGGGGACAAATCACACTTCACCTGTGATGACATGGGACTGAGATCTGAGATGCACAATCCCAAATTCTCTATTTTAGACCACTGGCAAACTCTCTGGAAAGTATGAGCCAGTCTAGGAGCTAAAACTTCAGTGTGGCTGAGTCAGCCCTACCCCTACCACAAGTTCAGATGTGTCACCAAAAAAAGCCAGTGTCACTGCAGGGATTGCAGGAGCACCTTCTGGTTTTGCTCTAGCTGGGAATTTGAATGCCAACACCTTTTAGTTTCTGCCAAAGAAACCCCAGCTAGCCTGCTGATCCAAGCTTTGGAGCCTTGAGCTCAATTTCAATCTCAGCCTCATATTCTGAGTGGCCAAGACACGCTAGCAAAAGGATCAGAAGAGGCCAGAGGAGAATTAACCACTGATTATTAAATTAGAGAGAATACTCAAACATTTCAGTCTCTCAAGTTAATGCTGAGCAGAAACATGTGGGCAAAGGCACATCCTTTATTAAAAACACGTCACCAAAGTGAAGCTTGATCTATTATTCAGTTAATGCTCTTTTGAAGTAAATGGTCATTTTACATCAAACCCTTTTTCTTTTTTGTTTTCTTTTTAATGCCATGTCTACTGAGGGGGCAGAGGCCACTAAATACCCCTGGATAGTATTCATTCAGCTGCCCTGAGCAAGCAGGGAAAGGAAAGGAACAGTCTATTTATAAAGCTATAGAAGAGTAGTAGAGTATTTTTGCACTTTCTGTGGGTGAAGACAGATAAAAGGGCTTTGTTTAATTTTTTTTTTTTTTTTTGTATGAGATCACAAGAAAGCTATTTATACTTCTGGCCACACTGGAAGTCCATTTTTGCTGACAATAGAGGCCTCTCAGGTATATCTGCCTGCACCTGTATGTGAGGAGAGAAAAGCTGCAGGAAATAAACAGAACCAGAGACCTGGCAGTGTGGAGACTGAGCAGGGAGAGCTGGCAAGACAAATCAATAAAGAGCTTGCAGGTGCCTGTAAGACAAAGGCTGCAGCAAAGTGAGCTTCTGTTGGAAAAAAAAGACATATGGCACATGGTTATGTATTAAAATAAATAATCTGGCAACAGTGTATGCTGGAAGCCTGTCCTTTGAAATGAAAAGGCAAAGAGTTCTCAGGGCACTGCCTGTGATGGTGAAGATGGTGGAGTGGGTTGAAAATCAAAGCAGCTTTAAGTGGGGGAAGAGCACCCTGCCCATGAAAAGGAGGGATGGCATCAGTGAGAGACGTGTGTGAGCAAAGGCAGAAAGCAGGAGACAAAACAGAAGGCAGCTTTGCAAAAAGAGCTGCCAGTCAGAGAGGATGGACTGGCAGGGAAGTGTGAGTGTGCACACACACACTCAGTGGGGCTCCATGGAGTGACAGCACAGCAGAAGTTTCTGCAGACAAATCCCTTTGGAGAGTGATTAATGTATGAATCCCAAGCAGTACCATCAACTGCCTCAAAACTGAGATTTTTTCCCAGGTTTTTTCCTTTAGAGAGACCCAGAACAGCAGTTTCCATCAGATCTTATCTCAGAAAAGCCAGGCAGCAGCATGAGATTCAGTCATTAACGAGGAAAATGCCTCCTCTTAATAATCCAGATTTACCACCAGCAGAGAACAAAGCTAGATTGGGAACTGAATCCCTGTTTGCCAAAATCAGAAGGAAACAACATGGAAACTTCACCTGGCTTTGGAGTGGGCCATTGTAAAGGATGGAACACACTGAGATATTGGGATGTAGGACTCAAGGTTGAATAGTGATAGTTAAAGGACAGACAGAGGAGTGTTCGGCAGAAATAAATGTTTAATATATGTAATTTTGAAGGTTATCTGTGCACAGCTCACTCTGCCTTTCCTTATCTACAGGGCATCAGACTGGAAAGAGCCCACAGAGCAGCCTGGCCATTCCTGGTCTGGGGGAGAGTTTCTGATCACAGAAAGGCAGAGGCTGGGAGGAACCTCTGGAGATGCTCTGGTTGAAGTCCTCTGCTCAAAACATGGCCAGGTTGCTCAGACTGTGCCCAATCAGGTTTTGAACAGTTACAAGGATGGAGATTTCACAACCTCCTGTGGGGAATCTGTTTCACTCTTTGATCACATTCCCAGTAAAAGTATTTTCATATGTTTAAACAGAATTTCCTGCACATTTGGGCCCATAATGCAAGGTCTAAACATTCATTCACATAAGGATGGCCCATCGTAGTCTGTGCTACACTGACCCTCTTCTCGTCCTCAGGACTTCAGAAGGAACAGTTGACAAAATCTATGTTCTCCCATTAGGAAAGGCTTAGAGCTCAGCTAAGCAATCAGAAAAACATCATTATGAACAAGCTACACTGTTGATCTTGCAAATAACATGAGATAAGAGACATCAGTCCATCTCTCTTGAGGGAAGTTCAGCTGTCCACAGCCATCCATAATCAACTAAATGTCCCTCATCTGTCTGTCATGAGGGTGCTAAATGTTCTGTTTTCTATAAAAACACATCCCACCCCAGAGCCTTCCTTGTGGGAGAGCTAGAGAAGATAAGGCCACTGCACTGCATACACCATATTTAATTATAGCAGCATTCCCAGATTCTTTGGTTGTTCAGGTTTTCAGAGGAAAGGAAGGGAAGATGGAAGGAAATAAGACTTTACTAACTAAAACCTGTATGGGAACTGAAAAGTGTAATTTCTGCCATTCCAAGGATTATTTAGCACAATTTATGGGAACAAAATATTGAAGATATACTGAAGTACTTAATTTTTACCACACATTATATTTAATTCTGTCTCCCATACATCAGATTTGGATTGCTTGACGTACATATTCAGGTATAATTAATGTGTTTTAGATTTCTAAACCCAAATAAGCGGAGTTTTCTTCATGGGATTGGAAATGCTTCAAAGCACCATGGAACCTTGCCTCCCAATATCTCCTCACTCTCCACCTGAGCTTTCTCTTTTTCTCATCCATTACGGTCTGGATTACTGCAGTCAAGTATCTAGACACGTTTGTTTATTTATTTATTTATTTATTTACTTACTTAGAAGAGACGTAACCTTTGCAGAAAGCTGGTGGTTTAAAGTTTGCAGAATCACATCACATCCCAGCAGAAAGCCTTTTCCCCCCACTTTTGGGAAACCCTGCCCCACTTTGCTTGTGTATTTGGGACAAGGATGGGTAAGAAGAGGAGAAGGGAAAGATCTGCACAACTCTGCTGAAGCAATTCTGCTAAGGACAATCCACCCAAAGAAAGAGCTGTAGCCTTCTCCCACATGCTGTGAAAACCCTTTAACAGTCTGTTTCAACTTGTTCCAGATACATAAGCAAGCTGATAAACAACTCTTGCTGATTTTATTCCCCTAACTTTAATAATGCTTTAATATAGCATTGGCAAGCTTGTGCCTAGTAATTATTTAGAAGCTGCCTCATGGTCAGGTTTTGTAGCTTATTGTTGCTGTGTGTTTTTCAATCATCAACAACTGAAAAAGGGCCATTATTAAAATACCTCACCTAAAGTATCTTCTCTTATCGTGCCTTGTGATATAAAAATAACTGGGGGAAAAAAAATCATTGCATATTTATGCCTTTCAAATTCTCATATTATTAAAGAACAGGAATGGAGGAACAAAATGACGTCCTTATTGTGCCAGGTCCTTTTATCACCTGAAGTTTCAAATCAGACAGTGAGATGCACATGTTCATATCTTTTTTTTTTTTTTTTCCCCCCTAACAAATGGTTGCTCATTGTGTTTTACCACATTACGTAGTGTCTGCTTTAGAGACTGGCACTTTGCACCTATTCTAATGCTGCTGGGGACAGGATTTCAGATACAGCTGAGTGCCAGACAGAGGAGCATATTGAGATTCAAAGACTGGAAGCTAAAATTTGAAGAGAAATGAGCAAAATGTATGGCGAGTTTAGCCACAGGCCAAGGTAAAATATGCCAGGGGTTATTCTTTTTCATTTGAGTTCTTCCAATCAAGGTTGGGTATCATTTACATAAGCTGTTTTTCTTTAGAGCTCTATCAGTAAAAGACAAAAGATATTTGAGAGAGAGCCCAAGTCACATTTTCCAAAGCCTCAGAAATGCCCCAGCTGAACCCAAACATTGCACCAGGCAGAGCTCTCCCATTTTGAGGCCAGAAGCTAAAAGGGCACAGGGGCCATGTCAAGATCTGCAAGTGAATAAAAATGATATTCCAAGGATAAATTTCACACTGCTTGGTTACTCATTGCACGAGGGTTCACACTTTGATGTACTGAATAAGTGATGTTTAAAGTCAACCATTGCTGAAGTCAAGAGGACAAACATCCAACTGCCACACTCTTGGACATAGGTCTGCATCCTGGGATTGCAGAAAAGAGCATTAGGGAAATCAAAATTCAGGCTGAAGCCTTCTGCACTTAGCAGCTGACATGTCTACCCTGATTTCTCTCTTCTGTACAACAGTGCACAAATTAAAATCCCAAAGCCCTTCCCTGGCCAATGACCTAAGAGTTGTAAGGTCAGAAGAAGAGCAAAGAGGACAGAGACTCATTTGTTCAGTGCCAGGAAGTCAAGAGACAACAGGCAGATCTGCATACCAATTGCTACCTCCATGGTAGTGATGTTATTACTTCAAAGATATGCCCGACTGGATCATAAGAGACATAGTTTGATGTTTTTCTCATTGTGTTCTCAGATTGCACAAAGACTGCTCTTTTGTATTCAGCTCTCCTCTGAATTATGACTGATAGATGAACATTTGATGAGGACCTGACCTCTTGAGCTCAAGTCCAGCCTCCTTGTTGTCAACATACTGTTTTTCTCCAGTTGAAACATCTTACTGGAGGAAAAAAAAAAAAAAAGACAAGCTCAAAGAGCAAAAAAAACTAACACTTGCCTACTTGCCTAATCTCCTTACTAACTCTTAAAGTCATGATACCCTGCAGTCTTCCAAGATTAGAACTGCTTTAATGTTTCTCCTCCCTCTTTTTAAGGTGTTTCCCCTCCATGCCCTCCATGTTTCCCCTCACTTCTTTTTCATTTCTTGGAGCTCATTTGTGATGTTTTCTGGTACTATACCAAGGCACCTGACCAACTTTGTCAATAGTTTATTCTCACTTCTTCCTCTCTGGAAAGATATGGTTCAAGGAGCATCTTACAATTTAAATAAACAACCACAACAACAAAATCCTTGCTCTTCAAATAGAGAGAGTGTTAAAAATAAAAACAGCTTTGGCTGACAGTAACCTTCCTGTTGCTGCTCCTTGGTCTCCAGCCACATCAGTGGTGGTGGGGGTCACCTCCCACCCCTATTCCTCGGTGTTTCCATAACCCAGAGAGCAGCTTTACATTTCTTGTGCCACTGCAGGAAAAGCACAACTCTATTTTACCGATACTTTTCCCTTGGAAATGTACCAACCATTACAAGAATTTATACCAAGCACTGCACTAATCTATCATCCTGATTTTGGAAGCTTCATTGCCCTCCAATTTCTACTCCTATTACAGCCCCCAAATTTAACGTTAATTTCCCCCATTGCTAAGCAGAATGGAGAGTGACTCTCCCACTTTGGAAGCCACAAGTAACACTTCCACATACCCAAACATGTTATACTTCAATTTTCCATCTCAACCACTTTTTGTCAGCAATAAGCCTTTAGGATCCATTTTCTCCAAAGAGTTCAAGCTTATAATCAGCACATTTAGCACCCGCACAGCTTTTGTTGCTGGAGCAACCTCTCTGCTCTCATTCCCTACCCCATACTTACTTTAATCACAAGTTTTACTAATTAGCACAGCCTTCTCTCACAGTTCTTTCTCAGATGTCAAAATCCTTCCCTGTAACTCACCACTTCCGTTCATTACAGACTTCACTAGCCCAGTAGGGTACAAGCCAAGGAGGATTTGTACCAATGTCCAAGATTCTGATCTGGAAAGTCAAGTGACTACAAAACATGGAGGAAAGAAAGGAAGAAGTTAAGTTTCTAATGTCTGAGTTCCCCATGAACATTTACAGAGGTTTTAGTATCAATGCAGGTGAGCTGGGATGGGGAAGCGATAATTTAAACATGAAAAACTGAAGACTTTCTGGTTTCAATGGAGAAAAAGCCCCACCAATTCTTATTTGCATCTCTTGTTTACCTGATCTCCACCCACTGTCATATCTAGAGGACATTGCTTTATTGTAGTGATCCTGGTGGCCCAGACCACAGACAGGCATTGGAAGAAAAAAGTGGCAAAGGAAGAAACCTGTTCCTCATCAGGTGGAGTCTGTGAACATGGAACATTCCCAGTCAGAACCACGTAAGCTCTGACCTACAAAAACCAGCATGAAATAAGATCTGAGTGCCTGAGAGGTTTCTTCATTCCTCAAGAACAACGGATGGCTGGGGTTACCCTGCCAAACCCAGCATCTTGCTGGCAGTAGTCCCTGGAAGGGCCCCACTTCCTTCCCTGATGTCAGAAGCAGGTCCTGCACCATGTCTGACTGCCTGCAGGGAGCTAATCCAACCTTTCCCAGCAGGAATTCACTCCAGGCTCGAGCCTGACATGTCTTTGGGGAAACAAAGATCTGAGAAGTTTTTGCAGTAACACAAATGTGTCAAAGAGCTTTCTAACGCAGGAGAGCCGACACTTCTATTTCTGTCTCATAGCCCTAGATGGTAACCAAGATTTTTCCTAGGCTGAGCAGGGATTTGGGATGCCTCTGCTTTGGAAGACCTCTTAAAGAAATTCAGTCTTATGGAAATGGAAAGCACTCCTTCACAGGTAGCAGCAGCATTCATCTCAATGCACCTGGGAGCGATCCCAGAAGCCAGGGCACTTTGATTTGTATTTTGACAGATGGCAAAACTTGGACATATAGACCCATCTCCTGAATTCCTGGAACATTATTTCATCTTTCCATCATTTTAAAGGGTTAATTTTATATGAAGAACACTGGTGTATTTGCTAGAAAAGGGCAATTACTTCACAATACTTTACTGATGTTTTATGGTGAATATCCCCTCAGCCCAACTGCTCCAGATACAAGCATAACTGCAAGGGAAATTTGCTCGAATATTAATTGAGTACTTCACATAACACACTGATGAGTTAAACATCCCTCATGTTTTTTAAACATATTTTCAGAGATGTGTAGTCTAACAGACTACAATTAGCTTAATGAGATTTAAATTGCACTAATGGACCTCATTAGGAGAAGAAAGTTATGAAGTCTTCAGCAGTTATTCGAAGGCTCGTGTCAGCACAAGGAGAAAAGGTTCCTGTTTTTCTTCCACAGACAGTGAAGAGAAACAGATTCCTGTAGAGAGAAAGAGACAGGCCAGGAACCTAATTCAGGTGTCCTGATTCAGCCTCAGAGGATCACATCTCTTAGCATCAGCTCTAAATCAAGCTTAAAAAGGCCACCCTTCCAGAAAGGGAATAGATTTTGTGGTCACCCACAACCCTCTATAGCTACTCATATACTTTAAGGTCTTCACTAATATTTCAATTGTGATGACCTGGATGAAATCCATTGATATATTCATTTTCCATGGAACAGTACTGACCAAAGCAATTAAAAAGATAATTTCCCATATTTCATAAGTGGACTGAGAGGTCCAGTAATGGAACTCCTGGTAAAATGAAAAACTGAGTCTTGAGCCAGTCTGCTGCTTGAATCTATTTGGATAAAGTATTAAGTGAATCCATTACACCCAGTCAATAGCAGCATCAGTGAAACTAAGGCAGAGAGCAGGGATTGCAATGCTGAACTCAAAGCCTTCTCCTACACTCCAAGTTATTTTAAGAAAGTAAAGATTTTTTTTTCTATTTTTTGCTTCTTTATAGTCATTATAGAACTTTTCTGAAGTGAGTAGGGAATTATTTTAATGATTGAAAGGTTTGATAAGCTGTTCTACAAACAGAAATTTACTACTATGTAGGGAACAAAGCATGACAAAGACTGTAAATAGGTGCAGTTTAGTATTTGGTACATAAAGCTCTAAAATCTATTTTTGCATGTCTTTAAGAGCTTGAAGTCTCTTAAATATAGTTTCTTATGGCTATAAATGGCAGCTATGAAGAATTAAACATTCCCATGTTTCTTTCTCAGTGGCAGCCATTTACTCCTTTCTGAAACCCATCCAATGACCAAGAGGTCTCTATAAATTAAGCATCACTGGTTTAGCCTCCTGTTTGGGATGCAGCACTTTTGGACCTTTTAAAATGTTTTTTTTCTAGATAAGAGAAGGCTCTGGGGAGACATTAGAGCATGTACCAGTACCTAAAGGGGCTACAAGAGAGCTGGAGAGGGACTTTGGACAAGAGCATGGAGTGACAGGATGAGGGGAATGGCTTCAAACTGAAAGAGGGCAGGGTTAGATTGAAGATTAGGAAGAAATTCTTTACTATGAGGGTGATGAAGTGCTGCAAAAGGTTGCACAGAGAAGCTATGAGTGCTCCTTCTCTGTGTTCCAGGCCAGATTGGATGAGGTTTATTGGATGAGCAATCTGGTCTAGTGGAAGATGTCCCTTCTCATGGTGGGGCAGCTGGAACCAGAAGGTCTTTAAGGTCCCTTCCAGCACAAACTCATCTATGATTCTATGACTTGCAAGAAAACAGCCAATATCCCAGTTAAAAGGCTAAGATGTTACTCATTTAGCAATAAATAAGTTGGTAAGACTTCTTTGGTAGTGCTTACACCTTTCCAACCCTCTTTGTACCCAACTCTGATTCCACTGAGGTGGCCAGGACAGTTCCTGTCCCCTCCTCTACAGGTCATGCTGCCTCTGGACTTTCCTGTGGGCTCCTCGCAGCTGATGTCCTCTTATGAACTCAGCACACCCAAATCCAGCACAAATGCAAATCTCTTTCTGCTGCTATTCTCGTGGTTTGCACGTTTTCTCAGCCAGTCCATATTCTCTTCCTTGCCTTCCGACGCCAGACCTAGTTCCTAAAAACGATGAGCTTAGACAGCTTAGATTCTGAAGGAAGCTTTCATAACCCTGAAGTCTTTTTTTATTTTCTTTTTTTTAGGGTTTTTTTTTAACAGAATGCAAGTATTCTGTCTGGTTTGATACTTAGGATCTCACTAATAGCTTTATTAGGCTTTACATCATGGTAAAAATGTTGATAGACTAAAGATTGCCTATAGAGGAACAAAATATTTACAGCATGTTCTGTTTTACTAGGGGGAGAGGGGGTTTTTTTGTGTGGTTTGGTTTTGGGGTTTTTTTTTGTTTGTTTGTTTTTGTATTTTTTTTTAATTATCAGATGAAACAATCTAATTGTAAAAAAGGAAAAGTTTGTTGGCATTCCTGGTATCAAAGGACATGACCCTGCCATCTGTCTGCTTAGAAAGATCTAATTATTTCTTCAGTTTATTAGCTTATTTCTCAGACTGATAACCCCTTGCCTGTTAAATAGGACCAAAGCTGTTACAGAAGTGTGTTCCCATAAACCAAACAAACTGAGTTAATCAGCCTCACAAGAATTTGTTTAAACTAACTCCAGCCTAAACCCCATTGTGTTAGAAACATGATTAGCAGCAGGCAAGATGCCACATCATCTTTAAAAACAGCTCCAAGATCCCTTTTCACCTTCATGTTTGCTTATTAACTATGTATTTTGCACATAATCTGACAGATACGGAGTAGTCAATTGGTTAGGATAAGTGCTTTAGTTTGTGTCACAGTAATATTAAAATATGTTTACTTAATTGCAGCAATATTCTGTAATTAAAAAATATTACACAATATCTTGTATATTACCAAGATCCTTCATTTAGTCTGAAAACATCCCACAGTAAACAAGCTAGACCTTTGGAAAAGTTGCCTGAACTTCAGACCTGTCACTTCATATTCTCTTTTATTCTGCTCTCTAATTACTAAATCAGACATTAATTAATTTATCAGACATTAGCCAAGTCAAGGGGGACTTGCTTTTGCCATGTATTCCATGTCATACCAATGGTAAGCTCCTGCTTTTCTTTACCTCCTAAAGATCTTTGAGTAAAATAGTAAGCTGTGAACAACTTGTTTCTCCCTGTAAATTCATCTCTTTCCTGAAAAACAGCTATAGTTTGTTCAACCAATGTTTTGCCTGTTTTAAATTACATATCCTAACCTCCAGTGAGTAAAATTAGCCTTATGAAATTTTAAGAAACAATACCTTCTTCATGTATTTCCTCCCATTAAGCCAAAGGTACAACTGCAAGATCATCTTTTGGTTTCTCCTTGATTTAAAAAAAAAAAAAAAGCTACGTGCTCCCAAGTTTCAACACTATTGTGGTTAAAACATTTCTATCAGTACCTATCACTTGTTACCATTTGCATATCACAAAGGATGATCAGAGAGAACTCTCAACAAATAAACACAGACAACAGCGCCGATGGAGGCATCTCCAGGGTGAGAGAAATCTGGAGTGTTCTGATCCAAGATGCAGCCAGAGATGCCCAAATGAAAGAACATGGAAGGGATTTTAACTGGAAATGGCCTATATGAGCCTAGAAAGGGTGACTTTCTCTCTAGAGCACAGACTTAAATCTTCAATAGGAGGTGAGGAACCTTTGCAGCACTTGCACACCAGGTTTGGCAAATCTAGTGACAACAGGGCATTGCTGTGCATACAAAGTCCATTAAAAAAACACGGGAAATGCAGAAGTAAGAACATGGAAGACAAAATGTAACCTATGTAGGACCCCAAAAGCACTGTCTGAAAAGCTTTTCCAGTTTGTCCAGGTTTTAAAAGAGATCTATAGAGCAGAAAAGCATTTGTGACAGAAACAGCATTATCTTTTCGGCTGAAGAAATGCAAGTTTTCAAAATGCTATTTCTAACTCAAATCACTACCTTTTTATTGGCAACACTCTGAAGCTGTGAAATGGGAAGCATTTTACCCATGTCAGAAGAGTTGCACAGGTGTGAAGAATAAAAAGATCTAGTCCATGTCAAGCTTGCAGTGCCACAATAGTTCAGTCAAGAGATCCCTGTAAGCACGAAAGGAAACAGCTTTGAGTCCCAACACATCACATTATCTGGAAGTTCATCAAAACCTTGACCAGAAACAGATGCAAATAGTCCCAGGAAATCCATGTTGTATTTAAAATAGACTGAGAAGGAAGTACAAAAATCAGGTATATGAGAACAGAAACAAGACTTTGTTGTTTTCAGTGCCAACTCCAAACCTCAGAGTTACCCACCACAACCTGGGTACAGACATTGGTTAGAGAGCCACTACTGAAGGAATTAATGCTTCCACACTGGGGGCAATGCTTCAGAAATGTTTTATTTTCTACTTGTTTAAAGGATGAGCTGCTCTTGAACTAGATCCAGTTCCTACCGATAACTCTGAGAGGGGAAATTTTGTCTGTATAGCACCAAACAAAAAGGGTCCCAGGAGGAAAAAATCCAACTAAGCACTGCAGAGCACAGTGATAAAAGAGCACCTGTGCACAGGTGGAAACCATCCTCTGTAGAGGTCTGTTTGAACAGACATCTTCAGAAAATGATTTGAGCAAAGTTAACTGCCCAGAGGGTCTTGACAGCTCTAGAGTTTCAATTCATTGGGCATGAAGTCAGCAGTTGTTGCCATCTTGTTCATTCTTTCCCAAGGGTCACTATAGCAATTTCTCAGCCTGGGCTTATTTTCCTCAACTGGACAAGAGCCCAGAAGACTTCTTCCTAATACAGAGCCAAGCCTGAAAAAGGGTTGAATTTCAGTATGGGAGTCAGGGGTGGCTCTGTGCCTACAGGGTCCAAGCAGAGAGGGAAAAGGAGAGGTGACAGAGGTGAGGTGATCTTCATGTGACATGAGACACAAAACAGGGACATGAGACTTTACCCGTCCAGTTTGAGAGACTCTTCCCTCATTTTCTTTTAGCACTAAGATAACTCCAGGGACATTCCAGGAGCATGAAGCCTTCTTGGTTAACCAAGATAGCAATCAAACGCGAACACTCACATGAAGGGAGCCTAAGTGACAGAGCTGCTAACTGGCAGCTCCCCGTAGCCTGCTATGCTAGCAGGAGTTCAGCTATTGCTGTAACAGGGATAGCATCACTGACAGATCCCCCGCATGCAGGATACTGAAATCTTGACCCCTGTGAAATGGGTGGGTGTCTGTCATTAAGCTAAGTGGGGACGTGACTCCGTCAGAACATGCTGATGTTTCTTTTTTTATTCCCCACACACACAGGCACATGCACCCCTTCCCTCAGAAATACTCAAGTCTCAACAAAACCACCCTTTTCTGGATCAGCCACGCAGAGAGTAGCGAGAGGAGGAAACGACCTTCAGCAACCTGCTTTCTTTATAGGGCTCACAGAAATGGGGCAGCCTGGGCTCCTTGGATATCAGCTCATACATCCCCAAGGTTTGCAGGAGGGATTTCAGCTAGCCCAGGGAAACTCCTAAACAAGCTGCAGTCTCCTCTGCCGGCTGGGGCAGGTAATATGCACAGAGACAAGGCAGGATTCCAGTCTGGTGGTTGACAGGACTGAGCCATCTTGCAGGAGAAAAATCTTTGAGTCAGGCTCTGTTAACCCAAAGGTCTGTGGTGCACCTTCTGCTCCTCCAACCATACAGAGCAGCCCAAGTGGGGATATAATCACATGTGACTGCCACTGGAAGACAAGTTGCAATTCCAGTAACAAAGCTAACATGAGAATGCAGATGGAGGACTCTGGAGTTAGGTTTGTGGCCTCACAGGTCTCTTGGAGTGCTCCAAGTAGTGCCCAATTTCATTGCTCCTTCCCCTTTCCTGAAGCCACCTACAAATTTGTTCTCCCTGTTTAACTCTGGTTTATTCCACAAGCTGCAGCTCCTCCCAGCAGCACCTGGCATGTCCTCAGTGCCACCACTGCTGACCTCCAGGAGACCCTCTGGGCAGGAAAACAATGCAGACAGGAAAGCAAAGCTCGCTGCACTTGCTGAACCATGTTTTTTCCACTGCTGGCTCTGTCAGGACCACTACTAAGAACCAGTTCAATAAACATACACAAATGTACATGCCACCAAGGCAGAGAAACGGGGGCAAACTTCTGCTCTTTGTACCCCTGCAAGCTACTGTCTGCACTTTGCACTTCAAATCCAAACCTTGCACAAAAAGCAACACACAGGAAAAAATGTCTGCTGTCCAGGCTGTGCTGCAATCAGCAGTTCTGAGGCATTTGAAACCTGGGGCACAGGAGGAAGGATGTTTTTATTTCTGTCAATCCCATGCTGAGGCATGCCAGCAAGGCCATTCCAGAGTAGTCAAGTCAAAGTGGACTATAAATTTTTAAAATAACCCTGGATACAGCACTCTAAAGCCGAGCTGGAGACAGCAGCCCTTTCAAACTACTTTTCAGATGTATAAACCATCATTTGTAATGAAGCAAGTTCCTACAAAAAAAGTATAGCATTTTTGTTTGGCAGATTCCAGAGGGAATTTATTATTGACATGGTGGTTGCTATTATGTGAACCATAGCAAGTGGCTTAAATATTACACAATTCCTGCATTAAGGCAATGAGTGAACCAAAGAGCCTATTGTGAACTCACATCAGATCCTGAGCAGCTTTCTGGTAAAACTCTAATCTTTGATTTTGAGAGCTGAATTTAAGCCCAGATCCTCCCATGCCCAGAAAACATAATAGGTGAATCCATTCCACCCCCTCCCCAACCCTGTAAGGGACCTGTTTGTAGAGCACTGTACTCCTTCCTAAATCAGATCTTCTGCCTTTTGAGGTCAAATGGAAGCTTTGTGTTACTTACAGACTCTGTATCATATCAGTTCTAATAAAGAGCAGCAGAACTAGGCAGGTCAATATCTGATTTCATCATCCTGCACTGGTTCAAGACTATGACACAGACAGCAGAGAATGAGAGGTTATCACCAGATGTGTCAGATAACAAGAGGGGTGGAATTCTCTCACCTACAGAATTTAAACTTATTACATCTCTAAATGCAGTGCACAACTATTTTTATAATTCAATAGGTTTGTAATAAAAAAAATAAGTCATTATACCTTTTGCTTGCCAGAAAATCAATTTAAGAATACAGCAGCACTCACATTGTCTGCTTGTGAGTGGACCAGGATCCTGTGCTGTTCCTTCTCTGATCTCAAAGAGAGAACATCACAAAGCATATCATCCACAAAGCATATCTTGTAAAGTTCAATCCAAATATAATAGACTGGCTTTGTTAACACAAACCAGGGATTCACAAAAACTGCCAATTTTTCTCTAGACATGGTCCCAAAGCTTATGCTTTTGACAGCAATGTCTTCTTTAGTCCAGCAGTGATTTAATTTTCCTATCTCAAATTCAAACCTCATTCCATCTCTTTTGGAAGAAAAACATTTCTCTGTCACCACTGCCATTCCTGCCTTCATTTCCAAACAGAATTAAACTTGCACAACAGATGCCACTTGGCAGTGTGTGTACATACATAACTCCTCCTAAATTTTGAACCCTAAGTCAGTTTGTCTCAGGAGTACAATATCTCAAAGCATGCTGAGTCCCACAGTTTTGATAATTACATGTTTCAGTAACAGTGAGGAGAGATTCTAAAACAGTACTGCCTTAACGTGAGCTCCCTTCTTATTAGACACCAGGAAACTGGGAGGGACATGATTTTGGGGAACATCAGGAATATTTCCTAAAATATTAAAAACCTCACCTGCTGTTTCTATAGGACAGGATTGAGGGTGTAGTCATAAGGAGCAAGGCGAAGCTATCTTTCCATCCAACTATCCAGCCTTCCATTGGCAGTCAATTCATTTCTTTCATTGCTATTGTTTTTTACCTGTGATCTTTATTCGTCCCAGAAATACACAGAGTGCAATTGATAAAATCACCCTTCATCCATTTGAACCATCACTGTATATGGAGATCATCACAGGAAGAAAATTCAGCTTCTGGAAGACAGAGATATTCTCATCACACTCTGCATATTAACCAGCTCATGTCCAGATGGGTGAAGTCCTGTCACAGGACTGTTCTAAAATCCAGAGCTTCTCCACTGCTAGATCACAATCTAAATGAAGAGGAAATTGGTTCTCTGCCTGCTGTGGATCTCTGCTGTTTTCTCAATCCTGACACCACCCAGAAGGCAGCAAGGTGTTCAGGCAGAGTAAACTGTGTAAAATAAAACTGGACATGAACTGTGGCACAGACCCAGATCCAGAGATCTTCCTCTGCCCTGCTAGTGCCCAGACTTCCTTCTGAAACCACAGGCTAGTCTGTGACTTGGACAATTTGTGTTTAATTCTTCTGCACAAATGGGAAGAATTTCACTGTAAGTCAGGAAGAAGCCCATCTAAAAATTGTCCTTTAGCTCTATATTTCCCCTTCATTTCATTTTGAAGATAAAGGCCTAATTTTCTCTTTGGCAGGAGAGGTAAAGAAAGTAAAGATGAGGCCTCCCAGACTCCAGTTCTAACTACACAGACCCATTTAAATGCACTACAGGCACAGAAAGAGAATGCTTTTGCTCCTCCTGACATTCACACCATGTTCAACATTTTCACTCCTAACAATGACTGGCATCTCTTTGCAGCCCAGAGAAAAACCCCAACCTTCCTGAGGGCGGTGAGGTATTTGCTGGCAGGAAACCCTAAGGAGGGGGATGTGCTTTGCTTTGGACCATGTTCTGTAGGACTACAAGCAGCACAGAGAAGGCAAACACTGCTCACTGCTGTGCTGTGGAGCAGAAAGGCCTTGCAAAGTGAGGGCCTTGTTGCCCCTGTAAAATCCTTGCTCACTTCTGTCACTTTGGCTAACTAGAAAAGCATTCTGGGAGTGCCTCAGCTAAACTAAAAGTGAGAAAACAAGTTACATAATTGCAAACCAATCACTAGAAGCAATAAGTGCTCACACCGTGGGCCTCATGATTAGTTACACCTGAGGCCTGTTCCTGTTGCGGCCTATGGTGGTTGGTTAAGCACATTTGTTGTGTCTCACAAGTATCTAAACTCATAACAAACTAACAGTTTAAGAACCCTGGATTTTGCAATAAAGTGTCTTTGCTATACTGTGATAGAAATCATATGTTTAACACCTCACTGCTGCTCTCAGTCCCAGAGCCAGAGGCCATCGCACAAACCTTGCTGGAATCAGGCAAGGAAATAAATGGAAGCAGTTCTCAGAACAGCTTCAAATTAAGGTGTGTAATGCTCTGCCACTGGAGCTATAGCCACCAGAAGGAGGCACAGAATTCAAGGAGCTGCTAGAAAATTTCATGGAAGGAAAACCCACTGTGGACTATTAAAAATAGTGGTTAAGAAGCAGAACAAGCTCCCTCTGAGCACCTGCTGCCAAGCAGGATGGCAAGCTAGACAAGCCTTTGGCCCAGCTCAGCCAACCTCCTCTTCTTCCCCTGCTTTTCCTCTTTAAAGCTTCTGACTCCTTTCCTGGTCAGGTATGGAGGACATGGGAATGCAGGCTCAGGTACCTCCCTGAGTCACTGACCAGGCACTTTAACTTAGCTACCACATCGATGACCTCAAGCCCTTGAGGAGGAAATTAGGGTTGGGTTTTAAGGGTCACCCTCCCTTGTGAAGCATTCTGAATAAATTCTGTGCCCAAAGTCCTTTCCTCAAGCTGTTTCCAGTCACTCATCCTGCTATTTGCTGGTAGTGTTTGCAGACCACAGTGATCGCCCCTAGCCATAGCATGAGCAAGTAGCTTGATGGGTGTTTTTTTGTCAAAGAAAGCTATTTTGGGTCCATCTAGTCTCATAAGCTGTAGTATTTCATCAGCAGGCCAAGTAAAAATTAAAATTGCTCCTGTCTCCCACTGGATTAATTGCTACTCTGGCTGTAAGTCAGTGAAATAGAATGCCAGACCTGAAACATGCAGTGTTTACTGCTAAAACAGGCAGGCAGGAGTGAGGAAAGGCAGTGAATTTACCTTGAAAAAGCAATGAAAGATCCCAGAAAGTGCCAGGACAGAGAAAAACAGGCAGCCTGGCTGCAACAGGCTGTCACTGGCACAGTCTGCTGTGACATTAAAGCCATACTCCCTCCTCTTGACAGCACAAATGCCAAGCCACAGCCAAAATGTTCACTGGAAGGCATCAGTTCCCAGAGGATGCTCTACTGCAGTCTCATTTCATGTCAGGAATAACACACTCATGTGGACACACCTGTAGCTGAGTCCCTGGAGAGTCTCTTGTCACCTCATATCCAAGTTCTGTCAGGAGGAAGGATGCTTTTTTTGTGGGGCCTGGGGATGTGAACATGAGCTCAGAGGGCACTGGGATTCTCACTGTTATTGTTTCAGCACAAAGCTCTTCTTTGCTTTCACTGTGATAACATCCTGGCTTCTCAAATAAACAATCTGCCCCTTTCAGTAGCTGGAATTAATACAAATCTAACCAGGAATGAGGACAAACAGTGAAATATCTGTGATTTCAGGCATTGTCTGTCAGTTGGCACTACAATTCACCAAACTGCTGTCTCTCCTCCACAGTACCATGTTCAGCTCTCAAAAACACAATTGGAAAACAGAGGCTGTGGCAAAGTGTACAAATATCACCAAATGTAGAGCTGCAAATAACCTTATCTGGCTTAAAAATATGGCATCTAAAACTCAAAGCAAAACCTTTACATCCCCTTCTGCCAAGTATTTCCATGTCTGATCATTGGACAGAGCAGACCTTGTGTAAGGACTTAGAAGTCCCATCCTGTAGTTTCCACCTCTTGCAAATGCTCATTTCTTCCCCAATCAGAAGGCAGGACAGAGGAGGGCATCTAGAGGGAAAATGTAATAATTTTCTCTACTCAAAGGCATGGTTTCTGTAACAGAACATCCCAGTCTAAATACCAGCAACACTGAGCTTTGTCTGTCGCCAGTGCATATTCTCTGAGCATGGCTCTGGTTTATTCTTCAGAAAATTACATGACTGAAAAAATGCTCCTTTGCTGTTTTGTTTGATCTTGCACAAATATTTACGACATTCCTGAGCAAAACCTCACACCAATAGTCTATGCTGCTTAGATTTCCACAGAGAAGAGAACTTCAGAAGCAGGAAATGTCTTTTGTACATAGGGCTTTCCTTCCCCCCTTCAATTTAGACACAGTGTTTTCAAGCTCTCTTCTCTACTATTATTAATACAATCACCATTATATTTATTATTATTACTATGATTATTATTAATATTAATGGTGTTTCAGGATGGATTTGAAATAAATAATTTAATTGCACTTCTTCCAAAATGTTATATCTAGGTATCCAAAACCTGAAGTAGTTAATAATACTCCCAGAAGATAAATTTTTATGCTGTTATGAAATAAAAGCAAATTGATCTAGGATTAAAGCACTAGCCTACATTTCTTTTTAAGTCTTAATTAGAAGTTCATTGATTTTTCTATAGTGTTACAGAGACGTAAAATAAAATGGTTTTGCAAGCAATGAACTCCTGGTACTTGCAGCACCAGTAAGAAATGCAACTGTGGTGCATGTTCCATTATGCTAAGTGGAAATTCATATGTGAGGCATTTTTGACATAAAACTCTCAAAGTAAAGGCAAGTGAAATGTGGGCAAGAGCAAAAAAAAGTATCATTATGCCTGTTTTGTGAGCAAAAACCTGACACAAAAAGTTCAGGTGCAGGTCAACTTCTCCATCTCACCAAATTTAAATAATCTGTCCTCAAAGCCTCCCACATTATTGCTCTGCTTATTCTCTCTCAGATTAATCAAAAGCCATGAACTACCCTGGAGTCAGGGCATGATTTCAAACCCCAGCACCTCTTCCATCCTCCACCACACTCCCTTCCATAAAGAGAAGCTCCCTAAGCCCTTCCAGAGAACAACTCTGGGCTTCTCCCCCCTTTTCCCTGTGCTGCATCACCCAGTGAGGGCTCTAGGAAGCAGCCACAAGAATTTCCAAGCTGCCTTTCTGCAGCCTGCCAGCACCCCAGCTCAGCCCACAGAGGCTGTGAGGCAGAAATGCTCTTTTTGTGTCATGTCACAGCAGTAAGTGATCCACTTCATCGAGTTTAGTGTGTATCCAAGGCTGGTAATGAGCCTTCGCCCCCACTGCCTGTGCAGAAAGGCAACACAAAGAATTTATCCTTGCAGACAGATTTCCTTCCCCAGTTTGCAGCAGGTTTAGCAAGAGAGGTTGGATATGCATTGGACCTGTCTGCTCCATACCTCAGCTGCTGGCTCAGCCTGGCAGCCCCACGAAAATCATCTGGGAGTAAGAGTTAATGCCCCAGCAGAGAGCTGTGCTCGAGCTAGCAATTTACACTGTTTATAATGTGAACTTGCTGAAGTTTTGGCTCCCAGGGATTCTCCAGGTGGATGTTCACATTGCCACGAGTCAATATTGGTTCCTAACAGAGATGTTCTCTCACCAACCAAAAAAAGAGAAGTGTCTCAGAGTCTGCAATGGCTTCACTTGCACTTTTGTACACTTTACCAGCCTAGAGATAAGATGCTCAAGCATCAGGTTTTAAGAGCGAAACTTGCACAGATTTTTACATGCAGAATTGGGATAGGTTTTGGGGTGACCTAGCAAATGCTGAGGGGTTTTTTTAATATCATAAGGGAATATTTATTCTCCTGCCTCAGAAGACTATCATGCATAGTCTACACAGTAGGCAGTTTTATAAAGAGAGACTTTTCTTTTAGAAGAGATTCTTGTCTCATAGAATCTTAGAATCATTTGGGTAGGAAGAGACCTTTAAGATCATCAGCAGCTGACTCAGCACTGCCAAGCTCACTACTGAACCATGTCCCCAAGTGCCACATCTACACTATTTTAAATACCTCCAGGGGTGGTGACACCACCACTACCCTGGGCAGCCTGTGCCAGTGTTTGACACCCTTTCTGTGAAAAAATTCTTCCTAGTATCCACTCTATACCTCTCCTGGCACAAACAGAGGTCTTTTCCTCTTATCCCATTTCTTGTTACCTGGGAGAAGAGATCAACCCCTGTGGCTAGCACAGGTTCTTCCCGTGGGAACATCTTGCTATATTTCATAAACAAGATAAAGTTTGGATGTTTTGCAAACAGTTTCTCCGGATTGGGTCAGTTCGGGCTTGGCCAATTGGGCCTAGGGGGAGGTCTCGGGCTGACCAATCTGGGGCACTTCTGTAGACTCTATATATATATGGAATTCAAAACAATAAAGTTCCTCTTCTCCTCTCTTTCCTTGTCTGAGAACTTGGGTCAGTCCTCAGCTAGCCGCTCAACAGCGACAAACCCCCAGCTTGCTGCAGGCTCCTGTCAGGGAGTTGTAGAGAGTGATAACACTTTCTTGAGCCTCCTTTTCTCCAGGCTGAGCCCCTGCAGCTCCCTCAGCTGCTCCTCATCAGACTTGTGCTCCAGACCTTCCCCAGCTCTGTTCCCTTCTCTGGACTCACTGCAGCCCCTCAATGTCTTTGTTGTGAGGGGCCCAAAACTGACCCCAGGATTTGAGGTGTGGCCTCACCAGTGCCCAGCACAGGGGGATGGCTACTGCCCTCTGTGGTCCCTCAGTGGTCCTCTGGGCACACTGGTCCTCACACAGGCCAGGTGCCATTGGCCTTCTTTCCCACCTGGGCACAGCTGGCTTGTGTTCATTGCTGCCAGCCAGCAGCCCCAGGTCCTTTTACACCAGGCAGCTTTCCAGACACTCTTCCCACAGCCTGTAGTGGTACATGGAGTTGTTGTGATCCAAACGCAGGACCTGGCATTTGGGTTTGTTGAATCCCATACAATTAGCCTCGTTCCATTGATCCAGCCTGTCCAGATCCCTTTGCAGAGCCTTCCTACCCTCCAGCAGATCAACACTCCTGCCAGTCTTGGGGATTTGTATAGAATGGAACAGAAATCTGAGTCATCAACCAAGATCCAAGGGCTACTGTTGAATAAACAAACAAAATAAGCCTCTGGGTTTCATTTCCAGCTTTTTATCTTTTAACTCAAAACCTAGGTGAGTTTAGAAGAGATATTTGAGCTGTTTGATATCTTAATTTATACAGACAAGCTCATTGGCTCACACCATCCCGAAATGCTTGTACTGTTTAAAAATAGCAAGAGGTTGCCAATTTGCGAAAACATCAAACTGAGCAGGGCACTGCTCTGCCCTCAGTGATTTTGAGGAATATACATGTTGTGGCAACAGCTCTTTTGCTGGAGCCTTTTAGTTTCTTCTCCTTCTGGTCACAGTGCAAGTGGCATTCATTGCTGCTCTTCTAGTTACCACAGTAATGCATGTTCCAAAATTAATTCAACCCTTGGGCCAGAAAAACTAAACTTTTCTCCAAGTTTGCATTCAACCCAAATCTGGAAAGATGGAGGAATGGGGTGAAGTCAGATGCCTCCAGCTGAAGAAAGAGGAGAGGAGGAAGCAGGCCCAGGCTGATGGAGAAGGGTTTAAGAACAGGCACTGAGAACAGGCTTCAGGCAGTGAGAGGCAAGTGAGAGCAGAAAGTAATCGTCTAACAGAGTATGTTTCCAAACATTGTGCACAGGTAACTGGGCAAAGATTACAACTTATAAATAAAAGTCACAAGTCACTCCAGCACTGAAGAAAAAAATTCCAGTACCAAGGGATTATGAGCTAAGCAAATGTGCCCAGCTCTGCAGACTGGCACAGCCAGGACAGACCTCAGGCACACAGTCAGCAGCACTTCACAACACCAGGGCATGAATCCCTCAATCCACAACAGGCAGGCTGAACCCTGCCAAAGCTCCTGGCAGCTACCCAGGAATGTGGTGGTGGCCAGAGACTGCATTGTGCCAGGAGAGGTGAATACTGGGCTCTGTAATATTTCCAAGAACATATCCAATTAGGCCTATCCTGACTGTCTCCTAACTGCTATGGGAACATCAGAATTATAGATAGAATCATGTAATTTGGTTAAACAGAAACTGTTGTTCTGGGTGCCAACAAGAGCGAGTTCCATGTGCAGCCCAGGGAGGATGTGAGGTTGGCATCTGTCCATCCCTGTTTAGCCACAGCTCACTAGAGACAAGAGCTCACAGCAGGCACAAAGGTGGATGAGCTCAATTCCTCAACAGCTTTATTTCTGCCTCCCACATCAGCTTTTGCAAGGCTTTTGCCTTTGGTTCTGATGATTTCCCATTTGCCAGTGAGGGGAGGAGGATCATATATCTGCTAGCTCTCATCAACACTGGCACCCCTGTGATAGCCTCAGGTTTGGAAACCCTCCGCCATTAGGAGATGAACCCTTCATGAAATATTAACATGTTTGCTTTTCACATGCACAGTCCTCCCACGCAAAGTAAAAGTGCCTTCACCATTCCTATCCCAGTAATTTTCAAAGAACACATTCAGGGGGAAAAAAACCATTGAAGGGCACTATTGAGCATACATTTGGCTTCATTTTGGGCTTCAGAAACTCCTTCCCTATTCCAGGTGCCATCACTAGAAACTGATTTGGGACAGACAGAATTGCGTCAGTCTCACCTCCTCAAGGAGAGTTAGTCTTGCAGAGAAGGAACAAATGAGTTAAGGGAAGATTCAGAGGGCATGAGTCTGGCTGCTGTCACATAGGGAAAGAAGGTCTCTTGTCAATGGACACCAGGGCATCCCTTGGGATAGGTACATCCCTAGTGCTGAGCAGCATCTCGCTAATCCAGCCAGGAAATGAACAGTCCCTCTCCATCACACATCTCTCAGCCTTATGTGGCTGCAGGTCAATATAAATTGCCATTTACACAGAGTAAACATCTGATCCATCTTGATTGTGCCAGCCTAAGAACATAATTTAAGTTCTCGTTTTCCTTCTGCCCATGACCAGCAGAGAAGCACAACAACCTCTGAGATGTCGGCAGCAGCACTGTGCTGTGTCCTCCCCAGGACAAGCAAGTGACACTGCAATGTCCATGTGCTGTAGCTGTCCACAGCACAAGAATATCCTCTCACATGAGGACATGCACAGCACAGCTATTTATGTTTGCTTTTAGGATTTTTAAACCTGAGCATAAAAAGTATGACTACAAAGACACATTAAAAAACACAAACCAAAAAAAACACCAACAACAAAACCCCCAGAGCTTAAAAAGGAAGGAATGGAAATTGCAGATAGTCTCAGAGCTGATGTGGAGACTGAGCCTTTGGGCATGCCTGTGCTATGGCTGGCTCATCACATTTCTTGTTTCTTCAGCTATAGCAGGTATAGCTGACAGCTCCGCCTTGGAAAATGCTCACTCTAGGGCAGAAAAATTAAACAAAGACCTGTCAGCTTTTGCCTAGGAAAATACAGTTGAATATCCATCCAGCTGATCCTTGCAAATATTCACAGGTAAGTTTGTGTGTCTGTATCACTAGAAGGGTTAAGGGCAATTCACTCAGGGCAAGAATCTGTGGCCAGCAAATTTTGTCACAAAAGCAACAAGCAGAGAACAGCTTATTAGGTGTTTGCCTCCTTTGACTGAAATATTGCTTAGGTAAATAATACAACTCACAAGGTTTGGCTTTAATAAACACACAAAGAAAAAGTTATTTGTCCAGACTCCTTTCCCACCAATGAAGAAAGAGAAACTTCTAAGGTTCAGTACATCTGATTTTGGATAGCTGTCATGGTATGAAATAAATCACTTCTTAAATATATCCATTTCTCTGCATCAGCTTTGAAGGGAGACTCGACAACAAAGTCAGCTTGAAGTGCAGATGTCTACCAGCTGAAGCTGATGGATCCCAGCTCAAAATGTCATCCCAACCCCAGGCATTTCTCTGCATTACTGGAGGTGAAAGCTGTACTAATAAAGATGGGAGAGCGTTTGCCACACTTGCAGCCTGCAGACAAAGGAAGCTTCCAGTCAACTGTAGTTGTAATTCCAAGGAGCAAAGCAGGAAAAGCAACCTCTTGGTTGTCAGCTTTTTTCTTTGTGAAGCTTCAGAGCTGTGGTTTTGCAGACAGGATATAGGGCATAACTTTTACCCATTTTCAGCATTGTTGATGTTTTGTTCTCTCAACAGACACAGCTCTCTGTTGCTGCTTCCAGAAGAACCCCATGATTATTTTAAATCTCTCTCTGGCTGCAAAATTATTGCTCATTCCAGAGAAAGCCCCACACAAATGAGGAACAGTCTGTGGCACACAAAGTGACACAGTAAAACCCATTGAGGAGCAGCTGTTTACCAGCCTGCTGCCAAATCAAGGATGTGAGGGCAGCTGGGGGATGAGATGTGTGACCCTAACCAGCAGCTCAGACCCAATCCTCAAGGTCACACAAACCTCAAAGCCACTGCCTCATGCTGCTTGTGTGGCCAGCACAGTTCTCACAGCCTCTCTCTTTTGTGGAAGAGGATGAGTTGGGAGCAGATGAAGGCATGTTTGCTAGGAAGGAGGCTCTCTCAGGAATCCTGGCTGATGACAAGCCCAGGAGCACAAACCCAGGTGCTCCAGCAGCTGTTTGGGAGCCTTTCCCATCAGGAGTCTGCTGATTCATGGAATTGGTGCAGAATGAGACAGGCAAGTCTCATTCTCATGTATAACCAGAAAAACCTCTTGCATACCCAGCTCCACAGCAGTGAAACCTCAGGTTTTTTGCTCCTCACATCAATTCCAGGTCAATTAAACCCAGCTATGCAATAGTTGCTTTCAGATTTTCATTAAGGTAGATTTTGTTCCTCAACATTACATTTAAGACGCAAAATATGAAAGCCGAAAAATTACAAGAATTCCTCCACCACTGGCCTCATTGAAAGCAAGTTATGTGCTTAAGACACTATTGATTTAACCTCTAAAGGAGCCATACATCAAAGAGAGCTGACAGTCCCATGAACTGCCAAACTGAAATGAAACTCAGCAAGCACATAATCATAGAAGGACAAGGGCAATAAACTCCAGAGAAGTTCCTTAGCTGCTAACAGAGTCAAAGTATCCATAGGACATGTCCCTGGAGGGAAAAAATGAAGAAAACCCTGAAGAGTCCTCACTCATTAGAGCAACAGAAATACTTTAACCTGAAAACTTGTGGTTTTGGTGGTCTGATTTTTATAATTGCCCCAAAATAAAGCACATATCATAGAATGGTTTGGTTGGAAGGGACTGTAAAGATCATCCCTGGTGCAGGGACACCTTCTACTAGACCAGGTTGCTCAGGACTCCATCCAGCCTGGCACTGAACACTTCCAGGGATGAGGTATCCACAGTTTTAGATGTTGAGATCCCCCCAGGTGTGGGAGATCAGAAGTTTTGATGCTTCAACAGTTACCTAAAACAGGTCAACATTTTAATCAACACAATTAATGTTCATTAAAAAAATGTTGTTGATGTTCAGCAAAATAGATAAATTTGGTTTCTCACAAAATACAATTTTAAAAAAAATCAAGAGGGAGGCATTAACTGCCTGTGGTAATTTAAGCACCACAGACAAGTGTATCCAGCTCTAAGGAACTTGGGCACCATATCCAGCAAGACACAGATGTACAGATTTCTCCAAAGCGTTCACTTTTACACAAATGTTTTCCAAAAGAGATGATTAGAAGAAAAACCTCACTTTGAACTGCTATTTACTATACCCATTAAATAGGCACTGAGCAGATGGTAAGTATAGGACAACAGTAATAACATTAAAAGCAGCAGAAACACAGAAGCAAATATCAACAGCACTAATACTTCAAAGCCCTGTCCAGGAGCATACATAGTCAATTTTTTAAATAATATATTAACCATACAGACTCACGAGTGTGCCCAACAATTTATGTTCTTCAATCCTTTGTCTGGATGATTTATTTATTTTTTTAAATCAAAGTTACTATTGGGTCTTGGGATGTGCATTCTAATTGCTATAAATAAATCATGAATGATTGGCTCAATGTATTTTTCCATGGCAACTCCTGCGTCACACACAGCGTTACATTTTTGAAAGAGAGCTTTGCTCTTTGAGAGAGAGAGAGAGAGAGACAAAGATTCATACTTAGGATGGGCCTCAGATCAATTTTACAGTTTCTTCTTCAGCAGAACATCTATGAGCAATGAAACACAACAGTTTTCAACTGATTGTAAATTACATAGGCATCACATAGTACCTTCCACCAGAGCAGAGAACTGCATGGCAACCGACCACACAAAATGCCAGTCTTCTTGGTTCTTCAGGCACAGATTATCTTTGACTTCCTCAAACACGAAGCATCCCACTCCATTTCCTGTTCCATTTCCAAAATCCTGTTCCATTTCTGTCTCACATCAGAGTCCTAAGGAACCTGCCTCCTGAAGATGCCAGCAAGGATGGGGAAGAAATTGCTTTCCTGAGTTCCATGGTCTGGTCAAAAGCAGGAAGGTGACATCTGTGCATAGTAGGTTAGGCCAAGAAAAACCAGAAGGAGCTCTTTTCAGCACAGAATTTGGAGCTGGTAAAATAAAACAAGAAAACCTTAGATACGAATAGATTTCCTCTACCTCCAAAAAAAAAAAAAAAAAATGCACAGTTCTACATTACTTAAAGTCACTCATCTGCATTAGAGAGGAACATTCCCAAAGTGCAGAGTTCCATCTGTTTTCTGAAAGGGACACGTGAAATATTTAGGAATTTACAGAACTAGAATCAGTTTTCCATTTATAAGATTTTACCCCAGTTTAGAAGCTTTGGTATCTAAAGCCAAGAAACCTTCTACTATTAACTAAGAGAAAGCAAGTTTAAAGACTCAGTTCTTAAAAACTTTCAAAAGCTTCCTAAAGTCTCATTTATCAAGCAAGTTCTATAGCTCAGACAGCACAATTCAGATGCACCTTCTGAGAGAAAAATCAAATAGTTTTAACTTTAAAACTTAAAAAAAATTATTCCAGTTCCAGGGCAGGATGAAGCCTTCAAGAGGAACCATCCTCATCAGATTGTATCTGACCAAGTGTTCATGAGCACACTTGGTTCTAGATATCCTTCCACTTGTTAAGCTGCACCAGAGCCTCCCAAGCACCTGAGATTTCATGCTGAATGAAAACCAAATCATAGCTTGGCCTTAGATTCAAGTTATGCAGATTCAGATGCAGACACTTTGGAGCATCACTAGAAGCTTTCATTAAACAGAATCCAGAAAAGCCTATTATGAAAATTAATTGGCAAGGCTCTCTCAGTCAAGAAGCTGAAGCTCTTCCTGTTTCATGGTTTTCACATCATTTGCCTCTGAACAAAGGTTTTGGCATCAGTTATTTATTCTGCATTTTCTAAGAGGTGGATATATTTATAAGCACTGCACATTTATGACATCCACTGCTCACATTACACAGTTTAATTCCCATTTATTCAGAGGAATTTGTGTTTATATTAAGTAACCTGCAGGAGATGACACACCTTTTGTTAAACAGCCATCTGTGGAGTAAAATTTACAATTATGTGCCAACAAGCTCACTTATTTCCAGTTCATGGTGAACATCAGGAGCACAGAGTGAATTATCCATGCTGGGAAAAAATTCTCCCTTAACTTTTTCCTAGGAGGAAGCTGAGTTTTTATGTATATCAGCATCTCTTCTTGCCTGATTTCCAGAGAAAACGTTGACCTGGTTTTAAATATATTAGTCACAACTTCAGTTTTCAAATTTTTCATTTGTTCAATGAAGAAATCTGCACTTTCCATGCACATCTCTTTACAGAAAGAAAAAACTAAGGTAAATGTACACCTCCCAAAATCTGCACTGGACAGCATGTGCCTTGGTGTTATCACTGAAAAAAGGAAAGGATTTCATTTGACAGGAGAGATTTTTCACCATAACCAGCTACATGATTTCAAGTAGAACTGAAATGTTGCAATCTCTCAGCCATTCAGCCTAAAACAAGCCAAACTAACCATGAGGTTCCAGCGACAGGTAAACATGAGCTTTTTGCATTAATTATGTAAAGCCTCTTGATAATTACAAATGATTGTTAACTGCAACAAAGCTATCTCAGTAATAACAATCTGGCTCATGTTAATAATTACAGCTCTCCTGCTAAGGTACCTTCCTGTTTCAGAGCTTCTAGACATGAGGGCAAATGAGAATGGCTCGTACTTCATCACGCCACTAAATCAAAATCAGTTTAATTATTCTCCAGTGAAACTCCAAAGGCTTCAAGTCAGCATGGCACGAGCCATATGTTTCTTTCTGTTTGGGCAACACTGCTAATTAGCAAAGTTGGGAAAAATCTTATTTCAAAGTGATAAAGCACAAACCTCAGCATATGCTTGCTTGAGAAGAAGGAGACTTAATGGCAACGAGTGCATTTGCTGCTGTGTTAACAAGGAGGCTTCGAGGTGAGGCTTTGCAGGAACTTGGTTATATCCTCAGCTGGTGCAGCTCAGTGCTGCTTCACAAAACAGCTCTGCTGGATGAGGCACCCCAGCTGGTTGTGCTGCTCATCACTAGGTGCTTACAACCACATAAAAACTCCCTGGCGTGGGACAGCAGGAAGAAAGGTTTTTGAGAGGAGCAATGTCCCCTTTCAAGGCCTTAGGATGTCTGTGCTCTTAGACCTGGAGGTTCCCTTCTCCTGGAGGCAAAACAAAATGTTATACAAGCTGGAAGATTCCTGTCACAGGCACTGGTGAAGGGGTTATTCCCCACAGCAAACTTTAGGACAAAATCTGTTGTCAGCCTGGTGGTTGGGATTGCCTGCAAAAGGGCTAAAAAGCAAAGTGTTGACACCAAAGCTTCTAATTTCATACTGATTCAAAAAGCACTGAACCCTCCTGGGTACTCTCATTTTGTGATCAGTACAGCTTTAACCAGCAAGGAGATAAATCCACTTGAAGTGGACTACATTTGGATTTTTGAGCCAGTTGCAACCTGTCAAACAAACTCAAGAAATTCAGTTTCAAGATTGTACTTATAGAGCACTAAGAGAATAGCTGAACCTCACTGAAGTCTTGAAGCTGAACATGAATACTGCAAACCAGAGTTAACAAAACAGCATTTCCTTGTGCTGCTGTGCAAAGCAAGGGGAAAGCAAGTAGGAAAACACACCAGCAGTGGAGAAACCTGACACTCCCTTGCCTGGTTTATTTTCTTAATCCCAACCTCATCCCTCGATTACCACAAAAAAGTCTTTGAAATTCCTTCTCATTTGCTCCTTTTTAAGAATAAAACCAGAATAGATTAAATAAATGACGGTGAAAACAAATAAATAAAAAAAATCTTTGCTAGTAGCACTGTTGCTTCAGCAACTTGGGAAAGCAGGGTACTGCTGATGGCTGTCATCAGGAACAGAGAGTGATCGCCTTAATTTTTTATCTTTGCAGTCAGTTCCACTGTGAATGCATCCAGATATACACAGTTTCCCACACAGATGCTATTTCCCTTCCTTAAGCTCTCTCCAACATCTCCCTGCATGTAATTGTTCACCTGAAATCTTTCTTGAGATTTTTCCAAATGCCTGTCTCATGTCCCATGTCTTCCCCAGAATTTGGCTGCAAATGCCACATTTTTATCCAGCTTCACTTATAAATAAGTAGAATGGAGAAAAATTGATTTTAGGGTAAGAAAAAAAAGAAAATCCTTCCGTTGTTTCAAGACACTAATTACAAGCTAGAATGCAATTTTAAGGGAAAAAAATCTGCATTTAGAGTTTAGCAGGTTTAAATTATGCAGTTATGAACATTATGTTAGACTAATTAATAACTTATTCTTAAAAGTACACGGAAATTATGTACCACTGTATAGTGGATATTGTACATAGACATCCTCTTACTCAAAAGGACTTTGATGGATTTAAAATTGAAATGCTTTAAATGTGGAAAATACTGGATTATTTGACAAGCCTAAGACAGACTTGAAATAGAATAAAATCCCGATGTCTTGGCTGCCACCATTGGGGGAAGTAGGAATGCATTTGAAAGGCCAGGTTTCCATACACATTGTATCCTTGCTTTGTTATCATGGAATAACACGGTTTCTATCAGCATTCAGAGGACACTGCTCTAACCTAAGTTCTTGAGGTGTAACACAATTTAACTGTGATACCAAATACTTTGAAAGAGAAATAAACCAAGGAGAAGTTGTCACAGCCACGACTGCCTGGTCATGAGCAGATTTCTAGGCATTTCCACACTTAAAATTGCAGGTGACCTCAAGGAGGATGCATGTTCCTCACTGTAAAAATGTTCAGAAACACAAACACCTTGTTCAGTTCCTAGCAAGATTTACAGTCAGATATTTCTCAAAGGTGTGTAGAGATAGGACAAGGAAAAAATTTACAATATGGTTAATTCCAGCTAGAGATTGGGGGTCAACCACAACCACCTCCTCAAAAAAAAAAAGAAACAAAAAAACCAACTAACCAACAGAAAAAGAAAAAAACCAAAACAACAAAACCCCCACAAAACAAACAAACCAAGTCAACAAAAAATCCCCAAAAAACCAACAAGCAAACAAAAAAACCCCACAAAAACAAACAAAAATCAAAAACCCAAAAACGAAACAAAAACCCAAACAAACAACAAAAAAAACCCCCAACATATTTTCTCTGTGTTAAGTGAAACTCTAAAATTAGCTGCCCAAGCTGGAGTCTCCCCACTTGGAGATGTTTGGAATGGGATTTGACAAGGCTCTAAGCAACCTGAAGTAACCTACCCTTAGTTAGAGGAGGGAGCTGGATTTCCAGAGGGCATTTCAAAAATAAATCACAAATCACCTCGTGAAATATATCATGAGGAATCTACAAGTTCCAGTGACCATTAAAATCTGGTCTAAGGTTCTTTTGAAACTCACCCCACACACCCCAAATAAGGTTTGGTACTGTAAAATAATGAAACACTACATTATTAATGGAGGAGCCATTCTCCTTCCAGACACCTTTGGAGAAGACATTGTCACAAGCTTGTTGATCAAAACTAAAATTGAAGCACCCCTAATGAAATCACATTGTGGCAAACATCAAAATCAAAATAGGAAACACAAGGAAAAAAATCACAAAGGAAAAGAGAAAAAGAGACAAGATCCTTCAGACAAACCCAAATTCTTAACTGTACCTTGTCAGTGCTGAAGATTGTTGAAGATGTGGTGTAAAACACTTGTGGTTTGGTGGCAAATCTTCAGCATCCTCTAGAAGCATTTTCCATGTACTTAGATGATGGTGTAATGTGAATGTACATTTTCCCAGGGTCCTTGCAGTCTACTCCAAACAAGTGAGAGAAAAATCAAGAGTTCTCTGTCCCTTTGTTTCAAAGACTCCTCAGCAAATATGGTTGTAACACATTTCAACCTGTATTTAAATACAGGCTGAAATGCAGCATAATATATATTGTATATAATTACAGGTTGAAATGCAGCATTGTATATAAATGCACCCCTTCTCACCAGTCTTTCCAGAGTACAAAATTATGTTTTTAAGGGATTGTATGGACTGTATGTAAAATTTACTCTTTCCCCCACTCTTTTAAGACACTTCTGTGTCTCTAACCAAGCTCCATGTAACCCTCCCAGTGTCTTTATAAGCCTTACTTGCTTTCATAGTTTGCATGCATAATTTCTTTATTAGACAGAGTCATTCCAGCCCCTCTAAATATTTATTTCCAGAAAGAACAGGTTCTGCTGAGCCATTAGCAGCTGCAGTCTTACCTTCATGCTGACCTCCCCGCCTCCACCATGACCCTACAGCACCATCAGGCAATTATATATGCCCACCAGTTCCCTCATTCTGGGGAAATTGGGTCTATTTAAATTCAGAAGCCTAGCTCTTGCTTTCACCTCCACAGCTTAATGTACAAGGTCAAATCTAACAGTTATGTGATTTCTGTTCCCAAAAGTCTGTGGCTTTTGCTACTTCTTTCCCCCAGTACCTGCCATCTCCAGGATTGCCTCTTGTTTCTCTTGTTATTTCCATTCAGATTCTAGAATCCCCAGTTTACCAAAATCCTCCCTTTTCTATCCAGTTATAACCTGATAAAGCAAAATACTGGTTCTCTTAATTTATTCACTGCTTCAAGAAAAATATGTGTTTAAATACCTTGCTCAAAGAGGGTGTATTTTAGGGTAAGTGAAATTCTCTCTTTGAAGCTGTGGTAATTCACTAATTAGTTGTACAGCCTCGTTCAGGTCAAGAAAAAGAGCACAAAAAGATGCTGCTCTTCCAAGTCTCCCTGCAGGTAAACAAGCTGCAGTGATAACCACAGGTGGAGCTTTTTGTTATTGTAGCTTAACTTCCCACACAAGCCTGAGCCAAGCAGGGAGGGATGAGTGCAGTGCTCTGCTGGCAGCTATTTTTGTGCCTTGACATATTTCCTGTGATACACAGAAAAATTGGTAAAATGTTGTTCCAAATTTTCTCAAACAATATTTTCATATATGTGCACAAAATGGTTTTCACGGAAAAGAATCACCAGCTGGCAGCCAGAGAGCTCTGCAGATAATGGGCTCTGAAGATGATGTCTTCAAACTGTGAACTGCCACAGTCATTGCTGCAAGGTCAGCTTTTAAACACTTAAAACAATAGTAATTAAAACTGGGGGTTTTTTCACTTTGATAATAATTAACTAGCCTAACATTGTTGCTTAGCTGCCACCCTCAGAGACCACCTGATTTATTGCTTTGCCAGCAAAGTTTTGCTCTCAGCAGAGTGCTCTTCAATTCTTTGGAAAGTCTCAGATTTATACATCACAAGAAGTCACGCAGCCTGGCCTGGCATGGCAGGATGACTGTCTTCTGTTCCCAGCTCTCTTCTTGATCTCCTCTGTGATTCCAGACAAGTTGCTTCACTCTGCACTGGTTCTGTCTGCTCTGTTTGTAATCAGGGCATAGACCATGTCCCTGGGAGGTGTTTGTGAGTGCCTACCACAAACAAGGCTGTAAGTCTTAGTATCCATAAAAGTAGGTGACAAAATGCTGTGACATCTCAAATGAAGTGTCATATACCACTGCTTTGTGGAGTATAAAAACTTCCACCACTTAGTGTAAGGGAAAATAATGACAATAAATTTGTGTCTCACTGAAAAATAGGGTAAAGCTTTCTCCTGGAAAATTAGCACTAACATATTTTAAACGTGCAATAGATGTTACATTTAAAATACAAATTTTAAAAATGTGTCAGAAATGCAACTATAAATCATCTTTCATATATGAACAAGGTATGAGTCTGTATTTGTTTTCAGCAAGGAAGACTGTTATTCCAGTTCTGGACAAACCACAACACATTTAGTGTGGGAATCAGACCCAAACTTAACAAAACAACATGTGTTGATTCTCAGCCTCCATAAACAAGACAACTGAATACCAACTTCAGCGTTTCACAGCAAAGAAAAGGAGTAGATACATTTTTCTATAGAAACAGAAAATCTGAAGAGCTTTAACATTTTTGACAATTATATTCACTCTGCAATGCATCTACATCAATCACCACCCCCACATGCTTTGAAGACTGAAAGTAGATAGTAAGTCTAGCAGAACTTCATGGTGGGAGTTGTGAGGCTTTTTTTAATCGAACCTTGAAAGTAGGCTTGTAAAAAGTAGCTTTAAAAACCTGGTTAAATCCCAAGGATATTAACATTTTGGATGGACTACTCATTTCCCAAGCTTTAAACCAGTGGATTCACCATTTTAGGTAATACTTAATTGAAGACAAGATTATTTGATTTTATTTTTTAAAATTATGGTTCGCCTTAGTTCATGAAAATGTTTTGCTTGGGAAACATTATTGATTTTATTGAGGAGGAGGTCAGAATAGATGGACTGTAATTCTCCTTCTGGTCCTGCAGATTTACAAATCTACCACTGAGTCAAAGCAGGGAGACAGGATGAAAAAAATTGGTCTCATTACAGCTTGGAGAGAGCCCCAGGCAAAGCAAAGTTTGGCCTTTCAGGCTGACCTAAACTTGTAACCCCATGGGTGATTCTTCATAGCATTTCACCCATATGATAACCACAGGGCTTCTAGCTGACCCAGCACACAGCTTCCAGAAAAATTTCCAATCCTGATGCTTCAGCTCCAAATGATAGAGAACTCAACATATGCAGTCATTGGTTCTGCTCATTTGCACCTGAATAGAAAGAAGTCATATGAGAAATTAATCCTCTGCATCCTTCCAATAGAGCTAAGGAGAAAGAAAACAAACCAGAAGAATACTGCAAGGGCTTAATTTTTATTGATCTGAATTTTAAAGCAGGATGAGAATCTGTTCTTTTTCTGCATGGGTCAGTGCACTAATGCCAGATGCAAAAGCTTATGTAGCTAAAAAAACTTAGCTCTAACTAAACTGTCCCCACACATTTACCCTTGGGACAGGCAAAAAGGCAAGGATCTTTGTAGCTGAGCACCCAAGCCTGTTCAACAGATCTTTTAGCAATCAGCTCAATGAGCACCTACTCAATATTTTCATTTCTCTGTTACATATTTCCTTCTCAGAGCAGCACTGCCAGAAGCCTTTATTGTGGGCTCTGACTTTCACAGCTAAGGAAGGCAGCAGGCTCCTTGTGCAGGAGTCCAAGACAGTAAATTCACCTATATTAGTGTAATCTGGCTCCAGGACTGCTACAGACCACAGCAAAAGCTCACAGCTGCTGGCTCCTTAGAGACCTCTTCTGCCTGGGGACACCTTTAGAGAAGATTCTCCCTGTTCTCAGTCAGTGGTTGGCCACAGCCAAAGAGCAAGCACTCTAATCCCTAAAAATGATGGGTTGGGAGGTGTTCTAGGTTACAATATAGATGTATTTAGTATTCTATTACCACCAGCTGAGGGGCATTAGCTGTTATCTCCTGCTATGAACCACCCCTGATAACAGACAATGAGCCATCAAGAGCTCATGGAATTATCTCATCCTATTGTGAGATGCTCCACCCAGGAGGGAGGAGCCAAGCATTCCCACCTGGATATAACCTGGCCTTGGAACTGCCCAAGTCAGCCATGTCTGCTGGGTTCCCAGAGGACAAGAGCTACCACTGGACCTTCAGGTGGAGACCAGACCTTCCACAGGATCACTGCTTCAACTGAACTACTTCACTTGGGCTGCTACCATCACCCTAACAGGGTGTCAGGTTGTATCTGACTCTGTCAGTGCTTTTCCTTGTATTATTGCACTTATTTTTAATTTTTTTATTAAATTTATAATCCTGACTTGTGATCTCCCACTGATTTGTTTCCAAACTAACACAGGAGGCCACAAATTGGGGCCTCTCCTCTATCTTGGAGTAGCTTAGCAACAGCAATATGTCTCTGCAATCCCTCAGCCCTGAACTTGTGTCTGTCAGGAATACTGGGCTGCTGCTCTGCAGAGTCACCAGGAGGTGACTCTGATGTGGTCACTGCTAGTCTTCTCCCTAACTCACAGTCCCTAAAATTGACACAGAGGATTCAAGAGCAGCTCCTGTGCCCACAATGCCCTGAGGATTACCAGCTTGAGTATGTGGTGGCACTACAAAAATAAAATAAAAATTAATAAAAATTCTGTCTGTAGGTGTGGTAGGTGTGATTCAGAGGCCAGAAGCTTTTTTTTTTTTTTTTTTTTTTTTGAAATGATGTGATGGAGTGGTACTCAGTGGCAGCAAAGGGTCAAAACACACAGCTTGGTGCAATACCTGTGACCAGATGAAGGCTGAAGGAAAGAAAGTCCTGCAGAACATAAGTGTGGCCTTTCTGAGGTGCTCTGAATACCCTGAACTTCCCAGGGGAAGCACCTAGGAGGATGTGCCAAAGGATTCACGGCAGATACAACCCGAGATCGTGGTTTTTAGGACACAGATGGGCCCTTTGACAGAACAGCATGAACTCAACCAGCAAGTGTACAGCACCTTGCTCGTGCTACACATTCCTGCTGCTTTCTCAGAGCTTTCAAAAGCACAGAGCTCTGTGAGAAGCATGTTGGAGCTATTCCTAGCAGTAACTCCTTCCCCTATGTGAAGCAGGGGCAGATATTTGCTGGTCTCTTCCTCTCTCACATGTTCTTCCACCCTACCCAGGTGGAGTGGCTGCTCCAAGGGACTTCACTGCCACACTGCCCTCCCAGCCATGCTCCACTGGATCTCTTCCCTCCACAGCCCAGCAGGGAATTTAGCCTAGGTTTAACAAGTGCCTGGAGTTTTAGATTCTGTTTTTAGTTTTGGTTTTGTTGGTGTTTTCAATTCAAGGGGCATATATACATATACAAAAATACTGCCAGGGTATTGTCATAATAATCTGGAGGGAAATAATGCCTGAAGAGCTGGAAGGTGTTCTTCCTACACTCCCACTTGCTCTGCTTTTAAAAGGCAAAGGAAGAAAGAAGCAAGCAAAATACAAGTCACATTCTCTAGATAATCTACTCCTAGATTTTCTAGGAGAAGTCACAGACTGCAGTGAATAAAATGTCTGGTTATAAACTCTTTTTTTTGAGAGAGAGAAATTTATCATAATGAACTTCATATATCCCTTCCTATACTTGAATTGACCCATGTTTTTGAACAAATTGAATTCATCCAAGGTGACAAGATATTGCTTAGTTTTTACCTCTTTATATCCCACAGAAAGTGTGAGAGTACATTCCTGCCTGCTGCAGGCTTTGCATAGCAGCATAATGTTTTTTTCCCTTTCTAATCTCCAATATATTTCTTTGAAACTGCAGATGCACTGAAACATCAAGCTTTGTGTTTGTTTGCAGGGGTAACAAAAAAAAAAAAAATTCAAGCACCAATAACTCTTCAGTGCTTTCCTTGTATTTTCAGTGTTTCTGGATTATACAGGTTCAGTCTACCTCATTGGTAACATTTCTAGTCCTAAATTACTTATATATCCTAGGTGGGCAAGACTGTTAGAAGGAGGAGCAAGCAAGACAAACTGCTTCTCATCTCTGATATTGGAATGTGGAGGAATGACTCTGCTCTAATACCTCTCCCTCCTAAAAAGTTTTCATAAGGAATGGCTCCATTTCCAACTCTGAGCCAGGCAGCTCACTGATGAGCTTCAGAACAGTAATAAAAATAGTCAACAACCTTCAGGAGCTTACATCACATCCAGTAATGATGTTCAAAGAACCAAGATGAAATATCAGTAACATATTCAGCAGAGTCTTGACTCGGTGGAGAGAAGAGAAGCAGTGGGGTGAGGAAATCATACCAAAGAACATTAAAAAGAGAAGAAAGTGAATTTCTGTTTTTAAAACCTTAATCTAACAGAATATTTCAAAATGGAAGACACCTTTTATAGCAGTCATACTGCAAGGAAAGCTTGCACGCCACACTAAAACTCTAACAGGTATTAAAAGCTGTGAAGTTTATCTGCTGTGGAACAGAAGGACAAAGACAAGGTCATTCTCTGTGTGCAAGGGAAAGAACAAGGCTCTGAAATCCCCAAACAAATTGGGGCAGAAAATAATCTCCTTGGCAAAGTTTCGCTGTATTTGAGCATCAGGAGAAAGTCAGAAGCGATATTATTGACTAACCAAGCTGACATTTGGCTACTATTGAATTCTTATTGTTCCTTCTAGATGGAAGGATACACTTCCATCTTCAAGTCATGCTTTGACACAGTCAATAGAATATAGAATATGAATTTTTTCTATTCCTATCCACTTCCTTTTGGGGGGGTTGAGGAAGAGAGGACCATCCTGAAAACTTCTCATCTGCCTATTGCCCTTTATCTTGCTTTGACTAGTAGATTCTCAGCTGCACTTGAGGTCCAATTCTCCAAATTAACCATTCTCATCTTTCTTCAGTCTTTCCTTTGGGGAGGGTGGTGCAGAGAAGGTGTTCCAGGAAGATCCATGTGTTGGGTGCTACCACCAGCAGGATCAAGCCCCAGCATCCACAAAAGAAGGACTTATTAGATGGAAGGAAAAGCCCTTCCTGAGGAAAAGAGCCTGCATGGCACAGTGGATTGAGCAGGAGGTGGCTGAACACAGCTTGGAAGGTGATGCATCCAGCCCCTGGCAGGTGCTCAAGTCAGCTCAGCTCTTCTGATCTGGAATAAAATCATTCAGCATGTCTCAGGCTCATGGCAGAGCTCTCAGAGAACAGCAGCTAAGTGTGAGCCCCTTAGAGAACAGTAACATAGATCACCTGGCACCTAATAATTGTGGAATGTCTTTGTTGACATGATCAATGTCCAAAGACTACAGAATCTAAATAATTATATCTGTTTTCTGAGAAAGCTCCAGCTGGGCAGCAATTCCACTATCAGTATTTTATTGGCAAAGCTGCAGCAGCGCTTTATAATGCTCAGCCACAGATGACAAACTACATCCCAGTAGATATTTCATAGTAAACTGCTCGAGTCATTCTCCACCCCCCAGCTTTTCTTGTTTGCCAGCTACCTACAAGCAGAGTACAGGATTTTTTTCCTTAGCAGTTTGCGAAGATTTCCATGCAGAGTCTTTGATCTTTGGATTGCTGCACATATTTGAAATTCAACATTTGATCTGCATCAATTGCTGACAGGGGAATTTCAGCCACAGGACTAAAAATGCAACTCTCAGGATCAGATTTATGGTGCAAATATTGAAATATACATTCAAGAAACAGAACTAACTTCGGAAATTCATGGCATAAAAGTCCCTAGGTTTATTCCACAGACTCAGTTACCATCAACATATGTGGGAGAATTCATTCCAGTTCTCATCTTTTTATTCATTAGCTTACTGCTCCACCTAGTATCTTCCTGGTTTTGAAATGAAAGAAATGGAAAACCTTGACAAATTTTCTTAGGATTTAAGACTTCGCGCCTGCATGGTGTGTTCTCTTTTCTTAAAAACCCCCTCTTCTCTGCACTGATGAGTCTCCCTTCAGGCCATCATCTCCCAAAGAAGCACCAGGCATGCTGGTCTGATGCTCAGGATTGTCCTGTCCAGGTGGTGACTCCAGCAGAGAGGACACATACACTGCACCAGCCCTGTCCCCTCTGGTCACTCACCGGACAGCAGTCCCTGCTCTGTCAGGCTCTGCACCTTTCAGCAAAACTCAATTTACACCCACACACTTCCCCTATGCCTTCCTTGAGACATTATTAAAAACCTTCATTCCCTGATGATTCACCAACACCTGGGAGCAAGTTCTGCTTTTTGTTCCTCTCCGACTCCAATCTTTGCTTCCCCTTAGCAACCGAGTGGCAAAGCCTTCAAGAGTTGAAAGAAACAGGAATGAGCGTGTAAGTGTATTCTCGCTTCCTTGGAGTGCATGAAAGGCTAATTATAGAAATTAAATGCTAATTTCTTCGAGATTAATGTAGGCAAGTAAAAGGCTTTTGCATTATTTGCATAAGAGGCTAGTTTAAAATTTTTTGTCCTTTTGCTCCTCACCTGTAATTTCTACCCTCCATCCCCATGCTGGGGTTGCATTGGGTCGGGTTTTTAATTGGTGCTCATTAGCCAAGCTCTGGATGCTCCTCTCTGGCCATCCCTGTGCCCACAGGCGAGGCTGCCTGCATCTCTGTGGTGGCAGAGGAAAGCACACCCTGCTCCCAGCAACAGCAGCACCTGGAGCTTTGCTGTCACCAGCGGCTTTCCCGACACCCTGGGGGGAGCTGTAAAGGGGAACAAAATACATGCAACAGAAACATTTTTGTAGTGCAGCTCCTTTGTCTGCCAATAAGACACAAAAACGCGAACATTTTCATTCCCAAAATTTGTATTGCTTTGTGGTTTTTAATTGGCACAGACTTCTGCAATTTATGGTGTTCGACCATGCTCGGCATGCTCCAGTTCAACTATCCCATAGACTGTCCTTTAAAGCACAGCACTGCAGTGCTTTAAATGCTTCTATGAACTGAGGGGCTAATATAGATTTATACACAGCCTGGTCCAGTGGAAAGTGTCCCTGCCCAAGACAGAGGGCTTGGAACTAGGTGGTCTTTCAGGTCCCTTTCAACCTAAACCATTCCATCATTCTATGATACATATTTATCTGGTTTGCTCTCTAAAACCATGGGGTGTCTTAATCACACTCTGAATACACGTAAGTGAAAATAACTTACATTATAAGAAAAATATAATTAAAAAGTTATTGTTTCCCTTTGATTCTCCAAGCCAGCTTTTGGCAGAACAGCATTTCATTGCAAGCTGCCATCCAACCACACTGACCAAGGCTCTCTGGCTGGGGTGGTGACTCTACCAAACACAGCAAACCTTCCTCACAGCACAAGCCCTCTCTTTAACAGTAATAGAGATGCCCCAAACACATCAAGGCCTCACTCCATCACATTCAAATGGGAAAACAAGAAGTGGGCTGAATGTGCAATGTATGCTGTGCTGTTTCTGAAGCACCCCAGTTTTTGATGTGCCAAGCAGAAAGGTCAGAATTAAGTTTATGTTGATGGTTCTTGTAAGAGCTGCACAACTGCTCCCACGAACTTCATCAGAGAAAGAATAACAAAACTGCCCCTATTCCAGAGCTATAATAAGGCGAGGAAAGAGAAGGAATTAATTTGATATACCTATGTGCACATATTAATTAAAGATAACAAGAGTAATTATACACTTGGGGAAGGCAAAGACAGGTCCTCAGAACATCAAGAGGTCTATAAAAATTCTGGTGAAAGGCACCAAAACCTAAATAAAAAGGGGTGCAATTATTCCCCACCACCCACCTCTGCTGAGAGTGGGAAGGGACAAGAATCGCAGCAAGAGAAGGTAAATGCCACAGATGGGTAATAGGGACAACAATTGAAAGACACTCTGTAAGATCTCTGCAACAGAGAACAGCTGAACTGAGAGCATCCAGCTAAAGGATTTACTCACAGGACTCAGACAAAATTAAAGGGCATTTCGCACCTCTCCCTCAGTGGTGGTAAAGGAACAGACAACTCTTCAAAAATAATTGGAAAGGGTTAAGGTGAGCAAAAAACTGAAATGAGGTTTTAGCAGGCTGATGGTGTTTTCATTTCACCTCTTTTAAGATCAGGACACGAAAACAGAGAGAATCTTCTACATTCCCCACCTTGTTAAAAAGCTCAATTCCTCTTCCCTGCAATATTTCTGCTGCAAGAATTGTGTTTGGATTAGACAACAGAACAGGAAAATAGCATTAGCAGTAAGAAGACTGCATGCAAACATCATTTGCCTGCAGAATAAATGCATGAAACTAAGTAGACCCTAGCTGATAAACAACACAGGAAAAATGGGTTTGTTGAGCTTATATCCTACATGTGCCTTTCTACATTAATTGTCCAGGAACTGCAGCTGACTCCACAGGGATGGTGCAGAAGCTGACATCATTAAGAAAGGAGAAAGAGGAGGCTTATAAGAAGACATCCTTTGAGCAGCAGGTACAGAAACCTTCCAGCAGTAATTTTAAACTCATCCAGATGCCTGTATTGGGTAGTTAACACATTAACAACACACGCTGGCGTAAAAGTAGAACCTCCTCATTGGATGCACACACCACACAGCTGCTCAAAACATTTCAGAGAGCACAGAGAGGTGACACAGCTCAAAAAAGAGTCTCAGGGACTCCTCTTGTTGCAGAACAGACATTGTAGTACAGAAGATTTTAGGCACAATGCCTTGAGCAATTTAAGCTCTCGCTAAAATGTACTTCCACTCTTGCACACTTCCACCTCTGGCATGAGCAAAAGGTACTCAACACTTGGGGTATGAACCTGGGATGTCACTGGGCTCTAATCAAATTTCATAATTTAAATTGCATTAATTCTTGGTTAAATTCTCGAGTCCATATACAAGGATTTCATATATATATATATATATATATAAATATATATCTGATACTGTCCCACATGATGTCCTTGTCTCCAAATTGGAGAGACATGGATCTGATGGATGGACTACTTGGTGGATAAAGAGCTGGCTGGGACTCTCTGGTGTCCCCAGCATGAGAAGGACATGGAACTGTTGGAGCAAATCCAGAGGAGGCAACGAAGTTGATAAGATGTTTGGAGCAACTCCTCTACAAAGGCTCTCCCTGAGAAAGTTGGGCCTGTTTAGCCTGGAGAAAAGAAGGTTTTGTGGAGACCTCACAGAACCTTCCAGTATCTGAGGGGGCTACAGAGAGGGACTCTTTGTCAGGAACTGTAGTGACAGGACAAGGAGTAATGGGTACAAATTGAAAGAGGTGAAATTTAGGTTAGATATTAGGAATAGATTTTTTTCTGTGAGGGTGGTGAGGCACTGGCACAGGTTGCCCAGAGAAGCTGTGGATGCCTCAACCTTGTCAGTGCTCAAAGTCAGGTTGGATGAGGCTCTGAACACCCTGGTCTGGTGGGAAGTGTCCACCAGTCCCATCCAGTTGGGACTAGATGGTCCTTAAGGTCCATTCTCACCCTTTAACATTCTGTGATTCCCTGTCTCTCTCTTTCTCGCTTTTTCTCTGCCATTTAAATCTAGCTGAAATACCAGAATACAGTTTATAAATAACAGTTAATATAGTTTATAAATTACAGTTTAGTTGGAGGATATCCTAAGTCAAACCTCCCTTCCCGAAAACCTCACAGAGAAAGTCTAAATCCAGTATGAATAACTGATAACTCCAGCAACAAAAAGGCATCAGTACACATTTCTGCTTTTATTTAATCTTCAGTTAGTAACCATGAGAGTTTCATTGCAGTCTTTAGATTATACTAACAACAGCAGGGAAAAAAAAAAAAAATCCACTGGTGAAGTGTCCTTGGTGGAACAGGTAGAAGTCAGCTGGAGGATTGTGAATAATCTCTTGATCAAGAGGGTCTTGGACTAAACCAGCACACCACTAATGATTCCAACACATTCCAACACTATTTCAAAACAAAGGGCAGAATACCACACTGATGTCTGGTTGCTGAGAGATTACAAAAGACAGAGCTCTGGAAAGGGTTTTTGCCAGATTACTGAGTAGCTCTGCTTTAGATAGTAACTCAGAATCCTTTTTGGCAGCAATTATATGGCATAACGTACAGATGAGATGTGGCACACATTCCACCATATGGGCTAGAAAAAAGCAGATGTCTGGGGAATATCTTCAACTAAAAATATTGTGTCTTATCTGGCTAAGAGAATTGTAAATATTTTAAATGATACTCAGAATATTTAATTGCACTCTTTGAAATACTGGAATTTACATGCAAAATAAACTGACAATTAGATACAACACCTTGAAAATTTACTTTTCCGTGCTTGCATTACAATAAGGATATGTTCAACGTGTAAAAAAAAAAATAAAATAAAAAAGCAGAGATCTTCTGGAGAATCTTCCAGTAAGAACAGTGATGAAGGGAAATTCTAACTTCACCCAGGACAGATTTTGGTTGCCTTCTGGAAGACAGTAAGAAGGAACTGATGAACCAAGAGACCTCTTCCGAGTCTTCACAAAGGTCTGAGCTAAAGTTAGTTTCTCTTGGAAGCCACTTGCAGAGTCTTTGAGACACCATGGCTTAACCAACATCACCCATGAGCTAATTCAGGAGACAAGAAAGATTGTTATGGAGGATACCAGAGTGAGTCACACTAGAAACTAAAAACCTCTTTCTACGTGAGAGTACCTCTCAGAATCTGATTTCTTCCACTCGAGTGCCTGAGGACACAAGGCTCAGTTGTACATTATCCAATTCTAAATTTTTCACATGTCAAGTGGTATTTGTGCAAACAATAGAATTTGAACTCTCAGTCATTATTTGCTCAGGCAATGATCTGATTTGTATGTGAAAGCCAACATTTGCAGGTAATGGCATAGGGCCAAAGACAGTTGTAGACTTCAATTAATCAAAAACACTTGTAAATATTTTTATTATTTCAAAACTAAGTTTGTTGAGAGGGAAATTAAATGCCTTTGCATTATATCTGAGGAGCAAGAGAAAAGCCACAGGTGCAGCTTTCTGTGTGAATAGACGCACTCCTGATTAATCAAAGCACCCTGGATGGTATCAAAGCATCCACATCCCCGCCACACCCCAGTGTGAGTTATGGATGCAGCAAGAAAATTCCCAGCAATGGGGAGGTAACCAATCCCCACAAACCCTTAGTATGTGCAGTCAGTAGTTTGTAAATCCACTTTCTCACCCCAAACTCATATGTCTATGGCTCAAGTGGGCTCAGGGAAAAAGTTTGGCAGAGGGACCTTTTGAAACAGCTACTGCCCTCTTAAATTTTGGGTTCTTTTACAACTGGAAGAAGCCAGATGGAGAGCAGCCTGCATGGTGTTATTTTAGCCACACAATTTTGTCCATGTGGAGCTCCCTGCTGAAGAGCTCAAGGTTGAGTATCTTGTACCTGGCTTGGATATATCCAGGATGAGAAGAGCCCTTCCAGTCTCACTTCACCTCTCTTCAAAGCAGGCTCCTCATCAGGGAACGCCAGCTACGACCTTCACCTTTTTGAATGTAGAAGTTTCAGACAGGTGAAGCTAGTGCTGCTTCAACATGTTATGAAAGCAAGCTATAAAATGAAAATAGAAATGTATTGGCTGAAAGAATTTAACATCTCAGGACTGAAGTTTGAGACGTACTGTCACAAAAATGCAGCAGCAGTGAAAAATATTGAATTAGTAGCACAACTTCAGGACAGTAAGAAACAGGATTTGGTATGAAACTTCTCCTCTCTTAAGAGGGAGAGATGCCCGCATTAGCTGTGCTTTCTGTCCACCTAGAATTCCTCTGGTTTGTTTGATTTAGGAAACAGTGACAAATTTGGCTTTGGATGATAAGATGGTATTTACACTTTCTTGAACTCTACAGGTTCAGCTGGTTGAGCCTTAACTGAGGACTTTGTGAACAATTTGCTTCCTCTCTTCCTCACCCCCAGACAAAAGCATTTACCCCACTGGGCAAACATCCAAAGTTTGGGGAAAAGAACATTTTTATTCCTAAAGCTTTATGGAAAGGTGTGCAGATCACCACTAGAAAAGGTGAAGAGGAAGGCACAGGAAAGCCATTTTAATCCTTACCACTTTGTCCTCTCTCCCATGATAATGGAACTGGGTGGACACTCATATTTTCTTCACCAAAACACACAGAAAGAAGGCCTCAGCATTCGGAGATGGCCCCACAATTTCATATTAAAATTCAGAGCAAGATGTCAGGACTTTTAAACAAAGAGGGGCAAGATACAGAAATTGCAAATAACAGTTTTGGCTCAAAACCAAGCTTTTCCATCAAGTTTAATTGAATAGGAACAAACAAACAAAGAAAGCACTTGGAGAACAAAAGCATAAGACAGAAACTGGAGAAAACTAAAAGAAATATTTAATCTATCCCAGAAAAATCTGAACTACAAATTAAATAGATTCCAAAATTCTTAGAAATCTTAAGCAGGAAAGTGAAATCGATGTGATTTCATAAATGGTTCTTGTCTTCATTAAATAATTTATTACTTGACAACTCTGCTATTAAAAAAATTGTCTGCTACAGAAGTTTTTCAGCTACTAAGACTGGAACTCTCCACACCTGTCTTACACACTAATTTCACTGTGTACAACACCAAATTCAAAAGATACCTCAGACCTTTTTGTATTGTGTGGTGTAACAAGCAATGTCATCCTGTACAGTAAAAGAGGGAATTTAATCTCTTCTGAGTTCCACTGCAGGTCACTGGGTCGTTACTGTTTTCAGGACAGTAAATTAATACCGTTTAAAGCCATTGTGTACAAAGTCCATGAAAAGCAATCTGCTGCCTATGCCATTTCTTACTGTATTAAAAAGCCTCAAAAGCTAACTGAATGAAAGACCAATTCAGACTGAAGAAAAGGAAGTAGATCAAGTTGTTTGCTTAGCCCTGAGTTTTCAGTGCCCTTGGTACTTCATGGCACATGAAGAAAATGTGATCTTGGAGCATCACTGGTGCTGGCCTTCCTTACCCCTAGGAAGATGAGTTTTAACATCCATAACTTCTCAGCCAGAATAAAGAATATTTCTTCTGAGAAAAACCATGTTCATATCTTTCTGGTTTACCCAAAACTTTCAGCTTTAATTTTTTGAGGTAAACTAAGAGGTCCACATTGACTCATCAGTTTCATAGTAACTTCAGATTTATTTTTTTTTTCAAATAAATAAGTTCATCAACTCTCTTGGAAATGGATTAAGCAGACCTTGAATGAATTGCTAACACTTCTTAAGAAACTCTTTACCATTGGTAAGAAGCCAAACACTCAGTCAGAAGCACCTTTACCTAGACCACTTTTTCCACTGAACAAGAAGTGATACACACCATTAGCTTTCATTTCAACTATTCTGCAATAGGAAACCTTCATTTAAAATCCACCTGCTCAGGAAGCACTGAACAGAACCACAGCTCTACATATGAATAAAAAAGGAATGATTGAAAATAATAAAGCTGAAGGATGGATTATACTATTCCGAGAGCATCCTGTCCCACTATTCTGCTCCATGTCACCTACACAGCATTAGTGTGCTGGCCATCAATGAAGTGAAAAATCACTACAGGTCTGTCTGCCATGAGGAATCCTTTTGTAAACACAGACCTGGCTTCTATTCCTTGCATGCTGGGGCATAGAATTAGACCAAAATTAGACCATAGAATTAGACCAAAATCTTCACCCAGAATTGAGACACTGCAGGTCTTTTTGAGGCTGGCAGCCAGCTTGTCCTTCTGCACTGCAAGGAGACATTTTTCAGATGCAGAACGGTTCATGTGTGTGTGAGTGCTTTAAGTACAGCTGAAACTTGAGGGTATTCAGAGCCAAAGCAATGGCTTTATTTGCAGGTGAACTGCTACCCTGGCATCTGTGGAGATCTGATTGATGGAGTACAGTACACACAGGCAGCCACCTTCTGCTGGCTCCAAGTTCTGCATTACTGGCACCACTTTCCCATGCCTGACAAATTCCAGATGTAGCCATGAAGGATGTGGCCACTGGGCTGGAGGGAAAGGAAGAGGCTTTGGTCACTTTACCATCAAGTCATCTGCCTTCAACAGGGAGCTTTGTTTCAAAATTCCTGATGGGAATCAGGGCAAGGAAAGTTCTGACTCCTTACCCATTCCTAAATCACCACATCCCTTAGGCAAAGTGTACAAAGTCTTGCCCTTCCCATCCATCGGCTGTAAAAGCTGCATTACACCACCACAGCCACCACTTCCCCAGTGCTTTGCACCAACTGCATCCCACAAAACAATGTCCATTTTGTCCCAGCTCTTGTCCCAGCACAGCAAAGATTAACAGGATGGAGGGAAGGGCTGAGGAGCTCTGCTTTTCCCATGGTCATCCAGCTTTATCCTGCAGTTCTCATTGCAGCAGCAAAAGCATCAAGAGCTTCAATCACTACATCTCAAAACACACAAGGTAGTACTCTCCCTGCTTCCAGACAGTAGATTAGTGCAGCCTGGCTGCTAAACATGATTAATAACTCTGCAAAGGCCTTTGTACTGTATGCAGTGTTTGCCAAAAATGGCAGAAATCAGAAGAGAGAAGGGTGTACTGCAATGACAGTTATTTCAGAACCAAATGACTGTTTTTTGTGATTAAAGAACAAACTCAATTACATGAAGAAAACTCAGTGACATAAGCTCTCCTCTAGTTCCCTCCTCCCCAGACCCCATCACCCCTCCTTCTTTAAAGTGCTGCTTGGCATTCTGAGATTAATTTCAGGGTTTTAAAATAAACACTTCCAAAAATAGTAAGAGGAAATGGTAATCTTGCAAAGTGGAGTTTGTTAGCTTATTTTCCAGAAACCAAAAGCCCTGCCTGCTTGAAACCCTTATTGCTCTGCACAGCAGGACACAAGAAGATAAATGACTTTCTGTATCAGCAAAGACCAAAAGCTGCTGTTCTGGTGCAGAGGCTCAGGATCCAGGGTGTGTGAAAAGCAAGAGAACAACATAGGGCTGGGGGGCCTGGGGCAAACCCCAACACAGAAAGCAATTTCTAGTCTGTCAGACCCCAGATCTGCTTGATGAACAGCTTGGCTACTGCAAGCCCAAGCTGTTCCACAGAGCCATAGATGTTCCAGTCAGCAGCAGCACCAACCTCACCAGAAACATGCCCAAGAAACTTTTCATTTCAGTCTGTGAACACCACTTACACAGCTGAATTCCCTCCGCAGTCACATCCACATCTTCATTCCCGACCACTTTGGACCATACCAAATCTGCCCCTCCCTGTAATCACACTCAGTCACACTCAGTAGGAGTTCATTATGCCTAAAGTGGGAAAAGGGCTGTGATGCCAGTCACTCCCTCCTCCAGCATAGCCAGCGAGAAGGCAGCAATCACTGCTACAAATGAGACAGGTGGCACTGAAAAATGCATGGTGACACTCCCTGGGAGAAGTGCAGCCTCCCAGCTCCTGCAGTCAGCTGCCAAGGCCACTATCCAGCACGCAGTTCCTTCCGTCAGAATAACAGGAGTCAAACACAAACACGCAAAAAGGCAAGGTTTTCTTCAGCTTGCAATTTCCAAATTGTCATGTTTCTGCCTTACTCAGTACACACAGAGCAGAGCTCAGATAATCTGGGATGTTACTTGATAAGAATCAGAGTTTTTGGGATGGGGGTTTATGTTTCTGTCTGAAGTCCAAAGAAGTGTACAATTAGTTCTTTGTCACATTCTGAGGCAGCAGAGAGGATCTGTTCTGCCAATGGAGCATCCCCATCTACTGTTGGAGAGTGGAAAGGGAGCAGCACATCCCCCAGAAGGAAGCAGGAGAGGGATCTGCCACCCAGCAGGATTGTCAGGAGCCTCTGTCCACAGGCTGAGAGCAACTGGGACTTGGAGAAAACCCTTTTCTTAGAGAGAAACTTGGGTTCCCACTCTGCTGTGGCCTTCACTGGAGCTCTAGGCCAGTGTCTATTATGAAAACAAGTTTCTAAATTCTATATTTTTTAAAAACCAAGATTTTTGGAGCAAACTTATATGTGAGCCAAGAAAAAGCATTGCTTTCCTAATCTTGCAAAGAGTCTGAAATGATGGCCTAAGGAAGTTTGAAGTCTCTGGGTGGGATAGCTGATGGGGACAGTTTAGATGCTAAAATACATTTAAATCTTTCAGTGCTGGTGATGACATGAAACATGCAATAGCAAATAAATCTTAAACAATTTTTTTATAATATTCATCAATATTCAGACATTTTTACAATAAAAAAAAAAACTCTCCTGTTACTTAAGTTCCAAAGGGATGCCAAAACGTATCTAAATGGAGATAAAGGGTTTTAACCTTTTCACAGTTCTGAATTTTACTGAACTCACACTCCTGTCTTTGGTCATCTTCTAACTGACAAAGAGAACACAACAAATGATCATCCTCAGTGCTGCATAGGAAGGCAAAGATTTAGTTAGGGACAAATGCAAAACTGAAATTAAGACACTAATAAACCTGCCTGTCAGAGAAGATGTGGAATGATTCCAGACTAAAAACTTCAACACAGCTTTCTAATTACAGATTATTCTTCATCATAGCAGCATGATAAAAACAATCTTGATAAAGTTACCTATTCATCAGCTAACTGTCATTTCACCATAATCATCATAATCCTGCTTTTACATAGAAGGCAGGAGCTCAATATCTAGCACTGGTGCAGAAACAAACAGCTCCAGAAACTCGAGGGATGGATTCTGAGAACATAAGATATTCATCAGTTTTCTATGGCCCTTTGTTATCTGTGTGTGATGTAGAACTGGGCTAAAAATTAATGAGACAAGACTTCTCCCACGCTGCAGAAGTTAAGCACCCACTTTAAACAGCATCCAAAGAAGAAAGAGAATTGCATGCACACTTGACAAACTTGCTAACTTCAAGGTTTGAATGCTGAGGGATGACTGAAAGCAGCCCCAGAAGAAGCCATATTATCATGATTGATTTAATTGGGAAAATAATGGTTTAATCTTTAAAGTGATCTGCTGTGATTCTGAGGCTTCAGGAGCTGTGCATGTGTACACAGCCACAGCTTGCAAAGGCATGAGACGGAGAAACCCAAGCACTGTTTTTAATTCATAGACAGCATTTAACTTGTACCATACCCATTTTGGAGATCCATGTTTGGATAAACATTTTCTTTCTCTTCTGACTTACTGTGCACTCCTGTCACAAGACAAAAAAAAAAAAAAAAGAAAAAAAAAATCTACATAAAGCTATCCCAAGGTCAGAGGATGACAAAGACACGTGGGTCAGATTTTTCACTCAATGCTCCCATTTCTCAAGGATGGAGGGTTTAACCATCTTCCTCCAAGTTTGTCACTCCTATAGTAAACCACAAACCAGCTGGGATCTCTCTTCCTTTTGTAAAATGGGAAATAGTAACCTATTAGCAGGGGGTTGGAACTGGATGATTTTAATGTTCCCTCAGGGAACACAAAATAGATTCTCTGCAGGTGTCTGTCCTGCTGCACACCTTAAACAGAGTCTCTCCTTAAAGACATTGCTAGATGACCCTGTAGTGGAGAGGATTTGCATGAAAGGAAGGATTCAGCATCAGAAAGGTTTTGATTCCTCAAAAGCTTACACAGGGACAGTCCCAGTGAAATTAATTTGTAAAATTAAACACATTCATAAATGCTCACAGAATTTAGGCCTGAGGGACAGCAGGCACTCACACAGCCTGGGAAAAGCATATCCAGGAAAGGGATATCCCACTTTTGAATCAGAATAGGTTTCAGTAAACTCAAAAACTCCAAATAAACATTCTCACAAGACCATATCTATTTACTGCTGGAAGGATATAAAAGGCTCAAAATAGAATTGAAAATTATTATTATATCCCCGTGCTGTAAAAGCGATTGTTGAGGGCATCCAAGAAGATGAGAAAATATTAAGTTTTATTAAACCCTGAGGAAAGACAGGAGACCAGAAAAGGCCAGAACAATTGCACAAGATCAATGACAATTTCCTAGAAATACAGGGGCTGGAAATCCAAATGAGTGAGTGTTGGGCTAAAATAATTTAACAATTTCTCTCCACTCTCAAATAACAAGGGGCAGTGGGATAATGTTCAAGGTTTCCCAAAAAATGAAACATTTTTTCTTCTTTTCTTTTGGAAAACAAAAAAATCCAACTTTTTGCTAAGTGGAGAAAATGGGACTTTGCTATTGAAGTGGCAAACCTCCAGCAGTGGTAAATTTAAAAAATAACAGAGACGGCGAAGCCTCAGAAATTTTTCACTCAGAAAAAGAAAGGAAAGAGAGAGGACCCTGAACCTTTAGTGGACTATATATACATTTAGAGAGAGAGGGTCAGCAAGTGGCAACCATCTAGGCTGCAGCAAGGGGACTGCAAACTCACAGAGGCTTTCTCAGAGTGTTCAGTGTGGCTTTGACAAGCAGATAATTCCACTTTAGCAAGAGCCAGGCCATGGTGAAAGCAGGGAGCAGAGAGAAGGGCTCCAGGCATAAGGCTGCGTCCAGGGGTGCTATGAAAAATATCATTAAAACCAGACAGCAGATGCTTCCAGCACCGTGGGAGATGCCTTATGCAGCACAAAAGTCTCAGCAAGGAGGAGTTGCTATAAATGCCACACAAAACAAAGCCCTGAGCTCTCCAATATTCCCCAGCATCAGGTGCCTCTGCGGTGTGAGAGCACACGACTGGCAAAGCAGAAAGGAGACTTTGTTCTTTGCAGAAAACTACCTCGCAGGCCATTTAAAACACAAGATCTCGGCAAAGAGCTGGGAGCAGCTGGGATGCAATTACCTGCAGCGAACTGCAGGAAGCTGCAGGCAGACAGGTGAGGAACTCCTGACGGCAGCGATTTGGCAGCTTGTTGAACCCGGGGTGTGACTGCGATATCTCCGCGTATTCATCCAAACCGCAAACACTTCCCGCATCTGAGCAGCTTTGCTAATGAATAATGAATTAATTCTCATCTCATCCTGAGTATTCTTAGGGGAATTCTTAATAAATGTGTAATTTATTAGGCACACACTGCATTGCTTGATGAGAAGCTCAGTCTTTTAAGGGCTAAAACGGTGGTCCTACTCTCCCTTAAGCCTGATTCTGATTGAGAATCTAATCTACATGTGAATTATAGTCTGGGGCACAGACAACAGAATTCCTTTTGTTTCAGCAGCAGGCTTATTTGATAAAATCTATCACTTTGATGAAAGCAGTTCCCTTGTGGATGAGGATAGCTGTGTTAGGTAGTGCTCCACCATCACCTGAGAGGTGCAGAAGAACAGTCTGGGCAATTAGAAGTGTGGAGATGTCAGCATTAATTAAGTCACCATCAATAGCAATTGTCATTCTCATCTAACTTGAACTGGGCTTCTCCCCTAAAAAACAGAGCTACTGCTACAGAAGGTTCATATAGGAGAATAATGGCAAAAACAGAGCACCTTTATTCTGGAGTAGTGTGCTTTTAGGAACGAGAGAAAATTGGATCAAAACTAGAGGATTATTTTTTACATCATCCTGTCACTACCAACAGCAGGTACCAGCTGTTTCAACAGATTATGCAACATCTAGAGTCATAGATTAGCTACCTACGGCAAAAAAAATTGCTGTTTGATATGTAAACAAGTTCTATTCTATTTTTTTTTTTTACCTGTCTGCTGTAATTCTGGTGGTCTCTACCGATGATATAGCTGTCCTGCATGACTCAGAAAAGATTAAAAAATTATCTTGTCTGCATCCAGGGGTATGTGGAGTTTGATATATTAGGTGCATTGTGAAATATAACTATTGTTCTCAATAACTACAGCATTGTGTCAAACATGATTTCTCTGTAGGTAATGAAAGCCTTGAAAACCAACAGCTACAGCAGCAGAGCAAGATTGGTTTTCTAAATTACCAGAAAGAGAAGGGGTTAGATTGTTATGGGTTCTGTGGGGTAATTCACCTTTAGGGAGCTCTGCTGGGCACATTAAATTTCACAAACCACGCAACTTGTGGCGTTACAAACATTAGTATTTATTGCTGCAAAAGCAGCAGCAATGCTCATATTTAATGCAGTGATAGTGACTGCTGTGACCTCTAACAATTTCCACCAGCATTAGTGGGAGTTGCAGCTTTTCTTCCCCACATCAAGATAGAACCAATACAAATTTTCTCTTTATTTTCATGGGGGAAAGCTTTTATCAGTTATGCTGTGGGCAATGGGGAATTTGGAACAAAACCTAGGTAGGTTCCCACTCATGGCATTTAAGCCACAATGTTATTTTGCCTGAAGCAACACCTGCTTCTTGCTCCTCCATCCAGCTCCTCACATTCCAGCTCAGTGTCCGTGGCAGGGAGGACACTGCTGGTGTAGCCTGATGGAAGAAGCCATCCTCAAAAGGGACAAGGGCTCCTGCCAGCCCCATTACTTCTTGATTTCAAGTGGTTTTCAGCAGAGTGAGATTACAATGCTCGGCAGCTCAGTTTCAGAATATTTGGTTTATTTAATGTGTTTTCGCTGATGCATCAAAACACAGGCACACTACCAACACATTTTCACCACAGCTGATGGATGGTTTTTTCTCTTGCTTGATCAGATCATCTTCCTTTTTTAAAAAGGCATCATTCTTCAATAGTGAAAGCACCACCCCAACAATCCTTTTTTTGTCTCTTGTATCCCTGTCTCTCTTTCGTTCTTTTCCAAGACTCTTAGTCATCTCCAATAAGATTTTTAGGAGCCTGTAGACATTGTTCCACAAAACTTTGATCAGTCCAGCTTGTTCTGCTCAGAGGTTTAAAAGCAAAATTTCACCTCACAGGTAAAATTCACCCTCCATTAAAAGACATGGTAACATCACCCCAAGGTTAGCATATATTCCTTAAATCCCTTGAGGATTATCACTTAATATCAGCTGGGGAGCTGACTCATTTCACCTACAAACCTGACCTCAGAACCAAACCATTTTTTAATTTCTTCCATTCAGAGATCTCCATGCTTGTTTTAACTCAGAGTTCACCCCAGGTGAAGCCCTTTCTCTGACCAAACCACAGCTCAGATTCTCAAGCACCCTGATGTCCCTTCTCTCCCTGCAGGCAGCCCCAGCAGCCTCCATCCCTGAGCCCCTGCAGGGTTGATATATTCACCTTTACAAGCCAATGTTGCCACTCATGCAGAGTTTTAAGGCACACACTGCAGAGAACACTGACTTTTCATGAGTGTTCACCTGCAAGGAACATCCTGAAACAGAGCTGCTTTTAGTGTTATCCTCCCTCATTTCCTCTCTAGATTCTGCTTACATGTTTTGAGATTTCCACTCACTAATTAAAATGTCTTGTAAAATAGAAACACCCCCCAGCTGCTTTTCATTAGCTCTGTTTCACAAGTTTATTATCTGTACCAACAAAAACAACTGACCGTGTGCTGTATTAATACTTGTACACAGGAACAACCTTTGGATAGATTTTTCCTAGCCCAACAATAAACACATGTGAATAGTGGGTCAGTTTGAAAATCTTTTTAAGAAGCATTTGACCAACAGAAGCATTTTCTTTGTATGGGAAATCCAAGCTATATTTTCATTGTACTCAGCAAAAAAACCCCATCAGGGATCAATTTTGTAGGGGAAAAAAAAAAAAGGAAAAGAAGAAAATTTCTCAAATTTGCAAGGGCTTAATAAGTTGCATGGTGGGGTAGAGTTTCTAGGCAAGTTCACATGGAGATTGCAAGCAGACAGGAACTGCTGAAGGAAAGGGATGTCCCTCGTTACACACCTCACATTTCCCTGGCCTCTGTTTCCCTGGGTTGGTTGAGATTCCCATCCTCTGTTCTGGTGTTTGCCACTGCTGTCTGACATGGTGATTTTGCATCTTTCCAACAATGCTATGGGAAGAGGGAAAATCTTCAGAGGAATTAATTTGGCCTCAAAGCTGTAGGAATATGGAATTAAAGGAGTTAGAGATGGTCTGACAACCAAATACATTTCCTTAACAAGCCAATTTCTAATTATTTTGCTTTTCCTGTATTAAGTAGAAGACTAGGGGGAAAAGACAATATAGGATGCAAAACAAGGTATTTCTGCACATGAGCATCCATCAAACTCAGGACTGCAGTGGGTGAAAAGAATCAGATCTGTTAGGAGCCATTCCCACCACATCTAGGAGCTGCACTGTCATTAAATGCACATTTCAGCAGATAATCATGGTGGTTTGTTTCCTTTTGGGCAGATATAAACAAATCAATGCAGTTTTTAGTGCACAGTACAGCACATTCATGTACTTGAGAATTTATACGCGGTAAATGGTGTAACATCAAAGTTTCATGAGTGTCAGGTTTGGGTTTTGCTTCATTTTTTTCCCTAGCAGTTTGAGAACACAGATATTATTTTATTTCATTGAATATTGATAAAAGGCAATCCTCATTTGGTCATATCTCCCGGAATATTTGAACGACTATGCTTTTCTTCCTCCAACAAGATCAGTTCAGTACTTGCTGAAGATGTAATGAGTTTGAGAAACTGGAACATTAGATGGGGTCTCTCAACTTAAAATTATCCAGTGCCTGTTGCTGTCTCCATAGGTGACAAGGTTTCTTGTGCTCTCTCTGCTACACGCTCTTCCATTCCTGCAGACGTGTCCTTTTCAACACTTTCCACTTGAAATTCTATTTCAGGATCTTCTCTAGCACTTTTTACATCCCTTTTCACTCCTGAAACGTCTACCATTATATCTCCCAGCTTTGCTGCAATGTAAGCAGCATCTTCTGATCCCTTTCTTGTAGACCATTCACACCCAGGCCTTTTTATCAACTTACTTGACTATTTTCTCCTGTAATTTTCATTTCACCCATATACTTTCCTGTTTTAATTGCTTCGTCTTGACTATAAATGTCCAGCTCTTCCTTTGGAAGACAAACATCTATATATTTTGCTTTCTACCTGCATTAATTTCAGCTGATGATCATTTAAATTCTACTCCTGAGTTGTCTAACTCAGTAGATCTTTGTACTTTGGGGATTTCTACATCCAGTGGTTTGACATTGTGCTCTTGAAGAGTCAGAGAACATGTAGGAAATCTTTTGGATAAACTGCCTTTTTTTGTCAATTTTTGAAGCACTTATTCCTGGTTTCAACAGCTCTGCTAAGAACAGAGTGAATTGTGAATTATGCAGTTTTGTCCTTCAGCACCAAGATGAAATATTTCTGTACATATGACTATATCTGAATTTGGAATATTCACTCTAATCCCTGTTCTCTTTGCAGGTAATGAAATATCTTCTCCCATCTCTGGCAAGCTGACACCAGAACTCTTCATATAATCTCCTCATTTTGGAACACCTCCTTTTCCATCTGTAATTGTGGTTGCTGCATAGGAAAGGTATTTTAAGGAATATTTATTCTGATCTGTATTTTGGCACAAGGGATGCCTACCTGAAGTTTTTCCAAGACTTCTTTCAATATCAGCAACACCTTTTGTTTTCCTTCAAGGATGCCCAGCCTAATGCAGGTATTCTGTATTTTGGCATTTAAAAACCTCTCTGGTGTGCCTTGGTCTCAACTTCGACAGCTTTTATCTCATATTCTCCTTTTAATTTGATTTTCTTCTCCTCAGGGTTCTCAACACCTCCCTCTCCTCCAGGATCTGACGTATCAAATTTAAGTTCTGATGTTGGAATTTGCACAGAAATGTCAGCAATTTCCAATGACATTTTTAGCTGCTCTTGCTCCACTTCTGGAGAGCAGAACTCAGGCTCTTTCCTTTTTCTTAGGGAGATTCCAGACTTTTGCAAATTTCAATTTCATCTTTCTTCCAGCCAAAAACAGATGATCATGATTCCTATTTCAGAGTTCCTCAGTTCAACGGAAGCATCTCTTTTGCTTTTTGAATGATATCTTCGTCAGCAAATCTTGGGGTTTTTTCTCCAGGAAGATTCAGATTCCAATGTCTCTTTCTGACAGCTTTCTCTTACAGTAAGAAATTCTAAATTTTTGGTTTAGGTTTAATGTATTTTAACTGTACATTCTGTGGCACCCACAGATATTTCAGGAAATGGTGTTTTCCCTCCTGGCTTCAGACTTCTTTGCTCCAAAGAGCCGTCTTCATTTAAAATTTCAAAATCTGTTGCAGATTCACATCAGCAAGAGACGACATTTTTGATTCAGATTTTGAAATGTTCATTTGATGTTTAGTGTTGCATTCCCTTTTGGTAATGCAGATTGCTGTTCAGTTTTGGAAGAACAAATATCAATGTAGGGCAAACCCAAACCAGAAATTCTAGATACAGTATTTTTAGAGGCTCTATCTCCCTTGCAGACAGGAAGAGTTTTAGATCCAGCACTTCTTGAAAGATTAGCAGGTGTTTCCTCTGCTTCTGCATGAGAATGATACTCTGATTGAAAAACTTCATTTCCCAACCTACCCTTAGGCATCTCAGAAGGAGATGTGAAAGGATGTTTCAGCAATCTAAACTATCCAGCATTTTCATTTTCCTCAGCAGAGCCATTATCTGATATGTGAGCAGGTTTCACGTCTTCTGGAACTTCCCCTAAAAATTCCTTCCTGAATTTTCATAGTCCCACAGACATCATTCCCATCCCAAATATCCCAAACTTAGTTTTGTCACTTGCTTTTGTCTTGTTTCCAGCGTGTCAGGAGATGTGTAATGCTGTTTTATCAGAGCCATTTCCAGACCTTCTACCTGTATGGATTCTCTTGCTGTGTGATCCATTACATCTGTGTGGATTCCACCTTCTCCTTTACTTTTGTTTCCTGTTCATTTCTGTTTCTTCTGGGGGAATTTTGATGACACCTGTGGTGTTTGGTTATCTGGTCTCTCTTTCAGATCAAGTATTTCTAAACTGAGTTTTGATATCCATGTTGTTACAGCTGCCACTTCTGGTGCAGTAAACTTTGATGTTGGTTCCTCCTCTCTGTTTTTATTGCTTTTTTTCCCACTTCTGGATGATTTTTTGCATGGGTGGGAATGCTGTTTTTCATTTCTTGTGAAAACGAAACTTTAACTTTGACAAAGTTTCCAAACTTAACAGGGCTTGGAGTGCTGGAGTGTTCACTTTTCCATGTGGTACTTCAAGGCTGATTGGAGAAGCAATCCCTGGGAGCTGGGAGCACTAATTCTGCAGCTGGAAAGAATGAAGAAAGTATTCCCTGGGAGGATTCTTGGGTTGGTTTGCTGCTGATTCTCTTGTTTTATTCTTCAGTGACAGCAGAGTTGTCTAGATCTGGAGCAACACAAAAGTGGATTTGAATGGCTCTGTGTGGTTTGTGGGGTTGGTTCATCTCACCATCCAGTGGGGCCGTTGGGTCTGCAATAGTGCAGCTGTCCAACGTGCTGCCAAAGAGGAAAAACTTTATAAACCAGATACTTTAATCAAAGAATCACTATATGCACCAGCAGATGAAATTACCCTAATCTGTATGCTTCAAAATCAAATTAAAAATTGATCAGAAACTGGAGTTTTTGTTAAAAAAACCCCAAACCTATAACCTCTTTAGTTTATTATTCTCTTTCCTTTGCTTACAAATTATATCCTTCTCTGTACACTTCTTACATTTGGGCTTTTGGCCTTCTAGAATGCAATACTGAACATGCATATGAAGGTAGAGAATTTAAATAGCCTATCTTATCTTTTAGAATGTAACTTTTAATTCCATTACCAGGCATCACCTTTCCTGCTAAAAGTTGCTCTGTTTCTTTTTTTTTTATTATTTTTGAGGGAGAGAATTGGAATGCTGCTGTTGTCATGTTTTCCCTACAATTTTGATTTAGATCCAATTAAATTGACAAGAGAAGCAATGGTTACACTGCACATATTTTCGACACAGATGAAAGTTAAACACAGATCACTGTCAGGCAAAGAATCTTTTCTCACTAGAAGAGGTTTCTTCTTGCCATGTACTGGCTGGCATGAACTAATAAGTTCACTTCAGCAGCTGGCTTCTTTTAACAGACAGAAACTTGAGCTGTGAGAGCCCCATGTGCAAATTTGTGTGTTTGCTCACACATTTATTATGGTTTGTTGATGATATCAAGGCTACAAATCATGTCTTTGCTTTACAAGGCTTTTGGTGTTTGATACTTACCTTTTCTTAGCTATGATAATCATGGAAAGAGAAAGTGATTTATGTAAATAAATGAGATTTATTTGTGTTGGAAGGGACTTTAATGTTCATTTCATTCCAACTGCCTGCCATGGGCAGGGACACCTTCCACTATCCCAAGTTGCCCCAAGCCCTGTCCAACCTGGCCTTGAACACTTCCAGGGATGGGGACATCATTGTCATTGTTAGCATTGTGTTGGACATGACAATTTCTCCATGCAGGTCAAGGCTTTTCATAGGCCTCCCTCATGTTCTTAGAATGATGCATTTATCTTATTTTAAATAAGGATGTGCATCTCTGCCATCACCTGACTCAATGAAAACGTGGGATAAAGGGGAAGTCAGCCCTGATGTAGCCCAGAATGAGCCCCACCTCAGGAGCTGCTAGCTGAAAAATAAGTCCTTTAACATTTCCACACTTGATAAATCTGTGGTGTAAAGTAGATAAACACATCAAAGTATTCAGTTTTATCAGAACATCCATCCCGTGTAGAGGTGTGAAGGGGAGATATAACATAGGTCAAGTTTAGTAAGAGATTATTTCATACAATTCTGAGCCATTAAGAACAGAATATGACAACTCTGAGTGCACAGCCTGTAAAAGATCCACAGGAATTTCACAGTCTGTGTGCAAGGAATGATGCACTGACAGTTAATGCTGTAGTGTGTAAAATTATCGTTCATTAAAAAAAAAAACAGAAAGAAACTGCTGGGAGGAATTAATTCCATACACTGCTTGTTGAACAGAGCTCTTGGAATGGAAATGAGAAAACAAATGTATCAATCTCTGCTCAGTTCCTGACAGTCATCGTGGCATGTATTTTTAACTCTCACATTAGGAGTCCTCAGAAAAGGGAAAGTGAGAGAGATCTTCCATTTCAGTCCTTCTCCCAAGCAAGGCAGACCAGCAGATTCCAGCCAGCTTGGAATCTGGAATTTCAAAGGACTTGAATAGAATTTGTTTCTCACTGCATTGCCTTTTGAAGAGATATGCAGGTAACTCATGCTAAAGCACCTTCTCAAGCACAGCCCAATTTTTTGGCTAAGACAAGCACTAGGAGAGATCTGAAATGCTTAAATGGGTTTTGTACTCACATGTCTGATGTTCTGAATGAACCTAGATGATTCCCAGGTTTGACTGGGAAAACTGGTTAAAAGCAAGTCTTGCATGCTTGACTCAGAGCAAATCCTCAGGATTTGTTCATCAAGGATCTGGTTTCTCATCTTATTTTTCTTTGACAAGTTCTGCTCTGGCACTCATTTGCCATTAATTCTTTACTTCTGGTGGTCTACAATCTGATTGAGACTTTTTTTTTTTTACTGGTAGCACACTGTGCAACAAAGAATTAAGTCCATCAGTGATCTTTCTTTTTCTTCCTAAACGGAAAACCCCATATAAATTGCTGGGTTTTACCCCTCATGATATCCAAACCCTGTATTCTCTTCCTGATTTACAATAGTCAGATTCACACATCTGTGCCACAGGCTCTGAGCATTCACTTTTATGAAAGTTTAGGGCTGCAGCTAATAGAGACTTGCCTAAACTTGAAGTCTGAAATGAAGAAAGAAGTGACCTGACTTTCGTTTCCCTGTGGACCCTGGAGAGCAGATCAGCAGAGCCCAGCAAGGTGTGCACAGCAATGTGCACTGAGCAAGGCTGCAGATCGACCAGAGCACTGCAAAATGAATGTTTTCTCATTAGCTACTTTGCCGTTGCAAGCAACTTCCAGTCGGTCAGATGATTATTTCATTTATACAACTGACATGGGACTAATTATCAAACAGAATTCATCCAACCTGCAGAAAAGGCAATTGCTTATCCAGGAGCAATTCGAAAAGCTTTCTGAGCAACTCTGGAACCCCAAATATTACATAAATCTGGAAGACAAGCATGGACAGAAAGACTAACTAGAGCTATAGACTCTGAAGAGAATTGAAATATTAATTTAAAATAAAATGTATATTTGAATCTTGTTTCCTTTGCAAAGCAAGGAGCTTCCTCTGTTACATCTTTGTCACAGAAACTGCTTTCTCATAGTGTCCAACCTGTCTGATTATGTGAGAACTTCTCATGGTTGAGCTGAAGCCAAGCATCCCCACCAAAAGAAACAGAAATTAACCTGTAGCCCTCAAGGCACTTTTGTGCTCTTTGATGGAAACTTCCAGCTAGACTGGAAGTTTCAAGGTTTTTTTTTTTTAATTACAGAATTATAGAATGGTTTAGGGACCTTTAAGATCATCCCATGCCAATCCCTCACCATGGGCAGTGAACCTTCCACTAGACCAGGCTGCTCAGAGCTCCATCTAACCTGGTCTTGAACACTTCCAGGGATGGGGCAGATGGTTAGGGCTATAGATATGGCTTAATATTTATTTATTTATTTATTTATTTATTGTATATTTGGGTTATAGGATTGGTTTTATACCCATCTGGGGCTTTATTTCAGTCCCTGTTTACAAGAATTACTGTACAGACTTGCCCCAAACTCCCTCTTCCCCATCAAGAATTTAAAATAATTAGTTAATTACTGAAGCTCTATCATTTGCAATTATGGCAATCTCAGATCTTCTTCACTTTGACTACAAACATAAAGTGACCTTTGGGAAGCTAGGAATTTGCCCCACAGTATCTCATTCTTTTACACCCCACTTTCTGCAGAAATTTGTTTCAGAGGAGCCGTCCTACAATCTCCCAGGTTACATTTCTGCAAAAGTCAGCAGAACAAGTTAAAAAAAAAACCAAAAAAAACCTTGGCAACTCTTTCAGTTATAAATTGCATCTTTGCCAAGTGCTTCCCTGCTGCACAGAGCAGATTGTCGCTTCTCACTTCAGTTCCTTGTGCTTTGTCCCACAGCTTGATAAGCGTTTTTGCAAGTGTTACAAGATGGGATCTAATCCCTTCAGACAGACAGACACCTCTCTCACGTGCAGAGCAGGATGGGAGGTGGAGAGCTCTCCACACTGGGGACTGCCAGACCAAAAGCAGATGTGCAATGAAATCTGAGGTTTTGGATACCATGAGAAACCACAAGTGCTCTTAGACCCTTGCTCATCAAAAATCAAGGATCAGAGGGAGAAGACATTAAATTATCAAACCTCATGCTTCTTGCTGCTGCTACTATCATGGCATCCAAGAGTTTTCCATGCACTGAGAACTGGACAGTCAAACTGCTGTATTATTTATGTGGGTCCCTTGCCTCTTTATCCTTTATCCCTGGAAAAGTTTTAATGCCTTAAAAGGGTCCCTGATAGCAATAGCATTCAAGCAGAACAGCTTTAAATCAAAGGATTTGCAGCTTCTCCTGTGGTTATTATATCACTGCCCCAGCTGCTCTCTTCTTGAATTTGGTTCCATAGGCAAATCCAGGAATGCTTCAGTCCCTCACTCTTGTGCTCCTCTTTCAATCCTGTCTCAGAAAGCATCATCTCTGCACAGTCCCACTGAAATAGGATCATTTCCCAAAGAGGTCTCACCCTGAACATGCCTGCCCTCCATGCAAAATCTCACTTCTCTGTTATTGTCACTGCCAGGTGGATTTTTTCCTCCCCTACAGCAGAAGAGTGTTTTTTTTAGTTTCCTGCTTTAAACAGGTGAAGACAGAAGTGCCACCTTCTAATGTGCCCAGAGAAAAGTCCTGGGGTTTGCTTGGTGATTGGGAAGAGATTGGAACAAAAGAGTCATGGGGTTTTGAATTCTGAAAAGAAAAAATTGTTCATAAGCTTACGGAAATGTCACAGGATTTCATGGATTTGCACAATGACAGACCACCTAAGAATAGAAATACTTCAGTGCTTGTCTGTAGGGGCTCAGCCCATCCTGCTTTCTGCATTTTCCCCATCTCAGCTTCCTCACTGCTCAAGCTTCAGTGCCAGGGAAAACAGATGCTAACACCATGCACAAACTGACACTACAAAGTCAGGATCAGACCAACACTTCTCCAGGCTAAAAAGCTGTTCCCACTGCCACTTTCCAAGACATGGAGAATTTTGAATAGAGCCTAATGAGCATGTGTTTTAAAAGGCACCTTCTACTTCAATTTCTGAAAGCCCCCAGCATAGTGTGTCACTGGGACTGGTTTTGGCACTTTGTAAAAAAATAATTGTCATATTCTAGAGCTTCCAGTTCCTAACAAAGGAATCTACTGGCTCTCAATTAGATGATGAAATATGTCCAGAGAAGGGAACGGAGCTGAGGAAGGGTCTGGAGCACAAGTCTGACCAAGAGCAGCTGAGGGAGCTGGGGGTGTTTAGCCTGGAGAAAAGGAGGCTCAGGGCAGACCTTCTCACACTCTACCACTACCTGAAATGAACTTGCTGCAAGATGGGACTCTGCCTCTTCTCCCAGACAACAAGTGAAGGGACAAGAGGAAATGGCCTTAAGTTGTACCAGGGGAGGTTTAGATTGGATATTAGGAAAAATTTCTTCATTGACAGGGTGGTCAAGCACTGGAACAGACTGCCCAGGGAAGTGGTTGGATCACTGTCCCTGCAGGAGTTTAAAAATAATGTAGATGTGGTGATTGGAACATTGGTTACTGGTGGAAATGGTGGTGTTAGGTTGATTGTTGAACTTGATAACCTCAGAAGTCCTTTCTAGCTTTAATGTTTCTATGATTCTATAGAAAGGAAGGGAATGACAGAAATTCAAGTGCAAAAATTAGCATCTTCAGCACAGTTTAGCAAGATTTGACTATATTACTCAATGTATAAACTCCACCAGGCAGCAGCTCTCTAGCTCCAGCTCAGGATTCAGCTGCCTGCCTGTGCTCATTTACAGCTGTGCAAAACTGTAAACTGTGCAAAACTTCCCTGGAAAATTGTTGGCGAGCTCCCATGGTCTGCATGCTGATGGTGTGCAAAGAAAGGATAGGAGAGGAACACAGAAATCAGGTGGCTGTGATGATAGCAGGAACTCAAGCAAACAAAAAGTACCCATGCTAGATGATATAAACCCCTAGGGACCATACCAGGAGATAGAAATTGAGCAGGACTGGGGCTCTGCCAGTCCAGAAAGCAGTACATTCCCACCTCAGTGCAGACTGCCTGGCCAGCAGAGACTGCTCAGATCTGCACATCTCCCTGGCACACCAGGGCTATACTGCCTGTAGAGTAAACAGAGCCATTTCACAGCATAGACACAACCAGAGACATTTCTTGTGGTCAAGAGCAACGTTAATGAGTCAGGAGTGGCTACAGGAAACAGGTAAAAACAATTTCTAAAGGGAACAGAAGTCAAAAATTTTAGGACAGCAATGAAGACATATATTGTTTTATTTTCTGAGCCTAAAGAACTACTTTCTCCCCTGTAAGAACCTCAGGCACTATAAAACCCCTATTTTGCTCAATTGCAACCTGCTGCAGCACATAACTCTGCAGTGGTGTCATGTCCCATTTTAGGGATTGAGCTTCCCAAAAGCAAACAGCTTCTAATGACTCCAAACAGCTGCTAATGACTCCAGAGCTCTGCACTGCAGACCAGCAGGCTGTATGTACCCTGTGGTACCAAAATACCTGACAAGGTCTCACCAGCACACACCTGGACACTCTGTGTCTGGAGACACAGAGCTTTGGGCTCACCTGAGCAAGTCTGTCTGTGTTAGTAGTGAGCTCTCTTCTCTTTTCTATCTGAACCCTTTAAACACCTTATTACAAGATATCATCCAGGAAGTGTTGTCTGGGAGCTTTTTGTATTTGTGTGACATCGGTGATCTCAGATTTTGACAAAGGAAGATAACTGCCTATTGCAGTCACAGGGAGATTTAAAGTGTGACTCCACATAATAGGGGCAGCACAGAGAAGAAATTGTCCTTGCCACTAAGAAAGTACAATCTGCTCTTTTCTCTGAAGGATAAAGATTACTGTCCTCACCTGGGTGTTCTGGGCTGTATTAGAGAGTTGCCCAAGGTAACACAGGAAAACTGCCACAGAATCAAGAACAATTTAGGGTAATTTTTTTTTTCATTTCTTCTAAGGGAAGATTTAGACACTGGTTGCCAAAAATCAAAGGAAGACTCCCAAATTTACAGTTTCCTCTTAAATAAATAAATCCTTTGCTCAGTTGAAGGCTGTCATTTCAGAGCATGACCCCGCCTAAATAGAGATGATTTGAGCGAGAATAAGGTAGCAAAGCTGAAACTCACTCTTAAGGAGGAAAATGAAAACAGATAAAAATACCTTGTTGCTCCCCTGCCAACCCCCATCAAAAAATAAGGCTGAGGAAAAAAATTTTTAAAATCAAACTCTGCCTGAGCCATCCTTGACTGATTTTGTTTGAAGAATTTGGGGACAGGTAGAATAACAGAGGCTCCACCTCCTATTCCAGTTTTTTTGCTATACTTAGAGACAAAATTCTTATGCTAATTTAAACCTCCCTTGTTTTAATTTAAATTCATTATTACTGATTCTACCCACCATGTACTTGAACACATTATTCCCCCACTCTTTGAAGCCACTTACACACTTAACACAGTTGAGCACTGCTTTTCTTCTCCTTCAGTTTTCTGTGTTCAGGAGACCCCATTCTTTCCATCTTCCCATAAAAGAAGTTTATTTCCCATGTCCACTATGAGCACCACACTTCCAACCTAGACCATGTCTCCCTGGTCACATCCCTCTTGCATTGCAGTGTCCACCAGGCTTATAGGTTTTCCCTGCTTCCCACTGCTTTTCCTCCCTTGTATTCAGGTAGCTGAAGGGTCCTGATCTGAGCTTTTACCTCAGGCTCTGCTCGGCTGTTGCACCCACAGGACATCAGCAGCATGTTTTTCATGGCTGTGTTTCCCTCCACACCACACACCTCACTAGCCCTGACAATCCTTGTGTTCTTTAATGACCCCACCCAGGCACCTCTTGTGTACTGTGACTCCTCTACCTGTTAACTGAGAGAGTGACAAGCAAAATTAAATGACCCTTCAGTCCCTGTGCCAGCCCGGGGGGGTGACATCCCCAGGGAAGGAGATGTGAACATTTCAGACTCTGGGTTGGTGCTTTAGGTAAGAGCTGGGATTGATTTCCAAACGTTGGCACCCAGGGGCTGCTGCTGGCTCTCTCCAACTGTCAGCGCCTTGGCAGGATCCCTGCCTGGCTCTCGGTGCCAATCTGTCTTTAGACATCACTTGCTGTAAACCTGCAGATGGAGTTTTCCACAAGCAGAAGCTGGCTTGTCAAAAGCTTGACGGTGGGATCTGCTGGCCATGATCCAGCCACACTGTCCCTCCCTCTCAGCAGGATGCAGGCTGAGCAAACAGGCAGCTAAAGCCACACTCTTTGAGGGTCTGGGTAAACCCCTGCCATCCCTTGCTCCCTCTTCTGCAAGGGAGGAGATGTGCCATACATTTATTGGTGCCATAAGCAGCCACCAAGATGACACCTTAGTCCCCAGACTCATCCCAGCCTGTTGCTTCACCACACTAGCTACTGAAACTGAGTGTCCTGGTTTCAGCTGGGATGGAATTCAATTTCCTCCTACTGGCTGGAATTTGGATTTAGTATGGCAATAATGCTGACAGCACACTGATAATTTAGGGGTTGTTGAGCAGTGTTTACTCTGAGTCAAGGACTTCTCCTTTTCCCATGCTGTGACAGGGAAGAGATGAACTAGAAGCCAGGGTTGGACACAGCCAGGACAGCTGACCAGAACTGACCAAAGGGATATTCCAAACCCCAGAATATCATGTCCAGTGTGTAAACTGGGGACAGCTGGCCAGGAGGTGTTGGTTGGTGGTTGGAGACAGGCTGGGCATTGATCAGTGAGTGGTGAGCAGTTGCATTGTGCATAACTTGTCTGTCTTGGGTTTAATTTTTTTTATTTTTTTCATTACAACTATCATTATTATTATCATTCATTTTATTATATCTTATTGTGTTTCAATTATTTAACTCTTTTTACCTCAATCCATGAGTTTGGGTTGGTTTTTTTAAATTTTTTTCTCCTGATTCTCCTCCCCATCCCACCAGGGCAGGTGGCAGTGAGCAGTTGTGTGGTGTTTAGTTGCCAGTTGGGGTTAAACCACAACACCCAGGAAAGCTAAGGCATTGAAACCTATCCTGAAAACTGGCAGCAGGACAGGACAGAGCAGCTCATTTACCTCTGCACTCCCAGACTGCCTAATATTGAAGCCAAGCTTAGTCCAGACCAAGCTGAAAAAAGGATGGCTGAGGGATATATCAGTGTTCTTCCAGCCTGCAAGAAAATTACTTTAGAAAATGCTTACAAGCATTCCCTGAAGAGTTTCTTATCCATTTGACTTTTGAAAATAAGTCAGATATGTTTAAACTACTATATTGCAGCCAACAAATAAAAACACCTAATAAGTATCACTACAATAATAGCATTTTGGAACATTTATTATTACAGCATTTATATCTGTTCTTTCTAGTTACCAAATATAGACTCATTTCTAAATATTCAGGAGATAATTTGATGTTTCTGGATATGACACTGTGAACAATATTCTTCTCAAAGTGGTGGGAATACATTATGACTCACACATGACATCTGCCTTAAGCCTAGAGAGTTATTTCAACTAGACTATTTTATCAGGGGATTATTAATTTTGGAACCTAAATTAATGAGCATTAACCTGGGCGAATATCTAGAAAATATTAGGAATGCGTGGGAGGGGAGAAAAACCTACTTGATGACTCAGAGCAAAGTTTAAAATATCACTTAAGTGGGTATAATGAGTACAGTAATAATAATTTGAAAACTTGAGTCAGATAATGTCTGCGGTAAAATCTATTCAGGGTAGCAGCAGTGTCCCCATCACCACAACAGGCCTTGTGCCAAGTCACCAAAAGCAAGGAACAAAAATCCCTGTTTTCCATCTGCCCAAGTTTGTTATGATCTGAATGAAAGATTGTTGAATTTTAAGGATACCTAAGGTCTGAGTTTCAGAGCTTCAGTCTACCAAAACGATTTCTTAACAAATGAGCAGGATTCCATCCCTACTCATACCAAAATAATTTTATTTGACAGCATGAAGGGACCTAAAAGAGGACCTGGGGTTAAAAACAAAACATGCAGCTTGGCAGGTGGTAATAGGTAGCGAGAAATTTCCACCATCTTTACAGAATTTATGAAGTTCACCATCAGAGGTTGGTTGTGTCTCTCGCAGATGGGAACATGTCTAATTAGAAATGTTAAACTTTTCCATCTTATGCTTGGAATAGTGGAATGGCCACCCAGGGCTTGGAACATAGGCACCACCTGACAAGCTTTTAATGGGAACCCAGCAAGCCCTCAGTTGTTTATGAGCATGACTACTAAACAGAACTTCCCAACTGTATTTCTTGTCCTTTATGAAAAAATAATGAAGTTTTTCTCTGCGAGTATTTATAGCACTTCATGAATTTGGGATGAGTACTAGCAAATAGTTTAACAGCCAGTGAAACAATAGTAAATAAATGCATAAAAGACTTGGACTTCAACTTCTGGTGCAATGGTTTCTCTTCCTTTGGCTTGAATTAACAAAGGGCAACTCACATGTCAGGCCTTGAAATGCATGGTCCTTTACATGACACAATCTTTAACTTTTCAGTGTTTTGCCTGCTTTGATACTCACTGACTTATAAAACATTAGCAACCACTCTGGTCATCCCATCTGACCTTCTGCCAAATGCATTTGGCACCAGGAGCCCCAAAACTCAGAGGTGATGGGAGCACTAGTGCTTGGAGTATGAGAGCCTTAAGCAAGGGCATAATCTCAAGAAATTTCAGGTTTGTTCAGCCAAGTGAGAGCTGTGGTGATTCAAGCCTGGAAGAGAGAAAAGTGGTAGGGGAAGGAAAATTTCTGTCAGATGGAGAGGAATTTCAGAATGTCACTGGAGTTTTCTCCCATACAGAGCTGCAGAGAGGGACATGTCCTGAGGAATGAGCACTCACTCTTCTCCAAGCCTTCCTAGGCAGCCTTGGTTTGAATTCCCCCATGGAAGGAGGATAGCAGCCCTGGAATAAATAGTGTATGCGCCTGACGTGAACAGCCCCAGCCCAAAGCCTATCCAGATCTCCAGAAGATCATCACTCACAGGGCAAACACTGCATGAACACTCTGAGGGTTGAAATGCAGAGCTTCAGCTGCAGTGTGCAAGACACTGATTTAGACTCCAAGCCAGCCCATCTCAGGTAGGAGCAGATGCAGGTGGTGCTTGCTGTGCCCTGTCCTCCCAAGTGCCTCCTTTATTGGCACAGAAACAACCACAGCTTATTTGATTATTATAAACAAGATTTGTTTGCCATATCAGTAGCGAAGCCAAGCTTCTGCAGAGCCTTGTTTCATTTATGAGAAAATATTGGTTTGATTTGGGTTTATGATTTTTTTTTTCCCCTCTGAGTCATATATTTGCAGCATGAGGAACAGCAAAGCTTTCTTAAAGTTAGAAGAGGAGCAGAACTGAAGTGTGAGGCTGTGGAGTAAAGGCAATTTTGATATGATACTGTTTTGTTGAATACAATTATTTTTTAAGACAACAAGGCCTACGAAAATGTATTTTTTAAAAAATAATACCCAAGTACTTTCATGGCAGAAGCAGTAAGTGCACTAAGATAAAACACACACAAAATCTCTGCCATGCACTTGCAGATTTGTCAGAGCTACATGGGAGAAAATTACTGATCCAATGACCTTCCTCCAAAACCACCCAGAGTTATTTGCATTATGACAGTGTGATGATTAAAACCAAGATGAGGGCAGGATCCTCAAAAACTACCTGTTTTGCAAGTCTGGTCTGTTTCCAAAGTGGTTTTGGTGGAAGGAAGGACAGCTGGCAGAGCTTTTCCATGGTGAAAAAGGCTAGGTGTTGGTAAAGCTCTAACTCTCCTCTTTGCATAACCATAGTTGGATGCTTTTACTAATAATTTTCAACCACTCATAAATATTTTACCTGAAAGCTGTACAGCAACCTCTACTTAGCAGGCATTTGACAGCTTGTAAAATAGCATGTGGGTGTGCAAGGTGGGCTGAGTGCCAAGACCTGCAGAGAGCTGGTGGGCAATGCCCTTTATTGCCCTGGAAAGTCCAAGCAACCTCAGGAGGAGGTTGTGGAATACTATGGCCAGGTCAAGTGAATTTTCACAGCTTACAGATCTAAGAAAACTCTTCCCTCTCCCCTGCTGACCTGAGAAAAATCCTTAATTAGCAGGGCCTGAATTTGGGTATCTATCATAAAATTTCTGATCCTGAGAGTATTGGCAGAAAACACAGGAAAACCTGACACAACAGCTCCAGTTCAGGCTCAAAATGCAGTATTATCTCACTCCCCCATGCTAGCTTGTCCAGTCCTAAATAATTCCTGAAAACTGAGAAGCTGAAGTAATAGGAGAAGCGTGGGGGAAAAAAAAAGATGCTGTTATTAAAAAGTGACATTTCCCCTAGCACATCATGCCACCAGTCTTCTGGTAGTACTTCTGCCACGGCCAAGTGCCATTAGTTTAAAGGAAAAGTCCAGGCAAATCAGGACAAGCAAAGCCAGGCTAAGCAGAGCAAATGGAGCTGGCAGAGCTGCTGACAGAGGCAGGTGAGTCTCAGCACTGTCAGCGCAATGCTGAGCTGCAGTCCTTGCTGCAAGAGCAAGAGCTAAGCTTGCACTGATTTTCACACTCTATTTTCTTTCCCTTCTCCTCGCCTGGATTGGTTGGTTAAGCAGTGCCCTGTCCAGAAGGAAGGGGAATTAATAAGGTGTCAGCTTTTCCAGGCTCCTGTTTTGAGGAAATCTAAATTTCCAGGCTCAGCCAAAGCTCTCCTTCACACCTACCTCTCCCCACCCCAGCTGACCCAGCTTAGGAAAGCAGAGAAAAGCAGAGATGCCTTCAGCCATTAGGCTGTTAAGAGCCTGGCACTAACACTATAAATATCCCTTACTCAAACATTATCATTGAGCTCCCAGAGAAGAAACTACCTTGATTGAAGAATGGACTCATTAAGGGAGTGAAGTGACAGCTCTGAGCAGGCTCTGTTTGCAGTTTCTAAATGCATCTGCTGTGATGGGATTGAAGATGTGTTCCCCACTGGGAGGGAAGAATAGCCTTAATGTCAGGTCTGCCTCTGGCTGCATTATTAAGCAATAAGACATGACAGGCAGTGCATTTTCAGGGGATTTTTTGCATGCTCAGGTATGCAGTGTCATAATGGTCATAGCAAAGCAATCTTGGCCCCCAGAGCTGTGTTCACTGCTCTGGTACATACTAAACACACCTCTCAGCCAGCTAAACCTGATGTTTTTCCAAAGCAAAACCACTAGAACCAGAGAGCAGCATTTTTTCCATGCCAAACCATTTTTGGGTGCAATTCCTCCCAGCTGCCTAAACCCCAAGTGAACAGGCTTTATATTAGACACACATAAATTGCTGTGTCTATTAAAAAGGATTTGTGAGCCATCATTGTTTTAGGATTGTTAATAATAGGCCAAATACCCTGAGCAAGTGCCACACCAAAATATTCACAGATGGATGTGGAGAGGCAGCACTGATCCCACAGGGTTTTGACACGTCACAGAGCACAACTGCAGCAAAGCAAGATGTATCCCCCTGTGCACAAAGCTTTAAGGAACCCAAAAGAGTGCTACAAACGTTGACAGGGGGCTCTGCATCATCCACTGCCACCTTGATGGAGGTTTGCTCTCAGCAAACACCATTTCTGTGTGAGAGTGCCACCCATCATCACCCAAGCAGATAAAATGGTTTTAGAGCTGTTCACCTTCTGGGGGAAAAAACATCATTTTTTGCCATGTAGGAGGTAAAATTGACCCCTACAACCAGGGAATGCCTACATCTGACAAAGCCATTACTGCCAAAGAGAGAAAGACAGATCCTGGTGACTGGCTTAAGGGTGATAAACCCTTCTTGAAAAGAGCAGGGTGGTCTTGAACCTCACAGATCCCAAATGGTGGTGAAGAAATTAAGGCAGCAGGTCCACCTATAACAGCTTCAAATGTGTCAGTCCTTCTCCATACATCAGGTCTCGCAGCTCTCCTTGCCAGTGGACTCTGAATTACTGGAGTCACTACTCCCTGCAGTTGCTTGAATGTATTTATAACCTGTTGCTTACTCAAATAAATTTTTCAGAGCAGAAATTCTCCAAAAATCCCTCAAGCCAGACACCTAAAAATGAAGATGTTGAAAAATACCTTCAAGATGCCTCCCAAAAAGCACGTACACTTCCTTTTGGACTGCTATGATTGCAAAATGGAAGCTACATATTTCCTATCTTCACAAACCCAAAAGCAAGCCTGCTCCACATGCTGTGTGATTGATATGCACTGTGCGAGCAATTTGGGAAAGAAAAACTACATTAAAAAAAGATAGTCAATGGGGGAATTATTTCTCAGCTCACAAAAGGCCAATCATATGATCAGACACCATATGCTGAAAGAGGCAGGTGCTCACAGCTGCTAAAATATTCTGACCACAGCAAATGTTCTCATCAAGCAGACACCCTTACTTCAAATTTTAAGGGCTTATACCACTCCAGCAAGCTATGAAATATGTAGAGTTCTCTCACAAGCCTGGGGATTTTTGTAAGTTGCTTAAATGTGGATGGGCTTAGGGCTGGCCAGCCCAGCACAACTGGCAATGGGAAGATTTAGACTCATTTAATACAGGAAAAGACCACCTGAACTATCTGGGGGTTTACTACTCCATTCCTGAGAGAGGCTTAGCCAGAATACCTAAAGAATATTTCTTTGCTGGGTCTGAGATTTGTAACCAAAGTGTTTCCTAACAGTGAGAAATCACATAAACAGGGAAAGAGAAGCAAATATGACCAATTAGCCCTTTTTCTTTCAGATGAAGAGAGAAAAGCTGAGAGCATCACCATCATCTCTCATTGCTCTGCTCAAGCAGAGATCCTCACTACAATGTTTTAGCCAGGAGGCTTCTGCTTTTACCTTCTACCTGGAAAGGCCATTTCCATCCACACAGCTGATGGACTCAAATGACACCCTAGGAAGCCTCCTATGCTATCCCATTCCTCCTGTATGTTTTTATCAATCACCCACGTTGGTGTGCAAGCTCCCAGCCCAATCCCCTGCTGCACTGCAGCCACAGCCACACATCAAAGCATGAAAATTTAAACTGCTCGTGTTTTGCAATATTTACAGATCCATGAAAGTAATGCAAGCAAACGGCAGTTGTCTGGGGCTGACAGAAACTGCTGAGCTGGGATGCTTTCCACCAGCAAATCTGTTCCCATCTTTTATTTACAGGAATTTAAGAGATTTCATTAGTCATAGAACAATTCACATTTCAACACAAGTGAGGCCACGCAATTGTACTGTACTCAGTAGCTCCCCAAATGCTCCCACATTTTTGTAGGGAATGCAGAGGCAGAAACCTTTCAGGTTTGAATGCCCCAGTGATGAAACCCAGGAAGAAACCCTACTGCAGAGGGTCCCACCCAGGCTGTGCTCCACAAACCTCTCCAAGAGGGAGGTGTCCTGCTGTGGAGCCAGGAGCTTGCCCTGAAAAGGAATCTGTCTCTGCACTGTCATCCTCTGAAAATTTTGACAGTCCCTTCTCTGCTACATATTTCCTACTGGCCTGTTCCCAGAGAGATCCAGCCTGGCATGGGAACCACTTTGCTAAATTCATATCTGTTCGACTTCTTCAAGCTTATGCAATATTGGATTATCTTTCAGCTTTAAATTGAGGTGGATTTTTAAAAAGCTGTTTAAATTCTGTGCCACTCAAACCCCTTTTACACATTTGCTTCAATGTTCCTAGAAGCAGAAGGGCCAAGAATATTCTCATTTCTTTTAGTCACAGGTAGCTTTGTGTTTCAGGTTCTTCTGGCAAGAAATTCAAGTAATATGCTTCTATCCCTGAAAATATTCATCTAGTGGGAGATGTCCCTGCTCATTGCAGTAGGGTTGGGCTAAATGATCTTTAAAGGTCCTTTCAACACAAGCTATTCCATTATTTCATGCTGGGACAGATTCTCTGCCACCAAATGGAACAGTGATTTCCTTGGTAGCCATCACAACCCACCCCACCATCATCCTTTCTGAAAATGTGTACCCTTTAGGGACCAGGCAATGGATAGAACCTGATCCATGCCACAGGCAAGCTACCTTCCTGAAAATGCCTTGCCTGTCTGGATGCCAGTTTGCTGTCAGAGAAGTTAAAGCATCCTTTGGGAAGAGGATGTTGAAGAGAACTACATAAGCAATGAGATAAGTGTGTATTTACCAATATTTTATGATTTATATAGGATGAGAATCCTTTTGTCTGAGGAACTTCAAAAACATGAAGTTGAGAACCACTCAAAGCTTTCCAATTGCAGAAAACAAGAGGACTCATAGCATTTGAAATTAATCACTTTTAACAAGAACATTTTTAAATTCAGAATATGTAGACAAGGCAGATTATGGGAACTCAGCAACCTCCCTAAATTCAGTTGATTTTAGCTTTTTTTCTAGAATTAACCAGGCTACTCTTCTTCCTCCTTGTCTTCTAAATCCTTTTTCTCTTCAGAAACATTTTGAGAGCCTAACACAAAGTCTCTGCATCACATAGCACAGTGAGTCCTCTTCTTCAGTTCCCTCTCAGGAACCAAAATATAGCCTACTCATTAGAATATGGGTTATTCCTGGAAGCCTAAAGATTTTCCCATCAAGCTTGGACTGTTTTGGTTTAAAAGGTTTCAGCAGTGTTCTTCTGCCAGCTTTTCTCCAGCCGAGTCATAACTTATTAAATGAAACTGCAAACCCACTTTAATCACTGCTCCTTCCCCTCATCTCCTCCTCCTTAAGGGGTTTCAGAATAATCATAAATTTACTTTATTCTTGCTTAAAGTCTTAGAGCTGTTCTCCACTTTCCTGCCATCAGAAATCCAGGTAAGCAGAGTCAGCCCCCAGGAAACCATCTGAGATGGACACAACTCTCTTGGCTCATCTTGGAAGATGCACAGAACAGAGCAGGCACTTTTAGAATATAGGCATTTCCCTCAGTGTGCAGCCTACATGTCCTTGGCATGTTGACCTGAAAAGATCTAAGCCCTGCCTCTGGTTTCACCTTTAAAAAATATCACCTGGTTTATCCAGGAGATGCCTTGTAAGCCCTGTGATATTGTACAGAGCTGGCTGAAAACTTCCTCCCCCTCAGATAAAGACCAGTCCTGCAGAAGGTGCACACAGGCCATAGATCTGTTGAGAGTCCCATAGCAGAACTTGGAAAACAATACAAGAGGAAATAGTTGGCTAGCTCTGGGAATATCCTGCAGCAGTCCTGAAAGCCTAGGGAAGAGCTGAAACTGCTGCCTGTCTCAGTGCTGTGGAAGAGCTCCTGCCAGAACACACTGTGGCTGTTGAGTTTGATGTCAGAGGACAGCCAAGCACTCAGCTGCTTGTGACTCTCATTGCCACTGCACTGGAGAGGTGCCAACCCCCAAATCATGATGGAAGTTTCAGCAGGTGGGACTATTTCAAGACTTATGATGTGTCTGGACTGTTCTAGAAGAAAGACAGCCTTGCCCCATCACTCCTGTGTGTGCTGGTGGATTTCCATAGGAAGGTCTCATTCCATCTTTGGAGTCCCACTGTTCAGGAGAATTCGGTGTTTCTGCAGCTGGAGCAGAGCTGGAGCTCAGCTGGCTCCAGCCAAACCTGGTTGTCAGAAACCAGATAAAGAAGAGTTCTGGCCAGTGCCAGTGTGCTTGAAAACACACACAGAGCCAAGTTCTGGCACTTATACAAGTCTGGAATTTAGAAGATTGGCAAATCTGGACTTGAAAACAATCATGGTTAATTAAAAATGAAGACACACTCCTGAGCCAAGTACTGAGGTGGGGAGACATTTCTGTTAAGTGTCTTATCCCCTCCTGCACTCAAAATGTTTCTGCATTACTGGTTGTAAAAGAAAAAAAAATCATCCCTTTTCTCTCAGTTTACCATTAATTCTTCAATTTGTTTACAAGTGAAAGACTCTTTCTGTGAGGAGCTAAAAAGCTTACAGATCACTGTGAGTTCAAAGGATGTGTCATGGAAATACATTGGGGAGAATTACTATTTCTCATCAGTGGGATAATTGGAGGTAATCCATCTGAAGGTTAGAGCACAATATTTGGAAGAAGTTATTGCTTCTACATTTCTTTATAGTCTGACATGAAAGATCTGAAACTTCTGCATGTGACTCAAATATGAATAAAGCTCATAACAAAACATAATAGAGGAAAATGAAAAATTCCTGGCTGATATAGAGGCATCTGTGCTGTGGTTAAATTATATTTCGATTTTCAGCTCATTTGTTTATTCCTCCAGACAGCTACTGACTGTGTTCTAGAGGATCTTGACTTTGCTGAGGACCCCTTGACTTTGCTGACTTTCAATGATGCATCAGGGAGACTTTAAATAAATCAGGTGTTGTTATTGGCCAGTAATGAAAAAACAGAAGATAAAAGCAGTGTCTACAAATTGCTGAGGATACATACAGAGAGCTGTATTAACTATCCATGGGGCAGATAGTTCATCTGCAGAGCTACAGGCTTTGACTGCTTCAGCCAAGTTTGCCAGAAACTCTCACAATTTTCTCTGTGGGAGCTCCTGTGGTGACTGAACCAGCAGTGCCATGAGCAGAATGTTATTTTTCCAGACTCATAACAAGGGAGCATGAACTGAAATGACCTGGGAAGGAGAATAAGGCAGTTTTTCCTTCTCACACCAAGAGCTCATCTCTTACAGTTCAGGTTTAAAAGTCCCTTGCTGGAATCCACTAAAACCAATTCTGGTATTCATCTGAGTTTTTCATCCTTCCTACTTCAAGCATGTGTAAGAGGTCTCTTCATCTCAAAGCCCAGAGTGGTTCCTTTGCTCAGACCTGGTCTCTGAGCACAGAAATCCTCTGGAGTTCAGCGTGTCTAGGACCAAAATTCTAGCCCATGGAGAAAGGCCCAGAAGAGCTCTATTTGCCAGGGTGCCAAAGAACAGAAAATCACCTCAGAAATGCTGACCAAGATTTTGGAGAGCTCAAGAAATGCATGTCCAACCCAACTGTGTTGGAATAGACTTAAACAATCTGACATCCTCCCCAGTCTTCCCTCCTCAGCATTTATTGCTCGTAATTGGTGCAGATTCTTGCCTTCAGCAATTTCTCACCCAAGCAATGCAACCAAAGCTACTGACTCCCACCGTGCTGGGAACAGCCTGGGGCACTAAACACTTCCCAAGAACATCCCTAGCAGATGGCATAAATTTAGTGAGCCATGGATGGGAAAGGGAATCCCCAGGAGATGCAGTGACAGCACAGACACTGCAGAGAAGATCGTATTTCTGTGTCCTCACAAGCCAGTTCCATACAACTTTTCTCCACATTGTGTTTGGGACTTGAGCATCTCTAAGGAATATTTGAGGCAGGGATGAGGAAGAGAGGAATAAACAGCATTTCCTGCTCTTGAAGAGAGATCACTGAGACCTCTCTCTACCATGTGGGGTGCAAGATGCTGCTTTGTGCCAGCTTGTAGGTGCACCAGCAGGATTATATTAGCAGAAGCAGTAAAATGCCCTGACTTCTGCTGCCTCCAGGCCTCAGTTTTTCCCTTGTTTAGCTCCAAGCTCTGCAACAGATGTGCAGCTGTCTCTGAACTCCTCTGGGCTGCTGCAAGGGCTCAGACACCTCCAGTAATCATCATAAAGTGCCTCTCAAGTACAAGATCACAGAGAAAGATCACAGAGAAGGATCATAGCCAGGGAAGAAAACAGTTTTCTGGGCCCAGCTGGACTACATCCAACAACCTAGCTACATTTAAAAGATGTTTTCTGCATTTTTACTCCAAGCCACCTTCTCATCCCTCCATGAATCTGGGCACAACAAGCTCCAGGACGTGAGACGTGCAAGTCACCTGCTGGGCAGCAGAGCTGGGCTGTGTCCAGTGCTCCAAGGTCTGCAAAGCTCTGCCCATCCTGGAGATGTGCACAGCACCAGCACAGCTTGGTTTACCACACAACACACCTGCTCAGGTGTGACAAAGCAGGAGGCAGCCTGACAGGAAGCAATGCAGCCCTCAGGACTAAGAGGAAGAATCCTTTCTCCTGTTAGAAATGTTGGTGGTTTGGTTCCCAGACCAACTTGGTGAGTCAGGACTTTAGGGAGGCTTTCACCTTAACCAAATGCTTCAACATCCCACAGCACCAATAACCCCATCCAGAGTGAAACCTGGATAAATGACCAGGAGGGTGCTGGCATTAACAGTGGCCCAGTGGAGTGAGTCACTCAATTAGCAGCCTCTGAGCAACATTTAGTAGCCAGAGAAGGGCTGTCCTGTCTGGTAAGTGATTCACAACATGAAAGAACATCAAGATCAATCCCAAAGGTGAATAAGCAGCAGCAGTTGAGCCCAGAGGCTGAGTAACAAACTCAGCTACACATCACTGTGATCCATAGCCCTGCTTCTTTCCCCTTAGTTAAATGAGCACCATTGAGTGTAAGCTGATTGTAGCATGCAGTGTCTCATTCAAAGGGCAAAGATCAAAAAGCAGCAGAGGGAGAGGTTTTCACACACTCCACACAACTTCGCTATTGCCAAACCCCTCTTGCAACAGTTGTCTGACTCCAGAAATGCTTCAGAAGATCACAGGAAAGGAACTGTGCAAATTCTGCCTGAACAGAGACTTGGATCTACAGAGGATAGGCAACAAAATATAATTTTAAATCAAGATAATTAATTCATTTTTTATTTAATTCATTTTAATTCATTTTTTTACCATCTTTTCTGGAGATAAAATCTGTCCTTTCTCCTATGCCTATATGTTCAATCCTGTTATGAAATGATAGGACTGGTTGGGTTAGAATGGACTTTAAACACCATCTATTTCCAAGTGCCCTGCCATGGGCAAAGTGTCCTTCCACCAGACCAGGCTGGTCAGGCCACATAAAGACTGCACTTGAGCATTTCCAGGGATGGAGCATCCACAGCTTCCCTAGACAACCTGTGCCAGTGCCTCACCACCCTCAGAATCAAGAATTTCTACTTAATATCTCATACAAATCTGCCCACCTTCAGTTTAAAGCCATTACCCCTCATCTATCAACACATGCCTGTGTCAAAAATCTCTCTCCAGCTCTCTCCCCACTACCTCTTGCTGTAACTCAAGAGCTGAGCAGCAACGTGAACTTCAGAACAGCATAGCCAGGGTGAGCAGGGAAAGTAGCAAAGTTTTCTCTCTTGAAAAGATAAAGCTGTCACACACCCTCCCACATGGCAGTTTTCTCAGTGGCCTGAAAGCTGAGGACAGCTGGTGGCTACTTGGGAAGAGCTGGGTTTGCACAGCCTCAGACAGGAATTCACCAGGCAGATGGAAATTTGTGCTATCGAGGCACCTTCCAGCTAAGCCATAAAATCATCCTTTTTCTCTCATTATGAAGAACAGAATGGCTTTAAGAAACACTCAGCATAAGTGGGAAAGAGAGAGATGTTTGGGCAGCTGGGCACTGCCTTGAGCAGATACAAGTTCCTTTGGTGCTCATGTACTCCATGTGTTTGATGACTCCATGCAATGCAGGAAGACAGATCTGGACTCAGTGTGACGTTACCAGATCTCTTTGCTTTCTTAGTAAAGGAAAACTCAGCATTTCATAGCACAGGCAATCCACTTAAAAAGAAATAAAAAATAAAGCAGAACCCAGAGCCAAGTTCTTTAGCACTGAAAGTTTGACTCTACAACCTTAGCACCTTTACTTCCTCCTGTTAAGACATGCAAATGCAGATAAAAATACTCCAATGATGCCATAAAACCTTTACAATGCTGTATCTGGGGTGATCACATTATTCATAGGTTAGCAAGCTTTACATGAATAGTGCAGCTCATTTGGTTGATTCTTTCATTCAACTTTCATACAGTGGTACATAATGGCACAGCATGTCATAAACCCTTTAGAATTCTATTTTAATGTCTTCCCCAAATATTTCTAACTTAGCATTACAACAGTTGCTTTCAACTCTGGAGAAAAATTCTTTGGAATGCATGAAGGCAAACGGGCAGAGCTCAGAAACAGCCTCAAGATAAACTAAGAAGCAAGAAAAATCCTTTTTTACACTTAAAGACTTTGCATTCACTCTGGATTTCCATGGATAATGATGTTTTTTCCCCTTCAACAGCACACAGAGCCAGATCCATCTGCAGAGGTGGGGTAATCCAAACCAGCTGATGTTGCAGTCTGGTGTTCAGGGCAGACACCTCCAGGTCTCTTTTCCACTCCCCCATCCCCACGTTATAAATCCATTCAGATGTGAAGGCACAAGATAAGGGCTTATTAGGCCCTTTCAATCAACACTAGAGGTAAATGAGAGTCCGTGAATCCCATGGTTTTGTTATTAATGCTGACGTATTTTCACATACAGCACTGTGTTAGATTGGAATTTAGCCCAAGCTCTTCCATTCCACATCAATGCCTTCAATCTGTTAATTAGGCAGGAAAAACCCTAACTACTCTCCTTTGTCCAGACAAGCTCTCACTTTGATAGATTTCTGAGCTAACTTTAAAGAGCTGTACAAAAGGCTGCTCCAAGGGAGGCTTCCTGTCTGTCTCAAGAGCAGTGCCCCGTATGAGCTCCAGACAGCACCTCACACAAAAATGCAGCAAAAGACTGAATTCCAAAAGAGCTGCCATGACCTAGTTTCACATCAGCCTTCAAGAGAACCCAATGTGTGCATTATTTCTACATTTTCACTTGATTCAGAGAAATCCAACGCTTCCTGTCTAACCCCAGCTTAGAGGCCAAGGCAGTTTTTGGTTACTACAATATAATCTCCCTATTAAGTGGTGATCTGAGCTGAAAAGACATTGGCTTTTGGGCAGTCTTTCCTTTGGCTGAGTGCAGAAGGAATCATGTCTACAACACTACAAACTCTTCTGTGCCTGCTCAAACCCCTATTACACTCAGGCTTTGGAAAAACCAAGTTCTCTTCTAACTTTTCTCAGTGTAGAGGAATCAGAGCTTTTGAGCAGACCATGCCTGGAGACCACTTGTGTCACTCCAGGATCTCCAGAGTCAAACCATTCAAAGTGTGATTTTTCAGTAGCAGCACCATGTCAGTTCTTCTGCATAACAAGACACAGGAGCACTTTTCATATTGCAGGAGAGTAATGCAGGTTAACAAAAAGTATATCCAAGCAGATTATCCTCAGATAGGAAGAGTTGCTCTGTATTCAGATTTTTTGGGCAAAAGAAGCACTCTGTAGAGTCATGAAGAGCACTCTTCCAATTCTCTCAACCAGAAACAAGATCATTTGGATCTCATATGCCATTCCTCTGAGTAGCAATAATCCCAAAAGAAGTCAAAAGGAGTATAATACTTGTGGAACAGCAGTCAGGCCCATAATGTACCGATTGCTCATTCAGCGTGAGACGAAGGTATTTGAGTCTTTAATGCTTTGGTTATGTTAATTCCACCTTCAAAAGATCCTTAAGCTACAGGGTACTCACATAATGCTGTAGCTTGAATCTTTTAATCTCTTACTTAACACAGGCAACATATTTACCAAAATGCAGTGCCACATTAAAAAAAAAAAAAATTTTGAGAAAAACCTTTCCAGAAAATGCTAGTGACCTTACCACAAGTATATATATTTTATAGGAAAACTGTGGTTAAATAATTTTTTGTTCAGCCAGTCCCAAGTATCCCAAATTTACACATCCACTCAAACAACTTCGGTCCTTATATCCTTACATCTCACATCTAACAATAACTTTTCATAATTGCTTTTCCTTTTTGGAAGATTTAAATAGGGAAAATAAGCATCAGAGTCTGGAGGATTTAAATAGGGAAAATAACATCAGAGTCTGAGTCTGAATGCATTTTTGCAGTGCTACAGGAGGATGAAGTAGAGAGAGGACCATGACTTTGTGCACCTCAAAAACAACCTGCCTGTTTAAAACCCTTCATTACCTTGGCCACAGACCTTTTGAAGTTTCCACCATCTTTTGAGTTGCTGTTTTGCCAGTGTTCATTAGCTGGAATGAGATCTCTGAGTCAGCTGAGAAAGAAAGAAAAAAAAAAGAAAGACTATGTGAGTTTCAGTTTTCTGCAAGTCTGATCGTTGAACATTTTCAGCTGATTGCATTATCCCCTGGCCTAAGCCTACTAATTGCTTTGGCTCAATTGAAAGATAATTGGATTGTTCCCTATAGTTGTGGTTCAATGCCACAGCATTGTGCTATCGATAATACAGTAAAAGCCTATTAAATCCATGGCCTTGCTGTGGAGAATGGTACCTTTAAAACAGACATTTGCTTCTATTGTGCATATCAATGCTAATTTTCTTCTTACTTAAACCGTTGTATAAGGGCATTAAAAACATATAGCAAGCTGCAGCTGGGTGAAAGAGCAGAAACTGTGCCTGAGTTTCCTTCCAGGCAACAATTTTAGAAGACACTTTTCTAAGGTTTCAGAAGGTCTCAAAATTTCCAAGAGTTTCAAAATTGTGTTTTAGACCCTTTGCCTGGAAAACTTGTGTTTATGGAATTGCATCCCAATATTTTTCCTGTTTCTTGTGACAACCAGTCAAAAATTCAGGACAGACAGGTCTCCACAGCTTTAACTCCAGCTCTGACTTTGATGTTGACCAAGAAAACACAACAGGTTTCCCTGAGTGCTCTGCAGAATGCAGCCAAATCCCAAAGGTAAATTCCATCCTCCTCCCACAGGGCTGCTTCTCCTTGTCAAGATGCTCGAAGATGGGGCTGAAGCACATGTTCAGCTCACAGCTGTACCTGCTCCTGGCAAGGTAGCATTAATTCTGGCAGAAGAGTACTCAAATATAGATCATTTGAATCAGAAAGAGTTATAGATATCTGTAAGACAGCAGGCAGCCTGGGACAGCCTTTGTCATGAAGTTTAATGTAAGGGAGCCTCAAAAAAGTCTCTAATGTTTTATCATTTTCAGGAATCATCTCAAGGCAAACGTGCCTGTGTTCATTTCATGGTTGAGAAGAGTTTGCCTCTGTAATAAATGAGAACTTCAAACCCTCCTGCACCACCTGAGATGAAAACTACCTCCTCTCTGAATTTCTCTTGACTCCTGTTAGCATGCTGTGGCACAACTGTGCTTCAACCTGCAGCTCTTCCAAGAGCAGAGACTGAAGGTCTCTAAAACCCCTGCATGAGGTGATTAATTAGATGATTATTCACACACAGAGCTTAATCCCAAACCCAGGGAGACCTGCGGGAGTTTACTGACTAACGACCTGCAAGTTACTACCCAGAGGCTCCCCAAAGATTAATTATGTGCCAGATCTGCCCAGATTATAGGCCTGATTTACAACACTCTTTGGTATTAACTTGCCCAAATCTTTCTATTTTTCAGTTTAGCATTAAGTGTTTGCACTGCAGTTTTCACATTGTTGCTTCAAGAGCACTTTTGGAGAACATTCAAAGCTAAACAGCTTAGTGGCTTCCAAGGAGGGAAAAAGAAAAATTTAAACAAGAAAATAACGTAATGATGTTGGATTAGTCCCTGGTGTCAGACCTGGGAGAGAGGAAGAGATTTTTAGGCTTTTATTTTAAAACCTAGAGCACACTCAGGCTGCAGGATGTCAGCAAGTAGAAACACCAACAGCCTGTTCTGTCCTTCACCTCATCAAGACCACATTTGTGATTTTTGGTATTTCAGCTCCTAAAACACCCAAAGACCCTGTTCTAAGCTCCCATGGAAGATGACACTTTTCCTGCCACTCCAAGTGGACATTTCCTGGTTGGGATGGGAGTGATAGATCTCTCAGCTGTGCAGGCAGAAGGAAAATACTGATGTAGATCCTTGCTGACCTACAGGTGTGGCAGGAAAGGATAAAGCCAAGGCAACTCACCAGGCTGATGACACCTGGTGTCACACAGCCATAGAAAGGACACAGAGGGATGGCCTGGAGCAGTAAGTCTCCTCTGCATGAGTTATCTACTGGGTGTATAAACCACTGGAAGAGCTTCACTCCCTGACTAGCCTTATAACTGGGTCAATATGCCAGGAGCAGGATCAAGGCATTTGTTCATTTTTAACACCATGGGTTCATGGCCCAGTGGTTCTGTTTCAGCCTGGGCTTGGCTTCAGTCCACCAGCTGGACCATAAAATCCTTGCAGAGGGAGGATCCTGTTTCAGTAACCCATTGGGGTAGAACTTGTCAGTGAAAATTGCCATGAGACTATTGGGAAAGGTAAAAGAGCATCTCTGGAAGAGCCTGCTCCACAGCTGGCAGGGATTACAGCCTGTGAGGCAGTCCTGCATCCATTAGGAGTTAGGAGTTTGCAGTAGGGTGAAGTCTGGAAAGCCAGAAATAAACGTCAGGGATTTCCCTAATAATAGGGTTACTCATCAAAACAGCACAAAGGGGCCGAGCTGGCTTCTTCTCCCAGGCAGGAAAAGAGAAAAAGTGATAAGGAGGTAGTGAGCACAAGTAGATACAAAACTGGGGCTCCATTGAAGCTGCTCTTTCCAGTTTCTGGGGGAAGTGGATTTCATCAAGCCTCTGCTTGCACTCTTTAACCACAGCATTCACCTCTGCAGAGCTAAGGGAGGCAAGGGGAGGACAGGAGACAGATCTGTCTCTGTTCCTGAATAAGTCATTGTCCACCTCTGCTGCAAGGCAGAGGTAAAGGTCTTCCTACAGAAGAAATTTTTGTCTGTGAATGGGATTCCTTCAGCTGTACAGGATGGTCATATTGGGTCTATATCCTCCCACCAGCCCCAGGAGGCACAAGACAAAATACAGAAATTACACAAAAATATACACAAAATAAACAGAAGATGCTAGAGATGTGGTTATTCCTGCAGTTCACATCAGACACAACAGGCAAATACAAGGATCTGAGTGTCCCTGCTCTTCCTTTGCTCTTCAGCCTAAATTGCTCACAAACCCCTTTGGTGAGCAAGGACTGTTCCCCAGAAATCTGCTGCTGCATTACTCCCTCAAATGCTTCACATTTTCTAGCACCATTTTTCAGCCTCTGTGGAGGGCAGGCCACAGGGCTGGGCAGACTGTCCTCACACAAAAACAGGCATCAAGTCCTGCACAGGCTTCAAGTCTGCAAATTAGACACTGAAGTGGGGAGAAGTGTCTTTCCTAGATTGTCTTGCTGATAATCTCCCTGACTTCAAAGCTCACATCTGTCTCGTGAGGTGAGGATGCTTTCTAACTTTAGTTGACCCAAATTACTTCCAGCCTTCCTCTGCAGCACACAGCAATACTGAGTCTTTGTACAGTGCCTTTGATCACTGCATCTGTGAAATAAACTGGTCTGGTGTCTCTGCAGAGGAAGCTTTACAGGCGTTGAGGTGAAGCCCATGGGTGAGTCAGCTGTCCTTAACAAAATTATTCTGTTTTGGACAGGCAGCAGGGGAAACCTGAGCACAAAACACACTTTACCTGGAAGGTGTTGAGCTTTTGGGCACTCCTATCACACCTAAGGGCAGTTCCTCACCCAAGGGAAAGAGTCATACTCTGGTTTGCCATAAGGTGGTCCTGCAGGTAGCAGACACAAGCTTTCCTGAAGCTTTAATTAGTAAAAAATGATGCAAAGACCTACAGACCGCCTCAGTCTCAGACTAACTTTTAACTTCATCAGGGATGAGAGACTGGGACATTCTTCCTTTGCATCCTGAAATCTCTCCAATCCCTCAATCCCCTCAACAACTCTCACTCTGTAAATGCTGAATTAACATACAGTTCTGTATGAAACAGATGCTTAGAATTAGAGAATTTATGACAGGATTTTTATTAATCATATTTTTCCCTCAAATTAATTTCCAGTGTATTCTGCAGTTGTATTTTCGCTAAGCAGGGTATTGTGGTGGTTGTCCTTCAGTATTGGGATGATTTTTTGGTCATCCTCTACACTTAGAACTCTGCTGACTTAGCCACAATAGCAAGAAAGGAGCAAAAATTTTCAGGGATATTTGTGACTTTCGCTTCTGTTATTTCAAAGAAAAATTATACTCAAGCGAAAGAACACAGCATCTCAGAAAAGGGCAAGGCCATTTTTAAACACCACAAATTAGCAGAACATAGCACAATTCAGGCTTTTGCCTATTCATAGATGTGACCCTTCTAAAAAGTGAGAAAAGGAAGAAGAGAATTTTTTGTTTTTAAAAAAAAGGTTTAAACCCTTAAACAGCAGGATATTATGTACCTGTTATTAAACTCCATCTGGCACTAACCATGCAGGCAAGTGACAAGCCAAGACAACCTTTTTTTTGGGGGGTGGTGTGAGGGGTGGGAGAGTGGCTGGGGGGAAGACTGATTTTAGCAAAAGCTGTGGAAGAAAAATTTGTTTGAACTGTTTCTGCCCATCTTTCCATCACACACTTGCAGTTTCCAAAACTATTTTAAAATAGGGTGGTGAATGTGTTAAATAGGTCACTGTCTGTGTCCAGCACAGAGATAAGAGGCTGTTTATAACTCCAACTGCAGAACTTTGGCTTTTGAGCTCAACTGGTAACTGCTTACATGGCAGGTCCACTTGTGCTTGCCCAGAAGGCAAATGTTACAGCCAGAGAAAATAAATAAAGCTGACTGCTCTCATGTTCAGCCTTGCTCCAGCTCACCAGTATTTCTATATATGGCAGCCCTGGAGCTCTGGTGCACAGATAACACTGAGGAGCACATGATGAGTGGGAAAAGCAGTCCAAAAATGTTAAAGCATTAGGCAAGGAGGCAAACTGGATGGTTTTCCAAGGAGAAGATGAGAGAAAGTGGGTGGCATTTCTGCCAGAGAGGACTTGGGTTCTGCAGCTGCTCCCCGAAGTGACATGCAGTGACACTTTTTGTTTGATTCAAACAGAAGATAGATACAGGAGGAGGTCTGAAGGTGAGAGACACCCGCCAGACTCATGAAGCAACATCAGCATTGATCCAGCACTGCCTAGGCCAGCACAGAACTGAGGACAAGAGCTGTGTGACCCACAGGATGGGTGTAGATTGGGGAACCACAGCCTTGGTATCCACCAAGGAAAATATTCCAGCCAATGCACGAGATGGAGGAGCTGGCAGAGTGAAAATGTGCTCAATGGGCCCAGCACAGAGATGAGAGGCTGATTGCAACTCCAACTGCAGAGCTTTAGAGCCCAGAGCCACAGTTCAGAGGGTTTACTGTCCTGCAGAAGTGCTTTCACACCTCACTGACATTGCTCCTATCTCTAGGTTGTACTAAAGCCTCACAAAAACTGTGACTGAGGCCTGTGGAAAGAGGATTATAAAACAAGGTCTCTGCTTTCTCCCCCCTTGTGCCTCCCAGAGGCACAATGTAAAACAGAAGCCCTAAGTCCAGGTCTGGCCATGAAGAATCCATGACTGTCTAGGCTTTATGAACTTCCAAGACTTCATCATGGTTGGTACCATTTTGTAGTGGAGCAGTAATGGACCATCAGCCCATCTGTGGATGACACTGCACCTTGTTTGCCATTCCAGAAGAGGGCTTTAATCACCTCTCTGATTGTACAGGAATTAGCTAAACCACTACCTACCTCCTTTGTGGGCTATTTGTACCACAAAAATAAAGGAATCCAGGAGGTTGTGCTGCACCAAAGTTCTGAAAGCAGTGCAGTCTCTGGTCCAGAAATACTTCATTTAACAAATAAATCCCGTGGGAGTTATCAGGGAGCATGGGCAGAAATACTTCAGACACTGAAAAGTTTCAGCTCATGGCTGCAATAAGCTTGTGAGATGTTTCAGAGAAGCAGGACACCAAAGGATGTGGTGACTATGCAGGAACAAGGAATTAGTGCCATAAATTCTCTTGTCACACGCAGCCCTCCCTGACACAAAAATATTACGAAAAATACCCAGAAGTAAGGCCTGTGGGAGGTGAATGCTGTTCTGGGTCTTCACATTTCTGCTGCCCCTCTGCCCTTCTGTTCCTGCTTTTGGGCACAGCGAAACAAGTGTGGAAACAAATCAGGAATCAGTCGTACACAGGAGGAGAAAAATCTCAGACAGCAGCTAACAGGAAGCAGAACACATGTTTACTGTCATCTTCCTCCCCACATTTGGAAAGCCACCTCACTTCCAAGGGGGAGAAAAATCCTTTTACTGAGTCCCTTGGAAGTGAGGAGAGCACCTCATCAGCCAGCTGCTGGCTCAGCTCTCAGCGGTGCCTCATTTTCCTCCTGTGCCACCCTCCCCGGAGCTCTGATGGAGCCTGTGATTAATTCAGCTCTTTACTCGAGTTTAATGCTGTTCCACAGTCATTTGGTGGAAGTCGTTTCTCTCCCGTGGCAGAAAGCATCACATTTTCATGCACGCCTGTGGGTTGTTGTTTCAGATTGATGGCTCGTTCTGCTGTCAGTCGCTGAAACATCTCTTCCACAACCCACATCCTGCCCCGGGCAGGGCAAGGCTCAGTCCCTGCTGTACAGAAGAGCCAAAAGCCCATCAGAGGGGTGGGACTGATCCAGGCTGGGGCAGGGATATAGGGCAACGCAGCATCCTAAGCCCAGACCCCACAAACCAGAGCACAGCTTGCAAACATAAACCCACATTGCTGCCTGGGGAGAGAGAGAAGGGAAAAGGAGGAATAAAGAGGAAAAGGAACAATTTTCACTTCTGACACTCTCATTTAAGCACAGAGTGCTATATAATCTCTTCATTCCGCAATCAGACATTATCAACAACGCTCAATTTATCCCACAGAGGTGACCTCTCCTGCCCGAGTGCAATGCACAAATCTAGGTCATTTGCACAACCAGGTTACTGGGAGACAGTGAGGTTGTTCAGACCTGGAACTGGACCCAACTGGAATTCATTACAGGCTGCAGGACAAGCAGGATTAAAACTGGACCATGCACAAACTATGAGCAAACGAAAAATTGCAGTTCTGGGGTTCCTGTGCATTACACAGCACTAGACACACACACAAAGCATTTTATGTACTTAATTCCTTCACCAGAAGTATAATAAACATACTCAGTATGTTTCCACCACTTGATTCTCGTTTTTTTCATTTTTTCCCCCAAAAAGTTCCCTTGATGCCAAGATGATGTTATCTTTGCAATTAATTACCTCAGGTCTGACAGCAGCACTGAGAAACAGAAGTGTAAAGCCCTAAAGGGCTTCAAAAATAGGCAAATATTAAATCAATTTAAAAACAATTTAAAGTTGTAATACTACATATTAAGATGGGTGTCACCTTGTTCACTGTCACATACCAGTCACCTCAGAGAAGAACTTACTCCCATGAATGACAGGAGTCAATCTTTCCCAAAAGCCAATCCTTCCCACATATAGTCCATCCATGTTTTCTCATGTCTGCTCCAAAAAGAGCAGAAGGTTTCAGTTTTTAGGTGAGTAGTTTTTTACTTTGTGTTCTGCATACTATTGGTTCCTGGACAGTCCCATTTAGCAGCTCCACAGCACTGCCAGGGTCATTTCTGTGTGAAATCAGAGCAGGAAGTAAAAGGAACATTTGGCATCATCAGGATTAAACAAATTTTCACACCTGGAAATTTATCTCAGTGCTGGTTTCAGCTGGGATATGAACAACAGGGTCATCTTTTTGTTGTTACAGGAAGATTTCATGTCACAACTTCCTGACAAAGCTTTTTTATTACAAGCTGACATTGGACAGGTGCTTAGAAGATTTTCAGAGAGAGCAAGAATGTAGGATTAAAGGAAAATGACAAACCGCCTTGAGCTGACAAATTAACGAGAGTATATGAAACAGAAGACAATATTTAATGAGTTCTTATGGGACATTGTGTTTTGCAAAACATTTGTGGCCACGTGGTAACCATGATGTGTCACAGCCAACACTTTCACTTGTTATGGATGTTTGGTTTCAGCTGATCACACCAGTAAGATTTCCATCATCATCAGGTGTTCTCATTAGAAACACCATCACTAGGAAACCAAAGCTTGCTAATTATTATAACTCACCAAGAGAGAGAATTTAGCAGTGTAAAGTGGTATTTATACATTTATTTCTGAACTGTTCACTTTCATCTCATAATTTCTATTAATTTCATGATATCCAGAAGGAAATCTCTCTATTGTATTGATTCTTTCAGAGAGAGGAAGCATGCCTGACTTCCTGCTAACAAATATAAAACCATACATGTTTCCTCTCAAAAAAGCAATCACAGCAATCAGGACCACAGCTCTGCCTTTGACTTCATACGTAGTTTTATATTTCTGGGGATTGTTATTCAGTCCTTGACCTCTCCTTAATTGGAACTTTGAAAAATAAGTTGGTAGCCACAGATTGTTTGATGGCTTTTCTCTCCCACACAAGGAAGTTTGGAGAGTTTGTCTTCTTTTTTTTTTTCTCCCAGTGGAGGGCAGGGGAGTTACTAGGAAAAAAAAAAAAACAGGCTTTGCCTGTTATGTTTTTGATATAGTTATTAAAATTGGGGAGCTTTATCCTTACTAGAGTTGATAAATGATAAACAAGAGCATAAACCCGTAACTATCTGGAATGAAAAACCCTACTGGTTCTAGCAGGGAACATGAAAACTTCTTTGCATCCTTAGACACAGTCAAGAGCATAACTAGACACACACCACATCTGTATCTGTGTTATGTGCCACTATAACTCTTACTGGACAGGGCAATATTTTGCTTTTTCCCTCTCCCTGCATTTCTCCTTCATCCCCAGGAAGGAATCAGGCAGCAGCAAACCCATCTGCACAAACTCATCCCTGTGGCAAGTCACCATTCAGATGGTTTCTGGCCTTCCCAACACACATCCCAGTCCCATCCCACCACTTGCACTGGAAGTCTGCACTGCATCCATGGAAGTTTGCTCCACAAAAAGGATCCAACATGTCTCAACAGCTGCTTGAAGTCATCTGAGTTCTACATGCAGGTTTTCAGTGTGGGGATTTTCTAATTGTTGTGTTCTGGACAGCATGACAGGGCATGCCAGGGGGAGCAGATCCAGCTTCTGCAACAGGAATCAGGATGAATTTTAGGTATCAGTGTGAAGGCAGATTGCCTCCTCATCAGTCATAGCACAAAAAATGTTAAGCTAATGTTGATTTAACAGGAGTTTCTCCTGTTCTTGAGCTGCAGTAGCAGCTCTTAGCATTGGCTACAGAAGTACTCGAGTTTCTGAAGTTCATGTTACAGGGACAGAGTATGATTTCCCAGGTTTGGGATTTCCTGATTAACACTGCTCTGTAACACCTTTCCAGTCTCAAAGAGCTCTGCACTGACTGTGAGGATGAGGCTTCTGGGACTTGCATGATCCCCTGAGCTCCAACACTATCATGACACTGCAGGGTGGATTACAGACAACAGCTTGAGCAACACCCAAGGGGACAACATAAACTATTTCAACTGCCTCTTTTCTTTCCTTTTATACTTTCCCCCTTTTTCTTTCAATATGCAGGGGGTTTTTTTATACCTTTGTGGTAGAGGGAAGAACAGTTCTCTTATCTGTGAAGAATTCCATGTCAGAAATTCTATGCTAGAAAAACATCATGTAAGGCAATGAGGAGCTTTTATAAACCCCAATAATGGACCAATATAACCTTAGTACCTCCTGTTCTGTAGCCATCACACTGGCAGCAGCCAGAAGGAGCATGAGGCTTTCCTGAGTTCACAGCTGCACTCTCTGTCTCCCTGTCCCCTTCCAGCAGGTGTGTGTCCCTTCACCTTCTCTCTCCATTATGATCTGGAATTAACAGGAACAGGAAATATTCTGGGTTTGACAAAGGGATCTGCACCCCAAGCCAATAGCCTGACTCCTGGCACTGTAGGGTGATATATCCAGAAACAATTTTGCATTGTAGAGTCCAAACCGCTGAAACAAATATAAAAAGGAAAGAGTCAAGAAACCAGATAAAAAAAGACTATGCTCTATATAGGCCGAGAAATCCTTAATGCTTCACGTTATACTTTAGAAAATCACTTTAGCCCAAGACTCACTCAGTGATTACAGCCCCATTTCAGGCCCAGATACCCAAGTGAAGCTCTGATGGAAGGTTTAGAAAAGGCCTTTTAGCCACAGACAGGGAGATCAATCTGTTTAGTCTCAAAAGGGAGAGAGTGGGAGGCAACTTGATTACACTGTCTTCACATGGAGAAGATAACGGGCACTTAAAAGGGATTCTTAATCTAGGAGAGCAGCTTAACAAAATGCTCCTGGCTAGAAGCTGAGTCCAGACCAGTTCCAATTAGAAAAGAGACAAATAAGGAATTTATAAAAACAACAACAACAAAAAAAAAAGTCACCTTTTAAAGTGGTTGTGACCACTGGGACAGTCTACTTGGAAAGGACAGTCTCCAAACCAAGACTCAATACCTTCTGGCAGTCTCTCTGCTGTCACCTCTTAAGGAGCCCAAGAGGAAAACTCAGCTAGAATTTACCAAAATTTCATCTGCCAGCTCCCCCTGAGCTTATCTACACCCCCAAAATAGCTTTATAAAAAATAAAGAGTAAATATTCCTTCCTAGCACTGACAGTGCAGTGCTATTTTGATCCACATTTACCTGGGCTTTAGCAGCATTTGTCTCTCTATCAAAATTAACCTTGAAATGAAGAGGCCACCCAAAACAGCCAGTCCAACACCAGTTCCACTGTGCTAATACCTTACCCCAGCTGGTTCACGTCTGCTGTCATCCCTTTCAGTGTGTGTTCAAACTGCAAGAGAAGCTGCCTTTTGTAAAAATGCAATACATTTACAGCCTTTTGCAGTTCTGTGCTGCTCCCACCATCCCACGGGCAGGAAGGGCAAAAGGGGATTGACTAATGCAGGCACAATGGACACACTTGTATTTCACTCCATTTATGCTTATTCACAGAATCACAGAATTGCCAAGTCTGGAAAAGACCTCTAAGAGCAACGAGTCCAACTGTTGACCCAACACTGATGTGTCCACCGCTAAACCTTGACCCTAAGCACCACCTCCATACATTTTTTGAACACTTCCAGGGATGCTGATTCCTGGAACAGCCTGTTCTATTCCTGACCACCCTTTCAGTGAAGAAATATTTCCTAATATCCAATCTAAACCTCCCCTGGTACAACTTAAGGCCATTTCCTCTTGTCCCTTCACTTGTTGTCTGGGAGAAGAGGCAGAGTCCCATCTTGCAGCAAGTTCATTTCAGGTAGTGGTAGAGTGTGAGAAGGTCTGCCCTGAGCCTCCTTTTCTCCAGGCTAAACACCCCCAGTTCTCTCAGCTGCTCCTCACAGGACTTGTGCTCCAGACCCTTCCCCATTCATTCCTTCTGCTCAGTAGTGAGCACTGCTGGCATTCCTCATACCAGCATCACTCAGTACAGAGAGAGATGCTGCCACCACCCCCAGGTCTATAAAAGCTCTGTGTGACCCAGAAGTGGTTCAGCAGGAACCAACAGAGCTGCAAGGCTGTTTCTCCTGGCACATTGCTTCTGTATGCTGAGAAGAGAATTATACTGTGAGCTCACAGTGAATTGAAATGTCTCAAAGAATCACAGAATGGTTTCAGCTGTAAGGGAATTTAAAGACCACCTAGCTGCAACCCTGCTGCCATCAATAGGGACACTTTCCACTAGACAAGGTTGCTCAGAGCCCCACACAACCTGGCCTTGAACACTTCCAGGGATGAGCCATCCACAGCTTCTCTGGGCAACCTGGGCAGCCAGCTAGGCAAACAACTGAAAAAATATGAATGACAGGAGGACACAAGATATCTAATAGAACTGGTTCAATTCTGCAAGACTTCCAAAGGGATCAGTTTAGTAACTGACCAGTGTCAGATCCCATTAATGGTTCTGAAGCACAATGCTGTTTGATTTATTTATCAAAGCTGTTATTTTCAAAGGAGTTTAAAGGGAACCTGGTCATCTGGGAGGGGAGGGAAAGAGACACAGAAATGTGCAGCACAAAGAGCTCTCATCTAGCAAGGGCTTTTCAAAAATGTGAAGTTCCATGAAAGATTTCTTTAAGAAATCTCCAAAAGCTTTCACTGAAGCAGTTACACACTTCCCTACCCAACTCCTAGCAAGAAGCACCAACACCAAGGTGCAGAGGGCTTTGTGTGCAGAGGACTTTATCCATGGAGCACTTTCCTGTGGTTTTCACCTGGCAGCCCTAGCTTGCTTGCTCCTCTGCCTTTTCAGGGGAGAGCACATTCCTACTTGGGGGGAAGAAAAACCAACTTCAAATATCAAATATTCCCTTCCGGCTGCCGTTCCTCAATACCATAGTCTGGAAAACACAAAGCACAGTTTTCCACCCCAGGTAGTTTCTACTGGCAAACATTTCCTCAGGAGTTTGTGGAGGAGAGCCACAGGTTACAGCAGCCACTCTGAGGGAGGAGGGTGGCCCTGCTGTCACTTGGTCCCTGCACTGCAGCCCCATTCCTCTTCTCAGCTGCAGGGAACTTCTCCAACAGAGCCTCTAATATTAGCATGGGGTAAAGCCTGTTGTATTCTGAATGATTTGCTGCCCTCTGTAGTCCAGGCAGAGCTTTTCCCAATCCATGGCAGGAACATCACTGCTTTTAGCTGGATTCCTCCAGCAGCCCTTGGAAGAGTGAACTTAAGGTGCTGGGGGAAAAAGGTGATGAGTCCAAATGGACAAGCAAAAAAAGTCACTCTGCCAGGTGTGAATCTTCACTGGGGCAGTCGTCCCAAAGGGTTTCTGTCCCCAAGGAAGCACAGCCTGAAAGTCAATCACCAAACTCCACCGGCAGCACCCTGCAGTTAAAAACAGGACGGATATGGCTCAAGGCAATACCTGGCTTGCTGTTTCTAGCGGCTCTGCTGTGTCTCCAAGCTATAGGAATTCAAAGCTAGAATAGAAAATCTGCAAAGTCTGCATGAGGCAGAAAAAAAAACCCCACAACACTCTGAGCAGAGAGCCCCAGAGAGGCACAGCTCTTGAGCACACTGGAACACATCTGCAGATAAGACATTTCACCTGTCAAGCTCCTGCTGCTCAACTGCACCTTTCACTCCTGAGAGTTAAGCAGGAAAAAGGAGCTCAGCCTATTGCTGGGCTCTGCAGAAACCTGAAGGAGGGCTTGGGTTTGGAGAGCAGAGGGGCTGATTCTCAGGAAACCACTTTCCAGCTCAGGCACAAGACAGAAATGGATGGCTGGGAGTACATTCAGGAGACCAAGGACCTCTTCCTCTCCAGTGGTCCTAGTATTTAACTTATGAAAGAGGAAACCGAGCTCAAAACAAACTAAAGCTCTTATTTTTACAGCCCCACTATCCTGAAAAAAATTCGCCCCCTTCCCTCCCAACCCACTGCTTTTATTAGAAATAACCACAAAGCTTCCAACAGGGAAAAAAAACCCCTTTCCCTGCAAACTGATGAAGTTTCCAGTCAGCTTTTTCCCAAAAGAAAACAGTTCCTTGCTTTTCAGCCTCCCCCAGTTATGCTGGTACAACATGTCTCAAGGTGACAGGTGCTCTGGGTTTACTGTAACCCAAACTGAGTCTGCAGGTAGATGCAGCCCTCCAGTGGTGAAGAGAAAGACACACAGATATTCATTTTTTTATTGTGTGTGGATAGAGATAGAGTTACAATGGGCAAAGAATTCTTCTCTCTCGATGGCTTTTGGGGGTGCCAATGCACAGAGGAATGCAAATTTAGATGCAGCTCCAAGTGGGCAAATGGGATCCATCCCACATAGCTTGGGGGCTGAGGACAGACAGAACTCACAAAACCTGAGCCCCACAAAGCTCTCAGAGGAGCAAGGCTTCTCCTTTTCCATCCATGCCTCACCTGGGATGGTGTCCTTGTGCCAAGGAGCCTTTCAAACCAGACAGAGGGTGTGTCCCAGGGCACCTTGCCATCCTGATTCAGACCCAATCTTCCTGCTCAGTCTCTTGGCATTCAGGTAATGCCCAAACCCCCAAGCTCAGGTTGGACGCTGCCTGTGGGCTGCTTCATGCTCAGTCACAACCTCTGGAAGACATCACTGCCACTTCACCCTCATTGCAGTCAGCCTCTCAGCATCTTTGCAATGAAACAGAGTCAGTATTGATGGTCAAACAACAGACCTGGGACACCTTAGTCATCCAGGGGCCAGGGAGGGTCATAATTCCCTCACTGCAGGGTCTAATTCTTACCCACATTTAGGGATTTATTTGCTGCTTCTTCAGGTCATTCAAGAAGTGAATGTGGTAAGATAAGAAAATCTGTGAGTAACCTAAACCTAAATAAGTTACAGCTGTGCCCCTAAACAAGAGAAATAAACAACATTGTTAGAGAATGGAGCAGAGAATGCGAGTGTGTGACTGATTGGAGAAGGCATCTGTGGATGGTTTGCTAACCAACTGTAATGTAATAAGGAGCACCTGTGGTGCAGGTAAAAAACCAAACAAACAAAAAACCAAACAAACAACAAAAAAAAAGCTGTAAAAATGTGTACCAGGAAATAGGAAGGAGCTGATGTCTGCACCATGGTGGGTGTGAGCTTTGAGTCCACTGTTGGGGAGGGGAAACAGGAGCCCAGAAAAGACAACTTCATTCACACCTTTTGGCTCTGGCTGCTGCTGTTTTACCTGATGTGAGCACCTGGGCAGAGCCTGGGTCACACTCCCATCCATCTTCTTACCACCACAGCAAGAAGGGAATCATCCCTTGCAGATAGAAGCTGGAGCAGCTCCTTGCATTTTGTCCTGCTCTCTCAGATCTCTGCAGAGCTCAGCAATCAACACACCCTGCACAGCTTCTTGAGAGAGCAGGGGGAGAGTTTACACCAAACTGGTGAGATTTGGACACTGTCTGGGGCCAAAAGCTATGGAAAGACTAGGATGATGTTGCAAACAGGTACAGAGGGAGCCTTGTTTTGGGGTTGTTCATGGGAAACAGGGTCCTTGGTGCCCCGACCCAGCCAGCACCCACTGCTGCACCCATCCTGAGCTCCCCTCAGCTGCTCTCCCCGCCTGATTTTCCACCATGCAGCTCCATAGTAACTTTCCAGCAATCGTTCAATGTAGCAGTGCCATCTTCAGGCACAAAGCCTGCCCTGCACGGCTCGGGAGGGACAGGGTGTGCTGCAGGGCAGGCTCAGCCCCAGGGTACCAGCATCTGATTTCCTATTGCCCCACAGTGTTAGCTGCAGCTTGTTCTCACCTTCCAGGTGATCCCAGCCTTGAGAACTGCAAATGTGAGATCCGTGTGAGGTTTCTCAGCCTCGTGATAAGTCTCCCTCCCAGCGCTTTCAGCACTGACTTTTTTATCCCAAGTGGAACCAGAGCAGACATCACTGAGCTGGTCCATCAGCCTCTGGTCATGGCTCCTCTCAGACCCATCTCCCAAGACACAAATTACCAGGTAAAACAATCCCAGGAGAAAAGTAACTCTTTGGTAGCAGGTGCAAGGCTCCTGAGAGCTGAAATCTTCCACCTCTTCTAGCCCAGATTTTTTTTTCCTAATTCAGGTCTTCCCACAACAGCCCTCCCATTCTGCAGCCCACCTGTCTGAGCAGCAGTCAGACACAGTCTCTGGCTCTCCTCCAGGTCAGGTGGGTCCTCTCCTCAGCTATCTGCATAAGGACCTGTGCCCCTGAAGTGTACCAAGATGCCCATTGGCCTCAGACCCAAAATATTGCAGCAAAAGAGCTTTTTGCACTAATGCTGTAAGCAAGTGACCCATCTCATTGGGATCATCTGATTCCATGATCCAAAGGCTGTGGTTTTAGTGGGATATCACACTCTACACCTGGCCCTGCAGGACCTGCATTAATACCTGCTTACACAATGGAGAATGTTCAAGTCCTTTTGGCACTGTCACACTGGGTCCATTCACAGAGTCCCACCCTGCAATTCCATGCACCTACAAAATCCCAGTGTTTCCCTAGATAACACCACCTTGAGCTGCCACCCCTGCCTGCACCACAGAGCTTTGGGAGAGACCCTGTGTGCCTGGGGCAGGGTGCATCCAGCCTTTGGGAATGTTCTCTGTGTGTGGGATTGATGATCCCACCTGCATATGGGAACAGGTTAGGAAACCCCTGTGGTTCCCCCCAACATCCCAGCAAGGACTGTGGGCTTGTCAGATCCCCAGACTGTGCTGAGGTGCCCTACCCTGGCACTGCCAGCCCAGATTCATGGAACAGCTGGCACAGAACTTAGGGAACCTTGTTAAGAGGATGGTCTCAGCACACCTGAAATGATCCTAAACCTCAGGCATAGGAGAGCAGTAGCAGCTTCCCCACTATGAACAGGGGATTCTGGCACCTTACAGGAGAAGGACCTTTCCTTTCCAGCCATCCTTCCTCTCCCCTGGCAGCAGATGTTACACACAAACATCCTTGCAGCAAATTGACAATGATTTCCACTGAGCAGTTTGGAAAAGGAAAAGACTCCTTAAACTGGTAAGAGCTATAATTTGGCAGCACTCAGCCCAGCTGGGGACAATTTTCCATCAGTGGCCTGCCAGCCTTTGGCCAGCAAGGCAGAGCAGACCTCCTCCCTGGACTAGGAGAGCTGAAGGGCTGCAGGGCTCTGCACAGCACTCTGCAGCCAGGAGCTCCCAGCATCACCTGGTTTGGCCACCAGCACTGCTTATCTCGTGGCCTGAATTAATAAAGCCCTGAAATGCACCCAGGGTGGCATGTAATGGTGATTTACAGCTCTCAGCTGGGTTCCCTGGGTCCTGTGCCAGCTGCTCCAGGAGTCTGGGCTGGCAGTGCCAAGGTAAGGCAGCCCAGCAGCTAATTCAATTCAAAGTGGCTGTAAAGAATTGAAAAGAAAATACAGAAAGAGCAGAGTAAGCTAAGGTTGGTCTGGCCATGGCACTTTCATCACCTCCTTTAGCAGCAGAGGAGTTGGCATAGAGCACCCCACCAGTCTGCAGCCAAATCTGCTTTGTGGTGGGATGAATCCACATGGAAATATTGAAAATATTCATAGTGGGAAAGTGTTTGGTTGTGTTGAGCAACACAGTGCCTCTGTGCTGGGAAATGGGAAGCTGCTCCAATTCTTCTTGTTTCCACACCAAAGCAGTTCTCCCCACAGCTGGACCAAGGAAGCCTCAGCATCTCTTACCAGTGTGGTGAATCCTCAGAGGTGGCAGCCTCTACCAAGGATCCAAGAAGAATTTTGGCCATTTGAATAGATTTCTCTGTTCCAGGGCTATGTCACCCCAAGATGCCATTGGTCATTCACAAAAAATATAGGGAACAAAAAAACCCAAGCCAAACCTGCAGACATGCAGCAAGAACACCATTCCTTTAACTATGCACATCCCCAGGACGAGGTCTAGGTGTTGATTTTTGGTTAAGAAGAGGAGTGGTTCAAAGACAGGCAAAGGGCTGTGTCTGATAAAGAACATCCCAGGATTTGGGTGGTGCCTGCTAATCCTGGCAGCACCACATTCACGTGAGATGTGTAGGAGACTCAGGATCAGTGGTTTCAGATCTGTCCTCAGGTTGAAACCTGAAGCTGTTGTCTCTGAATGCAGCACCATCAGAGGAGGTGACTGCTGTGCTGCTGTGCTTATGGCACCTGGTTGGGATGCTCAGCCTTTGAAAAACCTGGACCTGCAGCTCCAGCTATTTCCCAGGTCCTGGCTGGAGATGAGAGCTGAAGCACCTGGCCCTGGAAGATGTTTCCTTGGACTGCCTCAAGAGGCTCCTTCCCACAGGAGAAAAGTCCATCCTTTTCTAAATATTTCTCCTTTTCAGTAGCTCTTCAATATTTTCAGTGTTTCACTTCAGCTTCTTCAAGGAAAGAATCCTAAAGAAAATCCCTCATGATGAGGAAAATGGGGATCTTTCCATAGTAATCAGGATTTTTTGTAAAAAAAAAAATCCCATTTTTCTGAACTGCTCCAGTAGCTAACTATTTTAACTTTGACCCTTTGGCAGCATCTGGAACATGCCCTGCAGAACATCATTAGAAAAATGGTTCCTTGCAGATTTTTAAATAAAATAAACAAACAAGGAAAAGAAGAAGGGCCTTGCAAGTCCATAGGCATGTTGGGATGCAAACCATGGGATCAGGACAGGACAAGTGAATGGCAGAGGAGTTACTCCAAGTTCATCCTCAGATCCAGGTCCCTCAAAGAATCTATGATTTGTTTAGGGGTTTGATGGTGTTAGAAACCTTTCTTTAGTAGCATTACGTGTTAACTTGTAAACCAAACAATATATATTCAACAAGAGTCCATCAGGTTCAATAGAAATAGATCTTTATTAATAACATGCACATCATACGTATATTTAAAATACATATACATTTTTTCTACTATTCACTTTAGAAAACAATTTCATAAAAACCTTCAATCAGGTCCCAGGTAAGTTTAAACATTAAAAAGCAATTTTTATTATTTTTTTGTTACAGAACCAGTAGGTATTATTCCAATTACTTGGTGTATAATCACCATGTATTTAACATAATGCAGGCTCATGCATTTCAATAGAAATAGGTGTTCCCTTCTCTGCTTTGTTAATCATGTCAAATATATGATGATATACTTGACGACACCTGCCACAGTTGTTATATGCAGCTGTGATTCCCTCCTGGGAGCACTCCACAGGTGGCATTTAAAAGCTGGAGACAACTTTTTTTACAACTTGCTGAGTTCCTGCGAGCTCCTGGTGCTGCAGGTGACCCAGAGCCCAGCTATGGCAGAAACCAGAAAAACAGAATCTCATGAATGTCGGAGAGGAAAGCAATCTGAACAAAAAGAAAAGAGGGAATTGCAAATCCCCTCTGTGTTCATGGCAAACTGAGGTCAGGGCTGGGTTTCCCAAGGTCCTGCCAAGTACCAAATCAGACCTGCAGAGAGTGCACAGAGATACAAGCGATAGACGTTTTGCGGATTTACAGAACTTTACAAAGGCTCGTATGAGGATGGGACTTTAAGGCACAATAGTCCATATACCCAACACATTCATTGGAAAGCAGAAGTTGAATTTACAGTGCAATATAGATGTATTCAGGAGCTCAGGCAGCAGCTCGATGGTCACTGTCACCCATAAGGAGGTGACTGAGGGGAATATCTGCGCTGGGAAGCAGCCCCAGCCCTGCCCAGCTCATGCACATGCTGAGCATCAAGCACACAAGGAGCCTCTCAGGCTTCAGCAACAGGGTCTGTGCGAGGAAATCGGGTGATAACTGAAGCATTTACAGGATCAGGGCCATAACGTCACAGAACCATGGAATGGTTTGAGTTGGAAGGGACCTTAAAGACCATCTGGTTCCAACCCTCCTGCCATGGGCAGGGACACCTTCACTAGAGCAGGTTGCTCAAACTCAGTGTTGGGGTTCTGCAGCAGGTTGCACCAGACCCCATCCACGCCCACACTGTGGCCCTACAAAACCACCCCTGTGCACCTTTCACCAGCATGTCCAGCCAGAAAAGCAGCACAAAGAAAACTCAACTCATAGAAACGCTAATTACAGCCAAGTGTGCTGCTGCTCCCAGGTGAAAATGAATTGTCCTAAGCCAATCCTTTTCCAAATGCTCAGCTCTCCTCACCAAGTCTGTCCTTGTTACCCAGCTCATCTATATTCTCTATGAATATTCTATCATCTCCAAGGCAACTGAGTCAAAGGAAAGGAAGGACTTTCTTTACATCCAGTGCAAACATAGCCCATATGTAGGAGTTCCTAATGCAGTCATAATAGAACATATATATATATAAATCTATCTCACTGAAAGTTGACCACCTACAGACAGATTCTCACATCAGAAGCCAGAAGAGCTGAACTGTAGCTACAAACCCAAAAAAGAAAAATCACTGTATGTAGCTGTATTAAAATGCTGGTACCCAGTAACTTGGCGACTAAATGTTAAAATCAATGTAAGTATATAATTCAAAAGGTGTCAAATTAAATATTTTGGGAGTCACTTGCAATGGTATTGCACATTTGTACTTCTTTATCACCCCATAAACTATTTTTAAGCACTCAAATCAAATGTTTCAGACCCACTTTTCAGCAGCACCGATCACTGGGCAAAGCAGAAGGCAGTAAAAACTGAAGCAGACCTAAAGCCTTTAGAATTGTGAAACTTTGATTCAATGCCATATCAAAAATTCTACCATAAAAACCCCAATTCGTTCCCTATAAAGAACTAATCCATTTAACAGCTCCTAGAGCATGTAAAAATTAAAAAAAAAAAAAAGACAATGTGTTTCATTCAAGAAAACAACACATGAGAAAAACATTAATAAATTATCATCCTCTTTCCTTGGTAGCCCAAGGAGTTTTGTGACCTGATGCAGATTTTTGTCTATCTGTTCAGTTTTCACAACGCCTTAACAGAAGCTTTCAATAGGCAAGAAAGTGTCTGCCTCCTTCAGCAGGCAAGGAACCTCTTCAAAGGTGAAACTGACAGGACCAATGTTTTTTTCAGGTGAGGTTAAAGACTTTGTTCCTACTGAGCTTTTCTCATTTCATTGAAACGTTTCCAATTTTAGGTTAAAAGTTTTATTTATTCAAGCCAGAACCACCCTATGAATATAAAAAAGTCAGCGAGAGAAAAGAAGCATTTTAGCATTTCATGTACGTGCTAGATCATTATGAAGTCAGGTGAAAATGGACATGAAGAGAGGAAAAAATGCATAAATCAGGTCTCTTCAGAGTGGAAAATTACACGGTTTGAAAAATCAGAAGACAGGAGCAATTTTCCCTTGCCATTCCCCCAGCCCTGGGGTGGCACGAGGCGTTACCAGTGACACGGAGGGCACAGAGCTCCTGGGGGATAATGGCATCTCTCACAACAGCAGAAGGGCTGCTCTGCCAGCTCTTTCTGCTGCTGCTGGGGCTGTCCTACACACCTGATCAGCAGCCTGGCCTCTCCCAGCCCCTGCTAAGGTTGGGCATGGCCCCTTTCCACTGGAGATTTCTCAAACTGGAGATTTCTCAAACCATATTGAAGCCATTTCTCAAATCATGCAGTCTGACCAGCTGCAAGACTTTGGGCTGGTGTGAGCCCAGGGGCAGCAAGAATCAAACCAGCTCTGAGGCTGAACTGCACTGGCTGAGGATTGAAAGAAACAAGTAAATGTGATTTGTCTCAAAGCAAAACCAAAAACCTGAACATTCATCATGGCTAACAGCACCTCCCAAACAGCACTGCCCTGTTTTTTCAGCCTTCCCACAGTATCTGAGATGTTTATATTCTCCAGTTTGCAGGTTATCCTTGTTTTGAATTACACTGCTAACTTTTTTTTTTTAAATTTAAAAAAAAAATCTGGATTTGACTGCTTCCTTCTGTCTCCTAAACCTATGCTGACTTCTAAGTACTGATACCAGAGATAACTTTGTTCTTCACACCTTTTTGCTTTTGCCTTTCTGCCTTTTCTCTAGCACTAACACATGCCTGGGAGCTGTGGCCATATGTGCAACACACACGACCAGGATGCTCTGAGCTGGGTGACAGGAGGAATCTGACACAAAAAGCACATCCCTGGCAAGCCATGGTAATTGTTCACACGATATAATGCTTCAGAAATAGCATCAGCCACATCTGCAAGAGCAAAGCCTTTCAAAATATTAAAAAAAAATATGTTTTTAGAGATATATATATATCTGTGCCTCCAGCTGAGTGTGCGCTATTATTTACTTTGCTTTAAAGCTTTAAAGTGGTGATAGCCAGGGAGGCAAAGCTGCTTTCTTCGCTGAAAGCCAACAGACCTCTAGGACTTTGACAGGCTTTGAACCATCTTGTCTACTTGTTCAGCAGTTCTGGGATGCAGGTCACCCGTGGGGGAGCTTCAAGAGTATCGTTAACAGCTAATTTACAGGCTCGTTAATCACATTCCCCCAGATTATAGTGCAATCTTTGCTTTTGACCCCATTGCTGGAGCATCATCTTTCCCTAATGTTACTCTTTGGTATTTTCATGACGTAGCTTTGGCAGCTATGAAACTTTCCACTTGTAGTCATTCTGTTTGCTGAACATCCCACATGCCACAGCTTGTGAAATATATATATTTACATCTTCCAAAGTTAATACCCAGATTGAAATTAGACATTTCACTTAACCTGAAACATTATTACTAATGCTGAGCAGTTTCATCAGGAGAACCTCTGAGGTCTTACCAGCATCTGTCTGACACATTCATTCTCTATCTAGGAGAGTTATCATTGTTTTTCTGCCTTTTATAGTCCACATAAAAAGAAATTGCTGTCTATTCCCTACACCAGTGTGAACCTGGGGCCAAACAGCAAATTAGCATGCAAAGAAGTATCAGGGAAACAGCTAGGGAAAGAGGCAAATGAAGTTACGGGAACACCGATGATGGGCTGAAGAAACAATCTTTCCTGTGAGTCATTCTGGTTTGTATTAAAATAGCAAAGTAGATACCAGCTAAGAGATAATATAAGTAAAAGGTGGATGCAATTATTTTTTTTAAAAAACCAACCCACAAACCCTTGCAAATCTCAGCATAGAGTGTCTGAAAGTAGCAAGCGAGTTCAGTCTCTGAAAATCCTAAGCTAAAGACTGATTCCTTTGGCACTGACTCCTTCCACGGTCAAAGCAATTCTCAGAGAAACTTCCTGTCTATACCTTTACAGCCAATAACTCATGTTTTACTCCTCACTGTTAGACTACTCCACTGCTTCGGGGGCATCAATTTAACTGCAAAAGTGATTTGGAGCATCTGCATCTACACACAGGTGGCTCGAGTGCAGCTTTGTTTCTACAAACCGCATGGGCACGCGGTCTCTGCAGGTAAAAGACCTCCACATTGCACCTCTCTGTGTGTACAGCAAGTGCTTCACACCAGGGCTCAACCGCAGGGGCTGCAGAGCATTTTCCAAAGCACCTTCCGCTCAGCTCCCGGCGCGTCCTCCTCCCGTCGCAAACACCTCCGCAACGAGCGCCTCACCTCAGCACCTCCACAAGCAGTTCAAGCATTCAGAAACAAACATCAGTGGGTCTAACAGCTACTTTAATTCATTTTATAAATAAGCAACTGAGGATTTTGCTCCAGGTGGCTGCCCGTGTAGCCCATCCCGTAAACGGCGTTCTCTGCAGAGTAAGGCACGATGCGATACGAGTGCAGCTCTTCATAATAGAGCGACTGGGAACAGCACTCCTGCACCATAAACTTCAGCCGTTTTCGTGCGTCAGAGTAGGCAGTCCTATAGCACGGAGCCTCCTTAAAGTATTCATAGCTCTCCCTCTCTGTCTCTAGGTGAATCTTCCTCAACAGATTGTTAATTAATACAGACCTACGGAGATAGGCTTCGGGGTCGTCCAGGAAGCGGAGTTTCTGGAGAGATAGTTTTAGGATACAAGTCCGGTCCTCTGGTAGTATCAGGTGCTGGGGGGTAAATGGATGGGTGTTTAGCATCAAGGAGCGAAACTGAGGGGAGGGTGGGGTGTGGAGAGAGAGAGAGATACTCACTTTTGGACAATACTCATGGTAATCTTGATGTAAATGTTCTTCTTCTGCATATTTTCTCTTAAAGTAAGCTACTTTCGACGTCGTTAATGTCTTTGGTAGGCCCCGATCAGATCAGCTCTGCACAAAAGAAGAGGAAAAAGAAGGTCAGTAACTCTTGATGCCATGGTGGCTGTAACAGCACAGTCTGGGGAAGGAGGGATCCAGAGGGGGAGTGCAGCCAGGATTCAGCCTGCAGCCCTCAGCCCCCTGGAAAAACAGCTGAGAGGCTGGGGAATGTGAAGGAGTCTCTCAAACACCCAGCCTGAGGCTTGCCAGCACAACAAGCCCCTCTCTGGAGTGACCACCACAGCACTGGGCACAGGCAGGGTCTCCTGGTCCTGCAGCTGACCGGGGTGTCCTGGGCAGCCCCAGCCCAAAGGAGCAGGCAGGAGATGCCCAAGCCAGGAAGATCACCTTGCACTGCAGGAGGGACCCCGATGGGGCCATCTGGGTGCCAGATAGGTGTCCCTTTGTCCTGCTGTGGGGTGTGTGGGCTGAGGGTTGGGTTTTGATTTCCACACGTCATGCACAGAGCTCCGTGGCTTCCCTGGAAACCAATGCAGAGTGCATTCACTAGATGGTGGTGTTGTCTCAGAGAAGCAGGAGAGCCCTGGTGCAGTGGGAGGGTGATGGAGTTGGCTTGTTCTCCGGGTGGCTTCAGCTTTTCAGGGCACAGAGGATGGAGGCTCAGCATTTGGGCTAAGAGAAGGAATTACTGGGCTTTTGTCCTGTGACAAGAGCCCAAACCCTCCCTTTGAAAAGAAATTTTAAATGCACCTTTAAAAAAAAACCAAAACTTTTATTATACTGATGTCTAAAGGCAATTCAGGGAAAGAAAGTATCCAGAGCCACTTCACAGAATAACTCAAAGTCAGGTCCTGTGGGAAATATTTTCTTCCCTGAATTGGGATCTCCCTATGACACCCACACAACCATTCCAGGGACTGACAGAATCTCTTCTCTACTGTCAGGAAGAAGGAGCAATGTGCTCTCCCTTCCTTCTTCCACATCAAAAACCCACAAGAAGAGGCTGAAGGAGAAATCCCCTCAACAAGAGGATTCTTGTGATTTCTCACTGAGTTTCAAGCCTGTGAGGATGGAGGTTTCTTGTAAAGGATGCGACAGATCTGTGCAGAAAACTGAGTGGTGGATTAACACCCCTTTTGGAGCTGAGACCCCTCAGCCCTGCTCTGGGACCCATCAGGACATGGATTGCAGAGAAGAGCAGCCTTTTCCTGGGAGAGGGACTATTGTTCTTGCAGTGGGACAACATTACCAAGGTTGTCAAGGACTACTACAGTGCTCTAGTCACCCTGGACCATCACACACACCAGAGATGCTCCTGGCAGACACCTCAGCTCTCAAGGGCAGGCTGTGGTCTTCACCAGTCTATTGGCATTGAGTAGCTGCAAACACTGGTTTAAATTCATATGCAGCAGCCTTCTCTGCTTGCAGGTTTTATTCCATTATTTGAGTTACAGCAGAGCCTGGGCAGCCTGGATATTTAATTACTCTGATATCATGTTCTCCTAGGTGGAAACCCCACGACTGTGTTATCTGAGCACAACAACAAATGCATTTATCTCCCAGTGCCGTGGGATGGGAGAACATTACAGTTTTCCTCACACTACTCTGAGGAAGACAAAGGTACAGACAGATGAAGTGACATTCCCATAGCCACCCAGGCTGTCAGGGCTGGGAAAGGAGCCAAACCCAGCACACAGGTAGATCCTTTCCCTCAAACCAAACCTCTAAATGCTAAAACACGCTCCCTAGAGTTTTCCAGGGAAAAGGCTGGAAGCACAGCCCTATCACTGCCTGTGTGCAGTGGAAGCAGAAAATCAGCAGGGTGCAGGGGCAGCACAGACAACCACAGCCTGCAGAGCACCTCAGCTCAGTTCTGCAGCTCTGCCAGCTCTGAGCAAAACTCCTTTGCTGCTCCAGGCCATGGGAATTCCACTCCCTGCCCCAGAGATGGAGGGTGACAGTGTGAAATTCAGCATCCCTGAGCACAGGTGGTCCTGCAGACATCAGGGGACCAGGACAAGGGAAGGAGCACTGGCAGCTTGTGCCTGGGGGGAAGGAGGGCTGTGTCTTTGCACATGCTGCGGGCTGGGGGCTGGTGCTGGCTGGCAGGAGCAGACGGAAAAATTGTATTTTGCTGAGGGACACATATGACCATCCTGCCAGTGGGTTCATTGAGCATCCAACTGGCACCCCCTTTCTGGGGTTATGTTCAGCACCAGACTGGGACATTCCCTTGGTTGGCTGTTTTTAAATTCCTAAAGACTGCTGAAGCAGCAAAGTTGTCACAACACCCTCACCCCAATGCCCATAACTTAGTTTAGGAGCAAGGAAGGGAAACAACGACCAAGCAAACACCAAGAGCATCTCTAAGCTGTAAGTTTGGCTCTAAATGTGTTCCCAGTTTTAAATGAAAGACTACACTCTAGGAGCAAAGTAGCCCCAAGCTGCTCAGCACACACCATCTGTCAGCAAATCCCAGCAGTTCCAAATCTGCAGAGCTCAGAGCTCCCACTTCCCCAGCTCAGCATCTCCCACGGGCTGTCACAGGTGGCTCAGCTCTCTGGGAGGGAAAGGGTGCACACCTGCAGCTGCAGGGTGAGAAAGGCTGAAGGCACACAAATCCCATCCCAGAGCTGCTCAAGAGAAGCTCAGGGTCCGCTCTGTGCTCAGTGCAGCTGCCATCCCACCAGCACCCATTTCATCACCGTCATCTTTTGGGGCTGCTGGTGATGCCCACACATCTGTCTGCAGGTGCAGGGGAAGGAGAGCAGAAACTGTGACCTTGCACCTTGCCCTCAACACCAGCACCGATATTCAAGCCCTGAAGGGTCCCCTCTTCCTGCAGGAGGCTCGCAAGGACCAAGCCTTTCTCTAACACTTATTGGAAGTCAGCCCTCGATGGCTCTGTGCGTGCCTGGGAGCTGCTTGGCTGAGGTTACAGCCATCCGAGGCTGTAGTAATGCCGCAGTGAATCAGACCCTTAGTGTTTTGTTTAAATATAAACATATTGAATCAGTGCTTTTTGTGTAGAAGGCTATTCTCGCGAGCCAAGTGTTTTGACAGCTCCAGCAAGGTGGAATGAGTCACTGCCGCTGCCTCACTCAAGCTCAGAGACAGATACATCTTAATCACATTACGTTTTTTTCAGCGCTACACCACAAGTCAAGGCACGGGGCCAAATCTCCCCACGGGGACCAACCAGCGCAGCGCTGAGCCCTGAGCCTGAGGTTTGTCCTTCCAGCCTGGATGAGCGTCGGGAAAGCGCATTCAGCATCCCGGCAGCGCCCAGCCGCAAGCGCTGCGCGGATCCCCAAGGACTCGGTGCGATTTGCACCAGCGGGCAGCCCCAGGGCAGGAGCAGCCTCTGCTCTGCCCGGTGTTTTACACCCTGCCGCTGCCAGCCTGCTCGGAATGCACAGCACATCGGGCCACGGCGGCTGGAGCTGCCATTAGCGCTAATGGAAGTTTGGGATATAAATCCCACGCGCGGCAGTGCGGGAATAGACGCCACTGTGTCAGGCTTGGAGCTCTCAGAGGCAGCCTCGCAAGGGCTTTAATTGTACTTTCGAAAGAGCAAAATGTGTCCGTTCGTGTTTATTTCTCCGGGAATAATTACGGTGCTCTGTGGCGAGCTGCTCACAGAGGTATTAGGCGTGTTTGGACAGAGGGCTGTCTTATCTAAATTGGATTGGAAATAGATTTATATCATGGCAACTTCCCATTTGAGCTGCAAATTGCAACAAAGTCACTTCACCTACGCTCCTGCATCGCCCCAGTGACAGCAGCCTCTTTTCAGCCTGAACTAATGCCGGGCGATTTCCACAGGGCTGCAGCCTAGCCGAGACAGGAGCTAACACGGAGTTTAACAAATGATTGAACAGCCAGGGAAAAAAAACACCTGAGCTTGTGCTTTTGCATCTCAGGCAGCAGAGAGGGATCTGCAAGCCCCAGCTCTGCCCAGCAGCCCTGTCCCAGAACTTGGTGAGCCCTTGGGAGCATCTCACACCTGCGCCTGCACCTCCCCTGCCTTTCCTCGGGAAGAAAACTCCCCCCTGCCTGCTCGGTGCTGCAGTGAAAAGGTTTGTCCGAGTCGATACTGTTTGGTTGTTGATGCAGACGTCCGCAGGGGGTGAGCACACAGCCGGCTGGCCGAGCCAGCCCCGCCGCCGCTGCGCAGGGAGCTGGTGACTCAAATGTGCCGCTGCCCTGCAGGGTTCCTATCGCAGCCCGGAGGAGAGCGATCGATAGGCGACCTGAAGCTGCCTGAGACGGAGAGCATCGCTGAGCATCTCTTGCGTGCTCAGATGCAAAACCTGAGGCTTCTGAGCACACAGAGATTGGTCTTTATTATCAGCGGGAGAGGTGACTTTGACACGGCAGGACACATCATCATGTCCTTGCGACTGCTGTCAAACTGCGGGGATAAACTCCGCCGGCTCTAACCTTCAGAGCGCTCGCAATTAGGGGGTGCTCAGCTGAAACCTGCCTCTGCTTCCACACGCTCTGCTGCTGCTTTTCTCCTCTTCTAGGGCAGCACAAGCAGCTGGTCCCACTGTGGGATTCCCAGCTGATAACGCAAAGCTACCGGAGCACAGGCAGATGAACATGTGGATCGAAAACACATGCCAGCCCCATGATTTCACACGGCTGCCGATCGATTGCAGCCCTTCCAGCGTATCGAGCCTTACCCCTCGCTCAGGCAGAGCAAGCCCCCTTTTATTGACTCACGGGAAGGTGGGGACCCCCAGCCGTACTCTTGTCTGCCGGCTGTGCACTTCAAAACCGCCTTTTAGTTTGCTGATTGCTCTGCAGAGCTCCCTAATTGCAGATCCTCCCTGGGCACACATGTGTACAAGGCACGAGCAGCTGAATAGCTCTCGTGAGGTCATGAAGGCGTGAGACTTAATGGCTGAGTGACTATTCCTGTCTCACTCCTTGTAGTCCCGCTGCTTTCACCAATAGAATACAATAAAAATTCCAGGTTCACCCCCTCTCGACATTGATCCCGGTAAATTCCCTCACTCAGCCCAACCAGCCGAAGTTTGCAAACTTGTTAGTTACCTGAGGATGCGGAGTCAGTCTGCAAAGGGTCTTTCTGGGATAATCTCAGCAGTTCTGGTATGATTTCCCCCTCGCACGGGCTCAGCGAGCATTTCTGGCAGCACAGCACTGCTGAACGGTCACCTGCCGTGGTGGATCAGGGAGAAACACACAAGGCTCAGGTGGCAAAATCAGGACAAACACGACAAGCAGCTGGACTACAAGAGGAGAAAGTGCTATTTCAGCATCCCCACAGGGCTTAGTAACAGGGATAAATAAGAGTTCTGGTGTTAAACCCAATTCTCTAACTTTGACCTTGTTTCCTGGAATCCCTTTCACACATCAGGGTAGTAGAATAAAACATAAAAAAAAGAAAACAAACCCCAAACCAAAAAACATTTCAGTCTCTCAGTGGTATAGCTATGATTCTCTCAGAGCAAATGCTACAAAAAGACAGCTTGCTCCTCTAAATATCCGGACGTTTCTGGAGCTAGAACATTAATTCTGCCCCAGCCACCTCTTAAAATGGCACATTATTTTCTCCATTAATTCTTGTCAACCTCAGAGGAAAGCTAAAGGGCTACTATTAAAACCACGCCATTATTTTGAGTAGCAGCATTAATTTCCTATCATGCACGCTCACACTGCCTGCAGAGCAGTGCAGGTCTGGGGAAAGTCAGATTCCCATTTCTCTTTAACAGGGTGCAGGTTTCAGAGTTTGCCTGACATACAGTACAGTTTCCAGGCTGATGCTTTGCCTTCTGGGTGAAGTATTTGGCATGCTGTAGTAAGAATATCTCCCACTCCTGGAGGGAAAACTATCACAGATATATGTGTATACCCTAAACTCTGCACTTTTACTTGTGTGTGCCAGAGACACACTTTTTGAATACATGAATAAAATTAGACATATCTAAATCCTGCAAGAGAAAAAGGCACAGAGAGCTTGTATGTGTGAGTACTCGTGCCTCGCAGCTTTAAGACAACTATATTTAGACAGTTGTGTCATCCCAGAGGATGACAGCATTAACAGGCAATGGAAAGAGGAGCTATGGTTACTTTTCAGAGTCCAGCTCTGATCGTAAAATGAAGGACTCTGATGGAAATGACCTTTGGTAGAGTCCGGCAGAGCAGCAGCACCTCTGCCCGTGGCACTGCGGGACGCACGGAGCTTCCCTCCCAGCTCTTCCCTCTCCCACGCTGCAGCAAAGCCACGAGAGCTCCCAAACAAACACAAAACTTACTCCACGCCGACAGCCACCTGCTAAACCCCTCGGAGCAGATCCCACCAGCAAAGCCCCGCACCACCTCGCTGCCACGGACACCCCCTCAGCTCGCTGTCCCCGGCCACCGCCGGCTCGGTGGCACTCACCCAGCGAGCCCTGGCTCCAGAGGGAGGGCTGCTCCGTCCTTCCCTCGCTGCTCCTGGAGGAGGTGGCGGCGGTGCTGCTGGCGGTGGTGGCGGCGGTGGTGGCGGCGGTGGCAGCTCCTGCGGGTCCCTGCAGCCACTGAGGAGCGCATCACCTCCCGGCCGCAGCCCGCGGAGGTGGGTGCCCAGATGTTCCCCGCGCGGATTGGTCCAGCGGGAGCAGATGTTGCCCGGTTGCTAGGAGCGTTGCTAGGAGCGCTGCTAGGAGACGGTGACGCTCTCTCCATCACCGGCGCGACTCGTGGCCGCGGGGAGGGAGGAGGAAGAGGGAGGAGGAAGGAGGAGGTCCCGCCGCCGGGATGCTCCGCGCCGGGCCGTGCCGCGCCGTGCCGTGCCGGGCTGCGGGGTGAGCCGGAGGATGGAGCAGGTGCCGCGGCTCAGAGCTGGACAGGCGGTGAGGAGCTGCCTGGGGCTCGCGGCAGAGGATGGGGATGTGAAACGCCAGAACCGGGAGCGGGGCGGGGAAGGAGGGCCACAAAACCTCCACCAGGGCGGGCTGAAGGATGCGCGGAGCGGGCAGGCAGCCGCGGAGGTGCCGAGTGCTCGTTGCGGCACTGAGAGAGGGCGAGAGCTCTGCTGGCTTCAGGGCGAGATTGGGACAAACACAACCCAGTGCCTGGAAGGGCTGGAGGGAGAGCAGTTCAATTCGGTCCTGCTGGCAGAGAGCCGAGATCTTCTGCTCTCTCGCTGGGTCATGTTCCTGTTCCCTCCCTTCTTTCTCCATGGTCACCATCAGACCCTGGCCATGTTTTTCCCGGGGATGTGGCACCATGGTGCCCTGGGTCCCGCCCTGGAATTTACACCCATCATCCCAAAGAGGCACCACAGCACTCTGCAATCCCATGGGCAGAAAGTGGATTGCTGGAGGGAAAGAAGGAAAACAACACAAACCTCCTCCCAAATAAGAGAGCAGGTCACTGTGGGGTGGGACAGCTCCTGCATCTCTGGCAGACAGCAGGACTTTACTGCTGAGCACCCTCCTTAGGGCAGTCGGTGGGATATCAGACTCAGCCTACCTTCATAAGGGTCCAGCCAGAAATGCCCACAAAAAGTTTAAAAGGAGTCCGAAAATCTTACTTGTATAATACAGTGCACAGAAAGAAGGGAAAAACATTTCCCTGAATGCCTCTGTAGGTAAATCTTGGCAGACAAGAAGGTTTAAAAAGAGAAAAAGTATTTTTTTTTTTAAATCATGCCAGCTATGTGTAGGGACCTTCCCTGGAAGAAGTGGGTCACTCCCAGAATGAAAAGGAGTTGTACAAGATGAGCTTTTCTGGACAGCCAGATTGGTGCCAATGGCTGCACTGAAGTTACTGATACAACCCTGGCTTAGATCAGCCCCAACACCAACCTTGCCCTTTGATCAGGACTTTTCTCCAAGAAGAAACACCTTCAGACAATAAATTTTCTTCTGTACCTGCCAGCTGTGTCCATTTCCTCACACGTACCATGGATGACACTGCTGCTCATGCCACAGCCTCCCCATCCAAGCAGTCACTCAGCCCAGCCCACAGAATGTCCCAATGGTTTGGGTAGGAAGGGACCTTGAAGATCTTGTTCCAAATCCCTGCCATGGGCAGGGACACTTCCCACTACACCTTGTTTCTCAAAGCCCCATCCAGCCTGACTTTAAACACTTCCAAAACAGCTACTGCCATCTCCCATCCTGCTCCTAAAGGTGACTCAAAGGCTCAGACAGTGACAAAAACAAGGCAAGGTGCCATGGGAACACATTCATTTTGACAGCATTTGAAGCTCCTGGGCAATTCCCTGTTCCCCTATGAGCTGTAATATGTCCAATGCATATTCTGTCTGGTCATGGCACTGCTGGAAGGACACAGGGAGTTCCTCTCCCTGCAGATGATTTTGCACTGGGCTTTTTCCTCCTCCCTCTTACACAGTGGGAATTGAAGAACACTGCATTTAGTATCCCCCTGGATTGATATCTCACCCAAATTTTAACAAACTGAGTCTTGGCAGGCCTGAATCTCAGCTAGCACAAGTCACTGCAGCAGCCTCAGAGCAGTTCCTGCCTTGACTGGGAGCCCCTGGCTGCATTTGGTGCTCAGTGTGCACAAACATGAGCTCACACAGCTCCCCTGGTCTTTGCAGCTTGAGGAAAGATCACTCACAGCCATATACTTACCTCAAATTATCTCTGAAGCTCTTCCTCTTTTATTGAGGAGTCAAATGAAACTCCAACTAATTTCAAATTTGAATTTTCTAGGACAATAGGAAGGCACTGGAATTTAATTGATTTTGATTACCTGCCTTATTATTATGCTGCCAGTAGCAGTAGTTCAGGTTGGTGTAATTTTAAATTTACTGTGAGATGAATCTGACATTTCTCTACTGCTGAATAGAGGACTTGAGCAATTCTTCAGCTCTTCACAAAGATGTCACAATTAATTCAGTAATTTCACTCCTGTAAGCAGAGATAGAAAAGGAAGACACAGAAGCACCTACTCCGTGCCTAAGAGCTGAATGAACGACAGCATCACTTACTCCAATCTTCAGGAAATTCGCTGTATTTTTTCTTAACATTCAACACAATTTCTACTGCAAAGACATGTCTTCCCCTCTCCTGTCAGCACACAAGCAGGACTTATTAGCAGGCAATAATTTACAGCCAGAAGGTCAGCTATGTTTCCTTGGCTGGATCCAAGAAGCGTTTCCATCGCCTTATCAGCCCTGAGGAAATTCTTCCACAAGCCAAGTGTAGCTGCTTCTCTTTGCCCATTTTCTGAGGGGGCAGAGAGTGCAGGCAAACAGATCCCCTGCAAACCAGCACTGCTCTGCTGGCTGAAAGGAACCTCCATCAGGAAGAATAGAGGATGCTCCATCTCACCCCATCCCATCCCATCCCATCCCATCCCATCCCATCCCATCCCATCCCATCCCATCCCATCCCATCCCATCCCATCCCATCCCATCCCATCCCATCCCATCCCATCCCATCCCATCCCATCCCATCCCATCCCATCCCATCCCATCCCATCCCATCCCATCTCACCCCATCCCATCCCATCCCATCCCATCCCATCCCATCCCATCCCATCCCATCCCATCCCATCCCATCCCATCCCATCCCATCCCATCCCATCCCCTTCCTCCTGCCATGGAAGCATGAAAGATCAACTCCCCTCCTTGTCTGAAGAGGAGTTTTTCCCTCTGCCAGGGATGCCTGGTCAGGAATCACTGCCCAGCTGACTCGCAGTGTTTTAATGCAGCGGAAATTAAACAGACCCATGAACTGGGACCAAAGTCTCTATTGACAGGGATATTATTTGAGGAGATAAGATTTTAAATGTGTGCTGCACAAGATAAAACCTGGACAGGCAGACAATAGAAGAGCAGCTTTTTCCTTTTATTTTAGTCTTTTGAAAGCAGGATTGCCTGACATATTCAGTGCTATAACAAATATATGTTTTTAAATGGTTTAGAGCAATTGGGAATATAAAACCCCAGAACATTAGCATTTACTTTAACTGTCTCATGGAATTAGAAAAAAAAATCAGTTCCTTCATTTCAAAGCAGTTACATCTCCTCAAGTCAAGTGTTAAAGAAAAATGAATTAGATTAATGTGCCCTTTTGAATTCAAGCACCAAACATTCAAAAGATGTGTGTATAAAAGCACCAGCCCTGCCAGGCAGCATATACCCACACAGGTGCTGCATTTCTAAACACAGCATGCAGAAGGCATTTTCAAAAGATAAAATGTACTCAAAATGTTCAGCATTTGTACCTGAGAGGATTCAGATGTGAGGAGCTGCATCCTGGGCCAGGTTTTATCCTTGGTCAGGCACCCTCAGCTGCCTCCAGCAGACACAGACCCTCAAAACTTTCCCAGCCATTGGCTTGTCACAGCAAATGAAGATGGGTAGCTCCAGTTTCTAGACCCTGTTCATGCCTCCCAAATGTTGGCCATCCTGAGAGGTATAAGATGCCTTGGGAGGCTAATCCTGCCTCCCTCTAAAATGCAGCTTTTGCATTTAATTTTAAAAGACAGCTCTTTTTCCTTTTGGTCTTCCTGTACTAGAACACTTATTTTTCTCCTTTATCTTCCATTTCATTGTGCAAGAAGATTTGTTGGTGTTTTAAAATTTTTACATTTTTTCTTTTATTTTTTTTACATTTGAAAAATACTTTTAAAAACCTTCTGAAAGAAGCTGGGGAAGAGCAGAAGGAAAGAAGTTCATTTTCCTACCTATCTGTGCTCTTCACCCTCCCCACCACCCCCAGCCAAATTCCACCACATCCCCTAGGACATTCCTGGCCCAACCAGTGACAGCACCAGAGGCAGCACATGCTGGACCAGCTCACCCACCCTTGGCCATCAAACCTACTTCTTTCTGCCTCTCTGTAAATGATGCTCTGCCAGCTGACAAAATCTGTAGAAGCATAGCTGTCTTTGAGACAGTTATCCCCCTCTCAAATGTGATTGAAATTGGCCAACCTGTTAAAAAGTGATGGTGGTGGAAGAGAGACTGGCAAGGAGACAGATGGCAGACAGCTCAGCTTTAGCCTCCACTGAGCTGATTGAGAAGTGGGAATGCTTTCACCCTCTCGTGAAAAATGATATCACTCTTTTGCTGAAATTCAAAACTTAGTTTCCTGACATTAAAAAATGTGACTTTTCCAACTGGTCAAAATTAGGATGAATAAAAAAAAAAAAAAAAAGAAAGGATGTCTTGACAAAACAGCACTTGGTGCTTCGCCAAGGGATGAAGTCATTCTAAGGAATTAAAATGCAGCTGGAGGAAGAACAGGATAATCAGAACGATAAAACATAATGCAGCCAGCAGTCTGGTGGGACCCACATGTGCTCATGCTGAGCAGTAGCGTCCCAGCAGGAGCAGCAAGTGCAGTGCTAAGCCAGCTGTGTGGTGGTGTTGAACACCAAGCACACAGAAAATCCAAGTATTTTACTACCAAATCTATGGGCAGCCTCATTTAGACCAAGCTGGCCAAGTGTTGGCACCAGGACACCTGGCCCAGTCCCCTCTGCCCGAGTTCAGTGCCAGCAGCTTCACCGTGGGGTGTGCTGAGCTCTCACAGGGACACAGGGGAGTGTGCCTGCAGGAATAAAACAAACACTCTGCTGGTTAGCCCTGAGCTGGGAACCAGCCTGGGAGAACCCACCTGGGGCTGAGGACACTCCCACAGGGACAGGGTGAGGCTGTAGGGACACCAGTGCAAGTGTGGTGTCCCCAGCAGTGCCCAAGTCCTCCAGGGCTGGGTTTATTTGGGAGGAGTACGGTGAGTTGGTGGGAGAATTGAGGCTGGTGGATTGGGCAGGGAGAATTTTAAATGTTTTTTTTGAAAACTGAGTGAAACAGCCTTAGGATAACCCAGCCAGGAAAGCTCTGTCCTGGTACCAACTCAGACCATGTCACCACCCCAGCAGCAGCTCCCACCTGAGCTCCCTATCCCCTGGGCAGACACTGCCTGGCTCTGCAGATCCCCCTCTGTGCCTGGAGGAGCTGCTGGGGACTGGCTGCACCCCAGAGCCCACCCTGCAGCCCCTGCCAGCCCTCCCAGCTGAGCCCTGTCACCCAGGGACATCAGTCCTCAGAAAAACACAGAATTCATCCCCAATCTATACAAAAGAAGGTGGATTTCCCCAAATTCCCTAATTTCTCTCTGAAATTAGATTCATACCCCATTTCTCCACTGTCTTTCAGATGAAGGCCAGGCTGGCTTTTCTGTGTCCTCAGACATGTCTCATACCAGCCTTTGCTGAGGTTTCCAGGCACTGGAAAGAGAAACTCTATTTTTGGGCTGGTCCTGGAAAGCCAACCCCGTGGGTGCCAGCAGGGCTGCAGAAATCGTGGTTTCTCATGTCTCCCTCAGATATGGCACTGCTATTCTGAGAGGAACAAACTAACCCCAGTTCAGAGCCACCAATATGGAAATTTTTTTAGCTTCTGTCTTTCTCTGCCTTCATGTGGGCAGGGATTACAACTGAAACCTGCCAGAAGTAAACCACTCACAAATCCATCGTGGCCAAAGGTAGATGGAAGCAAAAGCAACCACCAGACACAGACACACCCCTTGTGCCTGGCCCTGTGTCAGCCCAATTCCACCTCTCCAGCTCATCATTCCCCACATCCCCCAGCCTGCTGCCATACCTGTGTCCATGTGGATGGACAGGAGGACAAAGGAGGGGGCAGATATTTCCCATTCCTCCCAGTCCTGCATTATGCACAAGGCACCTGCATCTCTGCTCTGAACAAAACCCATGCTTCTCTCCTAAATGCATATTCACCCTGTTCTGCCACAGCCAGAGCAAAAAGGAAGATACATTGGGTTTGCATGTCTACATGAGCCATCTGCTTCTATTTTATTGATAAAAACCCGTAACAGCAGCATTCTCCATGACAAAGTAAGAGTGTTTCTAAGGTGTGAGCAGTTGTGTGTGTGCAGGGGTAGTTTCAGCCCAGAATTCTGCAGAAGCTGGGTTTAATGCTGAATTTTTTTTTCCAGTCAGATATCATCTAGATATTAGTATTCCTAACACAGCATATAATTAGCAAGAGGCAATATATTGTATGATCATGCACGTTAGCACTTAAGTAGAATAAAAATGTTTCATTGTCAACTACATGAAAAGCTAAGAATAAACCCATACCAGTCTTCCAGTTGAATATCCAAACAGATTTTCTTTGTATTTTTTCATCTTTTTGTCACAGTTTTGCTTTCCAGATATGTCTTTCAATCACATACCCAGCAAGTGTAACAGTGCTCATGACATCCCAGTGGCCTCACCAGTCAATACCAACCATTTATTAACTAGATTCAAGGTACAATTTTCAGTGCAAATTTTTCAACTTTACAAAAATGAAAAGGACACATGAATTTGTTTCCTATAACCTTCACAGTAGGAACAGTTCTCCCTTTATAGATTTATTTACCATAAAAATAATTCAACAATAAATGCACGCTCTAGAAGCCTTGCTTTTGCACCAACAGAAGAAAACAATTTATAGATAAATTTTGTGCTTGCCCAGAGAAGCAGTGGATGTTCATCCCTGGAATTGTTCAAGGTCAGGTTGGATGGACTGCTCTGAGCAACCTGCTCTAGTGAGAGGTTGCACACGGCAGGGTGCTGGAACGAGTTGATTTTTAAGGTCCCTTCCAATCTGAGCCTTTCATTGATTCTGTGATCTCAGAAAAGGGACCTGAAATTTCCATTGCTCCTGGTGCAGCCTCAGCCCCAGGGCTGAATCGCTCTGGCTCACTGTGGTCTGTGCTGAGAAGACAGCAGAGAAAGGATAAATATTAAAGGCAGGTTATTCTACTAACCACCAGGAGGGAGGTGCAGCAGGAGGTTTACAACACTGTCCTGTGGCAATAAAAACTGGGAGAGATGTCTGTCCACCCACAAAGCTCCTGAGGGGAACAACTCCCACATCATGGGGCACAAGGAGGAACCAGGACAAGGACACACCTCAGTGTCTACAGTGTCCAGCTGTGCCAGCAGCAGTGAGACAACAAAACCCTGCCAGAGATGGTATATTGTTCCAATATAGAAAGAAGTCAATACACACTAAAAATAACTTATTACATACCGTATATTTAAATCAACAGTCAAATATACATTGAGATGTGCTTCATGCAAATGTCCCGCGGCACTCTGCCATAAAAAAAACATTTTTATATATACACACACATATAAATGTCACGCAGTATTTAAATGCTAAGTCTACCAAATGATTACTTCATTTACTCTTCTTGACAAACAAAACTCTCTGCTGGGAAAAAGTCAATGGAGTTACAGCTGAGAATACAGCCCAGCAAGACACAAACCATGGCAATGCCAGCAGAGGAATACAGGAGAGGTGTGGTACCAGTTTAATTGGGAAACTTGTGCTTGAGGTGCCACGTAGTGACAGCAGGAGATTGGAGGATGGGTTTTATCCTGAGCACCATGAACATAAAATATTGCTACCAGGCACTGACCTGCCTTGGACCAGAGCTCTGTAGATATTGATGAGAGGATGGGAGATGCAGTGATGGAGACAGCATGAAGGAAAAGCACCTGGAAAGTGTTAACGAGACACAACAGGGATGAGGAAAGCTGGCAAAATTATATGATTTTTTCCTAATGAAGAGAGAAATTTGCAAAGTTATCCTAAGCTTGAGAAATGAAGGGAGAGGGAAGCTTTTTGGCATGATGAAATGCCTTCCCTGGAGGTCACAGCTAATTAATGGTTGTGGGGCTCAGGAAGAATCCTGCTTTTGCTTGAATCCTAAATCCTTGTATTTTACCCATGGCCAATATCAGCTTTTTATCACCTGTTACTCAGTAAGATCATCCCACACTGGGAATGACACTACAGGGGACAAACACTTCCAGGGTGTTTGGTGTCTATTTGATGTCCCTAACTGCAGCCAGAGGAAATGCAAAAGCAAGGAGGAAACATCCTTAGCTCCTAACACCTGCAGCTGCCCAAGCAGCTGTGATTTCTGCCAAAGCCAAAAAATTTGCTTTCCAATTTCCTGGAGAGATGAGCGAGTAACAGATCTAAATGGAGTTTCACAACTCCCATCTGGTTTCTGTGTTTCTTCCCCAACTTTTTCCAATCCCAGCTGCCTAGTGTCCACTGGCTGCAACCCAGTGGCCGTACATGTTTTTGGTGTGTGAGATCACTTAGATGATCACAGCCTACCTGCATCACTGCCAAGCAGCAGTCTTCCTCCTGGTCCACCAGTGGTACTTGAGATGACTCAGGGTTTTATGCTCCTGTGATGGACAATATCCAAATCCCATGCAGGTTCTCAAATTAGGATCAAAAAACCAATCCCATCACTCTAATTCTGTCTGCCTTCTGCAAGAATTAGGCTTTCCTTGCTCTGGGTATAGAGACCTGTCTAATGACAGAGCTTTCTTTGCTCAAGCTGTTCAGCTCCACAGAGAGATCTCAAAATTCATCCTCCCAGGACAAACTCAGGAGCAGAGGGAGGGGAAAAAAACCTCACCTTCAGCCTTCTGTTTTGGGGGAGCAGCCCAGGGAGGGCCCAGCCTAGAGCTCTTCTCTTACCCCTAATCTATATAGATGGTTTGTGTGGAGAGGAGATGGATTATAACGCTGAAAGAGGTGAATGGTATCCACCAAGTTTTTTATTCAGGCTACAGTATTGACCTATATCTGCTTTATAAAGGTGAAAAAACATGGATAGCTGTGTGGGTTGAGCAGGAGCATCTTCCTGCTGCCAGCTGGCAAACAGCTTGGGGATTACAGCATGAGGATTAATAGCCTTTGTCATTTGTAAGTGCAGATGCTAACCTTACTCATATGACAGACTGATCTTCTTTAGATTCTGTGCCTGTTTGCTGTTCCAGAAAGATGACCTTGGGCTGCTGTGAGAGACAAAATATTTACACATTCATTTCTTAGGGCCCACAGTGTAGGCTGCAGGAAGACACGAGCTCACTCTGCACTGAAAAAAAAACCTGTGTGCCTTCAGCAGATCTGGAGCTCAGGAGTCATGCAGAGAAACTGGGTTTCAGCTCAGGCTCGATGCCACTGCAGCCTGGCTGTGCTGCTTTCTGGAGCAGGGAGTGAGCAAATTCCCAGCTCTACAGCAGCGTGAGCACACCAAGAGCCTTCCCCTCCTGCCTCTCTCCCCCACCACCACCTTCCCACCACTGCTTGGGGTTTTCATTCCTTCCATGACAGCTTGTTAAATCTGCAGCAGATCCCAAATAAACACCCCAACCAGCTATGTGGAATTATCTTGGATGTCTTTCCAAGCTTTAGGATCTGTCAGGTTCTGGCTGCTTGTATCACAGAAGCAGATGAGCTCAGAGCCAGCACTGCTTCCTGGGATATCAGAACGTATTTGTTGGGGTATCACATGCTGGAGGGAAAAACCTGCCTCATTCAAAGTGTGAGCTTTTCTACAATCCCTGGCTGCTTTGTTTTTTCCCCTCAAACCATAGCTGCAAACATCACACTTAGCACATTTAAATGGAAAGCGGATATTCCTGCATACTAATTCCTGCAGGCTCTGTTGTCCTCCTGCAGAACACAATGCCCATGAGAAAAAGAAAAAAGCCAATACAGAACAGATTGTTTCTCCTGTCATTAACTTGGTCCACACTGAGGTGAACGGGTGTCACTACTCTGTAAATACTAAAGTGTCACAGCCCAACCAACAAGCTCCAAACTCCACGAGGGGACAAGAGAGCAGGAAGGCAAGGTCTTCATCAGGAGCATCACAGCTCTAAGATGACCCTTCCAGGAGGGAATAATGTGATGGAGAAAGCCAAATTCTTTGCTCAGCCTTTCTGCCCACCTTTCATGCTGAAGGGCAGAAGGCAGCTGAGAGGCAGAGAGATGAAGTGCTGTGATCACACAGATTAGAGATGATGATAAATATGGGAGCGGAAAGCAAGCTCTGCAGGCACGCCAGCTCCAAGGTCACTGCCAGCTCCAGCTGAAGGGGAAAATGAACTGCCACCAGAGGAAACGCCTGCTCCTCTGCCAAGCTGCCACCTTCAGCTTTATGCTGGGAAAATGATCAATAGCAGCTGGCAGCCCTTGGATCTGTGCATCCAGGAACATCTAACGACATCCATGACTGAAGATCAGTAGGCTCTGTAAAGCACCAAATAACTCCTCAGGATCTGCAGCTGCTAAAAATACACCCAAGCATTGTCCACGAACCCCAGGAGCTGCACAACCCACATTGGCCCTGAAGGGAAAGGCAGACAAGGCAGAGCAACAGGAACAGGCAGGCCACAGCAGGGTCCAGCTAATTAAAGACCTTGGTGAAAAGGAAATCCAAACAAATCAAAGGATGTGGAAGATCATCCAGATAAAGCCTTTGCAAATGGGCTCTTCAGTGAGCCATGGCTGCAGCTCAGTGGGCTAAAAGAGGAACTCGTTTCTGTGGGCATCAGTTGAAGATCACCGTTATTGTGGGGAATATAAACACGGAGAGATCACTCTGTTCTGCTGTCGATAAACATTACAAAAGAAAAAATAAAATAGCAGCAGAGAGCTTGGCAGGACAGGGGCATGCTGGCTGGGAGAGAACAAGGAAAGAACAGACTGCAACCAGCTGAATGATGCTGTTCAAGATACAGAGATGTATCCAGGACATTTGCCCATAATACTCTGGACCTATGCCAGTGCAGTTAATTCCTTTCCACACAATGGTTTTGTGGGTTTTTAGGCTTTTTGGTTTTTTAAGAGAAGAAAATTCAAATAAATTAGAAAGGGATTACAAACAGCGGTGTCAAAATGGAATGAATTATCTCAAAAAAGGTGAATGCATTAGGAAACATCCATAATCTGGACCTGCAAGTGCCAGAGCATCCCAGAACCAGGTCAGCCATTCCTATCCCACTCTCTGAACTTCCCATGGCCCTCCCACAGCTCCTCTCTCCTCCTGGAACCCCACAGAAGAACAGAGCATCAGTATCCACGTGGAGAAGGCCAGTGGAGCACAGGGTCTGCCAGCCATCTGCAAGTCGAGTGAGAGTCAGGATTCCCAAGGAATGGAAAACTTCCTGAAAATTCAGTCTAGTCAGCCACTTCCAAAGGAAACAAGGGGTTAAAGCAGTGGCTGAAAGGGCAGTGGTGTTTACATAAGAAAGACCAGGAGCACCAGCCCAGCCTGTATCAATATTAGCAATGACTAATTCAATCTGTCAATGGGAAGAATTACAGGGGCTTTGGAATAGGCCAGAGCTGCTGCAAAGCTTTCATTTCACAGACATTCAATAATAGAAGGAAAAATAAACGACAAAAGCAATAAAAATCCCAAAATATAGCTAGCAAGCATGAACACCCCAAGTACCTTTCTCATCCCAAAATTCCTAAATTTCTCCATTGCTTTAGTAGGAATATAAATAACCCCACAAATGCACTTCTCAAGGTATGGATGTGCCAACAGTTTTGCCAGTAGCTCCAAAAACCCAATGATGCACCTGCCACACCCCTTGCGCCCTCCCTCCAAAATTTTCTGGTAACATATAAGGGTAAAATGTTGCATCAAGGATGCAGCAACTTGTTTCCCTCAGACAGCAAAGTTTTAACACATGCTTAGATATTGATTTACTGTAAGTAAGCTGTGCTCACTTGCTTTCCTCTGACTCCAAATACTCTACACTAAAATTATATATTAAAATTCAATTCCCTTGATTCCATATCTTCAGAAAAGATCTTAATGTGAAAACAGCATGGAAGTCCAAACCTAGCACACTTCATTGTTTTTTAAAATTATCTTTTTCATTAGTTGGGGTTTTTTTAATCATACTATTATAAATCTGGGTTATCTGCAGTTCACTGATGAAATGTATTATCAACTTACACTTTTCCCTTAGCTAATCATGAAGTATAGGCAAGACTTTGCAGGTACAAGAAGTTCTGAAGAGAATCTCAGTAAGTTTATTACACACACACACATTCCAGGTAATAAAATTCATTATAAACACTTGCATATACATTTTATGCAGTTGAGGGAGAAAAAGACAGAGAGACTGGAAAACTACTGGAATCAGCAAACACACCTTTTGAATTGGGCTGTTTCCTCCACTTGTTTCATTTTTCCCAGGAGAACAGTGTTTGATAAAAAACATTCTATTCTGCTGTTTACCTCTCAGATGTTCACTTTTCCTTGCATTGGTAACACAGCAGCATTAGCAGTACAGTCAAGAATGCGTTTGTTGGATGAGCTGTGTTTGGGTTACATCCTGCTTGGTGTTACAAAGCCCCAGAAGTGCAAAGCAGACATGCCAGCTTATCTAGGCAGTGGAGGAGAACCCTCCTGCATAGGATATCCACCAGTCTCCCCAGAAAAAATGATGCTCAGACAGGTGATAAGAATATATAAAAGTGTGGCCTGTAGAACAACTTGTATCACCTGTGCCAGAAGTGCCTTCTGTGTGCAGATTATTGTGTCTGCCTCCTGAGGAGAGACAGAGCCTGTGTGTGACACCAAGTGATAACCTGTGAGTGTCACAGCACTGCCCCCAGGGCATGGTTAGCCTGGATGTGACAAAAACCAGCACCAAGGACCAATTTTGGTCAAACAGCCAGTGCCAAAATTTGCATTAGTTAGATTTGCACAGCACCGTTGAAGTGAAGGGAGTGGCTGTGGTGCAGGAGGAGGCAGAGTTTGGGGCCAGGCTTCAGCAAATGGCAAAAACAAACCACGAAGTGATTCAGTACAGACAAACCTCTTCAGCAAAATATTTCCTGTGCCTTGCTGTCATCAGCAGGAATGGAGAAATGGCAGTCCTCTCCTAGAAGAGTGTGGAGAATGGGAGATTGGGCAGCTGATAGCCTTTGGAGATCTCAGCACCTCACTGCCTGCATTCCACCGAGGATGAACATCCTCCTTTGTGTCACACACAGCACTGCAGCAGCAACCACTTAGCCAAGCAGCAGGCTGGGACACGTCCTCTATCCATCATCTCTGTGGCTCCAGCTTACAGGGACAGGAAAAGAGATTAAAGTGGAAAAGGGCAATATAGTCTGAAAGGTAACCACGTGGAAGTGTCATCACCTCATCCAGCAGGGCTGCTCCTTGCGTTGTGCTCAGCTGGAGGCAGGAAGCACAATCTTCCTCCAGTGCTAATTCAGCAGAGCCAGCAGCCCCTCTGGGAGGGGGGCCTGGATGCTATTCCTGGCCTGCAAGAGAGCTCCTTCCCAAGGTTGGGTGACATGGTCTGGCATCCTCTACTGCTCAGCATGCCAAATCCTGTCCCCTTTCATATCCCAAGAAGATATTACAGGAAAGCACAGGAGATTTGGAGAAGAGCCCTCAGCAAATTGAGTAGTGCTTTGCTGAATCCCAGAGAAACCATGGATCTGAAACCTTCCCCTGTAATGCTCACAGAAATGCTTTTCTGAATGAACCCACTTCAAAAAAACACATTAACACATGGGCAAAACTATGCAGAAAGGAGTGATTCAGGCACAAAGGTGGATGTGCAGTTTGTTCTGGTCTTTTTTTGGTATTTGTGATGACAGAAGCCATAACTTCAAGTAAACATCTAAACATGCATTGCATAATGCAATATAAAACTGATGCTTGTTATCTCTTGTGCAAACCTATGGCAATGCAGGCTGACAAGTGCACAGGGTGCCTAATTAAAAATACCAGTAGTATTTAGTCCTTATATCAACTGTTAGTAGAGGAGAAAAGTAGTAATGTCTAGGCACTTAAAAGTTGACAGAGAATTCAAGAGTGCTTTCTCATGCTGCCTGAAAAATATATCATCCAGTCTACAGTGGTATCAAATGCTTATTTCTAGGACTTAGGAACACGATAATAAAAGGGAGAGGATGTGATCTGCATGCAGGTTAGCTTTTCTGTGAGCTATCTGCGTGGCAAGAATATTTGCAAACTTCATTAATATAAATAAGGGGAGAGAGGGAAGAGAGAGTTTACCCCAGGAGAAAACAGCATCACCTTGGAATCAGTCTGTGATGATTTAACCTATGACAAAATGACCAAGACAATGACCAAGGAAAGGATTTTGCAGTTATTCCCACTGCTTCTCACTAGGGTTAATTACTTGGATGTAGAAAATGCAGGACAAGCTGGAAAGGCAAGAACTAAGCATGCTTCCCAGGCCTTGCCACCTTCAAAACCCACGACTGCTGGCACTGAGCAGTCAGGTTAAAGCTGTGTGCCCTGCCAGAGCACAGCGCTCCTCACCAGAGAGCTGTTTTCTACTGACAGAGAACAAGGTGAGACAGCCCTTTGTCCCAGGAGCTGCAGGCTGCCCTGGTCCCCACTAGGACTCCAGCAGGGTGTGCCACCTGCAGACCTGTGTCCCCTGCGACTCCTTCATCTCCTGCCAGTGGCTCTGCTCCTCCTCCCCGCTGCTGCTCTGGCCCATGGAGATCCAGCCGATCATCTCCTTGCGCTTCATGCTGCGCCTGTTGTAGATGGAGATCAGCAGGGTGACGTCGGAGAGCTGGAAGAGGGCGACCTGGAAGATGAAAGTTTCCTTGTAGACAGGGTTGGGCTGTCCCCGGCGGATGGAGGTCTTGCAGCGAGACATCTCCTGACCCACGGAGTTGCGCAGGCAGAGCTTGCCGTAGGTGTCTGTGACAAAGAAGAGGGAATGACATGTTTGGTACTGGTGAGAAACTAAATTGAAGCCCCAGGCAGTCAAAAAAACACCCCAAAAACTGTCTGAGTAGAGGAGCTTAGCCTGCAGTGAATGACTGATGAGCCCCATGATGAGAGCTGGATTGTGCTCTGTGGTAAAATCCATGGGATGAGAAGAAGAAGACGAAAGCACCTCTTGGATTTTCTCATATTCAGCTGGGGAAAAAGGACAACTGATGCATTTTTCAGCCCTACTCTCTTGTAAAGAGCAGGATATCAGGTATCCAGTCCTAGCAGACCTATCCAAGACTAACCAAAACAATGAGCATCTCTGTGGATTCTCCACATCAAGTGGTGTCTCCACCTTCCCTTTCTCTCCCTCACGATTAAGCCTTATTGGGGCTGTCTTACCCAGGCTTCCCTTGGCTGCCCTTGCCTCTCCACCGCTCTCACCACTCTCCTGTGGAAGAATGTCTCTATGACCTACTGTTTGAGATACCAAAAAAAAAAAAAAAAGATCTTGAAAGAGAGAGAATAGAGAGAATAGAAACCTGCATAAACAGAGAGATTATTTGATCTCCCATTATAGTTTTGTGCTTTTTCCAAATTCTCATATAACTTTTCTGGTGTACTCAAGGTCAATTTTATTTACAATTTCATTCCATACAAGGAGTAGATATGCTTAGTAGATATGAGGAAGGGATGGTCCAGTTCTGTGTTCCTGTAAATCTGCTCTTTAAATTCCTGCTGCCTCCTGTATTAATTTGTTCTCCTTTGTTATGTGGTTGCTAATACTGTGGTGTCAGAGCTCCCAGTGCTCCACAGACCCAGCTCAGTGTAAATTTTCACCTTGCTCTGCACGTGACAGTGACAGATTGCTTGGCTAGACAAGTCCTCTGCTAACCCCTTCGTAATTTTTGCCTGGGCTCCTGCAAGTCAGTATTATTTCAGAGTGTGCTGAAGATAGGAAATAAATATCAAGCCTCCACCTCTTGTCTGCAGCATTTCTATCCTCTTCTGTTCCCGTTTGATGTGCTATTTTACGCACTTATCTACTGAGCAACACAAGGTGTGAAATTACACTTCAGGTGTGAAAACACTTCCACGTCTCCAAAGCAGGGCTTCCCGCTCCTCTCAAACTGTTCCACTGAAAAAGCTGTCAGGAGGCTGACAATCAAGGAGCAAATTGTGAGCCTGCACAGCTGTACAGCTATCGAGTTACTGAGGGGAAAGTTCAGCCCAGTCATTAGCTGGGGGTGCCAGCTTGGCTCCCAGCACAGCACTGGGGATGAAGTGGATCTCGCCAGCAAAGACCTACTTGTTACACAGAAAGCTTTGATTTAGTTTCCTGATTGTATCTGGGAAGGACGAAAAATATTTTACTGAGAGGTGGGCTAATTTCCACCATAATATTCAATGCTGAGGGACTGAAATCTGTAACAACTTTAGACCCAACAGAAACACAAAGCCCAAGAGAGGATCCCTCTCTTCTAGCTTGACTCGATGTGAGACCAGACACAACTCCTGCAGTATTTGTAGAGCTGTGCCTTGGCACTGACAAACCACAACGTGCACTGGAGCATTCCTCATGTGTATGTCCTGGCTGCTGGTCTAGGCTGCAGGGAACTCCCTGTAAATAAAGATAAGTAGGGGTTTTATGGATTATTTTTAATGTATTCATCCTTTTTTTTTTTTCCTTTGGTGAGAAGGGGAGTTTGAAATATTGGAAGAACTCTGCCAGACTGATTTTTAAATACAAACAAGCAGGTAATTAGGACAATTCTCTGTTTGAACTTCAATTCTTTTCTTTCTTTTCATAACCAACCCAGGATTATCTTCCCATGTTATTTTAGGGAAAGGTCTCCCACACATGCCTTCATCTCTCTTTCTAAGAAGACAGGGAGAGGACTGAGGTCTAGATTTTACTCTTAGTATACCTTGCTGCCATCCTTGCTTCTGACTTTCAGCAGTACTGGCAGCTCAGGTGGGATTCTTCACACCTCACTGCAGGCACATCCATTTGAACAGTCCCCAGAGGAGTCAACCAATTCACAACCCAAAAAGCAGATGGCATAATTCAGCAGTGATCTGCTAGACAGTGATACCATTACAGATGATTTAGGTGTTAACACTAAAGCAAGCGCCACAGCTCAAACACCTCATAGGATACTGTTTCAGGATGGGTTTTATTTCAGGCAATGAATGGATTAGTTTCTTACAGTCGTAAACTCTGGGGTGTCACATCCCTGACTGAGGCCTTAGCTTTTGCAACTGAGGGGTAATACAGCTGGCTTTGAGGAAAACTGAGCAGCACACCACCAGTGACTTAAAGTCAGAAAAGTTGGCTTTTCCTTTAATACACCTCAGATTTCCACATAATTCTGCACCAAGACCCTGTCTGTACAGTACCAAGGCGGGTGGGGATTCTGCATGTGTCATCTGGATCAGGCTGGAAGGAGATTGTGCTCAAGGCAGAGCTAATATCAGGAGCCCTATTCACCCCCAGGAAAACACGGGCACAAAACCAGTGCAAGTGACAACTAAACCAGGCTCTAAATTCTCCTCAAATTTATTCCACTGGGTGTATTTTACCAGCCAAATGATTCAAGCTTGCCTGAACAGAAATAAAAGAGTAGGTGTGGATCATATATTTAGCATCTGAAATTTGCTTTGCAGAGTTGGTACATATGAGGCTGAGCTGTTATTCTGCTTCACTAACTACATTTCAAGACTGTAGTTTTCCCTTCTTGCATTGTGCTCTTTGCAGCATCTTGTCAGGTATCTCATCAGAAAACACAGCTCTTCTTGTGGTCCAGTCTGGTCCTGTGGGATGGAAAGGTCTGCCCTCCTGTTGACTTTGCCAAAGAAGATCCATCCCCGGTCACACAGTGAAATTAGCGGGGCTACGGCAAGGATGAACTTGACAATTTACTGAGGAATGTATGTGTAAGAGCATCTATTCATTATGAAGGCAAACATTTTCCATCTAATTACATGCTCAGGTTCAGTAATGGCCTCATTACTGTGGTGTCTCAGCACTCTGTGCTCTTCAGAGTGTTTACTTTTGTGCCACCTCCATCAAGCACAAAAGGAAAAGAGAGATTAGAGCTTACATTCTTTAAAATGCCTAAGTGCTCACCTTCTATTTAGGCACCCATCTCACTGACATGAAGAAGAGCGAGACCTCTTAAAATCTGGGAGTGTCTGAGACTGCAGCTTGCCCACGGTTATACAAAAGTCTGTGAAGATCCAAGAACAAAGTCTAATTTTGCCGAGACCAATTTTAGCACCGCATCTACCAGGCTCTCCTTTCCACATAGGTTTTGGAACAGAAGTTCTTGCTGCAGATCATTTTTACTCTAAACTCATCTTGCCTCTCTGGTATGAGTGGATAGAACAATGTTCACGTGTACATAGAATATCAACACCTCTGCATTTAATACCAGAGTGAAGAACACTAAATCAAGGAATACTGTAAGAAGCCAGACATATTTGGGGCTAGAGCTGCATCTTCTTACTCCAGAGGGTTGGGCAAATGTCTCCTCGTGCAGATTGCTCTGTCTCCATCAACACTGCCCCAACCATCAAACACCTCTTGAGAGCTCATCTGCAAAGGCAATCAGTTTTTCTGGGATTCTTCTAATGACCCATTTCTGTCATGATTCTTCTGAGGCAGCTAACTGATAATGACAACTCAGGGGAATAATCAACTGTAATTTATGCACTTCTGTTTTTGGAGCAGGGACCATAGCGGGCATTCTGCTTTCACTCACTCTAAGCACCACCATTATTAATAAAGCTGACCCGTGAGTGAGAGCACTGCAAATACAAAAGCATCTGACCCCCTGCTTGAATTTATATTTAGAAAGGAAGTAAACAACCAGAGACTCCTGACCCCTCACGTCTGGGGACTGCAGGGTACCGCACAGCGCCGCGCGGACTTTCCCACCCGCGCTCCAGGCGAGCCAGCTCATTTCCAAAAGCAGGATAACCATGTCAGCATGCTGCAATCCAGACTAATAACAGCCTCAGCAGAAGAAAGCCTTGGGCCTGGAGCTTAATTTCCCCCAGCTGGCAAGCCCACGCTCCCAGCCTACACAATAAACGGCAGCACTGCGTGGTGAAGCAGCCCCAGAGCCCCACTCTGTGCTGCTCTGTACAGGCAGCTCCACGTGAGGTCTCCATTTGAGCCCCACAAGACCATTAGTCCTGGCTTTGCCGCCCCTTTAAACCAGCAGTGGGGCAGAACACTGAGCATTCATGCTCTGAGCAGGACTTGCTGCAGCTGGATCAGTAAAATAGCAGGCAGGAGAGTTAGACCCAAGGTTTTGATCCCAACCCCACGTCATGAAAGCCTGGATTAAGGCAGTTCATGGCCTACTCTGTAAATCACACAAGAGCTGAAAGCTGCCTACTACATTGCTGAGAAGCCAGCTTTCCTTTCCCTGTTCCACCAAGCCTCTTCTTCTCAGGTTCCCTCTCCCGGGGCTGGCATCTCTCACAAGGGAGAGGCTGGGATCTGGCAACCTCCACAACATGTGAGTCACCAGAGACCAGACCAGCAGATCCTTCCATTTAAAATGCAGCAGAAAGGAATGTGCTGCTCCCTGGAAGCACTGCTTGGCCCAAGGGGAGGGAATTTCCAGCATCAGCGACATGCAAGAGGGGCAGGAGGTGAGGGAAGAAACTGCACAGGTCTCTCAGGAAGGAAAGCTCCTTCCAAAGCACCTCGGAGCTCTGTTTCTCAGTGACCACCCCATGTTCACTCCATTTCACAATGCCAGCCCTCACCCGGGACACCTGTCAGGCTGCAGAGCCACTTCAGCACCTGCCTGCCCTCCCCAGCCCTGAGGAGGTGCAGCTTCTGTCCAGGCTGACACAGCCAAAGCAGAACACAGACCCCTCTCCAGATGCACAGCGTGACTCTCCTCTAATAAGGCCATTCCACCTCTTTTCCACATTAAGGCGTTGCTGCTGCCTCAGAGAGGGGCTTGGAACTTGACCAGAGAGAGCAGAGATGCTCAGCCGAGCAGATCAGGAAGCATGGATACACACCTTCCCGGCAACGGCAGCAGCAGGATGTGAGGATGCTTAATCCCGGGTTTTGTCACCTCCAGCAGCAGTGCCCACAGGCGTGGCTTGATTACACAGCCTGCCAGCAGATCTCCTGCAAACCCTGGTCCATAGTGCCACTGCAGGTTTGCACTAAACACTCAGCTCCAGATGAAATTTGGAATTGGGATTGTTCCACTCTGGTAGAAATGGCTTTTGTTCTTCTGCTTGTTTTGGGAGGGGAGTTTTTTTTTTCTTGTTCACAGCTATAGGAGTGGGAGAGCATCACCATACATCCAGTTCAAATGCACTTCTTTGATTCAGAAAAATCTTCATTTTTATAGCCAGCAACTGTATCATGGATTATGCTTTTCACAAACCTTTTAGAAGCATAAAACTATTGAAAACATTGGATAACCACACACAATTGTTATGGAATATCCCCCACAAAAATCTCACAGTCGCTCCTTGGAAGTCCATTTTTCACTTGTTTTGATTGAGACACTTGTTCTCCTAATCCTAATCAATCCCAGGCCCTACATGTGGTTGGAAGAGCTGAACCTAGACTGTCCATCCACCCAACAGCACCCAGTACCACACACAGCACAAGTCTGTAAAAATACAGCAGAGGCTGCTTCCCTCACAAATACTCTCCCAATCTCCAGGGACTTGTGAGTCAAGAACTTCCTCAGTCAGTGGCTTTGTATTTAACAATGCTCTGTGGAACTTTCTCTGCGAGTTTCTCCTGAGCTGCACAGAACTGAAGGAGGCTTCCAGCATCCATGACATTCTGTAGTGAGGAGCTCAACACCGTAGGTGAAGTGCTGTCTCCTCTTCAGAACCCACTCCCTCCTCGCTTCCTTTCACCATCCTTTGGTTTTGTATCAGGAGAAGACAACGAATTGCTGTTGTCAATTCACTTTCTCAATGGCACTTAGAGACCTCTGAGAATCCTCCCCCATCTCCCTTTGTTGTAGCACCGTAGGAGGCACAGTCTATTCAGCTACAGCTCGCTGGAAGCTGTTCCCATTCCCCTGATTGTCTCCAACACTTCTCACCACAACTTTTCTGTTCTGCCATATTCTGTTTGAACAGAGGAAGACAGAACACTACACCGTATTCATTACACCAGTGAAAGTGCAATTACAATCAAATACCAATTTTCCGGTTTGCCCACCTTAAATCTGGGGTTTTTTCACTACCATTGGTAACCCTTGAGTTGACATTTCCCCGCAGCTATTTACCGTAAGCTTAATATTTCACTCCCAAGTGGCTCTGAGCCCATCCAGATCACCTTTGAATTCCACCTGTGTCCCCATAAAATACCTTACACTCATCCACACTTCCTCTTCCTCCTCACTGCCCAGCTGCTCATTACTGAGACATCCTCCTGGGGCTCCTTGCATCTGGCCTCATCTTTTCCACCCAGAACAAAGCTTCCTCAGCTCTTCTTATTCTGGCTCTATTCAAGGATGGGCAACGAGAACGTGCAAAAGGAGAGGTGGTTTTCTGCAATCTTACTGTGGCTGATTGGCAAGCACTCAGCAGCAAGAAGCTTCCCAGAACATCTACTGCACTGTTACCCAAGCTCTCTGGAGGACTGAATCCACCCCAGCTTGCCCTGGCACAGATCCTTCCCCCTATTACTGATGACATGGGAACATGAATCACAAAGCTTTAGGAGCTCTAGCAAGTTCCCTGTTCAGAGCAAGATATGCAGGTTAAAAGTTAATTTCTTTTGTTCAGCTTCCTGGCCTGTTTTAAAGGAATTAAAGGAATTAGCCTGTGCCTTAGTTCTCCAGTAAATTACAGGGATAATAACTTTTATTCCCTCAAAAATAAGCTGATGAAATAAAATCCACTAATGGCTTTCAAGAACTCTGATCCCGGAGCAACAAGGATCCTAATTTAAAGATCCTAATTTTCTTATGTGGGCATTTTCTGTACTTGTTGGCATTGTTACCTGTGGCTCAGGTAGATGTTTGTTTTCAGAGAAGTCTTTACCTCAAGAATTTCCCCTGTTCCCCACTGAAATCCTGATAGCTGGTTCTCTCCCTCCTTTCTCTTCCAGCATTAGTGCTATTGTATTTGTTTAATGGGGTTAAAATGCTGCTGGTATAATAATGATCATGCACGGATGTAATTATTATGTGTGATTAATTCTGCAGCTGCTGAAAGGCTTGGAGGACTTTTCTTAGGCAAGGGAATAACTTCACAATAGTTCTTCTCACATTGCGTTACAGGCAGACATAAACCCCAAAAGAAATGCAGAAGGGAACAGAAGGAAGCCTGGATTAGAGGAGACAGAGCTGCACCCAGCAGAGCAGCTGATGAAGGTTTAGCATCACATGGGCAGAGATGTTTCTGTGTTTTGTGTTTTATACACTGACGAGCTCAGATGATTCCTGGTCCATCATTGTGATCCCAAGGTATTACTGCCATGCACATAGTATGTCACTGGTTATAAATTTTTAAAGACATTTCTGCCAGTGGTGTAGGCTTCTCTTGTTACTTTTTTTAAAAATAATAAACACCCTTTAAATGAACACATTGTGTTTTGTTCTAAGAAGATACAGGACCACAGACCAAAATATGAACTCCTACAAAATGCTAGCACAGGTTAATGATTTTTACAAGAAGCAAGAAGAATGTGCACAGCACACAAGCCATTAGCACTAAAATACCAAGTGTCCACATCTAACAAAACAGTAGATGCTTGTCTGCATGAGGCTTTTTGGCACACACAGATAATTTACAGTCCAATGCTGGAGCTCTACTCTTGAGTGCTCTTAAGTGCTCTGAGTGATAATGGATCTATTTGTGTGATCAGGGATTGTAAGCTTAGGCCTGTAACTCAGCATGTTCCCCAGAACAATACCTGGACACTTATCCCTGACCAATCTATTCTTGAATTCCACATATGTGACCTGAAGGGAAGACACTGCCTGCACAATTTAAGTTTCTGTAAGCTGCCCAGCTGTTTTCTAACCCATTTATTACCCACATAAGCACCCATTACTTTGACATTTACCTGACTCGCTTTAAAGGTTTAAGTGAAGGAGAAAATGTGCCCAGGAAAAACTGAGACATGCACCACCTCCCTTTCTTCTCCAGAAAATCATCTGTTTCAGCCTCTGCAGTCATTAATACCTAAAATCACCAATGCCCCAGTCCAGTTCCTCCTTCTGCACACAGGAAATCCCTGTGCAGGGATGCCAAGAAGGCACCACATATGCTGTGGGTCTACAGGTGGCACAGAAGGGGGTCAAGGTGGGTAAAAAGCACAGTGGGAGACTTTGCTGTTGAGCAAAACTCTTTTACATTCCTCAAAGCTGCAGCTCTGGCTGCTGGGCTGTGAGAGAACCCCATATGGGTCCTGTACAGGGTCTGTGCATAAAGGGCTGGGAGTGGAGAGGGATTCTGCCCATTGGCTTCTCTCAGTCTTACCATAAATGGCTGCCCTGAATAGCACTTTGGGCTCAGCGTCTAAGTGTTCCACAGCACTATTATATCCAAAATTTCCATGATGCTCTAAAGAAATCGCTCCCTCTGAGCCGCGAACAACAGAACCTGAAATAGGACCTATTTAAGAAAACACAAGGGCTCTTTGCTCGCCCTCCGGAAAGGGGCAGAGCAGTTTTAGCTTTCACCTTGTGAAGGACTTATTGAGCATCTCATTCAGCCCCCAGCATGTTTCAGACGGTAACGATCGGCCTCACAGCACTCCTCTGCAGTGCCTGAGGGGTTATCAGCGAAATGCTACTCCAGCACTGAGACAAGAGCTGCTTTCCTTCCTTCTTTTTAATTTCTTTCAGTTTCTGCCTCACTGGGTTTTCTTTTTCTCACCGCACTACTGGGGACTTCACAGGCACGGAGGAACAATTCAAAAGGCAGGAGCAACGATGTGACTTGGAATAAAAGAAGCAGGTTGTGATAGGTTCAAGTTTGTCTCTGATCACGTATGGATTTCTGTGTTTCACCTAAAAGTTGATGTGAGCACTGAAAGACGTTGGTCTGACACTGGTCTGGGTCATCTGGCGATGGAAAGGATGAAATTTCATTTATGGGGAAAAAAGTGGGCATTACAGATGCCTGAAAATTAATTTGTTCCTATATTGGAACTACTTTAATTTCCTTTCTGAGAGTAAAACTTTTGGATATATATACTCTGCAGCGTATATAAACAGGAAAACTTGCCTGCTGGGGCATGTAGTAAGGTGCTTGCCTTAGTCTACCTTTGCTTCAGATTATTAAAAAAGGTCCCAGTTTAAAACCTTTTATTAAAACATGTACATGCAAAAAGAGAACGCGCCTTTAAGTAACTCACATGGAGAGCTATGTTGTCACAGCTAATAAAGCACAGTGAGGGCTGCACAAACTGGAGTCAGGTATTTCACTGCTGCACAAACTTGCCCTTAATTCTCGAGGGACTGACTGATGACACAGATTATTTCTGTAATCTACTCAAGTATAGTTTAGTGGGAAACCTGACTTTTCACATCCATGTGCTGAAATATTTCATAAATATTTTGCTAGATCTGAGCCAAAGAGCAGAGCATCTTGCAAAAGCAATTTTAGTGTTTTGCAGCTCAAGATAGTCTGTCAAATCCAGCAAAGGCAAAGAACTGTCAAAGGTTTACCTGCTTTGACAAGCAGGCAAACATCACAGAAAGCAAACACACCGACAAAATAAAAGGTGCTGTTTGACATTGCCATTGGCTGCTGGTTTCAGACAGGAGGCAAAAGGACAAGAGGAGATGAATAAAGCACTGCCATTCAGGCCCTGAATGAGGCAACTCAGCAGCAAAGCAGGTAACTGTGGCTGTCACTCCATCCATATCATGGACATTACCAGCATTATCCTTCTCAAGGACTGCCTGCAGCTCAGGCATCAAGTAAACCTACTCCAAAGAAATTTCCATTTTTCCTTTAGGACTGGAGGAAGGGAACTCAACTGTTGCAACAACTCTCAAATCTTCTTTCTGCAGAAGATTTTCTTGTGCAGCAGCGGAGAATTCCCAGCAGGAGGGTTCCCAAAGGGCCCAGAGCACCAGGTCACCCAGCAGCACAGCAAGGGGAATAGACAAAGTGTAGCCCTGGGAAACACTTAATGGCACCAGGCAGGGCCTCTGTGGGTCACATGGCAACATTTAAATGCTTGGAAAGTGCTTCTTGACTTTTTTATGGATCTGCTGAGAATTACTCTGTGCTTTGGGTATAACAGCAATTTTGCCATAATCAGATATTGTAAAGGAATGTGCAATAAAACAGACATTCAGGTATTACTGTCCCATCAGCTGAGCCTTCAAATAATTCCCTCCAATCACCCTGGAACATTTATCAGCACATGCATCTGAAATAACACCTAATTTTCAATCAGGTACTCTGCAAGGAAACCCAGCTCAGAAACACCATAGTTTGATATCTTGAGGAAGAAAGTAAAAAAGCGAATTTTGGCTCAACGGCACCATTTGATAGCAATGAAAGCACTTACCAGGTGGCCTATTAATTGCGAGGTTTCGGAAATGACTGCCTTTGATCATCTCCACTGACAGCCTCCCTGTAGTGGCATTGTATGACAGTCCCACGAGCAGCTCTGGCACCCCTCCATGCGACAGGGACTGTGTTGAAGAAGTGCTATCACTGTGAGAGATTGCTGACAGACTCAGCTGAGAATCTGCACTCTGCAGGGAAAGAGCACTGAGAGAATCATCAGGACATTCACCACCCCACCCCCCCAAATTTATATCTTGTGGCCTTGTTTAGTAAGATCTCTCTTAAGAAATTACAATACGTAAGAATTACTTATGCTGGGGCAGCAGAAGAATCAGAGTGTCACTTTTCCAAAAACACATCCCTGATCTTTCTCTTTAAAGATGAGAACTCTGAGTAAAGTGTTATCACGAGTGTAAATCAAAGCCTTTGAGACAAGCAAACATCCTACTACATTAGTACTCAGCACATCTCCTTGATAATGGCTTTTGGATGGAATACAGTTTTCAGTTTGGCAGTTTTTGACCATGAACTGTGCATTTTCTTCCTTTCTTTCCTTGCTACCACAACTCTCTCTATATTCCCCTCTTCACCTGGAGTACAATGTTTTATTCATTTCACGTGCACAACCTCTCCCTGAGCTTTTCGTAGACAATGAATCATGACAGAGCTCATCTACACAAATTGATTGGCATAGCCAGAGCTGGATACAGCTGTGATGTGCATGGAAAATTAGGAAGCAGCACAGCCAGCTCCTCTTCACATGACCCACCTCTCCACTTCCATCTGTCATGCAGAGGAACATTACTAAGCGTTTCTGGCAAGATGGAAACTGCAACAGTGTGGAGATCCACAATCTGGTAGCTAGGGCCAAATGAGGTAGCTCCTGCCCTGACAATAACAACACAGTGGTGCACAAGAATCACTGTCCTCATTGAAATTAAGACTAATTATTCCTTGGTTGTTCCCGGACCAACCTACAATTTCTGAATGGCACAGCATGTGAAGGTTTGTGTAGATATAGTACATCCACATGATTTTGTGTAAGCTTGCAAGCTGAGCTGCTGTTAATAAAGCACAGCTTTGCACAGGGAAGAAATGCCCTGTGCTTCCCCTTACTGTAACTTTCTAAGTGACAGCATCAGATCTGCCTGCCACACTCTGACAACCCTGAATGAAAGACTTCAGGAACACTCCAGTCACCTAAATACAACTGATTTTATGGGCTCCATGTGCCTTTCATCAAACTTACACTCAGGTTACTCCTTGGCTCCAAGAGCAGTGTCACCTTCACTTCCCCATCCTGGCTGATGCCACTCAGGTAGAACATCTGCTCCCCCATCATCTTCTCCCCAACCATCTTGTGCACGGCATAGAGGCGAAAGCGAACGGCGTGGCTGCTCAGCTCCTGTGGTTCCAGCTTGCTGAAGGTGATTTTATCCTGGAACAGGGGGATGGGTCCTCTCTGCACACTGGTCTTACCCCTCTGTTTCTTGCCTGGCATCAGAACTGCATGCACTTGCCAGGTGTTCACACCGCTGCGGTCCTTGTCTGGGATGTCCCTGGCCTCCAGGATGGTGACCACCAGCTTTTGACTCGAGGATTTGTAGGTGAAAATGACATCCAGGTCACCACATTTGCAGATGGGCTCATGGGCACCGTGATGAGCTGGCACACTGCTCACTTCACTGTGTTCCTGCAAAGAGGAGCAAGGAGTAAAACCTCCTCTGGAGTTCCAACTGCCTCTGTGATTCCAACTCCATTTGAAAAAAAATTGTTCTCCTCACTTGTGCCTGCAAGTATAGGCAGTTGCTGTGTGAAATATGGATCCCACTGTTTCTGGAAATGCCAATGATAGTTAATTGCCTGATTTTGTGTAATAGTCCCCATACGCTCTAGTAAGCAACAGCACTTGTTGAAACATTTCCAACAAAAAGTTTCATCAATATTTAAGTGTCTTGCAGGAGACAGTTAATTTGGCAAAGATTCTACGTAGAGGAAAATTAAACAAAGGGTCTTTTTTTTACATTTCATTAATGTCAGTTTGGGGGCACTAACAAAACTGTTTGACCTACTTAACCTGTGACTTTGAACATACACTGGAATCTTTTTTCAAGGTTTTTTCTTTAAATTATCAAAAGCAAACAGTTCAGCCAAATCTGTTTTTTTGATATTTTGTTCTGCTAGAAATTAAAAAATAATAATAATAATAATAAGCACTGCCTTCAATTTGAAGAGGAAATCACCATGTCAGAATTTCTTACACAATGGAAATTCCATTTCTAGATGCCAACCCATAATTCAATACTTTTCCTACAGCTAAAGCAATGATAATGAAGAAAAGCAGCCTGATTAAATACATATTGATACTTTATACCCTTCTAAAATCTCCCAAGAGAAGCATCTGTTCCTTCTGTTCAGTTTGGGTACTAATGCATTCAGAATAAAAAAATCAAATAAACAATCACATGTGCAGACCAATCCACACACAATCTCTTACCTACTTTTAAAACAAAAACTATCTGATAAAACAAGATAAAAACATGGATGCTCACCTCACCTTTCACTGAGTGGGCGTGTGGGTTTCTGTTCAATAGTGCTTTTTTATCTTTGAGCTAGAATGTGCTTCATGTGATAAAGGGGTTGCTATAGTGATCAATGATTTGTATTTAAACATGAGTATACACTGTACTAGGGAAAGATTTTCAGTTAATAGCCAGAAGGTGAATTAAGGCCTGTCACCAGCATCTGAGTCACCCTCCTCCTCAAACATTTATCTTCTTTTCACATTTCAAGTAACACTTCTTTCCAACACAGGAATCTTTTTGTTCAGAGAACAGATGATGGGCCATGGGACGTCTGGTGTAAGTCCCTTCACAAGTGTCTGGGGTGGTGTGTCTCCAACAGGGCCTCGGATAAACATCAAATTTTTGTTTACTTCCTGTCAATCTACTTCTGAAGTGCTCAGATTCATCTGCCATGGCATGCAAAGCTCCAGATTTTCACATTTTCCAGGGTGTTCAAGGCTTGTGCACATGAACATGAAAGTCCGAGTGTGCGGATTAGAGACCTGCTGTTGTACATCTTGCAGAAGCCATGTCAAAGGGAGAACCACACAAAAAACTACTTGGCTGGCTACAAAAACACCTTCCTGTATGAACAGCAGGCTGCTAAAAACAAAAATGCAAGGCAGGGCAGGTTGCCTGGAGAGAGCTTGGTGTTATGAAAATGTTAAGTGCTCCTGTGTAGCAGTCAAGTTATTTCTGTCTGGTTGGTGAAATAATATTTAAAATTGAAATGGAATGGGATTGTGCTTGACTCATATTTCCCTCCACATTTTCATCCCTCCACACTTTTTTCTGTGCGTTTGCTATTGAGGAGATGGAATCAAGGACTGCTGCTACGGTATGGAGACAATGGTGCTTGAGGCATAACTTTGCTTTGATCTACATGCCTGAGCTGGAAAATGTGAACTTCAGTGCATCACCACAAACCCCCAGGTATGAAAATCCAAGAGACACCTTCCTGCCCCAACAGGGGAGTGTCTCACCTTCTGGCAGTGAGTAGGGCAGACTGAAGGTCAGATTATCTAGGTTTTGACCGAACGGCTAGAAAATATTTGGATCTCAGGAAATCTCAAATTGTACTACTAGAGCTGTAGCCACATCCACTGCAGAGAAATCTGCAGGAACTGGAGGCAGAGAGGGAAAGAGAAATGCCAAACTCCTTGGCAGTAACCTTTCCATGGGAAACCAAGCTCTGGAGACCTCACAGGCTGGCCCTTTCTGAAGGCACTGTGCTACCCAGGGCTCACCCCTGGGCAGGTTTGCTACACAACAACTAATCTTCCTTCTGTGGAAGTCATTGACAGAACTCCCCTCTGCTTTCAGAGCCCAGCTGGGCTATGAGTGCTTTGTGAATGCTTGGCTATACAGACACTGGAACTGGAATCCAAGGAAGGATTGGGGTTTAAATGCTGCATCTGAATTTCTTACTTTCCCTTTTCCCAGCACAGTTATTGAGAGGCCAAGCCAGGTATCCTGATTGATACTGTATGTCTAACCCAGTTGTTCAGGACAGCCAACATCCACTTCACTAAGTAGAATAAGTCCATTTCTGCCAGAGAAACCTGAAAGAGCAGCTAATTATGGACAAGGCTTGAAATGGTACTTGTGGTTCCACTGCAGGGGCATAAAATTACCATTTCTGTCTCTAAAGAGAGGTCCTTTGAGTGGAACATAATAACGCTTGGACATTTCTGGCATGTCAGAACATTTAGTTCCTGCAATAAAAAGTCTTTCATTAATCCACACAATACCTTTGAATGAGAAGCTGCTTGTAATAGATAAACTGTGTCTTGGGCATTTCTGCCCCAGTATGCTGGAGCCCTCCTTTGCATTTTTACAATGTAGACACCAGGAGCGAGACAAGCGATGCATTCCAAAGAAATAGAAGAGGACACTAGAGACACTGCAGCACACGTGAACCATGGCAAAGCACATCAAATGTGGAAAAGGAGAAATGAGCCTCAGCCAGGCAGACAAACAGGCACAGAGCAAAGAGAGGGCAAAGCTGCTGCCACACACAGCTCCCATGTGGTGTGTGGTGTTTTGTGGGACTGGGTTTGATGCTGGGTGATTTTTGCCTTTTTTACTTTTATATATTTGTAGCCTTCCAGTATTTTTCCGTACCCTTTTTCCAAGCTAGAAAAATGAAACATATTCCAGAGCTCCAAGCCCCTCTCTGATTCTGGTTCTTCCTGGGAACCAAGGTTGAGAACAAAACCTTCAGGACATATTTTCATAAACAACTACAGCTAGAACCAAGAGTGGGAAGCTCCAGAGAAGAGGCTTGACCTGGGGAGAATTACATCACCACTTGTCCTCTTAATTGGTGCTTTTTGTCAATTATGCTAATTTCCTAAAACTTATTAAACTGTATTCACCCCTGTGGGGATGTGCTTGTGTAGACATTCTTCCATAACTGCCCCTGGAGCTCCAATAAGGATCCACTTTTATGTTAGCTCCTATACTAAAATTATCTCAAGTTTCATTTTTAGGCTGAAAAGGGCAACAGGTTGTGCATCAAACCCAAATGCTGCTCCAAATTCCCATTACAGCTAAAGCATCTGCACCAAGGACCTGCCTTCCATCTCTTGAACTTCTCTGAGGATGGGGACCTTTCCCTCAAAGCCTTGTCACTCAGAGTGTGATGGAAGTATGAATTTCCACAGCTCTCTTTTAACTCAGGCAGAAGATATGACCTTTGTGCTGTTCTTTTAACACGTCTGATGCAGGCTGATATTTTTCCAGAAATTTAATCTTGCGGTAAAATAATAAAAATCAGCACATCATGCAGAGAGACTAGGAAAAAATAGGGGGATGCAAAGTCATCAGGTGTTTATAATGCGCTAAAATCTGAAATAGTTTCCTGAGGGTTCAAAATAAAGGTGCAGAACTAACTCTCTCCACCCCTAAAAGTTTGGCTGGTATCAATGGGGACAAGATTGTGATCACTTGGCCAGGTCACAGGCCACCCCCACCAGCTGCCTCCAGCTTTCCAGCTGCTTCCCACTGCCTAAGTCTGAGAAATCACCTGGAAAAAGACACAGATCTGACCCAGTGACCACACACCATGCCCCAAGACACACACCCTGCACACACAGCCAGCGACCGAGCTCTGCGCCACCACAGAGAGCTCTTTGCTAAATGACAGTAAACACTGCTGGGTGGATAAAGTTCTGATTTCAGAGACTGCAATCAGAAATCCAGTGAAATTCAATCAGAAATCCAGTCAGAAATCCAATGAAAGAGCTTCTGTACATTAGTGTTAGTATCAAGAGGTAAAATACCAGGAAAAGGGGAAACACAAAGGAAGGAATGTGTGCTCATGCACAGAGGCACACAGGAGTACCATTACCGTGTGCTGTTCCCATCAATTTTTCACTTCATTTCTCCTCTACCCTTTTTTGGCCCCCAGTATCCTTCAAAAGCTTTCACCGTGTGTAATAAATGACAATTCACCATACCTCAGGGCTCCAAGCCGATGAGCTGTCAGTAGCATCATTTACTTCCAATCCCTGGTTGGCAAACGCTGTCTCCATTTCCAGACGTCTTTCCCGGTGTGCCTGGCTGACAACATCCCCAGTTCTGGGCTCCATCCCAGGCCCTTTGTGCTGCCCAGTGCCCTTACTCCTGGTTGTTGTTCTTGAATCAACAGATACATGGTCATCTTCACGATAGGAGAGGTTGTCTTGGTAACTCAGTTGGCTTAATCCATCCAGATCTAACAATTTTCAGGAAGAAAATAATTTCAGAGGGATTAGAAGAAATTCCTCCCCCTGTAACTTCCAGAATGTGCCTTTCTCTCCTTTCTTTTATTTAATTTTTTAATATACTTTTCCTTCATCTCCAATGCTTACAAGAGACAGTTTCTGTTTCCTGTGGCACTGAACTTATAAAATAACAAATCCTGTTTAAATCAGCATTTGATGGAGGGGATATGGCTGTTTCCCACCCCATCCTGAACAGAGAAACCCACTGCATTTATTTGAAGAAGTTATCCACCAAATGCAAGTATCAGTGGAGCGTCTGGATATTCAAGTGCAGCCCCAAAGCAATATCTTCTATGAAAACACAGATCAAACTACAGAAAAGCACAGCAGAGGCTTGATGAACAGGTATCACAATTTCCTTCTATGCAGGAAGAGGAGGAAATGATAGGAGTTAGCACTCTCCTCAAGAGGATGGTGCTGGTGAAGAAAGCAGCTTCACAGACATAACAGAGGGCCAGCATTACCCTCTCACCCATCCCTGAGAGCTTGGGTGAGCATGACCAGCTCCAAAAACTGACTAGAAATCTCCAAATCCCATGCTTGGGCTAAATTGTCCCAAGGACAGCTGAGGGGAGATGTGTTACCTTACTTCCTGCCTGCTTTTATTAGTTTTAATACATCTTGTCCTACACACACTTACTCCATGGGCTAGAGGAAGGTTCATTAATGAGAATAAAATAATCTTCTATGCTTCACACCACAGATTCCTTTTCTACACCACTGAAATCTCTATTATGAACATAGGGCACTTTCTCTCCTTGAAAGCACCAGTGAGAGCTCTCTGGATGGAGCAGCACAGATAATTACATGTCCAGGGACACATATGAAAATCACATCATGATTTGGCCTTGGATGTGTTCTGCAAGCAATTTCAGAGGAAAACCAGGGACATTCCTCCTCCTAATGCATCTCTTGATGGGCCTTGCTTCAGGAACATGGAGAGACAGATTCTGCCACCATCTCTTTCAAATAAGCAAGAACTAGTCACAGTGAAAGAATGGGTTGGGCTTTCAGACAGCTGATGACAGCAAAGAAAACATAACAACTTCCTTTGTAAACAGAGCTATTTGGGGTTTGAAGGCTTCACAGAAGGAGGGGAGTTTGGAAGGGACCTCTGGATGTCATCTTGTCCACTCCCCTGCTCAAGAAGGAACATGTCCTCGTTTGTTCTTAAGAAGGTCATTACTACAGAACAGTAATTTTTTTCCAAACTTGGTCTCCAATTCAAATATTTTTAAAATAGTATTAATTACTGTATTGCATAGCAAATTATTACTTTGTTTTTGTTGAATGAATCAATGTTCTTATTCCCTCTCTGATAAGTGAGATGGGGAATCTGGTGACAACTGACATGGAGAAGGCTGAAGTATCCAACCACATTTTCCTGCCTCAGTTTTCACTGTCAGCTGCTTGTCCCACATCTCTCAAGCTCCTGAATGTCAAGGCAAGGACTGGAGGAATGAAATCCCATTCATCTTAGGAGAAGAGCGGGTTTGAGACCCTCTGAGGGACTTGAACATGCACAAATCCATGGCACCTGATGAGATACATTCCAGGATCCTGAGGCAGTGGCTTATGCAGGAAAGACATGGAGCTGTTAGAGCAGCTCCAAAACAGGGCCATGGAAATTGTCTGAGGGCTCAAACACCTTTTGCATGAGACAGGCTGAGAGAGCTGGGGTTGCTCATCCTGGAGAACAGAAGGTGTCAGGAAGACCTTATTGCTGCTTTTCAATACTTGAGGGATGATAAAAAAGAAGGAGGGACACTTTTTGCCAAGGCCTGTAGTGACAGGACAAGGGTCATGGTGTTAAACTGAAAAAGGGCAAATTTAGATCGGATATAAGGAACAAATTCTTTATTATGAGGTGGTGAGACCACTGGAACAGGCTGACCAGAGAAGCTGTGGATGCCCCAGCACTGGAAATGTTCAAAGCCAGGCTGGATGGGGCTCTGAGCAACCTGATGAAGGCAGGGGGATTGGACTAGATTAACTTTAAAGGTGCCTTCCAACCTGAGCCATTCTATGGTTCTCTACACATCCCTCTGTCTAGAACAAAAAGCCCAAATTTTTCTGAGTAGAAAAAATTCTCTGTTTGGCCTTAGCAGCAAATACGCTGTTTCTGATGCATATCTGCTGCACACACACAAAAAATTCCAATAAGGAGAGTGGGCATTATGGTCAGGAAACATTTCCTGCAGGTGAACACAAGTCTTTGCTCCTGTCCTTGGCTGCCCTTTCATTTTAACAGCTCAGAAATTAAGAGAATACCTTTTATCCCCTTTCTTCAGCTATGACTGATCTCACACTCCCCCTCCCAGTAAAATGCCTCAAGCACAGGCACTTCAACCGAGAAGCCTGAGAGCATCTCACAGCTTTGTAATTATGGTCCTCTTCCCCATGGAAGATGGTCCTTCAGGAGCAAAGAGGGACCCAAATTCATATCTCTCAAATTCCAGGTGAGTGCTATTTTCACTCCATTCTGAAATGGAAAACCCATCTCTTCTCCTCCTCTTCATCCTCCCACCTGGCAGACCTAGTCCTGAAACTGAGAGCCTCATTGTCTCGCCTCTGCCCTGAGCTGAAAGTCTGGAGTGACGGTAGAAAGTAATTCTTTTTTTTTTTTTTTTTTTGCCATTACTCCCCTTCTTCTCTACAAAGCCAGAAAACAGAAAAGTCAACGTAAGAGCAGAAGCGAGAAATAAAATAACAGAAATTCCACGCATTTACTGAGACTGAATGGATACAGGCACTCCTTAAGGCATTTAATTAGCAAGCCAATGTCTAATACACATTTAAACAGTGGGTCATCCATCAAAGCACACACCACACAGCAGGCTTTCAGAATAAAATGCTTCTGTAGAAAGAAATTATCCTCACACAATTGTCTTGTGGGTTTGACTCCTGCTGGGATAATATCTAGATCAATAATAGAGGAATTTTCAAAAACTACATTAAAGCCATAAAAGTCTACCCGTAACAGGAGAACTCCAGAAATATATTAATAGAACAAGCCATCTCCCTAAGACTCAGGCACAAAATGAATGTGTTAGGAAAGCAAATGTAGTATTCAGGGGAAGTAAGGGAAAAGGTGATTCACCCAAACCAATCAGTGAAACAGTCTGGCTTTTTCTTTAAATTTAAAGCAGTTTGGTAAGAGATAATCACGTATAAATACCAGTATTAGATGATCATTACAGGTAATAACCCGACTGTGCAGACTAGAACAACTACACCTCTCCAATTACATCCGTTCTAACATTATATTCACAAAATAAACGTTGAAAACAAAAGTTCCTCCCGTAAAGGAAAAGGTCAGAGCAGTAAAATGCCTGTAATTTACCTGAGAGATCTTTAAGGAAGGAAATGTCAACCGTCTTATGAATACCTGATGTGAATAAACAGCACAGCATCAGGGACAGAGGTTGAGACAGCATTATCTAACCATCTGAACTTTAATTAGTCAAGAGTCCCTGCAGAGCAATAGCAGACAATTCTACAGTTGAGGGCAGATAGTACTGTACAATGAAAAAGTGTGGGTTTTTTTTAACAATTCTGTCTCCCAAATTTTCGCTGTTGGATCTCATGTCCACAGTCCAGGAAGGAGGCAAGGGGGCTACTGGGTAACAGAAATCACCAATAAATCAGAAAAAGTCTGTGTTCAAGTTTGGAGAATTGGCTATGAAGAAGCTATGACTTTTGTCAGATGAAAGGATGAGCATGACCTCCTAGTAGAACCCTAACAGGAACTGGGATATGGAAGCATCTCTCCAAAGATACAGGGAAAGCTTGGCACATCAAACACTGAATATCAGGATGGAAATTATTGTGCAGTCCCTCCTCACATTGGCAGGCAAATTTTCTGGCTAATTTACAGTATCTTTCTTTTTTTCCATGACACGCAATCTCTCAGTTCTATGAATCATTACAATGTGCCAAAGAAATGCCCTGAGAAGTCTCATCACTTCCTAAAACCCACTGCCAGGGTTAAAAGATGGGCTCTGGTAGATCTTGATAAATTAACACCACATAATTAATTGACCAGGAAGAAACACAGATGAAGAGTTTGTGCTACCTGTGCTGACTGAGGCCAAGTTTGCTCTGTGAACTCCAGGGAATCACTGTGCTTCCACACAAAAGAAAGCAATTAAAATAAAAGCAAAAAAAGCATATCTTTTGTTTTAAAAAAAATAGATCCCTTCTTTAGACTGTATATAAACTCATGATGAAAGTTAAGGACCTCTTTAAATATGGCCTGGAGGAGGAAAGGATTTCAGGGTGGATCTAGGTACATCCAGACTTGAAATCCTCCTAGCTACAAGCAGTGATTTTCAAACCCCTGTTCCTAAAAGACAGCAGAGACATGAATTAGTGGAACTGAGGCATATTTGTCCTCATACAGCAGCCATCCTCTTGCCTGGCCCCTGCTACAACCCCAATTCCAAACCACCCTGCAGTACCCCTGCACCCCTTGCACTGAGACAAACCCGATGCAGGCAGACCAAGCAGTGCTCCTGCCCCTGGTTATTTTGAGATTAGCCACCAAAAGAGTGCTAAAGAACTTCCCAGAAGAGCCTCAGAGGAGCAGAATCATTATCTAATTACAATAAATCTAAACAAAAATGGCTTGTAAATTTTAGGGGTTAAGGAGAAAAAGGATCTTAAATTTCGAGTGACATTATGCAATCAGGCCAAGATTGTTTAATTTACCACATGCTGGGTAATAGTCTGAGAAGGCTCCATGTTTCCAGAACTAAAATAGGCTCTTTATTAACAGGGTGATTTGCAGAGAGGCTGTGGGCAGAGCTGGTATTTGAGCCATGCAACTCCCCAGAGCATCCTCCAAACACTTCCTTCATGCTGTGTGCACTCCAAGATCTATTCAGGTTACTACGAAGATTTTTAACAGGTGAAAAGTTAAAGCTAAATGAGTCCAAAGTGCAGACTGTCACAGCAGTGAAAACAGAAAGAGAGGGTCAAGGAAACTCTCCTGTAAGAACATGATGTGAGAAGACTGCCGTATGCCACGGCTGAGTGGGAGAGAAGCTATTCAGGGCTCTCCAAGATGCTCAGCTCCGCTGTGTGCCTGAGTTTGCTATAGATTTCGGATTATGTAAGAAATGAAAACTACCAGCAATATGAGTGAAAGGTCTGTTAGGAGTATACAAAGAGAAGTCAGAGGCGAAGTCTGAGGCAAAGTCTGAGCACGCCATGATCCCAGCCTGGACTCAGCACTTTCAAAAGATCCTTCATCCCTCCCACCCAGAGGATCTGCTCAGCTGGAACAGTGTGTGATGCACCCTTGGGGCACAGGGATGGCTTTGCATCCACAAATCTTTGTGTTTTGTGGTCGTGGCACTAGCTAGGTACCTCTGAAAACAAAAGTAAGAGCAACTCTGGGCCATGTTGTACCAGAAGATGGAGAGACATGTCTTCAAATGATCTAATTGGATGGTGCATTAAATTCAAGCAATTGTATTTCAAAATTAAAACATTCTATTGAACTAAAAACAAAGCGTACTTTTATGGCTCTTCCCTCTAATGAACTTCTCCAGAGTTTAGAATGTGTTCAGGCCAATTTTCTAAATAGCTATGTTTTTAAATGCATTTCATCTCTGTTTGTATAAAAGAGTCATTACATTAGTCCATGTAAGATCATAAAATTCTTCCCTTCTGTGCCATAAATTTTTAGTTTCTGTCATTGGCTGACATTTGGTGTATGTGCTGGCAAATGATACAGCATAATTCATTCAATGTTCACCTTGTATTTGTGAAGTTGTTACAAAAGGAGACATTCAACTTCTGCTAAAAGGCTTGCTAAAGAGATGACTTACATGGCACAGATAAAAACTAATTAGAACCAAGTCCTGCAGTCTTTACTCTGGAAAAATTTCCAATAAAAATCCATGAGAATCCCTGTGGGTTAAAGAAACAGCATTCAATAACAGTATGCAATTAATGAGAAAATCTTCATGGACTTCAGCAAGTCTTGGATCTGGATGCTTCCCTCTAAGTATTTTAGCTGCAGGTAAAATCAGGAAACCAGGTTTAGTAAAAGAGAATGGAAGAATCAGGACTTTTCTCCACAACAATGAACCTCTCTGTGTTGAGACTACAAATCTTAGACTCCAAATTCTTTTACCTTTTCCCATGCAAGCAGCTCCTCTGCATTCAGACACCTCTGGACTGTGATCCCTGTGGCTGGAGGGCACATGGCTGAATTTGAGTCTACACTGCACACCTGCTTTTGATTCAGATCCTTCTGATCAAAAACTTCATGACCATGACACAGAGATCTCAAACTGCTTAACATATCATGGCTATTGCCAGAAGATGCTGCCTGTTCATCCTCCTCCCTGTAACTTTTCACTGGGAGAAAAACACACCTCGGGCTTCAGGCAGTCTGCTGCCCTTGGCCAAGAAGCCAGAGGACTCAGCACACTTCTGACTCTCAGGTTCACCCTCTGGGGAGAAAAAGTGATCAAGGATTTGGAGAGGACTGGGCCATGAACTTGAGAATCGTCTGCTGCTTCAAACCTCTGGAAAGTTTGATGATGTCATATTGAGTTTGATGATGTCATAGTGTATCAGCAACATTTACATATTATTAGACCTCTGCATGTTAACCTGTTTGGTTTTTTTAATGAAGATATTTAACAGAGAAAAACACAAAGACACAACACACAGAAGAACCACATGTAAAATTATTTGCATGTACAAAGAAAAAGGAGTAAGCAAAGGACTTGAAAACTTTTTCATGTTTCCATTCCCATGCAGTCCCTGCCAAGGTGGGAAGGGAACTTTTTGAGTGCAGAAAAAGCAACTGTGATGTAACCTGCTCAGGGTAGCACCACGAACACATAAATATGGCACATGGCTAGCAGGCACTGCTGACTCCATCTGCCTGCAGCAGACGAGCTCAGGAGATCAATGTAAATTATAACCTTTAAAAGTGAAGATACACATTTGAGCTCATCCCAGTGCTAAGCACCCACCAGATAGGGCAGGGAGGGCTCAGGACATGTTATAGATCCTTGGCCTGGCTTGGGCAGGATGGAAACACAGAGGCATTTTGCTGATGTCCCTGCCAGCAGCAGCAGGGGAACACAGCAGCAGGATGTTGGGAGAGCAGCAGTCACTGTGCAAGCACAGGTTTGTGTGTGAATGTGTGAACAGCCCAGCTGTCCAGGGTGCTCAGCCCACTGCTCATCCTGGAGCATGAAGGGCATGATTTGGTTGCCAAGACTCACTTTGATAATCTCCATGGCAAACCCAGCAGCTGAGCAAATGGGTGGAGAGGGAGATTCTCCCTGGACACTGCACGGTTTGGGAGCACCTTTTTCCACCCCAAACCTCATATCAGCCACAGGTGAGGAAACTGAGTCTTGCTTTTACATACCCTGTTAGGTCTGCTAAAAATCTGCAGTACAAACTCAATTACAAGTACTGTCACAGCTCCACAAATCTGCCTGCTGCTGCTCAGGACTCCTTTCCCAAGACACAGCACCAAAGCCAGCTGATCCCAGCAGAAGCCAATTCTTTCATGCCACCACACTGGTAGGTTTGACCCCCTGCTCTGGTGTGCCACAGTTTGACAAGCCCGCTCTGCCTGCTGGAAAACTGCTCTCAGTTGGAGGGAAAAGCTAAATGCCCCTACTCTGATATAAAAAGAAAAAAGTTTTAGATGTTAATTTGTAAATGGTCAGTGACCAGCTGTCATAAAATTTGATTACTTCTATGCAAGCTGTTAAAGATAACCTTCTTTGAAATTTTCTTAGACAAAAATTATTTCAAGCTGTAACAATCCCATGGCCTAAATGTGATCTAGTCAAATAATCAGAACACATAAAAATAAACATTCCCTTTCAGCCTTTTACCTGCATTTCACTACCTGCAGCTCATGCAAGCTCTACAAAATTTATCTAATTGCTCAGCAAATGCTATTAAGCTCTATTTATATGTGTACATCTTTTGGGTGGTTGAGATAAAAATAAAAAGATTATTCCAGTTTAACTAAAAGTCCACTTTTCACTCAAACAACTTCCTAAAAATCCTGGGTAAAATGACATCTTCAGTAATTAAACCACTTATTCCACCATTTTCTGAAACAACTGTAACATTGAAATTCTGGGTCCATGGGCGTGAGGCTGTAAACTCAGAGAAATGTGCCTTAACATAATGTGAAATTCTGATTATCACAAGAAATTTTGCAAAGGCCACATGGATGCAGGAGTCCTGGACAGCTCCTGTCAGGGCACTGACCTGCCTGCAATCCCCAACAAAACACAGCAGAGCCCTTTCCCTAAGGCAGGAGGGGAAGGTTGGGGGGGGATGGAGGAGCGAAGCTTGGTGTGATATATTATTGGCTGCTTGACTTTGATTTCAACTTCCCCAATCCCCAAGGCACGACTGCATCACTTATTATGACAGTGGCTGCTATTTCTCACAAACATTTGGAAGCACACAGGCTAATTAAACGCTGGCACTGGGGAATCTGCAGCAAGCATCTGATGCCTCTGCTGCTGAATCGCTGCCTGAGGAGCCGACAGCTCTGTGTCAACTTAATATCTCTGTATTAATAAAAGTAACTTAACCCAGGGGAGAGGAAAACGATCACCATTCAAACACACAAGTGTCCTGATTAGCAAAGGACAAGGGGGAAGCATTTTCTGTGTCACCATGGAAACTTAAATAAAGGACCCGTAATTACAATCTAAATTCTGGAGAGATAATGAATACATCTTCAGATCTGCAGATGTTGTGTAGCTTATACATATTTCTAGCAACTTCAACTCAATTACATCTATGCAGCATCTGTTTTACAAATCAACTTCCCACTGCTCATAAGGAGGCATGTGGGATTTTTTAATTTTTTTTTTCCCCAGAGGAGATGGGGGGAAGAAGAAGGGTGACCTCTTTTTCTGGCAAGGTATTTCAAACTACCACTATTTATTCAGAAATTTCAAACACCCAGTCAGTTACAAAGCTAGCTTACAGGCATCGGAATACACCAAGCTAAAATGCATGAAATAAATAATTCAAGAATTCTCTGCAGTGTTACCAAGTATAAAGAATAACTTATCATTTGCTCCAAGCTTACTCAAGAAAAAAAATTACAGAGTAAAATACATCACGTAGGTGTGAAATATAGAGGTGCTGCATACATCCTGTCTGCCTGCATGTTAAAAAGAAAACAAACAGCAGTCAATTTGGCTGAACAATGGAAACTTTCCAAATGCCGAATTTCTGGTTTTCCTATACATTCAATGCCACCCTTGTGCGTCGACTTTCATTTTAGAGATTTTGATTCTGCTCCACGCCAGTCAGTGAGAGCTTCAATGGGAACATCACCAGGCCCTGAAGGAAGCAGAAGTACTACACAAAAGAAATGCATTTGATCACATAACCAAGACAATATCAGTACATCCATGCATAATGCATACACTCAGAGCATCCCAGGAGCACTCGCTGCTTTTACAGAAACAGTCACAGAGGCCTGGCCTTAAAATTTTCATGACCAGGATGACAGAGAGAAGCAGTGATCTGCGACAGCTCCTGCCTCAGCAAAACCCAGAGCTGCGCAGAGAAAGGGAAGGGCTTTTCCATGGAAAACTGGAAAGGTCCGCTGCAAACAAGGGATTTGTTAAAGCTTCTCAGGAAAAAGAAGGAACATTTTGTACAGGGAACAGGCAGCAACACACATGGAGCTGCTCCTCTCAATTCCTAGGTGATTACAGCTCTGTGACTGTGTTCAGTCTGGAGTCTTCTTCCTGCTCTTGCTCTCAGCCACTTGAACTGGAATTCAAACTGAAGCACACAGTGATAACACTGCCTGATCTAGGCTTGACTGAGGAGGAGGGCACCCAGTCCAAACCATTCCCTCAGATCCCAGATGTATTCAAAATTGTTTCTACAGACTGACAGGACATCCCTGACTAACACCCACTGGCCATTTACTACCAAGGAGGCTTTCTCCTTGCATCATCCCTATGTATTTTCAGCCTTTTCTGCCAGGTATGAAAACCAGGAAATTTGGTGTCCAGTGTTAAAGGTGAGGTTTGCCCCTCTCTGCTGAATGTCAACAGATAGTGCCTGCTTTTGCAATCTCTGCCTCTCCATCTGTCCTCACCCCATGACCAAACCAGCTGGGAAGCTCCCCAGGGTGAGTGCATTTGGGTGTTTGCATGCAATGCAGGCAGAGGGAATCACAACTTGGAAGCCTTTGTACCAGGGGATATTTCCAATAAAAATATTTTTTAGGAAAAGAGAACAAAACTATTAAAAAAGAGAGTAATCAGAAATAAAAGACATCATTTGGCTCTGATGACCTCTACAGTGAAACAATACAGCAGTCAGAGCAATACACCCCAATTCTGCACACTGCTGTGCAAAGAAATAGAGAACGTCCCACAGAAAACAGCATGAAAACCAGCGTATTTTCCAGTTGTTTTCTTCCTGCTCCCAAATTTGGATTTTAAAAATAGGACCATGGGATTCCACGTCAAACTGGCTCTCGCTGTGCTGCTAAGTTTCTTCCGTAGCTATAGGAAATGGCAGCCAAGAGGCTGAACCACAATCATCCCTGATTTTCCCAATCACCTACTTTACATCTCACATTTGGAGCAAATATGAGTCAGGCTTCATTTGTGCTACTGGGTTCTATTAGCACAGACGCAGGATTTGTGCAGAAGTGGAAGAAAAAAGAGATTACACACTGTAGGAGACACTGCTAAGCCAGGAAAACCCCTGGTGTGGATGCAGTTACATCCATGAGTCAGCCTGCACCTCTCTGACAGCTCGGGTTAGGTTGTTCACAGAAAACATGCAGCTGCAGAGGCAGAAAAGCACCTTCTGTCAGCAGATGTCGTGTGACACTGGGGACACTGCGGGGCACAGGTGGAGCTGTGTGGGGCTGGAAATGCTCATGGGCTCAGAAACGAAACAAACTGCTGGATGCCAACGGCTGGTGATGTAGAAAACTCTGTCCCTTTCCTTCCAACAAAAAAACCCCAAACTTTCCCCTTGTCAGTACTATTTTTATGACAGTTTTCCTGGTAGCTTTCATACCACAGTGGGTTGGATTCCTTCAGGTTCCCCATCCAGCACTTCTACTTGTTTGCTTGGCTTGGATACGAGAGTTCTCTTGCAGGGCATTTAAGGAAGTTTCTCTGGATTGGCACTCATTCCTGTCACCTAGCAGAAACCAAACTGGCCAAGGAAACGTTCAGGAAACTCAGGTCACTGACAGTTGCTCCTCTTTAAGGTGGTTTCCCTTCTCCACAGGAGACCCAGTGCATTCACATGCTATTCACAGCACCCAACATCAGCTTCACACCCACAGGCCTTTGTTCGCTGATTAACAGTGTGGAAACGAACTCCCTCCAAAAGATATTTGTTTGGATTTGCTACAGAAAACAACTGCATTGCAACGAGGCAGATAGTTATTTTCCCACTGATTTTTCTAATTGAAACTTTGTTTGCTGCCAGAGAGTTGATTCAGCGCAGTCCCCTTTTACTGCTGCCGTAACACCACAGCACTCCTGGGAAAATCACCAACTTTGGGAGCAGCAGTGGGTGGGGATGTGGTGCTGCAAGACTCACATGCCTTCAGGACTGAAGCTGCCACCCAAAAGGGACAACCCTGTCCTCCTGTCCTTCCTCTCTTCCCTTTTTTCCAGTTTTAGCAATCCCATGGCCAACTTACCTGGTTCAAAAGGAGCAGGGAAGGGGCTGCTGACTCAGGCTGGTCTGGTTCATCACACAGTGGCTTGTTTGTGAGGCCAGGAATGAGAAGCAGCTCAGCTGTGTGACTGGGGAAGGATGTTGTATCTCAGCTGCAGTTTTACATCAATAACTGGCAATTGCAGAACTCAGGCCTGAGGGTTTTATAGCTACATTATTTATGGCAGTAAGTCTAACCCCCAAAACTGACCTTGCGACACAGAACTCCAGCAAACCACAGGGCTCTCATTAATCCAAATTCAGGGCTTTCTCTCCAGCTCCACCAGCCTCATTATTTGCTAGAAAATACTCCCACAGCAATTATGCTGTATGGACTGCACAGGTTTGAATCTCTCTTAGCCTGAGGAGACAAATGTCTCCAAGAACCCAAATTCTGGGGGCAAGTCCTCATGGGTCCCTCCAGGGATGCTTCATCTCACAGGGGTACTGAATTCTTGAGGCAGAGAAGCACCTGTCTGGACATAAGGGAACTTTTAGGTGGTGTGATGATGCCATGAGAGCATCAGCTGTTTTCATGGTCATGGGAAGGGATTTTCTACAGGTTTTGCTGTGATTTAAGATTCAACCCAAGTCATTGATGTTGGTCTGCAAATAGGTACTGATGAAGTGTCCCTAAATCAGTCTGTGGAAACTACATGAGAATCACACAAACAGCACCTGTGGAGGTACAGTCCAGCCGCACCTTCCTCATTACCTGTGAGAAAGGAGTGGTCAAATAGATAACCCAAATCTATTTACACTTCAACCATCCTTATTGCTTTGATCTTTTGCCCCTTCCACCAGCATGGCACCCATCCTGGGCTGAAGGCTGATAACAGTTCTGACCTTGTGGATTCCCTTAATCTTATCAAGACAAAAGGGGGCAAAACGAATCCTTTTGAAGCCAAGCACAAGAAATCACTGAATAGTATTAATGACTTACAAGAAATAATTTGTATAACCACTCCTATCCTGGGGAATGAGATGAATATTCATTAATTTTACCTATAACACTCTGTCTTTGGAGGTACCGAGGTGTGTGTTTGGCGGAGAGAATTCCCCACACACCCCGTGCACCAAATAAAGCAAATACCCACTTCTCTGACTTGGCCTCTGAAGTGTCTCTAGGCTCGATTGGGGCAAATCACCTGCAGACCCCCAGAGCCCAACAATGACATCCCCTGCCTTTAAAACCACACAGTTTTACCTCCATGACCGTAATCTCCCTATTTGCTTTTACTGCAGTCTTTACCCTTGGTTACTAAAACTATTTCAGGAGTCTGTGGGTCCACTCAAAATGACAGCTGCTGCCAGCAGGTCATTTTGACAGCCAAAAATTAACCAGGTAAAAGGATGTCATATCCACGTCCCTGTCTGGCAAAGGGTGAAGATCAATACCAGGTGACCTTTCGACAAAGTGATCCCATCCTATATAAACTTACATTGGTGGGTTTTGTGCTGCTAAGCAGTGCAAGAAGGGTAGGAGGGAATGGGGATGGATAATCTGTGCTTCCACCAAGCCTCTTCAGGCCAAGCCAGCAACAACTGAAACAGAAGAGAAAAACCACCAAAAAAAAAAAAAAAAGAAAGAAAGAAAAAGACAAACAGTACTACTGTTTGTGTCAGCTCACAGAAATACTATGTTCCAGCTCTGCAGAGTGCTGCTAGTAACCTCCACCACAACACAATGAGATCATTCACACCTGCCTTGCCTGTAGTAGGAGCAGGAAGGTGAGGAGGCAGGGTTTCTAGGAGAGAGGCAGCATTTCCCAGATGCTGCCAAGATGCTGTTTATTGGTAAATGAAGTCTCTTGAGTCCTAAACAACCTTCCCAGAGGAAGATAGAGTCGCAACTGCCATATGGAGAGTGGGAAGAGGATGTCACTTAGCAAAAGTGGATCAGAAAATACATGCACAAACACACACGCTCACACACAATTTGTTCTGTAACGGCACTGAACGGCAAAATCCATTTCATCCTCTCAAATAAATCCTTCTCCTTACAGCTTATGCAACCTTCTAGATGATAAGGGCAGCCGACAAGTACTCCTGAACAGAGCATCCTTCCCCATGCCCCCAGGGAGATGGGCACGAGGAAGCTCTGCCCACCAGACAATGAATTGGGTGAAAAACCAAAGAACTGATCTCCTGTGGGCTGACAAAGATACTGTGTCTAAAATCCCTGACTGAGGATGAACAGCAGTGCTGGCAGGCCCAAGACAGAGCTGGCAATGGTACCACCTTTGAAAATTTGTGTTTTGAACCACTGTTTGGCCTCACTTCCCCAGCTGTAAAGCTGACTTGCCACAATCCACCCTCCTTTCAGGGCTGCTGTGCTCTTTCATCCCCACTCACTTGCGGCATCCTGGACAAAGATCCCTTGTAATTTGAAAATTTGAAGAGACAGAACCGCAAAGGAGTATTCTACATACAAGAAGGAACATTGTACCACCTTCTCAAGGACCAAAGTCTGTGCAAAAACACTTTGAGTGGTTCTGAATTTCCCAGAGAGAAAGCATTCAATGCAAAGTCACGTCTGCACTTCACAAAGCCAAGAGCTTGTATCACATTCTTTAGAGACCAGATGCATGTCCCCAGCCACGTTTGTGCTTTGTCCCACTCGAGCTGCCAGGAGTATTTTCTCTGAAGTGTTTTTGTCCACTGTCTGCCTTTGCTTTCATTCCCTTAGTCCTCGTGGTGGTATTGATTCAGTGTAGCCTCTTTAAATGTCCTTCTTGGGAGTACAGGCACTGATTTTTATAGGGCTACATTCTGGCTAGAACACTGGCTGGCTCCATACCCAGACAGGTGATAAAATTCATAAACACTTCACTTCTCAATGTGGAGACTGGCCATCTATCTATTCTAGTCTCAAGTTCAAGCAGAAATTTAATTTATCACATAATCAACATAGTTTTCTTACGGGTTTATTTTGCCATATGGGTTTATAGGACCTAATGAAAACCTCACTCCTTGCCTAGGATTTCCTGCCTGTATGAAGGGTCATTTGCCGAGGTCAGGAGTGTTCATATAGAGCAGAAAGAATAATTTCCTTTACTACAGCAATTACTGGCAAAAATCAATGACCCCTGTTAAGCTGGAGGCCAGGGTAAGTAAATGCAATAGTGCTTTCTAGATTTAAAAACTCCCAGAGCCTCAGAGGTGTGCCTCCTCTCACACACGTGCTGAGGAAAACCAGCCAGCCATCCAGACAAGGATCCAAGGCCACAAAAATTCTGTTAGTGCAACTGAAATTCAGCCTTTGGCTAGCACTGAGATTGTCCAACTGATGGGGGCAAGAAATCTCTGAGGGCTTCTTGCACTGGAAGTGCTGTGCTCACCTATCCATTACACCAGTGCTGGGAGCAGTGTCAGACAGCCTGGGAGCTTCCATCACAGCCCTCACCATGCAAAAATAGTTCAGCTTTGGTTCTCAAGGCTCAGCTCTGCTGCTCTCTCTGTCCCCGTGCCTTTTCAGGGCAGTGTCTGGTGAGATTGAGAATTTAATGGTCACTTTGGGTTTTGTTTGCAAAGGACAATGGCCCTGAGGGAGAAGTGGGCTAAAGCCCTTGCTTTCATTGCACAGTTATTGCTGTCCTTCACTTCTTTCATTATCACTGGTTTTTTCTCCTTTAGATTCATGCTGGCAAGCAGACAGACTGGCCACCTCCACCCCTCTACTTGCAGTGCACTACTTTCAGACGAGTTTTACTGCTCCACTGTTTGGTTTGGTGGCGTTTTTTTTTCAATTCTTAAGCCAAATGTGCTGTGATGGATCTGGCAGCCACGCTCTTGCCAGCCACCCCCACTCAGCTGAGCAGCAGTGCCTCAGCCATGGGGGGATGCAAAGGCTACTCCCTCCCTGCTCTGGGATGTGGGACAGTTTCTCTGTCACAAACACTGAGGTCTGCAAATGGACAAGGGTCTGCGGGAGCAAGTTCATCGGTTTTTGCAAAATTCACAGCTCCGTGATTTGCTAGTGGTGGCAGGGATGTGCATGCACAGGAGGCTCTGCCTTCCCACCACTAACTTCTTCAACAAACACTTGGCACTGCAATATTTCCTGCTGAGCCACCTTCTCAGTATTAAACGGTGAATCAAAAGCATCCAAAGTTAAAAAAAATCTTTTCCTTGGATTTGTTTGAAACCTTGCTACAACTTTACTAGCATCATTTAATTACCAACCAGGACTGGGCAGCAGCCAAACCTGCACCCTGTGATTAACCTGCCTCGTGGTGTCTCATGGACATTTGACTTAAAAGCCCAAGAATTTCATTGCTCAAACAATTTATTAGATTCCTAAACCTAAAAATGGTTTTCAATGATGTGTATGCTGCTTCAGAGCCTAAGAAAATCTACTCTGGGAGCCAGGAAACATTTCCTAGGAGGCAAAATTGGGATCAAAAACATATTTGATAAAAAGGAGAAGGAGTAATGATGGTTTTTAACTACACTGTTATTTTATTTCATCTCAGAAGCATGCTGTCAATTTAAGGGAAGAGAACATCTACTGGATTTTGTTTTGCATCTCTTTTAAAACAAAATTATCTCACCTAGGACTGTGGGTTTTTTCCCCCTAAACCCAATAAACTATATATTGGAATGACCTTGTAATGGGTTTCTGTGGCTCTTTAATCACCAGTGGCTGCTAAATGAAGCATATCTATTTTCTCTGTTACATTACTATTGGCAACCAGGTCTTCAGTAAGTGCCCAGAAATATTTCCATGGCAACAAAAAGCATTCAGCATTGCTACTGTTTTGTGCCAATTTAACTTTAAAATATTCTATTGTGGAGAGAAATATGGTACATTAAGTGAAATAAAGTCAAGATGCAATGTTCTGAAAAGAATACAAGGGTAAACAGGAAACATGTATTTTGCAGAAATGGGGGGAAAAAAACTGCCAAATGGAAGGAAAAAAATGTTCAAAGCTCATTTTGATGCTACTGAACAGCTTTGCTGAATGTCAGCAAGTCCATGTGTCACTTACATTGTCACTTAGGGTTAGGTAAAAAGCTAACAGAAGTAAGGATACCTCGAACATCTTCTCTTGATCATTTTAATCCATGACTGAAATTTTAAGTTGCCAGGGTATTACAGTCTCTCTGCATGTCTAGGTTACCATCAGAAGAGCTCACACTCTTGATGTTAGAGAATGAATCTAAAGGAAAAAGAGGAAATAAAGAGTTGAAAAATAAAACACAAAGAGCATGTGTGTTTTGGAAGTGAAAGTTCGCTTAGAAGAGCAAAACGAGTTCTTCCCCATCAAAGGGTCTGTGGAAGACATTTTCAAATCACACTTCAGCACTTTCTCTCCCATTATACAGCTTAGTTCTGAGAAAAAAAAGGCATCAGTTCCCAGCCCTCTAACCCTCAAACAGCCAACTTTATGACTATGAAGTCTTGAGACCACTGGATGGCCCTTTGTGCAGCACATTGCTGAGATAAAAAGATTAAAACCTATCTGTAAGCATTTGGAATGATATTCCCTAAGGTGTAAAAAGCTATGCAATGCTCCCTGAAGTGCCTGGAGTGGAAGCAGGGAGCTCAGGAAGCAGCACTGCAGGTGCTGGGGAGCTCTGTGGGACCAACCTTCCTGTCCACAGTGGCTCCAGGCTGGTTAGGGAGAAGGAAAGCCAATAAATATTGAGAGAGTCGAACAGCAACTTGACCAGTGCCTGCTCCCAGCTGGGAGAAAGGTCCAGAGAGACCCTGCCTAGAGCTGCAGGGATGGGACACTCTGGCATTTGTCTGTCACTAAGTGTGTCACCAAGAAACTCCTTCTGGTCCATCACTTGCTCTTAAGAACTCTCTTTGGCAGATGTCCCTGCAGACAAGCCTGCAGGTGACAAACAGCTCTGACAGGGACAGCAGCTTGTTCCTGGACCCCATTTCCCCCAGAGCTGCCCACCTTTCCTCCCACCCAGCGTGAGTAAGGGTGTAGCCCAGAGACAGGAGGCTGCCCTCAGAATGATGCATTTGGCACTCAGGATTTGCTGGGAATTGCTCCTCCAGCCCCTCCTGAGGTGCAGGCTCTGCAGGAGACAAGGTCAGGCCCTGGACAGCACTTGCACAAGAGGATCCACACTACCTGAATGGATACCACGTGCTCTGGGCCGTGATTTCTGTGCACACCCTGGTCACATAATCCAAGCACACGCAGTAAATCCAGCCCTGCAGCAGCATTGATGGTGCCTAAGGACAAACCAGGATATGGCACAGGCAATGTCCAGGGGTACCAGAAGGGGTACCAAGAGGCTCTTGGGCTCCAAGAGATACAACTCTGAGGTATTTAACTGAGAGCAGGCAATCATTCATTGGCAATACGAAACAAGCAGTCCCACTTTGGGAGGCAGAGCAGCTAGACCAAAAGTGCTTTTTAATTATTTACTCCCTGGTCGTAACAGAGTGAGAAATAGCAATAAAGAAAAGAGCTAATTTTACAGTCATTAAAGAACACCATCAAGGTTTTCACCCTCTCACTCTGATATTCCTGTTAAATACAAAAACAAACAGGCTGATCTTTCACAGTCTGCACAGAAAAGGCTAAATATGTAGGACTTCCCTAGAAGCCAAGACTGATGAAAAGCTCTTGGTCACAATAAAACACACATTTTCAAGAGCATCTACCACCTGCTTAAAAAAACCCCCAAGGATTTAGATATTTGAAGCCAAATCCTGTAGATCCTCAGTGAGTCTCAAGTTCTTCATCAGCTCCATATTGCAGACCCAGTGCCCCCATCTTCTTCCCACCCTTATTCCCATTCCTAGGATGTTTGTAAAGAGCAGCTTTAACCCAGCAAGACCCAAGGATGGTGCCAGCAGGACTGCAGCTTTCCTGGGTGTAGTCAGGTGTCCCTCAGACCTCTGTGACCCAGGAGAGCTCCAGCCACACTTATGGGGACATTGAGTGAGCACAAGTTATGTGGCTGAAACTCAGTCCTGGGCACAGTCACCTGCAAACACTCCTCCTGTCATTTAAAGATCAGAAGTTAGGCCTATTTAAAACTGAAAAGATCAAACTCAGTTCTCCTTCCCCTAATCTCCTGCCTGCTGTCCTCTTCAGTCTTGTTTGAAAAGCTTGTGGGGGTGGTGGGAGGGGAGGAAAGCGATTTGGGAGCCTTTCATCCATAAAATCATGAGATACGGCTGGCTTTTCAGTACAGCATTTCACAGCACATGGCACAGTAACATCTTGAGATTCCTGGCACAAAGAAACAAGGTTTGAGATTATATTTTTATATATATATATATTTATATATATATATATATATTAATAGCAATGACGTAAAGGCAGATGGTTCTCAAAGCAAAGGCTTAAGGCTAAACATTCCCTCTGAAGGGTTCTGCTACCAGAAACTAAACAGGGAGGGGGCAAAACACTCCTTGCTACAGCAACAGGGCCTCATTGCCTCCTAATACACAGCATTTCTCCCTGGGGATCTCCACTTGTTTCAATGAGATTAGTCTCACAAACGAGGGAAGAACTGGAAAGGTTAGATTTTTCTTTGGGACTCGGGGAGTTTTATTTTAGCTGTGGGAAACAAAGACAATACAGAACATAATGAGCAGATTAGCAACTAAATCAAATCAACAGCAGAAAAGGAAGGTCTGGATAATGCATGCCAGCTGCTTACCTGCCTTGCCATTAGCACTTTTTAAGGAGCCACCCAAGCTGAGGCTGTGCTCAGGACCTCCCATGCTCCAAGAGGGCTCACCTTCTTCCTCAGCGATGGGAGGAAGTCGATCAAGGGGTTGGAGATCTTCACTCATCCAGTAGGATCCGTTGGCTGTCAAGGACCTGGTGCTCTCAGTGCACTGCTCTGGCAAGCTGCTGGAGTTTTTAACCTGTTTTTGCCTCTGTGGACAAATGTCAGAGCCATGAGGGAGGTTTTGTGAAGCAAGATCAGGGCCTCCAGCATAACCATCTTCTCTAGGATACAAATATTCCTCATCCCAGAGGTCCAGGTCTCGTTCATCATCTGGTTCCTCAGCACAATCCTCATAAACACCTCCATTATTCTCCAAGTCCTGGGTCCTCTCTTCTTCTGGCTTACGACCCACTCCACTCAAATTCAGCAGGGAGGCAGATATGGAGTCTCCTGCCTGTTGGATCGCTTCGTATATTTGAGACATCCAAGAAGACAGTGGCTGGAGGAAATTCTGAGCAGCCTCAGAAGCCATGTTGAATACTATGCCAGTGTCTGGTGATCAGTTGTTCAGCTCTGCCAGCATGTCACTTGTAATTCAGGAAGCTACAGAATAAGCACCATAAGAAATTACTGTAAATTGCTTGTCCATCAACACCTGTCGACACACTATCTATGTAAGATGTCTAGAACTGAGAGGGGAAAAATGGAAAAAGCACTTCTACCCATTGAGAATAGCACTAGAAACCCATAAATGATGGACAAATTGCACATATTCCTGCAGAGATCTGGAAAGCTTTTATTCGATTGCTAAACCTTACATAAAAATAAAACCACAAAATGCTGAAACACAAGTACCTTTTGGAACACATTCTGGTTACGGTTGTCAACAGATCTGGGGGGAAACAAATGTATAAAACATCCTGCAATCAAAAATCTCAAATAACCTCCTGACCCAAATTTCCATCACATCCTTAGCGTTAGTTTGACCAGGTGAGAAAATTGAAGGGAGGAGAATTTGGGGAGAATTGTGTTTTGAATGATGGAAGTGACAGGCCCAAAGCTTGCAGTACCAGCCCCTGGCAGATAATCATCTCAATACTTTGCTCCAGAAAGGCTATGAAGAAGTTCTCTCTGCCCACAAGACAGAGTTGTTTAGCCATTCATAGAAATGAAAAAAGAAAAGCCAAACAGAGGAGGTGGAATATTATAGGTATGAAATTACTGGGAACAGAAGCAAGTTAACAAAAGCACTGGTGTCATCTCGATATGATGCTTTCTGAAAATTCATCTAAACTCTAAATAAAAACATAACTTGCAGAAAGTTAGCATGCCTTTTTGCCCAATATACATCTTCCCACATCATCACAAGACAGAAATTCTTTTAGGAACTCTGAGAAGGAGAAACCTACAAATAGGATTATGGGTTTTGCAAGAAGGATTAAACAGATGCAGATTTTAGACTAAAAGACAACTAAAAAGAAACTTCAAAAATTAATACCAATGTCTTGCTGACCTGAGAGGTCTAAAGCGATCAAAGTATAAAAAGTACAGTGTAACTGCAAGAAAATAAGCTCAGCAGCAATGTGTATTACCTTGTGAAATGATCTCTAGAGAAATACAGTGGGAAATCTCAGTTTTGTGGATCTTTAAACAGAGCACAAACTAGAGAGATCCCTGTTTGCTTGGTGAGCAGCTCTTTTGGAAATGAGATCAATGACTTAAGAGGACTTTACCTTTTAAAACCCTTGTGCCAAATAATTTTGCTCAGTGACGCTGATTTATGCTGCAGACACTTCCAACAGGTTTGTTGTCAGCTCCAGTGTGTGCTAGGAATTGCAGCCCTAACAAGAGCAGTAAATGAATGTGGGTTACCAAAGGCATTTTAAAAGCTGTGGCTGCCACAAACTCCCTGGGCTCAGGGCACACACTGTTCCAGCATCTGTCTGGCAGCCTCCAGCCCTCAGCTCAGCCCCTGGGACCCAGGTAAAGCTCCCTGCCATGCAGCAAATCTTTGGAAAGGAACAGACAGTGCCATAGCCTCACCTCCCAGGTGAGCTCTTCCCTTCACTGACTCTCCTCTTTCCAGCCCTGCCCTTGGCAAAGCCTCTCTGCTTTGTGCAACTGATTTGCTCACAGACCAGAAGAGATTACAGGCTCCAAACAACCCATTTTCAGCAAAATGCAGATTGGCTAGCAGTAAATCACAGCACTAGAGAAGTCCCTGGGAGGAGATGGTACTTAAAACAGTGAGATTCTCCTGGGCATGGAAGGAGACAAACTCTGGTGGGTAAGTACTAGATACTGGATCCATTTTTAAGCTGTCATTAATTTACCAGCAAGAGCTAATGAATGTCTGGTTTCTGATGAGAGGAGAACTTCACAATGCTCTCCCTGAACAGCAAGATTCACGACAGCAGTAACCCTCAGAGGGATGCAGGCATCCAGGAGTGATAGCAAACCAATGGAGATGAAACATATGGGTGCTGAAATGAAGTGCTGATCTGTTCTAAAAATCAACAGAACATAGCCTTGTGATATTTGCATAGGGAATAATTAGCTCCTCTTGTTATTAGATTTTGGAGCTAACACCTGATTGGTGCAACAGAGCTATCTCACTTCTTGATGCTGTGGCAAACATCACCCAGGCAAACATCACAGACTCTGACACAGGGAGGTTGGTACCACAACCCTAAAAATGGGCAAGTTTTCAAGGCAAGATTTTGCTTTAGTGAGGGAAATAAAGCAGGGATCTACAGCTGCCTGCAGAGCTTGGATGTGGGCATTCAGTCATCTGAAGTGACAGATACAAAATGTGAACTTTCATACACCAAGCAGTTGCCTGTAGGCTGGGGGAAACATGACACACATGTGTGTATGCAGATCCACAATTCTACCCAAGACCTGGACATCTGTCTGAATCCTAAGAAACCCAGCAAGTGGTCTGATTTCAGTTTCTAGACAATAGACAGACACTGAAGTATATTTCACCAAAAAAATCTGAACCACTTTGCAGTAACACCTGCAACTCACGTGTGGAACTTGCAACCCAGCACCTACAGCATCTCTAGAGGCAAAAGCAATGGCTTTTCCAAGGTGCCTGACTCTGTTTCACCTTTTCTTGGCTTTTCCTACCATCCTCTCCCTCTCACTGAAGACTCCACAGTCAGTGATATGCTGAACAACTGGAGTTCAGCTGAATTATAAATGGTTTATTTTTGCTCTCGCAGCAGATGGATAAAATGTGTAACAAGCTGCAGACAAGTTTAGGCGGGCAACGATTTTACAAACTCACCAGAGGATCAAAGGGGGCTGAGCTGTGTTACAGGCTTGCTGTTTCCCAGGAGCTCTCTCCATTAATTAGGAGACACTGCTCTATCAGCGTGTTTATGATGTATTTCACAACATGGCCTTTTTCAACATAGCGGAATTTTACTTTTGATTTCGCTAACAGTTTTGACTTGCATTAGAAGGAAAAAAAAACCTAAAAGAACTGAAAAAAGCATAAAATGTGTGGGAAATAAAAAAAAAATCCATTTCTTTTTGAAAGTATTCATCAGACAAGGGAGAGGAAAAAAACAGCTTAGCAAATTCACTTCAAGTTCCATCTTCTAAAACCACCCATAAGAATTTTCACACCAAATCACATGCTAAACTCAAAGTAGTTAGTTTTTTTCCTCTCCTGGAAAATCAGATAGCTAAAAGGATCAATGTTAAGCCTCTCACAGAAACCATCATAACCTTTACTACAATCTATATTCTTGTCTTGATAGGATCATTATTCCTGAGCAGCATTCCCATTGAGAGGTGCAATTACTGTATTGCTAAAAAAAGTAGACTATTACCAGAATTTCAAACACTACCACAATGCAGAAGTTTGTAATATTACCAAAGTGTCTTTCAATCTTCCTGATATGTAGGTTCCTAAAAAAGTGCCATCAGATGTGCATTTATTAATGTTTCCCTTATCCAAGCTGTTGTAGAGCTTAGGCACAAATTTCCTTTTCTTCAGTCACTTTTTGTGTTGCCCTTGGAAAAGTTTACTACCAAACTCCTCCCTCACAGGGAGAGCACAGGCTGAAAATGGGTTATATCCATGAGCAGGAGCTTTATTTGTGTGGACATGGAAAAAGAGCAGTGTGACTGACCCAGCACAAAGCTCTGCTCCAAGTTTAGGGGGAAAAGCCTAAAATGAGGTTTGAATCCAAGCTGATGCCCAGATCACGAAGGATCTGTGCAAAAGGTAAGGCCATTTTTAAGTCCATGGAAGGGGGAAAAAGGAAGGCTTGGAGAGGTAAGATTTTTTTGAGCTTCTGAAAACTGCAATGAGCCTGATCCTCCTTTCAGACCAGAACCCAATTAGCACATGTTTAAAATAGCAGAGAGGAGGTTAGAAATGTACTCAGATGAAGGCAGGCAGCAGCAACACTGGGCCAAGAAATCCTCTATCCTAGTTCTGGGAACAATCTGGACTCCTTGCTCCTCTTGCTGTTGCCAGAATTGTATCTAACAAGATGCTAGCAAAGCCCTCGCACTCTTCCCAAACATTACTATGATGAAATTGTATTTCCAGCTGAATTTGTCACAATGCCAAACCCAGCCTGTGCACTTGAAGCTGTTCAGAGGATTGGAGCCTCTTGCAGAAGAGTCATGATGTCAGTTCACAGACAGTGCCCAAGGTTCACATCAGCTGTGAGCATCACTACTGACCCAACTTCCCTAAGGTAAAAACAGAACAGAAATACAGAATATTTGGTACCTTTTTGGCCTAGGTGCTGCATAAATGCTGTTTATGTGGCTGAATTTAATTTTAAAAAAAAAAGGGAGAGAAAAGACAGAGGCACTTTCCAAGTGTTTATGTGCTTTGTGATAATAGTTTTCAGCTGGTGAATCAGAAACTCCAGGGCATTCAAGGAAAATCTAATGTTTTATGCCAATAAATTAGATACATCTCATTGGAAACATTCACAGGTTACAAATCAACACGGCAATAAACGCCCTGCTGCAGAGCACTGGTCCTGCAAGGCCCAAAATGGTGAAGAGAACACAAAGATGAGCTCAGGCAGACAGCAATGTACCCGGCTGCACGGGGCTCAGCCCACGCACAGGAAGCCTGCAGACTTAATTCTCACTCCCAAATGATCTCATGTCTTTGCAGGCAGCTCGCTAGTGATGCTGTGCCAAATTAGTTGTAAAAAATTGATACCCAAATGACAAAAGTGGTTTTGATCAGGATATTTAGCCCCATGATGTCTCCTCCTTTCTTTTCATTCCTTTGTTCATGCTCTCCTTTTGTCAATAACAATGGCGACAATTACTGATCCACACAGCTTCAGTGGGATGGGGAGAAGAGGAAAGAGGCAGAAGAAAAAAGAAACTATGTAAATGTGACATTTACTGTTCAAAACTGTGGAGCCTTTTTCAAAAAACCCAGGTCTCTCCATCATACAGAGTATGTGATGACAAACTCAAGCAAAAAAAAAAAAAAAAAAAAGTGAAAAGTGTTCCTGGAAGACCAGCATTCAATTATTGTGCTCAGAAGCTCCACCAGCAGTGGGGCTGAGGAGCTGATATTGATCTCCTATGCTGACCTCTTCATACCTCTGGTTTTGCCTGGACTGTAAGAACTCCTGAACTCAGAGGTGTGTTCATCTTGTAAGTGCAGGGCTCTCAAAAAGCAGGGGATCTGTGAATGTACTGATAGATACTATTGCCACCAAAATATTAATACAAAATTTGGGGGAATTTTCAGGAGACAGAAAATGGCAACACTTCCTTGAACGCAGTATTTGGTTTGGATATACAGGCAAGCCAGATTCTGACTTGGCACTGGTGTTAAATCCAGAGTCACTCCACTGAAGCCAATCACGTCCTCCAAATCAAAATAAAGCCCTTTGCATTTAAAGAGCCACTTGTCACCAGAGACACAAAAAAGCTCCTAACAGTTCCATGCCAAGTGGCTGTACAAAAAGCAGCAATGAATAACTTCATTTATACTTCTCCAACCGAGGGTTGCAAAAAAGGGCATAAAGAAATTCACAAATCATTGGAGTATTAGAAAAGTGGTGTTAGTAGTGGCAACTGTGCTCTGTCAGGCTAAAAGAGTGAGAAACATCTGTAATTACTGGATTAGGGGAATGAAAGAAGAAACCTGCAGTCAGAAATTACAGCACATTCTGTAACTGAGCTGCTGCCATTCGCCGACTTGCATGAAGACACAAGAGCCAAAAGGAAATCACAAGTTCAAAAGGCTGGAGAAACACCAATTTACACCAGCACTGGAACCCACCCACCTGTGCTGTCAAGCTGTTCCCAGAGCAGATCCCATAGCCTCCACCCCGCCTGCAATTGTGCTACCCAGTCTGCAGCAAGTGAACAAGCCTGGGTCAATCAGAGCAATTACTGGCATGGAAATTAGCAGTGGGAGAGCATGTCTAGCTGTTTAACAAAGTAAGGATATTTTAGGAACATTTAGAGGAGTCACCCTGTTCCTGTTACTCCTTCCCCCACGCACACACTCCATCCTTACAGAGCCTGTGGGAATTGCTGTGTGGACAGCCATGGAGCAGTGCAGACAGTGCTGTTTGGGAGACAAAAATGCAGAGGATGATTCCTGGTGATCCATTTTTGGGTGCACACATGGCTGAGTCTGCAGCTCCCATCTCCTCTCACTTCTGTCCAGCACAGTCCCCAGTCCAGCTGGAAATGCTGGGAGGCTGAGTGGTCGCTGGGAGGCTGAGTGGTCACTGGGAAAACCAAGCCTTGATCCAAAGGATTTAAAGGAATTTGGAGCCATAGATCTGAGCAGACAGCTGTCCCTACTGACTTAAGGACTGCTCCCTCAGCTACTCCAATCCTTCATTGAATTCTTCAGCACCTAGGGCAGGCCTCAGTGGCAGCAATCCCACTGTCCCATGGCCAGCCATTCTTCCTCTATGCCTCTATCAAAGCAACTGAGAGAAAAAGCCATTTAGAAGAGCAGCTTCATTTGGGCACTGAGAAACTTCCCTTTCACAAGCTTCTCTCCTTCCTGCCTCTGGCTGGTCGAGGAATCTGAGCTACCTACCTCAGCTGGGTGTCAGGAATAACCTCAGGCTCGCTTTCAATCCTCCCTTGGTGAGGGCAGTGGAGCTACAGGGTGTTCACCACCACAGTTACAAAGACCAGCCACAATCCTATTTCTCTGGAGAAGTACCCCCCTGGGTTTTCCACAACTTTGGAGGAAACCAGACTGGTGCTGTCACACTCACCCACGTTTCTTGTTTCTAAACACGAATCTCTGCCTCTGCTGCATGTGACAGTGCCACTCATGGCATGTGACATGTCCCCAGGGCCTGCCTGGACCCAGGGCAGCACTGACAGTGAAAGGCAGCACTGCCAACATTCCAGCCCTTGCTGAGTGTTATAGGTGTTGATGCTTTCCTGAAAGCCTCAGCTATGGGAGATGAGCAGTTTTTATAAGGAGAGCATCTCCATTTATTTAAAGTGTGCTGCTAGCCCCAGAGGCAAGAGCAGTGGCTGTGTAGAACAGCTTGAGAACATGAACTGAAAGCACTCTCAAAGCTGATAAAACAGAAGGAAAAATGGAAAAAGAAAATTCCTTCAAACCTCATCATATTTATGCTGTTTTCACATATCAAGAGTACATCTTTAATAAGTGTTCACAGCAAGGCACAACTGGATTGTTTCCATATAAAGCACAGTATACTAAGCTTCAATTTCTTTCCCAGTCTCAGGTCACATCATTTTAAAAATATTATGGTGTAGAACAAAGAGGACCCTTCACTTTCTTCAGCCACAGCACTGAAGCATGTGGCTGGTTACAGCTCTTTCCACAAAGGTTTGCCCAGCACTGCCACATGAATCTGTGAAATTCACTTCACCCATGAACTTTTGAAGTAAAGGACCCCCCAACATGACAAATACCATGTGTAGGAACTTCATCACCTCCTCTTGGCCCCGAAATCCACACTGCAGAGAGGGACACCAAACCATCACAGCATCAAAAGGTCTCACATGAGACCTCACTGACCTCTGTCAAGCTTCTGCTCAAGGGAAGGTCCTCCTTCCTTGTGTGGAGAGATGATTCAAAGAGCAATTCCCCATACACATCCTCTCCCACTGCCTGAAAGACCACAAATGCTGTGAGGAGCCACTCCAGCTGGTTCTAAAGGCATGGCATTTAATCTTTCCCTCACTAAGAATTCTACAACATCATCTACATCAAGGCTCTACATCACCCCAGAAAGTCCAGGATTGCTTCATGCCACCACCTCTTCCTTCTGCACATGCTTGGGCACAGCCAAGCAAGCTTGATATGCTCTGTGCTACCTTCCTGTCAGATATGTGGTTACCAGTTTCTCTACCTTTGCAGCCTGCTCTGAGCTCTCCCTTGCAGTGCCACGTGCATCCTAAATACAGGCTGGCTGTGTCCAGATGAGCTCCAGCACACCCAGGGAAGTGACTCAAGTACTCCTGCAGCTGAGTGAGAGGCAGCCAGGGCAGCACATCCCTGCTCAAGAGATGATCTCATCACCAAGGTCAACAAACCAGTCAAGAACAGGATACACAAAAGCCTAAAGTACCAAAAATCTGCTGTCCATGGTGTCCCAGTAATTAGGAGGTTTTGCCCTGCAGTGTCCTAAAAGGTTTTCAATGAAATCTTCGTTTGCACAATGATCTTTTCTTTAGCTTGTTCCATTCATAAAGACACAAACTGTGCAATTAAAATTAAATCAGGAACAAACCAGTCAGATGTATCCTAGAGCCATGATGATGGGAACACCTATTTCATTGTCACTTGCCTCGTTCTGAGGTCAGGCTCTATACAGGAAAGCAAAAACAACAACAAAAACAAGAGGCTTTGACATTTTACAATACATTTTCTAAATGTCAGCCTGTGCACCTGCAAAGTAGACAGATTTGCTCATGTTTCTCTACCAACTCTCTTCTTCATTGGTAGACAACTCAAAACTCAACTGGATCTAAGGGTAAGAGGAGCAGCTCATGCACTGAACCCACACACCCCTTCCCAGGCCACAGCCTTCATTGATCTGTGCTTTTACATGTGGGGACCCATCCTATTGCAGATGCTATAGTCATGCAAAAAGCCTTCTTTCCTATTTAGACAGATATGTTCTAAGCACTTTTAATTCTAGACGTGGAAAATCAAAAACATTTCCCAGTTTGACAGCTTAGAACCAGGAAGAGCAACCATTACTGGGTTGCATGTTAAACACCAGATTATTGGAATCAGGATCTCCTTGCAACATGCACAGCTCCCCAGAAAAAGTTGAAAAGAGGAAAAGTGAATGCTAACCAAAAAACTGCATGTTACAAATGCTCCCCATCCTGCTCCTTCCTACCCAGCAAAGCCAGATTCCAAATTTGAAGCAAACTCTTGCTTGTCAACACTCCTTTTGGAAGAGCTTCCCTGGCTTCCCTGCCCGAGCTCAGCCTCCAGGTTTCTACATTCGCCATATGACACACTGTGTTAGCCCAGGGTTTAATATATTCCCTCATGCTGCTGTCCTTTAAAAGCATTGGCATTTCCTACACACAGATTCCATATTGACTTTACAAGTACCAAGACGCCACGGTGAAATTTAAACTAAATATAGAGGTGATATTTTTAAATAACTCTTAGCTCCAACTCGCCAAGCCGATTTTATTTGAACGGAAAAAGCAGGCTCCAGCTTTAAGCTTCCATTGTAATTAATGATTACAACACATTCCTCTGCCGTATCAGATTTAGCACCTCATTAATGTATGTGGTATTTTTCTTGTACGGCACAGCTGTAGTTAAAGTTGAATTAGTGTTTCCATTATAAGCCCATGTTTTCAAAGGTTTATCACTCAGACACATGAGATTTAGTCTGAAATGAAAATTGCCATCGAGAGTATCAGCTGGGAAGCAATTTCTTGTCCTTCAAAATCTGGAAGCAACAAACACACACACACAAAAAAAAAAAAAAAAGCAAGCCACTCTGTTTATTAATAATTCACATTTTAAAAAGCATTGCAAATACATGTTTACACGATAGCCTGTGACAGCTCCATAGAATGTCAACACCCACACGCTCCTGGGAGATGTGTCATCTTAAAAACCGAAATAAAAGCCACATTTTTACACCACTTGATGGGAGGCGAAGAGAAGGGGAAAAAGACTTAAAAATAATATCGATGAAGGAAACTTATTAAAAAAACCCCATAGTCTTTGTTTAGAAACACTGAAGTTAGGACTTTCAGCCGAGAGGGGCGTGGGTGGGAATCATTTCAAGTACCATTTGTACTTGTACCTTTTTGGTGCCTGTCCCTGGCTCAATAGGGGATTTAGCAAGAATTAGTCCCACTGAATTCCTGCTACAGATGGTATCCAAGCCTTCAACTCTCCATGAGTCCTGGAGTCTTAAAGTATGACCAGATCATATCCTTTGCAACAGCCATGCTGAGGCGCAAGGCGAAATGAACAACAAAACAACCTTGTATGGGGTCTATGCTTTGGAATTGTGTCCCTCTGCCATTGGCTTTAAGACTGAACCACCTTTTAACTGGGAGGCTTCTGAGGCCTCTTCTTGGCTGATTACTCATTGATTATACACGTAGGACATGCAAATTTACAAACAAATGCCGAAGAAATTATCAAATTCACAGTTGCCACCATCACCAGAATGGATGCATTTTTGATGGCTGAGAAAAATTCAAATGTTATTTTCCTAACATAGTAAAATTCCCAGTTGTTTTGACTCCAGGACTCATGGGTTTACCCAAGACATAACGTGTCCAGAACACAACAAACACATGAAGGATCGTGTAATTACTACTACTATAAAACCAGGACAGGCGTATCCTTTGTGAGCAGAAAGGCATCGTTGCTACTCAGAAATGCTCACATTTTGCTCCTCACTGGATAAACAAAACACTCCCACAACAGACAGAGCAGGGAGTGTGCTTTTTTCCCCAGTGCTGACTTCCATTTTTCGAGATATTTCTCCAGACAGCAAAGATAATGGGAACACAGCAGCAATTGCATATCCTTATGATCAAATCCGGGAGGTTACTATCCAAAACCCTACTGTTTTCCACACAAACAACCCGAGAAACAGCAAATGGGGCTGTGTCTGTCCTCCCAGCAATCAAAGCCTCCAGAAGACTCTACATCAAAGGCAAGGTAATTCTGTGACACTTACCAAGGCTCTCATGAGCTCTGGACTTTTCTTTGCAGTGTTTTCTTCGCCCTTGTTGTTCCAGGCATGGGAGCAGACCTCTCTCTTCACAGCAGAGCTTCTTGTTGATGAAGTGGAAGAGAACTGCAGGGAGGATAATGAAGACTCCAACTGCAGACAAAAACCCAGTGGCCTCAGGAGCAACTAAGAACAGAAAGTGAGAAAGAAAACATCAGCACAAACGGGAAAAACTGCCTAGGGAAAGATGTGATTTGAGCACAGCTGCATCCGTGGCTCTGCTTCCCCATCCTCTCCACAGAAGAAATAGAAATGAAACCAGCAGAACTTGGATTTGTGTTAAATGGATACAATATCCATTTAACACCCTGGTCCAGTGTACCAAGGACGTAAATCACATGGACTCAGATCCTATTCAGGTCTTAGTTTCTGTCAAATGATGAATTCCAGCACAGGAAAGACACTAACTGATTTTAATAAACTTCTGTATGAATGCAGAATTCTGCCAGCTCCAAGAGAGACACTCTCCATCTGTACTACAACAAGGATCCAGCCAAGAAAGGGTAGTTGGTCTTCAAGAACCTAACACCTCCTTTGTAATTTGTGTATTTTCTTTAAAACAATCAGATTACACATAATGGTACTCACTAACTTCATTACATTTACTAAGAATCGGGTTAATGTATAGCCTATGATCCTCATTCAACTGCTACTTTACCCTTAAGTAAGAAGTATATTACCGTCCTACATAATTACCATTATTTTCTGGGGAAAAAAGAAATCAGCCTCCAGCTCAGGTAATTCAGTTTATCTCCTTGAGTGTCAGGTTTGGCCACAGGTAATGAGCACAGTGGTTTTGCACTAGCTGATGTCCCAGCCCTGTGCATCCACATCCCTATGTCAAACTGTAAAGAAACAGCCTAATTTCAATTTATCATGTTCTGCCTGTACCACTGGGTCTGCAACAAACCACAGGCGCCAGCAAAAAGCTTTTAAAGCCATTTCACCTCTCTCACACATATCAAAATGCCAAAACAAGGGACAAACACTACATACATCACTTGATGGGGGTGGCAAGGGCGCACGTGTCAAAAACTTTCCGTGTCATCTGCAAAAAAAATTGGATCGTTATTCTGGTAATTACTTCACCAGGAAGGGGTGAAGTTCAGCTGTTCAATTCAAGTCAAAGACCCCATAAAAATGAAACATCAGCAGCATCAGTGGCACACCAGGGATGCCTGGGATTACAAAGCTGCAGCTCACAGATGAGATGAGCAGGATGAAAGGATGTAAACAGAGCCAGCCCTGCCTGCAAAACATCTCCCTGGGAATTTATAAGACTTGACTCAGCGAAAGATTGGGCTAGAAGAGCTACACTGTCCCCAGTTACAGCCCTGAGAGTACACTGTATGACTACAGTCTAGGGGATTTAAAAGACTTAAATTAATCCAAGCCAACATGCCTCAACTGGAAGCAAAAATCACCAATGCATAGCAGCAGCCCACATGCAAAACAAACAAGTGGTTGGGACTGAACCCAGAGGAACCTGTGTTACACAAACTCTGGAGGTGGCTCTGACCTTCCTCACCCCAGCCTAAGGAAGGAACAGAAATATGCACTGAATCACAGCATCTTAAACGACAGCAAGGTAAAGTCTGCACTTCCATTGCTCTATTCTGCATGGGCACAGACACTTCATGGAATCACAGAATGGTTTGGGTTGGAAGGGACCTTAAAGACCATCTAGTTCCAATCCTCCTGATATGGACAGGGACATCTTCCCCTGGGATGCTCACAGCCACATCCAACCTGTCCTTGAACACTTCTCTGGCCATTATCTCTGTGCCCCCCTGGTGCCACACCAGCTCATCAGCAAGCCCATGAAGATAGTGTGTCTCCCTGCCAGCACTGCAATTTAGTGCCATAACTTCCCCAGGTAATTTGGCAGGCATATCTCAGACCTATTTTCCCCTCACACCTCAACCCAGGGAGCAGGGCTGGGGATGTGAGAGTGGCTGAGTGAGACATTGACTCTGGCTATTTTCAGCTGCTGAAGTCACCATTAAGTGGCTGCTGGAGCCAAGGATAAATCAAAGGAGATGAGTATAAATCAAAGTAGCCATAACCCCAGAATATACAGGAAAGCCTGGCTGGGTCCCATCACTACCTTGCCCTGTTCTTGAGCACAGAGTAAGCAGGAAGAAGGATAATGCTCTACCATACATATGAAACAAGTGGGATCTCAGCACACAAGAGGATGTGTGTGGCAAGGACACCACTGTTACCATTTATTTTATTTCAGAAAAATCTCAGTGAGCCCAAGGAGACACCAGGGTTTCCCCTTCTCAGACAGGGCACAAGGAAGTCATCAGTATTTTAAAATATAAATTATTCAACACATGCTCTGAAACGCTACACAATCCCCAGCCAGAGAAAATCCTCAAAGTGCCCCTTTTCCCCAACAGACCTTTAAAATATCTTGCAAAATCCCAGAAGAAAAAGCAGATATTTGACTAAACCAGTCATCCCAAAGGAAATCTTGGAGACAAATTATCTCCTGCCATATACTTGCACTAAGGGAACTCAGACTGACACAACAGTGTTGCTGTCCATCTAATTCTTGTTTCCTGGTCAGATACAGAGAAGCAAGAAAGTAGTAGCTCAGTGATGTAAGACTTGGGACAACTCTTCAGGCTTCCCCTACTCCTTGGGGCAAAACCACAAAAGGCACCACCTGTCAGAGCACACAAAAGGCCCAGCCTCAACTTCCAGGAGGAATTTTTCAAAGCCAAGTACCAAAAACTGTCCATACAGAGGCAGAGTACTTGGGAGCACAGGCAAGAAGGAACTGCACAGATTCTTCCTGTATGGAAAAGGCCATCAGCCAGCTACCAACAAAGGCTGAGATCCCTCACCTCCCTTCACTGTAGGCACCAAGCACCTCTCCTATCTCTCCTAAAGATGGTCTGTTGGACTGCAAGGAGATGAGAGGGACTTCTGCAGTACAAGGCAATGGAGATCACACATCCTCTCCTGTGGCTTTATGCACAAATTTCCTCTTTTCTCAACTGCAGTATTCATTGCTGACACCAGAAGTTTGTGCCACAGCATCTCTGAGGGAGTTTGCACCTGAGCACTGTCTCACACAGTGAACCTGGCTGAGATGGAAGCGCAAATCCCTCTGGAGGGGAGGCATGCTGGCACTTTGTTCCTCCATCAAGAGGAAAATATATTGCACCTCATACAGTCCTGACCACACCTCCCAGCTCCCCACTCAACCCTCAGCTGAAGGGCTTTCTCTGCACATTTGAAACTCTAGGCTAAGGCTGTGCCCAGGAAATTACTGTAAAACTGATATGGAGCAGAGCTCTGTTCTGGCTTGTGGATGTCTGGGCCTGAGAAGTGTTGAGGAGGAAAAGTAGCAGAAATGCACACACACCCCTTGTGCTGCAGCATTGCTGGGATGTGTCAGCTTTCACACAGGTAAAATGTCCATCCTTACATGGATGACAGGCTGTGCCTGGAGCAAGAAAATTGGGACATAGTAAGGCATTCAACTCTTGGTCCAAACCCTGGGCACTCAAGTCCAGGGGATGTGCTGACCACCATGTGCTTTGGGTCATAAACATTCAGTCAGGATCTTCCACCATTTAACCATTTTTTAGCCAAGAAATTAATGCCACAGACACTTTTGTGCAGTGGATTTTGTGCAGGAATATGGGTCTGCTCATTCTGCTGCTCTGGTTGAGAGCACAAGCCAAGAAATGGTGTTTGTGCTCCTGGCAGGTTGAGGCCACACCACTGCACACATTCCTTGTCCACTGCTCAAGAACAAACTTGGTGCAGTGTGAAAGGCCCCAAGGTAGAAAAGAGAAGGTCAGAAAAGAAGTGAGGTCAACAGAAGGGATCTGAGAGGACACAAGGCATTGCAATGCTGCTCCTGCTCCAACCTCTGCTCAAAGCCACCTGCATGTCACTGTTGAGCCGCTAGCAGAGAAAAAAGATCCAGGTTCAAAGTGTAGCATCAAGAAGAAGGTTTTATTATTTAATTCCAACTTATATAGACTTTTCAAAGGTCACCCAGATTGGTCAGTTCGAAGCCTCACCCTAGGCCTGATTGGCCAGGCCTGAACTGTCCATATCTTGAGAAACTGTTTTTAATAACATCCAGACTTTATCTTTGTTTATAAAACACAGGAAGAAGAGAGAAAAGAATTCTCATGGGAAAGGTCTGTGCTTGCCACACCTGCACACTGCACGATGACTTCAGGGAGAGTTTGTCCAGAAGAACGAGAGAGGTGTTGGCCACACTGTTACATGCATTGAATCCAGCTGGGTTTTTGGTTTGTAGGAGATTTCACAGCAGTTCTGCCACCAGACATGGTCTCTCCTGATGGACCAAGGCCAGAGGAATGAACACAAGAAGCTCCAGAGTAGATTCACTTGGAGAGTCTGCAACTAGCAAGACCTTGATCCATTCTGCTGTGCAAGGATTAAATTCTGCATAAAATACTATTCCAGACAATAGTTGTTTAATTTCATTTGATACCAAACTTCCTGAAAAAGGAATGTTTACTGGTACTTTTTAATTATGAAAAAAAAAAGAAACCATAAACTGTCTGTTTTGCTGTCTGTGCTAATTGCATTTCATTATATATTTGGAGTAAGCTATGATTTTCCTGCTGGTTCCCATGACATTTTTCATTATCAGCCACTAATTGTCTAGCATGCACACTGCATTGTGAACCAAGTAGGCTGGTGCGTGGGCAGAAGTTCTCGCAAAAGCTGCAAGGCAGTACCAGTGTACATTATTATTATTACTATTATGATGTATTAGAGAGTTCCCACCTACTTGCGTATCTACATATCCTCATCCCTATCAGCAAAGCCTGGGAGTCCATCCTTGGGCTTGGCAAGGCTCAGCAGCTACTGAAGGGAAGTTATGTGGGATGGAATGATGGCAGCAGCCCCACTGCAAGGACGATTTCCCTGCTGGGTGCAACGGAAACTCGAAGAGCTTTCTCAGTCACTTCCTCTACTCAGTGCCCAAAGCACGTGGGTATCAGAATTTTGTCACTTTGCCCACTCACAGGCTGAGGCCAAGGTTATAAAGGAAAGCAGTGCCATATGTGGATTCCTAAAGGAATAAGATAACTAATGGGATCTTTCTGAGAGAGTAAGATGGGGAAAAAAGGTAAAGGGTTTTCAGAAGCCACAGCTAACACTGTATCCATTGTAGAAAAATCTCCAACAAATCCACATCTATGCAAACTCAGAAAGTGCCACAAATGGTGAAACAACTCCCTGCATGCAGATTTCATTAACTCAGGCTGGGGGAAGCTGTAGATGCCAATTCTTCACACAGCAAACTGCAAGAACATGACCACTGCTCGTCCTTATCAGCCCTGGACAGGTGGCAATTCTATTCATGTGCACCACACACACAATACACAAACACTTCAGAAATAAATGTGTGTTTTCACAGGATTGCAGCTCTCTCCTGATATCTATTTCAAAGCAGACAAAGCCCGACCCTTTCCAACAGCACAGTGAGGGAACAGTTGTATAACTCCCCCTCTTCTCCTCAAGGTGATCCACAAATACATTATCAGAAATGCAATCAGACCACATTCAGTGCTGTAGCAGGAGTGAAATTCCCATCCAAGGCAGGAGAACTTGCCCTGCATCGAGGCTCAGTTTCACACACTTTATTTTTATGTGCTGATTTACAGATAGCAGGAATGAGGAGGTTCTCCAGTCCTTTTATATAAGGAATATGGGGAACTGAAAGGCACTTGTGACCTGACTATACCTCTATTTACTTTGACTGCCAATTTTGTCTGATCAAAGGGTGGAGGAATAGCCCCCTAGCAGCTGCTGCTGCTGTATTTGCAGGTCATCTCCAAAGATTTAAGCTGCCCTTATGGCCTCTGACATAGGCATGCAATTTCAAAGGTCTCAAATACAGTAAAGCAACTTCATCCCCCTCTCTTCTACCACCCCCAAAGCCACAGCACCCAAAAAACTTGCAGGCTTCAATGCATTTATCCCCCCAGCAAGTCTCTGCAGCAGGGAAACACTAACTGCCCAGCAAAACAGGAGCCGTGGCACAGACACAACCCAAAATGGTGGATGTCAGGCCCAAAAGAACAATGAAGAAATCTTACATCCATCTACAGGCATTTTTGTGTTTAGAATTGCCTCACATTTCACCCCAAAGCTGAGGCTACCACAAAGAACATCGACAGCACCTTCCTAGAGATGACATCATGGTGACAATCATAGAACTTCAGGCATCTCCCCTCAGTCACTTTGGGTCACACAAAAGCCACAGAATTGGCATTTTCCCCCCAAAAGCCTGATTCTCTTAGGGATACAATCCAGTAGAGGTGCTCAACACCTTCAGGCCACTCTGAGTTCAAGGGAAGGCACATCAGGCACAACAGGAAACAGATGCACATTTAGCAAGTGCAGTCACCTAAGACATGGAAGGCCTGAGATAAATTCTCCCTTAAACCCACATTTTCCTTTTCCCAGTACCATGTCCAAGGTGCAGGACTAGAGGAGAGCACCCTCTAGCCTGTTCTGGGGCCAGCAGTAGTAGCAGACTTGATTTTTCTCAGCCTGCTCACTGCAAGCCAGACTCAGACCTGAATTCTCAGCATGTAGTCTGGATTTCACTGAGAACCTGCTGTAGATAAATGACCAAGACATAAACACTGGCAGGGCAAACCTCAAAGCAGCCAGCAGCCAACCTGTGAGAGCCACAGGCCCAATTTCAAAAAGGCTTTCCCTGAGGCCACATTTTACACCTTACAAAGGCTGCTCTATATTTTGCCATGTATGACCCTGTGGCAGCACTCTTTTCCCAACAGCAGAAATCCCATCCTGGCCTCGATGACATCTGTAGCCAAGCACACACAATTCTTTGAAATATTCTGCCTTCAACAAAAGGCATTTTTCAGCTAGAAAAGATGAAGTATTAGTTCTGCTGGGTGTGTTTCAAAGGAGTGTGGAGCACTAGTTCAAGTCCACAGCAAGTACACAGCCTCTGCAAATAATGACACCCAAAGTTCTGCATCCAGAAGAATCTTGGCTCTCTCCCCCATTCCTCCATCTGTAAGCAAACACACCACAAATACAGATGGAACCAGGGAACAGGAATGTGACATGAAGGACACAGAGCATTCACCCTCTCTGGTGGAGGTCACTCTCAAGGGTCACCCAGAGGCTCATCATCAGTTTTAGTAATAACCTTAAAAATGGTTCTGGTTCAACATGGTGTTCAAAATTCACTGAAGTCAACAGAGACAGGGAAACGGAGAATTCAAACAGCACAGCACTTGAATTGCCGTTCATGAGCTGAAAGCTCATCTCCTGCATGTCAGGGCTGAACAGACTTGTTCAGACTTGTGGATGGGGACAGCATGAGGAACATCACACCCATCCAGGCCTTGGTCCTGCTGCACCACCAGTGATCCCTGCCTGGATTGTTCCCAGAGCTGAGATAATCCAGGTAAAACCTGCAGCCTCACAACTGTTCAGCCCAGTTCTTCTCCAGACCAGTGAAAAAAAATTAGAACCAAGTAGACAATTAATTACCTTCCTAGCCCAAAATCTATGAGGTATCCTCACACTCAAGAGTTTGCTCTGCCATTTCTTCTCCATCTCAATACTCACTCTAACCTCTGAGCTATGCTCAAATTCTCAGTTTTGCACTCTGGAACTATTTTCCATTGCAAAACCAGCCATCACACAAAGCAGTGAGCTGCCTTGGAGGTCAAAGCTTCTGCCTGAGACAAAGTGGAGCAAGAAAATGGCTGTAGTGATAATGACAAATACAACTTGAATTAGATCAAATGGAAGAAAGAATCTAGTCCCTAAAAGCCAATCTCCTGCTGCTTAGGGCTCTCACATGAGAGATGAGATCTGGACTCAAATGCAAATGAATCAAACAGGATAGAGACTGGAGCTTGCCCCTTCCAGATATCCTTTGACTATCCAACCTCTGGAAAAACTACCACAGTAACAAGGGACAGCTGTTTTTACTCACAGACTTCTCAGAGAGGAATTCCATCCTGAGAAAAGACAAAACTCAAGTCTAGGAAAGTTTTTTCAAGATGATGCATTTCTTAGAAATATTTATAATTTAGACAAAATTTAATTGTCCGACAAGAGCATGTTTCCTCAGAAGGTTCTCAGCCCACTCTCCCTGTAGTAAGTTTGTCTTTGATTGTGTCCCAGGTTTGTTTTCAGTCACAGTACAACACAGAGATCATAATCTGATACCTTTTGTCATAGCTGACACCAACACTGCCTCACTGGTAGAAAGGGAAGACTAGGGCTGTCAGTCTGCCACCTTTCTTGAACACTGAAGTCATGCTTTTTTTTTTTCCCTTTTCCTTATAGACAACTTCTTTGTTGCCATGGTACCACTAATGCAGTATTTTAAGACAGGGAAAGAAGATAACTGTGCAGCATCACACTGACACATCTATCAACTGCCATCCTCTCAAAAAGGATAAATAAATAAGGATGCCAATGTAGACTTTTAAAGACTCCTCCACCATTTTAAATTTCTCCCTCTCACATACAAGTCACTGTCTATAAAGTTCATGCCTTGGTTTTATTATAGAGAAGGACAGAATTTCTCTCACAGCAAGCAGTGTCTAGAGTTATTTTTCAATTCCTTCTCTTCTCCCTATGCTACATGACACCAGCTGAGGTGCACAGTCACAAGAAAACAACACCTGCCTGTTCAGAAAATGCCAGCCTGGCTCCCCCTGTTAAACAATGCAGTGACTCTTTGCAATTCTTGCTTGGACAGTGATTTCCCCCTGAACTACCAGGATATCCATTGCTGAGAAGAGCCCACATTCATCTCAACAGTGAGAGAAACAAAAAGGGGCATTCTGATGGTCTCCCACATACCAGCTTCAGCTCCCTGTGATCCTGTTATCCTTATAGACTTGGAGTCTTTCCTATCACTGCCAGAATTACTTTTAAAAAGAAACTTTTACTAACTTAGCGAATCAAGACCTGGCACTCAGCACACTGGCATCTCCCTCCTTGGCTTGTGAGAATGTTGAATCAGGTCCCTTCCAAAATTTCAGAGATGGCTGTGCCCACCACTGGCACAATTCTGTTATGTCAGTAAATCCAGTCAGAGTGAGAGATGCCCCTGTCCCCATGCACTCCCTGACTTGGGGTCCAGACCAATGAACAGGCAACGACAGACACGGTGACTTTCACACCCACAGTGGTGTTCACAGTGCTGACATGGTGAGATTTTCATCTCTCAGGTGATACAAAAGGAGGAATAATGTCATGAAATGGAAACTTTTATAAGGTGGATTTACCAAGGCTTCTGTGACAGAGAAAGGAGCAGAGAGCAACAAGCAAAGCAGTGACAAAAGTGGACAGACCTCTGATATGAGTCAAGAATTAAACAGTGAGCACAGGGTTCTCTAGCGAATAAAAGTAAGTATTTCACATTTGGGAGAGAGAGGAAATGGAAGGAGAGGGGGGAGAAAGGAGGATCTCATTTGCTGTTTCACTTGTTTGGGGGGATAAAAAGGAATGAGTTGTCTCCATTCAACTGAAGTGCTCCCACCTCTTCAAAGAGGAATCTAACAAGGATCTTTATGCTCTTATGTATTTATTTTCCTCATCCACAAAACCTTGCTCTTACTTTCACCAATTTGACCCAAGGCACAATGACTCATCACAGCAAAAGGCTGGACAGCAGCTTTGGGTTTTTTTCAAAGACCTAAATAAACCCTACTCCATCAATTGACCAAGGACGACGCAACAGCAAACCTCTCTCTGAAGGCTGCGTGTTGCCTTGGCAACCTGTCTGATCCCCATTGCCCCAGGGACTGGAAATGTGCTGCCAACAGGAGATTTTAGCTAATCAAACCAAATCTCTTAATACTTAGACGATTTCCCATCTGTGGAGAGCAGGCCACGTGCCAATGGAAAGCAGGGCACCCTCTGAACACAGCCCTGGCTCCTCCTTGACCTGCTCTTTGTTGGATGCTTTTAGGCCACAGATATCTCCTGGCAGGTACCAAAGGAGAAGAAGGGTGGCCAGGGACCACAGCCTCACCCCTGCACTCTGCACATCCTGGCAGAAAGCACAGGATTCTGGCAGGGGCAGCAGGACCCTCACAATACCCATGCCTCAACCAATGACCTTCGGAAGAAAAAATAAAGTTTCCAATATTGGCATCACACACTCCCTGGTGCTACTTGTTTTGAGCCTTCTGATGCTGTTTCATGCCTTTTTCAGCTCCCATTAAATACATCCAGGCACAGCAGTGGCAGACTGCTGACCAAAAAGAAAAAATGGGACAAGGACGTATCTCTTGACCTTCCTCAATCAGGCAGTGATGTCAAACTGCAGCACAGAACACCTGCTTTTTTCTAAAACTTCTAATTGGCAGTACTAAAAGGGCAGCTTTGGTGGCTAATTTTGCCTTGAAAGCTCAAACAGTCATTGATCTTTTTTTATTTTTTTTTAAAGGAGTAGCCAGACCAACCTTTATACAGTCCCACTAAAGGTCTCTGGTGCCTGCATTCAAGTCCAGCCACAAACCCAGATAATCAGTCTGGCATTTAGCAAACCAAGGGGCTACAGAAAAAGGCATGAGCAGCAGGGGGGAGAGGGGAATGTTCTACAGCCATGATGCTGCTGCTGAGACAAGAAATTCTGTGTGCTGGTGATGAGATTCACATCCATGAAAAGCCTTCAGTTTCCATCTAACAGCTGCCAGAGCTACATCACCAAAATTGGCCCTGACTGTGACATTTCCATGCAATTCCCAGAGGAAATCAGGGTGTCTGAGCAGCACACTCAGCTTTGGCATTCAGGTTCTCCTTCCCCTCCTGGCTCATTCTTTACAGCATCTCAGAGGATGCTAATCCAGAACTCTCTGAACCCAAAAGCCACAGGTGCTACACTGAGTTTCATTCCACACAGGTTGTTTGCTGCCAGATTAACTCCTGGCATTGCCACAGGTGGTGTGAGAGATCCTTAGATGTTTTTTGACCTGGTGCAGAGGATGTCTGCACAGGAGATGCTGCCCCACCACAGCTTCCTGGGACCTGGGCTAGCTACCAGCTTCAGACTCCTGCTCTTGAGGAACAGGATGGAGGAATTGTTGGCATTTGACAGGGAGCCCTGAAGCAGAAGGCTGCTGCTCATGAAGCAGGGTGTGGTTTCAAGGAAAGAGAGCACTGTGGAAGATTTCGAGGCCTCTGGTATTGACCAAGTGACCTACGCCCTGAGAAAATATGTTCTAACAATAACAAAAGCCATTAAAACAAATGCTTGTGGGGGAAAGAATATGTCAGCGTTTTCTAGAGCCATGTATTTAATTAAGTGAAGATCTGAGCAAGCACTGCCACCTTCTACCATGGCCCTGGGAACATTTCTCTCTCCACATAGGTATAAACCAGTTAACCAGTTTACTGGGCTGCATGGAGAAAGGAAGGAACTGAAATCGTTGCTCAGCTAACCCAGAGCTCTGTGACAAAGGAGAGGCATAAGGAAGAGGGAAGCAAAACTGGTTTGAAATAGCCAGAACAGCTCACTCCCTATGTGTGCCCTCCCAGTTTTCCTACATCATGCCGCCTTCTAGTCCAGGCACTCCTCAGTTTTACTTAATCTCAATTCAGCCAAAAACTGAAAAGTTCAGCCAAATTGAATCAAAGATGCACCCTGGTTCTTATGCCCAAAATATCTGTCTCTACAGGAAAATTAAAAGCAGAGTGGTCACAGGTCTGATGGAGAGCAGGAATGATCTCAAAACAACTGCTGATGCTCTAAGTCACCCTCCATAACTCCCTTGTTAAACCAACATGCAGGCAGGACTCCAGCACTACAAAACCTGGGAGAAGGGCCTTCTCCAGATGGAATTGGCTGCAAAGCTGTTCCAGAGGATTCATTTGCATTCACAAGTTTCAAAACATCTGCCCAGAGTTTCTTTCAAGCAAAACCTCTGAAAGACGTCTGACTGTTCTCAGTGATAAATGGAGAGCTGTGCCACTTCAGAGCCAGGAGAAGGGAAGGGGGAGGCAGACAGAGGCCACTGTTAGCCAGAACAGATGCAGTGGAGATGGACTAAAATAGACTCCATGCACTTCAAGGGCTTCTGCAGGGCTGGTGCTCCAGCCCAGCCCACGTGAGCAAACATCCACACATGCACTCTGCAAAACACTTGAAGGAGCACAAGAATAAAGTGCAGCATGTTCCTGGGATGTTTTCAGACACACTGAGCCAAGCTGTGGAGTCTATTCACTATTTTATTGGGATCCCTTCAGCTGTTTTCTCCCACAGCCATCATGGTACATGAAGTTCCTTTTTTCCTTTGAACCTATCTCAGTCACAAACACCTGCAAGCACCCATGGCTTCCCTTGCACTGTGATCAGATGTGTCCTCTGCTTAACAGGAATGCAAATACTTTGCACTTTCGTTACTCATTATGGATCTAGAATTATGGTCTACTAGCGCCTTACAATGAAATCTGGAATGACAGCAGGGAAAATAACAATGTCAGAACACAAAGCACAAGAAAAGGCTTACTCCTGTTTCATTCCTTACAATTTCCAAATTCTTTGTATCTTGAGAAAACCAAAGCAGCATGCAAATCCAAAGTTAGAATTGAGGGTGACACAGGATTTTCTTTTCAAACTGTAATTGTCACCAAAGTAACAAACTAGGAAAGCTATCTTCTCACCAAGAAATACCCCCAAAGCATTCCAAACACGAGACTTACCTAATCACACTTACATAAAGCAGCAAAATGAGTCAAACCAGAAATGGAATTTCCCAAGAAAGCTTTGAAATGTGTTATTTGTGAGAAAAATATTCTGCCTGGGAGAGTTTGCTAAATCCTTAGGATCTGTAGTATTCACAGGAGCTGGGCAAAGCTGAAGAGAGGCACAGTCCTGAGTTCGAAAAACAGGAGTGGTGCTGCTGCTCTTGCCCTTTTCTCTGCATGTGTTTGTTGATTTAACCTCCCAAGGAAGAAGAAACGCTGCTGGTTGGTAAATATGTGACAGCCACCAAAGGAATGTGAGCCAGGGAAACAAGATAAAGCAGCCCATGCCACCTCCAAAGGGTTATTTAAATACTACTGCCTCACCTTCCCTACTGCTCTCAACTTAAGAGTAGTAGGCCTTTATTCAAACAATTATTTTGTTGAAAAATTTGCCTAAAAAAACTGTCATTCATGTATCAGGAAACTGGAAATTGTGATTTTCTCTCCTTTACACAAATACAATTTATTACTCATAAATGATATAATTTCTATTACAGACATATTTTATTACTTCTGCAATTTACTTATTGCAAAAGATTTCATTTACAATTTGGCCACAAGTATTTTGGATCCACCTTAGAAATGTACCTTTCCCGTCCTGGAATCCCACAGATTTGCACTAAAAAGGTAAAGTAAGGATCATTCAGTCCAAAACAAAGGGAGCAGCCTGCCCCTGGCACTTGCCATGCTCAGGCAGTCATCACTTCCCTGAACTCTGCTCGCCCTGGGGACTCCCAGGCTGGAAGAGGAAAGCTGTGCCAGCAGCTCTGTGCTTCCCAATGGGTTTCCTGTGCACAGAGGTAAAAGCTGTTCTTAGAGCAAAAGGTGTAAGCACAGCCCTGGCCCCAGTGCACACCAGGTCAGACCTGCTAGACACTCATGAATAGCTGGGGATTTCATCTGGGAAACTGTCTCTTACCAAGTCACATCTCATTGCAAAAAAAAAAAAAGCTGGGAAAAAAAAAAAAGAAGAAAGAAAGAAGAAAAAAAGTTGAGAATAGACTTCAGCTTCTGGGTTTTCTTTTTTTTTTTTTTTTCTGTGTTTATTTGTTTTAACCATAATGTATATTTTAAGGAAGGCTCTGTGATACTTACAGTGAGATCACTTCTTTGTGATCACATTTCACTCTCCACACAACTGCTACTTTGTGTATTTTGGATGTAGTTTTGAATCCCAGTAGAAGAAGGGTGGTTTTTCTCCACCATTCAGAGCAAATCCATCCTCACTATCCACACCTGCAAAAGCTTTCTCTGTAGTGAAACTGAAGCTCTTCCCAACAATTCATTTATTGGTGCAAAAAAAATTGTTTCCAGCTTCTAGAATACCCGATGTTCCTCAAAAACAGCATGGAAAAGCTGTAAAATAAAACCACACATCTGAGCCCAGCTACTCACAATGCTCAAAACATGAGAGGGGTGGGGAAGGTGGACAGAAAATGGGGGGGAAGGAAAGGAGTACATAAACCTGGTTGGTCAAAACCAAAAGGGCCTCTGGCCCCACTGCCTGCAGCAATTTGTAAGTTAGCTCTAATCTGTTCTCAGCAGTATCTTGCCTCTCTAAGGCAAACTGCTCCCTGAGGCAATTTTCTGCAGGTGTTCCTAATGCAACTCTTTTTTTCCCCAAAGAAAGGGAAAAAAAAAAAAAAAAGGTGTTCTGATGATCTTGTTTATAAAGGCTGCTGCCCTGCAGCTCCCCCAAGAGTAGTCCAGACTGGTATCTTCAAAATAAAAGCTATTTAGAAAGAGCTCAAGAAGAGGAAGAAAAGGCCTTATTGGGCAGACCATGATCCCCTGGACTTACATGAGTCTGGTGGCAGCAGAATCCCAAAGGATGGGGCAGCTGGAGAGGGTGTGTGGCTCCCTGGTGAAGAGCCACTGCTGGGGACATGTGCCTTCCAGCAGGGCAGTTCCCAGCCTCACAGCCTGTCCCCTGTCCCCATGGTGCCACATCAGGTGTGGATGGATGGCTGAGTGCTGATGAGCAGGGCGAGTCCCAGAGCAGGAGGAGTTGTGGCTAAAAATACACAGACCCACGAGGAAATACAAATCTGGTCATGTCAGACTCCTCATTGGAGCCAACTGAGTGAGCAACTTACATCCATCTACAGCCCAGGAGAATTGCCTCATCTGCTAAACCAGGGAGAAATTTCCCTGCTCATTTAGAATGAGGATTTGCAGAGCCACACTGCCAGCAAGGGGTGGGGGAGTTGGGTACTCAGATCTGGGGGTGCCTCCTTCCCTGTATATGCTGTTAGTTCCAATGCTGCATGATTAAAATTAAATGTCCAAGCAGCAGCTCCAGAAGGGAGGCTGTGAAATGAGTAGCCAAAGAGAAAATAAGGTCTCAGATTCAACAAGGTTTACCCAGGTTTGCTGTTGCACCAGAGAAGTTTCTTACTCCAAACTTCTTCCCGAGGATTGTTCTGTTATTCCCTTACTTTTGAACTCTTCCCTTTGTAACTTTCACTGCAGCTCTTAATATGTTTTCTGTGGAAGGAGGATGTTTATCCACTTTCACTCAGATTTCTCCAGAATTCATCAGGACTGCAATATTTATGGAGGGAAATGGGAGACCATACATTCACCAGTCCAGTCTGATTCCCATGCACTCAGCTCTGCCTTCATCTCCCACATGAAGTTTTTACTCAACTTTACTCTTGAATTCTTCATTTTCAAAGTTGCAATGGGGAAAAAGTGTAATCCAGAAAAAATAGCACAATAATGTTAAGAGAGTAAACTTTCACCCTTGTCAACTCGACACTGCCCTTTCTATGGTTGTTTTCTCCAGAACTGTTGTGCTAAAAGAGCTGGAGCACAATTGGCAGGAATTCAAATACATTTTCACATGTAGTCAGTTTTTATTATTATTTGTGAACCACCAGCTAAACACTAGATACATTCCCTTTATGTCCCACTAAATGTCAAGCTGGTATTTTTAAAACCCAGACAATGTATTTCACATAAACCTTTACACCATTATTCCAAAGATCAAACATCCTTTCACCTGGGAGCCACAGCATGGCTGTTCCCCCAGCAACAGGAGGTGCTTCCTGCTTGGCCAAGCAGTGAGATCCCTTTCAGGCATCTCCTACCCTGGGTCTGGATGGGAGATCAACTCTGACACAGCCAAGTTATGCCAAAAAAAAGACTTTATACTGGTGTGGCTGATTGCATTCCCTCACAGAGCTGCAGCCATGGGATACCTGCCACCTCCCTGATATTTAGCAGGCATCACTCTCACTGTAGCTCTTTACAAAGCAATTATTGCTGCAGCTTTTGCTGGAGGTAAACTTGGCTCAACAAAGCCATTAATGTGCAGGGAAGGCAGGATGGCAATAAAGATGCACACAAGCAGTAACAACTCACACTTTCACTTTGTTCAGTATATTAAGCCTTCCTCAACATTTTCTAGATTTGCAAAAAATAAATACATCTCTGTGGTGGTTTTGATTGGTCCAAAACATCAGTGAAGTGTTTTTAACATCTAGGAGAAATTTGGACCCCTCAGAAGCTGTTGTAGTAGGCCTAGGGAGGTGTCTGAGGGGTGGGGTGTGGCACAAAGATGGCTCCTGTGTGTCCTGAGTGCAAGTTCTGGAAGTTTTTACATCAAGTCCAGCAGAGCCAATCTCTGATGGCTCTGAAGGTGATGGACATGCTGCCGGCCAAGTTTGGGCCAATTGGAGGTGCTAGTTACGCCTCTGTGAAAACATATTTGAGAAAAATTCAAAACAAAGCAGGCACGCACTTCTTTCACTTCTTTGTAGTGGGAGGAGGAGGAGGTGGAGGTGAAAACATGTGAGGGAGAACAGCATGGAGACTGCCAAGGTCAGTGAAGAAGGGGGGAGAAAGGGGTGCTCCAGTGCTCCCGGCACCGGAGCTGAAACTTTCTGCTAGCCGTGGTGAAAGCTATGGGGGGAGCAAGAAGTTTCTCCTGCAGCCCATGGAGTCCATAAGGATGCAGACATTCACCCACAGCCCACGCCAGAGGAGCGGGTGGATGCCTGGAAAAGACTGTGAACCAGTGGGAGTCTCATCTAAGAGTTAAAACTGCACAAGGCCTTGACTGGGAGAGAAAGGCCTTGCTCCTGGGATGGAAGCAGCCTGGCCTCAGCTCGGGAGAGTCTGCACAGCACCCTATGGACAAAAAGACTCATGTTGCAGCAGAATTTCGGGCGGGATGTTGCTCGTGAAATTGGACCCACGCCAAAGAAGTTCTCAAAGGACTGTCTCTCGTGGGAAGGACCCCCTGGCTAAGCAGAGAACCTCTTTTCCTGATTGGACTGACCAGAGAACCCCTCAACCTGCCCCCTGTCTGTGTTGCTGGTTTGGAAAGAGGGAAAAGGGGGGGGGGGGGGTGAGTGCAGAGACTGCTTCTTAAGAGGGTGGGGGTGAGAGCAGAAAACTGTCTGGAGAGAGAGAAAAATAAGTAGAGATAAAGAGTATTTGTAGTAGAAGAATTGTGGTGATGAGTAAATTTGAGAATCTGCTCTGTGGACTGAAAAGAGACCCCACACCCTGCCCCCCCCCCCCACCCCACCTGGTTTGTGGATTGTAAAGGAGGAAAGGGGGTGAATACTATAGGTTCTTAAGAGGGAGGGGGGAGTGAAAAAAACTGTATGGAAAGTTTATTTTTGCCTGCATTTATCCTCCAATTCTGTTAGGTAATTAAACACTTTTTGCAACTTTAAGCTTGGAGCCTGGTTGCCCTCTTTTTCGTGCGTCCTCCTGGCAATGTCCGGTCTCAAACCCATGACAATCTCCCAGTGCTTGAATTTTGTCAAATTGTTCTCCTTCCTGAGCCCCAAGTATTATTCAAAAGAAATATAAGACTAAAGAGCAAAGTGTAAGCAACAGAGTCAGATCTCTGAGTCAAGAGCCCCAAAACTAGAAAAGCTTATGAAACAGAGCTCAGGGCACTGCACTCCTCTTGCCAAGGCATGAATAGCTGAGTGAAACATCTCTGGCACGTCTTGCTGAGGTCAGACAGTGTCTCCCAGTGCTCCACTCCTCTGAGCCAGCTGGAGGGAATGTGCCTGTGCTAGATAGGCGTGAAGCCATAAATATTGGCACAACACTTCTCTGCCTAAGTCATATTCACCTGCTGTCTGCTGACAGGTACAGGTGACAAGGTCTCGAGCTCCAGAGGAGGAGGAAACTGTCTTAGCAGAAACAGTGATTCAATTAAACAACGTGTCTGGACACTACAGCATTTCCTCACTAAAATTGCTATGAAACTGCACAGACCAAATGCCTGAAATTACACTTGAAAACCAACTGAAAGGAGGCTGTGAGCCATGAGCCACAAACAAAAAAGGTAAACTTCACCCAGAGTCCAAAATATCAATAAAATCTCTGTGCCCCATAAGCCTGTAGTAGAAAAATCTGACCTGGCTTGCTGAAGTATGCAAATAAAGAAGTTGTAGATTATAAAACAGTAATTTGATCAAACCATTTCCCTGTGGCTATTGTGGCCAGGCAGTCACAGTCCTATGCTCCTGCACACTTCACTAATGGAATTTTGGATCCAATTCTGACTTCCACCCCAAGCTTGGACCCCCAGGGCTCCCTTATTCCAGGCAAAGTTTCCCACTAATTTAACAACATCTGAAGTGGATCTGAGAGGTCCAATTCACAGGAATTTGCAGAGGTTTCAGGGGAACCCCAAGGTCTCTCTTGCAACCTACGTTTGTTCTGCTGGTGGGAAGAAGGAAAGCCTGGAGCAGCACTCAGTTTAGTGTGAAGCCCAGGAATTACAGTTGAGCAGGCAAATCAATCTCTGAAAACAAAGCAAGCAGACAGGCCAAATCAAGCTCCACATGAGGTGGATTTCCAAAGAAAATGTCTACATACACAACAGGGGTGGTTCAAGTCCACTTAGAGACCTGAAAATCAGTGGCAAGGATTTTGACTTTCTAATTTAAGGTGGGTTATACTTTTTAATATATAAAAGAAAAATCCAACATTGAAAGAGGTTGTTGACAGAAATACAACCAAGACCATTACAGTTGCAAAGCAGATGAAGGAAAGCTGAAACTCCCTAGAAAAATGGCAGATTTTGGTCAGAACTCAAGAAAGAAAAGATGAGTGTTCTTCACCTTACAACTGAATCACAAACTACTTTGGAAACATCAAACCAAATAGAGAGCTTGTAGGTTACACGAGTCAAGTATGGACAAGAGCAGATCTAAATCTCCAAAAATTCAAGCAGAGTCACAGGCAATGGCTCTGTCCAGGGAAGGAACCCAAACAGGAACACAAATATCAAATCAGCTACAAGCAATTCTCCTAGGTTACAATATAGATGTATTTAGTATTCTATTACCACCAGCTGTGGGGCATTAGCTGTTATCTCCTGCTATGACTCACCCCTGATAACAGACAATGAGCCATCAAGGACCCACTGCATGACTCATGGAATTATCTCATCCCATTGTGAGATGCTCCACCCAGGAGGGAGGAGCCAAGCATTCCCACCTGGATATACCCTGGCCTTGGAACTGCCCAAGTCAGCCCTGTCTGCTGGGTTCCCAGAGGACAAGAGCTACCACTGGACCTTCAGGAGGAAACCAGACCTTCCACAGGATCACTGCTTTGACTGAACTACTTCACTTGGACTGCTACCACCACCCTAACTGGGTATCAGGTTGTATCTGACTTTGTCAGTGTTTTTCCTTGTATTATTTCACTTATTTTTAATTTTCCTATTGTTTATAATCCTGACTTGTGATCTCCCACTGGTTTGTTTTCAAACTAACACAGCAATGCAGCTGGACAGGTGAGACAAACAGACCTGGAACACAGGCAGAAACAACCACTGCACCTTGCAAAGTGATACAAGAGGCAGAGAGGGAAATAACCTCCTAACAGCTCTCCTGACAGAGATGAGGGAGACAGAACCAAATACCCCAGGAATTTAAAAAAAAAAACCAAACCAGCAAACAGCAACATGTGCACCAATTTGGAGCACTACCAAATAAGAGGAAAATGCCTCCAGAGTGACTTTAGCTAATTAGAACACTTGCCATGTACAAACACTACAGCCTAATCCCAGCCACGCTGATAAGCAGCAGTATCAGACTGGAGGAAAAGGACCAGCTGCTCACCATGCTCAGTGAAACCATTTGGAGATGCATGAGGAAGTGCAGGCCAAGAAGGAGCTCAAAGCACCAGGAATGTTATTCCAAAACCTTCACAGCCCTTGATGTGGCACAAGCACTGTCATCTGTCCACGCTCAGCACTCGTGAGTGACAGCCAGGGATCTGCCTGGAGCTCACCCTGCAGTGCTGGGAAAGGAAAGGAGGATGCCAACCCAGCCCAGCTCCAGCCTGCTCTGAAACAAGGCAGGAAGGGGGGAGGGAAATGAATAGCTTGAAAATGGATTTTGGAAGAGCAGCCCTCAAAAAATTTCAGGAACTCTGAAGAAAAACTCAGATAAATTGGGGAATGCTCATCCCCCAGACAAAGTAGGGAGTCCTCACTTTAACAGACCAACTATTCTTCCAGAGTTAGTGCAGCACCACTTGAATGTGATATAATTATCTAACAGCATTCAAAAAAAATACATCACAGTGAAAAGATTAACACGAGACTAACAGTGCAGGAAAATGTCCAGGGGGTATTCACCAGCAGTAAATACTCAGTTGCATGGGTAGCTCAGTTCAGGGTTTTCCTGGAGAGCAAAAAGTTTGTGTTTTCTGTGTTAGCAACGTGGAAACAGAAGTGACGAAAATGACACAAAAGTCATTGAGGGAAAGCCAAGCAGAGCAGACAGCTTCAAAAATACAGGCACCAAGGGCTATAAACAGCAGAGTAGAGGTGAGTGTGTCTGGGCTCTACATATCAACCATCTGTGGGAAGCAATGGAAAAAACCAGCAGATGATCTCCAGGGCTCATGGTGGTGAGGAAAAGAACTCAAAGAAAGTTGGTGTGCATTAAGACACAGCCTACGTAACTGCCCACAGCAATTCAGTTTATTTAATTAGGTGTACTAATGCTAGTAAATAAGAGATTTGAACATTTGTTACAAGAAAGGGAACAGATGTGATTTTCTGGAGCATCAGAAAAACTCAGCATCAACCAAACAAACAAAGTACAGTTTGCTTACCCCCTTCCTGCAGGAAAATTAAGTCAGAATGGGACTCAGAGGACCACCAGGGAACTCATAAATAGTCCTGGCTGGGGAAAAAGGAAAAAAGAAAATCACCCCTCATGTCATTCTTGAGGAGGATGTCAGCAGTGGCTTTGCTGCCCTCAGACAGTGCCCCAGCCTCCAACTGCGTCCCTGTGCTGCCCTTTGCTTCCACCCCAGCACAAAACACACTAATTTAAATGAGTTTGACTATGCAGGAAGACTAAGTGTTTGCAGATGTTTTTTCTGCTTTAATTTTATCTTATTTCACAGTGCATCTTCAATTTAAAGCTCTTAATAGATGTCAGTCAACATCACGGAATGGTTATTAACTACTGCAGCTTGGTAAATACAAACCTGAACTCAAAGATCAGGTTCTGCATTACAGCAGTGTCAAACTCCTGAAGTTATCTAGATCAAAATTAAGAGCTTTAAAAAGAAAACACTTGTAAACCCTAAAAATAAATTTAAACTGTTGCTTAGCCAATCAGTTTTCAAAATATTTAAATCCAAGGAAAAATGTCAGATTTTAGCTTAATTTTAATACTATGGTCAAACTACTGAGTGTAATTAGATAAAGCAGCTACAGAACTTAGTTTTACAATTACCACATAAGGTAGCTAAGTAAAGGAATTTTTATTATGTTTCAGAGCTTATAATAATTGAAATTTACAGTAAATCCACAGAGTTCAATACAATTAACTGGCTATAAATCTCAGAGCATAAAACTGGTTTGCAGAGTAGGATGTAAGTGATTCCCAGACTTTCTGCAAGGTGCCAGCCATGGAGAGAGCTGATTAGTCAGCCTTTGATTAATTGCCTGTTATATTAGAGCCAGGGTCAATCTACTCAATTAGGTGAAGGTCTGGTGGAGATCAGAGATGTAAATCAAAACCTGCAGCAAAGGCTTCAGCACAGGAGGAGAATGTTCCAGCAGCTTTTCTTCCCTGCAAGGACCTGTGTCCCTTGAGCAGCTGGCTGTCCATCCACAGCTGTGGATCAGGGGATCACAGGCTGGTCTAGGTTGAAATGGATATCAAAGATCATCCCATTCCAGCACCTTCCATGGGCAGGGACACCTTCCACTAGAGCAGGCTGCTCAAAGATCCAGCCAGCCTTGAACACTGCCAGGGATGGGGCAGCCACAGCTTCTCTGGGCAACCTGTGCCTCACCACCCTCACAGGCAAGAATTTCTTCCTACCCTCTCTAAACCTGCCTTCTTTCCATTTGAAGCCATTTCCCCTTGTCCTGTCACTTCATCCACAGTGCCACCTCCAAACGGGCAAGGCTGGAGCCGCTGTGGGACAGGAGGGACTCACACTAGGGGGACACAGCCAGAAGAGGCTCAATGGAAGAAAAAACCCAGTGGGAAGCTGTAACTCCCTGGGTATGAGAAGCAGGAGAATGTTGGGGGAAATGGTGCAATGTGTTAAAAAAAAAACTCCCATGGATTAAGATTAGTTTAAAACCTACCAGATTGTGACATTGTCCACTGGGCATGGAGACAGAAATAAGGAATGATTTGAAACTACAGTTATACCACAGAGACTGGGAAACTGTCTTGACAGGGTGCTGAAAACACTGTATTTTTAGACATTATAAATAACTAGTTAAAAACCTGTAATAGAAGAGCAGCTCGTCCACAGAGACACATGGAAATGGCTATTCTTCAACACCCCATAGAAGCAAAAAGAAGCCCACAGCAATTTAAGCAATAAACTTGGATTTGAAAAAGGAGTACTACATAAAAATCAGTGTAATACTATGAAGAAATAGGTGGAAAGGCAGAAATACTTCAGGAGACTGTGTACAGGTACTATAGGAAAGTCTCAGGATACTTATTGATTCAATATCCTTTAAAAGGACCAAAAAAAATCAGTTTGTTGATTGGGATTGAAGGGTAACTTCAGGCAAAAATGGGGAAAAAAACATCCTTCAGAATGTGAATATCATGTTCAGAGAAGGAAAAGAAAAACAGATCATGAACTTCTGTCAAGTTCAATGTGGAATCACAGGAGGGCAGACCAAAAAACAACTGTGGTCAGCAAATTTCTAATGGCATAAAAATTTAATTACAACTCCTCCTCAAGTGTTGCAGAAATACAATGCCTTTCTGAGAGCTGGTGGGGCCACTGATGATGGAGGTGCACAGGGAACACTCATGATGGTAAATCTAGAGTATGAAAGCCAAATTTTGCACCAATGTTACCTGCAGAGAAGCTGAAGGATGTAATTCAGGACTATTTTCTCCCACAAAAGGGGTCTCTCTGACTGCCCAAATAGCTCCTTGAAAACAGCTCAGTGTTCAGCAGCAAGGCAAATAAAGCAGTATTATGAAAAATAGTTAGACGACGAAAAGTATTGCCATTACAAATCCATACTGCTCCCCTTTCTTCACTACAGTGTAAAAGTCTCAAAAGACTTCTTAAAAGACTTAAAAGATTTAATAGCACCACCCTGAGACAGGCAACTTGGATAACAAGGGGTCTGCAAGAGTTTCTGCTCAAGGGAAAAACTTGATTTTGTCAAATAAAGAGGTAATTATGGGATCAGGGCAGATGGAGGAGTAATAAAAAGGGGGTAGTAAGTGTTATGGAGGTGGGAAATGAGGAATGAATTGTAACTACACCTTTCTAGAAAGCAACTGGAGGGCACACAACACAATGAGCAGGTGTTGGGTACAAATCACAATGCACAGAAATAATGTTTCATGCAACAAAAGACTATGGAACTCACTGCTCCAGGTGTTTGCAGGGCCTGGTAGTGTAAGTATTTAAAAAATCAAGCAGATAAATGGAGTATGGGTTCATCACAGGCCTTCAAATATAACTTGTGGGTTAGAAAATCCCCAAGCTGCTGATTGATTGTCAGAAACTGAGAACACAAAGGCAAACTCTGATTTAAATATTGTCCCCAGGTACTTGCTACCAGCCAGCATGAGGGACCTTTGCTTTGACACAGCACAACCACACTTCTGGCACTGCACCACAGATTACTTTTTTGTTTAATCTTTAAATTGTTTGTAAATTTAGAAATAATCTCAACCCATGAGATTGCAATCTGTGAACAAACTACAAAAATTAACTGCTTGGTTTGCAGCTTTCACTCAGCAAATCAAACAAAATAACTTTCTCCAGTAGCTTTACCTATTAAATGAACCTTTCTGATCATTTGCTTTAGGCTCAGGGACAGCAGTCCCAGCAGGAATGGTATCTGAAGGCTAATTTCCACTGCTAATCACCCAGCAACTAACAGACTACCACATCGCCCAGCTGGTGTGCTCTGTGCACAGCAGCCAATACCAATCCCCTGGTCCTGCAGCTCAGTTGTACAAGATTATCATGGATATTGCACAATCCCCATCACCCCTACACCAGGGTGAGGCATTAATCCAGAGCATTATTTTTATTCATGCTGTTTCTCCTGAGGTTTATGCCTCTGAGGTTTTTCTCAGTTTATGCCAAGCAGCACAGGGACACTTCTCTGGTGATGAATCCTTTGTGAGGAGGGCAGGAGCCATTTCTGGGCTCAGTGCAGGATGGACATGGAGCTCCTGGAGCCATTTCTGGGCTCAGTGCAGGATGGACATGGAGCTCCTGGAGCAGGTCCAGCAGAGATGATGAAGGGATGATGAAGGAACTGGAGCAAGGAAAGGCTGAGGGAGCTGGGCCTTTTCAGCCTGTAGAAGAGGTGACTGAGAGGTGACCTTATCATTGTATTCAAATATCTTTAGGGTGAGGGTCAAGAGCATGGACCAGATGTCGCTGTTGAGCTGCTAGCAGAGAAGGAAAGCTCAGATTCTCAGCGTGGCATAGAAAAAGCGCTTTATTGTTTGAATCCAACATATATAGAGACTTTCCAGAGGTCACCCAGATTGGTCAGTCAGAAACCTCCCCCTAGGCCTGATTTGCACTGTCCAAATCTCAAGACACTGTTTTTAATAACATCCAGACTTTATCTTTGTTTATAAAACACAAAAGAAATTCTCATGAGAAAGACCTGTGCTAGCCACAACCAGGCTCTTCTCAGGGCCAAGCAATAGGACAAGAGGCAGTGGGCAGAAACTGCTGCTCTGAAGTTCCACCTGAATGTGAGGAAGAATTGCTCTCCTGTGCAGTGACCAAGCACTGGAACAGGTTGCCCAGAGAGGGTGTGGTGTCTCCCTCACTGGGGATATTCCAGAACCATCTGGATACAATCCTGTGCCATGTGCTCTGGGATGGCCCTGCTGGAGCAGGGAGGTTGGACCAGATGACTCACTGTGGCCACTTCCAGCCTTACCCATCCTGTTACTCTGTGATTCCACCTACCAGGACACCAGAATCCTCTCCTCCAGCCTGCAGTCTGCCCCATCCCAAGGATAAACACAGGGAGTTGTTCTCTTGGCCAGGTAATGTCACTCCATCACTACCAAAACAACATCCTTCTTTCAGCCCTACCATGTATGAGTAAGCAGTAGGACACTCAGAAGACACAGGGAGTTTCATGGATGGGCTTTGCTGCCTGATGGAGAGCTCTGGGATCAATTCCCAGCCCTGCCCCACTGGCTGCTACTTGCCCTGATGGGCATGGAAACCAGAGAAGCCTCAGTTCATCTTCAGTGATCCTTGTGGGTCTCCTCCAACTCATGTTATTCTATGATGCTCTCCAAGGCAGAAACCAGCCCAAGATTAACTAATACTTTTGGGGGGAAGGCAGGCTGAAAAACATCTGATTACCTTTTGAATGAAGAGCACTCAGCTTGGAGAGAAAGGCTTCACATCAGCCTAGATTGCCTTGACCACTCTGGCACAAGTAGGGAAACAAGGCCAAGTAGAGAAAAGAGAGATGGGGAGTGGGAAGGGGGATGGAAGGAAAAAGGGAGAAAAGGTAAACCAGAAAAGGAAAAAGCAATTGGCAATGTATTCCCCCTCAAGTGGGTGACAACAGTTCAGCTTCCAGCTTTCAAATGAGAATTTCTCCAAGAAAAATGACAGTATCTTTTTGTTTATCTCTTCTTTGATGCTGCCAAGCCTGCCTGCCAGCAAAATAAGTTTTGAATAAAAATGTTTTGACCAGCTTTGCCTGAAACACTCAATTAGTGGTGAAGGGCAGGGCAGGGATGGGAGGGAAGAAAAGAGGCCAGCAAACAAAGCCGGGCTGACAGAGAAGCTGGCAGCACTCAGGCCACCAGCCACCTGACAAATGTGTTCAAGCTATCAAATCCAGCCCTTTTTCTCAAGCAAGGCTTATCCTTTGAAGGATTCCTGTACCATCTCCTCCATAGGACTCCCCCAGGCTGCTGAGGTCCCTCAGACCATGCTGGGTGCCCAGCAAGGTCTACAGGGCCTGGATTTAGCAACAGGGATGGACAGCACTGAAAATAAATCAGGAGGCTCCTCAGGAACCAGTCATCACAATGACAGTCACCAGGCTGGCTCAATACGACTCCAACCACGCTTCATGTGCTCGAGTAACAGCTCAGATATAGCAGTAGGTCAGCCTCTTTTCAGTCCTCAGATTCACCCTCTTCCTTTCCAATTCTCTCTTTTATTACACAGTACATCTCTCAGGCATCTCTAACTCAGTGCTCTGTTTGTTGGCTGCCTGACAGGTCTCAAAAAACACATCTTTCCACTTCCAGAGCAATTCTGTTTAATCTTGTGTGAAGAAGGTGTATAGCTTAAGTAACTTTTTCCACCCCTCCTTTTCTGCAGGAAAAAGGGAAGAAGTTGGAAAGAAGAATGACAGAAATGTTTCAACCTAAACGGGAGCAATTTGCATGCAAATCAGGTTTTTCAGGTGCCACAAAAGATGTGGGTGCCCTGACAATCTGAAGGGAAGGAATAAAAGGAAGGGGGAATTTGACACAAACACTGTCAAGTGATTAACTCACAACTTTTAGTTTCCTCACTAGGGCAAAGTGTCCTGGAGAGTGAATTTTTTTCCATACTACCTACATATTTCTTTTCATTCTCATTGGCACTACCATTGTGGGACAAAGAAGTTGTTTCTTCTTGTATTTATACACCTTCTCAAAGCTCCTTGCATGCAAGAGCAGCTACAAATGCAGTCAACATGTGAGTAGGTGCAACTGGAGGTAAACCCAAGTGGGAAGTGGTTTCATTGCAGAACACGATGGGAAAGTGAGTTATACAATCAATAAAATAGCACCAGACTATAGAGGAAGAGAGAATCATATGATGTACTGAACAGCACCCAGGCGTTGTCACCAATAAATCACAAAACTGTGGGGTTTAGCAGGGGCACAACAGGGGTGCTGGAGCTGCTGAACACAGAGGAGCTGCAGGAAAGATAGGTTTTCAAGGTATTTGAAAATACCCAACAGGCAGCATTTGTTACCCATACGGGAAAATCTTCCTGCTCCACAGCTGGCACTCCTTGCACTAAGTGTGGGGTTTTGTGCCTCTCAAAGAGAGACCTTTCAGAGACTGGTTCTCATGGACATTTATGTTCTTCTGGCAGCACTGAAGTAATCTTCTGCAGAATCTGAAGGCACCAAAGCCTGTGGCAAAGGATACCACAGCACTCCACATATGGGACCAGATCACTGCACCACACCACAGAGCAATCATAAAATTGTAGGTTGGGTTAGGTTGGAAGGCAACTCAGAGATGACCTTGTTCAACCCCCTGCCATGGGCAGGAAATCTTTCACTAGACCAGGTTACTCAGAGCCCCACCCAGCCTGGTCTTGGACATTTCCAGGGATGGGGAGTCCACAACTGCTCTAGGAAATTTGTGTCAGTGCCTCCATAGGCTAAAGATTTTCTTAATTACATCTATTCTAAACCTACTCACCTTCTCTAAGATCCATTCCCCCTTGTCCTATCACTCCCTGCCCTTGTGCAAAGTGCCTCTCCATCTCTCTTGGAGCCCCATTAGGTACTGGAAGGGTCTCAGAGGTCTCCCTGGAGCTTTCTCTTCTCCAGACTCAACAGCCCCAACTCTCTCAGCCTGTCTTCATAGGAGAGGGGATCAACCTTGTGGCTTCCTCTGGGTTTCTTCCAACAGGTCAACATCTTTCTTGTGTTTTGATCATTCAAACCAGACCCATAGCACTGCCATACACAGGCAAACAACATTTTCACTGAAGCCTCAACATCAAATTGAACAGTTTTAACTTATACTTGAAAACACAGTGGGAGCAAGTGCAGAAAACTCCCTGCCTTTGCCTTCCCGTGGATTCTGCACAACAACCAGGTTAGCAAACCTGCCTCAGCTGCCATTTACTAGCACAGACACACACCTGGTGTTGGAAAACTTGCACTGAGCCCAAGTTTTGCAAGTGTTCCATTTTTCCTGGAAATGGAAAATTTTTCTTCTTCCACGTTCCCGGTATTCTAATGCAATATACCACCACTGCCCTTACAAAAGAATTACACCCTTTCTAAAATAAACCAGGGCTATGTGACAGATCTAAACCAGCAAAATGCATCAGAGCAATTAGTGGTTCTGCTGCTTTTATGGCTCTGATTGGAATTCTGATCTCCAGTGAGAGAAGGCAGTGGCTCTGCATACGGGCTCCATCTGCCGGCATTGCCTCTCTGCTGGCTCTGCTCAGAACATAGTAAACTGAAACAAAACCTACACAGCCATCAATTACATTTTTCTTCCCTCAGCCTATGAATTTCAATAAATACACCATCTGTTCATCTTCTGTGTGGGAGTTCAGTCATCTTCTTGGCAGCAATATTATTCTAGAGCAATTACCTGTGTCTTTATCACCTATCATTGTGCTTCATCATCTTTTCATCATGTGTAAAAACCAACCACTTTATTACTACAATTTCTGTAGGCAGCCCGGTCCTGTTAGTTACCATGGAGATGATCTGTCAAAAGAAGTCTACATTTAAAGAAGTAAAAGCTGTGAAAAGGAGGAGGAGAGAAACACAAAGAGCCTGAAATGAACTTGTTTCTCTAAGTCAGAGTTTAAACACAAAAGGCACATCTCAGGCAGCAAGGCTGAGCTGCCACTAACAACCTAGTTAGGAATCCATCAACCTGCCAATAGAGGGGATGAGTCAATGGCTCACAAGCATTACAATATGCACAGAGGTCGGGCACTTGGCTTTAATCCCTCAGCCCAGTCCCATGACCTGCTCTTAGGAAGGCCAATTTCTTATTACTGTAAATCAAAAGATGAAGCCAGGGGAGGGAGGACAGCCTGGGACGACAGGCAGGCGGCAGAGTGGTGATTTCCCCTCCCTGGCAGTCACAGGCAGGACAGGGACTCTTACATCAGCTGCACTACAGTTTATACCCATCCCTGAAAATCTCTCTGAATTAATCTCTTTCTTCCCCAACTTCACTCTGGTTTTGCCCCACTTTCTCTCACCCCTTCTGTGGATTCCTGCTTAGCTCTGCTCTTTTACTCCTTCCCTCACAAGCTGCACATTGCTCTCCTCTTCCCATAAACCATACACACACTTGCAGCTGTTCCACCTCTCTCTTTCCAGATTCCCATATATTTTAAAGGCAGCTGTCAGTGCCAACTATTTACAGATGCTTTCTCCCTCGCCCACCCACATACACTCCCTGCCTTCACTTCATGAAATCCTGTTTTTCCCTTTGAATTTTTTTCATCTCCTCCAGCCTTCCAACTCTCATCCTTCCAAGCTGTAATTGCTCTCATGTTACTGCAGGAAAAATATTAGCAAAGTACAAAGGACTTGCTGATGCTCTGTGTTTCTAGGATGCGTCATTAGCAGCCTTGAGCTGAGACACGCCGGGCTGCAAACTGCTTTGGCTCAATTCATCCTTGTATTCCTGGAAGAAATAAGCAATCTCAGAGCTATCCAATTTGTTTGCTATCAAGTACACATGCACTGAGTTTTAATGATGTGGATTGTTATTCTGAATTGCAAGGGAACAAAAAGTGACCCCCTGTATTCGCTGTGTTCACAGCTACCTTCTGTAATTGAATTTCCACAATGTTGCAAATCACAGAAAGAGAGCTAGGGAGGGAGAAAACATTTTCCAGAAGTTCTCCAGACTTAAAAGCACTTTAATTTCTGTCTGTCCACTTTGAGATTTAATTTTCCTAAGTTCTAAGTGCCTGTACTTCCCATGGATTTCAGCCTGCAGAAAACTTTCTACCTTAGATAGCTGAGTCTAAAGAGTCTCAAATTTAGGCACCGCAAAATAGGAGTGAGGATTACAATAAAACGTTAAGCAAGAAAGGAGAGAGAGTGATGAAAATTAAAAAAAAAATTAAAAACTAAGGACATATCAGGAATGTGCTGCCAGAGTTCAAAGAAGAAATCTCATGGACAAAACCAAAAATATCAAACCTGAAAAAATCAGCATGTGGGGACAAATTTTGAACTAAACAAGAAAAAAACACATTCTGATCTCATATCTGATCTCCCCTGAAAATTTATTATGGAGCAAAAGTTCTTCCCAACTGTCCCCTTTAGCAGAAATGCTGTTGAAGAGAGGCTGAAGCCACAGAGAGATCAGACACTGCAGCAGCTTCAGTTGCTGAGGAAATAGCACCCACACCCTCCTCTTTATCTTTAAAGGTGTGAGCCTTGTGTTTCCTCTCTCTTCAGATACCTTTTGCAGGCAGGCTGAGCCATCAGCTTCCTTATGGTGCTTCACCTTCCACAAGACAGGTCCAGGGAAAGTCACATTCCAGCTCTTTAGCTTGGTGTGTTGCTGCACAGATTGGATGGAGATGGAGAGGAGCCCAGGCTAAAAAGTGGTTTCCAGCATCCTTGGCCAACTTGGACTGTCACTTGGTAGGCAAGCTGTAGAAACTTCTGCTTCTGCTAACCTCATTTCCTCCAGCCAAGCCTTCCAGACAGGCTCAGTGGCTGCTGACTCCCTGCACAGCATCTCTGTGCCCTTCCAAGGCAGATACCCTCAACCAGCAGCATCTGTGCTGCCTCTGCCCTTGGCAGGCGCAGGCAGAAATCAGGACAGACACTGGTTTTGCTTCTCTCTGCTTTCCCAACAGGTCTGCAGGGACAGCCAGGAGAGCTGTGCCCTCAGGGAATGCTGCCTGCCCTGCCTGCTGCTGGGGCTGCTCTGCCTGGGGCAGTGACACCCCAGGGCACCACACACAGCCCCCACTGGGACACAGAGGGTGAGGTCCTCATACACCACTCCCAATCTCCCAAACCCTCAGCAGCTTTGCAAAAATTACTGCCTCTGCTTCTTGTGCTGCTCGAGCAGATGTCCCCAGGCAGTGCTGTGTGGTTGCACAGTGATTGTGACTCTCCAGGGCTCTCACAAGGTCATGCAGGTGAGGGAGAAGGGAAAACACTCTGGGGTGTATGGCCTGGCCCAGCCTGGCTGCCCACAGCTTGTGAAAGACATGAGGAATGAGCAGCAGATGATGGCAGACAGACAAGAATAAAAATGGAGTGTAGGGTAAAGAAAAATTTCTTCCACTCTTTCTGTTAAATCAAATACACACAGTGCAACCCAATGCACACCTGGCTCATTAAAATGAGAACCACCAGGATTGAAGAACCCACCAGGAATGGGCCTTGCAGGTCCATTGTTATCCTTATGGAAAAATCATTGAGAAACCAGTGCGACCCCTCTCACTCCCCTCCAGAGAGCCAAAAGCACATTTCCCCAGGGGCACCCAGAAGCTGCTGCAGCAGTGACACACCAGATCCCTGGTCAGATCAGGCAGGAATTGCTCTGCAGGCCAGGGCGGCACAGCTCAGGGAGCTTGCCAAGGGGAAGCAGTGGCACACACAGCAACCCTGATAACATCAGCAAGCCCTGCACCTTCCCAGAGCAGCCTGCTACAGCCTGGAGCACAGCAGAGCCCACACCACTGCTCCTGACAAGGATCTGTGCCTGGACAGTGGGCAGAAGGTATCTGTTCATCCCTCAGCCTCACCACACATCTACAACCTCCCTAACAGCCAGTGTGACCTCCCAGCTGCATGCTCAGCCATCTCCTTCCCAGGCTGGGACAGGAGGAGAGAGAACATGGGGTTTGGCTGCCTTTAGATGACACCTGCAGCCCACCACTGCCACAGTCCTGCAGGATCATCCCCTGGCGTGATAATCAACATGTGGATCCAGCTCAGATATTCATGATCTGGGCTGGAATTTGGCAATCCCAGTGTAAGACAAGCAGTGGCAGGGCAGAGCAGGCTGGGATAACTCATGGTGTGCCAGAGGCTCATCCAGCACAAAGTCACTATTGCCTGATTTTACTTCACCAATGGCAACCACGATTGGACCACCTGAACTGTGCTTTGAACTGTCACAAATTGGTTCCACCCAGTGATCCAGCATCACTCTTTACCAAACCACGAGGCAGGAAGAACAGTGGGAAAGACACTGGAAGAAGCTACACACCAACACTGGTGGCAGGGACAGAAGCCAGGACCTAATTTGCCAATCTGAAGCATTAACATAATGAAGAGGCACCATTAACACCTTTCACTCTTTCCTGTAACTCTTTATAAAGACATAGCCAAAGCAATCCCTACTTCTGTGATCAAAGCAGTGTTAATTATTTCAGTTCACAGCATGTTTCTATCCCCGGTTCACCACCGGCCTTGACTTGCTCCTTAAAAAGTTAACAATAATAGTATTCCTGGCCTCACCCCGGGGCAGCAATTTCCTGGCAGTGCTGGAGAGAGTGTACAGTCAGCACTACCCACAGCAGCCTGCCTGGCAGAGCAGCAGAGCTGGGCTGGACTGCATTCAAAGGCAGAGCACGGCTGAGGAGATGGTGAGACAGAAATCATCAATTCTGACAACAGCCAGGTGGAAAAACAGGAGTTCCCACAGAGATTTGGGGGTGAAAAGGTCAGAAGATCTCAGGTTATCACATCTCCTGTTGTTCTCATGTCACTTCGGGAGAGCACACGCTTTTTTAATTTTCCATATACGCTGCTGATTTATTGGCTGTTCCACGGGGGTTTACAGCTTTTTCATTAAACAGCAATTAAAGCAGGCAGCCAAAGTCAAGCTAGACCTGTGCACTGAGGAGGCAGAAAGTCCTGAGCAAACAGTTTTTCCTTCCTCATTTTAGGTTTGAGGAAGAAAATGACGCTGGATATAGCTGATGCTCTACCTTGTGTCTGCAGGTAGCTGCATGCAATCTTAGTGAAAATTCTTGAAAATATCATTGACAATTCCCTTCACGTGGCTTCCTGCCCTGTTACATACAGATATTTCAGGAACAGAGTAAAGCTCTGTGCTGTCTTTTGCTAATATTGATGCACAGAGCCAGCAGAGCACCTCAGGGACACCCTGCTTTGTACCCCTCAAATAAATGCAAGCACACAGCACCTGACTTTCAGCTAAACACACCAGAAATCCATTTGCATACTTCATCACGTGGCCTCCAGCACCAGGCAAATCTGGAATCCTTCAGCCTTAATTTGTCTTTTTTTTTTTTTCTGCTTTAAAGCCCAAACTCAAGTTGAGATTCTCAGACAAGGGGCTGCAAGTCCTTAGCAAGTTCAGAGCATTTATCCTCTCCAGGGAGCAGCTCATCACACGAGTTGCTGCCAGCAGTGAAAGACAGTTAAGGATTTTCCTGATTAATATAAAAGTGGCACATAAATATTTCCATCAAAAACCACTGTGTCCTATTCTCTAGATCAGGAGGAATCAAAATACTGTGACTTCATCTCATGCCTGGTAGCTTACTGGGGGTAAAGAAAGGGGCAATTTAAATGACTGGTAAAAAAATACAAGAAAAAGAGTAAAGTCTGTAGAAAACATGAGACATGAGGAAATACAAATAAAAGGGAAATTAAAAAATCACCGTGGATAGAAGGGAGATTATCTGATCTCTGTATCTATTAGATCCAGTGCTTAACCTGCAGCCAGAAAACCTGTCAAGAGCGAGTTAGATATGATTCATCTGGATGTGGGGCGAAGGGATGGATCTGTAGTCCTGTCCAGCTTTATTTTCTATGATTATCCGTGCTCCTCAGCACTCATAAATCAAGACAGCCTCCTGGTGCTTAGTGTACAAACCCAGCCTAAACAGGATCTGTTTCCCATTTTGCTCAAGCTATAGAGTTTCCTCATGAAAACAATAATGCCTCTGTTTAGCCTGGGGCCCTAAACATCCAAACAAATAAGAGTAAAAAATAACCACAACTGAACAACAAAAAAGAGAGTAATTCTACAAAAAGAAAGTCAGTATTAAAATCCATTAGGCAGAGAAACACAGTATCTATCAAATTTATTGCTTGGTTTCAGGACTTGGGAAGAGTCTCTTCATTTCCTGTACCTCTTGAGTATTTACTAGGTCCCCTATGAGCTAAGTCTCCCAGAGTCATTTTAATGTCATGTTCTAAGCACTTCAGTGTTGTAAATCATCGATTTTTATCTTCTTCTCCCAATCAATGCAAAGGTATTTATGCTGAACACATAAAAGCACTTGACACTATGGAGAAACCAATTACACCCTGCGAGACGTTTGCTTTTGGTTGTTGACATCATGGAATTATCCATTACACTCTGCACATGCCTGCCATTTACAGGAAAGCAGTGTGACCTTGCCTGCCTGGAGGTTGCATCCCTGCATGCTGGGGGAGCAGCGTGGCAGGAGCTGGAAGCAGAGCCCATCCCTGAACTGCAGACTGGGTGAAATCATGGAAGGAGAAGCAGCTCTCATGTCAGTCCTGCTCCTACCAGACACTGCTTGCTGTCAGACACGAGGTGCTGGCCAGACAGATTAACTTGTGACTGGAAAACTTCATTATCTCTCAGAGTTTGCCAGTGCTTCAAGGATGGCTCCTGCATCCACCTTCTGCCAGCTTGCCAGGTCCTTCTGTCTCTCCCCACTCCCACACACCAGGCTAGCAATGACTGCATCAAACTCCAGGGCAGACACACTGAAGCACCTGCAAATTGTCTAGACCACCCCAGGATCCCTGGTGGCTCCCAGACTCCATGGCACTGGCAGACAGGTTCAGGAGATGAGCCAGGAACCAGCCCTTTTATCTTGGCAAAGCTGCAGCAGACTTGTCAAGTCTCGGAGTGATTTACGTTCCTGACGCCCACCAGTGCCTGTCTTGCACTTTCTACTTGTAGCAGCAGCGATTCACACCATCCCAGCAGAGCACTGATGAGCCCTGGAAAAGGACCCAGCACCAAAGGGCTTCCCAGGAGGTGCAGTCTCCCCAGCCTCAGCATCACTTTGTCTCTCTCCCATGTCACCTGCTGAGCAATGGAAAGGAGCTTTCCTGCCACGTGGATGTGCCTTGCTGCCACACAGCTCAGTGCTTGCTTTCTCACAAGTTAGACAGAAAAGTGTTTCTCTCAGCACTAAAACAGCCAGCATTATTTGAGGAGGAAGTGTGTTGAACAAGACCTAAGAGAGTGCTGTACCTTCCCCAGCACTGCTGCCAACGTTGCCTTTCCATTTCAGGTGCTTGCCCAGATTTTCTCTGAAGCTGGCACATGCCTGTAGTTCCAGCAGGTGAGGAACAGCCCTCACAACTTGCTGAAGAGAGCTGCACTTCATTTTAAAACCTTGGTGAGTTCTTCCAGTGCAGAATGTAATGCCAGTGAAGTCAGGAGCTGTGATGGTTACATCAGACCCAGCCTGTAAGCCATGAGCACACTTTTAATGAGAATATAAAGAGAGGGAATATTAAACTCCAAATGGTCATCGTTCTCTCTTCTTGCAAGAGCAAGAGTTACAAAAGCAGTGACACCAGCAGAAGCTTTAGGGCACAGAGTCATCATGTTTGATTCTCTGAGCTCCCAACAGACCCAGCTGAGTGAGGCAGAACTATCTCTCATTAGTAGAACAATTAACTTTCTGTGTGCCCAGCCACTGTTTATACTGAATCTATTTTAGGTTTTGGAACTTTTCCTTAGAGGGTGTTGAGGTTTTTGTCTCTTGTTGTTAAAACAGGCAGAATTCAGCCAAGTTCACTGCAGATCACCCCCATTAACAGGAGGTCAAATCACACAGGGGAAAAGGGCAATAAAAAGCACCACTGTGTTTAAAATCTAACAACCATATTTTGACTCTCAGATTTTAGGAAAAATAAAATCCCTCCTCCCTATTATTGATCCACTCCTGAACACCTGGAGCATCAGGCAGACAAGGGGATGGTGTGAGAACACCAAGCAGAAAATATTAAAGGAGATTATTTTTTAGGATATTATCCCTTATTTTAAAGGAGAACACAAAAGAAATGCTAATGACAAGAACTTGCAGCACATCAATTCAATGGCATTAAGCCCTTTGGCTATCTCTCTTCTCCAAAAATCAAAGCAGTCTTAAATAACAACAGTATGAAATTAAGCTGATTTCATGCTCTTTAATCTAAACCAAGGCAGCACACACGGCTCAGTTTTAAACCATAGGGGAAATAACAAGCTTCATTCAGAAGGAGACCGTGTAGACAGGAATTTGGCATCATTCTGTTAATCTGCTTTACAGTCATACCTTATTTAATTAGGAAACACATAGGGAAATTAATTGGTACAAACATAAATTAGCAGTGATGTCTATTACAGTAATGCCTATGCAGCATTCATCAGGCAGCAGCCAATCTGGTTCACAAAGTCTGTTACCAACAGGTCTCCTACTTGACAAGTCTAGATTTTGGTGTCAAAAAACCAGGGTGGTCTGACTGGCAGCTTGTTCAATTCACCTGGACAAACACCACCAGCAGCAGCTCTTCCAAAAACTGAAGACAAGGTGGATAGGTACTGCTGCAAAAGGAGAAATAAGTCATGGTAGAACTGTGGCATTTGTAGGTCCCATGTACCTTCTCCTTAAAGGCAAACTGATTAAATAAAGCAGATAGAAGAGAGAGGGGAAACACTGCTTTTGTTTTAAAAATATATTATTCTGGAAGTATGTATAAGCAATTTTGCTTCCCTCAGGTTGAAATGAGAGCATCTCATTATTCACCTCAGTTATGTAAAGTCCTCTCTCTGTTATCCACAGCCCCTCCTTTCCCATCATCATCTCTAATTTGCACAGATGAACAAGATGTACTCTGCTTAGAAAACAAACAAACATGTATTTCAGAAGTATCAGTTATTCAGTGCTGAGCCCACATTCAGATCTTTTGCATTCACCCAGAGCAACTGCTCGGGATTATCTTCTCTCTCCTGCTGTGAAAAGCAGTCAATTTTAATTTGGAAGAAGTATTGCCACTGTGAAAGGTAACAGAAATCCATCATGTCCTGCCTTACAGAGGGTGTTGGTGGCACAGTCCTGTCCCAAACACCTCTCTGCTGGGTTTCAGCACTGCTCCCTCCATGCCCATCACTGAATGACCCCCTGGCCACACGAGCAGCACAATCCTCACAGACTGGAGATGTGAACTCCCCCATACAGCAAAAATCCACACCAAATGCTCCTTAAATAATCATCCAGACATATATGAGCTGTTTATGGGATAGCAATGAGCTACCAACCCCTTCTGACAGCAGCAGCAGCCTCCAGGTTGTGGCTGACACCCTGAACCACCACCCTGCCACTCTGGGTGCAGCCTTGGAATATTATCAGCAGGCAGGTGTGTGAGGCACATCTGAGCTCCCACCTGAAGTGAATTCAAAACCTTCCAGCACAGGGGAATCTTGCTTCAAGCTGTGCTCTGCTGACAGAATGATTTATTGATTTATCTCTCTACAAGGAAAACAGGAGCACCTCCAATCAAAGGATGTGTTGCATTATAGGGCTGTCCTGGAGAAGGGAGAAAACAGATTTAAAACAAATAGCTCTTTGTGGACTCTGCTAGATGCACAAGAGGGATGAGCTTCTGTTTGTTTGCTTCCTTAAATCATACACAAATATTGTACAATCTTTTTTTCAAGAGATTAAAGCCTTTTCAAAGTGAATACAGCCAGTCTAATGTTCTAAGTCCCCCTAAAAAGAGAGTCAGGTCTTCTGGGTACAAAAAATTTTCATTAATCAAAACTCCCTGTGAGATAAAAAACAACTTATGCTTAATACTATCTTATTTTTATGTATTTTTAGCAATCATACTGTGGAGTAAGGTTCCTGTGAAAGAATCCTGGAGGCACTCCTATCTCAGGGATGCTGCACTGCCCTCTAGAGCCTCTCTCTCTCTCTCATTCCAGCATCTATGCACAAATTCTTACAAAATTGGCTCTAAAATCACCACAGAGGGGAGTGCTGTCTACCAGCTAGGAGGCACAGCCAACAATTAAGAAAATAATTCAGATTCAAACTCTTCAAGTGGTTGTCAGTGTATTTTGGACAATTTTCACCTGCCTCTGTCTCTATTTAGGAGTGCACATCTATGAAATAAGGTATTGCCTTCTAGGAAGGATTTTCAATATCAGCATTTCTGTCTCTTACGGAAATAAAGATGCTAACAAAGAGAGAAATAAATATTGTATTTTTAATGGCTCACTCCTTTCCCCAAAGCCACACCTATTCCTGTGACTTGGATCACAGAACGAAGAATCTGCCTGGCCCCTTTCAAGATGGAAAACTGCTGCACTCAGACCTGCTGCATCCAAACTCTGTGCAGTGCTGGAGAAAGATGGATATTGCTCCTGGGAGTGCTTTGCTTTGCTTTGAAATTAGCTTTAGTTCCTTTCTCTCACATTCATAAGGAAAGATCCTCCAACACAGCTCCACTACCATACACACCTATTCACCTTCAAGCAGCTGACTGAAATAAATTTTTCCATTCATAATCCAGCAAGGAGAGGACAAAGCATACCTTAACATATCAAACTACAGCAAGTACCTCCCATATATATATATATATATATATATATATATATATTTGGAAAGGTTTTTTTTAAAAAAAGCTGCCCAGTTGCTAAAAGACATGTTGACAAAATCAGGACTGTTGGGGCTCTCAAAGAGCTTTGTGATTATATTCAGACTTACACAGCCATGAGAAATGAAGCATTTCTAGAAGATGGTCCTGGACACTGCCCAGACCACCTGCTGGATTGCAGTGGGAACACCAAGGACTCCATTTTGTGTATGCCTTTTTGAGTCACAGAGGAAAGGGGCACAGGATGCAGCTCTTAGGATTTTTTCTGACTACATGCCAGTTTCTGGAAGAGGACTGAGTCTCAGAGAGTCATCATGATCCCTTAGCCTCCAGCAAACATCATAAAAGAGTCAAGAAGCTGGGGGTTTAGGGTTATTCTCTGAAGTTTGTCTGTTTTTCTGAACTCCACATCATGTCTGCTGTACCCTGTCCCACCAGGCTTGATCTTGCATGGAAAACTGCAATCTCTATCCAAGACAAAGTTGGAAAGCTTTTAAGTTGGTCAAATGTACATCACACTGAGTCACACTCAATTAACCTAATCAAGTATTTCTCTAATCAAAACATACGTTTCTGGGCTGGCAGATTCTGACTCAACCACAATTCATTCAATCTTAAGGAAAAATCATTAGGAAAACCATCTGTTCTCTTGAAATAGAGAAGCTATTTTTGTATTCATGATGAGCCCAAGTAATTATAAAACAAGTGGAGTGGGTTTCAAAAAGAAAAATAAGAAGAGAGGGTAAGACAGCTGCTACCTTGTGATTATCATGGTACTAACACATTTCCAGCCATGTGAAGTTCAGGCCTTACACTCCTCACCCTATTATGCAACCTGTAACCTATTGTCATCCCATTAGCACAGTGAATGCTGCAGGGAGGCACTGGGGGCAGAGTGCAATAGAGTGAGATTTGGTGAATGAATATTTACATACTAGAGCTGAACACCAGCAGAATCCCAAAGTTAAAGTTCTCAGAAAAGGGTTGATTCTTGAAGGAAATCGGTGACAAGGTCCCACGCAACTGCTATTTTTATGTGCCAAATTCAAGACTTCATTCCTCAAAACCATCAGTCAGTTGACACCTAATCCTAGGGGATCTGACATTTTTTGCATTAAAATTCCCTGGGCACCCACCTGCCTGCAGAAACCATGACAGCATGAACCAAAACAGCAGAACTCTTTCATACCTAACCCTCCCCATAGCACAGAAACTTCTGCCTACGTTTCCTGGTGAGATCATCTATTACTAAAGAGATGAAGCACCACGTGAGATCATGTGGGCAGCACTTTTCCTTCCCAGCATGGCTACAAGGTGGGACAGCCCTGATGGGAAGCTCTGGCTTTGCCTGGAAGGATCTGAACCCCACCATCCTCACTGCCCTGGCCTGTGGAGCCCTCCTGAAGAATTAACTCTCAGCACACCCTGCTGAAGCTGCTCCTTTAAAATGTTCAGTGGACCAAAGAGGAAGGCCAGGGGAGCACAACCCCATTGTGAGAGAGTTTCCTAACCCAAGGCAATCTTGACATCTTGGTCGTGCTCCAGGGGTTGCTGCTGCCATTGCCCTGGATGGAGACAGAAGTAGTGAAGAGAGTGAAGAACTGGACCAGAAAGAAGCAAGGAAGCAACAGGAAGGCAAACTGGGAGAAGAGCAGCTCTGGAGGCACTCTGTCCCTGTGCCTTCAGCAGGGCAAATAAATGACTGCATGCCCAGTGAAGTTCTTGCTGAGGAAGCACTGAAAACAGATGTGCTCACTAGAATCACTCCTTCCCCCCTGAGATTGCCTGCTGGGAAATTTTTAATCCATTCCTTTTTCTCTGAAAGGGGGACCTGCAGCTCTGTTCCCAGAGTTCCCAGCACATTGAAGTTCTCTGGTGTTTCTCTTAACTCTGTAACACTTAGACCAAAGTCAGCACAAAAGAGAACATCAGCTTTGTTTTGTACTTTTGTTTCTAGCTCACGTTTTTGAAGGAGAAATATCTGAAAACCAGAGGTAGGCAGAGGAAAGGTCAGAGCCAGTCATGATGTGTGTGCTTTTTGAGACTTAAAACTGCTGATTTTTCAGTGTTAGCTTACAGGGTTGGGAGGCCTGGGCTGAGGAGCAAGTGGCAACACTGTCACCTTGACTTCTTCACAGAAGGATGTAATTCTTGGTAGGATGAGGAGTAATGGCTTCAAACTGAAAGAGAGTAGGTTTGGATTAGATATTAAGAAGAAATTCTTGACCCTGAGGGTGCTGAGGCACTGGAATAAGTTGCCCAGAGAAGCTGTGGCTGCCCTACCCATGGCAGTGCTCCAGGCCAGGCTGGATGGGGCTTGGAGCAACCTGGGAGAGTGGAAGGTGTTCCTGCCCATGGCAGGGGGTTGGAACAAGATGATCTTTAAGGTCCCTTCCAACCCAAACCATTCTGATTCAGACACACCTAAATTAATTTTCAGAGTGGCAAGGAGCAGCACATCCCCTGCCTCCTCTGCCCCACCTGACCTTCACAGCACAGCCCCCAGCATGCCCCAGGAGAAAGAGGAAATCCACGAGCAGCATCAAACTGGGACACATTGAGTTATACCAACACAAACAGTACAACCATCAGTGTGAGGGCTCCTCCTCCAGGCACCACTTTCTGTTTGTCTTTACTAAATTACAACTCTTTGGTCATTTTGTCATTTTGGACAGATCAGATAAGGTGGCCTGGGTTCCTGAGTAATGAGGTTGACAGCATTTGGGCTAAAATGAGAAGATATCAGCTACAGTCAAGATTATGTAACTGAATGGTGGGATCACTATTTTGCCCCCTATGAAGTGTCCCTTACATATGGGTCTTACATAATTAATATGTATAAATATGTAATTAATACATAACTAGGTGCACATCATATGGTTCAGTTCCCTGACAACATTGGCATGTGGCTCTTGGAGCCAGGCAGGATGACCACCCAGACACACAGCACGGATAGCACAGACAGAAAAACCTGGAGAGTGGCAAATCCCTCCTGTGAGCTGCCTTAAAAAGCAAACCAAGTAATTCAAACTGCAGAACAAAACCCAAAGCACTGCTGCAAAATGCTGTGAGCATTTGTACATCTCATCTAGTACAGCTTCAGTAAAACCTGAACAAACATTTACTTTGAAGCACAGCAACAGAACCTCCTGGACTAATTTCACAGCAGGGCTCCCTGCATAGCTACATCACCCTGATGAGGACCAATGAATATAATTGCAGCGTTGATGTTATAGAAATTCTAAAGTCATTTTTGCAACTGGAAAATAAAATTACTTGTAACTACACTTACGCTGCAAGGAGCATGCAGGTTTTTTAAGGCTTTAAAACTATCATAACTTCACCAACAAAAATCTACACCTTCATCAAACAATAACAAGTGTTTTACCTAAATGCGTAGGTCTGACGTAAACCACGAGGCGAAAATATCAGCTGCTGTAACAAGTAACCTTCTAGTCCTTGTGGCAATGAAAAAAAAATGTCTTCTTTCCTTTCATCTGTTCTTCTGGAAACTCAGGAGATTTCAAGTGCTGCAAAACAAGGAAGAGGACAAAACCCTCCCACACATGAAGCATTTTGTGTGATTTCTATGGTGATTGTGTTGTTCTTCAGGGTTGACTCAAAGTTTTTAAGCACAAAGCATAACCACAGCATGTTATGCAAAACGAATTTCAGACAACAAACCTGGTTAAGTATTTTCAACAAAAGATACTGATGGAAAGTGTTGGTTTCAAAGAGTCCCTAGAAAATAAGGGAGAAGAAATACCCACTCTAGAACAGTGCTTCATGTCCCCCTGCCATTGTCTGATAAATACATAACAATTTCTTTGGTGGAGACAACAACCTCAAGACCCCAATAATTGCCTTTAAAAAGTGACCCAAATGCTTATTTGGGATAAAATTCACATTACCAGCAGGAATCAGCATTGTGTAGATGCCCTCTATGTGCAGAGTCCTTCTCCACACACTGGAACAAATAATGCTTAGGAAAAGAGAAAGCACCACACCAAAGGGTAATAAATTCTTTTAGAAAGCTCTCTTCTTTCAATTGCAGTATGACACAAGGGCCTGAGGAGGTCTGTGTTAAAATTACTGAGGTTTTGTTCAGCTACTAAACATTTTTGTTTCAACTGTGCAAGCACCTGGTTGCCAGGATAATGTGATGGGACACATTTGGGGGATTTTTTTTTTTAATTTACATACATTTTCTGAATATGCTCCCTAAACACTTCTGAGATGTAAACCACGTTTTCTTTTTCCACGATTTTATAAGAAGTGCTTAAGTGTTTCAAAACTCTGGGTTTGACCCAAAATAAGTAGTTTTGGGATCTGCAAACCTGTATTTTTTTAGAATCACACTCATTTGAAGCAATCTTAAAACATGCCTGCCAGCTGCAGGAATAAGCACCATCTGCAAGTTCACAGGTGCTTTCAAACCCTATCAAAGCCAATGAAGGCTAGTTAGGACTGACTCCCCATTCCTTGGAGGCACCCAGTGTCTAATAAAAATAATAATAATATCAATAATATCAATATCTAGCTTATATATATATAGCTTATAATAATAGTATCTAGCTTATATATAACATATATCCCATTTCATTACAGACCACTATAGAAACAGCAAGCAGGGAGGGGAAGTAAATCCCCACAATCTCGGAGTGAGCATCAGAACGAGGACTGGACTTGTAGGTGTCCCTGCCCACGGCAGAGCAGGTGGAATTAGATGATCTTTAAGGCCCCTTCCAACCCAAACCATTCTAGGATTCTGTGCCTGATGCTCAACACAAGTCCCAGATGAGCCTCCTGCAAGGGGCCAAGAAAGACACGAAAGGTTCTTGGGAAACAGAGGGGTGAGAATGGTGTGAGGTACCCTGAGAAAGAAAATAAACCAGCCCCTGTCCATCCCTGCCCTTCCCCAGGGCCACTCAGGGACCCTGCACTGCTCCCACTGGGAGCTTTCACCAGGGAGCATCACTCAAGTTGTTCCAAGCCAGAAAAGAGGGCTGAGTTAATGAAGAGATGCCATCCAGCTGCTTCACGCAGAGGGAGGAACAAGTGTGGTTTTGTGGGCTTCTGTGGAGAATGGGAGCTGTGATACCCTTCCAATACCCTTTCTTTGCCCCATGTCTATATACTTGTTCTTTGCTCTTGAGAACATATCCCCTCCTGGCTTATGCAACTCCATCCTTTCCCACTTCAGACTGTTTGTTTGCATGATCTTCCCATCCTCCTCTATGCCCTTCCCATTTCCCTGAGCTTCCCTGAAGAGTTATTCTCTTTTTTCTCCCTTCCACCTTACTTCCCATCTCAGCCTGTTTTTTGTTCATGATCCACAGCTCTGCCTCCACTCCAGGCTCATCCTTTCATCCACACTCGATCTTCATGTGCCTTTCCAGTGCTTTTGCTCTACCTTTTGAGACTCAGCAGGAAACTTCAGTGTGGGTCCTAACTTTGTTTGGCCCACAATGAGGGCACTATCTCAGAATTTGCTCTGGGGTTTCACACAGAGGAAATACCCTAATTTTTGCACAATGTATGTATGGCTATGCAGCTTGCAATCTGCCACTAATTACTCTTTCAACTCCCTTCCCAGTCATCTCCAGTTTGACTCCTGTGAGCTTCTTTTCTCAGGACTTCACAGATGACATCTTGTCTCCCTGATACCCACTGAGAAGGCTGCCACAAAGTCAATTTTCATTGCTTTAACCAAGTCCTGCAGCTGCTGATGGATAATGCTGGCAATTTTAACCAATTGTTTACCCACTCATCTAACCCTCCAACACAAAACCAACCTATCTTAAACCTAAAAAAGAAGGTATCCTAGAAGTTCATTCTGTTTAGCACAGCCAGCATAGTATCCCATATTCATTAAACCACACCTGATTGGATTTGATTACTGTCATAGGCTGGGTGTACATATGTATCTGATAAATGGTTGTAAACAATATTCTCCTCTGATTGGGCATTCATCTCCCAAAACAACACGAAGAACAGTCTGTGCAAAGTCAGAGTGCCCAGAAAGCATCCAACCACACCAGATTGTAGTTAGTGGCTTCCCAGCTCTGAGACAGATTAGACTCGAGCTCTTGCTGAATAATTGATCAAACTCCCTCCATGCAGAACCAGAGCCATCAACAGCAGATCACACGAATGGGATGTGAACACAAAATCTCCTTGATGACCACTCAACCCCACCAGTCAGGACATCAACCTACCTAAGGCACAGCAGAGTCTCCTTTTCAAAAAAAAAAGCTGTCTGATGTTTTTAGAAATCTCCCCTGCTAATTAGGACTACTCCTGTTTATTTAAGAGCTGCCTCCACAGCTAAGCAGCACCAGGGAAGGACATACCCAGATGGAGCTCACTTGTTTCCCACGTGCACAGAAAGCCAAAGAACACTTCAAGAAGGCAAATAAACATCCCAGACTCCTGCAGATGGGTCCCTCAGGAAGTGCTGGCATCATTCCTTGGAGAAAGGCAAGGAACAGAGCTGCACTTCCCACAGCCTGACACAGCTGGAATTTGCTGCAGCACTCTGAGTGCATCCTCAGAACACCACACCCACAACACTTCCTCCACAATCACCCGTCTGCACTGAACAGGACCCATTTCATGGTGACTTCAGCATATTAAACCAGTGCTACAGCCATCAGAAGCAAGGCTCCAGGGGTACATTTGGTTTAAGGTGTCCTGCAGGCTCAAAAATATTTGGTTTGGTAACTCACTTTTGTCTTCAAACCTCTAAAAAGGTTATTAAAGGCCTGGATGTAGGGTCCACAAACCCAGAGGCCCTTTGTCTTTTGAATTTTCTCTGCACCTCTATAACTGCAGCCCAGATCTTCAGTGAAGCTCTTTCCATCCTCTCCTCCAAGGCATATAAAGTTGCCTATGTTTGTGGAAAACAAACTCTCCTCAGAGGCAGCATCCCTGGGGAATACCTCCCCCCTGCCTTGAATCAAAACATGAAGGAAACAGATTTTAAATGTTCTCCAATATTCTTTGAAGTCTGACTACGTACCTGAATGTTTTCTCATGGGGCCAGGTGTATATACACAAATATAGGCTCTTTGTAAAAGTACCTGTGGTTCACATATTTAGAAGAGAACACAATTTGTTTGGAATCAATATTTTCCACAAAGAAGGCAGTTTTCAAGATTTGCTTTCAACACAGCCAGATGTGATGCAGGTCTATTATTAGCAAGAATTTAAGCAATGTTACATCAAAATGAAACAAGAGACAAAAGCCAAAACCAAGATACAATGATATGAACTTCCAAATAGAAGCCAATATACTTCCAGTATTTAAAACTACTCTGAACAATCACATGTATGTCTCCCCTTTCAAATATATTCTCTTGGGAGATCTTTGATTTTAAAAGATACAGAATGGTCTTAATATTATGAGGATACCATCAAATCATAGAATCATTTAGTTTGGAAAAGACCTCTAAGATCACCAAGCCCAACCAGCCCTGCCAAGGCCACCACTAACCCATGTCCCCAGGTGCCACATCTACACACCTTTTAAATCCCTCCAGGGATGGTGACTCCACCACTGCCCTGGGCAGCCCATCTCTGTGCTTCACAACCCTTTCCATTGAAAAGGTTCTCCTAATGTCCAATCTAAACCTCTCATAGCACAGCTTGACAGGCCTGTATCTCCCCAGATCTTCCTCCCAGCCCTTCTTGCAGATGGGTGCCACACTTGCTAACTTCCAGTCACCTGGAACCTCCCAGGTTAGCCAGAACTGCTGGTAAATGATGGAAAGTGGCTCAGTAAGCATTTCCACCAGCTCCTTCATTACCCTGGGTGGATCTCATCAGCCCCACAGAGCTGTGTATAGCAGGTGACTATTTCCTCTTAGATTATGGGGGCTTCATTCTGTTTCCCATCCCTGTATTCCAGCTCAGGGGACTGGGTATCCTGAGAACAATTCATCTTACTAAATTAAGAGTGAAGTAAAAAAGACATTCAGTGTATCAGCCCTTTCTTCATCCTTTGTTACTGTTTTGACCACATCCAAAGGATGGAGATTCTCCTTTTATTGCATATATAGAGATAAACATTATTTATTGTCTTTTGCAGTAGTAGCCGGATTAAGTTCTAGTTGGGTTTTGGCCCTTCTGATTTTCCCCTTGAATAACCTCACAACATCCTTGTAGTCCTCCTGAGCTGTCTGCCCTTTCTTCCAAAGGTGGTACACTCTCTTTTTATCCCTGAGTTGCAGCCAGAACTCTCTACTCAGCCAGGCCATTCTCCTTCCCCACTGGCTCATCTTTCAGCTCATGGGAATTGCCTGCTCCTGCACCTTTAATTAAAACCATTAGAAGTGTATTTAAATGATCCACAGTTCTGTTTGGCACTGATCTGAACTGTGTCCAAGCTAAGCTCATTTCCAATTGAACTGCAGCCATAGTTACTGGAAACCAAACTTCCCTCACTTCTGATCCTTGAGCCAGCAGGGACAATGAATTATTTAGCAATAAAACCAGAGCAGACAGCTGTAAAATGTATCTCTGATCACTCTAAGTCATCACTGCCACCTCTTCTGGCAGCCCAAAATCACAGAGGAAGAGAGACTGCCTGGCTGGTTTGCCCTGCTCTGAGGAACAGCTCTGACACCAGGACAGAAGTGGACACTACCTGAGCTCTCGGGGTGTCCCTGCTCCTCCCAAAGCTCCCCAGTCGAGAGAATCCCCCAGCCCTGCTGATGGTGCCACTGACCCACACCAGTACAGGAAAGGCTGGCATCTGGTGAGGTGTCAGTTGGATATAAAGTTAAACAGAACAATCCAGATTTTCCCACTTCAATAAAAATCATAGTTTGTATCTAAGTGGAATTTAATACAAGTACACTAAGTCAAAGGAATGTCAGATTATTCATTTTAACATCAGGCTTCCCTCCAGTCTTTTTTTATTTCAGGTTATTATTTCTCAATCAAAACATTTGGTAATTTTCAAACAGATGAGGAATCAACTGTCAGGCATGGATTCCTGCTTTAAAAACCTAATTCATGGAAGGACAGATTCTGCAAGATAAAATTGTACCATTACTACTCTAAACAAACCAGGTTAGTTCCTAATTCTCCTAAGGCCATTCTGAAGCACCGAATGACTCCATGTTGTGGAAAATCCACAACTCCACCCATCAGCCTGAGCCTTGCCTGAGGTGACCCTTCCTTAGGGACACAGCCCTCAAAGAAAAGGAACAGCAAACACAAAGGAACATCACCAAATGACAAAAGGGGAAGAGAAATTGGACTCCCAATGAAGTCCAATCTTTTTAATAAAAAGCTCAAGCCTAGGATTATTTTACCTGAGAGTTTATATACTGCTATACACCATCCTGGCATCTCTTAAAGGTTCACATGATTATTTTCCCCAAAGCTGGCAGAATATGTAGCAAAATCAACCTGGCAATCTTCAAGAAGTTTTAAAGTTGGCATTTTTATAGTAAATCGGGAGGAGACTGCCAGGGCTGTGTCTAACAGCAGCAGTTCAGGTCTAGCAACTCGCTGGTGTTGTGATCTGAAATATTAAGGGAAATACCTGGCAGCAGCACCACTGCCACGACCAAGAGCTGAGCCAGGGTGGGTCAACGACAACCTCATCCATCAAAATAACACCTTCATCAATCAAAAACCTGGAGGCGATCATCCCTAAAATCATTTCTATTACACTGTGGTAAGAAAACCCAACGACTCCCAGGCTCCCAGACACAGGCAAGTCCCCCATGATTACAAGAACACCTGTTCTCTGTTAATATCTCAAAAGCCGGCTTTCCTAATCCTTTATTCTCCCTTAAATGACGGTCCGTGTACACGCACCCTTTCCGTGTGGAGCACGCAGGCAGCACATCCCGCCACCGCTCCCTGTGACACCCGCGGGCAGCGGCCGAGGGGACACCGCCCGCAGCCGGCCGGGAGGGGACAGGGACCCCCGAGCCTCCTTCTCCCGCCCAGCCGGGCCCCGCGGCGGAGGGTCCCAGCCGTGCCGGGGGCAGGGCCGCTGGAGCAGGGCCCGCTTTCCCCCGCCGTGCCTCTCTCCGGGGCGATCAGCATCCCGCAGCGCCTCACTCCCATCAGCATCCCTCTTCCCGCGGCGCCTCACTCCCATCAGCATCCCGCATCCCTCAGCATCCCGCTCGCATCAGCACCCCGCTCCCGCTCCCATCAGCATCTCTCTCCCATCAGCAACCCGTTCCCATCAGCATCCCGTTCCCGTCAGCATCCCTCTCCCGCTCCCATCCCATCCGGCTCCCCGGGCAGCGCTGGGCGCGGTCGGTACCCGCTCCCCCTCCCCGGCGCTGCCGCCCCCGCCCCGGGCGCCGCCCGCACTCACCGTCCGTGGCCATGGCGCGGCCCGGCCTCCCCGCTCTTTGCGCGGAGCGGAGCCCCGCGGGGACGCGGCCGGGCCGCCCCTGGCAGCGCGGAGGGTGCGCGCTGGCCCCGCACGGCGCATCCCCGCCCGGCGCGGGCAGCGGGGGAGCCGGGCGCGGCGCGGGTCCCGCGGGGCTGCGGGAGGGAGCGGCGCTGCCTCTCCCGGGGTGGCACCGGGCCGGGGCTGTGCCGCGTTTCGGCCCAAAAGGCGGCTGGGGAAGGGCAGGGGCTGCGCCCCCTCTCCCTGAATGTCGTTCCGTGTCTTTCCGCGCGTCCTCAGGACTGCGCTGACCGGCAGGTAGCACATGTGAAACACAACGGGCAGCCCCCACCCTCCCCGGGATGGACACAGCTCGCAGCCCTGGGTCAGAATCCCCTGCTCGGCACTGTGCACTGAGCCTATCTCTCGGATTTAATTGCTGCCTCACTTTTCAAAGCCCACACAAAACTCTCTTACAAGAAAGAAACAAGTTACTCCCCGTCTCCAGTAACCCTCAGCAGCTGCTGGCTGGCCCTCCTTTCCTGCATGTCCTGCCTGATTTCCCACGTCCAGGTTTACATTGCTGTGACTAAAGAGGAAGCAATTTGGTGTCTGTTACAGAAAGCTCAAGCTACTGAGAGATAATGTTGTTTTGATTGTTTCCATTGCAGACAAACTAAGTTGCAACAGAGAGAAAGAAGACTGATCCAAGGGCTACGGAAATGGTGAAGGGCCCAGAGGTGAAGCTATATGAGAGTAGCTGAAGTCACTTGCTCTGTTCAGCCTGGAGGAGACTGAGGGGAGACCTCACTGCAGCTAAAACTTCCTCATGAGGGGAAGAGCAGGGGCAGGCACTGGTCTCTGCTCTGTGTGACCAGTGACAGGAACCAAGGGAAGGGCTTGAAGTTGTGCCAGGGGGGGTTTAGGTTGGATATTTGCAGAAGGTTTTTCCCTCAGAGGGTGGCTGGGCACTGAACAGACTCCCCAGGGCAGTGTCACAGCACCAAGCCTGGCAGAGTTCAATCAGCGCTCAGAGGCACATGGTGTGACTCTTGGGGTGTGCTGTGCTGGGCCAGGAGCTGGACTTCAGTGATTGCTGTAGGTCCCATCCAAGCCAGGATATTCTACAATTCAAAGTCCTAACTGCCAGGTACAAGACAGAGCTCAGCATAATTTTCAATTCTTGTAGTTTGGAATGTTCCTTCAGTGCCATTTCCACATGTTGGGCTGGACACACATGGAGGAGGGAATTGGCTTTAATCATGTGCCCAGATTTGAGGACCAAGAAGCAAATGGGCTGAGGAAGCACAAAGCAAGCTTTGTAAAATCTAAATAGGCAACTCCAGATGTAGAATGAACTTCAGAAATAAACATTCCAGAAAAGAAAGGATAAAATATCAGTGTCATTTGAAGAAAGCTCCTAAGCACGTGTGATGAGAGAATTACAAACACTCTGCATACAGTCCTGCTACGTAAGACACCTAAGTGTAATACTAGAATAAACCTCAAAGTATCCTTTAGTCCTTTAGGATCAGATCTACCTTTAGAATCCTAAAAAAAGGCAACAAAAAGAAAGCAGACTGCAAGAGTTTAGTCTGAAGAAGAAAGGGTTTAGAGCGAATGTAACAGTCTTTCTGGTAATAGCCTTTACAGCTCTGTAATATGTGTTTATGCAAATAGTGATTAATTAATTTTTCTCCATATTCACTACAATAGAGATGTGCAGTTTGTAGCAATATGAATTCACTTGGTAAGAATTTCACAGTTAACAATCTGGCCTTATAACAAAGAGCAAAATCCCCTTGACTGTAGGATTCTCCAGTTATTCGACACCAAACTCTACGCACCACAGATCTCCACTGTCATCCACAGCATTTGGAATTTTTTCACATCACTCCCTTAATGCTCTTTCCACTTCAGTTTGAAGGCTGCAAAAGCCTCCAGATTGAGCACAGCTGCTTACAGGAGCATTCCTGAGATGGTATTTGAATTTAATTAGTGCAAGTGCAGCCTTTTGCACTTACTTTGACTTAATTATACCTTGTTGATTTCTTTAATAATAAGAATAAAGAATATAATGTAAAATGTCTTTCATCTAAAGTTTCCAGGTGTTCAAGAAAAGACTGGACATGGCACTCAGTGCCATGGTCTGGTTGACAAGGTGGTGATCAATCAAAAGTTGGACTCAGTGACCTCAGAGGTCTTTTCCAAGATAATTGATTCTGTGATTCTGTAAACTGATGTCACCTGGAGGTGCTTCAGGTTTATTTTGCTTTTCATCACCCACATTATCCTTGCAAACACTGGAGCACTGGCTCAAGCCTCCATTAAGAGGATCTTTTAGCTTTGCCAAAGAAATGGTTACTCCTTTTGGATGAACAGTTGTGTAACTACCTCAGAGAAGCTTCAGCCAAAACATCTGTATTTATTTCTGAAAACTGTAACAACATCCAGATACACAGCGTCATATTGCCTCACTCCTATCCATCAGCACAGCTGGAAGTTGAGACTGGCATGACAGAGATTAAAGTTTCCTCGCAGACTTTTAACTACTGCAGAAGCTGAGGCTGCAACCACAAGAGAATTTCAATCCCAGAAAGTCTACTACTACCATTTGGAAGTCCAGAATTATTGTTGTCTTTTTTAAATGACAGCTGCTTGCTTCAGTGAAGCATTTTAGGAAGTCCCTCTCCTGTTTTTCAAAGCCTGTAATTGCCCATCAGACTGCAGCAATAGATTTTTTTCTTTTAAAGATTACACCAGCAGTACGAAACTCTGCTTTCAGCTGCTTCTAAATTCTCAGTATTACTGTTTTGAAACATTACCATGCATATAGTAAACAGTTCTAAGCTTATTCTTAATCACGACTTCCATTTTATATCTATGTAATTTTATAAACAAATTACAGAACATTTGTTTTCATGATTACAATATTAAAGTAACTGCTAGTTGAATGCATCCATCCCTGTGCCTAGCCAAGCCTGTGCATGCTTTGTAAATCATTTGCAGAGGAGTGCAGGGAGGACTCAAGTCACTGAGTGAAAAATTCAAATTCCACCCCATCCTCAGCTCTTGGGATGGTTCAAAAATATATGAAAAAAAAAAAAAATAAGACGGTCATGTTATGTGAAAGCTTTTACAGTAAAACCATTTACATCTCCATTTAAATGTTTTTTTTCTTCTAGGTAAGAGCACTTCCTCTGGTCTTTGAGACTCATACTACCAAACTAATTCATTCAATTTTGGTATTATCAATTTTGTATTCAAAATATTTCAAATTTCTATTTTATATTTCTTCTTGTAGAAAAGGACCTCTCAACTCTTTGGCCTTTCTTGAAAGAACAGCTGTGATCAACTGGAGAAATTCCAAGGAGACTAACTATCCATTCTTCTTAAATTGTTGTGGTCAAGTGGGGATATTTAGGGCTACAGCCTTCCAAGGCTGAGTGACACAAACTCCACTGGTTTTAGTGCTTACAGAAGACACTCCAGCTGATGATTCTCAGCCCATTTGCTTTTTCTGCTGCACTGTTACCAAGCAAACATTTCCCCATCCTGTGCCTGTTCTCAGCACTGAAATCCCTATTTATTTCCACACCCACTTCTTTCACTCCCCTCCAATTTATAAAGATTGTTTTGAATTCCAGTCCTGCCCTTGTACAGCTTAGGGTTATCTACAGAATTAATAAACACATTTTACATCCCTCCACTTGGATACACAATAACTCCAGCTCTGCTGGAGACAGGGTACAGCAAAGGGCTTATCAGCAAATTCATTTCCACAGGTGTGGGATCAAACCACGATAAACAGTGAAGTTACACACCATAAAATGGAACAAGTCAACTGTGAAAAATAATTTATTGTACTCATTTTCAACAGTCAATAACCTCATGTTAGAAGATAAAAGACAACAGACGTGTCTTATATGGGGAAATATTTTCTGAGCCTTCTCTTTCCACCTCAGACAGGACACAGAAACGTTTTCTTCCACAAGAAGCATTCACCAGGTGAATAAAGGCACCAGGTGTTGTACCACGAGACAGCTGAAGTATCCCAGTCACTACCAGCATTCCAGCATCACTTGTGGTTCTGGTCCCAGGCACTTCTTTTATGTTCAAAGGTAACCAAAACAAAAGGTGTTACCTCTGACATTTTCACTTTGTCATTAAAATTAACATCAGTGCTTCTCCAACTGGATCCTCTAACGTCGCCTTCTCCTCTTGGGGAGAGATGCTTCTAAAAGGAAATAAAGAGAAGAGGTTTTTTACATCTTCCCTCATGGGAATTGTTCAAGTAGAATTAATTCTACCCAGCACAGGAAATTAACTAGATGAGCTCTTGAGATCCCCTCCCAGTCCCTCTCCCCGTGGCTTTTTACATATGAAAACCAAAAACTCTTTCTATATTCCAGAGCACACTATCATTCAAAGTATTAACTGAAATTCTACTGATGAAAATTGTACTTCAAAACTTATTCCATCTTAAAAGCTTTCTGCTCCTCACCAACACCTTTCAGATTTTGCTGCGAATTTCACAAATGGAATACCCACAAAATTAAGCACAAGATATCTGGAGACTGCTTATGGGTATTTTTAATGCTTCAGAATTTACTGGAAAATTCTGAGAAATGGAGAATGTTCCTGATTTAGACAGAAACTTTTTGTCCACAATGGTAGACAAGTGAAGGGAAAGTAAACAAAGTACAATATTATGCTCTCTTGAATGAAATATCCTTCCATTATAGACAATTTTGCAAAAGATATACTGCTCCTGCTCATCTATGTCATCAAAACTTTCCAGAAGTTGTACTTAACCCTTTGCTCACCCTTTAAGCAACCTAATTAAATCTCCTTTTCAGGTTAAGAACCAAAAACAATCTAATTAATTCCTCTTTGCAGGCTAAGAACCAGTACCTCTGGTCTACCATGTTTTGCAATTTTCTTTGTGCTGTGCCACGTTCTCCTCAAGCAACTGAGAACAAACCCTGAAGCTTCAGAGTTGCAGAGCAGCTCAGTATCATCCAACATCTCAATTTTGTGCTTCTGCAGAGCAACTCCACTGTAAGTTTTGAGCAATCTGCTTTACCAGTGCTTCCCAATTAAAATTACATTATTTCCAGTAACCTGAGTGGCAGCAAGGGCTATTCTTTCCTAAATTCCCAGAGCAATACATGATCCAAAATATCAACTTTAGTTTCAGAAAAGCACAGCAGAGGGCTATTTAAAACCAAGTCACTGGTTTGCTGGAATTCCAGTCATTGTACCTCCTTCATCTGAGCTCTCCTCCACGATTATTGGCATCCCGATATGCCGAGTAACAGTTTCCTTTGCCACTTGCATTTCACCTGCAGACAGATTTTGAGGAAAACATGTCAGCTGGTTTTTTGCTTCTGCATCCCTCATCCAGCAGGTAAAAGACTGTTCACTGCTGCTCTCTTGAGATTCTGGTCAAATGCTGTAGACAAACTTACTTTACCCAGTACCTTCAACATGGATCATTAAGAAACCTTCAATAACAAATAATTAAAACTATCATTTAAAGAAAATTAATCACCAACTCAGTCCAGTGATAATTCCAAATGCCCTTATTGCTCCTCAACACTTCATGTACTCTTCTAAAGTCAAACAAGGGCAATACTGCCAAATGCTCATCTCTGAAGAGGAGATTAATTTTCACAGTAACTTTTTTTCTAGCAGAGGCTAAGCAAGTCTGAAAACAGAGTTTGGAACTTTGAAATTAAATTCCCATTTTCAAAATAAAGATAATTCAAAACCATTTTGCTGTTAATTTCATTTAACCTATAACAAATAAGGAGTAAACAAAAAATTTAGATGGCAGAGCAACTTCTATCAGCTGAAAAGTTGGATATCAGAATTTCCTTAGGAAAAGTAATTTCCCATGTGTTCCACTGATCAACAGCAAAATTTAGCCCAGCTAGCAAAGCAATGGATAAACTTTTGCAGTCTCCCCAGCTTCCTGGATGCAATGGAGAAGTACCTCTGACTTCTGAAGAACCTCTTCTCCTTGCAGGCTGTGGTCTCCTGCTGGTATTTTTACTTCGACTTGGAGACTTCCCACAAGTGGATCCTGATTCCGAGGGTTCTAACTGCACCTGGCGATGTCTCCTGGATTTGGAAGCCTGGAACCCAAACACAGGAATGACACCAAAAAAGCTGAACTTCTACAGCCAGATCTTGCTGTGAGTCACTTGACAAACCAGCAGGGACCAAACTATCAACTTGGTGCAGGGTGGAGAAAGGATAAAAGGGGAAAGAGGGAGGGAGGATTCCCATTAGTTGCTGTTCTTCAATTTTAACAGGACAATGCCCTTCTATGATTTAATGAATGTGTAACTTAAAATGCAGATAATGAAACATTCATTAATACCCAAACCATTCCTTGTTACTACCAACCCACACCATGCTGCACCCCCTACACAAAAGGAACTTCCAAAACCTGCTGCTCTGCAAACCCTCCTTACCATCATATTTTGCTTATGTGCCTAGGAAACAGTACTGCACATTCACAAGCCTGAACTGTGATAAAACCCAGAGCTCTGTTTCATTTAATAACACACTTTTAATATGAGATTTTTATACACAGAGAAAGCTGAGATGTTTCTCATAGGCCTGCTAAGAGAAAGACAAACCAACAATACTTATAAAGCAACAGCTATTGAAACAAAGTTTCCAAGACCTTTCAACTGACTTGAAACTCCCAAGTTACATTTTCACAGGCATCTTCTGAGATTCCAATATCTAAGGGTCAAGGAATCTGATCAATTAAACTCAGGTATTTTTATTACATCTTCTTGAAATTACATCTGCTAAAACAGAGCATAAACATTAAAAGATATCCTGTAAATGAAAATGCCCCAATTACAGGCCTTATCTGCACTGTTCCATAAATCTAACAAGAGTAAGAGCTTTGGGTTTCTCTACTATGTTAGAAAACTAGAGCATTCAAAAACTGAATTACAGAGTGCAATTTTAACTCATTCCTTTTTGACCCAACATTTACATTAAACTGGTACTCAAAACAGTTTTTGAAAAATAAATATATCCCCATTATTAAATTTTATACCTACCTCAACAACTGCAGAGTATGACCTGTATTTGATTCTGGCCAGGGCACTTGCTCTTTCAGAACCCTGCAAAAAAACAAGAGTCCAGTCAGAAAAGGTTTTCTTACTCTATTATCAATCCTGACATGAGATATTACATCAGACAATCACTTGACTAATATCTCACTGCAGCTATAGCTCTATAATTAGTTCCACATAATTTCAATGCCACCAAAATGGTACTTAAAGAAACAAAAAATTTCATCAAAAAGGCAAAGCATAATTTTGGTTGCCTTCACTGTTACAAAGCCCAGGAGGAGAAAAATCAAATTTGAAACTTCACATCTTGCTCAAAGTCAAACTTGAAATAAGCAGACAAGTACAACATGAGACAACTTTGTAACATAAAAAATATTGCATTTCGTTGAAACTCCAGAAGGAAGCACAAAGGAGTTTGGCCAAGAAAATACAGCTCTTTTCCCTCCTTACCTGAGAGAAACTTTTTATTATAATCATCTAAGAGCTGTGGTAGCAGCAAATGCTCACAGCTCAACAGATAACAATGTGAGTTAATAACAAAACCAAGCACCCAGTTCCACTAGCTGTCCCTGGAACTTATTTTGACACATCAAGCTTTGACCTACACTATTCAGACTGAGATCTGGAGTCAAAAAATGAACAGATTTGATCTCTGCAATGCAGTAAAGTAGTTCAGTTTTCTTACCTCTGATTCCAGCGAAGTCCCTTCTTTCTTTTTGTTTTCTGTTTCATCAGTTTCTTTAGCATTTCGGAATAATTTCTGGAGGGGGGAAAGCATTGTTCTTTAAACATCTGTCATATACAATACAGCTAAAATCCAAGAACTGCAAAAAACAAAACAAGTATTTACACACAAGCCTGTTTTCTGTATCTACCTTACACTGTGGCCTTTTTTTGGTCTAGAAATGTGTTACAGAGATATTTCAGGAGGTCAGATTAACAGTGCCCCAAAGTCACACCTTCAGGGCTTCCCTCTCAGCAGTCACTGTGGTATCCCAGAGACAGGACAACACACAAGTCCTTTCCTCCACACCTCACCTCTGCCTTGGGTTTTGCACATTCCATGCCTTCAGTACCACAGTTCCTTCTCTTCAGTCTGAGATTTACCACTCCGAGGTAATCACACCAAGAAATCCAGTTCTTCCATGTTCACCCAATCTGCTAAACTGCCCCAGCACAGTGGTTGGTACTACCTACCATTCTGTTCTGCTGCCATTGCTGATGTTCCAAGGTTATGTCTTTGAGATTAACCACAAAGTCATCTTTTATCAAGCTCAGGGCCTTGTCTGGCTGCGATTTGTCAGCTGAAATGACACACTTCATTTTCTGATAGTGGTCGTGAATATTCATCAGTTCCTGAAATTATAAAAAAAATAAAATAGTGTCTTTCAGGAAAAAAAATATTACAGCAGTAAAGCAATATTAGTCCTCCATGTAACAAAGTCAGGGTTACACAAATCATTCTAAGGAGATCATTGAACCAGGAGGAAGGCTAGAAACTGATTCTGGTTAGATCATTTGAGTTTTAGAGAGCCAAGCAATCCTGCTACCTAGCACTAACCCACCAAATAAGCAAAAGAAGAAAGAGTGTCTTGCATAATTTAACATAAGAACGTTACACCAAATAAGCAAAAGAAGAAAGAGTGTCTTGCATAATTTAAAATAAGAACATTACTCAGGGCCAATGTTCACAAAGGTTTCATTCCAATACTGATACTGTGGTTTATTTTCATCTCTTTGGAGGAAACGTTTTACTTCACAGATTTCTGTACTGCTGCAGTCAACTTTACTGATACACATTTGCCAGCAATAAATGAAAAACCGGCAAAGAAAGCTCTATCATTGAGCAACACAAGAACCTTTACCTGGCTTGAACTACTCAGGCTTTTACAAAATGTATTATATAATAAAAAAACCCAAGTTTTGAAAGGAGAAATAAAGGGGGGAGAAGGCCATAAACTCGCAGATAAGTAAATTCATATTACTTACACACTAAAGACAGTGGCTGCCTTGGTAAGGGGGGCAGATCCAAAAAAGGTTTTGGACAAGATTGTATGAACAAGCTAGGGAAGCAGGAGAGTCAGATTTAGCAGACTGGATTCTAGCATGCCCTGTGACCCAAAATGGTGGTAACAGCCCTGATGAGGGGGACCCTTTTCATTGGAGTGTGATCAGAGACCTAAGAAACACAGTGATGCAGCATGGGTTTGTTTCACACGGTCTGTGCTGCGAGGTACCTTTACTAATGAGCTTAACCCTTTTGACTGTTGGCAGCTAAGCCCAAATTTGCTTCACTCCCACTCAAATGATGATTTTTGAGTCACAGTGGAGACAGCTAGTGAATGAGGTCGCTATGGGTAATTTAGAATGCTCTCAAGATGACCCTCATTTTGGAGCAGGTCCAGCACAGCTCATGGGGGACCCTCGGCTTAACTCCCCACAATTCCAACCCTGACTGCACTCCTTAGTGTTACAACAAGGGAAAGAGCTTGCATTTCAAGCAATGCAGTGTGTACCAGGTGTATGGGCTCCTCCTCAGCTGTGGACAAGAGTTAAGCAGAAATCAAATGAGCCATATGTAACAATTACCTGGTAGATATGATTGAGACTTGAAGCAAGGTTGGAACAGCGAAGTATCAGATGGAGGAGCTTGCAAAGCAAGCTGCTGCAGTTGTGCAGGTTTCCAAAAATTTTTTTCAGTGTGGTCAAGGAGGAATTTCAAGAGAAATTGCCCTAACTGGCCTAGTGGCCATTCAGCATCAGGAAACAGTGGACAGCCCCCCTCAGAACAATGGACCTGGCCATGGCTTGCCTAACTCCCTGTAATACGGAGAGCACTGAATTGACTTTTTGTTATTATCCCATGGGCATGAGGGTGAGGATTTTTATGGTATGTGCTGTACAATTTTAGAAATCAAATCAATGTTAGTTCATGAATGCATTCAAAAATTGGTGGAAACCACATAGAAAATGCTTGTATCATGTTTACCATTTTTTCTGCAAGGGCCCTGCAAGAAATGGTGAACACAGCGTTTGTGGTTGAAAAGCAAAAAGGGGGAATTGCGGTAAGATAGGAAAAGGCAGCGGGCAGCCTAAACTGAAGTAAGTTACAGCTGTGCCCCTAAACAAGAGAGGTGGACAACTTTGTTAGAGAATGAAGGAGAGAATGCAGACTATAGGACTAATTAGAAAGATACCTGTGGATAGTTTACTGAGCAACAGTAATGTAATAGGGAACACCTGTTATGTAGGTGAAGAAAGAGTATAAAAAGGTGTACCAGGAGATAATAAATTGCTGATGCCTAAGACCACCTTGTGTGTCAGTGTTTAAGACCACCATCAATCAATCTGTAATTTAAAGGTTACTGTACCTCCAATACATCATTAGTGATGAGGCTGTTTACTCTGTTACTTGGGTCCTTAAATTCTTCTTTAAAATAGTTTTCCTCAATCTTCTTCTTCGTTCTGTAGGTCAGCTAAAACAAGAGACAATGTTTGTAACCTAAAAGAAAACTTAAAATGGCACCTCCTCTTGAGAATTCCTACTGCATATCCATCAATCAAGAGATGGGAGATGCTGAAAGGCATAAAACCATCTCACCAACAGCAGCTTTGCTGTCACATGCTCAGAGTCAGCACTTTTGATAAATTACTCTCTAGTTAAGAATTTAATCCAGCACCCAGATTCATTTTCCCAACTTGTAAGACATCACAAATCTATTAGGAACATTAGATACTGAAAAAATATTTTCAGGTCAGAAACATTCAAATGTTCTCTAAGCTCTTCATCACCTACCTACGGTAAAGCAATACATATTACATTTCGAAACAGTCTCAAGGCTGAGCTGACAATGAGTCCTGTTGACCTGTCAGACATTGAAAGATGAGGGTATTTTATTCAGAAATGTAAGTCATTGATGTAATAACTCACTAGCTTTGGCATTGCTGTGAAATGGAAGGCTCTGGCAAGACGCAGTCTCCTGAAGATATAGGCTGCATCGTAATGCTGGGAGTCAAGTAGATCCTGCTGAAACTTCTGGATCTCAGGCCAATCCTTGAGTGCAATTCTGATCTGCAACAAGAGTTACATCCTGTTATACCAATATTTCAACAATAGAAATTCATTCAGCTGACTACAGACAACACCTGGATGTCCAGAGGGTAGCATGTCTCATGATCACAGAGCTGCAGAAAGGATCCTACTATAACATTTGTTTTACTACCATCACTTTATGCAGATAAGATTATTATACTTTTGTGTTAAGTCTTCTCACTGCAGCTGTCTTTGACAGTGACATGGAACACAAGTCCTTTCTGACACTTAAAAACATTAATTCTTCACACCCTGAAGCGTGTGAAAAATAGTCTGCACCTAGGAGACTCCCATTCTCTAGTGATTAGGAAACAATACTCATACCAGGTTGAGCTGCCACTGAAATGCTCATAAATGTTCTCTCTCTCTTATTTCTTTCTTCCTCTCCTATCACATCCACTCTGCCCGCTTCACTTCCTCTCTGCTTAAGTTTCTTGATAACTCACGTACCCTCTAACAGGTGCTACACAGCAGTGGCTTTAAAATTGCCTAAATTCGATCTTCATAAAAGTGATTGATTTCTCTGAGATCAAAATATGATGGCATCACTATAGGCAACTCCAAATTCAGTTTGTTATTTAAAGAATTTGGACTCATTTTTGTATGCGCACACCACATACATCGCAGAGTTCCCAAGCAAACCACTTCTCCTTGCACCAAGTTTCCACCTCCTTTAGATATTGGTCTCCTATCCTAAAAGCAGCAAGGAGGGATGGCACTCAGGCATGCACCCTCTCAACCCATTTATGAATTAACAGGAACTGAAAATAATTGTCAGTATTCATTCAGTATTTTTATTTCCAAAAAAAAGTGAGAGGAAATGCCCTAACCATTTATGATGACGAAGCAGACAGTGGTATACTACATATCTTCTATCTAGTATCTCCTGAGAATAAAATCTCAGGAACGTTTACCTTTTGTTTTGGCTGACAAAGCTGGGCATTATAGAGCCCATACAGAAGGTACAGAGCACCAACTCGGATCTGGAAGGCGTAGGGGGGCAAGAAGTACTGCTGGGCCAGTTCTAGAGTCTTCTTTGTGAGCTTATTCCTCTCCAAAGCTCTCATCCTACCACTAAAGCAAACAACAACAACAAAAAAAGGCAGCATGTTAAAGCAAATGAATATAAAGCTGCAGGCTAGAGAAAATCTATAATGGAGAAATAAGCTTTAGACGTTCTAAAAATAGAGAATCACTGAATGTCCTCAGCTGGAAGGGAGCTGCAAGGATCATCGAGTCCAGCTCCTGGCCCTGCAGAGGACAACCCCAAGAATCCCAACCTGACAGAGTTCAAGAGGAGTTTGGACAAGGCTCTCAGGAACAGGGAGTGACCCTTGGAGTGTCCTGTGCAGGGCCAGGAGTTGGACTCCGTAAGGAATCCTTGTGGATCTCTTCCAACCCAGGATATTCTATGATCCTGTGAAGCATGCAATGTCCCTCGATTACGCTTTTAAATCTCACGAGGATTACATCAAGCTCCTGGAGGAATCAGCGCTCAAATCAAACACATTCCTAACGCAAGAAATACACTGAATTAAGACCTCTTTCCCAGCATCACACAGGGACCGATGCTTCACTTTCCTCAGACCCCAGGCGGGCAGCCCTCTCCCTGAGCGAGGCCTGAGGGGGCAATACCTGGATGTCCACCCCCTTTAGGCTCCCCGTTCCCCCGGGGGTCGCTGAGCAGCGGGGGCTGCGGGCCTGGCCAGGGGGAGGCGCGGCGCGGGCTGAGGGGCGGCCGGGCGCCATGCCCTCCGTCACTCACTAGAACACGGTGTGGAAGCGGCGCTCCCGCCACAGCTCGGCGAAGCGCTCGAAGCGGACGGTGTCGGCCTGCTGGAAGGCGCCGAGCAGCTCCTCGCAGTCCTCCTTCAGCCCCGGCACGGCGCTCATCGCTCCGCGGTACTGTCACCCGCACGGCGCTCGTCCCGCGGCCGCTCCGCGCATGCGCTCCCGCACCTCAACAGCCCCCGGCGCCTGCGCGGCTCCCCCGCGCCTGCGCACTGCCGTGCCGGGAGCAGCCGGGAGGAGCGGCTCGGGCTGCCCGTGAGGGAGCGGGGCTGCTCCGCTCTCCGGCGCTCTCACAGCGGTCCAGCCCCGGCGCCCCTCTGTGTGGCGAGGCTCCGTCAGTGACGGCTGCTAGCTCTGTCCACCCCGGGCGCTGTCCCGCTCGCCCCTTCCGTGGAGGGCGAGCCGGTCCAGAGGCAAAAAGCCTCTCCGAGGAGCTCATCCCTTGGTGGTCCGAGGCGCAGCCCGCGGTGATGAGCGGGTTCTGGCGGGATGAGCAGCGGCGGCTCCGCTGTGGCAGGCGCCGCTGTACCACAGTCCCAGAGAGCCCAGGGATGCTCTGGAGGCGCGGGGCTTCACCTCCCCAGTCCCCGCCGGAACCCCCGGCAGCGAGCTCGGGGCCGTGACCCGCCGGGCCCGGGAACAGCGGGTTCCCTGCAGGAAGGGCGCCCGGCAGCCCCGCGGAGCGCCCGCGCCGTGCGGCCGTGGGGACGTGCCGCGCCGCCACGCTCCGGTGCAGGGCTACCGCCGGCCCCCTGCGCCGGTCCCCGCTGTCCTCCCGGCTGTCCCCGAGCCCCGACGGCTGCGGGAAGCCCCGTTTCCCCCTGGGCGAGCGCGGCAGGCAGGGGTGAGCCGGCGGCTGCCCCCCCGAGCGGCGGGATGCCGTTCCCTGCCCTTCCGTGCCCTGCCGTGTCATATCGTGCCGTGCCGCCCGCTCCCCGCATGCACGGCCACACGTAGGCGGCCGGGGCAGCGGGGCGGGCGGGGAGGGGGCCGCGGCTGCCGAGCCGCACGTAGGGTGGGTGGGTGCGGCCTCGCCGGCGGCGCGGAGCGGGCGGAGGGGGCTCTCCTGCCCGCGCTCCCCCGCGCACGTACAGAGAGGGGCGAGCGGCCACCGAGGCGGCTGCCGGGACCAGCGCCGGCGTCGGAGAGCCCCGAGCCGCGGTGAGTACGGAGCCGCGGCACCGGGCAGCGCTCGGGGCGGGGAGTGTCCCGGGGGAGCCGGTCGCGGTGCCCGGGAGGCTCCGCAGCCCCTCGGGCGGGTCCGCAGAGGGTTTAGGGATGGGGCTCGGGTTTCAAGGCGGCGTTGCGGTGATCGCCGCTGCGGTCGGGGCTTGGCTGCGGGTTGTGGGAGCGCGGCTGGACAGCGGCACCTGCGCCGGGAGCGGCCCGGGCTGGGCAGCAGAGCTGGGCAGGAGAGCTGGGCAGGAGAGCTCCCGAGCGCCTGTGCACCCACGGGATGAGGGCTCGGCAGGTGCGACATCCCCCTGCGCGGGGGGAGCCTTAAAGGGTGAGACACAGCGCGTAGGGAAAGTATGGAATGCGCATGGGATAGAGCCTTGCGCGGTGCCTTTGGGATATTGAAACCTGCAGGAATTTTCCCAGAGACCGCGTTAAAAATTCACATTTTGCTTTTGCAAACAATCATGCGTTGGGAAATGCATGTTGAGTTCTGCTGGCTGCGGTACGGCGATGTTCTCCAGTTCACCGTTAGCATCAACTAATTGATCCAAAGGTCGCTCCTTACAGCGAGGTGCATCAAGCTGTCAGCTCCTACCATGACAGGAGCTCCCACAGTGCTTCAGGCACGCAAGCATCTTTAGGTATTTATTGTATTTCCCAAAAGGTTGCTGGAATCCAACCTTTAGCAGCATTTATTAAGAGGTGAATGGTCATCGGCTGAACAGCAGTTGCCTGTGAGCACCACTGGTTGCCAATGTCATTGACTATAGGAACAGAAATATTTGCAGAGCTGTTGCATATGAGCTGGACAGGGTTTAGCAGCTGTGGGAGGAGAGCTGCACCCGCTGGGGTTTGGTTTGTGAGTTTTTTCCATTTTCTGAAAAGACATTTTCATCTGTCATTGGGATTCATGTTTGGCGATGTAGGGCAGTGACCCCGTTCATCCAGTACGTGACCCTGACTTCAACAGATTGTACTGATTTTGGAACAGAATGCCAATGCTGTTAGGAAAACAGATATAATGTGCTCCCCTCTCACTGGATTTAAGGATTCAAAGCACGAGCAAGTCAAAATTGACACATCATGGAGTGAGTTCATCATTACCTACAGCTCAAGCCAAGCCCTGTTTAGTCATAGGAGTTATCCCTTAATTTAATAGGAGCAGAGGAGCCTGGCTCTGGAGTGATGCTGAGAGCTTGAGTGTGTTTTCTGATTTTTGTATTTTAAGCATGCATTGAGTGGGGTGATTTCTCAGAGATGGTGTTTCAAGGAACACTGTATGGGATTACTTTTTTTTCTGAGGCAGATGGGGCTGCATGATGCAAGACATAGTGAGGATGAGGGTGTTGTGCCCATGTTAATGTGTGCTAAGTCTTCCCTTGCAGAAAGTTTGGGTACAATGTTAAGAATGAAAATGCAGAAGAATAAAACCAACAAGGTCTCTCTGTGTAATTCCCCTTGTGTGGTATATAAAATGAAATACAGTATCAATTTTTAGACTAATTAATACTCTCTCTATATAAACTGTGTGTTTTCAGTGCTACTTCAGATTTTTCGTTAGTACATTTTAATTCTTAATTGATGCCTTCCAAACTAACGAAAAAATAATAAAAAATACTTAGATGATGTAAGGAAGAGTGTGCTGGTTACTGTATCTTCTTCATATTCAACCACTAAACAAAAGGATGAAATCCTATTTGCCCTATTAATTCCTAGTTTATAAGTTGCAAGTTAAAAGCCATTTATCCTGCACTGATATAAATAGTGGGGTTTCCAGGTGCATATGGCACAAAACAAATCTTTTTTAATACCTCATACGATTGCATCAGAACACACTTTCAAGTGGAAAACATGAAAATAAACCATGTTTTAATCAATTTGCATGAAAATAAATAATGGATATATTTTATTAAATAGCATATTCCACCTTTGGTACATACAAACCTATTGCTAGTAACAGGATCTTACTCTACTGCCACATGCCTCCTGCTTTCAGGTTTCCCAACAAGCACAAACGATGCAAAAGCTTTTTAATTTGTGTCATAGGAAGTGGCATTGATCTAACAGGACAGCAGGAGTCACAAGTTCTTGCCAAGTCGTTTGCGTGTACTGACAGCAACTGAAATCACCTGGGGACATGATGGTGGATCCAAATGAGTTTGTGTTTTGTTACTAAGAGCATTCTTGGTGTGATTTATCAAAGAGGCTTCTGAATGTTCTCTGTCTCTCTGGCTCTGCTCTCTCTTTGGCTTCCCCCAGGAAAAGCTACACCATCCCCATATCTGACCTGTTATATTGAATGTTTGACTTCTTTTGTTCATGCATGTGATCTGCTTAATTCAGGTGGGATAACCATGTGTCCCAGGTGAATAGGTTTCCGCTTTTATATATTTAATATTAAATATAAATATATAATATTTATATATATGTTTTTGGGACTGTGACCACATGTCTGCTTGGTGCCCAAGTTTCTGACAGCAGGCAGTACGGTCTCGAACTTGCAAGGAGTTTCTTACTCTACACAGTGATTTAGTTCACTTCAAAGCAGGCTGCCACCTCCGCCTTTTACAACAGGGAAAAGGGGTGAACAGAAAGATCACAGATGTCACAAATTAGAAACAAACCCTCTCTTTTATTGAATTTTATACTGTTACACAATCAAAAAGAAATACAGTCACAAGTACGTCAAAATGTTTCAAGAGAAATATCAATTGCAATACGTTGTACTTGGTTCCAAAAAAGAATTCCATTAAAATATACCACTTCTTCATGAGAGAATACTGCTTCATGAGAGAACATTCACAAAATCTACTGTACTGTATAAATCCAGTAGCAAACTCCTTTAACTTTTTGGTAACTTGCTCAAGGTAAACAGGGAAGCAGAAGGAAAATGGCAATTAATTTATAGAATTTGGATGAAACATCACAGTCCTCCAGAACGGAGCTTTTCAGGGAGTTAAATCATAATGGTATTTTTAATGAAAGCTGGATACCCAACTCATGTGGAATTCCTATGAAAATGGTCTTCCCACAAAGCACTCCTGGCCTGTGAGGTGTTTATTTTCATGCTGGACAGTTACAGTGAATAATGTGCCTAAGTGCAGTGACATTTGAGTGAGAAGCATGCTCTGTTCAGGAGCAGGGCAGCAGTGCGACTGGGAACAGATGGCTGACCTGGGGCATGTCCAGCCTGGCTGACAGGGGCAGGATGCTCCCAGATCCTGCTGCACTGCCAGGAAAGGTTCCCTCAGCAGTGTAGCAGGGGAGAACACTTGCCAGCAAACACTGCCTTTAGCTGCCAGTGCTTAGCTCTTTAATTAAACAGCTCTTTAAGTAATGAAAAATTACTATTAAATGTGCAATAGTTTAACCTGTAATCATCAGAATTATCTGACCCTACAGTCATATTTCATTGGAAGCAGAGCTGATCATTTGATACAAACTCAGCTTTGAAGTCTTAAAACTGTCACCAGTGTTATGTGTAAATGGTTCTTTTGGGCCCTAATCTGAGGTTCTTTAATTCAGTAATTACTTCGGGAGAGTTTAATGTGTGTCCACAGACACTACTAAGTTTCTTTTCTCGGGTAAGTTTTTTCCATTTCACCGAAAGGTTTTCAAAGATCACCAGAGTCCAAGCCAGTCTCACTAGGCGGGAGGAAGATATATTAGCAAGAGGTACTTTGGACTCCAGGCTAACTTAATTTACTCAGTATCTTACACCCAAGGTAAGTTATTGCACAGCATATTTAAGTGATTTCTGGGGAGTTACAGCTGTAGTTACTTGTAACTACTTTCAGGTAAAGGAAGGAATTATGACATCATAAATACTAGTTTAAAAAATCCTTTACCCTTTAACAAAATCATCACTATTGATGATTAAAGAATCAATTAAAATCTGTATGTAAAAACAATAATTGTACTGGGCCCTGAAGAAGGCCTGGCTTGAATACTGTTGTAGTCAGGAAAACCTGGAAGAAAACTTTGTTATTCTCCTCAGTTTATCATTTTCACATAATTAGTATGTTCTATATGCAGGAAGAAAACACTGTATCTACCCACAGTTTCTTCATTACAACTAATAGCAAAGAAAAAAATTACAATATTATTTGGGTGGGAAGGGACCTTAAAGCCCACCTAGTTCCACTCCCCCTACTAAGGGACAACTTCTGCCAGACCACATTGCTCAGAACCCCATACAACCTGGCCTTGAACACTTCCAGGGATGGGGCATCCACAGCTGCTCTGGGAAACCTTTGTGAGTGTCCCACCAGCCTTACAGTCATTCATTTCCTCATAATTTCTAATATGGTGAATCAATATTTAAAAAAGGGAGCAAGTCAGCAAATAAAGTATGAAAAATTACTAAAAAAACCATTTAGGAAGCCATTTATTCTAGAAGCTTCAACTCCAAATTAGCTCTAGAATCAGACTGCATGTTCCTGGAATCTAAAGGAAAAAAAAAGGTAGTTTTAACAGGGGGGGAAAGTCAGTAAAACACAAGCAAATAAAAAGCAACTGAAAGGTGTACTTCTAGGTTTTGCAAACTGGCATCTGCATTTAGCAAAGCTCTTACAAGGCCAGAGCAATTACTGTTCCTTTTCTGTGCCTTGTTCAGTGTCTCGAGAAGGCTTGGTGGGGTTTTGTTAGGTTGTTATTGTTCCCCTAGAGTAAACCAATACAGCTACTACAGTTCATCACAGTAATCAAAATGCCTTATTATGCATTATGAAAAATGTGAGAGTTGAGATTTTTAGATGAAATATGGCTCAGTTATACACACAGCTCCTGCCATTAAGATTAGAGACAACCAAAGACAGGTGGGAGGGAGCTCTGAGCAACCTGATCTTGTGGAAGGTTCCCTGCCCATGACGGGTATGGGAGTAAGACGATCTTTAAAGTTGCTTCCAACCCAAACCATTCGGACTTTAGTAGCTCATAACCATAAATCACATGGGTCACTTCTGTTTTACTCTATGAAATCTTACTGCCCTCCTAAAGTGCACTGAAGAGGACCTGACAGATCCAAACAGGTCAGGCTCCTCCAAAACACAGCCAAGAGAGCAGCAGAACATCTCTGACCTTTCTGTTGGGAGTGCAAAGGGATAACTCCCCACCCCAGGCCACCTCTAAGCTTGGCAGGGCAGGACAAAAACAGAAGGCAGCTGCACCTTTCACCTGCCTGCAAGACTCTCCCCGCTATCTCACAGAAGCACCACATCAACCCGTGCAGAACTAAGCAGGAGGGATGCCCTAAACAACAGGGGCTTTATCCAGCTTCACTATCTAAACCTTCTAACTGCTGACAGAGAAAGAAATGCCATGGAAAGAATGCCAGCCCAGACACAGCAGGCAGGGAGGAGCTCTGCTGCTTTAAGCCATTAAAAATGCATTAAAAATGTTTACTAGTGAAAATGTTCTCTGCATGAAGCTTCAGCTCCAGCTGACTGCCCCTACACACCTCCTCTCTGTGCAACTTCTACTCAAAACTTTAACAAGTGTGCAACTATCTTCTGCTGCCAGTGCCTTATCATTCTTTTGTTAATAGTGTCCTTTTACTTTCATACAGTTGTGGCAGTATGGAAAGTGCTCCTTTCACTGAAACAATCATTTTAGAGAACCTTATATATATTACATTGATTTAGGTTACGCTTATATACTATTACATTGATTTCAAAACAGTGCAATGAAACCAAAAAGTTTACAACATAAAACCAAAGTAACTCCTGTGACACTCCACGATTGATTACTTATATTGAGATAGGTTTTTTAAAAAATAGTCTGGGGAACGCACAGAATATCTTGACCATATTTACACAACACAGGGTTACCAGTAGCATCATGTTTTATGACAGCATGATGAGGAAAGTCACTGAGTCAACAGCACAAAAATGTAGAACAAGTTTTACCAAGTACCAGCTTAATTTTTTAATCATGGAGTTTTGTGATAAAAATCCATCCCAGATCAATCACTCCTGTGAATTTTACTTTTTTCTGCTTTCCTGTGTTACCTTGACAAAGCTTCCAGAGACAAGCCTTTAAGCTGTTCATAAAGATGAATTCTTTCTGCGCTAAAGTAAAACAAAAACGCTGCCTCCTGGCTGTCAGGTTTGCTCACTGGTGTGATAACAGGTTGAGAAGTGTAACGTCTTTGGCGAGTGGTAGTACAACACTGTCTAGGAGACTTCAGTACTGAACAGGCTCAAATAATTAACGCAGAGATGTTACAATCAAAAGAAGGAAGCAGTGATTTCCAATCAACTCTAAGTTAAAAAGGGAACACGGATGAACAATAACCACTAACAAAAATATAAATTATCTCATTTCTCTCAGATAACACACTCCCCAAGGGGGCCTGGTCCACATATAGTTTATTGATGTAAGAAAACAATACAGTTAGTGTTAGATCCAACCACAAAGAGCAAAAAGAATGAGTGAATGAAGGTTTTGTACAGTACATATAGGAAAATAAGATGTTTGTGACAACTATATATTTCTAAATAAAAAGGCTTCTAAATATATTCAAGTTATTGAAATCTACATGAAAACATATGGATGTTAATAGCAACAAGGTGCATAAAACCAAAACATCAAAATATTGAGCAACTCAATGATGTACTAGATAAAAGTTTGCTAACAATGCAAGATGTTTTACAATCTGCTTGAAATATCACCTATACCACACAGGGTAAGCTGAACATTTAGATTTAAGATCATACACAATATTAGCATTAACTTCAACAACTACAGGCAGGGATTTTTTTTTTAAGCTGGCAAAGTGACTACTTTAAGAACATCAAACTTTCTCTAAATTGAGAATGTATCCAAATAAAATGCTGCTAGCCCTTTCCAGATAAAGCCTTTCCTTTGACTAACCACACTCACTGAAGTCAAAAGCATAAGACAGCATTTAAGAACAATTTATATTACAACGTGACTAAAATAATGACATAATCCAGGTTTAAACATGTTTTCATAGGCAAACAAAAAATTCTTCTTAAAAACTAGTTTTTATAAATGCAGAATATATTGCATGAGGAACTGCTGGTATTTTTTAAGAAAATATATTGTGCGATTGTGGCTACAATGCACCGCTGCAAAGCATTGTTGTTTCTTATAAAAACTATTAAAATAAAAAACTTACTTGAACATAAAGAGTAAGAGAGCACAAGTCTTCCAACTACCTATGAAAAGCAGCATGGAAGTATTGCCAGTTTTTCCTGTGTTGACATTTTACTAATGATAAGATTTGGTGACCAACTCCCCAGCCAAAAAATAATTTTTTTTTAAAGTCAGGTGCATATTTCAAAGCTGCTATTGCAAGTGTGTTTTAAATGTAATGGACTTAAAAGTGTATGTACCAAAGAATTATAAAAATGCACTATAGTTTGAGTTATTGTTACATAAAGAACATATTAAAAAGACTGTCAAAATAAGTAGAAAGGGGATCAAAACTGAACTAACTGAATTAGTGCAGTACTGTAGCCAGGCTTCTAAAATCAGATATAGAAAATATAAATAGACTGCTTTAGGTGATGATTCACCAGTGTCCAAAAAAAGGAGCAAGTTTTGTGAAAGCTCAGTTAACTTGATCCAGAGCTCTGAGCAGTTCTTCCCCCTGTAGCAGGTTTCTGTTGCCTTGTATGGGAGCGTTTACTTCGCAGTCGTAACTCGTGAGTTGGGGGAGTCCACTCTCATCCATCGACTGCCCTAGAAGTTTACTCGCTATGTCTAAAGAGGGAGGGGAAGGAGAAAAAGTGCACTTTATTCACCATGCTTAACCTCTCCTCCAGAGCTGTTCACAAGGAGTTAAGTTTGGATAGTTTTGGTGACTCTGTTCTCTTTCACACAGCCCCCTCCACCCCCTCTGCCTGGGAAAGGAAGATACCAACCAGTTGATAGTAGAATGATTGTCTTTTGCTCCACTCCACTGTGACCATTTGTTTTGCATCCCTTTACACGTTTCCAAGCAAGTGATGCATTTCCTCCACGGTCACCTGTCTGCTGGAATAAAGACCCCTAGAAAGAAATAAAATGGATCTATTGAATACTGTATCTTTATATTCCTCCACGCCCCTCTTCCAAATTAACGTTTCCCATTAGTAAATAGTAATGCAGGCATTATTACAATTTAAAGTGGATTTATTTCAGAACATGGGGAGAAATATATTTCCAAGTACCCTAACTTGAAAATTATTTAACAGAAAACTGAATCAGATTTCAAGGCCTGACTTCCCTGTGAGAAAATAATTACTAAATCCTGGTTATCATAAGCTACCACACTCAAGATTAGCGTGTACATGTACACAAACACACCCATTTAATTACCACTACTCTGGGGTGAGTAAGCATCAGGTTTTCACTGGAGTCTCTAGTGGCTTTCTACACTGGAATTAATAGTGTAGGCAGGAGAGTCAAGAATCTCAGCAGGTCGATTCTATCTACGCATTTAGGATGTAAATTCTGCTTGCACTCCAGTTATTGCCACCAAGCCACCTGACCCAAGCCTTGTGGAAAGTGCAGTCCTACGCCAGTCTAGTGCAGATATGGCTCCTTAGCATATTGTTTTGACAGCAGAACAGAAGATAGGGAGATTAGGAAGCTGTAAGGGTTTCATATAATTGGGATAAGGAAGAAGAAGCTGCTACTGAAACAGATGGGATGGAAAGAAGAACCATCTTAGTATCAAGTCTGGTGGCAAAAGTACTTTAATCTGCAAAGTTTGGTCTTGTTAGTAATACTGATTGATGCAAAAAAAAAAAAAAAAAGGTATTTCAGATTACTGCCATTATCCTCAACACTTAAAATAGTGAAGAGCGTATGTTTTCAGGTTATAAAACACCTATGCAAATCAAAAGAACAGCTGTATAGTAGAAGTTATAGTTAACTCAGAGCTGCAGTTCACAGTGAAACCAGGCACCTACACTGCTGCTGGTTCATTTTTTTACCATGAATGCAATCCAGCCCTTCATCTTAAGATATTGCTCAAAACTGTTCCAGTATAATGATCATTATTTTATAACCTTCCTATAACATGTCTTGCACTTGTCTAATTCGCCTGTTTTCTAGGAAGCTAAAATAGTATTTTACTTTGGTCTTCACTTATTTTCTCTTTTTGCAAAATACATCCCACTTGCCTAAAGCTAAGAAGCTATGGCAATTGTTTGTACAACCCTAGAATAGCACGTATTCTAAGCCTGGATTTAATATCATTTTTCTTCTGCATGTGTGAAAGGTCTGTATATCCTCTCAGAAATCCATTGTGGAGAAAGAAGCCAAACAACAAAAGCACTTGCTTAAAATAACTCCACTAAGACTCAGCTTCATGGAAATTCAGCTTCTGACTCTGAGAAAGCATCAAAATATTTATATTACTTTTGTCAGATACAGACAAAAGAGAAAGGTTTAGCAAAGGATGAAGTCTGAACCTGTAAGCATGAAACTGGCACTGAGCACAAAAGCCTGAACATTATTATAGCAGTTAATACTGAACTGCTTGTGTTCTATGCATTTAATGACATCCCATGCTATTTTGAGTATTTCATCAGCAACACTACGGAGCTGTAGCACCACTGCATGAGAAAAGGGCAGTGGAAGGCAGTAACATTTCTTGCAGAGCTGTGAATTCTTACAGGGCTTCTGGAAGCAGCAGAACAACATGCATGAAAGTGCAAAGAATTTAGCAAATGAAAACAATGGCATAAAAATGGCATAGAAAACCAGCTTTGTCTCATGCCCAAACTAGAATGCTAATACAGGAGTAAGGAGAATAAGGAGAGTTCAGAGGAAAAATAATTCTGCACTGTAAGATAAATGGTGGATCACTACAACTAGGAGGTGGCCCAGTAGAGAAACAAAGAAGCTCAAAGGCTACATTGCAGTAGAGGAACTAAGACTAAAGACTAAGACTTCTCAAAACCTGAGAAGTGGAAATTTTCAGTGAAGATGAGAGAGAAAAATGTGCAATGGCAAAGCTCAAAGTTTCAAAATACTACAAAATGACAGCGAGAGACAAAGATTGTGGAGACAATCATTTTATGCAGAAAATAACAAACTGGACAACCCCTAATTAAGTGACACAAATCTAGGAGCATCGAAAAAGTTTCTTTTGAATAGCTAGGACAGATGAGGATGAGCTACTCCCAATTAGCTCAGAATAATGCCCAGAAGTGCCCAGAATAATACTAGAGAGAGCATGCATGAAAGGGAGTGGCAGTAATAGACATTTGCTAGGTTATTATAGGAATTCTGTTCCCTCACTGTTCAGGTGGTCTTGTTATCCAATTAAGTAAAGGAATTTCAGACCCAATGGAAAAATAAAAGCATAGGAAGAAACATAAGAACACTAATCTCCAGTACTGACAAATATGAAAACTGGGTTTGAATTTAGAAGTTAAATAAATACAGCAGTTGCACATTTAACTGTGATGCCTTACATTTGTGCATATTCTACTGAAGACACATGTATGTTCACAGAAGAGTATCTTCTACCTAATCAAGAAATGTACTTGGGTGTAGAGGGCACTTTTGAAAAGCCAACAGTAAAAGAGAACAAAAACTGGAGTATCTGCATATATATATATGTGTGTGTGTATATATACAGAAATTTCAGTATCAAACAATTATCTCTCATCCCAAGATTCCACTGCTTACCAACAGCTCAACTCAGGAGTCTGCACTGATGCCTCATTTCAGAAATTGCAAGGTTAAAAGTGAATATTTTAAAACGGTAAAACAAAACTCACAATTCCAACTGCCTGAAAAAGTGAACCATCATGTTCCATTTTTCGTTTTCTCTGAGCATTATGCAAAGCTAGCATCTTTGGATTTAGTTCTTCATCCAGTGCAGTAGATCTAAGAAAAATTGATTCAGGCTGTTAAGACGTTTCTACTTTCCTCAAGCCATTCTTCTTTTGTGGACACTTATATATACAACATCACAGAACTGAATTTACAAACTCCGCTACTTTTCATTCATAAATTGACTCATTTCAATAATAATTTTCTATGAGCATAGCGAATGTTAGCCTTTAATCTTGCTGTGAAGCTCAGAATGAGTTTTTAACAAAAATTTTTAGATCTGCAGAAAAAAAAAGCATAATAGTTCAGCAGTTCACTTTCAAAAGAAAGAAGGGAGGAAAGAGTGAGGGAAAGTCTATTGTGAATATTTGTATGTACAGATAAATCTTTTATGTATCATGAATCTCATGTTTGACTAAACATAGTTTTCTATTGTGATAAATATCTACTACAGACACCACAGTCCATCATAAAACTCATTTAGTTTTAAAATTAATAGAGGTAGCACAAATTGTAGTTGCCTCTTACCTCTAACTAAGTGGACAAGGAAAGCACCAGAAATATTGTGTGGATGTAACTACCTGCTGCATTTTAATAAAGGCTGCACATCAGGTACAAGAGCAGAACAAAATTTTTACAGCAGCTGCCTTTTACATGAGGTGCTTACATAAAAGCTACCATGACATGAACTTTAGGTAAGTTCACCATAAAAAAAAGACTTGCTTGACATGTCCAAATTTAAAGGTCTCAATTTCTACTCTGAAGAACACTGAGGATGAACACACAACAGCTGGCAGAATTTATATCTAATTCCTCGAACAGATACCAGGGCTTAAGCGGCACTTTTAAAATACCTTTTATTCAGAGTGACCGTTAGCAAGCTGGGTGCTCCTGGAGAAGGCTTTTCCACCTGATCCACCGTTCCTTTCCCTGCTCTGATGGGAGAGGCAGTTCGACTCCTGCTCCCGCCGTAGGGCGAGGCAGGGGCACTGCTGGACTCGGCGACTCCGCGCACGGGAGACGAAGGGACAATTATCGTCTTCACATCATCCGCGCGCTCCGCCGGCTTCATCTCCTCTGCAGCGCTCGGGGCTGCCTGACTCTGCTGGAATATGGTGATGGTGGCTGCGCTCTGGGAGCTGGAGGAGCTGCTCTCCAGCGGGGACAGCTGATCGAAGGAGCGCAGCTGGAAGTCGTCATCCATCGGGATGTAAGGAGCCAACATCTCTAAATCTAAATCGGTTTCCTGAAAGAGACGAGAGGTGGAATTTAGCAATGTGGAAGAAATCTCAGCTATGATTTCATGGCTTCATCAAGGTTCTTCCTTTTACCAAATCCTTACAATTTTTTCTTTTTTGTTGCACTTTAATCAAAATATTACATAAAAAAGAAAGGAGGTTCCTGAAGACATTCTAAAGAGGAAGAGTACATTCAAAATAAGATGGTAAAGAATTTTAAGTTACTGTACATTACCTGAGTAGAGAATGGATTTTTTGCTTCTGTATCTATGGCAAAGAGTTTCTCCACTAATTCCAGTTTGAATTCACTGGCCATATCATTATCCACATCAAAGCAGTAGTCGTTGGGACTGCTGGGCTGTGAAAACATTTTGAGCACAGTTTTAGGTTTCTGTCATTGCATCACTTGGCACTGTTACCTACAGAGTCTCTGCAAAATGTTCTAATGTAGAAACTAATTCCACACCATAGCTGCACAAAATTAAAATGGGAAAGGAAAACACACTTATCTGTATACATTCAAATTTACCCCATTTGGGAAGCACTTGCTTAGTTGGAACCTGGAAGTAGCCTCTACAGTAATTTACTGCAACTACTTTGCTTTTTAGGGAAGTGATGTCTGAACCAACTGAATGACAAAGACCAATCCCAAGCTCTCCTTATTTCTATCAGATAGTATTGCATACATTTGCAAGACTCACTTTAATGAAAAGAAATGAAAATTTATCAGTTTCTTCAGATCGTGGCGTGAGCTTAAGTCACAAGGTAGAAATAATTTCCAATTCCTGTCCTGGCTGCATCCTTAACCAGATTTGCCCCACAAACGCCAACAGCACATCCATTTTAATGACAGCACATCCAAATTACTGAAACTCACCTCAGGTGAACTTTGGCTGGTACTTGCATCAGAAGGGCTGGTTGGTTGCTCTTGCACCTGAGGCATGGTAAAAGAAAGTTCGAGTGGCTCTGTGTTTGGCTCCAGCTTTGATACAACTTCTCTATTGAGTGCAGGATCAGCATTGCTACGAAGTGGCTTTGTAGTTTCAGAGGCAGGTAGTGGGGACATTGCCATATTTATATTCTGCAATTTCTCACTGGATGAGGGGAGCATTACATCGTTATACAAAGGAACTTCATCACATTGTTGTTCATCAGACTCTATAAAAATTAAAAGAAACCATCAACCTAAGTAACAGTACTGTGTGTGTCTATGGACCTCATTAAATTTAAACAGCAGCTGAAATACCACTGGGCAAGTGGTACTGGGAGGTTATTTTTTGAAATCTATTGCAAAATTAGATTTTAACTTTGTTAATCAACATGCTCTCCAATTTAAACACACACCCACCATTACTGCTGAAATCTAGAGAGATAATTGTGTCTCCAGCAGCTGGGGCCAGCACAGTTAAAGCATCTGGTTCCTGCTTAAGTTTTTCAAATAGGCTGTTGGTATCATCCAGGTCATCTTTATTGAATATTTTGGTCATTTTCATGTCAGGAGACTCCACTGGTTTCAGCATACACTCAGTTTGTCCAAGTGAAAAAATTAAGTCCTTCTGAACAATTCCACTGTCAGACAGAGAGGAAAATGACTGTTAAAGAAGAACTAAAAGGAATAAATTTTGGCTTAATAGTTTTGTAGGTTGAAACCCACCCACTCTCCACCTCCAAAAACCCCAAACCAAACCAAAACAAACAAAAAACCCCAAACAAACAAACAACATCCCACCACACACATCCCACAAAGTGAATAAAAGCTTTAAGAATTCTGTTTTTCTTACTCATTCTTTCCTCAAAAGAAACAGACAAAGCAAGCACTAATTGTGGTGCCATCAAAAAAAGTAACAAAAATAAACATACTTCTCTGTAAGCATTGAAAAAGTAAGAAAAAGATTTTTAAAAAAGAGAAAAAAAATTAAGTATTTCCTCAACTACTTTTCCTTGTTTTAAATGAATGTGCAATATCTTGTTAGATTTATAATGGTACCTTCGCTGAAGTTTTGAAAAGCTAATTTAGGGCTATTATACATTTGCGGAAAAATAGTCAACCAGTCTTTTCAATTAAAAGAGGAATTCTGAGGAATAAAAAAGTATATGGGATTAAGAATGACACCACTACTGCTGCTCTGACTAGTGGAAGTTACTAGTGGAATTAACTGCTCCAGACTTGGGACAAGGATTAGAGAGCTGTCTAGAGTGCACACAAATGCTCAAATACTTCCAGTCATACAGAAGAGGCATTCATTTGCCTGCAGAGATCATCTACTGACATCACTACACTAAAAAGTGCTTTGTTTGCAAATACAATTTCTAATCCTAGGACTGGCAGTATTCTAGGAAAAGTTTCACTGGTAGGGAGCACTAACACCATAACATACTCAATAGGGGATCACATTGCTCAGCAAGTTGGAAAAAAAAAAAAGATGCCGTGCCATCAGAATGTGACTCTGTCTTCAGTAAAGATGATGACAAAGAACACTGAAGTCTACTCAACTTACCTCAACACATAGTTCACACACACTATGCACTGTGGCTGAGAATTCTTAGTGTTGTATATAACAGTTGCTTGAGTTTCAACCCAGACATAGCCACCTTGTTTCGCCAGCATTCTGTACTGTCCTGTTGTCACCTGCCCTTTTGTGAACACTACAAGCAGAAAGGACACCAGCTTTAATAACAGGCAGAAAAACCCCAAAACTGTATGAGGTGAGCATTCATTGCAGATTCATATCTGCAACTAAAAGAAAGCCCTTGTTCTTCTGCTGCTTTCCCCCAGGGCTGTCTCTCATCTCCTGTAGTTTGAGGGCTTTAAATTCAGTTTTCACTTACTGTCATGGTGTGTTTTGGTCAGATGATCAGAATCCAGTGCGTGATAGTACTCATAGATTGAGCGACCCAGGAGCTCCTCTGGCTCGTACCCCATCAACTCTGTAATTCTTTAAAACAAGGGAAAAAATTGCTACGTGAAAGCAGACATGGGCCAGCATAAACACCAGAGCATCTGGATGCTTGCACATCTAGAAAAACCTTAAGGATCACTTCCATACATGTCAGCAGCAAATTCAGTTTACTGGGACTTTTCATTTTGAAATAAATTGGTATTTTGATATTTCTTCAAAAGAGATATTTCGGCAGGCATAGGATTTTACTTCTCACCAAGTACTTATAAATCCTGCAGTGGGATATGATTAAACAAATCCCCGCTTTTTAGACATTTTTTTCTTTTTGCTTCAAGGTAGACCAGGTACTTATAGATCAGCTTAGGCAAATACGAGAAGTTAACAAAATAATGAAGATATGATTAGAGAGTTTTAATTCTGCAACTGAGAGAAATTAGGAATTGGATTTCTCTTCCCACTCAAGTACTGCCGGCTTTTAAGGGAAAATTAGATTTCTTTAGTCTCTAGAGGGCAGTGCTAACCAGGGAAGTGCTTGTATTTTGCCCCATTCTACACACAGACTGTGACCAAATAAGTACCTTTTATGTGACACCATCAGCCCTAGACAGGTAGTTACTGCAAAGGTCAGAAATAACCTTCACTAACCTCTTTCTGCATCTAACTGCAATACCTAACTAGAAATTGACTTTTGTTATAAAGTAAAGGAAATGGGCAGTAACAAATTACACCAAATTAAAAACAAACAAAAAAGATGAAACAAACCAACCCCAAACAAAAAACCTTGAGCTGATTATTTTCTTTCATTTGCATTTATCAAATTTGCCAAGCTTAGTTCCCAGAGGATAGGAAAATCAGTCTTATGTGTCTGACTCCACCCCTGATTTTTACCAGAACACAAAATCTCATTTTTTTCAACAGCATATGTAGTGAATTAAAAGTGCAGCTGAACTTTTGGGGTTTTTTTGACAGAAGAAAGCAGACACTGATCACCTAAGGAAGGGAGAGAGGGTGAAGCAGTAGCAATAATAAAAAAAAAATCTTACAAGCATTAAACACAGTCTTTTCAGTCACCAAAATGCCCTATCTTCAACAAATCTAAAATCCTGCTTTTTCAGTGTTTGGAGGAATCTTCCCATTTCAACTTAATCACTGCCACTATAGTAAAGACCAATTTGACAAGGCAGTTAACTGAAGGTAAAGGAGTTATTCATAGAATCATAGAATGGTTTGGGTCGGAAGGGACCTTAAAGACCATCCCATTCCAGCCCCCTGCCATGGGCAGGGACACCTTCCACTATCCCAGGTTTCTCCAAGCCCCATCCAGCCTGGCCTGGAACACTTCCAGGGATGGGGCAGCCACAGCTTCTCTGGGCAACCTCAGTGTCAGGGCCTCAGCATTTTCACAGTCAAGAAGTTCTTCCTAATATCTAATCTAAACATGTCCTCTGTCAGTTTAAAACCATAGCTCCTTGTTCTATCACTATCTGCCTGTAGAGAGCCCCTTTCCCATTCATTATTCCAAAATAATAACCCTGCATCCTCCTTAGATTTAAAAACCTGGCTTTTAAGACATCATGATCAGTTAGGAAAAGCCCAAGTATACCACTAATGACTGATTGCATTGTGGAGATGAAACAAATTATCAAGGAAGACTGTATAAATATATAAGGCAAACACTAGCCAACATGTACCAGCCCAGCAAATCCTTCAAATTAATTATTTTTTACAGTATAAATCATATATATTACCTTTCATCGCAATAAGAAAATTTCATATCAAGACTGTGACGACTGAGGAACGTTTTACTGTCCAGGGGGACCTCAATGTTTGATGGGTGAGGAATAGGTTCACAGATCAACACCAGGCAGGTCATAGGAGGCTTTTTGTATCCACAGTGAGTTTGGTTCCCACACGTGTCATACACACGGATGTGGCCAGTGCAGTGCAGCACCTACAGGGAGTTGGATTTTAGCAAGAGACGAGGTTTGCTCTGTCAGACAACCCAATCCTATTCCCATCAGTGCACCCAGAGCCAAGTCCCACCCCTCCCCACCCCTCAAGGCCACGGTGACAAGGGATGGCTGGAGGAAAGCAGTGTCCTCCTCCTCACCCCACACAGCCCGGGATGGGTTCACAGCCCACCAACTCCTTCCTCAGCACGGGCTGAAGCAACACCAGACATTACTGCATTTCTGTGAACTCTTCTTTCTACTCACAGTAATGACAACTCTGATGAGCAACTGCCTCAGCAAAAGGTATGTCACAATTTAAATCTGAAAGTTATGGTAATAGTGGCAACCCCCATTTTAGATCTTCTGCAGAGGTGGTGACAGAGATCAAATATATTCTTCAACAGAAAGGAACTTTTGCCTTTCGTGGGGTTTTCTTTTAAGCACTCTGAAGTAGAAATAGTTCACAGAATAGTTCACAGACAGCAGCAAAGAAGCTGTTTGATCCAGAATAATCAAATTCAAATCATAAAAGAGAACTGTGAGCCATAATCCACTCGATACAGTAAAAGGTTACTTTGTCCAGAGGAGAAAATGCATTCACTGCAGAAAGTTATCAGGCTGGCCTCTTTTTGTTCCAACTGTTACAAAAGGGAGAGCCAGCAGCTTCAAAAGAATGGCATTGAAGTCCTTCAGAGAGACCTCAACAGTCACATTTTCAGTGTCAAATCAAAAGAAATCAGGGATCAGCATAAGTGGTGTCAAATATTTTTTTCCCAGAGAAGGCTTTATGCAAATATATTTAGTAATTATAATTATTTGTAAGTAAATGACTTTTAATTTAAAGTGGAAAATTCATTAAAAGTTTTGAAAAACTAATTTTAAAACATTGTTTCAGTTACCTCCATGACATAGTCAGCATTAAAATTCAGCATAATGAAGCACAACCATTAAATTATAAAGTACTTAGTGAAACTCAAGCTCGTTACATGAAGCAAAAATGTTGAAATGCAGTGTTATGACATCTGAAGAGGAACCTGCCAAACTATGCAAATATTCCTTTGCATAAGTTACCTTCCATGTAGCAGACTTTATATTCACTGTTCTTCCCCTGCTAGTCAGAGTACACTTCATTCTGAGAAAAAAGCTGCGCTCCGTGTTTTGCTCTTTGCCCTTTTTCACAGGACCTAACAAAAGCAAACAGCAAAACAGTTCTTAAAACACTTGGATCATCTTCCAAAGGTATAAAAAAAAACTTCCACAAACACTTTATAGAACTCTAAGACTAAGGGAAGACTCAAAAAATATACTACAAATATTCACACACCTAATAGCACTTTTGATAATGGCATTTTTCAGAACAAGTTTTACTGTCAAGTAGACAAAACCCTCTTAAGTTTCATAGAGTTATAGAATGGTTTGTATTGGAAGGGACCTTAAAGACCATCTTGTTTCAAGCCCACTGCCACAGGCAGGGACACCGTCCACTATCCCAGGTTGTTCTAAGCCCATCCAGCCTGGCCTGGATCCCTACCAGGGATGGGGCAGCCACAGCTTCTGTGGGCAACCTGGGCCAGAGCCTGACCCCTTCACAGCCAGGAATTCCTTCCTAAAAATCATCTAACCCTGCCCTCTGTCAGTGGGAAGCCATGTCCCCTTGTCCTGTCACTCCAGGCCCTTGTCCAACGTGCCTCTCCAGCTCTCTTGGAGCTGCTTTAGGTACAGGAAGGGACTCAAAGATCTCCCCAGAGTCTTTTCTTCACCAGGCTGAACAATCCCAGCCCTCTCTCAGCCCATCCGCACAGGAGAGGCTTTTGATGCAGCCCAGTTTCAATGTTTTAAGATCAGTATTGTATTTGTAGCCAACTCCACACTCACAGATCTCAGGAAAAAAGAGTGGGGAGAAAGAGAGACTGACTAGAAATTAATTCTATTTTTAAATTGTGACAGAGGACAAGAAAAGCTTGTGCAGAATAAGAAGCCCTGTTGAGGTGGTTTCCATTGAAATGCATGAACAACTCACTATGGGGAGGTTTAAACCAAGTACCTTTTGGGCTTGTTGCTCTTCAGGACTGCAAGTTTTTCAATTGAAAATTAACAACTCAGCTGTTTATATGCATCCAAATACTTCCACAGTGATTTACACTCTTGGAGTAAACACTGACCAAGTTTTTAAACACATTATCAACATCTTTGGGAGAAAAAAAGTCGAGAAATCCTAATACAAATCAGCATTGGTGACACTTATTTTTTAGCCTTACTTCCTATCAGCAAGCTCTAAGTTAAGCTTTTGCCTGTACAGGGGAGATCCTTGCAGATTCAATAACTAGTTACGCTACTGTGGGCAAAGAAAATGTAGCTGATGCTATCAGGAGAACTGCAAGCAGCTCACAATGTGTGCAAAGAGGAAATCAAGCACCCAGGAGAAGGAGCAGTGGAAGAGCCAGTTTGCTGAGGCTTGCTAAAGAGAAAGGACCAAATCAAGGCTGAGGGGGAGGTTTAGAACACATGACCTTACTTCTGATACAAGTTTATATAATAATTTGCTCTCATCCTCCACAGACAACAGTAGCTATGAAATTCTTCATGGTGGCTTGCACTGTAGCTACTGGATTGACAAAATGGAACAATGTTAAAGCTCCTATGCTACCTTGTTTATTGCTTCTAGAAGAGGAAAAGACTAAAGGGCTCAAGCACATTTTATGCTACTTTAAAACATCCTCGATAATAGAGGAAGTGGGGGAGAAACTAAAGCAGAGTTCACAGAAGCAGCAAAAATTTATTTAATTCAATGTTTTAAGAGTTAAACCAATCTAGAAATTGATAGTTGAAGATCACACAATGTAAGTGTTACCAAGTCCTGATGCTTGAGGCTCTGCTTTGAGAAGCAGCTGTAAAAGATGGAGCAACTTGCAAGTCTGAATCTGCACTGGCCATTATTTTTTAAAATGGCCAGCTTTGAAAGTTTAAAAAGCAGCTTCATAAAATGAGAATGCAGTTCTGTTTCTGCCAATCACATTTAAATTCACTTGCACTTCTACAGTCCCTAAGGGGAATATTTAATACTCAATTCAAAACCAAAATAATTCCACTGATGTAAGAGCTGCAGTAGAACGCAACCTGGGAATACTAACAAATATAAAAATATACTATTATTACTGTAATTTAGACTTCTGTCTGCCAACATCATTTGCAAAACAGCTTTTGTAGTAATGCTTTCCAGACATCTGATTCCAGTCTGGCCAATTTAGACATGCTTGAGATGGTTTGCACAAAACTCAGTGATATGACATTTTTAATAAGCTTTTGCAACAAAACCAAGTTTCTTTCACTGCTTTAGGGAAGTTGTTCCCCCAGCCCCAAGATGCATTACTGTAATCCAAAGGAGAAGGCAGGGGAGAAATCTAATCTAGCCTCAGAAACATAGTTCAATTCTAAGGGCGGACAAGTTTACAAAATGGTTACAAAATCAAAGTCAGGCCCCTAAGGCTACAGTATCTTATCAGGTCCTTTCCACTGAATTAAACAGGATGACAACATAAGACTCACATAAGATTTACAGCGCTACAGGAAAGCAGAGGTCGGGTTTATTAATTTATCACTATCTGGATTCAGAGTCCATATAACCCTCATTTGATGAAAGGGAAAGTAGAGAGGTCAGATTTTAGGCTCCTAACTACTGAGTAAAGCAGTAGTTGTTTGGACGCATTGCAGGCTGCCAAGTCTTTATAGCCTTTATCAAATCTTTAGAAGACATAAAAGCAATAATTCTTGGGCAATTGTTAAATTTCAAAGCATACAGAACATGTAAACACGGTGTTCTGCTCCCCCAGATAGAGAAAAGGAGACTCAGAAATCTGTGAAAGGATACCAATTTCATGCACCAATTAAAAGGTGCAGAGAAACATCAACCCCAAAGCCTTTTTTGGGGCTGTTCAAGTATTCCCAGATTAGTTTCCTGGTGTCCTAAAATTTAAATACAGTATCTTTTGTCTTAGGCATACCACCCCAGCTTTCTGGAAGAAAGCATTTGTTCTCAGTTGTCCTGGAAAGGCAAGCCCAGACCAAAACAAAAGCACCAACTGAGCTTCTCCATGTCCCTCTATAGCAATTGCTTAAAATCATACTCATTCAACCTAACTCTAATTTTATTCCTGTAGGCACTTATTCTTTCAACCCTCAAGAACTCCATTTTAGTCATTAATTTTGTTAGATTAAAGAGTACTAATGAAGTTTCATTTCTCCTATAATTAGGATATAGCCAAAGCATTTTGGTTATTCCTGTTGTAAGTATCTCTCAACAAGGTTTAATTTGAGATTTAAGAAATAAAAACTTACTAGCTTTTTAACTCAACACCATTTTCTGGCAGATATCCAAATGGATTAATACCAACAGAAATTATTCATAAGTAAATTAAATTGATTGTTATTTTCTTTCTTCTCACCATTTCTGTGTGTAAGCATTTCTCTCAGCTCCTCATGGTCACATGGATGAGTGAAATCAAATACACTGTGCCCCGTCAACTCAAACTGCAAAAGTTAAGAGGTATATGGGTGTTTAACTTCACACACACAAAAATGGAGCAGCATTTACAGATTTGAAACAGTCTTAGGAAATGTCAGTATTTCACCTGAGTGAGCCCCATACACTTGTTCACATTTTCAGACATGTAAATCATGTCCCCATCTTCAGACAGAACCATGACAAAGCCATCCAGAGCTTTCAAGTAGAAACAGTTCAGTTCCTTCTCCATTTTGGCTTCTGTCTCCAGCTCACCTGCAAGCAGACACACATTTTTATTTAAGCAACCACCAGCCATTCTTCACTTACTATCAGGAATGACTTCTGGCACCAGTCTGCCAGAAGTCAATCTTGCAGGACCATTCAAAACCAGTATAATTCATTTAGATAAATGATCTGTTTTTCAAGCTCTAGCAATGGTATCACAAATCACAGAAAATCAGAATGAGGTTAACCCTCTGTGCTGTTATGTATTACCAATAAACCTTCCACCTTAAGGAAAAGGTCTGTGGGGCAGGAATTTTACCATTTATCTCAAAAACGCATTACAAACTTCTCTCAGGGCTTTCTGAGAGAGATTTCAGAGTCTGGCTACCAAAGTTACTCCTCCATGCAGTAAAGGTAGACATGCATGAGCACAAATAAGCAGTACAGCACCCATGACATGCTATACAGCTACTGGTTCACAACCTCCCTCAGACACTCCCTCCTGGAACTGCATGTGCAGGGGTAGCTGCAGAGACAACATATCCTCAGCTAACCTCACCTCCAGTGGAGTGCGTTACAAAAACACAATTTACAAAATTATTCCTTGCAGTTTATATTAAGGGGACACAGCTATATTTAGCTCAGTCGAGAGCAACTGACTGAGCTAACCAATTGCCTACAGTCAAGAAAGCACAGCTGGAACCAACAAATTTAGCGAAAAAAGAGGCTTAAATGAAGGAAACTAACTTTGGGAGAACAGTCAAATGAGATTGAAAAGGGCACTACAGCTGTGATGAGGCAACCAGGATCATCAGAATAGAAAGGGAAAAAATAAAGTCCATTGAACAGTGCATTTTTCCTGTGCCATTGCCAGCAGCCAACTTCTACTGTAAGGTCTCCCACCTTCCCAGAGAAAGGACACAACTATTAAAGGTTCTACAAATAGCTTCCTCCTCAATATCCCTCCCAGATGGTGCCACGTTGTTCCCTTACCAGCATCCAGCAGCTTCCTCATGCGCAGGTAGCTGATGGTCAGCCTCATGATGGATGCCTTGTCCAGGTGTGCACTCACAGTGTGGGGCAGGGGCAGCTGGTGAGCCAACTCATAGAACACCTCCGACTCCTTGCTCCTCCTGCACCGCGCTGCATCTCTTGACTTCTCTTTCCTGCGCTCAGAGCTAATCCTAGAGAAACAAAGTTTTGGGTTAATACTGGAGACAGAGCTCTCTGTGAAAAGTATGTTTGAAACTAAGTTACCGACAGACAAATTAACCAGTTGCCAAGTTAAATAGTTTAAAAGACCAATTGTAATTCTTTGTATCAGCTTCTGCCCCTGTTGAGCTCCGCCGGAACTAAATTGATACCCACGATGAGTTCTTCAAACACTTTGGTACTCAGAACCGTTCCTATTTATCTTGTAGCTTGAGTGCCACCTCTCCAGCCTCCAAATCCTGACCCCTCAAGTCCATTCAACAAACTACAGAGTTATTTCCAGCTTGATGCTCCAGCACCATGTATTAAGTACGCTCTCCAAGCTCTTCCTTTTTTACCATCCTCACAAAGCCTACCTAACAGGTCAGATAAGCAGGGGTACTGATTTAACGAGATATCTTGCTTTTCAAGCATTCCAGAAAGTCCCTTTCCCAAAACCATTCTATGATGATTCTGTGATTCACTCTTTCTCCAGAAAAAGCCCCTTCCATAATCTTCCCTATAAGGGAAAACAATACCTCATTCTCCTTCCATTGCCTCTGCAGACCTGATTCCTCCAGAATACAAGGTAAAGAACACCTCATTGAGAGAAAGCACTCAAAAAATTAAGACTGTCAGTCAGTAACAGGGAGAATTCCCACTTTTCCTAACACCCACACCAGGTCACGTTTGCCTCATGCATCTGATCAGATGAGTTTTAAACTACACATTTTGACATAGGAGCTCTAAATTTTTTACACATGCAAACAAGAACTGCCCAGTTTTCTTTTTATACATTTACATTTTATGAAGGCACCCTGTCTTTGTTTTGCACACACCTGAGATTCAAAAGGCAGCTGCAGTTTGGAAATTACTTTTTTAAGACTTCACTAGGACTAAAAGCCATCTACTACCACTGCCAAATTAATGTTGCTAAGTCTGTGGATCTGTGCAAAAGTGCTTTTTAGTTAGCACACATCTTGTGAGAGGTACAACAAATTACAGAGCAAAGCAATTCATGGGCTAATGTTCCCTGGGACATAATGAGACAGATGCAAAGAATGACAGAATGGTTTGGGTTGGAAAGGACCTTCAAGGTCATGCAGTTCCAACCCCCTGCCATGGGCAGGGACACCTCCCACAAGACCAGGTTGCTCCAATCCAGTCTGGCCTTGGACACTTCCAGGGATGGGGCAGCCACAGCTTCTCTAGGCAACCTGTGCCAGGGCCTCACCACCCTCTGAGTAAAGAGGTTCTTCCCAATATCTAATCTGAATCTCCCCTCTTCAGTGTTAGCAAATACATACCCAAAAACCATGTTTTTAGTCCTTTACCTGCCATGCTACCCACAGTGGCCAAAAACCTGCTTAGTTTGTGCAGAAACATGCATGTGACAATACTGTTACAACTGATGATGGAAGCATGAATGCCTTGAAACATGGAAGAAATCTAATAATCCAAGGTAAAAAACAGAATAAACTATCAGAATCACTTCCAAAATTACCTTCATTTTTACCAACTTGATCAAACTGTATGGCATTCCCACCCATTCCCAACTCCACCATCCTTTCCTCCACTCCCGCCATTGCCAGAAGAGAAAAACTGTTTCTGTGCAATGAGAAACATTAATAGATACATAGTAAAAATAGAGGTCTTTGGAAAACTAACTTAGGGGAATTATAGTTGTAACAAACCCTGGACTTACAATAGTCCCATTGATTCATGTGAATATAAGCTCATGTCACTCAGAAAGACAGCCTAAAATATCTGACAGTATTTCCCCATCTTACAGATTTCTTCACATTGAATTTCCCTGTGACAACAGATGTTCCTGTTGTAGTGATGGATATCTTGGTCTGTGAAGCTTGAGGCTCCTGACATACAGGTATATCTGGAAACAGCCATTACGAAAAGTCTGACCTTTAACAATACTGCAAAAATATTTTAGCTATTTAACCTGACTGATTAAACGTTTCTTACTGAAGACACGCCTCAAGTACCTTTTCTCTTGGTGGAAAACGAAGGGTGGAGGTGAATAAACATGTGGATTCTCTTTGTCCTCTTTCTGAGCCCACAGATTTCACTTGAACTCTATTTTGTCAAAGGTATTTCAAGGTAACTGTCGTGGTTTTAACCCCAGCCCACAGCTAAGTACCACAAAGCTGTTTGCTCACTACCTCTCCCACCCTGGTGGGATGGGGAGGAAAACTGCAGTGAAGGTAAAACCCAGGGGTCAATTTAACAACAGTTTAATAATTGAAACAATTGAAACAACAGTTTAATAATTGCAATGACAAGGGAGACAACAAAAAGAGAACAAGACCCAAGACAGGCAAGTGATGCGCAATGCAATTGCTCACCACCCTCTGACTGATGCCCAGCCCGTCCCAGAGCAGGGAATGGCACCTCCCAGGCACCTCCCCGAGTTTACACACTGGACATGATGTTCTGTGGTTTGGAATAGCCCTTTGGTCAGTTCAGGTCAGCTGTCCTGGCTGTGTCCCCTCCTGGCTCTTGTGCATCTCCTCACTGGCAGAGCATGGGACACTGAGGAGTCCTTAACTCAGGGGAAGCACTGCTCAACAACAACTAAAACATCAGTGTGCTCTCAGCATTATGCTCCAAAATACAGCCCTGCACTGGCTACCAGGAAGAAAATTAACTCTATCCCAGCTGAAACCATAACAGCAACACAAGCAATTCTGCTGCCTTAGAAAGATTCACCTTTATACCCTTGATTTTTGTTAGCTACTCATTCAAGATCTCTTCACCTGCAGAAAGTTCATCCTACAACAAAAACTCAAAGAGAGAATTCCTGGAAGTAACTGGTTTCCACCCACAAAGATTCTTGCAGTTTTATCACAGCTTCCCTTTCAACTGCAGACACTTTTAAGTTAAACCCCCCTGCCTTGGCAATCAAGCTGAGCACTTGAATTCCACAGGTTTGTCAGGCTTGTGTGAATCACACAGGGCATGTAGAGAAGGACAGATGAAAATAGACACTAACCTCACAAGTTGGAATTTCAGCCCTTGTATTTGCTTTCTGACAGCCTAATGTTCTTGAAAATATTTTGTGTAGTTTCCAGATTTTTGCCAGGTTTTAGCACCCTTGGCAGCAGCCTTCAGAAGAAACAGTCAAAACTTCTCCCAACCACTGAATTATTGATTACTGACTGAAAAACTGCTCAAATCCAGCCCAAAGTGCTTTCTGTTAAAAATTAATCCCTGAGTAAGATCATAAAATGCTGCTAGCTGGAACTGATGGGCAAAACCCAAGGAAAAGGGGAAGTTGAAACCAACCAGTGCTGCCTGAGTGGCAGCATCTCCTCTCCCTTTTACTATGTGTTTCCTTTCTAGAAAGGCTACTACTATAGATAGATGTTTAAACTGTACAGCACAACAGTTTGCTATTTTTAGCTGCTATTTAAACCTAAGCTGTAACCAATCTGAGTAAAACCCAGCCATTTAAATAGGAAGATTAACTACCAGCTTCAAAGAGTGTTTCTTTAATGGATCAAATTAATAGGGAAAAGGTCTTTCACAAATGAGGTTTAATTACCAAGTGAAGTCATTGTTGCCTCAACATTGAAATGCCACCAAATTAAAAAAAAAAAAAGAAAATTCTTTACTATTGCAACCACTTTAAGCTTTGTTACAATTGCATAAAGTAAATACAAAAACACACACATCAGCATGTGTAGCTGCTCACAATTTTCTGTGTAGTCAATTAAATGACACTGAACTCCTGTAAAGAAAATATATTTCCAAAGTGAGCACTCTCTCAACTTGGGGGGAAAAAATGAAGCTTGAGGAAGGCGATTTTAAAAAGGGAGATATGAACTGCCACAAAATCAGTTTAAATAAATCGTATCACTTCTCTTATCAGTTCTTTCAGATCTGCCCCTGTGTAAAACTCATGATCTTCACAACAGAAATACTATTCTGCAGAAATGGAACCAAGCTCCATTTAAAACAAATCCCAAATTTCAGAGCTGTATTGCACCCTTCTGCTGTCAGTCTGGCATGAAACAAAAACACCTCAAGAGTCTGAAGAAAACCTCAGCTGCAGAGTGGATTATACATGCAATGAAAATATCAGAAATGCCGAGTGGATTATACATGCAATGAAAATATCAGAAATGCTGGTGCTGGGCAGGAAATTGCATGCATTTGCAGGTCTGATTTTTCCTGCACAATTTCAGTGCCAGACATTCATTTCCATTTTGTATTTCTGCCATCAGAATACAGAAGCAGAGAATCCTAAGCATGTTATCCATCACAGCTCACTGAAAGCACTGTTTCACTGGCTCCTTTAAACCCAATGCCACTTTTCATATATATAAAGAGATGTTTACATGCAATAGCTGAATAAAATCTGAGTTCCAGAGGATACTTGAGTTAGACCCAGAGCAAAAGGATATTTCACGACCAGGACTCACTGCAGCTGAACCAAGAGCTGGCTTGTTCCTACTTATTTACTAATGGCAAATAGACAAAAAAAACCCTGGAAAACTCCACCAATAACTGGTAAATTTTGGTTGAAAATAATTAGATTAAAAATGGTCACAGACAGGACTTAAAATGTGTAGCAGTCAATTTTCTCTCATTAACTTTCAAAATCACCACCCAGTGTGAAAACTTTTAATATTGTGTGTATAATATTAGATTAACATAAAAAAAAAAAAAAAAAATCAAGAGGTTTCCTTTATGTCACTTTGCTATGGTTACAGATTTTCTAGACTTTCTCCCCTTCTAACTTATTGTTTCTCTAACCAGGTACATACATTTTGCCCTATACATATTTTCCATTTCATGTAAAATAACTACTGTGCATGATTAATTAACCCAGGCTCATCCTTCTTGATACCAGTTTTGAGAACATTCTAAGATATAAACATCTTCTGATAGCAATTCACATTTTTCTCTTTAGATTTACTTTCTATTATCAAGTGGCTTTGTATTTATCACATTATTTGTTCCCAAAGTTTCATAGAAATATATCATGTAGGAAACAAGTAATCCACATTAATAACGTGCCTCATATCTGGTAACATCTCCTTCTTGAGATTTAACTAGTTCTCAGTTCTGCCATTAATTGTCATCATTTGCTAGTAAAAGACTCATAATATTTCCACGTTAGCAACAACCTCTCCTCTCAGACCATAAAACTAGTCTGGGAAACACCTAGCATAGATATGGAGTCACAAAAACTATATCCATGATAACATAGTTTCATTTTTTCTTCATTACAGCAAAAAAAGATGCAAGTATTACAACACAGTAATATAATAAGAGAATATGATATTACTATGGTATTGGAACTTTGGAAAGTAGACCTGCAAGTGGTCTCATGTTTAACTTTTAGGGCTGAATTCATTCCTGCAGTTAGTACAAAACTTGGTCACCTTTTCAGGCTCAACCTAAGCCAGGTATTTCTGGCAGCACAGCTGAACAGGACAGAGGGGCAGCTCCTGATTTGCAGCCATACCCTGCAGAACACCCAGAATAACCAGCTGTGTCCACGTGGAGTGTGAAGGGCTCAGCCCTGGCCATGTCCCACCAACCACTCTCACCTACAGCCAAAGAGTGTTAAAACAGAGCTCTACTCTCCTGATTGTGCTGAATACACAATCACTAGGGTTTTTCCCACCGTAAGATTTGTGTTTTGTCCAGAGCTGCTAGCCATGATACTTGCTAAATTATTCCTCCATGCAAAGAAGGCCCAAGCAAGCCCAGCACCTAGCACAGAGAAACTAAAATGGTGGAACTGCTCTACAGACAACTTCATACAAACACCTGGTTTATAATGAAAGAGAACACCACTCAAATCCAGTTATTCAGACATATAGGGAGCTAGGGAGCTAAGAAGCTGATCAACTTCAATGAGGGGGGACAGAGCTGCAGTGTTAGCACTATCTATCAAGTCTTGAGACAGACCCACACGGACATCGCCCAGAGTCTCAGCAGCCCCGAGAGCCCCATTCCCTCCCAGCCCTGCAGTGACGCACTTGCCTGGCCTGACCAGCAGCCCAGACTGTTCATCCCTCAGCAGGCAAACTTTTTCCAAATTGGCTGGGAGGGGTGCTCCTTCCTCCTGTGGCAGCTCTACAGAATTAGTGCAGTCTCTCAGCTGCCAGTTCTCCATGAGCTCGGGGTTACAGCTTTGAGCCACCTTGCTTTGACGTGATTTCCTTTTAAATTATTATTGCTTTATGGCCAATTTTATTTACTAGTTCTTCTTACGTTATAGTCTGGGTAGAGAGTTCTTGTAAGGAAACAGAAAACCCCACACCCAAACCTCGTGTATAATCAGAAGCATGTGATTACACAGAAGAAAGTCTTGCTCTTCATGAATTAATGAACATCACAGCCCACTAATCCAACTCAGGAAAAGAACTCAGAAATTCCTTACATACAGTATGAATGATTTAAAAGAAATTTAACTGCAGAAACCAACATAATATCCAAGCAGAGACAACACCACTGCACGTAAACCATTAACATAAATTCCTTCGTACATTTCTGTCCAACGCAGCAATTTTGACCATTTTCTTTACACGAGGGTAGAGTTACAGGCATTTCCCATAGCTTGACTACCACCAAAACAGACCCCTAACTGATAAAACTCTAACAAATCAGGAGAGCAAGCAGGCAGGTCAGCCTGGATTAGCTACAGCAGCACAAACGCTCCGAAAGCCACTGCCGTTTGCAAAATGAGAGTGGGGAGAGACAGCGAGAGGAGACTCCACTGGGCTGCACATCAGCTCACCTAGAGAAGTTATATTATGGAGACCACAAAGTCCATACAAACAGCCATCCTACAGAAAAATTACAGCACACGCGAGCCGGCAGAGCCTTAAAGGCCTGAAGGCAGCACAGGACCACGCTGACAAGATAATCCATCATTTGGATTTGGCCTCGAATTGACCTGAAACCCCAACTACCTCCCCACATAGAAAGTGTGAGTAAGAAGGAAAAAGCTTAAACATTGTAACTTCTAATTTAGATCATGGTGAAATGATTCTGTCGTGTCTTACTATACAATATAACCCACTCATAATGTAACCTTTTGCACCATGATTTACTGTTTTTAAATAACCACATGGCACACAGTGGCGGTTTGTAAGAAAACATTTTTTATTTGGCTGTGTTATTTAGCTTTTTCCTTCAATATATTTTTTTCCCCCAATTAGTTGTGCTCTACCCTTCAGGATGAAAGATACATGGTAGTTAAATTGTGTTTATTATTACAGAAAAATCAGAGCTATTTTAAAGAGATATCTGAACATGGGCTTGACAGAATTAGACACTAAGTGCTCTGCTCCCTTCAGCCTTCTTGCTTTTGCTTCTACCAAGCTCACAAAAAATGATGCAAAACATATCCCCAAGATATCTGTCAGGCTCTCAGTTAACAATGTTTTAGCTAAGAACTGGTCTGTCTTCAGACAGATGCAGACTCTTGATAAAGTAACTAATGTTAGTCTAAATCATGGTATTAAAATATATCTTCTCTTTTGTTCACTGCATTAGGTTTTCTAGACTGGAGGGCTGGACATTTTCCCTCACTGCTTCCACCCAAGTTTTTATCCCTTCACCTCAAACCCCTCAATTGCTTTCAGTTAACAGGGTATTTTGTAGTCAAAGATTTTAAGAATGGGGGGGGGGGGGGGGGGGCGGGGGGGGAACGACACAAAACAAAACAACAAAACCAAAAAAAAAAAACCACACAAAAAACCAAGCAAAAAAGTAAGAGATATCAATTTTTATTATTCTGTATAAAGAACAAACAGACCCACTAAGCAGTCAAGAGAAACATTTACAACACTAGCTAGGACAAAAAGCCTGCAGCAATGTCAGCTCAGCATCCAGTAGACTCAACAGGGTGCAAGGAAAAAGTCCTTTCTGAAGGTCTGAGCACCAAAATTCCCATCCCCAGCTAAATCATTCCTTTCTTTAGTTTAGCTAGTGGAAGCTGCAGCCTTTGTATTTTATGTGGATTACTTTTTGTCTTCCTCAGAGCATATTCTCATGTCTTCCAACAGAGGAGAGCAGGGAGCAAACATAAGGAGCTAAGCCCCTAGTAACTCCCTTTCTAGCATAGCAGTCCATTTACTATTCTCATTTGTGAGCAAAAACTGGAGCCTTGGCCTGAAATCCTTTTGCTTCTTGAAATACACATATTTTCATAAAGTGACATCAGTCTAGTTTTGGTTTAGGATTGACAATAAAATAACTCATTCTGGTAAACAAAACAGGTCATCTTTTTCAGGTAACACTTCAAGGATTATTACAAATTGAGTCAAAAAGGTTATTAAGTAACTTGCTTGGTAAAACCTCCCAGTGTTGTAATTATAATCGGTGCTGCTGATTCAGTATCCTCAATTCTTCAGGCTCTACTGAAGTTCAAGCTCTATTTTAATGCAGTGAGTTGAAAAATTTGTTGTAACATTTCTCAAAATGCTTAAGGAGCGTTCATTCACACCAAATTAAACAGAAGCTGCACAGTATCTCTGCTAATGCACACACAGAGTTTGTTATGCTTTGGTGTCTTTAAGGAACGACTAATCTGGAAGCACCAGTTCTCCTCCAATGCCAGCAAAGCCATTTTGAATGTTGTGGTACTAAAATATCTCAAGGTTTAAAAAGGCTACATTTCTGTACAAGTCCCAGAGTTATCAGACTTCAACAGGAAGAAAGGACAGATTATGCACATGATGAAGCTCCTCTTTATCAATGCACTTTCTCTGAGATCTCAAACCCAACCCCCAGGCTGGTATGAACAGGCGTAGCTTCAGCTGAGGCTGTGGCTCCACATCAAAGAACCCTGAGGTGTTCGTCACCTACGTAAACTGCATTCAAAAAATACATATGCTGGCATGCATTCACTTGATTCCATGTTCCTAATGATTTCAGAATGTAATTTTCATAGAGATTTTTATTCCAAGCTAAATAGCAGAGATCTCAGTAGAGGAAAACCTCAATAGGCTTCATATCCAATGGTAATTTGGAAACCTGTATCTTCCTTGAATTTTCAGTCATTAGTTAAAGTACAAAGGCTGAGCTTCTCTCCTGGGCCATTTCAGTAATCCCCAGTGTCATAAAACCTCCCTGTGTCTCTCATTTCAGAGCAGTACTCAGTGGAAAACTCAGATTCTCCTGCATTCTCTTCCACCCAATTTAGTACAAAGGAAGTTTCTCAGGAGAGGCTCAAAATGCTCAAACTTTCTCGAATTCAAAAGGGAAAGGGCTGTTATAACATGAAAAGATGATTAAGGTCCAAGTTCTTTCTATGCATTACCTAGGTGGTTTTTCTGAGGCATGTAAACACCTGCCCATATAACTGTGTATGTGAAGATAAAAGGTGCAGCTGAGCTGATGATTTGTAATCTGGAACATTCCTTCCTTTTGGACACCAGCTTGCTAGGAACAGGTATGGGTTACTGTGCCTTCTTGTAAGGCTCTTGATAAATTTGTTTTTGTTTTGAATCTGTTTGTTTTTTAAAGAACATCTTGTAATTGGATCAGTATTTGCATCTCCTTGGAAGAGCAGTATCATCAGGAAAAGCTTGATGCTCTTGTATACTGTGGGACTTCCCTCCTGGGTTTGCTTAGCAATGCACTCTCTACAACCATGTAAAAATTATTTTGTTGGCATACCCTAACACCAAGCTCTTCAGGAACAAATTGAGTTAATACTGCCAGATTCTCTTCTGTAGTACAAAAAAAGGATACTCAAAAATCAGCAGCTTCTGTCAGTCAATGTCACCTTTAATATCAAAAATCTCATGCAAGCCTGCTTGAAGTCCAGCATTTGAACAGAAATTGGTGCAATATTACTACTGAGCAACAAGAACACACTTAAGAATTCAATCCACTGTGTTCCATAGGCTCAGCAAGAGTCCTCCAGGCTTCCAGGCTGGAAGCACACCACAGGGAACAGGCACAATCACAAGAGTTTTGGGCTTACACTCTAACGCTGCTGACATTTGACAGTGTTATTAATATTTATTGACTAATTTTTTTTTCCACTTCACCATCAGCAATCAGAGTCTTGGAACCAGCCACATAAACTCCAAGCATTACAGTTCAAGGATAGGGAGGAACAAAGGTCTATGGTTGCTTTCACAATGTGCAGAGGAGGAAGTGAGCACCTGTGGGTGAATTCATGTGTTCCACTGCTGACTGAGGTCCACACGTGACAGCAGCATGGTCTCTTCTCGTGGCAGTACCTGGCACTGCTTCTCAGCTCCTCAAGGCTTACAAAGGACATGCCACCCTAGTCTAACCTAAGTAAGCACTTGATGGGCATTTCTGATAAGAGAGAAACCAACCAGAAGATGGGGAAGGCAATTAAATGAGAGAATAAAATGGATTATCCACTTCACACCTTCACCTTTAAACCAACAGTTGACTTCACTGCCACACTTAAGCTGCTGATAACAGTATGCAGCTACATTTGTTTCCCCCACACCTTCCAAAAATGGTCCAGGATGTGCCTCCAGACGCCAGAAAGTTAAAACATTTCTATAGAAGGCTGAGGTGCAAAAAAAGCTTGAAAGTACTTGAAATAAAAACCTTTTAGTGTCGCATCACCCTGTTACAGACCCCCTGACAACCTGGACCATCTGATCCCAGCTGCACTGGCCCTCTTGGCCAAGCATGGACTGGTTGTTAGTATTTCAAGCACTCCAACCAAGAGACCCAGACTGCAGACTGGAGACACTGTGTTTTAAAGGGCACAGCAAGCATGACTGTAAACAAAAACCAGAAAACCCTCCTGCTGCTTTCATCAGCGTACTGCCAAATTATCAGACCTTCACTGATAAAGGGGAACCAAAGCATCAGCAGAGCTAAATTACGGAAAATTTCTGCAGCAGGCAAATCCTCCACAGCTACTCTAACCCTGATTTTCAGTGCCTTGATGCTGATGAGGATGGGCAGTAGCACTATGCTGTCCCCTTCATCTTTAATGGGCATGGGAAAACAATTTCTTGTCACTTTTACTGAAGGAATTCAAGAAACTCTTTCATATTTGAGGCAGTGCAGACAACACAGGTAAGCCCTATGGCACAGCAAACAATCCAGAAAAATCCAGAAAGCAGTAATACCACCGTTCTGTGAGCCAGAAACCACTCAGCCTTCCCCATACCTGCGGGAAGACTCTACAGGAGATTTACTGAAAGATTCCTCCTCTTCTTACAGTTCAGAGAGTGTCACAGTATACAAAAGGGTTTTGTATTCACTTTCGACTCTAGCAATGGTGGCTCAGTTCCACCAGCGCTGAAAGAAATTAACAGACAAAAGCAATGGCACATCCAATCCTAACGACCTCACACAGGTTTAAGAAAAAACAGGGGTAGCCACTGCCCTCAGAGCCATCGGCACAGGATACAGGCTTCGCAAACAGATTCTAGAGCTGGACTTCAGCGGCAAATATCCAGCAATAAACTCCCCAGCCTTTCAAATCATTCCCCTTAGGCACTAACAATTAAGTTTCAAGGCCCAGCTCTTAAGAAACTGATAAGATGAAACTCACAAGGCACTTGTGTCAGGATGGTAAATTTCACTGGTAAATTTCATACCCTCTAGGACCCAGAATGAGCACTCCAGAAACCACTTCTCATTTATATTTAGCACCAATAGCATTAAAAATATGTATTTTATGCTGTAAGGACTTACAACACACTAGAAAAAAATTAATCTGGGCTACCCACCAGCTGTAAGCCACTACCAATATAACAACTAACCCATAACCCTAAATGGCTCATTTATTTAAAAAGGTACCAGAAGTCCTCTGTTAACAGTGAAGTGTCACAGCACAGACCGGAGGAAAAACTTTTCATTGCATCAGCCATCTGCACACTGGAGTTTGTTAAAAGAATATTGAGGAAAATCTCATACTTCTCAACAAAAGCCTTCAATTTGGATCAAATGAGAGTCGATGAGCAAACAAAGCTCACAACACCTCTGGTTCACCCACTCCATCCACTGAAACTCACTACTTGTACCACCTGGGGAAAAACCCAGGAGCACATCAAAGTGATACTACTGAAGAATGGCTAAAACCCAAATAACTCAGTATCTAATCAAGGTGGTGATACTTGATTTTTTAGGGAGTCTTGACCCCTGTACATACATGAAAAGCTTGGAACTACATCAAAAATGGGATTCAACAGGCCAGTATAAAAATCCACACCTCCAGATACTGTTATGACTAAATTTCACTTATGTAAGTCTGAGACACAAACTTGGTCAAATTCCATATTTTTGGAATCTCACAGCACATAATTAAGTAAACAACAAGCTTTACATTAACTATCAAGAGATAAACACTATCCACACACAAGCAGAGGGAGAGGCAAGGAATAAAAGGATCTTAACCCATACCAAAACTGAGGTGTACTGTATATACAATTAGCCAGAGTTTTATCATCAAGGTGATAAAGAACAGGACCTAAAGGACTTCTCCCTTCAAGGTATTCTGAACATGGACACAATCAAACATAAACCCTTCTAAAATAACCCAGGTTTTTGATAAATGCTTGAGATTTCCATGAAGTTCTCTGCTGAGCTCATATCCTTCCTTTTTTACTTAGCCTTCTTCGCTCAACTGTACATCCACAGCCCTCAGGATGAATGCACCACAGACACAGCTTTATGTTTTCCATTAAAACCCTACAACAGGAGCAATCTGAATATTCCTTTATAAGAAACATTCCCAACTTTGAACTCTGTCTGCAGGAAACAGAAAACAACAAATTCTCTTTCTTAAGCCCTGCCTTTAGGAAGGAAGGATAAGCCTTGCATACGGATTCTTGCATTTTGAAGAAAGCAGATTACATCCAGGATAAGGAAATTGCAAAGAAAGAAAAAGTCCTCCAGTGGGGCAGAATGGTAAGCAAAAAATAACAAATGCTCAAGGACAAAAGAAAAAAAAAAAAAAAAAGAAACAAAAAAATAATGAACAAAAAAAAGAAGTTAAAAAAAAAGGTACCAGAAAACAACTTAAGTCTTAAACCCCCTTCCTAGCCCTGCCACTAAATTAGGGCAGCAGAGCAAAGCACCAATTAATCATTTTGGTTGCAACATTTTCTCCCAGGCTTCTCAAGAGCCACCAGCTTGAAGCAGAGAACCTAAAGGCTCAGTGCCACGCCAGGTGTCCCCCTGTTGGGATTTCACTGACCGAGAGGCGCTTCTCCCCCATCCCAGCCCGGGGAAGGCTCCAAAGGTGCTGGCAGCCGGTGCTGTCCCGGCGCTCCGATCCCGGAGCTGCCGATCCCTCCTCCCAGCTCAGCACAAAGCTCACCATCCATTTTACAAGCCGGCCAGGCTCCTTTCCTGCACAACTTAACACGCTGTAACACTTACTGCGCTTAACCTGCTCAGATGACCCTTAGATACAAGGGCAGGGAAAACCCATCTCGAATAATAAAAACCGAGAAAAGGTATCGATATCCATATAAACAAACCTTCTGCAGATGGCGATTACGGCAATTAATCCCCCCACAAAGCCCCACCGCCGGGATCTGCTCACCCGAGCCCCCCGGCTCCTTAAACTTCACCGCCTAACAAAGGCTTTTAAGGCTTTTATTCCCCCCCCCTTCCCCTAATTTGCGCTATCAATCCTCGGTGAATTATTCATACTCCTCAACTCACATTGTCCACCCGCCACCCCCTTTACACCTCCCCAGAGCGGCTTTTGGGGATTTTTTTAAGCTCAGTATCTCCGGATTGCGAGCCGGCCCTTCTCCGCACAAAGCCGGGGCACAGCGGGCTCGCAGCGCGATCAATCGCTGCCCGCTCCTTTCCAGGCGCGGAGCACCCCGGGCCGCTCCCCGGCACCGCGGCCGACACCGAGCGCTTCCCCCGGCCCGCCGCCAGCCCCGAGCCCCGGCCCGCTCCCCCCGCCGACAAAATGGCGACGTGGACGGCGGGGACGAGGAGGAGGAGGAGGAGGAGAAGGAGGAATGGAAGAGCGGAGCGCTCCGCGGGCCGGCGGAGCGCAGGGAGGGCGGCGGGGAAGACGACGGGGAGGGGGCGGCGGTAACAAAGCGGGGGCCGGCAGCCGCGAGCGGGGGGGAGGCGGGGGGCGGGCGGCGCGGCATCGGTACCTCTTCTTGTCGGTGACGCCGCCGGGGCTGTCCATGGCGGCGGGATGGCTTCTCCTCCCGCCGGCTCCCTGGATGCGAGGCGGCCGCGGCTCCAATGGCCGCCGCGGGGCGCGGGGAGATGGCGGCGCTGGCCGGGAAGGGGCCGGGTCTGGGGCCGCGCGGGCTCAAAGCATCGGGGCACGGGCTGCGGGGAGGTGCGGGCGCGGCAGCAGCGGCGGCGGCGGGGGGGGGGCGGCGCGGAGCCCGCGCTGCGCCAGTGAGGAGCGGCGGCGCGGCCCAGCCCCTGCGCGCGGGGTCAGCTGAGCGCTCAGCTGGGTGGGGGCCGGCGCCTCACGTGCGGCGCTGTGTGCGGGGCGGGGCGGGCCCGGCCGGCCCCTCACCGGCTCCTCACCGGCTCGCTCAGGTCCGCTCAGCCCCACATCGGCCCTGCTCAGCCTCACTTAGCCCCACACCAGCTCGCTCAGCCCCACTTAGCCCCTCACCGGCCCGCTCAGCCCCACTTAGCCCCACACCGGCTCGCTCAGCCCCACTTAGCTCCACACCGGCTCCACTCGGTCCCGCATGGTCCCACATCTGCCCCGCTCAGCCTCACACTGGCCTCAGTCAGCCCCCTCACCGGCCCCGCTCGTCCCCACTTAGCCACTCATTCGGCCCCACACCGGCCTCACTTGGCCCCACTTAGCCCCTCACCGGCCCCGCTCAGCCCCACACCGGCCCCACTCGGCCTTTCACCGGCCCCCCTCAGCTCCACACCGGCCTCACACCGGCTCCACTCGGCCTCACACTGTCCCCAGTCAGCCCCACATCGGCCCCATATCGGCCTCACAGCGGCCCCATTCAGCCCCACACCTGCCCCACTCAGCCCCACACCTGCCCCACTCAGCCCCACACCGGCCCCACACCAGCCCCACTCGGGTCCACACCGGTCTCACACCGGCCCCTCAGTGCCCGCGGGGGAGCCGAGCACGGCCCGTGCGGATCCTGAACAAACAGCACCCCCGTGGGCACAGCGCGAGGAGTCAGTCCCTTTTATTTTTTTCCCCTTTTTTTCCTTTCTCACGTAACTTTCTTTAATGCTTGACTCCGCTGCCTTTCCCTAAGGTGTCGTAGTACAAAAAACCCAGGACCTTTAGAATCACACAACCATCAAGGTTGGGAGAGACATTTAAGATCACCTAGTCCAAGCGTCCACCTGGCATTGCCCATGTAGCCCCTAAACCACATCAACCAGCGTCTCCTAAACACCTCCAGGGATGGTAACTCCACCCCGCCCAGCCAGCCGATTCCAATGCCTGACCATCCTAACAGGGAAATTTTTGTTTTCTGATATCTAATCTGAATCTCCCCTGTCTCAGCTTAAAGCTGTGTCCTCCTGACCTCTCACTGCAGCCGCGGCAGCAGAAACCAGTCACCAACTCTTTACAACCTCTTTTCAGGGACTTTTAGAGAGTGGTGAAGCCCCCCCTGAACCTCCTCTTCCCGAGACTAAGCAAACGCAGCTCCCGCAGCCACTCCTCACAGGACATGTTTTCTAGTCCATTTCCAGTTAAAGGGTTGAGAACCTCACATTAATTAAAGGGAACAGACAGCTCCACTGCCGAGCAGCCCAGAAGGGGAACAGGCAGGTAATTAAGCACATTTCGAGCAAGTTTTACAACTTCCCAAACCCCAACCAAACCCAACAGCAGAGCCAGGAGGCTGGACCAGGGCTGCGCTGAGACCCCGCTGCCTTCCCTGCTATCCATCCAGGGTGGTCTGAACTCAACGCTATCACCCCGGCGCCTGTCCCCAGTTTTCCTGTCCCTGCTCCTGCCCTGGCAAGTCCGGCCTCAGGGACTGCTCATCCGAGAGCCCCGCGATCTCCTGCTAACCTTGGCTGACCCTGGAGGCTCAGCAGGAGGGGCTGGACAGGGGACACCTGGCACTGACATGGCCATGGAGGCAAGGGGCTCCTTGGATCGGGAGCCAGGACACAGCCATGGGGGAGAGGGAGGGGAAAACTGGGGGCAGAGCCCACGCATTTCAAATTGAAAGCCGTAGATGTGTGCCCTTAGTTCAGGGTCATGTGTGTGTGAGCACTCCGGGGAGGCAGGAAAGGCAATGTTCCAGGCGGAGCGACCCCACGGAGCTCAGCAGTTCCTTTACGTCTTGTGGACTCCCTCTAGCAAGGACTTCAAGTGACCATCTGGAGCTGAGCCTTACAAAACGACTCAGTTTGCAGCTCAGCGGTAATGATACCTTTAAAAAAAAGCAGCTTTGACAGGCATAAATGACATTCTTGCGCTGCTGTGTGCACACGTGGTGACATAAGAAACACCTGCAGGGCAAAGTGATGGTGTTTCAGTACTGCACCTTCCTAACACTTCTGCTGAGTATTCCCAAATTCCAGGTAACAAGCAGTTATTTTTTGCATACAGTCATGGTTGCTCTGTGTTTGGGGGTTTATTTATTTATTTATTTATAAGAGGAAGAAAAAGCCATGACCATGACATTTGATAGCAATCACAAGGAGTTCCTGTATGAAATGGATTGCTTCTGCCCACAGCAATCAGAGACGCAGAAGAGGCACAGGTGCTTCTGACTCTTTTTATTCCTCCAAGGTTTTCCATCCAAAAGCGGACAAAGCCCAGCTCTGCTTTGCTTATGAGCTGTGACAACACGATAGCCTGTGGCATTGTGGCTGTGAACTACTGATATTTCTGTTGTTCTGTGCTCACTGGAGCCTCGAGAAGAAAAACAATCTAAGCAAGACTCAACCTCGAGTGTCTTGCATAAGTACCAAGAAGCCCTCCCCAAGGGCTCACAGACAACTTTATATATCAAAACGAGGTTTAGGCAGCTGAAACATAGGAAGAAATCCGGAAGTGCACTGCAGCTATGCAATATTTTAGTCCACATAACAGCCCCTAAAGAATTTCTGTGGTGAAATGGGGGGATGTCCTGGCAGGTGCAGAAATGACAAGGCCAGCTTAGAGCCACATTCTCCATCAGAGCCCATGGAACACATCAGGGGAGTTTCGGTAGTGAAGTGGTGATAGCAGAGGTACTTCCCGTGCCTTAGAGGAGGCTGGTACAACTCAGAGCAGACGTTGCAGCTTCTCTAATCTGAGTGTGAGGTCGAAGTGGTTCCTGGTAAGCCTGGCACACTTGAAAGTGAAGTCCTCTTCTGCACTTTGACTGCAATCTCAGTGCCCTTCAAAGACCAAGAGGCACTGATGTGGTCTGGACCAGGGACTGCCCAGCTGTAACCTTCAGAATCCACCTTACCCTACTCCTTAAGCTCTTATTTTCAATCCCATCACTCTTTCAGTTCCAATTTTGGTCCCTGTAGACATCGATGTCTTAGGATTCACTTGTGCACCTTTATTCCCACTATAGGAATTCACATACTGTGCACTACATCAAAAGGGTTCCTTGCTGAGTATTCTCACACCTTCTGATCACCTTAAATCACTCAGACGCATCAGCTCGAGATGTGTTAGTGATCCCTGAGTAAAAATCCCTGGAGAAAAATCCCAGTCTACACTTTGCTAATGCTGCTCGAATGATTGTTTAAAGATATCAGACTTCCCAGCATGAACTGTCTGGGGAGCTGTGAGTAAGTGTTGTGGTCTCCTTACGAGACACATTTCTTTCATGCCAAACATGCTTACCCCAAGCTCATAATAAAGAATAATGCTTCAAAAGCCAGCTGTGTTTCAGAACGGTGTTAGTGGAAACTTGTTCTGCAATTAAGTATTTCATACTGTAGCAGCTCTTGAGAGATGTTAAGCAAATGCTCTCCCTCACACACATCCTCCCCTTTATTAAACTTCTGCGTCACTTCACTAAAATTCTGCATGTACACTTTCTTTCCCGCTTTCCCAGTGGCTGATAACAGAAACTTATTACAGTATACGATGCCTTAGTCACTTTTCTTGACCTTTATTGTTGCTCTAAGTTCATACTCCAGCTTACGTTAGAGAACTTCCTGAATACAATGGTGTTTGCATATGACTAATTAGGGCAAATGCACAAGCTGATGAGTCAGCAAACGGCTCGGCGAGGACAGCGGCAGGGACTCGGCGGCAGAACAAGTCGGGGTGAAGATGTGAGAAGTGCTCCTGCCTGTGGCTTCAGATCTGTTTGCTGATGAGCCGGGTGTCACTGTGATGGGCTCTGTAGGCATTTTCTTTAGGATCCAAAGGCATCCCCATCAATAACGACTGTCAAAACTTCTGACTTCAGAGAGAAGAAATCAGGGGTTTAATTAAGGCATCTTTCCTCCCAAGAATATTCACCATTTCTGAGCAGGGACTCACCGGACAGAGGGTGTTATAGAGAAGCTCCATTTATCTCTCTGGAGCTGGCAGCTCACATCAGAGGGGATGTCACAACCAACCTGCCCACAGCACTCTCTTTCCTGGGCTTTTGCTTCATAGTACAGCCCCTGTTGTAGGGAATTAATACTCATTGGTTCAATAATTAAGCTGTAATGAAAGGTACATTCTAGTCTATCAATATTTGACCACAAAACCTGTCTTGCTCACAGCACCACTGTGGAGGGTTGATTTGACAGAGAAGTGCCACAAAGTCTCAAATGCTGTGCAGACCCAGGGCTCTGACACAGGCTGTAATGACCTAATGGTTATTACTACAACTTACTGAGCTTAACAGCCCAAGAACCTGAGAGCTCTGGTGGTCAACTCATTTCACAATAGAAAAATGAATTGAAATTTGAATCAAATTCAAACCAAACCGCTGGCATTGGAATCTAATGCTGCTGTTTCTCAAATACAAAATAACGTCTGAAATGAGAGTATGTGATGGGTGACACAATCTCCCTTTTGCAACTGTTGTTTCCTCTGGTCTTTGCTAACCTCAGTGCTTCTTCTCTCCTTGTGCCAAGATCTTATTTACGTTTCTTTTTGCATCTGCACAATCCACATTTTTTAAACTATGATCCCCTCTTAAAGCCTGCTTGGGTCAGTGTACACTTAGGCATTTGGAAATGGTCTCTGGACTGTTATTTCTACACAGGTACCCCAACATGGTAACAAAATCTGCAGTATAATAAAAGCACTGTGTCCAATTCAGTGCAATTAGATTTAGGAATTTAACAGATGAATTTGTAAGGCAAGCAGCAGCATTCAGCAGGCTACACTGTACAGTTTCACCAGTTGGCTGCATCCTGCCTATCTCAGGCCCCTCCTGACCAGATATGGCAAATTGAATGGTGGTTTTCCTGATGTGGACCAAAAACAGCGTGGAATTTTAAAATTGTCCTTACAGAAAAGATGGGTTTGTGGTCAAAGCCATGAACAAAGGCTCTGGGGGCCGAGGTTTGGTTCCAGGCTTCCTGTAGGAGGAAATTCAATTTTCAACTCTACATAATTCACTTAGAGAAAGACTTTCTGATTTCAGTGTTGCAATCTTTTGCCACAGTGCTGAGTGCAGGAATCCACTGCATGCCAGGCACGAAGTCTGGCTCCTCGTGCAGCAAGCTGGCAGATCTGGAACGCTCAGGAGCCAGCTGAGGAGGGAGCAACTGAGACAACCACAATGTAAACACAGTAAAAAAGGAGTGCTGCTTGATCCCGTGGCCTTGCCAAAGCCAGGTCCAGGTTTTGGCTTTCAAGATATGTCTGTGCTCAGGATCTCTATCTGGTAACTCCACCCTGCAGCAAGGCACAGCAATGGGACTTGGAAAGAGCAGCTGAAGTCTGGGGGTTAGAGTGCTCTCTTGGAGGTCAGAGATGCTTGTTTAGCTTCTGTCCTGTCCAGCTCAGACCAAAGTTTGGCAACAACTTGGGCAAAGATTCCTTTCTCTCCTCTGGGAGCTGTTTTGGTTTAGCCCCTTAATTGCAGTTTCCAGAAGAACACTTGGGGACATGAAGGAGCTGCGTTTAAATCCTCTCACCAAACCAGGCAAAAGAGATTTGGGCAGAATTTTCCCTGCTCAAAGCGCCTGAACAGTGGGTTTGGTGTTTCTCGGTGTGATCCTGAGTACTCCTGAGCATACCAAGTGCTGTTTTCATGGCCAGCAGTCTCACTGTGTAAGATGGAGACAGAAACATATCCTTTTCCTCCTCTGCTCTGCTCACACACTCCAAGCACAGCTTTCTCATGAGGCTGTGGTGACCAGGGCAGCACAGTCTGTCATCACATTGGGAAGCAGGACACCAGCTGGTTCTCCTTGTGACCAACAAAGTGGTTTTAACCCACATCTCTGGAGCCAGCAGGACACTTCCCATATGCCAATTAACCTGTAACATCTCAGACCTACCAGGCTAGTTTTACTTTCTTCTTTGCCCTGCTTCCCTTTTGAAGGCACTATAAACACAAGTGAAGCGCTTTGAGGACAGGGAAGGGAAGCCAGACAAGCAGCCAGCAGGAGCAGCATGAATGGGGTGACAGTCTTTGCATAAGTTATAACCCAGAGCAGAGGGAATATGCCTTTCTCAGAAGGAGTGATTTCAATTTCATGCAGATTTCTGACTCCTACAGCTAGTTATGATCAGCAGGAACATTCAGAAAGAGGTTTCTTTTTCCTTCTTTTGGTCCTTTTCATCCCTCCTATGAAGCCCTTTGTTATTTTACAGCCTGGACCACAAGTTTCTCACACAGAGCAAGAAAGAGTCCAAAATAAATTGAAAGATGAAATTAAATAGGCTGCACTTGTAAAAAAAATGTAAAGGTGGCCAAACTCTTTTACCTGATCCAACATGAAGAAGTTTCAAATTCTGATTGTTTCTTCCCCCTGCTTTGACAGTAAAACACGTTTTCTTTCCAATTATACAGTTTCTTAAGTGTTTCTGCTTAACATTTCCCCAACTTGGATCTAGCTAAAAGACAAAGGGTTTGAGGTTTTATTTGTTTGTTTGTTTGTTTTCCCAGCAACATATTAGAAAATGCAGTCCAAGCTTTAATGACTATGTCTGTTTTAACATGCCTTTTGGAGGACTGTAGGCTTTTATGGGGGAATGAGGTAATTAACATATTACTTAGGCATGCAAAGACAAGTTTGAAGCAGCTGTCTTTCTTCTCTTGATATGGCAACACAATCGTTAAAACAATGCCTTCTTATATCTTTTTTCCCCCTCTCTGTGTTCACAGACCACTCAAGTTGCTTGTTTAAGTCAAAGCTTTAGGAGCTCGCCAGATTTTCAGGAGCAGTAATTTCTCTCTCAAACACACTGTTCCCTCTTTTTTATTTTAAGTAGCAAAATAAAAATCAATGTCTCAATCCCTTTAAGGAAATGTTGAACTCAAGAGCTCCCATGTTCTCATTTCTGCCTCTAAGTAAATTACTGCTATAATACATCAATTTTTCTTCCAGACTCAGATTTTCTACCTATTAATCTAGAATATTCATGGTTCTTCACATTAATCTTACCTTCATGAGTTTGGTGAGAGGTGGGTTTAGCTGGTCCAGCCCACTGTGAGAGGTGTCAGATACCCCTGAAGAATCTGGGAAGCACAAGCAGATGGAGGAAGGATCCTGTTGTGTTGTTCCTGCCTTGCAAAAATCCAGGTGGGTAGGTGAGGGGGGATGCCTAAACCAGAGTTTCTAAATTGCAGGGTCAAGGAACTGATCATTGCTCTAGGCAGAAAGAAGCACTTTGCCAGCTTGATAACAACAGAGCTGAGACACAGATTACAGTTCCTTTAATTTTCTTCCAGTTAATTAAATGATCAATTGCAGCATTGGCTTTCAGCCATGGCAGTGCCAGCTGAAATGAGCTCTCCAGTTTCTGAGAGGATAATCAATAGGCATCATTTGCAGCAGCTATATGGGTTTTTATTTTAAAGCCAAATATTAAAATGTAGAGGCAAAATACTGCTGGTATTCACAGCAAACAGACCTTCTCCAGCCCCCAAATAATTCCCAGTGAAGGGAAGGATGGCACAAGTAGTCACAGCTTTAGCTTGCATTGTGTTTTCACTTCTCTGCTTACCATAGACTTCCTGCATGACCACAGACAAAACACTTAGGTCCAGATATGCAAAGGTATCCAGGCAGCTGAGATAAAAATCAGTTGGACCTAGATACATAAATAGTCTGTGGATCAGGTCCTTTGGAAAGGAGAGTGAGTTCTCCAGTTAGGAAAGGTATAATAGGTACCTTCCAGCAGAACTGCAACAACTTCTGTCACAAAAAGCCAAAGCCAAGTAAGAGCAGAGGCAGTGACTGAACAGCTCCAGGTATTTAGCCACGAAGCAGCATTTGAGCATTCTGCCTGGTGTCTTCTCCATGTTACCTACCTTAGCCAGCAGCAACAGAGAACAGCATCTCCTTTGATGGCTTTCCAGCTGTTTCTTGGTTCAAACTCTTCATTCCTTTAGCTGGAGATGCTGTGGAATGCAGGAAGGGTGAAGAGTGGGGCAGTGAAACAAGGACCACCAGTTCTGGGTTGTCAGAGCACTGTAGCACATGGGAAAATCAGAAAAAGTAACATAATGGAGGCATAGAATGGGCTGGGGGCATTCCTATATTATTAATGAAGATTTTGGCGTGGTTCTGGTAGGAACTAACAAGCCCAGCATTTCAGAGCTCAGGAAACCCCTGGGTTTAGGTGCCAAAAGATGTCAACACAGGATGACAGGATGGAAGGAGTTTGCCAAGAACTGAGTAAGCAAAATTCAGAACCATAATGACAAAGTTGGTGCATCAAACTTCACTTTGCTATCTGAGATCACGTGTTAAATAATGAAATGTTCATCAGTAAGAGGCAACTCATGAGCGTGGGAAACAAAGATCTTGTAGGAACTTGATCTAGATAAGAATGACCACAGACCTCACCATTTTCAGAACCAAATGAAAATTTGTTTATGCTGACTGCTTTTGCTCAGGGCAAACCTTTAGTACATATAGGTATTCATGCACCAAACGGAGAGGGATACATACAAGCGAATAAATTTTTGGTTTTTTTCATTTTCTAGACATGAGAAAGAAGTTAATGGATATCATTTTCATTTTTAGTTGACAAGCCCTTGGGTCATCATGAGCAAAGCATGTCATCAAAAAACTGAACAGCAAGGTCAGAAACCAGTAACATTTCATCACCATTTCATGACTTTATTTTTAAAAATGCAAGAGGATTGTAGCAATAGCATCTCTACTGCTCATTTATTTTACTAGAACTGTTACGCAAAACTGAGAGAAGGCAGCACTGCTGCAATCTCCCCCAGGTAAAAGCAAGCATAGGCCTGAGTACAGCAGCTCGTGGATTATTGATAGGGCCAGCAGCTGAACAACTTCTCCCAAAGCAGCAGAAAAGAAATCTAATTGCAGGAGTAGAGCGTGGGTTTTGGATAGGGAAGAATCCGTTCAGGTGTAACAGGAACACTTTTGAAGGGTTTTAAATTGATATAAGCTTGAAAATATACAAAGAAAAATCAACCCCTTAGGGAATCACCTCAGTGACATCTGAGGCTCCTCTCTAGCCAGCCTGGCTGGCTGAGCAGTGTCCTTAAGGTGGCTTTCTGGTGTGACCTTTCTCCCCCTCACGTATGTGCAGAGGAGGGGGCAGAGCCAGTGTGAGGTGTCCCCAGTGAACCAGGCTGCAGGAAAGGCAGGGACAGGCAGCCTGCTCCGACTCTGTGGCTTCTCAGAGGAAAATCAGAGATGTGAAAGCAAAGCCACAATAAAAAAACCAACAAAACCCACCCTTTCCCCCCTCAAAATAGGCTTGGCTCAACCCAAAGGTCATTGTCAGCCCACTGACTTCTTCTAGATCACGTAGACAATCAGTCAGCTTCTCAGGGATTCACAGTGTCCAAATTCACAGATCTGTGGGGTAACCACTAATCTTCCTAGCAGGGATTTTTTACAAACAAAAGATCCCTCATATGTTTTAATCCATCAAGAAAAGACAAGTAGCTTGCATCATACAACTTTTATTATTTCTCCCTGCTAAGCAAACTCATCTTAAAAAATGGCTGAAAGTGACCTAAATGAGCCAAAAACTACCCAGGAGCAATGTTTATTTTTCAAAACATAGCTCTGTTCAGGAGTCCTCATTAATGTGAAAAGTTTCCGCATGACCTCAGAGTTTCTGTAGCCTCTGAGTGTCCTGCAGCCTCTGCTGCATGAGATGGTAAAGAAATTGCTGCTGCAGCCCCCGTGGAGAGAGTAATGAACTTCTGTCAATCATGACTGAGACAGCATGACTGGTTTATTTCTTAAAATAAATTATAAAACTGCACATCTCACTGCAAGAACTTTACTGGTGCAGATGGATTCTCACCTGAAAAATGCAGCTAAGCAGAGGCAGCTGCTGGTCCCAGGGCTATGGGCAGTGTCAGACACAGCTACCCTTGGATGTGGCCACCTTCAAAGTGCTGAATCTCAGTGAAATCAGGCCAAGCTCTTGCTGGCTTATAAGAAGGGTATGAGGAAAAAAAATAATTTCCTGGAGTTAGCCAACATATCAGACCAGAGAAAGTCCATCATCTCATTGATTAGCATCTCTTCTTCTGTTGGCCCTCTCTAATCTCTCCTGTCTGGGCAACTCCTCCCAAACACCTCATTGCTAAACAGCAATTAAAGCAAAAGTACATTAGCAAGTCCATATTGTAAACTAGCTTGCAAGCCACATGGTGCTGCCAGCACTGTCTGTGGCAGTGAGGCTCTGCCTCATCTCTGGCCACTTTCCCATGCCAGGAGTATTGATCCATCACTCTGAAACAGCACCAGAGTTCATGTCCTGCTATAACACCATTTTGACCTTTAGAAAGTGACTGCAGCCTCTGCAGGGCAGGAGGTGTTAAATGGGGCTGGGTTCAGGTCATTGGCTCTGTTCCCTGATCCCAGGTAGCTCCTGCTCCAGCAACTGCTTTCTTCTCCACTTGACCAGGACAGTTTTCCTTTCTGCTTTCAGGTGATGGGAAACATTCACAGTCAGTCATACATGTGATGGCATCTTGCAACTCTTCTGTCAGTGCTCACTGCAACACTGACAGAGTGCCCACAGAGCCCGATGGGACAGGGAAACCCAGGGCTTTTCCCTTCAATATTCAGTTTATCCCCAGGAATATAGGGACCAGCCATGGAAACCCACAGTGATAACCCCTGAAGACAGGGACTCTCTCACTGCCTGATTGAGGGGATGTACATGGAAGAGAGGACTACAGGAAGCAGGAAGGCAGAAATTCCATATTTCCCCCAAACACAAAATAATGTTTGCCTGAGTCATCTCTGTGATATTTTGCTTTGGCAGGCCACAAGCAGCAGTTTTCCAGGAATTAAATGGAACAGTGCTCTGAAGCACGTTGAGTTTTACTCAGTTTGCTGATTCTGCTGAGCACATGAGCTTCCAGCCAAGCCATTCCCCCTTTGCTGCTCCATTCCTTCTGCACATCAGCATGGCCAAGTTCACTTCCCCTGTGGTGAAACAAGGAGAAAAAGGTTATTTTAGAGTCCTGAAGACTTGTCTGAGAGCAGGTTGAGGGCCTCCTCACTTGCTTACACACCATTTTGGTGGAGAAGCAAAGAACCAAGCCTAGGAAGAGGGAGGCTTTCTCAGGACATCCTTGGAAATCCCTGAACTCCTGAAGCATGCAGGGAATGAGTAAAAGAATGGAAGTGGCCACAGAGCACAGGGATGGTGAACACATGACTCAGGCATGAAGTGGTTTCAGCAGAGAGATGGTAATGCACAAGCAGCAAGGTGGGAGCCACCAGCATGATATTTCCTGTTAACCACACACCAGACTCACTTGGCTTTCCAAGGAAAAGACACCAGGGAGGGGAAAGGGCAATCTGTAGAGTAGCCATGGTTTGGTCCATGCTAAAACCTCAGACATAAAAGATAAGAGGGGCCTGGGTACATATGAGAGCTGCAGCAGAAAATGAAAAATAAACAGGGGCAGAAACGGGGTGAGCCCTGTAGAGAAGCAGGTGACAGCCCACAGTCTGGCAGAGGTCTGGGCAGCGCTGGGTGAGTGACCCACCAGCCCTGCACTGAGCTCCAGCTTGACCTGGGGCTTTCCCAGGTGGGCTTTGGGTTTTTCCTCTCCAGCAAAGAGAATTTTCGTTGGGGCAGTGATCCTGTGCAGTGCTGACTGTGGGGCAGCACTACCACTGCTGCTGCAGGAGAGCTGGCACTGTGAGTTACTTTAATAAACACTCTCTGCCAGCAGCCTTTTGATGGGAGCTTTGCCTCTGGAGGATGTGACGTGTGGTAACAGTCTGTCTGCAGAAACACTTGCCTGTCTGTGTGCAGAAAGAGGCCAAACACTGAGTTTTCTCCTCATACACACACACACACACACACACACACAAAAGAAAAAAATAAAAGGTGGTTTTTAACATAAAAACTCATGTGCTATCGTGGAGCATGAACACAGCACTGTCAGATGTTGGGGGAGAGTTTTTCTGTCCATCACACACAGCAGGATCTGCTGCCAGGCTGCCCCACAGTAGCTGTTCTGAGTGACTCTTTTTATTCTTGTGAAATATATTTTATGCTTCCCAACGCTTGGATTTACTGAAGTCCGGCACTTACAGAAAGCCAACGGATATTAAAAAAAAAGCCCTTGGATTAAAACTGTAAAAATGTACAATTTTAATAGCAGCACTGATTTTTTAAGGAGTTAACATGTGGAAAATAGAGCTGACTGTGTCTCGTAAATGTTTAAAGGATGAATGGTATTTTGTGGCAAAATGCTTTTTTCTGACAAGTGGGGAGGGAGCATCTGAGGCAGAGGGACTAAATGACATAACTGTGTCTTCCTGTGTATTTTGGAACACGATTTATTTGTGTCCATTGACATGACAGCTTTTTTGGTAATTTCTTCCTTTCCTAGCAAAGAAGCCTTAATCTCCTTACTGGAAATTGTACTATTTATGCAGAAAATCCTGCCCCTGAGATTGCTTGAGATCATGAGTTACATAACCCAAACAGATGGAGCTGGAACTTTTTTTTCTGAATGTCAATTCATATTATAATCCCAACAGGCTGCAATCATTTATCAGCTCATTTGTAGCACAGAAAAAATAGATTGAGGATTTCAAATGGGCATTTAATATACACTTACACAGGAACACTTATTCCAGTGACAAGACTGTCACTAAATACCAATAGTAATAACACTTATGAAGGACTTTCCTCATTCTTATGAACACAAGGACTCTGTGTGACACACAGAATATTCTGGACATGATATTATGACTCTCACCCTGCCACGACATGTCTATGGCTGTATTTACACATTGGATAGATGAGTTTATCTGCAGTGATGGTCTGGAGAGATCACCTGGCAGATCAAACTGGTGAATAAGTGGGAAGGGAGAGGCAGAGGAGAGCTGGGTTGGAGCAGTCCAGGGCAGGGCAGGGAGTGTGGAGAACCTGATTAATGCTGCCTTGTCCGACTTCTGAGCAGTACTAAGTGTTGTAATGATGAATTGCCCATCCAGATGATCACATGGGTGCACTGTAGAAGCCAATATATCATACACAATACCCAGTTTTAGATTTCACATTTATTTAATCGTCCTTTTGCTAACATGGTCAGGCAGATAAAATCCTAAAAGGTTCAATTACTCTTGCAGAAATCTTATCCTTTTATTGTCACTAATGTGGCTGTTCTCATTTCATGGAACTTTAAGCTAAAGTGAATCAAGACCACAGGAAAAAGAAGATAAAAGGGATGGGAGGGAAAGGTAATAAGCGTAGATTATTCCAGAAGAGAATTAATATAAGTGGAGTAGCTAGGTGTTCCTAAAACTGATAAGGACTTGATCAGATGAATTTGGGAGGAAGAAGAGGAAAAAAGATTAATTTGAAGCCAAATGTATTTTTCTACCAAGGTGAAATTTGCACGGGCTTAAAAAAAAAAGGTCACAGCATTTAGATATTAATGTAGTCCAACCACATTACTTTTACTCCATTCTGTGGGAATTCCCAATGTGACACACTTGCATATTTGGGCCCAAACTGTAATCTAAGGGTCAAACCACGACAAGGAGCTTTGCTAGAGGAAAGCTTCCAATGCAACCACAGAAAGCCGAAGAAGAGCTCCTGGTATGATGCAGAAATTTCTGCAAAAGTAAAACCAAAACAGAGGGATGATGCAGCTGCCCAGGCTGGGTTCAGGGGTCTGTGCACTGATTTTACCCCCATGGACCTGTCTGTGTGGTGTGTTCAGGTGTCACTGCACAACCACTTTGTTCCAGCAAGGGCTGTGAGGTGGCTGGAATGGGCTCTGGGCCAGGGAATGTAACAGAGACACCCAAGACCTGATCTGTCTCTCTCTGCTACTTTTCCACACATGTATGGTGGCACTTTTTCCTCTTCTTGAGACTGTTGTGGTGCTTGCCCTCTGGGTTGTAATTCCCAAGGATGTGACCCAGGATGACAGCAACAACTCAGGCTCCATTGCAAGACCAAACCTTACCTTCTGATCCCATCTTTCATTTTGCTAAAGCTCAAGCACTTCCTCTGGTGAAAGCTGAACCAGAGAACTGCTGGCGGCCAGGCATGTCACCATCAGCTCTTGTCAGGTCTCACCACTGACAACAGATCTTACACTAAAAATATTTCTCAACAGGACAGTAAAAACCGAGTCAGCAGGGGTTAAATAATTAAATCCAGATGTGCTTATGGCCTCTAAATTCCCCTGTCCACTCTAGCCTCATTTTTCCCCCCTTCTCATATTGCTTTTACAACTGCAGAGAACAACGTATTTTAGTGAAGCATTGAGTGATGGAGATTGTTAAAATATGGTCTGACAGTAGAAGGAATTACAACATTTCAAAGATAGACCCCATACAGCCAGGGAAGTGCCATTGCTTACACACAATACTAAGCAACACCTTGATCTCCTTTCTTCTGGACTGGGGGCTTTACCTACTTAGTACAACTAATGTGAGAAAAATTATAATGGATTTTTAATTCATTCTGGATCTTGGCCAGTGATTAATTTAGTTGGAAGCTTTCATATTAGCCAAAAAACTTCAAAGATCCCATTTTTATTTTTCTTTTTCACAAGGGAAGAAATGAGCTTCTGCTTGTAAATATATGTAAATGTTTACCTGAGCAGGATTTTGCTCAGGCTTATAAAGCGTGAGCTTTCTTTAGAATAGCTTTTCCCTGGATGATGTAATTTACTTGACTGGGTATTTTCTATCCTTGCACAACTGTGTTAGTCGATCTAAGCAGATTAACCTAAGCAACAACCTGGCACTTGCTTTGAAACAGTTATTCAGTGCCCTGCAGAAAAGGATTGTTATTTTGGGGAGGCAAAAGGATCCCTTCTGTGTGCCCAAGATGACTTTCGGATGGGTGTTAGTCTGTTTGTGTGTAAATATGTCTGAAAGCCCCAAGGATGGGCAAGAGAAGTTAGACACTGTATTAGCAGTTATGTAACAGAAGCAGCACCAAGAGGAGAAAAAAATGCTGTTTTCTCTCCATTGTTACAATGACAGTCAAGAACCAGAATATTTAAAGGGCATAGAGAGGATTTTAAAGGGAGCATCCACAGCACTGGCTATGCTTCCTAAATCTTCAGCCCCACGGAGCTCTTGGTACCAGTCTGGGTTTGTGGAGGACAGGGTGGGGAAAAAAATGAAGGGGAGAAACAAGGAGGTTTATTTTTAGCAGAAATGATTTTTGTACAGAGGAGAGGTGACAGACTGATGGCTTTCAGGAAATGCTTTGTTTAAACTGGAAGCACAGAATGAGGGAAGCAGATTCAAGCCATCTCCACAGCACGCTCCAAAATGCTTCGGCATCACCCGGTCAGTCTGCCCTTAAGGGCGAGATAATTACGGCTGTGCTGTCTGAATGAGGGATTTTTTGGTTCACTGATCAAAAATTTTCTTTGAATCAACTTGAGACGAAAATTTGACTCTCTGTTTTTGTTGGGTTTTTTTAGGGAGCTTGACATTTCCCCCTCTTTTAATTTAAAATTGTTAATGTCATTCAGGCTCAAGAAAATACAATTTTTCATTAGGGCTAAGGAGATTTTAAGGCAAAAGGGCATCATGGATAATTTTGTTATTATAAAAGTACTTTCAAAATTCAGCTCGGATACTTGATCCCCCAAAACTGCAGGCTCCAGTGGTGAAATTTCTTCCTGGACTTTTAGTGAGCTCTGAACTAATATTCGATTTCTCAATATTCCTGCCTATTAAAGACATAAATTTGGCACATCCAATCACATCTCCCTCTTGTGGCTACTTCCCAGGACTAAAAAGACCTGTCCTTTACTCAGCATTATATAGGATTGTATAGGTTGTACCCAATTTTCCAGCCCTTAGTCCTGCTGATGAGAGTACATGGGTGTTTGAGGGGCTCCACCACCATTTCCAGCCCTGTGCTCCCCAAACAAAATGTCACCAACCGCCCCTCTGAGCTTGGGGACACTAATATCAGACTGGAGGTTCTTGCCAGCCCTGCACCAACCAGCTCATCTTTTAGACAAGCCAAGAGAGATGTTAGGAAAGAAAATGCTTTTCTAGCTGAGTGATGGGCAGCTGAACAATTATCCATTTCATCAGACAATCCTGATGAAACTTGGGCTTTATAAGGAGTTTTGCCCTCCAGAGCCCTTGTGGAGATTTCCCCCTAAATTACAGCATTTTTCTGCTCCCCACTTGGGTTTTACAAATAGCTGCTTTTATAACTACATTTATCCTCCTGCTAACGGTTTCACAGCAAATGATATTTCATTTTGATGAGAAAGCTTTTGAGCTGAAGCCAAATCGCTCCAGGCAAAGCAGATTTTGTTTTCCTACAGTTTAATCAGTAGGAAATTAAGAGGCCAATATTGTGCTGCCACAGACATGGAGGCGAGCAGCTGCTTTTGCTCGGGTGAGTTTTTCCTCTCCTGCATTCCCTGGGACACAACCAGGAGGCAAAAGCCACACTGTCTAACATAAATCCAATGGTCTCAATCCTCAGCCCCTCTAAATCAGCATTGCTCCATCAGGAGCAAATTTACAGCCTTCATCAGTCAGCAGGTGCAGTGTACCCATCACAGAATAGCCTGTGATCAGTCAACTTCTCTAACTTGTTTAAAATTCAATTTTACATTTTAAGAGAAAGTTGAGGCTGCAATATAGATTACTGTTTGTGTCCTTGCCTCCAGGGAAGGCAGCTCCTAAGCAGCTGCTGGCAGCTGGTCAGACAGTATGAAAATCTACTGGAACTATATATATATAGATATTTTCATGCTGTCTGAAAGGGTCAAGGCTTGGCTGCTCCAAGGGAAGGTGTTTCAAGGCGAGCATTAATGCGACACTGTTTACAAGGGGGTGACTCAGCCACAGAAATATGTGCTTTTTATCACACATTTCTAACTCTGTAAAAAACAAGTTTAGGGGACTTCAGCTACTTCTTCCACAGCTCAAATTCTCCATCCGAAAGATGTTTATCTCACAGGTTTTAGCTAATATCAAACTGTACTGACTAAATGCTTTCCAATCACATGTAATTTCTGTGGCAAATACAATACCTGTGTCGCTTTAAAATGGACCCAACAGCATTATCTAGGTGATGCTTTCCCAGTACATGCATGAAAAACGATGAGGGGCATGTAAATTCTGCAAAGATTTTCCCCCACCAAGTCTCACTTTACAACAAAAGACTCGTTATACATCCAGCACATATCCTCGGGAGCCAAAGCTCCTCGCCGGGATGCGGAGCGGTTCCAGAGGAGTTTTCTGCGGTCGGCACAGAGGAATTCTGCCAGCAGCCGCCCTGCAGGGCTGGAGCGCTCGGACTTTTACCCGGGGTCGTGTGAGGTTAGGAGCAGCGCGGGCCACGTTGGCTGCGGCTCCTCCTGCCCTCTTCTAATCAGGATCAAACCCAAACCCATCCCAGTGCCGGGCCTGGCCCCCCTGCTCAGCCCGGGGCGGGGGATTTCCACCCTCTTTGCAGGGTTTTTAAGGGGAGACATCTGCGAGCTCCAGCTCTCCCCGGCTCTCCGGCGTTCGTGTCGGAGCAGGCTCAGCCCGGGAGACCCGGCGGGCTGGAGCCGGGAGCGGGGGAGCAGCCTGGTTGGATGTGAAAAAAACCCTCTGGAGACGATGGCACCGGGCTGTGGCACTGAGCAAAGCCAGCTGAGCTGTCTCCCACCCTAAACAGGTCACCCCACGCCGCAATCCATCCCCTGCACAGCGCCCGTGGCGGAGATGATCCGTGCGTTCCTAGCGAAGGAGCATCCTCCATCCCGGCGCTAAGCGGCTTCCCTGGGAAGCTGCCATTAGCTCGTTGTAGGACAGGAGGGGCGGCATGGAAAATCCTGCCACCTTCCTCAAGGCTTCCTCACGAGGAGAGTCAGCACTTTATCATATCGCTGGCGGAAACTATTTAAAGGCTCCTTAATTAGCCCGTGGTGTCAGGCAGTTCCTGTGCCCGCGGCTGGTTGGGTCTGGGCGACACCACAGGCTTCGTTTTGTCACACGGAAAAAGTTTTCGTGAAAACCGCAGCAAAACCGTGTGCTTGCCTGCCTGCCCGGCGGGCTGGGGGCAGCAGGGGAGGTGCAGAGGGGGCAGTCATGTCACACAGGATTTGTCTGTGTGGAGTCCTGATAGGGAGCGACAGGCTCTGGACGAACTGGATTTCTGCAGGTCTCACCTCTGAAGCATTCTCTGCTCCCTGTGCCATAGCTGGAGGGTGGAGGATGGGAATTGCTTCTCGGAGAAAAGTTACTCAGCATCTGAAACAACCATTCTGTGTTTTGCCCACCACATCCTGATGCACAGCTCACGGCCAGCGTAGAGGGAGTTTTCCTTTTTTCTTGACCTGAAGTCTCACAGAACACTCCTTATTAAGACCTCCCCTTATACTGTGAGCTGTGCTTTGGCTGCCACCACCACAGCAGCTCCTCCTCGTCCTCCTGCCTGCACCAGGACTCCCAGCCATGGCACTGGGGGACTGAGGGTCAGATAAGGACCTTTTATCCATTTCATGCCAAAAGTAGAGGCTGAGTTAAAGCTTTTTAGACACTGAATATTATTGTTAAATTAGGTAGCTAACTCAGTTACCTAATTTACTCAGCTGAGAAACCTGCTTTCCATCTGGGAATTGTACCTGTTTCCCCCAACATTTGGGCCAAGCCCAAGCAATGCCAAACTACAGCTCCCCAGTTAGAAGGAGCTCCAAAAACCAGAGGCTTAGAAATTTCTCCTCACTGCTCACATCCTCAAGGATGTGCCCCCCTTTCCTTACTCAACTCCATCTGTTGCTTATCCCTCCCAGGGCTGCTGATCCTGCCTGTGGCACAGCTTCCACCTCTTCTCAGCCCCCAGCACATCTCTCCTCCTACCCCCCAAAATCCTTCCCCTGGCATGAGTATACATCATGCAGCTTGGGGCTTTTCGTTATGCACAGGGGTGCCCCTGAGTGCACCCAAAACTGCTGTTATGGATATAAAAACAGTTGTACAGATGTATGTGCAGTCATGTGAACATGGTTATATATTATAGGGGATTGTTTCTTCCAAAAATGTCCAGAAAACAGTGATCTGGGACTGCCTGTTGCCGATTTTTCTCATCTTTACCCCCACACATGCAGGGGAGAGTTCCACAGGCAATAACAACTGGAAATAGATTTCTGATGAAGTCTAAATTAAGAATATTTTCCTCTGCTTAGGCAGGCATTTGACAGTGTAATTCTTAAATAGACTTTATTGCTATTAAATTTAATACCCATGAAGGATTACATATCTGCTTCATTGCAAGTCTGACAGGATTAGGAGAGTGGTGTCTGCTTAGTGTTCTTAAAACATCAAACACTAACAAAGCCCTGAGCAAGAAACCTTTTCTAAGGGCCATGAAATGCCAAGGGTCCAGGGAATTGCACCGTGCCAGGAAATCTGATGGAGTGCCCTTTGAGGAGCTCCACATTCCAGCTGCTAAGGCATGTGGTGACAGAGACACAGCCACTGTGTCTGCACCAAATACTCCAAATTCTGCTGCCTGGCATGGTAAAAACACTGGCTTCAAGCCAGGCAGCTGGCTGGAGGAGCAGGAGCTCACACCCCTTCTCCACAGGCTGAGAAACTCAGGATTCAGGGTGAAAATAATATTTGTAATATTCACTTTGCAAGCAGTTAATTGCTCAGGGTTGCATTGTTTGTAATGATCTCCCTCTTTCACAGAGATGTATATGGAAAGAAGGTCAGTTCCTCTATGGAATTGTAGTGGGCATGTTAAATCCTTGTTAGAGCAGGAGGCACAGGCCAAGATGGGATGAGCCAGGCTGGCTCCAACCTTCCTGGAATGGCAAGGGGTTGGCACGAGGCCCTTTTAGGGATCTGTCTCTTTAAAATGATCCTCAGTTTCTCAAAAGAGGCTGAAAGTCAATATTGTTCACTTTAATTAATGGCCTCTCCAGCTCAGGCACCAGCCCTAGGCAAATCCACCCCAAAAATCCCCTGGAATAAACACTACCACTTTGATGATAGGTAGGAGGTGACTTGCCTTGTGTTACAGTAAGTTGGAATGTGGGAAGAGCAAACCAGCCTCACCGCTTCCCAGCTCCCTCTGGAAAGCTCCTGCACAGTCTGGGATCTCTGGGATCCTCCACCCTCCCTCTCTAATAGCTGGGACAGTGCCCTGGAAGTCAGAACCATCACTGTTGGGCTCTGAAGCACCATGTGTTTGTACAGGGAAGCCTATTTTTGGTTCAGCTGCTGTTAGGGTGACTCCAGCATCTCTAAAGATGGATTAGCTCTGGATATTTCCAGGCATAAGGGTTTGGCACTGGAAACCCTAGAAAAAAAGCACTTGAGTTAAGGCAATAGTGGGGATTTTTTTATATTAATATTATTATTGTGTTTCCTTTGTTACAGCTCCAGGAAAGGGAGCATGCATGGCACAAAGGCAGAGCTGATCTGCAGAAAATGAATGACAGCAAAACAGCAACTCCTGCTGGGCACAGAGAAGATTCACCCACCTTCAGCACAATGTGATAGCCAGGAATCCCTGGAAAGCTCATTTTCTGCTACGAAAGGGAAAGAAGAGATTAGAAAAGAAAAACTACTCTAAGAGTTGCTGTCAAAAGTCCGGTAGCAGATTGAAATGTAATCTCTGGTTACTTCTTCACCTCCACAGCTCAGCTCAAATTCCTCCTGACTGTTTCCTTTACATCAAAGACACAGAAACTTGAAAAAAAAAAAAATAATAATCAAAGCAGCAAACAAATCATGAAGGAAAAAGGCCTTCTTAAAGCAGTGAGTGAGCCAGGCCTCCATTTGCCTAAGGAGAGCCCACAGACAGAGCCTTGCAGTTGCTTACTAAAATATGGGGTCACATGGGAAGGCTCTTGGCTAAATCCTCTGCCCCAAAACCCACATCTAGGCTCAGGTGAGCCTGGTTTAAAGCCTTGCTTCCAAACTGAGCTGCTTGCATGGAAAAACAGCTGGGGGCACAGGAGAAAATCAGGAGTGATTGCCAGGGGCTGGGAAAGGGGTCAGGCACCTTGCCAGGGGTTCCCAGAGGCTGAACCTCACCCACAGTTACCCAATTAGCCTGATGGGAAATATGAGTTTCCATGAACAGAATCCAGGGTGGGAGGATGTCACTGTGTCACAGCTTTGAATCATCTGCTCAATACAGGGTCGCAGCATCAGCCAAGAATAAATATTTCCATCCTCATCTCAGATCTGCTGTCATTGGAGGCTGATGTGAGTGCATGAGGACCCACAGCCATCTAACATAGGATCACAGAATCACAGGATGGTTTGGGTTGGAAGGGGCATTCAAGATCACCCAGTTCCAGCCCCCTGCCATGGGCAGGGACACCTTCCTCTAGATCAGGTTGCTCCAAGCCCCATCCAGCCTGGCCTGGAGCACTTCTAGAGATGGGAAGTCCACAACCTCTTTGGGCAACCTGTGCTAGTGCCTCACCACCCTCACAGTCAAGAATTTCCTCTTAATTTCTAGTCTCACCCCACGCTCTTCCAGTTTTAAAGCCATTCCCCTTTGTCCTGTCACTTCATGCCCTTCTCAAAAGTCCCTCTCCCTGTGACAAGCTCCCTTGTCAGCCCCCTTGAGGCACTGAAAGGTGCAATAGTATCTCCCCAAAACCACCTATTCTCCAGGCTGAAAAACCCCAACCCTCTCAGCCTGGCAAAACAGGGCACAGGAGTTTTTTTTCCCAGATGGCCTAGTGGGAAGCAGCCCTCAGAATGTGTGGGTAATTCATTACCCAGCCTGCAGTATTAAATGCTGCACAGCGTTTGCGCTCCTGACGCGGGACTGATGGATCTGGCAGCGAGCAGTGCACTCCTGGGGAGTTTCCTTTGCATTAAGTGCTTTTGACACTAATGTTGGTGCCTAAGCAAACACATTAGGATGACTAAAACACCCGGGCTGCTAGGAATCACAGAGCACACAAGCTGGAAACGCATTGGCAGACTGGGAGCGAGAGGAAAGCAATGTGCTTTTGTTTTTAAGGCTGGCCTTTGCACGGGTGTGTTGGGTTCCATGAGGTGCCTGTGGGTGAGACAACGACACTTCCTTGCAGCACACCTTTGCTATTTATGAAGCAGACCTAAATATTCTGCATTAAAAAGTCACACATGTGGATTATGCTCCTGTGAAGAGTAATTGGATTTGATTGTGCTCTTCGTAGATACAGGAGGTAAACACACAGCCTGCACTCAGTAGAATTAGTGTTGTAAGTACTGCTAAAAGGAGAAGGAATTCAGCTTCATTACCCATATTCCTCAGTGCTGCCACACAGCACTAAAGGTTTTGTTGCTCAGATCTGCAGCCCAGATATTCCCATTTGGAAGAACCTGAGATTCAGGGGATTATAAAGGATGCGTGGGAGTACTAGGCAGATCTCCATGCTGAAGATGAAAAAGACTCTCATAGAAATACTTAATGGCCTTTGAAACAAGAATAAAGCATGCAGGATATTTTTAGCAGCCAGCCTGCACTTGCCAACACCTGCATCTGCTGATGGCAGAGGCTCCCCAGGATCAACACTCAGCACCTCTCATTGCCACTCTGCTCCAGAGAGTGATACAAGAAAAGTGGGAAACACATCCTTGGCTGAAACAGGGAGTGAACCCTGATTAAAGCATCCCTGAAAAATCACCTCCAAAAAATGTCAAGGACTTTGGTTCCCCCTCTGCTAACCAAGAACCTGCTTGTGCTTCAAAAATGCCATCCTGGAGCACTGGAGGTTACATGGTGGGAATATCCCACGGAGCTAGAGAAGGACCATGATTTGTCCATCAAAACACTCCACAAGCTCCCTCTTTCACCTGCCTCTTCTCTTGATTAAGGACACAGTATCTCCAACTAAATCCTCAGTTTTGGGCTTCTTTCTGGAAAGCCCAATGGTGGCTGTTGCCCCAAGACACCAGCACTACCCAGCTATGGAAATGATGAAGTGATGCGAGTTAAAATGTCTTTGGAACTCACACTTCAAAGCATCATAAAAATACAGAGTGGTTCAGTGTTTTGCATGTTTGCCTACCACTCCAAAGAGTGGTTAGGAGCAGGTTGAAAAGTGGGGCTTTGTAATTATCCTGTGTGTTTTTCCTCTCACCCCATCTGCCATTATTTTCCTTTGAAACAGACACACACACTGGAGTGAAGCATTTTCCCATGAAAAACTACCAACACCAGATTGTGTATGTTTTTAGGAAATTACTTGTTTTTACTTGTTTGGTTTTTTTAGCATTAAAAATTTGTAGTGTCTGAATTTTCCAGCAATAGAAACTTAATCTTATTGTATAAGAATTATCCCAGGCCAGTAATAACATTTCTGAAGGAACCAGTCATGGAAAACATGTTTCTCAGAACTGTTCTCAGGATGAGAAATTTCCTAGGCAAATCTAAAACTCACAAAACAAAAAAAAAAAAAAGGAAAATTGAAGCCAAGGGTTTTGGGATAGAGGGATGGCTGGAACTGCTGTTTAAGACTGATAAATGGGAAATGAGTATGTTTCTGGTCTCAATAAGAGGATTTTCCTGCTTCACCAGGATGGCCAACCATTGTGGTTTAGATTACAAAGGGTCATCTCACATGGGAATAAAACTATCAGTTTATAGGGGCTGTGCCATGCAAATCCACACACCAGTGTTCATCACCTTTCAGGCTTGATGAGAAAGTCCAGGATGATTTTCCTGGTTGCCCAGAGAAGCTGTGGATGATCAGTCCCCAGAATTGTTCATGGCCAGGTTGGGTGGGGCTTGGAGCAACCTGAGATAGTGGAAGGTGTCCCTGCCCATGGCAGGGGGTTGGAACTGGATGATCCCTTCCAGCCCACCCCACTCTGTGATTTTATGACATCCAGCATCCCCAGGGGCTGGCTGTGCCCTGCTCTGGGTGGGCACTGACACAGCCCCTGTCCCCAGACCTCCTCTTGCTCACCAAGTGTAGCTGCAGGGATGGGCTCTTCTCCACCCAGAGCCTCACATGGAAAGCCCATTTTGCTGACAAAGTAATACTTCTCAATTCTCCTGTTAGAAGGGCAGACATGACTTTTGTCTCTGCTGAGGCTTGTGTGTGCAGCAAAAGCCCTTCTATCAACAGGCACCAAGGAAACAAGCTGGCTGCATCCCAACTAAACCATTCAAGATCCAATCTACACCTCACAGCCTGTTGGATTATTGCCTGCCTGAGCTGAGGGCATTCAGCTGGAGCAGGGTCTGCGACCAGGGCTCAGGGAAGAAAGGAGCTACATCACCCTCAAGCCCTCTTTTGGGTTTGCCTTTGCTTCTGCTGCCATGCTTTGTACTCACTGTGCTCCTTTCCATGGAGAGAAGACATCCCTCCTCTCCATCAGGATATCCTCACTCTGCGCTCTGATCATCCAGAGAAAGTTTGGCCACACAAGGGGGAGAAAAATTTTTAAAAAATTAAAAAATATTTCATACCCACCAAGGACTGTAAAGAGCAGCATCAACTTGATAAATACTGTTCACTAGTAGCAGTAATGATTTATTGATTTTTTCAGGAAACAGATTAATTTAGAGCCAGTCTGACACAGATCTGTATTTTTCCCTGTATTTGTTGCTGCTGCTCAGAGTCTCTCACTGTGATCTGTGGACATGTTGCGGGGGTGAGCACTGCAACAAGCATGGCTGTCCTGGATTATTCACTTACCAAGGAGGATCTTTGTAACAGGAGGCCAAGGGCAATTCCAATCCCATTCTGAATAGCCGCATTTCATTCAGGCATCCTTTGAGGTGCAGAGTTTCTCCATCATCTGAAGCTATTGCCTTAATCTAAATTGTTGGTTCAATTGCTTTCCATGAATTTAGCACTTAAAGGGATTAGGGCAAAAAAAGCTTTCATTTTCCTTCTGACCTTTTAACATCACCAAACGAAAGTCGGGACATCAGTAAAGGGATTTTAAGTCAATAATTGTTTTGTAGTGACTATATTTGTGAGCCAAAAGCTATCCCTGCCCTAATCCTTGCTCCCTGTATGGAGCAGAGTCATCTGCTGTAGTCTTCTGGGTTTGGCTTCACAGCAGCCTTGCCAACAGGACAGAACTTGCAAACAAGGCAAGAGAGCAGTGATCCAAATAAAAATTGCAGAGATGAAGCTGCTCTGCTGGAGCCCCAGCAAGTTCTCTAAATGGGCTGTTGCTGAAATCCTGACCTTGTTTGCTCTTGGGCTGCCTGAGCTGCTGCCTACCCTGTAGCCAAGATTAATTAATTCTCATATTGATGTGTCGAGCAACTGCCATGAAATCATGGAATAGGCAGAAAGCTGTCAGCATCCTGTAAAACTTGAGGAGGAGACAGGGAATCAACACGTAGAGATTTACAGAGCAGCGTGCCAAGCTAGCACAGCTTTAATCTCAGGTTGTGTTGCCTGAAAAGAGGCAGATCAGGTACCTCATTCTGTGCTGTTGCCTTGGGCAAGAGTTAATGGATTTACACAGGCAGAAAGCAGGCAGAAGTGAAAGGACAGTAGCTGAGGAAACCAGATCCTTTTTCCTTTGATGTTCCTCCTCTTACACCAGGTAAGAGGCTGAACTGAGAAGGCTGCCTTTGGCAGACAGGTTTAGTTACAGTGATGGGCTGTAGGTTTAGATTTCCTTTTGGCCCCTAGTCTCCTCCCTGGCCCTGTGTTGGCTTCCAGTTTTGTCACTTCATACAGTTGCAGTGACGTTGCTGGAGTTGCAGCAACTATTTCAGAGGGGTGTGGTTCGTGCTCATGGAGGGGACAGAGAGGAGAGCAAAGCAGCTGGGCAAGAAACAGCAAGGCTGGAAGGAGGAGTGGCAAGAGCCTCTCATCCTCATCCTCATCCCCTCAAAGGAGGTCCATGGGGGTTGTGCAGCTCTTGGCTATGCTGGGGTCAGAGAAGGTGGCTCTAGCCACAGTGGGGCTGTGACAAGGACCCACAGGCTGCCCACAGGGCCAACTCCCCTTCCTTCTCTCTGCTTTTGCAGGTCTGTTCTCTGTCCCCTCAGGAGGGAAATAGCTCTTGCGACATCCCTGCACTTCCCAGCACAATGAGCCCCTGTCAGGAGCCTTACTTGCTCCAGAACCAAAGCACAAGGAAACCACAGACAAGAACCGTGGTGTTGCAACACCATTGTGCTGTCACAAGTCATCTCAGCTAAAAATAAACTGCTGCTAAACAACCTTCACACTCGCTTTCCCCAAATGCCGTGAGGAAGACGCCCATCAAGAGCACCGACTCAGAGCACAAATAGCTTCAAAAACTCTGAGGAGTTTCAATTTTTTGCCTCTCTTCTGAGGGTAAATCCCCCAGGCCCTCTCCTGCTCCTCTCTCCCGATCAAGTACCCTGGAGCACCTGTGGCATCTCCACAAGCCCTTCAGTGTGAAGAGTTTTTTCCCTGCTCTCCTCACTTCAGGATACTCATGGAGCCCCAGGAGGGCAAATCCCCACTTGGGGACAGGAACAACCTCACCTTTGCTTTAGGCTGAGTTGAAGTGCCCTGAGAGCTCTGGTTCTTAGCTCACCCTGCTACGTTTTGCGGTGATATGCAAGTTTTGCACAAGTTTGCAGGGAGTGAGGAACCAGCCTTGCGGAAAACTGCCACCAGACAAAAGCTGCAACAAAGCCCAGTGAGCTGTTTTGTCTGAGCCAGGACTGCTCTGCCTCCAGCTTTTGCTGGTACTGGCAGCAGTGGAAAGCCAGGGTAGTTTTCTCAGCTGATCTTGCTTTAGTCTTAGCAGGTTATCTGAAGTTCAGCTCTCCCCCTGTGTGAGCATGGTGTGTGATACCTGCCCTGAATCACAGCCACACATCGTCCTGCTGCTTCAAAAGCTGTGCTAGGCAGGCTCCTGTCAGCTCCTCACCTTTTAAAACAAGCTGGAGAGAGTGAAACTGTCCTATGATGCTCCTGAGGACACTTTTGCCAAGCAGTTCAATATGTACATCAGATGGAGTCCCACAGCAGCAGCTGCTTCCCCTGTGACCAAGACAACAGCTCTCCAGTGTATCTCACACAAGGTTTTCCTTCCCTGTGCCACACACTTTCCATTATTTTCTAGCTCTGTGATCTTTTTTCCCTCCCTCATTCCCAAATGCAGAGATGGGCTGTAGCCCCACAAGACCCACCAGCTCAGTGGGAAGCCTACAATCCACCTTCAGCACCTCCTCAGTCCTGCCACCCTACATTCCTGCATAAGATACCTGGATGTGGTCTGGAAAGTTCTGGGATTTCACCAGTCTAAAATTGGTGAGGGGACAGCACAGCCCCTTCACCAGCCCCAGCTCCAGCACACCCCCATGATCCCCATCCATGGCACCCATTACCTCCCACCCTGTCTGCTTTGTCTCAAAATAGCCACAGGTGCTTAACCCATGGTGTCACTGAGCCATGCCAGGAGGAAATTCCCCACCCTTTATCCTCCTGCTTTGCCTTTTGGCCTCTTAAGAAGACTTGGACTAAGTAAGGGGACAGGACAGGGAGCTGGAGGGCAGGTCAGGCTGCCTTCCCACAGCACCCAGGCACTCCTGATCCATGGGGAGGTGACATTCACTCCTCACCTGGACCCTGTGGAGGGTGTCTTGTCCTCAAAACTGGCTGCAGAATTATGGGCTGGCTTGTGCTGACAGGACATGGGGAGGGCTGGAAAAGGAAATGCCCACTGGCTTTTCTGCCCTCAAGCAGCATGTCCCTGTCACCAGCACGGAGCAGCAGTGGGACATGCAGCAGTGGGAGATGCCCAGGGGTCAGCACAGGCACACAGGAAGATTTACACAATGTGCCCAGTTTCAAACAGGACCAAGTCATGGAAAGGTTTTGATTCAGAGACACAAAACTACTTCCAAACTACAGCAAATGCATCTTTGATGCTCCTTCATCCAAGGGTTAAATTTTTAGCCTGGCTCAGCATGACACCTCACTGGGACACTGCTGAGTGAGAGCAAAGTGTTTTCTAGTGCACAGATCTCTGAGGCAGGGCTTTGGAGATGCTGTGGGATCATTTGCTGCTTTGTCTAAAGACTTCATCACCAGAGCTCCTCTCAGGATGGCTTAACAGGGAGCAGCACTGGGCTGAGGAGTGCTGTGCCAGAATGGGGCCAGATCACCTCCAAACACTGCTGCCACCAGAATCACAGTTGGAGCAGGCACAGGCATGAGCTGAGCCCATGTTAACCAAAAAAAAGGGGTTTTGGCTGGGGCCTAGTGAATGGCAAGAGCAGGATGCACCCCAGCTCCTCATATAAACCATTTCAGCTTCAACCCCGTGGAAAGATTTGTGCACACAGACATTGCTGAAAAGCCCTAGGCAGAGAAATCTCTGGGCAGGTCAACATGATCAGCATGCTTTCACTCTCTTTTCCTCAAGTTATTAGCAGATATAATGAGAATATTAAAAATACCTCAGCCCTGGTGGGGGAGATTTGGGACTGTGCCCTGCCTTGCTCAGACCCTGGGAAAGGCAGAGGTCAGGAGGGTGCAGGAGCAGAGTCCTCTCTCCCTGTGCATGGCTCAGGCTGCAGCCAATCTGAGAGGCAGAGCAGACTATAAAGCCACACACAGCTGATTATGCCTTTTGCTCACCTTCATGTGTTGGTTGCAAGGCCTGGGAGGGGTGAGTCAAACAGTGCAATTAAAGCAGCTACAGGTTGTAAGAGATGCAAAGCAGAGATGCAGCTCTCCAGCCTCTCAGCCTGATTTTCCCTGTTTCTGCATAAATGCTTAACATTCTTCTGAAATGGACTCTTAAAATTTTCCATTTTGAATTAAATCTGGAGGGTAAAAGAATAAAAAAGAAATTTTTTTTAAAAAAGCTGCATGTGGCCAAAACAGTCAAAATTTCCTGTATAGAGAATTTGTGCTGAATCATTGTTATATTTGGCTCTTCCTGATGTCAATACCCCCTGTGCTTTTAAGGCTGCATTAAAAACATAAAAAAAGGACCCAGACAAGGACAAGGACAGTTCAGGCCAAACTTTGGTACCATTGAATTGGTCAAATATACAAAGCAGCTGCTTTAAAGTCCAGAATCAATATTTTCACATCAGAGAGCTGCACAAAACACAAACCAGAGAAACTGGGGAGGTTTTGACAGGATTTTCTTTGGAAAGTCCTGGCTGGGCTGAGGCTGGGCTGGCAAGGAGTCAAGGCTGCAGGAAGCCTTTATAGGACCTTTGTGCAGGGAAACATCCAAGTCTTTTATGGCTTTGCAGCTGTATGGGCTGAAGTGGAATTTGCTGGGCTACAACTATTTTCCACTGGATCTACTGGGAGCTGTAGCTGCTATTCTGCAGGATAAATTTGGTTATGTGGTGACGTGAATTTCCTCACATGAAGGAAAACATTTCCCTGCCTAGTTTATGTGTCCTGAAATATACCAAGAAGGGGAAAGCCATGCCAGATGGTGCAGAGCAAATAGGAACCCCATGGTTTGCACCCCACATTATCTTCCTGGCTGATTGTGCTGCTGAATAAATGGTGCTGCAGGGAGGATAAGTTGGGATGCTGCTGCTTGGAGAGTAAATTACTGCTTTGTGAGTGAAAGCAGCAAGGTCTGTTCATCAGATATAACTTGTTCCTATTAGGATGGAAAAGCTCAAGCCAAGGAGCTTCTCTCCACAAAAGCAAAATTTGTGAAGCAATTCATGCCAGGGAGTCATTACTTTTCTGATCAAAGAGTGTTTAGGATTAATAGAGGCTCCCTCTGCACACAACATGTATATGCACATGAATACCATGTCTCAACTGCTGTGTAGCTCCAGGAGATGGGAAGGTGGGGCAGCAGTAAGAAAAGCTGGATTCATCCAGACAGCACACAGACAGCTGGCTTCTGAGGAGGAAAGAAAGAAAGGAAGTCGTTGAAAGAAAATGCTTAGTGTGGTGAGGCACTGGCACAGGTTCCCCACAGAAGCTGTGGGTGCCTTATCCCTGGAAGTGTTCAAGGGCAGGCTGGATGTGGGTCTGAGCAACCTGAACTGTCCCTGCCCATGGCAGGGGGTTGGAATGAAATGGTCTTTAAGGTCCTTTCCAACCCAAACCATTCTGTGATTCTATGAAAATTCTAAATAAAACCAGTATTAAAAAAAAAAAATCCTGAGATGTGAAAGGGATGCTCAGTGATGCAAGTGCTTGGCTGTGTTTGTCTTTCCTTGTTTGAGATCCTCTCTCATTAGTTCAAATTACAAACTGAGAGAAGTCCTTGAAAATAAAACTGGAGTGAACTCCAAGAGCAAAGCTCACTGACCATGACTTTCCAGGGTTTGATTTTGCTGGACGTGCAGGGCCAGGATCTCCAGCTGCTTCAGTCCTCCTTGCCAGGGAGGGAAGACACCACTAAGTCAGGGACAGAACAAATCCCTCCAGGCCCTGCTGACCACCACAAACTGCTCCTGGAAATCACCGTCCCGTGAAGGTGATCCAGTAGCTCGGGCAGTGTGAGGAAGGCAGGAGTGAACCACAAATACACCCCAGCTATTCTCCAAGGAGGCTGAGGAGCTCATCTCCCCAGCCTGTGACACCCCAGCACCTCCTATTTGTACACCCTGCATCCCATAATTGCCTCACTTGGAGCTTTAATCAGCCACAGCACAAAAACCTGAGTGCAATGAGCTGCAAGGAGGGAGCCTCACCCTGCTCAGGCTCCCTGATGGCTCTGTAGGGTTTCCAGCACTGTGGTGTGGGGCAGGGGAAGAGCTGTGGCCCCTCACCAGATCCAGGCCCTAATGGTGGTTTTTGGATGCTGCAGGGGTGTGACCACAGCTCTGGAAACATCTGCTGCACTCCCCAGCCTCAGCATGGCAGGGCAATGGCTGCACCCTCCCAGCTGGAGGCTCCCTCTGTGGTGTGGCCTGGTTTAGGGCCACATCCAAAGTTTGGGCATGCTCCTGCTGGGATGGCCTGTGAATCTGAGGAGGGCAACCATGAACCATTCTCCTGAGGACTCCATCCCTCCTGACCTGCAGAGGCCAGGAAAATGAGGCCCTGGGCATGCCCAAATGCATGGTGTTAAGGCTCATTTCAGGATGGCTTGAGCCTCTGAGATATTTTCTCCTCACACCCCAGAGCACACTGGGCACCATCCAGGATGCTGTGGAGAGCCAAACTGTCCCAGGACAGATTTAATGGGGTGGGCAGGTGTCAGAAATGTGCAGCTAAATCTTCCTAGGACAGTGAGATAGAGCCCTTAGTCAGCCCTGACACATGCCTGGGAAGGCAGTGGGGATGCTGAGGGGAAGGCAGTGGGGATGCTGAAGGGAAGGCAGTGGGGATGCTGAGCCTGCCTGGTTCACAGGGCTCAGATGGAAACCCTGGAAGTTTGGAAACAGAGCTAGGAAACGCCTGGCAGGTCAGGAGATGAACCCTGGAGTGCCAGGAAGTAGAAGGGTGAAGTAGTAAAAAGCTCTGATAAGAAGAGCCATGTAACCAGAACAAATATTGAGTGATTCAGCAGCAACTCACCCAGGAAGGAGTAAAGGGCACTCCTTGCAATGTTTGACTTGTTGGCTGTGGTGGCACAACAGCCTCAGACCAGGAGAAGCAGCAAAGGCAGCGAGCAGGCTGCTCCTCCCATCCTCAGCACCTGCTTGGCTTCTGCAGCTGGGACCCCAAAAAAACAACATCTGGGCTTCCCTCAGCTGGAAAGATGACTCCTCCTGTTGGGCTTGGGTCTCCATCCCACAGGGATGGCAGCAGTCCTTGGTATCAGCTGCCAGGCAGGAGGCCAGGACTCACAGCCAGGTTGTTTGCTGCATGTGCCAGAGGGCAAACAGTGCCACAGCCCCTGTTCCTGCACTGGGGATGCTGTGAGGAGCACAGTTCCTTCCCAGCCAAGCCTTGTGAGTTGTCAAGAGACAACTAAATATCCCCACAGCTTGTGTTACCTGTGACTTGAGAGCAGGTCTGCCTTTAGCCCTCATTTCTCAGTGCCAGGGTGCATCCCCACAATGTTCACACCACCTCAGCTCTGGGCTCAGTGGTTGGGTCACTGCCCAGCATGGCTCCTGCCCCTTTTTTTCTCCCTAAATCCCTGCAGAGGTAGGCAGGAGAGGGGTCACTCTCTCTCTTCCCATGGGATGCACTGGGAGGGGTCACACAATGGGCTCAGGCTTTAGAAAGCTGATGATGTTTCAGGTCACAGGCAGGTTTTCCACTGCTGTCAATACAGGCTTGGAGTCCAGGCTGAGCATCCACCCTCAGAAATTCAGGCCTTTTGATGAGCCTTAGAGGTGCAATGGAAAACAGGAAAATACCAACCCAAGCACCTCCCAAAACCATGACCCAAAGCTTACTTCTGAAAATCCAGGTTCTCACCCCATATCTAAACCACAGGCGTGCTTCCTGCTGGCTCCTCCCTCTCACCCAGGGCATGGCTGTCCCAGAATACCCAGCTGGCAGAGAAATCTTCATCTTTCCAAGCTGTGAGAGACAGATGCCAGCTGGGGGTCTCTGACATGCAGGATCCCCACAGTTTCAGCCCCTTTGTGTTTGGCTAACACAGATGAGCTTTGGATCAGAGGAAGGCTGGCAGGACAGATGTGCTTCCTGTGGAAAACTGGCAAAGTTCATGGGGAGAAACAGGCAACAAAAATGGTGGTGAATCCTATGGGGAAGAGTAGGAACGACTGTTCCCTGTGCTGGGAGTGCCTGTCCATTTCCATGGAAAAGGAGAGTGTGTCCAGCCCCACTGTTGTGTTGAGTGAGGGGAAGCACTGCCCTCCCTGCCAGTGACAGAGAGGTGGCCATGCCACCACTAGAGCTGGCCTTCAAACCAATGGCAACTCTGCTCACACAGCACAGACCCACAGCAAAGACATCTCTACCCAGCTGGGCAGAGCTGTGCTTATTTTCACCACCCCCAAGCACTGACAGAGCACTGGAGTAGTTCAGCAAGCTGGGTGAATGAACAACAAACAAAACACAGGGACAAACATTGATAAAATCAACTCTTCAGAGGTCACATTCACACTTTCTCCTTGGTACAGAGCTGTTCCTCCCCAAAGAGGGAACTGAAATGGCACTGGAGGATCACAGATGGGCAAAAAGACAAAAGGAGGAGGATGAACAAGACAATGCACAGATCCTGCAGGTACAGAGCGAGGTGTGTCTGTGGGCTGGCTTGGCTGAACGTGGATTTGCAAAGACTTGTTCAGTGGTTGACCAACCTACAAGTGCAGAGGTGCAGCTGACCATGACCTGCTATAAAGGCCAGATGGAAAGTCACTCCAAGGCCTGCAGTTATTGGCTAAAAATTAGGGAAAGAAAACCAAAGAGAAGATTTTACTGCCGCTGGAGAGCACAGTTCATGGGACACAAATGCTTCCCTGTGAGGATAAGTGAAATATTATTGGGGTTGGATGGGGCTTGGAGCAACTTGGTCTAGTGGAAGGTGTCCCTGCCTATGGCATGGGGGGCTGGAACCAGATGATCCCTAAAGTCCCTTCCAACCCAAACCATTCTATGATTCCATGAAAACATTTGTCACAGGCTTCTTGCCACGGGCACTTGATGCTAATTTAACTCTACATCAAGATTCTGTGCTCCATCTAGAGTCCCTCGCCCTTGGGAACGCAGGTAGTGAAACACCAGGGACCTGCCAAGAAAATCAATAGTTTTTGCAGCCCCCTCAGAGCCTGGTGAAGTGTTCCTGCCATGTCCCACCACCCTGACCACCCAGTGATGGCTTCAGACACCACAGACACTTTCCCTGCCCGCGCCTGAGCTCCGGCGGTGCAAGAGCTGCGGCTCATTGCATCATCCTCACTCCACCTCCCTGGGGCATGCTCTCCATCAGCCCCAAACCTGCCAGCTTGCCCAGGGGAACCTTCACCAGCTGGGCCCAGCCAGCTGAGAGGAGCTGGGGCAATGCTTGCCCTGTGTCCCAGATAATACCTAAAATTTCAAATAATTTCCTTGTTCCAGGACATGCCCAAAATTAAGACCTTTTCCAGTACCTGGTGAGCAGCACCAGTTCCTGGTAGTCTCCTGAGATGGAATCCTAGAATCCCTGCTCCAAGCCCTCTGTGCCAGCTCCAGCCAGCTTGCAAAGACTTGTCCCAGAGGGATGGGGTTGATGGAAGTGCCTGAAAAGGGCTATCATGGGCATGTATTCAGCTTTACCCACCACAAGCAAGACAGTTTTACTCAGACTCCTGGGAGAACAGAAATGAAGGCAGAAATGGAAACCTCTGAGGAAAGGACAGAGAGGGGAAGGTTTAAGGGCAGGGTGGTTGTTTTTCAGCCTCAAGCCTGCCAGAGCTCAATAAGTGTTTGGACAAGGCTTTCAGGCACATGGTGAGATTCTTGGGGTTGTGCTGTGCAGGGCCAGGAGTGGGACTTGGATGATCCTTGTGGGTCCCTCCCAACTCAGAATATTCCATGATTCTATGGAAGTGGAGCCTGAGTGCTCCCAGGAATGCCTCAGTAACACTGTCAGAGAAAAGCTACTCCAGAAAAGCTGCTCCCCTTGGGCTGGAGAGCAGCCACAGCCATTGCACCCCCATTTCCATGGCCACCCCTGCCTTTCTCCCGGGCTGGGAGGCACTTGGAAGCTCCCTGTTCTCCTGCCCCCTGCAGCAGATGCAACTGCATATTAACATAAATTCATCAAGAGCTTTTGGCCTGAGGCATCCATGAAATCCGTAGAGAAGGGGCCAATGCCAGAGGCAGCTGAGGAGCTTGGACACTCACCTGAGTCTCAGGGCGTGGGGAGGGAGGGAGTGAAGCCATCTCTGGGTATCACACCCACAATTTTTCAGGCCTTCCTTTGTGGGCTTTTCTATTTTTGACCTTCTGCCTAATCGCATAAGCTGCTTTCCAGAGCAACTACAGCATTTGCAGCTTTTATTGACTTCCTCTGAGAGCACAACTGAGGGTTGCCAGGAGGGAGATGCCAGAGCCACACTCACTTTGACGTGGTTTATTCACCTGGATTGTCGTGGGCTTCAAATAATGCCAGGCAGGCAGCTGGGCAAGTGAAGGGCTAGCAGTGCCCAGCTGGCACCTTCAGACTCAGAAGCAAAATACATGATAAAAGGCAGAGCTGTTTGATTACAGCTCTCTCCAGGCAGCAGAGACTGAGCTAGAAAGCCAAATCACCCTGCACTCCACAATAAACAGTGGGTGTTGGGTTTTAAGGAGCATCTCCCCGTGACCTCAGTGGCCCATTTTATGTGTGGTGGCATGGAAGGGAGCCCAAAGGTGAAAAGGCTTAATTAGTAATACTTGAAGCTGATTACCATGGCCCATATATAGGGTGACCTGCATCTACTATCACTTAGCATGGTAATGACTAAGTACAGTATGTGGTTTAAATATCTCCCTAACTCTAAAGCTAAATGCATCTATAGCCCTAACCCTCTAATTGACTGATTCTAAATATGACAGATTACCTTTCCATCTCATTATATGTATCTAATCAGGGGATGAGGGCTCCTATACCCTTGGACACTTGGTTTTTCATCTCTACTGTCCTACAAGAGCAATGAAATGAAAATTACTTTTCTGCTCAGGTTTGTTGCAGGCTTATCTCATACCCTGTCTCAGGAAGATGCTGGATTTAGTTTATGATGATCATAAAAAACAGCTGCAGAACCCTGCTTTCTATCTTGGTGGACACCAAGATTTAGAAGCTTAGATGTTGTCTGTGTGACCTTTTCCTGATGACCCTAAATCAGCATGGGGTTCCTGCTGCCTGTGGCCATCACTGTAAACAACTGGCTCAGGGGCAGCAGTGACAGTGGGAAAGGCTGGAAACAAGGAGCAGAGCAGACACCACCAATAGCTAAGGCTTCAATCACCCTTTCTCACCTGCAATGCTCATTATTGTCTAAATGAGGGTGGTCCTCTTCAGGGCCAGGAGTTGGACTCGATGATCCTTGTGGGTCCCTCCAATTCAGGATATTCTGTGATTCTGCACTTAAAATGTTTCCTGATTCCAATCCCAGGTGCCTTTTCCTGCATTGCTCAAGCCCAAGGTCCTGCACACCAGGCAGGCTCCACTCCCCAGGGGCTGTTCACCATGGCCCCAGCCTGAGTGCATGGGTGGGTGGAGGACTAAGGCAAAGTCCCTGAGTGACCTCAAGTGCCTCTTCCAGCCCAGCTGAGCACTAATAAGCTTTCTGCATTACGGCTTTCACTCCAGGCCTGGATAGCTCCAGGCAATTCCTTGCTCACGCCTTGCCTCTGCCTAGGAACCAAATGTCCATGGCAGGATGCTGTGGCCACATGTCTGGTGCTGAACTCCAGGTGCTCCAAATCCATTTTTTGGGGCTCAGGAGTCTTTGGGATACAATCACACTCCACCAAAACTGTGAGACACCTACATCAAGTCACCCTGAAAATTTGGCCACCACCACCAGGCTCCCTGGAACCTCCCTGTGACCCAGGAGACACATCCCCTCTTGCTGAGAGGAAAGAGCATCCATCCCTCCCTCCCTCCACCCCTCTGCCCAGGCCTGGCTAAATGGGAGGGAAGAGGAGATCATGGCTCTTTGCCCAAGATGCTCTCAGAGGAACTGAGGACCACCCACCTCTAATAATTGTTAGACCATGGGTGCCTTGTTTCCCCTATGTTTAACCCAGTGCAGAGGCCATGAAGCCAAAACAAAGGCTGGATACCTTCAGAGTCACCCTGGCTGCTCCAGACTATGTGTAGACACAGAGTAATTGACCACTAGGAGACGAACCATGTTATAATTTTGTCATTTTCCACTCGAGCATCCTGGGCACTGATTGCAGCCTGGGGATTTTCCATGTCAGACAAATTACCAGACTCCACCAAAATAGCTGAGAGACAGCCCCATTTTGGGTTACAACATCTTCACCAGATGGGCACCAGCAGAACTCCCCTTGGTGTGTGCAGGAGACTCAGGGCCATGGTAAATTGGTGCAGGGGAAGGAAAATTAAAGGAGTCAGGGCAACAGATGACAGAAGACATCCCAAGCTGGCAGAGGAAAGTCTTGCTCATTGTAAGCAGAAACAAAAGAGCCTTCAGTTGCCAGGGTGTAATTTAGGCACAGGCCCTATGTGGCAATTTCCATGGGTCTGCAGGGAGCCCTGGTGAAACCTGGGGATGAAGGTTCCCACAAGTGCAGGGATTTTGCTGAAGTCCAGGCCTAGCTGATCATGCTTAAAGGTCATACTTGCCCTTTTTTTTCCAGTTAAAATTGGATTTTAAGCTACTGAGATTAGCATTTGAAAGGGAACACTATGCTGTGACATAGAGCTGACTTGACCCGATTCCTCAGGCAGCTGGAGACAGGTTTTCCCCACCTTCCAGGGAAGAGGCAGAAACACCAAGCAGAACAAAACCTCCACCCAGCCTTCCCCCTGGACAAAGGGTTGGCAATGAGTGAGAATAAAAGGCCCAAGAAGAGGCAAGCAGAAAGGATGCCCCAAGGAGAGCGACATGTCCAGATATGTCTGTCAGATAACAATACTGGAGCTCAAGCCCTTCACAGAGCTTAAAAATAATGGTGACTCAGTTCCAGGTGAAATATTCACCTGTAATGCTGCCCTCCTGCCTCAGTCAGGTTCAAGCTACTGATGGTGCTGCCTTTGCTCCAAATTTGGGAGACACCAACACCCCAGAAGTTGGAGGAGACACTGGCCAGAGGTGTCATTTGCAAACCCAACAACCCCATTCTTGGGGTAAACATGACACTTTCAGTTCAGAAGAAAACTGTGGTTAGCACTGATCTCTAACAAAGATCTTGACATCCTGCTTCTTCCAGACAGCATTTGGGAAAAGAAAGCCAGACCTCTGTGCAGGAGGCATCTCTGGGCAGCAGACAGGCCTGGAATGACTGGGAGGTCTGGAACTGCTTCCCATCTGGGTCTAGGAGCAGATAAGATGGAGATACATGAAATTGCCTCTTGCTCCCAGCTGAACTACAGCACACCTTGGCCAGCCTCCAGAAAGGGCTCATTAACAACCCTTGCAAGATTCTTCTCCTGGCAGATGTGGTGCTTATAGTGGTGCTGTTGAAGTCGTTGCAGTGGTTTGAAGATCTGGAGATCTTGTTCCTGGAATCAAGTGAGGTTCCACTTAAGAAGAATCACAGTTTTAGTTGTCGCCGTTGTAGGAAAACTGAGGCTCTGACCCCAGTCCACATTAAAGGGTTGGAAATGAAAAACCAGGTGATGAATACACCTCATCTGAAGGAGGGGGAAGGAGGCACTGGAGGAACTGAGTCACCAGTTTTGAGCAATCCTGAACTCACTACTAAAATCTCTCAACTCCATTTTTACAAGACCTGCTGCCAACAACAGCCGTGGGAGCTCAGAGCTGGAGCAGAACTGACACCACGGGCAAGTTAAAACTGTTTCAGGGCTAAAACCTTCACACACACTGACACATTACCTGGGGGAGCCCACACAGGGAAGGCTTTGTCTTTGTCTGACCCACGCTCCTTTCAAGCTTCCTTCTTAGGATTAAAGGGTTTGGAGATGTTCCTTGGCAATTCTGCCCAGCAGCCTTTTGCCACAATGCCTTCTAACTCCCACATCCCTGAGACCTGCAGCCCCCAAGTCTCCTTGATCAAACTGCACTCATGGAGGGTCTTCCCCAGTGTGTATGGGACAGAGATTGATGATGATGACTGATGATGATGATTCTTGCTTACCTTCAGTGCCTGCAAGTGGCCTGAGGCACTTCCAAAATCCAGTGCATCCTCTCAGTCACAACCCAGAGCTGTGACCCCATTTCTTGAGGACACTGCTCTGTCTCCTCTCTATTTCAGCTTCTATTAAAGGCATGAGAGGGGACACAGCCTGACCTCCTTCCTCAGCTTCCACTCATGTATAGGGACATCACTGGGACACTGATTGGAACAAAGTCCCCATGAGAAGATGTCATGGTTGCCAAACACCACCACCACTCCTTTTCCTCCACTTTTTTTGACTTCCTGCTCTTCCTTCAGGCCTGGCTCCATCAGCAGGACACTTCCAGCCCATGGCAGCCTGAGGGATGATGCAGTGTGTGCCCAGGGGAAGGCAGGATGGGCAGGGTGGGATGCAGAAGGTGACAGCTTTGGGCAAGGGCTGATGCACGAGGTCAGAAATGCTGCTGGACAAGCCCTGCACAGTGACTACACAGCACATAAATGCCTGCCCCAGCCTTCCTCTCTTTTCCTTCCTCACTTCCCTGCCTCCTGTGTGCCCTGCTCTGTGGGTTTGGAGACAAGCAGGCAAGGGACCACACTGTGGTGATTGTACAAAAACAGTAGGAAGAGATGGAAAAATACATAAACCCTCATGGTTTTATCACCCACCTCTTTGTGTCTGGCATTTTTCTCCATGCTCCAATGCCTGGCTTCACATCAATTCACAGACCCCAGCTTTCATCTAAAAAAAACTTATAATTACACGACATTCCAGCTCCTATTGATGTGGAAAAGTGCAAGTCAGGATCAAAAATATTCATAATACAGATGTTTAAAAATAAAAATAAAAAAAAGAAGAAGAAGGAAAAAAGAAAGATAGAAAAAGACTTTGACATTTATTATTTTGGAAAGCTCTTGATTCCTGAGTGAGCTGTGATTTTCAGACAACCTGACTCATCATTTCTGAATGCTTTGGTTTGGCAGCCCTGTATATATTTAGTAATACAAACCCTGACTTGCAGCTTCCAATGAGAATCCTAATGGCATGATAAGACAGATTTTCATCTCATTCACGTCATTTCCAAATATCAGGACATTTACTTAGCGGGAAGAGTTGTAAAAGCTGTGAAATGGTCTCCCTGGGGAGGAGCAGAAACCTTCTGGCTACACGCTTGAGCAGCTGAACAAACCAAGGGAGAGCAGGCAGCAGTGAACAGCTCTTTCCTTTCTGGCCAAGGGACAGAGCAGATGATCCCAGACATGTTTTCCTCTTCACTGCTCCCGGCTCTGGGCATTGCTAATCAAGTCCATTGCCATACCACAGCCACTGGAGCCTCTCTCCAATCCAACTGGAGAAAGAGCAGCTTCTGTAGGAAGAGCAGGCAGCTCCAAGGGAAAAACTATTGTTGCAAACCATTCAGGACTCCACAAGGAGTGAAGGAACCTGTGCCAGTCCTTGAGAACGCATTCAAAGCATCCTCAGCCAGCAGTCAGAATTGAATTTTTTACTTTAAAATCCCTTGGGCACTGGAAGTCTGTGAGATTTTTTTCCATTGCCTATCAAGCAGCGGTATTAAAAACAATGTTTTTGGCAGCACAGCCAGCATGAGTAGATGTGAGATGATTTTCATCTCTTCATTCCACACCATCTGCTTCTTACCCTCAACTTTCAAAGGCCTTGAAGGAGACGTAGGCCACTGAATTTTATAGCTAGATTTCATGAACCTCTTTGAAAATGAAAGGATTGCACCAAACACAAATTTACAGACATCAAAGGGATTTCTCTTTTCATGCAAGCACTAAAAGCAGTGCAAAGGGAACTAATTACAATTTGCTCAATTGCCAGTTTTCACACTGCAGCGAATACAAGCATTTTATGTTTTAAACCTCACAAACTTGTGGCTGCCAGTTTAATACGCTTCTCAAGTCAGAACCAAATTAACAGACTAAAACCATCTAGCACCCACTGAGGCAAGCAACGAAGCCAAAAGAGCTTGCAGGGTACCTCCTGGACAACTTTTTTTTTTTTTTTTTAACCCCTGCCCTTTTTAAAAAAATATATCAATATTTCTTTAAATATCTGATGGCAGTACAAACCCTAATTCAGCTTTCTCAAAAGCAAAGCGATTGCATAGATACTTTTTACTGAGCTGATCTTCATCCATCCTGCTGACAGAGTCTCAGGGAACACAACTGAAATGGCAGCTCCCCATAAAAATTATGGGAGAGTTCAGGGATCTTGGCCAAATGTGGCTGACTCAGGATCTGCTGACTCGAGTGGCTGAAATCATCACACAGACATATGAGTTCCAGACAGGCAGTGGAGGGGAAGAGCTGCCCGAAATTATAGTGCAGGGTCCAGATAAAAATTGTGAAAATCAAGAGAATTCCCATATAGCAGAACCTTAGGCTTCCAAGTCCAATCACAGATCTGTCCATGAGTTTGCACCGAGGGTGATGGAAGGGTGGAGTGACCCTGATGCCACTTAAAATCAATGAAAAGTGAAGCTGGGGAAGAAACTCCTTTTGTCATTTGAACCCTTGCCCATCAAGCCAACAAGTCCTGGGCCACAGCAGGTACTTGCTGGCCACAGTGGGAGCTTCCCTGCTCCCTAAAATACCACCTTATATCCTCCAGAGATCTACAAGCTTTCTGGTTTGCAGTTCAGAACACCTCCAGAGGTGACTTAGTTTCCCCTCCCCAAGTTTTCAGGACACAGATTCACGGGTATTGACCTGAAATATGATATGTAATTGTCACATCAATAAAGGTCTCCAAAGGTGACTAGTGCACATTTTTCATTATGTCAGTGATGTTAACAGTCAGATCCCAGGGCCATGGAGATGGGATCACATTTTGAGGCTGAAGGCAATTCTGTGGCAGTAGCTTCTCCAGCAGGAATGATTCTATAAGGTCTCCAGAGCCCCAAAGAATAACACACTGTGCTGGTAAAAAAAGGTGTATCACTTACTGCTCTCCAGCACTGACCTCCAGGGAGGAAAGGAGAGGTTGCTCACAATCCTTGACAGTGGGGGAGTCAAAAAGCTGCCAACACAAAATTCACAGTTTTGGGGTTCCCACTCTTGGTGGCCAACTTAGCTGCACTTCCCCCTTGCCAAGAGACCACTGCTACAGCTGTAATGCCAGGAAACTGAGTGGGAATTGGAGTGAGGAACTGCCTTGGGTCATGTCTGCAGCAGACAGGTGAACACCACACATCATTCACATGGTGTCAACAAGATGCCATATGAAATGCATCCATCCCTGTCCTGTTTCTTCCTGTGTGGGAAAGCAACTCAAGCTAGCCTGCACGACTGCTTCTTGGATCATTTTTCTGGAAATTTGCTCTTTTTCTCCCACTTATACAACACAATCTGTCTTTCTTCCTCTCTTGCCCCACTTTGGAGGAGCTGGGTATCTACAGACCAGCAAAAGATGGACTGCAGCATGGCCAGTAGGTGCCCATGGGAGGGAAGGGAGAGCAGAGGATTAAGCTGTGCTTAGGTGGAAGAGGAGACACAGGAAAGAAAGAGAACTGCTGGAATACACAAACACACAAAGCCAAGGAGAGTCCAAGGGTAACTGAGCCTCTGCCCCAGCTGTCAGACAGTTCAGCCATGCTTTAGAGGTAGAAGTGACTCAGCCAAATAGAAAGGACAGGAGTGGGAAGGAGTAATTCTTGCATGTAGATCTCAGCTTTGATTTTGTACTTCTAACTTGGTCCCAGAGCAGGTGAGCATGCCCAGAGCAGGGGGTCTGTGCTGTGAGGGGTTGTGCCTGTGCAATTTCCATGCCAAAGGCTCCTGCTCTCCTTCACCACCTCCATAACTGCAGTGGGGCAAGGGCTGTGCAGAACTGTCCCTCTCTGCTGCACCTCACCGTTCTCTCAAGCTAAAACATGTGAGGAACCCTATACAAACATCTTCAGTTTTGCAAGAGGATAGAAATCCTGTCCTTTCTCCAGCAATTCATATCTGCCCAAGGAAGAGGCCATAAACCTGTCATACAGCTTCAAGCCCAGCAAGGAGTGCAAAGGTGTGCCAAGGAGCTACAGAAAAATCATCCAACTACTAGGAGAGAAGAGAAAGCACAGAACTGTCTCCCAGAGCATCTGGTTTCCAAAATCTGCACTGAAAATTCATCTCAGTCTGCCTGCAGCGGAGGCTTGAGGATGCAACTGACAAGAAGTGCCCTGTGAGTAATGAGCCCTTAAATCCAAACCAAACTAAGCCACTCTGTATCTTAGATAATGTTTATCACTCTCATGGGAGAAAAGTTGTCTTTTTGTGTTACCTGTTGGTTGAGAACTCTGCTTTCAAGCAGCTTGCCAGCTCTGTGGCTCCTATCGCAATAATGCTACAAATAATTTAAGTGCTACCACTTTGGATCAAAATTTTAATGAGGCACTAAACCCACAAAAGGGGCTCTGTATAACATAATTAAATAGAATGGGCCTAAATAAACAGTACAACAAGTTACATTATAGTTGAAAACAGCTGGGAGGCAAAGAAAGGAGCATTGAAGATGCATGATGTAAAAAGGCATTTCACAGAATGCAAACACTAAAACTTTTCAACGCACACAAACAGTAAAACACTACGAGCACATGACTTCCCTTTGATTTGGAAGAATCTGTGTGGGGCACAGGGCATTTGTTTTTTTTTCCTTCTGCTAGTCAGCACAATGAAATATTTCACATGGGAACTCAAACAGGGTCAAAGAGAGCCATTTGTGCTTCGGAAAGAAATAAATACTGCAGGAAACAGGTAAAGTCAGTAGGAGCATCTGGTTCAGTCAGGCCACGGGATGTTGGATCACATCTCCAAAATGCTGGACAGTGCTGGGACTCCTCAAAAGAGTCTTGCAAACAATCAGCAATGTAACAAGTCTGTTTGGCTCAGGGCTGCAAGACACTTGTTTCATGCTCGTGTCGACTCCTTGAATCCACTGCAAGTGGTGACATTCAGGCTGAGCCAAGCAGCTCAGCGTTCAATGCTCTGTCTGCATCAGCTATTTACAATATCATGTTTGTTCCACCCCTGTCAATATTTGATCCAAGAGCTGCAGAAGTCCTACAAACACAGGAAGGTTTCAATTTCACATTAAGGTAACATTGACAGTGATGCTGCTGTATCGTTCAAGTCAGTGCACTGTTACTCCTTGAGAATGAAATTACTGGTAAACTTGGTTTTCATTTAATTTCCTCCCAGTCCTCTCAGCAACCTTTCTCCAGAGCCATAGCTATTGCTGCAGTTCTGGGCTGGTGAATGAAAAGTTTCTAAATTCATCTTGGTTTATCATTGGAAGGATCCCTTCTTCAATGGGAGTCAGGATGGGCTCCTCTTTTATAAAATCTGGATCAAAGTTGCTCACATCATCTTTGGATTTCTGTCAAACGGAAAAGACAAAGGAAAGACATGTCAAAAGTATGTATCATCTGCTTGATCCCTGCTCTGCATCTGAGGGCATTGAACCAACACTTCCATCATCCAGGCTGAGCTGACTGAGAGCTTTTTCTGAGGCTGGATTGGAAGCAGCTGCCCCCACAGAGCCTCTTACAGAGCAAAGCCTTTTCCAGCCTCTGCAGGTTTCTGACAGGGAACCTCCTCTCAGATTTAACTGACAGCACTTCTGGGGGCTTCTCTGGGCAGACAGGGCAGGGCAGGGCAGGGCACATAAATCAGTCCCTCCCCTCAAGTGGCAGCACAGACCCCGTGCAGTTATCAGCTGTGTTCCCAGCTGGCTGACTCCACACAGTCCCTCCTTATCTGCAGAGGGTTTTGGGGAGGGGGTGGAGGACACTCCTCCTCGTGTCAGCCATTAAACTCACACAATAATGAATTACTGGGCTGTGGGAAGACAAATGGCTGGCCTCCAGGTGCTGGATTCCTTGCTGTGTGCCACAGAGTGGGGCTGTTCAGAATGCACACACACAAACTGGATTTGTTGCACATTTTTGCGTGTGTTTTTCCTGCACCCAGGGCAAGATGTTTTATTGACACTGAAGTCAATAAAATTTATTGACATTGAAGTCTAACATTCCCAGATCCTGCCAGCTCATGTCAGACTGAGCAGGCTCCCTTGGCTTTTGAGTCAGGCTAAGGGACAACTCAGGATTCTGCTTTTGAGCTGTCACACCTTCCCCAAGCACCTGGTCCTGCACCCAGTGCTCAGGGAGCAGGGCTGGGTGGACCATTGTCCCTGAGAGCTCACAGAGTGACCACAGCATGAGACAAGCCACTCCAGGCAATAATTTCAAAGACAAGGAAGCCACAGAGACAACCTTGGAAAGGCTGTCCCTGAGGAGCCTACTCTCACAGAGCATCCTTAGGGCTGTGGGCAGCACTGGGGACAGGGGCAGCACGGCACCCTCTGCAGCCTCTGTGCCACTGGAAGCACTCACTGACAGTGGCCTGAGCAGGGAGCACTGTGCTGGGTGCTGAACAGACACAGAGAGACAAGGGAGACACAGCCCTGCTGGGAAGGGGTAGGTGGGCTGAGCAGGATGAGGATTACTTACCCTGTTTTATCTTTGGGGCAGGGCAAAGGGTAATGGGGTTCTTCAACCTGCTGTTTGCTTTTACAAATCTGCACCTTTTCACCGAGCTGCCTTTGAAAACCCAGCATGGAAGGGATCAGAGGTGGCTAACCAAGTGACCAACCAGCAGCCACGCCAGGGCCAGAGCCCTCCCTTCCCCTCTTTCCTGTCTCACGGGAATAAATCTGCTGACAGAGCCAAAAAGAGGCAAAGCCACCCCCCAGGGATCCCCTTCCCTCCTCCCCACGTACAATCCTGGGCCGGAAGGGGGGCTCCATCTGCCGCTGGTTCAGCAGCTCCCAGTCCAGCTCTTTGAAGTAGGGGTGCCGCAGGATCGCGCTCTCGCCGCCCAGCCCCGCGCTGCCCAGCCGCATCGTGGGGTTCTTTGTCATGAACTGCAAAACAGAAAGGGCTGTTTGTTCCCTCCCATCCGGCACGGCCACGGGAGAGGGACCCATTAGCAGGCACACAAAAGCTTGTCCTCAGCTTTCCTGTTGAACCCAGTTGCTGGCCAGACTTCTCAAGCTCCGCGTAATGGAACCGCGTGCAAGGAACTTGACTCACTCCCCAGAGGAAGAAGTCGGGGTGTATTTCTCCCCGGTCCTTTTGCTTTTGGTGAAATCCTTGATTACCACAGTAAGAAAAGAAAGTTGAATTGCATCATTTGCAGCATTACAAATATTGCCCAGTGGGTTTGGTCGTTATTTGTTTCTGTATTAATTACTCAGGAGTATGAGCCTGCTCTCAAATGCCACTCAGCAGCCAGCCAGGCTTTGGCCTGGAGTCAGTCCTGAGCTGTGCCTTTTTCCTAAACCTCACCCTGCTGAAGCACTGCCAGATGCCTACGCTTTCCTTCCTGTCATCTCAGGAGACAGAAGAAAACGGGTAAGCTGCTGGCTTTTGGAGCACCCCAGCCCGGAGCTGATGAGAGCAGAGAGGTGACCGTCTCCTCTCTTGCTGCAGAAACACCAATTAAAGATTTCATTTTGTAGCACTTTTATTCTGCTGCCAGCGAAAAGAAATCTCAAACCTCAGCCAAAGTGGCCTGACTTGCCAGGGAGCAATGAGGAAAGCCATACATCACACAGATGGTGTGAGAGGGCCCTGGTGGGTGCCCTTTAGGTCCTGATGAAAATGATGAAGTGCGAGTGCTGTGGATATTCTTAAAGGGGAGGAGGAGAATCCTTTCCCCAGGAAGGAAAAGAGCTGCTTGGCTTGTTTTAATTTAGGATTACAGGTCTTGAAAATTCAGTAATAAACAATCTTTCCCCTCCCCTCGAGTATTTCCACTTCACTGGAGGAATCAGGTTATGTTTAAACTGGGAAAATAGCTGCTTTTATTTGCCTATTGAAACAGCAGCATAAAGCAAGCTGCACTCTGGTGGAGGTGTCCAGACGATTTCCTGGAAGATGAAAGAGCATTATGTTTAGCAAACAGCTGAACCAGCCAAACCAGACAATCGGTCACTGTTTCAGGAATGGCCAAGTCTGCTGCATCTCAGCAATGGGGAAATGAAAAGAAGGGGAGGTGCAGCAAGAGACCAGCTTCATTCTGACTGCAGGAGCCTTTCACAAGGTACAAATTCTCCTAGAACGAGTGGATAAAAGGTCTAGTCATTCCCCACCTAGAGAGAAAGTGGGGAGGAGAAAGATGACTGCCTGGTTCTTAGAATTCTCCCCAACACCCACTCTGAGAGGGCTTCAGGGACAAAGCAAATGGGGCATCTGCAGCTGACACCTTGCAGGACCCCAGACTCTGCTGGCATCAGCACAAACCCCCCAGCTCCACCCTAACCCCCTGAGCCCTTTGAGGATGTGCTGCCACAGGATTCACTACAGCAGAACCATTTTCCAGCATTACACCCACAACATCAGCAGGAAGAGTTGTACAGTGCACCCAGATGTGAAAGAGCAGTCACCAGGACAGGAGCAAAGCCAGCATGGCTGTCTCAGCTGGGCTCTTCCATGCTCCCCTGGCTCAGCCCCTGGCAATGCAGCTTTCCAGGGTCAGGCCAAGGACAAACAGAATTTCTGTATCTCCCCAACCTTTCCAGCCTGTTCTCCCTTTCTACCAGCAGAACTTCAGCAGGATTTGTTTCCCAAGAGAATGCCCCAACACTTCTGTGGGATACTGATCCCCAGACACAGCTTGGTTTCCAAACAAGAAATCGGTCAAGCCAAAATCTCTGAGAGACCTGGTTCAGGCAAGCCTTTGCAAATCTTGAACTAGGCTTCTTTGTTTTGCAAAACAGGCCAGAAACCTCCTGGCAGTCCTGTCTTTCTCTAGAAATTCATTCTTTGTCCCCACAGATGGATATCTGCACCTCACTAGCTCTTATTTGCATTGCTGGAACACCTAGAAAGCTCAAACAAGACCAGAGCTCGCTGGTGCTGGGAGTGGTAAGGACCAAAACAGTCCAAACAGACAAGAAAAAAATGGGAAAAAAAGATCTTGGAATACATCACATGTCTCCTGGCTCCTGCCCTAGTGCCACCTTCATCACACCAGGAACCTTCTGTTAAATGTGGAAAGGGAAAAAATAATCATGAAAGTAAATAAACTCTGAAAAGGACTGGCAACACATTTTGCTTGGGTTCCCATTCATGCCCAACCATATAAGACCAAAACCTGAACCCAACTTCCCATTTCCAGACCAGTTCAGAGCCCTGGGATATAAAAGGGTGTTTACATTCCCATTTGCTTGATTTATTCCATGTGATGCCAAAACTGCACCAAGCGAAGGCATCCAATGCAACAAGTCAAGAGCCAACATAAATTAATTCCTGGCTGCTTAGAACACCCTTTTTGTTGGGACAATCAGGATTAGGCAAAGGCCATCCCTTAAGGTGGGCTGCTGTGAGGTCTAAGAAAGTAAAACAACACTCAAAACAAAACTGTTCAAATTGGAGCTGGCAGATCCAGTTTGTCCATCAGACCCAGAGACTGGGAAACCTCAGCTGGGTCACTCTAGGCACCATCCACCCCACAATGAGTGCCTAAAGGAGGCAGGAGGAGACTGAAGGATTCAAATACGTCCACAGCTGGAGCACACTCCCCTGGTTGGCTGCTGAAATTGATGCCAGGCTCCCACAAAACCCCTCTGAGTTATTCCTTGCCTCCAACAGGAATAAGCTGACCTATGTTCAATGCTCTGCCTCTCTGGCTCTGTAAACAGGGCTGTGAAGCACAAAGGGGTGCAGTGACCCCACAGCATCATAAACCACTCTGGAGAGGATTCTCTAAGCCTGTTTCCCAGGCTTAGAGAATACCTATGTTTCCCAGGTACTGGAAGCACCTAACGCAGACTAGCAGGACGTTGAAAGTGAATGTTGTACTCTACCAAGAGTATCAACACAAGGTGAAGAGGCTCCCCTTTCATGGCAGCCAAACTCACACTGGTCTGCTTCAGCAAAAATGTGGAACAGGTTGGTGAGAGGAGCAGCGGATGCCTCATCCCTGGAGGGATTCAGGGTCAGGCTGGATGGGGCTCTGAGCAACCTGGTCTAGTGGAAGGTGTCCCTGCTCATGGCGGGGGCTTGGAACCAGATGGTTTTTAACCCAAACCATTCTATAATTCCATGGTATCATTTCAAAGCACAATCAGTCTCTTATCATTAACTTACAACCCTGATAAGCACCCTGTACACTGTGCTGAGACCTCTCTAATGCACCAGGAAATGGCAACTGGCCCTGAAATGCTGCCTTTGAACAGCACCATGTGGCACATGAACAGCACGTGAAGCACAGCCCTGTACTCCAGGCAGGGCAGCAGCCTGGCAGCTCACCCAGCATGTGGATGAACACAACCTCTGCACCCAGGGGCTGGGATGGAAAACCACAGCCTGGCCATGGTTTGCTCCTGCCTTCCATAAAATCTCCTGCATTTGGAGGCAGCAGGTCTGTCACAGCCCGGTGAAGGGGATGTGTTTCTCTGGGAAGAGGCTCCAGCATTTATTTGGGCTGAAAAGCAGGAGTGCAAATGATGACTCCAACAGAGAGAGCACTGATGTTCTGCACTGGAACAGTTGCCTGCTTTGCTGTAAGAGGTATGTAAAATGACAGAATGGAACTTTTGAAGCTTGTTTTCACTAAAATGAATAGCAAAGCCTCTCAAACACTATTTGAATTTACCAGAAATTATTGCACTGACACAGAAATGGATGAATTCTCAGTTTGTGTTGCCCAGTAGGCAGGAAAACCCAAAAGACTCTAATGACCTCTCAAAGGCCCCAAAATCCATGAATCCTGCTCCCTCCCTGCCTTAGGCAGTACTGACATTTCTCTGCTGCAGCAGGGCAGCATCTGGCAGCCCATCTCGTGCTGCCCCTGCTGTCTGATGGCACTTCTAGCAAAGCAAAGAGCTCAAGATTTCTGAAGAACTTAATTACAAGCTCAGCCTCCCTCTCTGAAATGAGTATCTGGAGCCCAAACCCCTGTCCTGACCATGAAAGAGGCTCTTGTGAAGCAGGAGGAGTAAAGCTGAGTGCCCAGACTGACAGACATTGCCCTCTGCACACACAGGGGAAAGGTTTTCAGAAGTGCAGCTCCTCTTCCCCATGATCCCCTTGGCTGCACTCAGAAACAGCTGGAGAATGTCTTACAGAGTGTTGGCTGTTCCTGGCATTCCTGGGAAGGCCAGAGGTTGACACTTGCTTCACAGGTTTGATAGCCCTCAGTGTCCTTCCAGGGACAAGCCTCCAGTGCAGGTGACGAGAGATGTTCAGCAGAAAGTTTTTCATGGAAAGATGCAATCTCCTAATGTTTAATTGAGTATCTCTAAGTTTCCACAGGAGCCATGAATCCAGCATAAACCTCAACCTCTGGCACACAGATGAAGAAATGAAGAAACACAAAGAAAAAAATTTAAGGGTAACAATGACAAGGCAAACCAGAGATGCTCCTGAGCAAAAAGAAACCCAAATCCAAGATGCCTGCCAGCAAAACCAATAGCAACACTATCAAGCTCAAACCTGAACCAGGCTGTCAAGCCCTTGCTCTGTGACCACATCCAGCCATGGGAAATTATCCCATTCCCAGGGTAAGGAGCCCCTTAGGAACATCCCCAGACTGGGATCCTTTGGGCTACACCAGTTTGCTGAGCAGAAAACCCGAGCAAGGTTTTCTCTGACCTCAGCTAACCCTCCCAGCAGCATCACAGCCAAAACCAGCAGCTGGCATGAGCCAAAACCATGACTTCACGAGATCATTTGAAAACCTTTACTGAGAGAAAATGCAGCAAGCCATGACAAGAAATTAGAAGCTGGGGATTAGTCCACAGAGGGCCTGTGAAGTTACAAGGAAAAAATGCTGCCAAAACAGTGCCAACCATTGGGGGAAAATCTGTGTCAGCCCTGGGAGCTCAGCCTGCAGCAGGTGAGGGGATCTGTGCTGGTCCTCCTGTATCCCACAGCTTGGAGCATGCTGGGAAGGGTTCCAGGACTCCTGGTACACCAGGCAAGGCTGTAGTGGACTTTTCCAGTGCTGCTCACATGCAGCATTGCAATTCTGTCTCCAGAGGCTGAGTCTGCAAATCAGTCTAACGGCCCAGGAGTCACTGCAGGGATGTTTGCACTAAGCAGCCGTGTCCTTGCATTGATTTCCTTGAATTACAAGTCTCCTTTCTCAATCCTGGAATCCCTGATTGGTTTTATGTAACTGCTGTATGTGTTATTTGCATCAGGACAATTAATTTCATGAGTAATATCACAGATTACCAAAGATTGCATCACGTTCTAGGAAAACATTAACAAGGCTCAGTCCTGTCATAGGAGTACTGCACTTCAGGAAGAGGAACATAACTTTCTGCTCAGCCAGTCCCTTCCCATTATCAGACATCTGGACAAGGAAGAAATCCTTCTTTCTTGTACTAAAGAACATTTTAGACACACCAGTTCCCACCAGGACTCTGGTGTATTTACCCTGTGAGGGAAAGCCTGTGCCCCAACAGCTCACCTTTCAAAGACAAGCACACAGCAGAGATGGAGGATATTCCCAATCATTCCGGCAGGGAACAGAGACCCAGGAAAATTCATCATTTTATTCTGCCAGGAGCCCAAGGGCAGCCTGCCACAGAGAGGATGGCAGTGCCTCAGTCTCACCTCCTCTGCATCCCACCACGTGCCCCAGAGGGCTCCTCCTCAGACTGGGGCAGTGGAACAGACAAGTCAAACTGTTAAAGGAATGGAAGATTTCCCTGTTCATGCTTTTCAAATTTGCCTGTTGGTGTTTCTCCCGCATTGCTACCAAAGTAAAGAGCAGCAGCACAGGAGATTAATGCCCCACAGCCTCCCCTCCAGTAATGAGGGAGAGAGGAGATCAGGAGATACCCAAGGTGCTTCTCTTCATTAAGATTCATGAGCTAAACTAACAGGGCAGAAATTAACTCGAAAGGAAATAAGATTTCTCAAAGATCCATTTGATCTCAGACAAAAGGGAATCATTATATAAATAGAGCAATTACTCTAATTAAGGCTTCCCTCCATGCATCTCTCGACTGAATGCTGCAGTTGCTGAAAACAGTTTGGCTGCTTATTATGTAAGGCAAACAAACCCACGGTCTGGGGTGTCATTAGCCCTCAAACAAAGGAGAAGAAAGATTGTTCTATGGCTCTATCTGTTAATGCCTGTATTATTTTTAATGACTGGAAGCCAGGAATTTTTTTTTTTTTTTTTTTTAAAAAAGGCTTCTCATTTTGAGCCAGAATTGTCTCTAGCTCAGAGGCCATGTGGTGGTTCTGCTCCTCTCCAGCACACAGAGGGATCAATTGCTGAAAGCCCTGATTCCTACCAGTGCAATTCATGGTGGTGCTGAGCCAGGATGTGACCCCACAGGGTGTGGTACCCCCACACTGCAGCCCTGGCTACACAAAAGAGAGAGCAGGTGAAATCCTTCAGTGCAGAGAAGGTCCAGCAAGCACAGTGACAGGGTTCAGAAGTACAAGACTGCCCTGAAAGCATTTTAAGGAGGGGCGAAATGGGGGGAGGAAGAGACAGAGTGCGAAATATCTGTTATCTCCTTTACCAGATAAAAAGGGGAAGGGAGGTAAAAATAAGTCTTCAGCTCAGCTCCCTAAAAGCCAGAAGACTGTAACAATAAGCATGACAGCAGTCACATGTCCAGTGTGCCAGCCCCAGGCAAGAAGGACAAAATGTCAGTGCAGTGGGTATTAAGCAGATAAATTTGATCTTGCTTTTCCCTGGTGCAGACATGGCTGCTCGATGCTGCCCAGCCAGAGCTCAAGGGAACAAGAAGGATTAACTGGATTGCAAACAGTGCTGAGCAAGAGAATAGCAAAATAAATAAACCCAGGTGGATAGAGCAACTCCCAAGTGGGACAGACACATCTGGCTCTAGATCTCTTGGCAGTGTAAACTGATGTGACTTTGCTGACTATCGTGATGAAATGTTGTCTGAATAGCTACAAACTTCCTTGATGTGCTAAAATCTACCTGTTTCCCTGCCTCTCCCCACTCATCAACAAATAACTCATCAACATTGACGTAGCATAAAAAGGCCACAAGTATCAAATGCATTGGCCCCTGAGGATAGGTAGGGATTTTTGACACTTCTGTTTTCAGTACTTCTGTAATAAGTAATAATAAGGAAAAATTAACTTCAGTCATTAGATACATGGAATATTTGACATAGGTTTTGGTCAACATGTCACTCCAGAAAGCTGTGCTTTCAGAAGTAAGGAGTCACCCCCAGTTCCCACACGGGTCACCAGCTGCAGGGGCTGCTCAGACAGTATCAAAATCCTGCTGCTGCTTTTCAATTACCACAGTCAGGCTAGAGGTACAGCATGGGGATATGCAGGTCCATTACTAAATCAATACATCAATCAGAGTAGCACAAACATGAAGGCAGAATGAGCATCACACTTATTAACAGACTGGGAGTATGATCAAGCTCTCATTTTAAGCAGGAGTAAAATCTCCCTTGGGTTGCATGGAAAACAATTAATCCTTTTCTGATAGTCCTGTCAAGAGGAACTGGGAATCTGTTACACAACCCTGGGTGGTCTATTTACATAGGGTCAAGTACAAAGGGGACTAAAGTGCACAGGACAAACCTGCAAAGGCCAATTAAGAAAAAAAAAGTACTTCAAAGAAGCTTTTTTTGTAGTCCTGGTTATATTTCAATTCTTTTAATTTTAAAGTTCCTGAAAAGACACAGCATGTCATAAAGTTCAAAGCTGGAGGGATGAGTAAGACCTAAATCCCTGAATGGTTCAGACACTCAGAGTTTTGTTACCTCTGTCACAGTGCAGAGACCTCCCAGTTGGATGGACTGACCCCCTCTGTCAGCCAGACCTGGCCCCATCATCCAGCAACCATTCCCAAATCCAGGCTGGACCCAGGTTCTCTCTTTGGGCTTTTCCCCAAGACTGGGAAACCCCAGTCTTGGGGAAAAGCCCAACTCACCAAACCCCTTTCATGGGTCTGTAGTATCAGTTTAGCTGTGGCAGAGCTGAGGAAGGAGCCTGGGCCACAAGTCTTAGGCTCAGACCTGGGAATTGCTCCTTCCTGAGCACCAAGGAGTGAGCAGGAAAAAAAGATGGGGGAAGACAATGTTGGCACAATGAATACATCTTCATTTTTCTCCATCCCTGCCAGCAAAGAGGAGGATGAGTCACACAATAGGCTGGGTTAGGAGCTTTTTTTGAAGGAAATCTGAGCTTGCACACTTAAATGAGAAGCTAATTTCAGCCTGCTGGAAAGGGAATGGTGAAAGACCTAATGACAATTTCAGGATGAATTTGGCCTTGGCAAGCTCTATACAGATATCTTTAGTTTTCTTTCAGAGTTAATTACTCACAAGCATAGGACTATTCCTGTGGGGAAGAGGAGCCCTTGAGAAAGAGGTGTGATCAATCGACAGCAGAGATTAAAATCACTGGGGAAAGCTGTTTGCTGTTTGAGAATTAGGAGGGAAAGAATAAGAGACAGCAGGTTACAGATATGGATGTGCAAGCTCAGGAAAAAGAGGTAAGAAGGCAAGCTGTGGTGGGGCACAGCCCTGTCACCTCACCACGGTGTGTGTTTATGGCAGAAATGGTCAGAGATCATTTAAAACTGCAGAGCTCCTTCCCAGCTGGGAAACAACAGGCTCCAGAGTCCTGCTTTTGCAGCAGTGGCTGTGGAGCCAACCAGGAAATGCAAGATGAAAGCTTTTTTGAAAAACAAAATAAAGGAAAAATGTGCACACAGATCCAGCACGGAGCTTCACAGAGAGATTTAAATATCAGCCTCATGCTGAAAGCCAAAGCTTAATCAAATGGTGCAAGAGAATTTATGGAGACTGCCAACTCTGAAGAGATGCCAAGGAGAATAATTTACTGGCATATTTGAAGGCACTTTTAATATCTATCTGCCTGTGTTAACAGGCTCCTCAGCTCTGAGGATAAAGCAATGAGCTCATTCTGCTCCCTCTTTGATTTCAATGGGTCCACCATTGTGCTGTCCCTTTTCCTTTTGAACTCTGCCTAAAAAATACATCTGGCTCATTCAGAAACAAGTTCATTCTGGCTGTTCCAGCACTGAATGTGAAACAGATTATCTGCCTTTTTCTGTCTCTTGGAAAGGAAGAACCTGGCCCAGATCTGCAGGATACAAGTGAGAAGGCACATGCTTTGTGCAGAGTGACAGAAGGGAAACACAGGCAAACCTGCACCATCAGCTTCTGGCTGCCTCCTTCCACTCCTTGGAGGTGTTCAGGAGAGGGCTGGGAAGCACAACCACAGGGGTTTGGTCTGGTTTACACAGTGGCCAAACTGACTGCCCAGGACTTGGGGGAAAGGTGAGGCATGGAGGCAGCAGAAAGCACCTGTGTTATAATGAGTGAAGTGCTGAGGGAGGATGCAGACACCCCTGTGCTATCTGAGCTGGTGACAGCTACCTCTGACCTTCCCATTTCCAGAGATGTCTGACCACAAACAACTGCAGAGTACAAACAGAATAACTCCTCCAAAGTCCAGAGGACCTCACCCTCCTGCTGATGTCAGGGGTGAGCAGCTGCAGTGAGTGGGCAGCTTAGGTCACCCACACCTCTCCTGAGCTCAGACATCCTCATCAGCAGGGTGGAAACAGCCCTTTCCCTTCCACTCCTCTGTCACAGCAGGCTGTTTGCTTTGCTTATGTTTAAAAATCTGCCTCGAAGTCTTTCTGCTGTAAAATCTCTGTGCATTTTCCTCTTCTCCTCATTAAAGGCGTTTTCAATTTGCCCACAGTGGTGGGGCCAGTCTGGGTCAGAGAATTCACCATCCAAAAAGCCTTTCACAAAATCAGGGGTCCTCCCCAAGGGTTTGGGCACTCTCAGGGGGGGGGCAACTCACTGCTCAGTTTCTCACTTCGCTTTCTCTCCTTTAGCAAACCCTGGACGTCCTAGGCAATTTTATTTTGTATCTGTATGTGGACACTTTCAGCCCTTAAAAGGAGCTTATAAAAAAGAGTGAGAGGGACTTTTCCCACAGGCAGACAGAGATAGGATAAGGGGAAAAGTTTTAAACTGAGAGGAGAGATATAGATTAGATATAAGGAAGAAATTTTTGACTGTGGGGTGGTGAGGCACTGGAACAGGTTGCCCAGAGATGCTGTGAATGTTCCTTGGAAGTGTTCAAGGCCAGACTGGAAAGGGCTTGGAGCAGTCTGGTCTGCTGGAAGGTGTCCCTGCCCATGGCAGGGGGTTGGAACTGGATGGTGTTTAAAGTCCCTTCCAGCCCAAAGCATTCTGTGATCTCTTCAATCTTCTTCCTTCTCAGCCCATGATGGTAAGTTCCTGCACAGCCTGAGTCTCCAAGGGCTCTGCTGGAGCTGTTATCCTGCCAAGCTGGGCTCCCCTGTGCCCCAGCCATGTGGGACATGAGTAGCTCCTCAGTATTTCTTTGGAATGATAACTTGTACTCCTCAGGGAGTCCTGGATTCAATTCACACACACCAACACAGTAATAAAATACATCTCACTTTATAATCACTTAGGATTCCTGGAAAATGATAGGAAACACTGCTCCTTTTCACCACAAGGAGGGACAGAGGAAAGTACCCTTCAAATACAGTTCTTCCTCACCTAGTACCAGCTGCAAATTTAGGGAAGAAGAAAACCCTAACATAGACACACACACACACACACACACACACACACACAATTTCCTACCTTTTCACCAAACTTCTTTCTGTGCATGCACTGGGTACACATAGGAAATCCCAGCTCCCTCACCTTGTGGTCTGACAGCCAGAAACAAATCCATAAAACACAGGTTATTAGAGCAGGACCCAGCTCCTGCTAACCCCCAGAGCACCATTATTGCTGCAGGTGAGTCTGAAGTACCACTCCCAGACAGGACAGCCCCTTGGAGTTACCCTGACAGCGCAAAGGGGATTTTACACAATTCTACAAGAACAAAGTCTCAGTGGTATCTGGAAGGGGGGAAAGGAACACAGTGACACAAAGCAGGAGTGACCTCACTCAACCAGACCATTTGCCTTTTGAGTCAGCCTCACTTCCAGGCTGCTGTTCTCTAGAAAAACAGACCAACTTCAAGTTTTTCTTTTGCATCCTTGGCACTGTAATGATGATGCAATTTTTCTCAGGCTTGCTTTCTAGCTAGCTCCCTCACTTTCCCACCCCTCTCACTCATCACACTAATCCAGGTGCATTTGGACTCCCCAGGGCTGTTCCACCTGTGCTGAGTGAGAGCATAGGCTGCTAAAACCACAGCAAATTTCCTCTGCACCTTCCTCTTTTCTTGTCCGGTGTTCATTTTTCGCACAAAAACCACTTGGAGGCAGATACAACCACTTCTGCCCACCCTCTCAATTCCAGTAGTGTTTTCCTAAAAATGCAGGTGTTTAACCTACTGGAGGAAGAACAGGCTTTAGTCTCATTTGTGTCCCTGAAATATAAAGCTACGGGCAAGGCTGCCTAAGCCTTGCTTTTGGAAGGAGCATTTCAGCTAAGCCAGAAGTGTTTCAGGGCTCTCACTAAGACTGGGGGTTAACATAAAAATGCCAAGAGACATCCTTGGCTTCGGCAAACTCAGCTGTGACAGGAGTTTGGAAATCCAGGGTGCAGAAGGCAGAGCAGTACTAACACTTTCCCAGGGAGATGCTGCTTTCCAGCCCCTGCTGTTACCAGGCTCTGAGGGTGAAACCATCTAAGCTGCAATTGCTCATCCAAATTTCCAAGCCTTTGGGCCAAGCATTGCTACTTGAGATCACCAGTCCATGGAGAGACTCAATAGGCTTAGCCCTTCTCTCCTCATCTGAAAAACCACGCTCAGAAAGGAAAATCCCTGCAGCTTTCCCTGGGAATTTGCTTCCCATTACGCCATCGACTTCTGAGACCTGATTTTCACTGTGTCTCTCCATTCTCCCCTTCAGCTAAGCTGCCTGTGAGCAAGGCAGTGTGGCTGAGTTGCATCTGAGAAAGCCATATGTGAGGCAAGTGAACACACTGCCAAAAACCCACCCTGCTCATGGGAAGCAAGAGGATTGTATTTCATTTTGCAGTTCACTCAGCTGAATCCCAAAGCTTCTGGCTGCCTGGAAAGCTCCCCTCTCTGCTCCAGCACTTTTTGCTGGTGACAATTAACAAATTCAGAATATTGATATGCTGTAACAAAGCTGCATTCTCACCATAAGAGATCTGGTGCAGCAGTCTCTGCTCTCTGCACGCTCACACAGTTTCTCCTCACAGTTTCTCCATCATCAAACACTGGTGACTGCTCTGCCAGCTGACAGCAAAGAGTATTTGAAAGAATTTATTTTAAACACACAAACCCAATAGGTCCAGTGGCATAAACCCCTTGTGACTGCATTCAGGTAGGGCAATGGAGAAATCTTTTTCCTTTAGAAATTAAAATCAAAGCAAAACTTAAGTCCAGAATAAGCTGAAGTGGTCTGAATCCATTCAGCAGCAACTCTCCTCTTCTGCAATTTTATTACTTCTACAAGCAAACCCATGCCCAGTTTGATCTTGCTCACACAAGCAGAGGAGACCCCAGTTTGAGTCCTCTCCTCCTGCCTTGAAGCATCAGTACCTGAATTCCCCAGTGACACATTCAGACAGAGCAGGATACACAAGTAAGATGTTCAGCTTTCCTCCTCTGGGTGTACTGACTCCATCAAACCCTGCTGATTCACCTCTGACCCACTCCCTCCCCAGCTCTTCAGGGAAAATTTCAAGGACAAAAAAACATTACAAAGGAAAACAGAGAAAAAGTTTCTCCTATATTTCTGCTTTCAATTCTATTCAAAGTCCCAGGGCACTTTGTTAGTTTTGTTTTCCTTGGTACCAGTGCTCACAAAACTTCCAGGAACACCCAGTGATGTAAATGAGGTCCTAAGGACGTAGTTTTGTTATTATCTAGAAATTGCAAAGATGAACAGGGTGCAATCTTCAGAAATTGTGTGGTTTCTGATGGGGGGAAATTGTTGAAATGCAATTATGCAAAATGAAAGCAAATCAAGGCAACAGCATTTGTGAAATGAGTCCTAAAAGTTACTAAAAACCCTGTTTAAAATGAAACTCTTCATGAAGGCAAATGGATCAAGTGCTTTCTAAACCTAGATATATCTATTTGTAGAACACCTCTAAGAATCTACACCTAAGCACATCCTCCTGGCAGAAGAATTTGATTTTCATTTCAAAGCTTTGTACCATTCAAACTCAGTGAATTCTCACTAGTCCTGTTCAAGGTTAGAGGCCAGAACTTTTAGCAAGGGGATAACCCAGTTATTAAGGCTATTAAGGTCTTAGCCTGCAATACAAGAGAACCCAGGTTTAATTCCCTGATCTTCTGCAGGCTTCTCATGCCATGTAATTACTTATAATCATTTATGTCACTGCAGTAGTTGGATGCTGATTTTCCAGAGCTCTTAGCATCATGTCACAGCATTAAATCAGGGAGCTCAAGTGCATGTTTTGTTGGAGAAAAACAAAATAGCAATTAGTAGATGCTTATTTAGTCATAATGCTGTATCTAAGAGAAATATTAGCATCAGAAGTCTGTGTAAAAGAAAAATATACATATTTAGAAGCTACAAAATCTACTGTCTTCCTCAAAAAAACCCCCAAAAAACCCAGGTTTACTACTCTGTGTTATACCAACACCTAAAAATACCGACCAAACATTATCAGTGCACTGAAAATGTAACACCTCAGCAGTGATAACATTTGTTTTCACTTGAAAGAAATCAAAGTGTGTGTGTGTGGTTTCCATTTTAAGCTGGAGCCCCAGACAACTGCACGACAGGATGTTTCCTTCCCACTAGAGCAAACATGCTCTGATGCCTCTAAAAACCCAGCATAAGAAAGAAATTAGGAAAGAAGGAGCTCTTCCAGTGAACAGCTCTGGGGCCCAAAAGCAGCTACTGTGCAGCTCCACAAATTCAGGCTGTAGCCAACTATCACCAGTGCTGTGAAATAAGATGCTAAAGTCACTTCCAGGTAGCAGCCACCCAGGGAGCAGAAAAACTGAAGAACTGAAGGTCCAGTAAACATTTCAGTTCTAACTTCCCACTAGTTAATCACAAGACTCCTGGTGAATGCCCTAAATTTCAGCCTGTTTCCCCAGAGCAGACACAGTGCAGCGCTTCTCTGGAGCAATGCATGTGCATTTCAGAGAGGCAGTTTTGCTCTCATTTGTGTGTCACCAGCAACACAGAATACAGCAGACAAGCAGAAGGGCTGGAGAGGAGACTTTCTCAGGCAAGGAAGCAGCAGTTACTAAGCTGACTGTGTTTTGGAGATGCTTAATGTCTCTCTATTTAAATTCTCTGTCTCTCTTTCTCCAGTGCCCTTCATCCTGTTCCTTGCCTGTAAATCACGGAAGGGACCTTAAGCTGTTAAAATTTGGACTCTGAACACAAGCTAGAGCAGCCTGGGGTGATTGCAGCTTGCACTGGCTGTTTCTGGGAGGCCCTAGCAGCGTGAGCAAAACACTCATTTCATCAAGAGGCTGAAACACAAATCATATTTTATTACACCCTGAGGTTCCTGCTTATGATGAGCATCTACACAACCACATTTCACCTCCATCTCTTAATTATGCAAGATACCTGCAACAAACCCTCTCTGCTATTACTTGTCACTGCAGAAGAGCAATTGGTACTTAAGAGGTACTTAGGAGTCCCCATCCAACCACATGAATTCTGCTCAGAAGCTGCAATGAGTCTGAACTTCACATTTTTACGTTTTAAATATGTAGTGAGTTATTTCCAGAACCCAAGAGGACCTCAAGCATGACAAACAATCAATTCTGAGCACAACTGGTGATTTTAAAGCTCCTCTGACTCCTCCAGGAGTGGATTTTATTGTCAGTTGATTTCTGTGGGATTTATCAGACGTGTTTTCAGCTACAGGAAGTAGTTGCTTAACTCATATACAACAGAAACCCTTCAGCAGAAAATTTCCAGATTTTCACTACTAAAAAGCCCATGAAAACAAGCTGTCCTCTTTCCCTTAAGATGGTCCCATCATAGTATTACCCCATTTCTTTGGATCAGTGCTCCACAAGTTCCGATAAATTCCTACCTTGTCCAATTATTTCTCAGATCCTCTATTACAACAATATTTACTGGTATCCATTCTTAAATGTATCTTTGTCCACAGTGCTTTTGCAAGGACACTCTGATCCTTTTCTTTCCAAAAGGTTCTTAAAGATATTAATGATTTGATGAGGGCCAGGAAGAAGTCAGTAGCAGAACAGCCAAATTAGGTCTCCCAATTTGTAATTTAACACTCTTGTCATAAAATCACCTTTAGACTCATTACAGAAAAGCCAGACATTCCCAGTGCACTAGTCTCACACACAGCCCAAAATCTTAAAAGCTTAATTCCCATGTCACAGGCAAAGATGTGAGGCACGTGGATAAAAGAACTCATGGAAAAAGTCAGGAATATATGTGGCTGGACAAGGACAAAGTGTCACCAGCAACAAGGTGTCACAGCTCTCCCCGAATTTTGTGCTGCACAGCCCAGTTTTTTTCCTCCCAAACACACAAAAATCAAACCCCTGTCTCTGCATGGAGATAGGCAGCAATCCTGGGGGATGTCAGTGTTACCAGGGAGGATTACCAGGAAGCCTTCACTCCTTGGCCATATGGTTGCTACTGATTAAACTCTGTGTTTGCCTGCTGCTTCTGTTCTGGAGGACGAGCACACACTGTCAATCATTAAGCAAGCAGGGGAATGCCCAGACACACAGACAGCTCACACTGTGCTTGCCAACTTGGCTACTGAACCATGCAAAGGCCATAACTATGCAAACACACCTAAGTGTGGCAGGATGTTTTTTCTGTTTACCCTTCAATCTGAGATAAGAAGAGGGTCAGGGTCAGGGTAACCGTGATTTCTGCGTGCCAGTACCCTGGCCCTGCTCTCTTTTGCTGGAATAAGGCTGGAGAAAGCCAGGACAGAGAGTAAACAGCCAAAGGAACTCACTGCCTTGAGGATTGCCACTGCATCCTGGTGGAGCCACGTTGGGTAGACGACTTCATCGTTCAGAATGGCCTCAAAGAGGTCATCCTCGTTCTCGGCCTCGAAGGGCGCGTGGCCACACAGCATCTCGTACAGCAGCACTCCCATGGCCCACCAGTCCACATCAGGGCCATACAGCATCTCCTGCAGGATCTGCAGAACACGTGGGAAAGAAATGTCAACCTTGGAGCTGCGTAACTGAGCAGGGGAGGGAAAAGGGATTTGGAAACATTAATGCAGAAGGTCTTGCTGTGCCCTAGCAGCGCTCTCTGTTAAGCTGGTGGATGTCCAGGAACATAAAGTGATCTCACTCTGGGAACCACCAGATCAGCACAAAGGTACATCAGATGCTTTCAGCAAGGGCTGAATTAGCTTGGCTGGATCACCTAGGAAACAAGGCCTTAGAATGAGGCTGGGGCTGAGCTGGAGAAGGGGCACTTCAGCAAAACTGGCTGAGCCTCAGAAGCAGCAGAGCAGCCATGTGTGGGAGCTGACATCACCTCCTCCTTGCCCTTGGGAAGAAAGCTCTTACCTGGCTCCAACTGCAAGGCTTTTGGCTGGAGAGGGGAAGCAGTGCAAGTGTGTGGGAATGGTGCAAACATCAACCACAGACAGAAATTCAATTGTGCTGAGGGATCTGAAACCCTGCCAGAACATCTGGCAGCATCTGGAGGGGAGCTGTTCCTTAAAGAGGTGTTTATTAATTTTGTAGTGAGATTGGGGAATGACAGGGAGTGTGAGGAGGTAGAAAAAGAAACTGAATAATGAAGGAGAATTCAATCTCCTTTCAAATCAAGTTGGGACAGCATCTGTATGTGCCTCTCAAGATTTCTGCAGCTGTATTTCCATTTTTCACCTCACATTTTCTAAAGAAAAATGAAGACTTATTTTGGTGCATACAGCAGCCTGAAGATTTACTCATGGCTTACTTCACAAGGGGCTGATAATACATCCAGGAGAAAACCTTGAGCTCAGCAATCAAATAAGGCACAGCCAAAGACACCAGGGAGTGCACTGGCTATTCCAAAGCTAACCTACACTTTTCACATGGTGAACATTTTCCTGACCAAAGAAAGGTTCACTGTACCTCTGGAGCAATGTAGTCTGGCGTGCCACAGAAGGTGGCTGTGGTGATGCCATCGTGAATGCCCTCTTTGCACATTCCAAAGTCTGCCAGCTTGCAGTGCCCCTCGTAGTCCAGCAGAACATTGTCCAGCTTCAAGTCCCTGCAACAAGAATCAGAGTCACCACAGGCTTGCAGCAGCCCCACACAGATGAAGGCAGCAACCTGCAACCTGGACAAGCCTCATCATCATAAAAAAATAAACAGAAGTCTTGCAAGAGGGGTTTTCTTCTACTTAATCTCTCACAAAAGGGAGGGAGGGACAAGCATCATTCTGCAGGTGCTGCAGGAGTTCGCCCACATGGCTTTCCAAACACACCACAAGCCTGGCTGGCAGGGCTCCTGCTTGTTTAGCTCTGGGACTCACTGGAGCAGAGGTTGCCAGAGCTGTCAGATTGCGTAAGGATGTTATGATGCAGCAAAATGCTCCGTGTGGGCCACACTCTGATTCAGCAAAGCTGAGGAGCTGGGGAGCAGAGCAAGGTTTCTGCACAGGGGCAGCACATCCCCTATTCTCCTGAGGTGTTGGGGCTTCAGTCCCAGATTTCATTGTAATCAGCCTGACTGATAAATCCCATCTGGAGTGTTATCCCAGCTGAGAAGAAAAGAAACTCCCTGCCGACCTCACTCCACAGGGGCAGGGGGGATCTTCGGGCAGCATGGGATGCCTCCATCATAAGGAAACGTCTTAAAGTCCTCCCAGCTGTATCAATTCCAGCAGAGCACTAATCTAAGTAGTGAACATCCCCCACAGCGCTCACTGGAGTGGGGACCTCCTTGTCACTGTCACAGCAGACCTGCAGCCCAACAAGCTGGAGGGACACTTTTTCCAATACGTCACCTCTGACAGCCTGGGAGCTCCTCATCGAAAGCAGAGCTGCCAAAATGACAGAGCCCTAACAAAGCTTATCAGCCTGCCCGACCTTGAGATTGCCCACGGGAATAGCCTGCAGCCAGAAGCACTGTCAGGAACGTGACCAGAAAGCACAGGGTCATCTGCAGACTTAGGCAATGCCTGCCTAAAAATACACCAGCTCATAGCACCTCTGCTTTGCAGCTGCCAGAGGAACTCCAGGCACCACTGCAGATGCAGGGGAGGAGCTGCTCTGTGCAGCACAAAGAGGTTACAATTCATTTTTTGAACCATCTCAGGTGTTGGCCCAAGAGTTGCCCAGAGCCCTCACAGCAGTTTTGTGACGGGAGGGGCAAGACAAAGCCACCTTCAAAGCCATTCTGATGTCCACATCAAGATCAAAAAACTAAATACATTTGAGGGTCTCAGGGTCCTTTCACAAAATCCATGCTGGATCTTGATCCATTTTGCCCTTTGGTTGGATATCTATCTCCCTGGGAAGGGGGAGCAATAGGGAGGGTGGTAACATCTCCATATCAATACAAAAACCTGTGTTGGAGCTGAAATCTGAATCCAGCTTGATCCTGTTCATCCTCCATCTATGATCCTGAAGTGAAAATCAGGGGGTTGATGGCTCTGCTGTGCACTGGCATTTCCACAGCCCACGGGACTGCAGACAGCCCTCTCTCAGCTAGACTGTTGCAGTGGAAAGATCAAGGACACATTGTGTAAGACAATCGGAGCCACATCCTCTCCTGGAGAGATAAGGGAAAGTATTCTTAGCTTCTTTTGAATGGATGGGAAAGCGAAGGATAGGAGTTCAGAAATTTGCCCATGTCCCCCAGAGACAAGGCTGAACACCAGCTTCCTGAATCCCAGCTCTGGACCTTAATCACAAGATCACACATCCTCTCTCTTCAACTTTAACACAGCTTGGCAACACAAGACAGCAAAAAGCCTTCCTGCTGCCCTTCCCAGCAGGCCCACAAGCTAGCCAGTGGCCACTGAAATTTGGATGCCAAGGACAGTGCCCATGCCTGTCTCACGCTGCAGTGTTTGCTCTGGGTGGGATGCTCAGCAGGAGACACTTACTTTTTCCCTTCTGAGAATCACAAATGGTGGCTGAGGCATGTGGGCAAAGGCTTGTCCTGGAAAGGCTTTAGGCAAGCACAGGGAGAGGTTTGTGTGTGGTGGCCCATGACAGCTCGTCTTCAGCAGCACTTTACAGCCAAAGCTCCTGTTGCTCTTCCCTGTGGTTCCTGGCAGAGCAAGGAAGCCCTCCAAGCATGAAGGCAGGCCTTGTTTTCAGGAATCTGCCACGGTGGGGTTGAAATGCACAGTTTATTCTTGGCTGGGGTTTAAATGCAGCGAGCACCTTCTCAGTCCTGGGCAGTGCTGGCTGTTGAGGTGTGCCCCTAAAGGTACAATTGGAAGGGGAATTTTAGTGAACTCACTTGGAGATCCCCCTAGCAAACCTCTCCCTGTTCCCCGAAACATCCACCACATCCTGGCATGCTCTGGGAATACCTCAAAATACAGCATCCTTCCATCTGAGCCAGGAGAAACACAGTCACGTACATGGAAGAGCAGAGGCAAGAGACAGCTGTGGGGCTGGGCCAGCTCTGCTGACCACATCACCAGGGCATGCTGCCACTTCCCAGCCTCTGCCCCACAGGACATGCTGCAGGAACCCCCAGATCCCTGCTGGCTGCATAATGAACCATGGACATCCCAACTCTGAGATGGCAGGAGTCCTGCAGGTGCAAGAGCACTGCTCTGGCTGTGTCCTCCCAGAGAGCCTCTATCTCTGTAATTGCCATTGAATTTGAACTGTCTGCCTCTCGCTGGGTAAGCATAGTTTTAACCACACGAGGCAGAGCTCCAGCCCTTGGCTTCTCCACACTGCACGTTAAACCCATTAACAGTGTCTGTTGTCTCCTCCTGACTCCTGTCCAGCAGTGTGAAACCCAACACTTGCATTTTCTATTTTCACATAGCCCGTAACGTGACGTTACTCTGGCTCTCACTTGCTCAGGCCCTTGGCTACGTGCAGATCATTTCAGAAGAGGACCTCCCGTGACCACAGAAGGCTGCTCAATGCTTTTTGCTCAGCAAAGTGACCGAGATCATCCCAACATGTCCCTCTCAGGGCAAGTCTCGTGGGCCAGCACAGTGGCAGGCTCAGGCTGGAGCCTGCTCTCTCCAGCTGCCCCATAAGATAATTCCCTGGGAAAGCTGTGGTTTGAGCATTTGTCTCAAGCCATCCCAGCAGTTGTGAGCTCTGAACTCACTGCTTGATGTTGACAGGTCTCCCCACGCACCGAACCCTGTAAACCAGCACGGCCACATGAGAGGAAAAACACTGACAGTTCCCTGAGATTTACAAGGAGCTCTTCATTTTCGCTGCAAGGATTCCGGGAAGCTGATGAAACTGGAAGCCATCCAGCTCAGAAAAGGCCAAATCTACCTCATTTCCTTAATACTTGCATTTTCCATTCAGTATTTTTAGCAGTTCCATGAAGCAGTAACGGCAGAAAGGTTTTCTGAGGCTGCGTTTCTAAGGTCCGGCTGAGATTCTGCCTTCCACTGGCAAACCTTCCCTGGAAAACAGGCTTCATCCTGACTCAGAAAAGGCTGTCTTTGTCCTCACCCTCAGCTATGGCACATTGGCTTAATGGCCTTGTTTAGTCTAGACCCAGAAGAAATGACAAAATGAGCTGCTTCAGCGTCACTCACTAGAAGAGGTGTTCTTTGCACATCTGCTGCTCGAGTTTGATATTCATAAAAAACCCCCAAAATTACAATTGCAGATGATCTGGTCCTTTTCCGAAGCATCTGTCAAATGCAGTTTCCCTGCACCAGGGAGTTTTGCCAGGGAAAGTGTGCTATACACGTATCTGCCACTTGCTCTGCTCTGACCATCTCACTCATAATGTAGAAACTGTATCTGAAAGGATGAAGTTTGGGGTTTTTTCCCTTATCCCTGTTGTGGTAAGGACTGTACATGTAGTAAGGATCTTCAGAGGCGTAAGGGTGGCAGACACTGGCTTCCTGCCTCTGTTCAAGGTTATCCCAGGCTTGCTAATCTCAAAGGTCCAGTTTAAAGCTCATTAAAGCCTGGTGTTCCCATCTCAGTGCAAATCATTCAGTCATGAAAGCTGTGGGTGCAGAGCAGTGGGAACCAGACACAGAGGTAGGTGTGACTAACATGGAACTCCAGGCAAAGGGTTTTCAAAAAATACACAATGAAAAACAAAATCCCCAAACCTGAAGTTAGCTAAATGAGTAACTTTGGCATTTCTGAAGGGGAAAAACTTTCCCTTTAGACACTTCTTGTAAACACTTTTGGGTGAGCAAATCTGCATTCAAGTCCCTTAGCAAGCAGGGGTGATATTTTAATTTTTCTCCACCTCTTCTGCTGAAGTCATTTTATTTCACAGAAATACTGCAATCTCCATCAGGATGCAGAAAAATGCATTTCTATTGCCTGCTCTCGTAGCCAAAGCAATACACATTTCCAACTCCTGCTCCAATGACATTGTAATTTTTTTTTTTAATTAGGCAATTTCAACAGAGAAGAATGAAAGATGTACAACCTGTAGAACAGCACAGTTGGTAAGATGCTTAAGGAAAAGGTAGTATTTTTCAAGTTGAAGGCTTTGCTCCAAATACAGTGGACTGCAGATTTAAACCCATACTTTGATTAAATAAGGAGGAGAACAGATGGAGGCCTCAGTTTTATGTAAATCCCTAAATACTCATGTGAAGCTGATACTGTTTCCCATTTTCCTTTGCATTCATTAGGAACATCCAGACTAAAATATTTTATTTTACCTGAAACCAACACTCTCTTGACTTTTAAGAAAATGTAATTGCTTTTAAAAAGCCTTAACATTTAATTTGGGCCCACAAAATTATTTTCTATCTTTCTTTCCATACCAAATTTTGGGGACTCAGTTAGGAAACTCAGAGAAAATAATTATTTTCATTAATCTATTCCCATCAGCTTTGGACCAGGGACCCCCACATTTTGTCTTCAAGATTTTATACCACTTTGGGAATTAAGGCTATTTCTACTGTATGTCTTGGGCTGTAGAGAACTCACTTATAAACGTCTTTACAGAAGATGGTTCACAGCTCCCACGTTTTTCTAATAGTAATCAAATATTATTTACTTGTATGATAAAGTAAGCTTTTATAACCAGAAACTCATATCCTCACAGCCCAAAGGAAGAGTTATCCATATGTCCCAGGCAGTGGTAAAGCTGCGTGGCAGCAGTAAATACAAGCTGAAGCTGACACCTGCAACAGAGCTACGACATAAAAACCCAGGCTGAGCTGCTGGTATTTGCCTGGGTACATCTTTAGGGTAAGAGGAAGCACTGAAATCACAAATGAACCACCACATTGCTGGCCTTTGATAAAGGGAGCCACGAAGCAGAGATCAGAAAAAGATCAAGCTGCACTGAGCTGGAGAAAAAGTTGAAATCCTGAGTTTTGCTGCCAAATAAAACGACGAGCTGTTGCTCCCTGCCAGCCTCAGAGGCTTCATTTAATCTGACTCCTGTTGTACTTTACAGGGGGAAACTGGCATAGCTGGAGTGACCCCCTGTGCTTACAGAGGGACCCTCATGGGCACAGCACCAAGGGAAAAAGCAGAGGCAGGACAGTGCTGTTACACAGTGCATAACCACTGTGTAGGCATTTACACACACTCCTACTTGGGCATTGCAGGCTGAGATGGAAAGTGCTGCTTTACACACCTACAGCTTCCCAGCACAATCCCTAGAATCCCATGGGATTTAGTCTGTGCACCCCATCCTTCCCAGCACTGCAACAAGTAATGTCGAAGCACAGCGCAGGGACTGCAAAATGTAACTTCAACTCTCTATTTCCTTGAAAAACATTCCTTTGGGTAACGAAAACATCTCTTCTGGTTTCCAAACAAACCTCTGAGGTGCAAATGCACCCAGGCCAGCATCAGCTACACAGACAGCCTGGCTACAGCAGACTGCAACCTGCAGTGCAGCTTAACAGGACAGACATGAAGGGAAGATCTCTCCAGATATTTGTAATTCGTAATTTCCAGAAAGCAGGAATGAAATATAGCAAGTGCCCTTCTGCACTGGCCTAACAGCCAGAGGGTGTTTTCAAAAGCTGACCGTATTTAAGTGTTTAGGGACCATAAATACAGCCACCATGGCTCCAGGCTGACCTTCTCATTTCTCACAAACAAAGTGATAGCAGAAATGTGATATAATGATTCAAGGATCCAGCTCAGACTCAGGGTAAGTGGTACAAGTAAGTGAAACTCCACAGAAAATCCACATTAATTGCTGGGCCATTTAACAGGAGACAGCTGGCTGTCCTTGCTGGCTGCTTAGGGCAGCCTGGGGAGGCAGGGGAGGCTTGTGGGGAAGGTCAATCACCTGAGCAGTGCTCCAGCCAGGAGCCCAGCACTGTTCCTGGGGGTTTTACAGCCTCGTCCCACCACAGCACATCCTGCAGAATCTGCAGAGTGCTGGGAAGGGGAACGTGGCAGAACACAAGAGCCTCCTGGTTTGTCTCTGCTTCGCCCAACCCGCCCCGCCAGCATGCAGAGCACAGACCTTTGGAAATGCTCTGCACCCATGGGTTAGGATAAAGGTGTGATGGATTAGGGATACTCAGCCTCCAAAGCAGGCTCCACCTCTCTTGCAACACAAGATGTTATAGACTGATGCAATACGGACTCAAGTTCGGGGTCAGACACAACACCAGAACATTCTGAAAACTCTCACCACAGCACAGGGCCAAGGACTGCCCTGAGGGCAAGGTCAGGGGGTGTGAATTAGCTCAAGACAGATCCTCACACCTGAGTCTGCGCTCTTCAGGATGGCCAAAGGCACTAGGTATCAGTCTCACACACTCACTGCGGTAAGTCTGACTAAACTTTAAAATATATTCTTGCTCTGTTGCTTGGGCTTCAGACTAAACTCAGACTGGCAAGCACTGTATCCAGAAGTGCTCTGTTATTATTTTAATCTTAAAGTCAAGCAGCCCTTCAAGCACAAGGACAAGTCTCTGCAAGCAATCTGCCTGCATTTAGGCAGCACCATGGGGTTTTTGGCAGAGATGGGCTGGAACCCAGCGCTGCTGGCTGTCCATCTTCCTGACCCCTTCCTGCTGGCAAGGGCTCCTTGGCAGCAATTCCCCAGCCCACATCAGAGCATCGACCCTCTCCCGCCAACCCCTGGGCTCCTGCTCCAAAGACAAAGCAGTGCCCAAGGCACTGCCTTCTCCTACAGGAGATAGCATTGCCCGGGATCCAAGACCTCTCCAGTGGTTTGAAGCACCAGCACTCCAACCTCCCCTCCCTCTGGGCACTTCAGAAGAGTGCCTGTGGAAGCTTAGCACAATTACTCACACAGGATTTCATTGCTGCTGAGACGAGCAGGCGTGATTCATCCTCCAGTTAAAACAAGAGTGGTAGGCTCAAGTATAAATGCAGAGACTAAAAACCCTGGGCATACCACAAGAGATAATCACAGAGCTTCCCCCACACTGGTGGGTCTGAACCCGTGGTGCAGATCCAGTGGGACCTCACGGGTGCCCTGAGTCCCTCTGGGGTCAGGCACACCTACAAGCTTCCCCTTTATTACACCCACGGCAGCTGTGAGAGGGCTGATGACAGTGTGCAAAGGCAGCTTTACAAGGGCAAAAAGACACTCTTGTGAAATGGGGCAGCCACGAGCCAGAGCCATTACTGGTGAAGCACAGACGCGCTGGAGATTGCCACAGTGGAGTAATCCCAAAGATGGCACAATCCCTGTAATGTATTTATACATCCAAATTGGTGTGCGTGCATTTTTTATAGATACTTACATGTAATCTATGTGTTACTTGCTGCACTTTCATGTAGGACTCTAATCAGGAAAGAGGAGCTACACTTGAGGTATTTCTCTGAATTCCAGAGCAAATGTACACCCATTTACTGCAGGAAGGGGAGAGGTGGACAGAGAAAGGCTTCATGTCCAGCTTTTGGTATGCACGCCACGCATTCCCTCTCCGGATGAGCTGCCAGCCTAGTCCTGTGATAGACTCCTCAGTCCCACTGGGCAGCAATACTGGAATTTGCTGGCCCTGGAACATTACTTGCTGAGTTGCTCCCAACAGAGCTCCTATTTTACCGTTGCCAGAAAAAGAGGGGAAAAAGGAAAAAAAGGAAAAAATGAAAAAAGAAACAACCACAATGCTTCTTTCTGTGCATCCCATTGCCTGAAGTCTTCGGAGGAGGCACACAACAGACTCAAGACTCAAATGCAGGAACAAGAATCAGGTGACTGATGGAGCCAGGAGAGGTTAAAAAGTATAAGCCTGTTGTGTCACTTTGACAAAAATAGATCAATGTTGATTTGAAGCCTGATAGGGAAATTAAAATGAAATCCAGTTTGTGCCTACAGCTCAGTGTGGTCTCAACACTGCAAGATGGAGTGAGAGTTATCCAAGATTAGTCACCACCAGCTGCCCAAAGCCCACCACAGGGCTGCTGAAGGCCCTGTCCCAGCTCCAGGATGTCCTATAGGATCAGGGTAGGACTGTGCTGCTGAAAAGGCTCCTCCTTCCATCAGCACACAGTGACAGGTCCCCGTTTCACCACCCTGTGCCACTAAGCCTGCCCTGGGGGAACGAGCCAGTAACCCACACCAGAGCAACTCTCCTGCTCATCCCACTGCTGCCATGGAATCCATCCTCCCCACACTCCAGTCTTAGGAGGAATATTTTGCTCCCAGAAATATCAAAGAAAATAAAAATAAACGTGTCGCTCTCCATCAGGTTGGTGTGTGCAGACTGCCTCTGGCAACGGCTTGGGCAGCAAACCGACCCATGCTGGTGCTGGCAATGCCAACAGGGCTCTGTGGGAAGGACACTCCTGCCTGCAACCTGCAAATCTGGTCAGGCAGACTTCTCCACATTCATCTGACACAGGTAAGATCCACTGTGCTCTGAGCCTGACTCTGAATCCAGGGAAATAAGTGGGGAAAAAAAAAACTCCTGTCAAGTTCACTCGAATTTGAAAGAGGCCCTGAGGAAAAAAAATTTACTTAACCTTATTAAGGCTCTGAATTACAGATCCAGATTTATAAAGCTAAGGCTATAGGTGCTAATCTCCTTTCTATAATGGAATAAACAAAGCTGAAGGCAGAAGTACTGTATTTTTAGACAGGATTTTTAAAAGCACCTTGCTTTGGCCTGTAGATTTCCACTGCCAAACTTACTATTAACTTTTGAGGAAGCATCCGTGCTAACCCAGCACGGATGCTGTTGAAAATCTCACCATCTGCACTGAATTTTTATGCACAGAGCAAAAGAACAGTCTCCCTGCTGGTGACACATTGTGGGCACAAAGCACACAGCCACCCCAGTGCTGCACAGGACGGGGTACTGCCTGGTTCCTTTTGGAACAAAGTTTAAATGAATTTCCTGGGAAATGCTGTCTTGAGGGTTTCTTAAAAAAACAAACTGACAGCATCATTGATATAATTGGCTCTTCTTTTTTTTTTAAGACTCCAGGGAATATTTGGGCAAACAAAGTGCTTTCTTGACTGCTCTGATCTCCCTGCTTTTGGCCATAACAATCACTTAAATATAAGATGGAAGAGGTATTAGTAGGAGCCTAGCAGATGGGTCATTATCCCAAGATTTAGTTTCTCATTTTATGTGAATTACTGTTGTTATTCACCCATTACAGGTGATTCACCCAGAGCTGTGTGAAGCCCAAGGATCCTGGATAAGCAGGGCAGAGCCAGGTGGAATTCCTGGCTGGGCATGCTGAGATCTCTGCAGTCCTGCTCTGACTCCTCCCAAGCTGCCTGCGTGCAGGAGACAGTGACACTGACCTTTGTGCCAGGCCAGTAAGGACAGACTGGGTCCCATGTGTCACCCCAAATGCCACACAGCTTCAAACAGACCCCAAACTGCCCATGAACAAGGCTGGATGGCGTTGTCCCCACGTCACACCAAGTACTTAACCCACAAGTCTCATTGGTCTGGGCTCCCTCTCCAGCTGGCACAGGGAGACACATGCTTTCCCAAGACACTTCAGCCCCTCTAAAATCTGACTCACCAGCTGACAAGGCTGCCAAAGTTCCCAAATTAGGTGCCTTAGGTGGCTGCCTGATTGCTAATAAAGCAGAAGTAAGTTAGAGCAGGAGTCAAGTGATGCTCACCTGACATGGCTACCACACACTAAGAGCTGCCAGCTCCCCTGTTCCTGTTCTTTGTGAAACAAATGAATCACAGAATGAAATAAGGACTGTCCCCACTTCTCAAGAAAAAGAAGAGAAACAGAACACGAATGAGGAAAGTCTGATTTTACACTGCTCAGCCCTTGAATTTTTAGCACTTTGATACGTCAAGTCCTTGCAAGTCCCTTTGGCTTCTGCAACGTGTGACCATGGAGAAGGATACCCAGGGTACTGTGTGTCTGTACCTGGGAACATGCCTCTTGGCATATTCAGATTTTACTGATTTAGCAGTGGAAGATCTGAAGCTCTCAGGTCCCTCTTGCTTACACAGGCCTTTGCTATATGTCTTGCTTATAAATCCCTTTGGTCAGGAAGAAGACATCACAAATCCCCACTGAAACTTATTTCTAGTCTAGGGAGACAAGAAACATCAGGCAAAAATCTTGGTGCCTCTTGCTGAGGTGCCACATCAGAACAAAACTCAGAATTACAGATCTTCCATCAAGACCTCCCATGTTTACAACACAGGCCAGAATTGCACAACAATATACATTTTCCATCACAATACAAAAGTCAGTCAACTTGAAGGCAAGCTGATTTTCAAAAACCTCCTTGTCTGTGCTCACCAAAGTTACACCCAGGTGACATCTAAAGTGCATTGTTTTTTAGCTCATGTCCTCCTCAAAGTTTTTCACTCTCCACCTACAAGGCTATATTTTCATTTTGTGGCAGGAAAGCAGTTCTTAATGCTATTGACAATTCCAGTGGGTTCAGCCATCAAGTACTTCAAAACTCATTTACACAGCGAACTACTGCTGCTCTCAGGCTGGACTGCTGCTTTCTCTCATGAATAAATAATTGATTGAGGACTAATGGAAGACCATGGAGGCTCAGGGAAAGCAGAATGCCTGTACTGTCCTGAGAAAAAGGAATAAAAAGGGCATTATTTTAATAATAACATGCTGAAATGCATCACCCACAATAGACACATTAAAGCTAATGAACCCCTGGAACTTTTCTAGATGGATTTGCAGACATGGAGCAATAGATGACGCGTGTCCTCTCTGCACTTCGGGAACATCATTTTTAAGTGGTTAACCTGTCCTCCATCTCTGTTCTCAAGCAGACTCCACAAGACTTTACTTCACAAATGGTTTGCAAACTTCTTCGTGATTTTGCATGAGGAATGATTTCACAGTACCTGAAATGATCCCATGGCTGTGAGAGCACAGAACATTGTGTGGGGGGTGGTGGTGTGGCTGCTTCATGCCAGACTGATAACAGGAAAGCAACCACACCACGACACAGCAGCTGCTTTCCCATCAAGGTTACATCCTAGGGCATTTGGAATCAGCTTTTAAAACACTGGGTTACTTTCACTTCCCACCTCCCATTGTCCCTGGGGTGACTTGGGAAGCACCACCACGATACAAATGCAAACCCCATCCCGCTTCCTCTCCAGCCAATCCCTCAATTTTGCTTTGCAGGTTTGGAATCCCTGAGCTTCCCTTGCATCTCCACAGCCCCCTGGAACTCGACCCTCGGCTATTTGGTTTGCTGCCCACACCCCAAGCGCTTGCTGGCACTCCTGGCACCACCACCAACCATCACCATGGCGGGAATGACTCAAACCAGAGAACACCCAACAAGATGACAACGCTTATCAACAGCCTTTCATCCCTCCACAGCAACCAGGGCGGCTCTGCCCAAGCATGGAGCGGGAGCAGCTGACACCCAGGGTGATGCTCAGATGCAGGGATCAGGCAGAAACACTTTTCCTACACATCCCCAGGTGAGCCTGCCCGGCAGAATTCTTTGCCAAGTGTTTCTCCACCTCAAGGAGAAGCCCTGCGCAGCCTGCCGGCTGCAGTGGCCACACGGCACCTTCATATGGCAGGAGTCAGAGCCGCGGCGCTGGTGACACATGACTCAAACACGCGGTGAACTGCTCTTAATCCCTGCAGCAGGGAGAGCACAGCTCCCCTCTGTCCTCAGCTGCCCTTTTCTGGGCAGCTGCAGCTTTTCCTGGCACCTGACTAGAAAGCCTGTGGCTTTTACCTCATGTGCACGAGGTGAAACAGGGATTTGGGCTTACAGCCTTCCTGCATCTTGAAAGGGAAGTGTTTGGGTTTAGCACTGTCCAGCTGCTAAGGTGGCATCAGGGCTGCTTTTCAGAACCTAGGGACAGCAAGGTCCTTTTTTCTGGTGATTTAAGCCTCCTCCTCCTCCAGCAGCATGGCCACACTGCTCTCCAGCCTGAACCTGCCCTTTCATACCCTGTCCCATTCATGCTTTTCGAGGCAGTGAGGGTGCTGCATGCCTGGCAGGGAGCTGCAGTGACGGAGGGGGAACCCAGTGCTTCCCCACACCCTCCAAAACCTCAGAGGCAAAAGGAAGGCTCTGTGTGTGGCACAGCTGCAGGCTCTGCCCTGGGCAGAGGACAGCACTTCACGTTACTCATGTTACAAGCAGTTACAGGAACTGAGACATTTCCCGGGTGGCTCTGGCCAAGCTCCCACCACGGCTCTGAGTGGTGCCACACAGGACTTCAGGGAGTCACAGAACAGAATCACAGAACACCTGGGGTTAGAAGGGACCTAAAGATCATCTCCTTCCAACCCAGTTGCCATGGGCAAGGACAGCTTCCCCTAGAGCACATTGCTCCAAGCCTCACCCAGCCTGGCCTTGAACATTTCCAGGGATGGGGCATCCACAGCTTCTCTGGGCAGCCTGTTCAGGTGTCTCAGTGACTTCAGCTGGCCCCTCTCTCCCCTGTCACACACCCCACATTCTGCCAGACCCAGCTTGCATCCACTTCTCCACAGCACTGTCCCCTAACGTGGGCTGAGACATTCCTAGCACCAAGCTGAACCATTCCTAGCATCAAGTACCACTCAGATGAGTGAGACTGGAAAAATCTAGCTCCTCCTCCACACTAGTCCTACATAGGTCTGCTGTTGGTATAAACCACAAGTTACTTCATGACTTTCTGGCACCCACAATCAGCATCATCAGCCAGCGAGTGGGATGGGCTGTACATGCATGAAGGCAAAACCACAGAGGGGTTAACCCTGCAGTGGGCTGGGAGAAAACCCATGGTACTGAGAGCTCTCAGAGCAGCCAGAGCCAGAGGCTGTGACTCACCAGGAGAGGCTGCACAAAAATAGGGCTTTCAGCAAGGCCCACAGGAATTTCTGCAGGGAGATTCTTCCCCTAGAGACAGGCAGGGGAACTCGCCTCACCTTTCCCATCAGGGAGCAGATCCGATGACTGCTCTGCCAGGAGAGGAATTCACTATTGTCCGGCTGGTTGTTTCCAGTCTGGCTAAAAATGGGATCACAGGAGACTAATTGCTTCACTGGAGAAAAAAAAAAGAACCAGTCTGGAGTGATGGAATTATTCTGTAGACTGTTGTTGTTTGGGTTTGTTTCCATCCTGGCTTAACAAGCATTAATGACTTCAGATGGGAGGGAGGAAAGCCATTAGGGAGAACCTGATCCACACAGATATCCCTGGCCCAGCACACACTTCTGTCCCAGCCAACCTCTACAGCCCTGATGGCAACAGAGCTGCATCTGCCCATCCATCCCTCCCTCCTTCAGCCCTTCAGAATGGAGGAAGGTGGCTGAGAGCAAAGGGAAATGTTAATTTTTCCCTTTTAATCGGCCTGACTGGAAGTGCCAGCCTCCCTGCAGCTCAAATACTTGAGCATGTTAGCTATGCTTGGCAGCACCTCCAGAAAAACTGCTGTCCCTCCTCAGTGGCAGGGAAACAAAGGGAAAATCCAGAAGAATGGATGCTCCTGGCAGAAAGCAGCAGAGCCCACAGCCTGTGAAATAAAGTTTGTTTGGTTTGTTTGCGGAAGCCACGCTGAATCTTCTGAGACTCATTCTGGTGTCTGGAGAGACAGAATGAAACCCAGAGCCAAGACAGGTAATTAATGTTGAAATTCCTCCTTATGTAACAGTGCTGGGACAGACACTCACTTGGCCAGTGCTGTGCACGGCTGTGCCAGCACAGCCCAAAGAAAGCCTGGGAGCAAGCAGTGCCTGTGCTACACCCAGTGGCTCCAGGCACCTTGCCATACTCACTGAGGGCTCCAGGGAAATAGGGATCATACAGGAATGGTGGGCTTATTTCTATAATCCAACTACTGAAGGATTGTTGTCTTTTTACAGGGAAATAGGGATCATATGTGAATGGTGGGCTTATTTCTACAACCAAACTACTGAAGGACAATTGTCTTTTTACTGCGTCCCCCAGGGAATGGGAGAACAACCTGAACTACCCCAAACCACAGCAAGGTCTCAAGGAAGACACGGGCAGAGCAAAGACTGGGAAATATGAGGAGCTTCCCTGAAGAAGAGGTGGAGAATTTCAGCATGAGCCTGGCTGTAAGAAAGTGAAGAGAAGGCAGGGAAGGCTCTTCAGGCAGTCAAACAGGGACTTCTGTCCTTCTGGACAGGACAGAACGTGAGATACCCAATACTCCATGCTACATTTAACTCATGCAGAGGCAACATTCAGGCCTCCAGAGACCATCCCCTCTCTTCCATGTCAGCTTACTAGCAATATCTGGCATTTGCTGCCTTGCTTGCTGGCCAGCAGGGATCCAGAGATGCCACTGGCTGATGCTGGGAAGCAGCATCCAACAGCTCTGGCAGGAATTTCTGCTGACTGTCCCATGGCTTGGGAAAACTGCCAGTCCTGAAGGACCCCAAGGCAGCTCTGAGTGGAGATGATGATGTGCAGTAAATAGGGTAGGCTGCAAGGTAGTTTCCCATTAATTTTATTACACCAAATACCTGTCTTTCCCCCTGGGGCTATCCCTGTCAGGGCAGTCACCAGTTTGAGTGAGCAGGGCAATTTTGCAAGATCAAAAGGGTGTAGGGGGATCTGTGACATAGAGACTTTCCACTCATGAATGCAACTTCAGCCCACTCAAGCCACAGATGACTTGTGGGTTTAGGGGTTTGAAAGCCAGCCTCCCTTTGCTGTGGCTCATTTCCAAAACCTCATAAGAGTTCCAAGAAGCAGTACAGTTTAGTATTGCCTTTTTTGAAAGCAGACAGGGAACTATGTTTCAAGTGGCTGTCACTGATAAAAGCTGTTTATTTAACAGATATGGTGCCACAAAAGCTTATTTGGGCATTTTCTCTTTGTGTAAAGATAGGGAAAAAACCATAATTTCAGATAGGAGTTTTACTAGTGCCATCTCAAACCCACCACCAGCAGATCAACTGCCATCCATTGGCCACCCCAACCTCAAAATTAACTCTGCAGCGCAAGGCATGAGCTGACTGCCTGAATCTCCCCTGGCTTGCTGCATCCCAAGGACACTGAGAGCTGCCACCCTCCCACGGGGGTTGGCCCTAGCCCCAAAGAGACCCCAGCAGGAGCAGGACTGGCAGGAGCAGCTCTGGCTCCACGCTCTGTGCTGCTGCAAGGGTACAGTGGCCGGGCAGTGCCGCCTTCTGACCTTCCCAGTGGGTGGACTATCTCTTTGGGAGCTTGGCCAGCTGGCAGGAGTCAGAATGTCTCCTTGGCTTTCTCATTTATCAAGGCTGGGCAGAGCAGCAAGAAGCAGGAGCCACTGCCAAGGTTTTTGCTCCCTCTGTGCTCAACAGGGTCTGCAGGTAGAAATTCTGGCTGCAAAGCTGCTGTTTGGGCACCAAGTTTCAAGCTGCTACTCAAAATGTATAAGAAATTATATGAGTAACAGTGGAATGCAGAGCTCCAGCTAGGAAGAATGGCTACATAAAGTCAAAGAAAAAAGATAAGAGAAGGTGCAGGAAATGTCAAAGGTTACATAAAATTGGTAAGATTGTGTCAAAATCCCCAAAGCATAGATAAGCACACAATTCCTCAACTTATGGTTAAGAGATACTGACAAACAGAAATACAAAGCACACTAACTCAGCTTTTAGGCACAAGTCAACAAAGACATGGGACCCTGCCACACTTTCATACCCAGGTAAATGTCAAAAGGAATGTAACAAGATCCAGAGAAGGGAGGAGAAAACCCGAAGCCTGCTTGCTAAATGTCACACAGCAGCTCAGACTCTTAGCACAAGTGCCACAGAGTCTGGACACTGAGACACACTGCAGCCTCTCTACCAAAGCCCATGCTGGCTGACGTGAATGTCCTTGGAGAGTCTGCAAGGAGCACTTCCTACTGCCCCTGCTACCACACAGGTTTGCACATGGCATAATTTCCCCCTGCTACCTTGCCCAGCTAACCCTGCTTCTCCCAATTTATCCCCTCCTCCATCCCCTTTCCTTTTCCAGCACAACAACTGAAGATGGCATGACCCACTCTGGCCAGGCACCAAGACAAGAATCTTTCAGATCTGAAAGGCTTCAGATGTGGATACACACATCCTATTGGATAGGCTTAGCCATGGCAGTGTGCCTGGATCAGGGATTTAGCTAGTAAATAACCTCTCCTACTTGGAAGTAATTTTCCTGATTCATGAGCACTCCTTCACCACGCTGCAGAGAGATTTGTGAAAGCAGCTCTGGATGTTAATAATAAACAGTGCTCGTGAAACTTTAATTGATTCAGGAGAAATCAGCTCAGAGCGTGGAGGATCTCCATGGCTTTGAATATATCACATTTGTGCACGGTTGAGACTTGAAGGCTTGCTCCCCTTTCCATTGTTGTCAGCTGGAAAACTGCCACTGCTTCAGTGGAATAATAACCAGGTAATACAATTCCAAGATTAAACTGTGCCCTTAGGCACAGCCTCATAAAAGGGGAGGTTCTCCATCCTATTAACAGCAAAGGTGCCATGACTCAGAGGCCAAATGATGAGTAATGCTTTCCTCTTGCTCCATGGGAGTAAGCCCCACAACCTGCATCCTGGCCTGCATCAGCAGCTAAGGACAAGCCCCAGCACCAGTTCAGCTGGCACTCAGAGAGCAGAAACAAAGCTGTGCCCACCATCCTGCCCAGGGTACCGCTGGCAGAAGAGGGAATTCTCTCCCACAGGAATTCTGAACTGTAAACCAGACAGTTATCACTGCAGCACTACCATGTAATAGTTGATATCTTCCATTGTGTTATCATTTTTAGTTTATATTTGTATCATTACAGGCAGCTCTGAACTAGAATCTAGACAAGGTGTGACAGTGATGCACCCTTGATACTAAAAGTTGCTGGGTGGCTTTACCGAATTCCTCTGTTTGCATAAAAGCAGAGTAACCCAGCTGGCATTAAGAATGAGATCTAAACATTGGGATTATTGACCAAGGAAACATCAAGTGCCAGTCTTGCTAAAGGAGTAAGTCAAATTCTCCCTGGATAGCTATGGCTGCTGCTGCAGGCCAAATATTTCAACACTGAGTCTCTCACTGTGTTCCTTACAAACACAGGAATTTCACTCACTGCAACATGCTGTGATGCAAGAAATCTTCCATTTCGGCAAGTCAGAGGAGCAGATGCAACAGCATTTTGTCAGCATAATCCTTGTTTCAGAAAGTTGTACGCAACATTTATTAAGGTTGACAGAGACCTTTTCCTCAGCTATATATATCAGCCTCCCTAATGCCAACCCAGGGCTCATGTTCTCTGACAGTGACACCAAAAGCTTCCTCGTTTTAAGATGGGTACAAAGATCAGTAAAATTACTGGATTAAAGCTGGGCAATTCTGGAGGTCTCAGAGCAAATGTTTGCAAAATACATAAAGTCATAAACCTGAATGCTCTTGGAATCAGGGAACATGTTAATAGTCAGATAAGCAGTTCTGGCTAAAAACATAGCAGCAATATTTAGGGGCAGTTTTAAAAAGAAATTTTAAATAACATAAAATATATTTAATTTTTTTCCTCCCTCTTATGACCTTTATGCCTTCAAAATAAGAAAAAGAGAGCAGGAAAGACAGAAAGCCAGTATTTTTGTAGAAAAGTTTCTTAGTTTCAAAAGTTCTAATTGAAATATTCCCAGGTGCTCTGGGACTTAAAGATTGAGCCTAATTCTGGATTCTAAGTCTCCTTTCTTTATGAACTTGTCTGTAATTGTTACACATAGCTATTTCTTAATTGCACCGGCATGCTCTTTAATTGTGAAACACCTCCACGAGGATGTATTAGTCACAAAAGGAATGCCAAAGCACAACTCATATCTAATCACTTATCCCCTCCACAGACGAGCAGCACTGCTTATTTTTATTGCACCAGCACCAGAATTCTCAAACAGCACCGAGCTCTCATTGCAGGCATTCAGTAAATGAATCTGTGCCTGTAAGAGTTCACAAGTTTTTATATGCAAATGTAGCAGCTACACCAAAAGAGAAGAGTGAAAATAGAGGGACTTGCATTCAGGTAAAGGTTCTCCAGCCTTGGGGCAGGGGGATGAACCACACAAACTCTTGAGGCCCCTCTGAGCTTGGCTTTTTAATGAATTGTACAAACTCATTATGTGCAGGGTTTGCAGGTTTCAAATCAATCCCTTTAAATAACCATAAAGGAAAAGTAGACACTAGCAGAGCCAACAACTTCTGTAGGCTATTCAGTAGTCCTTAGTCATGTGGAAAGTTCCATCAAAGTTCACAGACGATATACAGTGGAATCAATGGGGCACAGAGATCTGATATGTGGATCTCAAAACAGGACTGCTCTTCGTAAGCATAACTGTAAATCAGGACTAAACTGTCCTGCACTCTGACTGATTAAACGTGACACGGAAACGTGAGAGGCTGGGGTTTTTTCTCTCTGCACTTTCCATTTGATCAAGTGCAGAGAAACAGCCCTTTAAGCACTGCATGCCAGAGGCTGTAAAAGAGCCCATCTCAAAAGCATGCAACAACCACATCTGAGTGGAAAACTATGTGGAAGATGCACTGTCTAGAAGCACAAATCAGTCTGCACGAGCTGTTGACTGTCAGATAAGATAGCCACAGACATCACTACACTCCTGACCCTCAGAGACATCCCTTTATGTTTTCTAAAGCTGAATGAAGCGTTTCCAGAGACTGCAGCACTATAATTCCTCTTCTGCACTAAGCAGTTATTGTAGGGATGGGACTGCTGGTATGCTATTCTGTGCCAGTTTGCAGCTTGTAGCTGATTTGCTTCACTCATTCACCAGATAATCAGCTTATATTTCATCCCTTCTGCTGCTCTCAGAATGCACAGCACATCCTTCATTTTGCTCTGCTTACATCTGACCACTGTGGTCTTCAGGGCCCCAATCCCACACAGCCCTGAGCCTCAGAGCTCTCTCAAATAGAGCTCTTGAGGTGACAGCTAGCAGATCCCACAGCTGAGGTCATGGAGACTCACACCCATTTTGGCACTGGCTGAGTTGTTTCCCACCCTTTCCTCTCAGATGCAAACAACTCTACCCACACAGCCAAATCCATGGGGAAGAGGGAGGCATAAAATACATCCAATCACACTACAGAGGCATCAACTGCAGCACATTCAAGCAAAAACTTTCACTGAAAGATAGAACAGTTTGGGTTGGAAGGGACCTTTAAAGACCGTCTCATTCCAACCCCCCTGCCATGGGCAGGGACACCTTCCCTGTACCACCTGGCCTTGAACACTTCCAGGGATGGGGCATCCACAGCTTCTCTGGGCAGCCTTTCCCAGGGCCTCAGCACCCTCACAGTAAGGAATTTATTTCTAATACCTAATCTAAATCTATCATTCTTCAGCTTAAGGCCATTCCCCCTCGTCTTATCACTGCATACCCTTAAAAAAAGTCTCTCTCCAGCCTTCTTGTAGACCCCTTTTAGGTATTAGAAGGCTGCTATCAGGTCTCTAGGCTGCTATAATGTCTTTCTCTTTCAGAAAAGCTTAAAAACACCTCATGGAACCAAAGGTTTATCTTTATTTGCCAAGAAAACAAAGCTGTGCACAGCACCTAAGCAAACCAGCAGTAATCCCTGGATAGCCCCCACCCAGCCAGTCTGCCTTGCAGAGCACTGCTGCTGTCACTCACAGATCCAGTTCAACTGCTCATTCACCTCCCTGGGGAAAGCCCCCTGACTTCAGGGAAACAAGATCTGGCTCCAGATGTGAAAAAGGGCATGGGATGAGAATAAACAAAACCACCAGTCGCAAAGAAAACCACCGAACAAAAAACCAACAACTGAAAAACAACAGAGAGGAATCCCATGGCTGCACTGTCTTGACCCGTGGAAAAGGCAAACTGCACACTAATAAAAGTTGCTCTGTTAACAGCGGCTGTATGTAATTAGGAAAGGCATTCAGCTTCTGTTTTCAGCATGTAATTTTTAATTGATTTTGCTGAAAGAAACCTTGGTGTTGTTTCAGTTAACAGGAGTCTTTCCAGCAAAACTGGTCTCCATAAAGGGCTTATGTAAAGTTTCCTTCAGGTGTCACAAGCTCATTGTTTGAACTGGAAGGGAATTAACCTGTTGCAAAAAGCCCATTCCCTATAAAAGCCAACAGTCATGAGACACACAGCTGCAGACCTGATGGGTCTCCTTTTCTAAGGAAGGGGGATGATTTCAGAGACCTTGCCAGTATCCAGCAATCTTGCCAGATCCCAGAGGACAAAGTTTTTCCCTATCACAGGGAGTACCACACACACAAAGGAAACGCTCCCAGGTAACACACAGAGGTGTATACACTTCCTGTTAATATGCTTATCTTTATATCTTTATTTTCCCCAAGAGCTGGAGTTCAGCCCCAAGACCAGACCATGTTCTTATCTGGATAATTGCTTTTTTTTTTTTTTTTTTTGCCTTCCAAAGGGATCACTCATGCTATTAAACACCATCAAGTCACAGGACCTACTCAATGGTGGCTGGTGCCACACCAGAGCACAGGGATTCCCTGCACACCATCCCACATCCAGAGGTGTGATGGGGCACCAGCAGACCCCCAACATCTCCAGATGGGTTGGTTGCATAGAAACATCAATAAAGGCTCAAAGGCAGTGGAATGAGCTGACCAGCATGAGCCCTCAGGTTAAAAAAAAGGTTCTTCAGCCAGCCAACAACCAGCCATTCTCTCCAGCCTTTTAGCTCCTCTGGGTCCTGGTCAACCACATTACCTCCATGGTACACTACCTACAGCCTCAATCTCTAAGCCCCCTCCTCCAAAAAAGCCTGACCCCATAACAACCAGATTGAAGGGAATATTTGCATTTGCCCTCAGTATGCAACTGGGTGACCTTGGCATGCAGATCCATCCACTCCCAAAGCTGTCCATGGGCCTATGCCAAGGTCTGAATTTGAGGGCAGCAGGGCAGACCAGCCATTTTTACAGTAGCTACCCAGAAGGAAATATCCTGCTTTCAAAATAAGCCCTTAGAATCATTCACTATCTCTGTTTTCTAGCAGACTGAGTGGACCAGCTCACCTGCACTGAGTAAACCACAGTGCAACCTAATTCTGCCAAGATATGATGCTTTTTTTTTTTGCTTCTGGCACACACAGAAGCCAAAATATGCTTCCCCTACCCTGGGAACTGCAGAACTGGAAAGGGAAACTTGGGAAGAGCTGCCTCAAGACAAACAGCACATACAGCCATTAGATAAAATGACAAAACCAATCTGCCCATCTGCAACAGAACCCAGCACAATTATTTCCTTTAGAAATAAGCTTAGAGAGAGCAGCAGTGCACAAATATTGCCCTGTGAGCAAACATTTTATTTACAATAACCATGATTACTACCTAACATTTTCTTGGCAACATCCAGCATGAGCTGATCCCAAACATGTTCTTCTCCTACTCCTCTGGTGTTAGGAGTGTACAATAAACTGGGATGTGACACATAAAAAGATTGTTTTCATGTCTGGATGCATTCCCCTGTATGATGGGATAAGGAACCCCACTGTACTTGCTGATTTTTTTTCAGGAAGCAACTATAAATAGGTGCTGCTAAGTTGACAGCTGAACCTGAGCTCAGGGCAAAACAGAAATCTCTTGTTGATAAGGCCAGAAAGCCAGCTCTCCTTTGTAGTGCTGCAAATGAAGAGAGGAAATAAAGGGTTTTGAAACTGAAAGCTCTCTTTTGAAGAGCCCCAAATACATACAATGTATGCTTATGGGACTTCCATTCTGGCCATGGCTTAGTAACAAAAAAGGAGTTTCCTCAAAGTGAGGAGCGAACTCACTGGGAATTTCAGTTGAACCATGAAAACCATCCTGTGAGAGCACCAATCCAGCTGTAAGCCCAATTTTAACATTAAAAATCACATATAACCAAAATGCATCATCTGCCTCAGCAACCCCATTCTCAGGGATTTAGAGTAGCAATTACAGAAATATTGCACTACAGTTATTTCAAATTGCTTGTGTGTGGCTGAAAAAGGAATCAATGAACACCTGATTTGAGCAGCCACCAGCACCATCCTGCCAGGCCACAGTGACACATTTTAGCTACTTCTTGATGAATTTTCAGTGCTGGCTCTCAAACCTCTCTGGCATTTCAAAGAAGAGAAAACTCAGCTTTTGGCAGCTATCATGACAAATGCAACTTGATTTACCAGAACACTCATTGCATTGGTAAATGCAGATTCTCTCCTGAACTGCTCAATCTTGAAGGGGGCAAGTAAAAATACACTAAGTTTAGCCCAGAAGAAAAACAAATGACCCAGGGTATTTTAGGCCAGCAACTCTCTTCCTCCACTGACACTGGAAATTCAGAAAGGAGAGACACCTTGAAGAGCTTGTGGCAAAACTCTTTCTGGTTAGGCTATTTCTGGTGTCTCTGCTCCCTGCCTCCTAGGCAAGCACTCACATTCTGATCATAAAATCTGATCCAATCTCACTTACACAAGTGCAGTGATTCCATTCTGAGTATCCCCTTTCCATCCTGCACACTCCCTCCCAGAGCCTGCTGTTTGTGACCCAACAGAAGCCACCCCAGCTCAGTACAGCCCCAGCCAGCAGCTCTCTCCTCTTGCATCTCCCAGAACCCCAACTAATTATAAGACACCAAGTCACCCCTCTGCAGATCTGCCCCATGCAGCTGAAGCTACCTGACTCCACAGCCTAACCAGTTTCTCAACAAGATCAAAGCCTGTGCAGCTGTTCGAGGAGCTTTTCAATTACTCCTCCAGTTTCTATCATGAATTACAGCAGCACTTGAAGAGTGCCAAAACCCAGAGGGATCAGTTACTGCTGCCCTGTGACAGGCAGCAGGCTGGGGCAGACAGCACTAGCTGTAAGCACATGGCATTACATTATGCACAGACCCAGTTTGGCTGCTGAATGATTGACAATAACTACTGGATGTCACTATTTCAAGGATAATGTCATTTGTGTAATTATCTGGCAGGGTCTCTCCTCAGAGGCTGGCATTATTCACTAGAGAAGAATTAAGACTGAAATCCAGCTGTAGAGTAAGGAGATTTGCTATTCTATACGGACAATCACTGTGCTTTAGGAGGCTGATACATAGGGTATATATCATTAGTCATTTTCATACTCTCAGGACCTGGAGAATATTAAAATGACACTCCTTCTCTATTTCACTGTGCCATATATGTCATATGAGCTCATACTTAAAAATATTTTAATATTCTCTGTCCTCACCTGACCATCTGCTCCTTACTGGAGCTCAAGCTAGGAAGAGACAGAGAAGCTGCTTTTACTTGACTGATCCTATCATCTCATCATCAGATAGGAAAGTGCCCCTCACACAGCCCCCTGGACTTTGGTCATTTCAGTCTTCAGCTATTCTGGTTTTAGCAAGCTTAAACCTGGGTTTATCTGCCATGGGAGGATGCCCTACAGCCTGGGATAAACTATGTAAAGTTCCAAATCAGACAGCATTTGTCCCAACCCACAGAAATGGCAGTAGCAGAGCTGAACTGGGAACTGGTCCCGTCCTACACCCAACTCTGGGTCCCAGCAGTTTAACTGTAACCAAGCAGCAAAAAAGAGAGACTTGACATTATTCTTTGCAGTGCTGGAATGCCACAAGTGGGACTGAGCAGGGCTACAGCAGACCATGCTCAAAAATGCATGCTTTGCTGCTGGCTTCCAGGTAACGGCATTCCAAATAAACAACTGTCTGCTCCTCCTTCCCAGTGCTCTGGGCACAGGGATGCCAGAGTTGTTCTGTGAAGTGTGGCAGGAAAAAACCTCTCTGTACAACCAGACTGCCTCAGTGCTGACACCTCCCTGCTCCAGCTGTCCTACTCCATCCCAGAAGAGGCCTTGCTCTGCCTCAGGAGCATAAGGGAGGATGCTGGTCAAATGGTCACGCTGGCCAGGGAGGGCTCTGCACAGCAGCCTGGCTCTGATCCATGCTGGCTGCTCTATGCCTTTATGCTTGAGCTGACAGGGGAGCACTTCAGCGGCACAGAAAGGAAAAAATATAACCAAACTGCCCCCCTGAGTACAAAAAAATGACAAATAACAAAGGAGAGCTATGTATGGGAAATAGCTTCCTGAGAACAGCCTTGAGACCTGGAGCAGAGGCTGACACACGGAGCCAACGATGCTCTGATCCTGTTGCAAACACAAAGATGCCAGACATGGACAGGAAGGAAAAACTCCTCCTGTAGGACCATGGCAGGAATGAAAACACTTTTAGTGGATGAGATGAGTGGCACTGGGTAGATATGTGAAATAGATAGGGTTTAAACACAGGAGCTGCTGCAGGGAAGCAGAGGCCTTGTTGTGACCAATGCGTGTTAGCCTTGAAACAGCATGGCACAGTATGGCAAAAGCAACAGATCCTTACATTCACCTCCCAGAAAATCTAGGAAGGGTTCATTTAATGCCTGTCCAGAAATTTCACTCCCTCCTGGAAAGTGGTGCACCTTGGCCAATGTGAGGAGGAATGTTGAGGTACTGTTATCCCAGCTGACAACTTGTTCCTGGCGGGCAGCAAGTGGCACTTCTTTATTCAAGCAGAAAACTCCAGCTCTCACCTCAGCCGTGGGGCTCAGACAAAGAGCAGGAGCGAAAGCAGAGCTCACCGGTAAATGATGCCTCTCTCATGGAGGAACATGAGGGCTGAAATAATTTCGGCAGCATAGAAACGAGCCCGATCCTCGTCGAAGCGCCGCGACTTCTGGATGTGGAACATCAAGTCCCCGCCGTTGACGAACTCCATCACAAAGAACAGGCGATCCTGCACACAGGCAAGCACAGCAAACATGAACAGCATTAATCACATCCCTGGCCAGCCTTTGAAAAGTCTTAGGAGAACTGTTATCTCCCAAACAAAAAGAGATTAAGTAAGCATGAGACAGTGCGTGGGGGAAAGGTTGATTTCTTTCAGGAAAAGTCAATACCAGGAGGATCTATCAGCACCTGCTTACCCTGCACTCCTCCCAAAAGTTTTGACCCCAGTTGTGAAACAAATTCCTGTTCACATGTGGGCTGGGCATGTTAGTAGGTGTGTGCTCATCACTAATCAGGCCCCATTGGGTTTCTCTGAATTACCCTTAGCCTCAATCAGCAGGGAATGATACCCCTCCACCAACACTCTCTGAGCTGAGTGGCACAAGAGAAATCTGCAAAAAAATCATTCACCCCCTAGTAAACACCTCAGATCTCTGGGGAAAGCTGCTCCATAACACAATGTACATAACCAGACTACAGCTCTGCCACAACAGCACTACACTGTCTCAAGGATATCCCAACATTATTTCTGGAGAATGAGTGTTGTTTTCCAGGATGGGATTTCCTGCCACACACTTGCATGGCAGCTGCTTTTTGAGCCCTCAGGTTCCAGCTTTCCTCTGATTAACCTGCAGAGACCTCTGGGCGATAGAGGAACTGATAAGGATGAAGTATAAATAAAAGTTTCTGCTGAGCAGAAAAGCAACTTGTTTGATAAAGTTCGGTTTATGAACCACAGCTGTTGGTCTCTGAGGTTTCTTTTTTGGCTTTGTTCTGGCTTTTGCAAAAGCCTACAGATAGGGAGGCACTTGCTCAAGCTGAGTGCTCAGCAGTGAGTAGGGGGTTTCATAGGTGTTCACTTGATTGTGACAGGAAGGACACAGATATTTGCCACAAAAATAAACCCTAGAATTGTTGCAGTCTAGTTCAAAAATTTCTCTTAGCAATTGTTTCAGGACATTCAGTATTTATTGTTTCAGTTTTACTCTGAATATCAGAAACAAGCAGATTGGAAAGCAGGCATAGAATTCAACTGAGACCAGCCAGACTTTTAATGGTAGTATTTGCCCTTTTTTCCCCACAAGCCTCTTCCCAGGTCTGACATTAATTATCTACAAGCTACTTTTAAACCCTCTTGGAGTTTAAGAGGATAAGCATTGCTGTTCTCCACTTTCTGGCAGCCAGCCAGCTTGAAATGACTTCTGGTATTAACATCTTGAGATGCACATGGCAGAAGAAAAGCAACCAGAAATTCCCTCATTTCTCAATGGACATGACGTGGAAAGCAAATGGCTTGTGACACAAGGACAGCTTGCTTCTCATTGCTCTGCCCAACAGTTCCTTCTGGGCTCCTTCCAGAAGGTAAAGATCATTAAATCATAGAATCATCTGGGTTGGAAAAGACCTTTAGAGACCATCAACCACTAACTCAACTCTGCCAAGCCCACTACTAAACCATGTCCCCAAGTGCCACACATCTGCCCGTCTTTTAGATACCTCCAGGGATGGTGACTCCACCACAGCCCTTTGGCAGACTGTTCCAGGCAGCTTGACCACCCTTTCAGTGAAGAAATTGTTCCTAACATGAAATCTAAATTTCTCCTGGTGCAACTTCAGACCATTTCCTCTCACCCTGTCCCTTGTTCCCTGGGAGCAGAGCCAGACCCCCCCTGGCTGCACCCTTCTGTCAGGGAGCTGTGGAGAGTGAGAAGGTCTCCCCTGGGCCTCCTTTTCCTCCAGGCTGAGCCCCTCCAGCTCCCTCAGCTGCTGCTCATCAGACTTGTGCTCCAGACCCTTCCCCAGCTCCACTGTCCTTCCCTGGACACACTCCAGCCCCTCAATGCCTCAATGCCCTTCCTGCAGTCAGAGTCCCAAACCTGAACCCAGAATTCTCACAACACAACTGCAGCACCAAAGCCATGTGTCAAATGCTATCCCCAGTCCACACAAACAACACCACCTCATTTTTTCACTCTATCTTTATTAGAGGACACTGAAAGACACCCAAGCTGGCTTGTCTAGGGCAGCAATCTGAGCCAGAGCAGCACAGACTGTGCAAACCCACCAGCAGCCCTGGCTCTTCAGCCCACAGCAGCCCTCTAATGCCACATCTTCAGTGCAGCTGGTTAAGCTCAACCTGGCTGTGCTGTGCCTGCCTGTTCCTCCAGCTGCAGCACAGGTATCACCTCTGCCTCGCCAGTCAGGCTGGCTTTTACATCTCCTTGTCATTCCTTCCTGCCTCCTTCCTTGCTGATCTCTCCACATGACACACGCTTATCTAGCCCAGCTTGTCCAGGCATCTCCTCAAGCCCATACTTAAAAAAGAAATCCCTCTTGCCAGATCCCCAACAGGAAGCAATTTAATTTACCAGCAGCCTGGTGAGGGATGGGGTGAGTGTGTATTTTTGTAAGTGATCTATATGCTTGTATAAACATGCATGCACTTAGGTGAACACATGGATTTTCTACTCCTTCCTTAAAGGTGACCTTCAGGGAAACAAAGTTAACTCTTCCTGTCTTAAAACGTATCTGTTTAGTGTCTCCAGTGCAGGCAAAGCTTCACAGCCTACCTCAGACTTCTGGTTGTACTCATCTCAACTGTGATGCTTAAAGGAAGACACTACTTCTTTTTCAGATTTTCAGGTGAGTACCAAAACAGCTGATTTTAAAATTCGCATCACTGCTGGCATGGAATTAGCAGCTTTTTGCTATAAACTGCTCTTGCTTCAGACTAACTGCAAACCTGAGCAAGTATCATTGCACTTGTTACACAGTCACACCCACCCATGGGCTCATTTCACTGGTCAAGCATAAATACAGAACACTTTGGGCTACCCCACTCATTTTAATTTTTTTTTTAATTTATTTTAAGGAGGTCCAGCTTATTGTCTGCCCAGTTTCCTAACACTTATAAATCCCATAGGGCTGCTGAAGAAAAGAGCAGGATGGGTGTTACAACTGGTTTATATGGCAGCATTTGTGCATTGGTCTGCTACATGCCAGGAAACAAGCATCAGGAAAATCAGCACTAATGATCATCCTTTGGGGAAAAGCACCTAAAGCCAGGAAAGGCCTCCCATTTTTATTGTTTAGGAAGACCATCAGCTTGCCAAGCTGCAAAGACCAACCACTGTCCCAGGAATCATTAAGAAATAAAATAAACAGTGGAATCCCATTTTAAAAATGAAAAAAAAAAAAAATTAAAAAATTTTTAAAAAGGAAAAAAAGAGCCAGGAAAGGAAAGGGGGGGAAGGAAAAGAGAGGAAGAGAAGGAGGGAGAAGGAGGGAGGGGGGAATGGGGAGAGGAGAGAGAGGGAGGGAGGGAGGGAGGGAGAGAGGGAGGGACGGAGGGAGGGAGAAAGAGGAAAGAAGAAAAACGAAAGAAGGCAATTTGCAGCCGGAGGAGTAAACCTGAGTAAATAGCTTTAAAAAGGGCCAGGAAAAGTAAATCTTAAACCAGCAGATAGTTCAGCCACTTGTAAATTTGACATAAGAATCAGTTTTGTGTCTCCTTTCTTGAGGACTACCAGTGGGAATCAGGAGGAGTTGAAGGCTGGATTGTTTTTCACAGGTCCCAATGCTGAACTCCTCACATGTCTATTTTTCTATTGTGCATTGCCCAGAAGTCTCCCTGATCTGGTATCTCTGTTTGACGTAGTAAGAAAGAGCATTTGAGTCAACAGGAAACAGTGACACGAAAGGCTTCACAGCAAGTGGCAGCCACGGGAGGAAATCACATTGCACCACTCCTGGGCTGGGAACGAGATGAATGAATTCTCAGAGCAATTGTTACTGTAAATTAAAGAAACGCTTGGAGGAAACAGAGTCCATGGGATCAGGTGGGCTCATTTCAAGGCTGGCCTACACCTAGGGATTAACCCTGACAATTTCCCTGCAAGAGAATTGTCTTCTTTTATTTTTCTTTTTGTTTTTTCTATTTTTTTCTTTTTGGCTTATAAAAAAAATTCTTTTAATTTCAGTTTTCCATCCCTATTTCTTCACCTATTAGCAGGGCAGGGACTGTAAGAAGCAGAGCAGAGTTTAACAGCAGTTTCATCTACCCATTACATTTGTTCAGTGTCTTAGGGGAGGTTTGGTGGGACTTGAAGAAAGTCACTGACTGCAAAAGCCACGAGAAGGATAATCCAGACACTGCTTAACTGCCCCTTGCAAACACTGAAATCCATCTCAAGCATCACTTTAGCCCTTTGTCTTCACCAGCTCTACAAAGCTATTTTGGATCCTCACACCCTTCCTCTTTGTCACCACAGGGGAAGAAAAAAAAATCCACGTTATTAAAAGGGAATCCTTTCTCTCCCTGTGCCCAAAAAGGACAGTGTGATGGCCAACTTCTACCCTCTTTTAGTTAAAAGCCATAGCTGATGTCCATGTGCAACCTACACAAGACCAAAGACTTCTGAAGACAACTTGGGACCTTACCTACAATCACAAGGGTCCAACTTCTCACCCCACCCCACCCTCCAAAAAAAATCAGCCTGACTCAGGAATTCCACTTAGTTTGCATTTCATATTTTTGGAAATAACTCATGCACACAGCTCCTTGGAAAATCAGCTTTAGGCTCAATGTGAGTTCACTGAAGCCAAAGGGTTTCCCCAAGAAAACAGTCATTTTTCCCTCTTTTGGCAGTTTATGCTTTGCAGAGCAGAAGGCAGGCTTTCCAAATCATCCCCAAACAGAGACAGCTGTGTCACTGCTTCCCAGAGAAACTTCATTGTTTCCAAAAAGAGTAGCAGGGCTTAGGGAGCTTGCAAGCAAACTATTACAAGATAATTACAAGAGCTGGCAGGCTCTCTCAGCGTTCCCAATGTTCTCCCTTCGTGGTCCACAACCCCCACACAAAGCAAATCTGCCCTAGGTCTTGCTGGGAGCAAGCAAATAAACCGTGATTTCTCAGCACTGGGCTCCAGAAAGCCACATGTCCAACTCCCCAGCAGTGCAAGTGGCCATCTGTATCTGGGTCAAGGCACTGCAAAGCACAGGATCCGGAGGAGGAACAAGAAACAGATTTGTAACTGAATATTTATCTTTGTAGGACTAGCAGAGCCATGCCCCACTCTTAGGTGCTGCTCTGTGAGGAAATGCCCATTCTCCATACCCAGCCCTCCATAGTTTCCATGAATTCCTGTTGGAAATGCTTCCCCTCCCTCACTGTGGTCTTCAGCATCCTCATGAGGGGAAGCAGAGGGGCAGGCACTGATCTCTGCTCTGTGGTGACCAGAGACAGGACATGAGGGAATGGCCTGAAGTTCTGTCAGGGGAGGTTTAGGCTGGATGTTAGAAAAAGATTCTTCTAACCCAGAGGGTGCTTGGGCACTGAGGGAAGTGGTCACAGCACCAAGACTGGCAGAACTCAGGGATGGTTTGGCAATGCTTTCAGGCACAGGGTGTGACTACTGGGGATGGTGCAGTACAGGGCCAGGAGCTGGACTCAATGATCCTTGTGGGTCCCTCCCAGCTCAGCATATTCTATGATTCTATGATTCCATACCCAGCCCTTCACGGAATCCAGAGATTATATGAATTCCTGTTGGAAATGCCTCCCCTCCATATCCTGCCCCTGGACCAAGGCAGTGCTGCACCCTCATGAGCTGCCTGCTGCTCCAAGGGTTAAGGAGAGCAGCCTGTCCACGGGGGTTACACATGATTTCAAACCCAGGGAGGATCACAGATGTCCTGTGAACAGGCTCACCACGAAGCAGTCACCCCAACAACCTTTGCACAAGTGAGCGTGAGCACAAGAGCACATCTGATGAGCTCAGCCCCTAATTTCCAGACAAAGCCACTCTCGCCTGACTGCAATGGAGCAAGGCAGTGACTGATGCCTGGTGAAGATTTGGTCCTTTGATTTCAGATCAGAGCAACTATCAAGGAACATCTCTGCCCCATGCTGGCTCAACTGGAGCCCCACACATGTGATAGATGATGGCCACGCTGTGGCTTAGCAGAGAGGCAGCAGGCTTTACAGCCATCTGCTCACCGAGCTGTGCTGCTCTGTTGAGCTGTTCTTCCTCCCTGCTTCAGTGGCTGCAGAAGTGCCTGCCAGCCCCAGGAACCACTTCTGCCTCAAGGAACCAAGCCACAGACAGCACATCCAGCCCTGGAGCTACCCAGATGAGGGATCACGGTGTGATGCAGCTGAGAGGCTGAAAAAGGGAAGGTTTCTTTCTTCTGCTGGTTTGGGGTGTTATTTTAAGCTGAAAGGAGGTGCACAGAAAATGAAGCCAACTCAGAATGGGCATAAGGTGCATGTGGTGTCTCCTCCAGGCTGGGCAGCTGGTGAACACATTTCTGAGAAGCTCAGGTCACTTCCCCACACCAGGCTCGTTTTTAGCTCCTTGAACAGAGTCACCAACCACTGTCACCACCACATGCACGGGGCAGTTCTCAGCAGTGATCACCCACCACGCTCTGATGCTGCTGGCACTGGGCACCACCAGGCTCCCAGGGAGGTCACTGCAGCGAGGCACAAGCACATTGCCCAGAGAATCATAAATTGGCTCTTGCTATTTGCATAAATAAACTCTGCAGGGTCCCTCGGGGTGAAGGCAGCCTCAGCCCTCGGGTGCACAGTGCAGCATCAGTGCTGAGCTCATTCCAGAGGAGCTCAACAACGATAACCACAAGCCAGGGCGAGCTGAAGGGAGTTGTGGGGTTGCCACTTGCCCCAGGGAGAAAACAAAACAAAACAACTCAAATCTGACTCAAATCTAACTAACTAAATAAAAAAAACTAACTGAATACCCCAAACTCCTGCCCCTATTTTCTTAGTCACTTGACTGAAATTTCAAGCTTATAAGCTGGAGAGTTTTTGTAACAGGCAAATTCAGTCATTTGTCTGGAACAATGCATCTTCTGGGGTATTCAAGTGAACCATACAAACATCCTTCCTCTTCATCCCCTCCCTGCAAGACAGCCTAATTCACAGCAGCGTTAAATTATCAGCCCATCTTTTCAGTAGAAACTTTGACACAGCATATGAGCAAAAGGATGATTATTTTCTTTTTCATCTGTATCTGTTCCATTTGAAATAAAACCAGACCCAAACTAGAAAAAAACCCAAAACTCAGATAAGCCAACCAAATAAATAGTGTACAAAAATGTCTGGTTTTTTAATCCCAATTAAAAGACACTTCAAGCATCATTAAAATAAAACATTAAAAGGATACAAAACAAACTGAAGGATGAAGCAAAACAAAATCTTCCCCTCCAGATCTTTTAAAATGGTATCAAAAATACATAAACACTCCTTCCCACCTGAAAGTTTAAAAAAATTCAAAGGACTGTCTGAACTTAGTGGGGAATACACTGAGAAATAAGGAACTAGGGTCTATCACAGTACAGACATTACCTGGTAATCAAAGATTTATAGGACATCTGCATCCCTCAGCTGGCTGCTGGCATCTTGGTGTCTCAGAAGAGAATAGCCCTGTAAATACCATGCTTTTTTTACAGCCCCCAGTTCAGAAAAAGGCTACTGAAATTGGTGTTTTCAGTTTGGAGACACCAACCTGCAGCAGCTCCGTCCTGTTTTACGAAATACTGAGCTCTGCAATACTTGCTGTTTCAGGCAGGGCTGGGGAAGGCTAAAGACCTCTACAAGCTCTGCCAAAGGTGTTCAGGAAGATTAAGAGTGCCAAAACACCCAAAAGACACTTGGAAACAGCTTGCTGTGAGGGTTTGTGGATCACCTTCTCACCTTAAATATCACCTGGAAAGCAATATGGATTCAAAGAGACTGAAACCTAAAGCACCACTGCCTCACACCTCAGTTAGTTACCTCTTCTCTGAACTTTGCCTTAGTTTTTTCCTTCCCCTTCCTCCTCAATACTGGCTGGCACCTGCTGGCTCAGGCTGCTTGAGAGCTGCTTCCATCGTGATCCCTTTTTATGCCACAACTTCCTTGATTTTAAGGCCAAAAACCATCAGTTTCACATGCTGTGGCTAACCATAGGCAACACACTTGGCTACCCTTGCACTGAGCTGGATGATTTGTCCAAGCTACAGTCTTTCCCCTACACCACTGCAGATGGAGACAGGCATTTATATCAGCTTCAGGAAAATGCAAGTATCCAAAGTCCCTCAACCATCTGGGGTCAGCAAGTGACACTGGGGAGCTGTGACACCACGATGGCAGCTGACCCTTCCAACCCTCCAGCTCATGTTTTCACCTCAGCTTGCACGGCCTCAGCAAGCAGCCCAAGTGTGGACACCCAGCAAAGTTCACAGATTAGAGTCAGAAATGTCAGTCTGATCCTGTTTCACCTCCTGCCTGCAAAAAAGCCCCGGCCTTGAATGCTCCTGCAACGAAGTGACCACTGCGAGGTGTCACTGCACACGCCAGGAAAAGCAGAGCCTCGTGTGTCTGATTTACTGACAGCTGGAACCAACAAACACACTAGGGGATTTTGGTGGGTGTGAAAACACAGAAAGATGCACTTTTGACCAGCCTGCTTTTATGCAGTACTGGACAGGACAAGAGGCAGAGGAAAGCAGAAATTGGTTGTCCCTGCTGTGGTCACAAAGCACCACAGCACACACACCAGCAGGAACTGTACTGGAGAGCAGAGGGGGAGACAGGAAATTCCTCTGTGCCTCCTTATCCAAGAGCCCCCCAAAATCCAACCTGCAACCCCAGGTAAAGCACAACTCAAGCTCCTTCAAACCTGACTTGCAGAGCCTTCCAGCAGAGGGGTTTGGGGCTAACAGGGGTCTCAACACTCAAGAATAACAGAAAAAGTCTCCATGCCTGTAGAAAAGCACCCCAGAAGTGCATTTGGCTGTCACATGAATGCACACATGGAGCTGTGCCTCCACGACATGCCAGAGAGGGAATGCTGGGGGTTCAGAGCCTGGGAGTGGATCAAAGCCATCCTCTCTGCTCCCAAAGGGCTCCCTCTCAGTGCCTTTCAAAGAGAACATCAAAGAGGCCTCACTGCTTCCTGAACGCCCACCAGCACACTCCAAAGCCTGTGTCAGGGCACTTGCTCATCTCCCAGAGCCCCAGGAGGCTGCTGCTGCCTCTCCAGCCTCCCTCACCTCCACCACACCAGGCTCTGCCCTCTCTTCTACCCTTCTGGTGACACTGGAGTGGCTGGTGGACAACCAGGCTGATGGTGGAGATCTCCTGGAGGGATCAAGACCAAGGACTCCCCTGGACATACAAGGGCACTTGCACCTCCTTTGTGGCACCTGGGGGCAAGGGGTGGGTGAGCTGCCACTTCTCAGTCCCACCACTTTGGCTCGTGGGCCCTCACTTGAAAACAATGCCCCTGCTGAAGGCTGCAGGTCAGCTCTAACACTCCTAGGAAGTGAAATACAGGCTCATCTCTCTAAACAACTGCATGACTCATGACAAGATGCCCATGGTGACCCTGAAAGAACTGCCTGAGTGCCCCAAGAGTCAGAGGAGATGCAGAGAAACCTTTCCCTTCCATGCTGAGGGCACAACACCAGTAAAGGGGACAAAAATCTGCATGCCAAACAGCAGGCTGCCCTCATAAAATGGGACCAGTTCCATGATTATACTGTCCTGGAGTCCCAGACCAGCCCTGCCTGGCTTAAATAGCACCCCTGCTCATTATTATCTTGAAGGACGCTCGTTACAGAAAATCACATCCCTCTGCCAAGTTCTTGTGTCTCACTATTTTTGGAACAACAGGGGCAGGCTCTGAGCCTCAGCAACTGTCAGCAGAGCCAGAGGGAAAGCAAATCCATATAACGATCAGGCTGGCTGACAGGGACAGTGCTGGGAACAGCATGGCCTGGGGGACAGTCCCCTGGAAGGACCCTTTGGTCATGAGAAAAGGGATAAGGGCAATAAACATAAAACCCTGGAGCTATTCGACACCATTTGCATGGGAAGCTGATCTCCCCCAGCCCTTTTCATTATCATGCATATGAGTGGAGACAAAAGGATTTAAAAGCAAACCACCTGTGCAGGAAGGATGGATCCTAAACCCCAAAGAAGACAGGACCTACTTACTGCAAACTGATTTTAATTAAAACATTCCAGGATTCGCATTCCCCAGGATTACATTACTGACTTAGCTATTTATACATATAGCCTCTTTCACCCCTCCTAGGTCTGTATTGTTGAGGTGTTTGATGACACCAGGTCAAAAGAAACAAACACTTTTTGGTGCTTGGGACCCTTAATGGAGGATCCACAATTATCCACAGGTCCCAGCACCTGTCAGCAACTCACAGATTACTGGAGCAGAAGCATAATCCCCTGACATTAAAGAATTATTCTAAGGCCCTAGAAAAAACAGAGGTAAATGGCTTAGGCAAGGCCATCAATTAAAAAAAAAAAATTACAAAGCAAAGGTGGTGAGCAAGATCTCCCACAGATGCAGCTAGAGCAGGACTTAAATTGGCCCCTTGTAATGCAGCAGTTGGACTCTTTCCTTGCCTTTCACAGCAGAGAAATCCAGAGGTGCAAGTCCAAAACTGCCCAGCCCAACGCTGGGCACACAGATGGCTGTGTCCAGCCCCAGCCAGCCCGCTGAGCAGCTGATATTTCATCTTTAGGCTCTGAAAACTGTGACCCACACCAGGCAGAGCCAGCCCTTGCAGCTCCTACCACCTAGTGGCTGCAGGATTCAGCCCGGGTGGAGCGAGGAGCTCGCCTGGAGGTCAGGCAGCCTCAACCCACCCTGGGCAAATAGAGCTGCCCTCGCTGGTGGGAATGACTTACACTGCAGCTGAGACTAATGCTGGCTCACACTGAGCACAGAGGCAGCACAAGAGGACAGAAAACCTTTCTGAAAACCATCAGCGGCTAATGTAAGCTCAGAAAAACCTCAGCCAGCTCTAAAATAGGCAAGCAGAAGTAGCAGCAGAATAGATGAGCTGGGGTAATGCATTGCTGTTTCAGGTCCTTGTGCCAGCTCAGCTAATCATACAATCACAGAACGGTTTGGGTTGGAAGAGATGTTAAAGATCATATACTTCTAACCCTCTTTTTAGACAGATAATGTTTTATATCTATTTTTTTCTGCCAAGTTCTTGTTAATGGAGGGGTTATCCCCATGCCATACAAAGAATAAGCAAAAACCCCAAGTTTGTAACCCTGGTTAAGCCCTCCTGGAAGGATTCTGTCCACTGAAGAGCTTGATGTTGCAATCATTTGTCTACTATAGCAGAAGGGTTTAATTCTGCTTTTATAAGCAATTTAAATCTGGTTATTCTGGATTGAAGTGGGTGTCACTGAGTGCAGACCATGGGCAAAAGACGTCATGAACCACCTTAATTTGAAATCTACATTTTTTTGGTAAACACTTCCCTTTTTGGTGTTGTTTATCATCAGAGGGAAGTGGTTTTTCTGTTACAGACAATCCAGACAACGAAGCAAACTGGGATTCAAGTAAAAGAGGAACCCAGGAAAGACTGGAAATAGCAGGGCTCTGCTACACAAGCACCACTCCCTTGGCACCATTTCAAGGACTGACCAGCTCTGAGTTCAGGGCATCAAGGGCTGAGGGGTTCTTCCCTCTGATCCTCTGATGACAAGCTGGTCCAGAAATTCCTGTTCTAGGCTGCTCTACTGTTTAGAAACTCCTTTTCATTTCCAGTCTAACTGTACTCATGGCCAGTCTAGACTTACTTAATCTAAGCCAGCATCTTGACAGCTTTGTTTCCCTCCTCAGTGTTTGGCATCTGCAGACATCAATCAGATCCTCTTTTTGCTTTCAATTTGCTAGTCTAAACAGGCTGAGTTCTCCCCTTTTCTTCCTCTTTGTAAAAGACTCTGCAATTACTTCACCAGCCCTGAAGACCTTGTCTGCACCCACAGCAGACTGCATTCAATTTTTCTGAACATGACAAATGATGATCAGACAGTGACCTTGAGTCTTCCCTAAGTTCATGGGAAACACTCTGCACAGCCCAGGAGCACACTTTGTTGATGTTTTCACATCTACAGGGCAAATTCAGTCAGCAAAGCCATAGCAACGAGTGGCAAAACCCACATTTGACCTCAAACAGAACACATCAATACTGGACATTTCTGATATTTCAGGAAAGCCATTACAAGTTGAAATATCATTAAATAGAACTTTTCTTGGTTACTAGTGACAGCAGCGCGCTTTAAGTTTCAATTCTGCTATACAGCACAGCTGCTCTGTGAACCATGTGAGCTGTGTATTCAATAAAAACCCAACACAAACCATCTCGTTTCTATTAGGTGAGTCTACTCAAGGGCTCCACCCTAAATGAGCACAATTCTTCACCTCCACAGCTGGCTGTTGCATCACCCCAGTGAAAAGAGAAATGGGTGGGTGGCAGAATACATTTGTCTGCTCTTTTTTTTTCTGTTTTTTTAAAGTATTTTGGGTTTATGTAGGAGGAGCGAAGCTGCAATTAGAATGGCAAGTTTCTCCTGCCTCAGTTCTAAGAGCAAAACAAGCTCTACTGCCCTTTAACAAAGAACAAAATGCAACTGGAAAGGAGCCCAGGCAGTTTTGAAGAGCTGCACTGCAGAAAATGCTTTGGTCCTAATAACAGCTTAGCTGAGGGACTCCCAAATTCACCTTCCATACATGGCTGTGGCCACTGCCTCCAGCTCAGCCAGTCCTGCCTTCCCCAGCTGCACCTGCAAGAGGCTCCCAGACACCAGCACACCCCAAATGAGGCTCCCAGCCAGGCACTCAGCCCATGTCAGTCCTACACTGAGGTACACAGGGCACAAGTGACAGCAATGCTGCCATTTGGCTTCTCTACACAAAGAGAAATACCAGCTGGACATGGATGTGACTCAGTGTCCACCCATGTCAGGCAGATCCTTTCTGGTAAACCCAGAAGGATCTTTTGTTCACTTCTGAGCACTCTACAAGGGTTGGCAGAGACAGGAGGCTACAGCTGGTTCCAAGTGCAAATCTTCAAGTTTGCAGAAAATTCAGTGCAAATAGAGTCCTGTTAAAAATGCAGGCAGCAACAGAGCAGAGCCTGAGATCCCACAGCAACCAGAGGACACTGCAGGTGTGTAGACATTTGCATTTGGAAACATTCAATAGCATGGAGATGTTTCTAGGGAAGACACAAAGAAAGGCTTTGTGCCTTACCAATTTGTTAGGGAGCTTAGAGAACAGCAGGATTTTGTTTGCCAAACGCCCAGCAGATGTCAGAGGTGGAATACAGTGCTCTGTTCATCCTCGAGCACAGAGGTTGCTCCTGCGTCTGAGGTGGACATTTATAGCAGGCCAGGGGCCAAAGACACAGCAGGGCTGCTCATGCCAGTGTCAGGAGGAAGGCTGGCCTGGGCTGTACTTACAGGGGTCTGGAAGCAGCAGTAGAGCTTGGTGAGGAAGGGGTGGTTCCGTGCTAAGGAGAGGATGCGTTTCTCAGTCATGGTGCACTCGACATCGTCATCCTGGAGAATGACATCCTTCTTCAGCACCTTCACTGCATAGAGCTGCCCACTCTCTTTCATCTTGGCAAGCATCACCTAAACCAAAAGGGAGGGTGAATGGCAAGGGCTGAGCCCTGTCTCTGAGCAGCACAGAGCCTCTCATACCTTCCCAGGCTGCAAAGGTCACCTATCTCATGACCAGGCTTGTGGACCAAAGTGAGTCAGCCTGTTAGCATGGGCATCAGTGTACAATCAATGACACACACTACTGCCTGCAGCAGCCTGCTCAGGACAGAAATACCCACACAAGCTGCTCCAGTGGCTGGCACAGGGCTGGCTGGTCAAATGTCACCCACTGTGCCAGGACAAACTGCCTGAGCAGTGCCATTCATCCCACCTCCTTCCTCAGTTACAAAACTCAAACTCTCCGATCAGGCTCATGGCAAAGCAGAGATACAAAACCACCATCTCACCATATTTGAATCCACTGCCTTGTTGCCTTTAAAGGAAAAGTCTTTACATGCTCCAAGAAATGCTGCCCAAACGAGTGTTAATGCACACACTTGCAGCTCCTGGTATGGGCCCTGGCATGCAGCTGTTCCTTCAGGTATTAACTACTTTCTTTTTTGTGATATCCAAATCTTGACTTTGCTGTCAGCTTGCTTTCTCTTCCCTTTTCTCCCTGCTCTCTGCAACCAACTTTGTTGCACAAAGCAAGTACCACTTAGCACTTGCTCTGGAGTACCACTGGGCAGCCTGTGTGCCATGTTATGAAATCACTTCACCTATCTTGAGGCTTCTTAAACAAGGAATGTGGTTTCTCACAACAGAGCCACGAGTAATTCTCACCTTTCCAAAGCTTCCCTTTCCCAATACACGAAGGAAGGTTAAGTCTTTGATCCCAAGTTTGCTTTCTGAACTTTCACTAATGTTGTTGCCATCCTTCAGGCTGCCTTTTCCCTGATGCTTCAACGTTGATCTCGAGACCAGTTTCTGTGGAAGAATGCAAAGAAGTGTCAGTCTGCATAGGAATTGTACTTCTACCTCAGAGGTGCTCACAGGTGGTCAACCCACCAACCAGGGCATTTGGAGCCTGTTCAGGAGCACTTTGTGGCTCCTGGGACAGACAAGTGTGTTGGTAGCATCACACAGCTGCCATGTGTGGCCAGCTGAACTTGGCATGTCAGCACCAGCTCCTGACCAGGGAATTTTGGAGTGTGAACCCACTGCTCAGCAGATCACAGATCATCACAGAATATGCTGAGTTGGAAGGAACCCACAAGGATCATCAAGTTCAACTCCTGGACCTGCACAGGACCATCCCCAAGAGCCCAGAGGCAAGGCTGACTCTCCCCATCCTTATTTCCCACAAAAAAATAAGGAGAACGAGTGAGGAAATCCAAGTCTCCTATCTAACAGCAAAGCAAGGAGGACTGCTTAATTTCTGCAACAGGCAAAGTGCTGGTGAGATCTAGAACCCTGGCAGATTTAATCTGAATTTTTCACATTTCAGGCTGATTTTAAGACTCTTACTTAAAGTCCAGTGGGACCCCAACTTCAAAACATGCTTCTTTCTCACATATGGGCTGCTGGCTTGCTCCACTACTCTAAATTCAATGGAAAGCTGCTCATCCCCATTCCAGCAGTGAGGTGCTGCATGGTCAGGAGTTATACCAGTATTAGCACACATTTCTAGATCGTCATTTTGAAGTACACATAGATCAAGCCAACCTCCAGTGCCCTCTGCTCACAGCCCTCCAGGTGTGCATGTGCATACAAAGGAGCACTTTTGTTCAGTTTATTGGTCTGAACAAAGTCACACGGACTTCGTGAGCTCCATCTTGTGACTGCTGTGGTGTACAGCAAAGTTTCTCCTGCACAGGCGAGCTGTCACCATGGGCAAGGCAAGAATAGTCACAGAAGCACAGAATGGTTTGGGTTGCAATGAACCTTCAAGACCATCGAGTTCCAACTCTCTGCCATGGGCAGGGACACCTTCCACTGTCCCAGATTGTTCCAAGCCCCATCCAAACAGACCTTGAACACTTCTAGGGATGGGACAATCACAGCTTCTCCAGGCAACCTGTGCTAGGGCCTCACTAGCCCCATAGTAAAGAATTTCTTCCTAATATATTATCTAAATTCACCCTCATTCAGCTTAAAGCCAATCAGGGCTGTCCCACAGCACAGTCTGAATACTTTCCTTTAGCTCTCAAATAACAAGAAGAGATCATTAAACATCAAGCACAGATTTTTTTGTTTGTTTGTTTTTTCATTTGTTTTTTGGTTGGGTAGGTTTTTTTTGTTTTCATCTCCTTTTGATGTGCAGATAATGAAAACAACAAATGTGAACAAATGCTGATTTTTGCAGAACGGAGAAGGGAGTATGGGATTTCCCTGTAATTCCCAGGATAACTGCCCCCTGAACTGCTACAGGGAGAACAGCAAAGGTAAGAGTCTGCTATGGACCAACTGAAATCAAAAGGAGCAGCACAGCCTAATGAGCCTGCTAGGCTGATATGGCTGATCAGTGTAGCTGGATAATTGTATGAGAAGATTTACCACCTCTGGAAATTATGGTTTGGGTTTTAATATTTTCTTTTTGTTGTATTGACAGGGACCACAGATTTTTGGCCAGGGATGTAGTGAAGAGTGAAATGGATACCCCAAAATCCCACAGAAAAACAGTGATGACGCTAGGAAGAGAAATAAGCTTCTCCATGAGCTCTTTACACAGAGAGCATTCACACTTGCATTAAAAAATAAAAAAATGCATGGCATGAATTATATTGGTCACTAATTAGGGTGTCTTTTTCTGCTCTCATTTGTGACAAGCAGATAAAAGAGTGTCCTATGGGAAGCCTCTGCCCCCTCCTGCACCCATATAAAAACTTGGTTGTAAATGTTTTAAATAGAGAAGAAGAAAAAAAAAGTAAAAGACTCACCGAATTTGGGGAGATGCTTCCTGGTTGCAGACCCATGCAGGCCAAGGTTTTTGCAAGCTCTGCTGCGTTCACCCCACAGTTTGGAGCAACGTTTGCTTGGCATCGGATGTGGACGTTCATTTTACAGACTGACAGGGGATGGAAATGAAAAGCAAAGGAACAGTTAAAATTACTTGGAGGGATTTACTGCTGAGAAACAATTTAGCAATTCTGCTTCAGGAAATACACCCATCTGGATCCTCTCTGTATCTTTGAACTAGTGGGATTTTTGCCACTGATCTCAGTAGAAGCAAAATTAGGAGTCTTGTAAGAGAATGAACTCCTGAAAACCAGGAATAGACCCCAAACTCTCCAAACAGGATGCCACATTGCCTAAAGCTTTTCATAAGCATGTATTTTTAAGGTACATGAGTACCATTGCAGCTATACCTGTAAGTACAATTAGCATTTATAATGCCAGGGAATTCACAATAAAGGTCCCCTGCCTTTTCATGTATCTCATTTTAAAAACAGTGTTCAGTGGGAAACCAACAACATTCTTGCTCTAACTCATAGGCGCACACACACCCTCTTGTGGGAGGTGAAGGCAAAGATTTTACAATTTGGATCACTGAAACAAAAAGGTAACACCAGGACATGCTTAGTCATCAATTAACAGACAGGGTAGTCAGCCTAAAGCAATGACCTTTTTTTCCCCTCAGACACCTTTTCACTGCCTTATCTCATTAGCAGAGGAAAAACCTTCAGGTAAAGGGAAAATATGAATGCAGGAAGCAGAATACTTTTAATAATGCAAGTTAAACAAAGCTGTGCTGAGAGTGCAAAGTAGAGTCTTTCCGGCAGCCAGAGATTAAAAAGGAGATCAGCACTTTTTTTTTAACTCTTACAGAGGTGAATATTCATCGCTCAGCTTTCTCCTGAAGGTTGCACAAATCAAGCCCACATGGGTGCATCAAGAGTCTGAAAATAAATGCAGTTTGTGCAAACGCAACAGTGGGAAGCTGCTCACTTTTACACTGCAGACCCTGTCGCATGATCCCCCAGAGCAAGGAGCCGCAGTGGTCACAGAACGTTGGGACTTTGTAGTTGTGGACGCTGAATTTATGAGGAATGTTGATCCCAAACCTCTGTTCAGTCACCTGAGGCACCAAAAAGAAAGCACAGGTTTAAAATTCGAATAAATAGATATAAGCTGGTGGTCATTCACATACAGGCATTTAAGTGCAAACCTAAGAAAATAATTTCTAGTCAGAAAATGTCCTGATCCACCACCTCCCCGAGGTTTACTGCAAGTGAATATTGAATTAACAGCCTCACCTGCTGTGAGCCAGCCCTGCTCTCCTTGCTGCCCAGGCCAGACTACCTGGCAAAGCAGATTTTAAAATAAGGGCTGCCTAGCCAATTTTAACTTCTAAAAGACAAGTTAGTGTTGAACTATATAGAAGCGTGGATTACCTCAAAACAAACCAATCCCACTGCAGTGTGAGCTACAGCATTTTGTAATCACACAGTTTTGAAATTATTGACTTGCATACTATGTGCAAAAATATGTAGCTTCAGGTCAAACTGTTGATTCTATTAAATTTAATACAGAATAGCTTTCACAGCTCCTCCTAAAATTCTCATTCCTCTTCTCACCCTCCTTGTTGTTAACAGGCTTTCCTTTCAGGCACATATTTCACTTTATCACTTGCACTCATCCCCTTTTTAACCTTGCTCTTTTCCAATTGTAAATCATTCCCATCTCAGGGACACCTTTAAAAAAATGTTCCAATTATGAAAGAAGCCAGTCCCCATTTAGCAAATCCATCACTTTTTACTTTGTTTCTCAACATGCAGATCCTGGAAAGCTGAGGTGGAGCCCTTAACTGTATTAAAGAAAAGTCAGGGGTGTGACTGGAACAAGAAGTTTAATGTGAGAGGTGCCTCCTCACCTTTGGCTTCTTTTAAAGTAGTTTAAATGTGTTATAAAACCTTCCTAATCCCAAGAGAGGGGTGAGGACATTCACTATTTAACTTGCACTTTACCCTTAGGCTTTTTAACTTATTTTCATCTGACTTGTCAAGGAGTCATTTTAAGGAGTTCAGCTCAGCAGTTGGGAAGCAAAAAATAACAAACAAAGGCAATTGCATGGCACATAATACAGAGCTGCCTCATGAATAAATAGATTTGATTTGATTTTTCCTCAAACAGTTATTGAACCATTTCCAGTTCCAGAAATGAGACACGCAATGCACAGGGCAGTGTTCGGTGGGGATGTTACTCCCATCAAACAGAGCCAAAACTAGCAAGAAGGAAAACCTTCAGAAACACAAGTTATGCAAGGGTTCTTTATTACAACATATTTCATGGAGCAAAGGTGTGGAGAGACAACTAAATGGGCCCTTCAGGCAATCAGAAAAGAAAAAAGAGGCAGAACAAAAACCAGTGGTTGGCCAGGGATATCCCAATTAAGAACTGGGCACCAAATTTTGATTGCACCACAGTTAACCATGCAAGAAAATTACCAAGAAAACAAGTGCATTTGCTACTTTTTGATGTTTCCCAGTGAAGATATCCTGACTTCTTAAACCGTGTGCTAGTCCAAACAGTTAATGGGATCGACAGAAGAACAACTGGATGACATTGTATGGCCTTCATCCATGTCCCTCTCACTCTTTACCACTTTTAAACCCATGAAAAAAGATAAATAGAGTAAATTCTGCTATAGGACAACCCCAGCAACCCAGACAAAGTATGATGACCCAAAATAACCAGCATGACTTTACCTTGAGATCGTTCTTGTTAGTATTGTTTTGGCACGTGCAAGCTGTGACAATGAGGTGATGGCAGCGCTTGTGTACAACACAGGTGCACACTAGGAAATAAAAGAGGCAGGATGAAAAGAGCCCTTGGAAGACTCAGAAGACATCAACCCAACAGCTAGGTTCCTTAAGGGTCAGCTGCATCATTAGCAGACAGTAAAGATGGCAAAAATAATCGGTGGCTTGGAGTTAACAAAGATCTGGGGATGTGTCTTCAACCCACTGCAACAGGAATTCTGCACTGGATCATTCACACAGCCTGGAAAACAGCTGCCTGCATCAAATATGGGTGATAGACACAGAAGCAACAGTGTAGCTTCTCAAACTGCTCAAACAATGCTGTTGAAATAATTATCCAGTGGGGAGTGTTTCACACAGCAATACCCATCCTGTTCACATGCAGCTTCCTTTCACAGGAGGACACCATGCTATATCACACTGCATGAGAACAGGCTGTGTTAGGCTATACTGAATGACCATGGGCAGCAGGTAATTCTGGGGAAAAGGGAAAGGCAAAAAAAAAAAAAAAAGGTAGAACAATAATTTAATGCAAACAAGCACCACATACATCTCTACAACAAATCAGCCAAACCATGCACTTGGACATAATGCCAACCCATGAGGCTGCCCTTGGACATCACTAACTCCCTAATTTTACTCTGCTGAACTTCATAGGGAGAGAAAGGAAGAAGGGTTGGCCATTCCAGCAGGGTACTTTGCATCCCAACACCGGCTGAGCACTGTCCTGAAGGGACCCTGTGTGCCTCAAGCCTGGCTGGGTGTTGCATGGAGCCAGCAGCTCAGTGGACTTGGACAGGACCAAGTTTGCAGGAATGTCAGTGGCTGCTCCTGCAGCCATGCAAACCTGACAGGAGCTCAAAAGCACAGGTCTGCCTGCCTGGGGAGGAAGTGGAATGGTGACTCCAGAGCAGCTCAGAGCTGCAGGATGTCCCAGCAGCATGGGAAAGCACTCCCAAAACAGCACATCCTACACACACAGCACGCAGGAGAGGACTTACCTTGGCACTGGTATCCCTGCTTTCCAAACACGCCCCTGGCCAAGACAAAACATGGACACAACTTAACGGCCAAGACAAAACATGGACACAACTTAACAGCAGAAGGAGTGGTGTCTTGCAGATTGTTTACAGCAGACAGAGGCAAAATGCAGGAGGATCCCAAATTATCGGATCCCATGGCAGAGCTGCCCAGCAGCAGTGGTGCAACCCAGCACAGGGGTGTGAGAGCACAGGAGAGCACTGCACAGGCCATGGCTCACAGGGCAGGCTGCCATTGTGCCTGTATTCCCCATATTCCCCCTCACTCTCGTTTCTCAAATACCTCACTTCATTACAACACACACCACACATATTAGGCTGATCCCAGCAGCCCACACCCTGTTATTATCTCTCCCACTCCATGTTCTTTTGAGACATATCTACGTTTTTCTCCCTGCTCTGCCTACTCCTCCACGTGCATCACCCCACACCTCACACCTCTCTGATGGCTCTTCTGTTCTCAGGAATTTTCTCTAAACTTTCAAGCAATTGTTTTTTTTCTCAGCATAATCTCAATGCTCCAACTAGTGGGGTCTTTCTTCAGATTGCCTCATTACTTTTTCTCCCTTGAAACAACATCTGTGGTTACGAAGGAGGCACACTGCCCTATCCCCACACCAACCCAGTTTGCTTCCAGCATCCAAGATACACATCACCTCTGGCCTGTCTGCAGCAGAGTCCAGTTTGCAGCATAAATGTTCCCTGCCAAACCTGATGACCAAGGGGCATGACGCCAGTGGCCCTGGGTAAAGCGCTAAGTGACCGATTCAGGACTGGGGGTGATTGTCCCCAGAACACAAAGCTGGGAAGCTCCAGGATGGGGTGTTTGAGCGGCTCTTACCAGATGAACTCCCTGCAGTGAGAGCAGTAGGTGGGCTGGCGCAGGTAGGTGGCCATGAACTTGTGCCCGTTCACCTGGTGCACCCTCCTCCGCATCGCCCGCTGCCGCTTCCGAGTGAGGTTCTTAAAGATCCGGTCCCTCTGCAGAGTCCCTGTGAGGGGGAGAAGGAGAGAAAAGGACAACAACACGTTAAATCATCCCATGCAGTTATTACTCCTGGTTTTGCTACGGCCTTCAGTTTGGGGCCCCGACATGAGGAGGATGTGGACCTGCTGAAGCAAGCCCTGAGATGATGGCAGGGCTGGAGCCACTCTGCTGTGGAGCCAGGCTGGGAGAGCTGGGACTGCTCAGCCTGCAGAAGAGAAGGCTCTGGGGTGACCTTAGAGCCCCTTCCAGTACCTTCACAGGCTACAAGAGAGCTGGAGAGGACTTTTGACAGGGGCATGGAGTGACAGGATGAGGGGGAAAGGGGGAATGGCTTCACACTGAAAGAGAGGAGGCTTAGATTGGGTGTTTTGAAGGAATTAATGACTGTGAGGGTGGTGAGGCCGTGGCACAGGTTGCCCAGAGAAGCTGTGGATGCCCCATCCCTGGAAGTGTTCCAGGCCAGGCTGGATGTGGCTTGGAGAAACCTGGCCTGGTGCAAGGTGTCCCTGCCCATGGCAGGGGGGTGGAATTAGATGATCTTTAAGGTCCCTTCCAGCACAAACTGTTCTATGATTCTATGATAAAATGCTTTCAAAAGCCACAATTACATCCCTGGTTTAGAAGTCAGGGGACTGCGGTCTAGAACAAGGATGGCATCTGGGACAGGTACAGAACTTCACTGCAACAGCCCCTTTAGCTCAAAATTTTATTTTTCATCTAGAAATATCTGCCTTTTCCCCTTCTTCTTACAACTCTTCATGTTGAGACATGTCATTAAGCTATTAATTCACAAGCTGTAAACAGACTAAAGCTCAAGGCTAATGAGTTGTTATAACTCACAGCTTTTTGGGCAATAACTCCTGAAGCCATGACTACATGTAACCAACTGACCAGCACCCCACTTGCTGAGAGAAAGCAGAGCCTTGCTTGGTGAACAGTGCTCACCCACCCTTGGTGTTCTCATGCTACACTTCTGTATCACTATTTGCAGCATTTTTTCTTCCTGTAATGGATAAAAAACCCCCACAGTCTACTTTTTCAATAATAATTAGTTGTTTGATATGTGCCATGTTCTGCTTTCTTTAAAGGGTTCATTTTCCAAAGGTTAGATAATAGTTGATAGTTCTGGAAAGCAGGGACCCAGAAACCACTGACATTCAAATCTGAATTGTCCCAAAATTTAATTTAATTTTAGAACAGAACAGGCTCTATTTCAGTTAAAAGGGACCTACAACAATTGTCTAGTCCAACTGTCTGACCCCTTCAGAACAGACCAAAAGTTAATATATTTTAAGAGCATTGTTCAAATGCTTCTTAAACACGACAGGCTGTGGGCACTGACCACCTGTCTAGGAAGCCAGTTAAAACGTCTGAACCACCTCTTGTTAAAGAAACGCTTCCAAATGCCCAGTCTGAACTTCCTCTGGCGCAATTTAATATCACAATTAAATTATCTATCACTATAATTTAAGCTTTTTACTGAGTTTAGTTCAGCCACATAACAATTTCCTAGCAAAGCTCAATTTACACCAAACAAGTGTCTCTCAAAAGGCAGAACTGAGCTCTTGACCAAGCCATTCCCATTTGGCAGCAGCCATCCAAACTGCATATCCCAGCCAGCTGGCCTCTGGGATCCTCACACAGACCTGGTCAGACTCAGCTGAGCTTCCCAGATCAAAGCCTCATCTGGGGCACACTTGCCTCAGAAGAAAGAAAAGAAATTCAGAGTTTTCAAGTTAGTTATTTTGCAAAATAAAGGCCCTGAAAACAAGGGTGTTTTGGGGGGGACATGCCAGAGTCTTCTAGAGGTGATAGTGCACCAACATATCTACTCAGGACTCTTGTTTTGAGCATGGACTGGATGCAAGACAAAAGCCAGCTCTTGCCAAAGCCTGAGCATGGATATAATGCCACAGGAAAGGACAGGCAGTCTGTAAACTGCTGGAGTGGTGGAACAGCAGCAGGACCCAAACACAGCTGTCACCATCCCACACATCTTCCCACAAAAGGGGGCGCAGCAATTCCCTGCTTTCAACTGGCTTTGCTGATTAACCACTGGGAGGAGGGGGGTGGTGGAAAGAGAGGAAAAGCTGTCAAGCTGATCAAGGCCTGCAATGTAGGAGTCCCACATCACAGGCATATTTCCCAGCTCTCTTTGTAGGAGTTGAGATAAGGGAAACCATCCTGTCAGTACTGCGCCCAGCCACTTGAAGGGGTCGTGAGCCACAGGATGTGTTCCTCTTGGTACTCTTGCTACAGGTTTAGAAGCAAAGCCAGCCAGGAAACTCAGGGGTTTTTTTCTGCTGTGTTCTCCCAGCCATTTGTGCACTTGTCCCTTCCATAGGCACGGATGGAAACCTCCTACCCAATGGCACTGCTGCCACATGGAGCATGGCTTGACTTTGGGACAGCTTGCATTCATTTTTTAAATGGAAGCACATGCTCTAAATTAGGCTTTTCCCATTTAAACACACCAAGAAAAAGGATGTGGTAAGGGTGATCCAAGCCCTTAACAGAAACCTGCCTTCTTCAGTGCAGAGCTCCAAGCAGCTGGGCAGAGACTGGCTCAGAAGAGCCTGCCTTTGCAGGGAAGTGCTTAAACATGTGTTTCGTTCCCTGTGAGGTCAGCAGGACTCAGGGGACCACAGGAATTACCAGACTGAATCAGGACATTGGTCCATCTAGTTCAGCATCCTGCCTCTGCCAGTGGGCAACCAGAAACACATGACAGCAAGATGGAGGAACTCTGCAGCTGGGAGATAATTCGCTTCCTTCCCACACACAAGATGTAATTTTGATCTCCAGAGGTGAGATCTGATTTGAGGAGGCTTAATATTCCTTCCAAATGTTCAATCATCATTGCACAAGTTCAACTGCCTTGTTATCTACCACAGGAAACATGCCTAAGAAGAACATCAAGAGGTCAACCAAAAGGTCCCAGTTGTTTCATTGAGCTCGAGCCTCCTGCAACTTCATGTGAGAATTAAAAAAAAAATTCCTTACAGTATTGACACAATGTGCCCAACTTCAAATTCAAGAGAACAACTCTTTGATGTAGGTTTAAGCAAACACTTAAGTGTTTTTCCTGGATCAGGGCCAAAAACCTCAACTGGCAATGTGTCCTGTACTGGTGTTCAGCATGTTCAGGAGAACTTGTGAGGCATGGAAAGGGAAGCACAGGGTTTGAGTGGGTGGTGAGCATGTAAGTAAATCACCTAAGAAGCAATCCAGTTACCAGCTTGCTCCATGCCAGCTGCTCCATTAGAAGCCCAACAGCTGATGCCCTTTAAGCCTCCATTTAGCAGAGTTTAAAAGAAGATGTTCCCAATTTAGCTCCTGCAGCTTCTGGTTTTGTTACAGTTCCCAGCAAGGACCAGCATGGGATAATCACCTCCCTGGTGCTCTCTCATGCAGTACAGACCACACATGGCAAGAGGAAATCAATCCTTGGCACCAGGAACAGGGTACACTTGAAGACAGCCTGCAAAGCCACCCATGGGACGCTGCTGTGCATCCCTGTGGTTTGCCCAGCTTCAGGCTGACTGCAATTTTGAAACAGCTCACAAAACCCAAAGAATTACAGACATTTGCTTTTTCCTGGGCATCAGAGGAAGCCACCATGCTGTCTGCACTGGTGGATCACATCCAGGGCTAACCTGGTGCCTTCTCCCCTGAGCTGTACTTGGCCTCCATTTCCTGTTCTCCAGACACCAACATCCCACAGCATAGCAGTTCTTACTTGCAGACCTGCTTGTCATTAAGGCACATGGTACAAGTTAGGGTTTTTTATCTTTACCAAAAGTTAATCCATATTTAAAACACTCCTCAAATTTTGTATTTTCTCACACAACTTGGCTGTCAGACCCTAGTAACTTTCTGCTGATACTGCACGTCTTCCAGGTGATCCTCACCTATGCTTATGCTCATCTCAACTTATATTATAATAAATCTGAGTGTTATTAAGCAGGTGAGTGACTTCAGGAAGGCCTGGATTACTTTCCATATGCCATCAACTCTTTTGGGCACTATTCTTCCCATTTCCTGGTGCTGGCTCAAGTGAAAGGGAAAGGGAGAGCCCAGCAGAACCCCAGCCATTCCTTGAACCCAGGTGTAGCTGCAGGAGATATAAAGCCATCAGAGACATTTTCCCAGCTCATGTTTTGCATTCTGGCCAGTTTTCTACAGGACATATATTTTCCTTCTGGACACAGAGAGTGTTTTACAAAACAAAGCCATTCTAGACCACTGAAAGAGACCCAGACTTTTAAAAGCCTCTAATCTCTGGTAAAGCAACAACTACCATGAACAGTTCAAATGTCCAAATACTGCCATAAAAGCAGACAAGAAATTTCTCAGTGAAGGGAGTTTCCACATCTGTGGTTAAACTCGGACATCTGTAACTATGAGGTATTTACTGTGCCTGCCAATGTGCAAAAGTTAAATACAAAGTTCAACACTAAAAAGCCTCTTCCCCTTTCCTCCTCCCCACTCCTCAGCACGTGTTCATGGCAGTGGAAATTATCCATGCAACGGGAGAGGAGAATAAATAACCCACCAAGTCATCTGAGGACACGTGCAAGCACCAGCACATCCTCAGCCACTGGCAGCCTCTAACACCACCCCACCTGCCCCCTGAGCTCACCTGAGCCTGCCCTTCCTGGGCAGAGATCCCTTCTTCCCCCCACATTTCGTATTCCAGGGGGTTATGTCAGGTGAGTCCTTACAGTGGTGGCATAACTGCAGCAGGAAAACAGGGGGAAGAGCTGCAGGATGAAGTGGTGTGTTTGGAATTATTTGACTCAAGTGGCTAAATCTCATCAGTTCTGATTAACTGGAAATCAATCTCACTGTCGTGCTATTGACCACTGCTGTAACAGCAGCATAGCAAAGGTCATCCAGGCACTTCCTCACCGTGAGAATTCCTAGTGTCATACTCCTGTATGCAACAGTGGCATTTTTCTTTGAAAGAAATAAAGATATTAAAAAAACCAATGTAAGAAGCCTTTAATCAATAGTGTTAATAGGTTAAAACTTAATCAAGCATTTTTTTATCAGCATCAAGAGCAGTAAACACATTATCCCCCACAGGAGCACTGCAAGCAAGCTCCCCTTGCACTGAGTGACACACAAGCATGGAGCAAAGACCAACCACTGACCTTACTGGAGAATAAAAATCAAGACAGGGGATTAAGAGACCTCTCACCTCCTGCCAGCACTGCAGCACTGAACAACAATCTCAGATCATGCTAAATGCTCATCTAGCCCTTGTCCAAACGGTGAGTAGCCGTGGGTGTTTTATAAAAAGGAATACATAAATCAGACCAAATAAACGAATTCACACTCCCACCCCCTCCAGCCATCAGTGTGTAGGTGTTCTCTCAATATTTACCTAACAGTGGGCTTCCTCACATGTACTGAATGTAAACTGAGGCTAAACCAAGATGTTTATTTCCCTGGCAGGAAAACATGTAAGTTATGACAAAAATCCCTTACTAAGGTTTTGCATCTTTTAACCAGGAGTTTTATCTGCATAATCCTGTGGATGGTCAAAACCAGGGGAAGCCTTGCTAATTAAAATGTTATAAACACAACACAGCATTGAAGAAGAAGCTGACAGCCTGATCCTGCAAAGAGAAAAGGATTTAAATACCCTGTTCTGCTTCCCTAATATTAGTGTTGCAGAGTGAAAGCCTAATCTCTCAAATTATAAAGGTTTTTTTCAGTTCCCCTCAAAAATAAGTTGGATGCATACATCAGCCAGGTGGAAAACAGCCACAAAGATCATGTAAACCACATGGAGTTTTCCTCTCACATCAGAAGTTGATCCTTCTGCAGCTTTTGCCACCCTGTGCACGATCTGGTCTCTGCACTCTGGTTCCAATCCCAGGAGAGGCTCCTAGCAAAGCAAACATGTGGCACATCAAACACAGGCTGGGACTTATGTTTGATCCAGCTGCTGTTTTGCCCTCTGAAACTGGATAAAGTTTTGTGTGAAGATCAGAGAAAGAGCCAGCTAAAGCTCCTCTTGGACTTCACAGCAGAGCCAGGTTAATGGGCAGCTCATCTTCTAAGAACCCAACCTATCAATACTGTCTGAAAGAGTGAGAAGCAATAATGATGCTCTGAATACAGACGAAGTTTTCCCCACTCATGGGTGTGAAACAGCACTATCAGCAGTCTTGGAAATCCAAACAAGTAATCATCCCTGCATCAAATCACACAGAACTGTGTGCTGCAGGCAAGGCCTCTGTTTCTTGTCCAGGTGCTGAAGTACAGCAGATCCATCTTCCTTGTTTCCTTGCCAGATCTAGGACATCAATTCATCTCAGCTCTCAGTGATTTGGGGTCTGAGTCTGAAGGATGATGTTTCAGCACGGCAGCAGTGAGAACAGGATCAATAAGGTTCACCCAGCAAGACTGGTGAGCATGACAGTGCTCAGCTATTGCTACAAAAGCCCATCACAGGCTTCTTTCTAGAATTACACAACGATGCCAGAGCTCTAGTGGTACCAGTAGGTAAGACAGCAAAGCACCTTTTGAGGGGCTCAGTTTTCTTCAGCGTCTTGCACTTGGCTATAGCAGTGCCAGGGAGAGCAGGACAGCTCTGCAGAGCTGGAGTGACCAGGGTGTGGCTGCTGGGAGAATCCACATATCCAGGAGGGAAAGCCTGCAAAGCTTTTCACTGCACAGCCAAGGGTACAGCCTAGTGCTGAGGCTGAGAGAGGAATAGCTGCTCTTTATCTGTTTGCATAAGCTCTGTGAGAACTTGAGAGAGCAGGAGGAAGGCAGCTTGAGAACCTCTAAAACAAGCACTCTGCTGCCCCTACAAGTCTCCCGACCAGTTATGAACACCATACATGTTATTTTGCATAGAGTTTTAACCCCAACTGCCACACAGGTTTTCAGGTGTGCACAGAGCAGCTTTACCACATCTGCAAGAGCTGGATACAAGATTTTTTCCTGGAGGTTTTTTTTCTAGGAAAACCTGGTTTTAGACACTTGCTTGTGGATATTGGCAGCTCTGAAGCGAGGCACCACAGCATGTTGCACAAGGCTGAAAAATGTCAGTGGAAAAGCCTTTCTCTGGTGAGTAACCATGAACTGAGCAAATGGGAGAGAGAGGGTAACAAAGATTTCATCAGACATGAGCAACCCCATGCTATCAGAGACCAGGCTCTCAAACAGAGATGCTGGATGCCAAGGAGGCTGTGTTTGAAAGCAACAGCCACTTCCCCTCATTTCCCTCTTTCTTCTCCTTACAGCCACGCCACTGTGAGAGAAGCAAAGGGACAGCCCCACTTCTCACCCTGGGCTTGTTTGTCTCACCATTTCTCACCCTGGGCTTGTTTGTCTCACCATTCCATCTCTGCAAATTTTTGCATTCATCTGCAAAACCTCAGGACACATCTGTTTGCCAGAGGGACTAGGCAAACGATGGCAAAGAACTGTCTCAGCTTGCACAGAGAGGAGATTCCAGGAGAGAAGGATTTTATTTAAAAATCAGAAGAGGGATTTGAGGGAGACAGGAGAAACCTGAGTACTGAATTGAGGCTGTCAGAGCTCCAGACTGGTACTGTGACTGGAAAACCACTTTGTATCTGTCCCACACTCAGCAGGACAGAGTTTCAAAAAGCAAAATAAATTAGTCTGGTCATATTCCAGACAGGTGCTTCCCTCTGGCTGTAGCTGAACATGGTCTTCCAGCAGAAGTAGAGTCTAAAACTCACCTCATCCCCCTGTTCCTTTCTCACAATGGAGCTCTCTTCCTGCCATCTCAAATTTCCCCATTCCCAAAAAAACCCCCCAAAAACTAACCAACAAAACAAAAACCCAAAAAGGAAAAACAACAAAAACCAACCAAACAAAAACCAACCAAACAACAAAAAACCCACACAAACAAAAAAACCCCAAAAAACCGAAACCCCACACCAAGCAAACAAATAAAAAATCCCCCAAAAAACAAAAAACACCAAAACCCTCCCAAACTTCTTACTGCATGCCTCATTACAGCCTTAACAAACTGATTCCTCTCCCTCCTCCCCTCACAATTACAATCATTACTATTTCCTTGTGCTTAGGCAAGCCAATTTCCATCGTAAAACCTCCTGTCAGTCCTTCCCACTTACTAAACTCAAGAGTAAAAACGTTGAGATGTGATTAACTAGGGAAGGAAACCATTCAAATACATTATTCATTAAAAACAGGAAAATAAAACTAACAAAGCAACTTTGATCTTTTCCATGATTAATTCATGCGCCAGGAGCTCTCTGATTTAGAAGATCTCAAACCACGCTGGCTACAGAGCAGAAGCAGCAGTGACAGAGTGACAGCATTTGCAAGTCAAAGCTCCCATCACTCGTGCAAAATCCTTGAGAAAAGCAGAATTGGTGGCAGGGAGATGCTGAACCCTCCCTGCTCTCGCAGCCTTGGGGTTCCTGCGTGTCACAACCATCAGCAGCTCACATGCTCGTGGGTGTTTCCATAGTAGGGATCACAGCATGCTCTCAGGAGGCTCTGCCCACACAGGGAAGCACGAGATCCAAGTCAAACCTATTTTTAACCAAGTGGGGTTTAGAGCTATTTTTAAAGTGGATGCTCTGGGGACATCCTCCTTTTGGGCTATGGGGGCAGCTTCAGAAGTTGGCAGCTTTGCTATTGAAACAAGGGTGTCCATATGAGGTTTTACAATCAACTGAATCTGCTTAAAATTCACACCTTTATGTTCATGCACTGCGATTTGCTAGAGACGTGGTTTTAACATGAGTCTCAAAGAAGGTGGTGCAGGAAAATAACACAAGAAAAAACACACAAAGAAACCAAAATTAACAGAAAGCCAGCTGAAATGCGAGTATCAAGTAGATTGTGTCCAGAGGGTCCCAAAGTTTGGCAGCATTTTCACAAATGGCAACCACGTTCCTCAACTCAACTTCATCCTTAGGATGAAACCTCAAGCCTTCCTCACCAAGGGCACTGCACCTTTCCACGAGAAAGCAAACTGAATCCCAAAGCACAAATGGAATCCAGTCAGGAACATATTAACTGGGAAAGCTAATTCAACAGGACACGTTAAACATTCCCCTTTTTCTGCCACTGGGGCCTCTGACTGCTGCCATGAGATGCCTCAGCTTCTCCCCAGAGCCTGGAGGTGGGCCTGGGCTCACCAGGCAGGATGACCAACACCTGAATCACCACCCTGCAACACCTGGATCCTCCTGGTGGACTGGTCACCCCACACTGCACAGCACAAGTGGTCCAGCAGCAAACTCAACTCTGATCACACAGGGAACTTTTGAGATTTCCATGTGGCAGCTTGCTAATGAGTCCTCTAATTGCAACAGCCTCAAAAAGCAGGTTGTTTACCATGTTGCTCTCCCACGCAGGTTCCCACACACCATGGGCTGAGTAAGACACTGCCACAGCAAAGCATCTGTCAAGAAAAATAAATTCAGCCTCTTGTATTCCCAGCTTATTGGGAAGAGATCTGCCAAAAAGCAGCACCTCTTCTCATCAAAGCATTCCCACCTTGGCAATGAAGCATGGAAATGGTCAGAGCTCAGGCTGGGGATCACACAGTCCATCCTAAAACTCTCCTGCAGGTGGCAGGGACCATGAGTGCTCTGCCAAACACCACACCCTTCCCAGTGCCAGGGGATTATTGGGATTTCCCAGAGGGATTTCCCAAGGGCTGCATGCCAGGAGCAGTGCCTTCAGGAAGCACAGCAGTCCCCAACAGCTTTCCAGCAGCTAACACAGCCAGACATGCTCTATTTCCCTTCCCAATCTCCTCCCAAACATGGTTTTCACCCTGCAATACATATTTCTCCACTTCTGAAATATGTCTCTGGGATTTCAAAAGCGGATGTCCCGAATTCAAACAAATACAGCTTTAAAAATGCTGGCTGCCACATGGAGACAGTGCTGCTTGCCTTGGCTCAGGATGACAGAATCATTAAGGCTGGAAAAGACCTCCAAGATCACAGAGTCCAACCTTTGACCAAACATCACATTGCCAACTAAACCATGGCACTGAGTGCCACATCCAATTGTTTATTGAACATTTCCAGGGATGGCAACTCCACCACCTCCTTGGGCAGTTTGGTTTCAGCACCTCCATAATGTGGCACCACTGATTTCATTCTCCCAAATGGGTGGCCCTTTCCAGCAGTAAGAGCAGCAGTAAGTACATGTCATGTCTCTCTGCAGGCTCTGCAATCTCACTCCTCTCAATTAACAAACAAGCAGAGGTGGGTGAGCAGGAAGAAAGTCACTTTCTCCAACAGCTCATGGGAGACACCTAAAACCTGTATCTCTCTTCATCTTTTTTCCCAGTCCTTCAGTGGGGAAGGAACAACCAGGGAGGGAATTTGTTTAGGCTCAAAGGACAGGAGATGAAAGCCAGCCTGTGGTTTGATGGTCACAACACCTCTTGCCCAGGCTTAAGCAGCTCTCCCCCTGCCTTCCTTCCACACAGCCATTTCCCAGCCAGCTCTGTCCCACCACATGGGACATAGGGTGCCTCTGTGGCCAAGATGTCATGATGACAATTTGCCATGACCCTCATGCAAGTTGTCATTACCCCTTTTGGATTCAACACTGGACCTCTTCCCTCAAGCACTTGTTTTTCTCACTTTGCCTTCTGTTCACAAGTGAAATACAGAACCAGAGTCAATGCAAGTAAAAACAGGTGTGGGACTAGACTGAGGCCCTGGATTCCTCACTCACCACCTAAGAACTCTGAGCTGGGCAGGCTGGACAAGAAACATTTTTCTGCCTTTATCCTTGCTGACCTGCAAGTGTAATTTGCAAGTTTGTACTGCGAACATATAGGAAGGACACATTTTAGACACAAAACTGAGCACTGCATGACTTTTGAGAGTTTGATTTTCTAGTGGTATCCTTCAAATGAAAACGTTTCTGGCTTTAAGGCAATTTCCTACATTTTATAAACGAAGAAAATTATCATTGGAAGCAAGTTCATCTGCTGGAACTGGAGCAGTCTCCACAGTCCTGGCTCAGCAGCAAGGCTGTGGTTTCAAGCACACAGCTCCAGGGACAGAGGAGAGCACTGACAGGGGAACACACACTTCTGAGGAAAGGTCTAACAAGGGAACACACACTTCCCAGGAAAGGACTGTGCTCTGCTGTGTGGATCAGTGCTAGCAACAGACAGACACACGTGCTCAACAAGTCTGGCAGCTAGACGGCAGAAAAGAGCTGAGATTCTGGGATTGAAAACAGTTCCAGACTCTAGCAAGAAACAGGCTTTGATGGTCACAGCTATGCTGCTGCTGCTGCAGCCTTTCCTTGTCCCCTGCAGCTCCCCTACAATCCCTCTGGACATATTCTCCTCCTCCCACCTTCTTTAACCACTTGGGCTTCTTTAATCTGCTTCTTCCTGTCAACTGCTGCCCACAGCCATCCATCACCACTCCCCGGACCAGTCTCCTACTTCCTTCTATCTCTCCTTATACTCCTTATCTCTGTCCTTCCAGACCCTTATGGATCTATTTCTTCTCAAAGCAACTTTTCCCAGTGTTTCCACCACTCACTGCCCTTGCCCCTTGTCTCAGCAGATGGGGCAAGGAGAGCAGGACATCTGCTCAGCCACACCTCCTGCCTTCCTCCCTGCTCTGCCCCACTGCAGCACCCAGGGCAGTGCTGAGCTCAATAATTGGGGAGAATTCTAGCCCAAAACCAGCCACAGCCCTACTCCAGTTTCCCAGACAGCTGGTGCAGAACTGGCCCCACTCAAGGCAGCCCCAGGGAAATCCAGGAGCCTCCTTTTCAGACAGACAGATTTACCCTCAATTATGAAACTGCCTCATTCCCTTATCTGCAACCACCAGCAGTGCTGGCAGTGCCAGGAGGAGCAGCCACTGAGGTGGGAATTTGCTCAGTGTGGGTGGTGTCCACAGCACTCCGAGCCATGCTGATGTCATGCAGTTTATCCCAGATCACAAAGGAGTAGATTTTCCCCAAAGAAAGCAGGCAGAAGGCAGACAGGAACAGCAGAAGCTTTCATCCCTCCCTCTCTTGCCTCTGCCAAGCTTCAGGTCACCCTGGCCAAACAACATCAGGGTCTCTTTGCTCAAAGCTCTATTTTGATTTAGCATTTCATTCTGGAAAACAACAGAATCATTGCTGCTGAAGCACTCCAGGAAACAAAAACAGCTGGCACTGAAGAGCAGGAAACTCATTATTTTCTGCTGGGCATAGTCTGAACAACCTAAACCAGGGATGTATAAATGGCAAGTGCAAGTGTTCACCTCCTAAAGCACCACCAGAAGGTGAGCTCTGCTTCCTACTGCTCCATGCAGTAGATATAAAAAACAAACAGCATGGTTTTGTTGGTGTTTCTTCCTCCAGTTTCTGGCACAGATTTACAGAGTGACCCTTGGTAAAGTACTGGGGCTTTTGGACAGTTATTTACGTATTTCATCACTCAGGCACCTCACAAACTGCAGTCTAGAGAAATTCAGGCACAGCCATGAGGTGTGGGAACAACATCCTTCATCCCAGTCCAGGGTATCAACCCCAGTGGGTCCAGAGAGGGATGGCCATGGAACAGCATCAGGGTGCAGCAATCAGGGCTGCTGCCATCACCCCTGCATCCCAACACTCACCTCCTGCAGCTCCATGCTCATCTCCTTCCATCCCACACTCCCCAACCTGCAGCACAAGCAGCAGCTCCAGCACAGCCCTGTCCTCCCAGGCCAAGGAGATGTAAGCTCCTCTGGCAACCACCGTCACCTCTTCCAGGAATCACATTAAAATAAAGCAAAGAAATCTCTGTTCCTCATTACAGCCAGGAACACTGAAATCGCAGGGCTGATTGCAAGCTTGCATATTTATCTCTAGGTTTCAGAGCCCAGACAAAACACAGCCCTCTGAGGAAGTGAAGTTAACCCTGATATTGCTGTTTGTTGCATTTTTACAGTGCCTGGACATCTCTGCAGTTGGCAGATCCTGACAAGTCACGGATTACTGACAAAAACCTCTTGGCATTAGACACACAGCAATAGCTGTGGGGCTCATATGGATCATTTTCTGAGAAATAAAAGTAGTCCTGTGGAGATGTAACAGGCTGGGGTGCTGTTCTCCTCCTGGCTCTGCATTACAGTCCCTCCATAAACCAAATCATTTCATTTCCCAGAGCCTGGCTCTTCCTGCTACCAGGAATAAACAGCTTTGTTCGCTGGCTTTCCTGTTGGAATCCTTTTTCCCTGTGAAAACTCAGAATTTACCAAACTTGCTTTGTTTGTTGGTTTCTTGTTTGTTTGTTTTCTTTAATGGCAGAGAGGCATATGTGAGATATCAGAGTGCCAGGGTTGCCTCTGCAATATTTACATGTGAAATGCAACATGTACATTTTGAAAGTTTCACTTCGAAAAAGAAGAAGAGAAACTCACAGAGGCTTCAGGACAAGGACAGAGCTACTCTTGCTCCCACTGGCTTGGCTGACAAACCTCTGTTGGGGTGTGCAGAGTGTCACCTCCAGGAGAGCAATACCTGCTTAGGACTTCAAGAACAGCCTCTGGAAACCTTTCATTTTTTTAATCTGACATTTTATTTTTTAACCTGACATCTTTCAGCAAGGCTGGAGATCCATTAAGTTCACCTGCATGCCACACAGAGATGCACAGCATCTATGGATTACATTCCTGGTCCCTGCAAGGGCTCAAATTTTCTCCAGGGTACACTTAGGGTGTATTTTGTCCTCCACGGGACTCAACATTGTTCTGACTCATCTCCATCCGAAAATGCAGAGCTGAACCAACATGGAGTGTATCTCGAAATCCCCTGCCTGTGGCACACAGGTGTGACAAGTGTAAAGCACCGAGAAAAGTGTAGACATTGGGGAAAAAATACAAGGGTATAGAAGAACATGTCTCCTGCTTGTCTCTGCCACATAAGACTTTGGGCTAGACATTAAAGACTTCCATGTCCTCAGACTGTGAACCAAAGACAGCAGAACTTGCTTTATCTTATTCTGCACTGATATGGCCTGTTTGGACCAGGAGGTTATCTAGGTGGTGTCTACTACATGCTTTAAAACTCTACTGAGCCAGCAAACCAAAACAGAAGAGTGGCCCAACTAGCCAGAGGATGAGAACAGGGCAATTTTTTATTCCTGGTTCCTAGTTTCCAATATTTATTCCCTTTCCTATACCAAGATGGGCTGAAAGCAGTCATTACTGCAGTTTACAGAGGACTGATAAAAATCTTTTTTCTTCATCTTGTGCAGGAGCCTGGTAACAGATCTGTCAATAGAAATTTTATGGGGATGAGGAGATACATGATAGTGCAGAGAAGGGATCTTGTTAGCACAACACCTATGTGCCACTTGAGACTTTAGGGCTGCAGATCTTTACTGGTACCTGTCTGAGAAAACATTGCTTCTTAAGATAAAAACCACTTTGTGTTAGAAAAATGCATTCCAAGAAAAATGACAGCAAAAGACCGAGAGGCTTCGTGTTTGAGAACAAAGCATTTTATGTGACAGATGCAAAACAAAGCATTTCCTGGTCTAGAGGCAGGTTTGGGTTTCCTGAATCTACTTCTTAGGTTACCTGCAGGTAAGCAGGTTCAGCCTTCCTCCTTGGTGGACCTAGATGATCCTTAGGGTTCCTTCCAACCCAAGCCCATGATTCTATAATTCCTTGCTGCTGCAAACCCTGCCTAGATGAAATATTTAATACTGGGTGCTATATCTGCTCTGCCAACTCACTTGGCTTTTAAATAGTCTCCTTGCTCTATTTCTTGCCCAAAATTTGTCATTGTCTTTACTGACACTGAAAGAAAAGAAAAGAAACAACCGTTACCTACCTCACAACGATAAAATTAAAATTGAACTTCAAGCCAGAATTACCACTTTGAGTGACAATGGGGAAAAAAAAAATTAAAAAAGGCAAATTGCAAGAGTTCAAAGCACTAAAATAGAAGCACTCTATTTTCTACAGGGCTTGCTCCATTCATTAATTCAGTCAAATACTTGATTTGTATTAATTTAATTAGCTTTGCTCAAAAGTAAACAGAGCAAACAGAAAGAGAGGTGGCAAACTGAGAGCACCCAGCACACCTTGCAGGCAAAGTTGTGAGGGCACTGGGCTGGCTCTGGGACTCCAGTATTGCAAGGAGATGTTCAATCCATCCAGGCACACACCTGGGGCATCTCAGTGTCCATCCTGACCTTGGTGCCACCATCACCAGCTCTGGGTGTCTCTTCTAACTTGTCACAGGGCTCCAGAGGCACCAACCACAGCAGTGGTTCACCCACACTCACTGCAAGGCTTTTTATTTCAAATCAATCATATCCTGCCCAAAAAGAGCTAATTCATGGTTTGCTCTTTCACAGCTGAAAGCAGTATTTAGTAGGAAAAAGCAACAAGCAGTGGAGAGCAGGTGTGAATTCATGTCACCAGCTGTGCAACACCCTCTGGGGCACCCCAGGAGCTCTACATGTTTTAGAGAGCAACAAAGCAGATGTTTTCCCTTAAAGAAGGCCTGCAAGAGTTGAGATCTTGTGGATTATCTCAGAGATCCTGTGGATTATCTCAGATCACAGGGAGGGAGGCAAGCAGGACCCTCTGGGCTCTGTGAACCCACAGGGCTGGGCAGAGCTTGGTGTGTCCCACACACTGCTCCTGTGCCCAGCTCCTCAGCTGACAACGTGCCTCACATCCATGGATGGCCAAAACACACCTCAGAAAAGGCACATTCATTATTTTTAAGACAGCAGAGGCAAGGAGACACAGAGACAGAGAGAGGAAAAAAATGCTAAAGACACCCTTGGGGGGAAAAAAATTGTATTTATACCCAGAGTAAAAACAATAAAGAAGTTTTTAAAAGGAATTTTATTTTGATTACTTGGAAAAGAAATCCTATTATCAGGCAGGGTGAAATAAAGAAAATCCAGGGAAAAAGCCAAATAAATTCATTTGAGAAGGGGAGGGAAATCAATCCCTAAGCAATGCCTGAAGTCTGGCAGGCAGAAGTGAGTCCTCACCTTCTCTACAAAACAGCCTGGACTGAAACAGCTCTTGGGTCAGGGAGGGAGATGGCTGGGAAAGAGTGTGCTTCCCTCCACCCCAGCTGGGCACCAGGGCCACCAGGACCCAGAGATGTGCCACCCTTGGAGGCTTCAGGAGCTGGACTTTGTTGTTCCTTGTGGGTCCCCTTCCAACTCTGAGTATTCTGTGATTTCTGTGAGAGGTAATCTCCTCCCAAGGTAAGGAGATTTTCATTTTAATTTTGCCCTGGTTGCTTTACACAGGAAATGTCAGCTGAATGAGGGGAGTTAATATAATCAGATACAGCTTAGCACAGCAAGTATATCCAAGCAGAGAAAATAGAGAGAGGCAGGTACAATTTCTCTAGACCTCCCTCACTTCCTATTGCTCTGTTCCTTCCTTTTTCTGAAAAACTACATGTATTTTTAATTCATCAAACAGGCAGGTCTCCCTGCCTCACCACAGCAGGGTAGCACTGATGGACAGAAGAGCCATATGGAACCTGCAAAGAACTAACCTCCTTCCAGCTGTATGGTTTCTCTCCTGCCCTCCCACCCCGACAGCACACAAATGCCTCTGTCAGACTCACAGGAGTGACACCCTGCTCTCCCAGCCCTGCTGCAGGTGAGCAGAACAAAATTCAGATTTTAGTCAGAATTTTTATTAAACAAAAAGACCACCACTCCTAAAGGCAAAGCCCAAGCAGCCAGCACCACCAGGATTGCCTGTTTTGGGTAAACTGTCTAAGACAACAAAATAGGACAGTCTCAGGTGGGCCTAAAAACCCAGTCTTTATTGTTTGGTTGTGCTGTTCGTTTTGGTTTGGGTGGGGTTTTTTTGTTTTGTTTTCGGTTTTTTTGTTTGTTTGTTTGTTTTTGGGGTCTTTTCCTCTTATCCTATTTCCTCCCTCACTTTACCCACTTTTTGGACTTTTACTTCACAGGAGGTAGACAATGGTGCCTAAGACCCCGTGAATTTGGCTATTTCAATAAACAAACCAACTAGCTTGGCACAAAAAGTCATAGGGAGCAGGGAGGATGTGGCAGTGGCTGCCCTCCAGATCAGGGGAACAAGTGGGAAGCTGCTTTTTGAGCTTTCAAGTTGTGAATTATTCTCAGACTTCTCTCCAAAAAACCCTTAAAATTTCAAATACAATTCTGAGCCTCCACATTTCCATCAAAAGAGACAAAATTAGAATTAAACATGATGTGATGAACGTCTCTCACTGTGTATCAGGAGGAAACCCCTTCCTCATGAATGCCTCCTTTACCCAATGACTGGGAAAAGTCAGTATCTGCAGTCAGGCTTTCCCTGGATTAAGTCTTTTCTTGGAAACTCTAAATGTGACCATGCACTGGAACAATCAGACAAGACAAAACCCAAGAGCCATCTTTGATCTTCCCGTTCTGTAAGTCTACACATCCTCAGGAACAACAGAGGAGAGAGAAGTGAATTATTTCCAACATTTCCCATTTCCCTCGGAAAGCAGTAGCTGTACAAACAACTGAGTTCTTCATTTCTCATCTCTGAGACCTTGTTAACAACATGCTCAGCCACCAGCACAGGATGGAAACACACTCAGGATTTATGCTTATGCCCACCATCCCTGCTCAGCCCTGCTTTACATGGCCAAGCATTTGGTTCTTTCCAAAATATATAATATCTATAATCTCTAATGATAATATCTATAATCTATATCTTTGTATCTTGCATGTGGATACAAACTGGGATGTAAGTCAGTAAAAGCCCTCCAGTTTCTTCTCTCTTTCCATCCCTGGCTCTGTCACAGGCAATTAAAGCCAATTTCTAATGTCCTTTTCACCCCTGCAAGAAACTCCTGCAGGCCTCCCCAGCACACCTTTGCACTCTCCCTGTTCTCTGGTTACAAATACAAATATTTCCCGGGTTGGTACAGCACAGCTCACATCCACGCTCATAACTGGTATCACAATAAACAACAGGGAAATCAAAACCATCACGCTGTAAAATACAGTTACCAAAAAAAAAGCTGCCCAGATACTTTTTCAGGGCAGCTGTCACACTAAAACTTACAAGTTTCCTGTGCGAAGTGAACCCAGGAAACAAAAAATGCTTGTGAAGTGGATGGGAACCATTATGGAATAAAAAACCATCCAGATGTTTTAAACATGCTCTGTTTGAAACATGCTCTACTTTCTCCTTAGCTTGCCCTTCAAGAGGCACTCAGGTGAAAAGCAGGAGTGACAAAAACAATCTGTCTCAAGGACAGCTTCAGGGGAATGAAGCAGACCGAGCATGAAGCAGCTCCCCAGGTCTGAGATCAGAGCAGAGAGCAGAGATCAGGTCTGAGATCAGAACAGAGCTCCAGCTGCCACCAGCAGCCCCTTCCAGATCTCCCCCATCACTCCAGAAACCTCAGGCACACCACAGCATGTGGCCCCTGAGGAATCCAAACTTCTGCCCTGCTCTGGAACTGATGGCAGAGCACAGACCAGAGTGCAGCTCCGAGTGGAAACAAGCCAAAGCAACTCCCTTACCTTCCGTGAAGCTTCCTGTGAGAGTTATCACAACAAACACTTTGCCTTCTGGCTCCAAATCCACCTGAAAAAAAGAAAGGACATGTTAGCAGATTGGGTTTTTTGAGGCAGAAATTCTTCTCAGGATTTTGCATGACTAATCCTGCCAACATCTGATGATATTTGAACCTGTTTATAATCTCATGCACACATTTAATTGAAAAAAAAAATCAAGCATCCAGTGCCCAAATTGTTCAGCATTCAGGGCTCCATAAAAATAAGGAACTCAATTCCTTCTTTTTCCTAGAAGTGCTGATCAATCTCAACCTTGCAAGAGGAAACAGAGGTTTAAAAAAACTAAAATACAGTTAATAGTGTTCCAATTTGTGAGATAAATGAAGCAGGACTAACGCTAGATTCTCTGAAAAGATCAGTGCATATCTGTTTCGAGAATTATATGGATATTTCCTCCCTATTATATTTTATCTCAGTGAAATTGTTTCAGTCTCTCAAAATACCATCAGTACTGAGGCAAGCGCTGATTTCTTACATAAATCACCTTTTGGCCTTAAACCATAGGAAATAGAAAACTGTTAGTGCTGTTACCTAAGGACTTCTTGTCGTTTAATCTAAATTAGATAGAGATAGAGGTACAGAACATAATTTTCAGGATCAGAGATTCAATCCCAGTGTCAGTCAGCCTGTCCTTGAAAGAAAGCATTTATTTTTTGGTGAGTAGATTTTTCATTTTGAGATACATTTTTAATAAAGGTCTTGCTTTTGGTATGTTTTTTTTTATTTACCAGCTAAAATCACAGCAAAGGATTCCTGAAGTTTGAGTCAGGCTGTCACACAGAAATCTCGCTTAAAAAAACAAAAACAAAGAAAGAAACAACAAGGCATTTCCCACAAGGTTAAAATTAGCAAAGAGGAGCTTTACACCTCATGGGTATTGATAACCTGTGCAGAACAGGAATTCTGAAAATAGAGGTCTCCGGGGGAATGAATAAACACAATAATCCAAACCCTCTCTGCTCCTCCTGTACAACCACAGGATGATGAGCTCAGGCTCACCTCCTGCTGGGGCAAGTGAAGGGGAAGCACAGCCAGCCAAGCATTTCCCTAGTCCACAATTTGTTGCAGAAGTAGAGAAATTGTTATTTAAACTGCTGGGAATTTGCTAGGATGAGCAGAATAAATATTTTCAGAAAAAAAAAAAAGAGGAAACATCTCATTCACATGACTCCAGCTACAGTTCAGAGGTGCCACACACCTTTATCAGTGGGACATGAAACAGCTACAACTGCTTGGGAAAATCCTACCAAAATGCTCATTTTATGGGCACTCCATTCTCCACTAAAAAAAAAAAAAAAATCAGTCTCACAGGGAAAATTTAAAGCAAATATTTAGCTTTGACTCAATATTAATTTTTGTGCTTGTTTGCACTGCATATTATGCTGGTTTTAGGAAGCTGTGTTTGAACAGCCCTCTGTCTCCATTAATATTGAAGACATTTCCCAAAGAGATTTCAACTCCAGCAATATCATGCATCATTTTTGCCTAAATTTCAGTTCCCCGGAGAGATGTGCAGCTTTGTGAAGAAACAGTTCTTTCCAAAATATATAATATCTACAATCTGTAAGAAAATACCCATAATCTAGAATATAATAATATATTATTATTCTAATATAATCTTGCAAATTGATTTATGGGATACCAAGCATTCAGGTTCTATGGAAAAATCGTTACTTACTGAGGTTTCCAAAATTGTTCTTCAGTGCTTATAATTTTCCTGCCAGTCTCCGTGCAGGATATGTCAGACTCCTGCTTCCACACTGACAAAGGAGATCCTTCCTCCCTTCTTCTGACACACAGTATCTCTGATGGGATGTGGAATAAATCCTGCACTGCTCGTTCAGTTTAAAAAGCAAAGGCTTGTCAGGACTCAAGCAGCAGAGCTGAGGCCAGGAGATGCAACAAAAGCATCACCCACCTTCGACAAGGGGCACAGATAAAAACTGACCCAAAGTCCTGACACAGCTTGCTCTCCATCCCTGCAAACAGGAGTCCTCTGCCCACAGCAGGCTTACCAAACAGAAACAAAATCATTCAGAAAGCAATAGCGGGAGATTTATGACAGTTATTAAAACACTCTCTCTCCTCTCCAGACTCCAAGATTAAAGATCAGTCAAATCCTCTACACCTACAGAGCAGCTGTGCTCATGCTGTACCACAGCCCAGGAGCACTCAGCCCAGAGGACTTGAGCTACACTCAAGATGTGCTCACAGGATATCTAAGGAGGATCTAATTAAAAATTACAGCTGAAAGGCTCCAAAATGAGGCTGAAGCCCCAGCATGCCAGGAGCTGCTGAAATTTTGGCACACCAGCAGTGATGAATGCAGGAACAATGGGGAATTCCTGTCCTAGACAAGAGTTTAAACCAGACAGTCTTAAGAGTTTCTCTGGTCTTAAATTGATAGCAACAGCAACAACAAAAGAAAGGATATGATGAAATTAATAACAGACCACAGTGAAAAGTCTGGCTTTTGGACCTGCTGTGATCTCCTTTAAGGATGAATTTGACCAGTTAAGTAGAAGCCAACACAACACCTGAGATAACTCTCACATATGTGGAACATGCCTAAAACAGAAAATAATGTCTGACCTGAAAAACTGAAAGGAAAATGCCTGACCACAGACCTGCCCTTCAGTGAGCTGAACTGAGAAACACCAGCAGCTCCCCGAGAGCAGCTGCCTGACAGGATGTGCTTCTCACCATCAGGACGTGCTTCTCACCATCCGATGGACACCCCGAGCCACGGCCACACCACCGCAGTGGCCTCAGCAGCAGCAGCAGCAGCCTGGGAACTGCTCACACCCGCTGGACCCAGTGCTGAGCTGGGTGTGAACAGCAAGCAGCTCGGTCAGGCCCTGCAGAACAGCCCCTCGTGCTCCTGGCCCTGCTTCACACCTTCAGCACAGCCCTCACTCTTGCAGTGCAGCCACAGCATCAGCACATGCTGCAGGACAGCTCTACCGACCCAGCAACTGCAGCCAGAGTGGGCAAGCAGAAATATGATCAGAACCATCATAACCAGAGAGTCACAGGTCAGGAGGCTGGTACCCTACTGCTTCCCCAAAAGGAGGAACTCGTGATATAAGCCCTCTTTCAATCTTTTCAGTCACCAAAGCACTTCCATCACCAGCTCCTGCTTTCACAGATGGAGAGTCCTTCTCACCGTGTTCTGTTACCTAATAAGATCTGAGCACTTCAAAGGGAAGCAGCTGCCAAAGGACTGGCCCTGCAGCCATGGAAGGGATAACCCTACCTGGGCTGGCAGCCCAGGCCCTGACTGCACGCTGGCACAGCTCCAGTGATGCCAGTACCTCCCAGCATCAGCAAACACCCTCGGGATTCAGCCTCCCAACAGCAGTGTGGGTGGAACACAAGCACCACGCAGATGCCAAGTTTTGATCCTTTTCTATTTTTATTTCCTAGCATTGACCATGGCTGCTTGAAGACAAAAAACCTGCATTTTTACAGAGAAACACAGTGTTGCAGTATTAATCTTGACAGAGTTATTAAAGGCCAAAGTAGACCATGAAATCAGTTTGGGTCAACAATGCAGCTGGATGTTCTTTCTTAAAGAAAGCAGGAGAGGTTCAGAGAAACTCAACAGCCTGAAGGCAGCACAGACGATGCTCAGGGGGAACTCCCACACAATAAGATAAGAGGTAAGTGATACAGGAATGTAACCATCCCTACGTATTTGACACAATCATCAAAGAGTAATACGTACAGAGAAAAGTTTCCTAATGCCAAGATCTATCTGGCATGGGATAACTTATTTTAGGGAATCACAGCCTTATGCCTGGAAGGTTTGATATCAAAGCCAAAGGAAAGTCTGTTGTATTGGGAGAATCAAACAAGAAGTCTGAAATGCTATGCATGCCTGATATTGTGAATGCTGTGAGGTGATTTCAGAATAAATCAAACTAAACTGGTGGTGTGCAGCATCACAGCACTGGCAGGTAGAACTGTAAACAATCATCACCCTCCCCTCTCTCCAGCACTTTCATCCTGAGCTTGGTCCCCCAGGGAAGAACCACGAGGGAAAACACAGACTTTCTGGCTGGTTTAGAGGTAACTTGGCCAAGTTTAGCTCACTGGGAGAGGAAAGTGTGCTTATCAGTGTAGTAAATCTTTAGTCACCCTCAAGGAAATGAAGGCAGCACGTTTGTCCACAGCACAAGGGGTGGAAAAGATCAACTGCTGGAGCTCAGCTGTACCTGTGAGAGCAGCACAGGATTTTGGCCCAGAGCTAAGCACAAGCTTTAACTCCTGCTGAACTTCCCAGCCACGCCCAGGACAAGAAGCGCTGGAGGATTTTGGCAAGCGAGCTGGAAACGAGCAGGTAAGGGATGATGAGTTCAGCCATGGCTTTGTGACACTTCCACCATGAGGCACAAACCTCTGCCAGGACAGTGTGCAGGGAGTTAGGAACTCCATTCTTAACCCAAACCACTCACATGGTGCCCCATGCCTGAACTTGCCAAAATCCTGCTGCTCCACGTGACTTCAAAGGGAGCTGCCAGGGATTGGTTTCCCACAAGGAGAGGCCCCAGCCAAGCACCTCACACACCTTCCCCAGAAAAGGGCTGTACTGACATGGTTCCCAACAACAGGGCAGGAGTGATTTACTCCCCTCCAGTGTGTTACCAAAAAAAAAAAAAAAAAAAAAACCAATTCAGGAGCAGAACAGATGCAGGGAGACCAAAACTCCTTAATCACATGCCTTCACACATATAATAAAAACTGGTCGTGGGTGATTCATCAATGGAAGAGGTTTGGAAAACAAATTCAGAAGGAGGGTAATCTCTCAGGCAACATATCAACACCCAGCTGAAGCATCCACTGAACTCGAAGAGCAGGTAGAGTGAGCTGGCTCCAAGAGCCCAGCCTGCCCCTGGGAAAGGATGGGAAGAGGCAGATCCGAAGGGTGGCTGCCTGTGAGCTGCTCCTCTCCAAAGGGGAGATGAGGTAGATAAGGTGGGCCTCCAGCATGGAAAGACATCTTCAACACTACCCCTGGCACGAGCATTAAATCTGGCAAACACAAGTTTAGAAGATTTATTTTTTCCCCCTCCCATCCCCACAACAGATAATCCAGTCCGGGAAGTCTGATCTGAGGCACATCAGAATCAGCGGGAATCTTTTTATTGTGTTTGGATCAGACACAAAAGATGACTGTGTTTACCCTGGAGCCTAGAACATCCTTTCTCCCACTGCTGCTCCATCCTTCCCTCCCCACAGGCACAATCCATAAGCATCCTAGAAGCACAGCCTTTTTCTAAGGCATGTCAATGCTGACACGGCTTCAAAAACAGAGCAGGGCAGACACTCGCAGTGAGTAAAGCAAATATAAAAGCTACCTAGGGACTTCATTAGCGTAATTAAACAAGTAGCTATATCTTTTGACTTCCTACATAATTTTTAATTTTAACTAACAGAACTGCATATGTAATCAAGTCATTTGTAGAGGCAATTCCCAAGGCTCTGTTCAGTCGAAAGAGCTGAAAGTCTGGGTTAGGCTAAAGCTGGTTTTTCACATGCCTCTAGTTATTTCTTGTAATCTTTCTTCTTTAAGCTCTTACCAGATCATGCTTATGGAATGTCAGGTCTTTCTGTATTTTAATAAGGCAGCACCTCCTTGGACAGGTCAAATGGCAATTTTCTCAGCCAAATACATGGTGTCTGGATTAATCAGCCCCTCTTGTACTTTTTGAGGCTGACAGACACCTGTCTATCAAGTCAAACACCTTTGAAAATCCTCAGGGCTGTCTAGTACAAAGGGGATTTTGCATTTCCAGACCAACAGATTAAATGAGTTTTCCCTACAAATGCACAGCATGCACTTTTTAAGAGTCAAATTAGGGTGCCTAAGAAAAAAGAAATAAAAAAAGGAAACAAACACACGGCAGGGTACCAAGTACCCTTATCTTCTTATTCCTGCAAAGGCTGGCAAGTGCTTGAGGCAGTAATTCCCAGTGCAGGTGCCAGGGGCAACCTGGACAGCACTGGGCAAAGGCTGCCAATCCCACCTGCAATCAGCAGCTCCACAACCCCTGAGTGCTGAAGCTCTCACAGCTCACCTGAACACAAGTTTAATACTTTGGAGGTAAACTCACACATGGGAGGAAAGTCAGTCTCTCTCAAAACTCCTATAACCAGTTATTCCAGCTATTACTGTAATATTGTCATTCTAATTTTTTGTTTCAGGACAGCTGTTTAAAATATTACTTTTGTTTTCGTTCAAGCTGCCTAATTATAAGCTGTGCACCAGCCATGAACAACCATGCACAACTAATGACTCTTAGCCAATCCTGAACTCTTTAATCAATTTTAGTCTGGTTTCATCCAAGAGATTACCCACCTCAACATGAGATTTGCTCAGGTGGGAACAAGATTTATTTATCCTGTGAAAATTCCTGCCAAGAAAACTAACTTGAAGAGTTACAAATAAAATATAGATAAAAAAGAAGGTTTCAAATCTTGTAAGAAAAGCCCAGCTTTCAAAAGCATGAGCCAGAGCCTGCTCCTAATGGTGTTACTTCAATTTATATTGCTTTTGAGAAATCTCACCTCTAAAGCAATGAATGATTTACAAGTAATGGTTGCAGGCAACTGCTCTTTAGTACATTTGGAAAATAATTTTAGGGTTATAAAGTTAAAAAAAGAGAAACACAGACACGACAGGTTCAGGGACTATTATGTTTTTATTCTCCCTACATTTTCAAAGAAGAACAACAGCAACTCTCCAGAGGGAACTTTTTACCTTTTTTCCCAAGTTATGTGGCAGGGAATCCAATTGCCTGTTTGTAAATCCAAATTTCTCAAAGACCAGACATTAATCCCAACAGCACCATCACTGAGCAAGAACCCACTCCTTCAGAAATTTGAGTGAAATTCAAAACAAAGTGGGGAGACATGGGAGAGCCTAAAAATCCCATAGACACCCTGGAGTCTGCAACAGAGGAGAGCTTTCATCCACATCCTCCCCCAAGTGTGGGGCTAGAAATGACGAGGCTGATAGCTGGGCTGAGAAGAAAACATGAAGGATCACCAGACCCTACCAGTGGGGATCCATTGTCTGAGGGAACAGAACATGCCAAGCGTGGGATGACCCTGCCAACAGCAGAGCTGCTGAAACCACCCCAGAGATGGCACATGGTGGCCAGGGGAGATGCCAGGCAGAGAGAAAAGGCTGCTCTGAGCCTCCCTGAGCAGAGAGAAGGGGCAGAACACCACATCTGCCCCCCAGTTCCCTCCCACAGCCCCTGTGAAACCAGAACCACGTGGGCAGGACAGATGCTGCTGCCTTTCCCTACCACATGCATATACAAGCAGAGCTTTAGCTCTGCTGAGCACAATTAAACCTTAATTATTCACCCTACATCTTTGTAATGCCACACCAAATACCACCATGTCCTGTCCATCCCTGTATTTTCCTTCCAACTCCTCTTGTCTTCCTCCTACAGCTGGCTTGTTTTTAAGGGGTGGGAAGGAAAATCACAGATTACTTTTATTTCCCAAAGGCACATACTGACATCAATGCAGGACCACTAAATTAAAGGATGGCAAATGCAGGGCTTCATTTTCAGCTGTCTGAGCACTTGATTACAGCAAATACACCCATGCTCACATTCAGTAGCTCCTATTAGGCTATCAGCTTTGCATATGCAGTGCATGGAAATCTGCCTGCAAACACCTGTGTGTGCCACTGCAGGTAAAAGAGGCTGAAATTTGGGCAGGGGCTCTGCTCTTGAGGGGGCTTAGGAGCTCTGACAACAAACAAGCAACAACAATCTCCTATTTCCGTGCAATGAATAGTAACAACACATCAATAAATCTCAATAACCAGTTATTACCAGCACAACAAAAACCTTTCAATAGCTGTAGAGCTGGAGTTGCAAAGGGATGATGCTGACAGCTTGCATTTTAGTTCTATCACTGAGCACACAATGCAGGGGTTGCCCTTCTCTATCTCCAAGATCTCGATATTATCAACAAGCATATTCTCTGTCTCCTACCTGAACTCAATACAACTTGGCAGAAAACCCAGGAAACTGTGCCACTTTTGCTGTTTACAGTAATAAAGAAATAAATTCATTGGGTGGTGCCAAGTAGGCAAGTTGGTGGCACTTCCCACCTGGAAGCATTCCAAGGGCCACCACAACGAGGCGGTGAGTGGAGCTTCCTCAAAGCAAGGCAGTGACACATCTGAGCTCAGCACTGAGGCAGTGTCCCCCAGGAGGGAAAGGGCAATGAAAAAGCAGGCCCAGGTAGCCCAGGCACCAGCCAGGGCACACCTGGGGTTTGCCCAGGGAAGAACAGAACAGGCACGAGGCAGAAACACAGAAGGAGAAATAAAAAATTGGGCAGAGAAGCAACAACAGTTCTGTCATTCTTTGAGAAGTCGTCCAAGGCACAGCATTCACCTTCAGTTTTAATTGACCTTACTAACAAATTTAAGCAGACTTTATGAATCATTTATGACTTCACATTCAGCAGCACAGTCTGCACATGGCTCTGTGTCCAAAGCACTCTTGTTGGTCACCCAGGGACCATCACTGCAACACCCAGCAGGACAATTTACACTGAGGTGTAACTTAGGGGGAATCCATGGCGTTGTACAGGGTCAGGCAGAGCCCCCAATACCCTGTTCATGGATCCAGCCCAAGCAACAGGGACCCCTAAACCAGCTGCAATACTCTGCAAGACCCCCTCTGCAGCTGTCTGCCCACTACCTTGCTCGCTCACATACTTGTGTTGTTCTCCAGTGGTCAGTGCTGGGAAATATTTTCTCATTATTCATAGGTTTTATTGCATAATCCTAAACTTCTGAGAAATTATTCTCATTTGAGTCTCCATTAGGTGTGTCACTATTTTTAAAATATCTTCCTACTACACATAATTCATTTGGTGTACTGCTGCCTTTCCATTTTTGTCCAATAGCTCTTTCTTCTTTCTAAAACCAGGCCACAGCAGATGAGATCACGAACCATTAAAATCCATTAGTCCTCCAGATACAATCCATCAAATTTCTCAACACCTCAGGTAGAAAGGGGAAAGGTCACAACTTTCTCCTACCCCAACCATTTCTGTCAGACACTGAAGAGCCAAATACCATATTTTTAACAGCAGTTAGAAAGGTAAGTCCTGGTGGTACAGCAAAAGGCAGTCTGATGAAAAAGTTCAGTTATTTATGATGTTTGATCACTAATAATGAGCACTGTGAAACTGAAAAAGAAGGATTCTGGAGGGAGATGTGATCAGCATCTCAATGCCTGCAGCAGGATGGCAGGAAGGTGGGGTTCCACAGCACAGAGGCACAGATGCAAACCAACAGCTCTGCAGAGGGCTTGATTTACAGGCACTTTCCTCCTCCTTCCCTCCAACACCCAGTTGAAAAGATCTTTATTGATCTTTACTACACTGGGGACAGCTGGAGCCCTACAAAGTGGATGGTAGAAGTTTCAGGCAGGCCCACAGTGCTGGCTTTCACCCAGGCTGCCATCCTGGTGTCACGTCCCTACAGTGGTGTTCCCCCATCTCTCCTGGTGCCAATGTGATGGATGGAAGGAGCTGCACATGAGATCAGACTCTCCAAACACACCACACACATCAAACACACCTCACACAGCTCCTCCTTTCCAGCCAGAGACAGCAAAGCCCCTGCAGGTGCTGAGGAAATCTCACACCATCGGTTTTATACACAAGGGGTGGGGGTGGCAGCAGCAGAGGTACAAACAGGGCTTGAGGTCTTCAAAAACCAGACCTAGCCCACTGCTCAGCAGGCTTGGAGAAGTGCAAGGGAAATTCTGCAAAACCCACAAAAAGCAACAGGTGCCTGAATTCCACTGATGTCCAGACATCAAGAAGAGTCAATTGCTCCAAAGCACCAGAACTCTCAGTCTTTTCAGTAACTTGAGGAGCACACAGCAGCACCCCTGCCAGCATCACAATGAATTAATCGATGTGCAAGGTCAAGTTATCAGAAATACTTCTGGCAAAACCTAAGATTTCATATGGCATGTCTCAGGAGCATGCCAGTCTTCAGAAGTACAGCTCCCAACACAGACATCCCCATTTAAAGTCTTAACCACATTACTCACCCTCAGTGAGGATACAAAAAGGAGAGATTAAATCCAGCAACTTTCCATCCTGGCAGGGGCTGTAACACCATGGGGAAGCCTAAGCACCTTCTGCTCTGATAATTCTTCCCACATCTGGGATTAATCACATTGACTTCCTTCTTCCTCCTCTTACCTCCTCACCTGGAAGTTTCTTAACACTGAAACTATTAAGGATTAATATTTATAAGCAGCCAGTATTAATCCACCACATCCCCTCTCCATGTTGGAAGATGATCTGCCAAATGATTTGAGACAGAAGGATGAAAAGCAAACTACCAAATATGAGTGGCATCTCACAGGAGAGAACCTGCTTGGGACACAGGGAAGGATGAAAAGAAAGGTTTAAAAGTACTTCAGCCCACATACTCCCTCTCCCTTTCCCTGCCAGCCACTTATGGGATTGTCCCACATCCCTGGTGCACACATCCCAGAACATCATGTAAAAGCAGCAGCAGTTTCTGGCTGCATAGCCAATTAGATGCTTCCAAAGGTACAAAAAAAAAAAAAGAAAAAAAAAAAATGGAGTGCCAAGGCATGCACTCCCCCAGCATTCCTGAAGGTATGATGCTTGCTCCTGGTGTCCAGATGTTACTGCTCAGTCTCTGCTCCAATCCCACGAGGTCCAGTGCTGGGAGCCACAATCAAGTCTTCAGGCAGCAAAAAGAATGTAGGTTGCAGCTGACAACACCCAGAAAGGACATGCCATTGCCAACATTTACTTTGCCAAGTTAGATCATATCCTATTTGTAGAGTGGTTTCGTTTATGGGTTTGGTTTTCTGTTTGGGTTTTTTTGGGTTTTTTTTTTGCTTGTTTGGTTTTTCATTTGTTTGTTTGTTGGTTTTTTGGGGGGTTTTGGTTTTTTTTGTTTTGGGAGTTTTTTGTTTGTTGGTTGGTTGGTTGGTTTTTGTTGTTTTGTTTTGGGTTTTTTCAGGGTTTTTTTTGGTGGGGATGAAGGAATAATATAATAAAAATCTTCATCTGAAACAGCAGTTAGAAAAAAGGGTGCAGAGGTAAGGTTTTACACTGGGAAAAAACCATGGGTTGGATATCTGTATCCAAAATGAGCAGGGAGAAAAAAGAAGTCCTGAAATCCTGAGGCCAAGCATTACAATAAGAGACAGACTGCCCAAGACCAAGCAATTTTTAGTCCCATCAAGTCTGTGATTACAGTTTTCCTCATCTACCTCATGAGAGAGATGACCTCACTTCCCACTTGCGACCATCAAGTCACAGCTGTGACTCCAGCAATTAGGCTGAGCTGGGAAGTGACAAGGATGGTGACAAGGTGCAGTGTCACTGGGCTGTGCTCTTCAGCTGACCCAGCCGTCTGCCTCCCTCTGAGGGACAGGAGCCTCTGCTGGGCTTTGTGTGCAGCCTGCTGGCACCCACCAGCAGCATGTTGTCACGTATTTCCCCTTTTTCATATTTCTTTTACCCTTTCCAAAGTGTGGTTTCAAGATGAGGAACTGATGTGACCAAGATTTACCTTGGATTTAAAAAAAACAAAAACCAGAGGGTGGAGGCACCCAGAAAGGGTATGTGGAGGGAAAGGTCAGAGCATGGTTGGAGTGGTTTTGCTCACAAAAGCGAGAGAACATAACTTGGTGCTCACCACAGTTCCCATTCAAAACTCAACATCACCCACAAAGCTGCAGATAAACCTTCTTCTCTTCAAGCAAAGCTTTTGCTGAGGATTGCCACAAGCCCTGGCTGATGGCAATCCTGGGCCAGCCAAGAGCAGGACAGGCTTGCTTACAAAGCCAATCATATTTAGGACAACTGTTGTCATGTTCCCTCCTTGATAAATGTTTAGTTTCTTTGTGAATGGAAGGCCTGGGATTTTATCTGTGCCAGAGCGTTGCATGTGTTTTATATACAAACACACATGCTTTTAACTCCAGCACACTAATGTGTTTAAAGTATAAATTCCCTCCTGGAGAAAAGCACATCCCCACCTGGGTGGCACTGCTAATGTGGACCTCATGCTCCTCTTCCTGCTGACAAACAGCCCTGGCTGAGGGGAGACACATTCCCTTGATTCCCAAAGCAAGATTTGATTCACTGCAGGAAAAGTCACATCAATTTCAGTCTTATACCTTAACTCTCACCAGCTGAGCACAGAAATCCCTTGGACAGCATTTATCTTCTCTGAAAACCAAATCACTTTCCTTCTTTAAGATTTACCAAGTCCTATAATATAAAGCCAAGAAGCCAAGCAGTTCCTGTCCTCTGTACAAGCAGGATTCTGAGCAACCACCCTGGCAGGAAGCAAATGAAAGAGATCCAGTGCCTCTAATGACTAACCAACATTCATGGAAGGGGAACACTACAAACACAGTTCCCTAAGAATGATAATAAAACACCTAATGCTGCTCAACTCCTAATACACATTACATTCAAAGAGCCTGAGATAACACTACAGAAGCAAGGAGTTAGTTGGAACCATAAAGTGGTTCATAAAATGGTTGGAAGGGAACTTAAAGACCACCCAGCTCCAGCCCCTTGCCATGGGCAGGGACACCTTCCACCAGATCCTGGCTGCACCACAAATTGTGGCTTTTCATGGTTCTAAAAGTCTCCTCTTGCAGCCCAGCAGCATTTGAAAGGCTTCAGGGGCATTACTACACACAGCAACATGAAGCAGGGGTTGGTTTCAGATACTGAAAGTCTGATCAAGTACTGACCCACTGGAAAATTCTCAGCGAGAGATGGAAAGATCTGGTACTCTTCAAACACCTACATGCTCTGGCTGTGGCTTTGAAGCAAGCCACAACACTGCCTATTGTAAAGAGCACTGTTCCTGTGGAAACACTTGCTTAATATTGTCAGAGATGGAGTAAGAAGAAATGCTATAGGTGCACAGAATTTTGCAACTACTCATTTACTGGCTAAAATATATATATTCAAAAGAAAAATAATTCCTTTTCTTATTTTAGGCAGTGAAAAACATTATCAGGCACTGATGAAGCCTATTTTCATGCAGCTGAAGTAATTTTTCAAAAACCCCAAAACCAGCCACCCCAAATTTCATAGAATCATAGAATGGTTTGGGTTGGAAGGGACCTTAAAGATCATCTCTTTCCTATCCCCCTGCCACACACAGGGGTACTTTACCTAGACCATGTTGCTTCAAGCCCCATCCAACCCGGCCTTGAACACTCCCAGAGATCTGCAAATTTATCTGCAAAGGAAATTTCTTATGACCAGGACTATTAACATGAAGAGACAGTTTAGTCAACCTAGAAATAAACCACAAAACTTAGACTGAGAAAATGTTGACAAGCTTTTTTGAGGTCACAAAAATGTTTTCAAAGCAATCTTTCAGAAGCCAGGCACGGGGGCACCAAGGGCTGTTTAAAACCAGCAAGCTCAGTTACTCTTTTCTCACCTAATGTTCATGTTCAAAACAGGAACAGGCGCTTCAAAAATGTTACTAAAATAAGAAGTGCATTGCTTAAAAACAATGAGTACTGCATATGCATTGCTGAGGCAAGTCTCTTTGCACTAAGCTTATTTATATATAGAAATAACACCAGTGACCTTATATTAATCACAGACACAGCTTTCTCCATGACAATGAGAAATTACAAACTTGCAAGGGCACACCAGAAACCTTCTGAGATCATATCCACATAAGCCAAAACATGTGACAACTCGAATGATCTTTGCTCCTCCTTGAAGAAATCCACTCAGACCCTGCAATATTATTCTTGACAAAATCCACAATCTTGCAATTTTAAGATGAACCAAGTGATGATTTTAGATATAGCGTCAATCCTCCGTTCTAAGGTTTTTCTCAAATTCTGGAACTTTGAAGTTTTTAATTCTAAGAATTTTAACCCAGATCGTGGTAACCAGAAAGAACATAACCAGCCAAAGGAGTTTCTTCTTGCTACACACAGTGCCAAGGGAGAGCAGCAATGAATGTATGTCGTGTCCTCTCTGTGTCACAGCATGCAGGAGTTCCCAGGCAGCTCTGCACCACAGTGTGAACATCCTGCAGCAACTCTCACCTGAGAGAGAGAGAGAGCAGAGCAGCCACAGCTCCCAACAGCCCTTCAGAGGAGCACAGGTAACCACAGAGAAGGGCTTTGCGTCCAACAGTGCTCATGGGAAACTGCTGGGACAGCACAGGGTTCATTATGGTTCAAGCTGAAGGAGGGGAGATATTATATGTTAGGAAGAAATTCTTCCCTGTGAGGGTGTGAGGCACTGGCACAGGTTGTCCAGAGGAGCTGTGGCTGTCCCATCCCTGGGAGTGTTCAAGGCCAGGCTGGATGGGACTTGGAGCAACCTGGTCTGCTGGGAGGTGTCTGGCAGGGAGGTTGGATGACCTTCCAACCCAAACTGCTCAGTGATTCTGTGAACTGATAAATCACTAACCAAGTTCTTTGGTAGACACAAAATACAGGGAAAAGCCATCCTGGCGTCAAGCTTTGACCAAAAGCAGATTAACAGCCCCAGCCACCCCAAAATTCCACCCCCGCCTCTTCTTCCGGCCGTCACCACTCCTCTGCAGAGGCAGCACAATGGACTGCTGCTTTCACACAGCTCCAAAACCACAGCTAACAGCCCCCCACACTGACTCGCCTGGCATTTGACTGATGGTTTCTTCAGCAAGCTCAGCTGTGAAACGGGGTAGGCGAGCAGCAGAGACACCAGCAGGAAGCTCTCCACCTCTCCTGCTGCACAGCGACTGCCCATGGGGCAGAGGAGGGCAAAAACCTGCTGGGTGCCCTCCCAGATCTGCCCTGGACAAACTGCCAGAGCCCACAAGGCACAAGCCTGCTGAAAAAGTGCTCCATCACGTTTAAACACAAAACTCATCCCTAGTCTGGATGACCTTGCAAGTATTACATTAGCCCAGATGGAAAGGTTCATAGCAGCACATGAACCTGTCTTGTCTACAAGGGGCTGAAAAACAATCTGTGAGGATGTGCAGCATAGCCTGAATTTTTGGTGCTTTATTCCCCAAGCCTCCAGAATCCAGGAGCCTGCTCTTCATTTCAACTCTGTCACTCCAAGAGGATGACAAGCCCTAAGGATGTGGATTCAGTGAGTCTTGGCCTGCAGAGACAGCACCTTAACAGTAAACATGCTGGGGTTCCACTGTCCTTCAGGTAGAGCTGGAGATCTCAGCCCCAACCTGTGGGAATGCACCAAAAAAACTTTTATCTGCTCCTGTACCATTTCTTTTGCCTACATCATACTCTTTTTGTCCCTCAAAGGGAAAGAATAAACCCCCACTGTTCAGGCTAATTAGCACAGCTCTAGATATTGCTCCTTTCTTGGACATAAGAAAAACCAATTTGATGATCTAGGTTTTGAAAAACCATTCAGCAAGAGGAAAGTGGTATATGTTCCTTTCTAGAATCAAGGAAACAGGGAAAACCATCATCTTTATTGGCAGACAGGCTAGCTGTTACTAAGGCAAATTATTTGAGAATGTGGTCAAAATTAGTTACTGTCATTAAGTACTGATAGGGCTACTGTAACAGGGGAAAATTTCTGAGAGGAAGATGCTTATCCTAGCCCAGCTGGGTTTTTACCCAATTCTGCTCCACTCTAAGCTGAAAACAGCTTAGTTGCTTGTTGAGTAGCTACCAAATGACCACAGTTACATCTCATTACGATCAGGAAGACCAAATAAACCAGAATTTCTTCTTAGCTGCCACATCACGAGTCCATAACACAAAAAAGGGACAGAAACTTCTAAAAAAGGAAACTGATTGCAGGGTCACTACCAATAATTTCCAGTAAATCGCCCTCCCTCACAAGCCAGTCTTGTGCACAGTCCTTGGGGAGTACCCAAAGCTGGACTTTTACTGAGTAATCAGATAATGAAGTGGTAAGCGTGGGACTGTGCTGAAAACTGATTATCAGCAGCAATACTCCCACCAAGCCCTATTAGGAGATGGAGGCTCACCCTACACATTCAATCCACTGTAGCTTTTGCATTTAAGAGTGTTCCAATGAGTAGCTTAGACAAGAAATCCCACCATGCATTTGGACTGCATGGAATACTTTCCTCACACGGTTATATTTTCTTCCAGGCTCAGGAGTAAACTGCCTTAGAGAATAAAGTTTCATTGAATATATTAATGTGAAATACCTCGGTCTGTGAATGACCTAGATAATAAACTCACTGACGGAAGCCAATTCCTTCCTCTTCCTCAGAGCACCATGGGCACTCGCTGTGCCCAATAAATAATGTACAACCCAGGCATCATTATCAACTCTTGTTGCATGCAAGAAGGGGAAGGAAATGTGTCCAGCTCCTCTCCCAATTAGCCAGTGCAAAGCTGGCAGCACAGCTCCATCGAAGCCATGGGGAATCCACTGACGTAAACCTCTCAAGCAACAGCAGAAGCAAGCACCAGGCTCCTGTTCTCCTGAAATCTCACAGAAGACACAGGCAAACTTTTTAAAAATGAGTGAGAAAGGAAGAAGGCAACTTTTGCATGGATGTTATTAAAAATTGATGCCAGAAGGAAGTGAGGTACGGAGAGCTCCATGTGTGGGCCAGTTTAGGTGTGAGGGAAGGATAGCATTTAAAGCATGTAAAATTTAAAAGAATTGAAGGATATGAGATAGAAGAAAACATGCAGTAAATCAATCCCAAATTTCACTGCTTAGAACTCTATTTTTTCTGTGCTCTTCAGTCCCAGGGAAAAGGCCAACAAGCTATATGGCCTTGTTTACCAAGGAGATAAATGCAGGACAAAGAAGAAATTCAAACAGGATAAGCTGGTCTTTCATTAGTCATCCCTGATTTAGACAACCTTTGTAATTCTGAAGGAGCAAAGCCCAGAACTGAACTCATTTAGCATGGGATGAGCACACTGACCAGTCGAGGTGGAGAGAATCCCTCTAGGAACTAAGACATTGCCAAGCCAGCTCCAATGCTATCACAGACAGCACTGATTTGCAACTGTTTTGTCAGATAAAAGCACTCTGGAACACAGACATTCCATGCTGATTTTTACTGTCATAGTTAAACTGTCATCCTCTTTCCTATCCCGACTGTGGAGCCAGCCAGCTCCAGAGAACTGCCACAACCCTAAATGATCCTCTGACAGTGCACTTCTCTCTCTGACTCACACCCACAGCACTCAGCATCACCACAACTGGTCCTGCTTGAACCTACTACAGCATCTGTAAAACTGTGCATGATGGCAATGAGTTTTCTGTCCAAGAATGATAAAAGGACTCCCAAAGTAAGACCCCACTGCCATCATAGGAGGTTTAAGATACTAAAGCAAGTGGAGATGTGCATGAAGACTTTCATTTACAAGGGATGTCTTGCTTACATGACAGAGTAAAATTAAATTTACTCATGAGAAAAGAGGCGGAAGACCATGCTATGCTAAAATGCAGATTAATGATAAGAAATTAAAAGGAAAAAAAAAAAAACCAACAAAAAACCAAGCAAAGGCAAAACAGAAACCACAGCGCAGACCAGAGAGTGAGAGAGGGCTAGAAACCAAAGGTGCTGTAGGGGAGGTATGAGCTGCTTTTTCACACCAAAGGAGACCAGCTGGCAAGTCAAACTCCTGTCTCTGAGAATGACTGTCATAGAACACACAAGACAAAGGCAGGAAAAACACCTCAGTGTCAGATATGGAGCTACCACCTCAAACCTCTCCTCAGCCCCTGGCTGCACATCATCAGACAATCTTTCAGTGTGATTCTTGCTATTAGTTTAAAGTCCTGGGACAGCAAAGACACACAGCCTGTCACATCCTGTCCCTCGCCTCCATCTGAGAGATTACTGGGCTCTACTGATCTCTTAAGTGATTTCACACACCAAATGATTTTACCGATTTTTTTAAACCTACAGCAGACACGCAATATTCATACAGCAAATCACGCATTTAGAAATGTGTCTTGCATGGACGTATTTTCCTCCTCTCCTCCTTGTGACAGAAATATCTGTATTGCAGTAAAAAAATTTAAAAAAAAATAAGAAAGAAATTTCACTACAGGCTAAGTAGCATTCTCAAGTTGGTTAAAAAATAGATTATTTATTCCATCTCCCGTCTCACAAACTGAAGTCAGCTACCAAAGCTTCCCAACTTGTGTTTCTGCACCAATACTTCGTCTCCTGCCTGTTCCACAGAAAGGAGATCTCTCCTGGAAGGAGTCTGGAGAGCTGCCACGGTATCACTGATACAAATACAACCAACTCACTCATGAAACTCAATACTTACGAAACTGGGCAGGTGAACACCAACAAAATGTCTTTATGTAATGTCATCTAACAGATTCACACCTCCCTCCCTGCCTTCCTCCCCTGCCAACATTTTTTTGTACTGGCAAAGCTCCTGGGTAAGCACAGTCCCAGCAGCTGGGTTTTAGTGCAGTGTGAGCTGTGCTGACCTAAAGGACAGGTCCTCATCACATGATGGAGCACAGAAATTCCCATCCAGACCCAGGGAGGTCCAGCAGACAAGCAAAAAGCTTATCCCAGACATGACATCCCTAAGGCCCTGTGGCTTTGCAGCCCAGGATTGCCATCTTCCCCAGGCTGGGCTTCACTACTTTGCATTGTGGCACTCAGAGGAGTCAGCCCAGGGTGTGACACCCACCTGTCAGACAGGTGACATCCCCTGTCTCTGTCGCAGGGCTGCACCTCTCCATCAGGACAAGGATCACCAGTGGGCAAGAGAGCACGAGGCTTTCTGGAGATGCAGAGGGTCACACAAGGAAGACAAGAGCCTAAAAAAAGCCCTGGCAGTTGCCAGAACAACTTTTCTGCCTGCAAGCTGCCCCACACTGGAGCAGCCCCAGGAGAGAGCAGCGCGGGGAGCGAGGCCATCAGCCGGTCAGACTGCTCTGGCAGCCTGCGGGATAGATCTGGACATCGATTAGATGCCTCTGGTCTAGCACAACAGGGGCACAAAAGGTTTTGCAGGGGCACTGAAAAAGCAATTTTTTCCATCACCTTGGGCCCAGGACAGACACTGAATATCAAGAGCATGAGAGTTGCTGAGCCATGCTTGCTGCCACACGGCATCGCTAACGTGACAAAAGCTGGCTTACATCTCCTCATGGTGCTGGCTGCTAAATTAAAGCAGGATGGTTTCCTCAGCAGCTGACCTCCCTAAGTGATGAGAGCATCTCATGATATCAAAGCATAAAAAAAAAAATACCATTGGCACTGCAGAAATAGAGTTGTTTGTCTGGTTTACCCTAAGCGGCTTAGCAATGTTAATGAGACGCTTCAGGATGCACTTTGTTTGAGATACACATTTGTTATCTTTGATATCATTATTATAAATCAGGTCTTTCCCTCACAGCCAGCCAGGGATCTTGTACCAGCACCAGGGCATGGCTTGGGAGAGGAACAAGCACGTGGTGAGCTCCACCAGGACACGGCGCCAGGCTCGTTATCCAGGACTCCAGCCTGGTCACTGCATGGCCCCACAAATAGCACTGGGGTGGAGCAAGCAATCAGAGCAAAGATTGCTCATTGTCCCCAGAAGAAATTAAATTTGCAGTGTGGTCTGACATGTCTTAACTGCACGCCTAAATAGGATGAAATTTGGGAGGCAAGAAGGTGCGACGGCTGATCCAGAGTCCTCATAAAAGCTGCCAGGAACTCTATTTCACATGATAACTCTTCTGTTCATCTTTTTCTCCATGGTTACACAAAAGGTCCCCAGTCTCCTGGCTGTATTAGCAAAGCACAATAGCTAAAGCCTACAACATCAAAGGAGCTTTGATTGTGAAGAAAGGGTGGGAGTCTTATTCACTTCAGTAAGGGATATGTTTTTCATATTGAATTACCCTGTAAATCAGTAGACTTTCTAATGGCATTTCAATAGCTCAAATGGCCCCCTTGACGATCCATTCTGCAGAGTTTATTGCCTATAAGCTCAAAATGGCCAGAAACCAAATCATTACTCAGAAAATACTCCAAACAGAAAGCCTCTGACAGCCTGGGTGAAACGTGCTTTACTGAAAGACCTGAAAAAAAGCAAAATATAAACCACCAACAAGGATGAGGCAAGGCCTGCAGGGCACAGGGCTGGGGACAGAGCTTCCTGGGGTGCTGGGCTCACTCGTGCTGTGGTCACCCTGCTGTCCCCTCCTCCTCCTCACAGCCTCTCTGCAAAGAACAACCCCAGGGCTGCAGGTGCAGGTCTGGAAACACCCTCTCATGAGCTTCTAACGTGTCCAGCATTGCCAAAAGCAATGTGGGCACCAGCCCTTGGCTGCCTATTCTCCCTCCAGCCAGGGCTTTCAACTGATTCAGCAGCAACACCAGCAGCAGGAATGTAAAGGTACCTCTGGCATCAAAGTCAGCCCCCCACTCCAGCCAACCACACCAACAAGGGCTTGACAGAATCACAGAATGGTTTGGGTTAGAAGGGACCTTAAAGATCACCTCATTCCACACCCTCTGTCATGCACAGGGACACCTTCCACCAGACCAGGCTGCTCCCAGCCCCACCCAGCCTGCCCAGGATAAGGCAGCCACAGCTTCCCTGGGCAACCTGTGCCACCCTCGTTGAAAAACACTTCTTCCTTATATCCAATCTAAATCTCTCCTCTGTCAGTTAAAAGCCATAACCCTTTATCCTGTCTCACCAGGCCTTTGTCAAGAATCCCTCCCCAGCTCTATTTTAGCCCCTCTAGGTACTGGAAGGTGCTACAAGGCCCCCCCTTTGGCTTTCTCTTCTCCAAGCCAAAAAACCCCAACTCTCTCAGCCTATCCTCCTAGCAGAGGTGCTTCAGCCCTTTGAGCATCTTCATGGGCTCCTCTGGACTCACTCCAACACATCCATGTTCTTCTTTCATTGGGGACACCAGAGATGGGTGCAGCACTCCAGTTCATCATTCCAGTCACCTCGAGGTGACTGCCACTGCACTTGGTGGCAAGGTCACAGCAGCACCTGATTGCCTGGACTCTGTCCTGCCTTGTCCTGCACTCCCAGGATTCTGGCTCTGCCCCTGATGAGTTCATTACCATTTTCTCATGTGCAGGAAGGGATTAAGACAGATGAATGTACAGAATTCCCCTGCTCAGCCACAGATCCAGATAACTGCAGTGACTGCTAGCATCTTTGAAGGGGACAGGAACACTGTCACTCATTGCCCATATGGCTGCCCCATTACAACTCCAGAAAACCCTGAGAGCCAAACCCACATGTGGCTGCACTCAGAGAAGCACAGGAACTCCAGTCCCACACACCCCTACTGGAAACTGGCTCTTCTCATGCTTTGGTCAAATCCTCCCAGCCAAACACACTCCCAAGCAAAATGCCCATGTTCTCCAAGGATTCTCACAGTTGCCAGACAGGCCATTTATTGGGGAGGAGCAAGAAACAGGATTCCAAATAGCTCCACTTGTGATGCTGAAACAGGGCAGTAAGTGTGCAGCTCTTCGTGACAATCAGCTGTCTCATCTGCCTTGATCAGAACAACTGTTTTTAGCATCACACTCCCACAGACTATTAAATACCTGACAAACAGCAACAATTTTTCCCTTAGTTATCACAGCCTCTGTTTTAGGCTGCAGTACCCTGCACTCAGGTAGCTGTTGTGCACAGGACTGTTGGCATTTTGAGGTGTATGTTCCTAGGGCCAAAGGACAACTGTATGCTAAAGGAAAGAAAGAAAGAAAAGCTGAAATTCCTGTAGTTTTCTAACCAATCTGACCTTCTGCAGTGGGTGTTGCTCTCCACAAGTCCTATTCAACATAATACCTGTGTATCAGTAATAATTACAGAAATAACCTAAAGCTTCCCAAGAAAGAGAGAAGGAGCTTATTTTACTCAAGACTAATTAATATGCAGTGTGACCTTCTCACAAATCAGAGAACTGCACCATGTACAGCACTGTGATGTGCATGGAAATGAAAGTAAAATGGACTTCATCTCAGCCTGCTCCCACCCTGTGGAAAGAGACACCACTTATTCCACCTCCACAAGCTGTAGTCCATCACCACGGGTAGGCAGACATAAAATACTGCACCACAAAATCCTCTGTCAAGAGCTATAAAGTATTTTGGCTTCCTGAAGCAAGTTTTGCCCACCTGAAGAGCTCTGCAGCCAAGCAGGAGTCCAAAGAAGCAGCAACCATACCAAATTTGACCTGCAGCACCCTGGCCCTCTGCCACGGTCATGATGCTCTGGAGAGAAGTTGTCTTATCTTTTAACTCTCCAGCTAAACATTTAAGAAACACAATTGTATATAAACATGGGTAAAACACAATTGTTTCTGCTTTAAGAAACAAAAAAATCACAGGGAAGGATACAGTCAAAAGAACTCAAGTGAAGGAATGCATGAGAATTATTTGTGTTAATCTCTTCCTGCACACAAGCAAATGGTAACAAACTCCTCAGGAAGTTGCAACTGGCTCATTAATCTTATAGCCCATCTGCTATGTGATTTCCTTCAGTGTACTCTGATGAACTGCTACTTCAAGATCACGGTTTAAATTTCTACTACTTGTTAAAGTCTTAGAAATTATGACATCTCCACCCAGGGACTAACAACTTCTACAATTGTGATTAAGTAACTCCCTTGTAACAATGCCATTCAGTATCTGTAAAGAGTGTTTCCCCAAGGTTAAAAATTACTTCAGCTACTACATAAAAATCATACCAATGTATTGTGAACATCTCCCCTTTCAGCTACACTGAGTACTCAATCTGTTTCACTGACATATGACAGCTTTCCACACTGCACTCAGAGACAAAGAGGAGATAATACCTTTGAAAGGTGCACATGCCAAGTAAAAAGATCCTAGCACAGTCCAGTGCAAAATTAAATGCTTTAAGAGGCAAGTTTCAGCCCTGATGTACATCACAGCAAGCAGCTTCAAAAAGCAGCCAGCTCAGCTCCCTCCTGCCCTGCACCTGGTCATGCCTACCTGGGGAAAATGCTACCATTCAGGTTTGCACAATTTCACACCCACACAGGCAAATACCTCCCAGAGACAGAACAGAACGTGGCACCAGGGAGATGGCTCTCAGTTTTGACAGAGCTAAAGCACGCTGAAGGCAAGGTGGCATTTAATTGACAATGTTAGTGAAAACTGCTCTGCTGAAACCTGACAAGTAAATATAAGAAAGGGGAAACAGCAAGAAGGATCTTGAAGTTAATAAGCTCTTGCAAATTTGATCTGTGGAAAAGTAGACAAATGTGTTTAACAACTAATACGCAAATTAGAGGATATCCAGACCATGCTAATGTGTTTACTAGAGAGACTTCAGGAAACAACCAAAATGGTTAGAAGGAAAAGGGTCAGTTCTGAAGTCTCTGAAACGTGACTTTTAAAGCAAACCACAGACAGAGAACTCTGTCCCAGCACCGAGAGGGATGACTCAGGTGTATAAGCATTACAGATGAGACAGCTCATGTCCATACATTTACTCATCTGCATAAGTGTTTGGGGTCATAATTGCAGGGATGTACCTGCAAGTCATCTGGGAAGCACCAACTCTTACACACCAACTGCTCCTCCTCCCCTCTCGCTGAAACTTCCTACAATTCTCACAAGAAATGCTGGCCAATGTTACAACTAATCACTTTTTTTTTTTCAGCAGGAGAAAATCCGTGTTTATAAACAGAGCAGCATGAGCCTGAGAGCCGATGGCAAGGCTGTCACAGGTAATTCCTGACAGCTCCCTCTCAGGAGGAGAGCTCAGGGAGCAGAGGCAGCCAACTGCCCAGCCCTGTGTGCCTGTTATCAATCATTTGGAGCTCACCAAAATACTGGTTTCCTTGTCTCTGAGAAGTGAACATAAAAGTTCTATTTCAACTCAAAATGAAAAATTGTGCACAGCCAAGTAAGCAATAAACCGAGTTAAACTTTGAGGATCCATCAATTTTCCTCTCACTCAATTCACTCCTTACTTGCCTACCTGTGTTCTTCTTTTGGGGATGGAGAAAGGACAGAATTGAAGGATTTCAGAGTGGATGTGATGCAAATCATCTACATTTCCTTGTGGTGTTTTGCATTGTGCCAACAGTTCACGGACTTTGGGTTAGTACAAACCAGAATTTCCTATCCTTCTGATTACACAAACTCCCGTGACAGCCTTGCTGGATTTATCAAGACATATTAAATTATCAGGGCAAGATGCTGTTCCCTGTCATCATGTGATCCAGGCTGCACGCTATGCGAGATGCTAACAAAGCAAATCACAAGGGAGGGGAGAGAAAAAGGCAACAGAAGACAAACATTTGCTCATTCCCCACTAAATCCACCCCAGTTGTAATTTTTAGACATTGAAGGGAGAGCAGCAGCTCCTGGCCTTTGTCTTCATGCCCAGATATAACATCAGTTTGCATCAGTCTAGTTAAAAAAATTCACTGATTTCGCACCCCATTGCGCCTATCAGCTCACAGGTACAGGAGTTCATAAAACACATCTATCCTGCAAGGATTAGAAACTTTTCCCTCACTGAAGACCACATGAGTATTTCAGGCCACAGACTGAATCTGCCCTAAAAATCAGCACTACAGGATGGACTTAATGAAAGAAATGTACGTGCAGCCACACCAGAGGCAGCATTATGACAGATATTTTTGTAATGTAAATAAGGCCACCACCTTTGCAGCAGAGCAGTCCCATCCCACATGCAGCCAGCCCCAGTGTGACCAGGAATTCAGCCTCCTGAGAGGATGGGGCCTCTCTCAAGAGCAAACATCCCCAGCAATTCAAACATCAAGAAAACCCTCAAAACCACAGCGCTCTGTCCCAAGCGACCTCCTTTGCCTTGCCCATAGGGGTCTGTTCTGTATTTGAAATTGGTTTAGCACAAATCCCAGAAGCAGATTCTCTCCAGTGGCACAGGCAGCTGGGCAAGCATCCACCAGACAAAGCTTGTGAACTCAGCTCTGGTTGGGCTGTCAGGAGCAATAGCTCAGCTGAGCCACTGGAGACTGGCTGGGACCCTTCTGTCCAACACAAAAATCACATCAGGCACTGTCTGAGAAAGAACACCTTCAGTGCATGAACCCCAAGCCTACCCATAAGGTACCTAAGTCAAGCTCCCCAATATACCCCTATTAATCATTATTTATAATCACCCCAAAGGTGTAACATCACACCTCAGACAGAGACACTGGCTGAGAGCAGAAAGCCCCAGCATTCTCCCCAGTGATAGGATCGAGATGTCTCATCTGCTCTCTACACTGTCAGCTCTCCTTCCTCAACGTCTGGTTTTATTGTGGTGGTTATCTGACCACATATCCTGAACTTCTTAGCCTCAAAAAGTTTCTACCTATCATAGCCTCGAAAATTCTCAGCTCTTCTGCACCTTCTCCACTCAGAATAAATGTCTTTTTTAAACTAACTCTTACCAGAACACTACTGTCTGGATCAATGCAATCACTGCCTCATCCTTTACAAGACTGGAAGCAAAGGCACAACTTCAGAGCCTGTACTGTTCCTCTCACCATCGGCACTAAGCCATGGATGAGGTTCTCCTGGCTGAAAAGTGACATTTAAAAGTGACATTTACCCAGAAACAACCTAGAATTAGCTCTGAGCGAAACTGCATTGACCCAGGGCAGCGGTGTACATAACAGACACAAGACCAGTCCTGCCATTCTGCTAAGAAGTCAAAGAAATCCGCATACACACATCAAACTATTGTGCAAGCATGTGTAGAGCTGGGCAGAAATACATCCAACCCGGGTATCCAAGTCTCCAAGTACAGCTCTGCGTGCTGAGCAAAGGGAGGGAGGTGCACCTTTGTGTGGATTTGCTGGTGTCGTTTATGTATTACAGATCTTCCCTCTGCTCCTCGACAAAAGGAGAGACTTCACAGCCCTCCACTCCAGCGCCTTGAGCCCCAAGCTGCGACACCTGAGGCTCTTTGTCCTTAGGGTCGCTAAGGAGCAGCAGCCCGAGCACCCGCCAAGCGCAGGGGCACAAAGGGATGCGCGAAGGAGCACACCTGTGTACCTGCAGACACAGCGCTGCGTGTCTGCGGCACGGGCATGCAAGGACAAGCCCCGGCTCCCTTCATTCATCGCACGGCAGCTCGGCTCCGGCTCTCCTCGGGACGCTACTCACCCAGCCCTCGAAGGTGTCGCTGGGGGCGGCGGAGCGCAGCAGGTCCTGGAAGTGCAAGGTGCAGTTGGCCACGAAGTCATCGTAGCCGATGGGGGTGTCGTGGAAGACGGAGAGCTCGATCTGGTGGCCGTCGGTGACCGTGGCCGAGAACTCCTCGTTGTAGGTGGGCTTGTTGGTCTTCTGCTTGGTGCTGGTCTGCCCCACGCGCACCTGGTCCACGCTGACGGTGACATAGGGATCCAGGAGCTGGTAGCCCTTGCGGAAGAGCGAGTGCCGGAGGGACCAGCGGGTGGGCTGCAGCCCCACCGCCTCCCCGATGCGCACCTTCAGGTACCCGCTGAACTTCATGGCTCCGGACATGGCCGCGCCCCCGGGCCGCCCGGGAGCCGGGAGGAGAGCCAGAGCCCGCTCCCGCCGGGAGAGGCACCCAGCCTCTCCTGCCGGGCCGGCTCGGCCCCGCCGCGCCTCCTCAGGGGGCCGGGCGGCAGCACCGCGCCCGCCCCCGGCTCTGCCGGGCTCCGGAACCGCCGCGCCCCGCCCGCCTCCGCACCGCTGTGCTGTGCTGCGCTGTGCTGTACCGCCCGGCCCGGGCTGCTCCTGCCGCGGGGAGCGCCGCGATCCGACCGGGGACACCTGGGCGTGGGGCGGCGGCGGCGGGCGGGGAGGAGCCGCGAACCCGCGCCGGGAGGGCGGGGATGGGCGGGGAGCGGCGGATCTGCCCTGCCCGCCGTGCCCGAGGTGCGGCTCTGCCCGGCCCCGGGGAGCGCGGCGGGGACACAGCGCCGGGGGCGAGCTGCGAGGCAAACCCGAGGGGCTCCGGGACACACCCCCGAGGGGCTCCGGGACACACCCCCCAGGGGCTCCGAGACACCCCCGAGGAGCTCCGAGATATCAGGGCTGAGCCACACCCCGAGGGGCTCCGAGCCACACCCCCGAGGGGCTCCGAGATACTCAGGGGCTCCGAGCCACACCCCCGAGGAGCTCCGAGACACCTCCCGAGGGGCTCCGAGGTACACCCCAGCGGGGCTCCTAGCCCCTGTTCAGCCCCTCCCGGGAAGGGCTAAGGCTGCACCCGCTCGGACCTGCAGCCCCTCGGCCGGAGCAGCGACCCCGAGCAGCGCTGCCTCCGCCGCCCGCACCTCTGCTTGGCAGCCGCTGCCTCCCCGCATCGCTCAGCCGGGAGAACGTGCGCGGGGAACATCAGGATGCCATGGCTTTGCCATATTGTAACGACTCCGCCGTTCGGGGGTTAATTGCGGCTGATTAACGCGCCTGGCAGTCGGCGTGCCGGGTTGGTTTTGGGGTGGATTTCTTCGGGGGTTTGATCGCACTTAATAAAGTCGGAATTTAATTAGTTGTAATTGCTTTGCAGATTTCACTGCGAAGTGGTGTGAACTGGGTAGGGAACAATGAAATCCTGCTTTCCTGGTGGCACTGTTCAGCCGACATCATTTGAGTTAGGTTGTGCTCCTCAAGATGTGGTCTTTTGAGTGACCCCACCACAGCTGGATGGTGCCAAAGCTGGATGAGAGAGCTTGCAGACTTTTTTGGTGTGTTTCTTTCATTTTTTCTTTACTCTCCTAGACCACTCCTCTCACCACAGCTCTTCCATCCCTCACATTCCCTACCAGACTGCCTCTGTTTTTTCCCCACTCCCTTTCCTCCCCTGCTCCCTTCTCCACATTGTTTTCTTCTTCTAGAGCTCCAAGTTTTGCGGGAGCACCAAGCCAAGCCTCCTTCCAAGCGTCAGACAGAGCAGGTTGCCTCTGATTGCCTCCTCTGGTGAGAGCAGGTGGAACAGGTTCAGTAATGTGATCACTCCTCACATGGAGGCAACTGTTCTGCTGGAAAAACTTGTACACTCTTAAATCAGACTTCTGACAGGTCTCCTTTCAAGGCTTTTAAGTTCCTTGATCTGTCACTATGAGCTGGAGAAGATTTTTTTGAGCTTGGTTGGGACAATTCATCCTGAGGAGGAACACAGGTTTAGTCTGAGAAATTGCCAGCCCAGGTTCTGGAATTTTGTTTCCAGCACTGATTGACCACCTCCAGATCTTCTAACAGCAGATATGGCTAAGTAAACACAGAGTACTCTCTTCTCATAAAAGACTTCAAGATTTAGGATTTTTGTGTAGATGTTCCTTCTGAAATGCGTTTTAGCATTAGCTGTGATCATTCTGGGTAGTTCTATTTTCCCTGGTTTTCATTTTAATGCCATCTTGGATTCCAGTATCCCACAGCAGTGAGCTGGCCAGAAATAAATATTTCTTTTTATCAGCTGTGTATCTGCTACTGGTTTTGTGTCTGGATTCACCACTGTTCTTCTTTTGTGACACCATAAAATTAAAAAGCCCCTAATTTACCTTTGAAGAGCATCAGTATTTGTCATTTTGTACTTTGACCACTTTCTCCCTCCTAGTTATGAGCTGTCCCTTGGCGCCAGGGCAGAATCCATGCTGACCATCATGGGCAACCCAGAGTTTTTACATGACTTCACCAGGACTCACTCATTGCTGCAAAGTTTAAAGACAGCCTAAACTTCAAAGCACCCAGCATGAGTGCTCACAGGATGAGGCTGAAGGCCTTAGGAAGAGTGGAGCACTCACTGTCTAAATTCCCAGTCAACAAATACAGATCTTACTTGGCTTCAGAGGGCTCAGTGCAATAGCAGTGAAGAATGTTTGGAGGTGGGACACTGTAGTTAACAGATAAACATGAGTTACAATTGTCACAAACTGCCATAATACCGCCAAAATTTTTTCTTTACCTTTTCCTCAGTTTTCTGAGGGAGCAGGGAGGAAAGCCTTCCCAAGCAACTTGTTAGAAGTAATGGTTGGCTCATGTATTTACTGGCAGAAACAGGGAGAAGACCAAAATCTGCTGGTTAAAGACTCAGACAGTGCCATTTCCTCTGCTTAATCACACAAGGTGAAGTACTTTGCCATGCTGGAATTTCATCTATAATAGCAATAGGAATGAGGACTTAAAGAACTTCTTCTGTAAAGTGGTTCATTGGAATCTCATGTGATAATGTGATTCCTCTACCCAGACTTCAAAAAAAAAAAACCCAGCAAGTATTTTAAAACTCAATGAAAAAAGCAGGTGAGCCACAGTTTTAAGTATTTCTGGTGAGCAGCATTGCAAGCCAGTTCTTTGCTGGAAGAAAAAATCAATCCTGTGGACTCATATGATGTGAATCTAATTAATTTTGTTTATCCATTCAAACCAGTCTGGAACAGATCATCTCAAACAGCATCTGAACACACCCCTATTCTGAACTCCCAGCCAAAGCCCAAATGTCCTGTTCTCAAAGAGAACTGAGCAGTGACATGAAGTCAGAACATACCCTGCCTACTCTCCAGACATCCATGCAGTTGGAAAACATCCCCAGTTCAGTATTTTCTTCCAAGAATGAAAACATCCCTGCACACGATGACCTTGCAGGGCTGAATGCAGCAGCACCATCTGGTGATGGCTGCACTGATCCTCCATACACAGCTCTGGGTGCCAGTCAGGTCTGCAGGAGAGGATTCTCTTCCCTTCCTCTGCAGGACCTTGGAGACCAGGCTCCAGGCATGGCAGGGTGATTCACTCTGTGCCCTCGAGTGTTCAGGGAGGCTGAGCTCTTCCCAGTGCTTCCTGCCAAGCTGGAGGGTTCCCTGAGCAGTCAGCCCATGGCCCAGAGTTATTCAAGGAACCCACTGAGAAGAGTGAACAGATCTCCTGATGTGCCTGAGCAGCAGAGACATCTCTGGTGGGAGACATGCAGTGGCAACAAATAGAAAGCAAAGCAGATGAGGCTGTGCAGTCTGAATTAGGGGTAAATTACAGGATAAACAAGCCAGGTTACAAGCAATGTTACTAACCTAGGAGAAGATTTGAGTGTAATGGTGGAGAACCCTCTGGGAAAAAAAAAACCAGCTTAGAGCTCACCAGCAATCATAAAGATGAGTAGACTATTGGTAATTGTTCAAAGCAACTGACAGCAATGCCAAAACTGTCACTCAGGCACTGTATAAATGGCACACTCATACCATTTATTGTGTGCAAGCCTGCTGCTCCCTCCATCTCAAAAAAATGCAGTATAGAACTAGGAAAGGCACAGAAAAAGATGACACAGGTGATGAAAGGCACAAAACATAGTTGTGAAGGGTAAGAGACTGTCTGCCTTAATATTTCTAAGTCTGGGAAGGAATGAATGAAAAGGAAAATACGAGCAAGATCTGTACAATCATAAACCACATGGAGCTGTATGAATGGGAAAGGATTTTTCATTCTTTCCCAGCCAAGACCTAAAGGACACTTGCAATTGTTTTGAGGTCAGAGGTTTAAAACATACAGGAGCAAACTCCTTTTCACGGAATTACAGTTATAATTTGGAGTTCATTGCAAAAAATGGAGGCCAAAAATATGAATACTCTATACAGGACTAGGTATGAATGGAGGATAGACTTAACAGTGGCTACTGACCATGAGATAAAACCTGTCCCAGGAACTTCTTTAACCACAAATTGCTAGCTGAGAGGAATCAACAGGAAGGACATGGAACAGCATGGCTGAGGTATGATGAATCTAGGAGGGACCCTGTGAGCATATTATGTTCCTCTGGATTGTAAGTTCCATATCTAAGTAAAAAAACTGAGGAGTGACATCTCTTTAAACTGGCTCAGGCATCATTCCCTGCAGGTGGGGGAATGGTCAGAGATGGGAACAACTCTGAGTTTACTGCTGCATTCTTCCTTCAGGTCACAGTAACCTTAAGGATAAGTTTATGCAACCTCTCTCTGATGTTTTTGGGAATCTGTCTGAAAAGCTTGCAATTCAGCTCCACAAACAAAGCCAAAGAGCTTGGCCAAGTCCTGTTGTAATGTTATGATTTAAGCCGAGCCCCATCTCACACTGCAGCTATACACAAATAAGAGCCCATCCATTCACCCTGCAAAAACATCCATTTCTTTTTCCTACCAAAGTGTGCATTATTCCCTTTCCCAGTAATGTACAATTCTGTAATAATTTAGTATCATCCTCATTTGGCAAGTTAAGGGCAAAGGCTTTAATTGCTCCACTTCAAATTTCTACCAGATACTGGTTACATTCAGCAGTGAGTCTGTAAAGAGATGGGAAAACTTTGGCTTTCACAACTACCACTGCAAAAAATGCCAGTGACACTTTCTGTAAGTGAAACTATATACACTGTAAAAAATACAAAAATTAAAAGAACTATGGAGACAATTGAAGTGGGAACTAACTCTATTTTGTTCCTCTATTAATTTTAGTCTATTTATACTACTTCCCTTTTATAGTTCTTTCTGTAAGACTGCTTGTTAAAACTTTAAACAATGACAGCTGCTAAAGACCCAATATCCCATATGTGGAATCATTTGTGGTCTAGGGAAAAAAAAAAAAAGATCAAATTCCTCTCTAATGATAGTAATTACAGGATCAATCCAAAACTCACTGAAGTCAAAAGCCAAGCTGCCGCTTATTTAAGCTAAATAAGAATCAGCCCTGGTTTCTATGTTTGCTGTTGATCCTGATTTATTCCAGTGCAAAACAGAAAAATTTATTTTAGCCTAATATCAGCTTTTCCTAGTTGCCAGGCATACTTATTTTCCACTACTAAATTGTAGCTCACCTGATCCTTATTATTTTTTATTTTTTGGAAAACACCAGGTCATTTTATAAAGTGCTGGTATTATAAACTGCAGAATATAGGTTATAAGAGCACTAACTCCTACAAGCCAACCATTAATATAGCTAATGGTCTGTTTGTTGTATTAAACTGCCCTCATTTGTCTGGGTCCATTAACAAATGCAGTGGTCATTAACTGTTAACAGCAACTCAGTTATTAGATTTTATTACTTGTACAGGAAACACTGGAGAACAAACTCATTGTTCTGGTTTACTGGGTTTATTTCTTTCCCAGCAGTCTTGCTCTATTATTTATAATTTAGTTTCTCACTTATTCCCGAACATGACGGACACACTCAGAGACAGGTTTGAGGCATCCATGTGGACAGCCAGCTCACATGCCAGCTCCCCACCCCAGAGCCCAACAAACCTCTCCTCCAAACCAGAGAGCTCAGAGGCACCAGGCATCTGCAGTGCCCTCTGCTTTCCTGATTTTTCTGTATCTTTTTGTTGGGCAGCAGCTGCCACCCACATATGTAATAAATGGATTTAAGTCAGAGATACAGTAATGTGTACGTAGGAGGCTGGAAAATCTTCTGCTTCATTCATGGCTCTCTCTTTCTAATTCAACATTCAAGTTTAAAAATATCTTTCACTTCCTCTTCATGGGGACTGATGCATCAAGTAAGGGTGAATGCTTTCTGTCCTTCATGAACACTTAGTCCAGATAATTGTACAGCTCTCTTCTGGCCTTGTGGTTTACAAATAAGCTTGGAGCAACAATCTTTCAAATGCCTGCACAAGAGGAATATTGCCCAGTATTACCAAGATATGAAAGACTTTCCCTTCCACATTTCAAATGCTGAAGACCACAATCCGCTTTTCACTCTGCTTTCTTCACCTTTTTGCAGTTCAAAGCAAAGGACAAACAACACCAATGTCAAAATGCCATGAAGGACTGGCAGCAGCTTGTCATGGAAGTGGCTTTCATCAAGCAGTCTGAGCAGTTTTCTTCAAGCTGCAGTGGCATGGTACACAAATGAGGGAGGAGACACCCAGAAATGCCTTGTTAGTGTTCTTTGGGAGCAGGATCTTCCAGACTCCCATCAGTGCTAGACCCAACTGTTGTTGCAAGTCAACTATCAGCACTTCAGAGGTGGAGATACATGAAATGACTGTGCTTTACCCTCTGTGGGGTTGGGTACATTTAATGAGATTGAAATAACTCAATTCCTGAGCTGTTGGTTGGTTTCTACCACAGAGCAGTTATTAATGGTACTTTTAAGTTCTTCTCTCCTACACAGGCACACCTGGTTTAGGTGATCCAACCAGTTCACTAAGGGATTGGATTGGTCAGAGAGGGCCACAAGCAGCACAGGGTGTTGGTGGCACATGTGGTGCTTAACCCTCTGAAGAGGAGAGGTCACACTCCTCCAAATAAAGAGATTCACCATCTCTTTATCTGAATGCATTGCATTGGGGATGCCCCACCAATCCAGCTCCCATTTGGCTTCTGCAATGGGATCTGGTCATGGTTTGACTGCACACAAAGTGGTCAGAGGACAAGCATGGACCTCAAATTTGGTCAAATTACAGCAGCCCAGTGCTCTCTGCAAGCCCATTCAGATGCTTTGGCAGCCAGTGGATCCAATATTGAGAGGAAAAAGGTGGGAGGTTTTGATAAGAACTGGTTCAGGACTGCTGGTTTGTACAACCAACAATCAGGAAGTGCTTCTATCATCCCTGGGGCAGAGGTTAAAGCCTCTCGTGTGTGCCCATGCCTGTGCCTCACGTGGTGTGAGTGTGCATGGGGATGTTGTAGTGCTGGGGACTCAGAGATATGAGTCAGCTTATCTGCTCCTGCCTATAAATGAGGCACTGGGGATACAGCTTCCCTCCTATCAGCTCCTGATAACAACTTCCTTCCTACCCTCTTTCCCAAGCCAGCACGTGCTAACATGTTGTGCAACAGAACCAGTTGGACAAGAAATTCAGAAGTGCTTGAGAAGCCCAAGGATGTGCACATTATGCCTTTAAGCAGCAGAGGCTTGCTGGGAATGGCTCCAGACTGTCAGGCATGTGTGCATTCTCTTTACCTTTTGGAAATGGGGTAGAATAAAAGGGTATCTCTTCCTCTTTCAGCTTCTAGCCAGCTCAGAACATAAAAAATCCCGGGATTTTCCATGAGGAACATCAGGACTGTTCAGACACTGAAGGGACCCCAGAGTCTTTGCCCACATGGAGTGCTGCATCCAGCTCTGGAATCTGCAGCACAGGAAGGACATGGAGCTGTTGGATATAATCCAGAGGAGGCAATGAGGATGCTCAGAGGGCTGGAGCTCCTCTCCTGTGAGAAAAGGCTGAGAGAGTTGGGGGTGTGCAGCCTGGAGAAGAGAAGGCTCCAGGGAGACCTTTCAGAACTTTAAGGGGGCTTGTGAGAAAGATGGGGACAGACTTTTCAGTCGGCCCTGTTGCAATAAGACAAGGGTAAGGGTTTTAAACTAAAAGAGGGTTGATTTAGACTGGATATAAGGAAGATATTTTTTACAGCAGGGGTGGTTAAACATTGGCACAGAGAAGCTGTGGATGTCCCATCCCTGGAAATACTTAAGATCAGGTTGGATGGGGCTCTGAGCCCATCTAGCTAAAGATGTCCTTTCTTACTGCAGTGTTTATCTAATATTAATATTATTCCTTAAGAAGTAGGATGTTGTTCTTTTCTTCAATAATTTAACTTCTCATTTTTTTAAGTCCTCCAAAGACTGAACTATGACCTGAGCTAAAACAATAGCAGACATTGTTTAACAGTAAGTAGACTAAAGAGAAGAAAAAAATAAATGTATTAATGTTATGGGGCTATTATGACTACATGCTGCAGACTCATTATATTAGCTAATAATACTTAACTGAGTTGACTCCTTTAACACTGGCAAAGGATCAGCAAGCCCTCAGAGTTCTTTTTTCAGTCAAGACTGAGCCTGATCTGTTTCCTGCCACGTCTCGCATAAAATTTATTTTTCTCCCTAAAACGAAGTCCCATCTGCCAAGAACTGCATATTCTTTCTTCATCTCAAGTGCTGAACTCTGTTCCACTGATGTGCAGGTGTTGGTCAATGATTTCTATTTGTCTGTACATTTTCTAGTAACCCCAAGATCTGTCATCTTTAATACCTATAGTGCAGCTGGAAGTTGAAAAGGCAGCAGGAAAGGGTAAGAAATAATGGAGTTAGAAGTATTCTGATGACAGTACACTATAGAGAATATAATGATGATGAAGGATGTTTAAAGGGAGAAGGGAACTATTACCTGAACTGGATTATTAGAAGGAAAAAAACACATAGGAGGTATTGGGCATTATTAACCTTTGGATTCCATCTAAGGAATATCGATTTTCTTCAGTCCATCACAAAGAACTCTCCTCTTGGTTCAGAACCAAGCCCCAAAACAAACCCCAGCACAGGATTGCAGTGCTGTGGCAGGACTGCACTCAGGAGTATGCTGTGCAGGGGATGTATCTCTGTGTTTGTGCTTCAATCATCACTGAGAGGAAGAAAAAAGCTCTGTGTGCACTTTTACTGAGATCTTTAAAATCTCAATAAGGCACGAGGGCTCTGAGATATGAAGATGCCATCCAAGGACCCTTTGAGTCAGACTGTTAGATTCCTAATTACTTAACACCTCTGTTGGTGCACACCTATGGGTAAAAGTCACCTGCATGTCCCCATCCCCACTCCATCATTGTTCCCACTCTTCCCTTCTTTGGGATCAGTGTGGACTCAGCCAGAAAACACCAGACCAGGCTTGAGCACAGTCCTCTCTCACATACTGCTTTGAGAAATTCTGAGATGACTGTCAAGAATCAGAGAGACACAATGCTCAGGACCTCCCTGGCCATCCCATTTCTCTCCCAAATTCTGCACCCAGGCAGCAAACTACACACAGGGATGCTCTTGCTGAGCTGCAGCTTGCTCTGAAAAACGTGGGGAAATAAGAATAGCTCGAGATTGATTTAAAATTTCAAGACCTTGCTCCAGAAATCTGGGAACTTATAAAAGATTTAGAAACCAGAAGGTAAATCCATGCTGAACAGCAAAAAGCACTCCCACATACACAACACTGCATCAGACAGAAACTCCTAAGTACAGAACTCTGAAAATCAGGATTTCTTCTCTTGTCACAGACCTCTAGATGGAGCTGCCTCTTTTGTTTTCAAACCAAGCAGGAGCCACTGAAGTACTGCCATGAGGCAAGGCAACAGGAATATAAAGCTTAGGCATTTGCAGGGGGACAATGGAATGGGAGCATCATTTTGCATACATGTTGTGCTGTCATTAGATACTGTCAGCTTTTCCATAATTCTTGAAGAAACCAGCTGTGTGGCCAATGCCTTTGCTTAAAAAAGTCACTCCTTCCAATTGTTTGGGAGTGCAGAGACAATCAGATTCAGCTGGAAAGTGCTGAGATCTGAATGTAAAGAATATCCCTATGAAGAGGGGAAGACAGCAAAAATTTGGATAACAAAGAACTCCTTGTCCCCCCATAGGGTGGGGCTTCATTTTAGGAGGACCTACCCCATTCCATGGACAGTGGAAGCAATTTTCCCAGCAGGGCTGGCCAGACTGGAGAGAATTGACAGCCTGAGTGTGATGCTTAGCCTGGGTGATCCCACAAGCCTGCAGAACAAGCCTTGAGAGCACCACCATGGCCACACCTCCAATCCTGGGCTCAGTTTTGGGGTCCTCACAGCAAAAAAGACCTTGAGGGGCTGTAGGATGTGCAGAGAAGGGAAGGGAGCTGGGAAAGGGTCTGCAGCATGAGTCTGATGATGAGCAGCTGAGGGAGCTGGGGCAAGGCTCAGACTGGAGAAAAGAAGGGTCAGGGGGACCTTCCTGCTCTCTCCAACTCCCTGACAGGAGCATGGAGCCAGGTGGGAGTCAATCCCTTCTCCCAAGGAACAAGAGAGAAAACAAAAGGAAATGGCTTTACCAGAGGAAGTTTAGATTGGATATAAGGAACAATTTCTTCATTGAAAGGATGGTCTAACTGCCCTAAACAGGCTGGCAGGGGGAAGTGGAGAAATAATAATTACAGTCCCTGGAAGTGTTCAAAAAACCTTTAGATGTGGCACTTGGGGACATGGATTGGTGCTGGGCTTGGCAGTGCTGGGATAATGCTTGGATTTGATGAGCTAAGAGGTCTTTCCCAACCTAAGTGATTCTCTGCCAGCACTCTGCACTGGAGGAAACACCAAGTGTTGTGTCCCTCTTTGCACTGCACTATTCCCACCAGGCCTGAGAAACACAAACCCCTGATTTTGGGAGGATTAAAGGAGGACACATCTCCCTTTAAGTGTGACCCTTAAAACCACCTGCACCTTATCACCCTTGCACAGGGTGAGCAGCACAGGATGGATAGGATGCAGAGTCAGCATTTCATGTGCCCTAATTTCTCATTCTTCTTTAAAAAGCCCCTGGGGATACAGAACATCCCTGTGTTGCACTGCTGCTGGTGCCCATTCCTCTAGAGGGTACCCTCAGCCCACAGGGAGCTCTGCTGAGCACTGCTCCTAATGAAACCTGAAGGCCAGGCCCAGGAAAGTAAAAATAAAACTTTACAGAAAAGCATGCTGTAATTTTATGATGCGCTTTAATTTGATTCTGGTTAGTTAGAGCAGCCCCCTGGGCAGGCTGGGGCTGCACCAAGCAGCACAGGGCTGTGCTTTCAACTACCAGCTCCAGCCTCTTCCAAGGACATAAATGTTAAAGCCTCCTGTGCAATCAAAGCTGAAAATTACTCCGGGGTGTAAATGAAAAAAAGCCAGGAGACCCTCAGGAGCTCACGTTTAAAATACATATTTAATCTTATTAAATATATAAGAGCAAAAATGTTCAGATCTCTCATGTTATTTGCTTTTTAGTGGTGCCTTAGGGGAGTTAAATAAGCACAGGACTGCCCTGTGCTAGGAACTGTGTGAATACCTGGGAAGAAGCACACAGCTTGTCCCACAGAATTTGCCATCAAAACAGAGAATGCATAAGGGAAGAAGAAAAACAGACCAAAGAAGGAAAAGAGACTCGTGGCTTGAGACTACTCAGCAGATGGGACAGAGCCAAGAGGAGGACACAGGTCACCCAGAGTCCCTACCAGGGTCCCCCTCCTTGGCTCACACTGTCTCAGACACTCTGTGCTCGCTGTTTTCCCTGTGCTGTGGGTTTTTTCTCCTAGGATGCAGACATGGATGCACAGCTCTTCTGTAAGCCAGGTGTCCCCCAGTCCTGCTTCAGCCAGACTGAACCAGGTCACAGGAAACACTGAGCGTGAGTAAACATTAATCTAAACTGTGACCTGGCAAAAGGACACAAATATTTGGAAATGCCACCTATTTTCAGTTTTTCAAAGGAAAATACACCTAGCACTTCCAACTCTGCCTGTTCCAGTGCCTCTCATGTCCCTGCAGACTGGTGGCTAAATCTGCACCTGCCACATTCTAAGGGATGCTCAGAAGTGTTTAGTGAGCAGTTTGGCTCACATGCTAACAGCCAGCTTTCCATCCAGGTTAGGGAGATCATCCTGGAATTCATGCAACTCCATCAGAAGTGACAACACAGCAGCAAACTCCCTGTTGCACCATATTGGTGCAAGACCTGGTTTCTGCTTTCTGCTGAACTGGGGTCTTTCAACAGGCTCCATCCAATAAAAAATGGTGGTTTATAAAAATACTGCTGGAGTGTCACTGCTGTGATGGGATCAAGCTATGAAGGAAATGTTAGGATTTGTAACAGACTGAGGTCTCTCATGGCAAACATAGTAGAATCATTAACTAGAAGGGCAGAAGAGGACTGTTGAGCAAAATTGATTTTATTCATCATTGCAGGGAAACAAAGCCCTGTGATGGGAAAGGTGCTGGTTTGCACTCAGCTCCCAGAGGGAAAGCTGGCTCAGCCCAGGGTGGGATTTTGGTCAGCAGAGAAGGGTCAGCAGGCAAGGCATCCTCATGGGATGTGGCACACCAAGGTGCAAATCCAAAATTTGCAAAAGGACTCAAACTTCAGTCTTCAGCATCTCTAGGGGTTGTCCTAACCACGGGGCTGTTGGCTATTTTGGTACCAGCTCTCTTACGACGGAGTTTTGGAGTAAGACGAGAAAAGAAAAAAATCCCAAGTTAATAACAATGAGGGCTGAAAAATTATTGGTTTCCCCACACTAATTTACTTTACATGCCTAAAACCCTCCTTGACACCTAAAGAGCAAGTTGGATGGAAAGGATCTTTGTGAGCTGAATGCTACTGGACTTGATGTGAGAGCCAGGAAAACCTCTATGCAGGTACTTACATCCTTCCTTACTGCAGAAATTATTAAAATCCCTTTCACATTCCTGGGGAACTTCTCTCTCTGGGAAAGGGATAGAAGGGTCTATCCTGTGACATTAAATGTGACTGTTATAAAACTCGTCCAGATAAAGTTGGTGGTTAATGTTTCATTCAACCCTTTTGTGTCTTTTTTTTCTTTTATTACCATTATCATTATTTTGAGGGGGGACTAAGGGGCAGGGGAAATAAACCATGACAGATTTCTCACATAAAATTATATGATGTGGTTTTGACTGATAGGAACGTTTCTGGTCTGTGTGTCTATGCAGCCCTGCCTGTAAAACATTTCAGGAGCCTTGTGCACAAGATGTGCTCTGACATAGGTAGATTACACAGGAGCAAGCAGAGCAATGAATACACCCTCATGTGCTCCCCCAGCCCCCTGTGGGATGGCAGATATCAAAACCAGAACCTGAAATTCCCTTCTGGAGGCATTAAATACGTGCTTGGAGCTTTCTCCTGACTGATTTACAGAATGAGTAGCAGATGAAGAGCTGTCATTTCCCTGCTGACTGGGACAGTGGCTGCACCCTTGTGGCAATCAATGCTCTTTTAATGGAAAACACCATGTGTTTCCATTGGATTGCTTAGTCATATTTTGGCATTCTGTTTATGACAGAGAATTATTTGCTATCGAATCCTTAGTGGTCAATAGCTTCAACTTCATTCTAATTACCAAGGCAGCCAAGTCATATTTTTTCTCCATTTACAGAATTAGCAAGCCACGAGTGACTCGGCCAGTAAACAGTGCAGTTTGCTGACTAGTGTTTGTTTTATAACCTTTGGCATATCTTGATATGTACATAATAACAGTTCTTAACCCATAAATAATATTTTACAGAGGTCACACTATAGTTATTTAAGTTCAGGGGTTTATTTCCCAGAACACTAAGTAGCTGTGAATGAATTATGTTTAGTCTGATCTGCCACAGAAGGGTCATAAACTTACAAGTTGTAGCAAACCATGGAATATTACTCCTGTATGTCAGGCAAACTGTAAATGTAAAAGAATAATGCTTGATAAGGGGAAAGTCTTTTTATTTTGTTAAAGTAATATACGTTCCTAGGGAAAGACTGTAAAATTTTATGTTAACTTAAGTGACAAGTTGGGCAATCTCTCCACACACAGCTTGTGAATTCTGCTTGCTCTCTGGGACTCTCTCTGCACGTCTGAGAGGCTACAAAACCTACTCTGAGCAGGGAATCTTTTTCTTTCTTGGCTCCCTTAGGCTTTGAGTGTCCCAGAATCCACAGGAGGTGATGAGAGAAACTTTAGTGCCTTTGCACAGGGCTAATAAAAAAAGGGTCACTAAATGTTGCCAATAGTCTGTTCCACTGCAACAGCCACGGACAAGGAAAAAGCTGCTACCTCATTTCTTAGGTATGATGAACATCTCAGGGACTGGGAGGGAAGAAGACTAAGCTGATGATCATCAGGTGGGGACTTGGAAAACTTTGTTGGCTGCTCAAGGTCACCTGGTAAGAGAGGGAAGAGCAGAAAACAGAGGCAGGGAATTGCAAATGAAGAGACCAAAAGGATTGTAGGTTCTGGGAAAGGCACCACATGCAGGAAACAGGAGATGCTTTTGTCCTGAAGCATGCTGCTTTCAGGATCAGCTGAGATAAAGAAGTTATACAAGAGAGGGACAGAAAAGGCTCCCAGGTCCTGAAGACAAGACACAGGCAGTGAGAATGAGAAAGAGCCAGACCTGCAAGAGCTCTGCCTCAATCCCAAAGAGCACACAAACTGAGGAAAGCAGGGAAGTGCACCTGAGTCTGTGTGCTTTTGGGGTGGAGTATAGTAATGACTTCAAAGCAATAACTGAATTTAGAACCTGCTGCAAAACCCGAATTTCTTTGTGCTGCAAAATAGAGACCTGCATGGTCAGAGCCCTTGGAAAGGGCAGTTTTGGGCAAAGAGGAAGAAAACCACCTGTCCTGAGGCTGTTCAGCTGCTGTGCATGTAAGTCCTGTGTCAGGCAAGGGGTAAGAGGCTGTGCTGAGGGTCTGAGAAGGGCAGAGACCCCACTCAGCTCACCCATATGGACACACAATCCTGGCCCCAGCAGCACCTGGCACATCCCAGTCCAGGTCACTCTTTCCTTCCCAGGCCTGCCCTGAGCACAGCACTGTGCTGTCCCTCCTTTTTGCTACCAGACACACTGGAGAAACCTGGGAGCTCTAAAAATTCTGACAAGTTCCACAGGTGACCTTTAAGAGATGCTGTCCTGAGGCAGTGACACTTCCCAGACCACAAATAAATGTGAGCCAAGAGGATCAATAATGAAATCGGATCATTCTGGTTCTCCAGAATTTTCTTTGCTCCCACTGTCTGCAGGGAGCCTTGCTGTGGAATTCTGGCTGGCCTGGAGACTTCTGAGGAGGAGATAAATAAAAATGAAGCACAAAGTCACCAGCTGCATTTCTCAATTTGCACTCCCAGTGCTGGATGCTGAACCCAGGGTTAGCTGCTGTGAGAGGGCTGCAGCCTGGTGAGACAGACCTAGCTCACCACCCAGCAGAGCCCTCTGTCCTTTGCAAGTTGTGTTAATGTTCTGGCAGTCCTTCTATACAAAATCAGTCCTGCCTAAATGAATAGTTGGATTCTGGTGGGGGAGGTTTTTAAAGAAAAAATATGGCAGTGAATTGTTGAGTCCCCACTGAAAGCCAGCAGGAGATGCATGCCTAACTTGTCCATTTGCCTTGAAAAACTCCAAAGAATATTATTTTGAAATTCATTAACTGGAAAGAAAATAAAATTTGGGTGATTTTTCTTGACTTCTAAGAAGTTTAACAACAAATTATTTCTTCTGCATGTAACCTTTGAGAGAGCTCATAAAAACAAGCCTTTTAAACAAAATAAAATCACTCTTAAGTGTCCCCACCATACTGCAACTACTCCAGTTCCTAGGTGCTGACTTATTTATTCTGAAAATTCAATTCAAATTAATGGGAAAATAAAATAAATTGACTAACTATAACATCTCCTGTCCCCAGACAGGTTTGAGGAATTCTTGGGTTCCCTGGTCACCCAAACAAGTGATGTGTCACCAAGTTCTTGTCTGTGTTCTATGACCATTCATTTCTGAGATACCAGCATGAGGTCATGTCGTATTTTTAATTACCTGTATTTTAATTGAAGCATTTGAGATTGCAGCAAATAACATCACTGTTGCATAAAGCACAATAATTATGCAGCAGCTGGGCCCACAGGCAGCTTTGTGACCATCAGTTCCTTGCTGCCAACACTTACCTGTTAAAAACACAGCAACTCTGCATTCACAGGAAATTCCACTTTAAGCAGCATTTTTCCATGCCTGCAGTTTTTCATGAATGAAAAAACTAAACCAGCGCCACTGGAATTTCTAAGGGAAGTTTAATCAAGTAAACAAAATAAATTGGTTGGTTGCCTAGATAAGGGAATTGTCCTTTTGAAAATCCCAAGCCTGCAATTTTAGGTGCACCAAAATTTAAAAAAAAATAGACTTCTTCCATCACTAGGACTAAATACAATATATGATAATTCATTTAAGACTCTGTGTTTATCCTTCCTAGACATGAATCATTTCCTAGCACCACAAAGCATCACTCAAGTACCATTCTTTGCTCCCTATAATTTACAGTGTAGTCAGCCCTAACTAATCATCCTAATTATGTCTGGTACTAAGCACTGCAATTTTCTCCCCTCCTTCCCAAACACACACATGCAAGATTAGCAATACTTTGAACATATGATGTTTTCTTCACAGCTTCCAATACTGAAATTTCTAAATTACTCTGAAACCATTATTTGTTAATTACAATAGTGCCTTAAAGTCCCAAATGCCATTTGTCAACCAGAACATAGAGAGATGTAAAAGCCCTGTAGATGAAAGGCCCAGAGACACAATCGAGTTAGAGAAGTTTAAATCACCACAGGTCAGCAAAACTATTTACTGAGCTTGTGCATATTATTAACCTGTTGGAGTAAGGCATAAAATGCATTAACTCAAACCTCTCTTACTGAGATGTGAGTGTATTTTATCTTGCTTTCATTGCAAGTGAAGCAATGAAAGTGAAGAAGTGCTGCTGAGGATCTTGAGCTCTGCCAGAGTTCAACCAGCATTTGGACAACACTGTCAGGCACACGGTGGGATTTTGGGGTTGTCCTGTGCAGGACCAAGAGACGGACTCAGTGATCCTTATGAGTCCCTGCCAGCTCAGGATATTCTGTGATTATCTGTGGTGTTAAGGCAGTGTAAGTCACCAGGACACCTAAACCCCACGGCACCCATGTCACCCAGGTGCCATCATCCCTGCAGACCTTGGGTGGGTGGGGTAAAGCCAAACACATGTGCCTCCTGTTACCCTCTGCAAAAAAGGGCAGATGAACAGATAATTAACATGCATTGGCTTGTCTTGTGGTGCTTACAAAATGTGCTTTGCATTATGTTTTTGTAACAGTTGGCCAGCAAGCCTTGACCTGTGAGGGTTAGGATGAATACCTGCACAGCTGGAGCCTTCAGCAGCCAATGGCAGCCCTGCTCTCATCCTTTCCCCCTTTCATAAATGTAAATATTGGAGGTCTTGTTTAAACCTTCGCAACCTAAACATGTCATCACTATTAATAACATATGTTATAAGACACCACATGCTGGCAAAATAACCTGCGGTAAATGACACCAAAAATATTGAAAAGCTTAGCATAAAATTGAAACTCGTTAATGGTACACTGTGCAGTTTGGCATACAACTAGGGGCAGGAATTCCACACAATGGGACTGTGTGAGTGCTAACAGCAGGCTCCCACAAGATAAAATAAACTTGTTTTATGGACATGAGGAATTGATTTTTAATGAGATTCTGCTCGGCCGTAACATCATCCTGGGAGGGTGAGCTGGTTTTCTCCTTGCCCTGTGGTGCAAAATTATAGTTTGCAGGATAAAGACTCACTTAAATTAGGCCTATGGATTTGCACCTTCATCATATTAAGTGAAAAGTAGGTGTTATCCTGGCTCTGGTTGTTAAAATGCCTACAAAGAAGATCTCCTCTTCCCTGCATTACCTATCTGTACATCCTGGGGTCAGGGAGGTCAGCCTACAGGCAGAACACACTCCTCGAGTTCTTTCAGAAATAAACTATCTTGCGAGCTTATTTCCTGAGGACAGAAGATTAGTAATAAAAGAGATAAATCTGTCTCTTTAGAGAAGCTGAGTACAGGAATTTGAATTTATCTTTTCGTGTCCAGGTCTCAGCTGCCTGTTAAGAAAACATTAAAATATAAAGAGGTTGTCAAACTAGAGGTTTGGTGTCAAATCCCTGACACATTCAGTTACAGCAGTGAAGGACTGTCCCTCTGCTGTCTATTCACATTTTATCGTCTTTTTATTCATTCCATTAATTAAAACCAATACTAAATCTCCTCTTTGAACCCCACAAAGAAAATCAGAGTCACACAGCTGGGAAGTGCCTTGTAACTGGGCAGCACCTAGGGAAAAACAGAATACAAAAGCAAGAACAACTATCAAACCTCTTCAGCTTTAAACTCAAAACATTTTCTTTGCAAAGAAATCACATTTTTGCTTCCCAAATCGATGTCACTTGGCCCTGAACAAGCTGAGCTGCACTGGGTTGTTGCTTTTCTTTCCTCTCTGCTGTTGTGGTTTGCACTGTTTGTGTGCAATCATTGGCTTTTAATTGCCTTCTATTGCCTGTTTCATTTGTCAATAAATAGAAAGTGCAGACCTATCACCAAAGGCCTTACATCTGTTTCTCATACATCTTAGCCACCCATGGTGCCTGAAGCTAAAGCTGTCCCCTACTGCTAACCAGGCTACCAGTTTATTAGGGCTTTTTCCCTGCCCTTTTAAAAAGATGAAAGCCCCTAAAAGCTTTTTTCCGTGCAAGTGATGGTTGGAGTTAATGAAGTAAGCATCTGTTAGGTGAGAGAAGGTCACCCTGGGGTTGGGCACCTCCCCGTGGTGGGACTGGCATTCACCCAGCGATTAGTATGTGATGACAACACCTTAAAGATAATGAGTTGACAATGAGTTGAGAGCCTGTTAACCCCTTTAACACCTTATAGTTTATGATTATAATGAAACACTTTGGGACAAAGCAAAATAGATGTAGTTTTCCTTGAGTGGTTGGCCATTTTTTTGGTGTTTTGGCTTATCATTTTTGTGGCCTTCTGCCAAAGGAAGGAACAGCTGCCAGCAGTCCAGAGAATGATTCTTCATCTTCATCATCCTGGGGTGAAATGTTGCACCAGTTTTCTGTACACCTTCCTCCACTGGCTGTGAGCTGAAAGACTCTTTGGCCTGGGGTAGGAGCCATTGCTGGAGTAGACCCACGAGAACAGGTAGATGTGGGTTTTGTGAGAAATGTTCAGCATTTCTCACATGGCTGAAATGTCAAGCTGAATGGGTATTTTCAGGTGGTTTTTCACACTAATGTGGACATATCCCTGCAATGTTAATGGAAGCCACTGGGTTTGACTCACCTGAGTGCTGCAGATGGACTTTCCCCAGAAACAAGGATTACCTGGCAGAACAAGAGAGAAGCTTTTGTAAACTATGCTGTGAGAAAGGCAGGATCAGGACACAACTCCATGTGAGTGAGGCAACCAGGAAACAGCACTGATCCTGGCTGTTGGGAGACAACGAGGAGGAGCAGAAGGAAGCAAATGGAGAACAACTGGCAGCCTGTTGTGATTTATATACACTGGCATTTTCCATCTTCCTTCAGTCACTCAACGTGTTTAATCATGACATGGGAGCTCAGGCGAATTACCACTGGCAGTAGCTCAAGAAATTTGGCAATAGCACAGTAAAACAAATTTGTGCACAGCAATCAAGTAAAGCCTGTCTTGAGATTAAAAATAAAATTCCATTTCGTTTAAAGAGATACAGATCTTGCTTCCCTCTTCCTTTGCACTTTCTAGTTCAATGTGATGAAGAATTGTATGACATTAGTCATTTGGTGAGAAAATTGTATGACAACATGTCTCTGCACCATTTTTTTTTTTGACACAGACCCAGCGAAAAAGGACTGGTCTTGCTTTCATGAGGTTTAGCACAGGACTTCTATTGATTTCAGCAGGAACAGGCCTTATGTCTGGTAAGACCCCAAATATGTGGCTATCTAAGCTATTCTGTAAACTTTCTGCCATGTGTCCGTCATTAACAGTCGCCAGGGTCCTGGGATGCACAATAGATCCTCACAATTCTCATTTCTCCTGTGCCTCCCATTCCAGTCCTTTTAAAAAGCTTTAAAAACATCAGTAAATTAAGTTCCACTGTGGCAAACACTCCCTGGAGAGACTTTTATTCCCAGGTGACAGGCAAAGGCAAGGCTTGCAAAGGATCCCCACAGCAGTTACAGCCCAGACCTCCTGGCTCCCAACCTCGTGCTTTAATGCTAATTAAATACATCTAGATTAATGCAGAAAATGTAGGGTTTTGTTATGCTTCTTAGATTTAAAGGCAATATATGGATTCAGCACTGTATCAAATGTCCATAAAGTCAAAAATAAAGTATTTCCAGCAACTTCTAAGTCCCTCATTAAGTAGCTTGCACCACTGGGTAGTACCAAGCTTAAGGAAAACTTGCTATCATTTATCTTTATAGAACTCTAGGAGTAGAAATACTGTCCTCCTCCAAAAGTCAAGATTACTATCCAAAACTGATCCATCTGTCTGGTGTTATGACCATCAGTTCTTCTAGCAGTCAAAAGAACTCACATTAACTCCACCTCAAACACAGTTAAAAAAGGTAATTTGCTATTATAGGGAGATGGGTCATAAAATCAGAATTCCTGGAACACATAATGGATTGCTCTATTATTAAATGTGATTCAGGGTTAATTAATCAATCTGCTTCATGATACAGAAGAAAAATATTCTTAAAATTCCTAAAATGCCATGCAGAATCAGATTCTCTTTCCTCATGTGAATTGCTCCTGTATTGTCTTTAGATTAACTAGTCCTTCTTCCTGCAACCCTAAATGGAGGTTTAGTCACACTGTTAAGAACAGAATTATTTGTCTGACTATGAATTTAAAAAATACAGCTCACAATTAATGATGGACGTAAAATGACAGCTTTATGTGCTGAAACACCAGTACACCAGAGTATAAAAAGGCTCCACTGGTTTCACCAGAGCTACAGAAATTTAGGCCAGCTGAGGATCTGTCCTCATCTTTACAAAATCTTTCTACCCTGTTATTTCCTTTATCCATTTTTAAACGACTTCAGAACATTGCTCTGGGGAACACATCTAAAATGTATGTTTGTAGTGGGATTGTGCATCAAGCTGCACAATCCTGTGGAATTCAGCTCTTACCTGCCTTTCTTGTTATCTCATCAAAATGATGGAAACTCGTGCTGATTTCAGTACACCTGAGTCCAGAAAACACCCAACTTGGGCAGGTACATTGGAAACTGGAGCTGTGCAAAAGTCTTAAGAGTAGCTAGATGCGGGAAAAGTGGAATTATCAAATCAAGGAGCAGCACTCTGGTTTTGTACAATCCAGGATTTCTTGCAAAGATATTTACAGCACTGTTGCCACCGCCCTGCTCTGTTGTGGGCTGCTGCCTCCTCAGGGCAGGGGTCAGTCCAGCTCAACTTTCCAGCTGGGTTTGCATTATCCCAGCAAAATGGAAACAGCTGGTTTAGTTTTGTTGATCATAAAGTATTTCCTTAAGAATTTTCAAGCCGTATTGTAAGGTCTCTAGGCGTTTTCTGCTTTCAATGAGAACAATTTGTCAATATACAAGGATTTGTGTATTGGGTGTTCCATCCCACCACACAGTCTCACAAATAGGTGAAAACAAATCAGAGATGCTCTTTAGGATGGGTTTTGATGGAGCAACAGTATGTCTTACAATGAGGAATGAACAATATGAGCTGGACATTTTGACAGACATTGTCATTACAGCTGAGTTTCACAATGTTGTTCTACAGAGGTGTGGCCACAGCCAAAACACAAAGCCTTGCAGTGGCTAATCTCATGGGCAGCTCCTGTGACAACATTCTTACCAACCAGCAAAGATCTCCAGGCTGGAGAGAAGCAGGAGCAAGATGGACATGTCCATCCTGTTGTCCAGCCATGAAACCCACTGTTCACTGGTTGACTGCCTGCTCAGCAAAATGGACATTGAGCAAATCTCTTCCTCTGAAGACATTGCCAGCACTGAACCATTTGAAAAAGAAAAAATAAAAATTAAGATCTCTGGTGAGCAGCACTGCAGATGGAGAAACTTTCCATTGGTATAGAACTAAATAAATACTCCTCTCTCAGTGTCAGCAAAATGCCTCTGCCAGCACAGCCAAGAAAAAGAAGGAAAGCAGCGTGGTAGCCAGCAAACAGCCTTGTTTGGGGCTGCTTGAGACAGGAATGGAGCCTCAGATGTTGCCATTTTCCATACACTGGCCATCACAGAAAAATAAAAGTGACAGAAATAAACTTTGTGGGACTTCAAAAAGATGAACAAAAATTTCCAGACCCCCTCATGATTCTACAGTGTTAAAAGATTTGCTAGATCTACCAACAAACTTGCTGCCAAGCCCTTTTCCTGAAGCTGACAGAGATCTTACGTATAGGGTATGACCAGACCTAGATCCATGAAAATCAAGGAAGTGCTAAGACCACGTGAGTGCCTTTTCAGTAACAGAGACCAGGAAAATGGCAGCATAATTGTCATAGTTTACTTTGTCACCTTTATGTTTAGAGAAGTGTATAAAAGTTGTGAGCCTGCATCGTTGACTTTTGCCTTCAGAAAATGCTAAAGATTTAAGAAAGGTTCCTTCTAGAAGGGCAATCAAATGCCTCCAAAAATCACTTATGTTTATTTAGCAGCAGCCTATGTTTGTCATGCCTCCTGCCACAGAGTTTTTGCCCTGGTTTTGCCTTTTGCCCAGAGTCTGTGCCCTGTTTTTCAGGGTGACAATGTCACTGCAGCTGCACCATGTCTTCTTGGGAAACTGGGAGGTACAAAATTAATCTACCAGCCCTTTTGGGAATGGACAGATACTGATTTCATTTTCAGGAGGAGAAGACAATGGGATTTATCATGGAATTAGAAGGAGCAAAAAATATGGGAAAGGGGTGAGGAAACTTTAAAAAAGCAAATATGCAAGAAATGTTTATATTATTTTAATCCAATTTTAAATTTCTCTCAGAAGCTGGTGTAGATTAGTACCACTATTCATTAACAAAACTAGGGAACTTTATTCATCACTTGTCTGTGTTTCACCTGTTATGTACCTCCAAAAATATGACCTCTAAGCCTTGAGAACACAGAAGCTTGGAGCTCTGCAGAGATTATTTCTACTGTCTGGAGTCTCTTTGAGGCTTTGTGGAGGTTGAAGATGACAATAAAGTCAATTTTTGCAAAAGAGAATGGAGAAAAGGCACTTTAGGGAGAATGCCAGATAGAAGAGGACTGAGGCATGTCATGCCCAATCCATTCCTAAGGAAGATTAGGATAAGCAGGCATTGTGTGGTGAGACCCACATGTAGGAGCCACTTGTGTGTCCAGATGGAGAAACTGCCAGGGCCATGTGACACACAATGTTCAGGTTTTGTTAACATCTGTGTGGTCCAATTTTCTATTACTGTCAGCAAGTTATTTCGAGGAGTGCCAGGTTATTTTGTCCATAAACATTGTCCCCATCACACATTTCTAATTTTAACCCTATTTGTCTCCAGTTGATTTACATTTGGCCAGAAGCAAATTACCTATTGGAAGCATTTATTGAAAATTAATTAGGTGGCTAAAATACCTCCAGCAGATTCTGTTAACAGTGTCTGTTCCTTGTGGCTCTCCAGAATTCAGCATTTTCCAGTTAAAACACCTAGCAATTAAAAAAAAAAAATCATAAAATAAATGATATAATTAGTTCCAGAATGGAACTTGGACTCTTTGAAATCAGATGCTTTCTTCTAAGGCTGCAGTGCCATACAATAGCAAGGGGTTTATAGTGCCAGGGGATTTTTGATAGAGGAGAGAGTAAGCACTTACAATAACTAAGTCACTGCATGGAGCAAAGTGAAGGTGTCCTTGGAGCTTAAAATCAGCCAGGCACACAGGAGAGCTGTGCAAACACCAAACTGAGGACAGGAGAGAAGACAAGATGTATGAAGTGAGATTAGAAGGAAAAATACAGGATTAAATCAGAGGCAATCACAGCACCCAAGAACATGGAAAAACACACAGCATCTCTCTAAAGAAAAGCCAGGATGTTAACATGATTTACTGCAAATAGTTCCACAACATTAAAATGAGTTTTTATTTTCTGTGTGTGCTGCTTCAAAGAACAACTCTGTGGGCTCATAAAAATGCAGAGAACAAATAGGGGCCTCTAAGACCAATTTATATGCCATGCCCACTGTGCACTGAGACACATATAATCTGTAAAATGTCAGCTTCAAAGTTCCACAGAGATTGGTGTTAACCCTGACCCCCGACCTTGCCGACTCTAGCTGAGCCCTCATGCTCTCTTAACCAGCTGTTTTAGATAAATGTGCTCCATTTTTAAAGAGATTGTCTCAGAGTTTTACGTGAATAGTAGTAATATTATTAACTCTCGCTGAAAAAACCACCTTAACCGAGAGTCTTTACAGATGGGCCAATCAAAGTCTTGCCCCATGCAGAGAGTGGTGGGTTAATAAATATGTCATTGGACTGAAAATATTTAAACAACACCGGGAGAAAAGAGCAAGGCATACGACAAAAGGAAAGCATATTAGTACTGTTTCCTGTCAAAATACACAGAGGAAGCACTTTACTTTGACCATTTTCCTCATAAAGAGACACGGTAGGCCAAAGCAAACAAAGCTGAGGAATCTGGTTTATCCCACTGCTGGATATTGAGGACTATCAACTTAAATGAAGTAAGGTTGAGTGACCAAAGCCAGGTTCTCCTTGACAAGACTGTTAATTGAACATATCAGCAAAGGTAGCACACTAACTGTGGCCCTGTCTATCAATGCTTCCATTTCATAAGGCCTCGTTTATGGTTTTATTATTTACTTTATGTATCACTCCAAAGGCAGGTGGGGGATTAGTCCCTCATGGTCTGTCGGAAGTCCAAAAGCATGGGGTAGCCTGCTGGTTTGGCAAACCCTGGACAAAGCCTAAATCATCCTCTTGGAAGGGAGATGTCAAAGTTCAAGGGCACACAGTGTATTTCAGACAACAAAGAAGCAGCTGGTGTCCACTCATAATAAATAAAAATAAGCTGGGGTCAGAATTACAAGTCAACTGACTCCCCATCCACTGAACATGAGCCAAAGATAACTGGAGGCACAGGGAGAGCTCAGAATGATTTTGTGAGCTTTTGACTCAGACCCACTGGGAATCCAGACCTGCTTTTCATGTCGATGGGGTGAGAATATATCCACAGAGTTCCATGGGACTTGTTCTTCAGCACTGCATTCAGAACCACTCACCCTGCACTTTTAGCAAGTAATATGTTCAAAAACTTTTGGAATAGATAAAGGAATAAAAGTAACTCCTTAGAAGCCACAACAAACTCAAAAATACAGCATGTGGGTTAAAAAATTAGGAGATTCAGAATTGTTGCTGTTCTTTAAAAAATAAAGTATTTCAATCCAAGCTATTGTTTAAAATACTGCAGCCAAATTGTTTTCACACTATTTACTTTCAGGGACCACAGTACAAACCAATTTTATCACTGTGCTTCTAAACCCTCATTACAGTCTTTCTGGGTTAGCAGAAAACCATAATGTTGAGAAATCAAATACACGACTGTCAGAACATGAAAAGTTAGATCTGAAAGCTCACTCAGCTTTGGCTCTTCCCTCCAGCACCTCCTGACTTGTGGCAGAAAATCCCCTTATCATTCCCAGTTGTTTGGTTGTCACTGTAATACAAATAAGAATTTTACTCCCATTCACAGTACCCTGCCTGCAAAACTGACTCAGTTTTAAGCATCAAAGTGAAACCAACAAGAAAGGGGAGTAAAAGAATAATCCACAATCTTCCAAGATTTAGCATATTTAAACATTTGCTTTCTCAGCTGGCTTGACCTTAAAGTTTGAAATTTTCCAAATTCTTTGACAATGTCAATAAATTAGGTTTGAAAGTTATTCTCCACATTATTGGATTCATGTTTTCTAAACAGAGCATAACCTCCCACTAACACATGCACTGCTGGGAGAAGTTGACAGGGACACAACAAACTGAAAGGGAGAGAAACAAACAGTAGCTTCAGTAGATGTAATAAATACAAACAAAAATACAAATAAACAATAAATATAATTAACACAGAGCTATAATTATTTAAGGTGTATTATTGCATTTATAGAATATATAATATATAATTTAATATTTAATATTTAATGTAATATAAAAATCTAAAATACTTTCCAACAGAAGAAACATTCAAAAATATGAGGGCAGAACATACAGGAATCTTTTCCATAGGAGTGATCTGTGGCTGCTTTGCTTTTGTCAGCCTTCTTTAAAACATACGCAGGCTCCCTAGAAAATATGTTTGGTTTTGAAATGAAATCTGCTTAAATGGCAGGGTTGAGAAAATGAGTTTAAATTACAGGCAAAACAAGTTTGTGAGGGTAAACATTTTGTTTTCTAAATACCCAAAATACATTAATAGTTTTGAGTTCTGTGGACTTTGGGAGGTTTGCCTTTCCCCACACGACAAATTCCCTTCCTGTTCCCATTCGTGTCCTCAGAAATTCTGTTGGCTAAGAGGGAAGGAAAAAAGCCCATGAACACATGGACAACTAAATAAGAAACATGTTTCTCAATGCTTGTTTATGGTAAAAACCCAGTTATGTGTCCTCAGGATATCTGAAGGATATGACAAAGCCCTTAGGAAGTAGTAGATTGTCTTGATTTCAGTTACAGCTCTTTCAAGGAGAACGAAGCTCTTCATCCCTTTAAGCTGATCCATTTTTTTTAACTAAATGTCAATTCTATGAGAAGCATGAACCCAACTCTGCCTCTCAGTGGGATGGTATGAGCTGTATGTGGAAATCCAACAGCAAGCCCATCATGGAGCAGCAGTGACCCTCTTTGGCACCCCTCTGATTTGTAAATCTGACCTTACATTTCTTTCTGCACCACCTCTGTACTTTCCACATCCAACACAGAATTTTGTCCTCCCCCTCTCCCCTGCTCAGCACAACTCCCTTGGTGGTAGCACTGCCACGTGCTGGTTTTTAAAATTCTCTGGGGGAAAAAAGCATCTCTTGCTCACCCTTAATCTGGTCACAGCTGCTTTTGTGTTAACAGAGACATCACAGCCCTCTGGCAAAGGATCTGGGCTCATATTTGGTAAACTTGAGCTCACATCCTTTTCTTTACCAAGGACCTTCTTTATGCTCTTGAGAGAACCACAGAAGGCTTAATCCTAAAGCATCTTTTGGTGCTCAGCCCACAAACACAGACTTGCAGCACCCTGCAGTGCCAGTGGAGCTGCACCTCGAGACTTCCACCCTCACAGCCTCTTCTCCCAGGACATCACTCCAACCCTGGGCACATGATCAGCTTCTTCAACTGCTCAGCCATGAGGAAACATTTACCAGAGTCCACACAGCATGAAAAACTGTGAAGAGAGATGTGTACAAAGGTGTTGCTGTTATATCCAGAATAGAGGAGGAGGCAGCTTTCCCCACACATGTGCTAAGCTTTTAACATTTTTTCCTGCCTGATTCAAGCCTCTCACCTTCCTAGAGATTTTCCTAATTCCTCCACTACAGGATATTCAGGGGTAGGAAATTTTCAGTCTCTCCTGTTTGTACAAAATAATTAAATGCTTATTAAAACAACTGCTAACCACCTAGCTAGAATAATTCACCCTCCGACCCTTCATGCATCCAAGTGTTTAGAAAAATTAATCCTTGGAACACTGCAGAGCTGCAGTTTTCAACAGTTTTCAATTTACAAGCTGCCTATTTTATCTTTTTTTTTTCCCTCATAGAAGTATGTATCCTTGTATAGGGAATTTAAACCTACTGACAATAGGCTTGCTCCTGTTAGCTGTTTTTCATGGACCTCTTGGAGTATTCTACAGACTCCCAGAGGTACACAGGCTGAAAAATAGTGTTGCAAAGGGGAAAAAAAAATCACAGGTTTAATGCCATTGGCTCATTCTCCTGAGGCCTTAAGTCTGCTGCCTTCCTAATGCATGTTCTGCAGACCTTGCCTCTGAGGAGATGGAATCTGAGACACCACCTAGATGTTCACCTGCCAAGGGAGGAAAACCCTTTCCCTCCCCAGTGAGACCCAAATACTGGCACAGGAGGTCACTAAAACCAAGTGTTTGCTGCTGTGGTGATGTGGGTTTGAAAAAGACAGATGTGTGTGAAGCAATATCCTCCCTTCCATGAGATCCCACTGAACTACAAGAAAGTCATGTGGGAACATGACTTCAGTTTTGAGCTGCAAAAGACATGGTTTGCTCCCCTTTGCCCTCCCTGCAGACAAAAAGGAAGGGAAGGAGACTTGTCCCTACCTGATGTTGATGGAAAGCACATTTTAGCTGATCTGGAGGCGTTTCTGAGCTACAGCTAATGGTAATAATGTCACAGCTACAGCAACTGACTTTTAGAATCACCCTAAGATACTCATAACAAGTAGAGCTAATCCTGAATCTGGTGAAAGAAATGCAATCCTGAAATCAACAAAGTTGCAGACTTTCAGACATCTTATTTCTCCAAGGACTTGGAATGGATTTTTCACTTGGAGGTCTGTTTTGTAATAATTTAAAGTTTCCTTTAATCACTGGAGAGAATGAAGATGAGCTACATCACTTCCAGGTCTAGTTCATCTGAATTACCTCAGATGTCTTGAATGAGATAATTCACAAACTCCATCTGCCTCTCCCTCCATGGACTGTAAAGAGATGCAGAATATTATCATTTGCTAATGCTAATATGCTTCCACCTGGACCTGTTTCACTGGTGCTTGTTTAAACTTTCTGGTGAAATAGCAAAAAATGCTGTGTCTTCAGCAAAGAAAACTTCCATTTCTGTGATCAACTTTTCAGACACATTTTCATTTTCCCCACACACAACTCAACCGAGGTCCTTTAGGTCATGATGAATAGCTGGGCTGTTTCCTGTGATGGGCTGTGGCAGTTTTGGCAACCAGGAGAGAAAAATTCAGCTACTACTTATCTGGAGCTGGAAGGAACTCCTTTATTCTGGGCTTGCATGAGAAGGGGATTAGGAGGAAAATGCTGAGGAACTTGAAGCCAGATGGCTGGAGAGCAGAGACTGAGCTTATGCAAAATGAAAGCCTCCTGGAAGCAAGCAGGGAGCTGAAGCAGCTCAAGAGTGCAGTGACTGGGGTATGATCAAACAAAATCCTGCTTCAAATCAATTACCTAAGTACTTTGCCTCAGTCAAAAAATATATGTATTTTTATCAATTCCAGTGTGTTTCTGCAGCACGGAGACTACAGAAGAGTAACTAAGACCTTAATGATTTTTTTTCAGTGAAAGGAAAAAGCAGGACTATGAGGAATAAAGTAGATAATGGTGGACATTGCCCTGCTGTGTTCTTCTATTTATGGCAGAGCAGGTGTCAGATGAACACCAACCAAAACACTGTTGGCTTTCCTGATTTCCAGCTCCAGAATAATGCCTGTGCAAGGGGAAATATGTGTGCTCAGAGTTTGTAATTTTTGTTCTACCCAAAGTAAAAATTCTTCCCAAAATAATATTTTGCACATAAGTTCTTTCTTAGCTACCTCCCATGGCATCATGCAGAGTTAGGAGCAGGAATGCAGTGTGCTGATGGCCATAACATGAATATAATATGAAGTGGAAGCAACCAAATCTTTGGGGGAGAGATCTTATCTTCCCCTTCCAGGTTGTGCAGCTTCAACAATGGTAAGAACAAGGACAATACCAGACAGCAAGAGGGATAGTGAACAAGAAATAAGGGGAGAGATTGAAGATCTTCCTGACCATTCAAGATGCAAGTCCTGAAACTCTGCATAGTTCCAGAAACAGGACATCCAAACCAGAATCAGTCTGCCTTTGTTGCCAAGTGTGGCTCTGAAAAACAATCACATGGAACAGAAATGAAGATTACCAGTCGACCAGAACAGAAGCAGCAAGCAAGGCTCTTCCATGTACAAAATACATCTGAAAATCAAGAATTTTCCAGCACTTAGAAGACAAGTCTCAAAAGCTCAATTTCAACAACAACCTGGGTTTTTTCAGCATCCAAAGGCCAGGCAGCAAATCATTTACAGATTTTTTTAGGCCATAAGGAACCATTCTGGTAACCAAATTAGATCTCCTCCATTACACAAGCACAGAACTTTTCCCTGACACTCCCATATCCAGAACATGTGATCCACCTAGATCTCTGATGGAATTTCAGTTATGCTATTACGTCATTTTAAAAAGGGAGAAGGGCACAAAAGTCTAATGAAAAGCTACTTGGACACACAGTAAAGCTGCTGAGTGTTCATAGAAACCCTACCTGCTCCATGGAACTTCATCCAATACTAACTCTGAGACTCCAGCTGATGGGGTTTAAGCATCCTTAGGCAATGCTTTTGGTGTGAGTTATATCCTCAGGGCTATTGTATCCTTGCCGTGATTTCCCCACTGCTATTTTTACATGCTAATTTGAATTTTTTGTTAAAATTCTCATGCCTATATTTGAGACCTATATTCGGGAGTTTGATGAAGTTGCAAAACCTCTTTGCTCTGTCTGCTCCATTTGTTACTCTTGCAAAAAGGGATATCTCTCTGTGTAAGTCAGAATCGCTGGAAAAACAAGTCTTCATGTTTTGACCATTGGTTTTTTATTTATTCTTCCTCTGCTAGGTATCAAACCCATCTTTTTTAATTTAATAGATAATCTTAGGTTTATTTTCTTAAGAAAGCAGAGTTCTGCTCTCACGGTGTCTGTGGCTGTAGTTCAGTGTGCATTTAAAGCAGGTGCTGCCAATGTAAAGAGAAAATACTTGCATCCCTCACCTCCCTCCTGCCTCTGCAGGAAGGATTTGCACAGCCCTGCAGCAAAGCAGAGGAGGGAATGGTGCTGGCTGGAAAAAAGATAAGCCATGAAGTCTTATTAACCCTAGCAGCCAAACCCAATCCTTCACACATTTTTAGATGTGATCAGTTCACCACACAGCTGTGTAATTACCTGTGCCACCATCCCCCAGAGCAGCAATGCTCCTGCAGGGAGCACAGAGGGTGAGGAGAGTTGGGTTTTCCAGGGGATGTCTTACAGAGCCACCAAATCACTCCATGTGTGCACATGTGTTCATCAGGATTTGCTGCTCTCTCCCTGAGTAGCTCTTAAATCTGTCTGGCTATCTCCACCCGACCTCACAGCAGGGCTGAGGACTCAAACACACCAAATTTCTGCTTCTCACATTAGCCATCAGGAAAGGGGAGAGATCCAAGTCAGAGACTCCTCAGGGGAGGAGAAGCAGGGTGTGAGCTCAGCTTTTATCAGTCATCAGAGAACCCCCAGCGCAGCCACCTTCAGAGACACTGCTGTTATTGGCCACCAAAGCATCCACACTGCAGGGGCTTGGGAAGCCTGGATTCCCAAGTTTCAGTGCTCATGGAGGGACTTGTTAGGTTTAGCAGCTTTTATTCAGCTGGTTTGGGTCTCCAAAGAATCTGCAGTGATGACTGTACAGGAACAACATGCTCTGGTGCTGGCAAGTAATTGGAAGGAAAAGAACCAGAACAGCCATTAAAACAGTAAAGGTAAAATTTTCATCCAGAGCATCTAAAAAAAACCCCCAAAACAACAAAAACAAAAATTCAAACTTTAACTCAATTTCAGCATGTAGGAGTAGAAACACTTCCCAATCTGCCACACACATCACACACATCCTGTCTCCCCATCTCAGTTTGGTCCTAGGGGTCTTGGAAAAATGTTAATCCCCTTTTGAGTGTTAGGCTGAGTTTCAGCACTGTGTAACTTTTAAAATTCATAACAAGTTGTCCTAGACCCCGACAACCCTTTTGCAGGGAGCTTCTCACCCCAAATAAAACTAGTGGCAAGAGTTTCAACCCTTCACAACCACTCTGTGCATCAGTGGGAGCAAAGGAAACACTCTTTGAGGAGGGCTGGAGCTCACACACAAATTTCACCTGCACACTGTGAGTTTGACGCAAGAAAATAGGAAAGTCATTCCCCAAAAATGGGAGAACACTTACTTTTTAGCGTTACTACTGCAAGCCATAGTTAAGTTCAGCCCAATTTTCTCAAGACCTGCCCTACTTTGTCCTGCAGAGGTCGGTCTTGCCTGCAAACAGCAGGTCTGCTCCTCCTAAAACACTTCTGGGATTCGGAGAATTAGAATTTGGGAAGATTTCATCCCCTCCTGAAAAAAACCGATTTGTTGAAGTTTCTCTCTAAAACAGAGATATGGGGTTTTTAACAAGAATTTATGTTCCAAAAAAATAAAAGTGATGATGATCCTCCCAAGTCATATCATCTATCCAAAGAAATGTAAAAAGCAAGGGATTTATCTTGTTAAAAAAAAAATTCTGGTAACTGGAGAATAAGCTAGTTTCGGTATAAATATGCTGAATCAAGGCTTTTTGTTGCATTTTTCAGCCCAACATTTGCACTTGCACTAACCAAGGACATAAAATATGATGTATAGCAAGCCACAGATGCAATCAGCTTTTCTTCCCTTGTAACACACATTGTCCACGTTGGGATGCAGCCTTGCTCCTGCAGCAGAACCAGAACACAGTCTCCATGCTTTAAATCCCCCTGAAACTCCACAATCCTCAAATGTGTGACTGCAGGAATCTTTTCCTGACGTTGCACCCTCAGATACATTGTTTAAAATGGGCTGTCATCCTTCAGGAGGAGGAAGAAAAATCCCAGTTCCAAAGCAATGGAGCATTGTGGTTTTGCTTATCTGCCCAAACAAGATTTGACATATCAAGTGCTAAAAGCCCCTTGCCTCTGCACTGTGAGGGAGGTTCTTATCTCCTCTGTGCCACTGAAACACGAGCTGGGGAGCAGCTCTCTGCTGAGCTGGTTTTGAAGGCTTTCACCAACATTTTCCAAACCAACTTTCCCACCATCTCAGGCTGGTCCCCAGCTAGAAGTATTCAGTGTGGCAGATGCTTCCTGAGGCATTTGGCCTCCTGAATGCATTGCTCTGGGACTGGGGAAAGGATTTGGAGGAAGCTGGAGGTAGTTCACTTCCCAGCTTTTTGTGGCCAGCTTCCTTTCCTCTCCTGCAGCCCTGACAGGGGGAATCCTCGGATTAGAAGGAAAGAGAAATCCCTGTCAGTTTAAGAAACCAGGAAAAAGCAGGGGCTCAGATCAGACACAGACTTTTTACTTGCATTAATGTGAGGGCAAATTAAGTCAGGAAACTTGTTTAAGAGCCAGTTGCTGTCAGAGGGAGGACAACATCTTTGATTTTTAGTGGGAAGATTAAGAATTCATTAGTAGGAATAAAGGCAAAGGGTCACGTTGGGAAACAGAAAGTTTGCCTGGAAGGTGACAGGGTCCTTTATTTAGAATTTATCCTGCCCTGTACATTCCTGTCTACTGCTTCACATTGTCATGTGCTGGTTTGAATGGGCAGCTAATAGCAGGTGGCCTGATTTACACAACAGTTTGAGATTACCTTCAATCCAAGAGCAGAAATTTGTGCTACTGTAGCTGTGGATGCAGATGACCTGACTGCTACCTATGCCTAGTACAGGCAGGATTTCCTTATAACCTCTCAATACTTTCCAGGTGAAATCACTGAATCCCTGCTGGGGATTACACACAGGATGGATCACAGGGAAGTAGATTTTTGTCCATAGTTGTTATGTCTCCTTATTCTTGTCTGGCAAATGTATACTCTCACCTTTATTTGTCACCTTTCCTGCACTTACACTTGTAAATGCTCCCCACAAGTTAAAAATATTTCTGGAGTGACTGGTCAAATATATAAAACAGATGCACAATTGCATCTTGGGATGAATTAATTCTGTCTGTGTGCGAGCAAGAGTATAAACGTATGGGTAGGTCAGGGAATATATTGGACTAAGCACTCCATCTGATTTTTAAATCTCTGGACCTCAGCTGCTGTTTCTTTGTGTCTGATTTTCTTCCCTCTTAGGTAGAGGTGGAATCAAGCAAGGATGTTTTAAGAAGTAATCCCATGTCAAGCATTGCATTTAAATTTAAGTCAAACTTCAGATAAGGCCAAAATCTATTCAACACTTTCAGGGGGTTTTTTTTTGCTGTTATTTGAAGTATAACTTTAAAACAGCCAAATTGGCAGGAATTTCCCTCTAAACTAGCAAGGCAGGGAGCCAGCTCTGTAAGCCTCCTTTCAGAGCAGTTCCTGTAGCCTTCCCTATCAGCAGACAGCAAATACCAACAGGGATTGTAGGTGTAAATGAGGTTACCTCATCTGCCACGGCGGACGTTCCATGTGGAGATCCAGGTTCCCTCTGTGTGTTTTGAACAACTGTTCTTTGTCTGGGAGTTTGACAAAGGCCAGGTTTCCCTGGCCCTGCATCTCGAGTGTCAGGGCTACACGAGTTTTTTGGCAAGGCTCAGATCTTCTCCATTACATATTCACCCTGCACTGAGAGAGAGTGGGCATTGCTCTTTTGAGAAGAGCTTGGATAATTAAATCCTCTCCCCTGCAAACCTGCATTATGTGTTCAGATCCTCCACAGGCAGTGCTTCGTGGTGGAAATATTAACACAGTGACCACCAAACTATAATCCATGGCAAAAGGTGTGGCTGGTGAAGGAGGTTCTGCATAGCCATGTGACCATCTAGGAATCCAGATGAGCTATTTGGATCACTGAATCTCATTTGAGGTAAAATACACAAACCTGCCATCAATGTTTCCAAAAATTAAAAGCCAAAATGCTCAAGACAAAGAGCTACCTGCCACTCGACCATGGAGCACAGGTTGCTGTCACATCACTTTTTTTGTTACCTTCAGCAGGGCAAGGGTTGAAATAAATGATGTGATTTGGCTCTCAAGAAAACTCATGACCTGATACCTTCTTATGCAGCCTTGGGCATGGGAAACCCAGATCCACCAGATACAGTCAGTCCATTTAAGTCAATGGAAATTGTCTCTGAGCCACCTTGAGTTGTTTCAGGTTTTCAATTTTAGGTTAAAAATTCCTGTTTGTTTATTTACTGTGGTCTGTTTCATGGGTAGATTGTGAGGAAGGATGCATGTTTTAACATGTTTTATATATGTTTTGCTCACATGTTGCACTGATGAGGACAGGACAGACAAACATCTAGAAAAGTAAAAATAGCCATGCTGAACAGGCAAGATTTGGTCCTTTTTGTTTATATTGCTTCCTCTGCATTCTGTGTCAGAAAGGAGATGTGGTGGGGCCAACTCCAGTTGATTTTCTCACATGCTTACTATATAGTTGTGTGTAAATATCCAGACTCATGCAATCTAAAATAATGCATTAATGCCCTTGTAAAAATTCAGCCCTTCTACTTTTCTAAGGAGCCTGCTAAAAGAAACAGCTACAGGGTCAATCTCAGGTATAATAGATTTTTCTTTTAGGCTTCGACAATAAAATAGTTGGTGGTCTCTAATGCTACTGCCTTTAAAACATTCCTGGGTTTTATTAGGATAACCCATAAGTCTGGAAAGTCCCACCCTAAGAGCAGCAGCAGCTTTTGTTCAGAAAATACAAGTTTCTTCTTGTACAGTGTTGGACTCAAGGGTGTCTGAACTATGAATGTGTGGCTAAGGGCGAAATAGGTTTTCAGCAGGTTTCAGACTTTTATGAGGAGGGGGGGGAAAGGCAGCCCTGAGTTGTGGTGCTGATGTTTAACACTAGCTGGAATGTGAAAGATTTCATCCTGCTGTACACGGACAGGTCCTCAACAGGTATTGAAGCTCCACTGACCTCCAGGGTGCTGTGCTGATTTACTCTCCCAGATCTGGCCATGTATCTGCACACCATATTTTGTCTTTAGGCAGTCAGAGAATGCACAAATTTCTTAAGCAAAATTTTCTATGGAACCACATGAAAATCCTGTGAAGAGCTAAAAGAGAATTCCTGAGATTTGTGGTCATTTGTTTGACTGCAAATGACCTAGCAGTTCCTTTTCTTTCTGAAATACCTGGAAAATAATGCCATGGGTCACTGTTTCTATGAAACTGCGTTTCTTCTTGGTTTATTATTGCTGCCTGATCTCATGAGCTAACTTTTCAGAGGAGCACATGTGAATTTATTTACATATGTGCCAATTATATTAATAGAAGTTGCAATGACTCATCAGTGCACATTGCTAAAAATCCTCCCTCATCTCATCTCATCTTCACAGGGAGATTTCTGCTCCATGTGAATTTCCTCAGTTTACCTTGCTAGAAGTTCACACATCCTTACTCTTCTGGGAAGAAAATTCACTTTTCTTTCTGAGCTGGCAGCTACTCAGCCTTCCATCCCAGTGACCAGACCTGCAGCACCTTGGCTTTGTTGCAAGGATCACTGTAAACTATAATCCTATTTGGGATTCAAATCCCAGCTATGTTCCTGGCAGAGAGCAGCTGGGTCCTTGTTCAGTGATGTTTGAGGACTCCACATGCATACAAGCAATATCATACAAATTTATATTTTACATTACAGCAAAAAACTCTCTTGCTGTATCATAACATTTGTATGAGATCTGGTATATCTGATAATGCTGCTGCTGGCTGGACTCTTTTATACTTCATATAGATAATATTAATAGCTTTTCTCTGTCCTTGCTTTGCTCTTTCACATAGCTCCCACATCTTTGGTTTTTTCCCAATCTTCCTGCCTTCTCCTTTCTCAATCAAATTTTCCCCTTGATCTCTCTCCTCATGGCCTCATTTCTACAGAATACATACTCAGCCACAATCAGAGTGAACCTGATAACCTTAGAGTGTTTGCATACATTCAAGATTAGGCAAAATGCTCAGCATAACCTCAGTAAACACCTGCAGGCAGAAGGGCAGCATGGCTCAAAATGTACTCTGGGCTTGGCAAAACTGCTCTGCTCTGGCCCAGCACAGCTTCCAAAGAAGGCTTTTGCAAATCCCACTGCAATGTCTTAAAATCCTGATCCAAAGTTCAGAAATTATTCCTAAAGAATGCTGTTCTTCTTCAAATATGTGATTGATGCTGGTGGTTTCTAGGCCAGAGTCCAGAAAAGAGGTTCCACTTCATGAGGACAATGAATTCACAATTTAGACACTTAGTCTGTCCAAGTGAGACAGAACTGAAATAGCTGAGGTGTTTTGCATAAAACTGTCTTGACAGTTGTGTTTTAGATGTGCATCCCTGTGGGCAGCTGTTTCAGTGCTCTCTTTTCTTTTTCTTTTCAGTTCAGTATCTGCAGGTAGCCACAGAGGGTAAGGATTCAAGGTCTCAAGTGGGTTTTAGGAAGAACTCCTTGATTAGAGCTAATAAATGTTAACTGGACAGTACATCATAATCAATCTGTTGGTGCCACTGCTTTCAACAGAATATTTGAGACAATTTTACTTTCTTGTAGAAATGAATCAAAGGAACATGAGTGCTCTCTGCCCTAAAGAACTGTCAGTCATGTCAGACAAAAATAGTGATTGTTTCCACTTCTGTAGTGATGCAAAGGGGCAGATAAGGGTGTGAAATTTTAGCACAAAATTGAAGGAAATAAAGGGTTGCAATCCAGGATATCATGGAGCACAGCCATAGAACCCAGGAGACCCTAAGTAACTTCCCCTGATATCTCAAAGGTCAAATCACAGAGCTGAACTCCCTGAGCTGAACCCAAGTCCCAAGCCAGTGCTTTATCCATCCTTCCACTTAGCCAGGTAGCCTCAGAGGTCCAAATGCTGCCCTGGGGTACTTGTTGGCCTCATTAACTTACTCTGAATAAGAGCTGTGGGCAGAACTTAGCCCACAGAAAGAAAGATTTATGGACTGAAAATGCCACAAACTTTGCTTTTTATTCAGTGAGGAAAAAAAAAAGAGAAAAGCTTGAAACAAGCCGAGCAAAGTAAATGAATCAGGACTGCATATTTTTCATTCTGAAAACAAGAAAATATATATGCATGAACATAAAAAACACAGGTGCCCAAGTGCTGCAGTGGCCTCCTAAATCTGCTATAAAGCACCAACAGCTAGGTTATACCTGCCTCCAGACAGATACATAAATTAATTCTGGGGGTTTTTTAGCGGGAAAAAATAATCTTAAATAAACTTTTTTTCCCCCAGCTTTTTCCCTAAGGCCCTGTGTCCCTTGTACCTGAATTAAATGTGTATAGGTGCCATGCTCTTTGAACATAAAACTGCACAGCAGCTTTTTCTCAACAGGGAAAGGCAAAGCTTTGGTTATGTTGCATTCCTAATAATTTTTGCAGTTTATGGAAAACTCCCATAAACAGAGTACAACACAGTAAGCTTTCTCTGCTAATATGCTGTCTAGACTCCTTAAAATATGAGTTCTCCCTGCCTACCATGTATCATGGCTTAAACTTTTGACCTTGTTTCTGTTCCCTTTGACCACTTCATAGGTTTTCACCCTTTTCAAGTATTTAATACCCAAATGGCAGGTCGCCAGAGCTGCTGGGGCTATTAGAACCCTTAAAAACCTCCCCTTTATGGTGGAGTTGAGAAAACTGGCTGCAATCTAACACAAAAAGTCAGAAAATATCTTCCCCCCCTTCTCACAGCCCTCACCATGCGGCACCTTCCCAGGCTGGGTGACACTGATCCGTGGTAGAAGTGACAGCAGGCTCTTGTCTGACACCATCACATACGTGCTGGAAGGGGCAGAGGGCTCGTCATGGAACCACACAAACACTGGGGCATTGCTAATGCATGCCTTTGATTTCTGTTTATGGCCCCCAAGTGGAGTGATCTGTCTTGTTGGCACCAACCTGACTATTTTTAAATGATGCAGCAGCTGGCTCAACACATACTTCAAAGATTTATGTTGCTGTCTCCAAGCCCTCTCACTGCAAGGGGAACTCTGGAGTAGCTTCCATACACAGGGACAGTTGACATGCTTTATCCCAGGCCACCACAGCATGGATTTGAAGGAAGAGAAAGCAGGGAGTTATATGAGGGAAGGCAAATACAGAAGAACAAAGTTGTTAAATATTTGGGAGTTTACAGACCTTGAAGTTCACTAATTACATCTCATAACTCCAGAGTTCTCATGCTGCAGAGTCAGATAAACTCCTGATGGACATTTAGTGCAGGAAATCAGCCCTTCCTATGAAGGGAAATACCGAAATGGAGTTAATTCCTGTACTTGCAGAAATACATGGATAGACAGACGCACACCCACATGGACTTAGATGTGCCCACATTTCAGTAACACAGTAAAAGATGCCTGTGCTGATGAGTATGACCAGGTATCAGCTCATGGGGGATATCCAGGAACACCCATGTCGGATGCAGAACCACAGAATATTTCAGCTAAGCTCTCACATGCTGGTGCTAACAATTACTAAAGATACTCTTTCGTAGGGAGGAACTTCATATGTGGCCTACAATGGCTTCCCATTATGAACAGTCTGAGTGAAATCCTGTGGTTAACAATCATTCCAGAAGTGGCTGATCAGCCTTGCCTTCACAGAGGTCTAGAAAGATCCATAAGGGAATATTTTTCACAGCTGGCTAGAAAAATATCTATAATCCCTAGCACTATTTTTCTGGCTAACCCATGGTGGACACTGATATGAACTAGAGACCTGAAAAAGCATCACCAGTGTCCCTACCCAGGAAGCCACCCTGGAACAATCCGTGGGTTTAGGGCTGTTGTGATGGACAAGCTGGAGATGTGAATCCCATGGGAAGAGACCCCTGTGGATGGTGGGGGTAGTGATGGAGGTGATGCTGTTCTGCTGCTGTTAACAGCCACAAATTGCCCTGAGTTTACTGCAGCTCTGACACTTCTAGGGAGGACCTGGCTGCCCCAAAAACCTGAGGGGAGAGAAATAATGATCCCATTTGACTTCTGTGTGAGGTTAGCTGCGATTCCTCTGTGCCTGCTAAAAGTAATTGCACTACCTTATGTTAAACCTTTACCTGGAGAGCAAAAACTGTGAAATCCTGGCAAGCACAGCCCTTCTCCCCATCACCACACAGCTGAACTTGCAATGCTGACTTCGAGAGAGCTGCCCAGACCATGATGTAAATCCCTGAGCAGGACCCAAGTGGGATGTGCAGTCTCTCATCTCATGTCTCAAATCTCCCCACAGGAGGAACAAGTTCTCTCCATCCATGGTGGGACACAGCAGCCTGAATTCAGAAATTCCTTCTGCTGCAGAGGTAGCACTGTAAATGCTTCTGACTTTGCTCCTCCAACTGCTCTCTGAGCTGTGTCCTGTGCTGTCTGGTTCACTGTCCTAAAACAAATCGCTTTCAAGAGAGGTATTTTGTTAAAGGGTCCAAAATCAACTGGTATTCAAATGCTAGGATTATAGAAAAATTTTAACAGTGTAAAAAATTAAACACAGGGAACACATATTTTAGGGGATTTTTCCTTCCTTTCTTGGTCTTATTTTAAGCTTGCTATAGGAATAATTTTGACCTTCTTCTGAACAGCCTAGAGACCAGAAGTACACAAAGCTCCTTCCTCTGTGCTGGCCACTTCTGGGGCTGGAGCAAAATCCTCTCTGGCTTCAGAGCAAGACAGTAATTCCATAAAACCCATTATAAATATGTGTATACATACATGCACACACATACACACACATTTATCGTCCATATGTCTCTCTCTTGGCTTTACTCAGGCTTAAGCAAAAATCCTTCTAATCTGCATCAGGCACTGTAACTGTGATGTTTCAGTGCCTCACTGCCTCCAATGTTTTTTAGGTAATATTAGGAAATACCATCCAAAAGTCTTTGAGAACAACAGGAATCTTTCTGTCATCCCCTTGGGTCTCTGACCAGCAGCTAAAGTCTTGGTCTAAGCCAAAATCTCCATGTTGTCCTCCTCTCTCTTTTCCCTCTGATTTTCCCATGTCTGCCACAATTCCCTGCCTTTCTTACAACATCTGGTAGAGTTTTTTAATGCATCTATATCTGAGGGCTGAATTAGACACATGACTTTTAAATAGCTTAAAATATTTTGACATCTCCCAACCAACTCCTAAATCCTACAGATAGGTCAAATTATCTGCTAAGATCTGCTCAGTGGGTCTCACCCTAGTGTTTTCTTGTCCCTAAATGTGCAAAACAAGGATGTGAAATGGGAAAAAAAGCTTAAATTATAATTAAATTACAATTAAAGCTTAAATTTTATGGTACTGGGCCAAGGAGGTAAGTTCAGCTAAACATTTTGTCAGTGCAACAAACCAAATTTGTATAAGCAATTGATATTCTCCATACATCTTGATGTTCTTGTGTGCATTTTTACTCTTAAATCCCAAGAGCTAACACTGTAGTGATACAGATTTCAGGCATGTATTGAATAAGATCACACCATAATATTGATACATTTATAATAGTCTTCATATGGAAAAATTCTAGCTAGTTCAAATGATTCACCAAGATTTTGCTTAGGTATTCATGTCTGAACCAGGAACTCTCCAGAGGGTCATTTGCTTGTTTGATAAATCAGAAAAGAACACATTTTTATACAAGTATTTTAATACAGGAAATACGAGTCTAGTCAGTATCTTTCCAAATACATGTGTCTGAGTGGTTTTTGATTTGAAATGCTGCTTAATGACTTTTAAAGTACTATTTAAACAACTTCACATGAGCAACTACCAATCAGTATGTCTCCCATTCTCTAACACTGAAAGACCAATGCTAAATAAATGAGTTTTTAGAATCACATATAATGAATAAACCAAAAAGGAAGTGAAAGAGGAAGAAAAAAAACAGCAACAAGGCCTTATTTAGAATATGTATTACCCCAAAAATGTAAATTGTCACCTCTAGCTTGGCTTTCTGATGGAAAAGAAATAACATGAAATTGGGCAATTACAGACCTTTTCCTGAGGTATGACTCAGTCTGCTGCATTTTTGGAAGGCTAGTGGGAATGGCACTGGGAGGACTGGGCAGTGTCCAGGCAGGCCAGAAGCAACAGATTTATGACATTAAAAAGGGTGTAGCCAGAGTGTAACTTCTAACAAATGCATCTAAAAATGAGCTGTAAAGAAATGATGGATGATAGCAGAGCTCAGGCCCCCAGGAAATGCTGGGGTTTGAAAGTTCCCATCTAACTCTGGTTTAATCCTGGGTTTAGTGAAGCCAGCAGAGGGAGAAGAGGCTTTTCACAGAAACCATATTTTTATACTGCAATGTGCAGAGTAATTCACACAAAGAGTCCCAAGCATCTCAACAGAGGAAAGGGAAGACAAAGCTGCTTTGCCAAACATGCACAAGCTACACTTGCAGGGCTTTCCTTTTAGAAGAAATAAAATCCAAGGCTTTTGGTAGCACAGTCCATCAGAAGGATTTCTGAATCCATCTGTGGGGTGGGAGGTGTGATGTTTCTGTAGTGCAGAAAGCCACATGAATGGGAGCAGCCACTCCATGTTTTGCATGTTGAGTTTTTGTGCACCAAATCTGCTGATCAAAGGCTGAAGAAATCATGGGCAGGCACTTGAACAACTCAGGCTGCTCTGCTCATCAAAAACAAAGAAATAGAAGACTGAGAAGTGGTTTAGTGACTCCATCAAAATGACATTTACTGAAGGCTCTCTGACCTTTTTTTCTCTAACTTTTTCAGGATGAGAGAAAAGGCTTCAAGTCATACCAGGAGAGGTTCAGGTTGAATATCAGGAAAAATTTCTTCACAGAAAGGGTTGTCAAGCATTGGAACAGGCTTCCAGGGAAGTGGTGGAGTAATCACCCCTGGAAGTGTTTAAAAAATATGTGGAGATGGCACTAGAGGGCATGGTTTAGTGGTGAACATGGTGTGGTGCTGGATTGATGGTTGGACTTGATCTTAGAGGTCTTTGCCAACCTTAACAATTCTGTGACTCTGTGAAAAGCAATGGTGTCACCAAAAACTAGGTGAAACACAGAGTTTGAATGCCTGGAAGGAAATACTGAACAGAGAGTTGCAGGGACTCATCACCAAGGACAGCAAGAGGCTTTCTGGCACTTTGTGTGTTCAGGTCAGGATGTGGTGCCTTTCTGGAAGAGAAGTTTCAGCCAAACTCAGTTCAGCCTGGTGTCAAATTCAAATTACTGATCTCAGGAGACACTTAGCTCTAGTAAATGGATTATTCTGCTAAACTAGACTAGATAACCTAATGGTCCAAATTATCTCAGTCTCTAACTCATTATGTACCCCCTTCAATGACTGGATACAAACATTAACATTTATCATTAATGTTAAATTAACATGCCTATTGAGATTTGTATTAGCATATGATTTCTGGATTAAAAAGTCCTCAATCCAGTTTAAGGGAGCACTTAAAAATCCATTAAAATTCCACTGAATCCACCAGGATCCAATCTCAAGTCCTAATGTGCATTTCTGAAGCATACTGTAGGAAAGAAAGGTATCCATGTAAAGTGAAATGCATAACATTTGATAACACAGCATCCATGTTTTTCAGTGTTTTTAGTATTTTTAAAATGCAACTTTTTAATATTTATTAAAAATAATATTTTAAAACTTGTAGGCTACAGTTATTTTAAAACTTCTCTCTTTCCAAGTCCAGGTGATTCCAAAATAAAAATAAATAAATAAATAAAAGCCATGATGGTGTAGATGTTCATTGTGGTACATGTGGGACCAGCTGAGCTGCCTTTTATTGCAATGGCTCAGCATTTCCCATTGCAATGTCCTGATTTTGACTGCTTATATTTTATGAAAATTGCAATTGCATGCACCAAGATTTCCCACATATTCCAGAAGTCTCAGGTTGAATGTTTGGGGCTTTTTAGAAGATCTGTTTGCTCAAAACAAAGAAGTTGTCTCTTAAAAAAAAAAAAAGAAAGAAAAAAAAAGAGAAGGTTGGGAGAAATCTATTGCTTTATCTATGTTAAACCAATTCTAGTGCCTTTTCTATGAATGACTGTTGTGCTTCTAACCTTCTGAGTGAAGAACTCAAGAACTGTTGTTGGAAGGTGCCTGGATAGGTCAAGGGGAATGGCTTTAAACTGCCAGAGGGCAGGTTTGCCACCCTGATCTAGTGAAGGTGCCTCTGCCCATGGCAGGAGGGTTGGAACTGTGATTTTTAAGGTCTCTTCCACTCTAAATATTCCATGATTCTATGATTCATGACTGTTGCTCAAATCTCCCCATACAGCCCAAGCAACAAGCTTCTGAACTCAGTTATCAGTTCTGCGCTCTTGTGGGAACTCACACGTCCCACATGCTCAGAATACACTTTTTACATCTGCTAAAAAAACCCCCAAAAACCAACAATAAAAACCAATGAAAACTCACTTTTACCGAGCATTTTCGACTACCTTAGAGCTTCTAGTGCTGCTCAGACTGGACTGGGATCTGCCAAGGGGACAATTGTGGATGCACATGGGGATCAGGACTGTGTCTGTAATTACTGTGTTGGCATTCCCATCGTTCCATGGGCACTGAAAACAGGTTCTCTCCTCTTCTGTGTGTTCTTCCTTCGTGTTCAACCAGCCAGCACAAAGCAGAGAGCAGCCTGATGCAAATGTGGAGGGGATGAAACTGCTCTGGGCAAGGGCAGAGGAAAGGAGATGTGTGGGTTAATGTTTAGAAAATCATGTACTCGAGTAATTAGCCTGTAAAGAACAATAGGGTCAGATTAAGATTGCACAACTGCCCTGGTTTGGCTGGTTTCTGAGTTTTGTGGACCCCATTTTGCATGTGTGATGTTGTTCCTCCACTTTATTTTCAAATGAGATGGATAATAATGCCTCAGCATGGCCAGTGTGCAGTAATGAGCTGTCCTGAAGTGGTGACAATCTGCTGTTCCCAACACAGAGCTCTCTCTTCTTGACAAACAGCAGAATTTACTTCCCTGAGTATTCTTGCCTCTCATTCTACTTGACTTTTCCCTCCCCAGCAGTTTCCAATCCTGATTCCTCATCCCCATCTACCTGTACCTTTGTGACTTTCCCATTTTTCTGGACACCTTTGGTCTGTGTCCTTGTACCTTACATGTGTATTTTACAACCATTCTTACCCAGCTAGCAAGTGAGAGTAATCCCTTTCCAGATCAGCTCTTCTGCCTCCCCAGTGCCTTTGCTCCTTTCACTTGCCCTTTTCCTTTGTTGTTCTCTAGATTATTCTAATTGGGTCTCTTTGATCTAATTGTTCTGATTTTTCTCTTCTCTGGCAGTATTTTCTCTAGGTCCTATTTACTGATTCCCTACCCTATTGATCTTTTCTAAATTCTCATCCATCCTCTCCTGAAACCACTAAACTTCTTGCATCAATAACCTCTTCTGGTAAGGATTTCACAGCTCTGTTACCTTTGTGTGAAAACAACTTCCTGTTACTTGTAACCTGGATTTTACAAATTCTGTGTCATGGCTGCTTGTTGTTGTACTGGAAAAACCACAGAATGGTTTGGGTTGGAAGGAACTTTAAATATCATCAATTTCCAACCCCCTGCCATGGGCAGAGCCTTCTTCCACTACACCAGGTTGCTCAGAGCCCCAGCCAACCTTGCCTTGAACAATTCCAGGGAAAAGACAGTGAACATTTGATCCCTGCTCAACCTGTCCTTATCATTTGTGGTACTCTAGAACTCTGTCACACTCCCACTCCCAATCTGTCCCTTTTCCAGATTCAGTCATTTCTTATATAGAAGTCATTCCAAGCCTTTGATCACCCTTTGCACCCTTTTTAGAACTTATTCCAGTTTACTACAGGCATTTTTTCAGCTGAGGGGACAGAACAACATACATTATTTGAGGTGTGGATGACCCATGGCTGTAGAAAGCGATGATACAATTTTTGTTTTGCTTTCTAAAGCCGGAGGGAATTCCTTTCCTAATAATTTCTAACATTTTATTTACTTTTTTCTTTTCTGGTGGCTTCTGAGCCCTGAGCTGATGTTTTCATTCAAGGTTCACTTCTTAGTTGTAATAGTCAGTTCAGAGCCCATCATTTTCTAATGAATCTAGGGGTTGTTTTTCCCCACATGCATCACTTTCTGTTTATATACACTGAATTTCATCTGTCATTTTATTGCCCAGTCACTCAGCCTCATAAGGACCTTCTGCAACTCTTCACCCTTCACAATCCCCACTGTTAAAAGCCAATGGGAAGCCTGTGGCTCCTTTTGCTCAGGGAAGGTTAACAGGGACTGAGCAATGCAGGGAGACTCATCCTTGGGCAAATTTGGCTGGATTGGCTGCCCTTAGACTCCCCTCAGGACAAACTGGGCACACTCAGGGATGCTCAGAGCCTTCAGGCAAAGGAGGAGATTTCCCAGCACGGAATTCTCTGCAGCCTCCACCTAAATGGGGCCAGCATGAAAGCCTGGGGATGTGAGGATGGGGAGGAGCAAGGCAGGCCTGCCCTGCACAGCTGCACATGGTGCTGGGGAGTTAGACTGGCTATGGTACAGCCACACGTCTGCTAATGTCAGCTCATAAAAGACCAAAAAAAAAAGAAATCGCCTTTGGTTTAAAGTTTGCCCCCTCTGCGCCCCCTCCCTTTTTTCCCCTCTCTGCTTCAAAAGAAAGACAGGTTTGAGTCTGACTCTGAAGCACCCTCTGCTACAGTATGTGCCATTTACTTTAGTAAGGCTGATTAAGTCATGCATTTACAAGTAGACCTTCCATCAGAGCTAATTTAAAGCAGATGTTCTGGGTTCCACAGCCAGGGAGGCATCAATCTGAGAATTGCAAGGGTCTCTGTAAGAGCACTGTTTTTACTGCATTTTATAGAGCACTGGGAGGAGGTTAATTGGTGTAAAAGTTTAATTTCAAATAAGGATCCCCTTTTAAAGTTGCATATATGCATATACTTTTTATGGAGCGTTATATTACAAAGTCAAAGTGGGGGAGAAAAATCATCCAAAAACATTTCAGGATCAAAGACACCCAACCTGTCAACTGCTAAGATATTTTTATGAGGAAATAGGACTCACATTTTCTCCAGAAGACGCAGAGAGAAGTAAGAAGTGGAAAAATATTTAACTAGATTCCATGGTATATTAGAAGAAGGAGAAAAAAAAACACCCATGCCAATATGTTGGTTTCAGAACTTTCTGGCTTGGCTTCCACTGCTGAAAATATTGGCAAGAAAATGCTCTGCGCTGGGAATATTTATTAGAAAAGCAATAGATTTGTACAGTTGAACAATAGAGGGAGGATTCAGAGTCGTCCATTTGCTCTGTGTTCTAACTTTCAACTACTTTTGTTTTTCATTTGCAAGCCAGAATAACTATACTTATCCCTTGAAATGATCGTCAGCACTGGCTTAGCATAATTGTATTATTTGATTAATTGTATTGCCTATGGAGGGGTTATGGCTTGTTTCTTACACTGAAAAATGCACAGGCTAATCCCAGGTGGGAGACCAGTCTTCTTATGAAGCTTAAGTCATTTAGATTTACATTTTATGCTTATTAGAAGTTATCAGATTTTTGCCTTTAATAAAGGCAACAAAAGAAACTGGGTTTACCCTGAACTTCAGTTTAGTTGTGTAGTAATACAGACTGTGGCAGTGTTCAGCTCTAGAAAGGTTCTCTATTCCTCTGTCATTCCTGAGGGAGAATCTAATTAAATTTTGCTGCTCTTCCTGCCTTGTGTTACAGGAGCACCTATGGGCCTTGGCCAAATTTGCTTAACACTTTCCAAACCATGGCCTTGATCAAGCACCTTGGATTCTGCCAGGGTAACACAGATGGAAAAAAACCCTAAACACTTCCTGCAAAGGAGAAATGAGTGATTTACTCAAGGCTGTAGGAAAACTATGCCTGGAGACCTCATACATGCTTCTTTTGCATCCCAGTTTAGAAGCAGGCTCAGCTTCTGTTTCTGATGAAGACTTCCCATCAAGCAGCAACAAAACATGACAGCAAAGCTCTTATTTGTTACTCCTCCTTTCCCACCTGTTTGGAGCCATTCCAGACTTGCGTGACTGAGGGAGATTTGGGGGCAGTTCAGTGTAGAGGGTCATTTCAGAATTTCTGGGCTGTACCCTACAGGCTGAGCTCAGACAAGTCACACACAGTGAGTACACAGCACACAGCCCTGCCTTGGGGTCCCTTTCTCCTCCTTGGCAAGGACTGTACCTCAGGAATCTGCAGTGTTGTGCTGCAGAAAGAATTCCACGGTGATGTGGTGGTGTCTGAACCTGCCAAGAGATCCACCCCACATTACCCAAAATTCCCATTGCCCAAAGCTCCTCACCTCTGCCCATCTGTCCATGGGGGGAGCACTGCCTGAGCCCTGAGCAGCTCAGGAACAAGGAATGTGTGGCACCTGGAAAGGGGAATGGAGGAGTTTGCTTTGGAGGATTCCCAACAGGAGCTGAAGGCTGGAGGTGCTGACAAGCAGGATGTTTCCCAGACAGCAGAACAGTGCAGGTGCTGTAACGACCCTGGTGAATTGGCACTGCTGAAGGGTTGGCAGGATGTTATCCCCCAAATTCAGGGTAGCTGTGTAGAAGGACTCAATCCTCAGAGCTTTTATGACGGGGAAGAGCACACCAAGCTCATCACTAAATATGTCATTTCAAAGGGTGACTTGAAATGGTATTGAGATGATGAGTGAAGCTCCTGTGCAGGGTTTGCACCTATTCTTTATAGCCTGGTTTAGTGAAACACAGAGACCTGAGTGGGCTCTGTGCCCAAGGAAGAATATAATCCTTCAGGGGATATGAAATTAACAATCTTATAATGTATTGAAGCCAAAACAGGCAGAGCACAGTGGGCCAAATGCATCCTGACTGGAAATCCTGCAATTTGAGAAGGCTACAACACAGATGAGTTTGACCCAATGCGTTTTGGATTTAGAATAGATGCCAAGTAGTAACCATTCCCATGTGAAAAGAGCAAACCTCTCTCTTTGAGACCAGTGTGTTCCAAGGAAGTGCATGAACTTAAGGGTTTTTTCCTTTCCAGGTGAATAATGCAAGAACAAATTAAAACCAGGAAATTCTGATAAGTGGTGCAAGGATGCCTGTGCTAGAAAAGCATCAATCCCCATCTTCTCTGGCCCCTTTTTTCAACACCTTCATCCTCATTAATCTCATATTCAAAGTTCCAAAACAAGTTGCTGCCAAGCCTGATTTTTTTGCCAGGCAAAGTTTTTTATACTCCAGCCATTTGGAATATGTATTGCAGTTCTGTTAAAATGCAGGGAGACTGCCCAAAAAGCAATTACTACCCAGTATATACAAAACAGCAGTGCCTTCAGGTTCTTTTTACTTTTGTTTTGTCTTTAAAATTCACCTCTGAAAACATGGCTTCCAAATCCCAAGCAGTAATTTTCAGTCCCCCAAATGCAAACTGTGAGGTCTTCTAGTTTGCAAATACTGAATTCTGGAGGCAGCTTGTCCAAAAGATTTTCTGGAGCACATTAGAGTCTTTTTTTTAAATAGGCTCTTTTGTTTTAGCCTTTATTGCCATCAGTATATCCCTGGTAACTTGGGATCTCTGCATATTTGCAGAGACTTGCAGTTCTCCAAATATTTCTTCTCCCAGACAAAATATGAGTATTTACAGTACCTTTGAGAGATGTGGGAGTTGTATCTAAATCCAAACTTGAAATCCCCAAACTCCTGTCCATAAACTTCACACCCTGAAACTATGTAGGATCCCTAGCGCCCAGCAGCAAAGTTCCCTAAATTCACCGCTCAGATTAGGTGCCTCCTCCTCCTTCCAGATGCTGTTGGACACTACAAATATCACCAACACAAACCATTCTGTGATTCTTCCTGTGACAAATGTTGATTCAACTCCCTGGTATCCAGTGAAAGGACACTTGGGAATTGTTCAAAGCTGCACCAGGAGAGGTTTAGACTGGACATTAGGAAGCATTTCTTTACCAAGAGGATGGTCAGACAGTGGAACAGACTTCCTAGAGAGGTGGTTGATGCCCCAGATCTGTCACTGTTTAGGATGCATTTGTGCTGAATGTGCTGGTCAGCCCTGAAGGGGTCAGACAGTTGGACCTGGTGAGCATTGTAGGTACATTCCAACTGAAATATTCTATTCTATTCTATTCTATTCTATTCTATTCTATTCTATTCTATTCTATTCTATTCTATTCCATCCCATCCCATCCCATCCCATCCCATCCCATTCCATTCCATTCCATTCCATCCCATTCTATCTTTCAAATATTAATACAACGTTGATAAAGACCAAAGCAAACCATTCCTCTATTAAGACACCTTTGATATGGAATTATTCCGCAAAAGTATAGAGGAGTGTGAGCTAGTACTGTGACTTTCCCAAAAGCATGGAAAACTAAAAATGGGTGTAATCCAGATATTTTCTTCTTTATGCTGCAGCGAAAGGTCCAAGTCGCCAGGAGCTGGCCAAATCTGCCCAGATGGAAGATTTCTCCATGAGGGGTGAAAGATGATGTCCTGAGGCAGCTTTCATTTCATTGACTGCCAGGGACAACTTGCATTTATCCAAATTTTCAACTGCTCAAATGTCCACAGGGGACTGAAGACATCTGAACTGCTCATGCCTAAGCCCAAAGTTGAATATGTGGACACTAGAGCTGGGCTGACCCTGCAGGTCTAACATGATCATTCCCATCAGCTCCATCCTTTTACTTTCCTCATGTATCTGTTACTTGTCTCTAACATCAGTGGGGCGCTGCTTGCCTAGAAATACCAGCATGGATAGGACTTCACAGAGAGTGAAATGACTCTTAAATCACTCAATTTTTATAGTGAAACACGCTAGATAACCAGAATTGCAACCACAATATGGATGTGTGTTTTCATCATTATTTTTCCTACCTTCTAACCACACAGTTCAGTCTGATGTTCATAAAACCAGGAGACAAAATGCAAGACTGTGTCCTTGGATGCATCCCCATGGATCCTGGGTTTAGCTGCTGCTGCCAAATGGGCTCTGTGCACAGCACCCCATTCAGCTCTGCCAAGACATTTCTTGCTCCCCACTAATTTATGATGTCACTTGGAGCAAAACTCATCTCAGTATCTTGCTTTTATGATGGTAACTGTGTTGTGAGGCTGAAATAAAAGCAGCAGTACCCTGGCTTCTCAGCTGGTGTAAAAAGGAGAGCTGCATCAGTTTGTGCCAGCTGAGGATGTGGTTCAAGCTGTTTGGTTTTGCCTTTCCCTGCAAGCTGTTTGCTGCAATCTCAAGGACACTGGAAAAGTGTTAACATCAGCCAGTTGGGGGTAAGCAGGAAAAATCCCTGAAAATTTAATATAGTTGCAGAGCACTTTTTGTTTTTTCCATTAGCTGATATTCTCAGGTTACCAGAAAGGAATTCGTTGTACTTCTCCACATTGGCTGCCATTGAAACAAGAGATTGAAAGATTTGAGAATAAATGGCCAGGCTGAAAACTTGCAGTGCTTGTGCTGGGGTTTGGGTTCAGGCCCTTACCAATAGAGGGCTGATTAGGCATCTATTTCCTGGTCCTTGCAATGAGATTAGGAAGTGCAGGAAATTCATTGTCTTGAGCTTGCCACTGCTGGCTTGCTCCAACAGCCATCCATCACACGAGGGACTGACAAGCTCAAACTGTCCATGTCAATCTGCAGCTGCCTTTAATCACACCCAGATTTATGAGACACCCCCCTTGCCCCCTGTGGAGATCTAGAAGCTGTGCTTTGTTTTGCCTTGACATACATTTTTCCATTTAGGATGAAGAAGTATGAGCCCTATTAGGCTGCACTGCAGCTAAGAAGCAGAAGGGGTAAAGCTCTGTCTGAAATGGAGGAAATGGTGATGTAATTTTGAACCGTTAAGGACTGAAGGGATTAAAAGCTTTGGAGTAGGATTTGGAAAGTCTCTGGTGTTACATACAGTAGGGTTATATCTCCTGCCTCCCCACCTGGACAGAGAGGACCTTTTTGCTGTTTACTGGTTTGGGGGTTGTTGTTGTAGCTGTGCTGCTCACGAAGCACCATGGCACTTAATACTCCATCATCATTTCCATCACAAACCCTCCTTTCCCTTGAGGGACCACAACACCACAGTAAATATTTGCTGCAGGGTAAAGCTTGCCCCTCAAGTCTGGTCCCCAGCCTGAGAGCAGCAGGGGCATGAGGCAGGATCAGGCTTGGAAGCTTTCCACTTTCGAGTAACATTACACTTACCTCATTTTCTAAAATGAGCATTTCTAGCCATTATCAACAACCCCAGACCCAGGGCTGATGCTCCTTTTCCATGTGTTCAGACAGCTCCCTGTCCAGTCTGTGATGGATTTATGTCCCAGCTGGTTTGGTGGTGGGACACATGTCCTGGGTGATGCTGGCCAGGCACCTCTCACTCGAGGAGCTGTGTAACCCCTCGGCAGGCTCAGCAGCTCTCTGGCTCACCTCCCCATTCCATCTGCTGCTCTCTGATGCTCCAGGCAGGGGCTGCACACCGAGGGAAGTGGCTGCTTTTCCTCAGCCTCCCCTCAGCCGTTCTGCTCTTCCCAGAGAGGGCCAAGAGAACAGGGGTGAAGTCATTGCATGCTGTGGAAATTACACTCTTGCTCTGTGCTGCTGAAGCACTGAGGAGTCCTTGCAGTGCTGTCTTCCAGCAGTTCAGTGGTTTTTGGGGGTCTTACTAGCTGTTTCCATTAACTCACTTTAGTTATTTTTCAAAGTTAATGATAAAAACCTCTTTATGAACTCAAATCCTCTTTATTAATTCAATTCCTCTTTATTAACCAAATCTAGTTTCTCTGAGCAGAGCAGAAATCAAACAACATGTGGGGACAACACCTGCAATCAGCTGCTCACCCATATTTTCTCTCCCTTTCTGTGTTATTCTCTCCAGGCTGGGCTCTAAGCACATCTCTGGCTGCAGCTCAGCTCTGTTGGCTTCTTCTTGTTAGCTTCTTCTCTATTTGCTGCCTTGCCCCCTCTTACTGCTCCTCTCATGTCCAGACATACAATCGAGCCAGAGCTCTACTCTCTCAGAAATGCTTTTCTGTCAAGTTTATCGTGAAATTGAATTTGTCAGCAACAGATATGTCCATATCAAATACAAGACAGGGATATCAAGCTAAGAATAAGTTAGCAAATGGCAAGAAATAAATTACTTCTTAATCTCCAAGAACAGAAGTGGTATTTTGACAGGTGTTCTTGCCATGCTTTAAAGGATAATCAAACTCCCTAAATGCTCTAAACACATGGAAAGTAAGTATACATGCAAAAAAGTGGCCATATCCCCTAGTAAAATCCTGACTGAGAAATACCTGCATTGCAGATGTATTTTCAAAGCCTGTTCTGTAATTACTCTGCTATATGGAAACACAGCATGAAGTTGTGGTCTGCTCCCATTAGTTTTAATCACAAAGCAAGCAAATAAAATCAGCTACTCAGGCATGCTGAAATAACATTAAGAGCCTGATAAATTTGCAAGTGCAATCACAGTTGCAAATCAGAAGATATTTAAAATTTAAAGAGCATCAGTCCAATTCAAGAGGCTTCCAAAGATCTGCTTTCTAATCTGTCTCCAAAGTCAGAATAATTAGGGTGTTATATGCTCTGATAACAACTTTCTCAAGTTCCTTATCTGAATAGAAATAGCACAGGGACTGTCTCACTCAGGCGACTGTAAATCAAAAGTGAAATGACAGTTTTAGTGGAGGCTCTGGGATTTATTTCAGCTGAGGACCTGGCCATGCCACGATGACATACAAGCCAGCCATAAAGACAGTGCTAAATGAATCTTAAAAACGTTAAAAGAGATCCAGTTTACTTTTAGAAGAGGCTAGTGATTTACAGGATTCATATTCCTGTATTGTTTTTATTATTATTATTTTATGACAAGGTTCATCCAGGGTCAGTTGAGATTCCAGAGTTCCCTGTAGCTGAGCTGTGCCTGTTGCAGTGGCTGATATAAGGCTGAATACTGAGGAAGGGAAATCATTTCCATCTATTCCATGCCTGGGAATACATTTCTGCTGGATTTTTTAGGGAACAGGGTATGGCACTGTGCAGCAGCTGGGCAGGGCTGGGGATAACTTCTCTAGAGCACAGCAGCCTTCAAGGGTCCCAACAGGAGCATTTTGAAGTTGCCCGAAAAGAGTGTTTTCCAGCAGCATGAAACCCTCTTGGCAGGTACATCCTGCTTGGTCCTGAGACACAACTCTGTGCTAACAAAAAACAAGGCTGTGTAAGCCAGAGGGCAGCCTGTGGATGTTGTCCCACATTTCTGCTTGGATTCACATGAATCTGGTGATCATCTCAATTAAAACAGGGATTGTGTGGCAGTAGTACCCACATGGGTATGGTATTCTCTTTCAGAAATGCCAGAAAAACATAACTGACCAGAAGAAAAATACTGAGCCAAATCCAAAGTCCTCTTTGCTCAAAAATATTCCACAAAGACAGAGCAGAATTCTGTCGAGGGATCACAAGCTGTATACCTTAGCAAAGCTGAAATAACATGGCAAAGCACTTTCATAGTTTGCCCCACTGTATGCAGATAGGGAAGAAATACACAGGCAAACCCAGTATTGCTTGCCAATGCCAAGAACCAGGGAAAATACAGTTTTGACTAATTTTCTCTTCTCTTTCCCTTTCTGTGCCCTCTTCAGAACAATTACAGGTAGCCATCCAGCAGAAGATTTCAGTGCTCAGGCTGAGTTCTGCAGCCTTTTCCCACATCTACTGTGCTCACTACAGGTACCAGAAAAAATGGTGGAGAAGTATCTCAAGAAACTTTTGACACTTTGAGAAGTGTCTCAAGACACCTTGTAGTAAGTGATGTTTTCACAATCCTGAACAGCAGTTGACTGGTAGGCTGAAAACTAAAAACAACCACAAAGTTTCCCCAAACTTATTTTTAATCCTTTCACCTTGAAAGAGGTACTGCAACTTCAGTTAGTCCTTATGCTTGGAAAGTTTTGTCTCTGAGCCCTGAGAGACAGGTGGACTTCTGCCACCAACCTGGGAGAAAGCTTCCCTTCAATTCCAGATGCACGAAATGAAATCTGTGAGTTCTGGTCAGTGTTGCCATTGCTGGCTTTCACAGGGCTGTTAAAAGGGCTTTTTCCCATTGTTTTTCCAAGGACCTGCCCAAAAATGTTTCCATCCAAACCACCATCATGCAAGACTCCAGCAGAGGAGCGAAGAACAATAGCACACAAGGTTCCAAGTTCAATAGTAATTTCAAGGATTTCGGCTGTTACAGTTAATTAGTGGCAGTTTCTCTCAAGCCTCCTTTCCTTAACCCCTGACAGACAAGGCTTGGAAAACTGCTGGTTGAGAGGGCAAAGAGGTCAAAAGACCTAGTTTTTTAGCAGACAGGAATTATTAAGAAAGTAAAACTGAAAAAAAGGAAAATTGTTTTGAAGTGAAAATTTCAGACACAATGAGATTTAATTTCTATTTCCACTTCTGCTAAAGAAAGAGGCATGAGACTGAAGGGTGGGGTCAGAGTCTGGATTTTGGGCAGGGCTATTTTAGAAGGCTGAAGACAGTCCAACTGTTGCTCCAGGGCAAGCACTTCCCAACTTTAGACTATTTTTTAAAAAAATATGTATCCCGATCTGAAATCTGTGGCTTGGGTGTGTTTCTAAACATTTCTTTTTCTTGAAAAAAGAGAAAAAGCATCAATGTTTTCAAAGTTTTGGAAAAGTTGCAAAAGTTTTCAATGCCTGTATGTCCCATGAGTGGGACTGGTGTCACAGATGGGAACAGACCAAAATTTGGGATTGTCCTGCCGGACACAATAGAAATCACTTCAAAATACCTGCACTCTTTGGTGTTACCTGAGATATATAATTTGTAGTTGCTGATGGTATTCCTATCTTGGAAATAGGGTAATTCCCCCAATACAGCTCCAGAGAAAAGAAGAGGCTCTCACATCCACAGAGAATGCTTGTCACTGTCCCTCTGTGACAGGTCAGCATTTGATATGAATGAGGGGGAAGGCTGACAGCAAGTGGAGATCTTGGGGCTAATTACCTTGAATAATTTGCCTGCAGGTGCTGTGCAGGTGGTCTGAGCCCTCGGGCACTGACCTGGGAAAAGCCATGGGAATCCTTCATCTGCCACTGCTCCATCTGAGCTGCAGCTCTGGGATGCTGAAAAAAAAATCCAGATTCCACATCTTAATCTACAGTTATCAGTTTAGAGTTGTAAAGTTTCATTGTAAAGTTTACTCTGTTCATTTTAGCAGCTTGCTCCATGTCAACTTCAAAATAAGTGGAGAACTCACAGATGAGAATTCATCAGCTAAACCTTGTAGGCATTTCAAAACCAAACCAAAACACAAACATTCTTTCCTGAGGCTGGCCAGGCAGCCAGTGGGAGTCACCTCCTACTGAACAACTGCCCTCTGATGTTTTAAGGTATTCTGGGATTTTAGTTAGCCAGTGACTAACTAAAATGAAATGTGAAATGTGAAATGTGCCCAAATTCTTCTTCTCCAGATCACTGACTTCAGGGTTATTGTGACTGCATTAAGGTTTACCAGCTCTTTAAGTGCAGTTCTGAAGATGTGTGAATCTTGTGAGTCACAATGGCTTCTAAAGAGAAGCAGTAAGTAATATCTTGGATTATCAGGAAAATTTAATTTCTGGAAACAAATTTAAAAAGCTATGACACCATTCTGTGCTTTGACATTCAGGAATATGCTATGAAATAAGCTTACTGGTTTATGCTACATGCTCTATTGGTTTCTAAAATCAGATACAAGTCTGTGATCAATGCACACATTTCTTAATGCTGCATGTGCAGTGCTTGGGTTTACCCCAAAAAACAATTACAATCCTTCCCACACCCAGGAAACATGTTGGCTAAGACTCAATATAGGCTGATCCCAAATTAACCAAGAGTCTAAAGGCTTCCCTCACATGCTCAGGGCCAAGCTTCTGGGTGGGGAGTTAGAAAAATACTTCCTGGGGAGTTGTCAGTCAGAATGCAGAAGATTCCCTTAATCCCAGCATGGACTGAGGACATGAATTACCCCCGTGAATTTTAGGGTAAAGAAATTCAAAGTATTCCGAGACTACTTCAAAATTCACTTTTTACACAGAAGTTGTCCTCTGGTATCAAAAGCTGAAATGCAACAAAGAGGTACAGAAAAGGATCAAAGGAAATGACTGTTCAAAGAAGGAGAGAGCACGAATATTGAAAGCAAAGGAATTGCAGGCTGCTCGGCATATCTGAAATTCATATTCCTGCTTTACAGCCAGGAACCTGTTGTACCCTAAAACAAACCCTTATTTTAGCACCCTTTTTGTGATGCCAGGGGAACCATGTGCACACTGGAGGTGATGGATTTTAAAGTTCTTTGGAGAGGAGCTGGGAGCAAACGGGTTTTGCTTTTGCTGCAGTACAAGACAATTCTGTAGCATGTAATTATTGTATAATAAATATGTGGAGAGCTGCAGCTGCTGTGTGAGCACACGTGGGTGTCTTGTCACCTCCATCAACCTGGATAATTTTTGGGGTGTTTCCACGAGGAGGATGCATATGCTGAGCTGTGGTCAGATGCCACTTCATTGCCATTCTGTTTATTTTTAGGAAATGCAAAGTGATCCCCATGTGCCAGGACATGATGGGATCAAACAGCAGGAGGCTGCTTCTTTGCTCACCCCCACACTGCCCCAAACCTTTTGTTCTTTGTTCTTCTGCAGGATGTGCCTTATGTTTGCTTTATCCCTTGCTGTTCTTGCCCACTCTGCTCTATCAAATAGCATCAGCCTCTTTATTATAGGAAATAGAAATGTCCTGGGAATGTCTCCATATCCCTCTAGCCTCACAACTTGGTTTTTAATCATTTGTCCTGTGCTTTGCTCTGTTGTTTTGTTTTGGTTTTTTTTTTTCTTTTTGGCTGCCACTAAATAAAGGAGCTGTTTCACCAGAGAAGGGAAGGCAGCAGTGACACCACCACTAATCTGAGACCAGAAATACTCTGTGGGAGGTTGTTTTCCAGGGGAGCAGCATCCCATCTTCTCCTGCCTCTCGCTGGGTCCACACCCAGCAGAGAAAAGGACCACAGGCAGGTTACAAATGGCACAACCATAATCAGGAGCTATCAGGAACTATTTTGTGTCATGATGTTTTCACACCACGAGCTCAGTCTGAGCTCTCTCCTGTACAAACCTCCTGGGGGAATTTTAATCTTCCTGCCTGTTTTTGTTACATCTGTCTTTTGAGAGAGTCCCTGAGGAATATTTATTCTTCCTTTGGAATCTGCTGTCTCTTTCATAAACTCTTCCTCACTTCTCCTATAAAAACATATCCAGAACAGAACTCCTTCCAGTTTCCAATTTAATTTTATTCCTGAGCAGTTTATACCCAGTTGTTTCCATGCTGTGGCTATTCCTTAACTTGAGTAACTCTTTCCCCTCTCTGGTGTTCTCCCCCACAATGTGTGAAAGGCAATTTTTTTCAGGGCTCCTTGCATTTCTTTATAGTTTCAGATGGGCTGCCTTGAGCTTATCACAAACCACTTTTAAACAAACAGTTCATGAGTTCCCCTTCAAAGACTTTGGATGCATCAGGATATCAGGTAGATACAACACACTGGACAAATGACACATACCACCAGACCCTCTGTATCAGTGGAGGGTGCATTTTCAAGCTGAAAGCCATCTCTTCAAATGAGTACAAGCCTTTTCTTGCTCTAAGGGCAGGGCTTTTATCTTCCTGCCTTTTGTATCCATCATTTCCCCAGACCTAGTAAGAAAAGCCCATCTGAATCCACTACAGCATTCCTAACACCATCTCTATACATACAATATCCAGCATTTAAACTGATTGAATTTAATTTTCCAGCATTCAGTCAGAAACTGGTGCTGACAACCTGTTTCATAGTATGAATTGGATGAGGGTCAGGGCTTGACTGACCTTTATCCAAGGTGTCCCTGCCCATGACAGGGGGGTAGGAACTAGCTGACCTTTAAGGTCCCTTCCAACCCAAATCATTCTGTGACTTCAGGTCTAATTATGCTTAGTTAATCCATTTTCTCAGTAGTACATAAAGCCTCTTTTTCTGTTCCTAGTGAGTGGAGTGATTGCTTAATGAGCCTGTTTCTGCCAGTACCTGGATCAGTTTTAACACCTGTGCCTCTGTGAGATCTGAAAAACACATCCTGGTTCCATTTCAGAAATTGTCCTACACTGCTGTTTTCCCCATTTAGAGGTACTGCCCTGTGCTGGCACTAGTCCAAGGACAATTTTCAAAACTTATGCACTTTCTCTGCAGCCCTTTGCCCCTCCACACACACATCTCTAAAAGCCATGTTTTGCAGTCATTCCTTGCTCTATAATATCCTGCTGTTTATCTGAAATGCTCAGTAGATGAGTGGGAATCCATACTTGCTCCACAAAAGCCCAGATTCCCTGAACCTCCGTGCAGATCTCAACCATGCTGCACTTTTCTCCATGATCTGACTCTCCAGCTTTGTGCCACCTCCCCTAGCATGTGTTGGGGGAGAAGCTTCTACTGGGCACCTCTGAAATTCTATTCCAGATTATTTTGTGTGGTTAAAAGCTTTTCCTGCAGCCAGGATTAATTTTTCTTTCTTAACTTGCAAAGTGAAAGACTGCAAGAGAATTCTTTCTTCATCCTTTGTATGCCAAGCTCAATTTTTCTTGTTTCATGGGATTGAACAATATTTGGAGCCACTGGCCACCAAGTGTCTCCTCTCAGCAGCTCTGCTGTTTACTTGCACATTCATTTACTTGTCCTAATGCTCCTCTTGCATATTCCTCTGCAAAAGCCACTACACCTTCTCATGAGCAGCTGCAAAGACCAGGGCCTGTTCTGTAAACCCTTTCCACAGCCCCTTGGAGTGGCTTTTTTCTTTTGTTGATACTGAATGTCAAAGCCTACTTGTGAATTTATAAGTAGATCCATTGCCAGTTCATCCTGGAAGGCTTCACTGTGCCAGGAACACACATTTCCCCTGCTTCTCTATTCTTTCAAGTAGTGCATTTCCCTTTCCTCCACTTCAGGTTTTGACTCTTCCCAGAACAGCTTAGGTTAGTGGCTGGTGCCCAACTATTTATCAAGGACTTGTACAAACTCTAGATAATTCAGCTTTTTTTTTCTTCCCCTCAATCTGGCAGTAAATCTTGCAGCAGCATCAAAGCTGGGCTATTTACAACAACATATTTACAAACCCATCTGTGTCCATCTCCCCAGTTAGCCTTTCAGACTGTAATGTTGAGCTAAGCAGAAAGACCTTTGAAAAGCCTTCCCCTCCCAGTGCAATTTTGCATTATTTGAGGGAAAAAACCCCAAACCCTCCCTTATTCACACTGATCTGAGTTACTGATGGGTACAGAAAAATGCTACAAATGTCTTGGTTTAGCCAAATTTTTTACCTCCTACATCAAGAAAGTTGACTTCACTGTCCTCTGTGACCCTCCTGTCACCTTAGCCAAGCAATTTTTCAGCTCCTCAGAAGCACTTGCAGAATCAGGAATTAATTCGCTGCATCATCATCTTCTTCATTCATCCAGCACTATGTAACTGGAGGAATATAAGAAAAGACATCAGTCTCTTTTTTTAGGTTATATTTTTAGCTTTTTGCAGGTTACATCAATCTATTTTTAGACTAAATAACTAACTTCACTGACCTTCTGCTGGTCAGTCCTTGCAGCAGGAGCACTGTTGGAGGAGATGGATGCAGTCTGGGATGGGAAGTGAGTGCAGCTCTCATCCTCCATCCCAGCTGCCAGAGGGATGAAGCTGAAGAGGAAGGCAGGGACACCTTTCACTATCCCAGGCTGCTCCAAACCCCATCCAGCCTGGCCTGGAACACTTCTAGGGAAGGGACTGGAAAGTCTTCACAGCTTCTCTGGGCAACTTGTTCCAGTGTTTGGCTCCCCACACAGTCAGGAATTTCTTCCCAATACCCAATCCAATCCTGCCCTCTGTCAGTTTGAAGCCATTCCCCCTTGCCCTGCCATTCCATGCCCTTGTCCCAAGTCCCTCTCCAGCTCTCTTGTAGGGCCCCTTCAGATACTGAAAGGTCACAATAAGGTAAAGCAGATATTGTAAAGGTAAAGAGGCTGGACTTCAGTTCCTCTGTTCATGCAGGGCTAAGGATTTTCTGTGTTAGAGCCATTTTTTCCCATGGAGCACCTTGTTTGAAAATCTTTCATGTCTTTTCCTCCTTGGAGGCACAATCCAAGCACTGCTTGCCTTGTTCATTTTGGGAGCAAATGACTCTGTAGAAGCATTGCAGGGTGTTGGGTCTCTCCCTGTTCCTGCCACAGAGAACCTATTACAAACCATCAAAAATATATATAAAATCAGTGCAAAGGCAGATGAGCACTTTAGAATTGATACCCATTAAATAGTTTTCCTGCCTCCATTTTACAAAATCTGAGTCGCCCTGGCTCAAGCTGGGAGGAATCAGTGTTCAAACCTGCAGAGATATTATCTGCCTTTGAAATACTCTGGAAAACTCTTGGCCTTATTTGGAAAAAGGAAATTTGCTGTGATAACCAAGACCTCGATTTACTGGGAGGAGAGGAGGATCCTAAGCACCTTTGCCCTCCAGATTAAGCTCTGTCATGTCTCTGTGGCACCCTGTGGGGCTGCTGGCACCTCAGACATTCCATAGCTGATTCCAGACACCCCACAACATCCCAGAACACTTCCCCAAGAGCTGAAACTCTCTTTCACCTATTGATGATAATCAGTGATATCTGCAGGGATGAGAGCCACACCATCAGGTCACATGCTGGGATAAAGGACACTTTGGGTCTCCCAGCAGGGACAGGGCTGGAGAGGGAGAGTGGATCTTCTCCTGGGACACCTTTCATCATCAGGGATTTGTTGGTGGCACAATTTCATTGTCCCCAAAAGCACAGTGCCACCACCCTACTCTTTTCTGGAGAGCCCAAACCCCAGTGGCCCCCAGCAGGGTTTTGGTGCTGCTGGGTACGACGGGACAGGACAGACCCTGTGGCTGTGCTGTGACAGCAGGAAAGTCACCCTGGGCTGGCAGGGCTGGCAGATGGGAGCTGGCTGTGCCCACAAGAGCCATCAGTGTGTGAGCAGTGGTTCTCCCTCCAGAAGATCAGAAGATGCCACTCACATTCTCAAAGCCACCACTAACACAAGACCTGGCAGCTCCTCAAAGATGAGCAGAAGTTTGGAAATCAAAGATATTTTTCATTCCTGAGCATTTCCATCCTACCCACTGGGGGTCTTCGATTGCATTCTGCAAGAATAAGGCAACCAGAAGGGGTGGAAAAGTGGTGGAAAAAACCACCCTCCTCAATTTGACACAATTTTTTACCATTTGCTAGAGAATGGTTACAACCCCCTTAAAATATGAGTTCTCTTCATTATAGAAATACTTTTTTATTCCTTTAAAAGCCAGCGGAATGTGGACAATGAACAATTTCACATTTAGAAGCCAACTTTTCATCAGGGTTTATCCTTTTGATTTGGAAACTGGCTCATTTAAGCTGGAAAAATTCTGTGAAATGTTGCAATAAAAGAGGCTCTATTTTTGCATTAGCAGAAATATGCACACACAGAAACCCAGGCGATACAAAAGCCAGCAAACAAAGGAGTGCCCAGCCTGTAAGCTGCAAACTGCAAATTTCTTATTTCAAGTACAAAAGCCACATAGATCCTTGCCATCTCTAATAATAATAACAATAATAATAATAATGCATCCTGCTACCCAACAGCACAACATTCCCACCAGGCAGGGTAGTTTTCCCTGTGAAACATGATTTAGTGGATGTGGCTTCAGCTGCCTAAATGTCATCTCAGTCTGTTGCAATCTGCTGTAAACTCTCAAGATACGAGTCATATGTCACAAACTCACAACAGTTTCTGGATTTGCTCTAGGACTAAAATGTTCCTGGGCAAAAACAATTAAATAAGGAAGAAACTCTACCCTCTGGTTTTTAATGTAGCTTCTCACTGATTCCTCCCCCCCCCCGCCTTTTTTTGCCGACTGCTGTACATTTCATTTGACTTTATAAATCAGATCCATCCCAGTTCCATCAATAAAACATGGGAGTATCTTCATAGAATCATAGGATATCCTGATCTGGAAGGGATCCACAAGGGTCATCAAAATCCAACTCCTGAATCTTGCTTTTCTGTATTGCAAACTATTTGAGGGGGAAAAAAAAAAAAGGAAAAAAAAAAAAGAGAAAATCCAAATCCATGATAAGCTGATGGCCAAAGCAGCTCAGATTTTCCATCTCATCTGCAACTGAGACATGAAAAGCTCAGGTTAGGACTGGGCAGCAGCATCCAACAGCACAAGCCCTATTTCTGGCAATCTTCTTCTCAAAGTTTCTCTGTGTGACTCAATTTATGGGCTTTTAGACCAAATATAGTAAAACCAGGTATGAGAAGGATACATTTAGACTGAATCAAAGTTTGAGGGAAGGGTAGGCTTTTTATATCCAACATATACTTGCTGGCAGATATTTATAGAGCATGACTGTATGAACTTTGATCCACAGTCAAGGAGTGGGATGAGTTACATGAATTCAATGCCACGAGCTCAACATAATTTCCTTTCAACACCATGGCCAAATTGTCTTGATTTTCACACCTGTAAAATGGGGATAACACTTATCCCTTTTACAGGGGATAATGTTATAAACATTAGTTTAATTATTTGGAGAAGTACTGACTTTATGCTGTAAAATAACTTTACCTGTACTAGCTGTGCCACACAGAAGGAGTTGAAATTGAACCCAGGAAAGCGAGGGAGAAAGGAAGCATAATTTCCTGTCAGTATGATGTACCCTAACTAGGGATATAAATCTGAGGGACCTTGGGAGGAAAGGTTTTTGCAGCCTGCTTCTCCCCCTTTCACCATTACACCCATGCAATGCCATGGTCCTCAGCAAAGACATTCCTCCTTTACCCAGGGAGCAGGGAGAATGCAGTCCTTCCACCTAAAATCAATTTTGCTTAGATTCCAGGGCAAAATTGGAATTTGGACTTAGATTCCAGGGCAAAATTGGAGAGAGTGCTGTGTGCCAGCCACTCTCTCCCATCCCATGTGCCCATGCTGTGCCAGTTGTCCCCTCCGGTTGCAGAATAAATTAGAGGAGCCACTGTGGTACAGCTGAGAAAGCAATGAAAAATCCAGCCAGCCAGGAAGCTTTTTCTTCTTGATTTCTGTGAAGTTCTCCACACTTGGCAAGCTTTGCAAACTCAGTAGTGGGAACTGAAAAGGAAAAACCATCACGTACCATTTTTCTGTGGCTTGCAAAAGTGAAATAAATCAAGAGATAAAACAGCAAGACATCTGTGATACAAGATTTGTTTTGTGAATGTTTAAAGCATTTAATCTCTGTTCTTCTGGCTCCCAGTCTTGGTTGCTGGGACATGATTATTTTACCTATTTTGTAAGGTATAATCACTTACATCTCAAGAATTTTCTGGCAGTGTTCAGTATTCCCCTTTGCACGACTTGGATAAATCTCCCTAACGCCACCCATCTGTCCCATTTTCTGCCTTCTGGCTTATCATCTGAAAATCTTCCACATGACACCAGTGAAGTCCCCGTTGTCAACAGCAGGGCCAGCTGTGCCACCTGGTTATTTCCACCCCTTAGCTTCCTCTCAGAGCTCTCAGGGTGTCTCTGAGCCACAGTCACTGCTCAGGCAGGGGACAGGCATGAGCTGAGCTTCCCATCGTCACCACAGTCCTGTCCCTCCACTCACTGGGCCACAGGACATCCCCTTTTCCATCTCTTCACACAGAATGATGACAAGGAGCGTGGCTCAGGTCAGTGTGGGAGTCCTGGGGATCCCCACAAGTCCAGTGTGACACTGGGACTCCACCAGCCCCTGGCCCTGGTGGGTCACACAGAGGAGACAGACCCAGGGTGAAGGAGGGGTCAGCAAACAGCCCAGCAGGGATTTGCAGATTGGTGGAAGACCTCAAAATAGACCTTGCAGCATCTCTTTATTCAGTGCCACATGGCCTCCTCTATGTCTCCAAACCCTGGTTATCCCAGGGGTCATGCAGGAACCTCTGCCTCAGCAGGTCTCTGTTGTGCCTCTTGCTAGATCTTGGCTACAGCTGCTTAATTCTCATTAAATAGCCGAATTTCTTTTAATCTTCTTCCAAAACAAGGAGCTCAAGTCTGACAACAACATCTCCTAGAAATTTTCTGCTCTTCTTTGGGGACATATTTCTTTCTACTGAAAGGAAAATTTCCCAATAACTTTCTTCTGCTGCCAGGCACCAAGACAAGGCAGCATCAAGCTCCACTCCCTCATCATTTCCTAAGGGACTTGTGCATCACTTTACTCAGAGCTCTACCCTCTGCTTTTAGTTTCCTATTCTCATTCCAGCCTGTCTGCTTGAATGCATTCAAAGGTGTATGAAAAAAACCCTCTTGGGACAGTCTGTCCCACGCTGCACCCACAGCCATAAAACCTCAGCGGCCACACTACTGGTTCTTATCAGCCATCACACCTTCAAGCACAGAAGGTGCGTCTAATATTAGCCAGGAAACGTCGTGGAGAAGACCTGGACTTTTTCAGCTCGTGGGTATTAATAACTTCCTATGTTTGTAGACAGCCCATAGGAAATGCAGCCTGACTCATCTACCCTGTAATTAGATGAACTCCCCAAAAAAGTGCAGGTGGCTGCACCACAAAGGCACATTAGTCAAGGTGCAGAATGTGCTCCTGACCAAAGGGCAGATAACAGCAGCTATAATTTCCTCCACTGATATAATATAAAAAAAGCAGTATTTCTGACAGATTTGGCATATGGCTGAGGTTGGAAAGTCAAGCAGTCGTTTTCTTTCTCTCTCTCATCTCACTCAAGGGAAATCTGTAATATGCACAAAGCCTTGATTTATTTTTTACGCTCTGGCATATTACTGGAAAATAATTACAAAGTAAAATTTCATGAAAAACAGAAGATATTCAGGCCTATTTGCTGTATAAGTTATACCTAGACTGTGATTCTTACCAAAGATATTTGTTTCCTGTGTTCTCTTCTGCTGCCAAGTTCAGCCATATATCACTTTTATGTATCTGAAAGCCATGGGGTAATGCAATATGAAGCTATGAATGGGATAAAGTTACATATCCTCCATTGATTTTCCATTGTATCCATTATCTTTAATGCTGGAATGCAGGCTAGTGCGAGTGCCGGAAGCCTCTGCACCTCCCTGCTGGCTGCTGCCCTGTGAAAACCATCCCTGGGGGGCAGATAAAATCAGCTGCAAGCTGCAGAGAGGAGACAGGAGCTCCCCAAAGTGTCCAGCTTAATGGGGGAAGCAGTAGGAAAGAGAGAGGGAGAAGGTAAACTCAGGGACAGGGACGTGTGAGCGGCTGGGAGGAAACCAGAGAAGGGCTGGAAGGGAAGGCAGGAAAAGGAAAAGAGGGAGAGGAAGGGAGTAGGACAGACCTACTGCAAGACTTTCTACCAGTGGAAAACTGCTTTTTGCATGCTTAACAAAGGAGGAAGGGAAAGAGCTATGTGGTCCATGCTGCTGCTGCAAAGCCCCTCAGGCACCACCAGCATCACTACCCAGGAGAGCAGCAAAGCAGCAGCCAAGGATGCTCAAGCGCCATTGCTCCCCAGTCCCAGGTCTTGTGGAAAGCAAGATGAGGGTTCAGCTGCTCACCCCGTGGGGCTGGATGGGTAGGGAGAGTGTTCCCAGGCAGCACTGGAGCTTTCTACCACAGCAGATCAAGCAAAGGCTGATGAGCAGGACAGGAGGATGCAGCTGGTGGGGAACAGGATGCTCTGGAGGCTTGTTGCCCAGCTGGGCCCAATTGCACTGGGACTAGATGTTAACACTAACTCTCTAACAAGCTTCTCAAATCACATTTTTAAGGCCATGTGTTAACAGAAAACAACTGTTCAAATTTAGCAAGTTCCAGCAGCACTTTCACCCTTGTTCCGTCTGGGCCGCAGGAGTACGAAACGCCACCGCCACTTCATTTTTCATCCCTCTCACAAAGGGGTAGAGCTGTTAGTCATGCGAGTGGTTGCCTTGGACGATCCCACACAAGCAATGCTAGCAGGATTTCTCCATGTGTGACTAACTGCTCCTCCTGGGAGGCCGGAGCTTCCCACTGGGAAGGTAAAGGACCCCCCATTTTCTGTAATCTTAACTCTGCAGTCACCACTGCTGCTGCTGTAAAACGCTTTTAGGATGAAAATCCTTCTGCAGGACAGGTGACCTGCTCATCTCCATCTGGCCTTTACTGTTCTGGCTACTCCTGTTGACATCTGTGACTAATTTGTGATCGATGGAACACAGAACTGTGACCAATACAAAAAATCTTTATTAAAATGCTGCAAGGTTAATCAGCAGGTGTTCCCCAGGAATGCTGCTCACGAAGAGCCAGCACTGAGTACTTCCATGGGACAAAATTTCTGGAAGGAGCATCTCATCCCAGCTCACCTTGAAGCACATCAGCCATGGACAAGACCTTGTGTCACCTATAACCCTGGGGACAGAGCTTAGGTACCTTTGTGCAACTTTTCCCTCAGTTATTTGGCCTGGTAGAGAAGATGCTCAGGCTGACATGGAGCAAAACCTTTCCAACTGGTTCAAGAAAAATCTGGTACCTTGTTTAGTGTGGGCTGAGCTCATGTGTGTACGTGCATGTGCTGCACAGCAGGACCCCTTTTCTCATTTAAACAGCCAATTAAAGGCTACTTTGGCACTTAGCACATGACATCAACTTGCAGTACTTAAGCTGCCTAGCACAGTGTGAATTTAATTTGATGAAGGGGCAACTAATAAAGATCTTGGAAGGCTGGTTAAAGTTCATTAAGCCTTTCCTTTCAAGGTATACTTCCCTCCAGTGCAAAAGCTTACATCAATTTTTTTTTCTTTAAAGCTGTGTTATATCCTGCCACCAGAAAAAGGTGCCTGTGTCACATCCCGACAGGGTATATTTAAAGTCTCACTGTCAAAGTCATGGCAGGCCTTGGTTCTTTGCCCAGGAATGTGCAGAAAGAAAAATAAAAGCCCTTTTCCCTGAGTGTGGGGCGAGGAGTGCAGCGTGTGTTGGTGCAGGCAGGCTTCTGGGAGGGGAATGGGCTTCTGCCACACTGAGCTGCATTCATCCTCCTTCTCCTGAGCCATCCGTGATTCCAGATGGATTTCATAAACAGATGAGGAGGCTCCTCTGAGTTCAGTGCTTTAATGAAGCCCGTATGGCTGACTCATGTAATAAGTATTTAATCATGTTGATGAAAATCGTTTTAAAAACTTCCACCACACACAGCGCCGTTCCCCGGCAGCCGTGGGGCTGATAACACAACAGCACAGCCAAGGCACCTCTGTTTTCCACAACCTCTCCAGGTGCCTGCCTTGACTTTCACCAAGGACTTAGAAATGTGTGCATGCATTGTGCCACCCTCTAACAAGGGCCCCTTCATCTTTGACAATACTCTTCAAATCACCCACTGAAGTGCCACAAAAGGATTTTTTTTTTAAGCCCCACATTCCCCATGCAGCTGTTTCAGAGGTCACTCAAGGGTTAACGCTTCGGTGTTTATATCTTCTTATTAGTTTCTGTTTGTGCTCACAAATGCCCATGCCTTAAAAATTTGCTGCGTTTAAGTGGTATCCATTTGTAAACAGAGAAATGCCACAAAACCTTGCAAATACTGAGTCATCTCAGGTGGAAATTGTTCTTCTTGTCAGCAGAAGTCATTGTCAAGGCCAAGAAGGACATGGGCCTTCATCTTTCCTAAATGAACACAAGTAAGACTATCATGTGGCAATTGGTAGTCCACACAAATTCAGTATATTTTAAGCTAGCTCAGAAAAGCCAGGGGTCCTCATTTCCTCCAGAGAAAACACAGATTCAGTGGTGCCTTCAGGAACAGGCTGCATGCAGAGGGTGGGATGACACTCCCTGAGGGCCTTAGACCTGTTCTTGTGTGCTGTTGTCACCCAAATAGTCCCGTGTGGGCTGGAAGACTCAGTGTCAAGATTTGAACTTACTCCTTGGGAGACAAAGCCCATAAATCTGTACCTTGGATGGCTGGGATGGGCTGGGACAATCAGTGGGGTCTGAGAGTGTGAAAGGCCGCCTTGAGTGGGCTGTAACAGTGAAAAAGTTCAAGGACCTCTGCCAGGTACTGAGTTTTTTCCCATGAAAAGCTGAAAGAAGGAACATTAACTCCAAGGTTGGATTAATGTTCATGTATGTCCTCACCTTTACAACTGGTTCATCAGTGCTCAGCAGGTCCAGTCACTTCTGGATGTATTGTAAAGATATAGGCTGAACAGAAAGTTGACTGTGATCCTGTTTCATCCACTTCTAAAGAGTGTGCCCAGGAATTACCCCGTGTTTTCCAATTGACTGAGATGCCCTTCATGCATAGTGGCTGTTGCTATAGACAGTTGTGCTTTGGTGGTTGGTGTTTAAGTCTTCAAAATTGGGAAGTCTTCCAGATTGGAGGGTTTTAAAGGCTGGGAAATCTTCTGGTTGACTTTGACCCATATTGCGCTGGCACCAAAATTTACACAGCTCCAAGTAATGGCAGTGTTATGGTCTTTAGAGACTTGATTACAAAATCCAGAGTCCACTTTACACAAGTCCTTCATCCTCCCATTCTTGAGCTTATGAATTTTGGTCCAACAGGTCCAGGAAGTGTAGGAATTCTGTATCTCACTTTAGAGTACCTAATGAAGATGCCATTGTGACCCTTCAGAAGAGCACCTTAAACAGAAAAGCACTGGAACAGTGGAGAAGTCTCAATTTCCTCGGTTATGACTTCAAACTCCTGAGCTAAAGGACACCAAAGAGAGTTGAATGCCTATAAATCTTGCAGTGTGAACTGATTCATGACTCAAACAAAGTGCCCAAGCCCCTAAGAGTCAGGAGAACAACCCTTTAAAATAGAGTTTGTTACTATTGCTGGAAACTTTAACCCGCTGGCTTCACACTCAAGAGGTTTAAGCTGCAAATGGCAGGAGAGGATTTATGTGTTCCTCTGAACAAAATACATCAGGGTAGGAAAACTTGACCCGACAGTTTTGAGACGTGCCTGCCGTAAATAACCAATTGATTGGCTGGGCTGCAAAGCCATTAGCAGGCGTGGGGAGCCTGCTGAGACTCAGACACGGCGTAAAATGCTGGAGGTGCCAGCAAAATGGACACGGCAATCGGCGACACGGTTGTCTTCCAGCAGAACTGCTCTGGAGGGTGAGTGAAAAATGGAGCACCTTTTATCTCCCCCATTCCACAACACCCTGGAAAGGGGTTGTACGTGGGATCCAGTCTGTCGTGGGCCAAGGGGGAAGAGAAGAGAGATAAAATGACCACCTTGTGCTTAAGCAGTAAATCATCTGGAGGAGCAGAAGTATCTCAAATGAAGTTGGAGATCATGCCTTGACAGGTTGCAGATGCATCTTTTCTGCTGTAAATTACCACAGCTACCAAGTGGCCCTAGTAGGTCTGAGCTAGCACAGCTTTCCACCCCCAGAAAAGTGGCAGCAGTTACAGGAGAAGGGAATTTAATGACTCAGATCACAGAGTGTCAGGACCGAAGGCTAGAGGTTGTTCTACCCTCTGAGGATGGGTCATTTTTACCTTTTCCCTCCCAAAGAATGCATGGGATGCTCCCATCCTCATTCCCGCTGCTGCAGCACCACTTTCTGGACTTGGGTTGATCTTTCTGCACTGTCCCACCCTGATGGCAAGGGAAAAGGTAAGAGCAGTGGAAGTCTCCTGGAGCAATGCCTGCCAAGTCTTTCATCCTGGAGAAGAGCAGGCAGTAGGAAGCAGAGCAGACATGATGCTGGTCTACTTCAGACCATTTACATTTACATTACATTTACATTACATTACTCATTTACACTGAGTAGGAATCTGGGTGTAAATGGCTACATAAACTGCAGGGTAATGATGAACCAGAGCCAGCTCCTCAGGGAGGCTGTGGCTTTGGACATTATCCTTGAACAAGCAAAGATGGGACCTTGTTCCTGTATCAAATGTGAGATGTGATGACTGGCAGGTGAAGGACAGGAAGGAGGAATGTGGGTATGTGAAATTCCATTCAACCTGATCCTGCTCAGAGTCTCAAGTGCTTTCCCTGCTCAAGGAGATAAGTGGGCCAGCTCTCACGGACCAGCTCCTGTGGTGGGTATCTCCTCTGTCACCAGGAGATACCAGTGGTGGCAGTCTCTTTGCTGTCACCACTCAAATCCATTGCCTGTTTCAGACCCAGAAGATTCCTCCACTATGGACTCAGTTTCCATTAACAGTTTTTCTTTTTTTGGTTAGATTCAACAGTTGGGTATTTTTTCTCCCCAGGGAGTGGAGCCCCGCAAGGGAAGAATTGTTTGCAAATAATTGTATTTACACAATACACAAATGTGCACTGGCCAAGTATTGATGTGCTGCTGCACAGGTGGTTTCCTGGTGTCTCCTAAAACATCAGAAGTGGTGAAAACCAGGAACTTTGAAATTTTTTTTCTGTTCTCGGTTTTGAACTGAAATCAGCTTTAGGCAAGGGATTGGCAGCAAGAAACTGTTGGGATCTCACTTCTGTTTTGCAGGTAGTAGCTCCTTAGAATTCGTGGATTTGTATAAATTAGGGAGATAATAATTATCATCTTTAATAAGAAAAGGACCTCATCAGCACCTCATCTCTGACAGGAGACAGCAATAAATGCTTTGAAAACAAGTATCAGAAAGGGAAGAGCAGTGGTCCCACCCAGCCAGCCCACAGTAGTTTAGAGTCTGAACAGGCACTGTTTGTGCTGTTTTCCATAAGCCTGTGTAATCCTATCCTTGGAAAGCTTTAGCCATCACACCACCACTAGTGAGGTGTTCTGCAAGGCCATGAAACCTATTAGAAAAAAAAAGCAGTGGGGCAGGTACAGAGCTCTTCTCTCTGGTCACCAGTGACAGGACCCAAGGGAATGGCTGGAGATGTGTCAGAGGAGGTTTATGTTGGATAATAGGAAAAGGTTCTTCAGCCAGAGGGTGGTTGGGCACTGGAATAGGCTCCCCAGGGAAGTGGTCACAGCCCCAAGCCTGACAGAGTTTAAGAAGTGCTTGGACAACACTCTCAGGCACTTGGTGTGATTTTTGGGGCATCCTGTACAGGGCCAAGAGTTGGACTCCATGATCCTTGTAAGCCACTTCCAGCCCAGGATGTATCTATGATTCTGTGATAGTTCCTTTTGCTGCCCTTAACTTTGCTGTCGGGCAGGTGCTTTAGGCACCATCTAAGCCTGGTTTTATGGGATAAAGTGGATAACAGCTCCATGTTCACTTGTTAACTACTGAGGGATCAATCCACATCCCCTCCTTGCTCACTTCTATCCAAGTATCTTACTCTCTTTGAACTGCCCATTTCTTGGAAGCCTAACACTACATTTTGGAAAAATATTTTGCTACAGGAGAGAAAGTACTTGCTTTTGGAAGTGTCATTTTAGTGCACACAGCACAAATGTTTATAAATACGTACCTGCACACAGACAGGGCACTTGTCAAAACACATTCAGAGGATACCTAGGTTCTTTCATGTATTACATACTCAGAGTGAAAATAACCAACTATATTTAACCCAGATCCAAGCTCAGACTAAATTATTTCAAAGGTCAGTTAAAGAACAGAAAATCTCACTAGCTAAGAGATAAAAAAGCTCCCATTCATCTGCAGTTCCAAGAGTTTTCACAGAACTAAAGCCCAGGATGAGAAACTGTAATTAAGTACCATTTAATATAAGTATCATTGACAACTCCAAGTTTCTATACCTGCCAAGACCTGAATTCAGATGACTGCATTTGGCCTACAGCAGTTGATGGAAACTCCATCACTCACCACACTGATGTAGTTGTTTGGAAACCAACGGCTCTTGGCAGGGAAAACACATTTCAGCTTCTGTTGAATGACTGCACATATGAGGAGCAGGAGATGAGACAGACCAATAGCCAGTGCTCAAATTCAGATTATGTTTTGGCTAGGGCTTAAAGTTCAGGTCTGAGGCCAAGTGGAGGCTAGGATTTAGCCTGCAATGTAATCCTGAAATCACATGGGTTCTTCTCCTCAGGTATTGGACTCGGTGGCAGAGACCAGGGGGTGTTTTCTCCCTTGTGCTGGTGAGTCTGTTGGTTTGGCAGGCACTGCTGTGCTCACTGCATTCCTGTTCTTTGGCCCCGTGTGAGTCAGTTCTGGAAAACTCTTATTTGACCACAACTGGAAAAGAAAGAGAGAAAAAAAACCCAAGCCAAAACCCACAGATCAAATCTGTAGGATGGGTTTGAACCACAGAGCCCAGTTTTTTACCCTGACAGCCTGCATGATCTCAGCACAGACATAACCACAAACAGCCAAAGGAAGCACTTGGGGAGCTGAGCCCCTGCTTCCATCACCCAGCCTGAGCCAGCAGGCGATAACAGTCCGACCAAGAGAGCAATGAATGTAGCGAGCCAAATCCCTGAAGAAACTCTGGGATTTGTTCTCTCTGGCTGCTTGGAAAAGCTGTTTCCAGAACTTAAGTCAACACCTTCCTTCAGCCTCAGAACACCTCCTTGGGTAAACATAATCACCTTCCAGGTTTGGGCCTTACTCAGAACGAGATCACTCCACATAGGAATCATATTTAGCACAGGTCATGGTTTAAAACACCATCAGCAATATCTGCAAGGGCGTTCATGTTTCAGCTTTGCCATCAGCCCTAAGGTGAGAACACCCTGGTGTGGATTTGTGATGCGCAGCAGAACGTTCATGCAATAATGAATGATGGCCCAGCTCCATGTCTTGTGCAGTCTGCAACTTCCCAACGTGTCTGACACACTGGGAACCCACGCGCAACAGTGATGGAAAACTTGGAAAGCAAATGGAAGTGAAGAAAAGCTCTTGGTGTAATTTTACAGTGTGTGAAAGACTTAAAGCAAGAAACACAACCAGATGCTGCAAGGAAACTACTTTCAATTAGTTCTGCTTTGTGTTATACCTACTGATGAAAAATAAAAACAAATTCATTCTGTCAACAGCTCTATCTATAGCATAATCCTTAAATGAACTCATCCGTCAAACTGGTCTCCTCTGGCAAAACATATTACAATCCCTGGTTCTCAGCTGTGGGAATCAATCATCTGTTTCCCAAACCCATTGGTCAACATCTTAAGAACCCAATATATTTTTATTGCACTGAACAAGCCAGTCACAGGGCATCAACCTCACCATACCACCTATGTACAAAGGCCTCATGTATTAGCAAGTTCAGCAATTCCAGGGGAGCTATTCCCCTGTCAAGGTTCCATGGCAAATGTGCCTGACCTGGAGTAAAAGCAAACCTCAGCCTTTTTGCCCCAGCAGCAAATCCATGGGACGTGCTGCTGCTCATGGCTGGGCAAGGCAAGAGCACCAATGAACGAACCAGATTTTTTCTGGGTGGACAGTTCAGAGCGTGATGTTTGAACCAGGAGACACAGAGGCAAAGACGGGCATTTTTAAGCCAAAGCTAGTGGTTGAACCATTAGCAGAACCACCCCAAAACAAGCCCTGGCAGTAGCAAACCTTCCCCATCCTCCATGAAGGAGGACCCTGAAGAGGGAGTCTCTTCCCAGAGCTCTGAAGGCTGCTGCAACTCAAGAGCAAACCCTCCTTCCAGTAAAGTGTCCCCGTGAGAGGGAGATCAACTCTCACTCCCATGTCATCCATGGGAATATAAAGGCACAGCCATACTCCATCCTGGATGTACAAAGAGATGAAGGTATAGGGGTTTCCAAGGGTTTTGGTGCCCAACCTCCCACGTCAGGCCAAGAGGCAGAATTGGCCAAGCTGAGATGATATGGGAGAGCTTCTAACATGGGCAGATAGTGATAGGACAAGGAGGAATGGCTTTGAAACAAAAGAGGTGGGCCTTAGAGTAGATACTGGGAAGAAATTGATGACTCCCAGAGTGGTGTGACACTGACACAGGTTGCCCAGGAAGCTGTAGATGTCCTGTCCCTGAAAGTGTTCCAGACCAGTTTGGATGGGCTTGGAGCAGCCTGGTCTAGTGGAAGGTGTTCCTGCCCATGGCAAAGGGTTTGGATTGAGAGGAGCTTTAATGTCCCTTCTAACCCAAACAATTCTGTGATATGAGCTGTGCTCTGCATGAGCCGCATCAGGATGGAATGGTCAGAGCACAACTTTAGTCATGGTTACCAAAGAGTGAAACGTGCCTCAAAGTCATTCTTGAAATCCCATTTCCCAGCAAGACTCACTCGTGCTGTGAGCAGACACTTAGGGAATTGGTGCTCTTGGCCTCAAAATATTGGCTGATAGAAAAAAAATCTAGAAGTGAAATTTAAACCGAGGTGTTTCTTGTAGATGCACTGGCTTAGACAGGCAAACTGCAGCAGTGGTTTCACCTAAGGCAACCTTATGAAAGCTCATTACTTAGTTGTATTTTAACTAATGAAGTGGCAATTTCTAAGAAATTAACTGGGAATTCCTCAAAATAATTTATGTCACAGGCACTAGGGCTAAGGAATTTGAACAACGCAGACATATCAAGGACACTGTAGTCTTACTGTTCCAGTAAGTACCAACAGTACCAGCTACCCTTGGCATTGCAGGAGCAGCAATATCTGAGTGACAATGCACTGGTTCAAGATAAACTTCCATCATTTCCCATGGATTCCAGTTCCCTGGGATATCTGAGAAATTTTTGCTTCTGGGTTTGAAATGTTTTGATCCAAGTCTTTACAAGAAGCCAAACCTTTCAGAAAGTTCTGGGTAACATTTCCCTGAATCTTGGGGTGCAAGCAGAACAGCAGAGGACTCTCCCCACAACCAAGCAGATCTTACAGAGATCTGTTGTTGCTTGGCTTGGATCAACAGGAAAAGAGCACAGACAAGTTAACTCAGAAAACATTGCAGGAAGCTGACCAAGTGATGAGATTTTAAAAAGAAGAAAAAAAAAAGAGAGAGAGAGAAAAAAGAACACTTTACCCACATACTTAACAATATCAGAGTTTATGAAAAGGCTGGGCTACCAGCAGGTTGGAGAAAAGCAAGGTGTGTCCACAGTGTGGCAACCTACCATTTCCTGGATGGACAATGAGCATGGCCAAACTCAAGGGAGCTGTGTGCCCACTCCAGCAGGTGCTACATCTCCATTGCAGGGGAGCATTGACATGGCCCATTAGTGCACACAGATACCAATAAATTTCACTGCAGAAAGCAGCAAAGGCAACAGGACTCACAGCTTGGCATGGATTTGACAGCTCAGATATATCTGCCCAGGGCTCCCAGGTCCTGGTGCTGGGCCTGGCAGCCTGAGGAGGACGAGGAAGGGAGGAATTTGAGCTGAAATCAAAGCCAGACATCCCCAAAGAACAAAGCCGTGGCTCTGGACGCGCGTACACCGGGGGAATCTTGGGACAGACAGGTGCCTGGCACACAGGGACAGACGGGAAGTTTGTCAGCCAAACATCTCCTGTACCCATTCCCTTGGGGGGAAAGAAGAGTTGCCAGCAGAGCTGGCCAAAAAACAAAGGGAGCAAGGCATGGATCACTGGAGAGTCAAATAATCCCCATGCAGCAAACAAAGTCAGGTTTGAGGAATGAAACCTGACGGCTGGCAGGTGGTGCCTGCTGAGGGCACAGAATCAGCCTCTGGAGAGTCATCTGGTGTTCATCTCCCCCAAACCCAAAGCCAACCCTCCCAAATCCTCTGGCATCACCATGGGGAAGCAGCCTTGGTATCTTTCCTCTGTCAGAGTGGTGAAAATTGGCAATGTGGCACAGTTCTGCTGCTTACCCTGGGAGTCTGGAGTCAGATTTTGGAACTGACAAGTAGTCATAAAAGAAAGCCAACCAAAGAATACATCAGTATCAAGCAGACACTTGAATTCTGAAGAAGATAATCTGTTCTGGAAAGGTGAAAAATACCCTAAATGCTTTCAGAAAGAAAGAATTCAGACAAGGCAGACACAAGAACATCAAATCCAGTCCCTGTTGGTCACTTCCCAAAATCTCCAGGGGAAAGGAGCAGATGCTCATGGACAGACGAGCGCCTAGCTGCAGGGCTGGGGCTGCTCTGGGCTTTTCCCATTGTGATGGTGCTGGCAGCCAGAGCAATGTTTTCCTACCTTAAAACCTTTGTTTCGGTGAGGTTGTCCAGCATAACCAAAGAAGCACAATCCAAGGGAAACAGTGCAATCCTCAAGAACAGCTTGGATAAAGAAGAGGGCAGGTGCTGAGTGTGTCACTGTGGTGCCAGCCAGGAGCAGAGAGCTCCATGGGTGCCTGGTGAGCCCAGCCCAAGCCAAGGAACGGCTTTGATGTGGGCTGGGGCCACCCACTGGGCATCCTTGGGCATGAGCTGCCCTCCCAGCCCTGGGTGTTTTCTCCTGCTCTGCTTTAAATGACGGAGGAGCTGCAGACTCCCCCCAGCAAGAGATGGCACTGCAGAGCCCTTGCCCTCACCATTGGGACATTTGTGCTCCTGATCCCTGCATCCTGCTGTCCTTGGGGAGCTGCTCTGAACACTTGTGCCCTTCACATCCTCGGGATGGTGATCGCCCCACGTCCAGCACTGAGACAAGCTATAAATATTCCTCCCAACCTTCCCCCATCACTCAATCCCCTGGCACCCCAGCAGTGGTCACAGCCTCTGTGGATCAGCCCACAGCCCTGGGCCAGCATGGGGGCACCAGCTGCTTCCCCCTCCCAGCGGGATGCCCGCGGATGCTCAAAGCCCCAGGGGTGACGGGGCATCCCACAGGCTCTCCCAGAGGCACCGGCAGATTAGCAGCTCTATTTTTCAAGCTGATCCTCTCCCACCCCCTCCAACTTCATTCAGCTTACAAGAATTTAAGAGAACTTGGCAGGACAGGCAGGATCTAAATATAAACCCTGGTGGCCATTTCGTCAAACAAACCCTGATGAGCAAATGGCCTCTGTACCTGGAATGCGGGTTCATGGAAGTGACAGGTCAGCAAAGCAGCTGCCTCTTTCCTCCCAGCACAATGGGGATAGCAGAGATGCCATCAGCACGAGTTTTTTCCTACCCTGCTGTGCACTAAAAAAATTATTCTTGGAACATTATGGAGCAGGGGAGTAAAAATAGATATGCAGGTTCAGCATATGGCTCTCCTCATTCCTTGTGATTCCACCTTGTTTTGCAGAGAATAGAAGGAAAAACAGTTGTGCCACCCTGTAAAACTCTCTGCTTGCTCAGCAGCTCCTGACAATGACACTTGCTGCTTTCCAGGCTCGTTTTAGAAATCCTTCCAGCAACCTGGGTGTCTCTGTGGTGTCAATTAAACCAGAAAAGATGAGTCTTTAACCAGACCAGCCTGGGTGGGAAAGGTCAAAAACTTGCTGAAACAGCTTCAGGTGAAGCTCAGTTTTGCTCATCACTGTTGGCAGCAACAAACGTTCACCACATCGTGAAGAAAGCTGGAAGTAAGGTTTGCTTTGCTCCAAGATCTCCTCCTGGAGAGCCATCCCTGAGCCCCACATGTGTCCTCACATCAAGGCTGGGTGGGATGCAGCTCCCCCAGCTGCTTGCCAAAGCTTTTTTGGCTCAGTGAAGTTCAGTAGAGACCAAAGCAGCAGGAGCTGCTGGGATGCATCAAAAGCCCCATGGCTGCTCTGCCCATGCAATGTGTCACAGAGGGTTGTGATGGCCAGCTTTGTTCCCCAGAGAAGTGACAGTGGTTAAATAATCCCAAAGTTAATGCTGGGGGAGTCATTTCAGTGATGCAGCCTGGGAGGGGCCATGCTGGCACTGGGAGTGTCTCCCACCCACTGAGCCACCCCTTGTGGCTTTTTCAGATCCCTGGGGACAGGGGAGTGTGGTTCTGGCCAGTTCAGAAGGGGCTGAGTGACAGGCTTTGACCTCAGGCTCTCCTCTGGTTTCCTTGAAGCAGGAGGATGAGGCTCCAAGATGGGTCACCACAATGGGACCGTGCTGGGGGGTGAGGGCAAGCCCAGCAATTATCACAGGGAGGCACAGGCAGCTGAGAAACGGAGGGTGACAAGGGTGACAGAGCAGAGTGTCACACTCCCAACCCCACAGAGCCCCTGCACAGCAGGGATGGTGCCACATGCTTCTGAACAGACACTTTGCTCCACATTGGTAAAACAGCACAATTTCAAGAGACAACCCAACAAATCCTTCCTCACTTTTCTCCCTCCTCCTCTCCACTCAGCAACCTTCCTCCTTCCCTGGGGAACAGAAGGGCTGGGAAATTTCCATGCCTTAGTGATCTGTAGACTTGGCCTCCCTGCAGCTGCAGCAACCTACAGCAGTTCTGTGGCTGCTCCAGAACCAGCTTGGTTGTGTCAGGGCCTAGCCTGGCCAGAAGAAGCCCCTCTTTAGGGCCTGGATCCTGAAGATTCCAGTATCATTGAAAGCCTCTGCCATTTGGGCTCTTAAACACTTCCTGAGCCACAGGATGCCACCAGGAAAGGGGACTGACCCTGACCTGCTCATGCCCTTTATCATCACTCAAAGCCCCTAGGCTGGAACAAGACAACAAAGCTTTTAAATTCACCAAATTACAAACAAAACCTCGTGTTTTTCCAGGTAACATCCACCGGACCCTGCTTTTTTCAAACTTTTCAGTCAAGCAAGTTCCCTCTGTGGCGCAAAAGGGGACTTCAATCCTCAGCTTCCCAAGAGGTCATTTAACAGCAAACTGGAGGGAGCAGAGAGATGACAAGGAATTTTAATAGAAGGCAAATTAGGCTCTTTACAAGCTACTTCCACACTGATTTATATAGCCAAGGCTGCTCCACTACACTTTCACAGTGGAAAAGTCCCTTAAGAAAACACCTTCAAAGGACTGACCCAACTCTCCTTGAAACTAGGAGAGGCAAATTGTGCAAGTCAAAGCTGGGGCTAAAATGTGCACAAAACCCTCAAACCACTCAAAATCACTATTCAACAGAACTGTTCCACAGCTCCCTGAATCCCAGATGCTAGAGCCTAATGGATAATGCTGAGCTATCAAAACATGAACATACGTGGAGTCTCTTTATTCTCAGCATTACGACTCAATTTTGCAGCATTAACCTTCATTTCAAAGCAAGGAATTTTGCTTGGCCTCTCCTGGGGCCCCTAAAACCCTTGTGTTTGTATTCCACCCCTGCAGCAGTAGGAAGGGGTGGCAGGGAAGTGCTAAAGCCAAATTTCCCCCTTTGCAGCACACTGGAGAATGTGCAGCGACACCTCTGCTCAAAGGGAACGGCCTTGTTTAGACAAGCCATGGCAAACATGAGGCACAGGCCCTGGAGAAACAGCTTCAGGGGCTGGAAGAAGGTGGAATATCGACTTTCAGAATTTGTGGATGGAAAAAAAACAAACCTGTCCACGGTTTCCATGCAGTTTCAGCCTGAGGCTTTGCATCCCCTGGGGAAATGTCATTCCTTGGCTTCCAACCCACCAAACTGAACTGTCAGATTAAGGAATGGCAAGACAGATGTCTTTGGCTAACCAGGCTAAGACAATGTCTCTCCACCATCATTCGAGTAATCTCCCCTTGGAAAAGAACCAGATCAATGTTCCCTTTGCTCAGATGGTTCCAAAGATCCAACTTGTAAACAGCAATGGAAACTGTTCCAGAAAATACCGAAAGGAAAACTACCATTTCAACAACAATTTTTGAGCTGGCTCCAGCAGTGACACTCTGACGAGCACTAAAAATGACGCTATGCATGCAGCTCTCTGTCCCACTGTGGCTGCCAGGGAGCATCCCAGACCTCATGAGGTGCACCTTGCTGTGGGATGGTGTGAGACATTGGCCTTTCTTCCTAATCCCATCTGGTGATTACCTGCACAAAGCCTGGTAATGATTTCACTTGTTTAACAGCTGAGACTGTTCTTGCTCATCCCCACCTCAAGCCCTTTCTGATCCTTGGGCAGTGCTGTGGTGACAGCTGGCAACCCCAAAGTGCCATGGGAATGGCTCTGGTTGCACTTCCCTGGTCTCTGTGCCCACCAAACCCAAAGCAGGCCAATTTCATGTGACAAGGTTGATGAATAAATATCAAATCACATAAGGAAAGGGCTCTTAGCTCTTCACTCTACTTTTCCATCCCACTAGTGCCTGGCAAGTTGTTGTCTGCAAGCAGGACCTCACTGTGCTGCACCACTCCTGAGAAGAGCACACATCCAGGAGGGGTCAAAGAACCAGCATTCTGAAGATGCAGCAAACTGGGAGCATAAATCCCACAGACTGGGATAAATGTGCCCAGTGATCCTGTAGTCAAACACGTCAACTACACCAAAAGGGCAGTGACGGCCATAACCCCTTGCTGGACCTGGGCAGAGTAAGGGACTGTGGCAGTGTTGATTCTCAGATGTTTCCTAGTGACCTCAGCTCTCCCTGTGCACTCTAAGTGCTGAAGGACTTGGTCAGCACCTGGTCAGTGAGCAACAGTGGAAATTCCTCTGCACCCCTACCCAAAGCTCAGGATGAGGAGCCTCCTGTGACCACATAATGACCAGCAATTGAAATAGATTAAGAGGAGGAGGTTGGTGTGATTCCATAAGTTTGTCACAGTGCCACACACACATGGGTAAGCAGGGATCCCTTGGCACAGCTTCTGCCCAGGCTGCCTCTGCACCCCCATCTGGCACCCACGACACAGCTGATTCTGCCTCACTGCTCAGGCTCTTCAAAGCTTTGGCCCAAAGGATCAAATATTGACTCTTATATTTGGAGAAAGAGAAGGGTATTGTAGAAGTGTGAACTGAGAAGTAAATAAACCCCATGCATTAACTCTTCTTTCCCTTTAGCAAGGATAGAAGTTCTTCATCAAAACCTGGAGCAAACACTAAACACACGTTCCATGAGCCATCCCAGTGCCAGACCTGTGGGAAGCTATAAAACAGAGGCTCCTTAATCCCCTCCTACAAGAGATTCACAGCCACAAGCTGCCCAAACCCAGCTGTGGAAATGCTACACTAAAGCCCCACTTTCAGCCCAAAGCACAGTGAAACAGAGCATGACCAGAGGTGAGAATAAGACCTGAGATTTCTTTGGCACTCAATTCCAGCTTGACAGGTTCTGCACCAGCACGACCACATCCCAAATATCTTCTCCATCCCTGCATGTAAATCCCACTATCAAGTGGAGCTACCTGGGAGGGCAGAGAGAATGATTCTCAGGATCACTGTCTCACTTTGGTCTCTGGAGCGGCGAGATGGGCTCCTGAAAGGCAACAGACTGGAACAACTGCCCCGAGCTTCCAGGGCTCATTAACTCTCCTTGGCCAGATCTGTGATTTGCTACATGATGCGTGGAGAAGGAATTTCCACCCTGTCTCCAGAAAAGCAGTCCTGCATCCCAGGCTGATCAGCCACTGCACCAACCTCCCTGTTCATAGCAGATACCCAGTGACTTCGATTAAATCGTGCCTGAAATCTGGAATGTAAATCAGGTGGGGTAGGCAATAATGGCAGCAATGTAAAGGCTCAGTGCAAACCTTCCCAAAATGAACTGTCCCGACCTTCACTGGGCTGACAATAGAAGTGTGACATCATGTGCAAACGAGCTCTAAATTCAAACCAGGTGCTGGCAGCTGCCTGGCGTCGTGTGGCTGTGGTGCAAACCACTGATGTGTGAGCAGGGATGCTGAGGGCAGGAGAAAGGCTGAGCACAGACAGGACACACTCAGCAACAAAACAGCCACTTCAGCACAGGAGAGAATTCTGCACTGCACTTGAAAACATCAGGGTTTGTGTGCTCTTTGCTGCCATTTCCACTTGGAGCAAACACCGTTAAGTAAACAGGGTTGTTGATACTCATCTCCACGTGTGTGAGCATTCCCACAGCTCTGGAATCAAGCCAGCAGCACAATAATGAGGGTTTTATCCATGTTTGCTTATACTCAGGACTCCCTCAGACCTTGCAAAGTACTTGGAGCTGTGCTCACAGAATACATCCATTGGAGAGCACTGTGATTCACAGCTAAACAGACATCCATGCTCCAGAGCCCCTCCTGGTCAGCCACTGCTCTTCTTGCTGCTACCCCCTAACAAAACAGCCTGTCCCCCCCTGACTGACTGTCACCTTGCTGCACAAGCAGGCTGATCCCAAAGGGGTCTCCATGAGCAGTTTTTCACCCTGTTCTGCACTGCCAGGCCAGCTGGTCACCCTCTCCCCACATCCCAGAGGCAGTGCTGGCACGGAGCTGCACAGCCACAGCCTGAGATCACTTCTGCCGCCTCCTGTTTATGGGGGAACCAGATCAGTGCAGAAGACGCAGGTCTGCCGTCCATGAACCAATCCCTGGGAGGACAATAATTGCAGTTCTCGTTGGACAAGTCCTTTTTTGCAGCCTGGTGTTTTGGAGAGCACAGTCCAAAGAGTAAAATCCATCACTGGGAGCAGACTGCCGCAGGAAGGGCTGTTGGGAACGTTTCAAGCTGGGTGCTGCAAAATACCACCTGCAGAACAGAGTGGGGATCACACACAACTGTGTAGACTGTAAACTGTTCTTTATTTTCGGCTGGTCATTTTTTGGAACATGCCCCGGCTGTTCCACAGTGAACCTGAGGCAAGAAGAACTCAGAATAGAAAATCTGTTGTACAACACACAGTACAGCTGGGCGATTTTTACATCCACATCATTATTGATTTCATTTGGGAATTCCACTTCCACATGAAACGTGGCTGCATGAACACTGCTGAAGCACACAAATATCAAGATCACCACCACAAACTGCAGAAATTACGGAGCACTTTTATAATACTGAAAATTCTGTCCCACTGACAGGAAGAGTAAACATGTCCAAAGGTTTCTCCATATGCAGAGCAGCTACAATGAACAGTTTAAACACCACGATGAACTGGAAAACACATTTTCAGTTTAAGTGTTAAATCTAACTAGAAAAGGAGTTCTACAACAATCCTAGTTTTGAGCACTGTTGTTTGGCAGTCCCCTTCCTGCCACGCTGGTTACAAAAAGTACTCTTCACACCCAGCTTACCACAGTCCAGCTGAAATTTGAGCAGCCTCCAAATGGACAACGAATGGAAATAGGAGAAAAAGAGAAAATAAATCAAAGGCAGCCAATTAATTTTCATGTCTCACATTGTTCTTCCCGCTCAACTGGGGAAAGGGAACCTTTCCAAGTGAGTTCAGAAATGCTGTGGGTCCCTTCATCCATGCCTGTCAAGCCTTCAGAAAAGAAAATGCTAATGACAGGCAATAAAGCAGAATCACTGAAATTTATAAATCTGGAAGTTTGGAAGAGAGAATATCTGTATGCAAGAATAATGAAGAAAATATTTTGTCAGCATTTGAGTGAACGGAGAGTTCCAGACTGGAGGCCTTTTTTGCTCAAAAACTTCATCCAAGTGCACAATTCTAGGAAAACCCTTGAGACACAATGCACAGAACAGCCACGGGAGATGAGAAGGATAAAAATAGTGTCCTTACTCTGGTTTTTCATAATGGACAACATTCATACCTTCTAAATTTGGCAACAGAAGCCTTTTTCTGCCCCTCTCTCTCCCTCCCTCGATATTTTAAGTTATGAATTACAGAAAGTCAGAAGTAGCAGCATTTCTAATTCTTTTTCAGATGAAAGGTAACAGGCATTCTGTAAACCCCTGTGCTATCCTTTCTGCATCGCAGCCAAAATGTAACAATAGAGCTCAGCAGAGCTGTGAATTGCTTCCATTCATCCTCAACAAGTATTAACTTCATACACTGGAATTCATCATTCCAAAGTTTACCTCTCAGGATAGTCAGCCAATAGCCAGGCTAGTTAGGATAATACCCAAGGATTAAAAACAATACTGAAGTGATTTCTGCAGCACTACAGGAATCCACTGTAAAATTAACACTGTGTTTCAGGTATTTTATCAGTCACAGTTTCAAGATGATGTACACAAACCAAACTGCCTGAGTGCAATAGAGCATTACAGTGCATGGCAAGACTCAGCTTTTTCAGGAAGAGGAGGGAAGAGCAAATGCTTATCAAAGCTTTGCCAACTTGCTGTCCCCTCACAGATAATCTGTGTATTCAGACTTAAGCATTATTGGTTAGAGTTTAAAATAAAGTGACTGCAGTGATGACCTACCAGCACTACTCAACAGTATGCTACAAGAGCAGATAACAAATGAGAAACAATTTCCATAAAATTTCTAATAAATACTACCCTCTAAATTGTAGTGTCTGACAAAAATCCCTGAGTTAATTCTCATCAAGGTAAGGTCTCCTGTTTTCTAAAGTTTAGGTTCAGTCAGACAGAAAATCACTTCCTGATGTACAGCTGTCACTGCTTACTCAAGGTACTTTTACAAGGTTTATTTTTAGTTTTCTACAGTAGTGCCAGAGATTCCCTGAGCATCTGAATCCCTGCAGTGTAACAAAGCCCATGAGACACAGCTATCAGAGGGCAGCCACAGGCAGGAAGGCCTGGTTAGCAGGAGTTGAAGTTTAAATTGGAAGAATAAAGGCAAGTTCACTTTTTAGGCTGATAACATGTCACATCCCATGGTCACCTTGGTTTTCTGCTGGTTAAACATGGTGACAGGAGCACTGGCAGTGCCAGAGGAGGAGCTGGGAACTCCTGGCCAAGAGTGGATGTGCTGTTTCTGGTACTGCCAAGCTATCATATGGCTCACCTGAGTCAGGAAACCTCTGTTAGAAACTTTTTGATAAAAATAACTGCCGTCTTTTCCAGGGATCTTTTTCTCTGAGATCCTACCAGAACTTCTGAGTCAGTTCCCTAGCCTCACCACATGTGTCTACTTCCACATTAAACTCCTAAGCAGAAGGATACTTCCAAGCAAAAAGGATTTCTGAAGCAGTACTAACCTGCACCACCTGGGTGCCTCCAGGCCATCTATCAAAAATGAAAAGTGTCTTCTGGATCCTGAGAGAGCCAAGTGATCTGCTGGCATGAGAAATCCTAGTTTGTCAGCTCAGGAACAGAGAAGGTGATTCCAACTCTGCTATTTGCTGTTCCTCCCTATGAGACAGGAGAGGATCAAGCACATTCCATTAGGCTTCCTTAGGGCATGAAGTCTCTGAAGAGATAAGGCCACTTTAGGGCCATCAGATCCCACTTGACAGAAACAAATGCTAAAAACCTTACCATGGAATCAGCCACTGCTTTCAATCTACTAAAATGAGGAATTTTTCTTGTGGGTACCCAATACCATTTCCAACAAAGCCCAGTTGGTGTTGAAAACTGAATTCACATTCAGGGGGCTAAAAAAAATAGAATTATAAAAGACTACATGGAAGTTTATAGACATCTGAGGTAAAATTAGGGTTTCATAATAGCAAAATTTCCCTTTGTATTCAACAGAGGCAGATTTTCATTTTTTAAGCCCAAATCTTCTCTGACACACAACAGAACATAAAATATAGAAACACTTTAGTTCAAACCGGAAACATTTGTAAAAACAGGAGTAAGAGAGAAAAAGAGAAAAGTCTTTCATGGGGAGGAATACTGAGGTACACTGAGTAGTATTCAAAAGCAGGTATTAAGTGAAAAATGTCTATTATTAACTACAAAATGAAAATACAAAATTAAATGCTACTAAAGGCTATTGTGCTTGATGGGCAAAGAGTGCTAATTTAAAAATTACATCAGGATGATTCAAGTGTGCTGACATAGAAAAACTGTATTTTAAAAAACAATTAACAAATGTTATCATGACATGCCCATTAAACTGAGCTAAGGCAGTTGGTTTCTGGATCCATCTTAGGATAAATTAGGGTAAACACTTGGAACCAACGAGTTCTTAATGTGAACTGGCTGAAGTTTTGGAAATTATTCAAGCAATAGAAGTCTTTCAAGGATTAGGAAAATGTGCAATATCCTAAGTGCATATATCACAATACACCCATAAGAACTGATGTAATGTCTATCCACCTTGTTGTCTTGAAAGTGTAAGTTATGTCAAGTTTCTACTTTTGTTCACCATGTGCCCTAAACCATTTTTCCATTGCAGAAATTCTCAAGAGACCTTTTTTACCTGTCATTATTACATCATCAAAACCTCATATTTTAGAATGGCAAAGACAAATTGTCCAATAACTGAAGAGAGGGACTCAAGGTTAAAGAAGGACCATCACTAATGGAGTGGAAAAGAGCATTACTTCTTCCACTGGCAGCTTTAGTCAGTGTTTCTTTAGGATGTCCAGCACTCACTGCACCAGTGTTGGCACCTCTCTGGCTCTTGCTGTCCTCCTGAAGCTCAGTTCAGACAGTGTCAATTGGCTGTTACTGATCAACCCAATTGAAAAGTATTAGAACCAAACTGAGAAGGCCAACACAAATGCCAAAAATAACCAAGGCACATGCCTGTAAAGAAAGAAAAGCAAAAATTAATGTTTTGCTGAAGGAAGTATTTTACATGTCCAAGGCTTATGAATAATGATGACTAAAGTCCATAAGAACAGGTATAAACAGTGTCTTTTAAAATAATCTGTAATGTTTCAAATTACTCAGTCTTCAAACACAAGGCATCTGCTTAGTGGGAAACTAAACTAAGCCTGGGATAGTTTCACTGGGAACTCTTGGAGCATTCTGGTTTCCCTGCTCACACTATCCAGCTGCACAAAAAATAATTTGCCCTTTACAACTCTAAAAAAATCAAGAAACCGAATTTGTATTTTACTCAAAATGCAATTAAAATTACAATGGAATTTTTACATTTTTGAATGGCCAGATGACAATAAAACCACAGTTCAAGAGACAGCAGCTTGCTGATTTATATAGCAAGGCCCCAAACCTGCTGGAACTAATCATGACTTTAAATGGTCAGAGGGCATCATTATTAGATTTTCTTTCGGATTCCCTGTTTTGTCAATACGAGAACAGCCCCATGAATCACAAGAATGGCAGAAAGACTATCTAAAAACAGTTTGTCAGCATTTGGCCACTGCCACAAAGTTGCTCTGCTGAGCAGTGGTTAAAATGAAGTTACAGTGCAAAAAGCAGGCTCCTGCACAAATTTCAACCAGAACTTAACCTACTACACCAAAAGAGAAACCACAAAGAGGAGGGGAAAAAAAAGGACCAAAAAGAAGAAGACTTTTGAGAAGGCTTGCCCTGAAAATAAGCACAAAAACTGTTTCACTTAAATGCAGTTTAGCTTTGTGCCAGTTTCCCAGACAACATCAGAGTAACATGTAAAAACTCAGAAGAAACTGGATTAAAAGTCGACATCTGAAAACTGTAGGGGAAAGCACATACTCAGATCAGTGGTCCAGCACATGGACACACTGCTTGCACTGCCTGCCAAAAACCTCTGGTGAAGGAGTTTCAGAAAGACCAGAGCTACCATGAAGGGTAAAAGAAAATGCTCAGACATTTTGTGAGCTGCAATGAAAACAAGAGCTTTGCCCCTCGGATTGTGTGCTCCACTGTGTATTATAATGCATTTTAAATGAGCCTGTTTAAATATTATTAGTGCACATGAAAAAATGAAAACATACCCCAAGTTTCTGTGGTGATATAAAGTCCTCTCTGTTAAGTTTAAGATAAAATAGCCCAGGATAAACAAAAAGCAAACAGGTTGATGTGGTCGAACCTTTAAAAAACAGAAAGTAAGATTTTGTTTAGAGAAGACTGAAGTACATTATAGAATCACATCCTGAATTTCTTGAAGTTAAAATAAAACCCAAGAAAACCAACCACCACAAGAACTTACCAACTACTCCAAATACATTTTTAATGTCTGGCACATACATTGCAAACAGAACAACAACTGTATTCAGCGTTAAGGTGACAAGGATATGGCAAATCCACGACACAGGAAGATGAGAGAAAAATACCATCAACACAGCTTTCCTTGCCTACACAATACAAAGACAAACATTGTGTGGGTAAATACATACATACACATATTTTTTGATCTTATCTCAATTTCATAACCTTAAGAATTACATCATTCCAGATGTGAGAAATCGTTTTAAAAATCGAAGTGCCAAAAACTTAGCAATAATTTAATGCTTTGTCTCTCTGTAGTGTAGAATGTAATTTATTACTTTATTAAAGCAAGATTTATCACATGGCCATCAGTCTTAAGAAATTTCTGGCCCCACCCTTTTTGGAGAGACAAAAGAAGGCCTGGGGGATAGTGCTTTGTGTCTTTGAACATGCTTGGTAGCAAATGTCAGCATGTTGCCAACTGATACATAATCTACACGGTGCTTCCACACACAGAGTTTTGCCGGCACAGTTTTTTTTGGTCCTAACTGAATACATTTTCAGTTCTACCACAGTACTGATAAGCTAAAGTAGGGCTTTTTTGGTGAAATAGGTCTATATGTGTTTTTCATTTACAATTAAATTGAGTTTCAAGTATAAGTGTGTTTGTGTGTGGGTGCGTGCATGCAGAAAGGAAAAACCAAGTCAGCAAAACTCAATTTAAGAGGAAAAAAAAATCAAACTAAATAAACTTTAGAAGTTCTGAATTCTCTAAATTAAAAACAATGCTGTGGGCTAGTTTTAATCTGAAATCTGTCTCAAGAGCACAAATTAGCTTAGTGGTTAGTTGTTATTTTGGAGCTTTCATGGAACATATGCAAATATGTGGTCTTTGATCAATCACTTGACAAGTGAATAAGATACACAAGACTAGATGTGACTCAAGTATTGCAGTCTGCAAAGCATTATGTCCAGTGCTCCCTGCCAGCTCCAGAGCACTCAGGGATACTCACTGGGAAATGGATCAGAGGGACTGTCAGGAGCACAGCAAACAGAATGGCTGCTCTCACAGTCATGATGATGGTATCGTGGGGGAGGTATCTGGAGTAACCCTGCAGCAATTCAGAGTCCACTTTGTCTGAAAACAACACAAATTAATTGCTCTGTTAATCACTGATGATCTAAGGTAATTAGCAAGGCGTATTAAGGTGACATTCAAATGGATCCATCTTGGGGATGCAGATACACTCAGGCATTACTGATACACTAGGATGCAAAATCTTCAGAAAAATGAAAAAACTTCAGGAGGCAAATCCAGGCAGAGCCTCTGCTGAAGCCAGAGAAGCCTGAAGAGAAGATACAAATATGAAGGAGACAGCATAAAAAAGAAAGATGAGAAAATTTAACAGCAAAAGTCAGAGCACTGAGAGTAGTCTGCTACCCTGATTTTTTTTTTTTTTGATACCTTAACTCTGGTTTTTTGGACTTCACAATGGACCAAAATTTTCAAAGTCCAGCCACCCTGTGAAGTTTCAAATTCACAGAAAACAGAAGAAACCATCTGAACCACAGAGAGATGAAACATGCTTCCTTTCAAAGAGGGATCTCTTCTTTTGTTTTCAATTTAAACTAAAATGTTTTACATTTTCTCAGACTGGAGTTTTAGGAACAGGGAACAGACTTTCTCTGTTTAAAGAAGTAAGTTAATTAAACAAGACAACCAAAATGTGAAAAGGAGAAGAAGCTTGCAAGGGGAAAAAACCAAACCAAATAAACAAAACAAGTCTCTTACAGACATCCACTGTTGATTCCAGCATTTCAGGCTCCTGAGTCTTAAAGTTACTAAAAAAAAAATCAAGTCTGCAGAAAACCAAAAGCATACCCAGTGAAACAGACTGAAAGGCTACAGTCAAGACAGGATCTTGTCCCACAGAAATCATGGCAGTAAAGGTAACAGGAACTGGGGTGGCTTCCAGGACTATTCTTTTTTTTCCTCTTTTTTTTTTTTTTTCCTTCTTATTGAGATTTCATCTGGAGATAGCTCGTTATCCTGCACTGCCTGCTGAACTTCTCAGAATTGCACTTAAATTTGTATTTTCCAACAAACCTCATGGAGATAGACAGGAAACAGCAATAGTGGCCAATATGCTATTAGGGCCTTCAAGACTCCCCATACAAATTTTCTAAGGTTTCTGAATATCTAGGGAATATTTGCAGACATATGCTCACACCTGGGGGCAGAAGATACAAAATTCCCTAAAAATCTGGAATTATTAGATGCTGGAAGTCAATATTCTTGGTCCTTTGTTAGACACCATTTCATCCCCACGATCAAGAATTATAAAACACTCTGGAAGGAGAGGAAATCCTAATCAGAACTTTCATCTTACTGCCTTACAGTCTCCTGTAAGAATTTTTATTCATTCCAATCAATCAAGAATAGCATGTGATCATCTCATAAAAAGAGTTTGTAGAAGACATTAAAAGGATCCTCATAGATGACTGTGATGCATTTATGTGACTGCATTGGTGTGAAATCACTCCAGAATCAGCAAGTAGAGGCAATTCAATCAGATCAGGTGTGTTATCACTAGTGTATGAAAAAGACATTCACCTACTTCTGCCAGGATTGGGATGGACCTTTAAAAAAGGCCACTGTGTGGATAAGGGGTCTGAAATCTTTCTGTGCACTTGGGAAGAACAAGAGTGCCTGACAGGAAAAGTCATCTATGTTTAAACTCTATTAAAAAAACTGTACCCAGAAGTATTTAGAAGTCCACATGTAGAGTAATTAAATTGGTCCTGAAGCAGAGTGTCACCTAACCTCTACAGCAAATGAAACATGCCTGTAGAATTTGGTGGTGCAAGTGTGATACCCCACCCACTCTTCTGATTGGTAATAAAAAGGTACATTTACTTCATCAAGCACTATGTCAACAACATTTCTAAGAAATGTGCACTTCTTGGTTCAGTTCATGTACCAGACAGACACATTCCTGGCTCAGGAACTGCAGGCAAGACCAGAAGCATGTGCTTGGAAAGCCCAGCTCAAAGCTTATCCTTTAGAATTTTTAAAATCTGAGGGTTGAAGTGTACCAATGCCTGAAGCATTCCAGGCAGAAGACATTCATCATTTATCATTAACCTTTGTTCTTGAAGAATACACTTACCATAAAATGTCAGGTACCCAAAGAGAGCAGACATAAAGTAAATTAGGAAACTCAGACCAATTCCTGTAAGAGTTACCATCTGCATTCTCCTTTTGGATGGACTAAAATGGAAAAAAAAATGAAATTAGTGTTGCTTTATCAGTATTGAGGATGCTTAAATACAGCACAATCCATATAGTACCTTGCCTTTCATCAGGAAGTATTGGACTAATTTAAGTCCACTGAGTATTTGCTGAGGTCTGTGTTGTCCCTAGTATTTAGTGGGTTTAAAAGTATTTTTCATGTGGTAATTAAAAGGGCATTTTTCAAGCAGATGACTAATATTATCCCCATCTAGTAGGGAATTTAGACATCTCAGTGTCTCTTTTAAATGAAAATTGGAATTTACACAGGTTGGTATCTATTCAAAGCCAGGAAAAAAATCTCTGTGAAAACCCCTCACTGGATCAGATATGGCCAAATGCAGATTCAGTTACAGCCATAAAAATTAACTATTAAAGTACCTTAGCAAATGACCTTTTTTTCTCCTGACTGTCCAGGGCAGGACAATATACTGACATTAATAATGGAACAATATTTGCTACTTTTTTCTCCTCTAAGAGAGAAAAAGTCAGTACAGACTAAAACTGTACATTTCCCAAAACCACAAAAGCTCCTTAGTTTGCAGTGTTTGATGGCACTGATTTAAAAGTTACTCGGGATGAATTTAGGGAAAATATTACAAAAAAGGTTATAATTATATTTTAATATTACATGTGCTCTCATACATTACCTTTGGAGCTCACAATAGATTGGCAAGACTGATGTATGGCACAGAAAAGAGAAGGCCATAGTTGGTATTGCATAAGCACTCTAAAATAGAAAGAAAACATCTTGTAAGTTGTTTGCTATTAATGTTGGTTGGAAAAATATCTGGATGAACTCAGAATTCAGTTCAAGTTTTGGAAGTCCGTGGAAATATTTCCAGATTACCGCTTTGAGATAAATCTTCACAACACAAAAACGATGTCTCTAAGTCAGTCCACAAAAATTCACTCTTTTTAAGTCATGTAAATTCAAGTGGTCATAGCTCAGTTTCAGCATCAGGAGAAGTCATGATGCCTATAAGCCAAAAACTGGAAGATTCTTTTTTTGACTATACTGAAGCCAAGTACTTGTGTAGGAAGAGAAGGATGTGTCCCAGAGTCAGTGCATCATTTATGAAATTCTCTAAGAAGTTTTCCAAATTCTATTCCCCATGGCTACCTGTCAAATTACTGATTCCTTCACCCTGACCCCACTGTTTTCTTAAGACTCCTTCAGGAAAATTTGGATACAACAGAAAATGTAACAGGAAATATTAACAGGAAATATAACATGCTTTGGCATCTGAAGTTTTAAGACAGTTATATAATTAAAGATGCAACCACACAATTAGTGGTGTATTATTTCAAAGAGTTGTAATAAAAGAGATGAATCATCTAATACAGCTTACTGCAATTGCCAAGCGGAATAAGCTGAATTATAACAAACACTTTTGTGCTGAAATAATCAGGCCTGTACTGGCAAAGATATGCCTCTTTCTATTGATAAAATTAATTATAAAAAAGAAGTAGAGGTGAATCACAAGATTCTTCAAAGCACAAAAGGCCAGGATCTCACCATAGATGTTTCTGGTCAAAGCACCATGTGTTCTTTGATCTACAGATAACGTTTGTCAGATGTTTGCACTGCCCAAGCTTTTATTTTTTTTTCATTTTCCCTTCCCCTTCCCTTTTTCTTGGGAGGGTAAGGGTGGACTTTGTTGTTTCAGAGAAAGGCAGCTACATCCCTCCTAAATCCTACTACAGGGCTATCCCAGATTTAACCTTACCTTCTTCCCTTCCTCTTCACCCCACAGAGACCAGGGTCCTACATGATATTTCCTCTCCTGCAAGCCCTGATGGGTGGTGACATGATTTAAATGTCACGTTAATTAACAAATACCAGAGCTGGCACCCAGTGAGAAGCACAAGATTGAAGAATTAGCTTCAGGTAAAGAAAAGCTAAGGTTAGGTCTAGGTAGTGTCAGGAATCCTGTTCTACCCTGCCAGGAGCTAAGAGCACACAGCCAAGTAGCACCAACTTCCAGCTGAGGGCATTTTAAGTTGGCCTGATCTGATTGCATGATGAGGCTAACCACTGCTTCATCTGTTACACTTTCTTCTTTAGTCACATTTCCAAAATATTTTCATAAATGCTAACTTGGACAGTCAGCCTTCATATTAAAAAAGAAATGAGACTGGGTAACACTTGGCAGTAGGTACAGAAAATATTTCAGCAGCCCATAACGAGTTTTACACAAGGACAGCTTATCCTGGGTAAGGTTTAAACCCTAATTTTTTAAAAAACACCACCCCCCCCTTTAAGTTTGTGTATTGTTAATAGAGATTACCTCTTTTGAAAGATGAAAGAGCTTTGCTTTACAATCCCCAGTAGAATTTGAAACCTGTAAAACATAAATGCAAAAAAAAAAAAAGCAAAAAAAAAGCATAATGAAAGAATAAGCCCAAACCACAGACATGAAACTTTTCAGTTTCTGGGATGATTAATAAAAGAAGGAATTTAAATTGCAAGCCATTCCCAAAGTGTTAATGTAAAAAAAGCAATACAGTTTACTAGTAAAATTAGAACTTCAAACCAGCATGCACTTTACCTGTAAAGTCTCTATGGCACTACTCAGAGGTAGAGGACAAGGGATCGACCATTTTTTAATCATAACCTGCAAAGACACCATATTTCATGTATGAATGATACCCTAAAAATCAGTTTTCAATTTAGATACACATAGCTAAAGCATCAGCCTGCTGGAACACACAGCAGGGAGCTACACCACCAGTAAATTACCAGGCCTGCCTGGTAGACAGGCCACCAGAAGGAGCCTTGACAAGAAAAGCTTGTCAGTGCCATTCCACCCAGCTGCTCACCCTGCACAGCTGGCAGCCTTATGGTGCAGGGATCTGGAGGTGGGGCACTGCAATGGGCTCTGACAGGAGCTGAAATACAAGCAGCACTCCCCAGTCATTCTCCCTGGGCACCACACCAAGGGCCTCCCGTCCGGAATGGCGGCGGCGTTAGCGATCCCAGGCTCGCGCCCGGAGCACACAAGCCCTTAACAGAGATAGAGCAGAGCCTAGGGCTAATCTTAAAAGGCAGAAACATATGGTTTGGACTAGAAAGCAAAGGAAAAACAATAAATGCAATTATTGTCCCAGAATGTCATTGGGCCTTCAGCTACACCCTGCTGGTTTAGGGACTGCCAAGTAACAGGGCTGAAAATCAAAGGGAAATTAAAATAAGAAATGTTACCTCCTTTTTCAGGAGCCCAGTTTAAAATGATAGTCGCATTGCTCTCCTCACCCTAATTAATTTCCTATTGTAGTTGCCTGGCTTTAGAGGTTATAATTCTTTTGAAGCCTAGAGCAAATAATTAAAAACTTAATTAAAGACTCAGATTCATGAGAAGAATAACATAGAAGGGAGCTCTTCTCCTGGCTCAGAGGACTGTGTTTTGCTTGCTGCCAAGTGGTGTTTCCCAGAGGATTAGATGGTCCCTCTTGTCACCAGTGCCAGGAGAGGCAAACAAATGTTACCTCTGGCCAAAATGTGGGGGAAGAGAACTGTGGGTACACAGCAGGCTGAGTGCATTGTGGCAGTAACACATTTTAGACTGCACAACAACTCAAGGTATGGAACTAGCTGGTAGCCTGCAAACACCAAACACTAAAATATAATTTAGGCCTGTGTTGTATTTAAAGGCAGCCAGACAGGAGAAGACTTTGAAGGTTCCAAAGTAGTCAGCTTTGTGGGAACTCCCCCACTTCAGTCTAAAGCTGGAACAGGATTCCTGGGCACTGAAAAGGGACATGGAGCTGAAGGGCAAGGTTTGGGGAAAGTAAAATGTGCCTGGCAGTGGTGAGGGAAGGTTTCCTGCAAGCTAAAGAGCAAAGATATATACATAAACATTGCAGAGGGAGGACCAGACTAGCCAAACCTAAAAGGCTGGAGAACATTTTTTCTAAAATAAACGTAATACAGATTCAGAACAGACTGAACTGGAGATAAAAGAAGACAAAATAAAATGCACTAGGTGCATTTAAAAATCTGTATTTATATTTGTCCACCTGCTTAATTATTCAAATGTGTTTGGGTTTCCAATTGTAGTCTAATGAGGTTCCCCAAAGGGAAAGGATTTTTAAGCTGGCAGCACAGCCCAGTTAGCTGAGCAGTCATGCAGGCACCACAACTTTCTTCTGGAACTTTTAGCCTATTTTCATATAAACATTCTTTTGAGTATAACAAACATTTGGTTTGAAGTGAAAAAAACCCTTAAAAATAAAGAGACATTCTAGTGGAAAAAAGGGTATTTTAAGCACACACCAAAAACATTGCTAAGGAATAAAGTTAGAGGCTCAAAGTGTTCTAATATTATTAGTGATTTTTTTGTATCCTGCAGAGGGGAAACAGGAATCCCTTTATTCCAGCAGTACTGACAGCACTCAGCTAAAGGGCTGTTTGTGCATAACATCATTCATTACATATGGCAGGTTCCCAATCTGCAACATGTTTTGTTCTAGGAACATAAACAAGAGATTTAGAAAAACACCATCAGCAATCATTAACACCTTTGCTGAACAAGCTACCAACAATGCTGTCTCCACACACAAAAAAAATTAAAAATCTGTCTTTACGCTTCACCAATATTAAATACAGCAAGAGGGGAGGCAATAACAAAAAAGTCTAACAATCACAATTTCTTCTCCCTGAGGATTCAAGTCAGGGAACTATTCAACAATCAGAAACAAAAGTGCTCAGGACCTCACAGAATCTGGCTTTGAATTAATAGTTTTTAATTCTTTTAATTAATACTTGTTCTCCTCCTAGATCAGCTCATCTCAGTGTTTGCAATATTTTTGCAAGTGAAGACTAGAACCAGTACATTGGCTTTTAGGAAGACACATCAAGGCACAGAGAGGACATTTGTGACCTGCCCAGGCCCCAGAGCAAAGCCCAGAACAAAGAAGTCTCCAGCCCTTTGCTCAATGCACTCCCTGACCAGACTGACCAAGAAGTCTCTTGTCTGCAGGCTGCAGTAAAATTGTGGCTTGCTGGCAAAAAGCTGAACAGATGGTGTGCACTTGAAAAGGCACAGAATTACTGTATATGCAAAATATAATTATATCACTTCCATATGACTAACACAGTTCTCTTCTGGAACAAATTAAAACATATCTGCCACACAGAAATTAACAGTGTGCAAACTAAAACACCATTTCAACAGCACATATCACCCACTTCAAAGCAATTAGATATGAAAACTAAACCACATTTAATGCCTTTGACTTTCAGGGCCTGAACAAGTCAGAGGGAATATTCTGTCAAGAGTATTGGTTTTCTGGAAATACCAGTAACGGCTTTTAAAAATTTTGACCTCAGTTAGATTTACTGTGGCTGCTGTCTTGCCATTTAACAAGAAAGAGTAAGCACACAAATTTAACCATTTCATAAAAAATCCAGCAGTCTGCACTCCTTCATTAGCACTTTCTACTCACTTTTTTGATAGAGAATCAAACCTAAAATCTAGTTAAATCGTCCCAGCTTGGCATGGCTGCACACAAGTCTTGCTTACACATTTGCTTTTTCAGGGACTAAAGTTGTTTTCAAATGCATCCACCCATTACAAGAGCTTTCCTCAGAGATCCATACACATTCCATTGGAAAACCAGGAGCTGAACTGGTTTTAAAACCCTTGCAACTTGCTTCAGCCAACGGCCTAGTGCTTTTTCTTACCTTTTTTTTCCAATTTTTTTTTTTCTTTTAAAGATAAATTTTAGGAGAGAGGTCAAAAGTTAAGGTAATTTATAAATATTACAAATGAATTTCCATTAACTCTGGAGAGGCTGTGGCTGCTTCTCGATGTTCAGCTTAAGTAGAAAACTTCCCAAGGTCCTACAAACACTGCAACTCTCCAGGGATACCCTAGGGAGATGTTTTGACAGCTTTGAAGTTTGGTTTTATCACATGGTTTAGTTCCTAATGGATTGCCTTGGTCTCCTGGATGGCATGTTTGTTCAACTTGCCTTCAACTCTGTTTATCCCTTTGTAAAATAGGTATTAAATGCAAGTCAATGCAAGCCAGAATGACAGGGCAGAGGGGGAACATTTTTGCCAGGCTCCCAAATAAGATTCAAATAGATGACAGAGTGAGAGTTGCTCAGTTGTACCACATATTACACATGTGCATTAACATACTTTTTCCCTGTAGAAAGAAAAAGGTGCAACTTAAAGGCACATTTTCCCTCTCAGATCTGCCTAGCAGGTCTCACTTCTGATATTTGGAAACATCTACCTCACAGGGGCCTTGAGAGGGTGAACATCAGGGTCAAAAACCCCCATATGGCTCAGAGAAAAGAACTTTTCCTTTCAGCTGGAAAGGAGAATAAGGTCATTGACGTATTAATGAATCTTGTAAACTGCCTTAATGAAGTTCTAGTTTTCTTTGCCTTTTTCTGAACTCTGTCACTCCATTATACATGTAAATTTAATTTATTTGGAGTATATTAAATTTTCTTCTGCACTGGTTGCAGTAAGTAATAGAAGTTAAGAAAACAGAATTCCATTCCTCTGCTAGTAGGGAAACAAAAATATATGTGCCAGCTCCCTTTGCTGCACCATCAGCAGAAAAAAAAAGAAAAAAGAAAAAAAAGAATTGGTATATTTACCAGCCCAAAATATAATTATTTTAAATCTTTTCACATGCTTGGAAGTTCATACACATTTCCAAACCTCAGAAAAACAAATGTAATCTGTCCAAGCAAGCACATACTGAACTTAAGGAAAACTCTAAATTCCACATAAAAATTTAAGGCGGGGGGAGGGGAAGACAATTAATTTCAAAACAGGCTTATGAAAACATTCAAACAATAAGGGGGGAAAAAAAAGATAAGCTGTGCAGAGATTTTTAACTTACCACAAGAGTAAAGTACACCGTAAAGAAAAATGATAAACTACTTGTGTAGCCAAGAAAGCCTGTAAAATAACAGTAAAAATAAAAGAGAATTTATAAGGAAAGTGATCCTAATGTACAGCTAAAGCTTTACATTTTAGGCATGTTTTCTATTACAGTGCTTGGTATCTGGGGCTTAGGACTCAGAATAACAACATTCCAACTGCCTGTCACAGATCATTTATGTAGTTTTGTAGGGCAGAATTAGAACTGGCTTACCACTAATGGCATGCTGTAAGTAAATGCAGCTCTTTAATGTTCTGCTGTAAAGATTTTATTTTAGTATTGCAGACAAAATACTACTGCAACCCAAGTAATAGGTTAACTAGGCAGGGCTGGAAGGCAGAACACACTACAACAACTTAAGTAATAACCACCACCAGCAGCCCCCTGCTAGTTTAAATAAATAAATAACCCATTAAGGTTTTAAAGTCTTCAACTGTAATTGCTACTAAAGTAGAATAATATTCGCTGCTCTCCTTTAATTACTCACCAATTTTAGGAAGAAGGGCAAGAGGAAAAACAATGCAGACTGAAGTAAGCAGCAGCAGCAGTCTCCCATCAAGGTACCAAGACCTGTTGGAAAATGTATTTAGGATTGATACAAAGCTCAGGAGTCCTAAAATTATGTTTAATTTAGAACAGTGATGTTAGACAAAGCAACCACTAGGACAAGAAAAAAAATAATTTCCTGTCTCACATGCTATTTACATGAATTTGTACTCCTAGTTTCTATACTATGATATAAAACAGAACTCCCAGATTATGAGGGAGGAGAGCATCATTCCATAAGAAACCAGCATTGCAGCAATGTTCCACAGGCAAATGTCTGCATGGATCAGGAGTCTGATGTGTGCCAATTTATTTCTCAGCAGCACAATATGCAAATCCCTGCCTTGATTCACAGCAACGATCAGAGGGAAGGGTATTTCATATTCTACAGATTTCCAACCGAAGTACTTATATAGGACACTATGTGTACCTAAAGCTGGATTACAATGAGTTGTATATTTACACACTTGAAGAAAAGGCAACATCAATTCCCACTCACTGCTGAGATTTCCTTCTTTGCATACATCCATGCAAGAAGCAAAGGGCAGAAGGCATGAAAATGATGCTGATGAAATCTGGTAGAATGTTTATACATAACATCACACATATTAAAAAAGCATTGTAGAGGCACATGAAGTCCTCACACATTTAAAATCTATTTGAAGTATCAAAATTCCATCTCTGAACTGAGGAAAGCACAGATGGATAAGTTGTTAAGTAACAGAAACATCTTGAGGGTGGCTGCCCCGACTTGGCAATAACCATATCCTGTACTGATAAACATCTTGCACATCAACCTCCGACTTTACCACCTATAAACACCTTGACTTTTGACCTTCCAGTTTATTTAGTCCAGGATATGGTTAGCACCTAATAAACAGGCAGCACCTCAAGTTATCATAAGGAAAGTACTGTAACACCTGTGTTAAAGAAGAATTACCATACAGGTATATTCACTACTGTTACACATCATGGACAGCCACTTGTGGCATTTGTTTGAAAAAACAATGTGATGTAAGAGAACAGAGAAGTTTCAAGGTTGAGGGCATCTTCACAATATCAAACCCAAAGTAACCATTTACTGACAACACCACCTATATTACAAACAAGTCAAAAACAAGTCAAAATACATCATTCTTCAAAAAGTGTATTATTAGTCTAGCTTTGCTACTGCTACAGTGAAGAAGCAACTTTGCCAAGATCAGCTTCTTGCTGCAGCATTCATTCTTCATGTTGTTACCATTTAACATTCTTATATTTTTAAACTTTTTCTTTTTTCCAGTCTGGTGGATGTTCAGGTTAGGAGGAACAGCATCATGGCACAAGGCAAAAGGATAATGCACTATGTGTAGATGTGGGACCTCTGTTTAAGTCTCCTGATCTTAAATGTGCAGCAAAACCACAGCTGCCACTGAGGTTCACAAGCTCAGCAGAACAGACAGAAAATTATTTTGATTATTTTATGGTAAATGAAGAAACATGTGTGGGTGAGGGGGGAACAGAGAGGGAAACAGAAGTGTGCAAATGGAGGAGAAATAGTAATTTTGTTCACTGCTTCATTTTTGAATACCAATTCTTATATTTAAAAAGACCTCCAAAAAACAGCATAGGGGACTATTTACTGGCTATCAAAAAATGTGTCCATTTTCTCCTCAAAGTACCATTGTAAAAATACACTTATTTTCCAAAGGCAGAATGTTTGATAGTGCCTTTAAAGTCAATCTGACCTGTAAATTTAATCCTGCATGATAAAAGCATTCAAAGTACGAAATACAGAATATAAATCCTTGACTCTGCTGAAAAAGCTTTGGCATGCAGATGTTTCTGCTCCCTCCCCTGTATTTTAACTAAAAGCAGACATTTATAAATTGCTTTAATTTCATTCCTGAATTCAACAGAACAAGATATTCATATGTTCTAAATTAGGATCTTACTCTCAGTCCATATCAATTATACAACACACAAGCAAGACAACTTAATTGCATCAATCACATCCTCTGACAGGGTCATTAAATGTTAACAGAGGGCTCACAAATTACAACTTTTTAACGCAATCCTCATTTGAAACTATGTTCATGTCATCAAAACTATGTGGAATTCTTGTTATGCAGACAGAAACATCTCCACTCAATATTAATAAGTGTTCATACAGTATGGTTTTGTTTTTTAAAAAGACATGAGGATGTGTTAGACTGGCTCTGAGCCTTTCGAACACACGCACACCTGCTAACCTTTATCTATAAAAATAATGTAATGCACAAAACATTCTTTAAATGGGTTTCCCAAATGTACAGCTCAGGAGGGTTTATGCATATAAAATACTTTCACAGATAGTTTAACTGACACTTTTGATACATCCTAACTACAGTTAAGATAAATTCTGCACCAAATGAAAGTGTATCAGATCCTATAATGACTTAACAAAAACAGAACAGTTGTGCAAACACATCTGGAAACATGTGGTCCAGGTAAAGAAGTTGAATCAAACTATTCAATATTTATGCCCTTTGCATAAATAAGTTGCTGTTTAGGGCGTGGTATTTGATTACTTTTTTTGTTGAACAATTTCCTGCAATTTAAAATGTCTACTAGCAAAAACGTACACTTAACATCTGCAAAAAAATACACAGAAACAAGAGATTATGATCTACCATGGCCATTAATATGGCAAAAGAAATTAAATATCAATGTGGGCACGCATGTGTGCCTGTTCCTGGAAAACTGCTTGACCAATGCACTTGAACAATTTGCTTGGACAAATTCTAGAGGAGGAACACTGTGTTAAATAAACATTGATTGATGCAAGAACTCCAATTAACAGAGGCAGAAACCGGATGAGACCAAGCTGCCAATCATCTTACCACTGGAGCTGTGGTTAGGATTCTTACGGACAACCTCAGCTCTTTCTAAATGCAAAGTTGAACTTCATTCCCATCTCAAACTGTAATTTCAGCTAAGGAAGAAGCGTGGGTGCTGGCAGAGCTGACAGATCACTGTTGAGGATTACAACAGCTCAGATGATTTGTAATAAAAAAAGTTCAACACTGTAACCTGTCTGTCTGTTCACAACGAGGAGATCTAAGGTAGGACCTGGACTGACAAAGCTGTTGAGAGTATTATCCCACAGGCACTTTAATGAAGAAGCTTTTCACAGTGCTTTTTTCAGACTGAACAACCCTTTGAGCAGCACATGGGACCTCCAGGTTCTGCCTACAAGGAGTTTTCTTAAGCCGTTTGTTTCAAAGTGTATCTTTCCTGAAAGAAAAGTCACTTAGCAAAAACAGAGCTGACAGAAGATTAAAACCAGTAGTAAGAGATGTTAGGTGCTAAATTTGGGGCTGGACAGATTGGAATACATGCAGCAGGTACAGCAGCAGCTCAACAGCATGGTGGGGTTGAAGTATTAGCCTGAAGGAGAAGGTTACAGGACCCAAATGAAAAGCTGATGACTACCACAGCTGGAAGAGATACATTAGCAGACTAAAAATAACATTTATATATAAAATGCAATGGTTTAGAAAAATAGAGAAAACTGACAAAAAACTCACTAAAACTGTGAGGAAGGCAGAAAGACAGAAAGCAAGATTACAACTACCATCCATTTCTCAAACTCATTATAAAATCTAAAAGTTGTTATCGACAAAGGAGAAAATGAACTGAAGTACCTTTTAACAAACTGATTTCACACTTAAAATTCACCCACAACACTCAGGAATAATACAAGCATCACACAGCCTTGAGAAAATTTCACCACACTTCAATCCAGAGAAAGTTTTGAGCTCAAAACATCTGAAAATAGCAGTTTGGAAAAACAGCCGCAACGCAATCCAAGATACACTGTTGTGAATGACAGCAGCACTGAGACAACTCAAACAAGATATTTCAGTGCTGAAGCTTGCAGTGTTTGCCTTAGCAGAGGCACAGATTTCTTGCAACAGTTCTGATGGAAATGTGAGGGAGGGACATACTCCTTACAAAAAGCTTTACAGCTCAACTGCAAAAAATAATTTCTTTACTTGGAGCCGAGTTAAGGAATTATAAACCAAATCTGGAAGCCTGGCATTTTTCCCAAGACAAGTCCAATTACTAGTGCAAAACAACAAAATTTTTCAATATAAATGTCTGCCGTTTTTTGTACTGTGATTTTGAAGTATGTGAAGGGATAACATGACAGCAGTGGAAATGATTTTTCTCTTCTCCCTACAGTATTCTTCCTGTTTCCCCTTTTAAAATTTTACAGAAGGGAGATTCCTGGAGATGGAGTTTTGCCACTGACTTTAAGGTCGTCAGATGGGAAATTGCCATGAGGAAAGAATCACGCTCGGCGTGTGTGTGCTGCAGAAGACTTGCACTTGCCAAATACATTTCATATTCCAACAACTCATGTAAATGACTATTTATTTTCACATGTGAGATCAGAGATGTGTCAGTACCCATGTCCTTCAGCAGTCCTGAAACCCTCTTTTCTTCAAGACAAATACAGAACACACAAAGCATTTTTCCTTACCCGCTCTCGGCTCCACTCAAAAGCCCTGCAACAGCCCCAGGAAGTTCAGACTTCACAATTAACAGATAAGATGACATGGCTGCAAACAGAAGCAGGACAGATTTAGCAGGGGAATAGCAGCATCTCAGCCAGCATGGCTGGACCGGCGTGGTTATGCCTGGAACATCTCAGCTCTGCGTGAGACACAGCGGCACCAGAACCAGAATTTATTTTCTCATATACTTCTTTTAAAAATAGCTGCAAGTATTGCACTGATGTCAGCTAATGCCTCCAAAGAGACTCTTACAATGTGAGTCTTGAAACAAGGAAAACATAATCCAAAGGACTAAAAGGCAAAACAATGTAATATATAGGCCTGACCTTCTACCTGAGAATACAGACCTACAGGCTAGAAACAGACTACAAGGCTGCAGCACTCCTCCTTCCTCTTTATGAGACATTATTCATGATGAGAGTAAATCATATATGTTTCTATCAATACAATAGGGTTTTTTAAAGACTCCATTTTTATAGTTGTTCAACTGCTGTTGTACTAAATAAATTTGAACACAAGAATAGGGCTTGAAAGGGATTTTTATATACTGCAAGGTTTGGTCCTCAGAGCTAAGAGTGACAGATCCCTGCTTCTCGTGATAAATCCATCATCAAGAAGATCCCAACAATAACATCAAGTACAGCAACTGTGAAACAGAAGAGAAATTATTAGCTACTCTTACAGGAGTGTTGACATGAAATTAAGTGTTTTTAATTCTATTCAGCAGAAAGCAATGATGAACACACAGAAATCCAAAAGCTCCTTCACAGCGTCACTTTTCTCCTTTACTAAATAAAGTGATCAAAGGCATGGATAAGAGGGTTTTTTAAATCCCAATTTGTCTGATACCTTCACATAGTGTTCATGTCACTTTTTTATGTAACCAGAAAAGCATTACTCAGAAAAATCAAGCTTTACAAACAGCTTCAACAAGCATCAAAGCCTACATGAGCTAATTTCCATACTGCAGCAGCAAGTAATTTTAGTAACATGTCATAAAAAGCTTAATTACATTCAATCCCTAACAAAAATTCAGCTGTAGTATTCAAATTTTACTGTTCTGTATTTAGTAATTCTTTAGAATTTTACCACGGTGTATTTATTCATGGTTTAAAATTAAAACATATATTTTGAAATGGTAAACCAGCAAACTTTCATAAGCTGATATTTGAATACATTTGTGCAGGGTTTTTTGTTTAAGGAATGTTTTGAATCTTAAAAGAAAAGATGTGTGGACTCAGACACTGCTGTACTACAGCAGTTACTGTTAAATTTTGAAGAAAGGTAATGTGGTCTCTATAAAGAAAGAGAATTCTATTAATACAAAGGGACATCTACCTACCACAAGGTTAAATTAAAACCATTTGGTAAGTTGCTAAATAAAGAATACTCACTTCTTCATAATTAGAAGCTCTGTTTTTTCCAATATTCATGTATATTTAGTGCCATGTAGCTGTTGATTGTGTATGCTGAGGTATTTATCTGCTGTCCTGATTTACTCTCCAAGAGAATGTAGGTTCAACCAGAGAAAATCACAGCATGCATATTTCTGAATGAATCTGTAAGCAAATTAACCCAATTTCTCATGCTCAGCTGCAGGCAGATACATATTTCACTCTAATTTTTAAAAAAAAGTAAGTGGGGGGGAGGGAAAGCAAAATTCCTCTTAATTGCAATTCAACCTTATTTATCCATTAGCCTTCTCTCCTGTATGATACTTTATAGACAAAGCAAGTCAGAATTTTCATATATTTATGTCCTTCAGAAAGATTTGGAAACTAGTTCTTTTGCAGTGTCCACTGTAGAAACTTTCAAATTAATTTCCAGGTCAGATTTCCTCCAATATGCAATCTGTCACTCTGCCCTTGCATTCCTATTAGCCTCTGGCTAATCACTTGATCACTTATCCTTTGTTGCTTACTCTTTGTTTTTGAGAGGAGTCCTATTTCACTGAATTCCACTCCTAAGGAGGGAGCCAGCCCTGCACCAAGGAACTTGTGCATGCTGAACATTTGTATGCATCTTTCTTCTTTTCTCTGGGCATATGGGAAACAATCTCACATAGCAGGATTTTTTTCTCCTGTTTATATTCTGTTTGTTCTACAAGATAAATAATGAATAGTAAATAATTTTATTTATATCCTGATGCTTAAACAAGACTTGCATCTTGTACATTAATCTGAGCAGGACACCCATGCTTAACACAGTTTAAAAAGCCAAATCCTGCTTTTAGTTCATTTGCAGACACAGTTTTAATTCTCCTCAGGAGAAACCACTCCTTGTAGCTTTACTTGGCATGAAGACACCAACAACTGTTCAACTCTGCAACTCACTGCAGTGAGCAATGAACATGATTTGTTTGTTTATTTGAAAGATGAAACTAAAACAATATGACAAGTCTTTTTCTACTTGAAGAATCAAGAGCATAGAATGGGACAGACAAAAAGTCATGTATCCTTTGCTCCAAATAACAATTTGTACCTCACTTACTTCCCTGACACGCCCCATGACTGAAGCCACATCAGGTTGCATGGTACAAATGAAATGTCAGCTCTCCTTGGCAGCCTTAATGTGCAGCGGAAGGAAGAGATTACAGAGGCACGAGACTGAACTGTGACACAAGGGAACACAACAAAGAGCACACCCTTGTGCTCTGATTTATCCCACTCAGAAATACTGACACGAGATACCTATTCCAGCTGAGGCTGCAGCAATATGGGGATGCCACAAGTGCTGAACTGGAACTATGTGAGCAACCTTCACAGAGTCACTTCCTAATTTTCAGGTTCTGAATCTGCTTGTATTATGTTAGTTCTAGATATTTTTCAATATGCACCAAGAGCTACTTGATTGGGAACTAGGCAGTTCTGAACTTCCCAACAGACCTTGGCACACCAGTATCCAACAGAAATCAAAATTATATTAATAGTTTATTATTCAGTAGACTTACGCTGTGTTGAAAGCAGCAAGAAATTATACTCTTAAAATACTTTGCCATGATCTGAAAACTTGCTATTAGCTCTTTGACAGACAAAAATAAAAGTTTGTTAAAATATAAAACAGAGTACTTGCTTTACACTTCTATTAGTACAGCCTGCACTGCCACCATGAGCTGTGATTCTCTATAAATACACACACCATGCATACATTATTCAGAATGTCCTTTCTGTGCTACAATATTGTTTAACACTGAGCAGCTGTGCCCCTACCTGAAAAAACAGTTGACAGAGAAAAGGTTATGTTTTTAAAGGGACCAAGTGCTGAAGTCCACAGCAAAGATGCCAGAGAATGTACAATAAACTTACATGTAAATGTAGAATTTATGGTGATAAATCCCTTCAAATCGTTTAACAGATAGGACTGACTAACTCTTCTGGTTAGTTTTTCCTCATCTACCACTCTAGATGATCATATTAGAGCCCTATAAAGATGTCTTGCATTTTTAAGCACTGTGCAAAGATGGAAACAAGTTCCCCTCCAAACTCCCCACAGGAGAAGACAAGGCAAGTAGAGTTTTTAGTATTTCCTCTTAGTGGAAGCTAAAAAAAATTGTTGGGATAATTTATTTGGTTTTAAATGCAAATGTAGAATGGAGTCCATTACAGAAGATGTAATCCTTGTTCATATGGAAAATTTCTAAGAACTGAAACAGGTTGTCAACTTTTTTGCTTCTCTTCATATTATGGACACTCATCCTGATGAACTTCTGTTCCTCTGCTTCCCTTTTCCTTCCACCTTTAGCTTTTACCTGAATTACTCTGGAACATGCCTCTGGCAAGCTTAAAAAACAAACCAAAAAATCCTTCCTATTTTACAGGGAACACAGAGGCAGCAGATTAATTTAGGTAAAACTTCATTACTTATAATTGTAAGTGCACATTTATGCTAAAAGAATATAGAAGTTTCCTACATAATAGCTCATCACATATTCCATTCTGTAGTACAGCTGCAGGTTGGGATTATTGTTGTTTTGGGGTTTTTTATGATTACTTAAAGCAAGTTTAATATTCTTTACAATATCAAACCTTCCAAGAACCATTCACTGCAATAGGAAAGCACAGGAGCATGGGTCATCAATTGTTAAATTAGTACAGAAGCTGACAAACCTGCCCTTAATTAAGGCAGCTCTGCACTGGAAATCCTCACTTTGAATCAGTCAGGATAATTAGGCTTTCAGGTCAAAAGTAAACCGTACTGTGAAAACAAACATTTGAGTTTGTTTGAAAACAGAATTAGATTTCCCATACTTAAAGGAAGCTCAGCAATTTCTTAAGGTATTAAGGATGCAGGTTTCAGCATGTAACAAGCTTTATTTTATTATATTCCTCCATGATTTGCGCCATTCATTTACTTTAAAAGTTTCTGGAGTATTGTTCTCACTGATTACACAAAGGTTGTTCCCATCCACGCGCTCAGTCTGAAAAAATATTTGCTTTATTTAAATTTGAAACAAATTTTGCAAATACGTTTAGAACTAAGTTGCGGAATGGATGAATTTGGGGGGAAGAAAAAAAAGGAAAACACAAAAGAAAATAATCTGCAATTAAAAAACGCCCAATTAACTTGATAAAAGAGTTTTATTTTTTAGGCTCTGAACAGCACCACTAGGCAGGCACTCACCCAAGGCACACATATATGAATTCACATCGGGGGGAAGTAAGTTAAATATCTCATTGTTTACCTTGCACAAAAACAAAGGGGAGGGGATGTGGAAGAGGGCAGGAGAAGGCTGGAGGTTCCCGAGGCGCCGTGCTGCCGGCTGCTCTCCCGGGAAGGCAGCCCAGGGTGTGCGGGGCCAGGCCAGGCCAGCAGAGGGTGGTGCTGCTTTTTTAAAATAGCTGCTTTTCACAGTGGCTACGCCTCTCGATTGACTTCGGGAAGTTTGAAAAATACGAACCACGCGATCGTAAATACATATTTTAGGGTGTCTTACACTCACAGCAGGGTCTCTGTGTATTGTCTGTCACCCTGACTATATTAACAGGCCATAAAATACAGCTCCAGAACAGCATCACCCACTGGAACGAATCCTGTGGCTTCCAGTCACTGCCGACAGCACTGAGGCAGCGCCGAGGGTAACACAGCTCTCCAGGGATACGGAACGAGCTGTTTTCCTCACTACTGACTCTTAGAAAGAAGAAAAACGTATACCTTTGAGGACACGTTAACTGCAGAACATGGAAACCAAATCAAAAAGAACCAGTTACAGAAATTACAGTGAATGAAACTGCATTTATATCAGAAAACAATTAATTCTTTATAAAATTAAGATAGCTGTCTGGAAAGCTTAGCTCCAAAGAGTGACTGCAATGGCCACCTGGGTACAAGCCAAGGCAGGTTATCCGAAGAAATTGAAAAAAAAATTATACTGCAAAAACACCTCACAGAGACCACCTAAGCTACACGGTCATACTGCCGGTTCTACTGCAGCACTTAAGCCCACAGCTAATAAATTTTAAATAATTTAACTCCTGTTCTCAGCAGCCTGGACTGATGTTTGTGTGCATCACAGCCCCCAGGCCCTCTGAGCCCAGCCATATCACCCTCAGCTGATGGCAGCCCCAGCCCTGGGAAGCACGCTGGAAAACTCCGTATGCTTCCTGCTAGACCTCAGTGCTGGGGATTTGTTAGTGTTGGCAACAGGCTGAGAGCTGCTCTTGTGCAATACTTTATTGTGTTTGTCTCCATTTTTCCACCAGCCTTGCTAAAAATCTGTCCTTCTCTCACTTTATTACACATGCTTTAGGAGTCCTAAAGATTTTCTCTCAGGCACACAGCTGTGGACTGTCCTCCTTTTCAGTCACATTCACAGAGAGGACAATCCTAGAAGGAGAAATTGCTGTCCTTGTTCCTCTCCTTTCTTCCTCCCCTGCTTCAGAAAGCACCCAGGAAGCTCACAGAACTTTCCTGGCAGGGGAGGGGGAAGGGCTGTGTGATTCCCAGCCGCGGCTTTGGCCCACTGTCCCTCATCCATCACTTCCTAGAAGCACAACACTATTAAAACAATAGCAGGGAATCCATCCAACTCCAATTGCTCCTGGGAAGGATGACATGAAGAGCCAGCAGAGCCGTGGAGCTCAGCATTTCCAATGGCAGCCTCCCTCTCTCCTTGTGTGCCTCCAGGCCTACAATTCCCCAAGAGCACCTGACGTGTTCTGGAACCCTTCAAGATCCTCTTCTGCACAGCAGCTGGGAAATGGACATTGGGAAGACCACGGAAAGGGGTCAGGAAAGGGCTGGGAGGAGAGGATGAACAAACTTTAACAGCCTGGAAGGTGCAATTTGACAGTTCCCTTTCTCATGTGCACTTTGCATCCACACAAGAACCAGCCCTTTCAGGAACAAGGCAGTTCACATGAAACTAAGCACTGGTTGTTTACATTAAAGGGATGCTGGATTGGGTCAAAAAACTTGAGAAATGGAATATAAAAATTAGTAGCACTGGCCATCCAAACCTTTGGTTTTCCCTCATTAAAAAGTACCTATAATGCAAGAATAAGAACATATTGATTATAAGGAAAGCAAGGCAAATGTTCTCCAAGTTTAGTCACTCTAAGCACTACATATTCTATAAAGTCTTTTGAATTATGGCATTATAATGACTTTAATTTACATCTGGATATTGAAAAGTTAGCTCACTATCCTGGTGCATCCTTAGGTAATCTTGATACTTTAATGGATTTTGATATCTGACTTGTGTTACTTGGATTAACTTAACACAAGGTCTTTCAGGAGACGATTAAAAATCCACAGGAAAAGTTAAACAGTCATGTTACAGATGCATGTTAAAATTTCAAACAATGCACTTGGATTTTTTTTTTAACCTTTTAAATTCTAAATTTGACCCATCAGTGCTTTCCTGCAGCTCTACAAAAATGGTTCTTTTTTCCCTTGGGTATCCTGGTAATAGAAAAATTCAATTCCCCTATCTACACAAATCCCTAAGCATGTGCAATTAGAACATCAAATCCAAATTTGCACATTAAGCCTTCTTTAAAAAAAAAACCCAAAGATGACAAAATGGAAAGCATAGCTATTAAAATTATTACTAAAATGCTCTCTCCACCACAAATTAATGTAAATCACTTCTGCACTTGGACTATTTTTAGAAGGGATCAGAGCAAACTTTTAAAAAAGCCCAGACTAGACGCAGATAATGACAATAACCCTGGTAAAGTTGCTTAATCACAAGCCATCTTTCATTATCTCATGCTCTCTAATCACTCCTGAAATAAGATACTTTATGATGCAACGTGCCCAGGTCTGATGATGGAAGAGGTAACAGAAAACAATTTTATTTTTAGCCTTCCTCTGAAATCAAAGATGTTGACAGAGTCTGGATGTCTGCCCAACAGGCACTGTGTTGCTGGTTCCTTCAGCCAGACAGAAAAACAAAAAGAACACTACAAACAGCAAAGCCCAGGTTGAACACTTAATCCCAGCACAAATCCCATTCAGGACAAACTACCTAACTCCTCAGTTGCACCATTCCCATTTAAAATCTGCAGAAGGAGCAGAAAGACAAGAAAAATTCCCTTCTTCCCATGCAGTTCTTTAAGAGTCAAGGCTGTGTGAGAAATCAAGGGAACTCTTCAAACCCTTCATCCCTTTTTTTTCATTTTTTTGGAGCCTATCAGCCTGCAGTAGTCACCTTCAGAGCTGGTTCCTGACACGGGGCTGACTTGGACTGCAGCATCCAGCATGCACTGGTTTGGGGCTCCAGAGTTACTGAGCTGAATTTTATTAAAAATGACACAGAGAAGGTTATGAACTGTGATGAGGAAGAAATGAGTCATATTTCCTTTGACCACAGAGTCTTGTATATGATTCCAGAATCTCCAGAACCTGCGCTGTGTATCCCTCCTCCTTTTCTACTGTTTATTTAGAGGTCCACTCAAACGGGAAAGGAAATTAAAAGATTTGTCCATTGCTACAGAACATCCTCTAAAACCTGTATGAATAAATAGTCCTTAATCTTGGAATTGCTATGGTCACTCCTGCCTAAAATTAATGCTTGAATTTTTATAGCCATTTCAACTGGGCAGCTTTTATTATATTGGAACTTTTAGTATAAGAAATATTCCAAGTTTATAATGAAAGCACAGTTATTTGTCTAATCCAGGTGTCTACCCAGTGACGAAATCCAGCAATCATTGAATTGTCTGGATTTGACAGGTAATCCTAAAGGAAAGAACAGCACTGGATTGCTGTTTCCTTCTGTTGATGTACGTGAATATGGGTATCTTCTGGGTGGTAGAGAACAGAGGAAGGAGCTTTCAGATAATTCCCTCATTTAAGAGAAAGTATCCAAAACACTAACAGACAAAAAAAATTAAAATTGTTTTGTTTGACTTAGAATTGTTCTGTCTACTTTCAGACAAATAATTTCTAAATACTTAGTGATTTCAAGCATGGGAGCATACCTGAGTAAGAGTTCAAGTACAAAGACAGGGAGTGTTATTTTATTATGCCATGCACCAAGGAAGATAAAATAACAACAGTGTAAGTGGACAGCTCACATGATGTCAGTCAAGAAGATAACTCCCCCAAAAACCAAGTTATTTAGCTAATGAAAGCTCCCATTAATGCAGAACATGTGAAACATCACAGCTAAGTAAACATTCACTGGCTGCATAAATCACTAAAATGCATAAGCAGGTTCCAACAGCAAAACCCAAAACACATGATCTGATAAAATGCAGCTACCAGATACAAATGTACAGAACAGCAGAGAGGAGATGCTGTTTCCTCAGCCCCTTCCAATTAGCAGTGCAGCTATAATGGATGTGCTCCACATCCTGGGATGCAGCAACAGAATTCCCCCATCTATCCCACAACTACAGCCCTACTGCTCAGCACAATTACAAAAGCCTTTCCCTTAAGTTTTCTGTCCTTTTAATCAGTTTCTTAAAAACACTTTAATTATTGCCTTTGGTGTTCGTGGAGCTTTGAAGCCTGTAGAGGTTATATTCCACACAGTTAATATTGAGCATATGAAGTCTCTTACCTCCAATATTCTGGATAATTATTGTAGTTGCAACAAGGACCTATAAAAAAATTGATTTCTTTAGAAAGGGTAAGGATAACTAAAATCATATGTGTATAGCAGGCATAAACCACATGTGTATTATCTTAAATAGACCAGATGTAGCAGTGATAACTAGTCCTGAAAGGAAGGGCATCTTCTTCATGGTGAAGAGTTTAACACATGGAAACCAGCACCATCTAAAATGAACATGGGAGCAAAAAATCTCCCTGAAAATATCACATTTTCATTCTGAGACAAAGCAAGAGTAGTTCTACAGTAAAGCCTGTTCTGCAGAAGATAACGTTTTTAAATCACTGAAAACATAAGTGCATTGTAAGTGGTATCAGGTGAATACAAATGAAAATTATCATCTACCTCTGAAAAGACAGACAGCAGGTATTTGTACAAGCTCAAGTCTACTTCCTTACATTAAAATATTTTTAACTGTCAGGAATGCCACTGTTTTTTTAAACTTGTAAACTAGATAGACTTTTCTTTAGTGTTTGTGATTATTCATAGTGGACTAATATGGAAGCAGAAATGATCACAGGCTATTAAAATACTTGTCTGAATCCAAAAAAGTTAACTTCCAACTGAAAAAAACCTGGAAGTGGCTATAAAGTTTTCCCAGTATTTTGAGTTCAATTCTAACATACCATGATCATCTAGTACAGTTTTTCTTTTTATCCACAGCTCTTCTTGATGTAGGACATTCCTAAATGAGTGCTGCTATTAAGTCAACTTGGAAAAAAATTAAGCTACAGTAATGAGAAGAAGTACAAAGTTGGTTTTTGGAAAAAAATAATTTTAGATTTTAAATTAATTCAAAGTCAGTTCAAAAGTCATCAAGGAAGGAAGAAAAAAAAATATGGTATCTTGGAATTTGCCCTAGATGGAAACAAATAGTTCACACCTTTGGAAAGCAAGAATCAGCAATCTTCCAACAGCAGAAAATTTCCATTCTTACAAATCTCAGAAAAATACGTTTGAAAGGAAATCACCATAAGGTTGAGTAACTGCTTTTCTTCAAGAGTAGTTAACCAGTAGTTTACTGTCAAACTAAGCTGCCAGTTCCAAGCAAGGTTCTACCCTGGCCTGGCTGTATCATCCCCTGTTCGTGAGGGAGAAGTAAGTATTACTACAGAGAAAAAAAGCAAAAAAAAAGAGTTAGCTGTGCCTGACTGAAGTGAGAAGTGTTTAGGAACAGGTGAGAATTCAGAATGGTTGTGATGAAGTAGAAAAGCCTAAAAGTCAACAAGATCAGTTAAAAGCAAGGCATTCAGGAAGCAGATCTCAAATACATGACTAAGAGTTACTGGATTGCAGAGAGAAAACAGTGTGAGATAACACAATCAGAAGCAGCAAAGCCTGTTTTGCAGGCAAGTTTTAAGCAAAGTGTATAAATATCAAAGATGCTTCAAGAAACAAAGATAACTGTTCCAGAAAACATCGGTTCACTGGGAAAGTTTGGTGAACTTTGATTAATTATTATATTGAACAAACAGCTTCCCAACCAAGAAATACTCCAGTGCTCTTCATGCACACTGAAAATAAAAGGCCAGATAATTTTCAGCACAAATTACTTAAATTGAAAATTATGAAAAAGTATATTAAGAAAACTTAAAAAAAAAATACACATGTTGACTACAATGTGAAGCTGTGAAATCTCCTTAAGCTTTTAAATAACAGATTAGACAAACATCTTCCAAAAATGGTTTATATATGTTCAGCCCTGCTTCAGGGCAAAGGCAGAGTTAAGTCACATTTAAGTTTCTCCTTAGGCTCTAAATTTCTATCACTTTTTCAAGTAATGGCTTATGGTTAATGTGTACAGAACAGCTCCTGTAAAAAATAACTGTGTCTTACACCTTGCTATTATCAAGGTTTATTATCTCTTGAGGTTGATCACTTCTTAATTTGATCAATAAATATTGATCCTCAGACTACACTCATCTGCCTATTAATGCTAATGGAAGTCTGACAAACACCTGATAGCTCAGGTTTCATTCTGTGACATTAAGACATTAGAAAGCAGACTCTAGCCTGTTGGGGCAAACTCATTTTAAAAGATTTGCATTGTTTCAGTAAAACATTAAAATCACACTTTTGTGTGGTAAAACCTGCTTTCAGTATGGTGTAACTAGAACATAGAGCATAGAATTCCTAACATTAAATGTGTAGTAATGTGCACAGGCAGTACTTCCTGTGCACCCACTATTACTGGATAACATTAGTTATTAGGGCTATTAGGAGAAAGAGATTCAGTACACACTACAAAAAAATCATAATTAACATTTTGATTACTCTCATACCAGAAGTGGTTAGTTTGATGGTGGTTTGGTTGGGTTTTGTTTGCTGGTTTTCTTTGTTTGTTGGGTTTTGTTTGCGTTTTTCTGGGGGGGGGTTTTTGGTTTTTTTTTTAATATCATGAGATAAAACAACAAGTAAGAAACATTCATGTGAACAGATTATTAAACAAAAAGGAAACAATTAACATGCATGAAATATACTCTCAGTTGTTCCTATTGTGGAAACAACATGAAAGGCCATCCCTTATCTTAGATCCCTATTCAATGCTGAAAAACCAGCAGTAAATCACTTTCCTGTCTCTTAGCACTTTACAGCAGAGGTAGGGCTGAATCAAACCTGAACCTGAGTGCTAAGCCAACAGGACTACAATGCCAGTGAGCAGATTTGTACTGACAACTCAAAATGAACAATCTGACAGGAAAGCAGCACAAAATCTTACATTTAAGGGGCATTTGACATTTAACTAAAAGTTGAGCTTCCACAAAGCAGACATATGAACTGAAACCTAGGGAAAAGCTTCAGGCTGTAACAGGTTTTTTCAGCATACTAGGGTGTCAGCAATTATACTACTTATTTCATTTATGTCTCTTTACTATGCAAAGAACAGTTGCATATCAGACCAAGAAGAAAAACAGAGGTAAAAATGAATACTCACTTTTCCAGTCGATCCAAATGCAAACAGGCCAAGGTCTTCATAAGAAGTGACAGCTGTTGGTAAGGGGAAAAAAAAGAGATAAAATACTTCTAACTTGAAAAGTTTGAAAATTCTACTTTTGGTGCTTTTTTCTCCTTTTTAAATTAATATAATTCAGAATTAAAAGATATTTCATATGTTTTTCTTTTTTTATTTACAAAATAGCTTTTATATACACCTGTACTCCTGCTACAAAACACAGCTCTATGCTCAAACATTCAAAGACTGTCCAGCAACTCAATTTAGTATTTACAGCAGCAATATTTTAAAATTAATAGTAATACACTAATGGCAAATTGCCTTCTCCTAAAGATTTTCTCCATAGGTAAATTATGAAATTAGCATCAACAATTAGATATAAGATATTTCTGTATGTTATTTCTTAAAACAGCTGGTTTTTACTAAATTAAAATGACAACAGAGGATACATGTTCATCTTTCTACAAATAAAAACATCACAATCTTTCCAGCTTTTAAAAACTAGGCACTATCTATTTTCAAGAGAGCTGAAGGTAAACACCTACCTTGGTTGAAATCTATAAAACAAAACCCAAAGCAAAACACAAATCCTGCCCTTACCTGCACCCAACTTACATAATTACATTAAAACAGTCTGTGGTTTCCTGTATAGTTTTGCTGGCTTTTAGCTGAAGCTCACTTCTGTTATTGCAGGTAACTCAAAACAATTCCTTCTCAGAGAGAAGGAATTTATATTAAAGCCTTTCATTGTTACTCTGTATTTTGTTATTAGAAACTCAAGCAGTATCCAAAAAAATGAAAGTTTTCTGAGAAATACCACTCACTTTCTTGGGATATATATAAGCTGTGAATGCCTCAGAGTGTAAAATCAATCTCAAACCCACACAATTTTATTGTCACAACTGTTGGTTTCTCTTCCTTGGTTCTGTCTGGTACAACACTGCTCCTGCTCCTGTCACATCTTAATTTAGGGCCCAGCCTTGCAAGCTGAGCTGCTGAGGCAGCCTTTCACCCCTGAGTGAAGCCCCATTTGCTGAAATAAATGACACAGGACATGGCAGACACAGGCACTTCACAGAGATCAGGTGACAGGATTGGAGCCTCAGACTTGCCCAAGCTTAGGTGGTTTTATTTCATTGAAGTTCTGCACACAATCAGATCGATACTCCAGAGAGGGGAAAAACAAAACAAAACCAAAACTGAAACCAACAAAACTTAATTAATTTTCTCAAATGATTTTCTCAAGGGCTGTGTTTCAGATTCTGCTCTGCTATTGACATCAGCAGACTATGACAATATAAATGAAGTAACAGTAGTAAATGAGCAAGAGTCAGCTCTCAGCATAAACCTGGCAGTATCTAACAGATACAATTCATACAATAGATACAATTGTATCTAACAGATACAATTAAATAAAAAATATGCCTTACTAGATTTTACCCTTTATTTTTCCCAATTTCTATCTATAATGTAGTTGACCACAAGAAAAAAATGTATTTTAGGTGGCCACCTTCAATAGCATAAAAATAAAATCAGTAAAATGTTAAACCTATTTCAGAGCAAGTTGTTTTTACCACAGGGTAACAAATATTCAGCACACATGTATGAGGAGCTATCAGCAAAGAGAACAAATTTTCCACAAAGTTCCAAAAGAGCAGTATGAAACCTTAGAGTATTTTCTGTAGTAACTGTTTTTGTAATCCATTTCATCCTGTGAACACTGGGACACCCTATTATTCGATCGTATTACTTCTGTAATTTCAAGGATATATGGAGCAAGATATTTAGTGCAATTTATATAAAGTAAAATAAGTTCTGCCTGATTGGCTTGATTTTTATAATATTATTAACACTCCATGGAAATTATCCCTTTAAATGTGAAGTGAAATTGGCAAGTATAGTCCTAGCAATATCTGTGACTGACTCCTAACATGAAAACAAAAAAAAAAAAGCCACAAAATTTCAAAGTACATCCCACTTAAATTCGCAATTCCTCTGCTTTACAGAGTAAACTTAGCTTTTATCAGCCCAAAACAACACAGTTCATACAGAATTAACACCAGGAGAAAACACTGACTGAACTAATCCCAACCCAACACTTGGCACTCGGGAATATTTTTTTTGCTAAGCCTTTTCGTCTACACAAATCACTTGATTTTGTCAAAGTCCAGACAACTGAGTAACTGAAGACAATTCTTTATTTTTGAACTGCAACTAAAGTGCCTAAGGTGCTTAATAAATCCTGGCCTCTGCTTAAAATAGAATTAGTATTAGAGCTTCCTTTTAAGAAGGTGTTTTATAGGTCAGCTCTTTTCTAAATAAAAGTTTACAAACCCTTTCAACAGTTTCTCTTCACCACCCTTTAAGTTTTTCTAGCTCATCTTTAATATAAGAATACTAAGATTTCCTTCCAATTTGTTGCCATGGATTAAGTTTAATACTATAACACTGCTTACAAATGAATATAGATTTTTTTAAAGAAAAAATTTAATTACCTACTTTGGAATCAAACACGTACAGAGATTTTACTTTGTCAAGGTACAACAGGTCGTATTTCCCACTTTCAAGACCGTGTTCCAAGGAAAACCTTGGAATGCTATCTAACATTGAATTACTTCAATAGCTGATGGGAATTATAGGAAATATAATCTCAAATCAATCTTATTTTAAAAAAAAAAATCAAAACACTGAAGGTGATAAATCCAACAAACTTATCCAGACATGGCTGCGGTGCAAGTCCTACCTGTCAGCATTAGGTCATAACTGATTATTAGTCTCAAACAAGAGAAATACTTCTTTCTGTCACTTCAGTGGTGTTCCTTGCTTTCAGCTATCTGCATTTCAAAAATGCTTTCTGGAGTGGACTGTTGCCTTTGGACAAGAACTGAGGAATTAAACCATTCTTGCATCTCAGGCCTCTTAAGTTCATAACATCAAAACTCTTCTTACTTCAATAAACTTTAATCCTTAGTTTTCCCCCTCATCATAATTCTTTTTAAATAATCTTTAATTATTTTTTTTTATTAGACAACAACTTAATACCACTTAGTGCCCCTAAAATACAGAACTTTTCAGTCTGAAGTAAGAGGTTAAACAGTTATACATTAAAACTACCCCAACTGTACCTTTTTTGCTTCTCATGTATCTCTCTAGCTACATGTTTCAGGTTCTGATTCCTTTCTAATAAGCAGTGCTCCAAAAGGAGAAAAAAAATTACCAAAGACTTAATCCCAAATCATCAAGCAGCCAACAATATCAACAATAAAAGTAACCCTACCTCTGAGGGGTGTTTTTTAAGAATGTATGAAGAAGATCACTCAACAGGTGGGGACAGGAGCAGCAGATCTAAGAAGAATCAGGAAGCAACCATCTGAGAGACCAAAGGCAGCTAAAGAAAACAGAGCCAAGGAGGAAAAAGGCAGAAGCTTCCTCCCACCACCTTTGAAAAGAGAGGAAAACAGATGAGAAGGAAACAATAAGCAGGGAGACTTCCTGCTGTAACATGATCTTTGTGTATGAGAAGTCAAGGAATAACTTAGTTGTTTCAGTAACAATTCAAAGAGGGAGGAATTAAACCATGAACATATTTAATTGCAGGCATTAGAATGTACTGGTTGAACTGTCTCAAAGCAGTGCAGTTTCCAAGGACTGCAACATGACTTCTCATTCAGCATCAAAAAAGCTCTATAATCTCCCTCTATAAAGCACCACAAGAATAATGATAATACAATATGATTAAAAAACCAAGAAGGTATCCATTTCAAACCATGGACAAAATATATATACTACTCCTAGGAGAATGAAAGACTGCTATTTTACTGCTCTTAAAATTATTGCTCTTATTTTATTGCTCTTTGCACTGAAAGCAAAGGCTACACTGAAGTAGTGAGGTTCAGACAGCACCAAAATAATTTTGCAGCAGAAATACAGGATCTCTCGGGAAAGAAAAGAGAGGCATTTGGAAAAAAAAAAGAATTAAAACCTAGAAACCAGACAGTTTGGCAATGGCTTTGCATAAGAAGTCTCAAAATTGTATTTTTAAATGGCAGATATTGTTAAAAACATTAAATATTTCAAGGTCAGTGAACCAGACACAACATGCTGTTAACTGCAGTCTGTACACTGGGTCTTAGATAGAGCTGAGAAATATTTCAGAGCTCACTCTTAGATAAATCCTTTTCACTTACCAGTCTGAGTGCACATACTCAGCAGAAGAAACACAGAGTAAGAGGCAAGGCTGGCAACAATCAGCAGCAAGATACTAAAAACCACAAAATATTCACAATTTAAGCACTTTTACAGTACAATGCACTTTCAAGCCTTAAGAATGCTACTTTTGCAAGAATTAAGCTACCACAAGACAAGATTTCCTCATTTTATGGCTTCTATCTGCTGACTATGGCTCACGTGGTGTCTCTTCTTCCCAATACTGGCCAAGTTGCCCTGATCCTTACATTTTTCACCAAGAATATCCCATACTATACAGGGTAAATCCTGATTTATGGATTACAAAATGGACATAACCATGGGAATTTGTGTGTGCACATATACACAAACACACATCTTCCAGTGAAGTGAAACCAATGCTTAGGAAATGGTCAAAGTGACAATTCCAGTGACTTTGGCCTCATTAGCAACAGGTTAGCATTTGCAACAAGCAAAACTGCAAACAAAAGCACTAATTCACAGTTTTCAGCCATGTATCCATCCTATCCCACCAGGCCCAGTCCTGGAACTAAAGGAGATAACAGTTTTGAAAGGCAAATATCAATCTATCAGAAGTAATGGCCAAGAAATTGCCACCATGTGGCAATTTAATGAAACATCTGGGCAGGACTTATATTAGGCCAGATATGAATGACTAAATCAAAGAGGGGAAGATCTTAATCAACAACTCTGAAAAGCACAAGCTATTTATTTCTTCCTCAGATTTGCACAGGAGTCTTAATAATCCAAGTTTTGTTCCATTTAAAACTACAAGACGAATTTTGAAATGAAAACTTACCTAAACCCCACAATCCCTGTGTTGGCCATGTCATAGGACAAGCCAAGTATCCCACTGCCCATGATTGCATTCATCAAGTTAAACACCGAAAAAACAAAGGAAGAACCACGACTTGAAGAACTCTGTGAAAAGGCCAGGAGAAAAAAAAAAAAAAAGTACAATTAGGGTGAGAGATGTTTTGATCGTTCATATAAGGATATTCAAGGAAGGGGGCAACAGTCAACTTTTCCCTCCTTAGTCTAAATCAGAAAACCCCATTTCTCATTCCAAGAGCAGACAAGCCCTTGTGCACACGCAGCAACACGATGCCGCCCCGTAAGAACCTCAATACGCCCACAAGCTGTGAGCAGAGTGAAGGCAGAGCGCAGAACGAGCACAGCGATATGTACGGTGCGGAGCAGCTCTCCCTGTGCTCGCACCAGCGCCGAGGCACATGGCAGCTCTTCCAGCGCTCAGCAAGCAGCGAATCGACGGGATCAGGAGCAGCGCTGCGAGCAGAGGCTCATTTTCCCCCTCCAGGTGACTCCCCGTGCTGTCAGCCCCTCACCGCCCCTCACAGCGCCGTCCCCCCGACCTTTGAGCCCGCGCTGCCCGAGCTTCCCCCTCAGCACCCGGCGCAGCCCCTCGGGGCGCTCCCTCCCCGCCGCCCCTCACACGCACGCTGCCCGGCGGCGGCGGCAGCAGCGGGGCCGTCTCCCCGTCCTCCTCCTCCTCCTCGTCCTCCTGGCGGGCGGACAGGTAGCAGCCGCGGGCGGACAGCGGCCGGACCCGCCCGGACCCCCAAGGCGGCGCCAGCGCCATCGCCCCCTCGCCCGCCGAGCGCCGCTGAGGGGAGCGCCGGGGGCGTGGCCAAATACAGGGGCGGGGCAATGGCTGAGGGGCGGGGCCACCGAGCCCCGGGCCCGCCCCGCTGAGGGCACTGCGGGGGGCGTGGTCGTTGTGGGGCGTGACCGCCGCTCGGCTCCGCCCACCAGGGCGCGGGGTGGTGACGTCACGTGCGGCGCGCGGCGCCCGGCATGAGGTGAGGGAGGGGCGGGGAGGGCCGAGTGGGGGGAGCGCGATCCCTGAGGGCAGAGCGGGATGAAAGGGCAATGTGGGGGTGAGGGGAACGATGGTGTGTCCATGGGCGCCTTGGGATGTGGCTGCAGTGGTCTCCGGCCCGATCCAGCGCTGCGGGCGGCTCTATCGTGTGGGTTTAATCCGGTACCGAGAGGATGAGAGGACATGGCCCTAGCTGCGCCAGAGGAGGCTTTAGTTTGGACATTAGGAAGAATTTCTTCACAGAAGGCGTGATTAGACATTGGAACGATACGCAGGAAAGCGGTGGAGTCACTGTGCTGGCGGTGTCTGGGGAAAGGCTGGGTGAGGCACTCGGTGCTGTTCGGCACAGCTCGATTCGGTGATCGCTGAGGGCTTTTCCAGCCTGACCGATTCTGAGCGCCGCGCCAGCCGCTTCCACCCCTGGGAAATGCCCCGGGAAAGCACGGGGATGCTCAGGCCTCTGGCTGAGGGGTTTCGCTGTGCAGCAGGCGTGAGGAATGCAGCGTGTCTCTCAGAAGGAGGTGTGCTCTGCCAAAATCCTGGCTTAGGCTGGCTGGGAGATGAAGGGAGTCCAGCGAGGAGCTGGGGTTTGCAGGGAGGGAGGATGGGAGTGGGAGCAGCTCTGCCAGGGTTTGAGCCCAGCAGGTTTGTGAAGGAGAGAACACCCAGCCTGGATGGCTGGGGTGCAGCAGCTGAGGAAAGCAAGACAACCAATTTCCTTTCAGAGCTTCTCTCCTATCAACCCTCCATCTCAACACAAGCTTCCCAAGAAATCAAGGAGAAATGCCAGCCTCCAGCACCACCTAAGCCATTGATTCCTGCCTTGGATCAGCCAGTGCCAAGGCAGAAAATTGGGCCCTTTTGGTCTGTCTCTAGTGAAGGAAACCATTTAGAGAAGTGTAAAGCCACTTTTCAAGTTCCCATCCCAGGGATGAACAGTGGCAGGAACAGACACTACTAATGCTCCTGTGGACTGTATGGGGGATATTGCATTTCATTAATGACCTTTCTGGCATGCAGCTGGTGGAGCAAAGATCTCACAGAGCATGTAACCCCTTACACTGGGGCATGGGAGGCAGAAATCACCAAAGAGTGATCATGACCACTGTTGCTAATTGTTTTCTAGCAACCACTGCTTGCTAATGAATTTTACCAGACATAGGGGGAATGCAACAGCAGGATCAAGACAGTAGAAATCTTTCCATTTAGCTTACTGGGATTAATATCACATTTATTAGAACAAAGAGAGGTCATTGTTTTTTGGCAGGAGGGGATTATCTCGCCGCTTGAAGTCAGTTAACATTTGAGTCTAAAAGTACATTTGCAAAATAACAGAAATTTGCAGTATATATTTCATAATAAAGAGCTTTATGAAACTATTGTGGATTGTTTGGTGCAGATGGAAATTCTGGTTTAAGAGAACAGCAAATCCATGTGATTTGCAGCCTTTTAAATGGAATGATTACATAATGTCTATAAAATGAATAATTTCTCTTCTAGGACTTTGTGGAGATTGGGATACTGTGCCAGACTACTGAAAACTAATCATTTTAGGACAGCTGCATCAAATACATCATTTCCAGCAGTTTGGATGCTATTGGCACAATATTCTGGCAGAATACCTGGGCTCTTTGTAGTAGTTAAAAAAAATACATTCTTTACAATGCCTGAAACAGTGGAGGATAAAGCTAATCCAGAACTGTATTTGCCACATCCTGGAGTGCGTGGGATGACACTGCTCAACAGAGAAGCTTTCAAAAGGACAGTGGTTGTTCCAGCTCTTAAAGTCAAGAAAGAAATTGTGAATAGTGTGCTGAAGTCCCTTAAACAGTCGGTACTGCAGCGTCCCGGCCTCAAGCGGGTGGTGGAGGATCCAGAGGATGAGGACAGTAGATTTGTTATCCTGGATCCTCATAAAATCCCAGAATTCTCATTAGGAGAGTCAGAGCAACAGGTCCTGAAACAGCTCAATGTCCATGCTGAGGTGTCCAAGTACAACCTGGAGCTGACTTATGAGAATTTCAAGTCTGAGGAGATCCTGCGAGCTGTCCTTCCCGAAGGTCAGGAGGTCACCTCTGGATTCAGCCGTGTTGGCCACATTGCTCATTTGAATCTCAGGGATCACCAGCTGCCCTACAGACATTTGATTGGTGGGTAAAACAGCTCCTCTCAGGAAGGTATTTGTGTCATTTGTGTATTGTTACGAAGCTGCTGTATGGAGGGGCACAGTTCTCTGCTTTCACACTGTGATGCTCTCACTGCACTGAGCACTAGGCCAGGGTGAAGTGTGAGCCTTAGAAAGGTCACAGCTGCAGCCCTGAGTCATTAGAGGGAGGTTGTTCCAACACACACTTGTTAATTTAGCTGCAAACAGCAGGTTTGTTGTGGCTGTTGTAGAACATTAAAAGGTCGTGGTCCCTTAACCAGAATATCTTCTACCCTCTTTTTCAGGCCAGGTGATAATGGACAAGAATCCAGGAATCACCTGTGTAGTGAATAAAACCAATATCATCGACAGCACATACAGGAATTTTGAAATGGAAGTGCTCGCTGGAGAGAACAAGCTGGTGACCAAGGTACAGGCTTTTTCCCCTGGTATTTTAAATTTAATGTGCTAAAACCCAAAGGCATCTTCTAGAGAGATGTGATGCAGGGATGTTGCTGAGACCATTCCTTTGCACAGTGCCTTTCCTGACACCTGTCTGAGCCTAAGAGTTGGCTTTTAATGCTTCATTCCTTTGTCCTGGTCTGCCAAGGGCAAACTCAGCTGTAGAGATCAGGAAGGCATGTATTCTTTCAAGTTCACAGCCTAGACTTAATGGTGTGGATTTGATCTAAGAAAATCCAGGTTCCTAATTTACCTAATTTCCTAATTTGTATGGTGACTGGTGCAAAAAGTAAGAATGTGTTTTTCAATCTCACCGACTTAGCAACTTCAGCAGCATTTTGCCTTTGCCATTTTCCTTTCTTGTCAGCAGCAAGACAAACCTCCTGTCTCCTCTGCTCTGACATTTATCAGGTGAAATCACTGTGTAACTGCCAAGTATTCTTCATATAGGGTTTCTTGTCTGTGGCTGGAAACTTGGCCACTGCTTCCACAAAAATACCTTCTATCTGTTAGCAGTTTTATACTTTCAAAAGAGAAAGCATGAGATTACCAAATAAAAAGGTTGAGTAGCTTGGGGGAACATCCTGTTCATGCAGAGAGAAGGCAGCTGAATTGTCAAGGCAGCAGTGGCAACCAAATATTATGCAGATGGGTGTCACCACACACCTGGCACACCATGGAGCTGCATCCAGAAGTGCAGAGACACTTCAGAATGTTTCTTGCTGGCAAAGCAAACGATGTGGTGATTTGGATCCCAGGTTACTGTGCTTTGCAATCAGACAATTCCACATGCTGCTGCAAAGAGAGTATTATCTTGCATCCCATTCTCACCTGAATAAATACTGTTCCTTTTCAGGTCTGTTCTTAAGATAGTGGTCATCCCAAAGCTTGGGTTTGGATCAGCTTCCAGATGCTGTCACCTTGGGAGATGAAATACAGTATTTTTCAAGCTGCAGAACTGGCTCCCAGTGGCTTTGAATTTGGCTGACGGCTCCTGTTCTTGGGCCTATCATTCTCAGACGCTTATTTACTATGTGCACTCCACAAAGGAGGGCTTGAGGCATCTTTCCAAGGTCTGCTTTCAATAAAGGAGTTGTCAGCCATCCACAAAGCTCTTGAAAACCCTCAGGTTTTTTTAGGGCCATTTTAAGTTGCTGCTTCATTTCAACCTGGTGATTGAGGCCTGTGTAAAGCCAGCCATTGGAACTGACACTGGGGACAAGGCTGTCTGATGAATTGATTTATTGATTTAAGATCTGTTTATTTGATTGCTTACTTGATCTGTTTATTTAAGATTGATGTGTGCTACCAGTGGGACAATATTGATGTACCTGTTGCCTTTAGATAAAGCACCTTGGTTTTTAGCTGTCTTAATTACTGATAACGCTCAAATCTGCCTGGCTTTTGAACACAGAAGTCTAAGCAAACATTTTGGACTTCCAGGTCAAAGAAAATAATATTGCCTATGAATTGGACTTTTCCAAAGTCTACTGGAACCCACGGCTGTCCACAGAGCACAGCCGCATAGTGGAGCTGCTGAAGCCTGGCGACGTTCTGTTCGACGTCTTCGCCGGGATTGGACCTTTCGCCATTCCAGCAGCCAGGAGAAAGTGCCGCGTGTTTGCCAACGACCTCAACCCCGACTCCTACACCTGGCTGCTGCACAACTGCAAGCTCAACAAAGTGGACACCAAGGTAAAAGCCTTCAACATGGATGGCAGGGACTTCCTGCGAGGGCCAGTGAGGGAAGAGCTCAGCAAAGAGCTCCCACTCCTGAAAGAAGAGCAGAAAACTGCTTTCCACATAGTGATGAATTTGCCAGCTTTGGCTGTGGAATTTCTGGGTGTTTTCAGGCATCTCTTGGTCGGGGAGCCTTGCAGCCCTGCTGGCCTTCCCACCGTGCACTGCTATGGGTTCTCCAAACACAGCAACCCAGCCAGAGACATTCAGGAGCGAGCGGAAGCTTCGCTGGGAACCTCCTTGGCTGGACGCTGTTCCGCTTTCCTGGTCAGGAACGTGGCGCCCAACAAGGAGATGCTGTGCCTCAGTTTCCAGATCCCAGCAGATGTGCTCTACAAGAGGCCCTGCCCTGATGAAGGTAAGGAGCAAACCTCCCACGTGGCATTGGGATTTCAGGCTGTACCTTTTGCTGCCTCAGGCTGGTCCCACCTTGTCAGCCCCGTGGGCCACTCCAGGCATGTGACAATGGTGCCAGATGTGGCACTGAGTGCAGAGGTGGCTGGCAGGACAGTGCCTGCATGTGTGCAGCAGCTGCAGGGCTGCCTCGCCCTTGGTAACAGCAGCCTGCTCCTCTGATCCCAGCATGAGCCTCCCCAGAAAAATGGGCACTGCTTAGGATCACCCCACAGGCCATAAACCAGACTGTTATGCCTCAGGTTGTGCTCTGGGGGAGGATGGGGACTCAGTGATCTTTGTGAGCCCTTCCAGTGCAGGATGTTCAGTGGCTCTGTGATCTAATGCCAAGCACACGTTTTTGTTAGCTCAGTACTTCAGAACTGGAGCTGCATTTTTGCCCAGATCAGTGCACTTCCAAGGGACTGGTCCCAGCTCTCACCTTCTCCTTATGCTGACATGGATTCAATGAGGCCTGGAGTCACCACATCAGTAGAATCAGGTTCTGTACCTGATTCAATTTAATTGAAACATAGATACCCTTTGAGATCGTCAATACTGGATTTGGTTGTTTTCTTTATAATTGTTTATTTTTTCTTGAAGTAGTTGTAGAAATTGCTTGGTTTCAGTGGTCTTGGGCTTTGCAGTACATGGCAAAGGGAACAGAGGGAGGCTCTCAGTCTCATGATCTGGAGGAAAGGTTTTTATAAAGCTTTAATGATATGAAACTTAATTTTTATGGTGTTACTGGGTAGCACTGAAATGTAGGTCAAAATGTAGCTCCATACAGGTTTTTTGAAAGGCTTTTTTGGCATTCAGTAAAGACCCCCCATTATTGCACTAACAGTTCTCGTTTGTGACTGTTAATCCCGATTTTAACTCTCATCTCTTCCTGTTAAATCCCTTAACAGAGCTCCCTGTTCCAGAGCTTGTGGTTAGGTCAGTCTGTTTACTGTACATTAAATTTACTTTTTCTAACCTTTTCCCAGCAAAACCAGCCTCGAAACGTCTGTGTACCAGCCAAGATTCTTCTGAGGAGAAGTCACTGAGTTGAAGACCAGAGCTATGGTGACTACCTTAGTTTGTGTAAAGGATATTTAGGGTGTCTCTGGTTTACCCCTTGAGTTATTGGGAGCAGGCCTGTGTTCCTATCGAGTTGCAGCTTTCCTTTGGGAGCCTTGCTAACTGCAGTCACCTCTTCTTTTCATTGTGGGATTGATAAGCAGATGGAAATTGTTGTTACTACAAAAAAATTAAAACTTTGCTCTTTTATAATCAATGTGTTTTGGTACTTCCCTGCTCTCTGTTGTTTCACACCCTGTGCTAATTCAGTGGCATGGCCTGGGGTAATTTCCTGCTGTGCCATTTTGATAATAGGCAGTTTGTGGGGAGAACAGATTTTTATGTCTTGTCAGGTCTAGGAAGGTGACTTACATAACCTCTGCCTTGGATTCTCCCTGACAGATGTCTTGGTTCCAGAATATTGGATTATGGTTAGCAGATGCACAAACAGCTCTTGTGTAAGCAAGGTAACCTTTCAAAAGCTTCACCTGATATACCAAAAGGGCCAAATAGCCCAATATCCTGAGGTTTTGAGTAAAAAATGCTTTTTAACACCAAGATTTAGTTAGGGATTAGTTGACTCCTAACTTTGTGTTTGCCCATGGTTAGAGCCAGAAAGACTCTAATGCCTTTTGCACATTTGCAGATGAAGTTCTTGCTTGCATTGCAGGGTCAGGCTGCAACCAGCACCTGAAAACCAGTTCTGTCCTCCTGAAACTGTGTCCTCCCGTGGCTTTTGTGCCTCCACCCTCTCCCAGCTCTCCCCACCTCTGCCTGCTCCCCTGCTGCAGTCCCTGGATGATCTTTCTGGCTGGCTGCTTGTATTCTGCAGGGATTTGAAAAGCCTCTGCCTTTGATTTCCTTTTCTTACCCATCCAAACTATTGTTGGGCAATGTCAACCACAAATAGTTTATTTGGCCAGAGAACTCGGCTCGCCCTCTCAGTTTCAGATATTTTCCCTCAGCCCAAGCTCGGAGCTCACACCCAGCTATCAGATGTGTGTCACCCTGCTGGCCCTGCTGCTGTGGCTCCATCCCTGAGCCTGCAGCCCGCTGGATGTTTGGTTCTCACCCAAACACCGCCAAGGGCTGTGGATTTGTTTTGCTTGTGGCTCCGTGTGACGGCCTTTCCTTCCCTTGGCTACCCAGCCCCTGTTTGGAGCAATGCCTCGCAGCCTGGTTACTGCAGGATCACATTGATCAATCCCCAGGGAGAGCCCATCGTGACTCACCCGTGTATCCTCATTCCTCCCTGGCCTGCAGTGCAGCCCCAGCATTCCTGCACAGCCTTTAACACACAGCAGCTCCAACCTGTGTGTGCTCTGCTCCTGGGCACTGCTGGGCTGGGATCCTGCCCTGGGCTCGCTGCTGCTCTGCTGCCTGTCATGTTTCCTGACACCACTGCTGCTCTCCAGCTGCTGCCCTCTGGCTTTCCATAAACATCTGAAGTTCTCTGGAAAGCTCCACAAACACTGCTGCAGCGATAAGGCCCTTGACCTCTCTGGGATGATGCATTCACCCTGGGATCTCTGCAGGTCCCTGTGACTCCACATTGCCTCACAGCCCAAATTTAGGGCTTTGGCACCACTGCAGCAACAGAAACAAGGCTTTGATCATCATTTCTGGGTCAAGCCTATAAAATATATCACTCTGATTTTCAGCATCCCAGGGTAGGGAAGCATTTGAACTGGTAGAAGTTTTGTTCCCTTAAGGATTGAATGCCAGTGTTATTCCAGCAGCATAACTTCAGTTTAGATGCCAGTTTAGCAGATATGTCACTACACTCATAACCAGGGGGTTTCCCAGATTTCTGTGCAGTTACCAGTTCTGTGTACAAGAAATGAAATAATAAATAATAGCCAAGCCACACACAAGTTAACAAGGGTATTTAAATGATACATATTAATATGCATATGCAGTTCTGCATTCATTAGGGAATGACCTGGGGCTTCACAAACTAAATATAAATAGATAATTGGTGAGGTGCATCTTTGGCAGTCTGGGTGAGCCTGGGAGAGGGGAGAGAAGGATCTGATCTTTTCCTCACCTCTGCCTTGTGTAACATTCCTTGTCACCAGCTGTTCCGGACACAACCAACAGGATTTCAAAGGGCAATGGAAATTTTGCCACTTCCTCCCATTTTGTTTAATAAGAAAGCACCAAGTCTGGAGTAGATCTCATTCTGCTCTTTATTACAGCATAGGAAAAATACTCCTCAGAGCAGGATTCAACAGCTAAGAGCAGGTGGCCTATAAAATGTGGTCCAAGGTCACTGTCCTGAGCAGCTTCCCATCTCCTGCAGTTCATACAGCTCATGGCAGAGTCCTGTCCTGCCACAGGAAGTCCATCTCTGCTGCAGTTGGTCAACATTCCATTACAAGGAGTGGGGAAGGAATACAAAAAGTAGCAGATCAAGTGCCAGGGATCATCCCCGAAGCCAAAGGGATGTTCCTGCCTAAAGAACCTCCTGAGTTTATGACAGTAAAGTTGCAAATGGAGCTAAACACAAGAAAACAAACATATAAAAGCAAAACAAACAAACTCTAAAAAGGAACCCCACAGTCTTGAGTACTTCAGTGGCTTCGGCTTCTATCCAGGCTTCTTAGATTGTTTCTAGAGCACCTCAGCTGAAAGACTTTGAGCTAAAGATTGGTTTTCCAGGCAAAGGTAAGGACCAAGTGACACACAGAGGAAGGATCCCACACAAGAGTTGTGTCAGCATAATTCCAGAGTTTCTCACCTCATCCAGCTGGCAGGAGGAAAAACCCACTTGTCTAAACTGGGGAAACTAGTTTTATGGGAAGAAAATGTAGGCTTGAATATTGACACTAAATGTTATAATCAAAATGGCATTTAAATGCTTGTGCAAATAAAACCCTGCAATAAGAGTAAAACCACAAACTTTAATAAAGTCTGGCTTTATTTAAAAAAAATTTACAAGTGTATTTCTTTAAGCCTCAAACATACACAGCTGAGTTATTCACATCTTCCATTAGATGTGGCTTATTGCTTCAGCCTCCCTCAGCAAAGTGCCACATGACTAACGAGTTTCCCCCTCCACAAGAATGTATCTACCATTTTACAAAGCTCTGCTGCAGACGGGTTTTGTTTTTTCCCTTTAACACTTGAGCACAGCTGGTTTTGCACACGAGAAGGGCACAGAGCAGTGAGTGCAGCCCGGCTGATGCACGTGGCAGTGATTCTGCCCCACCTTTGCTGGCTTGGTTCGCTTCTCGCCCCGCTGGGTGTCCCTTGGTCACAGGCTGGTGCTCCCTGGCTAGCTGGGGTGCCAGAAGAGCCCACTGAAAGCGTCCTGCAGGGCTCGGTGACAAGCCAGGGAGGATGTGTAGCCCCCGGCCAGGTCCTGTGGAGAGGCAGCTCGGACGTGGGTGAGGTACCTGCAGCAAAGAGCAGAGTCACTTCAGAGCAGGGAGAAACACATCAAACACTCCTGCAGCTCACAGGACAGCGAGGTCGAGGCTACTTTTCACAGAAAGCAAGGAGATGGAGCTGCCCACTGCCAGCTGAACACAGCAGGATAGCACTTCCAGTGAGTTAAAGCAATGAGGCACCTTCAGCCAGGCTGCCCCGCCAGCATCTGGGACAGCAAGAAGTGGCACAGGGTTGAGGACACCAAGGGGTTTGTGTTCTCTGTGCTCGCTCTGGGGAATGGTTCATTTCCCCACCTCCATAGGTCCTGCCAAGACAAGGACACCACCAGAAGCTTTCCTGCACTCCCACAGGAACGGGGGGATTTCAGCTCTGTCACTCAATGTCAGAGACTCCCCCAAGCCTACTGTGCCTGAGGACCACAGGGCTGAGCTTCCTGCTCTCAGCCTTTCTGTGCCTGGAGCCCACTGACCCTGGGAATCAGATCTGTAGGAAGCCATCATCATTTTGGCTAAAGAAAGCTCTAAACTTCCCCATTAATTACACATCATCACCCATTTGCAGATCCATCTAATTCTACCCCAGACCATTGAGTTGCCATGAAAACAAGAGTTGACATGGAAGCAGGAGCTGACATGGAAACACAAACACTGCCTGCCCTGGCACTGCCACAAGCTCTTGGCTCCCTTTGGCTCCTTCCAAGCGCTCCCACCCAGCCACACACGCTGAGAGCTCCTGTTAAAGGATGGCTTCATTCCACCCTGCAGCTCTTGCACCCTATGAGACAAGCACAAAACCAGATCCTCCACTACTTTTGCACCAAAACTCCATCAAATAGATCCACAGCCCAGCAGGAGCAGCAGGATGAACATCTCCAATCCTGACCACCAGACACAGCCCCATAAGCAAGAAATGCTTTCCACAGGGGCCATGCGCGCCGCGCTTCAGCCGCTGTTTTGATTCCTCACTTGGTACATGTTGCTCCTGGGAAGGTTGAGTCATTCCACCTCTGGCTTGGCAATCCAAGCATAAACTTGCAAAACGCACACAGCCTTTTATAATGTTATCCCGAGAAACCTAAAACAGCTGCACTTTTGGCAGGAAAATACAGGACCACCAGTAAAATATCCAAAACAGTTGCATCTTTTAATTTATGACTGTACACTGTTTCTATAAAGAGTATATAAAACAGGTCAGATTTTATAGGTAAGACATAATAAACAGTCATACCCATTGATGCCATAAAAGCGTAGAAAAAGAGATTACTGAGAAATGATTAATTACAGTTTTAAAAACTGTATTTCTTGCACCTAATAACCACAATGCACAGACATGAGCAATGTTTCTGAGGGATTCTTGGTGAGATGCTGAAGCTGAGATTGAATTTGCCTCCTGTGACTGAGTTGAGGTGTTTTGTACCAAGTTGTGACAGAGTCTGGCCCTCACTGCCAGACACTGGTTCTCATCAGCACAGAAACAGGCAGAAAGGCACAAAATAATAATAAAAAAACCCCTTTTAATAGTGCTCAGTCCAGAGGAATCTACAAACACAGCAACCAAGTTGGTCCCATCTCTTAATTTGCAAGGGGAGGTGGTCTGCAGAGAGCTCCTGGTTTGTGGCAGAACACATTTTATGGGTTTTAATTTTTTTTTTTAACATTCTTGTTACTTGTCCCTTAATATTTTAAGAGGAAGATCTCATCCTTCCCCAAGGACTTTTAAAACTGCTGTGGGAAACAGGAGCTCCTTCCCCCAGCCAGGAACGATGGGCACTGACAACAGCAAATAATTTCCTTCAAAATGCTGGTGTGAAACTACCTCTACCCTCCAAACCAGAGTCTTATAAAAATCGATTCCCATCTTGGATTTCACTTCTATCACATTTATTTCATTGCACAACTTCATTTTCCCCTCATGCATGAAACAGTCCAGTGAAAACGGGATTATTTTACATTTCAATATTAACAAAGGTTGGTTGTGTCTTTCTCATTACTTTTCTTATCTTCTCTTACTTATATATCACTGAAAGGAGAAAAACAGAGTCTATTGTTTCAGTTTTTCTAGGACATCTGAAATTGGAGCGTTAGTTTCATGAGACAACCTGACTTCCAGCCACTGCAGCACTTGTACTTAATTGGGAGGTGATCTCTGAAGCAATACAAAATCACTGCCAAAAAGGCTCCCATCGACTTTTACTGCACAACCTGCCCTAATTCTCCTTACTCCTGTGAAACGAGCACGGCCGGCTGCTGGCTGTCAAGTGAGGTCTTTATTTTCTTGTTAAGTATCTGAACTTACTGCTCCTGACCCATTTAATTACTGTGGTACACCAGGCAATTGCAAAGAATCTGCCACGCTGAAGCCACACAATGAGAAGCGAATGCTTTGCCGGCTTTTCCACACCGTTCCCCATCTGTGCTGCCTGAATCCAGCCATCCCCTCCACAGGAGAATCTCTCTGAACTGGATTCCTGGGGTTTCTGGCAGAGGTCAGCACATCTTTTCATGTACACCTTTACAACAGCAGCAGGAAGAAGAGCTTGCCAAGTTTTATTTCCAAAAAGCCGAGCTCCGTTAGGTCTTGGGACCTGGAGGTAATTGCTCTCACTAGTTAGCAAATTCCAGCACACTGGGTCTGTTTTTCATAGGTTTATTTTAAGTACCTGTAAATCTTATAAGCAGAAACCAGGAAAAAGAGGTTTGCTTTTTCTGGTGCGCAGTTTTTTAATGTCACTTGTTTTTACTGAGGGCAGACTAAACTCTGAAGTTAAAAAAAGCCTGCTCTATTATTTTTCAGCAGGGCTGAAGGGCTGTGTGTTCCCTGCCATTTCACACTTCCCATTCCCAGCAATGCCTATGCTTTGCTTCAGGCTCTGCCCAAACAAGCCCCCTTTCCTTGGCTGCAGCCTTTGGATGTTGATCTTCCCCATTAACCTTTCACGTCAGTTCAAACACGTCGTATTTTGTTCTTTGTGAGCCTTGGGGGGCTCATTCCTGACCTTCAGCTTCTCATCACCGTGGAGGGGGTGGGAGGGAAAAAAAAAGCCTCCTGTTTTCAAGGAAAGAGGTGTAATTCACACTCGGTGTGGAGGCTCAGAATGAAGCTGGTCATTCCTGGGAAGGGATTTTCTTCATGTTTTCTCTTTTCCCAAGGCTGTGTCACCATCACTTCATCAGGAGTGGGCAGACCTGCTGGAGAACTCCATGGCTGGCTCAGTGTGGCAGTGGATGTGATCTCCCTGTGCCTTCCCACCACAGCCCAGGAGCCTCAGCCCCCTTGGCACTGCTGCTGCTGAGAGCCAGAGAACACAACAGCAGCTCAGCAACACCCAGGGCCACTGGCAAACATCCTCTCCCTGCTCAGCAGGGTGGTCTTGTTTCACAGAAGTTCAGCAAAGACTTCAGAAACAGAAAGGATGGAGAAATGGCACAATCAAACCTGGCTAAAATAAAAACCCACCAAAACCCAAACAAACCTAAACCCCCCACCTAAAGAAGCAAACAAAAAGAAGCAAACATCCAACCAAGAAGAAAAGAAATGCCCTCCAGTACATCCCTTCACCCACCCAACTGAAATACCAGTGCTGGGGATTATTTCACACAATTTTCCCTGCTACCCAAGATAAACACATCACCAGGGGTGTTTCTGCAGATGCACAACTTGGAGGTACATATGGAATAATTGTGTATTTGGCATACAGACTTTTTTTTTTTTACCTATTAGGTATTTTATGGGAGTCAAGAAAAGAAAAATCATTCACAAGTAGTTTGACAGGGGGAAAAAAATTAATTCTATTCCACATAATAGACTTAGGGCTCATCTGATTATCTGCAGTATCCAAGACAGAAAGTAATGGGGCAGACATTAGATGTGGGAAATTTTCCAGATTCATAATTTAAATAATAAATAGTGGTTGCATGAAAGCAAGCAAAATACTCCAGTCTGGAAACGTGTGTGAAGCATTAGCAAGGCAGCAGCACACAGGCTGCTGTGCTCCAGAGCCTTTCTGAAGACAGCATTTTCCTGAGATTTACCAATCCCTAGGATGAGCTATTGCTGCATTACTCAGAGTGAATTTGCAGAGACTGGATCTTGTCAGAGGAGAGAGGCACAGAAGACACTGGACTGGCTGGCCTGGTTTTGCTGAGGAATGTGTGGCCTGGGTTACTCTATGGTCCCTGAGCAGGTACAGACTGAGCTCCTCTGCTTAGCTCTGTTTTCCTTTGAACCACTCAGCTCTACCAAAGTCAGTCTGTGCAGCCAAACAGAATTTGTTTATAAAATGAGCCGAGTTCATTGCTGCTCTCCATTAAATAGCCCCAGGAAATGCAATTGGGAACAGGCCTTCCCTGGGTGTTAGTCAAATATGGTGTGGTTCTCCCTTTCTCAGAGATTAATATGTCTAAGGCAGGGCAAAAACACAAGGCACAAAGCTGGTACTCAAAGAAATCCAGAACAGCAATTCATCCTTCCTGGGAGTAGCTACAAGCCTGATCCTCAAATTAAAAAAAAAACAGAAAAACAACAGGCTTTCATCCATTCTAGCAGACACTATTTGGGCACTATGATTGTACTTAGATCTTAACAAACCCACCAGCTATGACTGATGTCAGAAATTCCTGCTGAACCCCAGCCAACACAGCCTGTTCCCACACAGAATTCCTGTTTAACACAGCCCTGAGCTCCTCACAAGCCCAACCCCATCCCTCCTTGCCCGATGGCAGCCAGGCACCTGCCACCAGCCACTCCTCTCCCCTCCTCCAGACAACACAGACAACATGGGAAAAATCTATTTAATAGCTGCAATCACTGAAGGAGTTCTGCTATTTGTTTGGGGTTTTTTTTCAATGCTTCTCTGTACACAATTGCAGCAATCAAAACAGAACAAGGGGATGTCAAAACAGGACAAGGTCCAAACATGACCAATCCCAAGGCAGAAAGGAAAAGAATACATTTTCACCCAGATTATAGCACCCTATGGACTGAACACATCCCATAGTGCAGGGGTACCAGGAAAAGTCACTCTAAATACCACAATGCAGCTTTGGCTACTAAAAAGTCCTGCCAAAGACAAGTGATCCAGCACAGACACTACCCTGCAGCCCCAGCAGTCCCACCTGCAGACAGCAGTGCTGTGCAGATTCAGCTTAGTAAGCCAAGCTGTTTTGTTATTATTAATAACCCTGTTTAGCTGTGCTGCTTTCTGAGGGCTTAGTGAGCAGAAATTGCTCACTGAGGTATCAGATGAGTGCCAGAGCCTTTTCCATGCCACAAACTTGCTCAGCCCATTTCACTCACCCATGCCCCAGGAGCCTGCCACAGAACCATCGCTTACTCATCCAATTCCAATTTCCAACAAGGAAAAGTTAATGCCTTCATCTTGCAATAAATTCTGCAAAAGCAGATGCCTTCTGACTCTAATGGATCTCTTTTCGTTATAGTTAAGAATTAACAAAAAAACACAATAGAGAGTTTCAGCTCCTAGAACTTTTGTTTTTCATTTCTCTACTTTAGGTTTTCTAAGTGAAGAACTCTGTTCTACCAGAAATAAACTTTCCCAGTAGAAAAGCCAGGAAACCCCCCCACCACCACCCAGCAAATCAATACAAGAACTATAGGACTTCTAGTGATTCTTTTTAACCTCTTCCATCTGCTTTTTCTAAACAGCAATTTGTTTCAAGCACCGTCAGAATGTCTCAGGGCAGGAGTGTGTGTCAACTGCATGAGGTGAAACAAAGTACTTTAAAATTAAAACAAAACAGCTCTGCCACAGCACACCTCAGCTAAGATGGAGCAGCACAGAGCTCTACTACCAGACACTGAAAGAGGCAAAAAAAAGCCTAGAAAAGTGATATTAGCCATGAAACAGCTGTTGCTGATTAAGCCAGTTCTGACTCCAAAGGTGGGAATTAGTGATGAGTTATTCCTCCCTCTTTTCCCTCATCCTCTTCTCCCTCAAAATGTCCTTTATGTAAAGGGCAAACATTTTGGATCCTGGAAGCCCAAAGCCACAGTGACCCAGCAGCAGCCTGGGGCTCAGTGCTCCCTCCCAGTCACCTACTGCAGTGACCAATAAAGGAATTTCTTAGGGTTTAAAGTAAAAACTAAAGCACTTTTATTTGATGTTTCACATAAACTGTTTCCTCTTTCAATGGTGAAACACATACATGACCTGTAAGATATACCTAATGACCCATTTCAGAGAGTTTATTACAAATAAACCTGTGAACTGGTGAGCGCAGTTGTGAACCCTGGAGTAGAAAAACCTTTAAATGCAAAGGCATGAAGTCACAGAAACCCTCCTCAATGGGCAAACAGAATCAGATTTTCCCATATTACTTTCCCTGAAAACTTCCTCTTTTTGTGATGAAGTCCAGAGACCAAATATTTCCACTGAAAAGCTAATACATTAGGGAGTGGAATGGAGGGAAAATTCCTTTTAACAGCTATCTCAAAATACACCTCTAATGCTCCTAATGCTCCTCATAAAAAACCCAACTCTTCTACTGGCCAAAAAAAAAAAAAAAAAAAAAAAAAAAGGAAGAAAAGTTTTAGAGAGCACCTGGTTCTCCAGCATTTTCCTAGCACTGCAATTCTACTGCTGCTCTGTTTTTTAAATAGAAGTGAGACCAGACTCAGGTACTTGCATTTATTTAACACATAAACATTTGCTTTTGGAGTAACTGAGAAGCCAGTGTTGTTGCCTTGAGGTAAGATGAAAAGCTACAGAGAAATTGAGATCAAAGGAAAAGGAGAAATGCCTTCTGCCCCCCAGAAACTGATATAATTTTAAAAGAAGTGGATGTTTTAAAGTGTAAAGACAGGAAACTAACGATGAAAAAGGTTTTAAAGAATAAAGGAAGCTTTGTACTCCTCTGCCCTGATATGCATTTTGCACATTTCCTCTGCTGCAGGCTGCATGCAGCCCTGGGACAGGACCTGCAGGCACTGCCAAAAAAATGAGTTGGACAATTCCAGTCCCACTGCAGGGCTGTGGGACTAGAAGGCACCACCTTGATACAGCTTTTTAATGTAGAAAAGTCTATAATGTCCAAGTACTAGGAACTACAGACTTTGAGACTATCAACTTAAAGCATTGTAGACTACAAAGACTACTTTGAAATGGGACATAAACCCCTTAAATGGTGCAAGCTGACCTGTCTTCAAAATGAACTGTAAATCCAATTATACCTGGAGATGTTAAAAATGTTAACAAGTTAAATAAACCTCCTCTTTTCACTGAGTTTTCCAAGCTAGAGATTTACATTCAACAAGAATCCCTATGTGTAAATCCAGTGTATGTTTGAGAAACACATTCTGTCCCCCACGAGCCCACAATTCACAGTGAGTGCCTCCATGTTCCTTTTGATAATAATCAAATGCTACATTTAATCAGCTTCTCTTAACATTTGATCAGGCAGCATCACTACAGACAAGGTGTAACAGTTCCAACCTTAGAAAATGTGAATACCAGTGCAAGAGAGCAGCCACTGCTGCCTTTGGAGCACTCAGTGATTCTGAGCTAATGTGGGAAATCTTGAGCACAGTTTCAAAAGTTAAAGTGATGACAGAGGTCATCTTGTTTGGTTGAGTTTTATTTTAGTTGAAAAGAAAAACAAACAGCCCTGAAGCTGCTAAAGTACATCACAACCCCACTAAGGAACTGTTAGAGAAGGGAGGCATATCTTCAGCTGGTCTAAGGCAACCAGCATGGGTTATAGGTTTCTGTGCTGCTGCAGGGAGGATTCAAGACAGTGATTCTCTGAAAGTTCTCCTCATTTTAGCACGCGACTGCCTGTTTTAAAATAAAAACAGGAAATGGAAAGCAGAACCTGCAAACACACAAATCCTTTGCAAGCAGAGGAAAACTGGAGGCTATAGAAGTTCTTATAGCTCGTGTGTTTCAACTCTACAAAGGATATTTTGTACAAGTTCTAGGATGACTTTCCTTTCTTCAGTTTGTGGGGGGCTTCCTCACACCCCACTGTCCTCCCACTGAAATATTTAGTTATTTGGATGGCTCCACACATTCAGAGAAGAGCCATCACTGACTATGCAGTGTCACCAGTCTGCTTCTTGTTGCTCACTGCACATTTCCACACCAGCTCCGAAATACGCACAGCCACTACCATTTGGATTCATTTTATTTTTTTTTCCCTTTGCACTGCAAGGATTTCTGCTTCGCCTCTTTCCCAAACAGCCGCTCGGATTCCTTACCCCCACGTCCTCAGCTGCAAGGAGAGGTTAGTGTTTATTTCTAGAAGCCTTGCTCACAGGAAGCCTTCCTTCAGCACGAGTGACTTCCGTACCTCAGCGGGGCTGAGCACCCTGGGATGAGCGGGGGCACCTGGTCCCCCATTTGTCATCTCCCCGAGGTCACCCGCCAGCTGTCTGTCCTCTCAACACCCGGCCCAGGCACCGTGCTGGAGGCATTCTCCCTCGCTCGGGTTTCCAGCTCTGCACTTCCAGATCCAGTAAATCAATCGGCCCCCACGGAAAGTGCTCCAACAACTGCAAGTGAAGCATTTGCACACCCTTGGGCTGCCTGGCTGCGCGGCAAGGACACTGCGGTGACGCCGGGAGCTCTGCAGGGCTGCGGTGGATTTCACTCGGCAGCACTGCTCAACTGCAGCTACATTTAGCCACAGCCTCAATCAGGCTCTGCTCGTCCTTGACCCCGAGAGGAATGTCATTGAACACAAGGGCCTTTCCTCAGCTGTGATGTTGGGGTTTTTCTTCTTTTCCAATGGCTGAAACAACGAGTAAGCCACTATTTCTGTAATTGCAGAGCAGCTCTCTTTTTAACATGTTGTGGAAATGTTTTGGCACGGGCTGATCTCCAAATTCTTCATCTTTTCCTCTGTCCTCCAACTCCACTCTTCCTCCCACACACTTTGTTTAGGACAAAGGTCACCAGAAAAACATGGATGTGTTTAAATAATTATTATAATTCTGAGGAAGTTAGCCACTGTTTTGTAACTTTCTACCTAAGTCAGAACTGTTTTCATAGGCTTATCTTTTTAATATAAGAATAGGGTAAGTTCAGTTTTAAAGACACCACTGTGTCTTTCCCCAGGGCAGGGGAACACTTCCCCAAGCTGGACTCTGGGAATACAGCATCCCTTCTGCAGGCAAGAAGGGAGAACACAACTTTTATTCTGAAAGACAGTTCTTCTGGACACACAAACTCTTCTTTTAGGATACAAATTCCCTACTGCTCCTCCCACTCTGCCTTTTTCTCAGTGTTCTGCACACCCCACTGTGCACCGTGAATCCCCCAGAGCACTGCCAGAAATCCATATTGATGAACTGGGGCTTTGGGAGAGCTACATGAAAGAGATACTGCCAGCACGAGCTTCCATGTAAATTATGCATCTGTGAGGCAAAGGGAGCCCTTTCTGAACAGAGCACTCAGTCAGCAACACCCACAGAAGGAGGATGGAGATGCACAGACACCTTTTTTCCCTCCTTTTCAGTACATTTTGCTTGATGCACAGTTCTGAGGCAACAGACCGTGAGGACAGTCAGGATTGTATCACAGAATCATAGAATGATTGGGGATGGAAAGGACATTAAAGATCATCTGGTTCCAACCCCCTGCCATGGACAGGGATGCCACCCATTAGCTCAGGACACAACTGCAGGGTCCAGGATGGCTCCAGGCACACAGGAGGCATTTTTGCCCAGGAGCTCTGGTAAGGACCTTGATTTTGGGCCTAAGGATGGAAAATAAAGTGGCCAGAATGCTTCTGAAGTTTTTCTTGCACTGAAGGACTGTGCTTTAGTGCGAGCAGGGAAGGACAGAGCCGCTGGATCACTCATGTGTCAGGCACAGCCACAGGCTTTGCCCCCAAATCACTGCTGATGTAAAAAAATCATCTGAACACAGAAAAACCTGGTTATAACCCCAGCTTTGAAATAGTTTCCCCAGTCAGAAAGTCAGTTCTGTTTTCACTGTGACACAGCATCCTCTGTTCTGACTGAGTAGTAAGGAATTCACATCATATGGTAATTCCAGTTTAATATGACTCAAACAAAATAGCACAAGAATTTCTAGAGGGTTTCTAGCTGCTGACACTGATCAGATAAGTAAGCTGCCAAACCTAATAATTATCTCAAATGAATAACTGTGAACTCTTAGTTATTCATTTCAGATAATAAGAACCCAAAGTTATTTTCTTTAGGCAGAATGTGAAAAGTGTAATTGTTGAAAGCAAATACTGCAGTCTGAATGACAGCATTTAGAGGAGATGAGATTGTCCAGGTCAAAAGAAGGTGAAAACCAGTATTGCAGCTGACTTGTCCTCTAATGCAGCAGCCCCTCAGCTGCCTCAGGTTCTGGCTGCTGCTGATCAGGTCAGCATTTCAGGCTGCTGCTGAGGATCAGGTTTACAGCTCTCAGCCATGCTGGCGTTTGCTCCTCAGGAGCAGAGAGGGCAGGAGCTGGGAGTGAGGCTTCTCCTCAAAACCATGGATGGTGAAGGATGAGAACTCTGCCCCAGCCAGGGGCAGCCTTTGGGCTGACCTCTCCAACCCCGGCTGCAAAGAAGCTGCACAGCCCCACTGTGGCACAGGGCAGTCACAGCTCCCAGAGGTGGGGAGGAGGGAAAACAGTTGCCCTGTTCTCCTGAAAATATTTTTTACAGGGGAATGAAGGAAAAAAACCCACTCCTTCAATCCTAGGCAGTTTCCTCCTATCTGTCAGCATATGGTAGGAGCTATTATTATTTGGCTTCAATATAAAGTGTCATTAAGACTATTTTTCTGCTTTAACAGCTTGACAATTCTATTGTGAAATCTGGGTGAAATTCTCCGGATTTTATTGTCCTTCTCCATTGTGCCCTGGTGGAATTTCTAGAGGGGAAAATGCAGTGATGATAGGAGATGTTCATTTTACTCTTCTAAAAAGACAATGAGTTAAGTGTCTAAATTGAATTATTCTTTATATGATTTCTGTTGAATTAATTTTAATTTTCTGCTGCTTTCAATCTAACCCAAAATCCTGAAATAGCAGAAGCACAGATATCAAACAGGAGTGTGCTGAGTGAGGCAGAATCCCTTAATTTCACCTGGGAGAGAAAATACCAGGAGAGTTTTTACAGAGCAGTGACAGCCACAACTGCTGGAATTCTCCACGGATTGTCAACTTGACTCAACTTGCAAAATGCATCCCCAAAATCCATCTCCAAAGAAGTTGTGCCTACTGACTGAACTGATTCTGAAACTGGTGCAGAAAGTGCCTTTTTAAACATTCCTAGAGTGTGCCCAGAAATTGGTGGGGATTTCTAATAAAAATGATATTTAATAAATTCTCCTGCTGAGGAGAGCTGCGAGTAACACTAGGTGGCAGAAGGCTCTGTCACATTGAAGACACCTGCAGACAGACACACTCACAGAACTACTTGAGCTTGATTTTAGAAAAGCTAAGGGGAAAACAGTTGAAAGCAAAACACTTCTAAAATCCCATTTTCCATCCACTCTTCCAGTTCTAACTCTGGTTCTGACATCCCTAGTGCACATTGGTTCACTGTTTAAGCTATCCCAGAATGCAAATACACCTTCTAAAACTGAACCTTCAATCACATCTTACTCAATTCAGATGAATTGTTGTACCCGGCAGGTGATTCTATTAAGCTTTTACTCAATTAAAAGGGAAATTCACTGTTTAAAGACATTAATGGACACTAGGGCAAGTACACAGTAAAAACATACACTGAGTTATCTCAAAGCAAACTTGAAATCCAGCCTGGAGTGCTACAGCAAACACCTCTGCAGCTGAAAGAAAATCAACAACCTACAAACAAACTCATTCAAAACTGCTCAAGACTCAGTGTGGGAAAGATCTGCTAAAAATGGCAGCTGCTCTTCCATGGAGAAGCATTTTCAGGAATACTTTAGTAATTACATATAAAATTCCATGGTGTCAACTGGTTGTTTCTAGTTTTACCTGTTTAACCCTCTAAAAAAACTTATGCTCCATTTTCCTTTATTCTGGCCACTCTCTTTTCAACTCCCCTAAGTTTTGCTCTCATCCTGTATAAATCAAATAGATAAGGAAATGTAGAGGTGTCCCTGCCCTGGTGATGCTAGGAGGGAGCTGTAAACACGAAGAGGGAAAGTGGAACCCAAGCACTGCCTAGATGCTGAAAAAGAAAAGGCAGCAGGGGAAGAATGACAACTCTGTTTCCTTACACATGTACATTTGAGTTGACAGCAAAGATTTCTCTCAGATGCCCATGGCTGCACTGTTTTTGCACTTTCCAAGCAGCAACACCCCAGCCTTGCAGCACTTGAGGGGTGGGTGCTTCCCCAAGTGTAGCTGCTGCCAGCACAGAGCTCAGAGCATTGTGGAGGCTTATTTTGCACCTCTAGCCATGGAGGCCGTTTGTGTTTAAATATAGAATATTTTATCATTCACAGTTGTCAGCAGTGGAAATTGTCATCTAAGCAGGAAAAGATGCTGTTGAAGAAACAGGAGGGGTTGGTTAGAAAGTAAAAATTATTTTGGCTGTGATAAGTCCTCTCACTGCCCATTTTGAGGGTAAAGGATCACGCCACCCATTGCAAATTGCTGCCTGAGAGTCAGAAAAATCAATAGTAGGTAGGAAAGCCGACTTGCCAAGGCTACAGCCACTGCCAGCAGATTATTAATGCATCTGTCTGCATTCTTTAATGTTTCCTAAGAAGCAACTATGTTAACTGAAAAGGTGCGACGTGTCACCAGCCCTTCTCTTCTCTCCTCTTCATTTTCTCTCTATATTAAAATCTTGGCTACCAAAGAAAACAATCATGTTTCACCTCATCTTTTCCCAGCTTTTCTGAAGTTCAGTTCCTGCTCTAGAGCAATATATACAGTCTAAATACTACCCCTGACAAGCTGTTTGACAGCCCTAAGTTGCACATCTATTTTACTCCCAGAGCTTTGGAGTTGGTAGGGCTTAGATGGGAAATGGAGGCCAATTAAAATAAACACAGACAATATCAATGAATTCTTCAGAAAGGCACAAGACAAGCAAAATGAAACACTACTGGCTTTTGCCCACAGTTAGAATTCAGCCCATCTCACAGGCTGAACAGTCTGGCTGAGGTCCAGAAAGACACTTAAGCACATGTCTTATTTTAAGCATGTGAGCAGCCTCATTGATTTTTCACTCATGCCAGGAAGAATATTCAATGCGCTTAAAGTTAAGCACATTGTTAAGTGCCTTCCTGGACCAAGGCCAGGCTATTTAGCCCTTGCAAGAGTTAGCCTAGAGAATATTTACCATTATTTTAACTTCTCAAGACTTTCTTTGAGATAAAGTTTTATGGTGTATGAAAATATTTCATTCATACGAGCAGTGACTGGCTCACAGCAACCTTCAGGGACCCAAGTATTCTTCCTCTTCCCACATCTTCTAAAGCAGTAACTGGAAGGATTAAAGACACATAAGCAAATATACCGACAAAGAAAATTAGTTTTGAAAGGGAAGCCAGCAGTCTTACTGATCTGGAGAGCAATACAAGCCCCACAGTGAAAAGCTGGCAGACATACTAAATTTCAGTGAAAACTAATAAAGTCATTTGCCAATGTCCCATTCCAATACCAAGTCCAGTGCAGAAACTTTGAAAAGCAATTCAATTGTTAACTGAAATTAATTATCACAATAAGCACATGTTCCATTCCATTTCTCCTTCCTTTTACATTGAGTTACATACAAAATTCAAGGAAAGGCCTGTTAGTGCTTCCTCAAGATGACCTCACCACATCAGAGCACTTTAGAGATCAAAGGCACGACAAACACTTTGCTCTTTGCTACAACAAAGTGATGCCATTTGCTATGTTTGCTACAGACAATTGGATTTTTATCTGGTTGGCATTATCCAAGCTCAGTATTGTAGCCTGGGTAAGAGCTAGAAAAAGGTGTTTAACAGTACAGCTAAGGAAAGCTGTACTGGGTCAGACTCCCTCCACCCCAGCCATCCCTCTCCAGGAGCAGAAAAGGGAGTATAAAATCTCTTTATTTTATGTATGTTGTTGCTGAGATTATTTCATGGAATTTTCTCACCTTGCCATGCAGAGTCAGAGCAGAAGGACATAAAGGCTGTGACATTGAGAAGGTTGAAGCTGGAAGGCACCCAGGGAGACCATACTGTCCAGGGAGACCATTCCATCCAGCCTCCCTGCCTCAGGCAGGTTGCTCAGGGCTGTGTCCAGTCAAGTTTTCTTGTATCCCCAAGGAGGAACACTCCACAAACTCTCTGGACAACCTGTCCCAGTGTTTGCCCTCCCCTGCACTAAATGCATTCTAATGGAATTCCACGTATTTCAATTTGTGTCCATGGCATCCCATCCTCTCACTGGGAGTCACTGAGAAGAGTCTGCCTGTGTTCCCTTCACTCCCTGCCCTCCTTCAGATATTTACACACATTGACAAGGTCCTTCCACGCCTTTCCTTCTCTGGATTGAAGAGTTCCCTCAGTTTCACCTCACAGGAGAAACACCCCATCCTTACTCACCCAGCATGCCCACATCTCTTGCACCAGGGCTGCCAGGAGAGGAGGTGTCCCTCAGCAGTGCTGAGCAGAGGGCAAGGATCACCACCTCCCCTGACCTCCTGGTGACACTGTGCCTGACACAGCCCAGGAAGCTGGTGGCTTTTCTTCCCCACAAGGACATGCTGCTGGCTCCTGGGGTGCTCCAGCTGCTTCTCCATGGAACTGCTTTCCCAGCAGGTCAGCCCCCAGCCTGGGCTGCCCCATGGGGTCACTGCTGCTCAGGTGCAGCACCCTGCCTTTCTCTTTGCTGAACCTACAAGATCACTGTGACACCATGTCTCCAGCCTGCTGAGGTCCCCCTGAAGGGCAGCACAACCATCTGGTGCACAGGCAGCTCCTCTGGACTTTGCAGCACCTGCAAAGCTGCTGAGGGAGCACTCCTTCCACAGCCAGGCAGGGAACAAGAGGGTAGGCAGTGCTGGTCCCAGGATTGACCCCTGGGGTGTACACTGAGTCCTGCCTTGCTTTCAAACCCACAAATTAACAGGTATGTTAACAACACTAGATTGCATTGGTTTAACCAGTTCCCATTTTTAAATTTAGATGGTTAAATGAGTGCAATATTTTTACATTTGCAAGAATTGAGTCTGTTTCTGAACTTAATCTGCTGGTTCAACTCACCCTTAAAAGTGAACTTTCTTCAAGAAAACGTCAAAAATCATTTAAGACTTTAGAGGGAGAGACGGACTTCTCTTTTTGAGCTGCTTTAGTATGTAACTAACCCAAATGGTGGATTTTCTTAAGACATCATTTCTGCAGACAAAATTGCCCCTTCACTTGAAGAATCCAGAGCAACAAGAAAGCTGTATTCCAGAACTGGGATTACAGCCAGTTTATGATGGATAAACGTTGAATGCTTATGGCATAATTATAATGTCACAGTGTTTGCTGCCAGAATTACAAAAAATATTCTTAAAATTATGCTCTAAATAGAATGGTGTTTAGTTTAGCTAAACTGAAAGCACACTCCAAGAAATGTGAAAAAATAAACACCATGATTCCAAATCTCAATTATGCATACTAAGGGCTTGTTTTAATAAAAGTATATTTAGTGGCTGAATAAAGTTTCTCAAAAATAATTTCAAAGATAATGAACTCCCGATGTCCAAAAAAGTGTCACATGCAATTTCATCACTGACTCATGTAAACTAACCTCAAATTTAACCAAATGCAACTGTGATCAATATTGTGTCAATCTGAAAGTATCTGGGGTTTAAAGCAACAAAACCAGATGCAAGGATGAGTAAAAATTTGGAACCCGCAAACTGAATGGAGTTCTTGGCTACTGAAAGGTCTGGAACAGTTATACTGACAGGGAGAAGCCAAAAGAATGAGAAGTTTTGACAGTATTGCCACATTTAGAAGGAAGAGAGTCAAGTGCAGGAGGAATAAAAGGAAGATAGTTTGCTACCATTGCATGCTACTTAACTTGTTTCTTTTAAAGATGGCATCCTCCAGTTTTAGGCAGCTTGAGGCACAGAATGTTCCCCACACCTCCAAATTGCTGTACAGTGTTTAGGGATGGATTTGCAATGATGTTCCTAGGCACTTTTGTACGGCAAAACCCAGCAACAAACAACCAAAAATCCCAATCACATAATATATAAACACTGTCAGAGATTTACTAACTTATTATTGAAAAAGTTGTAACAGTTACTGAACAGTGAGACACAAAAAGACCAGTTATATATAATAGTGTCGGGTCACAAAAGAAAAGAACATCTGAAACAGGTTCCACCTTCACTGTGAAACAAAACTGAAGGGTTGTGATTTCTTTTGGTTTGTTTGGTTTTGTCCCAAAGGAAAAATGCTGAGCACCTTGCAGCATCAATTAAGGGTGACCACCCTCAGCCTTGAGGACTTAAAGGGCTCACCCAGTGAAAAACAAATCCATCCATGGACAGAAACCTCACATTGACCAGTCAGGCAGGACTTCCCAGCCTGTAAAAAACAACTCCTGTAGCAGTTTATCTTTGTCCTGCTGCAAGGAGTGGAGAGAGGGAATGCAGTCTGGTCACCCAGAGTCAGCAGGGATGAAGTTCCATGTACCCCAGAGACACAGAGCCTTGTAACTGCAGTACAGACACCCTGTTGGGCAAGGGCTTGGATAATGTGTGCAAGCACAAACGTGTATGACCTGCCCACCAGTGCTCTGTCAGCCATCACAACCTCAGAAGGTGACAGAGAATAAAAAGTTGCCTACATCAATCCCTTTTTATTATTTATTTTATCATCTCTTGGCAGTAACACTTATCACAAGTTGCGGTGGAAAAACCCATGAACTAAAAACAAAAATGGGGCTGAAAGGGGAAAAGGTGTCAGAGTGGAGTAAAGGGGAGTTTTATTTCTCCAAACAATATCCCCTACCATGACAGCCTCGCTGGCTCCTTCTCCACTGACAGGAAATTTCTGTAAAAGAATCATGTGGTGCTGGAACACAAAACTGTAGAGGTTCATATATGAGACAGGCTATAGGTCTGACATGGGACTGGCAAACAAAGTCAAAAGCCCAGTCCTCTCCTATGCCTTCCAAATACTAAAATCTTAGAATGTGACAGAAACCTGACTTTGACAGAGTTTAAATTATGCCAATATGAAGCCAAAGAAGCAGAACACCTAACCCTGGCAGAAAAATAAGAAGCCCAGGACTTCCCTGCTTCAGAAAGTCTCCTGAAATTTTTATCTTCACAAAACCAGGCAGAAAATCCTAAAGCACCACAGAGGGGCAATGGATTTATGAGGTCTGAGAATCCTCAAACAAAGAGGTAGTTGAGCTAGTTGTTTTATTATTTTATCCCTGAAAGCTTAAATAGTAAAAAAGTTAACAATAAAAATAAAGCAGAGCAATGACCTACTAGAAAAGCATAATGTCAGTATTGTCCTTTAGGCATGTTTCCCTCCACACCTCTGGAAAGTTGTCTGGCATTTGAAATAATTGGGAGGAAGAATTTTCTCCCCTGGCAAAGTCAATTAACTTCACTGTATTTGTATCATCTGTCAGAGCCAAATCTGCTCCCTTCTTCAAGTCTGACACAAGCTCCTACACCTACTTGACAGATCAAACACATTATATAGAAATTACTGTGCTTTAAAGGGAAGTTCCATAGCTATGTCAAGTCAAAAGCTGCAAGACAAGAGGTGAGTGATTATTCTATTAGTACATGATACACTCCCCTGGTATATTAAAATACAGCCTAACTTTGTACTGAAGTTTAACCTCTTTCATGCAATTTGCTATTTCATTATGAAACTCCTTTGGTCTTCAATCATCAGAAACATCTGTAGAAAATTAAAGCTGGTCTTTTCCCTGCTCTGTATTCTTGAAGTGCTTAATTTCTCATATTATTAAGATATAAAAGCTCCTTGCTGTACAAGAAATGTAAGAAACACTGTGGGTCACTGTTTTAACATACTGCCATAAACTGGTACATGCATGTTTATGCACTGAGTGTTATAACCAAGATTTTTACCTTAAGGCTACCTAAAATATTAGTGTTCTGTGAAACACCATTCAATGTGATGTCACTAGATTGCATGTCATGCCATTCTTTGGCATCATAAGTCAATTTCCAGATCTCATCACATTTCATAATCATTATAACTCAGGCCCAAACCCATCTCCCATTAGCTCCAATTGAATGTTTGTTGTACATCAATGTATAAACCTCCTCATTGAAGGCAGCAGAGGAGAGAAGGGTAACACCACAATGTGCTTAATGCAGCTCTGCAGTTAAAACATGAGCACAGAGCTGCATGGTGGGTAATGCAGAAGTGAAAAAACTTCTCTATTGAAATGCCTTTCCTTGCAATCGACTGTTAAAAGCAGCTAGACCAGAAATGCAGCTCTCCCAGGTGGCAGCCAGGAACTGGGAGCACTCACTGGATGCATAACTGGGAAACAACACCAGGGTCTCTGTGGAACTACACTCCACAGATTTTAAGTCCCTGAGCAGCACTGAAGAGCACGTCACAGAAGAAAAAGTCACTTTTATTTGGGCACAGACCTCTTCTGAAATAAAACACCAAAGGCACTCGGACCTTCTGTCGAGAAAGGGGGTTTGGTCCAATAAAATCCCTTTTCCCCCAGAATCAAGCTGATGTGTGCATTGAGCTGGTGGAGCAGTGCATCACGTCTGACAGGCTGCTGATGTGATTGAAGGGCAGAGAGCTCAGGACTGTATTGATCCCTCAGCAGCAGGGCCAGCACTCCCCTGAGCTCACTTTGAAGTAGCCCCATACAAGTACTGCATTATCTGCTGCACGAGCGCCGCGCAGGTTTTCAAAGGCTTAAATAATATTACTGCACATAAATCTGCTGAGGGCTAACCTGATGCCCTTTGTGAGTGAGAACTTCTTGTACTACAAAGGTTTTATCAGTTGGAGCCATGGAAGAGCAAAAACCACAGGGGAAGCAGAGCTGGCTCTTCCCAGACCACCTCTGTGCAATTCCAACACAGGCTGGAGCACACGTGAGCCTGGGCTGCCCTAAAACCCATGCAGCCCCACACACACTTTACCACAAGTTTTATATGATTTTCCAATGACTCTTTATGGAAGTGAAATCTGTATCAATGCAAACTCGTGTTTTGTATAGAAAACATTCAGGTTTTTTCAAGGAAAATAATCTGGTAATGTTTCCAGAGGAATCCTACGGGTCTTCCTTCTGAGTTAGCTATCCTTCTGCATCAGAACTACTATCCCTCAATCCCCCTAGAGCACAAAATTCCCACTAAATGCTCTGTCCATTTAATGCACTGCCACTGAAAATATACTACACTGACCTATGGGTTTGTTTAACGAATTTTGATCTCAGATTTCTTTACCCCAAGAACTAAAATTGCGTCATCCCAAGAGCTAACACACCCCTCGGTGACACAGCCCTAGGAAAAGCTCAAGCTCACCTTTAGGTTTACAACAAAACCAGGCAGCAGATTGGGCTTTTTTAAAATACCACATTCAAATTAGTTTTCATAGGTGCTATGCAAAAAAATATTTAAGCCTGATTTACACTGATAGACCTTAAGAAGTAAGTGTAAATGAGGATTCATCATCCAAAGAGGTATTTTCCCTGCAGGGATCTCATTTTATCCCAGGGATACTCAATAACTTTCATCTGTGATTTGAAAGAAAATATAAAAGTCACCCATTGCAGAATGTACATCTGTCAAAAAATCTGAGGGGGCTGGGAAAATTAATAAACTATTCAGGCTAATCTGTAGCACTTACTAACATGGACTTTTTTCAGCTAGAGACGGCTTAATAGCAAAGGTCACACAGCCAGGAGCTAAGAACAGGTCATGCAAACACAGCACCACAAATTAATTAATACTGGAAACAGCATAGATAATGGTGGCTGATTTACAAAACCTGAGCTCTGGTTAGTTCTGGAGGTAAGAAGGGGAGGTGGGTGCAGACACAAAGTAGTATTGAGTAGGGCAATTCAGAATTCCCCCTGGTTTTCTGCAATGAGTTCTCTGAGTGTGACCCTCTCTCTTCTGGGGCAAAACACTGAGCTTCAGCTGCTCAATTGCTCAAACAATCACTGCATTGCCAGACCTACAAAACACCTAATAATACAACAGCAATAACTACAAGGAGTTATCACGTTGTAAATGTAAAATGATCCATAACAATATCTGCATACACACGTAGGCATGCATAAACATATGTATCAATAAAATAATTCCAGCAGAAATTACAGCTTCCCTGGGTGCACAGATCATCCCCTCAAAGCAGTTATTCCTGGTGCCCTAAATCCTATACTCTGCTTGGAAAAATTAGGTACCACTGCAGTTTCTTCACCACTTAGGCAGGAAGCAGAGTTTTGGGGAACTCTCATCCTCCCCTACATTTACCCCCACCATGTGGCAGCTATTCTGGGAGCACCCAAGCCTTTTACAAGGGGAAAAGCAAATTTTTTAGGAACAGTTCATTAAGAGAGAATGCCATCAATGAGTTTATGTGTAGGCTGGAGAAAAGGCGAAGGGAATCAAGGGACATGTATGCTTATTTAGACCTCGCTTTCCTATTCAAGAAATTCTGCTAAATTTAGCATGTCTTCTGTTTTTTGTTTAGTTTTTCGGGGTTTTTTGTTTAGTTTTTCGGGGTTTTTTTTCCTCAGAAGTATTTTAAAGCCTCTCCTTTATTTGTATTTCTTGCTTTTCATATTGTTTTTGCTTTCTCAAGGAAACTGGCAGCTGAAATGGTGTTCTAAAAACAAGTCACAAACATTTAGTGGTGTTGCCATTGCAAACACCAGGCTCAGCTGAAACTGCCGTGTGGTAAGACGATGCTGTTTCAGCTGCTGGAGCCCTCAAAGGACAAAAAATGCTGAATAAAACCAAAATATAAGTCATGAGTCAACAAAAACTCTGGGATTTGTTGCAAATAACATCCTTCAAAGCAGCCCAAAATAGAGGATGCATTGCTCTTTGCAAACACCAGGAGTCTGTGTTATCACCTCCACCCAGCCATTCCAGCTTATGTGGTTTTCTCTACTGGAAGTAGAAAGCACTTCCCAGAACCTAATGCTGATATTTCAAATCAGATATTTCCATTTTTCAGAAAATGAACCAAAGAACCAATGGAAGAAAGAAAGGAAAAGAAAAAAAAAAAAAAGAAACAATGCACAGGTGCATGAGGAAGGCATGAAATGGACCCATGCATAAGTATTGAAGTCTCATATATTGGCTAACCCCATTCATAAAGTCTTTTTCTAAGGAGATAGAAATAGCATTAAAAGAAAATACATTGATTTTTTTTCGTTTTCTGATCTTCAATTCCCAGGGCAGACAGCCTGTAAAACCTGCTGCTGTAGTACATATAGGTAGCTGATCTGAGCAGAGAGCTCCAGGCAAGTTTTCAGCATTTGTTTCAAAATACAGGAAAATCAACCAGCAGCCAACAGCTCCCAGAAAATCCAAATACCTACAAACTCGGGGATGAACAGCCTGCAGCACCAGCACAGGGCTCCACTGCCCGCTCTGTCCCACAGGTAGCTGCATTCTTTTGCTCCATTTCCAAACATCCTTGAGCTATGTGAGCACACACAGCTCATCCACTGTGCTGCAAAAGAAAGCAGAATCCACCCAGCCTGCCCAAGGGCAGCACCATTAAAGGCACTTCTGTAAGGTCTAATCCTGTTCCCACTGAAGCCACTACAAATTCCTCTGCCAGGGCTGGGAGCAGAACTGGACCTGTGTGGAGCTTTTATTTATTTTTAAACCCCTCAGTACACAAACAAGCTCAATGGGAATTTTTCAGAATAGTGTTTTGACACCTGAGCCAAAAACAAATCAGGGAACATGTGAACTTCCTACAGCTCTTTGGAGAAGGCAGGGAAGGAGTCTAGAGGTGTTAAGTGTGAGGATTCATGAAAATGGTGAGGAGGGAGCTGCACTGAGCTATCCTTGCTGTCATCTCCAGGATCTCTTATGACATTGTCAATTGCTCAGGTGTATGTAGAATTGGACAACACCAATTTTGTATGTTCTTCTGCTAGTCCAAGATTTCCCAAGCACATTTAAGGCATGGATAAATTGAATAAATACAGCAGACCTAAAAAATCTATAGATTATTTCTGGGTGAGCAAAAGAGAGAGAAAAGTAATAAATGCAAAATGCAAAAATAACAAATTCTGTGACTGCTCTTAGACAAAAGCCAAAATATCAAGAAAGATCCTATAGTCTGGACTGCTCAAGGCAAGGGACTGCTCAGTCACAGCAGAGTCCTGAAAGCAAACTCCCTTTTGAACTCACACCTTCACAACTCTACTTGCCTCGCCTCTCGTGAGAAAAAGAGCAGGATGCACCTACATCATGGAATAAGGGGGAAAAAAAAAGGCAAGATATGGTTTCCATATTTCAGATTGTTTGCAGACTCTGTATCTGTGGGACTTTTCATTCCAAAATTAACTGTGTGCTGAAGAGAGTCTGGAACAGCAGAGCCTTTATGCTTCCAACTTTTGAGATGGCCTCAGAGTGCAAAATCTCTTCTCTCTCATTTGTGGAATAGTTTTTGACAATTAGTAGAATGAATGACCACAGAGCAAGAAGTCTGCCCAATCCATCAAGGCCTAAATGTGAAAAGAGAGGGAAGAGAGAGAACCTTCTAATGATAGGAAGGGGAGAAGAGGTGTAGAATTTTTTTGGCTTTATTCAGGAGCATTTCCTCATGAATTTTGGAAGAGAGTCAGGAAATAAAGATAGCAGCCAGCATTCACCTCCTGCATCTTTTTAAGGGAGAACTAGACAAATGCAGCAGTAGCAAATAAAGGAAACCATAAGTAACCTTCTCTGTGCAAGGCAGACAATACCCCAGTAGAGAGAGAGTTGGCACAAAACCAAGGCATAGAGGCTGCTTGGTAAATTCTCAATAAATATTAAAAACACAAGTATGCTGATATCTGCATTTTCCCCAAAGTTGATGGAAAAATTAAAGCACGGGTCGATGCTCCTGAGAACAGAGGAGTCAGTAAGATTCCCAGGTTTAGGGGAAAGAACAAAGAGATGGAGAAACTATTATCTTGAATCTCAATTAGTGTCGACAGATTCCGGAGATGAGAGAAAAGCGCCTGCACTGGAGCCAGGAGCACAGCACCTTTTCCATCTCCCAGAAAGGCTCACCCAGCTCTCAGAAGGGGGAGAGCAGAGGTGCCTGGAATCCAGTCTGGTGGAATGATGCCAGCAAGACATGGGACCTCCTGTTCCTACAGGTTTCACCCTGTTCTCTCTCCTCATCACAGGTATATGCATTGTTCCTATCGAGTCTACAAGGACAGAGGAGAAGAAAAAAGACAACTTTGTTTTCCACAGAAGGCAGTCCTCATGCTCTGTGGTTATACATATATATTATTTTTTTATGTATTTATATTCCTCCACAGAGGAACAATGGAAAGTGCACAACCACCACCTGATATCAGTAGGGTGTTAGGAACATGAAGAATTTGCTCACCTTAAGCATCATCTTAGAAGAAACACCACCAGGACAACAGCTGACTTGATCCCTAAGCAAAAAAGGCTATCACAGCAACAAATCTGGATTGATGGGTCATTAAAAGCAGTGACTAAAATACCTTTTCCTTTTTTTTTTTTTTTTTTTTTTTTTTAAAGAAATCTTTAAAATTCAGAAAAACACAACCACTTCCAGGACAAAAGCAACCAAGCATGTAGCAAGTGTATTACATCAACCTCCATAATAAATCTAACCTGCTAATATTTTCAACACTGTATTTGTTCTTGCACACTTTCGAATTACTCCAACACTATTTTAAACAAACCCTTTCACTGAAGAAAACGTCAATATATCAAAACTATTTTTTATAGTAATGAGTTTCCTTTTTTGCAAAGCAATTACTTTAAGTACTGAAAAGGTTTCCACGGCACCCTTCACTTTCAACTGACAAATATCAGCAATAGCTGGATTTAAAACAAACAAACTGAAACCCCCAAATCACCAGCGTTTGACTCGAGGAAAAACATTAAATGTTTTCAAGCAGAAGCATTGAAAAACTTATTCTTACTGAAAGAAAAAAGTATGTACGCACACCTGCTTTTCTATCAATCTAAGCAGGAAACCATTTCACTGCTGCATCATAAGTAGAAGAAAAGTGCTTATTAAAACATTAATCACAGTCCATTATATTCTGACTCCACGCCAGAAGTTCCCATTACATCACTGAAAATATCTATTAACCAAAACCTGATTCTGACAAGTTACAGAAGTGTAGTGTTTAGGATTTAGTAATGTAAAAGTCCGTTTCAGAAGAACAGTTACACAATTGATTTTGCAGTGGCAAGCAACTATAATTAATTGTTTTTGTGACATTTATTACTGCAGTGGGGTTGATTTAACTGGTGTTTCTACTGTAAAATTATTAAAAAATTATTTCAAACTTCATCTACTTTTATTAAACACATTTATTGTGAAGGTATTTAATACCTGGGGCTGGCTAAACAATTTTAAAACGTGCTGGATATACCAAACCATGTAAAACTGTATTGTCTTGTGTAAATATGGGCCTTGTTTAGAACCATGTCTCACAGGAAATTATGCCAAATGAAAACCATCTCCCCTTCTCCTCTCCCACTGAAAAGGATTTATGTTTTTACATTTAATACCAGTTAAAGAAACAAAAATATGGTGGCGTTACCTTCAAGCCTGAGCAATAGTTCAGCTGTGAAGTTCCATTATGTTCAAACCTCTGCTTTGTTATTAGAAACATAGCCTAACTGAAATGCTTCCATTTGGAAGAGGGAGAAGTGAACAACTCAATTCTTTCTGGAAGCCTGGCAGTACTACATGGCTTGTTTACCTAGAACAGTTTTCAACTAAGTACTAGCAAGGCTTTAAAACCAAAGCCATGAAATTGGTTCCTAAATGTGTGTACATAATCTCCAGCCAACCATTTTAATTGTGGGCACTTTCCTCAAATCCCTGTAAGCAGCACCACGAAAAAAAAAATTAAAAAAAAAAAAAATTCAAGAATAGCTATAATGCATGATGTGAAACACATATTATGTATTTTGCCCCCTTGACCCAACACACATGAGTCTGTAACTACACTGAGCTAATAACCTTTAACCTGTCCTTGGACATCCTCCAATTTCCAGCATCCAAAGAGCTTCAGTCAAGGTACTTTCAGGGTCCCCCCTCCATATCCAATGCACCAACTGCTGGAATGGAAGGAGCCAGAAACTCCAAATTCTTTTAGGTGTGGAAGACTTGGATTTTTTTTTTTTTTTTTTAATAAAGAAATGAACCCACATGTGTTGGGAATACCATTAACTCTTAAGAAAAGTTCTCTGGGTCCATTTTTTTCTAAAAGTTCCTCCAGTGTGATCTAATCTCAGGGACCACAGGGTCAGTATCAAAACAAGAAAACAGAGACTACCAGCCCAACCCTTAAAAATCTTGTCACCTATCATTAGCAGGATTGAGAGCAGTTACATACATAGGATTAAATTTAAATTTATCAATGGTATTACTGACTTGGGCAACTGACATGCTCCTCCAGGAACATCCCTCCCTCCTCCCACTAAGCACCCTTCAGAGTCATCATTGACTCCTGCAACAAAGCTATCTGAAGGGGGTTAAGGAATCACAAACTACTGCTTCAAAAGCTGCAGAAAGCTTCAAGCAGGACACCTCCCATGCTTCCCTCTGCCATTTAAGGAAACTCATTACCAACCTTTTCAGCCATTTGATACCCAAACAAAATTTTCGTTCATAAGGCTGCTATACAACTGTATTTATCAGTGTCAGAGACAAGATGATGCATCATTTCTGGCTTTATTTTCCTCTTTAGGGGTCTATTTTTCTGGCTGTCTCTGGCGAAATATTTTCATTTTACACAACCCCCCTTCTTAAAACACCAGTGTTGAAGAGCTTAGCAAACCTCTATCTCTCTCCCTCTTTTCACACAGCCTTCTTGAATTTTCATTGCAATGGATTTTTACAAATGCTTCAGAGAGCAAATTCAAATAGGATTCTCATCACCCTTCAACTACATCTGAGACGAAATACTTAGTTTAAGATTAGTGCACCCAAACAGGCCCTTCAGGAAAACATGCCAGGGTTTTCTTAGGCTGCCCCAGAGTGAATCCTTGTCATGCCATCTCTCCTGACAGCCAAGCACAGAGCAAAAGTGATGCTCACATGCTGATGAAGAGATGCTCAGCAATTGGCTTCCATGAACTCCCACATTCTCCATCAGCCACACTTTGCTCCTCATGACAAAGGTGTTCCTGCCTCTGTATTCTAATACTGGGCTTAAAGAAAGCATCTGGGGGCTCTGCTCCAGGAAGAGCTACAAAAGCCAGAGGACACTGAGGCCCTGCTGTTGTTGAAGTGAGAGATAATCAGGACAGATCACTCCTGCATGTGCAAAATGTATTGTTTTTCTTGCAGCAACCACACAATTCCCAATGCAATTATCCATCTGGCTGAGGAGCCAGAGAAAGACTCAAGAAGTGATGGTCTGCAGGAGAAGCAAGGAAGGAAAAATGTAAAAAAAAAAAATACTGAGCACAAAAACCACTGATCTCAAATTTACCACATAATTTCAGAGATACAACAGTTCTAAAACTTCTACCAAAATACATCAGCTAAGGAGGAAAGTCTGTGGACAAAGTCACAGGAGAACCAGACATCAATAGCAATATCAATACAGGGAATGGAGGGAAGGATGAAAGCAAAGAAGGTCTTTCAGTAACAGATAAGAACTGTCACAGACAATCACGTCTTTTTAAGTGGCTGGTAGTAACAAGGCTTTGATTTGGTGAGACACAAAGAGCACAAAGAAAATAGGGCATTTGGCCCACACAGTTGCTGGATGCCTCCTGACACATTATAATCCATCAGCAGACAGCTTTGCCTGACACCTTTCAGCTGCCCACTTAGCAGCACTGCCTCCACACCTGCACTGACAACTCAGGCTTTGCCTCCTACAAATTGTCAATAAAAAAAGCCAGTGTTACCATCCTGATTTTTGGAAGTAATTTTAAATATTTACTTCTTGATCCTGTAGCACAGTTTACAGACAAATCTCCGTTCCGTTAAGGCTCTGAAATTCTTTTTCCTCTTCACATTTTAAGTATTTTAATAAATGTATGATTTAATACTCGGCAAGCCCACACTACAGAAAGACTATTCTGGAATAAATGGTATAATTACATTTCCTACAGCGACCTTGTAATCTCCCGAGTATTTATTCTAGACTAAACAGCCTTACTCAGCTGCCCTGTGTCTGATTGTCGATGAAAGAAGCTTGTTTGACAACTGCTTCGAGCAGAAACATATTTTTTCCATGATTGCATGAAAAAGTAAAAAAACATTACCAGACCGGTACTGCGAGCACAGAGCCTCATGTTAGATCGATGAGTTAATTTGGAAGCCAAAGGCCAACAAAAACAAGCACCATGGACATTCTGCTGTCACGGCCAGCTTTGAGGTTAATTTAGTGGTACACATACAGCTACAGCCAGCTTTACATATAAGAAACTCTGTGGTGTATGCAGGCTTCCTTCTTTGTTTCTTTATATATTTTCCATATTCTCTGCTTTTATAACCCTCCTGAGACCTTTTACAGTTACAGAACCCACACTATACCCACAGGTGGGCGGGCAGGAAGCAAGACTCTCCATTTCATAAGCAGTCCACTTTTAATATATTCAATTGCTAATGACCTTGACAGAAGAGCTCCATGCAAAACACCATATTCTACAGGGTGTCGTTTGAAATGTTCATAGACGTTTTTGCCAGAAAGCTGATTTCTTAAACAGTAAGATTTCAGACTTACTGAAGGCTGCACTCCTTGATTTCCATTCAGCTGGAAAAATTGGTGCTAATCTACCTCCCCTATATTAAATTTGCATCCTTCCAAAATCCTAAAACGAAGCCTGTAGATTTCTGTGGAATGTTAAAGCAATACCAGACAGTTTCTATATCAACCCAGATTAAGGTGGTTTACAAGCAGTTCTGTTGCTTTGTTCCCTCTTGTCTTGAAAGAGACAGAACACTTGGCCATACTCACTATTCCAAAAAAGGGCACCCACACAATACTTGTTGTGCCATTCACAGGTTTTCATTCAATTATTCATGACAAAATAAACAAAAAATAAAAGGGTGTATGAAAACGTAGCTGTGTCTTTAAAGCAATAATCACTCCTTACCTGCCAATTCTCATTCATTAGGCACCCTATGCAAAATGCTTTGCAGCAGACAGAAATCCCTCTGCTGAGGATCAGGCCCTGCAACAGGAGACTCTGGGAAATTCAGACCATATGCCTTGGTAGCCAAGAGAATTCCTGCAAGGAGTGCAGCCCTCTATGTGCTCTCCAAAGCAAGACAAGCTTTCCTTGCTCTTACTCAATCTTTTGACTCTGACTACTGAGCTTATTGAGAGACTAGATTCCGTTAAAAGGAGCAGAATGAATCCAGTGTTCAAAACCAATGGGCCAAAGCAGATCAAATCAGCCCTTCATTTGTGGCTTTTCTCCTTTTCCAAGATTCAAGAAATATCTGCATACCCCAGTGACAGAGCAGATGTGAAAAATCACCTGCTATGACTTTTAAAGCCCAGCAGTCCTGTCACCCATTCCAAATCAATTCTCAGTTATTTCACTGTCTTGAACCCTACACAGACACTGAGAGGGTTCTAGCAGAAGCTAATCCAGCCAAAGACCAGCTCAGCTATGCTGTAAGAATAATTTGGAGAGCATCCTGACTGTTGCCTCACTTTAAAAAAAAAAAAATCACAATGATTGACAGCAAAGAAGTTAGACGAGTCATTTCTAGATTAAGTGCCAGAACTCTACATGTGTTTCAAATTACACTACAACACTGTACAACAAAGAAATATGCAGAAATTTTCCACTTGAAGTGAAGGTTAAAAATTAAACACTAACAAAGCTCTAACAGATATGAAACCCAACCTCATCTTAATGCAAAATTTAAAATGCCTGAGCTGGCCTACACTAGGAAAAAAGGAATGAATCAATCCAGTTGTTCATAAGAAAAATCACAGTGGGTTAAAATATGTTCATTGTATGCACAGATTTTCACAGCACTCCCACTCTGCTTCAGTACTTACCCCCTCAACTCTTAAAACGACATTCTGTTTAGATTTAACTTCTAATTTATCAAAGTATATTACCTATCCTCATTAGATTAGTGTTCACTATTGAACTTCATTTTCTGCATCTTATTTAAACAAAAATTAACTGGAGTGCTCCTTCCTAACAATGTGGTTACATATGAAAACAAGTTGATAGATCAAAGGGAAGTCACATTTTTCTCCAAAGAAAAGAGTTTTGGAGCAAACCTGATTTTTTATATACACACATATATATATTCAGGTTGTATGTCTCCAAAGTTAAGTAGGCAAACACAATTTTATTTTAAGCAGTCCAGGCTTGACATGATTACAAGGTCTGCTGCAAATAAAAATTTTTAACTTGTAAATTACTTCTATTTTATAAGAACGATGAGGATACGACTGGCACTGTGTTGAGTATGATCCACTTTGGATTACAAGAGACTTTCTACACTGTGAGTTATGAAGTTCATGTATCTTTACCCAAAATGTTGATCACATAAGCAGATTTTCAATTTATAGTCTGTTTTTAAGTAGTTTGTGTACGGCTCTTCACAGCTGTAAAACTTGGTGGCCTCTGTGTGGCCACTCCTGTTAGACAGAGAGACTTACAATTACTGCCAAGAATGTCTTTACATTCTTCAGAACCTCCAAAAAACATCATGTGGATCCTCAAGGGGTTTTTTGTTTTGTTTTGTTTTCTTTAGAACCAAAACTGCATATCAAACATACGTTTTTAAATCAACACACCACTTTCCATCCCCTTCCTGGGTTATTCTTTTGCTACTTGGCATGCCAGTTTGTTATATTTTTCATTTCTTTTGTTTTCCAGTAAGAAAAATGCAGACCTCCAACCACACAAATTCAGCATGCTCAGCTAGAACATCAGGAAGAAAAATAAAATGAAATAAAGAGAGAGAGGCCTTTTTTGCTCATCTAAGAAAACCTCCAAGTAAAGTAAAGGCATCAAGTGCCCAAGCATCCAGGTGCTCCTCATGTTCTCTTGCAGCCACACACCTCTGCTCCCCAAAAGGCAACTCAACAGATTTGCACCAATTTGAACCAAAAGATGACACTTCCCACGTCAGTTTGTGGTGACAGCAGAAGTGCCAGTAGAGCCCTTGATAAGACAGGGCGCTCTCTCTCTCTCCAAACACATCAATAGGTTGCCCTCAGCTCCATGCAGAAACCATTTTCCAATGCACGTCCCTGAACACTTGAGTAATTCAGAGCAGTGACAAAGCCACACAGACCCAGGGCTGTTTGTCACTGCGGAGGGACAGGCAGCTGCAGAAGTTGCCCCCAGGATGGGCATGTTACAGTGATCCAAGAGCCCACTCTCCTCCAAGGGCAGCACCACATGTTTGGGAGATGCTCTCACACATCCTCTCCTCTTTTCCAAGTCACGTTTCCATCTGACAGCTGAGACAGGCATGAGCTGGTCCCCGAGTCTCAACAACCAAAGTGACCTTTACAGGGAGCTGAAGGACACACACCCCTACACATTATACCAATCATTTGTGTTGGGGGAGAAAAACAAAAATCTAATTCTTCGTTATTCTCAGATTTCCAACATCATAAGTAGAGATTGCATGAGGATGTTAATGCTCTTCTGCAGTACTTAAAAAAAATAAAGAAAATTTACATCCCCAGGGGAAACTGAGAACAAATTTCTAAGAACAATTTGAACATAAATTTCCTTTTTTGCAAAATATGCAAACTCCACAGAGGAGACCAGTGGAAAAATGCAGAATCAAGTTTATGGTCTGCTCACAAAGTTTTTTGAAAAGCCTAATAAGCAAATAATACAAGTCATCTTAAAAAGCATTTTTTTTTAATTATAAACTATTCCTTGCAAATGTTCTACATGACCCTTAAGGATTCACCCTTTTTCTTGTTCTTTGCTAAAAACTTCTTGCCAGCTGTGTCCTTCATTACAGCAATTCACTAAGAAAAACTGCTGAAACCTAAAGCAAGTCTTGCAGAAGGCAAGAGTTCAGGAATATTCAGAAACCTCGTTCTACTGAGCATTTTGAAGATAAAAAACTCTATCTTTAGAAAAAAAGAAGTCAATAAATTATGCTACCAGAAGTGAATTCAAAGTCACCAGGTTGACAGTGTCTCTGCAATAATTCTGGCTCCAGAAACTCAGATAACAGCCTGAACATTTGAACGAACTATTTAGCAGCAAGAAATAACCAGGCTGCCAAGTTGTTAACAGCAAAATGAAAAGAGGCAGAAACTTAAATTTAAAAAAAAAAAGAAAAAAAATAAAAGCAAGCATTCAGAATCATAGAATGGTTTGGGTTGGAAGGGACCTTAAAGACCATCTAGTTCCAACCCCCCTGCTATGGGTAGGGATGCCCCACTAGGCCAGGTGGCTCAAAGCCCCATCCAGCCTGGCCTTTTGGAAGTACAAATGAACAGGAAACTAAAAATCTTTAGCTGGAGAGGTTTACATTGTGCCCAGCTCTTCTGCCTCACCCAGGCAGCTGTAAGCAGCTGCCTGAAAAGCCCCAAAGGAGGGACAGAGGCACATTAGTTAAGCATTCGTCATCAACAGGAAATGCGCATGAGTTCATATAAACACAGAAACACAAATATATAAACCAACAGCCCTGCACGGTTTAAGGTATTTCAGACACCCCATGGAATAGGGTTAGAGCTGTACTGGCTGGGAACTCACAGCATTGATGTATTTGTTTTGGAATGGCAAATAGCCTCGGGACTCAGAGGAACTCTTCTGGTGGGCACCACCAACCCACCCACCCACCCGTGAGCCTCCCCTTGCTGCCACAGCCACCCTCCAGCCCTCAGCGCCTTCATCACCTCCAGAGCCAAGCCCAACAAGCCTGACTGTTCCTGCTTGCAGGAGGAAAATGACATTTAAAAGTGTCTCCAAGAAAAGACTGGCATTGTTTGCAAACCCTGCTCTCAATACGCTCCCACGCGGATGCTGCGGTGCAACTGCTGGATTTAAAGGATTTTGTTCTGCAGAGAGTTGCGCTGCCTCAGAGCCAGTGCCATTAAATGCAGTGACATAGATTACACTGTTCCTGATGGATTTGGACACCAGCACTCATGGGGCACTGGCAAAGGGAATTCTGCCTGCACAAGTCATCTTTTTCTCGTTTGTGATGAGCCTCAGGGGCCTCCAAGCTCCCCTCCCACTGGAGGTCCCTCACAGCTGTGCTCCATCCAAACAGGTGGTGAAGGCTGAACCAAGCTCTGCCCAAGTTTGAGCTGCTAATTAATACTTGGTTGCAGAAGCTTGATACCAGGTAATAAAAATTGCAAGCATCAGGAGGACACAGGAGCAGTAAAAAATTGAGACAACCTCCATTTCAGACAGCCTCCAGTTTTCTGAAGCACCATTATGTTGTTTATTTACCTTCTTAAGTCTATCTACCTCTGTCATTTCCTGGATGAGATACCATTTCTCCCATGCCAGTGAACTAGATGGGATTCCTGTTTGGATTTCAGTGGTCTCCAAAACTGCACACTAAATTGCCTCAACTTTGTTCAGTACTTTGTGGCTTCAGCTTTCCCATATTGCACAGCCAAACATAAACTGTTATTTTTTAAATTCTTTCTTGCCTTGCCAGCCTGCACATTCGTTCTGCCATGCAGTTTTCCAAGCATTGAAAGCACTGATGACCTTGAGAGCCAGGCCATGACAAGCTGAGTGACACCACCCCAGCAGCTACACATTTTCAGGTGGCATTTCAGCTATGAACATGTCTCTAGAGAGCAGACACATCACTTTTGGACTTCCAAACCTTCCTTACTCAGGCACAGAAGGCTCCCAAATTCCCTCCAAGCATGGCTGCACACCACAATGCCTCCAAGCTGCTGGACCAGCCCTGCATTATATTTTTTGACAAAGTTAAGCTCTGTGCTTCATTTCTCACAAACACAGTTTGACTGTAGACAGCAGCCGACAAGTAAATCTACCCTTTTCCATGGCAAACAGCCCAACTTTAATATTTTTACTGGCTTACAGCTGGGTAAATTAAGCCCCAGATTTTTATTTATTTATTTTTTAATACCGTGCAACTGAAAATGAACAGCTACTTCACTACGACTGCCAAGGACAACCTTAAAAACACTAATGCAATCCAGTCCAGCTCTCAATAGATCTATAAAGGCAAAAGGACCAAAAATTTCAGCTTATCCACCCAAACAAAATGCTGGTTGGGCAGGAAGTCTAATATTTCATTAAGATACTTAAAAAAAATAAGAAAGAAATAAAAAAAAGATCCCTGGCAATCTGAAGATGGTAACAGTCCCAGCTATAATGCCATGAAATGGGAATTAAAATGCACTGTTTTACTTACCCCAGCCTTCCCAGCATTTCAGGCTCTGGAACTTGTGGTCCATATGTCTCCACTTGCAGAGGTTGATACTCATACAAGGTTTCCTCCAACTTTTGAATGGGAGCTAATGAAATATGCTGACCCTGTTGGGAAAAAAAAAAAAAAAAGTGTAAAAAATTTCTACAGAGTGGGTCAAGGCTTTGTTTTGACTTTTTCAAAATGCAATGCAAGAACAAGCATTAACTTGGTCCAGACAAACACCATACCCTTAAGAACATTCTGTTCACTCACTTCTTCATTATTTACATTTTCTACTAGGACCTATAGATTGGAAGTGATGTTTCATTAGCTATAATTGTTTGGACAAGAAGGAAGGGGGGAAGTTTTACTCAGGGCAAGTTTACCATTAGAGAGTACAGCTGCTTCCAGTGTCACTAATAAAATTACTATTAGGCACAAATTTCATTTATCTGAAGTACTATCAAACAAACATCTCTGAGCAACTCCACTTGATTCTGTAATCAATGATTTCCTGAAAGCCATAATTAGAAAGGGAAGCCACTTTCCCTTTCTCTCCACAGGCTTTGTAAGCTCCCATACATAATGGCTCTCAAGATAGACTTTTACAGAGCAACACAATTAATTCATTCAGCAAATTCCCATTTGTTCCATAACTAAAAATACAGAAACACACAAACATTAAGCTCTCACACCAGATGGCACTTTTGCAAGCCCTTCAGACCACTGAGAAATAGGGAGACATTTCCACACCCCTCCCCTCCAAGTCCCTATCACTCGGAGCTCTCACAAAACAGGAGACTTGTGGCTGGGAAGGAAGGGGGTCAGGAGGATACGAGATAGAGCCAAAGTTAACAGATGTTGCTGCGTGACATTCTACACTGATTTGTTGATCTTTCACACAGTTTCAATTTTCTACTGTATTCTACGGTGCTCACAAAAATTAGCAGCAGCAGCAAAAAGAGAGAGCACTGTGAGCTGCCCCAAAACAGCCTGGCTTTCCCTGTAAGAAACTGAGCTTCCCATCTGCAGGATGCAGGAATTTAGCAAAGTAGTAGTATTGTTTTTGTAGACATTTTGTCTGAAACAGGAGATGGGAAGCTTTCCACGGTGTAATGCCGTGTATAACCCTGGCTCCCACTGGTGATCACTTACTGAGCTGAGCTTCCCTGGGGCCACTCCTGTGAGCATCTACTCCCTCAAGTGGAAAATACAGGCTCCTGATGTGGGACACTGGGTTAAAATTAACTAAAGAAGGGAACAAAACAGTCCGTAGAAGGGGAAAGCTGTTAATTAAATTCGTGGTTGAAGAGAGTGACCTTTCTGAATTTGGAGCAGAGATATTTTTGCTTAGGGAGTTGCAGAAAATAGCTAAGAAAACTGAAGACGTAAGTCCTTGAGAAGTGTTATCGTGGATCTAAGACGATCTCTACGGAAATATCAGTGGCTCAAGTTTTCCATTGAAACAGCCCTGTGTGTGTGATGAAAACAGAGGGTTTTAGCCTTTTTCCTGCACTGCCTGAGGGACTGGAGAGGCTGCTGCTAACACTGCTATGGGGACAGTGTCCTGGAGATGAGCTGTGAAGGAAGTTCTCCACTCAGACATGCACCACTCCAACTCTCACGGTCAGCATGCTTATTTCTGTGCTGCAAACTATTGCTACAATATTAAAAGCAGACTACTACATATTTTTAAAAAGTAGGAAAAGAAAGGTGAAAAATTCAGCTTTAATCCCACTTCATGATATTTTAAAACATAAATGCAGGGTTTGCTATTTTCCTAGAAGTTGTCAATTTATAATCTATTCAAGTTCATGAAAATATAATACTTTGTAACTACATTCACATGGGCTCCTTACACCCATTGCAAGAGGTTAATACTTAAATAAGACTCTTAAATTTGAATTTTTAGCAACATTTTTGTTTCTAACCAAACCAAATGGAAAGTCATACCAACATTATACATATGTACAACCTCATCTAGTGAGTGAAGAGTCTCACTCCAAATCCAAATTTTGTTCCAGCCATAGAAAAGAAACTGTAGTTTTGGGCAAAGATCAAAACCGTGGTAAATATTTTGGGAAATTACTTGCGTATGGAAAAAGGGAGCAGCTCAGATTGCAGGAGCCCCATCCCTTGAGGACACCACCAGCACAGCTGCTCACTGTCAGCAGAGCTGCCCCTGGTGCCTTCCTGACACTTTGTTAATGAGATACTTTTGCCAGCATTGGCCAAGAGACATGGGAAGGGTCCTGACACATGGACTGGGCTCATCAGTGGCCTCTTTCCCCACCACCATTTGTGCTGCTACAGATGTTCACCTCTGGTAGCTCCTGGGAGAACAGGATGAAAATGTTTCATTTGTCTTCCCCTCTTTGTAGGTTTCCCAAGGTGCCTGGGGTCAGAAGGGATTCATGATGAACATTATCCATCATATGACTGAGCAGTAACCGTAAGGGAATGGTGGAAAGGCTGACCAGTCAGCAGGCCAGGGGTATCAGGGGCACCAGTGTATGGGTCATGGGGAAGGACCTCTCTGTGAGGTGTGGAATTGCATCACCAATTCACTGTGGAGGCCTGGAGAGCAGCAGAACGTCGAAAGAGGAGCTCATTATACAAACTGTCCACCCTTGAGGTGGTCTGACCTCATGTCCAGCACAGGCCAGGACATTCTGTGTTCCTGCATGAAGCCCAAGGACTGGCAGTTCAGCCAAAACACCTTCTTTTGAAAGGCATCCAATCTAGACTTACAGATTTCAGATCATAAAGGTACAGGCCCATCCCTTGGGTAAATTGCAATAGTTAATCATCTTCACCATTAAATTATGGCAACTTATTTCTGGTTCATCGGATTGACTCCCTCCCATGACTTTTTCACCTCCACCCTGGGCCAAGATGCAAGTATTAGGAACCAGGATGTACTTCTGCATGGCAAAATGACTGCACTGGTCTGTGAGCAGCCAGCAGAGCTGCACCTCCAGGAGATTATGCAGCTGTATAAGACAGCTCATTTGTTTTCGTTTCCCAAAATCACAACTTTAGCTGATGGGCTTTGGCAATGTGGATTACATTCCACTTAGCAATGGGTAAAAAGCCCCACGATCAGCTGTTGTTCCTGTCCTATAGCTGTCTGGCCTTTAGGCTCCTGAGCTCACAGACTTCCAAACTGTTTAGCCCTGCACAGGTTAGTGAGGTCCCAGAACTGGGTATGGCATAGGTCAGTGCAAAAGGCTGGGATGCAAACCAAAACCATTGCCTTTCTTATTTCAACTGATGTTGGGATAAGATGATTCACAAAAAAAAACTTGTTGAAGTTAAAAGGTTCAATTTGACCACTATTATCTCAGTTAAAAGCCATTTGACCAGAAGCATCCCACTTTTGTCTCTCTGTCCCAAGTGGTCCCTAACCACTTCATAACACACTGGTAGAAAAGGGAAGCTGCTGTGTAACTTCAGAGACACCACAACAGACAGTAACTGTTACTTTGGACTTACACAGCACTTTTACAGATCCAAAACCCATTTCTAATCTATGAGGTAAGACTTTTAAATTTCCTGTATTCCACCTAGACAGTCAGCCTTACCTCTTTCCAGCATTAGGAGGCATTTATCAGCATGCTGAAAGCGAAATGAAAGCAGTGGGGCCAAGGTCCTGCTTCTGCATTGCTTTCTCCTTACAAACCTAAAATCTGATGTTGTGGTCATGGGTAAGTACTTCTAATTCCCCTTGGATGCTGTAATGTTTGTGTAAAAGAAGCTGACAGCATCCAAACGAAGACAGAAAAGGCTTCCAAGAACACAGACAACACTTTTTCCTGCCTCCTCTCCCTCCCAGCCCAATCTTCACAGCATACAAGTGTTTTCCCTGGATTATTTTAGGCACCGGAGCTGTCTATTACATATTGGAATGTATGGAACCACAAAACATGCTGCTAATTAGAAGGAAGGCATTTGCTTATCCTTGGGACTTTGTTTATATAAAAGCCTGCACAGCAATGGATTTGTGAGCAACTGACTTTCTATTCATGTGCTGTATGGTTTCTGATGAGAGAAATACAGGATTAAATTGGGAGGAGGGTTGAATAATGTCTTTGCATGAGAAGTAAAACTGACTGGCTGATATACTGTTTGAGACAACTCTCAGCTGAAGAAAACAAAAGCAGTGGCCAGTTTTGGTTTCAGATTGTGACACAATATGGCATTAGTAAAAGAAAAGCCATGAATTGTATACAAAGAAGTGCCCTTGCAGTAACAAGGAGCTTACACTAAAAAAAAAAAAAACCAACATTGTTTCAGGAAGAATCATGGCTATTTGCCATCAAACATCAAAATTATAGTGTATCAGTGCACCTTTCACACACTTTTGGGGAGGGACTCTTGGCAGATGCCAGGTACATCAGTATTTGCCTGCTAGCAGAAAGAGGTTATTTTAGCACACAGGTACAGAAATATCAGCCCAAGTTGCAGCGTTCACACTTCTTCCCATCCTGCCCTCTCTCCCTATCCCTGTCTCCAAAATGACATTGCCTTCCTTCACCTCCTTCCCTCGGCAGCAAACAGAAACAACTTACAGCCTTCCCAGAAATCTTTCAAGTGCTAAGGAGGAGAAAGGAGACTGACACCAAAAATGCACTAGTAGGGGAAAGAGGAGGAACAGCTAGGCCACAAAAACAGCCCCAGGCAAGAGACAGAAGCCAGAGACTGGGGTCAGTAAAACTTGTCCAGACAAGGCAAGTTTCTGTACTAGCAGCAGCTGGACTATTTGCTGTCACCAATCTTTTTGCTGTTTTAATTTCTCTCTGCTTATGAACTTACCCAGCTCTGCTATCAGCCCACTTCCACAGCACACATCAGAGAACAGAAATAGTGACATTCATGCTACGTCTCATTAAGTCAGTTTGCAGCAATGTTGTTTTTATTTAACCCTTTTCACTGTCAGGTCACTCTGCTGAGCCTCACGAAAGGAGATGAGGAGGAACCAAGAGCTGTGGGATGCCAGGACATGATCCCTAAAACACATCCCCAGCACTGCTTCCATTGTACCTGGCAGGACAGAGAGGTTAACAAAGACCCTTTTAAACACACCAGCATCTGAGTGTACAATTATCCAAATGCTTTCAAGTGAACGTTAAAACAAAACTATAAATTCCTTGAATTTTTCAGTATAAGCAGTCTTAGGAAACTATTTTACTGTTAAGCTCATAACAGAATTCAGGTTTTGGAAAGATTTCATGTTAACACAATTTCTTACAGATATTAATGCAAATATCTTTGGTAATGGTGTGAGCCAGAAGCTGGCTTGTTGTGGGTTTATTTTCCCCCTCCAGTTTCCACCCACTCAACTCACTATTGACAAATCCATGACAGCAATGCTAATGTGGCTTTCTGATTCTGATTAACTGCTTTGACTATAGTAATACTCAGGAAAAGTAGAATGAAACTGATAGATTTGGAGGGCTCCGTTAATATTATTTTAACCTTTACCCTCTCTGTCTTCCACAGCCTTTTTAAATAAACACAAAGTATGTCAAACTAAAATGTATAATTCTATTCCTTGGCCTAAAATTCCTGTGCCAGTGAAGCTTTTTCAAAGACTTAAATATCTGAAACCAACTGTTCTCTCTTCTGCTCTTGAAAAATCAACAATAAATCCAATTTATTTACTTGATTATGAGAAGTGCTATGAGGATATCTCAGAAGTGAAACTGAAAGAGAACAGATGATCTGACAGAAAGCAACAGAACGAATGCTAGGATTTTCTGTCGATCTCAAAACCAAAATCTGACCACAAATGGCAAGATCAGAGATACAAGATGGTCACCCCTCCTTCTCTGTATGGTAGATGATTTCAGATGCCTAATAACAATCTCACTAAATTTAGACTTTTTTTTTTTCCTTCACAGTAATTTAATTTGATTTTCAAATGCCAAAACAGATTTAAAAGATGTGCTTTCTTCAGGAATGGCAGAAATAAGCCCAGAGATCAACAGCACTGAAGAAGCTATTAACAAAGACAGTCAGATAGATGTGATTTATTACACAAACAGGTACCTGGGAAATTAACCATGGAGTAACACGGGTTAAATTAATTCTTCTTGCCTCCAAAATTTTCCTTTACAACTTTCTGACATAAGTAATTACCTGACCAGACTTATCTTTAAGCTCCTGCCAAAAAGCCCCATTTCTCTAATCTCCCAGAAGAAAGCCTGTGTCCATCTAACAAGCCGAAATACAATTCTGCTGGGTCAGAGCCAGAGCAGGATTTAGTGCCTGCTCTCTTCACAGAAAAGCCCTGTGCCCTTTCCTCATGTCCATGGATCGCAGTGCCTGCTTGGGACTGTCCTCTCCAGCACTGCCTGCTGAAGCCCAGGCGGGATTCAGGGGATAGTCTGGATGTTTGCTGCAACAAGTCACTCTCTTGTTTTCAGCGGAGAGCCCAGAGTTCTGGCAGGAACTGCCAAGCTTTCCTCAAAATCCCCACCGCTGTTCAAAGGATAGCCCAGTGCACAAGACAGCGTTATTTTTGGGAACTAAGAAGCAAAATACAACATCATTTTCATGTCACTAATAAGCCCACAGGTCACACTCCTCATTTCCAGCACTGGTTTCTCGATCTTGCTCCCAACCCTGTCTCAGCTCCTAAACACTTACTTCTGTGCAAGCTACGTGGCTCAACTGCTTCTGCTCCTTTTGCTCTGTCCCCAGGGCCTCTAACCTGCACACGCTGCCTGCTTGGCCACTTGCAGCTCGACTCAAGAGCCATGCCATGAGCTGGCTGCTGGGGGGCATTCGGACACTCTGAGAATGCCAGTTGCATTTGCAAACCTCACTGTCAGCTCACATATTTATTTTTCCTACAGTGGCTTTCACAGGGCTCAACACAGCCCTTCTCAGGGTACAGCCACAGGTTCTTCCCACTTTCAGAGAAGTGTTTCATTACAGATGACTTAAAGTCCACGTTCTGTTCAGTTTGTTTTGCCAATCCTCAGTGTGCTATGTTGGTAATACAGCAATAAGCAGAACTAAACAAACTTTTGTTGCACCTCTACCGTCAGACTTCTGGAGCCTCGGTCATTTTGGTTTGGCTATCAACAAAGCACAGTATCAACTATCAACAATAGCCAGTCTAATTACAGGATTTAAGGCTTTAATATAACATTGTTTTAAATACACACATTAAGGACCTAATTTTTCAAGGGACATGAAGTAGAAATAAATTACAAATGCCACTTTGTGTATCACCAGGCACAGAGGGACAGACACACAGTGGAGGTCAGAGCACAAGGCATTGCTCACCAACTAGAAACAACTGCCTGAGTCTTTGCACAGGTGAATCTAGTGGTGCTCCTACTTTGCTGAAGTAAAACTGTGTGTTACACTGATATGATCCCTCCATTGTGCAAGAAAATTATCTAGGATTTCCTGGAGAACAGGGGAACCTGTAAAAACCAGCTGCTGTGTTGGAAGAACAGCAGCTCCTGGAGAATCATACATCACTGTACTCCACTATCTGCTCTTTCCTGGGATCCTCTAAAGCAGTTTCTCCCCATTCAAACAGCCACAGCTCCACAATACCATTTTTGAGGAATGCAAAGTCTGATGGATGATTTAAAAAGGAAGACTGCTTAAAATAACAAAGCCAAACAGAAAGCTGACCTCAGACTGTAGAAGATGAGAAACTCTGTGTGTATGTGTGTGTATGGAAGTCAGAGATATATTCCCTGTTTCACTGAGCATCCAGCCTAAACCCAGATAAACATTGATAAAGATGCAGAACATCACATTCAGTATGGCTTATGTCTGCCTGATAAAGGGAAGAAATAAAGTGAGATTCCTTGAATAGCTAGATTTTAAGGAGGGACTGCTAAAGGTTCATCATCATCTGGCAGGAGAAAGCAAGGAAGTTTTTATAGCAAAAGAGACCAAAAAAAGAATAAAATGTTAAGAAAAGGACAATAAAGGCAGATGAAAGGAAAATCATGAGTAGAATAGAAAAACAGGAAGAGTGAATTATTAGAAACAGGCAAAAAGATAAAAAGAAGGTATTTAGAAAAACTGAAGTCTAAAGTTAAAAAACTAAGAAAGTATCAGACATTAGCAGTACGTGATACATCTTCATGATATTTGTGGGCTGTATTTACTACAACATTTTAAAAGAAAACCGAAACCTGTTAGCAATATATTTAGAAATTATTACTTAAAGTAGAAGTAGTTTCTTTCTAGCCTTCTTTCATTTGCATGCAGAGAGCACAAATGAACATGAACCGAGTATTCCGGGACAGGAAGGGACCCACTGCAAATGTTACACACACTTCATGGCACTAGTTTGAAAATGCACATTAATTCTCTCAAACTAAACAAAAAAACTCCCTGAGGCAGAAGAAACTGCATTTTTAATCTGCACAAAAGACACTCTTTTGTCCTTCCAGGGAGGCTTTGTTTCTTTCCATGCAAGTTTCCATCTATGCTTTAAGTTGGTCTATGAAAATGATGCTTAAATCTGATCCACAGACACATGACAGCTTTTCAGGTTGTGTATACTTACTTCCCATGGCACCTGAATTTTAGCAGTCCTTTGGACAGGATTCACACAACTTCACAGAATAAAGAAGCCTATTTGTAAGCCTTGTCTGATCCTGAGAGAGTTGCAAAAATTCCCTCCGGGAACAACCGTGGCTTACTGCATTGCCCTGGTTTCAGTGGCTACAGCTTCCTAACTCCTTGAAGCACAACCAGAAATATCCAAGGCATCCCTAACACAAAGAAAAAGGAATGGTTCCTGCCACGAAAAATCTACAATCTCAGAGAAAACAGAAGCTAGCAGCAAAAAAAGTGATAAAATCACAGCGCAATTTCATTCAGTGCCTGAAAAATCTTATTTATCTGTTTGCAAAATGAAAAGATGCCTCATTTGCTTTATCTTGTTCACTGGTTCCTTTGTGAACCCTTTTGCTAAAACACTTGTACTCAAATAAAAAAAAGCAAGTGTTGCCACAGATTCTGAAAGAGGAGACCGCTGTGAAAGCAACTGCAGCACAAACATCACATTTCGAGCAAGTTGGAGAGGCTGCCTGAGTATTCCCTGCTATAGGCTTACAACAGACAGTTTTGCCTTAAAAACAACACTTCCATTGTAGAAGGGAAGATTCCTGTATGCTCTGGCACAAGTACTGGATGAACCCACATAGGCAGAATGCACTGATATTTAATAATACCCAGCCAGGGGAAAGCCATGGCTCACAGGCAGAGTGCTGGAGATCAGGGATTGCACCGACATCCCATGCCATGGCTGCTGCTTGGGAAACAGCACAAACAAGCTCCAATCCCAGAGAAAGGAAGCCCCAAGAACAAGCATTAAGAACATTTGTTAATCAAAGGATTAAACATATAGGAAGGTCTTCATTTCTTTGAATTTCACATATTATTTCCAATTAGTAAAATATGTACCAGGCTCTCCACAGATGATGCAAATGCCTTACCCTGGCTCAGGGCAGCTGCTGCTCTGAGAAACAAACCAACATAAGCTGACCATTTCAATCCCCTTAAAACTCTTAATATTGGACCAAATAAAGCACAGTAGAACTTACTATACAGTTTTACAAGCCACGCCAGACATCTTTGTGCACTTAAAAACTATAATTTAATTAACTTTACCTGTAAGCTTGGAGAGGAGAAGGGTGCATGGTGGGGGGGGGGGGGGGAAGAAAATAAAATACAAATTCCTTTTCTCCTAAACTCTGAAAATAGTTCAGGATCCAAATCCCTATACAAGAAGTAATAAAAATAGTTTGGTTTCTGGTAGCAATAACAAAAATGAGGGCAAGATTAATTCTTACACTTTTATGACAAACAATCTAAAGCAGATGTTCGACAATAAAAGTGAGATGTCAAAGTAGTTAAAAAGTGCTTTTCAAACCCAAACACAACAAGACAACTTACAGATTTATGTGGTTATATAAAACTCTAAATCATCTCAGTCGGCTTCCACCCTTCACCCTTCTCTAGTCTATGAAGCTTCACCATTACCAAAAATGTTATATTCAAGTCTAAACCACCACAGATTGGTGTCCCCTGAACAAAAGCACATGCAAGTGAGCTTTGCTGATCAGAGATCAGTTTCTGAATCTGGGGCCTTATGAACAGCAATACATTTCCATGGTTTGAATATCCAGGATCTCTGGAATAAAGTCCCCATCTTTCAGTGACAGAGCACACTTTAAAGGTATCTAAAAAAAGTTCAGGCTGTATTTGCATTTCCGCTAGAAAACTGCAGTTTTGAGACAGAGATCAAACTTCACATTCTAAGGTCAGAATCAACATAAGCATTCCTCAGAATCAGACTTCAAATGGATATTTGAAGTTATCCACACTTTCTTGTTTGCAAGTTCAAAGAATTGCTGATCATAAAGCAAATTTTAAGATATTAAATCTTTCAAGTACATATTTCACCAAAGACAATGTGTGTGTGCAGGAGAATTAAGTCCTTCCACATGTAACACGGCAAAAGGCTGTGGAAGGTAACCCTGAGCACCCCCTTTTCCAATGAAACTGCCCTTTATTGTGAACAGTGTTAACTTAAAACACCGTTCACTTAGATGTGCTTTCCAAAAGGCCTCAAGCAGGACGCTACTGATTTAAATAAAGAAAACTAGGCAAGTTTTTGCACTCGAGCTTCCCACACAACGAGGACTTGCCAAGCTCTTTCAGCCTAATCAGTGCTAGAATCACCCCCGTATATAAAGAGACTGACTCAGCGCGCACAAACACTTCCAGACTCACCAGCAAGAGCTGATTTTTTGGCTGAGCACAGCAAACTGCCTCCTAAGCCGGCCAGCCCCAGTGTCCATCTACCTGGAAGCCAATCCATCCAGCCACACTGGGCTACTGTGCATCTGCATCGCCGCTCCACTTCGTTACATGAAACACAAACCCGTCGCTGCAGCCATGGCAGTAACTGATACCGTATCACTCAAGTCAATGGGAGCAAATCAGAAACTCTACACTACATATGAATAATAATGGGTTTTTGTGTTTCCTTTCCCAAGTGCTGACAGTTTGGAAGGTTGTTTTCCCCACCACCACCATGCCTGGACTATAACCACATTAATTTCAGCGTGCCAAGGCAAGCTGTTCAAGAAGCTTTCACGGCACATTTGGCTTAATAAGCCAGGGTGGGGTTTTGGGGGTTTGTTTTCCATTGTCCAAGATTTGATGAGAAAAAGAAAATGAAGTTTAAGATGTATAACTCTGTGGAAAATTATATTTTCAGCAAAAGATGGCAAGCTTTAAAAAGAGCTTTAACAAACAAATTTAAATCACCCTTTAAATCACCAGCAGCCTAAATAACCTGGCCCTAGCACTGGACATAAACTTTTATCAATTGGTAGCTGACTGAGAAAACCATGTTTTCTCCTTCAGTTTCACATTAATCTCAGGGCACAGCTACAACATGACACTTCATCAACTTTTTTCTCCCCCATCTCCTGTTCACAGCCGTTGCTGTGTTGGCTGAAACATTTATTGTCAGGACAGAGATCGCTGACCAAGAGACCTACAAGGAACAACAGCCTGCCAGAGCCTAAAGCAGCTCACCTTACGAAATCACCTAACCCCCAGCTCAGCTACTCCAGCAGCTGCACTGATCCATTCCAGGGCCTTAGCACAAGCAGGGACATACAGTGACTGTTTGCTATCTAGTCAAGGAAATTCAGACTTTGTTTAACCTTTTCTACCTCAGATTTAGACCAATACTAAGAGACAACCCTCAAGTGCTACAAAGAGCATTCTGTAATTCATACAATAGTTGAGTCACAGCAAACCAGCAGCCTGGCCAGGATAATGCTTCACTGGATGTACCTACTGCATTTGCTTCTGTAAAGGGCTACAGTTTGCTTTTAATTATTCATAATGTTCTGCAATGCACTTGGATGTGTATTCTGTACATACACACAGCAGTTTGAATAAAATAAACACACCTCAGTAATTAGCTGATTGCAGTGCTCAAATAGTGCAGTTTTTAATGAGATGCTCTTTGTGTGCACAGAGGTTTCTGCTCTGTGTGTACACACAGATACACCCAGACGCAAATAATCCAGGACATGAGCTAAACAGTTTCAAACAGAGACTATCATAGAATGTTTGCACAACCCTGTAATGCCCCAATCATGTGCACATTTGCAGATGGGAATTATTTAGAGGCATGTCAAGCTAAAAAAATTTATTTGCCATCAGAAAATTTCATCGTACGCTTACCTGGGGCTTAGACCCAGATTCAGCTTAGAAAAAACCCTATCTCTGAGCACACAAAAAGCCCCACAAAGTCAAAGGAGCAGTTGCATTCCAATTCCTTCACCTGGATGGTGGCCTGCAAGTCCAGTGCAACGAAGCCAAGCAAGCCTAAACCTGATGGCGTAAACTGAGCCCATCCGCTGCGCTGCAATTACCTATGGCAATAAACACCACGCTCTAGGAAGCAGAGGCTTGCACAAACAGGCCTCCAGAGGAACAAGCAGCACCCTCACAACTGCAGGCTCCGCTCCTTGTCCTTGCATGGGCTGTTCCAGCAGCTCAGAAGTGGAGCAGGCTGTACCCAGGGGTTGGACACCAACTGGTGACATTGCTGGGTGCACAGATCCACCAGGAAAGATGGATGTGCCACGGGGACTGAACTGCAACGAGGACCAAGTCACAGAGCTGAGAGTTAAGCCAAGAGGAATACATGCTTGCTTCATTTCAAAGCACATGCTTAAGGGTTTTCTGGGTTAAAGCCAGGGTGATCCATATCTTATGAGATCAAGCACCTCCGCCAGGTTTAGATCAAAAATTTATGTGACTATTGCAGTGATACCATTAGCCCACAAGGGCAGACTTTAGCTCAATACTCAGGGTATGTGCAGCCAGATGAATTTTACCAGGCTAATCCACATGCATGAGCCATTTCCAAAGAAAAACCTACCAGTGAGTTTTCTTACCAATTTAAATGGATGTTTGACCATCCCTCTCTAAGTGAAGGTGGACATCAGGAGACTAATATAGTATTACATTAACATAGATTTTAAGAAGTGTATCTGGCTTCCAAGTAGTATCTCGAGAGTAGCTATTTATTATATAAATCATCTTAATTTCATTATCTGGACCCCAATCCCATGGCTCAAAAGAGTTGAGAGAACAGTCTCACTTGGGACTATAATGGGGTGCATTACTCATACCAAATAGATCAAACCTCTTTAGAAAGCTAACTTACAGAGAAAGTCTCCAGATTTCTCTAATCATGTATTTAAAACTTTAAAAGGAAGAGAGTAAGCAATTACAAACCATGCAGACACACATACTTTGAAATCTGTATAATTTTAAAAAGTGGACCAGAATTCTAAGAAACAGCTTACTGCAATACCTATTGAATTGTCCATATTCACTTCAGTGTCTTTTTGATTAATTCTTATCTTGGCATTTAACGTTTGTCTTCCTAGTTAAAGAAATTACAAAATGCAATGCAGACAAACCGCAATCCCTGTAAACTGGTGTTCAGGGGCATCATTTTATTCATGGTGTGCACCTCATCTTATCAAATCAACACAAGAAAATTTGCTTTCTTTCCAAATGCACATCAGATTTCTTTTCATCTGTGCGTTTACCAAACTGCATAAACAGAGAACCGGTGGTTTGATGCAATCAGCACAGTTCCATTTAAAGCACAGCACATCACAGCACCCTTAAGTCTTTTTGGAAATACCTCTGCTGCTCAGCAGCACCAGCTTTCCACCAGTTGCTGCTCCACATGCTATTGCCAATCAGCTGCATTTGCTGTAGCGCATTCCAAAGTTTACTAATTAATCTCTGCACTAAACCCCACTGATGGCTGGTTGCCATTTGAAATGATCATCATCTTTTATTTAAAGACATAGTGACCGTAAGCCCAAACTCAGACCTTATTTGTAAAAAACAGGTCTGCCAAATTTCAGGTAATTAAATCCAGTATCATTGTGGGTTTTTTTTAAACTGGACAGAGGCAATTATTAACGGTTTGAGGGTGTTTATATTAGACACACTCAGTTATTTCAATGTTAATTGTCAGGAAATGGGCACACTCTTGCTTTCTGAGCTCAGAGCCACATTCAGCAGAGGGTATGAGATGCAAACTACTGGAAAAGAGATCGTTTATTTCTTGCAAAACAGCCTCCATGCTTTGAATCGTGTGTTTTAAGGATTCCAGCTTATTGCTACATTTCAGATGAGGTTTTAAACAGTGATTTCAAGCAGTCTAACCTCTCACACCATTGTTCCAGGCTGCTCCCATTCAGCAGTGCATGCTGGCTCCGTGACCTTCACAATGACCTCTACAAAAGCAGTTGTGCATTTTACTGTGGTGTAAATCCTCACAGACAAGTCGAACCTGTTCTTTTTGGCATCCAGCCCTTTAGATGAATACGCTGAGGAGATTTATTATGAAAGGGGAATGAAGGGGCATTATTGCACAACATTCATCCCTCACACACAGCTAAGTTCCATCTCTTACAACTTCTGAAGACTTTTAAACAAACAGATCATCTTAATTACACAAATCCTTCTTGCTTCTCACCAATTTTCTGTAATTAAAACTTGCTGTTGTTTGCAAAAAGGTAGATATGCCCAGAAAAAAGGCATTTGTGTGAAGGTGTTTTACATTATTATTAATAAGTAATATTCATACTTCCTGTTACTATACACAAGGGATTAGTGTTTCCTAGCACACCATTCACTTACAACACTGAAGTATTATTCCACATGGTAGCAACACACATTGCCCTAAAAGGGTCCATTAATTATTTTTTTAATGCCATGAAGTTGCTGCAGGATATTAGACTGTCTCCATAAGAAATACACTCCTATGGTAAAATGATGAATGATGAGGTTTGCAGGTTTTTAATTAGACTTCAGAGCAGTAAGAATTTACAAAGTTATTCTCCATAAGGCCTTAGCTTAACACTTTGTGTGACCTTATGCAAATAATTAAAAAAATATTCAAGATTCCATTAATCAGAAACTATAAAAGCATAAAAGAATAGTGAAAGGGAGAGATTTTATAAATTCAATGAGTCTGCCAAAGTGCTCAGAGTAACCCTGTCATTCACATCATTCCCATTCCTTCAGATTTCCCAACTGATCCTTCAGCAAAACGTGCCCTGCTAGGGAAGGTGGGGAAACCAAAAAAAAAACACCCAACCTAAGTTGCATTGATATTCCAATCCAAAAATCATGTTCAAACTAGCTGTAGTCACTTGGTATTAATCGAAACTGAAGCACTTACTAACAACATTCCCTGATCTAAATCTCTGAGTTCCTCTCAAAAGCTCCCTCCCCCAGCGTCAGCTGTCATGGACAATAATGCACACACACATACCTCCCACTGCAAAAAGAAAGGCTTGCTGTGTGTGTCTCTCCCAGTCCCCCAGAGGCCATGGCAGGTAGGGGTTCTCTCTCCCCTTCCTAAAAGTCTCAGCTGGCCATTTCTCAGCTTCACTGCTCCTTCCCTGCCAGCAAAATCAAAGACAGCAGAATGCACAATAGCAAAAACTTCCCTGTGTAAAAGATAAAAGATAACACACTCTTCTCCCACCTTTCCCAGGTCCAGACTGCACTTTCACAGCTTCAGAACTGCAGGCAGAGGTTTCTCCAAACAGAATATGCAGCAGTGGTTTTTACTGTCTAAATTCACTTCTCCCCTGTGTGTCCAACTCTGCCACCTCCAGCACAGCCCACTCCTTCATTTCTGAGCCTGACACTACTAGTGTGGAGCAGAGGTGGACTGAAGAGAACAAAAGGTAAACCAGCATGGTCATAGAGTGCTGTATTTAACAACCAAGATAAAGTATCCACAGTTCTAAAGGAGATTTCTTCCTACAGTAGAAATTTCATATTTTGAAAAGCTGCAGTTGCTATGTATTTTGCCTCTTCATAAATAAACCAAATAAAAACTAAAATGCAGCTACATTTATACTTTGGTCTTTGTGACAAGCAAAATAGCCCTGATTCTACCAATACTTTATTCAGGATTCTTAAAATAAAAAAAAATACAAAGATTTTTCAATTAGATGACAGAGAGACAATGCCAAAGCTCTACCTGGCACCTACTGCTCAAACTAGCTACAATTTAAAAGCAACCAACAGCTAAATGTGTACAATACTCTTCAAGAATTTTTTTATTACTTTAATAGTGACAAATCTGTTTGATTTTGTATTTCAAATCCACTTAATTAACCAGGCACAAAACAGGTTAAAAATTAGTACAAAGCAAATGCTGCACACACTACCAATGAAACTGAACTGACACAACATTAAGCTTTAATATAAATTGCACCTTAAGAATTGGGATGGGGGGTTTTACCCCATATTCCAAACAGATTTTAGAAGTGCCTGATATGAGACATATTCTTGGCCTAACCCTGTCTAGGCTTCAGATTCTGTCTAAACAGGAATTCAATGTGGCATCATCCCACCAAGTGGCAGATTGAGATACACAAGTGAAACTGAAAGGGTGAAGTGAAAGAATGAATGAAGTTCCCACTGCAATCCCCTCTATGTCCTCCCATTAGCTCTCAAGCTAAGCCCTCTTTCTCTCCCCCATAACAAAGGAAAATCCTAATCATGTTTTCTTGTAAACAACCTCGAAGGGGAATGCTTGGTATGCAGGCAAGGCCAAGATAGAGCCACCCCTTTGGAAAGGCAGAAAATTCTTCAAATATTTACTAATCAATTATTCAAACTTTGCTTGTCTGAACCCAAAGGGCTATCACAGGGAAGCATTACAAACTGGGACATGTGGCTTTTTTTCTTTATGGCAGCCATGTAGCACAGGTACCAAACACAGGCAGCCCCAGCCCTGGTGCCACAGAGTGCCTAAGGATGGTGAGGATCAGGTGCCTCAATGCACCCCTTGGATCTGTCAGCACATCCCCACAGCCCACGAGCTCCTGGTTACTGCAGCACTGCCTCTGACTGACTGTGGAGGATCACATTTCTGTGATCTCTCTCTCTATGCCTTGGAGAAGGGAGTGATGCTCTATTTATTCATGCCTCTTGTTCAAGAAATGAAACAGGACAATGGGCTTCAGGCCTAAATATATATACGCTGCTTTCCTCCTGTGCACAGCCCTCACTTTTAATTTGTTCCCCCCTGCAAACGACTTACCTTTCCAAAGTCCTCCAATTCCACATGCACCACCTTTCAATGTACCATCTGTGTCCTGCAGGATCTACCTCACCGGCCCAGAATAATACAAGAATCATTATTCTTACACAAAACCACCATTTCATTTTCTACTAATCATGGCAAATGTTGCAAGTTCCAGTCTCCTGGCCCCCATCCAGCTAATTTAGATAGATGGTTCCACATGTGCTCTCTGTCCTTCCATTTCCTGCCCATACCACTGCACACATTTGTCTGAGTGAGTCAAAGCAGGTTTCTCTGTAGTCACAATATTCTTTAGTACTTTATATTTTAAAAAAGAAACCTGTATAAAACACAGCCTGTTACCATGCTATTATTGACTTTGCAAGAGGCAGAGGATTTTACTGCTTTGCCACACATTCTGCTGAACTGTAACGTGTCACAAACTACACCCCACCCTCACATTTCCCCCAAATACACAAGTTACCTGTGTAGCAACTATGTTCAGGCAAAGCAAAACAATAAACTAAACTAGTCAATTCTTCACTTCAATCCCATTATCCGTGTTTTTCACCCTTAAAATAAAAACCTCAACAAACCCAAAATATTAAGAGGAATAAAGATAATAAGCCAAAATTTTAGACCAAGGCACTTCTTCATGAAGATAATTTGTGTTTCCTTTCTAGTCAATGCTGTTAATATTCCTTTCCAGAGACACCTTGACTGACAATCACGACATGTATATAGGGACATTCCCCTTTTGATGTCCACCAGCAATTGTCTCACACAATATTCCCTTCTCCCAGCCTCTGCACCTGAACAAACATTTTTAAGGAAAACTACTTTTGAAGTCTCCTTACAAAACATTGTCTCTTTGATCCAAATATCTCTTTCTGCAAGCAGCCTAGTACGATACAGATGCACCTTAGATAGTAATAATGACTATTGAAAGCTAGGGCCCCCAAGAGCTCCTTTGAAATACACCTTAATTTTTAAAGGAATTTCTGATTTACAAATGTACTCTTTGAAAAAGCAAAATTTGACTTCTCTGAGACCCTGTAGGAAACATTAATTTATTTGCTGTGTGCACTTATGCAGGAATTAAGGTGCAGAAAGGTGGTACATGCACAAACATGCAGAACAGCCTCAACCAACACACTGATGATTTTTTATTTGTAGGAAATTAATATATTAGTAATTAATATGTTACTAAAGCTGGCATACCTTGGACAAAACAGAAGATGCTGCAAGAAAGAAGTCCTGCCTGTTCACCCTGGCCTACAGCCAGAACCCTGGTGAACAAGTCTGTCCATTGGTGTCACATTTGAAACCTCCCAAGTGCACAACCACCACTCCAGCTGCCCTCAGAGAAGGGGCTTCTTACACAGGAACTGATGGTGATGGATGAGTACCAGAATCCCCAGGTCCCCAAATCCTTCTGTCCCAGAGATCCCCTCTAATTCCCAATCTCATGCAGAAAGCACTCAGTCTTTCTCCCTAGAAACTCCCATCCCACTCACTCCCACCTTTCTGCCAACCCTGCCCAAAATCTTCCCCCTCATGTCCCCCCATGCTCTCTCCAAAGCACCTCACATCCAAGTCCCCACATCCTCCTCCTCCTCCATCTGCCTCCTCTGCTGCCCTGTGCTTCCCCATCCCCATCAGCCCTGATCCCATGCTCCACCACAGCACCACTGCTGCTGCTGCCAGCACTTGCTACTGATTTCCCTGCCTTGTTTCTTCAGCCTCCCACTATGGCCATCTCTCATCCTCCTCTTGGCTCTCCTTGCATGCCCAGCTCTGGCAAGAATTTCACAAAAGCCAGATGTAGGCTGGGCTTATCCCAGATTTGTCTGAAGGTGGCCCTGAGAACAGGGAAGAAAGAAAATATAGGCATATGGGAGATCTTTTAACCAAGCTGCGAGATCGATATATTCTACATCAACAAGCAGATCCTAGTTCATTGAAAAATGTAATAAAACCAGGAGCAAAACCAGGCTGTGAGGTAAGTCTGCACACACATGCCTTAATAGGCAAGTCTCTCAAAGCAAGACAAACAGACACAGCCCAACTGGGTGCTGACTCAGAGGAATCTGCAAAGCCATCATCCCAGCACTGCCATTCCAGGTCACCAGAGCTCCTCCAGGTACTCAACAGAGAAGATGAAGGAATGACACAGAACTGCTTTGATCAGCAGCAACAGAAGAAAGGATTAGAAGAAAATGTGATGCTCTCTCATAGGAGGCAGACAACTGCTAGGAAAAAAAGGGATCATGGCAGAAAGGTCACACATACTTCTATGCACATATACAAATGTACTGTAACTTCCCTAAATGGCTTCAAATACTTCATTGATCTTACTACAGTTTTTAAGTGTTCTTGCTGCTCTCTTCAAAAGAATTTTCCTCTCTAAAAAGTCCTCTTCTCAGCTGATGAATGTCATTTCACATCCAGTCTGTAAGAGTGGAGACAGTCTACCAACCATTTGCAGAAGAAATCAATGTGTTTTAATGTTAAATGACAATCAAGGCGCCTGAACTATCTTTTTAAGGTCTAAATTCTACAATATTTAGCTCTGTGAAGTCCTCTTTACATAGTCATCTTCAAGGACATAAGAAGTGCCTACAAATCAGGCAGAGAACAACTTACTTTTGGCACCTACCTCGATAGAAAATGAACTTATATCAGGTCAAGGAAACACAGTTACTGAATTTCCCCTAAAATGTAAAAGCAAGGGCAGTAAGTGCTACCAGAGGCTGCCAGGCAGACTGCAGAGCCCCCATCTCCAGAGGTCTTTAAGAACAGGTTAGACAGGTAGCTGCCATGAAGTACCCCTTGCTCTGCCTCACTGCAGGGGGAAGCACCCCATGACCTCTCAAGACCCCCAGCCAGCACCATGATTATACAATTTCACAAGTACTCACTGCAATTTTGGCACCAAAGCTTCTCATTTTATCAATCTGTCTTCCCTGACTTAAAATTCCATCCTCAGAGAGGAACTTTGTCTGGTCCCATTTTTTGTTATCATCTCTACCAAGATATAATGAGACTGCTTATACTTCCAATTTTGGACAAGCTTTTTCTGTTTCACTCCAGAATTACTTTCTCATATGTTTACTTTTAAACGGTGCATCAAATAGCACTATTTAACAACTTTTTTGCATTAAAAGTGTGGTTCAATAACTTTGCACTGTTCATTTAGCACGAGCTCTAATATTCAACATTTATGATGTTTGCAACTCTTGGCCAAAGCATAGCATCAAAAGAGCATGTATGCACTGAATTGTATCTTGTTAAAAAGAACAGCAGCACTGAAAAAAGTTATATTGGAACAATCTATAAATGTGTTTACATTATATGAATGATTTGCTGTTCCTTCACAAGGCATGTAGGAAGTCAGCACTTCTCAAATGTGTAAAGTATTTCCATGTGCTTAAGGCACGATCTTTCCAAAACAAACAATGATTGAGAAATTTTTTATTATTCTTTATTTCCCTGCCAGCTGTTTTTTTGGACTCTCCTCTCAGCCACCTTCTTTCTTTCAGTCAGATCTCTCCTTATTGCTCACAGTAACACCTACTCAAGCAGTGGTATATTCAGAGCTGTAAGACTCAGGAACAGGAGGATTTCAGGCTGATTTAAATGGCATTTTCCTCAGATCACTCTACAACGTGTCTTTGTGCTATCTTAGCTAGTGGCAGGTCTGGCTGCTGCTTGGGATGGAATTTGGGCATCCTGCATTAGAGCCTGAAGCCCATTCCTGCTGCTCTGTCCCAGTGCCTGCTCCTACACAGGCAAGGAAGCAGATGACAACCTGGCTGAACTCTTCCAGCAGCCTTCTCCCTACAAGCCTTTTCATGGGACCAAAACATGCTGCATGTCACAGAGATGTACCTCTGAAAACTGATGGTGAAGAGTCAGGCATGCAAGTGAGCTCTTGGGCAACTCCAAAAATCAAACAGGACACAAAAACAATCACAAAACAAAACAAGCCCTCCTCAAACAAACAAAACAAAAAAACATAAGCAACCAAAAAAAAAATTTAAAAAATCCCCAAATCCTAAGAACATCTCCATTCCAAAAAGTGACAGCTAAAGCACAGATCTGCTCCACTGCTGGCTACAGACACTTTAACTAACAAGCACACTGGCCATGCCATTCACTCCTGTACAATTAACACCATTGGCACTATTTCATTTACTAAATTCCAGTCATTACAGCTGTGCAAACTTATGGGCCCAATTCGTATTTATACTAATATGTGTACATAAGCATGTGTTGCTTTAGCCATGTAAAGGAGCCTTAAAGCAAATGAACAAATATTATTTAAACAGAGCAGTATCAGAGAGAACCCAACCATAAAACAGAACCAAGTTAAAGCCATTCTGATTATGTCTGTCCACCAAACAGCTTCATTTCAACTACAGCATATTTCCTAAGGCATTCCAATCAAAAATCCTGCAGAGAGGTATGGGGAAATGTAGCATTGCATTTTCAAAATCCAGTCTCCTTTTCCAAGGCCATCACTGTAAATGAGGGGAGGGGAAATGACAAATACTGTCATTTACTTTGCCTTTTTCGCTCCAGAAACATTTCTTACCAACATAAGGAACAAAATTCATTAAGTCAACATCATGTGCTGAATGTTTATGCACTTTGATATAACAGTAATTACTCAGTAAGGCCAGAACCCAATTAACATTTTAGACTTCAGTCCTTGGGCTGGACTGCACAGGAAGTGTTCTGATGATAGATCACTTAAATAAAGTTTATCTGGCACACACTTCAAAACCAGAGTTCAGAAACTTAAAGCACAGTTCGGCATGTATGTGCTTGACTCTTAACAAAACATCTTTATTTAAACAGAGGGCTAGAGATTTAGCATGACAAATGTATTTACTACTGCTAGTCATTCTCCATCATGCTACTCGGAAGTTGCAGTCACATTGTATTTATAAACCTATGAGATTTAAGGAAGCAGTAAGTCGATCACAGGACTCTGGATCACTTTTTAAATCCAGCATTTCAGCTCTATGAGTTATATCACCCAGCATATTTGGTGTTCCTCAGATTATGTATTTAATTCTGTATCCGTGTATTGTCAGAGATGGTGGAGATTCAGCAGCAACAATTTCTTTTTCCTTTCTTCTCTTCAGAAATAGTATCCTTCTTAGCAAATCAATGCTCATTGTTAAAAACAAGACACTGTTATTGATGACAAAAATTCAATGCTAAAGCAATATGCAATATACACTCTGACTAGGAATCAGGAAATGGTGCTTAGCAACTGCAGAATCCCAATTATCCCTGGGCTACATCCTGTGACTCTCCTCTCCAGGAAAGCTGCTTGGCAGGAATGCTGGTTCCCTGAGCACTTTCATCCAAAGACCTGCTGGAAAGTTCTGTGACTCCCCATGACTGGGGATTTGGGTTTTCTCTGGAAAGGGACTCTGCTCCATGGCACTGACAGCAAGCCCAGCATGCCTGAGCAGGGACACAGACACCACACAGGCACAGAGACATAGAATGCTCAGGGCACTGGAAGTTTTAGCTCTACCTGCACATTCTCTAAACTAATGCATCTATTCCAAAAGGATCTACATGCCTAAGCACACTAGTTACTCTTGAAAATATGTGGTGTGATTTTGCTGTGATTCTAAACTAGCAAGAGCTGCACAGAGGGAAATATTCCACCCAGCTGTAAAAGACAAATGTGTGTGGTATGAGCCAAATGAAGATTAAAAACAAAATACCAATTAAACTCAAACTGGCATTCATCTCAAAGAAATCAATTCCATCTGAAGAGTTTCAGTCTGAAGATAGACCAGCTGAGCTAACAGTGGAGGAAGCCTTGATTGATTTATCTTTTAACTTCAGGCAAAAACGAAAAGCACTCAAAAAAAAATTTAAAAAATAAAAAAAAATAAAAACCACCACAACCCTCCCCACACACACACACTAAAACACACTGCACCAAAACCAACAAACCAACCAACCAAACCAGAGCAGTAACAATTGGCAAAGTAAAGCCCCCTCAGGAGCTGCAGAATAGTTGTAGCCTAAACCCCAGTGTGACATGCACCTCACTTACCTCACAGTACCTGGCGTATGTCTGAGCAACTTTGAAGGAGCACAATTGATTAAAAAGGTATTTTGACAGACTTTTTTGAGTTTGGAACAGGATTTTGGATAATTGCTCCATGAGCTATAAAAGAAACAGACTGAAAAACAGGAGCAGCCGCTGAGCAGTTGTTTGCACAGGAAGCAATATTGCAGGAAAAGGCAATAATAAAGAACAGTTAATTTGACCTGAGCTGATGAGGTCAATGTTTCAAAAAAAATAGCTCGACATAATGTAAAATAAGAACGTTATTTCCCACCAGAATAATACTGCAAGTGTAATGCTGAACAAAATCTCTCCCTAACACTTGCTATGTGCAGCTTAGTGGTAACACACATTCCTGAGGTGTCCTAGACATCCTGTGTCTGACACAAATCCATTTCTCTGAAATATTGGTTCTACAACTGCTCCCTCCTGCAAGCTCTGGCTGCTCCAGGCTGCACACTGCTATCCCCAGCATCCAGCTCCTAATAACCTGAATCTGCAAGAACTGGAATAAATCTGGGCAATATTCAGACCCGCAAAGTTAAATATAACACCACTGCTGTGATTTGGACAGGGAAGCAGTAGCTGAAGCAGATATTTCACTCTTAATTCGCTGCCATTCAGGGGTGCTGTTGACAGGAGATGGAGCCCAGCTCAGCGGAAGAGCCACAAGGTTAGGAATTTAGTAGGGCTGGATCCTATTCCTCCTTCCTGCTCTGCTGTCTAATCCTGGGTGAGAACATCCCCTCCGGGCATCTGGTTCCCCTCCCTCCCTGACACATCTATTTAAACTGCAAATTCACTGGGCTAGGGACCATCTTGGTAATGACAAAGCACGTACAGCACTCTGCACTAATAGTTCTATTAATAAATATTCCCACTGCTATTAAGTAATAAAACAGAAACGACTATAGGAATTGAAAGGTCAATGATGCATTAGTTATTTAGGTATTTGGGTATAAGATGTAAGAAGGCAAACTCCTCCCAAGCAGGAGCAGGCCAGGGGACACTTATGTTGTTTTCCTGAATTTTTGGGCATTCCAATTAGAGGTAATTAAGTTTTTAACTACATGAGATTACTCCAAGAATACCATCACTGCAGGCTAAGTGTCCTGGGAGGCTGCGGGAAGGAAGCAAAGAAACATTACAGAACTGGAAGGAACAGAAGAGGGACAGGCACACAGTCTGAAATGGCATGAGCTGAGACAGTCTAAGGCACCCAGATTTTCTATTAACATGGAAATAGTTGGGCCACAGACTCAAAGGTTCCATGTTCCCAGTTTGATGAATTAAAGAGGAATTAAATACATCCACACTTCTATGCATTTTTAACCACAATGGTGAGGTAAAGCACAGACCTAGAGAAGTCTTCTACAGTTCTGTAAACACCAGAGACATGAAAAGGAAACTAAATTCATGTAACACAATTAATTCCTGTTGTATTTGCAAACTGCCATTCGTCTGCAACACATGAGCATCTCTTTTACACCTTAAAATGAGCTTCACATTAAAGCTACCTCACAGCCAGAAATGGTCACTACATTCACTAAGAAACAGAAGAATGGTCCTCTTGCCAGACCTTATGTTTGTTTTGTACCCCTGACAAGCCCTAGAAATGCTGGAAACATCATTTATTTCTGACAAACATTGCTCTCTTTGACAGCTACTAAAGTCTGAAGTACCACAACTGACAGGAAATAGCATTTTTAGTACTGCTGCAACAATTAAGATTGCTACAGTTTCTTTTATAGCTTCACACTGATTTGAGATTCGATTTAATAAAACTGCTTTAAACATTCAGATGTGCCAACAGCGTATTTCTTAATATGATCAGCATCATAAGAAGAAAAGCCTGGCACTCACAGAGAGGAATCAACCTGATTGATTTGGACCACAAACTTTGTGCACAGAGGTAGAATTTACTGAAAAAGTTAAAAGAGCAGACTACAGAGAAAAAACTGCTTCCACTTGAAAGGAGAAAAAGAAAAAAAGGAATTTCACAAAAGCAAAAGTGAAGGAGACCCTGTCCCCATGAGCTAATTGTCTGTCTCATGCTATAGGGGATGCTCTTGCTTAGCTTACAGTGCAAGACATTCCCTCCTCCCCCTGCAAGCAGAGGAACTCACAGCACTAATATGACACCTTAAATGAGCCAACTTCCTTGAGCATTGCCCAGGAGACTAGAATGGACATGCTCCTAACTCAGACACCAAGAAACATGTCTGATTAGCAGTCAGGCAGAAGAACATCTCTGACCAAGGAAAAACACTCAGGTTCAAGCAGAAAAAAAAACCAAAAAAACCAGTGGATTGCCACAACTGGCATATTTTTATAGCCCTTGTGTAAACACCAGCTCTGGATTAGCCAGCATCTCAGCTAGCTCTGGCTTCCCTTCTTTTGAAACAAAATTAGAGGAAAACACCCATCAGCAAAGGTCAGTGGCCAAACTATTAGGAAAATATAAAAGCACAGGGGAAGGACACACATAGTGATTCATTAAATGTGCACTGCTAAACCTCTGACAGTGAGCACAAACCAGACTTTTCACAGAAATATACTGAATTTGCAGAGAACTGTTGAGCCAAACAGAGCATTAATTAGAGTTGTATTTTTAAAGAAATTCTCAGTACTCCCCTGGAGCTGCTCCCACCAACAGGAGCAGTGTGAACCCCATGGTTTGCAGAGGAACAAAGCCAAAGCAACTACAAAGAGCACAACAAAATCTCCACCCACTTCACGTGTACACCTACGCACAATGATTGCACTGAGCATCTCAGGTTCTTAGAAAAACACTCAGCCTGGAAAACAAGCATGTCCTAAGGTGAGTGCCAGGTGGGAATTCACCTTACAGTCACTAGAACACACCTTCATGGATCATGTGCAGTGAGCAGAACTGCTTTTCACAAAGCTAACTCTGCTCCAAGCCCAGCAATCTGCATTTGACTACAGTAACTTTCCAAGATGCACCCCAATCCTAACCTGAAAACATCGAGAATCTGAGATTTCATTGCATTCCAGAGCCAATTTTAACAGTGAGGCCAATTAACCAGCAGAACAAAGTGTGAACTTTAGGTCTCACTCGTTCCTTCAGTTCCCATTTAGATGACATTTGTTTAACTAAGGTTACTGGTTCTTGCTCCATCTACTGCTGCACTGCTCAGGTTTGGCATGTTCTGTGCTAAGGAGGTACTTACTGTAAATTGAGTCATATCTTAACCTTCTCCTAAAGCAGAGACAGAATGCAGCACACAAAACAAATCTTTCTGCCTTTGAATGAACTTTTGTGGCTCCTCTTTGTGTTCTCCCTGATTTCTGCACTCAAAATGCAGTCACCAGAACTCTCCATTCCACAACACTTCCCAATATTGCATTCAGAAAGAGAAGTCCTTTCCTATTTCTTGCTGGACTTTTCACATACCCAAAGCCCCCACACATGCTGTGGCTGAGGGTCAAACTGGTTTACTTGCTTAGCTGAACTTCCAAATCCTCTTCCCAGAGCCTGTTATTTACTGTTCTATTTCTCATTTTGCATTTAGCCATATTAAAAGACATTTCATTCAAATGAGGCCAGCTTGTCAAAGCAACCCTGTAAACTGCCAATTTGCACGTCATCCACAGAAATCCAACATCTGCTTCCAAGCACTGAGCTGCCTCCTAGCAGAACACCCACAGAAACATTCCCAGGCTGTGGAACCAACTTCTTTAAAAATTTCAAGTTAGCCAGTTCATTCATTCATTCATTGTGCAGAATATCAATATTGTTATTATTGTATAATATAATTTCTATATATATTTTTAGAATAATGTCATATAATAACTAAATTAAACACCCTGTAAAGAAAATAAGGACACATTCACCTTTCTAAAGAAACCCTGTAATTTTACTGGTGTAAATTTTTTGATGCAATCCATTTTCCATAAATAGTAGTCACCGATTTCAAATGCTCCTATCCTTAACTTTATTGTTAAAGAACATTTAATAGAATGTTTAATAGAATGTACTTAATAGAAATAAGTACAGTTAAATTGTTATTTTTCATTTTAGGACTAAGATCAGTCAGGGTGAGGTATTTTTTGTTTCCTGGGATTGAACAAATTAAATTATTTATCTATTCACATTTTCTGAACAATGATAAATTAACAATTAGTTTTCTGGCATATCCTTTGTTATTCCAAGCATTAAGATTTAAATGTCATGCTGCTGGAAATCTCTTCATCCAAGTCTTTCACCATTCCTGGATGAAGTTTACTTAGGGCTGCAGATCTCAAATGTCCACTACCACATACTGCATTTAATACTCATTTTTAAATGAACTAGAAAATACTTCCACTGTCCTCATCATGTAACATAAGCTTATCTTCTTCCTTTTCCCAGAAGAAAGGCCCCAGCTTTAAGAAATCCTGACAATATATTTTAACAGCAAGAAAAACTACAGGCATTCAGACAGAGTATTTTTTAAGCAGAACAACAGGAATTTTCTGTCCACTGGCTTTTCTACACAGACAGAAAATATCTAACAAAGCATATCAACCTCCCCCAGACTATGAGATTTTAAAAGAAATAGGAAGATCAATTTACACCAGAGGGAAACAAGAAAACAATCTGCACAGTTTTGCAAAAACTGACACTGTTTTTGGAAAAATAAGCTGCAAATGCTTCTACACTGCGAACACTTTGACAGATAATGAACAGCACAAATATTCATGGCAAAAATAAATTGATTGCTGATGGAAAATTAGTTTGATGCACAGGTTTTTGCTTTGCTGATTTCTAGGTTTGTTGAAGACAGTAGAGAGTGTTGGTTATTTTCAAGATAGTTTACCACTATCAATTTGAAAACATGAAGTCTAAAAGAAGTGCAGAGATTTAAAACAACAGAAAGCAGAAAACCAGTAAGGTGCAGAAAAGACCAGTAACTCATGCTGGCACCCCCAGCTCTACATTTATGTACACAGGCTGATGAGTACTTGTCCCATGTCATGACACAGAACAGGAATGCTGAGAGATCTTTAGCTGCCAGCCTGACAGTGACACATTTGCAAAAATACCTGTTGCTTCCTAGAACCAAATAACAATGAAAACAGCACCCTAAACCTTGGCATATTTTCTAGATTGTCAGTCTCATACTCACAGATCACTCCAGTGCTTAAAGTAAATCTGATGAAAGTGCAGCCGATTCTTGAACTTCCAAAATTTCAACTTCCAGAATTGGTACACAAATGAGAAAAACAATTCAAGGACACCACAACTTCACAGGGAGAGAGATATAGCTTGTTTTTTTGACAACTATAATGAAAATGTTCCACGTATTTGTGATGTCCCTTCTGGGTGGGACATCACAATATTCCAACCAGCAGAATGATGAAATTCTTCAATTAATTCCTAATTACTTATTTAATTGGAAGAGAACACTATTTCATGTAACAAGCAACTCAGGTTTAAATTACCTCTGAATTTCATCTGAGGAAATCCTTGGTATTCTGAAAGGCATTTAAAAAAACAAACAAGCAAATCTTACCATTTTGATGCCAGTGGAAAACGTGACTGGTTTGACAGGTTTGGGTTTTTCCAGTTGCATTTCTAGCTGAGTAGATCTGTCCTTATGCTGAGCTAAGAGCAGAGAGGCAGGAAGATCAGAGCTCTCCTGTAAACATAGGAGGAAAAAATTTGAGTCCTAAACCAAAACAAATATTAATTAACACTGCATATTCTTCAAAACTGCAAGCTGTGACTGCAAGGCCATCACTAGGAGAACAGCAGAATGCCAAGTATCCTCTATCTCAGAAACAGTTTACACAAAACAATCATTTTCAGTAATAAGAAAAAGCTGCAGCAACCCCATAAATCAGAATAACCTGCAAACAACCATTTTTATAGAATCCACATTAAAGACAATATAACAGGCTCCTTATTCCAACTGGCCAATGCAACTGGATTTATGAAAATTTTAAAAAAATTAGAACTTAATCAGAGAAGGAATAATACTGAGTAGTATAACTTGGATCAGATGTTTATCTAAGACACATTCTTTCTACCAATGAACTCAGACCAGTTTGAAATTGTTTCCCATTAGATTTCACCTGAGGCCGTTTGGAAATGATCCTTGCTCTGCTCTGCACAATGGCACTATTGTAAGTGCAACCAACAGCATATTTATTTTCTCCTTCAGCAACTTATTTTTAGGGAAGCCAGCCAATTTTAAAAAGAATTATATATATACATATATGTGTATATATATGTATATAAAAAGTAGTAAAATGAACAGTTAAGCAAATGAATTACTTAAACTCTCAGGACAGAATGATTATTAACATACATATATGTAAGTGTATTCCTGAGAAAGTCAGGAAATTATTGGCCAAGTGATTTTCTAAGAGACTAATGCGACTATCTACATACACACGGAAATCCTTGAGAATTCCTGGCCAGAATTACCATGAAGTTGAGAGCAGGGAAGAAGTTCAGACAGATTCTTCCTGAACTGCTCTAGCACAGTATTTTATTCCTAAGGCCCTCACACATCACATATAATTCTGTTTCAAAGAACCAAGCAAATACTGAACTATGAACCATATTTGTTACTCACAAAACCAAACAGATTTTATTAACAGTAATGTGATTTTTTAATTATTCAGTTCATGGTAAGAAATTGGATGTTTTTAATGCCACGAGAGGCCTTGCTGCTTTCATGGTACCTAGAGAAATCTTCTGAAGTGATCATGAAGTCACAGTGTACACTGACTTATCACATCACTCTCCAGTCCTTTTTCCTCTCTATTTTTTGTTACACTCCCTTTGTCTTATTGCTAGAATGCAAGTTAAAAGCAGAAGAATCTCACATGACAAACCTGGTCCAGAATCACAAATATAACAACTATAGCACAGGTTCCTACTTGCATTTCTGTGATTAACAGAAGGAGGAAGGAAGGAAAGATGCTAGAAAATTAAATTGTACTAAAAGACATCTAATTTCTGTACAAGTGGGAGAAAAATTGGACCACAAATGCACTAGTTTAGAGTCTGCTTCTTTTAAGTGCTGTACATCTCTAACCACCATGTAGCAGCAGCATGTGCTGCCAGCTGTCAGCAGAGGTTAAGGATGTTGAATTCTTTCAATCACCAGATTTAACATGTTGGGGGAGAAGGGAAGAGCAAAAAACGTTCTCTTGTTCATTTTGTCCTCTCATATTCCTTAAATGCTCGCTGCAATTCTAATACAGTGACTCAAGGAAGCCAATTTTTAACCAACTTCTCAAGAGTTCTCACAATGACCAATAACCAGATTACACAACTGTGGGAAACCCACACTGTGCCAGCAAGGCACCACATCCTGATTATTTGTCCTTCTGAGTATGCACAGAGCCCTTCTGTTAACTATTAACACACGTGGAAGTTCCAGCCCTGTGTTTGTCCACACCAGCAATTTTCTGTATGGGAAAACAAGCTGTCTACACTATGAACAAAGCTGGTTATACGCAACAATTTCTGAAAGGTTTGTCTCAAAACCCTTGAGGTTCTGGTAAAAGTGTGGATATGAGGTCTGTAATGCCTTTGCTTGACTCCAAGCTATGCCACAGTTCAGGGAAAACCTGATCCTCTGCCATGTGCTGCAATCCCATTTTGCCCATGCCTGGGGAAAAGGGGCTGTTGAAGAGGAGAGTGCAAATCCCTTAACACACAAGACATCTAAGAGATCATCTTAGAATCCTCTGTATACATGTGAGAGAGTTTGTACAGCACATAAAGGCAGTGTTTTAATATTTTACTCAGCCCACATTATCCAAGAATATCCAAGGTTTAAAAAAAACAAAACAAAAACAAACACCACAAAATAAAACACTCATAACTCTTGCAGTGATACATAACCATGGCAGGGGTTTGGAACTGGATGGTCTTCAAGGACCCTTCCAACCCAAGCATTTCTATGATTCTGTGAGATTTGCAGCTTCTTAAGATTTCAGCACCAAATTAATTTATTGAAAAAGAAAATACTGGACATCTCTACTTGGCTTTACCATTGGTATCTCTGTAGCCAAAAATTAGTCCTTTTTGGTTTAGCACAGAACCAGCAACCACAGATATAAGATTATTTCTTTAAAGTTAATTCTTTATGCTGCTGCTGCTGCTTATGCTTAGCTTTTGCTGCATTTCTCAATTAAGTTTTACTTATGATCAGTTTCATTTTCAGATTTGCAGCACAGCATTAGAGGGATTTCAGAGACCATAGGAAATGTTTATTTTTTTTAACAACTGCTGGTTTTCCAGAGACTTTGTAAGTCATTACACAAACACTTCAGTGCTGGTTTTATAAACCTTAATAATATTACAAAACAAGTTTTGGCTCAAATTTAAGTTGACACTGCCCCTTCAGAAACAGAGACACAACTTGAAACTGTCCAGTTCCCTCCCTCAGCCTTTAAAAATCACCTTTGTGTTGTTTTCAGAATATTAAGATATGTTTTAACAGCAATACATATGCAATCACAGTTAAAACTACCTATTTTAGTAATGTTTTAAGGGTTATTTATAACTATTCTTTCTGCAAGCCATCTGGTGAAGGTTTCCAGCAAAATCAAATGCTGTGTTTAAAAAAAAAAAAAAAAAAAGGAAAAAACCCAACCAAATACACATCACTGCTGGTCTCTAGTCAGTTAGGAGTGTGTTTTGGAACAGGGTTTCAAAAATTAGAAACTCAAAATCCATATTCTAAGAAATTAAGTCCAAATTCATAGTCAAGTTTTTATTAATTGAGCCACTATTCCTAATTTTGTGGACTGTAAACACATTTACCTTTAAAGCGAAAATAGACTGCTGGATGTGAAGATACAGGCTTGGAGGTTTTTAAAGAACCTTTCTGCTCATCTCTGCTTTTGTCTACAAAAGGAAAACCAGTTCCAGGTTGCCAGGAATCCTGGCTTGGAGAAAGGCATCTCTTTGGGAAGCCCTGAAACTCCTAAATTACACTTAGATCCTCTCTTTATGTCAGTGCCTTCTTCACTGCCTCCAAGAGGAACTCTACTTTTTCAGGAAAAGTAGAAAAGCCATCTGTACCTTGAATAAGAACGGAGAGTACAAAGCAGGAATTAACACTGTATTACTGTGAGATGCACTGATATAAGAGAGAAAATATGATTTAGATATGACAAGCAGTTTTAAACCACACTGACACAGATGAGCACATGTATGTATGCATACATATTCCTTTTTTCTGATTTCTTTCAAGGTTACACACAGACTGTCCTCATGGGTGTTAGAGCCTGTCAATGTGTGTGCATGCACGTTTGTACACACACACTTGTACTGAAAAAATTGGGACGTGACTCTTGTTTAAGTAATACATATTTTCTCCATGCCCACACATTACTGCATTTCAGATGCAGCATCAGTAGTAAATTAGCCAAGATTACCATGATTTCCAGGAATAGTCTGAGTTTTCCTCTGTTTGTCTATACAAGCTTCATTCACTTCAAAAGGAGAAAGTTGTACAGGAGAAGTTGCATTAAGAGAACATGACACACTCAAGGCAAGAAAACTTTTCTTTTTAATAGTTCTTGAATATAAAAGGACCACCTATCATTTAGGTGATCCTCTGACTGAGAAAGGGTTGACCAATGCTTGGATAACTCATGTTATCCTGTCCTCTCCAACATCTCCATTGCAGAGCTGGCTGAGTCAAAAAGTACCTCCTGATGACCATTTTGCTTCCAACACCTGACTGTCAACCAGTACTCAGACCTACTTAACAAGCCAACAGTGATAGAATACAATTAAGCCTACAAATCCCAGAATCACTCTTCATCCAGCCCTTAGCTGACCAAAACCAGAGTGGTTTGCAACACTGAAATGAATAAGAGGTGAGAGAATGGAAACAAAACATGTGAAATAAGGAAACAGAGACAGAAGTGTTAATTCCACACAGCAGTGATAGAGATGAATGTCAATGCACTGCTACTGAGCATTCAAAGCCTCTGGTTTTGTTACTCACCAGATCATCCAGGAGTGCCTGTTTATTCTTCCTTTTTATCATCTGTTGTAGCTGTTCTTCCTTCTGTATGAACAGTCTCCTCTGCTCGCTTTCCTGCCGCTCTACCTCCAGAGCCTCCTCCAGCTCTTCCTGCTCCCGTGTCTGAAAGGGAAATCAGAAATCAGCTCACAGCAACCCCACAGCTCCCCTGCCCACCAAGGGACCCAGGGCAGGCCATGCAAGGGGAAAGCAGACACATTCTACCTTTTAAAGTAGAATTTTAAGGTGATTATGGATGATATTCTATCTCCTTATTGCCTGGTGTAAAGTTAGCATTTTTAACTTGCTGCTCACTGCAGTCTGGATCTAACTCCTTAAATGGTAGAGAATTGGTTTTCCCACACTTTCACTCTAAAGTGAGCCTTTCTTGGCTCCCATACATCCTACAACTCAATGATGTAATTAGGGTGAATAAAAACATAATCCCACAATACTGTTCCTGATCATCCCACTCATCTCTGCAAAGCACATTGTTTGCTTAGTCAGTGGTGTAGAAGAAAAATGAGACATTACAAATATGTGAATATTAATAGAGAAGCCTCTAAGGTAAAGCATTTAAGCATGAATTAATATTCTCAGAAAATACACATTTTTTCCTATAATCTGGATAGTAGTCACGTGGCATGAGATGAAAAAGAGATTACTAGTACAAAATAACTAGCTTTTACTATAGATCTGTTTCTTGATGAGTCTTTTTTTAACCTGTAAACTATTTAGTAACCTGTATTTGAAATTCACAGTGAAAGAAAAAAACAAAAAGAGGGCTCAGAGACAGGGGAAAATAAGAGGAATAAACAATTTTATAAAGAAGAGGGATCAAAAGAATGTCAGACTGGTTGCAAGACGATACAAGGAAAAACGTACAGGAAACATTTTCCAAATCTTCCCCATCAAAAATACTAGAGCAAAGGGAGATGCAGTAAAAATGGAGAGATAATTAAAATTTTATAAACTTAAATGGATGATTTATTGATGAAAGCAGTTTCAGCGAAACATCATAGGAGAAGACACTGATCTCTTCTCTGTGGTGACCAGAGACAGAACCCAAGGGAATGGCCTGATGTTGTGTCAGGGGAGGTTTAGGTTGGATATTAGAAAAAGATTCTTCACCCAGAGGGTGGCTGGGCACTGAACAAGCTCCCCAGGGCAGAGGTCACAGCACCAAGCCTGGCAGAGCTGAAGGAGTGTTTGGGCAAAGCTCTAAGGCACAGGGTGTGACTCTTGGGGATGGTGCAGTGCAGGGCCAGGAGCTGGACTCAATGATCCTGATGGGTTCCTCCCAGCACAGCATATTCTATGATTCTGTGAACATTGAGGCCAAGAGCATAGTAAAGTTTGTTCTAATCATAAAGTTATATCATAAAGCACAGCTACCTGATACAAGCCAGCACATGTAAAAAATATCCCTTTAACAGACAGGTCAAGCCAGTGGGTCCCAGGGAAGCTCAGTTACTCCTGACAGATCACATCCCCTGCCACCAAATCAACAGAAGTTGCTTCCATTTTGTGACTGATGCAGCAACATTGGTAAAAAGCTGTCACCAACCAGCAACCACCTGCAACTGGGTTCTCTTTGCATTTAGTGAAAGGGAAAAAAGCAAACAAGAAATCACCTAAACTGTGAACTGAAGTTTTGTCTGAGAATTAAGGGATTTAGTTAGTTTGGTCAACAGGACAGAAGAGCTCAGCGTCTTTGAGACATTCCAAGGCTCTTCCACATTTATCTCTAAAGACTGCCTGGAATTTGCAGTGAAACAGAAGAAAACTTGTAGGGAAGTGCTGACAGACCTAGTCTGAAGAAACAGCCCAGAAAAATTACAGTCAGAAGTAAGTAAACTGACATACGAACCTAAACCAGAGCAGATTACAGGAGAATGGAAGGATTATCATGTCAGATCAAATTCTTTCTGAAAGGAAGACCAAACAGAACAGTGAAATAGAAGAGAGATGAGTTCAATAGGCAGTAAGGATTGTGTCCAGCCTAAAGATAATCTAAACACAGTCCTAATATGTTAAGGAAAAGATGATGACAGTGAAGCCTGGAATAAACTCAAGCCTACAAGTGAAGAAGTAAGTAGAAAGTAAAATAATGTTTCACCACCACATTCAGGAAAGGATAATCAAGAAAACATGCAGATTCACATCACAGAAGTCAGACAAAACTATTTCAAAACTGCACAAAGCAGCAAGTGAAATTAAACATCAAGTGATCAAGTAGGAAGCAACAAGTTACCCTATGACTGGAGAATGGCAAATATTTAAGGGAGAAACACTGGAAAAGCTGTAGTCCACTCAGAGTGCAAGGCTTTATAAATAAATAGAGTATAAAAATATCTATATATAAAAATCAACTTATAATTACCAGATCTTCACATTTTTTCTAAACCTAAACCTTTCATTTAAACTTTCTCTCTCTGCACGGTCCTGCATCAAATGTACAGGTCTGATAGATGGGTTAAGTACAAGAGTAGCAAAGTCATTAGGAACTGGCTACAGAAATTAAAAATATGACTTGTATTGACTGGAAAGCAAGCAGTTATTCAAATGCTGAGGTGACTTACTCGGTAACTTCATATTTTGATTTGTAGAAATGACAGGCTCATGAGGACAGAAGCAGCAGAATTAAGATCAAAACAACCTGTAAGACCAGACCTGGGCACATTAATTTCTGAGTTAGAAACCAAAGAGGAGAAAACACAATGCCCTGCTTGACAACTACTGACTGTGAACCTCCCCTATGACAGTCCTACAAGAGAAGAACAGTCTTAGGATCAAAGTATTTCCAGCAGAGATGGGAAAAGAGAGTTCCTTTACCAGAGGCATTAAGACCTCCACATTCAATTCTGGCCCCTTCTGCTTGCCAAACACAAATTCAAACTGGAGCAGGCAAAGAGTAACAAAAACAAGAGGGACAGAAAATAGTTATATTCCTCAGAAGTAACCTATTACAGTGGACAGAAAAATTTAAGTCAAGAATGTAGGGACAATGGCTATAAGAAGTTCAGGCAAGAAAGTAGGACACCTTTTACCACACATGGAATACATTCCAAAACTTGCTAAGAAGAGCTAGAGAGGGAAAGCAACCCTTCAGCTTTTAGGAGAGGGGTAAATTTATGGACAAGATCATGCAGTTTTTGTAATGTGTAAAGTCTATTATTCTGTTTCAATTGTTGAAAAAGAAATTATGAAAGTTTCAAATATTAAAAAGAAAAGAGAAATGTCTCCAGCTCTCCAGTGAGTCTGGATTCACACAGACTTGCCCAGCCTCCAGCACAGCAGGACTGTAGAGCACTGCAAACAGAAGTCCTGGGGGCTTGAGTGGGTAGAGGGTATTACAGAGCTGCTTGACAGGATCACACAGCCCCTGCACAGGCTGTCAGAGTCACTTCCTTGAAGGGAAGGTGGGCTGCAGGCAGAGCAGAGTGTTCTCACTGTGACCCCAGAGGTTGCAAGTACATTGTAAAATAAGACATGCAGCCAAAGCTTTGGCAGGTCTCTTCAAGCTCTGAAGCAGAGGATATTGCACAGTGTCAGAGACAGGATAACAGATCAGAGATGGACCCCTAGGGAAATTTCCTTGCCTTTAAAAGGAAGAGGTTCAAACAAACATTTTTCAGATTCCAATCTCCTCCTGTGAAATCCTAGAGCTAAAGAAATCACTCGGAGTTTTGCCACAGACTTCAGGGGAGTGAGGATTTCACCCCTACTGATTTGAAAGCAAGTCCTCAGTGCAACTGATTACAAACATAAAACCTTGTTATGTCACACTCTGGGCAGACATTTTCCTTCAAGAACTGATAACAATGTGTATTTTTATGCTGAAAAAATATTTAACAGATTAAACTTTTCCTACAGGAATAAATGCATGCAAGTTTATTTTTAAAGAACAAAATTATATGTGAGCCATAATTTAACGAATGGATCTTCAAAGAACTGTGTGTTTTGCATACACATCATATATACAATATCCCTGATGTTACTGTTATCAGCTCTTGAACGAAAGTTTTAATGTTTGTTTCAACATCTTTCATTTTGAATTTTGCATAAACCAGACCTGTGCTTTCCCTCAATTTTACAGCTCTCTCCTGGGAGCTTCATAATGTCTGAGTCTGGATTCCTTTTTTCCTTCAGATGAGAAAGGAACGATTGTCCTGCTGTAGGAATGAACTTCATCTCTCCTGGATATTGTCCAACGACACTGCCAGCACGCATGCCGTGGTGATGTATTAGACACAGACTCCACTGCCTGCCCCTCTCTTCAAGCCCTTCCCAACATAAAGCATAACTACATTCCAAATATAAACCTAAATTTTTAAATACAAAGAGAAATCTGCATAGTGCTTTGAGCTCCTATTTGGTTTAGGACATTACAGAAAGTACTCCACAAATCCTTTAATTCTTTAACAAATGAACAAAAATTGTAGGGGAGAGAAGTTAACCAACCAGTTTTAACTTATTCTTCTGAATGACTTCTTTGTTATCCTTTTGATACAGCTCCATTTTCTTTTTGGTGTTCTCCAAGTCCACATTGTTGGTCAAGTTAAATACTGCATAAATATTATAAAGAGGGAAAGCAAAAGTATTAGGTCAGCATGCACGACTATGACAAAGAAACACTATTCTTATGCTCTCTGTCCCTTCTAGCCAGATGTAAACATTGCAGTAACAGAAGTTATTTAAACATGCTCAATAAAGACAGAGACAATCTGCTAAGTCACTGCACTTCAACAAAAGCCAGCAGAGTTTCTGTAGGTTTACACATCTGTAGGACATTAAAATTTGAATCTTGAATCCCATTTTGTGACACTGGTAATGATACACTGGTAAAGAATAATGATCATACTATTCACAGAACATTTTCAAGTAGCAGTTACAGCTAAGGACACAGTGATTCCTGTAAAATTAAATTAGACCAAACACATAGAAATTAAGAAAAGGTTAGAAATTAGGTCATTCAATTTCACAGGGAATACCTAATGCACAAAGACTACAGTGACTGTTAGAATGCTCAGGTACACAAAAAAAAAATTCACATTTCTTGATAACTTAAAAGGCACCAACGTACAATTACCTTTATTATGAGGAATCTGCAGATGCTTCCTGATTAATAGGTCAGCTGACATTCTTTTGATGTCTCTCAATGGTGACAGACTATATCTCATGTAATTATGAGCAAGCAGGGTCGGCCAGCAACATCCACAGTTTAGCCCAACATTCCCAATTATCTACACATGGCACAGACGGTATCTCAAGAAATTGAACAGTTTCTATAATCAACAGCTTGAAAGATGTAGATGGTTTGGATGATTAGTAATTTGATACAATGCCTGAGCCCTTCACCTCTAGGTCACTGGTTCACTTGTGGGTCAAGTGAATTCCAACTGGAAGCCGTTATCACTGGGAAGTTGCTTGGTGATCCCCATGCAGAGTGGATGCTGGGCTCATGCCCATGGCCTTAAAGCTCCCGAGCAGTGCCAACATGCAGCACTCAAAGCCTCCAAGAGCTTTGGCACATGGCTTCAAGAGCAGCAGAGAAATTTGCGCTGCCATTGATAAATCCTTCACTAGGAACAACCACACAGTGATTGTGCTAAGTCAGACCCTGAGGAAGGGAAGGAGGTTCTTGTGAAAACACCACCATGGGACTTGGCAGATTTTGGTTCAGTTCTCTCTCCCCAGGCTTTTAGGCAACCAGGGCCAAACTAACCCTAGGCATAGTCATCACTGCCAAGTCATTTGTACCAGTGAGGCTGCTAGAGAGGAACAGAAGGAAGCAGCATGAAGTCTGCTGTTATTCATCAGGATAACACACATCTCAGTTTGGGGAAGATCATATCCCTTCTTTCATCCTCTCCACAGGTAACACGGCAGAAATGAGTATTTAGGAGAGTTCTAGGCAAACTAAACCATGGGTAGCCCAGACTGGCAAACCAGTTGAGTGCAGCAAAGGAAACATCAAGAAATCAAAGCCAGGAGCAAATGGAGATAAGGAGAAGAAACAGGAAAGCCCAAAATGGTAGAGCTGTGGGACACAGCTCAGCTCTGCAAGCCCAGCTCAGTAGAGCCAAGAGATGCATTCTTGCTCTTATGTCCCTCTCCCAAGGCACAGACCTCACCCTTTCCCCTGCTCTGATTCCAGAACTCCCCTGGATGCTTTGCAGGATCAACAGAAATCCTCCAGCAACCTGAACTGCCTCAACACAGGGGTCAAGCAAGTGCCAGAGAGGGTACCAGGGAAGTTATAAAAGGGTACAGATGGGAATAGAAATACTCTCTTTCCAGGAGCACCAAACCACCATATCATCTTACTCTTACCAAAATTCCATTTTCTCAAACTGCAACAAAAAAGGGCTCAGCAAGACACAGCTGAAGATCTTCCTAGCCTTAAGCAAAAAACCCAAAATGGTGTATTTATTTTCCCCCCCTTTCCAAATGATAAGCAATATCAATTCAGTTGCAATATCAATAAGAAATTGCAATTCAGTCTGGCTCCTGAATGAGCTGAACTCCTCTATCACCACCCCAGCACTGTCAGTTCAGAGGGAAGACCTAAGATGGAGAATTAGTTTGTGCTTTAAGAATTTCGGAATCAACACGAGTTGAATTTTTGAACTTTGCTTCTGCTCCTGGGCAGATCACTGCACCTCTGTACTGGAGGTCTCCCACTGGCAGGAACCAGGAGAAGGGGAATAAAGGTTCCTTTCTCCCATACACCACCTGCTGTATCTCCATATAGCTACAGGCAGCACTTCTCCCTGTGGTCTTGATCTCCTCTCAGGCAGAACCTCTGGGCACTGCCATAATCCAAACAAGCAATTCAAAGTTCAGCTCCTTGGTTTTTGGAAGCAAGTTACCTATTTCAAATGTTTTGGGGTTTTTTTCCTATTCAAAAGGCATAACATTTTCCTAGTTCATATTGCGACAAACATACAGTTTCTGTTCATAGCAACCTCTTCTTAGTAAAACGTATTACTTTAGTGTAAATTTTTAGCATTTTAATGGAGATCTGACCTCCAAATTTCCAGTTCCCCACTGATAAGAAGTTTTAATATTTGAGTATTAGGGCAGAGAAGAAGTGTCATGTGAAAATGCTGGCATACAACCAGCCCAGGGCTCTGCAATGACAGCAGCTGCATGGGAATGTCAGCACTTCCTACAACTTAAATCCACACAGCAGCTCTCTAAACTCTTCAATGACGACACAAGGAAGAAATAGCATATGAGCCATGCTGTGCTAGCAGGATGCCCAGATGCCACCTTCAGGTGCAGGAGGAGATGCCAAATTGCCTTTAGGCTCCTCAACATCGTGAATATTTCTCTAAAAATAAACCTAGCAATAAGCTGATGATCCCTCTTTTGCAACTATTGCTGCTTGAAACCTTCAGGGTTTGTTTTTTTACTGTTTTCTCAGTTATCTTTAATAGGTTCAACTAGTCACAATTTGGTCAGTAAAACAAAAAGTTTAAGATTTAAAACTCGTACTGGAGAAAGTAGGCACATTTTAAACATGTGCAGATGCCTGCTTTTATTAAGAACTACTAACAAAAGTGGGTGCATGTTGGTACTTCATAGAAAGTAACATTTCTATTTTAAAATCAATTTCTGCATCAATGTTTCAGAAATTTTCAGCAGCCACTTGCACAGTCACCCTAAAAGCCCAGTGCTCTGCTGACAGCAAGGTGAAAGTGTTTATCCCCCCTTGTTTTCCTGCTGTGGCTGGAACCAAACCACAGCTACAACCCTCTCAGCAGTCAGATCTGCTCACACCACACTGCCTCTGCTCTGCCCATCTTATTCTGCTTTGTCACTCAAGGATATTGTAGGACACCAGCAGTCAGATTCAAACTTCCAGCACCCTCAAAAGAAAGAGCAAATTGGTCACAGTGAATGTTGTTATATCAACAGTTATTGACTGGGAACACTATCCTGGTCCTAAGCATCTGCTCCTGAACACTAACTTCTCCACATTTCAAGAGTGGAAATACCTAAGAGCTACATTTTGTTGTACCAGTGGAAACAGTGTAAAAAAGTGTAAAATAGCAATATAGTGGAAAGTGTAACAGTGTAACCTGGAGCTCTTACATCAATATCAGCCTCAATTCCTGCCCTTTAGTACATGAAAACAGCATCTTCCCTCCTACAATAAACACCTACCAGCAGAACAAGCTGCTCTTTGACACTGCATGGTTACCAGTGGCCAACCAGCCAGCCAAAACATCTTTCAACATATTTTCTAATAAATTTTTCATGAGCTTCAAACGTCTTTTCATCAATATTTATAGAATACAAATTCTTGCCATTGTATCCTAACAATTACAGCTGACAAGTCTGTTTTCCAAGGGGCACTAGGGCACAAAAAATAATTAAGATATTATTTCCCTCTCTTGTCCCTCGTCCCCTCCACAAGTTACTTGGCATTTAAAAACCAACAATTATCAAACCAAAGAACTCAACTGCTAATACTCAGCATACTAACTTTTACATAGCTGGGACTATGCAGCATTGTTTTTATTTGGCCTGCTTTGAGTTTTGCCAGAAATTTATTTCAAATATAATTCTTAACTAAAAAAAAAAACAAAACCCAACAACACAACAAAGAAAATATAGAACTAGAAGAACTAGAAAGAGTTAAAAATCCCAACTCATATGCTACACCTACCCTGAAAAAATATTGGTGTAGATCTGAATATGAGTGGCAAAGCAGATGGCTGGTTTGAAAAGGTTTCAAAGAGAAGACAGACTTATTTTTGTCCATGTTGAAATATAGCATAAGCCGATATAAGAGGCCTGAAGCCCTTCAGGGAAAAGAAACAGAAGCTGTTTTGTATGCAACAATTATTTATCTACTTATCCATCTCACATTGGTTGGTTTATAAAATGACTTGCCTTGAGACATCTGTTATGTATAACAGGAAGACTATTGTGTTTTTGTGAAACATTTCATTCTATTTAGGTAAAACTTCCAACTTCTGAAATTCAGCCTTTACAGGGAGACTTTTGCTGCTTTTCAAAACAACAACATTCATTATACAATTCTACAACAACTGGAAAAATACTTTCCTAGTTATAAGAAAGAAAACGAGACAAAAAATTTTAATTAAATGGCACATGAATTTGTCCAGCAACATAGCAGTATGAATTAATATCACTGCACTGCAGGACTAAGCCCATCAATATCTCCCTGTTTTAGACTAAGATTAAAAATTATTAGTGTTAGTTTGTTATAAACAAAATTCCTCCCATTCTCCTACAAACAACTCCTTAATAACATCTTCATAAAACCCCAGACTGGGAATGGCAGAACGCTACAGAGGGAGACACAACCTCATCCTCAGTGTCCCTGGGATTTCCCAAGCTACTGTGGCACCTTCCCTGGGTGCTTTTGATGCCTGATCCTCTGATTTTAAAAGGGGTAGGAGTGGGGTGGGGGGAGAAAAGATGGAATAGAATTTAACAGGTCCCTTCCAACCAATGTTTCTACAATTACAACAAAATAATTATCAGGAACAAAAGAAACCCCACAGTTAAGCCAGAAAAGTCTAGTTAGGTGTTAATAATTGTTGCTGTTTATCCTCATAGGTCTTTTATTGAGTCAATAATTTTTCCAGAAAAATTGCATAGTAATGAATGATAGAAACCCCTCAGCCCCATCAGTCTAAGATCATTCTGGCTGGAACAGTATGAAATCTTGGTTCACATGAGATGACTGATAAAGCTGCCCTTTCCAGTGGGGTTATTCCTTTTGTCAAGACCAGCAACACCATCCTCAAGAACACACACACAGAGGGGAAAAAAACCAAACCGCAAAACAATAAGCAACACAACCCACAAGTGATCACAGATAGCAAAACCCTTTCTACCCAACAAGGATCACTTGCGAGATAAGTGTTCTGAGCAAGACAAGTCATGAGGCAGCCAGTACTGCATAAAGTCTTGGAGAAGTAGGGAGATACAGGAATACACAAACATCAGCAGCCTCCTTCCAAGTGGAATGCAGTGAATGTTTTTAAAAAGCAGCAATTACTGCTAATAATTGTACTGTGGTAGTGCCTGGGGGCTCACTCAGGTACCAGGAGAAGGTGCCAGGCACATGCTGGGAGGCAGGTCCTGCTCCAGAGAGCTTTCACACAGGGCTTAGAAAAATGGCTACAGAGATACCCTGGGGAAGAGGAAATACTTGGAGGAAGAAGAAAACTTTATGTTCTACAAATTTGCATTGTATCCAGAAACCGAAACTTGTAGCAACACTCGAAGGTTTAACTTTGTCCCTCTCACCTAGTGGGCACAGACCTGACTCCTTCAAATACATGTTGTCCACACCTTTCCAAAAGGCAGGTTTTAACCCTTTCACTTTGTTTTTATTCCTAGTGCTAACGACAACAAACTGTGTTTACAATGTTCTCAAATTGTCTGACTGATTTTTCTTCTGGGGAAAACTTGCTTTAAAATGTGGTTTTTATTTAAAGCCTTGTTTAACACATTTTAGCCCAAAGCATTATTCAGTGGCTACACTCTAAACCACTTCAAAAAATGTGTTTTTTATAATAGAAATCTTAAAAGGTGACTACCCTAATGTTTGTTTGACCTTCCCACACACACATGCTGCTGCTGCACCACCCAAATCTTCTATTTCAATAGAAAAGGTCTGTAGCTACAAAAGATATGAAGGGGGAAAATGTGTTTCAAGTGAGGTCATATATCACATCAGCAATTGCACTGCCTCATTCCACTGCAAATTTTGGAGCTGACCTACCTGGAATATTTGGAATATCTATCAGAATAGTGCCAGGGTCACATGAAATATACCTATACAGGATGTTTACATTTTGTCTCTGCTAAGCAGCTACTTCATTTAAACCCCCATAACTCCAGAAACAAAACCTTCCAGCAAAGAGGAAAAAAAAGGCAAAGCTGCACTTTGACCCTCTCACAGAAAAACTGAAAGTTTAGACCAGGGGGAGAGAGGGAAAGTCCAGTTCTCTGGCTCCCCACCTTCCCAACCTGGCAGCTTGAACAGCCACCACCAGCTACTGCCAACCTGCTGAAAGTTGGCCCCACAAGGCAAAACTGCCCTGAACATCCTCTTTTCCATCTTGCAGCCCAGTTTTTCATGTAATCAAGCAAGCAGGGAATCCAGAGATATACAGAAAAAACTCCTCTCAGCAGTAGAATGTGAAATTATCATACAGAGTCAAATACACTTTTAACACATTGTTCAGTCACACCATTCACATCATGCACTGGAAAAAGTCACAATGTCACACCAGACAACTGCCAGGTGGGGAATTCTGCCCAGGACCACAGCAGGGATGAGCTTGGGGAGAAATGTGCAAGGGGCTTTGTCACCAGGGAGAGAGAACAGGGCTTGAACTCTTGTCTCAAGTGGTGCTGTTGAATCTGACCTGTCCTCTGGGATCTGTCTGGAGTTAATAGATCATAAATGAACCCACTGACAGTGAAAATTAAGAGCCATCTGACTGCACCCCTTCTTTCCTCTCATCACCCTGGCTGCTACATGAAGGAACTGGGATGAAGTGGGACTTTCAATTCCTTCTAGTATTTTAGGTGTCCCCCTCAGGTAACTAACTTCAATTCCTCACAGCTCTATCAAGCTGCCTCATTTTACATTTGTGGGGCAAACACAATTATTGGCAAAGTCACTCTTTTTCATAAGGTTACCAAGACCAGCCAGATTTCTGCTGCTTCTAAACCAAGTTCCCAGTACAGGCTCTGGAACCATTTGAAATGTAACCACCTAGTCCCAAGAGCTGTAGAATCATAACATTCTGCAGAAATTCATGAGGTTCAGGCAATTTCAGGCAAAACTTCAACTCCCTTGTTACAGATGTTGAAAAGCCCTGTAACAGCAGTTCAGTGGGAAACTGTATTTAATGCTACATGAATAAAAGCAGTTTGGCTTCCCCTGAGCATACAGATTCTTCTAGGATCCTCTGGCCATTCTTTTCTATTCATTCCCTCCTTCCCCCATACCATTCAAAAAAAATATACAAACAGAGCTACACCCACACATCATCTCCTCCAGATATTTGGACCCATGTGAGTGTGACTGGTGTTTCCCAGCCACATGATTTGGCTTTCCAGCCTCAGCATTCTGATGCCAACAAAAACATGATACATTGCTCACAGCAGTAAGTGTATTGGATACATTTCTACAAAACACCACAGTGCAAAAATGAGCAAGGGCTCCTTTGAGAAACTGAAGGAAAAGTGGCATCTCCATGGCTTCCTTCAAATCACATTCACTGCCCCTCATGCTTGCTCTAAGTCACCTCTTCTTCCTCCAGATCAAAAAAAAAAGAAAAGCCTCAGAAGCTCATAAAAACCAAGAAACAAACCATTTAAGAGTCACTCCTTTGAACACATCCTTGTTTTTCTAAGCAAAACCCATCACTCCACCATAAATCACAAGTCACCCTAACTAAGAAGAAAATAAACTCTGTTGATAACATTGTCCCTTCCCCAAAGGGCAAAGTTCTGCTTCAGCTAATCCAAAGAGAAAGAAATCAACGTCTGTTCCTAAACCTTCTCCTTCTGCACAGCAACATAAAATGCTACCACAGTGGTATGTAAGGTCAGCAGCTTCAAAGCAGCTTCAACTACTGTACTTGCAGAAGCAAAAATGATGAAAGACACCATATGGCTTCTGTCATGGTAGATAAAGCTAATGGAGGCATATAATGAAAATTTCAATTTCTCCTCTCTTTGTTTAATCTTTGGCAGTGCAGCATTGACAATCTCCTGTAAGCCTTTCTTTTCCAGCTATAAAACACTGCTTCCTCTTTGGATTGTGGGTTTTTTTTTTTCCTCTGGCAGATAAACAACGTCTATTTAATGTTTATTTAACAATGTCCCACAGTTCAGCAAATATGATTAAAATACAGAAATAAATAATTAGATAAAAATCTGATACTATGATAAATCATATTAGAGAAACTCAACTTAGACATTCTCACAGACAGCTGAGTCAGAAAATAAAAGCCTATGGTCTCACAAGCACAGCACATCAAAAATGAAAGCATTAAGACTTACCAATTTCTTCTATTTCTTCCAAAAAATCATTATATTCATCTAGAGTGGGAAAGTCTTCCTCTCTTTTATTGTATCTTTAAGAGAAGAGAAAGAAGTGTTTATACAACACAGAAAGATTCAATTTCCATTCAACAAGGCTTTTGCTGCAAGCTGATTAAGCATTGATCTAGTTTTATCAACTATGAGCTTTGTGACTCCCAAACTGACTCCCTCTTTAACAGGAGGCAGAAGTGCCAGTTCCAAAGGAAAGGAGGCAGCCTGGAAGAAATCAGAGCTATCTTTGCCTATTGTTTGCCAATTCCTTTTCCAGGGTTACAGGTAAACATGAGCACAGAGGCCAAGATAGAGTAACTCCCAGACAGACTCGTAACAAAGGCAGAGACAACAGTAACACCCACAGAAGAAAAGCTTTTCTAGAAGTATTGGAAAAGGGAGTCTGGCTTTGTGCCAACAACAGAGAGCATATGTCAGCAGCAAACTGAAAATGCTACACAATTATCTCATTTTCTATCAATAGACCATTCCAGGACTCATATTCACCTCTTCAGAGCTGGAGAAAGTAAAAAGATGAAGGGACAACTGGCTTAGAACATGCACAGCCTTTGAAAGTCAAGACATGCAGACTTGCTTCCCAAAAAAATATAAAGCTGAGATTCTGCCTGATCTGTGGACTGTGACACCCAGGAATATAAAAATCTAATCCCAAGAACTCAGGCCCAATTCCAATTTGGGGGCACTTTTTCTGCCTCCTAAAAACTAATCTGGCAAACCCAAGTGGGTCAAACATTTTCCAATGTCTTCTAACTCAACTTTACTGCACGTTTTGTGAAGTTAGTTGACATATTCCAGTTTGACTTCTGTTAACTTTAGTAGACTTTAAAATCCAACATCAAAATTATTACTGCTTTCCACATCAGCATCTTGGTTTCAGTGGCACAGTTTCCCCACATCTCATCAACATCATATGATTCATTTACTATTGTACCAAATCTTAGATAAAGGCTACCAAGCTTATCATTTACCTGTACATTCATTTTTGCACATACAACCCTGTGTTTGTTACATTTATCAGATTTTCTTCTATTGAAACACCAAATGGCTTGCTTATTTTCTTTATAAAATGCTGTTTCTTGGCCACAAGGAGCGAGAGGCAATTTTAGACCTCATTTATCTTAATTCCAAGAACATTCAAATCTGCATGACAGGCTGGTAACACCAGGCTTGTAAGGAAGCATTTCCACTAACAATTGCTGTGCAAAGCAAAAAACAATGTGAACTCTCTTTTGCCCATTTTGATTTTGAAGGGAACTGGCCTTCAACTCTCAGAACTGGTCTCCAGGGATCAAAACAATCAAGGTCCTGTTTCTTGCTCTGCTGAGATGTTCACCCCCTCAATATCTAATCATCTCCATTTAGGAGTCAAGTCTTTGCCAAAGAAGGCCACAGAGAAACACCCAACATTTTCTAATGCTAAACAGGAATCCCTCAAGGCTAAATTGAGAATTCAGCTCTCAATTGTTGCACAAAATCAGATTCTCTGAAATCCCTCCATGATAAATGGAGTCAAGTTTTATGGTATGCCTCTTCAAAATAAAGAAAAATCTCCCCTGTACTAGTGAATAAGTCAATTTTTTTAAATTGTGATCCATGAAATACATCCACCTTCTGCTCTTTTAAATGATGACACTCACATTTTCAGCACTTTCTTCCGGATTTCCACTTCCTTGTCGACAGCAGGATCCTCAAAAAGCTGTACCCTGAAGTTACTCTTCCTCAGGGGGGTATCACACTCGTGGCAGTTCCCAGCCCCTCTCACAAACAGCAGCTCCACACAGCTCTCACATCTGTGGGACAAAGGAAGAGGTGCAAAGGCACACATGTTAAACAGGAACTGAAACACAGCACTGTCCCCCCTTTTTGCTGTCTGCACAGCACATCTCCCCTGGATTTCACTATTTCTGCAGCACCCACCAGTGGCAGGAGGCCAGGGCTCTCCACCCTGGCTGAACAGCAACAGCCTCAGCAGCACCAACACATTGATTCTCCCTGCCCAAACAACTCCAGCTCTTTGCTGGGACCAGAAGTTAATCCAAACAAAATGATGGGATCTGTATCAAGGGGAAGCTTGTTAATTGACACCATCAAACCCATTTCACCTGGACCAGACTGCAATATCCTTGTTTACTCCAAGTATCACCTCCCTGCACAAAAAAACCCTGTTTATTTTCTTGATGCTGCAGTGCAAGGAGAATTCAGTCCAAGCATGAATACAAATCTTGCCTGCAGAGTTCCAAGCACCTGCCAGTCCTGTCATGGAAGAACTGCCACAACAAACCTGAGCTAAACTCCAGCCCAGCAAAACTAAAAGAATCAAAATACAATTTCAGTCAGCAACCAGCTCTATGCAGCTCTCCTGTGCCTTCTGGTAATACTTTTCAAATTGCACATAAAGTAAACTTTACACTGAGGCTGCACAGAAATAAACCAAAAATACCTTTCTGTTTCCCAGATACTTGCTGACCAGTCAGCTGGCATTTAATAAAGGAAGAACATATAACAAGAAAGCTGATTTTAAAAAAAAGTACTTGGGCAATAATAATGTGCAAATTTCTAGCAGAGGACAACACCTGCTGCAGTCACTTCCTACTGCTGGGGAGGCAAAGGGGTGCCTATTTATAGCTTTGGTCTGTTGAAGCCAAAACAGTTGTACATTAAGGGCTAAGCTGCGTTTTACCTTCACAAACCCAGCAAAAAAGCTAAACAAGTTATGAGAAACAACACTGACATGGTTGGGAAAGATCTTAAACAAAACTTTTGCACTGCTGACCTACCCTCAACTGAACTGGTTCCAGTCCTTACAGAGGCAGAGCTGAGGAGAGCCAACCAGTTTTACCCAGCTTCTGTTTTCAAGATTAGAAAGTGCAAAACAAACACAATTGTATCTCACAATTAAAAAAAGAAAAAAAAAGGCAATTTGCTTTGTTGTTTTTAACACATGGAGAACTACAGCTTCAGCCTGCATCTTGTACAGCAGCTGCCAGTGTTAAAGAGCAAAACCTTGAATTTACTTGGGCATTTTCCTGCTCCAGAATTCCTTTAGTTAGAAAACAAGTGTATTTATAAACACAAATTATCTGGGAAGGGAAAGTTCAAACTTTATTAGCTAAACTAAGCCTGAAATTCAGAAGTTGTTGGAACATGGACTCAAGAAAACAATGAGAAATTAGTATAATGTACATAATGAAAGCAATTTAGGTCCCCACTACAGGAGAAGGAATAGTAAATGCAAGAGAGCAGGTAAGGCAGGGAAAGGGTTTTCTCCTTCCTCCCCCAACCTGTCCATGCATGCAGGAGTCTGACATAAGGACAGCTTCACTGTCTCCTTCATTTTGGCAGCTTGTGCTACTCATGTGTCTCTCTCCACCCAGAAGCCAAAGCATAGGAAAATCCCTGCCTCCTTTTTCCAAAGTTATAGAACAGGGAGTTGTAAAGCTACAGAACTCAGCAGGTGGATCCAAGCACAGGTGTTTGTATTGGGTTTTTTATCACTGTATTGCCTAAGGACCAACAGAACAGGGGCAGGATATTATTCACAGACAGTAGCACCTGAAACTACTTCACTCCCCCCTTCCTTAAATCAAAGACATTTCAAGTTTGCACAGGACTTGACTATGGAAAAAAATCCCTCCTTGGAAAAGCACTTCATACAAGTGCTTCAATGCCTTCCCAAACTGAAACCACTGTTTCTAAGGCTGCAAAATAGCTTTCCATACATAAAAAGATGAGTCAACACCTCACTATGGGAATCCCACATCAGGTGATCACATTCTCACTCACTCATGCACATCCACCCTTATATTTATTCGGAGATAATTCCTTCTGAATTCAAAGGGGGCTTTATGGAACAAGTCAAGGGCAGACCTGGATCCTGTCCACATCCTGCCTCCTCTCCTATCTCCGGACAGATTTAATAGACATAGTTAGATCCCAAGCTTCTTTCCAAGCAGATTTGTCATCCCTGCCCCCACAAACAGCAGCTACTCCCCCGCCAGTGGTGATGTTTGGTCACACATTTCCATCTGATTCTTGAGGAAGGAAAAAAGCCATTTCCCAAATCCCACTCAAAGGACTTCCTTTTGGTTCTGCTGCACACCACTAACGTCAGAGCATATGTCATCACCAGGAAGGCAGATTACTATAAAGGTGGATTTAATTAATTCTTTCATGATTTGAAATAAAGATTTCAAAATGTGACTTGAAAAAAAATTACCTTGCACTGAAAATTTAAAAATAGGTTTTCTTTTCATATGGATTATTGAGTTACTTAGTTATTATAGATACGTAGCAATTTCTGTGACTTCACCAAAGGTACATTCAATGGCACAGAGGGACACCCCAACACCACAGCTGGTATTGCAGAGCTCCTCATGGCACACAGATCACACCAATTCAGGAGATCCATTTCTTTCCAAGTCCACTGTCCCCACTGGCCTTACTGCAAAGACAGTTGACTGTGGAAGCAGGACATCATTCTGTACATCTTTCACTGGCCAACACATAATACATGGCTTTCCCCAAATGAGTAAAGCACCAAAACACCTGCTTACCTCACCTTCAAATCAGGGCCAAAACAGTTGGCCCTGTGTTTTCTTAAATTAGGAGCTTTTAATAGGTGATTTTTCATTGGCATGTGTATTATGTATGCAGATATGCTACATGTGTAAACTAATTATGACTAATGTTCATATCTAAAAATGACATCCATACATTTGTTCAATACTGAGTATGTCTGAATACAACAGCTTTACATATGAGATCTAAAGAAACCCGCAGGATGTGAAGTTGCTGATCCTCTTCACACTGAGGTTGCACAGCCTTTGCAATCTGTATTCTACTTCACACACTAAAACATTTCATTACCTTTTGGATTTGAGTTTGTATCTTGAGAACAGGTAATCAGGATGAAGATATCAATAGAAAATGTCCAAGGACTTACTTACACATGGACAGACAACAGGGACAACTAGCAGTAATGCCAACCAGGAACAATAAAGTCTCCTGGCCTTCAACACCAATAAACATTAGAATGCACATTTTGATTTAGTGGTTGAATCTCTGTTGTTCCTCTCTTTCATTTCCATGAAATATTAAACAAAGAGCCCAGTCTCTGAGCAGTCTAGAACACCACCACATTTTTGAGAAAAGCAAACAATAAAGCATCTCCATGGTTTGCCACCATCAATGCACAAACAGCCCTCATGTTCAAGGACTTCGGGATTGCACTAAAAATGCTTTTGGTACATTGGAGAAAACAAGCAGAGCTTCCTCCCGAGAAAACTGTTAAGATATTTATCAACTAAATTACACTTACTGGGAACTAAGTGTTTGTTTTGGACAGAGTGTCTTCAAAGGGTACAAGACTTGTGCCCAATCCTGCATTCCCCACACATGCACACATTCACTTCATGCAGGGATGATGGCAGATAAGGAATCAACCCTCTGGGACACCGAATGGATGAAAACAGCTCACAACATTAGCCCAGCTTGATGGTGCTGCTTACTTTTTTAGCTTGGCTGGCAAGGAAGCAAACAAAACAGATTAAAGCAACAGCTATTTTCACAAGCAGGAGCACAAGATATTCTCTCAAAATTTTAGATTCTGCTGAGCGTTACAAAAATTTGCAGGACTTCGGATATGCAGCCATTAATCATTTCAGGAGAAAAATCTTTATGGCTTTTGATGTTGACTAGGAATATTACAGAATGAGTTACTACCCTTCTTTACAAAGCCTATTTTTGGTAGATATACTCCTTAAACAGGATTAAATACTTAAAATTCCTAAGCCACTCTTTCTTCAGCTTTTATATTCAAGATGTTTCTGTTATTTAAAGTAACTCACAAAACAAGTGATCCTCTCTACTATGGAAAAAACAGTTTTGATTAAAAAGTCATAACACAGTCTTCAATACATAGCCAAGACCTGAACCACAAACAAGAGGAGTGGAAAGAATCAGCAAAAATGATGTGTTTTCACTTGTTCCTCAATTTTGATGTCAGAGGGAAATTTACTTACAGAAATGGAATGACTTGATTTATGGCAAAGGAATATTAAAAAACAACAGAAAACACACACATGAGAAAGCTTACAGAATGACATCTAGATTTTTAAATCAAGGATGCTTCTAGAAACATTCCTGGGCTTCTTGCTTAGCTTGGGTTAGACAATTTGATTTTCTCAAGCAGTGATTCTTGAACTGAGACAAGAACAGCCCGATTTGGAGGGAGCAGCTGTCAAACCTGTTTATTTCACAACCTTCAGCACATTTAACAAGTCACAGTGGTTTCTGCTACATAGCCAAGAGCTCATCAACTATTTGCAGTTGGCCACTGCAGCTTTATTTTCCAGGCTGATGGACTAATAGACACAGCCTAGAAGGCAGGTTCTTCCTGGAGTCTGCAGCAACCATGACCTCTGTGATCCAAAAGAGTCAAAAGAACCAAGCTAAAGCCATTTTTCCCCATGCTACAGGACAGGGACCAAAAGCAGAGGGAAGAGAAGCGTGACTCCCGTGACATCAAGTGCTTCTGAGAGCCTCAGAATAAAGGAGCTTAAGAGATCAGTAGGGAGTTAGGGATAAAAATCAGTCTTTTCCTTTTCACACCTCAGCTTCAGGAATCCGTAAATCCTTATTCAAGTACTCACAGTAGCTGCTGCCTATGTGTTTTGGGCCATCTCTTCCCTGACTGCCAAATACAAGAGGGAGCTGGGAGAAGGTGATACCAATTACTGTTTCTCTCATTCCTGCTCAGATTCTGTGAAGTTCTACCAATGTGGATTTTGCTGTTCTCACCTTGTTAAGGAGACTTCAGAATGCTCTCAAAACTTTATTTGGCCAAAAAACCCACAATGGGTCTTGTCTTCAGCTAGTAAATAAACAGGTCCCACAGGCAGCTCACATGCCATGCAGAGACTACAGTTCATTATGGCAACAGGACACATCTCAGCCTTCAGGCAGGAATCACAACTCTATCAGATTCACATGAAAATTGCTTAATTCAGATGAAAATGCTGGGGTTTTAAACACTGTTGATAAACTATCTGCAGTTGTCTGCAGCTCCCTTCTCCTCAGCCCAGTCACATACACTGTGACACAAAATCTCAGAGATTGCTTCACTAACATTCCATTTTTATTCAAAAGTATCAAGACTCCAGAGAGCTGATCTGAACTCCCTCCTTTAAGCAACAAAGCAAAAGCAAAAAGAGACTCCGGTGCTCTGCCTATATCTGTGTTATGTCAATTCTCAGCGTCATCTGCCAAGCTGCTGAGAACACAATCCTCCTTCCTGACTATTTATATCTTTTGGGAAAAAGATGCACGCACACCACTTCTGTTTCGTTTTTGTTTTGTCAGACAAGTTCTGCTCTGTGTTGCAGAAAGGAGGAGGTTAAATGAGCCCAGACAGCTCAAAAAATTTAAGAGACGTTCAGCCACAGTTAACCCTATTTTCCAACCTCCTGCATACATACTCTGCTATACAGACCAGTTCACCCCAACTGCACCAGAAAGAAGGCAGACCAGGTAGTGGCTGAGCAACAGCCTTGACTGACTGGCATTTCAAGTTTAAAAAAAAAATTTAAAAAAATACATACTGAGTCAATTAATAATAAACAAACATTTTCACCACCCATTGTGTTTCAACATCTCTACCACAAAACGATTTCAAGGGGCTTGGACCTGACAAGAGAGTTTGCAGCAAGTTAAAACTTAACTCATTTTTATCCAGTACAGATGAGCCTTTCTTTTTTTCCTAGCGAAAAAAAAATTAAAGGAGCTTTTATGTTATTAACTCTGGATAGTATAGAGGAAATATTTCTATGGCTATTTAAATAAAAGTGGTTCTTTCTGACATACTGCTGCCTAGTCAATTAAGGACACAATCATAAAAAATGTCTTACAGCACCATTCTGCCAGTTTGGTCAAACAGGCCAGTACTTGACAGGCCAATTCTTGACACTTCAAGAGCAGCTGTGTGGCATTGAGAAATAAGTGCTTTCACAATGACTAGGCACACCAAAACCGACTCAGAATTTGCTCAGTGTACCAGAACAACTACTCCAAATCCATTATGGTCTACTGGGCAAACACATGCACTAAAATAATAATTCAATTGTGTCAATAACCTTTTTTATCATGCTTTATTCTCTTTCAATGAGAACTTTGCAAGTCTTCAGAGTTCTCAGCAAATATCAAATTAAGTAGTTATCAGGATCAACAGTTGCCCACAGCACACCTGAACTTAAGTCACAATAACAAAATTTTCCATGTCTGTCTAAATTGCAGAAACTGCACTTTTTTTAGACACAATCCAGCCCAACATCACCCACTGTCTCACAAGACAAACATACTTATCATGAACAAGTGTGAGATCTCTCACCAGACTCCACACCAGACACATTGCTCCTTTCTCCTTCTCTATCCCTTTGTTACCTCGTGAGAAAGTCCTACACCATGGTGTGGGCTGAACTGACCCCAGAGCTCACAGGTCTTACTCAGGTGCTCTAAGCATTCACTTACTTCATCACACCAAACACCTACATAAGCCAGAAATCCCATAGAAAAAAACTAAAACATAGACAACAAAAAATAAACACTTGGGGGACCCAAGGTAGTCATGACAAATCTTTCACTTGATCCAAAACAAGATTTCTACCTTCTGCCCTGTATTTTCAACGCATTTTACAGTGCAACAACAGCATGTGGGAACAAGACAAGGAAATGAGGCTTTACGGTAAAAGGGAAAACACATTAAAAGGTATTTGTGGCATGATGGGATATCCTGACCACATTACTGAGGCTTGTCACGAGACACTCCCGTATTTCACATCTAATCTCAGAGTAAGGAGATAAAGTTGATAAGACACATCTGTCAGAGAGCCAGGTATACGACCAAGGTCTTCCAAAAAACAACAGCGGTTTGGGGTCTCAGTGGAAAACATGCAAGGCTTAAAACTCTCTCAAAAACCAAAATCTTGACCCATCTTCTGCAAAGATACTGTTGAGTGATCTACGAATGTTGGCTCATCTCTCCTAGCTATTGGGAGGAACCAAGCCAAATTCCTGCCAAGAGCACAGACTTGTGTTTGACTCGAAGCATGAAAAGTACACAGTCCCGTTTCCTTAAGCTATTCAAATACAGAGACAGTGTGGGTGTTTGCACACACCATTAAAAACAACTGAAAGAAACAGCCTGGTGGAGCAAGAACTGCACCATCCATGTCCTGGATAGCTCTAAAACCCCTACCAGTGCTCAAAAAGCAAAGTGTAACAAAGTGATGTCCTCCCCACCACTAAACTTGCTTGGTTTGAAAAGACTGAAAGAAGTTGCCATGACCAAGTGGGAGCTCCTGCATAAATTTTGGTTTATGATACAATCAAATCAACTGTTTCTTTTCATGTAATTACAACTGAGTGGCCAACTTAAACGTTAAGACATCATCTGCCATTCTGATAAGCAGCAAAAGTCCCAACAATCCTGAGTTTATATATTCAGCTTGGAAACACCAGAAGTGTATCCCTACGTGTTAAATCAGCACCAATGCCAGAGATGTTGCTGTAAACCTGCACTGCTGTGCACTGTCCTTCCCCTGCTGTCCTCTCCCCCAGGCCAGAATAACATTTGTGCAGCCACACAGTTATTTTTTTGGGTTATTTTTCAGCCAGATAAACTCTCCCACTGGGTGCACCACATAGGCATGTCAGAGTTTGAACAAAATCCCTGAACTAAGATGCCAGGGATAGCCACTTGGTGGGAGGGCATAGAAAGCTGTTGTTCTCTTCCTAATCTCTGAATCCACAGCACCCAATGCTGCTTATTAAAATTTCTCCCTCCCTTCCCTCCTCCAAAGTTTTTGTGGCACACCCAGCCAGTTCACCTTGATCCAAAAGTACAAGGAGAGAAAAAGACCCCAAAAGTGCCCACCATCATTTCAGGGTACCCTGCAAGTTGCTTGATCAACACACCTCTAAAAAGCTGAGTCAATGAGCAGTTAAAACACAAGCAATGCAATAACACGTGGGATAGCAGATAAAAGGTAAATACTAACTTAAGAATTCCTAAAAACAAGAAAGCCAAAAGAGCATGACAAATTATTTCGGAATATTTTACACAAAGCACACAAGATTACTTTACAGCCAAGTCCTTCCACAAGAAAGCAGAAGGCAACACAACTGAAAAAAAATAATTAATTCATGCATTTGAAATACATTACAGAAGCTCATCACTTAAAGAGCATCAAGTAAAGAAAGTGGCAGCCCTACATCAATTAAATAGTACCTCGTGGTCCCCCCTGCCTTGTGGTGCAGGCAGGAAAAGGCACATGGAACCCAAGGTGGCAGCAGAAAAGCTGCTGATGTTTGAAAGAGTTACCAGCAGGATGTGGTCACCTGAAGTGACCAGTGTGGTTCTGGTCAAGCATGTTCAAAACAGATGAGCTCATGCTATGAATGCACAAAAAGGCAACTAGATGACCACAAGATTAGGAAAATTGGCTTTTCAGGAAAGGCAGCAGAAAAAGCTACTGAAACGAAAACAAGTCCAACCAATAGAGTGAAACTTTATACTGGAAATTGTACTTCTCACCAGTCACAACAGTGGGGGTCTGGAATCAGAATCAACAGGAGTAACAAGACCAAAAAATAGCTTAAAAAATTAATACTACTTAGTTTTAAAACATTTTGTAAGTTTACAGGGAGGAATTGATGACCTGACTGTCTTCAACAGGTAACCAGATTTGGTAAAAAAGATGTTTTCAGTCTTATCTGTGGTCCTTGTTATGTGCTCTAACAATTGAAATCCTGAAACAACAATAGCTTAGGAAGAAAAGTTTAAAAGGGAGAGAGAAGCTAGTATTATGTACATCTTTGAATAGTGAAAAAGAAAAAAATTAAAGGATGACAAGCATGGCCAGATGTTCTATCATCTGCTCCTTCTGCTCATAACTGAAGTCACTCTTAGCCATCAGTCTAAAGCAGTCTTCACAAATTAAATACAGACCACTATTCCTCTATCAAAAAGCAATTTGTTTATCCTATCTGGCATAAACCATAATACATATTTCTGACACCCAAACTTGATTTACTTGGATCAGTTTTTTTACATTGTGGGAAAAGAGAGAAGGTAAGATCACACCATTCTGCTTGTCTTTAATAGCTGATACAACACACACAAGAAAACTAGAGTAAGAATCCTCAGCTTGTTTCACTTCAGAGAGAACACACAATTTAATATGGAGATATATTCTACTAGCATGAAAAAAATCTTTTCTGCAGCGAAAGGCAGTGGTCATGACTCAACAAATCATCATTCCCTCTTTTCTAGTGCAATACAGCCTCGGGGAACAAAGTGCTTTTCAAGTCTGCTGCCTTTTCAGTGAGACAGACCAAAAGCACCAGTAGCCTTTGAATACTAAGGACTCAGTAGTATTTCTGCTGTTGAGAGCACGTGGGTTTTCAAGACTAATGTAGGTAATTTTACATCAAGTTACAATTCCCTACTGAAATTTCAATTGATTGGAGCATTATTTATTCCCTGCCCTAAAGCACCATTTAGAATGACTTGCTAAATTGCTGTTGGCTTTACTATTGCAATTTGAATAGCTGGACGTCAGAGAAGGAAGAATGATCTCTTTGAACTCCTTCAGTACCTTACAGAGCAGAGCCTAAATGATTCTGAACATTAGGCTGCAGAAAATCTCATCAGAAGAAAAACAAAAAAAAAATGTAATTCAGTAATACTTTATTGCCATCTTTCATCCAAATTCAAACTTAATCCTTCAAGAAATAAGCCTAGGCAAGTATGTTTTAAAAAGAAATGTTTTGACAAATCTACTTTCTTTTTTAACCTAAAGAAGTTAAAGGAGATTTATAGAATGAACCCAAAACCAAGTCAAGCATCTCCTGTTGCAATGGGTCACTTATTTAGGGGTGGCTGTGCTACCTTGTGCCTGAAGCTCATTTTCATCCTTTCAGTTCCCAGCACTTTTGATCCACTGATGATCTTTGGCATCACAGGCACCTTCTCAGGCTCTGTGCCTGCACTCCCTGAAACTGCAGCACTGACAAAGGCAGGGTCCTCAAGTTACAGGTTTAGCTTTTATTTCTGTAACCCAACAGATTTTTATTGCACTCTCTTTAAATGCTTCTTTCTCTCCCCAGTCTTAATTTTCCCCATTAGGAGTGCAAAGAAGATATTCATTAGAAAAGCCCAACAGTAGCAATTTCAGTTTCCCCACCTCCCTGGTCTCATTTGGGAATCTCCCACTTCCGACCAATTTTTAAGGGTCATTCCTCACTTCATTTTCACATAATCCCCAAACAACCATTATCACATCTTTTCTCAGCATGAGATAAAATATAGACTGTGCTTCATAAACAGTGGAGACCTTAAGATTACATTCTTGGTGGGACACAGCATGATAAATATTTCAGGGATGTCTTGAAACACCCTACAATATACAATGAGTGGCCAGTGAAACAAATCTCAAAAAACAAGTATATTTTGACTTACTAAAAAAAAAAAAAAAAAGAGGAAAAATACACCAAAACGTCCTTTTCCATCCCACCCTGGTCACTGAGCAGGTCAGATTTCAATTTCCTTTTTAAGGGTGGCAGAAATCCTGACCTACTTGAAGCCTAGTAGGGAACCTTTTTTTTTTTTTTTTGCATTTTAAATTTAATCATTCCAAAAAATGCTTTTTCCTCAAGCTCAAAAATAAATGGCAACTGCTATTTTAAGTGCATCAAACCATTTGGTGAATGTCACACAAACATTTTGAAGTTAAATTGCAAGGTCATATTCAATGCAACTACTTTTAGGTATTAAAAATAAGGAGGGCATGTCAGACCTTCATTAGCTATGCTGGCATCTCAACCATTTCCTACAGATTGTAGAGAATAAAAACCCAGCCCTAGTCCAGTGCAGTTGGAGGGAACTTCACAGGTTATCAAACACAAAGGACAAAGTAAGCAAACACATTACTCACAATTCCGAGGACGTAACACAAGCTGTTCTATCCAAGTCACAGCACATTTCAAAGAATTTTATCACGATGAAAATTTGTGAGGCGTATTCAACCTTTTAGTGTTTGTTAGCAGGAGAAGCCATGAGGAGAATCAGTTGCATAGAGGGAGCAAGAAGTGAGACAACTTGTATTCACGGAGGATCAAAAAGACGAAAGCAAAAAAAGTTTTAATAAAATACATTCTGTTCTTGTTAGTATTTGTCTCAGTACCCATTCTGCCACAAACCACACAAAGCAGAACACCCCGGTGAAGTTACTCAGCAGTGGATGCAGACACTGGGACAAGAGGGAGGAGGACACAGCTGCCTCCCCACAGTGGTGAGATGCTCATGGTCAAATTGCTGTCGAGTGATTTGAAGTCAGTTAAATAGCCACAAATCTGTTCTTCATTATGTGAAGTTCCTCCCATGTACAGCAAATTCAGAGTACAGATTGTTGGGAATTTGCGTGTGGCTCATTTTTATGTGTGGAAATAGCATTTGCCTGGTTTAGAATAAACCCTACCTGCCACCCTCTGTGCGACTGGTCTTACTCATTTTGCAGAATTTTTGTTCGTTCCTATCTCTGTGTAATGTTAATGGGACAGGAAGAGTTCTCCATTTCCATTCACTACTTCAGATATAATTATCACACAGACAACCAAACCCCACCATTACCCATGGCTACATCCACATGCTGGGTGACACCACAGCCCACTACTCCCCCTGATTAAGTAAAAAACCATTGAAAACAAGTGAGGAAAAGGAAATCTGGCCCGAGATTCAGATGATCAGTTCCAGACAACATCTGAGCTGATTTGTTTTATCCAAGCATCAGCTGAGGAGCATTCCACAATGCTGCAGGTTCTCTCACAATAAACACCACACTGCTCCATAATTACGTGGGATCTGTGCACGTATTCAAAAGCAGCATTTATTTAGGCTCACAACTGTATTAAAAGCCATGTGTAAAGAACATTGTTCCTGGCCTGAGAAACAGTGAATAGTATTTTCCCTATCCATATAAATCACACACAATAAATGCTTGATATTATCTAGTGTCACTAAAGCAGTCAAATTAAAACAAATCGGGAGAGAACACTCTTGAGCACACAACCCTAGGAAGTTTGAAACACAGAATTTCATGCTTTCTAAATGATCCTAGTCTCATTCAAATTGTAAGCTTGTACACAATAATGAAAAGGACTTTTTCACAATGACCCACCCCAAAAAAAAAAAAAAATTAAAAATCAACACATCTATTTTACACATGATTTTTTGATTTCGCAGATCCTGCCAGAAAGCAATAGCCACTTGCAAATTCCATGATGACCAATGACTGGGAGATTCAATGAAGAAATACAAAAAAGCAAAGGTAAGTTTTTCAGAAAGCAATGACCCCTCCAATTCCTGACTTTTTTGGGGTGGCCAAATAACACTGACCACCTTTAACCTTCTTGACCAAAGCAAGCTGCCTGTGTGCAAAATATTTAATTCTCTCTACCCAAAAATGAATCTCTAAGGAGATACCAGACCAAATTATCTACTCTCATAATTTTATGATGCTATATTACATTCCTACTATTTATAACACATTTTTGTTAATTTCTCTAAAGCCATCAGATCCCCAGTGAACTTCAGCTACTTCTTTAACTTTCAGTTTTTAAAGGGCAATCCATGCTGCTTCCACCCCCTAAAACCACATGCAACAACTTGGAGAGATGTGTAAGGTGTTCTACTGGTAGCTTAACAGTATTTTCTCCAAGAAACGTCAGGATGTTATAGAAAAGTGCACACTTTCCCTAGTCCCAGAAAGGCCACAAGCCAAGTTTACTAGTGAAAATAAACCAAAATGGATCCAAAGATAAGGAAAAGATGAGTTGTTCATAGATACTGAAGACTGCACCCTGGCTATTGCACCTAACAATTAAAGCCTCAAAAGAATCCAGGTAGGAACACAGGCTGTGGTTCATGAGTCACGGTGCCATTGTGCAACTCAGGTATCTGAAAGGCAACTACAGCTCAACTGAAAAAGCCATTTACAGCCCACCTGCCTACCCAGGGCAGAAAACACCATAGTGGGTGTTTTCCTTGGAAAACCCTGTAAAACGAGTTGGGTGACACTCACTGCAGCACGACCTGAATCCAATTCACAAAGTTAACCAGTTTTACAAAATTCCCTGGTGAAAAAACACGCTACAGTTGGTCACAGAAATCAGAAAGACCAGGCCACATTCCCAAGATGACTGAACCCAACAGAGAAAGAACTGCCCTGTCTTCACCTGTAGAGGTGAAGCACAAGCATTATCTGCTGCCCTGCCACCACCACCTGCCCTCAGCTAGCTGGGGCGGGGGGATGTCAGCCCCAAAACTGGAACCATCACCCTACCTTAATTAGTTTGCAGTCAAGGGTTGCCCAGGTCATTAGAATAAATAAATGTGTAAATTAATTCAGTGATCCTAGGGATGTACACAAGATTCTTTTCCCTCCTTTCACGAGGCATTTCTATGACTCTTTAAGCTTACTGCCATATCTTGACCACTCCAACATGCTGAGCCTTCAAAACCTTTCTGTATTAAAAAATAGAATACATGACTCAGAGGGTTTTAAGACATACATGCTTACTCAAAAAAAAATACTCCACCTCAAAATATCACCTTAATAGCAATATATATTAAAGTTTCCAGAATTGACAAGTGGTTGTCTGCAAAACTTTCAAGCAATAGAACTGAGGCACCTGTGAAATACTGGGGTTTCTGCAGAAATCAGATTGTTAACTGGAAGGAAACTTCCTTGCTGACCAGCCCTTATGTAATTTTAAGGCAATAATTTTAAGGCAAGCGAATGCCAAGATGACCAATTTTCACCTTTTATCTGAAAGTGTTCTCATGGAACAAAGATTCTCTCCCCTACAAAGGAGTATTTCCTGCTGGTCATTCCCTCTTATCTGGTTGCTGAAGACCTGACAATACTGACTGAAGCACTCTCACTTCTCAGGGCAGCTGCACTTAAACCACACAGATACAATCACACTCCTCTGCTGCCCAGGCTGTACAGGTGGAATTAAATCTCAGTCAAATTCTCATAGGCTTTAAATGATAAACTGTTAAAACTGTGGGAACGTGTGCAGTGGAGGCAGCTTAAACATAATAGGGTTTCATTGCATAAAGATGTGAATGCACTAATAAGATAACGCATGTTTAGGTTCTGCTACAGAAGCAGCAATTGTCACTCTGGGCACAAAGTCTGACAGTTCAAACTGTCACCAGCACCTGCCTTGTACCTCCACCTACACAGCAGTGAACAGTGAAAGACAAACACATGTGAATTCTGCTCAGCAGCTTTTATCAAAACCAGATTCAAGTGAGGCTAAAGGGTCCATGAAGTGACCAGGCCAAAAGAGGTTCTTTGGGTTTGACAACATACAATGAAGTCGCTTTTCACATGCCCAAAATATCCATTCAACAGGCATGTTAACACTCAAGGCTTCATCGTTGATAAGCTAAAAATGTGTGGCTGAACAACAGCTCACAGCTTGTACATTCTCAGACATAACAAGTCAAAATGTGCGTATGTTCAGGTCTTTTTTTACTATGAAAAGAAGACCTGGCCTAATCCTAAACCTTCTTTCATAGTAAAAAAGACCTGCCCTACTCCTTCAGTCAGTTACTACTGGGAGAGGTGAAGAGGCTTCACAGCCCTCTGGGAATTGAGGTTTCAAGGAAGAAGGGGAAACAAAACCTCAATATTTGGTGGGCTTCAAGGAGGTCCTGGATTCAGCTCCATATACTTATTTGAACAGTCTCACAGGTATCACCAGTAAATAAAAAGCCTGTTCATTACTGTTTGCAGTACCAGGCCCCTCAAGACAATAGTCTACTGAATGCAAACAAAAAATCCACTACACAGAAAGAGAAAAGAAAAAAAAGCAGATACAGACACTTGAGAAAACACTTATTACATGCACTGGATAAATTCATATAACTGGAGTTTTTGCTTTCCCTAGCAACAATGTGTGGGTCAAGGACTGCCCAACATTCCCCTCTGCAAGCAGCCCCAGCAGTGAGGCCATACACCAAATATTGTGGAAAACTCACCAGGAACTACTTTTCACTTGCTCTTTGCTACAGACAAATACTCTCCGGTCTTTGTTCAAAAACAAAGGCTATAAAAACTAACGTTAGTTTTTAGACTACTACTTAGACTTAGATTATTAAAAGGAAACCTGAACACTCTTCCAGAAAAGTGAGAGCCTAAACTTGACATAAAACTCATCACAACAGACTACAACCTGCTCTGTTCCACTCCCAATACCAGCAACAATCTTTCCACCGCTAGAAACAAAAATTTTCTCTTCCTGCTCTGCAAGAATGACTTGTCAACCATCAAATTCACATACATCAGAAAAGCAAGGACAAGAACTTTTCTTGCATTGCCCAAAGGACTGGTCCAAGCCATGGAGCTCTTCATTCCCTGTTCTGGAGTCAAAAGTGTACATATTTGGGCACAGTACCAAAAGTGCAGACATTCACTCCTGGTTGTCCTCCCTGAAGATCACCTTGCTGCAAAGGTCACAGAGCAGAAATGCTTCCTCTGTGTTTCACAGGCTGCTGATGCCACCTGGGGAAAATGCGTCAAGCCAGTCACTCCCAGAGCATTAAGGAAAACCGGTTACAAGACAAAAGCCTTCCTCAGCTCTGAGGAGTGTTTACAAATGTGATGAATGCCAGTGTGTCCTAGCATGCCAGCTTGAAAATAAGTCAAGCACCTGGCCCTTAGCACAAAAGGCTGACTCACCTGTACAGCATCTATTGCTTTGAAAAGACCCCAAGTTTAACACTCCTGGGGACACAAAGTACCTTCAGGAGGCTGATGGGAGTGTGACTTTTCCTGTCCCCCTCTCGCCCTGCACACACCAGTGCAGACAGAAGTTGTGGGATGGCTTCCCAGGCCAGGGGACAACCAAGATGGGGACAAAGATGACTAGCATACATGTGATCTCTCTGACACTGCACAAACACCGCCCCCACCCCCCCCCCCGACACCGGATCACCTCCTCTGCTCCAAGGGGGAAAAGAAAAACACCAGAGAGATGAAGAGCCACAAACAGGAAAAATCTATGCTCCATGGAGTTCTAACTCCAGCGTTATTTCCCATGACATCCTGGAGCTCTACTGAAAACTAGTACATGAAACCGAGAGAGCACTTTAGCATGAGACATTGTATCAACTAACTCAGGAGGAAATTGTTTCTTGTTCCTACTACATCTTCACCCTCCCTGCTTAAATCTGCTTACTTTTTAGACTACAGCTCATTCAAGGATCTTTTCTCTCCGTGCAGAGAACTGTAAACTGGCACCCATGAAAGGTCTTCTGGCTACTACCAAGACCTTTCAATGACCTTTTGAACAATGTTCAAAAAAAAAGAGAGAAGAGAAAAAGCAGCTTGGTGACAACAGTCGTGATGCATCAAATACCAAACTTGCTTCATTGCCATTCCTGTTACCTTCCAAATAGATTTTGCTTTTTATTACCTTCGCTTTCATTTATGTAGAGAAGAAAAATAAGCCAAACAAAACCCACCACTCTTATGAAGGACCATACTGTGCACTCTCCTGAGTAATCTCTTGTACCAGCTTTTCACTCACACTGGTGACAGTGTTGGAAGTCCACTGTGAACCAAACACCTTGCCCAAGCTTTCAAAGTACCATGAAAAGATCTCAATGAGAATAGATCGGAAAACTCTTCCCCCACTTCAAGAAGAAAGTTGTCTCCTCCCCATCACAGCTCTTTTCAAATTGCAACACTTTCAATAATCCACAAATGATCCTTTTATTTTCAAGAACAAACTTCACATAACATGAAGAGGCAGTTCCTTGCAATTTGTTTAAGCTAAATCCAAATCCAAGCTACACAGTGTTTGAGCAAAAGACAAACGGAGCCTCTGCAAGCTCAGGTTGTCAACTAAAACAAACATCTTAACTCCCACAGTATGTACTGGGGAACTTGCGTGGGATCATTTGAGATCAAAGTTTTTTCTGCATGGCTGCCACACACCTACATGGCCACTTTAGGCTGTAGAAATGTTACCAGGACAGAGCTCTCCTGGCACAGCACTGAAGTTATCAACAAAGACACATGCAGGTATCTCATACAGATTTATATACTTATTTTTACTGGCACCAAATATGGCTGCTACAAGTGCAAGGTCAGTCTAGTCCTACAGTAGCTTATCCTGCTTTTAGATCTGCCTTGTAACCTCCACAACAGCACACTGCCCAGGAGCAGTGCAAGGAGCTAATTCAGCTGTTAACTAGTCTAAAACCCTAAAAGAGACCACCTTCCTGAACTGATTCACCACTCAGTGCCAAAAAAAAGGGTTGGAACACAACGATGGGACAGGCATGTGACCCAGGGAACACCTGGATTTTAATTAGCTGGAGTAACCAGGGAGGCTCAAGTGGAAGTGAACACACACCTGCAGCCAGTAATTTTTTTTTTTTTTTTCCTTAACCACATCACTTCTCTTCCTGCTGTCTTCCTGGGCCACCGAGCTCAGTCACAAAGCTCGTTTTTGCTGGAAGCAGTGTCGGGAGAGCCATAACGTTTTGGGCACAAGCAGTAACAACACCACAGAAAGGGCATGACCACAGATGCTTGGCAAAGGTAAATGTTGTAACACAAAATTTAAGACCTTGAACAACCTGGTCTAGCGAGAGGTATCCCTGCACATGGCAGGGGAGGTTGGTACTAGATGACCTTTAAGGATCCATTCTAAACCCTTAACATTCTATAATAAAATAAAACTTCTGAAAACTAGCAAATTATACTGCAGAGAAAAGCTGAAGTATAATTACCTTAACTAATGCAAATACTCTTTTCTGGAATGCCCAACAGCTACTCACAGGATTGGCACAGTCTAAGTTTAACACTTTACATTATGAGGCTCTCAAAAGGCTGGTTTTGTTTGCTGGGGAGGAGGCTGTGTATTTGAAGATGAAGCATAGATAAAAAAGAAGTTCTACATTCCCCTTTTAGCACATATAAAAATGTAGAGACACCCTAAAGCTATGACTTTTCTCACCAGTAAGATGAGGCAGCACTGTTATAATATCCCAGGAGAAATACACAGGCAGAAAAAGTCTTATATCCAGAATGCTACAGAAAAAAAAGAAACCAAAGATCCTCTTACTCATTGCATAAGCTTATGTCCAAAAATTGACTAAAATATTCTGATTATAGCCTAAAATAGGACCTGAAGATGAAAAATACCATTCTATGCCAATAATAGTACCCTACTATATATACAAAGGAACCACACTAAGCCTGAGTCTTTATTTTGCCATTTTCTAACTTCTGGGTGCTAAACTCTAAAGCAAACCTTGGAATGTAGCTTTTATGTGCAATCTATACATTCTTTAAAAGACTCTAGGTAATAATACTTAAATTATGCTTAAAGACTCTGGAAAAAAAAATCTGCAGGTATTAGGAACGAAAAATAAACAGAATTTTATTAACGTAGTTGCTCCAAACTTGCACAAAAAAAAATGCTCTCTCATCCTGAAATGAAGATGGACTGGTGCATTTATTACAATCCCTAGTCAAAAGTTGACCTAGTCAAAATAAAACTGGCAAATAAAAGGTCTGGTATCACTCAGAAGAAGATGAGGGACAGCCATTTAAGACCTTTGAATTGATCATACTTAAAGGGGGAAATGATACAAACCTACACCTCTCCCTCATCTCATTTACCTTCAGCTTCTACTGTAAATAGTCCAAGCCAAATACAAAAAGTGACTGCATTAGGACAAACTCCAAGTCTGGTGCTATCAACTTATCTAAAATAAACTGTTTGTCTGTGCTAAGTAAACTATTTAACAGAAAAACAACTGTCAGAAAAATTTATGTACATCTTTAAGAAGTGAAAATGAATAGTTGGGGTTTGATCCTGAAAGTAATCATCACATGCAAATTTTCGCTATTTCTCTGGGCTCCTTGCACGAGTGAGGCTATGTTGGCACTCAGGCATCTGATAAACTGAGCCAGTCTTTTGGAAAAACAGCCTTCTTAACACAGTTCCTTCATCCATCTGTACAACATCCTCTGTTGTACTGCTCTGCATTCCAAACATCCAGGAAACAAGAATTCTAATTAGAAAATTCATTTCTTTAATTAGCCATCATAAATTCGGTAAATATGGAAATCAGTGGAAGTGTCCATCACCGAAACAGAGCTGACACTGCTCAGGGTGATCCCCTAGAACACCAAACATTCACTTTCCTACTTCAGGACCTGTCCAGATCTGATCTTTCAAGGAAGGAGTCTCTGAAAGCCTTGAAAATCAGGCAGGAAAGCACTCAAAAGGTAAAAAAGCAGTGTTCTTGCAGGGCCACGCACTAGGGAACAACCCAGAGCAGGGATTCCAACCCAGCGCGCCGCAGGGACCGCAGGCTGTGCCACATTTCCCACAGCTTCCTTCCCCTGGGCAAGAGCTCCTGTGGCAGCAGGGCAGAGCTGAGGGCAGGAAAGGCACCATCCCTGCCCACCCTGGCTGGATGTGCTCTCAGGGAGTGCCCACCAGGCTGTGCTGATGCTGGCACTGCCAAGGGCACTACTGCAGAGCTGCTCCTTCCAGGAGATGCCAGCCCAACACTCTCTCTTGCTCTGCTCTGCTCTGAGAAGATCACCAAGGTCAAGTGCTAAGTCTCACTAAAGGTTGAATAAAATTGGGGAGGTTGCTTCACATAACTGAAACAGTTAAGGATGTCTATATATGCTCAACATACTGTTTACATTTGCAAAACTGCTAAAAAGTGCTTGAAAAGTTGGATTAAAAAAATACACTAGCATGATGCTTTTCCATATAATGCTCCAAGGAAATCAATGCAAGAAAATAAGAACTGTCAAAAGAAGCCAGGATATAAACATGTGCTGTGCAAGTGTAGCTTCCTCCTGGTATTATACTAAGATTTCTTTTCAAGAAAGTTAATTGATGAAACAAAAAATTGCACATTCCCAAGAATGGTATTCATTCCATCCCCTTTCTCTACATTACCCTTTGTATTATCACAAAGGCAATACTATGTGCAGTAGAGAATGTTTCTGGTTATTAAATTTTATGTTTCTCTGTTCAATGGCATCACATTATATGTGGCCTTTTTCTGCAATTAACATCCAAAACACAAATTAAATATTTATGAATAAATGTCAATTATGATTATGAGAAAGAATAAAAGGACCATAAATTAAATAATGCAGAGAGAACGATAAAGTATTTTCACATGATCAAAACAATGTTTCAGGGTTAATGCTTTTTTATTCTAATTGAAAATGTAATTATGTACTCATAGGTGTCGTTATTGCATAAAATTTGGTAAACAATACCATCTTTTCAGCATTATGATTCACTCCCAGTAAGAAAAAGCCAAACAAGCCTGGTTGCTTCTTCCAGCAGTGCAGTATTATTGGATGCTTCACAGATTATCTCCAGTCTGAGACTGTCCAGAATGCAGTAGGATATTTTCACAGCTATTGCTAGACTACTTCCATCTTCTGCATTTAATTATCCACAATTCTATATTTTGTTCAGTATTACTAGCTCCCACACACACCCAAAATATTTTCCCACTCTTGTACTTTTCAATTAAGGAACTAACTCCAGGCTTGCTAACAAATTTTTAAAAAATGCAAATACTCCAATATGACACTGGGACAACCACCTTGTTGTTTTAAGGTCATTACTTCTGTTTGCAAGGCTGATTTTTATCTAAAAAAAGGTCTGAAACAAAACATTTTTACCAAACTACCAAAAGCAACCAAAAGTCATTAAGGAATTGTAAATTACGTGGGACACACTGTTCACAAGCAAATCAGATTTATGGTTATATTCAGTTATTCCTGTTACCTGAAATTAGAATTAGAAGCTCATTAAATATGAATACATTTCAGAGAATGCAGAGGCACAGCATTATATTGATGAAAGCTTCATTAAATTTTCAATGATAGAGCTGCTTCTATATTTGTGGAGGAAGGACACAGAGTAGAAAGAAGTTGGGGCAATTCTCCTTCAAGCAACTTTGCATCTTTCTACTCTCCCTAGAAAACAAATGGATTTTAAAATAAAATGTTGGACTAATTAGGTGTAAGAGAAAGAGATTGTGGTCCATCATATTCAAGGAATTACTACTTTCAGGTCAGCATTTGTCTTCTATACATTTGCCACTTATACAAGTGATGTTCCAGAAGAAAAAAATAGGGGGAGAGAGAGAAATCAGGTTTGAATGATCAAGCTCATATAAAGTACAGGCTCTGTATGGACTCTGAACTCAATGGCACAGTCACTTTATAAGATATTCACTTAAAAAAACAGACTATTAGAAATGAAGCCTCACGTAGCAAACAGTAAGAGATAACTTCTTGTGCAAGCAGAAATGTAAACCTATTTATCACAGTCATGCAGTAATGCAGCTTTGTTTTTACTGCGGAGACTGAAGCCAAGAAACAGACCTGTGACAGAAAGCAAACTAGACACAAGCCCACTACTCAACCAGATTTCTAGTATTACCATTGGCAAGTCAGATAATTAAAATTAAAAACAAGCTACGTGAAAGAACGCAGAATCGAAAACGCAAAAGTGAAAATTCAAGCGGCCTGATCCCTCTTGTGGTCATGCACCACAATATAAATTTATTATATCTCCACATTGTGCTAGCCAGTTTCCTTTGGAAAAAAGGCTTATGCAATCAGGCTGCTACTCAGCTCCTCCCCTCAATATCCATTACCTTATGTCAACTAAGCCAGGCAGCAGGGCAGAGGCCTCAATGTCATGTTATTCCTCTAACAACCTGCACGATATATGGCCTGGGCACTACATGTTTTCCTTACAGTTAATGTGCATGGCCTGCCAGGAAGCAGGATGAGGGGTTGCCCTTTCCAGCTTGTTAGGATTCCCACCTCTTCCAGCCCTCTGGATAGGCAATGCTCAGCTAACACACACAGGCAATGCTGGTTTATCCTCAGACCTTGTTTATTCTGCTCTGCTCAAATCCTGCTTCGACACGTTTACTGTTTTTCTCCCCCACTCCAGTTTTCTTTGGTGTGCACAGTCAGCATTAAATAACTGACCTTCTCAAAACCACCATGAGGAAGCATTATCCCCACATTACCAGATAAGGAAATTAAGCCACTAAAATTAATGCTTGAAGCATGCCCAAATTTCACATTCCTGATTTGAGAGTGATTAGCATTAGCACTCTAGAGGATTTCCTCTGCTCAAAGCCCAGCTCCCAGGGAGAAGTTGCACACAGCCTGCATTTCCAGAGGGGCATCCCATGGGCACAGCAGAGCCTCTGCAAAACACTGCACTCCAGGAACTTGGCCAACTCCACCCTAGGACTCTGCAAAAAAACCTCAAACACCTGGGTAATGCTCCAGCCCAGGAAGGGAACACAAGAGCTGAGTGCTCTTCTGCACCCTTCCTTCTTCTAGTCAAGACTTTTGGATCTAGGCTTGGCTGATGTCCATTTAGACACCTACAGCCCTTCACCACAACATCCAAGCACACACACACACACACACTCACTGTCCTCACTTCTGACCTTCCCACAGCCACCATCTCCCCATGCCTTCATTCCCCAAGAACCTCACATCTTCCTACACGGTTCTTTAGCTTTTGTTTTCCCTCAGTCTTCTGAGAGTGTCCTAAATCCTTCCCTAGCCCAGTCATCACTCCTTCTCTCAACTTCTCATGTAGTTATGTCCCTTTCTCCAAGCAAGTCTCCCTCATGATCTCTGCAGCTTCCTTTACTGCCCTACAGTAAGACTGGGAGTCAGCCTAACCTTTGAACCACTACAGCATTTCAGTTTCCCCAAAACCACAAGGTCACACATTCTTTGCAGAAGAGAAGACTCCCCTTCAAAATCTGGCAGCTGGCAGCAAAGGTTCCCACACAGACCCCATGTAATTTGAATTCCCTAACTTCTATCACTCATACATCTTTGAGATCCTTCATTCCCACGTGAAGGCAGCTAATTCTGGACACACCTCCTGTATTACCTTAGCACAAACAAAGAGACTAGAAATCAAAATGTGTTTTGCAAAATTTCATTGCAAGAGTAGAAAAAGAAAAATTAAAAGAAATATAGCAATTCTAGACTAAGCTCAACAGACAAGTATCTCTCCAGCTTTTTAATTCTTCCAAGCGTGCTCAGGTGACAATGTTCAGCAACATCACATCACCCTGGCATTGTCCTCAGCCCAGTTAACCTCCATCTTTCCCTGTACAGTACACAAGCATACCCCCAAACTAAAGATAACTTTCCATTTTTTTTTTCCTAGAAGAAGGGATTTTGGGGATTTAAAGGCAGCCTCCCATCTCCAGTTCACAGCACATCAGTCACAAGCTTATCAAGCTACACAATTGCCACTGACAATATTTCCTGACGCCGTCCAGGGTGTGTAAGGACTATTTTTTCAGTTTTTTAAAGCCTACAGACACTACTCCCAGAATAATCTGGACTCTTCTGTTTACACAGGGCTAATCACATACTCACAGTGGAGATTATCCAGTCACTAGTTGCACCTACAAATTGTTCAGCTCCTAATCCCCACAAAGATATCATTTTTTTTACAGATAAACACGTGACACCCTCCAAGTAAGGACGACAAAGAAGTTAAACATTTGTCTGCCTGTACTTGTCTGGGAACAGAGATCTGCCTACTTCACCCAGGCTCTGAAGGCAGCTCTTGCAATACAGCTAATCCCAGTGCCAGACTTTCCTGCCCAGTTAGACCCAACACTTCCCATTCCAGTTCAGCAGTCTGAAGGTGTCAACATTGGCCAAACCACTCCCTTGCCTTTTGCTGTCTAGGAACATCAGTCCTTCTCTGCCACCCTGGCAGAGAGACTGCCAGTCTGGCCACACTCCTTGGAACTAATAAGAAACTGAAGAGTACAACATTCTTGGGAACTTTCACCTCAACACTCCTTCTTAAATTAAAACCAATGAAATACCTTTTTTCCCACTCTGTTCCATCCCACTATTTCCTAACTCTCAGCAGAGCCACTTATCTTCTCTCTAACATTAAAGCAATTGCCATGCTCATGTTAAGCCCTGGATTCTGCAAATGCTTAGACACAATCTAACCTTAGTGCCAGTCATTGAGGCAGGACTGTGTGGGTGCAGCAAAAATCACCACCTCGTTTCTCAGTTTGAAGCCAAAATATTTATCAGACCAGATGACATCCTCATTGTTCCTATGTGGCAGAGGCATCTTGTTCTCACTGATCTGAACTTACCCACATTCCACACAAAAAAAACCTGCAGAATTTCCTAATACATTTTCTCCCCACACAGGTTATATTCAAAACAACAACTTAATGTTATTTTCAGAGCATCAAAAAATATTCTTAGCTATGAGAAAGTTTAATGTTGTCACATATAGCAGCAGTTCACAGCAAGTTCTTTTCTCAGATCTGGTCTTGTCAAAATTAATTCTTGCAAAACATTTTTTAGAAAAGAGAAACCAGGTAAACGTCATTACAAAATTCAGTTCACTGTTAGGACTACTACTTGTGACTTTTATTACAGCCAAAGTGGCCTTTCAGTGAGGAAACATCCACTCTCCTACACATCATCAAGCCAAAGAGGGAACCAGCAACATGAAACTTAAGTGTCCCCAGCGCTAGCTCAGCACGGTGCCTGTCCCATGGTCTGTTACTGTAAGGAAATTTTTTTCCTTATTTCTTAACCAAATGTGAACAGAGTACTCAATTCAACTTCCAAAATTTGACGGGGGGAGGAACAACCAACCAAAGCCCCAAACAAAGAGTATGCACACAAATGGAAATTCTGAGTACTCCAAGAGGGCACTTTTGGATCTGCCCTGCTATGAATTTACAGTTACCAAGACATACGTGCTTTCTAAAATGATTCAGGAATCTATTTGCTTAATTTCATAAATATTAAACCTATGTATATGGCTTATTAACATCTGACAGATAATGCAACCACACAGAAGCAAGTCTATTGCCATTTTTCCTCACAAACCCACAGAATTATTGGCTTCAATTAAAATTAAGTAGATGCAATTAGAAGAAAGAGAAAAGAAAAACCTGCCTAATATGAAATTGTTTAAACAGCTCTTGTGTCTGCCTTCTTTTTGAGAAGCACTAGTTTTCACTACAGAGATTTACCACACCTTGTTAGACCATTTCCATATTCAACCCTAACAGGATAAGCATTTACTCAACCCAGAAGAGGCCAAGAGGTTGGAAGCCTCCTCAAGCTAGGCACCCAAATCCATTTCCAGGACCACAGAATCACGGAATGGTTTGGGTTGGAAGGGATGTTAAAGATCACCTCATTCCAATCTCCAGCCATGGGCGTGGACACCTTCCACTAGAACAGATTGCACAGAGCTCCATCCAGCCTGGCTTTGAACACTCCCAGGGATGGGGCAGCCACAACTTCTCTGGACAACCTGTGCCAGAGCCTCACCACCACCACAGTAAAGGATTTTTTTCTAATAACTCATCTAAACCTGCTCTCTTTCAGTGTGAAGCCATTCCCCCCTGTCCTGTCACTACATGTTCTTGTAAAGTCTCCAATCCAGGCTGCAGATTTAAGCAGACTGAATTTTCAGAACCAAGGAAAAAGAATTTACTTTTCCATTTACTGACTGGAGGATATAAACAACAGCTTTCCTTTTGCCAAGGTCACAAGGAGCAGAATCATAACCTAAATTTCCAAAAAGTACTTACAGAGCATGAAGAGTAGAGCTCTGTGAGCTTTGCTAAGCAGACTAGAAGTATTACCAAGCAGACATGGCAATTGATAGCTCAACAAAGAAAAGAGAAATTTTCTAAATATGCCAGTTTTAAAACAAAAGAATTAAACTGAGGCATTAACACCACTTCATCAGAAGTATTAAGACCATGACTCAGAGCCAAATGTAAAAGCAAATATTCACTGTCAAAACTGGATGGCAGAAGGAAATAACCTCTTGGGTATTTCAGCAACGATTTAATCACCTCCCATGACTAACTTGTAGAGACTTTGGAAGACTAATGGGATGGAACATGATCCAAAGAGCATCTAATCCCAATTAATAAAACCAGGAATAACTCCAAAAAGACAAAGAAGAAAGACGACCTAGATTCTTATTCCCGAAGAAGTCAGGAAAAAGCTTTCCTTCTGAGGGAATACATCCCACTTAACAGTAAAAAAAATAATAATTTTGCTTCTTCCCTTGAGGAAGAAGACAAGCTTTAATTGTGCAACTACTTCAATCAAGCACCAGTTAACTTCTCATAGCAGATCTGACAAAATGAGTAAAAACCTCCCTGATATGTCTCCCAAGTCACAAAGAAGAAACCAAGAGAATTCTCTCTGAGGTGGAAATTGTTAGGAATGCAATATATTACACAGCTTTCACTACTTATCTCCCCAGAGCAAAGTAGGCATTTTCAGGACCACACCAAGTCCCTGTTCTGGTTGAGATTTTCAACTGTATGTAGTCCTAATCTTCTTTAATCCACCAAGATTATTCACACTTTTCATACAAGGAAGGATCTACCACCCAGGAATCTAATTTGAGGTGTGATATGCTAATAACAGCTAAAAAAAAAAAAAAAAAAAGCCAAAGAGACAGAACACTTGCTCTCCCAGATAAGACAACTTTTAAAGCATGCAGCCTTACAAAATGAAGAAAAAAGCTAAAATAACATTGTGCCAAAAAAGGTCCTTCCTTCCACCCTATTCCTACCTTATTTGTAAATGGAGATTCCTACAGATGCCCTTGCCCCACCTCTGATGTCTGACCAGCCATTCACAAGCCACTTCAACTTGCTAGTTCTGTACAAACAGCATTAACTGACCAAAAAAGCTCATTTTCTGCCAGGTTAGCAAACTAGATCAGCTCCTGCAAGGGTCCAGTAAGTCTCACTCTGGTGGCTCTTTTCCTTGTGCCTGCTGGTTGTTAACAAATCCTTAATCTACACTTCCATGGCAGAACCAGCACACCTCTACTGTTTGCACTCCAAAGCCCACACACTAGTTTTTTTGGCCTTATGATCATATACATCATAGCCAACCTTTATGTTTACAAATGACAGCCCTGAATCATTGTCCTTGTATATCTTGCATTCAAGGTATTTTCTTTAGAAAAAAAGCTTGCCAAATAAAATTCAAATGCATATTTGATCCCCGCTCTAATTCCCACACGCTTGAGTTAAAAGTTACAGGTCTGACAGGTCTTCACTGCCTACCTCCGGTTTAAAGTTCTTCACTCAAACTCACTTGGCTGAAAGACAGTTTTATGTTATTTTCCACAGTCTCCAGGGTTCCCCCCCCCATCCTAGAAGAAAGGCATTTTCTTGAACCACACTGCAGAGAAGAATGCAGCAGGAAGCCAAGCCACCCTTTCACTTGGAAGGGGTTTAAACAAGAAGATTCCAAACTTTCTTCCAACAACTCCAGCCCCACGCACTGGCATGAGACCCCATTCCCCTGAATTCACCAGGGATGTTCCCACTTCTACCTCCAGAGAATTTGACAGCCATAAAACTCCAAAAGCTTCTGACATTAAAATAAATACACAAATAATGTTTCTTCATCTTCGCAGCAGTTAACATTGCAATTAGAACTCTCCAAGGATGCACTTCCCCCCTAATGAATCCCTGGAACAGCCCTAACAGGGTGCAAGGCAGATTAGAGAATCCCCACTACACAACTTGGTGAACTGATGTCTCCCCTGAGCAACACAAAGCTGGGCCTGGAGACAGTGAGCTTTTTTATACTGTCTTCGTTTTGAAGCCTTATTAACAAATTAAATGAGAAATAAATACATCTCCCTCTGGGCACAGGAGAAAAAAAAATTACATTTTAATAAGGAGCCCAGACACCTTTCCGTAAGTCTCTTGCAGATAGGAAAGAGACCAAAAAAGCTTCATCATAGAGCAAGTTCACTAACTATCATCTAGGATTGTGGCAGTATGTGAACAAACTCAAAAACACCACACTGGCAGCAGCTGAAATTAAGCTTCCCAGTTTTCTCTGGAGGCTGCTCTGGTCCCTGTGCTCTTGTCTCCCAGAGATGTCAAGCTTGGAAAAGACACTTTGCTGAGACAGCACAACAGTTGGCATGACACTGGGGAAGAAAAGGGGTTTCTTTGCTTTTGCTGGTCTACAGACACCCACATTTTCTCTCCCTCTAAGAGCCAGGATGGGTCACAGGTAGCTGGAGTACCAAGACCAACTCCTAAAGAACAGCTTTACATACCAGTTTCCTTCCTGCTCCCTATAAAAGGCAGTGGGATAACAAAGGGGAACCAGCAGTGCCAATTAACCACCTTTTTTACCTTACATTTTTGTATCTCCTTGTTGGAGACCATATGGTCCAAGTTTACAGCCAAGAATAAATCTCTTTACCCACTCCTGTTTGCAGTAACAATCTTAACGTTCTTTTAATGCAGGTTTGGGAGGATGCATTTCCTTTCCTCTTTGTGTAAGTAAATCAGTGGGATATGCTTCACCTGCCTCCTAAAACTCAACACAGGCCATGAAATCCAAGCAGGCAGAGTAAAAGATAATTCATGGTCTCAAGTGAAGCCAGGTGGATTACAACTCCATTGGCAAGCATGCACCCAGCATCTGCATGCTTAGAAAAGACTCCAGGAATCATCTGAATAACCAAAAATTGTCATGCATGCACAACGGATTTTGAATGTAATTCTTGAGTGAACTTCTAAAAGAAAGCAAAGCTATCAGTGCACCTTAGAAACTAATGCATTATGGGACTTTAATCAAGCATTGCTCCATAATTAAACACACTTTTCCCTGCACAAAAGTTTTTTAAAGCCAAGTATCTGATGCCTCAAACCTCTGTTATACTTAAGGAAATAAATTTAAAGGACATTCATTATTCTTGAACTAAGCATTTTCTTACTAAGTCCCTTCCTAGAACAACTTTTAACTGCTAATTTATCATCCTCCCTCCCAGTGACAGGGAAGATTTATAGTGGAAAAGGCTTATTTAACATTACTCTGATGCCAAAAACACATGGTATTACACTTTTGGCAATATTGGTCAAGAAGCAGTAACCAAAGAAAACAAACAAAGAAACAACCCCCCCCCAAAAAACCATTCCCACAATTGTAAGGCTTGGCAAGGTTCTATTGGAATAAACTGCAACAGAGTCCCAGCTTGAAGGCTGTTTACAAAAGACCAAATGTCCAATTTCACCCTCTTGCAGCCACCTGCCTATTCCTTATCTCCACCGCAGCACTGCTGTGCTTATCAGCACTCTGATCCCACTCTGCCACAAGCACATTCCAGAGCCCCACTGACCATAGCAGGACTGACCATGACACACATGCAGCACTAGGAGAAAGCCACTGAGAGTTTTCTACCACAGGGTCAAGCCTACTGACACAGGAAGAGAAGCAAAGGATGAAGGAGGAGAAATGCTATCTGCATGTTTCTGCCAAAACCCAGAGCCAAACTGATGGCACGGTCAAGCTCATGATAAGAAAGAGATGGAAGGCCAACACAGGCACTCACACAGAGCATCTACCTCAGATGAAATTTAAATTAATGAAGTGAGGAAGAGGAGAAAAATGAACGGCCAAACCTCCAAATCACAGGATTTCATAGCAAGAGGAACTTTCACTGCAGGCACCCGTCAAAAAAGAAAGAAGAAACAGGACACCTGTTGCACAACAACAGATAGTCCAAGATAGTCTGAGATTTACTTTTTTTTTAATATATGTAAGAGGTGAGAAGAAAAAAAAAAAGAGGGGAAACATAAACCATGATGAAAGGAATGGCTCTTCTAATTTCATTCTAATCAGAAGGGAAGAACTGCCTAAGAACATGGAAGTGGAAACAACCTGGCTGACAGAAGGCGTAAGAAGGTAACTCTCACAGTTCTTCAGAAGGGAAAACAGAGTCACAAAATGAAGGAAATGAACTTGTGGTAAAACCACAAGCTTTCTGAAAACCAGATAAAAGAAAGATCTGAAGCTTACCGATAAATCATCTCAGCTAAGGACAATATTTTAAAATTCAAGGTATTTTGCACAGGTGCAAATCACATCACTGGAGGTCACTTAATTAAGTAGCACAGGGTGATAGAATAGGACAGGTCAAAGCTCTAGGAAAGAAACTCCCAGGAGGCAACACTGAAGGTAACATGAAAATATTCCTTCAGAATGCCTGCAATGCAAGAAAGCCCAGTTGAAGCAGGAGCGCATAACTATTCAATGAGAGGGAAAATCTCTAACAGATGATGCCAAAGCACTTGGGGCATTTTCTGCCTCAATCTCCACTCAGTAAGATGGATTAGCTGGCTAATGTAACTCATAGCACAGCAAAAGGAGCAGGAGCCCAGGCTAGAACTGGGAAACACATTACAGCAACTGCTCCAAACCTCCCGAGCCAGCAAAGCCACGGCTCTGAATTTTCCATGCAGATTTATCGGCACACTTCAAACACAACGCACGATAAAGGCAATGTGCTTCTGCAGACAGCTTAATGAGCTTCCATAAACCGATGGACATGTAGTCCATAAACCTGTGGACTACATCCAGGGGTTACAGCATTAGGAGTACTTCAAGGTTTTCAAATCTGGTAGATGGAATATTTACCCTTTGGAAACTGACAAAAGCAGTTTTATCAAGGATCATCTCTGCTCTCTGCATTGAGTTCCAGCAACCTAAAGAAGGACTAAAGCACCTGCCTCTAATGAGCAGGAAACAAACATGCAGGGAAACACAGAGCAGAGTCAGGCTTAGCATCAGATCCTGGGAAGATGCCAAAATAATCTAAGAAACAACCTTTCTCCTGCATATTTCAGATAACAAAACAGTTGGGATTCAACATACAATTTCTTAGGAACAAATTGTATCAAAGGAATATAATTCCCTCCAATGACACAGTAACAATTTAGATAGCAAAACAGCAACTACAGGCAATATAGTTTTGGTTTAACTGGATTTTTGACATTCAAATTGACAGTCATATCATCTAAACAAAAGCAGAACATACTGAAGTAGTCAGAGATAAGCTATCATTATTTTAGTCAGAGAGAAACTTGGTCAGAAGCCCATTCACATGGCTCTAACCTTTTTGCATTCTCCACTGTTACACAAAGTAACCAGGGGAAGAGGGTTATGTAGCAATGAACTTACTGCAGGTAATTCCCTATTTTGCTCTGCCTCAGTTTGATTCCTTATGGTCACAAGTAACAATTTCCAGCATCTCCCTGACAACGTTTTGTCCACAAACTACACATCAGAAAATATCGGGATGTTAACAGAGAATAATCTGGGACAGTTTCAAAAACTTGGATGGAGGGAATCAGAATCCAAAATCAGTGCAAAAGTCACCTGAAATAATATGTTGCTTAACAGAGCAAAAGGTAATAATAATCAGCCAAACACAACATGGAAGGCAAGGTTAAATTCTGTTCTGCCCACAGATGTGCTGAGTGGTAATGTGCTAAAGAATCTGGGGGGTGTGCTCAACACAAACCAAAGGTATCACTGCAAAAAAATAAATACATGAAGGCTCATCATCTTGCCTGTATGAAATGCAGGTATGAAAAGAACATGAAAGAATTTTGACTCTGGCTGTTGTACTAAGGACTCAGATGGAACACCACGTCCAGCTCCAATAAAATGCAAACCAAGTGGAAAAGGCCTGAAGAAAAACAGTGAGAATAGCCCCCTAATGTAATTAAAAATTAAAATTAAAAAAAAATCAGTGATGAGAGGAGATTGAAGCAATGGGATTTCTTTAGAGTGATAAACACCAAAGAGAAAGCCATCAAAATATTCGGCAGATTCCTACAGAAGAGAAGTAATAAAGAGCTCACAAGTGCATAAAATTAATGGTAGAGTTCTTAAATGCTTCAATTCTAGCAAATAAATTCAGATTGGAAATCAGGAGCAGTACTTTCAACGGTAAGAACTGCAAAATAACAGAATAGATTGCCTAAGGATAAATTTCCATCAGAAACTTATGTTAGCTCATTTGCTTTGGGAGCTAATTAAACATTCCTTCCTTGTGACTGAAACATAGTGAATTTATGAGAGAACAAATGTCAATTATCTCCCTTTATTCACAGGTGCGTCATGTAAGCTTCCAGCTTCTAGATGAGTTATTATGAGGATTTATTAACCATTACTAAGAAACAACTTCCACATGAAAGCTTTGTAACACTGTATGGAAACAATAATAAATACAAAACCCTGAAAGAGTTCTTGGAGGGGAAATACAGAGGAAAAGTGACACACTTGAACCACATGGAGATGGGAGTCCTTAATTACAACAAAAACAAGGAAATCCAGAGATTCTACTCTGCAACAGAGATGCAAACAAGAAGAGGTGGGGGAAGCAGAGGCAGTCCTTGTGCAGGTACAAGAGGCAAGGCAAGAACATCAACCCCAAACACGGTGTCAGCAACTGCACCCAGTAAAGCACAAAACACCATTAATTTTCTCAGGCAAAGCTCAGCTATAAAAAAAGCCCCAAAACAACTGAGACCCAAAGCAGGAGAGCAAACTGAGACATGCTGTCCTCTGCTGGAAGCGGCTCTGGAGGAGCCTGAAAGCACATCAGGACCACTTTGATCAAGTCCTTTGATCTTGGCTGAATACAAGATCGAGGCATCATTTCAAACCTGCACAGCTTTGCCTAAACGGGGCTCCTGCCTTTTGAACTCCAGCTAACACTGCCCTTGGACAGACAGCACTGCTGTCATCAAAGGGACACTCCTGAGACCACCTCTCCTACACCACCACACCTTCATGGCAACAGAAGTGCTTGTGTGACCACAGAGAGCAGGAGCAGGGAGCAGAATAAAAAGGAACACTTTTTTCCTAATACAGTAAGATAAATCCTTTTTTGTAATTCACTTCCTTCATTCTGTTCACTTACAACACTGTACCAAGGCAAACAAAAATTGACATGTAGTTTAAAAATATACACATTACAGGGAAGATGAAAAGACACAAAAAACCCCAAACAAACAATAATAATAATAAAAAAAATACAGAAAGGGCTGCTACTGTAGTATGAGGCTTCTACCGTGTACATCCAGAAAGAATTGAAAGTACAGCCTTCTAAACTTCCACACTAACCAAGAATGATATCCTGATCTGAAAGTGAATTAGTTCAGACTATTTGTGATTTAAATCAGCAAGAGCCAGTGCTGGGAACTACCTAAGGGTTGAGTTTTGGGGAAAAAGAAAAAAAAAAAGAAAAAGCCATTACTCTTCTTGGGAAAAAAAAGGACAAAAATCCAAATGAGTTAGGACTACCAACAGCACAGGTTCGCAAGAGGATTCTCCAACATTTAAACCAGCATCAAACCTTCAGCAAAGCATTCTTCATTCAGCAGAATTAACACATTAAAAGCACACAACAAAACACCTTTTTTTCCATCTTTACTACTGGAGCACAGTATTAAACACAAACAAGAAACGGTTAACTCAATGGGAAATGCATTTTTCCCTGCGTTCCCTGCGAAGCCTCGCAGCCCTGCAGGACAGGAGCTTGTCCCTACCCCACGCCGTGTCCCGTGGGTTCCTCCCCGCTTCCCCACGGGGATTTCACCGCAGAGAATCCCCCGAGGGCAGCGGTCAAACCCGCACCGGAGCAGCCCGGGCTGGCATGGACCCTCCGGGGAGCGAACGGCGAACGGCACGAGCGGCCCGAGCCGCCGGGCGAACGCCGCTGGGGTCTGCCGGAGCCGGGATGGACCCGCACCGGCCGGGACAGACCCTTCCCCAGGCCCCGCCGAGCAGCCGGGACTCCGCACCGCGCCTCTCCCCCCGCGGCCCGGCGCCACTCACAGCGTGTGCCCGCAGACGTTCACCATCAGCTTCAGCGAGGGGTTGCGGTACTTGGTGGTCTTGCACCGCGGGCAGCCCAGGTCGTCCATGGCCGCCTGCCGCTCCCTCCCTCCCTCCGCCCGCCGCGCCTTCCGCCTTCCGGTGCCGCCGCCAAACGGCCCCGCCGCCGCCCAGCGCCGCCCCGCGCGTTCCGCGCTCGGCCCGGCCCGACCCGACACCGCCCGCACCGCCGGCCCGAGCGGCAGCGAGCCAGGAAGCAGCGCCTGCCCCGGTGGGGCTGGGGGCTGGCCGGCCCCCCAGAGCCCCGGTGGTAATAGGGGGAGAGGGGGGACGCTTGCCCGTGACTAAACAACAGGAATCACAGAGTCAATTACTTCGGAAAAGACCACCTTGTCAACCAGACCATGGCACTGAGTGCCACGTCCAGTCTTTCCTTAAACACTTCCAGGGATGGTAACTCCATCGCCTCCCTGGACAGCCCATCCCAATGTTTAATCATCCTTGCTGTGAAGAAATTCCTCCTGATGTGCAACCTAAAGCTTCACTGGCGCAGCTTGAGGCTGTGATCTCTCATCCTGTCTCTGGTAGCCCGGGAGCAGAGCCCGACCTGGCTACAGCCTCCTTCCAGGGAGTTGCACAGTGATAAAGTCAGCCCTGAGTCTCCTTTTCTCCAGGCGAAACGCCCCCAGCTCCCTCAGCCCCTCCTCAGGTCTCGCGCTCCAGACCCTTCCCCAGCTCCGCTACCCTTCTCTGGACTCGCTCCAGCACTTCAACAACTTTCTTGAAGCGAGGGGCCCAGCACTGGACACAGCGGAGCTCCCTCACCCCACAGCCATCCCGACCCGGACACCTCACCCCCGGTCAGGGCAGCACCGGGAGCGGTTTAACCCTTCCCGTCCCGGGGACAGCCGCAGGTGAACGGCAGCGGCCGCTTCCCGGGGGCTCCAGGTGGAGATGGGGAGGGGGGCAGCGGAGAGAGCAGCGCGGCCGCTTGATTGACGGTTGCCGTGGAGACGCTGTAGCCCCGCCCCTCCCGGCGCGGCGCGGCCAATGGGCGGGCGCGGCCGGGGCAGCGGTGGGCGGGGCCACATAGTCTTGCGGCGGGTGCGGGAGTCGCGGCGGGGGGAGCGGCGGAGCGCGGCCGGGATACAGCAGCGATCCCGGATGGTCACTGCGGGGCCGGGGGAAACCTGATCGGCTAGAGCAGGAGGAGGAGAGAGATAGGAAGGGGGGAGAGGAGGAGAAGGGAACGAGGGGGGGGTGGGGGGGGGGAAAAGGAAGAAAAAAAAACTCACAAAAAAAAAAAAAAAGAAAAGAAAAAAAGGAAAACAAACCGAAACATGTCTTCTGCCTCCCCCGCCACGGACGACATCGTGATCGCGGTAGAGATCAAGGAGGAAAATGTGATGGAAATGCTCTCCGAAGCCCCCGACGGGCCCGCGCCGCCGCCCCCTCCCGCCGCTGCCCCGTTCCCCATGGAGCACGCAGGCTCTGCCGCCGCCGGCGAGGAGGGAGCCGCGGAACAGGTACTGCTCCATACGGAACTCCTGGCCAGGAATCACCACGCTGCCTCCTCTCCCTCCTCTTCATCTTCTTCCTCCTCCTCCTCGCAGACCCCCCTGGCTTTCTCCCCGGACCACGTCGCCTGCGTGTGCGAGGCGCTGCAGCAAGGTGGGAACCTGGACCGCCTGGCCAGGTTCCTGTGGTCTTTGCCCCCGAGCGATCTGCTACGTGGCAACGAGAGCCTGATGAAAGCCCGGGCGCTGGTGGCTTTCCACCAGGGCATCTACGCCGAGCTCTACAGCATCCTGGAGAGCCACAACTTCGACTCTTCCAACCACCCGCTGCTGCAGGAGCTCTGGTACAAGGCTCGCTACACCGAGGCGGAGCGAGCCCGGGGCAGACCCTTGGGGGCGGTGGACAAGTACAGGTTGCGGAGGAAATACCCCCTGCCCAGGACCATCTGGGACGGCGAGGAGACGGTGTACTGCTTCAAGGAGAAGTCCCGCAACGCGCTGAAGGAGCTCTACAAGCAGAACCGATACCCCTCGCCCGCCGAGAAGCGCAACCTGGCCAAGATCACCGGGCTGTCCCTCACCCAGGTCAGCAACTGGTTCAAGAACCGCAGGCAGCGGGACCGCAACCCTTCCGAGACCCAGTCCAAAAGGTGAGGGAAAACTTTTCCTCCCCGCCCCCTCTCCCGCCTGCCTTTCCCTCTCCCGGCTCTTTCTTCCCTTGCAAACATGGCGCTTACCTTCGGTGCGCCTCGTCCTCCCCTCCTTCCTCCTCCCCGCTCCCTCGCTCCCAACACACCCACCCGGCCCGGGCGTGCGAGGCGGCGCGGGGAAACTTCCCGGCCCCGCCGCCCCGCGCTCCCGGGGGAGCTCCCGGCACGGGGGAGCCGCCGGGCGGACTCCCGGGAGGGGACGGGACGGGGGTGTTCGTTCCCCCCGCTCCTTGTTTTTATTCAATTGTCGCGCCTGACAGAGTTAATCATTGACGGCCGGAGGACGCGCGGGGTCCCGGCGCTCCTTCTGTTTTGAAACCTGACTCGGGAGCGGGCCGGGCTCGGGTTTCAGCGGGGCAGCGGGGCCGGTTCCCGGGGCTGGTTCCCGGGGCTCCCGGCCGCGCCGCGGGGCGGGAGAGCGAGCGGCCCCGGCCCCGTTCCCGTTCCGCCCGCGGCTCGGGCTCGGCTCCCCCGCCCCGCGGCGGGGGCGCGGGCAGGTGGAGGTGACCTCCCCGCTCCCGCCCCCCGCCTTCCTCCGGGAAGGGACGGGAAGGGGGGAGAAAGCGCGGGGAGGAGGGGGAGGAAGGGAGCTGGGAGAGAAGGAGGGAAAGCGGCCGGTGGAGGGGGCCCCAAGGCATTTCTCAACCAAGGGCGCGATTGTGCCGCCGCGGCCCCTCTCCGCGGGACACATCAAAGGGCGAGGGGGAGGGAGGGGAGAGCGACCGAAAAATGCAGCCGAGGGCGGACCAGTCAGCGAAAAAACCCGGCGCAGCCCCGGGCGGAGGCACAAAGGCCGCCCCCCATCCCTCCGTCCCTCCCCCCGGCCGCCGGGCTCTGCCGGAGCTGCCTCGGCCGGCACCGGGGCGGCGCGGGTCGGGGTCTCCCCTTCCCCCGGCCGGGGGCGGCAGGCAGAGCCCGGAGCGTCCGGCGGCGCTTCCCGGCCCTGCCTCACCTCCCAGCGCTTTGCCAAATGGCCGCGGCCGGTCTCACACGTGTGGACACCCCGGGCCGGCGGAGGGGGGCCCAGGCAGCCCCCTTCGGTCGCCGGGGTGGAGGAATTTATTTACGACTCCATAACCCAGTCTGTAAAGTTTCTCCTCGGCGAGTGTTCGGTTTGATGTGTTCTTTTCTAAGAAACCTCCTCCCTTGGCTTGAGTATTCGTTTAAAGTGCCTCGTAAAGGCGAAACGCAGAAAAAATTATTCGTGGAAGCTCTCACGTACTTGTGTTAAAGCAAGGAGTCCCCCTTGGTGCAGAGATCCTGGCACGCCGTGGTAATGCAATGTCATCTCCATCTTTTCCCATAGCGAGTCAGATGGCAACCCTAGCACAGAAGATGAATCCAGCAAGGGGCGGGAGGATTTATCTCCCCATCCACTCTCCAGCTCATCCGACGGCGTTACCAGCCTCAGCCTTCCCGGCCACATGGAGCCTGTCTACATGCAGCAGCTTGGAAACACTAAAATAGCCTTGAGCTCGTCTGGTGTCTTGTTGAATGGGAACCTCATGCCTGCCAGTACCTCTCCTGTCTTCCTCAACGGTAGCTCGTTTCTTCAGGGACCCAACGGTGTCATACTCAATGGACTCAGCGTGGGCACTTCGCAGACTGTTACCTTAAATTCGCCCAAAACCGCCTCGAGTGTTGTGAGCAACGGGGTGTCCATCACTGACATACTGTCATCATCATCGCCTGAAGATGTTAAAGACTTCAAACTCCTTCAGGCTTCGGTCCCCAATGCCACAGCAGCCTTCAGCCCTAGCAACATCCCCGTTACTTTCCCAGGATTGATACCGAGCTCAGAGGTGAAAAGGGAAGGCGTAGAAACTGCTGCTTCCCAGGATGGAGGCTCCGTAGTTACTTTTACTGCTCCTGTCCAAATAAACCAGTATGGCATTGTCCAAATCCCCAATTCAGGAACAAATGGCCAGCTGCTGAACGGAAGCATTGGTTTTTCTTCTCTGCAGCTGCCTCCTGTTTCTGTGGCAGCTTCACAAGGTAAAAGCTTTGCCTCTTGCAGTAAGAGGTATGAGAAAAAGTTGGAATCAGGCACACTTAGCATTTTAGAAGCTGTGGTCCTTTTCTTCCAAGGTATAAACATTGTTTCTTAGCCATGGCCACACACAGAACATCAAATAATACCGTTTGCCTCCCTTTCTAGTGGGTTTTGCTCGTGGGCAGACTGTTAGATGGGGTTGAGCTCCCCTGTTAAGAGCAGGGAAGGAGGTCTGGTAATTTACACCCCTTTCATCTCATGCTGTTCACAGAAGTCTGTGATACCAGTCTTCACAAATATCTGTAAATTTTACATGTTTCAGTAATTCAAAATATTACCCATTTGCCATTGAATTCTTTTAATGAGAAGGTTCATAAAAATGAAAATTATGGCAGCTGGAAATTGTTACAGTTGTTGTTCTTGTGGTGGTTGTTTTGGTTTTCTGTTTTCTTAACAAAGGCATTTCGCAAAAATACATTTTGAATTACTGTAGACACAACAAGACCAAACAGTTGCTTGTACATTTTCTGTTCCATAATTAAGAAAGATTAAACTTGAGGGAAACAACAGAAGTAAGCACTAGCTCGTAGATATAAAATGTGAGGCTATTTGGATAAAATTGCCCTCAGTTCAATGGAAATATGTCATCACAGGTTCATGTGCCAAGTGTGCAGGCTCCTCCCCAAGTTTGCTTTAGAGTTGGTCTTAACATACCATAGTCTGAATCTTGCAGCTGGCCAGGAAGAATCCCAGGGAGCACAAACCTTGTTTTGGATCCCTTTTTTGAAGCAGGTCAGTTAAAAAGCACAGTTGAACATCTTTGTTACTCATTGGCCACTGTGTCTTTATGAAAATGATTACATTGGAATGATTCTCTCTAGTTTCAGGAGCTGTAATGAAAATCAAATTGTGCTTATGTGCTTCTTTGAATTACTCTTGATTAGGCTGTGAATTATTCTTGCTGAAGCACAGGGAGGAACACTGAAGCTGTGCAACCACAATTTAAATGGGTGCACAATTATAAGGTCCAAAAATGTGGCACTCACAGGCACTGGAAGTTGTTGGTACATAGTTTAACCAAGATTAAAGAGAGAAGACATTTAGTCTGAATGCCACCTGTGATTACTAAAGCCACTTAATCCACATGCTCCAAGGCATAAACTAACAGCCAGCGCAGGTGAGAAAGTTCAGTCCTTGAAGTATTGTAGGACTATTGTGTTTAAAAGTCCTAAGAGTCATAATAAGCTCTTCTCTGACCATTTTCTCCCGTTGTTAAAAGATTTCCCCACTGGAGAGTGATCCACCATACCTCTGGTGCAGAGAAAAGTTCTGGGTAGCTGGCTGCCTATTCCAAGTGAAGCATGCTGCAGGCTATTTTGAGTAAGCCACAGTAAATAATATTGTCAGGTAACTTCAAGTTGCCTAGCTTTATTCTTTGAGTTTACCCATATGCATAGCATCTTCCAAAAAAAAAATCATCATTGATTAACTGAAATTAGTAGGAAGCTGAAATATTCCCCATGTGAGAAATTCATCTTCGGTGCTGTTCTGAAAAATTCAGCTGTGTCCGACTGTAGTCTCTTCAAATTGTAATTAAACTGCTTTTGAGAAAGAGAGGTGTTCCAAGTAGAACTCAGTTCCAAGAGCCAGTATTTCTTATTTTAGGAATTACCATAATGACAACTGCCATATCATGTCCAGTGAGAGCAACTTCAGGTCATCTCTGGCTACCTCTTCTTGCTTGGGCTCGCTACTACATCACACAAGCAGTGCCATGGCTCTCAGCAAGGGCAGGCAGTGCTGGGTGACTTTTCACAGCATGGTGGATGTGGTAGGGTTAGGATTTTAGGAAAACATGATAAAGCAAGGTGAAAGGGAATAGATCTGAGTGCTTGAGGACTGCGCAGTAAAACCGATAGAAATTACCGGTTTTTCGTGTTTTCTGTGCGGGTTGGCTCAGGCAGGTTCTGCCCAGCAGTAGTGGATTTCATGTGACGTGTCTCCAGTTCCCACACACAAGCTGTAGTCTGTCACTGAACTATCTTTAATAGCTTTTCATGCTTCTATTCTTAGAAATTGAGTGGTGGCAACTAGTGAAGGCCAAAGCACATTCATTTTAGTCACATGGCTGGGGACTGTTTGCCCCTTAATGAGAGTCTGAAAGATACCTAATCTAATACACCAGAAACCTTTTGGTTTTAACTTTCTAGAAGCTATTTCTATTCACAGCATTGATTTCCTTATACCGAGTTTTTTCTCACCTGTTACAAAAATTGCTGTTCAGTGTTGCATGAAATATTAGTGTATGTGTATCCTGCAAGCATAAAAAAACACCAGGACTGCACAACTCTCTGCCAAACTGTAATCTCTGTTTTCCTTGCTCTTACTTCCCTTTCCCTAGGTAACGTTTCAGTAAATCCCAGCACGTCTGATGGAGGAACTTTTACGACTGAATCTTCAACAGTGCAGCAAGGAAAGGTTTTCTTCAGCCCCCTCGCCCCGAGTGCAGTGGTTTATACAGTTCCCAATTCGAGCCAGGCAGTAGGATCTGTCAAGCAAGAAGGACTGGAAAGAAGCCTGGTGTTTTCTCAGTTGATGCCAGTCACTCAGAACACACAACTGAATGTCAACATGTCTTCTGAAAATATATCCAGCGCTGGACTCCAGTCCCTGGCCTCCTCCTTAGTGAATGTAACACCCTCACATAATTTTTCCCTCACACCTCCAACTCTTTTAAATGCTGCAGAACTGAGCTCTGGTATCTCGGAGAGCCAGTCCATGTCTTCACCCGTGACCAGTACCTCTACAGTGATATCTATCAGCAACACTAACTATGCAACCCTTCAGAACTGTCCCCTCATCACCAGTCAGGATCTGTTGTCCATTTCCACAGCACAGCCCGTGCTTGGAGAAATAGTTTCTACAAGTGGAGATCGTGTCAGCCACCCCCCTGCACAGGTGCACCAGGAGTTTGGCAGAGAGCACAGGTTAGTTCTGCAAGCCGTACCCGATGTCAAAGAGAATTTCTTACCCAATTCTGAGAGTAAGTCAACTGGCAATTTAATGATGCTGGATTCCAAATCTAAGTATGTTATGAGTAATATGGTTGACACGGTATGTGAAGAACTGGAAACGGACAAAAAAGAACTTGCCAAACTGCAGACAGTTCAGATGGATGAAGTTATGCAAGACTTGTAACTTTTTTTTTCTTGCTTTCTGTTTTAATAGATAAGTCTCCTGTTGAGGCCCTAACAAACACCGAATGGGGTGTTTGGGGTTTTTTTGTTGTTGTTGGTTGTTTGGTGGGTTTTTTTTCATTTTAAGAAACCAGAAGAACATTTAGATGGTCCGAATCGATGTACAGAGGAATCTCCGGCAATGGAATTAGGTTGCCACACTTAGTTTGCATGCAGTATTCTCTTTTATGCAGATTAAAGGAGAAAGGAAATGGCCAGGGCAAGTACTGAGGAATAGGTACAGGTTTGGCTACCAGATACTACCCTGAAAATTTAACTAGACTCTCCATAGTACAATGTACTCTTAACAGTAAGTATACACTCCTAAATTCAGATAGAAAACAAAAATCTCACTCCAAAATGGTAGAGACAATGCAGTCATTTTTTTTCTGTTTACTTCCAGTCCATGGGCATTGAGAAATTTCTAAGGAACTCTAGACGATACCTCTCCAGCTACTTTTATGTTGTTTGAGGTTAACAAACAAACAAAATCGTAATATTGTTACTGGTATGTTTGCTTTTTTTCCAGCAGACTTGCATTCAAACCAAAAATCTCACATCAATCATGTACAGGTTTCTAAATGCTACAGCTAGCATTTTGTCAGTGCACCAGAAAAAGCATTATTTGAAACTCTAATTATGCAATTCAGAAGCTTTCTATCCAGTATGAATGTAAATACTGTTTCAGTTCTTATAAAGGAGACTTTTTTTTTTTAATTAGTACAATGGATTTTATTTATGGTTTATGTTCCCTTTCACTTTAGACACAATGCATTGAAAAGGAAAACGTTTTCTGGCTGTTTAATTTATTTTTATTGTTTGAGCAGGAAGTAAGCATAGTTATTTCTGACAAGGTTTTACTTTTTTGTAGGTTTTTTTTTCAAGCAATAGACTGTAAAAGTAAAATGTTAATCACACTGAAACTAGAAAATTAATTCCCAGTCTCACAAACCCAGGAGGTCACTGTTTCTACCCCCTCTGTCTTTGCGTTCAGGGGTTTTTTTTGTTTGTTTTGTTAGTAATTTGTGAATTAGTTGAACCTTTTTTGTGTATTTTTTACAGAATTCCACGTGCCTTTCTTCCTAGTGGCCTTATCTTTGTTACTAAAGCACAGTGGCAGGAGGAATCAAAACACTGATTTGCAAATATCCGTCCTCAGGGCCAAATCCTGATGCCTTACTTCTGCAAGTAGACCCTGCCGACTTGGGTGCCCCTGCTTGCATGAGTAAGATGAGTTTTAAGTCTTTTGGATGTGGTGGGTGACATTTGCTGGCAGTGCAGAGAGCCAAGGATGGGTCCTTCTGCACCAGGTCAGCGGGACAGGAGGAACCCACAGAGGGACCACGGGCAGTGGCATTGTGATGAGGAGAAGCTCTTGGCTTTGGCAGAGGAGCAGGAAGGGTTGGATGGGCAGGCCAGGGAAGGGAATTCCATATTGACACGGCCCCATTGGCCAAACTGCCCGTGTGGGAGGGATTCAGCTGCTAGGTCCCCATGCAGGAGTGCAGTTGAGGGTGTATTTATATATATCCTCCCAGGATAAGCAGCCTGGGGGCTGATGGTGGGAATTGCAGCTGCCTGAAGGGCTCATGAGAGCAGCCGTGGTCCCTGCCTGGCTGGGGATGGGTCTCCACACCTTTCTCCCTGGGGACAGCAGAAGCAGGTGGAACAGATCTTAACCTTTCCTCCAGAGGGGTTTTTGTAGCATGGAAAAGCACATCCTTTTAAGCTTTAAAATAATAATAAGAATTCAGATGTACAAAAAATGACATGCTGTTAATCCTCGTGGTTTGGTTTTGTTGTATTTTATCCTAATGTGAATATATACAGTAACTAAAGCATGTGTTCATCCCCATCAGGGCCCTGGTCTGAAGCCTTTGGGAGGCAATGGGAAATGTTTCCATAAGCTTCTGTGGGCTCTGAAATCAGGCTCAGGACAAAACAAGATCACTTGTAAAGGACAAAAAAAAAGGACAGATAATTGAGGTGGCATATCCCAGTGTGTTTGTTTTGGTTTTAACTGGTTCCATGGAAAGCTTTTGGGGAATGAAGGTTTTTCCGTGCGCCATGAGCGCGGCATTGGCATTCTCATTGTAGTTTTGCACTATATTGCTTATTTTGCGAGGTATTCTGTGGAACCTTGAGGCTGAGCTCTGTCAGCGAGCTCTGGAGTCCACGCTGTGAGCCAGAGTCTCCAGGGCTGCAGGGAAAAGTGCAGGGAGAGGGAAGAGCGAGTGTGCAAGGAGTGCCCTTGCAGCTGTACAGAGTCGCTGATGCTCTGCAGGCAGAAGCAGCCCGTCAGCACTTGGCTGTCCCCATGTGCTCCCAGGCAAACAGGGTGTTCGAGGCAAGCGCTTTAAAGCAGAGATTATCACAAGCAGGACATGGAGCTCTATGTTCCCCTGGCACAACTTTCCCTGACGTTCCCAGGAGCTCCGCGTGAGCAGGGAATCGGATAGTCCAGAGTTTTTCTATCCGCTCCGCTTGTTTATCTGTTTGCTGGGCCCCAGCATGAGCAATCTGTTTCCCACCTCTTCTTCACCCGTGTAACTAAGATGGTGATGACAGTAGCTGTATATGCTTTGCATGAAATCATTCAGCCGTTTGGAAAATTAGAAATACCCTGTATCGCTGTCATTTTAATGGAGAATGTGTACTTGGCTCTGAAGGAGTTGATGGTGGATTAACATTTGGTCTGCCAAGCTCAGACTGTATTTGGAGGCAAGCTAGGGAATCTTTCAGAGCAGTTGTTGGTGTGATCATGTCTCATAACTGAAAAGACTGTGGTGTTACAACACTACCTGTTACTTTATTTTTAATATTTCCTTCTTTGCATTCGTTGTTACTGAGGCTCTGAACTCCATGGCTTTGCAGCACAGTTGATGTGAAAACTGTGTGTTGTTACAGTGGCACATTTCTTGGAGTGTCTGGTACTTCTAATAGGAGACTTCCCACTCTTCAGTGGGAGTGGAGGATGTACATAAAAGCAGTGTTTTGGGACAAAGTAAGATTAATCTATTCTAGTCTTCCAGATATCGAGTAACTTCTTACTATCTTTTTCTTTCTTTCTCCCATTGAAAATAAGTGTCATTCCCTCCAGATAACGTAGTTATAACCTCATGTTTTCTGCAGGTACATATGCACAATATAAAGACTCATTGCACGGTACAGTGTGTTTAAAATAGAAATTTAAATAAGTAGGTTTACTCCTTACAAGGGTAAGTTTTTATTTTGTGGCCCTAAGGCAGACAGGCTCACTGCTCTGAACAGACAGTACTCAAAGCCCCGAAAAGTGTCCAGGGCCAGATCTTTGGCTGCTGTAAATAAGGCATTGCTCCACTGATTCCCAAACCAAGGATTTTTACATGGTGTTTAGGGGATTTGGATCTGCTTTCCCACACATGGGAAGGCAGTGAGTGTCCAAGCCCCACAGACAGCCCTTATTATCACATTCTGTTGTTTAAATGGAATGTATGTCTGCCTGGCATACACATTCCTTCTCTTCCCTCCCTCTCTGTTATGGATGAGAATAAAGGATCATTTCAACTTCACATATGTTTGTAACTTCTAAGTCCACTGGAAATCTTACAGAAAACATTGCCAAATTCTACTACTTTTCTGGTCCCAGACTCAGCTTTGAAAAATATGCCTAAAGTTTAAGCAAATTCTTACAAAGCATGACGTTAAAAACCCCTCTCTTCTTTACTACTTTTGATTAAAGCTGCCTCTGTTTCACCCAGAGTTTTGCAGAAAACCACAAATGCGTTACATTGAATGCTCTGTGTGGACTATTTGCAGCATTATCCCTGTGGTCTTACCTGCAAGGACATTTCAGCAACATAAATCACACACATCTATTGGCCAGGTCCTCAGCTGGGCTAAACTAGCACATTTCCATTGACTTTAATGTCCTTTCATGCCAGCTGGGAATATGGTCCATTCATTTCACTGGTGTTAGGTCAGGGATGGATTTGGCTCGGCACACAGTGGCAGCACAAACCAGAGCACAAGGCTGACACTTGGGTAGAACCAAACAGTCACAGTCTATCAAAGCATATACCTCTTCCCATTTACTGCTTTTCCCTACCTGTGGATTCAGGAAGACTCACTCAGAAAGTGACTTTACCCAGAAGTGAGGCTGGGACTGTTGTTATTGCTCTCAGTCTGAGATTGATGACAATAATGGACAGGTTCTGACCTCAGAAATCCTGTAAAATCACCTCAGTAGTGATTTTCAGTTCAATAAATCAAGGTGGAATTTGGCCTTGTGTGCACAGGAGCTTTTCATGTACATAGGTTTCCAGTGTCTGTGCACTTTCCTTAGCGAGGGCAGATGAACAAGAGGGTGCATCCCTCCAAAATCATGTGAAATATGTGTGCAGGGCTCTGGGGGCATGAACTGCCCAGTGCTTGTGCTCCAGAAGAATGTCAAATCATGAAAATGAATACTGATTTTATAATTCTGAAAACAAAAATAATGGTATTTTTTAAAGCAAGGATACCTGAAGTCTTCCTGTATCTCCTAGTAGTGATTATCTTGAAGGATATTTTATACCTTAGTTGTATGTTTCATTTAATTTAAAACTTGCTTCTTAAATTTCTGAACTCAAGGAGGGGGTGAATCTTCTGGCTTTCAGGATTCACATTCAGAGGATGTTTGTTCTTTTGCTGCATGTACTGTTTGTCCAGAACTAACCAGTTATTTCTCCAATATGGGTTTTATTGTGCCTTACAACAAATATGAAATTTAAGCGGAATGTACGCTTTAGAGGAGGGAATAATCAAGAAGACTTTACTGCACTGTTAGGTGATGCTGCCCCAGAGTGTATCATCAAACATATCTGTGCTTAGTTACCCAACCAAAGAGATCTAAAGTATGTATGTTTGTTGTACTGTAATAGGGGTTTGTGCCTGGACAATTAAGTGTTTTATTTGTATTCTGAGATGATGTGAACTTATTTTTCTAAACACTATACTGAATAAACTTTATATTTATACACATCTTTTGTAAATATTTCTGTTTGGATGTGGTGTGAGGGCTTTGAATTTCGAGTCAGAAAAGCCATCTGAAGTAGAAACTTGGCTTCTAATGACTCATCATGAAGGTGATGGCAACTAGGAACGCCTGTGCTTGCCAGGGATTTGATCTAAACCCTATTTAAGCAAGAATGAGACTTTCTGTTGACTTGAGGGGGTTTTGTCGGAATTCTAAAATACTAAATTAAAAAACATAAATCTTATACCTCATATTGAACTTATTTGTGTCTCAAACCAAATTTATACCATAATTAGTTGGATACTATTAAAATCTACTTCCACCTGCTAGTTAGGACTAGTCAGTATTTACTTGTGGCTCCCATGACACTGGCATGCTTTCTGTGTCAGGGGCTTTTTTTGGGTGGGTAAATTCCTATTTGCTAAATTCGTGTTTGTTGAAATTTTTCTTTAAAATGTTTCACATAGTGTCAGGCTTGGTTTTGGCAGCCTTTTGAGAACAGCTTGAAATGTTATGTTCCCCTGATATTAAAGGATTTAAACACATTACCATATTACTTCAGATCTGCGTTCCAAGTACCAGGATTGCCTGGTTACGATTTTGATGCCAAAATGAACGACAGTAAATCCAAATAGACTAATCTGTGCAGGTGAAATAGTTTCCCTCACTGAAGCTATATATACATTAGAGATAATTAGCAGCCTGCACATGCCAGCAGGAAAACACCCTTCCACCCCTTAAATTGTGTTTAGGCCACGGGAAGTAAGGTGAAGTATGAGATATTTTTTTTTTTAATAGATATAGTTAAAAACATAAAATCCATGCTGTTCTTATTCACTAACCCATTACCTTTCCTGAGTGTTATTCACCATTCCTCCACCTTTCCCATTCATCACAGCTGCATCCCAGTTGCTCCACACAGCTCTGCTGGGAAAGCACTGGGAGTCACCTCCCAGCCCAGGGAGCATCTCCCCTCTCTTCCTGAGGCTGATCCCACTCTGCAGCTGCCAAAGAAAATCCACTTACCCAGGAGAAGCCCTAAGGTAGAGCCAACTGCCTCGGTGCCCAATTCCTGCTTCCTTCCCAGCAGCAGCATGACTCAGTTCATGGTGCTTCCCTTTGCCATGCTTTGGTTCTGCCTGAGCAGCAGGTCTGTGATGGTGTTTTCCTGCCCTGCAGATGCCAAATTCCTGATTGATCCCCAGGCAGCAGCTCTGTCCCAGCTTGGCTTGCGGCAGGAGCTGAGGATCCACAGCCATCCTTCAACCTGGCTGGGAGCAGCTTCTCTCATTTCTGCCTTGCAGCACAGCCAGGGGAAGGAGCACCAGGACCACCACTGCTGGCTGGCTCCAGCCAGCCCCCTGGGAAGGGATTTCTGGCTGTGCAGACCCCACACTCCAAAGTGCAGGGGTTTGAGAGCGCCGAGAAGCGGAAAGTCTCAGCAGCGTATGCAAATGCCCAAATTCTCCCTGAGCAGCCACCCATGCGGTATGCAGGATGAATCATGTCCTAACGGAGCGCATTCCTGCTACTTTGGAGGGCTTTGCAGATGTGTTCCAGGTCACCCTGGGCGAGAAAAACCACACACAGCCACGGTTCCTTCTTCCCTGGCAGCCTGAGCACAGATGGAGGAAAGGCGGACAGCACCTTTGGAAGGGTGGGCAGCTGGCTCCCCGAGGTGCTGCCTTTCACATGGCCTGGGGATGCTGGAGGGAAGATGGGGGGCTGCCAAGGCAGTAGCTGGGATGGAGCTGATTGTAGGAAGGCTCAGGGAGATGGGTGGTTTCTCTTGATCTAGCAGGGAGACAAACTGGGAAGGGAGACAGTGTTGGAATGCATCGCTTACTGTCCTCTATATTTGTCTTGATTTTTCCCTGGTGCCAGATCAGAAGGGGATTTTGCTGCTCCAAGAGGCAGAGGTTGGGTCAGTAAAACAAGATTTTAATGTGAATACTCGCAGCTTGGAAAGCAGAGGTCTCCTTCCAGGCTGCATCCCCTGTTGTGGTGATCTGTGGCTGCAGAACTCTCTGGGCTGGAATCTTAGGCCAGTGTATGGATACAGATCACATTTTTAATATAAAAATACATTTTAGAAGGAAAATGATTCCCAGAAATAGGAATTCATTTGCCAAGCAACGTGCATATAACCGACTTCACACTTAGAGGTGCCAGAAAGTTCAGGAATGAGACCAACAATAAAAACCAACACACGTGTGAAAAATCTACAGCCTTAAAGCCAGATTCAATAAAAATAGCACCTAGTTTATATGCTACAGAAGCTGGCACAGGCCTGCAAAAGCTGAGCAAAGAGATAAAATGTTCAGAAGTTGCACGCAGTCCAGAGGAATGGAGCAGCCCTGCAGCAGTGCTGATGGTTACTCAATAACTCATGCACCATATTCTCCTGTGCTTTAATTCTTCATCCTGCTACTTCTCGGGCAGAAAGACACCGTTTGGAACACTTGAGGCTGATCAATAAGCTTTGTTGTGGCAGCCAAAGTGCTTTGTGATAGACCTTGTGCTATGAAAGGACTCCCAGAATGTTACACAGCATCATTTTCTCTCCGGCTCTGCAAGCTGACAGCCAGAGATGTCAGTGCTCGTGGTATTCCTCACACTGCCCGCAGCTGGAAATGCAGCCCCTCCCCTGAGGCACTTACAGCACAAAAAGAAAAGCAGGCTGGGAGGAGAGAAGGGGAGGGAGAAGGAGATGATGTGCCCGGGGCGATGCAGGCAGTGGGTGGCACAGGCAGGTTGCAAAGCCAGGTCTCTGCCTCCCCCTGTTGCTTTGCCCACTGGCTCACGCCACCTCCTCTGGAGCCCAAACTGCTTGGGTGCAATGTCCCTTGTCCCCCAAATCCTCCTGCTGCTGACACCAAAGCTGAGCTTGCTTCTCTCATTTATTTGCTGTGTTTACAGCCACCTTCTGATGCTGCCCAGCAGCCCTGTCGATAGCTAGACTGGCCCTGGACCAGCATCCCTGAGCCTCCAAGCACTCAGCCTGCAGAAAACTGCTCCTGCCTGGAGCATCACACCAAGGTGATGCACATGCAGGCCCTGGAGGACTCCAAAGCCACCCGCTTCCAGATCAAGGCAATCTGAGAGAGGTTTGACTCATCTCCCACCAAGTCCAAGGAACTGAGGGGGAGAAATGCTCAGGGGAATGAGGAAGAGAGTCCAGAGCCTGAGCTGTGCATGCTCTTGCATGTCCTAAGGCAGTGGTTTCTTAAAAGAATAAATTGAGAGCAAATGACAATTTAGATCTCACTCATGTCCTAGGGAGATGCTGGGGATTTTGCTGTTTACTGCTGCAAACTCTAGGGAAGTGATACCAACTGCATGTGGAGGGATTTAGGCACATCACACCCCTGTATGGGGAGTGACATTAGCTTCTGAAGGCTGCTGTAGCCCTTCTCCTCCTCCTCCCTACAAATGTAGTGGTGTTCTCCTCAGAGTTGCAAAACATTGAGGTGTTTTTACTTCTTACACCACCCTCAGGGTTTGGTGTCCCCCAGATTTGCCAACAAAGCAATGAACTCCAGGCCAGAAAAGTGAGACACACTTTTCCACATCTGTCCACGAGGATAAGGATTGGGTGCAAAACCACAGCAGGTCAGTGAGCACCAAGGTGTTTCAGCTGAGCCCCCATGGCATCTTCCCCACATTTATTTTTCGCTTGTGACCTCTCCAGGGTGCCCCAGATAAATTCCAAGGGGGGCATTTAGGGGCAGCCCTCATTTGCCACCTTACCCTCAGCCCTGCAGAGCTCTGTGATATGAGAGAGGTGGGACCCAGGACTTCCAAAAACAGCAGTACCTGGCAGCAGGCTGTTGATAGCAGCCTATTTCGAGGTCTGGCTTTGTCAGGGAGAGCCTGGAAGCTCTCCCAGGAGCACAGGGCATGCTGCACATACCAGGCACAGTCATCTTGCACTGAGCAGCAGTGCTGCAGGATGCCTGATCCCAGGGCAGAGATCAGACAGCACCAGCCAGCCTCCCCAGCTCCAGGACAACTCACTGGCCCAGCACAGAGGTGCCAGGAGGACATTTGGCACCTCCTGCTACACTCAGCAGGTCTCAATAAACCCCTCTGGCCTCAGTTTCTTGTAGCTATTGTGGGTTTTTTCCTTGTGCAACCAAAGGCAGAGTAAACCTGCGGCTCAAGCTAGGAGTGCTTCATCCCATTCCTTTGGAAAAGTCAGTCCCAGCAAATGAGACACCTTGATTGTGGTTTATGTTTGTTACCCAGTAATGGCAGCAAGTGTGGCTCACCCGAGCATGGTGAGAAATGTTCCTGCTCCTCCCAGATTTCTTCAACAAGATCTCGATCTTTTTCACTTACATTTTGATCAGTTTGGGTTACAAAAGCAAGACATGTTTCAGGTGAATGATGCTCATGGCACATAAGGAATAGTCATTTGCTGGTGGACTGGAGGACTAGCCCCTCTGATTAAAGTACAGGATACAGTCTATTTCTGTTCACTCCTAATTATTCTCAATGATTAGGATCTTTTTAGAAGCCATAATAAATGAATGTGAAACAAGCAGCTGTTTTTAACATACTCATAATACTGGAAGGCAGTGGGAGGGCTATACCCAAGCCCAAAATTAGACAACACTCCTGCTTAGGTTTTACCAGAGCCAAGTCCAGTGGAAGAAGTGCCTTCTTGCCCTGCAAGCTCTACTTCCATTACAGCACCACAGGATCCTGTGTTTCAGGGTCCAGGTCTCCACCCTGTGAAACTTGTGCAGAATCATCAGTTAATCTGTATTTCATAAGCACATCCTCTTCTAACCTCCAGGAGGTTCCTGAAAACACTGCCTAACACAGTGCTGAGTAGAAACACTGGATCAAGAGATCGTGGTATTTTGACCTGGAACCACAAGATAATGACAGTTTCAGAACAATTTCCCACCCATCCTAGGGAGACTTCTCCCAGATCGCATTTCCCCAGTTCATCAGGGCATGGAACAGCACCAAAAGGCTGACAGATGCCAAGCTGTGTCACATCTGATGGCTCTTCCCTTTCCAAGCAGCATATCAGGTCATCAAAGGCAAAGAGGCTGGCATGACATAATTTGAGAATCCCACTTTATAGCCAGTAGAAATCGAATCCCAACAAGTCTGTCACTAATGATATATTCCAGGTGATGCAGGATTGAAATCTCCTGGCCTCAAGTCCCAGTCTTGTACTTAAGCAATGCTCTGATTTGTCAACTTACACAATTTATGGGCTTTGCAATATTTAGTAGATGGTGAGAGAGGGGAAGTAGATGGGGGTTATGGCCACAGCTTCCTGCTCAACTTCATTCTTAAGTTTCTGATTTCAAAATACAGAAAGAATTTGGAGATACTGAAGGTCTCCAAGCCAGAATATATATAAATTTGGGTATATCACATCTATCTATCTATCTAATCTATCTATCAGCATTTTATCTCAAATCTGCCTCATACTCTCCAAGCCTTTGGGTCTGACAGCACTGTGTGCAACAAGACACTTCAGGAAAATAAACAAGAGGATAAAAAATGTGCCGTTTTGGAAATAAAATTAATAAATGGTCTACAAATTCAAGAGAATATTTTTCAAAGCTGCCTCTGGATCCAAATTTCCATAAACTTACAATTAGGCTTCTGAATTTATTTTCGAGACTGTTGCAGGATAATTAGTAAAGGTAGTAGCTGATTTCTTTTTAAGACTTCAGTTTAACACTGGAACACTTTGCTGACCTATAAACAACCCCAAAAAAATAGCTTACAAATGCATTTCTTAAAATCAGCACTTGCAAAAGCAGTTCTGTTTTTAAGGAATCCAAGCAAATTCATTCTGCATCCACAGGATTTCCAGAGCATCCTGCTCCTGGCAGCTCTCAACACTGACAGCACAGACCATCCCATTCTGGATTACTCTAGACCCCCACTCAACACCACACCTAAATACATGTCTGCATACAGATTGCTTTTTGGTGTATCCACAATTGTCACAAGCAAATGGCTCCCAGTTGTAACAAATGGTTTTCAGCTGAGTTATCACCCATAGCAGGGACAAGACAAACCTTCAAGGGCTGTGGGAAAGGAGGCAGAAAAGGGAGAGAAACCTTCCTGATGTGCCTTGTACTAGCTGCCACCCTCAGCCCTGGCACAGGAAAAATCCAAAATGTTTGTTCTCCCAGACAAACCAAATCAATTTTGAGATTTTTCTTTGTTGCAAGAAGAAAAATTGCTTGGCTGCTCAGCTCACTCTAACTTTTAAAGATTTGGCTAAAACCAGAAATTTGAGAGGTTAATGGTATTCTTCCTTCAGTCCTGACTATAATACACCATATAGGTGTTAAAATGTTCCAAATATTTGTATTTTTGCAAAATAACAGGAGGCACCAAAAAGAAAGATGGGTTAGACTTTATTTTTCAAGCCCTACTCAGAGACAGCTTGAACTGTAACTATCCCAAGATTGGCTGTAGTTAACCACTTGAAACCAAAAGTCCAGCTCCTAAACATCTGGATTTACATCTCCCCACGAGTACAACAGTAACAGCATTTCCCTCCTCCATGGCAAGACTTAGAGACAAGCTGGGATTCCCCCATCTGGAATGGCAGTCAAAATACTGAGGCCAGACCCTACTGACCAAACTGATCAAATGTATTGAAAAAATATTTTTAAACGTATAATATATATTTAAATATAGTCTATATTATGTTTTCATATGTAAGATAAGTTATGTATTTTATATTTTATATATAGATGTAATATATAATATAATATATATTATATATAATATGATATAATATAATATAATATTATATTATATTATATATTATATATTATATATTATATATTATATATTATATATTATATATTATATATTATATATTATATATAGAATGGATTGTTGGATGCTATGAAACTTACTCCTTACACATATGTCTGCTCAGAATTGTCCTGGGTGTTCAATCTCTCCCAGATTTGTGCTAATGCCTCTCATCTCCATGTTCCAACCCCTCCTGCACACTGGCACCACGAGGAGTGAGCAGGGCACAGCAACAGGACTCTGCCCTTCCCTTTGAGGAGACCTTTACCTCCCAGCTTCAGTAACATTTGACCAATTCTGCTCCTCTTCAGTCCATGTACAGAGAAGGGAAAGTTATTTTTCAGGGCAACATAGGGTGGTTTGTGTTGGAAGGGACCTTAAAATTCATCTCATCCCATGGGCAGGGACACCTTTCACTATCCCAGGTCACTCCAAGCCCCATCCAACCTGGCCTGGAACAATTCCAAAGATGAGGCAGCCACAGCTTCTCATTTTAGTTGAGTCAGGAGGAGAGTTTCCACCAGTGGTGATGCAGCCAAGGGTGAGCATCACTTTACCTCCTGGCAATGCATTTTAACAGCCATTCCTTAAACAAACTGCTCCTTTCACTGTCTGTCTCCCGAATCCAGCAGCACAGCTCTACATCCTACAACACTGTCCCTGCTCCTGGGCTCACAGTGGCTGTCACTGACCCACCCAATGGAGCTGCCACAACTTCTCTGAGCAGCCACTTCTACAGCAAATAGATCACACTCACAAATCACTGCCTGGAAAGTCTGCATGGTATGTGGCTTAATTTTCTTTTCCATAATATGAAATCCAATCTGAAATGCACAGATTAGTTTACTAATCTGTGTAAATCCTATTAATAGCACTTACGCTGCTGTGCTCCCATTCACATCCTAACAAATCTGCTCAGACTGGCTTGGTTTCCCCTCATCTCCTGCAAGATCTTCACACCTGGCTGCAGTCACGTCTTCACAAAATAGCTGGCCACAAATGGAAACTTGCACTTTGCAGTCTTTGCTCGTATTTTAATTCGTGTCCCATGGTCCATCGTGTTGTGGATCAAAGCATTAGTGCTGTAAATCACCATGGTGCCATCGAAGCTAAAGGGATTAAACAAGGGATCACTCAGCTCCAGTGGGGAAGGGCAGAGCTTGCACTCTCCTCTCCCCCAGCAGCTCTGGTTTCTGTGCTTGCTCCTGCTGCATCCTGCCCCTCACAGCCCCACTGGCACCCCAGCGCCTCCATCCTGCCCTGGGCCCCAGCCCAAAACTGAGCCCAAACACCAGCAAAGGACCTGCTTGCAGCAAGGAGGTAATGGAGCATCCCTGGAGCCACTGGATGTGTTCACACCAAGCCCACACACACCCCCTGTCACCCGTGGGTTTAGGGTGGCACAGTTGGCACCTGGGCTTGTCACTGCCAGAGAGAGCAGCCTCACTGGCAGCTGAGTGGCTACAATCCCCCCAAGCTCAGTGCAGACTCTCAAAGAGAAGGCACCTTCTGTTCTGCTGGAGAATAAACCATTCTCTGTTTGAAACAACATTTACTTTTCCCAAAGTGGACTCCAGTGGCTCCCTGTGTGACAGTGACAGTGAGAGGGGTCAGAACCAGGAGAGGAGGAGAGCAGGGCTTGCATGCCTGACGCCAGCTTCCTAATCAAGCTGTGTGTTAATGAGCTAATCCACCTCCTCACTGCTGTCACTTGGGCTTCATTTCACCCTCCTGGAGTCCTTGTAACTGAGCACCTTCCACCTTCCAGCCTCAGCCCATCCCAGAGCTCCCCAGCCCCATGCAGGGCCAGGGCCAGGCTGTTCCCTTGGTGTGAGGAGTCCTTGCCCTTGGGCCAGCTGGAATTTCCCAAAACCAGCCCTTGGGAAGAGCTCTGAGCTGCTGTCACTGCCCACCTGTGCCCTTGCAGCCCTCCAGCACCTGCTAATGCATCCCACACTGTGTGCCAGGCAGGAGAGGCTGGATGTGGGAAAAGAAGATGCCCTGCCAAGAAGAAGCTCCACAGACTTATTAGATGGAAAGTTTTAATGGAGAGCAGAAGAACATGGAAATTCTTAGAAGATGAAGGGGAAAAGATCTGCTCTAGATCATTGAAAGGAAGGGGTTTGGGTTAAAACTGCATTTACCCAAGTTCACAGGAGGACAAACCCACTCCTGATCTCCCTGCCAAGGGATCCCTGCTCCTTGCATGAGCCTCTTGGCTATGTGATCCCCACCATCCAGCTCTCCTCAATTCCCAGGCCAAGCAAGGCTCTGAAGCGCTTTCACCAACCTCGATAAAAAGGCCAGACCTACAGTGCCAAGATAGGTCCAACACAACCCTGGATATATTTCCAATGGTTTTTCCACCTGAGTGTGAAAAAAGTTAGGATCATAAAAGATTTGTGTCTCTTCTCTTTCATTCCCTACAGCTGAACAGCATCCACTCCCCATTCAAAAGCACATGAATTTTCTCTCATTGCTGTAGAAACTTTTCAAGGTCAATATATTGCTTCATTCTCTCCTAGTTTCCCCTAAAATGATTTTAAAGTTTTAATTACCTGAATAATTCCTGGCGGTTTACTTCAGTGTTAGGTCAGCAATTGCTTCTAATATCTTAGTTTTGTGGAAGAAATGTTTTAAAAGCGTTACCCATGCTCAAGATATTTTCCCCAAATTCTCTTTTACAAGGGGTAATTACTAGTTACCTGTGTTAAAGCTTGCCTGTAAAACAGCTGTTTGTTTACAGACCTTTAATCTCTTGGTAAAGGTGCCATTTGTGAGATATTAAAAATGCCACAGAGAAAAAAAACTAAAAAGAAAAAAAAATAGAGGAATTTTTAGAGTGAAAGAGACGCCCAGCCAAACACAATATGTGGCCAGACAGAATCAGAAGCTCTGGCTGCACAACAAACCCAAGAGGCATCAGACAAACCACCCCAGCCACAGCAGGAAGGGTTCACCAGCAAAAGGAAAGTACAAAACAGAACGGGGGGAAGATCCCCCCTTCCTCCCCTGCCTTACCCCCAAAAGCCCATCTGACACGGCTGGTGCCTCCGGTGCATGCAAGTGTGACACTTGGGAAGGGCAAAGAGGCACTCGCTGGACAGGAATTTTGCCTTTGGTGTCCTGCCTGCCCCACCCTGAGCAGGCAGGCCTTAGGAAAAGTGGTGCTTAAAATATAAAGGGTGAGATAAGCGCAGGGGAACAGCCTGTCTGAGCCTTTTGTGCATCCACCGAGCTCCTCTGTAAAACGAGTGGGATTTTTACCGCCCCTGCTGCCCAGCATCCCATGGCTGGAGACCTTTGTCCAGACGTCCAGCTCGTGTGCTCACAGCCAGCCTGGGCTTGTTTTCCACCCTGAAACAGCTCTTTCCTCCTGGATGTGTTCAGCCACAGTCCCTCTCTCACCTTGCCTGTACAGCACAGCCTGACCAAGCTCTGCCCGAGGTTGGTTTGCAAAGGGATCCTTGCCTTGATGTCAAAACCTGTGTCACACCCATCAGCAGCTGGGACACAGCACGCCCTGGAAGAGCCTCTCTGGTTTCCTGCACCCAAGGAGCTCAAAATTCACCTTCTCCTCCCTGCTGCTCACAGTCCTTAAAGGAGCATGCAGGAGAGTTCAGCTCTGCCAGGAGGGTACATCCAAAAGGTGAATATAATTCACAGCTGCTCTTCAAACCCTGCCCAGGGGCAGACTCATGAGCTCTGGTTGCTTATTCTCAGGCACTATCAGGGCTTTCTGCCCCTGCCTGTCCCCAGGATGGAGGTTCCTGCCTCTCTGTGGTCTTGCAGAAGCAGTGCTGTGTCCCCTCCATGGTCATTGCAGGGTTCAGGCTGCACCAATGCATTCTGCAGGAGCAGGTGACTGCAGCCAGCATGCCAGGTTACAGATGTGGGACGAAGTTTTGCTATGGGGAACAAAGATCTCTTGGAAGGGTAAGGTGGATAAGCAAGAGAAATCACCTCTGAAACCTCATGAAGGCTAAAATCCTCGTTCAGCCTTTGCAGCCTGGCTCATCCCAGCTCTTGGCTTCAGAAATTCAGGGCTCAGTTTTTCTGCTACAAAGTCTGGTGCTGATCTCTGGAGCTTGCTGCAGCATCTCCTGCTTCCACCCAGCACTGGCATTGCCTGGTGTAATTGTGCTCTGGGGACACCAACAGAAGAATTGCTGCACAGTTCCCTCCACACCAGCCCTGCAAAACCCTTTTTCACCTACCTGGAGTGTAAGTTTTCTGTCACTCTCCTCTATCTCCAATGCTGAGTTGCACAGGACCCCATTTTTGGGGAAGCCTCCGTGTGTCACAGTGATAAAACTTGCTTTCAAATAGATTTTGATAGAAGCCTTCATAATCAATATTGGCTGCTGTGTAAAGGATCACAAGTCCTGGCCCTTGGTGTCTCCCTGCCCTCCAGGCACAAACACACAAAAGCTGCCAACACACCCCTCAAAGCTGCATCCTTGCAGCTCAGTGGTTCCACTGAGGTCTGCATGCTTGGGAAGAAATTATAATTATAGGGGTGCCAGCAGCATCCATGACCACGTTGTCTTTAAAGCAGAGGAGTTCTTTGGAAAGTGATTGTGCACAAAAATAATCATAAAAACCCCAGATTTTTCATGCCGTCCTCATGCTCAGCCTAACAACTTCTTCAAGCACCCATCTATTACCACTGATAATAAAGATAAGTTTCTATTACCACGACCTTACCTCAAGAGGTGCAACCCCATGTGTGTTCACAGCTGTGCTTTGGGAGTCTGTGAAATTGCTGGAAATCTGCCAGAACTGAAGGAACTTCACTTGAACATGAGAAAAAAGGGAATGTGATAAAAACACAGTCAGTAGATTAGACACTATGATCAGATCCACTCGGGGCACAAAGGACATTAAATGAAACTGAAACTCAAATTTGATGAAGCCAAGAGAGAGCAAACCACGGTGTAATTAACCTACAAGATTCACAGACACAAAGTATCACAGAGGCCAAAAGCATGTCCCTGAAAGTGTGGAAATATATACATTTATATACACACACGTGAGCATATATAAATATGTGTATCACTGCTCTCTCAGGGCTGAAAAGGACTTCACAACACCATTCAGTTTCTCCCCAGCTCCAAGACAAGATCAAATAGACGTCGGTATTTTCTGACAGATGTTTGTCTAGACCTGCTTTTAAACAGAGAATCTCCCACCTCCCCAGGCAATTTATTCCAACACTTCCTTTTCTTCTCCAGCTTCATACACACACGCACACAGGTATCTTCATCTCAGAAGGTGAATGACTTGCACATCAAAAGGCTTTGTGAAGTCATTTCTTATGACAAGACCTTTCTTGCGAATGACGTATGAGCCCAAAAAGATCCCATCGTGACCTGGGGTGACAGGCTGGGCTTGGGGGACCAGCAGATGGGGCAAGGGGGGCAAATGGGAAAGGAGGGGGAAATTCAGTCTTTTCCTCATTAACCTGTCAGATTTGTCTGCTGATAAGAGAGACCAACTTTGTACACTCCATTTTGAGATTCAAGAGTTAAGTTCTTCTCCTGTTTTATAAAATAAATACACTTTTGGCTTCTTCAGCAGCCACCTCAGAAGAGATGTTGTTCTGTCAAACTTCAGCAAGGCAAAGGAGAGGATGAGGAATGAGGCCGTGCAGCTGGAATATGTAAATGGCAGGAGGGAGAGTAGCACTTTTCCAGCCACGCTGGGTATCTATTACCTCCACTTTTGGACTCACAATGCACCAAATGTTTCATTGCCTGAGGCCTCACAAAGCTGACCAGCTTTTATAGCTGAAAGCACTAATGTAGAATGGCAATTGGGAATTAATTATTTAATGTGGTTCTCATTGGTAGAAAGCTTCCACCCCTCCTGCATCTCAGCTACCATTATACATATGTTGCTTTTCTTCAGACTACAGTGATTAGACAGCAGAGGAAAATGATGGCTAAGTCCTGTTCCCACTTGCAACAAACTCCATTTAAACCAGCAGATTTGCATTCAATAACCAAGGGCACAGTTTAGCCCCGTGCTAGAAAAACATAATTTATGACAAAAACCATAAACAAATTGCAGCATCTCCATTTCTGAAAATAAGCCTTCTCATACCTCTGCTCCCGAACTCCCTTTCTGACAGGCAGCAGAAAAATATTCCTCCTTAAAAATTAAAATCAACGCTAGTTGCCCTATTTGTAGGAAATCAGACTGAGCTCCCTTTAATTTGGCTGTTGGGTTGCCTTGCTGGAGCAGACTGAAAGGTGTATCCCGAATCCACACCGCCTGTTCGTTCAGCTCCAGCTTCTCCTGGATTCTCAAGATAAGCATCTATTTCATTTAGAGCCTTTTTAGTTATGACCTGTGAAGAAGCAAATGTCCTTTTGAAGATCTCCCTGCAACAGCTGCATGCCAGAGACTCCCGGCCAAGTTACTTGAAGAGCTTAAGGATCAGGCCCCATATATTGAAAAAAAAAATAAAGAGCAAAACAAGATTCTACAGCAGGGCTGAGAAGGAGCATGAACTTACCTGTCAGTCGTGATACGTGGGAAACTTGTAACTTCTTCCCTGCAGTCACCACCTCTGGAATCATCCTGGATGAAGCTCCAACAGGTTCCTACCTAAATTCAACATAGCTAATTATATCGGGAATTAATTGGTTGCAATGTGTCATATTTTTCCAAACGAAATATATTGGTTTGGGGGTTTTTTTGGTTTTTTGGTTGGTGGTTTCTTTTTGTTTGTTTGTTTTTGGGTTTTTTTTTTTTGCTCTTCAGATGAAAGAAATACGGCTGTACAGATGTGCTTTTCTAAGATCCAGTGGCATGAAACCTGAAATGCCCCAGCAAGATTCAGGAGCGAGTTTTAATCACCATGGAAGCACGACACTTTTGAAGGTCTATGAAATTATACACCCAGGGCTGAAGAGGGTAAACTTATCCGTCTGGGCAGATCTGCTGATAAACACAGACAACTCATTTTCTCCTGGAAAGCTGCATTATATATTGTTGGAAAAAATAATCAGTTGTTAGAGACAGGTTTATGCTGGGAAGAGAAAGGAGAAAAAAGTAGCACAGGGAGACACTTTCTGTAAGGAAAAAGGAAAGGCAGTGTGAAAGCATCCCCTGCAAATTCGGGAGGTGGAAGACAAGACGGGCTGAGCATCTCTCAGGGCCAGACAGAGCAAGGCTGGCGACGACAGAGGCATATGGAGACCCACCCAGGGCGCAGACAGAGCGGAGGACCCCCAGACCTCGGCTTACGCAAGGTGACCTTTCCCCTCTCTAAAATTTCAAAGCTGGCGTTGCCGGCGCTGAACAGACTGTGTGCCATATGTAACATGACCTCGGCTCGGCTCTGCCAAGCCACTGATGGCATCACTAATGAGAGGTGAAAGGTCCCCTCCTTGCAGCCAGCTCGGAAAGCCACCGGGACGGCTGGGATGGCCCCCCAACACTGAACCCCACTGCCCCAAAACCCCGTATTCCCACATGTTGGCACCCACTGACGGCCACAGGGGCACGCACCCATCCAAAAGGGTGATGGTGCTTCTTCCCTTGGCCCAGCCGAAACTGGCACAGTCCCCCAGCAATGGAAATATTCGTTCAGCACCCGAATGCAAAGCACACAGGCAAACAGCGCCTGGGATGTAAATCCTGTCCCCAGTCCAGCCGCCACCCTCCCAGCCCCCGGGGAGCACCTTGCTCTGAGCGTGGATCCTGGGTGGGCAGCGGCTGGGTGGGAAGATGGATTTGGGCTTTGGGATGGCACAGAGGGAAGAGAACCCCCAAAATGCCTGCCTTGACCCAGGGAAGACTCCAAATGTAATTTATATTTTCTTCCAAGCGTTTGGATGAAAATCGTTACAATGATGCATTGCACAAAAAAGAAAAAAAAATGAACCATCATCTTCACTGCCTTTTTTCCCCCCTTTTTTAAATAAGGGGTTTGGGGTTTGATTTTTTTGTTTTTGGTTTTTTTGGGGTTTTTTGCAGTTTTCCCGGTGTCCAGCGCCCCCCTGTCCCAGCCATCACCTCAGGCAAGGACAGATGTGACCCTCCCGCACGGCACTGCTGAATTCCCTGCCGCAGACACACGTGGGGACAGCCCATGTGTGCGGGTGGCTGTCACAGGTGTGGGTGGCGGGTGGACACGAGGGTGGCTGCGTGCACCCAGGGCTGCGGGAGCGTTCACACGGCTGGGTGTGAGCACACACGGGGTCTGCCCACGGCTGAGGGGGTCTGTGCCCACGGGAGTGATGTCAGGGGTGTCTGTGCCACACGGGGAGCTGCACGGGGTGTGCATTCGCGGGGTGGAGTGTCGCACACACGGGTGGGTTTTGGGGTGTGGGCGCGCGGGGGGCACAGGTGGGCGGGGTGTGCAGGTCGGTGGGGAGAGCAGAGGCGGCGTGCGGGGTGACACACGGGTGGCTGTCACAGCGCGGGCACAGCCTGGGTGCAGGGGGGCTGCGGTGCCCCCCACCCCAAATTCAGCCCTGCCACCCGCGGGGATCCAGCTCGGGCTCCAGCCACCGCCCGAGCGCACTGCGCGGAGAAGGCGCCCGTGGTTTGTTTCGCTTCCGCGGGTGACTCACTCCTGGCAGATGTGGCACCGCTGAGGTGCAGCGAGGATCCACCCACGCATTCAGCACGAAAACCCCACCCGCGACCGTGCTGCTGCCTTCCCACGCAGGGCCAGACCTGGCGGGGAAGGCGCTGGATTTACCCCTCGCTGCTGTCCTGCCGGGGATTCATTTTTACATCGCATCCGGCGCTGAGAAATTCAATTATTCGTTTCAAAACCTTATTCCGCCCCTCGCCCCCGGTACGTCCTCATCTCACTGGGGCTCAGACGAAGCTGCCCACGCGTGTTGGGCTGCGCTGTGCATATCCCTCTGCCGGCCGAGGAGTGGCTGCAGAGGGGCAGCTGGGGCGTGTTTTTCTCCCACGGAGGAGCCGCATCTCGAGGGAACATCCTGAGGGCTGCGGGGAAGCAACGCTCGAACCCGCGGCAGACCCGCGCCTGGTTTGGCCGCAGCCTAATTCCTTCTGCAGCGTCTTATTTTAAAAACGTTTTAAAATTTTTAAAGCGGCAGAAGCTGCAGTTAACATTGTCTCGTGTTACGGCAAAAGCCACCAAGCCGAGAAACGGGAGGAAAACAACGTCCCGAAAACGCGAATCGCCGCGCTAATACCGCGCGGAGGGATGCCATCACCTCCTCTCCCCTCGGCGTGGGCATCCCACCCTCCGTGGGGGGCTGCAGACCCGCCCGGCATCACTGAGGGGCTTTGGGGAGGTGTGAGCAGCCGGGGATGGAGGGGTGGGGGGGTCTCCCCCTTTGCCTGGGGGGGACTGCAGCTAGTGGGGGAGCTGCGCACCCGCGGTACCCAGCGCCGTGTCACGGACATGAACGCGCGGGGGACGTGCAGCCCGGGCAGTGGCGGCTGGAAGGCGAGCCGGCAGGCTTCCGTGCAGAAAAGGAGTTAAACCCCGCCGTTGTCCTTTGATTTAGGAAATGGCTCATCCAATTCAGTTCCAGATTATTCAGGGGCAGGCTGCCTCGCTCGCTGCCTCTCTCCCCACACCAGCCCAAACATCTTGAAGTAATCAGCAGCTGAGAACGGAGACGTCCCCCTGGCATCTCAGGTTAAAGAAGGAGGTCCAGGAAAATGTGGTAGAGCCATTACAAGAAACCTGAGATGCATTCATCAGAGACTCCAATTGCCATCGCATTAGGATTGATTAGAGACCAGCAGTACCGTAATGACCCGGAAAGCGGGGCATACGGGGATTATTAATATCAGACTTCTCAAAGAAAAAAAAAAAAAAAGAAAAGAAAAAAAAGGGAAAAAAAAAAAAAGAGAGAGAGGGAGGAAAAAACGGAGGAAAAGAGGGAAGACGCAGGAGGGAAAATTTAAAAACCAAAAAACGTATCGCGGGGCTGCTGCTGGGATGCAGACTTACCTGAGAGCGCAGGCACCGGCGAGCAGTATGGACGAGAATTTATCTAACTTCTTGGGGAAAAAAAAAGCAAACAAACATGGAAAAAAATCACCTCTGGACCCCCTGAAATCTCTCACTCCCATGCACGGCTCGCACAGAGATTCCCAGAGCTGCGGCCCCGGGGCCGGGCAGGCTGCTGTTCGGGGGTCCCAGCCGGGGGCTCCCCCACCCGGGCTAAAGGATGCCGGTCCCCGGGCTGGCGACAGCGAGGACAAGTTAAGGAGCCACCAAAGAGGAGCAAGGAGACCTCGGTGGCTCCTCTCCTTCTCAGTTCCCTGCGCCAAAACAAATCAGCCCCTCCTGGTCTCGGTTTAAATGTAGCTCACTGGATAATTAACTCCATCTTTCCAGCCCTGCTTTAACTGTTTATTTAGTGTCACCCCGTATTACCATCACTAGCACTTTCCTCTGAACAGGAGGAGCTGGAGGGTTTCACCTCCCAAAAGGAAATTCTTCGTAGCTTAAAAGAATCAGCATCCAGGAGGTACATTAGCGAAGAGGAAAGGGGGGGACGGGATCTGGGGGTCCCGTGGCAAAAGCGGGAGGAAATAAGGGTGGAGGCGGGGGGGACAGGGACAGCAAGAAATATCGGCCCTCGGAGAGAGAAAAAACAACGCGTGATCACCTCTAATCCTTTGAAAAATGTCCCGGTAAGTGCGCGAAGAAAGAGCCCTTTGTGCCCTGGGGATCGGCCACATCGGGAAGGCCTTATCCTCATCCTTCTCCTGCCCCACCAGCCCGGCCCGGCCCTCCTCCGGCAGCCCCGGCCCGGCCTGACCCCGCTGGGTGCGGGGGACCCCCTGGCCGGGCACCCCCGGGGGCGCGGGAGGGGACAGTGCCCCCGCCCCGCGGCCAGCCGCTTTGTTTTTACAGGTGTCGGGAGGGCAATTTACTAACAAGTAATTAAAGGTCGCACCGGTTTGCAGGCGAGCCGGGCCAGAGGCTCCTGCGAGAGAGGAGCGGTGCATCTGGAGAGGGGCTTGTTCTTCCTCATTAAAAAATAGAATAATAAAGGATGGGGGGAGACGGGGGGGGGGGGGAAGAAAATACAAATCCTTTATTGTTGGGGAATAAGCCGGGAAGCTGGCTGTCTCCCTGCGCCTCGCATTCGGCAGGGAAGGCGGCGCGGATCCGGTATCACGTTGCAGATCCTCACTCGAGATAACGAAATGCGATCTATTTTTCAGAACAGCAAGTGGATGGGAAAGGAGCCTCTACAACACAAACCTCATTGACTTAATGGGTCGGTTTTGGATTTCGCCTTCGAAAGGTTCGGCGAGCGGCAGCGTTGTGTTTCTGCCCCGCCGGCTGCCAGCTTCCAGCCCCGGTTCTCATCCCGACTAGAAGCGGCTACCAAAAAACCGCCGCTGGTTTTATTTTGTTGTGCTATTTGTTTCCTCCAGACCCTCACATTTAAAGAAAAAAAATATTAAATTTTACTTTTGCTTGGGAAAGAGCTTTATTTCTAAGCTCGGGAGAAGCTGGGGAATGTATTTGGGTTAATTTTTTTCTGCTTTGTTTTGATTTTTCTGGCGAAATCGAGGAAAAACCCGCGGCGTGTTGCATGGGCTCCATCTTCATCCCCGCCCTGCGTTGTACAAACACATCGAATAAACAAGAGCACAAATGAATTTCCCGCCCCAACAGAGCCGATGGGTGCCCGGGCACTGGGGGCGAGGAGCGGAAGCCCCCTCGTTCTGCCGCCGCCTCTCCGCGGGCGCGGACGGTCCAGGCCCCGGCGGCGGGGGGCAGCCCCGGGGAGCTCCGGCCGGGCGGGGAGCAGGGGGATGCTGCCGGGGTGATGCTGCCGGGCTGCTCCTGCTCCGCCGGCGAAGGAAGCACCGAGAGGGGCCGGCGGCAGCTCCTCGCCGTTGTGTTTTTCGGCAGCTTTTTGCTTATTTGCATCTGCCTTGCTTATATTTGTAATTTTCTGAGCGGCTCGAAACTCTCTTTTTTGTTGTTGTGATTTTTTTTTTTTCAAGGGCTAAATGGGATGGGGTGTTCTGGAAATGCGTTTGCCTCTTTCCGTGGTTTAAAATGAAAGGTTCCCTGTTTTTAGGAAAACCAATCCCGAAACCTTAACGAACACTGATGCTCAGCGGTCCTTGCCTGCAATAACTCCCAGGTAGACCCCGGCAGGTCTGTCCCCTCCTTATGTGAATTTTGATGGAGAATGAAGTCCCGCTCAGGAATTGCGAGGAAGCCTCGGCTCAGCCCTCGCCCGTGTCCGTCAGCTCTTCCGCCGGCCGCATCGGGATAATTTGCTTATTCCCAGCAAGAGCGGTGTTTGTTTTGGTCGGCCTTTTACAGGAGGGAAAAAAAAGAAAAAAAAGAAAAAAAAAAGAAAAAGATGATTAAAAAAGGAGAAATGTGAGGGTAAGGGAAGCCCGCTCTCACTACAATGCCCAGGGGCTTCTCCAGTCCCGCGTTGCGTTTCTCTCCTCCTCAACCAGAAGTTACAAACCCTCAGGTCCGTCCTCTTCCCGAGCTGAGCTCCTCATTAGGAAGAAGAAAATAAAATTAAAAATGAATAACAACAGAAATGAGAGATGGGGGAACCCACCCCCAGGCTGGGCAGGGCGCTGCTCCTCCAGGACGCGGCCGCGGGCGAGCCCATGCCTTATAATTCTGCGCACTTGCTCCAGACTTTAGGGTATTAGTTGATTTTAGAGCCGGGTTTAAGGCTTCGTTCCGGTCCCCACACAGCTGCCTTGTCAATAAGGATCTGTTCCAAGTAGACATTCCTTCTGGGAGGACATTGCAGCTCTTTAAGACTTCATCTGCAACATCATAAGTACTAAAATAAAATGGCAAGGGAAAATTACCAGACACATGGTCATGGGATATGGAAGCGCCCTGACTCCAGCGGACATAGTACAGTCGCTGTACAGACTGGGTGGCAGGGGCTTAATTTAAACAGCCCCGAGACGCGAAGTACGTGGGAAAAAACAGTCCGGATTTAGGAAAAGAGCGGCCTTTCCCACGTCGTGGAGCGGGCAGGGGCTGCGGGCAGGGAGCGGGCAGCAGCTCCGAGCCCTGCGGCTCCTCGGCCGGCAGCGAGCTCCGCTGCACTTGGAGCAGCAAACTCAAATAAATCCGACTTGGTAGGTCAAATAAATCCGACTGTCTTAGTGAGGACAAACAGGTTTTAAAGAGCCCCGCGATGGCTCTTAGCACCCGGGGAAGGTACTCATTCCTGAATCCAAAGCGTTCTGGAGTGTGCTTAAAATACGGGCTTCGACTTATCTAATCAAAGATAAATAGGGCCATAAACACACCCCCTGCCCCCCGCGCCCTGCCCTTATCTCAGCGCATTGTCCTCACCTCCCTGCTGACAATAGATTATCTTTGCTTAGGGAGCCTAATTGTTTTCTAATTTTTTAAATAATTGCTTTTGAGCGGGGCTGCGCAAATGAGGATTAGGCTAATTAAAGCGCCGCCGGTGGGTGCAGCGCTGCTGCCCGAGGTCTGCACGGGGCTGTCCCGACCCGCCGCCCTCCCAGCGAGGAACGGGGCAGAGCGAGGGGCAGGAAGGGGCGCACGGGCCCCGCGCCTTATTCAGCTCTTCCCTAAATCATTATTTATTCATCCCCAGCTCGAAGGTAATTAAATACGGGCCGCCTTGGCAGGGGACGGCGAGCGGGCGGGGGGGGCAGGAGTTTTGGGGCGGAAAAAAGATGGAAGGAAGAAAGAAAGACAAGAGCCCCGCCGGCAGCGGCTTCCCCGGAGATGCGCCCGGGGGCGCGGGCGGCGGAGCTCCCCCCGCAGCCGCCGGGGCCGCACCCGCGCAGAGGCGGCGGCGGGACGCGCAGCCGCGGCCGGGGCCGTGTCCGGGGCCGTGTCCCCGCCGCCAGGCCCCGCCCGCCCGTGCCGAGGCTCTGCCCGCCGGGCCGGGCTGGGCTGGGCTGGGCTGTCCGGGCTGGGCCGGGCCGGGCCGGGGGTGCCCAATCAGCGCGGCGCGGGGGCTCGGGCGCTTTAAGCGCGGCGGCGGCGGAGAGGGGACAAAGTCCCCCCGGCGCCGCGACGAGCATCCCCGCTCGCCCGACACGCCGTCCCCGGCTGCCGCAGCGCCTCCCCGCTCTGGGGCCGGCACCGGGATCGGCAGCGGGACCGGCAGCGGGACCGCAGCGGACCGGCACCGGGATCAGCAGCGGGCCCGGGCCCGGCGGGCGCCTACCCCGCGCCCCTCCGCCGCCGCGCTCCCGCGGGGTGCCCGTCGCCTCCTCCTCCTCCTCGTCGTCGTCCTCCTCCTTCTCCTCGTCCTCCTGCGGCCGCCGCCGCGCTCGGCCATGTCGATGCTGCCGTCGTTTGGCTTCACGCAGGAGCAGGTCGCCTGCGTCTGCGAGGTGCTGCAGCAAGGGGGGAACCTGGAGAGGCTGGGCCGCTTCCTCTGGTCGCTGCCGGCCTGCGACCACCTGCACAAGAACGAGAGCGTCCTCAAGGCCAAGGCGGTGGTGGCCTTCCACCGCGGCAACTTCCGCGAGCTCTACAAGATCCTGGAGAGCCACCAGTTCTCCCCCCACAACCACCCCAAGCTGCAGCAGCTCTGGCTGAAGGCGCACTACGTGGAAGCCGAGAAGCTGCGGGGCAGACCCTTGGGCGCCGTCGGCAAATACCGCGTCCGCCGAAAATTCCCTTTGCCCCGCACCATCTGGGACGGCGAGGAAACCAGTTACTGCTTCAAGGAGAAATCCCGGGGCGTGCTGCGGGAATGGTACGCCCACAACCCCTACCCGTCCCCCCGGGAGAAGCGGGAGTTGGCGGAAGCCACCGGTCTCACCACCACCCAGGTCAGCAACTGGTTCAAGAACAGGAGGCAACGGGACCGAGCGGCGGAGGCGAAGGAAAGGTAGGTGCCACCCCCCATCCCCTCCGTGCCCCGCTTTTCTCCCTGCTCCACTGTACCGGGGGCGGCTGGGAACCCCGGGAGCTGCTCCGGGAGCGCGGCGAGTACCCGGAGCCGGATGGGATAGGAGAGACGAAAACACACGGTTCCCTCCAAATCCTATTTTTTCCCCCCCGCCATAAACCGCGTTGTGTTTTCTCCTTCCGTGGAAACCCAAATGGGTTTTCCACGCGAGATCCACTCGACCTCACCTGCCCTGGGGGAAAAACAAGCCCCTCACCGTCCTCTTCCAGGCCGCTCGGGCGCCTTTGTTTGCTGCCTGCCTTCCCGAGTAAACCGGGAGCGATGCGGACCCGGCGCCTCCGGGGCAGCGGCCGGGATGCCGGGCCGTGTGTTGCCGGGGATCGGGCAGCTCTGAAGCCCGGAGGAGAGAGATGCAGCTCCGGGATGGAGAGGTGGGGGGAACCAGAGGGAGCCCGGGATGAGGACTCGCTGGCCGGGCCGGGCCGCCGCCCCGTACCGAGGCCACCCCGGCAAGCGACAGGGTGGCCTCGGTGCGAGACAGCCGCTCGGCCCGGCGAGGCAGAGAGCCACGGAGGGCATCTCCTTCAGCAACCTCCTCACCGAGCCTCCTAGAGAAAATCCCGCACCCTGCTCGTCGCCGGGCCGCACTTTCATTTTTAACTAAAAAGAAAGAGACATCGCCCCTCAAAAAATCTCTCCCTCCAATTTTTTCTCCTCACCTAAATTACGGGGCTGTGCAGTGTAATTTTTATAGGAGGGGTAAAAGAAATAGGGACGATCCCTTATGAAATTATTAGGATTATTTTCCCCCTTTGAGAAGCATCTTCCCCACGCTGGAACTAAACGGGAAGGATTTACGGTGGGCATTAGCACAATGCGCATCCCCGCCGCCTCATGCCCGCCCTAACATCCCCGTTGTGGGATTTATTTTTTTCCTCTTTTTTTTGCCTTTCCGCAGAGAGAACACAGAAAACAACAACGCGGCCACCAACAAACCGAACCAACTCTCGCCTCTGGATGGGAGCAAACCCCTCATGTCCAGCTCCGAGGAAGAGTTTTCTCCTCCCCAAAGCCCGGATCAGAACTCGGTCCTGCTCTTGCAGGGGAACCTCAGCCACGCCAGGAGCTCCGGCTATTCCCTGAGCGGCTTAGCCGCATCCCAGACCCCTCACAGCCTGCAAGGCCACCAGCTCCAGGACTCGCTGCTGGGACCCCTCACGTCCAGCCTGGTGGATCTGGGATCCTAAAGGCCCTCGGCGGGCGGCCGGAGGATCGGGAGAGGAGGTTCTGCTCGGGGACAGAGGCTCTGGGTTGTACATAGAGGACAGCACCAGGTTTTACAGCTCACCCGCTGATTCTTAACGGGACTCTCGGCTCTTTTCACACAAGCCCACATCGGCTCTTGCTCCAGTTCCCCCCTCAGCGTCTCCCACTATCACCACGATTTTTTTTATTGTTTTTTTTTCCAAGTAGCCAAACGCAGAGAGAGGCAGTAACCCGCATCAGCCCTTCGAGTTCAAGCGAGTTGGTCCCAACGGGAATTACAAAAAAAAAAAAAAAAAAAAAAAGGGGGGGGGGATGGAAAGGGGGAAAAAAAGAAAATAAAAACCCAACCCCAGCTGGATCCGATTCCACCCAAACAAATCCCAGCGCCGCGGGCGCGGTGGGGCAGGGTCGGTCGGCACATCCCTGCTGCTGCCTGGCCGGGTCTCCGAAGAGCTGGGACGAGGAGAGAGGGAGAGAACCGCTGTACCGAGCCCTGGGTCGGAGTGGGAGGAGGGAGGGGAAATTACGTTTACATTTTTCATATTTAGCCTTACCAAAAAGATTTCGATGTAGTTTAAATTTTAAAAAAAGAAAAAAAAAAAAGGAAAAAAAAAAAAAAGGAAAAAAGAGTGAAAAAAAAATATCCAAAGCTGCAGTATTAGAGTTTTACCAAGTGCCTGTGTCTGGCCGCGGCCGTGCGAGGCAGATACTGAGTGGGCTCCCGTGGACCCGCGTCCCCCAGCTTTCTCCTCTTCGGTGGTGAAATGCATCAATGTGGCTAAAAATTAGGATAATAGTAGTAATAATACAAGTCGACGGCCATTTCCTCCTAAACTTCCCCGCCAGTTCCCCGTTGCCTTCTCCCGTCTGTGCCCGCTCGCCGCCTCCCTCCTCCGCCTTGCAGAGAGCCCGCGGACGACGCTGCCTCTCTCGAGTATTTGTTACCAAAAATCGCATGTGCTTTCGGGTTTATTTTCTATTGTACCTAAACAGTCTAAATTAAACAACGCTGATGGCAGAACACCCAGGCTGCGCTTTTCTTTGCAGGGGCGAGCCCGTGCCCCTCTGCCTGCCCTCACCCCCTCCCCACGGGCTCTAGCAGAGCTTCGGGGCTCCGGTGACTTCGTAACCGAGCAAGGACGGGGCGAGGGGACCCACCTTGGCCGGGGTGGCCCCGGGGAAGCCGGGCCGAGGGAGCGCCTGGCCCCCGCCGCCCGCCCCGTCGGGGTCTCGCTGGTGCCGCTCCTCGCCGTTAGCGTTTTGCATCATTAAGTGCGTGTTTATTTTAGTCGCTGCCGTGTTTGTGCTCGGGGTCTTGGGCCATGGAGAAATGTCACCCTCTGCAGGAGGGTCTTGCCCGGCCGGAGCGCTGCGCGTCCCTCCCGCTCGATCCCCAGCGGGCTCCCCGGCTCCTGCCCCGCTCCAGAACCCTCGCGGAACTCCCACCCGAGGCCGGACGGGGCAGCGGATCCGTGCCCACCCCTCGCCCCCTCGGCTGCGGCTGCAGGGGAGCTGGGCCCGGGAAACTGGGATGCTTTCCCTCCTCCCTCCGGACGGGTCCCGGCCGCCCCCTCGGGGGACTCGGCCCAGATCCCTCCGGACTTCCTGTGCACACGACACTAGAGGGACATAGCCGGGGCACTGGGGGACCTCCCGCCCTGCCGGGACACCGCGTGGCTCCGTGGGAGCAAGGGCGGAGGGCGCAAATCCCGCGCATGGACGCGCAAACAGCTCCGGGGGTCGCGCAGCTTCTTGCGCTCTCCTGCGGCCGCGGAAGAGGCCGGGGCAAGACCCGACGTTGTGGGGGGAGCATGGACCCCCCTCTCTCTCGGTGTGCAGCGACCTCCACCTCGGCTGTCCGGCTGAGGAAGGGGACAGGAGGCAGGTCCGGCTGTGCGACCCGCAGGGACCTTACGGGACGGGTCGGGTCGGGTCGGGTCGGTCCGTACCCCCGGCCCAGGCTCACCCTCTTTGCCCTTCCCTGGGACCTTCATCATCCTTCCCGGGGTCTCATCCAACTCCGCCGCGATCCGTCACAAAGCAGCGCAGCCTCTCCCATCCCCGCGGGCAGAAAAGGGAAACCCCCGGGGAAATGAAGGAGGTTTTTAGGGTTAGCAGCTGCGGGCTCTACGCCCCGAGGATGGATAAGCTCCAGCTCCGTTTTTTTCCCAAACCACGGGCTCGGTGAAGAGGAAGGATAAATATTGCCCGGGGCTCCAGCCCTGCGCGGCGGGAAAGCCAAGCAAGGGCTCGCAAACCAGGAGTTATTTGCAAAGCAAACAGCGCGGAGACGCTTCCTGCGTGCAGGCAGCAGCAGGGTTGGCTGTTGAAGTGTTGGGGGAAGATGCCATGGGATGCCCCCTTCCCCAAATCCCCCTTTCCCGTGCACACCTGCACACCGGCGGTAGTCTCAGCCTCCCCAGCCTCAGAGCTCTGCCCACTCCCAGCCCTCAATTTCCCCAAAAGGGAGAGGGAGAGGTTGGCAACACGCGGGTGGTGGAAAGGAGGGATGGAGGGTGCTGAGAGCATCCCCCTGGAAATAATTCCCTGGCCAGCAGTCAGGTAGGAGCAGGGAGGCCCTGGAGCTGAGCCAGGCACAGGTTGCTGAGCTCTCCTCGATTAGGCTTGACCTCGCAGCAAGCTTTTCACAGCAGAGGCAGCCTGGGGAGGCAGCCTGGGGCTCTTTCTCACCTAACTCTGCTTTGTATTTCCACAGGCAGGAAGGAGTTAATTCGCCCCTCCCCACTCCCTTTCACCCCCCAGGACAGATCTCACACTGTGTCCAGGTCAGCCAAAACAGGGGAGGAAATGGAGAACAGCAGAATGATTAATTCTACCTGCTTTTCCCATGAGTGATCACCTGCTTTCGGGGTCATGAATAGCAGGTAGCTCTCCCCGTCTCCAGCTCTGAGAGGCTCATTTGTTTGGTGACAGCTGAGTGACAAGACCTGAAATCCGAGCCCTCAACTTTGCCTGATGTGTGGATAAAACCCTGGATGTTCCCTCAAACATTTCAGGAAATGAAAGTTGTAACGCGATCCCTTGCGCGCCCACATCTCCCCCAGCAACACACAAAAGCTCAAAGGAACCTTCTCGGATTAAATTCAGCCTGGAGAGGATGGAAGGAAAATGGAGAGCAGGCTGGGAAAGCTGGAACTGGCAGGCTTTTCTTCAGCACTTATTGGAAATGTCTGTCCAAAGCAGGGATTTAGAAAGGTCACCTCTACCGTAAGGGTTTCTTCCTCCATCAGAGTCAGATGGGCAGCCTGCTGCTCCCCAGCCCACCTCCACCTCGGGGACAGCCTGGGGAGGGCTGTGGGGGACACTTAGATTCCCCAAGCAGGAAGCTCAGTGTGTAAAAACAAACAGCCAGGAACAGTCAGCTCCCTTCTCTCTCCTCATTTAATTTCCTGGGTCACACTGAGCCAGCACTGTCCCGTGCTCAAGCCACACGCCTGCTCTGCTCCTGTCCTTCTGCCAGCTTTGCCCACTCCCCTTCCCCATCGGGGGACAGGTAGAGTCCCACTCTCTGCCCCCACAATCCTGGGCAAATCCTCCACAGAAGCTGGTGGTGAGGAGTGGATGCTCACTCAGCACATGGATTTAAGTCCAACATTTCCAGGCCTGGCTCCTTAAAGCTCACACAGCCCCAGCTGCTATTCCAGGAGCCCAGAGCCAAGACGTGGCACATCTGTGCTCTGTGTCTTTGCGAACAAGGCCTGAGCAGCCAGCAAGTCAGAGTTTCATTTTAAGCACACAGGTTTGGGAACATCAGCAGCTGGAATGAGTCCAGGTGTGCGGTAGTGTCAGGATTGGGCCAAGCCAGCCCAGCTCCCTCTCTCCTGGTAGGTGGTTTTATGGAGCTGCCTGTCACTAGGCAGCCAGTGGCTGCTTGTGCTGTTATCCAGCCTGAAGATAAAGTACTATTTAACAATTGTTTAACTATTCTTGAAGTGCTTCAGGATCTGCAGACTCTGTAAAGGAAACAGCACATGCCCTGAGATAACTCTTCACCTCTGAGCTTCTCCCTTGCTCCTACTTTTCTCTGGAGTGCAGCTAATGAAGGCTGCACAGGTGAAAAATCTCTGTCTGTCTCCCCAATGTGCTTTGCTGTCAGCAACCTGCCCCACAGCATGACCAGCAGCAGTGGTTGGACATCCTGGAGTTGGCAATCCATCTCCAAGGATGGATTTACCATTCCTGTTGGGATAGAAGCTGCCAGGTTTCCTGAGGGCTCCAGGTGCTGTGTGGGGAGAGCAGGGGTGGCAGAGGCTGGATCTACAGGAGCTTGGGTGCAGAGTACAAAGTAACCTGAGACACTGCCATCTTTCCCAACTGGATGTGGACACAGCTTTAAATATGGAAACGAAGGAAAATTTGCTTTAATCTTCAGGCAGAGAGAGCAAATCACCAGGCTCCCCAGAGATATTTAGGGCTCACCCAGCAGCAGCCTCATGCTGCCTGGAAGGAGAGCACCAGGCTGAACCCCCACCCTGTGCCACCCTGTCTTTCCTTCCAGCTGGATTTTTCACCAAGTGCAGGAACATTCCCTCTCTCCCTGTGGTTTACAGCATTCATCCACATCTCCTCAGATTTTACACAGAGGTTGAACTTTCTCCGAAGCATATAATCCCAATCCTAATAATGAGGTTAAAGAGGCAGATTTGGTTCAATTACGGTTTCCTGTTTTCACTTGTCCAGTGCTTTTGCACAATGCCTCTGTGGGCAGAGCAACTCCTTCTCATCCCTGTCTTAGCTTCTCATCCACAGCTTGGTTCAGCAGGGATGGAGATGATTTGGTGTGATGTCACAGATGTTCAGACTCAGATGATTTTCAGCCGTGGTAGAAAAGGTATGGAAAATCCTCATGCCTGCATCTCAGGATGGAAAAAAGGGGGAAAACTATTTTTTTCCCCCTGACTTAAGGGTGGAAAACCTTTTAAGCTAATAGCTGGAGCATATAGCAGCCCTGCTTTACAGGAGGGGAAACTGAGACCTGGGGAGATGACAGACCTGCTGAAGGTCACAGCAAGGGCAGGTGACGAGGCAGGGAGAGCTGCTGGTGCTCTGCACTCCCACACTGCCTCCCTTTATAGTCCCCTAACAAGTCACCTCAGCTTATCATTATGTAACACAATATTCCTAATAATAAGAGACAAAAACAATTGACTAAAAAACAATGCCAAATGAGGCTTGTGGCTAACACTCCCTGAAGAAATTGTCTCTTTTCTAGAGCTGAAAAAAAAAAAAGAACCCAAAACCAAACCCCAAGCAAATTAGAAACAATTGAAAAATGGATTTGCATCTGCAAACCATCAGGGCACTTCTCCTGAGCCCCAAAGGGAGCTTGTGTCCCCCCAGCCCAGCTCCCACTGCCCTGTGTGGAATGGTGGGTGTCACAGGGACCTGCAGCTCTGTCCATGAGGGCACAGCAGGGATTTTGCAGCAGTGCCAGGGCTGCAGGCAGGCATAGCCTTGGCTTGTGCTTCATTCAACAGAGGGGCAGCATCATCCTAGAGCAAAGCAGAGATGTATTTAGGGAATTAAGACCTTCGAATGCCTGATCTCCCAGAGCTGGCAGGGAAACAGGAAAAGAATTAGTTCAAGAGGGAAGGAACATTGGTTTATAAACTGCTGTTCCCTTCCTGGGAGCTCTCTGGGGCTGGGCAGACGCACTGGCAGGAAGCAATGGCACAACTTACCCAAGAACCCTGCCAGGGCTGCTTGGCTCTCCACATCCAGCCACTGCCCTTCTGCTGCATCCCTTCTCTGCAGGAGCAGCACCAAGGTGAGCAGGAGCTGGGAATGCTGTGCAGGCTCAGCAATGCTCATTACAGGGGACAATTCTGTCCCCTGCTGTGGTGGCTTCCAGCCCTGTGGGCACACAGGACCATTGGTGGTTTCCAGCACTTCCCTTCTCGGTGGATCTGGGATGGGGATGCCCTGGCCTGTTCCAACCTCCCCGGGTGTCTGCTGGGTGAGCAGTGGGGGAAGCACATGGTTTTACACTGCTGGGACAGCTCAGGCTGTGACACACATCACTGCTGCCCTGTGGGAGGGGGAGAGGCTGAAGCTTGAGCCAGGAGGAATTCCCCATTCCTGGAAGCATTCAGGGCCAGGCTGGATGGGGCTCTGAGCCTCCTGGTCTAGGGGAAGATGTCCCTGCCCATGGGATGGTCTTCAAGGTCCCTTCCAACCCAAGCCATTCTATGATCCTGTAATTCTATGAATTTCTGTTGTCAGAAGTGCCCTTCGAGTCAACATCTCCAAAAGCCAAGGAAGGTGTTTCACAGGGAGGTGGGATTATTTCATGGAGGGAACAGCACAGGGAAAGGACATGGGGATGTTGGAGCTGTGCTGTCCCAGGAGACACAGTGCCTGATGGAGTGACAGACGTACCCAGTGCAACAAGTTGACCAAGAAGCTGATGCCACCAGGGGCTGTATCAGCCCCATCTGTCACCTCTGTGCTCAGGATCTGCTTCTGAGCCCCCCAGGTGAATTGGACTGGGTTCCAAAATCCCTCAGGAGGGCAAAGGCAAAGCAGGGCTTGGGAATGGGGAGCTGCAGGCAGCTTGCTCAGAGAGCCCAACCTCTGGTCTGCCTCTGAGCTCCCCAACAGGCAGGGCTAGGCTGGAGGAGACCTTCAGGAGAATGGATCTGGAGCTCTGCTGCTGGACTGTGCCTCTCACCACCCCGTGGGAACTTGGTGCTGGGGTGGTGGGGGACACTGGTGTGGCCAAAGATTGTGATGACCATTGTGAGGATAATCAGCAGCTGCTCACTGCCACCACCCCACTGCAGTCTGCACCCACTCATGGCTGAATTCAACCCTGACAGGGAAGTTTCAGCAGGGAGGAGAATCATGACGACTTTCTGGGAGGTTTTAGCAGGCTTGATCCAGGCTCATGGCACAGCAGATGTCCAGCCAGCTCATCACAGTGCTCCCTGCTAGTTTATGGATGTGTCAAATTTGGTAATCTACCCTAGATAAGAAAAAGAGGTGATGTTGATTGATCTGAAAGTGCCAGTACAAGGGGGATTTATTAAAATCCTCTAAACCAGAAGGGAAAGAGGCAAAAGGAACCAAAGCTGTGAATAGGACTGAGACATAACCTTTTCCCCCCAGCAAAGGGGATTTCAGGGTTCCATGAGTCACCACGATGACTCCCCAGCAGCTGCAGGGTTAACTTCAAACCTAAAACATTTCCTAAAAAACAAACTCTGACTTGCATGGTGACTTTTTGTGCCATGTCCCAGCAGCATCCCAGAAACCCAGCACGGATGTCTCATGGGTGCATTCAGCCCGAGCCACTCCGTGCCCTTGGGCAGCACAACTGGGGACTGTCCTGGCAGCAGGGATGGCACGGGATGGCACTGCAGGATGTGCTGTCCTTGGATGCCCCAGGATCCGAGCCTGCACCCCCTGTGCTCCTCTGGATGACGTTTTTGGGGCTTTTCTCTGCTCAGGATGCCTCTCTGTCCTCATCGCTCTGCTCTGCCAGGGTTACGTAGCCACAGCTATTTGCCGGTGGCTCCACGGAAACCGTATATCCTGCCTTTGCAATCGGAGACCAGGTGCCCACGCAGCTGCCAGATTTGAAAGAGGAGCTGGCAGGAGGGGAAGAGGCCAAGATGGGTGTGCCGAGGGAGGGGGGAATCACATCCATCCCAAACAGGCGCCCATCCCATCCTCGCACAGAGAAGGACCTTAGCGAGATGGGGAAAAAAAGCCTTATTTGCAAGAAATCTCTCAAGAAATGCAAGCGGCCGGGGGCTGAGGCAGGATTTAAATTGAGCCTCCTGCCCAGTGATCCATGAGGAAGGCTCGGGCGCTCAAACAATGAGCGGGGAAGGAAAGCTGAAATGATGGTCACCAGGAGAACCTGAAACCCGCGGTGGGGAAAACAAATAAATACAGCGAGAGGAGCCTTCCCCATCGCAGCTGAGGCAATCTGTGCTTATGCAACCCTACCCGAGGGCTCCCTATCTCTGTGTACAATCTGGGCTGATAAGATTGTTCCCTGCTGGAAATCAAAACCACAGGGATTCCAGGCGGCTCAGCCGGAGTCAGATTGTCCACCTGAACACCGGGGCACTTTCATGTGGAAAAATAATCGCATGGTTATTTGGCTGGAAGAAGGAGAGGGGGGAGAGAGAGGCTCTTGGATGGTTTGGAGATTTGGGCTGGATGTGTGCAGCATGGCAGGGATGCCAGCAAAGGCCACCAGCCCAGGGGTGAGATGTCCCCATGGCATGACAATTGTTGCCTGAAGCAATTGTAGAAAAAGCAACAGGCTCTTGTCCAAACCTCTCTGGTTTTTAGTGAGAACAGTTTTGGGTTTTTTAGGATCCAGGGACTCGCGATTGGCAGCTCTGGTGCAATAAACCCTCAAATAAGAGTCACATGAGTGACAGTGGAAGCAGTCATTGTCACTTTTAAGGTTTTTTGGGTGGAGCAGCACATGATTAATGTCTGCACTGAGTGGGAGACGGAATACATAAACATCTCCTGTACATATACATGTACACAGAGAGATAAATGCACCTGATAGAGCCACTGTGTAAAACAACTCACTTGATAAGCCATTCCCAGGAGCAAGATGTGCAGGATTAGATCCATGTTTGCAGTTATAAAGTAGATAATGGGTTTTTTTGTCTCTATTGAAGCTCCAAAAACCATGTTTTGGGGCATGTGCTGCAGCACCAAGCTATCAGATCCCATCTGCTCTGAATGTCAGCCCTTTCTCCAGACAAAACTTGTTATTTGGGAAAAAATGGCAGCAAGGGATTGCTTGGTGATGCTGGACATGGAACCTCCTTTCATTCAGATGGGAGTGGGATACTCTCATCCTGTACCCTGAAGCAGAAGCAGGACAATACATGACCACCTGAAACAAGGTTGGTGTTTATTTTGTGCATTTAGCACCAAGTACTGACTGTTCATGAGTTTTAAATGCTCCTGAGTGAATACATAGAGTGAAAATGTTCACTGGGGTGGTGGATGAGACAGTTGGGCTTCCAACCCCTTGCCAGGTTCCTACAGCAAGGACAAAGACAGATCCTCGTGGAAAGCACTTCCAAGTGCTGTGTGTGCTCCTACAACTCCTGCTCAGTTGCTGCAGCCTCACAATCGGCATTTTCCTGGGGAATTTGTGGCTAGTTTTCTGTATCTCCCTGCTGCAGGAAAAACCATGTGAGCTAGGAGGGGATTAGCTCAAGTGGGATCCAACAGCCAGGGTGGACTGGGCTGCACACGTGGCATTATCACCTCAACAGATAGACTTGGCTAAAAATGAGCAAGAGCCAGTGCTCCCCCTGCTCTGACATCCCTCCTCATCCCCCAGGTCCCTCCAGTCACAGCAATCTGCTATAAAAGGGAAATCTGTGTAAAACTGTGCTTGCAGATGGAATATATCCCTATAATCTTGCAGAGGTGCTGTGTTCCCAGGGCCACTGCCAGCCCAGGGCAGGCTGCAAAAACACACAAAGACACAAAATCACAGCTTTTGGGGTGACTGAAGAGAAAGGAAGTCCTTCAGTCCTGCCCATGGGTAGTGTGTCCTGCAGTGGCCATCCTTCCCCAGGGCTTGGCGTTCCTGGCAAAGCTCATGTGAAACGAAAATGCCTATAATTTTCTGAAATTCCTTAATCCTGCTTATTTTCTCTCTTTCCCCGAGAGATCGGAAGCCGCAGTGGTCTCCTCAAGCCCACCCACTAATTACAAGACGTGAGCTCAACCCACTGCCGGCCAGAAACCACATCCCAGCACCAAACACCAGCAACCAGCGCTGAGCCCTCGCAGAAAACTGCCCGAGAGTCTGTCACCAAGAGCTTGGCAGCGATACACCAGCCAAATCAAAGCAAGAAAAGAGGAAAATATCCCATTTTCCTTCCTTCTCCAGCAATTCTGCCTTTCCTAGAGCCACTGACTGGCTACTTTGATATCACTGCCCCACTTGTCTTTCTCACCCTCGATGCTCTTTAAGGTCTTGCTCTATTTGGCTGCCAATATTTTTTCCAAATTCGACTCAATTATATTTCCAATTTGTGTGAAAAGGTCAAGCCCTTCAGCAGTGCTGGGGAGAATGGGGGCTTCCAGCAGGAAGGTGGCATCAAGCAGAAAAAAAATCTTCTCTCTGGAGAAATTAGATCAGACAGAGCCCCGAGGAAGCCAGGCTAAAAATAAAGCCTGAGCTCACAGAGGAGTTATAGGATGGGAACAGAGCCTATGGTGCATCCCTGGTTTTATTCTTAGCAGGCACAACTGGAGAGATGGGTATAAATTTACTGGCATAAATCAGTACAGTTCATGGAAGGATGTCAGGTTTTCTTTAATTTCTGTGTTCACATTCACGGATTTCCAGCAAACCTAAACCCCCCAGGTTTACAGTGGCTTGTGATTCACTTTTTCCAGGCTACCTCGATTTCATGGACTGCTTACTCCTCCTGCTTTCCCTGTTCACAAGCAACAGGCACGTTCAGCCTCCTGCACCCAAAAAAGGCAGCGGCAAATCCCATTGCTGCAGGAGCAAGGATGAGGCTTCTCTGCTCCAGGTCTTACCCTCACTGTGCACAGGATTTTCCGGGACACCCTGCTCTGGCCTGGGTTAGGAATAATATCCCAAACCCTGCAGCTTGGTGGTGCTTGGAGCCATGAGGGTTGGTGAGGTCCCAGGTGGGGGATGAGCTGTGGAGCTCAGGGAAGCTGATCTGGGAGTGTGGCAGCGGCAGTGGGAGTGCAGGAGTGGGATGTGGATGTGGATGTGGATGTGGATGTGGATGTGGATATGGATGTGGATGTGGATATGGATGTGGATGTGGATATGGATGTGGATGTGGATGTGGATGTGGATGTGGATGTGGGTACGGATATGGAAGTGGGAGGGTGAGAGCGGCAGTAGGGAAGCGGGAGGGTGTATGTGGGAGTGGGAGTGTGGGAATGGGAGCGGGATTGGGAGTGCAGGAGCAGGAGCCGGAGCTGGCGAGTGTCCGTGCGGGGAGGGCGCAGCTCGTTCCTGGGGCTGCAGTGCCACCTGCTGTCACCGCAGCCCTGCGCCGGGGACATCCCTGCGAGCGACACGCCAGGGACACGCCGCGCCTCAGCCTCCCCACCGCTTGCAAAAATGAAGTTAAGCAAGAAAAAGGCAGCGCTGGGTCACAGGGGTGGGGAGACATGAGCCGGCGGGGCTCTGGGGACACAGGGACATCCCGCTGTCCCAGCAACCCAAAGCACTCTGCAGGAATCATCCCTTATCTCCTTCTGATAGCTGGATGTGATGTCTTGCTTCCTTCTGTGCTTAAATGTGTCCTTTAGGAGGTTTATCCCAAATTATCACCACTCCTTGCTGGCTCTGTGAAAAACCCGGATTTTCTGCCATGTCCGTGTGCTGAGGTGGCTCAGAGCAGCTGCTCAGTCCAGCCTCTCCAGTTCAAGCTCTTAGCCTAAAAGCCTGGGTCACCCATCATCAAAAAGGGGGAGATTTAGATTGGATATCTGAAAGAAATTCTTTACTGTGAGGGTGGTGAGGCCCTGGCACAGGCTGCACAGAGAAGCTGTGGATGTTTCACTCCTGGAAATGTTCAGGGTCAGGCTGGATGGGGCTTGGAGCAACCTGAAATAGTGGAAGCTGTCCCTGACCATGGCAGGGGGTTGGAACTGGATGGGCTTTAAAGTCTTCCAAACCAAACCCTTCTGTGATTCTATGATCATTACCATTAACCTCTCAGAGAGGAGAAGAGTTTGCAGAAAAGCCCAAAAGAGCTGCCATTGCCTTCATTTATGTTGAAAAATAGGATGGAAACCTAAAGAAAAAAGGGGAAAAAAAAAAAAAAAAAGAGCAGGGAGACCCTAGCTGCTGAAAATTAAGCATTAGGGGGAAAAAAATGCTCATGAAAGCCAGATCCAGACCGGCCAGGCAGCTTTCAGAAACAACAACAATTAAGTTTGGAGGAAACCAGATACTCACCATGAAAATTTGCAATTCTTTGTTGAACAAACGTTTCCATGGAAAAGCTCTGTTTACCCGTCGCTTGTCCTGTCAGCTCCTGAGCTGGGATGCTGTGCAGCTGGGCAGGCAATGCCCAGGGGACCCAGCAGATCTGGGAGAGAGCACTGAGCCCATGTTTGCCTTTTAATCTTCTACCTGTGTGGGTTAGCGCATGAAATGCATTAATTTCTCATGGACAACTGGGTTTTGGGAAGGAGGGCTGCAAGGGGCTGATCCCGAGCAAGGATTGAGATGTGCAAAGGCCAGTGGAGGAGCCTGCTGGGGTTTTTAGGAGAAACCTGTTGGAAAAGCTCAGCAGGTCCAGCCTTGGTGTTGCCACATGTCCAGCAGTGAGTGGACAGAAACAGGAGACTCTCAGGAGGAAAACCCCCATCTTTGAAAGATTAGACTCATTCAAATAATCCAATTTCTTGTTTTCTCAGCAAATACACAAAGCAGCAGTGCATTTCCACCAGTGCTCTGCAATCCCATCCCGGGATCCAAGCGGGAATCCGCCTGTGCAGCTTGCAGAGCCAGGGAGGTGCCGACTGCCTCGGATTCTGCTTTTCCTTACAGCACTGCTGGGAGCAGCGGGGGAGAGCCGCGAGAGGGAGAGGCTGGGCTGGAAACCACTTGGACCCAGACGAAATGAAACGGGGAAAGTAAAAACAAGGGGAAACTTGGCTGCAGCCGCTCCTTTCACAAGCTCCTGGGGCTGAAGAAGCCAGGCTGTGGAGAGGGGCTGCTCTGCTGTCTGCTGTGCTGTGTCCTGGGGAGCCAGGGAAAGGAGCCAGGGAGAGACTGGATCCTGGAAAGCAGCCCGTGCCCTCTGCCAGCACATGCTGCCGGGGGTGGGAAGCAGGGAAAGTCGTGCTTGGGCTCCCCACCTCCTGTGCTGCTGGTGAGGGGTGGCCTGGGAGGAGCCTGGGCATTGCTGCCCTGCTGGGGTGTGCCCTGACCCCCCATTTCAGCGCTCAGGGATGGTTTGGGTGCCTTGGTGCTGCACAGAGGAAGAGGTTTGGATCCTTCACTGCCCGTTGAACATCTGACTCTCAGGGTTGGTGCATCACATGTTGATCTTGGCTGCAGCCCTCTCTTCCTTGCCCCATTACTGTGTGCTTTCTGGGAGCTCTTTCCTTCTGCTCCACAGCCCCAGTGCCCTCAACACTCCTGCTGGGGACTGTCCCTTGCTCTGTGCATCTCCAGCTCTGCTTTCAGTGGGATCCTGTCCACAGCAGCTGCACTATTGTCATTTACGAGGCTGTGCTGACAAACACCAGCCAAGTCCCTAGTGGGGACATGCCTCTGTCCTCCCCCACACCCATCCTAGCGCTCAAATGTGTGTTCGGGACTCATTTGTCATTTAGGCTCTGTCTGGTCCTCATCCCTGTCCTCTTCCCTGCCTCTCCTTTCCCCCTGAAGATGGTGAGTGCCTCTTCAGCATGCCCAGCTCCAGCATTTCATCTCAACAGGCCAAGCATTCACTCTGTGCCAAACTGGCAGGCAGCTCACTTTCCTGGCACGTGGCCTCCTTGGCTTTCCATCCAGACTGATTTCTTTTAATGTTATGGTTTTATTTTTCCCCACCTTTAAAATTCACCGTTGGTTTTGATTAGGTGGCCATGGGCTTCCAAGTACAGGGAAGGGGAGGTCTGATGTGGTGGCTCTGGTGGCAGCAGTGCCACAACCCAGCTTGGAATGACCCAGTTCACCTTGCTTTTGGGAGAGGGGAACTGCTCTGAGCCAGGGGCCAAGAGCTGGCCAAGGAGTTTTCTTTTATTCCAAGGTGCTCCCAGACTCCCTGCAGCTCCTGGGTCACACCTTGGAAATGCCACCTGGAGGAGCCAGTGCTGGTGACATGGTGAGGACAACACTGGTGGCAGAGAAAGGTGTGGGGAGCAACTTCCCAGTCCTAAGAAACAGGAAAAATGGTGGCAACCACAGAGGAAAAAACAAATGTCTGAAATGTGAAAGAAGGTTCTTAGGCAGAGAAGCCTTGTGGCCAGCTTGGAGAAAGGGAAGGACAATCCCTGCCCAGCTGTGTCTTCCCAGGGGGAGATTTAGACCCACCTCTGATGGCCTCCTGCCTATCTCCCAACTGCACAGGGTTTGTGCACCCCATGCTCCCTGTCCACCTGGGACAGCCAGGTGCAGAGTCTGTCCTGTACAACCTTCCCTCTGTGAGCTAATTCCTTAGGGAAAAAAAATAAAAAAAATTATTTTTCCCCTTTCGTATGATTTCGTATGACCAGGGCCTGAGGGACTTCAGGGGATGGGAACCAACAAGTGGGTTTTTAGCAGTTTCATTTTCAGTGGTTTCACCTCTGGATATAAATTTTGGAGGAAGTGAATGGCTTTGGATTGACAGGATTTGCAGAGCCATACTGGGGCAGCTCCCAGGATAACCAGGGTTTGGTTCCTGTCAGGAAGGACATCACTGATTTGGGGTGTCCAGGAGATTCATCTTCTCCCCCAGTCCTTGGTTGAGCAGATGTTGCCCCTGCCTCACAGAGACCCATGGGCCAGCAGAGGGGGAAGGTTGGAGGGAGGAACAACTTCTGCTGGGAGCTGAGAAGGTTTTGGATGGGGCATCTGCTGCTGGGATGGCATCTGCAGCAAACACTTTTGTCCCCAGGGGAGGTATGGCAGGGCTGAAGAGCAGCCTGCTGTCATCACTGCCACCCAAACAGCTCCTGGGAGTCCCAGCCTATGCTCTCCATCCTCACCTACATCAGGGAGAGAAGGCAATGAGAGCAGAACCTGCCTCTGCCCCAGGGCTGAGCCCCACAGCTGCTAAACTGAGCCCCACAAACCCTACAGGCTTTGCCAGACCCCAAAATATCCCTCCACCCTGCTGCTGTGCTTTCATTTTATTTTTAGATCCATTGCTTCTGTTAGCTCTTTTCTATTTGTTTTTGGTTCTTATTATTCCTGGCTCCCCTCAGTGTTTTGGTTTCCCTCCTCAGCCCTCATCCGGATGTTTATTCTCACTGCTTGTTTTTCTTCTTTCCCAAGGTGCCTCCTGGCTGTAGCTGGGCAGAGGTCTGTGTTTGGACTGGGCAAGGGCTCTCACATAGCTGGGCTGGGACCAGACCATCATTTGGGGACACCAACCTGGTCCAGGAGAGGAGAAGCCTCGGGCACTGTTTGCTCTGAGTAGGATTGTGGCTGGTACAGGAATTGGCAGCTCCTCTAACAGAAGAGCTGGCAGCAGAGTGAAGAAAGTGGGGGGAAAAGGAGTTATCCCATCTCTAAGGAACTCCAGGGGACAATAGTGATGTAGCCAAGGCCACTCAGAGGATCTCCAGCAGCCCTGGGAGCTGCTTTACCCATATCTCCACAGGACCTGGTTGCAGTGAGGTTGGGCATTGGGGTATCTTGAAAACCAGGCTGGGCCACTCAGTGCTTCTGCCTACCAAGCTCAAAAAGTTTTCCTTTTGAGGATAAATACACCCAAATCTGGCTCTGTTTCTTCCATGCTCACCACTCTCCCATGTTTGGATTTTTCTGTGTGTTTTCTCTCTGCTTATCCAGAAGTGCTTTTCAAGTTTTTTGGGGCTCCAGCTAAGACACATCCCCATGGAGCAGGTGGGATGAGCTGTTGTTTCATGGGCCTGCAGGCTAAGAACATCAATAACTGAGGTCTATCATTGCCCCTCATTTTGGGAGCATGGACTGGAGGGTGCTTTTCAGCAGACAGATGGGTGCTCACTGCACATTCCTAGTGGAAATGAGGCTTTGCTCTCACCTAACTGCCAGCAGGGTTACAATAATCCCTCCACCTCTGGCTTTTGCCTTATTTTCTGTCTGACTGGGAGGGAAAGTGATGCAGTGTGAAAAAGGTTGTGCAGTATCTCACATCAAAGGACCATGGTGGCTCTGGGTGTTTTATTGTACCCATGCACATCTCACATCCCCCACCACTGCTGCTGAAGTGCAGATAAACACAATGCATGCTGCATTTTCTGCCAGAAATATCCTGGCTTCCCTTGTTAAATTATTTATTCTGATGCTAGGGCACCAATTTTTTATATATTTTACACTTTTGCTGATCATCCATGTTCCTCTTCCCATCCAGAACCACATGGCCATGGGTCAAGGGATCTCCCAGCAAGGAGATGCTCACACCTCGTGGATGGGATGAGGACATTCTCTGATCTGTAGGTTTTTTGAAGTCATTTGAAGAATGACTCAGTCGTGAGCCCAATACGATAATCTGGAGCAGCCTTCCACATTTTTGGTACAGTTACAGTGAAATTTGCATCTGAGACATTAAAGGGCTGGTCTGGAGCTCTGCACATGGGTAGAGGCACTTTTTATTGCTTGACTTCAAAGAGGTTCAATAATGGGAACGAGCACTCAGGTAGGGAAACGTTCTTTCTTTCCATGTGCAAAAGCATGCCAGAGGACACACAGGCATCCCTGCACACACTGAGTTACAGGGCTCTGGGGAGAGTTAAAGCAGAGCAGGCTGAGGATTTTGCATCAAAAATAGTATTATTTTTGGAAGGAGAAGTCAGCTGACACAACGGCCCAAGCTGTCAGGATCTTTCAGCTTTGTGGTGGGGGGAGTGAGGGAAGGAAATAAAAATGAAAAGCACTCAGTTGGCTGAAAGGAACCAAAACATGGCAATTTTTGATCAGCTTGAGGCCAAAGCATGCAGAGCTGAAGGAGAGGTGGAGTCTGGGTGCTGTGGACATCAACTCCTTGCCTGAGTTGGAGCCAACACCAGATCCCATCTCTGTTCACACTGAGCAGCTGCCCTTGGACTGTGCAAGGGGATGGGAGCTCCATCCGAGGGCTGGAGAGGGCAGAGTCCTTCCCAGTGGGTCTGTCCCCAAGGGCTGAGGCTCCCGAGGGTCATATCCAGTCTGAATTTGATTGAGCAGAAGAAGTGGAAATGTTTCACTGCTGAGGCACTGAGTCCTGTCCCTCCTGCATTAAACTTGGCAATAAATCTGAGCTCTCTGCATATGCAGGGTTTCTTTCCTGGATTTTGGATTCTACAGGCAGAGCTGACTCTTTGTAGCTTGCTTGCTGCTTGGGGTGAAAGCAAGTGTTGGAAAATCACGGGAAACAGCTCATTCATGTTTTAGTGTGGGGAAATTTGGGTTTTTTGCATTCAGAAAAAAACTCCTCCAGGAAATCACACACAGTGCAAGGACACCTTCTGCAACGTGCTCACAGACATCCTTCCCTGCCCTTCCTCAGGGCAAAACAAGGCTCATTTGTCTGATTCTCTGGTTTCTCTGCCATCCCTTTTGACTCCATGGCATATGGGCACACATGCAGATGTACATAGCAGGGACAGGACTTTTCCCTTATCCCTGGGTTGGAAAGCATCGACTTACATCACTCGCAGCAGCTGAGGGCTGCAAAGATGTGGCCACACCTGCACAGGGGCATTTCTCTGAATTCTTCCCATGTTTTTCATTCTAATCTTTTCTTCCTCTGATTTCCAGCCCATCACTATGGGGTTCAGCCCCTAAAAGGGCATCCCTGCATGCTGGCTCCATGGACACTTTGATCCAACCCAGGCTCTTCCGTGGCTGCTTCCCATCCTTGAGCCTACAGATGTCCATTGGACTTTTCATGACCTGCCTGCTCTGTGCTGCAGAGGAGAGAGAGAGCCAGGGCAGGGCTGAGGGCAGAGCCAGCCATTCTCCTCCCAGGTTGTTTCACTAAATGGAAATAAACCCAAGGAAGCAATTCCTGGAGCCTTGTGCCAGCCGTGTTTGTGGAGGCTGGGGAAGCAGCAGCGAAGGGTCTGTCTCTTCCTGCAGGCACAGCAGGGCTCTGGTCTGGCGAGGAGCATGGGGGCAGTGCCAGAATCCTTGGGAAAAAATGCAAATGAAGTCTCTAAGAGGAGGGATGGTGCTGGGAATGGGCCTGGCAGCCCATCCTGTTTGTGATAGGGGTGAGATGGATGGTGTCATGCCCAGGCTCAGCTCCACATTTTGCTTTTGACCCCTTTTAATTGTAAAGAGAAATAGAATCAGTCTTTACCGACCTCTTCCATCTCACAGCCGATGCTTTCCCTGCCCCTTTCAACATTCCTCCATTGCTTCTTCCATCATTGACTTTTTGTTGAGATCCTGGGATTGTTTACACCTTGTTGTTCTGCTTTTACCTGGATAACCCTTTCTGGAAAGCTGGGACTGGAGCTGTTTCCTGCCGATTTTCTGCTGCTCTCCAGTAAACCAGGGCCAAACTCCTGGCTCATGCTCTGCTCTGGACCCAAATCCATGCTAACCCCCCTGCTGCCCTGCCCGAGCTCAGCCCCAGCTCCAGCCCAGGGATGCAGAGCTGATGAGCTTTATCTTGGAGGCTCTTGCGGGATGATTTTTCCCGGGCAGGGACGGAGATCAGCCCGGCTGGCTGTGTCCAGAGGGAAGCAGGATCACCTCTGCGGCTGCCCGGGCTGTTTTCCCGGTGCTTTGTGAGCAGCTTTGTCCCGGGCAGCTCAGCCCAGCGCTCTCACCTTCCCCCGGAGCAGCTCCCGCTGCCGGACCGCAGCGTGCTTTGCTGACTGCCGGGAAAGGATTTTAATCACCGCGGGTTTTGGCAAGCCTGGGAGGCGACAGCGGCCCTGCTGCGCTACCTCCGGGCTGGAGCATGTGCTTCGGGCATTTCCCGAGGCTGGGAGGTGTCTGGAGGGTTTCTGGGAGCTGTTCCCAGCACAGGGCACGGGTGCAGATGTGCAGATGTGCAGATGTGCAGATGTGCAGATGTGCAGATGTGCAGATGTGCAGATGCGCAGGGCAGGAGCGGCAGCTGGAAGCTGGAAGTGAGGCTGGGACATCCTATGGCACAGCCTGGAGGATTCCCTCTGAGGCTTTCTGGCAGGAAATCCCAAGGGCTGTGGCTCGGGGAGAGGAGCTCTGCTGACAGCAGGAGGGAGGGTGGGTGCTGTTGGGGTTGGGTGTGGCCAGGCTGGTGCCACAGTGCTCACCAGGTGCCACTGGCCACACCGAGGAGATGTGGAGGTGACATCCAGACCAGAGGGTTTTGCTCTCAGAGCAGCCTGACAGAGAGACTTTTCAGCAGAGCAGATGATGTTTCAAAAAACTGTTCCTGTCCCTTTCTGTAGATACACACATTTTTGGAAAGTTTTTTTTCCCCTAGCTGGAATGATGCTCCAGTTAAAGAGAAAGGAGTCCCAGAGATGGTCAACACAGAGCTGGCCACACTCATACCTGATGGCATCTAAACCTTGGGGTGACAGCTTTGCCTGCAGCACGTTTGCAAACACCCAGCAGCAGCCACAGCAATGGCTGAAATACAGACTTTCTCCCATATTTTCTCCTTCCCATTGGCTTGCCCAGGCTCAGGGACAGACTGGTGTGGCATCACAGACCAATCTGCCACACGTCCCCTGTGCAGGACACACAGGAGAGGGATCAGTCACACTTTAACTCCCCTGTAGGGGAATATTTACACCTTCAAGGCACAGCCACCACCTCCCAGCACCTATGGAGGGAATGGCTGCTCTGATTTTGCTGCTGTATAAATGACACAGGAGGGACAAACCACAATTCCCCGTATCTCTGACAAATCCTCCTCTGGCAGATGAGCTCTGACCTACTTTGCAGTGGAGCCAGATGTTTAAATTTATGAATGCAGACACATTTCCATCAGAGCTGGGAAGGAATGTTGTATTGCTGCCCATCTATGTGGCCTCTCGGGCAGAAGAGCTGGATTTTCACGGGAAAACACCATTTGTGGTTCAATCCTAAAGGTTTTTAAAGGAAAGGAAAACATGAGATCATGCCATGCCTTTTCAAAGGCAATCCCAATGGTACAAACCAAGGAATGTTCAAGTGATAGCATTTCTATCAAGCTGAAAACTGCTGCTAGGAAAGAATTCCTAACCTGATTTTCCAGAAGGTCACATTTTCACAGCGTTTGGTTCGGTGTTGGTTATGACTTCTTGCCTGAGATTTCACACTTGCTGGTATCCAAACAGCAGTTTCATGGTACAGGATATAATTTGGCAAATATTTCCTCATCCTCTCAATAAATCCCTTTTCCAGCAATACACATGGCAGAGCAGCCTCCCCAGGACTCCTCTCCCAAAGCAGCAATGGTGCTGTGGGTTTTCCAGTTCTGCATCTGGAAAATAAGCTCTATTTTGCTGCTGACCTCTTATGTGAGTTTTATTCCTCTAAAGTACCCCAGGTGGTAATACAAGTTTGCAAAAACATCTTGAAAGTGCTGATATCCTGAAATAAAACTTGGATGTAAATCAGCCAGGTCCCACTAACTGTATTTGATGTGGGTACCTGATTTATGGTCATTTAAATTGCAACTTTTGCTCTAACTGAAGTTACTGTGATTTCTAAATTGTAAGCCAGACCATGCCAACACAAGGGGAAGACACATTTAAGTACAGAATAACACACTAAGATATATCCTCTTCCTATTTATTTTCAGATTTTTAAAGATGCTTGTTCATTGTCCACACTTTCCAAATTAAAAACAACATAAAGATACTTGGATCAGGTATGAGAAAATACAAATGGGGCTGAAATGAGGGTATGTAGGCTTAAAGTAAGACATTCAGAAAGATTTAAGGCATGAATTGTGCAAATCTTGTAATCTGTGGGGTGACTGGTGCTGTGTGATACCTGGGAAGAGCTCTGCCTGTCTTTCAGAGAAGTGCCACTCAGGCACTAATTTATCTGTCAGATTAGCCAAAAGATTTTCCTGCTGGAGACAGTACAACATGAGTCTGATGAACCAAAAACAGAGGAGAATTCTTGACTTTGTCCACATTCAACACAAGGGAGATGTTTCCTCTGCTATCCTCCAATAAATGCACTTTCCTGCAGTTTGTAGTCTGCTGTCAAGGATGCTTTCCTGAGAGAGATATATTTGGAGTTCTTACAGCTGCAGTGGATGGGGTATGCACAGATCCTCTTTTTTGAGTGTTTTTTTTATGAGCACAAAACACTTGTAATTGCATTTAATAAGGCCCTTGATCCTGTACAGATATTAAAATGCCAAGGGCACACCTGGAAATGTGAGCATTGCCTGGTTACCCTTCTCATGGGAGAGGACTTGGCCAGTGCAGGCTCGGCCAGCAGTGCAAGCATGGAGGATTTTCTGTTCCAGGCAGCGTGGGCAGGAATTTGGACCTTTCTGGCTGGCTGGCTGCTGAGCTGGCACGAGTTTGCCCTGAAATTTTGGATTTACACACCTAAACCTTATCCAAGGCTGGCTCCAGCTCTCTCCATCCTGTTGGGAGCAGCTGCTTTTCTTGCTTCACCACTTGCCATGGGAGGCTGGAGGAGTTCGAGGAGCACAAGCCAGAGCAGGCACTCACATGGCCACCAGCTGATCTGTTTTTATATGTGTATAAACGGATGTGACACAAGGCTCGTGGTCCTCGTGTCGCCTCTTGCCACTGCTGTGGTGACTTCACAAGTGACACTGATGGCCAGAGGACTGACTGGGCTGCCCTCCTCACACAGGAGGATCCTCATCCCTCCAGAGCAGCTTTTGTGGGCATACCTGAACCTCAGTGAGATCATCTGCACACAGCCTCACCCCAAAATATTCCCCTGCCACCTGCACTCCATCCTGCCGCCCTCAGCGCTGTCCCTGAGGTGACACTGGCGCTGGTGCCGGCAGGATAACGAGGTTTCCACAAGGTGGCATCAAAAGACCTGGGCTTCCTCTCCCAGAGCTCGGATCCCGCAGGGTTTAGGCTTTTCGTGGGATGGCTTGGCATCCGCTGCAGTCTCTCTGGGGAGAGGGAATAGGGGAGGCTGTGGGATTTGTCCTGGAAGGGTCAGCCAGCTCTGACACACACCACTGCCTTCCTGGGTTTGACACCCAATCTCACCAGGGAAGGGCAGGTACAGATAGCAAACACTTGTGGGGATCACTGAGAAAAGCCACGTCCTCCCCTCCCTGCAAAAAACTGCAGCAAAGGGATTGTGGAGAGGGAAAAGAGGTAGTGAGCGATGGGGAAAGGCAGCAAGCACCAAAAACCCTGGGAAGGAATAACCTCCTAGCCTGAGCCAGGACTGGTGCATCCAGACGAGGCAGGTTTGTTTTCACAGGGCAGCAAAGTCAGAGAGAAACCCCAGGGAGGAGGAAACACCAAACGCAACCTGCGTGGCACCACATGTCCTTGTTTTTACACAGCTCTAGCACAACCCCATGGCGTTATTCACCAGGCTGGAAGTTGAGGTTTGCCAGCCCTTCTCCCACAGATATCATCCCTGGGGCGTGCCAGAGCTCCGGCTAAGGATTTTGGATGTGACGGCCGGTTCTGCCCCACCCTAGGGCAGCCCTGGGTGAGCCCCGGCCGGGCTTGGCGCTGGGGTGAGCAGCGCATCAGAAGGATGGGATCAGCCTGAGTAAGAGTGTTTGAGTAAGCACAGAACACGGCTCTGTGGTTTGCTGTGTTTGGACTGTTTTGGCAAGAGGCAAACTCCAGTGGGACTATTAAACCATCGCAGCCCTCGGAGAGGTTACAAGAGAAACCAAAAAAATGACAAATTGGTGACCTCGTCCTTTCGGCAGAGGCAGGGAAGGGGAATCAGTGGGAGGTTGTGTCCCACGGCAGTCGGTCAGACACGAGGTAAAGCAAACAGCAGAGCCCACGCAGGATTCCTGCAGGCTCTGAGGAGATGCAGTGCAGCAGGCTGCACTTCGGGCAATATTTAACAATATGCTGTCCACACTGCCACAATCAGTGCATCCTTCTGTGAGAGCCCGGGAGAAGCTGCCCAGTGGATCAGCAGGGGGAGGGTCTGGGTTTGATTTTTAAAATATTTTCAAACTGGAAAAAAGATTAATAACGTTAATTAAACTTTAAATAACGGCACAGCTGAGGCTGTGGGAGCTGCCGGTCGGTGCCGGTGGCTGCCCCGCTGTCAGGGCTGGCGGCGCTCGGCTCTCACACGGTGGAGCTCTTGCTCCGCGGCAGCTCCGCGGGCAGAGCCGCCCCGAGCCCCGGGCAGACCCCCAGCCGGACAGCCAAGAGCTTCCTTTCCTCTCAGAGACATGGATCTGGCTGTGCAGCACGGCAGCAAGGATGGGTGCATCCAAACCACCACCCAAATTTAAAGTTTTTTATTGGCAGGAGCCATGGCTGAGTCAATGGGAGAGGCTTTGATCAGGTGGAGGGGGGGCTGAAGTGGGAGCTGGAGGTCAGATCTTTACCCTGAACTTTGCCTCGGGTCTACTTGGACCTGTTGGAGCGACTCCAGAGAGGCCACCAAGATGCTCAGAGGGCTGGAGCAGCTCTGCTGTGGGGACAGGCTGAGCGAGCTGGGATGTTCAGCCTGGAGAAGGGAATAAGGACCTCCTTGCAGCCTTCTGATACCTAAAGGGAGCTTCTAATAAAGAGGAAGAATGACTTTTTATACAAGCAGATAGTGACAGGACAAGAGGGAGCAGTTTTAAATGAAAAGAGAATTAGAACAAAAAGATATTTGGATTAGGTATTAGGAAGGAAGCCTTCACTAAGAGTGTGGTGAGATACTTTCACCAGTTGCCCAGAGAAGCTGTGGTTGTCCCATCCCTGGAAGTGTCCAAGGCCAGGCAGGACAGGTCTTGGAGCAACCTAGGGTACTGGGAGGTGTCCCTGCCCACGGCAGGGGGGCTGGAACTGAATGACCTTTAAGGTCCTTTCCAACCCAAACTGTCCTGTCATTCTATGATAATTCTGTTACTATCTAAGGAAAAATAAAATTATAAAAATCCTGACAGTTCCATCTCCTTCTCCAGCTCCCCCCATGGCCACAGGCTCCTCTCCCTGAGCACAGGGATGCACTGCTCCTGCTGCCTGTCCCACCTGAGCTGGCCCAGCCCTTGAGCAGCTCAGGATGGCCATGGGGAGTGTTTGTGTGGCTGATCCATGCAGAGGTGATTGGTGACAGCAATCTGCCTTGACACCAAGACAGCTCCTGAGCCTGACACTGCGTGGGGACATCGACACAGCTTGCTCATCCCTCATCACACACATCTTACGTCCTCATCCACATCTTCATGCTTTCCTGGACTGGGGGTGTCCTGGCCCTCTTTTGTCCCTGCCACCCTCAGCAGGTCTGAGGCTCTCTCCTCTCCAGCCACAGATTGGTAGCTGCAGGGAGTAGGCTGGGGATCAATGGCACCTTTAAATAGCCTGACCCAAAGCCTCTCTAAGCAGCTGGCTCTGCCAAGCAGCGATAAAACTGCCTGGCTGTGAGCTTTTCTATCCAACATTGACCAGGAACATTGCCAGATAAACTCTTCCTTTCCTTTCCAAGCAATGGAGGAGGACAATACCTGTCCCACGAGGAAGACACCGCTGCCATCCACCTGCACAGCAGCTTTCAGATGAGAAGCTCATTACATCCCTGGCATCCCAATTCCAGATCCTCCACACCATGGGCCAACACTGAGCCTGGGTACACCCTGAAGTATCCCAGGCATTTTTTGAGAGGCTGCTCTGGGAAGCTAAAAGGGCAGAAGATTGTGCTTAAGTGCTTCCCTGGCTTGGGGCTTGTATTTACTAATAATCACAGTTAATCTCTGCCTCATACAAGTCAGCCTGCACACACATCTTGTTTAAGCTTTTTAAGATATGCTTTTGTTTACTGCAACCACCTCTGAGCCATCATTTTCTCACAAATTGCCTATGAATAATCAGTTATATGCTATTAATGTTGTATGGCAATGTTCAGGGACAGAAGAGAACGGAAATCTACTGGTCTTCAAAGGAAAACCTTGAATAACCTCGTGCAAATCCAAGTGTTTTCAGCTTGCTGCCAAGGCTATGAATATTGCAGATATTATGTGTCTTTGTATGGTATTTGTTAAATAATTAAGGCCAGGGAAGAGATTTTAGCCTAAATGGCTGCTGGAAATTGCAGCATTAGAGACTTGCAAAATTATTGCTGGAACCCACAAACACAGGTTTGCTTTTGGATCCAGTTTCTTAATATTTTGTATGGGTTAGGCAGCTGTTTCCTGAAGATCAAATACAGGTTACAGCTCATCCTACCTGGAGCTGTGAAGAGACAAAGGAAGGAAGAGATAATGAATGGACAGCAGAGTCCTGTTGGGCCAAGAAAATCCAGGTGTTCTTCAGCATCAACCTCAATGAATTTTTGCATTGTGCAGAAGGTGGATATAGACTGGGTTTTTTGAAATATCCTCAGAATTCCCTGAGCTGGTATAGAGGAAAGTTCATTTCCATAGAATCAAGGAATTGTTAGGGTTGGAAAAGACCCTTAAGGCCATCAAGCCCAGCTGAAAACCCAGCACTGGCATGTTCATCACCAAACCTTGTCCCAGCCTGCCACACCCACACACCTTTTGAACATTTCAGAGATGGTGAACCCACCACTGCCCTGGGCAGCCTGTGCCAGTGCCTGACCACCCTTTCAGGGATGAAATTTTTCCTAATATTAAATCTAAATCTAACTTGGTGCAACTTGAGACCATTCCCTCTTGCCCTGTCCCTTGTTTCCTGGGAGCAGAGACTGACCCTGGCCCGGCTGCATCCTCCTCTCAGGGAGTTGCAGGGAGTGTGAAGGTCTCCCCCTGAGACTCATTTTCTCCAGGCTGAACAACCCCTTGATGTATCCCCTGGACCAAACTCCTTGCCCTCCTCTCTCACGCCTCTTGCTGCCTCTCTGGTCAGTGCAGTCCCCTGGTGTCCCCTGTGAAAGCTGGGCAGGAGCTGCTCAGCTCCATCAGCTCCCTGGAGTAGAGCTGCAGGATGGTGACAAGTCAGGAACAAGCCTGTGTTTGACAGGTTTTCATAGAATCACAGAATAGTCTGTGTTGGAAGTGATATTTAAAAACCATCTAGGCACCCCCTGCAGTGGTCAGGGATACCTTCAACTAGACCAGGTTGCTCAGAGACCTATCCAGCCCTGCCTTGAATGTTTCCAGGGATGAGGCATCCACCAGCTTGAGCAACCTGTGCCAGTGCCTCACCACCCTCATCAAAAACAATTTCTTCCTCACATCCAGCCTGAATCTACCCCCCATTAGTTTAAAACCATTACCCCTTGTCCTATCACCTTTAAAAAAGTTTGTCCCCATCAGTATTTGATGTGTTAAATTCAACAGCAGTTCAATCCTCGTCCTTTGATGGGTTACACAGAAAAAATCTGGCTCATGGGATCCATGGAAGCCAGGCTGGCTGGTAGGGCACCTTCACAGCTCCACGTTGGGGTTTCAGGTGTGAGGGCTGCTGCCAACACCCAGGGGATTTTCACACATGCTCGGGAGCAGGCAGGGAAAATGAACTCTCTCTGGCAACTCCGTATGGCTTTGTCTCTCCCATCAGCCATCTCCTGGGAAATGGAATCCATCCTCCCCCACCTGCAGGCTGCTGGGAGAGCAAAGGCAACTTTGAGTCACCCCAAATCCAGGTGCAAGGCCAAAACCCAGCTCAGGCTCACCCCTGCTGGTGCTGCAGCCCCTCTAAGCAGGGGAGAAGCCCCCCGAGGCCAGCAACACCCCCAGCTCACTGTGCTGCTGCCAGCCAGGCTCTGACTGTTTTTTTCCTGCAGTCACCTTTGGGCCCTGGCAGTAATCTCGAAGCATCTGCTCCAAATCATCCAGGATTACAGGAATTAAAAAAAAACCCAATTAGAGACCCAGGGTCCTGCAAGCACAAATCCGTTTAGCCCTAATCCAGGCTGCTGCCCCTTCCCAAAAGGCAGAGGGATGGTCCTCAGTGGCTGGTTTTTGTGTGCTCCAGCACCACCTCCTCTCCTCAGGCTCTACTTACCCATTTTTGCCCCAGCAGTAGCAGCAGCGGACTTGCTCATGTCAATGGAGAAATGGTACACTTGGCTCTGGGCTCTGAAATCAGCTGCACAGACATGAGGGTCAGAGCCAAGCTCTTCCCCTGGGCACACCCAGAGGGGCTCACAGAGGACTGTGGATGAAAAAGGGGTGCAAATGCATCTGAAAGTGCTATAGTGCCTGTCAGGGTCTGTACCCCAGGCAGTACTCCTCCTCCACACCTTCTCACTGTCATGTTTGTTCCTCTGTGCCACCAAGGCCACCCTCAGGGCTCTGCAATGCTCTGCACTCAGCATGGACTGGGACACCTGCAGTCCATGCTCACTCCGCTGGCAATTCAATGTGGAAATGCTCTTCTGAGATAAGACACAGAAACTGGAGTCCTTCAGCAGAGTGAGGGTAGAGACTGAAAATCCATTAGGAGAATGTCTCCTTTCCTTTGAAATCCTTGCTGTTTCTTTCAGTGCTATTGGGGTCTTCTCCAGCTAGTTAAACCTTTCACCTGCAGCCCTAAACACAGATTAAAATGCATTATCCACAGGTTGTCTCACTGTGCCTATAAACGCTGTGGATAGCACATTTTAATCAACATTGAATCCCTCTCATGTTTGGTGGCCTTTGCATTTGTTTATAAATTTTACATCCAGAAGACATTCATATGGAAAACAGTCAATGCTTTCATTATTAATATTGAATGGGAAATTTTTTGAATTAATATTCAAGAACTCATGGGGTTTATATGATTCTATGAGATGGGTGATTGTTACAGCAGGAGATAAGCAGCATTTTGTTTGCTTGCTTTTCTTCTTCCATGTGATGCAAAAAAAGGTGTCTTTCTGTGAGCCTCAGTGGGGATTAGATAAACTCCAGAGAGATATGGGGAGAAAGGCTGTCCATGGGTGATGGGAGAGGGCTGGAAAAGAGAATAAGAAAGGAGGGGACCAGAAAAAATGCTGAAGCAAAGAGCACATGGACAAGGGAGAGTTTGTGATGAGTAAACAGACACTGCAGGACAGAGGATCCACCAAGAGAATAGCCAAGTACTTCCTTCAATGGCTTCAGACTTGCCCCAGGTCCTGTTGGTTTTGGGGTCTGGCACCTCTAATGCCTCAGTGCTGCAGGGATCCCAGTCCCTGGGCTGGGTGGCACTCTGAGGGCCACAGATTTTCCATGAGCATGGGCAATGTCACAATGTCTGTGTGTTTTTTCCTTGTGGGACACCAGAGCTTGATGAACCCACTGTGTCAGCATAGCCCTCAGCTCACAAACTTCTGCATTTGCTGACTTTTACTCAAAGTTTTGTTAATCTGGTGCATCCCTGACTTAAAGGTCCATCAACATCCTTGGAACCTGGAGCTCTCACCCTGGGTTGCTAGGAGATGCCAGCTAGATATGATCAGTCCTGACTTCTAAGAAAGCAACCATTGAAGTACTCTCCTCATGAATAAACATTTGCAAGATAATAAATACAGGTAGCTCATTTTTCTAAGACCAGTTTCTGAAACCTCTGAGGCAGAAATGAGAGATGGGAATAAGACCTCACAACACCCAGAGCTGAGTACTTCTTCCATCCCTCACAAAGATTTTGGCAGCTGGAAATATTCCTAGACTTCTGCATGATGGCTAATTTTCATTTGACTCATATACCACTTGGACTGAGAAATCTGAGTCAATCTCTTTCCTTTTTGGCACAGGTAGAGTCCTAAAGGGTCTACAAGAGCTGGAGAGGGGCTTTTCATAAGGGTATAGATTGACAGGACAAGGGGGAATGACTTCAAACTGACAGAGCATAGGGTTGGATTGGATATTGGGAAGAAATTCTTGACTGTGAGGGTGGTGAGACAATGCAACCGGTTACCCAGAGAAATTGTGGATGCCTCATCCCTGGAAATGTTCAAGGCCAGGTTGGACAGGGCTTGGAGCAGCCTGGTCTAATGGAAGGTGTCCCTGCCCATGGCAGGGGGTTGGAACTGGATGGTCTTTAAGGTCCCTTCCAACCCAAACCATTCTATGATTCTATGGTTTTATCCACTTTGCTACCCATCACGAGAGTTTCCTTCTGGCTCCAGAAGGGAAGCTGTAGCCCATTTCCCTAAGGTCCAAGACAGTGAGAGGAACTCTCTGGATTTTCTTAACACCCAGCAGCACAGCCTCTTCTGGAGATACAATGCAGAGCTGGGAGAGTGGACAGAGACTTCTCTTAGGTTCTGTTGTTTGTTACAAAGTTTTTAATGTCCACCTAATGAAAACCCTGAATGTTGTATTCTCATGCTCTTGTAGCAGGCTCTGACCTAATGGCCACTGAAGTCAACAAGAGCCTGTCTGCTGATCTTAAAATGTGTTTGGTTCTGCCTTGAATTGACAGCCAGATGCAATGTAGATCTCAGCAATTAATTTGGAGGGAAAGATTGTTTATTTATTTATGCAAGAAATAATGAATACCATTCCATTAAAGAAATGACAGAAGCAGCTCATTAATTACACCTACTTTGCAAAGGAATCACTCTGCTCCATCACTCTTTGTGTCTGCTGATGTTTTTCTTGTGCTGCCAGGCATTTCATGTCTTCTCTGAGCCTTGCCCTCATGGCTTAAATAAATATTCTATAAGTGCAAACAAGATCAGCAATGCCAGTGTGAGCAGCTGGGCCAAGGCACTGTGCTCTCACCTGTGTGTACCTGGAAGGTGAAACTCAGAAACCTCACAGTGCCTGGGTCAGTCCTGTGACACAAACAAACCTGAACAGGCAAAATGTATCCTTACAACCACATGTATGTAGTGACACATAGAGGTGACGTGAACAGCAAGCTGTAATGCCTGGAAGGCTGTGGGAGCCTTGGCAAGGTGACTTACTCATAACAAAGCACAGGAAATTGTTAAAAGCAATAAAGATATCAAGTGAAAATCGTGCTGCAACACTGCTAAGAACAGTCTTTCTTCTATCAGTCTGTCCCACACAATGTGATCCTGCAGCTCCTGGATGCTTCCTGGCACCACAAATATCCCCCTGACTCCAGCAGGACTGGAGACTGCTGATCATGAAGGTGACTGTGCAGGACCAGGGCAGCACATGATGACAGAACAGTCTTGCCTCTGCAGCGCAGGAGAGCAGAAAAAAAAAAAAGGCATTTTTGATGAAATAGTTGAAGCAGTGGGGATTTACTGAACCACTGTTACAGTGTCCATGCTGTTGCTAGCAATTCAGATATTGTCCAAGCTGTCCTGCTCATCAGTGCATGAACTCTGAAAACACTTAGCCACTACCAGCTCTGTGCATTATTTCAGCTGGAAGAGCCGTGGTAGGTAAAGCAGCGATGATGGATCTAAACGATAATAAAGTCTCCCTGTTGAAAATTTAAAGTGCTATACAACTATTTTTAGTGACCTCTCCAGCTGAGATAATGCAGAAAGCTAACTAGATGTGAACATCCATCTTAGGTGAATTGATTCTTGCAGTTTGCAAACCAAGGTGAACTCTAGAAGGTTAATGTTCATGCTCCAATACAAGAGATATCAGCTGTATGAAAACTTGTATGCTGTAAATGTAAGGTAATAACCTATTCAATGTCTAATGTGGATGCAATGGCTTTTTTCTTCCTTGAGCATGTTTATTTCCATAATGGACATTTAGTTTAGACAGAACACTAAGAGCTCCCTCCATCATATCCTCCTCCCTCTCCTCCCTCTGTGTGTGTGATGTGTGTGGGCATGAGAGAGGAAGAAGAATCTGGTTTTGATTCAGGAAAGTGAACACACAAGCATTCAAGCATGGCCCAAACCTAAGCTCTTGGGTCAGCATTTTCAAATTTGGGATTTTAAAGTGAGGCAACTGCATTTTGTGGCTTCTTAAATAAAAGAGCTGAGCACCAGCAGCTCTCTCTGTGCAAGGAGATGGAAGAGCACTGGGTGCCTTTGCAAAATGCAGCACATATTCCAGGGCTGCTGCAGCAAATTCTTTGCTTCTCAGAGCTCATTTATCTCAGAAGGGCTCCACATCCAGCAATGCAGCCTGCTCCCCTGCCCCTCCAAACACTCAGATGGCAATTAGCAACATCAATAAGTAATAGAACAAATACTTTGTCTCTAAAAAAACAAGCCGCAGGCAGAGCAGCTCATTCACTTTACTCTGAGACTGTGTTATAAAACTGAATTTTTTATATTTCATCTGTTTAAAGCTCCAGTCCTACAAACACTTAATTTTGAGATGAGATACTTGAAAGGCAGTGTGTGATGAAGGATGGGGGAAAGGCAAGACCTGATGCTGGTAAACAACAATATCCATCGAGTCCAGTGCACACCAAGGATGTCACTGTGAGGAAGATTTTCAGCAGAGTTCCTGTGGCTCATCTCTTCAGCAAAGAGACAGTGATTTTCCATCAGAAGCAAAGCCTAAAGAAAAGGGCAGAGACCAGCTAAAATGCTGTAATAGGAATGCTTATTAACATGTTTATTAGCATGTTTATTACTGAATAGTACTAAATTGAAATATTACCAGGGAAAATAGCTTTAAAAAAGTTGAAAAATAATGAGATCCACCAAGAAGCCATGAACATTTTGGTCTAAAAAAGAGCTTCAAGAGCCATTCACTGCAGAGGACATCCCACCACAGGAGCCCTGAAGTCCTTCTGACCCACGAGTGACCTGCCACACAAGTCTGCCAGGAAACACTCCGGCAGTTTAAGCTTAACAGCCAAATTGGTTTGCATCACTCCTTCAGCACTTGGGGCTCTCAGGGGATAAAAAGGATCACCGACTGAGTGGGAACAATACTCACAGAAATCAACTCTGGCCTCAGGAGTCTCCTCTGGCTCTGCGGTCAATAGGCAGAGACGAGCCCTGGCAGACAGTGAACTTGATTAAAGAGCTGATCTTGGTTAAAACTGCCTAGATCTCCTTGCTGCTGAGGACAGAGGGGGAGGAGGGTGGGGCTGGCTGTCCCGGCAACAGAGCCAGATTGACAGGGCTGGATTACTGTGCCAGCGTAACCAGAGTGGGATTAGGTGCCCTGAGTCACCTAGCTGAGCACTGCTCTCTGCCACTGACCATGGCAGCCTCTGGAGATCAACCTCCTCCATGTGGGTTTTGGGGACATCTGTGCCCAGAGTGGCTCCAGGCTGCTGACCTGCAGGGGAGCAGGAGTTTGAGAAAGTGGTTACAAGCCAAGGTAACTTTGAAGAACAACCTATGATGTCTTCAAATTGATTTCAGAAAGGACCTGGCCTGAAGAGTGGTTTTCAATGTAAATGTCCTGACAGAGGAGTTTATGAGAAGGCTTTTTTCCAGCCTACAGACAGAGCGATTTGCTCCCTGAGGAATGGCTGTGAGCTTGTGTTTCTCTGAGCTGCCTGAAAGACACTGGAGCTGTGTGTTCCTGTGTGTGGCTGGTTCAGTCTGGGTTTAATGGGGAATTACCCTCCCATACCAAGTTCCAGGAGAAGGGCTCTCGTTCCATCCTCAGCCACCTTGTTATTACAACTGTATGTTATGAAAGCATTTCAAGAATTGCTTCTGAAGAAGCACATGCATTTCAGCTGGTGAAATTGGGAGGAATGGGATGGCTTTGTCCTGAATGGAACCACTAATGGCATTGAAAGAAGATTCAGTCCAGCAAAAGGCTTCCAGATGAAAAAATAATGTCCTGCTCTCTTGTTGTAGAGCTCTCTGTTGAAATCAACAGGTCTTGAGAGAAAGAAGGTAGTGCTGGGTTAAAACTTCCTACTTGTCCTAGAGAAGCCCCAAATAGTGTTTCATTGAGGGTTACTATGGAGTTATTGAATAAAGGCCGAGAAGCTTTTTCTGCTGATCAATATCTGTGTGAGCATGCAGATCTCAGCAGTGCCTGTTTATCTCTCAGAGGCTCCACTCTGAAAGCTTTATCCAGCTTTTGTGGAGTTTTCAAAGGGGTTGAACTTCTGAGACAGGTGCAAATAAGATGTGGGTGCTCAGGACGAATGAATATTTCTGTTCTGCTCCTACCTCTAGGCTATGATAACCTCTATTCTCACATCTTTGTTTCATATTAGATTGCTAAAAAAAAAGAAAAAAAAAAAAGGGGGTATCAAGAGGAACAGCTTTAAATGGAAATAAAGAGATGTGTCTAAATCCTTTAGGCTGTTTGGGATGTCTCAAGTGATTTAGTCTGGCTGTATCTGTACATTAAAGCATATGAGGGCACTGAGGTTCATCACTTATCCTATTAAAACGTTAGAAGAGTCCCTGGCTCGGGTTTGCCTCAGACCAGGCAGAGCTGTCTCACACGATCCCTGGGGAGCAGCTCAATGCCTAGCACGGCATGCAGAGTCTTTCCCATGAGCAGAGCCACCTTACTGGGAGGGTGAGAGGGCTGAAAAGCATGGAGCAGTTCCCCTGTCAGCAGGCAGCTGTGTCAGGACAGGTCATTTAATAGTGCAGACATGGCAGAGCATCTTCCTGCTCCATGGCAAGTCTCCACTGTGACAATAAAGAGATAAAACCCTGCCAGGTGTTTTCCAGTCATGAGTGGGTGCTGGATGAAGGTGTGATAGGGAAAAGAGAGACCATGCCATAAGTCTGGTCTCCATATGGACACCCTCCTGGTAAGGCTGTCCTGGTTGTCTGAAAATGAGCTGCAAATCCAGATTTTGGGGATAGTGAGCTCAAAGTCTTGTCTGACACCATGGATTTGGCTGCATGGTGGGGAGGAATTCCTGGAGGTCTCACCAAGCCCCTCGTTGGGCATAGCTGGAAAGGAGATGCTTTTCCCTGAGCAGAAAGTGGGGAGGGTGAGGATCCCATCCCACTCCTGCTGGGTGTGGGACTCACCCAAAAAAAGTGGGTTTAGCTCAGCACTGTGGGACAATCCCAAGATATGAGACAAATCCACTGGGATTTACTCCATACAGGGAGAGAAGAGCTGTGACTGGAGAGAGCTGGGTGATTGGCACCATTTTTAGGATTTCTGGGACAGAAATAGTGGAAAGAGTGGTGATGGTTGATGCTCTGGGCTGACTCCAGTGGGATGGAATTGCACCAGCTCTGCTAAGTGTAAGGAGAAAATAAATGAAGTGTGGAGGATTATGGGGCAACAGTGTCTCTCTCCCACCTCTGGGAATAGGCAGAGGGGACAAATATGTGAACCCACTTTGTTTTTACATGGCTTGAAGCTAGAAATTTCCTTCCAAACTGTATTTCTTGCAGGGGAAGGTGTGTGCCAGAGAGGTCTGTGTCACAGATTAGAAGGCAGCAGGGTTAAAATGAGCTTTCTGGGAAATTTCTGCAATTTGGGGAAGTTTAGACTGGATGCAGCAAGTGATGAAGGAAGGGAAGATTTTCCTGGCCTTTGACAGGGGGCCTTGCAGCTGGTCCTGAAACAGAAATGAGCATAAAACCACGGGCTTTTTCTGTCACTCTGGTGCCAAGAATAAATGCTGATAGAGTGCAAAGTGCTGTAAGCCTCGGAGGATCTAAGATGAAATATTTCCTCCCTGGATTCCAAGCTAGGTCTCACCCTCTGGGCTCCCCTCCTGGGAGCACACCAAGGTCAGCCCAGGGTTCAGGCTCCTTTGGGTACTGGGGCTGCAGGGTAGCCTCGGGGAAGGGACTAGGGAAAGGACAAGTCAAATTCTGGCAGCTTCTGCACCTCCCAGTGCCCTTTCCCTTTGCCCTCTCACACCTCCATCCTCCCCTCCAGCAAACACGTTTCTTCTCCTGGAGAAGAAAGCAAGAACAGAAACATGGAAAAGTCGGTGCCTGGCATTGCTGAGAGGCGGGGCAGACCTGGCTGGGGAGCATTACGCTCTCTCTCACGGTATTACCCCAGCAGCGGCCAGGGGTAACTGGATCTGCGAGAGTCTGATCCTCCCAAGCCGTTAATTGGATGCATGAAACGTCCAAAATGCGGCTCACTCTCCTGCTTCCCACAGCTATGACACACACACACGCTCTTCTTGTTGTTTCCCCACCACCCCAGCTCCCTCCCTACACCTCACAGCACCCAGCTCCAGCCCAGGAAGACGAAGCTGACCCTTGGTACAGGAGGCCTCCCAGCCAAGAGGGCTGCTGGTGGTGGTGCAGTATTTGATAGCTTTCCAGACACCCCTGTTTTTCTGTCCTGCAAAGAAAACACCTTGGTTAGACAAGGGGCAAAAGGCAGTGGCAGAAAAAAATAGAGAACAGTCACTTGTGGGGCTGGGCTGTGGGATGGGGAGCCCTGATGGTATTTGGGCTGCAGCAAAATGAGGTGACTTTATGGTTTGGTGCTCTTCAAACTTGGTTTTGGAGGTTTGGGGTATTTTTTCCTTTTTTCCTGTGTCTTTGCATACCAGGTGAATTTATTTATTAATATATGGGATTTATTTATTAATAAATGGGATGGATGCTCTGCAAGGCTTGTGCAAACTGGAGCGCGAGGATGGGCATGCAGGGAGGACGTGCATGGGCCAGGCAGCAGCTGGGGCAGTGTCCCCAGCCTGGAGAGGCCAGGGTGGCTTTTCCAAGGCTCTTGCATCCCCCAGCCCTCCCTCCACCTCAGTTTCCACTGCAAGGAGCCTCAGCCTTCCTCTGCAGCACGGGGCTGGGACAATGCTCCCTGGATAAGTGGGTCTTCTGTCCCCAGCTGCACCGGGGCCAGGCTCTTCCCAACCTGCAAGCTTTTTGCTCTTCCCTTTTTTTTTTTTTTTTTTTTTTGGGTTTGGGGTTTTTTTTTTGGGTTTTTTTTTTTTTGCTCTTGCAAAATCAATTTACGGACAGCTCACTCATTTTTCCCCTTTGCAAACTTATTAGGTATTCAGCCCCGGCGAGCACTCGTAAGCATCCTTTGTCCCAGGGAGGGCTGGAGACCCCTTCATTAGCAGTGATTACTCTGAGCAGTTTGACAGCCTCCCAGCCCGCTTACAAGACTTTCCCATTCAGCCCTACCCGGGGCTGCCCCGCTTCTCAAAAGAAACGGAAATATTCAAACATTTCTCCCCCCTTCCCAGCTGAAGAGAGGAAAAGCTGTTTCTCTTCTCCGCCTTCCCCATTCACTTCACTCTTGATACAATATTTTCCTTCTTTGTTAAACCGGAGAGAGAGGGGTCAAGGCAGACTTTTTAGTGACCCTTTTGGGAGCGTTTTGTTTAATGTAAATACAAGCTCCTTCACTCTTCCCTGTTTATAATTATAATTCATTTTAAAACAACCAGAAGCTCGGCAGGTCGACGGGTTGGGCTGATCATTGGGGTAAAATAGAAAAGCTGAAAATGCCAGGGGAAGGGAATTCACTTTCAGTAAGAGAAGGGAAAGGAAAAAAGGGGGGCAGTGGTTGGGGGGGGGGGGGGAAGAAAACGGGTTTTTAAAAATTTTTGGGTCCTATCGGTCGAAGCAAAGGCGCCGGAGCAACCTCACGGCCCTCCCCAGCGGAGCCCCCGGCGGGGAAGAAGCGGATCTGGGAGACGCTCTGTTCTCCCGTTCTCCCACTGCAGGCAAGGCCGGGCAGAGGGGCTGCTCTTCCCACGGGGGCTCCGTGCTGCTTTCCCCGCCCCGGCCACTCTCTCGAAGGGCTTGGTTTGTGCTCTCGCCGCCAGCATCCGCGGGAGTGTCCCTCCACCGCCCACTCGAGAGATCCTGCATCCTTCATCACACTCAAACCCTTTGTCGAAAGAGACAATATTATCCCCTCTGCCTATAGTCCGAATTCCAGGTGTTTTTTAGTTGGAAAGAAGCCCCACGTTACTGGACGCTGAGCTCATGTGCTCTCCGCTCTCTTTATGTCTTTCCGAAAGCTTTGATTCCCCACAATAAACGCTGCTACTCTGCCCGCAGAAGCCGATGGAGAAATTGCAATCCGATTCACCGATTGCCGGGGAAGAAAAGAAATAAAGAACACGATGTGTTTCAGGGGATTCCGTTTTGAGGGCGAACACCGCTTTTGCTCCCAAAACAACCTCGTGGGTGGGAAGTGCTGCGCATCAGCGAACCCCCAAACCCGAGGTAAAACCCCAGTCTCGTTTGATGCTTAAACAGCAAAGCCGGACTCTTGTACGGCTTAAATCCGGTGGGGTTCTGGAGGGAAAAAACCTCGGGATTTGGGGTGCAAAGTGCCCGTAGGTGGGTACCCCAAAGGCAGGTGGAGAGTCCCACTCTGCCCTCGCTGCCCGCCCTGCGATCTGACACTTCGGCGCTCCTGAAATGTAGATTATTTGCTCATTACACCCCGCCAGGGAAAGAGCTGCTTCTAAACTCACTTGAAAAAACAGCAAAAAAAAAATTCCTGCTACCTGCCCCATGCCTGGAAGAGTCTGTAAGGAAAACCAAGGCGCATGCATTTGGGGATGGAGCGTAGATTTTGCCATCGGCAGTGTAAACGCCTTGAATTGAGATATTTAATTCAAACTCAGACAGAAGGGGGAAAGTCACTGCCGAGACGGGAATATACGTCCCGATAAAAGGCAGCAGGACTGAATTAAACTCTCAGGGAGCTGAAATACCCCTGTGCCCCCCTTGCAGGTAGCCGGAGCCGAGCGGGAGCAGGGGCATCTCCCGCTCCCAGCGCTGCCCGGCTTCCCCCGGTGCCAGGCTTCGGCTGCTAAATAAAAAGAGCCGAGCAATCAGCTTACCGGGGAGGCATCTCTCTGAGGACAGGGAAGTAAACGCGATGAGACCGAGAAGACAAAAAAAGCACAGCTCAGGCGATTTAAAGATCAATGTCAAATTGTATAATATAAAATCCTTCTGCTGGGGAAAAAAGCTTAGCACGCTCCTTAGACCTGGCGTTTGGTCTCCTCCGGCAAAACCGCCGCAAAACAAAGCGAGGGAGGCGGATGGTGGGGATAGCCCCAGGCACATCCCAGGGGTCGCGATTTGGGGTTATTTCGCCCCCGTTATGGCCTTTCACTGGCATGGAGAGCTGTTAATTCCCCATCTTCTCCTTGCCTTTGCCAGGTGAGGGAGGAAGCTTAGTTTCCCCGGTTGGGCTGTGCCCCAGCCATTCTCTCAGTAATATTTTTCTTTTCTTTCTTTCATTTTTTTTCCTCCTCCCTGACAGAAAATTCGCCTTCGATAATCCCCAAAGCTTCAGCCCTCGGGAGAGAAGAAGCTGCCGCGATGCCGCCTCCTTCTCTTCCTTGGGCATCCGCATCCTCCTCCAGCCCCGTTCCCGCTCCTCTCGCCTCACCCCGGCTCCTCCCGGCTCCCTGCCTGGCAAAGACATCACCCCCGGTCCCGGGGACCAGCTAGTTCGGTTCCTGCCGAGCTGCTGCTGAAATACCCGTGGCCTCGGAGATCTGCTCTGCTCTCTCGGGCTTGAGACCGACACCGTCATTTCAAAGCAGATGCGAGCGTCGTTCACCAAATATTTTATTATGGTTTTAGGCTGCTTCATACAGTTTCGTCCTGCACATGCTCTACAAGTCACCTGTGCACATAGAGAACAAGCCAAAAATAATAATAATTAATAATAATAATAGAAAAATCTACCATAGCAATCCCTTAAATAAGTAAATAAACATTATATATATATATAAAAAAACCCCTTTAAAGTAAAGCAAAACCCAACCAAAAGAACAGCGTCTTTTCAACATGAAACAACCCCGCGAGATAAGGGCAGGCGCTCAGACATTTTGCAACTTGGCATTCGTTGTTGTTTTTTTTTTTTTTGACGATTTTTTTTAACGTTTTCTGGGCTTTCTTTAATTACTTCTTTTTAGGCATCTATTCCGCAAATCCTTCGAAATAAAGGCGACAACGATTTTAATGACGGGTTTTTAATGCAGTCCGCTGCGGGGCTGGGAGGGAGGCGAGGGCGGCGGGCGGGGAGCCCCCCGAACCGCGCGTTCGGCGCCCGCGCCGGGCACTGCCAGCCCCGCTGCTCCGGCCGTGTCGGCAGGCACCGGTGAGCCGGGCCTCCCGCTCCCCCCGGTTTGCCTCGGCGGCGGTGTCAGATGTCACATTCACTGTCGCTGGATGTGATGGAGATGGCGGAGGTGGCCGCTTTGCTGGAGAGGCTGGCTGCGGGGCTGGAGGCTGCCCCCACCGCCTCCCCGCCGCTCTCCTCCTCCGCTTGCAGCGAGCGCACCGAGCCCTGCGTTAGGACCTGCTGCTGTAGCCTGCAAGGAAGCGGCACACACAGCATCACCGCCCGCCCTCCTCACCCCGGCACCCTCCGATAGCCCCATGCGTCCCCCCGAGGGGTTACCCCGACCGGCACCCCCATACTGCTCTCCCCGACCTCCAGCTCTCACCAGTTACACCGGCGATAGGAGAATCTGGTTGGGCACCCGGCTCCTCAGCTCTGTCTGAGAAACTGGGTGCCCACCCCAGGGTCAGCCCGGCTCCTCGGCTGGCACACCCGGGGGAAGGCTGTCCCCCTCCTCCGCAGCCTGGTCCCAAAGCGGGCCTCATCTTAGGGGTCAGTAATTCCCTGCAGCAGCTCCCGGGCGGCCTCTCCCCTCCAGTAGGCCTTACATCTTGCCTCAGCCGATAAAAAGGGGCTCCGGGTGACAGTACCCACGTCCCCAACTTGCGACAGCCCGGCTGAAGGGTGGCAAGAGGAATTTCTCCTGCCCCGAGATGCTGGAGCGGAGATAAGGGGGGAACTCTGCTCCTTCTCCTGCATCCCAGGGCGTCTGCTTGTGTCACTAGCGTTGGGACAACACTGCTCATTTAGATCCGTCATTTTGTTCTCTAACATATTTTTAAAATTTTACGTGTATGTATATATATATATATATGCTTTATATCTATTGTATATATATATATATAAAATAGAAATAAGAACAATATCCCAAGGAATGTTCCCGGATGGCTCTGGCAGAGTAACACAGCAAGGTGGCTCTGGCAGGGCCCGCAGAGGGCATGGCCGGCTCTGCTCAGGATGGACATATCTCAAATCGGTATTTGTATGTCCCAGCAAAACTTTGAAGGGGGTTTGTCTCCGCTCAGCCCCCGAGCACGGCCCTTCTGCCGCCAGCTCCTGCCGGTGGCTCCAGGCGGCCCCTGTCCCGATCCCTCTGTCCCGCTCCCCCGCAGGGCAGCCAAGAGGAGCCCAGGGCGGGGATCCTCCCCTATTGAAACGAAGTGATTAAAAAGCCTTAGTGTTTTCCCGCTGCTCTTGTCTTATCTCGCTGCATTTCTCGGGGAGAAATCTCCCGGGCTCGTTTCCCCCGTCCTCTGCCGGCAGCCTCGCACCGCCTCCCCGCATCCTCCGGCCTCGGCGGGCGGGGGGTGAAGCCTCGCTAAGGGGAAACCTGTGTCCCGACGGGACGGGCAGCACCTTACCTGTTCTTTGCGGCTGCTGCCCCTGTCCCTTTGCCTGCGGTTTTTGAACCAGTTGCCCACTTGCGTGGGGGTAAGTCCCGTGGCCTGAGCCAGTTCCCGCTTTTTGCTGGGGTTGGGGTAAGGGTCCTGCAGGTACCACTCCCGCAGCAAATGCCTCGTCCGCTCCTTGAAGCAATGTGTCTTCTGCTCGCCGTCCCAGATGGTGCGGGGCAGCGGGAACTTCTTCCTCACGCGGTACTTGTCCACCGGCCCCAGGGGTCGGCCCCGCAGCTTCTCCGCCTCCTGGTAGTGCGCTTCCAGCCAGAGGGCTTGCAGTTTGGCGTGGGACTCCTTGGTGAACTTGTGGTTCTCCAGGATGTGGTAGAGCTCCCGGTAGTTCCCCGTGTGGAAGGCCACGATGGCCCGGGCTCTCAGCACCGACTCGTTCTTGTTGAGCGCCTCGCAGGCCGCGGGGGCCACCGGCAGGGACCAGAGGAAGCGCCCCAGGCGCTCGATGTCCCCGCTCTCCTCCAGGGTCTCGCATACCCCGGCCACCTGCTGCGGGCTGAAATTGAGGATGGGCAGCTGGAACATGGAGGCGGCGCCGGGCTCCGCTCCGCGCTCCGCGCACCCCCGGCGATGCCCGCCGCCACCGCGCACAGCCCCGCGGCGGGAAGGGGCAGCGGCCCCGGGGCCGCCCCCTCGCTCCGCTGCTGCCTCCGCCGGCGCCGGCGGAGCTGCCGAGGGAGGGACGGCGGAGGGCGGAGAGGCGATGGGGACCGCTCGGCAGCTCCGGCGACTGGGGGCGGTGGGCAGGGGCGAGGCGGAGGAGGATGGAGCGGCGAGGGAGGGAGGGAGGGAGGGCGGGGGGGAGGGAGGGAAGGAAAAAAAAAAAAAAGGAGAAAAAAAAAAAGAAGAAAAAAAGGAAACCAGAAAAGGCACAAACGCAGCTCCCCGCTGCAGCCGCGCTGCTGCGGGAGCGGCTGATTTGCTGCGGGCTCGGCAGATTGGCTCCCGGGTTTCCATGGCGGGGCTGCCACTCACTGTCAGCCGCTGCCAATCACGGCGGAAGGCCCTGCACCGCCCCGCTCTCCGCCCCGCTTCCCGCCCCGCTCCCCGCGGCGCCCCGGCCGCTCCCCGGGGACCGCGACCCCGCCGCCCTGCCCCGCCGACCCGGGCAGGGCAGAGCCGCCCTGCCGCCCCGGGGAAGGCAGGCTGCGGGGCGGAAAGGGGCCTCCCTCTGCAGGTTGCCGTCGGCAGGTTGGAGGGAGTGGTCCCCACGAAAGGACGGCCGGGACCCCCACACCCTCCCCGGTAAAGCTGCGGGGTCCGGCCCGGTGATGCTCGCACAGAGCTCCGCGCACCCGCGGGCGGAGAGGGGGATAAGGCAGAGCTGAGAAATCAGATAAAAAACCTGGCTGCATAACAGTGACAGTGATGTTGGGAGTGTCACTGACAATGGATGCAGCGGGAGGACCGCAGGAACAGCCGAGATTTAGGGAAAAGCTCACCCCTTTTCCCCTGTAGGTGACTTCCCATTTCTGTTAAGACAAGGAATTATCTGCAAAGAGCCCAGCGCCCTTCCCCGTTCAACTCAAGCTTTATTTTTTTTTTTTTTTTTAACATTTAAACCCTTATTGTTTTCGGCTGAATGGTCCTGAATAGACGCCGAGAATAGTCGCGAGGAGTGAGAAGTCATTTGTAGGTCAGGAAAGCGACTTAAAGCAGATTTCGGGAATCTTTTGAAATATTGATCACCTCGTAGTAATCATTCCCAGAGGGTTTTTTTTCCCCTCGGTGCTCTGAGAGAGCGACCGCGGAACTGGGTGCGAGATGATCCCTGGCCGCCCCTTCGGAGGAGCAGGACCAGCTCCAGCCGTCTCGGGGTGGGATAAAATCACTTTCTGAGCTGCGAGGATACGATTTATTTTCTGTAGAGAACAGGAGGATAATCAAGAAGCCACTCTTTATTCTACATATAGCTGCTCAGTGGCAATTTCTTCCCGGGAACATTAGGGACCGTGCTCAGAAAGGCAGCATATATTTTGAATTAAGCTCAATATGTTCTCTTCTCTGCTCTTTGCAATGTATTTTTTTCTAGAATCCTTGTCAAAAAAATCCCTTCTTAATTTGATTTCTTGTTATTGTCTCTGCCCCCCTTACTCTTTTTCCCTATTGTTTTTGTTTTCTTTTCTTCCCTTCTTTAAGAAAGCTTCTTTGCTAGTTGCCTGTAGACCGAAATTAAACAGATTTACATTTTCTCCAATCATTTCTCCGCAGAAATGGAGCTGGACTGAGGCTCGCCGTCTTTTCTTTAGTATCAAGTACAATTTGTCTTTTGCTTGTGAAGATTTGGTAAATCAGAAGGCAGATAGATAGCGCAGATGGTCGGAGGTGTCGGGTCAGATTATGGTACGCCTCAGTACAGTGCTAAGCTCATTCTGACGGAAAACCCTGATATTATTTTCACAGATCTACACAGTTCACTTGAAAAAAACCCTTCGAGCCATTTACATCATTTATGTGAGGCTCACAGCTAGCGGGATGGAAAAGCTTTCAATACTGCTCATTTTCATAAAACCCGACAGAGCTGGGGAGACATAAAAACGCACACAGAACTCATGAGTTCAGAGACACTCCATACAAACTTAAAAAAATTAAGGGGAGACTTTTTGGCTTCACCTTCACCCAGATTTGATTTGCCGATCTGCTTAGGGGAGAAAAAAAGAAAAAAAAAAAATTAGAGAAAAGTAGAATATAATCTATAAGCATTGCAGAGAGTCCTCTTCCAGCCTGCCATCCCACCCCTGTGCCCCCCGTTAGGAAAAAACCAGTAATTTGACCAAGTCAACGAAAGATCCCAAATAACCTTTTCGGGCAGGAATTTCAAAATCCTCCACACCTCCTGGCTATGAGCATCAGGCTTCCCCAGCGAGAGGGTGAGAAGGCGGCGACCTCGGCAGCCCCGGGCGCGTCCCCGCGGGCAGGATCTGCCCTGCCTCCCCCAGCCCGCCCCGCCGAGCCCCCGGCAGTGTCCCGGGACGGGGCTGATGGAGAAAAACCTCTCCATCAGAGACGTGGAAGGGTAGAAAGCCTGTGTTAATGGGTAGCTAGTTTAGAACGGCCGGATGATGATGGTGATGATGAAGATGATTACTAATATTACTGAAGGGGTCTTTTTATTTTTTTTTTCGCTATTTTTTTAAAGCATGCACATGATCTGGCGAGGGAGTTACTGGGCTGCAGCCTAATGACCATGAACAGAGCGAGACAGGCTCCATAATGAAAGCCAGGACTGTAGGCTAAAGAAATGAATCCTCATTAAGAGCAGCTCGGAGGGAAGAGGGGCTGTCCCCCAGGTCCCCAGCCTTTGTTCCCCTGAAACCGGCCCGGATGGGGCGACGCTGGCAGCACTGCTGGGAGGGGAGAGGAAGAGAAAGAAAAGGCGACACCGAAATGGACCCAGGAACCTTGTGTTAACCATTTATAGGGTGACCCAAGGCAGGAAACCAGCCCAGCCCCAGTAGTTTTGCACCATCTCCAGATGGATATGATGGGTTCTGTTTTTGGGAAGCGCCACACTCCGGTGTGACAGCATTATCCCTGTTTGGGAAAGGTTCTTGGGGCTCCTTGCTTTGTGTCACCAGGGCTGAGAGAGATCAGCTTCAAGGGAGCCCCTCCATTCCCTTCCAAGCCCTCAGGGAATTTTATCCATGGCCAGGACCCCAGAAGGTTCCCCGTTGTTCCGGCGCTCCACAAGAGCCGGACCGGGCCGAGCCGGGCCGGGCTTTGCCTCCGGAGCGCGACCCGCAGCTATTGCAGAGATCCCCAGAAGCTACTCCATCCCTCGTGGGATCCTGTGCCGCGTCCAGGCAAAGCTGAGATTCCTGCGATGCCCAAGCTCCTGGCTCAGCCCCTATATCTTACTAAAGCTGCCTGCGAGCCTGGGGGTGCACTTGGCCTTGCTCTCTTCGTGTTGGCCCTTTTCTCCCATTTTCTTCTTTCCTCCTCCCCCCATTCAATAGAAACACTACTCGTGACATTAATAGCCGGCAATGATAACTACTTGCATTTAGGTGACAGCTTTGACCCTTGCTACAGGTAGCGTGAGGAGTTAACCTCACAGAGATTAACCCACTGGAGAACAGGAAATAAAATTGTACATGAAAAGAAATCTTTATCAAAAATACGACCACAGATCCGTGGCATATCGACGGCCCGCATGGACGCGGTGTGCTCGCTGGCCCTCAGGACAGGGCATATCCCCCCTCCTCAGAGCCTTAAAGCAAAAGTATGTTGAGCAACATATCTATACACCTTCGTATCAGCATTTATCAGCTACCCTGGGTCCTAGAATCTCAGTCGCTGGGGATTATTTATCTAGACGGAGCTTCCAAACGCAGCAGAGGTGCGAATACATTTATAAAGCACTTGATTGGCGTTAAGAAGTGTATTGAAAAATACCCTCGGGAAGGAGAAGCCCCACTTTATAAAGTCTCGGTAGGATTGTCAGAGACGTGGGAGTTCATTAAGGGATGCTGACCGGGAGAACCGGAGCGCAGGCAGTCCCTCGGGCGGGTATCCGGGAAACCAGCCGGGATTTTCTGGCCTTGGCTGGGTCTCGGCAGGACCCGGCCTGGTGCCGTGGAGCGCTCGGGACGGGCGGGGCTGGAGAGAGCACCGGCAAGCGGGGCGGCTCCCTGTCCTCCCCCCGCTGGCTCTTACCCCGCTCCCTCGGAGCAGGCCGGGGATGCTCAGCCTGAGGACAGTGCCCGCTGTCGCGGATAGAAAAGGTTACTGGAAATGCCAGCCCGCCTCGGGGAGCGGGGACGGGGTTTTCGGGAGCTTTTCCCACCGAGCCATCCGGGAGCTTTGATGGAGGGAGGACCTCAAGCTCAGGATGCTGTGGTGGGGGATGCTTGGTAGGGAAAATCCCTGTGTTTCCGTGTGCTTCACGTGTTTGCCTTATTATTTTTAAGAGTGCCTTAATTGTTGAAATAACAGCTATCAATCCTTTAATTTCTTCCTAAAAATAAAGTTACATTTAAAGCTGTAATCTGCTTAATATTAGAGAGAGTAGGCAGGTTGGATCCTCTCTGAAGCTACTGATACCTGTTGAAAGCACCGAAGAGTCCCTAAAACGCTGTTGGACAGGGAGAGATGTTCACCCACTTTCTGCTCTCACACCGTATATTCGTTAAATCTTTGTCCTTCGGTGTATTATTTAAGTTGTAAAACGAAGTATCAGGCCATGGCTGGTATATCTGATGTTAGAAAAAAGACACACTGAAAACTGAAAAAAATCTAAATTATTTTGAGATTAGTAAGGAAAGACGTTCCTTGTGCAGGGCCCTGGTTAAGGCCATGGCTGCAGACATAAACGATCTACCACCCAAGATTTATCTCTCATTTTCTTTAGGGTGTAGCTATGAACCTGGTTTTAAAGTCTCAAATCCTTTGGGATCTGTTTGGCTGCTGCCTGTACCTGCAGGTACACACACACACCGCCAAATCTCCTTCTACAATGAGATGTTCCTGTACAATCTTCAATCTGCTTCCATCACAGTTTTCACTGAAAATTTCAACAAAAGCAACAAAGTCCCAAAGTATTCAAATAAATATAAATTTTTTTGATTAATCATGTTTTTCTCCTCTCCTCTCCTCTCCTCTCCTCTCCTCTCCTCTCCTCTCCTCTCCTCTCCTCTCCTCTCCTCTCCTCTCCTCTCCTCTCCTCTCCTCTCCTCTCCTCTCCTCTCCTCTCCTCTCCTCTCCTCTCCTCTCCTCTCCTCTCCTCTCCTCTCCTCGTCCTTTAAATATTACAACTTCTCTCAGGATGGGGACGAGGGTTGTCACGAAAACACATAATTAGCAAAAAGCAGGAATGAGGGCAACCCGCTTACTGGGGGGAGGTGAAGAACCAGGGTCAGATACCCTGAGGTGTCTAGATGCTTCTGGGGCTGAGTCTGGGAGAAATCCTGTGTCCCGGCTGGTCCGGGAGCTGGCACTGAGCTGGACTCCAGCCCTTCCCGGAGGTGACTCACTGTGGATGAAGGGTGCTCGGGAGTTGGGGTCCCTCTTTTCTTGGGAGGGAGCTCCTCTGAAGCTTTGAGTACCTTGTGGGAGTCAGGCACCACGCCGGGCTTGGAAACAGGACTGGGGCCATGGCTGAAGGTGGGCATCTGCCTGGGCTCCGGCATTACAGAGCTGCTCCAAGAAGCCAGTTTATCCCAGAGCAGCTTCATGAGGACAGGAACCTTCCATCCCTTACCCCGCTAAATTAGGCAGAGACACTTCTCTGTTTTCTTCTGGGGCTTGTTGGCCAGGTGTCTCCAGAAACCTCCCCAAACTCGCTCACAGGTGCTGCTAGAGGCACTGGGTCCCCTGTCCTCTCGAGGGGAAGGTCCTGGGTTTCCTTGCCCTCTCCATCAGCAGGAGGAGCTGGCAATTAGGACTGGGGGAAGCCGCCAGAAAGAGCACAGGGCCGTGGAACCCAATGAGAGGCAGCACTGGGGTCCTCTTCTAACAGGATGATGAGCCTGGGGCTCTGCCAGCAGAGGGGAGAGGGTTTGGGAGCCTTTTCTGAGCCCTCTCTTGACCACGTCTCTTTTCAGAGTGATGCAATCCATTCATCATTGATTGGAGATGATACTATGAAAGAACCCTTCCTGCTTGCCATCGGTAATGAAAGGGGTTGTTTATGGCTTTGGAGTTAGTTGGGGATTTTTTACAGGGATTCTGTTGGGAAGCAAGAGAAAACAAACAGGACAGAACCAGCGGGACACAAAGTACTCCTTTCTGCAGCTTCAGAAGGAGTTTTTTTGGTGGGTGCAGTGATAACCTCGGGTTGGGAGTCCTTGTAATACGGAGATGGGTAAAGGAGGTCCCGGGCCCTGCCAAGCCCCGGTGGGGACAAGTCCTCGGGGGAATTAACCGGGAAGTCCCTGCCGGCTTTATCCAAAGCCTGTTGAACTGACTGGTCACCTTCCAGGTGAACTGAGGTCCTTGGATCTGTGGGAACCTGTCTCCCTTGGCACAGCTACTTAAATTACCGGGACACCGGGAGGTGCTAATGAGCATCATTGAATTTACCTGCTACTAGTTTAGTGGGTCTTTAAGGAATTGCTTAAGGCAGGACAAAGCTTTAAAGCCATTTCTCCTTGGGAAAACATTTAATGTTTTGGGATGACAGAGTAGCAAATTCAGAGCCCCAGGGGCATCCAGGAATTAGTGTCCCCCAAGGGAGCATGGCAAGGACGCGACCCTCACCCTCTGGGACAGGCAGGGAGATAGGCAGGGGATGTTTTTGGAGCAGAGGCCGCAGACATCTGACTTCCAAAAGAACATGGCTCTTTCCATATCCCTCTCTTTTTTATTTCCTTTCCTCATCTCTGACCTGAAGCCAGGTAGGTCAGCTATTCCTCTTTGAAGCTGCATTTATTGTTGGTTGAATTGACCGTTCTGAAAGCAGCGTGGCATCTCGCTGATACCTGGGCTGCAGTTGGCAGAGAGTTTTGTGTGTCTCTCTTCATTCTGTTTCTATTTCTCTGTCCTTTCTTCTTTCTGATGTCTTTTTTTCCCCCCTCCAGTTTGCACTCTATCCCCTCAATTTATTTTCCTTTGCTTATTGATAATCTTAAATCCATCCTCTGCCTCAGTAATCTCAACAAGGAGGACGAAACAACCCAGTGTGGAGGAAAGCATCATGTTCTAGTTTCTTGCCCGCCTAGGCTGTGCATTTTTGCCTTGTAATACTTCACTTCCATAAATAAATAAATGCACAGGATTTTGTGAGTGCAACTTGTGTTGAGGCAAGCAGTGACATCCCACGGCATCCTTGGTGTGAAGCACTGCTCCGGGATGAGAAGGGAGATGCTTTAATGCCCTTTTATAAACTATCTGAGGGCCTGGCCAGTGAGCGATTGAGCGAAGGAGGATTTAGGCTGATTTTCCCCAGCTGGGTCAGCAACAGGCATGGGACCCGGAAGGTGGATAAAGCACATTACCCTCTGAGCCTCCTCATTTTTGTGTCACATCCCGGAGTGTGTATGTGTGTAATTAAGCCCCGGGAGATTTCCAGGGGATGTCCCGTTCCAGCGGCGCTGCCTCCTCTCCCCGCCCGCTGCCCGCCCGCCTGCGCGCTGCCCCCGGTAGATGGAGCATCCTCATCGCTTTTCGCCCGAAGCCCTCAGAAATGTTGGTATTTCCCTCATAACTCCCACTGTTCGGACAAAACGGGTGGTTTTGAGTGCTCCCCGCCGGTGTGTCCCTGAGCGAGCGGAGCGCCTCGGCCGCTGGCGGTGAGCCCGGCCGGCCGGGCGCTGCTGTTGTTCCGCTGGGTGAGTGGGCTCAGCCGCTTCTCCCGGCCGCTGAAGCTGCTCGGGCTTGCCCGACCGCCCCGGCTCCCACCACCCCCGGCACGGCGGGCAAGTGGCACCAGCCGCCCTCTCCGCACCCTTCGGCGGGGCCGAGCTGCCCCGGGACGCGGGGCTGCCGGTGAGGGGCAGCGGCCGGCGGTGAGCGGGGCTCCGGCCCCTTCATTTCACCACCTCGGGTGAGGCTCTGGACGGCTCCTCGCCCTTTCCCTTCCGGCAGCGCCCGAGAGGATGCGGGGCCGCCGCGTTCTGGGCGCTTTCCCAGCGCTGATGTCCCCCCAAAGGCAGAGGGTCCCTTGAGCGCCCCGCTCCCGCTCTCCTCCCTCACGGACTCGCCCCGCGTTTCCCACGCCGCCATTTTGTTGCGCTCCTCCTCAGCCCCTTTGGTGTCCCCTTTTGATGGGGTTTTACCCCCAAATTTTCCCACTTTTGACAAAAATGGTTTTAATTTTTAAATTCCAGGGCTTTAGGGAATAATCTGCAGCAAAAGCGTTTTGTTTGGTATGTGCCGGACTAAGGAAAATGTGGCAATGCAGTGGGGGGTTTGGCTGAGGTCTCAGGGGGTTCAGGTCTCCTCACGAGTTTCCTAAAACGGTGTGGTAAAAGAAGGGCAGAGGAACATAAACAACACGATGAGAGGCACATTTTTATTTTATTTAATCAACAGAGATAAGAAATTAGTCAAGAAATGTAAGTTCATATGAATTTCAAGAAGATTCAAACAGGCTGTCCCTTTACAGTCATAAACAGCACGGGAGAAGAACAGATTTCCTCTCAAAAGAGCCTCGCTACAATGAAAATTAACCCTATAAAGCCAACTGGAATTAAAATGTTTCACAGCATGCAATTGGTAGAATTGAGACGTGGATTTTAAGGAAGATATTTACCTCACAGATTATGGGTATTTTCCACCTTTTAACGAAGAACCTGGCTGTTGCCAGATGGGTTACTGAGGAGTGGCATTATTAATGTTAGTGCTATAATGGCTTGAGACCCCATCAGGTAGTTTGTTAGTGGGTTCTGCACCCAATACAATCTTCCAATATATTAAACTTTATTGCCACTATTGAATTCTGTATGGTTACATAAATGCCATGCACAAATGCAAGATGCATAATTATACTTTTCTCCTAGCACCATTCTGAATAGCCCCACTAGGAAGAATAGATGCACTTTGGAGCTGGTTTACCCAGTCGCGTGTGTTACATATTTATCTTTAACAAATATATCGGCCACATATGAGAATTTCCTCCGAATTTGTCATCCTGATTTGGCTGATGGTTTGATGCTACTTTTCTGCCGTATGTGCAAGAATCAGTCTTTGCTACAGACATATCCTGGAAGACATCAGTTGTCCAAAGTTTGTTGCAGGATGGTGTTATCTACTGTTTTTAAAATCTGCAAACACCCTATATGTTACCAGTGCCGTTGAATCTCTCAGCCCTTCCTACTGGTGACACCTGTATCCTTTTAGTTCCCAGCACACAATAACATTTGTCATTTGCAGTTATCCTACTTCATTTTAACAATATCAGAATAACAAATATTTATACCATGTGCATGCTTTCAGAAGCACTATTTTCTGCAACTTTACTCGTTTCATAAATTTTATTGTAAGATTATGGCCAAAAAAATTAAACATTTTAGTTCTCTATAAAACCCCATGAATATTCTCTAGTATTCGTCCTATAAAATATTCAAAAAGTAAAATTAATTGTATTTGTATGTGATAATATAATAGTCTCTATGTTAATAATATACAGCTATACAGTCTGCTCTATTGATGATTTTTGTGTTGCAATTTATAAACCAATGAATAAAATTTCTTTGCTCAATATCTTGCAGTTTTTATGGGAAGTTCCAGAAACCCAGCTAACAAACTCTGTTAAACTGTTTCCAGAGAACAGATTTTTAATACATTCTCCAAACTAATTTTTTTTAATGTAAAGGAATGACTTTGGATTTTCTTTTACATGGTGTGAAACCGAAAATATTCTGCCTTGACCTCTGGCTTTGAAGTAGTCTTTCTTAGGGTTTTTTTTAGTATTTTCAGAAGATTTTTTTATTTGCTGTCTTAACTGTTACTAGGAACTAGGATTTCAATCTTTTAAATACATTTGGTAAAATTATTATCTCTTTCTCCGAGTTTTTTATCACAGCCTGTACTAATCCAGTCACTTGGATTAGGTGTTCTTATCCTCCCTTAACTATTAGACAAATTCATTTCTGTCAAACACCCAGCGTTTTAAACACTGCCTCCGCCCCCTTCTGCTCCCAACAGCCCCAGTGCTGCAGGATGTAGCCTTAATGCCACTTTAGTTAAATTCTGCGGTTGTTTTCTATTCCACTTTATCCTGGATTAGGATCTCACACTCATCACCAATTTGTCGTGGCTCTGCTTCTCCCACAGTGGGATGGGGAAGCCACTGTGGGACAGTTAAACTTCTCTCATTGTAAATGCACCTGAGCTAACGAGCTGTGTCCAGAGCGCTCTGATGAGCGGTGCTTGCATCCTTTTTAGAGAACTGCATCATCCCCCAGCCATTTGAAAACCTACAACTGAATTTCTGCACATAGCAGCACGATACAAACAGAAGGAAGGATTTGTAGCAATCTGTTTTCCGTCGTGTGAGAGTTCTGTCTTTAATCACACTTAGCGTTTATACACCTTTGGTTTAAATGTACTTGGCCGTTCTACGGGAGGAGTGTGCAGGATACTTAGGAAGATTTTCCATCAGCAGCACTGCAGTCCATAGGTTTAGTAGCCAGCTGGAGTACAGGCTGCACATTTTGTACACAAGCATCTCCCCTTGCGTTCTTCGTGCCTTCTAAGAACATTAAGTCTCCCAAACAGAATTGCTCCAGGATCAAACTTTACCTAAATGATAAACGCTTTACCTAAATGATAAACCTTCTTTTTCCCTAACTGTGGTTTAGGCTCTTACAAGTCCCTTACCACCATTAGTGAGAAATTTGGTTCCACTAAAGTGGTTAAGATAGTAATTCAAATGCAGTTAAAACTACTTTTCTTCCTTTTATGTTAAAATGTGTGGTATTGTCTTGCAATTTTGACTCGTTTCTTGTATCAACAAAGCTTTTGACTGTGTAAATCCTCGAATTGTTTTTTTCTTTTGTAGTTCGAACAATGAGTGACAAGATTTTGAGCAGCTTGGACAAAACTCTGGTCCAGCTTGGTAGGTCAATATATCACACAGTTTTTATTAACAATTACTTATGCACTGCATACAGTGATATTTTCCTGCTTTAAACAGTTATAGTAACTTCAAATAAGTGTACAATACTAAGGTTTTGATCTTTGCCTACATAATATTTTGTTAGCTGTGAGGTTGTGGAGAGGGGTAATAACAGCTATTTAATATCTAAATTGCTATTTAGATATTTTGCTAAAATAATTGTTAATCAGAATTTGTGCCATTGATGCTGCACAGCATATGTTTATTTCACAGCTCCACACATATATGTATATAACAAAGGGTTAATTTTCTTCTTAAGCTTTCCAGGTAGAAAAAACTCGCTGTGCTAAGGAACATGTGAATCATCAGATAAATTGTGAGTAGTGATAAATTATCGTTTTATTGGATGCTGAACACTGATTTTGTTTCATTAGTCCTAGGACATGTTCTGCGTCTCGGGGACGGAAGCAGGATAAACAATGGAAGCTGTCCCGTGTCCTGCTCTCACCCTGCCTCATCTTTAGCCATCAATACTTGCTCATTCTCTCCAGCAGACTTTGCTTTTGCTCGAGACTTTTAGCTGAGGCTGTTCAGCTGCCTCATGGACAGCCAGTTTCATGCTGCGCCATTTCCTGCTCTGACTCTGCAGCTCCTCACAGTCACTGGCAGCCCTTTGATTCAGCTGTGCTTGCTCAATACATCTGCCACTTGCCTCCCTTTCTTTCTTCGTGTTTTTTGTTCTTTCCAGATTTGGACCTCTGCCTCACTGCTTCTTCTCTCTTTCTGTTTTCTTAAAATAATGAAAGTTCTCTTAGTTGCTACTATGTACTCAAGCCTGGTTCTTCTTTTTTTGCAGTCAAGCAGCTGGTTACTTTATTCAAAATTCAAAACAGTAAATCCAAAGAGAAAGTCTTGCTCTGCATCAAATTTCTTCCCTCCCAGGATTTACAGACAACACAATATTATGGACTTATGTCTGGACTGAGTTTTTTACCATGCTACTGTGTGGAATCACTCACGGGAATGGTTGTGGTAGAGAAACTATTTTCCAGGCAATCTGAGGACATCTGGGCACCACTGGTACTTCATAGGTAGACACTGAAGTGCATAACCTCCAGGAAAAAAGAAAAACAGAAAATTCTTGTCTAATTGGTCTTCATTTTGATTATAACATTTCTAATAATCTTAGCTGATATGTTCAAACAAGTACTTTTTCATTAAGAAGATTATCACTATTAAATATAAGTATCTTAAACATGAAAACATCTGTAATACTAAATCTGGCACACCTAAAACTCTGGTTTAGCTCTTCAGTCACACAATTGAACCTTAGAGATGAGGCTTTTCTTAACATTTGTGCAGGCTTAGGGTAAATGAGTATGCTCTTAGGGAAAATACAAAAGCTGCATAGTAAAATGGCATAGCTGCTTTTGTGTTCAGTTCAGACATACCTAAATATGTGTAAACACACAGCCAACACTCAGACTTTTAGCAGTTGGGGTTAAGTCTTTCAAAAACTTAGCAAAAAATAGTAACACTGATGTAATTTTGTCTCTGTGTATTACTTGGCAGATGAACAGCTGTAGCATTCAGCCTTGGACTTTTGGTGTGAGATTCATCAGGCTATTTGGCAACAGTCCCTTTATTACCAGTGCAGGGAAATAGGCACTTTTAGGGTGTGATTTATCTTATCCTGAAGAAACAGTTTAAAGTAGGTTAGATAAACTAAGCTTTAAAAATGTCAGCTAGGTGTAGGTGCAGCCATGTGTGTCTTGTTCTGAAGCAGGCGCCTGTACTGCAAAACTGGCTGAGATGGATCTCACCCACCAGGTCCTTGTGAAAGCAAAGGGTGACTTGAACAGCTCACAGAAGTGCTCATCTGTAAAAAATACTAAATGAGACATTAGGTGCATTTTTTTTTGGTAACATTATGTTATGCCTGGGTAAATCTCAAAAAGTCGTCTACAGGATTCTGCCACATTCACCTGTTTATTTATGGAAGTGAAGCTTATGTCAGTTATCCAATATTTATGTTTTGTGTGAAGTAAGAGGCAAGTTATAAACTTTAGATATCGAAAATATTAAGGGACTGAAGATAACCCAAGGATAAATCAGGATAAACCAAGATATTAAATTACATTGAGAATATTTTTCCTTTTCACTGACTGACATTTCTCTATGAGAAGCGATTTATTTTCTGGTATAAATGATGTTGAAAATGAATATATGAAAAGCAGTGCAAAACCAGAGCCAAACTTCAGGATGACCTGAAGTTCCAGAGCAGTAATTCCAACAACGCAAGACCCATCTTGCATAACTAAGATGCTCTTCCCAGCTGAGTAGATGAGAAGGGGGATGATGTGAGTGACTTCTGTGTAGGACCACCTACTCTGGCATTAGTGCTTCAGGGCAACAGTGATAGCAAGGGATGATTTAGCACTGATAAATCTGAAATCTTGCATTTAAAAAGTGCACCAAATTGTGCTTATTCCATTGCAAGGTGAACATGCATGATAGCTCTCATAGCTTTTACTTGTGAAGGAACACTGGGCATGTTCAACAGCATGGATTCTCCTCTAAACACTCATTCAGAAAATGGTATCAGCTGTCTGCTATCAGAAAAGGCAGATTTAAGAGTTTGCCTTAACAATCTCCACAAATATCATAGTCCTTGAAAATTCATCATTTTAATGCATTTTTTTTATTAATTAACCTGTGTCCTACATTAATTTATCATACAATACACATTTCCTCCTTGAGTAAAATTCCTTTTCATTTTAATTTCTTTGTTTCTGTTTTCCACTAATGGCTTATATGCCTTTAGTGATGTTTTCTATTTTTCCTTTATTGTAGTCAGCTTTCCCATTCAAAACATTGGGTCTTCCGGGCTTCTGTAAAAGAACACAAATGTTTGAAAAAATGTTTGAAGTTTGAGAATGAGTGAGCAGTGCATGGTTTGGAGTGTTTCAGTGGGAACACTAAATTGGGGAATATCACTAATAATTACTTCTGTTCTATACAGACTGGGATTCAGAAATAGCAAAAATAATGTCAGTCTCACAATGTTAGATGATAATTAAGGTACTCACCACGCAGCTGAAAATCCCTATGTTTTGACTTAGTTACTTTGCTTAGTTGCAGGCTGTCCACTCACCTGGCATTATGTAGATTAAGTTTTTTTGGAAGGAATTTTTATTCATTCTGAATGCAAACTTTTTATTTCATTTATTTGTTGAAAATGCATGGTCATAGACCTTAATTTATTTTTTAATTTCAGTGTATGCTGCAAAAATCACAGAAAAAAAGAATCATATTGCTAGGTTGGAGGAAAATATAAAGAACAGCAATGAGGCAATTGCTGATTTGCAAAAGCAGAAGGAGAGCAGCAAGAAGAGCTGTAAGGCGTAAGTATAAAATAGCTTGAACTCTGAGTTGTGGTTGGCATTAAGGAAGTCAGTGAGGAAGTAAGGGAAAAATATGTGTGGGTGTGTTCTGACAACAGTGATGTTAAAGAAAACTGTAGTATTCTCCTGTTTTTTTTTAAACTGCTAATCATCAGGTATAAAAATTATAGTATTACCCAGCCCTTGAGGAAACAATTTGTAGTAAAGCAGACTACATTTAATTTTGGTTGTTTTTTAATTACAAACTCCAGTTTTCAGAAGATCACAGGTACTATCTTTGCAACATGCAAAAGTATTCATGTAGTAAGGTAATAGAAACATAATTTTTCTACACTTGGATGCATCTGAGTTTTGTCAGATTTAACCAATATTAAGAATACTGTTAAAAGAAAAGCCATCCTGAAATTGAACATTTTCCTATTCTTTATTCACATTTCATGTTAGTTTTTGTTCTATACATTTTTTCACACAAGATGTTCCATAACTGCCTCTACATACACATATGAGTGTGCTTCTGCTGGCAGATTCTACTATCAGTTTTGCTCCAGACTGTAAAATTTCTCTTCTGGGCACAGTCTTTGATGAATGCAATGGGCTGCCATTCATGGTTTTCCTTACATAAACGTTTGTATCAGATAATTAGTTCAAGTTTTAAATGCTGATCACTTTTGGATCTTAGTAATTAGAAACTTTTCAAGAGACAATTTGGCTACAAGGAGTTTTTTTCTTCCTGGCATGCAATTTTTAAAAATTAAAACCTCAGATGTTTGCAAGGGTAGCTAAAAAGTCAAATCTATATTTGACAATAGAGAGAGTTTGTCCCAGGTGATAAAATCCATCACAGCGTTCATTTCTGCACAATCTGACTAGTTCCTCAGCAGCTGATGTGATGATTTTTTGGCAAATTCTGTTTTGTTTTCTTGCAATTCTGTATCTAAAGGTCAGTACTTCAATAAAAATGTCTATTACATACATTTTAAGTTTTGGTTTTTTTAATTTAGAATGTGAATGGAGAGTGCTGGTGTTTCTAAGAATAAAGAGGGAAGTAAAGAGGCATCAGGTCCTTTCTAGGTTTATTTTGAACTCTCAGAAAGAAAAAAAAATAATAGAATCGTTAGTGAATAAAGTGGGTGTAGTGGCTGGCTTATTTGAATGAATTGCTATTCAATACTGGTTTCTATCTTTACTATAAAAAGGGTTAGGAAAAAATCTGCCCTTGGTAAAAAAATTCTGTTTTTCCATTACATTAAATTCTTGCCTCCAAAGTGGTATGAAATGAACATTTATGCAAGTTTATAAAACTATCCACACTGCTTCCTTTGATATCTTTTTGAGGCTGCAAATCTGTTTGCAAATGACAAACTGTTAAGTGATGCAAATGAAGAAGTAAAAAATTAAGGGTAGAACTAAGAATCTGATCTAAATTTTAATCATTGAATTCAATGGGTTTTGGCTCAAGTCCTACAAAGAATAATTAATGGCATTAGTGTAAAGAGACTGAAAATGAGAAGTGACTCATCAATGAATACATGTATTCATAGAAGGACAATGCTTGCAGAAGAGTAGAGACTTTGTGTCTTAAATTATTGGAAATGTCATTTAACGACAGACTGAAAACTGCAATAAACAAGCCCTGGCTATAAGATCAGACAATTAGGACACTTACACAGTAGAATCACCCCAAACTTCTAAAATTTATTCTAGTTGACACTCCATCTATACTGGACATGATTCTAATGTTGGTTTTGTAAATTCAAATATTGTTTTGGAGTCACAATCACCCTCACAGCTGACTAATTGCCAGTGATAGACCTCAATAGACCTCTCAAAGAAACAATGTTTTGTCTGGGTTACGAGACACCAAGACTATATTGAAGCAGATTTGATGACTTTGAACAAAATACAAGGTTCTTATATTCAACAAGTCTAGAGAAAATATGACATGTGGGAGAGATGTATTGGCATAATACTGTGTTTTCTAAAGAAATCCATATTGGTCTATGTAAAAAAGAACTGAAGACAGAACATGACCCAAATGAAACGTAGATGTTTTAGACAAGTGGTAACATTTTGCTGATATTTAGTTCCTTAAATGATTCAAACTGGAAATATTAATCCCAGAGCAGTAAGAAGTAGTGAAATGCTGCTGATGGAACCTATTCCAGTGTTATTGTTTCTCTTAAATTTTAAAAATTTGAATACAAGGATGGAGAGATTTCATGGAAATAGTAAGAAGGTAATTAAAAAGATGAATTCAGAATGCTTTTAGTTAGGAAAAGTAATTGTTGTCTTGTCCCACTAGCCAAAATGCAGGATAATTTTATAGCTTTCAGATTAGTGTGGATAAAGATCTATTTTATACCCTGGCTGATGAAAGAAAGGACATATAAAAATGTGATGGCTACCAAGGACATCCATGAAAAACAGTGAACCATTTCGCAAACTAGAAAATGAGCTACTTGAATCCTGCATACTTAGCTGTGTTCACAAACCAGTGTTCTTGTACTACATGTTTTTTCCATGTCCACAGAATAGGTGTGAACAAAAAATGTGACTCCCAACATGACTTATACTCTGATTAATAAAATCTTTGTGAAATTTACATCTCGGGTTTTTTTTCCTCCAGAGAAAGGCATGGAGTTTTCTGAGTAAAAACATCACAATGTCTGGTGTGCAGGCACATTTTTATATAAGTATTTTGGTTTCTGCTTTTTAAAAAATCTGAGCCTTTTGAAATTCAGCTTTCTGTTGAATTTGCAGTAGATATGGTGAAGTAACATTTTGTATTTCCACCATTAATCACCAGTGGTGTCAAACAATTTGTATCAGGAGTGCTGGATGGCTCATGCTTCTTACACCTTTTTTTTTTCCAGACAGGGCACTTTCTTTTCAAAAACTCTTTTGTATGCCTTTCCTAAATATCACATCTGAATTTCACTTGAATCAGAAAGTCTATCTGCCTGTTTTTCTCATATTCCCATATCCAAGGAAGAGGTATCCCTCCAGGTGTCTCTAATGCCTGGATGTTGAGAAAGTACTGCTCTTTCAATAGTCACAAGTATTCTGTAAAGTTGCTGTGCTCTCAGTACCACCTACAGCGTCCTGCTGTATGAAAAATCAGTTTGATGCTCTCTGAGCAGGACTTGCTTAGCAAATGGAGGAAGTTTTGAGTTTGTGACTGCTGCTTGCATCTAGGTATGAGATGGGTGCTGGTGATACTGGTGAGAGTGAAGTTATGGGTGTTTCCAGCAAGGACATTTAACATGCCTAGAGGATTTACTGGTGGTGATGTGTTGAGAACCTAATATGTGGATTTAGATGCCTCATTGCTTAGCATTAGCTCAAAAATTTTTGTGCAGTTCATTCCATTAATTCCTTTAAAAGTGCTTTGTAATCTTTCTTAGTTATAAATATATAAATTTATATATTCTTGAATTTGCAGGTTTAAAATATTAACAAAATAAATATATGCCTGCAAAAGATTTCTGCACTAAACCCATTTATGTTTAACCTCCAAAAAATCAATAAATCATTTGTTCTGGTAAGCTAGCTAAAGTAACTCAGTGTCTTCTTTTCTGAATAGTTTTTTACTAAAAAAGATCACTACTATCCTTCTTTTTGTTTACTTGTCCACAGCTGGAAGCCCACCTATGCAGTTCTTAAAAAGCATGAAGAATATTTGAAAAATGAAATTGAAGCTTTAGAGGAAGCTACAGACAATGAGAGGTAACTATGATCACATGAGATGTGGTTTCCAGCAGTAGTACTGACTAAACTGATCAGCAAAAATAGTGCTGTCTGCATTAAGAAATGGTTGCAAACATTTCAGGATAATATAAGTTACCAAATAATTAAAATAATTTTTTGTTTACATTACTATGAGATCATATGTTATGTTGTAGTTGACAATGAAATAGGATAAAATATGAGTTGTTGAAATTCAGTTGCTTCCCAAATGCCTGTTTCAACTTTTCAGAACATTGTTCAATTGCCTACTGGTTCAAGAAAAGCCCAGTAAGTAAAAACAATTTATGTTTTCAGGTAACAATTAGAAGCATTCAGATAATTTTATGTTTTTCTTTATTTTTTAATAAGAATTGCATTGGATTATCAGGATATACAAGTCAAGGTTTTGTATACTGTTTTATATTCTTCAAAATAATCACAAAGCATGCAAATTTTGTCTTAGATCCTGAAAAATGAGTGAGTGGCTCAGAAAAGCCTGGTATAAAACCATTTTAAGACTAATTGTGGGCAAGCTTCTGGTCAGGATTAATTGCAAATTCAATTCTGTTCAGCGAGGGACATCTCAGGTGTTTCATCTTTATTAATTAGACTCAGCATTTAAAAGCAATTATTAATTGTGCAATGTAGCTGTCTACAGGCAACGAAATAAAGAACAGACCCTGAAGATTTTCACTGAAATGTTCCAAATGTGCTGAGCCAAGGCAATCCTCCAAAGTTCCATTTAACAAAGTAAAACTGATCTCCATTTTAGAGAGGCTGCTCACCTACACTGCTCTGCTTGTTGAGGCTGCTTGGCCCTGTGGTGCAAAAGTCATGGCAGACCCCTCCAGATACCTAAATACCAGTTTAGAGTTGTAAATTTAGGTAATTTAAAGCATTGGTTTTGAGTCTTTTATAATAATTCTTTTTGCCAGTTGTCCAAGACAGCAGAAACAGCATGCCTGAAAGCCTTTAATTAACTCAGTTAGTGGCTTATCTTTCTTCTTCCTGTTCAGAGCTCTAAATTTGGTGAAAAATAAGGCTAAATTGGCTTTCTATGAGTATATGATTAAGCCATTTTGGCTTTCACTAATTTGAGCTGACAAGCCAAAGAAGCATTACTTTTAAATTGCTTCTTTAGATAACTAGTTTCAATTCCAACACGAAAGTGTTTGATCTGTTTACCTGAGCTTAATTATAAGACATCATGACTACAAGTCATAAAATAAATTTAATTCATACATTTTTCAAAACTGTGCCTCAAATATAGTCCCTCTGCACCGAAGCATTTGATGATATGTTCAAGTCAGCAAGATGTGCACTCAGCAAATTCTAAATATTTAAATTAGGATGAAAAATAAGTATCTTTAGAACTTTATGAGCTGATTGTTCATTTTAGACTAGCATTTGGGGGCACTGAGGACATGCTGCTTTAGATGGAAAGATGTTTTTAAAAGAAGGGCAGATCAGTTTGTGTTTAATTAGGCACTTATAATAGATGTTTATAAAATGTTCCACATTTTTTTGTTGTTATTGGTTTCAAGAACATATAAGAATGCTTATATGAACTGAAAGTTAATCCTGAAAATAAGTGATATGAAGAAGGAAAAAGTAATAAATTGCTACCCACATAATGTTCAGGGGTGTTGTGAGTGCTGCCCTTTCCTACTGTAATTAGATTAAAACTTTTTCTAATTACTTTAATGTGAACAATGCTGAATTCTAGATAGTCTGTATTATCTGCATGATTTGGAGGATGTAAATTACTTGGGGAAAATATTAAGAATAGTGACAATTTCTTAAGACTATAATACTATATATGGCCATAAATATTTTCTGTGAAAAACAGATTTTGGGAAAAGAATATAAAGTTTTAGGTTTATATTGAGAAGCTTGAAATGTATCTCCTACAAAAAAAAATTATTTTACTTATTTATATTGTTTAAATATATTTGTAATGCATTTTAAGTTGTATATTAGCAATTTTCTTTTTTCACTCAGATATTGTTGTAACATCTATTTAATTAAATAGAACCAAATATTTTTCGTCTTTCATACCTGGGAAATTTTGTACAATATACAGAAATATTAATTAAATCAAAAATCTTAGATTCCTGGCACCCCCTTTGTAGAAAAATAAATAGATTGATGTAATTTTCTTTGTGAAGTTTGGGAAATATCAATTCCTGTGTTGACCTACAACTTCTTTCCCCTAAAAGGGGTTGAACTTCAGTCAGTTTAACACAAACTCATTCCTGGAGTGTAGTTTTTTATTTGAAAATTAGAATCTTACTGTGTTTTGCCCTGGGAATTTGTTTTCCTTTTGTAACAGCAGAAGTTTCTCGTATCGAATTTGGACACAAGCTTTTCTCTCTCCCATTGCCTGGGACAGTCAGGACTGTCAAATGCAGCCTTTCAGTCGTGCTGCAACTACACGATTAATAGCAGTTTGAGATAAAATGTGTTCCTTCAGGAGGAATTCTGTGTGCTTTGCAAGCAGTGAAAGCTGTTCCTTAATGCAGGGGCAGCTTAAGAGGTTGGTCTCTGCCTTGAGTTGCTGTTATGCACCACAGTTTTTCCCATAAAGGAATTGCTTGCTAATCTGTAGGTGTGCTAATAATTTAATATTTTTAAATTTACCTCTCCATTGTTCACACAAGCTTTTCCTACATTGATTGATGTTACCTACTTTAGGAATTTATAGCTGTGTGCTCTCATGATGTCAGTGAAATTACATTTAGTGTAACAATTATTTACAGGGCAGCCCCACAAGGAGCTGAGCATTCTGGCTCTTTGCCATTTCAACATTGAAGTGTTTGCTTAACCTTAAGTATGAATAGTCCTATTGTTTCTGTGTGTCTGATGTGTGTGTCCAAGGCTTCCCTGAGTCAGACAGAGATTACTCAGCATCTCCTTGGAGGCAGCTCTTAGTCCAGTGGTGCACCAGGCTGCTCTAAATATGGGATGTTTGGCCAAATTCTCTTCTGCTGTAACGTTGATGCAGCTCCACCGAAACAGATGGAATTGTGCCAACATGCACCAGCAGAGGCTTTGGCCTGCAGTGAGTTTCGTCATAATTATACAGGGGAAAACACATTTGTCACCTGCCAGGCTGCCTTTGAATATGGTGTGGTCTTCATTCCTTTCAGAACTGGGAGGTTTGGTTGGTTTTTACATCATGACTATTCTTTGTTACATACACCATTGTCTTCCTTGAATATAGGTGGAAGAAAAAAACCAAAACCAAATATTAACAAGAATGCAATCTGACTTTTTATTTCTCACGATAGCAGCAAGTTTATTGAGCTGATGCCATAAGTTTATAGGTTTTTTCCTTATAAACAATGGCTTTCTGTGAAAAACATTATATTACATGTATTTTTGTAGGACAATGTATCAGGATTACCTAACCCAGTGTACAGAGACTTTGCAAGAACACCGCAAAAAATACACAGAAACTGCTCTTGCCCAGGAGTATTACAAAAAAAAGGAAGAAGTTGAAGAAATCCAAAACAGAGTTTTGAAACACTCTGAAAAATACAAATGGAAAGAAGATGCTTGCTTGGATATTCTGGGTACTGCTATTGTAAATGCTTTTACAATAAAGCCTCTGGGCAGTGCACTGCACATTGAAGGTGCCATACAGAAAACCTCTAATATTCCACAGTTTCCTTTAAGCTAACAAAATATATTCTCTTTGTTACACCATTTTTAGAAAAAAAATCTATAGGAAATAAGAATTTAGATTATACGTACTCATATTATTTCCACCAACCCATAAATGTAATGGAGAGAGGTTTGTCATTGAACTTCTTGGGGTAAAAAAGTTCTAAGATTCCTTTAGATTGAACCTCTCAAAATTTTGAATTTAATTTGCGTATCTTTTTAGTGCTATTTTTAATGGCATTACTGTTACACTGTATATGTTATCTGTATTTTCATGATCTATACTAAACAAAGATAAATGCTCCTGAAGATTAATTAATCTTTTATTTGTTAAGAAAATTATTCTGTTACTTAATGAGCTGAAATTCAATTTTTTATTTGCAGAGGCCATTCCTTTTAAATCCGTGAATGATTGGGCTGTACACCTGTATCCTTGATTTCTAGTGTTTATTGAGTTGGCAGGGAAGAAATTCTACATTTACCTTTCACAATTTTCTGTTAGAAAAGAAAGCAATTAGTTATATAGTTGTTATATAGTTAAATAATTATATAGTTATGTTTAGGGTGGAAGCATTAGCATTTCTCTGTGAGGTCAAATTCAGCTCTTCAGTTTAAATTTATGGGAGCATTTCGAGGAAAGAAAATAAAATTTCACTGAATAACATATCCATCAAAACACTTAATTTAGGAGAAGCTTAATTTAAGTCAGAGTTGAACATTTGCCAAGGAAATGCCAAGGAAATGTAGATTAATCAGAGCTTCCTGCACCTTTAGCATTTGTGTTATAGCATAGAGGGGTAAGGGACATGATGGTATCCCTTGCTTGAAAAAAACATATTTTTGTAAAATATATACCATGACATGGAAGTGCCTCTATGAAGCAAAAAACACAGGAAAGATTACAGCTTGCTGAAGCTGCTGCTCAGGAATCCATCAAATTGCAAAAAGAAGCAGAAACATTAGAAATGAAAATTGACTACTTAAGAAAGGTAACCGTATCTTAATCTTATTCTATGTAAATACACATTATATATGTAGTCATACATAGCACCAATACATTTTCTGAAACATCAAAAAACTAGTGCATTTTCAAGCACACAGACCAACAGGATGATTCCAGCCTTATAATTATGTTTCCATAGCATCCCATAAGTTTTCTTACAGAAGAGGGGTCCATAAATGTACAGGTTCTCAGTTTGTGCCACAGTTTCTATTAAGCCACTGTGTCACGATGACTTTGGTGTTGGCTCAGGAGGATACACTTGAAAATAGATGAGGGCCACTCCTCTGTGAGCCCCAGGGCTTGAGTGTGCAGCTTTCACAGGTCCTCCTGGGTTTTAAGGGTTTGTGTTTAACTAAATATGCTTTACAGTAAGAATAAAGAAAATTCCTTCTTTCCTTATTTTTTCCCCCAAAACGCATGTATGGGTATATCATACTCGGCAGTAAAATTGGCTGATTTTAGACAGGAGATCAATACAGTTCAACTGACTAGGAGAAGTACTGATTCCAAAGGGAGAATCTTCAAAAAATGAAAGGGATTTTATCAGTACAGAATTTGGATCCCCTCCTCTGTAAAAGGTCTCTTCAAGCCTGAGTAGCCCAATCTTGTAAAGGTTTATTAACTTTTTATTGCATTGCATCTGGATGCTTTTTCCTGTCTGGACCAGATGATCAAGGACTCCATTTGCTGCCTTGTGCTGATATCAGTATGTTTTGCACAGGTGGTTTTTTCTGTTTATATTCTGTGATCCTGTTTGACACTTGTAGTTACAGCCTGAAGTTCCTAATGTGGGATGTGCTGTGTAAACATGCAGGAAAAAGGGATGTGGTGAATTTGTTTATAGCTGTGAAGGAGACCATGTAAGGAGCTCCAGGTTCTGAGTAGACAAGAGCCCATGCTCCAAAACTTGTGTGTTTATTCCAGTTGTTACAGAATATCCAACAAAAATTTTGCCTCTTTTTAACCTTGTTCTTATTTCTTCAGAACTTCTTCGCTACAAAAACTACTACTGAGCACTGATTCATCAGGTTTAGACTACTTTTGCAGCACATAGCTAAAATATTTAAAATTTTGTCATTTTTTATGCAATTTGTTATCTTTTAAGACATTTGAAGAGGCTAAAGAAGATCAAAATAATTCTGAGAAGATTGAAGGAAAACATCAGAAAAGTCTTGAGAAGCCAGAAGAGTTTAAAGAAAGGTACACTTCAAAATTATTTTTCCCTTTGCTTTTATCCAGAAAACTATCTCAGAATTTACACAAAGACTGCTACAAACCACAGATTGTTGCTAAATAAGGACTGGCAAGCTTCTCTAATCCTTGTCATGGGATTTAATGATATCATTTAAAAAGTTTATATTTCTGGGGTTATGATGGCGACAAATTTTGATTATTGAAGCTCAATATATCTGGAAACATAATATAAAAGTATTTTGTAGAAGTATTTGCTCCTCAGCTACTGCAGAGAGATGTGTGTGAGTAATTTTGAATGCAAATACAGTGACTGTGCAGTCAGAGATAAAATAACATTAACCCTACTAAATGTATATTTGGGAATAGATTCAGGGTTCCACATGTCAGTTGTCTTCACCTCTGAACTACTTAAGAAATTTAACTCTTAATTTAGTTCTTAAAAACAAGCATGAGTGAAAGTTTCATAGACAGGATTAATGGCTTAGTAAATTAGTCAGCAATCATTTACAGCTGGGACTCACTTTAATTTGAGCTCAATTACATTGACTGAAAATCACCATGAGGACTATCTTGCACTTATCTGGAGTCCTTGTGAATGTTGAAACATCTCCTGTCGAGCTGACACTTTTAGACCAAAATCCATTTTAAAGCAAAAATATGTCCAAAAGACTTTGTCTAAGTGATTTTATATTATGGTGTGCTTGAGAAGGAATCTTTTTAGGGTTTTATATAGGCATTTAGTGGAATATATCTATAAAAAGATGTCATTTTAGTAATTCCTAAGATCGTTTTCACAGGGATGTTTTAGGTCTTTAATATCTTCTTACAGACCTATGAATCATTCCCAAGTGGGTGTATTATGAAGCTGTGGAAAAAGCAAACAAACAAACGAACAAAAAAAAAAAAACCAAAAAAAAAAAAAAAAACCCCAGAAAAAAACCCCAAACAGAAAATGTGTAGTTGAGAAAATGAGCCATACAAAACAAACCTTTGCAGTCTCACAGCAATGTACAAAAATATAACAGCAGAATATGGAGTACCAAAGGCAGGAGCTTCTTTAGAGCTGTCCTGCAGCCACTACAAAGTTAATACTGAGCAAAGAGATCTTTGTGACGAAAGAGATCTCTTCATCTTCTGCCACAAAGCAGAAGAAATAAAAAGGAATTGTACTGTGAATCTCCACAAACTGATCCAGACCAGCATGAAACCAGCAGCATCAAGGGAGAAAACTAAAGAGAGCAATGAAAGCACTGGGCAGAACAATGCACAAATTAATACCCATGAAAAGCTTTAGACAGCTACAAGACAAGAAACCAACTTGCAAGTCAATTAATAGGTGCTGATATATATGTTCTGCTCTGGGCAGCAGGATGGCAGTGGGAATTGTTCTTTTTAAAAGTCTGGAGACTGTTGTTTGAATCACTTGCTGCTGGCCAGCTGTTGGAGTGCAAACCACAGATTCCTCTGCTGTTACCAGCTCTTCTCTCTGATCCATAGCTCACCAGTTACACAGACAAGTATCACAGTTTCATTTCCAAAGCAAGAGTTCTCATCAGTCACCAAACAGGACTCAACTCCTTTGAAGCCCTGGTCTTGATTTCTCAATTAGACATCATATTTATTACATAGGCTGATATCTTGAACTGTGCTATGGCATATAACATGTTCATTCTCTCTGCTTTTGTAAAACGGTTGGGAAAGCTTTAATTCCATGATTCTGTAATTCTTTATTTTTTTTTCCAATTTGGTCCTGTATTAATTCCATCTTTTACATTTCAAGTGAGAGATTTTTGCTAAAACTTCACATAAAGGACATTCCATGGTTGATTACTGCAGTTCTTTCAGCATCTTTGCATCAGAAGTGATTAGCTTTTATTGGTCAAAGAAAAAACTTGATAATATAATCCTTAGAAGAGTACTTATGAAGTTGTTTCTGAACTTCTAATGTTAAGACAAATGAAGAGCTAACCAACGCTCACCAAAGCTCATAGACAGTTATTAGTGGTTATTACAAGCCCAGCTTCCCAAAAGAATGCTCCTGATGAGAATGCTAAGCATGGCTTCAGTAGCTGTAAATACCACAGAAGCAGGTGTGATTCTTCATATGTATAATCAGCTACATGTGATTCCTCTAGTGAAAATTGATATTAGCCCTTGGGGTTTTTTATGCTAAGAAGAAAATACTACAAAGGAAAATGGCACTTTATTTTGGCTTAATCTCTCTTTTTCTCCTTACACTTTAAAAAATCCCTGCAGTATGGATCAAGATAAAGATTTTTTGATCAACTCAGATGTCTAATAACAATGAAGTAGAGAAAATGACTTATGATTATTCTTGTTACTGCAATTTGTATTGTTTTGAGCTATAGGATGCAGTTTTATTTTTCTTCCAGTGGTTATTAATTATGTCAGAAAAGATGTGAGTGGTTTATATTTCAATAGTGTTTTTGTGGAGGAAAGGGGCAGGTGTATTTCGTATGCATAGAGTTTAACTGCAGGCTCTTTTGGAAGGTTTTGGTACTTAAAGAATGCACATCTTACAAATTTCCGTGTCTGGTTTGTGACTCCACCTTTGAGACATTCTTCTGTATAGATATGCATTGTAAGAGGATTTTCTATTTAATGGAGAGTAAATCTTTAGAAATACAGAGTTGTCTACTAGGCTTTACAGAAGCACATAGAAACTGACTGCAGCAACTCTTAAAAACACAATTTGACATCCCAAGTTCTAAAAAGAACCCCAAACCAATTAAAAAAACCCCCAACCCAACAACAAAAATCCCCCTATTTTTGGCGGTCTAGCTGATGCCCTTAGGCACAGTAGCCTTGTTCAATTGATCTTTGAATGATGATTGTGGTGAAATGAGCCATTTGGAGCAAAGTGAAGCAGTTTTAGCCAGAGTTCTGTGCCTAGCTCTGTTTCCGTTTCTCCTTGCTTTTGCATTCCCTACATCTGAATTTAAAGATACACCAGCCACACACATCTTGTTTTCTGTAGGATTCATTCTTAGCACAGGTTTAACTATAATTAATGTAACTGAAAGACTTATTTTGGTTTTCATTTTCTTAGGTGGTATATGTTTTGTACAGTTTGTTCAGTCTCAGTCCAGCACAGCACCAGGTGTAAATGTAACTACAAGTCAAAATAGTCCATTTCATCAGAGATATTTGGCTGAGGTGCTTTCACAGTTTTATGTGAGCACAGTCGTGTATGTACGTGAGTTTAATGTGTTGTTAGGTCCTTGTATCTTAACCAGTTCTGCTAGTTAGTATTTTTTTATTAATGTTGCTAATTTTACTCTGCACTATCTTATAAAGTGTGTCCTACATTTTATCTTATTTTTCTTGATGGAGAATTTCAGGAAGAATAAAAAGACTGACTCAGTTCTTCATTTGTTCTGAACAGCATTGTTCAGTCAGCTACAAACCAGATGTTGTAGCTAGAAGCACAGAGGCACTAAGCAGGAATGCCAGAGAGAAAATAAAATAGAACTCATTATTCTAAAAAATGGTAAACGTTCCTGTGCCAAATAGCCACTTTACTCTTCATTGTTCTGCTAACCTTTGTCTTTCTGCACTGTAAAGGGCTATTTACCCTACACAGATAATTACCCCACAAGTGAAAACACTTGCTGCAGTTTTCTCTTTTGTGTATGTGTAGTGTGAGTATTCCAGACAATCTCAGAGAGAGAGAGAGAGAGAGAAAGTGTTTTTTAAATGTGAAAATGTCAGAACTACCATAATGATGCACTTTGATTAAAGTGTAAAACTCCAAGCTACTAATACTTTTCTGTGATACTGACAAAATTTAAGCCATCAATGTTCTTATAAATGGCTTATTACTCCTCTATGGCTTCTTTTTCAGAGATATTCTCTGTCTGATATTATTTAACGAAAACCTCATTTTTATCAACTACAGGCTCTGAAAGTAGAAGAACCTCCTTGACAACATACAATGCCCTTGAAAGTTCCACTTATTTGAAGAGTTATGTTTTATGATTTCTTTTCTTTTGCAATGAGTAACCCTTTTTTTTTTTTTATAATTTAAATTTGTTCAGAATGTTTGAAGAACATGAACGTCCATCTTTGCCAAATGAAAAACGTCGGCTGTATAAAGCATTCCGTGTCCCATGCACTCCTCGGAAATTTGTCCCATCTACACAGAGTTTTAGATTCTCAAAGCAACGACCAGAAACAGGTGTACTGTGTTTAATGATTTCCCAGTGAGCATTCTGGGTTATTTTTGTGCAAAAGAATGGGTAATTGATGACAGCAAACCTAGTGAAGGGCTCAACTACTTATGGTTGAAGCCAGGCTTTCAGTGGCAATTGGGTGCTTACCATTTTTTATGTTCTGGAAATTTTCTGTGTCTGATTTCTCCCTTATCTATGCAATGAGTAAAGTAACATGACAGATACAACTGATGCATGGTGTCAGAAACATCTGAAAATGATTTAATTTAAAATTTAATTTAGAATCTAAAATACCTTTAGCAATGTTTACATTAGTACAGTAAATTTGTTTGGTGCTTTCATATTTTGTGATAAGTTTCTTTTTGCTCTCTATTAAAAGGGAAATTTATAAGGTTTGTTCCCAAGTTCAGTTTAACAATGCCATGCTTTGGATACTTAATCCTATTGACTATATTGTGTAATATTTGTAAATATAGGGAGAGAAGAAAAAGAAAAACCAGTGGAACTTTCAGTGGCCACAGGCAGTTCCTCCAACCTTGCAGAAAATACATCACAGGTGTGTTGCTCTCCCACTGGTAAAAACATGAGGTTATTTAATCTAGTTTATGTGGTTGTTTAATTTAAAGCACTTCAATATACCTCATGCTGTTATGTCTTACATAAAACCTGCTAGCGTTATAAACTGCTAATAATGGTAATCTGCAATTACTTGGTAATCACAACAAAAATCTTTCCTTGGTGCCTTTCCATTCTGAAAATATCCATGTTTTTACAAAGTGCATTCTAACACCAAACTCGAGGTGGACCATCTTACCAACTCATTTTGTATAATGGTTTTTAACATTTAAAATAACCTCTGTAGATTTTGTGTGTAGCAAACACCTGGAACTCTAAAGGAGGAACAGAATCTTCTGTTCCTGATGAATCATCAGCCATCTACTCCTTAATGAAGGATTTCATAAAGGACTAAGTGCACATAACAGCCTACAGTTAACAGCTCCATTCTGTGGTTCAATCAGAAAGAGAAATCTGGGCTGAGAGGAATAAAACCATGAACAACACTCCTTGTTGCACTGCAGGAGCCCACAACTCCATTTTCTATCTCTCACCCATAAAAACGTAGTTACTATGACACTTTTGAAATGCTGGAGTGAATTGCAGCTTTATTCAAATGCAATATTTTTGTATTCAAATGCAATAAACTTATCCAGAAGAAAGCTGGAGGTGCAAATTGCAAAGTTGTGAAAACAACCAATAGTCTCATGGAATGCAAGACCATTGATAAGAGCAATAGATTGTTAAATATTAAAGGAGCAATCAGAGAAGGTAAGGCTGTGAGGGATAAAAGAGTTTGTAACTGTGTTTGCTGTGCAGGAGCTTGGGCAAGTTTCTATATCTAAACCTCCTTTCTAAGGGACATCCCACTGGATCTATTTAAACCCTAAATTTAATGAACAATAAAAACCAGGTAAAAATAGTTAACGTAACCATGATTTTCTTAAGAATTTCAAGGGAACTGAAGAAATGAAGTGAGTGAATCACTAAATGGCTTAGAGTGGAGCCTGTGTGAGAAGACAAAGCCTTCATAACATAAGACAAGATGAAAGGCAGTGACAGGACTGAGTGGTACAAGACCAGAAGAAATTTCAAGCAATTCTGATTTGTGACTGGCTGAGGGAGCTGGACATGATGAGGATGATGGAAGGGCTGTTGCCAGGGTAATCTAGAGATGAGGCTGGGGATCTGGACCTAGAATTGCCCTTAGACAATAGTGGGAAGCAGTGAGTCAAGGTTAAGAGAACTTTAAGAAAGGGTGATGGCAACAAGGAAAAGAAGATGGAGTCTGAGGAAAAAATAAAAAGATTGGAAGAAAGAAGGTTGCTGTGCTTCAGAAAAGGCATGCTGTACAGTACAGGAGTTGAGTGGCTGACAGGTTCTGCAGAACTAATCCTTTTGTCCCCTACCCTGAATAAAATTCAGTTTGATACATTTTGTTAATTAAAAATAAACAAGAAGTAGACACTCCCTGTAAAATAATGTGTTATCTGATGCTGAGGCATGGTTTCCTCACCCTGCCCTTAGGGCACAAATACATGCTACATAGAAGATGGCTTCTGCTCTGATAAAAATCCGATAAAAATCCGATAAAAAGTTTTTACATTGCCTGATCCTTAATTCTCGGTTAAAAGGAGGGATTTCCACAGTCTAAGGAGAAATCAGAGTGATATTATTGAAGTGACAATTTCATTTGCTGCCTCACTTGAATTTTTTTCTGTCTTTTAGATGGTTATTGACACTGCAGGTACTAATAAGCCACAAATTGCCCAAGTTCCGTCAATAGTAAGCATACAAAACCCAGTGAAATTCAGGTAATTTTCTTTAATAGAGCAGATTTCATTCTTGAGGCTGGGGTTTACAGAAATAATTCACATTTAGACAATCATGAAATTTTGTCTTTTAGACTGTCAGATCGTCCAAAGCAGTTCACTTCCAGTCAACAGTTTGAGAGTGAAAAACCAGTAATGGGTAAAGTACCACTGTAATTTTTTTTATTAGGTTGGACCCCATAATTATAAACCAGAAAATTCTAGGGACCAAATTTTCATTCTGGTACTAAGAGCTTGCCATTTGTATTTCTTTTCCACCTTGATTATTTAGCTCAAAATTTGAGTACAGCAGACAGGCAGAGTCTTAATTTAAATAGAGAATGAACTACTCAATGGTGTGGGATTTAGTCTGCATTGACTATTGTGAATGTAAGGATCTGTCCAACATCTCTTTTAAATTCACAGTCAAATCTCAAATTACCTGGGTAAAATGAAACCCAGTCTTAGCATCTACTCAGAAGGCATGAGAAAATGCAAAGAAAAGGGATATAATAAACCCGGTAATTTAGGTATCTTGAAGAATCAGATTAAGATTATTAAAGATAAAAATTAACTGGAGAAAAACATGCAGAATGTCTACACAAAACAGGGTAGTTACACCTGTAGTTTTTGAAATCACGAGGAACTGAGCTTCAGTTTAAATGTTTCTTTTTCTAATTGTACTGCCAATGTACATGTAAAAGAATATAGTCCAGATTTTTTTACAAACAGAATACTAATTCCATGTCTTGAAATACTGGCACTTAACCCACAGCATCTGAGATGTAGCACAGTCTGAAGCTTAAAGCAGAAACTGATAGCAGAAAATCTGGTAATGTTCCTTCTCATTTCTCATCCTGGCTCTTGCCCAGTTCTTTAAACTACACTTCATCACTGTCACATGGATGTGCTTTTTATATTGTTCCCACCTGGTTTCTATTGACTGGTATTAGCACTCTCAGAGGGCAGTAGCTGGAGTAGACAAACACAGCACTCTCAGGGAACAATGGGAAGGTTTGAAGAACACAGCAAACCACAAGAAGCAGCCTGAGTAATGCTTTAACAATAGCGAGTAAGTGGCAGAACAAGAGGTAATTATTATGGGCACAGCCACAAAGTGGGCTGTTAAGAAAACTGCAGTCACAACACTTCCTTACCAACAGCAGTGCCAAGTTAGTAAACCTCTCTCAAGTATTCTTTCCCACAATGTATCTGTTTTATGTATCCGTCTAAAATGCTGTTATAATACAGGCAGTGCTGTCTTTTTTGTACAGCCAGCCAAGAGGCCAAACGTGCTGATAAAGAAGCAGATGAGCCCAAGGAATCTTCATATGTACCTCAAGTAAGCAAAGCATTTCTTATGTCATAAGTAGTTTATTTGGAACAATCAAAGTATTTTAGCATATTTGTTTCGGTTGGCAAGAGGCAAGTCTCAGAAATTGGTAAAGTGACTCATTATAAGGCACATGACAGTGAGGAGCCAATCAATGCCTTCTGATTGGTAATTGCTCTTGATCACCTCAGTGTTCTCAGGGGTTTTATGCTGCCTTAACAATAAGCTATTTAGGATGACTATCCTATGTACACCATACTCTGTTTATCAATTGGTGCATAATGGTTTCATTAATGTGAGCTGATGAAATATTTTGAGAAAAATCTGTGTTTGAAACTCATTTCTTGCACAGAACTATAATAAACAGGTTCAGTGCTGGCTCCACTGAGAACATATTTATAGGCAAAAGGACTAATGATATTCTGGGAAACTTTATGTGTTATAAACATCATTGTATTTTTCTTTCTAATAGGATGTGCACACAGGTTTTAAGCCAAATGAGGATAATCCTGACATAGCAGAAGAAAGTGCAGAACCTTTCTTAAGAGCACCTAAAACACCTGACTTGAAGGGGAAAAAACCACTGTTCTCAAAAACACCTCCATTTGACTTGTATGGTTTCAACTTTCAGTTTGAGTCTGAGCAAAAGGTCTTTTGTTTTGCTTTGTGGGTCTTTTTGTCTGTTTTGTTGGGGGTTTTTTTGTTGTTTTTTTGGTGAAAATGGCAGGGAGTTGGTAAGACCACCACCATGTTTTACTTCAAAGAATTGTATTATGTGTTCTGTGATGCAAAAAGCAATTATTGATAGAATCTGTGGGAATGTAAAAAAAAGTGAAAAAAGATAAAAAGGAAAAAATGGAAGGAAAAAAGTCCTCTGCATTAATTAAAAAACTATTAGTATAGTTTCTTCCTTCCTGTATTTACAGCATTCAAAATTTAGGTTGCGAAGAAGGAACATCAAAATCTCCTGCTTTCTTTTCTCTCATGAAGAACTTCTCCCAGAAGTCACCTGGCTTTAATTTATCTGATTCTTCTCTCTTTGGAGCACAAAATTCATCTGATGAGGTAAAAATGATTAATGGTGAACACTGAATTTCCACAAAGCAAAATATGCAAACAAAACAGCATTGACAGAGAAAGAGATTTTGTAGACTGGTTAACTTTGTAACAAACAATTTTTTTAATATCTTGGTCAATTTTCATTTGATGCCCTTTGAAAATGTTTAATTCCTTTCCTGGCAATCCCCTTATGATGACTCCTAACCAATTATGAATCTTTCTCATATGGATCACATGGATACAGTGACTCAATTCACCAAAAGGCTTCTGGTTCAATGTTACAGTGCAAAATTAAATTCCCTAGCAGAGTTCACAACTCATATGCTTCTTCTGTGTGGTTTTGTTTTGATCAAGCGAAGAACAGTGAGAAAGGAAGAAAGAATAATCTATTAAGGGTACTGAACAGCAAATACAGATTAGCTATACTCAAATGGAGAAGCTAGGTAGGTTACTGAATGGAACAGGGAATGAAATCCAGGTCTTCCTTTTTCTTTGCAGGTTCCCTAACTCCAATGCTCTAGAGTAGTTTTTCCTCTCCTGGGCTATTAGGTAGATAATTGGGGATCCAGGATAGATGAGTGCATAAGACAAGGCTTAGGTATCACTTGGCAGTGTAGATCCAAGGCCCATTATGCAAATAAGGGATTTGAGCCCAGGTAGCTCCTATTTCAGTGAGTGTGCTCACTCTTATGGTTACTGGCTGGAAGATGAAGGAGGGATGAAGCAAAACACCATTTTATCCTGGGTTTGGCAAGATACATGTGGCTGGTATCTCGTAGCATGAGCTGCATGTAGGAGAGAGCACTCTGGTGAATGATTTGTGAATTGTTTAGGAATGAGGTAGGTTTTAAGTCACCCGGTGCTGTCAGAACCAACATTATTTTGTGCCTGCTCAGCAGCAGAAACTAAGAATTTACCAGGCTGTAGCAGATCTGTGTTTCTTTGAAGTTAGATAGGAGTTTTGAAGGACTTCTGTCTCTATTTTAAATCTAGTCTAAGAAGATTATTTTAAAGAATGAAAAGTGGTTATCCTGCTAATCTTTCTGGCAATATCAGGCCCTACTCAGTAGGAAGTATTTGTGTTGTTGCTTAGGGTTTTCATAAAATGTCACAGAATTGAATGATTTTGAATCTTTCTGGTTTAGAAAACCAGCAGTAGTCAGGTCAGCTTTTGGACTGTTATCAGTCGGTTTTTCTCCTAGAAGAATGGAAGGAGGGTGTTTGCAGCTGCATGCAAATATCATAAATCCCATCTGATCAAACAGCTTACCTTGCAACTTTAGGGACTGATAAATACCTTTAAATACAGATTTTCTGAAGGCTGCTGGCATTCACTGAGACAGTGTCTTTCTCTCCAAAAACAAATGCATATTACATATCCGCATTGGAGTTTACTTTTTGCCTTTCTCATTTGTTAAATTAAAAATTTGTTTACATTTTAGATGGAGGAAAATTATCCTGTGGGAAACCTGAACCCTCTGCCCCCACACAGAGATATTGGTAAGTCTGAAACTCAGATATACTTGTGTATACCAGCTCTCTTCTGCTTGTGTTTATATGACTGCAAGCTCATGATCCAACCTAACAGAGCACCTTTGGTTTTCTGAAAGGATGTTCAGTTGTGATAATGCAGCTCAGTGGTTTATTGTGCTCATTTGTGTTTTAACTAGCTTAAATCTTTCTTTCCATGTTTGGCTCCAAATGTCTGATATATCATGGAAAATAAGAGGTATGAGAAAGAAATAGGAATAGTGGTAGCTGTATTTGAAGCAAAATGAGAGGACTTGCAAGGCAGGAAGAAAAGTCCAAGTATTTCAATGGCTGATCACATTGTTCTCTGAAGAACAATTCTGCAGATTCTGTTTACAAATACCTCTGTTGCAAAATGTATCATGCAGAAATGTTTTATCATTCTAAATCATTCAAGTACTTCACACTTCCTTCAATGTAGATTCTAACAGCAACCCCCTGGAAGTACCATCTCTGGTACAGAAATAAACACACTGCTGTAGGTTGATGGTCACTGGGATATTTGGCACAATATATTAATATGGAAACATATGCTGAATGCAGTATTCTCTGAGTAATATTTAATCTAAGAATAAATACAATATGTATTCCATACAGGAAGCTTCTTTGGGAAACCAGAAAGCGAGGATGCATTTGCCTTTCCCTTCCACTCAGATTCACCTTCTCATGCATTTGGAGATGGAAAAGATGGCTTTAGTTTTTCACTTGCATTTGGACAGGATCAGGGATCATCACCGTCTCCGTCTATGAAAGGTTTCCATTCTTCCTTACAAAATACAAAGCCATTTACATTCTTTTGAATACCTTTGACTTCCTTTTAAATTATTTTCCTACTTAGCCTTGACAAAGGTTTTCAGTTTCTTAAGTTAAAGTACAAGGCATTTCATCTTCTCCTTACATTCCTTGTAAGAATACGTTATTGCAAGTGCTGCAATGTGTGTTCATCAACCACACGTTTTGAGATGCAGCTTTTATTCTTCTTATTTATCTTTAAAATGTGTTTTTTCATAAAAAGTTATGATGTGTTCTTGCTAAATTGCCACTCACAAGCAGCAAAAATATTATTTTGCAGTAGTGTGTTAATTCAGTGTCTGTGTGAGAGCGTTTAAACATCTGAATGAGAACTTTCAGCTTCTGATATAAACTAAAGGACTTGTGTTAGTAAGAATGACTGTTGTAGTAGTAAAAGCTGAATTTGAATTAAAGATAGTGTTCTTGAGTATTCTGTGTATAACAGCTGATTTATAAAATTTTTGAAATAAACATTTTTGTTAATTTTATACAAAGTTTTGTAGGTATTTCTTAATATCTGAGTTGAAACAATGTTTCAATTAACACTTAACATTTCACGTTTTTTCTTGCTCCTCAAAATCAAGTCTCTTCCTCTTTATCTAATGTCTTTCAAAAATTGCAGAGGCAGTTCTCACAACCTAGCTGTGGTCAGAACAAGTATATCCCTCAGTTCTCCACAAATGCCTTTCCTTATGGAAAGAATGGCTGTTAAGACAAGATCAGGGTTACTCAGCAAGGAATGCTGACTGTTCTGAGCCACCAGAGCACTGTGCCCCAGGAATCCCTCAGAACCATCTTCCCTAGACCCACAACTTTCACATCTATGGCCTTTGAAGGAAGTACCAGATCACTTTGGAGTTATTTTTTTTCCTGCAACATGTGAAACATAGGTTACTAATTTTTTAAATTCCCTATGACTTTATTAGGGAATTGGATTTCCCAGTCACTTACTATGAAATAAACTCCCTGCCTGACTGCTGGCAAGCAAAATAAAGAGAGGACCACATCATTCAGCAGACTTCACAGAAGTCATTGCAAATGCACAAACAGGTCAGGACACAGACTGAGAGGAGCAAGTGGACAAAAAGCATCCTACCTGTAGAGTCTGCACAGTCTGCCAAAAAAATGCCAGCAAAGTCCACGGAGGACTTCCCTCTGGTGACCTGCAAAGCCCTTATTGACCAAAAGCTTGGTCATTTATGCCACTGTTTCTTTTCTGCCAAGCTCCTCAATGCCTCAGGACTAATTTTCTGCAGTCCAGCTTTACTTAAGTACTAGTGCCTAGAGATTTGTGACAGCTGGATTTTTAATTTTTTTTTTTAATTGAAGGTCAGTTGGGAAGTTTTGGTAAAATCCTGCTGAGGTCCAGCTACTAAGAAGTGAGACACAGCTTTTCTAATCTACTGCATACCAATACGAAAAACTTAAGGTAGAGGCAAGTTTGAGTCTCCATCTGTTATTCAGGACAGTGTTTTGTGGCACACTGCTGACAGATACTCTAAGATAATTTAGAAAGGCAGAAAATAGAATTCTGTTTGTTCAGTTATTCCATAACTGAAGCTGTTTCCTGATGAATTCTGTTATCCATGCCTCTGATGTTACAGTCGGGAAGTCAAGGCTGCAGGCTGAAGTGGGACAAACCACAGTCCTAGGTCTTGCTGGATGTTTACTGACACAAATTGGATAGGCTGATTAACAACAAAGCAGAGAAAGCTGCTTCAGAAGAGGCAACCACTCAGCATTTGGTATACTTTCCTGAGGTCTAAGAGCATGAACTGCTTATCAACCCACACTGAAATTTTTTTCATTGCTATCTGTCAAATTCCACCAAAAATGATACCTGTTTTTGCCTGTAAAATCAATAGCAGTTGTGTTGCTGGATTGCTGACACTGGTATGCATCTCACTGACCAATGTAATTTTGGTTTGCCCTTTACAGACACACCTGCTACACCCAATTCTAGCCTGAAAGCTGAGTGGAGAGAAATTCTCTTGGCAGTGTAGCAAGGGCTGCTTGAGAGCAAAAACCAGGTACTGCAGGTATTGCACAGTGACTGCAGCTGAACTGGAGCTCAGTAACCTCCAGAAGCAATGGCAGCTGGGAGCTGTAATCCCTTCAAAGCAGTGCAGCTGTCAGCAAAGTGGCAATATGGTGACACTGAGCACTTGTGCTGTGAATCCTTGGAGGTGGGCAGTGCCTTTTTGTTCTCTCCTTGGAGTGCACCAAGTAAAACAGCTCAGGCTCACAACCAAACCCAAAGGTATTAGCAGCAAAAAAACCCTCTTAAATAAGCAAGGCAGGAATTTCATTTTGAATCTTATAAGAGTATCCTAACCAGAAGCCAAAAGTTTATTTGGATCCCTGATATCTTTACTTAAGTTTTTAATGACATTTTTGGGAGGAAACCATTTCACTTGAAAAATTGCATGTAAAAGCTAATGTGTCACCCTCCATTAGGTTAAATAAATACTAAAAATGAATATTTTGTGTCACCAACCTTGTAGGAAATATGATGATATCTGAATAAAACAATTTCTGAATTTGTTGAATAAAATGTTTGAAGAAGTTTACTAATCAAATTTACACTCTTGCCTGCTCCTGTGATAAGGAAGACACTGTTGTCTTGATTTTCTTTCTCCCAGAGAAATAATAGCTATACGGAAATGTCATTTTTCTGATCAGAAATAACACAGAGAACATTTCTCCATATTTGCCTTGTTCTGTAAAGTAGTTTTCCAGTTAAAAAAAAAAAAGTTTTATTTTGTAAAGTAACCTAACATTGTGACTGGTGCACCACCTACTATTTTACTGATAATTTTACTGATGCATAAATTTAAAGCATATTTATGAATACTTGGGTTATTTGGATAACAAATAAGCAACTGCTGTATAAGTTTGACACAAAAAAATTAATTTAGAAACTATGAGATAAAGACTAATGTAATGACTTCCAGTGATTGTAGAATATAAGGGTTTTTTTCATATACTGCTGTTTTATGCCTTCAGACACCACTTTTGCTAGAAAATTAGACATTCAACAAACTATACCCACTCAAAAATCAAGTTTTGTGTTCAGAGCAATTTATGAATTTTCTGTAATTTCAGTCCAAGTCTATTTATCTAAAGTGCATATGCCCAGCATAACACTCTGCAGGACAAATTTTGTTGTGCTGTTATGGATAATACTTAAGGTAACAAAACCACAGTTATTTATATTTTATATCAGCAAACCTGTATGAATAGGGCATCTGAGAGTGTTAAAGTTGTCTCTTTACCATACTAAATTGTCAGTTTCAACATTGTGTGAATACTTGGAGGAAAACAAAAAAGTTTTGTGTTATGACGCTGCAGACTCATTGAATTGCTCACTGATTTTATGTCTAATAGAGCAAGAGCAACCAGAATTCTGGGTTGGAAAACCTGCAGTGATACAAGTGGTACAAAACTGGAGTTACAACCCACAGAGTAGGTCAGAAAACATTGTATGGAAGTAGTGGCTTTATTTCTAGCTACATCTTAAATTACAGCACTGACCCCCATGGAAATTCTGTACATATTTGCCTCCCCAGTCTGAGCCCAATGGAAAGAAAGAAAACTTTTTAATTTTTCATTTCAAGAACCGTGAACATAATTAAAACTTCGTGTTGGAAGTAATAAGGCATCCCTGCATGAGCTAATGCAGGCTTTGGAGGCAGGGGCAGGAGAATCACTGCATCCTAAGAAAACAACCTTACACTATAGCATTAATACGTTTAAGCATTTCAAGGAAATAAGCTTTAAGTGCTACATATTGTAACAGATTGGAATGTGTAGACTTACAGTATTAGACGGTTGTAATCCCCCCAGTGCAAGGCTGATTGCAGGGGTAGCAAGAGTTGGCTAATCCTTTTCGGCCAATGGCATAAAACAAGGATTAGTTTTTCATTTACTGCAACTGAGTGGGTCATTAGGATCCAAAGACACTAATGAGCCTGAACAGGCAATTGGATTCTGGTTTCAAAGTTGTGGACTAGTTTGAAAGGGGATTGATCGTGTCTTTTGATGATTTAAAACATGAGGTTTTGGTGACCGTTTGCCTGAGAAAAATGAATGAAGGATATAACCATGGAACACAAACCTGGAATGTTGACTTTTTTCCTCCTGAAACTTGAGTTGTTGCCAGATTCATTGCCTCAGAGGCTGAATGGCTCATTTAGAAATATCTCTGTTGCCTTGCTTTTATGTTCTGCTCTTGATGTCTCCAGAGTTGACACAAGTCACATGCAATCAAGTCTGTATTCCTGGTGGACAGGCACTGTCCTAATATTCTCTGACTCACACCCAGGTTGTTTGCAGCTCAGCAGTTCTGCTTCCAGACACATCACTTTTTGTTCTGATGCTAACATCTTGCTGAGAAATTGCCTCTTGGCACGTTGTTCCTTGAATCCTCTACCTTGCTTGATTTGATGTGAAGATGATGCTCTTTTTAGCACTTGCAACACATTACCTTTGGAAAGGTAAATCTTTCCTCATACCTTGTTACATCCCAGATTTTCTTCTTTTCAGGAATCACTTGAATTCAGCAATAATTTGTGCAAATCAAGCAATGTTGCCAAAAGCGTATGAAAGAAATATCAAAAGATGGACATTACCTTGTTAGTAGAATGTTTAGACACATGCAAAAAGAAAATACTTTCACTGTTATGACTCCATAGAAGAAATAATGGCAAAAGTTTTAATAACATGAACTCAATTTTCTGTGTCATGCCACAGTTCGCAAAGCATCCAAAAATTATTTCATACAGCACAGGACTTGCTCCATAATCCTTTGAGACTTGGGTTGGGGAAAATCAGGGAAAGAAGTAGAGGACTAAGTTTAAAAAAATTCTTGCTAGTGGGGAACCAGCTGCTCTGACTGGTGGGAAGTTTGGAAACTGACAGTCCATACTGAAACTGAGTTTGGAGCTTGCAGTTCTTATCCTGCTCCCTTCAGCCGGAGCAGGACTGCCTTGAGCTAAGCGTATCTCTTGCTGCTTTTTTGTTTTTCTTGCGGCACATGTGTGGCAAGTTGTAACTGTTTCCACAAAATTCATGATGCTGTGATTGGTGATGTTGTTTGCCACAGCTGCAAAGGGCTCCTGTCCAGAAGTTATGGGTAAAAAGTGGTAAAAAATGGTTCTTAATTACAAATTACAAATCCTCCTGGAAGCACCGTTTCCACTGTATTCCAGGGAGAAGCCAAGCCTCTGAAGCACTCTAGCCATTACCCAAGCTGTGCCACACAATTTCAAATTGTGCCACATGGGCTTAAAAAAAATGTCACTAGACACAATACATTCTTCAAGGTGATTTTTTCCCTTGGGAATGAACACTACCACTCATGTATCTCACTGCTACAAGCATTGAAGGAGTTATCATAGATAACCTAGATTTTTAAAAATTTTTCATCTTGACGTAATACTTGTAACTCATCATCAGAGACTAAAGAGCAGTAGAGTTCTTATAAAAAAAGATGTAAATCACAGATTACATGGAAATCACCGTGTGATTTCAGAGGTGCTTTCAAACCCAGGCTAACTGTCCAGCCAGAACCCTTAAAAAAAGCTGGTCCTTTGCAGTAGGTCATGACTTTGTGTAAACTTTCACTTTGTCTTGAATTGTGCTCTTCCAGGTTTCCAAAAAAGAGACTTTTTATTTTTTCTAGCCCAGGAGAAGCATTCTGATCACAAAACTAGGGTGATCACTGTTGGGTATATTTTTCTGTTTTATCACTTGTAGACAGAGTGATATCCAAATTACTGATTATGGTAACAAGTTTTTTAAGAATTGTTAAAAAAGACGATAATTAGGTAGGCAGAAGAGGTCAACTCTCCAGTTCTTTCTTTAAATAGTCCTGAGATATTCTAGTTGCTTATCAATAGGTTGCTTGGATTACTTGTCTTGTGTTGCACTGGAATTATAGGTAGTCCCTAGGTAAGTGTTGCTACATTGTCACAGCCATTGAGCATCTTACAATCCTCAGTAATATAACAATGAACAGAGTTGTTCTAAAGCAGAAAAATTTCTGTGTTGCCAAAATTTCCTTGGCATTACCTTGGGAGTGTCTGTGATCCACAGCAGAAGCAGAGGGGCAGAGGGTTGAGGCACAAGTCTTTTTTGGTGTGTAAATGTCACATTCCCAGTGGTGATGGGCTGGCAGCATCATAGCTGCCCTGCATGTTTGTCACAGCTAGCTTGCATATTGCAGTGTCAATATTTTATCAGAGAACACTTTACAACACAAAAAGGAAAAAAAAAACAAAAAGGATGCTCCAGTGGATACTGTATATGTTTCAGATTCCTCTGTTGAGTTTTATCTGAGCTGACACTACTGGAATAAAGTAGATTGTCAAAGGCTGGGCAGAGTGCTTTTATCATTTGCAAGTATTGGCATAAAGTAAAATAATGATTCGAATTTCTGTTTTCTGTCTTTTGTGGATTACTCTGTCAGTTATGGTGATGCTTTTGACAAGGGAGTGCTGCTGGGTTAGTGATTTCTTCCAGAGCTTCAGAAATAGTGAAGTTATCTGTTATCATCATCATATCAAGGCTGACAGTTGACGGTCAGTGCTTATATATTGTCTTTGTAAATTACAAAATGAAGGTAAGAGCAGCAAATGTATCTCTCCATTTTTATAAGGCTAATTCCATGGGATTATTTGCCATCTACTTATATACAGACTTGGTAAAATTTTTGATACTAGTTAAGTGGTGCAGAACAACTTCAGATAAGATTTTTTTTGAGTTTGATGGGTGGGGTTTTTTTTGTTTGTTTTGGGTTTTATTGTTTTGGTTTTTTAGGCAGGGAAGATAAAAGTTCTGTGCTGAACATACCTCTTGAAAGATTGCAATGCTATGGAAATATTTAGATCTCTACAAGTTCCTGAGTGTAAGTTGTGAGTAAAACAGGTGTGTGCTTCTATTATCTGTTTTGGTCACGTGTAAGAATACAGTGACCCTGTCACCATAGGAGCTTTGTAACCTAATGATCTACACAGGTAACATTTAACTATACATGAAATTTCCCTAGCTGAAGCACTGGGCCTTATGTAGGAAGTTCTGTTATTGAGAGTTTAATAGGAATAGAGTTTAATTAATGTACCAGGATACTACAAGGGCACGTAGTGATAGGACAAAGAGGAGTGGCCTTAAGCTGAAGGAGGGTAGGTTTAGATTAGATATTAGGAAGAAATTCTTTACCCAAAGGCTGGTGAAGCACTGGCACAGGTTGCCTGGAGCAGTTGTGGACTCATCATCCCTGGAGATGTTCCAGGCCAGGCTGGATGGGACTTGGAGCAATCTGGTCTAGTGGAAGGTCTCCCTGTTCACGGCAGGGGGTTGGAATTAGATGGTTTTTGAGACTCCCTCCAAGCCAAATATTTCCATGATTCTATGATTCTATATTGAAAAAAAATAGGGAGAGAGAACATAAAATTTTAAATATTGCAGTCAAAATCAGCTCTTCACTCACACGACAAAATGATAATTAAATATTATCTTGTATTGTGCTGTATTTGCAATGTAGACCTGTGGAGCTGTAAAATATAACCAGCATGACTGAGGTTTTGGCAAAATAAAAAATAGTCACTGCTGAATAATTTTGATAAATGTGGCTGAGATTTCAAGAACCGTGTAATAAATAAAAGAAAAATAATAAACAAAATAAAACTTAGTTTTATGTGATCAGCTGCTCCTAAATAAAAAAATCAGCTGACTTTTTAAATCACTGCAGGTGAGAACTGGGTACATTTTCTGTACATACTCCTAATTGGGAAAACATCGCTGTTGTTACAACCTGACAGCTTGTTTTGGGAGCAATCCTTCCCATTCCCCATCAGTGAAAGCAAGGATGTGTCTGAATTACTGTGCAGTTATAGCTGGGAGACCTATGTAGCAATTACCATTTATATTAGAGTTCCTACAGGGTACAGCTTCCTTTAGGGCCTCATTGTGTTACACACAATGAAATAGTCCAGGCCTTAAACATTTTACAGTTTAAAAAGACTGGCAGACAATGAAGGGCTGGATGATAAAATGCTGAATGCTTCCCAAAAGTTTTAAGCAACTTGCCTGAAAATTCAATGTGATCAGTGCCTCCCAGTACCAGTCACTCTGAGCTATGTAGAATCCATTAAAAAGAAAGTATCAACTTAATAAACAATTCCCACTAATTTCATAGCATTTGCAGAAGGGAAAAAGCCTTAAAATAAGTGCTAAGCCTTTGGAAAACGTGCTAGTTGGAAATAAAATGGAATTCCTCTTGCTGGCCAGATTTTGTTATATATATCTCAGGATATATATATGTTATATATGTTATATAATATCTCAGGAAGGCATTGTGCACCAAATTCAAACCAGGCTATTTCCACTAGATCAATGTTCCTGACGAGCTGTGCTCTAAGCAGAGTTGTCATCAGGAACTTAAGCTGGGAGAAATTTATGAAATCTGAAAAACAGCAGCTTTCAGAGTGCTGAACGTCCTTTCAAGTGCTTGTCAGTCTGGGAAGATGATGAAAGAACAAATCTGATGAGGGGAAGAGAAGCAAACGGCAAGAAGGAAAAAGTCATGGGGGAAAACAAGAGAGACTGACAATTAGTGCCTGAGACATAACACATTTACTCCTGCTTACCCCCAGATTGTAGCAAGACTATAGGCAGGATGGATCAATATCTGCATGTTTCAGTGCTTTCAGAGGTGGATTCAAGCAGAGGCAGGTCCATCTGTGGCACAGGTACACATCCCCAGCCCTTGGCATGTTTCCTTATATCAGGGATGCAGCAATAGCTCCTGTGCAATGTCAGCATGAAGGACTCCAGGAAGCAGCAAGATGCCAGGTCAGTGCCCTGGCAAACCAGCCTTGTTTTTCCTATAGTAAATACTGTCTCTGTTGGGGTTATTTTAATTGTCATTACTCCAGTCAGCACTGCAGCTTCTGGCAGCTGCTGGGGGAGGTGGAAAGGAGGCTGCCCATATGGCGAGTGCATCGTACTGAAGGTGCCTCAGCGTTTGGGAAGATCCCTGCAAATGTCAGTGGTGGGTCACTTAAGGACTGATTTTGTTTCAGCAAAGTCAATGGGGATTTTGGCGTTTATTAGTAGGAGCAGAAACAAAACCTTAATCCCTGGTAATTCTGTTTGTATTACATTATACGCAGTGTCACAGATGTGCACAGGACACTGTGAAAAACACGGAGTCATATGCTGCTGTCACCTGCTCTCCCAAAACAATGGGACTGAAGCCAGAGTGGAACCTGCAGGAAGGCAGGCTTGGGCTGCTCTTTTAGGCCACCAATTTAATTTTTTTCCCATCCTCTGGGAGAGAAAATAAATTTTGGGGAAGTAGATGTGTGCCACTGAACTTACTGACGCCACCTTCAGTCTCACTGCTGGGGAGACTGCTCTCAAGATGCTGAGAGCATCACTTGGCCAGATACAGCCTTGGCTCCTGCATGTGTTGTAAGATCTGGAGCAGAATGACAGACACGAAGTGAAGGCAGGGGCATTGAGACAGAGGTTCAGGCAGGGGAGAACAAGCAGGAAAACAGAAAATAAGCAAGAAAGCAGGATATGAGAAAAAGAACAGGATCATGAAGCGTGAAGAAGGAACACTGGGTGGGAAAATAGATCCCCAAATGGGTCCTGTTAATTCCAGCTGAGTCACTGTTCTTTGACCCAAATGCTTTATCTCCTCAGTGTCTCCTCCCTGCTGTGCTCTGGCTCCAGCAAGCACTGGGCACCACTCTGAGGATGTGGCCAAATCCTGCTAGGCAGGGACCTCTGCTTCCCTACTGATTTACAGCTTATTGTGAGGACCTCAATGGCTGATTACATCAACTTAGATGGGCAGTGATCTGAGGAGACGCTGAAGTAAAGACACAGCGAGTAAAACCATTGCTGAGACGGACAGTACCAAAGAAATGTGGAAATCCTGGTGCAGAAATGCCCGAGGGTCTGTGTGCTCCCACTTATGTAACTTCCCCGTTGTGCAAAGCGCCAGCCCTGGCACTCAGCGCTGCCACGCTGGCCTGGCCGGACCAAGGCATAAAGTATCTTTTCATTCGGTGCTTGCTTACAACGTACCCCGTTGTTCTGCAGTGCTGACCTGAACACGCCAAGGCGGCCGCTCTTTGTTTGTGAAGTGGGCTGCACTTAATCCAGGCGCTGCTCCAGCCCCGCAGGCTCCGCAAAAATGGATGGCTGCAGCCGAGCTGCTTGCATGCTGCTAGAACAGGGCTTGTGGCTGGCCAGCTTCTTGGAGATGCTCTTGGGGATGCAAGGACACTTAGAGCATCACAAATGGAGGATGCTCCTCTCACTGGGGTGGGATTCTTGTAGTGGATGGAGCCAAATCCCTGAAATCAGAGCTCACTTCCTTCACTTCCTTCTGCATCTCCTTGGGACAGCCAGACGTACCTGCTGAGCTCAACAAATGATTTTGTTGAGAGAGTTGTCCACAAGTGGCAATATTTGTCCATATGATAAATTTGTTTCGTATGAAGAGTTTGTTTAGCAAGAAGTCAAGTATTGACTGAGTCTGGTTGCACTCCTGATACTCCAGACCCAGGGAAAGCAGAGCAAGAACAAAATAAATGTTGCTTTTTAGCTTTGTTCCTCTTGCTGGTACTTACAGCCTGGTGTAAGCACCACTCAGAGGCTCCTGTGTCTGGCAGATCTGGTTGTTTGTGTCTTTATGGTCACAAGAACTTTGTTTTCATGAATTGAATATGTGCAAGCAGAGACAGCACGTGTTCAGACACATGGACAGCAACACAACCCCTGTTCCACACCCACTTCAGCTGTCAGCCTCCTTTTTCCCAAAGCACACACAGGTACAGAAAGGTGTGGAATCTGTGCAGAGTCCAAATAAACTGCTGAGGAATTTAAACTGCTGACAGAACCCCAGAATGGCTTGGGTTGGAAGATGCCTTAAAGAGGACCTAAAGATGATTGTAACATCTCTGCCAAGGGCAGGGACACCTTTCACTAGACCAGGTTGTTGAAAGCTCCATCCAGTTTGGCCTGGAACACTTCAAGGAGTGGTGCATTGATATGCTGGTGCCCTAGTGCCATTAAATAAACTTCTGACTAGAACAGCTAGAAACACCATGTCACCATTTCTGGGGCCAGTCTTATTTTATTTAGGTCAATGATGAATCTGTAAATATATTTATGTAACCACAAGAGAGCTGGGCCTGTCTCTGGACAGTTTCCCAGCACCTCTGTTTTCAAAGAGTGTAAAAATGAACATGTTAATAAAGGCTTTGTCACCAGCATTGTTATTTTTATGTGCCACAAGGTCTACATGTTTTTTGAATACTTCCAGGGATGGTGATTCTACTACTTCCCTGGGTAGCTTGTTCCAATACTTTTGTTAGACTGAACAAGTGGGGGAAAAAGCTAAGTTGCCTCATTTGATGTAATTTCAGTTGTGATGGTGCATATTTTGGTTGTTTGAGCTGTAAATTGAACAGAGTACAATTAATCTTTTCCTGGAAGCAAGCTGAGTGTCTCTTACATAAAGGCTTATCCTCTGAGCATGAAGTAATGATTCTGATAAAGCTGAATTATGATCTTAATGATGCACAAACACGACTCACCCCAGGATTCTGAGTGAAAACAGACCCATATGCCACTGAAATATCATATTCTTAGGACTTTTTTTTTTTTTAATAAATGCTGTGAAACTGTGCTGAGCTTTTAGCTCCAGGCATCTCAGGTGAAAACCTGGTGCAGGAAATTCTAAGCTTTGGTTGAGAAAATATTTTGGGGGTATTTTTTAAATTTTTTTTTAAATTCACCAGAAGCACCTGGACTTTTCTGTCCAGGTTTTCTAAAGCTGTTGTCAGGAAAAGCCAACACTCTTGCCTTGGATGTTTAATCTAAGCTGTGTGTTCATGCTGGAGCTCTTACCTTTCTGAGCTCTTGGAGCTGCTGTGGGCATGAGTTTGGTCACATCAGCCTTTTGTTACAGCACCAGACTGACAGAAAGAGGTTCCCCTCTCCCAGCAAATAAACTCTGATCAATAGAACACATTAAAGATAATAATGCACTGTTAGACCATACTCCTGTGCCTTTATCCCCTTTATTTCATCAGGGAAGGTATTTTGCTAACGCTGGGGATGTATTTGAGCCACTCACCTTCCCATGCTGTAATGGACAGACTGGATCACCCAGCACTCAAACCTCAGCTGGGGAAGTGAAAAAAACCCCCAATTCCCAGCATTTTCACCAATCAAGATACAAACTTTATTGACTATTTCCTCCTATATCTCTACAATCATCCCTTCTGCCAGAACATCTCTGAATGAAACTTTTCTTAGCCCTGCAGATGCTGTTTCCAAGACCAGCTCACCTCATGCATGTGGCAAAACAAAACCAGATTCTGCTCTACTTTCATTGTGTTTTGCATGTGTGCCTGTGACATCATTTAAATAAGCTTATCCTGCTCAGAAAGAAAAAAACATTCCTACCACAGTTTAGGTAAACCAAGCAATTATTCTGTTACTAAGTGTAATTAATGCCTAATGATTTGCTTTGATTAATAGGACAATCAGCATCTGCTCCTAGAAATAGGGATTAGTAACCCAAGCCATCTCTAGTATTAGAAGGTAGGGGGTCCTTTTGTACTAAACCCTATTTTTCCACTTTTATCTCAAAGCAGAAAAGCCCTGTGCTGTATTCTAAAAGCAGAATAAAGGTGAGGTAGTATATTTTTGAAAGAATATAGAGAAAGCTTTATAACATCCTCATGAATTTGTGGTTTTCAGTGAAATCAGTGCGTCTCCATCCTTTAAGGAAGAAATTACTCTGATAATTTTTACAAGCAAAGTTACAGCCAAAACATTTCAGATTTTGCATCTTCTAGGCTGGAATAGGAAGTTGAACTAAGAAACAACCTATGTTTGATATTTCTATGTGGCTGATTACTGCTGAATATTCCCAGTATAGGAAGTAATAAAATGGTATTTTTTAGATATGATAACAATTTTTCCAAATCCCCTGATCAGTTTATATTTTTTTTTTCCTGTGTGACTGAAGAATCACAACACACAATGCAGCTGCAAGGCTAATCATTCTTTAGCATCTTCTATTGATCCTGGAGATAGAGCTGGAGTGGGGTTAGATCCAAACACTAATCCAATCATATAACAGACATCCCCATATGGTTAACCCCCAGCTTTGCCTTAAGCCAATCAATAATCACTTTGACAAAGAAAAATAAACTTGGATTTTTAAAATTTTTTTTTTTTTTTTGTGGAAAGGTTGGGCTCTGAATGCTGCATCAACCAAAGTGTTATGGACTTCTCAGTCCCTTCAGTTTCACTCTGAAGCAAAGCTTGCAATGACTGGTAGAAAAGCAAGGAAATGGTCTTATTACTGGGATTAGCACAGAGCCAAAGGCAGAATTAACTTGAGCCACACATCTTGCTTCTAAAAGCCTTTAAAGGAGAATAAACACCTTGTAAATGAGTTGGGCTTTCATTTTAATATAAAAATGTCCTTGAAGGAGCAATGTCAGTCAGAGTTGTTGAACATGAGCAATGTGTAAGGCTCACCTGGAGGCTTTTCCTCACAACTTGGATTTGGACAGCACAAGAATCCAAATCCAAGAATGGAGAAAGAGTCTGTAGTAGGCACCTGGTAAGCACTTGGTTTATTCCATTTGTTGATATTTTCACAGGAATGTTCATCTGCTGTGACATGTGCAGTGCTGAATGCAGTGAAGAGACACCATAAATGCCAACTTTTCACGTGGCTCTACTCCAGCTCCTCTCTGAGCTGTCTGAGGGTTGACGCCTGTGTTTGGTCTCAGGCCACACACATCAGAGCTGCAAATACAGCTCCTCTGTGTCCAGAAACTGAATTTCCAATCCTCTTGCACAGGAATTCATGCTGCTGCTGCAAAAGGACTCTGGCAGGTCAGGACTGGTGGTGAAGGATGATGACTGAAGATCAAGCATTCCCTGAGGACTCAGTTTCATCCAGTGAATAAGTCTCTGATACCAAAACTTCAGTATTCAGAATGAGCTGCCTTTGACCAGATGGGAGCTGAAGGAAAATGATGACACATGGGTGTTTATAGGTACTTTCCCCCAGCAGGTTTTAAATTAGAGAATCTAAACACCAGCAGGGACCAAGTACTCAAGATATCAGAAAGTTCTTCGTTAGGCAGAATACTGCAAAGCAGGAACCCAGCAAAAATAACCTGTCTGAAAAATGATCAAAATCCAACTTCTGGGCAAAGTCTTTCTCAACATGTATTCTCCATCTGGAGGATAAGGACTGTTTAAGGATATGTTCTCCAATGGGTCTCTTAATTCCTCATTGCACTGTGGTGCATCTTTTTACCTTTGCTTATAATTGGAGCTGCTTTGGGTTTGTTCCTGACAGCAGTTTGAAGTGAGGTTTTTGTTCAGGAATGTCACAGGAAGTATATTAGTGGAGAGATGCCAAAGGTAGTACAAGCCAAAAAGTCCCACATTACGATAGAGAGATATTCTCCTGGGTATTCCAGTGCAATCTTTGAAATGTAAAAGCAGAGACAAAACATCCCTGGTGTTTCTTTCCTCCCTTGAATTCCATCTCTCACCACCCTATTCTCTTTGCAGGTTGGTGAGTGGCTGCTGCTAAATATATGCATAATAGTGAAAACCACTACATAATGAAAAATATATGTATGATAGTGAAAACCACTTCACAATGGAAAAGAGTCCTGCCAGGCTTCCAGGTCAAGGGAAGGAAGATCTCTTTCTTTCCTAGTTAGCTTATCCTCCCATTTGTCTCCTTTTTCTTTATGAAAGAGCTGATGGGGAAGGTCTCCAGCTGATAGAGCTATTCAGGAAAAGACCTGACATTTTGAATGAAAATTCAGGCTGCCTCCAAACATTGTGTTCCTGGTGCTATTAAACACTAATAAAAGATAATGAAATTTACATGTACTCTGAAAACAGAAGGCATACAGGTATTTGATTTCAGAAAATCCAGATAATTGACTTAGAAATTAAATCTGTGACAGATGGGTGCAAAATAGATGATTTAGGTAGAACATGAAAAAAAGTAATGCTTAAACCTTTGGGAAGAAAAGACAAGAGCCAACAGTAGGCAGAAGCACAGATGTTTGCGCTCTTATTCTGTAGAGAAATGCATGGAAACGCAGTGAGAAAGGCATGGGAAGAGATCCTCACTTCACCAAAGTGCACACCTGGCATCACAAACAGTTTGGTGACAGATTCAGGCTTAGGGGGACTCCCAGCACAGCACACTTGCCAGTCCCCACAGGCCATTGTTATGTGTCCCTGCCTGCCCCTCTGACACTGATACCATTTTAACACCTCCAGTGTGTTAAATTTGCACCTTCGGCGTGTTTCAAACCTTTATTGTGTGAGAATATTTTACCCTGCTCTGTGGGTAGAAGCTAAAAGTTGTGGCCCTAAACCAATGTCTGCCTGATTTATACACAAATTCTTTCTTGGCCCCAAATCTGTCATCAGTTTAACCCTGACTGTGATACATCATGCACTGCGTGAGAGGTTTCTGGAGGTCAGCAGAGGCAACAACTCAACTCACACAAAAATCCACCCACGTGTGGATGTTTCAGAAGAAGCTGGAGAAAAGCAACCCCAAACACCAACACTGGCAAAAATTGTGGAAAAAAAGTAATCACAGAGTCTTGTAAATGATCTTTTGGACCTGCAGATTAAGTGGTTTTGTCTTACTTGCTGGTTTCACTACTTCCTTCAGACCTCCCATTGTCCTGACATGGACTCTGCTGCCATGAAAATTGTCAAAGACCAAGATCTGTCCTACTCCCCTGACCCTGTGGATGGATCATCTGAGTAATGTCTCTTTCCAGGTGACTCCTCTGTCCCTGGTCCTCAGAGCTGCTCTTTGTGAGATGATTCCTGAGCTGAGAACTGATCCTGTGGCATGGCCAGGTAGGAATTCCTGGTGTGTGCTCCAGATTCCCAGGCAGCTGTGTCAGCATGTGGCTTTGCTCCTGCTGTCAGTCCCACATATGTGATCACAGAGGAGAATGCAAGAGCACAAAACCAAGCAGGTGAAGAAGGTTTTTGTGAGCCCAGTTTGTCACCCTTTGATGTGTCAGTAATGAGATGGCCATGGCATTGTAACCAGGAGCTGGAAACTGCTGGAACACCACAAGGACTGGGAGAGAAGCACTCAGGTGAAGATCCAGTCTGCAAAAGCCACACAATTTCACATATTTTGCCACAGCCAGAACTGGTACAATGCATCTCCAGGCAGAGTCATTCCTCAGTGATGATCACAACCAGGGGTAGTGCACCTTGGAGACTTTTCCTGGCCTCCTACCTAACAGCATCCCTGTGACAGGAGCTCTGCAGCAGGATGAACAGTATTAGTTAAAAGGCAATTTTTGTCATTCACATGAGATCTCCAGACTGGCGCTGAGACAGGCAGGTCCCAAAGCAGTGGTAGTTTGTGTGGGAGCAGAGTGGATCCCGCAGGCTTGTCCTAGGTTACAATAGAGATGTATTTAGTATTCTATTACCACCAGCTGTGGGGCATTAGCTGTTATCTCCTGCTATAACTCACCCCTGATAACAGACAATAAGCCATCAAGAACCAACTGCATGACTCATGGAATTATCTCATCCTATTGTGAGATGCTCCACCCAGGAGGGAGGAGCCAAGCATTCCCACCTGGAAGGTCCACTGGACCTTCAGCTGGAGACCAGACCTTCCACAGGATCACTGCTTCAACTGAACTACTTCACTTGGACTGCTACCACCACCCTAACACGGTGTCAAGTTGTATCTGAGTCTGTCAGTGATTTTCCTTGTATTATTGCACTTATTTTTAATTTTTCTATTAAATTTATAATCCTGAATTGCTATCTCCCACTGGTTTGTTTTCAAACTAACACAAGGCTGCTGCTCCACAGTGAGAATCTGTCGGATTTCTCCTGCCGAGATCCCCCCGTGGAAGCTTTGCTGACTCTCCTCACCCCAGGGCTGTGCTCTGCTCTCAGGGATGTACTCACAGCTCCAACACCCATGCAGGTGAACCCATCTGCCTGTGGCCTGGCAGGACATCCCAAGGTGGCAGAGCACTGCAGGAAGGTTCATGCCCTTCAGAGGCTGGGTGGGAAGTGTCATTGAGCTTAAGAAAACATCAGCATCACCACAACCACCCCCTGTGCTTCAGAAGAGAAATGACTCCATCAGCTCCTGCCCCTTCCCTGCCTCCCAGCTGCAGGTTTAAAAAACCTCCAGCAAGACACTTCTCTTCAACCTTCCAGGGGCAAATCTCCTCTGCAGCTTTCATTGCACCTCTCAGGTTCATCTTCACAAGCACAGAATTCAATGTATAATCAACACCCACTCAGCACAAAGATCATTCTTGACACCAGAGGAGAAGTTAATGTATGAAGGAATAAAAGAATTTGTAATTGAGATCTCCCCAGAGCAGGGAGGAGTGGAGGAATCTGCCACTGCACATCATGCATCTCACTAACAGATCCATATTCATTCTGCTTAAATGTATTCTGGTAGTTCTTATGTATTCCTTGTAGTTCCTAACAATTATATCTGATCTCTTTGTTAGGGACAGAAAATGTAGGCTTAATAGGATGTCAACAGACAAGGAGTATAAAGTAATTGCCCATTACGCTATAAATGTGTTATAATCATTTGCCAGAGGGAGAAAAAGTCTAATTGAATGAAAACTCTTGATGGTTTCATTATGCTTCTATTAAAAGGCAGTCAGCCCTCCTGATCCAAATAAAAGGCTTGACTCTTCTTTCATTTACATCTCTAAAAAACTGGGGGCAACCACAATGTTACTGATGGATTTGCAACACAGAGCTGCAGTAAGAGAGCTCAGAGTGAGTCCTGAGCATTTCTGAGCCAGGAGGAAATGAAAACATTTACCATGCATGTGGCAGAGGAAGAAAAATTCAATACAAATGACAGCAAAGCTGGATAAAATGCCAGAGCTGTTCCCAGCAATGGCAGGAATCAGAAGTCTGCGTGTGCAGAGAAAGCAAAGGAAAGGGCTAAATTCTGCCTTTCAAATTGCACTACTAAAAATCCAGGCTAATTATTCGCTTATTAGTTATTAAATAAGACTTACTGCTCTCCATCCTCCCTGACACCCAGTCAGAACAGAGCTGTTGAAATCTTCTTCTGTCTTTGCCAAGATCAGCCCAGCCTTTTACAACCACTCACTAACTCCCCCTTTCTCTGCTGCATCTCTTTCACAGTCCTTGTCCTTGCTCTGTGCCCTGCATAATTCCAGCTCTCCCCCACTTTGCCTGCTCCCCCCTGCATTTTCCATGCCCTGAGTACCAACTCCTCTGCACTTTCCCCTCCTGCCACTCCTCACAGCCCTCCCCAGGTGCTTCACAAAGTCATCCCCTTGCTGACTTCCAACAGTTTTTGAAGACCCTTTTCTTCCATGACCTTAAATAAACACAACCCTTGGAACCTTCATCCACTTACCACATGACAACAGGGACTGCTGCTCCTCCTCTACATCAGCCTGTCCAAACCTGGATCTTCAGTGCTGGTGTGTTATCTCCTGCTTCCCCAGCCCATCCACCTCAGTGCCTGCTGGGGAGTGGTTTTTGAGCTCTGTGGGATGGGAATGGGGAATTGCAAAGGAGTCCCACCTGCACTGTGAGGAGCAACACGAGGATTTGGGTGTCTCTGAACCCAGCTGTGGCTCCTGCAGCAGGATGTGGTGGGTGAGAGGTGAGCAGGCTAGATCATGTAGCAATCAGGTATTCATGATTTAGGGTTTGGAAAGAAATTCTTCCCTGTGAGGGTGTGAGGCTCTGGCACAGGTTGCCCAGAGAAGTTGTGGATGCTCCACCCCTGGGAATGTTCAAAGCCAGACTGAATGAGGCTCTGAGCAATGTGGTCTGGTGGAAGATATCCCTGCCCATGGAAAGGGGGTGGAATTAGAGGATGTTTGAAGTCTCTTCGAACCCATACCACTCTGATTCCATGATTCTCTGGTTTTGGGCCAGTCTGGGATAGTTCCTGGTCCCATGTCCTCAATGGGAAGTCCTTCATGTCTCCTCAGCTGCCCACAGACCTGCATGGGACAGGATTTATGCCTGGGGAATCCTGGACACAGGAGAATTTCAGGTTGTGGTTCTTAAATTTGGACAGAACAGACACTCCTAAACTGAGCTGTCTCAGCAAAACCCCTTTCAGCTTGTTTTGATTGACAAATGTCTTTTTCCAGCAAGAGCAAGCACTGATATATCCTCCCTTTTAAAGGCTGACTTTTCTTAATTGCCCTTGGTGGGTCTCTGAAGCATCACACAGGACTCCCTGAGGATCTGCAGGCCACCCCTGGGAAAATGTTTACCACTCACTCCTTGCCTTCTGACCAAGCAAATTATTGAAGCTACCTGAGCAGAGGTGTTGGCTGAGCTGAGCATGTGCTCTGGAGGTAGCAGGGAGCAGAGATCTCCTCTGCACAGGGACTTGAAAGTGGTTTGAAAGCCAGAGAGCTGCTCCTCATGCTCCTTTGCACACATGCAAGATGTTGTGTAAGTTATAAGACAACAAAAAACCCCACTGGCCATTATATAGGTTGCACAGATGATGCTCTAACTAGGATCTTCACCCAAAATAGAGAGAAAGTAAATATCTACATACTTAGCAGCACATCTCTCTGGCCCCCAGCCCTCAGGATCCCCTGGCTTTCTGTCTGAGTTCCTGCCTACCCAGACAGTTTGTTGCACACCAAGTCTTTTGCAGACAGGAAATGTAGCAAAGTTTGCTTTCCCACATCCCCACTCCCAGTCTGGCTCTCTTTTAGAAGATCTGGTGTGAATTTTTATAATTACCAGCATCAGCTTATGTTCAGGGCACAATAAACACCTCAGTTGTTTATGTAAAGAAAGACTCAGCAGCGAAGCTGCTGTTTAGGCATGGCTGACCCTTCATGATAATTTTTTTAAGGAAAATATCCCTCCTTTTCATTCGATTTGTTTTTGAGGGAACCACAGTGTGCTTGGCCCAACCAACTGGCTGTTTTCAATCACGTCTGATGGTTTCTGTACAGTTCTCCTGAGAAGGAGCAGAAGAGAGAGGCAGGTTGGTCCCTGGCTGAAGGAAGGACAGGCAGGATACAGCTGTTCCCCCTGTCCAGATGTGAGCATTTGGCCAAGCAGCATCTGGGCTGAGCAGAGGTGAGGCTTCCCTCTGGAGAGGGGGAGGCAGCCATTTGGGGGGCAGAAATTTGGGGGACAAAGAGATCATACCCACTTCAGCTGAGGCATCAGCACTTCATGTTTAGTATTGCTTCATTGTCCTGTGCTGCATTTTTATCTGCATTTAATTGGCTTGTGCATTTGCATGAACAAATCATTGCATAATTCTCAGATTGTGAGCCACAGAATAATTGGGGTTGGAAAAGCCCTTTAAGATCACAGAGTCCAACTATTACCCCAGAACTGCCAAGCCACTGCAAAGCCATGTCCCCAAGTGCCACATTCACACATCTTTTAATCCCTCCAGCGATGGTTGCTCTATCACTCCCCTGGCAGCCTGTTCCAGTGTTTGACACCCCCTCCAGTGAAGAAATTTTCCCTAATATCCAAACTAAACCTGTTCTGGCACAACTTGAGGCTGTTTCCCCTTGTCCTGTCCCTTGTTACTTCCAAGAAATGTCCTTTCTGGGAGCTGTAGAGAGCAATAGAGTGGATATTCCAGTTGCAGATCCTTGGACACAGCAGTGGGATTGTTATCCTTGTCTCTGCTGTGTTATTTAAATATAGATACTCTCTGTTCAGGAAAAGCCAGCAGAAGAAATGTGGCTAAAATGCTGCACTGTGAGCAGCCCTGTGTGCTGCTTTATTTTTACACTATTTGGAGTAAAAATTAAATAGAAGGAGATGGCAAACAAAAGCTGGCTCAAAAGATAAACAAGGATCACTAAACCCATGTTGTTTAAAGATTAAATATCAATGTTGCTTTTAACATCACAAAATCAAGTCCATTCTAAAATACCAGAACTATTTTATCACTTTTGGCTTGTATGTAAAACTCAGTAGTTTTAACATTTTCCTTTGGTTTAATACAGCCAAACAAAGGATATAAAGGTATTAGCAGAAATTAGAAGTAATTCTTCTGAAATCTTTAGACTAAATTTTCAGCTTGGACTTGGAGAAACAGGATTTATACATTTTTCTTTAGAAAAGAAGGGTTTTAGCGAGAATTTAACCATTATCTTTCCTGGCCTTGTAAATCCCCTTCTAACACAATTCTGTTCTGACTTCAAAAGTATCCTGTATTTTAAATATGTTTCACCTGATGCCTTGGAATTGCAGTTCTGAGAGGAAAAAACTACAACTTCATATTTTATTTTACAACTTTAGTTATCAAAGTATAGATTTAGGAGAATAATTTTAGGCACCCAGCCTTCACGTTTTGACCAATGGGATTACATTGGTAGAAACAACAGCAAAGCCCAAAATCTGGGGAAAATAACAAAGCAGAAAGATCTTCTGAGGGAAGGACAATCCAGCTCCTACCAAAGCTGCCAAGGATTACTGTAAAGCAATAATTAATGACCATTGCTGCTGGGTCTCTAACTGATGCAGGGGGAATATTGATATAATCCTATTAGTGTGTTGCTCTCATCAATGTACTTATGTCAATTAGCTGAGCATTTTAGCAGAAAGGTGAATTTATGATTTTTTCTTTCTCTCCATCCAACATAGATTTCCATTGCAAAAATCAATTTTGAACAACCACCAAAGATCAAGGTCCATTAATGAATCTTATCTGACACTAATGTTGTCTAATTACATTAAAATGTCACAACTAATTTAATGGCAGCAGAGCTCCCTGCTCTGTAAACAAACACAAGTTTGGTTACATTTCTAAAGAATTTAATGTTTGATCAGGAAAGTAATGAATGGAAATTACAGTTTTGATAATTTTCTGCATTCCTGTCATTTTTGAGTGTTTTGAAATAAAGGTCAGGAAAAACCTGGGCTCAACAGAACATTCCAGGCTCTGAGGAGACCTTAGAGCTCCTTCCATTACCTAAAAGAGCTCCAAGAGAGCTGGAGATGGACTTTCAACAAGGGTGTGGAGTGACAGGACAAGGGGAAATGGCTTTAAACTGACAAATGGCAGGTTTAGATTAAATATTGGGAATTTTTTTCCCTGTGAGGGTGCTGAAGCCCTGGCACGGGTTGCCCAGAGAAGCTGTGGCTGCTCCATCCCTGGGAGTGTCCAAACCCCCTCTGGATGGGTCTTTGAACCACCTGGTTGCCCAAAAAGAGGGACCAGAGACTGCAGGGAAGACACAGTGAGGGTTTTCATCACCCCCACACACCTGAGCTTTGAAAATGAGTTAAAATAAGACACTGAACCAACAACTCTTCACACGACTGAGAACTGGGGCAAGGAGGGGAGATCTTAACCTAATTCCCACTGCATTTTTTCCTCCAACAAAGCAAAACAGCAGACTCTTTCACAGTTGCCAGAGCTGGAGCCTCAGTGAGAGATTATGAGGGATGCAGCCAGTGACTAAGTTAGGATACAAAAGCATTTCTGATTGGTTTCCCACAAGATGAAATTCTGTTATAAAACCTGCTGCTCATTTTCCATTGAAAGAGTAATTTGGGAAACTGTCTCTCTTTGTGCTCTAACTAGGCAGCAGATGGCTCCAGATATGTTTTACTTGGTCCTATTGATTTCACTGCAGGACTTAATTTTATTTCCCAGCAGAGCAGATTAAAATATGTGAAATGCTTCATAGGCTCCTGAAATGACAGAAACCTGCCCCGAAAAAGCTACAGCATCAATCCATCACCAAGAGCACCTCTTTTCTTTTTGTCAGCTCAGAGACATCCCCTTCCTCCCCACAGTCTCCAGTAGCATTTTTTGGGTCCAGGGAATGGTGTTGGCAAATCCAGTGCAAAACACAGACAACAAATAGTCAAAGGAGAAACAAGAGACCCTGAGGAAAAGAGGTGCAATGTGGTGGGGTTTTTTTAAAGCTTATCCCCAACGGGTGCCTAATAAATAATTAATTGCTGCTATTTCCAAGCTCAGATCCATTTTCACACAAATGCACTTTTAACTCCAGTGTTAAAAAGAAAAGGGGGATGCTTTTTTGTTGATTCTTCTTCAGTGCAGCCTTGAAGCAATAAACCAAATTGACTGCTAAATTTAGACAAGAATACAGTCTGGCCGAGTCATCTCAGAGTCTATAAATTTATTAATAAGTGAGATCAAGACGAGTCAGGAGACAATCCCTGAGATGCAGAGCTGCTTCTCCTTTTACTGGGTCAAGGATAGTTTGGGATACGAAACACATATCATACTTTCCAATTTACATGTCTAAGTCTGGGTTTATTCCCTTAACAGTGAAAAAATCTGCATGGAAGAAGAGCAACTGGTTGGGCAGCCCTGAGCAGGACTTCCCCTGCTTGTTCCAGACCTGTGACTCCACACTTCTCCCTCTGCCCTTAGGATTCCTGCCTTTTCCAGCAGAAAGTGGGTATAAGTAGTATTTCTATATTTTTATCATTGTATTTTATCTTTTATAAGTAGTATTTCCTTGGCAAAGGAGTCCCTGGGAGTTAATTTGTATCCCACACTGGCACCTGCATTTTTGTGATGGCTGATGCTCAGTCACATTCCTCACAGAATTCCTAACTTTTTGTCTCAAAGAGGGTATGGAGGTGTCTCACACATTTTTCCAAGTTAGGAAACAAACCCACAGCAAGAGCAAGTGATCAGAGCTGCACAAAGGAGGGTGCAGCCAAGTAGAAGATCCATTGTGGGGAAAGGTGGGAAAAGAAAGGTGGGATATGAATAGGGAATTCATTCCCCTTGCTGGAGAAAGAAACTGAATCTCATCTTCCTGGGGAGGAGAATGGCAGGCAGGTGTCACCTTGGAATAGTTAATACCATAATCTGTCCTCCTGCTCTTCTTGATGTCCCTGTGCTTCACAGGCAAGGCAGGACAGGAACCTTCCTGAAGAAGCCTGGAAGTTTCTCCAGGCACTGGACATGAGATCTGGCCTTGAGAGAGCTGTGTCCCATTTCTCTCATGATCTTCCTGCCCATAGGAAGCACTTCTGCAATGGCAAGACAGGCACAGCCAGCAGGGTCAGAGATTTTATCACAGCTTTATGTGTAATTTGTTCTGTGCTTAGAGCAGGAGCCTGAGGTTGGGGTGGTGCCATCAGCTTGACTCTGTCACTAAGAGAATGTCATTTAATCACCAGGTTTTCAATATTAATCTGTGATTGCAAACATTTAAACTTGGAAACCACCACAGTTATGGGTGAAAGTCACTCCACTCACATCACCAGGCTACAACCTTGAAGTCCAACCTCATTGATCCATAGAATCGTAGAATGCTTTGGTTGGAAGGAGCCTTAAAGATCACCCAGTTCCAACAGGAGGGTTAGAAAGAGCTGATCCAGATGGATCACCTGGGATGAGGGCTGGATCTAGGTGATCCCTGCTATATTGTCCCTGTAACTTTCCACTATCCCAGGTTGCTCCAAGCCCCATCCAACCTGGCCTTGAACACTTCCAGGGATGGGGAAAACAGCTTCTCTGGGCACCCTGTGCCAGGGCCTCACCACCCTCACAGTCAGGAATTTCTTCCTAATATCCAATCTAACCCTGCCCTCTGTCAGTTTAAAGCCATTTCCCTTGTCCTGTCACTCCACGCCCTTGTAAAAATGTCTTCCTCACGGACATTGATCAGGTAGTTCTCATTAATCCACCCTGTCCTGGTGACCAAGGCTGCCCTCAGGGGACTCTTTCCAGAGAAGCTGATAGAGACAAATACAATTTACAGTTCCTGCTTCAGTAAAACCTCTTGCACTGGTGAGGAAAGGGTTCCTGCTCAGAAGCAGCTCCTTAGCTGTCTTTGGGATTTTTTTTCCCCTTTCCTTTAAATTGCTTAACTCAAGCACTCCACTGAGCAAAGAGAGGACAGTTCCCCCAGAAGCATCAACTGCCACCTATTTTCACCAGCAGCACTTCTCCCATCTGCTTGGCTATTCTTCTGAAATTGCTGTCTAATTTTCAGCATAAAGAGTGTCTAAGGTACACACTTCCCATGATCACAGCTTTATTACAAACCTGCGAGAGGAAAAAAAGGGCTTTTGTTGGTTTAATTCCTTGGAACTTCTGAATTCAGCTTCCCCAAAACACATGCACAGAAAATGAAGAAAAGGGGTTTTAAAGAGTGTCAGGAATAAGCAGTGGAACACATTTTCTAGTCATTTTTTAAAATAAAAAACCCAAGCAAATAATCACAGATCTGCAATTACAACATCCATCAAATACCCTGTATTTTGAATTAGCTGTTGGAATGAAACATTAAAATTAAAATAAATGTATTTATAGAGTGACTGATGAGGGTAAACTGGGGACGTAGTTCTCAAACACAGATCCATCCTCAGAACAATGTGGACCTTCACAAATACAGCTAATGGCTGAGCAGCAGGTGAAAAATAAGAGCAAAAAAAAAAAGCAAAAATAAGAGCAAAAATAAGCAGTAAACACTTGCTGTTCGGTTGACTTCTGCCACTACAAATCCAGGCCAGATGCAGCCCTGGGTTTACAGCCATTGAAGAAAGAGCCTCGTATAAAGAAAATCTATTTTGCAAAACACACAAGCGAAAGAGCTTGGAAGGTCACCAAACCTAAACAGTTAAAAGCAATCACGTTTCAATTAAGATGAATTGAAACAAACAGGCTTTAGAGAGGACGGTAAACACAGCAATGTTCCAGTGAGCATTAAGATGAACAAAGAGCATACATCTCCTGAAATGCCTTTTAAGAGCCATCTCATCCCAGCCCAGCCACGAGACGTTGCGCCTCCCAAACCGCCCAACTTCTCCCCGCCAAGCGAAGCACAAAAATTAAATAGTTTTTATCCTCCCCGTTCGAGATGAAACAACGTCGAGAGAACCACGTGAAGCAAAAGGGAGAGAAATGGCTGCACGGTATTAAGAGAGTTAATTATAGATGCAGATTAAAAGGCAAGACTGAGTGGTGGAAGAAAAGGGAAGAGTAACCTCCGGCACAGAGATAGTGACATGCAGCAGTTGTCAGTCACCTAGCAACAAGTTTCCTATCCCTGCTGTGCTCTTTAATTCAGCAAATCTGCTCAGGATGTTGGGCTGTTCTCCTGACAAAACGCATTATGTAGTAGACTAAAGGATACAAAAATCCACTGTACACAACACTCTGCTCCCTATTGACCACTGATCCTTTCTCTCAACCCACAAAAGAGCCTTGCATAATGCTCTGAAAAGAGAAAAGTCTCAACAGAGAAAACATTTGCTTGTAATTGAGATTGACTACATAACGAAAATGATGTTCTTTTTTAAATTCAGCTTGTTGAGGCCATGCTTTTTGTCTCCTGGCTCTCAAAACCCATCCCTGCTGGGAAAAGGGGCAAACATTGTACAAACTCAAACCTGTGGGTTTTTTCCCTTCTTTTCACTGGGAGCACACACGCGCACGCATGCACGCACACGCATTTTGTGGCTAAATGGGCAAGACGGGCTCCTGAAGACTTAAACAAGTCAGAAAAAAAAAGAGAAGACAAATAAGAAAATTGTGGAGTGTTTCTGTGTTGAAGGGAAGCTGCCTTGCTTCTGAATGGAAGCTGAGATGCGGAGGGCAGAATGTATTTTATAATTGTTTTGGCTAACTAAGGAGCACCACTGGCTGAGAAAATGAGTTGTTTTATTCCCAAATCCATGCAGTAAGTTATAACCAAATTCAAGTATCACAGAATCACAGAATGGTCTGCTTGGAAGGAACCTTAAAGATTGTCTCTTTCCAATCCCCCTGCCAAGGGCAGGGATATCACACAGAAGACTGGGTTGCTCCAACCCCCATCCAAGCTGGCCTGGAGCTATCCCAGGGATGGGGCATCCCCAGCTTCCGAGGGCAACATGTGCCAGTGCCTCACCACCCTCACAGGGAAGAATTTCTTCCCAAAATCTCATCTAAACCCACTCTGACTCCCAGAGTGCATCCCCAGACACACACATCCCTATCTCTGCACCAAGTCAGGACCACGCTCTGAGACAATCATTCTCTAAATTCGAAGAGTAAGCAAGGGAGTGAGTTTAAAAGACCTGAATTTTGATACAAAATTAACTCTGCAGTGGTCCATATCAGAAATTTAGGTGGGTGCTCCTCATAGAGAGGCTGCTCCACCAGGAGAGCTGAGGGAGCAGGACCAGCAGTGTCTTGCTAAGACTTATTTTTAGGTCTCATCTTGAGTCCAGAAGGAAGCGCAAGGAGAGAAGGTAATGGCAGAGAAGCTACAGCCCCATCCAGCTCACACAGAATCCCACAGGAAACTCAGCAGAAGAAAACAATCCCCTGAAAGATGGGTCTGAGTCCCACTGGCACACTCAGCTCTTTGGTGTGGAATTGGGTCATTTGTCCAGTTTGTAGAGCATCTCAACTCAGCCAAGGAGCAACATCCTGGGAGCTCCACAGGTACAGGTAGTGGCAATAAATCATGTCAAGCTTTTCTGCTGGCATCATCCAGATGAGTCTGCAACTGTGCAACTCCAGATGAACCAGTGGTAAAGAATTATTTTTAAATTATCTGAAGTTCTTCCACCTTCCACTAGACCAGGTCACTCCGAGCCCCATCCAACCTGACCTTGACCACTTCCAGAGATGGGGAATCCACAGCTTCTCTGGGCAACCTGTGCCAGGGTTGTACCATCCTCATTGGAAAAGCTTCTTCCTTATATTCAATCCCAGCTGACCCTTTTTAGTTTAAAAGCACCACTGCTAAAATGTTTATCCCCATCTTGTGCCCCACAGTATTAAAAAAAGAGATGTGCCTGTGCACAAGGAAATGCAGCAGAGCAATTTCTCCTCCAAAAAGCTATACAAAAGACTGAAAAAACACCTCAGTGCCACGACTGAGAGGAAATGGAAAGGTGATTGTATGATTTATAACATGAAGATCACAGAACAGCATCCCTTGGAGACTGTGGCAGGCCAGGGTGAGGCTGGTGGGTGAAAAACTTCATCCCAGCAAAACAAACCCACTTGGATTTTGCTCCAGCTCAGCTGCTTCCACCCTGTGCTCTCCTACAGAGCTGGAAAGCTAGGGGAAAAAATTGCCAATGGACATTCCTTGGTTTAAAACTTACACCCAGATTTTGGGGCTCTTTGTGTTTGCCATGGCAGTGCCAGTGGCAACTGATGTAGGTTTTCCTTGGGGATCATCTCACAGAATAATGATAACAGAGGAAAAAAGCTTTGCTAATAAGAGCTGGATAATGCTGAGTTTATTCTCTGAAACATGTTTAACAATTTCTCTTCCATGTTAATGCTTTTCCCAGTCTTTTGAATTGTTTTTTGTGCTTAATAACGAGTTGTGTGCTTTGTTTCCTCTTTTTTTTTTTGAATAATAAGAGCTATGGCTCTGAAGATCAGGAGGATTAATGTAAGCCATAATATAACACAGAATATAACACAGTCTGCTCAAATTAAATGATTGGGAAAGGCTGACATGAATGTGTTGTTCAGCCACAACCAGGAAAAAACAGACTTTTATTTTCAAAGTTCTCTCTCTTAAAATGATTTGTTCATTTGAAAACCATCAAATCGTTTTCAATTTTTCTCCCATTTTTAAACAAAACAAAAAATTATTTTCAATCAGCAAATATGAATTATTCAATAATTGATTTCAGCTGATAAATATGAACTCAAAGGAGAGCTTTAGAAGCTGAGAATGATCAGAAGGTAATGTGCAGCAGTAGGAAAAGGGGTTGTGTGAAAGCCCTAAAGAGATGCTAAAAATAAAAACCTGAAATAATAGAAGGCTTAGAGGAACACACAAAAAAAGATGTGAATAATTGTGGTGGAAATACATCTTGTTTTCTCCATAAACAATGTAGTGTTGGTTACTGTGGAATTTAAAAATTACTCTCTGTCATTCAGAGTGTGCTTCAGACAGATTTTATAGAGGTGGCAAAGAAAATTCCCTGTGAGGGAGTTGGATCAATTATAGAATATGCGAGAGTCCAAACTACAGAAAAAAAGAAAAAAAAAAAGAAAAAAGAAAATAAGAAAAAAGGGATTAAAAAAAAAAAAAAAAAAAGCTGAGCAATAACTCCTAGTAAAAAATAATTAAAAGAACACACAAAAAAGTATTTCCACCCAGTTTCTGGGGCTTTGTAAGTACAGTCTGCAGGGATATTTGTAAAAATCCACCTCCAATAACAACCAGTGTAAATCCTGCCCTGGCTTAGCCCTGGGCAGCCCAAGCTCATGAGCTGCAAAGGGCTCCCTAAAAGCAGAATTTCTGCTAAGCAGGATATTAATTTTCAGGTATAGTTTTTAGAGAAGTTTTCTCTCAGAAAAGCTAAAATTAAAGTGGACATTGGGGTCAACCCAGAATAGTTGGATCACGTCCTACCAAAAATAGGAATCGCGAGGGATTCTCCTGCTGATATTTTAAACTTTTGTTCATGCAAGTTTTAATCAATTAAAATGCATTATCTACCCTCTTAACTTTCTCAGAGAGGATTATCTGACATTTACTATTCACCAGTTTTGCTGAAAAGGTTAATAGTTCACGGGCTGAAGTTAGGGGTAAACAGAATTGATCATTCCTAATGCCTTGGCTGGAACGGAGGGGCTTTGTGTTGACAGGCTGGGAGATGTAATGAGCCTCTAGTACATTCTTAAGGCTTGTTTCATTTGCCCTGTGAATGGGGGAAAGTAAAATTATAGTCTATAGGTGTTTTCCATGGTTCTTTCATAAGCAGGCCTCCTGACACCAATTAAAGAGATTATGTCATCAACTGAAAAGAAAGCTATAACCTTGTATGTTAATGCTGTGATTACTTAAGACAGGGTCACTGGACCCCATAGAACAGGGAATGACCTTGGTGAAATTAACTTCGGAGCTCAATTCCTAATTAACTGTTTTCAATGAAAGAATGTGTGATTTCAGGCTATTGGTTAAAATATTCACTTTTTTCTGTACAAGGGCTTTGCTACCAGAAGTTAGTCTCCAGCAGCATTTAAAAAAAAAAAAAAAAAAAAAAAAAAAAAAAAAAAGAATGGGAATAAGATTAGGAGATTGCAAACAGCATGTTCAGAGCTTTATGAATGCAGATATTGTCCTCTGGATATTTTGCCTGAAAAACCTTATTCTTTTGAGGCTTCTTTGCCCACAGTGCAAAAATTACAATCCTCAGGAGGAAATGACACATTTGAACACACATCCAGGGCAGAAGAAATTGGGGGAAAAAAAGTACTGAAAACAGAACGCTACTAAAAAGTAGCTATGTGTAAAACATAAGCCTCTATTTGTTAAGTATTGTAAATTTACCTTTTTTTTTTAATGGAATGGCAGCATATATAAAAAATTTGGCCAGGGAAGCTGTATTTTGTAGCACTGGAGGAACGTGAAAATAAGGCAGGGAAGTGTTTTTTAAGCAGCTGTCTCTCAGGTAAGGGTAGTAGTGATGTTCCAGAAGAATGGCAGATTGCCAGGGCACTCCTTGACTTTGAGCTCTCTTGGAGATGCTCACTCAGAGATGCAGTCTCAGTCCTAGTGAAGACATTGGAAGGGGTTGTGCAGCCTCCCTTGAAGCATTTTTTTGGTACTGAACCTACCTTGGATCTCTGACCATCTCTGCTAAAGTCACACTTGGACCTGCTTCATTTTCCAGGGAAGAAATACACACCTGAAAACATTTCAGCACTAATAGCCAGTGGATCTGGTGGTAAAATAAATCAGTTTTACTTGTCAGCCTTTTCCTACTCTCTTAAATAACTTTTTTTAGGTGTGGTCCAAGTCATATTCAGACCGGGGATGTTGCTAATCCAACACTCCAGCAAACAGCAAATTCCCTTTCAAAATGCTTGCAAAGTTAATGGCAATTTGCTTCATGTGCAGAAAAACTTCAGAGCTGAGCTACCCCTGTGAACAGGTTCCACTTCCATAAGTTTGGGTTTCACAGAATCGTTGGATAGTTTGGGTTGGAAGGGAACTTTAAAGGTCCAACCCTGATCCTCAGCTGTGGTTTACAGGGATAAATGTTATGTCTGAGCAAGGCAGAGGTTTCTGCCTCTGAAGGCTGTGAGCAAGGTAAGCACGGTGGCTCTTCATGCTGTCACACTGTCCAGGCTGTCACACTGTCCAGAGTGTCACACTGTCACCAACCCAGGACACACTGTGGGGCTCTGGATCTGCTTCTGCTACAGAACTGGGAGCTGGATTTCACTCCCCCTGGCTACTGTGATGAGATGGAAATGGCAGGAGGTCAAGAAGGGCAAGCAGGAACCTCTCCCATCTGCCCACATCTTATTCTAAAGAAGAAGTGATCAGACAAAATATCCCAGAGAAGCCTGGAGTACCTGGATCAGAGACAGCAGAGGAACCTCTGTGCCATGGGCAAGGCCCCAAAGGGAGCCTGTAGCAAAGCCAAGGATGAGCAGCTTCCTGAAACTCCATCCCTGCTCACAATCCACAGCTGTGGCAGCCACAGAGCATCGCTGGTTGACTGCTGGGCCAGCTGCTCCTCTCCTCACGTGGAGCGACAATCCGCCTGGGCTGGGGCACAGACAGTCACTGTTTGTGGGAACACTGAAATATCAGAGTGCAGAAAAGCCTTTTCCCACGGTTCCCAGTGTGCTCCAGTGGGGATCCAGCTCCAGGGGACAGCTAAAGGGACTGGCACTGGGAATTAAACTGGTGGGATCACTGATTCCTGCCTGCAGATACAGCCTGTGGATGGGAAGGCATCAATTTAAAATAAAGGTCTGTGAACCTGTGACCTTATATTGCAGGCACAAAACACTCAATTCCCTTCAAATCCAACCAAATGTGGGCAGCTGCTTTCTCTAAGAACCAAGAAAACAAAACCTTGTATGACTTCCTGGCTTTACTTTCATTCCAGGGCTAAAACATCCCTCTTAGGGCACGGATGTAATCAAACAAACCCCAGAATTGAATATCACTGCCCTCCCAGAGCACACTTTGGATAACCACCTTTCACAGCCCAGCCCCTGGCAAATAAATGGCAAAGAAGCAATTGGTAAATTTGCTGAAAGGTGCAATTAAAAGCAATAGGGACATTTTGCCTGCTGAAGGCAGAGTATTCTTTACAGCTTGTTTGTGGGGGAAGGAAAAGAAAAGGAAAGGAAAAGATTTGTCCCCTCCCTGTAGACCACCCATGGAACTTTTTTGTCCCCTAATTCTGACACCAGAAAAAAAGAGAGATACTTGCTGCTCACAGCTCCCATGCACACTCCTCCCCATACAGTAAGGCTTTGGGAAGTTAATTGCATTAATGTGTTCCCTGAGTAAAAACAGGTGTTGTAACACCTGCATTTTCTAAAGCTGAAGTTCACTAAGAATCTGCATTTTCAGAGAGTTGGAGCAAGTGGTTTATACAGAGGTGATATTTAAGGAGCTGGGATTGCCCTAAATTGGGAAGGTTCATAGCTCGTGCTACGAAATCCTGCAAATGATTGATGACCAGAGCTAAGCCTGGACAATGCTGAGCTGTCTGCAGGAATTCAGCGTGGGAGTGATTTTCAGGGAGTGGCACTGGAGCCCCTGTGTGATTCCCCTTTGGCCCATGCTTTAGCCCCTGCCTGGACCTGACAAGGATGTTCAGCACTTTACAGGGTGCAGCTCCTCAGATAAAGCCCTTGAGCCCTCGGGACCAAAGCCAGCAGGCTCTGTGCCACCACCTCCATTGAAGAGCCAGGCCAGAGTGGATGGGATGAGGCAGCTTTTAGGGAATAAATATTATCGTTGTAAAGAACATGACAGCAACAACACCACGGCTGGAAAGCCTCCTGGCAGGGAGGATTTTCTAGGAACAGGGAGCAGCTTACAGGCTGCAAGGGCTGAAGTGGGAGATCTGCTTGCTCACACGAGTAAGGGCTACTAGCAGTAGGAAGGATTGCAAGATTAAGCTCTTAAGGAATGAAGTGCTAATGGGTCTGACGGTGAAGTGGCTGTGCAGTTGCTTCCCCAGCTGAGGAGATGGCCTGTGACATAACACGCTCAGCCATGCAAGCTTCATGTGTACATGTCCATGTCATAATACCAGCAACCTGCTAAGTGCACACAATCCCCCCCCACCAGAGACACGGGGGTTACCTCCTTGTAAAAAGCATGTTAAAATCCCGAGAATATCCACTGCCTTGTGCCAACACTCATCTGTACATTGAGTCATGTCAGGAGGATGTAGCTGGGGTGAGATGCCCTTCCCTCAGCCCTCCCTGCCACTCTTCTGTGCTTTTCTGTGCACTGAAGGGTCAGAGATGCAGGAAAGAGTTTGGGAAGCTCTGTTAAATGCAGGAAGAGGATTCCTGCAGAGCATCCACCTCCCAGGGTCAAGTTCTGGTGCTGAGGGTGTGCAGAATGAGACCATAAAGAGGCGAATTACTGAACAGAGCTGAGTGATAATTAAGACAACTCAGAGAGCTCATTCAAATACAAGTGGATATGGGACTTTCCTCACGGTTGAGAATATACAGAAAGTATTTAAAATCTGTGTTGACTCAAGTGCAACTGTGAGCATGAGTCCAGCTTTGTGTCCTTTTTAGTACCACAGCCCTGTTTCATGCAGTGCTTCAAATTAATAATTAATACCTAATTCTATTCTGTATTGCATTTTAATTGTTATTTTTATTGTTAACACTTATTGTTATCATTACCTCTCACATCCAGCCTGATCACACTCTCATGGTCTGCAAATAAAGTGCTGTATGATATAATTCCAGTTCACTACAGGTTTTAGCCCAACAAAATCTTTTGCAGGTAATTGTCAGCTGCCAGCAATCACAGAGGGAAATATTTTTTTTCCCCTCACTGGGTGCACTGAGCTGCCTGTCTGGAATGCAGTACTTCCATGGGATGTCTCTTGTCCTGGACACACAGGCTAGAAACCCATCACAAGGGAAATAGTTTAAATTCTGGTATCAATTTAAACATTTAGTTCAAATGCTTTATAGAACAGAAAAGCAGTGGAAAGCTCTAAATATCTCCTCCAGAAAGCAGATTTACCTTGTAATGACTGTGGAATAAAATTTTCCGAGGGGAAATGGGAGATGAACAGCAGAAATGACTGACATCCATTTCCTTCCTTCTGTTGTGGGCTATTTTCAGAGGTGCCTGACAATGTCTTTCCTTGCTTCCTCTGAAGTCCACTCTAGTAAATATAGAATCACAGAACTGCATAATTGTTTTGCTTGGTAAAGACCTCTGAGATCATTGAACCCAAATATTAACCCAGCATTGCCAAGGCCACCACTAACCCATGTCCCCAGTTGTCACATCCACACAGCTTTTAAATCCCTCCAGGGATGGTGATTCCACCACTGCCCTGGGCAGCCTGTGCCAGTGCTTGACAAACCCTTCCATGAGAAAATTATTCCTAATATCCAAAGTAAAACTACCTTGGCACAACTTGAGGCTGTTTTCTCTTGTCCTGTTGTTTGCTCCCAGGGAGCAGAGCCTGAGCCCACCTGGCTGCACCCTCCTGTCGGGGAGTGGCACAGTGAGAAGGTCCCCCCTTGAGCCTCCTTTTCTCCAGGCTGAGCTTCCCCACATCCCTCAGCTTCTCCTGGTGCTCCAGGCCCTTCCCCAGCTCCCTTCCCTTCTCTGGACACACTCCAGCCCCCAATGTCCTTCTTGTACAGAGGGGCCCAAGAGTGACCCCAGGATTCACTGAGGTGCAGCCCCAGCAGTGCCCAGCCCGGGGGACAATCACTGTCCCATCCTGCTGCCACACCATTCCCGTCCCAGGCTGGGTGCCACTGGCCTCTTGCCCACCCGGGCACACCTGGGCATACCCGGGCACACCTGGCACATCTGGGCACACTTGGGCACACCTGGGCACACCTGGCACACCTGGGCACACCCGGGCACACCTGGCACATCTGGGCACACTTGGGCACACCTGGGCACACCTGGCACACCTGGGCACACCTGGGCACACTTGGGCACACCTGGGCACACCTGGGCACACCCGGGCACACTTGGGCACAGCTGGGCACACCTGGCACACTTGGGCACACCTGGCACAGCCGGGCACACCTGGGCTCAGGCTCAGCCGCTGCTGCCCAGCACCCCCGCTTTGACAGAGGGATTCTGTGTCTCGCTGAGCTGGATCCTGGTCCCAGGGAGTCCCAGAGTCCCCTCTGTCCTGCCCTCTGCCAGGGCTGCCGGCAGCAGTGTCCCAGCGCGGGAAGGACACGGAGCTGACTCACTGCCGGAGCTGGAGCAGCGAACTTCTCCTGACCTCTGCGGTGCTGGAGCACAAAACCTGAGCCTTCCACACACCGCACGCCTTCATGCAGTCCTACAGAGGCTTTCACTCCGCGATTGCTCCAGGCGCTGCTGCTCCCATCCCTGGGCAGCGCTGAGCCAGGCAGGGTCACAGCATCTCCTCCGTGCTGCTCTTTGTTCCCAGCGCTGCCCCGGCTCCGCTCAGCCTCGCCGTGCTCTTTTCACCAGCCGGGAGGGTTTTTTCCCTGACAAAAGGAGCTGGAGCCCTCTTGTGTTGAGTCCTGCAGCTTGCAAGGATCCCTTCGGAAATCCCTCCGGATGAAGCCACCCCAGCTTCACCGGGATGCTGCAGGCGAGCTGCTATTAATAGGAGCCCATCTGTGCTGCTTGTCTTTGCTATTGTAGCAAAACTGCACGTAATTATGGAAGGAAATGGGTTTCATCTTCAAAACTCAAGTATTTAATTATAAAAGGATAAATAAAAATATCATTCTTTAAACCCATCATACTCTAATCTCAGCTACTGAAAAATGTGGCTTTTTCAAAGACTCAGAGAATCACGGAATGGTTTGGGTTGGAAGAAACCTTAAAGCCCATCTCATTGCAATCCCCTGCCATGGCCAGGGACACCTTCCACTATCCCGGGCTGCTCCAAGCCCTGTCCAACCTGGCCTTGGACACTGCCAGGGATGGGCCAGCCACAGCTTCTGTGGGTAACCTGTGCCAAGGCCCACCACACTAACAGGGAGGAATTTCTTCCTAAAATACAATCTACCCCTGCCTTCTGTCAGTTTGAAGCCATTCCCCCTTGTCCTGTCACCCCACCCCTTGTCCCAAGTCCCTCTCCAGCTCTCTTGGAGCTGCTTTAGGCCCTGGAAGAGGCTCTAAAGTCTCCCTGGAGCCTTCTCTTCTCCAGGCTGGACACCCCCAGCTCTCTCAGCAGAAGTGCTCCAGCTCTCTGTGCATCTTCATGGCCTCCTCTGGATTTGCTCCAACAGGTCCACTTTTTTAATCTCTGGTGTTTAATTAATAGGATACATAATGTGCCAACTAGATAGGAGGCATTTGTTAGAAAGGTGACTATAGTATTTGCAATTTCACTTGAATTTCAAAGCTGCATAGAAAAAATTAATCTGCTCACACCTGCTACAGAGGTGTGAAAAATGCCTGATTTCCACTGATTTCCAGGGTGAGTTTGTCTAAACATTGATCTTCCAGTTTGTGGCTATAGTAGAACAGCAAACACGCTTTGGAAGAGGCAGCATCTTAATGGCTGAGAATTTCTGAGATTATTTGAAACTGATGTAAATTCAGTGTTAGTTTTCATTATTTTTATGCATAAATAGTGTGTTTCTGCCTCATTTGGTAACATCAGCTGATATTGAAACCACTTCAAATACAAGCATCAGGATTTTAGTTTGAGGAACTCTTACTTAAGCAACCACAATCACATCATTTGTTCAAAGCTGGGGAAAACCTGGGAAGATATTTGCTTTAGCTTTGTATGTTTGGAGAAATTTATGCTTGTTGCAATACCTTTCTGACAAAAGATTCTCTGCAGCAGTTGGAGCTTTCTGAGCTGAGAAGACAGCACAGGGATATGGCTTTTTATTACCACCCCTCCCAAAATTCAGACCTTTTCAGATGCTTCCAGTTGTTTTCTCATGAAAAAAAAAAATGATAAAAATGCCTCCAAACATTAATCACTGAAACAAAATCTGTCAACATTTGGTTGGCAACATAGATAAATTCAGTACAGGTGAAGGTCATGTTTGATCTTGCTCCATTTTACCTCCTGGTTCTCACCCCATGTCAAAGCTCTCGATTATAATCTGCCACAAAAATGTCTTTGGCAAGTGATGCATTTCCTCTGCTTGTGGCTAAACAAAGCACCTGCACGCAAAATGACCTTTTGTGGTTCAGGACTGCTGTGGCAACAGCTGGAAGAGAAAACTGGAAGGTATTTTGGCTTTTATGGTTGGGGTTTCAGAGCCATCAATGCCCAAACCACAGTGAGCAGTGGCTGAGTCCCACCCTGGCACAGCTGAAATGGAAATAATTGATGCTGATGGTACCTTTCAGTGAGAGAGAGTTCTTAAAACCTCCTGCCAACAGCAGCTGAGTGTCTGAACCAAAGCAAGGAGGGAAGGCTCTGACAGAAGACATTATGGTAATGTACTCTAATGGGACTTGCTGATTTGAATAAAGTAGCATGTTAAACACTCCACAGTCTCTTTGCTGTGTGCCATGACCCTATTTACAACTCTACATTTAAGATATTTGCACTCAATACAATTTGAGACAAGCCAGCACGCCCACATTACAGTATTTTTCCATTTATTTAATTCTTGAAAATTTTAAAAGGGTACATAGAAACTTTGTCCCTTGGTGGAAACTGGACAGCTCAGAACAAGCTTTGCAGCAGTATTCCCATCGTTTACCTCTTGGATGCATCTTTTGAAGTGAAATGCTTGTCCCATGCCCAAGGTCAGCACAAAGTCACCTGTCCCTTATAGACAGCACCACTGATCTCAGGAAACAGCTGACACTCGGGCTTGTGGTGGTTAGAGCAATAAACATGCTTTATTAGCCATTCATAATGAAAAAAGGGGCAAATATTAATAACTGTACACACCAATAGCTGCAGAGCACCATAAGCTGTGTTACACACAGGCCCTGGTGAGCACTTGTGCTCCAGCTGAGTCAGAGCAGCCTGAGATGGATGTGAGGATAATGCACACATTAAATGATCACACTGCTGCTGCCCTGACCTCTGCAGCCCTTTGTTCCTCAAACAGTTTGCAGTCCAGCCTCTCCTTTCACATCCATTCTTCCTGCTGCTGCTGCACAACCCCAGACCCCAAATGCCTCCCTTCATCACCTCCACCTTCTTAAATCGGGGTTGATTTCATGGCCTGTGGGTCAGGTGCTCCCTGTGCTGGGTGCTGGGGATGTCTGTCCTGTGGGAAGCTGATGGAGCTCCTCCTGCTCAGCCCCTGCACTGCTGGTCTTGGACCAGAGAAGAATTAGGGCTTGATCCTCTTCTCATCCCCTCCATCCACTGATATTGCAGCCTGCATTTATAAAAAGTCAGTGTTTCTTTAAGCTACAAATATCATTTGTAGTTTTAATTAAATCTTGTGTTTAACTTGAAATGGAAGCCTTTGTTTTCTTCGAAGTCCCTTGATGCAGTTTCCCTAAAAATTAAAGAAGCTTAAAATGAAAATTCTCATAGAAATCAAAATGTTTAATGTTGCTAATGGCAAAATGGCTTCTGTGAACAGCTTAATTGCATCAGTATGATTCACAACTTTCTGAAATAGTTGAACCAGTGATTATTTCATTATCTATTAGATATTCATCTTGGCCAAGACAGCTAAATGTTTCTCCCTCTCTTACCAGGGGACCCTGCTGAGCTCTGGTGCTCAGAGCTGTGTGTCACACAATGACAGAATAGTTTGGGTTGGAAAGAACCTTAAAGATCATCTCATTCCAGCCCCTGTGCTGGGCAGGGACACCTTCCACCAGGCTGCTCACAGAAGCTGTGGCTGTCCCATCCCTGGGAGTGTACAAGGCCAGGCTGGATGGGGTTTGGAGCAGCCTGGGATAGAGGAAGGTGTCCCTGCTCATGGTGGGGGGGGTTGGGACAAAATGATTTTTAAGGTTCCTTCCAATCCAAACTCTTTGAGTCTGTGATTCTAATTTAAGCCCGAGAGCTGTCTCTGGTGACTGCAAATGGGTAACTCTTGTCTGGAGGAGATCAGTGCTGCTGAAACCTGCTGACCATGGCAAGCTAAGAGGAGCTCTGTGCAATTTTTCTGTGCCTTTTGAGAGGTGGAGATGATTACAAGCTGACACCATCCATCACAGAACACCATGCCATGGGATATGGAGACGAAGAGGAGGCTTTGGCACCCCTCATGTCACCAAGAGCTGGGCAGCACCACCCAAGAGCAGTGATGTGGCAGTGCCCAGCTGCTCACAGCCTCCTGCTGCTCCAGGAATGGGAATGGTGGGATGGGAAGGCAGGCAGGGTCTGGCATGGGGGTGAGGGCAGCCCTGCAGTCTGGAGAGCTGTGACACTGCTGCAATGTCACAGACTGCTGCTGCTGCTGCTGCTGCTGCTGCTGCTGCTGCTCGTGGGGCCCTGGAGAATTCATGAGAATTGACAGTGAGGTCAGGGAGATAATCTGAAGGAGCTAAAGCAGCTGGAAACCTGGAGAGAAAAATGACAAGTTCTTTTGCACTTTTTGAAGCTGAACCATATTTACTTCTGGGGACAGGTCATCTGAAGGACTGATACACACCAGGGGCTGAGGTAGAAATTCCAAGGAGAGTAAAAGAGCATCCCTTTGGAAACATGTGGGTAACAAGGAGCAGAGGAAAAAAAGCAAGGGTAATTTTGGACCTGAGATCAATGCTAGTGGAATTTTTCTTTTGATTTAAGAAAATTTGCAGAAGATATCTCATTGTTAAAAAACCCCAATAATACACCCAAATGTATTCAAGCATGACTAGATCTGAAATGTAATTCTCTCAATGACATGACTGTCACCCTGGGGTTTTTTAGCATACATGGGGCAGGAAGGAAACAGCAGTCAGGCAGTACCTCCCCCGACAAGGCAAATCTTTCATCTTGCATAAACCTAAGGTAATTCCCTTCTTGCCACTGAATTCCTGGTTCATAGCCCTCTGTGAGTGGGTGTTTTAGGGCACAGGTTGGTTCAACACAGAGATGACTTACTGAGCATCCCAAGTTTAAGTGCATCACGTTTTAGGTTCTGTAAATGCAGGAATACAAACTGGCCGACAAACTTTTGTGAATCAGACCATGATTCATGATTAATTTATCAAGCTGTTCTAAATGCATCAACTAATATAATGGAAATATAAACAAAAGTTATGTAATTCTTCCTTGCCTGTGCTTGGGCCTTGCTTGTGATGGTGGAAATATAAACTGAACTAGAGCGTATAAAAAGATTTCCAAGAAAAAGCCTTAGTTTAATGTTTCCTATGCATCAGATATTCCACTTGCCTCCCAGATGCATATATTCCAAATCATGCTTTTTCTGTCCACAGAAAATTCCTCCATCTATTTATACTTTCAAATCTATGATCTTATACATTAATAAATAGTAATGAAGTCCTGAAGTAAATACCAATGTGATGGTTTCACTGGAGATGTTGCTGACATTTATAAATATCTGCAGCTTTCATGGTTCAGGACACTGGCAGAGCTCACAGATTCTGTTAAACTTTATCATATAATTGTACATATGGTGTCTCTTTTGAAAGTATAATGCACAGGGTTGATGGAATATTTCTGTTAGGCAGTGCTGTGTGTGTTTGCCTGCTTTAGGAAAAGCCATTTTTCTGTGCAGGTGTATTTTAGCTAAACCCACCATTTTTCATCTCAGCTGACACCAAACAGCACACACAGTCTGGACTTCCCCAAGCTATGGAAATATTGCTATCTTGTGCTTACTCACTGCTCTGAGTGAGTCATCCATTTATATATCTGTGCATTTATACTCCAGGAGATAATCCAGCAAGACTAAAAGCCATTGCAATCCTTGTGTGTGTCTTTGTCTGTCAGAGGGATTACAGAACTTGGGTCCCCATGGTGGAAAGTTTAGCTCAGTGACCCAAGAAATACTTGCCAGTTTAATGTCATCATTGTTCTGCTCCAAAGGTAAGACAGAGGAATTTTACAGGAGAACCTGGAACTGAACTTTGCATGGGACAATCCTGATTCTGGGATGTTGTTGCTGGGATGAGGCCAAGGTGAAGAGCTGTAAAGCATCAATAGCAACAAGTTTGAGTGCAGCTTGTCCAGGAGATGTTTAAGTGACCAAGAGCAAAGGACTTGTGATGGAAATTAATTTCAGCCTCAGATTTGGGGTGCTACAGAGATCCCTGAGCCAGTTTCTTGCCGGAAACATTCAGTACTGCCTAACTCTGCAAAAAGACAAACTCCTCAGTAGAGTCCTACATTTCTAGTATCTCCAATGATACCAAGAGATGGGGAAGTGGGAGGGAATTCTCCACTCCAGAGAGCTCTGTCAAAGTAAGACTTTGCTCCTTGCACAACAGGAAAGATCCTCATTGCCTATGGTCTCCCAAAGGTCCTGCCATCTGAGCAGGAATCTGTTACCATCCCTAGTCTTGGCTAGGAAATTGGTAACTTCCAGATAAAATGATGGCTAAAGCTCCCATTTTACACAGTTAAAATTTCACTCTCCAAAGGAGCTCCATGGTCAGTTTTCCCCCATCTGACACTCAGTGGAGGCCTTGGGATGGCCAGAATGAGGGGAACTGCTCAGATAAAAATCTCTCCGTTTGTGCAGATGACACACAGACACAGCTACTCCCAGTAACTCTGCACTGGGATGCTGAAAGGAACTTCCATCACCTGCTGCATAGATTCTGCCAGCACTTCTGAAGCTCCAACACTGCTTTATATTTAAAGTCAGTTAAAAGTATTTTGTGCTGTCTCTTTGGGAAAATTTTTATAGGTGAACCTCTGGGAACAGCTGCTTTAATCTCCTGTCTGGTCACTGGAGACACAAGATTGCCACTGCTGCTGCTGGGGATGAGACTGGAAGAGAGCAGCCAGGACAAATTGGCTGGGAGACACTGGACCCCAGGAAATGTGGGATTTCCCCTTGCAGGCTGCAGGGTGGCAGCTCTGAGCACACTGGATAAACCCAGCTTTTTCAGACAATGCACAAAGCACCTTTGGACTCTCTTCTCCCAGATTTCCGGAGATGTATTTATGCTGGCCAAAAATAAATGTAACTCAGAGGAAGGGAGAAAGGCTTGCTGCATATGCCACAATACAGATCCAGTCAAGCAAAAAAGCCAGTGTTGGTGGCACATGAAAAATTAGCTCCCTGGAGCAAAGTAGGCAAAGACTTATTTATGCTGGCTGGAAAAACTGCCTGTTCTACACACTTGTTTTCTTCTTACCTACAGCTCTCCCCAGGTAAAGGTAACCAGCCTGGTAATTTTGCATATTAGATCTTTTTGTTGGTTATGTTTGTAGCTGCTGGATATGTGAGTTAACCAATGATTCACTGCCAAGTGATTTAAGATGTGTAAGCCATCCCCAGTTATCACTCTGATAAAGGGAGGAAAAGCAGTGATGAAATAAGTGTGTGCCTAAAGAAAGGTTGTAAAGTCATGTTCTGATCCATATCTCATAGAGTCACAGAATCAGTGTCCTGAGTTGGAAAGGACCTACAAGGATCATCAAAGTCCAACTCCTGCCCTTGCCTCTGCTCTGCCTCCTCTGTGGCTGAAGACTTTGTCCAACATGCAGACGTGTGTGACCCCCAAAGATGCTTAATGTCATCACTCAAGGCCCAGGGGCTGTGCAAGACAGGCACAATCCTTGCTGTGAAGACCAAGTGGTTGGTTTAAAACCTGCAGAACAGAACTGTAGGGTAACCTGGGGCAGGAGGGAAGGGTGAGGGCAGCTGGATGTGCCACCTGTGTCCTGCTAAGGGAAAGGTAACAAGTTACAGGAGGAGAGAAAGAGGCCTCAACTTGCAGCAGAGGTGATTTAGATTAGATATTAGGAAAAATTTCATTACTGTAAAGAAAGTCAGGCAATGGAGCAAGCTTCCCAGGGCAGTGGAGGAATCACCATTCCTGGAAGGGCTCAAAAAACGTGTGGATGTGGCACTTGGGGGCATGGTTTTGTGGTTAACACAGTGGTGCTGTGTTAATGGTTAGGTGGTTGGACTGAATGATTTTAAAAGTCTTTTCCAACCCTAATTACTCAGTGATTCTACCAATTTTGCTAAAAATGACCACTGGAAAAATGAAGTTTAAACACCCTTATATGAACTCACCAAATTAATGCACTGGTTGCCTTACTGGATGGATCATGCAATTTCTCAAGCTCTTCTCTTGCTAACATGGATAATAACTCCCAGCTCAGACCAGCCCAAAGGTACCAAAACAACATCCTTCCCACAATTTTTTTTTATTCTCCAAAGACTAGGTCTTTTAAAGGTCATATCTTGACAGAATTCCCCTTCTTACCCCCCCTGTTGTGCTAAAATAGATCAGTATTATTGACCTTGACAACAATGCCTGAAAGGTTTAGTGACAATCTATTCTGTATCAACGAGCACATAAAACTGCTGTTTATGGGCTGGGGCGTTCTCCGTGCAGGGAGATCGGCTGCTCCTGACAAGGCACGGAGTGAAAAGATTTAATGTATCCATCTGAATGTGAATTGGATCGTAGCCTCCTGCCACGAGATCCCCAGCCCCAGGGAGAGCCCTGCTCGGCGCTGTGGTGCCGCATTAGTCGCTCGGAATGGCTAGGCGAAGAAACAGAGCATGACAAGAGCTAAATAACATCAGCAGCAGGGAAAGGGCCAGGCTTCCCCCAGCCCCTCTGCTCTCCTAGACTTTTTACAACATGGGGAGCGATGAAATGCTTTTAAAGGGGGCTTGGTTTGCCTTTGAAAGCACTCTTTTGGGTTTTTTTTTGAAATAAGGTTTGTGGAGGTGGACGTGTCACAAGGAATAAAACATCCACGGGTGGCTCGAGTTTAGCTGCTCTCCCGTGTTTAACTCCAGTTCTCAGCTCTTACACCTGCTCTGGGGCAAGAGGTCCCTGTTAATTGAATTCTTCTTTTCCTCTTCTCTTCCCTGATGCCTTCCCCAAAATTATCAACAAAAATAGGAGTTGAAACTCTGGCCTCAACAAGGGCAAATCCAGTGTGCCCGTGGTGTCAGTGGGGGCAGGATTTCACTTGTTTAGTCAGAAACAGGTTTTGCCAGAATCCTGACTCTTTCCCCTCGAGTTATGGTGATTACTGGGGGAGAGGGGAAGGGGGAAGGGAGAGGGGAAAAACTATAATAGATAAAGAGATGAATAATAATAACAATAACGCAGTGGTAAAATGTACACTGACTATTGTTATTCTGGTGGTTTATGATAAAATTTGGAAAATGAGGCACATAAAGAAAAGAAGACAAGATAGAAATTAAGGGCTTTGTTTCAGAGCTTACCTTTCTCTCGTTTAAGGGGTTATAAATAATCCCTCTTAAAGGGCTGAGTTACCACCCATCATTAGTCTTATCTCCACAATGCCTGTTCTATCATGCTCATTTCAGGGTCAAAAAATTCACCTTGAAAAGCAGCAACACACAGCAGATTTCCCTCAGATCCAAGCAGGGAGACTTGTTTACCAGCCCTTCCACTATTCCAGCACTGGGAAGCTAACTGAGCTTTTGTGTATTTGGCCTCAGGGTGTCTTTCCCTGCATCATTGTGTCTGGAAGTAGCATGGAAGCCTCCCAACAACTCTTCATTATCTCTTCTGGAGAAGCAGGATTGTTGTCCATGGCTTAATAGCTTCTGTTTCATGTATTCATGTTTCATGTACATGTACATGTATTATTGCATTGGTATGATTGAAAACAACATTTGGGAAGAAGAGGGGGAGCTCACTGCAGCACAAGACCCAGGACTGGAAAATAGTGAGTCCAGGGACATCCTGGTCCAGGGAGGCATGGAGGTGATCCAAGGGCTGAGCCCCTCTGCTGTGGAGACAGGCTGAGAGAGCTGGGGCTGTTAAGCCTGGAGAAGAAAAGGTTTCAGGGAGACCATGAAACCCTTTCCAGTGCCCAAAAGGGCTCCAGGAGAGCTGGAGAGGGATGGTTTATAAGGGCATGGAGGGACAGGACAAGGGGGAATGGTTTAAACTGACAGAGGACAGGGTTAGGTGAGATGTTAGGAAAAAATTCTTTCCTTTGAGGGCGGTGAGGCTCTGGAAGAGATTGCCCAGAGAAGCTGTGGATGATTCTACCATGTTGTTCCAACTCCCCTGCAGTGGACAGCTACACCTTCCACTACACCAGGCCCTGTCCAACCTGGCCTGGAACACTTCCAGGGATTGGACATCCACAGCTTCTCTGGGCAACCTGTGCTGGGGCCTCCAACACAAACCATTCCAGGATTCCATGACTCTTCCCACCTGTGTGGGGACGAGAGACGGAACTGGGATGAACATTTGTCTGCACACACATTCCCAAGCCCCCGTGTTTATGCAGATACCCCCAGAAATCCCACCCTCCTTTCCTTCTCAGAAGGGAGAGCAGAATGTTACTCTCCCAGTAAGAGGTATTTCTCTATTTCCTATTTCACCCACATGAGCTTCTTTGATTCCTGCAGTGGCAGAAAGCAAAAAGAACTGCCAAAAGAGAGCTTTGATCATGGTAAGCCCAGCAGCATTGCACATCTCTGGTAAGCAGAGTATCACCACCATCACTTACAGCATTAGTTTAGTGCCACACAGTTGCTGCAGGTCCAAGAAATCCAGCTTGGGTGGCTGGGAAAACAAATTTCTCCTTCAGTCATTCAAAAGGTAGTTTGCAGATCAAAGGGGTCTTGGAAAAAACTAAGGCACAGGTTATTTGAAATACAATCTCAGTTGGAATAAGCCACCCTGGGGTTCCTTTCCTGAGGCAGCTCTTACCCCCAGTTATTGCTCTGGAAATGTGAACAAAAAGGGGAGGTAGCAGAGCATGAACAAAGCCCCCCAAAAGTCAAGGAAAGAACGAGGAGGAAAAGAGAAAAGATTAATCATTCCAGCAGACTCCTGAGCAGTGCATTTGTCCTTCCTGCAGGAAAAGTCCTTCCTTTGCCATCCACAACAATCACCTGGCCCCTTGCTTGCCTTCAGCCCTTTCTCCCACCCCAAGCCTATAATTACAGACACCAGGTGTGTCACTCCAGCCCATCTCTGGTGCTGTCCCCATTCACAAGTGAAGGATTGCAATTTGCCAGCCTCCCCCGAAGTGCTTTGTCCCAGCTCTGACCCCGGGTGTAGCTTCACATTGCCGGGCGGCACGGCACAAAGGGGAGGGAAATGGAATTTACCGGGGGAACAAAGGCTGTTCGTGCTCCCCGGTGACCTGCAGAGCTGACTGCAGGCTTGGGGCATGTAAAACCCTGAGCAGGGCTGGCAGAGAGCTACACCTGCAGCAGCCACACCCCTTTGTGCCAGCACTGTGGGCAAATACTGCCAGTCCTATTTAAAGTTTAAATTAGTGAAATATTTCAGCTGGTAGGACACTCGGTGCTGATGGAGGGTGTTTAACTGAGGCAGCATTCACCCCCTGCTTTCCCAGCCCCTGGCAGAAGGGTGAACCATGGCTGGACTCCTCACACTGTGTGGTGTGGCCCTTTGGGTTTGCTGATGGCTGCATTTGGGATCAGGTGCAGGAACAGGAATGCTGTGAAAACACAGGGCTGGTGGCACCCATGATGCTGCCTCTTTGTCCTGCTGAAGCTCCTGGAATTTGCCTTTTGCACCCACACAAGGCAGGACCTTTGTCTGTGGCATGAACTCTCCTCAGCCAGGCCTGATCCAGCCTGGTGCCCTGGGCTGGGCTGTAAAACAAGCAGTGATGATAATGACAGGAAAGTGAGAACTGAGATGATTTAGGTTTGCAGCTCTGTTCTTGGATTTGGTTTGCTGCAGCAGGTGAAGGCATGGATAAACAGGGGATGAAGGGATGAAGTGCTCCCCTCACAGCCCTGGCTTTGTAGGACACATTGACTCATAAGTGGTTTATGTTGGAAAGGACCTTAAAAATCAACTCAAACCCCTTGCCATGGGCAGGGACATCTCCCACCAGAGCAGGCTGCCCAGAGCCCCATCCAGCCTGTCCATTCTGCTGCATGTAAGGTTGCTTGCAAACTCAATCGCTTTGCACCTACTTAAATCAAAGGTGTGTCCTGTCTTTCCCTCCCAGAAAAATCCCAACAGTAATCCCAATGGCTTTAAACTCACAGAGAGTAGGTTTAGATGGGATATTAGAAAGAAGCCGTGGGCTCTGAGGCTGCTGAGGCCCTGGCCCACGCTGCCCACAGAGGCTGTGGCTGCCCCTGGATCCCTGGCAGTGCTCCAGGCCAGGCTGCTTGGGCCTTGGAGCAACCTGGGAGAGTGGAAGGTGTCCCTGCCCATGGCAGCAGGCTTGGAACAAGATGGTTGTTAAGGACCTTCCAAGCCAAGGCATTCTGTGATTCTGTGATCCCAGGGGCAGCTGGGCTTAATTTGTGATTAGAAACAGTTCAGCACTGCAAGTTTGCTTGAGTTCAATGAGACTACTGATGAGCCCAGATTCACAACTGGTGAGATTTACCAATACTAGAGGTCTGTCTGAGCTCAATAAAATCTCACACAATCCAGATTCTGCATGATTGTTGTTTATTGAAGAAAGTGCAAAGCAGTTTCATGCTTGCCACTCACGAATGCACTACCTATAGAGCATGACTACGTGTCTCAACAGATAGAGACATTCTATATGGCTTTAATTGTATATAAAAATAATATTATACATGTAATATATTCTATATATGTTATCTATGTATTAAATGTATCTATTTTATTAAATTTGTTCCAGACATAAATGCACTGAGCCTTACTAAGTGTCACAATAGATAGTGACAACACTAAATATGTGCTATATTGTTATTGTTTGATCACAAGTAAAAATCTTCATAGTACTGCAAAACTGATCCATAATCATAATTTAAAGTCTTCAAATATTTTAAATTATTATTGTAATGCTATACTAATTACATATTTCTTACTTTTAATATTATTTTAGTCTATGATGTCTACTTTTGGGTTTTGTGTTTTAGTATTTTATATGATAACTAATGAACTATAAAATATGTATACGTTATGTGTAATTATCAAATAAATAAAAATCTAGATAGTTATATATACAAGATTACAGGTCAGCTCCAACACAGCTGGGACAATGCTGACCTAAAGGTGTCCCTTCTGGAGACAAGGAGAGACACAGTCCATTGTCTAATCCACGGCTAGCAGAGCTAGTTTGTCCTCTCGGTCTTTTTTCCCTGTTTGCTTGTCTTTTTCTGCCCCACATTCCCACTTCCTTCATACTGTCATTTTTGGCCTTTCCCAAAGGTCTGGAACAACTGCATGTTACAGGTGGGGTTTGGTGACTTTGGCCATGCGTGTAAGGCGTGTGCTCTCTGCATTTGCATTCTTAGGAGTGGGATAGGTCGTATGCAAGTAGGGCTTCATGTGGATCTGGGTGACTGGTTTTGGAAATGGAATGATAGAAGGACGCAGAAAAAACCCTCTGGTGGCCCTCCAGCTGCTGAGGCAGCAGGAGAGGCTGTGGGGCCTTTGCCAGAGTCTTTGCACATGTCCTCTTCTCCTTTAAGGACCAGATGTCTTCGTTCAATTGTCCCTGTAAAGGATTCTTCGAAGAGAGCGTTGCAGATCGAGGTAATTACTCATTGCGTAGGAGTGGGCAAGTGGATTCCTCAGCAGGTGATGATAGAGATTGAGTGAGTTAGCCATTTGGACATCCTGGGGCACAGTGATCACCTCAGGAAGCCTCTGGTTGGCCACAATGAAGTGGTTGAGGTGTCTCTCTAGCAAACATGAGCGCAGGGTGCTGCTGATATCCAAAAGGCGCCTCACAAAATCTCTCCTGCGCCACTGTGACACGGGTAATGTGTTCAGCATGTGCATGACAATTGTCTTTGTGGTATAGGTAGAAAAGCCTAGACCCAGCTGAAGACGGGTGAAGAACTGCAGGCACCTGAGGTGCAAGCTCTCAGGGGGAGCCTGCCTGGCGATGTGCTCAAAGAACTTGATCTCTGCTACGTCGTACGTCTCGGGCCACCATGTGCTTGGGGTGAGGGGCTCTCTAGACTGGCTGCTAACAAAGATGTCTGAGTCGCCTCGCTGCACCCCAAACAGCATCTCAATCCGGAAGCTTTCTGTGCCATTGGTCACCTTGAACTGGCAGGAGCGTGTGTAGGGCAGCAGCACTAACTGCCAGTTGTGTGACTGAGGCAGAGCTGGCCAGATTGCTCTCAGCAGTACGTAGAACCAGCGGGCTGTTTTCTCCACATCGAGGTAGGAGCCGCTGCAGAGGGTGTGAAGGAGGCTGGGATCCTGATTCCTCCTCAGCTCCTCCTCGGGGTGGTGGAGGAAGCACCGCATGTTCTCAGCCTGCTGCTCCCCTGTGCAGGTGCACTCCAGCTCCACGCGGACACGGAAGTTCCTCACCTGCCTCCGCCTTGCAGTGGACATCTCCAGGTGGAAGGAATGCCCTTGGGGAGGAGTCATGGGTACAAGAAAGCGATAAAGAACATCCTCCTCACGGGGACTCCAACCCTCGAAGGCACTGCCAATCCCAATGGCTCGTTCCAGCATCGGGTAGAATCTGTTAGATAAGACGCGTCCAGCGTAATTTATGAAATCGTCCATCAGGTTAGTTGTCCACTCGCAGCCTGTCTGCAGGTCCTGTACAGGCCACTGTATGCGCTCCATCACCCTCCTTCCAATGTTATCATCAAATTCCTCATCTTCGTCTTCGACTTCATTGGCGTCATTATTGTTCTGCGCGTTTGCAGCAATATTCATTACTTGATTTCCATCACCGTCTTCTTCATTTGCTCCATCTCTTTGTTCTTCATTCTCCTCTCTTCTAAGGCTCCTTTCCCTCCAGATAAACCATACTGCCAAGAGGACCAGGAGCCCAGCAAATGCCCAGAGCTGCCAGTGCTGCAAGGCAGACACCAGCAGGTCTCCCCAGGTCCAGCCGCTCTGATTCAGGAGTCTCAGCTGCTCCAACTCCCGCTCCAGCCGAATCCTCTCCTCTTCTATGCGCTTTGCACGCAACTGCACGTGCAGACGCAGTGTCTCCTCATCCAAACCGTCGCCCACAGGCTGCAGGTACCGAATGAGGGTGTCCAAAACAAGGACCAGGAATATCCAGGACTCCATGGTCTGCAGGAAGATGGAGAGAAGGCCTTGAGTGGGGCTGGGAGGGAGGCAGGTGGCAGTGGGGACAGCAGTGGCAGAAATCACAGGGATGTGGGGGCAGGAAGGAAAGGGCCCCAGAGAGCTGGCAGGAAGCAAGGCCTGTCCTGCTGCCCCATGGGCAGCAGCAGCAGCAGCAGCAGCGTGCCCTGCCCAAGGCTCCCCTGTGAGGGGCTGTCCCTGCATGCACGGGGAGAACCCACCCCCGGGTGCAGCGTTTCTGCCCCAGCCCTTGTCCAGCCCAGCCTCCCTGCCACGTGTGCACTCACCACTTGCCCGGGCTCTGCCGGGGGCAGCGTTGCCTGCTGGGGCCTTTTATAGCTGCCCCCATTGTGACACGTCCCCCGTGATGTCACAGGTGCCACAGCGCATCACAGCCAGGCCAGCCCCGCTCTCTGTCCCCAGCCCAGCTCAGCCACTCCGAGTGGCCCTGGTGTACTGCTTAAGGTTGCCTTTGAGTAAATCTTCTTCAAAGAACTTCCTTTGGTCCTTCTTTTGTGTTTCTTATCAGCTGCCCTGCAGTGGCAATCTCATAGATATCCATGGTGGAAGGCACCCTGGAGGATCATTGAGTTCAAGCCTTGACTCCACACTGGTAGAGCTGCACTTAAATCTCGGAGTGGTCAAGGTTGGAAAAAACCCTGAAGATCACACAGTCCAGCCCAAACCTAACACTGCCTACTCCACCGATCAGCCAGGCCCCCAAATGCCAAATCCACGTGCCTTTTAAATCTTTCTGAGGGTGCTGACTCTGCCATTTCCCAGGGCACGGACTGCTCCTCAGCCAAGGCCATGTCAAATTCCTGAACTTCGACAAAAAGAATGAAGGCTTAGTAGAATTATTAATAGTGTTTGGTTAGATACATTAAAAAAAAAGAAACATAAGAAAAAACAAGAGGGTGCATGTTAGAAGGGCCATAGAAAGGTGATCCAGGAAGCCTGCACCTTCCATGTACTTCAGGCAACGGGGGAAGAAAGCAAGTGATGCACCTGGGAAATTAGGATAAAAAGGAGGCTACATCCTCCAACGATTTGAGAGACCCCGTAGGAAATGCCCCATGGCCTCTCCCCTGTTTTCCAGTAAAGGTTCAGGACTCCTCTGTGTCTTTTCCACACGTAAATCTCCAGAGTGCTGATTGTTTTTCCGCACAGGGAGACCCCCTAATCCTTGTGCGGCCATTCTCAAGCTCTTCTCTGGTTTCTAACACCTCCAGACCCGCTGTGTCCTTGCTGCTGCAGCATCTGGCACGGCTCTCTGCCGGCCGCACAGCAGAGCTCCCTGCTCCAGCCGGCAGGGCCTCAGCGCCCGCCCTGTGCCCTCCCGCCCCGATGGCTGCGCCAGGCCCTGCTTGCTGCCCTGCTGGTGGCACTGCTGGCCCCCAGTGCTCTCCAGGGGCTTCTCCGGGGCACCTTCCTGCGGCCTCTCAGTCCCTGCGCCACGGCAGACCTGCCGAGGGGCTGTTTGCAAGGGCCTGCGGGGACAGCACCAGGGCCAGTGGCCTCCCACTGACGCAGGGCGGGCTGAGGCCGCAGCTGTGGCAGAAGCTGTGGGCTCTGAGGCTGCTGAGGCCCTGGCCCACGCTGCCCACAGAAGCTGTGGCTGCCCCTGGATCCCTGGCAGTGCTCCAGGCCAGGCTGCTTGGGCCTTGGAGCAACCTGGGAGAGTGGAAGGTGTCCCTGCCTGTGGCAGCAGGCTTGGAACAAGAGGATTGTTAAGGACCCTTCCAAGCCAAGGCGTTCTGTGATTCTGTGATCACAGGGGCAGCTGGGCTTGATTTGTGATTAGAAACAGTTCAGCACTGCACGTTTGCTTGAGTTCAATGAGACTACTGATGAGCCCAGATTCACAACTGGTGAGATTTACCAATACTAGAGGTCTGGCTGAGCTCAATAAAATCTCACACAATCCAGATTCTGCATGATTGTTGTTTATTGAAGAAAGTGCAAAGCAGTTTCATGCTTGCCACTCACGAATGCACTACCTATAGAGCATGACTACGTGTCTCAACAGATAGAGACATTCTATATGGCTTTAATTGTATATAAAAATAATATTATACATGTAATATATTCTATATATGTTATCTATGTATTAAATGTATCTATTTTATTAAATTTGTTCCAGACATAAATGCACTGAGCCTTACTAAGTGTCACAATAGATAGTGACAACACTAAATATGTGCTATATTGTTATTGTTTGATCACAAGTAAAAATCTTCATAGTACTGCAAAACTGATCCATAATCATAATTTAAAGTCTTCAAATATTTTAAATTATTATTGTAATGCTATACTAATTACATATTTCTTACTTTTAATATTATTTTAGTCTATGATGTCTACTTTTGGGTTTTGTGTTTTAGTATTTTATATGATAACTAATGAACTATAAAATATGTATACGTTATGTGTAATTATCAAATAAATAAAAATCTAGATAGTTATATATACAAGATTACAGGTCAGCTCCAACACAGCTGGGACAATGCTGACCTAAAGGTGTCCCTTCTGGAGACAAGGAGAGACACAGTCCATTGTCTAATCCACGGCTAGCAGAGCTAGTTTGTCCTCTCGGTCTTTTTTCCCTGTTTGCTTGTCTTTTTCTGCCCCACATTCCCACTTCCTTCATACTGTCATTTTTGGCCTTTCCCAAAGGTCTGGAACAACTGCATGTTACAGGTGGGGTTTGGTGACTTTGGCCATGCGTGTAAGGCATGTGCTCTCTTCATTTGCAGTCTTAGGAGTGGGATAGGTCGTATGCAAGTAGGGCTTCATGTGGATCTGGGTGACTGGTTTTGGAAATGGAATGATAGAAGGACGCAGAAAAAACCCTCTGGTGGCCCTCCAGCTGCTGAGGCAGCAGGAGAGGCTGTGGGGCCTTTGCCAGAGTCTTTGCACATGTCCTCTTCTCCTTTAAGGACCAGATGTCTTCGTTCAATTGTCCCTGTAAAGGATTCTTCGAAGAGAGCGTTGCAGATCGAGGTAATTACTCATTGCGTAGGAGTGGGCAAGTGGATTCCTCAGCAGGTGATGATAGAGATTGAGTGAGTTAGCCATTTGGACATCCTGGGGCACAGTGATCACCTCAGGAAGCCTCTGGTTGGCCACAATGAAGTGGTTGAGGTGTCTCTCTAGCAAACATGAGCGCAGGGTGCTGCTGATATCCAAAAGGCGCCTCACAAAATCTCTCCTGCGCCACTGTGACACGGGTAATGTGTTCAGCATGTGCATGACAATTGTCTTTGTGGTATAGGTAGAAAAGCCTAGACCCAGCTGAAGACGGGTGAAGAACTGCAGGCACCTGAGGTGCAAGCTCTCAGGGGGAGCCTGCCTGGCGATGTGCTCAAAGAACTTGATCTCTGCTACGTCGTACGTCTCGGGCCACCATGTGCTTGGGGTGAGGGGCTCTCTAGACTGGCTGCTAACAAAGATGTCTGAGTCGCCTCGCTGCACCCCAAACAGCATCTCAATCCGGAAGCTTTCTGTGCCATTGGTCACCTTGAACTGGCAGGAGCGTGTGTAGGGCAGCAGCACTAACTGCCAGTTGTGTGACTGAGGCAGAGCTGGCCAGATTGCTCTCAGCAGTACGTAGAACCAGCGGGCTGTTTTCTCCACATCGAGGTAGGAGCCGCTGCAGAGGGTGTGAAGGAGGCTGGGATCCTGATTCCTCCTCAGCTCCTCCTCGGGGTGGTGGAGGAAGCACCACATGTTCTCAGCCTGCTGCTCCCCTGTGCAGGTGCACTCCAGCTCCACGCGGACACGGAAGTTCCTCACCTGCCTCCGCCTTGCAGTGGACATCTCCAGGTGGAAGGAATGCCCTTGGGGAGGAGTCATGGGTACAAGAAAGCGATAAAGAACATCCTCCTCACGGGGACTCCAACCCTCGAAGGCACTGCCAATCCCAATGGCTCGTTCCAGCATCGGGTAGAATCTGTTAGATAAGACGCGTCCAGCGTAATTTATGAAATCGTCCATCAGGTTAGTTGTCCACTCGCAGCCTGTCTGCAGGTCCTGTACAGGCCACTGTATGCGCTCCATCACCCTCCTTCCAATGTTATCATCAAATTCCTCGTCTTCGTCTTCGACTTCATTGGCGTCATTATTGTTCTGCGCGTTTGCAGCAATATTCATTACTTGATTTCCATCACCGTCTTCTTCATTTGCTCCATCTCTTTGTTCTTCATTCTCCTCTCTTCTAAGGCTCCTTTCCCTCCAGATAAACCATACTGCCAAGAGGACCAGGAGCCCAGCAAATGCCCAGAGCTGCCAGTGCTGCAAGGCAGACACCAGCAGGTCTCCCCAGGTCCAGCCGCTCTGATTCAGGAGTCTCAGCTGCTCCAACTCCCGCTCCAGCCGAATCCTCTCCTCTTCTATGCGCTTTGCACGCAACTGCACGTGCAGACGCAGTGTATCCTCATCCAATCCGTCGCCCACAGGCTGCAGGTACTGAATGAGGGTGTCCAAAGCAAGGACCAGGAATATCCAGGACTCCATGGTCTGCAGGAAGATGGAGAGAAGGCCTTGAGTGGGGCTGGGAGGGAGGCAGGTGGCAGTGGGGACAGCAGTGGCAGAAATCACAGGGATGTGGGGGCAGGAAGGAAAGGGCCCCAGAGAGCTGGCAGGAAGCAAGGCCTGTCCTGCTGCCCCATGGGCAGCAGCAGCAGCAGCAGCAGCAGCAGCGTGCCCTGCCCAAGGCTCCCCTGTGAGGGGCTGTCCCTGCATGCACGGGGAGAACCCACCCCCGGGTGCAGCGTTTCTGCCCCAGCCCTTGTCCAGCCCAGCCTCCCTGCCACGTGTGCACTCACCACTTGCCCGGGCTCTGCCGGGGCAGCGTTGCCTGCTGGGGCCTTTTATAGCTGCCCCCATTGTGACACGTCCCCCGTGATGTCACAGGTGCCACAGCGCATCACAGCCAGGCCAGCCCCGCTCTCTGTCCCCAGCCCAGCTCAGCCACTCCGAGTGGCCCTGGTGTACTGCTTAAGGTTGCCTTTGAGTAAATCTTCTTCAAAGAACTTCCTTTGGTCCTTCTTTTGTGTTTCTTATCAGCTGCCCTGCAGTGGCAATCTCATAGATATCCATGGTGGAAGGCACCCTGGAGGATCATTGAGTTCAAGCCTTGACTCCACACTGGTAGAGCTGCACTTAAATCTCGGAGTGGTCAAGGTTGGAAAAAACCCTGAAGATCACACAGTCCAGCCCAAACCTAACACTGCCTACTCCACCGATCAGCCAGGCCCCCAAATGCCAAATCCACGTGACTTTTAAATCTTTCTGAGGGTGCTGACTCTGCCATTTCCCAGGGCACGGACTGTTCCTCAGCCAAGGCCATGTCAAATTCCTGAACTTCGACAAAAAGAATGAAGGCTTAGTAGAATTATTAATAGTGTTTGGTTAGATACATTAAAAAAAAGAAACATAAGAAAAAACAAGAGGGTGCATGTTAGAAGGGCCATAGAAAGGTGATCCAGGAAGCCTGCACCTTCCATGTACTTCAGGCAACGGGGGAAGAAAGCAAGTGATGCACCTGGGAAATTAGGATAAAAAGGAGGCTACATCCTCCAACGATTTGAGAGACCCCGTAGGAAATGCCCCATGGCCTCTCCCCTGTTTTCCAGTAAAGGTTCAGGACTCCTCTGTGTCTTTTCCACACGTAAATCTCCAGAGTGCTGATTGTTTTTCCGCACAGGGAGACCCCCTAATCCTTGTGCGGCCATTCTCAAGCTCTTCTCTGGTTTCTAACACCTCCAGACCCGCTGTGTCCTTGCTGCTGCAGCATCTGGCACGGCTCTCTGCCGGCCGCACAGCAGAGCTCCCTGCTCCAGCCGGCAGGGCCTCAGCGCCCGCCCTGTGCCCTCCCGCCCCGATGGCTGCGCCAGGCCCTGCTTGCTGCCCTGCTGGTGGCACTGCTGGCCCCCAGTGCTCTCCAGGGGCTTCTCCGGGGCACCTTCCTGCGGCCTCTCAGTCCCTGCGCCACGGCAGACCTGCCGAGGGGCTGTTTGCAAGGGCCTGCGGGGACAGCACCAGGGCCAGTGGCCTCCCACTGACGCAGGGCGGGCTGAGGCCGCAGCTGTGGCAGAAGCTGTGGGCTCTGAGGCTGCTGAGGCCCTGGCCCACGCTGCCCACAGAAGCTGTGGCTGCCCCTGGATCCCTGGCAGTGCTCCAGGCCAGGCTGCTTGGGCCTTGGAGCAACCTGGGAGAGTGGAAGGTGTCCCTGCCTGTGGCAGCAGGCTTGGAACAAGAGGATTGTTAAGGACCCTTCCAAGCCAAGGCGTTCTGTGATTCTGTGATCACAGGGGCAGCTGGGCTTGATTTGTGATTAGAAACAGTTCAGCACTGCACGTTTGCTTGAGTTCAATGAGACTACTGATGAGCCCAGATTCACAACTGGTGAGATTTACCAATACTAGAGGTCTGGCTGAGCTCAATAAAATCTCACACAATCCAGATTCTGCATGATTGTTGTTTATTGAAGAAAGTGCAAAGCAGTTTCATGCTTGCCACTCACGAATGCACTACCTATAGAGCATGACTACGTGTCTCAACAGATAGTGACATTCCATATGGCTTTAATTGTATATAAAAATAATATTATACATGTAATATATTCTATATATGTTATCTATGTATTAAATGTATCTATTTTATTAAATTTGTTCCAGACATAAATGCACTGAGCCTTACTAAGTGTCACAATAGATAGTGACAACACTAAATATGTGCTATATTGTTATTGTTTGATCACAAGTAAAAATCTTCATAGTACTGCAAAACTGATCCATAATCATAATTTAAAGTCTTCAAATATTTTAAATTATTATTGTAATGCTATACTAATTACATATTTCTTACTTTTAATATTATTTTAGTCTATGATGTCTACTTTTGGGTTTTGTGTTTTAGTATTTTATATGATAACTAATGAACTATAAAATATGTATACGTTATGTGTAATTATCAAATAAATAAAAATCTAGATAGTTATATATACAAGATTACAGGTCAGCTCCAACACAGCTGGGACAATGCTGACCTAAAGGTGTCCCTTCTGGAGACAAGGAGAGACACAGTCCATTGTCTAATCCACGGCTAGCAGAGCTAGTTTGTCCTCTCGGTCTTTTTTCCCTGTTTGCTTGTCTTTTTCTGCCCCACATTCCCACTTCCTTCATACTGTCATTTTTGGCCTTTCCCAAAGGTCTGGAACAACTGCATGTTACAGGTGGGGTTTGGTGACTTTGGCCATGCGTGTAAGGCATGTGCTCTCTTCATTTGCAGTCTTAGGAGTGGGATAGGTCGTATGCAAGTAGGGCTTCATGTGGATCTGGGTGACTGGTTTTGGAAATGGAATGATAGAAGGATGCAGAAAAAACCCTCTGGTGGCCCTCCAGCTGCTGAGGCAGCAGGAGAGGCTGTGGGGCCTTTGCCAGAGTCTTTGCACATGTCCTCTTCTCCTTTAAGGACCAGATGTCTTCGTTCAATTGTCCCTGTAAAGGATTCTTCGAAGAGAGCGTTGCAGATCGAGGTAATTACTCATTGCGTAGGAGTGGGCAAGTGGATTCCTCAGCAGGTGATGATAGAGATTGAGTGAGTTAGCCATTTGGACATCCTGGGGCACAGTGATCACCTCAGGAAGCCTCTGGTTGGCCACAATGAAGTGGTTGAGGTGTCTCTCTAGCAAACATGAGCGCAGGGTGCTGCTGATATCCAAAAGGCGCCTCACAAAATCTCTCCTGCGCCACTGTGACACGGGTAATGTGTTCAGCATGTGCATGACAATTGTCTTTGTGGTATAGGTAGAAAAGCCTAGACCCAGCTGAAGACGGGTGAAGAACTGCAGGCACCTGAGGTGCAAGCTCTCAGGGGGAGCCTGCCTGGCGATGTGCTCAAAGAACTTGATCTCTGCTACGTCGTACGTCTCGGGCCACCATGTGCTTGGGGTGAGGGGCTCTCTAGACTGGCTGCTAACAAAGATGTCTGAGTCGCCTCGCTGCACCCCAAACAGCATCTCAATCCGGAAGCTTTCTGTGCCATTGGTCACCTTGAACTGGCAGGAGCGTGTGTAGGGCAGCAGCACTAACTGCCAGTTGTGTGACTGAGGCAGAGCTGGCCAGATTGCTCTCAGCAGTACGTAGAACCAGCGGGCTGTTTTCTCCACATCGAGGTAGGAGCCGCTGCAGAGGGTGTGAAGGAGGCTGGGATCCTGATTCCTCCTCAGCTCCTCCTCGGGGTGGTGGAGGAAGCACCGCATGTTCTCAGCCTGCTGCTCCCCTGTGCAGGTGCACTCCAGCTCCACGCGGACACGGAAGTTCCTCACCTGCCTCCGCCTTGCAGTGGACATCTCCAGGTGGAAGGAATGCCCTTGGGGAGGAGTCATGGGTACAAGAAAGCGATAAAGAACATCCTCCTCACGGGGACTCCAACCCTCGAAGGCACTGCCAATCCCAATGGCTCGTTCCAGCATCGGGTAGAATCTGTTAGATAAGACGCGTCCAGCGTAATTTATGAAATCGTCCATCAGGTTAGTTGTCCACTCGCAGCCTGTCTGCAGGTCCTGTACAGGCCACTGTATGCGCTCCATCACCCTCCTTCCAATGTTATCATCAAATTCCTCATCTTCGTCTTCGACTTCATTGGCGTCATTATTGTTCTGCGCGTTTGCAGCAATATTCATTACTTGATTTCCATCACCGTCTTCTTCATTTGCTCCATCTCTTTGTTCTTCATTCTCCTCTCTTCTAAGGCTCCTTTCCCTCCAGATAAACCATACTGCCAAGAGGACCAGGAGCCCAGCAAATGCCCAGAGCTGCCAGTGCTGCAAGGCAGACACCAGCAGGTCTCCCCAGGTCCAGCCGCTCTGATTCAGGAGTCTCAGCTGCTCCAACTCCCGCTCCAGCCGAATCCTCTCCTCTTCTATGCGCTTTGCACGCAACTGCACGTGCAGACGCAGTGTATCCTCATCCAATCCGTCGCCCACAGGCTGCAGGTACTGAATGAGGGTGTCCAAAGCAAGGACCAGGAATATCCAGGACTCCATGGTCTGCAGGAAGATGGAGAGAAGGCCTTGAGTGGGGCTGGGAGGGAGGCAGGTGGCAGTGGGGACAGCAGTGGCAGAAATCACAGGGATGTGGGGGCAGGAAGGAAAGGGCCCCAGAGAGCTGGCAGGAAGCAAGGCCTGTCCTGCTGCCCCATGGGAGAGCAGCAGCAGCAGCAGCAGCTGCGTGCCCTGCCCAAGGCTCCCCTGTGAGGGGCTGTCCCTGCATGCACGGGGAGAACCCACCCCCGGGTGCAGCGTTTCTGCCCCAGCCCTTGTCCAGCCCAGCCTCCCTGCCACGTGTGCACTCACCACTTGCCCGGGCTCTGCCGGGGCAGCGTTGCCTGCTGGGGCCTTTTATAGCTGCCCCCATTGTGACACGTCCCCCGTGATGTCACAGGTGCCACAGCGCATCACAGCCAGGCCAGCCCCGCTCTCTGTCCCCAGCCCAGCTCAGCCACTCCGAGTGGCCCTGGTGTACTGCTTAAGGTTGCCTTTGAGTAAATCTTCTTCAAAGAACTTCCTTTGGTCCTTCTTTTGTGTTTCTTATCAGCTGCCCTGCAGTGGCAATCTCATAGATATCCATGGTGGAAGGCACCCTGGAGGATCATTGAGTTCAAGCCTTGACTCCACACTGGTAGAGCTGCACTTAAATCTCGGAGTGGTCAAGGTTGGAAAAACCCTGAAGATCACACAGTCCAGCCCAAACCTAACACTGCCTACTCCACCGATCAGCCAGGCCCCCAAATGCCAAATCCACGTGACTTTTAAATCTTTCTGAGGGTGCTGACTCTGCCATTTCCCAGGGCACGGACTGTTCCTCAGCCAAGGCCATGTCAAATTCCTGAACTTCGACAAAAAGAATGAAGGCTTAGTAGAATTATTAATAGTGTTTGGTTAGATACATTAAAAAAAAAGAAACATAAGAAAAAACAAGAGGGTGCATGTTAGAAGGGCCATAGAAAGGTGATCCAGGAAGCCTGCACCTTCCATGTACTTCAGGCAACGGGGGAAGAAAGCAAGTGATGCACCTGGGAAATTAGGATAAAAAGGAGGCTACATCCTCCAACAATTTGAGAGACCCCATAGGAAATGCCCCATGGCCTCTCCCCTGTTTTCCAGTAAAGGTTCAGGACTCCTCTGTGTCTTTTCCACACGTAAATCTCCAGAGTGGTGATTGTTTTTCCGCACAGGGAGACCCCCTAATCCTTGTGCGGCCATTCTCAAGCTCTTCTCTGGTTTCTAACACCTCCAGACCCCCTGTGTCCTTGCTGCTGCAGCATCTGGCACGGCTCTCTGCCGGCCGCACAGCAGAGCTCCCTGCTCCAGCCGGCAGGGCCTCAGCGCCCGCCCTGTGCCCTCCCGCCCCGATGGCTGCGCCAGGCCCTGCTTGCTGCCCTGCTGGTGGCACTGCTGGCCCCCAGTGCTCTCCAGGGGCTTCTCCGGGGCACCTTCCTGCGGCCTCTCAGTCCCTGCGCCACGGCAGACCTGCCGAGGGGCTGTTTGCAAGGGCCTGCGGGGACAGCACCAGGGCCAGTGGCCTCCCACTGACGCAGGGCGGGCTGAGGCCGCAGCTGTGGCAGAAGCTGTGGGCTCTGAGGCTGCTGAGGCCCTGGCCCACGCTGCCCACAGAAGCTGTGGCTGCCCCTGGATCCCTGGCAGTGCTCCAGGCCAGGCTGCTTGGGCCATGGAGCAACCTGGGAGAGCGGAAGGTGTCCCTGCCCATGGCAGCAGGCTTGGAACAACATGATTTTTAAGCTCCATTCCAACCCAACCCCTCTGACAATTCCATGGTTCTGTGATCCAGGGGAGGGCAGCAGTGCTGAAGTCGCTTCCTGTGATCATTCCTGGAGCAGCAGCTCACAGCAGATGAGGAGAGCAGAACAGCCAGGAGCTCTGCTGCTCAGCACAGCCTTCACCATCAGCCCCTGCTGCTGCCTGCCCTGCCCTGCCAGAGCTCTGCTCTCCCTGGCTGGAATGTTCCTGCTGCTTGCTCTGGAATATCAACTCAGGCACCTTGTTGTACTTCCTGCAGATGCTTCTGACTCATGCTGATCTCCCAAAGATTAGGGATTCCAGCTTTTGAAGTGCTCTGAAACATGTGTTATAAAAGAAAATAAATTAATTGAAGCAAGATTGGTCCGAGCCCTATCAAGGCAGAAATCAGACAGAGGCAGGAGGAATGTCCTTTTTTTCCATGGCTCCCTCTGACCCATGGGCTGGAGGAGGAAGTGGGCAGATATTCTTAACAGAGACATTACATCACCATTTTTTTTGTATTCTCCATCTGTATGAACTGTAAGACGAAGTGGAACCAAGTGTAATTATTCCTGAAGAAATTAAGGCATGAGCACATGCACAGCATCAAAGTGGAGATCCCAATATGGGAATCTTCCCTATTTGGCTTCTCTCTGGGCCAAATTAAGATCTGTCCCTCCTTCCTACCACCTCCACCTCCTCCCTATAAACCTGCAGCTACCGGTAAAGCTCTCAGGACACCTGGCCATGCCCAGGAGCATGTGTGCACTCACTGAGATTGGTGTGACTTAAAACCAGCAGCACTGGGAAATAGATCTCCTTGAGGGACCCTCCTTTTCTTGGGCATCTGAAACAGCAGTCTTAGCCTTACCATTTGATGAAGTAGATATTTCTCCTGTGAACAAGTTATTCTAAACTGGAAAGGAACAGCATAAAAAGGTAATAAAACCTGTCTATCTCCAAATTGGACTTGATCCCAAGCACTGTAGGAAATGGGATCACCAGTGGGATGAGGATCCTGTTCCATATGAAGCCCTCACCAGGTTTTTGCCTGTTTCTCTGCGGTTTGCCCAGGTCACCCCACAATTACCCTCAGAAGTTTTCCTCAGCTGCTGAAAAGAGGAACACAGAAATGGGTAAGAGGCTGCACTGCAGCATTCTTGGAGTGTTCAGGTTCACCTGGATCCCAGACAAGACACCAGCCTGTCTGCCTGTCCCACCCCACTGCCTGACTCTCCCAGAAGAGGATCTTTAAGCCCAGGAGCAGAATTGGAGACATTCATCCCGTGGAAAGGCTTTGACATCTCTACGTGAAGGAATTTGCTCAGTAAGAAGCATTGCAGACCACAGGTGTGGGTTTGCCATATTACAACACCCTGACTTCTGGAGCATGCTGAAAATGCAAGGTTTTGGTTTTGTTTTTTTTTTTAAATCAGAGGCTACAGATTTCACTTGTAGATAAATAAGAGACCACCAGCTTTGGCTTGTCTATTAATCTTCCATTTATTACATTTTTTTCTATTAACTTTCTATTAGTTCTATTTGTTTTTCCGTAAACTTCTACTAGTTTTTCTATTTGGATTTTCTGTTTCATTTCCTCTGCTATTTCTTCATCATCCTGCATGATAATCAGTTTAGATGAACAGACAGTTCTGGCCTCTTCCCATTCCTTACACGGGATTGTTTTGCTTTTCATTAACTTGTTTCTCTCTTTTTGTTCTGGAAACCATACCCTGTCTGCAAAGAGGAAGAGAAGGCAAGTACAGCATTTTGACCCTCAAATTTCTGTCCAGTTTTCCACTGCTGAGATGTCTGGACCTTGTCTTCACACCAGCAGCTTTTCCTACTGCTCAGCTCTGCAGCAGCCAGACTTTGTGGCAACATCCCAGATCCAGCATTCCCCACTAACCAGGAGAACGAGGCCATCCTATTCTGAGAACAGGCAGACAATTATTTGAAGCACAGGAGGAAAAGGGGTGAGAAAACTTCACTAGTGACAGCCTGTTTCACAAGCATTAATAAGTCTTGTTTTTAAACAGGAGATTACTGCAGGAAAGTTCACAGCTGGCTGGAAAAATCCCTCAAAAATAGTTTCCTTTGACTTTCCCTTCTGCAACAGTTGGGACTCAGTCTGAAATTCAAATTAACTTTCATACCCAGCCTACAATTCCATTTTGTGCCCCAAAGCAAAATTTCCTGCATAATTGTGTGTATTTAGGTCACTTCTCCATTGTTCGCTTCTGCAAAGAAAATTGCTGATTTGCCAGTGGAGAAAATTCCTAATACAGTTTTCAAAAGCACTTTTGCAATTAGAGATGGTGCTCCTAAATGAGACTGGAACGTAGGCATGGATTTACTTGGGTAATGTCTTGAGACTTTTTATGTCTGTTTTTGACAGCAGTGACTCCATTTAAACACAGACTGTATTTGACATTTATACAGAGCTGAGCTTGTTTGCCAAACTTTATTAAGAGAAGTATTTATCCTGCTTTCATACTTTGATCAAATATTAGCCATAAGCATGCAATATGTGCAAATATTAATCTAACTAATTAACATTTAATCTAGAGAAATAACATCATATTTTGCTGTTCTAAGGTTCTTTTCACTGCAGATTTTTCCCTACACTTAACACCAAGTGAAGGTCTTTTATTTCTAAATTTCTGCCTTGAGAAGTACTGGGCTGGTATCTCCTGTCTGTGTCTGACTGTACAACACTGGCCACAGGTATGGGCAGATCCATATAAACATTTTAACTCATCCAGGTATCAAATTAAAATATTCTGAGCTGACTGCAGTGAAGAAGAAAGCTCTCCTGGAGGCTCAGTTAATTGGCTGAGACCAAGGATCTATGCAAAGCGATGCTGTATCTCTATATCTTGCAATGAACTAAGGAGCATGACTCAAAATTTATTTTTTTTTTACATCTTAGAAACTCATGCCTTGTGGCTTCATAAATATTTTTTGTGAGTGTGTTCCGGAACAGGTCAAACATCAAGCAAAGGGCCCCACCAGGGCTGCACTTGAGGGCAATGACACCAAAGGCTGGGTGGTAGAAAGCCAAAAGCTGATGCTGCATGTATATTTCTAGGCATTAATTAAAAAATCAAATCAAATCACTGCCACCCCACCCCCTCCAGACACGTGCTAGGGACAACAAAGCATGGCAGATCTACCTCAGGATGCTGGGAGAGAGGGGAAAAAGAATCAGGTCAAAGCACACAATATACAAACCCTTGAGATGCCGTAGGGCACAGCATGCAACGACCTCAGACTGTTTTGAAAATCGATTACAGAAGGCCTTCAGCTGAATGGAGTCAATGACCCTCTCCCTTCACGGCAACAGAAAACAGCCACATCTTCTCTGAGCTCACAGGGATGAGGGTTCCCAGCCCAAAATCCTCATGGTGGCAAGGAAAAGGGGACAGCGATGGAAACAGCCCCTCCCAGCTACTCTTCCTCAGACCAGGAGAGGATAACATGGGCTTTCTCTTCATAAAGATCTGATTTTCATGAGATCAAAACAGATGAACCCCAGTTTTCCTCCTCCCCTTCGGAAAAGCATCACCAGCTGTGCTGGGGGTCAGGATGTAATAGACAAAGAACATGTGTAATTCAGGAACTACAACTGCCTAATGAAATATCTGTCAAAAGAGACAGCTGGCCTGGAGGCTTGGGCTGCCCCTGTGCCTTTGTCTTAGGGTTTTCTGTGGCTGCAAGCACAGGAGAATTGGGACTGGTGAAATGGGGTGAGTTTTGCTGGTATGTCCAATTGCCAGTGTCTCCTTTTTAGCACTTACAGGAGTCGTAACTCCTGCTCAGTTAAGCTGCTCTGCTCAGACAGGGAAAGTCATGAGCAACAGGAGTGATGAGGTTTGGTCTCAGTGAGAAAAACACTGAGACACAGGAGAGAACCACTGGAGAGAACAGAATGGTGATTTGGGTAGCAAAGAAGTGGCAACTCCAAGACTCTTGATGCCCCCAACAGACATAGAAAAATGAGTTTGATTGTGTTGCTGGTGGGCAGAGACTCTGCTGTTGGTAATTGTTTCCATCATCCTCATTAGAGCAGAACTGGTAAAGTTTTTGGTTCAGTGACATACATTGCATCTGCTCTCTCCATCAGTGCTGCACCTTGAATCCTGGGGTCAGTTTTGGGCTCCTCATGACAAGAAAGACATTGAGGAGCTGGAGTTTGTCAGGAGAAGGGCAACAGAGCTGGGGAAGGGTGTGGAGAACAAGTCTGCTGAGGAGCAGCTGAGGGAGCTGGAGGAGCTGAGATTGGGGAAGAGGAGGCTCAGGGGGGACTTTCTCACTCTCCAGAACTCCCTGACAGGAGGGTGCAGCCAAGTGGGGCTCAGGCTCTGCTCCCAGGGAGCAAGGGACAGGACAAGAGGAAATGGCCTCAAGTTGTACCAGGACTGGTTTAAAATGGGTATTAGGGAAAAATTTCTCTGGAAGGGTTGTCTAGCACTGGCACAGGCTGCCCAGGGAAGAGGTGGAGTCGCCAACACCAGTTTTCAAAAGATGTGTGAATGTGGCACTTGGGGACATGGGTTAGTGGTGGCCTTGGCAGTGCTGGGCTAATAGTTGGACTTGATGATCTTAGAGGTCTTTTCCAGCATAAACAATTCTATGATCCAATGAATTGGAATCAGGTTGGAGAGCATTACTTCCACAAACCTTGTAAACTGGAGCACAGGGATTACATGACTTAAAAATATACACCTTTCAAACACTGAGAACATGATACAGCAGCACCAGCTCACCAGACTAAGCACATTTTCCAGGAAATGGTGCAAAAAACTTTTGAACATGCAGTACTGAAATTAAAAAAAAAAAAAAAAAAAAGAAAAAGAAGAAAAAAGGTCAGAAGTAGCTCCATTAATTTTCTTTGCCTCAGCTAATGCAGACTGTGCAACTGTGCCTTGTTTCTCTTTCTTGTCTCAGAAAAACCCCCATAGCAGCAGCAGCAGAGGAAATGAATTGTGAGTTCCGTGCCACAAAAACATATGAAGGGGCTTACCCCTGAGCACGCAAGGAGCTGCCTGGCTTCAGCTGGGAATGGATGTTCAGCACATGCTGCTGGGCTCTGCCAGGGCAGGATCCACCCAGTGGGAATGGACACAAAACCCACATGTGGCCAGATGGGCTGAGACAAGGTGTTCACAGCACGGCGTGAGTTACCTGCTTGTAGGAAGAGTTTGGCTTTTTGGCAGCGCTTCAAACCCTTCTAGAGGGTTCAGCCTGGAGCAAAACAGGCTCAGGGGGGGATCTTATCACTCTCCACAGCTGCCTGAGGGAGGGTGCAGCCAGGTGGGGTTGTGTGGAATGAAACATTATTCCTAGTATGAGAATACATAGAAAATGTGGAGAAGATGCAAGAGGGAACAAAATTCCCAACATTGAAGGGGGTTTCTGACTTTTGCAGAATACTCTGGCAGCTTCAGGCTAAAAAGAGATGGACAAAGAAGAAAAATCAAAGGGATCAGGTGCATGGGAGAGGTGGCAGAAGGAATGTGCTTCACTGCAGAGCAAGAGGATCAGAGCACTACAGGACGAGACCAAACTGATCCCTGGGTATAGGGAATATAAAAATCAGGCTAAAGGCTACAGTCTATCTAGAAACCAGGTGATAAGGTGAGCACAGCCCCTTCTGAAGTGCTAATACGAAAGCTCTGTATCAGCTGTATCAGATAATAAAAGCTGGGCTGTGGCCTGGGGCAGGTTTATTCTGGCACTGAACTCATGCCCATGCTGAGGTTTTTGGATGGAGGTAAAAACTGAGATGCTCAGCTTAACATCTGACACACGTTATTATTTTCTGATATTATTTTCACTAAAAGCATTCTAAATCAGCCTTCTGCTTTGGTTTTTTTTTTTTTTTTTTCTCCCTGAAACTGATTCTTGACATCCCACCAGTCTCCAGTTCTTTACTGGGAGTTAACAACAACCAGCTGAGGGGGTGACTTCACTTACTTTCCTATTCCAATTGTATATACATAGTCTTCTCAGACAGCTGTAGGTGAGAATTAAAATCCCCCAAATAAACAAAACATTGCAACAACAGCAAATACAAAGATCCAACACCACTCTGAAGTGCACACTTCAAGATACTCACAACATGAAGTAAAACATTCCCAGGTTTAAGACTGATTTAAGTTGATTGTGTCACTTTGTATTCTTCAGGTTAGACTCCTACTGTATCCATGAGCACCAGAAGAATAAATTACTCTTCTAAAAGAATACTTCAAAAGGCTGCTGGCATTTTGGAAAAGGCAACTTGGATAAGCAGGAAATGCAGGGAAAAAAACCACAGCTCAAAAGACTTGGAGGACAGGCTTGTCCAAGTATCTTATTCCTCATGTCTGGATCTTGGCCTAGAGAGTCCACAGGTTATTTGAAAAACAGACCAGAAAACGTTTTGTTTCCTTAAAAACCTTTAAAAAAGTGCTTTATTGCATGCCTGTAACATACCCTGAATTATTTTGTTACCTTCTTATAGTGCATGGGTCAGAATTCAAATTTCAGAGGAAGGCCAGTGTTCACACAGAGTCACACTTGGTGTTCAAGAGCCACACAAGCTCTGATGTTCTGCTCAGAGTTAGAGGGAAGAGCCATGATGCAGCTTCAGCAAGATGATTCTTCCTAAAGAGAATCAGCAGGACACTGGACAGTGTCACAAACAATTCTACTGTGAAGGAGCAGAGGTAAAGACAAGAAAACAGAGAGCTAATTGTATTTTCTTTGCATCTGCTCCACTGTACAAATAAACTCTCTGTTTCAAATGTCTGTTCAGCAAACCCCTAATTCCAGACAAGTCTAAGTTGTAGGTCTCCAAGTTTTTAGTCCTGTTTAATAGGATTAAAAACTTCTAGCAAGTATTTTCTTCAAGTAGAGCATGTACCCCAGAAAAAGCTGCTAACTGGGAAAAGAGAATAAATCTCTCCCACAGCTGTGGCTACGTAGGACCTTTGAAAGGCTGCAGATAATTTTAAGCTCTCCCACTTTCAGTAAAAACACTGGAAAGTTTGCATTAAAATTGGTACATACAAATTAAATTCATCAATGTAGGCATTCTCATTATATTGATGAACTTCCAGCCCTGCAAATGAGAGACAAGCACCATGTTCATCCAAGTCTCTCCTGTGTATGTGTATTTGCAGGGATAATTGTCTTAGTTATTTCTATCACAGAATCATGAATATTGGAAAAGACCTCTGAGATCATCGAGTCAAACCTTCAGTAAATGTAAACTCTTCTTTCTATTCTTTGCCAAATTCACTTCTGTTCCTTCAGAACTTCATATTAGAATAATCTCCTATAACCTTAAAAATTGCTGAGAACTAAAATTTAAATGAGTTAAGTGATTTAACCAGGCTTTAGAGCTCCCCCTCTTTTAAATTAGCTCAGATAAATACAGCCTCATGAAATTTAGCCACAATGAACATCTGCAGTTGGCTTAATAGTTCTATCTACACAGCTCGGATGGCATTCAAATTTATTATTACATGTCAGGATTAAAAACCAAACCATTTAGATGAACCAACAATGCTATACAGAGGTATATTATTCTTTGGCTTTGAGGAAAATATACCAAAATGTAAATTTTCAGTTAGATGGGATAAAACAGTCTGAGGTGGAAAACAAAGGGATATATTTTGGCTACCATGTCTGCTCCATTAATGTGAACCAAGGCTAATAGTCAACCTTATCATAGCAATTCCATTTTTTTAATCCATATAAAATGTTGTTTTATGTTGCTAGACAATTCAGTGGTTCTGAGTTTTAATCCTTAAAGGGATGGGGCTCAATCTTTAAGATCATTTAAAAGACAGATTTGCTCCAGGTCTCAGGTGACAGCAGAATCCCCTCCTGCCTCCTCTCCAGGTTTAATTTATTTAGTCCATATCAAAATCCTTCCAGCTCTGTCTATAAAGTTTCCCATGGATGATAAATGTGAGCTGGTTACATACAGGCTCATTTTTGCTTCAAACCACAAAGGCTAAACCCATATTTATTTTAGCCTTTAGCATCCTTAAATTCTTAGATATTACATTACAATGGTCTAGCTTTTATTTCACAGTACTGAATCTGAATCAGGGCAAGAGATACAAATGTATTTTGCTCCTGTGTGATGTGGTATTCCAGAAGTTGGACATCCTAATCCATCCCTCATCCTCTTGAGAGTCCCAGACCAGGAGGCCTCTGGGGAATGCTGGGGCTGGAGCCAAGCACATGCAGCTTTATCTTGGAATTCCAACATGAAAGGGAAAAAACAGCAAAAAGGGGGGAGTTTTAGAATTGTAACTAAAAGTGATCACGATAAGCCCTCAGTATTTCATTTTAATCTAACTCCCTTGAGCCAGACAACTGAAGGAGGCCTGGAAAGTTTGTAAATGAGGGACAGTAAAAGAGCTGTGAGGACGGTTTGTGTAGCATTGCACTCAAATACACACACACGATGTAATTGCCTGTTTTATTTAGTGGAATCACTTTTGTAGATTAGAAATATTTCCAATTCCCGTTTACTCCAATGCAAGCCTCCACCATCAACAGGCGTAACGCAGTTTGTTCAACTGATTCCAAACAAAAAAAAAAAAAAAAAGAAAAAAAGAAAAAAAAAAAGAAAAAGGAAAAAAAGTACAATCTCAAAAGTCAAGTTAGAAACTAAGTTCACACATTTTCTTTGGGACCAGGAATCTGTACATAGTACAAAATATACATTTATTGAACTTTCTGTAAACACACAGTTTGAATTGTGTAAAACTGTAAATAGTGGGTGAACTACGTGGAGAATAATTTATTATATATTGTTATACATTCTACTTAAGGAAAATAGTTATGCTCTTGTATATTACTCTGTTAAATTTATAAATTCCATAATGAAGCTGTGTAATCTGCAAACATGCTTTTCAAGCTTAAATCTCTCCATTCGTAACACACATTTATACACGTCATCAATGAAAAAAGTTACACTTTCCACAAAATAGATATAAAGAGGTCATGAATTTTCTAAAAAGACAGGCACAGCATGTCACTACAAACGAGACTCTTATGATACGGTGTGGAGTCAATTCTGTGAGAAGACAGGTGAAAACTCTCTAATTCAGCATGTTTGTACGTGGTCTTAGTAACAAGACAGATGCTAAACCCCAAAATCTCTGCTTATAAAGATTTATAAAATCGGTCCTGGAAGTCAAACCTCACCCTTTTCAGATATCCAGCACTCCCTGGCTGGGAGAACCTTGGTTTTTGTCTCATATCAACTCTTGGTCAGGAGTAATTGAGTTTTCCGAGCAGTGAAACACCTGACACCACTTGCCAAGAACATTTGCATAATGCTGCACTTACTCTAAAAAATGGAGTCCTGGCACCAAAGAGTTAGATCTTTAATAAATACAATTAACTCTTGGTGCCCAAGGTCATCAGCAAGAATAGGCTGGGAAAACCCAACTCCCAGGGCTGCAGGGCATTAACCCACAGAACGTTGGGGGACCAGCATCCCAGCACTGGGGACTCTGGTGTGCAATGCCCAGGTTCCAATTTAAGAGGCTGGAAATTCCAAATTGCAGCAGACTTCTCAGTCTGGCATCACTCAGCAGGAATAAAAAGTTCCCCTATAAACACTGTCAAAGATCCTTTCATAGAATGGTTCATAGAACAGTCTGGGTTGGAAGAGCCTTGAAGACCATCTAGTTCCAACCTTTCAGGAGTCCATCACTGGACATGGATATAATTCTATGTAAATTCTGCACATTTTTTTCCTACATTTTCAGGGTCTCATTGTTTTTCCATCCTGGATTTCATTTATTTATAGCTAAAAGCACTGCATCAAAGATCAAACTTCTTAAACTGTGCTCTTCTGAGGTTTTAAAAGCAAAAGAAAAATTTCTTAGACATTTAAAGAATTAAGAAATTATCTCAGATTAATCCAATAGTTTGCTTTAACGTTACCACCTTCTTCCCTTTGGCTTTGAAACGCTTTTTTCAAAACCTAAACTGAATAAAGATTACATATGTTTTTCATTCCAAGAGAAGTGGGACAGTTAAGGCTCCAACAACATATGTGCAAAATTTGTATGTTGTGAGCAAAAGCTCCATAAATGTCAGCAGGACATAAATTTTGTGCCTGATTTTCCCAAGCCTATCTTACTCTAATTTTCCCCTGTAGTGTGAACAAAAATATTCTGCTCCAATCTGAAATCCCAACAGTGAAAATGAAATCAGCTACCCAGTATTTGCATTGCTCAGACTGGCTGGAATTCAGTAACACAGCTGAAATGAAACTCTGGACCTTAGTCTACAGGCATTGTTAGAATAAAAGTATTTAATGTTTTATGACTTTCCAGGATTTTCTCATTTTTCTTAAAGACATTTCTCAAAATAAGTAACAGTGAAAACTCCTCCTTCAACTCCAGAGGCCTCCTCACAACACACACAGAGTCCTGTCCACATATAAAAACCCCACACTCCCACCAAGCTCTTCAAAGTCAACACTTCGAGGAAGCAAAAAGGAATTTCAGCTTCGCCTCAACGTTATTGAGCAAACTGAGAAGTACAGATGTGCTCCTAAAGGAAAATGGTACTGCCTGACACAGCACCCACCCTTCAGATAAATGGCTGGTTACACAGTAGTAAGGACCATTGGTTTTATTCTTCTCATTCTGGGGAACAAAGAAAAAAAAGGAAAAAGAAAGAAGCAGGTGCCTTGTGATATTGTAAAAAGCATTTGGGCAGGAATCAGTACAAGTTACATGTAAAAATCTGGCTGTGCATAAACCACTCTAGAAATCTGACCTGTCTTCCCACTTCTACTGAAGTTTCTTCACTTTCAGATTTTCTTAATCCTATAAAAGGCATTTTTAAAGTTAAGCCCACTTTCCCAACTATTTTGGTGCAAAAGTTAGGGGGTTTTGTGGTCGTTGCATTTAAAGCAAGACCCTCCCAAAATGCTTTCCTAAGACATCATTATCATTCCTGTTCCCTTAGCCTGGGAGCAAAGACTTTAGAAGAATGCATACAAGAGATGGGGAAAAGAGAGAGCTGTTTTACTGCTACTCAAAAGGAACATCAAACAAAAACAGATAAAATGAGGAATATGCACAAAGCCTAACTACAGGTCAACAACTCTGACACAATTGGGAGATTAAAGCTCCAGACATTTTTTTTTTTACATACTAAGTAAATAGCAGAAATATCTGTCATTTTTCTGGAAACAAACTGTCAGTGGGAGACAATGTAAACTCAACTTTTAACATGTCCATTTTTTTTTTCTACTTGAATGCATTTAGTGGTCCATGATACTAAAGAGAAGCTTCAAGTTTTCCTACAGCTTCCTGACCTCCTGTGAACATGTGCCACAGCCCAGGTGGCTGCTACCTCATTTACAGAGCAACATTATTAGGCAAAATAAGGCCACAGAGTGCCTCAGATGTGCACACCTGGGTCTGCAGAGACCTCCAGACTGTGCAAGCACTCCACAGAAAAAGCTCACAAAAGATTGGATTCTCTGATCAGTATTTCAGACAGGTCAGTCAAAATTATTTAGCCACAGAGTGGTACTTTTAAATTCTGCTCCTTTTTTATAGCTTAAAGCAGGGATCACATTCATTTTATGTGCCACAGCATCCTGGAAATCCACATCTGGAGCATCTTTTCACCACTCAAAGAGTTTAAAACCTCTCCAGCCAGATGGAGAGTTTATACCCTGGTCTGTAAATGCTCAGGTATGATCATCTCAGACACAGGCAGTGGTGGGAACAAGGAGCCCCACTCATTATCTAGAAGTCATTATTTTCACATCTGGTGAAGCTTGGCACAGAGTAACCATTCATTTTCTACACAAGAACATCAGGTAAAGGCCTGTAGCTCTACAGTTTTGCTGTTTCTGAACCCATGCAAGGTACATCAGGTTTGTATCAAATACTGTATTTGCCCAAGGATGAGGAAAAGGGCACTGCTTTCCTTAAGGTTAGCCCCTTTCAGACATGGCCAAGTTTAAGTATCAAGGAATTGAAATACACCAAGTCATTTGTGCATAAAAGCAGTTCAAGAAGGTGCAGGTAGAGATGAAGATGAACATCTTGGCGTGATGAAATCCTGATGTACATTGAACTAAGGCAAACTGTAACAACCATATCATTAACCTAATTGTGGCAGCCGTGCTGTCTCTCCCACAGGACAGAGCTACAAACCTCAAGAATGCAACAGAGAAAATTTGTCAGCACGGAACACACACAAGACATTAAGACCAAAGTTTGATGATTCCACTTTGAAGAAAAAGAACATTTACCAAAGCAAAAAGTTTGTCTTAAGTACAGGGTGGGGAAAGATCTGCCAAGGCTTCGATACTCCCTACACAGGCCATCATTTATTTGGGTGTGGTTTCCCAAACTGCGGCAGGAGGGGTGGGGCAAACATTCCTTTGCTCTCAGTCCTGTCTCCCCACTCTCCATCTTTCCCTAGCACCAGCACCCCACAGATGGATTATCAGTTTACCCAGCTGAAGAGGACAGGTTTTCTCATTCTCCTAACTGCACACCCACGTAAGAACAAGCACTGGCACAAAAAAAGGCAGTAGGGGCAAGCTTGGGCATAAGTTGATCATGAAACCATATCCTTAGTTCATAAACTACTAAGAATGGAATGCAATAGGAAGTCTGTCCTATCCCAGTGTATAAAATTAAGGTGGGATTCTTATCAGGGAATCAACCAAAGTGAAAACTAACCCCTAATTTTGTTAAATCACCTTAAGCTTCCACCTCTTGAACAGAGCAAAATGGCTCTTACATTAACCTATATAGTGACAGCACCAGCTTTGCAATAAAGAATGCAATGGACATTGAAGTCATTTCACTACAAGTAAATTCTGCAAAGATTAGCTTTGGCACCTGCATGAACTCTCAAGGTAAGTGCTCTTGTGACTCATCTGCTGCTCAGTATTCACCAGGCACCTCGCTGACACAACCTACGATTGCAGCAGCTCAGAGCAGTGTAACAGCAAGCAGATGAAATCCCTCTCTCCAATTCTGACTCCAGCTCAAAGTCTAAATGAATGATGGCCATGCCTCAAGGTTGTGGTGGTGCTGCTCCTGGGCCAGGTGAGATCAGAAACCTGGCTCTGTTTCTGCCCCAGCACGAGTACCAGGGACTCTATGGATACAAAGGATTTACAAAGCCTTGCAAACCTAGGATCCTACTTAACGTCACTGCATTTAGTTCATCCAACATTGGTTTAAAGCACATTTTAGAAGCCTCTGTCTTGAACATATTTCAATGCTGAATTAGCGAGAAGTATTTTGGAACAGTTGTCTACAAAGCAGTTAAAAGTATTCTCCCAGAACGGTCAGCAAAACATTTAATCCGACTATAACACAACTCACAGAAACTGTAGCCAGTGAAGCTGTCAAATGTAGAAGGAAAACAAAGTTGCATGGCATACGAAGCAAAGTAGCTTTACAAATGTCATTTCCTTTTAAAAACAAGCAAATCGGGACCATCCTATTTGAACATGTATTTAAAAATACATCTTTTAACATCACACAATTTTCATTTTTGTCACACAGGAATCTTTTTCCAAGAGGGAAATAAATAGCACACAATACTTCAAAATAAAAATTGCTGCCTTGCCCCTGAGGTGCTAATGTTTTTAGCATTTTAAAAAAAAAAAAAGTTTCTGGTGCAAGAAGGAGATGCACAAAGGTGCAAAAGTGCCTTTTTCTTTTCAGAGCAGTGAAAAAAGTACAGCTTGCCTCTTTTCTAGGATGCTTTATACACTTAACTCGTTTATTCTGTAATCAAAATCTGTATCTAAAATGGCAGTGTTTATGCATACATCGTAATTCAGTGCTCTGAGCTCATCGCAATGCTGAAGGTAGGCGGGAGAGAGAAAGGCCTGAAACGGGCTTTCTGCCACTACCCTCCAACCTACTCACATCACCTGTAGCAATAGCAGAATTATTTTCTTTCTAACCTTCAGGAGACCTCGTCACTAGAGGCTTCAAAAATCTCCTTTGTCACTGAGACAGTTTAAGTGATTATGGTTTGAAGTATGGCTTTTCACACCACAGTTTTGCTTCCGATTTTTAAAGTTTAAAACTCAAAGGTTCCACAGTCCAGTTCAAGGTTTTGCAGTTCCCAAAACTAAACTTTAGTCTCTATGAAAAAAAGGACAGAACTTTATCTGCCCAGTCCTAAATTAAGTTTAGCTTTTCGCACTAATACGCCATGTATTATTAAATATGCTCATTAATTAGGTGCCTGTGAAGCTATAACTTAACATCATTATAGTTTTGCACTCTACAACAAAATTAGACATTTTAAGCATTTATTCATAGGTAGGTAAGGAACTGGTTCTTTAAGCAAAAATTGCTATAAATTTATAAATACAAATAGTGCTTATGTTTTCTTCATTCATGCTTGAACAGATTACAAACTGAATACAATGAAGTTACGTTTAAGCACCCCACATAGACAAGAGGGATAAAAGAAAAGTTTGCTGGTATATACTATACTTAGTTCCAAGACACTATAAGTTACTTTTTCACTGTTCAGTGTTCCCTAACTCTGCATTAGTTTTAAGGCTATATATACAAATATGTATATGTCAAAGTTAGGGAAAAGACAAATATAGCAAAATGCATTGTACTACGTTTTCCTATCAAAAAGTAATTATACACCAAGTTCTGATTCTGTTTAACTGCAGTAAATGTTACAATCCACTTGTTTTACTGATTTTCCTTTTGGGGAATCTGCCTACTAAATGAGTAAACTACATATCAAATACAATATTCTCAACCAAAAAGACAACACAAGGTGCACAAAACAGCAGTTTTGCAAACACGACTGACTTGAAAACTTAATTTTCGTATGCTCAATGGGAGAAAGCTAAGCTTAAATCAAATTAGTTTATTATCTTATAAAATTTTAAATTAGAATTTTAAACAACGAACAGTTAAATATTGTCAACATGCTATACCTCAAATCACAAGTACTGTTTAACCACTAGTCTCTCATTCTAAGTAAGTGGGTCAATTAAAAACACACACCACAAAATGTTAAAGATTGTCAGGCTTTGACAAATGTATTTTTATCAAACAGTAGGCAAATTCAAACCAATGCACATCTTCAGTAGGGAGGGAAAAAAAAAAAAACAACACCAAAAAGCCTGAAAAAACCCACACTTGTAAAAAATAGGGTAACGGATTAATCCCACATCATCCTCTAGCATATGGCTATGTCTTGGGCAATAATCAAAATCCTTCCCATTTTAAAAATGGGCTAGCAATTAATAAAAATATTCTTCCACAAGTAAAATATCATTTACAATGGCACTGACATTTTAAAAGGCAGGAAAAAAGGAATTACACATTTATGGGTAAATGTCTTGTTTGTTAAATCAAGCTTTATTGATAAAATGGAATTCAGAGTATTTTTCTTGGAACAGCAGCAGACCCAGCCAATCAGGATTGTAAAAATGCTGCAGACTCCTACTTTATGTAGAAAGTTGCCTTCGTGCTCAGTGATTAGTAGTTTCAGGTAAGGGTTAATGAAAAAAGAGGTGCAAGGAACCACGGCATTCTAATCCCAAGACTGGTACATGTATGAACAGGATACTATTAATAGGGCATGATTTAACTCCCACTGAACTCAAAATCACAAATCCCTTCAACTCAATGTGAGAGCAGGAGTGCATCCAAGAAAATGATATACGTTTGTTGAAGAATGTGCACTACTCCTAAGTTATTTTTCCACTGCCAAGCAAAATTCACACACTGTAATTTCTGGTAAGTTGCCCACGAGTTCAGCTTTCATACAAACCAAAAAGTTATCTTTAACAGTTTTGTGCACCTCTTGAGCACCTAGCTGGCTAGGCTGCTGCTCCTTGCAATCCAAAACCACAACATGATTTTAAAAGGGATATATATTGTTGCATCACACAAGCCAAAACATTTCTTCTAACCTTTATAGTGATTTAAAGCGGTTCATAATTAAATATGAGCATTTTGTACAAAGACAATTGCACTTTACAAAAACAAAATCATACAACATAAATTGCTGGAGTCTGATTTACAACATGAATTTATGGTTTGAAATCACGTTTACAGAAGTCTGTTTTACAAAAAAGATCAGTTCCTGGGCTAGATGTCGTACTGCTGTAGTCACTCTCACCAACACATCATATTCCCTTCTTTAATTAAGGTTGAGGATGGATGTTAAGAAGGGTCACTGAGGTTGGGCTGCACTTTCATTTGCAGGATGAAACGAGAACTCCACAGCTAGATGAGCAGTTTTACCACATATCATCAGTTGAGGCAGAATCCTTAAAGAAAAAAGAAGGAACCCTTTAAAGTCTGGAGTGCCCATCCTTGCGGCAGTTTCTGGATAATCCAGACTGAAAAGGGTAAAGACTTAAATCATTTCAGGAGTCTGTTTTCTTTCCCCGTTCAGAAACAGCTTTTAAGAAGTATCTAAACCCCACATATTCTTAATTAATGAAACATTAGAACCAAGAAATTTCAAAATATGACCATGTGTTTTATCAGTCCTGAAAATCATATCCTAGAGATGTTACTCAAAAGCATTTCCAGAACCCTTTTAGATATTTCCTGAGTAGTTAGAAGTAATACAAAATGGATACACTCAGCTCACAGGTGTGAGAAAAGAGCAGGATGTGCCTCATGCCACGTGTTATCACCATTATCATCTTTTGTGTTCTCAGCCCTCCCTCGCTGCATGGGAAGATGCAGACATCAACTGACACCCTGTTATAACTCAGAGCTATTTTAACACTTTTAATTTAAGGTTACAAAAGTGTAGTTTAGGCAACTGAAGGAAATTGTAGTTATGGATGGCAATAAAACCACAAGGGGAAGAAAATAAATGTACATAATTAAAAATATATTGAAAGCAGAGGAATGCTGTGCTCCAAATCATAATTGCATGGACGCACTACTTGGCATTACAAAGTATCCAATATCTGAGTGTCCCTAAAATTTGGCCCGTTTAGGCCCACAGGCAACAGTGGATTTTGAATAACTACCACAAGCCTAAAAAATGTTTAACCAGTTCCTGGTTTAACCAGTATTTAATTTTACCAAGCGTTTTTTAATCCATTCACCTTCATGTCAAGCCTGTTTCCTTTTCCCTTGCTTCGACTGCTCCATATTCAGCTTTCTCTACCAGCCCCATCAGGAGGGCACACAGCTCTGCAGCTGCAGCAACAGCTAAATCAGCAGCACAGGAATCAGAGCAAACTGCTCCTGTGCAGCCACCTTTGGTTGTTTCAGCATTACCTGTTCCCTTTCCCATAGCAATTAAGGGCCACAATGGGCTTTTACAACAGCACATCCTGGTGCTTCCACAGCTAAACCTCCCCATCATTAGTGAGACTGCAGGAGGTAGAAATATTACTCCTCTTCAAAAGCGCTGCCTTAGTGACTCCTTCGAGAGGAAAGAGGCTAATTAAGTCTCTAGCAATGGCACACATGATAATTTCTTAGCACTGAAGTTCTGCACCCTTCATTCAAACTTGCACACAGAATCCATAACAAACCAGAGAGGAACAGTTGGCACGGAGGTGTAGTAAAAAAACCACAAACTGAAACTGCCCTTTGCAAAAGTACCACCTCCAGCTTTTCCTCCAAGACCAGAAGTAGCAAAGCAGAGCAATTATATGAAAAAGCAAAATGGTTGTTCTGAGAATGAAGAATAAAAGCAGCATGAGTAAAAATGCAGGAGCTGCTTGCCAACTATTCCATATGCAAATTTCTGTATCCCAGTTGCCAACATGATCACAAAGTTTGTGTACTGTACATTTGTAGAACAGCAACATACTAGAGAATGTATTCTGAAGGTAAAGAATCCTCTTTCAGACACTATTTAGGAATTTTTACGCTAAAAATAGAATGAGGACTGCCAAATAAACTAGTGCACAGTTGTAAAGCCAACGCACAGTCTTTATGTCTGGCTGCATTTCACTTCTGTCACATCCAAGCATGTAAGTAATTTCTGCTGGTAGTTAAAGGATCAGTTTAATTGCTTTATGATGTACAGCACTTTTGGTGACAGAATGTTGTTTCTGGTGATCAAACTGCAACTAGAATCATGTTCATGTTCACTGCTTGGTTGTTTTTCCCCCCATACTGACAGAGGATTTATGTCACTCTCATCACTGACATATAAGAAGCCAAAGTGCTTGCTGTAAGATGCTTTGTGCTTAAGAATAAAAGTATTTACATAGCCCATTTGAGTCCACACTTGAGTCCATTTGGTAAACTAATATATTCTTAATACATCTGTTTAACCTTTAGATATAGCATTTTTCTTCTTGATATTTGGGGGAAAATGTCTCCTATAAAGAAGGGGGAAAAAAACCCCCACGACTCTTTCCACCATTTGGCAGCACTTGGAAATCCAAGCAGGATTGAAATAATGAAATTCCAGAGGACAAATGAATCAACCCTACTGGAGTTTTGAGATTAGGATCAGCAGAAAGCAGCAGAAAACAATTACAAACCACAGTCCAAAGAGCACAACGGTGTTATTCCTTTCTTGGGGGAAGGGGTCTTTAACAGGAATTAACAACATCTTTCTTCACAAAACAGCTAAATTAACTGGGATGGGGGGAAAGAAAATGTAAGAGAAAGGATACTTACAGCATCATCATTCCTGTAGGGGTTCAGTTTGTTATACACGGCTTCAATCACACTCCGTCTAGAGCAAAAAAGAAGAAAACCCACAAGATTTTAAGGCTGTGTCCTCCTATTTTTCCCCAGATCAAATTCCTAATTTAAAATGCAAAACTTTAGAAGATTCCAAATTCACAGAACCCTATTTACTGCATGTTAGCACTAAGTGTCCTCAAACATTCCATGTCCTTTAAAACCTTCAGGCTCAAGACAAACAAGGCTGAATATCCCTCAGAGTTCAGCAGGAGAGGAGCAAAACCTGACAGTCAAGTGAGGCTGAGGTGCTGCAGCTCTTGGCTTTGAAAAAGGGCAGCAGAAAACTTGGTGGACATTGAATGTCCTGGTCATTTGTGTGCCCAAAAACCACTGCAGTAGTGCCTCTATTATGGCACTTTCATAGGGGAACAGTGTTGTGTCATTTTCTGGGCACATAAAAATCACATTCTGAAGCGCATTTTTGTTTGTGTTACATCCTGAAATGTACTTTCCACGTGCAAACATGAAAAAATTAGTACTAGAACAGTACTCTTCTACAATGACATGCCCAATGCTCTCCTACAATTTTTCACAAATAAAAAGATTAAAATGTAAACTGCAGTTTTGTGTATTGTACCTTCAGATTGAGACAAATTCTGTCTAGTAAAAAAAAAAATTAATTCAAGCATCTTGATAGCTATCTCCCTTAAAAAAAACCAAAACATGCTTAGCACATTTAAGATAGCTTGAAATTAACTTTCATCTCTGGGATTCTTGTCTTTTCTAATATGGATAGAAAATTTATAAGAAATAGATGGATAAAATATTAATATAAAATTTTCAATCAACATGCAAATGAGCAACATGATTTTTACTGATTTATTTTAACACAGGGTAAAAAACGGATTAAAAAAAAAGCCAAAAACAACCAATGTGAGGCTGAAGGAAGAAGCTGCCTTGGCCTTTCCCAGTATAAAAGGAAACAACTTTGGAGGGAGAGCAGAAAGGAAAGAGGGGAGTAAAAAACAGGAATTACAGATTGGACTTTAAATACAAATTTCTTCCAGATTCCCCTCTGCAGAACCAAGTATGATGAAGTAGCAGACTGTGATACAAAACAAACTTCAAAGAACAACCCTTAAACTGCTGATGAAGGCATGCAGAGCAATCACAAAGGAGTGCAAGAGAAGAAAAAAAGCACATGACAAGCTTTGTAATCATCCTGCAACACTGAAAAATGTCAGGAACTACCATGTATAAACATCATAGTGACTCTAGTGAATGATTGTAGGGAATGAAAGAAGAGGCTGGATTTAAAGCAATAAAATCAAGCAATTACACACAAAGTACATTGCATATATGGATTGGAAAGTTTCCCAAATCTTTCAAGAAATTGGTATCTTTGATTGTAAATACATGCAGGTTTCTTGGACAGCATTAATTTCCTTCCAAAGTGGCAATAGTGCTTTCAGTTACATTAACGTCCAATTAAATCAGTATTTCTATAAGTCCCTATTCAAACTAGCATCAGTAAGACACAAAATCCCAGGGAAGTCAGTCACTTCGCAATTCTTCACAACCATAATGCTACTGCTAGTCAAAGGAGATTAAGAAAAATCAATTTGTATGCTGATTCATGAGTAACTGATTCACTCACACTTCAACACTACAGCAACCCATCCTAAATAGATGCTATTACACATAAAATTGCCATCTCTTCTTTTCCTAGTCAGACAGTTCCTATAGGAACAATATTGTTTTGTAGAAGCCATCTTTACAGTAATCACTTAATAATTTATTCAATTTATTAATTTATGAGTTATTCAATTACATGCCTAAGGTCTTGATGTTTTGGTGTAACAAAGCAAAAATCATACTCTGAAAGGTTAAAAATACTCTGTAACATATGTGCCCAATCCATTTTAACACAGCACAGGCTCACGAAGGATCTTTTGAAGAAAAAACACTTGGTTTGTGGTGCAAACAAGCTAAGCACATTGCTTCCTTAAAGACTGAACATTTGAGAAGCCACAAAGCATCACCCCTGCACTCTTCAAGGAGACAGCCAGCTATATAAAGCCACAAATTTAACTTTCCACTTTTCTTTTTTGATAGACTTCTATGTCGTTTTCAGATTTGTCACAAGCAGAGAGAAACAAAAGCAAATTTTTAAGCAATTACAACATGGCTACAGACAAGAAAAGAAAGCTGCCAAGCAAAACATCTTATGCATATCACTTCTTGTTGAAGTGTATAACATATCCAAGTAATTAAAGTCAGTGTATTATTTTCACACATTCAAATGTAACATCCCCACAAAAACCCCAGTTAATTACAGAAAACAGACATTCAGGCCACCCTTAAAAACCTCTCATTCCTTCCCCAAAACTACAGTCTGACATTTAATTTTCCCAGTGATTCATAGTTAACTCCATTCTTAGGCTTGTCCTTTTCATCCAGAACGACTGAGTAAGAAAAATCGGAGAACAGATGATCACCTTTTGTCCTGTGCCCTTCCTCCCCTCCCTGCCCCCCCACTTTTAAGAGTGGCCTTGCAGTTAAGATCAGCTTTAAATCAAACCCCACATGTACACTGATGTGAACTCACTTGCTTGCCAACTCCCCCCCCGGCGGGAGGTTTGGGATGCTCTCAGTTGCTAACGTACGCATCACGTGGACTAAGTCTGGCACTCCTTCACCCTGCTTCTTTATGATCTCTGGGAATCAGAAGTACTTTTTTTGTAAGTGCAGTCCAAATTTAACTTCAAAAGATTGAAACACTCAGTTTTATAAAAAGGCAGCTTAACATTGAAAAAAAAAAAAAATTAAAAAATTAAAGTGACAAACCGTACTCAACATGGTAATTGTTAACTTTGGTTCCATAAGGAAAAACCTGTAACAGATTTGACACAGATTTACTGCTGTTAACATGCTTACTTGGTTTTAGAAATACACAGCTACCTAGTAACAGTGGGAAAAAATAATCTTTAATGGCTTTCCTGCTTTACATGAGACAGAAGATGTAATATCTTCCCACAACATGCCCAAGGCATGGGGCAGATATTAACACCAGCTTTACTGCTGCAACACAAGATAAAATATTATTGCCATCACAGAAAACATAATATTTTCAATAAATAAAAGGTTAGACACGTCAAAAGTAATTCCCATGGCTGTATGTGTATTAACCAATACCTGTTCCTCTCTGCATTACAGCAACATGCAAATTTTAAGAACTATTACACATAAATTAAAAGCCAGGGACATCACATCTAATTGACAGTTTCATCCTCAGCTCAGGAGATATTTAAATACAGGGCAGAAACTTAAAGCTGATCCACTCCAGCTTCTGGGTGAAGAGAGTCTGTATTGTAGCCACAGCCATGTTTGTCAAGACATTCATTCTTTAACTTTATTGTTAGGCCTGGTTGGCTTGGGTTTTTTGGTTTTGGGTTTTTTTGTGTTTGCTTTTTCCACTTTTCTCCTCAAGTCAAAAGCACACAATTTCATTTGAATTCAAGACATTTGAGACCATACCACCCCTGAAGAGTTGCTCTTTAAATAGGGATTTTATGAAGCTTAAAGAACATTTTTAAAAATGCATTCCTTTCTCTATAAACATGAGCTCTCAGAAACTGCGAAACACATGAATAATTAAGACCTGGTGCTGTTCATCTTCGAGTGAATACTGGAACATGCATACAATAATGTGTACATATGTGCACATCTATACATGCATGTATGTACATACACACTATTCTTCATGTAATAAAGCATTTACACAGTTTGAAAGTAGTTGGAATTCATCAGTACCACTTTTGAAAAACACTCAAGCATTCAGATTTTGCCCTAAATTCTGGAAGAACATACCAAGTTTCTATTTTATAATTTGTGAGAAAAGGCACATTGAAAGTTTTTAAAACCAACATATATCCAGTCATCTTTAGTTAAAAAAAAACCCTAATAAACAATGATTGTGAATTATTTTTTGTGTATGTAATGGTTTTTCAGGGCTGTGTGTGTTTACAAAAACCATCAGCTCTGTTTTGCAGTCAGGCTGTGTAAATTATTTGCAAGGTATAGTGGAAACACTGCCTAGTCCTCAACCAGAATGGAACTCTAAGCACAAAGCTTTAAGCTGTTTACTTCAAAACCTAGATTCCAAATACGTGACACCACACACCAGAGACACCTCAAAAACTTGCCATTTCCTCAAAATCTACAGCCAAAGTTTGTTTTACCATCTAACATTTAGCAAATAAATAATCTATGAATCTTAAAGCTGAATAAGAAGCCAAGATCTCAGATTTGGTTTGCCAAGTTCCTTTATTGTGCAATTTTGAACATCTAGTATATGCTACATTGTGCTAGTGCTAAAGTTCTGCTGTACAAAAATAAGGAATTTATAGTTGACCTATACTACACAGTTTCACAACCTGTAACTGCAGTACATTTAACATACAGTCTCCACTAAATGAATACATTAATGTTTTGATAAAACTATAGATACAGACTGAATGAACACTGAAGACACAACAAATGGAGTCGGTCTGCTAGCTGTGTTTAATTTATTGGAATTATCTTGTTTCAATACACCTTCAACCCTCCCCCCAATCTTTAATTTACTTTTAAACCTTCTACACATTTTCATGGCATTGAGTACTGGAAAAATGTACTTACAACCCTAAAATAAAGGATTCAAAAATGGGAATTCCGTACAAAGTTTAAGAAAAAGCCAGAACTTTGTTTTTGTGAAAATTAGGGAAGGAACATATAACAGCTAACTTAAAATTATTTATCTCTACATAGGTATAAATATTGCAGGGATTATCTATTACGGAATGGTTTTATGTTAAAAAAAAAAAAAAAACAGAAAAATAAAAAAGCTTAGACAAGTTTCTTTTTCGAGTCAACACATCAATAACACATATTAGTGCAAATAGTAGCAACACATTTTGGAATGACTGATTACTTCTACCATGAAGTTCACATGATACTTTAGGAGTAACATTGATTTATTGCAAGTAATGGCACAAGGATGCTTCTCCACACTTGCTGCTTCTTCCATTATTTGTTGCAGCTACGAATCTGGACCATGAACCCTTTAGGAGAGTCTTAAGTGACACAGTAAGTAGAGAAGTTTCTACATTTTTTTAAAATCTGAATCATCTCTCCTTATTTAAGATGACCATCAGTATTAAAACCTGTTCAGTCTTTAAATTTGCACTACTTTTTAACAGTATAAAGATTTATTCTGGGCCAAGGGGATAAAAATACAACCAGAAAAAAAAAATGCACATTAGTCAGCATTGACTCTCATTACTTGTTGGACTTCACTGAGTACTGAAGTGCATAAAAATACAGAATATGCATTTTGACCAAGTTTCCATTTTAATGAGTTTTAAATTTAAATTGATATTACAGATTAGTAAGATCATTCTAAAAGTACTCTGTATATTTTTTTTAGTTCCTTCAGCCAAAAAATCAGGTTTTTAAAGTTAAGCACTGCCACTCTTATAGTATCCTAAGATAAGAGCAAGATTATTCACTGTAGTGTATAAAGTTTCAGATGCTGCAGCAATCCTACCTTACTAGTCAATAAGGCATTATCCATTTACTTCAGAAACAATGCAATGGCACAGGAATTAAGTTAAATGTAACAAAGTTATCAACTCCTGTTCTTGAAACTCTGCTTTAGTTCAGGCCTTTCAACTTTCCTCATGCATATGTCCTAAAAGGCCAAATTCTGCAAATAGCTGATACAAATCACTGCTGGGTTGAGTAGTGTTTACTATATATTCATTAATTTAAATAATATTTTTGTGCAATAGACAAAAGATTGAGGATAACTCTAAAAATTAAGCAAAGACCCTTGAGGAGAAGTACAATATATTTCCTCAAGTTGTTCAGACATCATCCCATTAAATTAGTATTAAAGTGCTTCATAACTACAAACAGAATCCTTCTGCCTCTATGCAATTATCACACTTTGCTCATTCCTGTAATTTCCTATATGTATGAATGCAAAGTACCAGCAGCCAAATTCCTTGTATGTACCATAATCACATGCAGGTCCAGTGTTTAGGCTCTTCCTTTATAAAATGAAGCAACTGTACAAAAATGCCAGCTTTCCTCACTGTAATATTGCTGGGGTACAACGAGGCCAGCTGAAGATGCAGCCTTGGCTTCATCGTATTTTCATGTTCTAGGTCATGGGCTTGTCTGAACTCAGACAAAATATCTAAGATAAGAAGGCAGTACTTGCCCAGATAAGGAGAGTTACCACGCTGTGAATCAATGTGTGAATGTACAGCTCACTTGCTCTTCACCCAGTCTGTGGGTGGGCAAACACAGCAAGCTCCTCGCACGCCTGGTGCAAAGCTGCTCCCTGCTCTGCAAGGAGAGAGCCATCTGACACTTCCCTGCTGCACTGGGACTGCTCTGGGATATTCCTGCTACGCTGTCAGGGAGATTCACACCAGCGCTGACTGTGCACCAACCTCTCCTCTCAGGCAAGTGTTGAGATTAAAACACAGAAATGTCTGCCTGGACATTTGTTCAGGGGCAGAACAGATACAGTTTGCCAAGACCTCAAAAGAGAGGCTTTTGAAAAATGTGGTACTTTCTGAAGGAGCACCTACACAGGTTGTAAGAGATTTAAAAATTGCACATGAATTTGTCTGAGCCCACAATTCCCATGCAGGCAACTCCTCTGTGAAATTTCTGAGCTGCACTGTGTTACCTTCATGCAAGTTAAGGAGAAAAAAAGTGCATAATGTACTCCTCTAACTTACTAATCACTGCTACCATAGCTGTGGAGAACTCTGCCTATCGTGCCCTGTGTGCTATTAAGGATTCTTGGGAGTATACACACACACACATAACTAGACTTGTAACATATAGAGAAGTCCACTTCAAAAATAGACTTAACCTATGCAAATAATGCATACAGCATGTCTTATATTTCAGAAACAAACTCCAAGCTGTAGTTGGTTTTAAATATCAAAAGGCACTGTAAATGCAGTTTTAATCAGAAATAATTTAAATCAAATTGATTTCAAATATCATTTTTATGTGATCCAAAAAGCCCCAGACTTGCAGTTTCAATTTAAACTTTAAGAACTCCTGAAATACAAATTTAAAGAAACATTTTGAAGTTACTATCAGAGTAAGATGAGTTCCCAGCTTTTGTTTGTCATGAATGCTTAAAGATTAGCTTTGACAAATTTCTGACGTACTTTCAAATAAGTAAATATGTAAGCAGATGCTTAAAGATTACAGTAATCAAGTTGTAACCCTACTATAACTGGATAATAAAATATTATAGCTAACTTATTTGTACTTAACTATGTGGAAAAATGGCACTCGAATTACCATCTTCACAGACACTTTGCAAGATATTCTGATTATTTTATTTAACTCAATGTAACAGGAACCAGGATTCACTGGTCTGGAGTTAGTGCTGCCAACAGACTCAGGGAGAACACTGAGCACAAATGAATTCTCTGCCATCCTGAATAATTTTCAGGGCTACAGGCTGCTGCACTTTCATAGCAGAACTTTTTCAGGACATATATGAGTGCCTTTTTCAGAGGTACACAGGATGGCCAATGGCACTTGAAGGTCTATTAAAAAGCCTGTGTGTGTTAAGGGTTTAGTTGTTGGAAGGGGAAGGGGGCCAGGGGTCTGTTTAGAAACAAAGTTACTTATTTTTTTTTAAATGATCCACCTTCTACTCTGCTTTCCAGGTACTTGTCCAACTCTGCCTCTCTTTTCACCGCCTCTGGCGATACCTTTGGTGCATTCGGAAAACAGATCAATATCACACTCATGTTGTCTCGACTTCCCTGGTGGAAAAGAAAAAATGATTTGAGAAATGTATACACACCAGGCTAAATACACATCAAAGCATTTTAAACACAGGAACTCACAAATCATATGGTATCAGAATCCAACATTCACTGTTACGGATTAATATCATCATCATAATTAATCTCCCTGTACCCCTTACAGAATTCCAGGCCCATTCATTTGGCACAACACTTAAGTCACTGTTTTTAACTCTTTTATGGTCTGAAGACTACATGGAGCCAGTTACAGACAGCCCATTGTCTTCTAAAATCTGACATTGGTAATTAGTGATATGTAATTACAAAGTTGTGTTCCGTCTTGTTTTAAGTACCATCCAATCATTTTGGGAAAACAGCTGAATGAGCGAACAAAATCATCACTGCTTAAAAGCACTAAGCAGAAAGGTGCTGAGTTCAGACAGTGCTTCTACCTAAAATCACAGCTATTAGGTTTCTTCCTTCTCCTTTCTGTTTTGTTTTTGTTTAAAACAAGGAAAGTTACAAGTGAGAGGATTTGTTAGAAGACCAGCTGGAAGGTACCCAGGCCTTTGCAAAAAAAAGTTAGTATTTAAAACTCCAGCTAAAGAGAACCCCAATACTTGAATATGTTAAAATACAAACACAGTCTGCTTATGCAAAATAACTGTTTGGTTTGCTTTCAATACCCCTGTGCTTTGGCCAACAAACATGCATCCACAGGCTGAAATTTTAACACTAATTAAACCCACTGATGTCAGCAAGATCAAGAACAAGTCAGTGTGCAGAACAAGAGTATATGGGTATGGGGAGGTGCTGACAGTTGGCTCCTGCAAAGATTACAGCATCCACAAGCCACTGTTCCTTTCCTGTATTTGTTTTTAGGATCACCAAACAAAAATAGTAAACAAAAATATAACAATTATCAACCTGCCACGGTCTTGGAAAGCAATTACAATTTTCCAGATGGGAAACAATGATCCTGTTAACCATGTGGGAAGAGCAGAGATGTTGTCTTGTTTCTTTAGAAAAAAGTTGGCTTTTTTACACTATGACTTGCAGTTTGCCTTTGCAAAATAAGTATCAAGCTATGAAATTCAGTAACTGCATCACACTGCAACTTATTAATACAAAGTAGAAGTTAATGCAGACAAAGTTACATAGTTTTGTTAAACCACATCTCATCTTCTACTTGAGCTGGTTTCAGAGCTGTACCACATAATCGTGAATAAGAAATACAGTAATTAAACCAAAATAAAAACTAACTTAGGAAGCCAGGTCTTCAAAATATGAAGTCAAGGTTCATTGATTCTGCATTTATCTTGGCATAAATACGACAGTCATGTTACTACTATGTGCCCAAGAAAGCAGGGGGAGATTAGGAAGGGGAAAATACTCTCTAGCCTGATTAAGTCTTAAGAGTTAAGGTTCTGTAAAGTGTATTATGAAACAGAAAAGGGCAGTCATTGTCTTTGGCTCGCCTGCAAATTCCCATCAGCTTCTAGTTTTCCATTGATCACAATGTATCTGTACATGGTTAGAACTCTTAATTAACCATAACCACCCAGAAAAACGTTGTTTCTGTTGTGTGTTCATTCCCCCTCTATCACCATTTTTGTGGGAAGCATGGTCATCACTGTCAAAGTCATGTTAACATAAACCATTGGTACTCAGAGACTGGAATCAAACTTATTATTAACTTGTTCATAAATTTCTAATAGTGAAAACACAGTAAACTCCTTCTCTCGAGTCTGGCTACCTTGTACAAGCAGGTGTCAACTATCTCATTGCAAACTTTCTCAAGGTCATCAGTGACTTCAAGTCTGGATCTTACAAAGTCACACAGCTCTTCATTTCCCATAACATCCCAGATACCGTCGCAAGCCAGGATGATGAACTGATCATCTTCTTCCGATCTCTCAATTTCATAAACTTCAGGCTCGGGTGAGACTAGCTGCTCTGTAGGACCTTTCCCATGGACACATTTGTAATCAAAGTCCCCAAGTGCCCTTGAAACAGCAAGGGAGCCATTCACACGCTGAATCATTACGGAGCCACCTGCATTTTGTATACGCTCCTTCTCCAGCGGGTTACTTGGTTTGTGATCCTGTGTGAAGAAGTGAACCTTCCTGTTTCGACAGAGCAAACCTCTCGAGTCTCCACAGTTGATGAAGTATGTGTGTTGGGGAGAAATCATGACACCCACAGCTGTTGACCCACTTCTGTCTGCGCCATGCTTCTTCTCGGAGATGACTCTCATGTGTTCATCAATTTGCAGAAAACCTGTTCTGATGCCGCTCTTTACACTTTCCACAGATGGTGGCCCATCTGGCCCTTTAAAATCCTGGTTGCTCGTGATGTGATCTAATAAATGCTCACAGCAGTACTTGGCAACCTGTGATCCAGCGTGCCCATCATAGACAGCAAAAAACGACCATCCATCAAGTCCATTTGGCAAACCAATCACAGCCGTGTGTGCATCCTCCATTTCCACGCGCCAGCCTTGCATACTGCTCAGACCGTAACGCAGCCCATTCCCCTGCCCCTGGGCATTATGCTTCTCCATCTTTGGCTTGTCTAAAAATGCTCCCATGGTGACCTTCCTTCAGCTCTACAAAGGAAAAAAAAAAAAAGGATGATTAAGACGTTTCTTAAATGTCTCATTTAAAAGTCCAGTTGGAAAGCTTTTGAAAAATGGCACAAATAATGTTAAGGTGACCAAAATATACAGCTACAAAGCTGGTTTTTCTGTGTCTCCAGTCGAATTTGCATTGCTTTCATCCAATTTAAACAAGGACACTACTACTAGCTCAACAGCACTTTTCAAATTTTTGTATTTTCAGCTGTTTTACTTGAAAAATTTATATTCACTGTCATTCAAAGTTCTGACAAAAGCCTCTAATAGAACTATGTAGGAAATCAGTTTCAATGAGGACTTGTTAACTGGCATACATCCGAATAGTGTTCCCTGTAACCACTGAGCCATGAAAGAGTTCAATGTTTCCAGGACAGTGGCATTCCCTAGTTCTCTACCTGCTGGCCACAAATTCCTGCTAACACCACTCTTCTGGTAATTATGGGGAAATGAAGGGAAACTGATAAGGTTTTCTTCTAGGAAGGGGGTTTCAGGGGGTTTGGTTTTTTGCTGTTGTTTTCGTGTTTTTGTGTTTTTAAAACAGATAAATTTATCTGAATGACCAAGAAGATGCCAGAGTCTGCATAAAGGAAAAAGCAACATTGGATAAACTAGGAGCAGGACTGGGAAGGAACAGACCTGCTGTCCCTTTAGGCAGCAGCAAGCCATTAGTTTGGCTCAGCCATCTTGTGAAAGCTCCTCCTTAGATTTTCAGTTAAATTACACAGCAGCTTCTCAGATGCCTGTGCTGCAGATTTACTTAAAACCCTCATGTATTCATGCTTCACTGAAAGGCAACTGCCCCTGACAAGTCTGAGGAAATCTGTTTGAAAATAAAATCACACATATTGTAAATTCCTGTGTGAATCAAGATTCAAGCCAGACCCATACACTGCACGCCCTCTCCTCCTTGGGATGTGATGCACCAAATATTCATGCTTAAGAGAATAAGAGTTATACTTGCAGACAGTGTAAACTGACTGGTTTATCTTCATGGCTTTCACACCCTAACCATCCAACCCACCCTTCTAATCCACATCGGTTTATTTGTGCATTCATTATTAAAAAATCTTACAAAATAGGTCACACATTTTACATACTTGCAAATTCTCCCTTGGGAAGCATCAAAGAGTCTGCAAATCACTGTTATACAATACAAGGCAATGGAACAAAACTATGAGCTTTTCTATTTGAAGATTGTGGCCAAAAACTAGCTGTGAAAAGAACCTCAGGAACAGATTTTACCTGAGGCCCCAAATAAGCAGCTGTGCTGGCAGAAAAATCAGTACACCAGGGGTTTTAGAAATGTTTAACTTGAGCATGGAATATATTTGACCAGTTTTCTAAGGGACAACATCACATTTTGACAGTACATTTGTATTGCAATATAGCACCAGCCATTAGTGACACCATATATCCAACAAAGCTCTTCACACTATCTCTTCCAGCCACTATCAACCTTTTCTAAAACATATGTGTTAGAATAAACAGTCAAGAAATGTTTATATTTGATCTCACCACAACAGTGATTCAAATGTGAGGCACGGGGACTGCTTATGCACTCTTTGGCTCACATGATTTGTTAAGAAAAACAAAACATATACTTCAGCTGTACAGCAGCAATTAACCTCTGCTTCCTCTCACCCCAAACCCAGCTCTGCAGTTCTGTCTCTTCTCAAGTGAACACAAAATATTGATGCCCAAGCAAGCTGTAACTAACCAACAAAACAGTGTGCACGGTGTGTGTCTTGTGTCCCAACCACATGCAGGAGGTTCACATTACTGCAGTTGCTAGGAAAAAAATACGACTTAAGACTTTTTTATCTTCGCGTGCAACTCCAGTGAAGTCAGAGTGATCAAAATAATTACAGAATGCTGCTAATAAATCACATGGGGAATTATTTTGCTGAATAATACTTTTTATTCATTCTATGATAGCAGCAGAGTTTAACACTGAATGTTCTCTTATTGAGGAGATCATTAAACAGAATGTAGATATCCACCATTTTCACCTTAATTTAGAGCTCAAAAAGCAGCAACTACCCTGGCAAATATATTTTTGTGAGGTATTTGACATTATTGCTGTGTTTAAAGTGAAACACAAAAACATTAAGAACAGGATATAGTTACACTGACCACAAACACTGTCAAAATCTGGACTAAAAAGGGCAATTTTTCTTCTAATCTCTCACCTTACTATGTACACAACATTCAGAGTTGTGCTTTGTAAACTGTTTGTCCTGCTCAGCAGTTTATAATGTCAACCCCAATTAAAAATACATGCATACACACAGTCTGTGTGAAGTTCTAACGACTACAGAACTGCAAAGTTAACAATTCACTATCCATTTAATACCAAATTGCCTTATACCTCTCCAGAAGGCAACCTGAAAGCTGGTGCTCTTTTAAGCTAAGCTTTGTAGGTGAGATGTTGAGCCAGGATTCTTTAGGGGAGAGAGTTGCCCACCATGGATGTGAATACAGCCAGGCAGAAGGAAAACCACAATGTGGAAATTATCCACAGCCCATAGCATGAAGTGATCACCTTCTGAAAACTGCAATAACAGACTGCAGTCGTCTTCCCTGCCACACTTGAGCTAACCAGACTTACACCACCACAGCAGTCTAAACCTGCAGGAGAATAGCCCAGGTTTTCAAAATCCTCACTGTATCTGCAGAAAAAGCATTGTTTACTTGTGGACAGGATGAACATGCAAGAACTTCAGTTTTTTTCCAGAATTTCAATTGTCATTCAGAAAAATTTCCATTTAATATGACCAATCAGTGAATTCTGATGAATTGGAGGCTTCCTGCAACTTCTCCAACCATACCCTTAATGCGTAGTTAAAACCTGAAGAATTTCAAGAGTCTTAGCTATGAAAAACAAAGAATCTTACTTTTAAAAGAAGGGACAGACACACACCAAGAAAGGCTGAGGTATGAAAGCCATGCCTCCTTTCTACTAAAAATACCTTTCAGACCTGTTTTTGAGTCCAAATCTATGGAAACATCTTTCACATGCTGGTGTCTACCTAAATTATGAGCACATTTGTCATTCTTTGATGAGGTGCTTTGTGCACTACAGTGATTGAGTTGGAATGACACCTTTGGTTAAGCATAAAACTCTGTACACAAACCTGATTAACCTATAGCAGAGCAAGTGCCCAAGTTACAGCATGACTTTGTTATGTAAAAACACAGACCCAGAACAGACTGCATGCAATGCCTGCAATATATAAAACAGATCCTGAACATGGCTTAACTCGGCATCTCTGTATGTGTTTAGCCATCTTTCTTAAGAGGAGTCCTCCTTTTATGACCTTTATTCTTCAAATAAATTTTACTACCCTTCTCCTTCTTAACCCAGTCACGCATTTGTACAATCATGTTAGAAAACTGCAGTCTCATGGCAGGAGACAGAACCAGTTCTCTGCTCTGAAAGCCTCAACTTTTGGGATGTTTGAATGATGCACATGTGTGCTAAAGGAGACAGACATTCTTCTTATACTTATTAAAGGCAAAGTAAGAGAAAAGGCACTTTAATAATGAAGTTTAGTGGCAAACATACACCACCCATTGGGTTATCTTTCTTAGAGAAGGACCATTCTGAACAGTAGTGTAAGGGTGGCGCCTTGTAAAAAGGTAAGAGGTGCAACATTTTCTTCATTAATGGTGACTAACACATCATCTGATGCTGCAACTGCACAGTGATCAGCCAAGCAAACTTCAATTTTAATCTACGATGATTTTTGAATCACCATTTTTGTACCAGTGACTTCCATTAGTTTTAGGTCCTAAAAGAGATGAGCTTTCTGCAGCCAAAGTTTCTGGATTTTGGTTCTGAAGAACAGAGAGGCACCTGAACAAAACTAGATGTGAAAATGGATCCCTGTGAACAGAAATAAATGGGAAGGGAATGCATCTATGTGTCTGCAAGTGCATTTTAACCACAATTTCTGGAGCACTGATTTTGTGGAGGTCAAACTGAAGGACAGCCTCTCCAGCAGGCACACAGAAAACTCAAGTTGCAGTTTGCAGAAGGAAAAGTTAGAATACTGTACAGGGCCTAGAAAAATCAACACAAATAACAAGATCTTGGATAAAACACAAGAGTGCCAAAATTCAAAGGACTGCAGCATTAGAAACAAAACTGAAATAATGAATGGAGCATGCCAAAGAGTCAGTAGCTAAACTCCTTGAAAGTAGATGCAACTGGAGAACAGAGTGGCAAAGAAAAGGAGGGTAATTAGTATACCAGGCCATGGACAACCACGGACAACCAGAGATACATCACTGGAATGCATGAAATCTCTTCGCCCCTTCATTTGTTCCTCAAATTGTGCTATCCAGGCAGCACAACTGTAATGCTTTCTGCTACACAGGAAGATAAATTTTACTATTTTGCTATTTGCTTGTTCATTTGCCTGCAGGTTCAAATGAAGATAAGCCCTAAATTGTTCACAAAAGACAGTTCATGCAACTCCACATACCCCTACAGAAATACAAATTTATTTTCCCAAGGAATTTGGACAAAGATTTGATCGTTTTGTCCAAGAAAACTAACCACCCTCATCTGAAACTTTCACTCGAACAATATGCAAATTAATAATCCTTTTTAAACAATGTTCAAGTTGTACTCCTTGCACTAGGGTAAGCTGCTTATATGAACTGCACTGAAGTCACAGGCACTTGTTCTAACTAAGCTGAGAAATATCCCCACACTCCAATTTCCTGGAACAATTCTCTCTGTGACATTACACCCTGTGTGTTGTAATGAGGACCAAAGAGAAAGATTACAACCTTTACTTGAACTACAGGACACAGAGCACGTCACCAAATTATACAGATGGCTGCTGACTAGAAAAAGGGCATTTGTTCACCTCCAGCCTGATCCACAGTACTTTTCCCTCTGCCTTCAGGAGGCTGCATGCAGTAGCCAGACAGCATGTAATTGTGCAAACGTGGAAACATTTTCAGAAGTTACAGCCTGTTGAATGAAAAACTGACAGTACATACTGGCTGCCCCAAATCAATTAATTTTAACAAACAACATGTCAGAGAACATCCCAGGGATCGGAAGAATGACTAAAATAAAACAGAACACGCAGATGAGGAGACATAATTACACCACAGTCATGGGCTGAATGAAGTCATGAAAAAGCTTCTTGCCAATGAAACTATTTAAAACCTATTGGAGGCTATATGACTGAGTTCTGGCACTCACGGTTTGAAACATCAATAAAACACTAAAAATTTACAGTTGATGTTTCTGAACGTATACTTTCAGACACAGAAATACATGGCCAGCTAGGAGACGTGAACTGTTCATGAAAAAGAGGTCAAAGAAATAAAATACAGAAGTGGGGCTATTTTAATAAACACAGACTAACCCACCATTTCTCCACCTGAACATTTGCTTCTTGGGGATGCAACTGTAGTCTGTGCTACATTTCAGTAAGACAACTGCAAAGGGAAGAACATAAGAAACTACACATATGGGTCAGGAAATTTCTAATTACATTACAAACTTTTGGTTTAGGACAGATGTAGGAGGTATGGCTTGTGGCAGACAAAAAAAAACCCAGAGGAAGCAGTAACTCTGTGTGCATGAGGGAAAGTATGAACTGTTCCAAACTTTCTCAACTTACTCTCCCTCTCTCCCAGTAATTAATATGCAACAGTGATGGCTATTACAATGTCACAGCACAGCAGAAAATACTAAATCACTGCAGCTCTGATGCAAACACCTACAGGCTCAGACCTCTTAATAGTTGGTCCACAGGCACTGCCATTTCACTGAGCTAGGTTATTTGGAGAGTTTTTTTTTAAACTAACTTCTGCTTAAAATCCCTCCTCCTTGCTAGGAGCTGACAGCCTTTCCAAATGCCTCTCTGTACTAAGCAGCAAAATATTTTATCCCACGTGGTGTGTATGGCAGGGCAGGTAGGATTTAGGAGAGGATTATTAAAGCCTTCTGGAACACAGAAGGTAACCATTTCTAAGTTAACACCCTCCCTCCAACAACATGTTTCAGCTTCTTCTTAAAACATTATTTTCTGCTCCTACCTACCTTTCCTGCAGACAACTAAACCTGTTCCAAGGTTAAACGAGAAGCTTCTCAATATGAGTGTATTTTGGCTGAGGTTCAAACTCTCTCCAGCAGAGACATGTGTAATCTGATTTTTAAAAAAGGAAGCCCTGGACATTGAAAAAGATAATTCACCTCTAACAAATTGTTCCTTCAGAAGTTTGAAAGATGGTGATGTAGTTTTAAGAATTTTTTATGGAATTAATTTTGAAATATGGCCAGTTATGGAAGAAATTAAGTTCTTTCCAGAATCACCAAGACCGCTGCTGGGAATGAAAAATCACTACACTGATTCTGAAGAGAGATACAACTTGCATCCACAAGTGCCAATCACTCATCAGGATCCCAACATGACTGGCAGCCTCAGAACACAATTAAGTGAGTATTTCTTGGTCCAGACAGAATCCTTGCTTCTTTCTAAACATCTGTACTACAAATTAGAAGGGGGAAGGCATAAGAGAAAAAACCACAGCAGCATCAAAGTATGAGCAGCCCAATCACTGCAAAAAACTATGCAGACAACCAAAATGGCACTAATAAGGACTATGAAAATCAATGAGGTAGCTCTGCATATATTCATGTGCTGCTGTCTGAACAGCATGAGAATGAAAACACCAAGGTCCTTGCTTGAAAGCATTAATAAGCAGAAAACATGTCCATGCTGGTGCTGAGTTCAGCACCTTTCTGGTTATACTTCATTTTCCAAAGATTTCTTACTTAGAAGTGTTGGAAGATAAACAAAATACACCTATTTTAGACACAAAGCCTAGACAACTGCTTTGTTAGCAGTGCAGAAATTCCTGCAGGCTCCAGCCAAAATTCAGAGCCCCACTGAAGCAACAGCAAAAAAGAACTGGAAGATCCAAAGAAGCTGCAGTCTGCGTAGACAGAATTTGGGAGAAAGAAAGACCTTGCTTCATTTTATATATCAATGAGATGTAGTAACATTCAAATTTTTTGAAAGAGCAAGGCAAACAAGTGAATTTAAGGATTCCAACCAAGCTGCTCATGACAGAAGGAGTACACAGTGCTACGCAGCCATTCCAACACACAGCAACAATCTCCTCACAAAGAAAACATGGGTGAAAAGGAAACAGAAAGAGACAACCCAGAAGAATGGAGCTATAGTAAGCCATAAAAGTTGAATTACAATTTTTTCCAGTATTTGTAATACCACGAGTGCTCTGCCACTGTCATTTCTCATCCTAACAGATCATTACCCCACTCCTAAACATTGTGGGCCTAACTGAAAATCCCTACTTGTGTATAAGCCACTTACAGGGCAAGAATTTAACAAATCTGAACGTATCAAATACTTCAAATAATAGCTAAACCCCCCCCTTTTCTCTGGGTTTCTTTTTTTTGATCTCTCCTTTACAGCTTGAAGCCTCAATATCTTTGGTTCACTGTCAGTTTTACCCATCAAACAATACCTGCCACAAAAAAAAAAAAGAAGTTAAAGATTCACAGAGGAATGTTTTCTTTAGAGGAAGGCTCACATCATTCCACTGCCATTTCTGTGCCAAAGGGAAAAAAAAAACCCCAACCAAACAAAAAGCATTTACTTTTTTTATCAAGTTCAGCTAAACCTACTCAGAAAAATCAAGACAGAACTGGAGTTCTAGCCTATCCTGCCCCTACCCAAAAGGGTGAAGATATTGGGTACAGAGCCTCTAGACCAGAATGGCTTTTGTCCAGGACTGTTCTGGTTGTTCTAATGCAACTGGAGTGAAGTCAAGACACTGCCAATTTGTCTTTGTCAGTGTTTTAGCTAAGCGTTAAAATAAACCAGGAAAAAGATGCTCCATGGAAAAAGGTCCAGTGGGATTATTTGCTGAGACTCCAAAAACAAAGGGAGACTTGAATAACAATAATTTTAAAAAACCCCCAAAACAAAACAGCAAATGCATTAACTGAGCTATCCCTGAAATATGGAAAAAAAAATTACACTCACACAGTCACTCTCCGTTCAGGAAACTGACACTTTTTTTTACAGCTGATATTGTTTGCTGCCTGTGGTAATGTGCATTAATTCTTACAGAACCTCACCATCCCTCTGTCGTACTGTTTCACTGACAACCTCACCACAAACACTGTAAAAATCAAGTTAATACAGTCTTATATGTTCCAAGAAAACTGAACACCTGGAATCATCCCTCTACCTGCTCTTTAATTTCTCCTCTTTGCGTTACCAGTTGGTCATCAATGTCACTGCTCCTTTAAAAAACTAATTATTTAAAGCTTTCAAACTTCAGATCTTCCTAACTTCTACAACAAGCTTCAGCCAGCTGTTTATGATTTGTCTTATGAGTAATTTATTTTATCAATATGGAAGAATGAAACCCAAATGAAAATAAAGTTTATACAGATAGAGCTTGGGAGTAAAATAAAAATAAACTATTTAGACAAAACACAACCAGTATGCATGTGCCCAATAATTAGAAGATGATGTTTGCATGAAGGTCCCAAAACTTCCTGTTTAGTCAAGCACTTAATATTATGAAATAATATACAAGCAATCACCCAGACCCTTCACTTTACATGAAAACATTTGTGGGGTTCTAATCTCAGCAACATTAACACTATTCTGGTGAGGATATAGGAAAAGCAGTGTACAGCAGAGACTTAAAATCTGATGACTACACATGGGAATAAAATGGCAATAAAATAGGAAATGTTCCAAAGTTACAGCTGTAACCTGGCTTTGCTTGCAAGGAAATGACATCAAAACTATGCCAGAAGCACATTAAGACCTGGAAGTCAAATCCTCAAAGCTTAGGAAACGCTGGAGTTTGTTCATTTGTACACACACAGAGCTTTTATTTACAAAGCTATTTTGCCCTAACGTCCCCAGCATTCCTATCTCATTAAAAGAACAAGTTTAGGAGATGACTGCTGCAATAGATTTTTTGCCCAAGACTACACAAAAATATAAAAAAGAAGCCAATGAAAAAACCAACCCCGTTGTTTTTAGCCATTTATGCAGACATAAGCTTTCAGGACAGAAGACTTTCCTCTGAGGGACACACTGATTGCCAGGTTCACTTCTACCCCTACCAGCAGAGAGGGGATTTGCCCAAGACAAACAAGGCAGTAAAGGTGTTCCCCTCAGTCCAAACCAGAGTTCATCAAAGCTCTAAACATTCTGGTAATTTAATGAGGACACTGTCGAATTCACATGTTCTTCAAAATCAAAGCAGTGCTAATGCCAGCATTTCCTAAGCTTACAGGGCCTTGCTCTGCAGCCTCAGAACGGCTCTTTAGAGAGAGCAGCAGCACTTGATTTTTACCAAGGGTCTGTCCAAATACTTACTGCAATTGACTGAGGGAACCAGAAAATTATTTACTGACAGCAACTGATTCTTTCTTCATTAAATTTTCCTACAATTTAATGCTAGCTGCTTAACCGCCCACATTTTTCCACATTCTGCACTCCTTTCCAAAGACTGGGTTTTACTTAACAGCTGGAGAATTCCTTAAACTCATCTCCAAACACAAAGAGCTCAGGCACAGTTTACACAGGACTCGTTGCTACTGCATTTTAGGGCATTTCTAAGTAAAAAATACCACAGAACTTAATGAACAAATAGCTATGATATATGGTCAAGAAGAATATAGGCTACCATTAGAATTTCAGATCACAAGAACAGTAAAAATGAACTGCACACATAGATACAGAAAATCCTTCAAGTTACAGCTGAGACCCCAACATGGGAGCACATTTCATCCTCTAGGTCACAATCCAGGAAGGTATTTAAGCATGAGAGCAACATCACCCATCTGAGTAGTCCCACATAATTCAGTTGCACGTGGCGTATCACCATAAGCACATTGAAGTGCTTTGCTTTATTTAAACTGCAGCTATCAAAATACAAGTCATGTTACACTTGAGTTTGTTGGGTTTGTAAATTATTATCTTAGAAGACTTCAGAGACCTTTTTATCTACTAAAATATACTTAAAGTGAGAACTAACCTGTTAGCAATAAAGAGGCTAGTGTACTTTTTCCTCTCTGTGCAAACTGCATTTCAATATTGAAACATGGTTAGACAGTTTTGCTTTCTCCTCGTAGCACTCTTAGATACTCTTTTGATACATATAGATACATACTGCTATGAAGTTTACACTTCAAACAGTAGAAGAGTACTTCACTGGAAGTATCTGCTGGTGAAAGAAGTTTTTATTCTGCTGTTTTAGTCACAAATAAACACCTTTTGAGAAGAGCTGTTAAAAAAATCTGAGCAACTGTTTCATGTATTTATAAACACACTCTGTTCTGTAGGCTCCAACAGGCAGCTGAAATACCCATTAGTGAATTGTACTGGTATTTGTGTTTAAACACAAACAAAATAAGTAAGAAAAAAGATAGCAACTTGACAGAAATCTGTAACTCAGTACGTGGTTTAACACAGAGCAGAGTTTAGCAGACAAACAGAGAAAAGCAGACCTTGCAGTAGTGGTTTAACACCAGTGGTTACTGCCTCTACCCAGGAACAAAAACCAGCCTATTCACTCCCATGGTATCACACTTGCTTTCTCCTCCCGCCCTGATTACAATTCCCTTGGTCTAAACATTCTTCCCAGTCTTAAGAGTCAAGTGATTTACTCTAGAAATATTAAATCTTAATAAAAGCCAAATTGTTCCTTCACAGGCAGAGAGCAACACAAAAAAACTACAAGTAGAAAATGTTATCTCCACTGTGATCTGCATCACATCATGGCTCAAATACCTGAATCCTCCTTAAACAACATTTTTCAGCTCTGGTGAATGGAATGTACATAAAATGCCATAAAATGTACATTTATGCACATTCCCTGAATCTTTTAAATATCCTAAGAATACTGTCATTTTTTCAGGGATTACATATTGTATACACAGACTTGATACTTTGCATTTGCCATTCATTCAACGAAGAGGATTGTAGTTAAGCATGTGTAAATGTTAGAGAAGTTTATTTCTTATCCTAGTATTTTAAACTGAAATTTGGATCATACGATTAAAACTACAGAGATCAGTAAGAGTTCAGCAACCAAGAATTATCCAAAGAGATTAATTTCCCAAAGAACAAATGAGACTAAAAGTTGCGTCACTTAGAAAGAAACAGATGATACAATAATTTTTTTTAAGTAAAAGTCAAGTATGATTTATGAGCAAAGAGGAGCAAAAATTACAAAGGTCCACATGCAATAGTAAGAATAAATGCTGTTTGGCTCAGGTTTAGCTGTGATAAACCACTATTGTCTTGACTTCAAACATTAGTACTATTCAAGTATTTAAAAGGTCTCTGGTTTGCAGAGGCAAAATGACAACAATGAAAATACTTTCCATTCAAAAACTTGCTTATTTATTAGCACAACCTGCATCATTCCATCACCTAATTGCAAGGCCGTTCTGCTTAGCCAATTACATAAGTATTTTGTACATCATTATAGACCTGAACACATAAAAATTAAACCAACAGCAATGTCAACATTTTGGTAAGAAATATGCTATTCTTAAATTACTTATATTTAGGTCATCTTGTGAAAGCAGCTGCTTTATATTCCCTTGTTCCACTAAAAAGGAAAAGTGCAATAAGATCTCTTATTGACAGCTGCATTCAAAAACATACCAGTTACATAAGTTTGCAAATTATACCGTGCCAGAGTTAAATATCTAAGCATTTTAACGATAGTTCTCAAAATGCTATCTCAGCAAGAATGACTCAACTCCACCGCATAAGCTGCACTCCAGATAAGAAGCAACCAGCTCGATTTTATAGACCAAAAAAAAAAAAAAAAAAACCCTAAAACTTTTCAGTATTCTGCTTTGATTCAAATTGCTCTGAGTTCTGCTTGTTTGGACCTGCAAGCTTCGCCAGTCATTTGGCATTTCCATCTCTCTTTGGTTTCGACAAAAGTATCTCGAGCTTACCTATAGACAGTTATGGAAATACTTGGAAAACAGGTATAGTTTTCTACTGTACCTCAAGGGGAGAGGTTTACAAGGACTTAGCAGAAACCTCTAAACCAGAGCTAGGCCTTGCCTGTATATGAGAAAAACATGGCTAAGCCAGAAGAGCGTGAGAGGAAAGACAAACTCTCCACATTTATCCGAGGATTTTATCAGAGATGTCTGAGAGGAAAACAATAACTGGCATGATGCATCAGCAAGTCTTTTAGCCCAGTCTCACATACAACAGGGAGACCCAGAAAGGTCTGCGAGTGAAAACTTTAGGAGTAGCTAATGCTGGTGCACAGATCCAAGCTGCTGTCCTTTTAACACTTTCCCTCTGAATGCTGCTGTAATTGGATAGGTAAAGTGTAAAACTTCCCTGACCCACGTTTTTCTCTGATGTTATTCATAGAAGAAACTATGAATAGTAACAGAAGGGAAGCTATCAGAGAAAAAATGTGGGTAGAAATTGCACAATTCTTGGTCATTTGGCAATGCACTGAGGGTACTGGGTAACAGTAGCCATCCAGCCTTAATTCCACCAGTGCTTCACAAAACCTGCTTCAGCCACCTAATCACTGAAACAGCTCAGGGAAGTGCTGCAAGGGCTCATATTTAGAAATTAATTTCCTAGAATCACAAGAGTTAGAACTTCTACTTTATAAATTGATTCTACTCACTCTACTGCTAAACATCACAACCTAAGGAAAACGTATCACCTACCTTCTTTCCAGCTAACGCTCTTGAGATCTAAAACTGTCTTCTGCTTAAAAAAAAAAAAAAATAGAAAATTCCTTTGGATGACATACCTTAAGGACCTTAAACCTTAGGGTTACCACAGAGGCCACCCCAACGAACAGCACTTTCCCACTTGACAGAAGGTACAGCTCAAAAAAATTTAGTTCTTCCCAAGTGCTACTGTAAACTTAAACATTAGTTCTGTAACCACAAAATTTTGCCAGCCACACGGCAACACTAAGAAATCTTTTAATCGTACGACATAAATACAAATACATATCGAACAGACATCTGCAAAATCAATTCTCCTGAAACAGTTAACCTCCAGCCAGTCTTTAACACTGTATCACAGCTACCAGAACACAATCCAATGTAACAAAAAGGTTAGATGTATGCTCAGAACCTCTGGCATTTCACACGCAAACCCAAATACCCAGCACATCACCACACAGCTTTCTCACCGAGGATAGCATTTTCTTCCACGGACTTTTACCACGCACGCTGTGACAGATCGCAGACCGTCCGCGCAACCTTTGCTCACGACATTGTTTTCAAAGGCACCGAAATCTCTCACAAACTTTGAACGCCCGAAAGGCGTTGGCGAGGGAAAGCCGCCCGCTGCATCACAGTGTCACTATTTGGGGAGCGCTTGATGCTCCGACCCTCGCCAGGGTGGGGTGCTTTATAAATAGATGCGGGGTTTTTTTTTTTTCTTTCCCGGTCAGTGCCGTGCCCCGAGCGTTTGGGTGGCGATGGGAGAGGAGGCTGTTTATAGCCTTTATTAAATGAACTCCGGGCGAGGAAAGGAGGGGGCTGGGAGAAAGGGAAAGCTGCTGCTCCTACCTGAGCCAGGCCCAGACCCCGCTGCTCGCCCTCCTCCCGCCGTGCCCGGGGGGCTGCGGGGAAACCCCCACCCTCAGCAGGCGCCTGCAATGCAGGGGCAGCGCGGGGGGCTGCCGGCAGCGGCATCCCGGCGGGATCGCACCCCCCTTCCCCATCCATCTCCCTCCCCGGGGCCGCCCGAGCCGCTCCCGGCTGCGCCGCCGGGGATGGCGCCGCGCTCCCGCGCTCCCCGCCGCCCCCGGTTGTTTACAGGCCCCGGGGCCCCGCAGCGCCCCGGCCTCGCCGCCCCCTCACCCCGCCCCGGCCCCGCACTGCGCAGCGCCACTTACCCCCCGGCCGCGGTTCGGCGCCGGCTGTGCGGGCAGGGCCGCGCTCCCGGCGGTGCGCGGGGGAGAAGGGGAAGGAGGGGAGGACGAGGAGGAGGAAGAGGAGAAGGAGGGGGGCACCCGGCTGGCGGCCTCGCCTCAGCTCATTCACAGGGCGGCTCTGTGCCCAGGGGGAGCCCAGCGCTCATCTCGCCCCCGCCGCCGCCGGCCCCCCCCCGTCTCCGTCCCCCGCCCGAGCTGCTCCGCGCCCACCCGCGCAGCGCCGCGCGGAGCGCCGGCCGCGGACGGACGGACGGACGGACGGGCGGACACACGGACACACTCGCACTGCGCTGCTGCCGCCGCCGCCCCTCTGCGCAGGCGCGCACGCCGCAGGGGAGGGGAGGCGGGAGCGCGCGCGCGCCCCCGCGCCCTTTCCCTCCTCGCCGTTTCCCGTGCCCGTTAAAAAAAAAAATAATCCAAACACCCCCAAAAAATGCGACGAATGGAGCTTTTCAAGGGAAAAAAAAGAAGGAGTTAAAAAAAAAAAAAGCGAAAAAAAAAAAAAAAGCAGCAGCACCCCGGCGGGATACCCGGATGTCGGACGGAGCGGGGCCGTTACGGGTATTACATCACCCTCCGCCCCGGGTCCCGCGCCGCGCCGCGCCTGCGCCGGGCGCGCGGGAGTGGCGCGCGGGGCGGTGACGTCATCGGCTCCGCCCCTGCCCCTGAGGGGAGAGGCTGGCGAGAGGGCTGGGGGCGGGTGCTCCTCATCCCCGTCCCTGTCCCCATCCCGGTCTCCAGCCAAATACCGATCCCGCTCCTGTCCCCATCCCGATCTCCAGCCAACCGTACCGATCCCGCTCCTGTTCCGATACCAATTTCCATCCAAACACTGATCCCGGCCCTGTCCCCATCCCAATCTCCATCCAAATACCGATCCCGCTCCTGTTCCGATCCCGATCCGGATCCCAATCCCGGTGCGGTGGCGGCAGCAGCTCAGCTCACCCGAGGGCGATGGAGCGGGCAGTGGGTCCGAAGGCTCTGGCGGGATCAGCCTCGTCTCCCTGAATCACAGAATCATTTAGGCTGGAAAAGATATCTGGGATCGTCGAGTCCAACCTATGACCCAACCCTACCGTGTCCCCTAGATCATGGCACTGAGTGTCCAGCCATTCCCTAAACACCTCCAGGGACGGTGACTCCATCACCTTCCTGAGCAGCCCATTAATCACCCTTTCTGTGAAGAAATTCCCCCTGATGTCCAACCTGAACGTCCCCTGGGACAGCTTGTGACTGTGTCCTCTAGTCCTCAGGGACTCCTACTCACCTCCATCAGAGCCCCGCAGGATTTCCCGTTGGAAGCACAACCGCTGGCAAAATCAGCAGCGGATTACCAGTAATGAACGCATAATGGGTTTAATAATCCCACGGGTTTCAGCCCCCTTTGATGAAGGCTGGCCTGTGGACAAAAGACGTGGGAGTGTGTTCATGGATCAACTCCCCCACCACTCTGCGGGGAGCAAATTGAGAGGAAAAGCATTTAGACAAACCTCTTTTTTTTCTCTCAAGGAGGGGAGGATGCTCAAGAGATGGGAGAGGGGTGATTCTGGGAGGAATGGCTAATTCCAGCAAGGCAGGGCTAAGCCTCGTGGCTGGGGATTTCTGAGGCGGAGTGTGTGCCCGGAGGAGTGCTTCCAGGGGAGGATTAGGAAATGAGGATGTGAATAAGGAATTGAATGCAGAGGGAGAGATGCCGAGGAGGACTGGAGAGGTGATGTGGGTGCTTAGCAAGGTTGTCTAGATCGTTTCTGCCTTTAACAGCAAGCACAGCAAACCGCCATGTTAATGGCTTTAAACTGAGAGTAGTTTTAGATTAGAAATGATGAAGAAATTCTTTGCTGCAAGGGTGGTGAGACCCTGGCACAGGTTGCCTAGAGAAGCTGTGGCTGTCCCATCCCTGGAATTGTTCCAGACCAGGTTGGATGGGGCTTGGAGCAACCTGGGATAGTGGAAGGTGTCCCTGCCTATGGCAGGAGGCTTGAACAAATGGTCTTTAAGGTCCTTTCCAACCCTAATCATTCTCTAAACGGAATGTTTGGAGAGCCCTCCAATTGCTGGTTATATTCCCACTGTTGACAACCATCAGTGCAGTTCATCAGCAACTGAGGGCAGTTTATTGAGGGGCTCTTGGGCAGATCAGACCTACAACAACAGCAAAACCCGGCCCGGAGGGAGCTAAAAGAGCTGTGAAAAATACAACGAAACCTCATCGTATGGCTTTTCTGTGATAGATAAACCAACCATGTTTCAGTCGGATTGCAAAATCTCCATCTCCCGTTGCTGTCTGTGGCTGGATGGAATGTTTGGACCCGATCTCCCTTGTATTCACCCTAATTGTGATCATTATCGTGATACTGAGCACCGGCTCAGTCATGCTCAATATTCTGTTAACTGTTACAGACCTTTATTTTAGAAATTTCGGGCCTTTGTAGCTAAACGCAGTAATATTTCTTAGTGGAAACAGACCCCTAGAGAGATTCAAATTCAAAATATACTGAAAATATGCAGCATATTCCACAATGAAAGGGAGATCTTGGAAGGTCACAGAATAATTCCCTTAATCTTCATCAATGCAATTTTGAATTTCCTTTTGTTATCCAAAGATAATAGATTATACTTTTAATGCAATCCATATTTTTAAAACTGCATTTCTTGTTCCCTTCCCTCCAAGATTACACAGGATCGTTCCTGCAGGCATGAGCCATGTTTCTTTAACTTCTACACTTAAAAATAAATTTAATTTTTTCACCCTCATTTTCCACTTTAATCAATCTCTCCTAGCACTTTGAATTATTTACAGTCATGGATTTCATTTAAATTCCATGTTGCCTATGTCTGTGTTTTGAATTTTTTTTTAAATAAAAGTGAATGAAACCATGACCCTGCATCTTTTTGGTGATGCCCTCATTTTAAGCTGCAGGAATATAATGACAGCAGAGAGTTTGTTGCTCTCATTTGCTATTTATACATTTTTCAGGGGAAATTGGACTAAGTCAAATTATTTTCTTGAAGCATAACTTTTATTTAGTTCCCTGGATTTGCTTCGCCTGGTGCATTGACAGTGGTAATAAATATTTACAAGAAATTAAAGTATCACTTTTAATTAGGATAAAACAGCTATGTATAACATCCCTCTACTAAATGTATTTGTAGCTGATGAGACTACATCTCCCAGTGTACAACTCCTTATTTTCTCTTTAGCTGCACTTCAAGCTGTGATACAGATAGTTGGGACCAGTAGTCCCCACACTCATTAGCACCACAGTAACAAGAACCATGGTGAAAATCAACACTGTGTCATAAATCATTAATGAGTTATTGAGAAGGATTATATTTCACTGTTTGGAACAAGAAAATTCTTTTAGCATTATAGTCATATTTGAAATGATGTGCTTCTACCCGACCTATTTTTAGAGAATATTATTTTTGGGCTATTTTAATTCTGTTTCCTGTTACAGCTTTAAAAAGTCTTTAGATGGATGGTAATTGCCAAGAGTATTTCTAAAATAAATAAAAATCTATGTATCTGAATAAACAGCTTTTTGCTACCTATGCACACTCAGTTGTATTGCAGGCAGGAGAGTGACTTCGTCCAGTCTATTCATTAAAACTCAATTTAGAAAATTCCACACTTAGCCCGATGAAGCTGTTCCCAATGACATCATTTCCCATAAAAAGAGAAAATGGGACTGCAGTTGCTACTGGGATCACATGGCAATTTAACAGCACTTTGGAATCAGCTTCCATCATAATGGCCATACTCTGTAGGAGCCTGCTGTAATCTCTGAACGCTGAATTGCCCAACACTCCTTTTAACTCTTTCTGGTTTAATACGAGTGCTTAAACTCCTTTTATTATAAGGTATATAATGAAGTATCTGAGTTTTGTCTGTATGTTCCTCAGACAGGGGAATTTTAGTACCAATATCACAGGATCACAGAATAGCTAGGTTGGAAAAAACCTCTGGAGATCACCCAGTCCAACCCCCTGCCAAGGCAGGGTCACCTGGAGCAGGTGACACAGGAATGTGTCCAGGTGCGTTGGGAATGTCTCCAGAGGGGGACACTCCGTGATCTCCCTGAGCAGCTGTTCCAGTGCTCTGCCACCCTCAACATAAGAAGTTCCTCCTCACGTTGAGGTGAACCTTTGTTGTGTTTAAGTTCATGGCCTTTTCTCCTCGTCCTTTCGCTGGGCACCACCAAAGAGGTCTGGTACTGTCCCCTTCACATCCACCTGTGAGATATTTCTATGCATTGATGTGATCCCCTCTCAGTCTTCTCCAGGCTAAGCAGGCCCAGCTCCCTCAACTCTCCTCAAAAGAGGGATGCTCCAGACTCCTGATCATCTTTGTGGCCTCTGCTGGACTCTCACCAGTAGCTCTTGGCCTTTCTCGAACTATGGAGACCAGAACTGAACACAGGGTTCCAGATGTAGCCTCACTAGGGGAGAGCAGAGGTGGAAGATCACTGTTGTAACTGTGAACTATTGTATTACACCATTTAGATTTCTTGACTTCTAGAGAAAAACCCTGAACTTCTCTCACCTGAAATCTTGGTTTCAGCTTCTTACTTACTGTCCCTGTTTCTCCTCTCTTATATGGTCTGCCGTGGTTCTCTGATGTAGGTGGGAAATAATACATTTGAAGTTACTGTGCAGACTAAAGAGCTGAGAGACTGTGGAGTTTTGTTTTGTTTTGTTTTGTTTGGAAAAGCATTTGTAGAACCTGGTAATACTCATCTAAATATTAAATGTATTATCAAGCTGTTATCTGGGCTGCCTTGGTTTGGTGGAAGGACACTGGTGATCATTACTCCCATGTTTTCACTGGTGTCTGGAGCAGGTTGGGTGAGTTCTTTGAAGGTGACTTTTTTCTCTTCTGTAGTTTCTGTGAGTTCAGAAGAAGCTGAGATGACATTTTAGACTAGATCCTTAATTTTTAGATAGCTAAAATTAATTAATTACCTTGCACATTAGAGATGCTTAGATGTAATCTAATAGAAATCATATTAATGATGTGTGTGACCTGTAATGGTGTGATCTTGCAATAGCATTATGTTTGGCTTGGGAAGTACTGATGCCCTGCTCCATCCCTTCTCCAGGGGAATACACCTATTTTTGGAACCTCAAAGCCAGATGGATGATTACACTGCAGGCTTTATGTCTTCCTGGTGCTATTCCTGCAACACCCTGCTGTGATGACACCTGTAGGGAACTGCTCAGGCAGCTGTGCCATTGGGAACTCCAGAAAATGATTAATAATCACATGATGTTTAAATCATCAAAAGCACACACCTAGGGTGTATCCTGCATCCAAACTGAATTTACCTGAAGGATGTCGCAAAGATTTTAGTCTTTTGAAGAACATCACATGCAAACGTCCTGCATTCTTGAAATGCAGCAGTTTTGATATAATTCCCTTTCTGCTGGACTCTTGAAAAGTGCTTCCCAAACTGCCATACATTGCTGCCTCTGAGACCAGATCCATGCTCTCCTGATCACTTTAAAAACCAACTGTTATGATCTCATTTAAAAACCAAATGCTGGTAATTTCAAACTACAAAATTAGGTACAAAAACATTAGGGCATCACAATGTGGTTTTCTTATTTTAGCTGGAAGAGAAAGCAAGTGATGCTCAGTCATGAGTTTTATTTTTCCAGGGAGAATTTGCTGATGGAAGTAACCTATAATTCAAGAAAATCAGCAAAAGCAAAGCACAGTAAAGACCAAAATATCAATAGAAGCAAAATCCTTTCATGCTGAAAATTAATTTAAACCATATTAAAAATAGAAATATAATAAAAATATGAAGCATGTAAAAATAAGCACAATAAAAATACAGAGCATAATAAATGTAAGTGTAATACAAAATAAAGCATGTAAACTGCAAGCATATAAAATATATTAATATAAATTAATGGGAAATAAAATTGAGACTAAAGGTAATATATTTACCATTAACATAAATTAGTATATAAAATATTATTAATATTCTAGAATATTGGGGAGGGGTTGTCCCTCCATTTTTCTCTTTTTTGTATCTGAAATGTGGAAAAAGCACAGCACGTCCCAATTTCTTCAAAAGCCCAAAGTGAGATGACAAAAATTCAGGCAGCTCAGGAAGAGAAATGCAGTTTGTTGAGGTTTTCAGAGCTCATCTGCAAAGCACCTGCATTTCACATGGTTCCTTCAATCTGTAGCAAAATTTCACCAAAGACCTGGTGGCCAGGAAAATTTACTTTTCATCTGAAATGGGGAAATGAAAAAAGAATGTCAATATAGTCCACAGGCTTTTTAGAGAAAATTAAAAATAAGGGGGAAAAAGAAAAACATTTAAATTGTGATTTTCTTCCCCCTCCATTTAGAATCTCTGCTGTCTCTGTAGTTGAAATGGAAAAGTCTTGCTAGAAAGCCTTGTGTGGGACAAAATACCCATGTTTGATGTCTGAAGCAGCGCTGGCTTGCCTGGCTATGCCAATTCATCTTGGCCTCTGTCCCTGAGCTCTCCACCAGCTCTGCGGCAGTACAATGCATATGGTCTCTTTGGGACCATCTGTGCTTCTCTGCAGCACAGAAACCATCAATCAGCTTAAAGCCACATTAGGAGACAACGTAAGTTGATTTGAAGTGTTCTAAAGGCTGGCTCAGATTAATACACAACAGGACTCCTGCAGAGATACCTTCCACAGTTGTTTCCCATGTGGAGGGATACTTTTCATTTAATCTTCATCACTGCCTTTGTCTATGGTGTTCAATTTCTCAAAGTCTGATTTTCTTGACAAGATCTTCTTTTGCCACAAGACAAGCTGTGAAGTAAAGAACACCCAGAATATTTTGTCAGCCAGGCGTTCGCCTATTCCGTCCATTAAACATCCGTGTCTTTTCAAGTTGCTGGTTTTGTTTGCCCTTATTCCGTGCAGGAAAGCCTCACTATGTCCTCACTGGAGTCAGTGACAAAGCTGCCATGACCTCAGCGTCGCAGGATCAATCCCTCAGTCATTAGCACGTTGTAAAAACCACTCTTACACAGCCAACTGTAATGGGCCTGCCCACAATTGTCGGTTGTTTAACCTAAAAATTAGCTTAGCAATCACAGCTGAAATTACATGTCAGACTGTCGATGCATGAGAATACTTCATCCTGAGTCATCAAGAGTCTTATGATACTCTTAAGGGGTTTATAATTATTAACATCCAGGCAGAAATTCTGAAATTTGATAAAGGCTGGAATTTCCAGACATGAGGGAGATTAGTTCTGATGAGAGGATAAGATTTATATTCTGTAAACTCCCTTTTTTTTTATTTTGTCTTACCAGTCCTTTTCTTCTTTCAATAGCCCCTTCTAGTCATCTTCTTTGTACAACCAAGCACAACTTATGTTTTGCTACATTCATTCACATAAATCTGTTTAATCAGTTGTCTCTTTTAACAAGCTATTAGCTGAGACAGAGCTGAGGAGCTGATTTTTCTTTTTTTGTGTCAATTAAACAGTAAAATTAGGCTAAAAGCAACATGTCCGAAACAAACCGCCAAGGCATGGAGATATTTGAAATCTAAACATTACTCAATATTTTGCAAAATAGGTTTTCCACAGTACCAAGGATTCTGGGGAGTCCCAGATTTAAAGGATAATCCTGGTCTGGAGCTGGATTTTGCCACCTATGCACTTTTTTTATTTGACAGTATAATCAAAGTTTAAATTTTGTTTCATTACACAGGTGCTGATGGGGTATGACTAAGAAGTAAAGACATTGTTTCATGTTTGCTGGCATAAGGGACATGGTAAAAATGGCTATGAGATCACAAGTTCCATGTGTTGGCTTTCTTAGGAAAGAGAAACAAGCAGTAATTTGGATTTCTAGCATTTTTATGACAACCCTCACCCTGCAGTGATGGTGTTCTGTTTCTCTGGGGACGATGCAAAACAAAATATTAACAAAGCAACAGGGACTACTATGAAAAGAAACTGCTTGTTGTGCAGTTCAAGCCCAGAGTTTGAGGAGAAGGAACCTATCAGGAGAGGAGAATCTCGTATTGAAGGTCACATTAGCATATGTTCTTTTGGAGAACATTTAAGTGCAAGTAACGTGGTGCAGCTTCATATCAGAGGATGACTCAAAACATGGATGCTACCTGGAGATTATCCAAGTCTCCACCCTAACCAGAAAGGTATCTTTCCTTCTCAGAAAAATTTCAGTTAATCCAGTGGATTAGGAGGACAGCTACTTCTTGAGGGATTGTGAATGTGATTTCTTTTAAGGATTTTAAATATGTTTGTTTCCTTGCTTGTTTTCTTTCTTTGTAGTATATAATGTATTTATTAAGATAAATCTATGTTTCCATTCTCTTTGTGTGTGTAATGGCATTCACTATATTTTTACAAAGTAATGGGGTTTTTTTTTCATTTTTTAACCTTCCTAGAAATAATCAGAATAATTGGCTAGTACCTGACATTTATTGTGTTGTAATTACTCCCTTGGGTTGTTTTATTCTCTTTCATGTTCAAGATAAATAATAGGATCCCTTGTAAGAAACAAGATAAGGAAGAGGGAAAAAGCTTGTCTTACAAAGAAAAATGATGAGGTGAAAAAGGGAAAGCAGTGGCCATGTTAATTCACACCAGTCTGAATCCTGAATTCACAATCCTGCTGAAAACATCAGCTCACTCTACTGAAGTCACAAGATTGCCATTGTATGACATAAATTTCAATTACTATAGACAGTGTCTCAACACGAAAGCAGCAGTTGACTTGAGCTGAACCCACATTAGACAAGAGGCTCATTACCAATAACACTTGGCAAGTGGGAATTTTCCTGCAAGTGCAAACTGAAAAGTGGATTTACACTGCCCCAGAGCACTGAGCAAAACCCTGATCTGCTGATGACTCTCTGGGCAGGATTTCTGAATACTCAAAAGAGAGCAGTTCTCACCTAAAGGCAGAGACGACCTGTTGAGAAACTCACAGTAAAAAAAAAAATTGCGATTTTTAGTGTCGCCTACAAGAATAAAGTTTTGTTTCATTTCTGAACACGAATCCTAAAAACATTGAAGTTGATCCAGTGCCTTTCAAGTTAAGCTCAAGATTTCTACTGACTTCAGTGAGTCTGGATTGTGTTTAAATTTCTTATTTGCTCAGGGAAGCATTAGAACTGTCAAAGTAACTTCCATCAGGTTAAGCTGGATTAATGATACGATAGTCACTTACCATAAAATCATGGAATAAATTTGGTTGGAAAGGACTTCTGGAGGTCACCTAGTTGAATTCCTGGCTCAAAGCAGGTCCAAAGAGGAGTTGCTTAAGTTTTTGTCCAGCTGAGCCATAGGACCATGGAGTATCCTGAGGATAGGATCACTGAGTCCTGCTCCTGGTCCTGCACCGAACAGCCCCAGGAATTGCACCATGTGCTCAAGAGCATTCCCAAACACTCCCTGAGCTCTGTCAGCCTTCACCCTCTGGGTGAAGAACCTTTTCCTAATATCCAACCTAAGTATCTTTGAGAATGGAAATCCCACCTGACAGGGATTTTGTGTTTCCCATGAGAATTTTCTGTGTTACAATTTGTGTTTTCTGTTATCACTAGGCGTCTCTGAAAAGAGTCTGCGATTGAAGGCAGCAATAAAATCTTCCTTCTCTCCTTACAGCTGAGCAAAGACAGTTCTCTAAGTCTCTCTCCACCTTGGTTGTCCACTTTCTCCAGTACTTTCAAGAATTTACTTACCCAGGGCAGGTAACAAGAGGCAGCTTACAGAGCTTTGATTGAAATACCTGTGGTCAGGATCTTGCCTGTTGCTGATATGTAAAATGCTTGTAAACATCATTAAAAATCCCACCTGTGCAAAATAAACCATTATTGTTTTTTGTGACTCTCCTGAACCTCTCTGGGTTGACACCTGTGCTACCACTTTTCTGCCTGATCCTGGGCAGTACAGGAAACGTTTTTAGATGTTGGTACTAGAGCAGTCTTAGAGCTTGTTTTTCTTGGTTTTGGATACCATAAAGGCACTGCTGGAGTACCAGGTGCACTGAACTTCCCTTCTCCCAATGCCAGCATGTTCTGTCCTTCATCTGATCAAGCAAGGACTGTGCTTTAATTCACTTCTCTGACACCCAGGGACTTTCCCAGATAATTAAATCACCTCTTTGTTTTACAGTGTTGCTGGAATGGGTGCTAATATTTAGCCACTGTAGCTCCTTACCTGTTCATCTTTGAATATGTTCTGTCCATGCTGTCTGGCTTTTCTTAGCTGAGATACACAGAAAAACCCCATCCCCAGCAGCCTGTGCTTCTAGAGCTCCTTACATAATATCTTCATTAAAATGCCAATCACAGGGTGCTGCTAAGAGCCAGATCAGACTGGGATCAGCTTTTTATGCTATGTTCACTTTTGGACTTTTTGCCTGAGAAATTCCACAGGTTCACATGCTTGATTATGCAATTATTTTCTTGAATTAATTTTAAAAACTGCCCCCATGCTGAGTTCACAGCCCCAACACTGATCTTCCTTATGATTTATATTCTGATAATAAAAGATTAAGGAAGAGAAATCTGGATTTTTCTCTTAAAAACTTTCATTGGTAATGAAAAATCTCTGGTATTTTGTGTTTTGCTTTGGGAAGACCAGCAGAGGGGGCCTAAGCCAGAGAGCAAACCCCATCCCAGATTTGTGCTGGAATTGTGAACAGTATCAGTGTAAAAACCCAAAACAGACCCACTTTATTTTAGTTCTCTATTAAAACCAAAGAAGAATACCCTGATGAAAAGGAAGAAACAGTAGCTGTTTTAGGAAAACTGCACTATTAAAGACTGTCCAGAAAGTAGTACAAATTAATAAGGGTAAAAAAATTGGCAATTAGGAAAGAAATTTTAATTATAAGACTCTGTCATTAGCTAACAGCTGCTAAAGGCCTGCATCCCTGAAGTATCTTTTCACGGGTTTTGGAAGACATTCCCTCCTCAAGCTACTCCTTGAGTTACCTTTGTGTCAGGAGATGGAGGAAGAAAAATTCTTTCAGTGCAGGATTCAGAACAGTCTCCTAATTTATGTTCCCTGTCCACCCCCATGGTGGAGTTTGTTTCTGCTGACTGTAGCAGGTGCTCAGGGAGGCAGAACTCTGCAGAATCAGCCTTTTGGAAATACTCCTTTTCCTCCTCCTGCCCCTCACAATATTCAGTGTTGCAAGAGAGTTTTCCCTGTTTCCTGTGAGTAGTCCTTTCAGTTCTAGTGCACTAAGAGAGCCCAAACAGAAGGAAACACTTCTAGATTCATCACAGCAGATGTAAATGGAATAAATATTATATATATGCACACACACACACACACACACACACACACACATATATATATATATATATATATATATATATATATATATATATATATAAAATTCCAGACATGGAAAGGGAATGCAAATCTTTCCATTGAATTTGGTGACCTTGGAAAGCACCTCAAGATGATAGACATAAAACAGGGATCTAAGAATGTAAATAACAATGATAATGTCTGCCTCATCACCATGAGAACATAGTTTGTTCTGTTGCAAGAAAGCAAGAAAGGTGTTCCTATAAAGCAAAACAGAATCCAGAATCAAGAATTTCTATCTTCTTCTAATGTTTCATTTGAATAATCATAAAGAATTATGTAGAAGTTATGTCACTCAAACAAAATGCCATTATCATCATATGGGATTTTCTTCAATTCACCTGACAGTGTTCTGCATTTCTGTTGCTTAAATAAACACAGGTGATTTAGTCACACACCTAATGTAAACTAAAAAAAGTATGTTATGAAAAGGAAATGGGTAAGATGACTCAAGGACTCTGGGTTCCATCATTGTCCCATCATAATAAACAAATTTTATCTTCACATAGATAGCCCATCTCCTACAGAAAAGGTTGGAGTTTTTCTGGATTTCTCTTTTTATTTTTTCTCTGAGTAAAAGTGCTTTTAATGTCAATAAACAGGAAGAGAAGTCAAACTAGAGTGGTCTGGAGGAATGTGCAGATCTCAGGCAGACCTGACTAGAGTTCACCCTTATGTGAAGGACACATCTGGATCACTTAAGTCACAATAAAATATCCGGTTAGGTCAGTGAGGGAGACTTGATGTGCAGGAGTTTTTGGCTGGAGGCAAACATTGTCCTTTAAAAATAATGTGCCACTTCTAAACAAATATAGTTCATGCAGGTGTCAGTGAATGCTCAGAGAGCACTTTGCAAACAAAACCCAATGCCAAGCAGTTTATAATCAAATTGAAAAGCCATGGATATGAAATTGGGGAGAAGGGCAGGGCCAAGTGCAGCTGCAGGTGGCTGTGATCCCTGCAGAGTTTTACTGCTTCAAACACAAGTGCCAGACCAGGTACAAGATGGAAAATGGCTCTTGCTTCTTACGTTGAGGAAATCCTGCCCAGGAGATGCTACAAAAAGTCACTGACCAACAACCAGGAGCCATCTACTTCTGTGTCTGAGGTGCTCCTATTTTTGTCCTGGCTGTCTGAATAAACGTTGTCTTACCCCTGTGTATTTTATATTGCTATTTTGTATTTTTCTGTGATGCTTTTTTGTTACGTTTTTCTTTATATTTTTCTATTTCTTTTTTTCTGAGGGAGCAAACTGTGAGATGTAGGGAGAATTATTTACTCACAGTTACACTTACTTAACTAAACAGTTGCAAAAACTTGTGCCATCTCCTTTGCTCCATCTTTGCTAGTAAGTAAAGCAATCTTTGAGCTTTCTAGTGTTGAGACCAGCCAGACTGACCTGGTCTGTGTGTGTAGCTGATGTCCCTCAGACATTTCCCACATTCCTTGGGACAGGGTTTGTGTGCAAAGCCATGCCAGGAACCTCAGTAACCTATTGTTAGGGAACTTCTCTGTTCCCTCTTGCTTGGGAACAGGTTGTAATAAACTATAAAACAGTGGGTGACTGTATTTACTGTTTTACAAATGGATACAAGACACAGTATTTCAACTTGCTCTAATTTTTCAGCCTGGAGAAGGGAAGGCTTCAGGGAGTCCTTAGGGCACCTTCCAGTGCCTAAAGGGGCTCCAAGAAAGCTGGAGAGGGACTTTGGACAAGGGCCCAGAGTGAGGATAAGGGGGAATGGCTTTAAACTGACAGAGGTTAGATTAGATTTTAAGAAGAAATTCTTCCCTTTTGGGGGTGGTGAGGCCCTAGTGCAGGTTACCCAGAGAAGCTGTGGCTGCCCCATCCCTGGAAGTGTTCCAGGCCAGACTGAGTGGGGCTCTGAGAAACTTGGTCTAACGGAAGGTGTCCCTGCCCATGGCAGAGAGGTTGGAACGTGAGGATCTTTAAGGTCCCTTCCCACCCAAACCATCCTATGATTCTATGATAATTAGAACTAGGCTTCAAGTTTAAAATTGATGGGAGCTCACACACAAAAGTTTAACTAAACTAAGTGAAATGAAAATTAAGGAATTATTTGAAGGAATAAAAGATGGGAGTTATTTCTTCAAGTCTCTAAATTGCCTGAAAAGGGCAGCAGGCAGAACGGGCCATGTGTGAAAAAACATGAAGTTAGAACAGCATGCTAAAAGCTGAAATGAGAGGCAATTAGGGAAGCTATGAATGCAGAAGCTTAAGTGCTGAAAACCTCAGAGACTTGAACTCAAGAAGGTAACTTTAAAACAGAAAGCTGAGGAGCTCGTGGTGTTTGTAAGCAACAGGAAAAATGTCATTGACCTAGTGTCAGCAGAAGTGTACCTTGAACCAGCAGTAGATCACAATCATCGCCACATTTAGAAGGTTCAAATGGATGTTTCTTACCTAGGATACAGTCTTGGGTTTTCAGTAAAGGCTATTACAAAAGAGATGACACTTTCTGAAATAGCAATTTGCAGTTAAAGGAGGTAGAGAATAATACCAATAGAAGGAAGGTATATATCCATTGTCTGATTGGACAGGTGTATATAAGAAGTATTTTTGGCACTCTGTTACATTTACAAGGGACTGTCTTTACCTGGATGTTCAGGCAACACTAAACCATATGGCACAGGTTACATCCCAAAGCAGACAGAATGGAAAAATGGCCTTACTTCACTTGCATTCATTTTATGACAGATTCGCCCTAAAGTTTTGTTTTCCTAAGCAAAGCAAAGAGCTTTTCTCCTTATAAAGTGTTCTGTTTTGCTCATGGTGAAAGAGAAAATATAGGAAAAGGGTGCTCTACCTACTGCTGTTCATTTTAGTGTTATTGTAATCCCATAAATAATTTAGTGAAGTAAGAGCATTTTTCAAATCTATGTTTTACACAGACACTGAAATAATCTCAGATAATTGCACTGGAGCTTTATTCACTCTAACGTGGATCAAAGAAATTGCATCACAGCACTGTGGAAAACACTCACACCCATGCTCTCACAGTATTATTAGCAGGGCTGGCAGCAAGTCATGTGAGGGCCACCTTGTGAACATTCCAAAAGGAAGCACTTCACTCATAAATCTGTGAAAATTTACTCATTTTACAGAATCACAGAATGGTTTGGGTTGGAAGGAACTTGAGAGACCATCCAGTTCCAATGCCCTGCCATGGGCAAGGACACCTTCCACTAGACCAGGTTGCTCCAAGCCCCATCCAAGCTGGCCTGGAACACTTCCAGGGCTGGGGCAGCCACAGCTTCTCTGGGCAACCTCATCATCCTCACATGGAAGAATTTCTTCTTAATATCTCATCTAACTCTGCCTTTTTTTCAGTTTAAAACTGTTGCCCCTTGTTCTTGTCACTACATGCCTTGTAACTTGTCTGGCTTTGCGTTTCTTATAAGCCCCTTTGTATGTTAAAAGACCACAATAAGGTCTCCATGGAGCCTTCTCTTCTCTCTCAGCCTTTTGCCATAGCAGAGGTTCCCAAGCCCTCTGGCCATTTTCATGGCTCTATTCTGAGCTGCTCCAACAGGTCCACACCCTTTTTTGTCCCAAATTCCATAGCTGGACACAGTCCTTCAGTTGAGGTCTCACCAGTGCAGAGCAGAGGGGGAAAATGTGGGCTGCAAGCTCACACTGCCGGCTCAAGTCCAGTTTCTCATCCACCATTATCCCCAAGTCTTTTTCCACAGGACAGCTCTCAGTCCTTCCATTCCCCAGTTCCTCTTCTGCACAAGGTGTTCTCAATACTGCACGGACAAATAAAAATAAAAATGTATAGAAAAAGCAATCCAATCAAATTTCTGCCATATTGCTTTAGAGACAGAAGGCATCTTATCTTGCTTTTATTTCCACTAAGTGTGTCAATATAATCTGTGTAACTCTTGAGAAAAAGGCTCATTATTATATTATGTGCTGAGTTTAACTGACCTGTTATCTGCTGCCACCGAGACAGCATGGGAACATCAGCAAGGACCACAGAGGGTGTGGAGCAGGTCTGTGACCTCCCACATTGGTAACTCTCTGTGAGTTTGTTTCCAGAGCCTTGTACTCCAGCTTCACATTGGCTCTTGCACTTCTCAGCTGCAGTTAAGCACTTTGTGCAGACACCAGAATGTGTTTGCTGAACTCCAAAGCTCTGTCTGCATCAGCCACAGGGCAAAGTGCAGCAGAGCTGTCATTCATGCTGCTGATGTTCAGGTTGACTTTGGTTGACTTTTAAAAGCAGTGATGGCCTCTTCAGAAAGCAAAAATTAGCTTCTCATGTGGAAACTAAGGCATTATAAGGAGAAATTCAGGCATTATAAGGACAAATTTTTTTTAGTCTTAACTGGAAACTAAAATGTTGGTCAAATCCAAGGGCTGTGTTATGATGTGATCCTTTCAGAAATAGAATCATTAAGGTTGGAAAAGACCTCCAAGATCACCAATAAGATATCCTTATCTATCATTAAGATAATACTAATGAGGTGAGTGCATTTACTTTTTATAAGTTGTAAAGCAGCAAGAATGGACATTATCTTGTAAAGGATATTGGAAGTATTTCCAGTGCTCTCCTTCCCAAGCTCAGGTTAACACCAAGCAGGAACTTCATGCCTGTCTCAGGCCATAAATCCCCACCAATAGCAACTGTGCAAGTGTACAAATGCACAAAACCTCTATAACTTCACCTTATTTTCATAATGGGAGAAATATGTTTTATTCAGCTTTGTTGTAAAAGTTGAAGCACAGAGTTAACAGGATAAATTCTCACCACTAACCAATCACAAGATGCTGGAACCTCGTGAGCTTCGCCTTCTTATCTTTTCTGTGCTCAGCCTGAGCTGCTACATTCTTGTGTCTTTGGGGATAGCTGGGGAAACCCCCACTGGGAATATATTCTGCAGCTGCAGTGTACATCCTTTTCCAACTTCATGCTGCCTGTTTGGGTGTGTTGTGGTGCCAAGATCCACGATTGTGTGTGTACCACCTGCATTTAGCACAGGGAGGAAATAAGACCCAGGAAACACTTTAAATTACTTGCCATTTATTTATATTATTTGTATTTTCTATGGCACAAAGGATCCATTACACTGTGTATTGCACTAACACAAAGATAAATAGTTCTTAACTCTGTAAAACAGGAGAATAGCTGCTACCTAAAGCTCTGTAATTGTGCACAGTCATAGTTCTGTGACTTCATTCCTAGTCTCCAAAGGCTTGTTTTTATTCTAAGCCACCACAATAATTTAGTTTACAATTATTGGTTTAGTCATGGTTGATGATTTGGTCTATTTACAGAAACGAAATATGTTTATGGTGTATTTTTATTTTCTGTCACCTTTCCCTTTTCGTATGGATTAGGTTTGGACTGATTTGCTGAAAAATCAGTAAGAACCTAAAGATTCAAAGGTAGGCCATGGCTGTGTTTTGCCTCAAAAAGCTGTACTGCAAATTTTATGGTAATTCAGGAGGTGATTCATGCATTCTTCACTCACTGGTGGAGCTGTAACAGACCGAGCAGCTGCATGTGGTAAAGAGCCATCCTGTGCTAATCTTCTGACAGATCAGGGGCCTTAGCCTGTGAGATTTTGGGAACAGGATGTATGTCCTGTCCCACATAAGATCTGTATGCATTTGTGTCATGTCTGGTGAGGAGCCAGGAATTAGTGTGGGTTACCCTTTCCACGGAATGGTTTAGGTTGTAAGAGACCTTAAGGACCATCTTGTTCCAAGCCTGCTGCCATGGGCAGGGACACCTTCCACTATCCCAGGTTACTCCAAGCCCTGGAACACAACCTGGCCTGGACCACTGCCAGGGATGGAGCAGCCACAGCTTCTCTGGGCAACCTGTGCCAGTGCCTCACCACCCTCACAGCCAAGAATTTCTTCCTAATACCTAATCTAAACCTACCCTCTTTGAACTTAAGACCATTCTCTCTTGTCCTCTCACTGCACGTCCTTGTCAAAAGTCCCTGTTCAGCCTCCTTTTTGCATCTGTATCTCATCTTGGGAAAGACTTTCATACATCAAAGCATTAGGAACAGAGTTTTTCACCTCTGGGCATAAGCACTAATAAATCTGTGATGAAGAGCTGTACATGAGTGATGTGATGACCAGCAATGCTGTGGTCCATGGTGTTTTTAGCACTTGTGAGTACACATCTCCACGATTTTTGGAGCCCGGGGTCTGAAAGATCGGCAGGAGTGTGTGCATGAGAGCTGGGCTCACATTCACAGCTGGGGAAGCAGGAGGCTTGTCCAAGGGCAGCATTCCTGCAGGAACCTGGCCGGGCAAGGATGTGACCTGTCCTACGGGCCGGGGGTGGCTGCAGCTGGGCTGGAAGCCCTCGGAGAGCTCCCGAGGGGAAAGGAATCCCCTGGGTCTGCAAGGGACAGCCAGGAGGCTCTCCAGGAAACCGGGCAGTGGGTTTTGATCTCCGGGCAGTGTTCGATCTCCGCGCTCCGCAGCCAAGCCCTGGATGCCTTCCCGCTGCCCGGGACGAGCGGTGCGCAGCGGGCAAAGGCCGGGCAGCCCTGGGGGCACGGAGGGAAGGGGAAACAAAGGGTTCCGCTCCCAGAACGCGACCTTCACCCCCGGCCGCACGCCCGGCCTGTGCCCCACTGACCCCGCGCTTATCGCCGCAGCCTTGGCCGGGCGGGGAGAGCTTCCCGCCGCGGGGGGAGCGCGGCCGGGCGGAGAGCAGCCGCCGGGGAAAGGAAGGGAAGGGGAGGGAGGGCCGGCCCGGGGGTGGAAGGCAGGCGGGAGGCGGGGAGGAGGCCGGCGGCCGGGGCGGCTCCCGATAAAGGGGCGCCGTGCGGGTGGGCGGCGGTGCGGCGGCGATGGCGTGGGGGTGCGCGCTGTGCCTGGCGCTGGCGGGAGGAGCCCTCCTGGCGCTGCTGGCGCAGCTGCTGCGCTGGCTCAGGGCCGACGGGGACCTTACGCTGCTCTGGGCCGAGAGGTGGGGGAAGAAGCCAGGTAATGCCGCCCTGCAGGACACCGCGGTGGCGCCGGGGAGGGCGCGGGGCGCTCCGCAAAGCGGGTGGCGGCGTGCCGGGAGCACGGGGGGCCTGCTGGCATAGCTGTCCCGTGGGTTTATCTGTGAAAACACTCCCGAAGTGTGATTTACCTGCCCTTTACCTGCGTGAGGTAGCCTACCTCCTGCCGGCAGAGCAGCTCCTGAAAAGCCACTTCGCGGCACCAGCGAGCTCCCGCGGGTCCGTGCCGAGCGCTGGCTCTTTGGCCCCAAACCGCTTGTTTTGCACAGTTTCTGGGCAGGTTCCCGGGGCTGGCAGCGCCCCGAGGAGCGCTGGGCGCAGGGACAGTGTGGCAGGAAGGCTCGGGAAGGGACGAGGGTGCCTGGCCCGGGTGGCAGTGGGACGAGTGGCTTTGTCGGCTGTTTAGCTTCTGCTCCAGCCTGTTCGGACAGCTTCGAGCAGATCTTGCGTTCGCAGGGGTGTTGAAAGTGTTTGCCGCGAAGTAAACATGAATGCTAATGTTGGGGCTAACTGGGTTTCCTCTGCCGTGAATTGTGCTCTGAGCAGCCCTTGCTGTGCTCTGCATCTCTGTAAGGTGCTGCCTTTGTCACCTGCGGGACAAAAGTTCAATAAAATACTGTCAGACAGGCGCTTTCAGTTCTTGCTCGTGTTGAGCTTTCTATTCTGACTGCAGTTCTCCCTATTTCTAGACAAAGGTCTTTGGAAATCATAGGTTTTGTTTGCTTGATAGAGGCTTTTGGTCAGAAAAGGCACAAATTTGGGAATATTCCCCCTTAGCTTAGCCAGCCACGGTGATTTGTGGCTTCTGTGAGCTGCTGGCTGTGGGTGGTTGAGGTGGAAGTGGAGAGTGGGCACAGAAGCTGATCAGAAAGACGCTGGGATGAGAGACACTGTAAGACATCCCATGTGGGAATTTAAATGGGATGTTGGGTTGAGATAGAACTGCATCTAATGAAGGTGGATGAGGAATGGTGGAACTCAGGTTTGAGCTTGGGACCATCCAAAGGGGATGGTGGCACAGGTGAAGTTCAGCTTTAGGAATGGCTTGAGAGAAGAGTAGGACAAACTTGAGACACCCTTGTGTCTTGCCTTCAGTAGAAGCTTCCTGCAAACCTGCATGCTTTTCTGTTCTCCATTAGATGGATTAGCACAAGTAATAAACCTCTAAAGAATACTAAATTTAAATCAGTGTGAACAATCTCCTGTAGCTCTTTGGGTATGCAGCCCAGAGTTTTGTGCAAACTCCATCAAAGTGTTCCCTTGCTGTAAGACAGCTGCAAAAGGTCTTTGTGTGTGGACTTTGTAAAGGTTGTGGGAAGACTCAGAGCAGAGAAATGGGATAAATCTTTATTAATACAAACAGGATTGAAGCTGTGTCCTGAGGTATCAAGATGTAGGAGCTCTCTTGGGTAGACACAGTGTTATTTGAATGTAGCCTTCAGAATTATTGAAGGCCTGGAAACCCTTGAAGTAGTCTCTAAAAATTCCCATGTAAAGAGCAATGTAGTAATTTTGTGATGGAGTTGTTTTAACATGTAATACAAGAAGAATCAGGTAGAAATTTGTCAGCAGAAGAGGTGAGCTGTGTTTTGGTCACCTCTCCTTTGCCCCCAGCCTCTGTGCTTGCAGTTAAGTAAAAGATGTGGATGAAATGGTACCATTTAGCAAATCAGATAGGAAAACAGGAGTGATAAACATTAGAAAAGTTGTGTTGCGTTGCTTTCCATCATCTGAATATGTGTGTGGCCAGGAGAGAAGGGTTTTGGGGGGCTGGATGCCTTTCCTTCTGTGATGTGTTGCATTAGGTGGGCAGAAGTCACCCTAAACTCTGTCCTTGTCACAGGCAGCTTAATATTACCAAGCCAAGGAGGAACCTTCCACGGATGAAAACCCTACTCTTAAATTTAGGAATAATGCTATGATTCTTTAGGGCTCTGGAAAGGATGTTCTGTTTTAAACTTCCCCACTTCAAATATTTTTCCTGAAAGAAATGACATGGCAACCTTGTGCTAGAAGAGCTATATAATGTTAGAAAAAACTCTAAGCAGAGCTACAAAACAACTTTATGGATTACTTGCAGTCCTACTCAGTTCAGCCTCTCATTTGTTATGCCTTGTAGCACAGTAGTTAATGGTTAGTAATTGTATAATCTGTTTTTATTTTTTAATTTGGCATGGTTAATTTTTAAACTTATTTCCAATAACAGCAGGACGTTTATTCTGGAGGAAGCTGATGGTTTGATACTTGCTCTGCACCATCATTTGAAGTTTCCCGTTATGTTAACCCTCAGTAGCTCAGTGCTTGGTAACAATCAGCTCTGGGGAATTGCTGGGAAAACTTTCCTTATCTCAGTCAATTATTCTGTTCACAGAACAAGATCCTGAATAACTGCTGTGAAGCTGCCCAAGACAGGTTGGGAACAGGGAAACTAAGTGGTAGGAGGAAGCGGATTTGTTTTCAGTAGCAAGAGGAATGAGTGTGGTAAGCAGGGTTGAAAGTGTGTCCATGTGTTGTTTTGTTCATGTAGTGTTTGTCTGCTTGGGTTTCCTGCAGAAAAAAAATGTAATAGGAGAGGTAAACTCCCATGTTTCTTATTAATTCAATAAATTTGGAATATATTGGAATAAAACTGTAGGAAAAGGGTGTGAAATAAGCTTTACAGACAGCAGCCTTTTGGTATAATGATGAACACAGCAGCTTCCACCTCCTTAGTTCATAACCTTAGAATAATCTCTCCTTTGGAAAGTGACTCCTGTTGCTGTTTGTGTTTTTAGAAGCAAACACAAACCTCCAAACAACCCCAAGCCACAAAAGCCTGGGTTTATCAGGGATTTTTTGACTGCAGAAATACAGTCACCTTTAAAAAAGACAAATAATACTCACTGCCAACCCCACAAACTCAAACTGAGCTCTGATAGTCAGTCTTAAGTGCTGTCTCTCCTTTCTGAAGGGTAAAGGGTTTTGGTGCTGGTCTCTGCGGGATTTGTGTCATGAAGACTCCAAAAGTAGAAATTTAAAACACAATGTGGTGTAGAGAGAACCAGGAACTGATCACTGGACAGAGCAGGAAGTAAAAGCAGTCCCAGCCACAGTGGAAAAAAGTACTTTTGCTAAATAAATGGTTATGTTTCAGTGTGCTGAAAAGTGCTGTTCTGACCCTATTCAGAGTGGAACTGGCTTTAAGTCTCAGGAACTGCCTTTAGCCTTGCTATTTGAATTATGCCATGAAATCTTTTGTGGTTGGCTGGATGTTGGAATGCACAAGCTTGAGAAACAGAGGGAAGAGCTCCTGTCAGCAGTGCTCTGAGTGAGTCAGATTTTCCCCAAGATTGATATTCACTACAGCTGATCCTGAAGAACACAGATGTGTCAGGCAATGATTCCTACTGGAAAGTGCTCTGATACTTGTGATCCTTCATCCCCAAACCATGTTCTGGAATTAACTGAGTGATTTTTCAGCCATCTGTGGTGTAGGATGATTTTGGATGTCTGTGTGGAAAGCTAAAGCTTTTCCCAGTGCCCTGCTGTCCCGTGGAGTGGGAATGATTGCAGGCAAGTGGGAACAGGCAAATCAGCAGAGTAAAAGGAGCAAGATGCTCTTGTTTTACTACAGGTTGAAAAAGGCGTGTCAGGGCAGGAGCTGTGAGCACATGGGGAATTCACATGTGAATTTACACCTTGGGAACTCTGTGTACTGTGCCCTGGCCAGGAATTAACCTGCATCAGATACAAAACAAAGTGGATGAACACCCATTTGGATTTTTGTGCTTAGCTGTCTGTGTTCAGAGAATTTTACTCTGTCAGCAATTACTTCGGAACATTTTTTGGGATGAAACATTGTTTGGAAAGATTTCCTTAGGCTTTTGTTTGTATTTGCAATACAGTAACTGTTTCCTGTCAATTCCAAGAATTCTCCCTTTTCCCCTGAAGCTGTTTTTTATGAGGTTAGTGGAATTATGTGTGGATCGCTTGCAGAAATGCAATCTGATTTCTTCCATCAGGTAAATAATCCATGTTTATTCAGATTAGCCTTGGAACAAAGTTCAAATGGCAACAGAACAACTAGGAACAGTTTCACAACTGCATGTGACTTAAAAAATAAAGAAGGCAGGATTTTGTAATACCCCCAAAATGAGCATATTTCTTAAAAACAGTATCAGATTATACCCCTGCGGTGAGTTAGATGCTTATCCTAGCATTGGCAATGTGTGAACTGCTGTCTTGATTCTTTTGATAGAACATGAACTGCGTGGCAAGGTTGTCTGGGTGACAGGAGCCTCAAGTGGAATTGGAGAAGAGTTGACTTACCAGCTGGCAAAGCTGGGAGCCTTGCTTGCCATCTCTGCCAGAAGGGAGGATGAGCTGCAGAGAGTGAAAAAGAAATGCCTTCGTAAGTACAGCTTAGCACTTCATGCAAGCAGTTCCCCCTCGCTGGAATTGCCACAGAAACACTAACCCACATATCACAAGAATAAATTTCAGCTTTACATAGAGTTGGTATCTTGTTTTTATGAATGAGAAGCCTTTGTATGGATGTGCATTTCAACTTCCTACTCACACCACTGTTACCTAAAAATCTCATTATCAATTGCAAGTTCTCTTGTAAGGTACTAGATTAAGAAATGAGTAAATACTGTGTGGCATGGAGGAAACAATCTCAGTGGTATCATCCTTTAAAGAACCAAACCATGAAGCTGCTACTAAGAAACCTTCTTTCTTCAGGTTTGTGCACCTTACAGGCAGAGAGACAACTGACTTTGCTCTTTGGAAAATGGACTAACAGAAATGTTCAGAAAAATTGTTCTAAGCATGTGAAAGAAAGAGGATCTCCTGTAATCAAGAGGAACCAATGTGGAGCAAAATGTTTAACTATTCCAGTTATTTTCTAGTTATCTTTCAAATGCCTCATGAGTCAGTCTGGCTTCATTCCTCCTGTTTCTCTTTTTCTCTCCTGTTTTCTGTCTTTTCAGCAAGAGGAATAGACAGTTAATTCACACTGATAAATAGAGGGTTTGAACATGATTAATGTTATGCATTTTTTCAGATGATTTACCCTCTTTAGCTCAGGATTGAGTATTTTATGTGGAACATATTATCATAGTGGCAGTTCAGTCTTGGTAATGTTGACAGAATGTCCACAGTCTACTTGGAATGTGTGCTAGGGAATAATCATCTGTTTTTCTTGGATTAGAAGACATAAACATTTCTAGAAAGCTGAAAGTTGCAGCAGCCAACTCAGGAAAATCTTTCGAGGAACTTTCAAAAATGCACAACTGCTTGGTTTTATTTTCTGAAGGCTCCAAAAAGCAGTCACTTAAACAGTTTTATATTTGAAAGAAGTGAGGGACATGTGATGACAGCATGGCTAAGTGGCAGTCATGACAAAATCCCAGTGCTGTGTGAGGCAATGGTCAGTGGTCAGTAGAATTCTGTAACTGCATTTGCGTCCACAGCTGTTTGTTGTGATTGCAAAACTGATAACACGAGAGAGGCTGGCAGGAGCTGCAATCCTGGATAGGCATTTTCAGGAAATACTTGTGTGATGTGCTAAGGAGCATTCAGAAATACTATTTCAATAGTATATATCAATATCCAAGAGCTTGGATTTATTTGAGGTGATTTCTGCCCCTGCCAATGTTCAGTGAGCCTGTGAATGTCTGAGCTGTGCCATACACAAGCTTGAAAGTCTTCCACAGCCCTGTGCTTTGCAAATATTCATAACTGAACTTTACTTTAACTGAAGGTGTGATTAGTAGGAATATTGGAAACTCTTCAGTAACACAGAAACATAACAAGGGCATGGAGTGACAGAACAGAGAGTGAATGGCTTTAAAGTGACAGAAATCAGGTTCAGATTAGATATTTGTAAGAAATTCTTGCTTTTTAGGGTGCTGAGGCCCTGGCACAGGTTGCCTGAGAAGCTGTGGCTGCCCCTGGGTCCCTGGAAGTGTCCAAGGCCAGGCTGGATGGAGCTTGGAGCAGCCTGGGATAGTGGAAGGTGTCCCTGCCATGGCGGGGGTGGAATGAGGAGATATTTAAGGTCCCTTCCAACCTAAAACATTCTGTGATTCTATGACAGTTACTTCATGTTTTCTACAGCCAGCTTTTAAGTAGTGGAAGGTCATAATTGGACCCAATTCCACTCACATCCTTTGCTTCTCAAGGCTGTGTTAAAGCTTCCACCCTTTTCCTTGACTGTTACCTGTGCCAGCCCACCCAACCAACCTAGTGACCTTATGGTACACTATCTCCAGTTCATCAGTATTTGTTTTGAGCCTGGGGGTCCAAAACTGGACACAGTGTTCTGGATGCAGTCTTAGAATGGTGTGGAGAAGCTCTTAAAAATCACTTTCCTTCAGTCTGCTTTTATTAGTGCAGTCCATTAGCATTTATCATTGCCAGAGCCAATTGCTGCCTTACACTCAGCTTGCTGGTGTCCTTCCATCATGACCCTGGGGCTCATTTGGAGAGCTGATCCCTGACCCTTTGGGTGTTGGCCTGCAGTACTGCAGAGCATTGTCCTGTCCCAGGTGTGAAAACTTGCATTGGGCTTTATTGAGGTTAATGAGGTTATCTAAGACAGTTCTTAGAGGCTGTTAAGATGCCTCTGTGTGGCAGTCCTGCCCTCTGAACTTGATGTTAAATCAAAATTTTCTGAAAACCTGTGGTTTTTTTCCCATCATCTGGATCATTAATGAGGATATGAAAACACTGGTCATGGAGGGTTACCATAGCTGATCACAAAAAGAAATCAAGTTGGTCAGGCAGTATATGGCTGTGCTAAATCCATGGTGGCTTTTCCCACACACCTTCTTGTCCTTCACTTACTTGGCAATTCCTTCCAGGAGGAATTGCCATGTAATTTTCTCAAAGACTGAGGTTAGACTGTGTGACATTTGGTTTTCTCCAGTCACTGGGGAGCTACTATTCCACTTACCTGCCAAAGAGGAGTGACATTGGTCAGCTCTTGCAGATCCTGGGTGTATCTATTGCCTTGCTTGTGTGTGCAGTTTGTCACTGATTTATCTGACTCTGGTAGTGTTTCTTTCCCCAGAGAATAGCCTCAGGAGTGTGGGAGACTGGAGAGGAGATCTTGCCAGAGAAGACTGAGGCAAAGAAGTCAATAAGTACCTCATTTTTCTGTGCCTTTCATCAGTTCCTCTCACCATCCCTGTCCAGCAGTGAGCTCACTCTTGTCTTTGGTTTCCCTTTTGTTGCCACTGTGCCTGTGAAGCCTTTGCTGCCTTTCACATTCCTCAGCCCCACTGGAAATTTCAGTTTCAACTCCACCTGGGTGTTGATCTTCCTGATTCCATCCCTGCATGCTTGTCCAGTGGGTCCCTGTGCTTCCTGGCTGTCCTGTCCCTGCTTCCACCCTTATGCTTTCTCTTTGCAGCTGAGTTCAGCACTGTCCTTTAAGGTTTGAGTAGCACGAGGTAGATGAAATCTGAGCTGCAACATGTAACATCAATGTGAATTTGGCTGATTTATGGGACATAATTGGAGCTCATGGGCTGCAACATGCCTGCTGTAGAGGCTGGAAATGGCAGCACCTGAGCTGGGTGTCAGAAACAAGCACATATATCTCGTCCAAAGTTTAGTGACACCACTCTGTGGTACAGGTTTATGCATTCTGCACTGCTGAAATCCTGAGGGGCAGGAGAGAGAGAGAGAGGGAGAGGACTGTAAGAGCTATGGTAATACCTGTTGGGTCATGCATATGCCAGCTGAACACTTCACTGCACCTGGGCAGGAGGGAGAGAAAACAACTTGTATAACTCACATAGCTCCTGCAAGAGGCTCCTCTGTTTCCCCCAATAACTCTTTCACTCTCTTTCATCAGAAATGTCAGAGGCTGTTTTCTCTCAAAAGCCCTAAAAAAGAAAAAAAAAGCAGGAGGGGATGAGGGGATGTTTCTCGGTTTGGCAAAGGTCAAATATGATTTAATTACGGATAGGTCAGATGAGTGACAGGCAATCTGTAAGTTCAAGAATTATACAGTAATTGAGGTTGAAATGGACCCCAGGAGGTCATGCTGATCAGCCTCTGCTGAGAGTTCAGCTTCTGTCGAAGGGCATTTATACAAGGGAGAAATAAAAGACAGAAGAGGAAATGCTGAAGAGCTGGAAAATACTACTCTGAGCAATAGTGTTTATAATTTTGTGAGAAACTGCTACCTTGGATTAACATGTATTGAAAAGAATTCTTGGTCTGAAACCTGAGCAACAAACTTTAAACTAAGGTCTCCCACTGGGGACAGAGTGTTTTTTCTGGATATCATAATTGTTCCCTTAAAAACATCACTTTGGTAGCAGGCAAAAGGGGAAGTGGAATACTAGGGTTTATTAGTAAAAGCAATGAGGACCACCATTCTGACAATAGAAATTGGGACATATATGTGCCTTTTACACCAGGCACAGTGCTGGTAATCAGCCAGACAAACAGGGGGATAGTGACTGGGAGAAGGAGTTTGGAAAAGGGTAACAGGAATGCTTGATTTTTGTAAAAGCTTTCTGTGAGAAGTACCTAAAGTTAGGATTCCTCACCCTAGAAAAGAACTAAGGAAGCTGCTGGCCTTGTATAGTTTGAGTGTTTTGTGGGGTGGAAATCACACTGGACAACAGACTGCTCCAGAACAAGGTTTCTGGTGTGAATTTTCCTGATGTCAGAAGTTTCTTGTGTCTTATAAAAGAGCACTTTCTTCCTTACCAGCAGCCTGTGTCTCTTCTCCTGCTCTTGTCTTTCTCCCCTGAGCAGCTTTAGTGGCTGGGTGACCATGTGGTCTTGTTAATCCATGGCAGAAACATCCACACCCCAACAGGTTTCAACTGTGCAAATATGCTTCAGGCAGCATGAGGCAGAGCTGTGTCCCTGGAGGGCAGCTTAAATGACATTTTACTGCTGTATTTCTGGAAGAAATGGAGGAGAAAATACACATGGAGGGGTTGGAGGGAGAAATAAATGGAAATACTACTAGCAGTAAACAAGACAGATGGGTTTATTTTAACCAATGGCTTAAGTACTAATGACCTTTGAACAGAGGCAACTCAGGGGTTTAAGTAACCTCTTTATTTCTACATCACTGTTAAAACAAAGTTCAACTCTCCCTGTATATGCAAGAAGTAGTAATTAAAAAATGAAAGCCTGAGGCTCTCTGAAGAGGGCAGCTGCTTAAAGGGGAGCAGGTATGCTTAGATGTGGCTAGGAATGGATTTAGGAAAAAACATAGCACTATCAAACTAATATAAATAATGTACAAACCATTGTTAGATGTAGTTAAAAAAAGTTGACATGATGCAGATTTTGTTCTTGTGAGTCATCTGCCCCAAAACCCCAGGGTAACAAATCACTGCTCAAGAAATGCCTTCTATGGAAAAGGTCAGTTGTTCTGAAGAGGCAGTGGGAGAAATATGCAACAAAAAGGCTGGAACTTGACAGCAGCTGACTTTTATTTCAGGGGATGGATATTTTAAAAGCTGTCAGTTAAACAAAAGCCTTTTGCCTCCAGAAAAGCCCCCAGTAATTCAACTTTTATAGACTTTGCCTTGTAGCTATTCAGGGATGTGTGTTGTGTTTTGGGTGTGAATTGTACAAGTCCTGTTGTGAGGAATAAACATGCTTGACCTGCTGACATCCAACAAAGTAGGGCTCCTGATGTGCTGTGCTTCTGAATCCCTCTGTGAAAAGTTTCAGTAGTATTTCACTCCCAAATATTGCAATTTATTTGGAGAATTGAAATTTCTGTATTGTGCCACAAAGCCTGTTTAATAAAGTCAAGCTTTTCACATACAAAAACATAATGATGAGAAAAGAGACTCAGTAGGAAGAGATGAAAAATGGATTCTGTGTGGGGATCAGAATGGAAACAAAGCAAGCATTTAATTTCCAACTCGATGTTATGGTTTCCTGGTGTCTTCCTTGTGAAAATGTGGTGTTCAAAAGCATGTTACATTTCCCACAGTTGTGGCGTCAGGAATCTTTATCAGCTGCCATTCCCTTTTTGTTTGTTTTTCAGAGATTAGCAGCCTGACTGAAAGTGATATCCTTGTTCTGCGTCTCGACTTGACTGACAGATCCTCTCATGAAGCTGCAACCAACAGTGTGCTCAAGCATTTTGGCAAGGTAACATGTGCTTTTGGGGTTAAACTTTTTCTTCTCTACCTCCTAAGCATGAATTTATGTTCATATTTCATTTTTATTGTATGATAAATTCACCAGAGTCTACATCTTTCTTAAGTTTCAGTATTTAAGTTGCCAAAAAATACCTGAAAAGCACAGAAATCCCTTTTTTTGCTTGCTTTTGGTTTTCAGCAACAAATAATCATTGGTCATTACCAAGGACTAAACACTCACTTAATGTCACTGAACTGCCTGAGGAAGCACAAATATTAAGGGAAATTTCTCATATTAATTTATCTTTGTATCTTCCCCAAGATTGATATTTTGGTCAACAATGGTGGGCGTTCCCAACGCTCCTTGTTCGTGGATACAAACCTGGATGTCTACAATGCCATCATTGAACTCAACTACCTGGGTACCATCTCTCTGACAAAATATGTCCTGAACCACATGATCCAGAGGAAGAAAGGCAAGGTTGTCACTGTGAGCAGTGTGATGGGCATCATGGGAGCTCCCCTTGCCACTGGCTACTGTGCCAGCAAGCATGCTCTGCAGGTGAGTGACACTCTGCAAGGTAAAATTAAGGTAATTAAGTGGATCAGCACTTAAACAGTGCTGTAGCAGAGGGCTTTGTTCTGTGCAGAAAACACAAGTCTTACCCAAAATTTCACACAGCATATGTGACATCCTCAGGTATTGAAAGCCTTTCAGAATTAATTTGTTCTGAAATGTGAAATAGCTCCCACTGTAGATTTATTTTCCTGACTGGAGTTCAAGTGGCAGCTTAGTTGGTTCTAACTGCATGGTCAAATTCCAGTGTGAAACACAAAACCTCAGCCTCTGACCTTCACATGAGGGAATACCTAAGTGAGAGGATTATACTGTTGCATGTAGAGCTCTAATGTTCTTAATTCATTTAGGGAGAAAGAGTCACTGGTGAGAGTTTTAAGACTACTACTACTATCTTTAGGGCAGTGGAGTGAGAACAGTGAGTGGTAAAGCAGACTACTCAGAGAAATGAGAATCCCTGATCTGTCTGGGAGCAGCTGAATGACTCTTCCAACATTTCTGTGTCTTTCTGTGGTGTGAAGAACTGGCAGCTCTCAGTGCCACAGGAAGTTATCTTCTGCCTAACACTTGGCATTCAATGTTGCTTGGAAAAAGTTTTTGAAAGCAGTGTCATTTGAGTAGAAAAACGTAAAAGAAAAGCTCAGAAAAGTTTCTGCCTCTATCATTGAGGAATCACTTGTTTAACTAGTAAATTTGTTTACACATTTTTGTCTTTCACCACTGTTTGGCCTCCTGCTAATGTACGTTTTGATCTCAGTAAAACAAACTTCAGCTGTGCTCAGTGATAGTTTAAAAACTGGCACCTTCTTACTCCCTGCTGCATTTCAGCACGTGAACAAAGCAAACAACTGCTTGAGCCAAGGGATCAATACATTTTTGACCATTTCAGCAGCAACAACAAAAATGTGACCAGTGGCTGACACTGCAAAGCCTCTTGGAAGAATGAAGATATAAAAGATGGTGACAGGTCTCTGCTAACAACATTTTTCAGTGATGGGGAGAGATCTGCTGCTCTTCATTGGAGTGGCACTGCTGGAATTGCCCATTACAGGCCAGCTTGTGGGTTAAGTCTGGCAGATTTAAATTAGAAGAATGCAATGAGCAGAAGCCTGACTTCCCTTCATGCTCCTTTATTTATTAAATGTTCTTTCGGTTGAATTATCTTTGGGTGTGGTGCAGTTGGGCTAAGCATGGCTAATTAATTGCAGAGCACAAGGAATTCACGTGTTGCTTTAAAAATTCTCAGAATTCTGAATGCCATGTTAAGGTTGAGAGCACAGACAAAGCTTTAAAGGGATAGTTTACTAAAGTTAATTAAAATAAGCTGACTGAACTTCTTATATCTTTATTAGCTTCTACCTCTGCTCAAAAACCAGGCTGAACTCCAAACCTCCTTCCTTGTTCCTTTCACAGTAATTCTACAAAGACTAATTGCAGGTGTTGAAACATGACTGGCAATATAGATTTTGGAAATACTCTGCCTGAGAGTCTTCTCAGTCTGGAGTTATGGCTGGATGTGGGCATGAAACTCCCCAAAACTAGGAAAAGCCCTTTTGGAACAACAAACTTCACCAGTGCAGTTCAGATAAGGGAATTCTGTAGGAATGGCAGCCCTCCTCAGATAGCCCTGTGGTCCATTTCTCATAGTGACCAAGAAATGGAGACTGGAAGAGGAGAGGGGAAAAATAAAGCATGAAGTGATGTTTTTCCTATTCCATTTTCCCAGCATGTATCCATCTGTATTCTAAGGTCTTCTTGAAGGTTGTGTTTTAGCCACCAGTTATTAAATGTGTGAGCCCATCTGACATGGATTCATCTGTTGTGGTTTTTGGCTTGTTTTGGGTTTTTTGGGGTTTTTCCTTGGTTTTTTTTTTTTTTTAAATCATGCCTTGGAGTTTATTACCGCTGACACACTTAATGCTGCAATCTTAATTACACCTTGTTTGGAAAAGTCCTTCCTTTTGCTTGTGGTTTTGGTTTGGGTTTTTTTTCCATTCCTTGAAATGGCAGTTGTAGGAGGAAGGAAGGAATTCTGCTTAGAATTAGAATCTGTTCTTGAAACAATCGTGCTTTGATTCATGCCAACTGGAATTCTTCATAACAATGTTCTACTGATGAAATTACCCTTTATTTCAGTGCTGGGAGTGCTGTAAGAGCATGAGTCAGGTCCATGGGAGTCACATCTGACTGGTGCAGTTTCTCTCCTGGAGAGATGATGCTCATGGGGATCATTTGCCATTCATCCAGTTGTAATTCCTCTCATTGGAGGCATGGGGAGGGGATCAGAAATGGTGGCCTTCAACATGTTCCTTCATCAGGAACTTGTCTGATAAGAACATGGACTGCACTGAGCAGCAACAGCTCCTCTCTTTGTTCAGTGTCTGGTCATTGGTGGAATTTCTGAAAGTTTCTGTCAGGGTAGCAGTTGTTTCATCCTTGCCTTCTTCAGCATCTTCTAGGATTTGGTCACCAAGCTGGGAAGGTCCAGAGGTGGCTGAACAGCAGTTCCTGTCCCCACACTGTGTGGGAATGTCAGAGCTGGCTTCAGTCTGGATTTGATAGAAACCCTTGGGTTCTTCCTCTTGCTCTGGAGTTCCTTTACTGCTCCCAAATCTGGGTCTGTCCCTGCCTGAATTTCAAAAAAAGAGAGCACTTCTTTTTCTTTCTTAGGAATTTAAAGCTTCTCTTCTGGGAGGAAGTAGAGGAATTTCCTACCAGCTATCTTTGACTATCAAGGATAAGTGCTGGAATTATAAAACATGTGCATACTGTACACAGAGCCTCCACAGGGGACTATATATATGTAATATTCTCCAGGCTTTGCTCACATGCTGGGAAGATCCAGCCCCAAATCTGGGGTCTGCAGGGACTCACGACTTTAAATTCACAATCAGTGTTTTTAGGGAACTGAACTGCAAAGGCTCTATGTAATCCATGAATTGGAATCAGCCACCAGCAACTGGGAAACTTTGGTTTCTTGTCCCAGCTGATGTTCCTGTGTCACCACAGACCCACATCTGACTGTCCTTAGCCTGCTTTGCAGCTCGGGGAAGAGCTCTGGGTCAGCCAGCCCTCCTCCCAAGCTGGATGGGAGCTAAGTGATAAAATTTTATTACAGTGGGAGAAGTTTATCAGCCTGTGCTCACTCTCTGTCTCTGTTGTGACACAAAATCACATGTTGGAATACATGCAGGGAGCCGTTGCTAACCAGGCCAGAGATAAGACGTGCTGGGGTGTTGGATAAATCATCCTCCACAGAGCTTGACCAGCAGCTTTGGTGGAATGCACCCTTCTGAATTGGCCATGTTTCCCATAATAGTTGCTGTCTAAATGTGAATTGCTACAGAGATTCAGGAAACCTTGTATCCTATTAGCTTAAAGAAAAGAAGTACTTGCAATTTTCCTTATTTTAATTTAACTTAGATACAGTGGTAGCATATTCCTGTGCTGAAATTAGATTTATATCTATGTGGATGTCAATTTCAAACTCTGCAGTAAATTCAGTGCTGCAAATTCACCCCTTGAAGCATCAGGGTGCATTTTTGACTTTGCTATGCTGAAAATTTTCCTCCTTTTCTTAAGTAAACCAGTGCCACTTACTTCATAGAAACTGTGTAAACTCTTTATTCTCACCCCAAACAGCAATTCACCTGCAAAAGGGTAATTTTCATATTGCAGGTCTTATGACTGGTGGCATTCCACAGCAAGGCTTGCTCTCAGTACAGGGACAGAAGAATCTGGCTGTAATTTAGAGAAATTATTGTGTATTTGGGAAGATAAGAATAGATTCCTCATTAGTTTATATATCAATGTCTGTAATTGCAGATAAAACATTAAATTAGGCATTCACCATGAAAAGTCAAAGAAGTAGGAATTGCTTTTAGTGGAATACTGTTATCTTTACATCATAAATTAGTATGAAAAGATGTCATCAGCTAAACCTTGCAAAAACATGGGAAGGAAAGATTTCACTATATTCTTGTCTTCTAGGGATTCTTTAATTCTCTGCGGACTGAGCTGACTGACTACCCTGAGATAAGCATTATCCAAATCTGCCCAGGGCCTGTGCAGTCCCAGATCATCCAAAATGTCTTTACTGAGAATCTTGCAAAGGTAAGGACTCATTTTGATTGTGTAGTCTTCTAATTCTTTGTGGTATCAAGTCTGTATCAAATGAAAACTGAGTTTGATAGTTGTTATGCATTCTCTCTTCCACCCCATACAACCCAAGCCTAGTAAAATGCACTGTGCAGCCACCGTGCTGCAGTTTGGGGGGGAAAGCCAGGATTTTCTGGATACAGCTCTGCCTGGGGAGTGCTGTCCTTGCTGCACAGGTAGGGTTTTGTTTGCCCTGGTCACGCTATGCCCTGCTGGGTGACGCTGCTGCTGGCACAGCCCTGGCTCAGCTGACACGAGCTGTGCATTCCTTTCCTGTTAGGGATTGTTCCAGGAGGAGAAGCAAAACCTTCCAACTGCACAATGGCTTTTAGTAAAGGCTGTCTGACAAAGCAGCTGGCAAAAATTGCTACTGTGATACATCAAAGCGTAATCTGCCCTAAATTCAATCGATTTGAAGCTTGGGATAACCCACCAGTGAGGGGGGAGGGGATCTCTCATTGCTGAATTGTGTTCTAGAATGATTTTTGTGTTTCAAAACTTCTAACTTGTGTGCAAGGAAAGATGTACTTTTTGAACAATGGTGAAAGCTTGCAAAACACATTCCTCAGATTTCGGTGGGGCAGAAGACCAGGGAGGAGGAGCAAATCTAGACTAGAACAACTGATTTTGCCCTGTGAAACAGAAGGACAGATAGTTAGAGCAGCCTGTTATTGCAGGAGTGAAATGTGTCCAAGTTCACAGGGCTGTGGGTTACGTTCACTAAGTGGGACATGGGGACAAGAGCTCAGGTTGATGTCTCTGATGTAGCTAACTCCATTTCTCTTGGTTGAGATGGAGAGAACTGTCAGGAATATTTAAATTAATGAGGAACGTGGCCTCACCTACTAACTTGGGTGCTTGAGTAACTTGTAATGTAGAATGGGGCAGGCACAGCTGGGAACTGGGGAGCTCCCATTCCTCAGAGCTGCAAATGCAGATTATTGTTCAATAATTACCAAGTGGAAGCCCTGCTGAAGCAGGACAGAGCTTGGACATCCAGTTTTTTTAACATTTGACCCATCAATAGAGGCATTCATTAAAAGGGTGCTTTATTTGAGCCAAAGGAAGGTGGGAAGTGTTCCCACACTGAAAACCAGAGCACAGTGAGGGATGGATTCCCCTTCCCCAGTCACTGGGTGAGTTCTGCTTGTGGGGAAACTGGGAGGAGCATCTGTCACATAGAGCTTGGCCCTTCCCCCCTCTGTCACTGCCAGGGATCCATTCCTAACCCCTCCCCACTCTGTCCCCCTCAGTCCCTCGAGAACAGCGGCGATCAGTCCCACAAGATGCCGACGGACCGCTGTGCGCGGCTCACCCTGGTGAGCATGGCCAACGACGTGAAGGAGGCTTGGATCAGCGACCACCCCTACCTGGCCGTGTGCTACCTGTGGCAGTATGCTCCCACCTGGGCCTGGTGGCTCATGAACAGGATGGGCAAGCAGAGGATACAGAACTTCAAGAGTGGAATTGTGAGTGTGCAGTGTTCCTCTCTCCTCTGCTTGCTTGCTTTGCTCTCCTCACAGCCTCTTCTGCCTTGGGAATGTTGGGATTGCATTGCTCCTTGATCACACTTTGGGCAGTGCAGTGTTCTGTACCTGCAGGGCTGCTTGGGAGATACTATTTATTCTTGCTGTGTTTCTGCTGAATTTGGTACAAGAAACCCCCATGTTAAAGTACTGCAAGAGCAGGAAATACAAAGTAAGGATGGCACATACAGCTAAAACTTGGTGCTTTCAAAGTGTAACAAGCTGTTTCAAAATAAAAACAACATTGTGAGTAAAGGAATTAACACAGCAGAAAGCTGGGTGGGGAAATACTGATTTAATGTCCTCTGCCTCCAGGATGCTGATGCCTCTTATTCAAGAAAGAAGAAGTAAGGATGAGTGTGTACAAAATCCTGCTGTTCTCATGCTAAGGCTGAGAAACTTTTCATATTGTGTGACTGCAAACAGCTTTTTTTTTTTGTTATGTCTTTGTAATCCTGTAACTTGACACATCTATGAAGCTGATGACACACTTGACTAAATAAAAATCTCTTTCTAAACATACCTGTTTCATGTCAAACTCCCACAGGCTGAATTTTTAGGCTTACAAGAACAGAGACACAGGGGAGGCTGGGCTGCAATGGTGCTTTTGTTTGTCTGCTGCTCTGACACTGGCAAATAGCTGGTGAACAGCCTAACATTATAGACCCCAGGATCCTGTTTCCTTCATTTTCATTCCTATTTCATGTTGAGAAAAAAAAATCCCCATAGGTAGGTTGTGGTATAAGAGGATAAGGATGTCTAGCCTGTGCTTGTGATATGTCCCTTGAGCAAAATCCCTTTGTTTCTGACACAACATCAGGACTCACCCTCTGGACCTTTTCCCAGCTCCACTGCCCTTACGCTTCCCTGTGTGTGATGAACATCACAATCTAAAGCAAGGAGAAGCTGGGAAGAATTAAATTAAAAGCTCTGCACACACCTGGTTAGAAAACAGCAGTTCTGGGGTCACATGGGATACCTGTGGGGTGGCCTGTCCAAGCTCAGTCCCACTGCTGAGTGCAGTCCCAGGATGCCATCAGTAATCCAAACAGCAACCTGTAAACACAGACAAGGCCAGGGTTGAAAGTGCTCCAATTCCTGAATTCCAGATAAATCAGTGTTCCAACCCGAACAGGACGCAGTTCAAGAGCACACAAACAAACCAACAACAGGGGCACTTGGCTGTGCAGATTTGTGGGACAGAACAGGAAGCTTTAACTCCTGCTTCTGCCAAAAATGTATCCAGAGAGGGTTACAGAGGGTACCATGAATCAGGGTCTCAGGGCTGTGAGCATCCTGGGGTGTGCCACGGGGCTCTGCTAGCAGTGAATGTGGGTGTGGGACATGCTGCCTGTGACAGCAGGGGACAGGATGTGGCAGGGCAGCACAGCCCAGCGCCACATTCCTGTGCTCAGGCAGGAACTGTGCCCATCGCTAATTGTGCTCCTCCATCTGGTCCCAATCACGATCTCTGCTGGAACACTGGGCCCAGTTAGCAGCAGCTCTCCTCAAGGCCAGGGACCAGATGGAGGCAACCTGGAAAAAGGATCACAGCTCTCTTCAGTTTGTTTTTTTTCCAACTTGTTTATTCAGTTTACAAAAGACAAAGGATGAGGGCAGAAATTACAGCCATCTCTGAATGACTGCTGCAAAAAAAAAGATAATTAAATTTTCTGTGACCATACGGAAGACAAGTAGTAAGAGGTTTACAATGATGCAAGGGAGGGTTAATTAGATTTAGGAAATAACTCCAACTCTCCAGCTGCTGCAGGAGCAGCAAAGAACTGGAATGAACTGCTTGAGGAGTTCATGACAATCCTGGTATTGGAAGCTTTACATCAGAGTAAACATTTGCCAGGGTAGTTCCTTCTGAAATAGGTGCTCTCCATAAACCCCTTCCACATCACTTCCATGGCTCTGTAGCTCCAGCTGCAGCTCAGGGCCAAGCATGGCACCAACCTGCTTTGGAATTCCACTACACCACTTGCATAGTTTTTAAAAATCATTTCTGGCCACTATCAAAAGGAACAGCCAGCAGCCAGGTACATGATTCTGTGACAAATTACATCTGAGACAAAAGGTCTTAAAGGTGAGGAATAAAAGTAATAAACATGCTCTGAAATAGACAAGGCTGGGTGTTCTAAGCCAGTACTACTTCAGTTATGGAGCAGGTCTGATTTAAATTGATTCTATAAGTCTGGGAAATACAACTACCTACTCCCTGCTCAGCATTTTCCAGCAGTGCATACACTGTAACCACTGACCTACAAATACATTTATGTGCTAAGACTGGTGGTAGTGAAGAGAATCAATCAGCCACTGGAAACTGGATCCAGACCTGCTTTCAAGGTGACCTGTAACATTACAAACCAGCTGGCCAAGTCTGTTCCAACCTTATAATTCCAAAATATAAATTACTTCTGGCACAGACAGCTGGATTTCCACCACCCCCCATCATCAAGCTCTCACTGTATTTGTGGAAGACTGATTAGTGAGGCAGACAGAGGCTGCAAGTAACAACATATATATATATAAAATAAATATCATATATATGGATACTGGAAGAAGAAGATGAAATCATATAATTTGTTCTTAAAATTTCTTCTGTCCCCTAATTATACATGTTTACTTCTTTCTTCAGTAAAGTCACCCAGGTTATCAGTGTGTCAGAGCACACACTGGTTTATACAGATTCTTTTTACCATAACAGGTACTTTGGTAAAAATTGTCCCTTAGCATTTACTTTAGTTAAAGCATGGCTGATAACTTACACCAAGTAAGGAAGATCAGTGAAAGTCATATAACAAATGCTAGAACTGAACTCAGTCCAATACAAAATGGCCAGAATAAAAAAATTCATATAAATAGTCCTATATACACTTTAGTTGCCAACTCTGGGGTTGACAATACTACAAGGGGTTGTAACCTGACTGGCAGTGCAAGTCACCTGTCCGAGAAAAAAAAAAAGTAAAACCAAAACAAAATGCACCAAAAATAGTTCATGATCAGTTATGTTAGTGATCAGAATTATGGTAATGATCAGAATTATGTTGCTCTTCTCTAAACTGGAGAAGAGCATCTGGCTCATCAGCCACACAGACAATGGTGTCTCAAGTTCCAGCAGCAAGAAACCAATTCCCAACTTGCTGCCTGCTGAAGGTTCAGCACCACCTCTGTGCCAAGGATGTGCTCTGGCCTGGCATTGCCACCCTGAGAGTAACACCTGATCCACAGTGCATGAATGGAGCATGGATATTCAATTCCCAACCTGCAGCTGAAAAAGACACAACAGCAACAGACACAATTCCAAAACGGGCAGCCTAGAAGAGAGGCAGCTGCAGGAGCTGTGAGGAGTACACGGGGTAGCCCAGGGGAGGGTCGGCTGCCTGCACGGTGAGGTTGCGCAGCAGGGCTGGGTGTGCCTGGATACTGTAGCGCTCCTCGTCATCGTTGGTGGCATAGAGCAGCTCCCAGGACAGGTTGGCCCACTGGCCTCGGACGGCTTCGGCATTGAGCTTTCCCACTTGGACTAACAACTCCTGCAGAGTGAGGACTCGCCCCGTGTAAATTCCCTGCAAGAACAAACAGATCAGGATGTCCAGAACATTGCCTGAGAGGAGACAAGAGCATTCTGGTTACAAAGCACTGAATGAAGCTTTGGGGCTGTGCTCTATGAACACTTTAAACAAAGCCAAGTGTATAAATCAGTCTCCTCAGTTCAGTTCTTCCACTGGAATATAATCAGGAAGTATTGCTGCATCCGAAGAACAGTGCAGTGGGATTTTCAACAACAGTGGTGCCAGTTCTCCTTTAATACAAACCAACCTTGCACAGCCTTCATGTTTTAAAACACAATTACAAAGGCAGAAAAAACAAACCCAAACTTTGACCTAGTAATTTTTCTCCTTACCATGCTCGGGTCATGCCCCAGGGAGAACAGATATGGCTTTTCCTGCAGAACTGCTTGCTGCCACTCCAGGTCTGACACCAGCCCAATGTACCAATCGCTTTCAGTATTCCTCCAGGTAATTCACCAGCTCTCTAAAGTTCTCTACTGGGCCCAGGCTGGCTTTGTCCACCATAAGCTTAAAGGTGTATCTGAAAGGTGCAGAACATCACACAGTTGTGCAGCAAAGACAGCAGGGAGAAAGGCTCTTCAGGTCACAGAGGGTGGAGGGGCTCCACCAGACTCTGTCAGTTTGAGTCACTGCCAGTTGGTCTGAGGGTGCTTCTAGCTCACCCACATGTAAAACACATCAGCTTAAGCATCTCTCATTCATCTCCAACACTTTCCCACTGCCTGATAGTGGATAGTGCCAAACATCTTAAGTCCAACACAATTGTCTAGATATGGGGACAATGAAAATAGGTTGTTTTTCCCCACTTAGCACAGCAGATTGGAGGCAGCTGATGAAGGGAAGAGAAGGAAGAAGAAAACTCCATACCACAGGCTTCATGGGCAATATTTATGTAGGAAAAACCAACAAATATATTTAAACTATATGGGTTTAACACTATCGAAGTGACAATTATTTCTCTACACAATTTTTCTAATCTCAGGAAATGTTTTTCTTTTACCTGAATGCTTTTAATGCCAGCTGGAAGAGCTCTGGTTTGGCTGTCAGCCAGTCCAAGCCAGCAGACCAGGGAATGCCCCCAGTGTACGCCCTGAACACGTGGCTGGGGGCAGGCACGGCGTTATCCAGGCCAAACAGACCAAAACAACACGACAGCACCCCGTGGATGTACAGGTCTTTCAAGGCTTTATCTTTCATAAGGTCTGTGTGTAAACTGGAAGGCTTCTCTTGCAAGTGAAAAAAGTCCAGTTGGCTCAAAACAAAGCGGTACCATTCCTCTGGAAACCTCTGCCTCATTTCACTGACTTTGGAAGAAGGCACTGGTGCTGTTCTCCATTCTTCAGGGATGCTCAGCAGCTCTGAGTAAGAGCAACTAAATTCTACACGAGGTAAAACTTCTGTCTGTTTTCCTTTGTCCACAGCAGGCAACCCAAGCACCACAGCCCTGTTTAATTTATCTTCTGATGACATTTCTTGTAGGAACTCTTGGCTCTGTGTTTCTACAGACCCTGGAATAGACAGGTGCACTTTTTGTGTCAGTCCCAACTGCCCAGGTTCTCTTCTGTCTCTTGTTCTGCTACTGGGCTCAAAATCAAAAAGGTCACTATCATCAGTCCAGTCCTCCACTGTATCAACACTAAAGCTGTCTTCTTCCCTCAGAGTCCTGGATCCTTTTACTGCACCACTATGCTGATTTTCTGGAAATGATCCTTGTCTGTTCTTGTTGGCACTGCCTGGGCTTTCCCATGTCTTTGATTTTTTATAACAATACTGGACAAGCATCCATACAAGCACTTTAACAAAATCATCTTTCAGGTGCTTTAAATTCTCATGGGAATCAATTATTCCTGATAACACATTCCTGGCGTCAGAATACAGCCTCACAGGAACAACAGTGCAGGGAGTCAGGATGTGTCCAAAATGGGGATTGGGGGAGAGAATCCTTGTGTGCTCCTGATGTTCAAAGGCCATTTCAAAAATTTCATCCACTCTGTGAGCTTCAGCAGCGTGGCAGGATGTTTCCTGCAGTTCCAGTCCCTAAAGCACACATGAAAACAGCTTCCTGTTAGTCTTCACCAGGACAGATCTTAAAATGCTAGCAAACTGCTTGCAATGGAATTATTCTGAACAAAATGACTGTCAGTATTTTCACAACTAAACCTACAAATCTACCTAGAGATAACAGCAATAGCAAAGCACTTACTGCAATATTAATGTAACACAGATCAATGTCTTCAATAAATCTTTGCCTGATGCAGATCTTATTAGCCAGCTTATTAAAGATATTGTGTCACAAGCAAAATGAGAATTTCACATTTGCTACTCATGTCAATTGCAAGACTGATTAGTGTAACACTAATCTTAAAAAATTAACTGTAACATCAGCTAAATCAGTTACACTGCTGAAACATTACACAGCAAACTTTTGCATGATTTCCAAACATCAGCATCTCAGTGCTCAGCATGCATTTACCTTAATGTTAACACCACAGTATGTGAAGCCTTTTTCCAGCACCAATATCCACATCAGCCTGTCCTGACAGCGGCACAAATAATGTGACCCAGGCAGAGAGAGACCTAGGCAAGGAAAAAAAAAAACAAAGAAAAACTACCTATTAACTTTTCTACATGCTGACAAAAGGATTCAGCTGCAAACAGAAAATATTTCTGCATAAATATCACCATCAGTTAACACTGGCTAACCAGTATGTTATAATCTTGAAGAAATTGGCTGCTAAGCTGGATCTTGAAATTGCAGTGTTAGCTTTGAAGAACCAATGGAAAATTGGGAAACCTCACAAAACTGCAGGATTACAATATTCACACTCAACCAGGGTTAAACAACTCCACCCTCAATTCCCCTTGCAGAGGTGACTTTCATGATTGAAGATAATTTTTGGCTGCATTTCCAGCCACACCATCCCCAGTAATGTTCTCTGGAGATCTAAAATTCTTCTGACTGCGAGTACATTAAAGTGTCATGATATAGCACAAAAGTTTTTTAATGGCCCAATTTGCTGTGCAGTTTGTTATCAAAAAAATAAAAATGAAACTGAACTGGAATTTGAAAATCAGGTCCTGAACAAATTAGTACTCAAAAAAAAATTAGTACTCAAATTAGTACTAAAAAAAAAAGATACTTTTTCTCTTTTTTACCTATTCCATAAATAGAGCAATGCTAAATTTCCTAAGAACTGGTGGTTATACTGTATTTGAACTACAGCCTAATGTCAATCCTCCTAATACAATGGTTCTATTCTTAAGCATGACATTTGCTGCTAGTTTATGACCTGCTTCTGCTGTCACTCATGTCTAGTGACCACTCACTTGCAGAGAATTTTAGTTTTAGAATGTTGTAAGATGAAATCAGTGAAACCAACCATTAAGCTATAGTTAAATTTTAAGTAACCTTTTCTATCCCACTGAGCTAATGAAGTGCATTTTCTTGCTAACATTTTGCAAAGATTTTAATTCCTTTCTTGCTAGCTGTTAAAGCTACTATAACTCCTTTACACAGAAAAAAAAAGGGTTTAAATTAGTGACACACAAAGTGGTACTGCTTCCTTTTGAACTCATCTGAGAACACCACAGTTTTTCTTGCTTGAAGACATTCATTCACAGATTTTCCCATTAAAGAAGAGACTTTTTACCCCTAAAGACTAGTGTTCTGAATTATTTATTCTGAAGCATACATGCCACCACAGTTGTGATGGCAATGGGGGAAAAACCTATTAAAATATGTATAGATATAAAATAGATTGATAAAAAAGATACATAACAGATATATATGAAAGATAGATATATATAATAATAATATAATAAATGTATATATTGTACATATAAAACATAGATGGACTAATGCAGTAGACAAACTGAAGTATCCTCCTTTAGAGAAATAACACTTCCTAGTTTTATTTAATACCTCTCTCTAACCAGTGATTTAAGTGCAGCAAATATTTCCTAGCAAAGCACCTGATATATTCTTCAGAAAAGCATGAATAAGGTTAACTTCCACTGCTTTCAAATATTAGGCCACTTTTTCTAGCCACAAGCCATTTTCTAAGAGGCTTATGTAAATATTTGCCTCTTGTCTAAGGGCTACAATCTTTTGATTATTTAGGTTACACAAAGGCTGTTTCTCAAGAAAATGACCTTGCAATTTTAAAACAGTTATTCTGTCTCCAGCTGGGAAAAAGCCTGGGCATTTCTTCACCTCTGTCTCTGTAATTCTGTGAGATCCCCATCGCGATGCCTTTCACAGGCTGTAAGCCCACAAGTGCTGCTACAATCCTACCCCAACTGCCTGCACAAGGTAAGACATTAAGTCTTATCAACTGGCTCTGTTCTCACCTGTTTACTGCTAGTTAGGCTACATTTTGTATTTCATAAACATCTAGTCATTATTCACAAATAAAACAGCCAAATTAGCAAAGTCACCTTCTGGATGCTGAGTAACGGGATTGATGCAGAGACAGACAGACCTACACAGCCACAGAGAGTGGTTTGACACACATCCTCCTCCATCCTCTCTGGCAAAAAACCTCAGTTTAGTGCTTCCAGTTGGGTGGGATGAATGCATTCCATCCTTTTCGTTCAGTATAGAAAGATTAGGATTAATACTGTTTCATCACCATTTAGTCTCTCCTTGAAGGTAACCAACCAGAGTTACTTTTTTACAGGATTGTAACAAGGAGAGATCACAGAACCATCCCAGATCATCAAGCCCAGCCTTTCACTGAATACCACTGTGTCCAGAAAACTATCACAAACTACTACACCTACTACTTTTTTGAATGCTGCCAGGGATGGTGACTCCACCACTTCCCTTGGGAGCCTGCTCCAGTGCTTAACGATTTGTCCAGTGAAGAAATTTTTCCTAAAATCCAACCTGAATGTCCCCAGTATAACTTGTGGCCTTGTCCTGTCGATGGCTGTCTGCACAAGGATAAAAGTAACCACTTTTTCCTCCACTGAGCTATCTCTGATTATCAGATTTAACCCACACTGTGAAACAGTTTTCCACCAGATTCCTCCTATCCAGCTAAACCATGTTTCCAGAAATAATATCCAGCTACATAATTTCAGAGTGCTGCCTGTACCTACCCAGTCCTCCTGCCGCCAGCGCCGCCTGCAGCGCCCCGGCCAGGCTGGGGACGAGCTGCCGGTAGTACACAGTGTCGGAGCACACGCAGGCAGTGCCACCCACGGGGCCTGGCCAGCTCCGCAGCGGCCTGGGGAATCCCACCAGGAACACGGGCAGGGTGAAGAGAGGCAGCAGGGGAGAGGAGAGCAGCGCAGAGACAGCAACCAGGGCCAGCAGCACGGGGAAGAAGGCGACGTTGAGCGCGATGAGGGTGGAGGTGGATTTGCGGCGCTGCTTCTTCTCCGTCCACGAGGTCAGCAGGATGGCGACGGCGAAGTGCAGCTTGGAGATGAACTGGAACAGCCGATCCCGCAGGAGACCCACCTGAGGAGACAGGCAGGAAGGAGGTTGTTTGCAGCCTGTGGCATATTCAGCACAGTAACTTTAAGAAAATTAAGCATGATTATCACTGATCGGTGTTAGAATATATCCTAGTAAACAGATTTTAGCTTGTGTCTGCCGGGTCCTGGGCTCTGTAATTCTCCTATAGGAGAGGGCAAGGAAACAGAGGCTTTAGGTAACAATTAACTGCTGAATTTTACATTATGATCATTACCAGCAAGAGTTTGATTCCTGTATCAAGGCTTCTGTTCCACCAGAGGTCTGGATTAAACACCAGCATTTGTGCTGCTGACACAATCACCATGTCTAGTAAGGCATTTTCTGTATTCTGCCAGACCTAAAATAGAGGTATGTTAGAAATACATTTAAAAATGTATCCATTTATCTCTGCTTTCATGAGCTGAAATATTTCTTCCAGGTTACCTTAACACTTAAATCATGTAGAAGAGCATTTCTAAGGGTAACATATTAAAATTCAAATTACCATCCTAAACATCCTTGTGAATCCAATGGAAACAGACACAGAATGCAGGTTTTGTAGTGAATGGTCAAGTGACAGGAACGCTATCATAGCAAATGGAGACACTGCAATTGAAACAAAAGAATCATTAACCTCCTTACAAAAACATAACAAAAGTCTACAGAGGTAAGCAGTCTTATTGCAGGATGGAAATCTTAGTGTAAAAAGAGAACCTTTCCCTTCATCATCACAAACTCCTCTTTTTATTACACTCCCAGGATATCAAATAATTTATTTGCACTAATGGCCCAGGACAACAAACACTTACATCAATGCTTAGTTCTTACTTGCTATTCATTTTGTTGTCCTTCATTTGTTTCTCCAAGAGAATAGGAATACCCAAATAAGTAAAAATAAATGTAGAATAGCAGTCATCAATCTATTTTTCCAAACTGATGCTTCTTTATGAAATGAAATAATTTAAATAATTTTTTAATTCCCTCCAAGTAGATGCATTTGTCTCTAACCTATCAGAAATGAGGCTGTTCCCTCTCCTAGCAAGCTGTAAGAACCAAATATTTAGTCAGCTAGAAGACTCTCAACTCATTTTGTTTCCAAGTACCTTTAAAAAGATCTACAAGAGCCATCTTTTCAAAAGGGGGTACTGCAGTTGTAACTAAAATCCTTTAAAAGGCCCTGCTTTCTCAGCTGGGCTTTTAAAGGCTCAATTTTTTAGGTTCACCCCTAAAAAAGAAATAAATAAAATCACTTTCAATTATTCTGTACCAGTAACTTTGCCCTCAACGAACAATTTAACAAGACATCAACAAGTATTTCCAGCCACTTGGTTTTCCTTGGTTTATTCACAGAATCTTGCACATACAGTAATTCTAGAGTTGTTTCAATCTCCCTACAAGCATCATCTAACAAACAACAGACAGTGGTGTATTCCTACCTAGTGTTAGTAAAATCCTCCTGACAACACCAACTTTCATTAGCCTTCTTTGCTTCTCCATGAACACAGCCACAGTCCTGACATCCTTTGGGTAAAAGGGGTTTCTGAAGACTCCAAACAAGTACACTCTCTGAATCTCTCTAAGAATCCACATAATTACAAGTAATAGGATCAGAATGTAACTTGCTACGGCCTGGGGAGTGGCTTGGGAAAATGATGAAGAGCCTGCAAATTGATGCAGCAGGCTGGCTTCTGTGAGAGCAAATGTCAACACAGTCACATAGAAAATAAATTCCCTCCACCCAAATTGGATTCTAAGACCTCTGTGCACATTTTTAGATTTGCTGGAGGCTAAATGGCTGATCATGGTGTGTTTGAAGGCAAAGCCAATCTCGCTTAGGTTAAGACTCAGTATGAACCCAAATCCAGTCATGAAGAGGATCACACCGAGGGGGCTGGGAATGAAATACGATGCTATTGCTGTTCCAGCAGAAATGAGAAACATTACTAATAACCTGTGAAGGAGAAAATAAAGAAGATTTGCTTGAAAAGAAAAAGGTTATAAACACATTGATATATTTTACAATTATATAAACATTTACTTTGTGTTACTTGACATAGGTGAACCTCCTAGTCCAAACTCCAACAGCTGTTCCATTCCCCAGAGAAAAAGTGCATCAAGTGGGGGCAGAATTCCCATTGCCCACAGCAAGGGCAGAAAAAGAAACAGGATGTGCAAAATCTGGTTTGTCTGTTCTAGAATGGGTGCGTTGGCAGCAAACCTGGATAAAAGAAGAAATGGATTTGACCTCTGTGAAGGGAAAAATAACTTACATGTGGGAAGACCTTCTGTTTAATTACTACAGCAAATCCCAAAGTAAAAACGTTACACATTCAATCCATAAAACCTAATGAGTATCTTTTAAAAGGAAAAAATAAGCACATATATTTATGCTTGGGGCAGTAACACATTAATTAGAATACCAGAACACAGACTAACTTTTCACTTTAAAGATGTGAAGCCTTCAGATGACTAGAGTGATGCAATTAGCCCAATTATTTTTGTTACTGCTGTGATAAGACACTGAGGAAATACTTGTGCAAAAAAGCTCCAAGGCCTCAACTGTTCAATAAAACACTGCAAAGTATTTTTTTCAGAAAGACAAAAGCAAAATTTTATCCAAGTTTAAGGTCCAAGATCTAAGCCTTAACACTGGAAGAACTGGCATGTTGCCTGTGCACCTAAAAATAATATTTTATAATTCTAAAGAGTTTATTTTCTACATAAAATTGTCAAAATCTTCCAGTAAAAATACAAAGACCAGTATTAGAAATGTGCATAAATTCTAAGCCATATAGTTCACCAGGTCGTTAATTCAGTTAAAGGTAGACTGCCAAGATATTTGGTTTCTCACTGCTTTTTAATAAATAAGTAAGCAAATATCAGAGGAATTTTATCAGGAATTTAGACAATGTCTAAATTTACTCCTAAGGAAATTAAGTAGAAGAATTTGGAGTCTAAGGCCACATGTATAATTCTCATATCTTACCTCAAGTGGCAATTAGGGTAAATCATTAACAAAGACATCTCCAAGTGCAAAACTAGTAAAATCAAATGTGCTTTTTTTAATGTATCTGAAGCACCCCAACCATAAAATAAGTACATGTGACAAAGTAATATAAATATTCCTTGACAGGGAGAAAGAATGCATAGAGTAAACCTAAAAGCATCTTGTTTAAGAGCCTGATACTACAAATACTTTAGTTAAGACACTCATCTGAAAAACGTGAGTCTTCTTTTTGTAGACTGACATAGGTTTTTTGTATTGCAAAAGCATTTAAAAATCCAAGTTCAAAATGCATATAACAAAGCCACAGCAATATTCAAATTTGCTTATCCATTCATTAAAACAAAATTCAAGGCATTTTTGGCCTGTTGTATAAAACCCTCTGCTGTCACTTTACAGAGCTTAAATTAGAAAGTATTCCTGAATGAAATCTGAACATAAATCCAGTAATCCTGAAGCTTGCAGTGTTTAGATCTATGATTCCAGGTCAGGAACACAGGTTTTCAAAACATATCCTTTAAAAGGATATAGATGCAAATGCTCTAATACAAAAATACTAAAAATTGCACAGTAGAAGATAATTTTATCTCTTAGTTACAAACTGCTCTAACTGCTCTTTCTAGTTAACATGGAATGCTATAACAATTTAAGAACCTTTTATACACTGCATAGAACCTATTTTTTTACCATATATGCATCAATCTTCTTTCTTTGAAGTTCCTACAGTTTAAAATCTCAAAATAAATTTTCCTCAGAAGAATAATTTAACCTTTCTTATAAAAAATACACCAAATAACCATCACTTCAACTGGGCAAATGTATTATTAGGTTTACCTGTGTGCAAGATCCACTGCAATAAAGACAAAAATGTAGAAAGGTCTCATCAGAGCAGTGATTTCATAAGTATCCAGTGCTTGGAAGGTGGCTGTTTCGGTAGCTGTGTTTATGATTAACGAATACTCTCCTATACATATGGTCACCCATCCAAACACAAAGATCACAACAGTTCCTCCAATGTTGCTATATAACAAGGTTATTCTGTTTGGCAGCAAATACCAAGTTCCCAGCCCACACAATACCCCTGCCAGAAGGGAATGGAATACAGTGTTGATTATATACTTCTTGCCAGGAATAATAAATTTTACTGTCTCCGAACCTACACAGCTGGAAAATTCAAACTCATCTTCATCTGTCAGGGTATTCTGAATTTGCATTCTCTCTACTGTCACTGTTTTCTGCTTTGCATAGAGGTTTGTCATCTGAAGAGCAAGGGCAGTAGCAAACATGAGTCCTCCTGACAGCGCTGCGGTGCAATAGTCCTTCATCACTCCCAACTGGCACAAGAGTGTTCCCACTCCTCCCCAAACCCATGGTGTCAGGAAAAGGATGATCTGGTTCACATAGATGTAAGGAGGGGCACAGTAGCCTAATTTGAACCGGGGACCTCCCAGCACAGTCTGAGGGAAGCGCTTCAAGAAGAACTCCTGTTTGTAATCATTGAGCAGGGGTACATCTGGCCCCATCCTTGTGGCTCAGGAATGCTGCCTGGGGATCATCTTTCCTGTGAGAGAATAGAAAGAAATATATGGACACATTACTGATTCTGGAACTCCAAACCCAGGGAATTCTTGTGTTTTGTTTTTGTTTACCAAGTTACAGTGGAATTCTGACATGTTACTCTTAGAAGTTCCTAGAATACAACTACTAAGCAACTTGTATTTTTAAACATGAACACATTCGTTCATCTGAAGGTTTAGGCAGCAAAACATATAACCAATTCTTGGGAGATGATAAAACCAACTCATCTCTACACCACAATACCTCCCTAAAACTGACATTTCCCCCACCTGATCTGATTCCAATCACATCTTGCTACAGACCAAATAATCCTGTTAGGATCTCCGTATACAAATGGAAGGGTCAGTGATTTCAGTGAACAGCCACACAAGTGCTGGCACACAGAGGTACCTGTAAAAAAAATCAAAGCTTTATGGAATAAAGCTTTTTCTACATAAATATGTTAAAAATGTAAATAGAAGTGTTACAAATTGTTTTCCACATTAGCATTGTTACTGTTCTCCCTACACAGCTCAGTTGAAGGACAGGATCTCGCTGTAATTACCACTGCAATAAAATTGACAGCTCACTTTCTGCTTCCTAAAACTTATGAAATAATAGAAAATAAACACAATACTTGCAAGTTATAGCAGTATCAGCATATATTCTGCTTTATGCCAATGGAGAAAGCTGAAAAAAAAAGGAAAAAAACCAAACCTGTAAACATTTACAATGACCCATCAAATAGAAATAGGTGTGAACACTCATTTAGAGAGGATCAGTCAATGTAGAAACAATGAATGTAAGGTGGTAATTATGATATTAAAATATAATTCTATGCTACTAATCATGAAAGCAAGAATTTATGAGTAACAGGTAGAAATACTCGAGCTACGAAAAAAATAGGACAAAAGAAGCAGTGCCAAGCTATGTCATTAATAATAACACCAAAAAGAGATGGTGTGCATTAAGAGTACTGAAATTTGTGACTTCCTTCTACTGGACTTGTACTATCTGATGAACACCTATTGCCACCGCTGCTGAGGCATTAAAAATTAAACACTCAGCTGCCACAGAGTCCTCAAACTACTGTGATCCCTTTTTCCACAATACCAAATGCTTCTGGGCCCTTCTGAGAACAACTCACCCCTTTTATTTAAACACATATCAGTCATCAGGGAGTGAAGTTACAAACAGTGCAAATGAGACTTTATGCATTATCACAACTGAATATCTGCAATTTGGATCCACTAAGTCAATACATTCCACCATGGAAAGCAGGACCCCACAGGTTCTGTAACTACTCTCCATGTAGGCTGTGGATTTTAACTCTTTTTAAAAATAAAATATTGAAAACAAAGGGTTTTTGGTCCTACTATTTCAAGCCACTGAAAGTTTCTCAAAAGAAAGGAGTAGGCAGCAGTCAGTCCTACTCGAACTAGTGGAAAAGACACATGTTGACAATGGAGAGGGGAATTCATCCCAGTCAGCCCAGGAATTTGAAAATATAACCGACACACCCAACTAAAAACAGATTTCAAATGAAATTACCAAAATACCACAATTCAGTCAATCTTCTTTAGAAAAATAAGTACTGTTTAGAGGGTACATGGGCATGGAACTTAAGTTGCTGGGATAGTTACATGCAGTAGAAGATTTACAGGCATTTAAATGACAGAAGCCAAGTTTAAATAGAAAACATAGAACCAATAGGTGCAGACTTTTCCTTGAAAAACAGTTTTTGGGCAGCAGTGTTTTTGTGCTCTGAGAAGGGCTATTTTTGTTCCAAGTTCCAGTCTGCATTTGTGTTTGTCAGTTTATATTGCTAACCAAATGTTAACAAAACATTCCTTTTACAGTTTCTGTGTAAACAATAGGCATCTTTGTGTGAGACACAAGAATCTTCGCACATAAACAATATAGTTCCACTTGGCTCCGCTCCAAAATGAGCCATAAAAAGAGGTGAATTTATTTGTAAATTAAAATCCCGAGGCTGAAGCTTGCTAACTGAGGAAACTCTTCCCTCTACTATGCTCCTGGCTTCCAAATAGCAAGGTGGCACACAGGGACTTCAAAGAGGGACTCCTACATGTCTTATTCCTGTGCAAAGCCCTAGCAACAAGGCTCCACACATTAGTGAGTGTTTACAGGACCTGGCTTCAATACACATTCCTGACATACAGGCTTGGCCCCACTTGGACAACTTGCCTGGATACCCAAACAACCCGCAGCACAACAGTCTGTCATCACCAGAGGGGATCCATGCCACTGGGATGCTATCACAACAAGGGTGGAAAAAGGGCTTTAACACCATGAAGTTACTTAACATCCTGCAACAACCTCTTTATGCCCCTATTACAAAGGGAAACAAAGCAAACCTCGCCACAAATTTGGGTAAAAATTTACAGGAGGGCACCGATTTTTCTCTAAGTTAACATCATCCTTCACGTGGGTTGATGCTGGATCAGCTCTGTTTGGTTTACTTTTATTTTTAGCAGATTACAGAATATGTACAGCTGTCTGCCACCTAAGAAGCTGAAACACATAAGGCTTAAAAATACCTCTCGGTGGTCTTCCGGGTGTTTTCACGTGAGAGTAAGTAAGGGTTACAGTACGTGAGAGTAAGTAAGATTACAAACCACCTGCAGCACACGCTGGAGGAACAGGAGGGAGGTGAAGGGGAGGCTGTGGCATCCTCTGTCCCACCAAACCCAGATGCACCCTGGATTTGGGGTGTTTGGGGTGCACCTTAAGGATTCCCTTCATGAACATGCATGGCTAAAGACCCCACAGTGCTGCAGGCCGGATTCCAGCCGAGGCCAGCAGAGCAGGCTGGGGACACTGTTCAAACAGTGCTGATGCCATTCCCCAGCGGGACCGGGAACACAGCATTTCAGGACAACATTCCCCATCCACATTTGGGAATGAGCATCCCGGGATCACCTTTGGGAAGCGTCGCAGGCCACCTCTTCCCGAGGCACCTCTGCCCCTGACCCCACAGGGGCTGCCCGGAGCCGCCGCGCTTCCCGCCCACCTCCCCTCATCTATTCTGCAGGCGCATAAATAAAAACACCTCTGCGGTCTCCGGAGGGGCAAAGAAGGCACCTACCTGTGGCCCGGGCTCGGAGCGGGGCAGGGGCCGGCGGGGCAGCGGGCCGAGCCGGCGGGAGGAGGAGGAGCAGGAGGAGGATGGATGGAGGAGCTCTGCCGGCCTCTGCCCGCCCCTTTTCCCGCCCTCAGCCGCCGCCGCCATTTTGCCTGCCTGAGGCAGGCGGAGGGGATGTGCTGCTTGCGGGAAATGGCTCCGGCCGGCTGTGGGTCTCGGCTCGTCGGTGTGCTCGGGACCGCAGCGCTGAGAGGAGATGGTGCTCCGCTCCCTCACGGCCGCCCGGCAGCAGCACAGAATCAGCTCGGGTGGAAAAGGCTTAGGGGATCATCGAGTGCAGCCCATGCCCGAACGCCACCATCCCCGCCGAGCACCGCGCTGAGTGCTTTCCCTGAGCGCCTCAGGGACGGTGACTCCACCGCTTCCCTCCGCAGCCCATTCCAATGTCTAATCATCCTGCCTGGAAGAATTTCCTCTTAATGTCCAATTTACCTTTCCTGGCACATCTAAAGACTCTGTCCACTCGTGCTGTCCCGTGTTCCTGGAAGCACAGCCCGATCCGTACTGGCTTCACCCTCCTGTCAGGGAATGGAGAGCGAGAAGGTCCCCAGCGTTCTGACATGACACCAAAACACCCCTAAAAGATCCCTTAATCTTGAAAATTAATGGCCTTTATGTATTAACTAGTTCAAGACAAGACCGCAGTTTTGGCCTCAGATAGAACCAAATGCATTCTGTTTTCTTACAGGTTAAATAAAGTTGGGCGTTCAGTGGGAAATCGAAATGTAAAATCAAATACTGCAGTACTACTTACCACTTCAAATTACACCCGTTAAACACTGAAAATATTTAACAGAGTCAGCACACATCATATAATTTATATCTAATAATACTAAAATGTATAATTTATATCTAATAATACAAAAATGTATTAACACCATGGCACGCATGTCTACATTAACATCTGTTGGAACAATCACCATGTAAATTGTTAGAAAGTTGTATCTATTTTAATTCTGAATCCCTAATGTAACACACAAGCATGCGCTTGGAGTTTTAGACGGACAAAGGATTTGCTGTAAGCAGTTCTTATCAGAAGGATCATAACCTTTTCCTCGGTCTGTAAATCTTTATTCTTCAGAGATAAAAGGGAGTTTGATTGGGCAATCCAGTGTAAAAAACCTTGGAAGCACCACCAAATAAAAACACTCATTTATGTTTACTGAATTTCTTTTAAATGTAGTTCAAATGTACAAATGATTCCAACCTCTTGGATAATAAATTTTTAAAAATATGGTTTTTCCACTATCCTTGATAGTGGAAATATCCTAAAGGAAATATCCTTGAATATTTTTTTCACCCTTTCTTTCAAATGTATCTGTTGCAATCCTATTAAAATTATGTATATGTCTCACAGGTATTCCAAGGTAAATATCATCTCTGTGCAATTTCCTAAAGGTTGATAGCAGGTATTTACTTTTTGGTTGTCAAGTTTCATCCCTTCCCAGTTTCCCAATTCAGTTACAACTTTGTAAAGATGATGATTCTCTTTTGGAATATTTAAATCATGCATAACAGTAGTGGGGTGGGGGAAGCAGATACTGGATTTATTTCTTTGCAAGCTCTGCCACTTGTGTTTCAAAACTCAAAGCTTCTTCAAAACTGTGAGAAATCATTTCCTGTATTTTCACTCTCACTCAAAAGAATAAATCAGAATTTCAGTCAGTGCAAACTCCTAGCTACTGGTGAAGGGAGCATAGTAATTTATTTCTCTAAAGAGTTCTAAGAATTGTCTTGGTCATATAAAATAAGATAAAACCTGCTAACAGACTAAACTGTTCAAGGTAAATTCCACTGACTTCCAACTGTCTTGCTGATTGTTACAAAATATGTAGCTGGAAACATGAACTATCTCACTAAATTTAACAGGACTCCTGATTCTATTAAAATTACGATACTCATAAACTATTTCCAGATTTGAACCTTGGTTTTTGGCTTGCTTATTTTTAGTTTGTGAAAAGTCTATGAGTACTGACTCCCTGAATAATAATATGAACATTTCCATATTTTTAATGTTTACTTTGTTTAGAGTAATGAAGGTGCAAGTATTTTTCTTACTGACTTTTTTCTCTTTAAAGATAAACCAAAAAAGTGATTTCTGTTTGGAAATACATCTTTGTGTGCAGCTATTAGGGTAGGAGAAACAGATGCTTTCTTGCAGTTATTGATTATTAAGGAAGAGAGAGGTGTTAGGAAATTAATTTTTTAAAGAGATTTAGTGCTAGGTAAAAAAAAAGTTTACTTTCAAATTAGACAATGGAATTGTTTAATTCTCTTTTTCTTGATGCCCAAAGTTAATTACTGTTCTATTGTAATCCATAAACTGGCATTCCCACAGGGAAGATGTCAGAGTGAAATCTGACTCCTTGTTTTACTCCATCTATTTGTCCTGCATCCTACAGGGAATCAATCCTGTGTCTGCCTATGTAGGTTTCTGGAAATCTGTGTGTGCTTCATGTGTGTTATCCATGACTATTTTCCTATGGCTCCTTTGGCAGTAATGCCTTTCGACAACATGGCCTTAGGCTGGTGGAAAAATATGCAGAGGAGCTCACTTCTTTCTGGGTGATGTTATCCCTTTCCAAAATAAACTTTAAGAAAAGGAACTCCATTCCTACATGTGGAAGATACCCATGTTTTCCCAAAGGGAAAGGCTTTTGGTGACATTCCTGGGCAACCATTGAGAGTTCAAGGGTAAGATCCATGTAATGAGTTTTAGCAACTGAAGTATCAGCTCCCGTTCAGGTGCCCTTCCTGTGCCAGCTAAACATGTGCTTCAAGCAATTTCAGTATTCCTACCTAGCTGTTTTTTACATTATAACATGAAGGTATGTCTCATCAATTTAATTTTGTGTATAATGGGGTTTGGATTTTATGACAGCTGTATTCAGATGAAGGATAAAACATTGAATTTTGCAGATTTCCTTTAAGTTTGTGTAGGATATTCTTCAAATCAGAAGTTTTGAGCTGAATTCTTTTTGTTGTTTAACACAGTAAGGTTTTCCTTCTTTTCCCTCTTTGCATTTCATGCTGAAAACATCTTGATTATGGAAGCAATCTAGTTAAATATTTTACGTTTTGGGAAAGAACTCACTTCTCTTGGAAGTCTCTTTCAATTGCTGTGTTTCAAGAATCTGTCACTGATCTGAGGAGAAAGGGACAGAGAGAGAATTACAAATTGCAAATTTGTGTGCTACTAGAATCATAAGTGACAACCCAGGATTGACTATGGGATATTCTACATCTTTAGTTTGACAGGGTGCAACAGTCCTGTGGCCATGCAGCCTTCACAGTTGTCATTTATACCCCAGTCCTTGGCCACACGGATGTTGTGGATATAAACAGAGACAGCCTCTCTGTGAGACTCACAGCTGGAGCTCCAGGTCAGTTTGTAGCTTCCAGTGCAGTAGGAATGTTTGTATCACCTACTAGGCAGCATGTCCTGTGTCCTTGAGCACTTCACCTAATTAAAAATGGTCATAAACACACTTGGTACTTGTTAAAGTCTTGGTTTAGGTCACTGCTGTCCGGCACCCAACTTCACAAAGAGTTTGAAAAAATGTTCTTGACCAAGGAAATTCCAAGATCTCAGTGCGACACTTGGGCTTTGTGCAATATCGGGAATGAAGTAGGTGTCTCTGGAGGGAGTTGGATGCTCATTAGGGGGGAGCTGCCACACTGGTCATTAGGAAATGTCTCTCCAGAAGCAGGTCTGAGCTGCTGGGTTGTGGTGGTGCAAAAAGTGCCTTGATCCACTCAGAGGAAGGATGCCTCTGGCCAGGCTGAAGGAGGAATAAAAAGCAGTGGTCTGGTGTCAGGAACTGCCCTGTTGTGGGGGGCTAATTGCCCACCCCAGGAGGAAGGAGGCCAAGGACCTTCTTAGCTCACTGTGCCACTCCTAAAAGATGTCCTAACCGTGAGGCTACGGACAAGGCCATGGAAGAGCCACTACCAGCAATTCCAGTCAAATCAGACTGGAGAAGGAAGCCTGATTCCATCACTCAATCACACTTCCCTTGTGTGCCTGACTTAAAGTATTAGTTAGTTCTTACCTATTGTTTCTAATTGTGTCTTCAAAAAGAAGACACAATGGACTTAAAAACTAGGCTGAATGATTTTGAGATGTGAGGGGTATTGCTTCTCAGTTTGTGTCTTTAGGAATTATATTTCCATTGCTTTTTCTGAAATCATCAGGCCTGAAAAAAATGGAAGCTTAAATGAGCGAAGGTCTCAGTGTGAAGACTCTCCTGTGAAATTTCCACTATATTGAGGAGTTCAGCCATGATTCCTTGGTATATACCAGAATCATCTCTTGCCCCTACAGCATTACAGATTATTAAGTTCCACACAGAGAAGGGATTCACTGCTAACCATCCAAATTCTCCCCAGGAGCAGCTCTTTTGGGTGGTAATATTGACTATGCTCAGAGCAACATTTTGGGTGAACTGGTTGCTATTGAGAAGAGCCATGAGCACGCCTCTGTTTGAGCCTGTCTAGGTCTGTTCTAAGTAGTAAAACAATATATTTAAAGACAGAAATGGTAAGGTGCTGTACTGTGCTGATGCTCAGCACACTGCAATACTGTTAATTAAGCTTCTTTAGTTTGATGTCCAGTTTCTCTGACGTGGGTTTTGATCTAACCTTGCAGAGTTCTAAAACTCTGCCTTTTTTTCTTTTTATGTGCAAGTACATTTAGAAGAGATTTTCATAATTTCTTTGTGTCCAGCTTCTCTAATAAGGTTGGACAGATTCTCACAGTTTCTGTTGCTAATATGATTCCTGGCAAATAGAGCAGAAGGTTCAGGAGAACAAAAGAAGTGATCTAATTTTAGTAATGGCGCAGACTGTGTCTGTCATTTTTCTCTCTCTTTTATCCTGCTACCCTTTCTGAATGTCAGAACCTCTCCCAGCACTGCCTCTTTTCAGTTTGAATTGAATTCTTGTTCCTCGTCAAGGACTGGGCATGATGAGTTTTTAGATACTCCTCTGAACAGACGCTGAGTATTTGAGAGGCTGATCAGTGAAATTCTGACTTGTCACAGGTAATTTGCTAAGAACAAACCACTTTCAGTGAAGCTTTTTGCAGATTAAAAACTCTCATATCTGAAATTTCACTTAATATGTATGTCATATTTCTAGTCTCCATTTTAGATCTTAAATTGAAGTGTGAGTCTATTGCAGTGTAAAGACAATAAAGGAATTTAATTTCTGAAAGACAAAGAAGGTTGAATTTAGTGTAGTAGGTCTGCTCAGTTTGTGAGGTGCTCTGACCTTGGTCCAGTGAAGGTCTTGTTCATAATTCAAGTGTGAGAATTTCTACAGAAGCCTTAACATAAAATGTCTTCTTTCAAAGGCAATGGAAATACAAACATGTTTTAAATTAAATATATGCTTACAAACTTCACTAGATTCAGATCTTGGAGGATTGTTCTAGTAAACAGCAATTATACTTGTCTTAGTTAGCCTTTATTCTTGTGCTCCTGTTTTGGATGTGAGAAATAAACAGGCTGTATATGCAATTTGGAGGATGGCAATTACAGACATCTGATGTGCGGAACTGCACAAGAAAGCAAAGAGTAAAGAATAACATGGTTTGAAGTGAAAATTGCTCGAGCAGTAACAAAACGCAGAGGACGTCTTTTGTTAGATTTTTATTGAGTGTGCTACAAAAACACTAGTGTGGTTAGGAATAAATTATAGTTCAACATTTAGAGACATAGTGTATTACAAAATGAAAAATAAAGATGAATTTTGTTCCTAAAGATTAATTTTGTTCCTGGGCAGGTCTACTTAATTAACCATGGAGAACATGATTAAAAATGTGCAATCATTTTTCAAAATAAATAATTCCTTAGCATCTAGCTCCAGTTTGTTTCATTTCACGTCATCTATAATGGAAGGGGGCAGACAAGCATTGCAATTGAATCTATGAAACCTACAACCATATGATGATCGATGGAACAGACCACACTATTAGATCTAAAAATGAGCTTTGGAATATACTTGATGTACTTTAAAATAGTATTTTCATCTGTCTTTGCAGATGAAATAGTTAGGTAGACCTTCTCCTCTAATTTACACAATGAACTTAAAAACTAGGCTGAATGATTTTGAGATGTGAGGAGTGTTGCTTCTCAGTTTGTGTCTTTAGGAATTATATTTCCATTGCTTTTTCTGAAATCATTAGGCCTGAAAAAATGGAAGCTTAAATGTATTCCAGGAACAGGAGCCTAAAAGAGCCCTCTGCCCAACAGGCAAAGCTGGCAATGAAATCTCCCTTATCACAGTCAAACAGATCATCATTTAACCAGGAAATGGAAGGGAAGGACCATTCTTTCTCCATTCCTGTTTTCCATCCGTGAAGAGGCTTGGATGGTCCCACCAAGAGGCTCAGCTGCCAGCCCACCCCTTCAGCAGTGTTCAGTCTTGGTTATTGCTTACCTCTTCCTGTGCTGGTGTCTGGCCATTACTCCCACTCCACCTACAGCTGTGGAATAGGACAATATTTCTGCTGAGATGAGTGCTCATGAAATGCTTCTCCTCCGGGGGCTGGGTGGAAGACTAGAAATGAACAGGAGGATCTGGGGGCTGCTGACAGTTTTCCTTAGAGTATGAAAAAGCCAGCTCTGCCAGGCCTCTCTGTTGGGTGCTCTGGGACCATCTCCATAGTTCTCTCCTATACCTGGCACTTGTTTGCCGCAGGGTGATTTTCTGGCTGGGCTAAGGCATCCATGCCCCTCTTGGTGCAGCAGATCCAGTGGCACAGGCTCAATCCCCATTTCAGCCAGTCCCTCCCACTGCTATCACATGCAGCTCTTATCAGGGAGCTAGGACTGTGGCTAACAAAGTCAATGTTCTTGAGGCACATCGAGAAATTTGGCACCCAGCCCTCAGCTAGAGCTCAGATTCTGCAACAATAATGTTTACATTGGCAGGCCATCGAACAGAAACTTGCGTCCTCTCCAGCTGACTGGTGTGATTCTAGCAATTAATTCAGCTTTTCCAGTCACAAAAGTTTGTTGATACAGCTTGTGGCTCTTCCTGTTTCCAAACACATCAGTGATTTGGAAAAAAAAACTGGCTCAGCGGTCACAGAATCACAGAAGTGTTGAGGTTGGAAGGGACCTTTTGAGGTTGTCTAGTCAAGCCCTGCTCAGAGCGGAGTCAACTTAAAGCAGGTTTCTCAGGGCTATGTCCTGTCATATTTTGAGTATCTCCAAGAATGGAGACTCCACAACAAGTCTGGGCAACTTCTTCCAGTGTTTGACTTCCTTCCCAGTATAAATTTCTCATGTTCAAATGGAGTTTCCTCTACTGCAAGGTATATCCATTGCATTGCCTCTTGTCCTCTCATTGGGTACCACAGAGAAGAATTTGTCTGTGTCTTCTTACACTTTCACATCATGGGTTTATATATATTGATAGGATTCTATGTCCTTCTCCAGACTGAACAGTCCCAGCTCCTTCAGTCTCTCCTTCTATAACAGATTTCCCAATCCCTTAATCATCATCATGGCCCTTTGCTGGACTCATTCCAGTATGTCCATGTCTCTTTTGTACTGGAAAGCCCTGGACTGGATCCAGCACTGCAGATGTGACCCCCACTAGTGCTGAAGAAGATGAGGAAGAACTTCTTATGTTGAGAGTGGCAGAGCACTGGAACAGCTGCCCAGGGAGGTTGTGGAGTGTCCCTCTCTGGAGAGATTCTCAACCCACCTGGATGCATTCCTGTGTCACCTCCTCCAGGTGGCCCTGCATTGGCAAGGGGTTGGACAGGGCGATCCTCAGAGGTCTCTTCCAACCTGAACTATTCTGTGGCTCTGAATTTGCAATTCTCTGAGTTGACCTTGATGGGATTATGGTTTGCCATTTGGAAGTATTTGTAAAGAACCTGGACAGAGCTGGAGGGATGGAGATTGAAGTATCTGAGGTTTCTGCAAAACCCCCACATCATTTTTTACTTCATGGTCCTCATGTCTGTAAGACCATGTCATCATCCTGAGCTCTGGAGGCTGTCAGAACTCTGAAAAGAGGACAAAACCAATCCATACAAGGGCTACCTGTATAAATCTATGCAGAAACAAGAAACTGCAAGCATTTAATTCTCTGTGCTGTAATTTGAGTCCTAAAATGTTGTGTTTGTAGCATTTCTGTTTAAATGACAGCAATGCTGCTCTAAAACAAATATGTGTAAATGGAATCCTCTTGGTTATGGATGAAGCACTTATTTTCTGTGCATTTACATGACTGAAATTCACAGGTTGTATACTGGTCTTTTTCTGCATTGTTGTTCTTTCTGACAACAAAACCTCGCTGTCTCTGCCCTCAGATTACCAATGGTGAGAATGTAGAGTGTCCATCTGGTTTCCTGAGTACAGAGGATACAGCAAAATGCTGGTTGTGAAATGTCACTGACTGGAATTGCCATTAGATTGCCAAATCTCCTGAATATGTCCAATCTGTTCTTTGCCTTGATCAGGTTGCATGTTATTCTGGGGTAGGACATAAAGCCTAATAGAGCTGTTTGATAATTCCTGTTTTTTAGCTTTGCTTTTGCCATTTACATGGGACAATCATTGATTCCTGACATGGATTTACACCCAACTGTGAAATTTGTTACTTTGTGCTTTACAAATCCAGACTTTCCTGCCTATTTTGGATGGCTCAGACAATGCACTAAAGACATTGAGAGCACAGTTCTGGTTTCTGGAAAGTCAGTAAGGAAGATGCTTTTGTGCTGGAGGCATCCTGTATTTTCAAGTGTTTGGAGATCAGGAAAATCCAGGCCTCTTCCTTCATCCACACTGAGAAATTTAAGCACATTCATAATCCTCTACCTACCTTTCTTTACCCAAATTCATGGAATAATTTTTAACATTAACATAGTTAACTTTTTTATTTTGCTTCTCTGGTTTGAAATGTCTTTGTTTTCTTTTAGGTTTTATGCTGCAAATTTATCAGCACCAAAAATTAGATTTGTCAAGAAGGTGTACAACTAGAATAAGAACATTATAAAGGGGGTGTAGCAGAGAAAGAAAATGGAAATGTTGCTAAAATTAATTTATGGTATTTACAATTTATCTGGTCACTCCTAATTGGACTGTTGGAGCAGGTCAGGGTAGAGAGTCTTCATGGCATGGTTGTATGAATCACTTTGGGTTCATGGAGAACAGAGCAGCAGACTTTAACCCCTCAGCTCCATTCTTTGTGTGGCTGGATATAGCCAAGTGCCTTGCCTGGGACTGCCTTGCTTTCTGCATTCCCTGTAAGTGCAGTTCCCCATGCCTCCCCTCCAGAATGCTTCCATTTGGAGGGTGGAAGAATGGCCTTGAGATTCAGATACTGGACTGAGATGCATTCAGGCTAAAAAAGTAAAAAAAAAAAAAAATTCTTTTAAACAAATGTGATTTCTTGTGACCTTCAGTAAATCTGCTGACTTCAGCTTTCCCCCTGCAAATCAGGTACTGTCCAGCTAAGTTGGTTGGATATGGGGTCGTAGGAGGGAAAACATAATTATTTGTAAAAAACCCCAAATGCTGCTCCACAGACAGAGCTCATCTCTTGTAAGTCGGTCAAAGTCATTTCAGAAAACATAGCCGCAGTCACACGGTGTTTAATAGGCCCTGTTAATGTTTAACACTTTTCCCCCTTTTCAAATTTCCATTTTGGAGTCAGACGAGTCAAAAAAACAATGTTTTTTTTCTTTTTGCCGTTCACACGTTGTCCTGGCGTCTTGGCAGCAGTGCTGGGAAGCCACGCTGGTGAATCCAGGTCCCCTGGTCTCCAAAGGAAACACCCCTGAAAGGTCCCTGGGATTAGGCAGGAAGCAGAGGTTTTAATGAAGCAGACTCCATTCTTCCAAGGGGTGAAGGGAGGTAAGGGCAGCTCCTGTTGCTTATGTGATTATTGCTAATTACTGTAATTGAACATCCTCATGACAGGAATATTTGGTGCCTGAGGTAAAGCTTGTTTGCTTCCATTCCGTTTTCAGCTGTCTCGTGGTGCCCTCTCGAGGTAGGAGAGCAGCCCCTTTTATTCCGTTTTTTACAGCTGCAACACGAACTGGAAACACAGACACTGGTGAAGAAGCTGAGAAATTGCTGTTTGCTGTGAAAAAAATAATTAAAGGTGCTATAAATCCATGCGAAATCAATGGGGTTTTTGTATTCCCATTAATAAAAGCACACCAGTCTTTTTGTTTCCATCTTTTCTGTGTGACCAAGCACTCAAAAGGACAAAAAAGCACAGGGGGATGCTTCTTTGTGGTGCCCTGAGGCCATGAAGGTGCATTTCCCTGGAGTGTGAACCAGCAGATCATACATGGGTAAAGGCTATTTCCATGAAGGAAGGGAACATATTTCCCACAACGTGCTCTTGTGCCCTTGAGGCAAAGCACAAAATGCATCAGGAACTGCTGACGTGTTTGGATATTAAAGTGGATTAGGAAACTTGACACATGAGGAAGGCTGACCTTAAGGTTCAAGTCAAACAGAGGGAACTGTGCTTGTGAGGGAGGTCTGCGAGTGAGGTGCTGGTCCCTCCTGGCTGGAGGAAGCCAAATGCCTTGGATTGTCATCATCACCTCACTGTGAAGGACAGCAAACTGTTGGTTTCTCTTTAAATGTGGCTATTAGATGTGTGGTCTTGAAATATCTTTCCAGGTGACAGCAGTTTGTCCTTCCAAAAATGCCTCATCTTAAATTCATCAAGGAGCAAGGACTGGCAATACAGTGGGTCCTCAAGAGGCAGTGAATTAATCAGGTTTGGTTTGGTTTGGGATAGGGTTGATGCTGAGTGTTTGGGGCAAGGACATCCAGTTTGAGAGATGAGCACACTGTGGGTGTTGATTTATTTAAAAGACTCTTTTTCTAAACATCTCTGCTGCTCAGAGATAACTTTTGATGGGGATAAATGTAAACAAATGCTGAACAACATGCTGGATCTGAAGGCATAAATCCCCTCCACAGAGCTGCAAATTGAAGACTCAAGGCTGTGGTTGTGTTGAAAAGGGACTTTTGGGCCCAACAAGGGGTAAGATGTTAATAAAACCTTTGTTCACTATTACAATAGGGAGCAGCTAAATGTGGTTTGGGGTTTCTGCCAAGTTAACCCTGACTTATTCCCATTGCCACAAATACCACTAAGAAACCCCTTAGCATGCTATTAAAGAACAAAAGCCAGTTAATACTCTTCATTTTAAGTACTGAATTTAAAGCAAATGCTTTCATTTTTAAAACATCATTTATTTCCATTCCCTGTTGCTAGACTAGAGGCTTTGAAGAAAATTCACATTTTATGTGGCATTTACTTTCTTTTTGTGTGAAAAAGAACTTATCTTAAATGGTCTAAAACTGGCACCATCTTTAATATTAATGGAGTTTTATTTTCTCTAAGATGAAAGTTCAGGTGTTCTGAGTCCCCCCAAACACATGCTAACCTGGCTTGTTTGATTATTTCCTTCCCTGTGGTCTGCTGGGCTCTGTCCATCTGTGGTTTCTCCCCCTGTTGTTGTCAGCTCTTTGGGGCAGGAACTGTGAACAGCACATGCAGACCCAGGACTGGGCAGAATTGCTGTGGCAATTGGAATGATAACAACAAAAAACCATGGAAAAATAAGACAACATTAAATAATTATTTCCACTTCTTTTTTCTCAGGCAAAGAAGGGCAAAGAGGAGCTGGCTTCTCTCTGCAGTTCTGCCTTTCATTTGCAGCTGTGCTGTTAAGGAATCAGAAGCAAATCAATTTATGGTTTTAGAAACCCTTTGGATGAGTATGAGTTGGTAGGAGGTGTTGGTTTGGGGGCATCTCCATGAGAAGCTGATAGTGGTGTGATGACTTTATAACATTATCTGGAGAGCAGGGAAGAAGTGGAGGAGAGAGGTGTCAGGTGTACCTGGGTACTCTCTGGTAAGGTCAGGATGTCTGAAGCATCAGGGTCACACAGGTCCCATGGTGTTTAAAATCAGCCTGGCAGAATATGTTGGGGTGACAATCACATTCCCTCCCACCCTCATACTCTCCTCTGCTCTCCTCTGTGCCACTCCCTCCTCTAAGGAAAGGTGGCATCTTTATTCTGGTAGAATTAACTAATCAAAGTACACTGTTGGTGATTTCAATTATAAATGTTCCCTCCCATTCTTAAAATGTTTTCACTTGTTTTCTTGGCAGGACCTTAAGGATCTCTCCTGAGAGCTCCTTTCACATAGATATGCACAGAATGAATAGTTTATCTCCACCTCCTGCTGACTTTCATGAATAATTTGATACAAAAAGCTAAGTTGGACTTCTGCTGTGTCGGATAACTTGGGAGTACCAGCTTCTAATATTTAAGCCACAGACAGAAACAGATTTTCTAGTTTTAGAGGACAAAGTGGCCTCTCTGGATTCCACTGATTTCAAATACCTAACCTTTCCCTCCTTCCCTCCTATAACTGGGCTCCTTTGGGCCCCCCAAAAAATGAGAGAGGCTCTAGGGGCTTCCAGCTGACAGAACATCCCTTGTGAATGAAAGCTCTTTGCTTAGACAAAGAAGATTTAGTGGGACTTACAACCATGATTTTTACTGTTTCTTGTTTGCCTCCCCAGGTATATGCCCGAAAATCCTGTGGCCACTCCTGAAGTTGAACAGCTCATTTTATGGAGGGTGTTTTGCTGCCCAGTCTCACTGAAGGCAAGCAGAATTGCTTATCTGAGTAATGTCACACGTGTGCTTAAATGATTGCAGGAGACTGAAAGGAGCTGGGAGTAGAAATAATAGCACTGCTTCATCTCTCACAGAGCAGAGCCAACAAAATAATGAAGCCATGTGAATAAAGAACCAACATAATAATCAAGCTCAAACCATTTCTGGAAAATTAGCACTTCTTCCATAACAGTCACGGCTGCTGGGAAAATGGTGCAGAATATTAACTGTCAGGTTAAGCACACCTTAATCAACATGTGCCAAGTCCCACTGATGTGTCCTCAAACCTGTTACTTAAGTACTTGTATGGCCAATTAAATAAACAAAAATTTAAAGCCTAATAGCATAAACCACATAAATAACATAAAAGAGCTGTAAGGGTTGAATGGGTGGGTGTTTAGCCCTTCTTGATTTAAAACAGTGAAGTGAAAAATGTTGGAGCCCTTGAAGGTGATTTTGAAGACGAGGAAGTGACTGTGCTACACAAACAGCAATCACAGACAATTAAGAGAACTGGGACAAGTGCCTCATTCTCCCTGCAGACCACATGGGAAATTGCACTTTACATTTCAGTCTCATTGCATTTTCAAATAAGGCCCCCAGCTATGTCATTTTTCAAGTCCAACTCAAATCAAAAGATATTGCTTAAAATCTTCCTATTACTCCAGAAGTGAAAGGAATGATTGTCTATGCTGATGAGCCTGGAAGATTATCTTGGAAGGAATTTGGCAGTTTTGTGTCCTGGTCCCATTACAATGTTATTACTGCCCCTGAAGAAGGCTGACAGAGGCTGAATGCCAGCGTGAGTATAAGGGTGGTTGAAGATGTCTCTGTGCTTCTGTAGATTTCTTTTTTTCTGCAGAAGCAGCAGAGAAACTGCTCTGTGCTGTGCATGTGTTTTCTCTTAAGGCTTAGTCTGATGAAGAATCTCAGCCAGACCCTATGTTAACAATAGAACAGAACATACAAGCCGGCTCAAAAAAACCCTCATAAAAATGGAAAGAATTAAAATAGGGAAATTGGAAAATAGTTATCCATGTCTAGTTATAACCCTGTCCTTATAGAGAAAGCACAACCCACCAGTGATACTTTTTAAAGAACTTTCTGTGAAGCATGGGAAGTGTTCCAGTACATGATTCAGAAATTTCCTCAAGTGCTAAAGTGATCCCTCTTTTGCAGCCTTCTCCCCACACATGGGAGCACAATGAGCTTGCAGAGCTGTTGCAGATGTTTTGGTTTGCCACACTAAGTGTTCTGGCCACAGTAAGTGAGCTCTGGCCCAGCCACTGCTCCTGCTCCAGCACAGGTTGGAGTGCAGAGGGAAGCAGGAGGACCCTGCATCCATCTGATTGCCCCTGTGGTGCCCAAAAACCTTCCCTTAACCAGCCCTGATGCCTCTGCTCACTGCCATGGAAGCTGTGAAATGGAGGAGCTGTGGTTCATCCATAGGAATGATGCAAACTTTGCCTTAGAGCAGTTTTCCTATTGAAGTATCTGTGTCAATCTCATCTTACTCTTTTCTTTGCACAGGGCACTTTTTTTCATTTTAGAGATTTTTATTTAAACTCCAAATAAGCTGTTCCCCTTCCCCAGTTCCCCTCTGATGAGAGAGGGACAAAGGCAGAGACTCTGGGTTGAAATAATTTACTGACAACAAAAAGCAATTGGGATGACAAACAAACAGTAACAGCAACAACATAAAAAAACCCCAAAAAACTAGTGTACAACAACGTGATTTACACACAATGGGTGCTCCACTACCTCGATGCAATTCTGTGTGGCCTCTGAGACAAAGACAAAATGGCAGATGTTTCCACAGCCTGGCAGTTCCTTCAACACAGGGAGCTTTTTTCAGCCCTGTGCACTGCAGACACATGGCATCACACACATCATAGTAATCCATCAGACTCATTGCAGGAATGCCAGACTGTCAAAGCCACAGATCTGTGCATAAAAATACACCTCCATGTGATGGGGTGAACCAGATAGAAACTGAGCATTGCTTCAAAGTTAGCAAAATGTTTGACTTAATTGTTGTATTCAGCAGAACTCTTTGCTCTTTCACCCAGGGCTGAGCCAGCAGACTGAAGTCTTTGCTTTTGCTGGTTGCAGGATGAATTCAGTTTGATTTTGAGCTCTAGGCTCTGCCCCCTTCTCATCACCTGCCAGAAAAACTAGGACAGGTCTAAATGTAAATGCTCATTTATAATGCTAATTAATAGAAAGTTAGTCTAAGATCACTCCACTCAGATACAATCAACTCAGCATAAATGAGGTCATCATTGAAAACAAGAATGTACATCAATTATTTCCAGATTAAAGATTCAAACTTTTATGTTTCACTTTATAAAAAATTATCTGAGAGATAAGTTACAGCTGCAGTGACAATCTGCTCTTGCACTCCTCAATGCAGAACATAAACTATTCAGATATCTGAAAAAAAAGCAGGGCCTTGTTGCCTTGTAATGGTTGCAGAGCAAATATGCCCACTGAAATTAGGAGGACTTAATTTCATTTGTAAATTAAATAGCTTGCTTCTGAGCCAGGGATTTTAGAAATAATTACAAATTGTGATGGCCCCAAGAGGAGGCTTTTCACAGTGTGGGGTCAGAAAACACCTCCAGCAAGATCATTCACATATGGAACCATGCAAAAGAAAGAAAAATACTGCAAAACCAGGTTCTCTAGGTTCAGTCTGCAAATACTGCAAAACCAGGTTCAGTCCCCAGAACCACAATGGATAATGTCTCTAGCAGAAATGAATTTATTTTGGTGGGACTTCCTTGGAGCACAGTACTGTTCAAATTATGTTTGTAAATTTGGGTCCTAACCTGCTTGTTTTAAACCAGCTTTAACAAAATTACATTTAGGGCAAGTTCTTGTCACAAAAAGACTGAGGGGGGGTTGGAATTGAGTTTTCATACTATACAACAATTACATTTTCTTACACATTCATGTACCTCAAGTATGTAACACCTAAGGGGAAAAAACACATTTATGTACATAAAAATGATGTCTATAAAAATCCAATATTCATAATTTTATGTTCACAAGTATCTCTATGGCTCTGCATCAATATCCCTCTGTCATTTTCTGAAACAGAGCCGAAAGGCCAACGGGAGTGAGATACCAACCTGAGATAGCAGTCTAGCAAGAAAGGCAGTGCTGTCACTGCACAGGGACTCGGAGCAGAAGAAGTGACACTTGCAGTTACTGAGGCTGTCAGTCCAAATCCGTGTTGCTTTGGTACCCTGGATAAAGATCGGGCCAACTTAAGAGCTGGCGACACGCCATGCAGACAGATGGACACAGTGGTGAGCAGCAGAGACCGTGCTGGAGCATCAAGTGGGGGTTCTGGAGGCAGCATTCCTAGCTGGGAGACTCCAAACAGCTGGCCAGCCTGAATTTTTTAAAAACAATTCATGTTTTAGGAAATGCCGCCGTTTGTTTGGTGCTGGATGGCGTTACACACTGAACAAACCGGAGAAAGGGAGAGGTATTGTTATTTAATGTTGGTAAATATGGCTTGAGCTGCACAAAGAGAAGGAAGTGAGGAAGGGGCATTCCCTCTGAGCCCTGGAGAGAGTGAGGATGAGAAATGAGAATAGAATTTCTCTGTGTTTTTCTGTGGCAGGGCAAAACAGATCCCACACACTTCTGTGAAGAGCAGCAGAGGGAGTGTCAAAGCTGCACGTTGGAGATAGGGAGGAGAAATCTCACCCTGGATTCAGAAGCTGGAATTTATCATAAACTCACATTTCAGCCTTCCTCTTCCAAGAGGATCAGCATTAGGGTGGAGGCCCAATGGGACAACTCCTTTCCTGGGGCAGGGGTAGACACAGAATAACTTGGATTTTTATTACAAACTGAAACCCAAAGGTGAAAAACTGATGCCAGAGCAATTCTTATTTCTAAATAAAATAGTTTAAAGGAGTTCATCTGAATATCTAGTTTTAAGAAGCTTATGTCCTCATGCAATAAACTTTGAACAGTTAAATTAAATGATTCAAGTGTAACTGAAAATTGGGCTGCACTATTGGAATTTGAATGGATGGTCACACCTGAATCAGCATCCCTTTGTCTTACAATCCCTTCTGTTTGCAAAAGGGGAAGAGTTTTCCCAGGCAGGTACTTCACCTGGACTGCACCACATTATGTCTTTGAATAATCAGTCTGAGCTGCACGTCAAACACCTCTTCTACTCCATTTTCTGTAATTGACTCATTATTTCTTTCAAAATAACATTATTTCTTTCAAATTCCTGGGTTTCCTCATGTCTTTTTGCCTGTGTGATGCATATTGGGTAATCAGACCATTCCAGGTTGCTCTTGTTTGTGTTACTGTTGTGAACTCTGTTTATATTTTACCCTGGGAATAACAGACATAAAAGGCCAACACCAAAAAAAAAAAAACCAACAACAAAAAAACAGATGCACCCAGTGCAGTCAATATCATGTTCAGTCACAGAGTTAGAAGGGGACAGGATGAGTGAAGAGTGAAGAGATTGATGAAGGGCAAAAGCTTCCAGTTTTTTGAATTGGTTTAGGTTTGATAAATTAGAACTCTTATGAAGAAAGAGTACTTATTTATTGCAGGGTTCATCTCTTTGGGACCAAACTTCTAGTGCCATGTCAGGACATTCCTCCATATTCCCTGGCCACTGTAGCTCCCACATAATATCCACAAAGGCTGGGTGGTGGTTGTGTTGCATTCAGGATTTTTGGATCACCAGAGGCCCAAGACCACAGCTATCAGTAGAGAAATTATTTAACTGTTGGCCCCATCTTGCTGCAAAGATCAAGCACAGACCATTGTGCTCCACCAGCAGAGAGGACAAAGCCACCACCATGACCCCAGCTCTAAGTCAATGTTACAAAGGAGTTAACCAGGATTTAAGTCCACCTCGTTTTTTTTAAGGTCACTGATTCTCTTTAAAGAAACAAAACAACACGCAGACTTGTGTGCACACAAACACACACACTTAATAATTAAAAGAATTAACATGGGAATTAGTTTGTGTTGCAAACCAAGAGACTGTTGTTAAGTGGAAATTTGCCATATGCTCTCCAACACTAGACACAAAGAAGAACCATTTTACCACTTAAATCTCTGTTTTGCTGTAGAATTGGAATGCCCAGTGCTGTCGATTGGCTCATTTAAAGAGCATTAATGTTTGTTGTGGGGTCTGTATATCAAGGATACAAAGGCTACTTAGAAGAACTCTTTGGGAACTCTTTCTCTCAGGCTGCTGAGCTTTTATTTTGAGGAGAAAGTAACACAAATAATAAAACACAGAGGTGCCAGTAGGCTTAGTGCAAAGAAGACTTGGAGGTTTATATTTCTTTCCCTTTTTGGTTTTTTTTTTTAAACAGTCCAATTATGTACCACGTAGCAGCAACTGGGCTAACAGCAGCCATATGATGGAATAGCTTGTAATCCGGTTGTGGGTCTAACTCCATGAGACAGACTCCAAGTAGATGAGTTTTAAATCTCCTTAGAATTAAGAAGGGTTTGGCAACCAAATTAATTGTTTTGGAAAAATCCTGCTTTATGGATCATGAAGAGGATAAAAAGGGAAAAAACATGTCATCTGTAGTGGTTAGTCAGATGTTCTTTTGGAGTTACAACGATTTCCTCTCTAATTCCTCTCCTTGTTGACATTCCCGTTAAAAGAATAATGAGCACGATGTTCGTTGCCTTAGCGCTGCTCATCCCTGTGTACATTACGAAATCTTTGCATTAAGCCACCCAAATGGATTGAATCATACCGTGAGGCAGACACTGACAACAACTGCACTCAGCTGTGAGCACGCATAAAAGCCACATATAAACTGATACAAGCGGCGATAATCGCCAGGACTCCGTACAGGAGTTTGTTTGAAAGCAGTGCTGAGGCTCAGGCAGCCAGGGAGTGCCTGGCTCTGCTTTAGCAGGGCTGAATTATTTTAGTCTTTGCCTTGTTAATATTGATGCGGTTACCCTTTTACCAGGGAGGTTGTGATGCTTTGGAAAAATGTGTTTTATGCATTATTAACGGCATGTTTAAATAATGAGAGACAATTAAACGATCGCTGGGTGATAGTTTCCCAGGTGTATTCCTGTTTTATATATTTTGTAGATCTATACTGTGTTCTCACAGAGGCTACATTACTTAATTACTCGGTGCTTTTACAGTATTTTGGTAAAAATAGGTGTGCAAATAAAAGTATTATTATTTCACATGTAGCATAAAAGCAGCTTCATTCAGGAGCTTGGTGCTAATAGTCCTTTAATACAGAAAGCCAGGAGATGATTCTTTACATGGTAAATTAAACTGTGAAATATGCCAATTTTGACTTGATTTCTATGCTGCTAAACTACCCCACATTCATTTGCTTCAGCTTTAAGCCCTTCCATTCTCGTATTCTCTAGCCCTGGTAATAGAATTGCAGCTTGCTTTTCACCTATCTCCTAACAGTTTAACATGGATGTCTGGGTCCAGCCCATTGTTCCAATTGTATATAGTTTAAAAAGCTCTGCAGTATTTTACTCTTTCCATTATATCTTGGCTTCCCTGAGCACTCTGCTCACTGCATTTTGCTTGTACTGGCTCTGTTTTCTAAACCCATTTATGGTGGTGTTTTTCTGTACACACTTGTTCATTGGGGAGCTTAAATTGACTTCTCTCCATTCTGTTTCCTTAACTAAAAACGCACCATTAAGGTTGATTGAAGTCTTTTGAAAACACTTCATAAAAAATGAAAGGCCACAAGAAATTAGGCTACCAGTGTTTGCAAATACCTGTTTTCAGCTAAATTGGTGGGAAGGAATAAGAACTGAAATTTAAAATTGCTACTGATATGTATTTGGTTGCTGGTTATTTTTATAAGAATTTAAAGTGTGTAAAACACTTTGAGGAATAAAATATTGAGACTTTAACAAAATGTGCAATGCAGCAGCTTGTTGCAGAAGCAGTTCTGAAGACAGCAAATGTCAGAATGAACAGAAGTATCTGGATCAGTTATTTTCATGATTTTCTGTTTTAAAAAATATTTTTTACTCTTAAGTATTTCTCTTCTGAGAGTACTGAAAACTCTTTAAGAGCAACATTTGAACCGTGGAATAACATATTTATCAGGAATAGGAGGAGTTTATTAATAAATTGCTTTACAAATCAGGTAAAAAGTTTAATTAAATCAGTGAAACTTTGAGTGCCTTTCAGAACAGAAACCTCTGTGCAGAGGTTGAGGATATTAAGTATGTTTTACATTATGTACACTTATCCTTGATGAACAAAGCAGCCTCATTTCACAAATCCCCCATCAGGAATCCGGGAAGTGATTCTGAGCAGCCTGCTGGATTGTCAAGGAAACTTTTATGGACATATGGAAATGCATGTGCTTTAAAAAGAGAAATATCAAGAGGGATTTTCACGAAGTTAAAAGCAAAGCAAGTGCTTTAGAATCAAAAGTGATTACATTGAAAATGGCAGCTTGCTTGTCAGAGCAGCTGAGGCAGCTCCTCACCAAACAAAATACTAATCGTTCCAGCTGTTTCAGGCTCTCCTAATACTGCTGCTTATCATTAAAAAATATGTACTTTATAAAAATGTGGAAATCTCTAAAAGAAAAAGAATTTTATTTTAGTTCATTTTTAGATTTTTTTTTCCAGACAGCTGCCAATCATATTTTATTTACAAGATGTATTGCTTCTATGGCTTTTTCTCTTTTTCAGAAATACAGATATTCATTCTGACAGTCATCTCACTAAGTGAAGACATATAAAATGCAGAAGACATTCAGTATAAGACTTAAGTTCCAGAATAGGAGCAAAAAATCTGCACAGGGTGAGTTTTACAGTTTTAATAGACTTCTTTTTTAGAAAAATCTTAACGTGGAAAAAAACCCCCACACCTTTTGAGCCCCAAAATCAAACTCAGGTTTGAATTCAGGATCAAACAAAGTTGTAAATTACAGCTGTTCCCAGAGTTTGCCTTTAACAATATGATGAATTCAAGACTTTTATTCCTTTTTATTTTATAAAGGCAGTGGAATCAACTCGGCTGTGGCGGTGCTTGAAGGTGTATGTGAGCACAAGCTGCAGACTGTATCCTGTGCTTCAAGAATTCTCCCCTTAATGGAGGAAGAGAGCAGTGAGATCAACAAGCAGAGTAGCTGAGTACAAGGAGGTCATGCAGCAGCACTGAGTTCTGCTGCAGAGCTACAAGGAAACCCTGTCAGCTTCCATCCCATTAAACGAGTCAGGAGCTATGTGTTGGACTCGCTGGGATTACCAGCAAACCCCTCCCAAGCTGTCTGCTGGCTCTTGCTCACATCCTCTATCAATTATTCAGCTCCTTTTATGCAAATAATGTTTCATGGAAGCAATAGAGATTCATAATGGGGAGAAGAGTAACATCCATTTAGGAGAATTAAATGGTAGATGAAAAGCGTGACACTTTGCAGGCAAAAGCTGTTGAAAGGGTGCAGTAGCAGGACTCTGTAAATGTCTGTGTGCATGCACAGGCAGGGAGAGGCAAAGTTTTTTTGCTTTTTTTTTGACAATCAGCTCTATACAAGATTAAATAAAGCGGGACGAGACACAGACTGCAGCATTGCTGGTTCTGTCCAGGGGACAGAGAAGTGAGGCCTCCATAGCAGATATGTCTGTGCTCTGCAGGCTTTAAGCTCTCATTTTGTGTCTTACAGGGGATCTGTGCAGCAAGCTTGGATTCCAATGTGTCCGTACTAAAGAGAGGCTTCACTGCTCTTCAGAGTCAGGAGTCACAAAAACCAAGGGCCACTTCTGCATTCTTTTATCAGGCAAAACATTGGTTTTGAGGCACATATTGGACCAAAACTCTGCTGTAGCCCCATTACAGGTCACAGGGCCAAAGTCAGTCCTGCTTGCTTCTGAGACTCTTCCCACAGAAGAGATTGGAGAGTAAATGCAGACAATCCTGGGTGCATCCAGCCAAAGAACTGATCATGCCTCTGTTGCAAGCCTTTAAATCCTAGTCTGGGATTTTGCTTGAAGGTTTATCCCTTTTCTTGTCAGTCAGCTAATGGTGGTTTTCCTGCTGAACTGTCTGTGGGCTGTTTGGCCACTTCTGTCTGGTTTGAAAGTGGTGGTGAAGGTGGAGTTGCCTGTCCTGAACACAAACAGATCAGAGGTGGTGAGAAGGCATCCATCATCCTGTGTGCTCCAACATCAATTACAGAATCTTAAAAAAGTGTGGAATTTTATACCAGAAAACCAGTGTTTAGTAAGGCAGAAGCACAGAAATAGGACCACAGCCTCAAGGTTTCTGTCTGTGTCATGTTGCAGCCCCTTTGCCTCACTGCTGCTCTTGGTGTGCAGGGAGTGTGAATCAAAAGCAAACAAAATGTTATTAAAACAGAATCACAGAACCATTTAGCTTGAAAATACCTTTAAGATCATTGAATTCAGCCAATAACCCAGCACTGCCAAGCCTTCAGTCTTTCACCTTAATTTGGGAGACAACAGCCAAGTGCTAAGAAACTCCTCACATCTTGAATGTGCATTTCCTAGAACTCACATACAAGATCCAGTGTTGTAACTGTGTCTTCTAGCCATAAAGACATCTCTTTTAAAAGCTTTGTAATGCAAGTGCCCTGTATATTTATGGTGCTTCAGCATTTCACTATCTTTAATGACACTGTTATTTGAAAAGGAAATTTTTTGCTAAACCAGGAGAGAAAGTGTGTTTAAATGGAGAGCAGTTAGCCTCCAAAAGTGAAATAGGCTTCCATTATGAAATTCTGTACTTAAAGGAGCCCTGGCTATAGGCAAAGATGGAAAACTGAAAGAGCATTATGCACAATAGATAAGTTCAAGAGAATGAATACATAGATAAATTCAGAGAATCAAAAAGAAGCCAAGCTACAGGAGGTACAGGCGGATTTCTGATTTCACGTTTACCACATTGTGCTTTTGCAGCCCAAGGAGATGGAAGCTCTTCCCCAGGAACAGGCAGTGCTCTCCCTCTCAGGAGGAGGCAGCAGGCCATTGGAACTTCAAGACCTTGGGAAACATTGGCTGCTTTAAGATGCAGGATAGCTCTACTCAGGATGATACAAGAGGTTTTCCATAGGGTTCAGAATTACATGGAGAGCACAGGGGCAAAACGCTGCTCCGAGCAATCTGCAGAGAACTATCTGAGCTCACTCAGCCCTTTCCTCTGCCCTTATCCCACTGAAGGCCAATTGTTAAGTCTTGCCTGACAATCCAGTTGTTCCCTGTGTGGGGCTGGAATTCCCCTTGTACAGAGATCAATCAGGAACACAAAGCCGTGGGTACCAAATGCTGCACGAGCAGTTCTACTCTGCTTTTTCCTCCACATAGTACTTTCACAACCAGCTCACTCTTTAGAAACTGTCTGCTGTTTTGTGTTGTTCCTCTGCTTACTTCAGCTACATTCTTGCTTCTCCTCTCCTTCAGGCTCCCTTTAGAGGCACAAACTGTGTTCCCATCCTTCTGACTCAGAACAGACCTCAAACTGCTCCCAGTGACAGCCAGGCAGTGCCCAGTGTGATTCAAATCGTCTGTACCCAAAGCAACCCAAAATTTCAAGAATGGGACCTAAATTGCTTTATCCTGGTGCAAATGTGCCACAGCCCGGCTGAAGTGGGTCAGCCCTTGTTCCTCAGTGCTCTCCTAGCATGTTGGTATCCCTGATGAGAAATTCAGTGGTACAACAAAGACACCTCGTGGCTGCCCTGCAAACCACACACAGACAAAGAACTCGCCAGCCAGGAGGGCAGTGACTGCTCTGGTGGCAATCTGCACACTTGCTCCCTGACAGCTACTGAAAAGTATAATTAATACTAACCCCTCTTTCCAATCACCTCCTAGAAACATGAAATGATAGGCATAAATCGAGTAGATTATATTAATTGTGAAGAATAAATAACACACTTAATAGAAAAGTGATGTTGGCTTCTTAATTAAGCATAGGAACTCAAATTATCAGATTAAAAACCCCTTAAAATTCTATTCAATAATCTAATTTGATCCGATAAGTGAAGTGAGTGCTGTGAAAAATTTATCAAATCTAGAAGTAAGCTCTTACATTATAGTTCTCTAAAATATTTTAAGAACTTTCATAGTAACATGGTAACATGTTAATTACATAAATGTTATCAACATTTGCTTTTGAACTACTTACATTTTCATTATAAATCAGAGGATACATGTTTATCGTTTTTTATACCAGTATGTATTTTAAACCCCTATATAATCCTGTACATGGTACCCCAAACGCTATATTTTTAAAAATATAATATGAAATGTGAATTGTATTTTTTAAAAATAGATGGAATAATGAAGTCCATAATTACATTTGGATGTACTTTCATTGTTATCCCTGGCATCAGTTGATACAGTAAGCCCATTTATTTTAACAAAGGGGGCAATTTTTGTGATTAAACTATTTCTGAACAGCAAAACAAAATCTTGCACAGTGAATGTACCAGCAGAAAATCTTGAGCTGATACGTACAAATGTTTTATTTCCTTCCTCACCTTTGCATGAAAACTCATTGTATTATAAACACTTCAGTAAAAATGAAGAGCAATTAAAAAGATCATGAAGCTCTTGGAAAATTGACCAACCCACTATGTAGTAAAGCTGGAGAGATCAGATTCTGCTCTCCATTTTTTCCCGGTGCAAATCTGAAGAAATCATATTAAATCAGACTTATTTAAAACTAGATTCTGGGATTTTATCGCTGATTTCTACCATTGTGAGTGAAAACAGAGCAAACCAAAGACATCTCTGAGTCCCACAGGTACTCTGCATATGTGTAAATGGTTGCTTCACTGAATTAAATAATTTCTTTACATAATTGATATTTCATATTCATTATACATTTACAATCACTGTATTAAAATGAAAGTACAAATGCCCAAACTCTCCCTTTGGTAACACCACTTAAGTCTGCGGAGCAATGCTCAGAATAATTTTTTTCCCCCAGAATTTCTCTCATTTTTGCAGTTCTTTTGACTCTTAGGTTTGATTTAGGTGGGGAGGCTAGAAACAAGCCCACATTAAACCACAGAGGCTTGGTTTTTAAAAAGTATCTATTAATTTAGAGAAGTAATAATTACAATAATACATAGAGAAGTAATAATTACAATAATACATATTTAATACATTAGTAACATGACATCTAGTGCTATCATATACCCCCATGACAACAACTATATTATGTTCCCTTCATGGATGAAAGCAAGAATTTTTAAATTAATTAGCAGTTCTACTGCTAATACAGAAGGGTTCCCCATCTACTTCAGAAGCATCTTTAGAACTTTATTTGCTTAAGAAGGGATTATTTACAAAGAAGATGGAATACTGGATTTGCTGCCCTAAAACAGGTGATTCAGGAATGAAAAGCAGAGGAACATTAGTGGTTCAGCCATTAGTGGTTCATGCTGTTGCATCTTCTAGCTGTAACCTAACTTGTTGATTTCTCTGGTTAACAAGAAAGCTTTTAGCCCTGTTCTAGTTGTGATATCATGAAACCAGCACTGCACTAGGGCAGCTGTGTCCCAGAAGGGGACCTGAAATGGTTCATTATCTTATGAATCCATAAAATAATAACACATTTTCTCATTATCCCTCTCATCTACATCACTCCAAACCTACTGCTTGGTGCCATCAAAGGATAAAATCCCAACAGTCTTAAAGCACAAGTGTTTCCATTCAAGTCCAAATTATCCTTTTAAAAATCATCTCTTTTTGCTAGAATATCCCCTCTACTGAAATAATAAACTAAAATATATAAAACTGAACAAAATGAAGCCTGGAAGTTCCTAATATTCAGAAATACAGACAAATGTGATGTTCCCCTTTAAGTTGGGGACTGTAGTGGAGAAACAGTGGTAAAACAAAGTTGTTTTGCTTATTAAGCAAAGAGGCAGACTCCTTTTTTTGTACATTAAACACTGCATGCCCTTGTATGTTAAAGAGCTCATTAGCATCTCTCTAACAGGATGGGAAAATTCAAGCAAATCAATTTTTTACCTTTTGAAGTACAATGAGATGAAATTCTGTCCTTTAAGAGCCTTCCTGTGTGGGTTGTTTCTTTTGATCACAGCAAAGGAAAACACACAGACACTTTAAACTTTCAAGGGAAATCTATATATTTTACATAGAATGCACTTGCATAAATTAGCTGGCATTAAATTTAAGTCACTAATTCAAAATAATGCACTAATGTTATGATTAATTAGGTGACACACAAAAGGAGGACAAAAACTCAGTAAACTACACCAAAGAATAAGGGAGAAATGCATGGGTTCATAGGGTTTCTGGGGATGGAATGCAACTATAAATTTAGGTCAAATGATTGCTGTATCTTCCTGCTTTGGTGCATCAGTGACTCTTCCTTAAAGTTCAAGAAAATAAGTGCTGATTGAAGACAGATACTGTAAGCAGAAACAATGAAAAATGTTGCCTAAATGTTGTTATTTTTCATTTTTATTCAAGGGTTGTGTGTAGGATTTCTCACTTTTAATAAAATAAATTTTAAATAGAAATTAATAAGTAAATATTAGTAACAGCTGTAAAACACTGAAAGATGCTACAAATACCATGTCAGTCAATAAATTTAGGGGAGATAATACTTCAAACAGATATAACCACTGTAAGGTAAGATTTAAGTGTCAAGACACCTGAATAGCTTTATCTTTGCCTACAGAGATACCGTGAGGGGAAAGATTTTAAAAAAGGTCTTAATTGTCCTGAAAAATCACTTCCTCTGATCTGGGATGATGTGACTAGTGTTGCTTAATCAAAGGCAAATATTTCAGGGGTTTGGGTTTTTTTGGGTTTTTTTGTTTGGTTAGTTTTTTTTTACTGTCTAGGTACCTTTGTGGTGTTCTAATTTTAGCATGTTGAATTTAATGAAAAACACTGTTAAATTGGAAACACCCAGACACTAAGCATGGAGTTGTAAAGTTACAACAGGCTGAGAGATACAGGAAAACACCAAAGAGCACATGTGGGGAAATGCAAAGAAAACTACTGATGGAGGATGCTTGCTACAGCAGCTCATCTACATGACTGAAAAATACATGTCTCCATGTGTTGGGGTTTTTTTTAATGTGTGAGGATCAATTTAGAACATAGGGAAAAATTCATACATGCTGCTTTAAGCCACAAAAGCCCATGTTTTAAATACCTGAGAGAAGTACCTGTGAGAGGATTCTGTGCAGTGGAAATCAAATCCAACCCTGGGAAGAGGCCAGCTGAGGTCAAGGCTGGGGGGAATTTAGCTCTGTATAAATCTGTCATGCTGAGTAATGTCACTTCCTCTGACCACTGCTTTCTCATCTGCCACATCTGAGTCAGCACAGGCCCTCCTTTGTTTAAATGAGGTTTATTTAGAGTGTTTCCCCTCCAGAGGTTTGGTGGCATCAGTCGTGTTCCTGTGGAAACTGCTCCCATCACCACTGTGCTATGTAAATACCAGCTGAGGATGGTTGTGGAACATCTTTGGGAACAAGCCCTTAATTATCACCTTTTCATTGGCAAACATGACATACAATTTTTTTAATGTTTTTCTAGCCAAGAAAAATCACAGCTTATACTGTGGTGCGTAAAAATAATAATATATGAAATATACCTTAGGAGAATGTTTGTTTGAGACTAATTTTACATGCAAAGCAAATATGCAGACTGAGTGCAGAAGGAATCACCTCACTGGATTACACATCTGATTTTGAGGAAATCTCTTTTGGGAATAAATATTAATAATCAAGATGGAAATGTAAAAGTCCGAGTTCCAGGTTTGTTCACACCCCTGTCGTGGAGAAACATTTGATATGATGAGAAATGTTGGTGTAACATTTTGTGTCTGGTTCCAGCTGCTGGCAGTCAGTAATAACAAGATACTGCTGTTTCTATCACAATTATTATTCATTATATTATTTATTATAATATTTATAATATTAAAATATTAACCATAAATATTTAACCACAGTGACAGCGTTACCATTGCATTTCTGCTGCCATACTTAACATTTTTAATTACTAAGCAAAACTAGACTTCATGCTACAGAAAGCAAACAAACAAAAAATCAAAGTCTTGAGTTAGGGATAGAAAAGGATTAAGCGTGGATTTGGGAGATAACACCTTATTTCAGTAAAACAGCTGGCTCCATTTTGTAGTACAGTCATTGTTCTAATTGGAAAATTTTAAATTCTTGTCTAAATGCTTTCTTAGATTCATTGCAAGTTTCATCACAAGAAAGAGAGTGAATTCTTGGTGGATCTGGAAACTGAGATAAAGAGAATAGAGAATGGAAAGCAATGTTTGAAGAGAAGTCTTTTTGCTGCACCCCCACCCCAAAAAACACCCAAAAGTAAAGAAAGCAGAGAGTTTGGGGTCTGTAAGAGCCTCACCTGCCTGGATTCTCTGTGTAGCTCTAGTGCAGTTGGCTGGTTTGAGTTGCAACACTGTGATGCACCAAATGGTTTAGAAGATTAGTTGCTGCTCCTTTGGCTTGCCCAAGAGCTCTTTCCACGTGGATGCTTCAAAGATTATTTGTTGTAATTCCCGGGTTCTTAGACTTATCTGTAACACAAAATGCACATGGATATTATCCCTGCATGGCCTCCCCAGCTGCCAGTCACCAAGTACTGCACTCTTCTTTTCTTCTTAATTTTCCTCACCAGAACACTGTTACATCATTTCTTTTCAGTTCCTAGCACAGTTAAAACTTTAATTTACAGTCTGAAATCGGTTAATAAATTAAAAGAAAAAAAACCCCAACAAAATGGCAAAGCTTTAGAAAGCATGGAAAGGCTAATTCTTCTGTCAATGGTTCAGACTGGATCTAAAGATCCATCCAAGGGTGAAGAACTGAGAAAGATATATATTTCTCCAGAAAACACATTCTCCAGCTCAGGGAAGGTTGAGTTAAAGCTACAGATTTGCAAAATACCCAAGAAAAATAAAAATGTCCTTGTTAAAAATGCTCTATATAACCATGCAATATGTAGCTTGAAGAAGGATAACTATGTTATATATTCAGGAATATCACAGAACCCTTGAATGGTTTGAGTTGGAAGGGATCTTAAGGATTATCTTGTTCCAAACCTCTTCCACTATCCCAGGTTGCTCCAAGCCACATCCAACCTGGCCTTGGACACTACCAGGGATGGGAATGGGTAATGAAGAAATATAACATGAAGGAGTGTAGCTGTGTTAAATATTCAGGGATCTGTAATCCTGTTTATTTATGTTTGCTTTCATTTGACTTATTGAGAAGGTGGTCTTGATATTCACGACCAAATATAAGATCAGAGCCAAATAAATGGAAAATGTTTTCATTCAGGTTCCCATTTGTTCTCCTGGGAGGATTATGTCTTGTAAAGTTTTCTGGCATTCCAGGAAATCCAGAGACCCCTGGCGAGTTTGCAACTGGAAAATGCTTCATAAGAAAAGAAAAAAAAACCCAAGCAATAAAGATTCTGTGTCATAGTCTTCATGATAGAAATGTCTTTTTGGTTTGGCAGTAATATAAACATTAAAGATCAAGTTCTTGTAAGTAAAGAACTGTAAAACAACTCAAATTCAGCAGCGACAACATTAAAAGAGATTTAATCAATAGCATGAAACGAGCAAGTATTATTATGTACAGAGTGTTCTGGTGTCTACCTAAACCAGCACTAAATAAAATGACAGCCTACTTTCTGCTGGGAAAATCTCTTTTGAAGCTTTAGATCAAAAGCACTTTTTAAGCTTAAGCAGCACCATACGGTTTCAATTCTTGCTTTCGAACAAGCACTTTAAAAAGCACAACGAGAATGCAACTGACAAACTCGAAAAATCTTTTGTGTTGTTCCACTTGGATGACCTAATGAGAAAATGGCTCAGTTCTGTTGTAGCTAATGAGGTATAACATCTTCACTGAACCTGAATATAAACCAGATATTTCTCTGAAGATATGGTCTGAACACGCTTCTGTTGCTTGACTCATTCATTCTGCCATGTTTTTATTTAAGTGATGTCCGATGAATAAAAGCACGGGTCAGTTTTGAAAGAGAACATTTACACGTGAAATGACTCATTTTAAAAGTGCTTTGAACTCTGTATACAAGCATTGTGGCTTCAAGTGGGAAAATGTGTTTCACTGACTTCTGAAGGCCCTGAGTCTGCAAACAGAGATATTAGTGCAGCCAGACAGAGATCTGTGCTAACACATTTTTGACAGATGAAGTTCTGAGACAGAACCTGAGTGTACATGGATTTTAACCTACCTGGTTTCAGCAGTGACCTGCTGTCAGTGTGAAGGTTGAGGCCTGGCAAAACAGTGAAATATTATCAAATCACAGCATTCATTCTGGTAGGACCTAGAAGGCAATATCCTTCTAAAGGGCTTTATTTATATAGTAAAATATTTATGGCAAGATATTTGTAAAAGGGTACAATAAAGACAGAGGTGGGGAAAGCAAGGGAGTGAGATTTAGTGCATCAAGTGGCATTTGCAGCTCTGCAATGGTTTAAGGTGATTGAGCATGGTGACAGCACGGTGGCAGTAAAAGATTTAAGGAGACAATTGGAGTAGAATATTCTTGTGCTGTAGGTGTCTACTGGTAGAGCTTCTTATCATAAAAACATGGAACCCAAGAATGCTTTGGGTTGGAAAGGACCATAAAACTCACCAAGTTCCAATGCCCTGACAGAGACAGGGACACCTTCCACTCTCCCAGGTTGCTCCAAGCCCTATCCAGCCTGGCCTTGGACACTGCCAGGGATGGGGCAGCCACAGCTTCTGTGGGTACCCTGGGTACCAGGGCCTCACCACCCTCACAGCCAAGAATTCCTTCTTCACACCCATCCTAAACCTGCCCTTTTCCAGCTTGTATTTATATCTAGATAGAGATATATCTTATAGATATATCAGCTTCATCAATAAAGCAAACAGGTGTGAGGAAAAGCTGAGCACGTTGACAAGGAGGGTTGATGGGAAAATAAAACTGATTGTACTTATGGTTCATATCATCCTTAATACTTGTGTTTCAGATGTGTAAAAGAACTGTTTCTGTGCTTCATAAACACAAAACCGAGACAAAAGGAGAGAACTAGTTTGCAGAACACAGAGCAGGAACAGATTACAGATCTTCTTGTTCCTCTGTGGATCCTTCTGGGTAAGCCCATATTAAAATGATTATTGCAGGCTTTTGAGCGGGAAGGAAGGAATTCTGTTCATCAAACAAATCTCCAGAGAAGTTTCATGCTGTGCTACAAAAAGAATACAGGTCTGCTGTGGGACAATAAACTCTTTCAGTGAGTGGGGTCTTAGTGATGAACAGGACAGCAGAGACAATGACCCTTCTGTTCACAGGAGACACGTGCTGGGCTGGCCTCCTCCCTGACTCCTTACTGTTAAATTTGTATTTAGGAAACCTAGCAGTGAATCCTACCCCAAATCTCTGTTCCAGTGAGTTCATACTGTAAAATGAGATGAGGCACAGCCAGTGAATGCAGACAGACTGACAGATGGGTGAGCACAAGAAGATAATGAGCGATGAAATTGGTCAGTGGGACAGACAGAGATCACAGCAGATGCCCAACTGTTGTGAAGCTTGCTTTTGCGTGCACAGCCAGTGAGAATTTCAGGGCAAGGTCTGGAGGAGAACAACAAGGTCCAGGCAGCCCCTTCTCACCAAAAGGTGTGGCAAATATGGCAAAAAGGGGTGTTGATGACCAGTAGCAGTGATCAGCTTCTGGGACATCTCAAGCCACGAGTCAGGACACAACCTCACTCTCAACAAGAAGGGTGGGGAAAGGCAGGACTTTAGAGAGAAGTACTCTGATGAGGAGGAGCAGTGAGAGCTGACACAAATCAACAGGCTTGTGTCAGAACAATAAATGAAGACTATTATCTGTGTTAAAATACTTCCAGTGGATACAGATGGAACAAGATAGCATCTTTCAAGACAAGGCAATATGTCATTGCATTATCAAATTAAAATTGGAAATGATTATGTAGGTGACTATCATCAAGAAGATAAACTGAAGTCCCATTTAATGAGAAAAGATGGACTGGGAAGTTTTCAGGGTGAGTATTGCACCTTGAAATTACATTTTCAAACACTGACACAGCATTGCTGTGAAACTGCTTTATGTAGTAACATATTGAGGCAAGAGAGTAAGTTTTCTCTGAAACTTCTATGAAAGAAATATCAGATACAGATACCCTGTGAAAGTATGGGTACTTCTGCCTCTTGTGGTCTTGTTCAATGTGGATTTCTATCACTCTCCTGGCCAATTCCCCCACTTTACACACTGGGCATGACATTCTGTGGTTTGGAATTTCCCTTTGGTCAGTTGAGGTCAGCTGTCCTGGCTGTGTCCCCTCCTGGCTCTTGTATGGGAGATTGAAAGGCCTGGACTCAGGGTAAACACCATTTAGTGACAACAAAAACAAGACATTAAAGTCTGTGGTGAAGAAAGGGAGCAGATATTCTCTGTATCTTTAATATTTTATCTATCTTTAATTTTTTCTGACTTTACAAACCTTGAGGTTTGCTATAGAAAGTCTATCTAGAAGGGGAAAAAATCTATTTGAATGCTCTGATAGCTGCATTAGGCACCCATTATAGATTGCATTAATGTTGTCCTTGGTATCTGAATAACATTTATTTTGCTTGTTCAAGAGGTTGGTAGGCAGCTCCCATCCTTTCTTCTGCATTGGCTGGCTGTCAAAACACAAGCAATGATCAGTAGTTCTACTTAAGCAAAAACCACTCATAAGCTCTCTGAATTGCTTGGATGTTGTTCTGGACCACTTCAGTGACAGTGGAAGACAATGTGTTTGATTTCATCTATCTGCCATCTCTCTACTTAAAGCAAAATATCTTCCTAAATAAAACCTGGACATCTTGAGAAACAAGACTTAGGTTAATCATTATGATTGGTATTGCTTGTATATGTGTTTATGAAGAGTACATGGGGATGACTGCAGTTTGAGTAATCACTGGAACAGATTTCTTAGGAATTATATGTGTATGTTATAAAAGAGATGTGTTGAAAAATGAAACAAATCTATTACTTGGAGGTGTAAATACTGCATATATGCACTCCCACTCTGTGGAAGTTAGGTTCAATTTTCTGGATCCAGACCATGAAAATCAAACAAATAATAAACCCACTCCTCTGACCATGGAAGTCTGAGGACATGAAAAGAAAACTGCTGTAAACTGATGCTTAAATTAGTAAAATACTTATAGAATAATAAAATAGTTTGTGTTGGAAGGGACCTATATGGTGACTTCTGTGTGTATTCTCACAACAGTTGGATGACAATAGGGCAAAAAAAATCAACATGCACTGTTGCACTCATCTGCTTGTGAAAGCTTCCTTTCTGTTCTGTCTGATCTGTAATTAGGCAGCGTGAGCTAATAGATTAATAAGAATGAGAAGGAAAAACAGGAGTTCTCATTTTACCTTTGCTGCTTCCTCATGACCCAGCTAATGAAACAATGGGCTTGGTAACCCCAATTTCCACAAAACCACTAAACATTGGTGATTGGTAGTGGTCATGAGATGATTACATTCATACATCACAAGCAAAACCAATATCCAAACTGTACGTTAATAAGAAATATTAATTTGTGTTAAGATGTGTGAATGTGTGCAATGCATACTTTACTATACAGGCTTATCTCAACAGGGCTGCAAAAATTAAGGGCTAATTCAATTTCTGGAGAAAGTGTCAAGAGGATCTGGGGAGTGTTTAACACCTTTCTGTCCCTAGGATATCTCAGAAGTGAGAAAAAAATAACAGTTGTTAAGAGAGAAGTATCCACTTTGTGGGAAATTGAAAGCAGGTAGAATAAGTGGAAAAATAAAGAAATGGACAGTAAGAAGTAAAAATTTCCACAAAAGCTGATGGAAAGAGCAAATGCAGCAAAAGGGAGAGGGACAAACCATTTGAGTGTATATCTATAACAAAAGTAATTTTGACAATATTACTGTACTATTACTAATTGAAGATGGTAGAAGCATCAGTAAATTTGAAATGAAGTGTAGGTGTTTACTAAATATTTTTGTGCTGCCTTTGTGGGGGGAAAAATGTCAATGTCTTATAGTAACAATGAAATAATTTCCATTTTAGTATTGACTTAAATGCTGTTAAGTAGAAGCTACTGAGCTAAAAGTTGTTTTAATCAATGGCTCTGAGTAAGTCACATTTGGAGAATCTGGCTGAGAAACATCATGAAGTATTTATGTTGCCTTACACTAAATTTGGGAAAATCAGCCAAGTTTCAGGGACATTTAAGAAAGATACATTGTCTCATTATTTAAGAAAGGAAAGGAGAGGAAGCTGGAAGGTATTAGAGTGAAAAAGAAAATCCTTCCCATCAACAAGAGGGGCATTCCTACAGTTACTGAACAATTATTTCAACACCAGTCTGTGTAAGGAATGTTCATCTCCCATGAGGAAACAGATACAAAAAATGAGCACAGAAATTTGTGATTTTGTGGTGAATGCCCAGACAGCCCATATCCATGTGTGATTCTGTCAATGCCCCTTTTCTCCAGAAAATCTGAAAACAAATTCTTGTCTTCCCACCTTCCAGATGCTGAGCATATAAAAGGAATGAAGTCAAAAAGAGCTGGGTGAAGTCTTGAGAAGGATCCACCCAACAACTGTCTTCTGCAGGGTTCTCTGATGCTCTGCCTCTCTTACTTCTCTAAAACTTGGCCAAAATATGGAGGGGATTCAATGTATAGAGGGAATTCTGCATGGTGACTTTGGGAGACTCGTCTGAGTTGATGAGGCTGAATTTGATGACGGATGTTGCCTTATAGATGCAGCAATGAGTAAATGAATCCTGACAGGTCCCGGAAGTTTCAGCCCTGAAAAAGTGCACAGATGAGAAATGCAAACTGAAAGGTGATTTGAAAATGCTTTTTAGGACACAGGCAGATCCAACGTTGATGGCAAAAAGAAGACGAAGGGAGAACTGCCGTCTCCTTCAGAGGATGACGAGAAGAATATCACTGATGGAATGAGCAGAGGGAAGGAGGTTTAATGGCAGGAGGAAGGATTGCTCAGACTACACACAGTGCTGCAGAAGAACCTTGGATGAATATAAATAACCCCCTTCTTTATGCTCATAAAAGGTGCAGTGATCTGAACTGACTGAACTCATTGGTTCTAACAAGGGGTTGTGACTGCCAGCAGAACATTATACAGTGTAAGACAGCTGGATTTTCACAGGTCAGGCTCAAGGGACTGAAATACTACCTCAGTATATTTCTCACCATCTGAATATATATTTCTAAAATTCTGTTGTGTGATGTGGTACAAATTTAAGAAGGAAAACAAAAGATCAGTGATCAATCTGACTGGAGATACCTGGACAAAAATCTTCTAGATCAAACCAACAGTGAGAGGCAGCTGCTTCCCTTGCTCAGAATGAAATCCCTTGTAAAAAATATGAAAAAAATTCAATGTTTGCCTAGCCCCCTACACAAAGAAGGGTCCAAAATACAGATGATGTGAGCCTGGTATAGTTTGTTGGATGAAGAAGTGGCCTAACAAGTTGTTCACAAAGAACTTAGCTAAGAAAATACAACAAGATGATGCCCCACATGCCAAATGTGTGCAAAACCAAAAAACACCAGTGGGTTTCCTCAAGCTCAGAAGAGGTAAAAAAAGGGAGATCCAAAGGTGCTGACACTGAAGGCACCTCCTTCCTCCTCAGTGGATACAGGAGAGATAAAAGAATGTTTTAAAAGCTGATGGCACTTTCTTCCTTTGGCACCTCCTTGCTGTCCTTAGCCACAAGGCCACCTCTGAGTGCAGCTGCCCCATCATTTTTACCTGATTTGGGAGCTTTTGTCCAGGCAGGATTGATTCACTCTGACTGTAGCTCAGCCATAATCCATGTAAAAAAGAAACACAGTTAATCAAACAGAATGTTCCTCTGCTAACACATTAGCAAAACTGGCAGTTGCACTTTCCTGATTCAGGAATTTGGTCTTTAGAGAGATGATTGGTCAGTTTAAGAAAGTTTGGTGCAATTCACTGATTTTGGATCAGATTAGTGCAACAATACAGTAAAATAGAAAGAGTGGCTGCAATCAGCTTGGTGCTGAGTGATTGCTGTTGTTACAAGGCCCACAGACAACAGGGTATTAAAAGAGATTAAAGACTATTTTCAATCAAAAGAAATTAGTTTATCATTAGTATTATTAAAAAAAAATAGTAGAAGACTATGTTATGGATCCCCTTGGCATCAGGGAGGAAGACTAAACCACTGAAAGACGTGAGATTTTTCTGTAAATTCACACTGCAGACATTTCTAAACTGGCCTACAAACACCATCTCCACAGCTCTGAATTAAGCAAAAAAAGACAAATATGAGCAGAAAGAAATGAATATCGATACCAAACATGTATTTAGCTATCCTGGATCTGACTTTGGACACCTGACAGCAAGCTTCCTGCAAAGGAAAGGCAGTCAGGGATCCTCTCTATAATCAGTTTGTATGACTGGGACTCCCCATTTCCCATACTACTGTGGTATGTTAGTAATTATTGTTCAACAGAGAAAAGATCACAGAGTCACAATCAAAACATTCACGTTCTATTGTCAGGGCCCAAATTATCCAGGATTGTGTCTAGGCTGTCTGTAAGACAATAACTTAAATAATCAGTCCCATTAGGTTGTCTTTGGTGATGATTAAAGAACATTTTTTCCCTGTGTTATTTTATTTTCCTGAATATTTATTGTACCCTTTATGAATCCCTTCTCTCTGATGTCACAAAACATACATGACATATGCTAGAGCATTAATTTTCCTGGCAATTTTTTTCTAAACATGAATTCCCTAATGCACACAGAAATGAAATGCTACAGTTATCAGCAGAAATGTGTTTTCCTCCAGCTATTCCATATTCTAATAACAAATTGAACTGACAGAGGAGCTTTTAACCTTTCATACTGGGCAGATTAACATGATTTCAGCTGATGGATCAGAACAGGTTAGGATGACCTTGGATTTTCCTCCACTGAGTCTTGTGGCTTTTTGCTAGGTCACTTTCCTGAGGAAACAAGCTAATGGGATTATGCTATCTGTATATCCATCTGCTGGCTTTACTCCTAATTTTTAAACCTACTGATGAGTTTTGGGCAAATTTGTCTGACCCAACATTCCTTGACTTCCTACAAATTGTGTGAAAATGAGCAGCTGAATTAGAGTTATGAACTGATGATCCCAGTGAAGGAAGAGCTGCAATATTTGCTCTGCTGCAATGCCTGGCAGTGGAGGATCCAGGAGAGTCCTGTTGGGATTGATATGAGGAACTCTGACAATTCACACCTGATTAAGTCCTGAATAACCCAAAGACAAGGCTCTTTCCTAAGCAAACCAATTTCCCACAGTCCTGCTGCTCATCACTGACTACTTAATTAGTTTTCCCTTTACTTGGCCTTTCAAGGTGAGAGGTGATGCTCAGAGGGTTATTCTCAGTGTTGGCTGGTTTGAAATTAGATGTGCTGGCTCTCTCCTTGCAATCTGCTTTTCATATGGTATTCATGCAACTCTGAAGTTTTAATCCTGCCTGATCACAAGGAATGGATTAGTGTGGAGGGTTCAATGTGCACATGGCAAAGCTCATTTGGCTTTAGACATGAAATATGCCTAAACCTCTAAATTTTCGGGCAGGGTATATATGAAGGGTCAGTATTAGGAAACTGTGCTGCTATATATGTGGTAGAGAATTTATGTTTATAGTATTTGCTAGGGGAATTAATGTTTCAACATGTTTTAATACTATATTTTTGTGACATCAGGAGAAAGGTTTGGTTCAGAATTGGCAGAATAAATAAATTAAGCATAGCTACTGAATATTCTAATGGATAATTCTCAGGGCCAATTTGTACAGATCAGGGGGAATGCAAAGGACTGCAATTTCCTGAGTCACTCTGGTTCTGTCATTACCTTTGCCACCAGAGTCCTTGCTCTTTAAAAAATTGCTCAATATATTCTTGAGGCTTCACTGACACTTTCCTTTGAAATACTTCCAGAGCTTTTAGGATTCCTGGAATCCTTAAATGAAGCAAGTAGATTAAGCACTTGATCTTGGCTTTAAAAGAACAAGCAAGTATATCTCAGAAGCAGATCCACTGGACAGCCTTGATGTTCTAAAAGGAAATTTTTCACATGCTGAAAGCAGACATGAGCAAAATGAGTGACATGAAAACTTGATCTAAGTAATGTGAAAGCCATTTAGGAGATATTTGGACATGCAGAAAGATAAACACTAAACACTTCATCAATACACACTCATTTAAAAAAAAGTCTTCACTCTCTTAAATTCACAGATTAAAGCAAATATTCACAAGCCCTGCTGGGTCAGGCCATGGTCCTATTATTCTACTACAGCAGAAGTGAATGGAAAATAGAAAAAAATTATAGTAGTGAGAATTAAACAGTTGTTAGAAACACAGATTGCTGAAAATGGAAGCTAAAAATGTCAATGAAAATTTGATGGCTCAGAGAAATCACAGTCAGGACCTAAGGAAATTCAGGCAATGCTATGGGCTTGATGCTGTCTAAGGATTTTAAAATAGTCAGTGAGAATACAGAAGGGAAACATAGCTCCAATTAATGTTTTTCTACACCATTAGAAAGAACCATGATGAGATCCTCATAATTTGCATGGATTAAAAAAATACTTTGTATTTTATTCTCAGCTAAAAAGAATCTAAACCTGGAAATCCTCATGCTAGCATTTTTAAAGCAGTCATTTTTCAATCAGGGATATTAATGAGTCAGTTGAAGAACTTTCAGTGCATTTTATAGAAATTGTAGTAAGCCTGGGATGTCCTAGAAGGTTGAGAACAAAATGAATTCATAATAATATTGAGGATATATGTCTTTAAACTGAAATATAGTAGATTTAGTTAGAAATCAGGAAAAAACTCTTGGCTGTGAGGGTGGCAAAGCCCTGGCTCAGGTTGCCCAGAGGAGCTGTGGCTGCTCCATCCCTGGAAGTGTGCAAGGCCAGGTTGGACAGGGCTCTGAACAACCTGGGATGGTGGAAGGTGTCCCTGCCCATGGCAGGGGGTTGGAACAAGATGATCTTTAGGGTTCCTTCCAACCCAAAATATGCTATGATTCTATGATTTTCCTCTTCATTGTTTCTATTTGTCAGACATAGTTACCCTTGCATTCTGAATTCAGCAGAATTTGAACATGACTGTTTCCAAGATGATGCTAGAATAAAAGTTATGGTACCAGCCAAGATCTTTGTAGGATCAGTGTTTAATAATTCATCTCTGACCTAGTGGCAGAGGCAAGGACAAAGCTTCTGTATTCACAAAACCCAGAAAATGAAATTTGCTTTTTAAAAACAGGTGCAGAACTTTTCCTGAAGCTTTCCTTTCCAACAGAACCTGGTATAAGTTGAAAGGGACCTTAAAGATCATCTAGATCATCACCAGTCACTTATGAGGTTTAGTGATCTGTAATACTCAAGAGTTGTTGACACACGGAGCTGGTGGCAAAGAACACAGCAAAATCAGAAGTTTATTGTGATAAATACCTCAGGAACAACAACAAAGAACCTGAGACTGGAACTGGTAGCTCTTATTATTTTATTTTTATCTTAGCATGGACTGAAGAGATTTATTGGAGCTTAATTGACAAGCCAAATAGACAAGGCAGCATCTTTTTGGATGGTTCCTGGGTGCCCCAACAGAATTCTGTTTTCTCTGTTGGCTTGTTGTTCAAATTATTTGAGAGTTATTCTGTTCAAATAGTACTCTGTTGGCCTGACTTTTACTAATCCAAAATACTAAATTTAGTATTAATTTAATTAATTAATTAAAACCCCAACTTTTTAAAGAGTCTCTCAATGCCTCAAAGTTTTGATATTTTAATCTGCCAGTCCTGACTGAGCCCTTTAAATAACACTAAAATCTACTGATTCAAGGGGAATGAAGCACAGAGAGAAGGATTTGTTCCTGGAGCTCTTTGGGCAGCAGGGATGAATGAGAGTCAGTAAAATGCTGAGTGTTGGCTCCGTCCCCAAGGCTCCAGCCAGCGCAGCTGTGCTGCTGCAGGCACATCCAGGCAGGAACAGGGACTGACACTGCACACCTCCCCAGGGCTGGGAATGTCTCTTCCCAGGGCTGGGAATGCCTCTGCTCCCACCCCTTCTTCAGGGCAGCTGAGACAGCAAAATTAGTGCCAGGGCTTGGTTCTGGTATCTGGCACAGGTATGTTTATATGTTTAAATCCTAAGGGAAGCAAAAAAAGAAAGGGATTGTGCCTGAGAGATGCCTCTGGGCAAAAATGCTGCAGTGTATTCACTTGGTTAGGTTGGGACTACTAGAAGTGAAGGCTCTGTGAGAACAAAATGTCATAACACAACCAGGAGGCCTCTTACATTGCAAGAGACTCAGAATTGATAAAGTGGAGGACCAGATTTTAAGCCTTTACAATTGTCAGAATTTCCCAGGAATTCCAGCTGCTGCTGTGCCATGGGTTGTGTGTGTTGTCAAGACTGACTGAGGTGTAAGAAGTGAACTTTTTAAAGTCTCTAATGCCCTCAAAAGTGATCACATGGTTATGATTCACATCAAAATATTTGGTAAAGTAATGAGACACATTTAATCTTTAAATAGACTTGGCTCATCTGGAGCCTGGGACTCCCCTTGCTCAATATTGGGCTTGTTGAGGGAATCCCAGTGTGCTCCAGAAATGTTTCTTTATTTGTTCAAATGAAATCAAAACCATCATCAAAGTCAGATGGATGATAAAGCGATGCCACAGTGATGCTGTGATTCAAACTGGAGATAATATAAATAAAGAGACACCACAGCTTTTGGCTACTACTAATACCCCAGTATTCATGATCCAAATTCTGTTCCCTGTGTGTTCAAGAGTATCTGTGCTACTAAATGTTCCTTATAAAGGAACTAGAGCTTAATTTCTCACCAGGTCATAAATATTATTTAAGGAAGTAAATTCATGATAGCTGATGATATGTTTTAGAAGTATTTTTAAGTCTAGAGATGTCCTGCAGTGTGCTCAGGCTGTTCCTACTCAAACTCAGAATTTAGGCCAAAAGTGGATCAGAAATTACGATTTTGCCAGACATGCAGCCAAATTGTCTAATACTCCATGGCTGCCATTAAAACAAGAAAACTTCAATTGATGGATGCAAATACAAATATTCTCCTAATGCTAAACCATAAAAAGACTTTAAAATGGGAACACATTCTGAATGAAATGATAAAAAGGGTATGGTGACTCTTTTTCAGTTATTTGAAGAGTATTTATTCTCTAACTTCTGCCTGAAATCAAAGTGACCTGGGTGAGATGGGGAGTCAGGGAGAAGGGAACAGATGCTGCTGACATGCAGGAGCAGAATTATGCTCATTCATTTCATTATTCCATTCATTGAATGATTTCATCCAGTATGAAAGAGCAGCAAGGGGAGAGTGGAGCCAAGCAGATCCAGGCAACAGATCCTTAGGAAAAGGAAAAGAGAGAGAATTGCTGGTTTGTCACTGCAAACACAGAGTCACTGGAAAGGTGGCACCTTGGTAAAATGGGAAGAGAATTGTTACTCACCTCGTTCTCCTCTTCCTTTACACTGCCTCTAAAAATTTTGGGGTTTTTTCCCCCAGGCTGCATTCTGATGACATCAGACTTCACAAGAAAGAAAATATTTTCCACAACAACTGACATAATGCCATGAAGTCATGTATTTCATAAAATTCAAAGGACAGGCTGATAGTTTAGGTTGTGTCCTATTCTCAGAGACATTCTTTTGAAACTATTTTTCTTTGCAGTTTCATGTCCTTTCCACTATAGAAAACACAAGCAAGATTCAGTCCAAAAATTGTAATTCACTTTGCATAATAACTAATAGGCAGGGAAAAGACCAGTTCCAGTTATGATGAAAAAATGTAAGCAGCAAATGGAAACATTAATTTTTAACTTTTGTGTTTGGTTTAGGTCATGGGCCAACCTGAATAACAATGTAACAATTACATAATGCATTCGTTGTACTGGAAATTTGACAAAAATACCTCACTTGTACCTGACTAAATATTGGCCCTAAACACTGTAAATATTGTGGGCTTTTTTCATTTCAGTAGTCTGAGGTCTGACCTTTACTGTCAGCTCCATGTTCAGAACATCATCATCACATTACAAACCAGGAGACAGAATAAATCTTTCTGTGTTTTTCTTTTCTTCTTCCACAATTAAATTGAACATAGAAGACAGACACTGTTTTTTGTGCTATATAAAATAAAAGGCATTTGAAATCTGTGAACTTTCTGTGAATTAAAATTAAAAATCTGTGAATTTTTAATCTTAATTAAATTATAAATGTAATTCTGAGTGTAAGATGAGAGGAGTTCGATAGAAAATGAATTGCAGTCAAGGCAGGAAATCATCTTTCTGTAACACTGATCTTCTGGAAATCTGGTTTAATTTCTCATAATCAAAGTATACCAAATACCAATGTATGACACTAAAATCCAGCAATGTATTTTGACCAGGTCCAGCTCCTGGTCAAACACAAGCCTCTCACAATGCCAGAGGCTGCAGTCACAATTCCTCTATCCCAAGGAAGCCCACATTTCCTAAGTGGATGAAACAGGGTAAACATAGTGCTGTTTTTACATTAAGTTCAATCATTTCAGAGTTTTGAGGCAAAGGTATCTTTTCCCATGAGGATCCATCTGTTTAATTCCTTTCCAGCATTAGAATTCTTTGCCATACAGACTCACAGTGGCTGATAAGGAGTTTAACTTGGCTGTCTGGTACCCTGTGCAGAATAAACAGCTGTCAGACTCCAGCATGGAGACCTCAGCCTGTCAAAGTTTAGTTTAAATCCCGAGAGCATGGACAGCTCTCCTGCAGTTCTTCCCTTCCTGCACTGCCCAAAATTACTCCTTATTGTGGTGTGATCACCTTCCAAATTAGCTTTCATTTCCTCCCTTCTGAGAAACCAGAAACAGCCCCAGTTCCCTTAGAGAGAGAGATGCTTCTCCCTGTTAGCATTCCAAAGCTTGGAGGGTGTATCAGAGTGAACAGGCTAAAATTATTACTGAAGTCCTCTGTTCTTTTGCAAAAAACAGGGTAAAGCAGAATCTATCCCTCAGAGGGTGCACATGGCACAGTGCTTTAATCTGGTTACTTATAACTCTGTTTCTCATTCTTTGCTCAAAGGCTGTGGGTTTTAAGGATGAAGATTTTCTCTGTGACGTTTGCATACACCCAGAGCATGAGGAGTAGGTGTGAACCTGATTTTATTGTGGATTCATGGCTAAATAGCAGCTTGGCCCTTCTCTCATCCATCCTGTCAGCTAAACAAGCACAAACCTTGCAGAGAAGATTCAAGGGGGAATCTTCTTGCCTGTGATTGTCTTGGAAAAAATGCACTTCAGCTGAGCAGAGACCTGACACAGCCCAGAGCCAAAGATGAGTTTAGAATACAAATGTTAATTTAACCTTCACTTTATGCTAACGAGTGCCTGCAAATACTCAACATTGCCAGAAGAAGATGCATCACTTTCTTGGCATTTCCATGGCCTGAATACTGAATCAGCTCCTGGGTAGTTGGTATGATAAATGGGATTCATTGCACAAGCTGGAGAACTGTGGCCAAGGGAAACTTTTGCAATTATCAGTTTCCCTAAGTGAGGGAGAAAAGACACTTAATGGTTCTAATTCTAGCTTATTATCAGACTGATAATAACAGACAGGCTGCATCTTGGTCTGGCAAGTCAATATTCTAATATATATGTAATGTATATTAATAGAAATATATTTTTTATCTATATTTTTATCTAATATAGATAAATATAATATAATAATATAATAGTATATAATATATAATATAATTATAATATAAATATAATAATATATCTATATTATTATCTAATATAGATATATCTAATATATCTATATTATCTATATTTTATCTATATTATGATTCTGGGTTTACGGTTTTATTAATAAAACAAATCTGCTTTGACAAAAAAGAAAAAGTGATTGCCCTGTGAAATCTGACATTTATTGCTGGCTAATATTTAAAATATTTATATTTAAAATATTTATATTTTTATTTATTATACATTTATTATTTCTTATTATTATTTTTATTTATTTATTTATTATTATTTATTTATTATTATTTATTATTATTTATTTATTATACATTTATTATTTATTATACATTTATTGCTGGCTAATATTTAAAACTAATATTTAAAACCAATTAGAAGAAAATCTGAAATACAAGGAATTTCATAGAGAGTGGAACCTGTGAAGCCAGGTATCCTTTGGATTTGTGTCAGAAATACTTTATTACCTTTAATACTTCCTTACTTTTTTCCCAAATTTGGTTGGAATCTGATCAATCCTAAGCCACTGCAGTGACAGAGTCACACAGCTAATTGTGTCATGAAAAGATCAGACACACCTAGTTATTTCTCACTCTTCAAACTCCTGTCTGGGAATTATTCTCAGCAGCCAAAGCCCTTGGTGGAGCTTCCAAATATGCCAAAATGCCACTGGGAAAGAATTCAGCAATATTTCAGAGCTCCTTTCAAGGCTGCCTGTGCCACCTTATGGCCATCGACAGTATCTGCAAACTGTCCTTTCTGCAGCAGCAATCATTCCAGCAACACACCACATCTTTTAAAAGATCTTTCCAACTTTAATCACCATACTTGCATGACTTCACAGGATCCCTGCAGGTTTTGCCTTCTGCCTTAGCTTATTGTTTCAGAAACTCTGTTTTGGGGCACTCACATAGGCTTAGATTGCTATGGAGAAGAAAATATGTTGGGGTTTTTTTGTTGGTTTTTTTGTTTTTGGTTTTTTCTGTCAGATTCCTGTAAAGATTAAACCAAGGGCCAGGTATCTTTATTTGACTGAGATCATATCTGAAACAATGGGCTCTCCTTTAGCAAGTTAAGCAAATTAAGCAAATTTAAGAAGCAGGAAAATATTGAGAAAAGAAGGGAAAAGGAGACAATGAGATAATAGACATTCTGACCATTTAAAGTTTACATACAGCACAGAATTTTTACTAAGGACAACAGGCTGTGATTAACACAAATTCCATAATACTATTTTTCACTATCATCATCAGATGACTTGTAAGACCTTTTTTTTTTCTTGCCTCTTTATAGTCAGCAAGAGGAGTCTCCATGATCTGATACTACCAAAAAAAAAAATCCCCAAAACAAAACCCAGCCAACTTGATTGCCACTGTAGCCACAAGTCTTGCCTTTCCTCAAGCTCCCTTTGAGGAAGGCAGCAATAGCATGAAAAAAAAGAGAGTAGCACAATAAGTGTTGAGAACAGATCTCAAACCCCATACCATGACTGCAAAACTGTTGATAGCTTAGTTTCTCCTTGAAATTCTTTGTCATAAGGATGTTATTTCTGCTGATTTTCATCACTGCAGTTTGAGCATCTGCATCTTAGTGTGAGGATTTGGTTAATCACTGCTGAACTTCTCTGACAAAATAAAGATCAGACTATGAGTTTTAAACCTAACAGTGTTGGGCTGATAATTGCTTCTCAGGGAAGATGCATAAATTGTCACCATCTGGGATGGGAACTAACAGCAGAGTCATAGAATCCTGGAGTGATTTGGTTTGGAAGGGACATTAAAGATCATCTTGTTCCAAGCCTGCAGCCATGGCAGGGACACCTTCCACCATCCCAGGTTGCTCCAAGCCCTGTCCAACCTGGCCTGGAACACTGCCAGGGATGGAGCAGCCACAGCTTCTGTGGGGAACCTGTGCCAGAGCCTCCCCACCCCAAATCCTCAGCCAAACAAAAGGAAAACCCTTAAAAAATCCTGCAGCATAATTATGCCATTAGCTGCAATACTGCATCTCAGAGTGGGAATGCTGTGAATCCCAGGGAATTCATTTTGATCTTGGCAGCTGAAGTGTTCTGAGCTCAGAACCTGCTGTTCCTCAGGGAGATACGATTTTGCTTTCAAGATTGAAAAGGTCTTTTTGCTCCCCTCCAGCTCTCAGCTTACATATAAAATAAACTTTCACTTGCTTATGGTAAATGCACTAAAAAAAAGATGAAAAGCACTGTACTAAAACTGGGACAATACAATCACAAATATCAAGTATGCAAAGAAAGGGATGGATTCACCAGTTCTGTCTCAGAGGTACAAGTGGGACACTGGGTGTCCCCAGAGCATTGGTGACACAGCTCTGTGAGCTCAGGGCAGTGCTCATGACAAAGGTCTTGGCTCCATCACAGTCTCAAAGTGATTCTTGCAAGGCAGTGAAATTAATGAGAGCAATCATGAACATTGCAAAGTTGAGACTTACCCAGAAAATCTCAGGACTTACCTGCATGGATGCAAATCCACCCTGTGACTGTCCTGCCATGCACAGGTTGTCCTGTGGTACAGAGAAATACAATGTCTGGGTGGGATTTGGTTTATTTCTGAAGTCCAAGAGCTATAGAAACACCAACCACAGGGACTCTAGGGAGGGTCCAGCCACCTCTGTCTGAGTAAAGCTTCTTAATAATCTTAAATTATGTGCTGCTTTGCAAAGTGTTTCTGTTCTTATCTTCATGAAGTTAAGCAGGCCAAAGCTACATTAAATACCTATTAGAACTCAGGCACTTACTCTGCTAAGCCGAAAACTTCTTTTTACAGAAATACTCAAAACTTCTCCTTAAATTTCAGCCTCAGAATTTTGTTGGACACTCTAAATATGCATTTTGTTTTCTTTCCAATGATACTATTTGCTCTGAAGTCCCAGGCAGAGAACTGTGTTTGAATTATGCAACATGAATTCAACCCATGTGCAGAAATGCAAGTTAATAGTATTGTTTATTGTTTTACACTGATTTTTTTCAGCTCTTGCTGCATGATTTTCTTCTTTTTCCTTTTCAAAAGAAAGAATCACAAGCAGTACTTCAAGCCTGTTTCATTTAATTATAACTTTGCTCTCTCAAGTGAAGCCAGATAAATTTACTCTATTTTATTCAAGGGCTGCATTCCAAGTTAAGCACCAAATATTAATTTCTAACCACATATGAATCATTGCATTCCTTTTCTCTTTTTGCACTGTCATATTTTCAATCTGTTTAAATCCTTCTAAACCAATCTTGGCTTGCAAATACCTACAATAGTTTCTACAGTCAAACTTCAGAAAAAACTCCCATATTCCATCTGGTACTCTAAGATTCCTTACAGGTTAGGTGGTAATCAGTCACCTTTAAAAGAGAATTATCCTAGAAATGCAGCAGGATCCCCAGTTTTCCAATCAATGGAAAGTTTTCTTAAAAAAGAATGAGCTATAAAAGCCAAGATCGTTACTGTGACTATTAAAAATATTCTTTCTCAAAAACGACTACGTGCTAAGATTACTCATCCAAACCCCTTTGGTTTGGCTTTCATCCCTACAAGGCTGATTTATTAATTTCTCCTTGCCAGAACAAAAAGATCCTTGGCTCCAGAGGGTGGCATTAAAAGCAGGCAGAATTCTATTTATAAACAACCTCAAATGCAAGCTGTAAGTACAGGAGAACCTGCAGCTCCAACAAACATCCCTGAACAGGGAAGGAAGGCACACCTGAGGTGGACAAGCTTGGAGAATTCAAGCAGAAAACAGTCCTTGAAATACTGCCAGTCTAAATTTGAATCTCCCCTCAGCCGAGCGTCAAGGTTGTTCATACAAAGGTTATGTAAGTGACTTCCAATGCTTCTCTGCAAGAAAAGATGTGTAGGAACTTGGAAAAATCAAATTGCTGTTGGTATGAAGCAGTTGGATAGCTTGCTTGTTGTTTTATATTTCTTTTTTAAAATCAAGGCCTTCATATAGAGAAAGAAAAGTGCCTCATGTATAGAAAGAAATAAATCAGTTGTTGTGGGCTCAGAGCTTCAGCTTGCACCGAGAGGAGAGGAGAGGAGAGGAGAGGAGAGGAGAGGAGAGGAGAGGAGAGGAGAGGAGAGGAGAGGAGAGGAGAGGAGAGGAGAGGAGAGGAGAGGAGAGGAGAGGAGAGGAGAGGAGAGGAGAGGAGAGGAGAGGAGAGGAGAGGAGAGGAGAGGAGAGGAGAGGAGAGGAGAGGAGAGGAGAGGAGAGGGAGGGGGGGGGGGGGGGGGGGGGGGGGGGGGGGGGGGGGGGGGGGGGGGGGGGGGGGGGGGGGGGGGGGGGGGGTGTTTCCTTTCTTGTCAGCTGTCTCTAAATGGAGTCTGTGGACCACAAATGCTTCAAAATACTCCAGATCCTTGTAAATTAGCCTTGGTAAAAGTCATTAACCTGGAATCACAAGAAACAGCTTCTAGTTTGAAGTATCTGTGAAAGTTTACCATGGATTATTTAATAAATCTTCAAGGTGAGCGTTTCCAACTGTTTCGAATTATGTTAACAAGAATTGTACTACCAAAATAAAGCTTTTCCTCATTTCCACTTTGAAATGTTTTAAAATTCCGCCTGTAACAACTGAAAAAAAGGGACAAATTGATTTAATTTTGATTTTTTTTTTTTTTTTTTTTTTTGTGACAACAAATTCAGAGAAATGAGTGATTACACAAAGGCTTGCTTGTTGTCTGGATTTTGTTTGTTTGTTTGCTTTTAATTTTTTATAAGTCTGAAAGTGACAGATGATGCCACTGTAACTGTGGTTATAGTGATCCTAAAATGTGGACATACTGATCCCATACTGATCCACAACACTGAGTTTCATCCTGATGCATGAGCTTCTGAGCCATTCTGGTATCCAGCCCTGGATCTGTGGCATCACTGACACCCTGCAAATGCCCCATCAATGAAGGATTCTCTGTCAGTAGATTTCATGCTGGCCACTGATTTCAGATGGATTTGACTTGCAAAGTCCTAAGCCAGGATTGAGAAGGACAAGAAGAAGAAGTCACTGAGATCACATTGGAATTACAGGCAACTCTCTCCCTTCAAAAACATTTTAAAAATCTCCACAAACACTTTGCTGGATCTCTATTGTTTAAAGGCCCACTTTTCACTAAGCATGCTATTTCAGTTTTCTGTTCCAGAATGTTAGTCTTTCCTCTAGTGCTTTTTTTTTTTTTAAGACTGCCTTTTCAACAATGCATCTTCTTTGTCTTCATTACTATGAACTGAATTTTCAGTTTACAGATTATTACTCCTTAGAGAGTTATTATTTGATGTTTTATCCAACATTTGCAGCTTGGCCAATTCATGTTCCAGTCGATAAAAAATTCATTAGGATGCAGAAGCAAGAATTTACATTAAAACACAGCAGAAAAATGATCTTGTTTATGTTTCCCCAAAAGACAAGCCCTCTATACATGCACAAGAAAGTATAAAAATGCCATAAAAGCACTTTTAGGGATCCTCTTCATGTAATCAGCAAGATTTTCCAGTTATATTTTATAAATACAGTGTGCAAACATGTTTTGATGCAGTTCCTTTTAAGAACCCTTTGGTCAAAACTCCTACCTGAGGCTTGAGGCACTGGAATCAAATAAGTAAGAACCTGGCAGAACTGAAACTGGAAATGGATCCCCTGCAACACATGAAATATTCTAGAAACTTGTCTGTTGACTATGCTGAAGAATAATGAACAATGACACCCTAAATGCAATAATTATTATTTTGTATTTGCACTCAAAATGAGGGGATAGCATTTGGAAGATTTTTTTTTATTACAGATGAAGATAAACCAAGAAAAAAATATTTCCATTTCCTTTTCCATTTCCATTTACAACTGAACAGTCTTGATTTACATTTAAATTAAGTGCCCTTTATACTAAAGGAAGTGAAAATTAAAAACAAGTATATGCACAAATCCCACTGATACATATTTTCTGTCCTCTTTGACATGACTTCATCAATGGAGAGGAGTCTGGGAGAGCACAAAGATGAGACCTAGGCAGTTTTGATGCAGATTTTGGGATGTTCAGGGCTGTGCATGTTGGGTATGACTCTGAACCATGCAATTTGGCAGGAAATTTTTATTAGAATGAGACAAAAATGAAACCCTTTACATAAATCCTTAGTAGTAATGAGAATGATCATGCTAAAAATGCCAGTCTGGTTTCACCTTCCCATTTTCCCCAAGTTCCCAGTAAGGTTGACCTCTTGCAAATTCTGCAGAGGATGTAAGCCCTGTGAATGTTCTAAACAATACAGTTTTAATCTAATATAACACTGCAAATGCTGGAGAGCCTGTAGGCTAACAGGCAGATCATTCACATGTAAAAACAAATTTGACTGGAGTCTAAACAATGTTGGCCTCTGCTGTGAACTGGAGCTTCCTTTTGACATGGAAAGAGAGAATGCATTTTGCCAAGAGGGGATTAGCTTGGAAAGCCTCTGTAAACGATCCTGGGATGGAAATAAACAGTTTCACAGCTGGGCACGAGGAACCTGAGAGATCATGCCTGGTGTCAGGAGTGCTCATGAGCTTTGGCTGCAGCCCATGCCTTGGCCTGGGGGAAACCATGAGAGCCAAATCTCTGATGTCAATCATGTCTCTCCACCATGACGCTGCAGTTCTTCCCACTGAGGGGATACTGGTGTTTGCAGTGTCCTTGCTGATAAAATGTCCTTTCTGGAAATGCTCTGATGCCTTTACACTTGTGCTCTGTCACCTGTGATTTCTCAGTCTCCCCTTTCCTTACCTATTGTCATGCTTAAATTTCTCCCTCCTATTTTTATTTTTTTTTCTTTTTTAAACAGGTTTGAAGGTTCACAGCGGTTATTACAATTTTTCTTTTTTTCCCTTTTCCTGTGCATTAGACACAATTATACACCCTATTATTAAAATACAATGCATTAGACCAGCTGGAAGAAAAGAAATCATAAAAGAAGAAGGACACAAAACTCACCTCTAAATTCTTCATCAGGTTATTTTTCAACCAAAGTAGCTGAAACCTTTTTAGGACTTCCAGATTTTCAATCCTGGAAATTTCATTGCAATAAAGATAAAACTCTCACAAATTAACACATTTTTGAAGCTCATCTATTTTCTCTTTTCTCAGAAGGGTTATTTTGCAGCACTGAACAACAAAATGTAACATTTTTGTCAAGGTGTTAATAAGTTACACAGAAAATTGTTAGGTAGTTCCAAATAATTTGAGATCCCATCCTCTGTGCAGAATTCTGAGAAAGCTTTGCAATCAGACAACAAAGAAAAAGTAGCAGCAGCTACAACAATCCAAGATAACTATATGTTTTAAAATAAAGTATTATTTTCCTTTAAATGTCTTGTTTCTAACCAGTTTCCTGCAGAAGGTTTCAATGCAATTAATTTTTAAAAGAATTGTTTCCAACGAGAGAGAGAAAAAAATCCAAAAAGAGGTTCTAAATTACAAAACTCTATAATAGGTAATATTTAATCCATATATAAATGGAATTTTTTAATATTTAAGTGAAGAAGTGCCAGATCCTGACTCCTTTGAACAGTGCCTTCCTCCTTGAACAGAAGAAAGGAGTGTCTGTGAAAGAACATGATTTTTGTTGTAAGGTGCTGGAAATTGTATGAAATTGGCTGGAAAGGAAACTCATTTTTAGCTTCCCATCAAGCAGCATTCAGGAATCCACAGCTCCTTGAGCAACAGGAGGGTCTGAAACCTTTTGAATACTTTATCCAATGAAAATGAGAATAGTTCTATTTGAGGAGTATTTCATGCATACAAATTTGGGATAATCTGAGAAAACCAATTCTCTTTTTAGTCCCTCTTGATCAACGTCCTCATAAGACGATCCATTATGTCTGTACTGGAAATGCAAATATTATTCTATTTACGTCCATGCTGTTAAAAATGCATAATGCAGTAGAACGTCTTAGTGCCATTACAGCCAATCAAAGGGAGCTGATTAACATCAGATGTGTCTTTTAAAACTTCCTCTGCAGTAAAATGTGCAGCGTTTGCAATTTTGGCCATGTTTAGTTCAATATATAGCAATTAAGCAGCTCTTTTTCTGCTCCCAAAGCACATTTGCAAAGTATTACAGGAGTACTTTGTACCACTCCTGAAAATGCACCTTCAATTTAAAATAAAATTGAATTCCATTATTTTGAAGCATTTTTAAAAAAATAATAATTTTCTTTTTTTTTCCAAAATAATTTTCAGTTATTGCTTTCCAGAATCCATATTTCTAGTGCAATTACAATGGGGATTACAAAAAAAAATATTGAAATTACTTGGAATACTCCATTGCCTTTTTAATAAACTTTTTTTTCTTTTTAGATTCCAAAGGTTCAGAAAAGAGGATATTACAAGCCTTTCTGACCACCTTCAAAAAGAAGGGTGAGAAATTTGACCCATTTATCCTTGGGGAATTGAGCTCATCCTTGGACTCAGTAAGTTGTATTTACACAAAGCAGAAAGATGCAGTAAAAACAAACCAGAAAGAGCTCATAATCCACCAAAAGCCTCAATAAAAGCCCCTCTGCATGTGTGAAAAAACCTATCAGAATAAAACTGAGAGTATAAAAACCTCTGCCAGAAGGTTTTGAAGAAATCTCACAGCTGCTACAATTAATCTTTAGAATTAACACTGACTAGTAATGAGTAGGAGTTTTGCAGCAAGCTTTTCTTCCTTTTGCTGGCACTTGTGAGATGTATTAACAGCACTATATGTAAACTACAACCTGAATAAACCTTCCACTATCCCAGGTTGTTCCAACCCCATCCAGCCTGGCCTTGAACACTTCCAGGGATGGAGATCCACAGCTTCTCTGGGCAATCTGTGCCAGAGCCTAACCACCCTCACAGGAAAGTATTTCTACTTTAAATCAGATCTAACCCTGTCCTCTGTCAGTTTGAAGCCTTTCCCTCTTGTCCTGCCACTCCAAGCCCTTGTCAAAAGTCCCTCTTCAGGTCTCTTGTAGCCCCTCGAGACTCTGGAATGTTCTCTAAGCTTTCCCTGGAGTTGGGTGTGATGGTGGCTGGGAGATTATAAATGTCCAGAAAATTGGATAGTAATATATATAAGATATTCTGACCACCTCCATAAGGAAGGATGACGAATTGCATTCACTTTGGACTCAGTTAATAACAGAGTAAATAATGCAGAGATGAGAGGACTCAAAGCCTGTCTCATATTTCTAGACAGGTCTTTTCTGTATCTTCATCATCCTGAACTGAATTTTCAGTTTCCAGATTCTTCCTCCTCATGTTTTACCCAACATTTGCAGATTGGCCAATTGATGTTGCTCTCACTGGAGCCTTCTCTCTTCTTTCTGTCTCCTCTCCTCTCCTCTCCTCTCCTCTCCTCTCCTCTCCTCTCCTCTCCTCTCCTCTCCCTCTCCTCTCCTCTCCTCTCCTCTCCTCTCCTCTCCTCTCCTCTCCTCTCCTCTCCTCTCCTCTCCTCTCCTCTCCTCTCCTCTCCTCTCCTCTCCTCTCCTCTCCTCTCCTCTCCTCTCCTCTCCTCTCCTCTCCTCTCCTCTCCTCTCCTCTCCTCTCCTCTCCTCTCCTCTCCTCTCCTCTCCTCTCCAAGTTCTCCAGTTTTCTCAGCTGTCTCCACTTCAGCAGTGCTCCAGCCCTAATGGGACAGTGAAAACTGAATTTTTTTGTGCTCCTCAGCCCTGCTTGGCAGGCAGTCTGACAGCAACACACTGGAGACTTTCCCCATCCCTTTGCTGGGGTGCAAATTTGAGCTGCAATGACATTTCCTCTGGCTCTGTTGGTGTGTAGGGTGATGGAGTGGGGCTGATAAACTGGATTATGAAGTGTCAAAGAGGGTTAGGGAGTTTTTCTCTGGCTTGTGCCATGGGATGGTGTCCTGTCTTTGGGGCAGTTTATCTTTGAGGGGAAATGGAGATTAACTGTGCCAAACTGCAGGAGTTTACTGAAGCTGAAATAGGTGAAAAATGTGAGCCTCAGCCAAAATAGGCTGTCGTCAAAGCAGAAAAAAAGTGCTCGCTGAGCCATTGCCACTGGATTAATTTTATCAGTTTAAAATCAATTATAATTAAATCACTACGTTTTGTTGGTTTTTTTCCCTCATTTTTTTTCAGTGAGTGAACATTTCCCAGAGGTAGGATTGCTCAGCAGAAAATCAGATCCTCACTGAGACAAATGTCATCAGAGATGTCGGATTTGTGAGCGTGGAGGTTAATTTTATTGAAAACTGGAAAGATCTTTGTTGAAGTCTTTGCATTAATGGTTTTTAACATTTTTAGTGCAGAGGGAGAAAATTGCTCAAGCAGCTTCTGCTGTTCTGCCAAGGCAAATCCCTCTGTCTGCAGCTCTTTACTTGCAGTGCTTCTTCACGACACGAGATGTCCCTCCAAGCTCACAGAAAGCAGAAACTTCAGCTCATTTCTACCTTGCAAAAGTTGTTTTGGCTTGGTCTTAGACTTCCCCATCTGTAGGTGCATTTCATTTACCCAAAGACAAAGATTTACATTTATATTATTTATATTTATATTTATATTTATATTTATGTTTATATTTATATTTATATTTATATTTATGTTTATGTTTTTTCATATTCATATTCATATTTATTTACATTTACATTTACATTTACATTTACTTTTATTTGCTGCCTCTTTTAGCAGAAGTGTGTAAGAAGTTAAGTCTATGAGTCTAAATATGTTCTCCTGAATTAACATATCATAACAAGTACATACTGGAAAAATTTGAAATTTAAAAAAAAAATAATAATTGTTAATCATCTGAAGATTGTGCACTTTTTCTAATTCAAGGAAAAAGTCCCAAAACAATTGTCTACTTTGAGCCTTCTTTAGAGACATTTTTATGTAATTTTGCTTAAGTATTCTGTTCCCTTTACACCACATCCTGCAAGAAAGAGGGTCTTGTCTACCAAATTATTTTCTTTCCTTTCTCCTTGACAGCAAATTATTCCTTTTTTTTCTTTCCTTTTTGATTGACAAAGAACCTTAGGAACAACCTTCTCAGTAAATTAGTTTATGCAACAAGGCCAACTGCTACCATTTTGTGATCTGTTGGATATTTTTAAACAGCAATTGAATGAACAAGCGTTAAAACTGGATGTGGCATCCAAATTCAGAGGTTCATTGGTACTATCAGCAGCAAATTGGAACTGCTTTTGTTCCTGGGTGTCTGAGGGGATGACTCAGTATTGGCAGCGAGGAGAGCCAAATGATCTAATTTGGGTAAAGGGATTTCTGCTTGATTGGAAAGGACTTCTGTCTTACCAGAAGGGAATTATTGCACAAATCACCACTTTGGCCCTTTCTAGGTAACTGAATCATCTCGGAGTGACCTGCCCTGGCAGCCTCCAACCTGTGTGTGTAATATTCCTGATCTCTTTAGCTGCAGCAAACATGCAGGGCAGCACTGCAGTATTAATTATTAACTCAGCTCATTAAAAGCTTGCTAATGTTACTGCTAGATAATCTTGTGGTGGTTTATTAAGCCATTAAAATGTATATTTCCATGTATAATATTTTAAAAACGTCTGGCAGCAGTTGCTAGGTTTCTCTTTCAATGTAAAGGATTTTCCAACCTATCTCAGACTGAATTAATCACTTTGAGTGTTATCTTTCACCTTCTGCTGTGGCACATTCTGTTCTAATTCTGCTAATGCCTTTTAGTATAATTTGAAATCATCTCATAGCAGTGAAAGCAACTCTTTAAGTGCTGATGGTGCTTTGCTGCAGTATATTTACTTTTGGAATTGTCCTTGTGCTTTTGCTGACTGCCATGGAAACTTTTGAAACTGATGTTCTCCAGGTTCTCACAGATCACTGTGTGTCACAGATGTGTTTCTGCTTTCTACTGATATTTGATGTGTTTCTGCTTTCTACTGATATTTGATGGTGTCACTGGCATTGCTAAACTATCATTGCATTTGTTTGTAGAAGGGTCCCCATCCTTATAAAAAATGCTGTTTGTGCAGCTTTTTGTCTGCTTCTGCATTGTATCACTGGGGTATTTCTGACTGTGTCATTTATTAATCCAAGTGCCTCTGGAATCATCTCTGCAAACCAGTGTGTGTTTAGATGAGATGTCAAGATGAAATGGCAAGAAGCAGTCATGATAGAGCTCATGTAAATGTTTAAGAGAGATTACATTTCTGAATCTGGGCTCTCTGTGCTTTAGCCTTAATAGAACTGTTATCATTTAGCTTTTACTATCAGGTAAGATATATGAGACAATTTTGGGGTTGGGTGGTTTTTACCTAATAATTTTAGCAGCAGAAATATTTTGATGTGAAATGCAGCTATGCCTTGAGAGTGTTTAAAATAATAGATTTGCAGACACTGCCTGGGTAATGTCATCCCTCCAGCTGTGATTGGAAGCAGTTAGGTGAGCAGGATAAATATGGGCAGTAGTTGGAAAAATTATTACTTGCATTGATGTCACCAGCTAATAAGGCAAAGTCCTTATTCCCACTGAGGTAGAGGAAAATATTACTGAAAGAAGAGTTTGAGGAAGGCTTTGAGGATTTGAGACAGGAGTGGTGATGCATTGATTTCACAAGAATCCCATGAGCCAAGGGCATGGATGTGCTCAGGGGAGGAGAGCACTTGCTGGGTTTTGGCACTGCCAAAAATAGATATTATTTCGGGAGCACTGTGGCAGCACCCCAACCTGGTTACAGCCTAACCTTCAGGATTCAATGGGATCAAAGTGATTTGTGTCAACTCTGTCACTTGCCTTGTGGAATGGAGCTGCTTCCCATCTATCTGTCAAAAGCACATCAGGAGGCTGAGCTGCCTCAGATTTCTTCAGGCATAGCTGTTAGAAGTCTAGAAGGAGATTAAAAAAACCACCATAAGCAAACCAATAAAGCCTCACTAGTGCTTCTAAAACAACAGGTAAGGCATCACTTATAGAATGTTTTATTATTGCAGTAACTTCTTCAGCCAGCTCTGGACTGGGTGTTGTGCTCACAGGCAGAAACGAGCTCAGCATTGATCTATAAATTAGCAGTTGCCTAGTGACTCATGTCTTGGCAGAGTTGCTTTATGCAAACAGAAAATATCACTATGCAGTAATGGATGCATGCCAATTTCTTGTTAGGGTCACTGTTCCAGAGCTCACAGCAATTTTTGGCATAAATTTTGACAGGGAGAGTAGCTTGAAAATGGAAAATGTCAATTCAAGCAGGGAATTGTTCAGAAATCATCAGCTAGGTACCTACAGAGGAATGTTGTTGTAGACATGCTGCAAGGGGAAAAAAAGCACAAACAAATTATGAATGCAAATATATTAAAATAAGCACTGTAAAATAAAATAGAATTTGCAGGGCATGTATTAATTTTATTAGAAATGGCTTGAAAGCAGATCTCAAAATGGGAAAAAATAATTTCAGTGATTATTGATCAATTTAATCAAGCTATCTAATCATCTTATTGACCATCCAAATGGGAGCATGGGTCCCTGCCAATTAAATCTGCAAATAGCACAGACTTGTTGAGCAGTAATGAAGTTATGCCCACAAAATTATTTGAGTTACCTAATTAAAAGCTGATGGTCCAGCAATGTGCACTTCAACACAGCTAAAAGCTCTGACACACCAGGGGTAAATAGGCTACAGCCACACAATGGGTATTCTCTTTTTGGAATGCTTTGGCTCAGAAAAGGGATGAAGGGTGATCCACAGCAAACTGCTTCAGCCTCAGCTGCTCCTGTAATGCTCTGCTTCAATTTACCAACGTGATCTGTGGGTTTGTGAAGGAGATGGAGACAGAGAAAAGGCCAGAGAAGGGATCTTTCTTTGGTGTGCAGCACTTGTAAAAACAGCTCCTGTGATGGTGTGCTCATTTAATGTGCCTGAGATCCAGAAAAGAGGATCACAAATTAGCTGTAAACTAGAAACCAAACCTGCTAACAGACCCTCACTGATGGAGGCTGAGACTGAGCTGAAGAGGAGCATAAAAAAAGCTACAGAAAATTACAGCTGGTAGCAGAGGGCTTTTGAGTATGGCAGGGAAAGCTGCAGCAATGTCCAGCCACTGCAGTTTTAAGTTGGCCAATGTACTGTAAAATGCACGTGAAATATTGTCAGCAGCAGTGGGGTTGTGCTGTGTCAGTGCTGAATCCTTCTGTGCCATTAACATCAGCTAAGTGGGATCAGCTTAGAAAACAGCACCTGTGAAACTTTATCCTGATATTTTCATGGACAGTCTTGAAAAAGGAGTTGCAATGTATTGCTTGTCATTAATTTCAACTTTATCCTTCCTTGTAAACTATCAACAATATCCACTAAACCTTTAAAGATTACAATCTGTATTTTTCAAAACTTATGAATGGCAAAGTAAATAATTTCTCTGAGAGGGAGTGATCAAAAGTCTCCAAGCTGTCTAAAGAGTATCTGCATATATAGGAATCTGAATGTGCTTCTCATCTTATTGGTGAAGGATATTTCCAATTTTTATAAAAGAACAAACTGTGCTTGAACCAGCACAGAAAAACATTACTGTCTTCTGTCTCCACCCTTTTTGTCTTTCTTTTCATCCAAGGCCTGAACAAGCTTCATTGGAACAAAAGCAAATCTTCCATGGGATGTGGTGTCATCAAAGGCTTGTGAATCATGGAATCATGGAATGGTTTGGATTGGAAGTCACCTTAAAACATCTTTTGCCAATCCCCCTGCCATGGGCAGGGACACCTTCCACTGTGCCAGGTTGCTCCAAGCCTTATCCAGCCTGGCCTGGAACACTTCTGGGGATGGGGCAGCCCCAATGAAGTCACAAGAGCTTTAATTTTGGCTGTCTGTGTGCACTTTTATAGCTCTACTCAATCCCATGGAACGATGTGACTTTTGTCCCTGCTGAGGGCCAGAATTGGTTTATTGTCTTATTTCCCCCTGGTTTTGGCTTTACCTACACACAAGGCATGAAACCCAATTGTCAGAGTAGGTGTGGAAGAATCATTTCAGTCTAATGAGCCATCCTTATGAATAATCCTTTCCCAGAGCCTGGATTCTCTGGGATCAAGAGCCCCTGCTACAGGGTGGCAGCAAGGAGCAAAACCAAAAGTACTCAAGAGAGTTCTTGAGCAAATGCTGCAGTCACACTGCAATGGCAGCTAGCAGAGGTCTCTAGGAAATGTGAACCTCAAAAAAGCAGCACTGAATGTTTTGTCTACCATTTATGGCAAAAGAATGGCGCTTGAGAACAGCAAAGAAACCCAGTGAGGAATTCTCACCTGCTTTTCTTTTTTTTTCTTTTCTTTTCTTTTCTTTTCTTTTCTTTTCTTTTCTTTTCTTTTCTTTTCTTTTCTTTTCTTCTCTTCTCTTCTCTTCTCTTCTCTTCTCTTCTCTTCTCTTCTCTTTTCTTCTCTTTTCTTCTCTTTTCTTTTCTCTTTTCTTTTCTCTTTTCTTTTCTTTTCTTTTCTTCTCTTCTCTTCTCTTCTCTTCTCTTCTCTTCTCTTCTCTTCTCTTCTCTTCTCTTCTCTTCTCTTCTCTTTTCTCTTTTCTACTCTTTTCTTCTCTTTTCTTCTCTTTTCTTCTCTTCTTTTCTTTTCTTTTCTTTTCTTTTCTTTTCTTTTCTTTTCTTTTCTTTTCTTTTCTTTTCTTTTCTCTTCTCTTCTCTTCTCTTCTCTTCTCTTCTCTTCTCTTCTCTTCTCTTCTCTTCTCCTTCTCCTTCTCCTTCTCCTTCTCCTTCTCCTTCTTCTCCTTCTCCTTCTCCTTCTCTTTCTCTTTTCTTTTTCTTTTTCTTTTTCTTTTTCTTTTTCTTTTTCTTTTTCTTTTTCTTTTCCTTCCTTTCCCTTTCCCCTTCCCTTTCCCCTTTCCTTTCCTTTCCTTTCCTTTCCTTTCCTTTCCTTTCCTTTCCTTTCCTTTCCTTTCCTTTCCTTTCCTTTCCTTTCCTTTCCTTTCCTTTCCTTTCCTTTCCTTTCCTTTCCTTTCCTTTCCTTTCCTTTCCTTTCCTTTCCTTTCCTTTCCTTTCCTTTCCTTTCCTTTCCTTTCCTTTCCTTTCCTTTCCTTTCCTTTCCTTTCCTTTCCTTTCCTTTCCTTTCCTTTCCTTTCCTTTCCTTTCCTTTCCTTTCCTTTCCTTTCCTTTCCTTTCCTTTCCTTTCCTTTCCTTTCCTTTCCTTTCCTTTCCTTTCCTTCCTCCATGGTGAGCAGCACATCTCTGCGTCTCTGAGGCACAAAGGAAATTGAAAAACTGCAGGACTGGAACAAGTGCCCTCAGCTTTACAGGATGAAATAATACCTTTATTGGTCTGTCTGTGTGGAAGAAAACTGTCCAAGCTCTATCATCTCAGTCTGACAGATGCGATGAGAAAAGCACCTGAGATCTGATATCTGCAAATCTCCCTTGAGCTATTTGTATCTTTTAATGAAGAGAACTGCTAATGTGATTTGCAGAAGAAGAATACTTCAAGTCATTGTTTTGAGTGTGTAATGGACTCCTACAGAATCATCTTGAGGAAATCTTTAAAAGAATATTTTTATTTTTCTTGCATTTCTTTTTTTAATTAATCTTTTTGCCCTGCATCACATCAACAAGACTAGCAAGCACCTTGGGAAGGTTCCTCTTTTCTCCAGAGCAGAGGGGACTTTTCCCAAACCTTCCCTCTGTCCTGTTTCTGTAACATGTTTTTAAAAGCCTCTGGTAGTGGAAATTTCAAAACCAAAGACGAATAGTGAATTTTAATCCCAATGAGCAGAAGAAGTTAGTGACTACAAGAGAAAATAGCATTATTCTCAATGCCCCTTTGATATGATATTAACTTGTAGATTTTCTGCAGTAGAGGAAGAACCTGGAAGTTTCAAAGTCTCATCTGACTGTGTCAGGAGCTTCCATCAACTCTCTGAATTAATTGTGCAAGTTTGTTTTCCTTTATGTTGCCCAAGGAATACATTCCTTTTTCAAAGTCATGAGTGGAAGATTGATAGCAGGAACAGGAATGAGAGTGTTTTTTGACTTATAATGGTGATAAAGGAGAAAACCCCCATTTTAGAGTTTTGAACAGCTTCATATATCAAAACCCTTCAAAATATAAATATTGAAAACCTCCAAAACATGAGGCCATTTTTAAAATAATCTAACAGGAAATCATATTTAGCTGTCACTAGGTTTCCACTGTAAAATAGTTATAACTCAGTCTAAAGAATTGAAAATTTCTAGAAATATAGAATTAGTAATCTAAGTTAATATTGTGAATGAATAAATTAATGAAACATCCTGAAGGCTGCTAAACAATGATATACTTTGGGCAAAGGAAGACTGAGAGATGATGAACTTGTATTACTATAAAACAACTCTATTTTTAAAGAAGAAATTAAAGCTCTCTCTTTGTGTGATAGCTAATTTGGAAAGAAAAAAAAAAAAAAAGAAGAAAGAAAGTGAAGAATTCCAGCCCAGTTCTGAGGGCCACAACTGATGTATTTCTTTTGAAATGAAAAAGCAAAAATGTGTCTTTGATTCCTCTTGCATGGCCATAGGTAAAAACGTTCTAGGACAAAAGGATTATGTATGAGTTTCTGTTGTGAAGTGACTGTGCTCTGACAGCTTGATGTACTGATACTGCTGAGGCAAAGGAGAATTTTGAGAAGCCCAAGTGACTGAGGCCATCTGAAATGTGGAGTGATTCCATCAAGAGATGTGTCAGCCTGTGGAGCCCTGAATATTAAGAGTCCTGACAACCACCTGCAGTTTTTCTGGGAGAGGCATTATGATTTCAAAAGTGTGGCTGAAAGGCTGCACTCACATTTCTGGGAAATTATTTTAGCAATATAACACACCAGTCTTTCTGAGCATGATGTAGGAACTGGATGCTAGGGCTCAGGACTCCATTGTTTCATTTTTGGAGGGAAGAAAATGTCTTTCTCTGATGCTTCTATTGTTTGTGGGACACCTGATGTTGAAAAGTTCATGTAAACACTTTTTCCAGACCTTCATCTTACCAGTTCTGTCATCATTTGCAAGAGAACAGAGTAGAAGAGAATGATAAAATAGAATTGTTAAGGTTGGAAAACACCTCCAAGACCATCAAGTCCAGCCTTGAACTCCCACTAAACCACATCATGACCACATATTCTCACTTTGGGAACACTTCCAGGGATGGAGACTCCACCACTTCCAGGAGAACCTGTTCCAATGCTTGAGCATTCTTTCAGTGAAGAAATTTTTCCTAATATCCAACGTGAACCTCCCCTGGTGCAGCTTGAGGCCATTTCCCCTTGTCCTACCAAGAATCACAGCTGAATTTGGATCTCTTGTGCTCTTTTAGATGCAACTGGAAAAAGAGCAGAAACCAAGCATCACCCTCACCCCCCAGAAAAGAGCAAAACAAAGCAAGAAAACCTTGCAGAAAAAGCAAACCCCACACAGAAGGTCCACATGGCCTAATGCCAGTCACTATTTATTCCCAGCCTGGGGTAACTCGTGGGTGTGTGTCTCAGCAGGGAATTTCCAGCCTGTAAAATGAAGAGGAGAATTTCTCTTTCAGAAGAAACACAAACACTGGCAGCATCAGGTGCTTGGCTTCCTGCAGAAAAGAGGAAATTTTGCTCCCCAGAATGCTGATTGCAGTACAGCATCATATTTTTGACCACATCTCGGGCCAGCTGTGATTCAAATTGCTTATTTCACTAAATAAACTCCTTGTAAAACCCAGTGGAGCAACAGGAACAAGGCTGGTTTGCTATCAACAGCAACACACAAGTGTGAGCAGAGAAAGTGCCTTCTGGGGTTACGAGGGAGAGCAGACTTAATGAATTCAGCTGATGAGACTTTTTTCTTGGTTGTGCTTCCCACGGACCAAATTAATTCCAACAGATGAGTAAAAGATGGAAAGACATGCTAATTAGCAGCTTTTTTTATGAACCAGTGCTCTACTTCAGAATCTAATTAGCTTTCTAGATAAGGCTTAGGCTGGAGTTTGTTTCTCCAGTGCAAGGGTTGTGTTCCTGTTTTTCCAGTGTTTGAAGAGAAATTATTCAGATTGATGGATATTGACTTGTATAGTCCTTACTTTTTTATTTATGAATTATGTATAAATTTATATACACCCCCTAGATGATGAGGGCCCTCTCTCATTACACAGCACAATAGATTCCTCCAAGACAGAGAACACAAATTGTGGATAAAACCATTTTACCAGAGTGGTGGAGAACTTTCAGGGTTGTGAGACAATAATCTGAGGGAGAACTGAACAGGAGGAGTCTGAGGGGAGCCACAGCAAGAGGAGAAAAGCCAAAAGAAATACCCAAGACCTATTTGCTTTTCCTACAGTTTGTATTTTGAAGGAAGAAACCAGAAAATATATAATGGAAAATAAGGATAGAAGCAAATGTGAGATCTAGAGAAAAATAGAAAAAAAGAACGTAGCTGGTTAGGTTCAATTGTCTGTGAGGATAAGGTAATCTCCTGACAAAAGCTCTACACATTTGGGTGGAAAAAAAAAAGTATGGTAAATAGTTGTGCTGGAAGAAATAGAGACATAATACTGCTGTTTTCAGCCCAGCACACTGGATTTACTATCATGAAATATGTAATTTTAAAAATTCAAAGCCATACTGGTGAGTAATTGCTTCCTAACTTCTAGGCTGCAATTGTTAATCCATGTTTGAAAACAACTAGGACAGCCATAAAAGAGGCTGACATGCTAGGCCAGGACCAAACTTGAACCAAAGTTTGCATTCAGTCTGATTTCAGAAAAACTCGGGTATTTAAAAATAATGGAATGCAAAAATATTTCCTGATTTATGACATCCAGGAGTAAATCCACAGAGGAAGTTCATGGTACTGAGCTGCAATGGTGGTGGCTTGCAGTGAAGAAAACCTCAGGGACTGTTTTAGCATGTCTGGAAGGCAAGTTCTGAGCCTCAAAACTGCAAAATTAGAGGACTGAGGTGAATTATTTTGCTACTTGGTGTTGGTACTGGTCAACCATAAAGGATGCTTTAAAAAGACCACCCAGCACCCCAGCAGCTTCCTGCAGTGTGACAGATCTAGGACTGTGCTGCCACTGAGGTAACAAAGACAGGCTCAGGAGGCAGCTTTTCTCTTCCAAAACTAGCTCACATTTCTAGGGACATGCTGAAAAAAAAAAAAAAAAAGATAGAGGAGAAAGAATGAGAGAGATGTTAAATTTGGTGACGATAATGAAACTCTGCATATTGAACTAGGATCAAGTTAGACTGATTCTCTCTTGCCAGGAAAATTTGATTGCTTTTTTAATACAATTATAAAATGTAATGGAAAGAGGGAATCTAAAATCTCCCTTGTATTTGATGGAATGTGTATTTGAAACATCCCAAAATTTAATTCAAGGGGATTTATGGGAGGGGGGGGACTGTCACTGGCAGACTGGTAATACCTGTGTGAGATTCTAGAAAGAAACCAGACATGATCAAGTGAAGTTTTCAGCTTTCCAACAAAACAAAGACATCTCAGGTGTTTTTACAGATGTTACTGGAAGAATAAAGTGGTGCTGCCTCAATCAAATCAGTGACAGAGAGCACAGGAGTGCTCAGACAAATGCTGCTGCTGCTGCTGCTGCTGCAGGGGAAGGAATGGCCACACTGATTTCCCTACCCAGATACATCAAACACAACCCACACTCTCCTGATCCCTTCCACTCAAAGTTATGGCCAAATTAACCTGTCTGCACAACATGTATCCCTGAGAACTATTTATGGGATTGTGGCGTAAGAGACAGATCAGAAACTGGGGATGTGTGGATGGGAAGCAGCAAACTGTGCAGCATGCTTTTAAATTCTGGTTCAATGGTCAAAACACTTCCTTCTCACTGACTGCAGTGAGGTTTGGCATTGACAGGACTCTTGGAAAACCAATTTCATCTTTCTGTGTGTTGTCAATGCCTCTAGACTCTCAGTCCCCACAGGAGATATCAGAGGTCCAAGCTGGGTAGAAGCCAGGCAGAAAGCAACAATTTCTTTTAGCATCAGTTTGCACACTGTTTTATTCCCTAGAGTTCTGGGGTTGCAGTTGGATTCAAAATATGGTTATGTGGGTTACATCCTGTTGCCTGTGTTTTGGGGTTTTTTTGCCTGGTGTTTCACCAGGATTGGAGGAGATGAACCAAGCTCCTGTGACAAATCCAGGCAGCCTCCATGCTCCCTGAAGAGCAGGGTCTCCAAAACCAGAGCACACAAGTGGCTGAAAACATCTCAGTCCCAGCAGAGAGCTGGAGCACAGAGTCAGTGCTGTAAGAAGAATCAGCAAGCTGGGTATGAGGGAGGGAAGTGGGGGGAGGCTCACTTCTGGAGGCAAAATCGTGGGAAATGATGGCTGAGAAGAGGAGGCAGAGAGGGCAGAGTGTTCAAAGGATGGATCCTCCCAGCAATGATCAGAGGGGACATGCTGGCTTTGTCCTGCTCATCGTACTCACAAATGGTGTGGAAAACAGAGAACAGTGATGTGACAGTGAGTATGTGGAATTAGGTGAGTAAAAACTGAGGCTGTCTGCAGAGACACCTTATAAAATCTGAGTAATTCACGGAACAGCTGATATCAAACTCCAGGCTGAAAACTGGAGGAGGAACAGGCATGAGTAGATATGCACCAATGAGCTCCAAATTAGCTATCACATCTCAAGAAAAGTGATCTGAGTCACTGTGGATAATTCAATGAAAATATCAGGTCTGTATTTGGGAGCAATGAGAAAAAGCCCCAAACAAACAGACAAAAAGTTAATAACCACTGAAGGGTGAGACAAAAGACCATCACACTGCAGCAGCAAACCCCCACACCTTACATTGTACAAGCAGTTTGACCTCTTCCCAATTCCTCATTGGCAATTTTTTTTTTAAATATACCTAGAAAATGCTCAGGGAAGAGTACTGAACAAGACTAGCAGTATGAAATAATTTCCATATGAGGAGAGGCTAAATAGAAGTGCTCCCCTTGGAAGGCAGATGACTAAATCACAGAGGTATATAAAATATATAAAATATATAAAATATGCTCCACAAGTGGCATGAAGATGTAAAGGGGGACCTGTAGCCATTATTTCTGACTGTACAAGCACATCATGAAATCGTCAGCAGGTCCAGAACAAACAGAAGGAAGTATTTTTTCAAGCAGTCTATAATTAAATTGTGGAACTCATTGCTACAGGATGCCATGGAAGCTGAAAGCATAAATGAATTAAAAATGTGATTAGACAAATTTATGGATTTGCCTCCATCAAAGGCTGTTAAACAGAAGGATGTGGTTTCAATGCCTGACTCAGGAAATCTTTCAGCAAAGATTGCAGGGAATCTGCAAGGATATATTGAGCAAGGAGGGCAGAGGATTTTCACTCCTTGTGAAACTGAGTATTTTCACTCCTGATTTTCCCCTGTGCACTTTCTCTAAACAGCTGAAACTGGATTGTCCCAGACACAGAATCCTGAACAATCCTTTGACTTGACTAATTTTGACTTTATAATCCTTACTTTATTTCATTCCTCTTTTCCCTTTACCTGCCTTCTGTTTTTATAACCAAGTCATGGATGAGCTAAGTCACTCACTAGCACAGCTGCTGTCTGACCAGACTCTCAACCCTTTTTGGCTTTTGGGATTGTTGGACAGTTTACCTGTGCCTTGTCTCAGTGCTCAGCACCTGGAAAAAGCAGGGAGGATTTTCAATTAACTCCTGGGTACATGAGCCATAGAATTAATTTTCTTTGATGCATGCTGGAAGTGTTTTTGAAGACTCTGCTAAGCAAGACTGGGCAGATGTCTGAGGCACACCATGAACTGAAGGCACTGTTCTAACTGCTGGGGATGGCTGTGAGCTGAGCTGGGCTGAAAAAAATCTAATGAATTTCCATTATCTAAAAAGAGCACTTAAAGGCACAATGAAAAAAAAAATGTGTGAATGATGCAGCTCTGGAACAGGATGCAAACACCAACTGGGGAAATAAAAAAACCGAGCAGCTAGGAAATGGAATCTGGAAATTAGTTTTAAAAAAATTTACCTCTCTCATGGGAGGCAGAAATGTAAGTAGGTACATAGAAAAGCAGAGGTTGAGTGAACAGGAGCAGGGAAGTGAAATGACAGTGATGCATTGAAATGGAAATGGGGATGGTCGATTTGATCTGCATGTACAGGGGCACGGTGTCATGAAGCCTCTTGATTTCACCACGGTGAAAGCACATCTGTGGCACTGCAGCCAGGTTTGGAAAACTGTCAGTAGCAAAACCAGAACAAATTGCACAAAATTTAAAACCTGCAGCAAAATGAAAATAGGGAATGACTTTTGTGAAAGCCGTGAATACATCAGCAAAGAAAACACTGGGAGGGGGAAAAGTTGTTTAAGCTGAAGTACACTCTTGGCACAAGAACAAATGACTGTAAACTGGCCATGAATAAATTTAGGATGGAGATTAGAAGAATTTGTCTAGCCCTGAGAGAAGTGAGTTTTTGGAACTGCTTTTTAGGAGAAGCAAGAGGCACAGAACAATTTACCTTATTTTAAAACAACAGTGAACAGCTCATATGATATTGTTGCCTGAATTAGAAAAGGACTGTGTCTAGCAAGCCAGGAAGTCCCTTATATCTTTATATTTTAAGCAATTCTGTATTATAAGATGAAAGTAGATTTGAGAACATAAACATTTGAAGGGCAGGGAGAGAATTACTTTCTTGAGAACCTTCTGAGGGTGGTTATGCAATATTTTCTCAGAGGGACTCATGGATGACTCATCATTTGGGTGGTCTAAAATAAGCCTGAATAAAGCAGCAATCCAGGTAATTTCAAGATGTGCCAGTGTAATGAACAAGTCAGTCTTAATTGTCACTCTTCAGAGTTTTGAAGATTCAAACTCTGGAGCTCAATGGCAAAGGTACAAAACACAGGGAGGTGGATTCACTGAAAGCTGCTGAAAAGGAGGAGACAAGTGGCCAAAAGTCATGAATGTTGGGCTTGGGGTCCCTAATTGCTCACCCCAAGAGATGTTAGGTTTCCTTTTTATTGGCATGAACAGGTTCTGCATCCCAGAGAGGATGATTCAGGAGGAAACATTTCATGCTGAGGATGCTCAGGGACCCTGAGCAGCCTGGTCTAGAGGAAGGTGGCACTGCCCATGGCAGGAGAGGATTGGAACCAGGTGATCTGCAAGGTCCTTTCCAATCCTAACTGTCCTCTGATTCAGTGAATTCAAAAAGAGGTTCAGGACCACCAATTCCAGCCACATAGTTCAAAATATCATGGAAGAACCTCAGATTCTGAGACCAAGTGGCTTCAAAACGTTCTCAAAACTAAGGCAATAGCCATGAAAGTTAGTACCTAAAAGATCAGACCTCAGGCATAATGATTTGCCAATGCAGACTGCAAAATTAGCTTCTAATTGTAGTTTGATATCACAAACAGCTTACCACTCCCTGAAGATGACTTGTGTTCCTTTTTTTAGTATTAAGCTGCCATTTAACTTTGTGTTTCACTTGGAGAAAATATGGTGTTGGAAATGCTCAGTGATCCTCTCTGCTCTTTCTCATGCACACAGGAAGGTCTTCTGTCATCTGAATGACAAAATTAGCAGAGGGTTTCTCTTCAGAGCTGCTGGAACTGGGCTTTCCAGACCACTGGTGAAAATGATGGCATGGAGACTTGAATATGTGGAAAATAGGAAGGAAGAGCAGGTAAAAATGTTTTTCTCTTACAGGAACAGTCACTAGTGCTTAGATTTAGTGCATTTTTGAGATAATAACCTGAACTCTTTGTAGCATATCACTGTGGCACTAGGGACAAGGCATGTTTTGGGTAAATAGTTATAAGATAATGACTTCACAGTTGTGTTTTTAGTGAGCTACAACAGATCTTTAACAGGATGAAGATGCAAACTCTAACTTCATTGATTGTCTATTTTAATGGAAAATAAGGCAAAGTTAAAGTAGACATGCTTGGGAAATTAAGCTCTCCCAATGAGTTCTCTGATTTTAATTAAAAGTGAAGTTTTGATTCTTTGCATTTTAAGACTCATTTCCATGCATATCAGTACAAGGTCATTTCATTGTTCTCAGAGATATCTTTTAATCTACCCCCTTGAGACTTGCATTCCTTGATTAAATAAATATGCTCTGGGAGCATTTATTATCTGACCATGCCCACTTACACAGCAGATGTCAGGCAGTTACCCTTTATTCCTAATATGCAATCAAATTGATAAAAGCATGGAAATTCTGGGCTCTGTCCAACACTGGGAGATGAATAATTAAAGTAAAAAAAGACTTCAAGTTCTCACATTTTCTTTTCATGATCTCACTTGGTGTAACTTTCAATACTGAGAATACCAGAGCTGGACAAAACTCTGACAGCCGTACTTTCACTACCAAAAATATAGGTTCAGAATAATGAATTATTTCGTACTGATTCTGCTACACTGCTTCAGCTGGGAGATGGAAATGCAAATCCAGAATCCAAACCACTGCTTTGAGATAGTGTCATTTCACAGAAATGACCATATTAACTGAAAATATTTCAGAACTTATTGTATATAGAATAGTGAACATTTAAAAATGCAGGGAAAAGCCCCATGTATCCACCATTAATGAGCAGAAAGGTAACTAACCTAGTAGTTTAATACAGCTGCTAGTAGGAAATGCTAAGAAAGCTCTGCAAGTCAGATAAAAATGGAATGGCAAATGATTCCTCCCTGTTTCCACAAGTCAAGCCTCCAGCAGCCTCTTCACAGCTTCTAAGTTTTCAACTCTATATTGAATCGTGTAGTCACTTATTATGTGTTCATCTCATTTTGATTCATCATCCCTAGTTGGAGAGTCAGGCTTGCCAAGATTCTGCCCTTTTTCAGGAGCCTCTTTGGGAATGTCGCAGGAATTCTGTGCTGTGACATGGAGGAAAGACTCAGTTGTGGCTTCCAGGCTAATTTGGTCCAGAAAGAGCCTGTGAAACCCATTCTACCAACAGCTGAGCAGAGACACTGCTGACCTGAAATGTTTCCTTTTAGCATCACAACCCTCCTTCCATTTGGATTTAGCCTCTCTGTCCTGGAAGCCCATTTATCTCACTGTTTTCTCCCCCCAGAGCCCATCTCCATTTTTCTTCACTGATTGAGGTCCTGGACCTCACAAAGCTCCTGCTGCCTGGGGCAGGTGACAGGATTATGAGGACATGTGGTCTTTCCATGCCCTGAAGATAGAGCAATCCTTGGGGAAGAGTTGATAAGGCTTCCCAGTACAAAGTACAGAAAATACACAACTCATTCCACTTGCTTGAATTTTTCTCACCAACTCCCCAAGCTGTGTGAAGGTCAAAAGCTCATTTCCTCTTACAGCATCTTTCACTGGCTCTGCTCTGCCTCTGTTTTCTTATCTATTCCTCTACCATGTTCAGCTGTAATGAGTCGATAAGAATTCAGATAAGGAAATTACAGTGAATGGGGTGCTGGTTTTATTTTTTCTTCTTGGACACAAAAAGGACAGATTCTTTATGCCTTACTCTGGGAATCCTTACCTGTAGCATTGCTTGTGAGCTGTCACAGAGATGAGCTGTAATCTGCAGCTCTGTTTTCACAAAGAGAAAGGCCAAAGGTTTTATGTTGATGTGAACTCTGAACTTTCCAGGGGCTAGCAATTCATCTCAGCATTTTGAGGAAAATAAGAATTTCCTCACAATCCAGCAGAGGGCCCTGGATCTGATTCCACTTTTTTTTTTTCTTTTTTTTTTCCTGGCAGAAAATGACTTTACTTATACAATGGGGCTGTTCACAGCAAACCAGCTGACCCTTGCTTTCAGTTCAGGATTTGATTTTTTTTTTTTTTTTTTGTAAAAGTTAAGTTACATTAAGAAAAGAACATGCCACAAGTTACAGAAACAAGTAATCAGACTTATTTACTTATCTACCTGCTCTACTGCAAAACACAGAGAACAAAAAAATGATGATTTTAGAGGTTATTTATATCAGGGATTAATCCTGCCTAGTTTTGCTTTTTCAGCACTGACATCAGCTAGAATTTGGGGAATGTAGGCTTATGTTCATTGCAGGCATTTAATTCACAAAATAAAGCCACAGCGAGTAGAGCTGGTGAGAATTTGCAGGTTGTTCTCCCCAATTTGAATAATGTGATATACAGAATGCACTACAAAGTGATTTTGAAATGTAAAACATTAATGTTCCCTTTGAAGGGCTGATATCAAGTGCCAAATGACATATCAATTAAATGGAAAACAAATCCCAACCCTGCAAATATTGTACAAAAACAGCTTCTTTGAAGTCAATGGGACTAATTACAAGTGTAAAATAGAGACTGGTTGTACAGCACTTCTGTTAACTGGAGTTTTATTCCACGAATTTAATAAAAAATAGATTAAAGTTCTCTCCACGCTGGCAAAGTGCAATTCCTGCCCAGCTCTGTGGGTCTCTGGCATCCCAATCCTGCAGGACAGTGTCTGACATTGCATTTCAGAGTGTCACAATTCCCAAATCAGAGATGCAGTGAGTGGGCACTGACTGGCAAAGGGTTGTTCAGCATTCCCAACTCCTCACTGCTACCACACCCAACCTTCAGGCAGCTCCAAAGGGCAGCTGGACTCATCCAGCATTTTCCTGTCTGTTTTGAGACAGAGTTTTGTGCTCAGGGATGACTGGGCAATGGGCATCAGCCTCTTCCTCATGTAAGTGCTTCCCATGAGCAATGTTTAAATTAAAAATGAGGAATGGGGAGTTCTGGGCTGGATTTTGGTTTGTGGATTGGCCCCAGCGGCTGCTGTGAAGCTGATCTTGGTTCTCATTTGTATACAAAGCAAGAAAATTATGCCTGTGCTATAAAAATGAAAGAAAAGACAGATATGTAGCTCATTGGGGGAATATGATTCCCAGCTATCAGGGTTACACTGAGGCAGCAATTGCCATGTTCAGTTTTATCCTATTCAGACCTATCTGTCCTCAGACCACTTAGATTAAATTTAATCTCTCAGGTTGCCCATTAGCATCATATCTTTAGAGGAACCAATGTCCTGCATGTCGATATCCTCCTAGCAGCTCTTGGAAGCACTGCTGATTACCCTCAGGTGACAATTCCTTACAGGTATCTCCAGGCACAAAACACTGTTTTTGTCAAGCATATGTTCCCTTTTGCTGCAGTTTTGTCAATATTTTCATATTGCAGCAGTTCTGGGTCCTAGGAATGGTGGATGTGCCTCTCAGTTACACTAAAAGGAGCAATCTCTTGCGGGTTTTGGAAGTGATTTTAGGTTTTATCTCCACAGGCTGAGTCTCTGGTACCCTCTGTGCCATGACAATTATAAATGAAAACCATTTGAGTTTCCTCCAGCTCACAAGCTATAATCTTTAGTATCCATGAGTTTCCTGAGATGTGCAAATGGTGCCTAATCAACACTCAGAGCCTGATAAAGCATGGATCAGCATAAATCAGGACTTGGAAGCCAAGCCCTAATGGACTTGCTAAGGAGCTGTGTAAGTGTACAGAGCACTCTGCAAAAATACCTTCTGATGTAATGCAAGGGAATGAGAATTCATAAAAAATCTGTTCCTGCATCTCTGGCTGTACCTTTCAAGCACCAGCCTGATTGTCCTATGATTGACACAATTCTGGCCAGACCTTTGTCTCACTTTCTTCAGCTTCTCCCTAAACCAAATTTATGAATATTTTTACTCTAATTTTTTTTTTTGGTTTGTTTGTTTGTTTTCACTGTTTTACCAGTATCAAACCATTGCTCATGTAAACTTCTGGCCACTGCATGATCTGCTCAGCACTCACATGGACTGTCTTGTCTCATACTTTCTTTTCAGTTGGATCATTAACAGTGAAAATAAAGAGTACCAGACCCATTGGTGTCAGTCTGAACATTTTCTTCTGTGATGACTGGCCTCTGAAACTGCTCTGCCAGGGCTCAGAGAGGGAAGTCCTGTTCCATGCAGCTGGGAATCTCTACAGGACAAATTCTAATGCTTCTTCTTTTAATATCCCTGGGCTGGGCTCCCAGGATGAGCACTGCAAAAAGAGAAGAAGATTACTGTCCTGAAGATGCTCCTGAGCAGCACTTGCAGTGGCATTCAGAGATCCTGCTGCCACATGGAGGATGTACTGCAAATAATATCCTCAGATAAGACCATGGATTTGGGTTCAGACTCCTGGGCCAGCATCCTCCAGGACAAGGAGTCATTTCAACACTTGTGTTCCAGAGGGGAGTGCAGAGCCTTTCAGGCACTTGGGGGGCAAATGCAGCTGCCAAGCACTGCTGAGACTAAAACTCTTGTATATCCCACCTACTCACCTGTCTGCTCTGCTCAGCCCTGTCTCTACAAGGAGGCTGAAGCTGGGAAGAAGGGGGAGCTGGCCATGTTCATCAGAGACCCATGGGTTTTCTCCTCTCTGACACCTGACAAACACTCACCCCACGGCTGTGCTGTGCCAGCTCTCATGTTCGGCAGTTTCACTGTTAAAGCTCATGTCACTGGATTTCCTTGTGGAACTCTCTTTTCAGAGAAACAGAGTTAATCCTCAGCACTCCTAGAGCGGCTGTTGATGTGCAGGGGATGAAGGACAGAGCAGTCAGTCAGGCTTACCCAGGGAGAGCACCACCTTTAATCACATTGCATTACAACTGGAGGGCTGGAGATGCTGAAAGCTCTGGCATGATGTGGGAATTAAAGGGCCAGGCAGGGACTTTGTGCACTGCTGTGGTGTGGTACAGCCAGCAAACCTCAGAGCAGTGAATTCTCTGCTGAAGAGAATTCTGTGAGCTCTGAAAGGGAAGGGAGGTTAAACTCCACAACACGCAGTAAAAATGCTGCTATTTAGACTCTGGTATTTTTGAAATTGCACTTTCTAAAGCACCAGGTTGAAGCCATTTTACTGCACGTGGTAGAAGATGGGACTATCCAGGAGATCATTTTAGAGAGGTGCAATTTTGTGCTGAGCACCTCATCTCTGCAGCCCTTCATTGCAAAGGAGAGCACTCCCTACACAGCTATGGGGGGGGGGGGGGGGGGGGGGGGAGAGAACCACGAAAAAAAAGGAGGGGGGGGAGAGAAATTTTTTTTTTTTTAATTTCTATAAAGAAGAGGAGAAGCCCCCCCGGGGGGGGCCCGCGCCCCCCCCCCCGCCCAAATGGGGCCACCCCCGACCCACCCAACGGGGGGAAGTTTTTGTAAAACCCCCACTTTTTTTTTTTTTTTGAAAATGAAATTTCCCCCGGGAAGACCTGTGCTGCCCAAGCTATGTGCCCAGGAAAGGGAGGTGTGATCACACCTGCACCCAAACCTCTGTCTGTCCTGGGCTCAGCCCACTTTCCTGGCACTGAGATGCTTCAGCCTCCAGCAGCAAAGCTGGGTCTGAGACCCTCTGGCTAAGCAGTCTGGAACAGGAGCCTGTGGTGAGTCCCAGGAGGGCTGTGGGGAAGGTGGGCAGTGGATGGTGCCTTGGAGCTCAGGAGGTTGGGGTCCCTGTGTCCAGGCAGACCTGAAGCACTGGCCTTGGAAGCTGTTGCAGAGGGAGGAAAAGATGAAAAGCCCCTTGGAGAGGCTGCCTGGCCCTGCTTCATTGCCAGACCTTGTGGAGATGGAGAGGAAGGAGGTGTGAGAACCAAAGACCCAAAGAACTCCCTCAGAAGGATCATTGTTCACTGAATGATGATGAATATCCTTTGCTATGGGGAGAGCCACCAGCAGCACCACAGGTCACCTTCCCTCTCCAGCCTTTTGCCTCTCTGTGGTGACAGTTTTGAGTGGTTTGGCTTGCCCAGGAGGAGTTGCTCTTCTCACCAGGTTTCCAGCCTTTCTTTGGGTGCTCCAATACCTCCCTGTGCATTGTAGGGCAGGTGTGTGTGATTTACCCCACAGCACCAAGGCTCCTGGGGCTCCTAGCTGGCTGTGTCCAAATGAGATCTGATTGCATGCTGAGGAAGGGAATTCCTGCATGCTGACCAGCCCAGTGCTGTCACACAGTGCCAGAGGTTTGCCTGTGTGAGGGTGAGGATGTGAGACACATGGACAGCAGGTGGGCTGCAGGGCAGATGTGGTGAACTGAAAATGCCACTGCAGCTGCTTCAGTGCTGAAGTCTTCTCTGTGGGGTAGGGGAGGTTATTTTATTTATCTTCATTTTCCTTAAGCCTCTTTTTATTCCCCCTTTTTCCTATTGCAATTCATTTATTCTAAAACCTTGAGAATAAATCCTCAAGGAAGAGGAGATGATTTTTTCCATTGCTGAATCCCCTTTGATATACCCTGCCATGTCCTGTGCTCTTTGCTGGTAATGTTACATCTGAGACCACAAATCCCCTCAAGGTTCAAAGTCACTTTGGCCCAGCATCGTGCAGCATCCCCAGAGCACAAAGGGATATAATGGAAGGAAAAGCAATTTGTGTGTCTGTGTTTTCAGACTTCATACATCCGGAGGTTTATAATGTCCAAAGGGTAGATCAAGATAATTAAATACCAATAAGCAGAGATAGATGAGCCCTGTGCAGGTCAGTTTGCTACACAATACAATACAAACCACCAGGAGCTTTTGTAAATGCATTGAAAATAGAAAGAATTCATTTTTGTTCCTTTGTGCAAAGGACTATTTAAACTCCCACCTTTCTTAAACAGGTATTTTATTAAATCTTCATCCAGCCTGATCTTCCTGTGGGGACCTTAAAAACCCCCTGTGAATTAACTTCATACATGGCAGTGCAGGTTGTGCCAATTTCAAAGTTTTCTCTACACTATAAAAAATTGACCAATCAAGCTTTTTGAGTATTCATCTTGTTGGCCCTGTTGATTTTTTTTCCCCAGTCATCCTGGCAAAGCAAAGCTTTGCTATCAGAAATGTATGTACCACATCTGTGATGGTCAGTGGGAGCTCAGGGTTTGTGTTCAAGGTTTGAAATCAGACCTCTGCTTTTCCCTTGCAATATTGTGTGGTGATGAGCAGAGCTGATTGTATTGCATGAGACTGTTCCAGGCCACCTGAGGACTGTCCAGGAAATGGGGAAATGAAGCTCCTGGGTTGCACTACAATTGGGATGCCTGAAGCAAAAATAAAACCAAACCCTTTTTTTTTTTTTGCTTTATTTATTTACGTACAATCACAGAATCATTAAGGTTGGAAAAAACCTCGAAGATCTTCAAGTTCAACCTCTGACCAATCAATGCCCTGTCAACTAAACCATGGCACTGAGTGCCACATCCAGACATTTCTTGAACATCTCCAGGGAGGGTGACTCCACCACCTCCCTGGGCAGCCTGTTCTAGTGCTTGACAACCCTTTGGACCCCAACCAAAAAAAAAAAAAAAATTTTTTTTTTATAAAAAAAAAAACCCCAACCCCCCCCCCCCCCCCACCAAACCAACCCCCACCCCCCCCACCGGAGAAATTTTAAAAACCAAACTTTTTTTTTTTTAAAAAAAAAAATTCCCCCGGGAAGAACCTGGCAGCCACAGCCTTTCAGTGAAGAAATTGCTCCTGATGCCCAACCTGAACCTCCTGTGGCACAATTTGCAGTGGTTTCCTCTTGTCCTGTCCCTTGTCCTCTGGGAGCAGAGGCTGGCCAACACTAGCTCCACCCTCCTGTCAGGGAGTTGCAGAGTGAGAAGGTTCCTCTCTGATCCTGGTCTTCCCCAATCTCAACTCCTCCAGCTCCTTCAGCTGCTGCTCATCAGACTTGTTCTCCAGACCCTTCCCCAGCTCCCTTCCCTTCTCTGCACACTCTCCAGCCCCTCAATGTCTTTCTTGTCATGAGGAGTCCAAAACTGAGCACAGGATTTGAGATGCAGCCTCAACACTGCCCAGCACAGAGGGACAATCATTTCCCTGCTCCTGCTGCTGCACTATTTTTGATACAGGCCAGGATGCCTCTGGCCTTCCTGGTCACCTGAGCACACTGCTGACTCCTGCTTGTCCCCATTTCAATTCAAAAAACAGAGCACACAGTCCACACTCTTTCTTCTCAGTCTTTTACTGTAGTAACACTGCCTGTGCTCACAGCAGCAGCCCTCAGACCATGATAACCTCTTTGGCCTGTGGAAATGAATCATTCCTAGCTGCTGTGTGCACACATTCTGATGATGCTGCGTTATCAGAAGACCTTTGTGATGGCACATTGCTCACACAGCAAAGCTGCCAGGGGTTCAGTGCTTTACAGTCCTTCTCCTGAGTGCTTCAGTCCATTGCACACTCACATAAAGAGGCTCATGGGGCATCCCAGAGAGTGGATGCAAAAGAAAACTGGGAAATCCGAACAAGGATGTCCATTTAGATCTATGGGAAGACACATTTTTAAAAACATACTGTGTATTATCAACATCATTAATTAATTCAATATTGAAGTAACCAGAATCTTGCTGGATTCATAATCAGACATTGTATGTGTCCAAGGGGGAACCATGAATTCAGAAAATTAATCTCCTTTGCTCATGAGGTAAGCCCTCATGGTATGGTGTGGGATTCAGCATTACAAATGTCATGACTAAAATCATTGCTACTGGTCTGCAGCAAGTATGTCCCACCTTGAAATAAAGAAATAAAGAGTCTGATGAACCTGGGCATATTCTTGGCTGTGAGGGTGGTGGGGTCTTAGCACAGATTGCCCAGAGAAGCTGTAGATGCTCCATCCCTGGCAGTGTTCCAGGCCAGGCTGGATGGGACTTGGAGCAACCTGGGATAGTGGAAGGTGTTCCTGCCCATTGCAGAGGTGTTGGAACAAGATGATCTCTTCAGTTCCTTTCATCTCAAACCATTTATGATTCTCAGGCAGCAGCAGGATGGAGTGAGGATAAGGGTGAAGATAACACAAGATATCCCTGTGAGGATAACACAAATGGAAATTCTCAAGGCTACTTTTGAGGATTTCATCTTATATTATGGCTTACCCTGGATTTTCCTCCCCCCTTGCCTGGAAAAAGTGGAAACACATTCAGTTTTCAAGCCCAAGCATAAGCTGGAGAGGGTCTGAAGCCTGCCTGGGGTGCTGTGACATACACATCACAGCTGGAAATCCACTGCTGCAACAGGCAAAGAGCCAGGTGGGGACAAAATCTTCTGGCTGGGGCAATTACTGTCCACTTTGTAGCTTGACCTGTCACATGACAAGAGAAGAGGCCCTTTCTACAAGGCAGGGAACTTGTTTCCTTGATCTGCCAGTGCCGGAGCTCTGTGCAACACAGGAATGATCTCATCCTCTTTACCTGAGTCCCTTTCCTCATCTGTAAAAGGACAGCAAGGAAACTTGCTCCTAGCTCACCCCAGAAGTGGCACAGATTCTGTGAAAGCACAGATCCTGCCCTGTGCTTTCACCTTTGCTGTATCTCATGCTGCTGCTGCTGCTCTCACTGACAGCAAAGATCCCTGGCATTTCTCATCGCCTCGGTACACACACACGACTTTCGTGAGGCAGTAAGCAAACAAATATAATGGCACACAAAAAAAAAAAAAAAAAAGGAAAAGAAAAAAAAGGCACACAGACACCTGCTGTGAGTTTATTTTGACAAGTGCCATTTAGATGCAATAAGCTGCGATCATGACTGCAACAGAGAGGAGCCAACTGGGTAAACAAACCCAGGGGCAGAGTGCGGCTTCTCTCGCTGGGTTGGGGGCTGGCGGAGCGGGGGAGGATCGGGGCGACTTTCGGGTGGGCTCGCTGAGCTCCGTGCCCTCTCGGCCGAGCCCGGCGCTGCGGGAGGAGCCGGCGGCTCTCCCGGCGGGCTGCGGCGCCTGCGGGATGCTGGGGAGCGCAGGGATGCGGAGGAGGGGGAATGCGGGAGGGGACGGGGAGGAGTGTGCCTGCCTGGAAGGGGGCATTTCTTCCCTCGGCCGCGCAAGCCGATGCCTAGCCTGCTGAAGCAGTTAAACGGCGGAGAGCGGCAGCCCGGCTGGCAGATTCCTGCCCTGTGATATGCCAGCCACAGGGTGACGCAAGGGCTGGAAGGCTCCAACTAACAAGCCATTTTCACCTGCGTAATAAGCGCTAGTGGAGATACAGCAGCGGCGGCGGAGGAGGCTCCCCGTGCCCGCAGCCGGCCAGACCCCAGCGCGGCCGCAGCACCAGCCAGCCCGGCGGCCACCGCAGCCCTTCCGGTGGCCACCGCTGCGTCCCGAGAGCCGGAGATCAGCGGCCGCCTCGCAGGCAGCATGTCAGCCCCGCCGGACCCCCAGGACCTGCTGCTGGCGGGCTCTGGGGTGCACTGGGCTGCGGACGGGGCGAGCCAGTTCGCGGCTGGGGCTCCGCTGCGGGATGGAGATGGGGAGCAGCTGGGTTTCGGCTCCGCCAGGGAACACCCGCCCGTTACCATGGCGACTGCATCCCCAGGTAAAAGGGAAGGCGAGGGGTACCCGGGGATGCTCGACAAAGGGGCCCTGGCAGCAGCATCTCCCGGTTCTCTCGGTCCTGAACCTTGCTGTGTTTTCCTCCCAGCCTGGCTGCTTGGAAACATCGCTAGCGAGTTAGTGAGCGTATGTAGGGAAACAGAAAATAACGAGGAATTGCGGCCTTTGCAAAGAGTTATTTTTTGCTAATGTGGGGGAGGGGGGACTCAGGAGCCAGCCAAGTTCCCTAAAGCTTTTTGCAGTTTGTTAGGCACAAGACACCCAGATTTCAGGCAAACGTTGGAGGGCATTTGATTTCGCCTGACTTGATGTGGGTCTGTCCTCATTTGTCATACACCTGTTCACATCTGGAGTGACAGATCTCTGCGGAGTTACTTCAGCTATTCCCTGTGCACCTGGGATTCCTGCAGGGCCCCTTGTGTTATTTCAACATGCAGCTTTCAATGGAGTGCCTATTCTGAAGTGTTTGTACATTTTGTGCATGCTTTTGGGACTTGTTCATTTATTTGTGGACTTTTCGCTTGCTGTGTTTTCCACCTTTTGCATTTTGAGGTGTGTGTTTGACTTCAGGTGCATTTAGTTTAGCGTCTGCAGGCTCATTGATTTTCACCTTATTTTAGGTGTGTGTTCAATTTCCCTTGATTTAGGGTTGCTCTCTTTAGTAGGTGTATTAAATAGCAGGTGTTAATGAACCCCAGAAGGCTTCAGCTTCCCGTAGCTCCTGGGAGAAATGTTTGGGGAAAAAGGACTCTCTTTCCTTCTTCCCAACACTTCCCTGCTTTCTTTCCCAATTGTCGCCTGTCAGAGAACCCAAACAGCCAGGAACCCCAGCCCTGGGGGAGGTGATGCATCCCATCTAGACTCCTCTTCACTGGGAAGTAGATGTTTCCATTACACAGCCTGAAGCATTAAAGTTGTCTTGAGTAAGTTGAGGGTCAGGGCTCGGGACAGGAATCGATCTCTGTTATGCAATAGCTGCAGGAGCATTAGGAACTGCGTTTTTGGGTTGAGTCCCTCCTAATCCCCTCCAGTCAATCAGCACAAAGAGTAGCTGGCCAGGAACAGCACAGGCTGTGTGGCTACGTGTGCTCTTCTGCTCGTGTGGTTCTGCAGGGTCTGAGTGTGCATCAGTGCCTGTCTGTGCTCCCAACATGGATGTTTCCCTGCTGCCTTTCTGTCTGCTTGATGTGACCGAGTTCAGGAGTAAAATGGGATCTAACGCCCCTCGGCTGATGTGGGAAATGTTTTGCTGTTTTGTAGCTCTGGGCAGGCAGCTAATCTGCTGATGTGCTGCTCATTCGCTGAGCTGAGTGTTGGGTTGTGGAACGTGACTTTCTACTGGAGGCAGAGGCAGATGGCTGGGAATGTCAGGCTGCTTGAGTGTGTGCCAAGAGGGGCAGGGTTGGGGTCTCCAGGTAGGGTTGCCTCGACCATATGATGACACAAAGAAGGGAGGAAAAGAATCTTGTGAGCTTTTTTTTGTTCCCTGATGGATGAAAATATGGCCATGCTGAATCTTAGCGTACAGAACAAAGAGGGGTGGTCTCTTAAACTGTGTAAATCACCATTAAATGGAATCACTGTGAAACTGCTTACATTTAATGAAGCCTTCTTCAGGCTTGACGTGCTCTGTAGATTTACACTTTGAGAATGCAGAATAGACAGACAGACAGAAAGGAAAGAAAAAGAAAAAAAGAAAAAAGGGAAGAAAGAAGAAAGAAAGATGCAAATAAAAATTTCAGCTTTTGGAATGCTCTGCAAAGGGGCTTTAGACGTGTTTGTTTGCCTGTGTCAAACTGTGGCAAGGTGGAGGCAAAGTGAGTGGTACAGACCTTTTTTTGGTGTTTGCTCACTGTGGACTGTCAAGCTGTCAAATCAGCAGTACCAGAAGAGCAGTAATGTGCTTTAAACATTTCCCATTTTGTTTTCCCTGCTCAATAAAGAGCCGTTGTGTGGCTGAGTGCGTGTCTGGCCGACCATGGCAGACAGAGCAGCATCCCAAGCAGTGCAGCCCTGCTCACGCAGCCTCCCTGTGTTTGTGGCTGCAGCAGCTGTATTTCTGTTCCACACTACCTAGAGAGCCACGACTCCCGCTCCCTTCACCGGGGGAAGTAAATAATTTCCTTCTTCTCTCTGTGTGACTAAGTATTCATAAGTTTCTGAATAAGAAGGCTGTCATATTGTTGAATATCTACAGCTGTCAAGTTTTTCATGAAACTCTTTATTTTTCCTGCTCAGAGAGGGATTCCTGCCTGTTCCTAAGCCATAGGAATGGACCCAGCAGGAGATACACAGCTCCAGCTTTTTTACAACACTGCCGTAGTCTGCTGTAAACTCAAACACTCCTGACACAATGGGCCATGTGGGGACACTTTAGACAAGGAGCAATCCATCCAAGCAGGAGTGAGCTGGAGAGAATAATTTTCAGGTAGCTTCCCAGCACATCCTGTATCTTCCTCCACACCTGTCAGACCAGTCTTTTTTTTTTGTGAAAACCATGGTTATGCTCTCTGAGGCAAGAGCAGGGTTTGGAGTCTGGGAGATTCTCCCAGCATGAAAATAACTGAAAACAAATGGTGGGAACTTATCACAGGTTGTGCAGATATTTTCTTGTACAACCCAAAAATTTGTAAACTCTCCCTGATCTTGGCTTTTGTTTTAAGTTTGAAAACCAGCCAGGGATTGTTGAAAGGTTCAGGAATATTTTCAAGCTGGCCCTGGGCCCGGCTTTGAGCCAAGCTGGCTTTGTGTCAAAACCTGGTGAGTGGTTTCTGAATGATGAAAAGCAATGGATTTCACTCCCCATTCTTTGGATCAACCAAAATCGGCAGTGATTGAGACTGCAGGAAAAAATTCCCACGAGGAGTGGAAAGCTCAGAGATTTCTCAAGCAAAGTCAGGGCAACAGGGAGCTGCAGATCCCACATCAGCTTCTCCTCCTGCAGGGCTCCAATGAAGATAAACTCCAGTAGCTTCTGGGCAGGGAAGGAGAAGAGAACAAGGCTCTTTCTCTTGCTTTGCCCCTGGATTTTGCTGAAAATGTATCTCTTCCTCAAAGACAGAGTTTTCCTCCTTCCCAAAAATGAATTCGGTTTAGGGCAAGAGGACCTTGCAGGCAGCTCTGGTAAGGACTGGTGAGTGAAGCAGTCCTGAAGGGCTGGTGAGCAGTTACATGTTGGTGAAGAGAGCCCCATGTCACCCAACACACCATCTGGTCACAGATTCTGTTATTTTATTTTTATGCATCAACAGTGATTAAAATCCCTGACAGGAATTATTTCCAAAAATATTACACAGGCTACCAGGCATTCCCCAGGATAAATACATATGGTTTCCTCCAGAGAAATGGTGAAATGTAAGAATGTGCTGTACCTCCATGCTGGATGTCTTCAGGGAAAAATAGTGGGAAAAGGGCAAGAACTCATACAAATGGTGATTCCTGTGTAAGGATCTGGGAAATATCCTACAGCCTGGTGCATGGGTGGATATCTGTTGGGTGATATAGTCAGCTGCCCAAAGGAGAGCAGGCCAGTGCCACAGGGGATGGCATTAATAACTGGGACATGTCTACGGGGACACAATGGGATGGTAAATATGGCCTGTGGGAACCCTTCTGGAACCCCATCCAGGGGCTGGTTGGGATCCCCTGGGATGCCTCACTGGTGTGAAAGTCCTGTTTTTATGGGAATAACAGCACCCATTTGGTGTGTGCCAGTGAGGGGAGGGGGGAAGGAGGGACTTGAAGCTGCTTGGATGAGGCAGATGGGTTGAGGAACAGCCTTTGCCAGCTGAGGAGAAGTGAGAGACCAAATCCCAAGGTGTTTCATGCTCTGATAGGTGTAGATATAACACAGAAGACCATGAGGGGTGTTGGCTCCCACTGCTCCATGATGAGGACAGTCTCTAATGCCAGTGGTTTAAGTAAAGACATTTTTAGAAGCCCTTTCTAATCCACATGATTTGTAGAGGTTGAGTTTGAAGATGTGTGCTGTGTACCCCAATGTTCTCACCATGAACTAACCCCCCAACCCTCTGCCTGCAAGGGACTGCAGTGAGATGCTCCTGCCATAAGCCTGAGTTTGTACTGACAGTGCTGCACCAGTGAATCTCAGTTTATGGTTTCTCTCCAGTTACTGGTGAGGGTGAGTTACTGGCAGCTTTGCACCTCAGCATGAAAGAGATTTCTGATGGTTTTCAGGCAGCTTGAGAGCCCTGTGGTTCAGCTGGGTGGAGAGAAGTAGTCATGAGCATGAATGTCTGCACTGCTTGGGTTTGGCACTGGCACTTTTTGGGCTGTCAGATCATGGACAAATATAGCAGATTCCCCAGGGCAATGGGCTCTTTGTGGCCTTCCCACCCCTTCCCAGGTGATGCTCTAGGGAGATCTACCTATTCCCCTGGCATCCTTGGCAGTATGCTGCTCACAGCCACTGGAAAGGCCAAGATCCAAACCCTGATTTTTCAAGTTGCTGTAGAAAGTCATGATATGGTGGATTCACTGACCAAAGTGTGACACAGGAGAGACTCAGCAGGTGTTTGGAAATATGTCCTGAACTTCCAGGCAGTCATGCTCAGACTGAGCCAATTGAGGCCAGATTTATTTGGAAGAATATATATATATTCACACCAATTCTATTACCAGCATTTTAGTCCTTTCTGATTTAGAGAACTCAATTTAGTTTTTCTCTGCTGTCTGGATTAGCCACTCATAACTTCTGATCTACTGGTGTGAGTGAGGGGGACAGGGATCATTTGATGGAGTTTCTCCCCATTCCCTGGTGTTTTGTTAGTGCAAGCAGATTTTGATGAGAGGGACAGGAAAAAAGTGGGTTTTGGATCTTTCTGTTCTTGTAATCCTCATGAAGCTTCACAAAGTAGCATAAGCCCACAGTTAGCCATAAAAAAAAAAAAAAAAAATCCTGTTGAAATACCATCCATCAATCTCTCCTGGGAAAAGTAGGAGCAGTGGCTCCTGCTGGGCTCCTCCAGCAATGCTCTGTATTTGGGGTGCTCTCAGAGGTGCATAAAAACTCCTGGTTTAAAATCTGTTCAGCAATGTAGTTCTCAACTCCATACAGAACAAAATGCAGCTGGTTTTGCCCTGTTCCTCACAGAGATGCAGGGTAATTCTGTCTCTGCTTTGGCTGCCACACTGATGAATTTTCTTCAGCCTTCAGGGCTGCAACTGGGTTGAGGAAGAGGATGAGGCAGATGAAAGAGCAAAGTAGTACCAGGGAGGGTGACTCACCTGCCTTATTTTAATCTTCATCACTTGGTAATGAAATGTTTTATTTATAGGAAGGAACTGAGGGGGAGAGGCTGGGGAGGAGGAGAATGGTGTGGAGGGGAGAGGCTTTGGGTGTCCCAGTTACAGCAAGCATTGGGTTTTGTGAGTTGCAGTATTTTCTGGGCTGTGAATCTCCCCTGGGCTGGGTGGTTCATTATCTCTCACTGGTGCAAGGGTCCCAGGAGGCACATCTGCCTCCTTTTTTCTTCAGCTCTGGAAATGCCATTCAATGACATGTCTTATGCCTTATTTTTACCAAAAAACCCTGTATTGTGCAGGTATTGGTCTGTCTGGGGACAGCGACCTCAGAAAATGCCTGCATGTTGCCTGTGTTTCAGTTCTCCTGGAAAAGTTTGGGCAGATGCCACTGTTTATCTGTTTATCATGTCCTCATGATAAACAATATTCTTATCATGTCCCAGAAATGGGATCCTGGCCCAGCTACCTGGCCTGGACTGGCCCAGGATGCTCAGGACTAGAGTTAGACTCTGCTTTTAGTCCTGAGACCTTATTTGGCCCCGAGACCTAATTAATTTGTGCACAAGTATTTTAGCTCAAAGTTCCTGAAACGACCAAGGAGTTGTGCTGCAGGTCCACATCATCAACAGGGAATGGAGTTTTTTAAATGGGTGACTTCCTAGGAATTTCCCTCGCTCTCCCTCTTTAGTAGTTGGTACCTCTAAAATGGGCTAAGTATGCACTGAGCTTTTTCATTTTTAATGTAGCATTTTTGTCCTCATATCTATTCTTCATGTTCTATTCTCCTGCTTCTAAATCAGGACTGCTTACAAAATTCTGGAGGTTCTAGTTTTTCTTGGGTTGTTTGTTTTTTTCAAAAGAGAACTTGGCCTCCACATAGCAAACCATGTTTCAAGTGATGAAGCATTAATTGTAATTAATTTTCTAATTTAGGAAAAGCTGTAGACTTGGCGTGATGCAGCACTCAGGAACACACCTCACATTTAGTGTTCTTATTTATTAAGACACTTCTGATTTATGGTCAGTCTATTCCTCCAAGAAGCCTCATACCTTCAACACAGAATAAATTCTTGGCACTCACCTGCAAGACGAGAATTGAAATAGAGAGGACCTTAATCACCTGTTTCAGTCCTCCTTGTTTCAATGAAGTAGTTAATATTCTAATTTTATGGAACATAAGTGCATTCTTAACTGCTATTAAAACTAGGATGGTCTTAAGCATATGCATAAAGGTGAGCATGTTTTGTTTAATTTAGGAATAAATGAAGTAGAAGATATATCATGGATAAATTGTCTTTATTACCCATTAGACCAGACTGCTTCAGGACACTTGTATGTAAAATGGAAGCACCAGCATTTACTTATCTCATTACAGCACTGTGAAAATTAACCTTTAAAGAGACAAAAAACTTAGAATGAAAATCATAATAATGTTGCTGCTGTTTATTTTGATCTATCATGTGAGTCTAGGTGAGAATAAAAATTGTTAGAAATGACTACATCCTTCATAAGCCTGTCTCTTTCAAATGTTGAGGTGTTACCTCATAAGCATTGGCTTTGTACTTTAATTTTCCTTAAGAGTGGGCTTTCCCATCTTTATTTAAATAACAGCTGATAAAAGAGTTATTTGCATATTTCTTTCACTGCTGTTATGAGTCGCCTGCCCTTGATACAGCCTCCAACTATCCTGAGATCTCATGTGAGAAAAGGTAGCTGGTTCTTCAACAGGTGATTTCAACAAAATAGCCATTAAGAGCTGCAGCATTCCCAACATCTCAGTGACTCCCATCCTGGATGCAGAGCTGCAGGGGATGTTTGCTGGGATGCAGGAGGTGATGGAGCAGGGAAGATGCCTTCTGCACCAGGGTGACTCTGCAGACCTGCAGAGTTATGTCAGCTCGAGGCTTTTCTGTGCCTTTCAGGACATGAGTTATGTCTCATTTTTAAGCAGTGCTGAATTTATTAACTGTAGTTGATTTACTGCTGGAAGCTTTAAAGACATTGAAGGGGCTTATTAACTGTGGCCAGTAAAAAGCAATTGCATGCGGCAGCCTTGTCAGGCTGGAAACTTTTCCTGCTCCCAGTCCCTCGGGATCTTGTGCTTCTCTTGTCTCTGAGGGCTTTTTCTGTCCAAATTGTCAGTCCATGTCTCAGGTGCACATGTGGACATCACTGGGTGAGCCCTGTGGCTGAGAAGGAGGAAACACCAAGTCTGGCCAGTGCTTGGTATCCCTAACAGAGCCCTGGGTGCTGTCCCTGACCCTGTCAGAGCACCCATGGACATGGCAAAGCCACAAATGCAGAAGTTCCAGATCCAAATGGCATCCACAGCTTTCCCTGCACTGCACTAGTCACTGGCTGCATGATCAAACAAAAGTCCACACCCTGGGCAGGCTCTGCAGCACAGCTGTGCCTAGGAGGGCTGCAGACAGCCTGAGCCATCAGAGCTCACCCTGATGTTCTCCTGCCGAGCCTGGGCCCCTCCAGCTCCCAAAAACACTCCCAAAAACCCCTGGGAAAGAGCTGCTGGGCAGACAGGCTGCATTTAAGCATTGTGATCAGCAAGGGAGTTCTGCCATTCACAGGCCTAATCCATCCCCTCGGTAGGGACCTACAGCCACCACAAACATCATTTTGCTCGTCAGGCAGGTGGGCACTCCCTCACCCCACGTAACCAGCAGAGCATCTCTGCTCAGAAATTGTTTTACTCCCAAGCTCACAGGCAGGCCAAAGGGCTGGAGGCTGAGCACAGCCTGAAGGTTGCTCTAAATCTGCCAGCCCTGTTCAAGTGTTCACCCGTATCCAGGTCAGCTGCATCCCTCTCATCCCTGCATCCCGTGGCACCGAGGCCATGGCCAGGGTGGAAGGTGAAAAGCACAGCCAGCAGAGCTGGGGATCAGTGTCTCATCCCTGCTCCGGTCTGTGGAGCAGCATTCCATGTGCTCTGTGGGAGGGGGAATGAGCTTTCACAGCCACCAGCTCTCCACTGGCTACTGGAGCACAGAGGGGTCTGAATTCCAATCAGTCCTAATTAGGCCTTTCCCTTGATGTCCTTAACGCAGAGGCAAAAGAGATGTGCTTGCTGCTCGTGTGCATGGGAGATGTTTTGCATTTCGTGGTATTTTCGTTCCTGTTGACTTCAGCAGTGAAGCACGATGCAACACGCTGGAAATTCAATGTGCACTTCAGCTGAACTGGAAGCTGAGCTGCTCTGTGCAGGTGTAGCTGTGTGATATGAGCAGCAGTCATTTGTTATTTGCAGACTGATTTTAGTAAAACGGGAAACATCTTCTCCCCCCTCCTTATAACAGTTATAAAAATGTGTATCTCATTTTTTTCGTCTTCTGTTTAGTGCTCATTGCTATCTAAGGATGTAGGATGTTTGTCATTTTGCTGGGTTGGGGTTTTTTTGGTATTTTTATTCCTTTCATTACAAAGGTTTATAGCCTTGGTAAACATCATTGAGCAAGTGCTCTAAACTGCAATATTGCTGTGCACTAAATTTTAATTGAGACAGTTGCCTTTGATGTAGGGCTAACCTAAAGCTGAGGCTGATTCCTCTCTTTTGCAGCTTTTGCAGTTCTTTAAAAAAAGACATAATGCAGCATTTATGTAGTTGCTGATTTCTCTACTGCTCTAGCAAATTATTACAGAGTTGAATGTAGAATTGATTCCTCAGGATTTCCTGGTTACCCTTAATGTCTCTTTTATAATCTGTGATTCTCAAAACATAATTAGTTTGGAGGAAAAGTGTTGTGCCCAAGGGTGACACCCCAAGATGATGTGTGAGAATTAAAATCCCAGAGGAATCACCCCTCTGAACACACTGTTTATGGGAAAAAATAAAATAAAATAAAATAAATAAAATAAAATAAAATAAAATAAAATAGGTTTGGAACCTCTGGGCAGTAGCTCTGTTTTATCACTTTAACTAAAAAATCCCTACAGCAAATTGGCTGGTAAGTGGCATCTTTGTTGCTGGTGAGAGAGAATTTTTGTAGCTCCTCAGTGGTTTAGGTGGTATTTAATTCTCTACACAAAAAGTTCCTTGAGTGTTTAATGAGGATATGTTGTATACAGGACTGAAAAGTCAACATGCAATTAATTGATTGCATGGACAGATGTGGAGTCATTAAGTAAAACCTAGATTACTTTTATGTGGATGAAATAGGAACTTTGCCTTTGAAAATACTTACCTGCCTCTGCTGCCAGGAGAAAGGACTGAATTTCCTGAAATTTAAATATTTTTAGAAATTGTCATTAAAAAATCTTTTCACAAGAGATATGTGGATTAAAATAATACTAATAAAAATCATGAAATCTTAGAAATTAAATGTATATATTTTCAAATTATTCTCAGATCAATTCATGCCAGCCTGCTTTGGCTGGCAGCAGTGTTAACAAAAGTACCTTTGCTTTTATAGTAGGACATTTATTCCAGATATACATAAATTCCATTTTAAAAGCACTAATTCCAGCCTGAAAGTTCTTTATTCTATTTTAGAATTGCCATGTCATGTACACTTTTTCTGTTGTGGGTTTGTTTTTTTTCCCCTATCCTAAAAAATACCACTGGAGATTATGGAGGATTATCTGAGCAGTTATCATAGTAAAAGCCAGTTGCCATTTTGGGAATTTTTTTTTTTCCTCAAAGTCCTTTTGACATTAGCCTTTATAATTCAGTGCTGTGTAGTAGAAGTTCAGGTCAGAGCTAAGGAGACAGGCCTGGGGATTAATGCTGTGTGAAATGTATGCAATCTCCTTCCACTTTGAACGTGCTAAGCAGACCATGGATAATCCCTGGAATATTTGGTAGATCTGCCAGGCCTTGAAGATGGCATTTGTAATATTTGTCTAGCTACATGTATTTCTACATGCCTGTCCCTCCCTGCACCATCCAAACTCAATTCCAAAGTGAGGAGAGGGGGCTGAACAAAGACTGAAAAGTAAATGTGCCATTCCCAGGAGGAAATTTTAGAGTTTGGGCTTCTTTTTTTCCCCCTCTCTTTGCTGTTGCTTTTTAATGAATCGTTCTTCTAACCTACTTTAAATTGAGCTTCTAGCATGCTGGATATTTTGCAGATGAATCATACTGTGCAATGCACTTACGCATATCTGCTGTGCAAGTACATTGTCAGCTTGTATTTGATAACCTACCAGCAAGCAGGATCTTTTTTTTTTTAATGGAAGCTTGGGATACTAGTGTCGCTCTCCAAGTGAGAATAATGCAACCACTGTTAATAAATCAGCCTGGGTCCAAGGATGTCTCACCACTTCCACTGCATCCTTGATTAGCATTATCCTCAGAGGTATAAATTAAAGAGGAAAATATATAATCTGGGAAGCTTTCCAGCATCATGTTTGAAAATGAGAGCTCAGTGCTTTGCTGGGATTTCTTTGGTGGAGGAATGCTAATAGCAATGCTGAAGATGTGCCCTGATTGCACCCTAAAGGGTAGGAAGATGCACAGAATAGCTTCATTTTTTTTTCTTTGTCATCAAGATAATTTCTGATGTGATCTGCATTGGGCTAACAGTTTCTGCACAGTTCTGTGAATTGATCCCAGAAGTGCAGCTTCAGTCACTCCTTTTTCTACTACTTGTTCCCTTTGTCTGACATCTGCATAAAATCTGGTGCATGTTTTCCCACCTCAGCCTGCAGACAGCTGTTGGAGAGTGGGCACAGTCCCTCTGAGACACTGGCCAAAGCCTCAGCTTCAGCAATAAAGATTTCAGGAATTTCTTCTGACTGTTCCTGCAAGGTGTCACCACAGCTGGCTGGTAACTCCTGACACCTCCCTCCCCACCAAGGGAAGAAAATGGTGCTGCAGAATGTGCTGATTTGGAAAAAAAAAAAAAAATTATTTCACAGGGAGGGTTTTATTTTTGCAATGTTCCAGCTGTGCTAAATGAGCAGAAAAGGGATTTTTCAGCACATCAGCAGCATCTTGGAAATGGAAATGCCACATCTTCCAGCACTTTCTTAGCAGTCAGTTTTCCCCTTCCCTGCCCATAATCCACTGGGGTCTTTGGCATTTACTGGAGCTAGGAGTTTGGCATGACTTGTGCTTGGAGTCTTGCTGGATAATGTCTGTGTGTTGCTATTTGCTTTCCCTTGGCCAGCTCTCTGCCAACATCTTCCTTTGCTTTCCAAGAGCTGGTGAAAAGCACAGAATGCAGGACAAAGCTGTTCCTCAGGTTGCCTTTTGGGGAGGCTTACAATACCTTTATTACAATTTTCCTGATGGAACATCTAATCCACAGGAGAATGAAGGGTCTCACAAACAGCCCCCAGAAGCTGTATTTGAACTAGATCTGGGACTGATGAGGCCCAGGCAGTGCCAGGCTTCTCCAAAGGGGTTTTGGCTTTATCACCAGTGACTCAGTTTACAGGACCTCCCAGGCTGAGACTACAAAAAGTCTGAAAAAATGTAGAGCAGTTATTTTTACTTAGGTTCCTGAAGATAGTTAATTTTTTTCTGCATGTTATCACCTTTAAATTAATATTAAGGATCCTTAGTTGTGTTTTACAAAGGCATTCAGCATTTCAGCTCAACAAAATAGAGGGAATACCAAGTGTTATTTGCCAGCTCTACTGACATTGGTAGATTTGCTGCAGCAAAGTGTTTTAACATTTCCAGACATTTTTCCTGTGGAGCTTTCTCTTCCATAGAATGGTTTTCTGTTTCCCCTTGATTTGAGATGAAAAGAAAATTGAAAATAATATGAAATTTTCCCACAGGACAGAATTTCTTTTGCAGTAGCTCAGCTTCCAGGTAATGTCAGGAATAACACAAACCACTGCAATCAGTGTGCTTAATTTCAACTCTGAGTTTATGACTTATTCCTTGACATTGCTGTCTGAAGAATAACGACATAAACACACTTTCCTGTTAGCTTGAAAATACCTATTAGAATGGAGAGCTACTGCACCAGCAAGTAGGGTTTGTGAGCACCTATTTAATGCAGTCAACAGGGTTGTGACCTTAGTTCTTTGTCACTGGAAATGAAATTGCCTCCTGGTCCAGCCCGTCTAATTGCTGCTGAGCTCTAACACCCAGCAGGTTATTCTCTCCTTATGGCAGATAACTTTGACACCAGTGTGGTGAAGAAGGCGTGAAGTGTTCCCCAAGCCAGCAGCTGCCCAGAATCCTTGGATTTAAATAATAATCAGAGAATCAGAAATCATGGAATGGTTTGGGTTGGAAGGGGTCTTAAAGGTCACTCAGTTCCACCCCTGCCATGGGCAAAGACACCTTCCACTAGCCCAGGTTGCTTCAAGCTCCATCCAGCCTGGCCTTGGACACTTCCAGGGATGGAGCAGCCACAGCTTCTCTGGGCAACCTGGGCCAGGGCCTCAGCAGCCTCACAGCCAAGAATTTCTTCATAATATTTAACCTAAACCTACTCTCCTTCAGCTTAAGGCCACTCTCCCTTGTCCTATCACTGCATGTCCTTGTCCAAAGTCCCTCTCCAGCTCTCCTGGAGCCCCTTTAGACACTGGAAGTGGCTCTGGAGTCTCCCTGGAGCCTTCTTTTCTCCAGTCTGAGCAGCCCCAACTCTCTCAGCCTGTCTTTGTAGAAGATGCATTCCAGACCTGTGATCCACTCAGCAGCTCTCTGCTGGACTCATTCCAACAGGTCAACATCATTATAGAGTGCTCCTTCTTTACTCACTTAAAAATGTGACTTGCCTGTTGATGCCAAGCAAAGGAAGGAAAGTCAGTGAAGACAGCAAGTCAGACCTTTTCTTCTTAGTCTCTACACAAGACTTTTCCTTTTGAAAAGTCCTCCCCTTCTCACACTGTGTGAGCAGGAAAGCAGTGCAGCTCCCCAGGAGTGGGAAGTGAAGCCTTTAGGTTCCCTTTCCCAACCCTGAACTTGGAGCTGCGATGACAACTGCACCCTCAGATTTGCTGTGCTGCATGCTTTAGCCAGCTTTTCAGCGAAAAAAATGCTCTGTTCCAGTTGTTTTCAACCAATTTCAGACCCATTCATCTGGATGCCAGCAAGTGCCAGAGCAGGTAAAATCCAAAGCTTACCAGGAGTCTTCTGCTCCTGCCTGCTCCTAGCACCAGATGTCACAGGCTACTGTAAATATTAGGAATGAAAAGCCAGATGTGAGCAAAGAACCATGCTGAGCAAAGAATCTGCAGAGTTTCTCACTCAGATTTCTGGTTACAACTGCTCTGCTGTGCCAGGCTGAAGCCAGTGTCTGAGAAGATGAATTAGAGGAGGTGGTTTCTAACCTTGTCCAACATCAAGTTGAGAGGGAAAGGGGTGTTTGCTCCTGGAGCCTGGAGAAACTGCCAGGAGGAAGGAGATGCACTAAAAGTCAGTGCAGGCAGAAGGATAGAATTGTGCAAATCACACAGGAGTGTCAGCCCAGGGAGGAGAGGCAATCAGCATGGAGGGGAAAACAAATAGCGAGAAAAAGAAATCCCAGCTACTCTCAAGAATTGGGATTTCTTGAGTGATGGATTTCTCATCAGTTCATGAAGGGAATTAGGTAATTTGATGCTTGCAGTGGTAGGGGGTTGAGCTTACAACCTCAGCAGGTGCCTTTTGGTCCACATCCCCTGTGCTCACGAGCTCTGGAGGCAGACTTTGCCTGCAAAACCATCTCACTCCACTCTTTGTTCAGTTGGAGCTATTAGCATAATTGCTTCTAGAAAAGGCTTTTGAATGCATTTGTGATTCTCAATTATTTCTTTTAGTCATTGGAAAGGGCACAAAATCCTCATTCTTCAAGGCAGACACAGATCTGTTGAACCTTTCACCACGTGAGAGGTACCTGGAGCAGTGCTGTGCTGCCTTCACTCCCCAAACCCTTGGCTGCTGCCTGAGCTCTCCCAGATCCTACAGCTAGCACTGGGAATCTGCAAGCAATGCCATGGAAAAGCAGAATGATCTTGGCCACCTGTGAAAACATTCTGAATAAACAGGAGGAGGTTATGCAGGGACAGGGCACCTCAGCAGGGACAGGCAGCTCCCTAAACATGATGGGAAAACCCATATGGATCCCATACTGGAGTGCTGAGGGTCAAAGCCAAACCCGACCAATAGATTGCAAATCTTGTGCTGTTTTGTTGTTGTTAACATTTTTGTGTTTCAGTGTCTTTTGATGGCAATTATTAATTTTTTAAAATAAAAAAATAGCTTGATGTGTGTTTTGCAGGGAAAGCCCTGCTTTCCTTAGGGGGAATGGGTGAATTGACTTCTGCAGACAAACCTCAGCACAACATTCAGGGGCTTAAGTTGGACAAACAGCAAACTTGGGCATAAAATAATAACAGGGATTTTTAATAAATGCAGGCCTGGTGGAGAGAAATGATAGATGATCTAGTGTGCAGAGATAGTTGGATACTAATATCATAGTGCCTGCATCCAAGGAAGGAGGATAAAGAGTTGAAATATTAAATATCTGACAGTTGTTTTGATGTTTTTAGTTTGCTTTGAAACAGCCTTAATTCAATAAAAAGAAAAAAAAAGTCCAGTTTTATAGAGATTATTTTTTCCAGTCAATACTTTTAAGTAAAATTTTCCATGCTTCTCAAAGGGCGAGGAAATAATCAGTGAACATTGTTTGGAGAAATGTATCACCTCCTCCCAACTGTGCTAATATTGGTGAGAAAACAGCATTTCCTCAGACCAACTTCGTGAGCCAAATTTGGAAATGATTCCCTTTATGCTTGGGCTCTATGGGCTGCTCATGAATATTAGAAGTGTGAGCTGTGCTGCTTAATTGTAACTTCTTGTATGAGTCACATGATTATTTAACGAGGATCCTTGATTGGAGGCATGAGCAAACACATCTCTTATACACACTTGATTGTGCCAATTTCAGAGCTCATTTTCTCTTGATGCTGGTATAGGACACGTTTGTCATTGGCCTTGGAAATATTTCTTTGCCAGAAAAAAATCGTTTCTCAAGTATCAACAAAAAATGATACATGGATTTAGCTAATATAAAATGTGTAATAGAACAATAGAGTCATAGAATCACGGAATCATTTAGGTTGGAAAAGGCCTTTAAGATCATTGAGTCCAACTGTTCCTCCAGCACTGCCAAAGCCACCATTAGCCCTTGTCCCCAAGTGCCACATCCACATTTCTTTTCAGTCCCTCCATGGATGGTGACTTCTTCATCACTTCTGTATCATCCCCTCTGTAACAAAATTTAAAAAATAACATTAAGATTCGCTTGTGAGATACACTTGGGTGGCAGCAGCATGTGTCCAGCTGTGGGAATTCTCTTAGGTTAAGTCAGAATCCTCTCCAGGAAGGGCTGATCCGTTTGCTTTCTTAGCTCTGCTGAAAGTTGGAATCTTGGGGGGTTTTTGCATTTCTTATATGTTTAGTTTCTGCTGGGTGTGAGGATGGCTGTAATCCTCACCTCAGGACAAGAGTGGCTGTTGCAGCTCCAATACAGCTGCTCCAGTGCCACATCCTCTGCCTTCTCTGGGTCTCATCCTGCATCCAGGGAATCACAGGGTCCTCAAAAGATCCCCACAGGATCATAGAAAAGCTTGGGTTGGAAGGGATTTCAAAGGGCATCAAGTTCCAGCTAGAGAAGATGGGTAGTTTTACCATTTGTTGTACTCTGCTTGTGCAACAATTTTCTCGTAAAAGTTTCTTTATTAAGTTTGGGGAAAAAAACCTTCATCTTTCCTGAAGACCTTATTGAAGCATACACCTACACCAGACTTTAGAAGAGCCTTCTCTGAAGTGCCTTTTCATTGGATTGAAAGCTTTGTTTCATGAGTATAAAACATGACATATGTGATCTTCCCTCTACCTAGTAGCAAAGGCTGATGCTGATGTAAGACAGAGTCAATGAACTGCTTGGATTGAAAAATAATCTTCATTTTCTGCACTGTAAAGGTCAGCACAGCTGCACCAGCCCATGATACCTGTTACAGTTTTTTTTTAATATGGTACAAAAATGAGATTATCTGTTTGGAATGTGACTCTACAGGTAAAATACACTCATTTTCTGTTCCAACAATGATTCCACCATTCCAAACACCGATGATTATTTCCCAGTTCAAGTGAATGTTGTAAATTCATCTTGGTGGCATGGTTATTTCCAAAATTCCTTGGTCTATGTGTTGGTTTAAGTTATTAACAAACTGTCCTTTCAAACACAGCTGCCAAGCCAGCCACAACCCCTTGAGCCACAAACATAATAAAAAGCAAATTTTTTTCCAAAACACAACACTGTTTGTTGAATAGATTCCACTCACTGACCAAAGGAATGACAGATTAAGTAAGAAAAAAGGGAAAAGAAATAACAGGCTTGGAAATCTGAAGCTGGACATGGATAAACAAGAGGGGATCATGGCAGTTCTTTGAATATGCAGAAAACACACATTTGGGAAGAAAAATGGAGAATGGTTAGGAAAACATCTGGAAGGAGTGGTGCCAGATGGTTGTTTCCCTTTTGATCGGACCAGTATTTTTCTCCTAAAATATGAAGACCCAATTTTCTTGGTTTTCAATATTTACAGATCTCTGTCTGTATGTAAGAAGGAAAATAAGGTCTCAAATAGAACTCTGTGCATGCTTAAAATAATCTTGATATTCCCTGCTTTGCTGACTCAACCTAAATGGCCTGAGATTTTGAAGTGCTGGCAATGCCTAAATCTTCTACCAGTTGCTGGTCTGGGAATTCTACACCCCTGTTAAAGAAAGGATTTTATTTAGAGAGGGAAACTCTGAGCACCTCATGATTAGAAGATTTTACCTTATGTTCCCACCACAGCAAAATCTTGTTGAGTTGGTAGTAGAGTGGCATTGAATAGTATAATTTTTTTTAATTTCTGCTTGTTGCTGGTGGTGCAAGTTCTTGCTTGACAGATTTGGTAACCTCAGAGATACTTTCAGCTGCAAACATACACTTTCCCCCATCAACCACCATGAAAAGCCAAGGACAAAATCCATTTTTTTAAGATCCCTAGTCTGTTATATGGCTTTGAGGTAACATTGTTTTCCCCAGTTAGAAGGAAACATATGCGTTTTATGTAACCTTGAGTAGCTACAATAAGCAATTACTATGTTTTCTACAAAATGTTTGTGTTTTCTTTCACAGATCAATGGTCTTAAACTTACAAAACATGATGTTAAAGTGGTGTTGAACTGTGGGTATTTTTTCATTTCGTTGTGTGCAATACTGAGATGAACTTCCATACCACCTGAAATTCAAATGCTGGGATTTGAGTCGAGCTATAGTTAGCATCATTGTCCCATGGGGCAAAACCATGATTTCTGAGGAATTTAGAGTACTTTTGCCATATTCCACCTGGGGATTTCTTGAGGATCCTTGGTGCCACGTGGATCACTGAAAGAAACTCAAAACTCTACATTACAGGGATCTGAAAGCAATTCACTTCATACTCAGGCAGTGAATAGCATTAGAAATTTTTTGGGTCTTTCTTAGGCTTTAATTGGATTTCAGTAATTTAAAATTCATTAGAACTGTGCTAGCATAATCTGAATAATGCATTTATTCCTGCAAACATACTGGGGTATGTTGCAAACACATGGTGCCATTGTTTTGCCAGAATGATGTGCAGAGGTTCTGGTGGTCAGCAAGTTGAGCTGGAATGAGCAGTGTGGTCTCAGCCAGGGGTTCAAGAGAAGAGCTTATTCCCTCTGTTCTGCCAAGGGTGGATAGAAGGAAAATCAAGCTACATGAGCTAGCTTTGAAATGCCCCTGCTTTGAGCAGGGGTTGGGCTGGAGCTCTTCAGAAATCCCCTCCAGCCTGAGTTTTCCTGTGATTCTGCCTTTTAAGACTCTGTTATGTCACCTTTCTCTCTGCTGTTCTTCTGTCTACTATTTCTGACCACTTCCGCCTGTTTTCCCATTATAAATCTAAAGGTAATTCAGGCTATTTTAAAAGTTGGTTGCTGGGACTTTGAGGAACTTCTGCACCATGAAAGGCATTGGGTTGCTTCTCAAAGCCAGCTGCACATCTTGTTGCTCTGCTGTGTAAGTCCCTTCACTTTCTGGTTTACAGACTGAATTAATGAAATAAAAATACATGTATTTCTGCCTGAGACTAGGAATTTTCATTTTCCTCAGGAAAGCAAACAAACAAACAAACCAACCAAATAAAAAGTTGTTTTTATTAAATCCCAGGTGTTCAATTTTCTCCCTGCCATTTCCTTTCACTTCGCTTTGGAAACTACTTATTACTTCCATGAAAAGTCAGCTTGGGAAAAGACACTGCACATAAATTGCAGTACAGTCTGCCACAACAAATGTGCAACGAAGTGTTTTCTTCTTAGCCAAAACTATTGGCTGAATTTGTCAGAAACTTCCAAATGTTGGGATCCATCAAGTTTTTACCCAATGACCTATCAAGTCCCCAAATCTCACCCATCTTCAGTTCTGGCAGTGCAGCAGGGAATTCCTGTGTCCCTTACTTATGTAACAAATCCTACTTTTTAACAGTGTAAAGCAGAGATTTGAACTGATGAAGCTGCTGCTGGTTTCAAGGAGGAATAAGCTGGCAGTGGAGTGGTTTTTTCTTGTTTTATAGGGGTGAAAAGCTGGGCTGAAGCTAAAGAGAAAGGTGAAGGTGCAGGGATGAGTTTCCTGTGAGGTGATTTGACTGGGCAACTGGAATGGGGCCAGCCACCTCTTCTGTGCACATCTCCTTTCCTGTCTTTCTCCCTCTTTTCCCCATCCCCAGAGATGAGGAATGGTTTCCTCCTGGAGCTGGCACTCTTTGCCAGCAGCGTTTAGTGCACAGGGGTGATGATAACAGAATAAAGGCAAGGTAGTGACAAAAGTCCTGATGTTTGCTCATGTGCTGGACTATCAGCTCATGGGTGGAAAACCTGATTGACTTGAAGTCTTGATTTCTTCAGGGGAAAAGGTGTTTGGCCATGAATCTGCTGCTCCAGTTGCTCAGTGGTGGAACCAAGGCAAAGAGAGCAGAGCAGGAGTTTCTGGCCACATCTCTCCTGCTGTGATTGGCTTGTTTAATTTCTGGCTTAATTTCCACGGGCAATGTGCACTTCTCCTGCTCTTCTGCTCACTCTGAGGTTGTTACAACCCTTGAGCAAGGCAGGAAAGAAATGCCATTATCTATTTCAGCTGCTGGCAATTGAGGGCATGCTGGACCTGAAGGTGATACTCACTTTGCATTCCTCAGGCCTTGGTTTTTCAGGAGAAATCCCCTCTGCTGAATGCTGTGGTATGAGTGCTGCTCTGGGGATGGAGTGTGTTCTGGGGCAGAGCAGATGTGCCCAAGGATAAGGTGGACATTTGCCCCCATCCAGGCTGTAAAAGGTGAATGGGTTTGAGAGCAGTCAGACCCAGCTTGTGGTGTTCAGTGGTCTGCAGAAGGCTTGGGAAACCAGAGGACACCCATCAGGAGGTCCAGTTATGGAGGATTGCATGGAGATTGTAGGTTGAGTGGAGGATGGGAATGGCACACAGAGGTTTGTAGGACAGATGGGAATGGCACACAGAGGTTTGTGAAGGTGTCAATGAAACCCCTGCTGTGCTTTGCTGGTGGTTTGTAGAAGCTGTGAGGTGTGCAGCCCTGCTGAATAACATTTATTTCCTAAGTGTAGTTTTCCAGAAGTCAAACTGTGCTGCTGAGCCTTCATTACTAAGTACTCGAATACAGTCTGCCCCAAATATAATCTGCTGTGCCATTTATCTGCACAAAACAGCATATTTTCTAATGGCAGAAACTCCAGCAACCCTTAATTGGGTGGAGTGGATGAAAACATGTATTTGAATCTTGTAAAAATATGAAGCCTATTGTTAAGCCCTACATGTGTTTGAAAGGAGGCCTAAATAAAGAAGAAATATTTGCCACAGATATTTACTACCTCTTTTTGCAGAATTCTGCCTCTCTGTTGTTCCTTAAAAAAAAACTCTGCTGTAATTCCTCCAGCAAGACCAACGACATCCACAACACCTCTGCCACCCCTGCATGGGCTGTGCCTTGCTGTCAGTGCCAAGGGTGACATGGGAGGTGACAAACCCAGACCCTTGGTCACTGCAAGCCAGCAGAGCTCTCCTGAGGTCTCTTCTCTGGTTCTTAGGGTTCAGGTGAGCAATGGATTTGCAAAGGCCTCATCCAAATCCCTTCTCTCTGCCCCAGGAATATCCTTGGGAAGGGTGAAGCTAATCCTTCACAGTTTACACCCTGTTGAAGTTTCCCTGCCACATTCCTATCTTCATTTTTCCAAGAACATATTTGGCAGTTGCTTGGAGGGCTCTTGGACCCCACTTTCTGTTTTCTTTGGACTGCAGGAATGGAAAACTGTGTAGAGAATATGCTAAACACTTCCATTAATTTCACACTGTTTACGAGTTACTCTGCCTCCTGACCCCTTGCAGCAGCCGATTAAGCTGGGGGTTGACCTTTCTCTAATCTGCAAATTGAGAAATTTGTCAGCTATATCCCTTCATTACGAAACTGGGATTACTCCAGCGTGGATAAAATCTGAAGGCATCAACTGCTCTAGCTGAGCTCTTCACTTGCTGGGAGCAGGAATACATTTCCCCCACTACAAAACTAGCTGGGTGCACTGTGGGGAGTGTACACCACCTCTTTTAAATGCTGCCCTAAAGCCAGGATGTCCTTTGTTTATGTTCTGAGTAGGAAAACGAAGCCCTTGGCACTGCACTCTGCTACAGCAGGAGTTAATCTGTGGTATCCAGGCCATTTCCAAGGAGATGTGATGTTTGCAGGTCATCCCGAGTATCCAAGCTCGTCCTACTTGCAAGCAACCAAGCAGTTCTGCTCCTGCTGGGGAATGTAACCTCATCCAGCTCTGTTTTGCCTCCCTTTCTCTCCTGAGCACCAGCTGGACATCCCTTTGTAACTCCCCACAAAGGAGCTGACTCACAGGGTCCCTGTCAGTCCCTTTTTGTCCCTTTTGGTCCCTGTGGTCACTGTTGTCCCTGTGGTTCGTGCTGGCTGGCACAGCCCTGGTGTCAGACAGGCTCCCTCTCCACCAGCCAGGCCCTGCTGACACCACGACAGCACGTCTGAGATGCCTCCTGCTTCCCTCCTTCCCATCTGTCTCATGGGGAAAAGCACAAAGAGCAGCCTTATCTGCTCTGACAGGCAGGGTTGTGCAGAGGAGAGCTCCTCCTGGAAAGCAGATGGGGCCAATTGAGAGTGGACAGGGAGATGTGCTAAATAAATCTGGACCAGCCAGTGCTCTGGGCAGGTGGTGGGGAGAACACGTGTGCCAGGCATGGAAAGGTAACCACCAACCACAGGCTTGATTTTTGGCTGCTGATTTTTTATAATCTGCAAAAACTCCCATTCAGGAGCTCAGGGACATTGTTGTATGCATAATATTTACTGCTGTCTCTGCTGAATGATAAAAACCCCTCCAGATCATCCTCTACCATGGTGTTTCCCTTATGGGAGTGTCTCCAGCTGAATCCATGTGCTGCTGGGTGGGATGTGAGGATTTGCTCTGCAGCTGTGGACATGGTTTGTGTGGTCTCTCTGGCCCAGCCAGGCAGACAGCTGGGGCTCAAGAAACAGTCAAATGCATCTTCAGGATAAACTAGGAGAAGTAAATGGCCCTCGAGGGCTATGACTAATTTCAGGAATATTTCTGCTGCTTTCTTGGATCTGTTCAAAAGAGGAATTAGCTGCTGTTTCTGTGTTTGGAAATAAACTGTGGAAAGGGGCATCCTGCAGAAGATGCTGAGCTGTGCAAGTGGGGCTCATGCTGGAATGCTGAAATTGAGGGTGAAACCCCAGCAGGGTGAAATTCCCACAGGCAGACCCAAAGTCCTGGAAAAGGGTCATTTTTCCTGACCTTCTCCCCTGTTCCTGCTCTTAGGGGAAACCAGGCTGAGTCCCAGGATGGTACACGGCAGTGCTTTGTGACATGCACAGGGTCACTGACCTGGCAATCTTTGCAGGCATCAAAAAACATCCCTGTAAATACAGCAAGGGAATGTTTTCCCTGTCCATAATAGGGAAAGCTCCTGGAGGTGTTTGAAGAATGTGGTGTATTTGCTATAACTTTGTTTTGACATTTGCCAGAACATTTTTCATGTTGTTTGCAACCAGGAGCCGAAATCTCCAGGTAGTTGTTGCTACTAAAAAATTTAAATTCTTTGATCTAGGGCTGTTCAAAGCAACAGAGACACAGTGCAGGACAGGGAGAAGGAGAGGGGTTAGAAACCTCTGTCAGGAAGGGGGTCAGTCTTCCTGAAACAATTTCCATGTCATCAGATAGCAACATTTTCATGCTTGGAATGAAAAACAAAAGGCTTTGACCCAAGAAAAATTCAAAGTCCAGGCTGGAATAGTTTATTTTCTGTGTTAGGTTCTAATCTCCATTTGTGTGTCCAGAGAAGGGCAATGGAGCAGGAGAAGAGTCTGGAGGACAAGTCCTGTGAACAAGAAGCCTACAGAAACCCCTCAGTCTTCTGCTTGTGTCTCTTTATAAATAGCCATGTATCTTAAGGCAGACAAGGAAACCCTGCTGGGTTGCTGCTACTTTCCTAGTCCTCTGGATTTGGAGCCCTTGCTTTGCAGTTCACCTTTAAAAGGACAAAAATGCTGATGAGCCTGAGATCAGGCTGGCCCCTGGTTACTCTCAGGTACTGGTGTTGATAATGAAAATCTTGCAAGAAGAACTCACACAGTCCAGGGCTGCAGCTCTCTGGGAGAATGGATTTCTCTCAGAGCACAGACATTGGTATTTGCCAGCATGGATGAACCTGCAGTGTTGGCCACTGACATTTATTCCCTGTGTACTGCTCCTGTTAAGGTTAATGGGAACTTCTAAAGAAAAATTTTAAATACCTTTTGAAAAGGAGTCAGTTTTAGATCAACGGTTTTTCATTGTCTTTTGGGCTCATTTCCTGACATTCAGTGAAAAGAGGTGTAAATAGGAGGGGATTTGTCCCCGTGGGGTTATAATCCTGCTGTCTTTAAAAGGTGCCCATGGTGGGGTTTGCCAGGAATGCAAACCCCAGGAAAGGCTCCCTGAAACACAAAATCAGAACAGCTGATCACAAAACACAGGGAGGAGTTTTTTTCCACTCCTTTCAATAGGAAAGGTGCCTTTTTCAGCAGCAGTTCTGCCAGATCCTCTGCAACCTGCAAGGAGCTGAACAGATGTAATAAAAAAGAGAACAGTGGAAATACATCACATGCTTTTGTTGTGGTTTTGCCCTCATGGTGCCTTTGGAGCACCACTGTGGTTGAGGTGGGAGCTCCACTGCAGCTCAGGGACTGCTAGCAGGGTTGGGCTTTGTGGCCCCAGTGCTTCTTCCCTCCTCCATCCTCACCACACTCTGTGTCTGTGAGCAGGCAGGTCCTGACTGCTGACTCTGTGTGGGCTGGGGGTTCCCAGAGATGTCTGATATTCCTAACTGGCAGCTTTTCTCTGCAGCTGAGTGTGCCAGGCACTTCATTCACCTTCCTAGCAGCAAACACCCTCAACTGCTCTCCTGTGGGATGGGAAGAGAAGGCTCAGGGGGTCAAATGTGACCCACCAGCACTGTAGCACAGGTCTGAGGGGACAGGAGAATTGCTGAACTGGTCAGAGCTGGTGAGTGGGCAGTGGCAGGATTGAGAATAAAGGGTTTTTGGGCTGCACCACACAGGGACTTTCTGCTGTCAGGAAAGCATCCTCCATGGGCAGTGATGCAGGCAAGTGAAGCCTCCCTTTACCCATCAGGAGAGATCAGCCCAGCAGGTTATCCCTCTCTGATACACAGGGATGGCCTCTGCATCTCCAGCTTGTGCAATATTTATGCAGCTGGTCTGGTAAATGGTGTGGGTTTTACTCCTTGTTAGATGGCTGAGTGACCCCTCAGCTGCCCCAGCCACCATGGGCCCTCCAGAGAGCTCGGTGGCTGCCTAAAGAGAGGTTGTGAAGCATCATTTCCACAGCCCTGTGCATATGAATTAGGATGCAGAGAGCTCACAAATGAATAAGTGCTGTTTTGGGAACACACAGGTTAGCAATGCTGAGGCCTGATAAAACCTCTGGGGGCAAAGAGACGAGTGTTTGCTGAAACTGTGCAGTGAGTTTGTTTGAGCACCAAGGAAGGAGGGATCCGTGGTGAAAAGTGACAGACCTTCCCTAAAGCCTGGAAAATACCTGAGGAAAGAGGAAAGTGTGGCTAGCAGGACAAAACCTTGCCTCCAAGCCATGATCTGCTGCAGGACTGGGGTGTCCCCTGAGAGCCAAGGCCACTGCAGCCCTGTGGGGAGAATGATGAGGAGGAAGAGGAGGAGGAGGAAGAAATCTCCAAGGGCTTCCTTGCAATGTAGTGGAAGCTGTGGGGAGACCCTTCTCAAAGGAATATCCCCAGATTGCCAATGTGCCCCTGGCACTTCTCCTCTGCTGTGCCAGACTGACACCCCAGTTACACCCCAGCACTCAGTCTGAGGCTGCTCCAGCAGCAGGAGATCCATCCTTGCCCCGTGCCAAATGTGCATGTGGGAGAGCCCTGCCTGCACTCACTGGGCAGGGACTGAACTGCTCATTAGGAGCCCAGGCTGAGGCTGTCAGGACCACCCCAAAGAGGGATGTGGAGACATGCCCTGCAGCCATTCTGGTGCTGTTAAAACCAGTAAGTACTTCTGCCTAACAGGAGATATCTGTCTGCATCCTAATCCTGGAGCTCAGTGTCTCAGCTCTGCCTCTCCCCCTCTCCAGAGATTTCCCTCTCTGGCATCTTGCAGGCTGCATCAAGAATATTTAAATCCAGCTTTCACCCCTGGAGAAACTCTTGGGGTTATTTGCTGGGGAGCAAAGTGACACACAGAGACCAGGGCCCTCTAAACATCACATTTAATGGTGGCCTCTTAAGGGGAAGGCAAGGAACCATGCTGGATTTTCACTTGTATTTATTACTGTTCACCCGTGGAACTACAGGCCATGAACCAGGTTTGTGCATAGGCATTTTCCCATTTTTCGCAGCCTGGTTTCACATGACAGCTACAGCACAGATAATGTTGCTGCAGAAATGATTTGTTGGAATGTGTTGGACTCCAAACCTGTTTGGTAGTGACTTCCCTGTCAGAGGGAAGAGCCCCTGTTTAGCAGCACATGGAGAAATGATGTCGGAGAGTTTCTCTCCAGCAACTAGAGCCCTCTGAACCAGAACCCTTATGCAATTAAGTGTGGTTTTTTGACTCCAGATCCTAAGAATGTCTCTCTTGAATAGCATGTTTCTTGCTAGTTTGTTCATCTGTGAATTTCCCTGGCAGGTAGCGTATAAATAGCTCTGAGACACAGGCGATCCACGAGTTCTTTTCAAAATACAGCATTGAGTCATTTTAAAGCCTCCTACTGTAGCTCTTTTAAAGATTAACTCATTATTTTAAGTGTAAGATTTGTGCCTGAGAAAGAAGGATAAAAGCCTGGCTTGAGTTGTTCTTCCAGCAGAGTAGCTGGTTTAAAAACTACTGAATAAAACGTCAAGGGAGCTGGCCTGTGAAGTGAGCAGGGGACACCTGCCCATCCCCACCAGGAGCTGGCTGCTCATCACCCAGAGGCTACACTGCTTTCTAGAGCCAGGAATAGAAACCAGAGTTCCTTATTCCCAGGAGCCCTTTGCCATGTAGGGCAGAGCAACCCAGCTGGTTCCCCCCAGCCTCTTCTCTCTGCCTGACCCCAGGCACTGCTCAGCTTTCAGTAATTAGGGCAGAATTAGGGCAAGATCCCAGGGGATAGAGGCTGCTGGAGCAGGGCTTGCACAGAGGGCAGAGCTCTTCTATATATTGAGCTGAACCTCCTTTACCACCTGGAAATGTTTTGCCAAGAGAATCAGGGGATTTGACACACTTGTACAGGTCTGGCATCCCAGCAGGTCATAGCAACAGCTCTGCCCCTGGCTATCCAGAAATGCCAGATGTGTCTATGGTGCATATTCAGATAAACACCTGCTGTCCATCCAGAGCTTCCACTGGCACAGGCTGGAACACCAAAGTAAACAGGAAAACCAAAAAGACATCATTTCTCTCATGCCATTGCTCGTGATGTGCAGTGTTAGGAGCCTGAGGAGCAGTACAATGTGGCTGGTGCTGCCTGCACACATGAGATGAGTTACATATTTCATTCAAACAGTAGGAGAGGTCTTAAACAGACCAAAATGTAGTGTCCTGCTATGGAAACAGCCCAGGACTCTTCTTCTCATGTGCAAAATATCACTACACTGCTCGTGCTTAATTAGTTAAGGGCTGTTTTGTGAATTGTTTTTCATATGGATGTACCCCAGCACAATTTTCAAGGGTTGGGTCAGGATTTACTTCCCAATAAAGTTAGACCAACTTTTTATAATTTTTCTTTTTTTTTTTAATGGATGGAGTTTTGGGAGGAAGGGCCAGCTCTGGGACTATCTGTAAATCTGAAGTGGGATATGTGACAAGATTAAACCTGCAAAGGGAGTTTCAATAGGGTACCTGGATGGAATTTTCCTTTCTTTTATCATCAAAACATGCCTGACTGCCCTGCACAGAGCTGCTATCTCCTTTGCTAGATGCACTGTGCACATGTATACTGGAATTAGTACTGTGCCTTCAGTCCATCTTCCTGCAATGTGGCATCAGAATTCTGCCCTTGGTGTGAAGTGTGGCAGTGACTTGTCCCTCCTGCAGGGTCACAGGAGCACAGGCAAATTCTGTAGACCATAAACATCTCTGACGTCTCTACAAGTTAAGTTCAAGGTGAAAATCAAAAATAGCCATTTGATGCCTGAGACTTGTGATGGATCTTTAGCTTGTGGTTCTGCTGGCAGGAGCTCTGTGAGTCACACAAGCCCTCAGCACCCTGCTGTTCACCAGAGCACTTTCAGGAGTCCTTCTTGGGACACTCATGTCCCTGCTCTTTCACTGCCACATCTCTGCCAGCCAGGGCCCACAGAGCAGAAAGATGCAAAAGTGATGCCCACAGGGACACAGTTTACCTGGGCTTGGACTGGCATTTTAAGTGGGAATAATCTGCTGAAGATCAGACACCCTGAGCTGTACTACAGACAGACAATGACACACTGAGGTTTGCAGTCTTAATGGCTGCTGATGTTATGATCAAGTAATATTTCAAAGTGAAAATGTTCCTTCTTAAAAAACCAAGTGAATAGATTTGAATTCATCTATTATTGAAAAGGCAATAAGCAATATGCTGTGCTGGCTCCCTAATGCATTAGTGCATTGCTCCTTGGCTCGGGAGGTTGCACAACTTGAAATTGTACTTACCTTCCTGGAGAGTTCAAGTATCCATAAGGGCTAAAAATACACTGGGAATTGTGGTGCATGAGCGTGGGCACTTGGGATACAGCAGAGTGGAGATGGAAGAGCAGGAGGAGGAGCACATGGCCTTCTCCATTCACTGGAACAGTTTAAAGTGAAGAGAGAGAAAAAAAAAGAAAGCAAAGCTAAAGATCAGTTGCATTTCATGGATGGAGGGTTACTGGTGGAAGGAAATGGTCCTCCCTTGATTTAAATCAGAATTAAAAATGGCATAATTTAATCTGACATCCTGCAGAACTCATGCTTAAAGATTTCATCTTACAGTGCTATGGCAAGGTCAAACTCACCCAGTGAGTAATTACCTAGGAAGTCAGAGTGTGTTTCTGTGCATGTCCATATTTGAAAGGGATGGGAAATAGAAGAAACCTTTTCATTTCTTCCTAGCTTTTGGTACATTTGAAATAAGTGACTGCCCTTGTTTTGTGTGGCTCTTCAACACTTTTAATGGACTCTAATTCACACATCCTGCCTCTTTCCATAGGGGGTGTGGAAGTATCAAGGCCAGCTGACTAAACGGATGGGGAAATTAAGTAGGGTGCCCAAAGGCACACACCTCTCCCCAAACCAGACACAGCAGGAGAATTTGCAGCCCTGTGTTGTGTGCAGGCTGCCTGACCCCATCTCTCTCTTCTGTACCATCCATGAGTGTGAAAACACATGGAGACTTTCTCTTTATCAAGTCCTCTTCTGCTCTGTGGCTCAAAGCTGGAAATGATTTCACAGCACTTCTTTTAATCTTCTTTGACAACTTTTTTGTTTAAGAATGAAGTGGTTATGACAGGGGGATAAAGCAGCAGTCACAAGTGTTTGCTCGAGTTCTGATCAAGTGCTAGGTGGCTCATCCAGCAATGCTCCTCTTCATTGCTACAGAGCTGTTCCTTGATAATGTGGATATTTGTTATGCATAATCTGCTGATGGTTATTCTCATAATCAGCTGAAGGAGACAACATAATGTGAGTTAATTGTTTAGTTCCACAGCAGCTAATGAGTAGTGTATATATTCCAATATAACAATTTTCCATAGCTCCATGGGAGAGTATTAGGTGTTCAGTGACAACATGCAAATAATGAACGTATTTATAGAAAGCAGAACCAAGGGACAATGAAAGGGCCCAGGTCTATGGATAATTTATTTGGAACTAACAACGTGGTAGTAAAGGAGATCCAGATTAAAACCCCAGATATGCCATTTGGGAACTCAGATGGAATTCCTAGCTTTTTTAAAGTTCAAGCCTTTTACAGATTTTATTGAAAGCAGTGGGAGGACATCTGTGAAAGATGTGGCTGTTCAGTGTTTGGTTAAAAGCAATCCAGCCTTTTTGTCTGGCACTGGTGATACAGTTCCCTCCTAAGCAGATTTCTTGCCAACATGTTTTCAGCAATACAGTGCTTGAGTCGTAATTCCAGCCCTCAGAAAACCATGGATCTCAGGTGAGCACACTCAGAAAATGTCTGTCTTATTACCACATCCATCTTATAACATCAATCAAGGTCAAGGCACTATTGAGATCATTACTCTATGGATATGTAATAAGAGAGATTTTCCCTCAGAGGTGCACAGAACCAAAATAGTAAATGGTCCCAGTTCCACTAACATGACTTCTGTCTGTTCCCCATTTCTCCTTCAATTTCTGCCTCTGCCTTTTCAGGCTGTAGCCATTTGGGGCAAGACTATGATATTTTCTCAGCTTTCAGCATTTAGGAATATAAATCACTACTGGGGCTCCTATTTTAATTTATTGAAATTCAAATAATTGATAGTAACAGTAGGTGCCCCACAGTATTGGATTGTGTGCTTGTGTGCAAGAGCCCAGGTTTTTACAGACCTGAGGTACCAATCCATCAGATGTGCACCAGAGAGGCAGATGACACTTTTAAGAGCATTTCTCTTTGGAAAGTATGGTTTGAAAGTCAGGCTTGAACCTGTTTTGAACCTATTTTGAGCACTCTGCGCTTATTTATTCTAAGAACAGTGCCATGTGGAGACACTGTGGGAGACAATAAACCCACCTGCAATGCACAGTGACTGAGCATGAGTGGGGAGCGGTTGTATCTCCTCATACAGATCAGCACCAGCAGTTGCTACTGCTCCACCTCTGCTTTTAGCAAGCACAACACAGCCTTTGAAGAAATTCCCATGGTGCTTCTTAAGAGACAGGAAAAGGCTCTCCAGGCTGGCTTTTTCAAAGGGTATCTGATTGTAATTGTCTGTTAAGTCTAGATTATGAGAGGTTTCATTGACCCCTCGACACAGTGATCAAAGGACATTCACCACACTTGATGGCAATGACAGCCACTGAGTTCAGGTAGGGGGATAAATGAATTAGTTGGGTGATAGGTTTCTTTCTTCCTTTTAAACACCCAAGCCAGAAATCAATCCTTATAGTGACAAGGTTTAGTGTGCTAAATTCCCTTGGCATTACAAACTCTCTTTTTCTTTCCCTACCCTTAGAAAAATCCCACCCAGGCAGCTCTAGCTGATGCTGTGTCGCATCCCACGCGCTCGTGTTGCTCCTGCAGTCTGTTGCTTTTTGGGATTCACACACACATTTGCATTTGCAAGCGCCACTATTGCTTTGCAGTAAACACTGCTCAGAGAATCCAGATGTCTTCCTCTCAGGACTCTGCATTTATCTTTAGATTTCTCAGCCCCTTGCTGCATGCTTTGGATGTTCTTTGCTTTTGCATAGAAACCCCGATCCTCATCGCAGAAATTGCATTTTGTGGTGAGGACACTGATTGGGAGTGAAAGATATTTATCTTCCAAAAAACAAGCTTCAGTTTCATTCTCCTGATTCCATCAGGTCCTTATGGGTAAGTCTGTGCTGGGAGCACTTTTCCCATGCAGCCAACTCTGCCTCCATCAGCTGTGTGCTCTTTGATTGCACATGGAATGTATTTGCTGGCTGTTGGGAGATGAGTAAGAGAAGCATTTTACTTGTTCAGTGGTTGAAGTGAAAAAAACCAACAAACCAACAAACCTGGGAGAAGACAATCAGCTTATTTTTTTAGCAAAGGAAGGAACAATCTGGATGAAAGAAGGAGTCAAACTCCTGTTGTTGGTGGAGAAATTAGGAATGAGTCCCAGTCATGCTGGTCTGGTGGAGTTTCCAGCTAGAGCAATGATCAGGATATCATCAAGTTCAGTGAGATCTGGAAAAGAGTGCATGGGTTGGTTCAATGTGTTTATTCTCCCTCCCCTTCAGCCCAATCTTTGTGTTGTTCTAACACCACAGACTTGGCTGTCAGAGCCTTTGCCAGAGTCAGAGCAGCTCTGCAGCCGTCATGGCCTGGGGACACAGAGCTGGGAAGGAGAGATAACAACTTCTAATGGACCAGCTAATATTGGGAGGGAAAACAGACAGCTCCCAGGCACAAGTGCTCCCTCATGTCTTCTCCTGTTTGCCAGCAGCTGTCTCCAGCATTGTGGACATTCAGAGTGAGGATTTGCATCTCCAGGGCACAGAGTTCCTGCTGACCAGGATAAAGGACCAGCTCCTCGAGCTCAGCTAAGGCAGAGGGTGATTGTTATAAGTGAACAATTCTGTTTGCATCCCTGGGTAGAAACCTTTTCTTTTTTTTTTTTCTTTCCACATGATTTCCCAAATCAGGACACTAATCAGGATCCGATGGCTTTTGGGAGCAGAGTCACAAGCTGCCTCTCTTTCCCCTGTTTTGCTACAATAAAGGGAAGGAGAGGGGGTTTTAGCAATCAGTAGGCTTTTCTTAATCCTTCTAGGGAAGCTGTGTGGGAACTGTATTTCCCTAACCCCACTGGTGTGTCATCATGGAGGACTGAAGTTATCACAGAGCAGTGGAAGGTCTAGCAAAACAGTAAAAACAACAGCATTATAAAAGAAGCCAGCAGAGTGATGGCATTGTGTGTAGTCTGATGTATACTTGAAGAGGGTTATAAATACATGTTTATGGTTGTACCACCATAATGTCAGCTAAATGAGAGACATGAGTAAGGAGAAGATCAAGCCAAGGGATGGTTGCACTCAAGGACATGGTTTTCATACAGGAGACCTCTGCAGAGAGGGAGGGAGAGAGAGAGAGACAAAAAGATATGTCATTATTGCCAGATTTTCTGCTGCATGCAACCACAGGCAACCTCCAGGGAAAGCTCTGTGGAGCCTTCAGGGTGATCAGCCATGGAATGGAAAAAGGCTTTTTGACAACCTGCCCTGTGGATGGAAGCATTCCATGACACACCCTGATCCCTTATCCCAGCAGTGTCAGAGGGGTATCTCTGACTCCTCCTGTGCTGCTTCTCTTGGCCCTTGCCCCCACACAGCTCAGCACTAGCCATGGGGCTGGCCATGCCACCAGCATGTCCCCTGCCTCACTTGGACCCTCCATCTCCTCTCTCCCTCTCTCTGTAACTTCTTGTAGGAGGGAAATAATCTACTGGAGCTTGGCATTGTGCTATCTCTCTTTCAGAGGTGGGTAGAGAAGGGGAAATAGAAAGTAATTTGATTTTTGATGCTCTTTCACCTTGTTGTCTATTTTATAACCTCAATCTGCAGCAGAGGAGTTCCTGTAAGAGGAAACCAGGATGACTACAACATCCAGTACCAGGACTGTATCAAGGGGAGTTAATTTGACCTTTAATGCAGTGAGATTTCATTTGTAAAATGCTTATTGTCACTACCAGAGGCCAGTGTTTTCCTCCCTGCACAGGCAGTGACTCAGCTGGTCCCACACATGTGGAAGATCAGGGGCTCCAAAGGGATTTGATTTAGCATGACCTGCTGTTTCAGCTGGTACACATGGCTTCCACAAGCTCACAACTTACCAAAATATGTGTCTGAGACTGAGCAGGGGATTCACAGCTGATCTGGCACTGGACTGCTGGTTTGCAGATGGGGAATGCTGTTGAGGCAGTGTGAGTTTGGGTGAAGATTTATTACAAGACAAAGGCTGAAACCACTAAAAAAATGGGGAGATGAGGTGCCTCATTTGTGAATGGAGCTGCTGACAGCCAAATACTTTAGCAGATACAATGATCCACTTCCTTGCTTGCTGAGCCAAAGCAGAGTGAGTTCACCTGCCTTAGGTGGCTCTCTGCTCCATACCCCCTGTGGTGTTAAACACACCATCTCCACGATGATATGGAGAAGAGACTTTATTGCAAAAATCCATCGGTTTTAGACTGTTAGTTTGTTATGAGTTTACATACTTGTGAGGCACAGCAAATGTGCTTAACCAACCACCATAGAACAGGATAGGAACATCAGGTGTAAGCAGCCACAGCCCCATGGTGTGAACACTGTTTGCTTCTAATAATTGTTTTACAATTATGTAGCTTGGTTTTCACCTCTAGTTTAGCAGAGTCATTCCCAGAATGCTTTTCTAGTTAGCCAAAGTACCAGAAGTGAGCAAGGATTTTACAGGGGCGACAAGGCTCTCACTTTGCAAAGCCTTTCTGCTCCACAACACCCCCCTGACTGGGCAATGTACCTTAGTGAGATATTTAATATGGACTAACATCTTTATGTCTTAAAACATGGAATTTTTAGCCAGTGCATTTGAAATTTGAAATGAGCATCAGCATTCCCACTCGTGGTGCATTTGGAGGGTGAACTCCATGCCCCACAGCAAGGACTGGGCTCTGGGCTGATCCAAGCCCTCCAAAGCCATCCTGCCTCTGCACTCAGCAGGAGAAGCAGCTTCTTTAATGCCTGAAATGGCTGATTACAAATCTTACCATTTCCCCCTAAGAGTTACAGAGCACAGGTGTTTGAAAGCTAAAATCTGGAAACTAAAAAAGCATCTTAGATCCTTTACTCCCCCTTTCCCTTTCTAAGTGGTATTGAGGATTACCACATGTGGTTACATAATAATTTCCCTCAGCCTGAGCTTTTTAGCAATTAATTAGGCAGGGATTTGAGGGAAAAAATCTCTAAAATGCTTGAATATTTGCTTACTGGTCCACAAATACGCCCTATTTTGTTGTAGCTGCTGTTCTAAAAGCCTAAAAAAAAATATAAGCTGGAAAAATCCAAGCCAAAATATTTTGGCTTTCATTTTATTCAGTGACCACAGGTAGGGAAGGTGTGGGAAGCTAACACACAGCAGAGGGCACAGAAGTGTTAGTGCCAACAGGTTATGCAGAGCCTTTTCCACCCAGCCAAAGGTGATTCAGGTAATTCTCTTTCTCAAACTGCTTTTCCCTCACTTTGTCTCTCAGACAAAACTCTTCTATAACCCCCAGCGTGGCTCTAAAATTGCCCGGAGCTGAAAAGTGTGAGATCTGCTTCATTCAGTGCCCAAGATCAAAACCATCCAGGTTGTTAACACCATCCTCTGAGCCATGGAGCAACCTGCTGGGTCAGCCAGAGCCTTTCAGAGCTGCTGGCTCCTAACGAGCTTTGTAAAACCTTTGACTGCATCCAGATCTGCAGGTGAATCATGCAATGTAGAGGCTCCTTTATTTACTACTGTCTCCCACTAAAACCTTATGACAAGGAGAGGAAAAGTCACTGGGATTCCTTGGTTCAGAGGGGAAACTTTCCAGTGAGATGGAAACAGAGGAGGTGCCCTGTTAGAGGTAGCTACAGACACAGCTTTTAAATCTTAGCTGTGGTTTTTTTTCAGCCCTGTATTTGCTTTGTTGAGATTCTCATCATTCTTTGGAAGGCACCATTCTTCTTCCTCCACCCCTCTCCTTTCTCTGTGCTAAAAAGGGCTGCAGAACATCTTTGTCCCTAATAAAGATCCCACTGAAGGAGTGCTTCCAACTTTACGGGCTTCCCTTCTTATTTCTGCCTTCAGACAGCAGCTCCCAGCAGTGCGACGAGTGGGTGCTAATTATGGAGAACCACATTCGACAACAGAGCCCTGCTGCTGGTGAATACAGAAAAATTGCTCATTAGAGCAGCATGGTATTTAGTCAGATTGGCTTCCCTAGATATTAACATTCTGGCATTAATGCAGACTGGCAGTGTGATACTTGAGTAAAACCGTCTCAGGGTAAGATGTGCAGAAGGGCTTGTAAAATGTTTGTCCCACCTGTGGGGTTTGTAGGGTATTTCTGCTGGGGGCTCCCATGTGTTGCTTTAGGAAAAAAAAAAAACCACCCCTGGATTTCAGTAACTTGCATATACAATTTCTTGGTCGTTTTTTCTTGCCTCAAAGGGCATGGTTTATCATGCATGTGATTTTTTTTTTTTTCCACTGGAATGAAACACGCTGTGCTTGATTGTTTTCCTGGACATCCAACTTTTCCCTGTATTGTTTGGTGTGACAGTGCTGTATCCATGGTGCAGGTGGCACAGCTCTCTGCACGGTGGCTCTCTGTGCCCAGCAAGGTGTCTGTGACAGTGGGGCCACCCTGGAAAATGTATTGCTTGCAGCTGTTGCACAGAATAATGTGATAAAGGAAGCTCAGACAAAGCTGGTTTGAGCACGAAAAGCTTCAGGTGCCTTGTTTTAGTGTAGGGGAGGCTTTGTGTTAGTAAAGGACTTTACCATGAATGTTTTCCTGTGCTGTTTTACAAACAGCAAGAACCAAAGCTGGGGTTTGTGTGCTGCAGGCAGAGATGCCTTTTCTTGGGCATGGCTCCTTGTTCCCCCTCTGCAGCACTGGGACACCTCCAGCTTGGCTTCTCGGCTGCTTTGCAGAGCTGCCCACACCTCCAGAGCTGTGTGGGGAGAGCCAGAGCCTTGCTGGCTGCCTGGGCTGGTGTCTGTCTGTGCAGCTGTGTGAGCTGGAGCTGCTGCAGCCATAGCCACAGGGAATTCCTCGATCCCATGTCCTGCCCTCTTCCACCTCTGGGCTTGCATCAGCATAGCCGCTCCAGTGGGCTAATGCAAGTGCTGTGAACACACAGAGAGAGGACAGAGCTGTTCAGCAGCCAGCAGAGCTCATCCAGCCTCACAAATGCCAGAATTTCCTCTCCTACAGCCCCCTGGTCTCCACTTTGACTTGAACACCAGCGTTCCCTAATTAGCTCCGCTTTAGCTAATTAGCACCCAAATGGGAGTGCCTCCCTCAGCAGCCTCTGTGCGTGCAAAGAGCCCAGAGCTAATTTATTGGGAGAGATTTTCCTTGGGGTCTGTGTGGTGTTTCCTCACCTCTGTGCTCTGGGAAGGTGTGAGGGTGTCCTTGGACTGGTGTTACTCTGTTGGTCAGTGCAGAAGCTGGACAATCCCTCACTAAATTGTCACTGCCTCAGCCAACCTGTTCCTTGCCTGTGAGTTTACTGTGTGGGCTTTTTGCTTCTTTTTTTATAGTGGTCATGGTATTTCGCCTGTAGTTTGCCTTGGGAAATGGAGTGTGTCCTACATCCATATCTATTTTAAGACTCTGCTCTATTGCCTGCTACCAGCTGGGGACATGGCTAGAAGGAGCAGTGGTTTCATGTTGTAAGAGGAAACACTGGATATTTCTAGGAGGCTATAACTCTGAGATGCTAAATATGTTTATAACCCAGGATATTATACTCTTACTGATAGTGCTCATTTCCCCTGGCTTTAGTATTTTAAAAACTGGCTTTCTGACTTATCTTGATGGAGTAAGATCTATTTACAGATGATGGGGAATAAAGACATACTCAGAAAGCAAATTACTCTGTTTCTAATATTTGTATTTAATTAAAAAGAATGTACTTTTCCTTTGCATTAGTTATGCACTGACTTGTTTGGGTTTAGGGAGGACAGTAGAAATTTTGTTATAGGAATATATTATTTTTCTTAGTCTGTCCACATTAAAGTATCTGGGGGCTACAGTAATTTCCTCCAAAATTAAAACAGCCAGAGAGAAACCACTACTTGTCAGAAAAGCATAAGAATGCTTCTACGCAGCTGAAATTCAAAGATTTGGGAGCAGGAATACTTAGAGGTGCCTTTCTTAATGTTGTACATCTCATGCTCATGTTTGTGATGTCTCTTAGTCCACAAGTACACAGCTCAAACACTGGATCATTATCACCCTGACTGCTTTGTTGTGTCCCATGTGTCTGTTTTATTCAGTCGGTTTTTAGCTAAAACCCCCTTTAAGCAGTAAAGCCTAGGTGAAAGAGGGAAAAGGGTACCTAAAATGTGACCTTTTAACTCACAGGTGAAGAGCTGCTTGGTAAACCTGGCAGAAACCGTTCCATGGATTAGGGTGACTTTCTCTGAAGTGCTTATTTTTTGGTAAAACAGCTCTTTGCTTCACAGACCTGGATGGTTGGTTCATGCAGCACCAAGTAACATTCTGTGCTCTGAAGAATCTTGCACTGCATTCAGTGATTCTCCAGTTTTTCTTCTCCAGGGAGGTCCAAAACCACTTGTAGACCTGCAGCTCTTCTATGAGCTTGAAGAGGAGCAGAACTTTCTCAGTGAGAGTTTTCCAGCCACTTCCATCTAATATTTAAGACACAGCATAAAAGTTACAGTTTATGCAGTAGTACCCAGGAGTGAATTTTGTATTGATTTTAAAATTAGTCATTTTTAGCTTACTGTTTTATGCACCAGAAAATGGCCTCAGCTTCATTAAGAATGCTGTATATTATTAATATCCATCATTAATTTATTCTTGGCACTGGGCTAGTAAAAGCACTTAAATCATTGCCCTGTCCTTAAAGTTGGACAAGTGAGATGGTAGTAAGTGTGAAGGGGAGCAAAGCCATTTTGGAACAGAGCTGTTGGTCCCATCCCTGCTTTCCTCAAGCACCTCTTTTTGGGGGGTCACTTCCATCTCCAGCTGGCTCTGCACAACAGTGATGAGTCTGGAGGTGCTGAACTCACCACCTGCAGGTCTAATTTTTGCCACCCAGACCATTGGGAAGCCCAAACAGTTGCTAAAGCAGCTGGTTTGGGTTGAGGAAAAGGGATGGGGTGGGAATTTGCCCTATCCTAGGACATTAGTGCTTTATCCTTGTTTCCAGGAGGGATGAACACAACCTGCACCCCAGCAGGGTGAGTGCAGGAGCCTCCATGCAGCCAGCTGGAGATGGAAAGTACCAGTGCTTCAGGCAGGCCTCCAAGGCAAAGGACCCAATTTCAGTCCTGTTCTTGTGCTGGTTTATTTATAAGCTATTAAAGATGTATAAGGTGATTTTTGGAGCAGGCAGTGGAGCCTGTGCCTCTCTGCTTCCAAGTGCATGGTCTGATTCACTGGTTACAGACTCCTGCTTGCTTACCCATGTCCTTTTTTTGGCATTAGATTCTCCCATATTGGACACTGCTGTTTTTCAACTGGCATAAAAATTGAACTTTTGCAGGATGTGGACCCATCCTGGTAAATCAGCAGCTATTCTGTCTTGTATTCATGCTGACTAGATGTGGTTCCATCTTTGCCAGTTTTGTGGGCAGGTGGCACTCACTAATTTAAAGGCACTTTTGGCTCAACTCTTCTTTGAAAAACAGCAATAATTTCAGCGTCAATGTGTATTGATAGAAGGGTTTGCCTTAGAAGGGATGTTAAAAACTTCTGGTTCTTCCCCACTGCAAAGGGCAGGGACACCTTCCACTAGAGCAGGTTGCTCCAAGCCTCATCCAACCTGGTCTGGAACACTTTCAGGGATGAGGCACCCCCAGCTTCTCTGAGCAATCTGTTCCACATCATCCCCACAGTCAAGAATTTTTTCCTAATATCTGTTCCTCTGCTCTAAAATTATTTTGCTTCTCTCCACCTGCTTGCTTTTATGGCATCTTGAAAATGAAGTTCTTTGTCATTGTCCTGCTAATGCAATTAGAAGGAAAATGTAGAAAGAGACCCTGCTGCATCTGAATAGTGTACTTTTTCTTCTCTGGCAAGAATCTATTTTACACAAATGTGATATTTTTGCAAGGCTACCTTCAAACCAAACAGAACAAACAAAAACCCCTGAAAACACATTGTGGGCATCAGGATTCACCCAAGTGACTTTGTGAGGTCTGTTGCTGCACAGATATTGAGATGTGATGCCTGAGTTAGACTGATGGTGCTTTCAACTATCCCATCCTTCTTGGTGTTAGCTCAAGAAATACAACATCATGACAGATGGCATCGTTTTAAAGCTTGAAGGTGCTGTGCAAAGCACTGAGAAGCCCTGAACCTCAGGAAAGGCATTTTGTAAATTGGCATTCCAGAGCCTCTTTAGTCTCCTTAGCAGCACTTACACCTGGACACATGACACACAGCAGCACCGTGGATGTGCCTCTAGGAACAGACAACGACAGATCATTTTAAGCTCTTGGATATACGAGGATGTAGGAGGCAGAACGCTTTGTCATCGTGTGGTTTTATTGTTGGAAAAGCAATTGTAGTAAAAGTTACAGTAATCCCTGGTGTTCTGCTTCAAAGCCCCTTGAAGTGTGCAATAATGGCTCCAGTGAATCCTGGCAGCCTTTGAGTCAGTTTTCCCATTGTAGGGTGGCACTGATCAAACCTGGGGCTCCAAAGCTCTCCTCAGAAATGCCTCTCACTGTGCTTCCCCTAATCTCCAGGCACCTACAAACACTGACACAACCAGCATTTAGAAAGTTTTCTTAGATCTGTTGATGCAAAGGACTCTCTAAGAGCTTGATATTATTCTGCCAACACATGTCAGGTTAGTGGGTTAGAAAGTCTGTGCTACAGTGAGGAGCTTGCTGCCTTGGATGTCTGCATGAACCCATTTACCTCCCCTTTTATGCTCTGATGATGGAGCTTTCCTTTTGGGACCAGGAAACTATTATGATCAGTCTTTGACCAGGCTCAATAAATGCCTCTCCATTGCTGCTGCTCTGTCTGGATGCAAGAGTAATGCCCTAAGAGAGGGTTTTAGATTTGAAAATGTGGTTTTTTTGAAGACTTTGGGTCTGTTCTAACCATGGTGCTGCAGCAGGGCTGTGTGAGCCCCCAGAGGTGCTTGCTGTGGCTGTAAGGAATCACCTGCCAAGTGAGGGAACACATGGCAGGCACCCATTTTTGGGGTGAGCAGTGACCTGAGGGGGCCAATCACTTCCTTCATCTCCCACTGTGGTTTTGGGCATGTTATTTAGATTTTCAGTCTCATGATTTCTCACCTGTGAAATGGGCAGGGTGGCTGCTCTCCTGGCCCTGTGCAGGGTTGCTCTCTCCAGCAGGGATGTTGTGCCCAGTGACTGCAGCACTGGCGAGGAAGCAGGCTGGAGATTGTCCCTGCTCTGCCATGCTTGCAGTGCTCCATGGCTTAGGAAAATGGGATACAAACCTGCAGCACTGCCTTGCAGAGCTGTGAAATTCCACTCTCTCTTCTGTGCAGTGCCTGAGCTGCTTGTGAGCAGCCTGATGGGGAGCTTTGCTGTCTGTAGCTCCCTCACTGAGCAGCAGGTTGTTTGGTTTATTTCTTTTTTAACTTTCTTGCTAGTGTTGCCAGTCACTTGGTGAAACCTGAAAACGTATTTTCCAATTTAATTGTTCTGACAAACCCCATTATTGGCTGACTGGGGATCTCCCACTCTGCACTTAGAGATGCAGCATCGATTCAGTGCAGGTCTTCCTGAGAGTGAATTTAAAAAGCAGTGAGCCTCTGCTCTCAAGGAGCAGTTCCTCTCCTTGTTTAATAATGTCTGTAGGAAAATTCCAGCACTTGGCACAGTCTTCCTGTCTGCCCATGTGCCGTTCAGATCATCCCAAAGGGTCTTGTAGCTAGAATATGTCTTTTTACCAGTTCTGGGCTAAGTTCTGTAGAAACTTATTAATTCCTCCCCTGGTTTGTTCCTATAGGGGATGGAGGTGACCTGACTGAAAGTTTTATGTAAGCAGAAATAATTCAGACTGGCTTTACTGAGTTTTCAGTTAGGTCTCAGATAAATGAAGAGCAGGAAAACTGGGATATCATTCCTAAAACACCACAGGTAAAAATACACTTCGTAGCAGACCTGGATTCAATTTGCTGTAATCATGCAGCTGGATGTGGAGAGCAGTTTGATTAAATGGGGAATCCTCCATTATCAGCTAAATACTGTGCTGAGCCCCTGCAGACTCACCCAGGCCTATGGCATTTGCTTTTCCATGTTAGAGACTTGCTGGTCAGGTAATTCTGCACAAAATCCATCCCAAACCTGTCTGCACTGTGAGCAGAGGCCATGGGGACTCGTGGGCTGCTTTGGAGGACAGCATGGATTGAGGTGATACTGTGAGTAGCTTTTTCTTTTCAGCTGCTCACAGCACAGCAGACAGCATGTAATGAGAGCAATTAAGGGAAGAGGGGACAACCTTGTTGATCAATGTGTCAGAAAGGTGAGAAAGTACATGTTTGATGGGCTCTAGAAAGAGGAGATGAGGCTCCTGAAGAGGGAAGCAGGATATATTTGCATCTTGCCTTCATTAAGCATGGAAGAGAAAATGCTGCATTAATGGGAAGGTATTGAACCACCACTAACTGAAGCTTTTTAGACTGAGTTCGGAGGAGAATTGGATAAAAATATTTTTGGGAATGGGGAAAGCTGAAATTGAATCCACTCTGGAACACAGAGGACAGAAGGGACTGGGGAATTAAGCAAATGGTGGTGGTGCTTGTAAATAAGGTAAATGAAAAAGGATTATCCTACAGCTGAATGGAGTGAGTGCTCTGAAGATCCACAGGGAGAGGTCACAAATCTGCTCTGAATTTTTGCAGGTGATTCCTATCTCAGTCTTGTCCATTATCCTGTGTAGAAAGGAGATCTGCCTCTCTTCTGAAGGCAACTCCCCTGGGTCCACATCCCAGTGGCTGTGTTGCTGTGTTTGGCTGGTTTGCAGCTACTGCATTGAGCAGGTCAGTGTTTGCCTGGCTGCCTCTGCAGGCCTTTTGTTTAGGACTTGTTAGGGCTTTGCTCTGGATTTGTCAGCTCCAACAAGTTGGTGGTTTCCAACACAAGGACCCATGGATGCCTTGGAGCATGAGGTTAGTGGAAAACATGTCAATGAGCCTGGGGACCTCTGGAGCAAGAGGGCAGTGAAAATGGCAACAATAAAGTTTTTATTGAGGGTTTCTAGGTGAAGAAATAACAGAGGAAGAGAGAACTTAAGAGCAAGAAAATTCTCTGGGTGGGCTGGGAGCTAGAGAAGGAAGAGGCTGAGTAGGATTGAATTATAGACAGTGAAGATGTCTTTATATGAGTTGCAGCTTTTTGTATTTGCTGTGACTGAGCAAAACATGGGCTTGTATTCTGCCTATTCCTGTGTTTTGTGTTAAACATGTAATTAAGAGGTCTGAGTAAGAAGCTGTGGGCTCTGCAGAAGGAAGCAAGTTGGTGCAAATCAAATCAACAGAGGGGGAAACTCCAGCACAAAGATTGGAAACAAGAGCAGGGCAGCACAGGCTGAGAACTGCAGCACACATCCACCTCATCTTCCTGCCAGGGCTGCCACAAACCGCTGAAAGCTTCCTGGGATCTGAGCTTAGCATTTAACCTGTCCCAAGTTAAATAATCATGACAGGGAAAATGAGCTTCAATTCCGTGAAGTGCTGAAATCCAGGGATGGTGATAAAATAGTGCCCAGAAGATGAGGGTAGTGGGACAGGGAGCTTGTTGTCCTGGAGATTTCTCATCTCCTGTACCCTGGAGCTCCTCAAGGTGCTGAAGTGACTCTTCTGGATGTGGGCCAGGCTGCTTTGGCACCTCCTGAATTTTGGGATGTGAGGGATGGTGAGAAACACAGCCAACAACTTCCTGGTCATGGTTCTGTGCTCCCCAGGCAGCTGCTGCTGGCTCAGAGCTGGGGTGGATGACTTGCTGTGGGTGCTGGTGAAATACTGCCTAACATGATCATTTATCCTGAGATGTATTTAACGGAATATGGCTGTGAATGTTGCGCTGACCCCCTTTGTCCTCTGGAAGCAGGATAAAAGGGAGCAGGGGTGTGGGAGTTCACAGCCATGGACGGCATCTCCAGGAGTGCAGTGAGGGTGACAGGAGGCTGTGTCCCCTTGGGGTGAATGTCCTCCCAAACCCTGAGGAAGTGTGGGTGGGTGTGAAGCTCATGGATGTGTGAGGGGCAGGGCAAAGCAGGCAGCTCCCAGCTGCTGCCTTCCCTCCTTGTCCTGTTTTCTTGAGAGCCAGCACTGCAAACTTCTCCTCCACACGCCTGGGGAGGTGATGCTGGGGTCGCTGGGCCCTTCCCTGCAAATTAGCTCGTGGCTTTGCCAGAAATGACATCACTTGTTAGGCAGATTTCTTCATTAGGGAGCTTTCTAATCTCAGACATGAGCGGCACAGAAATCCTCCCCTCTCCCCAGGCGCCGAGGGAGCAGAGCTGCATTGCCAGTCTCTGCAGCACGCTCTGCTTATTTATCATTCATGGCATCATGTTTGTTTTATGACAAATGAACTTAATCACGGTTTTCACAGTGGAATACACAGCAAAATACGCAGGATAACCGTAGCTGCAGGTATAGAAAACCAAACTTAATTTAGAAAGGATATACAGGAGCAGTCTAAGCAGCCGAAGAATTGAATTACTCTAATAAAAAGACTCAGCTATACATAATTCTTCATGCTGAAACAAAAGCCCCGTGAGATAGGATGGTGCTCAGGTTCTGCATTAAACTTTTTTCTTCTGTGCTTAGTGCTCAGCCCAATCATTATTTGTTGCTGAAAAGTGCATCTGGGTGTTGAGAATATTTTTTTTCCCCTATGTCTTAAAGTGGAGGAGGGCAGGAATTGCAGATCATTTATTAATGCTCTGCTCCTTTGTGGTCTTAATCTCCAACAGATGGGCCAGGACACTCTGGCTAACATTCAGTGTGAGCCTGCTGACTTGCACAGAGCTTCCCACTCCCAGCGCAGTGATGCATGGACTGGAAAAGGCACAGAGTGTAATGGTCATCCTGAAATGTGATTCCAGCAATTTCAGAGGCTCAGAGTTAATCCCTGTGCTTGGAAGAGAAGGGGATATGCTTGTAGGTGTGTGCACACATGGATGTGCCTTCCTATGGATGTGTTTTGGGGTAGTTAGGTTTTGATTCTCTGATGTGGTATTTACTGTGTGGCCGTGCTTGCCAGGGAAATTCTGATAATTGCTTTCCTGACTTTGTGCTTCCAGTTTCAGCACCATTTCTGATCCTTATCAGTGCTTCTCTTCCTCTCATGCTGCCAGAGCAGAAATAATGGTGGTTGAACCAGGAAGAATAATGCTTCAGAAACCACCCTACTGCTGTCAGTGGATTTTCATGCTGCTCCAGCCAACTGAAATAATGGTGTGAGCTGCCTGCACTGCACTAAAACACATTTCCGTGTGTAGAAACATCATTAAAGAGTGGCTTAAAGTACACAGCATTATAGGAGAATTTAGGATAAAAAATAAAAGAAACTTTCCAGACTGTAGCACCAGGCATCCTAGAGTCTCCAGGAGATTTAGTGTCCAAGGCTGGAGAGCTTTCCTTAGGAGTCTAGTGACAGTAATTTGTTCAGTCTAGCAAAATGAGAGCTCCAAGGGAGTGATTGCTTCCTATAAATATTTTCAAGGGGCAGGAGTTGATGCTGACAGAATAACTAATGGATGTAGGTTGGTGGTGAATAAATTTGGGCTGGAAATTTAGGAGACTCCTAAATATCAGACAGGTCATATAACAATTTTCTAATGAGTGTAAGGAATCAAAAGTCAATTTGCTTTTTAAGACAGAGGTTGATGTCCTGAAAAGGGCCCTGTGACAGTGTTTGTTATTGGGCAAGGGGATGGCTTTGCCTAGTAATCCCAATATTTCCTACTTTTAGCCCTGAATTTTGTGGAAAACTGCTTCCTTTGCCCATCAAATGTCCTTAAAGTGTGTTGGAAAGCAGCAGGAACTCTGTGAGTGAGCAGCTTGGTTCTGAAATCTGACTCCTTGGTTTAAAGGTGTGATGTTTAAAGGCTGGAGATGAACAGGATGGCCTTGTCTCATCTGAAGACCCCAAAAATTTGAGTCAAGAATAAAGTCATGGAGATGCCAGACATTGTGGGGATGGAAAGGGCAGAACTTGGAGTGTGTCACCTTTTGTGTGTGAGCTCTAGCCTTGCACATCTGGGAGGCATTTCCCTGCTTCTCTTAGCCCCTTTGAGCAGGCTGCCATTCCCTCCCAGCAGCATCTCCTGCCAAGGTCTGATAGGAAATAGGTTTATTTTTGAGGGCTGAAGTGCTGATGAGCAGAAGGGGCTTTCAGCCATTTCCAAGGCTGGCAGCCAGCCTCAGATCTGAGATATCCATCTCTTTCAGTGTGCCATCAAGACAGGCTGTTTGGAGCTCTGCAATCTCCCCCCATATCTCCAGCCCTCCTGGGGTTTTGTTCCTGCATGGCTTTGCATGGGAGGATCACAGGAGAGCCTGATTCCCACCTGGACACTTGTGCATTCTCCACCTTCTGCAGGTGCATTAGCAATGGAATTCACCAGGAAAATGTGCTTCCAACCACCAAGCAGCCTTTCTGTATCTCCACAGCCTCTGCTGCTGAGCCACAGCCCTGCCAGGAGTTCAGCACTGCTGCTGTATTTCCACCCAGCTTTACCTTCCTGCCATCTCTGTCTTATTCCTCTGACCACAGGACACAGCCCAACCTACTAAACTCATTAAACCATCTCTGCTGCAGCCAGGCCTTCTGGAGCTCCAATTCCAGAGACTTTGGGAATGGACCAGAATGGGGAAACAAACCAATTTTTAAGCAAGGATCTGTATCTTCAAATTGCACATCAATTTAATGAGGATACATTGCGCAGGCACTGAGACTCTGATGCACACTACTGATATTTTTAGTGTCTGGACTCTCAGGAGGATGCATCTCTGTCAGCCCAGCTGCTCTAAGAGGCAGTTGAGTAAAGTCAAATTGCAGATGGACCAAAGTCTTCTGTTTTTACCTCTCACAAAAGTGATGCTTCCAGTGCCATCTTAGAAAATTCACCAATGTCCTGCTTCATAAACTTCCAGGTGCATAAGGCTGCACAATTTAAAGTCAAATATAACAGCCAAAGAGAAGGAACATAAAATAAAAAAAATGAAAGCTGGAAGATTGTTGCACAAGTCCTGTCAAACAGTGTTTATCTCCTGCATCTCTGCTCAGGGTGTCCCCAGCCACCTCCTGGGGAGAGGGACAGATGCTTTTCAAAGCAGGCTAAATGTACCTTGTGGTCAAATGGCATGGGGCTGGGGGAGAGGGTCCTGGGGGGAATGGTGGGTAGAAATGGCTTTGTGCATCTCCATGTGATCTCACTTCACGTGGAGTCACAAGAGTGGCTCCAGCTGGAGTTCTAGCAGCCTTGAGGCAGGGATGAGGTGTGTCAGCCTCCAGCAGTCCTGAGGGGAAGAAACGGGGGGTGATGCTTCCTCAGACTAAATCCCTGCCTTCCTTGGTGTCCTACCCAAGAAGGGTTGGGTGGTTTATACAAAACTCTGGGTTCTTCCTCCTGTAAATGGTTAAATCATCCCCAGCTGATGCTTACAGTGAGGGACAGAGCAGCTGTAATGTGCAGGGAAAGGACACAGCAGCTGATTTGACTGATCCAAGCACATAGATGACACTGGGGGAAGGTTCAGCCTTAAATCAGCACATTTCTGCCTTAAGCCAATCCCCTCCCTGCCCAGTGTTTCCCACTGCAGCAATACCCAGCCCTGCTGATGAGGATGCACAGAGCATCCCTCCTGCCTCCCTGCTCCCTCCAGCAGCATGTCTGCTCCAGCCAAGGGCCCCACACCTGATGTGGAGCAAAAACAGCATCAGGCTGGTGCTGCTGAACCTGTTTCAGCTATCACCCAGAGGTGGCATGGCCATGGTGCAAGAAGCTGCTGCCTTGGTGCAGGCAGCAGGAGCTGCTCAGCAGCTCCTGTGTTCACCACGTTCCTCTGCCTTTCTGCACATATTGTTCCTCATGCTCTTTGCTGCTCCAGACTGGAAAAGCTCCTTCCCTGTGGGAAGACAGGTAAAATGCCTGAGGAGGAAGGTAAAATTCCATACAGGGAGGCCACCACCTCCTCATTCACTCCCAAACATCCTCCTCTTCAGGGCTGTGTGCTCGTCTGAGAATAGCTCCTTGCCACAGCCTCCTCCGCAGGAACAGACTTATTTATTCATAGGCGTTGGGTTTGCTCCGATAGTCTTTCTGAATTTATTCTAAAAAGAGATCTGCCTTGTGCCTGGGAAGTGCCTGGCCCTTCCTCCAAAATGGAAGTGAGAAAAGCTCCTTGTGTGTTTTTTGTACGTGGTTAAAAATAGCATCCCAGAACTGTATGTTGGATAAATATGAATGAGGGAAGAACAAATGTAGTAACCTCCAGAGTCTACAAATGGACAGGTATGTGTGTCTATCCCAGAGCTTCTAAAATTTCTTCTATTTCTTCTCACCCATTTCATACTCTAGTCATTGATTTCTTCTCTGCTGCTTTGGTCCTTTGTTCCCATGGCTTTGTTTTAATTCTTCTGCATAATTTTTTTTCATTTAACTCTCACTCTGCTCTGCCTTTTTCTCTCCCTCCCCATCAGTGTCCTTCCCCACCTCTGCTTTCTATCCTGCTCCTCCACACCTCATCTTTTCCTTCTTTCCCAATACCTCTCCCTGTTCTTAGCTCCCTGTTCTCCCCCATCTCCTCATCCTTTTCTCTCTGGGGACTCTTGCTCCCCAAAGACAACCCTGACCTGGGCTGCCAGCACAGCCTTTGGCTCAGGAGCAGGGATGGCAGCCAAGGGAGGAGTTTCATTGCATCCTGGATGTGCAGACAGAAATATCTCACTGAAATGGCTGTTTACACTTGTCATCCTAGTCAGAATCAGACACAAAATCCTCAAGCCTGTAGCTGATGTATTTAAATGGATGAAAACATTAGAAATGGAGAGTCTGCCCATATGTTGTGAGTGTCTAACAGTGACAGACCTGAATGTTTATCCACATGAAGACCCTTTCACACCATGAGACAGTGTTAAATGACTTCAGGGTAAGTGGATTCGAGCCAGAGAGGCTATAAATAGCCAGCTGGAAATGCTCTTCATGCAGTCTCCCATCCTCAACTTCCCTCATCTCTCCTGTCCCCAGGTTTTAAAGGAGAAGAATATTGTTTGTTTCTTTGGTATACTTCAGGTCAGCCTGGGAACTGTGTGGGTCTCAGCAGCTCTTTTTGTGTTACAACCCATGGCTGATGTGAGCATCTGCTGGGCTCATGGGCTGTAGGAAAAGTACCTGAGCCATGTGGCATTTGGATAAGAAAGCATCCAATGCTGTTGAAAACTTCTAAAAATTCCTAATTTATTGTGGAAGGCCATTGCCTAATAAATTAGTTGTATTTAACCATCCAAAGCCAGTTTTCCTCTTGGAAGAGGAATTAAATGGCAGAATGTAGTTACTTGTGTTGTAGGGCATGAGTAGCCTGGTTTTTCTTCCATCCATTGCTCTCTGTCCATCCTCAGCTCAGTAATAACTTAATGTCACATTTTGCTAAGGAATGTGCACTGTTCTAACATTCAACATCAGGAAAAAGAAGTGTTGATTGCTCTTTTTAGTGAAAAGAAAGTGTTCAGAAAGGCCTACCGAAAATATTAAACTTCTGCAGGGTCATAGTCTAAATTTTTGTGAACAAGAAGGGGAAAAGGTCTCAGCTTTAACACTTTTGCTTGGGCTACCAAAAATACCCATTGCTTGCATTTAAATTAATGCATATTTTAGTCACTTCTGGAAACTTTGCTGTAAAGAGGTAGCTTTGGACAAGTTGGGCCCATTGGAATTCAGGTTCTCATTGCTTTTGGTCCCTCCCCAGCTCAGCGCCACAATTGAGCACTGAGGAAAGGCAGGATATGGACAATCCACTGCTTGGATCAGCTGCTGTTGGGAGCAGTGGGAAATGGAAAGCCATTCAGGCAAAGATGGCTCTCACCCCTGCTGCACAACAAGATGGGATTTTGGAACAGCACTTTATATTAATACTCAATAGGGTGTTGCTATAGCAACTATATGATGTGGTGAATAATTTCGTGGGCTTAAATCCAAAATGCTGGGAGCTAAGATGGGTCTGAGCACGATTTAGGATTTTGGTCATGTGGGTGCTGTGCTGGAGTGATTGGACTTGGGGAGAAGTTAGGGTAGAAGATAAAAGATGCTTCTCTGGAAGGAGCTGGAGCCTGTTAGGTGCAGCTGGGGTGGGATAGTGAAAATTAAGGACAACCTCCAGAGTGCCCCTTATGCACCACATTGCACATGTTGCCATGAGGGATCCTGATGCACAGCAGCTCCCTTTTGGTATCAGAAGTTTGCTGTAAACCAGATCTGACATTTAGCTTCAGGTCAAATTAAATTGATTTGACCTAGAATGATTTTTATTGGTTTGTTTTTGTTTCACGTTAAAAAAATCGTTAAAAGAGGAAAAAAAATCTGTTACAGCTCAGTTCCAAGCAGAATTACTTCCCCTTAATTTTCTCTCTTGCCAAACTGAAGAGTCTCTTATTTGCCCAGTTTTCATCTGCAGTGCTAATTTACAAGAGGCAAAATTGGGCTGTTGATGGTGGTGCCAGAAAAAGATATCTGGAACCCTGACAAAGGGCAGAACTGGAATTCATTCCCTCATCCAGAAGTGCTGTAATGGGGAGATGGAATATGGGCACCTCTGTGCTCCCTGCTCCTCTCCTCTCTATCAAGAAACACACCTTGACCTGTAGCCTAATTTTATATCTTAACTTTGAGCCACTTTTTCTCCCATCCTCTAAGACTGACTAATTCCCTCCCTTCACTTATTTCACTTATACCTTGAGAGTATTTATAGACTGCCATCCTGTTCTCCCCCTCCCTTCCCCCTACTGTACAATATAAATTTATCTCTGTTATTCCCTCCTCCAAACTGGTCCCAAGTGTCCTGCACTCCAGTGCCTGAGCCATCAGCATCTCCTGTAACTTCTCTGCATTTTTCTGTTCTTATCCTAAACAGGGAAAACAAACCACAGAAAAACCCAGCTCCTGGTTTTTTTGTGCTAAAGGACAAGGCACAGACAAATAACAGGAGTTTCTTCTCCCTGTCCCATCCATTTCTGTCAGGGACTTTCTGTTTTACATGGCAGGGGTTAATGCATGAGTTCTGATTTATTTTATTTCTGTCCATGGGCTGGCTCTGACCTCCTCTAGTGCCCTGCTGGGTGTTCAGTCAGCTCAGTCTGCAGCACTGCACATATCCCCTCATTTCCAGCCTCTGCCCAAGGGGAGGACCCTGCATCCCTGAGCACAGAGTCAGCCACTGATGCAATTACACCACCCTGGCTCAGGTTTTTAATGCAATGAATGATTACCAGTATCAGTATGTCTTAATCCTCCTGTTATCACTTTATCCATCTGACTGATTTCCTCTATGTTCATTATGTGTTGATTGCAGGAGAAAACCGAAAGTCAGAATTCCAAGAGAAAAGGAAGTTTCTCACACTCAGTATTTTTCCTTTGCTTCCTAAATTCAATATTATAGCCAAGAAGGCTATTAGATTTAATTTTTTAAATTTTTTTTTAAAGCACAAGCCAGAGGCTGGGCAGGACTGAGCAATATGTGCTGGCAGCACAGAAGGTCAGCTGTGTCCTGGGCTGCATCAAAACCAGCGTGGGCACAGGGCTGAGGGAGGGGATTCTGCCCCTCTGCTCTGCTCTGGTGAGATCCCACCTGGAAAGCTGCAGGAAAGCTCCACATCCAGCTGTGGAGTCCTCAGTACAGGAAGAACGCTGAGCTGTTGGAGTGAGTCCAGAGGAGGCCACTGAGGTGCTCCAAGGGCTGGAGCTGCTCTGCTGTGGAGACAGGCTGAGAGGGCTGGTGATGTTCAGCCTAGGGAAAGCTTTGGTGTGACCTAATAGAGCTCTTCAGTACCTAAAAGGGCTAAAGAGAGCTGGAGAGGGGCTGTTTACAACGGTATGGACTGACAAGACCTGGGGTAAATTACTTCTAACTGACAGAGGCTGAAGTTAGATTGGAGATTAGGGAGAAATTCTTCCCTGTGAGGGTGGTGAGGCCCTGGCCCACACTGCCCACAGAGGCTGTGGATGCCCCATCCCTGGCAGTGTTCCAGGCCAGGCTGGATGGGGTTTGGAGCAACCTGGGAGAGTGGAAGGTGTCCCTGCCCACGGCAGGGGAGTAGAACTGGATGATCTATAATGTTTCTTCCAATCCAATCCAACCCATTCTATGATTTTAATTTTTAAGCTTAGCTATTAGTGATGTTCTTCCAAATGCCCTCTGGCTCACTGACAGTGGTACACTCTAAAAATGGGCAGAAGACAAACTGCTTCACTTCCCCTGAAGTTTTCTGGATCTCCTATCTCTTTGAAAACAGCACAGAAAAACTCCTTGCCATATTTTCATATTCTCTCTGGACATTTTTATCATTGTGGCACAAACCTGTGGGTGAATCAGCAATCTCTGCAGAGATGTCCTGTCCAGAACTTGTTCTAGAAGCTGCTCTCTCTCTCTGCTCAGCTGAATTGCTGTACCTGAAATATCTGCTGGGATGGAAAGGTTCTTGTTGGTCATCACAGCTGCCATTCTGGCTGTCATGTAGATGTTACCCAAAAGTAGCTTGAGCCTGAAGCAGGAGAGCTGCTCTGGAGGTGATGTATTTATCTTCAAGCAAGAGTACCACTACTGATTGCATTTGAGAGTTGCTTCTGTAGCTACTCTTAAAAACTCTCAGTTTTTCAGGATCTGAAACCTTCCTGGACTGAATAGGAAATTCCTTAAGTGCCTTTTGCCTCATGTAAGGCCAAGGTGGCAGCAGGTTGGGAGTCTTGAGAGTTCCACTGGGGGAAGGGACATCCTTTGGAGGAAAACAGACATTACTGTGATTGGAAATCCAAGTTTTCATTGCAGCTTTTCCTAGAAATCCTGCAGCAGGCATGGGTGAGGCAGCAGCGCTGTCGGCACATGGCTGGGAGGACAGGCAGAGCAACAGGAGAGCTCTCTGCTCCTGCCTTTCCCTGCAGCTTCCACAGGCTTCCTGACCCTTCTCGTGCAGCAGAGACTCTGGGAAAGCTGCACGAGGCATCAGGACCTGTGTAATTAACCCCAGCTTGTCCCTGGTGGAGCCAAACCCCAGCTGTGCTGCTGAGAAGCTCCTGACAGGGAGGTTGGTCCTGGCGCTGCTGCGGAGCTGCTGCCCTCCTCCTGCTTTAATAACGCACAGCAGCTCCAGCAAATGCTTGGTTTCGATCAAGGTTGCTCTGCCACAACCTCAGAAGCTTTCAGGAGTGCAGACTCTGCTGTCTTTAGCTCTGCAGAAGGCTGTGATTTGGCTGTGGGGAGCTGGGCTCCCCCGCAAGGAAGGAAGGAAGGAGCATGAGCATCTCCTGGGCTCTTGGGGAGGGTGACAGTCAAACTAACTTGTGTTCCTTGAAATGTTAATTATGCCTCCACTCGGAGCTCAGACTTCAAACTTTCTGGCTGCTCTCCTGGGTGGGTGAATAGTTTTGATGTCATGTATTCACAGTAAAGGGAGGGAAGGGCTTGTATTTGTATTGGTTCTTCACTAACGGAGAGTGAAGGGTGGGATAAATCTAAAAAACATCCTCTGGGGAAGTGAGATGTCTGGGGAGGATCTTCCTATCTCTGCTTGGAGTGAACTCATCTGTCACGGGAGAAGAGACACCTTGGACAAGGAGAGACCTTGAAGGCAAGGACATTTATAGCATTAGTTATAGCACACATGGCCCAATCCTCCTCAAGCAGGAGCTGGAGCCAGCAGGTTGATGCTGATTTATGACTGCAGCAGCTCTGCCCCAAATTCTGCACTACTTTGAGAGGTTCAACTTTTAATATGCTTCTGAAAACTTTTTGATTGACTTTCAGATGCATCCTCGGTGGCACCACCTTCTAGAAATAGAGAGGAATCCCTTAATGTGCACGGAAACCCCATTAGTGCTTGGATCAGAGTCTGCTGCCTCCCCTGCCTCTGCAGAACCTCCCCATTTCTCTTTTTTTCTATAAGTATTTTCTGATATTGTATATTCTGGATCCTACTCAATGCCCCACAGGGTCTTTTGTCCTAATATTTCTGTTGCTGCCAGTAAAGATAGACACCAGGAGTCAGCACACCTGGTCCTCCGGCCTTGCTGGATCAGATCATGTTGAGGTGGGAAAACCTTGGGTGGAAAGAGAGTTTTGATAGCGATTTCTGAGCTCTGTGTCTGCCTGCGTCAGCCTGGCACTGCCATGTCCTCTCTGACCTAGATTTCCCTGCTGTCCCCTGGGCTTTAGATTTCATCCTGATTTATGGCCAGTAATGCCTTGTCTTCAGACTCTATTTGTTGGCTCCCAGGGCCTCGTACTTCCTTGCCTGGTGACAGTTTTATGCAGGTGTAACTCTTGTGCCTTTGGTGGAGTCACTCCTGATTTACCCCAGCCTGCAGTGCCTGACAGCTGGTTTTCTCCCTGAATTACTGTGCCTGACACATCACCGTAGGTGTTATGCATTGTCACAAAATTAATTTTCCTCTCGAGAGCCCTCAGTGATTTCAGCTCAACTTCATTGCAATTGTCGCTCTGGCTCCCTGCAAGATTCATGCTGCTGGAGTGGCTTCAGCCTTGGGGGATGGGGAGCCAAGCCCAAGTGCAAGACAACCCTTTTTGCCTTTTCTCTCATTTTGTAACCGTGGATTTCCATGAGGTGTTGTGGTCAGGTATGAGTGATATAGTGACAACTCAGCAGTGCCTCCAGATGTTTATCAGATTCTCACAAAAAATTTGCATTTCAGGAAAAGCTCTTCTCCAACGCTGGATTTTCCCTCCCTGTAGAAAAGCTTGAAGCTGTAGGGCACTGATTTCTGTCCCAGGTTTATCTCAGCATCAAAAGCAGCTGGCACTGGCATTTCTCCCTTTTCCAGGCTGAGTGGGAATCTGTAGCTCTGTGGCTGAGGATTGACTTGGAGCAATCATGAAAAGCTGAATTTATAAGGAACTGGGACCCAGTAAAGGTGGAGCTGGATGGGCTGAAGGTGCCAGAGACAGAGCATTCCTGGGCTGGAATCTGGACAGGAGAGAAGGTGGTTCTGCAGGGAGATTGGAGGACAGCCTGGTCTGCTCTAGGGGTAAAAACAGTGAGTGGCTGAAGTTCCTGAGTCATGTTGGAAATGGGATTTAGGTATTTTAGAAGTTAAAAGATTAATAAGACTTAGCCAAACACATCCAGATTTTGTGAGATACTTTGGAGTCTATTGCTCCAAAGGGAGTTGGGCTCCATTTCAGGTAATGGAAAAACATGATTTAGATGCTAATTCACTTAGTGCTTGGAGTACTTTTGTCGTGGGACTTAGTGAAGTTTTATCATTCCAGGGAAAATGTGACTACAGTGAAATAAGAAAGAATTAATCTTATAAGTGGACTTTAATTATGCCTAGGAAATTGCATTTGATAGTATTTTAGGTAGTATCTCGGTGTCATTGAAACCTATCAACCAGTCATGTTACTATTACTGGAGTGAAAACCTTTTTTACCTGAACCAGATTTTTGTTAGCTCACTAAATTATATCTTTATATTTCTCGTTTTTTTTTTTTTTTTTTTTAATGCTGCACATCCAGCAGCATTTGCAACATTTGCACATTTCAAACCATTCTCGTGCTTTCTCAGGCCTCCTTTTAAAATGCTCTGTATTTTTCATGCTGTTCAGAGCACTGTGAAGGGCTATCACAGACCTTGTAGCAGGGTTTTACTGCCAGGTCAAATGGGAGCTCTCTGAGACCATTTATTGAAGCAGAAAGCCCCGAGGGCACATGGGGGTGGGAAGTGCTGAATCATTCACGATGGGTTCACTTTGCACACTGATGGTTGGCTTTGGGCACCTGCTCAGCATCCCCTGCCAGATGCTGAGAGCTCCATGGATGTCCATGGGAAATGAGGATATTCAACATCACCAAACCAAGCTCTGCTCCTCTGCTTGGCTTGGTGCACCATGTCACCACAGTGGCTGCTCAGCAGAAGCAAAAAGGTGGACCCTGATGTCTTTTTGGAGAGGCATCGATATGGAGAAAATAGCTGCTGTGGTGCAGAATCTGTAACCAAAAAAAAAAAAAAAAAGCTGTTAATGTACTGCCGGGATGGAGTGGACCTCTCTTAATCTTACTAAAAACTCATCAGTGTTTCCTACACATTTCTCCCACAAATGGGGCTGTAGCACCCCACAGCAGAGCCAGGACCTGATCCATGTCTGCCCAGTTGTTGGAAGAAACCCAAAGCTGGCTGGGGCAACAGGAAAATCCCCCAGGCAGGGCCTTGGGGAGACCCATAATGTGATGGTGACTTGCCACCAACTGCTATGGGGAGTTTCTAAACCAGGCAAACCGAGGCTCCCAAAAGTGTTAGCAGCTGGATTAGCGCTCTAAGGGCTGGATCCTGAAAGGGGTTTGTCCCTTTCAGCCTCTGTGCTTGTGAAGAGGCAAGGAGTTGATAAAAGTTGCTCATCCTCAGCATCCAAGGTTTTTGGGAGCTGGGATCCCAGCTGACCCCCATTCCCCCACATATTTAACACGTGGAGGAATTAAACTGGGTGTTCCTGGATCTGGAAGCTGCAATGCCTGTTTACGATAGACAGCTAAAGATGTGGAAAAGTGATGAAACTCCAGCTGGAAGGCTGTAGTAACTCATATCCTCTCCAAAATGACCTGGAGGAGAGGTTTTACATGCACCGAAGCTTACCATTAACTTGTTTGAATTTAGGACTCGCCTCCGTCTCTGGGGGGGGATGAATCAGAAGCCACTCCGATGAAGTCAATGGAGGAATCAGAATGTCAATAGCATTAAGCCTGTTTTTATCTCCCTGTCCTTTTGCCCTCCTACCTGTGCAGGAGACAGCACCTGCCATGGCAATGTTCCCTCTGGTTGCTGTGGGATCTCGAGGGGAAGGATGAATAACCTGCACAGCTGAGGCACTGACTCACTCCTGTCCCCGGGAGCTGAGGCACAGACTGTCAGCTGCTGGGGACAGCAGGAAGCAGCCTTCTTGCTGTTCTGTGTTTCCCCAAAACATTCAGAGAACCAGAGGGAAGGAATAACAGAATAGGATCTATTAATAATAGAGATGTATCCTCCCAATAAACCCGGTTTTCTCATAACATCTCTTGTGCAAATGAATCCCCAAACTACTCTTGGGGTGTGGCCATTCATGTCTGCCAATGCAATTTGTGGAGATAAATCTTTGTTTCAGACAGGATTATGAGAGTTCCGGAGGAAAAGAAGTTGCTAACCTGTAAAGTGGATTGGGAAATCCTGAGCTAAAACAAAGAGCACCATCTCCTGGCAGCTGGGAATAGCTGGCTCGGTTTCCAGGGATGCAGCCCGGTTGCAGTTCTTCTGCAGGCAGCTTGCTGCTCTCTGTGTCTCACCCAGAGCATCTGGAGGTGGGATAGCTCGGGGCTGACAGCTGTTTCTGGCCATTGAGAAAGGCTAATCCAGGGGACACTGCGAGCTGATCCAGTGGGGTTATCCACAGCATAGTGATGCCTGTGCTTGGCATGAGAGTGCTCAGCCATTTGAGTTTCAAGCTCTACTTGAGATGACACACAAGTGCTGAAGTACTTTTGAGTTCTGAGTGAATGTTGAAGTGTTTTGGGTTAGAAAATTCACGCAGAAGGGTCTTGCAGAACTGAGAGCATGACTCCCATGTAGTTCACTCAAATATCCCTGAGGATATCACACGATTTCAAAGCACTGTGTGATTTGGGTTGGGGTTGAGAGATACCTCTGCCCCTTTGCAAGCTGCCCTTGTCATGGCCAGGAAGGTGCTAGTCAAGGGCATTTGGAAATCTGGAGCATTCCTGAGGTTTGGGTTGAGTTTGAAATCAAGCAGAGAGGAGAAAGCAGCTTGGTCTGGATCCAAGAAAATGGTGTGCTTTGAATTTGGAGACAGACTTGGGGCTGCTGGTCTGTCTGGGTACTGTAAAGAGGTGTGGAAAAGGTGTAACACTGAACATCTGTATAATGATTTGTATGGATGCAGATGAAAGTGCAGTAAGGTATTTTGAGTCTTAAAAAGGAAGGTAATTGAGTTGGGCATTTTTTGACCCTGAGACATCATGTATCAGGGTCAAAACATAGGAAAAATTCTTTCCCTTTTTTTCCCCCTCCTTTTTTAAGTGTAAGTCAGGAATAAAAAGAACCCAAGGTCAGGCAAAGGCTTTTTACTAGTGGCTGATGACAAGATTGTAAATTTGGTATAGAAAAGGCAGGACTGCTTAATAGCTGCTTTTGTTGTGCATTTGGAAGAAAGCAGGAAGATACATTTCCCTAATGGTCATGGCTGAGTGATAATAATGAAGGAGAGGCTGGAAAGTAAACTGCTGATGTGAGACTGGGAAACAGAGAGGGCTCCCAGCTGGGGTTTGATCTCCAGATACAGATGTTTAGGTGATGGCAACATCTGGAAAAAGGGACTCTCCTGCACCACTGCCAGGTGCCGTGGAATGCCATGGTGGTTCCCCTAGCCTTGCTGTGAAATCAGCCTTTCAAGGCAAAGAGTAATTATAAAATAAAAAGCTTGGCAAAGTGCCACACTACCTCCTTGAGCATTTAAGAGAATATAGGATATAATTTTAAGATCCAGGCTTTAGTCTCAGGGCTGAAAGTGAGTTGCTGCATATCCCTGAGCTCTGAGGTGCCTTCAGGAGTCTTGGATCAGAGCAGAGCTGCTGTTCTGGAAAATGCTTTTTGCTTCTTTTTGGCCTCTGTTTTCTGAAATCTCTGGGTGACACCTGAAGGGCTGAGGTACTGGGAGTGACCTGTGGCCTGAGAAACCCTCTAGCATCATTTGAGGCCAGTCAGACAAATACTCCCCTTGTTATTATCTCTAATTGATGAATTCCCACAGGTCAGTGACTGTACAAACGGGACAGCTGGACCTTGTTGCCATGGGAGAGAGCTGGGGAGCTTCTGGGAGCTCACAGCCCTGGGGCAGGCAGCAATGACTCCTGAAGCTCAATATCCAAAGCAAAATGTCAGAGCCAACTATTTAAAAGACTTACAGGAATTTGCTGGAAGCAGCTTGCTCCCACTATTCTGCTTTTGTCTGAAAAGGTCGCTGAAACCTTGATTCCTCCAGTTGCAACCAAAGAGATTTTCTCTTCTCTGCACAGCTCCAGGCAGTAAAAACTGCATCATCTAATTAAAGATTAGTTCTCCCCTCTCTTCTTCTGAAAAATTAATAATTTTGTCCAAATCACTGACACACAATAAATACAGAGCCTTGCATTGCAGGGTCACCAGCTGTTCTGGGAAACTGAAATTTCATGTCATGGAATCATAGAATGGTTTGAGTTGAAAGGGACCTCAAAGATCATCTTGTTCCAACCCCCCTGCCATGGTCAGGGACTCCTTCCACTAGACCAGGTCCCTCAAATGTCAATCTATCTGTGCCAGTGAAGATCACCAGAGCTGCATGTGAAGCTTGACAGGTTAATATGAAATAAGGTTGTTTTATTGAAAGCTGAGCACACTATTCTGAAGTGATCAATTTTAATAAGGCCAAGAATACTCTAGCTGGGGGGAAAAAAAAAAGAATAAGTTTTATTTAAATCATCTCTTTTTCTTGTCTGTGATCCTCAGATAACTTTTTGTTCCCTCTCCAGTGTGCTGGAGTAGTGCAGCTTGCCTTGATCCAAATTGGTCTTCAGCTGCCTTTCTTAAATTAAGAGCTACTCTGCATGGAACCAATGATTTCTAAATTATTTCCTGTGTCAATTGCTAAATAGCTCTAAATCCAGTTCCTTAGCAGAGGGTTTCTGGATCATTCACTTATTCTGAGGGAACAAAACAGTCATTTTCCAATATTTTTTTTCCCCTTGCAGTTGATGAAAACACATGTAACTTGCTGAGCATCTCAGCTGTGCTGGAGTGATTGAATCAGACCCATTACTTCTTAGCTGGTCGCAGGAAGTGAAATTATTTCCCGAGGGCTCGTGTTACAAGAGCACAACTGCAGCTCTCAGGAGCTGAATAGCTTTCCTTCACCTGAATTGGCAGGCAAGTTTTTGGGCAGTTTCGAGTGAAATCCAGATTAAAAAAACCCCAGCATTTGTAACAAGGGTAAATTCAGACCTGGTACTGTCATCTGTTACCAGTGCTATTCAAGGCTTCTCCTTCCCACGGATATTGAACCAAATAAACCTAAAGTCAGAGAGGGCATTGCTTAATCACCAGGCTCTGAATGCACTATTCTTCAGCAAAAATCTGCTCAGCTATTATCAGTTTCCATGTCCTTAATACTCAGCTTAATAGCTGATAGATTCACGCTTCCCAAATGAGAGGCAGTTTTAGCAATGGCTTTAAATCAGTCCCAGTGGAAACAGGGCGTTACATTAAATCCTATTAATTAGGCAATTTCAGCTGTCTTCAGTGCTTTTGACTCTGCTGTCGCCTTGAGAGTTGGGATCCCCATATGTCCTGCTAATGTGAACTCTCCCCCTGGTCAAACGTGCTCACATGCCCTGCAACTCCCTCTCCTCCTGAACCCCAGTGGGAAATGCATTTTCTGGTTTTGTTGTTATTTGCAAAACTGCTGCAGGAAAAAGAAAAAGGTTTATGATTGACGATGATTCCATTTTAAAGCAGCTCTTGTGTTAACATCTGCTGCAGTACCAGGTTTGTGCTGTTTGAAGATGAGATGTTTGTGTCAATGGCTGTTTCAGGGTGAGATTTTCTTTCTGCTGAGGAATAACCTAAAGAACAGGATGGTATTTTCCCAGCCTCTCTTTATCAGTGTGGCTCTCCTGTGAGCTGTCCTGGCTCGCTGTAACTCCTGCTATGAAGCACCTGACAGAAATGCATTAGAAACCCTCTCACTGCTCTATTGATCAGCATTGCTAGGAGCTGCAAATGCCTGTGCATCTGGCTCCCATGTACTGTGGACAAAGCACAAATGAAAGCTGTGAACAGCATCTGTGAATATTGGTTTGGTGGCGGCTTCCATCTCCTGTTTGACTCTGCTTGTGCTCCCTCTCTCCTAGCAATAGTGGGATGTTTGTAGAAGTGGATTTTTGCCCGCTGATGGTGTTGTGACAGTGTATGCCTTGTGAGCAGAAAGTGTTCCACAGCCATCTTGAGCTGGTCCACAGCCACTCAGAATCAGTGGGACTTTTCTAGTGAATTCAGTGGGCTTTGGATCAGGTCCAGGAGGCACTGAGGAAGCATTTAATGAAAGAGCAGCCCTGAAACCCCGTGATTTAGACAGCCACTCACCCAGCACAAATAGTAAATTACAAACAGCAGATACTGGCAGCAACAGGCATAAATAGTCTGTAGTCAGCAATTCACAACCTCAAATATGTTGGCGTAAACAATACATCAGATAATTCCAGCTAACCAACACATTTGTGAAAATCCAAGCCTGTTTATGGATAATTTTCAAAAAGGCGAGTTCAGCAAGAAGAGCACTTGCAAGGAATAAAACCTTTCCCTTTTTGCTTACTGCTCATTTAGAAATGCGTTCTGAGGATGAGCTGTCCTTGCAAGGCACTGGATGACCTCAGGTAGAACCTGGGTGCTGGGCAGCCCAGTTTATCCCTAATTCTGCTTTGGTTTCACTGTGATTTTCCACTTAGGCTTCATTCTCACGTAGCTCTGCTGTTGGGACTGAGTTATTGGGAGCAGTGAGGATGGGAGCTGCCTGCAGCAAGTTACAAAAGCATCTTGCAGCCCTGAGTGAGCTGGCAGGAAAACAGAAGGTGAAATTTAGAGTAGGTAAAGTTACATAGATAGAGACGGGGAAATAAACACCAAGTTCACATGTGTAGGAAAAATCTCCACAGTGACCCTCACCACTCTGAGGCAAGATCTTGCCTGGATGATAAATCTTTCTGTGAAAAGTTCTGTGCAGTGCCACACAGCAGTGAGAACACCCAGCTGAAGGCTGGGAATGACTGGGAATGGATGATTTTCCACCTGCTGGCTGCAGCACCCCATGCTCTGTGCTCTCCCGTGGCAAAAGCTGCTACAAATCCCTGGCTGTGGGGATGGAGCTGCTGCCAGAATGGTGTGTGCAGGAGCAGATTAGCAGGGAGAACTGGTGGGGAGCAGCAGCACCCAAAGCCAGGCAGGATGGGGACACAGGAGCAGGTGGCACAGGTAGGATAAAAAACAAGGTGTGGCACTTTGGGGTTGCTTTTCCCCTATGCTACCAGGTTTCCCCTTGTAATAGGAGGGAAATGCTGCTCCCACTCTAGAAGCAATCCAGGGAAAAGAACTTGTTTGCAAGACATTGTAACCCTGAACAAGGTAGAAATAAAACGAGGAAAATGATCACTCTGCCTTTGTGCAGGGCTTGAGGTGTGTGTGAGTCAAACCCAGTGAGGCTGTGCACTGAAATAAAGCCTTCAGCTACAACACTGAAGTACTACAGGGGGGAAAATACTGCTTCAGGGCTCACGGAGTGAGCTGCACCTGCCTGATGCATGGAGGGCTGTGGGGAAAGCAGTTGTGGTGGTATTTAGAGATGGTATCATTTTCTCTGTGTGCAAGGACAAAGGAAATACTCAAATGCGAGTAGCTCAGGAGTTTTCATACAGACATTTCCCAGCTTCTGGCTTTGCAGCTGCAGGAATGTTCCTCTAATATTGCAGTGAAGTCTGCACTGTGTGGTAGCCCAGGCACGTGTGGAGCAGGTCCAGAGCTCCACATCCATCACAGGTGATGAGCAGAGGTCAGAGAAAGCCAGCGAGCCCCAGTGATGCTTCAGCACACGAGGGGTTAACAGGCTACGCCCTCCCATAGGCAGCTCCTACCGACACTGGCTTTGTTCCTCCTCATCCCATTCCCTCGGCCCCTACAAAAATCCATCTCTCCCCCGTGGGAGATTTCGCTGTGCTTTGTATTAATGCTGCAGAGAGAGAGTGGTCGCTGTTTCTAATTTAATTAGCGTCATCCCCCAGAACTGAAAGCGTGGCAGAGGGAATTAGAGGCAGAGTATGAAAATGATGCATGGGTTTAACCACCTTCATGCCAGCACGATTTGTAGATGATGCACATGGGATACAGCTTTATGAACCTGTAGAAATCACTAAATATGAGGGTGTTTAGTGTCTGCCTTGGTGTTTCACATATTTAGGGTGGCTACTCTTAAGAGAAAATGTAATCTAAATCTGCCTGTCATCTTCCCATCTCAATTTCTGTCCAGCAGAATCTTTTTCTTAATGAAAAGTTTCCTTTGTATGAAACTCCTCTTATTCTATGTATTTTAAATAAAAATATTGGGTTTGTATTGAATATTAGATTTGTTTTAAGAGAAATGGATGCTGATCTCCTGGGTTGGATTGTGAGGGAGGTTGTGAGGTTGCAGTCACAGGAACTTTTCATTCACAGGCTAGGCAAGCATTGGCCAGGAATGTTTACTTACTATCAGGATCCTTATAGCTATTTTAAGATAGAACAGCAGCTGGAAGCCTTGTGTGGCAGATGTGCCACTACATTGCCCCCAGCTATAGGAAGAGACAGTCCCCAAGAGCCTTCAAGCAAAGTCAAGTCTGGTTCACAAACCAAATCTAAAACCAGCAGGGAGCGAGGAGTGAGTGTGGCTCTGCAGAAAGCTTGATGCATGCAGGCATTTGTGTCTCACTGTGCCTCGTTTTTGTGTGTTTGCTCCAGGTGTCACAGGCTCATCACATCTCTTTGACTATGGCTCCACTGCCAACGGAGGGGACAACTCCTTCTACACCTCCCTGATCTCCGATGTCCACTACACCACCCCGAGGGACTCCACCTATTTCACAGGCATCTATCAGCAGGAAAACACCCCCATTCCCTGTTCGGGCAGCACGGAGGGGTTTAACACTCTGGGGCATCCTGTTCAAGATGTGACTGGGTTTGAGTCCCGTGGCTTGTTTAGCTCAGACTCAGGAATAGAGATGACTCCTGCAGAGTCTACTGAAGTCGACAAAACCTTAGCAGATCCCATGAAAGTAGAAGCTTATAAATACATGGACATAAGTAGATCAGAAGAAATAAAGTACCAAGAAAAACACGACTCTGACTCAGAAGATGAGAGCCCAGGCCTTAGTGACAAGTACCGGGGAACTCCTGCAGGGTCCAGCAATGCTGCTGAACCTCCACGGACACCTTCGGTGAGCACGAAGGCAGCCAAGGAGCAAGACCTGCTGGAAGACAGAAAATCTGGAGGTCAGCACCGTCCCTCTGCGACTACAGCCCCCGTCAAGATCACTCTCACCGAGACAGAAAGCCCCAAGGAAGCTGCTAGCAAAGAGCCAAGCCCAGCCCAGCAGGACACTGGCCTAAAGCTGAGCCACGAGGTGGTGCCAACGGTGACAGTGTCAGAGCCAGAGGATGACAGCCCAGGCTCTGTCACACCACCCTCCTCTGGCACAGGTAATGCTGGTGCAGGGCATTGGGGGTTTTGCCGTTCACAAAGTGGTTGCAATGGTAGCCCTGCAGGTTGGAGAATTAGTGGGGATTTTTGGGGTGAGTGTAACTGGGTGTGAGTTGACAAGTCTCCATGGCCGGAGGTGTTTGTGTAGCCAAAGTGAAGGGGGATGCGAAGTGTGTTCCCCATCCCAACACACTGCTCAGGATGGGCTGCCCTTGCTGTATGGAAAGAGATCCAGGCTCTCTGAGGGATCTCTCCTCGAGGGGAAGCAGTGTGCCTGTGGGCATCACTGGGGATATGTTATCTAGGCCATGCTGTGAGCTGGATCCTGGTGGTTTGGAGGTCTCTTGGTCACCCTGGCTGTGTGGATTCCTCAAGGGAAATGAGGTGTGTGGGATCAGGGCAATGCAAGTGACTGGGTTCATATTATTAAAATTTGAATGGCTGACTTAACACCTCTTTGCCCCTGCAGAAAATGAGGTTGAATTGTTAAAAGTCGGTGCTGTTTCTGTGTGAAAGTGTTGCTTTTATAAAGTGCTGAGGAGGGAGATGCTGTCACCAAATTTACCAAGGGGACTGGAGGGACAAAGGGCTAGTCTCTTTAAAAGACTCCTGATTTCTATTGGAGGACACCAAAATCCCATGTTTATGGATTTTCTTATTGTCTGATTACTGCAGTAGGGCATAATATCCATTCCTTGTTTTTCCTATTATACACTGCTAAAATATGAAAGTAGCATAGTGCTTTAAAAATAAAACACTGTGAATAAAGCTCTGTGACTAGAAACAGAATTTTTAGCCTGAAAATTAAATTTCAATGTCCTGGATCAAAACCCTTCAACAATGAACATTTGATGAAGAACATCCCCAAGCTGAAACTTACATTGCTTTAGTGTCATTTAGAAGCATTAAAAAATCCAAAACAACTAGAATTTCCTTAAAATGGCAGTCTGGCACCCATAATAATATCCACCCTTAGAGAAATATTTGGTTCCTACAGAAAAGGGGGCATTTGTACATTTCCACGCAGAAAAAGGAGGTAGAGTCCACCACAGCTGCGAGTTTATTCTGCCTGCTTCAGCCAGAAACTTTAGATAATGAATAGACTTTTGAGCCACATTTTTCTTCTTTTATTGGACTGAGTGAAATCACACACTGCTCCTGAGAAATGCCACTGTTTATCCATTTACACCTTTTGCACTATAAAAGTGTAAAAAGTTGTTTTTACAACAACTTAGGCATTGTTATTTATTCAGTCCTGGTGACTGTTCAGGGCTGCCTTGGGGACACTCGGTGCCTGTATCCCATCAAAACTGATTATCCATAGTATAAAGGAAAAAAGAAGGCATCTTCTTCTAGAGGCTGGCTCCCAAGGGGTGTTTCCTCTGGATTTTCCCTCTTTCCCACAGCCAGGGATGTTCCATGCCCAGACTGTTCATAAGCGAGGAAGAAATTTAAAACCTGTCCTTGCTGTTCCCACCCAGTGACCCAGCAAAGTCACAGCTCCCAGGTGCCCCTCAAGCATTCTGGCAAGGGCCCCAGTCACCCCCTGCTTGGATCAAGACTTTTGAAAATGTTTTTCTTTTAATTACTGGCCCTCCTCTTTCTGGGGAAGGAAGATGTGGTTTGTCTCTGCACTGCACTGGCGCTGAAAGGCCACAGGGATTTATCCACTTCCCAGTGCCAGCGGTAAATGTGACACCCTGCTGCTGGCCACAAAGGGGTTTTATTCCCAAGGTGAAAGGCAGGGCTGAGAGCTACAAACTGCCAGCACAGGGAGGAGCAGGGTGAAGCCCAGGGACAGCGCGTTGCTGCGCTACGAGGGCTGGAAGTCACATGCCTGTTTGGATTTGTGCCAGATTCTGCCATGGCTCAGGGAGAAAATGCTCACATGTGGTGCTGTAGGAGAGCAATGTGGCTCACTCAGCTTCCTGCAGCCACAGGAGAAGGATGCACAAGCTCCCAATGCACAAGAAACTTCCCAGCATCCAGACAGGAGTGCATTGTAACAGTGCCAGCAAGCACCTTAATCCTGTCTGTGGCCACAATCTGGGGTGCAGAAGGACTTTCTTGTGTGAGTGGGATGTGTTACTGGAGCTGCTTTGTCAGAGTAGCTGCAGACATTCCAACAATACTCACTCAGTATCACTGATGATGTGTATTGGCACGTGCAGAAACCAGAATTGCTTGGAGGGGTGTGGGGAGGTTGTTTTTCTTTCTCATCTCCCAACAGGATGTGATGGCACAGGTTAAAACCTCCCCCCGAATCATCTTGAGGAGGGCATATGAGCAGGAAGAAGCTGGCTGGGTTACATGAGAAATTAAATCAGAAAATATCCAGGAATAGTAGTTATCATAGAATATTCTGAGTTGGAAGGGAACCTCAAGGATCATGAAGTCCAACTCTTTGCCCTGTACAGGACACACCAACAATCCCACCATGTGCCTGAAAGTGTTGTTCACCATCCACACTCTGAAAAAACCCCAACCCCCAAATTAATAAAAAACCCAACTAGTCAACAAAACAAAATAAAACAAACAAAAAAAAAAAAAACACCCAACCAATCAACTAAACCCAACCAAAAAAAACCCCAACAAAACAAACAAAACAAAAAAATAAACAAAAAAACCCAAAAAAAGCCACAATTGAGAACGGTTTCTGATCTGAAACTTTCCACACCTGAAAGTGACAGTTTGGCAAAACTACAGGTAACTACCCAGAGGTTGTTTGGATCAGCAGTGTCAGAAACCCACCAGCCCTGTGTGTGTATTTATCCCCAGGACAGACCTGTATCTGTTGGTGACAGTTTGATGCTGTCATGTGTGCCCTGAGCCTGTGTTCCCCTTGACTGATGATTTTCCTGGAGAAAACCACATTGTTGAGCCGCTGGTCAAGCAGTGACCAGCATTGCCTTGTACCTCAGCAGTAAATGATGCTAGTGATACTTTTCTAACAAAGAGTACAAGCATGGGAACTGCTCTATAAGGACAAGCTGTTATTGCTGTTGGTCATCCCAGACAGGGAGATGTGCTGTGCTCCCAGAGCTGCTAGAGGGATATATATTGGTGTGAAATCTACCATGTTTGTTCCCTAAGCAGCCAAAAAGATTCTTAATTGGTTTCTGTTTTATTTTCTTCTTCCCGTGTGGCAGAACCGTCCGGCTCCGAGTCGCAGGGCAAGGGCAGCCTGTCGGAGGACGAACTCATCAGTGCCATCAAGGAAGCAAAGAGCTTTTCCTTCGAGCCCTCGGAGGCGCAGCGCTCGCCAGCCGCTCCGGCGGACAAGAAGGAGCAGCGAGCCAAGCCCGGCCGCGCTCCCAGCTCTGCACACGCGGATCACGAAGCCAGCAGCGCCGAGTCGGGTGATTCTGAGATCGAGCTGGTCTCTGAGGACCCGCTGGCCGCCGAGGAGGTGCTGCACTCCAACTACATGACCTTCAGCCACATCGGGGGTCCTCCTCCATCGCCAGCCTCCCCCTCCATCCAGTACAGCATCCTGCGGGAGGAGCGGGAGGCTGAGCTCGACAGCGAGCTCATCATTGAGTCCTGCGATGCCTCGTCGGCCTCCGAGGAGAGCCCCAAGAGGGAGCAGGACTCCCCTCTGATGAAGCCCAAGGTCATGGACATTATCAAGGAAGAGAACAACTCGCGCACTGACGCCTCAGACTACGAGGCCAGTAAAATGACAGAGAGCAGGATGAACAGGGAGAACCTGGCGGAGTCCTCGTCCTACCTGAAAAGCTCCTTTGCTGCACCAAAAATAGGCGCTGAGCCCCCGACCTCTGCCGTCAGCACCGAGGAGCTGAAGGAAAGAGTAACCCTGAAGAAACCCATTGAAGAAACTGTTGTTAACCAAAGCAAAGTGTCTTCCAAGGACTTTGGCAAAAAAAGTCCATTGGCTTCGTTCCTACTGCCGTTTTTAAATAAGCAGAAAGGTAAATGCAGATGTTCTGTTGGTTTTTGCAGTGTTGCTGAGAGGGGGAGGAGGGAGAAGTGCCTGTTCCTTGCAGGGAGGTGTCTGTAGTATGGAGCAGGGTGAGCTGCTGGCACAGGATGTCCTCAGGGGGAAGCTGGCCACGCCTGTGACAATGCACACATCATCACTGACCTGCCATCCTCTTGGGAAAAATAGAAGGTGCCAGCAACAACAATTTTTAGGCTTAAGCATATAGATACAGGATGGTGAAGGAACTCCGGTACCATATTCCACTACCTGTATTTTCTTTGTCTTGAGAACAAAGAGGAACAAATTATCATCTTTCCTTTTAAATACTATTTGCCTTGCCCCAGGGAAGGGGTACAATCAGAGATGTGGTCCTGCACCTCTCAGAAGTGTGAGGATAAAGATTTTCAGGATGCATTTATGGGGGGAAAAAAGGAAAGGAAAGGTTTGGAGGAGGAGCGGAGTTGGGTTTGGTGAGTCTGGATGTTTCTGTGAAGTCTGAGTGTGGCTGTAAAGCCAAGCATGCAAGCCTAGTCAGGAAACAGCTCAAATCTGCAAGGTCTGCAGCACAGACAAAATATGTTAATGGTGATTCTTAGTGGTAATGAACTAATGACATGAATAGTCTGAATAAGAAACATGTGATTATTGCTTGTAAGTGTGTTTTCCTGCCAGACTCTCAGAGCTCCCAATGTCATGCTGTAGATCTCATCTCCCTCACAAACAGTCTGGGATCAAACCCTTTCTTTCCCACTTCCCAAATTCCCATATTTTAGGACTAGACAAACTCCTGCCCAAACCACAGAAGCTGTAAGGCTGATTAAACACAGCTCATCCAGTGTCCAGCACTGGGTCTCTGCAACCACAATGTGTTGTATGTTGTTCTGGTCAGAGCACTAACAATTTGGTCTTGGATTTGGGAAAGTAGCCAGGGTCTATCACATGTTCAGCTAGTGGCCTGTCCCTCAATTTTGAGATTTCAGGGTCTGCTATAATTTTTAATACCTCTCAGTCATATTCAGATTTTTTTTGGCCTAACTTTCATGACTCTCTTAATTTCTGTCATTGTCTAAAGTGATGCTAACATAGATTTGTTCTCGGATGGTGGTCAGAGAAAATCCCTGTATGCATGAGCAGGTTTTGTCCGTGTGTCCATGTTTCCTATCTTTATTCCCCTAGGGCAGTAGAGGCAGGAACTTTTCCTCACAAGTCAGTTAATTATTTCTTAGTGTCACAAAGAGGACTACTTCAGTATGTGCTTTTTTTCCCTCAAGGCACCCTGGTGCCTAAGGCAAGGAGAACAAAAACATGGAGCCTCTTGAGAGTGTTGTTGCTAAAAGATGTGTATCTTTTTTTAAAGCTGATTTCTAGATATGGGGAGGTGAACTCAAGAAAGTTTGGAGGATGGTAGGGTTCAGTTTACACTGCCTTCCAGTCACAGGTATTTGCTGAGTGAGTTGCTATGTCTGGGCAATATTTAAATTTTTGTGTTAAAGGTGGTGTATGGGACTCTCCTCTCCTGGGAAAGGAGAGCTTGTCCCTCACTGAGAGAATCCACATGAAACCAACAAGAAATCCACATGAAAATAAACACTTTATCACTTGTCAGAGGTGAAATGAAGGATGTGTTACCAACCTCGGTGGAACCAGAGCATCCCCATGGGTCCTCCCAAGCTATGTTGGCTGGCAGGGAAATGAAGTGGCAGAGGACATCCACTGGGACAGGGAATGCTTTCATGGCATCAGCTTGAGGACTTGGCAGAGCTCTACATCACAGCATCACATTTGTACCATGTGCCAACTCAGAGGCACCTGGCAGGCGTTTGGCATGGGCTCCACTCAGCCAAAGTGATGAGAACAGGGGGAGAAGTGTCAATGACACACAACAGAGGCGCAGCAGAATGATGTCACCCAAAGGAGGAACAGTCATCATTCATTAATTAGGAGAATTATCTTAGTTATAGTTACCTATCGTTAAGAGAATGCTAACAAGATGTGACTGTACTTGGCTAAAGACAGAAATCAGAAAAGCCTTGATTGTTTCCTATTACTTACTCGTTACACAGGATCAAATGAAGCTGTTCAACACACCTGGCTGGGTTTTTAGCACCCAGCTGTAGATATTTCTGTGGTCCTTGCCCAGCTCATAGCCAGGCACATGTAATTTAAAAAGTCACCCATCAGTTTCACATGTAAGCCTTAACTGTTTCACAGCATCATTCTGTAATCCCACCAAATGTTTTTTCACCTCTATCCATGGCATTAAATATACTTCATATGGCTCATCTGAAGAGTTTGCTCTGAGCTGGCAAGACAAAAATTTATTTTGAGCACGGGAAAGACATGGAAATGCTGTGCAAAGGGAAAGCCCAGCATTGGACTTAGGAACAGTCTTGCTGCTCGTGTTGCTGGCAGCCTGTGGCTTCTGGACCTCTGGTGTGTCTGCTGGGCGTGCTGAACCCACAGCCATCCCCCTGGATCACAGGGTGGAGCACAGCAAGTGCACGTGTGGTTTGCAGTGTCTCTCTGCTTAACGTCTATTGCCATCCAGCGGCAATAACAAAAACTTCCTACCTCCATCTCACTGGAGCTGTCCGGATTTGGTGGAGTGGAGCTATTCCCACGCTGTTAATCACCAAGCAGCCTCTCCTGCTTTTCCTCATGGTCGGAATGATTGCTTTGCTTGATGCACCCCAGGCTTGGCTTTGGCTGCAGTGGAGTTGCTACCTGTGTTAGTGCTGCCAACTCCTCCTCCTCGTCCTGCAGAGCACAGAGGGGAAGGCAGAGCCGCAGCCAAGCATCTGCTGTTTGGCTGTTGCTGCCCTCACTCCACTCCTGGCATCTCCTCCCAGGGGTGGGCACAGCCCTTACACAGCAGGGCTTGAGCATATCTGGTCCTGGCACTGCAGGAAGGAAAGCTTTCTTTTCTTTTTTTTTTTTTTTTTTTAAATTATTTTTTATTATTATTCCTTTTTTTTATTACTATATGCTGGACTTGCACGTGACTTGGGCATACAGAAAATTTCAGAAAAGACCTGCTGTCCTGGGAACATGAATCCTTTGGCCTGGGGCATTTTGCAAGAAGCCCAGAAGAAGCCTGGATCAAGGCAAGATGAGAAGGAGCTCTTTGGCTGAGTCCTTTCCTGTCTTCTCTTGTGGTGCCCTCTGGCCACTCTCTGCCAGGGTGGCCTGGCTTACCTTGTGCTGGTGTCCCACAGCCCGAGGACCTGTCCAGGGAGGAGATCTCCCTTATGCTGGAGCATCATGTCTCTCCTCAGCCCCTCCTTCAGTGGCACTATTAGGAAATCCCATCTGCTTGATCCATTTAATGAAATAATGCAGCAGCTTGTTACCTTTAGATCAGATGTCTGAGCTCAGGATATAAAAAAGAAAGAGATGTGGACATTCGTAGTAATGTTTATTTTCATTTTCTTTTTTTTTAATGGTAAAATTTCACTTAGGAAAAGGAAAGCCCAGGCCTGAGGCTGTGGGGTTGGCTGTCACTCACAGGTTAGTTGACACAACTGGAGGGACCCAGACCCCAGGCAGGATCCTGCTAGAAACACAGTCAAATAAAATTAATCATTTCAAGTGCATTATTCTGCAGCACAGTCCTGTGCCAACCTGCCATGAAGCATCTTGATTTTGATGCCTTCTGAAAGGCTGTCACAGCAGTACTCTGGTCAGCCCCCTACAAATGCCTGTCCTTACCACACACCCTTGGTGGCTGCTGTGGCTCTGAGCACCCACAAGGGACACTGAGGTTCAGGGCCACCCATCTCTGTGCAGTGTCCTGGTGTCTCTCAGGCACTGTCACAAGCTGCAGTCAGCATCACCTCTGCTTTTGGGGTGACAGTGGAGAATACCCTGGGTTGAAGGAGGTGTTTTCCCTCCTCCCTGGTGCCTCTCCTGCTGTCCCATGGTGTCCAGAGCTACCCCACAGTGGACAAGCACTGAGCAATGTGGGCTTTTCCCCAATTTGGTGTCACAGACAAACTGATTTTACACAGTCTCTTGAGGAGATGGTTTTCCAGCAGAGATCTGGGGAAGACCTGCAGTTGTTGTGAATGCTTTTTTGTTCAGCTAAACATTGTCTGCATTGAGTTAGCACATCCCTGCTGTTGGAGGAGTTGCCAGTGAGGCATTTTTCCGTGGGAAGGGGATGTTTGGTTGGGTGCTTCAGCAGTCTGAGGCTGGTTTCTCATCTGCATGCTCTCACCAGGCTGGCTCTGCAATCAGCAGCAAGCCAGGCCAAGGCTTAAGCATACGGTAATGTTAGTTTAATATTTTAGTGCCATCTGCTGTAAGTGCCTCCACACTCTGGCCCATCTGTTTTCTGTGCTTCAGTTTGCTTTTTATGGGGCTCCGGTAGCTTTACATCCTCTGGAAAGCCCCAGCTTGGAAAAGGTGTAGGGGAGAGGGATGTCCTACCTGTGATGCTGTATGAGGAGTAGGATAAAACCTGTCCAGAGAAGTAAACATGTGAATCTAGCCCTGGCCTTGCCATGAAATCTTGGAGCAGCCTGGTGAACCTCTTCCATCCTTCTCTACTTCTGGCTAAGCAATTCTAGATGCTTCTTTTTTTTTTTTTTTTTTTTTCTTTTTTTTCTTTTTTTAAATTTTATTTTCTTTAAGTCTGTGGTCATGTTTTTGAGCTTTCTGACCTGTCTTGTTCCCTCTGTTCTTTCCCATCATTGGGCTCCAGACATCTTCTCCAGCCACTGTGACTGAAGGAGTTTCCCCATCCCAGCACTGACTCCCTCTGCCCATGGAGGAGGGGAGGGAACTTCACAGCTCCAGTTTCTGCCTTTGCCCCAGGCTGTGCCCCACCTCCCCATTTCTGGCCATTTCGTGCAGTTCGCTGCCACAGGACAGCTGGTCACACCCGTCAGGCTGTGATAACTCAGCCAGAGCTCAGCTGGAGATGTGCAGGTGATGGTGGTGGAAATGAGCAATGTGCACCCCAGTGGGTTGTGCTGTGCAGGATTTTCCTTCATTCCTTTTTTTTTCAGGAAGGAGGGAGTGAGTTTGGCCCCTTCTGGCCTCAGGAGTGGTTACAGTGTCACCTGTCCCCTTTGCAGAGGGGACAAGGAGCGTGAAACAGTCAGAGGGTGACTCTGGAGTTCTTCCAGGAGTCCTGCTTTGGTGGGAGCACAGCAAGGTCCCCTAAGTGAAGAGTGGTCACTTAGAAGAGATGCCTGAACCCAGGAAAGGATCAGAACAAAGCAAAGAATAGAGGATTTTCTCCCTAGATAATGGTTTGCTCGGGCAGTGGCTGGGATCAGTGGTGATTACTGCAATAATCCCTCTCACAGGGAGCACCATGTACACACCCCAGAGCATGACCTTGAGATGACCTTCAGAAATGTCCCAGTAGCTCTCATCCCTTCATTTCACAGCCACAGCCCGAGGATTTGGCCAGCTTCACCTCTAGCTTCTCTCTCCTCCCCTAATTTTTGTCTCTGTGGGTGAAAATTACTCCCCATCTATTGCATCAGGTCAAACTTTTAATGCATGTGTGTCAGAGCATCTTAAACACAGCGACTGGATGCTCAGAGGGGCTTTTAAAATTGGGCATAGCTCTAATGTGGGAGGATCACATGTCTTCTCCTGGGACTGCTGTCTACTCCACTGCCTGTGAGTGTTAAGTACTGAGCTATAAAAAATTACAGGCTTTATCCTTCCGTTTTTATAAATCTTCCCTTTCAGAGCAAGGGACAGCCTCGGCAGAGCTGTCATCAATTGCAGCACCCAGAAAGAAGTGTACCTTTCTGACAGATATGGCACAAGGTGGTGTTTATAAAACCTTTCTGCCACATCAAGCTTACACAGTGACCAGTGAAAAAACAAACAAACAAAACCCAGAAAGCTCCTTTAACTGCATGGAGACATCTGATGGTTCTGTCAAATGTTTAAGTATCAAGGCCATGAATAGCAATGTCCAAAAGCACAGAGAGCTGGGAGGTGTTTGTGTACAAATAGGAACTTGCTGACAGAGGAATGGAGAAGAAAGATGTGTTTTGTGCAAAGAACTTTCTCTGTGAGCCCACAGCTTGCTCTGCCCATGTCTGTATCCATATCCATAGCCATAGCCATAGCCATAGCCATATCCATATCAATATCCCTATCCATATCCATGTCAATGCTCCACCAAACTGAGCATCCAAAGTTGGCTCAGTTCTGCTCCTGGAAAGGCTGCAAGGAGAAAACTGCTCTGTTAAGGAGGGAATCTTGTGTTCACTCAGGCACACCCCAAGTGCAGAATCACTCAGAGTTTAATCACATTTTTAAAGCTAAAATCTTGACACGGTGTCCCTTTCGGTGTCTTCTGGTGTCAGGGATCACTGACTCAGCTTTCAGACAAGGCAGTGACACTGACAATCTGATGGTGGCCAAGTTTTGCAGATGCCTTGATGTAGGGATGCTTTGCCTGGATATTTCAGCAGATCTCAGAGGTTTGTTATGGACAAAGAAACATCCAGCACCTATGAGATAGCAGTGATTGCTTTTCTGTGGCTGACACAATATATAGGGAGAGAGAATGTTCACTCTGGGCATACAGAAACATGAAAAATACCAAACCCCAAGTCATAAATGATGAAGAGGAAATTTATACAACCTGCAAGGGTTTTTGTAAATTGTGTTAAAAGATCTTTCATAGAATCACAGAATGGTTTGGGTTGGAAAGGATCTTAAAGATCATCTCATTCCAACCCCCGTCCATGGCCAGGGACACCTTCCACTATCCCAGGTTTCTCCAAGCTCCATCCAAGCTGGCCTGGAACACTGCCAGGGATGGGGCAGACCCAACAATTCAAGTTTTTAGCTCAGAAGGTGCTTAGGAAAGTTTATATACTAGAATACATATTAGATGAGCTAAAAATAAAAACATTTTGATTATATTAACACAGAATATTTTGCTTAATAATGTAGTTTTCACATAAATTTAGTGTTTTGCAGGGAACTTCTGGAAAGTTTTGTTTTCTGATCTGGAAATTATGCTTCTGAACCTCTGCAATGCTCTGTGAGCTGGGAATTGTGTTTTTTCACCAGTTTCATTGATTAATTCATTTGAAGAGTTTGGACTCATTTCAGGTCAGATTTAAATTTAAGATTAAGCTCTGGTGATAGAAAATACACCTCTAGGTCTCAATGAGAGGTGGAATACAAGTTCCTGAACCTGTTGGGTCTAATTCTTCAGATGTTCAGCAGAATAAGGACTTCCCTGGGTACTGCTATTTGTGTCTGCTAGATACCATGAGGTTAAAATTAATGTATTTGACTGTAGCAAAGGGTGGGCGTGTGATAGATTTCCATTGGGAACAAAACCTGGAGGTGGGTATTGATTTTACTGGTGTTTTTCCTTAGCTTCTGAGAGTGCACTGCTGATTGGGACATAATAGTTATATTGACTGGATAGGGGATTTATTTCTTTGTTTTCCCTGGGGACCTGCTGAGTTCACGTCAGTTCAGAACAATATAGAAATTAAGGGACATGCAATGATCCAAAAATCCAGAGGGCTTGAATTCCCTCCTCAAGGAAGAGTCTTGTGTTCTTGTTACTTTAGCTCTTAATCTTACCTTGGTTACCACTTTCCTTTGTTTTATTCCTCTGCAGTATATTTTTTTCTAACTCTCTTGACCTTTACCAAACCTGGGAAATTTATTCTGCTATTTTTTTCCAGAGAGATATCACAAATACCCTCTTTCCCCTCTGGCTCTGAGAGCAGCTCAGTGTTTTCATGGGAACTGTAGCATTGAGAGGTCATTCTGGTTCTGCTGGGTTTCATTTGTGTGTGAGGAATACAAACAAGTATGGAAAAAAAAACCTTAATGCCATGAGCAGACAGGTTGGTTTGGATGCCAATAATCTTCTGCCCCCACCACAGGTCTGCCAGATGCAAGCTTGCCTGTGGTGGGAATATTTGGGGGTGTTAAGGTTGCTTAAATCAGCTGTAGCAATGAAGGTAAAGGTTTGTCTTCTTGGTGGTGATGACCAATTTCACACGTGCTCTGAGCCTGGGAGGCTCCAGCTGAGCCTCTTTTATAAAATTTTGGCACACAAAGCTCCTCGTGCTTCTGAAATAGGTGTTTCTCCATTCCAGAGGGTTGAGTGATTGCTTCCTGCATGTTCAGGGCTCAGAAGATGCAAAACATGATGGATTTGCAGCTCCCTTACACAGCAGTGAATTTTTTGGGGGGAAAAAAACCCTGCCAGTTGGGTTGCTTTGGAGCCAGAATCTTTGTTTTCAGGGTTTATCTTCCTTGCAGCTTCTACTTGACTCACCATTTGAGTCTGTGCACTGAAAGCCCTTTGATATCACTTGCTCAGAGAAAGCCTTTCCCAGCTGGTGCCACGAGATTTTCTGTGGAATTGCTGAGCTCTTCCAAAGGTTTCAGCTGGTGTTGGAGTTTGCTTCACAACACTGAAAGCAAACTGACTCTGCAGAGTCTCCTCCAACACGGGAACTGATTAAGTCCATCTGGGTGCTGCCAGTCCTCCGATGCTTTCCTGCGACTCTCCAACGTCACTGGAAAAGATGTATAAGATTTCTCCCAGTTCATATCAACATGATTCACAAATCAGTTCATGAGAGTGCCAACCACACAGTGAAAGGTGATCTCTGGAGTCCCCTGAGCTGGGGTAACTTGAGAGGCACTAAAAGGACTCAGATAATCAGTATTAACTTTTGCAAAAAGGCCATGTCTTAGAGAGAGAGAGATAAGGCTTCCAAGGCAGCAAATTGAGCTTGCCTTTAGGATTGGTCATTAGGCTATCCAGATTGCCAGGTAAAGTAGGAATCTCAGTAAAGACTGTCCCTTTTCAAACTGGATCCTAAAGAATAATTTGCCAGGGAAACACTTTTTGGTGTTGCTGCATCATCTGTCTGGACAAGAGCAGCATACTTCGTACAAATGAGCAAAACGTAATTTTTTAAAATAGCTTCTTGTCTTTTGACTAGAAGGTGCAACAAGATTGTGAAAATCAAGGTATAAAACAAATTCAGATTTCCAGGGCCTGGTACCACCATGGCCTGGCTGGTACAAACTCTCTGCCTTGCTTGGTGTTATTCAGGATCCACACTGGTGTAAGATCAAAATGCAGCCTCTGACAATCCCAGAAAAAAATACTGTTTTCTGAGCAACTCACATAAAAACAGCCCAGGATCTCTGCTCACTCAGAGAGTGCTGTGGGCAGAGGTTTTTCTGCTCTCTTTTAGGAATAGAGACAGTTCCTTACAGAGCAGTGTGGGGTGATCCTTGCAAACATCCTCATGAAATGCTGATAGCATCAACAAAACAAGGTCTGTATCTGAGCAACGAACAAGGTAGGGGAGCCTACAGAAAAGCCAGCAGAGATTACCAGTCAGGATTTCTGAAGGTTACTTTGTTGGGCTAATGAAGCATGGAAATACTGAAACACGAGCAGCTATGCTTACTTGCTTAGGTTAAGTGCAAGAGTTGTTCCAAAGAATTGGAAGTTACTCCCCAAAGTGAGAGAACAGCCTCTTCCCTGCTTGTCTGGGATTCCTGCAATGGAGCTTTGCCACTGCTGCAGGAAAAACAGAGCCACTGTACCCTCAGCTGAAAGTGAAAGGCTTATTGCTCCAACCAGGGAGTCATAAAACGAGTGGGATTTAATAAAAGCCATAGTAGCAATTGTGCTTTCTGAAATGAGCACTCACCTTACCCCTCATGTGCACAGACAATTATTGCAGCTGGATATCACACACTGACTCCACTACACGTGCACACCCCTTTGTCTAGAAAAGCTGCTGAAAAAGGACTGAGATTGGCTAATTTATTGTATGAGGAATTGATTTGGTGGCTGTGATGAATTGCTTTCGCTGCAGTAACACCAGGAACACACAACAAAACTGGGAAATGACCTCAGGTTTTTTCCTGAATTCTGGTTTGTGAGATCATGCTTATTCTGTGGTTATTGAACTTTGCATCCAATAGACATCTGTAAAAAAAAAAAAAAGGCGGTTTTTCCATCATTCAAAGAGGCAGTGAGCAGGAGCAGCAAGCAATCCAGCAGAATGATTAGCAGCACACCATTCCTATCAAAGAGGGAATTTCCATATATATAGTTATATTTCCATATAACAGCATGCTTTTTACTTGTAGATCTTGCTCCTCCAGCAGCAGTGAAGGGGAGATTATGTTGGAATGAAGTTTAAATGGAGAAATAGACCAAAGAACTGATCCTACTAAGTGCTGAAACAGCTTTGGCACGTGCTTAATGTTGCTGAATTATTCATTGAGCTGGCTGGGCAAACTGACATTGCAAAAGGAAATAAATGAGAGTGCTGGAGGAAAAATGGTAAAGGATGTGTTAGCCAAATGTCCTGGTGTCCCAGAGCTCACAGGGAACTGGGGCAGTGATCCCAACCCCAAAGTGCCAGCAGCTGTCAGGTGTGAGCCTTTTGTAAAGGAGAGAGTGGATGTTTTGGCTGTGCACACAGAGGTGACTTTGGTGGTGTTTGTGGGCCAAGATGAGCTCAGTTTGGGATGTGAGACCTTCCCTCAGTGAGGGGAGGCATTGCAGAGAGCAGGGAATGGCCAGCAGGCTGCTGCTTGGGGTCAGAGGCATTGATGGGGCAACACATCGAGCATGTAGAGCCACAAAGACCGAAATATTGACCTTTGTCAGACACATCTGTCTGGGGGAACATGCCATCTCTTATCCCTTTGAAAGAAGTCTGGCTTTCTTCTGTTCCTGCACCCCTGTTAAATCAAGTTATATCAGGTGCACTGCACTACAACCCACAGCAGTAGCTAAGAGGAGTGCCAGGATGAGCAGTGGTCACTTAACTCATGCTTGATGCTCCATGGAAGGGGATTGAAAAGATCAATGTAATAATCAAGGCCTCACAGACCTGCCCATGCTGTGGTTTGAAGCCTGTCTGGGGAGCAGAATCATTTCCTGGCCCCTCTCTGTCTGCTAAGAGAAGAAATGTTGCCTCAAACACTGTGTAAATGTCTCTGTTACATATAGCTCTGCTCTCTTGGGTATTCTGGGAGGAAATATTCAGAGCACTTGGCTTCAGTTCCTGTTGTTGTTGCACTGGTTTGGAGATGCTGGCAGATGAGATTTTCAGGATTTATTCAGATGAGAGCTTTGCTTTTGCCCTGTGGGCAAGGCTGGAGTTCAGAGCTGCAGATTCTATTTGTGGATTTGGATCAGGCATAGATATCATACCTGTCTGCATAATTCTCTGCCTGAGCCATCTCCTGCCTGCTCAGGAGAGTTCCCAGTGCTGCTAAGTGGAGGTTTAGCAGAGAAAGCAAGGGCACAGTTGTGCAGCAGGAACTGCCTGGGCTTTTGCAAACTCAACATCAGCATGTCCAGCTGTGCTCAGCAGCTGCACCCAAATACCATATTCTTGGCTTCTTTGGGCTCCTTCAGAGTCCTGTGCTCCTTTCTGCTCTCAGAGCTGAAAGGAGAGCAAGTCCCTCTGCCATCTGCAGCAGATCCAAGGGTAAGACCATCCCATCCACCTCCAGCAAACACCATGGTTGTGATGTTGGGGTTTGTCTCTGAAGATGTCCCTGCTGGGCTGTGCCATGGTGAACCCCAAGGTCCTGCTCCCCATCACCCAGGGCCATCAGAACAGCACACAGCCCACCCTGCTTGGGTTTCCTTGGGTCTCACATCTAGGTTCAGACAGGTGTGAGAGTCCAGCTCTGTTAGCTCATCTCGGGTAATCTCCCCTGAAGGGAAACAGATTTGAAAAATCAAGTCACTGAAGAAGATTCTGCCACACGCTGCGTTTTGTGCAGTTTTTAAAAATCAGATTTAACTGCAGGGGTTTGAATCTTTCCAGAAAGGTGAGATTGCAACACACTTTCAGCTGTCCCCCCCACAGGATCTCAGTTTTGCTGACCAAAGTGAAGAGTCTGTAAAATGTTGAGGCATCCCCTGTGCATCCTTTTAGCATATTTTGACCCAAAATAGGAAGAGAGAGGATGTAAATATTTACTGGAGTTCTATATCAGAGAGCACCCAGGGATCTGCATTTGGATAATCTGCATTGCAAGAGAAATCAAGGGAATAGCAGATGACTTTGAAAGGCTGCAGTGCTGGATGTGTTTCTTAACATGCACAAATTGCTCCCTGATTTCTCAGGAAAAAGAAAGCCTAGGGCTGATTATTGTTTTTAGATCTTACTTTAGATGTTAGTGCCTGGAGACCCAGTCGAGATCAGGATCTTTTGTTAGCCAAGACAAGAGCAAGCAGTAAGGTCCTTTCCTTGGAGAGTTTGCAGGATGAATTTCACTGTGAGGAGGATTATTAAATGCAGGCAATACCACCATTTTGTGTTGTCTGAAGGTCAGCCCTGCTTTGCTGGTGCCTGCTCCTTTTTTCAGTCCCCTCTCAATGGTGTTACCATTTGGGTGAAGTGGTGGGTGAAACATGAGGAAAAGGGGAGACAAACAAGGGGTCTGCTCTGCTTTGTTCCCAAACCTTTTCCCTACTCAATGAATTTGAAAGGTGAGAATTGGCAAACTCATGCCTGACAATGCTAGTCAGCACCATGTACCCCAAGCCATCACAGAGAGGAAAGATGAGGAAACGTGCCTAACATTTGCTTTATAACCCAGCCATCCAGAAGTCTGCCCACTGCTCTTGAAAGAAGAGATGTGTCTCTCCTCCATTCCAGGAACCTATTGCTTGTAGGTAACATAAAAATGGGACATTATCTGAAATCCCCACACCCCAGATCCCTGGTCAGTTTGATTTGAAGCTCCCATTCCCATTTTACTTGAACTCAGCTTTAAATACAGCTCACAGAGAAGGATGCAGCAGGTTTGCTAGGAGATGAAGCAGAGCAGTCCCTGTGATCACAAGATTCCTCCTGCCACTTACTATAAATGATGCTTCTGCTGTGCATTAGAGGAACAGAACCACACAAGGGCCTGAGGACCAAGTGGTCTGCTTTAATTATTCATCATTGGCAGTAGCTATTATTATTTAAGAGCCTGACATATTAATTGCTGGCCAGTTACTTTCCTTGATTGCTACCATTCCAGTGTCCTACTCTATTTGCTCTTGAGCCAAAGTAGAGCTCTCCTCCACCAAGCCAGCTCCATACCTTTGCCATCCCCCTCATCCCAGACCTCTCCAGGCTCTTTCTTGCAGTTATTCATACTGTATTAGTTTGAAAACAACCAGTGGGAGATCAAAAGTCAGGATTAAAATTTAATAGGAAAATTAAAAATAAGTGAAATAATACAAGCAAAAGCACTGACAAAGTCAGATACAACCTGACACCCTGTTAGGGTGGTGATAGCAATCCAAATGAAGTAATTCAGTTGAAGCACTGATCCTGTGGAAGGTCTGCTCTCCAGCTGAAGGTCCAGTGGTAGCTCTTGTCCTCTGGGAACCCAGTAGACAGGGCTAGCCTTAGGCAGTTCCAAGGCCAGGTTATATCCAGGTGGGAATGCTTGGCTCCTCCCTCCTGGGTGGGCATCTCACAGTAGGATGAGATAAGTCCATTAGTCACATGGTGGGTCCTTGATGGCTCATTGTCTGTTATCAGGGGTGAGTTATAACAGGAGATAACAGCTAATGCCCCACAGCTGGTGGTAAAAGAATACTAAATACATCTATATTGTAACCTAGGACACATACCAAGGCAGACAGTGCTTTGCTGCTGGTGTCAGTCCCAGGTTTGTGCTGGGTTTCCCATCGATATCCCCCTGAGTCTGACTCAGATGCTTCACACAATACATTCATGGGAGCAGTTCCCACCAGTGGTGCCAGCACGCCTTACTCTCATCCCCATTTCTCCCTGAGAGGCACAGGCCTTGTTTACTCCTCTTTTAATAACACAGATGGTTTTAATAGTTCTCTGCCTTCGCCCCCAGTTCTTTCTCCTTGTCTGTAGTCTGTTTAATGCTTCCTTCTAAGTGATGGCTTTGTCACTTAATCTCATTAAAACTTCTCTCCATTGAACTCCGTGAGCTGCTTATCAGACCGTAAGCCTAATCTCCCATTTGTAATTAATTTGTTCTGTGCCTCCTAGAATTTGGCATCATTAGATAATGGCATCACCCGCAAGGTCACTGATACACAGCATGAGGTAAACACCCATGGCTCCAGCCCAGGCTGCCCTGCTGGCCTCCTCCTCCCCTTGACACACAGCTTGATTTTATTGACATCTTCCTCCCTTTTCCTCGGCCAATTTCTGATGATGCTTCCTGTCCAGCGTGCGCTGCTGTGTGACTGCAGATCAATATCTCAGGCTGTCTAGAGGCAAATGCTTTTCTGATATCCTCCCAGTGCAGGCTCATCTGCACCAGTTTTCTACTTGCCTCTCAGTTCCTTCCTACTTGGTCTGAGAGATTAGTTGCACCATCCTTCCTTTGCTAAGTTACATGTTTTTAAAGTTTGCAGAGTCTTGTCATAGAATTTAGAGTTACAGAATAATTAGATTAGGAAGGGACCTTAAAGATCTTCCAGTTCTAACCCCTGCCATGGCCAGGGACATCTTGCAGGTTGCTCAAAGCCCCATTTAACTCAGATTTGAACACTCCCAGGTGTGTCCTGGTGGGCTTGGAGTTGGGAATAGGATACAGGAGCCTTTCACCTTCAGACCTTTGTGCCCAGTGGACACTCAATGGCTCACTCATCAATAGCATAGGTAGAAACAACCCACAAATCACTACTCTAGTTTGAGCAGATCATAATAATGCACAAGTCATTATTATGATTTGACACCCATATTTTTGGAAAAAAGGAAAAAAATCCCAGGTTATCACAGTTCATGGCACCAGCCAGTACCACCAGGCAATTTCCACTGGTGAGGTGAAGAACATTAAGCACTAGCCAGAGATGAAAACCAACCCAGTGCACCCCTTTGGGCAATGTGTTCACAGGCTGCAAAAGGCAAGAAGGATACCTTCAGTGGTACTGCTGTCTGCTCACTGGGATTTGCTGCTATTGAGTTGTCTGGGACCTTTGCAGACCTGGAAATAGGGTCAGTCCTGCTACAAGCTCAATCTCTTCATTTCCCCCAGCAGGTATTTTTTAATCTCTCTTATTTCCCTGTTTGGGTGTAGTTTCTAAGAAACTCAAGTAGATTTGACCCATTCTTTCAATTTTGCTGTTCTCTGCCTGAAAACAATCTACTAAACTTAAGTCCTAGATGCACACAGAGCCATCATTAGACCATGGCTATTGTTATTCAATACAGTATTGACCACAGTATTCAGAAATTCAGCATTCAGGCAGCTATAGAGAACAGCTCCAAATCCATTACACACAGAGCTATGGGGAGGAAATCTCCCAAACACTAACAAAACTCAGGATTTTTAACTCACTGGAGTCTGCAACTCTCTTTTCTAATTGGCAGTTTTTGTAAGTGTGTCTAATTTTTCTTGCCAGATAGCCAAGGAAGAAAAAAACCCCAAACCTACTGGTGAGAGATTCTGCAGCCTTTTGGGACAAGGCAAAAGAGATGTTTATCTGCTATAAAAGAGATACATGTTTTTCTGAGTGGGGTAAATGCAGGAAGGACATTTTGCATTTGATCATGGAATGGCTGCACACAGATCAGCCCTGGTACCTTGCTGGGAGCTGGCATGAGGCCACCAGGTAGATGCAGCTTAGTCACTTGGGAGCAGCTATGTTTAAGTCACCCAGGGCCACATTTTGGCTAAGAGGCAGCTCTTACCTGGGGAGAGATGGTAATTACTCCCAGTGAAATCTGCCTGGCTCAGCAGGAAAGATGTATTTGCGACTGGTTTGCAAACTGTTAGGAGCTGTGTGTTTTATTTGGATGTGCTGATGCCTCAAGATGCTCGTTTAAGGCCAGGAAAACTTTGTGGATATAGTCAGAAATAAGTTTATGCTCAAAGGACATGTTGATAAGACAAGTGACTGACTGACTGATAGGCTGACTTCAGGAGATTCACTCCTCAGGTCAGAACCAGGTTTGGATCAACAGATAAACCTTTCCTTTCCCTAAACTATCCTAAATTTCCTAAATCATCCTTGGTTTGGTCTCTTTCACTCCCCCAAACCGTGCTGAAAACATGTTTTTAATCCATTTATGTAACTGCCTTTGTGTGCTCTGCTGCCATTCTCTGTGCTCACACAATCACAACACAAGTGTGACCAACAAAAGAACAAAAATCATTTTTTTCGGTGCACACTCTGTTTCCTCTGAGAATGAGCCCAAGTTAGGTTTCATTCAGCTGTGATGCACTTGAACCCCTGTCCCTAAAGTGAATGTTGCAGCACTAAATACCAGCTATCTACTATCAAAAGGGATGTTTAAAAATTCTGGGTTTTTTATATTTAATGATCCATTTGTCTTTTCAGACTCGGGAGCAGGCAGCGAGATTGCTGTGACTTGCAGCCACAGGCTGCCCATTCCCTCCTCTGCTTCCATGGAAACACGTGTTGGATGAGGCAGAACCAGGCACAGACTTGAAGTACACGATTTCCAAACTATTTGCTTTTCCTTGCAAGGAGTCCTTTACCTTTTGTTTTTACAAAACTCCGTGTGAGGAGGAAATCCCTTTAGGGAGAGACAACTTTCTGAGGTGTCTGACTGGTGTTGATACAGAGGTTTGGAAGTATCATGCCTGAGCATGTGAATATGCTGCTCAGAGGTGAAATGCATGACACAGGGCAGGGACAGTGGGTTTTGAAGCTGGAGTCACTCTGGCTGTGGCACTTGGGATCAGAAGAGTTTGGCTTTTATGCAAACCCTTTGCTTTATTTTAATCTCCTCACTGGAGGGGTGAAGACTGTACCTTCCTTTGCACTTCAGAATCCCAAAGATACCCAATTTGCACATGTAATAGCTCCTTGTGTTCTCTGGGCAGACACTTCCCCCTGGGTCATGGTAAAAAACAGATTTTTAGCAGTTTGATGGCAAAATGAGGGAGGGCTGGGGAAAGGGCAGCACCTCACACAGACCTGAATGTCATAGCTCAGTACAGCTATTTGGGTGACTGGTGTGTTCTGTGTGGGGAATTGACACAGAAAGGAAGAAATCATAGAAGAAAACGGACCTAAAGTGACAGCCACCAGCTCTCCCTACACCTCCCATGCAGCAGTTTCTTATTAGGGTTCTCACCCTGCAGGGACACCAGCTCGCTCTGCCACCCAGTGCCAAACTGGAAACCCACTGCTGTGGGAGCCTGGTCCTGCTTTGGGGGCCAGGTCAGCTGTGGTGGCTTAGTTTGCAGGCTCTGAGCTTCACCCCTGGCACATGCACACCTGGTATCTTCCAGCTGAGTCCTGTTTGTCAGTAAGAGGGGAAAAAAACCCTCTTAGGTGTGGTGACTCTAATGAGGGTCTGAAGGAAACGAGTTGCTGAGTGCTACCTTTTCAGGATGTCTTTCCTGCGTGGAAAAGAAGTGTATTTTATCTTCCATCACTTGCAAAACATTCATATTTTGAAGGCTGCTCTTGTCTTTGACAGCCTAAGCACAAAGCAGAAACCTTTTTTCCAGAACAAACCCCAAGCCTCACCCTTTCAGCTGCACAAAAGGATGGAAGCTCCATCCATCCATCCTTGGCCTCTTAACAAAGCTCCGTCCCAGGCATCAAGAGGTAAATGTCACTTCATGCTGTCTGGTGATTCCACAGGATTCACAGTAATCAGAGCCCTTCATTAATTATTTAGCTTCAGGGAAATGTGCCAAAGGGTTCTGACACTTCGGATGTACAAATTAATTGCCACGTTTACATCCCAGCTAATAGGGAGGCCAAAATAAATTGCACTGGGCTGAGTAGGTGTGGGTGGGTGGGTGGGTGGGTGAGGGCAGGACCTTGCTGCCCTTGCATGTGATTCCATCCATACCCCAGAGCCCACAGAGCTTCCCCATGTCTCAAAGGGCACAGGGTTGTCCCCCTGTGTGTCAGCGTGGGCTGGACATGTCACAGCAGCCATCTCCACCCTCCCCTTCATGCAGTCTCCCTGCATCACATGTGCCTTCTGCCTGCTCCAGGGCTGCTCTGGCTCCTCCAGGCAACACAGGGGATGCTGCTCTGAGCTGCCAGAGCAGGATGGGACCCTGTGTGGGGAGCAGTGTGGAGCCACATCCTGCACAGAGGGCTCTGCTCCCTCCTGGCTGCTGGACACGCAGTGACAAACCAGCAGCTCCCCCTGCTCCAAAATAAGTAGGTCTCTATACTGCAGGTTTGCAACCTGAGCAAAACAAACAAATGCAGAGCAGTGTGGCTATATTTATCTGAAATTTAGAAGCTGTGGTTCATGGGGAGCTTTGATCACTTTAAATGTCAGGTAGTCTGGGAAAAGAATGAGGAAAAGAAAAAGCGCAGTTAAAAAGAAATTGTTTTGGAAAAGGTAAGAGCTGCTGCTGCTTCCAAAATGAAGTAAGTCCTTCCTGTCCTGGCTCCCAGTACTAATCATCCTAATCTTGAAGCTGGGGGTACTCAGAGGTTTCCAAAGCCCAGCCCCACAGGTGCTGAGGACCAGCAGGACTCAGAGCCCTGCCCACCATTCAGCAAGAACTGACCACATCTACTGCACCTGTGAAAGAGGAGGTTCATCCAAAACAAAACTGGGCAAGTGACTTCTGGGTTTGGGTTTTGCTGGTTTGCAAATGAAAAAGATTGTGGTTTTCTTGAATTTATAATAATTTGAAATTAATGTCATGCCATTATGGTTTATCTCTGATTCATCTGCAAGACATTAATTTTAAGTACCTGGCATTTGAAATTCAAGAACCTCATATGGGACACAGAGATACTGTGCTTTGGATCCCTGGGTGGATTTATTAGGAATGAACTAACTGATGTAATACAAAGAGGTACTTGGTGGTACTTGTCTCAGTCAGGGAGTTTCATCAAAGCCCCACATACTTAAATGTTTGCAAAGAGGAAAACACTGTAGGAAAGCAGTTCTGAAATCCCATCAGACTTTCTGCGATGCTTGCCCAGACCTATTTTACTGTTCTTTATGGAAATCCCCCATTTCTGCAGAAGCCAAACCTGTTGCAAGGGAATTCACTATTCATGCAGAAAATGTAGTATGCTATCCTTCCACCTCTCATTGCTCATGTGCAGTGCTCTGGGATAACAGCTATTTCTGGATCTCTGCAAATCTACACTGTTACTCTGAAATTCCTGATGCTTCTACCATAGCCACATGCTGTTATTGCAGCAGAGTGGTTAAATGTGCTGTCAATAAGGAAAACACCTTCCCATGCTCAGTTTTGTCCAGTGGACTTTCAAGCAGCTTATGAATTGATAAAAATGGAAAAATAATTCTATTTTTCATATGTATATTCAAATTCACCCTATACCTTCTATTTTACACACACTCATCCCAGAGTAGAGAGCTATCAGTCCTTTTGCAGAAGCAATCAGGAAAATGTGGTTTATGGTGTTTAACAATATTGTCAGGGAAATCTGAATTCCTTAGGCTTTTTCATTTTGTTTTCTAAATGTGAAATAGTTTTGCTGATCTATCTTTAATCCTTGGGCTTTGAGAATGGGAAATTAAATTGTCTTTTCCCAGAAACTTGATGTCAGCGTTCAAATCAGGACTTTCTCCTTGTGTGCAGAGAGGGAGTGAGGTTTTAGGATATTCAAGAGCTCAGAGATAGGACCTGTTCTTCAGAGAGAAACCCATTTCCACAAATACAGTGGGTTCAACTCAGCTCTGCATTTTTTTTCTTCTCATTTTCCTCCTTTTGCATCTGTTTGCCTAAGATAACTAGTTTTAGGGATGACTGATCTTAAGTTCCTAATGAGCTTGGCTCCAGGGTGTGGATTTTCATGGCACATTCTGCTGATTGGATGCTGGAAGCTTTCATGACCTTGCTTATGGTATCTTCCATAAGATATACACATATGATCTGTCCTTTCCTCTTCCCTCTCCCCCATGTGAGGGAGTGGGTTTGGGGAGGGCCAGCTCCTCACAATACTCAAACCATCACTGCTTTTCTATGTCGCTTTACTTTCAATCCATGTCCTAAAACGCCACACAAAACCATTTCCCCTGTTTGTTTCCCCAGCAAGCACAACTTTGAGCACTTTTCAGCCAGCACTTCTGGCACATGATTTCCTGATCTAATTCTTCTAATTGCCCTAGAGGCCCATAATAACATTTAAAACTCAGAGTGCTGCTTCGCCATCCAAAGCATTTCTCCAGCCAGTGCCCGCACAGACTCTGAACAGAGCCCTGCCCTGTTCTCTCCTTGCTTTTCACTTCTCACACACTTGCACTGGCTCTCCTGCCTTACACACCACTATTTTATGTCCTTCATCGCTCATTTTGTGTTCTTTCCCCCCACTTTGAGCCATGCAGCACCGTTGGCATTGCTGCAATAAGCAGCCACACTCTGTCTCCTCCATCTCTTTTGCAAGCACTGGGATCTGTGTTTGCCCAGGACAGGAGCAGCTGCTTCTTAACCTCCCCCTGTCCAGCCTGTCCTCCATTTCTCTGCAACATCAGCCAGGATTTTCCCATTTTAACAGCCGGCTTCCCAGGCTGAGTAGGATCAGAGCTGTCCCTCTGCAGAGAGCATCTTGGTACCCAGGTGTGTCTCACCCATGGAGCAGGCGGTGTGGCTGTCAAATCCAGCAGTGTGGCTGTGATCTGTTGCTGTTTTCCAGGGAAAGCTGGGGTTGCCATGACAATTGTGTGCTGGCTGAGCCAGTGCATGGCCACAGAATCCACACACCACCACTAATGCATTTTATCCTCCTGTGGGGTGGGGGATGCAAAGATGCCCGTGGTGAGATACTTGAAGCAGCTCTCCAGCATGGTGAGAAGCTCAGACCCTTCTAGGTAGCGCCCTTCCCCAAAGAAAATTATTTTTTGGGAGCATCTGGAGCAGGGGAAAGGGGCTTGATCTACATTAAGTCATTCTGCACCCTCTCCCCTGGCCTCATTTGGGCTGCCAGCAGGAGTGCCAGCCCAGGAGCAGTGGAGCCAGCAGAAATGCTGCAAATTCAGCTCCTTCTCAAGCACCCCTGGCTGTTTAAGAGCATCCCAACCTGAATTAAGGGCTTGTGGCACTGCTGCAAATGCAGCCTCAGTCTCCTGATCCTCTGCCTGCAGGCTGTTGGTTTAATCTGCAGTCACATTTGCAAAATTTGTAGTTGCATTTTGCACTTGGACAGAGCATCCCAGCCTCTGAATCAGCACCTGGAGCTTCAAAATCTGGGTCTGATCCCAGCAGAGCAGGAGCAAAGGGTAGCCCTGCAAGCTGGAAGCAAAGCTTTGGGCATTTCTGTGGGAACATCTCTCCTGGGTGCACCAGAGCTGCCTGAGCTCAGGACCTGGATGTGCAGAGGAGCAAAGGGCAGGGCAGGACCTGTCCAGTGCTGCTGAGTGGCTGAGTCACCTCCTTGTCTTCCAGCACAGGACCTTGCCCAGGCAGGGACAGGTCCCTGGTGGCTTGTGGCACTGCCACATGGCACAGCCTAGGCATCATTTCCCCAGCTCAGGCACTGCACACCAGACTTTGCTTCAAGAATTTGCCAAAAATGCATCAACGCCGTCTCTTCAGGGCATGCTTGGCCAAAGAGGAGAGTCCTCTGTCCCCCTCACAGAGCACCAGGCAGGATTTCACCATTTCCAAGAGCAGTGCAATCCAAATTCATCTTTACAATCCTGCCTGATCTCCCCTGGTCCAAGAAAGGCAACCAGCAGCACCAGCCTTGCACGTTGTGTTGCAAAAACAAGCGAGGCTCCTTTGTTCGAGCCGCAGATGTTGTGCTGGGTGCTGCAGAAACAAAGCTCGAAAAGCAGACGATGCCCCAAATTTAAATAGACCAAGCAGACCCAGAGACCTCAGAGAGATGATTCCCAAGGTCACAAAGCGAGGCAGATGCGAGGACTGAGCAGAGATCTCCCGAGGCTCAGCCACTCTGTGGTCTCAGGACTGTCTTCTCCTCTGTCTTCCAGTACATTAAGGAGATCAGTTAATGAAATGGAATTAATAATGCCAGCTGCAGCACCAGCAATGCTGTAAGACAGAAGAATTTCACAGCACAGGCTTAAAAGCAGAAGGCTTGAAAATGGGAATAAGCTGCAAGCACTTCCCTTTGTAATGGGGGAGTGCAGGAGGTCAGACAGAGTTTTAGGGTCTCCTCAGCTTTACTGATCAAATCTTAAAGGAGGAATGAAGATGTAGCAACTGCCTCCCCCAGAGGAGAGAAACTCATGATTTTAAGGTTCCCAGCAATTGAAAAAAGTAGTCCCACTGGAAAGAATCAAAAGACTTTTCTAGGTCAATGGCAGGAATAGAGCCTTTATTTCTATGAACCTCACAGTTCAAAAATAACATTAAAGAACCAAGAGAAATTATCCACCTCTGAAGAACCAGGAGTAAATCAAAACTGATTCTTATGTGTTGGTTGTGCTGCTGCCTGCAGTAATCAGGGAGCTCAAATGGCACCACAGGAGTCCTGGCCATCTCTAGGATGGCTGCTGAAGAAGGTCTGTGCCATGTTCACTGAGGCACATCAGAGGCTCAAACCCCAAAATTGTTTCTTAACAATAAAACATCAAATCTAAGGAGCTCCCCCAAAGGGCTCATTTACTGGGATTCAAGGAAAGGCCCCTCATTCCCAGGGAAGGAAACAAGCACAAAGCTTGTCTCACCTGGATCTTTCACCCACTCATTAGTCTTGTGTCACTGGCTTGTTGCTGAAAATCTTGTGTTAATAAGGCCTTATTATACAGTTATATACGTTGTGGTTATTATACAGTTATATGTGGTTATTTTACAGTTGTATATGGTTATGACACACAACTCTTACACAGCTGGGACTCTTGAACCTGGAGAAGAGAAGGCTCTGGGGAGACCTCACAGCATCCTCCAGTGCCTAAAGAGGTCTGGCAAGAGACCTGGAGAGGGACTTTGGACAAGGGCATGGAGTGATAGGAGAAGGGGGAATGGCTTCATCTGACAGAAGGCAGATTTGGGTTAGATGGGATGTTAGGAAGAAAATCTTCCCTGTGATGGTGATGAGGCCCTAGCACAGGTTGCCCAGAGAAGCTGTGGCTGCCCCATCCCTGAAGTGTCCAAGGCCAGGCTGGATGGGGCTTGGAGCACCCTGGGATAGTGGAAGGTGTCCCTGCCCATGGCAGGGGTTGGAACTGGATGATCTTTAAGGTCCCTTCCAATTTACAGTTCTATGATTAGGTATATCCATATATATCGTCTATAATCTCACTCTTTGAGCAAAGATGGGTATGAAAAACAGTTTTGTTGAGCAGAAAGTGAAACAGAGGCAGCAGAGCAGAAGCTTAGCACGTCTCAAAATCACACTTCTTGTCCTTGTGAAGAACCCAAATATTTTGACTGATGATTTAAAAAAACCCTTATAAATCCAAGCATTTCAAGACTTAAAAAGAAAATTCAGAGAGGCTGGAACATTATGTGACATGCCAGGACATGGGGCTTCTTTTGTTGCCATTATTCAGCTTCAGACTTTATTTGTGCCAGCTTAAGACCATATTGTCTTTTTTTACCAGCTTATTGATTCCTTTTGTTGTCTGAAGACGTGAGAAAAAAGGTAATTCAGCACTGCATTACATCTTCTAAGAGAAAGTAGCAAAGACCTGGGGCAAAAGACAGCAAGGACAGAGCTGTCTATGTGCTTCCTGTACTGTGAGAAGTGATGGACCTGAAATAGCCATCAGCACCTCCCAGCTCGTGGCCTTGCCATTTGAGTCTCCTCTGGGCGACTCTGCAGACCAGAAAATGTGCAAGAATGAGCACAAGACAGTGAAAAGGATGAGAGCAGAGCCAGGGTTTGGCCCATCCTTCTGCTATTGACAGCCTCCTCACGAAAATGTAATTGCTGGCTGCCCTTGCTTGGAGTACTCAGGCAAAAATTCCCCGATGCTCTTCAGAGCTTCGAGACATATTAATGCGACTTTTAAAATAGCATCTTCTCTATTTTTGTTGCTAATGCTAAGAACAAATTAGCTTAGAAAGAAACCCCAATGATCTCCCTTAATGCTATTGTTCTCCTAAAGTGCTAAGTGTCAGGATCTTTCAGCACCACCACGCTGCAGATCTGGCGCTGCCCTCAATGTGTCCCACGGAGCCTTGACGTGGAGTGATGCAGGAAAATGCAAGCAGTCCAAAGTGCCTTCAAAGTCACTGCACTCCTAGCAGAACTAGCAATGGTTTTGGCTCTGTCTTTGGATTTTTAACCATTAAATAGTGTTTGAAACCAGTGCTGACTTCCACCCCTGCCCTCCAGTGGGATGGTTAAGGGACAGCCCTGAAGTTTAGTTCCTGTGGTAGAATGTGGGTGCTTCAGAGCTCTTATGGACTGTTGAGTCCATTCAAGTGTATTTACCTAAAAAGCCTTAAATGTTGGTTGCTCTGACCTCATCACAGCTCATCAGTGGTGCACAGGTGGGTTGGGTGACCATGGAAGCAGGAGGACCTTAGGAGGGAAGCAAGGTGGGGCTGGAGCAGCAGTCCTGCTGCAGGATTTCCTGTGTCCCTGTAAGGGGCACAACCCTGGTGGCCACACACCATGGCAGGGTGTCCCTGTGCTCTGCAGAGCTACAGTTTGCACCTCATCCAGCCATCCCTGTTGAGGGTGCTCCACCCCTGGCAGTGTTCAAGGCCAGACTGGATGGGGATTTGAGAAATCTTGTCTAGTGGATGGCATCCATGATCATGGACAAAGGCTTTGGAACTAGATGACCTTTAAGGTCCCTTCCAGCCCAAATCACTCTATGATTCTGTGACCTCTGTTGGAGTTGGAGGGATGGAAAGAAACAAGGCAGACAGCAGTACCCAACTCACATGTTCACCTGGCCAGTGGTTTCCTGCAACGATTCCTTGGGTGACTTTATTTTACTGAGTCCTTACACCACACATCTACATACACAGATCATAATCTCCAGCAGAGCTACTTAACAGGCAAATATTGATGAGCCCACCTGGCTTATGGCTGTGCCATCCCCACTGAGCTTCATGTGACCTCACTAACACATCTTAAGGTCTAAGATCCTAATAATTTCAGTAACATCCACAGCAGAAGGAGGCTTCCAATGGACAGTGCTCTGAAGGGAAGCAAATTCCACTTACTACTTCTCATCATGCTTCTATTCATGATCACAGGAAAGCTCTCCTCCAACACTGAACTTTCCTGCTGCTGATGACAAGATCTCTGTGCATGTCTCACCTTTTTAACATCCAGGCAGTGCAATGTTTATTTGTGCCTTCCAGCCTGCTCAGCAGAGGTTGAGTTGGTGTCTTGGTTTAGTTCTATGGCAAAGAAGCAGTTCTTAACCTCACTAATGATGGCCAAGTGCTTAGTCCTAATTCTGGCTCACAACTTACTGAATGCATAATTTAAATTCTCATCGTGGAAATGAATTTTTTATCAATGGCCATCTTAGTCCTGGGTCCACCCAGTGGTGATTGGGATTTTGCTCATCATTTTGTGCCTATCTCTATAATCACACACAGAGCTGCCTCTGTCCCCCACCTGCCTCAGGTCCTGGGACAAGTGAGTGAACACTGGAAGCTCTGCTTAGCCCATGTGCATTTTCTAAGTGTGTTCATCTCACTGTTCCAGTTCAGTGCTGTTTCTGACACTAATGCAGTGTTCTTGTTACTGCTGGTAAAACGATGGGTTCTGGTGCCTGTGGATTAAAATATTTCTGGAAGAAGTGTGGGAGAGTCCAGTCACATGGGCCACATCTGAAGAGACACTTTTCCAAAGGGAAGTAAGAATTTAAACAGGAAGCCTGATGGTGTGGTTCGTTTTGGTAGCCTGGAAGAGGAAATGGAGACATGAAGTCTGAGGCAAGAAAAAGTCCTACCAGCAATGAAGGCGAGGAGAAATGAGTGGGATGTTAAATCTACAGGGACCACTCTTCTGTCCAAAGGGAACTTGCCCTTTATACTTGATGGGAAATGTGGGTTACTGTGAGACCAACCAAAGATGTTTTGCCTTCTCACTCCTGTGTTGCTGGTGGTACATTCCCAGTAGCCATGAATTTCCCCTATGCACTGTGTTTCGGGTGTCCATGGCTTTATTTCAGGGACTCAAGGATTTAGGAGTTTCATGTGAATTATGGCTCTGTTTTATATACATTGCTTGTAAACACCTCATATTATGGCTTGGTGGTGGAACCCCATTGCAAAGCTGCAAAGAGTTTGCAGGGCAAATTGTTTCAACAGGGATATTTTCTGCTCTTGCAAAGGGTATAAACCAATCAGTGCCTGCTTAGAAATCATCCCTTGCCAACCTGTTTCTTCCTTTTTTTTTTTTTTGTAACAAAGCCAGAAAGAACACAAAATCCAGATTTGTAACACTGTAGATGGTTTAATCTTACTATATGCAATGGCAGTTGAAGCCAGTTCTGCACCAATTAGTTAATGATTTCCCTGTTAGGGGAATGAAGATGCTGGGTTCAAGCCTAAGCAACTGTTTTTGGGGATTTCAAAGGTGGTTTAGAAACATGAACAATAGCTGTTGGCCTCTGTAATCCCAGCAGAGTTTCCTAGGCAAAGAGTAAGATAATACTATGGTGAATCTCCTTAAATTTTGGCTTTTTTCTCTAAGATGAGTTACCTGAGGGGAGGATAAGTGACTTACTACTGCCAGTTGGAGATCTGTTAATTCAGGCATTAAAGACCATTTGTTTTTGCAGCCAATAGAGCAAAGAGGTTCAAACTCTATTCCCCATCCTGATGGCTACATGACCCACTGTGTCTGTGCTGGCGTCTGTTTCCATATAAAAAAATCAAAATTCAGTAAAACACAGCTAAAGTAAAATTATTTCATCAACTGTCATGATCTAAAGGTTTAAATCCAGCCTCAGAGCTGAGAGATCCCCAGCTGGGGTCATTCTGCCAAAAATGACTGGACACAATCTGATATACTGTATCTCAGTGAAATGGGGATTTTTTTTTGGAATTTCTTAATATTACTAAAAAAAACCCCAAAATCTGAAAATGCAAACAGGTTGAGTGGCAAAGGATTTTCTTTCCCAGTGTTTGCCAAGTGGGACCATTGCATGATTATGATGTCTCTGCAAGGCTATTCATAGTAGTTTATTGGTGGGGAAACTGAGGCAGGGGCCATGTGCTGCTAGAGAGGAGGAGTGTTGAGCCTACGTTAAAATTCAGCTGTTAGTGGGCCTTTCACAAATTGTCCTGTATTCCTGCACTCATACACCTCCAATCCTGCTTTATGCAGAATTTTGGGCAGCGAGAGGAGGCAGCACTCGTTCCCAGCACCCCCAGATTTGGGTGCAAATGGGAGTTCTCAGCATCCTGGCGTGGCAGGGCTTGGCATGGGGGTCCACACGGGTCACCCAGTGCCTGCAGGGTTTGGGGGAAAAACTAGCAAAATAGGGGATGCTCTGTTGGGGTCTGATACTGACCTTGTTTATTTTTTTGCTGCCCCACCCAGCTAGGCAGAGGAGAGGGAGGCATCAAAACCTGGAGGGGTTGTGTGAAATTTGGCCTTCACGGGGGAAAAAAAAAAAAAAAAGGGGAAAAAAAGAGAAGAAAACACCAGATTCCATCACTGTCAAGAAATTTCTGGAACACGAACATTCACAACCATACAGACACATAGCAACCCCCCCCCCCCCCCGCTACCCACACCCAATTTGTTTTTATTTCTTTGCCATCAGGTTGCCTTAACCATTTCCCCGGCTTTAGGAGGCTAAGCCGCCCGAGCGCAAGCTTTTGATTTGAAAAGGGACCGCATCCCCCTTTTCAAAGGAGCCTGCTCCCTAGGGCAACCACATCACACTGCTGATTTGCTGCAGTGGAGACCGCAGCGCGTACAATATGCCCTCCCCCTCCGCCTGTGCTGCTTACAGCATCAGTCCGGAGCCGAGCGGGGAGACGGCAGCGATCCCCACCAACCCACCCATGCTCGGGAATGCCTGACTGCTAACGCAGTGCCTCCGACCAGCAGGACCGCCAAGCCCTCAGCTCTCCGAGATGCAAGCCAGTGCCGATTCCACCAAGATGGACTGTCTGTGGAGCAACTGGAAATGTCAGGGTATTCTGTCTATTCTGGTGTTGCATGCTAGGAGGACTGCATGGCAGAGGAGGCGAAGGCAGGATCCATCCATTTTTGCATTGTTCACCTGTGGGCCTTTGCATGCTGTTCTCTCTCCCTCCCTGCCGAGCTTTTCTTTGGGGGGTAATTTAAGGAAGGAAGATGGAGAAAAAAAAAAAAAAAAAAAAAAAGCCCTTATTTCTGTTTTTGGAATGCGTTTCTCCCATGCCCAGGTGTCTCACCCTGAAAGCATCCAGGATACAGGTCCTCCCTTCCCACCTTCCAGCTCATCCCCAAAGCATCCGCCCTTGTGTTAGCGGCGTCATCCCTCATCCTCGCCTCTCTCCGTCGGGATATCGCCGGCATGATTTCCTCCCTTTCGGGCTTTAGGGAGGCCGGGTGGCGGGGCTTTGGTGCCCGCCGGGGGTCGGAGGTGGTGGCGTTGGGCTCCTGGGTGCCTCCTGCCCACGGACACACCCAGAGCCAGCCTTAGCCTTGTGTCACACAAAGAAAACGCAGCTCCGGCAAGGAGGGCGACAGCGCCGGGATGGCCCCCCGCTTCCTACTTTGCTCTAAGATTGCTTTTTTCTTTTTTCTTTTTTTTTTTTTTTTAATAATTAATCCTTTCATTATGCTCCCGAGCACTCGTTGCGGGGGTAAAATGTTGCGGTGATGTCGCCTCGCTGTCGCGTAGGTGAAAGGAACAATGGCATCTCCCTTTCGGGCTGATTTTCGGCGTGTTTTGAGCGGGTCGGTGTCTGCGCTGGGTGGGGCTGGCCACCTTCCCGGGTGCCTTGGGCAGCTTTTCAGCCATTTTTAGTCGGCTTCACACTTCCCAGCCAGCATCCAGCCTTTGTTTTGATAAAAGACAGTCTCTGTGACGCTGCTCGGTGGGTAGATTAGAGGCAGAAAAGCTAGCGGCTGATCCTGCCGGGCGGGCTGGGGCTGCTTCGGGCAGGCTTTGTTGGGATGTATTTTTTCATTTTAAGGCGCGTGTTTACGCGGAGCAGTCAGTCCGTGATGTTGATGCTCACAACGGGGTCCTGGGAGAGAGATTACTCCATAGCATCATCTCTTTAAAGGCTCCAGGATGCTTGCAGACAGAGTTTCATAAACGCAGCTCGATGCAACAGAAGCTGGAAAACCTTCCTAAAGTGATTTTTGGGGAGGGGCGGGCGTGGGGAGACCTTTCAGACGCCTGTCTCTAGGGAGCTTGATATTTTTGCCATCTTAATTCAGCGTCTAATTGTATGTAGGAGCTGAGGGTTTTTTAAGGAAGATGAGTAGCTGGAAAGTAAACATGCACCTGTTAAATGCCAGGCTGCAGCAGCTCCGGCTTTCCACTCCAAATGAAGGGCAAGGATTTTCCAAACCTTTGTGGGATTCATTAAGCTTATATGGAGGAGTCACAACCAAACTTCAGGGTCTTTCCATCTGAGCTTTGCAGAAAACTTTCTCTTAGGGTGGGGTTTGGGTTTGTTTTTTTGGTTTTTTTCCTTAAAAAATGCTCAGTATTTTGCTGATTCTTATAAAAAGATTGGTTTGCTGAGTCAGATTGATGAACCACCTGTATTTAGAGGCAAACTGAGTATTTTCCTTCTTTATCAGAAAAAAAATATATTTTTTCATAAATTAAAAAGGAATAACTAAGGGCATGCTGCTATTGTTTAATTAATAATAATAGTGGGGTTTCTCTCCTTCAATGCTTTCCTTTTTGAAAGTGAGGTAGATTTGATGAAAATTTAATGACACAATGTGTCCCATGCTGATTTGAAAAAAACACCCAGGTCTGAAAAAAATCAACGCAGCTAAAATAAATCACTTGCCTCACTTCCACAGCATTTGCATATTTTTTCTTTTCCTTGGGTGGTGCTTTATGATTCCTAAATGATCCTGCAGAAAACATTATATAGCCATAGAATATTATTTCTGTCATCAAAATTCTTTGATCAGTCCCTGATAAAATAGAGGAAATTTAAAATTCAGAAGAATGAAGGCTAAAGATGATACATTGATTCTTTTAATATCTATTATTCATGTTGTCTCTGCCTCAACCTGGAAGACCAGTTTTGTGCAAATCTGGAGTTGTGTAATTTTGCCAGCTTCATTGTCAATGGAATTATGGTTCCTCCCTGAAAAGTCTGGAATGTGTCTGTGAGTGTGACAGATGCAGAGAGAAACCTCAGTAAATACAGAGCATATTTTTACTGAAATTATTGAGACAAAACAGTGAGGTTAACAAAAGTTTTGATTATTAGACAGCCAAGCCTGCAAATAGCTGTATCATTGAATTGATCATATAGTACTTATAACTGGTGTCAGATAGGGTGGGGATTGTGAGAAGCTGCAGAGGCACTTGGTGAAGCTTTGACTTTGCCCCACTCAATCAAGGTACTGTTATTTCCCTTGCAGTGAATCAACTGCTGCTGCTGCACACAGTTAGAAATGCTGTGTTTTACCTGTCCATGCTGCAGGTACAGCAGGATTAGAGCAAAGGTAGATGGTGATCCAGCCCTTGGGTGAGCAGGACAGTAATTCACCCCTGCTGGGTGTCTGCTTCATTCAGAATAGCACCATGGGTGGCTTTGGGGAATTGCAGCCACTTCCACGCCCAAGTCATCTCCGCACTGGAAGGTGATGCATTTGAAGCAGGCTGGGATGGAGCCATGCATAATGCATGAGGGTGAGGAGAAATGTCCTCCCCGGGGCGTGCTGGTGGCTGTGGGCCTTGGAGGAGCAGCCTATAGCCAGTGCCAGCCACGTGTGACACGAGTGTGTGACAGAGAGCACAGCTTCCCGCCGGGAGCGGCTGGGCAGGGCAGCCTGCAGCCTCAGGTGGTGGAGCAGGTGCCTTTGCCTTCCCCAGGGACACAGCTTCACACCCTGCTGGAGGGGTTTCTCTGGATTAGGAAGGACATAGAATCATAGAACCATATGATATCCTGAGTTGGAAGGGACTTACTATAGTCAGCAAAGTCCAATTCTTGGTCCTGCCCAGGACACCCCAACGACCCCACCCTGTGCCTGAGAGCTTTGTCCAAACACTGCTTGAACTCTGTCAGGTTTTGGTGCTGTGACCACTGCCCTGGAGAGCCTGTTCCAGTGCTCAACCACCCTGTGGGTGAAGAGCCTTTTCCTGATATCCAGCCTAAACCTCCCCTGACACAGCTCCAGCTGTTCCTCAGACTCTGGTCACCAGAGAGAAGAAATCAGGAGATCAGTGCCCAAGTTTGCACCCCAGCCTGGTGGAGTTCTTTGATGTCAGGACACTGGTCCTCATGGATATTCCCTTTTCCACTCTTCCTTCTACCTGCCAGCTCTTGGGTGATCATAAGTGACTTACTTGCTCCTGCAGCTTCAACCTTCTACAAGACTTACTGAAAAAGAAGAATGCAAAGACCCAGAGATGCAGGGCCATGAACTGTTCTTAGAAATGATCCTAAATATTACCCACATTATAATTACAAATGAATGTGGAAAGGGACTGCAGACTACATCAGATCCATCTAGTTGACATAACTCTGCTGGGACTGCAGTTATTGATTATCATTTCTTTGGCAGCTGTTTTTAGAGAGCCAGCTTCTTTAATTGATTGATAAATCCACAGGGTTCCAGAGGGTGATGGGAAGCTTCACCAACTGTTCATGGTGATGTTCCTCACTTTAAGATTGATAAAGAATTTCGATGGCAATAATATGGTTGCTTGCTCTTAGTCTATAATCTTATTGACAGTTGTGAAGTCTGCCTAATTACAGCTTTATAATGAGAATGTAACTTCAGCCTGTTGGTGCCTTCAGTACTTTTCCAGAAATACTGTGGGCTGATCTCTCAGCTGGGATCCACTTGAGAAAGATCTGTGCCAGTATTTGGTTCTTATGTTGGATCTTGGTAGAGCTAAAACCTTGGAACCAAGTCATCACCTGCCATGATGAGCCAATTCAGCTAATAGTTTCATAAAACTAGACTAATAGCATCATAAAACCAGACTAACTTATGGGGTATTTATTTCCTAATTTCACAGATTATTTCCTGTGAAGTTTGAAGGAAAATTTTCAAGAATTTTTACCACTTTCACATTAACTTTTTTTTTTTTTTTTTTGGTCACTGATGCAGAAATTGTATCAATTCTTCTTCCAGCACATTCCTGCTGATGGCAAAGAAAAAAAAGAATCAGTGAGACAATGTGCTCTGCACACCTGCTGTGCCAGCATAGGATCACAGAATGGTATGGAATGGAAGGGACCTTAAAGATCATCCAGTTCCAACCCTAATTCCATGGCCAGGGACACCTTCCACCACAACAGGTTCCTCAGAGCCATGTCTTTTAAGAACTAATGGACAACATTATTAGCAGAACAAGGTGAAAATTCCCCCAAAGTAAGAGTATTTTAAGGTATTCCCTGAGGATTCATTTACACTCCATGAAGAGGGCAATTATGGGGCAATAGCTGATGGAAGTATTGCAGGGCTGCTTTTGTTTTCATTACATCTTCTGGGAAATGAGTTCTGGTGGTGCTTTTTTGATATCAGAAGGGTGACTTTCTCCACGTAATATTTAATTATAAATAATTATATTTATGATATAATTATAATATTAAGTCCTTATAATAATAAGTAGGTATAAACCACTCATTTGGAAAATCTGCAGATTTTCATATGTTTGGAGAGAGCCTAAGAGAAAGTCCAGGTCTATTCCTTTGGTCCAGGAGCATCTCAGGAAAATCTTGATATTTCCATAGCATTATGTGCACTCAGAGACTGCATTCAGGGACTCTGCTTGGACTCCTTGGTTTCTGCACACCTAAGGTGAGAGGCAGAGCATCCTCCACAGAAAGTGGCCAAGGCAGGCAGTGATACAGTTTGATGAGCAGGAGTTGTGCTCAATCCTGGTCTTAAAGCATCTCTCACGTGAAAATGGAAATAACAACAACGTAATCATTAATAGCAGCCACAATCACATAATAATTAATAATGAACAATAATAAATGCTACAGTAGACTCGTGTGTGGTGTGGTTGTAGGGCTGATTTTTTTACTGCCAATCCTCTTCCATCTATCTGGTGCCTCACATAAGGCAATCAATCAATACTTTTTTGCTCACATCTTGCAGATGTTGTAGGGTAGAACATGGAGAACATGTATCAAGGTTTTCCTTTTCCCTGATCCTATTCTTGCTACAGGTCTCCTCTCATCAGACTTTGGGGACCAAGGAGGTCTGAACTTTCAAGGCTTGAAACAGGTGGATGATAAAGATACAAAGCTGAAGTGAGGACAGGAAGTTAATGGTCAGAGTGTGTGCAAGAGGTAGAGGTATGGAGAGATTCCTCAGGGCAGGAGATGAAGGATCAGGAGATATGGCTCATGAAACAGCACAGATAGTCTCTCTTGGCTCTGCTGTTCATCACAGCAGTCTCCTGAAGGCACCAGACTGCTCATTAAACTGGGTATCCATCTGTATTACATTAGAATCAAATCTGTTGTGGGGAGGGGAGCAAACACTGGATCCTTCACAGGAGAGAAGAGGAACCTGCAGCCTGTGGTTAAAGCTTCAAACTGGGCTTGCTTTGACTGTGAGCAATATCTATTTCTACTCCAAAACCTACAGCATTGTCCTATTGGCTGCTTTCAAATATTTTTGTGACAATGCTATAAAAAAAATTGTTCTGATTAAATTATGTTTCCTGATCTTTTCATTCACAGAAGGTCTGAGAAATGCCTTATGAAGTAATTTATATTTATGAACTTGTTATTATACATTGTGTACAGAAGCAAAGGCTGTGTACAGAGGGGTTTTTCTCACTTCTCTTAAAAACTATCACTAGATAGGGAGTGAAGCTGTACAAGCAATTGATTTTGCCTCCTAAGGAGGCCTGGTGGTACCTGCATGGTGGGGAGGGTAGCTTGATCACTTCCAAGGGTGTTAGTAGTGTACTAAAGAGCATAAAACCTTTTATATAATCATCAAGGCCCATGGACCTCCTTTGAAGGCTGGGTACCAAGGGTTTGCTCACACTTTTGTACTAACTTCCATGGAAATGCTGCTTGATGCATGATTATTTTTCACACAGTTGTTTCAGTCAAGGAAGAGCCAGAAAAGAGAGAGCAGATATTTTCAGAGGAGAAGCTGTGGATGATTTGAGTTGTCCAGTCTCTGCTCGCTCGATCATTAATTTTCATCCTAAAATGCTTTCTTTGAGACACGAAATGGAAAGATTCCCATTTTTCCTGCAAAAGTATTTTTGGAAATAACCATGCAGGAGGACATTTTAGCTACAAGTTGGTTTGGATCCTCTGTTCTCCCTCTGGGATCTCTGCTCAGCAGCCTGGGGCAGCAGCAGCCCCACACCTTGGCTTATGGGGACCAAGTAGACCACCAAAGCCCAGCCTCATGTTTCCAGGTCCTAAGAAGAATTAATTCAGGAGCATTATTGATTAGTCCACCTTGGCACTGCCCTTCCCAGCCCCTACATCTGTCTTCTGGGTTTTTTGATGCCATATACCAAGGAGCAGAAACATTTTCTGCCGCAAGCCATGGTGAGAGCTGTGAGAGCTTTCAGGCACTGGGGAGCCGTTCCTTGCTGGCACAAGGACTGCCTGCTGCTGCTGTTCCTTACATTTGTGAGGTTAATTTTAGCTTGCCCCCCAAACATGGGTATTTCCCAGCTGCTCATATTCACAGGTGGTTACCTGTACCATAGAGCTCACCTTTGTGCATTGCTAGTCTGGGAGTTGGCCCTGAATGCAGAATCCCATTAGTTTAGTTAGATGAGTTCATGCCATACAATATGGCTTTATAGCACTGTTTTGGCACCTTTGGAAAATCTTCCAACTAGGAGACTACCTGAGTAACATTTTGCAAGTTCTGCTGTGGTTTAAAAAGCACAAGCAGGTGATACTTGCAGAAAAACAGCTCATCAGACATGCTTCTCCAGAAAAATTCTTCAAAGGCAGTGGCAGTGACCTGCAGTGCTGCTGTCTTAAAGATGGCTGGTAAGTCTTCCTTAATAAATGCAAATAGTTTTGAATCTGAGGCAGTCCTAGCAAAACCCAGAGTCCTTTTATACCTCCACAAATGACTCAGACCTCTGGTGAGTTGTGTTGTAAAGAGTGCAAAGTGAGTGATGTTGCTTCCCTCCGTCCAGGAGGCTAAAGGGAGATCATGGAAAACTACAGCTGAACAGCTTCTGCATGTTAATAGGCACGGTCAGGATTTTACAGTAGTGATTTTCAAAGCAGGAGCCCAACCCTCAAGTGAAGCCAAGGCTGATTTCAGTGCCCAAACCTCTTTTGCTGCAAACTGGGTGGTTTGAAGTTGGCGTTTTGGCTCTCGGAAGTGGCTCTTGCTTAGCCAAACAGACTGAGCCCCTGTCCAATTGCATGCACATCACACATCGACAGCCTCACGTGGCACCAGCCTCCTGCTTCATGAATATTCAGCGTGCATGGCTCAGAATTGTGCCATTGTGGGGTCTGGGCAGCACCGTGCACACACACACCCTCCCTGAAAAACACCCAGCTCTTGCAGGACCCTGCACCACACTAGAACCTTTTATTCTTCCCCTTCTGATTGACCAAAGTACTTCATTATTATGTGGTTAATTCATGCTGTGAGGGATCCTCTGTCCTTTAATTTATCTGGGGGATGCTGTAGCCACCTTAGAGCTGGGCTGGAAGCTGTCTCAGCCTGGCCGAGCGTGGGGCTGGCGCGTGGCTCTGCAGGGGAGTGTGTGTGTGAAAGCTGCAGCTCCAGCTCGGCTCCTGGCCCTGTCATCCTCATTCCCACTGCATCCCCATGTGCTGGAGAGGCTGCTCTGAGCCTGGCTGGTTGTCTCTTCAGTATGCCACGGAAGGGATGCAGGCAGGAACAGGCAGCTGCCCTTCAGCAAAGGCTCAGGCCATCAGTTATACTTAGTGACCTGTTGAAAGGCATTAATCCCATGGGCTCAGGGTGTTTGGGAGGAGATTTTTGGTACCTTAATCAGTTTTACATGAATATAGGATGAGATGAAACCCAAAGCAGACATATAAATGTGGTGGACAATATAATCTTTTATTTTCATTCCTGTTTAGATTTTTAAAAAAAGGCTATGAAGAGGGTTGATGCAAGTCTGGGTTCACCTGAGGGTCAAGGAGCAAATTTCTCATTCCTTTGCTGCTTGGTCTCTGTTTACAGCACCAGACACTGATGTGACAGGTACTTTGGCTCTGGTGTAAATGGTTACAGGAGAAAATGGCACTCTGAGAAAGCCAGGCAAAGGATCCCAGCTGGGGCATTCTGCACCCAGTGCATCTCTCCCTGCTTTTAAGGGAGATTTGTTTAGGTAAGGAAATATAGGACAAAAATGTGTTTGACTACTGTCTCAGCAAGGAAGCATTTCTTTACCAAGAGGATGGTCAAACTCTGGAACAAGCTTCTGGAGAGATGGTCAATGCCCCAAACCTGTCAGTGTTTCAGAGGCATGTGGGAAATACCCTCAACAACATGCTTCAGCTTTTGATCAGCCCTGAGTTGACCAGGCTGTTAGAGTAGGTGATGGTTGTAGGTGCCTCCAAATGAAATAGTCATTCTATTCTATTCTATTCTATTCTATCCTATCCTATCCTATCCTATCCTATCCTATCCTATCCTATCCTATGCCATGCCATGCCATGCCATGCCATGCCATGCCAATAATGTAAAAAGCTTTTGAAGTGACTGAAGCTGCAACTGAAGGAGAAAACATGGCTCTGACAGGTGTAGTTCAGGTGTTTTTAGCAGCATCTAAATTCCAGAGGAACTGACACAGCTCAAATCCCTGAGGCCTGCCAGCAAAAGTCTCCGCATGTCTCCACTGATTTCTGGTTCTGGATTCCCCTTCTCCCCCTTCCCTGCCCAAGGAGCTGTGAGGTTCACCTCCCTCCTGTACCACCTTTTACAAAGGTTTGGCTCACCTCCTTCTCTTTAAGGCAGAGGAGGAGGAAAGGCTGCAGGAGCAGCAAATCCCACCCAAACAGCTGGACAGGACAGCAGTGCTGCAGCTCTCTGTCCCTTCAGGCAGATGAGGAGAAGGCAGATGTGCTTCCTGCCCTTGAAAATCCTGACAGACCTGGCAGGCTGTGCATGGGGGGAATGTGTTCCCAGGCTGGACCTGGGCACTGGGACAGCCACATAAAAGTCATTTAACTCGTATCCCCCTTTTCTATGCTGAGGTTTTCCAACTAGCAGTTGGCACTTTTTTTCCCCCATGCACATGGGAATATTTGCCTCAGGTCTAAACGACACAGGATCCCTCTCTCCCTCTTTCTCCTTTGGCTGGCGAAAGAGGCCAGATGCTTTTTCATCTCCTCCCTCACACCTGCACATGTCCCCAGAACTGTGTCACTTGGCCTCTGTCCATCTCACTCTGATCCTTTCCTCACCTGATACAGCTTAGAAAATATCCCACTCGTTCCATGGCAGGAACAGGCAACTTTCAGGATATACACATACCTGGTCAAGTCCATCTCAAGTAACTCAGCATCTTCCTTCTTGAGGGGAATGAGAAAATGCACTTTGGCATCTCTCTGCATAAGAATGCAGCCCACTGCCAGTCTGCAGGAGTATGAGTTGGAACAGCATTGAAAGAAAAAGGCTTAGTTGCTCATTTTGGATCTTATAATTAATTGGGATTGACTCAGGGAGCTCTGTTGGAGTCGGGTTTGCATTTTTTGGCTCAGCTCTCATTTGTTTGCCTCTCTAGTGCCTGTGTCTCAGGGAGTGTTTTCCCCTCGTACGTGTCCTTTTTCTGTCATCAGCAGATGATGTGCCACGTACACCAGCTCACCTGTGCTTATTTAATTTCATAATGTGGAGCTTTTGTGTGATAGACAATTTAAGTACCTCAAAGTCAGGTTTGCATACATTTCCAGTACTGTCCTCTGACAGAGGAATTTTTAAGCACAAAAAATATTGGGTTGGGAATAATCCTGGAATCATAAAATGGTTTGGGTTGGAAGGAACCTTAAAGATCATCTCGCTCTACCCCTCCTGCCATGGCCAGGGACAAGTTCCACTTGTTCCAAGCCCCATCCAGCCAGGTCTTGAACATTTTCAGGGATGGGGCAGCCACAGCTTCCATGGGCACCCTGTGCCTGTGCCTCACCCCCCTCACCAAAAATACAATACCTCCTGTGCAAATGCTCGCTGGTGACAGCACCCAGTTGTTGTGATCCAGGATTTTGTGCCACCTTTACTGAAAATGAATATGAAAAATGGCCAAACTCCCATCTGCGTTCTGGATGCCATTTTGTAAGGATGGCAAATGCTCCAGCACCTCAGCACTGCGAGCAAATCGTGGAGCTCCAGCTGAGTCCTGCAATACAGCTGTGTCTGCTGCTGAACCTCCTCACACAGGTGCTCTGACAGTGCAGTTTGGAGCATTCCCAGCTCCATGCCCCAGGGCTCCTGCAGGAAGGAGGCATGGGCATTGATCTGTGAAAGACTGGTGCCTGTTTTGTGGGGTCAGCACCCAGGATCCCAAAAGAGGCACCAAGCTCCCTTGTCCTGCAGCTTCCATGCAGCCCATAGGATCCAGTCCTGTGTGCTCATGGTCACAGTCTGGTGCTGAGCACTGGCACTTAAAAATAGTAAAAGGTTGTTCTATAGTGTATATTGATGGAGGATATAATTGGATGTGAATGGTGCATGAAGAGAAGAGAGCTCAGTAATACAACAGCAATTTTTGCATTCAATCCCATCACTGTAAAGCCAGGCTAATATGTGTAATAGTAATGAGTAATGTAACTCATTGACTCAAGGCAAACATGCCGTGGTGACTCACAATTTTTGGAGATTAGATGATAAGGACTAGGAGGCTGGATTAACTTTGTTTCTTTTAGTATCAGTGGCTTTTTTTTTTTTTTCTGACAGATTGCAGTTTTCCTGAATTTACTCTTTGTTCAGAATGATTTGACAAGTGGCATCTCTCAAATCTGTTTGGCTGGTGGTGTGTTCAAGCTGTTCTTGAGGACTTGTGCAGTGTGTGAAATTAAAGCTGTTTTGTTTAGATTGTCATGAGCACGTTCTCTGGCTGGCTGAAGAGTCCTCTCAGAAACAGGTTGTTGGTGTAAACAGATTAAATTCACCTCTGTGGACTGGATGTTCCACAATCCTTACATAAAATTTTGCTTTTTTAGTGGCTGTCTTGGATGCTAAAATTTTTTGCTAGATACAGTGAAATAAACTATACAAAGTGGGTGGAAAACACTGTAAAAAATAACTGCTTTACAAATGCAAAAATCCACTATTTGAAAATATATGCACTTGTTTTGTTCTAACCAGCATCTCCCATGGACTGGGGAAGTTATATAACAAGCAGAAAGCTTTTTTTTCCTTTGTAATATTTCTAAGAGAGTTGGATCTGCGTAGCAAGAGAGATTTATTCTGTATTCAAAGGCCTTTTCCGAAAATGGTTCGCTACTCATGGAGCTATTAAGCAGTGGTAAAACCAGGAGTCTTTTCCTTCCCCAAAACTTACGAAAAAACAAAATTAAATTGTCAAAACTTTGAATGGGAAGGGGGTTTATTGTGGCTAGCTGCAAACTTTCTCATTCATTTATCACCAACCAAAACTGGAAAACGCTTTGATCAAGCATTTGGCTTCCGAACTTGTGGGGAAAAATTTAAAAATTGGAATTTTCAGATTGAGTAAATGCAAGTTAGGTTGAAATCTTCCATACAGCCCTAGCAACAACACAAACCCCAGCTTGCTCTTGCCTTGCTGCTGCAAGAGACCCACCCACCGTGCTGCAGTTGGAGATATTCATCCATCTTATCTAACCCAGGCACAGGCACCAGGAAAACAAGGATTCCAAGTAGGTCATGGGTTGTCATTTCCTCAGCACGTCGCTCAAGTCCCTTCTCTGCTCCTGCTGAGGAGCTCCTGTTGATGCTGCTGCGGTCAGGAGCATCCTTGCTCCTCTTGCCCTCCTGCAAGGACTCTGAGGGTCACTTTGGCCACAGTGGCCACCCTTGATGCCCTCCCACCTCCCTCCTTTAACGTGTTGGTCTTCTCCCCGCAGCTATTGACCTGTTGTACTGGCGTGACATCAAGCAGACAGGGATCGTGTTCGGCAGCCTCCTGTTGCTGCTCTTCTCCCTGACCCAGTTCAGCGTCGTCAGCGTCGTTGCCTACCTGGCCCTGGCAGGTCTCTCGGCCACCATCAGCTTCAGAATCTACAAATCGGTCCTACAGGCTGTGCAGAAGACGGACGAGGGCCACCCCTTCAAGTGAGTGCTTTTGTGCTGGATGAAATTCTCTTCTTGCTCATAAAGCGGGAAATAATAATGTTTTCTGTTCCACAGTGTCTCAAAAATTGTAGGGCTGTGTTGGCTTAGATACCGGAGAGAGAAAAAACAAAACACAAAACACCACAAAAATCGTCATCTTCTAAGACAGGGGATTTTTTTCTCAAAAGGATGCAGGGAATTTTAAGCAAACAGAGAAAAAGGGTTTCATTAGAGCTGGTGATAATACAGCATCCCTGCAAGCAAAAAAGTATTGTTTCTGGGCACAATCTATTGGGCATAGAAGGAAACTACCTATATCTTTTCTCCAGCAAGCCAGTATCTAAGTGATGATGCCAGTGCCAAAGCACTCCCCACTCTCCACAGAGTCTGGGGTTTTTTGTTCCAAGAGAGCCCTGATCCTTTCTCCTCTACTCTGCCAACCAGCTGGTAAAACAGGCCATGGAATTGGTGTGGTTTACAAACACACACACGCATTCACAATGAAAAAGAGTCTTGCTGGGGTGCTGCTCCTTCTGCTTTACTTGGGTCAGTTCTGATACACCACCCATGACATGGGGATAGCTCGGAGAATAGCACAGGAATTTGTGGGGAAATCCCCCAAGTAGGATTTGTGTAGATGCCACTCAGGACACGGGGATAACTTGGAGAATAGCACAGAAATTTGTGGGGAAAAACCCCAGGTAGGATTTGTGTCCTCCTTGGGTTGAGGCAAAGAGAAATCCATCAATACCAGGCTCTGCATGGGGAGAGGGCGAGGCTGGAGGCAAACAGCTCCAGCTCAGCAATCCCCCAGCTCAGGGAGGTGGATTATGCAAGGTGTAGAAGGTGTGCTGGTGTCCCTGTGCCTGCAGGGAGGGAAACACATTGCTCCAGCACAAAGAAATGAGGTCTGGGAAGGAGGGAATGATGGGGTGGATGGGTATAGCCATGAACAGCAGGGGAAACTTCCTAAACTCCCTGGATTTGTTATTGGACCTGTGTTTCTGGCAGAGCCTACTTGGAGATGGAGATGAATCTTTCACAGGACCAGATCCAGAAATACACAGATTGTCTCCAGCTATACGTCAACAGCACAGTCAAAGAGCTGAGGAGACTCTTTCTCGTTCAGGACCTCGTGGATTCTTTAAAAGTAGGATTGCTTTAAATATTTTTAACCCCTCTCTAGAGGATCAATCTACATTTCAAAGAGCTGCTTCCCATGTTGACAGGGCTGTCACGAAACCTAGTTTTGTGTAGCTCCAAATATGAAAGTTGCTCTGCTTTTTGATTTAAAAACTGCTTGTTTCCAGCACTTTAGAGGTTTGGCACTCTGCATTTGAATGTATTGATACATAATACATATAAATTAAAAAGAAAAAAAGGAGGTATAAATTTGCAGAACCAGCTTAGCTCCACCTCGTTTCTAGAAGCATCTCTGCATTACGCTTTCTATTGCTTTGCTATGAAATAATGCTCCCCTCTGTTAATCTGGATTTCCTCTATTGGGGGCATTTCCTGCTATGGAGGAAGGTCTTTTTTCACTCACTGCTGAAATAACTACTGATTTTTAGCCTTACACCAAAGCAGGTGTCCTTTAGAACAAAGGGTAGATCATGAAGGGAGCAGGCATGGGTTAGGCTCCTGAATTAGTAAAGATTTTTAGGGAAATGTACCCATGTCTCAGCCTCAAGTGTTATCAGTCCCTGGGATTATCACTCTGGGGCTGTGGTTAAGGTGTTTGGGATGACTCCTGCCCTCATAAAAATTGGATGCAGAGGGCTGTCTGTGCCATTCTCAATGCAGAGTCCTACATGGATGCAATTTAAGCCCTAAATAGATGTGAAAGCTCAGCTAAGAGGGCGAGAAGCAGAATGGAGAATGGGATTTATACACCTAGAAAATCTACCTACTTCCTAATGTGCCTTACTTAACCACTCCCTTCCACATTAGAAAAGGCAAATATGCTGTTATGTTTGCTAGTTAAGCAAACGAATTTCTTCTTATGCTGACATTGGAGGTGATGTAATGATCTGTTTTTAATTTAGTTTGCAGTACTAATGTGGCTGCTGACTTACGTGGGAGCCCTCTTCAATGGCCTGACTCTTCTGATAATGGGTAAAAACCAACATTTCTTTTAAAAGGCTATTTTTAACTTGAACTCCCTCTCGATTTCGACTTAGACAAAACAGCCTATCCCTGGCATGCCTTCCCCTCATTTAAACCACCACCATTTATTTCCCTTCCCAGTAAATATTCATAATTCTGTTACATTGTCCCTCCTGACAGAGCTACTTTGCAGTTTACAGTTTTGCAGCTCCAAGTCCCAGAGCAATGGGGAATTCCATATTTGGGATGCTCGAGCAAAGTGCATTTTTAATACAAATCTCCCTGGTGGATCAGCTGACCAAGTGGCACCATACGTGTTTGCCTCTGAAGTAGGTCTCTCCTCTGGAGGAATCTGATCTGCAGGAACATAACTCTGTGCTCTTTTTCTCCTCAGCTGTGGTGTCTATGTTTACTCTCCCCGTTGTATATGACAAGTACCAGGTAGGTCTGTCTGCAGGGTGCATTTGGGGTGTCTGGGGGGCTCTGCCTGGTTGTTGCCTCATTGATTTGGTCTCCTCTGGCTCTTTGCAGGCACAGATTGATCAATACTTGGGGCTGGTGAGGACCCACATAAACACCGTCGTGGCAAAGTGAGTTCAACATCTGACTGCACCACAGCTCCTGCTGTAGGGTCGTGGTGCCCTGGGGGTGGCTGGGACCTGGCTGGTCCTGGGGACACTGAGCCCTGTCAGTGGTGTCCACCCAGATCCTGGAATGGGAGAGGCTGGGGAAGGGCAGATCCCTGGAGAAACACAGCCCTCCCAAATAAAGGCAGCCTAAGGCACTACAGCCTTCTCTCCCCTCTCCTGCCATTCAGGGTGATACCTTAATAATTTCAGGGTTTTTTTTCCTCTTCATGTATCTGTAACTTGGTGTAGTTCTGTGCTCTTACAGAATGCTGAAAACCTCTGTTCCCAACACATTTAACCAAAACAAAGCTCTCTGGATAGAGATTCAAGGACATATTCATTACCCTAGGGCCCGAAAATACCTAAACAGTGGTGGAAAGGTGGAAAGTGCCTGCAGTGATCAATATCATCACCTGAAGGTGTGATTGGAGAACTAGAGACCAATATGCTAATAAGACAAAACTTATAAAAAGTGAAGAGGTCATTCACACCATTTTGGGTGTAGTCCCTCGAGGGGGAGTTGGCTTGCCCAAGTGTACCTCAAATAAATTTATCCACTTTTATACTCCTAATTTGTCTTGGCCTCTGTTTCAGATAGCCTGTTTTAGGCATCAGGGGGAACCATGGACAGAGAGCCCAGTCATGGGCTGATGTCCATACTTTCACTGACTGGGACAAACAGGAAAAAAGGAGTTAATTCTCTTCCCCACTGACCACTCCAAGCCTAGTTTTTTGCATTCAGGGAGTTAATAGCATTAATAAACAAAGTGGGAATTAGAACACCACCCTGTTACAGAAAGAAAATACCTGGAAGCACCATGGTTTTTAGTGTTTCAAACCCCCATGGAACAGGCAGAAGACCTGGGTGAAATTTTGTACTGAAAATTCATTTTTTAGACTTCATGCCTGGCTTCCTATGGACAATGGACCATGGAGAAATAATGCTGGGGGGAGAATATCACTGAGCATATCCCAAGATTACATGAACCACCAAAAACCAGGCCTGTAAGAATACCTAGAAGGGCATCACTTCTGTTTTTTATGGCATTTTAATTCACCTGTTGAGACAACACACTGAATGTGGATTAGAGATTATCCCTGGATAAGAGTCCAAGTGGTGAACCACTGGAATGGAATAACTGCCTCACTATGTAATCCTTTTTCTTCTTTATTTTTTAGGATTCAAGCTAAAATCCCAGGTGCTAAGAGAAAGGCAGAGTAAAGCAGACATCAAGAACTCATTGACTACAGTAGTGCATAATGGGGAAATCTGGAGAGAAAACAGCTCTGTTCTTACACTTTACTGCAAATTTATCATTCTTTTTTTTTCTCAACACCATAATCTTAGAAACATAAAACTCAGAAGCAGTGCTTTTCCCCTGCTGCTTCTGCACTTAGAATATTTGCAATCACTTGTGTCAAGCACTAAAGTATAGTAAAGAGAAAAGTGTACTAGATGTGGTTTTTTGTGTTGCTTATAAAGTGCATGATGGTGAGAGCCTAAATAATATTGACCTCTTTATTTAATTTTTTTTTTTAGTGTTTTTCCTTCTTCTATTGGCATTGCTTCTATAACTTTTAATGTTACATGTGGCTAGGGGCTTTCCTGCTTAGCGCACTTGATGCAATAGTTAAAATTGCTTCTACGTCACTGGGTTGCTGGTTGGATTCATCTTTATTAACTATATAGAATTGTAGACTGATGTTTTAGTGTTTTCCAGCACAAATAAACTAAACAGTAATCGGTACTTATGGTAATCAGTTTTGTATAACTCAAAAGAAAAAAAACCAAAAAAAGCAAACAAAACCCAGTACTTTTGTCGTAAAGGATTGACAGGCTGATTTACATGTATGGTAACTGGAAAGTTCCAGCATGTTCAATTTATTACGATTTGTATTACATTCTCTGTAGTTCCTAATGGACTTAATTATGGACTCTGAATATTTGCACTTATGTACTTGATACCGAATGCAGAAATAAATGTTACTAAATGTAAAAAATTCTCCTTCTTGTCACCACTGGGATTATCTTGACATTTGGGGACTGGACACAGACTGTTCTAAAAGGAGCATTTTCCCTCTCCCCTGGACATCTGCACACACTTTGCCCTTACATAGTAGTGCAGGTCCAACTAGTAGTACCCAACTAAGAGTATGTAACTCATCTAATATTTTTATATCTTGATGATCTTTCTTTGAATGAAAGAAGGATCTCTGCACACAGTTTGTTTATTTTTGCTGGTGGTGTAGCAAATATCAGGCACATGAACAAATGCCTCTTGCTCCATTTGCACCCTGTGTGAGCCATGAGCAGCACAGCATGGAGACATCAGCACAGCACAAAGGGCTTTTCAGCTTCCTTATCACCAAGGAACTCTCTTACCCAAAGCTGTTCTCTGAAATCTGCTTTAAACAGAATTCATGCCACATCCAGAGGCTGGGGGCTGAAACAAGCATTTACTCTGGTTCATAGGTGAAGGTTTTTAAAAATTGGCATTGGTGCTTGAGAGCCATCAGAGGGGAGAAACAGCTGTTGAACATTATGCAAAGTGCTTCAAAACAATTGATTAAGGGCTTGATTTGCCCATTTGTGGAACAAACCTGTGGAATTTTTTTTTGTATGAAAACATAAACATCAAAATATTTTCAGCCAAATTTATGTTTTTCTCTTTTTCAATCACAAAGGTTTTATGCAGAATTTGTTTTTATACGAAGAACTAGATCTTTAAACACTTATCCCAACTTTTTCAATCTGAAGTCTTTCAACTGAAAGTTTCAATCTGAATCTTCAATTGAAACTTTCAATCTGAAGTCTTAGACCCATTCATTAATTCACCTTTATCTCAGGTCCCCATGGCTATGGTGACACCTGTCCTAGGTCAGGCTGAAGTTCTCTCTGTGTGTAAATATACAACCCAAATGCACATGAGGAGTTGGTAGAAACATTGATATGGCTGTGGGATAGTTAGTTCTTGTGACAAGTCTCAAATACCCTTATTTTCATTTAAGCTTTATATCTAAATATTCCTCTTTTTCACATTTAAAAATACTAGGCTTGGTTTTAAATGTCACCCACAGCTAGACAGGAACATTTTTCCTCATTGAAAAACTGAATGTCTCAAAGGAACATATATTGCTTTTGATCCAATGGAGTATGTTAGTTTTAGCATCTGCAATTTGCAACCAGGAGTTAAAACTCAACATGAACTCCCAGCTTTAACTGCCTTGGAGTTCTCTGTGTCTCTGAGGAAGAGAGTACAGACCACGCAAAACATCCTTGAGGATAAAGATTGACCTTCAGAATTCTTATTACTTACAAGATGACTGTGTGGGCCCAACATGTTAATTTTGAAAGTGAGCCCATTTAATGTCCCATCCCTCTGATCCCATAAATGTGTTCTTCCCTCACACCCCCAGTGCAGTAATATCCAAGACTGGTCTTTTGCAATGCACCATTTAAAGGCTACATCTCCTGTGTATTTGGAAATAAAGCAGAATAAAACCTTCTGGAAGAGTCCAAATATTCTCAAGAGCCTAAATCAACAGAGACCAAGATTCCCATTCTCCTCCAGCACCACCCTCCCTCAAGCCTCACATCCCTCCAATCTGAGCACCTCTCAAACCCACATCCTTTCTTTTATCTTTTCTCCCATCCTACCTTGCCAAGCCAGCTCCCCAGTTTCCTCAGAGCCACTCTGATTTTCCATATATTTGGGAGTAACAGCCTGCAGGTGCTGCTGAGCAGCTGGGGTGGGTTAGCCTGGTGGGTGAGACCAGCTGGGAAGACCATGCTGGGATGTGGGAGGAGCAGAGGGTTTGAGGCAGGGTTTGGATTGCTGATGCTGCCCACAGCCACCATCCCCTTCCTGGGATCACAGCAGCCCTTCCCATGATACCTTTGAAAGTGGAAGCCTGGAGAAAGCTAAACTCTGCTAATTCCCAGTCCTGATAAAAACTTGAAATAGCAGAGTCCCTGTGTGTACAGGGAGTGAAGGTTTGTGACACCCTCAGTGTCCCTGCTAAGTCTCACTCACAGAGCAGCACCATGGGGAGGGGTTGGACATCCATTTCTTTTGGTTTTCAAACAAGTGTGGGGGAAAATGACCAACACTGAGCTCTACTTGTGAAAATATTTTAGTGTGATTACAGTAGATGGCTGAAGACAGGAGAATGACATTCATGAGCTCTACTCTCAGATACACAAGGATGCAAAACCCTTTGGTTTCTGATCTTCATTTGCAGTCAAAGTAAAAAGCAGCAGTAGAAAAGCTTGAATAGTAAAAGCAGCAAACTTGTGGGGGTTTCTTGGCAGGTGTAACCTGGGAAGTAGCTCACTCTACCTGGGCAAAATGCAGGGGAAGGCGTTAAATCTTTCATTTCTCTTTGAAGAGTCCCTTGCCTGGGGAACCTGGACCAAATACCTGTCCCAGGCTGTGCCTCTCATCCTCATCTCTGGATAGTTTGTGATGCTGATGTTCCCTTTCTGGAGAGGAAGCTGAGAGGTCTCCAAGGGGAATGTCACAGGTTTGTTTGGATGCAGGGACAGGTACAGAGCAGTCCTTTCCATGGCTGGGAACTAGCTGGGTAATGTAAATACAACTTTTGATCAGCTCGACGTGGTGCTGCCTTTCAAGGAAGATAACAAGTCTACCTGCTGAGCTGACCTTTGAAAGCCAGCCCAAATGACTGTGCTAATTTGGACTCAAAGTTATTTAACTCTGGCTTGGGGATATGAAATCAGGAGTGGCATGCTGGCAGGAGACAAAATTTTGTTAGAACATCCATATGTGGGGTTTTTTTAAATCTTCTATGGCTTCAAAATATTTTCTCCATGGTTTCACTTGTCCCTTGCAGAAACCTTATAACCCTGCTCCTAAACTGCTGCCTGTTAAGGAGAGGTTCAATAGTTATTTAAGAGTTCTGTCAGAGCTTTATATCACTTGAAAGTCTGTCCCTATACCTTGAAATGATTACTGCATTGGTAGTTTCATGTGAAATGTGAATATTCTCTAAGGTTGATGGTTTTGATTCCCTGGTTCTTGGTGCTTCAGCAGCATTCTACTCCTCTACACATTGTCCTTGCCTCTGTTACTGATCTCTTTTATGCTCCTTCTGCTCTTTAATATTAATCTAGTGAGAGGAGAATCATAAAGCACATGAATGTCAGGAAAGCCCTGGAACTGGGAGGAGATAAGAATGCTATAATATTCTGTGAGCAGCTAATCCAGTTAAAGAGAATCTGTCTGCTCCCCCATAGCTTTTGCTCTCTCCCTGCTTGCTCTCAGATGGCAGCTGGTTCCCCTCCCTGTCCTGGTGGGTTACAAGGCACTCAGCTGTGAGCTTTCCAGCCTTTCTTTCTCCATATGTGCCCAGGGAAATACGTGGCAAGCCTTGTGTTTGCTCAGTGCAGCTTGGAGAAGACCAAGTGTGATGTATTTCTTCCTGGCTCCTCTTAATATATTCTTAGGCGCAGAATTAAAAGATGCTCCATCGGGGGAGTTGCAAGTGAGTTTCCTGGGATCAGGAATGAGGGGAGGGAGGCTGCTGGCATGAGGGATCCTGGTCAGACTGGCTGGCACATGCAGCACTGCGGGACATATGGTATTTGGGTCAGGGTGAGATATGGCCACTGATAAGAGTCAAAGCTGCAGTGCCTGAAGCAGGAGGAGGAGTGGGCATTTCTGCCATTTCTGCTCATTTCTGCCAGGCTGCCTCTGTGCTCAGCACCTGCTCAGCCCTGCTCTCTGCCATGACAGGGGAAAGGTACTGAGAGTGGGGGATCCTTCTCTGCAGGTGCACGGGGAAATAGGAGTGGATTCTGAGCAGGTAAATGGGCTTGACCTGCTTCTCTCATTTATCTGAAGTGCTCATTTCCTTGTCTGGTCTCTGCTCACAAGGGAGCAGCCCCGTGTGCTGGAGCTCTCCTCTGGTCAGCATCTGATCCCAGTGACTGCCACTTCTGCAGCTCCCCTAGGAGGGTTCTAAATCTACAAATATGCCAGATTTGTGATCTGGGGACACTGCCACCTGTGTGAAGGCAGGGTAGCTACTTGTGCAGTGACTATTCTGTCCAGTGTTCTGGCAATCCCTTTGGGACTGGGATGTGCCCATCTCTGCACTCATCTCTGCAGTGCCCTGTTCTCATCCTCCCTTTCACTGCTGCTGCCTCAGCCAAAGCTCTGGGAGATGCTGCAGGGTCAGGGTTGGGGGATGGAGAGAGCTGCAGGAGGAGGCTGTGTAGGAAAACCAAAAGACCAAGTACACCTGTGCTGATATGCTTTATTTCTTTTCCCTCCTGTCTGCCCCTCTGCCAGCAAGTCAGACTCATTTCCCATGTTCATTGAATATTAAAGAGGTTCAGCCTCAAGGTTGCAATTTGTGCTTCCTAATGAGTCTTTTTGTTTTAGCTGAAAAAATAATTCAGTCCAGCAAAGCTAATTGTCATTCACAGTGAGGTCCCTTGGCACACATTTCCCTTTATGAGGGAGCTGTAAAGAGGATTTAGATACTTTTTTACTTCTTCTGCACAGCCCTCTAATTTAAATGCAGTGATATAAAGTACCCCAGACTGGTCTAAAAATCACAGAATTAGAGAATCACAGAATGATTTGGGTTGGAAGGAACCTTAAAGCTTATCTAATTCCTATCCCTCTGTCATGGGCAGGGACACCTTCCACTATCCCAGGTTGCTCCAAGCTCCATCCAAGCTGGCCTTGAACTCTCCCAGGGATGGAGCAGTCACAGCTTTTCTGGGAAACCTTTGCCAGAGCCTCACTGACCTCACAGCCAAGAATTCCTTCCCAATATCCCATCTAACTCTGCCCTCTGGCAGTGTGAAGCCATCCTCCCTTGTCCTGTCACTCCATATCCTTATCCAAAGTCCCTCTCCAGCTCTCTTGGATCCCCTTTAGGGTCTGGAATTGGTTCTAAGGTCTTTGTGGAGCCTTCTCTTCTCCAGGCTGAGCACCCCCAGGTCTCTCAGCCTTTTGTCACAGCAGAGGTGCTCTAGTGACAAAACATCTTCATGGCCTCCTCTGGACTCACTCCACCAGGTCTATGAGCTACAGAATCATCAAAAATTCTTATAACATCTTATAGATGTGCCAAAACAAAACAAACAAAAAAATGTAACATCCAGGCAGTGCAGTGACTTCAATAGCAGATGTCTTTACACAAAATATTCTTCATTTGCCAAGTTAGACATGAGGCTTAATTTCATTTCTCCTAATTCCCCAGATGCTTGCTTGGAGAAACCAGCAGCCACACGGATTGTTACATTGAGTGAAAAATCATCACTTTTGGCACAGGTTAAATATAATTACTGATCTGTTATCAGCACAACAGCAGCTTGACTTCTCAGCTTTCAGCAAATCTGAGGTGCTTAACTGGGAAGAGGTGGGCTGTAACCTTCTTAGAAGAACCTCTTATATTCCTTCTAGCTGGAAATCTTGAAGTCCTGGAAACCTTCTTTACACCTCTCCCCCCCTCAAAAACTATACAATTTACAACTTTTTTCTGACTGAAATATAGAAATGTGATGAACTGCAGAGAAAAAAACCTGTCAAAAACTATACTCCAAGTTTTCACGTGCCAGCTTAAAACAAAAATCCTGAAGGAGTATAAAATTCTGATAGTACTACTGTCGCTTTCGAGCACCAGACTTTCAGGAAATCAGCTTAAATTTTAATTCTGACATCATTGTAAACCCAAGGATCTCTCTTCATCTCAAGTGTTTTCTCCCACCCACCTTCCCCGCAGCAATCACACGTCTATGACTCACATACTACACCAACAGTGCCAATTAAAAAAAACATTTTTCCCACTGCTGTTTAGCCAAAGGTACTCCCACAGCTCTCCAGTCACAAGAGACTTGAGTAAGTTGTCCTTCTAGGGGGAAATGGGGCTGGCTCTGTTATGCAGGATGAATTGAGGAATCATAACTAAGTTTTGCAAAAAAAAAAAAATCAGCCAGAGAAGCCCTGAGAGTAGAGCACCTGGAGTCAAGGTGGATATGGTGCCATGAGAGAAATTAGGGGTGAAGCAGATAAAACTTGGATTAATGCAAGATTTTTAAGGAGATCTCCAGGAGCAGATGGGAGTTGGTAACATGAAATGAAAATAAAAATCTCCTGAGCTTTGCTAAAGATACGAAGTGGTGAAGTGTCAGGAGGAGACCATTGGATGCCATAGGGATCCCTTCCTATTATTTCAGATGGATCATCTTAAAGCCCATGAGCAGGAAAAATCAGATTCCATTTTGCATTGCAGAGTTCTGTCCTAGATTGTTAACAGAAAATTCCCATGTTGGCTAGGAAGCTTCTGGTTAGAAACAAAAGTATTGATGAGAAAATCCTGGTCAAACACTGTGTGAAAACACTCAGTGGGGCAGAGAAATACTCCTAAGGTTATACAAGAGGATGTGGAGCCATTACAGGAATGAAGTCCAGAAGAGTTCAGCTTTGTCACTTTTAGCAAACCAGAGGCTGGGAAGAGGGAATATAATTGCTCTTCACATGTACATTGGGCATAAACACAGGAAGGCAAAAATCTGTTTGAACTCATGCTTAATTAAGGTGATAAATTATGGCACAGGAAAAAAAAATTGCATTCCATGGGTTTGCTTGGTACATTCAAATTTATTATTGGTTGGGGAAATTAACAGTGGCTCCCAAATAGGAGCTAGAAACAAGCACTGTGAAGGTCTGAGTCATTCAAGGTGGGAAATAGGTTATGTAAAATGCAGAGTGTCTTGTTGATAACATGAGCAAGTGGCAATTCCCTATGTGGCTCTCCTTTGTGAACAGTGAGTTCACAGAAAAATGAGTTCACAAGAGAGGATTGAAGGGAACCACACACCTTTTCCCCCCAGCAATTATTGCACCAGTGCGTTTAGCCATCAGAGAGTGCCTGTGTTTATTATATTACATGGATGTGGATATGAACAAGCAGATCTGCTGAAGTTGGAGAAACTCTCTCCAGATCACATGAAATCAAAATTTGGCCTATTCTCTTTGGGAAGAAAAGATTGCTGTTGTCATTTATTATTAACTGGTGATGTCTGTGATCCCAAGAAGGCTCTGCTGAGGTACTCAGACTGGCAGGCACTCATCCAGGCACCTGGGAGGCCACTGTTGGACTTGTGACAAAATTTTAAAGGCTTTTCAATTAATTCTTGCAAATGCAGCTTCATGCATGCTTTGTACTTCATGCCTCCTCTTGTTTCCTGGGAATTAGAAAGATGCTGTAAAGCCAGACTGGTTGTGTCTTCCTCTGTGAATCCTGTTTGCTGTGACATAATTTTGCAGGCAGGGAAAAGGATAACCAGGTTAGATTCAGGTTTTGATGGATAGGTTAATAGAAATGAGTGCAAACAAACCCACAGGGGTTTTTTGTTTGGCATAAGTAAATAGAAGTGGAAAAAATCTACTGCAATTCCCGTCTTAGTTTTTAATAAACTTGTCAGGATGCAGGTGATTTACGAGAGATGGAAATTTCCATTCACATTGAACACGCATTTGTTCAGCCTCAGAGTTGTAGTGGAAGGAAGGAAGAAGCAGATCCTCCTACACAAAATTACCTCTGCTAGCTCAGGCCCAGCATGCTGGTGGCTCTTGTAGGCTGGTGCTGCATTTTCCAGCTCCTCTCACCTTCAGGCTGGGCAGGAATTTGTCTGTCCCCATTTGATGATCATTGCAGTAGCTGAATTTATTTCAGATGCAGGGCTGCAATAAATCCCTAGAAGTCTGGGGCTAGAAATCAGAGTATTTCGTAGCTTAAATGTCCTGCAGCAGCAGTAAAACCATCCCAATTCATGACTTATCCTTTGCCTGTGCACTTTATGGGTCTGTATCTTATTTAACACCCTCATCTTTGACAGGAGTTTGAAAGCAAGACCTGCAGATGAGGTTTTATTTGACTTGCAGAGGCAGCATGATGGCAAAGGAAAAGGTATTTCTCTAGGAGAGGAGAGAGCCCTGTGGAGGACCTTTTGTGCAGGAGTCACCAGACATCTTCTTTTAGGTGTTAAAGGACTGAAATTCCTGTGCAGCTTGGCAGAGGTGTTTTAAGTGAAGCCCTGGCTTGAAATATGTGCTGGGGGAAAAAAAAGGTTACTATTTCATATCAGAAGTCTTGATTTTGAGGCTGCTTTTACAGGGAAAGGAAAAAAAAGTTATATAGTTCAGAAAGAAAAAGGAAAATTACTATTTTTTTCCTCTAAAATCTGTAATTTCAGTGATGCATTTGTACAAAGCTCTGCCATCACAAGTGTGGGACAATAACATTTTTTTTTAAAAAAAGTGAAGAATAGGTAGATATTCTACCTAGAAATGTTTTATTGCTTGAAAAGGCACCAACCTATAATTCTTCCTCACACATAATTTCCATTTGAGGGGCTAAACTCACCAGGAGAATGGAGTACTTTTGTATTATTGTGCTGGATTATTGGTTGGACTCAATGATCTTAGAGGTCTTTTCCAACCTCTGTGATTCTAAGTCTACTTGTTTACCTGACCCAGAGGTGCCTGAGTTTCAATCAGGAACAAAACTGCAACTACCAATTTCACTGAGGCCTGAGTTCTGCTTAAGACTTGAAAAGATATTCAGCAAAAAGATGGTCTTCCTTTCTTCTGAGTAAAATTTAATTATTTCCCATCTGGCTGTCATGCAATGAACAGACAATTCTTTTTTTCCCTAAAGCCAGGTAAAATAGGTGTTCTGTTAGTCCAGAGATTACAGTGTTCACCCAGATAATGGTATTTTACCTGAAGGGAAATGAAGACATGGATCCATCTGTTTTTGGGGTGAACTGGAGACACTTTGCAGATTCAAACCACAGAAGAGCTTCAGTCTTCTGAGCTCCAGCACAGAGTTGCAGGGTGCAGTGATTTCCCCTTGAAGACATCAGGATGAGGGATGGGAAGATGCTCACCTCGCTGGGATCAGGTCCTGTGCAGGTTCCCCACCCCCAGCATTGGCAGCACATCATTTAACACCTGGCTGTTCTTGGCACAGTTCAATTTCCAAAGCAATTTCTCAATGTGCTGGAGGTGAAGGATAGCCCCACCTTTGCTGCTGGTCCCTTGCTGAGCCATAAATCCATCCTGACTTGGAACAGGGAAGGTCTCCAGGAGCAGCTTGGCAAGGTGGCAGCAGCTGTAAATATGATGGACAGAAAGAGGATATCTCCTGTCCAGCTGAGTGTCTCCAGAGGAAAGTTGTAGCACTTTTTATTAGACTTTTTTAGATAATTGAAAAGAGGTGAGGCTATCCTGCTGGTTCCTTGTCTCTACAAGCCTGCTTCACACAGAAATGATCAGCAGTGCCACCTGATATTCCCTCATACAATCACTACTCTATCTTCAGTTTTTAATTGGGGATATTTGTCCTTAGACCTCTCTGATAACTGTAAAACACAGTTCTTTTAAACATGTTTTTTTTTAAAACATGGTTTTAAACACCATCCATGGGGAAGCTCCAAAATACAACCCAACTGCAATGTGCAGACTTGGAAAAGAAAATAAAGCATGTGAAATTTATTACTAATATTTTTTAAACTTCCATGTTTTGAAAGGCTGGGAAGTCAGCATAGTCTCCAAGGCCAGAAATTATTTCTTTTTACTACTGGGACCTAGAAGGGCTGTATCCACTGTGTTTTGTGAAATGACCATTTCCTTGTATTGTACTTGTTTTCTCATGTGGGGATGTTTGGAGCCAAGGATTAATAGGGAAAATGGGTATTATTTTAGCTCACTTTTTTCAAAGTTTGTTTGTTTAAATATCTGCCTAAGAAAACACAGTAATATTATCCCCACGTCTGCAATGGCCATAGACTTTCTTTTCCTGTTTACTAGGATCATGTAAAAGACATAAAATCCAAAAGGAAGAGTCACTGCAAGTGTTTCTAGGTGACGTGGCTGCCATGGTTATTAATGCATTTCCTCCTTGTCTTTTTGGTTTTACTATCACATATGGGGCCATCTGGCTCCTCTGTGGGACTCCCAAGACTTTTTGGCAAACACCTCCATGAAGGTGTCTGGGGTTTTTCCTCTTTGAGCCTTTCTACTACATCTCATTTCTGGAAACCCTGCTCAAAAAAAAGAGAGCTGCAGTCTCTACCTGTCACACAAACCTCTCTGCCACCAGTGTTGATGTTGTAGGGCAGCTCTGGGGAATCCTCTGTCACCTACAAGGCTGGTGGCACGTTAGGGAAGTGGCTGTGCCTTGCACTGTGGCTCAGTGGCAGGTGGTGAGAGACAGATGCTCCTTGTCCCCTCGGCCTCTGAAGTGGTCATGTGGCCTGGGATCTGAAGGCAGAAGGAAATTTAAAATATGCTCCGAGCACAGATTCATTCTTTTCAGGTCTTGAGAGGTTAGAAGCTCTTGAACTGTCTTGAATGTTAATTTTTTCCCCCTGTGCCGTATCAGACAAGAACCTGCTTATGGAGCTGTTGGGCTTTCTTGGAAGATAAATGTGACCTATTGAATCCCATTTATCATGGTGACTGCTGTAAGAAATACAACCTGCTGTCAGGGTGCCTGGATGGATTACAGGGATGCAAAACTGGAACAATTCAGCAATCAGCAGCTCGGTGTGAAGGCCTTCCTGAAAGAGATGAAGTAATGGCTAAAAACAGAATAAATTTGTTTCAGAGGGCAAGATTCATCATCATGCAGGAGAAGGATTGCTTCAAGTGCAAGCAAGGAAATTGCACTATGAGTAATAAAGTTGCCCAGATGAAAAAAGCACCAAATAAACTAAGTACCAGGAGACACATTTCAAACAAGTTTTATCTGTCTCTAGAATGCTCCTCTTGGAGATGTAGGGGCAGACGTGGCTGAGAAATCTCCAGGGATGGATTCCACACTGTCTCTGGTTATCGCTCCAAATTGTCCAATTCCAGAACGTTCAAAACTTTCCATCACTGTCAAATCTGTTCAAATGTAGTGGAAAGTTGTTCCTGTCTAACAAAACTGGTTTCTTGTAAATAGTGAGGATTTGGCACAGCCTGTGCTTATACATGCACATCACAAAATATTCACTTCTGGAGGCTCAGCTGTCGGAATAAGGACTGTATGGGATGGGGGCCTGAGCTGCCCTGTTGCCTTTAGGATGAGTTTCAGGGCAGCTTGGCTTCAAATGCTGCACATTTACAATGTCCCTTGAAGAGCTTTTCACCAGGAGGTAAGAAAAAGTCATTCACAGATCAGGCAAATGGCTTAGGGTGACATGACCTTAGGGTTCTATTAGATATAAGATGATCTGAAAACACTTTCCCACTAAATGTCCATGACCTCAGCACTCTGCCCTCCTGGCCACTGTCAGGCTGCTGCTCATCCTGTGCCCAAAGGAGCCAGGGGGGCTGAAGAGGGATTTTAAGTGGGACAAAGCAATGACTCTGCTGTGTCCATGACAGTGATGCCACTCCTGCCACTTCCCAGGGAAGTGATGGAGTCAAAATCCCAGCAGGGATTTAAAAGACATGTGGATGTGGCACTCAGGGACATGGTTTAGTGCTGGGCTTGGCAGTGCTGGGGGAACCACTGGAGTTGCTGATCTTAAGGGTCTTTCCCAACCTAAATAATTCCAGTTTTTGAGAACATGGTGTGCAAGCTGTGCTCTGTTTGCAGGAAGGTGGACTGGTGCTCTTCTCAAGCTAGAAGTTGTGCCTGTGGCACTGAGTGAGTCCAGGAGGGATGGAAAAGGGTCAGCTGACATTTTTTTTTGCCTTTCACCTTGATCTTTATGCCACTTTTACAAGTCTTAAGGGTTTGATTAGGAGAAAAACTTTAGCAATGAAGAGGTTGGGATAAGAGGCTGGTTGGATTTTGGAGTAGCATGTGAAAAATGGCAAGACTTTTTAGAAGTATCTTTTTTCTTAATGAACCTCTGTATTTGGGAAAGCTATATTTCACTAATACTTCACTAACACCATACTTCACTTAAGTCATAGAATTCAAGTTAAATTTTTATATGCGTTTTCAATTATGCACAATATGCCTTAAATTTTGTGATGTTTCTGGGGAAAATAACTCACAGCTCTATTGATCTGAAGGTGGCAAAAAAATTGTGATTTCAGACTGCTATTGTTAAAAAGAATTGCCTGGAATTGCTGCAAATTGGTGAAGCTCAGGCAAATTCTGCCCTTCCAGAACAGCAACTCTGCTGTTTCCTGCATACATGGACTTATTTTCCAACATTTCTCCTGCTGATAGTTCACAGAAAATGCCATGCCAGTAGCTGGTCATCATCAGGGGTGAAGATGGACAGGTATGGCTAAGGTAGGAGCTTCTCCTGGCCTCTGTCCCCACCAGCTGTGGATAATAATCCCATGGTGATGGGGAGCTGCTCATTTGCCAACCAGTTTGTAAGCCAAATTAAAACCAGAGCTCTCATCTCAGCTGGCCAAGTGCCTCATCTTCACTACAAATTCACTTATTGATGGATTACAAATTTTCTTTTTCCCCCTCCTATGAGGATTTAGGCTCTGTGACAAAATCAGGGTACAAAAAAATTTCATGCCACTGTAACAGGTACAATAATATTTTGGATGAATTCAAATCCCTGCAATTATTATTCCAGCTCAAGCTAAATTAAAATTTACAACACAAAGAGTAGCTTCTGGACAAATGTAAATCTCACTTCAGGCTTTGATGAATCCGGATTACTATTTTTGGTTGGAAAAAGAGGTAATGAAGGCATGACTGCCTGGAAAAATTCTAAAGATTAGCTACACCCTGCTTAAAGGGCAATTATTTTGATCCACAGCTCTTACTTCAGTCTAATAACCTCTTTAAACTTCTCTGAAAGACTATTTTAAAAGATTAAGTCAGCAGAATTTAAGTTTGGGAGCATTTTGTGACTGAAGATTTTACCAGGTCCTGAGGACTTCAAACAGCACTTGTGCATCTGCCTTTTCTGTGCACCAGGAGGAGGAGGAGGAGTGTGAAAGATGCTGACCTACTTCAGAACAAGGGAAAACAGCTTTAGCAAATAATTAAAAAAATAAATCTTTCTCTTTCAGAATAATTCTTGCAGAACAATGGAGCAATATTTGACACTTAGAAACCAAACATTCTAATTTCATTGTGTTTTTCATTTAGGGGAAACTCTTGGAAAATGAAGGCTCTGCATTCAGCAGGGAAATTCTTCAGTGCCTTGACGGTACAATTGCTGCTATTAAGAAATCGGTAAGGAAAATTTAATATTTCATTTCAAACATACGGGAATAAATTAGTTGGTAACCGTGGAATTAATGTTTCACAGTTGTACTATTAGGAGTGTGAATTGAGAGAGAGGGAGAGGTAATTTGGGGTAAAGGGGAGATGCTTGCCTGCACTTTTGCCTGCAGAGGTTTGGCTGTCACAGAGCAAACCAACCTGGCTAGGGAAGAGGACACAGCTGATCCAAGCCTTGGCTCACCTGGAGGGGTTTTAATGGGGGAAGAGAAAATGTCATTTATACATTATGGCAGTCAAGAAAATCTGAGGTGTGCCTACACTGCTGTCAGAGTTTGGTCAGTGGAGTAAGTCGGGACTCAGGGCTGGAGTTCTCCTCTGAACTCTGTTGTGGTTTCACTGTTTGCTTTTCTGCAAGCTCTGAATCTGCAGTGACTCAGTCAGAGCACCACAAAAATCACTTGTAGGCAAAACTCTGCTTGTGTAGAGCTTTTTACATGATAAGGACCTTAAAGCTGCCAGTGCAAAGGGGGAAAACAGAGCTGCCCTCCCTCAGTGCTGCTGTGAGGATGCACCCTCTGCTCCCAGAGGGTTCTGCAGATGCCCAGAGCTCAGCAGGAGGGTTGTTTGCCCTGTAACTGGGTGCAAAGTGGGTTTTTTAAATTATTTGTCTTTCCTTGAAACATTCCTACTGTGTGATTTGTAGAATCATATAATACCTTGAGTTGAAAGGGTCATCGAGTCCAACTCCTGGCCCTGCCCAAGGCATCCCCAAGAGCTCCACCATGTGCCTGAAAGTTGTTCAAACACCTCAAGAATGGTGATTCTGGATAATAAAAGACCTGGCAGCAGTTATGAGCTGAGGATGGCTGTTCACAGGTGACTTCTGCAAGACCTCTGAAGCCAATAAAGCCAAGATGGCTTCAAACAGAGGGTGTTTTAAAAGCATCTCCATAATGTATTTATCTAGGCAGGTGTAAATCTAAAACTTCCCTTTCTCCTTCAGTGGGTCTCTAAATCATCCATTTCAGGCCAGCTCTGCATTAGTCCATCAGGCAAGTGTTTTATGCAATGTGCTGAAATCATAAAGCTGTTTTCTTTTTCACCACTTCAGCTAATTGAGGATGTAACTCACAGGAAAATTAAAACCTTTTACACATTTATTTTACACCTCTAAATATTTCACCCTGCCAGGGAAAGGAGAGTAATTTATACACATGCATGCAGAACTGGCTCTGCAGACAGCAAAGTTCAACAATACAATTTCTTTCCACAGTGTCTCAGCACGTGATTGTAAGTTCCAGAAAAACTGAAGGACAAAGATTGGATTGGATTTATGCATAAATTGTGATCCCTTAAAGACAATCTCATTTCAACTCCCCTGCCATGGGCAGGGAAACCTTCCACTATCCCAGAGTGCTCCAAGCTCTGTCCAACCTGGTCCTGGAACACTGCCAAGGATGGGGCAGCCACAGCTTCTCTGGGCAGCCTGGTGAGCAAGGTGACAAGTGGAATGATTTATCCAGGCATGGAAAATGTCCAGTAAATAATAATAATAATAATAATAATAATAGTAATAATAATGTTTTTTTAATTTTAAATAACGATTTTGTAAGGAAAAAGTGCTTTTTCACCAGTTGTATGACTTCATTCTCTCTTGTGGATTTTTTTAATTGTCAGGAAGAAATTTGAAGGAATACGCTTGCATGGCTAGAGGAGACTATAAATAGCAGCAATCTTTGCTTCAGAATACAGAATTTTCCAGGAGAGATTATTGCAGAGTTGACAGGTAGTATTGACTTAATTAGCCCTGAAACCCACCAGAAAAAAAACCCCACAAGAGAATTTAATTTTATATTCATTCAAACAATTTTAAGTATTCTATAAAATAAGTCCTACTGCTAATAATTAATAATAATAACAATAACTTATGAATGGAAGAAGATGGGTGTTTGCTGATGTGTGACACTGTGAGGGTTAATCTCTCACAAAAGAGTGTAAATGAGAGACATCCCCACTGAAGCTCCTGCACTGAGGAATGACTGGAGAACTGCAGAGTTCTGTTCTGATCCCAACTCTGTGCTGCAGCTTCCCTCTGTGTGAGGTAGGGATGATGATATTTATCCGATGTGACATTGCTGCTGGGTGGGGTTTCACCTGTCCAACTGCTTGTCACCTGTCTCTTTTAGACAGTGAAGAGAAAGAGGCACTTTTAGACATCCTTCATCCTTGAATAGATGTTTAAAGCAGGTCAGAAAAATCATGGAATCATTTAGGTAGGAAAAGCCCTCCATGATCATCAAGTCCAACCATTCTGCCAGCACTGCCAAGGCTACCACAAATGTCCCCAAGTGCCACATCCACACATTCCTTAAATCCCTCCAAGGATGGTGACTCCACCACTGTCCTGGGCAGCTGTGCCAGTGCTTGACAACCCTTTTAGTGAATAAATTTTTCCCTAATACCCAATCTAAACCACTCGTGGCACAACTTGGGACCATTTCCTCTTGTCCTGTCCCTTGTTCCCTGGGAGCAGAGGCTGAGCCCCACCTGGCTGCACCCTCCTGTCAGGGAGTTGTAGAGAGTGAGAAGTTCCCCCTGAGCTTCCTTTTCTCCAGGCTGGAGCTGAAGCTCATCATGAGCTGGAAGTTCCTCTTTCTCTCTCTTGACTATGACAGGAAGCTAAAGCCTCAGCTCAAATGTAGATACCCACAAGAAATAAAGTCTGAGCTCTATTTCTCTTTTATTCCCCTCAGGTGTGGCTTGACTTTTAAGCTGACCAAGGCGTATTCTGCTACCACCTTCTCTATGCATTGTAGTCACAAAACAAATTGTCCAGGGAGCTGATAGAGATGAAAATCAGGGTTTCTTTTTCTTGGGAGAAGCAAGGGAGCTAGAGTTCTTTATCCAGCTAACCACGATGCTGCATGGCTCTTAGTGGTGGCACAGGAGGGATGGGAATGTTGCAGGGTGACCAGGGAGAGCAGCACTGGCTTTTTTTTTTTTGGATACTACAGAGCTAGATCAGCTTTAAATTCATCAAGAAACAGCCACCAGGCCTTTTCTTTTTTCTCTCTGGTTCTTTTTCTCTTATTCTTTTTTTTTTTCCCCAGCTGCATTTGATGTTTGTTGTTTACTTTCTCATAGCCAATTCCCTCCCTCACCTCTCTCTGCCCACAGCATGTGGCTGCTTTGCAGCCAGAAGGTTGTTTGTACCTTTTGATCCCATCCTGCACTCCCTGAGGGTTTTTTTTGTAGAAGTGGATGTGCCCTGGCGTGTCCCTTATCTCTGAAGCAGAAGAGTGCTGTAGTACAACACCCCTGCACAGAGGAGCTTCATCCCCAGTGCCTCCATGCTCTTCCATTCTACACAGCAGGAGCTCTTCTGGGAGAAAAAATACTGAATTTCAAGCCAGGTGATCCTGCTCCTTGTCCCTGCTGCCACAGCTTGTTGTGCAGATTTTTTTTGGGGGGGGAGAGCAGTAATTTTTATCAGTTCGCCTTATCTCCAGTGAGTTTCTTAGATAAATAACATGAAAAAGAGCAGTTGTTCTGTGAGAGCACAGCAGGATCTCCTTCTCGTTGATAAATGCAGATGACTCAGGGAAAATGTGGTGAGACTCAACTACTGGAATAAGTGTGTGATTTCTGGGATGTTAGTGTCTTAGAATCACAGCTATCCTTTACCAGCTGACAGCATCAATAGCTGAGAATTAAAGATTATAAATCAACCCCTTAATGCATTATCCTATATATCTAAATAGCTTTTTATAGCTAAGAGGCTTCCACATGTTTTGCATTTATTTTTCAGCCCTTTTTACTGCTGCACATGAATCTAGAGCTGCTCAGACACATCAGCTGCAGCCTGCCCTGGAAAGCACTGCTCATGGAGTTGAATTCCTGCAGGAGAGGCAAAGAAACCCTTTGGAAAGAGAGAATGTTGGGAATGCATGGAAAACCACATCGGTGAGGCTAATAAGGAGAACAGAAATGCTCTCAAAACACGGTGAGCAGTGCTTGGCCCTCACCCTTGCAGCTCTCTGCTGATGTTCCTAAGCAACTCTGCTGCAGCAGCAAGAGGTTTTTAAGATGTTATTTTCTGGAGCAGCAGATTCTGCCTGCTGCTGCTGCTGCTGCCTTCCACAGCCCTGGTGAGCTCGCCGAGGGAAAATTGGAGTTTTAACAATTCATGTTAAGGGACTGCTACAGACAAAAATCATAGAACAGGATCATTAAGGATGGAAAAGCCCTCTAAGATCATCGAGTCCAGCCATTAACTCAGCATTGATAAGGCCATCATTAAAACATAGCCCTGAATGCCACATCTACCCAGCTTTAAATCCCTCCAGGGATGGTGACTGCATCACCTCCCTGGGCAGCCTGTGCCACTGCCTGGTCACCCTTTCAGTGACAATATTTTTCCTAATATCCAATCTAAGTCACCCCTAGCCCAACTTGAGGCTGTTCCCTCATCAAAAATCATAGTTTTCAGCTGGAAAAAAAAAGGTCAGTAGAAGTATTCTGAACTAGCAACTGTGCTAGAGATCCATCTTCTTCTTCAAGAGTTGCTCCAACAGAGACTTGGGAGGTATTTGTTTTCTCTCTGGCAGATTTCATGTCCCTCTCACCTTCTGCCATGCTGCTAGAGCTGCTCAAAAATAAATCACAATGCCTGTTCTTTGGGGAAGCCTGTTTGTTCCTTTCTTTGCTCTTCCAGAGCTTGAAAGCAGCCCTTCCATTTTTAATGAAACTGGTGGAAAACAACTGCATCAGAAAAAAAGCCAACTTTCTATTGCAACTTTCTAGAAGTTATACTATAAATAACTGGAAACTGTTTCACTGGAACACAAAGTCTTAAATGGTCTTACCACAGCTACCACATCTTAAATGGTCTTACCCCATCTCATGCTTTATTGAATGTATTTTAATATTGTTCATGTATGGAAAGGCAAGGAGTCATTTCAACAAAGAGAATCATAGGATCAGAGAAAGTTTTTACTAAATGTGGTATAATCAGGTTCCTAGACTGGAGTAAAATCACATGAAATTTTGACAGCAAACCTAATTTGCATGCTGTATTAATTATTCATAGTTTCTTTATCTTACAGAATTCTGTCATTTGGTACATCGTTGTGGTTTTTGCAGAAAATTATTTTCTTCCAGTATAAGTTTTGTGCTCGTTTAATTTTGGAAGGCTTCAGATGTTTTAATTTAATGTGTTAAGCAGTGCACAGTACATTGCTCAGTTAATTGCATTATTTTTAATATAGAAGAGAGAAATGAAAAGGAAAAAACATCCTTGATACTCAGGAGGCAAAGTCCTCCAAGAAAAAGGTTAAATTTGCAAACTTAAATATAAAATTTTTGGACCTATAGCATTTGATAAGCTTGAATTCAATGGTATAGTCTATGCAAAATTTTTTGGGTTCATTAGTGCAAAAGTCAAAACTCAATTTCGTAATTGGTCAAAGGGGGCATTTATAGAGTAATGCAGTCCCTACCTTTTAAGAAGAAAATGATCTTGTTTGATGTCTGACTGACATTATTAATTTGGCTGGACTGCCATTATTAATTACTTGGTTATGAAGTCACTTTCAAAAACATGAGGTCTGTATAAACTGGTTTTACCAGATTCATGGAACAGTTTGCTATTCTGTGCTGGTCAATCTTTTAGGACATTGTTAAAAGGAACATTAAAAAGAGTCAGAGTGAGAAGATGATTTGGATCCCAATCCCTCCCATGCCTCTGGTGGAGCTGCCTGGAAGAGGAAAGGGAGAAATTATAAACAACAGATATTTGGTGGTTGCAAACTATGATGTAAGCAATAGGAAGAAATTTTTAAAACAAGACTGTTCAGACATTATGAGAGAGTTTGTACTCTCCCAGAATTATAATCTGAGTTAATTCTGCAGTGAGGGTCCCTCAAACAGCAGATTTCACAGGTTAACATTTTAAAGTTTCTTTTCATTACCAAATATTTGGTATTTTTTTAGCTCTTTCTGTGAGTAAATACAATTAAATACAGAAAATGCAGCCTTAACCACTGCTCCTTCACTATTCTTTCTTTACAGGCTGTTGAAATTTTAACTGTGAAATCTCAGAGGGGGCTAGAAAATAGTCATTTCTCATGCAGATATTATGAAAACTTTAAAAAAAACCCCACCAGTGGCAGTAAAGGGATTCATTATCTGCTGGTTTGGAAATTTCATTTGTTTTGACATATTCTGTTTTATTTTTATAGGCTATATTTAATTCCCATAGCAAAACTGGGGGGGGGGGGAGGGGGGAAGAAATGGAATTTAAAAAGACAGACATTTTGGCATTCTCAGAAAAGAGAATCTGTGGCACAGAGGTTTCTCCTTCTGAAAGTCACCTGTATTTCAAGGCACTGCAAATAGTGTGACCAAGAAAATAATCCAAATATTCTATGGGCTTGTCTGTGTTACACTTATGGAGCTCAACGTGGAGATTCCAAATTTAGCACTATAATAATAATTTTATAAATATTATTTTCTGTCCTGATCTGCCTTTTTGAAGGGTTGTAGGACCAAAGGGAAGGGGGAAAATCCCAGACTCTTCCTGGTGAATCAAACCCCATTTTTGAACCTCTTTCCCTGTAGAATCTGAGCTAAGAATCCCTACAGAGAAGAAAATATGAGTTCCTGGAAACTTGTGTAAAACCATTGCTCAGAACTCTACTATTTTTCTCGGTGGCAGAACTATTTCATTAATGTCCTCGAGAAATGAATGTTGCCATTAATTAACAATGTAATTACTGTAAAAAATGAGCTGCAGCCAGCATCCGGCCCTGGCCCTTGATCTTGCAGGCAGTTATAAATGTCTTATCTTTGCTCTTCTGAGCATTAACTTCAGGAGAATTATTTTTGCTGGGCAAGTTGACCAAGTTGTTTCGAGGGTCTGAGGAGGGTGATGATCTGATGATGACCAGAGAGCTGCAGGGCAGGAATTTCACAGCCTGAGTGGAACAGAGGCATTGTCTTTCTGTTTCTTTTTTGTTTCTTTTTTTTTTTTTTCCCTTGGGTTTTTTCGTTGTGCTGCATTTTTATAGCTGCTCAGTTGAGTTGAGTTAAAGAAAATATCTCATCAATGTATTTTTTCCTTCACTTTTTGCCACATGCCCCCAAAACCTGGCCAGTGTGGACTTCTGGTTTTTATTTGTTTGCTATAAGATTGTTAGGATGCTGGGGTTTCTTATTCCTCTTTTTTCCCTTTGGTATCCTCTCCTCCTCTGTACCAGATTTTTTTATCCTTTCTTTCATTCTTTCTTCTTTAGGCAGACTCGTGCTTCTTGCACAATTCCTGTTTTATATAGAAGATTAAAAAAAGGAAGCAACTCTCCCTTGCTCTGAGTGCATCCTGTAAAACACACAAATGCACAATATTCACCCAAGAAAGAAGTATAAATCTGTGCTCAAACTTTCCCAGTTTTATCCTGTAGACCAGCAGGTTGAACTTATCTCCCTGAAAGCATCTCTTTTCTCCTTGTGTACTTTTTCCTATAGAAAATATTGCCTCTCCCCACAAGCCTTCCTTGACTTATAATTTAGGACCCTGTAGTAGAAATCCTACTAGTTCTGTATGTCCTCACCCTCTTTGCCAGTTTTATTCTCATCAGATATATTAGAGGGAATTAATGAATGGACAAAGATGGAATGGAATGGAATGGAATGGAATGGAATGGAATGGAGCTGAAAAACATGTAGACATAGCTTGCATTCACATGAGAGACCTGAGAATTAGAATGCATGATTTTTTATGAATTTTCAATTTGTTTGTTTGGTTTTTGGGTTTGGAGGGTTCTTGTTTTGGTCTTGTTTTTTTGGTTTTTTGTTAACACTCTCCCAAATATGTCTGCATTAGTTTTTTTTATATAGGATTCACCTTGACTCCGAATTACTGCTTTCATAATCAAAAATTTCCCAGGAAAAAGAGGATTTCAATAAGGAACCTGGAAAGGTAAGAGAGATATTTTTATTCTGGCTCAGAGTTTTCTCTGCTGAGGCCATGGGCTAATGTTGAAAGACTTGAGGGGCACTGAGAGGTGGGATGAGCTTGGGGGAGGGGTTTTGTGTGCTGGGATGCCAGGGAATAGAGGGTGATGAGGTTAGGATGTTGATTTGGGAGGGAGTCAATGTGCAGAAAGAGAGTGGGGCAGACAGATGGATGTGGGAGGATGGTGGGGAGATTTGTCAGCAAGGATGAGGTCGAGTTCCTGGTCTGGAAAGCTGAGGGAGCAGTTTTCAGAGTCACCCTTGCTGACTGGCTCTGTGCTTCTTTTGTGTTGTTATTGACTTCCACTTTGTGTGGAAAATCCAAATTGTGTGGAGTCTCTACACATTTGTCCAAGGAGGCTTTCCTAGCTGTGTCCACAACCTCTCCTCCAGAAGTGTATTTATCAAAATAGGTAAGGTTGGGCTGTTAAAAACTCTGCCCTGCTGGGATTAGGGAGCACAAGGTGGGAACCACATTCCCCCATCCCATAACCACTCCACCTGCTCTTCTACAGCATGCCCAGCCGTGACCCCAATCACCCAAATTCCTATTTCCTGTGCTGCTTTCATCTTCCTGCACTTGCCTCCATCAGCCCAGACCCCTAACTCCTGCCTGCCTCCACTGATATTGCATGCCCACCATCCCACCCTTCATTGTCAAGACTTCTTCATTTTAGGCACTGAAGTTTTCTCTGAATTAGTATTGTAGTAAATCCACTGGAGTGAGTGATGGTGGTCAAGACATCCCCCAAGGCTACTGCCTGTCACTGCTCCTCAGAACAACGATGAGCTCCTTTCCCAAGGAAAGTAGGGCACTGAAATGCTGAATATGAACTGTACAGCTTTCGAGGATTCCAAGAGCTCCTTTGGTCTGCAGCAGATGCTCTGTCCCCAGGGAAACTGCCTGACTCTTGGTCAAGTCTGACCTGAGACAGGATAAATCAGATGCCAGGAGTGTAGGGAATATCCTCTGTGCATGTCTGACCTTAGATTGTTCTCATTCTGCTGGTGGAGAGGTTGACCTCCCACAGCACAAAGGACAGCCTGTAACTCCTCAAGCCTCCCCAAAAATCAGGGCTGGGACTGTCACTGCTGAGTGAACCATTGTGCTGGATTCATTCTCGTGCTCTTTGTGGCAGCTGAGCTGTGCACAACATACAAAAGAGATGCCAAACATACCTTGATACTCTCCTACTCTGTCTTTTGCTTAATAGGATCCACTCTAAAAGAGTTTCCCCCTCATTTAGTACAGTGCAGATGAGACTGTTATCAGAGGATTGCCCTTCCTTTGTGGCCTGAACAGACCCAGGTTGAAAAAGCAATTGTAACTGTTTATTTTCACTCATTGACACACTCGTAGGTTTTTCTTCTTTTTTAACTTTTCCCACTTTGCTTTTATTTTGTCCTATTTTGATGAAACAATTGAAGTCTCTTCCTTTTCTTCTCCATTTTTCTTTTGGGACTTTCAGTATTTCTTGCACTTGCCCTCCACTATTTTCATCTGCAAAATGCCTCAGAATGCTGCATTATGGAAGTGATCTGTGTGAGGGGAATAAATTCCTTTGTAGGAATCATGTCAGATCAAGCTCATTCTTCTCTGTTTGGAGCATTACAGTGATGCACAATATCAAAGTAGCCCACAGAAATGAGACTCAGATCACCTTTCTCTGCCCTCCTCACACACCTGCTTCTGCCAAGGGAGCCATTTCTTCTGTTCTCCATATTTTACATTTTTTCTCTTTTTTTTTTTTTTTTACTGATTTTTCTGCTACAGTCCTTTATTTAAAAAAAAAAAAATTAAAGCTCGTGAGAATATCCAAACATCTATACTTTGAGTTTATCTGATGTTTCTAGTCTTTGATCACAGGAGTGGATACGACAGGTTTGCTTCAGAGTCTCCGAGGGAAAAAAAACCAGGCAGTGCAGCGTTTGACATTGAAGTTCTGTACAGAAGTGAGTTCAGAGTCCTTTGTTGCTTCACATCCTGATCCCAGTTTCATTCCTCTGTGTGGCTTTATTTCCTGGGTATCATCTTGTCTCTCTGTTCTCCAGCTCCCCCAGCCTATACAGATTGCTCCTGTCCTCCCTTTCTGTGCTTTTACCTACTGCAGCAAAACAGAAGGGATGTATTTTTCCACTGAAAAGTCATTTAACTTGTGACTTGTGTTTCTTTGGCCCTAACCAAAATGAGATTCCACTATGCTGAGAAGTGCACATACATCAAATTAGACTTTTTTTTTGGCCAGAGCTACTCGTGATTATATTTAAGTGCTCATCAGGAATAGGTGAGTGAAGTTCAAATCAGCTTCATTTCCCAAAATAGCCACACTGGGTTAGGCTCAGTGCTGGTCCTACCAGGATCCTGTCTTCTGCTGTGATCAATAGTCCTCCTTGGAGAAGTAATGCAAGAACAGTCAAATATAGAATGACCCTTCTTCTGTATAATCTCCATGACAAATGGAGTGTCAGGAACTTCTCTGGATGGAGATGATATCTGCATTTTAATAGCTTTTGATGGAACTTTATGCTATGCTGGATCTTCAGGGCAATATTCTCTTATCACTGATTGATTCTTTTAGCTCACATATACATTTATCCTCCCTAATCACTTAGATAATTTATTTAATAAGGACAAGGATTCTCTTGTTTTGAACCTGCTGTCTCAAAAGTTTATTGGCATCCTGCAGTTCTTGTGTTATGGGAAACAATCACTCATCTCCTCCAGCAAAGGTGTGTGAGATTTTTACACAACTTTACTCTATTTCCCTTCACTTGTCTCTTTTTCAGGCTGAGCAAAAACAGTTGGAAAAATCACCCTAGATAATTGTTACCCATGCTTTACTGACTGTGTAGAATAATGATCCCTGTTAGTTTGCAGGAGGTCTGGCTTCATACTGGAATTAATCTAGTTTTTCCTTAAGGACTCAGGTGGTAGGATAAAGCAAATGTTTCTCATATCTGCAGATGAGAAACATGATAAGAGTGGGAGCACCCTCTGCAGGGCAGAACTAGAATTCAGAATTATTTTAGCAAGCTAGAAAATTATTTTAGGGAAAAAGGGTCCATATTAATAATTACTAAAAATCTGTATTTTTGCATTTAGGTAGAAACGGTTGTTTGTGCAAATCCATCACGAGGGAGACATTTAAGCAGTGATAAACAGAATTAAAGCTGAAAAGTTGAGCAGAAGTCAACAAAGATTTGTAGCAATGAAAAAGGCAACAGTCAGACCAGTGTGTGTAAAAAGTGGCCTGACAAGGTTTGAGGTGTGAGTTCTCACCTGTAGTTTTGGTATAGAACAGATCTGGAGTGCAGTGTCTGGTATTGACCATCTCACTTAAAGGAGGATGCAGGATTAATTTGAGACTCCAAGAGGAATTCAGTAAAGATGATCAAAAAAAGGTTGAAGAACTGTGCAACTTCTCCATTTAAAATAGGTAAATCTAAGAGGAGACAGGGTAGGAGCTATCAAATAAATAAAAATTACTAGCAAGACAGTAGCAATTCCTTGTCTACTTTTCCAGACAAATAACTGGGAACAGGACAGATTTAACATAAGAAAAAGGCCCTTAGAAAGCACTGGCAGCACATAGAGTAAACCCCTGGAATCAAACTGGAATCAGCTGTCTGAGTGTTGCAGACACAGAGTATTTCTACCACCAGGGTTTTTAAGGACAAATCAAACATCTGTCAGGGGTACTTAGGTCTAATTGATTCTGCTGTACAGCAGAGATGGACTAAAATGACCTTTTGAGATTACTTTTAGTATACTTTTTTCTACTGTAAAAAGAAGAATTAAACATAAGCAGGCTAACCTTGGAAGAAATCCACAGAGAAACAAAAGTATAATTTTTTTTTTTTTAAGCCAGACTGGTTGAACAAATCACTTACTGATAGACCCTGCTTTTATTTAGAACAGCTTAACCCTGATGTTCAGTCACTACACTGTCTAAAAGTCTAAAAGCTTTGCAGAAGAGAAAGATGAAATTTGGGAGGAAATAAAGAGGGATATCCAAGGGCAAGGCACCTGCCTGAGGCATAATCAATATCATGTGTCTGGTGCATTCAGTCAGGAGTTGTAGGAAAAGCTTTCCTCCAGGTGAGGTGTGGAATATGCCTACGAAATGTGGAATATGTATTTTTTAAAATATTCTGTACATCTTTCAGGCCCTTGGCTATCAGCTCTATCCAATCACATCTGTCTGAAAACAAAGATTCCCTCAAGATGAAAACTCAGCTGGTAGAGCTGATCTGACAGGAATGATTCCACCCAATTTTGTGGGAGCAGAGGAGGAAGAGTTTCCCTGCTTGTGCAGGACCTGTGCTGTTCTCACCCATTTTATTTGGTGCCACAGACACGAGTGGCTTGTGTTGATTTTGGAAACTCTTAAAATTTGTTCAACGGGGTGAAATGGATGATGTTGTTGAAAGAAAAAGTGTCTTTTTAATGTCAGAGGAATACATTAACCTCTGTATTTCCATAAGCTAAAATTCATTTTATTCTTCCTGATCTCTCTAGAAACAGTGAAACTCTTTGGCAAATATTTAGAAAACTGAGGTAATACTCAGGTAATTATTTTTTTTGCAGAGCAATGATAAAAGAAGATATTTTTGCAGTGAACTCAAGTCAGCCATAGGCAAAAGCCTGAATGACCTGACAGTGCTTCATGGTAACATGTTAATAACTTGAAAACAAGAAAAAGTGACATTTTTAAGAATATCTTTTAGTCCTTTTTATTTATATATATATATATATATAATATTTTGGCACAGCAATCTTCCCCATTGTAACTGTTAACTCTATTGTAGATCTTCTGAAGGGATGGTCAGAGATCTTAATTCAAAAGATTAATTTAAATTTTCTATTTTACTGGTTTGCATAAATATATTTCACTTACCATGTAAAAAATAAAATTGTATTTTACAAATAAGGCACTACCATCTTTGAAGTCATATGAAGCAAATTATTAAATCTTTGTTTTTCAGCACTGTATAAAAGTCTTGGCTATAAAAACAATTTTTCCTGATATTATTCCTTTTGTTGGTCTGATACTCAAATTTTTCTTAAACCTGTACCTCATAATGTTCAGCTCATCAGCCTTGTAATATTTTTCCAGTTGGGTGTGGCTTTAATTTTGAACAGAAATTCTGCTAAACTATCAAGAAAGTTTTTTCACCAGTTATCCTTTGGGGTTTTTTATGCAAGGATTGGTACTTGAAAAAGTTCCTTCAGAGCTACAGGTCTCGTGGCTAGTCAAGCTGTGGGAAAACAAGATATGCAAAATAAGTTTCTTAATATTTTGTGAGGGCTTTTTTCCAATTTAAGAAAAAATAAATTGTATTACCTGTGACTACAGGAATTTCTGGAAAATGAGCAGGAAATACCAAACACTGTGACAGATCTAACAAGAAAAATTCAGCAATGAGAGGAAAAGATCAGAAATACTCACAGCAGGCTGCAATACAAATTACTGGAAGGACTGGATACTCTGGTTGTCAAAAAATCCTGAATGGATGATCACTGTAAGATACACTGAACTTTTTTATTTTCTGCACTTTTTTCCCCTCTAAATCCCACAATATGTTAATTCTTAGCAACTTTCTTCAGGAACTGTAGTGATGGAACAAGGGGGAATGGCTTCAAACTGAAAGAAAGTAAATTTAGATTAGATATTAGGAGGAAATTCTTGGCTCTGAGGGTGGAGAGGCACTGGCACAGGTTGTCCAGAGAAGCTGTGGCTGCCCCATCCCTGGAAGTGTTCAAGGCCAGACTGGATGGGGCTTGGAGCTTGGCTTGACAGGGTTGGAACTGGATGACCTTTTAGGTCCCTTTCAACCAATTCTGTGATTCTCTGAATCTGTAAAACACAAGCTGTACAGCCATGCTATATCCAGTCCTCCTACTGCAGACTGAGACCATTTATTGGAAGAACCAGGAATGCTTCAAGGCACAGCCTGGAGATGATCATCCTTAACTTTCCCTTCCTGAAGAGCTGTGATAATAGCAGTGAGGGGGCTGTAAAATAGTCTGAGCATCACTGATCTTCCCAGAACTCAGTGTTTGCTTTTCCACAATAGATAAATAAAACTAACAGACCCCAACTCCTGCAGCTTGTGGCTGGGTGGTTATCGCTGCAGGACTTTGTGGTTAATTAATGTTTATGCTCTTTAGAATTTTAATGTGAGCAATTTGTACTGCTGTTTCCATGGCTTCTAGTGTGTATATATACATATAGTGTTATTATGTATTTATGTATTTGTATATAATTCTTTTAATGCTACTAAGAGAAGGTGATAAAAAGACTTCATTAATTTGTATTTCCCATTTCAGGTACTGCTGAAGGCTAAAGCACTGGAGCCCAGCAGGAAGGTCAGTGGTTGGGGTGCCAGGCAAGGTCCATGGGGTGCACTGCCTTCCTATGAGCTTTGCTTTTAACAGAATCCCTCATTCTGCTTTCAAAATTTACACACAATTTTCCAGACCTACCAAAAGATGTACTCTTTACCTGGGACTTGTTGTTACTTTACTTTTTAAAAACAAGATATAGCACAACATTTAAACCAAATACATATAATCTACACAGAGAAATATACATGAAAGAGTAAAGTCCTTAGATGTAGTATTTTAACATGAATTTTAACCCTCTACTTTTAGAACTGTCCTCTAGATCAGCGTGTCTGCAAATTAGACATTGTACACAGCGGTACAGACATCATTTGATTTCCTTAAGATAAATTACTTCCTTAATGCCTAAATAAAACCTTGTTTCTGCATGCAAGACTGAGTTTGTTTGCACACAATTTTTAGGTGCAGTGAACCTGCCAACTGGCATTTCACATTAAAAAAAAAGTCACATAAATCTATCAGGAAAGGCATATCAGATGTAACAAAATCAAACCTTCTGTGGAGGAGAGTGACAACTTGAGGCAGCCTGGCTGACACCTTTCAAAGCCCCTGAGCTGCTGGCAGACTCTGTCCTTAGCAGTGTTGGTAGGTGATAGAATGAAAAAAGCATTTAACTGTCACACTTTATATATAGAAATATGCACTGTTACAGCCAGTGATCCATACAGTGGTAAGAGTTTAATTCAAGAGGATCCTCTTACTCTTTGCTCTGTTTTTGGCCCTTCAGCACTGCTTTGCATCTTCTTCTAGACTCCCCACAGCACCAAGTTATGGAGACCAATCCTACCCCAACTACCAAGAAAAGAAAATCTTTAACCTGATGTATTTAATGCTCTCCAGGAAGCTCTCCATACATGAAGCACACTGAGCATAAACTGCACCTTACAGAGAATTTTACAGTGCATTTCTTCTCCTTTTACCCAGCAGTCAGACTCAAACATCCTGAAAATCATGCACATGTTTTATCTTTTGATGGAAGGAAAAAGACAGTCCATTTGCCTGTATTCTATCTGTGGGGGATAGAAGCTAGAGCATGTGATGAGAAAACCAAGTTCTCTGGCATATTCAAGCTCTATTTTTTTAATTAAAGTCTACTGACTAATTAAAGTCTATTGAAAACCAGGCTCTATTGTTTTATTCAAATATCATGTTAGGAAATGAACAGTACACAAGCAAACCATTGTACTAGGATGTGTCACAAGCTTTTTATACAGATTCACAGTGATAAATAGATAAAAGGACATTGCTTTTGATCTACACCAGATACTTGGGAAGAATACAAAGTGCAGCCTTTTAATGTCATACAGTCTCACCCAGAGGTGTTTCACCAGAAGTCTGGCACACAAACAACTTTTTTTTGAAAACAGAAGTTTCCAAAGCACTGCAATTGCTTCATCCAGATCACTGGGACAGAGTTGTTGGCACAGGCTCCTTTTAATGTCCATTCCCACCTTCGGAGAGGATGCGTGAGGGCTCCGTGTACTTCGCTGTCATCAAGTAGAAGAGGGCAGGGGCAGGTACCAAGGCCAGCAAGGGCAGGTCCTGCTCCAGCTTGTCCAGTTTGGAAATGGAGATGATTCCATAGGCATGAAGTAACCAGTGGCTGAAGAGGACAACAAGCCTTTTCTTCCTCACCAGCAGGTCCTTGAAAAACTGGCAAAATAAACGCAATACCCTCTTAGCATTCAGCCTGTTACTACCCAGCACCTGACATTTAAGAGATGTTACAGGTTACACAAAGACCATGTGAAGCCTCCTGGGTTTGAGCCCTTCCAGCCCACACACAGTTTCCCAGTGCACCATCAGAGGAAATTCTCACCTGAGCTTCCTCCAGCCAAGAGGAGAAGAGATAAAGAGTCTTAGAGGAAAAATACTCCACTGAGAAAAAGTCAAGAAACAAAGTGGTCTCTGCTCACTCAAGTCTTTTTTACTCTGAGTTTTAACATAGGAACTGTGTTTACCCACCTCCACTTCAGAAGCAGACATGTACACAGCCAATGTAACCAAAGACAGCACCAGGATGATGTATGGGAAGGCATAATCTAAAGGCAAATGTGCAACACATTAGCAAGCAATAAAAGGCATGGCTTATCAGTCAGCAGAAAGGGTTTTTCCACAGATATGGAGTAAACTGAACTACTCTAGCCTGCCTCTTAGCATGGCATCACACATGCACAGCAGTGGGAGTCAGCCAAGCACAGCCCTTCAACAGTTGCCTCTGAGATTTTCAAACTTCTGCTGTTTCTTGGTGGAGTTGCTGATCACTTACAACATGAATTGAAAAAAGGCATATAATGAGAAAAGCAGTCAGGCTGAGTGGGGATTTTGTGGCACCTCTCCAAATGTGACAAAAATGCTGGAAGCTAAACCAAATATAGCCAATCTCCCCAAATTCACAGTGAAATCCATCTCCAAAATCAGACAAGCTCTGCCTTAGCAAGAAGTGGAACTAACTTCCTCTGAAGTACTTTCCTCTCACACCCTCTCTATTCCTTTCTTGGGAAAGGGAAAGTCTGCAGCAGGACTGGCTGAGGTAAAGCAGTGCTGGTCAGGAGCCTGGTGAGGACAGAGCTCCTAATGAGCAACTTTTTCAGGTGAAACTCCTCAAAATAACCTTAAACAATATCCTTACTCCCAAAGCAGAAAGTGTCTCTTCCCACTCTCCCCTAGTCCTTTTTCAGTGTGCATTTATAGGTGTGTTCAGGAGTGTTTTTAGGCGAGAACTCACAGAGGAGGCCTCCTCCCACAGCCTGCAGCACGGTGAGGATGGGGAAGAAGTAGAGTGCTGCATAAATGCTTTTAAATCGATCAGACCTCCCCAAACCACAGGCAATCTTCTTAACCAGGAGAGGCCGAAGTAGCATCATCAACACAAGGCAGAAGGCATAATAGATAAACACAATGGTGTACCTGGGAAGAAAAAGAAAGATTCCTTAAAATGTGCAGTTTTCTCATGGAGATATGTGTCACAGCCAAGGAATTTGGGGTTAGTCAGTGAAGTCAAAAGATTTTATAGGCAAAAGTTGTAAACATAGAATGATAGGCTCACTTTTCCTAGGAGAAACAGTCAAGGTGTTTCCTTTCCAAGGAAAGGAAAGCAAAAAGGAAAAAAAAGAAGTTTTAAGCTACACAGTGACAGGACAAGAGGACATAGTCTCAAGCTGCGCATGGGACAGTTCAGGTTGGACATGAGGAAGAATTTCTTCACAGAAAGAGTGATAAGGCATTGGAATGAGTTGTCCAGGGAGGTGACCTCCAGAGTCACTGTCCCTGGAGGTGTTTAAGGAAAGACTGGAATTGGCTCTCAGTGCCATGGTGGTGTTGGGCCATAGGATGGACTCAATGATCCCAGAGGTCTTTCCCAACCTTATGGAAAAGGATCTTGTGATAGGCTGGACTATTCCATTTTCTTTGATTACTCAGAAAGTTATTAAATGTTGCTAAATCTGTGTAAAATGCATGAAAGGATCAGGGAATTGATAGAGCTGAGATCAGTGACAATCTGAACACTTCTGGCAGCTTTGAGAAGAGGCAAGGACAGAAACAGAGCAGTACAAAGGGCAGGGGCAGACAGGAGCACAAACACTTCTCACTCACAGGGGGTACACAGCCTCGTGGGTGCAGTGCACTGTGGTGATGTAGTCAGGGCTGGGGTTGTAGAGCATCGTGTACCAGTCTGAGAGCTTCTTCACCCTGCAGGAGCGGATGTGCAGGGAGCCCACGGGATCACTGACCAGCAGTGTCACCACAGCCGCCACGCTGCACTCCAGCAGTGCCGTCAGGTGCTGCAGCAGAGCACTGGAACTGTGGGACAACACACACTGTCACTGCCACTCTGACAGCTTGAGGGGAAATCCAAACACCCATTGAAAAGAGGAAGTCTGGGACAGAACCTTGTGCAGAGTTAAAATGCACTGAGTGTGAAAACTCTTTTACAGTCTCAAGATTATTTAGCGTGTAAAAGAAACGAGCAGTGAGGATAACACACCGCACATCCCAAAAGGGGTGGCATTGCTACATGTAATATAGGCAGAATTGCAGAATTTCCAAAGCAGCAAGTCCTTGTTAAACACAGTAAATGTTCATATATTAAACATTCCCAGGCCACTGTGTTTTCAGTGCTTATAGAATCATGGAATCACAGAATGGTTTGGGTTAGAAGAGGCTTTAAAAACCATCTAGTTCCAACCCCCTGCCATGGGGGGTTGACACTCCAGAGTCATTACTTCTTAAAAAATTCAAGTCTAACACCTAATGGCCACATGCAAATGTGGATTTAAACCTCTTTTTTACAGAGCTTCCTTGATGCAAAGGCCACAGCAGCTGTGCTATAAGGACCAAAACCTACTGGGAATCCAAACTGCCAGATGGGCTGTGTACCACATTAAAGAGATACAGACCATGCCCTGAGGGTGGTGACTGGAAAGGATGCCCTGCAGGACACTTACATTTGTAAATAAACCTTCCTACAGCTGTTCAAAACTAACATGCTGCCATATCATCTCAACACACAACCAGGGTGGATGGGGCTCTGGGCAACGTAGTCTGCTGGAAGGTGTCTCTGCCCATGAGAGGGAGCTGGAACTGGATGTTCTTTAAGTAAACAAAAAAAAGTAAAAAAGTTCTTTAAGGTTCCTCCCAACCCAAATCAGTCTAGGATTCTAACAACTGCTGGACAGTTCAAGTCAGCATCTCAGATCCATCACTCACAGATACAAGATTTCCAATTTTAAACAACTTAGGATACACAAACCTCTTCTTTCCAGAATACCACTCAATAAAGAACCAGTGTAAAACCAGGGGCAGCATGGCCATGAAGCCAAGGTAGAGCCAGTCATAGCGGTCTGGAGATCCCATACATTCCCGGCAGATTTTGTTGTCATCGGTTCTTTGACCTCTAGGACACACCTGCAGAAAGCAGAGGTTGTATTCACAAACCCAGTACCAACAGTAAATCACTGTAGTTCCTCGAAAAACAGCTTGAAGCAGTACAGGGCAAGACACAGACCAGATTGTTAAAGAGATTAAACAATAACCCCAGCAATTTCTCAACTTACATTTGCTCTCTCTGGCTCTTCTTCTTTAACATAAACAAGGGTGAAATAGGATTACAAGCCTCCAGTTTCCTCTCCTGGTGTCCCACCACTCCCTTTCATCTCAGCTCCCTCACCAGGCTGCTCACAACCACTGTTCCTCAGTTTATTGCTTCCCTTTCATCCCACCCTTCCCTGATCCCTCTCTCCCTTAACACTTCAATAACATCGCTGTGCACCGCGATTTCAGCACACTTCCCACACCATCCCGTTCTCTTCCAGCTTTTCCAGCCCCTCCACTCAGCTCGGCTTCAGCACCGCGCCTCCAGCACATCCTCCGAGAAAAGAGTCCCGGTGCAGCTCCTGTTTGGCTCAGGGAGCTGCGCCCGCCCCGCAGCCCCGGCAGCCCGATCCGCAGAGCTGGGCTGGGGCTGCGCTGCTGCTGCCAGCCGGACCGGCCGGAGCTGCCGCGGGGCCACCAGCCCCGGGCCGAGCCTCGCACTTACCCCGCAGTCCCCGTACGTCTCCACGGAGCCGTTCACCGACAGCACGGTCCTGCCGCAGTACAGCCCCAGGCAGGCGGGCTGGATGTCCACAGCTGTGGGGAGAGAGCGGGCCGCGTTACCGGGAGGGGCAGCGAGCGCCAGTCCCGGCCCGCTCCAGCCGCTGACAACACCGACACCCCCATACACACCCCCGCCGTCATTCCCACCCACCCCCTGCCGGTGCCCCATGCCGGTGCCCCATGCCGGTGCCCCAGCCCGGCCCGTCCTACCGGCGCGGAACATCGCGGTAACCCAGCAACGAGCGCCCCGGTACTTCCGCCTCGGCACTTCCGCTTCCGCCGCGGGACGAGCTCCACCCGGGAATGTGGGCGGGGAGCAGGGGGAGGCGGTGCTAAGGGGGCGTGGCCTGCGGCAGGAGGCGTGGCCTATGACAAAACGCGCGTCCCCACTGTGAGCGTGGTTACAGGGCGTGGCGTCAACAAGGGGAACGCAGCGGGTGTGGCCTAAGAGCAAAAACACGCATCTGGTGGGCGTGGTCTCTCGCTTTGTGGGCGAGACCTTAAGCGGGGCGGGGTCGCTGCTGTGGGCGTGGTCTCGTGGGCGTGGCCTGTGCCCTGGTCACGCCCCTCAGTCCCGTCCCGGCGGTGCGGGCGCGATGGCGGCCGAGGGGCGCGGTGACAGCGGCGGAGCGGCACGGGCGCTGCCGCCGCACTCGCCCTCGGGCTCGGTGCTGCACACCGTGGAGATGCACACGGGCGGCGAGCCGCTGCGCATCGTCCCGCGGCTGGAGGCGGCGGAGCGGGCGGCGGCGGCGGGGCTGTCGCTGCTGTCGCTGCGGCGGGAGGTGGCGGCCACGCAGGACCACGTCCGGCGGGCGCTGATGCACGAACCGCGCGGCCACGCCGGCATGTACGGGGCGCTGGTGGTGCGCGGCGGGGCGGCCGCGGACGGCGCGCACCTGGCGGTGCTGTTCCTGCACTGCGCCGGCTACAGCGCCATGTGCGGCCACGCCGTGATGGCCCTCGGCCGCTTCGCCCTCGACTACGGGCTGCTGCCGGCGCCCACCCGCCCTGAGACCGCCGTCCGCCTGCGCTGCCCCTGCGGGCTCGTCACCGCCTTCGTGCCCTGGGACGGCCAGCGCAGCGGCAACCCCGTGCGCTTCCACAGCGTGCCCGCCTTCGCTGCCGCCACCGGTGGGAACCGCTGCGTTTTGGGGGGGATTGGTAGTGGCGCTGGGGGCTGGTGGCCTGGCTGAAGGGCATCTGTAAAATATCTCCCTAATTCCACTGTTCTTCAGAGGTTGTCAGGGATGGCATAAGGCGTCACACACTGCTTTCTGACACAGGAGCACTCAAGTTTTCATCCCTGTCCACAGCCCTTGCATGCAGCTGTGTTCCTTCACTCTGTATGCAAGCCTGTGGCTCAGAACAGTTTTGCCTCCTCACCTCCCTCCCTTTCTCTGCTTAGACTTGGCCATTGATGTCCCTGGCTATGGGAAGGTGGTGGTTGACATCAGCTACGGTGGCACTTTCTATGCCTTCCTGGACGCCAAGCAGCTGGGCCTTGATGTGTGCTCTTCAAAGACCAGAGACCTCGTCAGTGCAGCAAGTGCAGTGACAGAAGCAGTGAAGAAACAGGTATGGATGAGCCCTGTGGCATCCCAGCATGTTGGGGTGACTGCACCAGACTGAGATGCTCAGGATGGCAGGGGAATCCCATTCTTCCAGCCCATTGTTGAATTTCAGAGTCCCTACAAGGATGTGAGAAGGAGCCTGCCTGCTGCTCCATCTCTGTTACCTGAAAGGCAGACGTGGAAATGCAGCAAGGTGGCATTTTCCCTTTCCTCTGGTCTCTCAGAGGAGCTGCACTGCACATGTTGCTTGTGTGCATTTGTGACTCTCCCTGTGCTCTTCCCAGTTCAAGCTTCATCACCCTGAGAGTGAAGACCTGGCTTTCCTCTATGGCACCATACTGACTGATGGGAAAGATGCCTTTAGCGAGGAGCCCACCACCAACATCTGTGTGTTTGCAGATGAACAGGTACAGAAATATGCTCTTCTCAGGCACACGAGGCACCACCCTTGTCCCTTTGCCCCTTCTTACATCCACTGCAGAGGAGAGAGACTGTTCTGATTCTTGGTTTGGGCAGTGATTACTTGTGCTGCTGTCATGTCTGGAGATCCAAGTGTCAATGCACACATTCTGGTTTTGTTCCTCATAGCAGAAATACTTCTGTACACCTTAGATTGTGGCATTTTTAAAAGGTTCGTACCCATTACCTGTTGCTAGCATTTTTCTAGGAGTTCAGGGGCTGAGACAGGATCCCAACATAGTGCATATCCCTGAAGTCCTAATCTAGGAAACATCTTTTGGGGATTAACAGAGCAAGAGAGAAATGGTGTGCTAAAATTCTGTTCTTGTCTGCCGTCATGAAGTATCCCATAAATGGCAGGGGAAGTGGAGCACTGGGACAGGTCACCTCAGATGCTGGCCAACACTGTATTTTTGGAGATTTTAAAAACCAGGCTGGCCAGCAGCTCCCTCAGCATAAGGAGAGCAAATCTGGCCTTGAGGTGTGAGAATGGGGCAGGTAGCCTCAACCCCTCTCAGTCCTGTTGCTATGATGCTGGGAAGATTCCAAGTGCTCCTAAATAGGCTCAGTGTTTATTAGATCATCTATCCCTAACTGTGCCCAAACTAATCACAGTCCAGAAGTACCCCAAACCTGCTTCTCTTTTCCTTCTCATTTGTGATGTATCTGGATTCTCTACGTAAGACCGGGTTAGCGGGGTTTCCCCCAAGCACATTATAAAGGTGGCAGAGAAAACTGAGGGGAGCAATCTGATTTTGTATTACACCCCAAAATACTAGAGCTGGTTCATCTCTTCTGCTGTAGGTTGACCGAAGTCCAACAGGTTCAGGGGTGACAGCTCGCATTGCCTTGCAATACCATAAGGGACTCATCCAGCTGGACCAGACCAGAACCTTCCGGAGCAGCACCACAGGCTCCTTGTTCACTGGGAAGGCAGTGAAGGCAAGTGGCTTCTGCTGGACTGTCCCTCTGTCTCACTGCTGGAAATGTGCTCAGTGGGGAAGCAGAAAAGCTTTTCTTGCCTGGAAAGGGAATACAGATGGAGGGAGATGCCTGTGGGTCTTACTCTCTCACAAACCTCACACTTTGAGGATTTTAATGAGAGAAACGAGGAACAGTAAGACCTTGTTGTGTTGCTTGGCTGCTGCACACTTTGGGCTGTACCTGGGCAGGGCAGAGTGCTCAGGGAGGAGAGTCTGCATAAGTGCCAGGTAGCACTGGAATTCTGTGGGGTTGGGAGATTGGAGAACCTTCTGTTGCCTCTATCTTGATCCTAATCCCTCTGCAGGAAGCCAAGTTTGGGAACTACAACGCTGTCATTGTGGAAGTCTCAGGAGAAGCCTTTTACACTGGTACAGCCACCTTCACTGTCGAAGAGGAGGACCCTCTGAAACATGGCTTCTTCTTCAACTGACCTGAGCCACGGGTTGTGGCAAAGCCTCACTGATGGTGCTGCACTTCTCCTGCCCATGATTTTCTGTTCTGCTTCTCCACACAGCTCCTTGCAACAAGAACAGCCTTGGGTGGTGTGACAGCATTTGTCACATTTCAAGATAACAGGCTTGTTGCCCTGTTGTGATTAGCATATACAGACTGCTTTGAGAAACCATAGTATTTTTCTTCTTTTTTTTCCTTCCCAATAATCCACAGAAAACTGATCTAATCTCGGAGAGCTGCCTTCAAATTTATGTGCCTTCTCTGTATCTGCAAATTATGAATTTCAAAGCCAGATTCCTATTAAATGCCATCTGAAAACACTGCCATTTTCTTTGTTTTCACCCCTAGAGCTCATTTCCAGGATTTTGCTGAGTGTGTCATGATTGCTGGGTTGAATTGCCAGCTCTCCCATGTCTCCTGCTCAGCCAGCTGTGCTGCTCTGTCTCATGCCCCAGCTTCCCTGCTCAGCCTGTCCAGACAGCCCCTTCCTCACCCATTTCACCTCACCAGGACCCTCCTGCAACCCAGGGCTGGATGCAGGTGCTTGATCAGAACTTCCTACTGTCCCTGCTGAGTGTCCATGGTGTGCTGCTTCCCTAAGCCTTCCTCTCTTGCTTATTACCACTTGCACACCCCATGGTTAAACTTTCAACAAGAACAGCTGTGTTTGAAGGTCTGAGCCATTATGACCTTTGACTGCTATTTATTTAGTGATGATTTTGTTTCAGTCAAGGCACAGCTTGTGCAGCTGAGTGCAGCCAGTGCTTGCTTTGCCAGAGTCCCTCCAGGGAAAAGCCAAGCGTTTGCAGTGGTAGGAGCAGAGCTTCAGACCTCTTGTGGCCTGTCACTTCCACTGTGTCTCTGGACAAAATGGTGCATGTTTATTGAAGACAGTCATGGGAATAACTGGTTGCACTTGTTAAAATGAGACATGAAAATCATAATGATCATCTCCCAGTAGCTCATGCAGCAGAAGGGAGAAAGTCATACTGGTGAACTTATCTAAGATTAAGAATAGAAAAGCCTGGGAGGAATTTCTTCTGTCTACATGAAAATAACTTTGGAACAGGAGGAAACAATAATCCCCTGATTTGTACAACAGCTGTGCTGCTAATACAGGGTTTTTAGGATGGCATCTGGGGCTCTTGCTCCCAGCTTTCCTGTAACCCCCTTGAAAGTCCAGTACAACCTCTGGTCTAGGGGAACAAGAAGTGACACACACATCCTCCGTGCTTGCAGGAGCAAACTTCTCCATGTGTTTTCAGCTTCTGTGCATCTCCCTTCTGATCACCCCCAGAATGGGGGGGAAGAGCTGGGACAGCAAGTCACAAAGCCTAGCACAGGAGGTTTGGAGCTTCTTCAGCCATTAACTGGGATGCATCCTTCATTAGCTATTCTCTACACCAGTCCCTAAGAAAATTTTCAGGTAGGGGCAGGCAGCTATGGCATGGATGAGAGTGGGGGGAAAAGGTCCTGCTGGCTCTGTTGGTGCTCCTGGCCTGATCCCTCAAGCCCCAAGCTGGAGAGCTGGGCGGGTGGTCGCAGCCTCCACCGGAGTGTCTGCGGGTAGCCGATCCTTTGTGACGGGCTGCGGGGCTGTGCGGGGAGAGGAGCTGACAGGGGCTGCGACGGGAGCGCGTCTGTGGGGAGCCATCGCTGACTGCGGGATGGGGATGGTGCCGGTGTGGGGTGCAGTGCCCCGGCACCACCGCTCGTCCATGGAGCTCCGCTCCGCCGCCCCCGGGTCCAGCCGGGCCGGGCCGGGCCGGTTCCCCGGGCAACGGCGGCAGAGCGACGTCAGCGGCCGGCGGGGTGGGAGCGGCGGGGCCTCTGCAGCCGCGGCGGGGCCGGGGCATGAGGCTGCGCATGGAGCCGGCGGCGGCCGTGCCGGGAAACCTCTCCCGCGGCGGCGGCGGCGGCGGCAACGAGAGCGGCGGGGCGGCGGCGGGGGCGGCGGGCTGGTCGGCGGCGGCGCTGGCCTCGCAAGCGGCCGCGCTGCTGCTCATCTTCGCCCTCTCGGCGCTGGGCAACGGGGCGGTGGTGCTGGTGATCGCCCGGCACCGGCAGCTCCGCACGGTCACCAACGCCTTCGTGCTGTCGCTGTCGCTGTCGGAGCTGCTGGGCGCCCTGCTCTGCCTGCCGCTGGCCTTCCTCAGCCTGCTCAGCCGCCCGCCCGGCGCTTGGCTCTTCGGGCAGCGCCTGTGCCTGGCCAGCGCCGCCCTGCACGCCGGGCTGGGCATCGCCGCCACGCTCACCATGGCCCTGCTCTCCTTCGACCGCTACTGTGCCATCGTCCGCCAGCCGCGGCACAAGATGGGCCGGCGCCGCGCCGCGCAGCTGCTGGCCGCCGTGTGGCTCGCCGCGCTGGCGCTGGCCGGGCCCTGGTACGGGCTGGCGGGCGAGGGGCGTCGCGAAGCCCGGCCCGGAGCTTACCGCTGCGTCTACGTGCTGCCCTGGGGCTCCTCGCGGCTCGGGCCGCCCTACGGCGCCGCTCTCATCGTGCTCTGCTACCTGCTGCCCTTCGCCGTCATGTGCTTCTGCCACTTCAACATCTGCCGGGCGGTGCGGCTGGCCGAGAGCCGAGTGCGGCCGCTCACCACCTACGGGCACCTGCTGCGCGCCTACAGCGAGATGCGCACGGCCACCACCGTGCTCATCATGATCGTCTCCATCATCTGCTGCTGGGGGCCCTACTGCATCCTGGGGCTGGCCGCCGCTGCCGGCCGCCTGCCCTTCTCGCCCACCATGGACGCCGTGGCCAGCGGGATGGCCTGGGCCAACGGTGCCATCAACCCGCTCATCTACGCCGCCCGCAACCCCAACATCTCGGTGCTGCTGCGGCGCAGCCGGGAGGGTGGCTACAGGACTAGGAACAACATGGTCGCGTACCTGTCGGTGCCGGGCCGCCCGCCGGAGCCGCGGAGCCGGGCTGAGCGAGTCCGGGGAGCGCTACATCAATCGGCACAGCGGCGCCCCGGGCAGCGCCCTGTCCTCCTCCAGCCCGGCCAGCGGCGGAGAGGTGGCCATGTGGGCTTGCAAGACTCCCGCTGTGCTGTTCTGTCGGGATGGGCAGCCGGACACCATCTCTGAGGCCACCTTGAAGGCCAAAGCAGGCACCATCGACACCAGCCTCTGAGGGGACAGCGGGATGGAGGCATGTGGCCCTGGAGCTGTCTCCCTGAAGAAAGTCCTGGTGCTTGGAGCCCTTTGCAGCCAGACTACCTGGAAACTGGAGAGATGGGACTGTGTTTCTTCTCCACTGTGTGAGCTCTGGTTTGGTGGCCCAGTCTGTGAGCAGCAAGAGATCCACGAGGAAAGGCTGTCCCCCTTCCTTTTCAGCAGGTCTGACGCACTGGTGACAGCCACCAAGCCTGGCCAGCACGAGAGCTCAACTGCAAGAACAGGACAGTGTTTGCTCCAGTCCTGCAGAAAGTGCCGCAGTGAACCTCAGAGGCTGACACACCAGTGCAGCCCAAACCCACTGACTGACTGTGTGAGCTGTTTGTTAAGTGCCAAAAAAGCAATTGAAAGCTGAGCGCTGGCAGCTGGAAGCCACTCTGAAAACACCACACTGTGAAAAGGGCATCATGGCAGGAAAATGTTGCTTTTACTCGTTGTTATGTGGAAGTGCCAATAGTCATAAAGTCACAGGCTGTAGGACAGGCTGGAAAAGTGATCTATTTATAGTATTTTTTTTTTAATTTAAACTCTGAAACATAACCAAAAATAATTGTGAAAGGGAAGATGTATGATACAGGGAGGGAAGGAAAGGAAGGTGATACCTCAGTTGTCAGAATTTCAGCAGCCTTTTCTCTTTTTCTTGTAGGTACTGTCAACTTAAAATACTATGAATATGAAAAACATTAATTCCTCAGACAGACTGAGGAAAAGGATGTGGGTGTAAACCGTGGTGTGCACAAGATGTGTGTTTTCTTTTTGAGCTTATCCAAAGTGTCTCACATCTCCAAGGGTTTTACCATAATTAGAGGAGCTGTGTGAGAGAGAAGTGTCTGAAAGGAGAGGTAAAGCAATACCACGTGCTCCCCTTTGTGTTCTGCAGCATGTGAAAATGTGTATATGCACAGAACAAATATTGTTGTATTGATGGCAGCAATCCCTTGGAGTACAATAATTTAAAACCAGCTCTGTTTGCTGTTGGAAAAAAAAAGGAAAATAACGCCATGGAAGTGCAATTGCACAGCATAAATTCATATGAATGTATCAGCGTGATCTTTTTGTTCCAGGGTCCAAAGCCTTAAATTAGTATTTTGAATCGGAAACTAAGATTTGGCCTTCGTTTGTCCTTGCCAGAGTTAAGTGTGAGACGGTGTTTTTCCTTGTACAGGCTTTAAAAATACAATGTTTCGGTTTTACTGGATTTTTCAGCTGTTTGTGACGCAAGTGAACACAGTATCATTATTTTGTATGTAAGACAAGAAATAAATTGTCTTTTATGCAGGAAATGAAAGTGTCTCAGCCTGGCACCATTCTCAGGCCAGCCTTGGGAAGGGAACTCCTGCAAAAAATTGCCAGATGAATGATAGTAGAGAGACCTAATTGTTTGGGAAATTTTAATGCAGCTTCTTTCCACGCTGTAAGCAACTTTCTTCTGTGATGCTCCTGAAGCCCACGAGGAAAAGTTTTGACCCTTGACTGCTCAGCACTGCTGATTTGCCCTGCAGCTACTGGATTTTGCAAGTTGAGCAGTGTCTTCTTGCTGTGTCAGAAAGAAGCTGTGCAGAAAGCCCACAGCTTTTCACAGCTTTTCACAGCTTTTCACAGTGAACACTGGTGGCTTGTTGGAAGGGCAGGACAGGAATTTCTGGCACACCTGCCCTTCCACAGCAATTCGTGGCCGAGTGTAAGTGGAGAGGGGTGGTTGTGAGTGATGAGATTGGATTTAACTCTTAGTTAGCTGCAGGTGGTAACAAGGATAATTGACCATGCAGAGCATATGGCTGGAAGCCCCTGGAAAGGGTGGTCCTGCTCCCCTCAGTGCTTGGCTCTGCCCACCTTCCCTGTCCCTTCTGTCCCCACCACCCCAGCTGACTCAGGCACTAAGCAATCACTGATTCCCTTTTTTTTCATGCTGGCTTCCTTTTCTAGTGATTTGAGGTCCTGAGCAGTGTACCACAGGCCAGGGGAGCACCTCTGTGGCAGTTAGTAAATAGCAAGGGCAGGATTTGGGGATGTCAGCTCTGAGGAACTAATACAGCTTTCTAGGAAAGTGGTAGTGAAGCTGCTATAACACAGATTTCAGCATATTTTTACAGGCTCAGGCTGGTGCACATTAGTCTTGCATGTGAGAAGCTGAATGGGGACAGCTGGCTGTGGTCTCAGAGGCATCACAAATTGGCACATTTCTGTGAAATGCTAACTTGGGCTGCAGCAAGGGGAGATTGTTGACCTGATCCTTTCTGACATGGACCTGCTGCAGCTCCAGTAGAGAGCCAGCCTGTGTTTTAAAGCTCTGCCTGGTCTGTACTCCTCATAATCACAGAATCATGTAATCATAGAATCATTTCAGCTGAAAAAGGCCTCTCAGGTCATGGAGTCCAACTGTTCCGCCAGCACTGCCAAGTATACCACTAGCCCATGTCCCTAAGTGTCACATCTACATTGTCTTTTAAATGCCTCCAGGGATTGTGACTCTACCACCCTCCTGGGCAGCCTGTCCCAGTGTTTGACAACCTTTTCTGTGAAGAAATTTTCCCTAATATCCAATTCAAACCTTTTCTGGCACAACTCAAGGCATTTTCATCTGTTACTTGTTACCTGGGAAAAGAGAGCAACCCCACCTGGCTACAACCTCCCTTCAGGTGGCTGTAGAGAGATCCTCTCTAAACCTCCTTTCCTCCTGGTTAAACACCCCCAGCTCCCTCACCCACTCCTCATATCACAGTGCTGTTGAACAAGTCAGGTAAGCATGTCTCTACAGCCATACTTTTAAATGTTTTAAACAATGCAACCAAAGGGTGAAGGGTGTGAAATAAACCACAAACAGCAGTGAGAAACACACACAAACCATGCCAAAGGCTGCAGGCTGCCCGCCAAAACAGTGCTTAAAATGCTGCTGTGTCCCAGCTCTCCTGAAGATTGCTCCCAACACCACAGAGTGGGTGAGAAGGTCTGCCCCTGTACCTGACAACAGCTCCCTGTGCTCATCTGGGAGAAGGAAACCAGTGGATTAAGTCCCTGTTTTACTCTAGCTCTGAAAACTCTGCCCGTGGTTGCAGCTGCTTGCTCTTGGGTAAGGAAGCATTGCAGCAGGTGACTCCTGGCCAAGCCACTGTGGGACATCACCCCACATCTCCCACATGACCATGCTGGTGTCACCCCTTTTAGACATCCCCTTGCTTTGGGCTGAAGAACTCAGAAAGCAGCAAGACACTGAGGTTTTAGACACTACAAAACTAGCTCTGAGGCTCCAACCCTCTGGCCTCTTCCCTTTTTCCTCCCTTGAGATGATCCTGGACAAAGCAAGCTGCAATCTTATTTGCCCAAGGATATTGGGACACATCTTAGCACCCCAAAAATCATGTGGATTATTCCGTGCAGGATATTCAGCATAACAGAAAGAACAATTCAAATTATTTGAAGGCCAGTTCAGCCCTGGGTATCAGAGACAACCTCAGTCAAATGCAAATTAAAAATGAGTCCTTGGGCTCTTTAGTCTCTTGTTGACTTTCCAGCATACTTACCCTCAGTTTAAGAGTATCTTGCAATGATTCATATGCCACTGATTGAATTAATACATTATATCTTAGAAGGAAAACATTAAGTCTTGATGAATGACAAGCATTTTAGAATGTACTGTTCCAACTGCACGCACTGGTAGTTTTCCTGCTGATTTAATCATCAGATTCATTCAAGTAGTTATTTTCCACTCTGTTCCTAATCTCTGGATGAAACCTCAGTTCAAAGCAAATGCTGCGTGCATAACTTACAAACTGTGAACAATTAGCAGTCCAATTAGCAGTGTTTCTAAGTGACAGCCTGATGGGCTGTAATAGCTGCCATCAGTCACCAGGATGGGGACAGCTCAGGAGTATAAAATCCCCCATTGCTGATTCTCTTTCAGCACTGGTGTTGGTTCCTGTCTCCAGCAGATGCCAGCAGAGACCTGTCAGCCAGCAGTGATCCTAAGAAAAGCCTCTTGAGGTTAATGGGATCAACCACTCTGCCTGCAGGGCTGTTGCTTCCCAAATAAAAGCACTCAGGGCAGGAGGTGTGACCGATGCCATGCAAGCCCTAAGAGCACCTCACCAAAACCTAGTTTAAAAGACAAATTCAAAACATGCTGCTGTTGTCTTTTGACTGGTTTTGGAATTATGAGGCAAATGCGGTTAAAAGGGTGAAAGGGTTTTATTTCAGTATTTTAATAGAATTTTAGGTGCACAGCTCTTCAAAGGTGGAACACGCTGAGATGCACACTCATATAATGTGTATATTATATGTATAATGTATATATTATTTATGGACTTTGCAAATTAGCATATTTGTCTAGAATCTCTCAATGAGAAACTTAATAAATGAAGTAGTGTCTTTTTATAAGTAGTGTCTTTTTATTTTAAAGAAACCTCTCCCAAATGAGGCTAGAGCCCAGTTTATAAATTATGTTTCAGATAGAAGGTTTCAACCAAGGTTGAAATCTCGAGTTTTTGATAGCATAGAGCTTTCTGGATTTTTGTTGTGAATGTTTGGTCCTTTTGCCTTGCAGAACTCCAAAACTAAGCTGGAATATCAGACTACAAAAATTACAAGCATGTAGGTTAAGGGCATAGAGAATATATAAAAGGTATAAAAATGAATATAGGGGTATATAAAAAAGGAAAGGCAAAACCCATCAGGCATCACTGCTCTTTTGGGGGTTTGTTGTACAGGCTGAAAAGAATAATTTGGAAAGCACATCAGAAAAGTGGCATTTTGTGCATGCAGGCCAGAGCTGCAAACCTGCAGCCCGGAGGGCTGGTGAGATCAGTCCTAGTGCTGGCAGGGTGCTTAGTTCAGCAGCACAGCTGCCTCTTCACCCTCTGGATGATTTTATACTTTCTCATGATGACTCTGATAATTAATAATAAATGGATGCACATCTAGATCTGCTTGCAAAGCATTACAGAGCCACAGAGTGGTTCCTAAGTGCTAGAAAGAAAAGGTCCTGAGTCCTGCAGGAGGAGTAACCCAGAAAAGGAGCCAGGTTTGGGGGACCCCATGCCCAACTGGGCTGTGCTGCTTTGCTGCTGCAAGCCTTGGGCTTGCCACGACCAGTGGGGTGAGTTCCAGGGGCTTCACTGGGGCTGGATGTGGGAGGACAAGGCCAGCCCTTCTCCTACACCATGGCCAGACCTGCTCCTGCTCCCAGTTTGCAGAGGAGTGATGTGTTTTCAATGCCATGCTGCTGGCAGGACACTGCCTCTGAGTCCTGAAGCATCCCAGCCAAAGTGCTTGGGCAACAGCTCTGCATTTCTAGGATATTTTTTCCTAGGAAATCACCACTGCAAAAAGCAGGAGGAAAAGTGACATGGGGAGAGACAGACTGTAAATCCCTCTCAGTGGCATGAAATGGATGAGTCACTGGGGAAATCAAAGTCAAAGTAGCAGAAACCCCAGGGCACAACAACAGGGTCTGTGCTAATCTGTCTGGGGAGTGATGGATGATCTCAGCCAAGAAGACCCCAGGAGGCTGTGACTGAAGGAGATGTAACAAGGGGGGGGCTGTTTGTACTGGGTGGCACAACACAGCAGTATGCCCACAGGCTCCTGGGGGGATCATGAGAGATGGGCAGGATCCAGCTGTGATTCAGCAGAGGAAGTAAATTCACCCTGAGAGGAACTGCTTGTTATTTGTGTTATTTCTTGACTTGCTGGCACTGAGCTCCTCCAAGTTCAGCTGGTTTCACAAAGGCAAGCACTGCCAGAAGCAAAAAAAAAAAAAAAAAAAAAAAAAAAAAAAATCGGGGAGCAATTTCCAAGTACTCAGGATCCTTAATTTTATATATCCATTATTCTTGCCTTTATAAACTATTCTTAACTTATCCCTTGTATAGTCAGCTCAGAAGTGAATAAACTAAGAGAACACCTAAAGGAATTCATAAAAGAAACCAAGTTTTTTTTAAAGCTTTGCTCAAACCAGAGGATTGTGCCTTTCCTCAGAGGCCTTTTCTTTTGTGCACTGAAGAGTTAAAGGTATTTGCAAACCACAGTGCTCCACACATTGTCTGCCTTCTGTTCAGACATGGGGACACCTCTTCTCATTGCCACCATAAGGAGAAGCAGAAAGGTTGCAGCAGTGATGGCTTTGGGGAAATCACTTAGGAAAACAATATTCCTCAATTCCTGGGATGGAGATTGGTAGTGGAAATAGTGCTGATCAGCCTTCTACATGCTAGCCCAGCCCACCCCACTCCATCAGAGAGCAGCTGGGAGGATTCTGGTGCTTCAAAACCCCTCTGGGTGGGTCCTACAAATTAACACACCCTCCAGGGCTCATCTACTCTCAGGTTAGATGAGGACAAAACCAGCAAGATAAATTTCTCTTAAATTCATCTCCCCCTCCCAGCAATTCCCTCACAACCCTGTAAATGTAATTTGCTTACCTGATTTAGCAACATACTCTGAACTAATCTCAGCATCAGGGATAAAAAAATGCTCTGAGTAACCAGGTCACTTATTTTTTCCAGTGGAATCTAATGTGCTGCAGCACTTGTGCCTGATCTGTGCCTGTGGCTTCTGTGCTCAGTCTGGTACATTTTACAGAACATTTGGTAATATACCATCCCCGAGGTCATGTCAAGTTCTGAATACAGCATCTGAATTGTGGAGTCTTTACAGAAAATGTAACTCAAATGGTGATCGCCTCCTGCTATTAAATTGGAAAGATTTGCCACAGAAACTAGGTCTTGCCTGAGTGCTTCTCACTGATTTCATAGTAAAAAGGGTTTTAGGCCATGATCAGGAGCTGGCCGAAGCACTAAATTGGACTTCCTTGCTTTTCCTTAAGCCCAGGGGATGATCTGCACAGAGCTTGGCAATGTAAAGCTGTGTCAAAATACGCAGGCAGAAATTCAGGCAGATGGAAAAGCTGCTGGTACCCCTCAGCACGCAAAGCCCAGGTAAACTCTATTATAATTTCAAAAGCCATGGAAGTAAGTTCAGACGATCCATGGCACTATTTTGAGTTAGTTTCTCTTATACACACATGCATTTTTGGTGCCTGCATGGGCACACACAGTGCATCAACCTGAAGGTTGGGCATTGCCACAAGTCACAGAGAAGCCACAGGCTGTGACCTTTGCCTATTTGACTCGAATTACAATGAAGAGAATTAAAATTCACCCTCTAAAATTAGCCTCTCAACTATACTGGGGGAAACTTACAAAGAAAATTCAGCATGAGATCTTTTCAGACCACAGTGGAGATCACAGAGGAGAACAAGAAGCAGAATCGAGTTTGTTAACAGCTCTAAAATGCTGAAGTTGGAAAGTGCCAGCAGATGGCACTTTGCTGAGACTCTGGTGAGGCCCTGCAGCAAGGGATTTCTCCCTGGGTTACCTGCACGCTCCCATCAAGCCTGGTTTAAGGCTAAAAATGATACAAAATGCTCAGAGGTGTCACGTCAGAGCTCTTCTGATTCAAATAGAGAACTCTCCTTTTCACATGCATCTGTTGGAGGACCCTGAGCAGTGCCAGGGAGGGAGCTGGCAGGAGAGATGCCTGCAGGATTTTCTGCAGGGGATGGGATGGAGATGAGCTCATCACCTCCCTCCTGCATCCATCACCTTTATGTTCACTTGGCCTCTCCTGTCTTCCCCAGAAGCAAAGCTTGAAGAGTGTTCACCCACAGCACAGGCTGGTACAGAAACAACCAGCTTTTATGGGAGCTGAGAATCACGGAATTACAGAATTGTGTAGAGTCACAGAACCATTCGGGTTGGAAAAGATCTCTAAAACCATTGAGTCCATCTGTTCCCCCAAAACAGTCAAACCCACCACTAAACTGTCCCCAAGTGCAGTATCTCCTTGGGTGTTAGATACCTCCAGGGATGGTGGCTCTACCACCTCCTTGGGCAGCCTGTGCCAGTGCCTGACCACTCCTTCTGTGAAGAAATTTTCCCTAATATCCAGTTTAAACTTCCCCTGGTGCAACTTGAGGCGTTTTCATCTGGTCCTGCTACTTGTCACCTGGGAGAAGAAACCAACATCCACCTGGTTACAACCTCCCTTCAGGGAGCTGTAGAGAGTGAGAAGGTCCCCCCTGAGCCTCCTTTTCTCCAGGCTGAGTCCCCCAGCTCCCTCAGCTGCTCCTCATCAGACTTGTGCCTGTTCCTGTGGCACTCCAGCACAGGGACTGCAGGTTTGACTGGGCTGTGTGAGATAATGATGATGGCAAAGTGCAGTTCGACCCCAAAACATCTGCTTGAGCTGTGACACAGGAAGGGACAGAGCCAGATCCAGCTGCAGCACTGCTGGGAGCAGAACTGGCAACATCCCTGCTTTGCTTGCCCCTTCCTGAGGGTCTTCAGCAGGGATACCAAAGTCCAACAGATCCACTGGGGCCACTGCCCCCTTTCTTGGGACTGAATAGTCCATAAATCCAGCAAGCTCCTGCCAACCAGGCACCCTGTGACCCCTTGCCATTGGCACGGAGTGGCAGCACTGCCAGCAGGATGGGAGCTGGGTGTGTCCCCTGTCTAGCTGTGCCTGCCCTACCTGCTAAGCTGAGCTGTGCCTGCAATGCTGTGCTGCACCAGGCCATCGCCCCAACCCCTTGACTCATCTTTTCCCAGCCGGGGCGATGCCAAGGATAACAGGCTGAGTGCGGGAGGTGACACCTGGCACTCCTCGCTCCCGTGGGACTCCTGGTTGCCCCAGCCTTTGGCAACAGGGAGAGCTGCCGGGCTGGAGCAGAGCACAGTCAGGGCTGGCTCAGCAGGTTTGGTGCCACCAACCCGGGTGGCCCCATGGGACAATTCCTCCAGAAGCGCCGTGCCCAGCAGCTTCCCTGGCACCAGCGGGTCTGGGCAGGTTTGGATCATCCAGAACTCAAGGGTGTCCTGGCTCATGGCTGTAACTGGAGGGAACAGCCAGGTTTTTGGGGCACCTTTTTCAGGTGAAAACCCAGCCAGCCAGGCCATCAGTGAACATGGGTTCACACAGCACGGCTGTGCCAATCCAGCACAGTGCCCACCCGGGTCCCCTTTCCTCCAGGATGACAAACATTATATCTGAAATTTATGTTCTTAAACCAAAGATGCTGCTAATCCAGCCATGTGGAAGGGTTTGAAGGCTAGGAAGCTGACAGGTTACTAGGATTTTTTTCCCTCAAGTATCTTGGTTGAATAAAACGCTGTGTCCTGACCTTGCTCACATCTCCCATTGCCACCCTGTCCCCATCCTGTGTCACACAATGGAGTGGCCCAGGAAACTGCAATCTGCCATAAACTAGAACTTCAGGTCCTCATCAGGTTGTGGGGTTTGGCCAGCTTGTTCACAGCTATTTCTGGATGAACCCAGCTCAGCTCCATGCTGGGCACACAGGGATTTATGATGGGAAGAGAGCTGAAGCCATTCCTGTTTTCCTTGGGTCCTGTCACCACCCAGCCCTGGGCTGCTTTCCCATGGCATCTCCAGCCCACACGAGTGCCAGGGGTGGTGATGGAAGCTCTGCTCCCTGCCAGCCCCAATCCAGAGTGGGAAGTGCATGGGTCACAGCACAGTGCAGATGTTTCCACTGGGACAAGGCAGTGGGGTCTGGGGTGTTGGGTGCTGCAAAAATCACTCAGGAGCATTGGAAAAAGAAAAGCCTGGATGGGAAGTTGTGTGGGAAAGGCAAAGTAGAGCAGGAATAGGCCAGGAGGGGTTTGGACTAATGCCAAGGAAGCATCACTAGACAGGCTTGCTGGAGGCACAGTGGCCAGCCCAGCCAGCACTTCTCCTGAAAAAAGGGACATGATCCAATCCCATGATGAAAAACTGGCTGCTGCCTCAATGCAGGATCCTGGAAAAGCCCCTGTGGGCTTTTTGGAGAAGTTCCCACCACGGTGGTAACAGACATTACATGGAGAAATTAACTGGGTCACCAACTGGGAGGCATTTCAGAACCCACATGTGGGTGGCTGTGAGGGTGCTGCAATCCTGGAGGATGGAAAAACCCCAACCTCCTGAAACCCAGCGCCCAGGGAGAGGGTGAAGGAGTTATCAGTCGACCCCAGAAATGCCTGCTAACACACCCAAAAAAGAGCAACCCTCAGAGAGCCCCTTTCTCAATACCTGCCTCAATTCCTAAATAGCCCATTTTTTTGCCCCTAAAAAATAACTCACGCCTCTGCCATGTACACTCACTGAAATCGTTTTGCTTTATTGCATATTGCCATCTTAGAAAATGTACAGTCTCATAACATTACACAGCATTTCCCACTAGCTAGAACTACTAACATCCTTGCACCTAACAGACTACCTTAGTCACTACGAAGCTAATAAAGTCCAAGACATAAACCTCCGTTTACAAATTATGGATTTTTTTGTTTTTGGCATTATTAAAAAAAAAAAAAAATCATCTGTAAAATACACACCCAAGAGAAAAGAATGGCTACTTACACCAGCACCAATCTAAAAGTAGTTTTCGACAATGGCACATGGAATTACCTGCACACAGCCTTTGTATTCATTTATAGAGATATAATATTTTTTTCTTTTTTCTATTTTTTTTTAAAGAAAACAAGGAAATGGCAAAGTCAGCCTGATAATCAGGCTGTTGTAAAACAATTTAAAAAAAACAAACCAACCCAAGAGGTTTGGAAGGGCAAGAGGAAATCTGTCAGGAAAGGTCCTGATGTGGCACTGGGGTTGCAGAGGCAGGAGCCGGGGTGGGTGTTGGCACCCAGGGACCCCGGGAGGACATCGTCCTTTCTGACCCCACCACCTGTCCAAATAAACGTGTGACCAACCATTCCTTAAACCATCAGAAGCCAAACTTTTTTTTTTAACCTTTTTTTTTCCTTCTTATTTTTATATATTTTCAATTCCCCCCACAGTCCATTCCCTCAATTGTATCAGCCCCATTTTTTTCAGCCATAAATAAAAAATATAAATAGAGGCACTTTAGTTAAGGAATAGTATTATCATTACCTTTTGTCTTTATTTCCCCCTCCTTCTTAAAGCAAAGTGCTTAACTCCACCTTTGAACATAATCTGCAGGTTTTGCAGCTGCTTGGATACGAGGTGCTGGACTTTATTTTTGCGCTTACCTGCTTTATTTATTACTGCTTTAAATGCTACTCAGAAAGTCTTTTTTTTTTTTCTTTTTTTTCTTCTTTTTTTTTTTTTTTAATCTACAGTGCGTTAAACGTTGCAATGAAGAAAAGAACAAAATGGTAAAACCACAGCTCTTGACAACTCTGCTTCGAGAGAGATTTCACAGCTTTCACTCAGCACACAGACCCCGCGGCCTTCAGGTGCTTAGAACCATTTTTTTTAATACAAATTAGTTTAAACAGCACTTTTTCTATACAGTACATATAGTTAACTGACATCCCATACCCCACCAGTAATACCGATTATCTGACCAAAAAAAAAAAAAAAAAAAAGAACAACCAACCTTATTTCAAATAGTGTTAATATCTAGTGCAACAGGGACAAACTCATCTCTCCACAGGAAAAAGAACAAACAAACAAAAAAAAAGATCACAAAAGTATTGGTGGTATAAAAAGGTTTTGTTTTGCTTTCTTAAAAAACATACCACAAATAAATAAAAGTAAAAAGTAACAGTCCTCTATATACTCAGCATAATTTAAGAATAGAAATGTTAATATGTTAATGGTGGTTATTTTTTATTCTCCAATTCTTAATTTTCTAAACCCTTAAATTATTACTCCCTGAGAGCTCTGAATTACTTTTATTATTGTTTTTTTCTTTTTTTTGTCTTTTTTTTTTTGGACTGACATTTGACAGGTAGTTCTGCTTACAAATTTGCAATGACAATGAACAGCAAACCAGTCAAAAAAGGACCTGGCGAAGAGACAAGTGTTTCTTGGCATCGCTGCTTCTGTGTGTCCAAGAAAGAAAAAGGAAAAGAAGGTGGGTGAAAGCTGGTGGGTTTTACCCCAACCCCTTTGTATTTCAGAGACCTTTGGTCCTGACCCACCTTGACAGAGGATACAGTTTGTCCCATTGAACAGAAAGCAAGAACAAAAGTTACAATGCAAAAGTTTATGCTCTTCGTCTCCTCCGAGAACCGAACCTTTCCCACCGGATTGGGCCAGAAATCGTTGCAGAAGTATAAATACATCAGTGTGGCATTACAGCGAGAAGCACTTTGGGGTAAAGTTTGTCCTTTAGCAAGGTGGCAGCAGGAGGAAAAAGAGCGTTTCCCAAGGATGACGGGAAGAGCATCGCCGGGAGCGCCGAGCTCGGGAACCGGCGCGAACGCACAGATCTGCGAGTTTCTCAGAATAATCACATCAATGAGAGAAAACAAACGAACAAACAATGGAATAAAGTTCAGTCAACTTTGCTTTTTTTTTCTTTTCTTCTTTAAACCGCTCGGCTTGTGTGCAAGGCGTCCCCTGCAAATGGCCCGGGGGTTCCGAGCAGGAGAGCAGCAGGAGGCAGCTTCCCGTTGGCTTCGGGGCCGTGGGGCTGGGTCCTCTCTTGCTCCACGGACGCGGCATTGTGCTTGTGCATGGGGAGAACTACTTTTTGGACTGGGGAGGAGGCAGTGCTGGCACTCACTACCGTGAGCTGCCCACACACGTCCCTCCACACCCCCCGACCCGACTATATACACAGTATATACACACACACACTCGCCCGCGGGGACAAAGAGCGTGCCACTGTTCCGCTTCGAATCGCAAGGCAGTGTCTCGGAAAAAAAAAAAAAAAACAAACCATAGCCACTTCAGAAAGACTGACCCGTGTGTCTTTTGCTGGGTTTTGTGGTCAGTTTGTTTCTCAGAAGTTGAGCTTGGTGATGGGCCTCTCGCGGCCGCTCTCCGCCAGCTGGTTGGTGATGCGCTTGCGGTTGCGCTTCAGCTTGGTGAGGTCCTTGTCGAAGACTTCTCCCGAGCGCAGGGCAGACACCAGGTCATCGAACTCGCCGCTCTCCTCCCCGGTCTCCTTCGCCTTCCTCGCCTTGCGCTCTCGCTCCCGCTGCTCCTTCAGCTGCAGGTCACGGCGGCGAGGGGAAAGAAGACATCTCAGTGTCACACAGGTGGTTGTGGGGGTGCCCAACTCGTGCATGGTGATCCCAAACTCATGGAACAAGAGTGGTTTTCCACCCCAGTGGGATACAAGAGAGCTGGGCAGGGGTTATTGATAGACCACTTCTCTGGAAGTGTCCAAGGCCAGGCTGGATGGGGCTTGGTCCAGTGGAAGGTGCCCCTGCCCACGGTGTGGGTGTTGGAACTAGAACTAGGTTCCTTCCAAACTAAATCATTCCATGATTCTGAGATTCTATGATACAACCCATGGGCTGATGATGCCAGCCCCATGGCTGCTGCTTGTGGGTCACAGCAGCCCCCAGAGAGCACCAGCTCTGCTGCACATTGCAGCCGCAAGAGCTCACCAACGTGAGGTCATCAGTTAATCAAGTAACCAAAAGTCAAAAGCCAGTGGGTCTAAGACCACAGAAGCTCCTTTCCCAGCCTTCAGTGCTCCCCATGCCACTGTGACCACCATGGGGACATCATGACACAGTTGCCACTCCCAGGTACCCTGGGGGTGCTGCCAGACTCGCTGGTGTGTGCTCACCTGTGCCTCCATGCGCGCCCGGCGCTCCTCCTCCTCCTTCCTCCTCCTCATGTTCTCATTCTCCTGCTTGGCCTCAGTCACGGCTTGAAGGAACTGGTCAAAGATGCCAAAGAATTCGTCAGGCTGCATTTTGTCTGTATCTTCTCCAAAGTGCTTCACAGCCTTGGAAAACTGGAATAGAAGAGACAGGGCTGCGTCAGTCTTGGATAAACCCACTGCACTGACAAAACCTTCAACATCACGTAAGAATGAAACACTTCCTGCAGCCATGGCAGACAGCAGGGCTTTGCCTCATGAAGCCTTGATTTAAACCTGAAATAAATCACTTGATGTGTTACCTGCTGCCCTGCAAGAGCCAACCTAGATCACTCTCAAGCCCCCTCTCCCCATCTCGCCTCTGGCTCTGCTGAGCCTCCCCTGCCCCAGCTCCACTTTATTAACTAAGCAGCAGTAAAAACAAGGAAGCAAAATATTGTGGGACCGAAGACATAAAACTAATAGTAAACACGGCAGGGGAAGGGAAACTTGCACTTTTAAGTTTTTCTTTGAAGTATTTTTGGGGTATTATTTATCATTGCCACATGCTCTGCTATTGAAACCAAATGTGTTGGTGAAACTTCTAAGAGAGATTTCTGCCCAGGCTCAGGCACAGCCCTGGGCAGGGAAATAGGGAGTTTTCCGGCCTCTTGTGCTGTTTGCACACCATTAATGTGAGGGAGTCGAATGAGGCCATAGGAGAGGTCAGGACAGGACATCCACAATCTGCCAAAGCATCCCAGTCCCCAAGCAGCCCCCGAGTTGTCCTTGGGACTGACACTCTTTGTTCTCACTTCCAGCTTGAAGGAGACTCTTTGTGCCCAGCAAGTTTGTTAAAATTGTGAAGGCACATTCTGGAGATAAGCAAGCTTAAAAGGAAAGAAAAACAAAATCAAAGCACCAACAGATTTATTAGATGCTTTGATTTTGCAGGGTAGACCAAGAGGAACATTTTTAAAGCCTGTCTGTATGATTTAGTTTTATTTGCAGGGGTGCCCCAGACTTTTCAAAAGACTTTTAGTGCATTTTTATTTCTTTGTTTACTTAAGAGACTTTACACTTCAAGATGCAGGGAGGAATCTGAGAGGTGCCACTATATAAGTCAACATAATTGAGGTTAATCTTGCTGATTTTAATCAAGACATTAAATTTCCTGCCATGTTACAAGAGATTCTGATGAGGGAGGAAAATGTTGTCCTCATGTGATATAAAGCTTATAAAACAGGGATGTTTCTGCTTTCCTAAGAGAAAACAGGAACACAATTGGAATCTGAACATGTGTTTAAAAAGCAAAGAGCTGAAGTGCTCCACACAGCCCATCCCACCCAACAGCCATGGGAACAGCTGCAAATTGCTTCAGAGTGGACTTCCACAGATGCTGGGGACCATGACCAGACTTCCTCCAGATCCAGCCAAGTCAGCAGATGATACAGTTTGCAGAGCATTTGTCACCATTCCCACAGTCCTAGCTCACTGCAGGGAGTATCTGCCAGGTTACAATCAACATACAAAAGGGTGGGTGAGCCATGGCCTCAGGAAGGTCCACCTCAATGCCCAAGCAGGGGTCAGAAGGACAGTGCCAACTGGACAATGGGTACAGCCAGGGAGAAGGAGGTGAGGCTGAAAAGCTGCCCAGATCTCAAGGACATTGGTGGCCTTACCAGCTCTTTTGCTTCCTGCAAGAGATCTTCAACATCCGAGAAGCTGAAGCTGGCCAACGTGATGAACTGGCTGACGACAGACACAAACTTGTCACCTGCCTTCTGAACCTGAGACTTCTGGAAGTCCAGCTCCTACAGGATAGAAGAAGGTAAATCTGGTCAGGCCCTGGCTGCTGAGGGACACAGAGGAGGGACCCACTGACCTCTGGTAGTGGCATTGGCAGCGTGCCTGCAGCAGTGCCCAGGGTGCTGCCAGCACCACCACTGCTACTTTCCCTGCCATGCATGGCACCCCAGATTATCCCATTTTACAATGCTCAAAGTAAGCTTTTAAGCCAAATCCTGCAGGAAAGCTTATGGAAGCAGGGTAATTTAGCAAGACAGCGAGTCCTTTGGGATACCTCCACCATTTCATCACCACTCCAGCTGGGCTGCAGAAGTGCTCGCCAGTGCTCTGCAGTTTTAGAGCCAAGGGGAGACCCCTCTGCACATCACAGGTCTTCCATGGGCATCATCACTATGCTTACTCAGCCTCCCTTGATGTATTAGACATAAACCATGCATGTGCCTAAACAAACATGGTAACCTCAGTGCCAAAACAGCCCTGAGAGGACAGACACACGTGCAGGGCAGGAAGGAAAGGCAAACAGATCTCCAGGATGTGAGATAAAAGCAGCTTCACTGGGAGCTCCCTTGCCTGCCTCCCTCCCCAAGGAGGGATGCCCTGCTGCTCGGAGCCAGGCTGGACTATACTTGATTTACATAATACTTACAGTCTCCACCGCTTTCAGGCCACTTCTCAGAGTGTTTATTTCTTTCTCCAGCTCAGTCATGCTGTTAGAAATAGCAGGATGTGAATTTTCAGCTTTCAGCAGCAAATTCTACAGTTCCCCGACCAACCTGACTGTGTTTTCCCACTGAAAAGACCCCAACGCTGCCCACATTGCCTCCTTTTTGCAGATCAGCATGTCTAAAGCAGCAAATCAGGCTGACAGCCTCGACACTGGGACCATCTCAAGGTGGCTGCAGCTGCTTCTTTTAAAGCAAAGCTTTTTTCTGTATTTTTAATGAAGTGGACTGCACAGGTTTAGCAAGCTCAGCAGCCTCCAGCCCTCTCCAGGTGAAAGGAGGGCTCAGGAGAGGGCCTTGCTGGGCACAGATTTCTCTCCAGGCCCAGCTGTAGATGGGATCATTGTCTCAGTGCACAGAGGACAGTTTTTCAGGGTACCACGGTTGGGTGAACACCAGGCAAAGCATCCTTCTGAGCAGCGAGGCTTTCACAAAGGGAGACAGCCCAAATATAGAGAAATAAAAATAAATCACCACGTCTGGCGCTGGCTTTGTTTACACAAGGCTCAAGCCCCTGATGAGCTTCAAATTCAAGTGCTTATGGGTTTCTACCACTACGTCTGAGGGGAAGCTTTCTCACAAAGCCTCAGTGACCACAGGCTTGATGCCTTTCCAGGGGTGTCTGTGCGAGGGCTGGGGTCCCTGGAAATGCTGACGCCGGGTCACAGGGCTAGCATTCCTGGCAGGTTTACTCTGGGAAAATGCAGTTTTGGGAGCCCTGTGCTCCAGCAGTTCATTACTAGTGGTGGGATTGACAGAGGCGGCAATTTCTGCTTCGCAGCTGCAGGGCTGGGGGGAATTCAGGGTTTTCCAGAGCTTCAGAAACTTTTCGGTTTCGCTCTAGATTGGACCAAACCCAAATACTACATATGGTGTCCAGTTTAGAGTGAAATGATAAAGTTTAGGGGGGTAAAGAAACTCTCTGTGCAGGCATTTTCTTTCCCATACGTGTGTCTGTGCAACAGCTGCAGATACTGGAGCATGGGAAAGCTGAGTCTCCTGTGGCAGGGAGCATGTCCTGCCCAGCCCTGCCCTCAGCTGATGCCTGCAAACAGCACTACACACCCACAAAACCATGCAATATCCTGAGCTGGAAGGGACTGACAAGGATCTCTGAGTCCTGGCCCGGCACAGGACAGCTCCAAGAATCCCACCCTGTGCCTGAGAGTGTTGTCCAAACACTCCTGGAGCTCTGTCAGGCTTGGGGCTGTGACCACTGTCCTGGGGAGCTGTTCAGTGCCTGACCACTCTCCAGGGAAAGAATTCTCTTCCTCACACACCAAGATTTATCCCATCGCTATGTTCAATCCCAATGGCTGATGATTATTTTACATTTTATATATGAGGATGCTTGTTTTGTCCAGTGCACATCTTCCTTGGGAACCCACCACTGCTACAAGGGACCTTTGAAATTTGGAAGAGCCTTGAGCCACTGTAAACTCTGTGCATATTTCACAGAATCATGGAATGATTTGGGTTGGAAGGCATCTCAAAGCCCATCTAGTTCCAACCCCCCTGCCATGGGCAGGGACACCTTCCACTATCCCAGGTTGCTCCAAGCCCCATCCAACCTGGCCTCAAACACTTCCAGGGAGAAGGCATCCACAACTTCTCTGGGTAACCTGTTCTAACTACACCAGTCTCTAAAGAGGTGCAGTTTCAGCCCCTTTTCATGTCCACAGCTAACACAAATGTGCACTGTTGCAGCAGTGTGAGATCTTTGCTGCTCACATCCCTGAAGCATCAAAGCCCATAAGCTCCTGCCAGAATTTAAAACCAAAAGAGAGCCTCATTGATTTCAGAGGTACTTCAGCACGTACTTGAGGGCTTTGCGGGGCAAGAGTATTTTCCTTCTTCTTTAAAGGTTTAGGGTTTTTTTTAGGGGTTTGTGAACTGGGGCAGCCTGTTCCCAGCAGCTCACCAGGCAGGGTTAAAAAGCTGGCTGCAAACCCCAGAAGCTCCATGTTGGTGGTAAAACGAGGAGCAGGCAGGACCTGGATGCAGGTGAGCCCCTCACACAGCTGCCTGGTCCTGCCTGTGCAGGCAGAGCCTCCCTGGCACATGAAGATAAACAGCTGCCCTTTATCTGCAGCCACACCGCAACCACTTCCTCCCGGATTACTTAATGTGCCATTAGAAATTAATTAAATGCTTTTGCGGTGAGATAACAACAGGAAGCGGCTGCTCCAAGCAGCTCTGCTCCCTCAAGCTCTGAAGTTTGGAGCCTTTGCTGCAAGGGCTGTGATTTAAAGCCACCAGGTGATGTTTGCTTCTGAGTCCTGGGCTGCTCTGGGCCAGCCTGGCCACGGCAAGGGATGCAGCCCAGCAGCCAGGATCTGGCCAGGAGGGTGAGCTGGGGTGGGTAACATGGAAAAGCTGTCTGAGATGAAGGGAGAGGAGCTCCCAGTGCTCCTCAAGTGCCACCTCAATCCCTGCTTACTTGACTTTGGCTGCCTGCGGGATGTCTCGCAGCTCCTCATGCAGGCGGAGGACTTTGGGATATTTCTTTTCCACAACAGTGATGAGATAGTGCAGCAGGGTGATGTTCCTAGGAGAGGGAAGCAGCGAGGTCAGTGTGGCAGCACCTGGGGAGCTCATAGTTCAGTCAAAAAGCCTGGTTAAATCCCAGCCCTGGTAGTGAACTATTGGAGGATTCACCCCAAAATGTCTGGGGTCACAGGATGGGTCTGTCCCATGCAGAGTCACAGTGCAGAGAAGCCTGGTCCCTGCAAGCAAGGGTCCTTCACAGGAGGAACCCAGGGGAGATGACTTGAGCATCACTGCTCTTGTCCTCCGTGGTCTTTACTGATGGATGAGGCAGGTTTGAGACCTGACCCAGCTCTTCTTGCTCTGTGAACAGAGCTCAGCAGGGCAGAGCACACCAGGCAATGGCTGCATCAGCATGGGAGAGTGGCAGAGGGGGTTCCCATGGAGAGAAGCCCCTGGAAACCTTTTCTCTGGCTCTTGGCTTCTTCAAAGGTGTTAAAAAGCATTTGGAAGATGATCTTCCTAATCAGCCTTGGCTGCAGTTAAGCCAGCCCAGGAAGGAAGGCCCCCATCAATCCCTGTGCTGATCTGCAGCGTGGCTTCCTTTGGAAGCTGTCCTGCTCAAAGGATGCACATTCACATCCTGGATGTGCCCAACTGGGCAGCAGGAGGAGGGGACTGTTCCCACCCACCCATGTCCCAGAGGTAATGCTAGTGACCCCTCCATTCCCCCAACATCCCTGGGGACTGTGGATGTCACTAAGAACAAGGGCAGGGCTGCTCACTTGTCAATGCTGGACTTGGTGTCGGCGATCTTGTTGAGGCTGGAGATCTTAAACCCGAAGGCATTGCCCCTCTGGCCCTTGTTCATGTAGTTCCCAAAGGCCAGGACCACCTCCAGGAGCTGCTGGAGGCTGCTGCTCTGCAGGACAGCCTTGGAGCCAGCACGGATGGCTGAAAGCAGAGAGGGTGGGATGTTACTCCCTGCCACAACAGCACAGCAGTCCCCTTTCCTTCCAGCAACCCCTTCAGTACCCCCAAAGAGTGACCACCAACTCCTTCCCTTCCCTTGTGTCACTGCAACCTCCATGTGGGAGTGATCCCTGTGCTGGCACAGAGTCCCTTAGCAGGTCTGGCCACTTGCCTTCCACCTTGGGTTTGACCTCTGCAACTCTCTCTGCAAACTTCTTCTTGAAGTAGAGGGACTGCAGCCTCTGCTGATAATGGTTTATCCTGGAAAACAAAAACGAGGTGCAGGTTGAGCTTTGCTTGCTCCAGGCAGAGCTCTGTTGCTCCATTGCTCACAGCTGTGCTTACAAAGCATGTTTGAACCATGGTGATTAAAAAATAATGACCCCTTTTCTCCCTGAAACTGGGCTGGGATGGGAAAAAATGACAACTGAAGCTACAGCTGTCCTGGGGTGGATCCCAGTGGGTCCTTAAGCACATGCTAAAGCCTATCCTTAACTCAGCAGGTTCAACAAGTGGATTTTTACACCCTATTGATATGAACAAACAGTTCTTTCACAACCACTCCTAAGCAAAGGTGCTGATAAGGTCTGGGCTCCCCATGGCTTTGTGATGAGCTGCAGCTGGAGAGAGGCTCACCAACGAGCAGAACTAATGAAACCAGACCTTCTGATCATCAAAATGATGGCCTGGGCTGGAAAGCCCCTTTCCTGGGCAAGTCTGGGATGGCTCTGCTCATGTCAGTTGTGTTTAGGCAAAACAAGATCTCACTTGTATGCACATGGCAGTCTGATTTGAGTCACTTGGACCAAGGACCCACGGGAGACATTCTCACATACAGGGCCATGAGCTACGCAGTTGTACTAATCAGAGGTGACAAAGACATCACACTCAGTTACAGACCACAAGGCAAATTAAAAAGCCGTGCTGGAAATCAAGGAAAACATTTGCATCAGCACATTGTGCTTTCCGAAGGATGAAGGCAAGGGAGCAACACATGGGCAAGAGTCTGTGAAGAAGAAAGGTGACCTGTGATAGAAAAGCTAATTCTGAGCATCACTGAGCCCCGAGGGCTCTGGTCTGAACTTCACAGCTCCATCCTGCCTGCCTTTGACACTCAGTAAGCACACGGCACATCGCTCCGGTGCTCAGCGGTGCGTTGCTCGGGAAGGACGGGAGCATTTCTATTTTTGATCTCCCAGTGCAATCTCGAATTGTAAAACTCGCTGACCTTGCCAACAAGTGACTTGCTTGAAGTTCAGCTAAGAAATTCAAAGAGCTCAGTGCTCAGTTCAATTGAAATAAGGAGCTTCAAGATTTTAACCCGGCACCTCTAGAGGATGTGCATGCAATAGATAAGGTTATTCATCCCTGAAGACTTCTAAGTCTTAAATGATTGCTACCAGGAGCAGGAAGAAATGACATTTCCTTTCAGTCTCATACAGTCTCAGAAGCCCTAGGGATGAGTCAATCCTGAGGTGAGGAGTGGGACTCATCTGCACAGCAGGGCAAAATGTACATACATCAGGCTTGAATATTCATGAGGATGAAGGGGAAAGGAGCATTGTGTTGTAAATCAAACAGCACTTCCCACCTGGGCCACAATGAATCATAGAATGGTTTGGGTTGGAAGGGACTGAAAGATCATTTAGTTGCAACCCCTGTGCCCTGTAGGGACACCTTCCACTAGACCAGGTTAGATCATAGAAATTCAGAATCATCAAGGTCAGAAGAGATCTTCAAGATTATCTAGTCCAACTATCAACCCAGAACCACCACAATCACCCCTAAACCATTTACCCCGAATGAGAGGGAAAATGTGTCAGAATACGATGTGAGAAGGGAACACCTCCCTCCAGAGAATCCATCTCCCCATCCCTCTCCCCTGCTCTGTCCAGCTGCTGCTTGTATGGGAGCACAACCCTGACTTTAGGAATACAGCATCACAAATGATCCTTATGATTTGGAACACCTTGCTTGCCCTCCCGTCCACTTGGCCCACTCATTTCTTCATGTGAAAAACAGTAAGAAAGGCGTATTTCCCAAGCAGGCTCCATGAAACAGCCACCTCCCAGCCAGCCCATAAAGCCACTGGCCAGAACACGTGTCCCCTGAGCCACCAACCTGCTCATTTCAAAGAGGAACCGGTCAGCCTTGGCCATGCGGTCCAGCTCGTGCTTGTGCTCTTCCAGCAGGTCAATGTCACCCTTTTCAGGAACAAACTTCAGGAGCTAAACAAGAGAAAGCACAGCAGTGGACATGAGGACCGTGCACAGTTTTTCAGGAGTTAAAAAGTGATTTATTTCCCCGAATCTACCATCTTTTCAGCATGTAGAGTGACCCCAAGGCACCTGTGAAGTAAGTGTTACTGCTGTCCCTGTGACCTTCCCCACATTACTCCATCACATCAGTGCCTCTTGCCTCTGCCCTGCCATCACTCTGCTTTTACAACTGATGTACTACGTCTGCTCCAAGGAGGTTTCAACATCAGCTCTGCCAGAGGAGATGTCAGTCAGGGACTCCCATTTGCTGCAACTCTACTTATTAGCAGATGGAAATTCTGTGCAATGAAACCTCCCACGTCTCTGCTCAAAGTGCAATTACCAGCTCAGCTTTAAGGACAGGTGAATAATATGCTTCCAAAGGGACTCAGAGGGGGTGGAAAATGGGATTCCCCTTTTGAGGATTGTGCAAATGCTGTCTAAGCTTTCAAAAATAAACCACCACTGAGCACAAACTTCAAGCTGCAGCCACAAAAAGGGGAAATGGCCCCACCTCGGGGTCCCAGGGCAGACCCAGGTATAGGAATGGTACACTGTGGCCATGCTGCTCCCAGCACTGATGCCACAACCGAGCTGCTTTTCTGCTGCTCCAGCTCATCTGGGTGTTTTTTCAACATGTGGTTGGTAAATAATTTGGGACCTGACACACTCAAAGCCACACTTTGGTCCCGAGTGCTTTGTACAGCATCATCTCACCATGAGGCAACCACAAAAGAGCACAAGGCATGTTGCCCACCTGTTCCAGCATGTCTTTTGGGAGGTCCTCCTGCTCATCCATTGTCAAAATTGCTCGTTTGATCTCCTCATTCGAGAGTTTCAGCCTGGGAGGTGGAGGGAAAGGAGAGTTATTCCCATCCCAGCAATTGGGGAAGGCTCAGGAGCATTTCCTTACACACCTGTGCAAGATGAACAGCTGAACTCCCGGCCAGCAGCAGCATCACAAACAGCTCTATCCAGCATGTTATGAAGAAGGATGTCTGAGAAATGTGGTAGCACTGTGCTGTGCCAAGGCTCAGCACAGAGCAGAGCACCCCTGGCCCTGCTGCAAACAGGGGGTCAAACCCCACTGGGCAATTCCCTCTCCCCACACCGCAGCTGCCATTCCCTGTTTCCCTGTTTTATAGCACTTCATACCAGTATTTCAAGTAGAACACTAAATATCCAACTTTCTAAGTAACTCTTGCCCATAGCAATGCTGCTCCTGCAGTTCCAGCATCCCCAAAGGCCACAGGGCCAGCAAGGTCACATTCCCTCCAAGCAGCACAGCCCAGCCCAGGCTCAGGAGTGCAGCTCAGCACTGCCCCTGAACTGCCACAACCCTTAAGGAAAATCTGGCCAATTTCCACTGCTGTTCTTGGATTTAAACATTGCCTCTCCCACCTCTCCTGACTACCTCTGGCTGGAGTGTTCCTCTAGGAAAGAATGACAAAGAAATCCAAAATTTGGACAAGCAGATGCTCAGCATCCCAGGAAGATCATCAGTTTAGTTTTTTTTGGAGGGGTGGGGATTCAATGCACTTCGAAGTGTAAGAAACTGGAAACCAGCCTCTCCTCCACCTTTTTCTTCCTATACTTCACCTAACAGGAATTGAAGACACAGCCTCAAATTGGAGATTTCCAAAACCACAGACCACTGTGTCACAACGAGCACCAGGCTGGGCTTCCCTGGCAGAGATCTTTCTGCCAGCAGCCCACACTGAGCTGAGGCAACAGAGAGATTGAAAGACGCCCTTGGCTCCTCCTGGGCTAGAGCAGCCATTAATTACAGTTTAATTCGTCTGCAGCACTCCCTGTAACCGCTCCCTGCAAGGACTTTGATTGCAAAACCACACGTATTTTTCTTCTTCTTTGCATTGTGGTCGATAAAATAATCTAAATTTTAAAAGGGGAAAGCCCAGAAACTCCTGCAACTCTGTTAACCAACATCCTCTCCCTCACCCAGCGTGCCATTGTGGTTAAAGCCATTGCAACAGATCCAGTTTAAAAAATGTAATTCCCTGTACTTGCATGCAGCAAAAAACCACAGAGGTGGAAAAATCCATTTGAGGAACTCCATGGCCCCAGTATCGGTGATCAGTGCTGAATGATGCTGAAAGACTGGATGTGGCTCAAAGGAATGAGAGGAAACCAGAAACACACCCTACAGCAGGATGTGAGACCTTGGAAGACAACCTGATCCGCAGATCAAAAAGAAGACCAGGAGCTGACTTGAGCACTCTGAGTAATTACACAGGGAGGGTGTTTTTCACCCTCATGTCTCTTCAGGGAGCAGACTGAGACCAGAGCTGGCTTTTGGAAGCTGAAGCTAACACAGGAAGGGTGCTGGTCTCTAAGGCCAGGGTAGCAAGTACTTGGTTTAGCTTGAAAGCTTTTGCTCAAGACTGGAAGTGAAGGATTAGCTTTATCGAGGCAGGTAGATCTTACAGGCCTGGTGAGTAAATCTTCTTCCTTATGAGCCAATGTTTCTCATCCTGCACTCAGTCCTCTCTCACCTCCTCCTCAAGGGAGCACCCTAGAGAGAGCCTGTTAATTAAGGAGTGAAGTAAAATCTACCTCAGCCAGGGGAGGAAGCTCAAAGATTGTGCTTGAGCAGCAGCCAGGACAATTGCTGGGGTCATCATACAAGCAGCAAACCCAGAATCCTTGAAAAATGTCCCCTCTGCTGCTTGCAGTAACCAGGAGCCACGTCCTGGGGTCATCCTACCTGTCCCTTACAGTGGCAGCACCAGGATGGGACACAATCCAAGGTGGGATGTGAAACTGCAGGAGCTCCTTTTACACCCAAGCAGCAACAGGAATGCTCAGACCACCAACACCAGTCTCCACCCTGATGAAAAGCAGACACTGGCTAGAGTTGGGCATTTGGGGATCCCTGGGAGGCAAAAATGCTCCTAGGAGAAGGGGGTGGGCAGGCAGCTACCCTTCATCCATAGCCAACACCTAATGCACATAAAAGTACCATGATCAATCTCCAGCAGGGTGGTGAAAGTTGAGAGTGACTTTTTAAAGCCCTTGCTCACTGAAAGCTAAGTCAACAACAAAAATGCATTTAAAGAGGCTGAAAAAAACCCCAACTTTTCTCAGGAATCATCACAACCCAGTGCCAAGAACAAGATCCTGCCCCTGCATCAGCAGAGAGCAAGCGCGGGGCGCCAGAAGAAAACAGCTTCTCAGACAATTTGATGGGAAAGGGGCCAGTGAAAGCTAGAAGCTTATCTATAACCACAATAATTATCATTGTTGGCAGCAGCTGTCGAAGGCGAGCCGTCTGAGAGGAACGGGGTCACAGGACTTGCTGTCACAGGGATTTAAAGGCAGCAGCCCGGCGATGCGAGGTGACAGCTCGCCAGCCCCACGAGCCCTGCGCGGCTTTTGTCGAATCCCGCGGAGGACGTAATAAGTGTGAAGGGGAAAAACAAATTCCGCCGGGGAAGGGACGCGCCCTCCTGAAAAGCCACATTCATTTGAGGGAAGAAAATGCCTCACGTCGCCTCGCCGGGAGAGAGGAATCAAACGAGCTATTCACTGCCAGCACAGGCGGAAAACGATGGAGAGAAGGGTGGATTTGCGTCTGGCAGAACGCAGGGCTAAAAATACACACCCATACATGGGGAGCAAAAGCAGGGATGTGGTGGGTTCGTTGAGGGAGACGTGATAAGGCACTGACATCAGCAAAGCGCTCTCCAAAAATCAGGAGAAAAAAGCAAGCGTTAAATATATTCTTGTGCTGCATTACAAGCTGGAGGAAAATCCAGTGATCTCACTGCGCAGTAATTTCTCCCAAAGCAAGGGAAACAGGCAAAAAAATAAATCTACAGAGAGAGATAAAGTATCTCACTGGCTGTAATCTTTCCACGCTGCGAGCCAGACAATGCCTGGTGAGCTCACAAATGTCTGGGCTAAATCAGGGGCCAAGCCTGCAGGTCCTCTCACATGTGAAAGTCTGCTCAGCCCTGTGGTGGCTGTGTGAGTGAGGTGGAGAGCAGCAACCCAGCTGCCAGACCAATCCCTTTGGAACACTGGGACCAGGGAGAGCTGCTCTGCCCAGCTTTGGGATGGGCAGAGGCAAAAGGGTTTGCCCAAGGATACACGATGTCTGCTGGAGATGCAGGAGCTGGACCTGAGACCACTAAAAGGATGCTTGGGATTTATCCCTACACTACTGTTTCTTTGAAACACTTGGCATCAAGAGTACATTACCAAAAGGGATTTTAGGGAGAGCTCAGCTGTGGTCCTGGGAGTGCCATGGGATGAACCCCAAAGCACTTCCAAAGCAGCATCTGGAGCAAGTCACTGCAACCTCAAAGCCACTCATCCCTGCATGACGATGGGCCTGGGAAAAGCCATATCAGAGGCCTGGGGACCACCTTGCAGGGCAAATCTGATCCTGCTTCTCCTCAAGGAATTGACCCACAGGGAAAGGCAGGCAGGCAGGCAGCAGCCTCCATCCTGCCCTTTTTGTGGGATTAATTACTGGCAATTCATTTCCAGCCATTGCTTTCTTGGAAGAGAAAGTTTTGCTGGGGAGAGGAAATTGAGACCTTTACTGAGTAAGACGTGCAAGATGCCTTTGAAGTTGATTGCTTGGGTCTCTCCCCTTCCCACTGAAGGAGCTATTTGTGTGCTGAACTTCCAAATATACACTTAAACCTCTGGCTGAATCACACCTAAACCCACTCAACGCTCAGCCTACATATGCTGGGAGCAGCCCAGCCAGTGCCCCAAATCCCATCGTTTTACTTGCTAATAGCTGCCTGCCACAGACATACTCATTTGCCTGCTGCTTTAAGCTCTGCTTTCATCATCATCCTTTTTTACTTGGATTGCTAGGAAGCACAAAAATCCCCAGAAGCAGCCCGGAGCAGAGCCAGCCATAAACAGGGCAGTTTTACCCCCAAATGTGGTGCACAGCTCACCACACTCATCGCTCTTGCTGCCCACAGGCTGCCAACCACCTCTAGGAGAAGCACCAGGGGCTGAGTTACCCACCCAGAGGGGTTTTTTTGCAGACATCAGCCTCTCCGAGCTTCCCAGGGAAGTTAAATCAGCTGGGCTGTCCAGACAAGGCACCATCTCCACTGGGAAGAACCAGAAGGAACCCACGCTGTGGGAAAACACCGAATTTGGGTGCTGCGGCTGCAACCCACCAACGATGCTGCTCCATCCTGGCCAGCCCTGGGTGGCACAGAAACTTCTGTGCCTCCAGACAGCAGAGTGAATATTTCTAAATTTTACTGCTGTTGGAGGGTTTTTTCCCCTGGGTGAGTCAGAAACAAGTAGCATTTTCTGCTGCTATTTGGATGTTTTTTTCCAACTAGCTACACTTTCAGGCCACCACAACCTGGTTTCCCTTTTCTCAGGATTCAGTCTTATTGGTGCCGTTCATCTTGCAAAAAAATAAGCCCTTTTTTATGCTTTAGGCAGCAATTTGGAGAACAGATTAAATTGCTGGTAGCAGTGCTGAGCCTGCCTGGTGAGGGGTGTGAGGGAAGCTGTCAGATCATTTCCCCTTCCCGAAATTCAGATGTGGGCAGCAAGGTCCTGGCTGAATTACTGCTGCTCCCTGCACCCTGTTGACACTCAGCACTTCCCCAACCCAGAGAGAGCCTCTTTAACCACCAGCAAAGAGCAAACAAAACCCAGGCTAAGAAAGATAAGAGGTGAAATCAACCCACTTGCACCTCCTGTGAAGGCACCCTGGCATCCCAACCCCTCGGGGGCTTTCCAGGGACACCAAATTGCCATGCACCCAGTTAATGGCATTGCCCCCCTTGAATCACCCCAGCATGAGGGTGTAAGGCTACAGCTGGGTTCAGGTGTCACTGGCTCTCCTGCTGCACTGGCTCCTGTCACCACTGCCCTGCTCCAGAGATGGGGAGCACACTCAGGGCAGCCCAGGGCAGGTACTGAGCATCCCCCCACTCCCCAGAGGGCAACAAGGCATCAACCATACCTGGAGAGGAGGATATTGCAATTCTGGGCTCTCCGGCCGTCTATCACTGAAAGCTCCTTGACTTTGTGCCTGGAACTCAAAGTGTCATCGATGGCATCTTCCTTCTGCAAGAAAATAGAGAGGAAAAGCCTGGAGAAGAGCCATGGAGCAGCAAGGACACTTAGTACTCTCAGCACACAGCAGTGATACACAGTGGGCCCTCATTAATCATGGGTTATGGGTAAAACCCCTCGCCTGTAACCGAAACACAGTAAGTCATTTCATAAACCAGAGCTGGCTTTGAAGCCACTGGTTAGAAATGTAAATATTTTCTCAGACAGGGAAGATTTAAAAATCTGCAAACACACGGGCGCTGCTGAATAAATAAAGGCAGGCTTTCTCAGCATACATACTTGTGATACTTCATTAAACCCTCGCATGGAATATTTCATAACAAGCTGCTGCACACACTCAGCATTGCTCTTGCTCCTCACCCCTGCTCCAAACATCTGTAATCACCCTTCATGCACCAGTCCTCCTGAGCCAGCAAACCAATACAGCCTAGCACACTTGCAAAAGCTTTTTCAGTGAAATTCTCCCAAAATAAGGGATTTGAAAGCAGGGATTGGCATGGCACAAGCACCTGTATCGCCTAAGCCGCCTAAATACATTAGCTTCAAATGAGTGGCAACACTGTGGTTATGGGCAAATGGGCAGATCTACATAACAGCAGCTTTGCAGGGCTGCCTGAGGCGTTCATGTTTTAACTTACCAGGTTTTAATTTACCATATTGCATATTTTAGCAAGGTTAATCAATTAAAAGCTGGCTATTCAATCCTTCTGGAAGGAACACAATCTGGAGCTGTAAGGTCTTGCATGTTACAGATCCACACTAAACGTCCATGAGCACAGGGGACCTGGCACATGGCCACTGCAAGGGCTGAGAGTGAGCACAGAAATTCCCATTTTTTTATTCCTTTTCTTGTTTTAATGAAAAATCCCTGCAGCTATGAGAAGTGGGAAGAGAGGCAGGCGATGGAAAGCGAGCCCCAAGTGACCCAGCACCAGCTGCCTCATCCTGTGCCTTGACTGCTCTAACCAAGCACAGAGCTTCAACCAATGAGTTTATTTCCACCTTCTGAAAAATAAAACTGCTCAAAAGTAGGAGCTTCTCTGTGCTCAGCTCGAATAATCCAACTCCTGCACTCAGAAATCAGCTTTGACCCCAGGCCAGACAGCAGAGGGAGTGGGTTCTGCCTTACCAGCCTCCCCAGCACCAACTTTCAAGCTGTTCCTTCTGGTGATCTGTGCACCTCTCTGATTTCATCCCATTTGTCACACATTAACCCCCGCAGAAGCACCCAGGTGTCCCCATGTCCCTTTCCCCAGCCCCACACTCCTGCAGGAGCTCACTTACCTGTCTGGAGCTACCATTCACAAAGAAGTCCTACAGCCATAGCAGAAGCATGGAAAAAGGCAGTAAAAACACATGCAGTTCAGTAATCTCGGCAAAATCAGAGGGAGGAGAAGCACAGAGAAGGGAAACATGCAAAATAGGGAGTCTGGCAGCATGGGGAGGCACTTGGGGGTGCCAGTGCTGAAACAGGGGGGCATGCAGGTGAAAATGTGGATTAAAGGATGTGCAGAAGGGGAGAGCTGATGGGAGAGGCTCTGTGAATGGATCAGGCCAAGGGACATGGTGCACAGAGGTGAGCAGGGGACACAGAATGAGGTGGGAGGATGCTGGCCAAGCCCTGCCACTGGCCCAAAGGCACAGCACTGCTCAGCCTGCCGTGCCGGGAGGAAAATTGCTGGTTCTTGCACATCTGAGGGACTGAAATGCCAATGCGACTGCCAGGAAAAACTGGGCTTTTAAGTGGAAATAACGAGAGGCTCATCCCGGAGCACATCTGGCCGCAGCAAAACTTTACCATTTGCCACGGCAACACGATCCCCCTGGAGTTCTCATCCTCCTCCTCCTCCTCGCTTCCCCAGGGCTCGGCAGCCTGGCCAAATGCCACCCTGATGCCACACTAGCACTGTGCTCCTCCAAGGACCTGGCTGTCCTGCTGGGCTCCCCCCAGCAGACTGGAAGCAGGTGCAGTAAAGCCAACACCACACATGTGAAGGGTTTTCCCTCCTCATTGCCTCGGCTGAGCTGTGCTGATCAAGAGCCTTGTGGCTGAAAGTCTCTGGTTCAGTTAAGGCTAAGGAGCAGTGTTTCATTAATCAACCTCTTCCCAGCAGTCTCCTTTGTGGGACATGCAAAAAGCACACCCACGAGCTGCAGTGGGTATCTTCAGTTTAACTGGCCCCTAGTTAGGAAGCCTTTCTTCACTTTCGACCCTCAGACCTGCACCATGAGGCTCAGACTTGCCCCAGGCTGCTGGAGAGGAGGACATGGAGGCTTTCTTTGCAGTCCCCTGTTCTAGGAGAGGGAGGGCTCCTCATGCACCGAGGTAGAGAAAAAGTTCACTACAAAAGCCCTCCCTCTCTGCCTCAAACCAGCCTCATCCCTGTCCCTTTCCCTCACAAGAACCGTGATCCAGTCTGCTGCAGGATGGTGTAAGGAGGAGGAGCTTTAAATGTGCTGTCACCATCCCCACGAACAATTCCCAGCCCTGCTGCCCCTGGCCCCTGGGCAGGTCACTTTGCCTTGCACAGAGGAGCTGAAGGCTTTATTTCCTTCATCCTTTTTTGGGAGCTGAATTCTTTCCCAGCTCACTGCTAAGCCCCTGGTTCAACAACACATATTTTTTCCACTTGGCCCTGACTCTTTTACATCACTCACCGCTGCAGGACCTGCCAGGACTGCCCTGGCTGTGTCACTGCTACTTATCAGCATCATTCCCAGCCTCTACCCCCCTGAAGACTCTCAAGACACCCCTGAGAGAGGCACAAACTCCTGTGCACAGGGGTAAAGCCCTGATGTAAGCCCTGATGGCCCTGGACTTGCCTCTCTCCATCACTACACAGACATCCTTACATAGCTCCCATGCCACAGCCACAAACTCAACAGCTCCTGCTGGCTTTTCTGCAAATGCTGGTTTTCTGTACAGCTGCAGGGCTGGGACCTTCTCTGGGGACAGGGACATCTGCAGAGCCTTGGCAGGGAGGATACAAGCCCTCCTGACAGCTTCACCCAGCTCCCAGGCTGAGCCCCAGGAAGCCCAGAGGGTTCCTGTCTTCCCCATATGGAAAGGGCTTTTCCCAAAAGCTGCAGAGCTCACTTAATAGCCTGCATTTACATCCCAGCCTGTGATGTGGGAAAAACATTTAAAGAGATGCTTAAAATTAAGTACATCATTAAGCCTCGGGTCTGTGCAGCACTTAGAGATTCCCAGGCACTCTGGCAACAAAACCAGACAAATCCCAGCAAAGGCAGCCCCACAGCAGCCACCTGGGGGGCATCAGAGAGCTCTGTGCACTGCACACACCTCTGCCTGCTGTCCCCAAGCCCTGCTGGGGCACTGGCCACAGGGATGCACCACTTGACCACGCAGTTTCGGAGCCCTGGTTTGTTTGGGGCAGACAGGCAGCCCCTGATGCCTCATGTCCTGTGGATACTGTGACTCAGGACAAGGGAGAGGCATGATCATGGAGCAAGTGGCTCAAGCCAGGGAACAGCGAGGAGAAAACCCTGCTCCTCCCCTGCTGCTTCGTGACAGAAACCAAGTTTTGCTAGAGCTTGAAAATGCTGTGAGTTATTAAAGCATTATTAGTTCACTGTGCCTCAGGGAGAGGCTGCTCACTCCCCCAGCCCCCCAGCATGTACAAAGTGCCCTGTGGTTTGCATGTGTCACAGAATCACGGAATGGCTTGGACTGAAGGGACTTTAAAGACCATCTTGTCCAACCCCCCTGCCATGGACAGGGAATGTTCCACTCGACCAGGCTGCTCAGAGCCCCATCCAGCCTCAAAACTTCCATTTCTCTTTGTCTCATGGAGCACATCTAAGCCCACATGCTGGTGCTTGCACTGCTGCTGGCTGCAGAGCTGTGCACCCCTTCTGGGAGCACCCTGGGGACTGCCAGGTAGACAACCATGTCCCTCAGGCCCAGGGAGATGTGTCCCATGGCTCCACTCACACAAAATGAGGCCTGGGTGAAGCACAAGGAACTTGTGCATCATGTTCCCAAGGGCAGCTCCAGCCCCAGCAGTGTCTCACAGGTGGGGCTTCACCTTGTCCTTCCCATCTGCCTTCCAGACTCTCTCACAGCATCTTCTGCCAGTCCCACCCCACACCCTGCCTCCTGCATTCAGCTCCCTTAGGTCCTCATCCCATCTGGGATGTAAGCCCATCTCACAGCTCTCCTTGCACCATCTCTCTGTTCCTCCTGGCTCCAAACGTAACCAGCCACTTCACCCAGAAGGACCTCAGCCAAGAAAAATTATTTTTAAATTCCTGCCTGGCAATAATCTGCAACACACCAGGTGACTCATGGGCTCGGGCAGGCAAGCCCGAGGGCAAACCATCCTGCTGACACTCAGGTTTCCATTCTTGCTCCTCTTCCATTTCCATTCCTTGTCCTCAGACATGCCCTCCAGTAGGCATGAGTCAAGCTCCAAAAATGCCGGGGGAAAGAGACATTGCTGTGGTCACCTATTCCCAAAACACCAGGACAGCACGTACTTCTGGTGGGTTACTCTTGATATTTGCCCTGCTCTAATCTACCCTGATCTTTCCCTCAATTAGCCTCTGGAAGAGATTAAACTCTCAAGCTGCCTAATGAGCTTATGGGTAAGGTCTACTCCTTCCCACCACTGTCCCTTTGACTGAGCATGGCACGAAGGAGACAAGCTGCTCTCTCCTCCCAGGAACACAGCCTGGTGTTCTGCAGGTGAACATTCTTTTTCAGCCTCTCTCTTTGCTTCTTCTCCTGCCTTCTTGAAAAACTCATTGCTTTTACCCATTTTCACCCTGCCTGGGGTAAAATTAGTGCCTTATTTTCTTCGTGTGCTTTGATGCCTTCCAAACTGGGGCTATATTGCTTGAGCAGGAGATTAAAAAGCCGAGACTTTTGCCTGCAATGACATTATTTTGGTTTGGGATTTTTGTTCAAAGCTCACATTTTGCTCTTGGCTCACTACAAAAATAAAAGAAGAGACCCACCCATGGTAGATGTGGGCAAAACTTAGTCCATCTCGGCCAGAGAGGGATAGAAATTTTCCACCCAATACAGACACATGGAGCAGTTGCTGTGAAGAGCAATCCAAAAATATTACCCAACTGTGGCCACATCTGGGGGTTATTTTCATAACATTCCCAGTCTCTCTCTTTTTTTTTTTTTTTTTTTTTTTTTTTTTTGGTGATCCATCTTCAGGATACACACAGTCAGGTGGGCAGGGGTGGAATCAGAAAGACTGAGCCGCATTGATGAGAGGATAAAGCAGATGAAGTCGATCTGGCAAACACAGCACTGGTATGAAATAATGATGGGAGATGTGTTTTGAGACCATGAGTGGAACCATGTGATCCCATAATGGTGGCACCTTGCCCAGGTCCCCAGGTGTGCCCACCCTGGGCCAGCTGTTACCTGCTGTCTTTGGTAGGCGGAGAATGTCCTTTCCAGGTCTTCAAGGTCCAGGATTTTGTATACTTTTGTGTCATCTATCTTGGTCCACACGGTGCCTGCCAGCTTGTTCTGCAAGCCAGTGGGAACATTTCAAGTTGGGAACTTACACCACCATCCAACACCTCCAGTCTCACTGCCCAAATTATTGCCCAGCTTACCTCTGGAAGCTTCGACCAGTTGAAAGACTTGAGGGCGTTTGTTGGCTGAGGGATGCTCTTCTTCTTGAAGGCCATGCCCAGAGGTGCTCCAAGGGGAGGCATCATCCCACCCAGGGGTGGGGGGCCAGGGGGAGGTGGGGGACCGCCTGGAGGAGGTGGTGGGGGAGGTGGTGGGGGACACACCCCTGGAAGTGGTGGGGGTGGAGGAGGGGGAAGAAGAGATCCAAGAGCTGGAGAAGGAGAAGGGCCACCAGGTGCTCCTGGTGGCATGGGAGGTCCTCCAGGGCTGGCAGCACAGATCGCCCTCTGGGAGAGAAAGAGGAGAGGTCATATGGAGTTGGGGGACACCACCTAAGAAAAAAACCCCATGCTGATTTTTAATTGTTTTAGTTAAAATTTAGGAAACAAAGGAAGCACTCAAAGCCTTCAGCACCCCTGGGTGATGTTCAGTGCAAGGAGAGAGACAAAATCACCCCATCACCAGGGACAGACATCTTGGTGGTCCTCCCAGCCAGCCTCTTTCTCAGACTCCCCCATGCAGCTCAGCCCCCTGCAATCACCCTACAGCATTTGGGACTGGGCCCACAGCAGGCAGCAGTTTGAGGTCTCACCCTGCTCATCTCATGGAGCTGTGCTGTGAGATCTGCCACTTGCTGCTTGACCTGCTTGTGCTCGCTGGACTCCTTCTCCAGCTTCTCCTTCATCTTGTTCAGCGTCTGCATCATCTCCTCCTTCTCCTGGGCCTTGGCATCACACTCCCTCTCCTTCTTCTCCAGCTTCTGCTGAAGCTCTGTGTGCTCTGGAACAGCCCCAGGAGAACACGTTTGGGTGACAAACACTCCTTTTTGCCAACAACAGCCCATGCTGGGGGCTAAACCATGCCCCACAATGCCCTGCAGAGAAGCTGCACAGTTGAGAAAAGAGAGCCTGTGCTGGGCCTTAACATCTCATTTAGAGCCTCTCCATGAAAAAATATTCACTGCTTTGCCCATGTCCCTTGTCAGCCCCATGGTGTGATCTCAGCCCCTCAATAAAGCCTGCAGATACATGTATAAAAATATATATATAAATACATGTATATGTTAACTGTTTAGCTAGGGTTAAAGTTGACGCTGTGTATTTCTCCATCACTCACCTTTTCTCATTTTCTCTGCTTGCTCTTTCCACTGTTTCACTTCATTTTCATTGACTAACCTAAAAGGAAAGGAGATATAGCATGTGAGACAACCCTACTACAGCAAATAAGAGACCATCACCAGCAAAAAACACAACTGACCAAATGGGATTTAAAGCTCCCAAACTGGTATATGTAACATCTCTGCTGTGTCTCCCTCCAGCAGGGTTATGTAAAGTTTACCAGTGAACATGCAAAAACTTCTAAATCTCGAGTATTGCTTGAAACTGCTGTTTAAGAAAATGGATCTAAATCTCTAGTATTGCTTGCAAATGCTGTCTAATGAAATGGATGAGCTTCATTTATAAGGCAGGTGGGTGAATCCTGGGAAGTCAACAGCTCCAGGGATGCTGCCCTGTGTCCAGCTGAGGAGCAGGAACATCACCAGGTGACAGTGATGAATAAGGAACAGTGACACGTGAGCACTTACATTCGTACAACATTTTTAATGTTGAAGTTTTCCAGGGGAGTGGCGTCGGGGTCCTGCCCTTTGTCACTCTGGATGACGATCTGCTGCACGATCCTGTCGAGCAGCAGCCAGTACTGGACAGTGTTGCCACTTCTTTTATCTGCAGGGAAGGAAGGCGAGACACTGACGTGAGCAAAGGGCAGGTTGTGAAGCCCCTGGGCTGCCAAGCCTGCAGCAGCTGTGGGTTTCCTGGCCTCTCCCAGGACTCACAAGGCATCTGGAGACAGTGGTGCAGGATGGACATAAAGTGCGGGTATGCCTCGCTGTGCGTCAGCCGCTTCCTCGTCAGCTCGAACATCTGAGTTGCACTTTTGGTGTCAATGTGGACCTGTGGACAGCAGCCAGGCAAGGTCAGGGCAGCATACCCACAAGAGCATCACTTGTTTCCTGAGTCTCAGCTCCCAACCCCATGAGGCACCCCCACCCCAAACCTGACAAACTAGCCCCAATGCCCTGTGAGGGGCAAACAGAGCTGCTGGGCAGCCAGAGGACACAAGGGTTAAAGTAGGCTCTAGGACAGATGTAAAAGAGCAGGGCAACAGGAAAGATTTCTAACCTTCAGATTTTATCCAGAAACCTTTGTCCCAGGGCACACAGGTGTTTCTAAAACTAACTGTGGCATTGAGTGCCAGTGTCTGCATTTGTACTCACCAGCTCAAATCTTTTGGCAAACTCCAGTTCATCTTCATTTCTAAGCATTTCAAAGAAATCTAAGTGCCTGAGGAAAGAAAGGAGAAAAACAACAAAAAAGACTGTTAAAAGCAGATACACCATGTGACAATTAATAAATTACAGGCATGTCTGCCTGTCAGCAGCCCAGAGACTGGCACAGCTTGAAACACCAACTGGACCTTCAGCCTTGACTTCCTAATCACTACAGAATGTCCAAGGAGCCTTTTGGGATGAGAAGAGGTGGATGAGGGCTCACAGCATCCCCTGCACCCCTGATGGCACATCCTTCCCAGCTCAACCCTACGTCAGAACACAGCAAAACCATGCTGGAATTTTCCCCTCCCTCCCTGGTAACAGCAAGGAATTTCTGTAAGAGGTGTGACCCTAGAGCCACATGCTTTCTCCAAAGGCCAAATCCTTCAACCAGAAGCAAGGGCACCAGGAAAACATCACAGGTGGGTTGGGGGTCACCACTCACCGGTCAAGGGTTGAATTCTCATGTTGCCTTAGTTTATCAATGACCGGCTGGATCCCGAGCATGAGGAATTCATATCTCAGATGGAGTCTGAAATCCAGGCTTTCCTGCAAGGGACAGTTGTGAGGTCAGCACAGCAAGGTACACATCCTCAGAAAATGAAATACAAGCACCCCACAGGCACCCCAAGGCCTCCCTGTCCCAGAGCCCCGTTGCTCACCACGCCTGCCCCCTGGCTCAGGACAGCGTTGATGAAGGACATGATGGCAGTCTTGAGGCTCACTTCATCTCGGTACCGACCCGTGCTCTTGTCCAAGTCGTTGATCAGCGTCTGCCAAACACACAGTGTCAGTTCAGTGCCCTGTGACAGCCCTGTCCCCCACAAACAGCCAGGGGACACACAGGAACAGCTCCTCGCGATGCTCCTGTAACTGCTGATGGACCATGGGCTGCTGGTCACCCCAGCCCTCATCTGGGCAAACATCAGCCCATCCAGGTATGCTGCAGCCTTGCAGAGCTGTGATCCCAGTCACCCTGCACAAACAAGCATCTTTTTTGGCTGGCATTGCCTTAAATAACTGTTTCCTCCCTCTCTGCTCAGCTGCAGACGCCATCAGACATGGTTCTGGGGTAATTCTGGATTTTTTTAACTCGCAAGCAGCCACAGCAAAACATTTCCAAGCGGCATTTAGACACTCAGGAGGAGAAATGGACAGCAATGCTGAATTTCAGTGGCTGAGTGGAGACCCACCTACCTGAAAACGAGTCCTTTCACTGGCATATTTCTGGTAGTGCAGCATGGCCTCCAGTACCTTTTTGTGGCCCCCGGGAACCAGGCACACGGCGCCCATGATTTCCAGCACTGCCACCTTTGTCTTAATATTCTCGGTGCTCAGACTCTGAGCAATTACGTTAATGCTCTCCAGGTGGGCCAGGACGTGGGCCCTGCCCAGGGAGTTGTTCATTAGTGCTTTTATACATCCAATGAGCGAGGTATGTATTCGAGACTCTGCTGTCTCATAGTCCATGCTTTTGAGGAAGTTGAGGATACATGATAAGCCATCCAGGTCGATGAACCGGGTCACGAACCTGCCAGAAAAAGGGGTTTTGACTTTAAAACAAAATGCTAAAGGGTTGTTTTACCCTCAGGCAGGGCTAACTGGTCTGTTGATGTAAACCCAAAACCTTCTTATATGCTTTTTCTTAGATAGCAGAAAGCCTGAAGGACTCCTGTGGACCAGACACAGGAATGAAGTTGAAAAATCAATTTAATTGGTGGTTGGAGCATAGGCAACCAGGCATCATCTGCACAAGGTTGTTCAGAGTGAGGATATTTCAAAGAGGACCAGCTAACCCGGCCATCAGCACAAGTCCTAGGATAGAGGTTGGAAGTTTGCAGTCACATTGCAAAAAAATACCAACCTGAGTCTTAAATCCCACTCACTTGAGACCAGTTTTTCACTGGAAGAAGATCCCAAGTCCTCAGATCGCCTCCTCACCAGCTGCAGACACCCCAGTGCCAGCCTTTCTGCCTTCTGCTACCTTTCCTGCCTCACCACCCACACCCTTCTCCTCCCACAGGCACATCTCCCCAGTTGGAAGGGATTTCTGATTTTTATGATGACTTACAACACCACTGAACAGAAAGCAGACAGCAAACACAGGGCAGTGCCCCAGGCAGCCTCACTAGAGCAGGCAGACACAACAGGGCACACTGCTGAGGCATTTTAGGGCCCCCCTGCCCAGTGCCATGCAGGCTGGGTGTCCTCTGGTTTGGCAAAAGGCACAGGCTGGGAAAGCAAACGAGCCAAGAACATCCCAGCACTGGGATGATTTTAATTCGAAACAAGCCATGCTGATGCGCAGCAACAAAAGGGGTAATTGCAGGCTTGGGGAAAACTGCTTTCTCTGCTTCAAAGCCTGCTCTTCTTCCAGCCAAAGTCAATGGGAAAGTTGATGTTCACTTCCATGGGTGCAAAAGGAGGGCCAACAGGGCTTGCTGCATCACTCAAAAAACACCTAAAACACACTTTTAAGGGTTTTGTAAAGTTTCATGGCTGGGCACCAGCCCTGCTCACTGCAAGGGCCACAAGGTCCAGGTGTCACAGGAATCAGGTGCTCACTCTGGACCCTGGGAATTTCTTACCATCACTACAGGTGGAAGAGGGAAATGTATTTACAAGCAATAGGAAATTTGTTTCTTCCATAACCAGAACAGGTCAGGCATTTCCTAATGGAACATATTCCCATCAGAAGATGTCAACCTGAGGCATCTGAAGCGTTGCAGATGTGTGCATGCAGACTCCAGAGAAAATGAAATTAGGAAAAGCTACAGACATCCAGAAAGAGCCCCAGCCTTCCTTTATCCTTCCCATCAAAACCTACAAGCAACATTTTTTTCTTTTTCATTTCATAAAAGCAGGAAGCTTCATGTGGCTTTATTCCCTTATAAAGTGCAAGAGAAGATGAAGTTGAAACTAAAGGCCTGGTTGACAATAAAAATTGGTTTTTTCTTAAAAAAACAAAAAACAACAACAACAAAAAAACCCCAAAAACCAACCAAACAAAAAAAACCAAAACAAAAAAACCCAAACAAAGAAAACCCCCAAACCAAACCAACAAAACAAAAAAGCCCCCCAAAACAAAACAAAAAAACCAAAAAACCCCAAACAAACAAAGAAACCCCATAAAAATCCCCAAAAATCAAAACAACAAAAAACCCCACAACCAAACAAAAAACACCAACCAAACAAAAAAAAAAATCCCAATCAATTTGGAAGGAACTTTCACATTCTGTTCCAGCAAGAACAAAGGAAAATTTGGATAAAAAAAAAGAAGTTGCCTGATTTGCCTGAATAGTCAGGAAGGTCCTGGTGGCTTTTGGTCACTAAAAGGACCAAGAAAAAGGAACAAAATAACAAAATGTGATGCAAAAAAAGCAGTTGGAGAAACAAAAAACGCAATTAGTGCCTCAGAGTCCTCGCCTCCCTCATCCTGTGCAGCTCCCATCTATATTTCTATTTAACCCCCTGCTCTGCCAGGGAACTCAAATCCAGAGCCACAACCACATCAACAAAGCCAGGAAAGGGAAGGGAATTGCCTCATTGGTTTCGTCCGCAGTGCAGTCTTCAAACTTTCGATTGTTTTATTTCTCTCCTCCTCATCTTCTTTTTCCAAGGCGATCAGTGATTTTCTCTGTGGAAGGAGGAAGGCAGAAGTCAGTTTTCCCTGCAAAACACGAGCCTGAGGAGTGGCACTGCCCCCCTCCCACCATGGGGATCCTAAACCCATCCTGGAAAGCCAGATCCTTATGGCAAAAAGGGGCAGTGAGGAAAATCCCTCTGTGGTCTGCAAGGAGACAGCCTGGATGGGCACAGAGGGATGAAGGCACTGTCTGCAACACTCACACAACTCCTGCTCTGCTCTGCACTGGTGTGGCCTCACCTCGAGTCCTGGGGGCAGTTTTGGGCACCACAGTATAAAAAAGACATCCAAAAAGACATAGGCTATTGGAGATCATTCAGAGGAGGCTATGGGGATGGTGAAGAGCCAACCCTGTCACTGCCAGGTCTCCCAGTGCAACCCACCAGTGTGCATCTGGGCTGGGGACAGTGGCTGTGTGCACTGGATGCATCTCCCACACTGGATTTTGCTCTCCAGATGGGGCTGGGGCTGGATTTTTGACTCCTGCACCAGAACACCAGGGCTGCCTGCTCCTGCATGGGGTACAGCTACAGCTAAAACAACCCTGGAGTTATTCCTGCACCACCCAACAGTGCTGGGCCCCAGAGGTGTCAGGGTGAGCCCTGCCAGCACTGACTGAGGCTAACCCAAAGCACAGAGAAGGGTCCCAGCAGACATGAGGAGCCATGCTGACCCCTGCATTTAACCCAGCTCCTCTTCAGCAGCACGTCAGGGAGATCAAAGCCACCCTCCAGGCATCTGGCAGGCTTTGATCACAAGCTCTGCTCAGGCTCAGGGCTCTGCCTGGCTGGCAGCCCATGGCCAGCACTGGGTGTTCCTGCCTTCCTGGGGGGAAGCAGCACACTCCCTCCCGGCTCACAGCCCCTGCTCATCCCTCTGCCCCATCCCTGGAAGTGCTCAAGGCCAGGTTGGACAGGGCTTGGAGCAACCTGGGATAGTGCAAGGTGTCCCTGCCCATAGCAGGGGGTTGGAACTGGATGTCCTTAAGGTCCCTTCCAACCCAAACCCCATGCACAGTTCTGTGACTGTATGAGACACCAGGTGCTGCAGGAACATCTCCATTTTGCAGCTGTTGGTCTAACAGATGACACTGCCTCTGTCAACACCTGTCACCCTCCCAGGCACAGCACTGACAGAGTGTCCCCACTGTCCTGCTGTCCCACATGTTGCTCACAAGCACCAGAGCACTGGGGGGATACTCACAGCAGCCATTGAATTCAGCTGATCAATGTAGAACTCTGGCCAGCTGGTGGCTCCTTTATTTTCTTCCTGGTCCTGGTGGGAGATAAAAAAGAGAAACAAAGCCAGAAGATTAGTAGAAATAATGTTAACATCCCCTGCCCTTCATGACCAACCACTTCTGAAGCACCCTTGAGCTCTTGCATTACTGTATATATTAATATAAGTGTAATTTTCTACATTCTGAGCTCACCCCTGACAGCTCCAGCTATGGGAACATTACCTGGTTTATTGAACTGCCATACTTTATATACAATTACATCATCTGTCTGTGACCAAACACTGCCCCACTGATACTGCATCAGTCTTGTGATTATCAGCTCCAGAGAAACCACGCTGAGATTTTACATCCAAATCTCCCTTGTTTCAACTCTACAGTGCCCTTGAAGCTTTGGCTGCACAGCCTTGAATATGCTTAGGGGGAAAAGGTTTTTTTACAAGCAATGAAGAGCATTTAAATGTGACATGATCTAGGCTGCACTCCTGGAGCAGAACCATGACTTATCAACATATCAAGATCCTAAGAGAGACTCTAGGCACAACAAACAGTTCCTCTGGGGGCTTCATAAGCCTCTAGGAGGGAACATGCATCTGGCAATGTCACCTCTTAAAGGATGTCACCCCTGGGCCCACCATCTGTGACACTGAGTGATGCAGAGCCTCATCTGGCCATCCTGGTCTACAATGCCCTGCTTCTGTCAGAGCTCATGAGGAGTTGTCAGGTTCTACCTTGTTCTTGTAGGAATGATTAAAGTACCTCTGAGCCCAGCTCAGATACCTAATGCTGAGTTGGTTATCATGCACATCCCCAAGGATTGCATGGAGTAAGCAGGCAGAATCTGAGGGAATACTTCACAATTAGCCTTTTTCCCCACCTAATTTTCCTAAAAACATACCTATCAAAAGAAGAGGATTTCACAGCAGAAATGCCACACAGGTCTAGGCTAGAGTCAACAAATACTACACAAATCACAGACATTTTCCATCACTAACCATCTTTAGTTCACAGCCTGACCTGCTGCATGTCTCTGCCCCTTCCCTAACTTAAAGGAATGTTTGTAAAACTCATCCTAAACCACAACTGCCTATGATGGCAGGAGCTGGACAGCCTCTCTGCCCTGTCTGTGCACACAGACAACAGATTGCAGCAAGCCTGAGGAGCAGAGTCCCAAATATCTACTGTGGCTCAAGAGGCATATTTGGGAAGCATTTGTGCATCCAAAGTTCCCAAGCTACAGCGTGCCAAGACGAGGACACATGGAGTCAAGGACAGGTAATTCGGATGAGATTCAGTTTGCCCCAGGCTGCACAGCCTGTGCCTGCAGATCTGACCCTTCCTTCTGCTGTGCCTGATCTAGGGTAGGGAAAAAACAAGTTTGGGAGCAACGAGGAGCCTGGAAACCTCTGCCCTTTGCTTTAACACTTCTCCTGACCCTGCAGTCCCTCAGAGGTGCCAAGCAGCTGGGCTGAGGCTCAGACCACCTGTCTGCTCAGTGTCAATTCTGTCTGACATGGCCATTGAGCCTTTCAGCTCCTCAGCTGAGCCCTGTGCACTCGTGCCAACCTCCTCTGGGCTGTCTTGTGCCCTGCCAGGGGAAGGCTCTGCACAAAGCTGGCGGACATTCTGATTTTCCCAGCTTTCCTGTCATGCTTTAGAGTTCAACATGCAAATGGTGCTCCAGGGCACAGCAGAGCTGGGGCACTCACGGGTGCCTTGAACGTGGTCCTGTCACCTGCTGGTGTTAATGGAGGTCTTCCCCATCGCCCCTCTTGTAAGGATCATCTTTCCCACCACTGGTGCCAACAGAGACCCCAACTGGGAAGTGTGGCAAGGTCCCCACCATGGCACAGCATCAGTCCAGATGTGCCCAGCCAGGAGACCTGGGCAGGGAGTGGGATCCACTCTGGGGAATGGGGATGGAAAGCAGCAGGGCTGGGTCATCCCACATGCCAGGTCCTTCCCACGTGCTGGGAACACCTGTGAGGCAGGCAGGGATCAGGACCTGCTGCTCGTTTAGGGTTGAAAAGAAGCAGTGGAGCAAATAAAGGTCTCCGGGGGGCGGAGGGGAGGCTGAACAACAAAATTGGCTAAACTGCTCATTTATAATTAACGTGCTGCATTATAAATATTTCCCTTTGCTCGGCTCCCTCGGGCTCTTGCATTTCCTCCCTGAAACCCCCAATTTAGAAAGTGCTCTCAATTAAGTGCAGCAGAACCTCATTAATTCCGATGAGCAGCTGGGCAGGCTCGTCGGAAAGCAGCTTCCCAGGCAAAGGGGGACTGCACAATAAAGCAGGCAAAGATCAGGGCAAGGGCTTCCCTTCCCCTCTGCTCGCTGCAGGACGTTGCTCAGTGGTAATTACTGGGGCTAATGGTCTACAGCACACTGATAAGTGTCCTTTGGTGTATTCCTGGTGGTAAAGAAATCTCCTGACAAAGCGACAGCCCGGAGGGAAGTGAGTCACAAGGCTCTGCTCAGCGCCAGGAGGAGGGAAGAACCTCTCCAGCTTCAGGGTTTGAAAGGGTGAGTGTGTAAGACATTTTCCTAGCAGGGTAGGTTTTGGGCATGTGGGTTTTGCAGCCTGCCTTTGGGGAAGGATGGCCAGACAGAGAGCTGAGCACACCCAACATCAGCTCTCCAGGGTGCTCCATCACATTCTGCCCAGCTGGCACTGAGGAAAGGAACATCTCCCAGCTTCTTATTCTCTGGACTGAGTCTCTGCTGTGTTTGCTCTCAAGCAGCACAGAAGTGAGGACTGCTGGCTATAATTGCACAGTGCAGGGGAGGGGTCCCTTCTCTTCTTCAATATTTGCATCAACACCCCTCACAGTCCTTCAGGCCCTATTGTGCCACCACACACACTCAGCTGCAAAAATTAGGACATGCCAAACTTGCACAGCCATGGGCAAACCTTGCTTCTTCCCCTGCTTTGCTCCATCTGCTCCCCCCACCTACTTCTTCTTTCCAGGGACCTGGCAAAAATACAAATCTCATCAGCTGTGGCCCTGGTGTCACCCTGTCACCCTCTCACATCACAGCCTCTGCTGTCCCTTTGCCCTGAGCTCTGTGCATGGGGCTGACTGATGCTGCCACTCAACTGTTTTGCTCCATGGTGGCAGTGGCAGGGGTGTTGTAATATGAACCCAATAAACAAGCTCCATCACCTCCCCAGCACCACAGGGGAAGCAGTGCCCAGTCGAGATGCCTCATTAGCAGGAGCTTTTCCAAGTGAAGGTCACCAATCTGCCAGCTCCAGCCATCCCTGAGCTCTTCCCAGGGAGATTTCACACTCCCCTGCCCTGTCATGTCTTGGTTACTAGCCTGACACTTCCACAGCCTTTGTGCCTCCCCCTTGGAGCATCAGCAGCTCCCAAAGCCAGACTGCCCTTCTCTTCCCAGTGGCCATCCACAGGACAGAGGAGGTGGTGGCTCAGCCAGTGGTGGCTGGAAGCAATTTGAAGGCTGTTCTCAGCCCATTTGCCCTGGAAGGTGCACCTCCACAAGCTTCTGCCACTCTGACCTGCAGGAATGCAGCTGCTGGGAGCAATGCAACCTCCTGTTCTCAGCATATCCCCATGTGGTGGGGAGAAAAACACCTGTGATGCTCCTCAGTGCTTTGTCACGCCTGCTTTGCCTCCTAAACAAGCTTCTGGCAACATCCTTGAGATCCTCAGTCTGCAGGGGATGTCACATCTGGTCCAACAGCCTACATCCCTGCACTCACAGCCCACAGCGGGGGTGATGGATCTGGAGCTGCTTTGGGATAACTGATGGTGGCTGGCTGAGTTCCCCACTCACCTGATGCCCAACACACCGAGCTACATCCTACAAAGCTGGAAGGAAAGGGCTGGCTCACAGCAGCCAGCTCCATGCAGACCTCAGAGAGCCCTTCAGTGACAACACCTGTGGCTTTGCTCCACGGTAGCAAGTGGTGGGACAAGAGGACATGGCCTCAGGTTTGCCAGGGGAAGCTTAGATTGGTATTTGGAAAAAATTCTTCACTGAAAATGTGGTCAGGCACTGGAACAGGCTGCCCAGAGAAGTGGTGGAATTGCCATCCCTGAAGTGTTCAAAAAACGTGTGGATGTGGCACTTGGGGCCATGGTTTAGTGGTGGACCTGGCAGTGCTGGGTTAATGGCTGGATTTAATGATCTTAGAGGTCTTTCCAACCTTAATGATTCCATGATTTTGGTGGTTCACCTCCCTCTTGGCACCCTCTCCAAAGCTGGTTTGCCCTAGGAGAAGTCTCCAGGAAAGTCAGAACAAGGGATTAAAAAAATCCTCTTCAGTTGGATGAGATGGTACCTGCTGCAAAACCAGACATCCCCTTCATTTTTACACATTGTCCTGACATAACTTTCATTTTGCATGGTGTTTTCCGCTCCTCCTTGCTGCTCCATAATGGCAGAGCAAGGGAAAGCTGGCAGCAGCTGGCAGCCCACTGCATTTTGGCAGCCCCTCCCTCCCTGACTGCTCTGGATGATCCACCAGGATGCTGTTTGCAAGGTCAAAAAGGAAGCAGACTGTGCCATGGATGGGTTTTAAAGCCAAGGGGTCTGCAGTCTGCATGAGATGTTTAAATCCAGTTCAGCTCCACCAATGTGTCCCAGCCTTTATCAGGCATGTGCTGGTGGAGGTTTGGGCCACCACAGCCTTCCAGAGCTCCCTCATCCCTCCAGGCACCCCTGGCACAGCACCTAAATGACTCAACTACAGCTTTTCCCCATGGAGCCATGCTGCAAAGGGCTGGAATTTCACCACACTCTCCCCAAGCTGGGATCTAAGGGTCTGAACCAGCCCAGCCCAGCCTGCTCTGGTTTTCCATATGCTAACACTTCCTATACCCTCTCCTCCACAAATACACACATGCCCTCGTATGCTTTTCCCAGGGTTTAAAAATTATGCTCCCCATAAGCAAATATAGCATGACCAGATGCCTTTTGTAGTCAGCTGGTTCATTGTTTGAAAAGCTTCGCTTTAAAATCCAAAAAGATTGCTAACAGATGCATTTTTTGGCCGCAGAGCGAGAAAAACCTTGCTTAAACAAAAGTGTGTTGTGATTGGAACTAAAAGGGGAATTACCTTGGAAGATAAAAACTATAAACATTTCCCAGTGAAAAATACCCCCAGCCATGCAAACAGCCAGTTTCTCTCGGTCAGCCTGAGCAAATGACACCTGAGATGGTATTTTGACCTGCTGCTGCAATAACAGCAGGTATATCTGGCTGCTCAGAGGCCATGAAATCCTTCTCATCCATCCCAGGTGACCCTGGAGCATGGCAAAGCGCCGAGCTATTTTATCCTCTCCTCCCCTGCATGCCATCTTTGTCAGCTTTTGCTCTCAGTTCTGCTACTGCAGCAAAAATATGGGGAACTGATGTTTTTTAAATGAAAGAAATGGAAGGCAAGCCCCACAAACGAGCTGCAGGACTGAGCAGGACAAGTGAAGAGTGAGCTGGAAAGCGAAGTTCTCTGGAGGGAGTGGGGGGAAGGTGCAGTTGAAGGGGAAAGAGGCTGTCTGGCTGGAAAATTGCAGATTATTGGAGGGACATCACTCATTATTTATCATGCATTTCCCTATCATCCCCTGAAAAATTACCACTGCTGCCTCTTCCTAATGCGAAGGGATTTCTATCTGATGCCTGAGGAAATTTTAGATATAAGCTTTGCTTCACACTGCTCAGAGTGATGCACCCAGGGTTAGTGATGCCACCAGGCTTTCAACACAAGCTTACATAGCTCAGCATCACTTGGCATCTCTGTGGGTAATTTTTCCTCTACTCCAGCTTTAGAAATGCTCAGCTGGACCTAAAGGGAGAGGGGCAGAGCCAGAGCCTGCCTTCACATGAGCTGGTTTTTTACCCATCCCTTCCACCTGGTTATTTATTCTGAGCTTCTGCCTGAACACCCTGTATTCTGAGGCTCATAAAAGCCACCCTTTGAGCTGCTTTAACAGCTTGACATGACATTCCCGAGCTGGCAGGAGCCAAATCTCCTGCGGTTCAGCAGGACCTGCAGACTAAGCACAAAGGGTTAATCATTAACTCCCTCTGGAGCATGGCCTCTGGAAAAAGGCCATCCTGAGTCACCCTCTTCCACCGAGGCAAACCCTCAGCCAAAGAAACAGCAAATCTGGAAAGCCTCCTGCTTCCTCCCTGCACTTCCGAGCAATATCCTCTCCTGGAGAGCGGGGCCAGCAGGGAGCAAAATATTTTGGGATGAGGTATGAAACGAGTCATCGGCCAGAAATACCACTTCTAAAAGCAGATTTCATCCCGCTGCTAATGCATCTCTGCCTTTGCATTTCCCTGCTTTAGCCCAGCCGTGGAGGGGCTGATGACTTCAAAGAAGGTCTCTCCAAGTAATCTTTCAATCTCTCTCCTGACCCGAGCACTGGATTTAGTGCAGACTTCAGTTCCTGCTTGGGTTGCTGCTGACAGAACTCGCCAGCTCCATCACGAGGTGCTTTTTGTCTCTCTGCCCCATGAGTGACACGGGGGGATGCAGGTGGGGTGGGACCACGAGGAATCCATGCAGTGCAACCCCCTGCTCCCAGCAGGGTCAAGGATGGGATCAAACCCACTGTTTTCCATGGATGGAGAATCAAGGAGGACAAAGCCTCCACCCTGCCAAGCCAGTCCTGTGGGTTGGGATGAAACCAGCTGCTAGCAGGGCAGAGAAACCAGGATACAGGGCTGCAGGCCAGGGGGAAATATTCCAGGGAAAAAGATATGCCTGGGGAATAGCTGGATTTCCCCTATTTCCTCTCCACAGGCGCTGCCAAGGCCAGGTGCTGTCAGGTCCCTTTCCAGGACAACCCACCAAAACAAACTGTCTCATTTTTGGTTCCCTTTTACAAAATCTTGCCCACCACAGGAATATATAAAACATGCAACATCTGGGATGCACTCTGGGGAGCTGAGTGTGATGGATGACACTGACAGCAAAGCTGAAGGGCCAGCCAAAACGGGCAGCAGAGGAAACAGCAAAAACTACTCAGGGGATAATTTTGGATTGTTGGTAAGTCAGGCAGCTGCCTGAGATGATGTGCACCTTTGCCAGCCCCCTGGGACCCACCAGATGAAACTGGGTGCTGCAAGCATCTCAAGAAACAATTTTCTGTTAAACACAGGGTTTAGGCACATCCTGCACTTCCCAAATCACTGCCACTCAGAGTGCAGCCAAGCCAGGGAGGTAGGACCAACTGTCCTATCCCCAGCTCTGCTGTCCTGGCCAAAAAGCAGACCAGACTCTCTCCACTGGAGAAGTCCAGCCCCTCTCCTTGATGCCAGGCTACCATGTAGGTGATTTGGCCTCATAAAAACATAGGAACACAGGTAAGATTTACCACGAGCTGCCAGGATATCCACCAGTGTTTCTGCTGCTCACTGGTCATCATCACACAGTCTAGAGCCTGCTGTGCACAGAGATGTTTTCCAGCCCACATAATTCCTGATTTCCTCCACTGCCGGAGCCTTCATTGGTATAGTCTACCTCATTTTTCATTAAAAAGCAGGAGAAAAGAATTTGTCTGCAGCAGCACATCTCCATCAGAGCAAGCAGTGCTCTGCATATGCTCTGCAGCTCACTGTGATGGCATCACAAGTAGGGAAGGAGTGGCTGGGAACAGCCAGAGGAATGAGGACCAGAGGAGAGCAGCAGCCAGGATCCAGCCTCGGATGGGTTTCTGCTCCCAGAACCTCTGAGGATGCCACAGGCACTTCTGTGGCTCCTTCCCCCTGTCAGCAAGGAGTTTCACAGCACAGCCTTTAAAAAACCATGAGAGCAAGGGGGTTCTGGAAAGGGAAAGAGCCACCATCAGCTCCATCTAAACCCTTCCTCTGCAGATTAGATAGCATGTAATCTCCACTCACAATAATAATTACACGGCTTTGCTTGATTTAACTCCCCCATTATCCACACACACCAGAGCAAGGCTCTGCTTATCCACCAGGCAGTGATGAGCGAGCATCCCCTGCCCATTTTCTTGTTGATCCAGAGCGGTGCCTGTAATTTGTTAACATCCCTTCTCCCCTCCGATTTAAATCTCGGGCATGGCAGGCCTCTGTCTAACAATAATACAGGGATTTCAGGGGTATTTATGAGAGGCTTAAAACTTAATCCTACATGAGCAAGGTAAGCCTGCTCTTGGCCTAAAATGCAGATGGAAAATCTGGTGCCATTGCTAGAGCAGGAGAAAAGAGGCATTAATGGCAGGGAGTGCCCTTTGAGTGGGGCCAGTGACTGCCAGCCCTGCCCAGCCACCTCCTGCAGCCAGGCCAGGGGCACAGTGGCAAATTTGGGGACCGAATCACAGAACTCTAGAATGGTTTGGGTTGGCAGGGACCTTAAAGATCAACTGGTTCCAATGGCCCTGCTGTCAACAGGGACACTTGCCTCCAGACCAGGTTGCTTCCAGCCCCATCCAGCCTGACCTGGAACACTTCCAGGGATGGGGCAGCTACAGCTTCTCTGGGCAATCTGTGCCAGTGGTTCAACACCCTCATTGTAAAAACCTTCTTCCTTCTATCTACCCTAAATAAACTTTCAGTTTAAAATCATTACCCTTGTCCTACTGCAACAGCTCCTTCTATAAAGTCTGTCCCCATCTTTTTCTAAGCCCCCTTTGGGTACTGGGAGGAGCTCTAAGGAGATTGTGAGCAGCCCCTTGTCCCTGCAATGCCAACCTCAGTGGCCACAGAGTCCCACGTGGCCCTGGTGTGCTGGCTGGGCTGAGCATGGGGTTGGGGACACCTGTGTGGGCTGTGGGGACACCCCGTCCAGCCTGAATGGGCTGGGGACAAAGGGCTCTGCATTCTGTGAACCAAAGACTTTGTTTTCCCAGGTTCACCCCAGGAACAGACACATTTCTGTGACACCCCAAATACCACCTGGAATCCCAAGAGAGCTGTGTCCTCCCCCACATCTCCTCCCCACCCTGCATGAGGGGGAAGAAGCTCAGCACCCAAAGAGTCTCTTACCTTTTTCTTGCTGCAGTAGATCTGCCACTTCTTCTCTGCTGGCAGTGCAAACATGGCCTCTCTGTGCTTGTCTGTGAGGTCAAGTTCATCCTGGAAAGGGGAAAAGAAACCCAAAACATGCAATGTGAGTGCACAAACGGGTGATGGCACAGACACAACCCCCCCAGACAAGCAGTGTAAATCAATGTGGGGTCACCACAACCCTGCAGCATCACCCTGGGACTCAATTTGTCAGGGCAATGATGCCAATTCTCATCCTGCTCTTGCTGACCTCCCCTGACTCTGGGCTGCAAACTTCCCTGCCTGGTTCCTCCCAGACATTGCCTTCATTGCTTTTAAAGGCTGCAAGTGTTTTGGAAAGGACACCCACGAAGACATTACAGCTGCCCACACGACTCACACTGACAGCTTCAGGTGAGCAACCTCATCTAAGACACACACAGCAAAGAAAAATTCAAACAGGACTTTTCTATTTTACCACCAATGCTTCACTGGAGCACCTCACCCCAAGTGGTCCAGCCCATTTCCATCGCTGACACCCTCATATGATCAAAAACCACAGGTGTTTTGGCTTTTGCTTTGTTTTCCTACAGCTAAAAATAGAAAGCTCTTTTCCTAATACCTACAGTTCATAAAGAGGTACATCCTCTCCATCAAAACTGGATCACATACTGCCTGGCAGAGATAAAGCTGTTTACTGACTGAAGCCTTTATTGGTTTATCTGATGTTTTAAAGCACACATCCATTTTCAACTTGGAAGCTCGGTGAGCAGCTTGCCCTCCGCCGGGATGCCCGAGTATTATCAAAGCCTCATCGCTTCCTGGTGCTAGATGTAGGTCAAAGCTTTTATGAGGGAACTAAATAAAACATCCAGGCAGGGCTGGGAGGCTCGTTGCTAAAGCCAACATTGATCTTAGAACCATGGGTGTCTCTTAAAATCAGCACCACTGATGACAATCCTCGGGCTGGAGGAGTTTCAGGGCAGCAGTGAGAGAGTGGAGAGGCTGCAGAAGGTCACAGGAAATCCCTGCCATGGCCTCCAGCCAGCTCATCCCACCCAGACAGCGGATTTAAGTAAGATTTAATTAAAAATTACACACTTAATTCCAGCAACTAAAAAAAATCCCACACGGAGATCTGTTAAAGCTTCCCTGCCTGAACAGTAACATTTATCAACTAAAGCTGGTTGGTCCTGTACCCCAATCAAAGCCCCATTTGGGGAAGGCTGAGCAAGATGCCTTTGGGGAAAGATGGGTGCCTGCATCAGCAAGCCCACAGGCCACCAAGAAATTCAGCTGATCCAGTTCAAGCTCATATTGCACCCAGTAGCCAAGGAAGGGAACCTTCAGCTATCTTGTAACCCAAACCCAGGCTCCCTCCAGCACAACCACCAGTGACAGCTGCTGGCTGTCCCAAACATCTCAGAGAGGCTTATATATCCACTGCAGGTATTGATTTCCCTTCGTGATGAAATTACTCCTCAAAAGGAAAGGTGTCATGGTGTTTTTTCTATTACATATTCATGAAGGAGGCTTTGCCTTTTCCGTGACCTTTTTACCCCAAATCTTCAAACCACTGTGCTGCACACAGCTGATGCTGGTGGAGTTCTGGAAGCACACCTGGACACCCTTACAACAGACAAAACCATGCTGCTACAACAGAGACTGGGGAAAAAGAGAGGACTGAGAAAACCTGAGCCCAACACGAGACACATCTCATCCTCCTGCACCCAGGGAGGAGAACCTGGGCTAGCAACTCCTTCAGTGAGTGCCATTTTCAAACATTCCCATGTCTTTACAATTTGGGAGGTCAGAGATTCATATCAAGCAGCCAACCTCCACCCCAGCCTTGGGCAAGTCTTGCCACCCTTCCATGCTTCAAAATCAAAATTGCACTTCACCGCTGTCTCCTCAGGCTAAGAGCCAAGTCAAACAGCCAAGTTCTGCTTCAGCCCCAGTTCACAGAAATCACAGAATGGTTTGGCTTGGGGGAGATCTTAAAGATCATGAAGTTCCAACATCCCCCACCCACTAGACTGGGTTGCTCAGGGTCCCAAACAACCTGGCCTTGAACACTTTTCTGCACGTCTAAAGGTGGCCAACAGGATGACAGCAACACAGGGACTGAAATTCAGCTCATTGGAAAAGTAAATCTGGGAGTGTGGTACAGAGGACAAGGGTCTCTTGATGAATATTTACCTCTGTGGTGAGGGTTTGAGACAGCACAGGAAAATGCTTCCACTGTGACCCCACTTTCTGGCCACGTGAATCTGATAATTAGGCATGAAAGCACCAGCCACGCACATCCGCACTTAGGTCCTCAGGAAAATATTTACTGAAACTTTCAAAATACCCTACCCTGAAAAGACAACTTGTGCAAATGCGAAAGTTTATTAACCAAGGAAAAAAAAATCTAAACCGAGCTGAAGCCTAAGCGGGAGAGCAAGGAGGGACAAAGCAGAGGAACATATTAGGTGCTGGCACATGACAACGTGCTAACACATCCAAAAAAGGTGCAGAAACGCTTCTGAGTCTCACACAGCACATTTCATTGTGCCACAGCTCTAACATGTTCAGTCATCACAGCCCTGCATCACTCAACAACACCTACCTAATGACATCTTGCAGGATATGCTTGGGAGAGGTGTTTAAATAAATACTATGTGGCACCCAGCGAATATGAAAATCCTCATAATCAAAGAGTGACTAACAACTGTTATTCGGAGCTGTAACAGTGACTCAGCTGTGAAGAGTCAGGTTTTTGCTGGTTTTTATGTGCCTGGGGATTCCTGCAGCCACCTCCAGCCCTTTGCTTACACTCACTGATTGTATCTCAGTGCAGGCTGCTCAGAAACTGCCCTTTCCAGCTCCAAAACATCAAGAAAGCACAGGAACATCACCAGTTTTCTGGGGGCTCACTGTAGAAATGCAGCTCCCACCAAGGCTTCAACAATTGACCAGCACGGCAGAGAAGCTGTGCAGAAACTCCAACCCATATGGGCCTTCAATTAATAATCACAAGCTCGATAATTAGGTGATTCTAACTGGCAATTCATTTTATGGGCCATTTGCAATGCACACACTCCCACTGCAGCATGCAATGCTGGCAGCTGTTGAGAAGACAACCCCATGGTCAGTGTCCATCACCCTCACAGCTCTCACCCCTCGCTTCAGCCTCACCTTTCCCAGCTCTACCCCTTCCACCTGGCTACCTCCCATGTCAGGATCTGCCAATTTCACCACTGTAATACTTTTTTGGAATCGGGTCAGTGGCACATAAAATAACAGCCTCGTTTTACTACCAAAAGGAAGTCTCTGCCCAGAGTGTTTTTACTGGAAAGAGATATGCTACTCTTAAATATTTATCCCGTACAGCTAAACTATTCACCTTTACATCAGGAAACATGTTTCCACATTAAATCTTCATTTGAATATGGTTTTCAAAAAAAACCTCATGGGGAAGCTTTGATTCTCAGTGTGTATTTTGCTATTTCGAGGAGGTACAACACCTCTGTGCCATTTGCTCTGCTGACTGCTCTCTATGCCAGCCAAGCAAACCTCCCCCTCTCTCTCTGAGCATGGCATTAGCTCCTCTGGATGTGAGATTTCACATCATCGTCCTAAAGTTCCCTAAGAAACGTGTGGCTCAGCTCAGCACAGGGTGAGCACAATCCCAAGAGCCAAGCAAGTGCTCTGTACCCTTCCCTTGGAGGACACACAGCAGCAAGGAGGGAGATGACACCAACTCTCTGGTTTGTAGCCACCACTGTCCCCTACCACCTCCTGAAGGTAAAGCCAGATAAAGCCAAAAAGCCTCTGGAAGAAATGTTGGACCCTCCCAGCAAGAAGAGCATCAAGTCCAGCCTCAGACTCACAGCATGTTCATCAATGCAAGCTCCTGGCCCTGCCTCTTCACTCATGCCATGTTGTAATGACCATCTTCCACAGACTGAGAGCCACGGGCTTTATCTGGGGCAACAGCACACAGCAGGATGCTGCAAATCTCCTGACTTTAGAAATTACCTCCAGGATGGAGCTGGGTGAGCCCAAGTGCTGCCCACCCATGTCCACAAGACCCCAGTGTGACCAGCAGGGGTTTTCCCACTACATCCCACTGGTCCTTTGGGTCATCAAACCTGTAAAAAGCAGCTGGGGAATAGAAGTTAAATAATTGAGACAACTCCCTACAGAGGGATCTGCAACCTCAAAATACCCTTAGATGCTGTAGGGAAAAAAATTATTAAAACCCTTTAAGTCTAATGCACCTTTCTGACTGATAAATTGTGTAAGTGTAGAGCATAGAGGAGACTGGGGGTCACTCATTGCCATAACTGAAAAAATTCAAAATTTGCTGGCTTGTGCTGGGTTTATATATACATACATACACATGTTTATAGAGTCATGAAAAGGCTTGTTTTGGAAAGGACCCTAAAGATCAGCTAGTTTCAACCCACTTGTCATGGGCAGGGATGACACCCACCAGACCAGGTTGCTCCAAGCCCCATCCAGCCTGGCTTTGAGCACTTCCAGGGATGAGGCATCCATGACTTCTCTCTCTCTGTGTCTACATATACATACATGGGTGCATATACACATATAAACATATGTACAAATACCACTGGATCAACAAATGACCAACATAATAAAGAGCAAGTGAATTTACTCCTCATACATGCAGAGACGTTTAGAAACTTCTCTAAGTGAGGCTGTAGCAAGTAATGATGAGATCTCTTGCATCATCACATAAAGCATGAGAGATCCAAGACTTCAAAAAACAAGCAAAACAAAAAAATAGAAGGAACAAAACCAAGTGTGAACTTTTTGGCAACATTTGGTATCAAGGGGTCCAGCATGGGAATTAAAAAGTCAATAAATAATAGCCTGTTGAATCCTGCACCGCCTTCCTTTCTCAGGGGTCATATCGCTTTTTCACTCTCTTCCAGGCATTCTTCTCCAAGTTCATCAATTTGATTTATCCCAGAACGCCGTGGTGTCAGGGGAAATGGCAATCAGCATTTTTTCCCCTGTTCCTCATCTCGTGTTTTTCCGCTGCTCGTGCGGCTGGAGCAGCAGCTGCCACTTGCACTGCCAGCCCTGCTGCATTCAGCAAAGCCCTGCCTCAAAACACACCTCACTCGTTATTTTCTTTTTAAGCTGTTTTCTTGGAAAAAAAGACATATTAATCTTTATTAATCAGTGGCTGTTGCAAACAGCCACCCACCTCTGCACACACTCTGTGCCGCAGGAGGAGCTCCTCTGGCTGCAGCTTTATTTAGGCAATTACAATTCCCAGTGTATGCAGATTTATCTCAGGGGTTTTTTTAAATTCTTTTATTTTTATTATCACTAATAAAAATGCCTCCTCCCCAGCACACTTCTTTTCAGCTACAGTACCCTGAGAGCTGAAAAACAACTCCTCAGACAAGCCAACCCCTGCTAATATTATCACTGTGTATTTTTAATTTCTCCTTGACAACTTGCAGCTGCAATTACAGAACATGAACGAAAATCAACTATTCATATTTCTTAATGAATAAGCATAGCAGATAAAAGATTATTATTCATTTTGCCTTTATCATGTAATGAATTTCCTGAATAAAGGAAATTGCTCACAGCAAGGGAATGAGTAGCAGCAACAAGGAAAAGCACTTCAAAGTGCTCATGCCTAGTCAACCTCCTCCCACATTGAATTTTTTGTCCTACACTCAAAAAGACCCCAGTCTACCCTGCTCAGTTATTGACCTGAACACATTGGACAGATATAAACAAAATATATATTCCTTCCTTCTTCTGCAGGAAAGATTATGGCTATCAATAGCTGATTTAGCTCTTCAATAAACTCCAGCTGCAGTTGATTCATTTTCCCATCAGTTCAAACACCTAACTGAGGCAGACAGCATGTAATGATTTAATAACATTTAATTCAATTAACTATTTTAATAGGCTAAAGGTTTTTAAGCTGCTCACATTTCAATACTAGTGTGTTTTAAGAAAAATATCCACTTAGGTTTCTCACTCTTTTTTGTTGTCATATATATATATCTATAATCTTGTATATACTTTTTTTTTTTAATGTTATTTATTGAGCTCGGCCTCCTGTGACCTTTTCACCGACCTCATCTGGAAGACCTTTCTCCCATTTTAATTAACCCAGGGTACTTTTCCAGCCTGAGTTATTGATCTACACAGTTTCACCCTGCAGAGCACTCTCAGATCTAGAAGCCCTGCAGGTGCATCACCAGTGCACTTTTTCCCCACAATTGTACGTACACCCTGAAAAAACCAACAAAAATATGTATCAGCTTATTATCTACTACTGTGACAGCTCAAATGGATTCAATCCAATCAACCAGAGCTGGGGATGGCTGTCCTTTGGTGGGTGCACCTCCTACCATAATAATGCATAGAGCTGGCAAATAAATATGGTTTCAGATGTGGACCTCTAACCTCTTTACAGAACCAAAGCAGCAGCTCCCTTTTCAGTCAGATTTTACACTGCTTCTGCTGCTGGCATCCCAGGGAGCTACTGAAGCTGGGAATCAAGCCAACAGGTCAAGTGTGGCTTCAAATGTCCCCTGCCTGACAGGGATGCTCAGGTAGGAACGCTGTGCATGGCTGTCTGGGGCTAAACCGTGCCAAGGTTTCCCCAGATAACGCCATGGGAAGGGCTTCAAAAAAGGGGCTGGATGGGAATTAGAGGCTACTTGATCCTGAAAATTTCCCAGGATGTACCACTCTGGATGTGGGAGCTAAAGAATGCAGTCACGGGAAGCAGAAGCCACGGGAAGTAGAAGCCAGCTACAGCCTGATGCTGATGGAGCAACAGAGGATGGAAATGGACAAGTCCTCATTCCCCCACAGACCTGGCTTTAGTCATACCTGGTATCCTAAAGGTATTTTTAAGAACTTACTCAGATACAAAGCAGAGTCACCCTGAGAGGAGATTACTCCTGAGCAAGTCGGGATAAGACCTGGAGCAATCTGGTGTGGTGGGAGGTGTCCCTGTCCATGGCAGGGGGTTGGAATGTGATGATCTTTAAGGTCCTTTCCAACCCAAACCACTCTGTGATTTCCAGGATTTCAGGGTCTGACACACAGCAAGATGCCAAGTGCAAGCAAGCACCAGACTGGTTATGGGATGTTGGATGTGGTTGGGAAAGGGAAGCTGATCCCTGTAAATAGCTGTATTGAGCTGAACACTGGAGTTCATGGGAATTAGGACCACTGGGCACTCCGGCAGGATCCTCCCTGCAGGGCTGCGAAAGCCTGGGCTGCCAAAAGCTGACCTTGGTGATGTTTCCACGCTGAGGAACACCCAGGCTCTGCCAACAACAGATACTACAGCAGCACGGACAGCTTCCATCTCTATCTGCAAATGGATACAGGGCAGGCACAGCCCATTCCCAGCAGGAATGCTTCCAGCTGAGGCTGGTGATAAAGCACAACTCATCTGCTGCTCAATCCTGCTCCTAACTCCAGCCAACACCACCCAACTACTGAGCAGCCAGGAAGAAGACTGCTGCTGGAGCAGATTCCCCATCCAAAGAGCCTGGTACCCTCCTTGGTGACCTGTGCCAGAAATTCTTGGAGCAAGTGCAAGCCAGAAGCCTAAATGCCCCAGTTAAGGTCACTTATGTGTTACTGAACGAGCTGCCCAGGCATCTCCCAGGGATGCAGCCCCATCTTTTACGAAGTGCAAAGTGGAAAGCACTTAGCAGGTAGACTGTATTATTTTTCCACTTCAGTTGTATTTCTCCTGGAAACAAAGGGGTTCCTCATGTGCTCTCTGCCTTCAGCTGAGATTCACATTGTGCTGTAACATGGCTCCTTTGTAAAATCAGGGGTTGGGAACATCATGTTTTTTGGGCAAGCCCCCATGCTAGTTTGTAGCTGTAACAGACACTGGAATTGCAGGACTGTTTCAGCTGAAATACTGTGTTCCTCGGTGGGTTGGTTCATTCAGGTCCAGGGAACACATGTAGGCAGAAAATTCTTATTTTCTGACCGAGTAGGTGTGTGACTTCTCTGTCAGATGCCTACCTATCAAAAGGTACATTTAGAGATTATCTGGGAGGGTGTTAACAACACAAGGTGATGAAAACAAGCGCCGTGAGCACTGGGCTGGGATGGGAGCCTGGCAGGTCCAGACTGTTCACATCTGAAAACCAGAACCTGGGCAGCCTGGTAAAAGTGTCTGTATGGCACATGGATCCCTGCAGAGTAATTTAAGAGCAGATATTACCCAATCATTTGGTTTTCCTTCTTGAAAGTTAATCATAAGCCATGGGAGCTTGGTTTTGGGAGGCAGCAGTGGGATGGGGTCAGGAGCTCCACGCTGAGGATCTGGCTCTGCCTTGGCTCTGCAGAACAGGGTGGCTTGTCCAGGACACAAAGGCTACTGCAATTGTAATTTTTTCCAGATAACAACCACATGCTTTTCTTTGCAGATATACAGGAAATGGCTTTGGTCACCATTCACTGGTTCTCAAAATCCTGAAGTCCTTTATGCTGGAAGGACCAGGCAGCAAAATACGACAGCTGACCTGCAAGCATGAAATGCACAGCTTGGCTTTGCAGCTGATCCCTCAGCTGCTACTTAAAAGCCGTGTTGTTTTGCAAAGCCCAAAACCTCATACTTTCTCCTTATTGGATTAGAAACCGGGGGGAAAGCACATTTCTGAAGTTCCTAAGTACAACTGGATATCGCTAGCAATGAATTCCCAACCCGGAGCTGTTATTGACACACAACAGTGCTCACACTGACCACACCACCATTTCTCCTGATGTTTATATGCTCCCTGTTCAAGCAGCACATAAAATAGCCATCATCCCAGCATGCCAAGAGGAAGGGAAGGCACAGCTCCAAGGGACAGTTATTCATGGAGCATCCTACCCAGCACTGCATATCATGAGCCACAGACCCATCGACCACCATGAAGCATTTCAAAGGCAACAGAATTAATGTCTGTGACAGCGGATACTATCTCCTAACTATCTCCTGATAGCATCCAGAGAGCAGCTCAAATGAAATGCATTAGTTGCCCCAAATACAGCAGAAACAAATGCTGTGATAAATCTTATAAGCTGCCAGAGACCTTTTTATTGTTCCTCAGGCTCACAAGTTTCCACTACTTCATGAAGCAGCAGGGAGAGATACAGCTGCCTTCCTTCCATGTGAGGGGAAGGCAAAAAGCCCAGGCAACATCTGTAGGCAAAGGTCTAAACCCATCCTGAGTTCAGGGAGCTGGGGACACTGCACAGCCACTCACCTCCTGGTGTCACCTCCCCAGATCCCAAAAAACTTGTCAGCTGCTGGAGTCTGGGCAGAGCAACCCAGGGAAGGTTAGCTGCTCTGGTTTCACAGGATAAAAACGGGCTGCTGTACATCATAGGCACAACGCAGGGCTTGATGGAGGTTGCTCTAATTTCTTCTGCATCACTAAGTCAGGAGTTAAAAGTCTGAGACAGGGAGCAGTAAATGGAATTTCCTCAAAGCCTGGGGAAGACAAGCGTTGAGGAATGTCTGGGGCAGCATCTTCTATGAACCCATCCCTCCACCAGCAGGGATGCAGGCTGAGAGTGGGGGTGTGGGACCAGGGACAGGCAGCACCTTGTGCTCCAGAGGCAAGCAAAGCCACACCAGACTCAGCAGCTCCTCTGACCATCAAAGCCATCTGAGGAGTCACTGGAGCATCGCTCTCATTCTGCAGGGATGGAGATGCCACTCTGACCCACCCCAAGAGAGCCAGCAAGGGGTCCTGGGTCATGCTGGGACTCCTCCTACCCTCTCCAAACCAAGCCATCCCACCCCCTGCCCGGTGCACATCCCACGGGGCTGATGCACACCACCACACACAGAGCGTTTCATTACAAACCTCGCAGTGACAAGGAGTGTTAAGCTGATATAAAGGACATCAGTCATTTACCCATCTGGTGGAAAGTCTAGTTGCTGGCGGAAAATAGAGAGGATTGTTATGGCAAGATCTACCATATGGCACCATTATGTGGAGCTTTGCAAGTGCTTTCTCTGAGCATGCAAGCAAGATTTCAGCCTTTGAAGAAATGCTGTATTGTTAGCCTGGATACGCAGGAGCCTCTTGAAAGAAGCTGTGGCAGATGGCACAGCTTTGTTCTCTTGGTTTGCAAGCAGTTTGTGCAACCCCAGATTTCCTCCTCGCTGGGGCACAGCGATCAGTGATCCTCCTGATGTGTCCTACGGGAGGACTGATGGCTTCTGAAACTCCTGAAATCCAGGGGATGCTGCCTGGCAGGTACCACACCTCTGCACAAAGCTCAGGAAGCAAACACCGCCGACCCAAGCCGGCAGGACACAGCGCTGTCGATGCACGGAAAGCCGCACAAAATCATAAAGCCTTGTCCCAGCCAGAGGAGCTGCAAATCAGTAAATCTTGCTGGAATACTCTGCTTTTGTTTGCTCCTCTCTGCCAGCACCTGCTCCTCCCTGGGTGGCTGAGCCTGGCCGGAGCCCCAGCAGGACAGCGGACAAAGAAAAGGCTTTCAGACGGGGCTGGTGCCCGCTTGAGCGACATCCTAACAATGCTCCAACAAAACCCATTCAGCCCAGCCCGGGGGAGAGGCAGAGAAAGGGAAAAGGTTCCTCCAGGAGGAAGCGGTGATCAGTCATTGACCACAGCAACAACATCTGCATCTGCCCTGAGCCAGGGAAAAGCCTCTGACTGCCGTCTACGGCTGGCTGGATAGGGAGCATCGTCCCTGCAGTCTGGGATGAGCACCAGGCATTTCTTACAGGTTAATTGCTGCATTTTGTGCCCAAGCTAAAATAGAACCAAAAACCAACAAAAAAAAATCCTGCTTCCCTGTTGTGCCTCCTGGAAAACGCACAGAGACAGAATAAACCCTTATTTACCTATTCTATTTACCTATCCTAATTAAAATCCAAAGTGGCCACCTAACATAAAACAGGCCAAAAACAGACAACAGGCGAGCAGCCCAAGCCTTTAGCTGACCTTGGAGTCACAGCTGCTCCACGTCCCTCTGCAACTCAGGCCTTTATCCTCTGCTGCTGGCACAGGACAATCACCAATTTCTCACACTATGGATGTTTCCTGCCTCAGATCAACAGGCACACTTAAAAACACACGAAGCTCAGGGAATATTTTGCAGAGTGGCCCCAAAAATAAAGGGATTTTGTTTGCCCTTCCATGTAAGCAGCAGCCTGGGATCTGTGGAGCAGGAATCCCACTCTGTCGTTTGTGTCTGTGGGAGGATTGTCCATGCTAAGGGGCCAAACCTACTGCTGCCAGGTCCCCAAAGATACCCCCCATCCCAGGCCTGAAATCCTCCACCCCTTCCACTCTGAGTCCCTGATGCGAACAAGTGGGGCAGAAAAGTCACTATTAAGCTGCAAGAGAGGAGCTGGCAAAGGACCAACTCCAGCTGGCAAAGCCTCCAGATCCCCTCCAGACCCTTTAACTTCCCTCAACCCAATGGGCTGAGACAGCCAAGGGCTTTGGAGGGAGCCTTAGTCCCACAGAGCAGGCACAAGCCATCCCACCCTGGATGGCCAAGCACGATGGCATTGGGCTCCTGCAGGCATAAAGATCAGCCCAGCACCTCTGAGTGCTTTCTGTGTCTCTCTTCCAAATGTTACACAGTGGGTTTGTACAGGAACAGTGGGATACTTTCCAAACCATTTAACTAATGCTGAAATTTAATACCCGACACCAACAGGTTACCGAGAGCAAGAAGGAGCTGTTGTAAGGAGGGAAGGATTTGCAACTTCACTCCCCTCAAAAGGAATCTGCCTTCTTGTGCCCACAGGGCAGAGCTTGGCTTCCCCCTCCCTCCCTTCCATCCAGTGCTGCCTTGGGTTGAGATCTGCCTGATGGGTTTTTTGGGAGCCAGGGCATTGCAGCTGCATGCACAGGGCACTCACTATCTGCTTCCTGCATGATTTCAGTTCCCAGGGAGCCAGCGTGGCTCCTGCTGCTGGCATGCCCTGGAGCAGCAGCTGCCTCCGGGCCTTTTTCTCACCCTTGGCCAGGGAAAAATAACTAAAAATCTCAACAGCATGGAGAAGGACTGGAGAGCAGAAGGGCCACACTAGGGCATGCCCCAGGCTGGACTGGCTCCTGCCTGGCTGCACACACACAGGTTCCCTGGGGTACTGCCACTGCACGAAGCACCTGGATGAGTTTGGAGGAGGTGTTTTGAAAATCCTGGGCTGAGATGAGGTGCCATACACTTGGTGAGGCTCCAGCACATGAGCCTCCAGAGATGCCTAGTTCAGCCCCACCAGCCTTCTGCTGGGGCATGGGGAAAGTGATCCATGGGAAAGAATTTCCCCAGGTAAACCTGATTTGGCCAAGTTATCAGTGGAGAATAAATTGGCACAGAGGCAGCCATTTCACCTGAACAAAACCAACCTGACCAGAGGTGTTTTGGACTGCTGCAAGGAGAGTCCTTCTGCAGGGACACTTCATCCCCACCGTGCTGTGTTGGTGTCCTGATCTGCCACATCCTACCCATGGAGAGGGATGTCTGGGCAAAAACAGCTTTTATAATACAACCTGGGGCTTTCCTCTACCAAGAGATCCAGCTCAGTAGCTCCATGCTGCCTGGCATCTAAAGGGGTATGCTATACCTTGAGGTGTGACTGACCAGTGTCACAATTCCCAGCTCCCTCTACGCATCCAAGCACCGTTGGAAAACCTCATTTCACTGCTGAATGCTGAATGAACTCAAAGTAGAACACTATCTAAAATACCACACTAAAATGTTTTTGCTTAGAGGAAATTAAAGCTTTTTCTGGCTGTCAATTTTTTTCTTAATCCATGTTTTTCCAAATTTTGGAAACAAGGGATAAAGAAACAAAATCCTGACTTTCCAAATCTCAATGCAGCCCACACCTGATGATTTCTGTGAAGCTCAGTACCCAGCAAGCAAAGTCACTTTCCACCTACAGGGGACATCCTGCTCTACCAGCTTGGACCCAAACCCAGCTCTAAGAAATTAAGAGATTCTAATGAGAGAGACCACCCCAAACTGGCAGGACTTCAGGGAGGAGCAGAGCTCAAGGTCCAGCACAGAACCACGGCTGGGGAGACTGCAAAGAGAGTGGTTGGGGAAAGACAGAGAAACCCCAAAACTAAAACAAAAATTAAGAAGTATCCTACTCACCACCAGCTCGGTGAACATGGCATCCAGCTCCTCCACGGGCGGCATGGGCAGCGAGGGCTCCATGGTCTGCAGGGCGAAGCTGCTGTCATTGCGCAGCCGGTACGTGATCTCGGGGTGGTCGCTGCTGCGGAAGCAGCAGAAGATGAAGGAGATCCCCCCGGCCGCTCCTCTTCCTCGGGGCCATGGCCACAGTCCTGTGTGTCCCTCCCTCCTGGGCACTAGATCCTGCAGGGAAGAGAAGAGAGGAGGCTGGAGCAGCCGCCCCACAGCGCTGCGCTCCCGTCCCGCGGTGGGAGGAGGAATCGAGCCACCCACGCGCTCGGCACGGAGGAGAAGAGCAGAGACGGTTTTCATGCCAAATATTTCTGCTCAGATTTGACGTTTACAGTCCTGGCAACCTTGACGACCACGCAAATTGAAAAGATGCATTTGCTTTGCCTCGTGCCAGAGCTGGCAGCGGCAGGGGTCGCGCCACTGTCCCCGTGGGATGAGGAGTCGTGGGCCCCACCACTGTTGCCAATCCCTGCAAATCTGCACCAACCTCCCCGTGCCATGGCAGCCAGGCCAGCCCCCATCTCATATCCACACCTCATACCCCCCCCTGCCAGGGGTATGGCAAATTTAGGAGGCTGCTGCCAGGAACAGCTGGATATGCTTGGGGCCACCAGGTCCCCACCATGGGTGACTCAGTTCTTGAAGACCTCGTGTCTCACGATGCCCCGAGCCACAGACAGCAGCAGAGCTGAGAAAATATCCTGCGCACTTCCCCCAGCTCTTAAACGTGTCCCTAAACATCCACCAGCAACCCTCAATAGGGCGGCTCTTTTTCATGGAAAGTTTTGCTTGGCTTTAATTAGATAAACCTTACTTGTAGCTCCAGTAAATATTTACAAGACGCGATCTCAGCTGATAAAAATCACACAGTGCCAGTAGCTCAGATTTTCCTAAGCAGCGCTGACGTCGGGCATTGCTTGCACCCCTGGCTGCTTGGGTTTTGCTGATTTCTGAAACTCTGGTTGGGAGCAAAGCTCAGGGCAGGAGTCATGTGCCCTGCCTGACTGATAACAGCACGGACCAGGCAAATGCTGCCCCAAAATTGGGACTCTCAAGGCAGTGACACAAAAGGAGGGTCACCTGCGAGGAATGAGGACTGTGGAGAAACACTGTAGTGAGAAAAATCAACCAGCAAAGTAGGGAATTTTTGAAAAGCCTAAACATTTGTCTTACAAAGCTACACACCCACATATTTTATCTCTGGGAAACAAGACACTGAGATGTTAAGAGACAGGACAAACAGCCAAGGTTGAAATATGGATGACTCAGATTTATTAACAAAGCTATGAAGAGACTCAGGGAAAAAAGGTCAGCATTTGGAGAGGAGTGTCTGATCTCCCTGGAGCCAGGCATTCCCTCCAACTATGGATTTATACAGAATATAGCAGAATAAACAGCTGCTGTGTCCTGTGGAGAGCCAGGGCTGGGGTCAGTCCTGAGGTCAGACCCCGCACCACCACAGCATGGCAAACACTGCCCTCTTAAAACAGGGATCTTGCAGAAAATTCAGGCTCTACCCACGGTTCTTTAACAGAGGCTCTTGACCCTTGAAATGATCTCGATGGCACGTTTTTAGCACATGGTGTAATCACCTGCTGAACCACGAATGATGGGAAACAGCTATTGGATCTTCACGCAGGATAATCCCAGGCTGTGCAACTGCTCTGTGCCCAGCCTGGAGAGTCCCCCCTTCCTCAAGGGCCCCAAATCTCATTTCACATTTTTACATCTTGGATGTAGAAATATGCAGCCGCTGGAGGAATTTCAGCTGCCATGAAAGCTCTCTCATCACGGCTCCCCGGCAATCAGCACCGCAGCAAATCCATTAGCAGCCTGCTGGCATCCCTCGGTGTCAGCAGGGTCTGGGGACCTGCTGTGGAGCTTCTCTGCTAAAGAAGGGAGGGAAATAAAAAGGCAAAGGCACACAGACTTCTGTCCACTCCAGCATGGAGGAAAACACTGTAGGTTTGGGCTTTAAAGAGTCACAAGGAGCAGGGTGCACAGGGAGATGCTGGTGGCTGCCCAGTGCTTTGAGCCTGGCACGGGATCTCTCCCAACCCATGCTGGGTCCTCAGATGAGCACAGTTTGGTCACTTGGTCATTCCAAGTCCATGGGTGCAGCCACACCAGAGCAGGGGCTGATCCTGCTCCTGCAGCTGGTCTGGAGCAAACAGATCCATTCTCCTCTTCCACGGGGCACTTTCCATCCCCTTTTCAACACCACGGCAACCTCGTCCTTGAAACCTGCTGCTACGTGTGAGCTCTGACTCGGGCTTACAAAAACGTGTGGAAAGCCTTTATCAGAACAACACCTGCTCTTCAGAGATACGCACTCCTGACAATGTTTTACGAGGAGTCTGAATGACAGACCAAAAGGCAAGGTTTTATTTTGGGGTTTAATGCAGACAGTCATAGAGCAACCAAGACAAGGTACTTTTGAGCTGCTTCCAGGTCTGCAGCTATTGAGGTTCCTCATTTTCATCTATAAACAATTTAAAAAACCAAACCACCCTATAATGTAGACTGAGTGGGCTGTAGGTTATTAGCAACCAAGGCTAAAAAAAGGTTAGGGAGAGAATATTTTAGCTACCAGGCAAAGAGCATTAAACCTTCAGAAGGCTGATGAATATTCATTGACATGATGGATCAAAATCAAAACACAGCTCCCTGGCAGGTCGTTGGGAGCTGCAGACAGCACAGATTGCATCGTCAGAACAAAGTCCAGCTACACAGCCTCCTCCTCCTCCCCTGCAAATCCTGCAGAAATTGGTTATTCAAGAAGAAAAAGAAGCAGCCCCTGGCAATCTGGAGGCTTGTGTTAAGGAGAACAGAAGGGACAAGTTCTACACCGCATCATATGTTAAGTGTCCTGCTCCCGCCTCCTACTTGTACCTTTGACCGCTAATTAGATCAATAAATTTAAGTCAGATTGTGATCTAATGGTGCCTTCTGGCCTCTACTATTGAGCAGGCCGGAATAAATTAAGCTTAATTGCCCCTGCATGTACGGAGCCAGGGAAGATAGGATGGGAAGGGTCACTGAGGAAACTCGTAGCCAAGCCCAAATCTCAAGGCAGGACTGATGGGGCTGAATCATTCCCAAACAACTTTGTTTTCACAGAAACAAGGGTGGAAATGTGTGTGTGATGGGCTCAACCTGGAAATCCAGACTGAAAAGAAGGAGCTTAGCCCACGTGTGTGACCAGGATGGACAGAGGCCATGGGCTCAGTGATACACAGAGATACAAGTTTAGTTCTCCCCAGCCCTAAAAAGAAAAGCACCAAGCCTACATCGCCCTGAGCAGTGCTTAAATGAAATCAGTCATTAGGAGAAAATTGGACCCTGGTGTCGCTTCCGCCTTTGCTTTAAGGAAAGGAGAGCAGCAATTACCACTTGCATATTCAACAGCCTCCTCAGCAAGCTAAATTAAACTGCGTGGAGCAACGAGCTGCCAAAGCCTGTCTGTGACCGATGCCCCAACCAGCTGGTCTGGAGCCAGCACCGGTATTGCAGCATTGCGGTCTGCAGCCTAAAAATACCCAACAAGGGCACAAACACATGCAAAGGAGCACACACGCTCCCCTTCACACCCGCCTCCTCCAAACCCACCCAGGAGCCAGGAGCTAAATCCTCAAATATGAATATTAGCTTGTTGTTTTCCTGGCTCCCGTCCCAAAAGGAGGGTGCAAGATCCTGAGTGAGCTCTTTCTCTGAATGTGGAGCTTTATTCCAGCACGTTGCACAAGGAGGGAGTGTTTTTGGTGCAAGTGTAACAGCACTCACTGACCATCTCTGCTGTGCCCTGACTAATTTCAGCATCTTGGGCCATGTTAAGCTTTGTCTCCCACTACCCTGCAGAGCTTCAGCACAGCCTGGGATGCTCCCAAACAGTGGAAATATTCCAACTCTCATCCATCACTGCAAAGTGACCTCTTTGGCTGGTGATGGTTGGGAGGCACTTGAACTCAGCAAGGACTTTAGGAAGACACTATCACTGTCACCAAGTGTTAGACCCAGGTGTCCTGGACCCCTTTTTACAGCACATGGAAAGCAGGAATTTGGCATTCCACACACTGCACCCTGTGCTTGTCCAACCCCACCACTGAGCAATGCTCATCCTCCCTTGGTGCTTCTCCCCATGAATGCAACGCCCAGCACAGGGCACAGTGCAAGATACCTTGCATCATTTTTCTAAATAAACAATTCTAGATGATTCTCCTCCCACCCTAAGTCACACCCAGATCTCCACAGCAATAAAAGCTGGGTGCTCCCATAGCATTTTTCAGATCAGCTGTATGTTTGGAGCATCCCCTGAGAAACATCAAAGCCTTTCCCAGGCATGTTTTGATTTTTCACCTTACAGACCCAAGACAGTCAGCACCCTCCTTGGCTCCACTCAGTAACCCAACCTCTTCTTGGGTTTGGTCCTCATTGTGAGCCCTCTAAAGTGTGCTGATGGTGCTCTGCCCATCAAAGAGGCAGCAGCACATCCCTCTCAAGACAGAGAAGTGCTGCTCCATTTCACGCTTGCACCAAAGCTGGTGCAGGAAAACACTTTTTACTGAGAGGGGCCTAAGCATTATTCAGTTTTAAAAATAAAAGGTTTTACACTGAGCCATTTCATGGATGAAATACTCAGAAGCAGGATGGCCTTCCCCCGAGCAGGAGCCACCTTCCCTCCAACGCAGAAGCTTAAAGGATCTGAGCTCATCACCAGCACCTCCACTGTGCTGAGCATGGTGCTGGTATTCTCAGCACAGCTGTTCCTGTTTAAACCAGAATAATTTTTTGGCCACAAACTCCCTTGTTGATTTCCAAACCCAGTGTAAAGCTGTTTTCAGGCACAGGCTGTACAGGGGAGCAATGTTTGTGTTTGGTGGAAAACACCGCATTTCGTCAGGAGAGGGCAAAAACCCCAAAACATTCAGCTAAAAGGCTTTAAACTATTTGATGACTGCCTTTTCTCCATCCTTCTACCCCAAAGGGGATGGAGACAGGACCCTCTCCATGATGCAGCTGGCCAGGAGGAGCCTGACTCATCACCAGTGCATCACAAGAGCTCTGATTCTCAGCGTAAGCAAATCTCAAAGACTTGGGTTTCATGGATTTATAAATACACCAGCCAAGTCCTGAATTACCCCAGATCCTCCTTCCTCTCCCCAGAAATCCTGTTATACTCTATGAACCCAACAAAAAGAGTGTTTTGTGTCTCCAAACTTTGCTTGGGCTACCTGGTACCTGAAGGCCACCAGCACACTGACCCTGATGCCATGAGGAGCTGGATGCAGCCGAAGGCTCTCTGCTCACTCCAGGAAAACCCCATCTGCCAGCATCATCAAAAACCCAGTGCTTGCCTAAAATGTGTCACCTCCTCTTTCTATTCTTTCCTTTCATTGTGGCATTTGTCACATCCTGAAGCACACATCTGGGCCTGCTGTCTCGCAAGAAAACATTTTGCTCTGCTCAAGAGCAGATGAGCTTCATGGGCTTGATGGCCACATCCAGGGTGCAGCAAGAAAAATTAGACCAGTTTATTCACAGAGCCAATGAGGGAAAGAAATAGTTTCACAGATTTGTAACACACCAGAAAAGCCCTCCTTTTTCCACTTCAAACTTACACCTATCAAAAGCAGGAAAAGTGTTGAGAGAGACTGTTGTATGTGTCTGCATGGGGCTTCCACCTGGAGGTGTCGATGCTATTCAGGGAAAGGAGCAACAACCTCCCTGGTGCTGTGAGAGCACCATGGCCTGGCTTGCCTGTCACCTCTCCAGCACGAGTGAGGTCCCTGCCAAGGGAAGCACACGCTGCTGACTCTGTAATCCAGTTTTTGGGGGGAAGAGCGTGGTGCACAGCAGGGTGAGACGGGATCTGTCTTAACTGCCTCCAACTGAAATCAATCCTCGGAGCAGCGCCGCTCGCTTTGGCAAGCCAGCAAAAATCTGGAGCTGGGGATGGCTGATGGTGTACTGCGGGATGTTCATCCCAGGGCATGGAGACAAGCTTGGATCCAGGAAGATGCTGAAGGTTTGCAGCATCTATCAGGAGCTGGTCCAGAGATCCCCACACAGCCCTTGATCCCCTGTGGTGCACAGCTCAGTGCACATATAAATCTAACCACAGAAGACGCTGCTGCAGCAAAATTTTGTTTGGTTTTTGGGGATTAAAAACCAAACCTTGCTGGAAGTTTCCCAACTATCTAGATGCTGAGAAGCACAGTAACATTGGAGGTCATGAGTTCTCCACTAAAAGGGTAAATTTGATCAGTGACAAACTGAGCACCGGCGCCAGAGCCTCCAAACCGCTACAGACCACTTCTTACAGGAGCTCCAGCAGACCAGCTCAGGCAAATACCATTTATTTCAGGAACAAGGACAACAACACGGAACCACAGACAAGACCCAGTTTGAGAACCTATATAAATTATATATATTTCTTGATATTCACTAGGGTGCTGAATGACCCAGTTTTACAGACACACACATCCCGTTTTCCCAGAAACCAGGCAGATTCGTGGTCCTTTTTTTGCAGAATCAAAACAAAAAAGTGGGGTGGGTTGGCAGTGTGAGGAAGAAACAGTTTTCAAGTCACATATTGCTCCCTTAAATGTACTGCACGATTTGCATCCTGAAACCCAGGCACAGCACTTGTCCAAGCCCAAGAGACTTTCCAGGAAGGCAGAGGGAGGAGGAGGTGGAGGGGGGCTCTCCAGGAAGGATGCTGGGGCATTCCCCTGACCTCCCCGTGTCCTGGCTCAGTTTGAAAAGGCAACACAGAAAAAAAAACCAGCAGAAAGGAAAGGCAGAGCGAGGGGCCGCCCGTCACGGTGCTCCCTTCACCCCGCTCTTGTTTTGGGGCAGCAGCTGTCGGTGCTGCATTGTGGAGGGGCTCAAAGGGGCAGAAACAGCCCTTTCAGAGCCAAGGGTATGTGCAGGGATGGATTAGCACCGACCCGGGGCTCTCCTGACAGCCTGAAGCCTTGCAGGGAAGAGCCTGACAGAATTTGTCCTTTGCCATTTGAACCTGGTCTCTCAGCGGTCTCTTTGCAGTGTCCAGGCTGGGTGATGCCAAGCCTTGTCCAGGCAGCCCTCAAGGACAAAACCAGTGAAGAGGGAGGGATGCAAGACCCCTGGGCAGCTCAGGGAGGTCCTACAGCCTCGCTGAGCATCCCAGGGTGGGGAGCATCCTCTTCCATCCTGGCTGCATCCCTATCACCCAGCACAAGCATGAGCACCATCCAGCCCCACTCCATTTCCACCACTTTTGGCCCCAGCTGGGGGAAAACTGCTCATTCAAAGCACAGCACACCTCCAGAAGGTGCTAATGCCAGCTGTAAGCCCAGCCCAGGTATCACAAATTCTGACTACTCCCTCTGACGATGCAAATATTGTTAATACAAACTCACCAGCCTGGCAAGCAGGGAGAGAGGAGTTGTATTTCCCACTGGAGGAGGATATTTGTTTGCCAATCAGCCTCTTCCTGAAGAACAATAGCTCAATCAAAAACCTTCTTTTAATTCCTCCCTTTTTTTTCATCCCTGCTCCTCCAACAAATACTTGGGCTGTGACTGTGATTTACCATATGCAAACCCTCGCTGCTGAGCTTTCCATTTCACTGCTCCCCATTTCAGCAGTAATCCTGGGGGTGAGACGGGCTGAAGGCAGGCAGGTTTTTTTTCCTCTTTTAAAGCCTCTTAATTTGGCTTCACAAAGTGGAGTTTCCAAGTTGCTCAGCAGCAGATGCTCCCAGTCCATCAGCACAGCAACATCTGCCATGGGGCCACTACCACAACAAGGCAACACGGAGCTACTGGCTGAGTCCCAAAGGGCTTTTTTTGGGTGGTGTTTGGAGATTTTTAGCACTATCCATGCTTAAGGTGAGGCTACTGGAACCACAGGTGTTCAGGCATTTTGTGATGTGTAGCAAGATGGTTTCTTTCTCTGGCAAAATGGAAACTGGATGGAGCTGCTGTAAATAGGAGTCCTTCCCAGCAGGGACCCTGATGGCTAAATATCATTAAACTTCAAGTTATCATTAAACTTGTAGTACAGAAGGTGCCCAGAGCAAACAAAACACACTTGTCAGATCTCTCAGCTGGCCTCCCCATCTGCAATGCTGATTTCCCTTTAAAGGTTTTTAGATTCTGATGTTAATCCAGGGTGATTTCCCCCCCTAAACTACAAACGTGGGGTTGAGAATTCCTTGATAAATATGTCTAATGGCAGAAAAGGCCTGCTGGCTGCTTTTCCTTCCAGTATGACATTAATACCCCTCTGTGCTCCAGCAGATGAGCACCGAAAAACAATGTATGGTGAGATTACACCAGGCACAATGTGATCCTGCTCCCACCCAGCCTGGGAAAAAAACAGTAACTTTTATCATATTTCACTGAAATACTGTTTGCATTTAAACAAAAGAAAAAAAGAATCAGGCGAGCACAGCAAGTGAAATTAACTGGAAGGCTTGGTCATAATTTTTTGGTGTGGCTACAACCCAATGTAGCTTAGGGCACAAGCCCTGCTTTGACCGGGATGGAACTGCACCATCCTGAGCCACAGGGTAGCAGGACTCGATTTTCCAAGACAGCTGCTCAAATCCACCACCTGCAATTCAGAGGCGGTGTCTTAATGGGTGGTTTTAATTGCCTAATTATCTGGCCTCTCACTGAGGGGGAGGGAATCTTTGACACATGGCCAAAATAAGGTTCCTCTTCCCCAGCTGGAGCATCCAGAGGGGAATGTCAGTCCGGTGGAGATCCCAAGGGGATGCATTTAAAAATCAATAGAGGCTATTTTAATGCTTAATCCAGGAAAGTATCAGCATCAGCAGCATCAATACAAACCGAATTTAAACACACTGAGTACATGCACAGGATTGTTAGTTTTTCCTCTGCGCATTGATTTAACCAAATCTGGTTTCCCCTAGAGAGTTTGCAGTCCAAACAGGTCATCCACAGCATCTCTAGTGCTTCAGGCATCATGCCTGCCTTCATCTCCACATACTGCACAAAAAATGAGCCTCTCCACCCCACTTGAGCAAACATTTCAGTGAGGAAACCCCCTGGAAAGGGCAATATCACAGCAGAAGAGGTCACATCCCTGCCAGGGCTACATATGGATTTCTCTTCTTTGCAGGTTTTCACACTGCATCCAGCACAAAGTGCAACACAAGCTTCCCATCCCTGTAGATATTTATATGATCATCTCCCTTTCCATTAAAATAAAAATGAAAAAAAAAAAAAAAAAAAGCCTTGCAATTGCAATAACACCTCACCTTCTTCACAGCAGTCCTGCCCCTTTCCAAGCTGGTTTTGGCTGGAAAGAGGTTAATTTTCTTTGGGTTTGTGCTGGAAACAGTGTTGCTAATTCAGAGATCTTTTAGTTACTGCTTTCAGACTTGCACAGAGTCAAGGCCTTTTCTGCTCTTCACCCCAACCCAGCAGTGGGGAGGATTCACCAGACTGTCAGCTCTTCTTCCAACAGAGCTCAGACAACACCATGGATAAGGAAGTGGGGCACAGCAAGCCTAAGTAAGCTTGAAACCCCCGACTTTCATCTCAAACCCCTTCCTAGAACAGAGAGCCTGCAAGTTTGCTGCCCAGACACTGCCCTAAACCTTGAAAAACATTTTCCCACCTATGTCTAACCTCTGCATCCCATTTTCCCAAATTAACGTTGCAGTCTGGATGGCCTAAACACATGGTAATGAAATAACTCAAAAGAGAAACTGACCCTCAGATCATCCACAATCTTATGTCCACAGGGCAAGGAAATTAACTGGCTTTTGCATAACAAATCTCTGCAGCATTTTCCAGTACAAGACCTGTAACACTGAAGTGAAAGCTTGAAGAAGCTGCAAATTGGCTTAAGGCACCTGAAAATTCCAGATTCACTCCACTACTGCCAGAGTTGTCACAGGACGAGAAAGCACCCTGCAATAATTGTCTCTCCAGGCAAAAACTTTCAAAACGCCATTAATGCAGATTTTCAGAGCTGGCAAGAGCTACCCATCCCCATCCACTGCAACATGAGCCATGAGAGCAGGCAGGGAGGAAAAAAAGCATCTTCCAGGCAATCACAGGCATTTTTTCCCCAGCTGAGTGCCTAGTGAGAAGAGCAACCCATGCATCAGCAAGAGCACTTGACGCATGCCAGCGCTTTCTAAATTCACTTTCAGTAGATTTACCAACACGTCCTATGGAAAAGGAATGTGTGCTATGCAAATCCAGCCTCAGACTGCTCCCTGCCTAATCTAGCTTTAGATTCAAATGCTTATTACCATGGCGTCTAATCGGGTCATGTGTAATAGACAGGTTTAGTTTGGGCTCCCAGCACTTCAGCTGTGTTCTTGCTAAGGCACTGAATGGAGAAAGAAGAAAAGAAACAAAGAGGAAAAAAACCCCAATACTGTGAAGAATTGAGGCTGTGGTGGAAGCCAGGCCTGGAAAGGATTGACACCTATGAGTAAAAGCCAGGCTGATATGCAAACATTTGGCAGCTCACCAGGAACACACTGAATGTCAAGTCGTGTTTGCACCCCATCACATCCCTGCAGGGAGGCTGGTGGCTGGTCTTTCACTGTCTCTCCCTTCTCCCCGAGACAAGGTGATGAAATGATCTCACACCCACGCAGGACCCATCTCCCAGCAGCACCAAGCCCAGCTGGTCACACCATAACCTCCAGGCTACCTTACAGATGCTCTGAGCACCCACAGCAGGGCCTGGGTGACATGTGCCAACAGGGAGCTGTTGCTGGTTTGGGGAGGAACAGGGCACCTTACAGCATCAGGATCTGCAGCAGGACACAGGGACCGTGGGAATGCCATTCCCAGAGGCTACCAGCTCCCTGTTTGCTGGCACCAGCCACACAGCTCTGTCCTGATCTGTGCCAGGCAAAATGACTCATGTAACTGCTGAGTTTGTGACATACATTTGTTCTACACAAACCAATCCTGGTACCTCCAGGAGACAACCCAGATATCAACCTCTTACTTCCACCATGGAGCTGCAGCTTGGCCACTGAACACCAGAAATAATCCAGGGGAAGGGACACAAGACCCACCACTCAGGTATTTCCTTTCCATCTGCTGCTCTCCTGCCAAATTGTGCGTTCTGGGAATAGAACATGGTGAGGTTTCCAACACCATTGTCCAGCTCCCACCTTCAGGATGTTGAATCCCAGCAGCTTGACCTGCCCTGCCTCCACAATGCCAAATGGCACACGGACTGGCAATCAGCTCCAGAAAAAGGTCAAGACATTCACATGTTTCTACCAACTTCTGAAGACCCTACAAGACGGTGCTGACCCTGTTATGCTACAGAAACTACATTTGGTGGGGTGAGCAGCACTAGGAATACCAACAGGAACGAAAAGATTTCCCTCTGTGAATCTCAGCAGCGTAAGCCACTTTTATATTGAGGCTGCAGGACGAACTTACATTTATTAGACATCAGAGAATTCACCGAGGCGAACATCCCCCCAGCAACACCTACATGTCTGTGCAGAGACCCGCAGCGTGGGCTCTCTGGTGTCTCATAACGTGGAAAATCCAACTAAAGCACTCTTTATGGCTTGGATGTTCATAACATTTATGTGTATTCCCTGGTGTCTAGTACTGCCTGAGGTTTCATTGCATCCCTTAATAAAAAACCTCCGCAACACCCTTCTAACTTGATGCCTGTTTGGACAAAACTTGCAGCAGCTCCACATATTTGAGATGAAAAACCAATCTGAAAAAAGGACAAAAACAGCCAACAGACTTTTTTTTTTTTTTGGTCAATGACAGGAGGAGGAGCAGGCAGACAGACCGACTTTAAAGCTTCCTTTCATTTGGAAACTAAAATCGTGGGTTAACTTTCAACAATGCACATTATTACTGAGGAGAGTGGAGCAGCTGATATTCTGCTGCTCAGGCACATGTGCTCTATGCTTCATCATTTACTGAATTAATAATCAAATGCTTTGAAAGGAGAAGGGAAAAAAAAGCCAGAAACGAGAGGCTGCAGCTCACAGTGCTCTCATCAGCCTATTCAAAGACCAAGCCAGATTTACCAGTGCCTGCATTGCTGCCCGGCTGTGCTGCTGTCTGGCCAGGCTCTCCCTCCAGCACCTTCCCAGCTCACAGCTGCACCTGGAACTGGTCTGGGGGATTTTCTTCCTTGCTCCTGTAGCCAAAACAACCAGCAGGGATGGTTAAACGAGGTGGAAAGACCCCTGTTTCCATGCAGCCCAGCCTGCAGCCCAGAGGGAAGAAACTGTGAGACTCCCTGGCCAAGGACACAGGTGGAGAAGCTTATGGGGGAGCCCTTCCCAGCACCAAAGGAGCCACACAGATAGTATTTACCAGGTCACAGGTACTTAATACCCCAGCAAAGTCATGCTCACTTGTGAGCCAAGAAAGAAAAACTCACATTTCTGTATTTACAGCCGCTTCTACAGCACTTTCCAGGGCAGGGTCATTCCAAGTGATGACTGTGAGGAAGTCCTAGTGAAGAGATCCATGATACAGAGATTCATAGCTAGCTCACACACAAGTGAAAAAATATTTCCAAGCCTCAGAAGATGCATTTCTGGAGCTGGGAATAACACACAGGCAGCGAGCGTGGTTTGCTAATGATAAGCCAGGATGACAACCCAGTGGAAATGTAAAAATAATTTAATGAATAAGTATATTTAGATTTATAATCCCCCAGCAGCTTTATTTATAGGGATGCCAATCACTTTTACACAGATATAAAATTGGCTGGCAGGATGCCTCAGACTATATCCAGAAACCCATCTGTAACAAATCTAAGCCGTGATATCTCTGCATACGTTTGGCCAAACAATAACGCTGATGCCAGTCATCTTCACTTCCAATGTGCAGATGCGCCAAGGGGGCTCGCCAAGCCTTCCCCACTGCCAAAGAGGGATGAATTCCCCTATCACCTACTGTAAACTGGTTGGGAAAACGACCAGATGAAGGAAAACCAGTCACCATCTGGGCTGTGTGGATTCCAACACCAATGCAACGCTGGCTGGAGAGTGAGCCTGCATGCAGCTGGTTACAGGTAAATCCCTTTCTAAACCTTTCATCACTAAAATGGGGAACTGAAGCAAGGGAAAAAAACCCATGGGGCTGTGCAGCGCCTTTAAAAGGTGGGGCATTAAACTAGAGCTCTTGGGTATAGATTTTTTTTTGATCCATTGCTCAAGACACGAAGCTGGGACAGAGGAAGATGGAAGAGAAATTAACTGAAAGTCATCACTTGGCTCATTCTCAAAGCAGACGAGGATTTCTAGTGATCCTTGCCCAGGATCTCACAACTTTATCTAAGCCTGCAGATGTCAAGAGGAGAGGTTGCTGTGGATTTCCACAGGGCTGGTCACCACCTGGAAAACTGAAAACTCACAACTAATTCACAAGGAACAAAGAAAAACCTGCTCTTCATCCCAGTGGGACTTCTGGGGACTGTTTGTCTAAGAAATGGGGCAAAACAGGGATGGCTTCATATCAAAATGGGTGACTGCAACTCATCCACAAAGCTTGCAGTATGCCAACGTGGAAAAGGTTACTCTGGAATATTACTCTGAATAGCTCTGGGAACAAACCCAGCATTAATTTTCAACACTTATTCAGCAAATGATTTGAATAAACTGAGGAAGGCTCGTGCACACATACTGACAGCATTATTTGGTAGATTTTTGCCTCTGCTCCTGAGATAATTTATGACAAATTTATGACAAAACAACTCCCAGCAAAAACTATCTCTTTCCAGACCGATGAGTGTATTCAACTACCCTTGGGCACAAGGTAACCTCTCAAGATCCCTTCCAGCACAATTTTATTACCATTTTACACCACAAACTGTTTTCACACTGGCATTTGCTGTGATTTATCCCTGGAAATAAGTTTGTCTGAAAGAATAGTTGATGGAAAGAAAAAGCAGAAATGCAACAGCAGTTTTGTCGCTCAAGGACAAAGCAGAGTGAAACAACCAAGCGCAGAGCTACGGCATCCTCAATCCAAATGTTTTCCAAAACATTTCCAAATGTTTCTCAAAGCTTCCAGATGAAGCTTTCACAACTAGGCTGCAACAACCCCTCCAAAGCCTCGGGCATTGAGCGTAGCATGGTGCTGTGCTGAAGCAGAGATGCCAAGGAGATGCTTGGTGGTGACTTTGCCAATGACACACCTGCCAAAACACACCCCAGAGCCCTGTGCAGAAAACACAGTGTTTCGAAGAAAAACTGCCTCTGCTTCCTCCACAGGGCATAGTCCAATGTGACAGAGCTCGACTGCTGCATGGGCTTTCAGGAAGAGTCAGTCCCTCTGTGCTGGGCACTGGTGAGGCCACACCTCAAGTGCTGTGTCCAGTTCAGGGCCCCTCAAGACAAGAAGGACATTGAGGAGGAGCTGGAGAGTGTCCAGAGAAGGGAAGGGAGCTGGGGAAGGATCACAAGTCTGATGAGGAGCAGCTGAGGGAGCTGGAGGGGCTCAGCCTGGAGAAAAGGAGGCTCAGGGGGCCCTCCTCACTCTACAACTGCTTGACAGGAGTGTGGAGCCAGATGGGGGTCAGGCTCTGCTCCCAGGGAACAAGGGACAGGACAAAAAGACATGGCCTCAAACTGTGTCAGCAGAGATTCAGGTTGGACATCAGAAGAATTTCATCACTGAAAGGGTTGTTAAGCACTGGAACAGACTGCCCAGGGCAGTGGTGGAGTCACCATCCCTGGACGTGTTCAAGAAACAACTGGACGTGGCACTCAGCACCATGGTTTGGTTGACAAGGTGGTGTTTGATCAAAGGTTGGACTCAATGATCTTGGAGGTGTTTTCCAACCTTAATGACTCCACAAATACATGTGGCCAGATGTCCTCACCTTCATGGCAGGCTTTTGAGTTTATTCCAAGCACCTCAGGAAGATCCTTCCCTGCCTCTAATCTTTTGGAATAAAAAAAATAATAAAAAATACAATAAAATAATATTTAAAACACACTTATGGAACAATAAGGAGAGAACACCATATATTTTCTACATGTAAGCTAAAAATGCTGAAGTTCTGTCCACACACCATCAAATGTGGATGTTTATGGTCATTACACAGACAAAACTGAGACAGTTGTGGGAGATGCTGGTCTGAGCAGCTGACCACAACCACAGCAGCCAAAAGATGACCACTTGAGGTGTCAGCACCACCCAGCTGCAGGAGCTGACCACTCTGGGGAGGGGGGATTGGCACACAGCTGGTCCTCATCCTCAGCCTCCCCACCCCACTGCTGACACAACTTCCATCCCCACTGACTGCCTCATCAGAAACAGCAGTGCCTGTAAAGCAGAGTCTGAGGCCTTCAAAGTCCAAAGCTCATCTCCACCTCTTTCAACATGCTCCTGGACACAATCAAAGCCCCTCCTATCAACTGTACATGGGCTTTGGATTAGACCTTTTGTAGAGTGAGAAAACAAAAAAAGAGACTTTCTTGAGGATGATAAAGTCTAGACACTACAATATATTTTCCAGCTGATGCAGCAAACCTAAAAAGCCCTCCCTTGATCTCGGACTGTCACGATCAAAGCCATTATTCCATTCAGAGCCTTTCTGAAACTTTAGCTTCCAAATGTGCAAGTTATTTTTAAAATCTAAACCAGGCCAAGCCTCTTGTTTGGAGTTTTATGAGGAAAACAGGGTGTGCTCCTCCCAAACCTTCCCCCACCACGTCTGGAAGTGGCTGGTGGGCACATGGTGGAGGATGAGAGCAGGGAGGGAGCCCCATGTCTGGGGACACCTCAGTGGCACCTGGTGGCCACATCTGCTTGCATGGAGGGACACAGCTGAACCCCCAAGATGCTATGGCATGGGGAATTTTCCCCATCCTTGACTGAGACAGAGTTTTTTGGAGAGCAAACATCGTTTGCATCCCCATCCTCAGGATTTGTGCCTGCCTTTGGCACCCTCCATCACAGAGTGTGTTATTCTGGAGACAAAGAAAAGGAAACAGCTTGAGATACTTTCATTCTCTACAGAAATTAAATAAAACTAAGCACTAGGAATTTCTTTTACCAGGCAGCAGGATGATCAAGTGCGCAAATAACATCCAGCTCTGCACCAAGGGATAATCAGGGAAATAAGGCATTCCAGGAAAAAAGAAATCATTCTCCAGTCTCTTGGAGGAATGGTTCAGGTGGCTGAAAGGGAAGAAGAAATACACAGCCCTGCAAAAGAATAGGAAAGCCAAAGGGGCATCACCTCTGCCTTAAGTGGGAGGCTCAAGGAGAGGTATTGGAAGACCAGGCAGCTCATCCCAGACCAGCTGGTGCTGTGTAAAGGACTCCAGAGCTCCTGGCATACTGTGGCCTCTGCAGGAAAGGAGACCTGAGGTCAATCCCAATTGCCAGAGCTCACAGCATCCAGACTGGAAAAGGTGAAAGGATGAATGGTCTGGAATGATGAGGAGGTTGGGGAGAACTGGAAGGGCTCTTTGAAAGCATGTGACCACCAAGCTTCCCCTCCCACATGCAAACGTGGACTTTCAACAGGGGGACATTCTTCAGAGAGAGATGGGGACAGGAGGTGGCTCTCACTGCAGAAAGAAGAGAGCAACATAGAACATTCACATGCTCCAAAGCTATTTAAAAGCCAAATGAGGCTCCCTAGTGAGCACTTAATTTAACTAAGCAACTTCTAAAGCACCAGGCAAATGAGCCACGTCATCTCCTTTTCCTCCCAGCATCCATCTCCACGACTCTGTCACCTCCCTTCCCCTCCATGCTTTCACCCTCCTCAACTCCCAGCAGCTCTGCTCCTTCTCCCCACCTCTCCCTCTGCCCAAAGCAAGCAGATCTGTGAAAAGCTGAGTGAAGCAGGCAGGCACACACCAGCAGGATGGGGATTAGAGACCTGCCACCCCCTCCAGCATCCCTCACTGTGGCTAGAGGGACCATGCTAGAGCAGGAGCAATGGCTGTGCTGCACATCACACATTCCCATTGCTTCAGGAAGTGTTGTCTGAACCTCCACCAGGTTTCCAGCTGGGTAAACATCAAGGAAAATATCAGGTTGACAGGATTTCTTAAGAGTATTTCCATCAAATCAGACTTTTCCCACCTCCACGCACACCAGAGCAGAAACAATGAAGGCCACTGGCAACACTGTGCTAGTTGTGACAGCCACCACGTCTGTCCCAGAGGGGACAGAGGATTTGCCAGCATCTCTCCAAATTTTCACTCTGGAGCTGGGACAGGATGTGGGGAACATGCCCAGCTTCCACTCTACCACAGCAGAGTCCAACACATGCATCATCACTGTGGCTCATCTTTACACTTCCCAACAACCGCAGAGAGAAGATGGATTTCAACCTCAGCCTTCACACAAGCAATTCTCCCTGGGTGTACTGCAGCCACCAAAGCCCTGCAGATACCTTTGATCCCACCTTGTCCTTGTCCAGGCCCCTTCCCTCTCAGGAACTTCTCCCAGGGAAGAAGAGCAAAGCCCAGCCGTGCATCCATAAGCCTGAAATGGGCTAACACAAACCTACCAACCTCAAAAGTTTATGGTCCCTATCACACAGGAAAGCAGAGAAGCTGATGTCAAAGGCTGCTTCTGAATTTAAAAGGATCTAAACCCATCAGGGAAGCAGTGTGCATCCCAAAACCTCACTCCCAGAGTTTGCACATTGGACATGATAAGTGAGGCAGCAAAGGCAGCTGATGAGCGAACCAACCTCAGAAACCAACCCCTACCACCCAGCTCAGGAAGAGAGAGAAACCAAGGAGAAAAAAGCAAACTGCCCAGCCCCACACTGCCATCAGAGCAGCAGCCACTCATCTGCTGGCAGTGTTAAACACCAAAGGGAAAACATCATGCGATTCACTCGGGTGACAGACACCAACCAGGGCTGGGTTCAGCACCTCACTGCTCTCCCCATGAGATTTCCCAGCCATCCCACTCTCCTCTGCCATGACTTCCTGTGTCTTTCCCATCTCCTGCATTAGAGAGGGCAAATGTGTGCATCAACAGTCCCCCAAACCGAACCAAACGTGCTGAAATACAGGCTGAAAACCACCCAATCTCCAATCCTGCCAAGCTTACAGAGGTAACTTATTTCCAGACAGAGCTGTGATTTTTATAAGGGATACCACTGGGTTAAGGAGTCAAAGCCGTAACCGTTGCGAGTGAAAGCAAAAGACCTTTATTTCTGCAAGGACATTTTTTCCTCTGCTCCTGAAATGACAGGGAGCAGCACAGCTCTTGCCAGTTTAGCGGGGTGAAGGCTTGGCTGAAAGCAGCCTCATTAAACTGGCTGGGTCGTGCAGCGCCAATCCAAACACTCAGTCCTCTGATCACCGCATGACGGGCTGGGAACCACAGGCAACTCACAATTAAACCCGTGACAATCAGGAAAAATCCTTACAAACCCCCCAAGCAGAATCCACCAACACCATCCCCACCCTCCCCGCTTTCATTTTTTTTATTTATTTATTTACTTACATAAGCCTCATGACAGGTAACTTGGAGGAAATCAGATGCTTTAATGATTAAGCGACACTTAGGCAGCCCTCTGGAAGATAAATACGCCCTTCGGTAACCCTGCAACAGAAACAGAAGGTACAAACAGACAGTAACTAATTATTCCGATTAAATCTTGGAAGACCTGAAATACCCGACTGCAGCAGAACAAAGCCAGCGTGTGCAAGGGCTGCTCGTAAAAAAAATAAAGTCACACCCTTTTTTTGGAAAGAATTCACCCAAATAAACCCAAGTGCTTCTGTGTTGTGTTTGTTTGTGTGCATGTTTCTGAAGGTCTAGGCAGCTGATAGGAAATCTCTGCCATACCCTGGAGGGATCCCGTCGCCTTCAGCTAAAATTAGACTTCAAGGGAAGTGGGTGAAGGCGGCGTCTCCAACCTGCGCCGCACAGCGAGGCTCCCACCACGCACTGTGTAGGGGTTTTTCCTCCCTTCCCATCGAAACCAAAAACAGAGGGGATTTCGGATTAAAAGAAATTAAGGAAAATAAATAAAGAAAGTGTGATCCTGTGGAGAAAGGCGGGGAAAGCAGGTCTACCCCGCTGCTAGGCTGGGAGGGATCGGAGCCAGGAATGAGATGTGGGCAGGTGGGGATGCAGGGGGGATGCAGCTGAGGATGCAATGGGATGCTCAGTGCAGCAGAGAGAGGAACTCAAAGCCCACCAGCAGCTCATCCACCATCACAGATGCAGAGTAAGGCACCTGCTTTATTGTGGCCCACGACACCAGCACCAGGAGCCTCTGTTTCAGCCAGCACTGCAGACCAAGACAGGGGGATGTGCTCAGTAGACATTCCCATACTCTCCTTGCCTTGGAGGAAAACCGTGATTTCCCTCCACCCCTTCCCTCTGCCCTCCCCCCACCACACTAAATGCCAGCGGAGCTCAGGGGAATATTTAATCTCAAACCTCAGTAATCAATCAGTTCACCCTCACGCGTGAGAAAGAGGCACAGCGGTAAGCACCAAATCCCATTTCCATCCAGCAGTACAACGGTTTAATTATGCACATAGCATTTCCCTTTTTACATAAATCCTGAAGAGATCCAGGCAGCCCCCAGGTTGTGGGTGGGGAAGGACATGGTGAAGGGGAAGAACATGGGGAAGGGGTGGAAGAAAGGGAGGAGAAGCCATTAAGGCAATTATTTAAAATGACAACTTTATATGGCTGCCCCACTTTGCCATTGGCGCAGCCATGCTCTGACCTTGTGTTTGCTGTCCCAGAGGATGGGCAACAAGTCCAACATCCAGCCCTGCCACCAGAAGCTGCATCTGTTTCATTCCAACACACCAGCGAGCATGTGGGAAAAAGAGCTTGGAAAACACAAGATGGGCACACATGGAAAGGCCTGATATAAATAACAGCAACAGAGCCTCTCCACTGGTGCTGCCAGACTTACTCCAAAGCCTGCTCACATCAAAGGGAGCCTTCCTAGCTGGGTCTGAGCAGGTTTGGGATCACTCCCTGCCAACACCTGTTATTTCTAAGTGCAGAATGGCTGGACCAGCAGGACCATCACACAGCTGCCAGTGCAACAGGTAGGCAGCTGTGAGCTACATCCCTCCTTCACCCAACCAGACCAACCCCGAGGGGCACAGCTCACAAATGGCCATCGCTGAAATATATACATACTGTTTTTAAATATAAACACATGCACAGACTTTTCTAATATATAGGAACAAAAGAGGGGACACCCTGCTGAAACCCCATGTGCAGCTCCACTGCTCTCACAGCGATGAAGGAAATGAGAAGCAGAGACCAGGCACACCCCCCCCTCACCATGGCGTGTTTTGGCTCTGGGAACGTTTCTGGATTCTCCAGCTTGAGCTCTGACCTACAAGAGATGCAAAATGGTCTCAGAGCCGCTCTGGAGGAGAAGTGGAGGGATCCCTGGGGCTCAGTCAGACAGGAACAGGATGGAGAGGTGGGCTCCAGGTGCTCATGGAGATGGCTGACCTAGTCCATGCTCATCAGCTCAGAAGCCTTCAAAATACACACTGTGCACAAGAAGAGGTCAGGAACAACCCCAAACCCACAGTCCACAGCAGAAAGCAAGGTCCCCTCCTGGGTCTTGGCAGCAGGATTCACCCATCCATGACCACAGTTCCAGCCTCACCAGGCCACAGTGCTTGGACAAACCAAAGGAAACGAGCTCAAGACTGGGGGGGTTTGGGGTTACCTTTGTGTCTTTGAACTCTCTTTTTCTAGGCAGATCCAGTGGCAGGCTTTGTAAACATGCATGCATTGCTTCCAAGGGGCTCATAAAAGCAGCTTTTGGAAGCAGAGGTGGTGCAGAGCAACAGGAATTTTTCAATTCCTCTTGAGAGGAAGCATCACTCAGAGATGTGAAAGGAAAGCCTACCTGTAACCCAGATTTCCGTACTGTGGTCTCCTTCAAAGGCCAATGCTCCCTCCCCTCCTTTTTTTTTTTTGGCTTCAAGTTCCACAAGATCTGTAACATCAGGAAATGCTTGGCAAAACAGACTAAGCCCTCAGACTCCACACACGGGGAAACTATTGCTCTTTACGCCCTCCCTGAACTCTTTAGCCCACACCAGAAGGTGCACAATTAAGATGGATCAGGCACCGTCAGATGCTCGCAGCATGTTCCCAGAGGATCCAGCTGTATCCTCATCCTCTCCCAAAGAGCAGAACTTCGCAGTGCAATTCAGGACAGAGATACTCCGTGCAGTATCTAGAGCAAATTAAACCTCCCAGGCACAGCAGCAAGCATGGATTTATCGATTCATGGAAAACGTCCTTATAAATTACTTCATTCAGATCAACGGGACAAGACAAAACGAGGACTCTCCTCGGCAGTGAGAGGTTGCAGTGCTATCCTTTCAGTCCCACATTCCAGAAGAAATCACTTTTCCAGAGCAGACATTTCTTACAGGGCTTTGGGGGGCTTGGTGGAGGGTGACACAGAGGCCACTGCAGATCTGTGTCACATCTCACCTGGTCCCCACCTCTCTGCCCCACCGCAGGCAGAGCCAACAGATGATTTTTGCAAGCAAGTAGGAAAAAACACTGCTTGAGTTTCACATCTGCAGAAACTCCATCCACACCTGCTTGCTGGCTTACATAGGGCTGCAGGCACCAGCTGGGATGGGACATAGAGGCTGCTGCAGCATCCCAAACACTGCCCCACCCACCCCTCCAAGGTCTGCTCTTGGTGGGATGGGAAGGTGGGACTGTCTCCCTGGTGAGATTGTGGCACAGATCTATGTGGATCTCTTCTGCATTGTCCTCCTCCAGCCCTGTGAAGTTACACTAGAAGTGTTTCCTCTGAAAGTGATTTTGCCTGGACTATGGGGCTCCCAAACGCTGCAGCTTGTTAATCTTACCTACTTCTCTTGCTACTGATGGCTTCATGTGCTTTCATCAAGCTCAAACTCCCTTCAGGGCTACCTGTGGTCTAGATGCAGGATGCTGAGCCAAGGCTAAGGCCACTTCCTGCAAGTGTTTGTTCCAGTGGCTGAAATGCAGCTCAAAAATAAATCAATATCCAGATGTCCCCGTGCCTTGTTCAGAATAGCATGCACCTGGCTTTGCCTTCCAGGCATGGGCTGTTTGCTGGGCTGAAGAACTGCTGGATGCCATTTTATAGCTTCTTGATAAAAAGGCAAGAGGAACATTCCCATTCCCAGCACAGAACATTTCCCCAGCTTTTATGCATGTGCAGCACTTCCCTGCACTCTCATCAGTCAAGCCAGGGTCAGGCACTGCCCCTCCACCATGGCTTCAGCAGCAGCCCTGCTCCCAAACTGCCTCTTTGGCTAATCAGAGCTCAAAATGCTTTCCAAACCTCCAAATCACTGCCTTCAGATCACCTCCTAGCTTTGAAAATCAGCACCAGTCTGAGGCTCGCTTTAAAACGCCACCAGCAAAGACGCTGAGTCACATTGCTGGATGCCTCCAGGATGGTGCCCACCGAGGGCTTCTAGGAATGCCTCCTCCTCTTCCTGTGAACTCCCCCGCTGGAAACATTCAAACTACAATTATCTCAGCAGATTAATAATGAGTACAGCGTCTCTGGCAGCAGTCTGAGGCAGGGGCTCCCAGCAGCGATGAGTTCAAGTTAGCAGGGCACACAGGCATGTACAGCTGTGTTTGTGGTCCCTGCTGATGGCATCACCTACGCCCTGCCACGCTGCCTCACCCCTTCCCCAAAACACACCCCATTTCCCTCGGCACTGATTTGTATTTTGATAAATAAACATGTCTCGTCACATCTATTCACTGAAGGCAGCACCGAGGGGTTGCCATTCCCACATGCATTGGCTTTGCAGGATAAAATGCTAATGGATTTCCCAATCTGCAGTGTGACGTGGTCCCTTGCCTCCTCCCAGCGCCAGGGCACAGCTCCTGGCTCTCCAGCATCCTCCTGGCTTATGGACCATGGAAGGGCAGGGAGGTGAGAGCTCACCCTTCTGAGCTGAAAACTGGTGGAGAGCTGCTCTGCTCCAGAGACACCAGCAAAGGACAAACTGCCCTGCCCCTGGTGAGCAATTCTCTGCTTCTCTGAACTAACAAACTCAGGCACTGCCACAGAAGATGAGGAGCTGATCTTTCAAGTGTAAAGCTGATTTTCCCTACTTTTATCTAGAATTTGGACCAGGCAGCAATCTCTTTTCTGTCATGACCTGTGATAGGACCTGAAGCAACAGCATGAAGTTGTGTCAGGGGAGGTTTAGGCTGGATAATAGGAAAAGGTTCTTCCCCCAGGGCGTGGATGGGCAATGGAACAGGCTCCCCAGGGAAGTGGTCACAGCACCAGCCTGACAGAGTTCAAGGAATATTTGGACAACACTCTCAGGCACTTGGTGTGATTCTTTGGGTGTCCTGTGCAGGCCAGCAGTTGGATTCATTGATCCTTGAGGGTCCCTTCCAGCTCAGGACATTCTATGCTTCTATGATAATTTACCTCCCCTCTCCATCTGTAAGCCAAATCAGGGATAAAGCAGGTCACTGGCTCATTATTTTAGGAATCATGATGATATATATATTTTTTTTTTTTTAATTAAAGGGAAACTCATTCACTTAAACACTTCAATTGGCTTAATTATCCCGATCCAGGAGTTTGCTGGTGCATTTTTTGTTTTGTTTCTTTTCAAACAACACAAGTAATCATCCAGGAAAGGCAACCACCCATTTCCCACAGAAGTCATCCAGGCTTTTCCTGCCATCCTGGGACAGAGGAGCAGGACAGTGTGAAGGGCTGGCACACCACACCACCAGCACAGAAGTGGATAAGAGGGTTAAATCCAGCTGCTCAGAGATAAGCTGGTTACACACTGAAGGTCAGCAAATGGGAAGTAGAGGTTTGCCAACCTCCAGCAATTACCTGCACAAGGCACTTGCATGGCTGACATTGCATATTTAACTCAGAAGTTGCCAATATTGGAGACCCTGAAGCCACATTTCACTAAAGCTCTCCTGGTGAACTGCTTTCTTGGCTCCTCTGAAGCCTGCAATAGTGAGGGCTGAAAAGATAAAATGTCTCTTGGCTTTGAGGCTAGCACAGCAGGGAAGATGCAGCAGCACATTTTACCTATTGTTGTGACTTTTTAGTCTTTCAAGAACCCTTGTGAGGCCAAACACAGATGAATCTGAGATGCTGTCACACAGGACAAACCTCAGGAGATAAAGCAGCCAAAGATCCATCCAGCAGCTCTGGCAGAGCACCCACACAGACAGAACAGGATGCAAACAGGCATCCCCCAACACACAACTTCCTGATCTTAATCCCAGGCACACACATTCCCAGGTGGCACCTTTGGACTAACACATTAAATTTCACCACTGGCACTTAATTTCCCTTTTGCCTTCTGAGACTAAAATGTCTTCCAATTTCTGCTCCAGCTGGCCAACAACAGCTTTTTATTTTCCCTTGCATCCAGAAATACTGAACTGCTGCTTCTGGGAATTCTGCAAAGACGGAGAGGGACCTTTTCTCTGTCCTGAAGCCATCAGCCATGCCCAGGTAGGTGCAGCTCAGCCACCAAACTTTAAAACCTGACAGACAAAGCTTATGGCTATGCTGGAATTCCTAGTGCTTCCAAAATCTGCATCACACAAAACCCCAGAGCAGGAGACATCCACACAGCTGCCCATTGAGCATCCCACACCCTGGCCATGGTCCAGATACAGGTGAGCAGGACAGAGCTTGGCCATGGGATGCTCCAATCCCACTCTGCTCCTAGCTCCATCCACAGGCAGCCAGCTGCACCCCGTGTCAGTGTGTTTTCCATCATCAAAAAAGGGAGTTAACCTCCATAACCACAACTCAAAGCATATATTTAGCTCCACTGGAAGACAAAAGAGATCATGTCCACCGCAGATTAAATTAGCAGAGCCTGCTAACGCCAGGAGAGCCCAGCTGCCATCCAGCACAGCTCCCACGGATTTATTCCTAGCCCCACACTTTAGTGAACCCCCACGGAGGAACAGACCTGCTCCATGATAGCTCTGAAAAGGAAAATACACAGCAAAGAGGTGGAAGAGTGGGTCCAACAGGTTCCCAAAGCCTTGGGCAGGACACAGTCTCTTGCAAGGGTTTGTGTCACCTGTCTGGACCCTGGAGCCACAGCATGGGATGAGGTATGGAAACCCATATGGGACTGCATCTCCTTCAGCCCACAGGGAGAAAGAGGATGACAGAGGACCATGGGGGACCCTCTGAAACAACCCCAGAGCCCAGCTCCTGTGTGTGCCCTGCACCCCAGCACAGTATGGAAGGAGGACATTTCCCTCATGGTCTTCAGGACTGCTGCTTCAGCTCTGCCCCCCATGAAGAGGCTCATTTCTCCTGCGTAATTTCCATGGATATAATTTCATCCCTCACCTCCTTTGCTGCAGTCTCACACAACTCAAAGACGCAGCCAAAGACGCGGTTATTTTTACATTTTCCTCCCAGGAGATGGTATCTCCACGGGGCACGGCTGCCACGCCACATTAGATCAGTGCTCCCAACTGCCTCAGCCCCACGACAGCAGGATGAAGTCTGGGGGAGACCCTGCCACCAGGTATTTTTCTGTCTCACTGGCATCAAAACTCCTTTTCAGACAAGGGCATCCCAAAAAAAGCCAACAAGCACCAGCCCTCAAGGTTGTTCCAGCCCCTCTCTTCATAGTCCCCACCCAAGTATCAAAACCATCTTCCAGTCATCCCAGTTTTAGATTTTTCTGAGGCTTTTGCAGTTGTCACAGAACCCTGCAAGGCACTTGCCTCATCCAGATCCAGACCTTTGTGGATTCAGGATTCCCAAGTTGACCCAAATTTCCCCAGCACAGGAAGTGACTGGGTTTGGCCATGCCATGATGTCGAGGTCCACAAGACCTTGACCTCCTTGATGTGGCACATGGACTTCAACACAACATTCCATGTCTTTAGACCCACATCTCTTATTTTCACACTGGGAGAAGAAAAAAAAAAAACCAGCACTTCCACAAACAACCCAAGAGCTTTTGGAATTTAAGGAGTGGGGAGATGGAGAGCAAAATGCAAGGCATTCAGGGAAAAGCTGGTTTGTGCCCTCCTAGGAGAGGACCAAGCAGGGCAGAAAGGTGGTCTGCTGCATGTTACAGCTCATCTGCAGGAGCTAACCCTGCAAGTTCACCCAGTGTTTTCCTTTCCCCCCTCTCTGAGATCACTCTCACCATCATTTGTCCATAACAGCAAAGCCAGGCATGCAGGGAAGAAGGTATCACCTGTGCATGGTTTATCTGTAGCTACTTTACAAATAAAAGCGATCGTAATAAATGTTCGCACCCTAACAGAAATCCTATCTCCCTTCCCCCTCCTACACCTCCCAAAGCAGAGCACAAATCCAGCTGCTCTGCAACCTTATCTTGATGCAGAAACAGTCTGGGACAGAGATAGAAGGGTTCCCCGAAGGCACAGCTTATTAAAGGCATCTTTCCTTAGCCGGCTCTCTTCAAAAACGCCGCACTGAAGCGCCGTTCCCGGACTGGTTTTCATCACAGCAGCAGCAAACACCCCCAGCCTGGAGATGTACTGTGTCCCCCTGGAGAGCCACAGGGTTTTTCCAGGCTGAAAAGCAACCTAAGACCAGACAGATACACCCAGGCCAAGGCACTTTGGGGGATGCTCCCAAACACACCCTCCTCTGGCCCCAGGGATGTCACAGGAATGAGGACCAGCAAAGTAACAAAGTTTACGGGATGTTCCCTCTTCATCCAGCAGCTTTTCCTCTAACCCCACGCCTGCTACCGCAGGGGATTGCACATCTGCAGTCAAACATTCCGAATCCCAGGTTTCACGATCCAGAGCTAGAAAACAACCACACAAAGAGGCAGCGGCAGTTCGCACGCATCCCGGGAACCTCCCCGCAGCCAACGCCTCTCTATTTATCCAACACGCGATCTCCACTCGTTCAGCTATTTTCATCCCACCCTGCTATTAATGGATGCAGAAGGCGGTTGGGTGAGGCGTTCGACGAAAATCTCATTTAGAGATCAAGACAAGCTTAATTGGTTTCTAGCCAGACCTGCACAAAGATGGGTTACTCCACAAATACAGTTGCTAATCTGGCCATTATACTCCCTAAGATCCCACTCACAAAGAAAAAAGAAAATAAAGCAAAGATGCACAAAGAAATGCAGGATATTGAGTGTGTTACTTTCAGCGAGGAACACATCACGAGTGATGAATTCTGCAAGAACAAGGGCCTTGCTTTTCTTTGAAGGAAAAGGATAAGCAAGCGGTAAACAAAATAACAACAAAAAGACCTAACATAGATTAAATCTGCATTTTCCACAGGCAATCCCCGGCCATTTCGGGTTCTTGAAGAGCATTTCCAGCAGCTATTGTTTCTCTGGGCAGGCAGAAGCAGGGAAAAAGCTTATGTGGCCAAGGAGACGTCATGTCACAAGTGACAGAGTAGAAAAAGGATGGGGAACCTCGTGATTAAAAAGCACAGGACTGAAACCCTGGAGAGCTGAATTCACTTCCGAACTTGGCTGTTTAAAAAAAAAAAAAAAAAAAAAATTAAGTCGCAAATTTCCTGTGTGATCACATCCTAGATGATTTATTCAAAACCTGGTGTTGAAAAGCCAAGGGAGGGGGAAGGAAGCTGGAGGAGGAAGGGGAAGACACGGTCCTGTGGGCTTTTAATAAGCTTGGGGTTAGACCAGCACTGTCAGGCTGTGAATATCTATCTGTATTGGGCACTGTATGAGCTGGAGCTGGCACTGGGAAAGCACCAAGCATCCCAAAACCTTTCAGGTGAGAGACTGTCCTGCTGCTGTGCCCAGGTATGTGCCATGGGCTCACCAACACCACAGCATCCCACAGGCTTCCCTGACACGGGACTCCCAGCAGAAACACAGTGAAGTGGAAAAATATGGGACTGTTTCCCCTCCTGGAGCTGAACAAGAATTTAGAAACAAGAACATCAAGCTGTCCTCCAAAGGCAGCATGTTATAAATTAGACACAGCGCAGTTCCAGCGCTGCAGAGCAGCTGCAGCGCAGCACAGGTAGAGGCAGGCGATGAAAGGGTTGTTTGGTTCCAACCTTCTCCCCTCGTGCAGCAGCCTGGGACTCCCAGCTCCAGCGGAGAAGGTCTGTTTATTTTCCTGAAAGTCAGCCAGTTCTGCTAGGCGGGAAGCGCTGCACCCAAGGGAGAGCTGAGCTGCAGATCCTCCAGCAGGACAGAGCTGAAAACAAGGCCAGCGCCAGAAGGACAGCAGTCCTGTGCTATGGACTCTCACAGCAACATCCCTCAAGCTCCAGAGCACCTTTGCAGGGCCTTTTGCAGCAGGTAAATTGGAATAGCCCAGAGAGACAGAGGTGTTTTTCCAAGACCTTCAGCCACAACAGTTGCTTGGTGCACAAATCCAAGACTAGGTGCAAACAGCAGCCTGGTCTCTGGCCTTGGACAAGAGCTTCCAGGCATGGAGATACAGGGCTGGTGCTGTCCCAAAATGCTGCTGTGGGAAACCCAGGGTGAACAGATTCAAACTTTTCCTTTCACCAGCAAGACAAGCTGTAATTAGCAGCACTGAGTCCAAGCCAGGGGCTGGATAAGGACATTCCCGTGACATATCTGACAAGGCGATTGTTGGATGTGTTTTCTTTGGCTTTTCTCCGCCCTGGAAAAATGAGCACCCATTTTTCACAGATTTTTTTGCCCCCACTCTGTGTTGCCTGGAGTCAATTTCCCAGAGTAAGGGCATACATTTCAGAACACACTGTAGCAGCCCATTACCACAGCTGGAGCTCAGGTCTTGCCATCCCCAGGGATGGGTCCCTCCTTAATTGTCCAACACCCCATGGTATATGAGGGATGCCAGACCCCAAAGCCACAGCCTCACCCCGACTTTCATCAGAATGAAAAGCATAGTCCAAAACACAAGGCAAAGGTAAAAGAAAAACATGAACATGAGACAACCGAGCTACAGCTGCAAGACACATCATCACCACTGTTTCACACGCCTCTCACCTAGCCCAGCCTCATCCCCAGAGCAAAACCAACAAAACTTCCTCTGATGCTACAAGCAACCCTTTGGAAATCAGTTCTGAGAATTTTGAGGCTGAAGTTCCTCTTTACTCTCTTTTTCTCACGATGAAAGTTGTCATGCTATAGGATGGCTTGAAAAGCCTGGATGTAAGGTAAGTCCTAGTGTGCCAGCTAAGGGAACAGCACAATTTCATTACTAGGTAACCCAAATCACAGCCTGTCACACATCACTGCAGTTTGAACACAACTATGACCACCACTGCATCAGTTAAGAAATTAGCAATTTTGCCAAACCCATAAGTGGAAGAGCAGCATTTAATACAAAAGCAAATGGAAGAAACAATGAGCATAAAGGCTCAATTCCAGCCCCAGCCCCAAAACCAGACTGACTGCAAGGATTACAGTATTTAGCTCCAAAAATTTTCCTCAACATCTTTTTGCTCCATGTGATGGGCAGGGAATTCTCATGGCTCTGGAGCCACCAGGTATTCCACATGCAATTTTGCCAGGCAGCACTCTCCACAGAAAAGGAGATGGAGCCCATAAATGGATCTGAGAAATCCCTGAAAAGCTTCCAGTCTCTTTGTGGGGTGTCTCCAAAACGCTGGGACAAGCAGATGGCATGCTGAGGTCTGAAAACCAACCTCTCAGACCCGGAGAGCTTTGGTAAGCAAACGGCTTGCGTAAAGTTTCTGTCAGAACACCCATTTGAAGCGCTGGCATTATAAACAAGGTTGCTCCAGAGGCACCTGGGATTAGCACTGTTCAATCAGTCCTTGGCATGACTTACCGGAGCGCCCAGGAACAGATTTGCAAGTTCAGCTTTTCTCCTGCCTGACGCTCGCCCGGCACCACTGAACAACACCCGAGCTCCGACACCTTAACCCTGCCATCTCCTACGCGGAGGCTGAGACACAGGGATGGGCATGGCAGCAGCCCTGAGCTTGATCACAGGGCTTGATGGAAGAAGAAAACCCAAGGAGGCATCACCGTGGGGCTGCTTTTTTCCTGTGCTGCTGGATGAGATCCAACACCAGGCTGGCCACGAGCAAGCTGGGCGAGTGTTCCTCTGCAGAGCCATGGCAGCTGGAAGTGATGCATGGGATATGCAAGGAGAACTGTGCCAAGCTAAACAGGGCAGCTGAAAAACACCAGGCACCCGAAAGGCTTACCCTGATATTAAGGCACAGAGCAGCCTCTCTTCCCTGCACTGGGCACACAAGCCAAGACACTCCTTGTGCCTTGGGGGCAGAGGGAAGGAAACCTCAGTCAGTGAAGCGTCCTTTGCATGCAATTCCTGTGGAAGCCAGGCAAGGCAAGGGGATCCACCTTCCCTCACGCATCTCCCCCATCCTCAGCTCTAGCCAGAAGGTGCTGTGGTTTCCAGGAGCAGCAGCACAAAACAATAGGAACATGAAGGGTGACTGAAGTCACGGAGGGAAAGCTTTACACAAACAGATTTACAGTCACTTCCATCCACACAAGCATCCTTGAAGGAAGCAGCTGCACCGGACCGTGGCTGACACAGACTCTCCAGGATGGGACATGAGTTCACAGCTCCTCTAAGCACCATTCGTTAAGTAGATGCTGAGGCCAAGTAAAGAAAAGCACTCAGAAAAAACCCCACACTTCATGGCTAGATAAAACTCAGATGGACGTGCCGCTCCAGAGAGCCACCTCAGAAAGGTGTGGATAAAAGAAACACTCAGGAGCAGCAGCAGAGCAGACCCACCACGGACTGAACTCTATGTCACACAACACATCTGAGCCAGAAAACGTGCCCCTGCGCTGCTCCCATGGCCATTCCATAGCAGGCAATTCAACTTGCTTGTCTGGAGTGGGGGAAACGGTCTCTGGACTGTTCTTCCATCCTCCTCCTCCGTGCTGGAGCTGGGAGAAAAGCCTGCTAACAGAGTTTGCCTGTAACAGGCACCAAGCTGCTAGAAAATCACCTGAGCAGCATAAAACCTTGGTGGTCTTTCCACACACCCCTGTGACCCACTGCACTCTCCCTCTTACACCCCAGACCTGAGTGGCTGCAGATCCCACTCCAGAACGATGCCCCTCTGCATCCCTCATTTTCACACTCCAGTTTTCTATGATTTTAATAAGTACTGTCCTCTCCTCCCAGCCCAAGTGGTGCAAAGCTCCCAGGTGCAGAGCACAGCCTGAGCTCCCCTGCCCTGCAGTTGTTTTCCTGTCCAAAAACAGTGTAAGGACTTTCCTGCTTGGTGACAGTCTGCCCTCAAATGCTTAACCACACATCCTCTGAGGATGCCCCACTCACTAGAAAGGAAGACAAGCTGATCCTCACTCCTGTAAAACACTGAAGGAACCAACACCCTGCAGAGCCTTCCCCAAAAGCTGCCAAGCTCCACAGCTCAGTTTTGCATATTGGTACAGAGCCCAGCTGCTGGCGTTTCACACACCACCCCCCAGAGCCTGCCTCTGAATGGCACGATTTTGAATTGCTTCCTCCTGCCATACTGCCCCAAGGCAGGATCTGCCAGCAGCCCAGCCCATCGCCACGGGAAACAGGATGAAAGCCCCATGTGAAAGACGAGCAGCAGCGAGCAAGAAACACCAGCAGATCCCCCCCGTGTTCCCCTCTGCTCTCCCAGGGATGGGCACAGGTCAGGTGGATTAACTGCGTCCTTCCCCTCTCTTTATCTCACCGATCTCTGGCTGCCGCCAAGTTGTTTTGAGCTTTGGCATGGCTGCTTCCCACCCAGGGCCTGTGAAAAAGGGGATGAGGAGCCTCAGTGCAGAATTCCTGGCCACAGTCCAAACCCAGAGGTCGGTAATTGGGTCACTGGGTTCAGCTTCTGAAAACCGTCCCTCCGGGAGGTGTGGTGAAAACAGCACAGTCCCCTTCACCAGACAGAGCCGGACACTCCTGTGGCTCCTCCACCACACCCTCCACACCTTACTTCATTACCCTCTCATAAAAGCATGCAGTGGCACAGAGACAGAGCAGCCTGGACAGGGAGAGCCCAAATTTCCACGCAAGCTACGTGCACGGGGGAGATATGATTCAGGTAAGCAGCACGTAGCTGAAAGCACATCGCTATGCAGTGCTCAGCCCCGGGAATGCAGAAGGGAAACATGAAGCCACTTGTCTGGTAGAGCAAATAACCCTTCAATCATCCGCCAGGCCCTGCCGGGGAGCTCTGGGTTGAGAAAGAGGAGGATGTCTCTAGCCAGCAATGCATCAGCTCTTACCAACCACAAGACGACACGCTGCTGCGTTTCCTCTGCATCCAGAAGTGAGCTCAAAATAAAAATAATAAAAATCCGAGCAGCGGTGAAGCAAGTGGCACGTACTCCAGGAAGAGGTGAGGTTTGAAGAGCAGCCAACATGAGCTCCAACCAGCACTGGCATGATGAGCAGCTGGTGGGTAAGAACACGCCTGTCCAACGCCGCCCTTCCAGTGGGTCAAGGCAATGTTTTGAACACAGTGTGTCAAGGCAACTCAGTCACCAGGAGTAGGACATCGAGAAACTTACTGAGTCACTGTCACACTGACTCACCAGTAAGTGTCTCTAGGCTGGGCCACCCCGTCCAGTTTGGCTGACTCAGGAAGGGACCGTGAGCAACCTCCTTGCCCAGGTGCTCCAGGCAGCACAGACCTCCTCCATTTAACACATTTACAACAAACTCCCCCAAAAAAAGGCTGGGGATTAACACAGGAGGGAGCACAAACAGGACAGGGTAATCAAAGACTGACATGAGAGCACAGAGGTTGCTGCAGACCTGGGCACAGCATGGATCACATGCCCTTGGGAATGACCCCACCCAGCCCCACCATGAGAAAAACACAGGCCAGATGTTCAGACAACTTCAGGCGTTAATTTGGTTAATTTGCTATAATTCAGGTGGCTGGTGTTCAGGCCACACCAATCATGGAACAAAGCGCTGTCAGCTCAGATCCTGAAACTCTTCAGTCAACTAACCACGTCCTCATGGTGTGCCAGGCCGCTTCTCTCATTTCCATCTCCTCTGGTTTTCTTCTCAGTGGCCACAAAGATCTGAAAGCTTTATGACTCACTGAGCTGAGATTTTCTATGGTACCCTAGAACTCCTGGTTCCTCAGTGTATTCCAAAACGTTATGACATGCCACAAGGACAGAAGATACCAAGTGCAAATGATCTCCTGAGAGGGCAGGAGGGTAAGTAGGCACCAGCACAGCTTTTCTCCCAGTTGAGGAAGAAAGGAAAGAAGAATTAAAGGCAAACAGCAGATCACAACATGCATCTGGCAAGGGGCTGTGGAGCCTCTAATTTTTGCAATTAACAAAAAGTGTGAAATCACAGAATGACAGAATGGTTTGGGCTGGAATGGACTTTAAAGACCTTCTAGTTCCAACCCCTGTTCACTAGACAGGGTTGCTCTAAGAATATGTCATTAAGGATAAGGGAACTAATGCAATACCCAGAAGAGCTTCTGCTGGAATATTTAACTACTTTCCAACCCTTTACTAGCTGTTTCTCTCCTTCACTAGTATGGTAAACACACAGAGTGAGTAAATCTATGCGACTTAGCATCTAAATTAACTAACAAGCAAGTCAGTCTCAGGCATTTAGTATTTCTGCCCCAATTTACAGCCCTTTGCTCAGATCAGCTTTTTTTTTTTTCAGCATGGTACCAACATCTGTTGTGGTACATGAGTGAAAAGTACACATATCTTAAAAGGGAGAGGGGGGGAAAAATTCAATATGGACATGATTTGGATTTTATGGCATTCGGCTGCCACAACTTGCAAATAAACAGCTGTCCCAGCAGGTCCGTGCAGGCTTAACAGCACAGCAGTAAAACACGAGGTTTTTCATCCCCTTTTAAAAGGGTTTTACTTAAATTTTAAAAAGTATATTTTTATAGGAAAATAAATTGCAGGTTGAAGAATCGTAGTTAGGTCACACTCAATTCCAGCAGAACAAGCACATCCTGCTTCACATGGCCTCACCAGTCACTCCACGGCAGTGGCAGCTTTCTGAAGCCAAGTTAAGATATTTAATTACCAGCATCAAGTCAGAAACCAAAGCGTCGAACAAAATCCTCATTTGTGAGCGAAGCCTGCAGAAATGTCGTTGAGCAGGCTTTGGCAATCTCCAAAGCTGACAGCTGGATGCCCTGGCTTATCGACTGCTAGAGCACACGCGGAAAAAAGCTCTGAATAGTTGCAGTGCCGAGCAAGCCTTCAAGGCAGCCCCGCCAGCCTCTCAAAAAGGCTCACAGAAATAGGCAAGCTTCATGTATTAATACTTCAGAGATAAAAGTGGCCATGCAGGAGCAGCTCAGTGTGTGTTTTTGCAAGAGGAGGATGGGCAGAAGACCACCTGCTCTGGGTAGTGCATCTGTTCAGGGTGCTGTGCAACCAGCACAGGTTATAAATGCACCATAGGTTTGCAACCTGGGCATGTGGTGGGCTGCTCTAAGTGCATCAGCCAAGGACCTTTAGGGATGGACCCAGCAGGGATGGTCAGTGCAAGGAAACTTCAAAGCAGGAAGATGGAGAGCAGGGAGCCACGCTCCTGGCTGGCTGACAAACAGTATTTGTGGGAAGCCCAGCTGCCCAACAGCTCCATGTCCCCACTGCCCTGGGTTCCTCAGCTGTGACATGACAGCGCGGGAAATAGAGGAGGAAGAAACCGAAACAAAGCACAGAAGCAGAGGGAGATAAACATGATCCAGTTAGACTGGCTGTCCCCAGGTCTTGCCTGTCCTCACCGGCGGAGCTGGCCCGCCGTGGCTGTCCCTTTCCTGCTCCCTCCTGCACCCCTGCCACAAACAAAGGGTCAGATAAGAAGCCAGCTCAGGTCAAGACCGGTTTGACTCCGTTTCAAGCCCAGGGGAGCGGATTCAGTGCTGATTTTACACCTCACCCATCCTGTTTGCCTTCCTGGGGCAGAGGCTAGGACACGGAGCAGGGTGCATACCTGGCTGGCTGGACCCAAAAAATCCCGGGGCCATGTCAGGGCACCACTGGCACAGCCACACACCAGCTGAGCGCTGGCCAGAGCCAGGAAGCGTCACTGCTTCCTCCTGTCCCGGTGTCACACAACGTTGGGCAGTCGGAGATCATGGACTTTGGCTTTTGCTTCCTGCTCCTGACAGAGCAGAGGCAGGTCCCGGCATATGGCCATGGGGAGAGAAGGGCAAGTCACTCATTAATCGAGGAACGGCAAGGTGGATGTCTGACCCATAGGGCTGGGAGGGAAATGCACGCCAAAACAAACTCCAGTGCTCATGGAAAAAGGTCCAGATGCTGCAGGGCCCGTTTACTCCTAATGGGACTCAAAGAGGGGCAGGCAGAGAATGCTGATAGCTTTGGAATACATTGTTTTTGGCAAGGACGGATAACAAATTTGCACTGTGGTTTACCACTGAGGCACTAATACACACCAACACTCGATTTTGTGTGCAGTATCAGAATCAACCTCTAGAGAGGGAGAAAAAGGAAAACGCCAGCTTCTCCCTCTCCACACTGCCAGGAGAAGCTGGCTGGCATCTGCAGTACTCAGGCCCGGTCAAAACCACCACAGCAGCCTGTGCCACGGGCTCCCCTCTCCCAGCACCTGGCAAAGGGGACTTGGCTGCACCCTCTGATCTTCCACCTGCCTCCGATTTCCACGGGGAGCCCCTTGCCCCCAGTATGGCAGCACAGCCCTGTCGGTTCACGTGGCCTTTCTCAGGAGACACGTTATCATCCCTCTTTGCGTTAAATTAACCTTGATCACTTAAAGATGCAGAAAGATGTTTCACACCAGCACCGATTCAAGTGGCAGCGTGGCCACCCATGAGCATTGCAGACCCCAGGGACCAAACCCCACAGTCCACTGCTTGTGCCAAGCAAAAGATCAGGATCTGACCACAGCCATCGCACACCAGTGGCAGTGGGTGCCAGCCCCTGAGGCTCCATGCAGCAAGGGCATTGTCCCTCCTCCATGCAGACCCCTGACAGGAATCTCCCAGAATTTTTGGGCATGTGCAGCCAATGACAGACCCGACCTCCCCACCTGGTGCCTGAGCCACACACCTGCTTGTAGCCAAGCCATAGCCCAACACCTGGGCACATACCAAAATCCTACTCCCACCCCAGCTCCCACATCAAAGCATCGGCTGGACCAGAGCGCGCCTGCAGCAAAATGTGTGACACCAGCACCAGCGGCTTGGCACACACAGACGACGGGGCAGCCCCAAACTGCTGTGCCCGTGGGAAGGCACTCAGGGGCTGAGACCCCCCAAAGCCCGCGGAGAACGCCACCAGGGGGGTCACATCGGTGGTGTGGGAGCCGCCGCAGGGGTGGGAGCCGCCGTGCTAGCCGGCGCCGGGGCCGCAGCAGCCTCCGGAGGCGTTGCCATGGAGAAGGCAGCGCAGCAGCAGCATCCCGCATCCCACGCCCCCGCGTGGGCGCCCCTGCCCGGCGCCCCCGGGGCTGGGCACCGCCCGGGACACGCCAGGACCGGGGGACACGCCGGGGCCGGGGGACACGCCGCGTCCCGGGGCGATGGCAGCGGGGCGGGCGCCGCGGGGCCCAGGCGCTCCCCCCGGGGCAACAGCTCCGCGCAGCGCCCGGGCGGGGTGGGACGCGGGCTCGCCTCCCACCGCACGGCGGGGAAAAGGCAGAAAAGCTCCGGCCCCCGCCCCGCTGCCGGCGCTCCCGACCCTCTCCCCAGCACGGCCGCGGGGTACGGGAGAAGGGCAACACCCCCCGCCAGAAGCCCCCAAGCCGAAAGGGGAGGAGCGCCGAGGGGCTCGGAGGACTCACCGCAGCGCGGCCGCCGTTCCTGCCGGGGCGGAGGGCTCGCTCCCCGCGGTCCGGCCGCCGTTCCTGCCGGGGCGGAGGGCTCGCTCCCCGCCGTCCGCCCGCCGTACCTGCCGGCGCGGCGCTGCGCTGCGCGGCGCGGAGCCCGCCCGGCCCCTGCCCACAATGGGCCGCGCCCGCCCCGCCCGGCGCGCTGGCGTCACCGCCCGCCCGCCGCCGGGAGTTGTAGTGACGCGCGGGGCGGAGGCTCCGCAGCCGGGGTGCCGTGCCGGGGGAGCTGCCGGGGGTGCTGCCGCTCCAGGGGCACCGCACGGAGGGTACCGCACCGGGAGTGCCGCACTAGGGATGCTGCAAAGGGTGTGCGGGGCGCCGGGACACCGCGCTAGTGGGTGCCGCACCGGGGCTGTGCCTGGTAGCGCTCCGGGACTGCCCCGGCACTGCCCGTGTGCGGAGAGGCGGAGGGCAAGCGGGAGGGTTCTGCTCCCGCCGAGCGGCGAAGATAAAGTTTCACCCGACTGGCGACACGGACACGCGGGATCTGTGTGGCAGCTGCCTGGCAGAGGCCTCCCAAGCTGCGGCATTCTCCGCTTGGATTTAAGAAATCAGTTTTCCAGGGGTTCCCATTTCACGTGAATCAGAGCAGCAATTGGATACACGGTTGGGTTCCCATATGCATGGGAATAACCTCGCTGCATGAGATGGCAGGAGCAGTTAGTGCTCTTGGTGCAAATCAAAGCTCAGATCAAATTAATAGTGTGGAACATTTTACCTTAAGTAAACTTTTCTCTTTTTTTTTTCTGGATAAGAGGTCAAGCTATTTTCTTCTTGTATGACTGGGTTTTTTTTTTCTCTCTTGGCAACAGCTATATGGGAAGGTCTGAAAGGCAGGAAGGGATTTACCCTGATTGTGTTTCATATGGAGTCTGCACAAAAATTGATACAGACACAAAGGAAAAGCCAGTGTTGGGAATGTAAAGAAAGAGCATCCTTAAAGGAGTTGATACCATGGCATGGAGTAAAATTATACAATCAAAGAAGGGCTTGGGTTGAAAGGGACCTTCAAAATCATCTTGTTCCAAGCCTCCTGTTGTGGGCAGGGATACCTTCCACCAGACCATGTTCTCGTCGACCTTTTCCATCTGTGCCTTAGCTTTCCTGACTCCATCCCTACACATCCAAATCACACCACTGTACCTTTCCTAGGTCAACTGTCCCTCCTTCCACTGGCTGTGCATTTCCTTCTTACTCCTCAGATTGAGGAGCAAGTTCTTTCTCAGCCATGCTGGTTTCCAGCCTACCTTGCTTGATTTCTTACACGTTGGGTGTTGAAGCAATGGGAGGCGACAATAGGAGGCAGTTTTGGAATAAAAGGTGTCAAGGGCAGGTTATCTGGAGCAGCAAAGATACAACCAATACCCAATGATGGTGTTGTGAAACTGGCGGAACAAGAGGATGAACATATCTATACCAAGGCAGAGCCAGCACAGGTTTTGGTGAGAGAAATTATAACTCACAAAATCTACCACAGTCCTTGATGGAGGCAAATATGTGGTGGAAAACAGAGATCTAATGGATATAAGAGACATTGATTTCCTAAAGGCTCTGACAAAATCGTTCATCAAAACATTTTGAGGGAAGTAAGGAGCCATGAATAAAACCTCATTGGTTTATAGACAGAAACCACAAAGGCCAGACTGGGATGGTCAGTCTGCACTGGATCTATGAGATGGGGAGTTTCATGGAGATCTGAGCAGGGGTCTATGCTCAGCATTTTCATCAGTGATGTAGGAGTGGGGGTGGCTGGGGACGTGGTGATGGTTTCTGGTGACACTGAGCTGCTTGGAAAGGCCGATGGCACCAAACCACAGCAGGACCTCAGGATGCTCAGTGACAAAATGACAGATGCAATTCAGTGGAGACAAATGTAAGTGATGAGCCTCAGAGGGAGCACTCCTAATGTCATGCACACAGCAATGGGCTCTGAACTGAAACCCCTCAGGAAAAGGATCATGGGTTATAACAAGGAATTTTATGAAAGCATCAACTCTTTGCTGAGCAGCAGTCAAGAAAGCAAATAGACGGATAGGAATTAATGAGGTAAGAGGAAAAACTCATGTACAGATTCCTGGTTTGCTCTCCTCTTGAATACTGTGAGCAGCTCAGGCCTCTGTTCTCACCAAAAACTAGTGATTAAAGATAGGGAGCATTTTTCACTGAGGTAACTGCTTAGGCCAGGACTATTCAATACACTATTTCTATACAAGCCTCAGGCTCAGGAAGTCCCTGAGCTGCATGCAGCCTCCTGCAGGCTTGGAGAGTTTATGGGAAAATATCCCTGAACACTTCTCATACCCTTGGCTTATCATACACCATTGGCTATGAGAGGATGCTAGGCAGGTCCCTGCATCTGACCCAGCACAGCTTTTCTTTCACTCTTCTCTGCATCTTTTTTTTTTTTTTTTTTTCTCCACAAAATGCCTTCCCAATACCCTTCTTCCCACTCCCCTCCTCAAGGACTTTTGTTAACCATGTAGTGATGGTTTGATCTGGAAGCTCCCGGCCTGGGCAAGTATCTGTGTAATGGTTGGCATCTGGAATTGCATCTTCCTCATCGAAACGGCTCAGCCATTTTCTTGTAATTGCCTCCTCAGAGCTTGTTTGGACGCTGCTTATCAAGCCCCATTGTGTTGCTTTCCTGCTTGTTTTTCCAACAGCCGCCTATTAAATTAAGCTCCTGTATTCAGACAGGAAAACCCAATAACCAGCTGCCCAGAGCCTCTGTGGATAAGTAGGACACATGTAATAGTCATCGTGTAAGACTGATGAGCATCCGGCCCCGAGAAGGGGAGAGCATGGGTACCAAGCCTGCCTGGAAAATAATCCCTGTAATGCCTTCTAACAGGAGGGGGTCGGCAGGGTTTGCTCATTGGGTGAAAAACTAAACCAGGACTTTTTCTGAGCTGAGGGAAAGAAAATGGGTTTCTTGTTCTAAATCTGTAAGAATATACTTGGTAGTGTTCATCGTTAGCTGCTCACTGGACCCTATAAATGTTCTCTGAGATCAATCCATGTCAGATCAATATTGTCTTATCCCTGGGGGAGAGTTTTTACGTGTCTGTTCCAGCAAAACTTAAAAGGACGCTCTTGATTCAACTGAAAGTAATGGAATATGGAACCCATCCCCTTACAAAAATTAAATAAAATCGATTTCGGAGGGAAAAAGCCCTCTCTTCTTGGGGTTATAATCTTTCACGTGGCACAGATTATCTGCTCAGCAGAAAAACAGGCCACAGCTTTTACTTAATTGTTTCGGTCTAAAACAAAGAACAAAACCACCGTGTGAGCCTCTACCACCATCCCAATCCATTGGAGCTTATAGAAAGATTTCCATCACTGCAATCAGGGCTGGGTTTGGCTCAAAGGTAGGAGACAGCATTATTCTTTTTGCTCTTTGATACGAGGTTTTTAAAGTATGTAAAGGACCTTTAACGGTTCTGTACCTGGGCTGGGATATTCCGTGTGGAAACAAACCACACCCTAAGCCAGCGTTATCTCCAACAGCGCCCAGCCCAATCCCACCCCAGGATCCTCATCAGCTCCCTGCAGCTGGCAGGGGGAGGCAAAGCTTCGGCATAACATTTCATAGCCTCAAAAGGGAAAATAAACGCATTCCCAAGGCAGGACTCAGCTGGCTGGGAGTGTTAGCAAAGACTCAGTGGATTTAGGCCCTGATTCTGCAAAGTCCTTAAGCTTGTAAGGAATTTGTAATTTGCTTGTAAGCAAATTCCCATCCGCTTCAGTGGCATTTAATCACATGCACATAAGTGCTTTATGGCGTACCAGGGAGTTGTACCTTGGTGGAGGTGGGGATATTGAGCCCAAGCAACCAAATTGTTTTCCAGTGTGTTCAGAGAAGGGTAAAATCATGGAATCGTATTACAGAATCATAGAATGGTTGGGGTTGGAAGGGATCTTAAAGATAATCTGATTCCAACACCCCTGTCATGGGCAGGGACATCTTCCACTAGACCAGGTTTCTCAAGGCCCCACCCAGCCTGTCTTTCTAAGGAATCAAGAAAGTAAGAAATAATTGGAGAGCAGATTGTGAGACTTATTGCAAACAGCTATAGCAAAGTCTTGCTCCAGCCCTGCCCCGTTGAAACTCACTCTCTTCTGGGAGGTGCTGGGAGAGCACAGCCTCTCCTGGCTGCTTCACCTGAAAGAACACCATGCCCTGTGTGAAACAGATGACTCAGATGAGTGCCAGAGAGACATAAACCATTTGCAGGTCTGCTGGGGCTGTAGGAAGCCCTAAATCATCTCAGTGCCTTGGCCAGGGCCTTCTACCCCACCCCTCTCTGTGTTCCTGCTATTGCCTTCCTCCCCTCTCCACTGCCCCTTCCAGCTGCCAGAAGCACCTTGCACTTCCCTCACCATCCATCCTCCCAGCTGTCTCCTGTGAGATGCTGCACGTGTGGCCATGCCCTGGTTGGGATCATCTTGCTGGTACCTGGTGTGTCTTTGGCAGGCTCCTGACACACAGCTCCTGATTGCTCACACAGCCAAGGGTGAATCTTCCTCCCCAGATCCTCCTGCCAGTGCCAGGCTTCATCCACAGCCTTGTGCCAGCCTCAGATGCTGGGTCTGGGAGGAAACGTGTTGTTCAGGGTGGGTTTAGGGCTCTATCTCTTCCCCTCTAGACTCCACAGCCCTGCTAGAAAACAAACTGTTCCTGATTAGGGATCTATTACTTTGCCCAGGTCTTTTTTCTCCTCCTTATTCCTAGAGATGACTTTTCTTGCACTGAATTGCTATAGAAGGTACCAAACAAACAACAACAACAACAACAAAGAAAATTTCAAGGTAGATAGAGCAAATTCTCCATAGATGAAAGTTCAGTGCCCTGCTTTCTTCCTCACATCCATGGTTATTGATCTCCTGAGAGCAGGGAAAGAGTTGAGGGGTAGCATCCAGGGAAGAGGTGAGGCAGTAGGAAGAGGAGTGAAGGGGTGGGAGAGGGGTGTGAATCAGTGCCTCTCTCTCAAGGCCAGAGACTGCTGCAGATTTCCACCAGCTGTTGCTGGGGCTGTCAGAGAAGGGTTTAACAGGGATGTGTGCACACAACCTACAGGGAGAGCTGCTTTTATTTGTTCACATCTAGCAGGGGTTGAATTTATTGCCTTTGCAGAGGGGCCAGCAAAAAGCCAGAGCGTCACTTAAATCCAATTTAAAACCTCAGATAAAGGCTTTGCAGGAGGGGAAAACAAGGAGGTGGAAATGGCCTGGCCAGATCTGCCTCCATTGCCTGGGGGAGTGGGCTACAAACCCACATGGCTACAACAGCCAGGGAGACAAGTGAGGCTGTTGTTTTATCAGTGGAGCATCCTTTGCTCCAGACCTGTAGCAGAGACAGAGTGAGGAAGTGCCAAGTCACCTTATGCTCATGATGAGCCTCCAGCCTCTTATTGGAGCATAAAACAGTTAAATCCCAGATCATCACATAGGTCCCAGCCCAATTCTGCCATCCATTAAGGAAAGAAGCTTATCTGAAGGAATTAGAAGCCCTCATCAAGGGCCCACCTGCATTTGGAATATCTTAAACCTCCTGATTTTTGACATGAATCAATCTTCTAGGCACCTATCTTACTTTTTAAAGATGCCTGAGCCAATTCTTGGCAGAATTTCTCCAGTGACTCAGCCAAGGTCACTCTTGGAGTCTGTGGTCGACCTGAAAATGCCTCATGGATACCCCAAGTCCTGGCTGAGCACATTACATCACAAAACTGTCTCTGTCTTGCTCACTATTTTGGTCCCCCTGATTTGTCCTGCATCATTAAATTTTTACAGTGCCTGACTCCAGATGACTTTAGGTTTGTGCCTTCTGTCTCCAGTAACTGCAGAGCTAAGAGGTTTTGTTCCTCTCAGCACAAGGGCTGGAATGTGAAGACTCAGCGACCAGCACAGGCAGGAAAATTTCTCCCATTCCTGACAGCTGTGTTACTGGACATACATGCTCCCAGTATCTTTCAGAGCATCAGTGTGGCTTTTACAGGTCCTGGTGCTGCATTTTTTTCTAATTTTTTCCTGAATCAGCAGAATTCAGGACAGATCTGTTACAGCACTTGAACAACGATGGTGCAGTCAGCAGAGCAGCAAAATCCTGTTGCATCCCTGTCGAGAGATCACTTTCTGCATGGATGGAGTGAGCACAGTACTGCTCCAGCCTCCCTGCTCCATCACTGGGCACTCCTGGGGTGACATCAGCACCATGAGATCATCTCTCTTGACTGGCTATATTTTCTTACAGGTTTTCCCTGGAGGGCTTCTGGTTACTCTCCGGTTGCAGTTTCTCTGCTGCGAGGACTTCCGCAGGCTCGTGTTCCCTTTTCCATGGTACCCAGATGTTGCTCCACCCCAGGGTCTCCATCAGCTGTCAGAGCCACTGTGTTGGGAGTGTTTGTGATGGGGAAGGTGTTGCAGCCACCTCTGGCTGATCCAGGCTTTACCCACAGAAATAGCAGTGTTGAAAACTTTTCGTGGCTGGGCATGGGGTTGGACACTGCAAGAAAGATCTTCTCTTTCCTCTGCTCAGCCTTTTCTCTGCTTGACCAAGCACACAAACCTCTCCTCCTCCATCTGCCTTACAGTGATTTTAGGTTCATGCACAAGACTTTCACTGATATCCTGGCAGGACTGATGTCCTCAGTATCTAAAAGCTGCCCGTGGCTAGTGCTGCTCAGAGGTCCCAGACTCAGGTTGCAGCCTTGGAAGAGCACCACCTCCCTGGCACAGGAGGAGCCCCTAGGAGTGCAGGGATGAGCAGCTGGGGGCATTAGGAGATGTGGCAGTAGCAGCAACCTCCCTGTGTCACTGCCCCGGTGGTGATGGACCCTGAACATGCCCTCACTGCCCCGGATTGCTGGTGACAAAAGGGTGTTGCCAGACTGGCAGAGAGGGAAATCATGGTCACAACAACAACAGCAAGAGGGACCTCCCCAGTTGCAATCTCCTTAGTCACTGCTGGATTACCAACCCCGTTCCTATATTTTCCATGGGAGTGGCATGAGTAAGAGCTGACTCCTAGGGATGTCTGTTGCCTCCAGAAATCCTTAAGGAGAGGAAATGCTGATGGGACTATCAGGCTGTTTAAGTTTCAGGACACATCAGGGGAGCTGAGCGGTTGTGCAAGGAGTGGGATGGTGACTCAGCTACAGGACAGAGCCAGCCCAGGGGGCCGGCATGGAGAGCATTGTCCCAAGCACTCCCCAAGGCAGTGTCACTAGGAGGGGATGGGCATGCACAGTTCAGCCTTTTCCACAATATCTGCAACACCTCAGTCCCTCCAGAGGTTATATTTGGGACACGGACTTGCCTTGGAAAAGAGCCCCCAGCCCCAGCAGCAAACCCGGTCTGTTCATGGCTCTCCCTGTTTTGACCGATGGCAAGCTGGGGGTGAGCTCAGGTCTTGGGGGAGTTTCAACCTCTCCCAAATGCCAGTTTATGTATAATGGACAGCGTAAACGATGAGCATAGGGCTCAAACACACCCCAAGTCTCACAGGTCTCCTGCAGCTCCCAGCCATGGGTATCCCAGGAGCCCCAAAACCCTGACTCCAATCTCCCCTGCAGCCAGCTGGGCTGTTGTGGTGCAGGAGAGGGAGATGGCAGCCCCCCAGCCCCCTCCAGGGCTGCCGTCAGGGTCTGCACCCAGACCCCAGGGCGATTCCCCTCCCTGTGGAGACCTGGGAAGGGGAGGAATGGGAAAGAAGAACTTTCCCACTTGGGCTAAGCCGATGGGAACGAAACCTTGCTCCCTCAGCCCTGACTGCCGAGGCGGTGGGAATCTGAGCTCAGCCCCTAGGCGACTTAATGGGCTTTTAAAAAACCCCTTTGTATTGGATCCATTCTTCTTCCCAAAGCTTGCTGGCCCCGCTCCAAGGGGAAACCTTTGATTCTACAAATACACCACAATTATCATCCCGAGGAGTCTCAGCTATCAGGCTCCCCGCCTCCAAAAGATCAGCAGGATGCCGGAGAGGTGCTTAAATCATTTCATCCTAAGAAAGCCTTGGGCTGTAACAACTTCCCTGTTGCTCGGGAAAAGCCACCCCTCTCCCAAGAGCTTGGCTCCATTTTTGTCCCAATGATACCGTCGCTAGTGGAGGCAGGGCTGGCAGCGCTGAGGAAACCAGGCCACTGGGCTTCCCGGTGATTTCATCAGTCCTGGGACCCAGCTCGTGGAGATTTATGAGCTCACAAGAAGCTCGCCTTGGAGTTATCTCCCCCTTCCCGCTTTTTATGGCTGTGCAGGAGAGGATTCGGCGATAGAGCCCTGCTGGGCACCGTAACAAGCTTGCTCTGTTTGACAATTGCAAATATTTTCCTCCAACATTGCCCAGGTCCATGGGCAGGGGCTGTTCTCGGCAGCGTTGTCACCACCCAGCACCGGGAAACTCGACTTGGCACGGGGGAGACCCAAACCAAAAGCTTGCCAAGCACTGCATCCACTCCCTGACTCCATCCTTTGCTCACGACTCCCCTAAGCTCTTTTCCAGGTAGGTTTTTATTATTTTTAAATTGTTGTGGTTTGTTTTTTGGGTTATTTTTTTTCCCCAGAAGTATTTTTATTTTCTTCAGGTAATACAAATCCTGCTCTTCTGCAGTGCTCTCCAGTCTAATGCTGGGATCTTTGAAGGAGCTAGGTGCTCCACTTCCAGCAGGAGTCCAGCGCTTCTCTCCTTGCAGAAATCCCCCTGTAAAGCACGTCATCAGTACTTTTCTGCAGCTGTTTTTCTTAGTAGTCTAAATAAAGCTTTCAAGTTACGACTCCTTGATGTGAAGCCAGATTCAGAGGCTGTCAGTTCCTTTGTGTATCCTCAACTTGTCCGGGGGTGTTTTGTTTTATTTTGGGATGGCTGTTTGCTGCAAAGCTGTGCATTTAGCAGCCCATTCCTGCCCTATTCTACTGCTTACCAGTGACAATGTAAGCGCCAAAGCGCCGCTGAGTTCGGCCGCTTTAAGTCCTTCACACTGTGCCTGCCTTCCTGCGAGGGTAAAGGATTTTGCAAACAGGAATTTGCTCTGGCAAATGGGAGACTGAGCCAGCTCTGCCACCAGGAGGAATGTGGCTAACCCATAGCCAGCTTAGGGACCCACACAGATCACTCCAGAAATCTACAGGCAAGCAACAGGCTAAAACCAAAAATCCGCTCCTACCCTTTATCAAAACCACTGCCGCTTACTTAGGATGCTCCAGGCATGATTCAACACTCATTATCTTAATTGAGCTGGAGATCAGGCTGCAATATTCCCAGATAATAGCTTTATTAGCTCTGTATTATTCTTTCTACATTATTTATTTACACTCAGTCAAGAACACTCAAGGCTTTCACTGAAAAAGTAACACCAGTTCAGCAGACAACATCTTACGCCGTGCTTTTTTATGGTAGCAAAGATCCTATGTACAAGGAGCTATCCCAGGCCAGAAGTACCCTTGCCAATGAAGTCTTTTTGACTCAAGAAAGCTGTAGGTGTTATGGCTGCCCCACAAGATAGTGTGGAAAGGTAATTTTCTGGCATTTCAGCAGGAAATGGACTGTTGTGTCCCGTTACCTGCTGTGCCGGCTCTGCCAGGGCTGCTCCTGGCCAAGGGACAGCTGGCACTCATGGCACCAACTGGCACTCAAAGGCTCACCAGAGCCTTTTTCTTGAGCTCCCATGGCCTCCAGCCATCCATCCTGCCCCAGCACAGGCTGGCACCAATCCTCTCTTGGGCTGATACAAGATTGTGTTCTCCCTCCCTCTCTCCTGAAAAAGAAATTAGAGTGATTTAATGATAAATGCATGGGCTCTTGGCTTTGGCCTTGCTCATCAGCCAAGACAGCACATTGGCCACTGCACACTTGCAGTAGCCCAGAGAACCAGTCCTGGGTACAAGGAGTTGGCCCCAGGAAGGGCTGCCTGGGAGGTCCTGCGCTATGTGCTGGCAATGTTACCAAGCCCAGATTTTCCTCTGACTTGGTGTCACAGAGGATGACTGTGGGGGATGACAGCAGATGAGTCTCCACTCACCTCTGCCCTATCCTTAATGACCTTGTCATGGAAAACAAGACCTGACAACCTGACCCTCCCAACAACCAGCTCCTCTCTGGGATGCCAGGGACCTTTTCAGGAACAGGGTACACAACTGTCTCAATTTTTTTCTAAGTGTTTCTCTATGCAATCAGAGCTGCTGATGATCCTACTAGCACACCTCGTAGTCTGGATTAAAGGAAGCCACATGATGCTGGGGTTTTTTTTAGCTCACATGCTCCCTACCAGCTCTTGGTACCCCTTCTGGAGCTGAGCACTGCCCTGCATGACACCTGACACACTCCCTAGGGAGGGTGCTCCAGGAATGTCCCGCCACCCACCTGAGTTCAGTAGGTGCAAAAGCAGAGCTGGAGACAGCCTCAAAAGCATGCATGTACTTGATAGCCCCAAATGGCCCTGCTCTCCCCAGTTCACTCCTGGAAAAAAGATTCCCACTCAGGGAGTGACTGCTGGTGATGTACCCACCACACAGATGCTGTGGCTCCCCAGTGAACCTGGCAGATGCTGGGAGCCAGCTTTGACGTGTATTTCTTTGCCATTTGAAACACTCTCTCCGGGAAGGGCTTGATCTAGAGGCTGTATATAAAAGCTGCTGTTGTTTTTATTGGGCTACCATCCATCTGTTTATAGCACAGATGCCCTGAGTGATTCTGCTGGCAGGAAGTGGAGGTGAAGGGGCTCCTTTGGATGTGCTCAGAAATCATCTCTGCTTCCAGGGCTCCTTTTAGAGATATTTAACATCATCCGTCTTTCAAGCCTCTCACAGCACTGCCACATCTCTAGGGTTTGGTATAAACACTCGAGTTCAGAGTCGGTGAGAGAGAGCAGGGCAGGTGGTGCAGTTACGAGATGTCCTGCGTCAGAAGTGGTGCAATTTGTAGCTGCTTGGAAACGCCCTGGCAGAGAAACAGGGGATCTGGGAGACGCACCTCTCCATTCCCGGCCCAGCCCAGAGGCAGCCTGCCAGCCCCAGAGCACAGGCACGGAGCACTAATGGAGCTACATCACAAACTGCTCGTTTGCTTGCTGTTTGTACTCCGTATCAACCAGAGCTGTCTGCAAGAAGCTCTGGACAATATTTCCTTGTGTGTTCCACTTCAAATTCCCAGCTCCAGCTTTGTGAAGCTGCTAGCAATGCACTGCCCCGGCACTGCCTCTAACTCAGCTCTAGTTGTGGGAGGTCCGGACCCACTACCTGCCCTCTGTCAGGTCGACTCCTCCTCCGATGAATGGAGCTCCTCCTCCTCGGAGGGATCCGGAGGCGGTACTGAGCTCTGAGACCTTCCCCCTCTTCCAGAAAGTTCTGCTAAGTTATGTTATTGATTGGTTCTCGTTTGTTATAACCTCCCCTTAAAAAGTTTTATTTGTTCTCTGTTCTGTATATCTTCCCCCGTAAAATATAAAATATCTTCTATATTTTATTGGATATGGTCTGATGCTCCGCCCCGTTTTCCCCGACCTTAAAACCCCTTGTAACCCCCGAACTATCGGGGTTGCCTCACTGATTGCTTTTTTTCGTGGAGTCACGTTCCGTTCCCCCTAATAAAGGAGAACTTGAGGGACACCCCACTCCCGCGACCTCTTATCTCTCGTCCCGTTCCTACCGCGCCGCGCCTGCCGCCCGTCCGGGGCTGGTGTCCCCTCGCCGTGACAGAGCCAGGGTCGCAGAGGCGACAGCCGCTGCGCCTTGTGCCACAGAGCGAGTGCCCGAGGCTGAGGGCAGGGCAGATTGCCCGGGCGGATGAACCTCAACACTGTAGTCAGCCAGGAAGGGAGGAATTTGTCCCTTCTTTTGAACCGCAGAAGGGGAGTGTCCATCCTTTTCCCCCGCCTGTGGTACACCTGCCTACATCCCACCTCGGGATCTACTACTCAACAGCCACTGCCACCACCCAGCCCAGCTCCATCTGCTCCACCTCTCTCCCGTATCCATCCCTTTCCTTTGGGCCATACCTTCCCTCGGTGCAGATGTCCAGGAAGGCTGCACCGCAGCACAGGGAGTCCTGGTGCCCTTTGTGCCTCCTGCAGCTGCAGCTCCTGGGACTTGGACTGCAGCTTGATGACTTGTGCAAGCCCAAAGAGTGGATCAGTGTCAGAGGAGGGATGTGGACATCCCTCCCTGTGCTGTGCCTGCAGCCCAGCCTCGCAGTATGTGAGAAGCACACAAACCGGACATTCAACTCACCACATTTTTGCACAAGGCCGGCCACGGCTGGGGCTGCCAGGGAGTTATCAGATGCTCTTGTGGCTCTGCAGAGAAGCCAGGATTCTAAGGGAAGGGTTACTGGTTGCATTTTGGCCCTGGGGAGCTGTGTTAGACAAACTGCTGTATAATCACTGCACAGTCCAGCCTGCAGAACAGCACTGTAATATTTTTCTCTTATCATCGTGCAGCTTTGGAAGCTCTTACTTGATCTCCTTTTTCCATGTGAATGTGTTCAAGAATGCAGCAGCCTCTGCCTGCAGAATAGTTCCTATTGTTCCCTTTGTTCATGTGTCTGGGCTGTTCCTCAGCCTCCTCTCTCCCTTCTTGCAAAGAGACACACTCTGCACGGTCAAAAAGTATCTTTACAACTTGATCTTAGATATGAACTCAGCCATGGGAAAGGCAGAGGACATATTTTCCTGAATATAACAGCTTTTGGTGATGCAGAGGGGAGCATGGTAAAAGGTACCCAGAGCTCACACGGTGAATTAGCTGCTTTTAACTTCAACCAGGGTCTACTCACTAATGCCCAACCTGCAAGCTGCTCAGAACTAATGCTGAGAATGGATGGCATTGGATTGGGCATTTTTGGCTTATCTATCTCTTCCTCCTGAAGTGCTGGCCCTTTTAGTTTGGATAAATCCACAGTAACACAGCAAATCAGCCTGGAAGAGAAACAAAGAATGTGAAGGCCATGAGCAATACAGATCTGCTTTTCAATTTTTTTATCCTGCTTTTTTTCTGATACAAAAGCTTATACATGCCTTTGTGCTGAAAACAGGCTGAAATTGACTTAGATATGAAAAGTATTTAACTTGGAGACTTCTTTTTGTGAGCGTGGAACTGAATTCTGTGCTTCACAAAACCAGGCCTCCAGCTTTGCAAAAATGTCTCTCCAATTTCTAGATCAGCCCTTTTCACTTCTCCTTCCAGACAGGTCTGCAGCAGGTTATCCTAACATGATCTGCACAATCTTTACACCCCATCGAGTGCACACGTTCAAAACAAACCTCAAACAAACCTCAGCTCCATCTGAAAACCCATCTCCTCTCCATCCTCCTTGTGGAGAACCCGTAGGAAAATGTCAAATTATACAAATGAGAACTTTGGCACAGCCGAGTTAGATCAGACCGAATTAGTCATCAGAGTTAACTGCTGGAGGTTGTTAATCTGTCAGTGACTTCCAAGCAAATTATTTTTTATATTCTGTTTACAAAATAAGAACATTGAGATTATTGGTTGAGCCTGGAGGTTGATGCATCACCAGCCATGGTAAAACAAAGATGACACGGAGCTTGCCTGCACACTGAGGAAGGTGTGCTCCTTCATTAAGCCTGAATCATCACTTCCATTAGGAGCAGGATGCAAGGATGGCACCAGAGCCACTGGCTGCCACGGGGCAGTGGCCAGAACCTGCTGAGAGCCTGATCCTGCACTGCCTGTGGCTCACACAACTAGTGAGACAGGCTGGAAATCACTGGCTCAAGGCTGAATGCGTGCTTTGGCTTTCCCACCTGCCTCACTGGGAATTCCTCTAGAAATCCTCACTGGGAATTCCTCCTTAGACTGAACTTACATGAGCAGGAGGCCAAATAGTTATTTAATTTTTTTTTTTTAGGTCTTGTTACTTTTTTTGGTGCTGAATTAATCCAGGGAAATCACTTACTGCTGTTCAAGTCTCACGGATGTGCAGTGCTGTTAATCTTAGACTTCATTGTAATTGTAAATTAAGCTTCCCCAAATCATGACATTTTTATTTGTTTATTTTTAAGTAAGAGAAGTTGTGTCTTTTTATTGGGGTTTTGTGCTTTCAGGACATGACATGGCTTTTTTCCCTCCACATGTAGCAGCAGAAACAACCCCTTCTGCAGAAAATAAAACCTCTATCACAATTGCCTGACCTCAGAAACAGGAATTTAGAAAAACATCCCCTTTCTAAAGCCCCAACTCAAACCTCTGGACGTGGGCAGTGTGGGTAGGTGCAGATATTTCTGTACTCAGGGACCAAGATCTTCCTACTCTGATCTAATTGCTCTGAGCTGTGGTCTCTAAAACTGCCATTATTTGATCTGCAGAATGAGGAGGAAAAACACCCCAAAGAGCAGCTGATTTTCAACATGGTCTCTCCTCTGCCTTGTGGCAAGACCTGTTCCCCGAGTGCAGAAAGCAGTAAAATCCTCCTGCCCAGCACTTCTGTTTTCAAGCAATGTCAAGGTGAAAGGTCCCCAAGTGAGGCCTGAGCGTCTCTTTCCTCTGCTCAGCTCACAAAGCAGGAGCAAAGAACAAACCTCCTTTCCTGTCTCTCCTACCTCCCCGAATCCCTTCTCATTAAGGAAAGAAAAGGTCAATATTGGTGGTGTTGAAATGAAGCACAAGGACCGAACTGCCTCCTGCGCCTGGTGCAGGGCGCTGAAAGAGCCAAGCGTGAAACAACATTTTCCAGAGACTCCATCAGCTCCGGGGGCTGTTTTGGCCTGCCAGTGTGCAAGGAAGGAGCCTGGTTTCAGGAAGCAATTTGCAACCAACCCCTTATGAGACTAAGGGGAAAAAAAGCACCTGTGAGTGGATCATAGCTTGGCCTCTCCTGACAGAGGTTTGAAAAGTGTCTGGCGATTTGGAAAATTCAGGAGGTGGTGGACAAGTCCCACCAGGAGGATGCTGAGGAAATCTGAGGCTCACCACACTAGAGAGCTCTCAGTGAGGTCTCCCATGCCACCCTCTCCCCTCCTCTCAGCATCTATTTGCCACAATTTGCCACTGTTTCAGCAAAGCCACCACCTGAGCCTGGGTCATCCTCATCATGAGCACATCTTTTCAAAAGTAGCATGAAGAGATGATGCTTCCCACCCCACCACTTAACCCACCCATCTTATCTCTCTGCAGCTGTCTTCTGCCTCTCCACAGCTTCCTCTCCATGGCCTGGTAGATGCTATCCTGGTCATGATGGATTTGGTCAATGATAACCCTCTTGCTACAGTTTCATCCCACCACCTTCATTTGCCTCCTGTGCTGCCTTTTAGTCTTCCCATTAACACATCACCCTCTTTGAGTCCTGCGTGGTGATGGTTGCAGAGATCACAGCTGGGGCACCCAATGCTTTGAGGCTGTAACCTCAGGGGAGCAGACTCCCCTGAATTCTTGTGTTTTCCTCTCTGTTCATCTGCATCCACTATTGCCTCTGCTCTTAAATCCCCAGACACTCTGGGTGGAGAGCAATGCCCCTTTGGTCTGTCATCTATCATCACTTAGGATGCTGTCCTGGGTGCATTATGAGAGATATTGCCTAAGCCTGGGTGGAATATGCACCAAAGCCCCTTGGGACCAGCATTGCAGTGATCAGCCTGTATGCTGCAAACGGAGCAGGGATGCGAAATTTAAATGTTCCAGAACTTTGCAACAAATACTGTCTGTGAAAAATAGGAGTATTTTCCCTTTTCTGCCCTGATTTGGTATCAAACCAAGTGTTTTTAAAAACTTACTTTTGTCTAGGAGTGGAAAATTTGATTTTCAACCAACCTACCACTCGCAATTTTAAATCTTATTTTAGAAGGAACCTTTTTTTAACCTCATTTTTTTCCTCTTTCAATGAAAACAGACACAATTTCTATGCCACCCAAATACTCCTTTCTTGTTCACCAGCAATGCAAGACATTTACCTTGGCAGACCAGGTACAACAGTGCCCTGAGGGAAGCTGAATTAAGCCCTGTTGATGAGTTACAGTGTCTAACACTTCCCAGGTAGAATCACAGTGATTTATAACCGCTGACATGACATAGATTTTGTCTGGTACTGAGGAGTGATGGCTGATGTCCCTCTAAATGCTTATCATTTCTGGCAGCTTAATTGAATCCTGTTAACAGATGCGACAAAACTGAGAAACATTTCTCCTCCTAGGAGCCCTCATTGGACCAGCAAAGATGGTGTAGGTATTATTTCCCTCTTTTCAGGTATTCTTCTTTGAAGTCAGAGGGTGCAGAAATGTTCTTCCTAAATGGAATATACCACCAAAGGAGTATATTATCTTCATACTTGATTTTAGGACACCTTGGCAGGAGAACAACCTCCCATGATGGGTGGTAAGAAGGACCCTTGGAAAGTTGCTGCAGTTTTCCACTGTGGAGTGATACATCCCTCATTCAGCATGCAGAAGACTTAGGCTTAAGTCCAGCTTGGAGCCTTGCCCTCCTCTTGGGCATTTTGAAGCTTTTCAGATCAGTTGGGCAAAACCTCAGACAACTGTGACAGCAAGGGCATCCAGCCCTGGCCTGAGAGGTGTTTTGGGAGCAGCTCTGCAACACAACAGCTCCAGCAGATGAAAGAGAAGAATCCATGCATTTCTGACTGGCCTGCAGGCAGCTGGGAGCTCCGCAGGAGATGCCACTTTCCCTGGGTGGCTGCAGTGCTGCAAAGGAGCAGTGTTTTCTCAGCACCCAAGAGAGTGGCAAACCCAAAGCCACTGGAGGCAGGTAGAGGGAGAAAGCTCAATGCTTCAGCGCTGCTGTGTGCAGGAGGAGGCTAAAATGTGGGAGATGGTGTTGGATAAGGTTCATCCATAGCAGCAACGGACACCTGTGGCCTGGAATGACTTTTAGGAAAGATAAAGTTGTGCATACAGCATGTCCTCTTGCAGCAGCTGAGCCGTGCTAGTCTCTCATCTGATTTCATGCACCAGGGTGTTATCTTTTTCTCGGGAAAGCCATGGAACAGGACAGAATTTAAATTATACCCCAGAGAAGCTGGCTTGCTTCTCTGACAGAGGTCATAATGAGGGAGTCGGGATTCCAGTTATAGCTCGGCACAGCAGATGTAGCTGGTTTTGCAGATGATAAAAATACAGTCTTGTCTCAGGAATGCTGCAGAAGTGAGGCACGCGTGCGGCTGGCTTTTTTTTCAGAGCTGTTGTTTAACTCTGGCTGTACTGTACAACAGTTGTTCCCATTGGGAAATCAATATTTACAGAGTAAACAGCATTGAGACATGGGCTGGGTGCCATCCAAGCATGCAGCAGGACCTGCTCTGTCGAATGCCTGCACCTCAAACTCTGAAAAATGTTACTCCTCTCCCTTTTGGTGTAGGAGTACTTTTCATTACCAGTGATGAATACTATTTTATTTTTATTCTGCTCTGTATGCTTTCCAAGGCCAGCTTGCAAGGAAGGAGGCAGCCACTGAAACATAGAAAGCTACATTATATACTCTCCTATATCACACACAGCTCATCTCTTCTGACCGGAATTCAGGGCTTGGTGCACAGAATTAGCCTCCCACCCCAAAACAAAGCAATTTATCTCAGAAAGCAATAACAACTAACACTTCTAATACTGAATTTCCAGCTTGAGCTCTTCCTTGATCTCATCTCTGTATCATAGAATCACAAAATCGTAGAATGGTTTGGGTTGGAAGGGACCATCAAGACCATTTCTTTCAAACCCTCCTGCCATGAGGCTCAGAGCTCCATCCAGCCTGGCCTGGAGCACTTCCAGGGATAGAAGTGTTACAAGCACCTCCTCAGGGGTCCTGCAACTCCACTACCAATGGAGACCTTCCCCTGGAGGACAAACAGTGCCCTTCAAGAAGCAGGTCACTGAGGCTCGGCTTGGCTGGGACTAACACAAACCTGGCAATGTGGACTCGGTGCTTTGCCATTCCCCGAGGCATTGCCAATGGAGGAAAGCACTACAGGCAGAGTGGCACTGCCATTCTCACTTTACCTGGATACTACAATGAGTCCATGTCCTCTTGGACTTGCAACAACACACTTGAAGCTGGCTCTGTAATACTGCCGGGCCCTGTACTCCCTCCTGTTTGCAGAAGCACAGCTGTAAGGAAAATGTTCTGTCTCTAATCTCTATTTACACAGGATGGTGATAAAGAAATTCCTTCACAATCACTTAATCTCTCTTTGGGCTGACACCACCATCTTTGCACAGCCCAGCTCCAGAGCAGCAACACACGCAAACACAACACAATGATTTGTGGGTTAGGGAAGGACTGTCGCGTGAAAACAATCTCTGTACCAAAGTACCCCCACGTCTTGTGCTCAGTTTTGAGCCTCTCATGACAAGGAAGACAGTGAGGAGCTGGAGTGTGTCCAGGGAAGGGCAATGGAGCTGGGGAAGGGCCTGGAGAACAAGCCTGGTGACGACTAGCTGAGGGAACTGGGGGGATTCAGCCTGAAGAAAAGGTGTTCAAGGAATCTTGTCACTCTCCTTAACTCCCTGACAGGAGGGTGGTGCCAGCTGGGGTCAGTGTCTTCTCCCAGGTAACAAATAACAGGACTAGAGGAAAAAGCCTCAATTTGTATCATGGAAGGTTTAGATTGGGTATTAGGCAAAAATTCTTCACTGAAAGGGTAGTCAGGCATTGAAACAGGCTGTTCAGGGCAGTGATTGGAGAACGATCCCTGGAGGTGCTCAAAAGTCATGTGGGTGTGGCATTTTGGGACATGGTTTAGTGGTGGGCTTAACAGTGCTGGAGTAACAGTGGACTCAATGATCTCAGAGGTCTTTTCCAACTTAAACCATAATGAGATTCTAAGTTTTTTGCTGAGCATGATGAGTGAGAATGTGTGAGATAAGCGTCCCATCAGGCAGGATGATACTGAGAGGAAGGACAGCCCCATCTTCTGGAAGCTGAGCTGTTTGAAGCTCTTGCCCAAGTTTGGCAAGAGACTCGAAGCAAGAAGCCAGTTTTGGGGTGGGTTTCTGCTGTAAATTCAGCTGGTTTTCTGCAGCAGTGAGTTGCCACTGGCATGTGTGTTTTGCCCACCACAAGCTGTCCTGCTCTTGTTAGTTAGCTCTGAGCAAGCTCTGCATGAACTCACCGCCTGGCCCTAAAGGATTGGCAAAACAGGAAGCTCTTTCAAAGGTGTCTAAGGATTTGATGTTGACGTTTGAATTTCCCTTTCATATCGCTGTAGCATTTTTGTCCAGGCGCTTTATCCCTGCGGTGCAAAGCTGTCATTTATTTGTAGTCAGAGATTTTGTGCTTTTGAAATTAAAGCCAAGGCGGACAGAAAGTAAAAGTATTCCAAGACACTTTAGTGCATTAGACAAGTGCTAATTAGGGGAAGCTGATTCTTTCCAGCCCTTGGGGCGAAGCATATCTTGCTTACAAATAATTCAGAAAAAGGCAAAGCTGTTCTGCCTACTGAGATTCTTGGTTCTATACAGTTTGAGAAAAACACAGAATGTGCTCATCAGTAGAAAGAAACAGAGTTATAACACAGTGAGAATAACTTAGAAGGAGCTGAAGGGGTCCGAGGTCAATGCAGACTGCGTGGCCACAGTTGGGAAAACAGCATCCTTGCTCAGCCAGGCACACAAGCAAGAAAATGGGCTGAGAAAACATGTCAGGGTTTTTGTGGGAGCTCCTCTGGTTACAGTCCTACCTGTGAAATGGGTTCTGTTTGCCACAGCCTGTGATCACAGGAGAGCATCTCACCCTCTTCCCAGGAGCTTCTAGGAACCAGCTCCCAAAGCAGCTCCCAAAGCAGCAACTGGCAGTGATGGTTATTAAAAAATACACTCTTGAAGCTGCACCTTGAGCTGGCCACATTTTCCTGCCAATTTTTGGCAAATTGTGTACTTGGAAAAATCATGGGAAAAAAATCCACCTGGAATCTGTCAATATAACCCCTCAGGTGAGACTCTATCCCACTTGTTACCCAGCTTAGCAAATATTAATGCCCTGCCCCTGAATTCAAATTCCCATCAGAGCCATTTCCCCCAGACAATGGCCTTCTTCGCCCTGGTGAACACAGAAAGTGGGCATTTCCTCAGAGGAAGTTAATTTGGCTTTTTAGACACCCCCTCCACATACACATGCACTCAGACAAAAAAAACAAAACCCAAAAAGGAAGAGTGGGAAACAAAACCTTTTCAATAATCTGGGAAAGTATTATCAAACAAAATCTTTTTTTTAGTAAAGAGAAACACTTTCCCATAGCCATTGAGATGCTAAGGCCAACACATTACTTTAATATTATCTTAAATTAAGAAAATTAGATGCCCTTGCATTTAATTTTACCAGTAGACACATACCTTCCATTGCAATCCTGACTTTATTTTAAAAGAGTGATTCATGCACTTAGCTTTTGGTTAATTTTAAACTTATTTTAGGAGTCATAATAAATCTCACTTTGGAGGTGCAGAATGATTAATTTCTCAACTACATTTTTGCTTTGAAGTGTCTGTTGGCTGTTAATGAAATAAGTCCTTTTACATTCTCTTCAAAGTCACAAAACACAAATACACGTGGATGCTTTGGGCTAAAGGAGGGGGGTGAAAACCTGTCTGGCAGTGGGAATTTAGCTGAAAGGAGGAGGGGAGCTCCTATCTCACCACTCTGGGGAAGAGGCTGCATTTGTTCAAAACTTCTGCATGTGGAGGCAGTGGGAAAGTGGGGAGTGTGTCTGCAGAGATCCTGATTTAGAGGGTGGAGTCTTGGGGCAATGAACATTACATTTTGTTAGAAAACCACTAGTGTTTTCACAGCCCAGATTTCGTAAGCCTTATGTCTGTCTGAGTGAAAGGAAGGTACAGCCCTGCATTCAGTGTTTGCTTAGTGGTGAATACTGTAGGCTCTGTGTCCGACTCACAGCTGCTTTTACAGTGTGTCTAGAAACACTCCTGCCTCTGAGACATGGAGAAACATGTAGGCTCAGAGAACCAAATTGCCAAGTGGCAGAGCTGGGCAGCCACCCTCAGAAGCCACCAGCTCAGGCTGGTTGAGAAGGAGCCTCCAATGCTCAGGAGTGAGATTTTTTACAAAGGCCACAGCCAGAGCAGAACGCTGAACTCAGGTACTAATGCTCTGGACCACTGCAAAAATGATCCTTCCACCCTGAAGCATTTCACCAGGAACACTGCTGCTACAAAGCAATTTCCGTCCAAAGCCAGCAGCTAAACTGCCATCATGGTACAGAAGGGGGAGGAGGGAGAAAAAAATCACAGCAAATTGGAATTGAGCAAGGGATATGCCATGAAAGCAGTTCTCTCTCGAAGACATAGTTCTCAAAACCAAAAATCGTTCTTTTGCAAAAATATTTCTCATTTCTGTTAGGGAGACTTCCATTTAGCTGTTTCACTTGGTCACTTAGCTCTAAAATAGAAAATGCCATTGAACATCACACATTTCCTTTTAAATGAGCTTAAGATCATCTGACAGCATTTCTTCATCTGACTTCCATAGTCACCTTGCAGAGTCCAGCTCCCTTCCTAGGGGCAGGACACTTTGGAAGACTGCATGTCCTTGAAGCATCCCACTGCAGAACTTGGATAGGAACACAGTTTGGCTATGTGGAAACTGCCTGATTTTTACAGCATGGAGGGGAAAGAGGTTTGGGCTGTGAAGCTAGCTCCTCCTAGAGGAGAGAAAGGTGATGTTTTTGCACTGTGGTTGCCCTGATCCAGTGGGACAAAATGGGTTGTCAGTGGGCAGCAGAGATTCAGGCTGCCAGGAAGCGTTTCCATGTTAGGAGAACCTTTGTGCCACATACATCAACCAAGGGGATCCATCCCCTTTCAAAGCAGAAGGAAAAGCGCGAATTTTCCTGGTACAAAGTTTAAAGCTTTGTAATGCAAGTCAGTGCTGGAATGTCCCAGGATGACCGTGTGGATTTTACTGACCTGCAAGGCCAGACTTTGAAGATGGGATCCCTGCAACTGAGAAATGCTCTCTTGCTCTGGGGCCTTCCATGGGACTGGCAGCACAAGTGAGAGCCCTTCCTTGGCCTTTGCCTTCAGCAAGGCCCCAGTTTGGGCAAACCCTGAATTCCCAGTGAAAGCAGGTCAGGTTCACACTGGCCTGGAGGATGACAGAGGACAAGACAAGCTCAACAGGGTGCTAATGCAGTACAGCTTAGGCTCTAGCTTTCTGCCCTTGTATCTCTGGAGCAGAAAATTCAAACATTAATGCTTGGGTTTGGTGGTTGTGTTGTAATTTGTTTGCAGCTTTTTCCTCCGCTGGAAGACCTGTGGCATTTTCCATGTTGCACACCTGGGTTTGAGTGCTCCACTCAGTGCTGCCTCAGTGCCAAAACTGTGCCTTTGCCCCTCTCTTTTCTCTGTTACCATGTGCCATTTGAAGGGATTGGTGGGAAACATCCTTTCTCTTTCTCACCTTGTGCTCAGGAGCTGGGAGAGCCACAGACCCCTCCCTCCCTGCCCCAGCTTGAACCTGGAAGGGTTCTGCAATAGGGGAACAGGGCATGTTGCTGGCGGCTCAGCTGCCAGCACCAGTGCTAGCCTGTGTGGAAGGCTCATCTGTATGGCTTGAGTCAGCTCCCAGCTGCCAGCATCTGGGCTGCATCCTGCCCCACATTCATCCTGCCATCAACTCGGAGGCCACAAACCTGACACTGACACGTCCACCTTGCAACCCCATGGGCCACATCCACACATGTTTTGAATGCCTCCAGGCATGGCAATTCCACTAAGTCCATGGGCAGCCAGTGCCAGTGCATGACAACCCTTTCAGTGGAGAAATTTTTCCCTAATACCCGATCTAAACCAGTCCTGGCACAACTTGAGGCCATTTCCTCTTGTCCTGTCCCTTGTTCCCTGAGAGCAGAGGCTGAGCCCCACTTGGCTTGCACCCTCCTTTCAGGGAGTTGCAAAGAGTGAGAAAGTCCGCCCTGAACCTCCTCTTCTCCGGGCTGAGCTCCTCCAACTCCCTCAGCTGCTCCTCATCAAACTTGTTCTCCAGACTCTTCCCCATCTCCCTTCCCTTCTCTGTGCTCAGGCCTTTGCTATCACTACTGCTGTGACCTGTTGCAGCATTCCACACCCGACAAAGGCATGTTTTCATTTCACCCCTGTGTTGCAATGTAGTAAGAGAATAACCCCTTTTCTTTGCAGTGACCCGACTTGGAGTCTGATTGCTGGCTCTGCTTGTATGCTTGTATTTTGTGTCACCCCCACAAGAGAAAGGATCACCATGCAAAAGAAACTGCTGCTAGAGTGGAGCAGAGAAACTTATCAAGTAGTTTGTGGGCAATTTCCATCCTTTATTCATCAGTAGTGTGATTTGCACTTGCCAAACTCTTGGAAATGGTTATTCCCCTCTTCCCCTGCTCTGGCTGCTTTAACAAGACTAGGAACCAACTAGAAATGAGGGAAGACTGATGTTCTGGAGAGGGCAAGCATATCTGCAGCCATTCACTTCTCCAGGACCAGAGTGGAATACATAAACCTCTGGCTCCAGCTAGAGGCCATTCACGGCTCAGTTTCTAAGCTGAACAGAGCTCTCCTTAGAAAGTGTCGCTCTGCTCTGTTAAGGTGTGTAGTGCAATAGGCCAAACATCCCAGAGGGAATGAGAAGAGCAGAGAACAGAGAAATTGCTTGCTTCACGAGAAGTGGCTGAACATCACTCTTCGATGGGAAGTAGAGACTAAATGTTTTTCTCCTTTACTTATGCATGCACAAACTCTTGGGATTTTTGCTTTAGTCAACAGCTTTGTCTCCACTTAGTACTTGTTTTCCATCTCATTTTCTCTCCCCTGTCCCACTAGGAAGGGGAGTGATAGAGTGGCTCCTGTGATAGTGAGCACCTGGCATTCAGCCAAGGTCAACCCCACTACACCCATCTTAAAAAAGGGTAGAAAGGAGCACTCTGGAAAGGACCGACACATCAGCCTCACATCTGTGCCTGGGAAGATCACGGAACACATCCTCCTTGAAGCTACGCTAAGGCACATGGAGAACAGGATGGTGATTTGGGACAGCCAAGGGTGAGTCCTGCTTGACCTACCCAGTGGCCTTCTATGATGGAGCAAGTACATGAAGGGAAAAAGGAAGGGCTACAGGCGTCATTAAGCTGGACATCTGTAAAGGCTTTGACATGGTCCCCACAACATCCGTCTCTAAATTGGAGAGGGACGGATTTGGTGCCTGGACTGTGGGATTGATAAGAAATTGCATGCAGGGCTGCATCCAAAGGTCAATGATTCAGAGTAAGGATGGACATGGGTGACCAGTGGTGTCCCTCAGGGGTCTGTCCTGGGAGAAGTGTTTCTTAGTATCTTCATTAATGTCATAGACAAAGGGACTGAGGGCACCCTCAGCAGATTTGCTGATACCACCAAGCGGATATGAGTGGTGCAGTTGCAACACCTGAAGGATGGGATGCCACCCAGACAGACACAGACAAGCTCGAGAAACAGGCTCATGGTAATCCCATACCATTTAAGAGACCAAGTACAAGGTGATGCACCTTGGTCAGGGCAAGACCCAGGATCCACCCAGGAGGGGTCAGGCCCATGGGCACAGATTGGATGGGGGCTCCTGCCTGCCCTGCGTCCTGTTTGCTGCCGGGCCTGCCCAGGGCAGCCAGGCTGTGACTGCAGCCATGTGCTCCCCTCTCACTGTGCCCACTCCTGGCCCTGCTGCCCTGCTCCCTGAGCCCTGTCCATGGGCAGAGCTGTTCCCTCCCCGGGCGCAGCCCTATGTGGCACTCCCTGCTGCGGTCTGGCCTGGCCCCAGAGCAGGGTCCCCCCTGTGAGTTCAACACTGCAAGTATGGTTGAGTTCAAGGAGATTGTTCAACAGTCCAGATTCACAACTGGTGAGATTTACCAATACTAGAGGTCTGGCCGAGATCAATAAAATCTTACACGGTCCAGATTCTGCATTATTGTAGTTTATTGAAGAAAGAGCAAAACAGTTTGAGGCTTGCCAGTCATAAATGCACTAACTATAGAGCATTACTATGGGTTTCAACAGATAGTGACAGTCTATATGGCTTTACTTGTATAAAAAATAATAATATGTATTTAATATATTCTATATATGTGATCTATGGAATAAATATATCTATTTTATCAAGATCTTTCCAGACATAAATGCACTAAGAGAGTTCCTAAGTGTCACAATAGATAGTGACAACACTAAATATGTGCTATATTGTTAGTGTTTAATCATAATTATGTTGTCAAATATTTATAATTATTATTTATCATTATATATTAAGTACATATTTCTTACTTTTTATATTATTTATTTTAGTATATGGTTTTCTTTGATTGAATTTTGATATTATTTATGATAACTAATAAACTATTTAAATTAGTTTTATTAACTATATCATATAGTTATAATAGGTATACATTATATATATTTATCCAGGAAATAAAAAAATCTAGATATGAGATTTCAAGGTCAGCTCCAACACAATTGGTACAATGCTGACCTAAAGGTGTCCCTTCCGGGGACAAGGAGAGACACAGTCCATTGTCTAATCCAGGGCTAGCAGAGCTAGTTTGTCCTCTCAGTCTTTTTTTTCCCTGTTTGTTTGTCTTTTTCTGCCCCACATTCCCACTTCCTTCATACTGTCATTTTTGGCCCTTCCCAAAGGTCTGGAACAACTGCATGTTACAGGTGGGGTTTGGTGACTTTGGCCATGTGTGTAAGGCATGTGCTCTCCTCATTTGCATTCCTAGGAGTGGGAAAGTTCACATGCACATAGGGCTTCATGAGGATCTGAGTGACTGGTTTTGGAAATGGAATGATAGAAGGAGGTGGAAAAAACCCCCTGGTGGCCCTCCAGCTGCTGAGGCAGCAGGAGAGGCTGTGGGGCCTTTGCCAGAGTCTTTGTACATATCCTCTTCTCCTTTAAGGACCACATTTGTGCCACAGCTTGTTCTGTGCGGTGAAGGGAGACTGAGGCTAATGGCAGTAGAGAGGTGCAGGTGCTCTTCTGGGCCTCTGGGAAACACTACTGGGCTGTGAGGCCTCTGGTTCACTCCAGACATCATTCCGTGCTCAGGCCCTGCTGGAGCTAGGGGCAGGATAGGGGAGGGGCCCAGCTAATGTTTTTCTCACCCAGCCCCATCAATTCTCCGCTGACTTAAAGCAACTCTGCAGCGCATCTGGCATTTAGTGCTGCGACTGAGCACCGGAACACAGTGCCCAGAGGTTGTGCAGTCTCCCTCACCAGAGATGGCCAAGAGCCATCTGAACGCAATTCTTTGCATGCGCAGCAGGAAGAGCCTGCTGGAGCACCCCTGGATCGGATGATCTGACCTGTGGCCATTTCAAACCTTAACTCTTCTGGGATTCCGAGATTGGCATCTTTGCTCAAGGTAAAGCTCTGAGAGGGAAAATGGACTCTAAGAAAAAGGTGGGGACTCTAAGAAAAAGTCCTGGTGGTAACGGGACTCTTCCCACAGGGCCCCTGGCCATGGCGTCTTCCGCTCCATTCGGTTTGACTCTCCGAGTGTGCTTTTGCTCTAGAGGAAAGGTGTGGCAGCAATTCCAAGTGCCCATTGAGCAGTGCCTTCTCCATGTCCTGCATGCTCAGGTCTGTGACAGCTTCTCCCCAGGCAGGAGGTTCTCCATGCTGATGCCAGAGAACACAAAAAGGAATAATAGTATTTCCTCTTGCGTGGTCCATGATCTTTGTAGCCAGCCTAGTCATCACTGGATGCAGTGCTGGGGAGAGTGTTGAGATGACACTGCTTCTGCTGATGGCAGAGTGCTACTGCACAGCGTTTTCCCTTCCCTCTAATAATCTCACATTCTCTTCTCTTTTCCCTCTACTGTGAGCTGGTTTTCTGCTGCCAGCTGTGAGCATCACAAGCACAGCTCTGCAGGAGAACCTCTCTCAGTCCTCACCCTCAAGGATTCTTCTGAGAGACTGTCGCAGATCCACGTAATTACTTACTGCATAGGAGTGGGCAACTGCATCCATCACCAGGTGATGGAAGAGATTGAGTGAGTTAGCCATTTGCACATCCTGGGGCAAAGTGATCACCTCAGGAAGCCTCCGGTTGCCCACAATGAAGTGGTTGAGGTGTCTCACTTCCACACATACATGCAGGGCCTCACTGATATCCAGAAGTCGCCTCACAAAATCTCTCCTGTGCCACTGTGACACACGTAAAGTGTTCAGCAGGTGCATGACAATGGTCTTTGTGGTATAGGTGGAAAAGCCGAAACCCAGCTGAAGACGGGTGAAGAACTGCAGGCACTTGAGGTGCAAGCTGTCAGGGGGGAGCCTGCCTGGCGATGTGCCTGAAGAACTTCATCTCTGCCACGGCGTAGGTCTCAGGCCACCATGTGCTTGGGGTGAGGGGCTCTCTAGACTGGCTGCTAACAAAGATGTCTGAGTTGCCTCGCTGCACCCCAAACAGCATCTCAATCCGGAAGCTTTCTGTGCCATTGGTCACCTTGAATTGGCAGGAGCGTGGGTAGGGCAGCAGCACTAACTGCCAGTTGTGTGACTGAGGCAAAGCTGGCCAGATTGCTCTCAGCAGTACGTAGAACCAGCGGGCTGTTTTCTGCACATCGAGGTAGGAGCCGCTGCAGAGGGTGTGAAGGAGGCTGGGATCCTGATTCCTCCTCAGCTCCTCCTCGGGGTGGTGGAGGAAGCACCGCATGTTCTCAGCCTGCTGCTCCCCTGTGCAGGTGCACTCCAGCTCCACGCGGACACGGAAGTTCCTCACCTGCCTCCGCCTTGCAGTGGACATCTCCAGGTGGAAGGAATGCCCTTGGGGAGGAGTCATGGGTACAAGAAAGCAATACACAATATCCTCCTCACGGGGACTCCAACCCTCGAAGGCACTGCCAATCCCAATGGCTCGTTCCAGCATCGGGTGGAAACTGTTAGATAAGACACGTCCAGCGTAATTTATGAAATTGTCCATCAGGTCCGTTGTCCACTCGCAGCCTGTCTGCAGGTCCTGTACAGGCCACCGTATGCGCTCCATTACAATCCTTCCAAAGTTATCATCAAATTCCTGATCTTCAACTTCATTTGCATCATTATTGTTTGCTGCATTTGCAGCGTCATTGCCATCTTCATTTCCACCATCATTGTTGTTCACTGCATTTGCATCCACATTTCTCACTTCCTCTTCATTTGCTCCATTGTTTTGTTCTTCATTCTCCTCTCTCCTCAGGCTCCTTTCCCTCCAGATAAACCATACTGCCAAGAGGACCAGGAGACCAGCAAATGCCCAGAGCTGCCAGTGCTGCAAGGCAGACACCAGCAGGTCTCCCCAGGCCCAGCTGCTCTCATTCAGGAGTCTGAGCTGCTCCAACTCCCGCTCCAGCCGAATCCTCTCCTCTTCTATGCGCTTTGCACGCAACTCCACGTGTAGACGCAGTGTCTCCTCATCCAAACCGTCGCACACAGGCTGCGGGTACCGAATGAGGGTGTCCAAAACAAGGACCAGGAATATCCAGGACTCCATGGTCTGCAGGAAGATGGAGAGAAGGCCTTGAGTGGGGCTGGGAGGGAGGCAGCTGGCAGAGTGGGCAACAGTGGTGGAAATCACAGGGATGTGGGGGCCGGAAGGAAAGGGCCCCAGAGAGCTGGCAGGAAGCAAGGCCTGTCCTGCTGCCCCAGCAGCAGCAGCAGCAGCTGCGTGCCCTGCCCAAGGCTCCCCTGTGAGGGGCTGTCCCTGCATGCACGGGGAGAACCCACCCCCAGGTGCAGCCTTTTTGCCCCAGCCCTTGTCCAGCCCAGCCTCCCTGCCACGTGTGCACTCACCACTTGCCCGGGCGCTGCCGAGGCAGTGTTGCCTGCTGGGGCCTTTTATAGCTGCCCCCATTGTGACACGTCCCCCGTGATGTCACAGGTGCCACAGCGCATCACAGCCAGGCCAGCCCCGCTCTCTGTCCCCAGCCCAGCTCAGCCACTCCGAGTGGCCCTGGTGTACTGCTTAAGGTTGCCTTTGAGTAAATCTTCTTCAAAGAACTTCCTTTGGTCCTTCTTTTGTCTTTCTTATCAGCTGCCCTGCATTGGCAATCTCGTAGATATGCATGGTGGAAGGCACCCTGGAGGATCATTGAGTTCAAGCCTTGACTCCACACTGGTAGAGCTGCACTTAAATCTCGCAGTGGTCAAGGTTGGCAAAGACCCTGAAGATCACACAGTTCAACCCAAACCTAACACTGCCTACTCCAACGATCAGCCAGGCCCCCAAATGCCAAATCCACGTGACTTTTAAATCTTTCTGAGGGTGCTGACTCTGCCATTTCCCTGGGCACGGACTGTTCCTCAGCCAAGGCCATGTCAAATTCCTGAACTTCGACAAAAGTAGGAAGGCTTAGCAGAATTATTAGTAGTGTTTGGTTAGATATATTAAAAAAAGAGAAATAAGAGAAGCAAGAGGGTGCATGTTAGAAGGGCCATAGAAAGGTGATCCAGGAAGTCTGCACCTTCCATGTACTTCAGGCAATGGGGGAAGAAAGCAAGTGATGCACCTGGGAAATTAGGATAAAAAGGAGGCTACATCCTCCAACGATTTGAGAGACCCCGTAGGAAATGCCCCATGGCCTCTCCCCTGTTTTCCAGTAAAGGTTCAGGACTCCTCTGTGTCTTTTCCACACGTAAATCTCCAGAGCGCTGATTGTTTTTCCGCACAGGGAGACCCCCTAATCCTTGTGCGGCCATTCTCAAGCTCTTCTCTGGTTTCTAACACCTCCAGACCCGCCGTGTCCTTGCTGCTGCAGCATCTGGCACGGCTCTCTGCCGGCCGCACAGCAGAGCTCCCTGCTCCAGCCGGCAGGGCCTCAGCGCCCGCCCTGTGCCCCTCCCGCCCCGATGGCCGCGCCAGGCCCTGCTTGCTGCCCTGCTGGTGGCACTGCTGGCCCCCAGTGCTCTCCAGGGGCTTCTCCGGGGCACCTTCCTGCGGCCTCTCAGTCCCTGCGCCACGGCAGACCTGCCGAGGGGCTGTTTGCAAGGGCCTGCGGGGACAGCACCAGGGCCAGTGGCCTCCCACTGACGCAGGGCGGGCTGAGGCCGCAGCTGTGGCAGAAGCTGTGGGCTCTGGAGGCTGCTGAGGCCCTGGCCCACGCTGCCCACAGAAGCTGTGGCTGCCCCTGGATCCCTGGCAGTGCTCCAGGCCAGGCTGCTTGGGCCATGGAGCAACCTGGGAGAGTGGAAGGTGTCCCTGCCCATGGCAGCAGGCTTGGAACAAGAGGATTGTTAAGGACCCTTCCAAGCCAAGGCGTTCTGTGATTCTGTGATCCCAGGGGCAGCTGGGCTTAATTTGTGATTAGAAACAGTTCAGCACTGCACGTTTGCTTGGGTTCAATGAACGTACTGATGAGCCCAGTATGAGAGCCCAATCCCATTTTTATTTATGCCTCAACATGTGTTCTACGTGAGGTGAAAAAATTACTTAAGGGGCTGTATACATCTGGGAGCTCCGGCCGCCGAGAGGCTTCGCCGGGCAGCAATCAGGAGAGAGGAAGGTTCCACTGCTGCTCTGCAAGGCACGCCCCTCTCACTGGTGGGGCAGATCCCCGGATGCCCGGGGAAAGACGCGCGGAAAAAGTGCGCGGGGAAGCACTCTGTAGGAGGGCCAAGCACATAAAGGAAGTTAACTGGGACACAACCGGGCGCCACTTTCTTTGGGTTTCTTGGAGGGAGCAGGGGCTCACCTGGAGGGTCAGCTCTGCCTCCCGCGCTCCCGTCGCATTTTTTCTCCCTGCAATCCGCTCTTTTCCTGGCTGTCCTGCTCTGCCCGTGTCCTGCTCTGCTTCGCTGCTTGCCCGAGGCCGCTCCGTCGCCGGGACAACCTCCTGCTCGCTGCTTCTCTGACGACGGAGCCACTGCTGCCGCCTGCACCCTGTCTGCACCCAGCCCGGAGCCGCCGCCGCCTGCAGCCACCGTGCTCCGACCCTGGCCGCCTCGAGTCCCGTTTCTGATCTTCCGCCACGGGAGCCACGCAGACTCTAGCAGCTCGCAGCGCACACTCCATCTGCCAAACGCTCACCGACGGGGCGCCCGGTGTACAGCGGGAGCGATTTGCCCTGTATTCCCTTTCTCTCTCTGGCTCTCTTTCCTTCTTTGTTCCTTTTCCTGTCCCCCTTGGGTAGGAACACTTACCCTTTCTTTACCAATAAACACTTTTCAGATATAATATTGCCGCGTTGGCGCTTCATTTTTTTCTCCCGAGAAATCCGTTAAAAGAATCCTTCCCGAGTCCCCCTTTGAGAGCGGAACGGGACACCCAGATTCACAACTCGTGAGATTTACCAATACTAGAGGTCTGGCTGAGATCAAGAAAATCTCACACAATCCAGATTCTGCATGATTGTTGTTTATTGAAGAAAGTGCAAAGCAGTTTCATGCTTGCCACTCACGAATGCACTACATACAGGGCATGACTATGTGTCTCAACAGATAGAGACACTCTCTATGGCTTTAATCGTATATAAAAATAATATTATAGATGTAATATATTCTATATATGTTATCTATGTATTAAATATGTCTTATTTTATGAAAATCATTCCAGACTTAAATGCACTGAGTGTCACAATAGATAGTGACAACACTAAATATGTGCTGTATTGTTATTGTTTAATCATAATTAAAAATCTTCATAGTACTGCATAATTGATCCATAATCATAATTTAAAGTCTTCAAATATTTTAAATTATTATTGTCATGATATACTAATTACATATTTCTTACATTTAATATTACTCACTTTAGTCTATGATGTCTACTTTTGGGTTTTGTGTTTTAGTATTTTATATGATAACTAATGAACTAAAAAATATGCATACATTATATGTAATTATCAAATAAATAAAAATCTAGATAGTTATATATACAAGATTTCAGGTCAGCTTCAACACAGCTGGGACAATGCTGACCTAAAGGTGTCCCTTCTGGAGACAAGGAGAGACACAGTCCGTTGTCTAATCCAGGGCTAGCAGAGCTAGTTTGTCCTCTCAGTCTTTTTTCCCCTGTTTGTTTGTCTTTTTCTGCCCCACATTCCCACTTCCTTCATACTGTCATTTTTGGCCCTTCCCAAAGGTCTGGAACAACTGCATGTTACAGGTGGGGTTTGGTGACTTTGGCCATGCGTGTGAGGCGTGTGCTCTCTGCATTTGCATTCTTAGGAGTGGGATAGGTCGTATGCAAGTAGGGCTTCATGTGGATCTGGGTGACTGGCTTTTGGAAATGAAATGATAGAAGGAGGTGGAAAAAACCCTCTGGTGGCCCTCCAGCTGCTGAGGCAGCAGGAGAGGGTGTGGGGCCTTTGCCAGAGTCTTTGCACATATCCTCTTCTCCTTTAAGTGTTCTTTCAATTGTATCTGTAAAGGATTCTTGTAAGACACTGTCGCAGATCCATGTAATTACTCATTGCGTAGGAGTGGGCAACCGGATCCATCACCAAGTGATGGAAGAGATTGAGTGAGTTAGCCATTTGGACATCCTGGGGCAAAGTGATCTCCTCAGGAAGCCTCCGGTTGCCCACAATGAAGTGGTTGAGGTGTCTCACTTCCACATATGAGCGCAGGGCCTCACTGATATCCAAAAGTCGTCTCACAAAATCTCTCCTACGCCACTGTGACACGGGTATAATGTTCAGCATGTACATGACAATTGTCTTTGTGGTATAGGTGGAAAAGCCAAAACCCAGCTGAAGACGGGTAAAGAACTGCAGGCACCTGAGGTGCAAGCTCTCAGGGGGAGCCTGCCTGGCGATGTGCCTGAAGAACTTGATCTCCGCCACGTCGTACGTCTCGGGCCACCATGTGCTTGGGGTGAGGGGCTCTCTAGACTGGCTGCTAACAAAGATGTCTGAGTCGCCTCGCTGCACCCCAAACAGCACCTCAATCCTGGAGGCTTTCTGTGCCATTGGTCACCTTGAATTGGCAGGAGCGTCTGGGTAGGGCAGCAGCACTAACTGCCAGTTGTGTGACTGAGGCAAATGCTGGCCAGATGTGCTCTCAGCAGTACGTAGAACCAGCGGGCTGTTTTCTGCACATCGAGGTAGGAGCCGCTGCAGAGGGTGTGAAGGAGGCTGGGATCCTGAGTCCTCCTCCTAGCTCCTCCTCGGGGTGGTGGAGGAAGCACCGCATGTTCTCAGCCTGCTGCTCCCCTGTGCAGGTGCACTCTAGCTCCACGCGGACACGGAAGTTCCTCACCTGGGCCTCTGCCTTGCAGTGGACATCTCCAGGTGGAAGGAATGCCCTTGGGGAGGAGTCATGGGTACAAGAACAGCAATACACAATATCCTCCTCACGGGGCACTCCAACCCTCGAAGGCACTGCCAATCCCAATGGCTCGTTCCAGCACTCGGGTGGAAACTGCTTAGATAAGACACGTCCAGCGTAATTTATGAAATTGTCCATCAGGTCCGTTGTCCACTCGCAGCCTGTCTGCAGGTCCTGTACAGGCCACTGTATGCGCCCCATTACAAGCCATTCCAGTTATCATCAAATTCCTCGTCTTCGTCTTCGACTTCATTGCCGTCATTTTGTTCTGGCATTTGCAGCAATATTCATGACTTGATTTCCAACATCGTCTTCTTCATTTGCCTCCATTGTTTTCTTTTTCATTCTCCTCCTCTCCTCAGGCTCCTTTTCCTCCAGATAACCCATACTGCCAAAAGAAGGACCAGGAGCCCAGCAAATGCCCAGAGCTGCCAGTGCTGCAAGGCAGACACCAGCAGGTCTCCCCAGGTCCAGCCGCTCCGCTTCCGGAGTATGAGCTGCTCCAACTCCTGCTCCAGCCGAATCCTCTCCTCTCTCAGGCGCTTCGCACGCGCCTGCACGTGCAGACGCATCTCTCCTCATCCAAACCGTCACCCTTGGGCTGCAGGTACCGAGTGAGGGTGTTTAAGAGCCAGAAACAGGAAGCATCCAGGAAATCATGGTCTGCAGAAGGATAGAGAAAAGGCCTTGAGTAGGGCTGGGAGGGAGAGCAGCTGGCAGAGTGGGGCAGCAGGGGTGGGAATCACAGGGATGTGGGGGCAGGAAGGAAAGGGCCCCAGAGAGCTGGCAGGAAGCAAGGCCTGTCCTGCTGCCCCAGCAGCAGCAGCAGCAGCAGCAGCTGCAGCAGCAGCAGCAGCAGCAGCAGCAGCAGCAGCAGCAGTGTGCCCTGCCCAAGGCTCCCCTGTGAGGGGCTGTCCCTGCATGCACGGGGAGAACCCACCCCCGGGTGCAGCCTTTCTGCCCCAGCCCTTGTCCAGCCCAGCCTCCCTGCCACGTGTGCACTCACCACTTGCCCGGGCGCTGCCGAGGCAGCGTTGCCTGCTGGGGCCTTTTATAGCTGCCCCCATTGTGACACGTCCCCCGTGATGTCACAGGTGCCACAGCGCATCACAGCCAGGCCAGCCCCGCTCTCTGTCCCCAGCCCAGCTCAGCCACTCCGAGTGGCCCTGGTGTACTGCTTAAGGTTGCCTTTGAGTAAATCTTCTTCAAAGAACTTCCTTTGGTCCTTCTTTTGTCTTTCTTATCAGCTGCCCTGCATTGGCAATCTCGTAGATATCCATGGTGGAAGGCACCCTGGAGGATCATTGAGTTCAAGCCTTGACTCCACACTGGTAGAGCTGCACTTAAATCTCGCAGTGGTCAAGGTTGGCAAAGACCCTGAAGATCACACAGTTCAACCCAAACATAACACTGCCTACTCCAACGATCAGCCAGGCCCCCAAATGCCAAATCCACGTGACTTTTAAATCTTTCTGAGGGTGCTGACTCTGCCATTTCCCTGGGCACGGACTGTTCCTCAGCCAAGGCCATGTCAAATTCCTGAACTTCGACAAAAAGCACAAAGGCTTAGCTGGATTATTAGTAGTGTTTGGTTAGATATATTAAAAAAAGAGAAATAAGAGAAGCAAGAGGGTGCATGTTAGAAGGGCCATAGAAAGGTGATCCGGGAAGTCTGCACCTTCCATGTACTTCAGGCAATGGGGGAAGAAAGCAAGTGATGCACCTGGGAAATTAGGATAAAAAGGAGGCTACATCCTCCAACGATTTGAGAGACCCCGTAGGAAATGCCCCATGGCCTCTCCCCTGTTTTCCAGTAAAGGTTCAGGACTCCTCTGTGTCTTTTCCACACGTAAATCTCCAGAGTGCTGATTGTTTTTCCGCACAGGGAGACCCCCTAATCCTTGTGCGGCCATTCTCAAGCTCTTCTCTGGTTTCTAACACCTCCAGACCCGCCGTGTCCTTGCTGCTGCAGCATCTGGCACGGCTCTCTGCCGGCCGCACAGCAGAGCTCCCTGCTCCAGCCGGCAGGGCCTCAGCGCCCGCCCTGTGCCCTCCCGCCCCGACGGCCGCGCCAGGCCCTGCTTGCTGCCCTGCTGGTGGCACTGCTGGCCCCCAGTGCTCTCCAGGGGCTTCTCCGGGGCACCTTCCTGCGGCCTCTCAGTCCCTGCGCCACGGCAGACCTGCCGAGGGGCTGTTTGCAAGGGCCTGCGGGGACAGCACCAGGGCCAGTGGCCTCCCACTGACGCAGGGCGGGCTGAGGCCGCAGCTGTGGCAGAAGCTGTGGGCTCTGAGGCTGCTGAGGCCCTGGCCCACGCTGCCCACAGAAGCTGTGGCTGCCCCTGGATCCCTGGCAGTGCTCCAGGCCAGGCTGCTTGGGCCTCGGAGCAACCTGGGAGAGTGGAAGGTGTCCCTGCCCATGGCAGCAGGCTTGGAACAAGAGGATTGTTAAGGACCCTTCCAAGCCAAGGCGTTCTGTGATTCTGTGATCCCAGGGGCAGCTGGGCTTAATTTGTGATTAGAAACAGTTCAGCACTGCACGTTTGCTTGAGTTCAATGAGATTGTTCACCAGCCCCGATTCACAACTGGTGAGATTTACCAATACTAGAGGTCAGGCTGAGATCAATAAAATCTTACACCCTCCTATTTCTGCAATTTTGCATTTTATTGAAGCAAGAGCAAAGCATTTGCAGGCTTGCCAATCATATGTACAATAACTATGGGGCTTTTACCATGTGTCCCAACAGATAGTGACACGGTATATGGCTGTATTTCCATATGAAATTATGGTAGATTAGACACGATATGCATTATATATATATTTAAGAAATGTATCTACGTAATAAATATCTTGCCTGTCATAAATGCAGTGACTACAGAGCGTTAATGTGTGTCACAGAAATCGCTACAGATTGTGACACTATACATGTGCTAAATCTTTTCATAAAATTAATGGAACTAATAAACTATCTATGTACTATGTATCTATTTAAACATACATTTGTTGATAAAAACCTTTGTAGTTATACATATATATATACTATAGTTATAGACACGTATATCTCTCCGTCTCTCGATGGATCGCACGCACTCCTCTCTCTTTCCCAGCACTACGAGCTGCTGCTCTGCCACCAGCCGCGAGCCCCACGAGCACAGCCCTGCGCACGAGCCCCGCTAACAGTGGCCGTAGGCCAGCACTCTTGCCAGGCGACGGCGCAGATCCAGGTAAGCTTCCATTGCCTCGGAGTGGGCGGCCGGATCCTGCGCCAGGCCGTGGAAGATGTTGGGTGGCTCAGCCGTTCGTATATCTCGGGGCAACCTGATCTCCTCCGGAAGCCTCTGGTTGCCCACAATAAAGTGGTCAAGGTGTTTCTCTTCCAGGGATAAGCGCAGGTGCTCCAGGATATCCGAGAGCTGAAACAGGAACTCTCTGCTGTGCCACCGCGACAGCGGGACGGTGTTCAGCAGGCGCATGACGATGGTCTTCCAGATGTACTTCAGGGAAAAGGTGGAGGAGTGCTTGCGCTCAAGAACACAGGCCATGAGCTGCAGGCATTTGAGGTGCGAGCTGTCCTGGGGCACCTGCCTGGCCATGTGCCTGAAGAACTTCATCTCTGCCACACCGTAGGTCTCAGACCACGTTGTTCTTGGGGTGCCAGACCCTCTAGGCTGGCTGCTCACAAAGATGTCTGAGGCGCCTCGCCGCACCCCGAACCGCACCTTGACCTGGAGGTTTTCTTCAGCGTTGGTCAGCCTGAGTTTGCAAGAGCGTCTGGGAGGGAGCAGCTCCAAATGCCAACTGTGTGACTGAGGCAAATGCTGCCACGTGTCTCTCAGCAGTCGGCTGAACCAGAGGGCTGTTTTCTGTGCATCCAGGTAGAAGCCAGTGCACAGGGTGTCTAGGAGGATGGGCTGCCCAGTCCTCCTCCTAATCTCGTCTGGGTGGTGGAGGAAGCAGAGCATGTTTGCACCCTGCTGCTCCCTCGGGCAGCTGCACACTAGCCCCACGCGGACACGAAAGTTCCTGCTGGGCCTCTGCCTGGCAGTGTTCAGCTCCAGGTGGAAGGTGTGTCCTCGTGGAGGAGTGAGGGGTAGGAGCACACGGTACACAATGTCCTTTTCCTTGCCAGTCCAACCTTCGAAGGCACTGCCCACACCAATGGCTGGTTGCAGCACTGGGGAGAAAGTCCCTTCCTCACGCCTAAGGAGAATTAAGAAGTTGTCCATCAGGGCCATTGTCCTCCCGCAGCCAGTCTGCAGGTCCTGTACAGGCCACTGTATGCGCCCCTCTAGAAGCCATTTTAGATCATATTCCTCCGTGTGGTCTTCTTCCTCTGCCTCCTGTTTTCCTTTTCCTTCTCTTCCTCGCCACAGCTCCTTTTCCTCCAGATAACCCATACTGCCAAAAGAAGGACCAGGAGCCCAGCAAACGCCCAGAGCTGCCGGTGCTGCAAGGCAGACACCAGCAGGTCTCCCCAGGTCCAGCCGCTCCGATTGAGGAGTATGAGCTGCTCCAACTCCCGCTCCAGCCGAATCCTCTCCTCTCCTAAGCGCTTTGCACGCAACTGCACGTGCAGACGCAGTGTCTCCTCATCCAAACCGTCGCCCTTGGGCTGAAGGTTCCGAATGAGGGTGTACAAAGCAAGGACCAGGAATATCCAGGAAATCATGGTCTGCAGGAGGATGGAGAGAAGGCCTTGAGTGGGGCTGGGAGGGAGAGAGCTGGCAGAGTGGGCAACAGTGGTGGAAATCACAGGGATGTGGGGGCCGGAAGGAAAGGGCCCCAGAGAGCTGGCAGGAAGCAAGCCTGTCCTGCTGCCCCAGCAGCAGCAGCAGCAGCAGCAGCAGCAGCAGCAGCAGCAGCAGCAGCAGCAGCAGCAGCAGCAGCAGCAGTGTGCCTTGCCCAAGGCTCCCCTGTGAGGGGCTGTCCCTGCATGCACGGGGAGAACCCACCCCCGGGTGCAGCCTTTCTGCCCCAGCCCTTGTCCAGCCCAGCCTCCCTGCCACGTGTGCACTCACCACTTGCCCGGGCGCTGCCGAGGCAGCGTTGCCTGCTGGGGCCTTTTATAGCTGCCCCCATTGTGACACGTCCCCCGTGATGTCACAGGTGCCACAGCGCATCACAGCCAGGCCAGCCCCGCTCTCTGTCCCCAGCCCAGCTCAGCCACTCCGAGTGGCCCTGGTGTACTGCTTAAGGTTGCCTTTGAGTAAATCTTCTTCAAAGAACTTCCTTTGGTCCTTCTTTTGTCTTTCTTATCAGCTGCCCTGCATTGGCAATCTCGTAGATATCCATGGTGGAAGGCACCCTGGAGGATCATTGAGTTCAAGCCTTGACTCCACACTGGTAGAGCTGCACTTAAATCTCGCAGTGGTCAAGGTTGGCAAAGACCCTGAAGATCACACAGTTCAACCCAAACATAACACTGCCTACTCCAACGATCAGCCAGGCCCCCAAATGCCAAATCCACGTGACTTTTAAATCTTTCTGAGGGTGCTGACTCTGCCATTTTCCTGGGCACGGACTGTTCACAAGCTTGATATCCATTTTGGTGAAGGAATATTTCCTAGAGATCCAATCTAAACCTCCCATGGAGCAACTTGAGGTAATTTCCTCTGGTCGTATGGTTGGTTTCCTGGGGGAATACACTGACTCCCACCTGGCTACAACCTCTCTTCTGGGAGCTGGTGAGAACCATAAGGTCCCCACTGAGGTGCTTTTTCTCTGTGCTAAACACCCCCACCTTCCTCAGCCCTTCTTCATCTGACTTGTGCTCCACACCATTCCCCAGCTCCATTGCCCTTCTGTGCACACACTCAAGCACCTTTATGTCTTTGTTGTCATGAGGAGCCCAAAGCTGAATGCAGGATTTGAGGTACAGCCTCACTGGTGCCTCATGGCACGGGACGATCACTGCTCTGGTCCCGCTGGCCCCACTGGTCCTCATACAAGCCACAATGCCATTGGCTGCTTGGCCACTCGGGCACAGTGCTGTCCATCAGCTAGCACCCCCAGGGCCATTGCTTCCTTGGCTTTCCAGCCCCTCTTCCCCCAGCCTGTAGCACTGCACGGCGTGGGTGTGACCAAAGTACAGGACCCAGCATTTTGCCTTCTTCTGTCTCCTACAGGTGGACTTGACCCATCCATTACACCTGTCCAGATCCCTGAGTAGAGCCTTCCTACCCTCAGGCAGATCAACACTGCTGCCCTCCTCATTGTCATTCAGAGTGAACTCCATTCACCCCCATGCTGTCTCTAAGACAGATCTAAGAGCAGTGTCCAGTTGCTTCTTTAGGACCAACAGGCCTAGGGCCAGTAGCCTTTCCTGGAAGGAGTTTGTTCCACTGCTGGACCATCCCCACAGACGCTTCAGGAAAGACGCTTTTCCTAATCACCAGCATGAACTTCCCTTGGTGCAGCTTTAAGCCTTTGCTTTGCATCCTTTTAGCGGATCCCAGAGGAAAGAGATCCACACCTCCCTGTGTGCTTCCCCTCCTCGGGGAGTCCTACACAGCAGTAAGGTGGCCCCTCAGGCTGCTCTCCTCTAAGCTGAACAAGCCCAGCATGCTCAGCCGTGCCTCATAAGAAAGTGCCTGCCAGTGCTTTCCTCATCTTTCTTGACCTCTTTGGACAGCGGCTAGCATTGCTCTATGCTTCTTGCAGTGTGGCTGCCAAAGCTGCACACAGTGCTCGAGGTGAGGCTGCAGCAGTACTGAGGGCACTTGGCCCAATCCCTTCTTTGCACTGGCGAGCTTCACTGGGCCTGATGCAGCCTGGGACAGGCTGCATTGACTCCTGTTGACTCCTACTGACCTTACTGTCCAGCAAAAGGCCCAAATCCCTTTCCAGAGCACGTACACTTTTGTTTGCCACCTAAGTTGTTGAAAGAGATTCCCTGAAAGCCAAGCAGGCTTCCATCTCTCTTGCTTGGCTTGCAATGTGTTGCAGTTGTCTGCTCCTGTGCTCCTATAGAAAAGTCCCTAATAAAAAGGCAGAAGCATTTGAGGCAGCATTTCTTTCAGGGTACTCGTCCAGCCCAGCCTCCCCTTCACACATGCACTCACTGCTTGCCCAAGCTGTCCTGGGGCAGCATTACCTGCTGTGGCTTTTTATAGCTGCCCCCACTGTGACACACCCCCTGTGATAGGAAAGATCTATGCTTATGTCTTTACAAGCAATTCCATGGGTGAAGGAATGGGTATTAAAGTCTTTGTGACACGTTTTAATGTCTCTGTCGACTGCAAGCTGCAAGTTCCTTACAGAGTCCAAACATCCTGACTCTTGAAACAGACAAGCAGGTCTGCACCTGAACTTTGGGGTAAAGGGACAGGCTCGGGGAGGGAGGAGAGGGCCGGGGATTATGTGACAGGCATTTTGGGAAGGCTGTACCTTCCTAGTACTTCAGCCAGTGGGGAAAGGAAGACGGTGGCTGCGTGTTTAGTGTAAAAGGAGGCTTCGCCCTCGGAAAGCCCCTCGGGTGTGTGCCTCAGTGGACTCTCTCCCTTTATCAGAATAAAGTTATAGGACGCCTCTGTGTCCTTTTTGCACATAAACCTGTGGTGTTTGTGGATTAATTTTCCTGACATCCATGATGTCAGAGGTGCCACAGCACATCACAGCCAAGACAGCCCCACCCTTTGTCCCCACCCCAGCTCAGCCACTCAGTGTAGCCTGAGGCAATCAAAAGCCAGGTACCCACAAAGTAGATCAAACTGCAGGTCAGGAGTGGAAGACCTACAGGTGTGGCTTCTGTGAGAAGCTTCTAGAAGGGTTCTAGATGCACCTAGAGCAGCTCTTCTGCTGACACAATTGGCAGTGAAGATCTGACCGTGGTTGGTCCGAGTGTGTGGTACCACTAAAGGGCCTCAGTACCTTTACAATTGTTTAGGAGTATCCACCCATCCTTGACTTCCTGGGGAGCAGGTGCCACCAGCCTGAGCACACAGGAGAAGATAGTGCTTTATCAGCATCAGGAATTATTTCCTCACCTTTCTTCAACAGCAAAAACCCCCTCTGGGAGTCACATTGGAAACTGAAGAGGGCGTGGCAAGGAGCCTGGAACTAAAGACTCCCATAACCATGGGGACACTGAATGCCCTCCCTTTTTAAGAGAGTCAAATCCCTCTGGGAGCTTCACCCTGTGCAGAGATGCCAATAAATTGCATCCTGAGCAAATGCTTCCTCTGTTGAATGTCTGCCTCACTTTGGTGGGGAATGCAGGCACCAGTACTCACTGCTTGTGCTTGGTTGACCTTGGCTGGACAGAGAGAGAAAATAAAGACTTGTGGGTTGAGACAAGAACAGGCTCATCTTGGGGAAACATATTTAATTTGCTACCAATCAAATCAGAGTGGGATAATGAAAAATAAAACCAAACCTTAAACTGTCTTTACCACACCTCTCCCTTCTTGCGGGGCTCAGCTGATCACTGTTGCCAATGCTGTGGGCCAGGATTCCCACAATGCTTGGGTAGTTCTCAATGCTGGGTTGCCTGGCAGAGCAGCCCTTATATCCTGAACACTAGAGGTCTTATCTCATCCAGCTACCAAGGGCAAGAGACCAGCTTCAGGATTTTCTTCACTCATGGATATCAGCCCATTTCCTTGACAGCTGATAGTGATCCACAGGAATTTGGCTTTGCAGACCTGAAATAACAAACTGGAAAGTATGAGGATCTCTGTTGAATTCAGCTTTAGCCTAAGTGTTTAAGAATGTGGTGTAAGATCACAGCATAAAAACCAAAATGACCCACGTTTGAAGACTGAATGTTCTGACCAGTCATGAGCAATAGATATTTGTAGGAGAACTGTAAGAAAGTGTAAAAAATACAGATCATTTAATGGTTTTAGCCCTAAGCACAACAGGAAGTACAACCACAATCACATGGTAAGTAATTCCCATGGAAACTGAATATTTTCCATTAAACTGGAATTTATTTTAGGCTATAATCTACTTAAGGACAGAGAATTCATAATGCTGCAGCAAGATAGCTAGTGCCATATGTAGAAAAAGGAAATGGCTGAACTGTGGGTATGACTGGAGTGTGGAGGAGGCAAAGCAGGACTCAGCATAAGGAAACCCTATCCCAGCATGTCAGGTCACAGGCAGGAAATGCTCCCTGCCTTCCATTACCAGTGGATATCACTACCTGGGCTTCCCTGCAATGGTCAGGGTAAATAATGCAGGTGGAAGAAGTCAGCTTGGCTCCTCCTTCCCTAGTTCCTTAACTGCATCATGGATCTCTCCTAGCTTAGGAACAAAAAGTTTTAATTTACTGCCTTACCAGACACACTACCTCCATGTCTGCCAAGGCCATGACCAGCCCACCCCAGCTTCCCTTGTACTCTCCATGGCCCAGGATCCATCTCCAGCCCAAACCAGGGCTGTCAGTCCTTGTTCCAGTGGCACTGCAGCTTGCCCATTCCAGCCTTGCCCAGCCCAGCCATGGGTCCCAATAAGCCAAGCCCACCAGTAGACCAACATCCAACATCTCTGCCTGGTTGAGCTGCAGGATGACTTCCTGACTTGAACTCATCCTGTCTCATCACCATGAACGTGCTTCATGAACACCCTGCAGGGCTGGCTGAACCTGCTGAGTCTCCAGGTCTGCTCTGCTCCCTGGATGGAGGCAGTGGGACAGACAGACCAGGGTGCTAGCACACTCGCAGCTCCCGAGCCCTCACTGCACCTGGGCACAAGGTTTGCAGTGCCAAGACAGCCACGTTCTGCCACTACCCCTTGCCAGGAAGCTAAACCCCAACCCTCCACAGCCTCAGGCAGCCCAACAGATCTTGTTGCTGCAACTACAAGACACAGGTTAGGTGGCAGTGGGGCAGTCCCAAGGGAACTGGACCAGCAGAAGTCCTGTCAGTTTGTAGATTATGGAGAAGTGTTCTGCTTAGTAGCTGGATTTATTTGTTTTCCTCACCTGAAAGCTACAGTGATGAGGCCTCACTTCCATTTCTTCAGCTCCTTCTTGAGAAACAAATGCCATTGAATACGTCTGTCAGCTCATATGGCCCAAAGTATCAGGGAACACAAGAGAAGAGCTGCTGCCAGCAGTAATTTGTTTTGGTTAACAAGAAGGGTTCTATTAACTTGCTTGGCAGTGTTCAAGGCCAGATTGGATAAGGCCCTGAGCATGGCATCTCCTGATGTAGTGGGTGGCTTCCCTGCCTATAGCAGGGGGGTTGGAAGTAGATTATTTTTAAGGTCCTTTCCAACCCAAACTATTCTATGACCTCTTTGATTTCTATGATAACTTGCACCTAGGTGAGATGTATTCACGATTTCCCAGTGTATAACGGTAATGGCAGCTGGTTCACCAGATACAGTGTCCCCATTTACCTTCCCAGCTATCTAGACAGGTTATCACTTTTGTTATGAAGCAGGTGTGAGGTGCCAGCATCAGCCCTCGGATGGGTTGGGGCACCAAGTCAATAATGGTGCTTTGGCCCAAGCCCCTGACGCTCAGTAACTAAAACAAGCTGTACAGCTCTAACAGCCTTCACCAAGAGCATGTTTTGCAGTTTTTAATCTAGGCAAAATCAGGAGAGGACAACAGTCACCACTGATGAAAAATACTTTTACCTTTATGAGGAATGGCTTCAGGTAAAGCACTCCACTGAGTGGATTGCCCCTCCCTTTCTTTCTCAAAGCAACTTATTTGCAAACATCCCAGTAGTGAACTGTGCTTTCCCTCCCTTGTTCCCCGTGGGAAGTGTCAACCCAAGTATGGACAAGATGCTGTGTGAAGGGACACTCCTCTCACATCCAAACAATCTGTAGTGATTATTAAAGATACACAGGCAGGTTATTAAAAATTCTTCATGTGAAAAAACAGACTGAGTATTCCCTGTTCCAGAATTAGAGAAAAACAAAGGTGACCAATTTTCCTTGCAATCAAAGGCTTCTGGAGCTGCAGGCACAAATAACAAACCAGCTGCTTTGGAGAGGGGCTTAGAGGGAAATCCAGTTTAGTGCATATATATACAGATTGGAGGAGGCAGCATAAGAAAGATGAGGTTTCTTGGCATGTTACCCACCCAATCAAACCACTGCAACTGTATCAATATCAAAATTCTCATGATCTTCATGTTTTTTCCATCCCTTTTCTCCTCAGATGAATTGAGGAAATAATCCACTTGTATTATCTTCATGTCTGTTGTGAATGATGAAGACATGCTGCATTTGTACATTATCTTTAAGGCTTTCTCTTATCTCACAGGGCTGGGAGACTGAGAGACACAAAAGGATGGAGCCATAGTTGCCTTTATTTTATAGAAATAATTTAAATCTGAAGAAGAAGCACACCTTTGACGTGTAGCTTCAAAAGAAGTTAAAGGAAACACGACACATCCTGTTTCTACAAACCCTTTTCCAGTAACCCGAAGGAAAATCTTCAAACATGTAAGGGTTTTGGAAGTTGCTTACCTTCATTCATAGTCTTCCTGTTTTGCTCTAAGGTCAAACAGATTTATATGTGAAAGGACAACCTGCACTTGACAGAGTGAAGCCACGTGCCACTTCTTCTTTGCACCAGTTCTGAAAAACTAATCCCAGAGTCTCTGCCTTTTATTGGTATTTTTAAATTCAAGAAAAACACAGACTTGAAGAGCAGAATAGGTGGTACACTTTAAATGCTTCTTCAAAGGGTGATTTGCTTCAGTGTTTTCTCGTTATTAAAAGTAGAGCATCTGCTGAAATAAAAAAGAAATTGTGCACACAGCAAATGAAAATGCTGGAAAATCTGAAGTCAGGAAAGTTAATCAGTGTTAACAATGTCCATGGTGCAGCCAAGCTCAGACCTGTCTGCTTTCTGTTCCAAAATCAACATCTTCATTCAAAGACTTCTCTCTCCCATCTTACAGATTCTCAGTGGCACCCAAATTCTCCTTGAAGGTGATGGGAACAAGCTCTGATATTTACATAAGAGACTTCTCAATGCATGAGAGCCATCCTTCTGAAATCAGCAGATGCTGCATTGCTGTAGGTAACAGAAAATCACAGTCACTTAGGTAGGCAAAGACCCTTAAGATCATCAAGTCCAACCATTAACCCAGCACTGCCAAGCCCACCACTAACCCAGGTCCCTATGCACCATGTCTGATGATCTTACTGGTCTTTTCCAACCTAAACAATTCTATGATTTTATGACTCCATGGATCCAATGGCATAGCCACTTCCTTATCCAGTGCTGTGCATCCAGTACCAGTGTCATGTATTTTCTTGGATACACTGCAGAGGAATTGCTGGCAGAAGAACCTGTTCAGCTTTGGCACATATGCAACCCACAGCTATTTATCTCTGTGTCCAAGGTTTTTCTCTGAGCTGTTGAGGGTTTGCAGGGCTGCATGACCCTGCCCTGTGCTGCAAGTGGACAAGTGAAGCCCAAAAGAACAATCCAGCTGCATTTTCCTGAACCTGCCCCTGAAGGGCAAGAAGGAGCTCCTGGGATTAGAGGTTTACCCTGGAGTCCAGTTCTTGGACTCAGCAGGAGACACAGGAGGGCAAACAATGTTTTTCCAAGCAAACTCCCCTGTGGACCCCTTACAGACTATTGTCACCTGTCCCCAAAGCCTTTTGAGCAGGAGATGGCCACCTGCCAGCTCCTCAAATCCTGACCCACTTTTCCTGAGAACTCAGCAAGTGAGAGTTTCACAGACAAGAGGAAATCCCTAAACAGCATGCAGCCCAGAGAATGGAAATTTTTGTCTTTGTGGGTTGGGTTTGTTATAGTGTTGGTTTTTTGTTGTTGTTTTTTTCCCCCCAGCTTCCCAACGAATGCACTTGGCAGCTCGCTGTCCCTGCCAGTGCAGGATCCCAGCGGAAACCAGAGCTGGGAGGGCTCTTCCTGCCCCAGGGAGGCTTCCCAGCAGTGAGAGGGATTTACAGTCGCCACCTTTCGCTCCCCGTCCCCTGCTGTGTGGCACTGAAGGCCATGTGCAGTGGCAAGCTGCAGACAGCTTGGCTGGTGACCGGTTATTTTGTGTACCTGCTGGTGGGAGCTGCTGTGTTCCAGGCACTGGAGAGGACCGCCGAGAAGCAGGAGAAGATGGCAGCTGCCCAGATGAAGGAGGCTTTTCTGCAGAACTTCACACAGCTCACGGTGGCAGAGATGGAGCAGTTCATGAAGGTAAGTGGAGCCCTGCAGAAGTCCTTTCTCCCTCCTGTTTCCCCATCAGATGTTGTTTCCTACTCAGGTAACTCTCACTGCTTTCCTTCTGACTGTGGAAATGTGGAAACTTGCATGCTTCTAGCAAACCCCTCGCTAGTCTGAGCAGGCAGCTCAGTCTGATGTTAAGTACAGCATGAGTAGCTGGACGAAACCTTGTGTGTGTTAGCTGTTAAAAATCCCCATCCCATAGTATCCTGGTTTTTTGGGGTCCTGCCTCCTGTTGATTCTGCTTTCAGCGGGGCTGTGCTCATACACAGTGGGTGGCATGACAAGAAAAATTAGGCTGTCTGAAATGAATAGGTGTGGCTGCCACTTACAACAGCATCACTGATAGCACAGAGGAACAATAAGAAAAGGGCTGGATGGAAAAAAAAATAGAAGCCCAAATAACTACAAGGAGGGTGGCATGATCAGCTTTTAGTTTTTGAGGATGCTGCAGTATGAAACAGGTGGCCTGGCCAGGAGAAAATGTTTCTGGCCATGGCATAGGAGCATGAAGATGAATATGGCTGTCTCTTCAACCTGGGAATATCATAGCTCTATCTGCTACCATGCAGGAGAAAATGCGGAGTGCAAGCCCTGCTGGAAGCATTTCCACATGGGAAACTAATGGGAGCTCTTAATGGACCAGTTCACAGAATAAGGAAATGTGGGGAAGAGCTGATGTTTCTTCTAGCACAACCAGATATTCAATCCCTGATTCACCCATTTATAGATCCTCTTCATCTTGATTGTGTTTTATAGGTAGGGGAGAAAGTAAAAAAAAAAAAAAAAAAAAAGGGCTTTTAAAACAAATTTTTTGTGGAAATGATTTTTGTTAGCCTTGATTTTCTGAGGCATTAGCAAAAAACACAGAGAAGAAGCAGGGAAGAAGACTTTTCTAGTGCAATTTATTCCAGCACATCCTGCTTCTGGCAGGGCTCTGTCTTGGATTTTATCTCAGCTGCTTCTGTACAAACCAGCCTGCCTTCCGGATGTTTAGTCCTATGTTCTCTGTTTGCTAAAGACAGGGACAACTGGATACTATTTGCTTTTTAAATCTATTTTTTAACATTAAAATAAAAGAGAGATTAAAAAAATAACAGCACTTAAGAGTTAAAACCAAGGAATAGAAGAGTCTGAAAATGCTCTGACTCTTTATTTTTTATATGAAAATAAAGTGATAAATGCACTGGAGAGGTGTGGAAGAAACATCCAATCAAGCCTCATGTGGCAGGGCAGTCTCAACTCAACCCAAATGATCTCTGACAGATGTTCCTCTAAGCTCCTCTCAAAAGCCACTTTGTAAATGGGTGTGTAAATGTGTGAATTTGTGCATGTGTATTCGTGCATGCAGTTTGGACAAGAGTGTGTATGTCAGGCTTTGCAAATTAATGGATTTCTCTGAATTTAATTCTGTGATGCTAATCAGAATACAGCCTTAAAATTAAATTCTCGGTGCATGTCATGAGTAGCCTGCCACAACTCACTGATGCACCCCTGGGAAGCATCAGAATCACTGCTCATACAGGTGGCTGATCAGATCTTGGATTCACCACTGCCATCTCAAGTCCAAATCCAGCAACCAGCCATCCCATCGTTTAAACCTTTGTTTTCCCACGTCCTGGTCACCCACAGGATCATGGTTTTGCAAACTACTTGGCCTGAAAGAAAAAAGGGGTTTGGTCACACTAAAAGGAACAAGTTCTCCAAACATCCACTAGAGCAGTCAGCACAAACAGGGCAGAAGTTGAACACTCAAAACTGCTGGATAACAGCTTCCCAACCTTGGAGGTGAAGGTGTGAATAGTGTCAGACAATCTCTGAAGTGAGGTGAGTGGTTCTCTCAGGAAAGGAGCAGTAGTTGGCTAAACCTGTCTTATTTTTGCAGCAAGCACTTGAGAAAAGCAGTCATGATGATACCAAACTTTGCTTTCTCTCCCAGAACCTGATTGAAGCCATTCAAAATGGAGTATACCCTGTTGGAAATGAGTCACAGTTTGAGGAGAGCAACTGGGATTTCAGCAACTCTTTCTTCTTTGCAGGCACAGTTGTCTCCACAATAGGTAGGTCTAATGCTTTCCGTTTATGTGTGCTTGTGTGTGAATGATGTTTATTATATCTGGTTATTAGGCCATGAATGGATAATACTTTCCAGGATAAAAACTCCAGCCCTTCATTGTCATGGAGGGCAAGCAGCCATGGATTTGGTCCTGAGACCTTACCACTGCACAGCTTTTCATTATTTTGGCTTGTCAAGTATCAGTGGCCTTTCCTATTATTTCCCACTTGTTTCTTTTTTTCAAGTCATCTGTTAAAGTGTTCATTCTGCTGATATTTCTGGGTGGAAGATAAACTTCACTTTCCTGGTGTTTATTCCAGGCTTTAAATCTGAAAGTGCTGTAAAGCATAAGTGTGAGGAAAGAAGTGAATCCTGCTGGGGCCTGGGCACTGTGTCCATAACCTCTCTTGACCTGCTAATTCACAAAAAGTCCAGGCATCTCTGCCAAATTTAAGCATAAAATCCACACTGTTGTCACCTGCTTCACTGTCATGCAGTGGAAGTCAAATCTGTGGTTTTGCAGAGTGAAGCTGAAGCTCTAAGCACATCTAAGCACATCTGCTCTACTAATCCATGAGTGTGACATGTCCCAAGGGCCCCAGGAGTGTCCCAGCATCGTGGAAGGTGTGTAAGTGTTGCCTGAGCCCACAGGGAGATCTCCTGCTGTAGAAGGGCAGGGTTCTGACCCATCAATGACAAGTGTTCCATGGTTACAACATTCATTAGTAAATCCACTGCTTACCACTATCTGTATTATCATATATTCTCAGTACAGTTTTCCCTGCCTTCCTTCTTCTGTCCCCAGCTTTAAATGCTGGGCATCACACCAGATGGTCTGGAATATTCCTTGGATCAGTTAGGCTCAGCTGTTCCACCTATATCCTCTTCCAACTCCTTGTGCACCCCCAGCATCCTCGCTGCTGGGTTGGGGTGAGGAACAGAAAAAGCCTTGACTCTGTGCAAGTGCTGCAGAGCAATAACTAAAACATCTCTGAATCAGCAACACTGTTTACAGCAGAAATCCAAGTCACAGCCCCATACCAGCTTATATGAAGAAAATTAACTCTATCCCAGTCAAAACCAGCACAGGAACTCAGGCTGTCCCAGGAAATGTACAAATTTGCCTGTTTCTCTGCTCCTTTGTCAGGAAGGTCTGTTATGAAGGTACATCAGGTTCTTCCACTCCTCTTCACCAGCTGTTTTTTAATGAGATTGGAATATTTCTGCACCAGGGAGTACAAGACAACTTGTGCATTTGGGGATCTAGTAGCCAAAAAAATCACTCAGTTGTTTTATTTGTCTTTTCCCTCAAAGAAAACATTGCATTTTCCAAGTAACCGATGCCTTGAGATGAACTGTGCTTGGGAAATGCCTTTTCCCAGGGTCACTGACAGAGTAAGGACACGGACAGAGTTCACTACTCTTGCACTCAGGGATGTACCTCATGGGGTCCAGGAGTCTTGAGACTAAAGGGCATGTTTGGAGTTGTTCCACTACTTAGATAAATCCTTTCTTAGTAGGACTTTATTCTCTCTGGCATGAATAAATCAGCCAGCAGTGAGGTCTGGACTAATTAGCACCATCTATTCTAATGCACACTGCACAGCCTTGGGACTGGTGTCAGTATCTGGACATAACTTCCTGGGATTTAGCCAGGGAGGTCACTAACACACAGGCACATCCCCAAGAAGCTAGAGGTGGCTGCATGTGATTCTGACAGCCTGGGACTCCAGCCCTGATGTCTTCCAGATCTTCAGACTTCTGTTTTCTGACTTTCCATGTATTTGTCACAGGATAGAGCATGTTTCCCATAATTGCTTCTAGATTGTATTTTTGTTCCCATTAAGGCTGTGTTGGGAACACGCAGTGCTCTCTGCATTCCCTCAGACATGCAGAGTCAAAGACTTCATTTGCTTACTTCCTTTTTTCAGTGGAAAAAAGAGTGCATTTGGGCTGAGAAGCACTAGCCGCATCTTTTAGGGTAAAAGGCAAGCTGGATTGGTGTAGGGGTGAATGTGACTGTGGTTTGTTCTAGTTCTCTGGAATATCTCCTCTGACCCATCTTCTTTTTATAGGATATGGCACATTACATCCTAAAACTGCTGGGGGACAGCTCTTTTGTGTGTTTTTCGCTCTTTTTGGAATCCCTCTGAACATTGTTTTTCTGCACCGTGTTGGTAAGATGCTCTCACTGCTCTGCAAAAAGCTGGGGAAATTCCTGTACGAGAAAGGAATGAGAAAGGTAATTATTTTACTTACTCAGGCACAGTTATACACTCATTTCTGTTTTTTTTTCTCAAGTTTTATGCTGCCTTATCCTCAATTATATTTGTTCTCATGCTGGGTTAGATGATGTGCCAGGGCAAGGAAAGAGACATTTTTCACTTGCAGAGCTAAGCAACCATAGAGGAGATATTCAGAGAAAGGGATGCATTTTGTCTTCCCATCTAGATGGCAGACACCCAGCCCCCCTCAGCAATCAGGAGGGATGGGCATCCCACCCCACTTCTTGAGACACTTTTCTCAGGAGCTAACACTCTAGGGAAGTGCATGCATCCCTTTAAAACCAGTAAGGGTGATTAAGCATCTCAAGGCAGCAAAAAGCAGGTGAGCTGTGAAAAACTAAAAATTAGGTGAGGTGTAGAGGTTTCAAGGGATGTTGATTCAATGCATAGTGCGTTACCCCTCCTAATTACTCACTCCTTTAGTCCCTCTCCACCCTTAACTCTGACAGAAGGGAAGCATCAGGCTGAATTTGTCCATTTGAGCCAGATAAGGCTCAATCAGATACAGACTCAAAGCAGGTACACAATGCATGAAGGCATGAAAAGTTATCTAACAGTTGCCATTAATTTCCAGCCAATCTGGATTTAGAAAATTCTATACATAGAAACTATGTGTGTCTGGCTGATAAATCTTTACATATAACAAGTCTTTTTCTCTAGTCAAATCTTCTCATGAATGCTGGGGAGTAGAACGGTTCAAAAGTCACTGTCCAGGCTCTTCTTTATCAGGAGCTCATTAGTTTAAATTCCTGTAGTAAGATATCCACTGGGTAGGAGCCAAGCTGTGGCATTGATGCAGTGAGAAATAAAGTCAATAATCAAGGCTCTTGAAGATAGTACTGTCAGAAATTGTGCAATTATTTTTTTATTAAAAAAAGACTGTTTTCCCAGGCAAATTTGAATGTTCTTTAGGTGCCAACCCTAGATACCTAAAAACTAAAAATGAAGTTGTCTTGTGATAAGTGGAAATGGTCTGACCTGGTAAATGTCATTAGATGGGAATTCCTCCTATAGTCATGGTCATTGACACAATCAGATAAAAGGCTACATCTTCCAGGGCTACTGCAACACCCATAACACTTGGCTTTGCCCTACTTCCAAGCAAGACTAAGGTATTTCCAGAGGAAAAGCACCCAGTAGAAATCCTTCAGTCCCTGTGGTCCTTGATAGCCACCCACTTTGAATAGCCACCTTTATATATAGCTTATTTGTGTTTGAAATCATGATTCTAATTGAACTGGTTTATTTTTCAGAAGAAGATCAAATTTCTGACCCTTTTGTTCTTCCTGGCCACGGGGATCCTAGTTTTTCTGTGCTTGCCATCAGTCTTCTTCCAGCTAACAGAGGGCTGGTCCTACAGCGAAGGAATTTACTTTGCCTTTATCACCCTCAGCACCATTGGCTTTGGAGATTATGTAGTAGGTAAGGTTGATTCCAGAGAGGAAACACGTCAGAACTCCAGGATAATGACTGTAATTCCCATGGGTTGACTGAATGTACGGTGGAGACAAATCTGTCAGAGTCTTTGACTAGTCTTTGCCTTGTACAGTTCTAGGGGGAAATGTTTGTTTCTCTGGGATTGAATGTGCTGACAAAAGCACAAAATTGTCTAAATATAGTGAAAAGGGGTATTTTGGAGTGCAAAGAATGCAAGAATTTTGGTGAGGGAAGGGAAAGTGTAGGGGAAGAATTCAATGAGCCTGGGAATTTGTATTATCAAGAGGAAACAGTTTGTAACAGGCATACAAAACAAAGCTTGCATCACTGCTTTAGCCATTTAAGACTTTTGTTTGACAGTGTAGAGTGAAGAAATAAATGATGATGTTTCAGAATATATGACTTTACACAACAGACTGAGAGGTGGAAATCCCTGTCATGGGAAGGTGGGGAAATCTACTCACACTTGTAGAAGTGAGGCTTAAATATATACATCACTGCAAAAGTGGCCTTCTTTAGTCTCCTGAGCATTTCTGGGGGTTTTCTATCTTCACAAACCAAAGATTAGGATTTCCCCAGAAGAAACACTGTTTAAGCTGCACTCAAGCAGGCTGGGATGCTTCTCAAAACATTTCTGTGGATCTGCTGGACAAAATACACTCTGCATGGAATAAGTTTCCAGAGGAACTCTGAAATGATCACCAGGAGCTGAATCAGTGTCCACAGAAGAAGCAAGAAAACACCTGGACTCCGTGGAGAATCCAAGATTTTTCTACAACTTGTCCTGCCAGCATCTTACCAGTCTGAACTTCTCCTCAGTGGGGATATGTGAAGGAAGCTGGAGTTAATACTTACACCAGTGCTGTCCCCACTGAGGATCTGGAACATGCCCTTTTGAGGGACAGACATCCACCACACAACAAATCCTAGGCTCTCAAGCTTTGCAGAGGTGCTAGACAGGCCTTGGAGCTCCTCACAGGAAGGATATCTTGCATAAGGCTGATGACTTTGGCAGAGGGAGCCCTCAAATCTTTCCAGGCACTGATGTGTCACTGCTGACCATAATTTCTCGAAATGTATTCCTTGAAATAGTCTGCTGTACAGAAAGGTGGAGAGTGGCTGGTGCCATACAGGAAAAAAAGTGAGCATCAGAATGGTGCATTCTCTTCCCTTGTCCAAATCATGGGGATTTCACAATCATGACAGCAAGTCACAGCCTGAAAACCACGACCTTCATAGCACTTTCCTCCTCTGCAGCCACATTGCTTTACAAATACAATTAATTGTATTTTAACTTGTTATTTAAAAATAACAATTAGATAGGCCTCGTGGCTCTATGATTTCATCTTCATTAGGATGATTTGACTGGAGCTGAAATATTTTTCCATGCCAGTGTTTATCTTAATTTGCTTTAACAACAGTAATAAAATGTTGACAAGTTTAATGCTTCGCATCTTCACAATGAAGCAAGCAGAATCAGGGACTGCTCTGAGAATTATGCACTGAGAATTGCTTACAGATGACAAATGGTTTGGCGCTGGCCACGTGGAATAGAACAGGTTTGAGCTGATTTCCATAGTAATAATTCAGAACTGGTTTGTAGCTGAGCCTGTTTTGGGTAGAGAGACATGCTAGGAAGATGGCACAGCCTGGGAATACATGTACCTATAGGTGATGCCTCTAGGGTGAAACTCCCTGTGGCTTGTTCACTGCATTTTCCCTGCTCAAGTCCAGTTTTGGGTTAACATTACAAAGATATTACTAGTAGCTTTCCTAACCCCACTTCAGATGAAAGCACAGGGAAATTCTTTGTACCAAGGCTGAGAATCCCTTTGCCAACTCAAGTCCAGCAGAAGAAAAACAGCTGTTGGGTATCTGTCCAGGAGGACAAACCTGCCCACAGCTGCCTCATTTCCAGAACTCTTGGATAACAAAGAACAAAAATCTTGCATATTAATCTATGCAGCACACATCACTGCAGGACTTGAAAAGAGTTGCCAGCACTCTGGCTCCTTCTGGGCAGGTTCACAAAGGGAAATGATCCACGAGGTTTGTGGTGATCTCCCTGTCCTTGCTGTGTTATCAGCTATGTGAAGTCACCCTTGGCAGTGACTTAGAGCTCTCCATAAGCAATATCACCAAGTGTTCCTGCAGGTGCCAGGGCCACATCATCTGTATCATGAGGATAACGTTGTGTGGGGCCAAGTTCACTGGGAGGAAGTGCTCTCTGCATGTTGGGGGTGGGTTGCTGACATCTGAAGGATCAAACGAAATGACACATGCAGAACAGTGGATGTGAGATCCTGGCTGATGCTAAGAGGATCAGACTGCATGAAATTAGCTTTGGTCCACTGGTTTCCGACACAGAAAGTTCTGTTCTTGGCATGTGTCAGTGAACTCCCATCAGCCACATAGTTTTTTTATGGAGGAAGCTCCTGAAGCCATTCAAAAGTGAGGTAGGAATTGCAACTGCTCTCTTTGTATGGTCACAGGTACCTGTAATTGAAAGGAAATATTAATTAGGTTATAATCACACTCTATAGAAATACAGGGAATTACAATAAGCCAGATAATAATGGTTGTGTAGTTATAGTGGCCCACTGTGCTCTGCTTTTTGTGCTTTGGGAGTTTGGGAATAACTCCAAGATAATACAATTTAACACTACTTCCCACATTATTTCATTTACCTGTACATGCAGCAGTTGAACTGGGATTGATACACAGTAAGGGGGAAAAAATACCCTGCTCTGATGGTAATTCACCTCAATCACAGAATCACAGGATCATAGAATCACTGAATGATTCACTTCAATCCCAGTGTGTCATTTGACAGGCCAGAATATTTGTATCATGTTTATTGCATGTATCTGTTTATTTCAACAATAAGAGAATTGCCCAGCCTTAACCTAATGCTGTGGAGCTGAGAGTCTCCACTACAGTGAAAAAGTCACCTTAAATTGCTCAATATAAAACATGCTGATGAATTCGTTAGACTGTTCCACTGTACACTGGCAAAGCAATTTTAACTTGTTAATTTTCTTCTTCTTTTTCTCCCCTTATCTTCAGGCAAACAGCCTGACAGGAAGTACTTTTCCTACTATCGAGTTCTCGTGGCCATTTGGATTCTTTTTGGCCTCGCCTGGATAGCTCTGCTGTTTAATTTATTGACAACAGTACTAGAAGATACTGAAAAAATAATTGTCAAGGATCTCCAACAAATTGGAAAGGTGAGTAAGGACAATGTAGGAAGCCAGCAAAGAAGATGCTGGCCTGTTCAATTTATTCCAGAAGAAGAACTGCTGCCACCACGTGCTGGAGGGGATGCACAGAAAATGGAGTCATTAACAGCAGATTCTGAACACACAAAAAATGGAAAAAAAGTGTTTTCTAATAGCAAAAATAGTGCCATAACATGTGAGAATTGAATTCTTCATTGGAGAATTGCTAGTTAATTATTCTAGAGAAATTCCCATAGAAATAAAATTTCTCCTAACTTTAGCTGAGAAATTACCTTTCAGAACTCAAGACTTACAGTTATACCAAGCTTGAATATTAATGGTAAGAAATTTGCTCCTCAGTTTGCAGCTAGGTTGTGCTAACAGCCTGAGAAGTGCACTTGCTTTGCAAGGTGTTTTTAAGGTGCTTTCACAAAAATGCAGAGGAAGGGCATGGAAGAGCTTGCTGTTTCTATTTGGATTTTTGCAGCTTGCAAGAAATCATGTCCATTGTAGGAACTGACATGCACAGGCTTTTCTGAGGCATTGCATAGCACCTTTGGAAGAAGAAATAAGGGTATATAACTTGATAGATGCCTGACTTGAGCCATCATATTGGATAAGGTGTTATGGTCTGAAAAACATGTTTAAATGACAAGACCTGAGCTCAGTTCAGAGAAACTAGAAGCATCTAATTGACAGGGTTATAAAAAGGTTAGCATGTTAGAAATGATTCATTCTACCTCTTCCTGTTTTATACTAAGATGAATAAAGGCAATTTCAGCTTTTATCCCTGTGGCTCTGAAAAACCTTTCTGATGGTGTTTATAAAGAACACAAAACCCCATGTCTTTAACTAGATTTTTATAATAATTTTATTCTATAAGTTTTTCATAAGAACAGAGACCAGTTTGAAGGGAGGAGTCTTTGCTGCTGTGTTTGGGTTCCATAGGAACTATGAAGCCATTTAGCAATGATTCTGTGGTGCTGTGGCTTTCCAAGGGTGAGTGGTGTCAAAACCTTCATCCAGGTTAAAAAAAAAAGGATGTCAGATCTGGGTGTGGTTTTTCAGATGTTCTGTCTGGTTTGCAGGCCATCTCTGGGTGAAGGCTCTGACCTTTAGAGGATTGATCTCTGTGTCACAGGCCTTCTGTGTGCCCAAAGTGCATGAAAACCCAACCCTGAAGAGCTGGCAAAGCAGCTGGGATAGACACAGTCATAGAGGTCAGACATCCCACAGTGTGTGTGGGGTCACACTGAAAGTCAGCCCAGTCCAGCACCATCTCTGGCCACGCCTCATGTGTCCCCAGCAGTGCAAGGATCAGACAGCTCTGCCATGCCCCAGCACAGCTCCAGCCCCTCTTCCAGCAGTTGGTGGCACAAGGCTGCCCAAACAGGAGGTGTGGTCTATGTACATCAAAATCAGTGAACTTCCCTAAGTGCTGAACTCACATCAGTGCCCACAGACCCCCCCAGGCAGTCCATAGCTTTAGTACACCAATTCCCTCACTCTGAAGGTGCTGAACTTGTCACTTGACAGGTTTTTGTGATCCCCTCAAGCTCCTGTTTTGTCAGACTGAGTAATTGTTTTTTGCTCACCCTCTGGGTGTTAGTTACAGCATGACCAGGCCATGCCAGAGTTATTCCTGTATGAAAGGGAGAATAAATTACAGCTATAAAGCAATTTCAGGTCATAAAGATGCAATCAGCCTTGAAGTTGGATTCATAGCTATTTCAGTCAAACAGATCCATGCTTCTTGCCAAAGCAGCTCTGCTGCTTCAAGACCTGGCATGTAGACCTGACCAAATATGTATTTTTTTCCCTTCACAAATTATTATCCACTGTTACCCTCAAGGCTGACTTCTCACCTCATATGTCTCACTGTCAGCAAACTTTCCTGAGGCAGCAGGAACAAGACCTGACTGAAATCAGGTAAGGGTAGCAGTGCTATCACAGGACACAGAGGTCCATGTACAAGCCAGAATCCTGTTGCTGTGAAAAGACAACACCAGAGCCAGGCAGAGAAAAGAGCTGGATACTCCCAGGCAGGGATCTCTTCACCTCTCTGTTTCCCACTCTCACCAAGCTTTGACCCACATTATTATTTTCCAGGCATCATTCTGTTCTCCTCTTTGTTTTTTTTTCCCCAGCCCTTCCTACAAGGATCATTAACCCACTGCCAGGCTAATGTAGGGACTGTCAGGGCTGGTTTAGGGGGGATGGTCCTGCCTTGGGGTGCAATAGTTATTTGCACAGCCTCTCATAACTCCTTCCATGGCAGTTCCTGGTGTCTGATGCCACCGAGAACTAATGGAGGATTTCTTCAAATTCTCACTGTTCCACTTGCTTCCTGTTGTGACAAATAACACAACCCAGCCCTGGAACAGGCTGCTGATGTCCTATTGCAACACAGAGTAACCAAGGATGCTTTTTTTAGACATTTCAGGAAAGGAAGAGACACATCCTATGGACTCTGACTGTAAACAACGAGCACAGAGCCAGGCAGTGGCTCTCTTAAGCAAAACAGGACAAATTCTCGTTCCTTTGCCCTGGTGGGTGTTTAACAATAAGCCTTGAGACCCAAGCACTTCCCACTTCCAAGAGTCCATCTGTCCTGTGTAGCTATTGCCATAGGGTGCAGGCATTTTAACTCATTCATCTTGCCATGCTCCCCAGGTAAGGATGTGGCACAGAGGGACTGAAAATGTCACCCAAGGCCAGAGGATCCAGAAAACATTAGCCAGGAATGGCCATCATAGGTCTGTCCTCCTTCAGGCACCAAGAATTGAGGTGTCCTTTTAACTGTAGGTATCAGCCTGTGAACACAAAAAACACATCCACAAATATAAAAACAAAAAAAGGATGAAAGCTTTCAGGAGAAACTCAGCTCTGAGAAAGAAGGCTGTCCATTCATAAATCCTTACTCCTGCAGAGGCCTTTTGGAGAAAGGTTTTAGCTTTGCTTCTTGTGCCCTCCAGTGGCTGTGTGCTGCAGACCCTTTCCCTCACATCCCTGCCAGGTTTGGGAAGCTTTCCTTCACCTCCCATTGTGCAGCTCAGTTTTGTCAGTGGGAACCAGACGATGCCACCCTGTATTTTTATCCAGTTCACACGAGCTTTGTGAAAGGCTAAAAAAATGCCTCGTTCTCAAGAAAGAGATGGGGATAGGCACCTCAAACTGGTCCAGCCAAGGTCCCTGAGACAGCTCTGTGGAAGCCAGCTGGGGATGTCAGGGTTTTCTGTCTGCAAACCTTTCCACAGAGGATCCTCACTGGCAACACACACGGTGCTGATGGTGGGGAGCACTCCCATCATGTGCCCCATGCATAACATCTGCTGCAGGGTCAAGGCACACATTCCCACCCCCTGTCCCACAGAGAAAGGGATTGGGCTGGAAAAAATGTGCAAAAAGGCAGGTTGGGGTGTGGGTTCTGGGGGATCTGGTCTGCTCTGCAGCAGCCTCAAGGGCAGGCAGTGCCTCATGCAGCACCAGGGGTGGAGATAGGAGCTGCAGATACGTGGAAGAAAGAACCAGCACCAAAGGGTGTGTGGTCCTCTCCTCTGGGAAAGGCAAGGGGAAAGCCTGGGAAAGCTGCAAGCCAGGGTGGGACAAGAACTTTTTTGGATGTGATATTGTTCCTCGTTCTTAGGCTGAACAATAAATCTGTCTCCAGAAGGGCTTAGGCACAGTAACAAATCTCTCCAGGGCTGGAGCAAGCAGCCTTTTCCAGCATTATCATCCTCAGAGCATCACAGAACAGCAGCAGAACTCGTCCTCACATCACCCCTGGGAGGGGGAGCTGTTGATTCTTGTGCAGGTAACAGGGCCCCAGAGAATATTCAGTGTATCACCCAAATTCATGCATCAGACCTCTGGTTCTCTCAGCCAGGACCAGGTGTCCTGGTATTGCTTACTAATAAACTAGACCCTGCCATGGTTCTGTAGTTTTGAGGTTAAAAAAAATAGACTTGAATTGAGAGCAAAATTAGAACAGAGATTCTACTCCACATCTGGAGATTTAAAGTAATCCCATGATTTTTAATTCATGAGTGTAAGCCAGCCTTTGCTCTTCTTCTGCACGTTCTCCTTGCCCAAGGGACAGCAACCAGGAATAAATCCGTTCCAAAATCCCTGCTCTGCCAAGTGACAGAGTGACAGAAATCCTCTGGAGAGCAAGCAGAGGGGTTCTCCACTGGCAGATCTGTACAGCCTGGAGCCTTTTCTGGGAGCTTCTGTGACCCATTCCCACTGTGCCACACAGGGAAATCCAATTTTCACAGAGCAGCCTCCTGTGTAACTGCCAGCTCTCCCACTGCAGCTTGTTTGTGAATGGGAACCACTTCCAAAGCAAGCCAAATACTTTCCAAAACATTAAACCAGTTGCTGAAAAACTCCAGGAGTAGGATTGTGAAATACATTATCTTGGATTAAATGGCAGCAGCATGTTCCTGCATTCAGTCTGTGCTGCTCCTCATACATCACCCACATCTTTGCTGCCAGCTAGGAAACTGTGTGCATTTCTGCACTAGAAACCAAGCAAAAGGCACGAGGAGTTATTTTTCGCCTCAGAAATTCAATTGCCTCCAGAGAGAACAGGAGAAACTGCACTTTGATCTGTCTTTAATTAGTTCATGGTCTGTTAGGGATCGTTTGAGGTCTCCCTCAATTAATAGCCAGTTCATTTGGAGAAAGTATTTTTTTTTCTGGAAGCAGAGGCACTACTCAAAGCAGCAGAACACCTAGGCTAATGTAACATCACAGCCAGTGGGATATTTTTTTTTCAACAATTGCTAAACATGGGCCACACACATGCTGTTTTCCCCTCTGTCACACTTGGATCTGTGCTTTCTCACCTGACTCGTGACCAAAAGGCTGGATCCAGCTCAGAACTGGTTTAACAAACATAACTAATCACTCTACAAGGGCTTGTTTGTAATCCATCCCTCATGATCACACCCACATAAACAAAACCTCCAGGTTTTGGTGTCAGCCAAGTCTCTTGTACCATTCCAGCAGGATTCAAAGTGGTCCAGAAGATAGGTTTTACATCAGCTTCACACTGTAAGGAAAGGGGATCCTTTGGGATGCCTCACATCCCAAAGGATCCCCTGCATGTCTGAGGACCAGCCTGGGCCAACATTGCTGTTTCCATATCAGTAAAGTCAATATTTAGCCATTCGGGGGCTAAAAGGTTGGAGGGGTGCAAAAATGCTGCCTCCAGAGAACATTTTCCATTCTCTTGTATCCCTCTGGCTGGTCTCACCTCCAACTCAGAACATGAACTCAAATCTGCTTAGAAAATTCAGCATTTTCTATCACAAGGGGTTCTGGACACAATTAGGGTAATTCTCCACCACAGGTTTGGAAAAGCTCATTATGCTGAGTTAAAATTAGGGCAATTATTGAATCCATTTGATTACCAGTTTGACGTGATTTAGGAGACATATCTCCTGAATAAACATTTTCCAAATTTCTCTTTCAATTACTCTTACATTTGTGGTTGGAAACTACATATGTACTTTGTGGTGAAATGCTGAAGCATGAAATAATACATCCCCAGAAAGAGAGATACCCTGATAAGCAGAACAATAATAATAACAAGCATGAGTCATTGAGAAATGAAGGGAGGTACAATTTACAATTTAAGTTAATGGTTTCCTTGAAAAGGATTAGCCAGAATGATGCTGATGTTCTCAAAGAACAAATGTGGTTTGAGGTGAGTCCAGATTCTCAAAGTAAGAGATGACTGTTCATCTTTTGGCATGGAGAAAATCATGCATCAAGACCAGGATAGAGCATAAGTCAGAATTTGTGCTGAGAGTTCCCAAGAATTCAGAGCTCTGTTCATTTAAATGACTCATTGAATGCTTTAAAAACAAGGTTAAGGTCTTAAATTTAAAATGGCTTTGGAGATTTACTGGAAACCAAGGATGAAACCTAAGCAGATATCTGTCCATTCTCAACTTCAAAAGTCCAGGCATTAATCTCAAAATATAATACACTGTCTGAGAATTAGAAAGATGCAAGAAGCCCAGTATAGGCACCTTCCAGTTGCTAGACACCAATTCTCCCTATCCAAGCAGTTTGCCTCTTCATAAAACATGCAGGAGCTATTCAGCATCTCTGTTGTGCACATCTATTGCAAATCAGTGCTGGAGTCAGGGCCTGTATATTGCCCCAAAGTAGATATGAATCAGAGATTAATGCCAGTCTCCACAGAACTTCAGCCAGTTTCCCAATTGCCAGTGTAAAATTCCAACACATAAATTGTGACTCCATTAAAATGGTTTTTTTTTAATATATATTTTTCCTTTCTTCCTTTCCTTCCTCATTTCTTTCTTCCTTACAGCCTTCAAGTTGCTGATGGGATAAAGAATGGATGCAGCAGAACTCACTGCAGTCCCAGAAATGCATGGGCAGCTCCTAGAGAACAACATGGCCCAGCAACAAAGTCGACAAATTCCTTAAAGGCTGAGTGTAATGATGACAGTGGTAGCACAACTGGGCAATGCCAGAGAGACAAAAATTGCCAGGGGGAAACCAAAAGGAGGAATTTCTAGCAGTGGTTGTAAAAGTATATTCCTTGCTTGCAGTAGGTCTTTGAGCAACAGCCTGAATACAAGCTGCCCACACTTTTTGCTCGTACATGGGACATTTTTAGGGCTGGAGTTTGGTAACCATACTTCCCAGTCATCATCTCACAGATCTCTGCAGGGGCTCAGCCTGCCTTGGCAAACCAACCAGTGAAGGTGGAAAACATCCTCTAGGGATGTCAAGGGAGAAGCACAATTTTTGGTGCATGGGATTTGCATACTGGCATTTGTAGTAATGAGCAGTATAAACCATCCCAGAGTGGGAAGGGCTTTGGTGTGGCAGCCAGGGTGCCTTCCAGCTACACTTCTGGGAAGTTTAAAAGCATGACTGCAAATTTCCATATAGAGCCCTGCTTTGGCACATTGTTTTCTCAATTAATATGGTTCAAGGACAAAACCAGAGAATGGCACTCATGCTAAAATCCCCAAATCCCACACTGACTTCACAAACAGCAAAAAGCAGAGCAGTGAGTTGAAGAAATGAGAAATGTTGTCACTCCCCCACCAAGGCCATCTGTCATACATGGGGACAGCAGGGTGAGGAGAGGTGGCAGAAAGGACAGGCAGAGCACTGTCTCCTGTGGGATTTTGGATACTGGCTGATTTTTGGGATCAGCCTGCACCATAGGTGAAGCCCCTTTATGAACAGGTGTCCATCTGCTGAGAAAACAAGTGCATTGTGGCTGGAGAGGGACTTTTTACAAGGACATGGAGTGACAGGACAAGGGGGAATGGGCTTCAAACTGGCAGAGGGCAGGTTTAGATTAGATATTAGAAAGAAATTCTTCCCTGTGAGCATGGTGAGGCTCTGGCACAGGTTGCCTAGTGGAGCTGTGGCTCATCCCAGCCCTTTTCCAGGCCAGGCTGGATGGGACTTGGAGCAAGCTAGGAGAGTGCAAGGTGTCCCTGCTCGTGGAAGGGGGATTGGAACAAGGTGGTCTTTAGGGTTCCTTCCAATCCAAATCATTCCCTGTTTCTAGGTTTCTGTAAAGTCACTGTGCACACACACGACAGCCTCCAGATGTCACCATCAACCCAAGCAAGAAAGAGGCACAGCCAAACCATGCAGGAAAACCCCACTGAGAGACTTCTCCTTCAGTCCCTGCTCCCCTGTCTAGGACAGACAGGCAGGAGGGTTTCAGTCCACCTGGATAAAGTGCTTGAATCACATACAAAATCAAGGAATGTAGTTTATAGCTGTGCATGCATGCATTTTGTGTGTGCATTATCTTGATGTAGACCACATGGGCGCTTCCCCGTGTATAGGTACTCATTACTTTCACATATATATATATATATATGCATGTGTATATGTATATGTACACACACACACATATATATATATACACACACATATATATGTATATATACACATATATATATGTATGTGTATATGTGTGTATATATATAATCACATCTCAGTGTATATATATATATATATAATTTTTATATATATATATATTGTTTTATATGTATATGTAGTTATATATATATAACTTTATAACTTTTGGGTTTAAGAATAACAGGCTCTTTGCCAACAACTTTACATGAAGGTAAAAGCAAGGTGTGTTCTCCAGTACCTTTTCTAACCATATGAATATTCATCTCTTCCAGTGCACATTCCTGTGTCCCATCCAGCTGATGAGGTGAGAAACAGAGCGATCAGCCCTGAATAAAGGATCTGAGAACACAGGCACAGGTGGGATTCCCCAGTGATGGAAGGCAGAATGCCTTCAAGTCTGTGTAATAAGGTCAGTGTTGACTTATCAAGGAATTGATTGTCTCCTCTATTTCCCTTGGCTTGTTAAGTTCATTTTATGGCACTCTTTCAGCAATCTGAATTTGCTTATTCGGAAAAAAAAGCCTTAAAAAAATCCCAATTCTGCCTCTTCTTCCGTTGAGCTCTGCCCTCTCCTTACTGCCCATGAGATTTAAAAGCATTCAGGATTTATTGGGAAGAAAAAGTCCCTCAACTCTGCTCAAAGCTGGCATTTACATCATCCCTGTCACAGTGTGGAGCTGTGACGCAGAATAAACGCACAGGGAGAGCCAAGCCTTGAGGCAGCAGAGGTGTGGGACCCAAGGGAGATTGCTGGTCACCCTTCCAGGGCTGCAGAGGGGTTTGCAGGGTGGCAGAGCACCCTCCAACCTCACCTTGTGCCTGCAGATAACTGGGGGGGATATTTTGGGGCTGTTTATTTAAACACATCCTTCCCCCCTGAACACCACATTAAAAAAATAAAAAAAAACTACTGAAGGAAATGCCATATTGGGTCGGGGAACCCTTGTAAGGCACAGAGGTGTTGTTTTTACATGAAAAGACCCTCAGGGTTCTCCTGCACCAAAGGGCTCATCCTCACAGAGTTTGAGCAGGGCCTGGAGGGATCATGACATGGAAGATTAATGGATCTCTCCCAGCCATAGGTTGTCAGTTAAGTCAAGCACTGCTAATGCAGGATGTTGTCCCGAGACCTCTGTTAGCACAATGACGAAGCTTTTTTTAAGTCCTCTGTGTGAAAGGCATAATCCTTGTATGCCAATGGATCATATCCTGGAGATCCCTAGGGAGCAAGGCAATTGTGGGAAGAAAGGGAAAGGAAATCCCTTATTTCATAATGGTGCAAACAGACATGTCAGGAGAATTACATCAACATGCAGCACATGTGAAATTTAATACTCCTCCTAATGCATTTAGATGAGGCAAAATGTAAAGTCTGTATTGCCTCTGGGAATAATTCTGGTAGGAAGCTTTCACCACTAGGAACCAAGGTCTTTCTACTTACTCTGGAATTTGAGCCTTTGTTTTCAAAGCCTTCCTGAGAGACTTCAAAATCAAGTTTGTTAAGTGTACGTTACTCTTTGAAGATCTGTCTTCCAGAATGAAACACCGGCGCTCTTCCCAGCCATGCTGGTGTCAATGAAGAGCAGCATGGCTGAAAATCAGTAAATATTCACAAGGGCCCAGACAACCTGCAAAAGAGGGAAGGCTTTGCACTGCAGAAAACTGAGATAGGTGAACACACAGAACCCTTATCATTTGCCTGGTATCAGCTGGCATTGCTGCAAGAGTGCATCAGACTTGCATGGATTTCCACCAGCTTTGACTGTGGCTCTCAAAGGCTTATAAACACAATATTTGCTTTGGAGTCCTTGCAGGCAGGAGGAGCCTGAAGTCTTCTCACTGGTTTCCCTCCCTTATATCAAACCATGGATATGGAATTCAGCAAAGGATACAGCTCAGATGTGGCTTGAATTCAGACAAGTGACTTGAAGTGATGATTTCCCCCCTACCAGGCTGCAGATGATCGATGTATTATGCATGAAAATAGTGCCAGGCACAGATGGGGTGGGAGTAGAAGGTGTGAGCTGATAATGACAGCAGCCAAGTTCTGCTAGAAAAGACTCTACAATACACTTGCATGTTAGGCAGAAAAAGGATGCAACATGCATGAGAGGCTAGCCATGGTTTAAAGGGCCAAACAGTTTAATTACAGTCAAAGCTGAGATTGATGCAAGGATTTGAATGGCATGGTTGCCAGAGGGAACAAAGGATTAGCCTTGATGATTCAAGGAATCATCTTCCAATCCTGTGTTCCTGAATAACCATTAGGGAGCTGAGCAAAACACGTTTTCTGGGGTTTAAAAGCTGAAGACAGGGAATCCAAAGGGGTGACATAGTACTGTATAAGATACAGCCTCCAGCAGGATCCTGGCTCCTACTCAGCACAGTGCTGAGAACTTGGCACCAGGTCCAAAGCTGAAACAAACAGGAATTTCTTCATGGACATTTCTAGGGTTTGGATCCTAGCCACTGACGACCAGCATGCAGGGCCTGATCCCGAAAGAAACAGTCAGTGTTTGAATGGGAAACATGTCACTGAGTTGGAGCCAGGTGGGTACAGACTTCTGTGGGAGGATGAGTCAGGAGAGCTCTGGCATCATCTGCAAAAGGACCTGATGCTGTGGGAGAGAGCTTATCAAGTGTAAAAACCCATGAGGAAGCAGTGATGGTCCAAAGAAAAGCCCACAATTTCCCTGGTCATCCTTGGAGCACTCTGGAGATCGTTGTGAGACCAGATACTTGAAATAAGCTTCTTCCCTTCTACATCTGAACCATGAGAAAGGGATACTCTGTTCCTCACACAGCTTCTTTGAAGAAATTCCAGCCTTGAGCACAGATCTGACAGCTGGCAAGATGCCATTGGCTTTGCCAAATCTGACCACAGCTGGTCCCTGATGCAATAAAATGTTGAATCGCCAGAATATGAGAATGTGCTTGTCTGGAGGATCATAAAGGAAAAACAGCTAAGAGTTGCTGGCAACTTGCAATGCATTTGCCAGTTCCAGGCTCTGTGGAAACCTGACCTGTGAAATTTCTTCCAAACAGGGCTCAGGTGCTCAAATTTGCCTTTGGGAATGAGCATTTCTGATAGCACTACCCAACTTAAGCTTGCAAAGAAACCTCAAGCAGAGAGGGCATCACATAAGGGAGTAAGGGTTTGTCTCACAAAACTCCTGTGCCCCAAGGGGTTGCAACCTAGTCACCCAAAACCAAGAGCAAATGTGTGATAAAAAGTGTGCATTGAGACACTGGAATAGACTCATGATCATTCATGACAGGACTTGTTGCATTGTGCTCTGCCAGCCTCTGCTCTGGTTTGTTTCTGCTTCCCCTCCATCTCCCAGCTCAGCAAGCCATTTCCAGAGGGATCCACACATACCCTGAGGCACCTTCAAACAGGCTTCCCTGTCACTGCAGCCCAACACAGTCTCCCTGAAGTATAGGAGGGCCTGAAAGGCTTCTGTAAGGCCAATTTCACTTGTTGCCCAGAGGAGCTGTGGCTGTCCCATCCCTGGAAGTGTTGGATGGGGCTTGGAGCAGCCTGGTATTGTGGAAGGTGTCCCTGCCCATGGAACTGGCAGGGGATGGAACTGGGTTATCTGTAAAGTCCCTTCCAGCCCACACCATTCAGTGCTTTCTATGATTATTATGATTTCACTAGTTTTATACCCAATCAAGACCTGTAAAAGCCCCCTCATTCCCTCTCTAATTGTACTTACGATCACATTTCATGGTGTTAGCATCATCAAGACCTGCACAACAGTCCAGATCCAGCCTCAGTCTATCCTGCATCCTTATCTCACGCATTTTCAAGGAACTCAGCAGAAATTTATGGATCAAAGCTAATCGATAATACCAGAGCCCTTTCACCATATTGCTTTCACTAAATTACTGCATCCTTTAAAAACAGAAATCTTAGCAGACCACAGTACAATGCCAGACAGACTGTCACTTCCAAATTATGTTTATTTATTCTCTCTCTGCCTCTTGGCTGGCCCCATTACCAGCATATCTCAGTGTCTCTCAGTCATCAGCATATTTGCCTTCCTTCCCTTCCCCCTACCCCGAGGTACATGTCTCCTCTCAAGTACAAAGTGGACTGACACGGCAAGTTTTTGAGCCTATTTAACACCAGCTTTATCTGAGGAGAACTAGATTCAGTGACAGAGCCTCAGAATTAATTACACGAAGGTGAATTCCCGTCACAGAGCCTGGCACAGTGTCACCACAAACATATTAACAGCCAGTCCCCGGCCCTTGACTGCCTTTGTGCAGTGTAAAGCAATTATTTGTACCTGCTTGGTGAAACGTGTCAGCCCCTTCAGAGGTGCTGTGACACAGCAAACATGCTTCAACCCTTGTTATTCACAAGCAAAAGGGTGTATGGTGGATCTTGGCTGTGCACAAAGTCACTGCTGCTGTTCTGCTCAAGCCCTTCAGGGCAGGGAATGCAGCAGTTTGTGTACAATCCACACGGAGAATATCCCTTGCAGATGAGATGCAGCCGGGCCCAGTGATTTGGCCAAAAGCAGAAATAGGACTCGAGGCCAAGGAAGCTAAGTGCAAATCTCAAACATGATGTCCTTGTTGAAACCCACCAGCAAGGAGGAATGGAAGCTGGACCCCCTCTTTCATCTCCCTTTTGTCAAGTATTTTCAGCCCTTTTCTCTCCCTTTTCCCCTTCTGCATCCCAGGGTATCCCTGGTGGAAACTTTTCTAATCTCACCCCAGGTCCATCTGCTTCCCCTTCCCATGCTGCAGCTATTACAGCTGACACATTCCTACCACATTCCTTCTTTATTCTTACAAAAAAAAAAAAAAAAAAAAGAGGACATGTTCTGGGGTTTTCTTTACATACCTGTATTACAAATTTGCTCAGAGCTGAGCTGACACCGGGGTTAACCTTTAAAGTCCATTAGAGATGGTCCTAGGAGACCAGGGAGGGAAAATAAGGAAAGCTGAATTACAGCCTGGAGTAAGGAAGGGAAATTGTGTTTATCCCTTCCACTGCAGCATGCTCCAGGGCAAGGAAGGAGGGATGGAGGGATGAGAGGAAGTTGGTTACAGTGGAGAGCAAAGGGAATTGCCTGCAGAAAGGAGAAACTGGGGCATAGGGCAGTAACAAGCACTGGAGGGGACATCTCTGCCTTTCCTGGAGAAAAAGAGCTGTCTGCACATCCCAAATTCTCCCTCTATTGGGACTAGCTGGGGCTGTGAAACTCTTTTAAGGTCAGAGGCAGATCAGATTTACCCAGGGCCTTTTTGGTTTAGTCAGAGCTCCTGAACCTCCCCAAACTGATCACCTGGGGAAGAAGTGCTGCTCCTGGGCAGAAGGTTCTATTGGGGGGTGTGTGGTGTCTCCCCATGCAGAGGGGGCCAGATAAGCCACCAGCCAGAGCCTCGAGAGAGGAAGTTTTCCAACCGATCACCAGGAAAATGGGGCTATTCTCAGTGAACTCTGCTGTGGCACAAAAACAAAGTCCTTTCTCATTAGGGAGGAATTCAACGGGCCTCTCTGGGAATCAGTGCCGCAGCACGCAAAAGGTCAGATCTCGTTCTGGAAGCCTTTTCTCCCCTTCTGCCAGCAGGAAAAATAATTTCAAATATCCCCTAAAGAACCCTATTCCCCCGCACTGCTTTCCAAGTACAAAAAGGAGGAAATCGCCTCAGTGTGGGGAGTGGTGCTGTGGTGGTGATGGAGCAATCTCCCTGTCCAGCCCATGGGACCCAGATCCCTTTGTACCTGACAGCCTTGTTATTAAAAGAGCTAATTAGGAGAGGAAGGGACAACAGGAACATCCTATTCCATTTGCAGGGCACAGTGCAGAGATTGCCACATCCGTGGAGACCCTGCCAGCGTCAGCTGGCACGGTGTGGCCTTTTGATGTGAGACTTTCTTAGGGGAAATTCAGTCTGTTTGGTTGTCCCAGTTACACCTCTGGGGCTGCAGCTGGCCTGGGTCTGCCTGTCCCAGCCAATGTAGAGTCTCCCAGTGCTCCACTAACCTACAGAAATGTGCTTTCCAGTCTCATCTTGGGATGAAGACACATGGAGTCACCTCTGGCAATCACAGCCATGTCAACACAAAGGTTTCTCACCCTTATGACTGGCTGCCGTCACCTGTTTCTGCTTTTTCAGCCTCAGAAAAATCAGATTCATCAAGACCCACGGAGGTCCATCTTCATGTCCCATAGTCCAGCAGATCCAGCCTTTGCTGAAATCATTTTGAATCATTTTTGCATGGGAAAACTGACAATGATCTGTTGTCTATTGTAATCTTTCTGTACCAGCTCCCTTTGATTCTCAAAATGTTTGTGAACATGAAATTCCATTTATGCCATTGAGACTAATTATTTGCTTAGGATAATTTATAGTTACTCTAAACTCAGCATCCTGACTTGGTAGTTTTATGGATTTTCAAATGGACTTGTAGAGAGCTTTAATCACACATTGTCCAAACCCCAGGACCTTAACTGAAGGAGTTTTGTTTCAGCTCCCATCAGCTACAGAGGTCACAGTTAAGTAAAATCGGCTTAAGCTGGGATTGGAAAGCTGTGTCTGCTACATTAGCAGAGAGATCAGATGACAGATTTGGTCTGGCCTCATTATCTAGCCATAAAAATGTAAGGGCCTGAAGTATTTAGGGAATAGGAATGCAGAGAGCAGAAGGGATTTCTGGAGGATCTCTATGCAGTATTTGCTGTCTGGGAAAATGAGACCAAAGGACTCCCCCACCCAAACTGTCTGATGTGAGCTCTTATCTCCAACAACAAACTGAAAGCAGGAGAATCAGTCTCTTCCTTTTGCAAACAGTCCAGGGACAGGGGCTCCTGTATGTCTACAACATCTCGCATTTATTTTTAGCTTCATCTGTTTGGTTAGTGAGGTCACTGGAGCCCAGGCTTAACCATGTTACCCTGACCTGCCAAAGCTCTGGCTTGCCTGTAGCTATACAGACCCCCAAAAAATAGAGATCATGTGCAAGAGAATGTTATGTCAGTGTTTCATGCTAGACCTCAAATCGCTATGTGTCCTCATTTATTGCAACACTTTTTTTTGGGTATGAAAAGTGCAAAATACACTTTGAACAGTTTTGATCCAAAAAATATTTGATGGGGCTGTTTCCTGGCTGAAGTAACCCCTGTACCTTTTCCAGTTATTCTGCATTTAGGATTTAATTTACATTATTCTAACAATTCTAGACAATTTCTAACCTTTGGTATAAGAACAAACAAACAAGCAAACAAACAAATCCAGCCCTCCTTCCCCCCAGAGCTGGGAAGTATTATCCAAATCACTGCTAGGAAACAAATGCCAGGGTACCTGGAGCCACCACCTTCCATCATTTCCATCCTCATCTAAGCTAGAAAATGAGTTTGTGGGGGAAGACTTTCTCATGGAGTTGCAGAGGCATTAGCAAATAATGCTTTTTGGAATGAGAGCTTGTTCTGCAAATGCAATAAATTCCTGATGGAGTCCCCAAGCCCAGGGCTGGAAGCATGCCAGGACAGAGGTGCTGGAGAGCAGGCAATATTCATCACTGCTCCACAAGTGAGGTGAAGCTGAGGAGCCTGCAGGAAGCTCAGCAGGTGATAGGGAAGGCAGCACAGCCCTGGGTCTTGCAGGGTGAACTCTTGTCCTGACAGGCTTTTTGAGTGCTCTGCTGGGAATCACACTGGCTTAAACCTGGCCTCCACACATGCTACAGCTGCTGCTAGCAGAAAAAGATGTCCCCCAAGGAGAAAAACGCCTCCAGAAGTGTGCATCTACCCTTATTTTCACTCTCTGAGTCATTCTGGGAAAAGCCCTGTTCTAAATGCTGATATAACCCTCTCTTCCCTAGGGAAATATTCATGTAGCTGCAGGTGACTGAATCAGGGAAGCTCAGAAAAAGTTCCTGCTAACGAAGTAAGCCACAGGGACTACCCATGTGCAGACTTTTAGAGCTCCTGCAAATGCAAAACAAAATGTCCCTGCAGGGTGACAGGAGCTAATGCGCTTTGCTTTACATTTGCATTTGGCTCCGAGTCTCACAAGGCTTCTTGCTGGGGCAAAAGTGATAAAGAATTAAGCTCCTATTACTCAACTGCTTGCAAGTACTTGCTGTATCTCTGGTGGAAAAATGTTGCAGGAAAAGCACACCTCTTGCTCATACGGAACCAGAAAATGCTGAAGATTTGGTTCAGCTCTGCTCCTGGCTGCTCAGCGTGTGTGAAGTTCACACACCAAGAGGAAATTCCCACTTTTTTTATTACCAGAATACTGAATGTTTCTTCAAGAAATGTTATTCCACTAGAGAAGTCATGGTCACTGCCATAGCAGATTATATGAATCAAGGTATTTAATTCTAGAAAGCCACAATTTGTTGACTTCCGTTAAGACCTTTTGTTGGTTTTTTTCATTGTTTCTATATCTCCTTTCCTAAACTGATAAGAAATATTGCCTCCTTCCCAGGATACCAAGAGAATGCCTGCTTATCATGGAGTCATAGGATGGTTTAGGTTTGAAGGGACCTTAAAGATCTTCTCATTCTAACCCCTTGCCATGGGCAGGGACACCTTCCACTTCATCAGGTTGCTCCAAACCCCATCCAAGCTGGCCTTGTACATTTAAAGGGATGAAACCTCATTAGTGGTGCAGATATGGATAACCCCATGGATTATTGGCTAATCACTGGTCAAAAGTGCAAATAATTTGTGATTTTTGTAATTGTTGAAAAGTTTTTATAATCAAATCAGCCAGTGGGTGACACCATAAATGGCACATACATGATGGACAGTTGTTCAGGAAAACTCACTGTAAACTGCTTGGAGACTTCTGCTATGGAAAGAAGTAATTTAAGATTTCCAGCCACAGAGAGCTACATATCCAGGCTCATTCTGAGTTGTTTGAGAATGGGCAGGCAAAAAAGAGAAGAAAATCCCCTGATAATTCATCTGTAGAGGGTAATTTACTGGGTCTAATCAGAGCAAACATCTCTATGGCTGGAATGCTGAAATAAATTAAATATAAAGCCTTCAAGGTCATAGCTTCCCAAGCTAATAATGCAGCACTGCTGCGCTCAGGTGGAAATGCTCTGCACTCCACTGTGGAAAATCTCCATCAGCTGGATGGAATGGGAGTTTTTCAAGCAGTGATCAGGCCTGTCTGAAAGAAAATGGAGTGAATAGAGGTTACAGAGGATATTCAATCTTCAAACCCGAGCAGCGTAATCAATGAAGTTTACTCACTCAGACTGGAAATAAAGTACATATAAGAAGCCATTTGCATTTGGGGTGGGGAGAGGTAGTGAGGAGAGCTTGGAGAGTGTTGCTAGCAAGTGTAAGCTGTAAGATGCAAATCTTGCTGTTCTGCTTCCAAAGTCTGATGCAGAAGCAATGAGATATTTGAGGAGTGGCCACGTTAGACATCCCAACTCCTGCAGTGACAATCCCCCTGGATCACAGGTTTATAACTCCCTCGCAGCCCCAGCTGCCCCATCCAGCTGACCAGAGGTTACCACCCCACCAGCTGTGCAGCACAGCCATTTCTCTGCCTTTCCAACCCCAGCCCTCAAGAAATGTGGCTGCAGGAACAACAAATATCACCTTAACACTGAGCAGGTCTTGGCTAAAGGCAGCTGGGTGGTGATGGATCAGGCAGGGTAGATGAGGCAGGAAGCAGTGGAGACCCCAGGCACAGGCACACAGCAGTGTAGGAGGGTCTCCTGGCTCAGACAGGTGGGTGGACACCCTGGAAAGATCCTGGATCCTGGTAAAGTCCTGAGCCTCTGAGGTCAGCCTTAGCAGCCCTGGTTATTGTCTTCTGAAATGCCTGGGGAGTCTGTCCTGTGCCAAAATGTGATGCACTGAGATTTCTTTGCTACCACAGGTTATTTTTTTACTGTTCTTTTGATTTTGATGTCAGTAGAGGATCTTTCCATAGCAGAATTAGAAATTTCTCTGATTTTATTTTATTTTGTTTTATTTTATTTTATTTTATTTTCATAAATACACATTTCACAGCCACCCTCAGCTTCACACTCGTGCCTGCAAATCTCACCATTCAAAATGACTGCTTCACCATAGCTGCTAATTTAAAATTAGATCCTGTGCATATATATGCACACACAGTGCCATCCACTTTGGATTAGTCTCCTCTGCATATGTTATGCACAGCCTTGAAAGATGTGATCACAGACCTATTTCTCTGCCCTCCATCAGACCCTGCTTTGCTCCATCCATAATGATCCAGATCCCTGAACAGGGTGGCTGTTGGGTATTTCTCTCCCTGTTCATCACACAGCCTCTCGTCCTCATTCCCTTTGCACATCTCTCTAACCCCGGGCTCAGCATTCCTGTGAAGTGCTCTCTCTTTGAGACTGAAAACCTCACCAGCACTAATGGGTGTATCTTCAGCAGAGCCCCATGCCACAAAATGATGCTATTATCCCCATTTTTGGAGACAGGGAGCAAAGTTGCAGAGATAGGAAGGTCAATGCCGTTAAAAGCATCCACTAATTTGAGAAAGCACAAGGCTGGGTTTTTTCAGAGTGCTTTTTTCCACAGCACTTTACTTGGTGACAGTACAGGTGCCCTTTGACTGCATCTGCAATCGTGAGAGCTTCACCCTGGTGTCTGTCAGAAGGGGGTCACAAGCTGGGGACAAAAGCCACCAGCAGCACGTAATTAGTGCCCATCTCAGAGGGGTCTGACCCGACAGAGACACACAGCAAAATTCCCATCTGAAGCAGGCTGGGCTGGCAAAGCTCTTATAAACAAATGCTGCGTCTTCTGATGGAAAATATCACATCTATCAACTGTGGTTGAATAGTTTCCAACTTGTGGCTCGTTTCTCTGTGAATTCAAGCCTGCAAGGAAGGTGCTTAGCTTGCTGTAAAGGCATTCATGCCTCCACCAGACAAACCTGAGTGTGAAAATCAAAGCTGTGAAAACCACCAAATTTTGCACAGATGCCACGGTAATAAGAAATAAAGAGCAGGCAAGAGGCTTTTTAATGAGCTGATAGACTCGTCAGCTGAGTTGTCAGCTGGAAAAAGGCATTTCCCTTTTTGGCAAAACAGGAGCTGCTTCTGCCAATACCCATCTGGGTTGAGGTTCTTTTGTGTTGGGGATGCTGCTTCTTCCTCTTCTCTGCTCTTCATCCCAGCACTCAGCCACAAAATCTGATCGTTTAAGCACAGTTGTGGTTATCTTCATTATCTAGACACCCTGTCAGAAAACCCCAAGTTGTCCTATGTGTTTGCAGAAAAAGTTAAGAACAAATGGATTGAAAATCCAGGGGATTGGGAGGGGGACCTTCTCCCTCTGCTTCCTGTGGTTACACAAATTCAAGTCTTTTTCTAAAAGTATATAATTCCCAATTTTCTGCCAAAAGTCCCATTGTTTCTTTAACCTGAGGTAAGATTCCACAGCTTCTTTGTGTACTTTCCTTTTTTGCTTATACTCAGCAATAACTACCAGCACAGGTTTCAGCTGGTGCTTACATAAAATTCCACCTGATCACATTTATGATCCAGGTTTGTTAAAATAAAACTTGTTTCATCAGGCTCAGTACTAGGTAAGAGCATGTGCTGGCCAAAATCTGAAATGCTGTTGAAGAATTCGGTTTTCAGGCTTTCCAGCCTGTTTCTGAATATGCTGGGGAAAGAATAAAAATAATAGAAAGAAAATTAGCTTTAATATTCCCTAAGATTCAAACTTTTCATTTAGAAAAGGGTTGGGTTTTTTCCTCCCAATGTTAAAAACAAGAAAAATAAATTGCAACGAAAAAGTAATGGAATTTCTGGTTCTGGTCCTCATGCAGAGGTTCCCCTTTGGGGCAGGAGTTTGCCCTGTGCCATGCTGAGGCTTCAGGGACATGTCCTGCACCTCAAGCATTTTGGCAACGTGTCAGCTTTGCTTCTCACTTTATTTGGCTGTATGGCCATTCACTTTGAGCCCCCAAGTCCTTTTTCAAAGCCCAGCAGAGCCAGCAGGGGAGTTTCTCATTAATCCGAGAAGCTTTAGGTGTGGATGCAGTTTATAAAGCTGTGGTGGAGGAGAGATCTGCTCTGGCACTCCAGGGTTAAGTTTAGGTAAATTGTACTCACAAAGTAAAGTGTAGGAAATTAGGACAAGTGACAGATTGGCTCCAAAAGCACCCATTTAGGTAAAAACAGACTGTTGACTCAGCTGTACCCATCAGGAGCCACCTCGCCTTGGAAATGCAGCTCTGAGAGCTCCCCTTGGCAAAGAATCAAGTGGTTTCAGAGAGAAAACTCTCCTTCAGGGAGATGTGGTCCCCACCTGTGTTTCATCAACCCCCTCAACAAAACCTAGCAAAAGCAGCAGAATGACCAGATTTTGCCTCATCTGCTCATTCCAGCCCACAGCACCAGTCTGGTCCCAGAGATGAGGATCTGGTGAGGCAGAACCAGGAACGAAAAACCTCATTTTAAGCAACTAATGAGAAAACCACCTCACTGATTTTGGCACACAGATTGCTGAAACCACCAGAAAAGAGTAAGGACTTTGTTCCACCCTCATCATCATTCGTATCTAGTAAATTGGCAAGGATTTAGGACATTGCCAGTATTTCCACATATGCAAAAGAAACCTCCACTACCCCCCCAAAAAACTCTGTAGCCCATTACTCACATCCCCAGAGAAATCATAATACGAGACACAGAGTTTACCACCTTCAAGCAGGAAATAGCTGCCTTTCTAATGCTTGCTAATTGCTTCACTTAAAACTAGTTTGATTACTTGGCACCAAGACAGTATTTTAAACCCAAATTATTGCTTGGAACTTTCCTTTCACCTACCAAGAGCCCAGGCCATTAAAAATGTGTAGCAAAGGTCTCCCTGCGAGGTGCAGGATTGCCTGTTAACTCTTTAGTGAATTATAAGAGATGTTTGGTTTCTGGGACGTCTTTTTCTCTTGTTGTATTTTATTAATAAGGGGTCCTATTTATTAATACTGGGTGCTGAAGGAAGTCACACTGTGGAGTTATCAGGCATATTCCAAAAAGCTGTCACCTGGAGTGGGATCACATTCTCAAGTTCTGAAACCAGTAGGACAAATTAATCATGCTAAGATTCATGAGAAAAAAAAAAAAAATTATTTCTTAACTTGGCTTGACCTTTCCCAACCAAGCAGGAATTAGAGTGCTGCTTTTAAGGGGTGAAGGAGATCAGGGTAGGAGTCACAGGAGGATGAGCTGCACAGACTGACCTGGAGCAGCAGAGTGGCTTGGTTGTACCAAACATTGTCATTAAAAATGTCTTTGTCACAGCACTTCTTTGGGATCAGAAATTAGCTTGCATTTTGTGCTTGACAGGAAGTCATTAAGAAATCTCCGCAGCTACAATAACACTGATGCGTAAATTGCAATCTTTCAAAAAAGGAATTTGAATCTCAATACGAAGCATCAATAAGGTGAGCAGCAGCTATGGAATTGGCACATCCCTGAAGGGTCTTTTTCCTGAAAGTCTCCCTTCAGGTGAGACTCAGGCCTGGAGGAAAACCAGGCTCCATGGCCAGGGATGTGCAAGGCAGCAGCCAACAGCGATCCACCTCTCCAAACCCTGCCCAAACACATCAGTTATGTTTCCCATCAAATTCAGTGTGAAGTTGCTTTATCCTCTTGGCAAATGAAGTTTTTCACAGCTACACAGGAGCTGCCCTGTAGGATAGGGAAGGGTTGTGGCTTTCTCCCTGCCCCTTCCACTCAGGAGGAGCCAAATCTGACCTCTAATTCATCTCCAAGGATTTTGGCAGCTTTGGCAGCCTTGTTTCAGAAAGCCAGTGGGAAAAAAAAAGTGTGAGAAAATGGTGGTGATGTGGGTGTAAAACACAGCCTGAATCTAACACAGGATGTTTTGAGGCAATTAGTCAAAATATGTAGAAGAGGGTGGGCTTTGCTATCGTGCCATCACTTTTTTTAGGCAGCAGGCATCCAGAATAAAATTGACATATGAAAAAGTGTATCTTAAAAGATAGACATGAATTTAAAAATTCGTGGTAAGTGCTACTCAGCTACAGAGAAAAGGCTTCCAGTGGAGGCCTGCATGAAGGTCTATACCCAGAAAAAACAGAATTATATATAGCCTGTGCATCTGCACTGCACAGGGTTGGGGCCACACTGCCTATTTCTGTTCTCACCAGAGCAGTTGTTGAGCAAATTAGAGAATCTCTAGTGGCCAGGAGAACATTCTGAAAAGGGTCAGTAACTAAAATTGGCCTATTGATCAGGAAGCAGTCAAAAGGAACAAAAATATCTGGGCTTATGTGCAGAGCGAGGAAAATAACACATTTTCTTTTCATCTTTGGAAGCCACTTGCAAAGCTTTCCATGGGAAGCAGGCAGATGAAACAGGCAGATCTAAGTGAAGAAATGCTCAGTGCACCAAGCATGCCCATGACTGGGAGATATCTCATCTAATCTCCAGTCAGTGATGACTTTTAGTGGGAAAAGGCACTGGCAGGACTGAAAAGGACCCATGTCTGACACGGAAAACACCAATTTCAGCTTCTTTAACACCAATTTTGGCACCCAGCATGACAGTAATGGGTGCAGGATTGATTGAGAACACCATGTTTTTAGAAGAGTCCCTTCACTTGCTATGTAAAAAAACCCACCCCATACCTCCAGGATAAATATTTGTGTTCTTATGATCTTTTCTTCTCTTCAGCCCACTTCCTGCATCCTTTACCAGTTCCCCATACACTTGATGAAAGACTTACCAAGATCATGGCAGGAACTGAAACTTAACATTTTTGTTTTCAAGCTTCAAAAATATTTCCCAAACATCTCTTATTTCTCTACAGGAAATCCCTTTAAAAACATTCTCCAGTGAGCAGTTAAGAAGCTGAACCAACACACATCTCATCTCAGGTTTCTGCTGGTAATTAATAAACCAACTGAATATCTGGCAGGATGGCAACTTTTATCATTCCTAGATAAATGTTAATGCATCTGGTTATTTCCAGACCTTCACTGATGTGATCAGAAAAGCAAATTAGACAGTGTTGTAGCAGTCTGCCTGACATTTCTTCTTTTGTGCTATTACTGTTAATTTATTCCTTTAAGGCAATTTTTGCTCTGTCACTACAGTGAAGGTTTTCTCAGCAATTTAATTACAAATAAGAACCCTCCAACGTGAAACTGCTACAGGATAAAAATCCATATTTAAGGTGTCATCTTAAAAGCAGCTCATACCTTCTGTGTGTGTGAGAGGGAACATGTGCACACACCCATCAAGCTTATTTAAATGCATAAATTTATAAACTCTCCTCTTTTTTTTTTTTTGTAAGTAAAACATTTGCCTTGATGTTCTATCGTCCTTAGAACTAAATGTTTCTTGGTTAACTGAATACACATTTTTGCATTGCAGAAAATAAAGAGAATTTATTATCCCTTACAAATCCTGTACATCTGAGGAGGCCCAAGATTTTCTGAGAACCCAACATTTTATAAAGATTTTTGAGCATGCATAATTTTTTTTGCCCATAAATGCCACCCACTCAGAAACAAAGGAACCAAAGTAGGCTGTAATTACTTCCCTACACAATGGATTCCAATTGCTTCTATCAAGAAATATTACATAATTATTATAACTTAGGGCTGTGATTATGTATTTGCTCAAAGGAGAATCACACATAATAGCAAGCAGTGGGACTTATGGCTCTTTGCCTATTGTGTCAACTCATACATTTAAATTATTTGATTAGAAAACTAAATAAAAACCTTGAGTCCTAAACACTTTCTCATCAGTTGTCAGGATTGAAGGAAGTGATAAGTGACAGGACATGCATATTTTTATAGGAAAACTGGAGCAGCAGGAGAGGAGAGAAGTTGTGTTTCTACTTGTGTCCTTACATCCATCCAACCCTCCATCCCTGCATCCATCAGTCTTGGACATCCTCTCTGCTGTGCATCTCACGAGGAATTTGAAAGGAGCTGATAAGGAAGATCATCTCTCCACAGGAGTCAAAGGTCATCCTGTGGAAGGCATCAAGAAAAATCAACTCCTCCTTCCCCTCATTTTCTTCTTCATGTTCTTGCAGACTCACCCTCTCCCCTCCCTCACACCAGATGGGTTCCTGGCTATTTGTAAATCCCCCAATGGCAGCAGGGTCTGCCCATGCTGGGATGTGGGAGGATGAGGAGGAGGCAAGGCTTCACAGGGGCTTGCCCAGCCTCTCAACAGCTTTTCACGTTGGATTTAAATGGTTCTTTTCTGATGCTCACAGCTCACGCCTCAGATAACCCACACATCTTTGATGCCACCAGCACTTTGAGTCTTTCTGCTCTGTATCCTTGGATAACCTGCACACGACAAGAGACAGAAGGCCATCAAAACCAGGACAAACCATCAGCTAAGGAGGGCAGGCACTGAGGAGAAGATGCTGCTGGAGAAGGTGCCTGAAGGTGACTTTCCCCTCACAGACCATGTCCCTTGGTGCTGAAGTGCAGATCTCTCCACGCAGTCACCTGTTGCACTTAAGACAGCAACAGTTTGTATCTTCTGAAAATCAAGAAATAGAATTTAAAAAAAAAAAAAAAAAATAAAAGGAAGATCACTTTGGGCCTGAAAAATGCTGTGCTGGTCATAGTATGAGAGAAAAGAGGGCACTGATTCAAATTCTGGCATCAGGTCCAGTGTCTCTGTTAGCACACAGGGTCCAGCAAGGCAGCTGCAGATGAGTCTGTGGCTTCTCACTGGCACTGAGCCACACAACTTCAAAGAGAAATGCCATAAGAAGCTGATTTTTCATGTGTGTGTGTTCTTTTATTAGGAATTTTTGTATTTCTGCCTCGTAATAGCAGAAGGAATATGACAATTTCCCAAGTGTAACAAATTTAATGTGTCATACATGCTGGATGGAAGTAATTTAACACGAGCACTCTTTAATTTCATCGATCTCTGGCAAATGGGTCCTGCTTAATGATCAGGGGTTTGCTGTTTTGCCTTTTTAAAGTCAAATCTTTTAAAGTCCAGATGGAGAGGGTTTGCTACAGCTGTGCAAGAACAGTGACACTGATACATGCTGAACTCTGCGGGTGGTATTAAAAATCTGTCATCTACTTTAAAAGCATTTTTTGAAAGTCATTTTAAAGGGACATCATCAATTTGAAGATCACTCTGGATCTCATAATATTACAAGTAATATTTCAGACTATCACTTGAGGCCAGCTGTGGGGAGAGAAATCAATGCTACGTGCCAAACAAGCCTCCTTGTGTTTTCATGATATTTTAGACTGGACTTTTAAAATCTTCCAGGGAGAAGCTGCAGCCCTGTGAACTGCTACTGGATGGCCAGGTAAGTCCCAGCACTTCCAGCAGCAAAAAAAGGGCTGAGATTAGCCTCACCCTGTGCTGAGGGGGGACATTCTTGGCAGCAGCCAGAAGTAGAGAAATGCTGGTGTTGATTTCCAAAAAAGAGCATTTGTCTTTTGCAACACTCCTCAGCATTAGGACAGCATTTAGAGATGCAAAGAAGCCTCCTGGTTCAGCTGCTTTGGCTCCCACAGTGACCTAATTTGGTTTTTATTAAATTGTGGTTAGGACTGTTCGTTGCTCAAGGTGAGAGCTCTGATTTACAAGGGGCTGAGGCTGCACTTTATCTGCAGAGAGCAAAAATGCTTCAGAAAGGGAAAGCTCTCCCCATCTGAGAAGCTTGTGGAGTGGAAACAATGACCAAATCACTTGGAAAGGTAAATCCCAGCACAGGGAAACACTAGCCAGGCTGTGGTCTGGAAGGGGATTGAGGAAACTAAACTCTTTACAGCTGAAAGTGTATTTTAGAGCAGGGCCAGGCAACATGTTTTTGTGCTTTTTCACAACCACCTCTGTTGGGTCACCACCATAACTGCTGGGCTTCATTTCAAAGCTCAGGGTTTTTGTGAGATGAATCCATCTCATCCCAGCTTGCAGAAGAAATGAGGGACATCTGGGCATGGTGGTCTCCAATGGGACTGGGATGTTCTGGGGTAGGGCTGGATCTATCCTCTCTTGGCACCCTCCCTTCCAGCCTGAACCATTCTGTGACTCCATGATCTAAGCCAAGAGCTGAGGCCTGGAACTGAAGTTGTGTGTTGGTCTGTGCCTTTGTTCCCCTTCAGAGCACCTGGCACCTCAAAAGGTCATGAGGCTAAATTAATTAAGGGACTGGGAAGCCATCAGATACTACAGGAATTAATATGATGGTGGAAATGCCTATTCATCATTTTCTGCTGTCCTCTGGACTGATACATATTGATCAGCTGGATCCCAGGAGCTGATAACTAGTCCTCAGTATCTTCATTTTCCATAGAATCTCTGTGTGACATGCATTTTAAAAAATACTCTTCCATTTATTGCAGTCTTTTTGCATAAATTTAAATAACTGGATTTCATTTACTTCGTTGAAAGCATTCTGCAAGACACATCTTGCTCAGTGCTACAGCTGCAAGTGTTAAAAGCCCCCACCAAGAACAACTGCTTATGAAAAGCTTCCCAAGCACACCATAAACACGGGGAGGAGCACAGGGATGGATGGGTTGTGCTGTGACAGGGAAAGAGGCCCCAGCCAGGCACCAAACCCACCCTCCAGCTGCCTCCTGGGGAACACTGAGAGTGCTGTGGGGAGGATCTCATTTCCATCATTTCCTTCATTTCCCTCATTTCACTCATTTCCTCATGAGTGAACACTGTGATGCAGAGAGCTCTGCTACAACTGTCCAGAGGGAGAGGAGGTTGGATGCTGATGCACAAGCCAGTGCAGAGCAGAGGGAGCTGAGGATGTGGGCAGAAATCTAGGAGTGAGCAGAGAGGACTCCCAGCTGGGCTGTGTGGTCAGAGCTCCCTCTCCTGACCGGTCAGCTCTGTCCAGAGTGACCACTGGTCAGGATGTGACCTCGGCTTTTACCCTCTTTGCAGGGATGTAAGCAGAGCCAGGACTTGTCCTGCTGTCCCTCAGCTCTCTAGGAAGCACCTGACTTCAAATCCAAGCTCCTCTCTGGTCAAACAGCAAGAAAGAACATAAAGCAAACACATGTATCTTTAATTAAATTCCAGGCAGCACTTGTGCTGCTTAATCTTCAGAAAAGAGCCAACGCTGCTATTTCCCTCATAAGCTGGAGTTTCTTTCCAGTCTGGCAAGGTGATACACTGCAGCCCTTTATTTGAGGAATGGTACATTTTATTTTCTTTTCCTTGCCCTGGTGATCCCTGTGTAATTTCATTTAGCAACACCACTGTGCTAGGCTGGCTGGAAGGGAAAATCCTCACACTTTAAAGAACCAATCCAGAGAACCAGTTCCTGAGGAACAGCCAAACATCTCTTGCAGCATCTTGGCATATTGAGACTTTTCTAATTTGGCTTTACATTTCCTAGAAATTTTTGAAGAAACGTGTGTGTCAGTGAGGCCACAGACCCAGAGGGAGCACCCAGCTTGTCACCATTTATTTTAGCCTCTGGTTTAATTTGGATTTCAATTAAACTCGTCATGGGGGTAGAGAAACAAACCAAAAAATCCCCACTAAATAACAAAAGCCATAGATACATTATGTAGCCATTGCATTTTGCAATCTAATTACTTTAACATGTAGGAATGGAGGAGGGGGTTATTGCTCATAATACCGGAAAGCTTTCATGGAATAACACAGAATTATTAAACTTTTCAGAAAGAATCCAGTTTGCAGTTCCCACTGCACATTTACCTGGGCGATTTTCCCTTTTCCTGTGGCCGAGAATCACTTTGTATTACACTTTCCTGCCTATAAAAGAAGCCCTTGTTCACAGCTGCCCTGAGGTGCTCATAATGTTATTGGTTCTGTGCTAAGAAGTTGGGGTTGCTGTGAATTCCTGCCTTGTGGCTCTCCAGCTCACAAAAGTAAACACATTTGCTGAGTTAGCTCGGCTTCACGGTGCCCAAAATCCCACAGGGAATGAAACGTCCTATCGAAGGAAGCTTTGAAACCCTAGTTGCTCTACACCACTTTTCTCGGGCAGGAGAGCACACAAAGCATGCTTCTGTGCTGTATTTACTGCTTTTTTTTTGTGGATCCAGTGCATAAGGGCTGCATTGAACCTTGGCAGAGGGGAAAGGGCTCCCCTTGGAAACGTGCAGGATGCAATGGAAAAAAAAAACCAACCAAAAAAAAAAGCCCCTGTGCTTTTCAGTCCTTACTGAGTCCCTTGTGCCCAGCACACAGGTGGCTGCCTGGAGATGAAAAAATCACTCACGGGTGAAGGGAGAAGCAGCCAAAACAGCAATTTTCCTGGCTCAGATGCACTTACTGAGAAATAAATAGGTAAAGCCAAGGCCAGTCAGGGCAGGGGATGCCTGGGGCAAGTGTGTCCCTGATGCCACAGCAGCTGAGCACTATGGAACTCCTCACTGTGATGCTTAGAGAGGGGACATGCTGGGGATGTGTCCCCTGACATACAGCCTGCTCTTCCTGCATGGTGGCTCCCTTCAATGGACATTCATAAGCAAAGGAACCTCTGAAAAATGCCTGTTTCAGACACAGCTTCTCAAAATCCTCATTTTCCTCCAGCTCTAATTAGATCCAGGTGGATGCTAGTCTGTGATTTGGGTGGGGGATTATGCAGCAGGAGGAGCCAGATAAGCACAAGTTAATTTAGCTGAGAGGGTGCTGCCCAATTAAAAATCATGAGCACCAGTATGAGATTTTGTTTTGGAGGAGGATGTCCTTTGTTGACCCAGTTTTTCTCCAGCACAGCTCCTGCAAGAAATGAGAGCACCTGGGATAATTTTCCTGGAGAAGGTCCCTCTCTAGAATGACATCCCCCTACCCTGGAGCTCTCTCCCTCCATTGAAAACACGTGGGACAACCTCCTGGGATAGAGAGAACCAAATGGGATGCTGATTGCCAGGGACATGGCCTAAGGTGACAATGTCCTAAAGTGCAAGCTGGCACCCCAAAGGACACACTGTCCTCTCCCTTGCACAGCATCCTGTGGTGGTATCTGGGGGGTGGTGTGGACAGCTGGCATGGGATTATCCTGGGAAGAAGGGCATTGCCAATGATATCTCCATGCTATCCCTGCCGTGGGGAGGCTGTAACACATCTGACAGCTCACCCTCACTCCAGGAATGGCTCATGTGCTCAGGACACATCCCAGCTGCTCATCCTTTGGGATTGCAGCAGATCGCTGGTGCCCCAAAGCACAGGGGCAGCATAAACCGGCACGCTATGTCCTCTCTTATGATGAAATGCCCTCTCTGCCTTGGGCTCCTTAATCTGAAATTAAATTCTAGCTGGGCTGTGGCTCATCACTGAGCAGGGCACGGGGTGGCTGCGGAGCAAATCGCGGCTCAGCGCTCCAGACGCTCGCGCTCGCTCCCGACGCCCGCGTCGTGTTGCCATCAGACACATTCCAGAAGTCTTCATTTTCTAGGCATGAAAACATTTTAACAATAAACAGAAATTCTTCTGATTACATGGTTATATTGGGCTGCTGAAAGCAGACTCTTATTAAGCCAGGCAGAGAGCAATTAATGTCATGTAGAGAGCAGTCTTCCACATGGCAAAAAGCGGGACTAATATATCTTTCCCACATCCAGCAGCTGGGACCATGAGTTAAGGCTTCAAGTTTGCAAAAGCTTATTAAGATGCTTGTTGTAAGGATGTGAGCAGCTCCACTTAAATCGGAGCCTGGTGAAAATCTGTCTGTAATGAGATCTGTGGAAGCTTAAGCATTGAATTTAGTGGGAGCACTGTTTTATACTCTTCAAAGGGGTTTTTAACTCAGTTTCACTCCTTCCCACCACCAGCAACCTGGATGGATATTTCTTCATTTACATGCTGGACATTGAAATGATGCAGAAAACCTAATCGAGCTGGAAGATCCTCACCAAAGCAGTCTTGAGGCTATTCCTATGTGTCTGCAGCTCCTAAAGGAAAGGAAAAAACAACATAATGAAACCGAGCCGCAAATTGCTTCACAATTATTTTTACCACCTAATTTGGTACACGAGGCTGGAGGCTTGCTCTTTGCATACCACAATCCTACTGCAAACTCAGGAAGAGCCTGAAAGGCCACGGAACAGACGAGATATTCATTATCATCTCTTTCATGTTGCAGCTGTGACAGAGGCCCTGGAGAATCTGCCCAGCATGATATTTGCAAATGCCTGCTTGCCTCTTTATTAGCTCAACTTGAGAACGGCTGCTGAGGATGACGTTCCTCCTCCTGCCCTACTCCCATCCAGCCAGCGCAGCCCTACCACCTGGGAAGGACAATCTGGACCAACTTCCATGGGAGTGTCTGCTCAGTTTCTCTGCTGATGGTACACTTGGGGATGTGGAGCGATGATCCCACCGCAGCTCAGGCTGGAGTCACTCATGCTCAGCAAGCCACAGGCTCTGGATGCTGCAGGAGTTACAGATTTTTGCAGTGAATTATGGTGTTCCTTGATGAGACAGGGAAGTTACAGTAAAACCACCAACTCCACAATGAAAGGGCTTTTATACGCTCTGCTGCAGCGGTGGTTATGGCTGCCAACTTCGCACAATTCACTTTCAAGCACAAACTGGTTTAAGACGATTTCTGAATGATGAATGCTGACTTGAAAGGTTTCCAGTACGACATAATTACTCTGCATTAATGTGCAATACACAATGGTCTATATGTATCTCAATGGGAATCTCAGTGGGACTTCGTGGGCTCTGTTCCAAGTAACCTCTGCCGGGAGTCACGCTCAGAGTTCGACAGGCTGACGTACAAATAGATCCCATATTCATTCCTGAATTATTCCAGGGCAGAATCAGACGTGAGAGATCCAGGGCCATATGCACTGGTGTGTGGCAGCACGCAATTGTACTCAGCTGTAGAGCATAGAGCATATTTTCTCTCCTTGGCTTGATGTATTTTCCTTGGGCTAATGTATGCACACCTTAATCTTTAGTTGCTCAGAGACAGACAACTCTAATGAACTCCCTGCAGCTTCAAAGATAAGTGAGATCAGGGAGAGGAGACTCAACTACTTGTCCTGAGCAAAGGCCAAACTGAATGAAGAATTCATTTACTTATTCCCAGTTAACCTGCACGCACTTTGAGATTTCACCTAACCCTCAAAATGAACTGTAATCCTCTATAATGATTGTCCTTCTATTGAAAGATTTAGATTGGATATTAGGAAGAAATTCTTGACTGTGAGGGTGGCAAGGCACTGGCACAGCTGTCCAGAGAAGTTGTGAATGCTCCATCCCTGGAGGGGTTCAAGGTTAGGCTGGATGGAGCAAAAGCTGATCAGGATGGGATCCTGATTAGCTTTTGAATATCTCAACATCTGGCTTGTTTCACCACTGCCAGAGGCCTGGGGATCGTGGCGATGAGCAGAGGATAAATGCATTCAGGAAAAAAACCTCCACTTACTAATAATTTCTTGGTCCTGGGCTAAAACTTCCTTCCAAAGCTCAGAGCTGTTTGAAGCAGGGTTTTTCCCCTGGACTCATTTCCAATCAGCATGGTGGCTATACTGGTTTTGTCCCACTGTGCTGCTCTTAGCCCTGGAGCCATTGCAGACTCCAGCAGTTCTCCTCATGGGAAAGAGCCAGTGGGACACTGGGCAAAGGAAAGCATCCCTCATCACAGCCAGAAAAGTCCTCATCCCAGGGTCTCCAGCCCATGGGATGGAGGGGGAATATTTAATTAACAGTATGGGTGATTCCACTTCCCTGTTTGTTTTGCACTGCCAAATGCCTGCGGTGGAGGCAAGGCAGCTGTGAAAGGGCTGTTAAAAGGACTTGGAGAGGTAAGAACAGCAGTATGGAGAAGTGCACTGCAGATAGGCAGCTTCAAAGGCAAGGAGATAACAATGGCTGGACACATCCCAGGTGGAGAGAGTTACTCTTCACAGAGCTGAGCTTGGGAATCAAAGCAGATCTCAAACCTGCAAGACCCTGGAAGGCAGAGCAGGTTTGGGTGGTGGGTGGTGGCAAAAAGAGCAGGAGAGTGAAGGAGGATTCCCTTTGACTTTGTCAGGGCAGGCTGTGAACAGATGAGTTTATTATTAACCACAAGCAATTAGCTGCCTGATACACACCAAGAGAAGGTGAAGTTTGTGCAGAAGGAGTAGGAGCCATTTTTACCTCAGGAAACAAGGTTTATATGAGGATAAAGCCTGTTGGTTCCTCTCCACCCTCAAACTTTTGAACTGGCTTGCCAATTTTAACCACATTGGAAAGAGGCGTAGATGCCTCCCAGATAATTCTCCCACTGATTTGTTTCTCAGTTAACAGACAAAGAGAAACTCATCACCTGCACAAAAAGGAGGGAAACCCAACCATGCACCCCTGAAAGAGAAGGAATATCTCTATCAGTTCCCATTAGCACCTGGATGGCTGGCAGATCACCTCACCCTGATCTCCCACCCAGACAGGACACAGAGGGGAAAAGAATTATGACCTGAAGTGGTTTCTGAGTAATTTTTCATCAGTTGATGCCCTAGGCTTTAATGCAAAATTTTTTCACAGGCTCAAAACAGACTAAATTCACATCAGGGGTAAGGCAGGGGGGTTAGTACTCTAGTGCCTGGGAGGGGCAAGTTCTGAATCAAGCACTTGGAGAGACCTCTAGGATGATTCACCTCATACTGAAATAGCAAACCATGTGAAACAAATAAATAAACCAATAAGGAATGGATGAAGCTGAAGTGTTTGGCTCCTGCAGCAGCTCTAGCACAGAAGGACTGGAGACCTCTTGTAGAGCAAAAGGATGTTCTGGCAATTAGGATGTTCACTTGGAGTTTAAGAGATCCAAGAGCAGTCTCTGACACAGATTTCTTAAGTGGCCTTGTGCATGTTGCCTGCCCTCTGCCAACCTCCCACCTGTTGAACCTCCCCATGCCAAAATCATCAATAAATCACTACAACCTTTTCTGATCTCATTGTATTTGAGGCCTTTGGGTTTGTTTCAGTTAAGACAGCAACTCTGTCAGTGCAGGTAAGTGCATTGATACAGTTGTACTTTTATTGAAAACAGTTGTAAGCCCAAGACTGACTCACTTTGCCCAGAAATATTATCCTCTTCCAGCTATCTTAAAACCCACAGGACTCTTCCCTGGTTTTTTTTTCTCAGAGCTGTGGGGCCAACACACTTTCATCTGCATCCCTGGCTTCCTGATGGGTCTCTATATCTGTTTTCAGGGGTTTGTTTTAATTACTCTTTCCTTATCAACGTGGTCCCTAAAGGTCATATGTAACCATGCCGTCACCAGAAATCTGTTTAAACAAACAACACCTGGTGAAAGCCCTTCTTACAACACACATTACACATGGAGAGAGGTCAGGACCATTTCAAATACTCTGCTCCCTTGGGGAACAGTTAATCTTTCCAGGCCAGGTTTATGGGAAGCAAATGATACAATTTGAAAAAGCTCATTATTTCAAAACTTCATTCTTGAACTTTTTTTTTTTTCAGGAACAAGCACTTCCTCGGGCTTGAAATATTAGCTTTACAAACCACAACAGCTAAGCACTTCTTGATTTTTACACTGGCAGGGTGATGAGCCAGGAAAGAGAGAGCTCTTCTCTGGCTAAGAGCTTGTCTCCTTCCTCTCATCAGAGACAGATATCTTGGGGTTCAGCCCAGTTTCTAATTCCTGGGTGTGGTGCAGAGAGCTGCAGCCCCACTAGGGATATGTGAAAATGCAGTTGGGGCTTGTTTAACCCCATGTTCAGAGGACAGGTCTCCTTTTTAGACCCCACCTATCCCCTGTTAATGCCGTGGGGTTGTTTGCACAGACCAACAGGAAGCCCTCTTGGGCCAGTGAGAGGAAATATCACCACTAAGGACCATTGCAGTGTGGTTTCTGGTCTGTCTCTGCTCTGCTTTTTAGTTTCAAGTGCTCTATCCATTGGCATTTCCTTTCCATCCTCTCTCCAGGCACCACATCCAGCACTTGCAGATGTGCCAACAGCCTTGTCACCATCTCAGTGATGTCCCCCAGCCCTGTCCCATCCCTGGATTCAAAGGAAAGCAGCAGAACACCATGCATGTGTGATTTGAAATGACACCACTTAGAATAATGCAAACCATTGGCAGTGACACTTTTACCAACTCCAAGGCCAGGAAAATGAATGAATATGTCTGTTCACCACTTTGTGGAGGAGGCTGTGTGAGTTTGACACAGGTGAAGCCTGGCCAAGCCTTGCAGCTTTTTCCCAAAGCCCAAAGCTCTTTCCCATCACCTTTGGGGCTCCAAATGTCATATTCCAGCTCCTTTATAACCTTCACCCTGTGACCAAAACTGCACCCTCCAGACTGACTCTTTTTGGTAGGATTATCCCTGGAAGAGTTCCAAGCCAGTTTGGATGGGACCCTGAGCAAGCTGGGCTAGTGAAAGGTTTCCCTGTCCATGTCTGGGGCTTGGAAATAGATGGGCTTTAAGGTACCTTCAACCTAAACCATTCTGGGATTCTGTGATTATCAGATATGTGTTTCTGGATGCATGAAAATTCAAAAGTGGGGCAGTGGACTTCAAGCCCTCGAGTTTTAGAGGTCACAGTCTCCAGCCTGCCTGAGTTCAAGATGAATTTGAACTCTCAGGCACATGGTGTGATTCTTGGTGCTGTCATGTGGAGGATCAAGAGTTGGACTCAATGATCTTTGTGGGTCACTTGAACTCAGGATATTTTGTGATTCTGTGAAATCCAGGACCAGGTCCACCTGAGAATTTGCCTGAAGCAGTGTGGTGAAGGGGAGCAGGGAAACAGCAAATTTGGCCAGGGAGGGCTTGCTCAGCCAGCACATGTTCTCCCAAGTGCCTTCCTGCTGGAGCTGCTCTCAGGAGTTAAGGGCAGCAGGATCTTCACTTTATTTTAAATTCTGACAACACAACCAAACTTTCTGTCAGATCTCCAATGAGTTGTCTTCACTAGTGAAAAACAGTTCTATTTCTTTTTACTGGAAGGTAACTAATGGCCAGCAGCTCTCTTGAGGTAAACAACACAGCCAAGACAGAGGACTTGGATTTTACTGTGGGTAAACTCACCAAGGTCAATGCTGTGATCTCGCTTGAAGTTGACCTCTGCAAATTTATCTCACAGAGTGCTTCAGCTTTTACTGCCTTGTTTGTGTTTTTACCTCAGAATATTGGACGAGCACTTGTTCCCCTGGGGTTGGAGGTAAAAAAAAGAAAAAAAAAAAGATTAAAAAAATTTAACAGTAAAGACAAGACCAAACAATCCCCTTCAAGGGGAAAATATCTCTACAGGGGCTAAACCAGCTGTTCTTTGTATAAGTCGACTGACACAGATGTATATGCTTTACCCACTGGCAGAAAACAGTATAAACCAGAGAGACAAGCCTGCACCCTCTAGGAAACATGATCACCAAAAAAAAATGTGTCACTAGGAAAGTGTGTTCAGCTTATATAAATCTACCAGCTCCTTCACAGCAAAACTATGGAGGAGGAAACACAGTGCCAGCAAGTTAACAGCACTTTTACAGGAAATACTCTGCTCCTGGTGAAAGCCCAAATACGAAAACACAGCCTCGGATTTGGGGCCAATAAAATTAATGTGAAATTGGAAAAAAACAAAGCTCTTGTTGTTTGCAAAATTACATTATGCTTTGTTATGAGTAATTACACAATGAGAGAGTTGGGGTTTTTTTTTATTAAGAAGGCTGTCTCCAAAACAATACTGCTTAAAATCATTAATGCATTGTGTCTCAAAAGCATAGATAGGGTTGAAAAGTGAATTAAATCACATTTTGCCCTCTGCCACGCACATGGAAATACCCGATGATACAGATGAAATCAGGAAGCCATTGGCTGCTTTCCAAAGCAGTTGTGGAGACTTTGACCCACCAATATTTTAAGACTGATTCAGAAAGGGAATGTGGATGTCCAGTCTGTGGCCTGGGATTTTGAAACACAAGTGGAGAGTTCTGGAAGAGGTTTTAAAGAGTTTCTCTACCATCATCAATTATACTGCTTCTTCCAAAAAAAGATCAAACAAACAAAAATTTAGATAATAGTGTCTTTAACCTAATGACTCTTGAATTTTCATCAAGAGATTTCCAAGTTTAAATAATATATTCATTTGACCTGAGCAAAAGAAGTAAAAGTTAAGGAGAGTGCAGAACTCCCAGCATAGTTTTCCCTTTCTTTGCCCTTTCTTGTGCAATAAAACCACTCTTAATCACAGGGGTTTTCAAGTAACAGAGAAGTACAAACACAGCCTGTATCTCTGATGTAGGTGGGGCAGGAAGTTATATTATCTTCAGCTAATATAAATGAGCATAAAACATAAATGAACATAAAATAACAGCAATCTTTGTGTATTTACATAGCTGCATATCTACCCTCTGACCATCCATGCCCTCCTCTCTTCTGGAAAATCCCCTTGGGCTCAGAATGTTCATCACCAAGACACAGGGACAGCACAAGCCCATTCTTTTAGCTTGCGTGTCATGTGAGGAATGAGGCTACTTTCTTTAATAGGGCGTTTGCTGGCTGTTTACTGAAGAAATTGTCTTTTGCTGGAGGTCATTTTTAACTGTGCTGTGAGAATGGCTTTAAGGAGACTCTTTAGAGCAGAGCAGCGTCAGGAAGGTCTGAAGAAATAGCTTTCCAAAGGTTTTTTTGGTGGTTTTTTTTACAGAGGAAGTTGCTTTAACCTATATATCTACTCAGAAAATATATTTTCTGTTCCTAGGTTATTTGACTTTAGGAGAACAATAAATTCACAAGAGTTCTTAAAAAGATCAGTCATGCCTCTTTGTTTTAATGGCATATTTTGAAGTTTCGCCTCCAGAATATTGATAAGAATCAAAGTAACTTTTGATATATGGCGTTAGATATGCTCCAGGAATAAGATCCCTCTCAAGTTAGACTGTCTGCAGACAACTCAGACCACCCACTTTCAGCTTAAACACAGCCTGTTCAAAGTCTGCAGCGATTCAGATCAGAGCAGTAGCTGTCTGCTCGAACTGTGAGATTTTGGCATTCATCAGACATGTCCAGCACACATCTGATAACACAGCTTAAACTGCCCAGGGCCATTGGAAAGCAGGTGAGGGAAAGCTAGGAAATATCAAAGTTGGAAACAGCCTAATCTTCAACTCAGCACAGTACACATTTTGAATTTCACACGCATTCCACAAAATTCCCCAAGTCCCAGAAGCTTTAATCCAGTCACTTTGCAACATATGTGTGTTTTATTTAAAAATAAATTATTCAGTATTACTTTTCCTTTCTTGTATCCAGCTGGCAACATTTTCAGTTAGTTCTACAGGAGCCAACATAACCTCCTATTAGCTACAGTATTGTCCATTTGTCTGCATCTTCAACCAGTTTTCTGCAAAGCCTTTGGACAATGCACTCAGTTGACATTTCAGGCAGTTTACCCAGTCCTCCAGGGAATTCAGGGACCCTTTTCCCACAGAAGCTGTGGCTGCCCCATGCCTGGCAGTGTCCAATGCCAGGCTGGATGGAGCTCTGAGCAACCTGGTCTGGTGGAAGGTGTCCCTGCCCATGGCAGAGGGTGGAATGAGATGGACTTAAATGTCCCTTCCAACCCAAACCTTTCTCTGATTCTCTGATTCTATGAAATGTCAGCATTGGGTTGGTAACCTCTGGCAAGGACAACTGAGAAATGTTTGATCAGGAATGGAGAATTAGCCAGAAATCCTTGCTGAAGAGATATATAAGCCTATGATTGGCCTCCACCTTGAATATTGTGTTTTTTAACCTTTCACCATCTCAGCAAGATGAACCAGATATGGCACAGAGCAGGGAGAGCAATTCCAGGGGTACAGAGCTGCTCAGCACCAGCCTGTTAACCCCAGAAGAGGAGAAAAAGGAGAAACCGAAGAATTGCTCTATCACATTTTGTGGGTTTAAATGTGGTGCTCCTCACCCTGGGGCACAGCAATGGCTGGAAGTTTCCTTTGCTTAAGCAATGTTTGAGCCATATTTATACAGAAAAAAGCCCCTCAGGGTCTTTTACAAAGATACCAACTTTGACCTGTGAACTCTCTGCATTGCAGCACAGCGGAGGAGCCTATCAGAGAGTTATCACTACATGCAAGTTTTGTCCTGCTGCTTTTCCCCAGGCATCTGCTGCTGGCTGTGGTTGAAGGTAAATCAAAATGTGCTTTTTTACAGCTCTGTGTGCTTTTCACCCAGCACAGTACAGCTGCTACACCTGCAACTGGGACCTGCACCTCCCCATGTGAGAGATCCTTTCTGTACCCATTGTGCTCCATAAGTTTTACTTCTTCAGCTGATGATGGAGTTCTTCTTGTCCTGCAGAAGATCACCACTGAGCTGGAAATACTTTTGCCTCACAGGTTTGCTTTGTTGCCTGTGCAGGGATTTTCTGTGAGGAAGCTGGAGGGGGTTTTGCCACTTGCACATTTGTGATGTTCGAGAAAGGCAGGGAGAGATCTCAGAGGATTCAGGCTTGACTGACACAATATGAGAGTTTGAATTGCTGCAGATGTGTGCAGACAAGGCTGGTGGTGTCACTGGGAGGAGAGAAGCTCCTGGGGTGTGCTGGGGGAATGACAGAGACTGTGATGTACATGACAGCACAGCAGCAGGGACAGGTGATGGGCTTTGTGTCGCCATTTCAGGAGATGCCAGAAATCCTCCTGAAGTCATGAGCAGCTATGTGTGGCCTTGGGTGAGAGTGTTCCTCCTCCAAGGAAAGACCATTGAGGTTCCTTCAGAGCTGGACTTTGTGTCCTGAACCAGACAGAGCCAGCAAGGCCAATTTTCCCACCTCATTCTACTGGTGCCTTCCCACAGCCAGAATCATGATCTATCACAATGTTTGCCTTGCAACACTTGACATCAAGTGCAGGCTGGCCAGAAACCTGGTCCCTGTTCAGCCTCTGCCCCCTCCAGAGCCCCTGAGCAGGGAGAACACAGGCTGGGGGATTGTTTCTTCCCAGCATCACTGCTTGTGGGCCAAGCTGAGTTGAGACCCTGGAGATGAATGTATGGAAGGGCTGCAGAGTGCAAAAGGGAGGGGAGGAGGGAAGCAGGAAGGAAAAACCTGAACTTTCTAATTCCTAGAGGGGAAAGCAAAAGGTTTAAAGATGTGCCATTCTGAAGCCAGGAAGAGAAAAGTTGCCAGGACCAAATGGATCCCCACACAGGATGGGACAGAGCTGTGGGCACAGGACTGTCTCTCCCAGCTGCCATAACCTGCTTGAACACCCTGCCTGTGCCTGCAAGATGAAGTTTGTTGGAGAAACAATTTCTCACACCCTTGACTTTCACCCCAAGCCATCTGCATCTCCTCTCCTGCCTGCCCAGGACTCCTTTTCCACCCCAGCCTCTCCCCACGTGCCATGAGGAGCACGTTGTGTCTGCAAATGTGAAGAGACACACAGCAGCAGGCGGTGATGAAATGGCTGTTTCAAGAGGCCAGAGGCAGCACTGAGAGTTATTGCAGGTCCAGCCCATTTATTTTCTGCAGCTTTACATATTTTCAATAGCTGCTCAGCCACATCCTTACCTATATAACACAGGGCTGCTTTGAGCAGCGCTCACGGGAGGGAGGGGTTGCAAATCAAATGTTGTTTCTGAGGGAGCTCTCTTTGCTCCAGGGTAGCCTGGCTTTCACTTAATTTAACAAGTTTTCTAAGAGGGTTTCCAGCTGTGCATGGAAGGAGCTGCAGGACTGATCAGGGCTGGAGGGCTCCAGCTTGTCAGCAGTAGCTGAGGACATCACCAGGCCAAGTAGGGACGGTGGAACTATGAATGCTCCAGGAGATGAAAGGCCTCTGCTGGGTCCTGCCCCAAAATTTCCTTGGTCTGACTCATAAGACCATCCAGGATGCTCCATACCTGTTTTATGTCAGTTCTTACAGTTGCTCATGAGCATGAGCAGGAGCCTCAGCCACTTGAAGCATAGTGAATGTCTCATTTTTCCAGGGCAGAAATCTTTCTGGCCCTCTACACTCTGGAGAAAAAACACCAAAACTATAAACTCACTAGGATAGAAACAGGACTCGGCTGCACTCAGTAGTGTAGAGAAGGTGGCCAGAAATAAAATGGAAAAAAAAATTGTAGTATTTTACACTAAGTTTTTGATCTTTTTGCCCCAGCAAATCAGGTTTTGGGAGTTTTTCTATATCTGCAGCAATATTCCAAGCCTGAATATTGGTTAGATTTAAATGGTGACTAGAAACAAGGTGGAGGGACCTCAGGGTAAGAGCAGGAGTCTCTCAAGCTGTGTCAGCTCCAATGGTGACTCCTGGGCTGTAGACATTGCACAGAGGGATCTGCTGATGTCCCATGGGGAGTAATCCCCTCCCTGGACCAGTCATTTGGCAGAAGCTCAAAGTCCATATGAGACTCAGACCCCACCCATACCTCACATCCATCATGCCAACATCTCCTCTGCTGTTCAACTTTTTGTTCTCCCCAGTACAGAAAGAATGATCATTGCTGGAAGACATAACAGCTGGTTTTGCATAGGAAGCCACTGCAGAAAACACCCCTGCATCAGATTTTGAGGTCCGTGATGGAATGGCAGAAAGATACAGCATCAACCTGAAGCGAATGATTATATATGAAAATGGGATTTAAAAATGGTATTATTGATTTTACATAATGGAAAGCAGTTTCCATGTTCTGGTTAGAAAGAAAGAAATCCAAATTAGACAGCCCCTTATTAAAATCCCTCCACTCTATTTCTTGGTCTAGTGAAAATCCCAAGTGCGATTTTTTATTCTGCTGTCTTAAATGATTGTCTCCTTTTAATCATCAGTGAGAAAATTAACCTGCTGAACAAAGACACTTTCAGCATTTTCATATTCAGTCGCATAATAAAAGACAAACTTATGCTAAAACATCAAAATTGCAGCAAAACCAAAGGAGAGACAAAGACATTCCAGAGGGAAAGGAAAAAAAGCTGCGTCCCTGAGGTGCAGCAATGCACTAAACTTCTCCAAATCCCCACCTGCACAGCCCTTCACTTGTCATGTCCCAGCCCCACCTCAAGCAGGAGAGTTAATTTATCACTGCATCACTTCATTACTTCGCTAGGCATAAACACAGCAAAGCCCACGCCTATAAAAAACACGTTTAAGGGGGTAATTAAAGCAGGATAATTGACCAGCTTGAGGCTGCAGGAGGGAACAGAGTGCCAATCTGGTATTTTTATTAATAGGAGACATCACCCAGCGCCCTGTAACAATGACAGCAGGGCTGGAAGGGGCTGAGGGCACAGGGAGGTTCAGCACAGAGAGGCTGCGGAGCGTGAGCTGAATTCAGGTGCTCTCTGCGAGTGTCACTCTTTAATCTGAAGGTCCCCAGAGAGGTGAGGTGGCTGTAGTTTAATCAGAGCCATCGATTTGTCCCCGAGAGCTCAGTTCCTCAGCTGAGCAAGGTCATTGTGCGTTGCCCGAGTGCCGCAGCTCCTTATTAGTATTCCCTGCATTACACCAGCTAAATTTGCCATTTCATTTGGAAAGCTCCCGTTTGCATTTTTCTGCCGTATCTCAGGCCTAATCAGAAGAAACAGGTGCTACTGGGTAAGATCCAATAAGCATTTATACATATTTACAGCAAATACTGGACACGGCTTTCTTTTGGCTTAATATTCTGAATATTCAATGAGCGGCTCGTTCTTATGCATTACAAAAGGCAGAAAGGCTAATTTGGAATCAGTGCTGTAAATATTTGCAGGGGATGAAAGATAAAAATCACAGCAGAAAGAAATCGTGCTGTATGCCAGGGTGGGAAAGAATGGCCCAGAGACATATTGATTCTTAGAGTTATGGAATATCCTGGCTTGGAAAGGACCCTCGAGGATCTTCCAGTCCAAGTCCTGACCAGAGCCAGCCTGGATCTGGAGCAGAACCCATTTCAGGAGGATGCTGGGCACCACATCCTTCGGTGACAGGGCTGCATTAGACCCCTGGAAAACCCAATGCCCAATTCTTTACTAGCATTAATTCCAAATGCCTGATGAAACAAGGCACTAAGGAGTTAATGCACTTTGTGCAATAAGTGCAGTGCTGTCCAGAGCACACTCTAAGTGGGTGTTTTCTTTCTGTTGCAGCTTCCATGGGAACACCCATGATTCCTCGAGGTCCCACTTCTCTAAAACACTGTTTGCAGGTAATTTGGTGTCAGTGCAAAAACAGCTTTAAGGAGTTGCTGAGTCCAGGCAGACCAGCGCTGGATCTACTCCAGATTACCCCCAAAACTGACAATTTGGCCCATTTTCCACCTTTTTTATGCAACAACTGCCAGGACAACTGACCATCAGGCAGGAGGACTCCTGCCCAGGCTGGCATGAGCAGGGGACACTCATTGAAACCTATCTGCTCCACAAACTCAGGGCAGAGGCAGTATGATTGAGATTTTTGCAGTGCATGATCGAGCTGCAAGCTCTTCCTTTCTTTTCTTTTTTTTTAATAAATAATTCTGGAGGTGCTTTTTGCCAATATCTATTTCTAGGTCTAATTCATTACAAACCCCACCCTGTGCCATTGAGGGTGTCAGCCATTTTTGCATTTAATTGCCTAGTCCAATCATTAATGTGTGCCCATATTCTTGTGGAGGCTGTTAAAAGGTAAACTCTTAAATTTCCCAGGCTCTCATAATAACACAGAAAATACCGTTCTTCACACCGGCTAGACTGGTGCCACAATTACACATTGACTGGCTTGGCTCTAACATTATATCCCTTCCTGGTATTTGAAATATTCAGTTTTAAAAAATGTAAATAAATAAAAAATCTGGTGCCACCAGGAAACAGAGAGAAAGTCCCAGAGCCTCTGGGACTCCTTACAAAGAACTCCCTTAAAATCCTTCCATGAAAAAAAAAAAAAGAAAGAAAATAAAGGAAACTCGGCTAATAATACTTTTCCACATAAATAATGTAGATTATAACTGGCCTTTGGAGAAGCCTGAGCATAACAGAGGTCTCTTTGTAAGGCTGAGCACTGATTACATGCTGCTGAGCCCTTTCATGATGATAGCTTTGCAAACTACAGCATCTCAAGCACACTTAAAATTAATAAACCAGGCTGCCTCCTCCTGGGCTGCACCATCCCAGAAGATGAGTCTTGAGGTGGATGTAAGCCTGGCAGATGTCATGTACAAGGACTGTGGGTCTTTCCCAGCACCATTTCCAGGCTGCACAGCTCAGGTCCCTGCTGATGTTCGCCTCTGCCCTTGTACAATAATAAAGGGATTAACAGCATGCCTACCTGCAGTGGCAGGAGAAGGGATTTGGTGACCCCCGAGGTTGCCCCTGGTCCTATTCCTTAATGAAGCAGAGAGATAAGCCCTAATGCATACATATCTTTGGGAGAGGAGATTGCTATTGGAGCCTCTTGCGAGGGCTTTAATCCCAGACATGAGCAGACCAGACAGCAAAGATCCCCCTTCCAAAAAAAATCAGTGTGCTACCCCCCTTCTGTATATGTAATATTCTTCATTACATATGCAAAAATAACCTGGTTTTTTCCCATTTTTTCTTCAGTAGGAAGATATGGATGCAAAGTGGCCCCAAGATCTCAGCCCTGGTGGGAGCTGGAGTCGAGAGCAAAGCTGGCCTGTGCAAACCTTCCAGTTTCATCACCCAGTTTTTGAGGTGCTGGGGGTTCCATAGGCTCTTGTGTGGAATAAACAGAACCAGAACAGCTTAGGAGGCCTGCATCTGGATCCTCTCCTAACAGGAACTGTTGTCCTGGTCTTTAAACCTAGGATGCTCAGCTTTAGGTACCACTTTGAGACATCTTGGTCCTCTTGGCTGACTTTACAACAAGGTGGCAAAGAGCATGCTTCTTCTAAACACGTTAAAAATTCCAAGAAAACCAAGTTTCCTATCATAAATGGGAAGCAGAATGCCTAAATCAGAAGTTGGGGGCTGAGAGGCACCCAAGGGCCCAGGCTTGAGGGCTTGGCATGCAGCTGCATTTGGAAGGGGAAAAATGAAAATTCTCATGTCCTTTCTTAGCAAGAAATCCTTGGCAGAAATCATCAAAGTTTTCAGGCAGAGGCAGATCAGACACTTAGATTTGTGTTGAATTGATAGGCTATTGCTGTGAGGAAACTCCAAACCTAAAGGCTGAAAATAGCTCCCTTCTAAATGCAAGCACGAACCTTGAAATTAAGCACAATATTGCCTTGCTGCCACAAAAGAGCTCTATTTTCTGACAGCCAACATCCCAAATTAAACAGCTTCCACGTGTGTCAATAAAAGGCATTGGCTTCATTATTTGCAGTCCCCCAGTGATAATTTCTAGTCCCCTTTAGTAAAAGTCATTACAGTTCCAGACAGACATCTGCACCATGGGCAAATTGATGGATAAATTCTTCTTGCTGGAAAAACAATTTGGGAGGGATGAGAGATTCCTGACAGCATGGGCAGCTTTGTGAGGGCAGGAAGTGTGGGCAGCCTCTCCCAGAGCTTCATCATCTGTGCCAGTGGGGAGAGACCCTTGGGTGAAACTGAGCTGGGGTGTAAAACAACCAAAGCCACCAGCAGGGAGAGGAGCAGGGTTTTTCCATCCCAGTTCTCCTTCTGTTTGCTCTGGGTTTTCTACCACTCTTCTCTAAGTGGTTTTCAGGTCCTTTTCTCACTGTCCACAGCTTGCTTAGCTCTGGACAGAACTCTTCCTTTTTTTGTTCCTCACCAAAGTGAAGGTTATCAGTGGATAACTGGAAATTGCAAGTTACTTGTTCCCAGTGTGATGCAGCTGTGAACTCTCTCTTGATCCCAAATGGATCCTCTTGAGGAAACCAAAGGTCTCACCTACAGCTTGTGGCTCTTCTGGTGGCTCCCAGGACAGGACCTGCAGCTCTGGTGAACACCAGAAACAAGACCCAGACCATGCACAGAGGGACATGCTGGATTCACCCATCTCAGAAATGACATGTCCCTTTTCCTGCCTATCCTCTGGCTCATGACTCTATTCTTACACAGCGTTGTGCAGTATCTCCAGAATGAAAGGTGCTGAACAGGAGAGAAGGAGCTTATAATTTTGGTCCAGGACAGCTGGCAAGTCTTTCACTTATATTAAAAACTTACATTGTATAAAACAAACCCTCACTTGGGCCTCCTCTCCCTTCGAACCATCCCACACTCAGTAAATCTACCTGAACAGTGAGCAAGAGAGACGATTCAGTTCATTCCCCAAAAGCAAAAATCTTGGTTAAAACCCCCTAATTGCCAAGCAGTTGATTGGGGCTGCTGATTGATCACCAGACCATTGCTAGCCCAGGTACCTGGCAGTGGCAGCAGAGCATTCCTGACTTGCACTGTCGCTGCCACATGGGAAAAGACATAAGGAAAGCAGTGGGAATTACTCTGTCCCTGCTCTCTGCACTGGCCCAGGACTGATTCCAAATTCCACTTGCATAGCTAACAGCTAAAGCAGGCCCAACAGTTCCTGTAGCAAAACTATCTTTGCGTTGAAAAATTACCTGCTAAACTCTGCTTTCCAGTAAATGCCAGACTGCTTTTCACTCACCCCACTGCTACAGCTTTTCTTAGTTTATTATTTATGTCTGCTTCCACAGTTTCCCACCTGCACCATCTCTATCAATGTGCATGAAATAAAAATCAATGTCAGCTGGTTGAACAGCACAGCAGAGCACAGCAGCTCTGGTGTTAGATCCCAGCCAGGAGCCAGCGGATGATGCTGCTGAGAAAAGAGGAGCAGTTTGTACATGTGTGGTGATTAATTCCTCTGCAGCCCAGAATATTCTGGGGGTTTGATGTGAGGGAAGTGGGGAGCAATTGATCTTTAGGGATATGGGGAGCTGGTCACATACCTGGGAGACTGCAAGGAGCATCATTTCTCACTAGTCCTGACTGTCCCTTATCCCTGATGCACCTCTGGTCCATCCCTTCCCAGCAGAGACTTGTTTTTCCAAACTGCTATCAACAGGAATTTCTACAGGCAAAATACAGGTGATTCACTGTCCCACTTACAAGTTCCTCCTCAGCTCCAATACTTTGATTCAGCCAGCATTGGATCCTATGGATCAGTCCACTGTGGCATGGGGAGCCTGGGTCTTGAGGTAAACAGCTAAGCCTGCATGAAATTCCAGTTCAACTTTGCAGAAGTATTTATGCTGTCATGTGGTCCAAATAAAATTTATATCCCACCTGGAATGAGTGATCCTAAGTCTCTGAAAGCAATGGCAGTTGAAGGTGTATGTCTTGCAAAAAGTGAGGAAGAGCAGAGAAACTGGAGGTTTTTGGTACCTCTGGTGTCTCCAATGGAGTGTCCAACTCAACACCATCCTGTTGCAACAGGACAAGGGGTAATGGTTTTAAACTAAAATAGGGTCAATTTAGATTAGATATGAGGAAGAAGATTTTTTTTTTTACTATGAGGGTGGTGAGGCACAGGTTGCCCAGAGAAGCTGTGGATGTGGATTCCTGGAAGTGTTCAAGGCCAGGTTGGAAAGGGCTCTGAATAACCTGGGATAGTGGAAGGTGTCCCTGCCCATGGCAGGAGTTGGGAACAAGATATTCTTTAGGGTTCCTCCCAGAGCAAAACATCATAGGATTCTATGATCAGTCCCAAGGGACCCTGAAATGACTCAGGAACCACAATCAACGCCAAGCATGAGGGTGCATTAATTACAGCAAAACACAAAGGAGGCCATGGGACCATTAAGGAAGCTCACACCACAACAACCCCCTCTTTTAAGCTACACTTTTCCCCTTCCCCACCAGTTTCATCTCCCTGTGTGGTGTTCTGCCTCATTCCCTGTGGCACCACCCTCACTTTCATCAGGAACAAGCACAGCCCAGCTCAGGCAGGGAGCAGCTTGCTGAACCCTGGCACATCCTCTATCAGTGCCATTTATTGCTAAGCACCTCAGGTTGCTCTGGGAACACCGTGGAAATAATGTGACTTCTGATGGCTGCCAGGCTTCCCCCAGGTTCTCACCTTGAGAGTTTGCCCTCAGGGGATGGCAGCCCTCTCTGTTTGATGGTGCAAATGGACTGGAGGGCACCAAACCTGGGCAGGCACCAGTGAAAGAGACACAGAGGTGGAAGGAGGAGGAGTGGGAGTGACTGGAGTTCCCCATCCCCACCTGCACTGCTCCCCACCAGCCTTTACAGCAGCCCAGAGGCACTGGGAGCTCCCTGACCTGCCACAAGCCTGCCATGGAGAAATGAAGGGCAAAATGGAGAATGGGAGGAATGGAAGACCTGAGATTAAATGAAATCATACCTGAGTCCAAATAATTCCTCTATAACAGAGAGGATTATCAACAGTTGAGGTAGCCCATGGCTCCTAAATTGCATCCTTGCCTCTGAAGGAGATTGCACACATGCTGTGTTAATGGTTTGAATCGATGATCTTAGAAGTCTTTTGCAACCTGAATGATTCTATGCAGTCTGCCTCCTGTGTATGGAGTTCTTTACAAATCTCACTCCGAGTTTTAGGGCTGGAAAAAGTGGGGCAGCTTCAGGATTGTCTACCAGGTCCAACCTCCAGGCCAGGATCCAAAGCTGAAGGTGTTGCACCTGGCAGCATTTCTGTGCAAATTCAAGATCTCTGCAAACAAAGGGGAAAACTTCCCTCATTACCAATGAAAAGCACTGGGATACAGCTGAACTCAAGAGAGAGAGATGTAACCCACAAACACCTGGTGCTGAGGGCACATCCTTCCCTAGCAGGGATTTAGAGCACTGGTAATTGGTATATCAGACCTTTTCCTCCTTGTCCTCCTCTTCCTCACACTTCCTGACTGTGGAACACAGGAGAATGTGGACAAAACATCAAATTCAAATAGGATGTATTGGCATAAAAGCATTCAGCAGGATTTAAAGGCAATGACTTGACAGGCTGTATCCCTGCTGGGGCAGAACCGCCCTAGGGGGAGGAAAAGAAATCAGGACCCCTGAAAAGAGCAAGGAAAGTATCCAGAAAGAGCCATGGCTGAGGTTTTCAGGAGATATAGCCATCTGTGGGGGATTTCACCCCCTGTGCTCCTGGTACTGAAGCAGGGGTGCACAGGACTCCTGGGATGACTGCAAAAGCTGCATTCCCTCTCTGTCTCTAACTCAGACCTAATCTAGCAACAGCAGGCTCCAGATTTTATAACTTGTGAGGCATAAGCATACCCACAAGAATTTTTAAAAATAGTATAAAAAGCCTCATGTCTTATAAGGCAAATGAATAGTACAGTTGGGATCTGTTTCTCGTTTTTTGTACAACTCACTCTTGCACTTTGCTGTTCCAACCTTTAAAATAAACCTGTGCTATATTTGCAAGAATCTCTCTGCAATCACAAGGGAGAGAAGAAAGGGAAGTCTTACAACAAAAATTCACAACTTCCACAGAAATCACACCTTTCTAAACACCAGAGCTTGGTGTGAGAGGCAGCAGCTCTGCTGTTTGCAGGAGTGGAGATGGAAAACCCTGAAAACATGATGTGGCTTCTGCTGTGCTGTCTCCCAACAAAGCACAGCCCAAATCCAGCTGCACTCAGAGCTGCCAGGCCAGCAAAGTTCAGGAATTACCCCATGGGAAAAGCCATCCTTTCCAGTGGCAGCTCCTGGCTGAAGCCTTGGTGTTCCCAAGCTCCCCAAATCACACATCTGAAGTGGGGTCCCAGCTCCTCAGCAGTCCCCAGAAGCAAGTTACATCAATTTGGGCACCATCTCTTGTCCCTGTCCTGGGAGGATGGGGCAGAGCTCTAAAACTCCCTGAAAGGAGGTGGCAGCCAAGCAGTGGTCAGTCTCTTTTCCCAAGTAACAAGGGACACAACAAGAGGAAACAGCTTCAAGTTGTGTCAGGGGAGGTTTAGATTGGATATTGGGGAAAATTTCTCAATGGAAATGGTGGTCAGGCATTGGAACAGGTTACCCAGGAAAGTGGTAGAATTTCCATCCCTGGAGGTGCTCAGAAGACATGTAGAGGTGGCACTTGGGGACACGGGTTAGTGGTGGACCTGGCAGAGCTGGGTTAATGGTTGGGCTCTACAATTTCAAAGGTGTTTTCCAACCTTCAATGATTCTATAAATCTATGAAATATGAAAAAGGAGATTTGGCTTCAGAGCCCACAGGACCAGGATTTCATCTCTCCAAGGACATCATTCTGTTTAACTTCTGAACTCTGAGCTGAAGCAGCCCCAGCAGAGATTTGTGGCCTGAGCTGGGATGGGGGAGGTTTGTGTGCAAACTCCAGCCAGTCTGCAGAACAGCTCTTTGGAAAAAACAGCTCATTGCAAGCAGGTACTTTGTCTCAAACTTCCAGTTTGCTGTGATCTGTTGGCCTCCTCGCTGCTGCTGTAAGGCCAGGAGTTTTGACATCTTTGCTCAGCAGAAACCCAGTGTTTTAACAAGCCAGAAAATGCATCTTCCTTTCTCCCTTTTATCCTACAAATGGAGGCTCTGCAAGCCAGTGGGACTAGCTACAAACACTGCTGGGGCTCTTGGTCTGTCTCTGTCCTGTGGCAATATTTCTGACTGGTGTACCCACTGGACACCCAAAATATGGGACCAAGCATGGAAAATCAGCCCTGGCTGGAGCTGAACATTAGCTCAGCCATTAAGTTGCTTATAGAAATACAGGAAAAACCCAGTTTAAGACTAGGAATCCTCAAGAATCTGCTTCTTCAGCTCAGTCTGCTCCTGGAATTATGTCAAGCTACCTCAGCAAGTGGAGAGCAGACTGTAGCACCCCTTAACCCAGGGACATATTTATATGAGTGGACATATTTATATGAGTGCTTCCTTGTCCCTCTGCCCACCTGTTGGCTCTTGAGGGTTTGGTAAAAAATGACTTAAGCTGCAAATAACTGTCCTCAACAGCTTTAACCTTTCCAGCTGCCCTGAGCACAAATTGCAGCCTGCATCCAGCAGAAGAAAGTGAAGGAGATATTAAACGAGAATGTGATGGACACTGCTGCTGTCAATAAGCTCTCAGCCCCACTGATGATGAGAGGGAGGAAGGAAACATACACTAAGGACAAAATCTGCCTTGTTAGGACAATTTTGTCAAGGATTGAGGTGGGGATTTACTCACTGGGTTGTACAACCTGGATTGAAGCTTGAAACAGCTTTCCCTTGATGGCTTTGGTTTTTCTGGCTTCAGCCCCAGTTCCTGAGCTCCCAGTCTGTTTCCTACTCCTCCAGACCTGGGGTAAGGTATACAGGGGAAGTTCTTACTCCACTACATCACCCCAAATGTTTATGCCTGGAGCAAGCTCAAGAGCACCTCCCTGACTCTCAGGCAGTGGAAGCCAAAGTCAAGAGCAGGTCATGCTCAGCCATGGATCAGAAGAGCCCTGGGAAGGCAGCAGGGTGGACAACAGTTAGGTGGGGACATAGCAGGGACCTTGCACAGCTGGTAAAGAAATTATAAATCAGGAAAAAAAATATAAATCACGCATGAATGGAGACCCTGCTGCCAATAATTCCCACTCTTGGCTCAATTACCACTGCTCTTCTTGCAGCTGCACACATGCAGTCATTACTGAGCATTTTGGCTAAACTTATTTTGTCTTCTTTTAATGTCTGCCAGCTGAATCAAAGGTCTCCATGCAAGTAGTGTGCACCATGACACAATCCATGACACTTTCCTGGGGAGCTCTGAATCCCATAAAGCAATAAATTGATTACAGCATGGAAAACATACAAAATCCTCATCTTTCCTCTCTGGAAAAGAGACACAAGTGTGGTCCTCATGAAAAGCTACATCTCATCCTTTCAGAGGAAAAGCACCACCCCTGAGCAGGAATAAACTGAGTTATTGCTAATGTGATGAACTGAGGTCATAAATAAAAACTGCTTTCCCTCTAGGATAATTTCCTGGCAGTGCTCTCTGAGCACACACCTTGCTCCTGCCCTCCTGATGTGAGATGTGCCATGCACAAGGCCACAGGGTAGCATGGTTTTGACCCCACACATCAGATGCAGCATTTTGGGGCAAAGAGGGAGGAGGGGAGGGCGAAACGAGGAGCTATTTTATGCTCCCAGAGTCCAGATTTGGAAGGTTGTAGCACAACAAATCAACATAGCCATCAGAACACAGATCAGCCTTACTCAAGAGGAGAAGGCTATGGGAGAGTCTAAGTTCAGGGAAGCAGTTACTGATATTTCTCCATCTTCTGTCCCTTTTCAGCACAAGGTTTTCTCAACACAGGTGTGGATTCTGTGCCTCTCTCTTTCATTTTGTGTTTACTGGAGCCCTCATCAATGTTTTAGCACTTGTATCCACAGTTGTTCAAAGCACTGTGGTTGTCCCACAAGCACCAGCCTTACATGGGAAGGTGCAAATCCTTTTGTGTGTGCTGAGTTTCTTCTCACTTCCTCCCTGTCTTTGTGGTGAGAAAAAAAGAGTGAAAATCCAGTTGCAGTCCTTCCTGGCAGTGCTGGGATATTTTCAACATTTAAGGGGCAGCCTGCATGGCACACAGCACTCGTGAGGTTTGTGGTCCAAGCTCTTCCTTTTCCCAGTAAGTTTCCCAAAGTAGGTGTCTCAAGATGCCCATCTAACAAAGCTAGATGACATAATTGTCCTGACACTGATAAACACATTTGTAACCCTAATCCTAATTGCTCTGTGACCTCTGTGATATTTATGTCATGGGAAGGCTTGCTGGTTTAGGGTTCCCTGGGGTAAAACCATGCCAAACTTCTGGTGAATTACTGTCAGCTCATGTTGAGGCTTTCCCAAAGGAACTTGTCCATTGCCAGCAATAAATCTCAAATAATGGAAGAATTCAGTCAAAGTCTTGGTGTGTCTACCCCTGAGAAACCATTTTAATTACAAACCTCCAGAATTGCCCAGGCAGGTTTGACACAAACTTTGGCCTTGATGCTCAAATATCAGGAATAGCTGGTGACTGGCTGGAGGACATGTGGGTTTAGACACATGAAACCCCTCCATGCTGCAAATCATTAAACCCAGAGCAAAATGAGTCCCTGCAGAGAGCTGCAGCACTCACTGCATGATAAGTGACCTTCCATCACTTTTTCCACACAGGCTGGCGTGAGCTGCAGGACACCCCAGAACAGACTCTGACCTCACATGTGCTTGGCTCTGTAGTGCTGAATCTGCAGGCATAGAAAACCAGGGGTGATGAAGGAAAAAGTCAGTCCAGGAAGATTTGTATACACATCAGGAATCATATATAAATAACTAGCTCTTTTTCTTTTTCCAAGACTCAGCTGCTGGAAACTGCAAGAGCATGCCAGAGAAATGTCCCATCCCTGGCAGTGTTCCAGGGCAGGATGGGGCTTGGAGCAACCTGGGATAGTGGAAGGTTGGAATGAGATGGTCCAGAAAATCCCTTCCAACCCAAACCATTCCACGATTTTGTGTTTCTTTGAAAGGCTGTCTCTCCAATTTAGACCTGAAGTTGTAGACCCAATTTAGAAGTTTGGGGCTCTCTAAGTGGCCACAAGGTGCACTGTTCTCATGCTGCCATCACAAATCCTGTTTAGCAGAATTATCTTTATTCCCAGAGAGGAATGCACACTTGGTCTGTTCTTCTCTGACAAAATTCAGCTATAAAAGCCAGCCGTACAGATGTGGAAGTGTTCTTGGAACCTTGACTGTAAAGGTGCTCTGGAAAGTGAACTAACTAGGGGAACAAAAGGTGACCCTACAAAAGCACTGAGATTTAAATATTACAGGATGATTACAAAATGCTATAAATTCACAGTGAATAAAATGATGCTACTTCTTAGGAAAGATCTGAGTCCACAGTTTTACACTGGAATTGTCCCAGACACAACAGCAAAGACTTAAAATGTAAATTAATGCATCTATCAAGCTTATCCAGCATTATCCTGATTAATGATAAGCATGTTCAAGGAGACTTTTACACCTAAAAGTTTAAACCAACTCTTTGAAGAGAGCAGGAGGGAATCAAACATGAGGAGAGGACACCTGTAGGTGGGCACTGAGATGGTCCTGCAAGGATGTCCATGCCAATTGTTCACAGGTGTGTGAATCTCTTCAGTGTCTCTGTTGCATTGATTTTGTCTTGCACTGGTTTGCTGGGAGGGAATTTGTTTCTTCTTAGCTTTTTTGCCTCCTTCTAAAATGGCACATTTCATCTCTGTATCTTCCTCAGGAAATATCATGCTGCTCACAGGGACTTTCTCTGGCCAATATCCAAGTTACCTCCCTTTATTCCCTACCTTCTCATCCATTTCCCAAGACTACAGCCAGGCTGTTGCAAGGAAATCCTATTCTTCCTGATTGTTTGGAGAGCAGCTAGTCTCAAGGTCACTTTTGTATATAAATTACAGATATCATATTAGCACCACTATTCAGGCATTCAGAACCAAGTCTAAACAGGAGAGCTCATCAATTCAGCTGTCTCATGGCTAGACATTCACCATTATGCATGGCTTCCTTTCCTTACTGATTACAGTACAGCAGATTCATTATTATTATTTTTAATTTGGTTATATACAACTGCATGGTGTCTTTTAATTGCCTTTTCTTTTTCCAATTGAGCCGCTAAGGGATGTAAGTAAATTATATGGCTTAACAATTCTGCCTGCTGCAGACAGACTTGTGTGGCCAACACACCAAAGACACTGTGAAAACATTACCTTTTACTGGAAGTGTAAACTCAATAAACCCCCAGGAGAGCAATAAAAATGCAGTAGCCAGCAGATTTAACAAGGACATGCTCAGTGCACAGTGTAATCTTATTATGTGCTTAATGCCCAGTGGAATTACAGGAATTTGATTTAGCAACATCAGATTTCAGTTTCTCAAATTATACTGACTGCTTATAAATTAAGACTGAGATTTGGGATAATTGCTTTTCATTTGCATTGGCAAAGCCCATATATTATATTTATTCTCACTACACTGTTTATATGTTTGAAGTGTCACAGAGCATTGCCTTTGGGACTTAAACTGGGTGTGATGAAGAGCTTTCCTTTCCATCAACGACGCTCGTGTTACTTCCCCATTAAATCCGGGTAAATGTTCTACCCTGGTGATCTTTATATGCTTGAAAGGTCTATTTTATGGTTTCCCAAACCTGAGTGAGCAGAGTGAAAGATGAGTGAGCTCTGCTGAAGGACTCTGTCTTCCTCTCCATCAGTCTGAGCTGTGACATATTCATTGGAAAGCCACTGACCTGCAGATGTGCAGTGAAGGAATAAGCACAGCAGTGTCCTCCCAGCCATACCAACGTCATGCTCAGGGGTGTTTTCTCTTCACATGACCATTTTTTGGGCTCTGCTACTGCAGTTTATGAGTGAACTGGGGAGAATGAGGCAGTGAGGGATTAATTACCCCTGGGGAGGGGTGGTGATGTCAGCAGGGCCAGCAGGACTGGCAGGTAATGCTTGCAGGGCCATGAAATATATCAGTGAATGGCTATCAAACTGCATGAGCACATTTCAAGCACTTGAACTCTGCAACAAACCATTTCATCTCAAGAGAAATGAGTGAAATAATTAAATATAATGGAATGAGCAAAGGGCACAGGAACAATTCTGGAAGAAGACAGGAAATACCTTTGCTGCTGATTTTGGCTTCCATGCTTAAGACATCTGTAAAATCTTAAACAACCATCTCTGTGCAAACTGCAGTGTACAGTAGAATTACTTGATTTACTGAAGATCGTTCAAGCTGTCTCCCAAAGCCCCAGGTTATCGGCATATCCTGGGCTGGAAAACCTCTACTGCTCCAAAGTCATTAACAGACTATAATGAGTTGATTAAAAAATTAACAAGGCAGCAATTCAATTAAGTCTTGTACCACTGGGCAACAAATGTAGCTGCAATTGGTAAACATGTCAACAAATTGCTGAACACAATGCACATCTCTTTGCTTTCTGCACAACATGTGAATCCAATGGCTCTCACCCAAGGATGGGGGAATAAAGTGTCATTTAAACACTTTGGATATTTGGCGTGAAACACAAATATCATCCTTTTTTTGATGAAGTAGAGCTGATCCATCAAACCCTTTAGCCTGAAATCAGGGTTAGGTGGCAGATCAGTTGTAGATTACTCAGAGACAGCTACAGCATTTTCCTGACTTCAGATTTTTATGGAAATTTAACTTCCTCCTTAACAATATGAAAACAAAGTCCTTCAGCACTTTCCTAGGCTTCAATTCACATTTGCTAAAGGAACAAAATATTTGAACACTAACCCAGTAGCTGCTGGAGCAGCCCAGGGCTTTCCTGGATTTTAGGGAGCCTTTTCCTGGGGTGAATGAGAGCCTTGCACATCATTTCTGCAGCCCTGAGATCCTTCATGGGCACTGCAGGATATCTCTACTGGTGGTTAGCACTAGCCCAGTGCCATCACAGAGCCTGTGCTGGGACCAGCCCATGCCACCCTCTCCATCTCTGAGGCCCTGCAGAGGCAACTCCTCTGTCTGCATGGCCACCAAAAGGGCTCCCCATGGCTGAACAGAGCCCCAGTGTCCCCCTAAAGCCCCGGAGAACCTACCAGACACGTTCAGAGAAATACTGCAGTGGAGCTGGTCTTTCAAAGCTCAGAAGGGTTCACCCAAGATCAGCAAGACAGAGAGAAAGCCAAAATGTCACACTTGCCTCTTAGCACTCCTGGCAGCTGAAAGCAGGGAGACCCATTACAGCTCTTTTTTTTTCATTTCTGCAGCTCTGGTTCCCAGAAGGATTGTGTTCAGAGCTGTTTCTGGCAGTGTTCTGCATGCACTTTTAATCTGCCCCATCTGCACTTGGGGAGATGCCGTTCAGCCGCCTTTTCCAACATCGCGCCTGGCAGATTTATGTGCGTCGGCTCTGCACCGCCGTGCTGCACTACGCTGTTAACCTTCATTAGGATGTTTTAATAATTGAATAAACGATGTGCCAGACATGCAGTTTAACCTCAGAGTGTAACGAAACAGAGGACACGATATTAACTTCAGCCCTGGAACAAATATCACCATAAATACCGCTAGGTAGGTATCACACAAAAACACCTGCCCTTGACATTAAAAAACACGCTCAGCCACACTGAGGGGGGAATACAATCCATGACACATTACATCTTATCTGCATCTCAATGCCATTAAATGAGCATGGTTAATGCTTTAATAATCTGCCAGGGAACACTGTGGGCTCTACATCTGAGCTAACCCGTGAAAGAGGAAACTCTCTCATCTGTTGCCTCGAGCAAGATGAAATACCATGGGCCTCCCTTGGCAAAGAGGGGGCTTTTTTGTGCAATGACACAGAGAGGGTTCAGGAGGAGCCAGTTCTGTCACTGGCGGCACTTCAAAGAGTGACATCGAATTAGGGCAGGAGGACAAACTCACAGAGATGCTGATTTGTCCCCATGGAGGGAGGATAAGGGATCCCATGGGAAGTGAGGACGTGTTGGGGAAGCATGTAGGAAATGAGGGGTGGACAAAGGGCCTTTCCCAGGGTCTTGCAATGCAGAGCTGCTTGCTGCTGAGCAGGTGGCCATCTCCCAAATCCCTCTTTGCACCTATCAACCACAGGTGGTTCTGTCACCCATAAATGTGTCTATCTACTTTAAACCATTTGAAAATCTTTGGCTTCTACAGTTATAGGATGCAGCACAATCCATTTCTGATCCACCCTGTAAAAAAGTACTTCTTTGAGATTTTGCACCCTCCTAACATCCTCCTGGACTCTGATGGGCTTTAAGGAAGTTGTTGCATAGCTGTATTCCACACCCTGCATGACTTCACAGATCTCCATCACACCCCTTTCCCAAGATTTCCCTGTGTGCCAGTTTCTGACAGATCTTATCCTTTAAATCAGTGAGACTGGATCCACCGAAAGCATTCAGAGCCTCCTTGCTTGCCCAGCTCCAAACCTAGGGAAGGTTGGATAAAAAAGACACTTTGGGCCAGGGTGGGTTTGTCTGGATGCACACAGTGACCAGCAGGATGAGGACATTCAGCTTGCCAAAACTCACAGGCCAGGCTGTAGATTAATTTTCCAGCTTTTAATTTATCCATCTCACCCAGGAGTTCACTGTTTTCCCGTCTTTAAATAAATATTTTTTTTTCTTGTGCTTATAATTTTTTGGGTAGTAATAAAACAGCTTCAAAGATCAAAAGCTCTTGGGGGGTCTTTCGGCACCTTCAAGGAATTAAAAAAAGGAGCTGGGTTAGAGGGGGCAGTCCTGCTTCCAAGCAGACTTCAGGCACACATGTTTCCTAGTGATGCTTTCTTTTTGAAAGGAAGCAAGGAAACCAACTTGAAAGTCAGCAATTTTGAAATTTTCTTCTACGGGATAAAATACTCTAATGAAGAGTTTTTGTTGGAAGATTTGGGAAGGCAAACTCCAGAGCCAAAGTGCAGGTATGATGCTTTCGTCATTTGCATTTGCACCTGCTAGCAATCAAACTGGAATTTGCTGGGGTCTAACACTTCCTGATCCCAGTCATTTTACTGTAAAAGGAATTCCAGATGTGGGAATTTCTAAGTAAATGCTTAACTAAATTTCTAGTTTCTAGCTGAAATTACCCTTTATCTGGGTCCATTTCTGGGAACCATTTCTGTTTATTTGGCCATTGCCAGGGCTACTGGTCCTGTGAAGGAAATCAGCAAAACCCAGCAGAAACCAGTTGCTACTGAGCTGTAGAGGGAAAAAAAAAAAAAAAAAATCAGTGTCCCTTTGGGAAAAAGTGCTGGTGCCATTGAAATCCACATCAAAACTTCCAGTGAGTTTAATAAGGGCATGATTAGGCCCTGTGCCTAGTTCTGCTGGCAAAAGAGAATTATCAGTAAAATGCTAAGGAGCCTCAATGGAGCCTGATTTCAGCAAGAAATGAATATGCAAGGCTCCCCATTCTAGCTCTAATTTTGGGTACTGCAACATGTGATCCCAATCCAAACTGGGAAGGAGGAATCTACAAGTACAAAAAGCCACTTCACTCCATGTTTAGAGAGTAGCTGGCATGTCTGAAGCAGAGATTTCAATCAAGCTGTGCTTACCCAAAGGAGTTTTCCTCATTTTACAAGCCCCAGCAGATTTTCTGCTGGGACAGAATCACTTTCTGCATAGTTTTTGGGCTACGTGGAAAGTCACACCCCACGCTGGTTTTTCTGTCACCAGCACGCAGAAGAGCCAGTCCCAGTTCAGATTTGGCTCCTATAGGATTTGTTTTGGTGTGCTTTGGCTGAATTTTATCCCTTCCCATATCATTCCTTCACCTCCTTATTTATAATTTAGGAACCTGGCCCCACACACTCCAGGCTTTCCTGTGTGTCCAAGGAAGGGACAGCCAAGCTGGGCACAGGTGGCATCTCTGGTGGCCCCTGAGGGATGGTGCAGGAGGTGAAACATGTACTGCAGGATGTTAGAAGATGGAGGAGAACTGCTGCTCCAAGCCACTTCTCCTGGAAAGAGTCAGAGAACTATTCAGGCAGGAGAGCAGCCCCTGTCACCTCTGAGAGGGTCTCCAGCACCATGGTGGGGTGAAATAGGGAAAACAAACCACTCATTCAGCTTGTCTCCAGGGGGCTTGAATGTGAAATTTATATTAAACAAACCATGTAATGAAACATCCTAGATTCCCATTAACAGAAATCATAGCTGCAATCAGTAAGGATGAAAGACAGGGTCACATTTCACCTTCTGGCACTCTCCCTCTCTCACGCCCACCCTAATGCACCACACACACTCACATGTCCACAAACACACAGTCTTTCTCCTCCTGCCTCTCTCCCGTGTGTTTTTGTAGGGCAGATGTGTTCCTCAAGGGGTGACCCACCACACCACAGCAGTGCCAGGGCCAGTGACACACAACAGTCCACTTGCCTTGGGATTGCCAGTGCTTGGAAAATGATCCACGACAGGAACATTTTATAACAGATTTATAAGTTAAACTCCAGGTGAGAACAGATCAATCGGCAGTCCTTTCTGCAAGCCACTGATCCCACTGAGCATCTCCACTGCTCTCCACAAACCCTGGCTGCATCCCCTTCACCCCATTCCTCTCTTGGACCAGCCTTTGCCTTTCAAAAAAGCTTTGCATGTCTAAGCCTAATTGTTTTATCAGAGCAAAGCCTGAATTATACTTTTAAAATAGAAGAGTAGGCTGAAGAGAGGTTAAAGCACAGGGGCTGCACACCTCCCTCCCCACCGAAGTCCCGATGGTGCCGGAAGCATCCCGAGGTGGCAGCCTTGCAGGATGTCCAGATCCCGCTGTGCCTGGCTCCACCTGGACAGCAAAGAGCTGCCCACACTGTGCTGGGAACGAGCTTGATTAAACAAACACCATCTGCCACTGCTGCTGTCAACCAGAAAACGCTCCCCACACTGCAAACACCGCGAAACGTCAGGAGGGTCAGCGAGACGACGCTGTCTTCATGAGCTCTAATCTTGTTTTGTCTACACCAGGTGGCTGAAAAGCTTTTATTAGGGTAGGAGACCTGCAATTCCCCATAAGTGAGTCTTTCCAGAGGGGTGGATTTTCTGTATTTTAACTTCTAGCCCTGCAATTCCTGGTGAAGGTCATTGGCTTTAAGCCACGGTGGTTTTAGGGAGAAAATCTGAGCGAAGCTGATTTAGTCAAATCTGTGAATGAGCTGGGGACTTTATTTATCCATGGCAAAAATTAGCAAAATTGTACACTTCCACAAAGGGATGGAAAGGTTACAATGACAACCTCATCTGTCCTTCCTAACTTCCAAGCATTTGGAGAAACTGCAACCTCTGTCTTGCTCAAATACAGCAGGTGTGGGACTTAGATGGATGAGGTGAGACTGCAAGAGCAGGTCACACATCTAGTAACCAGCCAGCCCTTTTCTCCCCCAAGAAAACAGGAGCACATCCTCCAAAGGCAAAGGATTCCAAACAATTCATCAAAGAGCAGCAGTTTTTATTGAATTGTTTATCTGGAGCCCAAATTCCCAACCAGATTCCCAAGCCAGACTCAGATAACCCACACCTGCTGGAAAACAACAAAAAACCCCACCTTTAAAATTGTGGAATCATTCAGGTTGGAAAAGATCAGATCATTGAGTTCAACCATTAACCAACACTGCCAGGTCCACCACTAAGCCATCACCAAACCAACCTAAGCACCACATTTACACCATTTACAAACACATCCAGAGAAAATGATCCCCTACTTCCTCAGGGAGCCTATCCCAGTGCTTGGGCCACCCCTTCAGTGAAGAAATTTAAAGATCTCAAAAAATCCCTTTGTTTTACAGGATGGCAAACCCACAAAGACATATTGCCAATGTCAAAGTGCAAACAAGACTGAAATTAGAAGGAACAAGTGTGTCCTGGGCCCATGGATCCATGGTAGTGGGGCTTTCATAACTATTCCTTGAGGTATTTCTGCTCACAGCCTCCTGCATGGCCACAGGTCTCCTTGCAAGAGCTGGGAAGCACAAAATGTTCATTCCTTTCCCACTGAGGCCACACTTGGGGCACCTGGTGACAAACATCATCCCCTCTGCCCCTCTGGCTGCTGCTCCCACAGGCATGAAGCACATTGGGTGCAGCACTCTGTTCAGCTTTCAGCCACATTTATGGCTCTTTTCCTGCTCACTTTAATGGACGCTTTGCCCAGCTGAGATGTGGTATTTGGCCTGCCATGAACTCACCTCTGCTGGTTTGGAATCAAAGCACTGAGCAGGACTGTCCTCTTGCTCAGCGGGACTCTGCAGTGAAAACACCACAAACACACGCAAGTGCATAAACATAATTCCCCCTGCCTGCCATTTTCTAGGATGCCAAGGTCAGAGGGGCAGGCAAGACCTGGTGTGGAAAACAACTCCTTTTAATCATCCAATACTGCATTTCCAAAGGCTTCAGTGGTGCTGTTCCATGTCAGTGCCAGATCTGTTCAGCTGGGGTTACAGGAAGGTGGCTGTTTTCAGGGTACAAGGATGCAGCCAAATAGCTGCATCTAACAGAAACATTGCTGGTAAATCACATGTTAGCAACTTATTCCTGATATAATCCAACCTGGTTTGTTCTTGGCAGAATGAAGATTTCAGCAAGGCACAGAATGATTTTTTTCAAAAGACCACACCTAATTAACTACATGTAAAGTAACATTCATTATTCCTCTTTCCACAGCAGAAACTAAACAAACAGACTCGCCGAGCAAGAAGAATTGAGATTTTTTTTTCCCCTGATTGCCTTCTGTATCCCAGAGGCTGAGTTTTGCCTTTTGTTATGAATGAGTTGACTTTTCGCAGACTGTCAACTTGCAATCCTTTTTTGATTTCACATCTTCCCCAAAAGCTCCCCGTGCAAAAGCTCTCCACCATTTCCTCAGGGAGCTCTTCCCAATATCAATATGCAAATGCTGAGATCACAAACCCCTTATTCAATCCACGTACTCCAATAAAGAGCATATGGAAGACAAGCATCCCCTGCATCCTACATCTACAGTACCTGTCCTGCTACATCAGGGTTAGCCCCATGTAGGAAAGGACTATTTTGTTTATTGACCTACTTGTAATCTGCTGGGATAATCATTTTCTTGCTAGGGAGCTGGTTTTGACCTCTCTCCAGCAAATCCTAAATTGCAGTTTGGTAGGAAAGGCCACATCTGGGTGCTTTTGTCACTTCACAAGAAGCATCCTGTTACAGAGATGATTTATTTAGTCCCAGATAACAAACAGATACCCCATTGCTAATATCTCCAACAACATGTTCACCCTCCAGTAAGCTACCAAGAAAACACTTGTAGATCATTGCTTCTGTATAAATCTCCTCATTTTGTAGCTCCTATACAGCTTTCTCCTAAAAAGCCCCTGTGGCTCTTTAAAATGCTAATTAATCTGTAAATGGCTTTTTCTTTTTACATCAAACCATCACTTACACTTTCTTCTTTTTCTCCTATAAATAGTAGAAGCTCCCAATAGGTAAATGGAAAAGTCTTCCTAGGTTTGTCAACCAACAGGCATGTATGTCTCTCCCATCCCTTCTCCAGGCTGTGCCTTGTACCCAGAGGCTGGATGTGACCTGGACACTCTGCCCCATGGCCAGGCAAGCCCCAGGAGGCTGAGGGAGCAGCCAGAGCCCTCAGGGTGGCTATTTCTGTGTGGGTTAGGAGGGGTGTGAGCACAGCACTGTGACTGCTGCCTCCTGATGCAGTGCAGGTGTCTGTAAACATTTTGGGGTGCTGACTGCTGTGACTCAGTGCAAGGTCTTTAGCCAGCTGATAACATCATGGCACAAGGAGGGGAATCATTCCTGATGGCTGCAAGGTAGTGCAACAAAAGTGTCTCAGGGCTCCTGTTCCATTTTGGCATCTGCTCCATGCAGCATTACTCATCATCTACAGAGACCTCTTAGGCTATTAAGTGAGGAAGTGGAAGACTTAGTCTTTTCCAGTCACTGTACCATGAGTGCAGCTTGAGGAATGAACACTCAGCCCAGCTCCCCTGTCCCCACCCAGCCTGCCCTCCCCTCCTCATGCTGAACACATTGGCTCTGACAGAAAATATTTACCTGCATTAAATTTGGTGGGAACTGGAATCCAAGCCCCTAAAAGAGAAAAAGCCAAATACACATTAAACTATAACAGAGACAACTGCGTGTTCTGCAGCTTGGAGGCATGTAGCCTTCCCTCATTAAAACCTAAACATCAAATAAATTAATTGTATATGGTATAACAATAGGAACTAAACCTGGTCTGTGTTTTTAAGGCATCCTAATTGAAACCAGGCCTGGGTTTGCACTTCCTTTGTGGTCCAGGTGGGCACTCATCCTATGATCATAACGAAGGTGCTACAAAGGCTTTTCCCCAGCCCTGCAGCCCCTGCTCAAGATCACAGCAGCTTGCTGGGTTTGAGAGCTTTCTTCCTCTGGTTATACAATGCGGGGAGAGGAAGCAGGGGTTGTTATTGCTGCAGCGAGCTCAGGCTTTTGATAATATTAAACTGTTTAGGTTGGATGTGAAACCTGACTTTGTCGAGAACCATATGGTGCTTAAATGATGTTGTTGCCTTGCAAGTCTGCAGGGTGGAAAACAGGGCCAGATTCCACATTATCTGCAAATTACCAAAGCTGTGAATTTAATGAAGAAGGAAGAAAGATTAAGGAAGTTCTGTCTTTGGTGGCAAAGGTATAAGTGAGCACAGGAATATCCAAGGGGGAGAGAAGAGGCTACTGCAATAAATTACAGAGCATGCTCATGTGTGGATATAATTATGAGCAGTAAGAAAGGATACTTCAAGGAGCTCAAAGCCCACAAGCCTTAAGCTGAGACCTCACTTCTCACAGGCTGAAGGGAACATCATCACCATACATCTCCTTTAATAACTATATTAATCATCATACTTTTCAAAACTTCATTTGACCATCGTAATGCTTAATAGTGATCACCTGCAAGGTTTTTAAGTTGCCATTTTATTGTAACACTACATTTGCTGCATCAGCCTTCAGTCCTCAGTAGGTGACACTGCCCAGAGAGTACACTGCACCAGAGGGATCTCAGTCAGGATCTGTGGGACCAGAAGGTGTTCTCTCAAGTGTGCCTGCTATTTTCTGCCTCTTCAGCAGTGCTGTGTGTAGGTGGTGAAATGCCCCAGCATCCTTCAAGATGAAAAGTGTCATGTATGTGTAAAATAATACTGTTAAATCAGGGAGGAAAATAGGCGCTCAGAGCCTGAAAACATGCCACAGTGGCAGGAATCACCAATCCAGACTTCCTGACAAGCTACGAGAGCCATGGGATTAGTTTTCCCCAGTGTGCCCAGATCATATATTATTTTTCTGCTACATCAAGGACTTCTATTAAAAAAAAATTAAAAACAGTAAAACAACAAACAAAAAAACACAAAGGGTTTTTTTTTTAAAGGCTCTTTAAAAATTATCCTTTAATTTATTCTATTCATCTCAGGAAAGGCAGAACTACCAGAAGAAACACCTTTGATGTAAGAAAGCCTCTATGACAGAACCTGAGATGGCAGATGAATTCATTGCCTTCCTCTCCTGGATCATGGGAAAAGCCCTCAGGGGGCTGTTAATAGAGGACAGAGATGAATTCCTGTGGCCCAAGGCTTCCAAGAGATGCACAAAAATTGAAACTATTCAGATAATCTTATTGGCATCTACATCCAATTCTGGCACTGAGGCTGCTGAAGGCTCAAAAAGGATGCACCAGTTCCTTCCAAGCCCCCTTGGGACACTTATCCTTTGTAAACACCATCATCACTTCTGGTCCTTGGTTTTGTTTCCCACCTTACACTCAGTCGGAACTCAGCTCCATGCCAAGCAAGCCAGCTCACCTCATTGTTCTCTGCCACCTGCTTTTCACACCAGACTTCCTAATATTTCAGGACTGTATTAATTGTTGATACCCACAGGCAGCTCTTTCCTGCCTTTTCTATCAAAAAAAGGTGAACTGGGCCCTCTCAGTGGAAAACTTCCATGGTTCTGCAGCCATGCTGTCCTATCAAAGCACTCTTCCTTCTCTCTCCAAAGTCACCCACTTCTCCCCAGAAGATACTCCAGGACTTTGTGTCAGGGACAGCTCATGCTGTCCCAGCTGTCACAAGCTCAGTGACAACAAATTTGGACTCATTTCAAGGCCAGCTGCTGAGGGACTTCCCCAGCAATTCTTTCCCTCCCCCAAAACTCACCTTTTAGCAAAATGTATTGGTTCTTTCTTTTAGACATTTTTATATCCCCTCACCTCCAGTTCTTGTATTATTCTTCCCCTGTCAGCTCACCTCATCATTTTTCATGTGGCACTATATTCACTTCACTGAATCCAGCTAGCAAATGCCATAGATCTAATCTATGTCTAGAAAAATCAATTATTTTATCAAAGATATCAGGTTTATACATCACAATCTGTCTTTGCTGGACTCAGGCTGCATTCTCTCCAGCTTCCTATTTAACTTCATGCTTTATTTTTCATTTATGTCCATATAATTGGGGTCACAGCAATGTGCTCCCAGTCCATCCCTCTCTCCTTATACACACACCTGTCTTTCCTGTACCTTCAGCCATCATCTATTTCCCCAGTTTGATGCACAGAAGAGCCACCATTGCTCCTGAATGTGAATTTTCCATGCTCTGGGCTGGAGATTTTCTGCCTTGTTTCTGTCCCCTTGCCACCAGCCTGAGTGCACTCAAGTCTGAAATTGTCTCCTCTCATGAATGTGGTAATTTTGGCAGCCACAGCCTCATTATCACTTTACTACCTGGTTTTGCCTTAAATACTCACTTCACTGCCTTACTCACAAATGAGGCAAGGGATTTTATTTGCTTTCAGGCCACATTTAAGTTATCTTTTATATCAGCCTCCATGTCGTTACACAGAAAACTTTTCTCCCTTCAATTTAAAATATGGCTATTGAACAGAGCCATATTTCTTATCATTTTCTCAATAAAAATATTCTCTCACCTTGCTAGCAGTGCCCGCTTATTTTTCCAGACATCAGCACATGTGCTGCTTCCCTGATGAGCCTTACCTCCAGGAAAAAGGCCAGGTAGTCTTTTTCTTGTAGACATCCAAAGGGACATCGATAGAGAATGGTTTTAATTTCCAGCTCTGTATCAAGAGCCTGAGTCAAACCACATCCACCTAGCCTTTGGGACACATTCCCTCATTGTTGTAATCGCAGAACCACTGATTTCTATTTCCAATTTCTACTTCCAAATCAAATTTATAACAAGAAAACCCCGAGGAGCCCCACGGTGAACAGCAGGTAATGAGTGAAAAAGACAAATAAAAGAGACACGATTTGAAATTACACTGCAGGGAAAGACCTGGGAGATCCCTCAAGCATCCAGAGGAGAGGTGGGCAGAGCCCATCTGTCTGCACCCCAGGCACCACCCTCGTAAAAGGCTGAGCTCCAAAAATACATGAGATCATTACAACCAGCAACTAAACCCTTCTGTGGTGCCTGTGCATGCTGTAAGGGGAAAAAAGTGCTTGTGCTAGCACTGGAGAGGTTTGCCAAGGAAAGAAACAACTGCTGGCAGCCTCAGCTCCTGAACATCTCAAAATGAGCATTCAAGTCTTGTCAGAAAGACAAATTAATGGCCAGATGGGCTAAATGTGGTCCATCCGAATGAATGGAGCTGTTAGTGATGGATACCAGTCAGGAAGGTGGCCCACTGCCTAGCCCTCGGGAAAGCACGGGCATTCCGATTTTAGGAACAAAACCCCTACAGGATGAATAATCTGGAAAAGTCTCCTGCTGTTTCAAAGTTGTTATGTTTTTATTTCCAAGTGTTTGACGAGGACACAATTTGCATGCTCTCCCCACCATCATTTAGGGCATGGGAGCAGCAGGTTTTGTCACGTGTAGAGCTAACACTTTGCTTTGGCATCTGTAATGCTGCAGGACAGACATTTCCTCCTGGGCATTTCCAGTCTGTTTGCCAGGTCCTTTTAAGTCAGATGGTCAGAGCTGTGTCTGACAGCACACGGGGATGAAGCTAACACTCACTCCCCCACAAAATGCCAGCTCCCATGGCAGGGGGGTTGGAACTAGGTCATCTTTAAGGTTCTTTCCAATTCAAGCCATTCGAAGATATTCTGACTTTGGTCAACCTCATTGGAAGAGACACTGGAAAAAAAAACCCCAAACATTAATTTCACACCAATACCCACAAAAGCCAAACCTCCATGCTTCAGGCAGGAGAGAAACTCCCAGCAGAGCCTCCTACCCAGTTTCTTCAGACCACCCGGCTTCCCTGCCAGCTGAAACATCCCCGATAGCGATTGTGACAGCCAGGAGAGTTTTTATCAGCTTTTTTCCTGCTTCCCCATTGTTCCTAAAGACTTGCAAATGCTGCAGAAATTCCCGGCATTTCAGTCTGACCACAAACCTTCTCTAAAGAGACTCTCACACAGTTTATTACTAATCCATTTTATGAAACGAACGTGATGGTAGCCTACTAATTAATATCTTACAGGAATTAAGTGAGAGTGACTTCTAATGCCGCTGCCTCCCTGACTAGTCAGTTCTTCCATTCTTCTGAGCATCAGTCACAGAATTCCCTGAGTTGGGAAAGACCCACGAGGTCCATGGAAGTCCAACTGCTGCACAGGAATAGAGTCAATACTGACTTACAGAAACTGCAGACAGTGTTTGGTCGAAAGATTCAGCAAGCCCAGGTCTCGATTTGGATGGCAGGGGAAAGGCTGGTTCTCCTGGAAGTGACCTTCCAAAAATCCTTACAGAGAGTTCTACTCAGCTGAACATCTGGCAAATGTGGAACTTTTACTGGCTAATTTCACACAATACAGCTTTTAAGCCTGCAGAACAGAAAGTAGAGGGGAGTGAGCAGAATTAAATAGCAGCTATTAAAAGAAAAATAATATTGCCTTTCATACCTCTTTTCCATTTTTCCTACCTCTTTTTTCCTCCTCATTGCTTTGGCAGGTGTATTTGATGTGCTAAATCCATCCCTGGTGGTACTATACCAAACCAGCATTTATATGTCAGGAGAAGAGCAAATTTTGGCAGTAAATAGGCCACGATGACACTAATCTGTGATCCTGAAATGCATCAGGTGAAGACCTGCTTAGAAAAGTAGATATAATCACTGAAATGAGAGAGCCTAAAAAGTATTCACCCTATGAAAAGCAGAATGACTTCTCCAAATAACACTTCTTTTATGCAGTGAAAAAGCATCTTTTGTCTCCTTGATAAAGCAACATCAAAACAGTATCTCTGGAACCATTTTTAAGCAAAACACCATTGCAGCTGGTTAGATGGGTAATCTACTGTGATTTAACCTCAGCTCAAAATTTATTCTAAGGCCCTGGCCTTTTTAATATGGCATAATATTCATATAATAATAGCTCTGCTCCTAATGGGTACCTGTGAGACTGATTTACAAAAAATAAGGGTGTGCATTAGGACTCAGCTAAGATCAATTCATATGGAAATAGCTTACCACATGTTAGAGGATTTGGCCAGGGAGTATAAACAACAGCACGTGGATGAGGAAGAGATCAAAACATTAGGAATAAATTACAAATATACCACAAGCATTGTAGTTGTAATGGCTATTCCACACCCCAGAAGATGCTTCTCACAGAATTTCCAGTAACAAATGCATTCATAAAACGCCTGATTGGGTTAGATTTGGTTCAAGGAATACTGTACTTACTGGAAAGTCTAAGGTGAAACCTACACCAGGAGAAAAGGAATTTGTATCAAGAAACACTGGAGGTTTTACTGGGAGGGTGGTGAGGCCCTGGCACAGATTGCCCAGAGAAGCTGTGGCTGCCCCATCCCTGGAAGTGTTCAAGGTCAGGTTGGATGGGTCTTGGAGCAACCTGGGATAGTGGAAGATGTCCCTGCCCATGGCAAGGTGTTGGTCTTCAAGTTCCCTTCCAGCCCAAACCATTCTGTGATTCTATGAAGTCCCATTAAAATATCACACAATGTTTCAGCTGGAGAACTTCTCCTTCATTCACCTGGTTCAAAGTGTCAGTGAATTCACCTTTCTAGTGCAAAGATTAGGTCACCAACAGAGGACCCATTTCCAAACCACATCGTGCACTGGGACTCTGATACTTTCACCTTCCAAACGAACCAAAATCCCAGTGAAGGACTGGATCCTTCCCAGCTCTTCCCTTCTTCCCGCCGCGCCGTTGGGTGGTTTGTTTTCCTTACACTCCCTCAGCTCTCCCTCTCTTTGGGCCTCCACCACCATACGGGCAATCTCACATCTCTTGGCTTACAGGATGCTATTTCTGGAAGCACCATCTTGCAGAGAGCCGTGGCATGGAAGTTATGATTCATACATTTCGTAGGAGCAGAAGTGTTAGTGAGCTTGGGCAGGTGGCGGGGTGGCACCGCGAGCGTGAGGTGGCATGACAGATGTCAGCAGCCAGGAAAGTGTGCTCCAGAGGTGCAAGACATGAAGAGTTACAAGTTCTTGGGGAGTTGTATCCACTTACATCAGACTTGGGAAACTGGGCATCATAACCACGCTGACATTCAGTGTTTTGCCTGCCATTTTTGCAGCTTATGTCACAAGAAACTGCTGTGTGCCCGCTGCCTTCTATGTCTGAAATGTCTTTTCTTGGCTTCTGTTTGTTTCCCAGTTCCACCTTCACCACCTCTCTCACTCCTTCCCATCGCTGCTCAGGCAGGACCAAGACATTACACCATTTCCCCTGCAGTTTTCCCCCTCTCCAGCCTCACCCACCCCTCCTGCTGCCCCTCTAGACTGCAACTTTCTCCTCTCCCTCTCGCCTACACAATCACCTTCTTAAATTCAGTTTCTTCCCAAGTTCTGTTGCTTTCTCTGCCTCCAGATCCAGTCATTTTTAACCAATTTATTGTAAAGATGCTTAATTAGGCAGTCACAGCCCAAATAGCAGCAAGAAATGCTTCACAACACTGCATGGTCCGAGGCATTTCAATTCTAGAATATTGTCTTACATGATAAACTCCTCAGCAACCCTTGCCCAACACTTGTATTGCAAATTGTTGGGGTTTTCAATAGATCACAGCTTCCACTAAAGCCAGAGCACAGCCTCAGAAAGGTGTTGGCCCAACTCTGCAGCTGCTTTCCAAACCATCCATCTTCACCTCCTGCTTTGTGCTGCAAACAGAGCTTTGAAATTTCTATTTCAAACCGCTCTCAAAGGACTCTCTTATTCTGAGGAACTAAATAGGGAGTCTAAATGGGGAACTTTTCTTGCATGGTGGGAAGAATGGATGCTCCTCTGTGGGCAAGGGGAGAGAAAACAGCTCCTCTGAGAGCAGCAGGACCCCATCCAAGGCTCATGAATACACAGGGAGAGAGCAGAATAGGAAGGGAAGCCTGACAGAAATTCAGTGGCATGAAGAGTGTTAATAAACCTACAAGAAAAACCTGGCACAGGAGGGAGAGCAGCACCAGCCCCAGAATTTGTGAACTCCTCTCTTAAAAAGTGGGCAGCTGTTATGGACTGCAGGCACACCTTGTATGGACCACTGTCTCTGACACAAACAAGGATGCTGGGCGCTGCTCAGTCCCTCCCTGCTGTGCCAGCAGCTTCCCAGCTTCCCTGCAATTGAGAGGCTCAGGGTTACTAGGGCCAGGACAAGCCACCTGAACCCCATTTTCTGGTGACAATCCATGAATCCTCCCCCTGCCCACATACAGCCCATTCATCTCTGGCCATTCCGCATGGCGCTGGCTGTCTCCCGGATAAACACTGCCTAGTGTGTGTGGCTCACTGCAATACTTCAAGGACATTGGAATGCACTTTATCAGCACTTTTAAACACTGCAGCTTTATGAGGGGAGTCTGAAAATGTATTTACCATTCCAGACTGTGCACAGATGTGCTTTTAATATAACATCCTGATGGGGTTTTTTCTCTTCTCATGACCCCTTGCTGTCCAGGCAAGGACGCTTGCCTTTCCCCGTGCCACCAGATGCTCCAGGAATTCTTTCTGGAGCAGCAGCCACCAGAGATTCCCCTGTCTTGAGGCAGCTCCTTCACACCTTCTGATGATGTTCTATGGCTGCTGTGAGGTTTGCTTCATGAGGTACCTCCATAACCACCCTTACTCACCACACAGATGTTTCCCAACCCATGTCACCAGTGTTTACATCTCTCCAAGGAGCTTCCTCCTTGCATGTGCAGAGCTGTTGATTGCTCAGTGTGTGGCACAGCAGGTCATGCAGATTGCTGAGAATAGACAGATGACCTGAGGCTATTTCTGGGCTCCTCCTAGGAGGCTGGAAACTTGGGGAAATGCCTCCTGTGTTGCTGAAGTCACCGTGCGCTCTGAAGCAGAGCCCTCAGGATGGCTCTCCAGATCTCAGGAGTATGTTTGGCTCCCAGCCTCATGCCTGAAAGATGAATAATGAAAAATTCACCTTGGGTCTGCTGGTTGCAGTGGGTCAAGGGAAAGGAAGGTTTCTGAACTGAAGGAGTAAACCTAAAGACTGTAAAGGGCCAGAAAATAAGGGGAATCAGGAAGGATGAAGAACCTGCAGAAAGGTCTTCCCTTGGGAAAAGCAAGAAGCACTTAAAGCTGTTTCCTCTAATCTAATCTGCTGCTTTTACAGCTCCATTCATAGAAGCCATTTCCCAGCTCTATTCTTCCATATCTCTGTCATCTCCCTTCAATATTTACTATTTATGCAGAGCCTCCCAGATGCTATACCAGGTGAGCCACCAGGCCCAGCTATGACAGATCCCGCTCTGGTGCCAGCTCTCTGTGTCTCACAGAAAGCTGCTCACAGAGAAGTGGTTGTTACCAACCAGGACCTTCTGTGACACACAGAAAGGCATCACTTCATCCAAAAGTTGGCATCTTATTCTAAAGCTTAGCTGTGGGGTTACCCCCTCCATTTCTGGGCTCACACCCATGGGTGCTGCAGCTGGTGCCCCAAGAGCTCAGGACTAACCTGGGGTGGACAAGGTCCACTGTGACCACTGCAGCTGACCACAGGCCTAGCAGAACAATCAGCACATGAAACACATAAGGCCAGCAAATGACAAGAATGTAAAATAAACTCGTCAGGAACTGGCTCAGCAGGATCATGATTTGCTCCCCTGTGAAGATCCACCTGTACACTATTTAATCCCTGGAGCTGTGGCCAGCTCCCATTTGTGTCAAGGGAAGATTTTCCATTTACTTTAATGGACTTGGAGCAGGCCCAAGCAGAGCTGTGTAATCAGAAATGGTTTTATTAAACAAGAGAAATAGCCTTCTCCCTGATTCCCTCCTACTCCTCTGCACCAGCTGTAGGTCAGAATCTGCCACTTCTGCTTTCAGAGTGAGTCTTCTCCTGAGGAGTTGGGTGTTTGTTTCAAACCAACCAAAGTGGCATTTTCAATGGGGGCTGAGATTTATCCATTGCCAGGGACAACAGCTTTAGATCATGAGCTGAACCATGCCTGACTCAAACCTTCCAACTCATTTTCTGAAGAACACTGTGTTGATTTTACACCCTTCTTAGTTTCTAAACTGGGAACTTCATACCTTTTGTTTATATTTTCCTTTAAAAACATTTCTTATCGCGGAGCAGTAGCAGTAGCCCAGACAAACACACAAGTTGAAAAGACAACAGAAACATTTTGTGCCAAGGAAGGATGGATGTAAGAGAACCTGGCTCTAATAACCATAGAAACAAAACATGCATCTTATGAAAATGATTCACACTGTTTTGAGGACTTTTCTGGAAGGCAATGATTTCTGCCTTGGAGGCAGAACAGCAAAACAGCACAGCCAGAGAGTCAGGAGAGATGTGTCAGAGCAGGAGTACAACTTACAATCATAGAATTGTTTGGATTGGAAGGAACCTTCAAGACCATCTTGTTCCAACCCCTCGCCAAAGGCAGGGACACCTTCCACTAGCCCAGGTTGCTCCAAGCCCCATCCAACCTGGCCTGGAACACTTTCGGATATGAGGCATCCATGTGTCGAAGATCAAAGCCTATGAGCTTTGGACAAAAGAAAATACACCAAATAGCTGTTAGAACACACCCAGCTCACTTTCTGCAGGTTTGTCCCACAGCATCAATCAGCCCCTGTCCCCCAGAGCCTCCTCCCCCTTCCGTGTGCCTGTGTGGGACCTCCCTGGCTCTCCCACTTCTCACACTAAATCCTCACCAAACAAACAAACAAGAACCACTCACACCCCTCCCAGCACACTGTAAAATACCTGAAATACAGTGATAGCATTTAATTCCCCTGGCAGTGCATTACAGGGGCTTTCAAACCCCAAACAAGCACTGTACCACCACAGCCTTAATCGTGAAATTATTTATCAGGAGTTGATTTACAGAGTCTTTTATAAGCTTCATATTGTCTAATAGTGGCCTGGAGGTCTCACATCCTCCAGGCTTGACGGATTCCACGTTTACGAGGCTGGGAGTTTGACTCCTGGAGGAGATTTGCAGTCTGGAGCCGTGCTGTCTGCCTGGCCCTGTGCAATGAGCACCATTTGGGCAGCAACAACTGCACTGAGTGAGGGCTGGGATGGGTAATGGGTGCTCCTGTCCCATGAGAAATAGGGTCCTACGTGCCTCATCTCCTTGCATTGCTCTGGGGGTTAAGTGTTTTTCACCAGACATAAATCAGAGACTTGCTTGCATCCAACAGAGCCTCGAAATTAAGCAGATGCTGGCAAGGATTTTTGGTGAAGTGTTTTCAAGCTGTAGTATTCAGTTCTGGGCAACAGCCACCCCTCTGGAAATTACTGGAAACTTAAGGAGTTTTACAGTTAGCCACCTGGGGGATCCCAGCCCAGGAAGAACCTCTTCTCTCCACTGCCCATGAGTGTCTATATGTGATCTTTCCTTCAAATCCCCTGGGAGGTGCAGATAAAGCCAGGCCCAAGAAAAAGCACAGTTTGTTTATCATAGCAGCCAGTTCACAGCAGAGATTAACAGATGGGAAGCACTGCAGAACAAAAATGTTGTCGTTGGGTGACAAGCTGGTAGCTTTTCACTTGATGACCAAAAATATAGGTATATTTATGGCATTAGAGTGAATACACTGGGATTTGGGGTTTATGAAATAACATTCAGCTACAAATTGCATAGTAGCTGTAAGATTAAAAGTCCAGAGATGCAGGTAAGAGCATCATTAGGGGGGTTCAGAGTGCATGTGTTTGCATAAGCCTATATGGAAATGTAAAACAAACAGAGTGTGGAAGGCGACAAAGCTTTTCTACAATTGCATTTCTTATTGACCATAACAGGGAAAAACCATAAGGGAAAAGGTAAAAGCTTTTGTTTTGGAAAATGACTGCCAGCTTAGGAAAGAAGTAACTGGCAGGCACCACTTAAGAGCTAAATGCATTAAAAGAATCTCCTGTTTCTAAATCTTGGGGGGAAAAAAAGAAGCTAAAAGGCACTCACAAGAGTGGCATTTTTTTTCACTCTCATTTTATTTCTTTTTTTTTTATGGTGAGCTTTCTCTAGGCAACAATAAGAAGAGACAAAGTTTTTCCTCTCCTTTCAGCATCAAGAAAATTCTGCAGTGGGGAATGGACAGCCAGCAATTCCCAGGGCAGTTACTACCTAAACACAGGGAAGTCCAGCAGTCCAGAGGTACTGGATTTGATCCAAGGAGCAGCAAGCACCACTGCATGAACCAGCACAAGACAAGCAGATGCAAACACGGGCATGTTTTGGCACAAGGGTGAACACCTGAGCTCAGCCGTGGCTTGAGAACCAGCAAAGTTTTCTGGTCTGTACAAGGTCTGCAGTGTCAGCTCTGGCAGCCCAGCAAATCCCCTTCAGCCTCAGAAGGGGAGGCTGTTCCTGGTGTCTGCCCTGCACAAGCTCCACAGCACCAGAAAAACAAGCCCACCACATGGGTATGTCCCACGGTCACATCCATGAGTTTTGTGGCTCTTTCACACTGGCAGAGCATCCAAAGGAGGGGAATTGCAACTGCACCTTCCCCAGCTGGCTGGGCTGGTGCCAGCACGGGGTGGAAGAAGTTTGTTTGGGTTACCTGCCTATGTGAGACACAATCCTCACTTTTGCCACCTGCCCAACACAGGGTGCCAAACAAATCACTGACACCAGGTGCTCGTGAGGCTTTGCAGTTCCACCCCCACATACTCTCTGGGCTTTTGTCACCAGCAATAGCATCTCGTATTAATTGCAGGAACCAGATGGCCCCAACGTGAAGCCAGAGCATGGCAACCTCTGTTCTTTCCATTTTCTAAACTTTCCCTTGAATCCATTATTCATACAGGTCATTCTCTTGCAAGGTTAAATGAAAACCGCAGCATGTTTCGTACCTGCCAGACAAAATTAGAGCTTTCACTGCACAGCATTCAGACACCCTTCCCTTTCTCCATGGGAAGTCACAAAATTATCACCAAGCTGCTTAAGCGTGACAACAGAGAGGATTTGGAAGTGACATTTAGGAGCAGGAGAGTTAAATATGTTTACTGAAAGCTCATTCAAATGAGAAAAAGTAAGATGGTTTAAGTTGCTGAGTAAAAAGTTCTAGTTTAACAGTATGGTCTGCAGGTGAGGTGACATTTTCTAGGAGACTGGAAAGTGCTTTCAGCCAATTCCATATGGCACACGAGAGAAGATTGAGTCCAGAAGATTTAGGGACTTTGGAAAGACTGTTTGACTCAAATAGCTTCCATCCAGTTTGACAGCCAGAGGGCATTGAAGACCAAACTTTTACAAAGCTGGGAGATCTTGGGTGCAAAAGACACTTTTCACCAGGTGAAAGAGCTTTTCATTTTATACACTTTGTGAGTGCACAGAAGCTTCTCCAATTTCACAGCTCTGCCATTGGTCTCCTTCAAACCCATTTTCTAATACTGTGTCTTCCTTCTCATACCAAATATTGCTCAGTCCACTTTCTACTACCACAGGTAGCCTTTCTTCAAGTCACAAGCTCTAGCAATGTCAGTCCCATGCTCTCATTTTGGAACTGCTCACCAAGTTCTTAAGGGCAGTGTCCCAGAACTCACCATCATGATCCACGGGCAGAAGTGTCTAGGACCCAAGCTTCCTTCATATTTACGTGAAAATCAGTCCTGAAATAAAAATCTCTGTAATATCCTGGTCCTACCTTTTGCTTCCTGGACAACTCTCTCCTTTGCCTGCAGATCCTAAGAGAGATGCTCTTGGCTATCATCCCTTTGCCCACCTCTTCTCTGTGAGCTCTAAGCAGTGAGGTTATTTTCTTCCAAAGCTCACAATTTCATGGAGGCCCAAGAAGCTGAAATAGGTAATTTGCTATTTATCACCAAAAATGAGTAAGGGAACTGGGGCCAATGCTCCCAGAATTCCCAGAAGCTGGAGTTTGCTGGAGGCACTGTCAACTCTGAGGTCCTCTGGCAACAGAGCACAAACAGCTATTTGCACATGGGGTATATAATCAGGAGTTTCATGAAGAATTTAATTAGAGTCCTTAAACTAATGACTGGGAATAGCTAAGTGTGGGATGATCAAGAGAAAGTGATAGGTTATTTGTTTTCCTGCAGAGACTGCTCTGTTCCTTCTCTTGGTAGCAGCCTTTGTAGGCTGGAATTAGTGCAGCATCCAAGGCCACCAAAGCAGGATATCACTGTCACTTCCAAGCAGGCTGAATTTTAAAAGGTGAACCCAAGATCTGAAGCTCAGGCCAAGGTAGACACAAGAGTCATGTTGCAATATTTAGGGCATGACAATAGTGTGTTTTGGGGGTTTTGTCTCATATTGTCTGTCTAGAGCCTGGAAACATAGCTGGAAGCCAATAAGAACTAAACTTTAGAGTCCATTTTTGTTTTGCCAGCTTTCCAGGGAATATTTACTTTTGATTTCACACTTCTAACTCAATCTGTCCTCAGTGTACAGTTCACTATAAAATGAGGATAAGAAGTTCCTATGCTATTAAAAAATTATTTGGGGGAAAAAGAGGAATGGAAGACAGATCTTTTAGTGGATATAAACACTTCAAAAGCTGAATAATCTTCTTAAAGGACCTAAATACATCCTGGTGTCCTGTTTTCCCACCTGTGATGGGAATAGAATTTGGTCTCTGAGCTGTGCTGCATCAGTCCAAGGACTGGTCAGAAGGGAGGGAAAGGCAGCACTGGGGTCAGTGGCTGCAGCCTGGTCCTTCTCCCAGCTACACCAGAACCATGAATGCTGGGATGAACATTTCTGTTACCAAGGAGGGTGCAGGACAGGAAATACCACTGTGGGAACAAATTCCAGCTGTGCCATGGCACTTACAAAACACTCAATATATCAGTGAATGTCAGAGGCTCAGTGTTTCCTTTTATCTCAGAAAGGAGGGGGATTGCATCCCCTGCAAGCCTCACCTTCCTCAGTCATCACTTGCATCTTCAGTTATCTCCAGGGACACACCCTGGAAGTCAAATCTGTCCTTTGAGGTCACACAGTGCTGCATGGCAGTGAGACCTGCCCTGACACCAGGGATTTCCACCAGGGTAAGGGACACTGGGACAGCTGTGAGCTAACAACTATGGTTTTTCACCCTAACAACCAAGGCTTCCATCCCAGACCATAAAGACCACAGGGTGTGGAAAGAAGAGCAAAAATCCTGCTTGGTCACACTGATAAGACAAGTGACTCAAAGCTGAGCCTGTGTTTCTCTAGCTGCAAAGTGGAGATGGTGATGCCTCTGAGTGCATTTTAGCCAGAGCAGAGGTATCAGCCATTGTCTTGCCTTACAACTGGCTCACTCACAGACTGGCTTGCAACCCTACATCAAGCTGTTCTTTGACCACCAGCTCCCAACAAGACTCCTGGGATCCTCGTTTGTGGGGCAGGAAGACAGCTCATTTTTTGCTGCACTCCTTGCAGTAACCTGGGTTTTATCCAGTGTGCATTTACACCACAGCCCAGGGTGTGCTGAGCCTTGACTCTGCAGTGAGACGAGCAGTGAACCCTGCCATGGCCAGGCTGCTGGGCCCCAAACTGGCTAGGGAAGAGCCAGGTGAGACAAGCCCTGCCCAAACCACATGTGGCAGAACTTCACCCCAGGACACAGCACCGTGGAAGGCACCACAAGGCTGGTTTCACTCCCTAGAGCAAGGATCTTGGAGCTCCTCTTTCTTTTCCACCTCAGCCCTTCACCTGCTGGTACCTTGAGCAGGCAGAAAAGCTGCCATCATGGTCTTGGGATGCCTCAGCACAGAGAAAGAAGCAAACTCCAGCTAAACAGAGAAATGGATTTCAGACACAATTTCCTTGTGGAGATTAAGAGCTAAGAGCAAATCAAGGGGCTGCTGTATGAGACGTTACCATGCAACAGCAGTTTGCCTTGTCCCCCACTGATAGAAGTGAGGAGAATTACTCTTCTATCACAAGCTAAAGATATCACACTGAGACTTACTGGAGTTCACCTTCTTGAGAAGAAGAGGGTTTTCAGCAGCGTGTCCTAGAATAAATTGTCAGGTAAAGCGACAAACCTGAAACAGCGGCTGGAATTCAAGCACAATTCTGATTGAAAGAAAAAGAAGTCTTTCAAAGAATGAAGGCAATTAACCATTTGACTCAGCCACCAAGAAAAGATGTGAATCTCTTGAGAGTCTTCAAGTGGGGTTTTTTTCTGGTGGTGAGCAACGGTCAAACCCTGGTTCCCAATGTGACCTCAGTGACGTGTGGCTGACTTTCACCATCCCCACCAGGCCAAAATTCAATCAAAAGTGTCCTTTTGTCTCTTTCAAAAAATTAAGAGGTAACACCTGTCCAGGAAGGCCAGTTTGTGCCCTGACCAGCTGGTGGAAGCACAGAATGACAGAATAGTTGAGGTTGTAGGGGCCTTCTGGAGGTCAGTCCTTGCTCAGGACAAAGCCAGCTTAGACCAGTCTGCTAGGGAGATTTTTCCAGCAGAATTTTAACATTTCCAAGGACTGAAATTCATGCCTGTATCTCTGTTTAATCACTCTCACAGTGCAAAAAATTCCCCAAAGACCAAATCAGACTTTTTTTTTGTTGAACCTTGTGTCCAGATGAAACAACTTGGAAGCCTGAGTTACGCATTGCTGTTCCTGGAGATCAGCTGAGGAGCATCAGCATGGTTGGGTTTGAGCTCCAGTGTGGGGTGAGAGAAGGGTCTAGCAGGACCACACCAGCTTCCCTCCCGCGCCTCCCCCGAGGCTCCCCAGCCCTTTCTGCTGATCCCAGCAAGCTGTTGTGTGGTCTGTGCAGGGAGGTTGCAGTCTGCCAACACTTTGCTCTTTTCAGCTGGTTTAATTATTCTCTCATAATAACTCTTCCCCTTTCTCTATGAAGAACAGATGATCAACACGGATTGCATGGCGTTTCAAAGGCTGCTGTGTACGTCGAGGGAGCTCTTTCCAGCCACCTTCCCCCAGCTCCCCCCAGATCTGTGGGGGCTGAGCTCGCTCCACTGACTCCAGAGCCCTGACTCCAACAATGGCATTGCTGCCAATACCGACACTGAGCTAAATGCTTTCCATGTTGGGGCACAAGTAACAATAGTCAATATTTTGGTGAGGCTGAATTACAGGCAGCAGTTGCAACAGCTGCCTTCAGTTTTGGCTCCAACACCCTGCTCCCCAGTGAGGTACAACACACCATTTGATGAATTCCACACGCTGTTCTTCAGTTACAGTTTATTAAAAGATGGATTAAAACATTGGCACAACAGTGGCCGCAGGAATATTTTTCCAGCAACATCATCCCAGAAGGCTTTGGAGATGCAGAATTGTGTCTAAATTGGGACACCATTCATACATGGTTTGAACTGGTGTTCAGGAAGACAATGCTCACTGTTAAAGGAGTATTTTGTTACAAAAGAAAATAAATCTCCATCCTCTGTAGGCTCAATATTGACTGTAGGCTCAATATGCTGTTACAGATATGGTAAAGCCTGAGAAGCACCTTTTGAGCTTTGAAATCAAAGAACAAAGACCAGTAAGACTGGGAAAACGACAGCTGGTAGACATCATGTGTGAGCAGCAAGGTCTGCACAGAGTTCAACAAGTTACTCTTCCCATTGTGCTGCCTGCATGCAGAATTTAAGGCGAGTTGTGCAGGCGTTGAGTGGCCCTGCCAGGAGACACACATTACCTGTCCCACACAGATGAATCCTGGATCCCATTCTATAACCCTCCAGCTCATGGCTTTTACAGAAAAAGTGAGACTTGGTGAATACAATCCTGGCTTTAGCATCATGGAAAAACCAGCATGAGCAACTGAGTTAGCTCCACGCAATGTCATGACAAGTTATAATTGAGGAGGAGACAGGGAAATGGTGGGAGCTGAAGTCAACAGAAGCCAAGAGGCAGCAACAAACTCTCATTTTGAGCTGAAATTCTCCTTGTTCACCCCCTCACTTTTCCTGCTGAGCATGCAAAATGGTTCAGGAGATGTTAGCCAAACCCCTTGGTGTGAGTGAAGACACAGGGCAGAGACTGAGCTTTCAGAGCTGTGGATTTGATCTCATGCACTGGGGAAGCCCAAGTTCAGCTGCTTACTTTTGTGCCAAGCCAATAATCTGGACACTGTCAAAGAAGTGAGAGTGCTTGCTCCCCTTCAGCTCAACACTTCCCAGCATCTGAGATGCTCCATCCTTTGGATAACTCCAACAGAGGGATGGGAAGAGCATTCCTGCACACAGCACTAGCTACTGTGGGCATTAACTTTTACTTTTTATAAGGCAGCTGCATGTCTCCAGCGCTGTTCAGCCAGGGACAGAGACTGAAGGGTTAAACATTAATCCAAATATATACCAGATTTCAAATTAACTAGCCAGTGTGAAAGGAACTTGAGCTTCCACGTGGATTTAAAATATTCCCTGTGCAGTGTCCGCAGGACTGCGCGGAGCCACTGAAGCGCGCTGGCCACTGTCCTGTGGCCAGACCTCCTGGAGGACGTTTGCTGTTTCTCTTTTTGCCTTGGTACAGCTCCCAGCTTCACCCTGAGAAGAAGAAAAACTGCCTAAAAGAGAACATTTCACGGAATTACGTTGCAATGTTTCGAAGTTGTGGGGTGGCCGCTGGCTGGCTGGCAGGCAGTGTGCTGTGGTTGGCCACAGAGGCTGTGGGCATTCATGAGGTGACAGTGGCAGTGAGAGGGTTTGCAAAGCACTGGGTGTGCTCCAGGGCTGGGCAGAGGAAGGGCAGCCCTGGCAGACTTCTTTTAGATGTTCTTTTTGGGAATTTCAACTTTAATCACAATCCTCTGGCAGATATCCTTCACCAGCCAGCCCCCTCCACCATGAAATGAGGAGTTAAGGCATCAGCCTGGCTCCTCTTGCCCTCCCCACTTGTACTTTCCATTTTCATCAATAACATACACAGACATGTGCTAACACCCTGCTCTTTGGGGATCTGGCCTGGATTTTCCAAAGTCTGTCCTCACCAGAGCATGTCAGAAACCACTGGCAGATGTGTGGAGGAGTGGGAGGGGAAATTATTTTTAATTTCATCTGCCTTTGTGCTTTTGTATTTGCTATAAGGGTGTGCAAGCTGGGCTCAGTCCCGTTGACATACTACTTAAAGTGAGATTAAAAATATTTTATTTATTTTTAACTGCACTTGGTTCCACAAAGGCTCCCAACCCGCTCTAATAGCCCTGATCCTGCATTGCTTTGGAAATCAGCTGGGACACAAGGGATCTTTATTCTGAAGCTGTCTTGTGTCCCAAAGCTGGATTGACAAAACATGCTATCTTCAGAGTGAGTAAATATTTTCTTGGAATGGGTACCAGGGGGGTCCTTTCAGCATTCCCTCCCCAAACCAGACAGATGTGCATACAGCTGCTTCACTAGCTCAGTACCAGCCTTCAGAAAAGGCAGATATCTGAGAGCTGCTGTTGAATGCTGAAGACAAGACAGCCTTGAATACAGCCAAGAGATAAGTGAAGGGAGCAGCACTAAATTCCAAGAGGCTGATCCCATCTAAACAAGCCAGGCACACATCAGAACTATCCCAGCTCTGCCAACCCAGCTCCTGCCAACAAGGAAATTTCCTATTTGCTGAAATCAAAGTCTGCTGGAGCCCAGGTCCTTCCCTGGGAGCAGCATGAGGGCACAGACATCCCTCCCACCTGGCTCCTCTTCCCCACAGATGCATCCAGCCCAGACTTCCAGATGTGTCAAGCAGAGCTTGATCATAAGGACTTCCTGTGATGGGAACAAGGGCTTTTCATTACTGTATGAGGAGAGAAGTAATTTGCTTTGCTTGCAGCTTCAGCTACATCAGGCCACACATGCAGAAGCTTGGGGTTTACATTAGCATAACTCCACTGGCTTTTGCCAGACCATAACAGATGTCCCCCATGTCTGTGGCAGGTTGAGTGCAAGTCGAGCCCCCAGAATAGCACAGATCTTTAGCAGTCAGAAGGACAAATGGTAATTCTTCCAGTCCCTTTACCATATGTTCTATTTTGGTGTGTAGCATCCTTCAGTAGAGTGGGAAAGGATGTTATATGCTGACATAGGCATTCATTATAAATATTTCAAGCCTGTCAGTCAATTCCCTTTCATCTCACCTCTTAAGGGAGGCTTCATGTGTTGAGGGGACCTTGCTCAGAGCCTGATGTGACTGTGGGACTGGCAGTGACAAAACACCTGCAAGTGTCCACACCTTAATGTGTTCTCTTCTTGGAAACTGGAGCATTTGCTGTGTAAAGGTGCAATTGTTGGAACTAACATAGGCTTTCCAAACAGGAGGAAGCTCCAATAAAAGGCATTTCCAACCCAGAATATGCAAGGTGGTATTTTGTCCTGGTGCAGGCTAGAGTTGCTATTGCACTGTCTGCACGTTCCCCATGTCACAGCTGTAAAAAGTTGCCCAGAGGAGCTGTGGGTGGAAGCATTCAAGGCCAGGATGAGGCTTGGAGTAGCTTGGTCTAGTGGGAGGTGTCCCTGCCCATGGCAAGGGGGTTGGAACTGGATGATCTCTGAGGTCCTTGGCACCCCAAGCCATTCTATGATTCTGTGATAGCACTGGAGACCAGATACTTGTCCCACCACAGTGTTCTACGCCCCTATAAAGGCATGAGAAATCCATGACATTTCCCTAGTTTGAAGGTTTTAGAGGGGTGTTTCTCCATTTCAAATTCCCCTAAATTATCCACACAGGAGACCTGACCTCTGCAGGAATTTGCTTTCATATCAGAAAGCCCATTAAGGCATTCCAGCCTTTCAAAAGCCAGCTCTGCCCTTGTATCTGCAGCTCACAGCGCTGACTGCACTGCCAAGCGATGCAGCAGGAAAATGAAACCCTGACACTCACATCAAGGAAAGGTGAAGTCCCCAGAAACACAGACATCCCAAATCAATAGCAGCAGACCCATTTTATGCGCAGAAGATTTCCTCCAGGCAGGCAACAAGTGAAAGATGGACATTTTCATTTCGCAGATCTATTCATCCCCAGCCTTAAGCCTCAGCTTCACAAATCACTGCACAGCAGTGGAGCAAAGCCCAGAAGCATCCCTTGAGTTGGAAGCAATAACAGAAACGATGCATCCCTTTACATTGACCTAAATCTCAGATCCTCACAGCACACCAGGGGAATGTGCATGGGCAAGTGCCATAGCTCATCTGTAGCTCAGGCAACTCCAGTTTTTCCTCATCAACCATTCACAGACACAGTTTTCAAATGCACTCACTTTGCTGTAAAAGTCAAAGGAAACAGCCATGCTCCAGCAGGTGCTGTCACCGGTGTCCTACTGAACCAGCTGGTGCAGAGGACAGCTTAGAAATTTAAGATTAGCTGGATAATGAATGATTAATAAATAGCTCACCCAATAAAGAAGATTATTCTTCACTTATCAGCTGTTATCTGACCTCCAAAAAGCTTGGTGATTTATAGCTTGTGTACCACTAAGTCAAATAAGTCCTTTCTCTCACATTTCATTGTTTTTATTTTAACCCCTCTCAGCATTGCCCTCCATGATAGTGCCTGGCACTATGGACAGATATTCCCTCACACCTGCAGTGATACCAAGCTCACTGAGGCAAGGACAGAGCTCTGTGTGAGGCCAGGAGAGGTGCACACCACACAGCAGAAAAATGTCACTGTGAACAATCTGCATCCTTCCTCCCTAGTTACTCTCTCCCGCCATATCCTGACCCCACCACAGCTCTCTCCCACTTTTTAGGAGCAAGAAATCCTCAGCCTCCAGCAAGACAGCAGGCATTTCCCTGGCATCACCAACTGTGACTTTCTCCATCAGCATTTATGACCACTCACAGTGCCGGATCTGTGACACTGAAATGATCTTCTCAAGCTCAAGTGACACCTGGGGGGTCTTTGCTGCAGACTGCAGCCCTCCAGTGCAGTCCTGTGCAGGCAGCCCTGTGCACTGCCAAGGACCAGGACCAGCACAAAGTCTGCTGATCACACCCCAAAGAAACCCCCTCACTCTTCCAAGCCATCTGCCTGTGATGGGAGCAGCAACCATCATCCTGGGAGAAGAGCTTCTCCTCATTCAGGGGTGTTGAGCCTTCTCTCAAAAGGGGTCTTCTCACCCAATAGGAGGTGGCACACAAAATTGGGAAATTGTGAACTTTTCTTCCTCTGGCAGTAGGAGAGGATGTAGTCAGGAGTCCTCCTCTGAGCCTTCCCCAGCACACAGACCCACACTGACTGTAATCAGGGCAATGAGGGACCCAGGCTGTAATGAGCATCTTGCAGTGAGATAAGGTAAATTCATGCCACAGTCCTCCAAGTGAATAGCTGTAAATACAATCAGGGCTGGATTCCAGCCAAAGCCATGTTCAGCTGACAACAGTTTACAATTAGGCATGAGGCATGGTTTTGTTTTAAATGGTGAGACTGCCTCCCCAGGGCTGCAGGGGATTTTCCATCAGTGGTATTATTTAAACCAACATCACATGTCACACAAGATGAGAGAAATTACATTGGATTAGTCAATCACTTTCTGGCTGTATAAACCACTACCTCAGATACTAAAGGCTCATGCAAAGGGCTCTCATGGGATGAGAGCAGAACCTTGGTTTTTCAGAGTACCTTTCTAGTTCACATAACTAAACACCAGAAGAGCCTGGATGGCCGATGGTGTAAGCTATTCATCAGCCCCCTGGCTTGCCAGGAGTTTTTGGCAGTGGCACAGCCACATCTCAGCACAATCCTAACACTTTGGGCTTTGGGCTCACCTAGCCTTTTGACACCAGCCTGGTGGGATTCTGGAAGTTGAAGTGCAGGAAGAAGAGAGCTTCTCACATCCAGATCAGCAGACCCAGGCTGCTCCAGAGGCTTTTCCTCGAGGTATCTTGTGCTGCTGGCAGGAGGAGAAAGGAGCCCCCATTGCTGTGGGTAAGGGATGGGGCAGCACTACTAAGTCACAGGGATGGACCAGACAGTGTTCCAGAGCTCCAGGTTAGGGTTTACATCGAGGGGAGAAGGAGGAAGAACAGGGTAATCCACTCAGTCCAGCTAGATCCAAAGCTTTTGTGTGTGCCTCCAACGGGTTATTCATTTTGGCTTGCAATCACAGGCGAGTCTAATCAGAAAAAGCAAACAAATAATTGCTTGTTTGCTTCTGAAAAATCATAGGGTCCCCTCTGGAAATATGCACACAAGTGGTTACCCCAGTCACCAACATCTGCTTTAACTACTGATCCCCTCAGCCTTGCAAATCTCCCATTAATTCTCTCCAGAGCCATGTCCCAGCCAGCAGCCCCTCCATCACCACCTCTGGCACTTCAAACTGGACCAGGGCGTGCCAGGGAAGGTGCTGAGGGTGTCCTGGAGGCAGAGCACATTCTCATCTCTCCTTCCTCTGGGGTCAGTGAGGACCAAAGCCAACAATGCTGGAGGAGGCAGAGGCCCCAGCCTGGCCCTGATCCCAGCTGAAGATATGATGTAGTGAGCATGTATCTATCTAGAAGAGGTCAGTCAAGTGCCTCCCACTCTAATATTTAGATGCTGTTTCTCTTTTCAGCCCAGGGTCTCTGGGGTGATCACGGCTCACAGCGCAGCAGACCACATTCACATTTTTTAGGTGTGTGTAAATGTTTAAAAATAACCTGCCAGGTTTCTCTCAAACAGGGATGAGATAAGGCTTCTGAACAGCCCATTGCAACTACATATCAACTTGGAGTGATCCTTGGGGAAGAAGGGAAGGGTAGAGGAAAGATGGAAAGGTATTTATAACAGAAAAAGTGATGAAATCAGCCATTTCCCTCCCAACCACTTTGTGTGTTGCTGCAAGATCTCTCGAGCTAAAGAGCTGAGTAACAGGAACAGGTCCATAAAAGACTCAAGGAAATTCCCATCGTTGCTGAGCAAGGGAGGCTGCTCAGAAGAGGCAGAACATTACCAGGATATGTATCTCAAGAGATGGGACCTGACTGATGAAAAATGAGGGGGAAAGAAGAAGATGTTCCTGTTGCTTGAAGAAATGCCAGGAAAGGGCGTTACAATCATGGTTCTACCTTTCCAACACTACTGTCTGTGCCAGAATTTTGGAAGGATGAGAAGGTGGATCAGGCAGATACAAAACTGTAATGGGAGTCTGGGAAAGGCACCGTGGCCTTGAGAAGGTGGTACCCAGGCTCCCCACTCTGGGTCTGGGTGGCAGCTGGGGCCTTTGGCTTTGCACACACCTGGGGGACAGAGCTACGTGACAGCCACTCTGCCAGACCCTGCAAGGGTCTGAACCTGCATTTTTAGGAATCACATTTTGATGTATTCTCTGGATAACTGAGGAAGGGAATAGCTGTTGCCCCTCCTGCTACAAAGGGGTTTCTGGAAGTTGAAGGGGGTTCAGGAACTGGGTTTTCTGGTTGGACTGGGAATTGTTTTTGAGACGAACTCAGCTTCCACTATTTCCATACCACTATTTGTCCAATAAATTTCACTGCCAGCTGGATCAGGCTTTAAGATACCAGGCAAAAGCCTGGGTGCATTTCTGCATTGGAAGCCTGACTCTAGGCAATGTGAAAACAGGGACAAAGTGCAGGGCGATGCCGAAAGAACTCGTACAAGAAATAGGAAGAGTGAAGACGGAGAATTTCAGGGTATTGACTCATGTTTATATCAGCACAGCCTGCTCCAGACCCCCTTCCTGACCTCACGCTCTTCACTCCCTCTTGCAAGTCCCTCCAGCACAGGGCTGGTGGCCCAGGAGCACACACAGGGGCAGGGTGCTCCCAGCAGCAGCAGCAGCTGCTTGTCAGTGTGATGGATAGAGCAAGGCAGTGGCAGCAACCACAGCCAAGTTCAGGCATGTGACAGAAATTCTCAGAGCAGGGGCCAAAGTGAGACTGTCCAAGCATTTCAGAAGGTGGCCTTGGAGAAATAACCCCACAGACCCACTGGGCTGCAGAGCCATCCAGTGCTTGTTTGTTTAATTGGGGTGTATTTCTCTGCTCGCCAAGAGAAAGCTTAGAGGGTGTTTGTTTTGTATTGGCTGGGAAGATGGGAATTTGTGGAGGATTAAAAAAGAGAAAGGAAGTTTTGTAGTTTGGGGTTTTTTAGGGCTTTTTCCCCCCCTAGAATTTATTTTTCTTTGATTTTGGTGAGATAAATCTCCCCTCATCCCCCCCATACTCAGACAGACAGAGTGGGAGCAAAGGACAACAGACATGGGGGAAAAGGAATTCATCTTGTGACAGGAGAAACAGGGGTATGTCAGGCCCAGACTTCTCAGGAAAACAAAAATGCCCTTTGGACCTCTAGACCAGAAAGAAACAGTTTTCTCCCCACTGCCATGTCTCTGCTCAGCAAACCTTCCTCCAAAATGTGACAGATTGGAGAGGGGCCAGATATTGCCTGATCGGAATTCAGCAGCATCACCGCGGCACGGGGGGGATGGAGGCAGTGAGCAGGGAGGAGACATTGCATGGCTCTGCCTTACCCCTGCCCTCTGCAGCCCCTGCCCATCCCCTGCATGCCGTGGTCAAGCTGATGGCACAAGGAATGGACCACAGATGGCCCTGAGGGACATGGGGACACGTAGTGCTGAGTTTGCACACCAGCCCCTGCCAGCTACAGCATTCGGAACTTGGAAAAGGAAGAGGATGGATGCAGAGGTCATCTGAACTGTATGAATCCTCCCCACGGCTCTGAGGCCAACAGCTAAAACCCCAGGTTTCTTCTTCCCTTTCCAGATCTAGCTCAGTGTCTGCTCCTCTTCCTCACTTCTGCACTGGGTGGGAAACTTGAGCAAAGAAGAGGGAGGACAGGAAAGATCTCCTGTGCCAAAAATTTTTGCACATTGACACAGGGACACACACAGACTCACAGCTGCAGGATCTGTGCAGTTTTAGGCCAGGGGACTCTTTGTGGTAGGTCCTGCTGATGGGGCCAAGCACTCTCTGCTCTGCAGTGCCTTGTGTAGTGGAGGGACTGTCCAGGACAATTTTCTGTCCCCTCTCTGTTGGTACAGGTGTAAAAGTGGGAACAGAGATGTAGCTGATTTCTGCATGGCAGAAAGAGGGACAGCTAGAGCCAGTCACAACATCATCTCTCACTGGCATCTAAAAAGCTGTGCCATCCTCTTTGCCCTCTGGATTATCAGAGGCAAAAGAGACAGAGGGAGCCTTGCTGCTCAGCAAGTTTCTGAGGGCTGGTGGTGACCCACAGGAGCCCTGTACTCCTGCAGCTCCCACTTTTCCAAGCATCCTCCTGTGCCAGGGAATGTGGCTTCAAGGCCACAGAAGGTCAAGTGCAGCAAGTCCTCTGCATCTGGTTAAGATTTCTCCCCATCTTGCTCTCTCCCACCCCTGGATCCCCGAGTTCTGACACTGCCTCTTCTGCCTCAGGGATGGACCACACTCTGTGGGTGTTAAGGTCTTCATCTCCATTCTTTGTTCTCCATCCTGTATCTCTTCTCACCTCTTCACCTATCATCTCTATCTCATCTCTCATCACCTATCATCTCTATCTCATCTCTCATGATCTTCAGCCACAATTACTACCAGAGCCCCATCCTCCAACTTCCACCCTAGATTTGCTCCAGTCCAGCTCCCAGACAAGTTTCCAAGCTGCATCCTCCCCACCACTTTGAAACAGCCAGCTGTGCTCTTCATTTCCACGCTTTTCCCCCTTTGGCCTTATGACTTGGATCTCTCCTTTTTTCCCCCCACAGCTTCTCAGTTCCTCCCTGTGCTCCCCAGGACTGTGCTGTGAGCAGTGCCAGCTCCCTTCTGAGACTGCCCCTCACCAAGATGCCCACGAAAAGGCATGAATAAGGCTAGTCATGTGCTAAGACCTCATTATTTCATTGCACTCCTCACTCTGTCTGTCACCATCTGAGGGCTCTTGTCTTGAGCTGTGATGGGGCTGCTTTCTGGCACACAAACATCCTTTCATTTGGAGCAGCCCGTGACGGGGCCTCTTCAGCTTGAGGAGAATTGTGTATAAATAGCTCACAATGCACCTCACCCTGTGATCACTGCAGGGACACAATTAATGAACAAGCCCATGGTACATAAAGGTGCATTCAGACTGTGAATATCACAAGCATTTCAAAAAAATGTGTTATTCTGTGTTATCTCAGCACCAGAGACACGACTGGTGGGATTTGCTTTCTCAGGCTGTTTCCAACAGCGCTGTCCTTGGCCCTTCAAATATCCATCAGCCTGGTATGAAGCCCTAGGTTGCTATTACAAAGGAAAATTTGGATTCAGCAGTAGTTTTTATGGATGTAGAGCAATGAAATTTGGTTCAAAGAATCAGATGTAAAGAAAAAGATCAAGATGCATCAACTGTTCCTCTCCCCAGTGATAACCCATTTGTTTTCCCTGCCTTGTAGCCTTCTCCAAGAGGAGGCAGAATAGACCCTCTTGCCTAAAACAACTGCCTAAACCACCATGCACAAGGCTTATCAGAGTCAGGATCAGTGCAAGCCCGAATTATTGCACATTGAAAAATATTTAACATTTTATTGTAGGGAGAGGGGTCAGCCTCCCATCGCTTGATGAACCCTCAAGTACATCCTGCCAGCAGCTGTAGAACTAATTACAGCCCCACGCCTACCCCACGGGACCTCATTCCTTTTCCCAGAAATGGGGGAGAGATCCCTGCTCACACCAGTCTCCCTGTGCAGGAATTGGGCTTGGTTTGTTTTTATGTTCTACATATAAACAAAGAGCTAAGACCTGAGAGTCCATCTGAAAAAAATTAAATTGGAGGTAGTCAATGTGCATAAACTCCAGTAAAATTTCAGGAAAAGTTTGTTCTGCCTCCTTGTTAGTCTCTTTCCAGTTTTGTTTTTAATGGATTTTCTCCCGGTTTTAAAATCACGTTCTCCAGGACAAAATGAAGGAGAAGGGAGCCCCAATTACACAGCTTTAAGTGGTGCCTCAGGAGCATGTTACTTATCAGGTGCTGGAGACATGTGCAAGAGCAAGAAACAGGCTCTGGATAAAAAAGTTTTGAGGCTTGAGGAGGAATCTGTGAACCCCTTCTGTGGGATCTGAAACAGATAGCTTAGGAAACCAGCAAGTGATGTGGGTAAGGTTCCTTCAGAGGTCCTCACCTTGACAGACATGGAGGTTTCCACAGAATGATAATTGCTGTCCTTTCCAGCCCCAGGGACCTCTCAGGGCCCCTCAAGTGCTTTCTGCTGGCATTATGCCATGCCATAAGCACACATATCTCAGCTCACATACTCTTCACTGCACAGTTTCCACCCCTCTGCCATGCAAACACCTAAAGAGCAGACTGCAGGGAACTGCAGTGCCCAGATGTGAAAGTACCCTAATTCCTGATCCCAGTAGCATCCCAGCATTGCTGTCTCCTTCTCTGTTGTGCTCGATGCAAAGATCAGAGCTCCTAGGATTCCAGGTGTGGATCAGCAAAGTGCTGTTGGATATAACCACTCTTCAATACCATCTCCCTGAAAAACACAGGCTCTCTGCCTCAGCACACAGGGTTTTATTTGTGTGAGGTGGCTGAATCTGAGCCCACCGCACAGCAGGAATTTTTAATGTTATTGTTCTGCCTCAAAAGCGTGAGATTAAATTTCTGCACCTCCGCTTCGCCAAACGTCCCTCATGCTCAGAGAGCCTTTTCCATTCTGCATCACGCACCTTTGCAGCCTGCAGTGGCTGCAAGCAGAGCTTTGCCAAGCCTGTGCTCTAGGAACTGGAAATTGTTTACCATTGGCCCTAATGGTTATTTCACACCCACACCAGCAGCTCAGATAGAAGCTATAGATAAAATATTCTTCACGCACGACAGAGAGCTTTCTTTGATGGCCCAGCTGTGAGAACATTTGCAAATGTTATACATCATATGCCTATTAGAAATGAGTGCATTTACTGAATTTTCAAAGAGGTGGCTTAACGAAGTGAATGTTACGTGGAGAAGTGCCAGCGTGACACAATTACTGCACCGTTTTTTAAGATTTTGAGCACATCAGGTTAAAAACACAGACACTGTTCATCCAAGCATACAAAGGTGATGGAATCCTACTCACTCCACCCATTCCAAGAGGCTAAGGCCAGAATGCCATTGGATCACCTGGCAGCATCTGACCCTTGCATTTTCTCCTGCTCTCAATGCGAGTCCAGTCCCTGGTGTTTGCGAGTCTTCAAGGCAAAAATAATCGACCATTTCCTTCTTTAGTTGTTCCAGTGGCTGATCACACTAACTGTGATAAATGTGCAGTTTAATTCTGGTTTGTGTCTGTCTGTTGTCAGCTACAGGTTCTTGCAGTGTCCTTCCTGTGAGGCACTCAGAGATTTCTCTCCAGGGAGATGCTGCAGGGACAGTAAGGTCACCTCACCATTTCCTTTCTGTGAAGAAAAGAAAACTCTCTGAGCCTCATTGTTCAAAGCACCTTCTCCAGTCTTTAAGCCACTCCTGTCCTTTTTTCCTCCAGGGACCAGTGGCCCAGGCTGACTCTGCAGGGGAGTGAAAAAGGATCTGTGGTTTTTACCCTACAGCCAGGTCCAGCCCTTTTGTGCTGCAGGGAGATGTCTGTCACCATCCCCATGTCCCCCAAGCAAGACCACAGCATCTCCAGGAGGTGATGACCCATTTGGCATGAGTGACCTCTGCTTCTCCCTGAATCTGGAATGAGGTGTTCCAGTGCTCACTGTGTGAGCAGGCCTGACTTGACAGGCAACCCAGGGCACTGTTATTATCTTAACTGCTTCTTGTCTAGTCCCACATTCCTTTCTCAAGATAAAAATGTTGCTTTGAATGTCACAAACCAGATGGATTAAGGCATTGTGGTAACAGCTTTAAAATCATGTGCAGAAGAGATTCCCATGTTATTAATTCCTTCCCTCTACCCACCCTTGCCATTCACCAGGTCTCTTTCCGTCACAGACTCAGATGTTTCTTGCAAGAAGAGAATAAAAGAGGACTGAAGGACAGATGGGTACACATCATCCACCTGTGTGGCAGATCTCCTGACACCCAGATACTGCTGCTGCTATAGGACATAACATTTTATAGCAATAGGTGTCTCCAGAGCCCCTAATTCCTTTGGGTCTGTGTAGCAAGATAAGAAGCAAGCGATGGCTGGTCAGTAAAGCCTTTGGAATCAGCTCTTGTGGGTATCCATCCCTCCACAGTGTGAGTCCTCCTCTCATCCATCCATCATGGATGTCCATTCCTCCCTCCAGCCATCCATGGCAGGTGTCCATGAAGGAGGAGGACATTTACACACAGCAGCAGCACAGAAAGACAGGGGACACCACACAGTCACACTCAGCCCGTGCTCCAGGGGCTGCTGGGCTGATGTGACCATGGCCACCTCTCCCTGCACCTCCTGTCCCCCCACACTCCTCCATGCTCACAGGCATGCTCTGTTGGGGGTGGAGAGAGTGTGTCCTTTCAGCCCTTCAGCTTCAAAGTGCAGGGATGTTTTTCTGCAAGGCTGCCACGGGCATTTTTAAACAGGCTTCCCATTCATACCGAGGTCAATTAACTCAGGCACCTTCGGTGGTATTTCAGAAACCCCCAGATACTGGAGGGCTTTGAAACGCTGCCTGCAATCACAGAGCTGGGCTCTGTGATCACCTGGACCCACACAGCAGCACTGAACACCAACCACCCCTGAGTTCTGACAAACACTCATTTACCTCTACTCTGCATACACCACTACCCCGCAAGAAGGAAGGGTTGGTGTAATTAAGGTTGCCTAATCTGGTGGTTGCTGTATTATCCATGCCCAGAAGCTCCAGGCTGTTTTCTTCTCACAGTCATAGTGAAGAAAGAGCAACACTGTGCATGAGGGCAGTGCTGTCTGCAGGACACAAGGAGACACTGTGATGTTAAACCTATTTTTTTCCTCACAGCCCAACCCCATTCCTCCGTCCTTCGAAACATCCTTGCTCTGAGTGCCGGAGAGATAGCATCAAAAAAAACAAGTCACAGAAAAGGCTAAACCTCCTGTGCCCTCTGTACAGTTTACATAGGGGTGAGGGGAGAAGAAACCCAAAACATCACTTGACTTGGCAGGTCTGTTCCTGGGAATCCTGAGGGATGTTTGACCTTCTCCAGACAAGCACAGCCGTCACCCTGCACTTACAGAGAAAGCTCCTGCAGTTCTGGGAAATTCAGGGAGGGATTCAGAGCAGGCACTGAGCTCTCCCAACCAGGAAATAGGGGGACAGTCTGCCAACCAGTTCACTCCAGAGAAGCCTGGATGGGGAGAAAAGAAACAAAGCACTTTTTCCACACTAAGATTAAACCTAGCTATGGGTGTTTCTGCACAATAACTTTTTCGGCATTGCCCTCGCTTGAGTTTTGTCAGGAAAAGAAGGAAGAGCAGCTGAAACATTAACACTTCCCTCTCTAAGAAGCTGGACGGAGAATCCTCAGCACAGACAAGAGCTGCATTTCCTCTTGCAGTGCTGAGCCCTTGGAAAATGCTCCCTATGTGGATTTGGTACCAGACATCAGGATGATGAATGAAAGGGACATTCCGAGCAAGCTCAAATGGGACAAATGATGCTGATGATAAATCCATCCCCTGATGCTGGACAGACATGGGTGTCCACAGCTAAAGTAAACAAATGGTCCAGGCAAGCTGACAGGCTTGTTTAGATTCTGCTTGGGATAAATCACAGTGCCCTTTGATCCCGTGATGTTTTTGGCGCCTGTGTTGCTGTCTAGCAGCAGGGCATATTTTTCTACCCCAAGGAGAAAGTGGATGCAGCTGCCTATAGCTGATTTATAGTAGGAAGTGATTAACAGGAAATCAAAGCTTCTCACACAGTAAAAATTGCTTGTCTTTTCACCTCCACCATCAGTACAATGATTAGAGCTCTGGGGACTTTGGTTGGGAAGATCAGCAAAGTGTTTTGTGCTTAGCATAAATGACTTTCTGCCGTGACTCACAAAGGATGCTCACAGCAGGCTGCACCTGCCTGTACATCCTAGGCATCAACAGCTTTGCTTTCAGTCCCATCCCAGGGATTTGAAATTCACATTCCTGTGCTCTCTGCAGCAGTGCAGGGCGGGTTCTGGATTTGGATTTGCCCTATTAATCTTGTCATTGTTTGGGATTTGTGTCTCCTGCACAACTTGTAGCTCAGAATAGGTGTGAGTGTTGTGGGGGGATTGCCCCTGGCCAAAAACCCCACGAGTTGTGTCAGGCATAATGTCATCTTTTGTCAAATGTCTGAAGCATGTAGCAAAATGAGGGCTGCATTCAAGAATTCTAGACCCTACCAAAGTATGCTTATCACTAATAATGGCTCTGGATTACCAGGCATGTGATTTAGGAGCTGGTTACTGCTTGCAGTTTCTGATAACTGCTCCCATCAGTCTCAGAAGCCAACAAAGCACTTATTACTGCAAAAAACTTCAGACCTCGTGGGACATTCAGCAAGTATCTCTGTGTTTCTAAGAGAAGATTTGGCTCTGGCTGCATCCACTGTAAGTGCAAGGCTGAGTCAAAGGAGGAGGATTTGCCATCAGCATAATCAGAAACATGGTGAAAGGGAAGGATGGGATTAAGACTTGGCTGCTCTCAAGCATATGTCACTTCAATTAACTGTGGAGAAATTTCTATGCTCAAGATAGTGATAAAAATCAAATGAAGAAGTGTGAAAACTCAGCTCTGGAGCTCTGGCTAGTTATACATAGAGGTGTGTGTACACAAACACACAAATGCATGCTGATGTATTTTAGTGTGTAATAATGCAAATAAAGGTCCTGGTCTTACAAGTGAACATCAGCACCCGCACTCAAAACATCTGAAAAGCCAGCTATAGCTCCCCAGCTTCTTCTTACCTTCTCAAATCGAGTTCCCAGGGTGTTTTCAGCCAGTGTGACATCTCCACAGGCAGCACTTCTCCCTGTTCACCTATGACCTCACACAGCTTACATCTGCACAGCACCCCATGTACAGCAGTAGGGCAGCAGGTCTACTTCTCTCAAATGTTTCTGGGTTTTCCCTGCTGTTTTGGTTCCCAAGGCACAGGGTGCACCTTAAGATGGTGCCTACACCTGAGGAGAACCTCCATTTTTGGGTGGCATTCCTAAAAACTGCCCTCTAGGTAGAGTGCTGAAGCCTGGACTAGTCTGTGTCCACAGAAGACATGAAACAAGGTTTTGAAGGAGCTGGGAGAAGGCAATGCTGTCTTACCAAGGAGAGAATGGCAGGGCAGAGAACAAGTGTGTCACAACTGCAAATGCACCCTGACAGGAATGAGACCCCACAGGATCCTCAGGGTAAGGAGAGTTGATAACCACACCCCTGGCAAGGCCTTGACACCACTGAGATGTAGGAACTTCTCCAGTGGGTGAAGCTGCACCACTGATTGCATTTTGCACACCAAGCTTTAGACAAATTTGGGACAGCAGGAGCTAGAGCAAGACCACAGCAGTTGCAGAGCAGCAAACAAGGGACAGCAACACCAGTTCATGGGCAAACAGGAACATGCATTGGATACAGAATCATGGAATGGTTTGGGCTGGAAAAAACTTTAAAGACCACCTGGTTCAACCCCCCTGCCATGGGCAGGGACATCTCCCACTAGGCAAGGTTGCTAAGGGATCTATCCAGCCTGGAGTGGAACATTTCCAAGGACAGAGCATCTACAGCTGCTCTACAAATAACCCATCGGCATTGCTGCAGACCCCAAAAGGCATTCTGTAGATTTTGGTGGGGGGGGAGAACCCTATAGCAAAAGCACAGAGAAACAGGGGGGCTTATTTGGTGTTTCTGCAGAGAAGCCAGAATCTGTCCCCACCTGAAGGAAGCAGCAGCTGTGGGAAGCACTGAGAAGTACAGTGTGATCCATCTTTACTCTAAATATCTCATGGGTTGCTGTAATCGAGGCAGTAGGTCACTCTCTCTTTTATATTTTGCAAAACACTTTCTTTGTAGTGGATATCTGGTCTGGGGAAACTTTTTTGTAATCATGGCAATAAGTTACTTTTATGGGCAGCAGTAGGAAAGATTCAAAACTCAGCAAAACAGGATTATTTCTCCAGCACAATAATAACAGGGATTTGAGAAATCTTACCCCTGTGCTTTATCTTTCATCAACATGAGACCAGAGGTCTTTCAGCCTGGGATAATTCCAGAAGTGAAAATTGCAGCAGAAATCCTTTTTCATGTCTTGCAAGAAATACCCGTGAAAAGGTCTTTCCTCTAGAAAGACTGCTTAGTTTTTCTTCCCTGATCTGTCCCCTTCCCACTGACAATATAGCTTTTCAAAACATACATGTGTTTATTTGATCTTCCTTGATTTCAGCTGGAGGGTTGATTCCTTTCCTGATTGGGTGGGATGCATTTAATTAAAAAAAAAAAAAAAAAAAAAGAAAACACAACCTCACCATCATTCATCCTCACGATTTTGTAAACAATGCTGTAGTGGTAGGTAGATACAGGCATCCTGTTTTTCCCTCTCTGTGTCTGTTGAGGCCAAAGAAGCAGGAGGATAATCATGTCTTTAGGGCAGGAAAAATATATGGATTTGTTTTATAGACCAACACATATTTCTCCTCTGAAATATATGGCAACGTTGCCAGCATGGGGCTGGGATGGGGATAGGAAATGAACAATTAGCTGCTCTTCCAGGAGTCTTCTGTCCTTCTGATCAAGAGATCTGGGTCCCTTTAGCCTGTTTGGCATAGCTCCAGAATTAAAGAGAACAGAACAACTGCAAATCATAGCCCTGAGACTCCATCCAGTTCTCACAGACACAGGCAAGTATGTATGTGTTTACTGAGCTACAATTCAAGTGTTCTAATTGTATTTTATAGCTCTTTTCCATGCTGGTCCTGAAGCAGACAGGCAGAAATGCTTAGCCTATGATGATGACATCTCTAAAACCTTTTGAAGGCTCAAGAGGTAGGATGTCATCTGAGACTAAGCGAATCCGAATTTTGGTGTCTAAAATCTTGTTATTTACATCTTAAATAATAAAGTAACGGGATATTCTTTTATTGGCTGACAATTATTAAAATATAAGGTAAGATTGCCAAGTGAGGCAAGGATGAGGACAACAAATCAGCAATCAGGATCTCCAAATGGTGGAAGAGCATTGAGAGACACCAAGAATTGTGTCCTGTCCATGGCAACAGGGTTGGAACTAGAGGGCCTTTAAGGTCTCTTCCAATCCAAACCATTCTATGATTCCATAATTAAAACCAATTGAAGAGAGGACACATAAGAGCAACTGGAGACTGTTAAGCCAAAAAGATTTTGCCTGCTCCTTTGAGAGGTTTTAATTCGCATTGAAAAACAAAACCTCCAACATTTGGAAGATTGTGAGGCCTTGTATTCCAGCCATAAATTCTTCTGCTGTACCTAGGAGACACGACTCTTGAAGAGGTTAAGTTCTTGGTAAGTAAAGTTCTTAGCAAGCAATCTTTTCCCACTGAGCTGGCCTCTTCAAGTTTCTATTTGTGCTGCTAATGAGGTTCCCACAGTCTCCAGGAAGCTGGTCTGAGTTCTAATTAAACAAGACTTGAGGAACTGAAGAGTGCCAAAGTAAGCGCTGGATCTGCCCACCCCATTGACGGAGGAGTCCTGCAGGCTGGAATCACAGAGCCTGGAAATGTAAATCCCATATTGACACGGGGAGTTAAACTCTCCAGTGAGGATGCTCTCTACAGCGGCAGCATTTATTAAACCTTTGCCATCATCCAAAAACAACACTCACAACTTGAACAGTCCCCAAGGCTAGAGAGTCTTCCAGGATTCTTCTGGCCATGTTCTGATCAGGAGATTTGGGCTCCTCTGACCTCCTGAACGTGGTCCCAGGCGTTAAGAAACAGGACTTTGGACAATATGGCTCTGGGATTCCATCCAGTCCCTTACATAAAATATGCATGAATATGCATTTACTGGTGTTAGAACATTCTCTTGGAGCTGCAGTATTCCAGAAACAACCATGGCATAGACATCAGGACTCCAAATGCCAGCTTAACTTTGGGAGCAACACATCTCCATGGGCTCTGCAACTTTTTGGAGCATTTACGATATGTATTTTCTTACTATCTAAACCATTTTAGTGGGAGAGTTCCAAAGTGCTTTCATCCACTCCAAATGGAAGTGCCAAGCCATCCATTCAATGGACATCACAACTGTGTCCTCCTCATGAGTGTTGCTGTAAGAAACGCAGCTGATTGAAAAACACTAAATCGGCTTCTGTTCCACTCCCACAAGAAACAGCTTTTCATGGTGTTTTATGCCAGGTCCTGTGATGAGGGCCAGCAAAGAGAGAGTGGGATGACTCTCCAAGGAGACATGTAGCAGAGACAAGATTAGTGTCTGTTCATCCCAGGCCAATACAAACCATCCAGTCTGGGAGAACTCAGGCATGTGACAGTGTCTGCAGGCTCTGACCAGACAATGAAGGTTTTCCAGCCAGTGCTGTCATAAAATCCCAGAGTCCCCAACCTCTCCATCCAGACTGAGGAGAAGCAATCCTCACACAGCCTGTGTGAAAAAACTTGCATCTGTTTTAAAGGGACAGGTTATTACTCAGGCCAGCCAGGACCAGTGATGGAGGAAAATGTGTCCATTTTCCTAATTATACCCCTTTGTGGAGGCAACCACTTGGCCATTATGGGGCTGGAAGCTCCTTCACCCCAGCTAGGGTTGACACAGGAGTGAACAAAGGAGAAAGCTCATGGTACCTCTTCTTTCCTGCACTAAACTCAGGAATTCTGCACCACCCCCAGGCCTCCAGTGAAGGTAAATCCACTGAGCTGGTGACCTCCACGTGTTTGCAGTTCCAAATCCCACATTGCACAGATCTTGTCAGAGGGAAGAGCACAATAGAGCATCTCTGACTCACAAACCTGGGAACCAGGGCATGGGAGGAAGAAGTCTCTGGTGCACACATTGACTCTTTCCAACATGGAAGGAAACTTTCATAAACATCTAAGATCAAGGACTCCCTGCCAGGCATGAACAGGGGGGCTGAGCCATCCCTCACAGTCAGTACTGACTTCACCTTCAAACTGAGTTTTCATGGCTGTAAATCTGGCTTAGTTTTCGTAGGCCATTGTGTGCAATAACATGGAACAATACTTCTCAGAGAAGGGGCTCCCAGATGGCCTGTGCTTGTGTAGGACTGTGTGAGCTGATTGCAGAGCAGGTCCTACAGGATCAAACCATTAAGGGCCATATATGCTGCAATAAAACTGTGGAAATGTTCGTCTTGCCAGGAAAATGTTTAAAGGTTTTTTGTTGATAAAGCAGTGTTATCATGGGAGCTGAGTGCCTTAGAGGAAATATTAACAGTATGTGTGGTCAGATAAGCAGGAAGGCGAGAGTAGGAGCTGCACAGCCCACTTCTTGCTCCAGCTGCACATCAAAGAACCTACATGGAGAGCGACCAGGGAAAGAAATCTAAGGAATTGGTAGCAAAAGTTAGAAGATTCAGCTCTGGAAAAGTCCTGCCCGATAACTGGGGAGCCAAGAGACACAGCACTGAGCATGGAGAAGGGCAGGCTGTTCAACCCAGTGTCTCCACAGCCCCCATCATCCCAGTCCAGGACCCACTGGCATCAGTGGCTGGACTCCCATCGATTTGGCTGGGGCTTGAATTGGGCCCTTTGGGAACCTGGACAAAAGATGAAATGTCCGACTTTAATTGATGGCTCATCCATCACCGCTGCCCAAACTCCTCTTGACAAGTAGAGGGAAAAACCCACAAATTAAGTGACCATCGCCTGCCTTCTCTTTTCTTGCCGATTGTAAAGGAGAACTTTTGACCTTTCTGCCTCATACATCACAGCTTGGCAGGAGCTGGTCGCTCACCCCGGCTGAACTGTGCCATGCATGTAGCCCCATACAAGAGGTGCTTTTCACGTGCTAAATGATCCTTTCCCTGCTCCTCCTTTGCTCTACTACAACAATATAGAGAGAGACAATGGCACAGCTCCACGGCAGGAGGAGGAGGCTCTCATTAGGAGCCTCTCGTGGTTAGGGATGAAAGACTGGCTGGATCATCCTGCTGTCTTTTTCTGCTTCGGACTGATTTCCGGAAGAGTCTGGTGGGAAGCATAAGTCTTATCCTGAAGGGTTTTTACCCTCCAAGCAAGCTCACCAGCAGTAAACTCACTTGCACAGAGCATGGTCAGGATGCTGTCTGTGGGACTGGGGGACAACAAAAGTCTGCTCAGGGCTGGGCACTGCACAGGGAGCCAGCAGTGTCCTGCAGACAGGATGGGAATATGGAGAGCTCTCCAAGGACTTGAGGCAGGCTTTGAAACCCTTAAGCTTGCCCTGCATTAGCGGGGTCAGTTGCACCCCAGGCAGTGTGGCTGGGATAAGCCCCCTGAAAGCCCTGCAGGGGCACAAAAGATGGTGATGTCTGTGTACCATTGTCTGGGCTGTGGAGACACCGAGTGCCTTTGGGATGTGTACATGGAAACACAGCTCTTTGGGGAAAAAAAATGAGCTTTTCCTCCAGAAGTGTCTGTGTCTAAGAGAACACTCCTCTGCCATTAACTGAAGAAGGCAGCATGGTGGCTTTGAAAGCCACTGACACAGATATGATGACACAGGTAATTACCAGGGAAAGCAAAAACGTGCAGCCAGCTGACTGCAAAACAGGGATTTTGCTGTAAAACCTTTCCTACAGCTCTACACCAGTGTAGGGGCCAAAGTCAGGACTTCTTGTACCAGGCACAAGCTCCATTGCCCCACCAGGAGCAGATGTGCAGTTATTATGCAGAGAAAGCCTCGCCTGGTTTGAATTCAGGGATGAGCTGCTGGAGGGAAAAACACCTTTGTAAATCCCACAGATTTAACACAACCATGTATTTACTGCTGTACATCATCACAGTGCCTTGGTGTAGTCCAGAGTCTGTCTCACAGACCAGGAGACAAACCTGAGAGAACAAAAATCTGCAGGTGATGCTGAAAAGGCATTTTTAAGCTTTGACCACAGAGCACATGTTGCACTCCCACCTTGGAATCTGAAGCTCCTGACAACTCCTTGCTCACAAAAAGGTCGCAATCAATCATCTCTCAGGCACAGAAAAATAATCCACCACCAAAATCTGGGTGTAAGATGGCATTTGGGGTCACTTTTTCTCGACGGACTGTTCTCCCAACTGGGTGTCACTGTGTTATGTGGCAAATGCGTGTTTTCTGCTCCCCAAGTGAAAACCTCTGCCAGATTTGTTCATGCATTTATTTAGTGCTCTGGGGCAAGTCCACAAGTCAGCTTTTCCTGGGGACAGCAGCCTTGCCATGCCCTGGGAGTCCTTGGGAAGCATTTCATCCCTGCTGCAAGGCTGGTGATGATGGTGCACAAGATGTGAAGATCTCAGGTCATCTCCAAACTGGTCTTCACCCCCTGAGCCAGGTTTTTATATGTGGCAACTGGAAGCAAACATTGCATAAAATACACTGTTTATCACATCACAGACCAATGAAACAGTGCCAAAAATTATCTACTGGCTGGGCCTTTCTCTTAAAATGATTCTGCAGTGTGCCTCTGCTTGCCCTGTACCTGGGAATTTGGGAACCAAAGACTGAAAACTCGAAGAAGGAAAAATAATGGAACATAAAATGCATAGCTCAGTATTTTTCAAATCCTGAAGTTTTATAGCAATTTATGAGCTAACTGGGGCTCCATCCATGACCCTTCACACACACAGAATGATCACATCAGCACTCATTACCTTCCCTACAAGTGCAGAGTTGTTTCTGTGCTCTGTAAAATTGTTTAGGTTGGAAAAGTCCTTGAAGATCATTGAGCCCACCTGTGCCCCCAGCACTGCCAAGCCCATCACTAAAATATGCCAAGCGCCACATCCACACATCTTTTAAATCCCCCCAAGGGATGGTGACTCCACCACTGCCCTGGACAGCCTATTCCAGTGCTTGACAGCCCAGTTGGTGAAGAAATTTTTCCTGATACCAAATCTAAACCTTCATGCCCTGTGCTTTTCCAAAACAAGCACTTCAAGCATTAGTTTGGGCTAAAGGCAGTGAGGAAAGGAGCAGCACCTCTGAGCATGGTGAGGAAAATCAAGATTGTGGGATAGATACCAATCTATAATCTGGGAGTGACTTGCACAGCAAAACCTGGTGTTTGTGCAATGCTGCACACCCACTGCAGCTAACAGAGAAGGAAGATAATAAACAAAGCAAAGAAATCTCAAATCCAGTTGCTGGCAAAAAGATATTAAACACATTTTGGTCTCAGTCATAGGTAACTTATGAGACACTGGTACCAGGCAACTCGACTGGTCAGTGTCAAATTCTTATTTAATGACTGTAGGGAACAGTGACACAAATGATGGAAAAAGTGGCAAGAAAACAAATTGCCTATAACGAGGGAGAACCAGAACCTGGGGACACATTTTCTTCCTGGAAAAGCAGACCAGAACATGCTGACAAACCCCTTCATTTCCAAGATGTTCTAAACCCACAGGAACTTGTTTACTCCTTGTTTGACAGCTCAGGTGATGGTGAGCTTGAAGGTGTGACCCTGCAGGATCACACCTTCCAGGCTGCAGATGGAAGAGCTGAGATTGCAGATGGAAGAGCTGAGATTACAGCTGGACAGCAACGTTTGTATAAACATTCAATGCCCTCTGCAGAGGGGCTGTGTCATCCTTCTGTTTGATCAATGTGGGATGTTACTCTCCAAATGAAACCTTTTTCAAATCCAGGGCTGCTGGGCTGAACTTGTATCAATCACCCTCTAACAGTGGTGTGAGCAGGCTACATGGATCCAGAAAGGGCAAATTCCTGGTCTGCAGCAGATCTGTGTCCTGAAAATTGATACAGCCCTGAATAAAGAAAAGGAAAAGCAGAAAAAAATTTTGGTGAAAGATGAAGGAATTTGAAAAAGCTGAGCGCTTGAGGAAAGCAGGAGAGCAATATTTCTCTCCGTAAGCAGAAAATCATCAGATCATAGAATGGTTTGGGTTGGTCTTTAAAAATCATCTTGTTCCACGCCTGCTGCCATGGACAGGGACACCTTCCACTCTCCCAGGTTGCCCCAAGCCCTATCCAGCCTGCCTTGGAACACTACCAGGGATCCAGGGGCAGCCACAGCTTCTGTGGGCAACCTGTGCCAGGACCTCAGCACCCTCAGAGCCAATAATCTCTTCCTAATAGAGAGCATTGTGCAAAGAAATGGCTGATGCCTTCCCCAAAGCTTCATGTAAGCAACTGTTTCCATCATCTTCTAGTGAGGGACACCTGGAGCTGAGGAAGAAAATCAAACAGTGGTGACACCAGTGCTGGTGTGCAGGGACAGCAGGGCTCTTTCCACTGCAGGGAGCTTGGCCCTTGGTTCTTACAAGGGGGAAAGAATCACTGTTTTTATGGGCACAGAAAGATGCATAAAGGTTTCCACAAGCCTAAAAAGGAATTGTTCAAGGAGTTTTGTCCGTGTCTCTGGACATGTCATTTCTGCAAGGTAAAAAATAAAAAATAAAAAAAGGCCCTTCACTGCTGTATTCAGGTCCCTCTTTTGGAGCAGTGCCAGGGTTTAGGTGTTACCAGCAGCTCCCTGCCAGGATCAAGAGAAGCAGCTCCCAGCATTGATTTTTGAAAGGCTGGAAGGTATTTGGTACCTTGTCCAACGCTCTCCCCCTGGCCCCCACGCTCCTTGAAAGAGAAACATCAACATCTGTTCCCCTGGGACTTTCACTCCATGTCATATGGCCACCACTAAGTGGCTGTCCCCAGGCACAGCGAGGGTCCTGCTGCTGATAAAAAGGAGGAGGGGGCTGGGAGCCCAGCTAGGGGCAGAGAGCCCTTCTGACCACAGGGAATGGAGGCAAGATGAAAGGAGTGTGTATTTTCCCAGGTGATTCCAATAGCATCTCAAAGCCCCGGCTTTCTCACTCTGGCTTTAGCCCCAAAACAAACAAACTGGTGCCAATTTGAATACGCTGAGGCCTGACTGATTCCAGCCTCTTGTTGTGTTTTCACAGTCAGCAGCTGACTGGAATTCAAAGGGGAAGGGAAAAGAAAATAATAATAGTAGATTGATAAGATTCCCCAACCTTTTCTGGTTAAAATCCCAGCCAGGCTTTGAGAAATTTGGGCCCAGAGAAGCCAGAGCTGTTCCAGCACAAGAATATCAAAGCTAAAAATGAGGGGAGCTGTCCCAGCAGGGATCAGTGAGATAGCAGCTTGCTTTCTCTTAACTCCTGCTGCACCAGATAAGGGCACATTTTGGGGACATGGAGCTCCCTGGGGCTGGAGGATCATCCATTAGGACACCAAAGCCAACAGCACTGCTTGCAGGGCCCTTGGACAATCCTCAAAAGCCTCAAGTCAGGAGGGTCTTCCCACCAGAGCACACTGATCCTGGTGGATGTCTGTTGGTAATTCTGCTGATCACTCAGCAGGTGCTGGGTGTTTTCAGGCCTGCAGATACTGCTAGAAAAAAAGGGTCATGGGGAAATACATTCCGCCATTCCCAGCTGAAGGTAGAGATCCTGTTGAGGTGTGATCAATCCAGGAATCATAGAACCATGGAGTCATTAAGGTTGGAACAGACCCCTAAGATCACTGAGTCCATTATCATCCAACATCACCACTAAACCATGTTCCCAAGTGCCACATCCACACTTTTTAAAAAAACTTCCAGGTATGATGGTTCCACCATTTCCCTGGGCAATCTCTTGCAATGCCTGATCACCCTGTCAGTGAAGAAAGGAGCTGCTCCCCACACAGCCCCAATCTTTTCCCATCAGGTAAAGTGAAATCCAGCAGCCTCCCCATCCTGCTTGGACACAAAGTGGTTGTGTTTCAGACCTAAGGAAAGAATCACACGCTCAGAAACTTCCTCCCGCCCCCCCACCATGCTGTTACATGATCTTAGGGGGGGAAAAAAGGCTTTTCTGGCAAATCTGTCTTTTATCACAACTTTCAGGAATAGGAGAAAAGTGGGACTAAGATGGGGAGAGAGGCCACTGGCTTCTGGGGGCAGCAGTGCCCTGTCACCCGAGAGGGAGAGGAGAGGAGAGGAGAGGGGAGGGAGAGGAGAGGAGAGGAGAGGAGAGGAGAGGAGAGGGAGAGGAGAGGGAGGGGAGAGGAGAGGAGAGGGAGAGGAGAGGGAGAGGAGAGGAGAGGGAGAGGAGAGGAGAGGGAGGGGAGAGGAGAGGAGAGGAGAGGAGAGGAGAGGAGAGGGAGAGGAGAGGAGAGGAGAGGACAGGACAGGACAGGACAGGAGAGGAGAGCTCCGAGGCCACCAGAGACAGAGAGACAGACAGACAGGAAAGGGACAAGGACCTGCAGAGCAGAGACAAGCCTTCAGGCAGTTCACAAGGAGGTGAAGACCTGATGAACAAAGCGCCAAAGACTCATCCTCCGCGCCGATCGGAAATGCCTGGCAGGCAGCAGGGGAATGGTGCTGGAGCAGGGACAGGCTGGCAAGGCGAGGATGTAATTAACAGGGTATCAGTTCCCCTAATAAGAGCGTGCTGGGCTAGCAGCACGCTGGCTCCTCGCTGACCTGCATAAGCTCCCAGGGCTCTTTGAAGTCGCTCCTGCCGGGGCTGGACACACACAAAGGCACCCACCGCGCTGGCTGCTCAGCCGGGGATTACCGGCAGCTATCATTAGTCCCTGCAAACCCCTGCGTGTGTTTTGGCGGATGGCAGCCGCTCTGACAGAGTGTAAAGGAGGGGACCCGCTGGGCAAATGCGGGCTTAGCGTCCCCTGCCCTGGCTGCAAAGGGAATCAGGCTGGGCTGTGTCTCTGAGAAAGGGGATTTCTGCTCCTGTCCTCGCCAGGCGCTGTCTTCCCTCATCAGACCCAGTTCCGGCAGGGAGAGGGATTCAGTGCATAGCTTAAATCTCCGAATCCTGGAGTTATAGGGATTGTTAAGAGAAGCACAGTGTCGGAAAGAAAATGAGGAAACCTGAACCAAATCTATCTCAGAAGTCTAAAACCAAAGGGGAGTAAAAGGGTCCCATACTCAACCAGAAGTCTTAATGCAACCCTTAAGCTCACCTTTGCTTTTCTGGGATGCTGCAGGGCTGCCATCCCACCTCAGGACTGGCACTGCAGGTGTGTGCAGCCTCTCGTTATTCCCAGTATGGCTCATCCAGCTCCACTGATTGCAAATTCAAGCCTTGGAGGCGTATGAACTCTTTACAGGGATGGCTGAGGATCCCCCAGTCCTGCTATAGGTAGGAAAGAGAGAAGGGCATTAAAGCTGTGGTCTCTCATGCAGGGATGTTTCAGCGGAGCCCCCATCCTCTGCCCGCTGCAGGGTGCCTGGAATGGATATGGTTTAGGGGGAAATCCTCGTTTAGAAGAAAAAAAAAAAAAAAAAAAGAAAAAAAGAGAGGTTTTATCACCTGGAGGATCTCCGCAATACACGAGAATGACCAAAATAAAAGCAGAAGTGAGAAGTGGGAAAGACGAAAGACTGTCTTTGAGAGAGTGTTAATGTAGTTGTGAAAGCACAGCCTGAGGGGACAGTGTCCCTCCATGGCGATTCATTGCCCATCAGGAATGGACATTTCTCCCTCAGCGCTAGTCAGGGGTGCAGATTTCTGACGTGTCCTTGTGAGCCAGACTGTCCCCAGACAATCCCCACACCAGTCTGTGCAGACTGGGGGGGGACATGGGACACATGCCACCCACAGCAGAGCAGCATGGTTTGGATCTCACCCTATTAAAAGATCAGCAGTAAACCTCGCAAAACAATTAAAAATGACAATGACAGATGAGTTCATTCTCCTGCGTCTCGAAACACTGCTTGCCCTTTCCAGGCCAACCTCTGCCCTGGGGATCAGGACTCCAGTTTGGAACTTCCAGGGGGAGCCCTGGTCCTGCCAGTGGCACCCTGTTTTGCTCCCTTCTATGTTCTACAAACCCTGCTTGGGGTTGTGAGCCTGTGTTTGGGGAAAAGACCTGGCTTTCAGCACGGGGCAGACATATTTCCTTTGACTTTATTACAAGGGAACACAAATATGTCTGTAAATGTAGCCATCTAGGAAAGGATCCACTTTTGTTTCCTAAAAATTAGCATCCTCCAGTCTAATAGCAAGTCTTACGCTGCATTTTGAGCCAGCCCAGATCTACTAATTGACAACAAAATAATTCATCTCCCTCGCTCACCCCAGTAAATACTCCCAATATGTCATTTCAGTGTCAAACTTCCCAGAGTCATTACCCTCCCCAGCATCAGACTCCACGGCGACGTGCAGGGTAGCCTGAGCCAGAGACTCCTGCCACAGTCAGCAAATGAGTGTGTTTTGCATTAGGCACATTAAGGGGAACAGTCCATTGCAAGGAATATTAAATTAAAGAAAAGCAGCAAGGAGAAGGATTCGACCCTGGTTATATGCAGAGGAACACAGGACCAGCCCTGGATTTACAGCATGGGGAGCACATTGTAATTTCCCCAGTCTATTTGTGCTCTCTGAATTTACAGACTTACGGGTGTGTTAAATAACTCTGGGGACAGATGGCAAACTCACTGTTCTGTTACCTCCTCTGCATCTCAGGACAGTCATGTTGTGCCATAAAGTCCTTTACCCCATGACTCTAAAAAAGGGAAAACCTCTGTGGTCCTACCCCAGAGCTCAGAAGAGGTTTGATGAAGGGGTGTGTGTAGGTGTTACCTGACACACCTGCCAGGGCTGGGAGGTTTCTTGCCTATGGCACAGCACCAGTGCTGCAAATTTTGTGCTCAGACCCCAATAAATCAGCAAACCTGTCCTGTCCCCTCACCTGGACAGACTGCAGCTGCACCACAGCCTCTTGCCCTCCCCAGGTATTCCCCCTCAATCCCTGAAGACCTTTCACAAGGAGGGACACATATTTTTCCCTCTGCTCCAGGCCTTTCCCACCTCCTGTCAGCCTATAGCAGTTGGGAAAAATATGAGATTCTCAGCAAGGATTTACTAATACCAATACAAAATGCAAACCCATGCATGGTTCTGTATCAGTGCCTTGCCACATGGGATGGCTCAGCCACAAGCAGTGCAATCTCTCATGATCTGTGGGGCCAGACCCCTCACAAAGCAAGCCTAAAAAACCTGAATGTCCTTGAAATACCAAGAAAATGGGGAAGAGAGATTTTCGGGGTGATGCAAAACTGAGACCATGGAAAGAGAGGAGGCACCTACAAGAACAAGCTGGGTAAGAGGTACTGCTTACCATGTCTGGTGTGTGGGTTTCCAGGTGAAAACCTCCATGTGCTGTCCCTGGAATCTATGATGCATATGAACAGCTGGGAATAAAGTGGGCAGCACTAGGATCCTCCAAACGCATGGTTAGGAGATGTGCCCTGTGTCCAAGTGCTTGTAGTGATCACACACTCTTAGTGTCCCCTGCCTGCAAAGTGAAACAAATTCATGACAGCAGCTGGAATTTATTATTAATTATTATTAACACATGTGATTTACTTGTGTTGAGTGAAACGTGCCATTACTCTCTCTCAGAGGGAGGCTGGTGGCTGAGGAAGGCACAGCAATACCAGCAGCATCTGACCAGGTGCCCATTCCCTCCTTGCAGCATCTCCCCAGCAGATGCTAACATTGCTGGGGCCATTCTGACAGAAAATGTCTTTGTATGGACGTTTTGCACCACATCTGTTTTATAAACATAATCCAGGGTATGCCAGAGGCCACACTGTTCTCTCTTGAATCAAGATACAAAAGGTGAGGTCTAGGAAAGCCCTGCACAAGCACTGTGAGTTGCATATTCACAGAGCAACGAGAAATCAGATTTACTCACCTGGAGCTTATCTGGAGCTAAGGTGATCCCAGGATTGCAGCAGCTGAATTGAAATAGTTAGGGAACTACAGTCTCAGCAATGCTGGACAGGGTGGTTTGGCTCCTTGTGCATAGAGAGAGGTCAGAGGGAAACTTCAGATCCTCCTCCAGATCCAGATTTTTCTGCACCTTGATCATGCTTAGATCTGAAGGTCTGGCTTGGCCTTTTCCCTGCTGCTAACAGCATTCCGTGTGAAATGTGCAGCGTGCTGGAGAGTGCTAATGCCTTGCAGACCTGGGTTGTGTCATTCCCCAGCATTATTTATACAGAACTATTTAAAAACACAACGTAAAACTTGCAGCACTGTCTACATGGAAGATTCACTTCATCTAATTTTATCCACCTACAAGCTGCATTCCTTAAACCAACATCCAAATTAGAGACAGATGAAGTCTTCAAGGCTGCTTCACAAAGGACAGAGGACAGCCTCTCCAGCATGTCATGGGTCAATCCAAACCTGGATACACATCCTGGGAAGAGAAAAATCACCTTCTAGCCATGTATCCTTCTGCCCCAGCCACACAGTCAGCTGTGTGCAGTTGCTACAGCTAAAGGTTTGACTGTATCTGGGTAGATCAGGTAGGATGAATTGTGTTGGTGTGGCTAAAGGACCTGATCCCCATTCTCAGTAGTGACTTAGGCAGCCCTAGCCAGGTTGTTAGAGCTGTCAGGGACCTAAAAATACCAATAAGGATTTGCAGGCTGTTAACAGTAGGAGATGCCAGGCTGTTACAGTAAGGGATGCCAGGCAGTTCAGCAGACTTTGGGCTCATTAGTCACATAACTGCCTGCTTGCTTTCAAAGAAGTTTCTTCCCCCATTGTCCAAAAAGCCTTGCACACAGCCTGCACACAGCTCCTGAGGCAGAGCTGTTGGTCTGACTTGCCTGAGCAACTCAGGACACATCATCCCCCATTTCTGGACTCTGAACACTACCATGGTACCAAGAACAGGAGAGAAAGAACAAGCCCAGCAGATGCCAATGAAGGCCTCAACTGGATGTCAGGAAAAATCTCTTCACTGAAAGGGTGGTTAAACACTGGAACAGGCTGTCCAGGGAATGGTGGAATAACTGTTCCTGAAAATGTTCAAAAAATGTATAGGTGGGGTTCTTTGGGACATGGTTTAGTGGTGGAGCTGGCAGTGTTGGGTTAATGGTTGGACTCAATGATCTTCAAAGTCTTTTCCAATCTTAATGGTTCCATCATTGTCTTTTAAATCACATCTTCCCTTCTCTGTAAACATCTGAGGAACTTCAGGCTTGGCCTGTCTCTTGATCTGTCTTTTCTTCACATCTGCTGCAGCAGCAGTGCAGAATATACACCTCTTTCCTCTTCATGTCCCTCTAAGAAGGAGAAACTGGGCTAAATCCAAGCAAATCATGGGGAAAGCTGACAAGAAGCTTTAATGAAGTTCCTCACCCTCCACAGGATGAACAGTGGTGTCCTTGGCAGAAAAGAGCCAAAAATGCAGTGAAGGCAGCAAACCAGGCAACAGCTCCTAATACCTGTCTTCGTTAGCACCAGAGACCACATGCTCTGAGGCAGGTCCTCTGCCTTTCCTTAGCTCTGGGACGATGCTGAGAGTGTCTCCTTAGCTCCCCAGTGCTGGCAGACAAACCCAGCCTGCCTGGTGCAGCAGCAAAGTGTCCTCTCTCCATCTGTGCTGCACAAGCCAGCGCGGCTGCGTGGAATCCGAAGTGGCCTGACAGCGGTTTCCTCTGTCAGCAAAATCCAAAGGAAGAAAAAAATAATAAGAAAAGAAGAAAAAAAGTTGCAGGGGACTGAGCATAGAAACAAGCTGGATAATCAGCTGCAGTTAAAAGCAGGGAGGGTATCTGTTTATCCCCTGATTTACCCACTGCATCTCAGAGCTTTCCGCTTTGCAAGTCCCATCCTAGTGCTCGGCGAGTAAATAAATACTCCCAGAAATGAACTGCAAGGATTAGTCACTGCCAAATGTTCTTTTTGACTGTGGGCTCTTCTCAGTAACCCCAGCAAAGCTGAAATTGTCTTTATTAAGATAATTGCTTCGCTGTAGACAATTTAATCTGTTGTCTGTAACATGAAGAATGAAGGAGCTGAAACTGCTCCGTGCCACATCCCTGTGCCAGGGTGGGAGCCTGAGGCTCTCACTGAATGCCAGGAATGAGCCCTCCCTGCTGTGGGGCTGCCCAAAAAAGGCTGAGGATGTCCCTTCAGAGGCTGCTTTCAACACTCCTCCGCTGCTCCCTTTCCACAGCCCTCCAGCCATGAAGGAAATATGAAGTGTGAAGTATTACAAACCAAAGAAAATCTCACTTGAAAGGCAAGGCATTCAGGAAAAGAAACAAAACTGAAAATTGAGGGGCACAGCTAGGAAGAGGGCTTTGAAGGGCTGGCAGGGTGCTGGTTAATGCAGTGTTTCTACGTCTCCATCAGATCAGGCAGGGACGGAGCAGCCAAAAGGTCAGCGCTGGGTTGAGGAGGAACAGCCAGAGCACTTCAGACATGAAACAAGGCTTGGCAAAACTTTGGGAAATCAAGATTTTTGTCAGACTTTTGCAAACTATTTTTGTCACTGCCGTTGCTGGGCATTTGGAGACAAAATAATAGAGGCTGGGGGGAGAGGGATGGCTGTAATTTAACCCAGGGACCTCTGTCCTCTCCAAGGCTTGGAGGAATGGATGACCTGCAGATATTGCTTGTTGGCTTGTACACTGTGTAACATACCATCCACTGCTTCCCATTTCCTCTCTGCCTTTTGTTTGTTTTCTTTAGACAGGCTCCCTAGGCTATGTTTTTGCTCTTTTTCCCCTGTTTCAAAGATTTTCACTCTGCTGGATCTTTTCTCTCTGCTCTGAAGAGCTGTGTTACACTGAGATGGAGCCAAATGCTCCAAATGCAGACAAACCAACTGAGGTGTCTGAATCAAACTGGAAATCCTCCCATCTAGGTGCTGCCTTCAGGTGTCTGCTCCTCAGACCTGGTGCCAGGCACTGGTTTATTCTGCATCACTGAGGGCCAGAGCAGTTTGTACCATCATTCTGAAACCCACAGAGGCCACAGCAGGGCAGGGTGGTTTAAATCATATGAATATCTGATGCTGGCACTAATGGCCTTGGAGGAGGTGGGTACCAAAAGGATGTGCTCAGCAAGAGCTTTGTGTCTTCTCCAACTGCTTCAGCTGAAGCTGAACAAGAGCTGTGGGTGGTGGCACTGCTCAAGAAGTCATTGTTTCACACCTCATAGAATTATAGAATGGTTTGGGTTGGAAGAGACTTCAAAGATCATCTTATTCCACCTCCTGCCATGGCCAGGGACATCTTCCACTATCCCAGGTTGCTCCAAGCCACATCCAGCCTGGCCTGGAACACTGCCAGAGATTGGGCAGCCACAGCTTCTCTGGGCAACCTGTGCCAGAGCCTCCCCACCCTCAGAGGGAAGAATTTCTTCCTAACTTCCCATCCAACCCTGCTCTCTGTCAGTCTGAAGCCATTTCTTGTCCTGTCACCCTCTGCCTTTGTCAAAAGTCCCCCTTCAGCTCTCTTGGAGGCTCTCCACTTGCAGATCAACAAGTTTTATTCTTTTAAGAGCGAGTGGGAATCGTTTCACCTGTTGGCATGTCTCCTTCATTTTTCCTTCATGGCTGAGGACACTGATTAGGAGCAGGCAGAGCTGAACAGGGAGGCTCTAAGTTCCTGCAGATCCTGGTTTAAAAATAAGGCAAAGTAAGAGCTGCAATGTGCATCGACTGCTTCCAGACCATCTCCTCTGCTGTGTCATCACTCCCCACAGGAACTGCTCATCATTAAACAGAAATGAATAACTAGTCCTCTTTTTTATTCTTGTTTTTTTGCGGGGTTTTTATTTCTTTTTTTTTTCTTAATCCATTGCACAAGCACAGTTTGGAGAACACTTTTCTGCAGCTGCCTGTGTGTCACCCATCTATTTTCTTGGAGCCCTGAGAACAATGGGCCCTGGTGTTTGCTGTCATAGGCTAGGGCACAGCTCTGCCATGCCATCTGTTTAGGGTGGCAGGACAGCCTCATTCTCCTCCTCCCTCCTGGCACTTGGCTGGTGGCTCCAAAAATGGAGCCAGACAAGGCAGCCTCAAGCATCCTGTGGTGGGCAGAGGGACCAGGGCTCCTTCCAGAATAAGGGGAAAGGTGACCCACAGGATCCTCCTGCCTTTTGGGAAGCTGCAGTCACAAACTTGGTGTTGGCCAGGGCTCCCTGACATGCACCAGAGGTCGGTCTATAAGGCTCAGATGGCTGACACAAATGATTCATCAGGGAGCTAATCAAATAATCGATGCTGGGGATAACACCCTTGAGTAATTGTTAACTGGGGTCCTCCAGGTAACAGCTGGGACTGACAAGTAATAATCGCCTGGCCAGGAGGAAATTGCCGCAGTGCAGATCACTGTCAGAGGTGTCTGCTGCACGTGATGGATCTCTCCAGCCCAGCTCTCCCCATCTCCTGCTTCCCCAACAGGGAGTGAATCCACCCCGCTGGAAACCCCCTGCCTGGCCCCCAATTACATCCACCGCAAGCAGATAATTTTAGAGATTGGTCTCCAGCCACTGCCTACCCTGAGCTTTGCAAACAAAAGTAATGATCACTGCTCCTTGTTTTATTACAGGTCTGCTGAGCTCAGAGACCTCAAAATGCCGCCTTGCAAATATTAATTCATGATGCTTCGCGTTTGCCTTTGGTGTCAAGGAAATGTTCGCAACCATTCTCAGCTAATCATAAAATCAGGCTGTTCCTCACTATTGTTCTCTTTAAAAAAGTGCTCAGGAAAAAAAGTTGGCTCGGTCATGTGCTTCATTCATTGCTAATGTTGTCTTTAATTTATTTTTAAAAAGCATAACCACTTGCTCATATTTTTGTGCCCACTATAAATCAGCTCTGTTTGAAAACTAGACAAAAAAACATCACATTGGTTTAGCCTCTGGGTTTTTCTGTTGTTTATCCAGAGGTCTAGATAAACCATCGACTGCAGTGAAGGTTAAACACAACAAACCAGAGCAAAGTCATTCACCTGTTTGAATTAATTTACCCATGAAATCTGTTTGTGGCTCCCACAGCTGCAGGGCACTCCTGCACAGAAACCTTCAGTCTGCATGCTGCACCTGCCCCTATATCAAACACCTTGGGCAACCCCAACCCCAAAAATTTAACCCAAATCCAGAGGGCAAAGGGGAAATTTCACCTCCAGCTGAAACATCTGGAATGCATCAAGCTGCTAGTGGTCCCCTTGCACTCTTAGCCCAAAGTGCTGCATGTGATCATGCACTTAGGGCTCTGCTCAACAAAAGCACCTTAGCCTGAGCCTAATTTGAAGTTAACTTCGTGCCAAATGCTGTGCCAAGAAGGGGTGGGTGCCCTGCTAATAGAAACCATGTGTGTGCAGGCTGACAGAGGAGCCTGTGACTTGACTTTTCTAGCCCCTTGTCAATCATGTGTTTCCCTCTCTGCAAATTCCCCAGGGACAAACCCAGCACCCAAACCACACATGTCCTCCACAGTGACTTATTCGTGGTGCTGAGGCTCTAAATTGGTACTTGGTAAATGTCCTTTGCGAGGGAGTTGGGTCAGGACTGTCAATATTGTAATACAGCCTAATCAATTATCAGTTCTCCCCTTCACACCATCACTCCTCGTCTAACAGCTCTGGCTTTTGGCACTGAATACTAATGTCAGGGGCTCATCAGTATGCAGGAGGCTGCCTGTGCATCTCAGCCACACACACTGAGAGCATGAAATCCATAGAGGGCACAGAGAAAATTCATACACAGCTCCATAACACCACCAGGACACTTCAGAGCCTCTTACCTATTGCTGGCATAAAGAGCTGGCCCCAGATGTCCCATGAATTTGGCTCTGCCATATTCACTGCCACACACATGAAGTCGCCTTTGTGAAATGCCAGTGACATGCCTAGGAAAAAAAACCAAAAAAAAAGTCTTTTCTTGTCTGGCTGTACCTTTCTCATTTTTTATGCAAACCTTTCATTTACACACAGCTTCTCCCGCTGTCACACTGAAAGCATGACCTTGAGCAAAAATGCTTTGCTCTTCTTAAGAGACCCAACAAGCTCCAGAAAGCACAGACAGCCCTGCAGGGAACTGCAGGATCAGCAGCCCTCTGGGGTGTGGGATGGGATACAAAGCAAGGCAGCAACCACCTGGTCTGAACCACTGGGGTCCACTGCTTGCTCCTCCAAGAATGGCATTTGTGTGAATTTTGTAGGTTTATTGCTGTATTTCCTTTCCTTATGGCATCTCCCTGGCCAGACAAAAGGGCCAAACTCCTGCCAGAGGGGTGGGTCCTGACCACATGGAGAAGCTGTCAAACCCCAACCCAACCTGCCCAGTCCTGACCAGAAGCAGTGAACCTGGCCTGGGGCTGTAAGGATGGACAACTGCAAGTCCCATCCTATTTCTCCTTAGGAAAATGCACCAGCCTTAACCCCATCCACTCCCCTGATTCACGTGCTTGAATGAGTCAGGCCTCTCATAAAAATTATACTAAAGGAATGACAGAGAGAAGAGCAAATCCCCACAGCCCCAGATACTGAGTAATCAGAGAGGGACAGATGATCCCTGCCCCAAAGCACTTGTGGTATGTCTGGGTGAGAAAGAAAAGCTACAATGGAAACAAAAAGGGAAAAGATGTACTTAAAATCACCCAGCAAGGTAGTGACAGTGCCAAGAATGGATCCAGCTCCCAGCCCTGAGCTCAGCACCCCACTGACCTGCACACATCACCTCTCATTTCAGGGGCATCCAGAAGAGAAGCCAAATGCAATACAGAAATTAAGCACATGAGACAATTTAGCCATCTCCTTATTACAACTCTCCTCACCAAGTGTCTGCTCCAGTGTCAGGGCTCTCTCTTTTCATCCATATATACAATATACCCACTGTTATCCCCTCTGACTGCAGAGTCCCATGACCCAACCATGAAAAAATCGTTCTGATTCATTTACATTAAAGATGTGGATATTTTAAGGGGCATAGAAGAGCTTCTCTCGTGATTGTTAAATGTCCACAGTGAAGCACACAGAGCATAAGCCACTGGGTCATGAAATGTAGCATTTTTTTCATTCTTATCTTCTTTCTCCAGCTTGCCAGAACACTGCAAGCCATCATATTGATATATAAGCAGCAAAATCTCCCTCCCAGAATGGAAAAAAAAATGGCCTTTAAGCAACACTGGCCTTTGCCAGCGAAACACACAGCTACAACTGCAGGAAACACAACACAGGTTATTGCAAATATTAAATACAGGCAACCAAAGGATAAGAAGGAAATGCAGGGGCATGGTTTTGATAATTTCCAGCAAGATGTGTGGTGCCATAGGGAAGCGAACAGAGCTGGCATGCGGATGCACAGATCTGAGTTTTCCAGGCAAGTCGAATTGAAATCAAATAGGATGGAGGAAACAGGTTGTTCTGCAGCCAGACTGCAGGCTCAGTTCCTCAATTAGCTCTCTGATGGAGCATTGCCTTTGCTCTGAACCCACTCCTGGGGGAACTGGAGTACAACGGATGTATCCCATGTGCAGCCACTCCCTAGTGCTGGAATTGCCTATTTACAAGCCAGGCAGATCAGAGGGAGAAAATTACAGCCTCAGCCTCCCACTCCCATCCCTGCTAGCTCTCCTCTGCCTCCCTCATGCCCAGCAAACCTCTGGCCCCACTGTTGCTGCACTGCACCTGAGCAGTCAGCAAAGGTTTCAGTGCCACAAGTGCTCCCTGGGTCAAGGGCTAACTCCCCCCAAACCCACCTGCACATCCCACAGACCCTGGAGAAAAAGGCATTGGGTCTTGAAAGCCAATGAGAGGCACTGAAAAGACCTTCAGGAGGGGTGTCCTGCTGATGGCAGAATTGGTGGCTGTGGGAGGCACAGCAAATCAGAGCACTGGAGGGATCTGTCCCCAGGCTGGGACAGAGAGGACCTTGGGGGGACATTATTGAGACCTTTAGCATAATATTCCAGCATGGAGCAATCAGTCATGTGGTCTGCCAGCCATCACACACCACAGTTTATCTCTATAATTTAGTCTCTATTTCCCCTTTTGTAAGGGAAGGGAGGAGGAGGTGAGTCTGTAGCTCTTTGCCACATCTTAGGGAAGAAATTCTGTATTACTAATACAGTTATCCATCATGCTGCCTGCTCTGTAAAACACGCTCCTTTTAACAGAGAAATTAATCCTTTTCTATGAAAAGGAAACAAATGTAATACTAAGTATTGCTGGTCCTTCTTGGCTTTTGTATCTGGGACCCAAAGCAACTTGATATTCTTCGTGGATTTTCGGTGCTGACCAGAAGTTGAACTTGGTGCAAGTGCAGTTTCTGGAGGAAGCTGGGAGTGTCCCATCTGAAAGCTATAAAGAACTCCATGAAAAACAACAGAAAACACTCTTATGTCTGCAACAGATTTATTTGTTGGATTAAGGAATCTTCCCTAAAGTTGCATTTTAGGTTCCAAACTCAGGAAAGCACCCCAAATCAGGATATTACTTAAACAAATGAATAATTTTAAAGCAGACATGCCAAGCACACAATCTGTTGGCCAACTCCAACCTGCATGACACATTCACTATACATCATATTCTCCAGAACTGTATTTTCATTCCATAAATTATTTTTCCTGCATTCCTGACTGCAAGGAGCAGCAGCCTGGTACAACCAGAGCAGCAGGGTCTGTCTGGCTGTGTGAGCAGCAAACAGTGATGCTGAGGGGTAAATATCAAGGATCCCTTCCTTCAGATGGAAGTCAGGAGTGAATCCTCCCATCCCACACAGTGAATCTGGGTCAGCACTCCCAATTCCTGCTTTGCACCCCCACAGCTCCTCTGGATCTCCAAGTGGAATCTCACTCCTACCAAGCTCTCCAGGCTGGCCAGAGAGTGTCCTGCTCACTTGGAGCACCCAAGTCCATGCACTCTGCTCCCAGGGGAATTTGGCTCCAAGTTCTCTGCATAGCTCAAACGTCATTCCTGAATGGGGACCCAAAAAAAAAAAAAAAAAAAAAGACAAGAATTTAGAAGAATTCAGCCAGCCATCCAAAGAGAGAAAGGAGGAATGCAGAGAATGAACCCACCAACATCAAAACCCAGGAAACTGCCTTTTAGCCACCAGACAATCTCGCTGATAGACTAGATTTTTCTCACCCCAGCTGGGAGAAATGTTTTCTTTCCTTTTTTTTTTTTTTTTTTCCATTTGCTGAATGTGTTCATTCTATGGAGGGCTTTTTTTTTTTTTTTTAGGGAAAAAAAAAAAGACAACAGACATTCATGGCTCCCAGCTGTCAAAAGCCACAAAATGCCTGAGGCTGTCTGTCTTCTTGCAAATGCTGAAGCCATTTTCCTGTAGTGTATGTGCTCATTAATCAAGTTTCAGACTCGTCTCAGTCTATATCATTGTCCATAAGCCAAGAGAGACACTTTGGGGTCAGTAAAGTAACACAGCAGCACCAAACCTACCCTGGTATTGTCTGACATAAAGGTCTCAGCTGGGCTCTTCTGAAGTCAGTAGGTTTTTATTTTAATCTGGTTCAATTCTAAGTCAGGAATGGAGGTAATATCTACAGATTGGACAACTGTTTGTTTGAATGTCACTGCCAGAAAAAAGCAAAGCCCCAGACCCATCAAAATTAAATAGCTGTGGTGGGTTGACTTAACTCCATCCCCTCCAGACCTAACACAATAGTGTTTAATTTTCACTGAACCACCAGGCAAGGGCCTGGCTGGTGGTTTCCCCAGAGCTCCTCTGGCTGAAGCCCTGAGAAAAAACAGGGTCCTGGGATGTGGATATTGGGGGTTGCCAAGAGGGAGAGCAGCACATTCACCATTTGCTGCTGGAAAAACATATCCATGCCTGGGGTTCTCACTTCAAAAGAAAGTTGAAAAAGCTCTAAATGGTTCAGAGAAAAGCTCTAATAAAGGGGGAAAGCTGGTTTTGAGTGAAAGGTTAGAAAGTCAATCTGCTCTGCTAATGCAAGAGGGAGTTCAAAGATGCCAACTCTGAGGCCCATAAATATTGCAAGAAGAAGTTTCCAGTATCAGAGCCTCTCCCACATCTCTGTCAGTGGCAGAGGACCTGGCCCTGACATGGGAGCCCAGCAGATAGCTCACAAGGCTCCTCTCAGCTGAGGATTACCTTCACCCTGGTAGTGAGATATTCCATGTGTTCCACTTCTCTCCTTTAAGGTAGGTGGAGGGCCAAGTCAGGTTGGTTTCACAGTGGAGCATTTTTCACTTGTCAATAATTCAATTAATGGCTGTGAAAATGTCCGTCAGGAGGCTGGTGGCAGCCAAGTGATGTGAGGGTCACCATGGGAAGACAAGCAGCAACAGAGGGAAGAAGCAAGAAATATGAGTAGTGTCCTGCACGTGCTCCTGGGAGAAAAACAGGACCTTTCTCCATCTCATTTCATTCACAAAAAAAGCTTTTGCTTGGATAGTTTGTATCTTGTCTCACCTTTCAGGTCATCTTTTAACTGCTGATAATTTCAATTTCAACAGGCACTTAATGTGCTAATCAAACCCGACGGTTCTCAGCAGGATGGAAAATCCCAGGCATGGACATGATTATTTGGCTTTTAAAGGAAAACACTGGAGTGTCAAGACAAAAAAAAAATAAACAACATGTCTTTTGTAGGGGTTATTTACTGTTCTCTTTGCTTACAATTCACCCACACTGGTCTATTTTATACCCATGATTATCCAGGCACACATCACCTCATCTGCTGCATCCCAGAGCAGCAGGGAAACAGCACAGGGCAAATGGTAATTTAGAGCTCCCTATTTCTTTTGCCATTAACCACAACTCTTCTTCTTCTCCAAAGGTGACAACCAAGCCAAAATATCTCATCTGCCATCCTAGTAGGTGCTCACAAGGACTGAACACTTAATCCCCTCAGGAGCAGGATTTAAAGCATGGGGAGGTGCAGATGTGGCACAGAAGTTCAGGACAGTGTAGGCACTTCAGGCACAATTCCCTCTTCTCAGATTCCCAACTTATGAGGTGACTTCATGGGATCCAGGCTCCCTCCCCTGCCTTCCTGTGGGCTGCTGTGGGTGAGATCACAACCAGGGGGAAGAAAAATGTCTCCTCCCTTTCCCCTTGACTCAGGCTTGCAAAAATATGTCCTCTTGGAGAGAGCAGCACCCCAATAAATCCTGAAGTGCCTGGGTGACACATGGCTGTGTGATACAATCAGTCCCAGAGGGAGGCAATTCCTGCCTGACACGATGGGTCACACTGGCTGGGCAGGATGAGGAAACTCCCAAGGGATGATCCAAGCCTTCCTCCAGCCCTTTCATGAGCAGGCCAGCGTTGGACAGAGCAGAAGGCTGAAGAAAAGGGTGGAATGACTCACCCAAAGCAAAGCAGCCTCTTCTCCATTCGGGAGGAGACTTCAGGATTGATCCCAAATCTGTCCCTACAGCCAACCCCTCACACACAGCATATAGCATCCCTGCCTGATCATGTCAGGGCAGATAGTGATAGGACAAAGGGAAGCAGTTTTAAACTAAAAGATGAGAGATTTTGATGTTTGGATTAAATTCCTCAGTGTGAGGGCAGTGGTTCAGGTTGGAACCTGGAACAGGCTGCTCAGAGAAGCTGTGGATGCCCCAACCCAGGAATTGTTCCAGGCCAGGTTGGATGGGGTGTAGAGCAACCTGGGATAGGGGAATTTGTCCCTGCCTGTGGCAGGGGGTTTGGAACAAGAGGATCCCTAGGATCCCTTTCAACCCAAACAATTACAGGATTCTATGATTCCATGCTTGTGTTTAGCCTCATGTCTGCTGTGCAGTTGTCCTTGTGAGGGTCAGCCAGCCCCTGTGAGATAGTTTTCATGGAGATGTGGAGAGAAAAGAGCCACTTCTGCAGTATTTTCCTACTCTCTGTCCACCTGCCAACAGTGAATGGACTGGGAGCTCTTTGCTCAGGCAGAGGCACACAAGAGCATCCAGAGGCTCAGCTGGCAACCTTGTGTGGAAATACTCCAGCTGCTTATCAGCCTCTTGTGTTTTGTCTTCCAAAGAAATCCAATTAACCTGCTTCCTTTTGCACTTAGTGTTTCTAACATCAAGGAGCATCACCTGGAAGACCTTTTAAAGGCAAAAGAAATGCCATGGCAACTACCAAGATATTTCCAATAAATCCCAGCTGCGATCTTCAGACTGCAAGTCCAGGAGACATTCCCCACATTGTAATTTCTCTCTTTCAATATCCCCTGTTAGTGGGGAAGTATTGACTAAGTGTTAAACCTCCAGACTTAATTTTTGGTTCAATCCCTTGAAAGAGCAAGAACCTCTCGTTCAGTTTATCCAGAAATCTGGTACAGAAATGCTGATGACTGTGATTAATTGTCACATCTGTGGGAGCATCCCATTAAGGGAAAAATCAGACTCAGTCCTACGTGGGTTATTTACAACCCAGCTGCTCCAGCCATTAAAATTGCCCTGAATAACTGCTTCCCTCACCACACAGTGAACAAGCAGATTAGTCCCTGAGATCACAAGCCCCCACATTTTCCAGCTCAGTACAGCTCATCACAAAAATCACAAAATAAAGGCTTTGCTTCAATAAATAGCACTATCGAGGGCACTCCTGCTGGAATGAGCCTTCCCTGGCAATGCTTCCTCTCCGGAAAGAGCCTGCTCTGAACACTAAAGAAACCCATCAGAAATAACCTTGGATTTTGTGTGTTTATGTCTGCATAGCTGTGGAAAAACAGTGAAGAGGGATGTTTTTTGTTTTGCAAGGCAAATAGAAGATCTGTGATATCCTTCAAGGATATTTCAAAGCTTCCCTCTCATCCTGTCGCAAGCAAAAGACTCTTGCCCAAGCTGCCTTTTTTTATATATAAATGCCTCCCTTTCCCTAGCATAGATCAATCCAGTGCTGAGCACATTCCTTGGCATCCTCACCCTTAATTGCCCCCAGGCTGTTGCAACACTTCACATGTTCCCATCTGGACGTGGTGACCAAAGGGTTGGCTTGGCACTGGAGGAGGCTGGGCTGACCCCTGTTCTTGCTGAATCCACACTCCCTGTGGGGTGTCTGGGACACACTCAAGGAGGCTGCTGGAGAGATGAATCACCTGTTCTTGGGGTGAAATGGATTCCCTTCTCCCCAGCTTGCTGGAGTTATTGCAGGCAGCAGAGAGGCTGGAGAGCACAGGGAAGAGCATCTGCTGGGACACATCCCTGCTGGATCCTCATGCAAACAAGTGCCCCAACACCATCCACAGGAACGACTGAGCTCAAGTTTTCCACTTCCACTGCATCCCTTGTTTATCCTCTCTGTTCTGGCTCTTGTCCCCTCTTCCTTTGCACTGCTGCTGGGAGTTCTCCCTGCTGCCTCCTTACATCTGGTTTCATAGAACCCTGGGATCACAGAATGGTTTGTGTTGGAAGGGAGCTTCAATCCCACCCAGTTCCAACCCCCCTGCCATGGGCAGGGATGCCTTCCACCAGACCAGGTTGCTCCAAGCCCCATGCAGCCTGATCCTGAACACTTTCAGGAATGAGACAGGAATGAGACAGAACCCACAGGTTCACTGTTTCCTTTCAAATGTCCAGCCCAGCCTCAAGGGGGTGAAGCTGGAGATGCACTGACTGAGCTGTTCTGCCCAAAAAGTCACCACACTGCCCCACCACCAAAAAGATCTCTTCCCAGCAGAGCAAACCCGCCTTGCATCTCTGCTCTCTCTGTCCTTTCCAACCCATCAAGGAGAGTCAGGACTCCTGCAACAGGAGCAGGCAGAGACTCCATTGTGCTGCCAACTCCAGCATTTGCTGGCTTTTGAATAATGTCCTTCCTGGCACAGAAAAACCCCAAACATGGCAGTGATCAGCCCCTCACAAAACCCCATCGCCAACTACCTGCTGCTTATATCACATCAGAATTCCTTCCCCAAGTACCTGCATGGCACCAAGAGTGCTGATCCCAGCCGGAGCCCCAGGCACCTCTGTAATGCTAATAACAGGCACAACCTATTAGTGCAACCCAGTTATTGCATGTGCCTCACACACGAGCCTGCCTTTAATGATGTCTGTGTGCACAAGCTGCTGTTCCCTGCAGCAACCCCAGCAAACAGAGTAACCTGGGGCAGTACAACGAGCTTGTCTAAGGCAGGGTTAAGTGGGTGATGATAAACTCTCACCACCATAACCGAAGCCCACGCACAGCGCCAGATGTGCTCAGCATCCTGCAAACAAAGGCACCAGGCCAGCTCACAGGGATGCGGGAGCCAAAGGGTTTTCCCAGAACTGGGCTGAGCCTGGCATAAGGCTTGGGAAGGGAAGTGCTCCATGGGGCAGGACTATCCTCCAAGAGACACCACCAGGAAAGGGGCATGGAACCAGCATGGTCCTCCTTTGGTGGCGCAGGAACAGAGGCTCCCTGCTGCAGAAACACCCAAGCAGGTTCTGGAGAGGGAGGTTAGGTTGTTCCATGAAGGACATGTAGTGATAGGACAAGGGGGAATGGCTTCAAACTGACAAAGAGTGGGGTTAAATTAGATATTAGGAAACAATCCTTCCCTGTGAGGGTGGGGAGGCCCTGGCACAGGTTGCCCACAGGAGCTGTGGCTGCCCCTGGATCCCTGGAAGTGCCCAAGTCCATGGGGCTTGGAGCAACCTGGGCTAGTGGACAGTGTCCCTGCCCATGGCAGGGGTTTGGACCCAGATGATCTTGAGGATCCCTTCCAACCCAAACCATTCTGTGATTCTACGACCAAAGGAGATTTTCCACACTGTCAGCCTCATCTGCAAAGGACACAGCCCTCAGGACTCGAGGCTGCTGTTGTGTTCATTAGGAAGAACTTTTAAACTCTGCTCAGGAATGCATAAACATATGGAGGAAAGGGAAACCTGGATTTGGGGAGGATTCAGTGGCAGGACCAGACAAGGAAACCATGAGTGGGAGGCAGGTAGCCCCAAACAGACTTAGGGGGAAAATATGGACAGGGAGAGAGAATTAGGGCTGCCTGAGAAAACCACTTCTGGTATTGTCCAAGTTTGCAGTGCATGGCTTGGCAAGCATGTGGCCTTGTGTGCAAGAGCCTCCAAAAGGGAGGGTACAGGAGCTGTTTTGCTGGGGGATGTTTGGATCAAGACAGCAGGGTGAGGATCAGGAGTCAGCCAAATCACATAAATCTGTGGGATTTCAGGGCCTGATCTCAAGGCTTTTGAGGATAATTAAGTATCACTGTAGATCTGAGACACTGTGCTTTAGAGCCCTTTCAACATTCAAGGCCTGCAAGCATTTTCTTGATGTAATAAATTGATTCATTCTTGCCAGGAGTAGAGATAATGTGCTATTGATGTCCTTAGGTATGGGTATCTTCATGAACGTTTAACACAACCCTTCCTTTCTGCACTGAAAAACAAACCACTTAGGGAAAATCACTTGCTTAAATCAAATCTAAATCTACCCTCCTTCAGCTTAAAGCCATTCCCCTTGTCCTGTCACTCCATGCCTTTGTCCAAAGTCCCTCTCCAGCTCTATTGGAGCTTCTTTAGGTACTGGAAGGTGCTCTAAGGTCTCCCCAGAGCCACAAGACCAGCTCCCTAAACACTACATCCCTTCATAATCATGCTTTTCCTCCCCCTTCCCAGCTCCAGTTTGTAAACTATTTGTATGCTGATGGTTTTTAAATAGCTCCCAATGAGGATTTTACATACAGGGAATGGCAGAGGAAAATAAATCTGTGGGCTGGAGATTTATGTAAACACAAATTCCCTGCAACAGCAAGTTCCTCACTGCATGTGGCTCATTTTACAAAAACACACCATCAGATAAAGGCATGTACGTGATTCATTTGCTGCCCTCTGATGTGGTGGGGCTCTTGAATGGGAAGTTTAAACTCTCCTGCTTAAAATCAGACTCACAGGACTTCCAGGCTGAGGAGGTATGGCAAGAGGCAGGCTGAGCTCCTAACAGACAGGGAGTTGTGCCAAACAGATTGTTCTGTGGGTGCTAAAAACTGTCATGGGGTCTAGGAAGAGGTTTTGCTCAGCTGTGCCAAGCTGCTGGTCATAGAAAGTCATCATTATATCTACTGGCCTGCTCTGGAAGCTGTTACAGGCTTGATATTCATTGCCAGTGGATGTTTTATCTTCCCTTGCTTGTGCTAGAAATATCATGGGCCCACGATGATGGCAGAGTGCTAGACAGTGCAAAATATTAGACCAAAATAGATGGGTCCTGTCTTTTAGCAGCGCTGCTGTCTTGCTTAATATCTAATCTAAACAAGATAAAAAGCACTTTGGTGTGGAGAGCCAGGACTCTCTGCAGGGAAATCTTTTAGCTCCATTCCTCAGAGAGGAAACTAAAGCTCTGGTAGAGTTGCTTCCAGTCAGATTTGACCTCAAATCCCCAGTCTCTACGTCCTGGCCACAGTCTGTCTCGCCACAGTGGTTATTCATATTCATATGACCCAGCGAAGGTTTCACACTGGAGCTCAAAATCCTATTTTGTCCCTTAAGCTTGTGCAGGAAATGTGAGGAAATGTCCAATATTTCCTTCACACAACCAGTAGCCCCATGGTGGGTGCACCAGGGAGCTCTTCTTGCAGTAAGATGTCTCACTCTCCATGAGTTATCCAAGTAAAATGCCCAGTATGGCTTGTGCAGAGGAGGAAAACTCTGGCCCATGGTCTCCCTGCTGTAAAACTCCTTCCTCCTCCCCCAAAATAACCCAGATCTTCTGGCCACAGAGACCTCTGGCCCAAACTGAGCCCTCCCTCTCTGTTGTATTTTGGAGAAACTGGGTGAAGACAACCTCTAAGCACAGCTCTGAGGAACTTTGGCTGGGTTGGTGGGCAGGTTTGCTCTGGAGAGCAGGCTGAGGTTGCTGCACAGGGTGAATGAATATTCCTCTGAGCATGGAGGATCATCCCCTGTGACCAGAGGCAGCACATCCTTGGTCAGCACTCCAGGCAATGGTGAGGACAGCGTTGGTATCAGAACAAAACTGTTCAGCCATCACCAAATGCACTCACCAAGGGAGCTGAAAACCAGATACTTCAGGAAAAAACTTAAAGAGCAGTGTGTACATGATTCTGAGTCCCAGCACTGCCCCCATAATCCATCTGCTGAGAGCTCCCTCTCCTCTCCTAAGGGGTGTGTTATTCCCAGCTACTCCCCCAGGACCAGAGAGGAAATTCCCTTGTTTGAGCACACCAGTGCCAGTGTCCCACAGCCCTGGAGTTTCCCTACAGAAGCCTGCCCACATTTTGCTCCTGACCACAAAGCATTTGCTTTGCATTTAGCAGGAACAACCAGTTTAGTGCTTGAATGAATGATAGGTGTTAATTAGTATCATTCAAAATTAAAATAAAGGTCAGAAGAGGGTAAGCATTATCAAAGGGCCTTGTTTGCTCAAAGGAAACATTAATGACACTTGTTCAGTGCTTCAAGATAAACTTGTTCAGGCACTGAGTTAATGAAGAAATAAATACTCCTCTCCACTGAACGTCACCACTCCTCAAACACAAACCACATGTCTTTCATCTCAAGGTGTGCCCTGCCCTATCTCTCATCTCTCCTGGCTGTTTCATTCCTCCTCACTCTGGAGATGCCAGCTCCCCTCCCTGTGCAGCTGCAGGATGGGCTCACCAGCAGTTCCTGGGGCTAACAGCTTCCACTGCAGAGGTGTCACCCAGAGAGTCCTGCAATGTCACCTCACTGCCCTCCTTCCAACTCCCCTTAGTTATGAAGCAATGGACAGCGAGGAGTCACAGGGTTGGGATTGTGGGGCAGCTGCTTTCAGGACCTTAGTCTTGACCAGCTGGTCCAGACAAGCATGAGTTCATCTTCTTCCACCCTAAGCTGGCCATCCAGAGGGACCTTGACAGGCTGGGCCCTCATGAAGCTCAGCGAGGTCAAATGCAAGATCCTGCACCTCAGTCAGGGTGATCCCAAGGACAGGTAAAACAGGAAGAGAATGGACTGAGAGCAGCCCTGAGGAGAAGGATTTGGGGATGTTGGTGGATGAGAGGATGGACATGACCTGGCAAGGTGTGCTGGGAGCCCAGAAAGTCATCTGTGTCCTGGGCTGCATCCCCACAGTGTGGGCAGCAGGGCGAGGGAGGGGAATTATCCCCCTGTGCTCTGCTCTGCTGAGAGCTCACCTGCAGTGCTGCACTCAGCTCTGGGACCCTCAGCATAAAAAAGATGTGGAACTGTTGGAGCAAGGCCAGAGGAGACCACGAAGATGCTCTGAGGGCCGTGAAGACAAGCTGAGAGAGCTGGGGCTGTTCAGCCTGGGGAAGAGAAGACTCTGAGGGGACCTTCTAGAACCTTCCAGTACTGAAAGGGTCTACTAGAGAGCTGGAGCTGGAGAGTGACTTTTTTGAGGGCATGTAGCAGTTGGAGAAGGGGGAATGGTTTCAGACCTACAAAAGACAGGTTTTGTGTAGATACAAGGAAGAAATTCTTCCCTGTGAGGATGGTGAGGCCCTGGCACAGGTTGCCCAGAGGAGCTGTGGCTGCTCCATCCCTGGAAGTGTTCCAGGCCAGGTTGGATGGGACTTGGAGCAACCTGGGATAGTGGAAGCTGTCCCTCTCTTTGCAGGGGGTTGGAATGAGATGGGCTTGAAGGTCCCTTCCCAACCATTCTGGGGTTCTGTGCCTGATGCTCCTGAGTTTGCACCTCTCTAGGCAGATGCAGCACCAGATCACAACCCCCATGGGCAGAGCCACTCTCCTGCCCCACATCTGTGCAGAACCAGGTTCAACAGAGCCTGGCTGAGGGTCTCCCATGCACAGGATGATGTGTGGATCCAGATCCTTCCCAGCTGCCTGCAGGTGCCTTGCTGGTGCAGAGTAAGCCAGAAATAAATTAACTGAACTCTCACCTGGGTCACCTTCTGCAGGTGCTTCGCTCCATCGACAACAGAGGGAGCCCGAGGATGTCTGTGCTCCTGTCAGGCACCTCAGGCAAATTTAGGGTGGGAGGAATCCTGGGCTAAACAAATATTAATATGTTCAGAAACCAGCAGTAGCAGCATTCACAGATATTTATACATACACAGAGAGAAAGAGGGAGGGAAAGTGCATGCACACCCTTTGGCTTCTCCATGACCCCCAAAACGCCATAAATCACTTTCTGCAGGAGAGCACAGTGCAGAAAGTTTTGCCTCCTGGCCCATCTTCCACACTGCCAATAATCTGGCAAACCATGCCCTGCCATCAGTAGTGGAGTGAGGGGGCTGCAGAGAATAATTTGGGGTACAGGAGCTGGGGGCTTCCAAGGCTGCACTGTGCTCCCTGCTCCAAGGATGCAGCACTCCAGCTCTGCTGCTAAACCCACTGAAGGCTGAGGAAGATGATATTTCCATCTTTTGGAAACTAAACACTGGGAACACGCCTACACAGCCGTTGTCATAATCTCCCGAATTCAGTCAGAAGTAAAGAACAGGCAGAGGTCAAACTTTTCCTGGCTTAATAGAAACGCTATCAAAATTTTAACCACTTCCCTGCCGGCAGCTCGCAGATCTCCCATTCCCAACAGATTCCCATGCATGCTGAACAAACAGAGCCCTTTGCAGCAGTGTGATTTCTCTTCTCCCCCTTCCCTGTGCGCTCAGGCGACGCAGACAGCGATGTTTCTGACACCGGGGAGGACGAGCAGAGCCGGTTTGCATGAGGACCATCTGTGGGGAGATGCAATCCTGCATCCCGCCGCCCATCCGGCTCTGCTGTGCCAGGAGCACACGCGCCAGCCTGACGCTGCTGCTTCACCCCATCTCACACGCACGGGAGCAGGAGAGGCAGGAAAGATGGGCTTCCACGGGGAGCAGATGGGCACCTGTCAGCAGCCATATGTCAGGAGATCAGTGCTTTGGATTGTGAATTAACCACCAAAAAAAAAAAAAAAAAAAAAAGGAAAAAAAAATCCCACCTTCTGTAGGATTCTTAATCACGTGGTCCTCAGATGCTGTGTGGAAAAATAAAAAAATTGTCAGCTCTTCCCTTTTTTTCCTGAGCAAAGCATCCTGGTATCCCACATTTATCCCAGCACCCCTCGCCCTTTTGGAAAAGCAAAGATGGATCCACTTCCCTGAGTTATTTCCCTCTGGAAATAACCATTTCATGGGAGAGGAGGGCAGCTGCATACAGATGGCCAACCTGGAGAGCAGGAGCAGAGAATTGGTGAAAAGTTTGAACCCTGCAGCTCAGCACCATCACTTCCCAAAAGGTCAGGAGTTAATTCAGATCTGTAGGTTGACGGTCATAAGGATCCCAAGCCCTGAAAGTCGATAGCAGACACCAAATGCGACACATTAGACAGTGATGGGGTGAAGATGCTCAAGTAACTTTATCTTGCCAGACCTCTGTGTGGAGGCTGCTTGCTCCAGCCCAGCTGTCTCCGAGCTGCGGAGCCATACGGCTGGTGGGACCTCAGAGAGGGAGATCAAATTCGGAGACAGCGAAGCAGGCGGTTGTTTGCTTTCCACATCCCTGCTCAGCTTTTGGCCTCCTACTCTCATAATGAATTTCTGGGAGGTTCTCAGCACTGCCTGCTCTTTAGCAGACTGCACTTCCAGCTACAAAAATAGCGCAGACACTAAACCGATCTTCGGGAATCAGATAAGAGCTCCTCCCAGGAGGAAGAAAAAAGGTTTCTTTCTTCTCTTTTCTTTTTTTGTTCTTTGTGTTTAGGGAGGCTGATGTGCTACAAATATAGATTGTGATTTCCATCCCAAAGTGCTTCGCAAGAGCTCGGCTGGCACCTCTGCGCGGAGCTGGCAGCAGGCACTGCTGGGATGAGCTGTGCAGCTTCCCAGAGGAGCACAGCCCACCCCAGCCACTCACAAAACCTGTCCAAATAACTGCACAGCAGAGACCTTCTGCTGTAGAAACAACCCAAGATGACAGAAAACACTGTTTGCTGACATTACTTCCTCCTAAAATGCAGCTCGGAGAGGAAATTGCATAGGTAAAATCCCTGTCACATCACAGGTCTCTGTGGTCTTGGACAAGTCATCTTTCCCATAGAGTTTTGCCAAGGAAAGCTTTAGGGAGCCTCCCACATCTCCCCCAGTTTCCAGCTGCTCACCACACTCCTCCCTTCACCCGGTTTGATGCTCACCAGGCTCTCCCAAGCCACCTCAGCCCATGTTGGGTCAGTGTTCTCCCGTCCCTGTGTGTTATATCAGCTCTTGGAGGGATCCCACCAGCCCTGGAGCTGAGGTCGTGGAAACACATTTGAAACCTTTCTCTTCTCTAAAATGAGAGCTTCAGAACTCCCTTATCTGCATCTCGTTGCTGATAAGCACTCTGATATATGTGTCCGGTCACACTGTGAACTCCCTGCCCCTTGCTCAAATCCATGTGCACAGGAACAGATACCCACGAGTCCCCAAAAGAGAGCCTTTAAATGCTACATAAACACAGATAAATACAACACAATACATCAAATGAGGCCACGAGGGACCTCGAGTGGTCTCCCAGTTCATCCCCCAAAGGCAGGGTAAAATTACAGTTTATTGCCCAACCCAGTGCTAAAAATATCCATTGGCTGAAATTCCAGTCTTCCTGAGCAACTGCTTCCCTTGCCTCTCTCCTTTTCACCCTTCAAAGCTTTTTCTGGAATTGGATGTTCCTCACTGCAGTTTAAACCCAGACACTTTCCTGTCCCTGGCAGACCCAGGGAATGGTTCATTCCCATCCTGCTCACAGTGCACATCTGGAGTTGGTTACATCTCCCACTACATTTGCATCTCTCCTCTAGACAAGCAGTGGCATTTTGTTCAGGAGGAACAAAGAGTCAGTGGTTGCTCATAATGCACAAAGCAGAGCTGGTGACAGTGCTGGAAGGAGAGGGTGATGTGGTGATTTTTTGGTGAGCTGTGGTAGCATAAAAACTGGTCCCAGCAGGGCCAGGAACTATGAGACCCCAAAGATGTTTTGCACAACTTGTGCCAGCATCCCATTCCCACCTCTGGGCTGACACACATGTGCAAGGCTGTGTTTTGTAGCATTTTATCCATTTTTAATGCTCTTCTAAAGATTTCCTTGGAAGAGGCCAGAAAGTGACACATAGTTCTAAAATAGTTATAAAACCAGAATGAGCACAGACTGGACCAAACCTACCTGCTTCAGCATCAGTCTGACAGAGGGCAGGGTTAGATAGGATGTGTGGAAGAAATTCTTGCCTGTGAGGGTGGTGAGGCCCTGGCAGAGGTTGTCCAGAGAAGCTGTGGCTGCCCTGCCTCTGGAAGTTTTCCAGGCCAGACAGGGTTTGGAGCAATCTGGGATGGTGAAAGCTCTCCCTACCAGGACAGGGGAGTTGGAACAAGGTGGTGGTTAAGGTCTCTTCCAACTCAAACCATTCCATGATTCCATGATTCTGTGGATATGTCCTTATTTCATCATTTGCTGTGGTCCTCCCTCAGTGCTCCCCCTCCAGCATGGACCGTGGCCTCTGCATACAGCAGCACCTTGCAGCATGAATCACCTCCACCCAGGAAAGCACATTTTCCACCCACACAGCTGCAGCTCCTTCTCTGAAGTTCCCTGCCATGGCTGGGGACAGGACACACGTCCACCCCTCTGCTGCAGCACCCACTGAGCACATGTGCTTTGCAGGCAGTTTGCACCAACACCTTCCATGGGAGCCCTTGACGGGAGAATTCCTGCTCCTCTCACATCTCCTCAGTGCATCTCCTCTCAGAGAGCCCTCAGCAGGCACAACAGAGCAAAACCTTGCAAGATGTTGTGTGGCAGGGATAACAGAAGATAAAATGTGCTGATAAATCCTGGACATGGATGCTCTCTTTTCCCTTTAACACTAGCAAAGACCCACTGAGCCCTAACTGTAAAGCCGCAATTACTGACAGGCAAGAAATTTTTGAGTTCTGAGAGGGAAAACACCACTTCCTGCACAGGTTAGCCAGCCTGGTCCTTACAGAAATTCCCCCTGAGCTTCTCCCAACTCAGTAAAAGGCAGATGATGAAATCCCATCTGAAAGTGTCAGGGACTCAGGTCAGTCTGAACACTCCTCTGGGAGCATCCTGAATCCTCTTCCCTCCCCCAGCCTTGGAGACGCTGCTCCACATTTTTGCTTGACTGTTTTTCTTGGCAGCTGTTTTCTTTCAAGTCAAGCTATGGCTGTGTCGCTTTTAGGTACTTAAATTCATATTCTTGATTCATTTCTTCCCTAATCACTTGGGATACTGAGTTTTACAAAGGGGAGTATAATTAATCTTCCAGGTTTGTGCATGTGTGATGAAAAAGATGTGATCCATGACAATTTAATGCCCTAGCTAGCTGCTGTTAGACAATGGAAATTTCTGAGTTATACCCAAAAAAAAGCCACACCCAGGCTCACAAAGACTCCAGCAGCTGACAAGCATCTTCTCCAAACTCTTCAGCAGGAACTTTTTTTTTTTTTTTTTGAGAGAGAGCTCTTTCACTTTTGTTGTTGTTTTAAACTTGGCCCCAAATATCAGCTGCAAAAGAACAAAGCCTCAAACTTGCGCAGTTGGTTCGATGAGTTCCAGAGGCTGTTGAATTTCTCACGGCGTTATCAGCGATCTTGGGAGACCCACGGAGGTGAATTTCATACAGAGATTGCTGCTAACGTGCTCCGCTCCCCTCTGACATGCATTCCTCCTCCCACTCCCCTCCAACATGCATTCCTCCTCCCATTGCCCTCCAACATGCATTCCTCACGATCCCGGCGGTGGTTTGACAGTCAGCATCGCTCCAGACAGCTCCATCCCATCTCAATCACTCTCTTAGAAGTTAACAACCCTGCGATGGCCAGCGTCGATATTGGCTGCCCATAACAAAGCTATTGGAGTGGCATTTCGGTAGGAAATGGTGGGAATGCTGCAGTAATCAGACAGAGTTATAAAAGGTTAATGAAGATGAAAGGAAAGAAAATACAGAGGAAAAGCCCAGGCAGCCAGAGAGATTTTGGCAAGATTTGCTAAGCTGCTGCCTAGCCACACAGTACTTCCTGCATTTCCCAATCCAGCTGCACATTTCCAGTAGCCTCAGCAAGTCTGTATCGCTGGGAGAAACGCTGAGCTAACTGTGTAGCTGGTCACATTTGTAGCGATTCACGTCCATGATTGAGCAAAATGTTCAAGTTCCCAAGAGGAATTTGGGAAGAAAGTTCATTACATCTAAATACACTGTCCCTGAGGAGGGTGAATTCAGAAGTGCTCCAGCTCAGGCTGGAAATGCATAACTGAAGAATTATCCATGTGTTGCTCACCAAAATAAGAGGTCTTTCCAAGTCACCTCAGCATTTTTGGAAGGAAAATTTTTCACTTGGAATTATCGGAGACCTGCTAAGAACAAGCAGTCCTCTGGCACTGCTGGGTAGGATAGGATGGTGCAAGGCACTCCTTCAAGGCAGGGGGAAAGAAGTGCCTTAATTTCTTTCCACCCTCATCAAGGGACAATTCCAACAGTACAGCTGTACTGTAATATCCCGATTTCATGGGACTCCACCCCTTCCCCTTAGAAAGCTAATTAATGCCTTAATAGGTGTCCTCATCGCATTATTTATTTTTTTTAACCACACCATTGTTTTATTCGCTATGTCTCTCACCAACTAAAACATCCCTTCCTCCTCACCAGCACGTCGGGCTTTCAAATGACTGCGGGCTGTTGCCTAATCCTTCTCCTACTCCTCATCCGATGTCGAGACTCAGGGTGCTTAGCTAAGCTATGCGCAGAGCTCCGTGTCAGCATCGCCGCCTCAATCAGCCTCCCCAGCCGCTGCCGGTGCTGCTCTCTGAATTCCTGACACTCGTCACCCTGTCCCAGTGCCAGGGAGGGGACAGGGACCTGCTGGCTGGGATCAGACGGGCTCAGCAGAGAGGCACTTGCAGCCTGGCACACACAGCTCAGCCCCATCGCCCTGCAGCTCTGTCCTTGCTGCTCATCCTTCATATGGGGACTTCCACCCAAATTTCTGTGCACTTTTTTCAACCATCTCATCGATAAAAAGGTTATTTTTAGCCATGTATTTAGTTTATATGTTTCCAAAGCAAGCCTTGATGGTCGCTGCTTCTCCTTTCTCCTGGTTCCTCCCAGTTCCACAGTGACTGCAGCTCTGACCACACTGCATTTAGCACTGAGATCAAGTATGGATGTGCCACGTTTTTCCAGATTTACCATTTGTGACCCAAAAGTACACCTCCTGCATCCCAGCCACATGTCCCCCTGCTGCTGCGGTTGTCATTGCTGATGTTAATTGTATGAGTAGGCAAACAGAGTTTACTCACTACTAACTCAGTCTCTGCACAGCGTGGAGACTTTTGGGTCTCCTGCATCTCACCCTGTAGGGATTTTTTGGCTGTGACAAGCTTTGAGCTGGCTTTCAATTTATGGGAACTGCTGTATTTGTGCCACTTTGGACCTCCTTCATGAGTAAACCACCCTGACAAGCCAGAGTTCATGGGGACTTCGGTCCATGACAGATTTAATTGCAGATTAAAAATTCCACAGCAGAAGTATTACAGGAGACTCGAGACCCTAATTGTTTCCTGCATAAGGCAGGAGCTTAATTTTTATTTTTAAACTCTCAAATGCTGACAGCCGACATTGTGGTGTGAAAAAACTGAAGATGCAACTGCTTCCTCACTGCGAGCAGGTAGCAACTTCCTGAGTTCAATCTCACACCTTAATTTGTTCTTAATATTCAGATCGTGGCAGCAGCCAGGAGGCATTATCAAGCTAAGTGCTCCTTTGTGTCAATACACAGCGGTAGAAAATTCCCCGCCCAAATGAGCCGTGATTGTTGTATCTTCTGGAAGAAAGCCACGCTCTCTCTTGTGCCGCGCTAATGCACTTCTAGCGACAGAACTGATTAGGATTCCTGCTTTGGATTTGCTCAGATCTAGCCTGGTTGGGCTTTTAATCTTTGGGATAAGCCGTGGATAGAGAATTAGCCATTTAGATATAAATGCATCGCTGGGAAATCTTTTGCCAGCACCCGTCGCAAAATGACTTCAGAGTCAGATCTGGCAAGTGCTGCTTGATAATAAAGTGATAACCTGAGGTGTGGGGGCAGAGGGGGATTTTTGGCTTTCAAGAAGCACCAGACATCTTTGCCTGATTCTGTCTCCACTAGCACAGAAATTAGAAGAGTGCTGAGGAATGTGTGCTAAGAGTGAAAATAAGCACCCTCCACTCATCTCAGATTTGAAATGACACCTGATAGGGGAATTACAGATTCATGGCTGACAAGGGAGGCACAGGGGGCATTTCTTGGGCACCGTTTGAGCCTCATGGATCTAATGTGCTGTATTTTGACACAGCTGCCTGGTGAAGCCTGGCAGGATGTGTGTCCTTCCCAACCCGGTGAGGTTGACAGGGTGACACCAGGGTCAGGTTTAATCCAAGGGTGAGCTTCTCCCCCTCTGAATCTCCAGTGTCTGAGAAGGAGCATTGCTCTCCATCACACTCTCCTCTTGCAAACAGCAAGAAAGTCAGGAATTCTTCCAGAAGGCTTCTTTCTCCAAAGCCATTCTTTTTGCCCTTAAAATCTTTCCCCTAATAATGTCTAAGTTAGTCACCTCCCTCTGGTTGTCCATCACAAAATGGCAAAGCCTCCTGAGGCTGAGCAGGACTCAGGAGTGAAACAACACCACAATGGACTCTACCACAGCACCCAAGCACCAGGAACTGCTGGGACTCCTCTCCCACATACTTATCACCCCACTTTCTCTAGGGCTTGCCTCAAATTTGGCAGCAGTGTAGACACAGACACACAGATCACAGCCTAAAGATCTCAGATACAGAAGCACAGGCCACACTCGGCCTGAAATCAATGTCCTTTCTAATTCTCATGGATGTCAGAAAGATTTATCCAGAGAGATCTTATTTTACAGCCGATGACTTCTGGTGTGTTTGCTCTTTCGTCGCTCTGGGTTCAGAAGCTGCTGTATCCTCCCCAAACCCTCTCTCACCCCTGCTGGAGGACTATAAATTATATCAGTCTGCAATACATTCAGCTACAGCCCTGTCCATCATCTGTGCATGGCATTAACCCTCTGAAACTTGGTCACCCAGATCTGCATTTCCCAAGCTTTGAATCCTTATCCATTGCTAAAGCCGCTCAGACAGCCGAAGAATGAGGAGCGTTCAGCAGCCGGCATTTCTAAAGAAAACTTGATGGCTTTCTGACACCCGACACATGCAATTCCCAACAGAGTTAATTGAAGCTAATTCCTCAAAGCCTGAGATGAGAATATCCCCATAAATTATGTTCCTGCTTCATTCCAGACAAGGACGGCATGAATGCATTACACGCAATCCCCCAATTTACAATATTAAAACCAGCAAGTCAATCAAGGAGACTGAATGAAGTCACTTGAAAGCTGAAATTAATTTTCATCCTCGCTCCATCTGTACTGTAACCTGAAAGGTTGATTTTTGAGGGCATCTTTCATATTTCCACGCACAGCAGGACCCGCTCAGCAAGAGAGGAGCCTTCTCCATAGATGTGACATGTGGTGGGTAGAACCCCTGCTTGGGGGACCTTGCTGTGGAGGTTTTCAAGGCTCTTATTGAGACAACTTTCAAAGGTGTCTCTAGAGACCTTTGGGTTTCCAAGACAGAGATAAAAACACCACAGGACTGAGGGCACCATGTCCCTGCTGTTGTCACAGAAAGCCAGGGCTGGTTATCGTGGAGGGCAACACAAAGAGACATGCAGGCATTAATCTAACCTATAACACTGCTACTGCCAATCTGCTCTCATTAACAGAGAGTTGTTTTTAAATCCTGTGTTTTTTGGACACAGTCCTAATGATGAGTTATTTTTAAATGGCGCTTTTAAAATATAGGCACATTTTGCATGCCATTCATGTCACTTTTAGGGTCTGAAATATCACTGAATTGTACCATAGGGATTACGCAAATTAAAGGCAGATTCGGTGAAAAAGTGCCCAGTTTTTGCGCAGCTCAAAATCAGAAGGACTGAAAATACATTTCTGGGAATTCTTACTGCTTTGCAGAAGGTCTGGAGATGTAAAAGTTGGAAATTACTTGAGCTGTGGTCTGTTCTGTATGCTGTTGGTTATCTGTTGGAAGTACAATAGTCCTTCATGCTGGATACTGGGAAAATAAATACCCAGGTGAAGCCAAGGTGAAAAGCTTAGCCCAGATCAAATAGAAACCCTGACAGGACCAGGATCTTGTGAGTCCCACCATGGCTTTACTCCGAAGCCATGCTGTAACCAGGTATAAACCAAAGAATAAGACTTCAGCATCATATGTCATGTTATAAATGAGCTATAGGGCAACTCTACTGTGTACTTTTCCATTTATAAGGTATTTTAGACAAGCAGTATTTGACAATTAATGTTTGCAACAAGTTCAAGCCCAGCTGTGGAGAACCTGCAGTAATTCCCACTGAAATCTATAGACTCCAAGGGCCCAGGAAGATCTTAACAACTTGCCTGACCTTCCGCACAAGATGTATCACAGTTCCTGCCTCAAGTCCATGAATCCTGACTGAGCTATGACCCATCCCCAGGGAAATATGCACACTCAACATAAAGACTTAGAAGATGGAAAATCTGACTTGTCCTTGAATTTCTGTACCAAGGTTAGCTGCCTTCCTTGCTCCAAGTGCTCCAGCTCTAATTGAGCTGACTCTCATTTCCATTGTAACCTTTCCTGCTAACATGAAGCATCACCTCCCATTAGGAATTTCTTCCATACACAGGTAGTCTGAGATCACCATCAAGTCGTGTCCTAACCTCTTGGATCAGCTAAACCAGGGGGTTTCTCCATGATCATATATTCACTCCTGGCTGCACTGTAGGTCGGGACATGCAAGGATGTTTCTGCTCTGTAATGAGTAGCAGTTACCACAGGTCAGCTGAGGTTCAGGAAATGTCCACACGAATGCCCTTCGCCCAGAGCTAACACAGGATTATCTCTGTAACACAGCTCAGGAATGGAGATAAACTCATTTGTATTCTTTTCCTTTCGTCTAATTGCTTTGGGGAGAATAATTCATGAATGAAATGCCCAACTCAAGAAGTGTTAAATGCACTGAGACAGCATCCCATGTACATTTAAATAAAGTAATATTTACCCATAAGAAAACACAGTGCTGATTTAAACACAATTTTTAATGATTAAATGGTAAAAATTGTGTTACTGGTTTGAAAACACAGAAAAGAACTCACTTTAGGGAAATGCATTTTCATTTCTATAAAGGAAAGGTCGGGAAGATATTCTTCATCAATGATACATGAGCAATATAATGTTCTATTCCTCTATTCTACCCAAGAGATCATGTTAATCCTTTTGATTTATGCACAGCTCCTTAACTAATACTGTAACAAATGGTATTGACAATTAAACTCACTTCTGTAAGAAATTCATTGTATTTGCAGCACCCACAGTAAGAAATGCCTTCACGCTTCTGACAGGAGATCTAAATAAAATTAAAGAGCTAAGAACAAAGGCTGTAGAAAAATCAGAAAGGCATAGCTGATAAGGAAGTGTGACTTGCTTTTAGGGGGGATTTTTGTATATATCTAAGGCAATATACTGCACATAAAAAAGGAGGGTTGGTATTCTTCAGTTTAAACACATAAATCTCCAGTTCTTTGCTTCCCAATGCAGAGCTGCCTGAAATACTGACCAACATGCAGCACTGGCTTTGAAAAGGCTGGCAAAGACCTGAATCAATTTAATCTTATTAAAATACAGAGCATTTTAAAGATATTATCCCCAGTGGCTTACTGATGGCTCAATTGCTGCTACAATCTATGCAAAGGCTTCGAGTGATGAAACTCTATTAATTCCTGCCTTGTCTCTCCTTTTCAAAACGGTTTCAGAGGCTACTGCTATCACTGGCTCATCAGTGCTTAAAGGAAATACTTTCAGAAGCAGAACTAGAAATGTCTCCTCTTGCATTACCAGTATGTAATTAGGGGAAAGCTGCATTCCTTTCAGCTGTACACACAGAGTCACACAAAGCGTTTTCTAGAAATGGACTTAACTACGGTCAGACAACAGCAATCAGCAATAACTCGCTCTGGAGCATTCAAAGGAATTAATACTGATTACAGGTTATTTAGTCATTCTGAAAAAAAGAAAAAAGGAGAAAAAAAAAAGCAAGAAAAACCCCCACTCTTGTTAGAAACAGGCACCTGGCACAGCAGAGCGCTGCCAGCCTGTCACAAAGCGCCGGCGATTACACCCTGCAGAGCCTGTGCAGCAAATCCACGGAATCAGCAATAACTCAGGATGAGGCACCAGCCCAGAACCAAGCTCATGCCACTTAAAAACCGACCTGTGATTATTCTCAGGCTGCAGTACCCAAAGCAGCCTAAGGTTTGATTAGTAAAAGAGCATTATGTCATGCAGTTGCGAGGCAATGATTATAATGGTCCTGAGTTTCCAGGGCTATGGCAACTTCCCGCTGAGCGAGGTGCTTTAGGAAGAGGGAAAATATGGACTGTATCACAAAAAATGAACTCCTGTCCTGTTTGGGGAGAGCTGGAGAGAGAGAGGAGCCTGTGCTGTGCTCTCCAGCCGCCGTTCCCTCGGTCTGGTGATACTGAGCACACACAGGGCAGCAGCTCAGTGAGCACAGTCAGCTGGGGAAATTGTCAGCTTGGAGGATTCTGAAGTGTCTCCCAGGCAAACTACCTCGTAATGAAACCACACTTGCTCTCAGCTAAACTCACAGTCCCACCCCACGGGACCACCAGCAAAACCCATGGTGGAGGCTTGGCTTTTTAAAGGCAATTCTTCAGTTGTCCTTCAACAAGCACTCAGCAATTTGTGTTCATACCCTGCTATTTATTAAAGCTGGCTCAGGAAGGAGGAGGATTCAATGCCTGCTTCAAAGCAGTTCCCCTAGAAATGTTCATTTTTGCTCATAGTGGAAATAGAGGATTCCCACTGTCAGGAGGGCATAGCTCAAGTCAGAGTAATCCCTCCTGAAATCAGCCTGTGAGGTGATGAAAGAGCAGGAGTATTTCTGAGGAAAGGTGGGGATTCCCAGCACAGTCATCATCTCTCTGCTCCATGGAAGACTTTTTAGTCTGCAAGGAGAGGAGCAGTTCAGCACAAACAGCAATACAAGGATCAGGGGGGTTGGAACTAGATGATCTTTAAGGTCCTTTCTGACCCAAACCATTCTGTGATTTTGTGATTCCATACTCACTCCCAGCACATCGTGACATTGCCTGAAAATCTTGCAAAGGAAGGTCCAAATACAAAAAATGTTCATATTTTAGTGTAAGGAAATGGCAGTGTGTACAAATGAAGAGCTGCCCAGAATTTTGCAGTCCTTCAGTTTTATTTTAAGAGGGCTGGGATGTTGCAGAAGGCATGTTGCTGTTTTTTAAGGAATGTCCCCTGCCCTGCAGAGATGGAAATCAAAATTTAAAAGGAGGGGGAAGAAATATTTTCAGCCACCCATGGGATTTCACCCTTTCATTTTCCTCAGAGTTCAATAGCCAAGAGAGGGAAATACAGACAGAGAAATTGGGGAGATATTTTATCAGGAAAAGTAAGCACAAGCAGCATATGGTTGGGAATTAGATGGTCTGAGGTGTGAAAAATGTGTCTGTGAAGCTAAGGACATCTGTGCTGGGGTCCACTGATCAGCCTGGAGGATGTAACACTTCCAAGTGAGGGGAAATGGCAGGAAATTAAGTCCAGAGAGCTTCCTGGCCACACCACTGTCACCTCCACACTCAGAGAATGACCTGACCCAGATGTGAGCAGTCACCTTGGGACAAAGTAATGAGTTACCAGTGATACACAGTGGCAGGTAAAGGCAAAACCATACCTGTGACTTGTGAGACTAAAAAAAAAAAAAAAAAAAAATAGAGGGTTGGGAGGAAATAGAAATTATGGTGTTTGTGGAGCTTCAGAAAAAGGGGTCTTTCTGTATGAGGGCTGCACTCTGCTCACCTCCCCATATTCCAGAAACTTTAACTCATCTTCTTTGCTGATTTTCATTTGCATCTCAAGGTCAGAGTCAGCCTGTTCAAGTCCTCTGCTGCTACACCCACAGGGTAATCCTGCAGCCAGTGTTGTGACTGCTTTACAGTCCCTAAGCAGATTTAGATCATTCCCTACTTTACCTCTGTGAGGACGTGGCAGGCTCTGCTGAGAGGAAATCTTCAAAGGACTTTGCTTAGTGTCATAGGCAAGTTACAGCAACCAGCCAGACCCAGACTGGGGTTCCCCCTTGGTGATCTCCACTGTGTAAGCAGCCCCTGGTTATTCCTCTTCTCTGCAGCTCCCCGGGGGAGACCATGCACTCCTGACACTGCTTTTGCTACAGAAGACTGCTTGAAAAAAACAAGCTGTAGGGTGTCCCAGACCTCCCAGCTCCCAATCCCATGCCTTCCGCAAAAATCTGGAATTTCCAGATGCGTTGTGACACTGCTGCAACATCCTTTTGCAAGGCAAGCGCACCAGCTCAGATCTGAGGCAGATCAAGGAATCACCCTGCACAGATGCCTCTTTCCAAATACCTGCTGCTATCGTCCAAGCCTTTCAACTGAGTCCAGCGTCCTCCTGGTGATTACCCAAGGCTTTGTTAGACATGCAAATGAGACACTCACCTGGGATCTTCTTAGATGAGGACTTCTGGATGCGCCGCTGCTTTGCAGTGACAATGAATTTTTTTTTTTTTTTTTTGCTCATGCTGGAAATTTGCTGATTGGGCTTGGGAGAGCAAGCACTCAGAAACAAAGGTTTTGGGGAGCTGACAGCATTCCCAAGTGACAGCACACCAGCTCGCCTGTTCAGCGAAACCTCCGTGGAGAGCAGTGAGGAGCAGGCAGGCAGCCAGAGGGGATTTCTGCCTCCTGTGCTCATCTTCCTGTCTCACCTTCCTTTCATCCTGCAGCCTCACTTACCCTCCTGAACAAAGCCATAGGCTTCAGTCTGAGGCTGCCTGGCTGCATAATCATTATTTCTCTGGCCTCCTAAAAGGGTCTTTGGACGCTGGCACAGCATGGACTAAGAAGGAAAGTGCAGTCATTATTTAGAATCAGCACCCAACACACCCAGCAGTATCTCAAACACTGGATTATCCCAGCACTCATATTAAGAACTAGTTTTCCAGCTAATTGCTGAGAAATGTTGGCATTTTGAAACATGTTCCCTGATGGATTACTGCAATCAAGTTATGGGCATGGCATTTATCAGATGCTGCAATTTCAATAGTTCAAACATTATCAATGAACCGAGCAGCTGGTTATTAGGTAATAGCCTGGAAACACTAAATAAGCACTCTGCCTATATTATCCACTCCCCTGCACCAACATTTTGTGATTCTAAAACATTTTGTCAGGATGAAGGAATTTTGAAGGAATGGGAAAAGCAGGGACCAAGAGATAAAAGTGGGATAGTAAAGGAGGAGTAAGAGCTCAGCATAACTTGGGCAGCTGGCAGCTCAAAGTCTGCTTTTGCAAAACATCTTCCTGGGATGGAGCCTTCTCAAGGGCAAACAGCACTGCAGAATCCACTCACCTGCCAGCAGCCAAGGACATGCAGCTCTGGCCTGAGGTGATGAGGGAGCCTGAAATCCCAGTTCTTCTGCATGGGCAGCAAGAGCCACACACCCAGCAGCTCATTTCAGCCCCCAAAGTGGCACAGCCTGGTCAGCACGGTGCTATAGTTCATTACTAGTGTGGACTAATGAACTTTTCTTGATGGCAGCCCTGTTCTGCTCATTCCAGAGCCATCTTCACATCTCCATAGGACATCATCTTGCTCCAAAAGATCAAGACTGAAAAGCCAACATTTAGGGAGTCCCAGATGGGCTCCCCTATACTGCATTTGAGCATTATTTCCACATGCTGCTGTGTTTTGCTAAGCCATTCTGCTCATTTCCAGGAGGATCCCACGGGGTTTAGGAATAAGCCTGGGGCATGGGAAAGTTGAGCTTCATTCCTTGATCTGCCACAGAAACCCCAAGTGCCACTGGGCATATCACTCAGCACCTCCACTTGGGTCTCCTAACTGTAAAATAGGGATAGGAACCCTGTGAGGGTGTTGGCAAGAAGATAAAACATATTAACCATCTGGGAGGTGCTGCGATGCTGTGATAAGAGGGGCCAGGCAAGAAACTTGGATAAAGAGTTTCAAAACTCTCAGCTTTTTGGTGCTTTCTCTTCTCCACTGGGCAGGGTCTGTGATTTCACACAGCCAGCCTCAGTCCTGTTTGCTCGCAGCTTGCCGAGCATTAGAGGTTTCCAGCCCAAATCACAGGCTTGCCCTCAAATTGCAAAAGGTTGTGATCTTTCCAGTTTACACCCCCTGTTTTCAAGGGGGTGAGCAGAAATCTCCACAGTGCTTTGACACCCAGGGACATGAGGGTTTACACTTTGAGCACGAGAAGCTCTGTGTCATTTCCCTGTTGGATCTCGCTGACCACAACATCCACCCTCAGAGCACACCACCGAGTCAGGCTTTTTCCAGAAATATTACATCTCTAATGACTGCAAGCTCTGGTTTGCCCATCAGCACTGCACTGGACATTTTAGGAGCATGAGGGAGTATTCAAGATAAATCATTCTCCAAAAGCCCGAGAAAAAGAAACCCAATCTGGTAAATACTTTCTAGGATCAGTGGTTTAAGCTTTCATAGACAGTGAAGAACTACGAGGTGACATGAAGTCACTGCAGGGAGATGTAAACAACCCATGAAAAAAACATTGCATTTCAAAAGATAGGGCACTTCTAAGGCCACAGCATTCTAAACAGAATTATCTGATGCCAGCACTGTTTATTTGGTGTCTGAGGTCTCACATGTAGGGCAGCCACCGCTTATCAGAGAAGAGTTGTCACCCATTTAGAGAAAAGCTTTAAGCTAACAAATTCTTGCACTCTCGAGATACCAACCACATGTGAGGATGGGGCTGACCATACTCATTTTCCACTTGACAGAACAGTTACCAGCACCACTACCTCCTTCTGGCAGGATTAATGCCAGTCAAACTCCACGGGGAAGGAAGAGGTGAACCAGGCAGGATCCTGACATCAGTATTCCAGCTGTATCCGATGCACTTATATATAAATATATACAGCTAAACACTTAATAGATTGAGCAACTTCAAAGCAACACATTACCTGCTGAATTAACCCCCACTTCCACCCTATTAGAGGATGCTTAAGAGAATAAGAAGCTTTCAGCAATTCAGTTGTCATGCATACTGGGACATGCTGCAGAAAAAAAAACAACAGCAAGACCAAATGGTGTGAATGATTTTTTCAGTGTCTGAAATGACTTTGCCGATGGGTCAGTGTTGTTCTGCAGGTTCAAATGACATGAAATACCCTTCTGGCCCTTTGAGAACCTGTGAATTACAGTTAAACGAGTCCTAATAGCTTGTTGCTTGACATTTACTGTGGAATCGTGTTGACACACGAACAGTGGAAGAGTCAACTCATGTTGTGTTGCTCAGCATTTACCCTGTGCCAGCCGGGAGCATGCTCAGATAATTCTGTCTAAGTCGTTACAAAAACAGCAGAAGTCGGGAGAAAAAGCTCCTGAGAAATTTGGCACCACTCCAGCTTTCCAGCTAAATCATTCCATCTGATATTCAAAACAGGCAGGTGGAAAATTATCCAGAGACACACCATCGTGTTCTGCCTGAGCAAATGCAAGAGGGACTCAAATACCACTTTGGACAGCAAGTCAATTTAATTCTAAGTGTTTTCCTATCGATCCTCCACTTTTTCCTGGAAAATGCACATGCTGTTTTGCTGTGCAAGAGACCTGTGTGTCTGAGGGCTTGGAAGAGGGTGTTAATTTAGGTTTTCCTCCTCACACAGTGGGATTCAAAGGGAGTCCAGATTGTTTTGCCATGCCAGCCTGTCGTTTTATTCCACCTGGCCTCCTGTGCAAATAAAATCACCGAGTGGGTTTGCAAGGTCTGCTCACAACAGTGTTATAACAAATTACCCACAGAAGCCATGGTGATGCTAAGCAGAGCATGCTCAGAACTGCATCTCACCTGACGGCCAAAAAACGACCACACACTGCAAACAACAATCCCCGAGGTCACCTCCTCCTGCAGAGGATGGGTTTTCCCCAATACATCCAGACTCAACACACCAGCAGCCTCACAGGTTGCACAGAGCCAGGGGTCATGTCAGTGCTTCTGACACTGCTGTGTCCATTAGAAAGATGCATTGGGCTTTATTGTAAACAAACAGCCTTTGGTACAAGGAGCAGTGTTTCAATTTCTTAAGCTCTAATGCCGAACTTGCTCTGTTTCAGAAGCAAGATAATACAGCACTGACAAAGTATATTATCCTTGCTTTTCAGTAGCCACAGATAAGTATCACTATGTCACTGTGAAAAAATGTGCTCAATTATCCTACGTTGTTATTACTTAATCTGTGTTTCAAAAAAAGCTTTAGACTGAAAAGATGTTAGATAAGGGCTAAGTATTGCAGATAAAGGCATTGCTTCACTGAATATGTGCTGTAAAAGCATGAGCTGTGGTTCCACACATTTAAATGAACCAGGCTCCTCTCAGCACGTTCCAGGACTGGCAGAGTCACAGCCACCACTGGCTGCTTGCACAAGAAGGTGGTTTGGAGCCCCAAGAGCAAAATGCAGAGGTAGGCTGGGGAGGGAGCCTGCTCCATGTCAGGGAGATGCCTTTGCACAAACTTCCAGAAGGCTTGGCATGGATCTCCTCCCCAGCTCATGGAGACTGGGTCCCTGCTCAGGTCTGTCCAGGCACCACTGATACAACCAAGCTGTAAATGGCACGATGGAAGGGAATGGCCCAGCCTGGGGCATTCTCAAATGGACAAAGGAGCTTTATTCAGGAGACCCTGGCCACCAGATTCTCATTCTCCACACAGAGACTGGTGAGAGGTAGCAGGACTCTGGATACCCATGTTTGGATTCCAGCTGCACCCCCGTGTCAGTGCTGTGTACTTTAATGGCCCCAGAAAAATGAGTCCAGCACTCCCAATTGATGACAAATTGATTGAAACCAGATGTCGTGAGAAAAGCCTTTTCCAAGTTCAATGGCACATGAATGGTCTCAGCCTGCCCCTGGGTAATCCAACTTCTGCGCCCCAGTCTGCCACAATAAACTAATTGGGAGGTTAATATTTTGTCTCTGTGCTGTGAACTCCTCGGGGAAAGGAGCTTTTTAATTGCATACACAGCCCATGACCTGGTAGGCTCCAAACCTCACTGGGTGATGTGCAAAGTTATAGTGGGACCTCAGCTGAACGCCCTGAGCTCATGTTACTGTCTGGATTAGCAAAACTCCAGACTATTACGCCGTCTGTAGTCTTCAGGCATTGCTGGGAGTTTGGTTTCCCCACTGAGCTAAGCTCTTTTTTTGGCGTAGTCAAAAGAAGACAAACAAAACACTGCAGGTACAAAGGCACAGGAGGAAAGGCAGCATCAAGCTGTTGTTTGGCCAAGCCAGCAGATGCACGGTGGCAATATTGGCTTTGTAGGAGAGCAGAGGTGGCCAGAGCCTGCACTCCCAGGTCTCACCACTTTGCAGACCTCATCATAACAGATATATTTACACTGGATACGCCTAATTAACACACACTGCCAGGCACAAGCTTGCACTCTTCAGCCTGCACATGCAGAGCAAGACCCCAGTTTGGTCAGCTTGTGCTCCCCAAGGCAGATAAAAATTACCTCAAAAGCCAAGCTTGATTCATGGAGTGCCATCAGAGGGTCCCTGGGAGGATGACTGATTGATCGTGTTTACCTTTGGCACAGCAAGGCATTTAACATCAGGTTGGGAGAAGCTTTGTAGTTGTTATTCTAATGGGCTTCAAGACAGAACTATTTGTTTTGGAGCGTGATAAGACTTCTCAGACCCCTGGCTCCCCAGGCAAGGCTCTGAAAGTCTATCACAGCACATGTGAAGCCACAGCACTAAACATGCTCTGCAGAGCATTACCAAGAAAACCTGTCCCTGTTACATTTCCTTGTCAAAATTACAAAAAGCCCAACAAATCCTAAAGCGTTCAGCTCACATCTTTCCCAAAACTGGGGGAAGAAGCCTGCAGCTGAGGTATGGCAGAGAAAAGGTTGAGAGCAGACTCTCCTGGTGACTAATGCAGCCGAGATAAGCATCTAGATGCTCGCTAAAACATACAGTATCACCCGCAGATTAAAGGCTCCTTCCGAGATTTTGCAAGGAGCCAGTAACTCCTACCCAGCCATCTGCCCAGAGAGGGCCTCTGACTTGTCAACCAATCCATTTCCCCCAGTGCCACGGGCTGGGTGATACTGATCTCTGCTGTGTTTTCTTATGAGAGCTTTGATGTACAATCTCCTCCAAGCGGCAGCCCCCTTTAGGGAACAAAGCCTGGCTCTAGCCAGGCTCCTCACCAGTTGTCCAGGTATTAGGTTCTTTTTTCCAGCTTCAGGGCAGCCCCATCACTAACCTTTTCCACTGACCTTTTCCAGGGAACCTTCTGCTCATAGCCATCTGCATCCTCCCCCTTTTCTTTTAAAGCATTCACCTGAGCATTTGCAGCAAGCAATTACACACACACTGGTTTGCATCAGTCACAAAAGCTGTGAGCCTCCAATTAACCACCTCATGCCTTTTAATGATACAATGCTGAACAAGGAAGAGGATGAGAGGGAACATCCTCAGAAGTGGTTTGCAGCAGGACAGAGCCGTCTTTATTATTGTTTGTGTGAGGAAACACCTAGGAAACTCAGCTAGAGGCTGTGAAAACAAATGGAGAAGTTGGGGAATTAATTTAATATGGAGAATTTATAGTCTACAGGACAAGACAGAGTAGGTGGATGAGGTGTAGTGTAATGAGAACACAATGATTTTCTAAGGATCAGAATAACCTGTCAGCATCCTTTACTCATCCCTGCCAAGTTCCTGTGTCCTCCCTCCTCGACACCACTTCAAGAGTGTGAATGCTGGCAGAGGGCTCAGCAGCAAAGGCAAGTGTGCCTTTCACTCCCAAAGCCCCATGCTGGAAGCACAGGGCAATACCTTGTCTCTGTCTTCAAAAGATAGCTGGAGATACTGCACCTGCTCAGAAGGTTTCAGGCAAAACAGGATTTCAGAGGAATTCACCAATTCAGCAAAATCTCAGCAAGGTGAGTCAATTTTGCCCAGGTTCCCATGAAACTTGCACAGGGCTCCAAACATCAGAAACCTGCTGAGTTTCCTGCCTGGTCACCCATCTGGTTCCTCCACCGTTCAGGTTTCCAGGGCCCTGGGGCAGCCTGCGGCCAAATAGGCTGCTTAGCAAGAGGGGATTTCACTGCTGCCACACTTCTCAGCTTGGGGTGTCCCAGATATTAGACCATCTCAGGCAGGAAACACCAGAGCAGAGCATCCACAGATGGAGAACCCATGAAACTCAGCAGAGAGGCTCAGAGATCCATGGATCAGCTCTTGAGACAGCTCACAGTGCGAGCTGCTGCACTATTCCCTTCTGCAGAATTCCTGATTATGTTCTGCTTTACTTTGGCAGGAATTCAGCCTAATTTCATCAAAACTAAACTTTTTTCCCAAACCCTAGTCTTCTGTTTAAGCCCACTCCTAGCAGACACCCTCACAGGACAGCTCATTTTCCTCTCAACAGCAGCCTCTGCACATCAGTCCAGTTCCAGCTGCTCTCAGGTCAGGGGCAGAGAGTTGTACATCCTGTACAGCGCACCAGGAACACTGCAGGGATATACAAATCAGCCAAATCTAAATTGTCTGCTCTGGAAGACAGATGATATGAACAATCTCACAGTCCCACGAGCTCGCCACAGGAGGAGAATGAGGTAAAATCTCTGTATTTATCCATCAGCTTCTGGTCAAATCATTTTATCTGCCTGAGGACTGCACACCTGATACTGTGACTATAGCATCGTGGGCTGACCCTGGGGCTCAGAAGAGTTCACCAAAGGAAAATGTTCAGACAAAGGAAATGAGGGAAAAGGAAGAGATTCACTTGGAAAAATCACTACCTAAATGACATTTATTCTGTGATTTGCTAGAAAATAGCAGGGGACAGATTCTGGAAAGATTGAGATGAAGCAATACCAAAACAAAAGCATTTGAGGGATACCTAAAGTACACCAGATCTTTCTTGTTCTGCTTCAGGTGACACTGAACATTTTTCACTGTTTATGGACCAAGTGACAGCAGCAGCAGCCACTGTGCACAGGCACCTTTGCTCACCCTGTTCAGCCACCAATAGGTTCCTCAGGGAGCCTAAATTTATCTATATTATAAGAAATATGTTTCCAGGAGCCTGTTGTTCCCAAGACATACCTGCAACGTGTCAAGCAAGCACCGAGGCTCCTCCTTGGGATGCAGCCAGACGTGCTGTGAAATCTGAGAGCTCCCCAGCACGCCATGGGGAAGCTCTCCTGGGAAACATCTGTGGGAGACACTGACACCAGCTGAAGGGTTATGTGGGGCTTGAGCAACAAACCATCTGTCAAGACCTGCTTATTAGGATGTTTACTCACAAAGTTGGCCTTTTTGCCAGTGCACCAGACGCAGTTTCTGAAAGCAGCCCTGACCACCAAGAAAATGGCCTCAGAAGCAATCAACAGGAACAGGAATGGATCCAGCAGCCAGAGGAATCACTTTGTAGCACAGGGACATTTTGTCCATTTTGCCATCTCTCCTAGCTGTAGATTAGTAAATTATTTGGGGTTTTAGATCAATGTCCATGAGGATTCTTTGGCAGGACAAAAGGCTTTTTGTTTCCTTGCCCCACACAAATCCATTAACTCTGCTATACAGTAGGGATGGTGATTTGTTATTTTCACTTTGCTGTGTTTCCTCTCCATATTATGCTGCTTGTGTTGAGTAGCTAATAAAGAAAATCCAGTTCTCCATTTGCCTTTTTGTTGTTAAATATTAAATTAATTGTTATTTCATATTTCTGCAATGATTAATTACCATGTTCATGAGCCCAAGCAAGCTACCCAGGGTGCCAGTGGGCATCTGCAATGGGCCCAGGGGAAGACACATGCTCTGAATCAAATGTCAGTGGCTCAGCAATAACAGCCTCTTTCAGGGCTGAGACCATCCTTCAAAGGCAGCAAGTCTCACCGTGGATCAACACAGGAAAAAGAAAGCAGCAGGGACCTCAGCAGAGATCCCTATCTCCATGGCAGGGAAGGGGAGGGGAAGAAAGGGAGCTTTTCATTTAACAGCAATAATAAACACTTCTGAGTGTACTTCCTCCTCTCCCTGCAGGAGCATCTTCACCCTAAGCACTGATGGGCTTCAGGTGGGATCAGTCAGATCCAAACCTCTCAGTCCCAATATTCCTGTCAGAGGAAAAATACCTTGGGGTAGCTGTGAATTGTGCAGCTATAGGGTTGCTGCAGGGTGTCCCACAGTGCTGAAGAGTGATGTGTTACCTCACTGTGTTTGTTGTTCCATACAAACCACTCAGGAGGCACCTGTAAAAAAAACATGGATATGTTGCAGATGAGAAGGGGATCATATCTCTTCCTTCCAAGCAGCTGAACATCAAGGAAAACACTATCATGAGGTGTTTGACAGGAGAAACAAGCCAGAACTTCGCTTTCATTCAGCACTCAGGCTTTAGTGCCAAGCCGCAATTTATTTCATGGAGAAGAAAAAAAAGCAGTAAAGGAAACACTTACCAGGATGATCACAGTGTCTGCTGTGGCCTGGAGGCAGGAAGGTGGCTTAAGCCAAGGCAGGGATCAGGATATCCAGGTCAGTGGCCACACTGCCCTTGACCTCACTGCCCACCAGGTGGGATGGATGCTTGCCTGTGGCTCCTGCCATGGCCTCTGCAAGCTGCTCCAACAGGCTTTACAGACCTCTGTCTTATCAAACCTGATGGATTTCCTTTCCCACTTCTTTCCCAGCCCTTGCTCTGCCCAGGGGGATACAGAGCATGGTGCAGCACTGAGGACTGACCTTATGTCTAGAATGAGAAGACCATCACCACGGTTCTTCTTTCCAAGGGTCTGGATTTTTAGCAAACACTTACTCTTTCCTGAGTTCACCTTCCCAAGAGAAGAGCAAATTCAGGAAATCGTGTCAGTCAAGAGTCCAGGAAAGAAAACTGTAATGTGATACAGGTTTAACCCACAGAAATGCTGGGAATGTCTCCTCTTACAGAGGGCCCTTCCAAAAGGAAACCAACCCACAGCAAATAATGTGTCTGGGAAGAGAAGGCAAACCTTTAACCATTCCCTTGCCTCTACTGCTTGCTCAGCTAAACTGCAGCTTACCTTTGAAGCCAGGCACAGTTACCCTCTCTGTTTTCTAGTTCTGTTCTCTGGCTCTGGGTAGCCCAGAGATCCTGCTGTTTTGCTAATCTCACTGCCTGAAACTGGGATTAAAACTGGATTAGCCAGGCAGATGAATTAGTGGTGCTCCAGACCCTCCAAATACATTTGGTGTTTGTGCCTGGCCCTCCCTGCCTGCCTCCTTTTCCCAGCTCTACCTGGGCATTCAAGGGAAGGGAAGGGAGGAGATACAGAAGTTCCATTCCCAGGTTTTTACACAAAGTCCTGCTGCTGGTATAGAGCACAAAACACATTCACTCTTATATACCTCAAGTTTTTTTTTCTTATCTCAGTGTCCTCAAATACAACAAAATTAATTTCTTCCTTTAAAAGCTCTCCTTGCTGTTACTGCTTAAAACAAGGACTCAAGGTACTGCTTCTCCCAAATTCAGATTAACAGTTTGAATCCAGTTTCACCACACAGAGTTTGGCTTTTAAGGAAGAGCAGGGAGTTCCTTCCAACATCAACCAAAAGAAGTCACTGTGACAGCTCACACAAACAGGCATGGGACACTTGGAAAGCTTAGAGACCTTGATCCACCAGCATTTCTGAGCACACACTTAATTCACCCCAAAGTGTGCACTGAAATGCTCCACTGAGTAAGAATGGGCTTAATTACATGCTTAAACACTTACTGCATGAGCACTTCAGGGATTAAGATTGATTAGGTTCTTCTCCTACCTGTACCTCATACCTCCCCTCCTCATGAAAATCTCATTTCTGAAGGCACAAAACCCATAAGGAGACAAAGGGAACACATTTTTCAACAGGTTGCAGATTTTCCAGCTTCCTGTCCCTTGACCACAGAAGACTTGACCTTTTTTGGGGGATATAAAACAATTTACTTATAAAGCCTGGTGGCATGAACCCCATCACAAGGTCAGAGTCCAGATTATACAGTTTTTCCTTTAGTGCTGTCAAGGAAGTCTGAGTTCCCAGGACTTACAACTCTCTTAAAAAGAACAAAAGCCAGATTTTCAGAGCTTGGCTCGGTGAAATCAAGTTGTTAATGTTAATACACTTTATTGATCTTAAAGGAATACAGCATGGAAACAAAGGCCATTAATTGAGAGAGAGGCTCTGTTTACATTTACAGGTCATACAGCATGAAAGGAGCAGATCCAAACTCAGGTCCCCATAAACTGAGGTCCCCACAAGTACAATATATGAAGTTCAAGAGTTTATTTCAGCCTAGACTTAGCCTGGTCCCCAATGTCATTTGGACCAAGTTTGCTCATATTTTCTGACTGGAAGCTATTCCAGGCAGCCACCACTGGGTCAGATCCCCACATCCCTGCTCAGGCAGAAGTACATTTGCTGTGCCCCTGGCATGGAGTGTCTGGATCAGCATTCTACCAGTGTAAACCAAAACTGCTCTGCTGCCCAAACCAACACTGGGCAAGTGGACGTGACCACAGGATTCACTTCCAGACTGCTCTGTTGCTCCAAACCAAGGCACAAATGGAGACATAGGCAGATGGAGAGAAGAACTCTCCAAGAGCAGTAAATTCCCAAGGCAAGGAGCAGTGGAGGCACTCTGGCTCTAGGATGGCTCATTTGGTTTGAAGGTCACCAGCTTTGCCTACAGCTCATAAGCAACTGCAGGGTGTAGAGCTGCTGCCCAACAGTGACTCCCAAGGCAGACCCATTTATGGCCTGAAGTCATGAGGAACATGCAGGGATTGTGTCCATAACAGCATTTGTGGTACAGGGGATGATGTTCACCATAATAGGACTTCAGCACAGATTGCTCCTGTGAAAGGGTGATGAATTTATTGTGCCAGGGGACAAGTGACCAGAAACATGTGTCCATAGCCTGAATAAGTGCATGTCACCATCAGCCAGGCATGGAAAGTGAACTTCCTCACAAAGCAATGAAAAACTCGCCTTCAGCAGCAGTTGGGAGGGCAAAAGACCAAAAAACAGTGAGGAAATTTAATTGCATAGACAACTCCCATCAGTTACTTTAAGATCAGAGGAACACAAGAAATGGTCTGCTGGGTCAGCAGGATCGTGCATCTCCTCCAGCTAATGGTGCTTCAGCAGCTGGCAGCTGCAGGAAAAGACAGCTTTTCCTGCAGGGAGCCCACAAGCCTGGCCACTGTTTGCAGTCCAGTCACCTCACACTCTTCCTGACATCCACAATCATTGGTAGAGCACATCCATCCCTACCTCCTCTTTCCCTCTGGACTTGCTGATATTACATCTCACTATTTCCAGTGGAAGCAAATTCCCTGCTGTGTAAAAAAGCACTTTCCAGTATCCCTTTAAATAGATTCCCCTGGTTTTCATATATCCTCATTCCAGAACTATAAGAATTTTCAAACCCCAAAGCAAATCATAGACTTATAGAATAGTTAAGGTTGGAAAAAACCTCTAAGATCGAGTCCAACTCTTAACCCAAACACCATCATATTCTCCCCTAAACCAAGTCCCCAGGTGCCACATTTTTTGATCACTTCCAAGGATGGTGACTCCACCACTTGTCTGGGATGCTTGTTCCAATGTCTGAACATCCTTTCAGTGAAGAATTTTTTCCTAATATCCAATATAAACCTCATCTGGCACAACTTGAGGCCATTCCCTCTTGTTAATTGGGAGAAGAGACCAACACCCACTTGGCTCCACCCTCCTTTCAGGGAGTTGTAGATGATGATAAGATCCCCCTAAGCCTCCTTTTCTCCAGGCTGCCCTGGAGACCCCTCAGCCACTTCTCTCAAGACTTCTGCTCTAGTCCTTTCATCCATTCCATTGCCCTTCTCTGGACATGCTCCAGCACCAACTGTTTCTCACCACAGTTCTCCATCTATAATGTTAAACTGAGAATGGTTCAGGTTTTTTTACTAGCAGCTCAGTAATATTTATTTTTGTTGGCTACTCCAAAGGTACATACTAGAGGCTGAAGTTAGCTGTTAAAAATTTATTTAGCTGTTTCTGCTTCCTCAAAAATCTCCACGTCCTTGTTCCCTCCTGTGAGAAAAATCACATGTTGGGAGAGAGCTGTGCCCAGCATGGTGAGTCTCCTGCCAAGTGGCCACCACAGCTCATCAAAGCCTTTGCTGCCCTTTGTGACAGGAAGGGGTGCAGGTCCCTGAGGGATGGCCTTGCTGGCTGCCACCTGAGGAGCACCTGACTTCCCTCTGAGCCAACAAGCAGATTTGGGATTACTGAAGGCACAGGACTGCTGTGGAGAATTTGTTTTCAGGCCTTATCCAGCATGAACCCCAAGCCACGAGAGAACTAGAAAGCTTGTGAGGGATGGACAGATTCTGCGGAAGCTCCAGGACAGGGAAAGCTGCAGAGGAACCTACAGGGTCCTGCAAGCAGAGGCTGTGCTGTGGAAGGCCAGAAGCAGACCTGGGGGATGGAAGTTCAACACATATCCACGTTTCCTGCAGGACTTAGTCATGATTGAAGCACCTCAGCAACTAGCAGTGCTGATAGTGGCCTTGATCATTCAAAGAGTTCTGGAAGAAATGAGGCAGAGTCCCTTGGAGGACTCTGTTTAGTCCACTCCAACTTACTGAGCTAGGCTAAACCCAGCCCCTCCTGGAAACAGAGATGCACCAGGGTCAGACCACTCTGTTTAGCAGACTCTCCATCCCCCTTTCCCTCAGACCCAGCTGTCTGAGCCCTTGCTCCATAGGCACGCTGGGTTTCTCATGGCAAGCAGGAGGTCCACAGCAGGGCCCCACGCAGTTGGGACAGCTGGGCACCATGCCAGGACCTCTCCCTGACCCCACAGACACCAGACACAGCTTGGCTCTTTATTTGCTGACCCACAGCTGGTGGCTGGGGTGAGGGAGCAGAGGATAGACCCAAAAAGCCTGCTGGATGGGAGGAAAGGCAGGCAGCCCAGCGACACACTCATCCCTCAGTGGGAGTGATGGTATTCCAGAAACACTGCACTATCTGATCACTAGGAATCCACCTTGAAGGGGTCTTCTCATGTTCCTTTATGCTTCTGTACCTTCCTGCACTCAGTTACACATGGAGCACAGGGACACCTAATCCCAAACCTCCCCTCTACCACCTACCCCCACCTTGAAACAGCTCCCAGTGCAATGAAATGTTCCTGCTCCAGACTTCCAAAGACAACCACAAACACTGGGGATCATGAAAAAGTGGACATCATGAAAAATACACTGGCAAGGACTCCAGGCTGTGAAGTTGGAAAGCCAGGTAGCTTAAAGAAGTGCCAGATATTCAACTGGTCTCCAAGAGCAGCAGATGTTTTTCAACCTAACATTGCAAAACCTGACTAACTCAGATGTGTTTCCTAAATCAGAACCAGAGATGAGAATGTGTGTTGTGTATTGGGACCATATCGAGTACTTTTCCAGATCTGTTATTAAAAAAAAAAAAAAAAAAAAAAAAAGGAGGGGGTTGGGTGTCGAGTGTCAATAGAAAAACTAGGCCTGTTTAAAGGACTCTGCATGCTTACCTAAATCATGTAAAAAAAGGAAAATTCCTTCCCCAAACTGAAAAGACTCGGATGCAATTAAGAGGGAGATAGCATCAGCCCATTTCCAAGTCTGGTATTAAGCTATTCAACAAGAGAACTGCAGAATACAGTGGCTGCAGCTGATACAGTCTTAGCGATATTTAGGTGGTTTTTTTTTTTTTTTTTTTTTACTCAATTATCTGAAAAGAAACCATTCAGCAGCTCACTTTTGAAAACCAGCCTCCCTCACCCGGCACAAGGCAATCTGCTATAGCACTGCAATTAAAAACTCATCATCCCAATGCCACTGGTCATTGGTTTGTCTTTTCACCAGCAGCTCCTTTATAGCCAGAGAGAGTTCATGGCTGAGGATCCTCTCTGCTGCTCTGCTACACCTTTGAGGAGATTTACAGGGATTTGCACATGTTTTTCTCACTCAAAGAGAGATTATGTGGCATGATTAAGAGATATTCTAGGACAGAAACTACCAGGTTCCACCAGACATTCCCTTTGTTTGATTTAACACCCATCAGTTAGTTATTAATGGGAATGCTCTGAGTTGCTGCTTTGCCTTAGTAATGCCATATTTAACAACAAACATTACTTCTCTCCCCTCTCTGCAGTGGCAGCCTTTGTCCAGTAATTTCTGGATGAATTAATCTAAACCAATACATAAATTTTTTATACATATATATACACAAGCTGCCTTTCCATGGGTAAAGCAATAGAAGAGTTACGAGCAGATAAGGGGAGTTACAGCTTTTGCTGTTTCACAGGACGTGGAGGTGCAAGGACTTTCTGGGTCACTGAATCCACAGCCTGGTGATCTACTGCAAAACACTTACAGAAACTGATTTTTCACTTCTTAAAAAGAAAAAAAAAACCCTAGACACGAAAAAAGTAACAAGAGATTTTATAAGTATGGATGTACTACATTGCAGATTAAAAAATAATATCTGCCTCTTAGTAGAAGTGGTCTTACTGCCTCAGAAGCTGCTCCCAGAAATGTTTAATTTTGGGTGGATCTTTCCTTCCTACATTTGCAATGCAAGGAAACCTGCTCTGCCTTTCAGGTGGGTGACAGCAGGAAGGACACACAGGAACCCCAAAGGAAAGCTCTGCTGAGCAGACCTTGCTATGGAATGGACAGGCTGCACACATACCCCTGAAATCCACACCAGCCACAGTTGTTTGTCCACTGCTTTGTGGATGCCAAAGCAGCAGATGAACCTGCAGAAACACCAGCTCAACCTGCCCAAAACCTCCAGCCTTCCCACCAGGCTGCTCCAAAGCTTTTGTTGTGAGTGGAAGCAGTGCTGCCTGTGGAGGGCTCCTTTCCTTTGCTGCCAGACTCCCCTCCAGTGCTATGGGAAGAAGCTGAGACAGAGACTGGTGGGTGACCCAACTGTCACCTTCCATGACCCTGCTAGGGCTGTGACAGGGTCACCTGCCAAAGCTACAGAGGGCACCAGGGACAGCCAGCCTGTGCTCTCCTCCACCCAGCCCAGCTCCCAGAGCACACAGCTCTTGAGGATTTACCTACTGGACATTCCAGGGGGACATCTGTTGTGTCCCATGGATCGATTTGGTTACAGAAATCAACTGTCTGCCCCTGTGTTGTACCAACCAAAGTCTGTAAGCACCCAGACAGAGAGGAGGATTAATATTACACTTCCATCTGCTCTGCAACGTGAGCTGCCCATCAGCAACAACCTGATGATGCCTCTGAGCTCCTAAATCCCACCTTGCCCTTGGAAAAATGCAAGTTATGGGAAGAATAAGAGGAGCCATGACAAGCCAACTCCCTCAAAGCACAAGTCACATCCACAGCAACATTTTAAACTTGCCTTGTTTCCTGCATGGCTAAATGCAGGGAATGTTAGCAGGACACATCAGAGACATCTAAGTGGTGACAAAACCAATATAAAAGCATTGACTGGGTCTGTACCAACGTAACAAACTTTAAAAAGTATTAAAACAGACTGTTTATTACAGCATATGATGTGTTATATTAATTTACACAATGATATATATATATATAAAAACAGCCATTGATGATGTACAGTAAATTGGACATCAACAGGAATATTAAAACTACTGATACTCATGCACGTGACATGCATATGGGTTTTTTTTTTCTTTTTCAAAAGCAGTTTTACACAATATAATGAAGTTACTAAGCCTTGGTCAGCTGCTCCAGCAGTTTACTCTGGACACCACTGCCATCCGCAGCAGGACTCCCAGGAGATCAGAGCAGAGAGCACTCCAGGGAAGGCGACTTAACCTCGGAGACAGATTGAACAGGAGCCCTTTCCTGGTGGGGGAAGGCTAGGGGAGGACAGGAGTGAGTTTCAAGAAGAGAATCAACAAGAAAAGAAAAAAAACCAGACCAGAGTACCAGAAGGAAAAAGTTCAAGATGTGGCAACAGCAGCAGAGGAAAAGGACAAGCAAAAACATGAAGAACCACCCTCACTCCCTCCCCTTTATTCCCTAAAAGCTCATGACCTTAAGCTGTCGATATCCTGTATAAGACCCAGAACTGGAAAAACTAGGCAAAGAAGATCCATTCCTAGAAACATTAGCCTTTTTTTCAAAGCCTTCTGACATCACGCACTGGAGGCTGTTCACCACTGAAATGGCAGTGTTGTATTGTTGGGTTTTTTTAAACAAGTGTAACTGTCTTTTATTTCCACGTAAAAGGCACTAGTATCCACCCAAGTTCTGAAGACAAGTGACATAATTTACCTTAAGTTTTAAATATTTGTATAAAAACAAACAAAAAAAATCTGTGGAAATATGTACAAAAAAAAAAGCACCTTGCTTCTGAAAGCAGAAGCAGATACATTCCACCAAGTCACCTCACTAGACGGTGGTCATGAGCTTCAGAGAGCCTGAACGAAAGCGGAGGATCTTCTTCTTGAGGTTATGGGAGGCTTTGATTTTGACAAAGGCCTTGGCTGCATTTTCATGCAGCTCCGGCGCCGTGACCGTTTGGATGGGGAGCGTCTGGACAAACTGGGACCAAATCAGGCCCCCACTCTCATCAGAGTCACTGGTGGTCGTGCTCTCCCCTACAAACTCCACCTCGCTCAGGCTTGACTCGCTGTCTCCAAAGCAGTTCGTGGTGTAGTTGCTCTGCTCGTCCTCGCTCGTGTCCACCACGGTGGAGTGGAACAAGGACTCGCACTCGGCCGAGTACTCCGAGTCGCTGGCCACGTAGGCGTAGGGGCTGACGTAGGGCAGGGGCACCTGTGAGTAGACCCCCACGCCCTCCCGCCGGTTCCTCCTCGCCCTCCGCAGGGCCTCCTCGTAGGAGATCTCTGCCGAGGACTTCCAGCGGCGGTAGTCGGCACGCTTGTGTTTGGGCTTGGCCACCACAACCTCCCGGCCGTGCCCGTGGGAGCGGAGGGCGGATCGGTGCAGGCCGGCCTGCCGGCCTGGGAGGCCTGGCTCCAGTGGCAAACCGCTGCCTCTCTTCCCCCGCGACGAGGGCTTTTTCAGTTTCTTATTTGTATCCAATTCCTCGGGAAAGCGGCACTTCTTCCCGGCCGGTTTGGCTTTCTCCCGCAAGGTCTGTGAGCTGTTTTCCACCCCGTTGGTGAGGTGGGACCTGTGTTTCAACGCGGAGCTTTTCAAAATCTTGACGTTCCGGGTGCCCTTGTGAAGCTTCATGCTTTGCTGCTGGGCCGGGATGTACTGGGCATTCACCAGCAGCCCATCATCCAGGCTCTGCGAGGAAGAGCCCTCGCTTTTGAAATCCAGCGTGGGCCTCTCCTCAACTGCTGGTGATGAGGAGCGAGCCGCCTGCGAGCTGCTCTTCAGCAGGATCTTTTTGGGAGGCTGGCTGATCCTGTTCTCTGGCTGCAGCACCACCGGCTTCCCTGGGGCCTCCTTGGGAGATGCAGCAAAGAGCTGGCCGTTCTCCTTGGGGACATCCCCTGCCGTGGCCGTGGCACTGCGGCCAAGCTCCGGCGGTGCCGGTTTGACACCCCGCGGCAGGTGCTTGCTCTGGAGTTCGGTTGTTGTGCCAGGTGGGAATGCTGCCGGCAAAGGGCCCTTCCTGCTCTCCAGCTGCTCCCCAGCCGGCTCCCTCGGCCTCTGCTTTAGCGGTGAGGGAGCCGTGTGGTCCGGAGCAGGAGTCCCACTAGGAGGCAAACACACCTGCTTGGAGCTCTTCAGGTTCACCACATTGCCGTGGGCCACCAGGGCTGCCGGCTGCCGGACGCACATGCTGCCGTGCCTCAAGATCCCCTTGGTGGGGTCGGCGTTGAGACTCGTCCGGGGTTTGTTAGTCCTTACCGCGTGAGTCTTTTTCTGAACCAGGCTTAAGATGTAGCTGTCTATCCTCTTGCTGGTGGAAGGGCACGGCACCGGCCAGGAGCTCTGCGGGGGGAAGGCGCTGGCGGATTGTCCCGAGTCCGTTTCGGTTGGGGTGCAAACGTCGCTCATATCGCAAGCGAGCCTCTCCTCTTCTCGCTGGGGGTTCTCAGTCACGGGGAGGAGGAACATGGGGCTCTGCACAGCCACGGCGTGGAGCGGGCTGGGGTAGCGGTAGATGTCGTTCCCGTTTTTAGACACCAGATCGCACTGGTACTTGGGATGTACATCTGCAACGACATCGAGGGAATTTGAGTGCGGTGTGGACAAAGAGCGACAGACAGAGCCTGCGGTCTGGTCCTCATGCTGGCCTTCCTTATTATAGTCCATCCAGCCTATGAGATCTGAAAGGCATTTTAGAAGAGTTTAGAGAGCCTGCCAGGGACAGCTGTGCTACGTTTTTAATGTGCTGCCAAGGACACCGGTCCATCTACGCACACGATGCAAAGCTTTAAGTACAGCAGCAGCAATTTTGCAGCCAGGGGTGCTGTTCAAGCAATATAAAAAGCAGCACTATCCTTCTGTGGGTCTCTGTGTAACTGCATCGATGTGGGATTTACCCCACTATGACCACATGGGTAAAACAATAAAAGTTAAAGCCCTAATGAGAACATCTACATTAGTTTCAAACCTGTTCCCAGGTTGTTAAGAGCTTCCTATCTTCCTTTCAAGCCACCCAGAAGTCTGCAAGGGTCTCTTATATGTTACACAGTCATCTGTGAAACTCTCTGCAGGCCTCAGCACATATGAATTTTATATTTTACTTTGCTAAATCCAAGGAGAAAAATAAAAAATACAGATAAGAGAACAAATGATTCTTGTTGCTTACTGACAAATTTCACTTCCAGATTCTTTCAAGCATATCTCGGGTCAGGAAAAAAAATCCAGATTTAATTTTATTGTTGTTTTTATTATTGTTACTACTATTATTATAATATTTATAGCAATGCTAATAATAACGGATCCTCTTTTTGCATGATAAGGGGTTAAAGAATGAGAAACAGGCTCAAGAATGGGAAACAGGCTCATGTTTTCACACGAGTACAATGAGTGCAGGTCAATCCAGCTGATATCCTAGTCTTGGCTCTGCAAAGAGTTCTGCCAGAGAAATCCAGTGCGTTTCAAGATGCATGAGTCAGATTTAATGGCTAAAGAGCTTACTAGGGAGGTAAGGGACCTTAAGAGCAGGGCTTCCACCCAAGCACCTAAGATTACTATTATTTTCTTAAGCTTAAGTTGCCCTTGTCTTCTTGGGTAGGGGTACAATCTAAATGATCCTCTGCCAGTCCTGAATTTCTACCCTTGGGCTGGAGACTTCAGCCAGGGTACTCCAATTTGAATGCTCAGTGCTCATCACTTATCTAAGGCTTATTTCAAAGAGGTCTCATGAGCATTGATGAAATTTGCTGATAGAGATGATGTGCTTGTGCAAGCAGCAGGGGAAGAACAGGGAAGTTAAGAGCATAAACTGCCTCAAGATCACCTCACAGTTTTCCCACATTTCCTAAATTCTATGTTGGCTTCAAGGAATGTCGACAAAAAGACATTTTTAAAATTTGTCAGTTTGCGGAATTTCATCCCTGAAAGTGAGACTGTATGAATAATAAGAAATTTAGGTTTTCATGGTGTATACAGAAAAAATGGCAATGCAATCAGCTGGAATTCCTTGTGTTGTTTTTTTTGTTTCTAATGTATGGCCCATGAAGATCACATATACCTTACAACAGGGAGCATTAAATTACCTCAAGCTGCTCACAGGGTAACTTAGAGGACTTGTCAGCACCTCAGAATGAATGCATCCCAGGCTGTATTTTCCCAGTTCAGAAATGGAAGAGCATGAATTATTCTGTCCTTGATTCACAACAAATCACTGTAAGTTAACCTTAAGGAGCAGAATGCAAATTGGAAATACTGTGGTTGGAATCATTCTCCACAACCCAGAACAAGCTAAAGCTTTTGAAAATGTCTGCAGCCAATAACACTCGATCACAAAAGTCCTATTGAAGTGTCTTTTCTGGAGAACAGAGGGAGCTTTCCTATTGAACCATCCCACACATCAAGGCTTGCATCTTCAGCCTGGTGTCCAAGGAAAATCCACAGCTCTCTGCCAAAGAGATAAAATATATCTGCCCTGTTCAGGATATCTATTTGTCTATACAATGTAAGTGCAGGGCACGCCTCACCATGCTCACCTGGGGGTTGAGGACCATCAGAACTGACAAAATGACTGCTAAAACCAGACTGACATGTGCCCTGACCCCCTAAAACCTGTAGCTAGCTCCTTACTCCGTGACTTTAATGAGGACGTGGCTAAGAACTATTGTTAATTATTGCCATTTGTTAAAAATGCTTTTCTAAAGGAAACCAGAAGAAATCAGCTGACTGATGTGTTTCTGTGTACAGGTACCACTGCCCTCTGCTGGGTAGAGCAGCTGTCATAGCTTCACATGCCATTTTCATGTGTTTAGGGTGACAAATTCACGTGTAGGGCTGGACCAGGGGAGGACAAACAGTCCTGCCTCGTGACCCATGTACGTGAGAGGCACTGGGATCTTTTCAGACCATAATATGGCACATGAAAGGAAGAAGGGTTAATCCAACCCAGGTACTCCTGAGGCAGTATTTCCAAAGCCAAAGCCACCTCCTGGAGTATGATGTATTCGACCTGCTTTTACTATACCTGCAGATTTAGGGCGTCCTTCTGAGATATTCAGTGTTGCCTCCAAAGGGCTGCAAAAGCAAGTGCTAGAATGGCAACTGGATAAACACTCACTGAAGACAGAGTTAGATGAATTGGAAAGCGATCCAGAAGCTCCATCACTCAGCTCATAAAACCCTATAAAAATAAAGAGTTTGGATTTATATTAGTTATGTCTACACAAAGTTACTATTTGTGTCCCTAGAAAGGCAGTCAAGCTGGTGTTTGAGTTGGCTTACTCTAACACAAGTAGTTATGGGATTTCATTCAGTCACCCCAAAAGCAGCCCACAATTTAGTAATATCCTTATTGCCATGAACGATTTTGTTTAAAAGTAAAGCTAATAAAACAGCAGAACTTATCTTAGCATATGGAATTTTTTTTAACTTTACATGGGTTGGGGGTTTAACCCTTACAGGAATTTTCAGATTTGAGCAACAAGGATCCAGGCTGTGTTTGGCAGCCCACTCATTTAATAGTGTGTTATACTTCCAAGATAGACTCTCCAACTATTACTTAAATACAGAAGTGTAGAGCCCAATGCTATCCATTACTTTTCTCAAAGTTCTGGAGAAAAACATAGTATTTGTGGATGACAGGAAAGAAGAAAAATGGCAAATAATGTGGAGACACATCAGATTTAATTTCCTGGTAAACTGGGACTAATCTAGGAAAAATGACACACCACAACCAAAATCTAAATTGTTCATTTAGGAATAAGGAATGCAGAGCATGCCTACAGAATGGGGATGCATCCTGGAAAACAATAATCCTGGAAAGGGCTTAGTCAGCGTGGAAAAGCAGCTCAATCAAGCTTAATGATATGGCAAAAAAAAGCTAATGAGATTGTTGGATGTACAAAGAGACTAATGAATAGCAGCAGGGAAATGACTTCAGCAGTCTACATGGCCCTGGTAAGAAACATTGGAACGGTGAGCCCAGTCCTTGAATCCAGCACTCTTAAAACAAAGCTAAAGAATTGGAAAGAGTCCACCAAGCTATTTAGGAGCTTGGAAAAATGCCTTAAAATGAATGACTTCAAGAACTTGACCTGTTTAGCTCATCAAATAAAAGCCAGGAATTATGCTGTATAGCACCTCCAAGAGGAGGAAAAGCTGGACATTGGAAAAGACCTTTCTTTAGGGGAGGAAAGGATATAAAAATATCAGTGCTGGAACAAGTCAGATTCAGATTAGAAATCAGCAATGGCTTTAACAATTGCAAGTTGGAGGATTCTCCAGATTTTAGTGTCTTCAGGACAAATCTAGAGGCCTCTAGGAAAGGCTCCTCATAGTTAAAATTCCACTTACTGGCTTTGACACAGTTAGAATGAGATGAAATTCAATATATGGGGGATACAATTGTTTGATTCCATGCTCCTTTTTGGCTGTATGACCACTTTTAATATCGTCCTCCTGATGGTGGTGCTTCTTTTGACCATTTTTCCTTCAGCCTGCTTCCTAACATACAGGACAATCGGAACTTTTTGAACTAATGGGAGGGTGGCCTTGAAAAACAAATGCCCCAAACACTAAAAATCTAATTAAGCTTGAAATGTTCCTCTGAATATGCTGTCTGCAAACAGCAGCCTTTCCAGTGATGGGTGAACTCTGTTAGTAGGAATTAATGATCAGAGTGTGAACGGGCTGTAGACATTTATTGCTGTAATACTGGAAACTCCAGCACTAAAATCTACAGCCAGTTTAATTCCAGGCACCAAGGGAGGCTCCATTTTTGCTGAGCACTGCCTTTACCTGAACTTGGACGACTGTCTGTCTCCAGGTGTTCATCTGTCGTTTTTTCCACGTCCAGGCGGAGATCACTTATTTGCTTATCCAGCTCTTGTAACTGATTTAACAACCCGGCATCCCTCCTCCTCAGGCAGTTCTGCAAAAGAAGAGGACAAAGAACATCAGCTCCTTCAGTGGGGCAGACATGAAAGGGTCCCAAACACTGCTCTATCAAAGCCTTGTGAAATACCTTGTCGATACTCTTTTATATAAAAACTAAACAAAGCCCTGACATTTTAGATGGATGCTCTGGATAAATAGTTAAGAATTATGCAGACACTTCATCCCAGCCTGTTCCAGCCAGCTCTGCATGAGGAGCATGTTCCACCACTCAGGAAGACCAACACTCTGTGCTGCCCACAGCTGTAAGAACAAAGCTGGATTGTGTGATATGGCCAAAGCAGACCTGTGCACAGGGAATGAGCAAGGACAGCCGTGCCAGCCTAGCAGGGCACGTTCGCCACCACACTGGTGTTACTCAAAGATCACATCTGCTCACACAATAGCACCAAACAGCTCTGCCAACAAGTGCCTGTGGTGTGGGAACCGCCTTGTTCTGCTGCACATGGTGAGCTTAGAGTCTACCATCCAGAGAGCAAGATTCCCAGGGCTGGGATCACAGCCCTTTTATTAGTTTTGCAGTGCAGCAGGAAGGAAGAGTAATTCTTCCTCTTCTCCCATTATAATTGTATGAAATTGCTGCGAGATGAATTTTAGGTCTATTTATGAAGGTAATTTGATGGCATAAAATAAGCAATAAGAAATGATTTTGCAAGGCACTCATTAACCCACGGTCAACACAATCAGTTTCCCCCTGTGTATTATAATGTTGCTTATCCATCATCTGTTCAGCTTCATACCCTTTAATTGCTCTGGCTTTGGGGACAGTGGAGGAAGCAGGAGGAAGGTTCATGTACTTTTGTTTCTTTGAGTGCAAAATTTGATCAGCACCCAGGGGTGCTCTGATAAGTTCATTGCAATGAGTTTTGATGCTCACAGCTGGACTAGTTCTAAACCCATTAAATCCAGGGCAGTCTTTGCCATGGAGTGGGCCAGTCATAGAATCATTGAATGGTTTGGGTTGGAAGAAACCTTAAAGATCATCTCATTCCAACCTCCTTGCCATGGGCAGGGACATCTTCCACTAGACCAGGTTGCTCAGAGCCCTGTCCAGCCTGCCCTTGGACAAAGGGAAAGCAAATGCTAAAAGCACTGGCTGAAGATATGCTGGAGCTTAAGACCATCCTTTGGAGAACCAAAGGGGTGATCCCAAGTCTTCCCCCCCCATTCCTTAGGGAGCCGGGGCTGGCTGGCAGCCAGGCTGGCGGAGGTGATGGGTTCAAGGGATGACTTCGCTGCGCCACCTACTGCCACCAGCGCCCCCTCCCCCAGCCAGCACCGCATCTGGTTCCAATCTGCAATGTCAAGTGCACAAATTAAAGTGCTACCACAAATCCCCGGCTTTTTCTGGTCCTTTTTTTTTTTTTTTTTTTTTTTTGAGTAATGATTCCCTGGTCCTTCACTACGGCGCTCGGCTGGCAGCCAGCACCTTCTCAGCAGAAAAAATCATTTATTTTTATCTTTTAAAGAGGGAAATAACCCTAAGTCAACTAAACCGAACGGCTAACAAGAAGAAAAAAAGGGATGAAAAACGAGGGGTGGGGAAAAGAAAAAATCAGGGAAATAAATCACGCAATCCAACTTCTCCCTGGGTGAAAGCAAACGCTGAGCCGCGCACAAAGAGCGCCAGGCACAGCTGTACGCTATTTTCATTGAAAAATGATCTGCCGCTTCATGCCGCCCTCCATCTCTTCCCACACCAGTTCCAGAACGCGTCCTCCAACAAAAGCATCCCTTCTCTACGGGACCGATCCTGGCGGTGCCCGAGCGCCCGCTGCCTCCTCTCGGGGCTGGGACCGGCAGCTGGCTCCCAACTTCCATTCATGGCAACGGCGGCGCCTCTCTTGCCATGAATGGAAGTGGCACCGGCGGGCTGCCTCCGGGACCCGAAGGGAACTGTGCGGCCAGCGGCACAACGCCGGGGCGACCCGTCCAGCGCCGAGCTGTCACCGGCCCTCCGCCTCACCTGCGCGCCGTGCCGGGCTGACAGCGGGGCGGGAGTGCTCCCCGAGGGGTTCCTAGCTGCCTTCTCGCCCCTCCGCGGGCAGGACCCGCGGCTCTCACCGACACGCGGGGACCGAGCGGGCGCGCATCCCCGGCGCTCCCCGCCCGCATCCCCGGCGCTCCCCGCCCGCATCCCGCGGCGTTCGCCACTCGCGTCCCGCGGCGCCCCCCGCCCCCGCTCACCAGCTGCCTCCGCAGGAGGAGGATGTTCTCCTCCAGGAACTTCTCCTCCAGGCTGCGCGGCGGCGGCCCCTCTCCCGGCGGCTCCCCGCGGCCGCCCTGCGCCCCGGTTGCCGCTCCCGCCGGCCGCCGCAGCAGGAGGCTCTTCACCAGCAGCTCCTGCCGCTGCCGCAGGTACTCCAGCTCGCCCAGCCCGGCCAGCGTGGCTTCCAGGCGCTCCCGGGTGCGCTGCCGCTCCGCCTCCGCTTCGCCCTTCTCCCGCCAGCGCGCATCGGGCTCCCGCGGCGCCCCCGCGGGTCCCCCCGCCGCCTGCCCCGGCCCCGCCGCCGCCGCGGCGCTCGCCACGGGGCTCGCCTTCATCGCCGGGGAGGGGGCGGCCGCCGCTGCCAGCCCTGCCCGCGGGGGCACCGCGCCGAGCCCCGCGCCGATGCCGCCGCTGCCGCCGCCGCTCGCGAATGGTCCGCGGGGCGCCCGGCTGCCTCCCCGGCTGCCACCGCCCCGTGCCCGCCCACCGCCCGCCTCCATCCCTCCTCTATCCCTCCTTCATCCCTCCTTCCCGCCCGCCTTCCTCCCCGCCCGGCCGCGGCTCCACGCCCGCGATCGCCGTCCTTCTACTCATCTTCTTCTTCTTCCTTTTCTCACCTCCGTCCTCCGCTCGCCGCGGCGAGGTGCGGGAAAGGTGGGGATGCTGGAGTGCAAACCTCTGACCTTCCCAAAAACTCCATCCGTGACCTCTGGAGCCCTGCACGGCGTGGTCACGGGCAATCACAGAATGATGATGGAATAATAATAATAATAATAATTATTATTATTATTATTATTATTATTATAGAATTGCAGAACGGTTTGAGTTGGAAGGGATATTAAAGACCTTCTCGTTCCAACCCACCCTGCCATAGGCAGGGCCACCTTTCACTAGCCCAGGTTGCTCCAAGCCCCATCCAAGCTGGCCTGGAACACTGCCAGGGATGAGGCATCGGTAGCTTCTCTGGGCAACCTGTACCTCACCACCCTCACAGGGAAAAATTTCTTCCTGATCCCTAATCTAAACCTGCCCTTTGTCACTTTAAAGCTAAATGCTGCTTGTGCAGACCAGCACATCCAAACCAGGAGCAAAAATGATGCATCTGAGGGAAAAAAAATCCAGACATGAAGAGGTGAGGGTGTAAGGAGCGGGTAGAGAAAAGCTGAAAACAGAGGAGAGCCCCATTGCATGGGGATGCTGACCATGGCATGGGCAGCAGGATTAAAGCGCTGGTGAGGTGATGCTTGAAAGCCTGTTTGAGTAAACCAGGCAAAAAAAGCCTTAATGAAGTGAACTTTGCAGCAGCATGTAGACTAATTGCAGCAAGGGATCTGCAATTAGGTTTTCAATGGGCATGTGGTGGAAAGAGGCGGGGGGGTGGAATGCAGATGCTGAAGGGAAAAAAAAAAGAAAAATGTTAGTTTCAAAACATTGAGCAAAAATTGAGTTGCAGACATGTATTTAAGGGGGAAAATGGAAGAGGAGGAAATGGGCATTGAGGGAGTCCTCCACAATATGGGGTTTGTTTGGGAAGATGTGAGCCCCCCGTGCAGCAGCTCTCGAGGACATTATGAGTATAATGAAATGCTCTTTCCCACTATTCCTCTGTTCCTCAGAAGATTCTGAGTATTTGTGATACTGAAAGGTCTCAGATGAAATTTGTCTCCTCAATCCCACGCTGTTTGCAGCACACAACACAAAGTGGTGAGCCATACATCCACTTCACCTGGTGGGTCCTGGTCCTCAGAGCCCACAGCTGACAAAAATCCTGACTTCACAGTCTTAAACCACTGCCAAGTGCATTCAAAAAAGGACACCCACTTCCTCTTGCAGCTTAAAACCAGCTCACCTGAAGTTGCTAAGCAAAACTGGAAATAAAAACGAAGCCACATACTGGACCTTTACCTCTCTACTCATTTGATGGCCAATAAAAGGCCCAGAAGTAGATTCAATCCCTGCCCCAAAACATTTAGACCACACCTGCTGACTTAAAAATCCTCTCCATGGCTTTCCCTCCTGGATCTTGGCTCACAGTATTTCTGTATGCTGAAAATTGTATTGCAATGAAGAGTTATTTTTTCAAGGGTACCAGAAGCTCTCCAGATATGGAAGCAAAGGCTTCCACATTTTCTTTCACCCTTTGTAGCCAGGTTTTGCATATAGCTCTGTGCCTTGTATGTGTTTGCACACAAAGCTTCATGCAATATTTATGCAAAGCTATTTCAACTCTTTCTGAGCTGTTGTGCACTGTACAATGAATACATTGCTTCCAAAATAAAATACAGCTGAATGAAATCTGTCTTAATGTTCAGATTTATGGGTTTTTTTTCCTTTTTCCACTTATCATTTGGTAGATTTCAGTCTGATTCCTCCCTCCTAAGTCACCTTTTCCAGTCTGAGGAGTATAAGGTGCTGTCTCCAGGACTCCCTGCTGACACTTCTGTGTTCATCCTTCACAGTGCATCAGTTCCAGGAAGGAAAAGAAACACAAAAACTGCCAGAACAGACAACTCCCTGCATCACATGGAGAGGAGAATGCAGCTTCGAGTGACCCAGACTCACTGTGTGGGTATAGGATCAGCAAAGATGAAGGAGGATCTGAGGAAGAGGAACTCAGGTTTTTCCCCAAAGATGAAGGAATGAGGTGCCTGGGAAGCAGTGGGGCTGGGGAGGCTGGACAGCATGGGAGGAGGAGATGTGCAGTTGAGCAGCCAGCAAGAAATGACAATTTATGTGAATAATTGAAGGAAAGCAAGGTGTGACCAAAGACAAAACAAGGGAGGGGAGAGCAACAGGGAGTATTTGAGAGCTAGGATGCAGCTCAGCAGAGTGTAGGTCATGGAGACAAGGGAGCAGAGAGCCTGGAAAGGCAGGGTGTGAAAGCAGGAGAGACAGCAAAGAGAATAAGCATAAAATACAGGCCTTTTGATTCACTCAGGAAGCCCCTCAGAAAAGAGCAAAATAAAAAGCCCATAAACAGCAAGAAAGGACAATTAGGTGAGAAGATGGAGAAAGGGGTAGGTATCATCCTGTAATAAAACATCATCCCAATGAAAAACTAATCTAAGATAACAGAGAGGCCCCAGTCCCCATTTTAGCTCTGACTGGACATTTGGAGGCCACTGTCTCAGCAAACCAAACATTTAAAAGCTCTTTTCAAGGGCTGAGTAATAGGACTCTCACATGAAAAAAATTCCTAAGTCCAAAATTGTCTTCTGTTCCTCTCGTGGTTTATGGCAACAGCTGAAGGGCTTGCTCTTCTACTCCTTTGGAAAGCTGCTCTTCCTTCACTAGGGTATTGAAATTCTCCACAAATAATCCCAGATGCCCCACTGAATGTGGGAATAAGCAAGGAGTGAGATGTCTGCAGGTAAGGAGAAGAGCTGATGATTGAGAAGCTCTGTTGCTAGGATGTTCTGAGAGATGTAATTCTGTTTGCTACAGAGGCGGTTATGAAATGGCTCATCCCTTACGGTTATCCTGGCTCATCTCTTATGGTTATATTTTTATCATTAAGTGCTGGAAATGCTGTGTTCCTTCACAATTCACAGATGGGGAATGAAGAGATGGTCTCTGCCCCATGGAGCTTACAAGACAAGAAAGAGCTGCCTCTGGTGATGTAAAAGGAGCCCTGGGAAAGTAGTGTTTGGCACAGTGAATTCCAATTCACAGGCAAGGGGTGAGAGTTTCTGACCCCCATCTCCCTGGTCATTTCCTTCCCACTGGGAGCAAACCCTACAACCCAACCCATACATTTGTCTTTCACCCTGCTGATTGTCAAATTCAGTTTAGATTGAATGAGGCCAATTAACACTTGTTGCTTTTCCTAGGTTCATTTCTGACCTGTCACACTAAAATGAGTGTAGGGAATTGGAAAAATTGAGGAACATGACAATTCCCTGTTGGTGAAATGAAAGCAAATGCTTTCCTTGCTCATTGAAACACAGCAGGGTGACACAAACACTTGGGGACTATGCCTGAGACCCACAGCTGTCTGATACTTTATTTTAATCTATTCTAATGTTAATTGTCCAAGTATTTCTTAATTGCATCGGATAATATAATAGGGCATAAATCTTATCAGCAAATCAGCCTGGCATCAGCCTGTGTTATCCTATTACCATGGTTACATTATTATTACAAGTGAACCTTGTGCTCATTACTAACCACAAACAATTCTAGCAAACAAGCTAAACTGGAGCAAAATATCCTAGCGGTGTTTCCATTTTTTGTCAAACCAAACTAATTTCTCTGGGTGCTAGGTAACGGCAGCATACCTACGATGCATTTTCAGCCTTCTGCATTTATTTACTTGCATTTGTACAGCACTGAAACATCTCCCTGCTGTCAACAAGGCACAGAGGCCAAATTCTTGAAAGGTGGAATAGAATCTTTTACACAAACTCACGATATTCGGATGACAAGCACTGCCCCAGCCTGTCAAAACATTGCCACATTTATACTGTTGAGGCAAAAACTGCTGCACTGGGAACCCCTGGCAGCTTGATTAGGTCCCTCAAGGGCCCAATTTCCCCTTGCTCTCATCTGCTCTGGTCCCCCATCAAAAGACACTTCCCATGGGGTCACTCTGAGGGTCCAGCTCCCCCCAGCTGATGTAGGAGAGGGGAACATGAATCCAGTGAGGGCAGTGATGTCCTTTCCTGCTCTGGACTGTTCATTTGGACATTTGCTACTGTTCCTCTGCTGCAGATCATTGTTCTGCCAGCTGTGCTGGGAGTGTGGCTGGAAAACAGATCTCTATTCTGGTCTGAGTTTAAAAAAAAAAAAAAACAAAATAACAACTTCTTTCTTTTTTTGCTAACCCAGATATTTCAGTGATCCACTTTTAAGGGTGAGCAGTTGCACTGGCACGACAGAGAAGGCAGAGCTGTGCAGGAATGGAGAGATGAGAGCAGGAAACCCTCCAGCAAAAACCTCCATCCAGACGGAATGTGGAAGGAAGGATGGACTGTTTGCAAAATAAGAAGTCACCCAGGAGGCCATGGAAGAGGATGCAGACGACAGCTGCTTGTGGGGAAGCAACATCAGAGCTTCTCCAGACATTCCTGTCAGCCATGCAATGGCATTCATTTCCTTTTGCAGCAGCAGCCCATCTGTTGTGTCAGGGAAAGGGCTGATTTTGGATCACCCCCTGCTGCCTCCAGCACTGTGGTGCTCCCCAAGGCCAAGAAAGACCCACTTCATGCAGAAGCTCTGGAGGAGTGGTGAGCCCTGAGCCTGGCAAGGTGTCACTGCTGCTTGGCAATGCTCACTGCCTGTCAGGTGTCACACTGGCAAAGGGGATGCAAAAATTGCTTCTAGTTCCTTGATTAGGGAGGATTTGTGAAAAAATTGGATGGAAAGGTGGAAAAGGCTCAAGGGTGACCTTCTCACTCTTTACGACCACCTGAAAGGAGGCTGTAGCCAGGTGAGGCCTCTTCTCCCAGGTAACAAGAGGCAGGACCATAGGAAATAGCCTCAAGTTGCACCAGGGTGGGTTTAGATTGGATATTGGGAAAGATTTCATCACTGCCAGGGTGATCAGGCATTGGAACAGGGCAGCAGGGGAGTCAATATCCCTGGAAGTGTTCAAAAGGTGTGTGGATGTGGCTCTTGGGGTTTTGGGTTAGTGGTGAACACTGTGGTGCTGAGTTAATGATTGGACTCAAAATATCTTAGAGATCTTTTCCAACCTTAATCATTCTATGATTCCATGAAAGGCAGGCAAGATCAGCTCCATTTTAACCTGTTTTTTAAGGATAAGAGAAGGTCTGATAAGGACAACATGAGAAGGAGGAAATGGAGTTAAACAAACCAGTGTCACTTGTGATGTTCAGGGCTGACAAGAACCAGAGCTTGAAGCTACCACCCTCATTGTTCACCATGAAGAAACTTCCCCAGCATTTCAGCAAATCACCTAATTCATCATGCCCTGATGCTAACTGATGGGGCTGCATTCCCTCCTCAGGCTCACGGAGACTTCAAATAAGTCAGAGCTGGACTATTCCAAGTGACACTTTCTCACTTTTTTCTTTCTCCCTCGTCACCAAGCAGACAATGTCAATTGAGTTCTGCTCCAATTATTTTCAGTTCATCCTTACAATATAATGTCTGATGTTCTTTATTTTGGCTCCTTTTCTTGTCCTGACCTGGGTTTCATATGTGTATTTTTAAATGCCTAACTTTTGGCCACACAGACTTCTGCTCAGTTTAATGTCTTCTCACACCCAGTGTTCATTCAGCACATCAGGCTGGGGACAACCCTCACCAGCATGGACTTTGTAGAAGAATTTCTATTAAACTGTGAACAATCAGCCACTGGGACTTCAATTTCAAGTTGAGATGTAGAGCCAGGGAAAAATTCCCAACTGAAGAAACTTTTCCAGGGAAAAAAAGGACATAACTTGCAGCACAATTTGCATTCAAACCGCCTGTGATGAAGACACAGGTGGCTGAAGTTTTGGTCTTTGGATGGCCTTGGGACCCCTCAGCTGAGGCTGGCATGTGATGGGAGCATGGAGCTGGGCAAAAATACCCAGAGAAAATAACAGGAGTGAGTGTGTTTAGTGTATAACAACAGCACATCAAGGAACCACTAAAAAACCAAAAAAAACATAAATCATTTTGCCTGAAGAAAATTCCTTTTCTGCTCCTCTCAGGAGAACAAACTCAGAGCTCTTGTTGTTCTTAAGGCCCATGCCTGGAGAAAGGAAGGTGTCAGTGGCTCCAGGCTCTGCATCAGTGAGTCCCATAAAGCTGGGAAGGTCAGGTGTGCAGTCACAGAGCCCAGGACACATAAACAGCAGGGTCTGAAAGGGCTCTGGAGGGACTTGCTGCCAGTCTGTGAGCCTTAACTTAAAATCTGAGCTGAAGAGCTGCAGATTTTAGCAGAATGACCCTCAAGTCAGCTCCATTCTCCTTTGAGAAACCTGTGCAACTCCTTTCCCTCCTTGCAGGATGGGAGGAACTCTAGTCCCTGCCCTGGGAACATTTATTCCCCCAGCTTTTACCCTGTGTGTCACTCCATTGCCATGTTTGCCTGACTCCTTGAAAGTGCAACCTGAATGATTCCATGGTTCTGTGAAAGGCTGGGTTTGAAGTCAGGTGCAAAGTGACACACAGAGGTACCTGAATCTCTGCTGTTCCTTTTTTTTTTCTTCCCAGTATTGAGCCTCTTATCAATCTTGGCATAAGAGGGAATAACACTTTTTAATCTCCTCTAATGAAAGCTTTGTCCTGGAAGAACTCATTTTCCATCAACCCAGACATCTGCAAAGCTGCAAGAGAAAAGAATGGTATTTCAATTTCCAGAAATTGTTGGCCCAAAACTTTGATCTGATTCTCACAGCTGAACTGTTCATTCAGGGCACTCTGCATCTTTGCATAACCATTTGCTGTATTGGCATCAGATGAGCAGACAGGACTGCTTCTTCCTAGAAAAACAGCCTGAAACAGCAAGGGAGCACCAGGGATGTTATTTAATTTCAAAATTGCCAATAAAAGCCTCTCTCACATGGCACTGCTTGTCACGGGACAGCACTGTCCCTGTCCTGGACTGGCTCAGGAGCTTGTCCCTCCAGACCTGGGAGAGGACATGGGGGAGGAGAGTCTGGTTTCTCCAGAGAAAGCCACTCCACTCCTGCAATTCCAGGTCCTTCCAAAGGCAGTTTCTGGTAACCTTTTGGGTGCCCCTGCAATAGGCTGACATTGTTGCCCAGAACTGTTCCCACTTTTCAGATGATTACCTCCCAGTGGTTCTCAGATTCCAACTGTTAGTCTCATGCATAATGTATTTCATTTCAAGCCTTTCATCTGTGCATAAGTTTTCCATCTATTTCCATCCTGGTCTCAGATACTATTTTACCTGTAAAGCAGGAAAAGTTCTATTTTTTCCACTTCTTTCTGGAGTCTCATTCCTCTCAAACACTGCTTGCCAGCTCCAGCATTTTTGCCACCAAAAGGCCATTTCAGGGGATGAGGTTCACATCCTCTTGCTGCAGATTTTTGGGGACACCTTCTTTCCAGCAGCATCACTGCTGGCTGCACACTGCCTGCAGCTACTCCCTCTTCGCTGCTGGGGAGGGATCAGCTGTGTTCCTGGCATTACTCCCTCATCCACAGGGAGCCAGCTTAGCTCATGCTCACCCACTCCTTGTAGCCACACTGACTTCAGGGGCTCTCACAGCAAGGAGAAGCTCGTTACAAGCACCAAAAGAGGACATCAGAAGGCCTGCAGTGTGTCTCTTTAGTCAGGCCAGCAAAAGAGCATCTCATCTCACAGAATCACAGAATCAAAGAATCACAGAATGGTTTGGGTTGGAAGGGAGCTTACAGATCATCATGTTCCAACCCCCTGCTGTGGGCAGGGATACCTTCCACTGGAGCAGGTGGCGTTACAGAGTCGTTTTGGTTTTGGTTCATTTTGTTTGGTTGGTTTTTTCTTTTTTAATTGAAACATTTCGGTTACAACTTCCATTCTAAATTGAAGCCTTTATCTTCAGGCAGATGCCTTACAAACAGACACAGCTCATGCAGCAAGTAGATGTTTGATGAAGGAATCCCTTGTGAGTTTCTGGGTCTGAGCTACAGAGGAAGTTAAACTGAATCCTAACAGACCCTGCTGGGATTGCAGAGGGTCCTGGAGACAAGCAAGCCTCCCAGGCAGCAATCCTGGTGTCACCACACTGCCTTGGGATCACTGATGGAAACTGCAGGATGTCCAAACTTCTCCAGTTGTGTGAAATATCCATAATAACCCCCAGTGCTCTCTCCTTAGTCACCTGATGAGCAGGGACAAGTGATGGAGATGGTTTGGAATGGCAATGGGAGCAGATTCAGAGGAACCAGCCTTCAAAGCAGGAATGCAGAGCTCAGCAGTCAAGCATCCAGCAGGATCTGGATGCCATTTCTTTTCCAAATCCTTTCAGATGCAGCCTAAGGGTTTAGAATTGACTTTAAAAGCCAGGGGGGCCCTGATTCAACAAAAACAGCTAAGCACTTAATAACATTAAGCACGTGCTCAAGTCTCTTCCTATTCAACAAAGCATTTAAGCACATACTTCACCCCTCTTAGATGGCCCAGAACAAAACCACCGTGTTCTCAGAATTTCTTCAACCTTTAATTTCGGAGGAGGGACAGGAATTCGAACCTTGATCCATGTTTTGCAAAGGGTCCCTTTTGCAAGTGAGTCAGACTCCAGCTCCAGAACTACACACCCAAGTGCTGGCACACTCATATTTTGGATTGGGATCTGAATTTTTCAGCTCGTGCCTCACTCTGATCTATGCTTGTGTTCATGAAAGAGATTGAACTGCAGGCAGGGAGCTGCTAAGCGCTGTTTCTTTGCAAGGTTTGGGTTGATGATGCTTTCCCCAGCTCGACCTCACTGCGATGCAAAGCTGAGGCATCACCTCATGTTCGGTGGATGAGTGCTCAGCCCAGGAGTGTGCAGGATTTGCAAAGCTCCTCCAGTTTGGCTGCTCCTCCAAAAATTTAAAGCCTCTGCAGCACAACTCCCAGTGAAATCCTCAGGTTTGGTTGTTATCCAAATGCCATACAGAATCCACTTAGTGGCTGCAGGGAGTGCAAAGGGAGAGAGCCCAGCATGCTCTGAGCCCGCCGGGGGCTGCAGCAGAGGGAAGGGATGGCAGCCAAGAGGGAGATCCTCCATCCTCCTCCAAGCTGTTGTCTCAAGCTTTCAGCAGACTGAAGCAAACATCACCACGTTGCCTTGTGTACATTTCCAAATGTCGCTGCTTCCTCCAACACTTTCTGTTCTCCTTTTTCCCCCTGTTGTTGGTTTGGGTTGCTTTTTTTTTTTTTAATTAATTTTAATTTGCTTCTAACAAAAGCTGAGCTCTTCCAGAGCAGAGCAGCAGGCATCAGGAAAAGTAGCAAACAAATAAATCAAACCCAAAACATCTGGGCCACATGGCCAAATCCAAGCCTGCTTCCCATCTCACACCAGTGCCAGCAGCATCTCAGTGTGTGGAGCATAACTCTTCTCCTCTCCTGCTTTGACAAGGGAGCTTCAGGGCTGCTGGCAGGGCAGAATAAAGCTCTGAAATAAAAGGCCAGGCTGGTTCCAGGGAGACTGAAAACAAATAGACTGCCAGTTGTCTGGGCAAGCAGGGCAAGTGGCAGTCTGATGTCTGAGGCAGCAGGAGGAGTTGGGAGCTTCTCCACAGGCATTTCCAATGGCCTGGAGGGGCAAGAAAATGAACCTGGTGAAAAACAAAAGGCAGAATTCAAACATCTAAGCTGCATCTTGGGCCTGCCAATAAGAGCATCACTGAAGGATTTGCTTATGAAGTGTGTGCCAGAAGACAAGAGGAGGAAGGAGCACCCAAGGGCTGGAGGGCCCATGAGGAGCTGTCACTTGGAGCCACAAAAGGCACAGAGAACCAGCAGGCCTTTCCTTGCTGCTCATGACACCAAAATTGGCTAAAAAACAAACTTTCTAACACAATTTGAAGTAGTATAAAGCAGTGTGCATTTTTTATTCTCAGCACACTGGACATCCAGGGGATATTTCCTCTAATCAGGTGTGTCGTGGAACTTTACAGCAAGGTATTTATTCCATCATGATCACACATATTCATTACAGCACATTTCCTAGCTAGGACATAAACAACCCTTTTCCTAGAATTAATTTGCATGCATCTGTATTACTGGAAGCCTTTATGGGGTCTTGGAGGGTCATCTAAAGGGGTCTCTGGTGGTGGCACTCACTGAGTGCCCCCAATGTGACAGATGAGCTTGCCTTGAGCTTCTCTTAGGGAAAGTGTTGTTACTTTCTGTTACTCTCCATTCCTCAAATATCCATGCTCTGGTCTTTCCCAGGCAGCTGGACCCAAAGGGAGTCTGACACAGACTGACAAGGAGACAGAGATGAGGAGAGGCAGGGCTGGTGACTGCCTTGGGCAGCACCTGCCTCAAACCTGCCCTGTGAATGTGCTTTCCACTGTACCTGCTCTGCACAGAAGCATGTGGGCTGGAGACCCCAAGAATCCTTCATTCCAGAGGCAGATGAAGGGGGAATGCCCCGTCTGACCAAGTGGGAAGCAGGACTAAGGCACAGAGATGAGAGCAGAGCTGGCACCTGCACACAAATCTGCCCAGTCACCATCTGGTGCTGCTGCCACAAAATCAGGCTCCTTCACACCCCTGGAAGACACAGTGAGACAAGGATTACTCCTGGGAAGGAGCAGACTCGGAAAATGGTAATAAATAATTAAAATAAGTCAAGCAGCAGCTTCTGGCAGCTCAGCATTGCTGTGAGAGCCTGTCAGGCTGGGCTGGGCTCTGTGGGGCTGTCAGACACCTCTGTGCCTTTGAGGTGGTGATGCTGAGGCTCACTGGTCCTGCAGGTGTTTTCCCAGTTTTGCAAACGGGTGACATCCTGGAGCAAGAAGCCCTCAAAATTACCCCACTGCCCTGCAAGAGCCACCAGGCACTGCTGGGATGAGGCAAGAGCTTCACCTTGCACGGACAGGAACGAGAAGGCAGCAGCCACAGAGGGCCACAGTGCTGGGAAGGACTGGGTGGCAAGTGTTGGTACAACAACAAGGGTTTGGCTGCTGGGTGTCGCTCAGTGCCCTAAAGGCCATTCCCTGTCCTCTCTCAGCCTCTCTGGAGCTGGAGCAAGATAAAAGGAACAGGCTCCCCGGGAAAGTGGTCACGGCACCAAGCCTGCCAGAGTTCAAGGAGTGTTTGGACAACACTGTCAGGCACAGGGTGGGATTCTTGGGGTTGTCCTGTTCAGGGCCAGGACTCGATGATCCTGGTGTGTCCTTTTCAAATTAGGATATTCTGTGATTCTATGAAAAGGTGGGGAGAGGCTGGACCCAGCCCAGGAGCCACATCCAGACTGCAGGGTGCTGCTGGACTGTGCTGGTCCTCTCAGACCTTCCCCAGCTCTCCCCAGAGCCCAGGTCATGCCCAAGTGACCAGGTCATGCCCAAGTGACCAGGTCATGTCCAAGTGAATGCAGCAATCCCCAGGGTGGGTGTAACCCCGGATTTACCAGAGCAGGGATTTCACCAGCACTTCCAGCCTAATGCACAAAGCCCTGGTGATCCACGCTGGATTAACCAAGAAGCAGGGAAAGCTCCAAAGGCTGTTACCCTCTCTTGTCTTTCCCAGCAGCTTATCCAGGCAACTTTTTAACTAAAATTACCAAAACCATCTTTCTTTCTTTTTCCCTTGTGCAATCACTGGCTTATTTTCTGTCCCACAGCTGTATAAGGAACCTGCAGCTCTCAGAGAGCAATGCAGCAGCCACCCTGGGAGATTTGTTGGGGCAGCCAGCTCCTGGTTTCCCTGGTCACCCTCCGAGGATTTACAACCCCTGTGTGCTGAGAATGAACAAAGACCTGCTGTTCCTCATCAGAGACCTTATGATTCTGTCCATGGGGAGGAGGCTCCAAACCTAGATAACCTTTGGGAGCAGAAATAGCCATTCCTGGATGTAACAGCAGAGACAGGCAGGAAGAAAAGCATCCACAGTGCTCTGGGAAATCTCAGAAAATGAAGCTGGGAGTTTTCATTATTTGTAAGGGTGGAGAGGAAAGGTTAGTCACAGGGCAGCAGGAGCAGGAAAGGAGGTTGGTAGCAGAGTTTGTTCATGTAACTTTGGCTTCTGGGCCAATTTTCTCTTGGCTGTGACACAATTAAGAGTGGCTTCTGCACAGGATTCAAGTTCCAGCTTCTTCTTCTGTCTACAGAGCATGGGGTGCCTTGAAAGCTGCAGCTCCTGGTTGGAGCAGGCTGCACTCTGTGACACACAGCCATGAGGCACCTACGGGCAGTTTTTGGAGTACAAGGGCTGATAAACTTTCAAAGGATTCTCTGGAGCCTGTGCACTTTGCCCTTCCATCTGTGCCGGGGCTCTGATCTCCCTGTAGCCAAGAGCACTACCAGCAACACTTCTGACAGACTTGGCCTCTGAGCTGTGATCTCTGTGGTTTTCCTCTCAGCTCGTCCGAAATGACTGGCATGAGGTTTGCACTCAGCCGGTGCTTCATCCTGCTAATGGATCTGACCATGGATCCCACACAGCTGTTTACTGTACCCTTTGTGTTGGAGTCATGGCTGATGGAGAAAGGAGGGTAAACAGTCATTACTATGCAGATTTCAAAGAGAGCTGCATCTGTGCCTTGCTTTCTGCTTTGTTTGGTGACATCTTCACGGGACAAAGTGGAGTTTTTTCCCTTAACCCTTACATTAGCAGGGGAAGTATGAATTTGCTGTGATAGTAGTTGTCATATGCACAAAAAACAAAAAAAAAAAGAAACAAAAAGCTCCCAGGCAAACAGTAACACAATTCCCTGGGACTGAAGATGCTGCATCTCAGCAAGTGACTTCCTGGAGGAAAATATCCACAAAGGATTAAACTCCCATCCTAATTAGAAGGGAATCTCTGAGACAACCTTTTCCACAAAGGAAACAAAAAGGCAGTGCTGACACGTCTAATGCATATATTAACACTAAAGACATGGAAATTAATTGGATTTATTACTTGTCACAGCTGCAAAGATGGCTCATTTCTAAGTTTATTTTACAGAAAGTGGCGGGAGGAGTGGGATTTAATAGTCAGCTCAGTTAAGCTAATGAGCCAAAACTAATGGTCTCTTCTTGTTTAGAGAGGCCCCAGCTCAGTGGAGCACCTGAGCATGTGTGTGGCTCTCCCCACGGTGTCCAAAGGATGCTTGGCATCTGCTGGAGTGTTTGCTGATGAGTAGGACATGTACAGATGTTCAAAGTCTGGGAGGGAGAGGAGGAATCTTTCCCTGTGGCAGCCAAAATCAATGGCATGATCAGTTGGGATCACCCCGTGGTATCTTTTCTGTCCAAAAGAAAGGGAATGAGTCTCCAGAGAGAAAAAGACAATGAGAAACTCAGTGTCAGTTTCCCTCCCTCCCGCCCCTGGTTAGTTTTCTGCTAATTTAACAAGCCCAAACTGTCTTTCCAAGGGGTTGGATCCCTTCCAAAAGAAATCCACAGCTACCTTTTGATGGCTCTAGCAGGTGGGATGCTGAGACAGGAGGGCAGGAGCTCAGCTGCAGATCAATACCAGCACCAATGTCCCTTAATTTCAGCCTCTCTCATGTTTTCTAGGCCGTATCTCTTGAAATGATGCAAAAAACCTTCCTAAAGGAACTTTCAGAGATCCCTTCTCTCTTGTAGGTGAAGAAAAACTGAAGGTTTTCCATGGGAAACTGAGCATGGAAGTGGCAGGGTGAGTGTTGTTTACAGAGCACTTACCTCTCCCCTGCATGAGAGGATTTGGAGGATTTTGGTAGCTTCCTTCCCAACTTACAAACCAATTTTCCGAGGCAAAGGCAGGCTGTCCTGGGCAGAGATGTGTTAAACTAACAACAAAAGGGAAAGGTGCAAAGAGGGAACAAATGGAAACTCATTTAGCACGTAATGAAGGTGCTGAGAGCAAAATTAATCAAAGCAAAGAAGGAAGTGGAGAGAAATGCTTTCATCACCTCTTCGCCAAAGATAGGTCCTGGCTAATAAACAGGAATCTCTATTGTACAGGCAAAAATTTGGCCTAGCTGGAAAGATGGAAACCTGATGGGAAGCTCATTGGAGTGTTAAAATCATGGCTTTTAAGGAAGCTGAAGTGGGGATAAGACAGGGACCTGTTAGAAATGGGATCATGAGCATCCAGGTCATTGGACTCAGTAGTAAATGAATCTGAAAATTGATGGCTCAATCATCTAAAATAGAAAGTACAGAATAGACCAGCCAGTGTCTGCAGTGGAGCACAAAATCAAACCTGTGAACCATCTGAACATCCCCCTGAGCAGCTGCCAAAGGCAAGGAGGGGAAAAAGGCCAGATTGTCACGGGGAAACTTCAAATGGAGCAAATCTGCAGGAAAACTGCCTCCAGCATGGAGACAGGCACCGTGTTTGTGAGAGATGATGGTGATTATTTGCTATCTCAAAAGAACTCACACATCCAACAGGGGAGGACTGTGCATCAGACCTTTTTTCTTGGCAGGTACAGAGAATTTGATCACAGCACTGAAAACACACAGTAGCTTAGGTGGGAAGTGATTGCCACTCGAAAACATTTGTTATGTGCAGATGGAATAAAATCAAACCCAGGCAGACATTGCCTTGCTGCTCTCTCAGGCTGCTGTTACCAACCTGAAAACAATCATGAGCCATCAGCTCAGAGAAAGAATTTAAACAGATTTAAAAAAAAAACCCAAGAAAACCTCAAAAAATTAAAACTGGGGAGTGTTGAAGAACGTTTCTCCATACTGACCAAAAGCCACAATCTGACAACTGGGAGCCTATTCCAGGGGTTAAAACAACAGCCCTTCTTCATCAAGAGGAGAATAGAAATATCCTCTATGAAACAAATGGGGAACAGAGACACTGAAGGCAGTGAGTACAAACCTGAAGGTAAGATCTATAGATCATCCATATGGGAAACAAAAGGGTAGGAGACAGCCAAGAGAATTAGGGCAATTGCAGCATTTTTTTTTTTTGTAAGCACAGGGAAACTTCTTGTTTTTCATGTGGGGGGCAATAGCCCTGCAGAAAAGGCAGCAGGGGAAAACCACCAGCTTCAGTGTGTGTCCTTTGAAAACAGCCAGAGGGCAAAGTGACATCACACAGGGCTGATGACAGACTTTTCCCCCCAGTGGGAAGTAGGGTGATCATCAGACAGAGGTTAGATATTTTTAAAGAAAGGGGTTTGTACAACCTGCAGCAAGGCAGAACTGCCTGTGCTGGGCTTTTGCCTTCCAATTTCCCGTTGATGCTTTGCTAGCAGAAGCAACTCTGGGAATTTCCAAGCAGAGGAAAGGCCAGAAAGTGTGTGAGGTAACACTGGGTAACAACAACATGGGTGCAACACCTAAAACACTGGGAGTAGCCTTACAGGAAATCTCTCCCCCATCTCCACTGGTAGTCATGAGCCAGTTGTGCCATTGGCAAACAGATCTTTCCTGCCCTCCTGAAGAGCAGCAGGATTGGCCTCCTGGATCCCAGAGATTAAATCTCAGGAGGAGGCTGTGCTGTTGTTGCTGGACACTGCCCTTGGAGCAGCAAGAAGGACCAGGGCATTGGGTGGGACAGGATCTTGCTGACACTCCCCTACAGCTTGGGACTCACTGTGGGATCAAGGGTTTGCCTTTCCAGGCAGACACTCCCAAACCCACCTCATCTGGGTTTGTTAGCAGATTGTTTATTGCCAATCCGGTTTAGAAACTCCATATAAATAAAGCTCAGCCTCTTCCCTGCTCTTTAGCAGAGCTGCAGCCCTTCAGGGAGCTCCCAAAACATCCTCAGAGTTACCAGAAAGGCAGAGTTAGTCATGAAACCTTTTACTGAAGGAGGCAGATCCAGAGGATGGGTGATTCCAGGGCAGCTCAGTGAGAACATGGCCAGGCTCACTTCCAGGTCCCACTCTGCTCCCTATCTCCCTGACTGAGCCCCTGTTGACACCCTCTGAAGGGGGGATGGCAGATCCTCCTTCCAAGATGGGGGCTGATGTCTCATGTCCCTGCTGTGGATGGTGGCCATCCTGCTGCTGTTCCCATTTCCACTGCAGCTGCATGGGAATCAGCCCATATAAACACATCCCACGGACACTGTTGGCTCAGCAGTCACTCATGGCACATGTGGAAAGGCATCACCAGTTGGTATCTTCACCTTCCAGTGCCTTAAAAAGAAGGAAATCTATGGAGAGAGGCACAGATCTGCTGTATTTGTGCAGCCGTGGTGAGACAAGGCTCTAAGCAATGTCCACACACACCCACCTCCACTTGCCCAGAAAACGCCTGTCACACCACTACAGAAACCCCTCAGTTATTGACTATTAATGCAAGCATTCTTCCAAGAGGTGGGAAGGAGCAGGAAAGCTGATGAGCCCAGCCCAGCTTCCCAGAGCCAGAGATGTGGGGCGTGCAGTGCCAAGCAGTGATTGATGCAACGTGAGCAGCCCTGAGCCTGGGATGGTGAAAGAGGAGTGTAAATCCCCTCAGTGTATGGCCAGCGCCTGGGAGAAGAATTTTAGGAAAAAAAAAGTGAAGGGCAAAGCTTGAGTCCACCATGAACACACCATAATGAGTCCACCATGAACCCACCACACTCCTGGTGCTGCTGGCCCTGGTGCATCAGCCCTTCTTACCAATGTTATCTAGCAGGGGAACAAGCCAATGGAATAACCAACTCCAGATTCATTACTGTCAGCTCGCTCAGAATTATGTGTATTAATGACCAGATTATATCTGTTTATATAATACAAATTACCATAGAGCGACTGCAGGCATTGAAACGCTCCTTGTCTGTTTGACACACATAAATAATGGAGGAGCTCACGCTGCATTTGGTACACATGACTAACCTTTTATCCCTGGCACCCCAGTGCAGGCTGGAGGGACGACTCGGGTTTCAAATTCCTCGCTCCAGCTGTCATTAGCCTCGCCGAGCGTCGGAGAATCGGCAGCTAATTGATGTCCTTGTTGGACATTATTTTATTAGTCAGGCCTGGTGAGCATCAAGTGGAATTTTAATGCCCTTCTATCCTTTGGCTCCACGTGGCCCTAAGTGTTAAGGCTTGTAAATAATTGACTGCACTCTGAGAGTTTTAGGAAGGGGCAAATAAGTTGTCCTGGGGGTTCAGGCTGCTCCAGCCCTCCCTGGCAGGATGAGCTCAGCTCTCCACGGGGTACAAGGAACAACCCAGACCTCAGTCCCTCAGTGATGATTCACACCACCCTTGGGTGTGGATGAACCTCTGGGAATCTGCCACGGGGAAAAGGGAGAAGCAGGAGTTTGCAAACAGCCTAGAGAGAAGGTTCAAGCGAGGGTTCAGCGGATAAAGCTGTGCCACGCTGCCCCTGCTTGTCGCTGCACCCAAAATCCATCACTGCATCGAGCTGTCCCTGACATGTGGTGAGGAATAAAGGATTTTCACAACCTGCTGTGAGCTTCTGGCTTGTCTGAAACCCCACGTGTCGGGTCACACAGGGGTTGGGGCTCCGTGGCTCCTGGGCCAGGGCACTGAGCACTGTCCCCAGCTGGGGGCCCAGGGCACAGCCAGCTCCCTCTGGGAGTGTGGGCAGGGAGGTTTTGCTCTGACAGGCTGCATGCACAGCGTGCTGCCTCAAAAATAGTGGCCTCTTTGCTTCTGCTTTTGGCTTTAAAACTGGCCAAATAACCTGAAATTTGAGATTTGCAAAGCAAATATTTTAAATTAAACATTGAGAGTTATTTTCTTTTTAAAATTTCATCAATTGGTTTTTTCTTTTCTTTACGGTTTTTAACAGCATTGGGAAGTCCACCCTAAATCCAGACCTCCTGAGCTCACTTCTGGCAGATTCATTCCCTGCTGATGTTTTGAGATTTCTCTCCCTCCCTTCCCTCCTCTACCCATCACTCTGTAATCCCTCTGGGACAGGAATTGTCTATTCCTGTGTGAGTACTCTGCACTTGTTCTCAAACAGAGCCCCTGGGGCGACAGCATGATGCAAAAAATAAATAATTTAAAATCAAACCTTTATCAATCTCCCAAGATCCCTTCTCCAGCCCTGCTTAGGTACTGCACAGGCTTTTCCAGGAGTGGAGTAAGAATGAAGAGGGAACTTGGGCACACCAGGCTATTCATACATTAGGCAATAATTATAATGTATATTAACTGCCTGGGTGTTGAAAGAGTCCCAGCATGAGATTGCTTCCCTAATAGGAGACAGGAGTGATAAAAGACAGTAATAGATTGCCTTTCAGATGTGGAATTAAAAGCAGCAGCTCATTAGATTATTTTTTTTTCACAGCCTCTAATCGCAAGGAGTTTCTTTTCAAGTCAGATTTCCATTTCCAAGGCTAAGCTCGGCAACACAAACAGAAATTAAAGAGGATGGGGGGTCTTATTCTGACCTCTCCAGGATCACAGGAAGGGAGAGTAACTGCGCTCAGCTCAGCAGTGCTGCCCAGCCCACCTAGGAGCCTTCTGAAGAGACTAGCATCAAAAGATCAGCATTTGGCAGCTTAGTTTTTTGCCTTTTTTTTTTTTCTTTAAAAGGTAGCTGCAGCCCCTAAATTTCCCTTTTTTAAAGAGATAGCCTGGAAGATAAAGCTTTTGAATTAGAACAATCAAACAAAAAAATTAAGTTACTTCAAAGCAGTGGCAGAGATTCTTAAAAAACTGACATTTCCACTTACTGATGCAGTTTGTCTCCAGCAAGGAATGCTTTCCAGACAACTTTGGCTGCTGTTTTTAAAAGAAAAAGTATAGAAAGCAGGAGAAGAAAGAGCTGGATTTTTGCTGAGCTGGGAAGCACAGTAAATAACATTCATTAGGTTCTCCCAGACAGTTTTAATGACTCAGAGTTTTAAATCGTTCATTCAACATCTTTACAGGCCAAACTATAGTAAGGTTTCAAACTCAAATCCTTTGGCAGGAGCTGCATAATCCATAAAACATTTTAAGGGCAGGAATACAGGGGAGAGTGAAAAAGGTATAGAATTAGGCCAAGAATGGTGTTGCTGGTCAAATTTCATCTAAATCAGCAGCAAAGGCTGATTTTATCTGAATTGATGGCATCTGAAAATAAAGGAGCTCAGAGCACCTCTGTCTTCCCAGCCCCAGAGCCAGGACAGGCACAGCCTCGTGCACATTTTGGCTGCCAGGCATGGGTTAACCAGGTTTCACCAGCCCTGTTTTAGTAGCTGAGCTCTTAAACACAGATGGAGATTTGGATCTGGCAGCACAAAAGCTGCATTTTTTTTCCACTGTGCTGTCCACTCACCCTGGATGGGAAATGAACTCTTCATCTTCAGCAGATGAAGGTTTACACAAGATTCATGCAGGAAGGCAGGCCTGGGGTTTAGGGCTAGCTTAAGGCTCATAGAGTGAGTGGCATGATCCATGGCCCTGGGGAGCAATCCCCCTGTATCATTCCAAGTGAGGTGCCAATGCTGCTGGCAAGCAGGGGAGCTGGGAATTGTCTGTGGGAAGTGAAGGCAAAACCCTGCAGCTTGGTCACAGCTCTCCTCAAGGAGCATGAGGATGGAGGGAGTGCCCAGGAGCTTTTCTGGAGCCAAGGGGATGGTTTGGGGTGCATCCCTATGGGGTTCGGTCACAGCCACCTCCTGGAGTCCACCCCTCACCCACCTCACTAGCTTGAGGCTGGTTATGGTGTTTTTTCCTGCTCTCAGGATGCTCTGGTGCCAGTTAAAGGGAGATTTCAGCGTGGTTTAGCACCTGAATGGGGAGAAACATGAAGCCTAGAGCCCAGCAGGGCCAGTGCCCACAGGAGCCCTTCTGGCTGATGGGAGACGTGAGCTCATGTGGTGCAGATCTTGCAGCAAGTGGTGACATGGGCAGGTGACAGCAGCTCTGCCACAAGCCAGAGCCCCCCAGAGTGACCCATGGTGTCACAGCCAAGCTGCAGCAATCCCTGGATCCCAGCTGATCCAGTCTGGGCAGGGAGAGAGACCTGGGACAGCTGAGGTGAGCTGCTCCCAGAGAAGGAATTGCTCCACAAACCCAATTGCAGCACCTGGCAGGGAGGAAGCAGGGAGGGAACAGGATCTGGCCTGAGAGGGATGGAGCAATCATAGCAGGGCATTAAGGGCAGCATTGGTTGGCCCAGAAGATATTTTCAGAGACAAACAGGGCAGGGCTTCTGGGAAAAACACCCTGGGCAGGAGATTTTAAGGGAAGCCTTCAGCATTTTGGGAACTGGAGAGGGGCAGGCATGCTGCAGAGGCACCAGGCCATCTGGGGGTGGCTGAAGCTGAGCTGACTTTTGACATTTTGATATGAAAATGCTTGGGGTGAGCATGATCAGGGCCCAGACCTTTCCTTCAGCGGTGTAAATCAGGAATGGAGGCAGTGCCATCCATCTGCAGGGGCAGGGTTTGCCCAGAGGTGACGAGAAGCAGGGAAGGTGCTTTTCTGTGCGTTGGTTTGACAAACACGGTGTTGTGGTTAGGGTGACATCCAGGAGAGCCCTGCGAGGGGAAGGAAGGCAACCCGCAGGATTTCCCGTTTATCAGCCATAGCCACCTCCTCCATCTCTGCTGTCAGACAAGAAAGGGTTTGCAGGAAACACTGTGGTCTGGGCAGGAAGGGGATTTCGTCCCTATCACCCCACACCAAGGCACATGTTGCTGCTTTCCCTGGATCAGAGGTGCTCTGCTCAGATCAGGTTTGCAGCTGTGTGTTTCTCTGCAGCAGCACTGCAGCCATGAGGATTATCCAGTGATCACCAGCTGGAAATGGACCTGGAGTCAAAAGCAAAAGCCCCCAAACCCAGAGCCACTTGCCACACTCCAGCCTGGCTTTGCTCCCCAGCTCATTTTGTTCCTCTGCAAGTGAAAGGCTCAAGCCCTGTGACTGTTTACTTGACAGAAATAGGATCAGGACCTAAAAGTAGGCATTAATACCCCTCCAAAAAGTCCCCATAGATAGTCCCCCAACAATTTTTGTTGCTAAATATTCTCCCCCTGCTCCCTCTTCCTCCCAGTATCCTGTTGCATGGAGAGTTTGAGCACAAAAAAAAATGCACAGCTGAAAATGAAGCATCTCCCCAAGAACACCAGGCAACAAACCCAGGAGTGAGCCCTTCCCTTCATGGCTCCATGTGCTAAATCCATTGGAGATGAGCAGTTCAGACCAAGAAACCCCAGGACTTCCCACTCCCTCTCTCTTTTAGGATTACCCAACCCTGCTACAAGCAGGCAATAAAATCCTGCAGCCATATCAACAAAATTAGATCAATTCCATGGCTTCACTTCCGCTTTAAACCTTATCAAATTACTCCTCATCCTAAGGATCCTGGGGAATAGCTCTTTACCGGGAGAGCATAAAATCAAATTAAAGATTCATTCAAATTAAAAGGTTCAATTTTAAAAGGGGCAGGGCCAGGCCAGAAGGAGCTGAGGAAAGTATTTTTTAATGAGCTCAGTGGTGGGAGAATCTTTAATAATAGATCTGATGGGGGGACCCTGAAACCTGGCAGCACATGACGCATTTCCCTCCACACTGGGATAAATCAAATGGCACAGGTGTCCCATGCACTGGTGTTGGTAATGCTCCCTCTGAGCCTCAGATTCAATTTTGGTGACCAGAGGGAAAATGTGCTGTTGGTCTTACGGACAGAGTGAGCCAATAGCAGAGAGGAGAAAGCACCTAAAAGGAAAAGAGAAGATAATAGTTATGAAAGAAAATTAATTCTATGGTAGGATAAGACCTCTGGTAACTTGACTGTAATCCTTCCTGGTTCTGGTTTGAAAACAAAATCAGCAGGAGAATCATGGAATCACAGAATGGTTGGGGTTGGAGGGGACCTTAAAGACCACCCAGTTCCACCCTGCCAGTGGCAGGGACACCTTCCACTATGCCAGTTTGCTCCAAGCTCCATCCAACCTGATCTGTAACACTTCCAAGGATGGGGCAGCCACAGTTTCTGTGGCCAACCTGTGCCAGGGCCTCAGTAACCTCTCAGGGAACAATTTCTTCCCTGTATTTAATCTTGAACCTACATTCTTTGAGTTTAAAGTAATTTCTCCTTGTCTGGTCACTCCATGCCCTTGTCCAAAGTCCCTCTCCAGCTCTCATGGAGCCCATTTAGAGCTTTCTCTTCTCCAGGCTGAACAACTCCAACTCTCTCAGTCTGTCTCCAGAGCAGAGGCACTTCAGCCCTTGGAGCATCTTTGCTCCATCAGGTCCATGTACTTCTTATATTTGGGGCCCCAGAGTTGGATGCAGCACTCAAAACATTTTCTTGTCTTAAATCACCCATCCAGATCCATGGCAGAACTTCCCCATTCCCAGAACAGAGACGCTGGGCTTCGGTTTTTCTGCTATTCATGAGGTAATGTTGGAACTCCACTGCTCCACAGGGTTTTACCCCAAACCCTGCCTGTTTCTAAATGGGTTGTCACATTGCTATAAAATACTTGTACCAGGATCTGGGTTGGGGTGAACACAGCCTGTGAATGCCAGGACTGCTGTGCCTCAGTGGAGATGCTGCTTCCAGCAGCAGGGAAGTTTTCCAAGGCAGCGAGAAATTGAAGACCTTCTGCCTGACTTTGAAATGCCTTCCAGTTTGGGGTGAGGCAGGGAGAAGTTTGAGGTGTGGGTGGTGATGTGGGACTGTGCCCTTGGATAGTCTTAGAGAGTCTCAGGGCAGCACCTATATATAGAAATGCATATAAATACACCTATCCATATGCATATGTGTGACACATTGCAATCAGTCTGTCTGCAGCTGCTGACAGCCACAGAACCATCCTTCCCCAGGAGGGGAAAATGAGCTGGACTCTGCTGAGAGAAGGAGGAAGATACTGCAGTCATCTCAGGAAATTAAGGTGAAAAAAAAGGACTGATCTGCAGCTGTGGTTTTTGGGGCACAAGTTGATTTTCTCTTTGTCTTTTTCCTGTTTCCCCACATGCCTCTGTGCCTGGCTGAGCTCTTGCCCCTTCCTGCTGCCAATTTGCTTTCCTGCAGCCCTTTGCAATTCTCCAGAGCCCAGGAACCTCCTGGAAAGCCTCTGCATGGCTGGGGCAGGAGGTGGTGAGTTTGATGGTGCTGCCCATGAAGCAGCACCACTGGAGAGGGAGTCAGGGATGGAAAAAAGCCAGTTGCAGATTTTTCTTGAGCACCAAAGCCCTCCCTCTCTTCCCTCCCACAAGTTTTCCCATAAATCACACCTCTGGCTCACAGGGCATGCCTGTCTCCTCTGGCTGCCCCCTCCTTGCTCCCACACTGTCCTGGGAAGATGGGATGCAATCTCTCTCTCTCAGGATGGAATTTTCCTTGGGGTTCCCTCCAATCCATATTGGATGGTAAATTTTGATGCAATTGACTGAAAAAAGCCTGGAGAGCTGGGAAGCATCCTCTGGGCAGGCTTGAGGCCACAGAGAAAGGCTCAAAGTGCTTCAAAACAGCTCCCTGCTCCAGGTTAGAAACAAGTGGTTTGGTAATTTTGTTTTTCTCAGGGGCTGTTTCCCTGCCTTGCCTTGCCCTGTGGTGTGGCGTGGCTGCTCTCAGAGCTGGACAAGGAGGGTTTTGAGGGGTGTGAGGCTGCTGGGGTGTTCAGTCCTGACATGGGACAGGGAGAGGTGTCACCCCCCAGCCCTGGCTGTCAGCTCAGAGCCCCTTCACCAGGAATTTAAACTAAATTCTGTATTCAAAACTTGTGGTTTGCTTGCAGTAGAAGCATTTCTTCTCAAAAAAAAAGAAAAAAAATAAGAAAAAAAGGGGAAAAAAAAAAAAAAAGGAGGGGGATACAGGGCATGTAGATAGGACAAGGGGCGATGGCTCTAAATTAATTCTGAATCCCTTGGGACTGCTGGGTCTCAAAAGTGCCAACATCTGACCAGAGCATCAAGAGAGCAACTTTCCCTGCTGATGCTTCAGTTTCACAGCATGGCCATCCACTGAATCCTTGAGCTAAAGGGGATTTTTGTACTTCCTTAAGACATTTTTGTCCTCAGCAAAGCACTGTTCAGGGCCCCTGAATGGGGAATAGTCAAATCCCCTGAGCTGGAGTAGCCTATTCCCATGTGCTGAGATTGCTGCACTCTAAAAACACATTTTTAAATGTTTCTGCTGCCGCATGGCAAATGCCCTCAATCCTCACTCAGAGTAGGTCCCTTGGAAAGCAATTTATGATGAGTTTTGTTTCTTAATTAGAATGTGGCTGCATAAAAAGTTATAAAGAGGCCGCTGGGTTTTTTTGGGTTTGGGTTTTTTTTTCCTTTTTACAGCAGCTCCCTGGGGAAAAAGGCCTCACTTTAAACCACGAGAAGGAATCCAGAGGGCTCCAGTGCTCTCCTGATGAACTCAGGGAAGCTGATCCTGGGGGAAACGCCCAGACAGGCAGCTCAGTTTCATCACTCTTGCCTTCACCCACCCAAAAACCCCACCATCCTCCCTGTAAAGGACCTAATGCAAGTTTTCTTCCACTCAAGGATGGTTTCAAAAGGCTCAGTTTAGCAACAGATGCAGGAACACCATCAGTGGTGCCATCAACTCCAGTCACACCCCCAGCACTTCCCCTCTCTCTTTCCAGCTGTGTTGGCCAAGACTAAATTGAAGAACTGCAATGAAAAATGAGAGAAATTGATTGTTTCCATTTTACATCTCAGGGGGTTCAGGGACCTCCATGACAGAGCTGCACTGCCATTGATAGCAGCCTGGTTGAAGACAGATTTTGCCAGGAGTCAAGCACTGGCAAAAGCTCCAGGAGAGCAGCCCAGGTGCATTTTTCCACTGCTGCTCACAGATGTGTTATTGAAGGGTCTGCAGAATTTCTCTCAGCATTTTGATTTTCTCTATTTATAGCTTCATAACCACTTAAAAACACTTCTTCTGGAGGAGCAGGGATCCTCTGAAATAGGGAAGATAATAAGGTAAGTTCTTAAAAGGAAAGTTCTGAAAGCAAATAATTCTACAGCAGGACGAAACCCCCAGTACTTGGCTGTGCTCCTGCCTAGTCCAGTTTTGAAAACAAACTCAGGAGGAGATTCATGGAATCACAGAATGGTTTGGGTTGGAAGGGACCTTTAACACCATCCAGTTCCAACCCCTGACATGGGCAGAGACACCTTCCACTAGCCCAGATTGCTCCAAGCCCCATCTAATCTGGCCTTGGACACTTCCAGGGATCCAGGGGCAGCCACAGCTTCTGTGGACAACCTGTGCCAGGGCCTCACAACCCTCATAGGCAGGAATTTCTTCCTAAAATCTAATCTACATCTGCCCTGTTTCAGTTTAAGGCCATTCCCCCTTGTGAGCCAAGCAGAGTGCCTGGATCTACAGATGATGGAGGCAGAAGTCTTTCCTTGCTGGCTCCTTCTGGAGAAATTCACACAGTAAATACGATCTACACAGCAGCTCCCATGCTAAACAAAAGGCAGGCAACAGTTCAGCAGTTTCCCTGCTCCTGAAGGTGGAAAATCTGTTTGGCTACACTCACCCACTTCCCAAGTTGTTGGCATACCCCAAAGAGAGCATGATATTCCCGTGTTTCACAGGAGCAGCAGAACAAAACAGACAGACCGAGAAATCAAGGAGCAGCACAAAAGCCATAAATACCAACCACAGCGCTGAGCCAATTAGTGAAACAAGAGAAATCCAATTCAGCCTTGGGTTTTCACTCAGAGGCAGGAATGTCTCTGCTGCAGCCTGGGAAGTTGGCCGGCGTTGGCAGCTCTGTGAATTCACCTCGTGTAAACTCAGCAGAGAGATGAAAAATACGCTCCAGGCAAAGCTGCTGAGGAGCTGTGAAGTGGCTGAAAGAGGAGTCTGTGGGCAGAATAATTTGGGGATCAATGGAGTAGCCAGAGCAGCCAAAGGAGCTCAGCTGGACATGGGAATGGGTCACTGGAGATAGGTGAGCAGTGCCAGGCCTGGCCAGCTAGTGAGAGCCAGGGGCTGCCTGGGTCAGGCTCAGCACTGAGGAAATAAGGCTGGAATCATGGCTGATCTTATCTCCTCACTGCATGAGGAGGAGCCCCACACAAAAATACAGCATCCACACTGCTGTGGTATTTGGAAGGTCCTTGAATGGCAGAGAGCACAGGGAGCACCACAATATCCTGGAAAAGACACACACAAAAGTATAAACAGAGCATTTGTGGCAGTAGCTCTCACCCCTGATAGAGAGATGTCTTACAAGCTGGGATTTCAGTTCAGCTCCTGAGCTTCTACACAGAGAAGTCAATGTCTGATGGCCCAAGCAGCAGCGCTGTTTTTCCTTTATCAACCTGTAACCAAATAAAAGGTTTAAATCAGCTCTCACACAAAGTTCCTGTATCACTGTCACTGCTTTTTGGCTGCAGGCACCATGGTTTTCTGAAATCCTCGTTACAAACAGAAGGCACCAGGAAAATGCTCTGCTATTTTAGTTCATACAGATGTTTTGGCATTGCAGCCTCTTACCCATCAGTAAGAGCAAATGTAACACTGGTGACTTCAGTGCTGAAGAACAAGCTTTGAAACTCCTCCTGATGCTGCTGTTTGTATGCTCATCACCCTCAAAAATGGGGATATTTGGGATTTAAAGGAGTGAACTGCAGCCCCAGTCCACAGAGAACAGAGCAGCCCAGCCCCAGCTGAAGGGATGCAGAAGCACAAACCCCAAACCAGTGTGAAGTCTGAGCATCCCAAGGCTGGGTGAATCATCCAGGGAGAACCAGCAGAGCAGGGCAGCAGTGAAATGGGCTGAGCTGGGCACCTCACCATGGCCTTGCAAGAGCCAAACCCACCATCAAACCATGTCCCCAAGTGCCACATCTACATGCCTTTTAAATCCCTCCAGGGATGGTGATTCCCCCAATTCCTGGGCAGCCTGTTCCAATGCTTGACAGCCATTCCATGAAGAAATTTCCCCTAATATCCAATCCAAACTTTCCCAGGTGCAACTTGAGGTTGTTTCCTCTGGTCCTGTCACTTGTAACCTGGCAGAAGAGACTGACCCCACATCACTCCAACTCTTTTCAGGGAGCTGTAGGTGGATGGTTTGCTCCAACCTCTGACAAAGCATGAACCCAGGGATTTCCAACCATTTCCTGCTACCTGTGGTGATGCCTGAAGGATGCATCAGGGAAGGACCAGATGATGTTGGCAGGGAGACAGGAGCAGAAGGTCCTTTTGCAGCCATTTCTCAGCTCATCTGGAGCAGAGGGTGGTGGGGTTTTGTCCTGTTCATCCTTCGGACATCACCTGTGAGGGATGCACAGGGGACAGAGCACTCCCACCCACCACCATCTGGAACAAATCCCTCAGCAGGGACAGGAACAGAGGACAGGGAGCAGCAGGAGAAATTATTTTATTTAATCTCCACTGCGTGCATCAGGACCCTGTGTGTAAGCTGGCTTTGCAGCAACAGCACCTCTAAAGCAGCATTTCCTGGCTGAGTGAGAAAGCTCTCTGTTAAAGAATAAACTTAACAAAAGACAGATTAAAAACTGTCTATTTCTTACTGAAAAACCCAGATTCCTAATTTCTGAATGTGCTGGTTGCCCTGAGGCACAGCATGTAATGCATCCACACACACCAGCACACAGTCTGAGGGCTGAAATCCTACACCCACCAGTTTGTCTGAGGGAGGAAAAGTTATCAGATTAAAGATCAGCAAGATCTAAGAACTGGTAGAGCATTTATCACAGTCGTTTTTGCACTCATCTGCTTTATGTATTCAACCAGGATTTACTCAGAGTTGTCACTGTTTGGGCTCTGAGGAGAACACATGCTGACTCCTTCTCCTTTCTCATCCACTGAGACATCTGAGCCTATGCCTAAATTTACCCAAGAGAAGGGGCTCATTGAAGCTGGTACAAGTATTTTATATTTAAATGTACAGATGTGTTTTAAATATATAGTGAAATTGAAGCTTGGGCACAGTAACCCAAAATACTTCCATGTTTCTAAGCTTGTCCCCTGGCCTGCTCACTTCAGAGCTTATTTCATGTTACTCAGAACATTTGCAGACTTAAATTTTCCAGTTGGTGTCAGTTTTACCAGCACCAGCAGCAACCACCCAAACAATCCAAATACTCCCAGGAACAAAGTCATGGAAAACCAGCATTTGATCAGGTGCTTGGGTTGTATCAGAAATTTATGTATTACCTTTACTCTAAGCCTAAACTACCCAATATCCAAGCACTGTTTTCTTCAGATTATAGAATCCTGGAATATCCTGAGTTGGAAAGGATCCACAAGGATGATCAAGTCCAACTCCTGGCCCTGCACAGGAAAGCCCCAAAAATCCCACCCTGTGCCTGAGAGTATTGTCCAAATGTTCCTTGAGCTCTGTCAGGCTTTGTGCTGTGACCACTGCCCTGAGGAGTCTGTTCCAGTGCTCAACCACCCTCTGAGTGACATTTTTCCTCATATCCAAATCCAAACCTTTTCCTAATATCCAAAACCCTTTATCCTGATATCCAGATGTTTCATTTGCCACATGAAAATTAATTATCACAGTTCAATGCCCACCGCATCAAACACCTTTTGGAAAACAAAACCAATCCAAGATGGTCTTTTCCCTAAGAAAGACACCTAGGAAGATGCAGAAATAGCTATAAAAATATCAGATGAAAGAGAATGTCTGTCCTGCATCCATCCATGTTTATGCCATGTTTCTGGTGGTGGCCACAGTGCAGGAAAAATCCGATCTGTGATGACTGTCTTGCATTTGCTGAAAACCACACGAATTCCCAGCTAATTTCTTCATGTGAGCACTGCCTTTCCAAGCCATCTCGGAGCTCACAAAATGCTCTTGCAGAGAAGAATGAGCAATGAACTTTTTAAAGGCTTTGCAAGGGGACCCTGCGCCCTGCCTGGAAACCCAGATCAGTTCTCTGCTTCTGTTTAGGAGCAGCATTCCCAGGCTGCATTTCCGAGAGGTTTTTGGTTTTACAGCTGTCATGACAGCAATTTTCTCAGCTTTGCGAGGTTCCCTCATATCCTGTTCGAACTGGCTTATCTCTGTTTAGAAACGATGTTCCTACATGGCGTTTTTCAGGAACAGATGTTCCAGCTGATCCCGCATTGCAGCAGCACTCCACATATTTCACAGCCCCATTTTGAAACAATTAGCCTGTCACTGCTGAAAGAAACCTAACTCTTGGCTACTTGTTCACTTTTGAAATTTAAAAAAAAAAAAGAAAGAAATCAGGAGTAACCTATGATTTATACTTTTTTCAAATATGCCAAGATGCTCTAAATTTACAGCTCATTAAAATGGCAGCATGTCATGGTTCAGCTGCTGGTCCCAAGATTTGTTATCTGGAGAAAAAGATCTCTGGGCAGAGCAGCTGGCAAAGAGCTCTTCCAGCCCCACAAGTGACAAACAAAAAAGAAAAAAAAAAAAGAAAAAAAAAAAAGTAAGGAGAATCTTTATTTACACAAATTAGAAGCTAATGGGTTAGTGAGGAATGTTAGAGCAGTGGCATCTGTAGCTTTTGGACCACAGGCTGCTGTCAACACACCCAATTTACTGTGCAATACAAGGCAGTCTAATTAATAATCCTGAATGGAATCATAGAATCCTAGAATGGCTTGAGTTGGAAGAGACCTTAAAACTCATCCATTCCACCCACTGCCATGGGCAAAGACACCTTCCACTATCCCAGGTTGCTCCAAGCCCTGTCCAACCTGGCCTGGGACACTTCCAGGGATCCAGGGGCAGCCACAGCTTCTCTGGGCAGATGCTCTGGATTGCAAACACCCAACAGAGCACCACAGACCCATGGCTGTGATTCCAGCTGTCTGCAGAGAACAGCTTGGGAGCTATCTGGGCACAGACCCAGTGAATCACAAGATGCAGCAAATGGCTTTGGTGCCATAAAAGCCAAAGGAGCCACAGGCAGTTTTATATCAGGGAAGAATTTGATCCCCAACATTAAGCAGCAATAATACCCACAAAAAAGGAACTTGCAGGCTGCTGTAATGAAATTATCTCCCTTTGATCTCTTCAAGATTCCCCCAGCCTATTTCCACTTGCAGAAAGAGACCTCATGGTCATACAGATCCAGACCCAAAGGAGTGAGCACCCAGCACAGAGCCCATCTGCCACCAACAACCCCTTCCTGCTTGGCACCTTCCAATGCCATTTGTAACCTCGTGCACCTTTGTACCCTGCTCCTTGTCAGCTCCTTTTTTTTCCCTTGGAGCAACCTGCTGTAGTGGAAGGTGTCCCTACCCATGGCAGGGGGTTGGAATGAGATGGTCTTTGAGGTCCCTTCCAACCCAAACCATTCCATGCTTCCCTATATCCACTTTTCCCCTCAGAGGGATGAGGGTGGATGAGCCAAGCCCAAGCTGGCAGCCCCATGGCTGACACTTCCTGGCCAGCACAGGGTGCAGTAACAAGGAAGACAACAACAACTGAGTTTCCAGCATGGAGCAGCTGCCAGGCCACGTGTCCCTGCTGACACACAGCCTGGCAAGGACAGGTCCAGGCTGCCAGGCCCAGGCTGAGCAGGAACAGCATCTCCAGGAGCAGGCTGAGAGCCCAGGCAGGAAGAGCATCTCCGGTGACAGCTCGATAGCGGCAGACGGAGATAGGAGACGAGCTGAAGGTCAGCAGAGAGCTTGCAACAACCACAAGCTTCAATTAACTGAGAACAGCAGAGGCTGCCTGAAATAAAGCTCCTTCTCATATCAGCCAACACTCAAGGCAACTGCGTTTTTGATCATCAAAGCAGAACCAAAAAGCTTTTGCTCTCTGCTATTGCTCACAGACCTTCGCTGGGAAGTCATCCTGCCACTCACAGATTTAGGGAGAGAAATGCTTTCTTGGGCTCACAGCACAGACATGCCAGAGCCATTCCCAGGGATTAGAAATATGTATCAGATGCAAAACCCATTTCATAAGTGTATTTTGCTCTCAAGCAAGAAGTAGCTGAACTACGGACAAGAGCAGAGCAGTCAAATGCTTGCATGGACCCCTCCGGGCCACTGCTAGTTCCAAATACAGATTTAGCAGACAACACTCCTCAAAGAAAGGTTGGAAGATGAGGTTGGCTCACTGAGAGGCTCTCAGGACAAAGGTCCTAGTGGAAAATGAGTCTTGGGGTGAGCTCATCTCTACCAGCCCTGATCCCAGCCATCCAAGGATATGTGGAATGAAGGGAAAGACCCACCTTATCCCAAAGGAAGAGGTGACTCACATCCCAGAGAGCTTGTTCCAAAAACCAGAGGGATAGCAGAGATGTGGAGACCTTCACTGCCCACCAAACAGAATCCCACCCTCAGCAGAGTCACAGCACAAGGACCACTGTCTGGCCTAATCTGTTACATACGGAAAAATGGTTGTTCCGCACTGAAAGGCAAAGCATGGATCCAGCACTTATTCCCCCAGGAATATTTCTGCAAGGTTCATCACTGATTAAAGTGATTTTGGTTCCCAATATCCCCTCCAAGACTGGCCTTTCTCCCTCTGGGTTCTTGCACATAACTGGGGGTGCAGCAGGCAGGGACTGAATTACCAGGGTTATAATTCTTGGCTGGATACTTCTAACTGTAGTGAGGCACTGGCAGAGCTCAGCTCACTAATTCACCTCCATGTAAACATGATTATTTTAAATGAACTCCAGATGAGGCTTAACTGTAAAAACATCTCCAGTTTTTGTAGCATTTTTAAGTGTTCAGTTCTGAGTTGTTTTCATTACGGCAAGAACTTACCCTTTCTTCAGCTTACAAAGAATATTTTCAGAATTAATGATGCCCAGCACCCCCCTCAACTATAACACTAAAGTCACAAGTCTGAAAATTAAGCTGCAGCAGGATTTCACGGTCAGGATTTTCCCTTTCTTAGCCAACCATTCCTTTCCTCACAAACAGGAATGCTTTCAGCTTTCAGAGCCAAGCCGAAGAGAAGTGAAAACAGTAAGAGGTATTCACTTGGCTGCATTTCTTTGAGTGTTTCTGGTGCAGGGTTCCCATTACAGCTTGCAAGGAGAAGTGGCAGAAAAACACCGTGTGTACATGGGAAGGGTTGTACTTTCTCTGAACAGACACGTTTCCAGGAGGCGGCAGATGAAAGAACTGGTGGTACTTCAGACAGGGAAAAAATAACATCTTGCCAGTTGTGTTTATTTGTAGGGCCCCGTGATTTATGCCTTCCCATTTGTAGAGGGGTTGAGAGAGATGGATCACGTGGGCTCTGTTTAGATAATCCCCGAGGAAATTCGGAGTACATCAAGCGGGGAGATATAGGGTTTGTTCTCGTAGATGAGAGAGGCTGGGAAATGGCAGGGAGATGTGAGATTTCCTCAAGATCCTGGAATGAAGTTCAAGGCTCTGATTTTCTGAGAAGATTGAGTGTGGGTTGTGAGAATGAAGCAATTAAGATAAGAACACAAATAGTTCAGGGTAGGCAGGGATGAACAGTCCTTTGCTGTTATTTACTGGCCCAGTGCAGAGAAAAACAAGGAGTTACTCCCTCAAAGACCTTTACCTGTCAAACAGTACAAGGAGAAGATGCAAAAGTGTTGCTACAAGCATGAAAGGGGAATCTGTCGTCCTCTGACTCACACTCCTGCTCTTCATTTTCCATAAGGATGCCCCTTTGTGGTATGGTCCCCATCTCAACCCTTTGCACTCACCTGGATTTAGCAGGACTTGCAGAATCAGCCACTACTGTCCGTATAAAGGCCTGTGAGAACCTAAAGAAAAAAAAAACCACTGGCATTTCACACCTTGAAAAACATCCTTACCACAACCAGAGGAGGCAAGAATTCCACTGTTTTTAAAAAGAAAACAGTTATTGCAAAGGTGAGTTTAGTTAGTTGATCCGGGGAGAAAAAAACAAAGCAAAAGGCCAGGCTGGATGGGGCTTGGAACAATCTGGGCTAGTGGGAAGTGTCTCTAGATTGGAACTGGATGGTCTTTAAGGTCCCTTCCAACCCAAATCATCTTGTGATTCAAAACAAAATCAGCCATTCAAAGAGGCAACAGCTCAGCAGCCCCAGCACAGGAAATCCCCCTCAGCCTTGAGCTGCAGAGCTTAAGGGCCAGAGGAATCCCTGAGTCTCCAGCACCTGGCACGGTGCTGCCTGGAAATCTGCTTTAAACACTCAGCATTAGCAGACCTAAGTGCTCTTTAAGCAGTTGCTGGGTTGCACAGCAAGTGCCACGCTTGATCCGTGGCTCCATGCCTGCTGCTTTGCCATAGGTGCTGATTAAGGAAACACAGCAGGGAAGGAGCACAGGGAGGGAAGATGGCATTTGTGTGACAGATGCAGGATGCTGAATGCCCTTCTCCAAGGGCACATCACACAGGAACAGCATGATTTCCCAGACTGTCAGGAAGAAAAGAAAGGGGTAAAAAAAAAAAAATGACAGGATGCCACTCACCCAGCCAAATCCTCCGTCACTGCAAGAAGCAGCTCCCAGAACCCATTAAAAATAAGCTCTAAGTCCTCGTTTCAGTGGTGAGATTTTTCCATGGTGATCAAACAGTCAGCTCTCCAGGTGATAACAGGCTGCAGGGGAAGTACAACTGCACCTGTGTTAAGGAACAGGCACCAGCCAGGGGAGGCTTTTTCATCTGACAGTAACAAATTGGAGCACTGTGACCTCTAAAAGAGCAGGAAACAACCCCACTGCATCCCTGCCTGCAGCCAGGTCAAGGCAATAGGAAGTGTTAGCAACCCTAATTTGCAGGGCTGGGCACCCCTGCCAGGAGAAAACAGAGCTGAGAGAGTGCACTGAAGAGTCCAAGCTGCTGCCTTGTCTGCCCAGGGTAAGCAGGAGGAAGAGTGGCACTGCTGGAAGTTCACTGCTTTCTTCCCAAACCTCTCTCCTGGAAGCTGGTCAGGCTTCCAGCTCATCAGCAGAGTAGGCAGCAGTAGCGACTTGCTGCTTCCCAGGTGGTTTTATTTTTTGGGGTTTTAGAAAAGTTCTTTGCTTGGCACCTGCTCAGCTCTTCAGGTGAGTGATTTTTGCATCTCTTCTTCCCAACTGGTTTGGGGTTTTTTGGGGTTTTTTGGGTTTTTGTTTGTTTTTTTGTTTTGGGGTTTTTTTCTTTTTTTTTTTTTTTTTTTTGGGGGGGGAACTGCCCTAAACCACAGGCAAAAGCCCCACTAGCTTTTAGTTCAAGGCATTTTAGGGGCTTCATGCCCCCCTTCGAGGTGCTCAACAAATTTGGTGCAGGATCTGTCAGCCTGTGGCCTTTGGGATGAAGTCTGACCAGAAGGACAATTATTCTCTGCCCCAAGTAAATTCTACACAGGGGGTGAAAAAACACCTCTTCCCAAAATAGCCCTTTCTTGCACTGGAAATATTGGGGAATGACCTCTCCCATGATCAAGGTGCCTCACAGGCTTCTGATTCCACTTCTTACTTTTCTCACCTTTCTCCATTTTAACCTAGGTATGAAGTAATGTATAAAGAGCAAAATAACCCCTGAACTATAAGAATCCCCTTTCTTTACTCACTTCTCAAGGCAGAGAATGGGAGCAGAAGACAAAACCAGGCTTCCCCTTCTACCCAAAACACCACAAAAGCTGCAGGCATGGATACAGGATTGTGGGTTTGTGTTATTGCCATCACAGGAACAAAGCCCAGGCCTTACTCTGGCCTCTGCTCAGCTGGCCACAACACCATACTGAGATTTCCATAATTTTATTTGGGATTTCTGGAAAAACCTTTCGTTGCAGTTCCCTGACCTGGCTCAAGGATGCCACAACATCAGGATTTGGATAAGTGATCTGGCCACATTCACAGGAGCAAAGAAGCAAAATCCCATCCAAGTCCTGAAAGGTTGGGGGAGGCATCAACACACAATCAAAATAATGAATTTTTTGAGATAACTCACAAAAGATACGCATCCAAATCAGGAGTGCAGCAGAAAAAAAGGGAATAAAAATGAAATCTCCATAGGAACAATCCTGCCAACCAGGCAAATATCTCAATGCTTGTACAGAAGCTTTCAGTTCCACACACAAAACACCACTGGACACTATGGGAAGGATGCAGTTCTCATGTTGTATCAATCCCATAGGATGCAATCCTGCCTCCAATGCTTGTGCCAAGTGTTAACAGTGAGCTGTTAAACAGTTGCAGGGTTCCAGCTCTTCTGTGGCTCCATTTCAGTCTGGAATCCAACAGAATTTTTTGCTCGTGTGTCATTTTACACATCTGAGTGCTTAATCCTCTGGGAGGAGGTTGGCACACACATCTTTACTCCATCAGGACAGAAATCTTATCCTGTAGCGATTCAAAAAGCACCTGGGAAGGTCAGCTCGTGTTTTTAGCAGCTAATTTTGACAACCTCCCTCTCTGAGCTATGAACAGGAATAACAAAAAACCTCATTTTTATCCAATTTCCCACAATTTAGATAAGACGAAGTGTGCACATGAAATTTTCCGCTTCCGATACTGAACAGCAAGATAAGCTGAGCAGGGAAGGGTGACAGCAGCTGAAGTCTTCTCCTAGAGCCAGTGCTGGCCAGGGAGCTGAAATCTCCTCCTGTGCCAGCAATCTCATGTCCTACCACCCTCAACCATACAGCAGCTCTCTTTCATCTTCAGGATGGGGAGAAAAGGGGAAAAACGCCATGTGCTCACTTCCAAAATGCCAGATTCTCCTTATCGAAGTCAGAAAAAGATTCTCTGCAAATATAAAAGCTTCTGACATTTCAGTTTTGTGCTTTCCTACCACTGCCAGTCCAATCCATGAGCAAACACCCTCGTTGCAGTGCTTTCCCAATGTAAGACACGAGCAAACTTCACCAGGAATTCAGTCAAACCAAAAAATAAAGCTTTGGTTTCCATGCTACAATCCTGAAATCCAATAACATCCTCCCTACCCCCTCACCTCTCTGCTGCTGAGATTTAACTGAAAAATAAAGCTGTACAGAGGTGGATTTTTAATACTTTTCCTGGATGGAATTCTATTTGATGCTGTTAAGCTTTGATGACATACCCCAATGACTGGCTTGGAAGAAATCCATTTAGCAAGCTTGCAAATCATGCTGTTTCAGTTCTGTGAGTGCCCCTGAGAAATGTGCATTTTCAATCATAAAAGCTGTAGAAACAAAATGGAACTTGGAGACGCAGACAGAAAAATTCCTTATCAAGGCTTGGCTGTGCTCACAGAACATGTGCTTACCATTTCCAACTCCGGAAAACTACTTACAGGAACCTGAAATACAAGACTGAATCCAAAAGTAAGAAATAGATAAATTTCTAGAAGATAGGTTTTGGGTTTTTTTTTTCATTTTAAAGTCAAAATGGAGACTCAGATAAAAACTAAAGCAACCCTAGTGTCTCCCCCTGGTTTTCCTAGGAATATAAATAATTGTAATATGATCCATGCGTGGAGTGCCAGATTTACAGAGGTTCCCTTCTGTTTATGTGGCAGGACACCTTGTTTTGGGGAAGGCTGCAGGAAGGAAAAGCCAAGAGTTTGCACTTTTTTTCACCTTTCCAAAATGCTGAGTGGGAACAGCAGAGGTTGCAGTGGGGATGAGGGATTAGCAGCTCCCACTGCCATCCATGGTGTAATCCCCACCAGCAGCAGATCTTTGAAGCACAGTGCCAGGAACCCAAAAGCTTCCAAAAAGATCAGTCAGTCACGACAAGCTGGGAGAGAACACAACTCTATGGGGAGTTGTTAAAACTGACTGAAAATGGTAGTCACTGGGCATTTCCTGACATATTTTCCTCAGTATTTCTCCACAATTCAGTCAATGACAATGACAACACCTTTGATTAATTGCAAGAGCTGATAATTGGAACAAAATGTGAGATGTTCAACATTACAGACAATAACACACAGTCTTCCTGGGATTATGAGCTGATGGCCTCTCCCACTGGTTGGGCTGCCTCATCCTTTCCTAAACAGTCTCCTATCCATCTGCTGTCTCCCATCCCATCCCCACTCCTCATTTGTCAGCTCTCTGCATATTCTCAATTCAATTACTGCACTTTGTTTAGCAAAGCACAGTCCTGATCCAGCCTTGCAGCCCTGGGCATAGGAGCAGCTCAGCTGCTCTTTACACTGCAACAAAGGGGACCTAAATTATACATCAGCACCCTAAAGCACCCAGGAGACTGGCAGAGCCCTTGGAACACAGCTTCATGAGGGTTTGCTCTTGCAGGAAAGGTGGTTTAGGATGCTCTTGCTCTCCCCACTGCATTTCCTTATCCTCCCACTTGTTCTAGTGCAATCACTTGTAGCAACCTACTGCAGGGTAAAAGAACATCTGCATCATCCCCAGAGCAGCTGCTGTTGATACAAAGCATTGATTGGGTCAATAGTGGGGTTGAAATTGCAGTTCCACAGAGAGCAGCAATGAACACAACTGTGCAGATCCTCATCACAGCACCAGAACACTGAGAAGCAGCTCACTGCTGGTGACAAGGGCTGTGGCATCATGTGCTGAAACCCAGATCCCAAAGATGCCATCTCATAGATCGGATCTTAGGAAGAAATTCTTCCCTGTGAGGGTGGGGAGGCCATGGTACAGGCTGCCCACAGAAGCTGTGGCTGCCCCTGGATCCCTGGAAGTGTCCAAGGCCAGGCTGGACAGGGCTTGGAGCAACCTGGGAGAGTGGAAGGTGTCCCTGCCCATGGCAGAGGGCTGGAACTGGATGAGCTTTAAGGTCCTTTCCAACCCAAACCATTCCATGGTTCTATGATTCTCATTTGTACTTTTTTTAGTGTGATGTTGCTTTTTGCACAAAGCCTGACACTCTTTTCTCTCCACCCAAATCTGCTGTTTGTGTGTCTGTCACAACAGACAAGAGCACAACTCTGCAAGGTGCTTAAGAGACACCCTTGAAAGCTGAATCCTCAGGATATTACTGACCTTGAATGGCTGAAACTCTCTTTTTTCCACTTACTCTTGCAGATGCTGCAGCAAATTAACTGAACGTTGTGGTCAAGGAGATCAACATAAAGCAAAAAGGAACTTCTAATCTTTCTCTGTTAAGAAGAGATGAAATCAGTGCAGGCTCTGTAAAATAAGAGTAATGGGAACTGTTCACAGTTATGAGAATCTGCAACAACCAAGTGCCTCTCAAGTGATGAGGAACAGAGCAAAAGCCATGTTTGCCTTGCTTAGAAAAGAGTTTCTTTCCCAGTTTTTCTACTGGAACATGTCTGAATTCCTCTTTTTCATTTTGCTTGGGTGCTGTTTGGGGCAGGTGATCCTACCTTCCTCCTGGATCAACCACCTTGTCCTGATGGAGGCAACAAAAAGGTGGAGCAGTCCCTGGCAGAATGGTACTGTGTCCATACACTCGTGCTGTTAACCATTATTGTGGCATTCCTGACTGAGACTGTCGTGATTCTGAAGGGCTGAGACTTCAGGAATTAATTCTGTCTCATGAGAGGGAAAAAAAATTACATTAAAAGTGTAAAGAAATGGCCTTATTCACACAATCTGATTCACATGCTTCAAGATGGGAAAAAATCTTAGGGAAACAGACATAAAATGCTGAACAATTCTTGTAATTCTAAAAAACAATAAATTCTTCATTATAACAATACAAACTCTGAAGGTCTTTTTTATATACAGTTTTGAATTATTGGCTTGCCATAGTGGTCTTCTAAGGATGAACAACCTATGATGATACCTAGAAACACATTTTTCTTGCAGACCTTGGTTCTAAATGTATTTTCCTTTGGCTCAACATTTTGGCAGCACTGATGTGATATGGAGCCAAGAGGTTTTCCATCAGTGAGACATACTTCTGCAGAAGATTTTAATACCAATCACCTGCACATTCACCTGTAATACAATAAATATTTAAAAGGCCTTTATTGACTTCAACTCACAGCGATTCTGAAAAATCAGCATTTTATTTGCTTAAAAATAATCGGTATATTCACAGACAGAATCATTTAAAATAAAAGCAAAATGGTAAGAAAAACAGTAGAAAATAAACAGTACTGAAAGACTGTTATTTTGATGGAGCACCCAGACTATCACACTAGACAGACAAATGTACCAGTGACAACACCTTCAGACAGAGACCGTCATAAACAGCCGTGAGCTTTAAAATGTGTCTGTCCCTGATGAATCCGAATCTCCATGTGCACTGCTCAGGCTCTGTGTTTCATTCTCTGCGCTCGTGCCAGGCAGCTGCACTGACACCTTTGCTGCAGAAAGATGGGGGTTCAGATGTGGGGCAGCAGCCTCTCCTAAGAAAAAAAAGAGAGAAAAGGGAAACAAAAGTCATTGTTTGCTGTCTGTGACCAATGACTGAACTCTACTGAAGTCATCTCCGTATTCCATGGAAATACAAGTACAAGACATCTTTGCTGTCCACAGTTCTGGGGCATTTCAGAGGCTGCTGCTTTAGCCATCAGAACTCTCCTCACCAGGTAACAAAGGGATGACTTTCTGTGACCATACAGAATCACAGAATGGTTTGGGTGGGAAGGGACCTTAAAGATCATCCAGTTCCAACCCCCTGCAGGGACACCTTCCACTCTCCCAGGTTGCTCCAAGCCCCATCCAAACTGGCCTGGAATACTGCCAGGGATGGAGCAGCCACAGCTTCTCTGGGCAACCTGTGCCAGGGCCTCAGCAGCCTCACAGTCCAGGATTTTTTCCTACTATCTAACCTAACCCTGCTCTCTGTTAGTTTCAAGCCATTCCCCTTTGTCCTGTCAGTCCATGCCCTTGTATAAAGCCCCTCTCCAGATTTCCTGTTGGCCCCCTTTAGGTACTGGAATGACTGAGTTGTATTACACTGGGATGTATTTACATACAGATACACCATACATACACACACACACACACATATATATATATAATCTCCAGTAGATCCAGAATAATTTCGAATATCTATACTGCCGTTTCTGGTGTTTTCCACAGCATTGAAATGGAATCCATAGATGCAAACAGTATTTCTAAATTCCATCCACGTTTCTGTTTGCATCAAACCCTCAGAAAACATTCCTGTTGTTCAAGACCATCTATCTATATACCATCACCAACAGCAAAGCAATACCAGTTGTCTGGGAAGCCCTGGAAGGGTAGAAAACAACTGCAGCCAGACCCCAGAGATGGGATGGGAGAAGTGCCATGGGCAAAAGTTGTTGTATTTAGCCAAGGAAGCAGACAAGATGAATCAATTCATGGAGCAGGAACAGCAAGACATGAATCAGGCTAGAGACAAAGAATGAAGGAACTCAGGAGAAATGGCACTGGGAGAATGGCACAACATTCACTCAACTACAGAAAGAGCATTTTGAGATTTCAGTTGTCCTGGGGACATTTAAGCACAGCAGCTCCAAGCAAAACAAACATATCTGAGTCTGTGTACTGCGGTAAAGGCTGTCTTGGAGCTTGTTCTTACTCCAATCAGCTCTAACAATTCTCCCTTCCTCTGTGATAGACTAGGTAATTAAAACACTATTTTCCCAATAAAACTAAAAAGTTAGGCTTTCTTTCACCACAGCTAATTATCTCCTGTGTCACTGAAGCAGTCATCTGCATTCCTCTGACTTGCAGCAGAGCACGCTTCGAATGGCTAATTAAAACAAAACCCCACTGCTAAAATAAAATAAAATTCCACTGGAGTTTTTGCTGCTAGAATAGCAGCCAACAGCCTGGGAAGTCAAACATGAGCAAGGCCAAAGACAGTAAAGGCAAGACATGGAGCAACCTGTGCCAGCCCAGCCTCTTGCTATTCAGGAAGGCAGCAGGAGCACAAGAGCAATGTGTTTTTTCCACAGGGAATCAGCACATCACCTGGAGAAGGCTTTGGGGAGACCTTAGAGCAGCTTTCTAGTACCTAACAGTGCAATGCCCAAGGAAAACTGGTAAATCATCCTCTGCTAAAGCTCTCCAACACTAGATGTGTAGTTTGATGCTTTCAAATCTTGACTTTGTTAATAATTTCCACAGTCATGTCACATTCCATGATGTCATTGTTTCAACAGCTGTTTTCGGGTTTGTAAAAAAAAAAAGAAAAAAAGGGGGAGGAAAAAAAGGAAGGAAAAAAAGAAAGAATGGAAGGAAGAAAGAAAGTAATATTCCCTTATCCCAAGGCTCTGTCAGAACTTCTCAAGTCTTTGATTCTGGGAGTGTTAAAAGAAAGTATCATATTAGTCTGCATTCCTCCTAACACATACTCTAATATATTTTACAGATATACTACACTCCAATTTTACGATAGGTATAAAATGCTAAAAGACAGAAAAAAAAAAAAAGAATAATTCCATCTACTTGCTCAACAGAAAAATTACCATGCCCTGAGCTATCAAAATATCCTTAAACTTAAAAATACCCAAAGTCAACACTGCCCTTTTTTAAAAGACAGAAATCTGAAGTCTTCGACTTTGTTAAATTCACACAGAAAATACAATATATGGATTTTCAGCATTTTAACTATGAAAAAACTGTGGATAGCATATTTCAGCTAGATGGAAGATTCTGGTCTATGACTGTAACTTCCCAGGATAGAAAGCTGTTAGTCCTGAATCTCTGCATTGGCCCAAAAAATACAACTACCAAGTTACTCTCACATGTGCTTTATCGTTATTACCTTTTGCTGAGTGTAACCTCATGCATGCACAGTGCATAAAACACATTATATACACATATAGGGAGGGGTATGGGAATAAAGACACAAATAGAGGCAGGCTGGTTTAAATACTTGTATAGCCCCTAGTCTGCTCCTTCTTTAATAATGTGATATTCCATTTCATGTCTTTCCCTCATCAGAAAACAGCTCATAACCAATATTAAGATGGTTTCCTCTTTAACACAGAGTTTCTTACCAGCACAAATATGCAAAAGGCAGTGGTTAAAATCTTTTGATATGCCATAAAAATGGAGATGAAATTTTTTTTCCATTACAAAGCAGGAAAGGGCAGGCAGGCAGGTAATCTTCGTGGCTTTTCCCCCCCTTTTTAGAGGCTCTGGGAGTACTCAGTGCAATTTTGCAATCATGTAGTTAGGTATATTTATAAAAATTTTCCTTGTTAAAATCCAATAAATGGAGCATGTGACCTTAGGTGACCTCCTGTTTTCCAAATTCATTGTCACCATCGAATAGAATAACTTCATATAAACTGTGAAAACTGACACTCTTGGTAAGAGTGTGAGAGTCCTTGGCTGGTAGAAACTCACCAGTGACTGAAAACATCTTAGTGACCCACTGATGGAAAAGGTCACATTTCAGATCAGAGATTTTTCCAGTTCTTGGCACTCTGTAACAAATTCATGTACAGTGCTAAATTTCCAGACCTTTGTTTAACAGAAGCATAAAAATTAATGGAGTGTCAACCATCCAGTGACCTGTGAAGGGAGTTTTTCTCTAAGAGGTACTGTCACACACAGAATGTGCCATCTACAAAGTGTGCCATGAATGAGTGCCAAAGGAAAAAGGAATTAACCACACTGAAGGGAGGTTTGGTTACTAACACCATATGGCAACAGTAAGAACAAAAAAAAAAAAAACATTTAAATCTTTCTTTTTAGATATTTCTATTTGGCAAAATAAAAAGACTAAAGAAGTCTGACTTTTAAGCCAAATGAAAACCATGTGCTTTAACTCCTCCCACTGGGTGTCCATATATTAAATAAAACTATTTTAAACCTATCTGGGGATGAAACAGAGCCATATCTTATAAGTGAAAAGTGCAATCATGGAATCATGGAATGGTTTGGGTTGGAAGGGACCTCAAAGCTCATCCAGTTCCAACTCCTGCCATGGTTAGGGACACCTTCCACTATCCCAGGTTGCTCCAACCATACAGCCTGGCCTGGAACACTGCCAGGGATCCAGGGGCAGCCACAGCTTCTCTGGGCAACCTGTGCCAGTGTCCCACCACCCTCACAATCCAGAATTTTCTTCTGATATCTGATCTAAACCTCCTCTCCTTTGTAGCCATTCCTCCTTGTCCTGTCACTCCATGCCCCACTAAGTCATCTCTCTCCACTAAGACAAATAGAGAAGGAGCTGAAGGATCAGGACCCAGGTTGTTTTTCAGTATAAAACCAGAACCATAATTAGTGTAATTACCTACATATTACTTCCTAAAATTTCAAAACAATCCTCCCTCTACTCCCCAACTGAAGCAGCTCACTTCAAGAGCAAGAATAAACTTCCAAGACTGTAAAAACAACTCCAGTGCAGCACTCTCATTCCTTTAATAGCAGGGGCTGATAGGAATTGCTTGTTTCTTCTTCTTCCAGATTCCAGCTGCTTCACTTTGTTTATTCCTGACTTCAAAGTTTCAAACACTGTCCTGTCCCAACAAATAACTTCCTCCAGATGGCATTAGCTCAAGTGCTCTGAGCACTGGGATAGCACAGCACCTGCAGATCTAACTCAGCATCTTAAAATCTTCATTGAAGGTGCCTCTTCTATTTTTTCCTGTCATTCCCCCATTTTGCTTTTTCCTACATAAAAAGATTTACATCTGGCATATAGTTACAAAGACCATTAGCAGGAAACAAGAGTTGTCAGAAATTCTTTACACTAATGACTAAAGTAAAGTAGAAGAATAAATGTCTACAGGCTCAAAGGTAAAAGAACCACTGTCAGTAGAATCATTTTACAGAATCATGGAATGGTTTGGGTTGGAAGGGACCTCAAAGCTCATCCAGTTCCAACCCTCTGCCATGGGCAGGGACACTTTCTACTATCCCAGGTTGCTCCAAGCTCCATCCAGCCCGGCCTGGAACATTTCCAGGGATAAGGTGGCCACAGCTTCTCTGGGGAACCTGTGCCAGGGCCTCACCACCCTCACAGGGAAGAATTTTTTTCTAAGACCTCACCTAACCCTGCCATTTGTCACTGGGGAAGCCATTCCCTGTGTTCTGTCCCTTGATCCCTTGTCCCAAGTCCCTCTCCAGCTCTCTTGAAGCCTCTTTAGGCACTGGCAGGGGCTCTGAGGTCTCCCTGGAGTCGTCTCTTCTCCAGGATGAACATCCCCAGCTCTCTCAGCCTGTCAGTCTCTCTTATCTGCTCCTCAGCTCTCCTCTCTTACCTGTTCCTCTCTTTCCTCCTCTCTCAGCCTCTCCTATGTGCTCCTTTTACCTGTAAGTAAACCTGTGAGGTACCTATTTGTGCCAATAGGTGTTCTGTCCCTGTCTCCATGGGTTTCTGTGTGGCACCACACTGAAATTCACTCACTTTCATACATGGTTGTACAGGCAAGTTACCAAGTAGAGCAACCCAAGAAGTGGCATTTTTGGCAAAATCAAAATTATCCCAGGCTTGCTGGGCTAACACATACTGATAAGAAATATCCATATTTTGATGTAAGTAATTCTGAAGGCTGCACTGAAAAGAGAAATTACACTGCAATGTCAGTCAAGCTACTAATTATAATGATATTTAGCATTTCCAGTTCAGAGTCATATTTAGCTGTATTATGCATATTGGCTATTAATGTTTCTGGAATTTAATGGCTTATAAAGTTGACAGTGGGTAAGTTCTAGAACTAGTCACAGAGCTTGAAGATGGAAAAGAATACAGACTTCTCAGGAATAAGCAGGACCATTAACAGGTTCTCAAATAATCCAGGGTTTTTTTTGGGCAAAGTGATTCTCCATTCATTAGAAATGACAGCTCCTCCTGCAGAACTTTTCTTGTTGTGACCCCTTTGAATCCATGGGGTTATTTAGGTTATTGTGGAGAAGTTGGCCTTTCTCAGCTCTGCCAGAAATGTGCTTTTCAGGGCAGGGACTCTCTTCTTGTTGTGTGAATGCTTTGCCAAGCATTACCTGGCTGCAGGTGAGAGCTCTGCTTTGTGCTGGGACAGAAACACAGACAGCAAGAACAAGATGTCCTGCAAATCACTGCAGTTCTCTTTTTGTAACTAAAACCCAGACTGCCCCAACTTAGCTGTTCCATGACAAACAGAAAAGGCTCGAGGCAAAACAAGGCCAAATTTCTAGGGCTGAGTTACATGAAAGGGGTACATTTACAATTAAAACACTTGAGTTGTTTTACAGAAATGGACAGACATCTGTAGGACTCGAGCCAAAAAATGTCTGGATTGAAAAGCACGAGTCTACCGCTGGAGCTGAAAAAACACAGTTTCATTCTCAAAGGCTGCAGCCAACTCATAAACTTCCCATAAGTGGGCCACAGACACCAGTGGAGACAGAAAACTATACAGTATGAGTTCAGCTCAAGTTCTGAGCTAAACTTGGCAAATTCCTCCTTCCCCCTGGTGTCATGTATAGACAAAACCCCTGCACACAAGCACACAGAAAATAAACACTTGTGTACACACACTGGGCTTTTGCTGTTTGTTTGTGTAACCCCCAATGTATAGCCAGCATATAAATATTTGCAAAAAGAAAATAAATGCAGATCCCGAGCCAGTAAAGGAGGGTGGGGCTAGGCTCAGCAGCTAACAAATATTTCAAAGCAGAATATTTGAAAATGGTTTCTTCCTCCTCTCAAGTCGGAGTTCAAGGTTCAGTGGTTTTCCAAAACGCTAGATTCCCACCAATAGCAATACGAAACAGAACAAGACCTAGAAATGCATTAAATAAACTAGAACCAGATTTTTCAAAATCCTAACACAGAGACTGGTAGGGAAGGGCAGACAGAAAGCAGCTCCAAAAAACATCTAGAAATGAGATTGCAGAGTTTACTAAATAAATATTTCCTTTTGGTGTCTAAAATCTACTCTGCTCCTTTAGATCTGGCATCTTTTGCTCTGTAGAATCTCTCACTGCTTAACAAATTTGTTCCCTGGCCACATCTCTTGCTGCTGTTTCCCACCAAATCCCTTCCAAAAGATGTGTAATGATCTTTCCAAATAGCTACAATAATTATTAATACTAAGAAGAAATATTAAAAGCTAATTTGATTTTTCCATACAGATGGCTGTGATTTTTGGATGTGCAGTTGGCTCAAAACAAACAGTCTTTCCTTAACATTTAAGCTCTGCTGTTTCTAGGCTGCAACCATTTTTCTGAGGAAAACTGAGAGGAGGCTCTGTGGTAAATACTGAAGCAGCAGCTCTTATTTCAGAATAAAAAAAGGAGAAGGAGTTGGTTCCTTACTGGTCCAGAGTCTTTGAAAAACCACCAGGAAAATGTGTATCTTGTGCAAGGGCTGGGGGGAGGAGTAATCCCTAAATCCACAAGAGATAACCTAGGTAAACAGCTGGTGGAATCAGGAGAATCTGACAAGTGATAATTAAAAAACTGCGGATCTAATGATGTAATTAATATTTTGCTTATTCAGTAAAACTAAATATAACCTACATACCATTTTTTTCCCTAATTTTATGCAAAATCTAACCAGCAAGTGGACAGGAAAGTTATTTCAAAAACGTATTTGTTTAATATATTTGCTCTATTATTCACACCTTCATGTTTGGGGCTCCAAAAGACATTTTAATGCCTGTATCTGAAACAAAATAAAGAAGCTAAAAAAAAAAGGCACTCAAATGATCAATCATGGGAATTCACACTTAATTCTAAGATAAAGTTCTGCTCAATTCCCTTAGGATGCAGAGTCAGTCAGTGCAAACCCAGCAGTAGGACTGGTTCCACTGAGACCTCATATCTTAATGATATTAATTGCAGCAATATTGCCTCCAGCTTATCTGCATCGTGCCACAAGTGCCAGACATAACATCATTCACAACCTACTGGGGGAGTGGCAAGGAAAAGAAATAAAAATCAAAGCATCTTTTTAATTCTTAGAAGTTACATGGCCTCCTTTTATTGAAAAAATAATGTAAAGATATTTTACATGAATAATTAAAGTTGAGCAACCAAAGTCAAGTGATGTTTCACAATCAATTAAGGTTTGAAAATTAACATCTTCCCAGCTCACAGTTAAAATGCAGATGGGTGTCCCTGTGAGGCTGTGGATGTTCCATCCCTGGAAATGTCCAAGGCCAGGTTGGCTCTTGAAGCAACCTGGGATAGTGGAAGGTGTCTTTGCCCATGGCAGGGGTGGAACTGAGTAATTCCAAGCACTGCTCACTGTCCAGCCCTGCCAGCACCCCAGATATAAAATAACCCAAAAAATCCTTAGGAATCTCAGAGAACAAGTTTCAGTGAATCTGTGTCAGAGATTCTACCACTACTTTCTACCACTAAAAGGTGCAATGAGAGACCTTGATGAGCTCTCCCTCAAACAGACAAGAGGATTTCCTGGGCAAGGAGGTTTTATCCCCTCCAGCCACGGCAGCAATCTGCATCCAGATTTGAGTGAAAGTTAGGGAATGGGAGTCAGAAAGAAAAGAGAAAACTTTCTGCCTCAAGGGCAGTGCTGCAGGGCAGAATTTTCTCACCGCAAGTCACTCCTCACATGTAACAGTCACTAAATGCATTCATATAATAAAAAAATTAAATAAGGTATACTCGGTATTAAAAAAACTTCAAATAACAAATGTTTTTCTAGACGACCACAAACAAAGCAGCCTTATTTCTCTACTCTGAATACTTAAATATTCACATGGTCCTGTGCATTTGTTTTGATGATTTTCACTGACAAAGTCATGGGATTCCCCATATGGAAACTGTTTGCCGAGACTCCCATTACTGTACTACCATTACAATGACCTGGCATATTAAAATGCTTGTATCTACAGCACAATTATTCAAAATTTTGGTAATTACATCTTTTCAAAAGAAGATGATGAACATTTTCCCCAGGAACAAAACGAAACAAGACAGAACAAAGCCAGCCCTATACAGTTAGCATTTTCCAATGGTCACTCTAAATAAAACATCTCTACAGACATTGCTAGCACATGAACAAACAAACTTATTTTAAAAATAGGTATTTTCCAGCCTTTAGTTTAGCAGCAGGTGCTCACTAAAGGTCTTACCATTTGTGGATATCAATGACCTTTGGAAAATATACAGGAATAAGCAGTTCTAGGAAGCTTAGAGAGGCCAACAAATTTTCTGTTAGCTCAGAAAGAGGATTGTAGTAACCTGAATAAGCAAGCACATGTTCAAATAAGGAAAACATTAAATGTCTTTACTGGAAGATTTGGGAGCTCACTGTTATAGAAGTATAAAATCATTTAGGTTGGAAAACACTTCCAATATCATCAAGTCCAACCATTAACCCACCATCACCATGTTCCCAAGTGCCACATCCAACACATTTTTGGAGCACTTTGAGGGATGGTGATTCCACCACTCCCCTGGGCAGCCTGTTCCAATGCCTGACCTCCCTTTCAGTGAAGAAATTTTTCATAATATCCAATCTAAACCTCCCTTGGGCCAACTTGAGACTATTTCAGACCTCTGGTCCTGTCTGTGTCCAGACTGTATTTTGACCTGCTCTTGAAATGAGCACCCAGTGTGATGACAAGTAACTCTGCCTTCACAATCTAATGTCTGGGACTAGAAACTTGGAAAGGTCTGAGAGTAAACAGATGATTTTATCTTGTGCTATTTTAAAGTTTGTTAAAATCTAAAACGATTAAACTTTGTGCAATAGAGATAAGCATTCCTCCTTGTAAAAAAAAAAAAAAAAAAAGAATACAAAAACCTTGGCCTGTTACATGGGAAAGAGTAAAACCAAAATTCCTTTGCAATAGTTGGATGAATTCTGATTTAGAATCTGAGCTCTAAACCAGTAGAATAAATGAGCTGGAGAAATGTATTTCTCTACATTTATGTTGCATATTAAGTGCAGTGCACCACCTTCTCAGCTCTCTCTTGGACACATCAGTGATTTTAATACAACACCTCCTCCATCTCTGCTAAGTGGAATAAAACACAGGGAGAACTCCCACCAACACTGTGCCTCTTGAAGGATCCACTGCCAATGAACAGCTACCCAGCAGCACCAAAGAAACCAACAACTCCCTTCGAGCTGCTGCCAAGCAGGGCCTTGAACAGAGCCCTTGACATCAGGTTCTCATCTGGGCAAATGCTCTTTGCCTCTGAAGCTGCAGCCACAAGCACACCAATTGAAATTTGGGATGCTGGCTGCACCAGCTTGCTGCAGGAAGCACTGCAGCTCTTTGACTCTTCCCAGTTCGAGCTCTTGGTGCCAAAACTGGTGAGCACCCAGTTCATCCACAGCTTCAGTGCTTTGGGCCATGAGTAGGATTAATAGAGTTTTAGGCAGCCTGAGGGAAAATAATTTACCAGTTCCCTGAGTTTAAATATTCCTGGCCAAAATACAGGGAAATCTGCACTGCAAAGGAGCAAATATGGGAATCCAACTCACATGTGTGAGAGCAGAGTGTGGGCTCTGCCTGGTGATGGACATGACTTGGAATCATCCAACCACTGAGGCTGGAAAAGACCTCTGAGGTGAAGGGCACAAACCTGGCTCTGTGCATCACCACAGAACACACACACACCTGAATTTAGGAGCTGTTCACGGGAACAGCAATGACACAAAGCTCCTCAGGAAAGCAGCTTCTGCAAACCCTCCACACACCTGACAATGACACAGAGCCAATTATTCAGCACAATCCTGACCTGACATGATGACACCCAGTGTGTGCCAGGAGGAAGAGCACAATGGTAAAGGAAGTCTTATCTCGTGTGCCTCATGGAATTTAATGGCTCCCCAGTATGTTACCTGAAGCAAATTCATTCACCTTATACACACAATACACTCCCAAGTTCAGCAACACTTTCTCTGCAAGTATCAGATAAAGCAATCTATTTTCTGGCAGTTTCTTGCACATGCCACAATAAGACCAGAATTTTAAGAAACATTATCCATTATTTTCTTTTTTTTTTTTTTTCCGCCTCTTAAATATCAGGGAAGAATTGAGTTTGGAATATATTTAAAATTCAATACATCTCCAAGTTGGGGAATATGTTTTCCCTCGTCATTACTCTGTCACTGAGCATTATGCTGCCTACACAAGAGCAGGAGAGAACAAATGCTTAAAGATCATCTTTCTTTACACACAACATTTAAATGTCACTGTTATTTGATGCAATATTGGGGGTTTTTTTAAACTTGGAGGCAGAGAAGACACATGTTGCAAGATCTCTTGCAACAGGATTGTCTCCTACAATGTTGGAAGCCAGGAAAGGTCTGGATCATGCCTGGGGCCTCTCTCACTAATTCTGCAATGCAAACTGCAATGTAGTTTTAACTCTGTTTTTACAGAGTTCTCCAATCCTTCCCTATTCCTTCAGATGAGAAGTAAACAGGGTAATGCAGACTCATTGTGCATTGCTCTCTATTTTTAGAGTGCTGCTTGGAAAGGCAGTAGTAGTGTATCCAAGGTGTACTTTATTCACACAACCTACATTTATCACATGCAGAAAGTTTCCTGGAAACCTATTCTAAATCTGATAAGAAAAATCCTCATTAAGAATCATTTGCTTGTTTAATTTTCACTTATTGGGCTTTAATGTACCATAAAAGTAATAACAACAGTGCCTTAACTAAATTCTGCTTGTCTTGTATTCATTAATTTCAGAAGAACACAAAACTGCCTGTAGATACAGGAAGCTGCTGGAAAATAAAAAGGAACCAATCACATAAACTCAAAGGAGAGAATTTTTTTTTTTTCTGGAACATGGAGTTCAACAAAAATGTATTCTGTTCACTGTACACACGACACCAGTGGGAATAAGAGCCAGTTCAAGTTCTAAGTTACCATTACTTGGGTAATGGCTTCAAGCTGCAAGGCACAGCTGTACAGCTCCAGCCAGACAGGCTATCACAGCAATGCTTTGATAGCATGGGGCCCTTAAGTGTCAGGATATAGAAAAGGCAGCAGTTGTTGGCTGTGAAAACAGTCTGATACAAACCAGATGGGGACTCACTTGATGGGCAACACAAAGGAAAACAATTGGCTCATTCAACAAAGTCAGGCCACTGCCCCAGAGAATTAACAGAAGACAATAACAGTCAACCAGAGTTGATGCAAACAAGAAACAGCCATGTGGTTACGGTTTAAGGAATTGTTTGTCCTCAGACTAAACATAAAGTTTTGATTTCTAATTCTCATATTCATTAATTTCAGTCTCGTTTACAAGCCCCTTCTTCCTCCAAAGTCTTCCGTGTAATTCATTTATGTAGCACCAGCCTTCACACACCTACTTAAACAAGAAAAAAAAATCTATGACAAAGGCAGCTATATTAATCTAATGTTTCCTGAGGAATGCCAAGACCACAGACAACTTTCTGAACTGTGGCAGAACAACATTACAGATACACAGAATGTTATTAGACACATTTGCATGCGTATGGCAACATATTTACTGATTCTTTTTGATTTGAAATGCATAAAGCCCACAAGGTCACATGCTGGGTTACCAGAGTATAGATGTCCTCCAGTTTTGTGAAGAGTTCTTCTGGTTTCTTACTTAGGGTTTTTTAAAGCAAACTTCAGATCAATTATGTTGCCACATAACAGTTTTGTCAGGCTACAGTAAAAAAATCTATTAAAATAGCTATTACCAAAAACTTTTTTGAAGCAATCAAAAATTTAAAAACTGGCTATTTCAGCCATAACTCCAAAAATCCCCAGTCCACTCATTTTTAGAAGCTTGTAGAAGATTATGGTCCAAAATCTTAATTGCTCTTGCTGTTTTATTACAGGAAATATGAAAGTGACATGTGCAAAGGTATTTTGATTACAAATTACTTACAGAGATTGCACAATAACTCAGACCTCTAAGGGCCTTCTGCAATTTCACTCTCAGACTGAAAACATCTGAACTTTCTTTTCATATACTTCAAACTATTCCCTCTGGCAGGCTCTGCACGGTGGAGCTCCACACGAGTGTGAGTGCCTGGATGGCACCACGGAGAGGCAGCCCCAGAGCTGGATAGCCAAGCAAGGACGTGGACATGGAGATGTCCTGGACACCTTGTGAAATCAGTGTCAGCTTCAGCACACCATCACACATCATGGAATGATTAAACAGAATGGTTTGGGGTGGAAGTGACCTGAAAAAAATCCAGTTGCACCTGGGCAGGGATACCTTCCATTATTCCAGGTTCCTCCAAGATCCATCCAACCTTGCCCTAAACACTTCCAGGGATGGAGAAGCCACAGCTTCTCTGGGCAACCTGTGTCAGAGCCTCACCACCCTCACAGGCAAGAATTTTTTTCCTAAATCTAATCTAAGCCCACTCTGAATGTCTAGTTCTCATTTAACAGGCTGACTGTGTATTGACAGAGGAATGGAGTTTGTCCTTTAAGAAAGTGAAAAAACCCTCCGTGAATTAATGAATCAGAGAGTCAGAATCATCCTCTTAAGTGGTTCTAGCCTTCAGCTGCTGTGGTTCTCCAGCCTGTGGCCATGGCTTCACTTCAAAAAGAGGCCAAAAGGCAGCCTTGGCTGCATTCAAACCAAACCACCACATAGTGTATGTAGAAAAACCAGGTTTTACTTCAGTTTCCTGCCATAAGCACAGAGCCAAACCCCCGACAAAGCCATTGTGTGCTGCACTCTCTCGAGCTCAAACATCTCCCCAGCAGAACCGCGGGGTTGACTTCCAAAAGCGCAGCCAAATTCTTGAAACCTCCACTGCAGGGCTGGGCTGTCACATCGTAGCAGAGAAGACTTTGCCTGCAGTGCTGCTATTATTCATTTTTCACATCATATATATCGAGGTCAGACCGCATTTTCTAGGTGCAGCTGAAATTTTGGGTTGAGTCTCTCCGTTAGGTCGTTACTAGAAAACGGCGAGCCTTAGGAACAGAACAGCCTTTATTTATCAAACCTTAACCTCAGAGATACTGGCAGTCGTAGGCTTGCATTAAAAGCAGATGAGAGAGGAGCAGAAACCTCTTTAAATCCCAGGTCTGCCTGCACAGGCAAAGCCCAATTGCTCTTGTAAAAAAAAGGTTTTTTGGCCATGGTCCGTCAGAGAACTCCTGACATAAAGGCCAGCTGGAGCAGGGGGAGGTAAGGCTGCCAGGCTCCCTCAAAGTGAGGATTCCAACAGGAAACTGCTCCCCCCTTTCTCTTCTCTCTTTTTTTTTTTTTTTTTTTTAAATCAGGAAGGAAGATTCATCTTGAGAAACAAGCATTCCCTGTGTAATCTCCCTGCTTGGCTGTCTCTAGGAGAAGGTCCAATTACTGAAATATAAGCAACATGCACTTCTGAGAAGTCAGTTGTGTTTTGCACTGTAACTCAAACTAGTAAATATTTCCCATTTATAATTCTGATTTACGTAACGGGGCACAATGGCAGCTGTTAAGTAAATTAAACAATTTTCCCAAGATGTGTAATTATGGTTTCAGGATTATAAAAGCTCACTAAAAGAAAAAAAAGTCAGAAATTAGGCAATTTGCAACAAATTCTGTGCTTTTTTACTTCTACTTTAGATAGAATGGCCTGACAAGGACAGACACTGCAGCTGTTTTACAGTCTTTAAACAAACACAGCTCTTGCCTAACTCTTGCAATATGTACAGTGCCTAAAAGAAGGTCATGATATGCAACCCTGAGATTATTACTTTACTTTAAAAACCTGAGTTAGGATGGAGAGCAGCAGATCATCCTATTAAGTCTAACCTGCCTTGATTGGCTAATTTTAAGCCAAAACATAAACATAACTCTACCAGACCCAGAAAAGGTGAGACAAATTTTCATTGTTCACATATTCACATGTTGATTATTTATTAATTTGTATTAAAAATACATGCCTATATGACAATAAAAAAGAAAGAGTTAACTGGAAGGCAAAGTCATGCTGTACACAAAGAGAAACAGTTACTTCCCTGCAGCCAAAGCACTGGGGGAAAAAAAATGCATTTCACAGACCTGCTCCATATTTTGTGTCACACTCAACAACTTTCACTCAGGTTGTTTAGAACTGTGCTTAAAACCAGCTCTTCTTTCTTTAAAAGCAAAACATAAGTTTTAGATTAGAGCAGAATGGCAATGCATACAAAGGTTCTAAATCTAAATTAAGTTTTTCTAGGTGTAGGGGTTATTTTTTTCTCCCCTGAATGACAGCACTCGTGATAAAAACCAGAACACAGTAGTCCACAGACAAAATTTAACCCATCTCCATCATTTACTACTGTTCCTTACAAATGCAGTCTCATTTGCAAGCAGTATTTCAGAGATGAGGATTTGTTGTACTTCACTTACAGAATTAGTTGTATGGAAGATGAAGAGGGTTTTACTCCAGATTTAGGTCTGGACAAGTTATTCCACACTGTTACAAAACCCAGCCTGATGTGCAGCCTCAGCACTGAGCAACAGGTCATGCATGACAACTTTAATCTTCACCCACCAGTCCTTACCCTATTTTTTAACAAGAATGCTACTTTGGCAGCCTGCATTTCTCAAAATCAGCATGTTATCAAAGAGAAGCATTACCATTATTTACACAGTATCCTTCATTTGGAAGACATCCTAGATAACATTTACTCCATGCTGTTGCATTATTTGAAAATTTCATGGGCTTCTATTCTTAAGAAATTAATCCTGTGGGCACAGAAAACCTATATTTATATTTAATTATAGGCAGTCTTTGTATCACTGTATTGAGAAGGTGGAGCTGGACAAACCTGGCTTCTCTTTGGTGCATGAAGTCAAAGGTCTGTTTACTCCTACAGTATCTAGAAAAATAAGCAAATAAAGTACCTAGTAACAACACTGGTCACCAGCATGAAAACTGCCTAAGTCAAGCCCTTTGACAATATAATAAGCACTAGAATTAAAAAAAAAATTAATTGTGGATACAAGTCATCTAAATACCCAGCTTTATTGGCCACTTTGGTTTTCTTCATAACTTTACAGCTATGCCTTGCCTCTCCTAGCAGTACAAAAATTTACAAAACATTAAAAAAGAAAAAGTTTATCATCTGAGAATGACAGCTTTTGTGAATCCCCATTTCCTTTGTAAAAGAGGTCTGGGGGCTGACAGTCAGAATTTATGAGTTATTCATCACTCCCCTCATACACACTCTTGTCTCAGGGATTTCCCTCCCACCCAGCCACTCCCCACACTAACAGCTGGCTCCTTCCAGGTTTTATGTAGTGCTTAAAAAAGCTGAATTGAGAGCAATTTAAGAACAGGTAAAGCTGAAGGGAGTCCAGCTGCCTCTGCCCAGGGCTCAGCAAACCCATCACAGCGGGGAGAGCAGAAGCTGCTCCTTCTGTTGTGCTGCTCTCAGACTTGCATGAGCCACTGAATTATAAAACGCAACATCTGCCTTCCCTGCCAACCAGAAAAATATAACAAACTCAGCACATGCTGAAGACATGAAGCCTGCATTTCTCCTATCACAGTGCTATATATGTTTCTCCAAGTTGAAATATGTGTTTGTAATACTCCTTGTCTTCACCTGTCACCAAACAGTATCCAGGCAATGTGTTGCCAGCACTCAACAGCATCAAGACTTCCTGCTCTGATACTGATGCTTTTTATAAAAGAAATGGAAAAGAAAATAAAGGGAGATAAGAGACCTACTCAAATGACTGTTCATCCAAGTCAGGATGGTCATCCTAGGAGATCCTGTGGTGCATCTGAACTGAACTAACCCAGTGGGCAGCAGGTCGACCTGAGACCTGGAATGGTTCCTGCCTCCAGCTCAGCTGGTACTGCTGTACCAGGCTGTAAACAGAGAGTGACTGAGCAGGATAAATAGATCTTATTCAGGAAACTGCCCTTGTAGGCTGTAATCTATGAGAGAGGCTGCAGCATAAGCCTGGAGGCAGTAACTCCAACCAAATGCCCTGCTGAAAAGGGACTGCTGTTTCTCTGAATTGTAGAATCATGGAATGGTTTGGGTTGGAAGGGACCTTTAAAGACCATCCAGTTCCAAGTCCCTGCCATGGGCAGGGACACCTTCCACTATCCCAGGTTGCTCCAAGTCCCATCCAACCTTGAACATTTCCAGGGACTGGGCTGCCACAGCTTCTGTTTGCAGCCTGTGCCAGGGCCTCACCACCCTCACAGCAAAAAAATGTCTTCTGAACTTCTAATCTAAACCTGACTCCTTTCAGTTTTAAACCACTGCCCCTTGTCCCATCACTCTCTACCTGTACAAAAAGCCCATCTCCCTCGTTTTCATAAGAACCCTTTAAGGTACTGGAAGGCCACAATGAGGTTTCCCTTCTCTTGTCCAAGGTGAATAATCCCAGCTCTCCCAGCCTGTCCACACAGCAGAGGTGCTCCAGCCCTCTGATCCCATCTTGTCACAGTGACACACTGAAGCACATCCTTTAGAACAACCAGAAATCTCAATTTATTCTTCTACCATCACTGCTAACAAATTGGCACGTGAATTAAATGAGTACAAGACCACAAAAATGGAATGCCTCTTCACAACATTATGACAGCAGATCGATGTGCAAAGGGACTTCAGAACTCAATTATATGTCTATAAAGGAGCAACAGGTTCAGGAGAGACCATTCTGATCCTTTTCCATGACCCACCACAACACACAGGCCACAGAACAGCTAAGCATGCTTACTTTCTAGATGCACATCAGTTCTTTCTTGTTCAACCATGGGCTCAGAGCTGTGGAACCACTAATTTGTGAGAAACTTCTCCCTCCAGAGAAGAACTAACTGGAAACAGCCCTGGGGCTGATGTAAGCATTAAGTACATGGGGAGTCTCTGTCCTTAGGTGGCTTGCCCAAGCCCATTAATTTTTTGTGTGTGTCCCCCATTTATATAAGCAATGTTTGCATGAAAGGGGAAAGCAGGTCAGCCTAGTCAGCTTGCCACCATCTGCTTTTATTCAGAGTTGCTCAAGATCAGTGCCAGTGGGATCAGTGCCCATTAAAGAGGTTTATTGTGTGTGTTTATTTTTTGCTCTTTACAATGAAGGCAACAGCAATTACTGTAAGTTTGTAAAAGTGCATACAAATCATAATCCTCAATACAAAGCTGCTTCAGTCAGATCCCAGCGTGTTTACGAATCCTAGACAGGCTGTGAGAAAGGCTGTCCTGGCACAACAATTTCCATAGACTGGAGAGAAGTGTGGTAGTGTCCAGGAGATCAGAGACTTGTATTTAATAGTTGTTATCAAGACCATCCTCTGTTTTCAATGGACAGCAACTCCAGCTGATTCACCACCACATGAGAGTCTCAGACAAAAGAAAAAGCTTCACATTGGAGTTTGACCCCCAGACAGGCTGACAATAGATGGATTTATACAACTAAAACTGGAACTGGTGAGAGATCAAAGGTAGGCTGCCAAAGTGGAAATAGCAATTTAGAGCTCTCAGCTAGTACATTCCAGCTCCTAAGAGTGGATATGCAGCAGTAAAAGGTATCCTTCCTTTAAGGAGAATTCTGCCTAGGATATGCCTGGCCACTGGAGACAGAAGCTACCAAAAACCCTGAAATGAAACAAAATATAAAAAACCCCCCAAAGAATCAAGCAATTGTAAAAAAAACCCCACCCTAACTGGCAAAAGGGAGAAAAAAGGGAAAATACAGAGCATCACAGTAGTAGTACTGCCCTGCTTCGGTTCCAAGTAGTCACAACTGTTTGAAAAGCAAATGCAATTATGAATCAATTTTTTAAAAAGAAATTCTAATTAATTTGGATGCAAAATACTTTACATATTCAAGATACACATCAGAACAGAAGATCCTCTGAACCCTCTGGTGTCTGTGTGATGTGATATAGGCAGCTGATGTTCAGCAGGCACCTGGACTGGGCAGCACATGATATTTTGAGGTAAAAAGGGCATATAGGGATAGGAAAAAGGGGAATGGCCTTAAGCTGAAGGAAGATAAATTTAAGTTAGGTGTTAGGCAGAAACTCTTTACTAGATGGGTGGTGAGGCCCTGGCACAGGTTGCCCACAGAAGCTGTGGCTGCTCCATCCCTGTTGGATGGGGCTTGGAGCACCCTGGGATAGTGGAAGGTGTCCCTGCCCATGGCAGGGGTTGGAAAGGGATAATCTTTAAAGGTTCCTTCTAACCCAAACCATTCTCTGATTCTATGAAAAATGAGCTACAGAACCAAAAAAAAAAAAAAAATCCAGATTTCTGTAGCAAGTTATAAAAAAGTCAGATGCTTGAGAGAAAAACTAGACAAGATTCCTTTGGATGAAAAGCTATTAGATCACCTGCAATCCTTTAAAATGTAGGCTTGAAGAGGGAATCAGATGAGATTTTGGAATATTTACTTTGAGCCCCAGTAAATCTGAATAAAGACAAGCAAAAAATATAAATATTTGACAGTCTCCATAGGAAGTAATGCTTTTAGTAGTGATCACATCATTTTGAAGAAGTTTTTCTTCCCCCTTTTGCAGAAAAAAACCCCATCTGGTGCTGGAATTTGACTGAAAATCCCTGCTGCTGTGCTCAGACCAGAGGAGGGGATTGGTGTAGGAACACACCCTGAAATTCAGCAAAATACATGTGTTCAACTTCTCAAAAGGGAGGGTTTATTCTTTTTACTCTATGATAAGTGCAAAACAGTTCCCTCCAGGGATCACCCACATACCCATTCAGACATGGATCCTCCTGAGGACCGGATGAGGGAGATGAGAGGGCACAGAAAGCTGTGCAGATTTTGTGATTGGTGTAAAGCATCAGCAGCACAGGAGGATAAAAAGGGAAGTTTTGTGCCTTTGCACATGGCAAAAACCTCAGCACAAGCTCACAGCAATGTCACTGCAGCAGGGAGAGAGTGTGACACTTAAGGAGGGCTGCAGGAGGAGAAGAATGAACTCCCAGCCTCTCTGAAGTTGAAGGGAATTGCCAAGGGATCTGTATGAGAAGGATTGGGCAATATGTGGTGTGGAATTGGTCTCCTTCTCCCTGAGCACAGCACTCAGCAGGAAACCCTCAGACTGCAGAGCAATATGAGGCTGCTCAGCACAGTTTTCTTCAAGTATAAATTGTGTAGTCTTGTTTTTTTTATTTCTCCATCTGACTACTTGGATTTCAATTCATTTAGGTGCTTCAAAAAATCAAATTACATTCTAGGAGTCTAAAAAATAACCAAACCAGAGTTGTGCTTCACCTGATTGTAGTTCCTATTCTTCACACTTTCAGCACAAATAAGTGAGGGAGGGAAAAATGACAGGTCTGTGAGACCAGAGGATCATTTCCCAGGAAGAGATCTTTTGGGAATGGGTACCAAGACGTGCAGAGTCCCATGAAACCAACCCACAGCAATTCCTGGTGTTTGGCGCCTCATGACTCAAACCTGAAGCAGCAGAACACACCCACAGCAGGACATCATCATCCACAGAAACAAATTCACACAAGACTTTGCCTTAAGCTATGAAAAGTCCAACTTCTGGTTTCACATTTTGTCTGAAAAATAACTGAAGTAACTCAGTGGGAAAAGAAGCAGCCACAGATATAAATGACACTTGTCAACAGATAAATAATATTTACAAAAGCCAAGAAATTAAAAGCTCCTGTTCCAAGTGTACTATAACAAAGCTAAATATTGACTTACAGGAATTCAAACTAGAAACTCTCAAGTCTGGCTACTGAGGATTTTATGTGGGATATAATGCAAAATGCACACTTATTACTCACATGCACATTTTCTACTACATGGGCTCTCGTGTAACTGCTATGGACATGTGCAGAATAAACAAAACCTCCTTGAGAACTGGCATGCTAAACCACTTGGAGCACCTAAAAGCTACTGACTACTTACAGAAAAGACAAAGCCTTTGTGGGAAATGCAGTCTTGCATTTCCTGACGTGCCCAAATGTAAAACACATTAATTGAGTGATTGTCAGTGAGCCATCTGATAGCACAGAGAGGTAACTGGACAGGAAAACCAGAGGAAAAATAGAAAACATCCCTGGAAGTGTCCAAGGCCAGGTTGGACAGAGGTTGGAGCAACCTGGGATAGTAGAAGGTGTCCCTGCCCATGGCAGGGGATGGAGCTAAGTGACCTTTGAAGTCACTTCCAACCCAAACCACTCTGTGAGTCTGTGACAAAAATTCTGAAGAAGCACTGAAAAAAAATTACATAAAACACCTGCTTGAAAAATGTGTTAATTACAGCTAAGTGATTTCACTACTACAATTTCCAAGATCTTCTCTGAGAAATTAGGAGATTCAAGGAGCAATACAGGCTACACAAACTACTTCTGCCTCTCAGGTTGTGGTGGTTCTCTCCACAGTGTGGAAGAAGAGTTCTGGTTTGGTTCACTAGCTGCTATTTTCAGCATGGTATGGAGAATCTTTAGCAAGAGCCTTCAGTGAAATTCAGGCCAAAAAAAGAAACAGCAGGATATTAAGGGAAAAGTAAACTTTCAGCGGAATAGTCATTGAGTTTGACCAAAACAGTTCCAGTTCTAAGAAAAAAAGAAAGACCTTTAGCCTTATCCTAATCTTCTTCCTTCCTCGAAGCATCTGTTACAGATTTGCCTCACGCCACAATAGTTTTAAGAAAAAATAACCCAAAACCTAACTCAGAGCAATTCCTGGCTGAAGAAGAAAGACAAAGAAGTATTTAGTTATAGCCATATTTTCAGTATTACAGCTTTCAATACAGCCTAATGTCGATGTTAACACAGGAGCAGCCTATTTTCAATACTGAGCAAGGACTATGGAATTTTTGTTTTTATACAGATTGCTTTAAGGGCTCCTTGTCATCTTATTCATTTATTGCACAGATCATCTCCTCCCACAAGCAGTTGTGCAATCTCTCTGCGGCAACAAAGCCAATTGCTTAGTGTCCCAATATTACTTTCCCATGTACTTACACTGCCTGAATATAATTCACTAGCTGGAGATAAACAGGAATTACCATCATCAGGTTGTGCTCTCTAGGTCACATTTTGAGAGTCTACGCTGTAGGAAAATAATTAAGTGAAGATACATCTACCTCTGAGCTGCTCATATTAAAGTTTAAAAATGCTCTGCACTCAAGCATTGCCACCTGTTCTTTCATTTCAATTTGAAAAATTCTGAATCCCTTTAATGTAAGGCTGAAAATGCTTAAATTCTGGAAATATGAGCATTCACCAACCACAACAATTACTATCCTATTAAATTCATGAAGATATATGAAAGAACGGTACAAAGATTAAAGGGTATTATAAAGCCAAAAATATATATCCGCATGTATATTATGTACTACAACTGTATGTTTTCAAACCACTGTCTCCACTGTGTCTAGAGAAGGCACACATTTCAATTAATAATACATCCAGACTTGATTTTCAGTTGTAACTTTCAGGAGACTTTACCCTTTCAGGCATGATATTGTAGCAGTCCTGAACTTCGACTTTCATTAGAAGCCATCAATCAACTTTCTTTCAGTAAAAACACATGTTCACTGCAGACCACAGACATTTTCAAACAACAAAAGAAAGCTCTAGTGTATATGTATGTTTATGGCCATAGAAACATGAAGCAAAATCTTGTAATGTATTTATCGATTAAATAAAAACGGCTTTTTTTACATCCAGCTTGAAGTCCAAAACAATTCTGCTTTTCTCCTAACACTGCGAATTCACACTTCATCTCAAGGCTTTGGATTTCCTAAACTCTAATACCAAAGCAACTACTTACCCTTTAAACTCTGAAAAACTACCTCCTCCAAAATGCTTCTCCACTTCCAGGCAAGTATTCCTTGTCCCTTGCTATCCCAGGGAAGGCAACCATCTGACACGAAGCTTTTATAAACAAGGTGCTTTGAACTTACAGTAACAGATGTGCTTAATTTTAAAATGCTGTATTTACTTAAACCCACGTACACTTATCATGTTGCAAGCTTTCCTTTTTCTTTCAAATGCTTCTTATTAATTTTTACCCTCAGCTTTTGGCCTGATTAAGGTCTCTGTGGTGAAGCTTAGAGAGGCAAGACATTCTGGTTAAAACTGACAGACGGTTGTTTCCATTCGCAAATCCTCGAGATTTTTATTGGCTTATTAAATATGTATACTTTGAATGAGATTTCAATTATACTGGTATATAAATCATCCTTTTTTTTGTTGTTCCTCTCAAAGAAAATTGACTACTGCCATCTCCTGGTCACACGTTTTCAGCTGACACACACAGCTGGACTGTGCCCAAATTCCTTGTGTTACACTACAGATAAATGCAGAGGTAAAAATAGGTAAATACAGACCTGCACTAAGTTGTGCCACTTCAGCTCTGGAAGCTTTTCCACTAATTATCCATAGATAATTTTTACATTATTCATAACTTTCTTCATATGCAAACCACGGTTTTGAAATTAGGTTCCAAGTCCCACGACCAATAACATTGGCCTGGGGCTTTTCTTACCACTTATAAATATTTGAAGCAAAATAATTCCCTCCGAATTCGATGAGATGTTTTTAAAAAAAAATTAAATGGAAGAAGTTCAAAGAATTATTTTTAAAAAGGCTTGAAGGAAGAATTTCTCTGTGCTAGGGTGGAGCAATTATAATTGCATATATTGCAGACAGGCAGGTTTTCAGATTCTTGTTCTTAGAATGTAAGATTAAAACTGTTACACATCTCACTGTAGCACCTCCACAAACTTCTTATCTGTTGGAACAATTACCCATGGCAGTCATGTGCACAGTTTATGTTATTCCACCACTGACTTGAATTACAATACACAAAAGATATTCTCTCCCTCTCTTTCATCATCCTGAACACCTTTACAAACACTGTTAAGCAACCTCCAAAAATAGCAGAGGTAATAGTTTGTGTCCTTCACAACAGAAAATCACTAATCAGTTACACACTAGCTTGAAGTCCATCTCAAATGAGATAATTTTAACATCAAAAATATCTATTTTTTCCCCACATTTGCATGATCTTAACTTCATATTATCTTTCAGTTCTCCTGTAGCACTTCTGTGTTTTCTCAAGCTTATGAGCCACTCCCTTGATCACAACATTCCGAGTATCTCGTTTGCTGAACAGCACTCTATAAAGCAATTAAGGTTCAGCTGACTACAGAAAATGCACGTTGTAATGCTCTTGGCAAATACAAATTTAAATAAATACTTAATTGCCAAGATTCTGATGACTTCCATACAGATACATTTCATAGAAAAATAGAATGTTTTGGGGTGGAAGGGAACTTAAAGCTCATCCCGTGCCACCCCCTGCCATGAGCAGGGACACCTTCCACTATCCCAGGTTGCTCCAAGCCCTGTCCAACCTGGCCTTGGACACTGCCAGGGATCCAGGGGCAGCCACAGCTTCTCTGGGCACCCTGTGCCAGGGCCTCACCACCCTCACAGCCAAGAATTTCTTCCCAATATCCCATCTAACCCCACACTCAGTCAGTGTGAAGCCATTACCCCTTGTCCTGCCACTCCATGCCCTTGTCCAAAGTCCCTTAGGCACTGGAAGTTGCTCTATGGAGCTGGAGCTGTCACCAGCTGGACCAGCTCACACTGGAGCTGTCTCTTCTCCAGGCTGAATTTCCAATCCTTTCAGTGCACCCCAACAACATCATAACCACGTACACAATATAGCCATAACTTTGTACACATGTATACACTATGTATACATAAATGTCTGGAAACTTTGTAAGAATGAAAACCAAATTTTAAAAAATCAGCACTCTTGTATGTCAGTATACAAGAACATTTAAAAGTGATGTGGTTAACTAAGAGAACTATTTGCATATTGACACTGATTTACCTTCTTGTTGCATCTCTTCAGACTTCCTTCTCACAAAGATAACTCGGGGTCTGATAGTCTCAACATGTGCAGCTCCTTGGCTTTCCTCCTATGTATCATACATTAAAATCATATTACAAATATGGCTTTTGATGTAAAAGCGCAGCAGGATTACATGGAGCTTCAAGAAACATCCAAAGAGGTTTTTGAAGATTCATTAAACGATGAGCACTTGTTCTCCTTACTTCTGACTTCAAGAGAATTCAGCTCTGAATTAGCCTATTGCAGTGCTATTCCCTCTAGACAAACATCCTGGGAGCAGTAGGAATGGATGGAAAAGTGCCATTTAGACCTGAAGACACAGGAGACTTTCAATTTTTACTCAAAGCATGTAGTGGAAAGAATGTAAAATTTCTCTGGCTTTCTTCAATACCCAAGGATGTCTCCCTAGGTATTCCCCTTCTGACTAACAAGATGAAAGAGAAAAGAAATATAAAAATTTCAGCACACAGGTTGGAAAACCCTTGCCAAGTCTAACATTTATTTCCTTGGCCATGTTTTTAGAACTGGTTGCTCCAAGCCCTATACAACCTTTTCTTGGACACTTCCAGGGATGGGGCAGCCACAGCTTCTCTGGGCAACCTGTGCCAGAGCCTCACCAGCCTCCCAAGGAAGAATTCCTTTCTAATCTCCAACCTAACCCTGCCCTCTGTCAGTTTAAAACCACTGCCCCTTGTCTGTCACTATGTGTCTGTCTAGAAGAATTAGGCTTTCTCTTAATACAGACAAATTTAAAGCAGACAAGATGAGAAAGAGTTGAGATTGTTTTCTGAGAGCAGGAGGGTCTCATGGAAATGTGACTGAAGGACACCAGTGTTACAGGACATTAAATGCCAGCAGCATAACAGTTCTCATGGGTCCATCTGAAGTGGGGTTTTTTCCCTTCTATTGGATTTATAATACAGCAAATCAAAACTGAGTTTAAACTGAAAGAGCTGCAAACCAAAGTTGAGAGGTAACACAGATTCATAACCTACAATTACACATTCCTGAAGATTAAAAAATCATGGCTTTTGAAATACTAAAAGCTGAAAGCTAATGAGAATACCAAAGGGACAATCCCAATTAAAAAATGTAGATTGTATAAAAACATTCATACTTATAAAAGAATATGATGAAAATATTTTGCAACCAAGCGATTTTCTAAGATTTTAACAATGCATTTGGGACTTCAAATGATTTAGATTTACCATCCCTGGAATGTTTAGCCACGTAAATATGACTTCAATGTTCTTGTCCCTCCCATGATCAAAATGATTTATTTAGAATAGGAGGAGCCCAGGTTCCTCCTAGTCATTCTCTTGCTTCTTAGAGCTAAGACCATGGGGGGAAAATGGCCACAAATAACAGTCAATTCCTATATTGTTGCACAAGAATAGACAGAAGGGGTCAAAGTGAAGAGGCATTTAGTCTGGCTTTCTGTCTATATATGCTAAAAGCATATATAAATCTCAAAAAAAAAAAAATCTAATGCCAGAAATGGAGGAGCAGCCAAGGACTTTGGGTAGATAAGAAAATTCCTGTATGACTAAAGCCATTTGTTTTGGACTGAGTGACCACACAGACTTCACTCTTCATGACTAAAAGGCATCTGCTCGTGCCCTGTGTGAAAACTCAGTGCTCTTTCTGCTGGTCCAAACCTGACCTACACACCAGTGCCAGGGAGCAAACGAGTCTGGCAGCTCCACATCACTGCCACAACCTCCCTGACACAAGCATCCTGTTCACACAGGCTGCACAAACCACCCAGGCTTTGCCATCACCTCCCAAGCCCAGAGCCCAGCAGGACAGCATCTGAAATCCTGCTTTTTCTCAGGTCTCTCAGGAAACTTTGCTCCTAAATAGATTTGCCTTCTGCCTTTGTACGTAGGTGATACAGTTTGATTTCAAAGAAGGCAAACACTGTCTAGAGATGAAGAACAAGATGTGAGAGTCAGTGACTAACTTGTGAGGAAATCCTTCAAGAAGTTTAAAGTGACTACTGCCTTAAATATTGCACAGAATGAATGAATCATCCTGAAAGCCTGAGTACCTCTTGCTTTCTTAGCTGGTATAATGTTAGCAAAGAATCTGTCTCCTGCAGGCAGGTGACAGCAGATCCAATGGCAGAGCTGAATACAGATGCCATCCCTAATTAAACCAGGGGAAAGGTTCATCCTTGTCACAAGGTAGATAAAAACTGTCACAACAAGCTTTCAAATCACCTGGTACAGGGATTATTTTTTAATTTCAGAGAAGGATGCACAGATCCACTAGAGGTTCTTACAGAATTATGGCTTAACCACAGTAAACATCTCTCCTGGATGGGGCAATCACTTAGATATATGATCACCTCATGCAAAAGATAAAAAGTCATCCTGTGAGAAAGTGATTTGGAGTCTTACATCAGGAATAACCACACACAGGAAAAAAACAAGCCCAACAAAACCACACAGACAAAGTTCCGGGGTTTGGTTGCGTGGTTTGAAGGGAGGGTGAGTTTTCCATGCCAGCAGGCAAAAAAAAAAGCCACAGGGGGTCAGATGCAAGAAGAGGTTTTTAAAGATAAGATAATGTAGGACTACCTACAGATAAAGGATAAGATAACTATCAGTATATTTTCTGTGAAAGGCACATGTGTTACCCTCTCTGTCCCTATTACTTTTGGCTAGAATCCACTTCTGCCTGTGAACAGTCATTCCAAGAAAGTTTGTTCTGGTGAGCTCAAAATGAAAGATGTATAAGATTTAGAATCTTCTCTGAAGATGCAACACATCACTTCAGGTGACAAATTTAAGAACTGGTCAGACACCAGTGGCATAATACACATCAAGGCTCAAAACCATAAACCCAAAGACAGGTTAATACAAGATACTTCAGGTTATTTTTAATACAGAACATCAGGGAAGGACAGAATTTATTCATGAACACAGCAACCATGGTAAGTACATAAGGCTTTCAAACATATGTGAAGCCTCACATATTAGAGAGCAGTCTGCCACCTCATTTTTAGCTTTTACCACTTGTTACTTGAATTTAGTTAGCAAGTAAGCCACCATCTCTAGGTAGGAGCACATACCAATAAAGTAGCAAAAAATTAACTGTCTAGGTTTGAAGCAGAGATCAATAGGATGCTCCTCTGCCTTTAAGTGTTCTGAGATATTTCATCTTTATTGGATTTCCAATCTAGGAAACTTCCCACTAGGATAAATGAAGTTCCTGAAATGCTGAGTCAGTGGGTTACAATGCATGAGGTTACAAATCTCTATTGTCACTTCCTCAATCACGTATCCATGATGTTATCCTGCCTCTGTGTCCCTAAAACATTGGAATGCCCCAATGAATGTTGCATAGGACTGGATCCTGTGAGACCAGTGAAGCTGTGAGGAAATGCAGAAAAGATAAAAGAGAAGGTTTGAGCTTTAAAGAAAGGATATTGTAAGGATTTGTCACAGGAAATGCAATCACCTTTATTGCACACATGGTACTTTGACTCCAGCTGCTCAGCTGAATGTGTCACTTTAAATGCATCAGTTCTGAGATGTCAGGCACGATACTGAAACAGGAAAATTTGTTTTGCAAGGTTTCAGTTTGCTCTTTCTGACTAGGCACAGGAAAAATCCTTTCAGCTCACCTGGGACAGCTCCTCTGGGGGTGGTGTCACTCTGCAGCTTGGCTGGGCTGCTGGCAGAGCAGGATTTGAACCTGACTGCGACTCCAGTTCAGCCAAAAGCATCAGATTAGGATTTGTATCTGCATCTCCAGGAATTCCTGCTGGGAGAAGAAAATTCCTTGATGAGCTGGAGCAATCATGGCCTGGTCAACTCATGTGGCAGAATGTGCAGCCTTTCAAATTTCCAACAGTGGGACATGCAATGTTAAAGGAAATTATTTCTTCCTTACATGGCTCATTGTATATCCCTTAAATTGCTCTTTGGAGATAAAAATGAAATAAGAAATACATGTCTGTGGAAATTGAAAAAATAAATCAGCTTTATCATCCATAGATTTGTAACATGGCAGCATCTGAGAAAGCTTCAGAGCTGTACAGTTCATCATACCATTATATGCTTAATGAGCTTTATCACACTTACTGGAAAGAAATTGGAAAACCTTCTTCATTAAAATGTTTCAGTCCTGTATGAACTAAAAGAAACCTGTATATAGTCTCTTTTAAAGGGATAATTTGCTCTCTAATCCAACATTTATCATGGTTTTGCAGCCTGCAAGTGTGTAAAGCATCTTTATGAAAAATGTACTGACAGCTCACAAACTAACTTTAGCCTTCTGCTATCATACAGAGCCAAAGAATGAATTTTAAGCCTAATTAACTATAATCATTGCTTAATTAACTGTAATTATTGTTCACTTTAAGACTGTGTGTGCCAAATTTCATTTGCATGTTGGTTTTTATATCCCTGACTTTAAGCATGGAAAACAAGGATTTATAAATGACTGATGATCAAGATGCTGTTAGGTACCTACATGAGCAACACCTGTTCCATCCTACAAATGGACAGTGGGTTTCCATAATAAAAAAAAAAAACTGGTCACAAAACTGAAAACAACCCACACACACACAATCCCCAAAATTCTTACAGAATTTGTAAGAATTTTGTAAGTGACTCATTCTGACAGAGGAACTGAGGATCCACTGCAAGGTTTGATGTGCGGAGATGAACACCCTGAAATATGTGAGCTCTGACACCCACTGGTGTAACTATTATTTAATTTTAGCCCTAAAAGTAATTATCAGATAAAATGATGGACCTGCATTGTAGCTGTTGTGGCTATCAGGCAATAGTTGAGTTGCACTAGAGGCTGAAGGACAGGCAATCTCCCATCCTAGTGGAGACAGAAATAAGATTTGGAAGAAAAGCAAAAACAATCAGAGATCATTCCTTCCACCCTCCACTTGACCCTCCCTCCAAAACCAGATTGTTTTCTATTCAGTGTTGACTTGTCTAACAAAAGGACTTAGAAACAAGGATTTCTGATTCTCCTTGATATGAAAACAACTCTTGTCTTGAAAGCAGATCCAAGCTTTCACACAATGATGTTTCCTTAGCAATGCAACGAATTACTGTGCTGTGGTCAGAGGTGGGGAGGGAGGGAAGCTAAATTAAAAATCATCAGAATGCAAGAGAACTCAGTCTGGGATTATACAGCTTATGTAAAAGCACAGGGCATTCCCTGTGGTAGTTAGTCCAGGGCACTTACCTCCTCTCAAAAATATACTGCAATAAAAAAAAACAACACAAGATTTGGAGAGATGAGCTTAAAAATCAGTAAAGAAACACACTGCTTGGGGATTTATCATCACATGCAGGAGCTGGTTTGAAAAGTGTTAAGATATTTACTGGACAGTCAAAGGGCATCCTAAATTAAATTAAATAAATGTTAAAATTTATTTTTAAAGATACAGGGAGATACAACTCCGTTATCTCAGATACAGCCATGGACAGGCTGGGTAAGGAGGACATAAGGACATAACCCTAGAGAGAGGTTCTCCCATTAACAGGCATCTTCTAACTCCATGGTCCTGAGCACTGCTAGAGACTTACAGAACCATAGAAATCATGGAATTCCAGAGTGGTTTGGGTTGGAAGGGACCTTAAAGCTCATCCTTTTCCAACCTCCTGCCATGGGCAGGGACACCTTCCACTGTCCCAGGGTGCTCCAAGCCCTGTCCAGCCTGGCCTTGAGCACTGCCAGGGATCCAGGAGCATCCACAGCTTCCCTGGGCACCCTGTGCCAGGGCCTCCCCACCCTCACAGGGAAGAATTTCTTCATCACAACTAATCTAAATCTCTCATCTTTTAGTTTAAACCATTCCCCCTTGTCCTGCACTATCTGCAGATGATCTGATCACTGATTTATTGCTACATCACAGTGTCCTTAGTGCTGACTGTCCTCTAACAACAGAGGGTCAAACAAGTGACTTGGAGAAATCTCTTATCTCAGGGAGCCTCATGTAACCAATCTCCAAACAAGAGTCAACAAACGACTTTAAAGCAAAAGTTTGGCAATATATAGAGTACCAGAATGTATTGTCAAGGCTGACACTGGTGTAGTTGGTCCAAAATGTTAGGTCACAGCTGGTTTAAAAGGTTACTCTCTGTGTGACCAGTTCAAATGGTAATCACTTCAAAACCAAGCAAATATACTTATTGCCCCAAGATTATTTTTGCCACGTGTTAAACACATGCAATTTCAATCTACTTCCAACTGGTCAAGGGTTAATAATGTGAGATAAGCTTCTCTTGTCAAATTCATAAATGTGAAAATTAAAAGGACAGAAAACCAGCTGTTTGATCACTTTAATTTACACAACTTTTGATAAATCAGTGCAAGCATGTTTGTGTTGCAACAGCTTAATAATTATTTCCGTTGAGTTTAAACATATTTAAAACAACAGTCAACAAAATAAAGAGTTTCTACATGCTTACAGCAGTTACATTAAACAAGTACAGAAGCACATTTTCAGATAAAAACAGAGAAACTGGGATAAAAAATAAGGGAGAGGAAGGATGGACCACTGGTTTCAGCACTCCTTTCAACTGAAAAGAAACAAATTTCCCTGCTTTACCACAGCAACTTATCCTTGCATTGCTTTGTACAAGCCATCATGTGTGTGCCTCAGCTATCCATCTGGGAAAAAATTAATTGTCATATCATTAGAGGAATATATGAAGCTAAAATATATTGCCAATTATGAGCAGTATCACCATGATGGAGTGAAAACAGCAAAGAGGAGGAGTGCTGTGCAAGGGGACAGAAAGAAGTAGCTAGAAGTGCTAGTGTTAATGCCTGTCCAATGGAAACTGCCTCCATCTGTTTTTCAGAATTGAATTTGACTTAAAAGCATGAAACACACACTTTACAAGTTAACTTTTGTATAGGCAAGGGGGTATTTGCCATGATTTTTATTCCAATTGTAGAAAATTGCTAAGAAGGGTGAAGACAAGGCTTGAATTAAATCCAGTTCTCAGAATAGGAACACTAATAATAATTTCATTGTAGGAATTGCCTGCAAATTTGGGATTCTGAACATACGGTCTGAAATGATTTCAGATTTTGTTACGGAAAATCCTCTAAATCCACATAAATGTCACAGAGAAGAAATAACAGTCTAATTGTACCTCTGACTCGGGTAAGCTGCCCTGGAGATGTAGAACGGAGAGCCTGGTGTGGTTTGGCAGCTGGATGGTCCATAAAAATGGAATGTCCCATCAGGATTCTCTCTTGTGCTCTGGTCAGCCTTGGTCTCTGACCTTCACTGAGCTCCCCAACACTGCCATCAGAATCCTGCAGACATCACCAACATCAGAACAGCACATAGAAAAACCCAGTGTAAGTCTTGCAAACCCAAGCATTGTTTTCTAATTACATTAACCCTGAAAGCATTTTATAAATTTAGGTTTATTCTATTTGCATTGGATGAAGAAAACAAACCCTGGAGATATCATCTGGGTTTGAAATGAAGATCTACATTTATCAGTACTGGACGGAAAGGGAACACTTGCAGCCAAACATCATTTATTTTGTTAGTGGTATCTCAACACAATCAGAACCTAAGCTATATTTTTAGCACATGAAGCCTTTGATGTTATAGATTTGGCCATTGTTGACTGCCTGACCTTGAAACATTGGCAGCATCTAAAAGCTATTGACTCTCTGTTGCACTGCATGTCAGATAAAAGCTTCAATTCTCAAGTAGGTTTGGAGGGCACTAAAAATAAGGATGGTTCCCTGGATTCTGACTTTCAAAGCTGCAGGGAAAAAACAGCTTATTTCCATGCAGGAAAACAGGCACAATACACATGTGCACATCACTGAAAGGCAAAACAAGGAACATCCAGGAGAATATTGATTCTCCTCTAAAGGAGAAGGGATGCCTGCACACACCTTGCCAGAATCTGGGGGGAGTTTAGGAGTGCCTGCTATGGACAGACTGTTCCCTGACTATGGGAAAGAGAAAAACCAAATTAGAGCTGCATTTGTAATTGGCAGTGCTGATGAGAAAATGTCACTGCAATTACAGGCAGACTTGGAGTTGACACTGCAGAAAGCTTTTCACCAAGTCCAGCCACTGGAGCTCATTAGCAAAATAAAGAAAGACAAAGGAACAGCCAAGGAGGTGAGTCAAGTTAGTAATTATTTAGACTAAACTGACCAAGACAGAAAGAAGAAACTGCATATGCATCAGTAGCATCACAAAAAAAGCAAGATGTGCTGTAAATAAAGGTTTTCACAAACCATGCTGCAGTATTCAAAGTTCATTTCCTTCAAACATTCCTCCAGCTATGTCAGTTAAAATGAACACCCAGTCCAAACTGCTATTTTCCAACACAGAAATAACTCAGATATGTGACAAAAAAAATGTGATGCAGATAATTACATTTTTCTGAGTCTGTTTTTTTTCTGCCAACTGAATAGGAATTTTTGAGGTTTTGTTCCAAGATCAGAATCAGCAGCATGTGCAAAGTACATGTAAACACTTGCTGAGTTGTTCTTCATAGCTCCCTGAAACACTCCTGTGGCTGTAAAATGCAGTGTATTTGTACTGTTAAACATTCCACCTGTACTGCTGAAGTGACAGCAAATTCCCTGGTACTCCAAGTGACAGGACAAACCTGGTGCATGGGGACAGTCACATCCATACCTGGAAAATGAGGTTTATATGATGTACAGTTTATTTATAACAACGTTGAGATTTCAGTGTTTTGAAGAAGTTTTACACAAGAACTAAGCCAACAGAAGTGAGATAAATTCCAGCAGGGAATTAAGTGTATGAAGCTGTTCTACAGCAAACAGGAAGGATAAGCTTGGGATATTTTATCTACTTTTGAGTAGGAAAGTATCACTTCAAAACTACTGTACTGGAGAGCAAAGGACTGTGAGTTACCTCCGAGTGGTCTATTCCTTCTTGTGTAAAAACAGGTGTTTGATTTAATTTGGCTAAGAGAGTCAGGGCAGGATCCCTGTGACAGCCTTTATCCAGTCTCTTCACCACCTGCCCTTCACTTGGAGGATCATAATCCTAGAACAAAGAAACAACAAAAAAAAATCCATATAATGCATGATCCAAAACTGTTCTTTTGTAGGAGTTTCAATCATTCTTACTTTAGTTCACAACTAAGCTTTTTTTAACAGAAAGTTTCCACATTGAAAAATTATGTCATGAAAATTCAAGCATTTAAAAATAAGCAAACAGATGACACACTGTTTTCTCTTTTTACCCACAGACATGCACAGTCTTTATTTGATACAAAAGACTGCAGTACTTAAAGAGGAATGAGGTCCTTCAGGCCTCCAAAGATCAAGGAAACAGTTAAATCCTCACATATCTTGGTTGTTAGCAACAATCTGGCTGCAGAGCTGCTCTCATCAGCAAGGAATCTGCTCCCTCAACCAAACAGCCTGGTTTGAGGATGGAGAAATACTGGAAAGAGCTACAATCCAGCTGACAGAGAGAGGGGAAGAACATCTCAGCAGGCAAACGTTCTTCTGATGAAGAGAACTTTAATTTAGGTTCATCTGATATCAGAGTCTTAAGGACTGAGTTTAAGAAAGGAAGTGGAGCAGAGAGAAGAGGCACCTAAAGATCTGCCAGTCCAGGGCACAGTCTCACAGCTGTGGTTGTTGTTTTGGGTTGTCCTGTGCAGTGCCAGGAGCTGGACTTGATCATTTTTGTGGGTTCCTTCCAACTCAGGATGTTCTCTGATTCTATGACTTGAAGGAAATCATGGGCATTAGATGGGAAGCTACGTACAGCAAAGTGTGCCCACGAATGTGTAGAAATGTTTGGGAAGGATAGGCCAGGAGAAGAGGACTCCTGCTCTAGGACATTTAAACTTGCCTTGTGGAGCTTGGAAGAGGCCTCTGGAGGTTGTGTAGCCCAACCCAACTGCTCAAGGTAGCCCTCCTTCCAGTGCTTGGCCACCCCACAGTAGAAACATCTTTTATGTTTACAACAAATTTCCTGAATTTCAGCCTGTGTCCACTGCCTCTTGTCTTTCACTGGCTCTGTCTTCCTTACTTTCCACCACATATTTATAAATTGGTAAGATCCACCCAGAATTTTCTCTTCTCCATGGTCTTTCCTATAAATTATGTCACAGCTGCATCTTACCAAGAGGCACAGAAGGGCAGAAAAGGAAACTCCAGGCATTTGAGGAATACCAAAGAGAAAGGGAATGGGGAATACCTTGACTTGGGAGGCTTCCAGAACAATGGACTACAGCAGACACTGGATAAGAAGCTATACTGATGTTTTAAGCAGCTTTAACTAACTCCAGCCTCAGCTAACCCACTTTAATAATTTAATCACACAAGCAATTAAAAGATGGCTCAAAGCTGCAACAGCTCAGATCATAGCAATATTCTATTCTGTTTAAGATGCCTTAAAACAAAAAACAATAAAGAAATGAAAGTGCAGAATAGCTATCTCTCACCTACAGAAGTACATATATCATCCAACTTCTAAATAAATATAAATTAGTTTGTATAATGTGGTCTTTTTCCTTTGGTGTTCTGAAATTCTATCACTCTTTGTGAGTGTGCAGTTTATAAGTGAGGATTTTAAAAGTTGGTGAGTGAAAATGTTTAAGGCACATCCAATTCAGCAGGATGCCCAAGGTGGAACCCACATTTTCCCTGTTTCTTTATGGAACAGTTCCTTACCATTTCATTGGCATCTCGTAAAGTACTGGATAAGCTCTCAGTGAGGTTTGGAAGAGACAATCCTCCTTCTGCTGGGAGTGAAAAATATCTTGTTACAACTATTAAAAAGCATGCAAGTTCCATGACAGAAAACCAAAGCCACATTCTTTACTAAGTGCAACACTGTGCTTCAGTAAATTTGGAAATTCCCACTGCCGGATGTCTGTTATAAAGACATATTTTCGTATTTCTTTTCATATTTCTTACACTTTGCTTTCAATAACAACTTAGTACCACATGGTACTTAAGCAAGACAAGTCCCAATTATTTTCCAAGTTGATCTCATGACAAAAGAACAGATTGAATCTTTTTTCCTTAATAAACAGCAGCGTTTTGTTCAGCGACAGGAAAAAGAACAACGAGGTCTTGTCAATCTTCATGAAAAGTTAATGCTCGCAGTTTTATCAGAAAATGTATGAAATGTAATTTCAAGAGACTGGGAGAGTTTATAGGAATAAAAAATTAATCCAAATTCTAATTTCTACAGCTGTTACCTCCTGCAGGCAGTAACTGTCCATGGGTGAAGAGCACCTCCCCCTCTGAGATGGGTCTGTCTGTGGTCTCAGTCTCTGTGGGGGTGAAGCTGCTCTCCTGAGTGGACACCCCAGAGCTGACTGTGGGCACAGGTGAGGGGACTTGGGGACTGCAGGGAATTGGCTCCAAGGGCCTCCCTGGCTGCTGCTCAGATGGTAAAACCAAGGCCTCTGGTTCCTCATCATTGGCCACTGACAGCTCACTGCAAGGTCAGAACATGCACTGTGAGTACATCAAAACACTCTGAACAGGACAGACCAACAGCTTAATTCAATACTGAAAAGAAATTGATTTTGAAGTATTTTTTCCAATGCAAAAGCACAACATTTTACGGAATAGTTCAAGAGTTACCATGGTTAAATAGTGTTATTTGTGAATTTCTGGTTACAACTACAAATTACCATGTGTATTCCCAATGAAGTAATCAAAAAAATAAAATGCTAATAGCACAATATTTCATTGTCACTCTATGTATTACTGGCAGGTGTAGCAGCACAAGTTCATTAAGTACAGTGCTCAGCAGGGCAATGAATAAGGGCTGATAAATCCCGAGAAAGGTCCTGATTTCATATTTTTCTCTAAAATGCAATTCAAGCAATTAAAAAAAAAAATGGAAAAACCAATCTTGGAATATCTCGAGTGCCACCTTTTATAGACATTAGGCATTCCTTTCTATTGACTTTTTGAGTATATACGTAGAAAGCATGTACATATTTCAGTTTTTAAGAAATGACAAAACTGTGCAGCCTATTAAACTCACACAGCCCTGGGATGGAATGGTTCTTCAGAGACAGGACTGAGTTTCTCTTCTTCCAGAGGGAGTTCTGCACCATCCCATGGGTTTGGAGGCTTTGGACTTTCCATCTGTGCAGCTTGGGAACCCAAATCTGAGGCAGGAGGGCTCGGTGTGGCTGTTGAGGGAGGTGTGTTGACAGGGGTGACCACAGGGGTGCCAACACGGCCTGGGGCAGCTGCAGTCTCAACTCCTGCACATGGGAAGCCAAATTTCAGATCAGAAAAGAAAGCAGGAAGTAAATCTCAGTCAGAGCAAGTCAGTTTTACCAAGAACTTGCAGTTTTTGTGGTATCGTTTGATAGTTATGGAGAAAAGACTAGATTAAGAACAGATTCTTTTAAGTACAGTGTTGGCACCTGAAGAAGTTAGAATAAAACCTCAATTTCTTCCTCAAGGGAGAGTGCTCTGCATTTTAAAAAACCAAGCTGCTTTACTTGAAGAGTGTACATTTGATTTAATTAACATTAGAAACACAGGAAGGAGCAAAAGACAGCTATTTTTCTGATGTGAGAAATTGTGGAGGGGTTGGGAGGGGTGGAAATCACACAGACCATAGAAATGTGCATTAATTTTGAAAATAGAACTGTTACCAAATAGAAGATGTTTGCTTTCTATATAAATTAGCCCATAAATTTTTGTAGAACATGAGTTTCCACTTGAATTATAGCCTCAAGAATATTTATCCTGAGAGATAACATGTCTTTGAAGAAGAAAATTAAAGGCAGTAGATTAAAGCATATTTGCTACTTCTAAACTTCAATTATTATTTTCAATACCTGTTTCTTTAATTTTTTCATGTTCACGAACATCCCTACTCATTTCTGTAGGAGATGGAGATGAAGCTGGAGTTTTGACCTGAGGCAACTCTTTTTCTGAAGGTGGTGTTGGTGGTGGTGTGGCCTGGGGTGTTGGCAGGGGAGTAGGGACAGAAGCCTCCTGAGGGGAAGAAAAATCATTACCACAGTTACTATCTCAGTGCAAAATTCCTGCCTTCCCAGTATCCCCAGAGAGAGCAGAGGAAGAGAGGGAAAGGCAGCTTATCACAGAACAGGAGCATTGGTGTTTCTTGGATCTAACTCCTCTAGGAAGTTGCATCAGGCTAAATGGTCTGTCTGGAGAAAATAAATTAAAACCAGTGAATTATGCATTAAATTGGTTGAATTGGGAAATCATTATATATAGAATAGAACAGACTATTTCAGTTGGAAGGGATCTACAATCATCATCTAACTGCCTGACCAATTCAGGGCTGACCAAAAGCTGAAATTTGTTGTTAAAGGCATTCTCCAAATGCCTCTGAAATATTGACAGGTTTGGGATACCAACCACCTCTCCAGGAAGCCTAATTTCATGTTTAACCACCCTCTTGGTAAAGAAATGCTTCCTAATGTCCTGTCTAAATACAAATTCTATTACTATATAAATTTTAATAAAGCATTTGATAAAATGTTAAGCAGGAAAACATTTCATTCCATGGATAAAATTAAATCAATACAGTGATTTTATGGTACGAAAAATCAGCTTAAGAGAAGATTACAAACAAAGCAATAACCAAGAAAGTAAAGCACTAAAATAAGCACAAACAGAATGATGATGTTCCTTAAAAAGATGACAGCAACGAACATAAATCTGACAAGCAAATCTCATGGCTGTTGTTTGGCCTGCTGTGCAGGAATATGATGGACCATTCCAGGTCTTTTCCAGCCTTGTTCTCTGACATTTCATAAAGAAAACAAGGCAGTGAGGCTATAGGAAGACTTCAAGGCTAGCTTCTGAAGAGTATCTCCTCAGACTGATGATTTTTATTAAAATCTCTCTTGGGAAGTGGAAGATGCCAAGACATTTGGCAGCTCACACCCAAGTGTGTGACATCGTGAACACCAAAGAGCTCAGTAACAGCTGAAGTTCAGTTCTAGACAGGAAACTTCTCAATGAGAAGGGAGAAATCAAGAATGCATTAACTACATATTCAAGAACTTCTGCTATAAGCTGAGCACAAATGGAAAAAGAAGAATTAAAAAAAACCTATCCTTTAACTTGTGCTATCATGCTACAAAATGTGAAAAGACTTTAAAAAACCATAATTAGCTACCTGTGATTCCAATAAAGGCAGGAGATAATCACTACTACAGCACAAGGCACTGAGGAAACTCCATCTTGCAGACCACATTATTATTATTAAAAATGTCTGTTATCACATTAGTGTTACCTGGGCTTGAAACCAATCTAAATTGGAAAACATCAAAGTGCTGCCCAACAGCAAGAGTTAAAAAAATGGTCCACAAATGGATGATTGCTTTATTTAGGCTAATCAAACAGAAGCCAAAAAGGACAAAACTGATCTCTTGAAGAGCACAAATATATATAGCAAGGAAAAACCCAAGCATTTCAGCCAAAGGATATTTCAGTTTGAGCTGGTACAGAAACAAAAGGCCATCAGTAAATGCAGAATGAACAACAGAAGAGGTTTCTGAGTATCAGAAGAGCAAGCTGAGAGGAACATCACGCCCTGCTCAATCTGTAATAAAGTGGAAGAGATGCAGCATGGCTGAGGTTAAGCCCACAGCAGTGAAACCTTTACTTTTGCCTGTAGAATCACCTATTTGTCCCTTGCAGCAGGCAGGAGGAGGTGTTTCAGTCTAGCTGCACTGCAGCAGAACAGAATAACTGATCCCACTTTTAACAAAGCCTTCCATAGTTGGCTTTCTAAGCACAGCAATTTCCACAGTCATCCCAAAGACATTACACAACACCAGATTGCAGCACAGTCATGTTGTTATCAAAATAAGAGCCAGCTGTCATTTGATTATCAAAGGGAACACAGGAAATTATCCTGTATTACAGGAAGCTCTACTAATCAATTAAGCATTTATTCAAAACTACTGAACTCAAAACTCAGAAAGAATTAACAGTCATTGTAACAGATATTAAAGAATGGCTGCAAGCCCGTAAGACCAAAAATAGTATTGCTCTCAGCTTCCATTTCTTCTTAGAGGAGGAAATTAATTTCTTCTTATCTCATTTGTTTGCAAGAAAGCAGAATAACTATTTTTGGTTGAAAATTACACAAGCTATCTTTCAACAACATGAAATTAAGCACCACATAGAACCTCAGTAGGAAAGCTTAAATAAAACAGACTCTTACCATCATAGTGGTTGTCCTGGGAATAACACTGGGATCAGGAGCTGTTCTCTGAGCCTGACTGTCACCCAGCATGGTTGCAATGGTTTCACTGAGAGCTTCATTTACAAAATGATTTATCATTTCTGAGTCCACAGGGACACCAGCATTGACAAAGAGCTGAAATCCTCCACCACCAGCAGCTTCGACTGAAAATGAAGGAATATGCAGGTACTGTACTGCAGCCCCTCATTCTCTATGAATTTTTAAACATTCCTTTGCAAAAAGTGATTTTTTTTTTTAACTTTCCAGATAAACAACAGTAGAGAAACAAGTCAGGATCATGAAAGAAGGGAACAGCAAAGGGCAGTGACATCACAGGAGAAATGCTTTTCTCTCCATTCTCATTCATTCATAAGGGAAGTAATTTTTGACATATCTATTAACAAAAGAAAGGCAAACAAACATTACAGGCTTAGCAAAATGCCAAATGTGATTTAGATGGCCAATAACAGAAGGTGATTTGTACAGGGCTGTTATTCTATGTCTTCTTTTTCTTTTTTTTTTTTTAAGAGAATTTATTTCAATGGCCTTGTAACACTTGTTCTGTCTCAACATAAATTCAGGTGTGCACTGCTGCTTTTTACAGTTTCACTGGTTCAGCATTATCCACCCTTAGGCTCAGGCAACAGCTTGTTAAAATTAGCCAAAAATTGAGATAATCCATCTGCTGAGAACAATAATTCCTTCTTACCAATGTCAGGGGTTACAACCTCATTGTCTTCACTCTCTGAGCTGCTAATGCTGGGAACTGTTTCTTTCTGAGCTGGGCACATCTCACTGATAATTTTTGCCATTATTTCTTGTTCCACCCTGGCAGAATAAAACCCATTTAAGTATCAGCAAACACCAAGACACCTAAAAGCACACAAAAGAGCATTCTTGACATAAAATGCAAGGCAGCTCAGAGGAAAATGGATCAGGGAATGGAGGTGAGAAGAAAGTGAAGGATCATTAGGGTATCATTCCTTCTTCCATATATATTCTTTGCCACTTTGTTAAATTGCAACTCACCAGTTTATCAACTTGTTTTCTATAGTTTCTCTCCTTTGGATCAGTTCATCCAAAATATCAGCAGATTGCTGAGGAGCAGAAGGCACTGGAGGAAACAAAGGACCATTGTATTGTGGCGAGGCAACTTTCAGCTGGCCATTAAGCTCCAGAAGAGGCTCAAGGAATTCTGGAATTTCATCCCTCTCCTCTTCCTGATCCTAATAAATAAGTAGTAAATTAAGTTATGGTACATTTCTGGAAGGCAATGTCATTGAGGTAGCTGTCAGGTTTTTCCTTCAAGAAACATTTGTAGATGTATCACAGCACACAAACCACATTCTCCCTCCTTAGTGTGTTGTAGTTAATTGATACAACTCTAAGCTTAGCAAATCATAAATCTGCAGAGGTATAAAGCCATAGGAACTGCTCAGTAAAACATGATTTGGCTCATATTTCCTGCTTGTGCTGCACAGGGCAGGAAGCCAGTGGCAATGCTAATACTCAAAAAATTTACTTGTGACCGACGTCAGGTTTCTTTAATGTCACACCAGAAATGTTCCTCTTAAAAAAAAAAAAAACTTTAGGAAATGTTCTACAGTTCTGCAGTTACTTGCTGGGTTAGGGGTTTTTTTGTTTGTTTGGGTTGGGTTTTGGTGTTTTGGTTGGTTTTCTTAAAATAAACCAAACTTGCTCTTTAAAGACTCCCATCTGAAAAGCCAAATTCACAAAAATTAATGAGCATGTAGTCAATCAAAACTAACAAACTTGCCAGCACTGAAAACTAGACATTAATGGTTTACACATATGTCACATGTGTGTTTACACTTCCATTAACTTCAGCTGCTGAAAGTTAGAAGGTATTTCTGGGCAATAATTCACACAACCCTCACAGACATCTTGATTTTAATGCTAGAGTGCTATTTCTAAAAAAGTTAGAGAAGTGACTTGGTGTGTTAAAATGTTTGGTTTTTCCCAAAGACAACTCCCTCCTTTTCCCCTGGAGCACAAAAACAGCAGCAAGTCCCAAAAAGCAGCCACTAACCCATCATATTGTAATGTCTCCTGATGAATGAGAACCTGCAACCTCCACTTCTAATATTAAAAACAAATGTCTCTAATGGTAATATGAATTCTCTAAAAAGAAAATTTGGCATGCCAGAAAGAGATGAAGAGCTGAGCCCTGAATTGCCAGTGAGAAATATGTGATGGTGCAAAAAATCTTACTGTAAATTTATATTTACTAAGATTAATCTCCAACACATTGAAAGGAGAAAAAAAAAGTCTTCCCATATATAAATTAAAGACCTCATGCTACAAATTATCTTGGAAAAAAAAAAAGAAATTACTGAAAACAGAAAGAACAGAGAAGGGGAAAAAACAAAAGGTAGTAACATTTTCCTGTCTCTCCCCACCCCAGCATTAACACTTCTCCTACCTTAATACATTTTAAAACTGCAAAGTCAGAGAGGTCCCTTCTGGATTTTACAACAAAGAACTATTGCATCTTTCTGAATCTTTAAACAGTGATAACTCTTCAAAGAAGAAAGAAAACCAGAATGTGTATATTTGGGTGACAAACAAAGATCTTTAAACCATTCTAGGCATAGAAATAAAGAATGAAGCTAAACTCAGAAGGCCCTGGGTGCCTTGCAAGCTGATAAGCAGTTCATGCTGTTAGGATATGTGTATTCAGAACAATAATTCATTCTGACAGCAAATGTAAAGATGTCTTTGTCCAGCATTTCATTATGCATTTTCTTCTGCTTGCATTACTCCATAAATTTGCTTTGATGTTGCCTATTTAATACCTCTGAAAGTATGCAAAATACAAACATCTGGATTAAATAAAGCAAGTACATACAATACATCTTACATATATTTACTAACTCTGACAAACTTTTGCAGTTCTACTGCATTTCTAAAATATTTTATACTTAATAGCACACAAATCCATAATAATGCACAAAATTATATTCATTTGGGGGTGATATATTAACTCTGCTGAAATAAAAAAAGTAATGTAATAGCCAGTATTTAATTATACAGATTGAACTTGAACATATTTCAACTTGTAGCCCAATCTTGAATAATCTGCACTCAATTCTGCATTTTGCCTCCCTGGAGACTGTTGAAAATATCTATCACAACCCCCAATCAAAATATGGCATAAATTATAAAGTCTTTCAGATATGATTGGAATATTAATCACTGTGCTTTATTATAAAGTATCAAGCCAAAATTCTATTTCCCAAATTACATTCAGATAATTTAAAGGAAAAAAAAATGTTTGAAATGATTAGATGGTATAGATTAGTTTTGTTCCATTACCAAACACGTACATGCAGAGTCTTTTATTAAAGACTCCTGAAACTTAAGCCATGGATTTGTTCTTGATGGATTTCTAAAGCAATTCTCAGGAGCAAAGTCAGGCTGCATTGCAGGTGTCACCTGTGAGCTTTTGTCTGAAGTGTAAAAATACCAATGTCCTGACCAAGAGCATCTATGGGAAACGAGGGTTGAGGAAAATACATTTACTCTGAGCTCTGCAAATTCCATATTTTGTTGTGGCATTCAAATTGGAAGCAAAAATTCTGAGAAGAAAGCCTCCACCTTGCAATCAGGGCATGTTCAGAGAGAGCAAAAAGCGCATTTAATCTGAAATCCCAGGAAGTTTGCTAAGGAACTGCAGGATGTGGCTGCTCATAAGAATTTGAGTGCAGACTCAATAAATCTGAGAGTTAATTCTGGGCTCATGTGAGCTGAGCAAGTTTCTCACTCTGAAATAATCACGAATCACAGACTGGTTTGGGTTGGAAAGGATCTCAAAGAGAATTTTGTTCAACCCCCTGCCATGGGCAGGGACACTTCCACCAGACCAGGCTGATCCAAGCCCCATCCAACCTGGCCTGGAACATTTCCAGGGGAAAAAATAAACCAGAAAAAGATAACAGAAACGAACAAACAAACAAAAAAGGAAGATATTTCACTCAAATACTTATCCTATTCAGTTCTAACAGAATTAAGCTTTCATAATAAAAGGGGAGTGGGGGGAAGACAACAAAAGCTATTTTTTATACAGCATTTTATGCACATACTTTCATGAATCTGAAGACTTTTTTATAACAATAACTTTGGTTTCTTTTGATGTCTTAAATACCCCTGCCACTCCAGAGACTGATTTTATGCTTCCCCATTGTGTTTGCCTTGCACATTTTTAAGAACATTGTCTGTGTGGTCACAGGCCAAACATATGTTTCACTTGGAACATTTTTGGTATTGTGGTTAAAATACATCCCATTGCCAAAACTAAAAAGATAAAAGCAATCCAGGAAAAAAATGAAAAAAGCAAAGATGAATAGCTATTATTCACATAATAAAAATTTAACATTACAGCATTTTTTCATAGTTCCTAAAATGATTTCTTTAAAAAGTTTTTTTTTGTGCTAACAGGAGAACCATGTCCACAGAGATTTAACTCCTCCCCTCCAGTAACATAAGGTAATTTTGAAACTATAAATGAATAAAGCATTTGCACACTTTTGATAGACAAACCACCAAATTAGGGCTGTTGTAACCAACTGATAATGTTAAAATATTAGCTTATTTTAGAAATAAATCTACCTGTAAGCTCTAGGGTTAATACTTGATGTACACTCTAATCCTGGGATCAGGAACACATAGAATAGCTAAAAAGAATAAATTTTTTGGGTACATTTTGATGACACACAGTAAGTTTTGTTCAGTGAAGTGAAATACAGGCTGGTTCACCAACCCTGAGTATTCCTCAGGACCCCACTGACAAGGGCTCAGCTAACCAAAGAAAGGATCAGCTACCTAAGAAAAAGTAAACTCTGAAATCAGAGTATCTCAAATAAATCTGTGTTAGCATAAACCAGAAACAACAATATTGTCAAGAATTTCTTTTCAAGATCGAATCTAACTCTGCCCTCTGTCAGTTTGAAGCCATTTCCCCTTGTCCTGTCACCCCAACCCTTGTCCCAAGTCCCTCTCCAGCTCTCTTGGAGTCCCTTTAGGCACTGGAAGGAGCTCCAAGGTCTCCCCAGAACCTTCTCTTCTGCAGGATGAACAACCCCAGCTCTTCCAGCCCGTCACTATATTCATTACAAGCAGAGTTCTAAATTGTAAAATCTAAGTGCTATAATCACTGCTGATTTTAGAGAACTACTTGTGTTTCTAGTGGATTCTAACATATCCAAATAAAAGCTAATTTTAGCTTTTTACTCTAATTTTTCAAAAGCTCCTCTACTCACCAACATACAGTAATTTCTAATATTCTTTATAGCACTGTAAACAGTTCAGTATTGCTCACAAAGTGTACTTTTAAAGCTGCCAGGAAAGCAAACCAGTTTCTTTACACTGCACTCCCAGCTTTGAGAAAATAATATAAAACAATTATAAAAATGATTAAAATGAAAAGACACCTTTGCAGTATCATTACCTGCATGACATCAGTAACATCAATGAAATTAGTTCCTGGAAGGTTTGTGTCTTCCTCTTCACTGTGTATTTCCTCTGGAGTCTTACAAAGACAGATTGCAATTGTTAGGTATTTCATCTTGGGGAGTTGGAAATGCATTAGCAGAAAACCTTAATGACAAGAATGCAATTAAATCACACCTTCCACCATCCCAGGTTGCTCCAAGCCCTGTCCAACCTGGCCTGGAACACTCCCAGGGATGGGGCAGCCACAGCTTCTGTGGGCAATGTGGGTCAGGAACTTACCACCTCCACAGTGAATAATTTCTTCCTAATATCCAATCTAAACCCATTCAGTCAGTTTGAAGCCATTCCCCCTTGTCCTGTCATTACACATTCTTGTAAAAAAGTCTCTCTCCATCTTTCTTGTAGGCTCCCTTTGGGTACTAGAAGGCTGCAATGAGGTCACCCCAAAGCCTTCACTTCTCCAGGCTGAACAATCCCAATGCTCTCAGCCTTTCCTCATAGGAGAGGTGTTCCATCCCTCTAATCAACTTGCTGGGATGGAGTAATGCAATTTAAATACAAATCACTGTTTTAGTCCACAACATCTATCTTACTCAGTGAATAACTTGATCAAAGGTCCCTGGAGGACCTAACTCCTGAAGTCAGGAAAACAGAATATACAACAACTACACAAAATAATCAGTGTGTAATAATCACCAAGCCTTCACACTGTCCACTCTGTCCTTATCATTCAGCACACAGAAGTTCCCCTTAGAGCTGCACAAAACCCTTCCTTACTGCTCAGATGAAGAGTAAAAACACTTCTGAAAAGTTGTATAGAAAGAGAACAAGTGGTCACTCCAACACCACAGGCTCCTGGGGCCCAGGCTGTGCCCACACACCACTGAGCACTCCAGAACAGCCAAGCAGCAGAGGGAGGGATGAGGAACATCCTCAGAACACTGAAGCCAGTGAAAACAAGACAGACATGGGCCAACAGGGATTATAATTCTTTACAGGACACAAGAACACTGATTTTCTCAGAGTTTTACTATGGTGATAATTTCATCTTGGCAGAACAGCATCTTTCTACAATTTTTCATTTTCTTAAACAAATACTTTGTACTATAAATTCTTTAGAATAATTACTCCATTTTTCCTAGAACAGTTTCATTTCTCTAACTAAAAAAACACAATGAGATAACTTTGCAGCAATTTAACGTATTTTCTTTTGTACAACTCGAATTCCCAGACAATCAGTACCTGTATTACAGCATCAACAGGAGGGAGCAGAGGCTCAGAGCCTGGAGGAACATCCTTTACACTCACATTGGCACTTGAAACACTGTCAATATCAACATTTGGTAACACCTAGGACAGAATAGAAAAAAGCATCCATATAAAAATCTGTGTATTAGCTTGGCTGTTGTCATTGAACTTCTTAGATTTTTTTCTTCCACTTGCTTCTGAGGCACTAAAATTGAGTGACCTCCTTTCCTCATGCCTGCATCTGATATCAACTTGGTTCTGAAAAACAAAATACTGTAATGTCAAAAAGTAACACCAGAAACATTCACCTCTTCTCTAGCTGTACCTGATTTCACCTGTTCTCTAATTCCATGGCACTTTGTCTCACATGGAACAGAAGGTGAATGTACCAATAATAATTACCTATAATGTAATTAGAGCAGAGGTGTGTTTGACTTGCAATTAGTTTAGAAGATGTTGGACCTCAACTGTATTGGCTTCATGTTGTCACACATCTGGTACAGCAAAATCAAGGGAAAATTGTATTGTAATATAATTTGTAATAAAGGCATGTCCATTACAGCATCAAAATGTGTTGTATTTCTGTTAAGAACAAAAATTTCAATGCTTGCTTCATTCCTCAGGGATAAGAAAAATCACCTTAAATATTTAAGAACTGGGTGAAGTAACAGCCAAATGCAGGTGGGTGGAATAAAGTGCCACAGCAAGGGAACAAAGCACAGAACACTCTACCTGTGTTTAACTCAGAGTTCCATGAATCATTTGTGTCTGAAAGGTGTGTGGGGGAGTGTGTGCAGTCTCAACAATTTGAATCCAGAATAATGAACACATAAGAAACATTCACTTCCTTGACAACAGACTCATGTAAAAAATTAAAACAACAAAGCCCAACCCACGAGGTGAGGACTGCAAGGGTTGATTAATCAGGAGTGAAACCCTTGGGTTGACAATCATGCTTGAAACAGAAATCTTAAAGGCCAAAGCAATCATCCAAGAAAACTGACATTTATATTTATACTTCTTTTAATCCAAGTTTGTTCTGGCTCAAAAATCTCATTAAAAAGAAGAAAATGTGACACAGATCTATTTTACCACACTGCATAGGTGACTTAGGGAAGAAATAGCTTTCTATTTTGGTCAAATAATAAAGATAATTGTTAAAATATGAATAAACATATTATTATAACAGGAGAAGTGCTTAGTCCCTCCATTCTATATTTTTCTAATTCTCACTGATTAACATCTTCTGATGTCAAAGTGTGATACTGATGGTTCAGAGTGCCTTTCGTTGGCACTCACTAAAATAAACAAACAAATAATCATCACTTTTGCCATGTACCTGCACAGAGAGCTGAGGTGGATCCTTTTTCTCTGATCTCATCTCTATTACAGCTATGTTTGGCTTTTTTACCTCGACTGGAGGCTTTGGAGGCAGTTGAGGAAGGGAGGTTGTAACTGTGATGGGGTGTGGTTTATCTACGATTACTCCAGCAGGCTGCAGTAATGTGCTGCTACTTTGGGTTTGACCTAAAGACAGTTGAAAAACAGAAATTGATATACAAATCTCCAAAACCAGTAAATTAATTAATTAGAATTAAATTCTGTGCATTTTATGTGAGACTGAGATTCTGTGTGCAATTACAGACTTATTTAAAAGCCCCCTATTAACATTAGCTAAACTATGGTAATTCAATAGCTAATTTTAAGGCTTTCCCAGCAGAAATTGACAACTCAAGACTACCTTTTTTTTACAAATGATTCACTTTTCTTGACTGTGGTGACACCTACTGCTGAAAACAAGAATTGTGACTGCCATTCAAAAACTACAGACCATGCTTTCCCCACCTCACATTCTCTTAGTCACACCCAAAGTACTATTACACTTAGTCTAACAACCCACAAATTTTTGTCTGAGGCAGCCTTTTAAAAAAATAATTACCTTATTTCAATGCCTGTATAATACTAACCCTTCTCAAAACAAGCCCTATATAAAGGTTCTATTGAAGGTCCAAAAATACAAAAGTCATGACAAGGAATTTGGAGTGTTTGGCACAGTCTTACTGAAATTGCTGGGCTGAAGTCATTGCAAATGTTGAATCCAAGGGTGAGTGACTCAGTTCCTGCTTACATGGATACCAAATTGAAAGCAAGAACATGAACCCTAAAAACAAAGTGTACCAAAAAAGGGACAGCAAATAATTTCTCTGTCAGGGTGTCACCAGACATTCTGCATGAAGGATGAGGAAAACAGGAATATTTTCAACTGATCCCTCAGATTTCCAATGAGAAGGGCAAGTGCAAATCTCATGGAATGGTTTGTGCTGGAAGGGAGCTTGTAGATCATCTAATTCCAACCCCCAAATCACTGATGTATGGAGGTACAAACTGTATTTCCATGCAGTAGCACTAATTAACCTGTACACACCCTTCTCCATGTTATTTGCTCCCACCTAGTGGAATAGCCATGGGAATGAGGTGTCCTTCCAGGGGACCAGAGGTAGCAGGAACATCTCGACTGGGACTGAAGAGGAACCGATTCTCCTGGGCAAGGGCTTGCACAGGAGGCTTTCTCCTGGGGCTGCTGATGACCTTCTTTGTGTGAGAGCAGGTCTGGGTCCTTGCTGACCTCACCTTTGTACCTGAAACAAGAGCAGATAAACTGCAGGACATAATGCATGTCTGAACCCAGTGACATCACTCTGCTCATCCAAGCCTTTCTACTCAATCAGGTGTAGATTTCTGCTGTGGGATGGAGGGAATGAGGGATGGAATTCCCAAAGGGCACAACCTGAAAGTGCTAAGGTAGATAGCTCAGTATTGGCAGCAATGAAGGAGTTAAAATTGTAATTATTAAGTTGAATCTAGCAGAGAAGGGCACAGAAACATGAAGAGGACCAGTAGGTTGGAATGAAATGTGTGATTTAGCAGCTAAGAAGAAACCATAATTTCAGTTTGAAACGCAGCCACAAAACTGACAGGTACTCAAAGGAACAGGTATAATCTGTAAATTCCTGCTTTAACAACTCACTGCTACTGGAAAATCAAGTAATAACTAATACCCAGAAGTCTTGACTTCCAGCATCAAGGAAGCACTGGGTTTTTGGTCCAATTTGTCAAGTGCTTTGTAAATAGCCAGCCAGAAGTAATTTATATGTAAAAATGTCTTAAGCATAGAGCAGAGGAGAGCATTTATTGCAATGTGCATGTCTCCCTATACAGTCATGCAAGGTCTTATTTAACTTACAGCAAACAATGGATATTATTAAAGAAATTATTAACTTTAATCTAAATGGATAAATACTGCTTGATAATTCCCCCCCCAAAAAAAAAAAGGTGTCAGCAATTGTCAATCAGGCAGAAGTGCTTCTACTGTTATTTTGTAGGTGTTAGGATAATGACTCTGGAAAGAACCACGCTGGTAACCAACTCCATACCTTTGTTACAGCCAAAAAAATGTCATCTTTCTCCTCTGTTATTTCTAATAATCACCGCCCTGTACTTGTAGTGAGTGAACACGTGGCAACAAGAACTTTTTAGCTCTGTTCACATGTAACAGCCTCCTAATTAATTGAGGAATGAAAGTCAAGGATTATAAAATATAGGGATAATAAAGATGGATAATGTGATTTTTGTTAGATGCAGACAAGCAAGTAAGGCAATTCATTTATAAAGTGATATTTTTGTACAGACAGATTATGGGTTGTAAGCCTGGAAACAAGAAAAGTCATGACTCCTCAGTAAGAAAATACAGGTCAGAGAGAAGCATCTCTACAAAAGGGTTTATGGTCAGGTTGGATAGGCAACAGAATGAGAAATCACAACACAATGCCCTGGTCAACAGGATAAATGTAACCCCCAGATGTCTCCACAGGATGTCAGAGATGGAGCAGGAGAAGACTTGCAGAGATGACAGCACTGCATTCAGCACTGAGACTTTATCTCTGTAAATATTAAAACAGATTGGGCATTAAAAGGCACTTCTCATTTTTTAAGAAAAAATCACCTGAAAACTGAAGTAGCTGTAAACTTCAGCCAAAACCTCACTACAAATCAGATAGGAAATCTGAAGTGTCCTATCTGCTTTTGAACCATAAGGTATTTTGCCATGGGAAGAAGCAGAATTTCTGCTGTCTTTAAATGATGAGCTTGTGCCTTTCTGCAAAGCACAGGTTAGCCAAAAAAACTGTTCTGTAGTCAGACAAATTACTGGACTCTCTAACATAAATAGATACAGTTCAGAGGCTTGTGATTTAGAAGAGGTCATACTACATGATCTAACAGTCCCCCTTGGCCTTGAACTTTTGAGTAAAAGCAGAAATTGGCAGCATATCTGTAATGCTGCCAACTTGTAAAAACAAGGTTCTCAGAGTGAGAATGATTAAGTACTGTATACACACAGCACCTCATTTTAATTGCTTTCAACTTTTCATTTTTCCCTGAAAAGTTTATTTGCACTGGGCAGAAACTAGACATTTAATTAAACTGAGCTTTAAAAAAGCAGTGTTTTACATGTATTTATCAGTTCACATTATGCAAGAAAACAACTCCAGCTTTTTTTTTTTAGAAATGATCTCTTACTCATAAAAGTGTTAGTTGAATTTTTTCCTAACTTCCCATAAGAAACCAAGCATTAGTCACCATAGTTTATTTGCAAAGAAAATGGTTGAGAGTTATAAAATGACTGAAAAGAGACTCTCCAGATGGCCATTTCAGTCTTAAATAAACATCCTTATTCTAACACTAATTTAAAACAAGCTCAGTGGACTGCTCTAACAAAATAGAGTCATTTAACAAGTCTGGATTTTTCAGCCAATCAAACCCAAGGCCAAAGAGTTCCAATAATTCTGAAGCCTTTATCACCTGGTACATCAAGGCCAGGAGGGGAATCTGTGGGTGCAGATCCATGAAGGGAAGAACTAACCAGGCCTAATGGGAAAGAAATTTGTTTATTTCTTTTATTTTTTTTTTTTAAGAACCTGGTGCTTTGAAGAGCTCATTTAACCTTGTTGCATTTTATTTACACTCCTGCTATAGAGGAGCACAGATCTGTTCCTAATTTTATTATTTATACTTTCCTTTGCTGTAACAGCACCTTCCACAACAGCAGCTCCCAAAATCATTGAATTGTTTTGTCTTCATGAGACCCACGTGAAACACCATGGATTATTTTTCCATTTTACTGGCAAGATGTAGGAAAGCACAAAAATGAAGCAGTTTGACCAACAGCCTTACCAAGAGTCAAAGAAAAATAATGCCAGTATCAAACAAAGGCTGAGGTCAGTCTCACTTAAAATCAGAAAGCTTGGGAATAAGACACACTCATTGGAGCGCTGTTCCTTTACACAACGTGCAAAAAATTACATTCTTCTCTTGATAAAAATACAAAGGGGTGTCCTATTTAATTGTCAGGATAGAGACAAAACCATAACTTTCCATAACTGCAGCCTGATGTTAAACAGAGAAACAAATTTGATGGTGGCTTTTCTCTTGCAAACACACGTTTTGCTGTGCTGCTGCAGCATGACTTAAGGGCTTGGAAGGGAATCACTCTGGGAAAAGGCTATCCAGAGGTCACTCTGTTTTCCAGCAAAGAGCTTTTAAACTGTTTGTCACACGCAGGAGTTCTGGAAGATTGAAAGCAGCATTGATCCAGTGCAGTTTTCCCTTTCATTTCTATTTGCCTCCAACAGAAAAAAGCTGAAGCAAAGGAGCAGCTTGTTACAACTGCAGAGAAGCTGCACCTTCCCATTTCACTGACACTCCTGAATTCAACTGGTAGTTTCAAATGATCAAATGACCTATTTGTTATAATTACATTGGGGAGGGGGGCACTCTTTCTGCCACTTTACAAGATATTGTTTCTGGAATGATGGAATTGGCCTCCCTGGAAAGGTTATGACCTTCTATAAAGGACAAGGGTCCAATAAATAGAGAAGAAAATTCATTTAGGACTCAGCAAAAAAGCAGAACTGCTGATTAAATATTTTTAAAGAAGTGGCTGTTCTCAATCCAAATCCTGGTGGTCACTGTATCACTGTTATTACTATCATAAGTGCTTACTAGCACACATTTCACTCAAACAAATCTGTACAGAATAAATTAAATTATAGGTGTGCAGCACAGCCAGTAGTCAAAAAGAGTGATGTATCATGCTTCAAGTGAGTGTACCAGAGGATACCAGCACACCATTTTTCACAAAAAAAAGACATTCAAGAGAGGGCAAATAAAATATCTAAGTCACAAGGCTGGCAGTTTTCACATAACAAGGTCTCACCTTTTAAAAAATGGTGAGTTTTGAAAAGTTTTCTGTTTTTGCCAGGACTATAACCAACATTTTCCAGGAGGGTTATAAGAATTGTGAATACTTTCTACCAATAACACTTTTCCTTCCTGGATCCCAACTGGACTCCAGAGCACAGGTAAGAAATGTGCCATATAGACCACTTTAGGCTAAACAAGAGATTTTTGTACTATTTTGAGGACTTGCCACTGTGGATGTACATCATAACCACAGAATCATAGAAGGGTTTGGATTGAAGGAACCTTCAGGATCAACCAGTTCCAAATCCGTGCCATGGGCAGAGACAACTTCCACTAGACCAGGTTACTCAACATAATATTAATAATAATAATAATGATGTTGTAAAAAAAGGCCCAACTTCAAAGACAGGTATTTTTTATACCACACATTGTAATGGCCTAAAAACATGATTTCATCAAGCAATTGGCTGCCTTCTGATGTTAATCTCCTCTATTTCACACAGAATATCACGTTTTGACAGCTGTAATGAAACCCCAGACAGCGTTTTTAAACATGACATTTAAGACTGCATCAAGTATATTTCCCCTGCATGGGTAACAACAGCCTGAGTGCAAGGAGTGTGGAGGGAATGAGTTAATATTTTTCCATGGATGCACATCCTGTTAGCTCCACTGTGCTCACCAGCACGTTAACTTCCCTTACACCTAAGCTTCTCTCCCAACTCCACACTTTCCCTTCATCATTATCTTTTCTCATGTCATTTGCTCACTCTCTCCCCCAGTAAAATGATCCACACTGGTTTTACTGACATACCAGTTAATCTTAGTTTCTGTATTAAGAATCAGGTAAGTTTTGAAAAGAAAGCAAGGAAATAAACCAGATCCAATTAAAACATTACTGTCTACTAACTGCTAGATGAAATTTATCTACACTGACCTATGTCAGATATCATATAGTGTCCCTTTTAAATTACTTTTATGCATTTTTTAATAGGTTAGAAAACTAGGAAACTCTTATCCTAACATTTTGCCTACAAAACTAACTAATAGAATTCATTATTAATCAACTAATAAGCTTTATCAATTAAATAACCTTAACAAGCTATCACAGAAAGGAATTATACTCTGCTTATAACTCTAACTGGACTAAGAAAAGGGAGTTACCTGCATTTAGTGAACTTAACCAATGATTCTGATTACATCTTTCAATGTTTTCAAGCTAACAGATATAATCTTCATGCCCATATATTGAATTTTTCACATTGCAATTAATGTATTAGAAGTGGGAAATTAAATATCAGACTTTCTTGATTTTTCAAATCTCAGGACATTTCTGAACTCTGAATGAATTAAATATTTAAAATAAATGACTGGATAAACCTGACAAAAAATACATCTCCCAGTGACTTTTATCAAAAATTGAGTTCATTTTTCAATATGTTCAGCTTTTAGATGTGATTACTTCTAGCAATTCAGCTCTTTCAGTCTTGGACAACAATAAATGCATACTAATATATTTATCATATTTAGAAATATTATTTATTTGACAATCTAAAATAAGTGAGAGACACACTAAGCAAAGTTGAAAAACTTTATTTTTTAAAAGAGGATCTTAAACAGAAATAAACTATTTCAAATGGACAGGACCTACAACAATCATCTAGTCCAACTGCCTGACCACTTCAGGGCTGACCAAAAGTTAAATTAAGGGCATTTTCCAAATGCCCCTTGAGCCCTGGCAAACCTGAGGCAGTGAACTTTCTCTCCAGAAAGCCACTGCGGTTACTTAAGCTTTATACTGAAGAGCAAGTGAACTACAATCGGCAGATTCATTTTCACAAGGAATTCCTAGTAGAAAAAGTGGGAAGGAACACCTTGTTCCCATCAAAGAATTACTTACCTCTAACAGTCTCTATCAGCTTGGGTCTTGGAAGTTTAGATTTGGGAGTGGGAGAGTTGAATCTCAGGTAAGGTCCTTTTTTAAGTGTGCTACGGTGACCCTGGTAAATGGGTTTCCCATAAATTTGAGACAGATGATCTTCATTTTGGACCAGTGCAGTTCCACCTACAGGTCCCTGATGGACACCAAAAGGGAAAAAAAAATAAGTAGTTTACAATTCTTCACTGGTGAAAATTGGAACAGGACAGAACTATCACTTTCATTTCAAATTACCACACTTGCACACACAATTTTTCAAGTCAATACTGTACAGCTTTTACCAGAAAATAAACCAACTGCTTGGGAACTCACATCTTCCCTTCTTTCTTTGCTCTGCAGATTTTCAGAAAAGTAAGTTCTAAACCTCTGTTTCCTTGTGTTATCTTCCACTTGCTTCTGCAATGGCTTAGGTGCAGATAAAGGCTTCTTTGTCAAGCATCCTGTGATGTTTTGAGTTCCCTCTTTAATTTCTTTCTTGGTCTTCATATTCTTGAGGTTTTGGGCTGTCTGGATCCCTGGGGCCTTTTGAACATATTTCTCTTGTTCTGAATCATTTTTAGCCATTTCAGCCTAAATAGAGAACATAAATGTAATAAATGGAGATTTTTATCTTCAAGGCTATCAGCAGAGTGAGTGGATAACTTTGAAGCTCTGAGAAATGGTCTGGTTTTCACATTAGCCAGCAACTGAGACCAGGGATTTTCATTAAGCAACTACAGTTTTAAAACAGAGGAAAATATTTTATTACAGCTTACTACATGCTAGTAATAATAGGCAGCTTTCTCATGTTTTCAAGGTGTGAGTAAATCACTTTACTGTGGACACGAAAGAACAAGGCAAGGTGGAAAAACATAACACAAAAATCTGAACTCATTTTTCCAGCCATACCTGGATTTCCTCATTGATTGCCTGGATCCACTCATCCACAGTCCTTCGGATACGAATCTCTTCCAAGACATCTCTGGAACAGAAGAAAGAACTATTTTAGGTCAGTGCTTCTCAGATTGCACAGATTTGTTCCTGGGAAAGTTGTGACCTATAAATGCTCTAAAAAGAGAAGCCCAGAACACACAGAGTGAGATTCTGCACCTCTACACTCCCCAAAAGGCACCAAGCAAAGCCCATGGAGCCTCCCAAATGCAAATCTGTTCTTACAGGATGCCACCTGCAAACCCCACTCCTTGCTGGTAAATACTGACATTATTATAAATATTCTAGGAATAAAAGGCAGCCATGTGTCACTTCCTACTTTGATCACAACTGAAAAAACAAGAAAACAAAAATATTCCAACTTAAACAAAAAAGCAGATGACAAATTACTACATTGTCTAAAAAATAATGAGGGCTGGTAACATGACAAAAAAAAAAACCCTTATATATACAGAATAGCTACTTTCCTCAGGAAAATGCAGAATCAGATTGCATTTTAATAGGAAACTTCCATTATGATTCAAGCATGAATATTGAACACAATTAACAAAGCAAAAGTTCAAAAGCCAAAGATCTGTTGTGAGGGGATTAATTCTGTAAATTTACAGGGTTATGAAGCCTCTTCGGCTCTGAATAATTAAGTTAGTCTTTAATTTTCTTATTAACGCCAGTTTGTATGAAAACAGCTAAATGACATGGCACCAGAGCAGTTTGTCCAGATGATAAAGTCTCAGAAATCAGATTTAGGTACCTGACAAAAACTCAATTCACACCACGAGGGTCAAAAAACATCTGACGTTCAAAAATCAGGCAGTGATTGCTAAGAGGAGTCAATAAATCCTTTTTGCAGGGAAGAGCACGAGTTTTTCAATGCACAGATTTGAAAACATCAATCTCCCAGAGCACTGAACTGTAGGGTCTAACCTGTTTGCAGTCAAGGAGCTAGTGAAAGAATACATGGCATCTCCATCTTTTGCTCGAGTAACAGCTTCCAGATTCTCCTCAAGGACTTTTTTATTGTTCTGAACTCCTCTCAAAATCCTTTCGGCATCCCTCAGTATAGACTTTGGCACTTGGACATTTTCAAGGATGGATGGTTTATTGAGCTGATGATGTTCAGGAGGATCAGGTGCAACAGGAGGATTTTTTGACTAAAATTGAAACAGAAGCTCTAGCTTTTAATCAGAGATTGTAATTCCCTAATTATCTGTTATCACATCAATGCCATCATATGAAATATCGTCCATGTGCACGATCAGCAACTTCAATTACTCAAGAAAGTTCATTATGTTGCAAATATATTTAGAGAAGTGAAAGACATCCAAAAGATCTCAAATGGAAAATGATGTGAAGTATGAGAGGCAATGCTAATGAGGCTAATAAGCATGTGAAAAGATGGCAATTAGATACATGAAGTATCACCAGCAAATCTCTCCATGTAACAGTAATTAAATATAATTAAAAGCCTAATAAAAAACCAAGTCCTCTAAATATATGCACTTGTTTGGCATCAATCTACCCCAAGAAAAACCGAGCAATACTTGTAAATTTTAACAAGATAAATCCCTCAGCAGCCCCTTGATCCTTTCCCACTTTTGCTCATTTTCACTTTTCAGAAGAAACAATGAAGCCTCTCACTTTGCAGAAGGCTTTCACAGAGATAAAAATCAAGCATAAATTAACTGCTAAGTACAAAAGAAAGGGACACAAACACAGGAAACAAGTTCTCACATTCGTTCTCACACTCCTGATGAAAAACCAAGAGGTCCATGAAAACTTCATTTAACAATAAAAAAATTTAAAAGTTATAAAACAGAAAAAAAAAAAAAAGACAAAACCCCAAAATCTCAAACCAAAATCAAAATACTCAAACTCGAGCAGACTCTGAAAGCATCAACAGAATGAAAAGAAAAAAAAACCCTCACAGATCACAACTCAGTTTTTGTTTATGGCCACTCTTTTATCAAACCAGAATTAAACAAAAGTTTATGTTCTGACAGATGTACTGCCACAATGGACATAACAAAACAGGAATCCACACACTGATCCCATGATCTCGGCCTGGTGAGAAAAGGGCAATATACCAAATTATTTATCCTATTTATATAGGCTTTCATTTTAAAATGAAACTTTTTGTCAAATACTAGCTCAATAAGACAGGTAAAATCTGAGAGAAAATGTAAGAAATACAGACTTGCTAGTTAGACCCAGATCAAGAAATGTAACTCTAGCAGCAGCCCACATGATGCCAAATTGAGACAGCAGCTTCCTGCCTGACATTTCTATTATCCCCTCAAGGGATTTACAAGGACTGAACAAGACAAGAGTAATGTAATCTGTACAGGAGTAACTCTTTAACAAACACACAGTGTGCAACAGCTATTCATTTGAGATTTCATTGCAAACACATTCAGAACTAATTCAGCATCAAAGGATTTTTAAAAAAGCCCAAAAACCCACAAGAGAAACACAGATAAGAATTTCAGGATATACCTTAATAATGTCAGTGATGTCAGATTTCCACGAACTTGCCTCCTAAAAAGACAGAAGAAGAGCTGTTGAAACTTTAAGGTAAAATGCATAGGAGATATTGGATCAGTTTCACTAGGCACAATGAATTCCTTGGGATCTCCAACATCTCTCTGCTGTCTTCTGCTGGGTTAGAGCACCACCTTCTGTCCTCAGCTAATTTAGACCTTTGCTTTATGACAGAGCTGGTTTATCATTTATCCAAAAAATTATTATCTCACTCTACAAATCTCTCAGTGATGAGGAGTCAATAGCTGAGTATCTAATTGATCTAACTCTCCATTTGCTAAGTCATCCCATCTCTGTCTTCCTATTGACCTTTTTCAGAAGAGAGATTTCAAACCATTTCTGTAACTGTGTCTTTCTCCCCTGTCATTCCTTCTCCCACCTTAGCTTGTTCTGTTGCCTATACTAAGGCATGTTAATTAAGTTTGTAGCAATACTGGTAAGAAAAGATTTGCAGCCTCAATGGGGCACATGGCACCTGTTCCATTCCTAGTAAGAACAGTTAAATACACAATCCACAAAGTGTTACAAAATCTATTTAAAAAGCATCAGCTATGCTATAAGATATGACAGATGAAGCTGCATTTTCTAAAGATACAGCAACAAATAGCTCTCAGGTAATACAAATATTTTTAGGGAAATATGCAAGCTGAAACCTTCAACCACAGAAATGAACCAGCAGAATCAAAGCTGTTACATTTCAAGCCAAAGCACAGAGGTGAATTTTCAAGATTTTTTTCTTTCTCACTGTGTATATTCACAAAAACAGAGAGGACCACAGAAGACTGCTGGAACCAGGAATGGAACCAGATTAAGAGATAAAAGCCTCAATTGTCAAAAACTCGATGTTTTGACATCTTCAAAACTGAAGAAGCACAGAACCAGATCTTGTACCTCCAAAGGTACAAAATCATTAGCACAAGAAACAGCACAAGGATTCTAGGCCAGGCAATTCCTTGGAAACAGCACTCTATACAAAAAGAAGTGGCAAAATGAGAAAGGAAGTATTTAAGTCATCCCTAAAGCTGACTGGAGATAATTGGAATGTTGTTCTTTCCCAAATGGGAAAGTTACATCAGCTCTGTGGAGAACAGGTACTGAAAATATCCAAAACCTTGAAACAAACAAATAAACAAACTTCTTTCTTTCTCTTTCTCTCATCTGTTTGTTGTCTGGGACAATGGCAGAGTCCATTGCACACTCACAGCATTACTCAGGCTCAAAGCACTTCCACACACACACACACAGACTCCAATATTTCAATTAATTGTAAACAAATGTGGTCTTTTTACCAGTTTAGAAAAGAGCAACACTTTTACTGATCCCAGACCTCTAAGTTTTTCTCCACAATTTTTATTCCCCTTATTCAAACCCCTGGTCATTTTGATTACATTGACTTTACCTGCAGAATGTTGTGCATTTCTCTTCTCAACTTGCCAAGACCTTGAAGTAAAGCATCTGCTTTTTGCACTGTTTTCTCAATTGAACTGTAGGTTTCAAAAGCAGGGAAAGCATTGTGCCTGAGGGGAGAAACACTCCTGGTTACACCACTCATGGCTCCTCAGGTGGCCCAAGAAAATATTCAAGTGTGAAACCAAGCATGAATATTCAGTGCCAGTACCAAACCTTTAGATAAAGTGGGACTTGCTTTGCCATCTGAAGTTACAGAGAGGTTATTGAGTTTTCTCTATTTACCACTTGACACCCTGAGCTGTATCCTTGTGTTTTCAACAGTGAAACTACATCTAATAAGCAAAATTTAAATTTTGGATACCATTCCATTTGAAGCAATTAACATTTGTGTGCACACTGTCATAAATTATACAGCATGTATGTAGCAGTTTCTCACTGTATTAATGAAATAATAACATTACATTATTGCCTGGGGAAAATATGCTTCAGACTGCATGGCTAAGAACATTTTTTCCCCCATTTTAAAGCTTAGGAATTGTCAGGTGGATGCTGCTCCTGAGAAACACTCTAAGTGCAACCCATTGACCTCTGAGAAAGGTGATACAAGCTACCCTTAGCAACAAGCCTTCATCTGCCTGCAGCTCAACAGAAACCACAGAATCATGGAATATCCTGGGCTGGAAGGACCCACAAGGATCAGCAAATCCAACTCCTGGCCCTGCACAGATACCCCAACAATCCCACCCTGTGCATGCCTGAGAGAATTGTCCAAAGCTCCTGGAGCTCTGGCAGCCTTGGGGGGAAGAAGAGTGCTGGTTCAGAGCCCCAGCACCCTCTGGGGGAAGAACCTTTCCCTGACATCCAACCTAAACCTCCCTGATGCAGCTCCAGCTGTTCCCTCAGGTCCTAACAACAGGAATGCAAAAGTAGCATAGAAATACCCCAGCAGAGCCTTGCCAGACTCAAGGACCACACCAGTGACTCTGTTACACCATCAGTGTCTAATGCACTTCAATTTCATTAAAACAAACAGAAACTCTTCCTCAGTTTTGGATTGCTGTGTTTATTCACCTGTTTCTCTCAGAAGGCCAGCTCATTTCATTGCTGCTTAATGCTGTCTTCTTGGAATATTCCATTTGCTTCGGCGGCATTTCTTGAGAGTTCAAAACATGTTCCAGACATTTCCCTTCACCTAAAATGTAGTTACATAAAGCAGAAAAAAAGAAAGTTGGATTAGTTCAATATATTTCCTCCTTCTTTCCAGATATTTCACCATTATATAATGCTCACCAAGGAGAGTAAAGTATTTTTTTTAAATTTAAAAATATAGTTCTATTTCAGATAAGGCAAGTCACTTAAAGCCACTCACACTAATCTGTCTTTCTCAGATTGCTTTAAATTAGCAAAGCTAGATGGAACTGGGATGGCAATGAACTGAGTCACTGAGAACAAATCTGTGACATTATAAACAGAACGTTTCTTTCTTTTGTCTTATTTCATTTATTTCTGGACCCACTGAACAATATGAATACCCGACAGCTTTGTAACAGAGACAGAATCTGATCAAAAGCATTAAAGAAAATTATTCTATATTTGCTTTACATCTGCTGTTTTCATTATAACCTATAAACCTTGTGAATCCATGAAAAAAAAATTCAATTCAACCAATCATAAGAACAAAATTATTGAGTAGCTCCCTAATTTTACATTATTCTATCTAATCTTCCTGAAATCTGACAGTGAATAGGCATTTGATTTTCCATCTGAAATAATATCTCAGTGAGTAATCATGCTGAAACTTTATAGATTAAATCAGCACTGCCTTCAAATCTATAGTTAGCTAAAAGTACCAGTTCTGAGTGATTTATACACAAAACTAGCCCTTCCCAAATATATATTCCTAATACCCTGAATATATATGTTGAAGTGCCAGCAACCTAACAAGTCAGAAAAGGTGAGGACTACACAAAGTAACCCCCAGGCCATACTGCTTAGGCCAGTGGAGGACAGAAGTGTCTTACAATACCTTCACTTGGAGGTTTGGGAATATTTTCCTTTTCCCTTACAGAGTTTTCTTTCTCTGAGATTTTCCAATTTTTGGGTACAGGTTCTGGAGCACACCTCCGAGGAACTGGTGTCTTTAGGGGAGATTTTTGTGTATGAACATCATGACTGGGAAAATGGCTTGAATGTGCTTCAGCAAACACTAAAAAAATAAAGTTATTTAAAGGTTAACAGTTTTCTTCACAGAAAATGATATCACAGAATCACAGAGTGGTTTGGTTTGGAAGGGACTTTAAAGATCATCCAGTTCCAACTTCCAGTTCCCATAGGCCAGGTTGCTCCAAACCCCATCCAGCCTGGCCTTGGACACTTCCAGGGATCCAGGGGCAGCCACAGCTTCTCTGGGCACCCTGTGCCAGGGCCTCAGCAGCCTCACAAGAATTTCTTCCTGGCATATGATCCAAACCTACATTCCTTCAGTTTCAAGCTATTCCCCCTTGTCCTATCACTACCTGCCCTTGTAGAGTCTAGGAAAATAAAAATCTAGAAAAAACCCCATGCCAGCTCTATAAATTCTTCACAAAAATGCAAAACATTACTGAGGTAGTTAAAAAAGTAAACAGGAAAAAAATGTCATACTTCTGACTGCCATCATAAAGGGATTAAAAAACCCCAAAAAACAAAACCCAACTGTAGTTCATTACAGGCATCCACACAGATTATGTCTCAGTAAAATTATTTTAAATTAAGACCAGGCCCCTCCTGGTGCACACTTAGTAATCAAAAATCTCACTTTAATTTAAACTGGAAGATACTGGAACATCTTCAGAATGTGGCATAAATTATACAGTATATTGGGCAATAAAACTAATTACACAGATGCAATGTTCACTACCCATTACTGATGTGATGCACAATCCAATATTAATGGACACAAAATTAATGCAAAACTATTAATGAAAATAAAACAGTAAGAATTTGTCTCCACCTTGGGCAGGTGCAGCACTGGTAGGGAATAAACCCCTGAGAGATGAAGGTGCTTCATTAGTGAGTGATCTCTGCTCTGGTTTCTCAGAGTGTCTTGTCAGGGCACCAGAGGAAGGCACAGGACTCTGCTGCAGGCCACGTGTGTTCACTGCAGAGCTGATGAGATGGGACTAGGAGATAAAATTAGAGTATTTCTGCTCATTGCATCACAGAATTGGCAAGGTTGGAAAAGATTTTTAAGATTACCAAGTCCAACTCTTCTCCCAGCATCACCACCACGTTTCCCCACCAAACCAAGTCCTCAAGTGCCACATCCATGTTTTCTAAAAATTTCCAGGGGTGGTGACTCCACCATTGCCCTGCACATGTTCCAATGTCTAACCACCCTTCTGTGAAGAAATTTTCCCTAATATCCAAGCAAATCCTACCCTGGTGCAACTTGAGGCCATTTCCCCTTGTCCTGTCCCTGTTCCCTGGGAGCAGAGCCTGACCTAATACCTGGCTGTCCTCTCCTGTCAAGAAGTTGTGCAGAGCCAGGAGGTCCCCCTGAGCCTCCTTTTCTTCAGGCTGAGCCCCTCCAGCTCCCTCAGCTGCTCCTGGTGCTCCAGGCCCTTCCCCAGCTCCCTTCCCTTCTCTGGACACTCTCCAGCCCCTCAATGTCTTTCTTGTTGTGACTGCTTTCACTTTCTTTGATCCACTTTCACTGGATCTTTCTTTCCACTACTAGGAAATTATTATAACACTAATACTGAGACACAGAAGAAATGATTAAGCTGAAGTTTCTGCCCCGTGATTTAGATACCTGAAAGTTCATTTGTTGCTCCTGTAACTTTTCCAAGTGCTGAATGCGTTGCACCATGAAAGCATTCATTTGTTTTTCAAGCTCATTGACTCTCTGGTGGCAGTGGGGCTCCTCACATTGAGCCTTCATATTTGTTTGCTGTTCAGACACTCGCTGCAGCTGCCTGTCTGTCTCCTGCAGTTTCTGAAGTAGTTCTGAAACTGAGTTCACTTTTGCTTCCAAATCATTTTGAACCTGCAAGAAAGGATAAAAGAAGGGAAGGGGAAAAAAACCATTATTGCAGAAGATGTGTGAGCATGAAAAGAACAAAACATCCTTCAGAGAATCCTGGATTTGCATCCCAAAAGAAACAAAATTCTATTTAGCCCAAATGTTTGGTGGTTTAGCAATATTATGAATTTCTAATAGATTTTTATGCCCATTTTGTTAAATCCAAATTAGTTCCCTCTGGTATACTGGTCAGTGAGTGTGAGATGACAAACACATAAAGCAGTGAGCAGACACATTCAGTCTCTCTGGAGCAACCACCATCCATTTCAGGCTTGTTTAGAACATTTACTATTTTAAGAGGACAAAGAACTGACAGCACCAGAAGCTGCTCACTCACCTTGAGGAGTGGAGCTGTTGTAGCAATGGCAGCAGCAGTGGCTGCAGCAATGCTTGTTGCAGAGTCAACTTCCCTGAGTGCTAACCTGGAGTCACAACCAGGACTTTCCCTTTTCCCTGTGGAGGCATTTCCCAAGAGCTGTACCTTCACCTCCTTATGAACAGGAGCATTCTGAGTTCTATAAAAATAGACAAATGCCTGTAAACATTTTCTCCATATCCCCACCAAGCAAAATGATTTCCCACATAAAGCATTGCTATCACTGGATAAGCTTTTTCCCTTGAAGTTTTGACATAAGACACTCTAGAGAATAAAATCAACTGAAAACACTTTCATACACAGAAAAAGAAAACTAACAGAGAACAGTAAAGAACCCACTTTTTCCATACCAGCTATGCGTTTTGGCAAAAACTGAAGTGGTGTAGCTGTGCAGAAACAGAACAGCTCAGACACTAACAGCAATTCACACTTACTTTTGCTTTAATACTGCTCTCAGAGCTTCTTTCTGGCCAGCAGCATATTGAGAAATAAAAACATCATCTGTGGGAAAGGACAAACATCCTTTGTTGAGATAATTTACACAAAATGTCTATTTCACAGGCAGAGACAAAGTGTTATTTCAATAAATTTAATTTTGCTGTGAAGAATTTGTTGCCTGCAGAAACCACATGATCTATTGCAATAACAAATTGTTTCCTTTCAGTAAGAAGAAAACTTAAGTAATGGTAAGAGTAAGAGCAGGCTTCATTGAACACAATTTTTCTAGCACTGAATGCTGGTATCAATAAAGTCCAATAAGAGTGAGTAAAGTCTCAATGGTAACTTGAGCTCAGACAACCCAGTCAATAAAATGCTGCAAATTCTAACTTGAAAAAAATTTAATTAATATAACCCTAGAAACTGATATTTCCCTACCATCATCATAAATTACAAAAAAAATTTCTTAATAGGTGCAAATCATGCTAAAAGGACTGCAGGCTCTCCCTCACCCACTGTTTGCTGGGTAGAGGAAACAAATGATGATAAGTCAGGTAGCTGCTGCCTGAGAGTGTAAAAGAGGAAACTAAAGCATTGATTTTTGGTCTTAAATAGGGTATTGATTTGTGTTTCTTCCCTCTATACAGCCCAAGATATCCAAGAAACCTGCAGAGGTGTATATTCCTTAAAAAGCCTTCACTTCCCTAAATCTGACTGAAATTCACAGACTCAGAAATTAATGAAAAAAACAATGACCTTGTGATTTCTTAGGATTCTTAAGAATTAAAAATACACTTTTTGGTATAGGCTTCTTGAATAAAAATATGCCTCTGTGGTACAATTATTCACAAGAGGCAAATGCATTGAAACAAGCTCCTTCCCTAAACTAAACTGTCTATTCAGAGACTTCAATTGTTTGGTTAACAAAAGGAATCTCAACATTCTGGTACGCTGGCAGAAGTCCCACTCAGTTAATCACAAAAGTGTAATGCCAGCAAGAATGAGGCAAAATTTGAAAAGCATCCTTTGAATATTTTCATGCAAAAGTTTCTATAATGAAGAGAAATATATAAAAGCTCCCTTTTTCTTTAATTAATCAGTCTTCTTTAAAAAAAGGGGCTGCAGCAGCAGATTGATGTGTCTTACCCTCAGGTTCTCTGCTATCTTCCAGCTGCAGTGAAGGATCATCTTGTGCTGCAGCTTCTCTAGGATAATCCTTCAGAACAAGAGCAGAAAAAGCAGAGATTAAAGTCTCTGCCATCAGTAGCCAAAATTTTAGAGGCAGATGGAATTGCTGGGCACACAAATGGTATCATTTGCACACAATAACACAAAGGTCTTGGCACAAAACATGTGACAACCTCTACCACAGAATCATCTTGACACTGCTGTCAAGAAGTCACATAGCATTTAAGGGACTAAAACTCTAGAAACCCAATTCAAATTAAAAGTATATATTCTAATTGCTCAGTCAGTTTATTCTCCCCATTTGTGGCCAAAGAAGTAGAAGTGAAACTACACCTGTTTAAGTCTAGCCAAGGTGCTAATCTCAAACAATTCAGGTTGCTCACACACAGAGAATTAAGCACTGCTAACACTCAGTGTTAAACAAAGCCTCTCCAAAAATATCTGCAATAACACGTTAGCAGCAGCTCAAAGAGGAAAAGCAGCTACACTGCTGTGGTGCAGAGGCTGAGCCAAAATCTTGTGCTGCTTTTAGAGGGGATAAAAGCTTTTTGAGGAAAACACTGTTCTCTTAGTTCAGCATTGCAGGAAACAACAGCAGCTTTTCTTACCGTTTGGGATACAAACACGGGCTCTGAATTTTCGACTGGAAGCAGGTGTTCTGAATATCCCTTTGTGCTTAGGACTCCTAAAATAAAAGCAGTTTTACTGTGGTCAGAATACTTTGTGATGCATTTTCTGTACAGCTCCTCATTTCCCTTATCTTTGAATGCCCAAACATCACGACCCTCGTAACACACATGACCACAGAGATTGAGCTGAAGCTTAAAAACATCAATGAATTCTGTGAGTCTGAATGAGACACTTGATTTACAGCATGGGGAAAACTCTGAAAAACAGAACACTATTAAAAATCCGTTAAACAGGGATGTTTAAGAGGGATTAAACATCCTTGCCCCTATGGAGAGGGACAACTTCCACTCTCCCAGGTTGCTCCAAGCCCCATCCAGCCTGGCCTGGAGCACTGCCAGGGATGCAGGGGCAGCCACAGCTTCCCTGGGCGACCTGTGCCAGGGCTTCACAGCCTGCACAACTCGCTATGTGCAAAACAGTTCGGGAAAACAATGAGTGCTGACAAACGTAGCACGAGAATACAAAGATTCCTTAATTGCAGAACTCCTCCGTGGCTGAAATCACCTCTCAGCGCTTTCAGTACAAGGCTGGGCTGAGCCCGACGGTCGCTGACGCACCTGGAGGGGCGCTGGGGGACACTCGGGGTGTCCCTGCCGCGCTCGGAGGCCTGGCTGCCCCGGGGGGAGCTCCGTCTGCAGCCCAGTCCCCCGGGCAGGCAGCGAGCCCGTCAGGGAGCTTCTGCACAGCGACCGTCGCCTTCCTGCCGCGGGGCTTCTCCCTGGGGACTGCTGTGGAGCGGATCAGCACATCGCCCGCCGTCAGGCTGCTCAGCGAGTCCTCCTCGCTGGGGCTGAAGCTGCTCTCCGCTTCCATGGGGCAAGGCTGAGGGGTTCGGCTAGCGGAGCCTTTACGAAGGTGCGGCAGTGCGGGCCGGGCGCTGCGGCGGCTCCGGGGAGCGGTTCCGTCCCACGCCGCGGGCACGGCTGCCGCCCGTGAGAGCGCCTCAGCGCAGCTGTCCAGCCCGGCCGCCTCAGCCGCTCCCGCCGCCGGCACCGGAAGCGCGCGGTGCTATGGCCACGGCGTCCCCTCAACGGCGTCCGGCGGGAAACGCGCGCCCCGAGGGGGTAAATCGGGCGGCGAGTCCGAGCGCGGCCGATTCGCCGGCCCGTGGCGAATCTGCGGAACCGACGAGGGGCGGGGCCCCCTCGCGCGCGCGCGCGCGTGGCGAATCTGCGGGGCCGGCGCGCGGGGCGGTGAGTGCGCGCGGGCCTCGAGCGCGTGGGGGGAAGGGCGCGTGCTCGTGAGGGACCGGGAGCGTTCCTGAGGGACCCTGAGGGACCGGGAGCGTTCCCGTGGCCCGAGAGAGCCCGGGAGGGACCGGGAGCGTTCCTGAGGGACCGGGAGCGTTCCCGTGGCCTGAGAGAGCCCATGAGGGACCGGGAGCGTTCCCGTGGCCTGAGAGAGGCCGTGAGGGAACGGGAGCGTTCCTGAGGGACCGGGAGGGAGCCTGAGGGACCGGGAGCGTTCCTGTGGCCCAAGAGCACGTAAGGAACCGGGAGCGTTCCTGAGGGACTGGGAGCGTTCCCGTGGCCCGAGAGAGCCCATGAGGGAACGGGAGCGTTCCTAAGGGACTGGGAGGGACCCTGAGGAACCGGGAGCGTTCTCTTGGTCCGAGAGAGCCCGTGAGGAAACGAGAGCGTTCTTGAGGGACCCTGAGGAACCGGGAGCGTTGCCGTGGCCCGAGAGAGCCCGTGAGGGACCTGGAGCGTTCCTGAGGGACCGGGAGGAAGCGGAAGCGTTCCCGTGGCCCGTGAGGAGCCGGGAGCGCTCCTGAGGTACAGGGAGCAGCCGGGAGCCGCTCCCGAGGGCCCTGGATGGGGAAGTGCTGTCCCTGCTCCTGAGTTTGCCCGGTGTCCGGCGGCTCGGTGGGTAAAAGGCCCTCTGTGCCCGGTGTTGGGCCGGGGCTTGGCTGAGCGAGTGACTCCGGAGGGAAAGGAACCCAAGGTGCCCTTGGAAGGGAGAACTGGAGGATGAAGTGAAGTGAAAAGACAAAAAAAAAAAATAAAGCTCCACGTGAAGTTGTTTTATCCTCGGGTTTTGATTTTATTGGGTCTGAAGCGTCAGCCAGGTGTGATCTCACTTAAATAGGAGAGTGGTGATGGGAAAATTTGTATTTTCTCTCAGGGCAGATGGTCATGCACGTGTTCAGTGTGCTCAGGGGAGCCTCCCTGGTGCCTGAGGTCAGGCTGACTCTGGGAACTCACCTTTGGTGTTCCATTTCTACCTCTGACTGCCTTCAGAGCAGGACCCAGGCCAAATCCAGGAGACAGGGAATGATAACAACCTGTGCACCAGCTACACCTGGTTATCCAACTGATCAACTCTTCTCTCATCCTCTCCTCACTTCATTAAATGCCTCTGCCCTCCTTAAATCAATTAGTTTCGGCTTCTTTTAAATCTGATGTCAATATGGTTGTAGCCTAGTAATCCCCCATGATAAAAGAACTTTCCCTGCAGGCTGTGGGGAGTTTACCTTGACACAATTATTTTGACTTTATATTTTCATTCTTTATCTTGCATACCCAGACCATGTGGCCCTTGCAGCAGAGGTTTATGCAGAGATCTCTGCTTCCTGCAGTGTGAATATGCTTGTTTAGAAGGGCAGTGCTGAATTTTTAAATCATGTTTAGCCTAGAGGAAAGTTCTCCAGGCTCAGTAGGATTAAACCTGAACGGTGCAGGAGTGGTGTGAATAGCTCTGTAGGAAGATCTGGGGTGGGTTGGTCAAGGTGTTGAGCTCTGGAATGGGCTCTTTCCTCACCTTTTTTAAAGCTTTTTTCAGAGCTGGATGGAAAGAGAGGAAGCAGCAGGAAATCTTGAAATAATACATTTACCAGACTTTAGAACGAACCAGATTTGCACATTCCTGGGAATGTTCAGTAGCTCATTTTTAGGTGTAAGGCTGTGATTTATAGCTAAAGGTGCAGCAGAGCTGTGTAATTGCACTGCCTGCTCTGTGGAATGTGTGAAATACCTGTACAGGAACAAGAGCTCCAGGCACTGCAGATCAGATGGTGCTGTAGTGCTGATGTAAGTCAGAGCCTTTCCCAGGTGTCAGAGCTTTGTGAAACTACAGCTTCAATCTGCCATTTCCAACCTTGCCAAATTAGTCACAGAAAGAGATCAGTTTTGCTATAAACACAAATCATGAAGCAACGCTGAGTGTGAGAAAATGGTACCAACAGTTGAAGCTTTGAACTTCCCGCCTTTGGCAGAGGACAAAAGTCATTCCTGCTCCCTGCAGTTTCTGTTTAATTATCCACATAATCTGATCTGGGAGAATTGTCACTGGTCTTGTTTTCTCACAGGCTAAGAAATGAGAGAGTGGAGTTGCCATCACTTCTCACTGACTTATCCCAGGTGATGGGCATGTCCGTTCTCCTAAAACAAGTGAGGGGTTTAGGATAGAGGAGACAGGCTGGACAGGGACTTTGGACAAGGGCATGGGGTGACAGGACAAGGGGTACTGGCTTTGCACTGCCAGAGGGCAGGGTTGGGTGGGATATTGGGAAGGAATTCTTGCCTGTGAGGGTGGTGAGGCCTCATCCCTGGCAGTGTTCCAGGCTGGACAGGGCTTGGAGCAATCTGGGATAGTGGAAGGTGTCCCTGCCTATGGCAGAGGGTGGAATGAGATGGGCTTGAAGGTCTCTTCCAACCCAAACCAGTTTGTGATTCAGTGACAACCTGAATGAAACCTTGTTTCTTCTTAACCACTATATCCTGTAGGTTCTCCTTCAGAATAACCTGTGTGACCTGTCTGTCCATGAGGAATTCTTGCATTTTACATCCCAGAATCATCTGTGCCCTTGGCCTCCAATCCCTGAATTGGCTCCCTGTGTGGGGATAAGATGTGTGATGTTAAGAGGCAGATGTCACAATCCCTGTGCTGCTGGGAGGGGGTGTAGGGAGAGTTCACGCTGGTGAGAGCTTCCTGGTGCTATTTTTAGTTGCTTCATTTTCTTTCTGTTGTAGAAATAATTGTTACCGTCTCTTTGTTCATGTTCAGGGAGCTTGTGTACCCCTTCCTTTCCCCCTGCTGAGAGACTGCAACAGCCAAAGCTCTCTAAAACACGAATGTCTTGCCCAAAAATTGGCAAAGCATAATAGAAGATTAATTGTAAGTAGCCCTTGCTAAAGGGCTAAATTATTTTTTCCCCCAAGTGACCACACTTCAGTGTTCATTTTTCTTCCACAAGTTGAATTAAACTGAAGGAGCTTGTTCTTGCCAACACGTGATACTGGTTTGCATTATCATCTGTGATAATAGGTCTTAGATAACATGGAAATTAAGGTAAAAGGAAGACAAGGTTTCAGTATTCTAGGAAACCTGCAGGGATGCTTTCAAGCCTTAACTTGTTCAGTATGTTGGATTAGGAATGTCAGTCTTCCTTGAGGATGCTTGTTTAAATTCTTGGATCCGTGGCTGTTTACTTCTTCCCTTTCTCTTTGTCTGTTTCATTCCTTTAAGGCCATTCTCATTTTCCAGTGTTTTTCTTCTATTTAACTCACTACAGTCAATGACCACAACATTTGCTGTAGTTCAGGTGTTTGGTGCAGCTGCACAGAAACCACCCCTGTACCTTGTGCTGCATTTATTCAGTGACTGACGTCTATATTTACCTTTTCTCCTCAATTTTTACAGATCACATCTTGGATTATCTTTTAATGAATACATTCCCAACAGATAAATTCCATTTGAGTGAAATGCTAGCAAAGTTGCCTTTAAACACCCTTCAAGGATGCATAAAATTCCATTCTGATGTAAAATGTTGCGGTTTGTGTTTTTTATTTAAAACTTTGACTTTTATCCTCACCTTTAGGTGACTAAATCGGAGGTGGTGGAACATGGCTGGACAAATATCGGAGTCTGATCAGATCAAGCAGGTGAGATGCTGCATTTGTGAGGGGTGGCTTTCAAAGTCTTGTGCTGCTCTGTCACATAGAGTGAAAGGTGTAGGGCATAGGGAAGGACAAAACCTCTGAGTCAACCTCTGTGAGTTAACACAACCAAAATTTAAACAGGTGACCATTGCCAAACAGCATGTTTTGAGTATGAGCAGCTTTGGTGCTGAAATTTCTGAGAGAGTAAATTTTTCTAGTGACTAGTCCTTCAGGTTTAGTGTCACCAGCTGGCCCATGCAGCTGTGTGTAAGAAAAATTAACACAGATTATTTTTTAATATTCATTGTCCAATTTTTATTTACAGTTCAAGGAGTTTCTTGGCACATACAATAAACTTACAGAAAATTGCTTCTTGGATTGCATAAAGGATTTCACTAGCAGAAATGTGAAACCAGAAGAGGTAGGTAATGGCTTCTCGTGACCCTTTGGTAAAATTGCTGTGCAGCATTCCAGTTTTGGAAGCAACTTAGTTTTGATCTTTCAACTGGCTACAAAGCAAGGCAGCAGCCTTCAGTGGAGTGTGGGTGTCTGGCATGTTGCTCCCAAGTGAGTGCCTCATCCCCAGCAGTGCTCCAGGCCAGCTTGGACAGGGCTTGGAACAGCCTGGTCTAGTGGAAGTTGTCCCTGCCCATAGCAGGGGCATAGAACTGGATGCTCTTTGGGGTCCCTTCCCAGCAAAACCATTCTAGAAATGGTTGGCAGTGCTACACACACAGAATCTGCCCAGTCTCCATTGAGTATTGGCTGCTCATTGCAATTCCCTGTGTTTCATTCCCTGAGCTCTCAATGGAGATCCTTGTGCCTTAGCTTCTTGTAGATAGTAACTCCACGGGCATGGAAGTTGCCCACCTATAGCCTGCATCTCATTCTTTGAAGAATCCTGCTGAAATATTTGCTTACCTGCCCACGTTCCTGCTTTGTAGTGAGTCATGGGAACACAGCTCTGGCTGTTAAATCCACTTCCCTGCACTGCAGGGAGCTCCCTCATGTCGTCATCTGCAAAAAAGATTATGCTCTCCATAAGATTAGTTGCATGTTTTTGCTTCTCCTCGCCTGTTGAGAGGCTGTTTCAGAGCCTAATCATATTGTTGGTTAAAAATCCAATAACCTTTACTTGACACTGCTGGGAGGGAAAAAAAAACCCTACAATTTTAAACTAACCATTGCTTTTGAGCACTTTCTGCCTCCTTGGAGTTCCACTCCTCACTGCAGGCAAAACTCATGTCTCTGTTCAGCTTTGGTTCTGCTGCCCTGAACAAAGCTCTCTTAGCTTCCCAAGGCAGATTTCCCTAATCATCTCTTCATCTGCTTTAGAGGAATTCTATTACAGATCATAATTGTTCTGGATTAAAGATTATTTGGTTCAAAAAATATTCTTACATTCTTGGAGCATCCTGGTCTAGTTGAAGGTGTTCCTGCCCATGGCAGGGGCTTGGAATGGGATGATATTTAAGGTCTCTCCCAACTCAAACCATTTTTTGATCATGATCTGCCTTTCTTTGCTTCTGTGGATTGCAGAGGGTCTGTGTCTGGTAGCACAGGAGACATCTGGTAACAGTGGAACTAGGAAGAAACTTTCTTATGGGAAGTTCTGCCTGTATTATCCATTATGGGATTTTTTGCAGAGACCCTATGTCTGGAAACAGGACAATAGTCTAAATGGACACTGGTCTGTCTGGTGTGGAAATTCCCATGTTCCTCTTTAAAGTTGTAGTTTCTTATTAAATAGTTGAGGTTAATACCTCCATGCATCTCCTCTGGGATTCTACACTTGAAAAAACCCAGCTTCTGAGCTCTGTCCTTACACAAGTCCCCCTGCGAGTCTGGATTTCCTGGGCACCATGTCAGGAACACCACTCCCTCTGGCGGCAGAGGCTTGGGGCAGTTCCAGAAGTTGTTTCCTAGGGAGACTTCACTCCTGCTCAGCAGGTTTGGCTGTAGCTGGTGCCAGGCTGAGGACAGAAGGGCAGGTGTTGAGTGGTGTGTGGAACTGCTAGAGTTTTGTCATTTCCATCCCTTCTGCTTTTCACATCCCTCTGTATTGAGCAGCACCAAAGCAAGTTTTGGTGTCCCAGGCAAAGGGATCAGCTTGCCTTTCTATCTGAATTTTTACCTTTTGCAGTGATAGCAAGGTTTTGAGCCATGGCAGAGAATATCCAATTGGTAGGATTGTAGCTTAGAAATAATCTCACAACTCTTTCTCTACTCTTAAAGAAAGAAAATACCACTTTAAATTTAAAAAATACTGTGGATGGAATAGGTCTTGGTATTTATTTCCTGTCCAGCTAACTGATGTACCCTTGTGGCTCTGCTGAAGGGTAACCAAGCAGGTACCAGCAGACTGATAGAGCTAATGGGAACAAGGGCAAAGAAGGGTTAAACTGAGCTAGCAGAGAGTAGATCATATTTGGCTCTCAAAACCAGTATATGTTTGTAAACAGAATTAAAATAAAACATACTAATTCAATAGATTATTTATTTCAAAATATACAGTTCAGTTCCACAAGAGGAGCCCAAGGACAAAATTATGATATCTCCTAGGTCCAAGGTGTTTTCCATGGAGACTAATATGAGAATGCATATCAGTAGATGTTTCAGGCATACCTCAAAAACTAAACTTCACATTTTCTACTGCCCTCATCTTGAGGCTTAACAATATGAGATGTACTCACCTAATTGTTTATGCCTCTATGGTATTATGTTTTGGGTCCTGGTTGAGGAAGTGGTTTAATTACTGTCTGAAGCCTTCTGTTTCTGTCTTGTTGTAGATAACTTGCTCAGATAACTGCCTGCAGAAGTACCTAAAGATGACACAGAGGATCTCCATGAGATTCCAGGAGTACCACATCCAGCAGAACGAGGCTCTGGCAGCCAAGGCAGGACTGCTCAGCCAACCTCGTTAGACCAGAGCACTGTGCTCAGACCTCAGCTGTGCCAGTGTTCCCTGGGCAAGAACACATTTGGGGATTCCTACTGTCAGGATGTGTGTCCAGCAGCTCAGAGCAGAGCTGTGGGTGCTGCTCAGGCAGTGGGAGCCATGAAGGGTTAAACAGGAGCTAAGTCGTGGTGGCCTGGCAGTGGAGTTTGTTTCCACAAGGGAATGATGAGGATACAGCTTTTCCCAGGGCCCAGACTGGTGTCTGAATTTCAGGGGTGGTGGGAGGGCTCAACTGCCTTTTGCTGAGACTGGTTGAGATGAATCAATGTACTATGGGGAATACACTTTTTTATTTAATTCAAATAAAATCAACGGGAGCCATACACGTGTGTTCTTTCCAAAGAGCCGTTTTTGGGACTCTGCTTGAAAGCAGTGTTTGTTTGTTGGGGGCTCTTTGCTCAGCTGCTCCAGAGTTCTGGTCATTGCTCACAGGAGCTGACAGATGCCAGAGGGAGCTCAGGCAGGGGTGCCCTGCCAGCCTTGCCCCAGGTTATCTTTGCCTCGTGCCTCACCCTGTCATTTACAGGGCACAGTGTCAGTAGCAGCACTTTGCCTGAGGCAGCTCCTGTGCACTCCTTGTTTCCCTCAGGGAACCCCACGGGGTCCTCCAAATCCAACTTCCTGGCCTGATGCACTCCAAACAGTGAGTTTTCTCCTCTGTCTGTGTGAATGCCAACAGGAAATACAGGGTCTGCACAGCACAGTGTCTGTTCTGCTGCTGTAGAGCCCAGAGAGAAGGCTGGAAGGCAGCTGGATTGGGTTAAGAAGCACAGCAGTGGTTTGGAAGGATCCTGACAGCTGAAATCCTGTACTCAGAGCATTAGTGCAGGGGAACGACAGTGAGCAGGACCTGTGCTTCAGTTCGCACAAAATACAGCAATCAATGGGAACTGAACATCACAATCACCAATTTTGAGATTTCAGGTGATAAGGAGTGAAGCAAAGCTATTTCATGTCAGCTGCCAGGTTCTGTTATTTATAGAGAGGCAACAGCAAAGAACAGAAAGGGGCAGGAAGACTTCTGGTGTTGCCTTCTCAGGTTTTTTTATTTCAAGCAGTAGGTTGAAGGAGTAATTCCCTCCCTTTTTTTTTAATTACTACTCAGACTCTTAGCTGTGCAGGCTGTGGATTCCTGGCCCCTGAGGGCAGCACAATGCCCCTGCCCCTTGCCCTGGACACTGCTCTGGGTGCTCCAGCTTTCCCTGGAATCCTTGCTCCTGTGCTTGCAAAGGTGGAAGGAAGCAGTGGGATCCTCCAGTCTCACATCCCTGTATTTTGTACTTGCTGTATCACAGCTCTTTCTTACTTTGCCTGTGCCTTGTTACCTTGGAGATGGTTAAGAGCTCACTCTGAAATAGGCAAAGCTAAAAACCAGCCCAAATAAGGCAGCAAGTCTCCAATGCCCTGTTTTTTTCAAAGGAATATCAGGCTAAAACTGTACAGACTGTTTGCTACAATCAGGCCACAAACGTAGCAGCAGATTAGAATCAACATATCCATAGTAAAGATTGAAGGCTTTCCTTAAAGAAGCTCTCTTTTTGTTAAACGTTTGAAAGTAATCCATGATTGAGATTTTCCACCAGATCTTGATGTGCAGAGTTGCTCAGAAAAGTGCCTGAAGAGTTTAACTGATGGAAGATTTTCATGTCTTCTGAACAAAGCACCTTGAGGCTGAAGTGAGGGGGGTTAAAAAAAAAACCCAAACAAACTCAGTATTTGGGGGTAAGAATGTATTTAAATATTTATTAAGACAGATTTCCTGAACAAGAGGTCAAGCAAGTTTTAGAGGGACTTAGTTAATAAATTACCCACTTTCAGGTTTGGATAACCCATTGAAGTCCAAGCTCTATTTCACTCCAAAAAAATGTTGTGATCTTTCAAATCCAGGTGACAGGTTGCATACAGACGATACAAATATATTTTAGCTTGGAAATAAAGTGCATCCAGGTAACTAAAGCATCCAGGTGATAAAAATAAATAATAAAAATGGGATTAGGGTTTTACTCTGGACCCTAACAGAAAGACAACAGCATTTTTTTGAATGTTGTTAAGGGGTGTCAGGAGGAGGTGAATCACCTTGCTGAGGCACAATAGGTGCATGAATGTACCCAGCTCTGAGGGAAGAAGGAGCAAAGGGTGAAAAATGGAATGTTGCTGAGGAAGGAGTACTGAGAAAGCTGTGGAAAAAGTGAGTGGAGGTGGGAGGGGAGGGAGCAGGAGGGCAGCCTGCCAAAATCCAGCTCAATGAAAGCGAGCTGGTAAACAGACACTCATTTGGAGGAGATGCTCACTGCAGCAGTGACAGGAACACGGATCCTTCCTTCTGGAAACACACACAATTACTTGGCTGCCCACAGAAACCAGAAGGGTTTCAGCAGGAAGGGTCAAATGAGAGCCTTGTTCCAGAGTGCCCTGGACAGCAGCAGTGCTGGCAGAGCCATCAGATCAATCAGCTGGAAGATTATAATAGAGGCTCCTTGAATTCTCTCCAGGATAAAAGCAAAGCCCCAATTTATGTAATCCCCTGCTGAGAGCTTCAACTACTGAGCTCTGTTGGAAGGCAAGAAAAGGAGTGACTGCAGTGCTCTGTCAGGGAGTGTGGGTGAAACACTGAGTGTGGCTGTGGCTTCAGAGCAAGCAGGCAAATCCTGTGTGCTCTGACATACCCCACTCTGGGAACTGGAGCTTAGCAACAGCTCTTTTTTCAGCATTTTCTCTTAGCCAGGTTGGGAAGTCAGCACATAGCATTTGAGGAATTCAGTTCAAATCTTAGGAAGTCCATTAAGCTCAGCTCTGAAATTCCTTGAATGAGTCTGGCCCAAACTCTGAGAGTTGTAAAAGCAATTAGAGCTTGTGACACCTGAATGTGCATCATGCCTGCACCTTGAATTTCCAGAGGACAGCATTAAAATAATTCCAAAAGTTACAATTCTGCTTAATATTAGAGGGTTTTTTAAATTATGTTTTACCTGAGCTTTCTGCTTCTTTGTGTTTTGGTGTCAGGGAGCAGCAGGTTCACAGAGAGGTGTTAACCCTGCACAGGGGTGCTGCAAAGTGCCTCCAAGCCAGAGAGAAATCACATTCTCATCAATTGTTCAGGGTTCTCTGAAGGAAAAGCAGCAAACAAGGAAAACTGCAGCAGCAGCACCCAAACCGCAGTCACAAAAATCAGCTCCCTCCTGCACTGCCTGTGGATAACATTATTCCATAATTATTCCCACAGGATTAAGTGGGGCTGCTCTCACATAGTGAGTTAAACACATTCAAATACTTGCAAATACCAGCAAATTATCTTACTTCTTACTACTTCCACTGCCAAAACATTTCCTTCTCAGAAAAGGATTGTCCTGTCCACCTGAGGGCAGCCACTGCCCCCAAGCCCCTCCATGCCACTGGGATGCCATGCAGTGGTCACCGGCAGGGTAGGGAACAGAGCATGCACAGAAGGAATCAAAGGTGGGGGTTTTTCTTTCGGTTTTTTTTCTTTTAAAATAGCTTTATTCATTCATAAGGGAAATAAAGGAGCATCGAGAGAGATGGATTTAAGCTACCCATACACATAAACAAGTACCTTGTTAAAACAGAAAAACACACTCTTGTGCAATATAACAAAGTATTTCATACAAATTCCACATCTTACCCCCTCCTTAAGAAACCAGCATAGCTGGCAGGAGCATGGTAAATTAGGTCAAGCTGTACCCAGATGAGGGATTAGAGGAGGAGTTTGGGAATTGCTGAAGACACCGACAGCGCTGGAATGGAAACGTCGTTGGGTTCCTCTGAACAGCAGGAAAGGAGAGAGACATCACCAGAGCCACAGCAACCAACCCAGAGCAGAGTCCCCAACAGGCTCAGGGTGAGGGTTAAACACACAAGTGACAACCACCTGCAGGTTGTGGCAGCTGTAGCAGAGCTCCAGGGCAGGTTTTCTCTGCTGGCAAACACTGAAACAGGGAAAGTAAAGCAAAGCTTCCGTGGTTAGTGCATTGAGTGAGCTGTGCTGGTGCATTAAAGCCACGTGTCACCAAACAAAGACACTTTCTCGTGTTAGAAAACTCTCGGGATGGGATAAGCAACACCATAAGGTTGTTAACCAATGTAAACAGCTGCAGGGCTGAAGCAGAACCGACCTGCTCTGAGCTGGAATTTAGTTTCTCTGCAATGGGAGGGAGCAGGAATAGCAGCATAAATAGCAAAGATAATTCAAAACAAAGACAACGCCAGACAAGTCCTATTCTTAGAAAATCTGCTTTCACAATTAACACTGTTTTAGCCTTCCAGTTTTCTTTAAATGACAGCACAGTGAGTATTTGTCATTGGGCTGTGGCTAATCGCAAAACCCACCACTCAGTGGCATTAAAACAAGCACAAGTTCAGATCAAAAGCACTGGAACATAAAAACTTAATTTACATATTGCTCCAAAACAATGGATGGAACTAATAAATGGAATTTCGGGAACTCACAGATCTCCAAAGCAAACAAACGACCTCAAATAAATCCCAGCTACTCAGTGGTAACTGATGACAGTGAATAATTTTAAACTCTGAGACCTCTTAAAAATCCATCCTATTTGGTGTGAGGTAATATGGGAGAATGACAGATTTTCTCAAAATTTGAGTGCAATAGTTTAATAGTGTGAGCTAATTATAAAATGTAATTTTCCTAAGCCCTGGAATTACAGTGAGTCAGCCTCTGGCAACATCCCCTTTGGTTCCACCAGTTTATTATGTTTCCTACATCTCCAGAGCCTTTATCCTGCACACTGTAGCAAATAATAAAATCACAAGAACAGAAAAGGACAAATAACCAAGATTTCAGTGCATCATTTCTGCAAAGGCAGAGGCACAGTGAAGTAAACAGCTCAACATACTTTTGTGAACACATTAATCTCTTATTTCAGCTGGTAAATCTGACTCTTGGTTCATGTCAGATTTCTTTCAAGACATCAAACCAAACCTGCTCTTTTCTTAAAAAGAAGACAACAGTATTTCTTAGACTTACTGCTGTGAAAGAATTCCAATAAATGCTGCCCAAAAAATCCATTTGGCTGCCTCAGCTACCCAAGAATATTCTTAATGGGGAAAAGAAGAAAATGTTATGAAAGTATTAACTTTTTTAAGGTGACATTGCATCTGGTTGACAAACCTGTCTGGAGAGAGAAGGTTCTCTCAGCAGTGGATATTCTGACTGAGACCCAGGAGTTGCCAATCCTTAGATTCACATTCTCTCTCCAGCTCCACATCAAAGGCATCCTGAGTAATTTTGGTAGCCATTACTGCATGGCTCCCCCTACAAAAAAAAAAAAAAAAAAAAAAAAAAAAGAGCATATAAACCCATTTAAAAAATTTGTCTATTCTAATGGTGCACCTTTAAAAAAATTAGATTCAAGCATGCATAAAAGCACGAAGAGTGATTTAATCACCTTTTCTCTGCTGCCAGTGAAGGTCAGATACATCATCCTTCATGAAGACACATTTCTTTGTCCTTGTTATGCTTTTCTTTCACTGGTAATTACTACTGAAAATCTGTTTAACCTCTGTCAGAACAATGACTTGTTATTATTGTTCTGACAATTCTGCTTCTCCTGCCTGATCTGTTCAGGCTGATTAAGCAAGAGAAACTTTCTCAGGCACCAGCAACCCGATGGAACAGCCAAAAACAAGCAGGGATTTAACTGGGTGTTGCTAAACTTTCACATCAGAAAATAAAAACTCGTTAGTACAAATGTAGCTGATACCCTGGATGGAAACAAAGTGAAAACTGAAACAAGTAAAGAAATGAATCTTACCTTATGTCCTTGCATGGAAACATTCCAAACTTTCCAATCTTTCAGATTTATGCTAATAAAAAAAATAAGATATCTGCCAGAAATCTGCCAGTTCCTTGTATCAATTGCAGGAAATGAGGGAAGAGTCTGATTCTCTTACAACCCTGTTCTTTTAAACAGGGTAACAGGGTTGGATCCCACTTTTTTTTTTTCTCCCCCCTCCTAAGGAAGCTTGAAATAACAAGTATCATTTTGAGGAAAACCTGTAGGAGATCAGAAGGCAGGAGAACAGCACAAAGACTGCCATGAGGGTGTTTTATTTTCACTTGCTCTTTGGAACATGACACCTAATCTCTTATGTTAAAATAATCCCAATTCTGCATAATCACAATTATGGTGTCTTCAACAGCATAATCTTTCATTCAGTGCAAGACACTTTGGGGTTTTTCTTTATGACAACAAAGTATCAATTAGGGGATTATTGTAGAGTTAGAAATTTTAGATTTTATTAGGGTTTCTTTTTTATTTGACCTTTAACCCAGGACAGCCCAATGAAACCAGTTAAATCTTCTTTCCCCTGTGATACTTTTAAACATATAGGGAACTACTGCAAACATCTACTGAATAACCTGATATGCTCCTTCCCAGAAAGATAAAACCAGGAAATCAGTGACATGCTGGAGGCTTTGCCAGTGGCTTGGTACAAAGTCCACCTTTCCCTGCAGGTTTAATGCTGTGCCAGAATAAATTTTGTTTCTGGGGTGAGCAGTGCAAGGGGAAACAGGTGGAAGAGGAAGCAAGAGAGCAAGTTCTCTCTGTCACAGGGTTGGAATGGGTTTCCCTGTTCCCTGGGATCATACCTGGAGCCTTCCAAGCAGTGTTTTAAACACTCCTAAGAGACAGGGAGCAGCAGTCAGCTGAGAGCACACGTGGGGAACATCCAGACGGGCAGGAGCTCCTCCATCCTCCGTGCCTGTTCAAGATCTCACAGTGTGCACACAGGTTAGAGAGCAGAGATCTGCACAACAGGTAATCAATCCTGTTATTTCCCCAGATTTCAGATCTGCTTCTGCAAATATTAAACATGTGACCCATGTTACTTCCTTTGAAATGAGTATTGCTTTTTATTCGTAGCTATTATAAGATTAACAGTAGAAGTTAGCTCTGGAAAAAGTCTTTACAGTAATTTATGGAGATTAACTTTCCTATTTAGGTTAAAGTCCAGACATTTACAAGAACAATCACTTAAATAAAAATAGAATATAAAGCCTATGTTTAAAACATGGCCTTTATTAGCGCTGTCTAGTGAGCTCCATATTTATCTTACATTGAAATAGTTCTGCTTTGCTTAAGAAAAGACAGAAAAAGTGCATTTACAAGAGTACTTTTTCTTTAATTTCCTGCGAAAATGGAAGGAATTGGAATCACAAGTTGACAAATGTTGTAAAATGAAATTTCAAGAAACATCAATTTTAGTAATGCTACGCCATCACTAGTGTTTCCTCCTGACCTTCTGCCGTGTGGAACCAGAATATCCTGATATACAGTCTAGAGCATCTATGTTATTACTCTACAGCATATTAAACACAGAAAAAGGGGGTTCAGGCCCCCTTTCAATGTACAAACATGAATAAAAAAATTGATTAAAAAAATCACTTTTTATACATAATGTATATGCAAACTGCTTTAAATACATGGGTTTGGAAGAGTTATTTACAAACTGCATCTGCCCGTGGGACAATCCACAGGCAGAGCACACACAGTTGCTTTACTTTATTGGTGCATCTCAACTTTGGGAGATATAAATTTATTCGGCAGTACAGCAAACACAAGAACTTGTGACAAAGCATCTTTAAGGGCAACCCAAGAAATTTTGTTCCTCCAAACAAGGTTAAGTACTAGGACTGCCAAAGTTTCCAAATCAAGTTTTAGTTGAACCCAGATGCCTGCTGGCAGATCTGTGTGGTGGAGGATGTGTAGACAGACCCATTGGAAGTACAGGCTTGGCTACTGGATAACTCCTCCTGAAGAGCCAGAACTGAGAAGGATGTTTTGTCCAAAGAGTGAACTAACCTAGAATTTTTTTTTTCCAATTTTATTAATATTTTAAAAAATACATAAAAATACAACATCCAATGTCTGAATAAATATATTTAACAAGTTGCAAGATACCTTATTTTACACAAAAATTTCAGCTTTAGAAATCTTGTTAAATAACTTCATTGTTGTTATATATTCATTTTTCTTCTTTTTGTAACAAAATAAAAACTCTGAAATTACATAGAAAAAAGACAAAATATTTTTGTCAAGGGATAAGATAGTCCACTGAAAACCTATTCACAATTCCACTGTAAACATTAATAAACATTAAAACATTTGCATAATTGTGTGCTCAAAAATCCTATAAAAAGTGGAAGACTTATTACAACTGTAGTTTTCAGTCAACTACACTTCCTTTCACAATTTATTTTGTCCCATTTACAGCTTTAAAACTGGGCACATTGCTGAACACATACTTTGGCAGTTCTGTATAGCAAGTGCTTCCACAAAGAGGAACTACTCACCAAGAGTTACCCACAGCTCAGTGAAAGTGCAGCAGTTACTCAGTTCTTTTGGATAATACTCTGATGTCTGCTTGGTGCACTTGCTTTTTATTTTTTTTTGTTTTTTAAGATCACCCTAGAACACCTGAATGCTTCATTGGACATAACTTTTCAAATTTGATAAGTGCCCTTTCTCTGTGTTAAGAAAAAAAAAAAAAACAACAAAAAACAAACAAGAAACAAAAACAAACACAATGACAAGGATGTCACGTTGTGCCTACCAACCTTCAGTTACCAATGAGCTTAAGTTCTCTGAACAGTAAATTAAACAAAAGAAGAGGGTAGGAGGGGGGAACAGGTACAGTCCAGCAGTGGAAGTGTGTACAGGATATACTTGGCAATGTCAAACCAGTTGAGTGCTTTCTGTGGCTGAATTTCAGGGTTTATGTCCATGGCAGCAAGCTGCTGGCAAGGCAGAGAAATGTTTATCACCTGCATTCCACAGCCAGCACGTTCTGGGGAGGAGAGGAGGACGAGGGGCTCATTCCAGTGTCTGAGGAAGCAGATGACATGGATGCTCCTGTGTGTGACACTGAACACAACAACACATCAGCGTTAGGTTATCCAAGAACAGCTAACAAGGAAGGTTCTTGTGGTTATTAGGTTGTTTAAAAGACATCAGCAACAGCACAGGCACAAAAAACTGATACAGAGTTTTTGCCAATTGCTTTCACTGCTGTATTCACAGACAGAGGATTAGCTTCACCCAATTATTGAAAAGGTAACTCAGATGAGTTGTTGCACTAATTGAAAACATTGCACTAGGAAGTCCAAGTTTCTAATACACAGTTACAAAATAGACAGCAAACGTTTCTGTTAAGTTCAAGCTCTGAAAAGCCACAAATATTCTTTCTAAAAATGGATGCAAACAGATGGTAACACTTTTCTTTCTTCAAAAATATCAATTAAACTCCAGTTGCTTTGAGTTTTGCATTTTTAAACAAATTAACTCCTCATGGGAATCATAAAGCAAATCTCAACCTTACCTTCTCTGTCTTTCTTTTTTAATCGTTTCCTTCTCCTGTCTATGGTTGCTACTTCTGACTTCAAGGACATGTAGTATTTTCGTATCTCCTGTAGTTTTTCTTGTAAGAAGGAGATCCTTTCAGTGCTGCTCATATTGTCCAGTTCATCTGTAAGTGGAAAGAAAGGAAAAAATAGCTTAATCAAGGTGATTTTAAACTTCTCAAGAGGATATATAACATACAGCATGAAGAATAATGCATTTCTATAACTAAGCCAGAAAAGGCCCACACCTAATTTAGAATCCCAAAATTTGCATGTTTTTCTTTCAGAACAAATTTTCTCACAAATTCCCTGTAATCAAATAATTTCAAGAATCCTTACTGAGCTGGAAGCTCCATTTGTACACCCTGGGTGAAGCATTCTGGTGGTGGTGCTTCTCCCTGTGTTTATCCTTCTCTCCATCTTTGATGTGAGGGGAAATCACTCTGGCAGGGGAACGGGAAATCTTCTGTGGTTTGGATGCATTGATGTGTTTGACAGGAGTACATTTACTTGAACTGTCCTGGACAGGGAGGTCCTCACTGTCACTGCTTTGTCCTGCAGGCAGAAGAATTAAATTTGGACTTTAAACCCTCAGTGTGACATTTTAACAATTGTGGTTATAGTAAAAAACAATGATTAAGAAAAAACTGCTGCTTCTTGCTCAGAAGATCCCAGAATGTACCCGAGGAATAATGATCTCAATAATTAATAAACATATCAATATTAGAGCATTGATTAACTTAAATAACTTATTTTGGCTTTCTAATATAAAGCAGACACTAAAAGCCTTTTCTTAAAGATTATAAACCTGCATTACCATTGGTAGGTAGCACATTATTGTATATAGTTATCAAATTGCTTTACACATCTAAAGGAACAGTTCTGAAACATGACTAAAACAACAGAAGTTTAACATGCAACAGAAAATTTTTAGCTCACATATTCAAATATTATAAATTCCCACAATAACTGCCAAGTTTTCCACAGGCATGTTAAATATATCTCAATACTGTATGTCACAGAATTAGTATTATAGTTTGATATATAAAAATATAACAATGCTGCCACAAGGGCCAAAAACACTGACTCATTCATGCAATGATTCTCAAAAATTTTGTGACAGTACAAGAGGGAATGTCCTTAAGCTGAAGGAGAGCAGGGATAGATGGGCTATTAGGAAGAAATTCTTTACTATAAAGGTGGAGAGATCCTGGCACAGGTTGCCCAGAGAAGCTGTGGCTGCCTCAGCCCTAGCAGTGTTCCAGGTCAGGTTGGATGGGGCTTGGAGCAACCTGGGAGAGTAGGAGGTGTCCCTGCCTGTGGCAGGGGTTGGAAGAAGATGATTTTTAAGGTCCCTTCCAACCCAAACTGTTCTGTGATTCTCTGAAAAATGAGCTACAGAAACACAAAAATCCAGATTTCTATAGCAACTTATAAAGTAGTCAAATGCTTGAGAGAAAAACTAGACAAGATTCTGTTGGATAAAAAGCTGTTCTTTAGCAACAAACATTTTTCTGTACATAATGGCAATTTTTTTCCCAGGAGAAACACCTATTTTAAGACGTTAAATGTGCCCTCTCCCAAATCCATAATCAATCCAATTCATAAAAATCAGCACAATGGTAAATGTGTAGTAACTGCTAATATAAATAGTAATTTAAAAGTTTCTCCTAAGCAATATTAAATAGCCAAGAGATTTCCCAGTTACACTACTACTGCAGAGCTCAGAACTTCTCTCCAGTTTATCAGCAATAATCATAACTAATAAAAATGAAAAGTCTGGAGAAGGAAACCCCATCCACTGGAAATAGGGTGTAACAGTGAGAACAGTGGGTTCTTGCATATGTTTACAGGACAGGATAACCTTCCTCCTCCTTCCCCTCCAGGCATATACCTGCTCCATTCTTGTCATTTTTGGCTGCAGCACTGGTTCGCTTTGGAGTTCGCTTTTGCTTTTTTGCCAGTGTTCCACTATTGCTGTCACTGGGTCTCTTTTGACCTACAAGAGAAGAAAAAAAAATAAAAACAAAACATAAGACACCTCAAATACTTCTGCTACTAAAAATCTCTTTTTATAAGCAACAGAGAAATCTAAAACCAGACAAGCTGAGAGAGCTGGGGCTTTTCAGAGAAGAGAAGGCTCTGGAGAGACCTTAGAGCTCCTTCCAGGGGCTGGAGGGGCTCTGAGAGAGCTGGAAAGGGACTTCAGATGAAGGCCTGGAGGGACAGGACAAGGGACAATGGCTTCACACTGACAGAGGGCAGAGTTAGGTGGGATACTGGGAAGGAATTCTTTACTCTGAGGGTGGTGAGGCTCTGGCCCACCAGAGCTGTGGCCCACAGAAGCTGTGGCTGCCCCTGGATCCCTGGCAGTGCTCCAGGCCAGGCTGGAAGGGGCTTGGAGCAACCTGGGATAGTGGAAGGTTTCCCTGCCCATGGCAGCAGGCTTGGAATGAAGTGATCTTATAGGTCTCTTCCAACCCAAACCAGTCTGGGATTCTATAACCAGAAGATAAAACAAAGCAAAGCCATTTCTAGCAAAGTGACACCAGCCTCAAACACCTTCAGCAGTGATTACAGCAGGGAATGACTCCTCCAGGAAATGCTCACCTTTCTCTCCCACCTCCCTCTCCTGCCCAGCGATGCTGCAGTTGCTGGATGTGGTACTGGCTTCAAATCCATTGGCAGACTCGCTCTCACAGAGACCTTCTTGAGACTCTTCTGCCACACTGTCCACCTCAATGGTCATGTCACTCTCACTCTTGATGCTGCGTGACTCGTCCTGGCTCAGGGCCAGAGGAGAGGCCACCGGGAAGCTCGAGGGGACAGCAGGGGGTAAGGCAGAGGGGGTCGAGTTGGAAGCATTAGGGTCTGGCTTTTCTGCTATTGTATCTTCACTGCCACTCTTCTCTTTCTCATCCAAGTCATCCAGGTCCACTTCATGGCACAGCAAGGTTTCAGGACCAATCTGAGGCATGGTGTCATCCTCATCTTTCATGGGGACACTCTCGTTGGCTTCGGCGGGACGTTGGAAGCTGTCATTCCTCAGCTCTGGACCATGAGGCACTGATTCTGCCACCAGGGATGGCATCTCCTCGTTTTCAGTTCTGAGGGACTCCTCAGCATTCAGCCCTCTACATTCCTCTGCTCCACTACATTCATTGGTCCTCTCTTCAGATACAATATTTGGCACTTCCATCTCACTCTCGCGCCGGTTTCTCTTCTCAGGCGATGCCTGTTCCAAAGTTTTCCTTTTCAAAAGCTTCTTATCTTTTGTGGAAGGTTCTGTTTCACTTTCAGTAGTGCTGGAAATGTCTTTACAGTCCAAGGAAGACACATCTAACCTTTCAGGTTCTGTAAGAGATTCATTTGCCACCTCTTCCTGGCTTCCTGGTGCAACCTTTGCGTTCTCCAATGAGGAATCTTTTGTCTTGCTCCTTCTCCCTTTTCCCTTAGGTGATTTTTCAACCTCTCTTTTGATTTCTTCCATTTGATCTGTTTTATTTCCAAAAATGTGAACGATTTGTTCATTTTCCTCCACTTCCAGTTTCAGTGTTTCTAGTGGCTGCACTTGAGTCCTGTCATTTTCTTTCAGCGCGTGAGAAATCTTTGGGTTTTCCTCATCCAGCTTCTCATCACGGAGTTTGTCGCTTTTTTCCAGTTCTGAAGTTTCTGGAGAAAATTCTTCATTCAAATTCTTTTCCGATGACTCATCGGCTTCACTGTCAGATGTGCCAGAGTCTAAAAAAATTTTAAACAGAAGCAAACAGCACCCTAAATAATTAATCACAACACTACTTTTTATTTGAACCTCACAAAAAAACCTCTTTTCAGTAATCTATCAGTTTACAATAGTCATTTTTAACTTTAAAAATCCTGCATTATTCAACACACTTGCTACAGTTCTTATTTTTACCTAAAATGTCTATGAAACTGTGATGGTAGTGGTACTGTCAGAGTTGAGGGAGCATCTGGATGATGCCCTTACTCTAATGATTTAGTTGATGCCTATGATTCTCCTATTACTATTTCCCAAAAAAGCCAATATAAATAAATTACACTTTATAGCAGCAAAAATTTTACAGATTCCTCTGATCCCATGGATATTGCCTCTCCTCTGTGACAATACAAAACCAAAAAACAACACTCCTCCCTCCATGCAGAGGAAAAAACCCCAACCCAAACCCAGAAATAAAACCCCTCTACGCCCCAATATGGGCATTTAATTGCTAAACCATTGTACAAATGATGCATCACACAGAGAGCAAGCACTAGTACATCACCAGAAGATTATTCAGGGACCTGTGCTAAAATGAGACAGTGATTTCACTTCAGTCCTTGTTCAAAGAGGCTTAGAAATACCAAAGATGTTGCTGCCATTTGTGTATAATTAACAACTCTGCTGGATGATGTAGTATTGAGGTTGAGAACTTAATTAGCACAATAAAGACTATCATTATAGCACTGGATTTGGTCTGTTCAGGACTGAAAGGCTCTGGCTGAAGAACACAGAATGATTTGTACAGTCACTGCTCTTCTGTGAGCAAACAGTGCTCCTCAGCAGTGTCAGCTCAACTACTTCCTCAATAAAATTTACAAGGAGAAAGGAAAAAAACCAACAAAAAAAGAAGGTAAAAAAAAACCCAAAAAAACCAAACTTCTTTTCAAAAAAGGTACTGAAAAAACCTCCAAAGCATACACAGGACTGAGATCACTCACCGTTTGATCCTCTATCAGAATCAAACATTCCTGAGCTACGTCTCGTCTGCCTGCGAGGTGTTGCTAAAATTAAAATCGAAAGAATTAATTTTTATCGAGCGAAACGAGCGCCAAGTGTTTGTGCTGTGGCAGTGCCAGGCCCGAGGGGCAGGGCAGGGAGCTCAGAGCTCACATGCAGCTCCAGGCCACAACACAGGGACCTCGGGCTCCAGCTGGGAATGGTGAGGGAGCACAGCTGCTCCCTGCACCTCTGGAGCCTCATTTACCTTCACTGGTGGGTGTTTTGGGAAGGCTGCAGGACGTGTTGGATGGAAGAGTGGATTTCAGAGGGGGTCGCCCACGCTTGGACTTTTGTTTCTCCTCGTCCTTCTTCTCATCCTTTTCACCATCTTCTTTATTCTGCAGGGGAAACAATGGATTTTGATTAATCTGATTATCAAACCTTTCGCTCTATTAAAACTAGACTCTGGACTGAATAACTTTTTCTTTTTTAACAGGGACAGTGCTAGCCATTAAATACTGTACAAGGAATTTATTGAAATCATTACTTTTGTTTTTTTCTTCTGTTTTCTCTTTGGTCCTCCTTTTTCCACAGGCCAGATAATCCGATCAGCTTTCACCCATTCATCGTATCTGAAAGGAAATAACAACGTGCTGTTGTCACTGCACCAAAAAATATTTGAATATGAGGATTAAAAGACTCAAGTTACACAAGATATTTATTAATGAGGTAGGAAAAAGCCAACACCAGGCTGGATGGGGCTCATAGCACCCAGCTCCAGTGGAAGTTGTCCCTATGGCAGGGTGGAATGAGATGGGCTTTAAAGTCCTTTCCAACCCAAACTGTTCCATGATAGCAGAGAACGTATTTATGAACACGTGCAGCATCTGGGCTCAGAAAGATGAAGGACATTTCTAGTCCATTAAAAAAAATAAATTACAGCATGAAGGAATGAAGATACAAACTTCCCTGTCTCTCAACAGCAAAGCATTGGAACTCAGGAGACTGAGTCAGCTCTGAAGAGTTTTCACATCGTATACACAAGCCAGTTTTCATCATGCCTCAGCAGGAAAATGAACCTTTTTCTTGAAAGGTTAAGTTTTTAAATTATGGCACCAAATTGAATGAGATTCTGAAAAGTACAAGCACACTACTGCCCCTCAAAATCTCCTGAGGGGTTAGTAGAATAAAGAGACACCTCTAAGTATTTGGGGAGTCTTCCCACACTCAGACTTTATGTTGTCACATAAAGAAATTTGCTTAGTTAGAAATACATGGATTTGGAACTTCTCAACTTATATCCCAGAAGTGCTATATTTTTTAAAATTACCAATTCTGTGGTATTTTTGTGTATACAATCACAGTGCTCTTAATATCAACAACAGCACAAACCATTTTTACAGCAGGGTTGAATATAGAGCGGCTGCCAGGAGAAGCATTTTTACAACCACAATTAACATGCAATACAAGAGTATATTTTGTTGCCAAAATTCCAGTCCTTAATACACTTAATTGTAAATCTGTTCACCTTTATCAATGACTCCCTTAAAGCAATGTCTGCTAGTGCTAACACTGGCAGACACAATAAATATCAGGGATACTCCTGTAAGGAGTGAGGATTACTAAGGTAGATGGACACTTGGTAAAATACATGTATATTCTGACATTTCAATGCAATACCATCCACAAAATCACCAACACTGAAAAGGGAAAGAGTCAGAGGCTGTTATGCTGGTAATTCAATTTGGAGCCAAGTCACTGATCATCTCCCACTTTATTTTCTTGAAAGCAAAAATTTCTTTTGCAAATAAGTCTCTGAGCAAAGAAATAAAAGGAAATTTGTTATCCTCACCTTACATTCCAACCATAGTAATGAACTAAATATAAAACTTCTCCATCATCAATTTCTGTGCTTTTAATACTGGCTTCATAAATTTTTTGAGTCTTTCCACGTCCATATTTTACTTTCACTTTGGTTCCAGTCAGGCAGGGCTCTGTGTCCTCCTCATCCTCTTCACCTTCCGATTCTCCTTTGTTCTCAATTTCTTCCCTGCAGTAAAATGTATTTAAAATGCCCACTAATTAGTGACAATCATGTTTTAGCATTTAAAGAGAGTAGTCAAAGCAGAAAAAGGCTGTGAGAAAAAAAGAAATTAATTTTCTGTACCCTTTCATATCTTTGAAGCTTGCTCAGAAACGGATTTTTTAAATCAAGAACAGGACTTAGGGAGAATAGAGCTAAGTGGCAAAAATACCCAGAAAGTTATAGTAAAATTTAAACACACTTTATTAAGCATACAACTACCTCAAAGCTTAGAGAGTATTTTTAAATTAATATTTTGATAGTCCAAAGAGGAATAAAAGTTAGCTCAGAGTTTGTCTCCAAAATAGGATAGGAAGAATTAACTTGAGTTTTTAAAATACTTGATCTTGACACACTATTTACAAAAAAGGATTCTTTGACAGTTTTCTTAACAGGCAACAAATGATGAACTGCACATAAGTTTGAATTGTCATCACAGTGATCCTCTCATGGATACAAATACCATTCCATTGGGAAAAAAGCTGATCACAAGAATATTTAGTCAAGCCTAAGAGAGTCTACACAGCTCTCATTAGCTACATCCACCTCTTATTACACCTATAGCTAGTATTTAAATATTATACTCAAATGTATCTTGAAGAATTAAAATCTAACTTTTTTTTTAGCTACAATTCCCTCCCTATTTAAGAAGCATTTAGCATAATTTAAAACTTAAGCTACAAAGAAAGTCATCAAGAAAGAAAATACTGAAAAGGACTATGGGTTTGCTTTTAATGAAATATATTTGTTTGCCTCTAGTGAAAGATCAACTATCTTTTGTGGCAAACAATTCAGAGGACAAGTAACACCCACGCAGCTTAAAGAAAACTCTTTGATGCCTTGATCATCTGACATACAATAAAAACAAGGAGCCTTTAGCTTCCCCAGCCATCAGCAAACACTTCAACAAAAGCACAGGAGAAAAGGGATTTGCCATTACTATTTCAACTGCCCTGAGAAGTGTCTCCAAGCTGTTCCCATCCTCACAGCACCTGGCAGACTTACAGCCTGCTCGACTTGGAGGTATTGGTGTGATAAAACACCAACACAGCCTGGGCAGATAAAATGACAGTGAAAAATACTGCCAGGCATCTACCACAAAAAGATGCTGCTGTAAAGTACAGCAGGTTCTACAAGCTTGAAATAAATGTTCCCCTCCCTGCCTCTCTGAGTGAATTAGGTTTTTGATTTTCACACTTTAGTAAGATCTTTAGCCTCCTGCCTGGAGAACAGCTCAATCATGGCACAGACAAACTCTCAGCAAGGTGATGCAAGTTAGTGTTTACCTCTCCCTCTGCCTCTCTTCCTCTTCTTCTGACTCTTTATCAGAATCCTCCTGTTTTTTAATTTTCTTCTCTTTTTGCTTTGGTGTACTTTTTTTCCCTAGTGGAGTATCATTTTCTTTCTTTTCTGCATTCTCAGGTGTTTCCTCTACATCTTTGTTTTCTTTGTTACTGTCTTTTAATTTGTCTTGTGTTTTATCCTCTTCACCATCTTTTTTAGCAGGGGTTGCATCACGGGCAAGTCTTCTTCGTCCCTGGAGCAGAAATAAAATCAGTTTAATGACTCTTGTTAATCCATAACCTTTCCAAATCTCAGCAAAAAAGTGAGACATGCAAATCCTGTAGAGAAGAAAGGCTGGAGATAACAAAAACCCCCAAAATATTCTAAAATATTAAGATTAAAGCTTCAAGTTTTTTATCTGCTTCATCTGGAATAAAGAGGATGAGTTTCTGATTAACTGCTGGAGGATTTCAGGACATTTGTTTGGACCTGTAATGTTTATTGCTATGACAGAAAGAGCCAAAATGTCTTGTTCACCTACTGCAACAGCATTATTTAAAGTGCTTGTATAGGATTACTGACAGAAGGCATCTTCCCTTCAGCATCTTCGATCCTGACAGTCACCTGTGGAGATCACAGGCAGAAATTTGTCAGCTTTCAACAATTTTAAGTACCACATTTTTAAAAGGCACTTTGAGTACTCAGGCAGCTGCTGCCTGGGACTATCTGCAACTGATGCTTGGAGATTAAGCACAAGATTATCATTTGATTTATTAAAAGTCTTTTGATAGGATCATTGCTTTTTAATCAGAATAGAGAGCCAATTATTAAAATGACAAAAAAATCTTACATTTCTTTATCCTCTTTTTGAGCATTGTCAAAAAGAAAAACCAACTCAAAAATACATGAACAAACTAAGAACAAAGCTAATGTCATGTCAGGAAGTTCACTGAGGCTGATGCAGCTTGGAACAACCACCTTCATTTAGATAGAAATATAATACATAATAGAAGTCTCAACTTGTGTTTACACCATGTCCTTTTTATCTATTAATTTATAAGGCCATATATTTGCTTGAAAAGCTGCTTTGCAAGAAGTACTTTAACAGAATGACATTTTAGTCAAACAGAATCCTTAGAACTTGAGCAATTTAAAAGTAGCAATTCTTGTTCTTCAGCAGTCATGCTTTATTAAGGAACACAAAATGTTCTTTTAACATAATTAAATGAGTGCTACAGTCATATTCCAGCACCTCCAAAGCACTGTGTGTATTCCCCATGGTGTTCAGTACCCTCCAGCTGATAGGACACTGGTCTGATCTATATAGTTACTAATACAACCCTCACCTTTTACAGCCTTTAAAGACAAATGAAGGCTAAACTTAATTGTTCTTCCCTCTACTTCTGTGTACATACAGTAAAATTTGAGCATTTCTTTTATTAGAAGCGAGACTTTGATAAAAACCAACTCAGAGAAATGGGTCTTCCTTTGATTCTTAAAGCCATGGGAGGCTTTTGATATTCCTGCTTCTTGCCAGAAAGCTCCAGGTTCCATGTGGAAATCCTCGCCCACAACCAAGACTGTCCTGCTGTGTTTCACTGTTCTGATGATACACAACTCTCAGCAGCTCCCAACCCATCCCTGAACCACAGCACATCCAACACAGCCACAGCAAATCCCATGGATGGTGTGGAATGTGAAGAAATAATCAAATCTTCCATTTCCAGGTAGAACATAATTAACACTCCCAGAACTCCAGACCTGTACAAGTGCACCAATTCCAATGTGCAATTGCTCCACAGGGAAAACTCATTATGGAAACTGTTCACTACACAAGGGGGCTTTGTTAAGGACTGAACACAAATCAGCTCAAATCACTCACCCTTGGGGATCTTAGCTCAATTTCTTCTTTCTCACTTTCACTGCTGGAATAATTTTCTTCTGCTTCTTTTTTAACTTCGGTTGGGGGCATTTTTTGTTCCTCTTTCACACTCTCCTCCATTGGTTCCACGTGTTTGTGTGTCTCTTCTACCACTTTTGGTTCATTGTGATGGATGGTCCTAAACTGAATGTTTGCAGAACGGCAGTACTCTTCAAAACCATAAAGATACCTAGAGACACAAGCAAGGTTCCATTTATATTTCATGGTTTATTCTATGTTTATTGAAGTGCATAAAACCTATTTTCCTGGTCAGTAACTTCAGGAAAGGAAAAAAAATATAAAAAGAACATCAATCAAACCCAAATAAACAAAAATATAAAAGCCAGAGTGGATTTTGAAATGAAACAATTTTGCACACAAATCAAATGGTGAAAAAGAATATACACAGGTGCTTCCCACATATTTAACTTCATCCCCATCCAATTAAGAATTCATGACAATAAAGCCATGCATGAGCTTGTTCTCTGGGAACTGCCTGTGCACACTCTAATCCAGTTAAAAGTGAGAGGTATGAATTAGCTTATTCCTCAAAGAATTAATATGCAAGTTACAACACATTATCACTGTCACAACACTTTTTCATGTGTCCAAACAACATCATCATTATTGCCACTGTAACAGCAACCTAGTACACATTTACCAATTACTCTTTCTAGGATAAACACTCTTCTCTGTAAAATACAGACCTTAAACATGTGCCCAGTTCAAATCCCACTGAAGATAGTCTGAATACTGTCATCTTCATCAACATTAACATGAGTTGAATCATTAGTCATCCCTATTTCCAAATTTCCTTAGGTTCGAGTCAAGAGAACCTCATTCTTCCCTTTTACTCAAAAAGCCCAATTGTTTCCTGTCAAACTTCCAAGAGGATAAATAGCAAAAATAATCTTTATCTAGAAAACGAGCTTCAAAAACGTCATTCCTAAAAGGTTTCCAATTCAAAAGTTAAAACACAGCTGAAAAGAAGAGGTCAGTAGAAAACAGATTTATGCATATGTTCATGACAAGTAATGATTTTACTATTTAATAACTGTCACATCCACCAGCAATTCACACAGTTAAGCCCTAAAGCCATTACTCTACAAATGCTGCAGATATTACATGTAAATAGGCAATGTGAAACGTCTTTTTTCAATCAACACCCTTCATGAAGTTAAAGCAACTGGTATAAAATTCTCCTCAATGCATACCAGATCTAGAGATTGAGAAATCTGTTCCTGTTAAGTGCCTTAACCTGCAAAAGTGAATCTGCCAAAGCTGATTTTATACATTTCATTGTTGTCCTCTGAAATGGCATCAGCACATGAGGAAAGTGAAAGTTTCTTGATAAGACAATGAGCAGAATTCTCATGTCTTGGAGCAACAGGAACTTACACAGCCCTGAGCATTCCCTCCTTTCCTCCACTGTTTCAATCCTCAGCACTGGAAATTGCTCAGAACGGTTCATTAACTGAAGAATGTCAACTGCTGTCTCTAAATTATCAAAAATCTCTTGAATATTGTACATGCTACTACTAGGAAAAAGAAAGGAAAAGAGTTTTCACCATTATCCAATATGATAACTTACTTTCTATAAGCAGTTTTTACATTGTAGGAAGCAGCTGAGTTCAAAATAGGAATGCCAAGGTCCATATAAATTTGCTTCCATACAGCACCACTCTCAATCTTTGGGAGAAAAAAAATAAAAGAAAAAAGGAATTTTACAGGTTTTGTTAAGCAAGAACATTAAGGAATAATATCTAACAGAGCCACAAGCCAAAGTCTTTTATAATCATTGAACACTTTGGGTTGGAAGGGACCTTAAAGAACATCCAGTTCCAACCATGGGCAGGGACACCTTCCACTATCCCAGGTTGCTGCAAACCCTGTCCAACCTGGCCTGGAACACTGCCAGGGATAAGCAGCCACAGCTTCCCTGGACAAGCATTTATAGATATGAATGAGTAGACATATTTAGTTCAGAGAACACTTACATTGTCACACCCACCCTGCTGATAAACCAGTCTAAAAAGTTTGAAGAGATTAAGGTCCTTGTAGCCCAGAACTGGTGGTTTATTGATAGGAGTACCTGAATAAAACAAAACAGAAACAAGTTAACCCAAAGAACACCAAATTGCCTCTTCGCTTCCTCTAGCACACATTTGATTAAAAATATCTTTCCATGTTTTAAAATCTGTACTGGTTTAAGGTATGTCCCAAGTTAGTAGTTTCCAGTTAAGGAAATAATCACCAGTTAAGGCTTCACCCTCTTCTAAATGCATCATTCACCTCTAGGTGGTTTATCAGCCTCCCAAGTGTATTAACAACCCCCATCCACCTGGCTGCAACCCACTGCTCCTCTCGTGAGCAGGGAAGAGAGCCAGAACTGCAGGAAGCTCCAGAGAACACCTGAAGAATTCTGGAATAGAGCAACGTGTGAAGAGATGAACTCAAAACAGTGTGGGCTAAAAGGAATGAGGAAGAAGCAGAGATGTTGAATTAGGAAGAGACACTCAGGCAAATTGTCAGGATGTGGGAAAGCACAAAGCCCTAACCGGATGTGAATATTTGGGACAGTTCCAAGGACAAGAAAGAACTCAAATCAGATGAGTGGCAATGACAGAAAGAACAGTAATTATCTGCAAAAGGAGAAACCAAAAGTGACTTAGGGCAAGTGGCTGCATACGTAGACAATAATCCTCCTCCCAGCAAGGAAGAATATCAAACCCCTTCCCTGCTGCTTCATATCTTCCTTCATCTTCATGCAATTACATTTGGAACCATTAAAATAATTTTATAGGACTTTGGGAATACTGTCATGATTCCATGAATCAAAACATTTATACCAGGAGAATAGAATGCAGAACAAATGTGGTGGGAACAGAAATCTTGTTGTACGGACAGAGTAGGCAAATAAAAAGCAAACAGGCAGGGGGAAAGTCCCAGTCCTGAAAAAATCCTGCATATTGCTCAATCCACATACTGGCTTAAAGAATATTTCTTGGACTCAGTCTTCAAATTTAGTGCACAAATGCTTTCTTCTTTTGCCTTCACAGATCCTGACACCCCTCCTTGTTTTGTAATCTATGAGTGTTTAAGAAAGAGAATGAGAAAGGGGGAAAACAGGAAAGGGGGAAGAATCAGGCTACGTGAAAGGAAAGTTGTGGATTAGCCCAAGGGCAGAGTAATTTCTTCCCCAGCCCCAATTTAGCCTTTTATTCCCCTAAAGTAGGTTATTCTCCAGAAACACTGGTTATATACACAGGAGGCCTCAAAATTATATTGGATGAGCTCCAGAACACTTTGCTATAATACATGCTCAATTTCTAAACCTGGATAAGAACTAGCAATATTGAACAGCTTTTGAACTGTTCTTTTGGTTCTGTGGTCTAGAACACACCTATAAGAAGGGACACAGACCCTCTTTTACAAAGGCAGCTTGATTTCCCCATTAATTTCAACCCACTTCCCTCAAAAAAAAAAAAAAAAAAAAGGAAAGGAGGAAATATTCAGATTCTACAAGCACTTCATGTTGTACCCTTAGCTCTGGCTATTTCAAATTCAAATACATCAACATTTGCTGTACTCCATGCTGCTATGGAAATCTCATTCAGGTAAGTGTTGTCAAGAGAAAAGAAAGAAAGAAAAAGAGAAACGGGTAGGAGCTACACCTGTAATCTGCCTCCACACCAAACTACTGCAGGATGAACACAGTATTTGAAATACAGGACTGAAATGGTGACTTCATGAAGAAGATGAATAAAAGCAATAGACTCTAAAAGACAAAACTCCCTGCAGCCTTGAATATATTCTTTAAAAAGTGGCATAAAAGCTTCCATTTTAGTGTCAATCTCATCACAACTGCAAATGCCTTATGTAACAGCAGCTGTCCCAAGTCAGCAGGTACATCCTGCTCCCTATACAGAGCACCTGCACTTCTCACATAGGTCTGAAGCCAAGACTTCAACTATCCTAATTTATTGAGTCTCACTTAATTCTGTAAAGACAGACATTTAAAATACACTATTTTCTTGTTCTAGCCACAGCATAAAGTAGAATCAAGTTGTCTCTTCGGGTGACACTGCTCCATGTGTGCATGGTGAGGACAGTTCTGCAAGGAGACTTGAGGATGGCACATCTCCCTTCTCTGCTGGTTGGATTTCACCATCCATGAACAGACTCCACAGCTTCCAGCCTGGGATTAACAGCAGCAGAGCTCTCAGCCATGGCTGTCACAACCAGAAATCAACCAAGGGCTTATTTAACAGGGGCTGTTTACATAAAAAAGGCTTTGTGAAAACAAAATAAAACCAAAACACCTCAGGGAGGATTTGAGTTCCCTTTGAGTGCTGTGCCAACAACTAAGTGGACTGGAGATGAGGGGGAAAAAAAAAAAAAAAAAAAAAAAAAAAAAAAGAAGAAAATTCAGTGTTACCTCTGTCTTCCATAAACTTGTAAAGCTGTTGGAGGAAGTTGTCCCTCTCTTCAGGATCAAGCTCTTCCTCAGGCTGTGAAAATAAATGCAGTCATGAATGATAACAGCAAATATGCAAACTAACAATTCATTTGTACAAAAGCCTAAGAGCAAGAACTAAACCCAAACCACTTCCCATTTGGCCCTGAACCCATGTAATGGTGAAATATGCAGAAAACACAGTTTACTCAGGAAGACCGACTGGCACCTCAGGAGGAAAAATCAAAATGCAGATCAGGAAAAGTATCAGTCCATGACAGAATGGATGAGTGACCTGCAAAATGGAAACACTAATACACTTAGCATACTTGCCTAACACAGAAGAGGTCTGGTATTTACAAGACTGAAAGAATTAACAGGAATTCCAGGGGTTTTTTTGGTTGGGTTTTTTCTGCTTGTTTGGGGCTTTTTTGTTTAACTCAATTTCTTGATCCCAAATTTAGCTCAGGTTGCAGAGCAAGTCTTTCTCCAGTCGTTCCTGGGTTTGATGCTCCAGACAGTATTTGGTTTGTAATTAAGCTTCAATGCTTGATTTCAGGTCATATTTGGAAAAAGCCTTCAAAGTCACTTCTATAATTTATTATTATTATAAATTCCTTAGTTTTAAAGCCTCAAAGAAATAAACACTTACTAACTTTATGGCAAGCAATCCACAGTGTGAAATAAAGATATTCTTTTATTCCAGTGAAAATCATTCAAATAAAGTAAATTTATTGGGGGGGTGGAGGGGGCACGGAGAGGAAATAATATCCATGTATCTTCATGGTATTTTGATATTTTAGCAGACACACACACAAAAAAACCAAACCAACAAAAAAAACCCAAAACCCAAAAATAAAACAAAAACAAAAAACCAACAAAAAAAAAAAGCCAATCACACAAAACACCTTTTCCTTGCAATGCTTTCTGCATGCCACTTTCTTCCTGCCAGCCTGGCAGTTTGCACAAGGAAGGCTGCAGCTGTCTTAAAGGAAAGACGTACAGTATGTGTCAAAAAACCTTATCATTACATTATTAAAAATAACAGGAAAGTGACAAGCAGTTCCAGAAGGAAACCAGAACAACAGTTTAGATTTTAGTCATCTCTGCATTCTGTAAACTTGAAGCTTCAAGGCAGGAAGACAGGCAGGGAAATGGGGATGTACATGCTAGTGGCTTGCTAACCAGAAAGCAAATCTGCCCAGCATCAGAATGAATTCCAGCCCTGCCTGCTTCAATGAATTGTGAGCTTCTAAGCCCAACAGGGCTCACCTACAATCAGGCAGAGACAATACCTGTGTCTTGCTTTCTAATTTTTCTTGAGGAATAATTGGAGGAAATTAAATGTGTAATCACAACACTTTACAGCATCAGTTACCATTTGCTCAGCACATTACAGGGATTATATAAGGAGAAACAGTTATCTATAGAATTAGAATGCTCTTCCAGGTTATCAAGTGAAGTATTGCTATAGAAACCACAGCTTTTTTTTCCTCCCCATCTAGACTGCAAAATAACTTCAAGATCGAGAAATTTCTACCATCCACTGTAATGTTTACTGGTTTCAGGCAATACGGCTCAAACTGTGCAAACTAAATACATCTAAATAACAGCAAACATTCAGAAATACTTCTGAATGGTTGAATTAAAGCCATTTCTTCTGTGTGGGCACAATGCCAAACCTAAACTGTGGGTCAGAACAGCAGAAATGCAGGTTAGCAATAGCAATCTTGCAGCCAGAATTTAACTCTTTCCCTGAGACTATGCATTTTCAGCTGAAGAAAAGGAAAAATGAAAGATTAAAAGCTTTAACATCCTTGTAGTGTGGGGGAAGAAAAGCTGGCTGCAATTATCATCCACCTGTGTGCGACATCCCAAATTCTGCACCTGCTTCTCTCTGTTGATGGTGTGTGAGCCCCTTGACAGTGGGAGTGTGAACTGTGCCTGGCACTGATGCCAGAACAGGCAGCAGATCCTTCTGAGAAGACACTTGAGTAAGATCTGAGTGACTGTCACCATGGAATAAATCATAGATCAGCTGCTCTTTTCTTCTGGCCAAAATGAGAAATACCAACCCTTCATGGATACGCTTATTGCAACATGAGGATAAGATGTCCTTTTTTTTTGCCAGGGAATTCTGCTTGGAACTGGACATAAAAGAATTCCCAGGAGTGTCTGTCTACTGTTGTGAGTTAGAGCTGAGTTTTACTTTAAATATATCAGCCATTATAAAATATAGAATGGGGTGGGGTGGAACAGATCTAGAAGACCATCTAGTCCCAAGCCCTCTGCCATGGGGGCTAATCTAAGCTGCTGTAAATCTGTATCCAAAGTCAAGGAAACACCTGAGAAATGCTGATGCCACAACCTGTGATCACCATCAGGGAGCAAATGGAGAGCTGAAATTCCCAGCATCAATTTCCAGCAGGAACCAGGGGAACAGTGCTGCCCTCCAAAGCTCACTGCTACTATCCAGATATTTGTGCCCATTTTAGACTGGGCATAAACAAGTTCACAGTGCTAATTGTTTAAAACCAGTTACTTAAGAGAGTTCTGTCTCTCCATTTCATTTTTTCCTATATAGATGTTACAAAAAGAGGGAGATGGTAGCCAAAGGTTAAGTCCAAGTGAGAGGCAAAACAACATGAAAATTTTAAGTTGCAGCAGTTCAAAACTGAGCCTTTTTTGCTGTTCATCCAATACCCACAACTAAACTCAACATGACAAAAGCTTTTTAGTTTCAGGATGAAAGGCTGAATTCCATTTAAATAAAAATAAATAAAAATCTGAAATATGCCCTTTTTCTAATTAAAGGATTGAATTTTTATGGGTTTGATGAGCAGGCCACATCAGTTAGAGAACACTGGAAACACTAAAACAATAAAATCAACAATGAACATTATCTTTGTATAACAGACAAGCTCCTTTCCCAATTCCATTTCTTATTGCTTCCCAAGCAACACTATCAGCATTCATGTATTTTGTAAAATTATTTTGAGAAGAAGAACCAGCAACACGAAGCACACAGAAATGTGCAGAAAACTTATAACTGGCTTTGCTTCATTTGGTTTCCAGCCACCTAATTCACCATGAGTTTTGCCTCCATCCTTAGCATGATTTTAAACAAGAATGTGGCTCAGTTATCCTGACTCATCATTTACTCCACAGAAAGATGTTAAAGCTTCTGTGGGTGCCAAGCTTTAGAGCTGAGTGGGAGCACAAAGGATGAAATAGTTCCTTCTACAAAAGAAAGAATGAATCTCTACCTTACAAGCACGTACACCCTGAACTCAGGCAATATGAGGTGGAGCTACCAGGGACAGATCTTTCTTTTATGTTATAAATAGACTGACAAGACCATAAACTCTTCTGTGAAAGAAATGCAGGCAAAGAGGAAGAACAGCGTACACAGGATTTGGAGTTCAGAAAAGGAGATGATCAAGACAAGCTGCCAGAATTACAGTTAATGTAATTTTGTTGCTTCAGAGTACTTCAATGGCATTTCATCACTTGCACATTTGCTAACGCAAAGCTTGAAAACTAATTAAGGAAATGACAAGAATTAAACTGATTGCAACAAGTTAACAGCTTTAAACCACGTGGAGAGGAGAGTGGTCTTAAAATGTTAATTTGTACCAACAAGAACCAGAAATTCCACAAAACAACAATGACTCACTCCAGAACTGAGCCTCACTTTGCAACTTGCCTTGCAGTGACATTCTGAGAATGCCTCTTTGCATAAAACTGTGAGCAAGAAAGTCTTTAAAGAACATTTGTGCATGGTATGATGCAGACTGTGCTTCACAGTAGCCAGAACTCCTACAAACACACACATGCATGAGAAGGAGGACTAGCTAATCAATGTTTAGCTATTTTAAAGGCTATTCTGTGCATTACACATCACAGCTGCTTAGGGGTTTTATATATGTAAATCATAGAATCTTAGAGAAGTTTGGGCTGGAAGGGACCTAAAAACCATCTTGTTCCATCTCCTGCCATGGGCAGGGACATCTTCCACTATCCCAGGTTGCTCCTAGCCCCATCCAACCTGGCCTTAAACACTTCCAGGGATCCAGGGGCAGCCACAGCTTCTCTGGGTAACCTGTGCCAGAGCCTCAGCAACCTCACAGGGAGGAATTGCTTCTTAGTATCTACTAAGCCACTTCTTTCTGAATACCACGCTTCATTAACTTTGAAATTACTTTTTTTCCTGTATTTAACTTCTAGAGTCAGCTTTTTCAATGTTGTTTTAAAATACAAATAGGTTGCAACAAACATGGCAATCCGGGTATTATTTTATGTGATCTCCCACAGTTATTTAGAGCAAAGACTACACAGGGTACAAGAATTATTTTGAAGCAAAATGTAAATATTTTAATAGTTGACCACTGATTTCTTGTAGGAATCTCAAGCCCCCTAAAACACAGTGTGGATTTCTCATCCTTCCTTTATGGACTTCATGCTAATAAAATATATAGAAACAACTTATTATGAGAACTGAAATCCTTGCTTATTTGCAGAATAGGAACATTGGAAAATGCCTCTGGCACCTTCCCTTTTCAGCAATGTAAAGCAATTGTGACTGATGTTTTTGATGCCATCATGATGCAAGAACCTTAAAACCACTAAATGAATGACCCCATCCAACATGCTTGTCTTGGGGTGATTTTGTGATTATATGTGAGACATCCCAAATTCTGCACCTGCTTCTCTCTGTTGATGGTGAGTGAGCCCCTTGACAGTGGGAGTGTGAACTGTGCCTGGTACTGATCGTCTGCTCTACACCCAGAAATGGTTCCCACAGCTCGGTATGCTGGGCAGATCAGGGGATACATTGTTGCTTTTAGCTAGCTTGGGTTTTGTTAGCTTAGGCAAGAAGTTTTTCCCTAGACTACTGTAGCAACTGGTCGGTGGTTTCTGTTGTTTCCTCTTGGACTGCTGGGCTAGCTTTCTGGTCCCCAGCGGTCCCCAGGGAGATGGTCAGTGACCTGTGGGGAGAGCCGGAGTGACTCTGCCCGGCCCTGGACCTCGAGAAAAGCTGAACCAAGGAAAGAAAGGACTCTAAATCCACCAGCTATCGTCTGCAGAGAAGAGCAGACCAACATCGGAGGCTCATCAGTTTCCCATCTGTTTTCTTCTCCCCCGAGCTGCTGCATGGATTTTTCCCTCCTTGCCCTAGACAAAGTGGTTGGCTAGTTTGTTTTTCCCTAGCACGTGGCTGGTGGAGTTTCTTTCCCTTCCCCTGGCATTTTGGGTTTGTTTGTTCTGCTGTGTGTATGGGGGGATAAAGTTCTGATGGTTCAATATGTAACAGTTCTTCATTTTCTCCCATGCCATGCAGGCAACCTCTTTGTCAAATAAACAGTTGGGGTTTTTTTCCACCTTCACCAACCAATATTCATTTCATATAGGCAGGAAGGGATTGCTAAAACCCTTTTCTGAGAGCAAACACTCATTCCAGAGCGTTTTCTCCCAAAACTTGTCTCTAAACCTAGACAATGGTACACATACATCTTCCAGGTGACTGTCAGAAATAAGCCTTCATTAAAATCTCTCTATGAGGTTTAGCACCTCTCTCCTAGAGGTGCTAAAACTTCTCCCTCAATGAGCCATGGAGACCAGCTAAGCTGGAAATTTTTTTCTGAAGAAATTCCCTGCCTTTACTCTGATCTTAAGTGACTATATCTGTTAAGAACATGTACTGAAAAGATATTTCAAATAACTACATGTTAAGATCTTCATTCTAATGGAATCAGAATGGCTCACAGGGAGATTGAGAGCCAAAACCAAATGCTGCTTATGCACTGCCTTGTAAATCAAGGAGTATTTGAATATTTGAGCTTGAGAAACAAACGTGATGGATTGCGATGGATTCTGCAGCTTCTCCTACCAGCACATTTACCTGTCTGGAATCCTTTGCTTCACTACTCTGTGTTTAGATTAGATTCTTCTTTCTTCTTCCCTGACAGAAGAATTTAAATACAAACAAATACAGTAGTAGCTACAACCTGTTTTGAATAAAAATCAGGTAATGTTCCAAAAGCCTTTGTTTCTATGTGAAGATACTGGAGTTAAGATTTTCTCTTTCCTTTTAGCTGCAGTGCACAGACTGCCAAATGTGCCCTGCAAAGAGTTAATTATCTTATTCTGAGATGTTGAAAACTGAGTAAGAACCAAAAGCAATATCCAGATTTTTATCTGGATTCAAACAAATTGAGTGATTCTTTTAATTTGCATTGGATAAAGGATTTTTTTTCTGTAATACCTCCGGATTTTTTCACTTTTTATGAAATGTGTTATTAAAACCTTAATTGTCAATGGAAGATAATCCTGAGTTGCACCACATATTACCAAAATTCCAGCGATTTGAACATGCTGAGCAGCTCTGTGTAATGCAATCCCTGCTAGAGTCAATGACAAGCAATTTCCACATTGTCCTCCTTCTTTCCCAGTCAGCTCTGGACCACACAAGTCACTCACCACGGATGAGGAGGAGGAGCACCAGACCAAACCAACACCGTAGTTGTTCCCCCTCCTCAGCTGACAAAAGTCATGTAAAAGCCTGGAAACCTGGTTGTACCAATTCTACCACCTCTTAAAGATGTCATAAAAGGCAACACAGTTAGCAAGACAGTTTCTGTCAAAACAAAGTTGCAGATTTTTAACCTAGCTACTGGAAAAATGGCAGGATCTAATGTCACCAGCCACAGCAGATCTCTTTCTCCATTATCATTATAAAAGATCCCACTACAGAAAAACAAGATCCTTTCCATTCCAGAATTAGACTTTTCTGACTGACTTTATCCTGTGATTATATATTAAGTAGGTCTGTGTCCATTTGATTATTTAATGATGGCCTATCATGGCTGGACAGCAGCTGGACAGGCCCTGCCAGCAAAGCTGCTGTGCATCTCAAAAGATGGGAATGGGGGGAATAAAAAGGTATTTTTAATAATCTCACTCCCATCTCTAATAATATAACTAATTACAGTCCTAAAACAAAAAGTCCACTGAGAATATTCTTGTAGAGGATGGACAGAAGCTATTTTTGACCTTGATTAATAAAAGGAAGCACTCTACAAAATGTAAAATTTCAGTAGTTCAACCTCTGTATTCAAATACAGGCAAAAAAACCCCCAATCATTCACTTGTCAATTCTCTCTGCCACCAGTATTACTGCCTTTCAAAGGGAAAAGAAAACAGGAATTCCTTAAATTCTCTAAATGATGCCTATTGCAGTATCTAGCATGGCCCACAATTAAAATAAAAATACGTATTCTAACAGCTGAATCAGGAATTTGATTTAATGGGCCATCCTGACAGTTTTGATTCAGATCTACCCTCTGCTACACAGCTTCAGCATGAAGATGCTCACCTTACATGCCTACTTGTCACCTGGAAATAATGGATTCCACAGCTTCTCCTATCAGCACATCCACCTGTCTGGAATCCTTTCCTTCACTAATTTACATTAACATCATTGTTTAAAAATAATCTCTATTTCTTTTACAGGAATGCCTTTTTAAATTTTTTTTAAACCACCAAGCTTCCCCCTCCCCCTTCTTTGTTTGAAACACACAGCATTTTATGCAATAGGCATGAAAAATGATAATAAAAATGGATACCAGAAAACTAGTACAGTAATCCTTGATTTTCAGTGACTGATACTCTGCAATTTTAACCAATGTTGACACAGACAGAGCAGCACAGACTGCAACAGTTCACACCCTGCAAAATGTGGCCTATTCAGTCTTTTTCACTGCAAACAGAGGGAGAAAACCCAGAGGATTTTACATTTCTGTACACATTTATCTTAGATTTACCTTATCACACCATTCTCCTCATACAGCCATCTACTCCATTTTCCAAAACACTGCTACCAAAGCACCAAATTCCCACCTAAAAATAGCTCCTTATTGTCTTTTTTTTTTTTTTTTACCTGGAAAGATCTCCCCTGGCTGCAAGCTCCACCAGCCACTTCCCAGCTCAAAAATCCCAGTCAAACCCCTTTCCCCAACCACCACGCTCACATCCCACGTTCAAGCCCGCGATCCTTACCTAGGAGCTGCATTCTTTCAAACGTAAAATGGTTTTACTTCCTCTCTATCTAATCTGCCCACTGCCTGGACGTATTTTCAGCCTGATTTCCAACTACTCGCTCAGCGCTCGCTCTCTCCCCGCGCGGTGGCCGCGGTTCACCAGCATTACTTACATTCTCTTCCGCGTTAAAACAACAAAATAATAAACTAACGAAAGGAAAGAGTGAGGGCAAGGAGAAGGCGAGGCATTAGATGAAAGGCAGAGGGAAGGGCCAGCCCATCTCCGAGCCCCCGGCCAGCCCGGCTCCCGCGGCCGCTCCCCGCGCCTGCGCCGCGCCGGCTCCGGTTGCCCTGGGAACGCCGAGCGCCATCGGCCATTCCGCGGGGAGGGAGGGAGGGAGGGAAGGGGAAAGGGAAGCGGCGTTTGACCTTCCTCCCGGCGCACGGACCGCGCTTGGGGTTGATGGTTGGTGTTCTCGGGGTGTGCTGTGAGAACGGCGCGGTGGGGAAAGGAATCCCGCAGTGCTTCCCCTCCCCACCGCCCTCCTCCGCCCATGCTGCTCAATCCGACAGCCAGATTACAGCCGGCGAGCAGGAATAGAAGGGAGTGCTGGAAATACGGTTTGGACGTGACGAAACTGGGTAACTTTATGAAAAGGAGCCGCTTAAAATACTCCAATGCAGAAAAAAAAAAGTTGCTGTTAATATTAGAATCATGGGATCACATGCCATGATTTGGGTTGAAAAGGACCTTAAAGCTCATCCAGTTCTAATTCCCCACATGGAATTAGAATACCTTCCACCACCCCAGGTTGCTCCACACCCCACCCAAGCAGGCCTGGAACAATTCTGGGGATGTGACAGCCACAGCTTCTCTGGATAACCTCTGCCAGGGCCTCCCCACCATCACAGGGAAGAATTTCTGCCTGATGTCTAACCTAAATTTCTCCTCTTTCAGTTTAAAACCACTCCCTCTTGCCCTATCACTCCATGCCCTTGGACAAAGTCCCTCTCAAGCTCTCTTGAAGCCCTTCTAGGGCTTCTAGCCCTTCTAGCCCCTCTCAGTTCACTCCCAGAGCCTTCTCTTTTCCAGGTGGACACCCCAGCTCTCCCAGCCTGGCTCCAGTTCTCAGAGCTACTTCATGGCCTCCTCTGGAGTGACTTCCAACAGGTCCATGTCTCTCCTGTGCTGAGAACCCTGAGCTGGACACAGTGCTCCAGTGGGGTCTCATGAGAGGAGAGCAAAGGGAAGAATACTCCTTTTTGACAGAGCCCAGGACATATTTGGCTTTCTGAGCTGTGAGCTCTCACTGCCAGCTCGTGCCCAGCCTTTTATCCCTGAGAACCCCCAAGCCCTTCCCCACAGTCTGCTCTCTCCATGAATTCCTCTCCCAGCCTGTGCATGCCCCAACACGTGAGAGAGACAGAAAGTCCATCCACCACATCATTCTATGATTCCCAACCTAACACACATGAAGGTCAGTCCTGCACTGCTCTAAACAGCATTTACTGCCCTGTGAATTAGCCCATAGTTTCAGTCAACCTACTGCTTTTGCTTGAAGTTTGTCGGTCTTTTTTTTTAAATCACTACTGTTTTCAGAAACAAGTTACTTTTGATATAACCTACATATGAAGAAGAATATAAAAGGAAATTACAAGCAAAGTACTGTATTTAAGGTGGGATTAGTACTACTAGGCTCAACATACATGGTTTGGTTTTGCCTTTCCTTTTGACCCAGAATATTTCACTCCTCTCTGCCTCGAATTCCTAGTTTCTGAGATTTGTCTCCAATTTCTGCACTGGGTAACAGGAGGCAACCTGCCACTGCTCAGATTTCATAATAAAGACAACTGTAGCAGAGAGAAGAGGAACAGGACTGAAAAGATACTGAAGTGAGCTAGGTCTGAGTATAAAATGTTGGAAAGCCCAGGATTTTCAGGCAAGCAAGTTATTAAATTATCCCTGAAGAATGACTGATATTGTCCAGACTCACCGCCACTTCTTCCGTTTTCTCTTCTCTTTTTTGCTCCTCTTCATCAGTTTCTGCAGCAGCTCCATCCTCCTCATCACTGCTGGAGGACTCCAGAATTTCACTGATGTCCATTTTCCAGTTCCGAGGAACACCCTTGGTGCTGAGAAAGGTGGTTGCCTCCTGTAGCCCTACAGAAGAAAGGGCCCTGGCTTTACCTCAACTGCAGCATTCACAGTCACAAAGCAGTTTTTATTTCCTTTTTACCTTCTTGTAAATCACAACACCAACCTAAATGCAATGAATTCATCATGGATCAAGCACCATGGCTTTGCTCTTTCTAAAATATCATCACGTCTTGGATTGATAAAAAAGGAAAAAAAAAAACCCCAAAGAAAAAAGAACACTGTCTGAAGAGATGTGACAATGTTTGGAACAGAGGGAAAACACATTAGGGAGCAAAGGAGAGATGGGACAGGCACAAGTCACACTTGTTCAATGGAAATACTTCAAATTCTTTTCCTTGAAGAGGTGCTCCACGAGTGGAAAACAACAAAGCAAAACAAACCCAGATAACCCCAAAATCTGTCCCCCCGTCACAATAAAAGACTTTAATAAAGGAGTCAGAAAAACACCCAAAAGAAGAACATACTGCAATGAACTGTTCAGTGTTACTGGAGAAGAAAAGGCACCAGTTTTTAACAGCTGCTGATAGAAAAACCTCCAGACATTGGTATCAACTCTCTTTTTTTTTTTTTTTTGTTTTGAAACCATTAGTACCTTTGGTTCCAAAAAATTCCCTTGTGGCAAGGAATGTCACAACCCAATTACGTTCTGCACAGGAAAAAAGTCCCTTTCTTCAATTTGTCTCAAACCTGGCATCTGATCATTTTTTGGCTGTTCTAAAGTTCTTGTACTGTGAAACAGCTATTAAGAACAAAGTAGAAGAGAAATCATTTAGAATTAGACAAATCAATCAAAACCACCTCAAGCTTCTATTTGAAGCATTTTAAATCTTGACTTGCTAGGCAGCTGCTCCACACCTTTACTCAAACCAGATACTGTTGTTGCCAAGTGGGGATTTTTTTGTTGCTGGGTGGGATTTTTTATTCTCATTTTTAATAAATACAACCTAAACATTTCATGTTTTGATGGATTGTGGTAGTCACATCATCCATCCATCCAATCCTGTAATTGTATTTTTAAATCAAATACTAATCACAGACTGTCGTTAAGAAGTTTACACCTTGCTGTCTGCATGTCTTTTATGTAAATACAGTGTTTTGAGCAATAACACAAAACTTTAGTATTAGGAGATGTAACTATATATTCCATTACACACTGACATTTCAAATAGACTACCTCAAAAATATTCTATTCGTTTTCCACAAATTTGGACTGGATCAAAATAATGAAATAAAAATCAAATAAAGAAGATTTCTACTAGGTGCTATTTTAATAAGACACCATTATATCCAAAGTTTCTCTAATTTATCCCATTTTAAATGGTTTGCAAAATATCCAAGAGTAATTATCACAAATCAACAGGTCATCATTAATCTGCAAATGTTAAAAGTACCTTTGTATGAAATTACTTCTTTTGATCACCTAGAACTGATTCTAACTTACCTTTTTTTGGAGAGGACTCTGATTTTGGTAAGTTTTGAAGATCTAGTTCTTTAATGTCTTTTCTTGCTATTGAGTAGCTGTAAAAGAATAAGGTTTTGTGATTATTTTTACATCACAGAAAAGCAAACATTTGAAATTTTCAAGATTCATCATTCACTTGCAAGGTACTTGCTAACAACTAATTGCATAAGGCACTTGTTATCGTAAGTCCTAACAGAAGAGTAAGTAACCTAGAATAAGTTTCCAACCTTTCTTTGAAATTCAACCATTAAAGTACCCTTAAGTAATTAAGAAAAGTTTGTAAATGTCCTTTATTTTAATTGCTTAACCTGCACAAATTGGCAAAGGTAAGACATGCAGGCAAAAATAATTTTCTGAATTGAAAATATTCACAAGAATCAACAGCTGCTCTCCAAAACAAGGAGCTAGCTAAGAGGACAGAAGCAAGTCCTTTATTTTCAAAATGCCTTTCTACTAGCACAGAACAACAGTGAAGCCAATTCACAGATCTGCATTGAAAGACAGGGGAGTTTGATTTTTAAATTACAAAGGTGTTCTCACAGCAAAACACAGGGAAGTTGCTCTGTTCCAACATCATACTGGATATCCAGTCGCTGCATTACAAGAGAAATGCTAACCAACCAGCAAGGAAACCTTACAAGTGAGTTAGTCTAACACATTTTTTTCCTTCTTTCATTATTTCAGAAAATCTGGAGTAAAACCTCAGCAATTAGAGGCTGCCATTTTCTGAAGTTAAAGCCATAATGCTCTGGGGAAAAAAAAAAGCCAAAGAGAGCAAATCTAGATTTTACCAGTAATATTCAACTTTCAGGACAGAAGGAGTCAAGCTTATCCGGAAGGCTGATGGTACATCTCTGCATTTAAGATGCCAAAATGAATTAACTCTTCAGGTACTTGAAATATATTTCAGTAACCAAGTATCTGCAAGCTACTCAAAATCATGGCTATCAAAAATCAAAAATCGCTCACTTTGAAAGAAAGAGGGTGATAAGTGGCCTTTAGCAGGAAGTTTTCAATTACAATACAGAGACACAGATACAATGCAAGTAACAACGGAGAGAAATAAAGGGGAGCAGCCTTTAAAAAAACCAGAAATACTCTTCATGCTGTTATGAAGATATTATTCATTATGTAAGACACATCTCTGTCTCTCACTCCTCCCTCTCGATTTTTGGAATGAAGGATGGATTAACAGGACCTTTCTTTTTGCAGGAATCTTGTTCAGATTTTGTAAACATTTTAATTAACAAGTTTATTTAAATTCTCTTTTCTATTAAAAAACAAACTAGATAAACCCCTATAAACTATCTAAACAGCTAAAGACATCAGGGCACTGCAGCTAATGAGTCAGATGCCCAAAGTACTACATGAGACACCCATAAAGATGGCAATTTAAGGCATTAAGGGAAATAACTAAAACAAAAACTTGCATTTCAAAAGACATAAATTATTCAAACGATAAACAACGGTATATTTTTCTCTTTTTTTAAGTTGTTGATATTTTTAAATGAAGAAGCACCAGAAACTTCCTTGATTCAGTGAATTCTTATCATTACACAACAGAAAGAAGGGTGAGGAAATGCACTGCGAATGCCAAATGTGTCCATCCAGCACTACAGAAAATTGTACCCTTTCCTTTAGGAAGAAATAATGCCTTTAGGAGCAATATGTGATTAGTTTCCCAGTTTCCTCCCACAGACATCTAATCAAAGGGAGCTGTCACTTACAATTTGGAATCTGCAAAGGATCGAACTAAACACTGGTCCTTTTTCACGGTGACATCGTCATTGCAGCTTGGTGACACAACCTGAAGGTTCAAATACAACATTTCTTAAAAAAAAAAAAAAAAAAAGCTGATCTTGAAAGGAAAGAAAGATAGACTGCAGGAAAACTGATGTTTTCCTGTTTCTGTTATTACATTTCCAGTTCCAAGAAAATAAACCCACTCCAATTTATACTACTAAGGCCAACAACAACAAATTCCAAGAAGCAATTTATCCTAAACTATTGACTTGTCATGTACAAGCCAAGAAAGTTCAAAATTTCTTTGGAAACTCAAAATTAATCTACTGAGGTCACATCACAGGATCATGTTCATTCGTTCCTTTATTTGTGTTCACACAAAATTTTTTAAAAGCATCTATTTAAAAAGTCACAAACCCACTTATTTTATATCAGCTTCTGATTTTTGGCATTTAAACTGGACATAAGTTGTTTCTTTTGGTTTGTTTTGTTTACTGAGGTGTGGATAATATAACCCACTGTGAAATCCAGCACATCCCTCCAGAGCAGTGTCATCTCTGGGTCTAAAAAAATTGATAAAGATGCATTTGCAGTATTTGTATTACCACAAAGAGAACAAGTTAGTGTTTTGCTCTAGACCATATACAAGCAGAAAGGTTAAATGCAAATAAATGACCTCCAGAAACTTAATCTACTTGTTAAAAGCCATGTTAAATAGTTTTGTTTTCTACAAAAAGCAATGTTTAATATGCATATGTAAACTTTTCTGTGTGTATCAATAAGCTACAAAGTATCTACCTTTACAGCACAAGTCTACTTGGACTTGGACTTACTTAATGTAGGTTTATTATCAGCAATGGCAAAGAACAGATGTATCCTTTCCTGACAGTCAAATAAAAATAACCACCAACATCTTCTCGTAGAGTAACTGACCACTAGTGCAAATGCAATCATCAAAGAAATGAGTATTTCATAACACTGAAAGTCTAAGGAAAAAGACAATCATTACATTAAAAAAAAATTAAATCTCACTGTAATTAAAATTCATAAATCTAGATCCTCTTAAATTGCCTGGGAGTGCAAGTCCTAACATACCTTATTTTTAGAAGAAAAGTATCATTACACACTGATCATTTTGCATGCAGTTCTAAAACACTTCAACACCATGAAACTGTAACTTATATAAATGTTAATCTCTGCTTTCTTACTCTTCATAAATACTGCAAAACACTTGTATTTTTAGCAAACATGGGAGTAGAGCTTAACTTGACTACATTCACAGCTTTCTGTAAAAGAACTCACCAAAGCTGGGTACCAGTCTGCCTTCTCTGAATTACAAGTCACACTCACAACCTTGCCAAGTAATTCATCATTGAGGCGCCTCTTATCTTCATCCTCTTCTTCACTACTTTCTTCTTCCTTTTCATCTTCAGTACTAAATTATCAAAATGTACAATATTTTAAAGTTTGTCTTAAGTTATTAGTTGAAAGCACAACCAGATTACAACAAGGTTTTTCTCCCTCTTTTGCAAAGCTTCAAAAACACTTAGAATTTTAAGAGGTGAAATTGCTTGAAATACACTTAAATGTTAAGTACACTTAGTAAGAGGAATTTTGTAGAAATTCCTTCCAAGTAGTAGTATTTTACAACAGCATCATGTTAGAATTGGAGACATGACTCATGTTTTGATTATGCACAGACATGAAACCGAGAACTGGTCTCTACCCCAAAAATTAAAAAGCACCTTTTTTTTTACTGTGTGCAGTATAAAGAAGGTTAAAAATCCTACATTTCCTATTAGATGAAAGCAAAAAACCACTTCATTTTCATAACACTGCCAGCATATGACCATGTCTGCAAGAAATGAATATTAAAGTCCATAAGCTGTGCACACAATTCAGGTGATAGAGCACTCAGACCATTGCAGCTCCAATGGGACTGCTTCAGCTTTAGCAAAGGACACTAAAGGAAAGCAGATCACTTTCAAAACTCACACAGGAAGAGAAGATCTTCTCCCTCTATTAGATTTCTTCCCAATAACAGGAGTTCCAAAGTGCTCTGGATTGGTTAGTGGCAGTTGATCAAGTGTCTACATGGAAAGGAGGGAAACAACATTAGTTTGCTATACCTTATTATAAAAAAGATATGAATTAACTACTTAGCTTTATTTCCATGTTCACCATTGCCTTACCTCACTTTCTGCAAAGTGCCTTTCTCCCTTCAAGCATAATGAAGTTCGTCTCAAGGTCCTTTCATCACCATCATCAAAAACTAGGATGAAGCCAAAGCACATCAGCACATTCTGATCAGATCTCAATCCCAAGTCTACTGTTTATCTCACAATCAAGAACATTCTCTAAGACATGACTTTCAAGCCTTTATTTACTCATTCTTTAGTTCACAAGCAAAAGGAAAGTCAGTATTCAGGATTCAATCTGAGCATGGATTTTCACACAGAGATTCAAGGCAGTACAATGTAAGGCTTTGGATGCAAAAGTCTCAGTGTAATTTAGACATTCTTCTTATCAATACAACTGCACATTTCAAACCACAGCCACTGGCTGCACACCAGTTACTATTATCTAGCAATCTTTGGGGTTGGTTTGGTTTTGTTGGGGTTTTTTTTTCCCCACCCTATCCATTTATTCCTTACTTATAACTCCATTTAATGTGGTACCTTTTCATTCTCCCTCTTTCTATGAGCAAACCCACAAAAAGACAGATCAATGGAAAGGAAAACAAGTGTTTGATAGCTTTTGTTAAACTACCAGTGCTGTCTTACAAACAGATTAAGATACTGGAAACATGCAATTCCAAGTCTGACCACTTTGTAAGGAATATTTAGTAGACATCCTGTTGTGTTAAATGTCATGAATAGGAAGTTCCATCAATTTCCGTTAATACACAGCAGAAGAAAGCTGGAAGGCTACGAGGCTACTGCAAGCTCTGCCTGAGAAATATCTACTCCTCAGTCAGTTTGAATAAAACCTCTTCATGAAAACTTCCTTGAAGAGAAGGAAAGACAAATTGTCACTCCTCCTGACTGCAAAGAGCAGAGCCTAGGTGGCTGCAGGCTGGAATCCCAGCAAGGTACAAGTTTATTTGTATGGGGTCAAAGTGCAGAGCACTGCTCTATATTTAAACTACTTGAAACAGGCTTTGTCCACTAGTCAGCTCATAGAGGGGAAAGAAGGAAGTTTCAAGTGTTGTGCATATCAGTATGGTAATTTTGGCATTTTTACAAAATTAGTTAAATTTGGTGAGATAAGCTTTAAGGCTCCTCCATCTTCAGAGTAGATACTGCTGTGGTATGCTCCACTACTGAATTATCTTCGTGTCTTAATGTACACACAAAACAATTAACTGTTTCCCCTCCAAAAATCTCAAACTACTAAATTTTCACAAATAATCATTGTAGGGGATGAACAGCTGGTGATTGGCAACAGGTAACTTGATTGAAGAAAAGCAAACAGAACCTGATACTTGACAGTAAAACTAAACTGCTTCTTTTTATTTATTAGCTCCAAAATTGGAAGCCCTACCCATTTATTTAAAGCTAGTCCAGTAGAAGGATAAATAAAGCAAACTATTCATAAACTAGATGATATACATCCATTTTTCATCCTTAAAAGATAATTCTTTATAAATACTGAGGTTAAGTAAAATAACCTCAGTAGAAAACACTAAGCTCTAATTAAGACACATAAGGAAATTACGACAATTAAGAGCTGTGTGAGATATTCTGCTTTCTTCAATTACAACAAACATGGAAGTTAACTTAGAAAATCACAATTAGATATGCCTGACCAATATCAAACAATTACAGACTGCAAAAAATGCAACTGTGGAAGTGTCAACTTCACAGCTTTGTATTTCACTTCCATGGACAAAACAACACTGAGGGAAAAAATAATTCATGCTGAATAATTCAGTTTTCCTAACCATTCCCCAGACCCAGAGACATGAAAGTGTTATACTATGTTTTCAGAGCCTGGCAGTCGGCTTTCAATCCTGTTCCCAACTTCATACCTGAACTCAGACAGGTCTAGCCCATGCCTTTTTCTGAAATTTCTCTGTTTTCTCCAGCTGAAGGTACAGAACTGGCCTGTTCTAACAAAAACAGTTGTCCCTCACCATACAGGGAAAGACAGAGTGCTAGGCTGCTCTACATTTTCCAGAACTAAAACAGGGAGACAAATAGAGAACAAAAAAAACCTCACCAAAGTCCCTGCTGAAACCCCTCTCCCAGCCCTAAAACAACAACCCAGGTCCAAAACAACAGAGTGCTTTATTCCATATAAGAGGCAGTGACCACACAACTTTTGGAAAGGAAGGGAGAAGCATAAATTCTCAGATCTCCTTTCTGAACTGCAGCAGGCCAAGGACTTGGCATAACCATTAAATTAAAGTATAGAAATGTATCACTGTTAAACAGCCATGGGGAAAAGGAAATGTGCAGCAGACCAAGAGTGTGTGATTCCTTCAAGGCAATCAAGTCCAGCATGTTCCATTTTACCTTGGAAAGTTTCTTCTAAGACTGAAGTTTCTCTCTGCCCCACCTCTTATTCATATTAGAAGAATGAATAATCAATGTATCCAACACCCCAAGAGTCTCATGTAATTATACATTAATACATATATACACACACCAACAAACCAAACATTTTTATCAAGTCTGTGTGTAGTTACCCTACAGACATCTCCTGCTCAGTACAGACAGTGCTTTAAGACAAGTACAACACAATTCAAAACAATGAAAACTAAGTGCTGCTATACAGGAGAAAACACCACAGAATTATCATTACTTAAAAATACTTTGCCTTCTTAAAGTGATTAATAGAAAACTGACAGTTACATTTAATTTTCTATCTTGATGAGGCAAAGTGAAAGGACCATGAGGGGCAGAAACAGAAGTTACTGATATTTTTGGTATTTGGAAGATTTAATTGTTTCAAGGATAAACCAAAACTTTCTTTGAGCATGCAAGGGTTTTTAGATGTTGTCTGCTAACTCAGTAACAATCTATGTTGTGGACACATGCATAGCACCTGCAACTAACAGCATGGCTGCTCAGCTTGGAGCAAAACATCCTTGCAGAACAACAAAGTGTAAAAGAACAGCATGAACAGAAAGGATTCCTCAGCCAAATTAGTGATCACTTTATTAAGTTTCAACGAAAAAGGACAGCACCATTTGTCATACAAAAATATCAATTATTTGAGTTACTAAGGTGGGGCCAAGTAAAGAGTCTCTCCAATTAATCATGATGCTTGAAGTATTTCGTAATTGTAGCTACTTTAAACTTGCTTTTCCTCTAGGGAAAACACTTGACTGTGCCTTATTGAAAGGTTAATCAGAAACTCACACTGATAAACTCAGCACCTTTAAAAATATAAGTCTTTCTTAAACTAAGCAGGCCTTGTGGTTTCCATCTAACTCTTAAGAAAAATCTGCTACACCAAAGTACTCTTCATATTCATGTCACCCTGTGCATGACTTTATCATTCTAGTCCTGGAGGATTTAAGGGAATGTCTGTCCAAGGCACAGTATCAAATATTAAGGATTCTGTAAATATAAGCAGTAAGGCAGATGGCACAGTTTTTGGCTATGAGATATTTTGAAGCTGTGATAGCAGTCGTGTCAGAAAGAACTTAATACACTCTAAGCTGCAAATTCATTCCTCTTTTTAATCTCATCCAGAAGTAAGGCTGTTTAACTCTAGTTAAAATGCCTTGAACTAACAATCAGACTAAAAGCTAGTAAATGAACGTTTAATAACTCATATTGATGACTTCATTCCTTCAACAGGTTATTGCTACAACTCCAAACTGTTCAACAGCAAAAATCCTAAAGGTTGTATTCTATAAGGAAGAATTCACTGGGCAGGGAGAGAGCAGGAAACAGGAACAGAAGACAGGGAGACATCTCCCCATACAAATACACACAGTGAAGTCACCAAAGGATATGTTTACAGTGTCACGATACTTATCTCAACAGAGGAAATTACAGTCCTGTCTTTCCAAAGAAACAAGTGTGAAAAAGCAGAAGCCCTTCCGGTCATACCATTGCCTCATCTTGTGGTGGGCAGGGGCTTGTTGGGGAAACAGAGTGCAGCAGCTGATTTCTGAGAGAGGAAGGGAAGGATACAAACTAGCCAGGGAACTGCTCGCTGCTACTGAACAGTCAACAGAACATCAGGGAAGGAAGGAAGGAAAGAAAAGCAGCATTTCTGCCGGGCAGAGCCCTTTCTTCAAACATGTTCCTTAATGAGGAACACTGACAGAAGGGGAAAAAGATGAGTAAGCAGAGCAACCTGGAGGAACAGTCTCTGCCATAATGCTTGGTCTAGTCCCAAGAACTGAGTCCAATATGCTCCATACAGAGCATATTGAAACAGCGACAAGAAAATGGAAATTTCAGAATTTTGCTGCATCCCGACCTTGTCTGTGATAACAGGAAAGAAACAGAATTGGGTTTTTTCTGTTTGTGGAAATCTACACAATCCTAATCTATGACAGAAAAATAAAAACAAACTTCTCAGTGGTAATCGATACAACACTTTCCAAGAATTTAAAAAAAAAACCAACAAAAAACCTGACTAGAAGTTGAGTGTCTCAAAAATGCACTAACAAGTGCAACTTTAAACTCACTGTTGATGAGCTCTATCTTCCATTTCCTGTCTGTAGCAGACTTGTATATACCATCAGCAAAAATATACTAACCCTGTCTTTACAATAAGGCTGTCTCAACATTGATTTGCATGTATTTAAAGATACAGTAATAACAAGTCAACTAATCAAAATCATTTTTAGGAACTGTGAAGAAGCTTGTCACAAAACACTGCAGATCAGTTTGACTACATCTTGTTTAGAAATATATATAGCTATATTAAAAATTATTTTTAAAAAAAAGACAGAAAAAGGAGAACACAGCAGAACTCTAGAGAGAACATCCTCATCGTAGTTACGAGATGAGTTCCACACAGAGCTGCCAGTGTCACCAGAACAAGGCAGTTCTGTGACACACAAGTGCACTCAGAAAACAACCCTCATGGCTGCAGCTTGCAAACTCCAAATCCAACAAATTGTGTTACTGCTGCTGCCCAAACCAGGAGATTCTACACTGCACTGCAAGGAAACTATTTTGTCTCATTTCCCAACCCATTCAGAAACTTCTAAATCACCAAGACAATGAAACGCAAGTACACACCACAAAGTAAAAGTGGCTCCGGTGTCACTGTGCACACTGAATTATTTTCACTGGCTGCCTGACAAGGTAGCAATTTATGAACTGCAAGAGATGCTATCTATGAATATCTCAACAAATGTGTGCAGATTTTGCAGATATTTGGGTTTCAGCTGTGGAAACAATACAGAAAGTACCACAAGATAGGCAGTGCTTGTTGAATGACCTTGTAGACAAGGGCTGTACTACTGATTCATCACTGTAAGAGGGCTTAAGAGCAAGTACTGCAGTGTATCGTGCTACTGAGAGACTATACAACTCAAATTTACTATTTTAAAAATTATTTTAAATGGGGCCCAGCTTCTCTTACAAAAATATATTTGAAACATCCCTGAAAACAGGGAAGTTTGAGTGACCTTTGAGTCTACTCATAGAAAACTATCACCTCTCAGACAAAAGCCTGCTGCCTGAAACTGCTTCTTCTGAAATGGTAATCTTACTGTTGCTACACACAAAGAGATTAGAGAAAAAAAATCTACCTCCTTGCTTTCCCTACAGCATTGTTTGTACACAATTTTTGAATATTTTTAACTGTTAATATTGTTACAAAGGTAATTTGATAACCAAGGGTTCGATCCAGTTGATTTGCAATGAAGTTCTACTGTTAAAATACTATTTGTCACTATAAAACCTTGCTCCTCCACCCACCTGTTGCCTCAACATGTGTAAACACAAATCATGGTGCTGTTTTTTTTCCTAGGTTCTCCAGAAAGCAACCACCAGAGCTACTGCACCATTTTTAGGTGCCACAGGTGCACTTAAACAACACATCCCATGGAAAGACTCTGGGCAAATATGGGGTTTCCTCAAAATTCAAGCAAGCAAATTTTAAAGATGAAAAGAACAAATTTATGATGGTAGAGAACACCAGTGGAGGCAACTGGACAGTTCCCCTGCCACACCTGTGGTTTTGGACTCCTGGATGACACATGCACAGCCCAGAGATGATGCTTCTGCCACGTGGAACTCAACAGGATGCTGAGAACTGGTCAAACCAGCCCTGCAGACATGACCAGTGCCTGGCACACACCACAGGACGTGTGCTGGTCAAGGGCTGAAGAGACAAACCAACCTCCAGCCCAGGCCTCTGGCATGGAAGGACTCAGCTGGCTGTGGGGGCACTGACAGCTTCTATCACCCTTGGAATAAGAGCTTACAGTTGTACTGAACTCAGAACCAAGTTTATTTCTCCTTTAAGCATAAATATCTCCACAAAGCTTCACGAGAGTCAAGCGTCTATTAAAAACAGGAAAATGTGACTATAAATAGCAACCCTGCTCCTGAAGTCCCAGGACATAGATGCTGGTTCACTTGCTGATAAATATCCTCAGAATTATGAGCTGAAATTTTCAAAATCCATTACTAAAACCAAATGCTCAGTATCTTTAATTTCCATGACCTAACCACAGTAATCTGAAGTGATGCAGTTGGTGGCTGAGACTACACTTCATTCCCAGAACAAGCACTCAGGTCTCTAACTCCTCTTAGCACACACTCAAATCTGCATTTCCTGGAAACTGCCACCATGATTACATGAGAGGAAGAAGCCACCAGCAGAGCTGTGGGGCTCACAGAGTTGCCTCAGAAGTGTGTCTGAAAGTCCTAAGTCTCAAAAAATAAGGAATCACATTCCCTTTCACTCTAAACAGTACATAAAACCCTAATACTGACAGCAAGGGCTGCTAGAAATTGCAAAGGCCTCCCACTGTTTTGGTTTTTTCTGCCCCATTTCCCACTCATTTCAGAGGAAACATTACTGAAAGTTAATACATGTTATTTCATTCTTTAGAAACACTTGTCCATTATTTTACCTACCAAAATACAAGGCTCAATGTCTTTGATCTGGTTTTTATTTAACCTTGTTTAAAGTTGTAGTAGAAATTACATAATAAAAAGAGAACTAAGCACATACAGATTATTGACCTGAGTTTTGTCAAAGAAGAGATGACATGGGGCAATATAAACCAGGCCATTCTAACAGCAACTCTTGAATGCTTGCTCAAATGAAATACTGTTTCTCACTTTTATATAGCTATTACATCATTTCTAGTTCTGTGCAGAAGTGACACAAAAGTGTTTCCTTACAGTACATCTAAATAAGGATTTCTGCTTTCTGAAATTCTGGTAATGCTTGTAAGACTCCAGGCAAAGTGTGAAAGAAGGAAAATACAACTATGCACCACTGTAAAGTGTGGTCTGGGTTGTGGTTCCTTTGTTTTTCAGTCATTTCAGTATTTACCTGGAGTATTTTACAAGTTAACACAGAGGTGGATGGTACACTAAGTAAGCTGTAATTCAAACCTGGTTCAGCTAAAAGCAGATCTGACAGACCACTTTAATTCTATGCAATTATCACCTAACAATATATTCAGCACTTCAAAAGCATCAATGCAGCACTTTGTCATTTGTAAATTAAGGAAGTTCAGTTTAGATAACTGCATTCTAAAGACAAACATCATCAAATCATTGAATCACTTAGTAAGATCATCAAGTCCTACTGAGCCATTTGTTAACCAAAGAATTTAAACCCCTATTAGTGTCACACCACTTTGGATTTGAGAGGGCTGCCTTGAGCAATGGCATTTCCTAGACACTGTTAAACTTCCACTCCAAACAGCTTCTATTTCTTCACCTGCTTATACTGAAAAGCTGAGTCGAGGTAATTTCAAAAGTATTTCCAAATTGCAGCTGAAAAGTTCAACAGGACTACATGGCTACAGTAACATCATTATTATATAAAAAGAAGTGAAAAAATGATTCTCTGAAGCTACAATAAAAATAAATCTTTGTTTATTCTGGGTACATGAGCACCATTAATAGAGAGGAGATACTATTAAAATACACAAACTGATCATCACTGTGGCTCTTGCATAAAAGTTCTGGCAAAATAGCCCATTATAGCAAACTCAGCATTCCACTGGTTCAATTTATTGACCAAAGCAAAGTTGTTTCAGGTGACTTTGCTCCTTTAGATCCCTACATGAAACAGCGAACCTGATATACAAAATTGAACATCATCACTTCTCACTCCAGTTTGCTTTGGTGCATTTTTTACATATCTGCACTTAATACTTTGAAAATGTTTGTCTGTATATATTACTGGTTTCACTAGTCAGAGATCAGTTTGCTTTTAGATCACTGAGAAAGAGATGCTAGATAACACAGAAAATAAATAGCAAGAGAAAAGCACAAACTACTGAAACCCAAGATTTCCCTTGTGCTTTCTATCTCAAAATGTTCAAGAAGATATTCTGTAAACCTGGAGTCTGTTTAATCCACTTCCCTCTCAGCACTTCAGCGTGACTGCAGCAGTCAGGAAGGCTGTGAAGCAGCACACCCACCATCTATTAAAAAGCAACCAATTCAGCTGTTGGCTTTACCAGCAGCAGAAATATACACCTCACATGCATCCAAAACTTTCTGCAAAGACACAACGGAAGCAGCAGGCAAAAAAAAGGCTTATTTTTCACACATCAATATTCCTGTACTCAACCTAGAACACTTCCCCAGTCTTAACTGCAAAAGAGCCATGATGCAAACTTAATGATCTGCTTACTCTGGTCAATGTTACCTGTGCTTTCAACATCAACAAGCAACCCAACACATAAAACTAACAAAAATGTCCCTAAGATCTAAATCCAACGTGGTACAATTGTATTTTCATAGTCAAAGTGCCTTATTACAGCACTGCATGTTCAGTTACCAGAAGATTACTTAAATCCCCCCGAGTTCCAAATTTTTACAAAATCCTAGCAGTCTTAACACATTTGCATATGGAAAACATATTTTATTTTCCCCATTCTGCCTGTCAAAAATATTTCTGGGGGAAAGAAAATGACAATAGTTAATTAATTCATTGGTTTGAGTTTCTGAGGAACTGCACTTTAATAAATCTATGAAGTAAAAACCATGGCATGCATGATTTATCTCTTTATTAAATCTCTGATTTATTTCTGGGGTGAGTTCAACAAGTTGTTAAACATAAACAACAATCCATTAATACAGGGCAGAGCATTTATTCACTGTTCAAATTTCCTGCTCATCAAGTGAAGATTTTTTTTGGCAGAAGTGCACTGCTCAAAAGAAAAGGGAAATAAAAAGAAAAGAAAAAAGAAATAAAAAAAGAAAACCCAGACAAAACTCATCCCCCAAACAGGGGATTTGAAGTTCACGTATCAAATGTAAGAAGACAAATATGTCTTCTGGCCCAAATTCAAACAGAATTAGCTGAAAGTGCTACTTGAAAACTGAAATAAGTTAGGAGTTTTAGAATTAAAATGCTAATTCATAAACCATGAAATTGCTAGTGCAAGACTGTGTTTCTTATCACTTCTGTAACAGAATGGTGAACCTCTGAAAATCTATAAAGAGAAGTTAAAGGTCCAGTGTTCTACCTCAAGTATGTCACATCACAGTACTAAACTAAGTAGATTTTAAATCTTCTGCACTCCAAAATAATCCTGCCTCTCCTCCCTGACCTGACATCCACTACAATTTTACAGCAATGTTATAATCCTGAAGAAAAAGGCAAAGAACAGTGAGCTTTGTCAACCAGCTTAGAGTTAAAGCCCTCACTAACAATAATAATCAGAAAGTGATAAATCCTCCCAAATTATCTGCAGAGCCTTATCCTGATCCCACCAAAGACGACATCACCTCATCTACTGCAAAGGAAACGCTGAATTACTGAAAATAGCTTATTTAAATCTTAAAAAGGGGTTAATGAACCAAAATAATTAAGAGTTCATGGGATAGAGGACTCCTCAAGAGAGAATGGAAGAATATGAAGTAAAGCTGAATACATTTGGTACACAAGGCAGCTAATGAGAAACACAGAGTTTAAATTTACAAGTACTGATCTCCAAAGCAATGCCCAAGAGTAGCATGTACTGGACAATTACCAGGAGCATATTCCTTCTGGGCAACTATTAGGGAATATAAAGCTCCACTGCTACAAGAAAGTTGTGCCAAAGCAGGATGGGTGCTTGCAAAGCTCTCTGATTCAAACACTGTCCTTTTTTATTTGCTTATCTACTATTACTTGAATGTGGCTGAGTTTTGTCATTCTGTTATTAAAGCTGTTTCAGAAAAACCTGGAGATTAGAATTATTGACAATAAGGAAATTTATCTTACAATGAATTGTTGTGCTGCACTGACATTTCGCTGACCCTGCATTCTGAACTTTCTATTTCAATAACTGAACACCACATGAGCCTCCAACATGAGAAGAAAAGTAGTTTTCTATTTCACCTTAGATCATTATTTGAAAATTTTATTAAAGGAAACAGCTATTCATATTATGAATAAATGTCTCCTCTTTTCTTTTTATTGTGTGGTTTGTTAATTCTTCTCTTAGAAAGAAATAGATTCTGTCTTCTATTGATACTGTCCATGTTTTTCTTGTGTATAAGCTTGTATATAGTGCAAGGAGGCTCATGTTTCAGTCATTCATTTCATGCCACAGGTTTTCAGCTGGAAGAATGATTTTACAAGGTTTATGTCTTAAAATCTGCAAAAATTTTTCTGAATTTCAGTGACTGCAACTGCTATCATTATAGGTACATTGTGTCAAATAAAACTTGATTATTCAGGCCTTCGATTACCCATGCAAAAGCCTCCCTGAACATCAATTAATTATTACCCTAGTTGAAACAGAAAGGGAATCAAGATGTGGACAACTTTGAAAAAAGTCCCCTCCAAAAACTATCTCAGACCATGCAATACAAGATGTAATTACTGCCACTGTTACCTATAATTAGAAATCTATTGTCCAAAGATTAGAGCCCATAAATGTAACATGGCCACTCACCTACAGTGTACCAACTGGCATCCGTCAGCTTGCTGATAACAGCTTCCTGAAAAGATCCATCAGGCATTTTGGTTTCAACCATTGCTCCAACCTGCAACAAGGAGCAGCTCAAGGTTACATGGAAGTTCACACTTAATAAATTGAGAAAAACACATTGATCCTTCCAGCAAGCCAGATTTACTTTTTAAGTCTCAGTTTAGCTAAATGTTGCTTTGAAAGTTTAGTTACTCAGCAGGTAAGAACAAAGGTCCTTCAGCAGGAAGGCTGAACTGTAAGTACATGCTAAAGCACTAAGAAACTCAGAACATCTAAATTCAGCATGACTTCATCACCTCAAGAAATAGAAGGCTAATAGAAAAAATTACCAAAGTCATTATTTTATTACTCATGATCATTCAATTACTATTACTTCTCTACTTTAAACACAGTTCTACTGTCAGCTGGATCAGAATTTCAGTAGCAGCCTTGGTGTTACAGCAGGAGTTACAGAGAAAAGACAAATACAAGAAAGATGACCTTCTCCAAAGAACTCTATTTGCATTCGGTGTTTATAACACAGCTCTGCATTTTAGCACACAACTGCTACAGAGAATGAAAATACAAATAAACACATTTTTATATAAAACACGTCAACTACTCTAAAACACTGAGTAATTGTATTTACTCTTGTCTAACAGGCTTGAACAGGGCTTTGCACTTGAGTTCTTAATTACTTCTGAGAAGTTTCAATGTTTCATTATTTATAAGAAGTTTTGCATCTAATGAGAAGATAAAAAAATCCCTGTGCAGGCAAAACTGTGTATCAAGTACACTACACAGAGAAGCATAAATAGCCCATAAAACTACAAAAAATTAAGAGTGATTCCTCAGAATCCATCTCATCTAATGAGATGAGCCTCCTCCTGTTGACTTCAATCCTGAAGAACAGGTACCCACCTATACAGCATCAAAATTTGGAGTTTTAGAAATCAATTGTGTGTTTACCAAAAGAAGGCATGCAATATACATACTCTTAGAGGTCCTTTCACTTGGTCATCTTGCACTAACTGAGTTGAGTTATCCCCCTTCAAGACCACCTGAAAGATATTAATGAGCTTTTTAATATGCATCTGATTTCTGAACAGCACACAAAAAAAGTAAGAAAGTGTATATATAAAAAGATCTTATTAACCACATTAAGATTATCAATTAAACAGATTCAAATGTTACTGAACAGAGAACACTTGGCATGGCCAGTTTTACTGACAGGAAGCCCCAAGCATGACACTTAATATTTAATCTGAAACATCATCATTAAAGAACAGATCAAATAAAACACTAGTCATTCCAAAGCAAAGAAAATGCATTTTTAGGCGAGTTTAGAATTGGACACAATCCAGGGCAAACCTGGAACTGGGCTTCCAGATGAGAAGATTAAACAAGGGGGATTTTCCTTCTCTCTACTTCAACTGTAGCGTGTTACTGACAACACACTGAATACTAAATGACAACTAAAATAAAAACGTCTCATTAATAAATATGTATCAAAAAAGCACCAAACTGACTGCAATATCAGCATTTCTGCTGCCTAGAGCAAGAGAAGGTTTTTCTCACAAAGATGCGAAACCCTTCAAGTGTGATGAAAATAAGGATCAGTTACAGTTTAAGTCAATTCTGCTTCTCCCTTTAAAATCCTACATTCTAGAAAGGAACAGTGATGAGGCAGTGAACATCAACCTATACAGTTTAATAAAAAAAATTACAAAATTTCTATTTCTTTTCAGGAATCAAAAGTTCCAGGAGCTTCCTCTGACATACAATGATGTCCAGTTTGCTGGCTCCTCAATTATCCTCCAAGCACAGACTACACTGTAGCTGTATTTATAAACACAACACCAGTAGCATGCCAAAACAGCATCCATATTAACACACATCCAGGTTAAAAATGCACTTTATGCTGATACAAAACTTAAAATAAAAACTGCAAAGGGATGAATACAGGTTGTCCTGCTGCTCAGGAAAAGGCTACTGGACTTTTTGGACTCTTTGCACTCTTGGCAAGTATGCCAGGGTGTGCCTACACACTCTTAATTACAGTATCAGGCTTAGCTTGTTAAAACTTCTATTGTTGTAATATAATTGAGATCCAGCGACAGGAATTTCCACCAAGTCACAGCAGCCTCATGTAATTCCAAATCTTATCGTGGAGTAATAAAGCATCTGATTCTAATGAGAAAGGAAACTCCTACCTATTAACAGGCTAAATACTCTACCAGACCAAAGATGCTGACAAAATCAAGCTTGTCAGACCTGCATGCTGCTTCCTACAGAGCTCCTCATTAACACGGATTTCAAAGAGCACAAGTTTCCCTAAGTACTCATTAAGAAAAGGGAAAATACTCCAATATCTGAATTACAATTTTTTTCTATTGATGAAAAGCACTCTGATAAAGTGATATGATCTATATATGTAACTGAAGAGGCTGATGGCTTGCTCTACTTGATCTAAGCATTAAAGCACACGAAAGCTTGGATGTGTAGTTACAAAAAGCAGCTTTCACCTTGATTTCTTGGGGATTTTGGGTAACTAATGCTTTATTTACAGCTCTTGGACAGCAGACAGGGAAGTGGGAAGATTTTGACAAGACAAAGCAGAACAACAATTTCTATATTTACTTTCAATTTTAACTTTCATTTAACTGCGTTTTATTCTTGTTCTGATATAGAGGCATTTACAGCAGTACTGCAACACCAAAATGACAACTTTCTCTTCTGGTTGTTTTGGCAAAAGCCCTGTAAATGTGAATGAATACTATGTGCCAACACTATCCATGCACAGAAATTCAGCTACAGCCAGGGCACACTGCTTTAGAAGCAGCAGCAAGATGCTCAAAACTTAAATATTACCCTGAGCATTGCTAAAACCTGGTCTAAGAAACAAATTATTGCCATCTCCCTTGCTGCTCACTTCTTTTGGCATTGCCTCTTCAGTTCCAAGCTATAAAAGTGAGAGTGTCAGTTGGAATGAAACAGAACTTTTGCTTCTGAAGAGGTTGCTCTTATACCTTATTAGTCATGTAAAGCCATAATCCTCTGTTTGTGACATCAAAACTTATTGCTGGGAAACTGATGCATTCAAAAACAAAAGACAAATGCAGTCAGGAAAGAAGCAAGAAAGCTCATTTTTGTTCCAGCATCCTACTAAAAATATTTCAAAAAACCAACATCCCCCCCAAAATAAAGCAAAAAAAGAAATCACCTCAAATCCAGTAATAAAATATGAACAAAACCACGTAAGTGTTGCTTAAAATTCATACAGTGAAGCGATGAACATTTCCTAATCTTCAGGACTGGGATCTCCTGTGACAGCCCTTGCAGCACAATGCTTCACTCAAACCAGCAGCAGTCTCAGCACACTTACCTTGACTTTCACAAGCCTTTTCACCGTCTTAATCTTTGCCTCGCAGAAGGCACCACGGTACTTGGCACTGACATCAGTCCCCACTGTCAGGTAGGCAGGCTCATCTGCTGCCTGGAGAGAAACAAAAACACAGAAACAAACTTTAGCTCTTATTTATAGTTACAGCTGCATGATTATATGTTTAATGTCACACCTAGACTTTTAGACCTGTTGACTTTTAATTGATAAACGGTGTCTGTGCTTGAGATTGCCATCAGGGAGTTCTTCAAAAGGAAAAAAAAAACCCAACAAACAAGTTACAGGATGTTTGAGTTTGTCACTGATGTTGACACACACCTCCTGTCAATTCATTGTCAGCCTCTCCCAGAAATGTCTTTGAGGGTATTCACTGATATTTGAGACATCTCCTTATAAAAAGGGCAACAAAGTAAAGGAGTGACTAGTAATTCAAGTAATTTCTATACAACAGGAAAATATTTCAACTGCAAAAAGTCAGTATAACAGGCAGCTGTATTTGTTCAGCCATAAGCAATCCAATGGCACAGATTATTTAAAACGTTTGAGATTGGTGTCATCCCAACACTTACAATTAAGTCTATAACATTCTATATATAGGATTTCTTTCCTGGTGACTAAAAGGAGACCTCTAGAGAAATCTGTTGCAATCTTTCAAACAGCTATTAACAAGTATTTTGCTTTCCTGGAATGCCTTTATCAAAACTCAACTGCCTGTGCATTTTTAAAGAGAAATATCCATCACAATTCCCTTAATCTGGACTTTAATACTCAATATTTCTGCATTGCAACATTGCATTTACTGTGCTCTTTGCAGCTGATCAACAGGGACAAAATGAGCACATTGAAAATGTCTATGAAGACAGGAAATCGGTGCAGAATCCAAAATAAAACGCGTCTATGTACGGTTTGGGATTTTTCTAACTTGGTATTTTCTTCAGCTCTGAAGGCAAAAGGAAAAGTTTTGCAAATTATCCTGCAGTCGTTGAGCCTTTGTACTGAGCAAACCGGCAACAGCAAAGGCGGGACAAAAGCTGTGGTTTTGCAAACTTGCCATAGCAGCTGCTGATACAGGAAGCGTTTAAAGACGGGAGCCCGAAGGACAACAACAACAATTCGGAGGCGATGAGGATGTTCGGAGCGCTCCTGCACGGCGGTGAGAGCTTTAAATCCCCTGCACCTCGCCGGGGAGCAGCAACAGCACTCCCAGCACGCACCGAACCCCGCGTTCTGCCGCTGCTGCCGTGCCCAGACGGAGAGCGATAAAAAATGAGATCTCCAGAGCGGCGGGCGAACAGGGCGGCGATCCCCGCTCCCGCCGGAGCCGCCTACCTTCATCTTCAAGGGTTATGCGAGCGATTCCAGCTCCAGGACTTCTCCTCGCACGGGAAACACTGCAAAACAAGAGCGGGGGAGGCTGAGGGCAGAGCGCGGGGCTCCCCGCGAGGGGCGGCGGGGGGAGCCCGGGCCAGGCGGAGGGAGGGACGGAGGGAAGGAGCCGCCGCCCGTCCCGGCCGCGCCGAGGGAGCGCGGCCGCCGCTTCCCGCCGGGCGGCCCCGCGCTCGGTGTGTGTCACGTCGCCATTTGCTCCGCGGGGCTCAGGGGCCGCCGCCCCCCGCCCGCCCCGTCCCCCTCTCAACTTTCCGTGGCCCCGCCGGGCCCCCTCCTCCTCCCGGACCGCCGCCTGCCGCCCCCCGGGGCAGCGCCGCAGCCCCCCGGCCCAGGAGCGCGGGGGCCGATGGCGGGGCTGTCGGGACGGAGTTGGGGGGTCCCTGTCCCGGGGGTCCCGCTCCGTGAGGGGGCGGCGCGCGCGCCCGTGCGCTCCCCCGGGGCGGGGAGGGGGGCGGGGGGGGTTTAAAGCGCAGCTCCCAGAGCCGCTCCGCGTCCCCTCCCCCGGGACGGCGGCGCGGCAGCCACAACTCCGCCGCCGCCGCCGCCTCCTCTTCCTCCTTCTCCTCCTCCTCCTTCTCCTCCTCCTCCTGGCGCGTCCCTTCCTACCTGAGAACTCCTCGTTCCGCAGCCCCCGCGCCGCCCGGGCCCCTCCGCAGACGGCGGCGGCCCCGGCTGAGCGCGGCCCCCCGCTCCGCCCCCCTCTCTCCCGCCCCCTCCCCCCCGCGCGCGCGGACCCGCCCCGCGCCGCAGCGCGAGCCCCAATAAACAAGCGGCGGGAGCGGGGCCGCTCCCATTGGCCGCCGCCCCGACGCCCCGCGCGCATTGGGCCGCCGCGGACAGCACCCCCATTGGGTGGCGCCGCGGCCCCGGACGCACGCGATTGGCGGGCGGCGGGGACCGGAAGGGCAACGGCGCGATGCGATTGGCTCGGGGCGGGACGGCAGGAGGGCGGGGGAAGGACGGGGACGGGGCGGGACCGCGGCGGCGGCGGTGGGGGCGGAGTCGGCGCGCGCGGTGCGCAGGCGCGGCGGCCGCAGGCGCCATTTTGTGCGCGGCTCTTTCCCATTTTAGGCCGCGGGAAGAGGGAGGAGCGGGAGCGCCCGTGGGATCGGCGGAGGGAGCGGCCGGGAGGCTCATCCCGAGCTCCCCTCGGGCCGCACCGTGTCTTTTCCCGGCGGTACGACCCCGTGGCCGGGTGTCGGCGGCGGCCCCGCTGGCGGCGGCGCTGGCGCAGGAGCGGGCCCGGCCGGAGCCGGAAGTGCAGCGGCCGCCATGGAGGCGCCGGGACCGCCCGCCGTGAGGGCGCGGAGCCGCCGGGGCGGCCCGAGCGCCCCGCAGAGACACGCCCGGGGTGCAGGTAGGGGCTGCCGGGCCGCGCCGCCTTCCCGCGGGGGAGGGCGCAGCTCCGCCGCCCTGCAGCATCGCCGTGACGCGTGTGGGGAGGGAAACCCAGCGGCTCTCGCTGCCCGGGCGCTTCTGCACGGTTCCCTCCGCAGGAAGACGGAGCACGGACAGGGATGAGCAGCGTGGAGGAGGCTGAGGGCTGTTTGTGGGAGGCGTGTGGGGGTGTTGTAGCGCTATCTAATCCTGCAGGTGCAGCCTTACGAGAAAGGATACTTGCACCTCTTGGGGTCTTATGAGAGAATTTGGTTTTAAGAGACGAACTGAGACCTGAATAAGTAGGAGTTACTGGCCGAAGGCTATAATAAAGCTATATATTTTAACGTTAGTTTCACGTTTTGGCTATACCAAATTTGCCGTGTGGTTCACTGTTATATAGATGCATAATTTTTATTCCGAAGTAACGGGTACATAATTTTATTCGGGAGTGAAGAACATCTGTTTAACAGTGCTCACTCTGAGCTACAAGACATCCCTCAGGGTTACCTAAAGCAATAGCGGGGGCAATGTTGTGTTAATTTGACAGAAATACTTCAGGTGTGGTTCCCATGTCGGTTTTGCTTTGAAGACTTTTTTTTGTATTTTTTTAATTAAATCCTATGCTTTGGAAAGCAGCAAGTGAAGGGAGAGTTCTCTAGGGAGTTCAGTGGGCAGAGGTGTGTGGCACGAATAAGCTCTGAAGGTTTGATCAGGCATGAAGTACATGAGGCTTGTTTAGAATTGACTGCAGGTGAGGTCTGACTTGCAGGAAAGCTCTGAAATTCTGGTGTTTTTATCTGGGTTGTAAATATAAGGATGGTTGAGGGTCAAAATGTTCAAAATGTGTAAAGGTTGAGGCATTTAGTGCTGAGGGAACTTTGGTTCTGTGCTGTACTTCTGCTTTATGCAGTGGATAAACAGGAGAGTATCTGAGGGGAACTGGAGAGGGACTTTGGATAAGGGCATGGAGTGACGGAGCAAGGAGAGATGGCTTCCCACTGACAGAGAGCAGGTTGAGCTTGGGTATGAGGAAGAAATTCCAGCCTGGGAGGCTCTGGCACAGGTTGCCCACAGGAGCTGTGGCTGCCCCATCCATGGAAGTGTTCCAGGCCAGGTTGGAACACCTTGGAGGAACCTGGGATAATGGAAGGTGTCCCTGCCCATGGCAGGGGGTTGGAATTGGATGATCTTTTAAAGGTTCTTGCCAACCCAAATCATCCTCCGATTCTATGATTTAGAATATATTATGTCTAACCCAAATGTTAACAAAACTTCCAAAATTCCATTTGAATGTGAACGTCTGATCTCTCTGTGGAATGTGTTGGCCAAATCCTGGCTTGGATTGTGAGTGTTCCTGAGACAAGGTTTGTATCTCTGTGCTGAGTGTAGAACAATTCAATAAATAACAGCTTGTGACCAAACTAATCAGTCTTGTTTCTGATTTCTAGCATAAAAATCCTGCCCCCATGGATGGATCTCTTACAGCCAGCACAATTAGGAGGTTCATGGCACATCACCCACCGAGCTGCTGTGAGCAAAAGGACTTTATTTCTGTATAGCCAGTGAGCAGGAGAGGTGACTTGTTCTTTTTATGGTGTTTTAAGCACCTAAGAATGCCCCGTGGGCAGCTCAGCACAGCACAAATGTTCTCACACAGCTTAGGGATGATGTCTGGTGTCGTGGAATGAGAACACTGTGCTTTTGGCAAGGCAGAAAAAGGGTCTAATTTTGGTGTAAATATCTTTTCATTGGAATTTGAACTTTAGGACTCTGGAGTTACTCCATGATACTGAATTTTTTCATCCTAAATGTCAGTGTTAAGCAGCCCTGAAACTTGAAGCCAGCTTGGCTGTGCTGGATCCTTGCAACTGTTCCCCATCCCCCTGTGCAAACCCTTATAGGGAAACGGTGGAAGTAAGTGGAAGAAATGAGCAGAGGAGGTTGCTTTGGTGAGCCTTTTTATCATGGCCTTTTGTGTTAACTGCACAAAGTTAACTCCTTAGAAGCTGTAGAGTGGGACAATCCCAGTAAGTCATTTTAGTATCTAATCTCTCTGTAAACAGACATACAGTAAGGTAGAAACATTTCATGTTTTAGATCATTGTTCAAAGCAGCAGTACTTGTGTTATCTGTGCTTTGTTTGTACCAAAGGTCTTGGAGATGCAGCACAGGAGATTTGCCTGAGGAAATCCATTTGAGTCTTAGCTTGAGCAAATTAAAGGCTTCTTAATTTAAAAACAATTAAAAGCATTAAGGCACTCTTAAGCATGACACTGGTCATTGGTCACATGAAATTCTAAGTGATGGTTGTAAGTAAATTAGTAAAAATAATACATTTAAACACTTGAAAATGTGTTAAGTGTATTAGTTGCAGAATATACAGAAATCTTGTCCAAAGTCTTTCATACAAGTGGTACTTCATAAGAAAAAGCAAATTTAAGAATGTCTGTGTCTTACAGTTCTCCTTATAAGAACAGCAGAATTAGTAACTGTTGAATGTATCACGTGGCTTCCTTGAGATCAGAGATAAAGTAAGAAGATTTCTGGGATAAGTAAGATGGTTTTATTCTGTTCAGTAATCACATACTACTCTTGACATACTGCATTTTTTTGCAGACAAAAGAACTCAGAATACATGTACAATTGCAGCCAAAATACTGTAGAAATGTTAAAAATACTGGATCTTATTCTAACATTGATCTTCTTTCTATGTAGTGCAGTAAAGCGATACCCTGTCAGACTTTGCAAGTGCTCAGGAGACATTTAGTTTTTATTTTTGTCTCCACTGTTCTTGGTTTTTTTTGTTTTCCTTCTTTTTTTTTTTTATGCTCTTCCCCTTGGTGTTTCTATTCTGTAGTTAAACAGGCAACACTTTTCCAGCAGTGGTTCAGATCCTCTGTCCTTGTGGAACTGCAGTATTTCTGTACAAATTAAGATCATTTGCTTCCCACAAAGCTTTATTACCTAAGTGATTGCACACTGCTCAGAGGAGCATGGTAAGTTATGAAATGCAGGTATAAAGAGAAAAAATCCAAATGAATGTGAAGTTGACAGCAAAAAACCTCAGCCAGTAATAGCTGGATTATAAAAATGAGAGATCAAACCTTTCCTGGTCATGGAGAAAATTGTGCTTCACTGCTAAGCTATTAATAAGTTCCTTCATTTTTATAATCGTGTGTGAGAGGGAAAATCAAAAAAAAGAAAAAAAAAGTGAACTTGTTAAGTGCTTACTTACAGTTTCCCCAGCTCTGGGACATTCCTGTTTTCAAGTTCAGAAAATGGACATTTAATTATTCAGACATAACTTCATGCTGATTTTAACCATTTGCCTCTGAGGGTTCCCACTGGAGAAGACCCAAAGTCTGGCAACCCTCAGGAAGCCTGGATTGATGCATTCTCCCCACTGAAGTTCAGTGCTGGTTTCTTGAATCTGGTCTGGGGATGTTCTGCAGCAGTGCAGTATCTTCTGGACATGAGTAGTGATGAAAATATTTAAGACATACAGCACTCAACCAGAAATACTTGTGTGAGAAAAATCTGAGAATTGGAATTCCTATTAGCTCTGCAAAAACAATACTCATTTTGGAGTTGCTTTTCCCAGTAACACCAGTAAAGTGATCTGTGCTCAGCTGGCCAAGCTCTTGGCAGCAGCCTCAGCGATCTCCAGGCAGGAGCAGCCCCATTTTTCCTGAATAAACTATGCCCAGACTTTGTTGTGCTTTGTGGCTGCAGATCTGAGCTCCAATCCCACGTGTTCTCCAGTGTGTGCAGCAACCAGTGGTGCATTAACTGAGTGTGGTGTTGGCAGCCCAGCACATCTGAGGAGTTGCAGTTCTCAGCTGATGGAGCTGCTGCTTCCCCCTGGCCCATGAGCTGTGGCATCCATCAGGCAATCTTTTAATGCCAGACAGAAAATGTTCCTTGTTTTAAGACTGATTTGGTAATCTTGTGTTTGGACAGAACAAGAGCTGTGTTGTAAAAGGCTATTTTTATTCTTTCTGGTATGTCATTTTATGATAGCTGACATATTTGTATCAAATGTTAATGTTGGCTAATTTAGGAACTGCGTGCTCATTGCCAGGGTTTACTTTAGCCAGTTTCTGCATGTTTTGGCACGTGGTGTTATCTGAATATAGACGTTTAATTTCTAATTTGTTGTCCAACAAAGGGATGCAGGATATGGAATTTGATTACAAATACACTGTATTTCTTGTATTATTTCTCAGGACTGCAAGTTCACATTGATGACGATAGTTACAGCTATCTTGGGGAAGTCATGCAGTATTGCAGAACAACTGCACAGCACTGCAGAGAAGCTGAAGATTTGTGCAGCAGCTTTAATTTAGATGTGGCAAAGGATTCTGTCATCTGCAATCAAGTGATCAGTCTGTCTTTCAAAACTTGAAGTAGGTGCTTGAAGTCAAATGAGAATTTACTTACTGTTCTGGGTAGCACTGTTCACAGGGCTGCTGAAGGAGAGTGTTTTTACATGTTTTTCAAAATAACACTTGGTCTCTGGATGCCAGCAGTAAAGGTGAAGGATTCAATCTCTAGCTCGACCTGTCATTAGTTCTCTTTCAGGCTTTCTGGATAACATTTTTCGTGGCAGGCACAAGACGCTGGTTAGTAGCAGAAATGTATCCTGAAATGTACAGGCTGCATCAGTGCATCAACCATTCCAGTGTTGTAAACTTAAAATGTTTAACTCCCTATGCTTTTTAACTGGCTTCCAAATTATCTCTGCAGCATGCAGCCTTTTTTCCTGGCTTCTGAGGTGTAAACCTTATTACTGATGTAAATTCTTTATCTGTGGAAGTTTTGATCTTTCAAGGGGAGAAGAGATGTGTTTTTCTACAGGATTGAAGGAGTAGTTTTGTGGGTAAATACAGTCAGTTACCCATCTACAGATCGAATACATTTTATGTTCTTGAAATAAACTTAAATGGAAACACATTTAAACTTACACATGAATCTCTAAATATTCTGTATTCTAACAAAGTCAAATCTCTAGTTTATAATTACTGCTGCTTTAGTAAACTCCCATCTAAATAAAATGTACAGGGTACAACTTGAAAGTAAAACCCATGTGGGTTTGGGAGTGGCAATTACTTATTTCATTGCTATGAAAACCAACAGGAGAAAAAGTCTTTGAAGTTTTCTGTGTTGCATTGGAAGAACCTTACTGCAGTCTTTTAAGTAAATTAAGATGCTGAAATAGAATATATTCCTCCTTAAATATTTAACTTCTAAGATCTACTTTGTAGCAACAGTGTGGTCATTTTTCAGCCTTTTGTGATACCACATTGGGAGTAAATGTTCACTGAAGAGGTGTCTAATGCTTCCCATACCTAAGATGGGAATTGCTGCTGACACTGGAGAGCTGGAATAAGTGGTTGTTTCATGTTGGTATAGAGAATTAAGTTTGGCTGGATTAATTTCTTTACCTGTGTTAGCAGATTCAGGGTCTTCTTGCTTTTCAGGAGTTTGAGTGATCTGAGCAATCTGAAGTAAGAGTCTTCCTTGTTTATCCTTTTATCCTACCTGGTGCTAATGTATCTCTTGGAAGATTTTATCTTGAAAGGCTCTTTTTTTCCCCCTGCCTTCTGTTAAGACTTTTTGCTGCAGAAGTAGCCATGTAAAAAAGCACAAGAAGGAAATGAAGCTCTTAGAAGCCATGTTCTCATATACCAGTGTCTGAAAAAGCTTGTGTAAGTGGCTTGTAGAGTTTGGATTTTTACCAAAATACATCTTTCTGTACTTGTGGAGATAAAGAACAGGGTTCTAATACTGATGGTGAGTCCTTGGACATGGTCCACATGCCAGAAATAGGGGTGTCTCAGGCTTGCCAGCACTGATAAGCTGGTGATTAAAGTAATTTATTGTTACAGATGCAGATTGTAGAGCAACGTGATCCAACAGGATCAGGACCGTTGCATGCACAGTCCTTCCTTGTAACCCTCTAGCAGCAGTGTGTCTCCCTGAAGTGTGTGTGTGTCACAGCCAGCCTGCAGCCTGGCACAGAGGGAAGCAGCAGCACTGCTGTTCAGCATGGCTGCTCAGCAAAAGAAAGCTTGTGAGGACAGTGGTTACACAGCCTTTCTTCCAGGGCTTTTGCTTGTCCACATTATTTCAATCACTTCAGGTTAATTTACTTTTCAGCCTCAGCTAAAGACTGCAGTTGGTCAGTATTGATTCTTATTAAAAGTATTAATGCCCTCAGTCTTTTGAATTAAATGTTTTCAGCTGTAAGTAGCTGCTGTCGATGAGACCCTATGGTTCAGCCAGTGATTAAATTCTGAATTTTTTCCTGCTCAGCCATCTTTTTCTGAAGCTATTTTTCATTTGTCTGTGTTGTTTGGAGGATACTATTACAGGTACCTCATTTCCAGGTGGCCAGGGAGTTGGCTGCCCAATCAACACTTAAACTGTGAATTAATTGCCAGGCTGTGCTGTTTGCAGGAGTTTGTACCTTCAGGGATGTGCTTTTCCCTGCAGTGCTCCCATGCAGTGTCACCTCATTAGCTACAGCTATAAACAGAGCCCCTGAAAGGAACTGTGTTGTGTGACATCCAGAACTCTGACAGAGCATAACACGTCTTTTTGGAGGGTTTTATTATTCTGGATCAATGGAAGATGTGTTGGTGGGAGTGATCTGTCTCCTTGCAAACAGCACAACAGGGGGACTCACTGGTGTGAGGGTAGACACAAACACTTGGCTGGGGGAAGCAGCTCTTATTAATCCAACTGATGGAAAACACATTTAGCTACATTTTGGTTCTGTCTCAAACAGCATTTCAATTTTGTATCTATTCTTGATGCACATGGGAAAGTGTTTGGGGGAAACAGGCTCTCTCTTGGTGGGCTTTGTTAACTGTGGAAACACCTGGGGTTGGAACTGAAACTGAGCTTTAAGCATTCTGCTAAAGTAGTTTTGCTTCCTGTGCTGCTCTTGTCACCTGTTAATGCAGTCTAATGTAATAAGTATCTGTTCTTTCTGAATGTAATGAAGGGAGCAGATTTCCTGCTTTTCTAAAATCCTAACAAACCAGATAAAATTTAGCTTCCAAAAATTTAGGCATCACTTGGGTGGGTTTTGGGGAGGTGTGTGTGTTTGGAAATACCAGCTTTTGGGTGAATTTACTATAATTGAACCTACTCTTAATCTGGTAAAATTGGACTCCTAATGACTGATTTTGGATATGCAGACAGTATGTGTACCAAATCATATTTAATTTTATGCAGCAATAAAACACCCCATGTTCTTTCTGACTCTTTGATTGGCCTGTTGTATCACATTACCTAAAATGGTATTTTCAGTGGGCAGTTCCTACACTCTTTTTGGGGGAAACTTCAGGGGATTTAATTTTTTTCTGTATGTGAAGATATGCATGTGTTTGGACTACACACTGTATGATGCTGCTGCCTGCTGTATTCTAGTTGTCCATTTTTGGTTGGCACAGCAACTCACAAGAACCATTTTTAAACAACTGTTTCAGAGTCCTTTAATAGCAACGTACTGAAGATGAAAGAGCACTGTGTGGGGGTGGCTGCATCCATCTGGAAATAGGAGACTTGGTTTGAGCTTGGTTGTAGATCCTGTGTTCTAAAATACTAGAATGTATTTACTAAGGCAAGGCTTAGCTCTTCTACCACTTGTTTTCTGCAACTCTGTGTAATTGGACATAATAGGCAGCAAGATGCTCTATAATGGAAAGTTACAAGCAGTTGGTGTCTCGAAATAGCTCTCAATTCTTAAGTAGAAGTAACTTCCTTGCAGCATGTAACTTGAAAAACTGGTGGGTGGAGGAAAAGCTGGTCCTTGTCTTACAGACATGCAACTGAAAGAAGAAAATGAGGGGGAGAGAACAGAGTCTGTGCTGTAATTTTGGCGCAATTACAGCGTCAGAATTGTCATGACAATCATAACTATTTTTCTCTTCGTAATCTTGAAACTGTGTACTTCATTTTAAGGTCATGATAAGATGCGCTGTCGAATTCACTATTTTGTGTTTCCTTCTATGGCTGTGGTTTTATCTTCAGGAAGAGACTTGCAAAACAGCTCTGGAGTTATTCCAAATCTCCTTCCTTAAGGGTGCCTGGGACTGCACAGCCAGAGAGCATCCCAAGCAGTGCTGCATCCGCACCGACAGTCTCACTCTCAGCATGTGGGGCTTTAACCTCAGGCCACCAAGCTATTTTTGGTGATGAGAAGTTACAAATGAATGACCCAATGCTTGGCATACTTCAGATCTGCATGAGACACATTCTGTTTGGAATGTTTCCTTTCTGAGAGTCAGCACCAAATACAGATGAGTAGTATTTCTTTTGGAGGTGGCCTCGTGGATGTGTGCCACACAGGAAATTTCACATACGGGTTACTTCTAAGAGTCTTGCCATCATTTCATCAGCAGTACTAGCAGTTGTAAAGAGGACATTATCCAAGCCAGTAACTTTTATTGCTATATTACAGTAGCATAAAACTAATTATCTTGATGCAATAGCCTAAACTTGCTTTTTCAACTCTGCAAGCGCACTTTCACATTCTAAAATCTGCTCTCATGCAGTCATGGAGATGGATGTAAGCAAACTAGATACTGAAGCCTTTTGTTTTGTAATTTGTCACCTGCAGTTCACCTAGTCCCCTTCTTAATTCTCTTGAACAAAGCTGCTGTTACGTTGACTTGCTGACTAAATAATTGTACCAGGGAATGTGACATATCCAGCCTTAATAAATAGCAGAGTAGTGATTCATCAGGTACTGAGTAACAGCCAGTGGATGTGTGAGAGTTAAGGAGGAAGCATCTTACTGAACAGGCTACTCTTGTGTCATTGTTGGATCTGTACTTCTAAAACAGTCCTTGGGTGGAGGGATGACTTTAAGCTAAGAGATTACTTGGTCTATCCTCTCTTCCTTCCCGGTGTTCTGTTTGAGTCCTGTGCTTTGGGTCTTCAGCAACAGAATATGTCATTGAAACTCTGAGCTTGAAGTGTTGCAGCGTGGCAAGAACTGCAGTTATGCATTCCAAGTGGGTATTTAACTTTCTGCTGTATTATGTGTTCCCATAAATGGCCAGAGTAGGACAAAGTAGGTTAGTTGTGGAGCCTGAAGCAAGCAGTGCTGCTTTTCTGCTATCTTTAGATCTGAAACTTCCCAGTGCTTTGGGCAGAAATAACCCAAGCAAGACACTTAGAATCGCCTCTTGCTCAAATCTCCAATTCAGAAGATTTCATCCTGCCATTTATTTGCCTTGCAAAGCATTTTCCCATTTTAGTTACGCTGAAGTTTTAATTGACCATTTTCAAGCCAGCTGTAAAAGCTAATTTTAATTTTAGGGAAGGGGATGCAAGCTCTACTTCAGTAGGAAAGCATGCTGCCTTTCAAACCTTCATGTTGGCTGCCTGATCAGGTGGTGTTTTCTGGGCTTAAATCAAACTCTTGTCCTTGGATGTTGTTTAAACCTGGAGGGTGAGGGAGCATCTACAACAGAGCCAAATTTTTTTCCCCGAGTCCTGTAATTACAGAGCCTCTGCTAAATGTAAAGTTTTGGGGTTTTTGCAATTTAATATTATTCTCTCGTTTTGGAACAGATCTAGTCCTCACTTAAAGAATCTCAGATCCAGCTTGAGCCCTTCTGGAGCTTGTTCACCACATGACTTGCCTCACACAGCTCTATATATTTAGAAAAAAAATGGGCTTCAACATTTAATTAAAGTTCAATCATGCTTTGCTGTCCCACTGCATTTTTTATTCTTTATTTGGTTAGTGTGGACATAAGTAGCCACTTCCTTCTTTTTGAAAGATTTCTTCCCCTGCTCAACTTCACTGTTTGACATAGCAACAAGTAAATATTTCTTCTCAGTAGCAAAACTCATTAAATCTTCTGTTTAGGCTATCAGCTGTGGACTAAATTAGTGAAACATTATGATGGCTAATGCACTACTGTATAATTAGTTTAATCATTGTTAAGTAACTAACTTTCAATTAGTTAGTTACTTGTTAAATACGGTGTGGTTGTCTCAGGGAACTGCCAGGTTACAAAAATAGCCGCCACAGGGGGTTGCAGTAGTTTTTCTGCTGGAATGAGTCTCTCTGGGCTCGAAATCTAATGTTCCTGGGCCTTGTTGACAAGGGGTAGCAATACTGAACTTAAGATCAAAAAAGAACTCTGCTAGTTTTTTGTCTCTAAAGTAAAGGGAAATTTTGGTATTAAAATAGCTTGTTTAGTTATTTTCCTGCTCTTTTCCTCCTTGATTCCCCCTCCTGAATAAAAGCAAATTTCTCTACCTTCTAGTGCCCAATTTTCTTTTTCTTTCCCAATCTGCAGTCAATGGAAATGAGTTGGGTTTTTTTTCCTTACCATACCATTTTCATCAATAGGCTGATCTCTGATAAATTAATGATTAAATTTGGAAGATAACCTGACCGTAATAATCATCTTGGTATTATTTAAATAAATTTTGTCATGACAGGCAAGACACTGGGCAGCACTTTGCATATGCTGCTATCCACAGCCTCCTGAATTGCTTCTCATGGGACTTTTTGCTTGTTGTGAAAAGGTATAGAAAAATTAGAGTGTAGATCCTCAAAGGAGCTTTTTAGATTGCAGTGTTCTCCGAGAAGTTATTTGGAAATTTTGGATAAACAAGTAGGTGGCTGTGCTCCTCTTATCTCCTCTTACACTGAAGAACATCTTCCTTCAATTTTGTCTAATTACACACAGTTCTTCTCACTGTACCCTGAAACTTGGCTGTGAGTGTTATAGTTCCTGTCCCTAATTGTGACTGGCTGTCACTGAAAGGATTAGAGGGGTGGATGGGTGTGTGTAACCACACGAGAATAGCTTTCAGTTTCCCTTTAGCAGTTGAGAGCATGGTGCTAAAAACACCAAGGTCATGGGTTTTGATCCTGGACTTGATGATCCTTGTGGGTCCAACTCAGAATATACTGTGATTCAGCAATTTTAGGAACAGAATCAAGACCAAATGAAGAGAATCAGGCAGCTCCTTGCTGCCATACCCAGGGAGTGGCAGATCAGCCTCAGCTGATGCTTTAGGGTGCTGCTGAGGAGTTTCCTGACTCAAAGAGCTGAGTCAGCAGGAAACTGCAGTAGTAAATTCAGTCTGGAGCCATGGAACACGGAATTCCAGGCTGACTCAGTGCAGCAGCTGTTACTGTTGCCTCAGGAGGAGGCACTGAAGGAGGCTGCCTGTCCTGGCCATGACTAATGCTGGCTTCAGGCTGCTCCCATCTGTCCCAGCAGCCTCCAAAAGCTCTGCCCAGCTGGAGAGGCAGCAGTTCAGGTAGTCTGAGCTGACAGAGTCACTGAGTACTGAGACAGAGAGCCAACCCTCTCTACTGACTCTCCCACATCACAAGAAGGAAGTAGAACGTGTGCTTGGTAATCCTGGTACAAAGGAGACTGGAGAAGGCCAGGTATTTTCCAAACTAGCTGTATAAAAATAAAACTGTAAGGGAAAGCTGCTGTTTTAAGGGCTGGGGAACATGAGTGTGTAGTCCTAAAGCTGAGGAGTTTGATGCATTACATAAATATGCATTAGGAGGGCCATTAGAATTTTAACTGCATGTACAAACAAGACTTCAATTTTAACTGAGTTTTAAGGTGGTGAACAGAACCATTTATTGCCTTATAGAATCATAGGGGTTAGAAGGGGCCTTAAAGATAACCTCCCTCCACTCCCCTGCCATGGGCAGTCACCTTCCACCAGACCAGGCTGCTCCCAGCCCCATCCAACCTGCAGTTTCAAAACTTTGAAATGACTAGAATAGGCAGTCTGTTTTCCTAGGAAGTGGGGAATGACAGCAGCAAAGCTTGTTTTCAACTTCTGGAAAGGTCAACAATTGATAAAGCTGATTCAGAAGTGTGTTAAGAAACTGCAGCTGAATAAAAGAGTTTAAAAATAGTTCAGCTCTTCAAGCATTGATTCCAGTTATATTGCTTAATGGATCTCACAGCTTTAGAACTTAACACAAGCACTGTTTTAAATTGAATTAGTTTTTAATTCCTCCTACTCCTCCACTAAGCCTAGGCTTAGTACTTCAGATTAAAATTCCTTTCCTTGACCTCCTGGTTGTTACACAGGCTGTTTGCAGCTGTCAGCTGTGCACATCACCTTAAACTGTAACCTGCTGGTTAGAGTTAGCCATGTTCTCTTCTGCTAAGAGCAATCACGGACTGTGGCTGTGAACAAACTGCAAATTGTGGTATTGGTTAATCAAGGAATAACAGAGTACTAGTTTTGAATATTAAACTATGCAGCATGAACATTTCTAAGCAGGTTCTTTTTCTGTGCATAGCCTGGCTCAAATGGAGTGCTGTAGGAAGCAACAGCAGCCTGATAATGTCTTAAATGTCTGTTTAGGTACAGTTGCTGGCCTATACATTTTGAAATAAAAGCTAACAGACAGTAAAATGGAAAATTTATTAGTGCAAGTTGGTCAGTCTTCCAACAAGTACATAATAGCATCCCATGCTTAATGCATTATAAACAAACCTGGTCTAAGATAAGAAAAGTCGAACTTGTTTTGGAGTAACAATGTGTTACATATTGTCATCGTCTGATTCATCTTCCTCTTTCAAAGATTCCTGTTAAAAAAAACAAGTGTAATTAAAAAATAGTTTAACATTTGTTTTATAATCCAGCCTACAAAATAAGTTTTACTGTACATCACAACCCTCTCACTCTGTCCACAGCCTCATAGTCAGCAGGACAGTTCCCATCAATACATTTACTTTTGAAGGAGAAAGACACCACTTGTGGCAGCCCCTGCATTAATAGTTTCTGAGAGCAAGAACTATCCCTGGGTTACACTGTAGCCTTCACTACTGTCCCACCCCAATAACACCAGCTGAAGGGATGTGTGTTGGGATGATACATTTTCCAGGCATCACAACACTTTGCCAAGTAAAGCACTGAGATGACACCGAAGTCACACCTTACCTTGGCATATTTTTCTGCTTCTTCTCTGATGTCTTTGGGAACAATTTCATGTTTTCCATTGGTTACTGCCAATAAAAATAGTATGTCTTAATTAGAATTCACACATAGGACACCCTGACATACAGAGTGAATTTAAGAAGCAATGTTTTACATTAGTTACAAAAAGTTATAAATTTTCTGGAGTGGTTTATAAAAATTATAGAAATCCATTACTTTCTCCAACCCAGCTGAGTTCCAGCTCGAAAGCTTTATCCTTTACTTCATCGTGAACTATGTAGATTCTGAAAGGAACAGACAAAGTACAGATTAGAACAGATTGACCAATAGGCTAAATATACTTTGTTCCTGTCACAGATTTCTTCTGGTAAAGTACACTTATGATTAATAGAAGCTCTCTCTGTGCCTTCTCCCCACTTCACACCATCAGAGAATTTTCCAGGCTTAACTGCTAGTCTAACAACACCTTAAATCATGACAGCTCAGATGCAGGTTGAGATGTTCAAGTTACCCTAACTGGAACAAACATAAAGAATTTAGATAGTGCAGAACCAAGGCTGCATCATGACTGCCTGCTTCTGCTAGATAAGTTATAACAGAGCTTGGAGAGTCCTGCATTTCCCCTGTAAATCTTACTTCAGTTTACACTTAACACCAAATCCCAGCACCACAGTATCTTGTGTCTAATAAGAAGTCTGTACGTAAGATTTCCACATGTGGTGCTTATGGCAAACATGGAAATGGGAATTTAAATTCCAAGAGGTATTACAGCATACACAGTGCCACCCAGACCTGTAAAATCACTGCTGAGGCTGTGGGATAGAAATGTTACACTGCAATAACAAAACTGATTTGATTCATCCTGGTGTTGAGTCCTATGGCAGAATGTGGAAACAAACTGGAACAATCCTGACCTGAGACACTGAAAAGAGCAGAACTCACAATAACCTGTGGCTTCACTGTTTGAGAAGGCTGTATTTTGTATTTCTTAGTTTGCTTCAGAAAGCACTAATTAAGTCAGAAGTTGAAAAATACCAGCTCTTCCTACCCAACATGAAAACTCTGGAGGAACCAACATGAAAACCCTTCAGCACCACACTAAGTACTTCCAATGGAAATACTGTGAAACAAATAAAAAGACTGAAGTGAACACTGGTGTCCAGGGAAATACCACTCTGCTTATAGACCCTCTTATCTCTGTTAACTGAGGTGATCTATAGGCCTTTCTTATGTGTTCAGCTGGTTACAAGCCTCTTGCAACAAAGTGTACCTTCACAAGCTGCTGAAGAAATCACTGCTCTGGACCATGCCTAGTATTTCAGGTTTAAAAGTTATTAAATCTTTGCTGTCTTGCTAAATGCTACTAAGGTGCTGAATTTGAACTGAAAAACAGAACTCTGTCTGACGATGAGTTTGAGCAGAAGCAGAACTAGAACAGAAGTATTTTCATTATTTGAAAATGTCTAATAATACAGCTATGCTGTATATATTCCTTTAAAGAAGTTCTATTTTGCTTCTTTCCCAAGCACTCGAGTCTTTTTTTAGGCTGGGTCCAAGACCTCAGCATCATTTGTGAGCAGCTTCTCTTTGAAACATCAGGTCATTGTTCAAACAACTCTTACTTCAGAACCAGGACAACAGGAAGTTTCCCCTCATCTGTCACCTGGTTTAAAGATTTTAAAACTAGTGATTAGACTCAGACAATTTAACCTTTACTTGACTGGTGCTACAAGCTGCCCCTATGAAAGGTAGTAGATGATAAAAAGGCATATTTTTCACATCCTTCAGCGTCTGAGTAGCACATCCCATCTCACAAGAAGAGAAAATGTATTAATAGCAGAAAATACTACAGTCAGCATCATTACTTGTCTAATAGAAATAACACCTGATACTCAGTTTAAAAGGAACAGCCTCAGTTTGAAACCAAAGCAAGCTCATCAGTACAGATTTTTGTCCAGTTGGAAAAACAGGTTGGGCACTTACATTTTTGCAACTTCTTTAACAACATCACGGCAGGTCATTTCCTTCATCTGCAGGCAAAAGAAACACAGCTTAACACAATATAGTATCTTCCCCAAGGCCAGAACAGGAGAGGCTGTGCATGTGCCTAATGAGCTTCATGTTCAGTAGTCAAAGTAACAGAAAGACCAGAACCACATTTCTTCTCTACAGTGCAGCTTTCAGCCTGCTCTATGCAAGTCATTCTTCCAGGGGAGAATATTAAACTGAAACATTCTAGGAAAAAAACTATTACTTGGAAATTCCCCTGTTTAAAGTATTCATCAGCTGAAATCTTAGAAGCTACACAGGTGATGTTGGCATCCTAAAAGCTTGACTTGTTCCTAGATGCTTTATGCTCAACTGATACAAAATAATCACATGGGAGAGGCACTATATTTTCACACGAAACACTTATATTCCTTGTAGGCTGCACAGTAATACTTTTGGTCTTACCAATATTTTATGCAAGCAATTTTGGGTTTTAAGTAATGCCCCAAGAGAAGAATATTGTTTAACAACCAACTGCCTGCCTGAGCAAGGCATCAGCATCTGATTTCGTATTTTTTTTCTCAGTTATATCACAGTCTTTTGGCACCTTCACAGTTAATGAGAACAAAGTCTGGTGCAACTTTCCTATAATAAATAATAAACTTACATTTTATAGGCCAACTTTTCTGGCCTATAAAGCAGTAATATATTCTTCTGTATTTCATTAATGCAATTTACCATCTCTTCCAATTCCCAAAATGTTTTCAAACCCTTAGTATGGAAGGTAGTAATGAAAGTAAATGATTTTAACAGTTTTATCCCAGGAGTTAATCATGATCACATCCATGTATCAAAAAGTTCTACATAGCATCAGACCTGCAGAAGATGAAGAGATTAAAACAATCTCTGCACAACTACAAGTTTTCCTACAGCTGAATTTAAAGATGTGAAATGCAAGAGATGTGATCAGTGCAGGATTTTCTTCTTGCACCCTCAGAAGTTCCAGTAATTCACATTATTAACTGCAGAAGTTTTTGAAAATCCCAGCACTGCACAGAAAATTAATTATTTGGAGTAGATTGTGTTACCCAACACAGCAGTCTTTTGCCAATGTGCACACAAGGAAATTGAAATGCTGATTTCCCAGATGCCACAATCCCAGTATAAAGATCAAATGTTCATGTAGGCTTCTTACCTTTAATTTGTTATTCAAGCATCTGAACCAGATTCAAAACTGAGTGAATCAAGTCTACGAACATTCTAATTTTTCCTGTAATTTTCCAGTCATGGTGCTACAGCACCATAAATAGGCTATTCTTAAAAATATAATTATCATATGAACTCTGAACCTTTCCATGAACAGCAGGGACATCCCTCTGCAGACCAAAATAAGGTGCTAACAAAGGATCACATAAAAATTACATAAGACAGAGCAGGAGAAGGATTTGGTTCTATGTTGTCTCCAACTCCAAGGGTGTCAGATATTAAAACACATGAGGAAGACGGAAATCTTTCAGGGTTCTAACATTATTTCAATCAGCTTAAGGGACACTTCAATGCCTTTTGGTAGCCTTCTCTCCACAGACCAGTTTGTCCTTAACAAGAAGAGCCTTTTTGAACTTGTTAAACAAAAGAATTATCTAAAACCTTTGGGGAAAAATAGATGCAGCATTCTGCACAGTGCTGCCCTGTGGTTTTCATTCAGAATGAAATACTTCTACATTCACTCACTTATTTGGCTCACTGGCAAATGTACAAGGAAATATTTCACCAACTTCTTCTGCATTTTACATGTTTTAGGCACCCAAAAGGTAACATAAGCCTGGAATATTTGTTTTGGGACAGCACAATAACACTGTTACACCATACCTGAAGTTTTTCTATCTCTGTTTTCGCAGCCTGCCTGGCTTTACCAATGGCACACCCCCAATAACCCTAAAAAATAAGAAGAAACACACAATATGCAGATTTAATTAAATATTAGACCCTCTACAGCTCTTCCTGTCACTTAGCATATGACAACCCCACCGTGCTCACAGTGAGAGGCCAAACACAGTAACATTGGTATTATTCTCCCTGGGGGCAAATCCCCAAATTGCTGAATAAAGCCCAATTACCACACCAAGTACCACCACTGTTGATAGAAAAGAGAAATGCTCAGTAATTCCTGGACAGAAACTTAGCAGCTCAAAATGTTGTAACAAGTTTTGTTTTAATTGCTGTTACAGTAAATGGAAGAATAAAGTAGGATTTATTTGAAGAGAGAAGTTCTGCAGGAACTACAGAAGTTCCACAGGATCAAAAAAAACCCTAAACCCACCTACTGGGAAAACATATTTGAAGTGTAAGCACATAAAAATCAAGCACTTCTATTTCCCTCAACAGCCATGGTACTGGATATATTGCAAGAAAATTTTTAAAAATTTTAAAATGAGTGTGTAAAATGAGTAGGAGTGTGTAACAAACTGTGTGTAACACACAGCTGAAAATGCAGCACTAACAACAGTTAACAACAATATCTATTTTGATTTGACTTGCTGTTGGTAGCCAGGGCCAGAGGAACAGCCCTCTCCTACCTGGAGTATTTAGTGAAGGGGGTCTCACTGCAATACTTGCCTTTTTAAGGCAGTGCATGGCAGTTTTCACTGGAGGAATGAACTCCAAATTTCTGAGACAAGCTTTGAGCTCATTTCTCAGACTGTACTTCTAAGAAATTCACAATGTGTGTTTAACAAGGACATGCAAATGAGCAGCAGTGACTCACCACAGATCTTCCCAGGCAAAAGGAGAAACCAACAGCTCCTTTGGACCAACACTTACTATTTTCCTAACTGGGAACTTTTAAAAGGCGAATTTATGCTAAGATGGAAATATTTTGACACACTCACGTATGAAACTCCTGATGGATCAATCATGTACAGTTGTGCACCATCATCACTATCATAGGACCCCAACATGAAACTGGAGGAGAAAAGAGAAATTAATAACTTTTTTTCTGCCAACACACACAGAACTACAGAGACTATACCAATTCAGGTTTCCTACACTCTTTCCTGGAGCAAAACTCCTACTTGTCCTGCTACACTCTATTGAGCAATTTTTCTCAAAACAGCACCTGCACGTTGCCAGAAACATTTATCAGTAATTTGGCAGCATATCTGTTTATCAGTCCCTTTGTACTGAACCACACAGTAGTTGTAATCTGCTCTTTAGGTGTCAGGGCAAGCAGGATGATTGCAGAGCAAAGTTCTGCTTTCACCACTGTCACAGACTAAATGGCACAAACCCTTAAACTTTAAACACAAGGGACAAATTGACAAGCTCTGTAGAAGCCTGGCAGTGTTATGGGAATCTGAATTCTTCACCTGAGCTTTTACACACACACAGAAAGAAAGAGGAAGGGAATCTTTAGGAGATGAACTGTGGGTTACTAATTCCAGGTTTCAAAAAAGAACTCAGACAACCTAAGTAGTTTCAGCAACTGTGAACCAAAAGATATTTACCAATAGTGTCAGTAAGACTCACCTGCAGCCAAAAGGCCTGACAGCACTGTACAGGGTGTAGGCATGCACATACATGGCCACTCTGTCTGCAAGATGCTGCGTGGAAAAAGGAAACACAAAACATCGCAAACCCTTATTTACAGAAATAAGAATTAAAATTTAATTCTCATGTCAAGAGTAAAACTCAAAAACCCTGAGAACTGCACTGCTGAGTTACCTTCAGGGGGATGTCATAGCCATAGTTAGACCTAAAGTTGGAAGCCTCTTCCCGGGCGATGTCTGCCAAGGAGCGAGCGTCTGCCAGCAGCCCCGCGACTGCCTGGAGCGAGAGAGAGAGAGTGTCACCAGCACAGACACTGGTGTGTCTGGCAGCAGCTCATGACAGTCACTGCCACAGGAGTTCAAACTGCCCATCTGCCACCAACCTCAAAACACTGCAATGTGACGATATATTAATAGAGTTTTTCTCTAGGAAAATCAATAATCAGAGTTACCTTCATGTTAATTATCATCTCATGATTTACCATGACTACACCGAGCCATGACTAAACAATACTTTGTGTCATGTGTATTCATCAGGTTTCAGGCTTTTCTGTCACACAGCAACCACTCCTTGATACTATTCTAACATCACTAGTATGAACAAGCCATACACCATACACCAGTCTTTATGGAATTCAGGAGATTCCCATGTTGTTGAGAAGAAAATCTCATATGCAGCACGTTTTCCCTTAACACACTTTATTTGGTAACTGTGTGAAAAAGTACCATTTTAGCATTTGTGTTTGTATTTACATACAAGTTTGAACAACTGGAAAAGCATTTCTAAATATTTAAAACAGCCTCAATCTTCTATTTTAAGTTTGGATTTTACTTATGTATTTGTGCAAAGAATAAATTACAGAAAACAGTAAAAAACCCACTGGCATTTCTGACTTTGTACACAGAAACATTATCATTACTTTCTTAGTCTACTTATTTTTGATTCTCTGATTCATAAATTTCTCCTTTTGGAAGGGGGTCCCTTACAATTTCTGCAAACCCAAAATGAAACGGCACCTTACCATCCCAACGTGTCGGTCGACATTGAAGAGGCGTTTGTTGGAGCCCTCTTCATAAAGCTTGGACAGCACTAATTTCTCTACTCCAAAGACAACACCATCTTTGCATCTTATCCCAATTGCTGTACTGAAAGACAAGAAAAATGTCAGTTTCTCACACACTGTGTAAAATACGTAACACAGAATTACTGAGACAGAAGAAACAGTGACGTGATTTCCCCAAAAGTAGGTTTGTCACAACTCCACTTTAGCACTGAAGATGACAAGGGGGTGGAACTAAATGGTCTTTAGGGTCCCTTCCAACCCAAACCATCCTGTGATTCTGTGATTCTAATCCTTATCTGGAGCCCATGGCTACAAGCAGGGCCCTGAGTGACCCCCAGTCATGGCCTGACAATCCATCCTGCTGCCCTTAAAGCACAGCTGGGATTTTCACCTCCCAGCATTCCTTCACACACACTCCAGGGAACACAGACACTCCCAGAGCAGCTGATGCAGCTTCAGCAGACCTTGGATGTCCTCCATTTCTTGAGGAATCCCTGGGAAGCTGATACACATTTACAAGGCCCTGAGCATGTCAGTCTTTCAGTGCCTCAGTCCACATCCCTAAAATTGGCTTTTGGATCACTACTCATTTTACCACCACAATTTTACATGCAATGCTCTCAAGTTTCTCTAGTCCAAAACCACTACTTTAAAAGAAGCTGATATTTGATGCAGATATTTGTATCTTACCTGCTATTCTCCACAGCTTTCATAGCATATTCCACTTGAAACACTCTGCCATCTGGAGAAAACGTGGAGGCTGACAGGTCGTACTGAAGAAGAAGACACAATACTCAGGAAGAATAAACCACATTATATCACAGCATTTTCAGATCAAGTCGATTTTTTTATAATTTAATTCAAGACTCTCACTGCCAGAGATGATGTGAAGTCCCCAGAGCAGGCTGACCCCTTATATAAAATGCAGGCACAGAAGAAAACAGAGACTCAAAGCCAGGAGAGGCCATTTCATCAGTGCTGGATGTACCCACACTGCAAATCCCGTCAGTCCAGACACTGCATGGATCTGAAATCACTGAGCATTACACAATACTCAAAACCTATGGGAGCTTTCTGTCTGCCTTTACATTTCACGGAATCACAGAATGGTTTGGGTTGGAAGGGAGCCTAAGGATCATTCAATTCCATCCCCTGCCATGTGCAGGGACACCTTCCACCATCCCAGGCTGCTCCAAGCCTGTCCAGCCTGAACTTGGACACTTTCAGGGATCCAGGGGCAGCCACAGCTTCTGTGGGCAGCCTGTTCCAGGGGCTCACCACCCTCACAGGGGTGAATTTCATCCCAATATCAAACCTAAACTTTCCCTCTTTCAATTTGCACCCATTACTCTTTACCATATCACTACAGCTCCCGACCAAGAGTCCCTCCCCTGCTTCCCTGCAGGCCCCCACTAATTTAAACACATGGGTCGCAGGGATAGATCTGAACTGCACAGCAGTATACTATGCAGAGGTGTATAAAAGGTACATTCTGCCGCCCGCCCCGCCCCGCCTCGCCTCGCCTCGCCGCCGGTTCCCCGGGCCTGCCGGGCCGCAGTGACTCAGCCGGCCGCAGCGCCCCGGGGCCGCCGCGCCGCGCTGTCTGCCGGCACAGGGCAGCCCCAGGCGGGGCGGGGCTGGCCGGGGCGGTCGGGGGTCGCGCTGTCCCGTCCCGCGGCCGGCGCTGTCCCTGCCGCCGCACTCACCCCGGTGCCGATGGAGCTCATGGCGGCGCCGCTCCCAGCCCGTCCCGCGCCCACCGCCCAGCAACGAGCGCTCCCATTGGCCGCCGCGCCGCGCGCCCCGCGTGACGTCATCACGCAATACGGTAAGTTGTATGTAATGGAACGTGTCGCCACAGCGCCCGGCTAGCTCAGTCGGTAGAGCATGGGACTCTTAATCCCAGGGTCGTGGGTTCGAGCCCCACGTTGGGCGCATTAGTTTTGAGCTTCTCGAACGGCCCAGGCGCTAAAAGGCTAACGCCTGGGAGAATTCCCTGCGCAGATCCCCCCAGGCTGAGCTTAAAAGTGATCTGTAAACATTGTAGCAATGAGAAATTCAGTTTTTATAAGTGATCTGAATGCTCGAATGATGTGTGCGTAATATGGTAGGAGCCATATGGTAGGAGCTCTAAGGAGCTGAGCGGTGACTACTAAACGCTGGATAGCTCAAAATGATTATTTTTTTAATAAATTATCTGGATGCAGGAAACGGACATTAATAGAGTAGGAGCTCTGGGCTCCGTCGAGGGTAGAAAGGGATTGCAGAGATACCTGGATAAAGTGGAGAGCTGGGCAAGCACCTGCCATAGGAAATGTAACAAGAGGCAGTGTGGGATTCTCCACCTGGGATGGGGCAACCCTAGTTAAACACACAAACCATGGGAGGAGAGGCTGGAGAGCAGCCAGAGCAGCTCCACGGGAAGGAATCAGGGGCATTTATAGTAAGGAAGAAATTCTTCCCTGGGAGGTTGGTGAAGCCCTGGCCCATGCTGCCCTCAGAAGCTGTGCCACATCCCTGGCAGTGTCCAAGGCCAGCCCCTTGAACAGGGCTTGGAGCAACCTGGGATAGTGGAAGGTGTCCCTGCCCATGGCAGGGGGTGGCACTGGATGAGCTTTAAGGTCTCTTCCAACCCAAACCATTCTGGGACTCTGTGGTTTGCATTGGTCTGTCACTGAACAGGCTCTCCAGGAAGTGCCAAGGCCTGTCAGAGGTCAAGGAGTGTCAGGATGATGCTCTCAGCCATGATTGAGTTGATGTAGTCTCTGCAAGGAGCAGGGAGTTGAACTCCACGATCCTTAGGGGGTCCTTCCAACTTGAGACAATCTCTGATTCCATGAAAAGGGAGATGAAGGAATGAGATAAAGCCCCTTCCTGCTGAGGCAGCACAGGCACAGGCAGACCACAGTGGGCTTGTGCATATTCAAAAATCCTCCTCCAGTCAGCAGGACTCCTCTGGAGTGTTTGCAATCAGCCAGCACCAACCTGCTGGAACGGCATCCAGTCCAGAATCAGGAACTTCAGAGCAAAATCCTCCAGCTCCTGCAGGGGTTTGTGTCTGTCACTGTCCCTCCTGATAAACCAGGTGGGTTCACTGTGAATTAGTCTGCTGGGAGGATCCACAGATCCCTGCTGTGCCAAGAAGGGAAGAACTACAACAGCTAGGCTGGAAACCCCAATCCTTTCTACACCATTACACATTTATGATCTCTGAGGGCTTTCCAGGGCAAGCCGTTAAGAGTCTCTCTCACCCCTTGGATGAAATAAGAATCCTGTTTCTGCCTTAACAGGTCCCAGGACTCTGCACTCCAACCCAGCAGTAACATGGGAGGTAGGAATTCTGCTCCTGCCCTGTGGAACAGCAGCTGCTGAGGCTGCTCAGTGATGCAGAAACCCCACAGGAGGAGATGTGGGTGGGCAGAAGGAAGATGAGGTGGCAGAACATGCCAGGAGAGGTGCCAGGGTGTGTGCACAGCGGCACGGAAATACCCCTGAAAAGGGAAGGGCTAAGAATATCCTGAGTTTCCTCAGCTGCAGTCTGCTGCAGTTCAGGAAAATGACATCATTGCACCACCACAGGCTCTGTAGGAGTTTCATCTCCTGCATCCTTCCCACAGAGAGAAGAGCAATCCCTCCCAGCTCCACGGGACTTGTGCTGATGGCAAATTCCTCTCTCAGGAGCAAACCTTGCTCTGGGCTCAGTTCTTACTGAGGTAAAACATAACCTGGCTCACAGAGCTGCACCCCAAATTACCCAAATTGTGGCTGAAAATGAGCAGGACAGCTTGGGCTGTATGTTCTGTACACCTAAGGCTGGCTCCCTGCACCTGGCAATGAGACTGTGTCCATTTATCCAGCCTGGAATAGCACCAGGGGATGGTCCCTGAAACACCAACCTGATCCCAGGACTGTAACACCATTTTTAAGGTAAAACACAGAGGAAACACAATGACAAAACCATGCAGGAGTTACTGAAGTGCTGTAGCACATTCTCTATGCTCAGGTTCATCACAAGAGGATTTCTTTAAATATCTGTTTGACTTGAAGAATCGTGCTTCAGGCACACAGCAGGTGGGCAGCAGGCAGCATGGGGAAATCTGTCACAAAAAGCATGTTTGTGCCAATAAAAGACTTCACCACCCCAAAAAAATTTGTATTTATCTTCCCGAATTTGAGACAAAAATTGCTCCTCAGGGTAGGATTTAAACCTCAGTAAGCAGAGAATACCAGCAGTCACCACACAGCCACTGAGTCAAACTTGACCTTGCTGTCATTTATAATTAATTTATAGTAATTTATATTCTTATACTGCTGAAATCTTCCTTGGAGGAGACATATCAGGAGAGGTGTTAGCTCAGCACTATCAGAGAATTACAGGCAGAAGAGTTCCCTGCTAAAACTCTTAAAACAGGGGAAATAATGTTCCACCACCTTTGCTAAACAGCCCCAAACCATTTCCTCACATGCTTCAAGGGTGTAATATTTTAATACAGAATTTGGCACAAAAAAATTCCCCATAGATGTTTCCCTGTAGACTGCTGTTCATTCTTCTCAGCATGTTTCAAATGAAAGTATCTTAAACCAAATTCTCTCAGCAATGTCATTTACTATACAGATAATGTACTATACAGATAAATAAACAACTCAGTAAGGAACAGCTCGTGAGGATACAGAATTTCTTCAAAACAAGACAAAAGAGCAGAGGACCTGCCAGAGTTAAGTTTGTAAACTATAACTGGACAGGGTTTTAAATAGTGTTAGTGCCTACACCCTGACAACACCCACGCTGTTCATATTTAATAGTGTTACACACAAATTACTGAACAAAAACCAAACCCCGATGCACATGGATGTATTTGAAATGGAGCACAATCCTTCTGTGTCATTCAGGTGCTTATTTCTCTGTAGAAAAAGCCCTTTTCATCAGTGGTGGGGGTGCTTTCCCAACATCAAACATCATTTCCAGAGGAGGGTTGTTCAGGCAGCACCAGTCAGGAATGCGACCTGTCTGGCTGTAATATTCCTTGGACACAGATCGGCTCCCCAGGATGTCCTGGAGTGCTCCAAATATGGCTCCTGAATTATTGGCAAGGGAAAAAAAATTGCATTAATTTAATGTTGAATTTATCTTTCTCCTTCTTCCCATCAAGAATGTCAACTGGGAGTTTTTAGCTCTGCCTCAAAATTTAAAGGGATGAATGGATATAGATGCTTTCCTCTTCAGTAGCCCAGTTAGTCCCAAACTGCTTCCATTTATGTCCCTGGAAAGTAACTGAAAACAAGGAATCATCTGCTCTCTGCTGACAGCAAACCTGGCCTGGTTGACCCACTTCTCACAACAAAGATTCCCAGAAGTTTTTCTTTTAAACACTTCCACCAAACCCCTTTGTGTTCAAGGCAATTTCTCCCCTAAAAAGGTGCCACACAAATTCACACCAGCTCTGAGCAGATTCAACCCATGGCAGCTGACCAGGGAAGAAAAGCATCACAGAATTTTGTGCACAGAATTTGGTGCACAGAAACTGTTCTGCTTTGCTAATCCTAAAAATAAAAGGTTTTATTCACTACAAATCCCACTTGGAAGGGTTTTTTTCCACCTCTGCCTCCCAGATATTCCCATTCTTACCTCCCAGCCAGGCCACACAGTTGGGTTTGGCAGGGGGAGTGTGAATCCTGAAGGTTTTGGTGGCAAGTGCTTCCTTATATTTGGGTTTCTCCACCAGGTGTCTGATCTCAGCCATGAGCCTGTGCAGGAAGCCCGGCAGCATTGCAGTGCCCCCGATCACCACCAGGTTCTCTGCCAGCTGCTTCCTGGTGTCTATTGGGCACTAATTCAAAAAGGAACACAAACAAATACCTCAAATAAGTCAAGATACCTAATCTTGAAGCCATTCAGTGATCTCTTAGACATCCATTCCATTTCTATGCCCTCCAATTGCTGTTTTCTCATATTTAGCTGGAACATAACCAACATAAAGCAGAGAAATGCAAGGGAAATGCCTGGAGGTGCAGAGGTGAAGGCTCCAGGCACAGAACACCTTAAACAATTTGTTTTCATAAAGAATTCTAATTGGAATGTTTGTCATGTCAGCCAAGTCTGTGGCTCTCCAATAAATTGCATCTCAGCAAACTTACTTAAATGGCATCAATAACTACAGGGAGCCAACTTTAATTAACATACATACAGCACCACATAATGAAAATTTCCATTTATAGTGGTTTTCTAATGCATTTTTTTTTTCCTAAATATAATACGAAGTGAAGCATTTGTATATGCCAAGAAAAAATTCTGCAATAAATTTAATATACTGCCTGTAATAAATGTGTCCAAATTAATTTTATTCTAGCACAGGTAAACCAGCAGCCTGGAGGACTCAGAGTCTTGAGACATTTACAACTGCAGGTTCTCTAAGGCTGGAGGCATCCCCTAAACTGCTTCTAATATAAAAATACCTGAACCAGTGAATCCAAGATCAAAGTGGCAACAGATGTCTCTTCATTATCCTGTTCAAACAGGATTTCCACCACGGAGTCTCTGTGGAACAGACAGAAAATGAGTGTTAAGGAGCAGCAAAACCACACTGAGCAGAACTCAAGCACAGCAGAGCTGGAGGTAACTCCAGCCTTCCTACTGACACCACTTTGTCACTTCTGTCACACAGCCCATGCACCCAGCAATGCCAACAGGGAGGGGACAATCACGGAATCCTTGGAAAAGACCTTTCAGATCATCACATTCAACCCTCAATCCAACACCACCACCTTGTGCACCACTAAACCACATCCCCAAGAGCCACATGCACACGTGTTATTGAGCACTTCCAGGGATGGTGACTCCACCACTTCCCTGGGCAGCTTGCCGTGCTTTACAACCCTTTCCATGAAGAAATTTTTCCTAATATCCAATCTAAACCTCCCCAGGTGCAACTTGAGGCCATTTCCTCTGGTCCTGTCCCTGTTCCCTGGGAGCAACGCCCAACCCCCACCTGGCTGCACCCTCCTGTCAGGAAGCTGCAGAGTAAGAAAGTCTCCCTGAGCCTCCTTTTCTCCAGGTTAAAATGCCCTGTTCACATCACTAAACCTGTCCCATCATCAGGCATTTACACACATTCTCTTCCCTCCATCCCTCCCATATCTTTGCTCTCATCTCCCTCCTGGAGCTCTGGAGAAGCCACCCCCTCCTATGATGGGCTTGCACTATGCCCAGCACACACCTTTCATTCAAGAGGCAAAAAAAGCATAAGCAAGTGTTTCATTAAAATTCAATTTCATGAAAATTTATGTGCTTTTAGAGTTGAAATACATCCTCGTGATGATAAATATTCTGTCACGGCATTTCTCACCTGATGGGACCAACTACATGGAGAATCTTTTCTCCATCCAAAGGATAGTCCACGTCTGGGGGTGGTGAGGGACGCTGGAAATAAAAACAGACTTCCATTATTGTTTTAGAGCCCAAAAGGGCTGCAGCCACCTCAAAAGAGCAGGAGGAGCTTCATCCTCCACCCACCTCAGCACTGCCATCGATGTTGAACTTGGCTGCCTGGATTTTCAGTCCCCGTTGGAGATCACTGACGAAGCAAGTGCGGACTGTGCAGAGGGAGAGAGAGGAGCACAAGTGAGGCTTTGCTGCATCCTTTTATCACCAGTAAAGACAGTAATTTTTCTTAATTTAGAGAAGAACACACGCTTCAGGACTTTCCTAGTCCAAGACATTATCAAATACATGCAAAGAGAAGTAGTCTCCACACTCCAGCAGGGTTCAGGTGCTGTCTAGACTATGAGTTAAATGAAGCTGAGACTAAAGCTATGCTGGAAATCCTGCTTGTCCTTTCTCAGACAAACCACACAAGATTTAAAGCCAGAGAGATGTTCCTAATGGTGCCTCAAGGTGCCAGGGGGTGATTCCTGCCTTCACTGCAGGCTTTGCACCACAGCTTCAAATAAGGCATTGCTGATTTGCTGAACAAGCTGCAACCATGCAGTATTTTCCTTAGTGCAACTCTTCAACACCCTAAGAACTCCAGAGGGTTTTTCTGCTTCCAGACAATGCTGACAGAGCACAATCTCATTTGTATCCCAGCTGCTACTGTTATTATACACTTATTTATTTGTATTTGGCACAGGTGAGCATCTTCCTCACAAACTGCTGTCACAAAGAAACAACACTTCAACACCCAGAGAACAACAATTTCATCCCTAGCGTGCTGTATCTGGTTCCAAAGACTGAATAAAAAACACAACTGGTCAGAAAATGTGTGCAAGTCCAGGAATTAGAAAAGCAACCTCCACTTGACAAAGCACCAGCTGCATTTACTTTGCATATGACTGATTGATTTCTTCCTAATATGACCCAAGGGATATATACTAGTTACTGTTTTCTAGGAAAGCACATTTTTCTACCTGCTGCACATGAAACAATTACACAGGAATTCATCCAAGTCCTGCTCAAAGAAAGACTATTTTTTCTGGTGTAAATGCAGTTCTTGTCTCCTCTTGCCTGTCTGATTAACACACCAAAATGTCCTTTATACATACTTCATTTTTTGGAAAAATTGACTTTAAAGCAAGCTGAGCCTTTCTAGTTAATCTAGAAAGAAAGCTACACAACAGAGCAATCCTTTCTGTGCCCACCTACCAAATATGTCTACAAGTTACTACTCAACAACACAGAGGTTAAACTGAAAGAGGAAATCAACACTTGGTTTTGGTTTTGCTTTCAGAGAGGAAGAACAGCACAAGTCTGTCCAAATATGGCAAACAGAGAAGAGAAATAAATTTCTAAATGTAAAATATTGCACGCTTGTCATTATCATACTCTACTAAACACTTTCAAACACTAGAGTCTCACAAAGCAAACAAATTTACCTTTTATATCCTCTACTATGTCTTCTGGGACTGAGCCTGAAATAAAAAAATAACTTTGAACAAAAGGTTTTTTTAAGTAGAAAGAGAATTTTAAGAATGAAACTAAGTTTGAATTACATTTGATATATTAAACTTTCACTTTGACAGCAGCTTTTAAAGATTTCCAAAGAAGAGATATTAAGAACAGAAATTAAAAGCTTGTCTTTGCTTAAAACAGATTGAAAAATTCATACAGAACTTTTATCTCAGTCTTTATTCAAAACTGCTGTAGAAAGGGACTTATAAAAATAATATCCTTGTTAAATACCAAGAAAGAATTCATGCAAGCAGGCCACATGAGATGCAGTGAATCCTAAACCCATTTAATTTAATTTAACCCATTTTATTCACTGTTAGCATTAACACCCTTTCCCCACTGGGCGTTCCCAGCACAGCTGCCCATCCCACAGACCTTACCCATCACGGAGGGAAGGCTCTGTCCTTTAGCCAGTCCTGTATCCACTGTGCACTGCTCCAACAGCTGAAGCTCCAGCTCCCTGAAACACAGGAGGGTGCTTAAAGACAGCCATGAGCTCAGCCTGGTCTCTGTAGTACACTCCAGAGACAGGATTTATTCCTCTCAGTTGCATCCTTCTAAATATAAACTTAAGAAGATTTGATTTCCACAGTTTTTACCACATCAGCAACAGGCAAACAGTGGTAACTTTAAAAATGGGATGATGTAACAGCATGTTAGGATTTAAACCAGGGAATTTTGCTCATGATCAAAGAGGAACTTTCACAAATAAATCATTTGTAACCTGGAATGGATAACTATGAACTTACTTGTGGATGGCCTTTCCTCCCAGGGGAAGGGAACCCCAGCAGCTCAGGATTGGAATTCCCTCATAGATCTACAGGAAGTTCAGGAAATTCTCCTCTTCTTTACTATGAGTTTTCATTCTGCTGGAACTAAATGCCATTTCCCTTCCACAATCCCTTGCATCAGCCATTGGAAACACTTTTAAATTACCTCTCTCCAAGGCCAATTGCTAATAAATAAAGGCTGAAGCCATGAACCTCCTTCCCAAGCTTTGAGGGAGCACAGATTCACCACCTCAGCTGTGAAGGGATTCCCCAAGCCAGCACACCTTGTATTCAGAGGCCAGACTGGCTGAGCTGCCCCTATTCCTTTTGAGCACACCTGGAGGCAGTAAAAATCTCATCTCACAACACCCTCATTGCTGAAACTGAAAGGATACAGGCAGCACCAAGCTTTCTGCATATCCACAGTCCAGCACCATGGCAGAGTTGATCCCCAGTGTCAGGAGAGACATCAGGTGGCTTGGAGCAAACAACACAGAAGGTACCTATGGGGAAACCAAAAGGAAAGTTGACAGAAAGGGGGGAAAAGAAACAAACCACCCAAAGCACTGATGCCTTTCTGAATGGCATTTTGAAAGCAAAACCCAAACAACAGTATCTTGAATTATTCCAGTACTAACTCAATTTTTGAGGTAGAGTAGTAATGAACAAAATACAACAGGATTCCAAATTCTGTGATCACCTTCTTTGTGGTGCACACCAGTTACTTCAGTAATGATGGATGTTGGACTGGGCTTGCAAGAAAAGCACTGGCTGTAAAACTCAGGTCAAGTCATAGATCAGATTTCTTACTGTGATTGAAAAGGAATGAAAGAAGTTGAAGCACAGCTACATGAACAGTTGTAAAAACTTGAAGATGTGAGTAGAAGTGCCATAAAATCCATGAAAGTGTGCTTTACGACAAACACTGCTGCACACAAACTCACAGAAGAGGCTGTTTGAAACACTCTCACCCAACACGATGTGGAAACTCAAGTTAAAATTACATGAGAATGACTTCCTTCTCCCTGACTTCCATAAATTAAGTTTTCTAGAAAGAAATAGTTCCTTTAACAGCATACCTTGAAGGGCAAATTAAATGGGAAATTTCAATAAAATCTGCATTAACAAGGAACATTACTGACCCTTAGCCCAGAGACACAAGGTAAAATATTGACCCTGTATTAATAAACCACTCTTTGCACCAAACAGAAATAGAAACTGGAGAGAATTGACTTTCCACCAATATTAACTGGCTTCTTAACAAGACACAAAGTCTGTCCCTCAAATTCTGACTCTGAACTCATGAGACATTTTCGACAAACTATTTTGCATGGGATGTGCTTAGGCTAAAACATTTTGTTGCTGTAAGGGGAAAAGGAAAAAAACCCTTCAAACCAACTACTCAAATCTTTCCGCAATTTCAAATCATAAAAAAATTTTACCAATAGTAAGAAAGAATTATGCAGAAGTTTCAGATCAGTTGGTAAACTCTGTCATGGAAGGACAGTGAAGAAGTACTGCAGACAAACTGGTTTCACTGTTTTTTAAAGAAAAACTTTAACCTTTGTTCTGTCTGAATTGAAGGAGCCTGGAGTCACCTTCCAAAACATTCTCTCTGACAACTAAGCAAGAATTAGGTTCAGACTTTTCACAGAATCCTAGACTGGTTGGGTTGGATGGAACCTTAAGGATCAACCAGTTCCAACCCCCCTGCAATGGGCAGGGACACCTTCCACTCTCCCATCCAGCCTGGCCTGGAACACTGCCAGGGATCCACGGGCAGCCACAGCTTTGTTTTTGTTTTTTTCCCCACAACTTTTCTTCAAAAAGACTGATTAAGCAAAGAAGATGCTTCATTTCAGGTAAGTTCTTCTCTAAATGAGCAGACAAGTGCTAGGCAGAGATATTGACTGCGGCAGAAATCATGAGACTTGCTGACAGAGCACTAACAAGTGTTTAAATATAACTTCTGGCTCCAGGCAGTGCTCAATGGGGATTATTGGATCTGTCTGGGACAGTGCAGTGTGAGCTGTGTTATCCTACAAGCCAGGAAACCTTGCAGAGTCTTCTTAATTGCTGCTGCTTTGGGGCCTCATGAGTCAGAATGGAACAAAAATGGTCTTTAATCCAATTTCCAAGCCCTACTTCCTCACACCATCATCAGATTTGTCTTCTTTATGCTTCTCTCACTATTTTGACGTTACTTTCTTTTTTTTCTTTTTCTGTATCTGGTACAAATTTTAAGTATAATTTCTACTGGCATGCACTGTGCTGAGCATATAGAGTAAATTCATACATTTCTGTCAAACACAAACCTCAAAATGCTTGAAAAGGACCCTGGTGAGTGTGTCCCTGAAGTGTGAAGGGCACAGGACTGACTCTATGATCACAACACGGCGGTCCCTGGGATTCACCAGCAGATGCCTAAAAAAGGCAAGATGTGTAAAACAAAATTGGGAAATCAAAGCACATATTTTGAGATCTATCCTATAGTCACATTCCGTTTCCCTCAAAAATCCTAAGAATTTGCATTTAGATAGCATTTGCTATAGCAGATCCCAAAGTCTGTTTCACAAACCTAAAAACCCCAATGCTTTCCTAAAAGAAAGTCAGGAAACTGGGGCAAGGAAAACAAGTTATAGAGTTTTCAGACAGAGGCTGTAGTTCTGCATATCCATTACACATCTCTAAATCAACATGAAGTAATACAGAAATAAGTCATCAGTGGCTTCTCCAGTGTCACACAGTGTCACAAAAGACAAAGAGGGATGACACAGATGCTCTAACTTCAGTGGAAGAGGATGGAATTGTCCTGACTTCAATTACAAGACAATGGTTAAGGACCAGCAATGGTCAAGGAGAAGAAAACAACCCAACCCACAGCAGATCTAAGGCACAGAAATTAAACACTGGTTCCCCTGTGACAGTTCTTATTGTGCAAAAATATGGATTGGAAGCAAAGAGAAAAGACTAAGTACAAATTCATTATTCACTAAGAGTACTAAAAACACAATAAAGATGTATTGCTGAGGTAAAAAACATTCCACAGGTTAAGATTCCTCCTTCCAAACCACTGTGGAGAGAGTTCTGCATTGATATGAGCTTCAGCCCTACCAAAATCAATGCAACTCCTTAAGTAATGTCTTCCCCTTACAGTCCTTTACAAATGCCACAGCTAAAAGGTAATTTATCAAACACTTTCTACTTCTACAGAGCAACTGATACTGCAGGACATGAGCTCTTTGTGAGATAGCCTGGATCCCAGCACCACTGAACTTCTCCTGCACCAACACAGCCTTGCAAAGTCTTATCTCTGCTTTCTTATCTAACTAGACAGTTAGGTACAGAAGGCCTGGATAACTGACAGGTGCCTCTTACCTGAAATACAGCATGTGGATAAATTCCTTCAGATAGGAATACAGCTCCTCTGTGTTGATGTTGTACTGCACCACTTTGACAGGCTGGGAAGGGAAAATATCCAGAGTCAGTTCAAATGCTGAGCAAGAATTTTACATATATATATCTATATCTATATAAATATATATATATATGTACCCACATGATATATAAAAAAATATATTTCACATATATGGAATATATACCTGAACCTGACACTATATAAACACTCACTCTTGCCTGTTTTGCTTTTTGTCCTTCAGAAAGCATCTCATAAACTCACCCTACAACTAAACTCCAGAGCTAATTAATGCTAATTTTTCACACAGGCAACTGATCTCAGCATTAGTGCTCCAAAGCTGCCACCCTCTGCTAAAAGAAAGGAAAAGAAGCATAGCTAGGCAAAGCAATTTCTCAATAAATGCCCCAAAACACAAGTCCCATGGGGGATGAGCAGCAATTAACACCAACACTGTTATCACACTTACCTGTATCTAGTCACAATATTTTACTAGCAGCAGTTAAAATAATGAAAAATGCAACAATATTTCAGAATATTTTTTCAGACAATGAAAAATCACTTATGATGGTCAGAAAAAGCATCTGCAAATTCTTTCTATGCCAAAACACACCAAACACCACAAAGGTAAAACAATTCACCTTTGAGACATCGGGCTTCTTGATTTCACTGGGGATGATGCATCTTGGTCCTGTTTCTCCTGCAAACCCACACCTAAAAGAAAATGTTGAACACCTGATTATTTCAAGGCACTATTTGACACCCTGGGCCTAGGAACCATCACAGAATAATGAATTAGGGATGTTCTGTGACTGCAAAGAGGGGTTTTGCACACAGGTTTTCGATGCAGTCACCTGGAGATTAAATTTAAATTTTAAATTTAAATTTAAAATATTAAGATTTTGTAACATTTTTTATTGACTCCCTCAAGAAAATGATAAAAATAACACCAAAAACGCCCAGGGAATAAAAGCTCACATGGCACCCCAAATTTGGGAAAAGCTACCAATTTGCCACACGACGTAATCCACAAAAAGCCACTCATGGAATCACTTCTCCCCATCCACAAAGGCTCTGTTACATCCTCTCCTTGCCAGGAAACAAAGCCTTTGGCCCCTGAGATGAAATACTAAATTAACAGTGAGCATTCTTGCTTCAGCACTGGAGCTACACCTTGTTTTAATCTAAAACACAAGACTAAAAACCAAGGCTGTTTATAACAGCTCTGCACCACAGAGATCAGCACAGAAAGGGAGCAAGGGAGAAAATCCCACATAGTATCCTTGGAATCATAGAATGGTTTGGGTTGGAAAGGATCTTAAACACCACCCCAGCCATGGGCAGGGACACCTCCCACTATCCCAGGTTGCTCCAAACCCTGTCCCACCCGGCCTTGGACACTTCCAGGGATCCAGGAGCAGCCACAGCTTCCCTGAACCGGGCAACCTGTGCCAGGGCCTGACTATTCTTCACAGGGAAGAACTCCTTCCCAATATCCCATCTCTCCCTGCCCTCTGTCAGTGTGAAGCCACTCCCCCTTGTCCTGTCCCCCCATCCCTTGTCCCCAGTGCCTCTCCAGCTCTCCGGGAGCTCTTTAGGCACTGCAAGGAGCTCAAACGTCTCCCCTCACCGCTCCCTTCCCCAGCCAGGACACCCCAAACCCGGACCGCAGAGCGGGGCACTCACTTGGTGAAGGCTTGTCCCAGGTCGATCACCACGGCGGTTTTCTCCCCGCCGCTGCCGAGCCCCTCGTACAGCGGCATCGCGGCCCGGCCTCCCTTCCTCCCTCCCTTCCTTCCCTTCTCTTCCCTTCGCTTCCCTTCCCTGCCGTTCCGTTCCACCTCCCTCAGCCGCCACTACACGGGGCCTTCCCGCTCCCCGGCGCGCCGGGCTGCCCGTAGCGCCTGTCCGCCTCGCCACCGCCCCGCCGCCTCCCTCGGGCCCGCACCGCCGCTCCCGCCCCGTGCTGCAGAGCTCTGAGGCTGCCGAAAGTACCGCAGTGCCGGCGGCGGGCGCGGTGCGGAGCGCATCCCCCTCAGCTGCGCTCCGGCGGCGGGCAGGGCAGCCGCGGGGAGACGGGCGGCGGGGCCATGGAGGCGCTGAGGGGCGGGCATGGCGTGTGGGCAGGGCGTGTGAGGGTGGGAGGGCACTGGGAATGCTCCAGCTCCAGTGGAGTCGTAAATATTACAGAATCCTTTAGGGTAGGAAAGCCCCCCGGGGGCTGCGAGTCCAACCATTCCACCACTAAACTATGTCCACAAGTGCCACATTCACACGGCTTTTAAATCACTCCAGGGCTGGCGACTCCACCAGTTCTCTGGGCAGCCTGTGCCAGTGTTTGACAGCTCTTTCTGTGAAGAAATATTTCCCAATATGCAACCTAAACTGCTTATGGGACAGCTTGAGTCCCTTTCCTCTCCTCCTGTCCCTGTTCCCTGGAGCACAGCCTGATCCCCCGCCTGTCCCTCCTGTCAGGAGTTTTGCAGAGCCACAAGTTCCCCTGAGCCTCCTTTTCCCCAGGCTGAGCTCCTTTCCGCTCCCTCAGCCTCTCCTCATCAGCTGCTGCAGGGATTTGTTAATTCACACCATGCAGCTCATTCCTGAGCTGTCCAGCACTGCCTGTCCAACCCCCTCGTGTCCTCTCAAAGCCTCGCAAAACCTTAAACTCATCACAGACCCTGCGGTGAAACCTCTGACTGCCCCATTTAACGCAAAAAGCCATTTCTGTCAGGTTAAATGCACAGGTACCCTCAGGGCACAGCATCCTCCCTCTTGAACAGAAATAAAACAATTCAGGGACTAAAAAAGCCACATCACTTGGCTGCTCCAGGACAGTGGTATTTGGGAGTGAAGATGGGAGCTCAAAATACAATGAGGATAGAAATTATAAACCCCATGGTGCAACAATCCGTGTGGTGCCAGGGGTTGGACACAATGATCCTTGTGGATCCCTTCCAGCTCAGGACCTTCTAAGAATCTATGCTTTCAAGTCTAGATCACCTGTGACAGGTGATCAGAGAGGCAGAATAGCAGCTGTGCTTAGTAGTAAGAACCCAATCAATAAAAGGCGTTCTGATGAATATTGTTTGTGGTATGTGTCTCACTCTGACTGGATCCCCTGACTAGGAAAAGGGAGTTTCTAACAGATTTTGGTCAGTGTAATGAAAACTTGGGATCACTTGAGGAAGAGATTCCTAAGGTAGCACTTCCCCCACTCCCCAAAACTCTGTCCTTTCCCCTGCCAATCTTCCCCTTCCCCACACTAACCACACCTGTAAAACCAGCTGCTCTTCAGGCAGTTGTGATGTCCTGGAGGGTGACTGTGGCCCTGCTCAAAAGATGTGTCCTGGGTAGCTATTTCAGCAAAGTGCACAGAACCCATTTCTTCTTCAGGGAAGGAAAATAAGCATTGAATAAGCAATTAACTGGTGATTTGGGTCTAGACGTTCGCTCATTGCCAGACAGGCCAGGCTGAGAGCCTGAGGGTTTATGCAGAGGAGGACGAGGGTGCTAATGAAGGCAGAGGATTTCAGGGAAGGCTGTGGTGACACTGCTGTGCTCTGTTGTCACTGAAGCCAACCCCCCTGACCTGTGAGCTGCTGGAGCAGCTTGTGGATGCTGTGCTTTTCACTGTGCTTTCGGCTCTGCAGCAGTGCTGTTTGTCCCACATCCACACTGTCTAGTTGCAGTCCCTGGAGGTGGAAGTGTGGGAGTCGGATGATGAGTGGGAGTGATGTGAGACACCCAAAGCTGTCGCTGCCACCATCTGCTGTGTCGCCTGGGCCAACCCCCCGCAGTAGCCCATGGGCTAGCAGCTCTGCACAAACGCTTTCTCTGCTGCTCCTGTCACAGCCTTGTCGTGTTCCCCCTTTCTGGTCACCCTAAAGTCACCCAGGTGACAAAGTGGGGTCAAGAGGTAGCACTGAGAAGAGAAGCTCCATGTGTGTGCAGAGCAGGAGTGCAGACTGGGGGAGCTGAAGCAGGTGGGGCATCCTGGAAGGGCTCCTGGGGGACACACGAGGAATCCAGGCAGTGCAGAGGGAATGCAGGAAGGGTGTGAAGGAGGTGAACTCTGCAATGACAAATTCGGGGGAGACTCCTCTCCAAGCCCTTTAGAACCCTCACAAAGCCCTGCTATCTCTCCTTCAGGCACTATCCCACAGCTCCATACCAGCCCAAACACTCTTCAAACAACCCAGCAGCAGCTTCCCACCCTCTCCTCAGAGAGGAAAACTGAGGAGCAAGGGACAAGGCTGTAGCAGTGATGTGAGATGCAGGAACTGATGGGACCAAACCACAACCAATGAATTCTGGAGGAGGAGGGATCATTGCCAAGGAAGCAGTGGAGGATGCCGACACATGAAAAAATAAACAAACAAAAGCCTGTGGCAATTAAACATTGTGACATAGAGTTCATGATTTTGTGCAGTTTTGATTTTGTGCAGTTTTATGTTTTTAATGGATTTTTCAATTATTTTTTATGGTTAGTATTTTATGCCCTTCCAGAACATGGAAATGCAGCTGAACTTTAAAGGATATGCAAACAATGAGGCATGAAAATATGTTTAAATGTCATTTCCACAACAGAACCTTAACTCTGCCATGTTTGAGCAATTCCCCAGTGCAGCACAAATACGCACTCAGTGGTAATTACACCTGACTGAGATGGGAATTATATTCAAGAAACTTTTCTGCATTTGGGCTTTCAATCAGGGAAACAATCCTGGAATTTCCCAAGTGCTCCTGGAGAGATTCTGATTAGACAAGGCAAATTTTTCACAATGAGAACAATCAGCCATTGAAATAATCTCCCCAGGGAAGTGGTGGATCCTTCAACATTGGACACTTTAAAATTCAGCTGCACAGGGTGCTGGACCGTCTTGCCTCAAGCATGATTTTGCCAAGAAAAGTTGGGTCAGATAATCCTAGAGATCCTTTCCAACCTGTTATTCCATGATTCTGTGATAAATTCCTGTGCAGTCACTGTGCCTGGTGAGAATGTGCTCTCACTGGAGTGTGAATTCTCTCAAATTCTGTAAAATCGTCCTAAATATCTCTGTGAGAGGGGTCTTAAAAAGACATAATATACCACATTTAATGTTGCTGCTCTTGAAATACTTCAGGTCTAGAAATTGAAGTAATTTAGATAATATATGGTTAATTCAAAGTCTAAGCATGATGTTTGCATGATCTGTTTTCATCCCCAAATCTCCCCCGTTTATGATTTCTTAACATGCTATAATTACATATTTACAGCAGTATGCTTATGGTTTTAATATAATGTTTAATGTGAAATGATTGCTTAGATCTGTCTTGCAAAAATCAGGGGCCCTACTTGAAATCCAGAGCCCATGGCTTCCCCCTGAATGTATTATCCCTGGGTTAGGAATGATCAGAGTTTCCTGCTAATCACATTGCCATCTTTATAGTCCATAGGAAATCTCCCCTTAAATTACATTAATCAATCACAGTTAACATGAGTTCTGAAATGCAATCTGCAGCTTAAAAGTGGCTTAATTTAATGGATGGTCTTTTCAGAGTTATTGATAATAGGAGCCAGAGAGTTAGAGATGTGCTGGGGTTTCATAACAAAATCCATCCATGCCAGGCTGGTTTAATCAAGGAAGCTGCTTGCATAATGTGAAGAGCACTCGCTCTCCCCCGAATATGTGACTGTTGAAGAAACAGATGGTGATGCTAACCCGAAAGAATCAGGCTATAAATACACCCAGGATAACAATATAAATGGAGATAATTATTCACAGTCTAAGGAGATGGTGGGACAATTAAGCCAGCTCGTAAGCAGAATGTCCAGTGGAGTGAAAAGCAGGATTTCCATAACACAATAAGAAATTATTCCCTGAGTGCAGCCAGTTCATGGAACTCTTGGGAGAAGTGGTACCTCTGACAGGCAAGGAAGAGGTCTCATAAGGACATAAAAATAGAAGAAATTAACAGTAGCCCATTGAAAGCAGTGAAAACTCTTATATCATAGAACCATAGACTGGTTTGGGTTGGAAGGGAGTTTAAAACTCATTTAGTCCCACCCCCTGCCATGGGCAGGAACACCTTGCTCTAGACCAGGGTGCTCCAAGCCCCAACCAATCTGGCCTTGGAACACTTCCAGGGATCCAGGGGCAACCACAGCTTCTCTGGGCAACCTGTGCCATGGCCTCACCACCCTCACAGGGAAGATTTTCTTCCTAATAACTAATCTAAACCTACTCTGTTTCAGTTTGAACCCATTCCCCCTTGTCCCATCACTCCAGGCCTTTGTAAAAAGTCCCTCTCCAACTTTCTCTTAGCCACCTTAAAGTAGTGGAAGGCCACAATTAGGTCACCCCACAGCCTGAACAATCCCAGTTCTCTCAGCCTTTCCTCATGGCAGAGCTTCTCCATCCCTCTAATCATCTTGGTAGCCTCCTCTGGACTCGCTGCAATAAAATAAAATTTGTAGGACAGTTCTTTTTGCCTAATGCAGTCCTTTTTTTTCCTCTCCCCTTTTTCTTTCTCAGGATTCTGTTGGTATTCAAGCCACTGGCAGAAGAAAGACCCTTTTGGATGTCCTGCAGACATGTCCTTGTCACAGAGCAGCGCTGCGCTCTCCTCCGCACCGCTGCCTCCAGGTGGCAGCTGCAGAACCAGCCTGGAGGGTTAAAAGGGAACGTTTTTCATAAAGAAAATCACTTTTCTGCACTCGCCTCGAAACAGGCAGCTCTCAGCTGAATTAATCCCCGCGGAGCACTTGCAAACATTGCAAACATAAAGGAATGTGTCCTGCAGCACAAACACCGCATGGCTACGGCATGGAGCAGCACGCCCAGCTCATACTCTGTCCTCTTGAAAGCCAAAATGCCTGCCTGGATCCCTGCAGAGACTCGGACTTCAGCTGGACCCAGGCATGTTTCAACAGCGAAGCATTATTATTTTTAATTGGTCATCAAATAAACAGTCCTTTGTGTCCCTGCACTGGCTGGCTTAGTGTGTGTACTCACTTCTAAGCCTCCCTAATCTCCGTGTACAGGCTGACTGGGGCACGTACCCATTCCTTCCTCACAAAATCAGGGAATTGGACATTTAGGGTCAGCTTTAGACATAATAGAAGAGCTCTTGGAGATCACAGAGTGCTTCCTCACCTTTCCCCAGCACATGGATTCAAGGGGATCCACTTATCAGCTCTCTGAAAGGAGAAGGAAGAGGAAAGCCTACTGTTTGGGGTTCTGCTAACAGCTGGATCTGGTTCCTGCTGTAGGATTTTGTCTTAATTGATTTGAATGTTTCCAACACAAAAATGTATATTTCTCTGCTCTTAACCACCCTCAAGGGGAATAATGAAAACACTGGTGGTGTCTGGAGGGAGAGCATCACTGTTTCACAGTAAAACACAGTGCTCCTCCCACCCAGGCATCCCAATTCCATGTGTTCTCCATGGAAAAGACCCCAAAAGTCCCTGTGGTAGGGTCTTTAGCCCCTCTATACTATTTTAGAAGGGGCTGTGCTGTGAGGGTTGGAGTGGCAGGACTGACACTGCAGTTCTTTAAAACCTGTGGATTCAGTGGTTTAGTTTAACCTCGAGTTTTGAAAAGCAAAAGAAAGCTGCAGTTTCTGAAGTCCCTCCAAGAATTATGTGAACAAATGTATTTCAGATGATGGAGGTTTCACTCAATGATCTTGGAGGTTTTTTCCAATCTACATTATTCTGTGATTCTGTGAAGCTGAGGGTTTAATGTCAGAACAGGGCTTAGGGTCAGCCTGCTTTGGGCTGGTGGGTCCAGTGCTTTTTTTATTGTCACCCTAATTTTGTAGTGGAGTGTGTAGGACAGGGGGAAAAATATCCAAGGGAATTGACAGATGGTTCATGTTTTAGCTGAGACTCCAAAATGCACGTGGATGGCTTCCTCAGCACTTTATCTCTGGGAAAACTGTAAAATGTGGTGTACCTTGGCATTAAGTGCATCGATTTTGTTGAAGGATATGAAGAAGACTGAGGGCTGTGCAGTGATTCTGTTATGGATGTGAGCATTGGTCCTCCCAAGCTGTATTCCCAGAGCAACTGCAACCAACTCCAGTGACCTTGGGCCAGTCAGCAGCAGCTTGGCTCTACTCTGAAGAGTGAGGGTGTAAAAATGGCATTTCCTACTCAGCAGATCTGGGCTCTGCCTGCTCTCCAAGTCACATCTGCTGACTTTAGTGACAAAAATGAGTTCTTATGGCTTTCCTGCTCTGTGAGCACTTCAGAAACACGAGAGCTGGGAAGCAGAAGCTGGATCCTGTGCCTCCTTGTGGATTGATTACTGAAAATCCCAGCCAGCAGTGAGGCTGCACTGACATCACTTGGCCTTGCCCAGCTTTCCTGTTAGTGCCAGCAGTGAGATACATGGAAGAAAGGAATCCAAGTTGATTCTCCTGAGTAAGTTTTAATTGTAATTGACATTTATCAGGTTTGCAGTTGGAGGAAAAAGAAATCTGTTCATCCATAACATGACTACGTTAAGAATAATTCATTGGTCACAAACTTTTTCAAAAAAGGAGTTGTTTTAAACAAACTTCCCTCTCGGTAACAGGGGATGGTATTCTTACTTTCCCTGAATTAGACTCATGGTTACCCCATTCTAGTGACTACTGTTTAGTGGGAAGAGAGGCTTCCTTAAAACAGATGCTACCAGCTGGTGTAAAGGTGAGGCATGTGATGGAGATGTGCACTGATTTGTGTGCTGGATGTCCCCAATATTCAATTTGGGAAAGTCATTCAGCAGCAAAATTAACGGTAACTATTTTAAAATTGCCTTTACCTTCTGTGGCATGTCCTGACATACTTAGGATAGCTGATACATCTCCTCACAGGTGCCAGGAGTAGCAGCATAAGGTGCAGCATTCTGCTGTCAGGACGATGATTTTTTAGCTCATTTTACACAGGCAGAATATATCTTCATATAAATTTTTATGTGACCTAGTCTCTTAATTAGGACGTGTTATTGGTACTTTTTGGGTTCTGCAATAAGGCTGCGACAGGAATATCACCTTTGAAAGAAATCTGATGTATTATTACTTTGTACAACAGAGCTGGCTGCTATAATAATACACAGATTTTATAAGAGACTCTTACAAAAACTGGGTACAGTTATTTTACAGAAGGGGAAGTGGAGGCAGAGAGCAGTGGAGTTCAGTTTTGAAAGTCCTTTAACAAGGCAGAGCTGGGAATGGGACATGAGTCCCACTGTTTCCCAGCTATGCTACCTGCATGGAATAATGAACCTGCTTACATCCAAATTTAGTCTCTGAATTCACCTCAGGTGAGAAGTCCTGAAGGACAAGACCAATAGAGATTATACTGAAATGTTTCAACCCAGAGGAAGGGTAAGAGGGGAGAAGAATGGATGTTTCTTAATTTGCTGTGGAAGTGGGGCCTGTTTTACTTGGTTACACATATGCTCCGCGGCATTCTGATCTGAGTTAAAAATCAGTATTTCCAAATAATAAACCATAGAAATGAATAACAAAAGAGTGCTCTCTGGTGATTTCTGATTCTTTCATCATGCCTCTTTCTTTCAGTCTGCAGATATTTTTGTTGATAACGCAGAAGCCTCTGATTTTGGCAGGTTATGCGGGGTAGAGAAACTTGCAGCGTACAGGGAATGTGCAATTTTAGGCAGGGAAAAAAGCACAGATAACCAGCTATTTTGGTTACAGTGCTTATAAGTGAAATATTTAACCTTGAGAGGACACGGTGCCAATCTGGGTTTGGAGTCGATGGCAAAGGGGAAGTGAAAACCTCTCCAGTCTGTTAAGTGCTCTGCATCCTTACAGAACAGTAAATCATCATTACACATGCTTTACATTTTAAGTAACTTTCCCAATAATTGTATAGGTCAGATAGAAATGGGATGGAAAACACTATCACAGAGTGGTTTGTGTTGGAAGGAACCTTAAAAATCATCTGGTGTTGCAGACCTTCCACTAGAATATATCTTGTTCTGAATCCCAGGTCAGCTGTTAGGGGGAATTGTGCAGCAGCTGAAGCCCAAGCCTGGACTCATCCCTGAGGGCTCTGATTTCTGCTGGGATGGTCTCTGTTGTCCTTCTCTCTCCCCACACACATGACTGCATAGCTTGGGAATCAATCCCAGACCCACCACAAGCTGCAGTGCTGCTCTTGAGAATTGATTTTGGTGTCCTGGAAAATCTGGCTGCACCATTTTAACTTCAGGGGTGGCATCTCCTGCATGGCTGAGCTACCCTCTCTTCTCAGCCAGAGCCCCTGGCCAAAACGAATTGGCCAGGACAGAAGTTGAACCTGTGAAGAGTTTTGAGTCCCTAATCTGGGAGTTAATGATGTTTAAAATGGCATGAAAAATGCAGCTCTTACCTCTTCCTTCCCTCCCACCCCATCTCCCTTAGAGGAGAGAGTAAACATCCTTTCTTTTCACATATTTTTATTTTATTTATGAAGATGCTACAGCACTAGAAATATTGATAAATGAATAATTTCCCTGCATTTTACAATTCAGAGAGGCAAAGCTGGAAGGGACTTTCCTCACTGTTTTGTGTGACCATTCCCTCCACCAAGCCTAACTCTGAAAGTTCTTTCTGATGCCTTTTGTCACTGGCTGTCTTTATTGCTGATACAGGCACTTTGACACTTTATTTTCAACTCATGCACGGGTTAGCAATATTTCCCTGAAAAAAAAATTGCCCTAACTTGCAACAAATCTGCCTTTTGAAAGTTTTAATATTGCATGCACAGTGCTACAACCAAATGAATTGGGTTGGATCCAATTTGGTTGAAATCCAGTAGAAAACACACTGTTTCTCTAAAACTAAACAGGCAGAACTTTGGGATGTGTTTAGAGACAAAAAGAGAGCAAAGCTCTAATATAAATGTTATTACTAGTAGCGAAGTGAACAGAAAAAAATAATGAACAATTCCTTGATAAGGAATATCGCATTTTCTTCAATCAGTTGCTTATTTTAAGAGCTGAGCGACCTGTACCAGCAGGTTACATCTCACTTTGTCTGGAAAAAGGAAAAAATGACTCTATTTTATAGTTTGTTATTAGAACTGGTGGATTCCCTGATTTGCTTGGTGTGGTAGAGCATGTTCATAACCAAATCAAGATTTTAACTCACCTCTCCTATACCTTTCCTCTATTCCTTCCTAGCCATTCCACCTCCCCAAATCCCACCACTCCAGTCATTACCTCCTGTGCAAGATCATTATTTACGGTCTCTCCTCACCTGTCCCGGTCCAGCTCTAACACTTCACACCTGCTGCAGCCCCCTCTGAACGAGTCACTGCCTGAGAGGGTGTATAAAACCCTCTGTGTGCCGCAGAGCCCTCGTGGTGCCCCTGATGCTGGGCTTGGGAGAGCAAGTGGAAGCTGAGCTGGTCTTGTCTTTTGGGTTTGGAGTCAAGGTATGGACTTCTGAGTTGGTTTTTGGCAAAGTGAGTTGAAACGTTTACCAGCATCTTGTGCTGTGAAGATTTTCTTCTCGTGTTGTTACCTTACGGGGATTTTGCTGGGAAAAAAAATGGGTGCAAGGAGGAAAGCACTGGTGAAGCTGTTTGCCTTTCTTTGTCCTGGCTAAGTAGGTGCTTAAAACAAAGCATCAAAAAAAGGGATTGAATTTAGTTCTTCTAACTCCCGTGTTATTTAAGAAGTTGTTCTCCTTTGCAGCAGGAGTATTAGGGAAAGGTGACCCTTGCAGCTATAAACACTGGAGGAGAGTCTGTAATAGATGGAAAATGACTCAGGGTGCTGTAGGCCTTGTTTTTACAGCTCCTTGGGAGCGACGAGCGGCAGCTCCTCGGGTCAGGCTGAGGAAGAGTTGGCTGCGGGCACCGAAGGCTTGGATGCTCCAACTTCCCTCTGCAGAAGGAGCAAATGCAAACTCCGGCTGCGGGCCGGCCCCTCCCGGGGTCTGCGGGTGCCGGGGGGCACGGAGCCCACCGGGGGCAGGCGGGGGCCGGCGGAACGGGCCAGCCCAGCCCCCGACACCGCCCGCCGGTGGGCGGCCCGCTCCGCTCCGCCCGTGCGGCCGCGGGGCTGGGGGAGCGCGGCGCCGAGCGGCGGGCGGCGGCGGGAGCCAGGTGAGGCCGGGACACACACGCACACCGCCGGCATGCCACCCCCGGGCCGGGCTGGCTGCGGGGTGAGGCGTTTCGAATCGGTGCGGGTTTTTCCCGACGATGCTGGGCTGCCCGCGGGGCAGCGCATCCTCGGCGCGGCTCTTTGTTCCCGGCGAGCGGCTGGTCCCTGCAGCCCCGGGGGATGGGGAAGGGGCGGCGGGCAGAGCGGGGATGCCGTCCTGCCGGGATGGGGGTCCCGGGGGGCTCTCTCGGGAAATCTTTGAGGGTGGCTGTGTGTTTCTGGCGGGGGTGGTTTGGGGGTGACCGCCGCTGTCCCTCTGTCCTGCTGCGGGCCTGGGCAGGAGGAATCCCCGGGCGATGGTTTGCACTTGATGCCCTGCCGGGTGGGGAGAGGATGCACTTGTGGGGTGTAAAGTCACCTGTAAATGTGACTAAGGAGGACGGGGAGATGGAGCTGTGCCGGCAAGCGGGTGTGCTGGCTGTAACATAGCCTTGAACCAGCCCTAATCCCCTTCCCTGCACCCCAGGCAGGTTCTGCCCCAGCCCAAGCAAGCTGCAATTAATCTGCTCTTAAACCTTCACCTGCGGGGACTCACGATCCTCCCGCTCTCCCGTGTGCTGTTAGGTGAGGCGCTGGAATTGTGGAGTGTTTCTCGCTGTTTGGAATCCAAGCTCTGTCCCTCTGCTCCCAGGCAGGCTGGGGAGCAGCATTTCTGTCCTTCTGCTGCTTGAAAACTGCTGCACCCTTTAGCCTCGTTCTTTAACACCCCCTCCTCCCTATTTTAATCCCTCAGGAATTTGGTAGACCTTAGACTTCTGCGGTGCTGGGGACCTGGCACGGGTCAGAAGGCACAGAGAGCTTTATGCAGCTTTTACTTGCAAATCCAAGGAGGGATTTCCATAGGTGGTCCGTACGCTGTTCTGAACAAAGCGAGGGATCGCTCGGTGGTTGGGGGAATAATGCCTAAAACATGTCGTGTCTCTAGCTCCTCAAAGAACTACTGCTGGAATGCCAGGGCTGGAAGTGGAGGTGATGTATTATGTATTAAGGTGCCTCAGTGGGACTGGTGGGAAGCTGGCCTTACAGAATGGTAATACCTCATTTGTTTGCTTGTAAGGATGCATCCTCAAGGGTAGGGGAGGATGTGCCCCTCTGATGTGTGCTTGTCTCGACATAATTTTTCTCACCTGACTTTGTGTTGGTGGCTGGTGCCGAGTTGTGTCACTGCTGGGATTTCTCCGAGCTCTTAGAGGTGGTCGAAGTGGTTGAGGTCTGTTTACCTGAAGTGTGTGCTGTGGGAGCATCAGCTCTCCAATTCACCCGGCTGAACTGGGCAAGGACACAAAGCAAGACGAAGCGAAGGCATTTCTCTCGGCTTGTGTGCAAAACTAGGAGTTGGAGCTCTGCAGTGTATTATCTGCTGCCTTTTGTATTCAGCACAAGTAATGAGGCTTGGATGGCATACATTAGCACCCTGTAACAGAGCACTTGATGGCTGGCAGTTGGTTGATTTGTATGTTTTGGCTAAATCTTCACGTGAAAAGATTTGCAGCGCTTTTTTTTGTCCGATTCCCTTATGAATTGTCAGGTGAACTGCGGAGCTGAGCACACCCAGGACTGTTCAGCCAGCCCAAGCTGACACCCAGCTTGTGTTTAGGGGTGTGAGAAGCTCTGCTCAAAGGCAAGGCAGAGATTTGTCTGGGGCTGACCTGTTCATCTCCTGTGCTCTCTGCTTTATGATGCATGCAGCCTCTTCAGCTTGCAAGTGTGAGTGTCCTCCCTGTGTCAGAGGGATTGTTAGAGCAGAGTTATTAATTCAAGTGAGTTAAAAACTTGATACTTTTTTCTCACTGTTTCACCAATTTGGGTAAAAACTCAGCTGTAACTCGCTGAAGACAGAAAATAACAGCTAATTTTTTTTTTTTGTGGGAAGGTGTTTTCTCTAAGTAAACTGGCTGGGTGAAACTCTTCAAAAGCTCTCTGAGGGAGTAGCTGCACACAGCTGGGACAGAGGGAGGAATTTAATCCTTTGCAGCATGTGTCCACAAACCACTGGTCCATGCAAGGAGCAGCTATTGAAGGAGAGACATCTGCTCTGCTCTGTGCTGCTCCCCTGCAAGCCTGCCCTGTTGGAGTAACCATAACAGGCTGGGGCTCCCTCTGAGCTGGCTTTTGTTTGGCCTCCTGAGAGCTGATCTCAAACAGGTCTCCAGAATTCAGAGGGGTAAATGGTTTAATAACTATTGCAAGTGCTAATTGTGTGGAGCAGGGAAGCAGCCTGGCTCAGAAAGATCCAACTGAGTCTGAGGCTGCTTCAGCTGGTGGCCAATTTATATTTATTGTTCCTCAGCTTCCTGACTTCCCCACTGTGGTAGATGGTTCTTATTCCCATGGGTAGCTCCTGGACATGCCCAGTTTTGGCCCCTGTTTTCAGCCCAGCAGTGCTTTGTGTTATTTTCCAGCCTACCAGGAGTTAAAAGAAAAGTTATATTATTTTCCATGCTAAAGATAAAGCTCCCTGGCTGCCTGCAGTTGCGCTGCCTTTGCGGCTGGAGGAACTGCATCTCCTGGGATTTGTTGTTATTAAGTGCAGGGGAAGTAGCTGGCACTGTCTCTTGCCCTCAGTGTGTGCTTCCTATTGGAAGCAAGGATTACTTTTCCATGGAGAGCCTGGCCAGTGCTTGGCAGCTGCCTCCAGCTTGGGCTCTGAGGATGCCAGGTGAAATCCGGGGACGAGGCGTTCCTGCGTCATGAAATATTGAGTTTCCACCTTCAAGCTGGTAACAGAAAAGCTCAGGCTTACTACAGAGGAGGTGCTTGGTCAGGGCAGTGTGCTCCAGCCTGCTTTTATCGCCTGGCTGAGGCTGGAGAGCAGGCTGACTATAAAAATAGCCAGATGGGAGGATAAATGTGTAACTCAGTGCGGCTTGAGGAACAAACTGCTCTGCAGCCAGATACCTGCAGCTTCTGCATTCAGTGGAAGTGCTACAGCAAGGTGTCAAACTCTGCTTAAGGAGATAGCCAGGTCACTGCTGTTCATACACTCTCTAATCCAGCCTCTTCCTAAAGCTAAGCAGATCTTAAGCCCTGACTAATCTTCTTTGAAGTGTGAACCTGTGCCATTATTCTGCAGCAAGCTCCCTGCCACTATCTCCTGCTTTCACTGAGGGTAAGGTTAGCTTACATCTGCTTGTTGTGGATTTCCTGAGCAAAGAACTCTCCAGTATGGTTTTTGCCCTACAGAAATGTAGGATTGTGGCCAGCAGTGCTCTTCAGACTGAGAGAAACAATATGAGGTTGCCCAAAGGACTCCAGGAACTCTTTTATCAGGCTGCTACTTAATGCCCACATTATCTACCAGCCAGAAGGAGGAAAGGTTCTAGTAAAGATGGAGTAAACTTGTTGGAAGGAGATTAACATTTTAGTTCTTCTGCTAACCACGTCCTGAATGCCTGGGGCTATTTGAGAGCCTAGAGCTAGAAACCTACAAATTATCTGTACAGATGTGTCTATACATATGTATAATGTATATGACTGCAAGAGACATGCTTTCCAAGTGCAGCTGGAGTTCTGCTTAGGCTTAAGCACTGCTGAAAGCATTTGTGCCACCTAAAGGCTCCTGACTTCTTGAGAAGCTGTATTTAGAGCCAAACTGTTTTTTAAATAGAAAGAGCCTAACTTCTTGATGTTTCAATATGTCTGATGTTAACAGGCACTTGCTAAAGGGGTGTGCGGTGATTTATGTTCAGCTGCATGGCAAGGCAGATGCATGTAGTTAGGCACTAACAATTTAACTTGTATAATATATTCTTAGTGCTTTTTAATTACAAAAGTGCATAAAGAATTATCCGGGAAGAAGAGCTCTCAGTTTTCAGCTATTTTTTGATGGGGGGATAGAGAAAATAGATGTGTGGCTACCCTTCCTTCAGAGAAAGAAGATGCTAAAAATAAAGTGGAAGGTATCTAGGCTGGTGAACAGCTTTTTGGTGGCTTGTCCCTGAGCACCTGGTGCGTGTGTGTGGCCTGTGATGGGGATTATTCCAGCAGCTCAAACTGCTGGGACAAGGCTTCAGGGAGAATGGAAAAAGTGACTCAGTGTGCCCTGAAGGCTCAGCCAGATGCTGGTGCCTGCAGTGGTTGACTTTGAGCTGTGCTGCTGCACTCTGTGAGTACAAATGCAATTGATACTCCTGTATGTGCTGTTTGGGTGGGGAAATGAGGAGTGGGCAGGTTTAGGGTTTTATCCTGGTGTCCATGAGCAGCCAGACTGCACAGGGCGACCATTGCTCTTCTTTGGGAGACTTAAGGGGTGGTTCTGGCAACCCCAACCTCTTCCTTTACTACAGTTTGCTGCAACCCAAAGGTAACAGCAGTTCACAGTAAATCTTAGAATCTCATTTCATTCCACTCCCTGCCACAGGCAGGGGCACCTTCCACTATCCCAGGTTGTTCCAAGCCTCATCCAGCCTGGCCTGGAACACTGCCAGGGATCCAGGGGCAGCCACAGCTTCTCTGGGCAATGTGGGCCAGGGCCTCCCCACCCTCCCAGGGAAGATTTTCTTTCTAATAGCTAATCTCAACCTACTCTTTGTCAGGTGAAAGCCATTCTTCCTTGCTCTGTCACTCCAGGCCCTGGTCCAAATTCCCTCTCCAGCTCTCTCAGAGCTCCTTTAGGCACTGAAAGGTGCTCCAATGTCTCCCTGGAACCTTCTCTTCTCCCAGTTCTGACTCTTTCAGCCTGTCTCTGCAGCAGAGGTGCTCCAGCCCTGTGATAAATTTGATGGCTCTTCTCTGGACTCATTCTAACAGGTCAATGTCTTTCTCATGGTTGGGGCCCCAGAGCTGGATGCAAAACTGGAGGAAAGTAAAAGACAGCAGGTGAAGCTGCTGATGGCTGGAGGTGTTGCAGTAGGGCTTGACTGTGTCCCTGACCTGCTGCCTCCTGGAGCTGGGAGGAGGAGGAGGAGGATGAGCCACACCAGATCTGCTGTGTGACAGAGGCATTTTTGCTGTGTGCATGGGATTGGTGTGAGCAGCTGTCCCACATGGAAAATGTGGGGCTCTGGATGCTCTGGAGTGGTGGAGCAGCAGGTTAGAGAGGCTCCACCTGAGGGAAGTGTCTGGAGCTGAGCTGTGTGCCTGGAGGCAGCAGAGCTTGCCAAGGGCAGGCTGTCAGCTGGCTGGATCACTGCTGGCCTACAGGTTCAGTGCTCTCTTGGAAACTCTTGGCTTGCACCGTGATTCTGGACATGAAACTCCCTGGAAGTGCCTCCCTGGTGCAGTGCAGCACAGGCACTGTGCTAATGCAGCAGTGCTGCTGTCTGGGCTGGAGCTTTCCTTGTGGGGCCAAGGACCTCAGCCAGGACATGGCACAGTGCAGCCCTAAAGCCTCCTGGTGTGGCTCTGTCCTGTTGTCCCGCACAGACCCATCTTGTTCTCTGCAGGTTCCCTGGTTTCCCCCTGTGTCAGTGCACACAACAGGGCTGGCCATAGCAAGCCTGGGACTTCATGGCCCTGACAGTTGTTATTTTTGGACTTGGCACAGCTTAATCCACAGGTTGATCCACAGCATTGCTTGCAGGTCTGATGCTGGGAGAGCTGGGCAAGGTCTGTCCTGAATTTCAGATCAACATTTGGTTTTGTCTGGCATCTTGATGTAGGGTAGGCTAAGGACAGTGAAACAGATGGAGGAATTCATTGCCTGGGATGTGTGGGAAGGGTCTGCTCACAACTGGCCACAGACTTGGTCACCCAGTTGTTTAATGCCCTGGGTGCATGGGTGGTTATGGATATGTGTAATCTTGGTTCCTTTTTCCCTTTCTAGGTCTTGCACTCTGGATTTGTCAGCCTTGCAGGCTTCTGGATGCATCTCTTCTCAGCCATGAGGAGATCAGTAGTATTTAACATCTGTGTGGTCACCTGCAGCATCCTGCTCTTGTCCTCCAGCCTGCCATGCCTTGCAGCTCAGCCTCTGGAAGAGAGGGATGTGCCAAAGGTCCAACATGGCCCTTGGGCAGGGAATGGGCTGGAAGATGAAAGGACAGGCATGGTGGACCTGAAAAACAACCTGGGCCCTTCTGAGCAGACAGTCTCTGAGGAGCCATGTGGAGTGTCAGCAAAGCCATCTGGGACACCCTTGGATGAAGCTCTCACTGCAGAAGGAGAAGTTCTCCCTGCCAGCCCAAGCCAAGTCATCCCCAGCAGAGAGGAGGTTCCCTCTGCTGGGTCACTGCTGGCTGGCTATGAGGAGGAGTTGCCTCCCACAAAGCCAGAGCTGGCTGAGGATGAAGCTCTCAAGGCCATGTTGACCACAGCTGTGACCACACTGAGCCCCCCAGAGCAGGAGGAGTCTGGTGGCCCCGGTGGTGAGGTCAGCACAGAGGGTGGTGTGGCAGCAGAGCCCAGCTCTGCCAACCCCTCAGCAAAGCCCCTTCCTGGGAGCACTGAGGAGGAGGAGGAAGCAGAAAGCAGCTCCCACCCCTCAGCTGTGCCTCAGCCCACATGGAGCCCCAGTTCTCCCAGCTGGGAAGCAGCAAGTGCCCCTCCTGTCATCCCAAGTCCCCAGGCTCCGGGTGTGACCCCTGAGCTGGGAATGCTGAGAGCTCGCACAGGGAGCCCTCTGAAATCCCTGGTTCCACCAACATCTGTGGCTGCCAAACATCCTCCAGTGGTGACTGAGGCCTCCCTTCACCCAGAAACAGGGACAGGTGTCACTCAGGAAGAGCTGCCCACTACGGCTGGCACTGTCACCATCCCCCCTATGGACACTGTGCCACCTGACTGGGATGACACAAAACTGGGGGACATCAGCCAAGGGGGAAGCATATCTCATGAGGAGGTGACAGAGGACCTGGGGACAACAGAACCATCCCAGACCCCCCAGGAAGGTGTGGGGGAGGAGGAAGAGGATGCAACAAGAGCAGTGCCCTCCCCAGTGTCCCCTCCACCAGCACCTGAGCTTGCCAAGGACACCAACTGCACAGTGCCAGCACAAGGGGAGGAACTGCCTGCAACTTCCACAGGCAGCAGCGATGCTTTCCACACTGGGAACCTGTCGGATGCAGACACAGCTGATCTCAGCTCGCTGGAAAACATAGGTGCAGTCACAGCAGAGGAGGAGGAGAGCATCCCTCCGTCACAGCCGGAGGCTGCTGTGGTGACAGATAGCCAGCCTGAGCTCTCTCCTACTCTGGAGAGTTCATGGAAAGGTAAAACTTGCCTGTTACAGATGCTTGCCTCTCAGGGTGGGTTTAGGAGGGATGCTTTTGGGGATCTGTGCTTCATTTCTGGCATGTGAAGTGAGCTGTGCCAGCAGCCTGTGAGTCACTGATACCTTACATGACTTTACAAGGGTGCTCAGGTCAAGAGGTCTGTGCAGAGAGCTGCTGGCCCTTGGGACAAACTCCTGGTGGTGTCTTCAACCCCAGAGTGAAGCTGTGGCCAGGCTCTGGCTGTCCAGTGTTTGTGCCACCTCTTACCTGCAGGCAGAACTGCTCCTCCTGGACAGCCTGCCACAGGCTGATGGTGTCACCTTGCCCTGTACAACCTCCAGAGATGGCACCTTCAGCCTCGTGGCAGTGGTCCCACTTAGTATTTAAAATATAAAGGGAATGCTAAAAAAAAAAAAGGCTGGTCAGGTGTTGGGCAATGACATGTTTCTAGGTTGATGAGGAGTTTTTAATTGCTGGGCATCTTTATTCTTCCCTCTTCGGCTGCAGATGCAAAAGGATGATTTCCCTTCACTGCATCCGAAAGACCTAATTTTTGCTGTAAAAGAAGGGAAGCTAATTGCAGGCTGGTGCTGAAACCTGACTGATTAATTTCTAGATTAATTTTTAAGCACTTGACTTGTCAGCAGGTTCCCTCTCTGCTGTCTCCCAGATGTTGGGGAAACAACACTGTCAATAAGACTTGTGCAACGAAAATAAGCCCTTCTGCAAAGCTGAGGTTTCATAGCAGTGGGAGATGGTCGCTGAAAGCTGCCCTGATGATGTTTGGCTGGACCTGCTGCTGGCACTGTGGCTCTGGAATTGTTAATGCCTGGAGTTGTATTCCTTTTATATTCCTTTTATACTCCTTCAGATGTGTGCTGCTGCTGTCAGCTGTCCTGTGAGTTGCTGCTGACACGTGTTCTTGCCGCAGGTGTTACTCAGGAGGTGACAACAGCTGCCCAGGAGGCTGATGCTGCTCTGCCAGTTGTGACAGAGGTGCCTGGTGCCACCCAGGGAGCAGGGGCTGCAAGCTTCCCTCAGGAGAACAGTGGGGAGGACACCCAGATGCTGACAGCTCCCAGTGCCACTGAGATACTGGTGGCAGCTGGTGCTTCCTCTACGGTGAACCCTCTGGATGCAGAAGGTAGGATTCTGCTCCAAGCACTCATTTCCACACAGGATGGGATGGTACATCTGAAACCAGTGTCAGTGCTTGGACACAACTTCCTTATTCTAAGTGACTTTTTTTTTTTGCTAGCTTTCTGCCCATGCTGTGAGATCCACTGTGTTGAAATTTGCCTGCAGATGGATTTTTTGCCCCAAATAAGTGGGGTAGAGGTTAAAAAAATGCCCCAAACCAAGCAAGCCCCCTATCTGTCCTTGCTAGCAAGCTGCTTTTGGTTTTAGACACTTTTTGCCATTTTTTTTTTTTTTAATGGAGAGCTCTTACTTCTGGAACACGAGGTAGTCAGATTGCTGATGCTCAGTCCAGAGGATGAAAATGTCTCATTGGGGTTACATGGGAGCCAGTGGTGGGGGAAGACCTCCTGCAAAAGCCTGGGAAGCTCTAGGGTGTGGAAGCCTGCACTGATATTCACTTCCAGTGAGGAATGGTGGGTTGCTCTCAAACTGATGTAGCTCATACAGAAATGCTTTAAGCAGTCATGTTCATGTAGCTGCTGCCTGCTGGCTCAGTGTCCCCTTGGCAGGTACATGTAGGAGCCTCTCTTCCTGACAGGAGTGTAGCAAGGGTCCCCTCAGCATGAGGCTGACTTTGAGCTGGAGTGTATTTCTGGAGCAGTGGCGGACTGTTATAATGAAAATGCTGCTGGGCAGCTTTTCTGGTATTTCTTATACTGCAGGGCATCAAAAGAAAAAAGCTGTGTGCATTGTATCTCTGAATTTAAGGTCCCTTTGTAAGGGGGAGAAGGTTCTTCTGGCAGTTTCCACTAATTAATTTGCTTCTGGGACTTAATTGTAAATTCAACCAACTTTTATCTTTGTGATTAAGCTATTAGAGTCTGTCACTTGGTTCAGTTCTCAGCTGGTGTCTTGTGGCTCTGTTCTTGCAAGGGTGTGGTGAGGAGTACTCCTCAAAGCAATGGAATTAAAACCTTTAAGGGTTCCCTCCTCATTAAAGGGAACCTCGTTTGCTGGCTGTCCTTGAGGAGAAGAGGTCATTACAGCAGAGTCACATCTTGAAGGAAGCAAAAGTTGAAGTTTTCATTAAGGAGTTTGTTCTTAAATGGTCAGGTTTTTTTTAAATATTGTAGTGCTGAATTGTTGCTGTTTGGTGTCTGTTGCAGATCTCCCAGATGGGATCCTGGTCACCAGTGAGGAGGCTGTTCCAGCCCCTGGTGGGATGTCTTCTACCCCTTCAGGACAGACAGAGGAGCCATCTGGCAGAACTGTGGTCCTGGTAACTCCAGCATCAGTGGCCTCCTCTGTCAGGAGAACAGCTCTTCCCTCTGTGAGGAGGATCAGCACGGCTGTGACCTACGGGTTGGACCGCCTGGAGTCAGAAGGTACCCCTGAGCCCGAGGAGCAGGTGGCCTCCTGTGGAGTGTCACACCTGCCCTGACAGCCCCCAGTTTGTCTGTTTGGCTCACACCTATGTGCACACCCTACTGCTCCCAATAAAGTTGTTGGACAGCCTGTCCTCTTGCAGGAGGCACAGGAAGCAAGCAATGACAGTGTCCTGGAGGATGGCTGAAATTCCAGGGGCTGTGGTGGAAGGGGTGGGTTTTTTCTTGGATGGGTAGCAGCAGTGGTGCTGCTGTTGCAGCAGGGCCTGGCTCTGCACACCTGTAACTGCTGTGTGCATCCACTGCAGAGCATCCACTGTTCTCTGTACCAGGGAACACCCACTGAGGGCTGCTGAAGCAAAGTAGATCCTGCCCTGGAGCTGCTCTGCAGCTCTGATCTCTATTCCATTCAGCTCACCCACAATTTTCCTGCAGAGAATTGTTTTTTGCTCCTTTTCCTGCTTCAACTCCTCTCTGCTTGCTCATCCATCCAGTTCTGTGCTCCAGTGTCTGGACTGATACCACCTGGCAAGAATTAATCTTTTTGCCTGTTTTTGCTCCCCTTCCTTTATCTTAACCTTCTCCTGCCTTAGTATTTTACTGCAAAGGTTGGCAGCTCTTCAGGGGTGGCACTGCCAGATGGTGTTTCTCCTCAGAGGAGAGGTGGGTGCTACAGACAACAGCTCATCAGCATCTTTTCTCTGCAGGAAGCAATAACTCTCACTCCTGCTAAGTTTAGAGGGCAGCAGGAGCTTGGAGTCTCCCCCACTGCATGTGCCTGGCTTGCTGCTTGCTTTGAAGCTTTCCCTGAGCTCTCTGGGACTCCAACTGCAGTGTTCTCCCCTTGCCAGGATGAATCTTGGATGTCTCTGTCAAGGCAAGAATGTGGTGCTGATGGGAGAGTGGCAGCAGGGGAAGGAAAGGTCTTGTGTGTAGGGAAAACGTGATCTTTCAGGCTGGGAAATAAGGTCTCAGCTTAGCAAGAGCAGTGTGATTCAGGAGGCTAAAGTGTTTTATAGCCCTCTGGGATCTCTTTTAGAAGCCTGGGTTTCTGCATGGGAAGATAAGAGGGATTTCAGTTTCAGCTGAGCATTGGTCTCTCTCTATTTAATGAGACTTTCTGCACCGGCATTTAAAAAAAAAAAATCTTTCTGCTCCAATCTAGGACTGATGCAACTTTCTTGGATTCCTCCTGCACTCTGTTTGCTCTGCTCTGGGCTCCTCTAAAGGCAAATGTGGGTTGTAGCTGGAACCAGGTGTCCTTAATGCTGAGGACTCAAAGGCTGTGGGTTTCTTGGCTCTGCAGGTCCCTCAGGGGACATGGGGCTCTTTGTGCTGTGTGGATTTGACAAATGCCACAGCTTTTGTGGTCTAAATCTCTTCTGCTCAACCTAGACCTTTGTGCAGGGAGCCAAGAGGCTCCCTGGTGCTGGGGATCACAAATCCTTGTAAAATGGGACAGTGAGAATTGCCATTTGGGGAAAGGCTTTCTGCCTGGGGATGGTACTGCCCCAGTTAAGCACAGAGGAAGGTTTTTGAGCTACAATTCTGCTTTCTAACATCTTTTTCTGCTTAATGGCAGTTGCAGGGTATCACATCCTCATGGTGGAGTGGCATTTGAAAACTTGGCTCCCAGAATTACAGTTCCTAGGGTTTACTCTCAGAATACCTGGATGTTGCCAGATCAAAGATGCTGGGGAGTGCTTTCCTGTAAAGCTACCCTGAGCTCTAGCCCAGGATACTCAGGCTTTTGGGGAATGCTGCTGCAGGCACATCATTGGGTCCCTAATGAGGGATCTTGGCCCTTTGAGGAGAGGCTGTGCCTTGCTCACTGCTGGAAGAAGGAGCTGACTGAGCTCTGCTGCCTTCAGTGGGGTCCTGCTGACTTGCCTCACTGAAGGCCTGGCTCATCATTAAATAGAAACCCCTGCTGCTCAGCTCCCTCTGTTTCTTGGGGACCATCTGTGCCAAACTGCCTGCAGTTAATTGCATCTGTATGCTCACCTGCCTGGCTTGGATGCAAAACTGTTTTAAAAATCAAATTGCACAGACAAAATGAAAATATGTCTAGAGGAGCTTCTCCTCCTCTCTGGTGGGCTCTGGAGAGATGAGCTGGGTAACAAATATCCTCCTGCCTTGACTCTGTGGTGAGGCTGGTTCTACTTGCCCTTCCTAGCCAGAGAAATCCTATAAAGGGATTATAGGATATGGGGACAGGGCACAGCAGAGGATAAGGCTTGCTTGTCTGGGGGAATTGATTATGTACTTTGTCTCTGTGCCTAGAATTTGTATGTCTCTCTAGCAAGCTGAGCACTGCAGCTTTCTCTGTAGGATTTCTAGGTACAAAGAGCTACTGGTTCAGCTGGCCCACTCAGGACTGCTGTGGGAGCCTCCAGCACCCTTCAAAAAGTGGCTCTTTTGGGGAAAAAACCTACATTCCTTTTGGACTTGATTCCTCTGCTGTAACATCTGCCATGGTAGGTATTGGCAGAGGTGGCTGCACAGCCCCAGCCTGGCAGCATTTGGCAGGTGGAGCTTTCTGAAGTGGCAGGGCAAGTGCCAGGCTCCCTCTTCTGCAAGATCCTTGCAGTTTTCAGCTGAAACCTGCTGGATAGAGCCCACCAGGCTCTGGCTGCCTTCAGCTGGCCTTCAAGCAGCTCCTGTGGGTCAGGATGAGTCTCTATCTGCCCTTGCAGACTCAGGGTTTGGTTCCCTTGTGTGCCACCACCCAGTCTGGACAGCAGGGGATCATGGAATCACAGAATGGCTTGGGATGGAAGTGACCTCAGACCATCTTATCCCAACCCCTGCCATGGGCAGGGACACCTTCCACTATCCCAGGGTGCTCCAAGCCTTGTCCAGGCTGGCCTGGAATAATTCCAGGGATGGGGCAGCCACAGCTTCTGTGGGCAGCCTGTGCCAGAGCCTCAGCACCCTCAGAGCCAAGAATTCCTTCTTGCAGTCTGATCTCCCTGCTGGGGCTGAGCTGCTCACACAGTTCAGGGTGCTCAGGGCTTTCATGGAAGCAGAAGCTGCTCTGCCTTTGTGGGATGTCAGGAACAGCAATTGTTCTGAAAATGAGCAACTTCAAATCAGTTGCTCCAGAGGAGGAGGAGGTGTTAACCAAGTAGCTCTTGAATGTGGAGTGTTCCCAATTAATTAGGATGGCTCTCAGCTGGCAGAATTTAAAGTTCCATGTGCATTTGCAGCCTGCTGTGAACTATTTTGTGTGTCATAGAACAGTTAAAGTTGGAAAATGCTTTCAGGATTGAGCCCAACATTTGACCAAATACCACTTTGTCAACCAGGCCATGTCCAGTCATTCCTTAAACACCTCCAGTGCTGGTGACTCCACCACCTCCCTGGGCAGTCCCTTCCAATGTTTAATCACCCTTTCTGTGAAGAAATTCCTCCTGAATACTTCAGAACTTGTAGCCATTTACATAAATTTATAAAAGATCCTTCAACTCCCCCCTTTTTTTTTTTTTTTAAATTGCATCACAATATGAGGAACTTTTTTTGGTTTTTTTTATTTGAAGGGTATTTTTCCCAGAAATTAAGGCTCTGAAGGGGATTGCTATTTGGCCCTTCACTGTATGGATTAAGATCTGCCTCATTAAATCTCTACAACCCTGTTAAAAATTTAAATTAGGATGCAGAGGTGTAAATAAAACAGGCACTTAACCCAGCATGGTTAACTAGCCTGATATTATAATTCCTCACCAGCTCTTTGGATATCAACTAAATTGGCAAGGAACAGAAGACTTAAAACAAAGCTCATGCAGAATGAATTATTAAATGGTTTTGGTACACACTTTTCTCTTGCTTCTTGTTTATTGCTGCCACTGAAATGGGAACTGCTCTGTGTCTGATGCAGGTTGACCTCTATCTTCCTCACAGTAGGTGGTTGCCTCATCCCTCATTCTCCTTTGTAGCAGAAAATGGTACAAAAAATTGTCACACTTTTTTAAAATCAAACCACACTTTCATCAAACCACTTTTTTTTTCCCTTCCTCTCTCTTCTGAGAGTGTTTGATGTAGACATCCACAGCTTTTCTGTACAACCTGAGCAAGAATTCCTTCCTAATCTCCAACCCAACCCTGTGCTCTGTCAGGTCAAAGCCATGCCTCTTGTCACTTCATGCCCATGTCCCAAGTCCCTCTCCAGCTCTCTTAAAGCCCCTTTAGGCAGTGGAAAGGGCTCTAAGGTCTGCCTGGAGTTTTCCCTTCTCCACTCCATCCCCAGCCCTCTCTGTTCTTTGTGATGTTCTGGCACTGTTCTGCCTACAGCAGGCTGGATGACATTTCTTAGTCTGACCCACCCTGGTTCCTGTTCTGGCCAGGCTTTGTTGGAATTTTTAACTGCATTTGACTTCTCATTTGTCCAAGAAATTAGAGTTCACTTCAATATCACTTTAATGTTGCAGCTTTCCCATGCTTATCTCCAAGCTTGAACAAAAACAACAGAAAAACCCCCACAGTCGCTGTTGAAAGGTAATTGGGCTGTGTGAGTGCAAGTTTTTAATGAGTTTCTGTTTGTTTGAAGCTGAGGATTAGGCAGTTCACCCTCCTGGCTCAGGGGAGGTGGGTTCAGATAAGCAGGGCTGTGGCTGTGAGGCTCTGCAAGGAGCACTGCTCATGGGGTCTCTTGGCAGGGGGAGGGTGATGCTCATGGGGCATTTTTTGGGACCTTTGTCCAATGGGAGCAGAGATGCTGCAGGAGGGGAGTGAAGGGCTTGGGAAGGAGCAGCAGCTCAGGCTAGAAATGAGCTGGGTGGACTCAGTCAAGTTCCCTTTTGGCTCCTGACAGGACTTGAGTTAAAATCTTGGTACCCTGGAGATTGCTGCCCCTAATAGCAGAGCCATTCCCCCAATCTGCATCATCTGTGGTGATCCATGCTGGGCTTGTCTAGAAAATAAAACTGAAATCAAATGTGTTCTTAACTCTTGGGTTGTTGGTTGTTCTGTTCCCAGGCAGTGTGGTTGAATTGAATGCTGCTGGAGGAACAGTGAAATGGCTTTTTCCAGTGAAAATGGGACTTTTGGGGGTATTTTTTTGGTTGTGTTTTTTTGGGTTTTGGGGTTTTTTTGTTTGGTTTTGGGTGTTTGGGGTTTTTTTTTAAATTGTTTTTTTCTTGGTGTTTTTGTTGGTTTTGTTTGTGGGTTTTTTTTTTTTTTTGGTGTGGAAATTTTGGGGGGTGTGGTTTTTGAGGGGGTTTTGAGTGTGGGGGTTTGGGGGGTTTGTGGGGGTTTGATGGTTTTTTTGTTTGTTTGTTAGGGTGGGGTGTTTTTGTTTTTGTTTTTTGTGGGGGTTTTTTTTTTGTGTGTGTGTGATTGGAAACAAATACCATGCCCACAGCCATTTTCCAGGGGAAAGCATTTGGTGAAGACATGTTGTAAACTCTTTATCTGCCTTCATCCGCCTTTTCCTGCCCTGTCCACTCACAGGTCATGCTCATTAAATCTAAACTGATTTGACTGCCCTCACTTGGCAAATCACCTCTTTCTTGCCTTGATTTTTGTTTTGGTTTGTTCAACACCTGCACACCTGGGGATAGAAGAGCTGCTCTGCAGGAAGCCAGGGAGCTAACTTGTCATAGCCCATGTAGTGCAGCACTTTGCCTCTTTTTTCCCTTTAAAATAGTCTCATGTTGCTAAACTGACTCTCTAGCCTGGCTCAGTGTGAGAGCAATTTTGAGGTGAAAGCTGCTGGAAATACAGCTTGGTTTTGTTTCAGGAAGAAATTCATGGCTGGGAGGGGGGTGAGGCACTGAGTGGTGGTGGAGCACCCAGAGAAGCTGTGGCTGTCCCTGGATCCCTGGCAGTGTCCAAGGCCAGGCTGGATGCTTGGAGTGACCTGGGATAGTGGGAGGTGTCCCTGCCATGGCAGCAGGCTTGGAACTGGATGGTCTTTAAGGTCCTTTCCAACCCAAATGATTCTGTGATTATAGGAATGATTGTTTCTGATTTTAATACAGAACCAGACCTGTGGTCCCAGCCAGAGTTTCTTTTATCTTTGTTTTCCTTTTTTTTTCTGCCCCCTAAAAGTCCTCAGTGCATCACATCTCTGGTGCCAAGCAGTGAGCCAGGACTGTAAAAAAACCCAAGTGTGAATCCACTCAGCTTTGGGAGGAATTGGGTGATGATCAGAATCTGAATCTTTCCTTGTACTGTCTTTACAAAGTCAGAGAGCTTTCTGCTGGGGAGCAGCTTCTGCAGCACTTGGGCTTTGGCAAGGAGAGGCTCCTAAAGCAGCATCAGCTCAGCTCTGCTGCCAGGGGAATGTTCACTCTCCCAGCAAGGATTTCCTTCTGTTACAAGAAAAAAAAATTGCAAAACTTTGGACAAGAGAAAACCGCTGTAATTTCCACCAGGGAAGGTTTAGATTGGATATTAGGGCAAAGTTTCTTCACTGAAAGGATGGTCAGGTACTGGCACAGGCTGCCCAGGGCAGTGGTGGAGTCATCAGCCCTGGAGGGATTTAAGAGATGTGTGGATGTGGCACTTGGGGACATGGGTTAGTGGTGGCCTTGGCAGTGCTGGGGGAATGGTTGGACTTGAAGATTTTAGTGAGCTTTTCCAATCTGAATGATTCTGTGGTTATGGGCAATTTCCTCTTGCCTTGAGCCTCCTGTGGGTAGGTTTAGGTGGTTTTTTGTGGTACGATCCTATCCTATCCCATCCCACAGGTCCATTCTTCCCCTCCACAGTCCCTTTCCCTGTTCCTGTGCAGCAGCCCAGGTGCTGAAACTTCCCATGAGAGGCTGTGCTGGATTTGCCAACACCACATCCTGCAAATTCCCTAGATATCTTTGCAGTGAAGGTGACTGGGCTCAGCTGCACTCACCCCAGGGTGTTTCACCCTCATATTTGGCAGAATTTCTGCCCCTGGGCTGTGCCCACACCATGGCACAACACTTGCCCAGCAGCAGTGCTTGGTGAGAGCCTCTCCACCTTCCCACCAGCTCTCCTCTTCCAGGCTGTCACAAGCTCTTGGCAGCTTTTTGGAGCTGTTGGATGGTGACATGATGACTGATCACGTGAAGGCAAGAGATTAATAATAAAAGAGTTGTCCTAGAAAGGCCTTCCTGCCTTGACAGGCAGCTGTGATCACAAAAGCTGTGCAGAAAGTGAACCTCAGTGGGAGAAAACACTTGGCAGAGGCTTCTTTGAGCCTCTCCCTCCTGCTCTGGCAAGAGCTGGGAGTCCCAGAGCCCCCATCCCTAATCCTGCTGATATTTACACACCATTATTTACATATTTACATGTTGTCAGCCCCCATAGGTGACCCTACAGCACTGAGCACCATATAAAGTCACAGCTTCAATTGGATCCCAGCAATCCTCTGTGGTATCATTCAGACATCTTTATCCACTGAGTTTGGTGTGAGAGAGGCTGGGAAGGCAAAGGACAGAGAAAAGGACAACTCTGGGTTTTGCCCTGCAACTTCCTGTTGAGTTTTATTTATTTTTTTTTTTGTTGCACTTTGAATTCAGTTTGTGCCTGTGAGTGAATCTATCACCTTCCCCTGTGACTCTCTCACTGCTCAGGGCACAGCAAGATATTTCTCCTGTGTGTTAAATGTGACAAATGATGGTTTCCTGGCTCTTCTGAGCAATGGCAGTGTTTTCAAACATTAATGGGAAACATCCAAATATAGAAACATCATTCTTCAGTGAAGGTTTCTTCAGCTGAAAACCTGCTGTAGCTCCATTGCCTCCAGCAAGGTTCTGACCACAGTGGCTTCAGCTGCAGCTTCTTTCACCCCAAAAACAGAATCTGAGGTTTTTACCTGCTGGTGGTTGTCCAGTTGCTTCAGCTCCTGCAGGTTCTGGGTTCCTGCTGGGTCATGGAAATGTCTCACAAGGGAGGTGTGAGGTGGTCTCATTTCTCCTGCCTGAGCCACAGAAGTCATCATGGATCTGTAGTTTTCTGGTGAAAAACATCACCTTTGGAGCAAGCACAAGTAGCTTTTGGCCCCCTGGGATAGCAAATCCCATCCTATGGTTGTCACCAATGTCTAATGGATCCATTCACAGTTCCATGACAAAGCCCAGTTTTGGCTGTTTCTATTAATAAAGCTGGAAACCCCCAAAAACTCTGCTAAAAATGTGTTATTTGAGCTCAGACTCATTTCCTTGGGTTCCTCTATAGCTTCTCCAAGCCTGAAGGTTTGAATACCTATTGCAAGGTTGTCAAGTCCTTCAAAACCAAAATATTTGACATTTGAACTGGGCATCTGATGTTCCCTGGGGATTCCTGCTGCCTGTGTCTTTCTTGGGTCAGTCCATTGTCACAGCAGGGATGTGTTGAGCTTCTTGGGGTTTTTTAGTTTTTCTGTTTCCATGAAGGCAGGATGAGGGAAGTGATATTCTCTTTTCCCAGGTAAAAAATAACAGGACAAGAAGAAACAGCCTCAACCTGCACAAGGGGAGGTTTAGATGGGCTATTAGGAAAAAATTCATTCACAAAAGGGTGGTCAGGCATTGTGCCAGGCTGGCCATGGCAGTGGTGGAGTCACCATCCCTGGAGAGATTTAAAAGCTGTGTGGATGTGGCACTTGGGGATGTGGTTCAGTAATGGATTAACAGTTGGACTCAGTAATCTTAGAGGACTTTTCCAACCTAAACCATTCCATGACACACAGAATAGTTCACAGTGAGCTGCAAACACACATGAAACCCTGGATTGCTTCTGAATCTGCTCAGCTTTGCACTTTCACTCCTTGCTACATTCAGTCTCTCCCAATAGTTTTCTTTCAAGCTGCTGCTGAGCCCTTGTGGAGCCCAAAAAGTGTTGATTCAGGAGGGAAAACATGACTTTTGTAAAGGGCTTTTGCGTGAAGCACAAACCTCCAGCTTGAGCCTCAGCTGTGTGATGCTCACTTCCATTTTCCATCTCATGAGCCTACCAAGCGTTCTGCACAGCCTGCCCACGGCTGCCTGTTGTGCCTCTGCTGCTGCAATCCCACACTTGTGAAGTCTGTGGGTTTTTTTGGAAGCGCAGCTTCCTCCTTGTGGCCACCAAGTGGTGCTCTGTGCTGCACCTTGCAGCAAGGCGAGCTGCTGGCATTTCAGGATGGGTGTTAAAAAGCAGTTTTCAGCTGCAGGAAGGAGCCAGGGAGGAGAAGGGAACAAGCTGAGAGACTTTTCCTTCCCCCTTGCAGCGACTGTGCTGCAGGGATCTCATTATTCACAGCTCTCTGCTGTGGCTGCGTGGTGATTGATGGAGCTTGGTGATCATCAGATGTGATAAGTAGTCTCAGCACTTTCAATTTGGGTGTTCAGCTCGGCTGCCTGCGAGGCTTTGGAGACAGGGAGATGGCTATCTGTGGCTTCAGCACTGGATCCTGGCAGGTGTGTGTCATTTGGACTGTTAAAAATCACAGGAAGCTTCTAAAATCCTTGTCCCAAAGTACTTTTTCAGAGATAAAAATCCGATGCCTGTTCTCTCTTGGCTGTTTTTAGCACCCAGTCTAGGGAAGAGCTCTGTTCATGTTCCTCTCCTCTGGTGTTCTGGCTGTTCAGTGTCTCTGCTGTTAAGTTTTTGGGGTTGTTTATAGCTGTGCTGCTCTCAGCAGAGGGAAAAGACCTCCATTAACTCATCTTTGCAGGTTTCCTGCAAGCACTCTCCAGGTGCCACTCTCAGCTTTCCAGCTGTGTGCTTTGTATGAAAACATGCTTTTTGACAGGGAAAATTCTGATGTTGATTCTAAATGATGGGCACATTATAATACAGAAACTGCCTATAAAATGCAGTGGGAATTTAAGGGGCTAACTGCATCCCTGTGAGCTCCATTAGGTTCTCTAATTGTGGCAGGAATGATCTTTCCAGGTACCAAAAGCCATGCCACAGCAGGATGATGCAGCTAAATCCCAACAGCAGCTCATTTGTATGGAGTACAGGACTAGAACTGAAAGGCAGCGACTGGGATTGTCTTGTCTGGTGAGCTGAGAAAAACGTGCAGTGTTGGGAAGCAAATTCCTTGAATTGCAAGGTGAGGAGAGGCCATGGAAGAGTGAATCAGTGGGTTTATAGTGTGCACTGATTTCTTGAGATATTCCAGTCTCTGGAGGCCAAAGGAAGGAGAGCAGTTTGCCCCATTTAATCCAGGTTGGATTGCCACCAACCTAGATGAGACACAACTCTAGCAAAAATAAAGGGATATCTGGATAACAAATGATAATTTGGCTGGATTGTTAGTTTTTAATGTGGTTTTAGACCCCCCAGCTGCCCAGATGTAGGGTGATGGGCTCTCCCAGTCTGACTGGACCAGAAGAGAATTTTTCTACAGGGCTGAGTGGAGTTGGTGTAAATTAGATAAAAGTGCATAAATACTACGTTTCGATTCTCAGCTTTGAAAAGTGAACTATGAGAAATTCAAAGCATGCCATTGTTCCAGATATTACCTGTCCCTGGTGGGTGGCTCCATCAGTAGCTATTAAATAGCTCCAATGCAAATTCTGGCATAGGATGGCCCTGAGACTTTGGTAACTGTAATTTGGGAAGAGAAACTGTGGGAAGACTGTGCTCTGCTCTAGACTTTCTTCAGCATCTGCAGCCATTTGTGGTTGGAAATAGGTTTGATCCAGTATGGTGGTTCCTGTGCTGCCATTTTAGATTCTAGTGATGAAATATGGCTTAAATATTTATTTTTTACATGTGTTAACAGTACAGACATTTTGGGAATAAATGGGGATCTGCTGTAGTGGAGAATTCATGGAATCACAGAACGGTTTTGGTTGAAAGGGACCTTAAAGATCATCTTGTTTCAGCCCCCCTGCCATGGGCAGGGACACCTTGGACTAAATTCAGAGGAATTTCCTCAGTGTCACATTGATCAGCTCTCCCATGAAGTGTTGGCTGTTCTGCCTTCTTTCCAACACTTTCCAAGGCCAGGCTGGATGGGGCTTGGAGCAACCTGGGCTAGTGGAAGGTGTCCCTGCCCATGGCAGAGGGGTGGAATGAGATGGTGTTGAAGGTGTCTTCCAACCCCAACCATTCTGCAATTCTGTGTATTAAGTCTCCCTTGGTCATACCTTTGTCTGTCACAAATCTGTTGTGGCACAAACCTGCTGCTGGTGTAAACCTGCTGAGGATCCTGCTGGGGATCCATCACTGCTGTTCTCCCACTGCCAGCACACATCAGAGCAAGATGCTTTTCCTGGAGGAGGAACCATATCAGTGTATTTGGGCTGGAATGCAGCACTCTTTCCAGAGCTGGGAAAGACTTAATAAGAGTTAAAAATAGAACCAACTTACTGCTGCCTCCAAGACTGGAAATCAGGGAAATGGTAATTAGTTAAGCAGGGAGCTGTGTAGTTACAGATGCCCAGGTGTTGGTACACATGCACTTCCTTGTTTGTACCCTGCTGTTAGGGAGCAAAAAATTACTGTATTTCCCACTAATTTGTGAGTCTGAGGCAACATCTCCTTGTTCCTCAGCAACTTCCAGTGGTGATGAGCTCCTCCAAATGAACCCCTGTGGGTGTCTTTCCTGTTAGAGAACTGGAACAAGTTTGTTCAGCTGCTCTGCCTTTGGAGGAGCTCAGCTTGGTGCTCACCTAGAGAGGTCTGTGAAATTTCTGCCTGGTGGGATGTTTCCTGATGTTTCTCTTCTGTCTCCCTGGCCAGAGGGTGAGGAAGAGGAGGAGGATGAAGAGGAGGAGGAGGAAGAAGAGGAGGAGGAAGAGGAAGATGAGGAGGACAAAGACATAGACCTGATGGACGAAAGCATGGAGGGTGACACAGAGCTTCCAGGCTTCACACTTCCAGGAGAGACCTCCCAGGAGCCCATGGCTGGCCTGGAAAACCCTGTGGCCCAGCTGGCTGGGGTATCCTACCAGGTTCCTGACACCATCGAGTGGGAGCAGCAGAACCAGGGTCTGGGTAAGAGAAAAAGTCCCTTTTATTCTTTGCTCCCACAGAGGACAAACCTCCTGCTCTGCACTCTGCATGACACAGTCCCTCGTGCCAGGAAATCTCATAGGTTGGCTCTCAAGCTAAAAACAATTGTTGTTTTTGCTTAGTGTTGTCTTGCTCCAAAGGTGGACAAAAAGGTGACTTCTCAGGTGAGATTCCAGGGGAAATTTCAGTTTCCTTTGCCCAGGATGGGTTGGTGTAGGGATATTTGTCCTGTGGGGACAAAGTGAGTTGGATATTTGCTCATCAGCCTATTTGGTACTTCAGCATTTGTCTAAGTTCCACTTTTCTGGCATTTTTTAAGAGGTGCATGGTCCAGCCATGGGCCCTGTGCTGGCAGTGTTAGGACAAACCTGCAAAGCCTCTATAAAGCTTTATACTATTTATTCCCACTGTATATATAGGCCCTGTGTTTAATGACTAATTTACTGCACCTAGGAATCAGAGTTTGTATGTCTGAATCCATGTGATGCAAGTCAAAGCTGGTGTGGGACAAGGCAGATCTTAGAAAGGAACTTGTCCAGCTTGGCAAAAAGCACTGGAATTGTTTCCCAGCATACTCAATTCCCAAGCCAAGCCCCATGAAACACAGTGGGAACGTTTCAGGTGAATTTCTGGGAGCTGAACCACATTTAAACAAAAGGTCTTTAAGTCTGACTATTAGAGAATTAGGTGTTCTGAGAAGCTCATCAACAAAAAATCCCCCAAACTCTTTTATATGTTGTGTGTCACGTATATCTACGTGATTTCTATCACTTCCCCTGAATGTGTGATTCTGATTTAACCTGGTGCTTCTCCCCCTGTGATGCTTTTTCCAGCCTCCTTTAGTGATGTTGGCTTCCCCTGAATTGAATCAAAGATTGTGTTTCAAGAGCTCTGTGGGAGGGTTGATTTCCAGAGCTCTGTGGGAGGGTTGGCCTTTGAGGGGAGATTGAGTTTGCCCCAGGACTGATCCCTCCCTGTCACACTAAATCCTGCTTGGAAAACACCCTGTTGGGTGGTGGCTTTGTCAGGTCTGTCCCACGTGTCCTGTTATCCCAGCAGTCTGCACAGCAGCTCTGTGAGGGGAATAATTCCAAGTCTTTAAGGGTTTCTGGTGAAGCTGGTTTCTGGTGAAGGGTTTCTTGGCAAGCTGGGTGAAAGAGGTATGTGGTGCTGTTGATGCCTTAGAATTTTAGCTTCTATATTTTCCTTGTATCTCTAATCCTGTAATTTTTAATGTATAACTCTAGGCTCCATATAGGGTGCTAAGCTGCTGTTCTCTCCTTTTTAGACAAAACAGTTCCTCTCTAAGCTCCAAATTCAAGGACACCTTACTGTCTCAGGCCCCAAGATATGTAAACAGCAGTGATTTGTGGGGAGCAAACTTGGAGTAATTTACATCATCACCTGAAGCTGTAATTGGGGGATTAAACCTTGACATTCAAATGGACAAAACTTATAAAGTATAAAAAACTGGTGACCTGCCATCCATTTTCGGGTGTAGCCCCTGGGTGGGCTGTGACTGCCCTAAATGTACCTGAAGGGCTCTCATTAAATAGAACTGCTTTTTATTATGTTAACTTTGTCAAGCCTCTGGTTTAGGTAAGCCCTGTCCATGCATCACTGTTGTACATGGCAATGTTTGCCATGCTCTTTGGGGTTGTGGAGGAGGTTGTTCTGCACCAGGCACAGCTCAGTTCATGGTTTGTGCAGGTCTGGACTGGAGTCACAGCTGCATTTCCAGCTGCTGGAGGAAGAGGCTCAGGGTAGGAGATGCCTGTCTGGTACAGGAGGCAGGGAGAAAGCAGTGACCAGAGGCTGATGCTGCTCCTCAGACCCCAAGGCCATCTTGCCAAAAATTTCAGACAAGGAATAAACAGGCTATGTGGCAAAAGGCAGGATTCTTCTCCCTGACTTACGTTTTATTGACTTCCATGCAAACTGGAGGAGGCCCTGTGAAGTCTAGTTGGGTCAGCAACAGAGTGATGAGTCTGAGCACCTGAAGAACTGGGCAGAGGTGGATTTTGGTGTTCTCTGGAAGAGCCTGGCTGGGCTACACATCACCAGCTCCAAATGGTTTGAATTGCCTTTTGTTTTTAGGCTGTTGCAGTCTGTGCAAACATCCATGAGGGAGAGGATGAGGCTGGGGCTGAGTTCATTTTTAGGAGTTAGATGGGACTTCTGTGCAGTGCTGTGCTGGCAAAAAAAAGAGGGGACACAATGGGAACAGTCTCTCTGCCTGTGACTCACGCCTCTTACTCCAGCAGGTGAACACTTACGTAAAGAGCCATTTGTTCTTTTCCTGTCTGGATGACCTCAGTGGCTCTGTGACACTTTCCTTCCCCATCTGCACCGTGCTGGTGCTCAGAGTGCTCTGAAGGGGAAGGGAAATTATTTATGTCTTAGAGGCACAAGGAAAATGGAACTAGATTAGGAGATTGGAGCTGAATGATCTTTATGATCCCTTCCAACCCAAGCCATTCCATGATTCTGTGGTTCTGTGGGAACCAAGGACTTGCATGAGCTCACTCTGATAATCTGAGGCTGTGGAGGGAGCTGAACCCAGGGGATGAGAGAGCTGATTTCCTGGGGGTGAGTGGGGGAATGGGAGATGCTTCTGCAGGAGTGCAGCCCTTCCCCTCTCCAGTTTGTGCCAGCTGGGAATTTCTGCCCAGTTTCCCAGTTTGTGGGTGCACTTCAGGCTACCTCTGTGTCCATACCTGTGTCCATACCTGGTCCTGGCTATGTGCTTTTTTATAGAGTGTATTTGGGAGAACAGGAAAGGTGGAAAAAGCACACTCCTTGTGTCAGCAGGAAGTGGGTTGATAAGAATGGAAGAAATCCCCCAAAGCAGGCAGGAAGCTGGAAGAGCTGCTCCCATTGTTCTGCTGGAGCACCTGGAGAGACCAGACTCACTGAAAAGGGCTTGTAAAGCTTTAGATCTGCTGCAGGGGCTATTTTTCTTTGAAACCCTTTTTCTCTAGGTGATTTTCATCTTTGAAAATCCAGTTCTTTTCATTTTGGGGCAGCTTTGTAACTGCTGGGCAGCCCCTGGAGGAGCTGGGTCAGGAGCACTGTGCTCCTGCCTGCCTCAGCCCACCGTGGGTGTATTTGTGCATCCCAGGGCAGAGCTCTGTGTGTCCCTCAGTAAATAGTGCTGAGATGTGAGAAATTCTCCATATTGAGTGAGTTAAGGAGGGTTTGGAAGGGGAAATTGTTCTTCTTCACCCTCGATATGGAAAGGGAGACCAGAAGAAAGGGAACAGTACCCAACAGATGACAGGGTGAGGGGACAACATCCAAGCACCAAACTTTTACAGCTGGCATTTTCCATTTTTAAAAGAGTTTGCTCATGTGTCTTCCTCCTGGGGATGCTTCTGTCCTCTAGCCTTCAGAATTCTGACATTTAATGCTAAAATCTATAGCGCAGAGGAGCGCAGAGGTGTTGGACTAGCTGTTCTCAGGTCAGTTATTATTGAGTTTGCTTGGTCTGATGGCTGACACGCCACAAATCCCCAGAGAGCAAGGAACTTGATCCACAAAACAGCTTGGCAGAAGAAGAGACAGTTTGGATTTTTGTAGTGGTCAATGAGAAGGCGCTGGAGGAATAGAACCATTAAAAATGTCAGTTCTGGGCAGTCAGATGGTCCTACATTAACTCCAGCTGAGCAAAAGCCATTTATAAGCGCCAATAACAAGACTGACAGTTTTACAGCCCATCAACTGGCTCTCTAACCAGCAATATTTAGACAGAGTAAAGCAGAAAATGGGAAAATCTGTGCCTTTGTGAAATAGAATTTGACCCTCCAAAAGCTGTTCTGGTGGCCTGCAGCTCTGGGGAAGCAAGGCCTGAGTATGATTTGGGATCTGATTTGGTGTTTGAGTGCTTTGCCTTCAGAGGTTGCCAGTGAAGGACAGAGCATCACTTTGGGACTTTTCTGCATTCTGGGGGAGGTGACTTTGGCATCTCTGTATTTGTTTCTTGATTAGTGTATAGGTGGTGTGTAGCAGGCAAACACTAAATGCCTGGAGAGCATCAGAGGGGCAGGAAGATCAGGTGTATAACTTGAATTTTCAGGGAGTAAGTAAAAAATACCTGATTTTCCCCTGCTCCCTCTTTTGTGATGCATTACCAGGAGAACTGCAGTTGGTTGAGGTGGGTTCAAACCTGGTGAACCACAGTTTCTGATCCTTTAGTAATTCCTCATGCACCTTAAAGCAAATGGTATTTGTTGTACAGCTCCAAGGAGATCAAACCCCTCTGCTTCCATTGGTCGTGGCTTCTTCTCCCAGTTCTCAAGAGTATTTATCCTCTCAGTTCTGTGAGAATTCTTAATTTAACAACAATGAGGCAAGAGGTAAATGGCCCCAGGCTCCCAAGCTATTTCCTGATGCCTTAGTGCTTGCCTGTGATCCACATCCCAAGGTGAGGAACTCCTGCTATCCACCGTAGGTAACAGCAAGAGGTCTAGGGCAATTTACCAAGCCTTTAATTTTACCACTTTGGGGCATGGAGTAGTTTGTGTTGGGCATTTAAAATGTATGGAGTTGGTGTTTTATTCTTTCTCAATTTAGGGTCCACTCGGTACAATTTTTGTGTGTTTGCTGTCATGGTTTTGCACCTTGCTCTGTGTTCATCGATCTGCAGTTCCACATTCCAGCTGAATTTACTATCTGTGGTGGCTTTTATGTCTGCTAGGTACCATTTTTTGTTCTCTGTTTTACCCTAAATCCATTTTTGTCCAGGTCTGCCTTTCTTTAGCTGACCCTTAGGTGTGTCCTTTGCATCCACCTGTTTATGGCAATACATATTACAGAGCTTTAGCTTGTGAGATTTCACCTGAGTTGCCTAATTCCACAGCATTTGTGTTTGATTTCCATCTACCCGTGGAGGAATTGTACACAGGGGAGTCTGGACCATCCCTGTGGGTAGGATTTAGGGATGTAAAAAAAAAAAAAAACCAGCACTTTAGGAAGAAGTTATGAAGTGTGACAATGTAATTCTCAGCATGTAGATTCCAAAATATAAATCATGTCTGTGTTTCACATATTTTTGTGGATAGGACATTAGTTCTTACTGTAATGGAAGGTCGTATAACTCTCTCAGGTAATGACAAGGCACTTGCATAATAAACACACTTTTGGAATGTGAATTTATTTTTTTTTTATAATGGATAAAAAATATTTGTGGCTCTGAGCAGCTACTTGCAGAGAAAATAGCTCTCGTTGTATTGCAGATCTGTGGTCACAAATTACACTGCATAAACCATATAACAGATGCCTCTGGTTAATGATGGTGAGGCAGAGGAGCAGAAGGACAGTAGTGGAAGATGATGAATGTTTGAAATGTCATTTTTTATGGGAGGATAGGATTAATGCTTTTATGGGCAAAAATAACCAGCATTAGGAAGGCAGGAGCTGAGACTCAGGAATTAGTAATATGTTCTTTAATTGCTGCCCCAAATGGATCTATTTTAGGTTTTCTTGCAGCTCGTGGTATTGGAACATCGGAGTGCCTTTTAATCTTTAATGCATTTATCTCCTTAATCACCCTGCAAAGGCTCATCTGTGTCTTAAAGGTGGTGAGCAAAACCACAGAGAGGCCCAATGACCCCTCTGGCTTCACAGGGGAGCCTTTGGCAGAGTGGGGATTTGAAGGAGGGGAATCAAATCAGTGCTTGGGCATTGCCTTTCCCTCCTGGAGGAAGGATGCACCCACCTGCATTTCTGCCTGGAATGGGAGCAAAGGATCATACAGAGAGTCACCATCCTGACAGCAGGGACTGAGTCTGAAGGAATCCCAGGTGAGAGAGGCTGCAGGGGCCGGGATGAGGAGTGTGAGCAGCAAATTTTCCTTCCCCACATGTTCCAAGTGCAGCTGCCTGCAGCAACCCTGCCCTCTGTGGCATTACCCCAGATGTGTTTATGGGAATTTTGGGGCACCAAGCAAGGTCTGGCTGCCAGACGGCTGCAGACAGAAATGAGCAGTCTCAGGAATCGAGATGATTATTTTTCCTGTCTTTCTGGGTGCTCCAAATAATTTACACAGTTCCATATGTTCCTTGCTAGCTCCCCTTCCCTCTCCCAAGCAGCAGTAAAGCTCCCACCATCAATCTGTGCCTAGCTCAAGTTTCTGTCCCTCGTGAGGGATGAGCACTCCCTTTGGAATTGCTTCTTTCTTACCTGAGAGATTGTTCATGGTTGCATCTTAATCCTGGAGCAGACTCATATTTAATCAGGTTTGCCTTGTCAGAGGGAATTCTGCATCCTGTGAGCAGTGATGATCCTCTCTGCAGCTTGGGACATTTGCTGTTTCAACGACAGAGCAGCTCCCAGGAAGAGACAACTCACATCAGAGATGGCTTTTTCTCCTCCTCAGATCTAATTCCAAGGTGTTTTGGGGAGTGTGTCTCTTTAATATTCCTTTTTCCTTCAACCTGCTTGCTGCCTGCACGGCCCTGTGCTCCATGCTGGGCTCTTGGTCAGTGCACCTTCAGGAGGCACAAAGTCTGAGCCCTGAGTCCTGACCTGCAGTGTTAAACACACCATCTCCAAAATGGGATGGTGAAGACACTTCATTGCAAAAATCCAGGGTTTTTAGACTGTTAGTTTGTTATGAGTTTCCATACTTGTGAGGCACAACAAATGTGCTTAACCAACCACCACAGACCACGATAGGAACAGCATCAGGTGTAACCAACCACAGGCCCACGGTGTGAGCACTGATTGCTTCTAACAATTGTTTTACAATTATGAAACTTTTCACCTCTAGTTTAGCACAGTCATTCCCAGAACACTTTCTAGTTAGCCAAAGTAACAGAAGTGAGCAAGGATTTTACAAGGGCAGCAAGGGCCTCACTTTGCAAGGCTTTTCTGCTCTGCATCACTGACCTTCCACCCTTTTGTGCCCTTCCCTTTTTCCATCCAGAACAGGACTGCTGTGCCCTGGGGAATGAGGGCAGAGTGTTTTAAAGGGAAGACAGGAACAGTGTGCCTGCTCTGGGAACTGGGATGAGGAGATTCCAGCCACAGAGCATGAACCCCTAATGAGCTGGAGCCACATCCTTCCTCTTGGAAGCAACTCAACTCTTGTCCTCAAAGCAGAAATCAAGACTAAGGGAAGGGAGCAGAGATGAGGGAAGTGGTTTAATCCCCATCCCTGGAGGGATTTAAAAGCTGTATGGATGTGGCACTTGGGGACATGGCTTAGTGCTGGCTTGGCAGTGCTGGGGAAATGTTTTTTCTTGATCCTTGAGGGGCTTTGCAACCTAAACAGTCCTATGGGTAAATCAGAGGATTGCAAGGTGTCTTAGTGATTCCCAGCTCAATTATCAGGAACAGCTGACACAAAGCCCTTGCTCAAATAATCAGGCTGATGTTTTATCCTGACATTTTTGGTGGAGTGTACTGGGAAACAGCAGCACTAAAACATCCTTGGATACATTACTTTGAAATACCAGCCCTTCAACAAAGTTTATGCATCCAGTTAAACCTGTGTCAGAGGAAGACTAAGGCCATTTGTTACCAGCCCTTAACTGCTGCCTCCAGGGACTGGGGGAGGATTTAGAGGCATTTCCTCAGTTTTGGCTCTGCCTTCCCTCTCCCTGCCCACAGAGAAGATGGAATCCCATCAGACAAGGTGTTAAACTGAACTCACTGGCTATTACAGGGAGGAGTGAAGAGGTCCTGTCTCATTTCTCCTTTTTCTTCAGTTTGGAGAGAGTTGGCATGAAGGCATGGAGAAATTGTCCACCAGTTTGTGGGAGGAGAGAGGGAATTTTGGTCACCTTGGCTGATGTGGTTGGTGTGAGAGGTCCCAGTGACTGGGGGAAGTTTCTGATGGATGGTGGGACACATGGATGAATCCAAGGCTGAGGGCTCCTTCCAGTCCTGCCTGCCCTAATCACCCCTACCCTGCCAGGCAAAAATTCCCTGAAATACCTGCAAGGAGGGTGCAGCAGCTTCTGTGGTGGAAATGTCTGTCTGCCAGCTCAGGTTGGTGAGTCTTGGGTGACATCTGTGTGCAGAGAACATTGGGGAAGCTTTGCTGAAGGTAATCCTTCACCAAAAAGGTTGTCAAGCTTTGGAACAGGCTGCCTGGGGAAATGGTGAACTCACCAGCCCTGGAAGTGTTCAAAAAACACATGGCTATGACTCTTGAGGACATGGTTTAGTGCTGAACATGGTGGTGGTGTTGGGTTGGTGGTTGGGCTTGATGATCTTTGACATCTTTTCTAGCCTTAATGATTCCATGGAGTTCTCCCTCCCTGGCTTGCTGGGTAGCACAGATGGGCAGCCTGCAGCAGCACCAGGCTCCTTGGGCTTTCCCAGCACAGCAAAACTCCTAAAAGGCTTTCTGCTGCACCTCCAGGTGCTCTTGATGGCCCAAGAAAGCAAAGTTGGAAAACTCAAGCACGTGTCTGAGCGTTTCTGACCTTCCCCAGCTGTCTGCCTCTATCCATCTGTTTGACACATCCTTTAAAGTTAGGATGTGTCTACCTTGGAGTATGACTCTGCATTTGCTGCTCCAGGTAATTTATCTTGGTTTTTTTTGCCTGGATTCAAGGATAAGGTCCATTAGCCTGCACAGAGCTCCGTGCTCCAAAGGCTGGGCTGCATCTGCTGCCCAAGCACCATCTGGGTTCCTGCACAGCATGGTGAGGCAGGAATCCTTCTAGGCTGTCAGCTGCCTTGGACTGCCTGTCCCCTTGCCTGTCAGCCCTGCTGGAATATTAATCATGGTGCCTTTGCTCTCTTTTTAATCTGCAGTAATCCTTGTCCTTTCCCATCCCTGCAGTTCCAGTGTATTCATGTGTCACTTCTCAGAGTGCTTTGCCTCTTCTCCTACCCTTCAGTTTATACATGTCAGGAAACTTGGCTGCATTTAGACAGAGGAATGGTTTTCAGCCTCTCTCCCCCTTTGGATTTTAGCAATCACTTAGTTTGATTGAAGAACACAGGCAGGGCAGTGCCTTCCCTGGGTGAGAGTTACTCATTTTTCCCTTGTGTGCCTGTCTGGGTGGCCTTTGCCATGTAAAAAGAGGCTTCTCCTTACGTGGGAGAAATCACATTTATTTTCTAATAGTGATCTATACTGCAGTGCAATAATCTATCTGTTTTCATGGCATTAAAAAAATTGAGAGCGGTTCATCAGCCTTGAATTGCCTCTGTCCTTCTGGGGATTTACGTCAGAGGCTGATCTTTGGGGTTAAAATGTTGGCCCCATGGCAGACCTGGTAAGAGAAAAATGGAGGAAAAGTGCTTTTTGCAACAAGTAGCAGGGAGAGAGAGGGTAATTTATTGAGGGGATAATTTTAAAATGTTCCTTCCTAATGAGAATGTAGATGCACTTTGTGCTTGGACGGTGCAAACCACAAATGACTGATGCTAACCCTGCCTCCCCTCTGGTGCTTGCTCAAATTAAGACCTCTTGAGAATCCAAGAAGATCCAAGTTCTTTCCTGGAAGGATGCTGTCTTGATATATGTAAATACATATATATGTAGAACTTCTGCTCTGCCTGAGAGTGAGTTAGGAACATATATTGGAAATAAGTAAATTGCTCAGGTTTTTGTCTGACAATGAAATAATTACCTCAAACCTCCAGCAGTTGTTGTTTTACCAAGATGCTGAGTATCAGCATTAATCACAGAGAGGAGTCGATATGGTGAGAATTACTGGAGGCTTTAGCTTTGTTTTTTTTCTTTTTCCTCCCCTTGTTTTTGAGTAATTCTAATCACAGCCTCATCCGAGCCTGGGCTGTAATAAAGGTTTCAGCCAGGCTGCTCCCTGATAGCCTATCATTTATTTTAATATACCAGCAGCACCATCTGTGCTTGAGGCTTTATTAATGGGAAGTGCAGCCAAGAGGTTCTCCAGCTTGATTCCTTTTTGAGGCTTTTTTCCCAAACCTCCTTTTCCCCCTTTTGAGGAAAATCTCAGTGTCTGCCCTTCCAGAAGCTGTGAGTGAGGGGATTGCTTTGCCCTGCTCAGTCCTGGCTTTCCTTACAACAGCATAGGCAAAATCAGGAAAATGCTAATGTAGGGTTCAGTAGAATTATCTTGTCAGGAAAACAACTTCCTTGTGGGTTTTGTTATTTTCTGTGTCTGTTGGAACAGGTTAAATACAGTCTCTTCTGATTTTTTGGTTTTAGGGTGTGTTGGGTAGAGGGTGAAGTATCATGTGAGTATCCTCAGTGGAGCAATGCTCTCTGTTAGATGTGCTCTCCCACAGCCAGAACATGTTCTGTGGGTGCTGGTTAACCTCTAAAGTCACAGTTTGCAGTGACTCCATGGTAAGCCAACCCTGCTCAGCCCCATGCTCCAGCACAGCTGGACAGACTCAAGAACCTTGGAGGTGTTTTGCAACCTGAATAATCCTGTGATTCTTTAACTGCAGTCTGGAGCAGGAGAGGCAGAGTTTTCATTTAGCTTCTGGTAGGCAGAGGCAGCCAGGAGCAGGTTTTGCTGAGATCTTAATGGAGCAGATAAAGTCAGAATCTCAGCTGGCAAAGCTGAGCTTTGCTCTGGTGAATGCTCTGGTCTCTCAGCCTTGGAGCTGCAGTGGGATCTGGGATCCTCCTCTCTGGGACCATGAGCCACTGTGCTTCAAGCTGAGCAGGGCTGCATCACTGCTCCTTGTGTCTGACTTCAGACTTTGCATCCTGGCAGGCTCAGAGCCAAAGCCACAGTGGTTGTTTGGCTGAGGTTTTGTGTCTCAGCCCATGCCAGATCATCTCTGCCTGGCTGCTGACAGGCTCTGACAGCTCCAAGCACACAGAGATGCCTTCAGGGCAGTGCAGGGCTTGGGATGCAGATCCACAGCACTTCCAAAGGCACTGCAGGGGATTCTGTCCCCAGGGATGTCCCTGGAGCTGTGGCTGCAGCTGCTGGGAGCTCCTGGGACAGTGCATGAACATGGCCTGGCACAGACAGTGGCACTTGATGACCTTAGAGGTCTTTTCCAACCTTAATAATTCTGTGAGATGCTGCAACATCATCCCTCCAAATCAGAGCAGGCAACCCCAAATCAGAGTCATCTGCAGGAGGAAAAGCACATTCAGTGGTACTAATTGACAGCAGCAGTGATTAGTTATTAAGGTTTGGTTAGTCACTGCTGTGTGGGCTCTGAAGATGAATAGGAAGGTTTAAAGAACAGTGGGACTTTCAGTTTTTTAAATATAATCTGAATGTGCTTCAAGTTCCTGCCAGCAGTTCCACTGGATATATTACACAGTGTGGGTGGGAAGGAGAGTTCCCTTGTCCTCATCTCCCTGGGATGAACCAGGAGAGGTCTGCAGCTGCCTGGATTGCTCCTGAGGGTGCTGGAGTCCCCTCTGATGGCCTGACAGCTCAGGGGTTTCCCTCCTCTGCTCTGCATCACATAAAAGATTGGATATCAGGAAAAATTTCTTCAACAAAAGTTGAAGCTGCCCAGGGAATTGGTGATGTCCCATCCCTGGAGGGACTTAAATGCCATGTGGATGTGGCTCTTGGGGACATGGGTCAGTGGTGGTTGTGTCAGTGCTGGGGAACAGTTGGACTAAATGATCTTCTAGAGCTTTTCCAACCTGAGCAGTTCTAAGTTTCTGAGATTCTAAAATCAGATTTCACTGACAGGGCTCCCAGGTGAGGTGCTGCAGCCATCCTGCCCTGTCCCAGCCCAGGCAGGGATGCAGAGATGTTCCCATCTGAGATGTTCCCCACAGTCCCTCTAAGCCTGGGGTTAATGCTCAGGGTGAATAAATACCCATGCTGTGTTTGGGGAAAAAATAGGGTTTATTTATGCCTGGGTAAATAGGAAAGCTTAGATACTGCTTCTGAAATCCTGGAGAAAATCCTAGGGACAGGCAAGTTCCAGGGGGACATTTAGGCTGAGAGTTGTTTTTATTGTTGGTCCTATGACCACAAGAGAGTGAATTTGAATGGCAAACTGGGGACTCTTGGCAAAGAGTAGATATTAAAGCAAAGCCTCTACTCCAAATCCTTGTGAGAGAAAGGGGAGGATGATATAGTAGGAACAGTGGCCTGGAGGGATGTGGGGGAATAAAGGAACAGAGAAAAATAACAACCAGCATTTTGTCTCTGAGTATTCAAGTGCTGTTCTGCCCCTCTGTGCACCTGGGAAAGGATACAGCAGAGATGGAAAGGGTATGAGGATGAAGAAGGATAACCAAAAGGATAAAATAACATGAGTAACCAGAGGATAAATGGGATTCTGTGCAAGGAATGACTGCAGAGACCTTGTCCAGAGCCCCAGAGTGCTAGGAGGATGTGCAAGGGGAATGTTGATGTGTGCTGTCCCATCCATAAACCTTCCCTAGACAAATGCTGTTGGTCACTGTCAGCCTGACCTTTGGTCTGGCCCAGAGTGACTGTAAGCAGAGCCTCATCACCATTTTGTGCTGCTTTTTCATGAGTCCTTGAGCAAATCACTTCCCCATGCTGTGCCTGAGTCCTGGTGTTCACACATGGGACAATCCCAGTGCTCTGTGGGGTTTCATTCATTTAGGTTCTTTTGGGCATACACTGACTCTTTTTGCATTGTTTGCAGAGCATTTATCATGTGTGTGTTTGTGTGATCTCAGGTGGCCTTTCAGCTCTCACAATAATAGAAATTAATAACAAGAAAGTCAGTCTCTTCCTCCTGTCTCATGTATTGCTCATAAAATGTTGGCAGTTGCTGGGACAAAAATCTGTATTGAGGTCTGATCAAGAGGGAAGATACTGGAGAGTGAGGAAGGGAAGTATCAGCTGTGTTTGCCTTCCCTGTGAGCATCTGCCTTCAGAGATGTGATGTGGGCTCAGCTGACCCAGTACAGCCACCCTTATATTTTCTTCTTTTGGCACAAAGTTCCTCCTACAGCCCTTAACCACATGCCAGGGACAGAAAACCCCAAAACTATCTGATTTTGCAGACTGGCAGGGAGTTGTGACTCAGGAGGAGAAGGGACCTTCCAAAGCACTTTCAGCATCTTCCAGATTCACCAGGCTCCACATCAAACATTTTTACACTGGAATCAGAGGTGTGACCTTGTCGATAATTTAACTGAGGGACCAAAGTCAGGCAGATGAGTGCAGACATCAGCTAAGTCTGTGTCATCTCCTTCCCTGGATGAGGACTTTGCATGTTTCCTTTTGTGGCCAGACTGCCCTGCAGTTGCTGTTGCTGTTGGACTGAGTTAATTTCCCCCTTGCATGATCTTATCTCAGCTCTTCAAGGCAAAAAAGCTGCTGCAATAGCACAGAAAGTCATGGCATTTCCAGCAAGGAAGCAGTTTGGCTTTGCTCAGCTTGCCAGGGTCTTGTTTGCTGTTCCCAGATACCAAATGGAAATTTTCCTGAATACATAAATTACCTGTGGATTCCCAGAGCTGGTTGTGGGTCCAACAGCTCAAATGGAAATGCAGGGGTTGTTGCTCCTTTGGTTTTGGTAGATCTGTTTTTTCATCTCTTGGAAATTGACTTTAAAAATGAGCCTTGAGCTCCTGTATCCCTTTGAGTTCAAGTAAATGTGGACAAATGGCATTTCTGCAGTCTGGAGAGGCTGATAAATCAGGATGTTGTGATCTAATGGTTTGACTCAGTTTTTTGGGGCTGTCAATCAAACTCCTAACTAAGCTAAATCAGTTATTGCCCAAATCTGTCAACTGATTCATAATATTATAGGGTAAGGCCAGTAAATTATCATTCACGTTTAGGACTAAATGTCTGAAGTGCTCTGCAGTTTCATTGTTTGCTGTACCTACAGAGATTTTCAGATTTCATGTGGCTCATAGAGGTTTTGTTTGTGCTGTGGAAAAGGCAGCCTTTCCCCTGGGAATTCCCTGTGTGGAATATTTGCAGTTAAAACAGAAAAAAACTGCAGCTACTTCTTTGGCAGACTAAGGGGTGATTTTGATAACCTCAGCCTCTTTCCTTACTAATATTTGTTAGTCCTGCAGCCCAAAGAGCAGTTCACTTGTGAATCATAGAATCTCATCTCATTTGAACCCCTTGCCATGGGCAGGGACACCTTGCACTCAGCCAGGTTGCTCCAAGCCCCATCCAAGCTGGATTTGAACATTCCTGGAGTGAGGCATCCACACTTCTCTGGGCAAGCTCTACCAGTGCCTCACCACCCTCTCCATCAAGGACTCTCCCTGACATTTAATCTAAATATCTTTCCCTTTAAAGCCACAGTGCAATAGGCCACTACAAAAATGAGTTTTAAAAGAGTCCTCTGCTCATTTCTTCATTAGGGTTTGTCAGGGACTTCTTTCTGTGTCTGTCTCTGCAGAGTTTGTCTTCCCAGAGGACTGAGACCACCCAAGAGAAAACTTTGTGGCCCATTTGGTGATCTTTGGGATCCAAGCAGTACCAAGTGGCTGTCAGCACTTAGATAATAAACACTGCTATGGTGAAAGCAGATTAACCTCTGAAGCTTTATCCAGATAATGTTGTGAAGGTTCTGCTGCATCGAATTGTTTCTTCATTATTTGAACAGATGATGGCAGCAAAATCAGGAGTTCACTCAGAGATACTCAAAATATCTTTTCAGAGCCACATCATATCACTGTCCTAATCAGAGAGTGGGCTCTGACCTGTTCCAATCAGGGTAATGCCCTTTCAGGGTAAGTAAATTGTTACAGATTATTTTAATCTGCTTGGAGAAGCTCCAGATCTATTCATTTCTGAGTGGAAGGAGTGGGATGGGAGAATGCCACAGCACTGGGTGTGTGTTTGGGGCAAAACCCACAAAGATTGGAGTCACACAGACATTAATCACCCAGGAAAAGTGCTCTGTGCCACTTGTGAAATAAATGGGAAATGTTAATAGCAAAGGACCTGAGGATAAGTTAACCTTTTCACCTGCAGAGCTGTGCAGATCGTGTTTGGGGGGTGATGGTGATTTTATAAGGTTCAGTGGGTGGCAGCAAACTTCACCAAGATTTTGGGATATTAATTTGTCTGTAAATCCTCACCCATAACTGTTAATAGGTGCTGCAGAGAAAAGAGAGGTTTTGCTTTGTAGCAATCCCTGGAAAAGCCACTTCACAGCAAGAAAACTTCATATATGGAGGTAGAAGCCCAGAGGGATGTGGAGGTGGAGCTGGTGCTTGGTTTGGTGTTTACCCTCTCAAGCCAGGACACCTCTCTGGGGTGGAGATAAAATCAGAGGGAGAACCAGGAGCTGCAGGGTCCAAGTGATGGCCAGGCACTGTTCCAGTCTGCTGCTGAGTCCCACCAGGGTGGTTTTGTACCATCAGCCCCAGGGAACCAGGTTTGCTTGCCTGGGGGCTGAATTTGGCCTTGTGCTGCTTTGAAATGCAGAATAAAAGCACAACACGGAGCCTGCTGACAGGAGGAAGGATTTGTCTTCTGGGGCCACATCCTCAGCTGCTGCAAATCAGGAAATGGCAAACTAGGGATGGCAGTGCTTCTCCAAAAATCAGCCAGTGAGGTTGAGATCATGGAATCACAGAATGGTTGGACCCACACCTTGCCATGGCCCACACCTTGAAGCTGCCCATCTAGCCAGTAATCCAAATTCCTCCTTTTCTTCAAAGCATTTCCCTCCAGAGTTTTTTTTTTTTTTTTTTTTAGTTTGAAATCAGCCAGTTCTCCCCATGCAAGCTAAAAATGGAGCTGCCTTTTCCACTTTTTGTCTGCCCAATGTATTTGTAGCTCCTTCATTTGGACAGACCAGCACAAGACTCTCATGTTCTGCCTCTTCAAGAACTTTTGTCTGTCAAACTTGCTTTCTCCTCAGCCAATATAGACTCAGTGAAACCTTTTTGTTTGACTGCCATCATGAGGTGTCTGGGTCATTATTACTGAGAAATACCCATGGAATTGTACCTGTGCTGAAGATATTTGCAGACTTTCCCTCTGGGTTTTTTTGCTGGCTTTGGGTCTTTATTTGGCTGTAAATAGAATCATAGGATCACAGAATGGTTCTGGTGGGAAGAGACCTTAAAGAGCATCAGTTCCACCTCCCCTGCAATGGGCAGGGACACCTTTCACTAGACCAGGTTGCTCCAAGCTCTGTCCACTTGGACACTTCCAGGGATCCAGGGGCAGCCACAGCTTCTCTGGACAACCTGTGCCAGGGCCTCACCACCTTCACAGGGAAGAATTTCTTCCCAATATCTAATTTAGCCCTACTCTCTGTCAGTTTGAAGCCATTCCCCCTTTCCCTATCCCTCCAGGTGCTTGTAAATAGTCTCTCTCCATCTTTGCTGTCAGCTCCCTTCAGGCACCTTTAGGTCACCCCAAAGCCTTCTCTTTCCCAGGCTGAGCAATCCCAGTTCTCTCAGCCTTTCCTCACTGGAGAGATCTCCATCCCTCTGACCATCTTGGTGGTCTCCTCTGGTCCCACTGCAGCAGTTCAGTGTCCCTCCTGTGCTGGACACCCCAGAGCTGGATGCAGCACCTCCTGTCAGTGCTGTCAGCTTTGGATTCCCAGGCACTAGATGAAGATGCTTGTTTATATTAGAGAACCGTTGTGAGTGCAATTAATAAAGCTGCAAAGCTGAAAAGTAGTTGAAGAGCTAAATATCATTACATAATGAGACCTTCTCCCCAGTAAATGATGTGAAAAATGATTTCTTGCGAAGAATAACAAATTGCCATGGCTTTTTACCCTAATTGTAGATGCTTGATTCTAATTTGTTGTTTGTCATTTCCATGTAAATGAAGAGTTTTAGCTATAATTACCACATTTATGGCAAACAAGATATTATCATTTTCCAATGCTCACGAAGCACTGGCATGTTTAGAAATAGAAGAACTGAATAATTATCCCCCTTGTGCAGCTCCAGGGAGGGGTCTGCAAATCATGGGATCTAGCTCCCTGTGCAGAGCAGGTCTTGCACAAGATGCTGCTGATCCCATTAACCCTCTAATACATTTGGGGAGACATGAAGTGGCTTTTCCAGAGCACTCAGCAGTGCTCTAGGTGCCCAGATCCCTCTGGACAGAGGCTTGTTGTCATCACTTTCAAAACACAAAAGACAGCCAGAGCCATCATTCTGGTTGGCACTAAGTTCCCCAGTTTGTCCCAGTTATCCCAGTTCAGAAAAGCTGTGATTTCCCCATCCCTGGAATGTTCCAGGCCAGGTTGGACATGGCTTGGAGCAACCTGGGATAGTGGAAGGTGTCCGTGCCCATGGCAGGAAGGTTGGGAACAAGATGGTCTTTAAGTTCCCTTCCAACCCAAACCATTCTGTGACTGTGTGATGCTGTGATGACTCTCTGCTCTACCAGAAGCTGCCTTTTCCCTTGCACAATTCCCAGTGTCAGAGTTATAAATCAGAACACAGAGGTTTCTGACCATGGGAGGCTGCACAGCATCTGACCTGACACCACACCCCTGTGAAGGTGACATGGTGACAAAAGACCAAAGAGAATTATGTCCCATGGAGATGTCAGTGCCCAGTCAGAAAAGAGCTGCAAGGTGTCACAGTGTCAAAACACGAGGCACTTGCAGTGCTGGGTTTTATCCCATCCCAAGTCTGCTCCTCTGGCCTCCAGGCTGCTGCCAGTGCTGGGCACAGCACACAGTGAGGCCAAAGCCTTTGCTTGGAGGTGACTCTGAAATCACCTCAAAATATTCCACAGCTTGAGCCTTTTGCCCTGGGAAATCATTTTAAGGCAGCTGCCAGACTGGGGCAGACTGGGACCTGCCAGCAGCAGGGAGCAAGCCCATGTGCCCTGGAGGGGCTGATTTGTGCTGGGAATGGATCCATCACCCTGATTCTCATGGAAGGATGATTGCTCACAGCCACTGTGGTTCCTGTGGGCACCAAGAGCCTGGTGGGACGAGAATGATGCCTCTGATTCATATTTCATTTCAGCCAGCACTGTAGTAACACTTCCTGCAGCATCAGATCCTGTCGCTTGGCTTCTCTTACATCACTTCAAGGGACTCACCGAGTGCTTCCCTCCCTCACTGCACATGCTGCAGGCTGAGAGTGGCACTGTTCATTCCAAGGATCATTCCCACCACCCTGGCTCTGTGCCCTGTGCTGTTCCCTCCCTGCCTGCCTCACTTCCAGGCACGGAGTGTTTCTGTGCCATGGATTTCCTGGAGCTCTGAGCCTCATCAGCAGTCTGCTGGCACCCTGTGACCTTCTTGCTGACCTGCTGTAATTCCTGGAGCTTTTCTGAGTTTTTAAGGGATAAAATCTGCCACTGACTCAGCCATTTGTAGACAGAGGAATGAATCCCTGGGAGTGTAAGCACATTCTAAAATCACTGTGAGACTTGTAAGATCCTGCTGTGTCCATGTTCTCCCCTCAGCTGGTTTGCTTTGGTCATTTCCCATTCCCATAGGTCTGCCTGGAACATTAAAAGTAGTTTGGAGTAGTTTTGGGAAACCTGGCAGAGGGCAGTTTTAGGTTAGTTATTTGGAAGAAATTCATGATTGTGATGGTAGTGAGGCCCTGGCACAGGTTGCCCAGAGAAGCTGTGGCTGCCCCTGGATCCCTGGAAGAGTCCAAGGTCAGCTTGGATGGGGCTTGGAGCAACCTGGGCTAGTAGAAGGTGTCCCTGCCTATTGCAGGGGGTTGGAATGAGATGCTTAAAATAATGGCATCCTAAAGAACCTTCATTTCTAAAAAATCCCATTTAATTTTTAATATTTGTACTGTGTTAGCTCCTGGAACATCACACTCAGATGGAGGTATTACCATAAGGACTATTAAAATATAAAGGAAGAGGCTCTGACACGATCAAGAGAAACAGAAAAGCCCTAGTAGATATGATCTATTATATCTTCAATATTCTCCTAGTAAGGGTGGAAAATGGAATAAGAGATTTATTACTTGCACACAGTTACACAAGAAGTCAGGAACAGGTGTCAGGAATCTCCATTTGGTGTTTCATCACAAGAGAATTGAATCTCAGTGGGAATTGCTGCTCAGTTCTGGATGCAAGAGGAATGTGGGATCAGACTTGTCCTGTTAGCAAACATAAGCAAGTTAATTTTCCTTTTGTGACTAACGCTGGACAGCACTGCTCTTCCAAGGTATTTGCAAGAAAATGAGTCTCTGTGATAATCAGATCTTATTTTTAGCATCTAATCGATGCTCAGGGCTTTGTGATTTAATTACTGGAATAATTGTTTGCTGAAAACACAGTCTAATACCTGTTTTTTCCTTCAAAGGTCAACTCCATCATTTTTGTTTCCAGCCATTTAGTCCTTTATTGATCTTTATGTCATTTCATGGGGAGTGCTGCATCTTGACAGATGAAATAAAGGCCAAAACTTGAAATAAGAAAAATACATCTTTTTTCTTAAATACAAAAATGGAAAATCCCCTATTTCAGCCCCTGCTGCAGGCAAATCCTTCATACAGTGTCCCCAGGAAACAGGATTCTGAAAATTACTTTTGTTCTTCATGGAAGGAAAAAAGCAAACCAAGAATCTTTTCCGAGCCTGATTAATATCAGACATAAACTGAAGGACAAAAAGAAATTTTGCAGTGTGGCTGCTGATCCTTTAAAGCAGATAAGGCCATGGGCTCTGTCAGGAGGGCAGGAAGATCTCTGTGGTTTGTATTTAGAGAGGGTTGAATCAGAAATGCCCCCTCCTCTCAGTATAAGGCAGTATCACATGGCTTCAGCTGGAGATTTGGAAGATACTGAATCAAATAACAGCCACTATTGTTTTGCTGCTGTCCTCCAGCCAAAATGACAAGCTATTGGAGCAGAGGGGTACATGAGGTGCTCTCCATCTGCAGCTTCTCCACCTTTTCCACTCCTCCCTTCACTGCAACCTGACATTTAGTTTTAATTTGCAAAACTCCATGTGTCTTTGCCAGACTATGGGAAAGGGAAGTGGGTTATGGAGCGGAAAACAGAATTAGTGAAAAATGGGCATTAAAAGGGACTGAATTCCATCTTGTGTCATTTTTCTGTCAATATACACAGTCAAATCCTACAGCCAGCCCTCAAAACCAGCAGTGGTTTTAGCGGGGCTTGGCACCAGAAAGAGCTGAAATATTGGCTTGAAGTAAGGACAGAGATCCTCACACTGTTTGCACAGCTCAGCTCTGGCGTCAGTGGGATCGGATGGCACGGCTTCCTGACGGATACCGAGCGGCTCCGTGCCGCGTCTGACGGGCTTGTTTGCTCCCAACCCTGGGGTGACTGGGCACAGATTGAAAAGCACAACACAGAGCCTGCTGACAGGAGGAAGAAGTTCTCTCCTAGGGCCACATCCTTGGCTTTCCTCTGGCAGAGGGTGGGGATAGATGGGATGTTGGGAAGAAGTTCTTCCCTGTGGAGGTGGTGAAACGCTGGCACAGGGTGCCCAGATTAGCTGTGGCTGCCCCATCCCTGGAAATGTTCCAGGTCAGGTTGGATGGGGCTTAGAGCAACCTGGGATAGTGGAAGGTGTCCCTGCCCATGGGTGGTCTTCATTGTCCCTTTAACCCAAACCAGTCTTTGTTTCTCTAAAAGCTGGTGAACATGAACATTTTCAGCATCCAAGAAGCCCCATGAGCTGAGGCAGGGTGATTCTCACTGCTGGTGAATCCCTGTGTTGCTCCAGGAGCTGTTCCAGGGCTCCCTGATCCCAGCTGATCCCACATTACTCCAGCAGAGGCATTGCCATTTCCATAAGCAAAGTTTGCATTTCCTCTCCCAGAGCAGCCACAGCTTTTGAACACAGTGTGATCCAGTAAATATTTAATCATACAACAAATTGTGACAGCCAGTTCACAGCAACATCCTGCTGCTGCCTTTTAGGATAATGGGAGGGTTTGTACCTTGGCTTGGTTTTGACATCTTGTGCCTGTCTGGGGTCACTTAGGGAGAAACAAATAGTACGCTGATGTCAATTTGTGTTTTGAAGACCCAGAAGAGCTGAGCTCACAGAGAAATGCCAGGGCACAAGGGCAGTGCCTTTTTCAGCCTCTGCAAGGGGCTACTCAGTGTGAGCAGATCAAAGTGGAAAACAGCTTAAAAAGTGCAAGGGAAAAGGAAAAGGAGGAACCAGACCTCAGTCCATGGGGTTAATAAGGTCAGGGAAGGAGTTGGGAAGCCCATTTTAGCTCCTTTCTGGGTGAGTGTGGTGAGTTGCCTCCCCATTTCTGTTTCTCTTCCAAGAGATTTGGGCAGATTGTGGCAGTCTTGGGTTGCAGCTGGACAGGCAGGGAAAAGGGTGTAGTTGGTACAGTTCAGAGACCAGACAGTGCCATGGTGACTACTGAAGTTCACTGGGTTAATTCAAAGTTTACCCAAGCAAAATTTTTATCTGAAAACATAAATGGTAATTGCCAGTTTGACATTTGTTTGATTATCCAGCTGTTCAAGTCTTCTTGAGTTGGGCAATTCATGCATCAACATTCCTATCAGGTAGGTGTAGTTGTTCTGGAATTAAAAATATGCTGCTTTGCAGCCAGATGCTATTTTCTTTATTATTTATTTGTGCTAGTAAGTAAATTGAAAATTGTGCTTTTTTAAGGGAAAGGAGCTGATGCACCCTTGTGCCATTAAGTTGTCAGAGCTGAGCAGATGAAGCATGAAGCCTTTCTGCAAAATTGTTCTCACAAGTCTCATTTGGGAAAAAAGTTTAACCTGCAAGAGAAAGGGATGAAATCTGTAATGGAACAGGGCAGGTTGCTCGGTATATACAGACAAATTGAAAGTAATCAATCTTTTCCTTATTTTTTTTACACGTTAACCAGTTCTCCTTTGCTGAAAGTGTGGGTTTGGATTAGATATTAGGAAAAGATTCTTGTCTGTGAGGATGGTGAGGTTCTGGCACAGGATGTCCAGAGAAGCTGTGGCTGCCCCTGGATCCCTGGCAGTGTCCAAGGCCAGGTTGGGTGGGGCTTGGAGCAACCTGGGAGAGTGGAAGATGTCCCTGCCCATGGCAGGGGGATGGAACAGGATGAGCTTTAAGGTCCCTTCCAACCCAGACCATTCTGTGGTTCTGTGAATGAGGAATATGAATGAGTTTCTGGCCCCAAAGGGAATTAGCAGCAAACCCCAGCCCTGTCATGTTGGGGAATGGGAAGAGCAGGGCAGCAGGCAGCTGTGGAAGAAGGGAATGGATTTTCTTAGGGAAGAAGGTGATGGCAGATCTGTGCTAAACAGCTTCTGTGGCTCCTGAGATAGGGATATTTCTGATCTCAGATGTGAAAGCAGTTAATAGTAGCTCTTAAATCAAAATATTTTCATGTCCTGAGCATGGCTGTTTTCTGATTTCCCAGAGTGGAGTTTGGTGCTGCTCTCTCAGCCTATTGCATTTAAAGAGTTGGAGGTTGCCTGATCCCCAGGTTAGTTCTTAACCATAAAAACATCCTTTTCCCTACCCTTTGGAGAGTGTGCAGGAGCCTGGGTGCCACATCTTCACCACTGGGCTGGTGGTTGTGGTGGAGGAGTTATGGAAAGAAATGGTGATGGATGAAGCTTCATCAGCAGCAAGATAAAGTTCTGGAATGAAGCTGTAAGCACTGGATTTGAAAATCAGGAGACATCTGCGGGGATGAGTGATAATGTGCCATGGAAAACCAGAATTGCTTTAACTGATGATTAAAAAAGAGAATATGATTAAAACAAGCTGATTAGATGAAACCAAAGTGACAAGACAAAGCAGCAGGGCATCCAAGAGGGGAGGGGGGAGACAGAACTGATGGCAGTAGGGCATGAATTATTGATTGAAATCTCCACCAGAAGTCTTTGCATTTTCTTATCTGGGAAGGGAGAGAATGAATGAGAAGTGAACAGAATTAATAAGCAGCTTTATCATTGCATTGGAGTGGATAATTAGGCAATTAGGATTACTAAAAGTTGGCAAAGCAAGAGGCCCTGAGGACTTGTGCTCCTGATTTCAGAGGAGGGTGGAGAGGGAGGCAGGGAAAAGCCTTTGGTGAGAGACTTGGTGGTGTATTTTGGTGAGGCTGAAAGGCAGAGCCAGGCTCTGGCACCTGCAGCTGCCAGGGCAGAAGGGGAAACAGGACACCTGGACAATGAAAATGAACTTACCTGAAGATGGACAGTCCTTGGAACAGCAGCAGGGAGGGAGAGCAGGAGTGAAGGCCTCAACATCAAAAGGACAGGGACCCAGGTGAGTCCAGAGGAGACCACAAAGATGCTCCAAAGGCTGGAGCACCTCTGCTATGGAGCCAGGCTAGGAGAGATTGACAGTGGACTCAAACACTGACACACAGGATTGCCTTAGGCATCAGCAATTTATCATCTCCTGGTACACCTTTTTGTACTCTTTCTTCACCTACATAACAGGTGTTCCTTATTCCATTACCATTGATCAGTAAACTATCCTCAGGTGCCTTTTCTAATTAGTCCTACACTCCTCATTCTCTGCTCCATTCTCTAACAAAGGTGTTTTCCTCGCTTGTTTAGGGGCACAGCTGTAACTTATTTAGGTTTAGGCTGCCTGCAGCCTTTTCCTATCTTAGCACAAGAGATGGGAGTGTTCAGCCTGGAGAAGAGAAGGCTCTGGGGAGACCTCAGAGCCCCTCCTGATGTTGGGCCATCCTGTGCCACCCTCAGATGTCACCTGCTGTCCCCTCCCGAGCCTCCTGCCTGTGTCTGCCAAATCCTGAACTTTCAGAAGGGTTTTTCTCTCAGGGAATTTTGGCTGTTCCTTTGGGCCAGGTCCCTCCAAGGAAGGGCCAAGCAGACATCACATCTCTGCAAATGAGCCTCACTTAGTTGGCACCATAGCTTCTGAATAGCTGGCTGCACATTTTGAAGGGGAAAGCTGGGTAAAACTGACTAAAAATAGCACATTGCTTCTGTATCTGTCTGAATTCATCCTGGGCTGCTCTGATGTCAGTGCCAGTGCTCCTCCTCTGTGCTCCTGGCTGGCTTAATCTTAAGCTATACGTTATTTAAAATTAATTTGCAGAGATGCAGACATTATATAAATCACTGAGGAAATGTCAGATTATGTATGTAATTTGCAGAAGTGCTCCACACTCATCTTACTTAGCTCCCCATGAAACCAAGGGATCAAAATTAAACTGAGGCAGAGAGTTGGGACCAATCACCATCCTAAAGTGCCATGGAAGATGAGCCAGCACTGCAGACACTTGTTAGTAATTCACACCCAGAGAGTCTTGTAGTTTCTTCAGGACATTCAGTGATCAGGGAAGGAGGAAAAAAGGGGATGATGAAAAATACATGGGCTAGAGTATTTCTTACTAATTATTTTCTTGGCCTCATTGGCAAATCACCTGGTGCTCTTGGAGAGCATTGCATTTTCATGGGAAGGTGCCAAACACAGTGTTCCTTTCCCAAGACCAAGTTCAGGGTATTAATTATGGATACTGTTGCATAATTAGAGTCTGAAGTCCAGAGTTAATTGATGGTAGCTGCTTAGCACAGATATCAATTCTAACCTGAAAAAATGCTTTATCTCCTACCCACACCCCATGGTGTCCACAGATGGGTAAATCACTGCAGCAGAGAGCTCTTGGCTTTGGTGACACAGTGGTTTGTCATTTCCTCAAAGGTGTTAGACCACTTCTGCACATTAGTGACACTAAAAGTGTTTGTAATTCATGGTAATCCAGTGCTCCTTGACTTGTCCTGCCCCAGCCTGACAGGCTCAGAGTTGGGACCTTGGCTGTGACAGCTCCAACAGCTCCACACTCTGCTCTTTCCCAGTGCAGTCCTGCCAGGATATTGAAGGGGTTTTGACCTCCTACTGCCTCAATCTCATTAATTTGGGGTCATTATTTTCCTCTAGCAGAGGTCAGAGGCTGTGGCTGCATCAGAGCATCCCCTGGAGAGGCACCTAGTCAGGGAGAAATCACCTTGGGTTGTTTTTCCTGTGGCCTGGGTTGATCCCAAAGCACCTGATGTGCTCTGCATGGCCAGAAACAAGGCTGGGTTTAATAAGAAACAAATGTGTGATAGCAAATAAAGATTTGTACTATTGAGCTTGTGGGCCCCAGTGGGCGTGCTGCTGTTGTTTTGTGGAGCAGAGGGGAACACAGCCAGAATTTGTGTTCATTTAAAATAGGTAATAGAATATTCTTAGCTCAGCCCCTGCCTCTGCCTGGCAGAAATACTCTGGAGTTAATTGCTGCTGTTGTTCAGCTGCAGGGAAGTGGGTCGGCTGTTGATGAGCTCACTGATCCCATGGAATTGTTGTGAAAGGTGTAAAAATAGGCTTTGTGCTCAGCTGGAGTTTGGGCCAGCTGAGCACACCCTGCAGGTGCACGTGTGGCTGGCTGGGTGTGCAGGGGGACAGCAGCCCTGAGCCCTGTGGTCTGCAGCTGTGTGGCACTGTCACCACTCCTCCTGGCAGTGTCACCTCTGCAATCCCAGCCCAGGGGAGCCCTGGGCTCCCTTCCTCTCCAGGATTCCACTGGAGTGACATCCAAGGCATGCAGGCTTGGGCTGGCAGAGGAGGATGGGGTGGCACCTTCATAAATTGAGTTTATTATGGCTTAGCCCATGCAGGCCAGGAGTAATGGTGGAAGAGTTGATAAAAGCAGACCTGGTGTCCTCTCCTAGTGCTGTGTGTGTCTGCCTGCTGGATAATTCATCTTTCTCCTCAGCTCCCTGTCAGAGATAAGTGCACCTGTGCCTGCTTCACACATTTTCACCTTTAGCTGATTTGGGATCATTCTGTTTGGAAGGTGTTATGTTGCTGACAGTTCGAAGGGAGTATTCAAATCGCTTTGAACTTGTATTATATCTGAGACGTAAAATAGCTATTTGCTGCTGGCCCTCCTGTGCCCTCTCCACACTCACAGAAAGCATGTGCAGGCTCTGATACTGCTAATTCAAGCTTTGAAGGGATGTTTTGTAACAAAGCAGGCTTGGAAATAGGGTCTAAATCCATAAACTCTGTGCTACATTTGGGATTTAATGCCCTATGGAAGAAATATCCCTCAGAAGGACATTGCTCCATCCAAGAGTCCCCTTGTGCCTGGAGCACTGTCCTCCTGGAGAGATGGGAATCCTTGGAAAAACACAATTGCTCAGCCCTGAAAAAAACAACATATAACTGGTTATTGCTTCTTACCTATGGGCAGGAATTTGTTAAAATCTTTGGATCTCTGTGGGCATTTTGCCCTCTGTGCAGTGCAGACACATCATCCAGTGCTCTGTGGTGTCAGTGACTCCTGCAGCCACTGCTGAGCCCTTGCAGTTCTTTGAAATTAGTGAATATTTCGTCCCAAAGCACCTGCCACTGCAGAATTTTAATTCTCAGCTGTCATATTTCACGGGACTTATTTAACTGCTAGGAGAAGAAAGTCACAGTGCTGGCAGTATAAATTTGCTTGGTTTAGTAATTTAGCCCCTCCAGTACTATTCCAGTCCTCCAGTGGCTTCCCAGAGCAGGCAGTGACTATTCCAGAAAAGCAGGGGAATAAAAGACAGGGAATAATAAATTTTTAGCCATCATTACAGGCTACTCCAAATTCAAGTGGATCCATGTGGAAGAGGCCAGTGGAAGGTGATAACTGCATTGTAAGGTTTTCTCCTTGTCTCACCCTGGTGTGTGTATGAGAAGTGATGGTCAAAACCCCATTAACCGAAAAGTTGTTTTTTATCACTTTTTAAGTCACTCTTAAGATGTGAATTGCTCAGGCAAAGGTGAGCTGCTTGCCTGCCAACTCACTCCAAGAGTTTCTGGTGTTGATTTGCTGCATTTGCTCTTTCTCATGAATGAGAAGAGAGGAAATCTAATGTGAAGTCTTATCAGCTTGTCAAGTTAATCGCTGCCTATTTTACTGTTATCACTATCATTTGTTACTAATTAATATAAGTGACATGATTACAGCTTTTTTTTTTTCCCTTATTTTTCAGTGAGAAGCTGGATGGAGAAGCTGAAAGATAAGGTAGGAGGCTCAGTGTTTCAATTCCATTCAAAGCCAAGCCACTTTTACTTGCAGGAATAAATAAACTCTTGTCAGTGCAGTTCTTTATCTCTACAGACAGTTGAGAAAGGGCTTAAAATTGTCTCTGTGAGGCAAATGAACCATGTGCTGCTGGTCTGTTGTGGTGTGAATCCACAATATATCCCTGATGGGGAGGAACTAAGAGCAGAAGGAGGGACAGAGGTGTTTGGTTTCTCTGCACCAGAAAATGACCTTGTCAGACAACCCCAGTTAGTTTTTTTTATTTCCCCTTAACTTATCATAGAATAGTTTTGGTTGGAAGGGACCTTTGCAAGTCCGTCTAGTCCAACCCCTCTGCACTGAGCAGGGATAATTTCCACTAGATCAGGATCAGGCTGCTCAGGACCCTGTCCAACCTGCCCTGGAATGTTTCCAGGGATCCCAGGGTAAGGAACTTAGTTCCACCCCTTTTCCCTAAGTGCTAAGCTCAGTTCTGGATCCAAATCCAGAGGGTCTGTGGTGAGAGACTGCAGGCCATGGCAGTGCCTGTGGATGAGACCTTTCCTACCTCCACGTGCTGCAAATCCCTGGAAGGAGAGTGATCAAACACAGGGAGGCTGACAAGGTAACAAACCCTGATCATTCCTGCCTGGCTCCACAGGGAGCTGGTCCATGGATTCAGGAGTTGTGCCAGCCACAGGCAGCGATGGCTTTGTAAGCTCTGCTGCCCTGGAGCAAATATTGACATTTGGAAATGGTTGTGAAGCCTCCCAAGTGTTGTGTGGCTGACAGCAGAGCCATGAAGCTGGAAATGAGGTGACAGCAGTGTTCTAAGGCAAGAATATTTTGTGGCTCAACAGGCCTTGGAAATTCTTGAACAGGATCAGTGTCAATAGAAACAAAAACCATCACGAGGAGCAGTGACTCGACAGTGAACTCTGAAAACACATCTCTAAGCTTAGGCAGACTCATCCAATGAGCCCAGCTTCCCATGAGGTCCTCACCAAATTTCAGCAGCACTTTACCACCAAGTCAGAGCAGAAAGAGGGTCTGGGTGTCTGTTTTCCAGGAGTGGGGAGTGGGTTTAAGTTGTGTTCCTGCCCAGCCCTTGCTGAGTTGCCTTTCTGCCTGCACTAGGAAGGAGGCAAGTCTAGAACAAGCTCTGCTCATAGCAGAGCTCCTTGGCCTGGGATTCATCCAGAGCAGATGCTGAAAGGACAGAGAATGGTTTTCCCAGCGAAGGTAAAGAGCAGCCACTGAGGCTGGTTGTGTGCCTGGAGGGATTGCAGCATGCACAGCTAACCTGCAAATGCCAACATGTGGCACAGCACGAGCTTGGGGACATCAGTGTCATCTCACTTCTTCCCTCTTGTCACCTTGTTGGCCACCTCTGTCCTTCCCTGTCGTAGAGGAGCTGCATGTTCCTGTCCCCAGCAGAGCTCTGGAGAGTCTGGACCTCATGCAGGTAGAGCCTGGGCTGTGGCAGTGCCCAGCACAAGCTGGTGTAACTGAGGATCCACTGGTGTCCCTTGAAAGAGAGACTCACTCCTGAGCCTGGCAGATCTTTCACCTGGCTCACATTTTCCCTTAGAAAAGCCCAACAAAAAACACTCCCCCCACTCCCAACCAATTGGTGGTGTAGCAAATCACTTGCAAACAAACCTGTTCACCCCATTGTCTCCTCTTCCTGGCTGAGTTTATCAGCACCAGTCACATGTGCTCCTCTCGTTTGCCCTTGTCTTCTGTTTTGTGATCCCTCCATCCAGAGGAGGATTCCAGCACAACAGCCCATCCCTGAGAGATATGTCCTTCTCTGGCCTTTGGGTGTGGGGGCTGTGGGACCAGGAGCACAGGGTCAGGGATAATTCATGCCTGGTCTCCTGCAAACACTGCAAATGCCACATTTGGTACAGCAAATAATGGATGTGAAGCTCCTCTCAAGTTCTCTTGCTGTTATCTCAAAGCCCAGCAGGGCCAGGAAGGTCATGGGCATGGATTGGGTGTATTAAGAGCATCCCTAAAGAAGCTACATCTTCCCCATAGGAAAGGGGTAAAAATGTGGCTTTGGAACTGCCTGTGAAATGGGGTTTTCTATCAAGCAGGTGCAGAAGCCCTCAGAAGTTAGGCTGCACGACACAGAAGGGCTGGATCTGCATACATCACAGTTTTTGGGGTATAAAACATTAATCTGGGTTTTGGAGGAAACCTGAAATAAGCCATGGGCTGGTCAGGCATGATAAAGGCTCACAGACAGGCTGAGGAGTTCATTGTATTAAAAACAGACATGGAAATTCAACTGGGCAACAGCTAAAAGCCATTTTCTGTCTCCCCTTGCTACCCATGCCAGCAGCAAAGTTCTAGAAATAGAAAACCCCACGCTGCACTAATTAGGTCACCCAATTAAGGCACCTTAATTGCCTCACAGAGACTCAGCCTTCAGCTGTGTCCTCACTAACCTCCTTTTCCAGGGCACAGGGATGCAGCCCTTCCCAGCACCTGAGCTGAACAGGGCAGGGTTTTGGGAGAGAAAAAAAGGGTTTGGTCAGGGAATCTGAAGGATGCAGCTGAAGATCCTTCAGGCTTTGGGATTCAGACACAGAGGTGTTACTATTTAAAGCCCTGAGTAGGATCTGGAGGGGTTTGGGGAGGAAGCCAGCCCTCCTTGGCATCGTGTCTGCCCCAGATGAAAGCACTTACTGTCATTCTCCAGGTAAGTGTACAAAGGCAGGGCAGTGCACCTGAACACCTTTTTTTTTTCCTCCCACTCAGTGGATTATGGAAGAGCAGTAATTATAGTGTGTGTGCTGTGGATCTGTGTTGTATTTTGGGAGCACAGATGAAGACAAGTGGTTGTAGGCAATGGGTTGAGTCTCACTGAGAGCTGTCTGATAGTCCTCAGAACTGTTGCCTGTGTCCCTTGGCAGGTGACAAATCTGTTTTGGGGTGTGTGGATGGCAGAGGGTGAAGCTGCAGTGGCACAGCAGAGGGCTCTGGCTGCAGAGTGAAGGAGGCAGAGCTACTGAGGGGAGAGGCAGGCTGGACTTGCCTCCCTTGCAACACTGAGCCCAAACTGGTTGAGGATACTGAAGCAACCTAGCACTTTAAAACTTAGGTTCATTTTCATTTAAAGCAATAAAATATAAAATCACAAGCACTTGGGGATATTTTCCTAAGGACTTAAAGTGTTTAGATGTATAATTTTAGATTAGTCATGCTATCTGTATTTTTTTTTTTAATGGGTAATGCAAACATATAGGTCATGGATTGAATCAGAGCTGATTTACTTTTGCTGTGCTTCCCTTCAGACCAGCTGAAGGTGTGTGAGCTCTCCCTCTATGTCATCATGCTGCTGTCAGGCAGGGGATCCTTTCCTGTGTTTGGTTCAAGGATTTTGAGTCCAAAGCCAAGGAGGCCTTGGAGTGGCTTGAGATTTCTTGCCTTTGGCAGCCAAGGTTTTCCTTCCCACCTGCATCCCTATGGATAGACACTTCACCCCAGCACTCACCCACGTTGTTCTCTCTCCTAAAGACAGGCAAGCACTACAGGGTTTCAGCTCTCAGCAGTAAATATCTGCTAGAAAAAGCTGAGCTGTGGTGGTGACCCGCTTGGTCCTGGAGTGTGGTTGGGGCTTGCCTAGCCTCTGGAAGCAGGGAGGTGATGGGGACTCAAATCCAGCAAACTTTGAGGAAATTACCATTGGGATAGATTGCAGTCCTGGACTGGTGAAAATGACTCCGAAAGGATGTGACCATCCATGTGAGTGCTGCTCTGCTTCTCTCTTCCATTTAGGCAGGATACATGTCGGGCATGCTGGTTCCTGTGGGAGTTGGGATAGCTGGAGCTCTCTTCATCCTGGGAGCTCTGTACAGCATTAAGATCATGAACCGCCGGAGGAGAAACGGCTCAAAGAGACATAAAAGAAAGGTATGGAAACTGCCAGGGACAGGTATGGAAACTGTGAACCTTTTGGGTTATAGAGGAAACCCAGCCTGGGCAGGGTCTGTCTGAGCTGCAGTGTCCAGGGCACCTCGGTTATGGGATGGCTGATTCACCCCAGTTGAGCCTGGAGACACTTCAGAGACAAAGTCAGAGAAGTGGGTATTTGCTTTATTCAGTGCACTGGGTGTGGGGGGAATTCTCTCCTCCAAACACACACCTCGGTACTTCCAAAGACATAGTGTTACAGGTAGAATTCATGAATATTCATTACATTCCCCAGGATAGGAGTGGCTATACAAATTATTTCTCATAAGTCATTAATATTATTCAGTGATTTCTTGTGCTTGGCTTCAAAAGGATTCTTTTGCCCCCTTTTATCTTGATAAGATTGAGGGAATCCTGTTTTTATTTACATCAGCCTTCAGCCCTGGACAGGCACCGTGCTGGTGGAAGGGGCAAAAGATCAAAGAAATAAGGATGGTAGAAGTGTAAATAGATTTGGGTTATCTATTTGACCACTTCTTTCTCATGGGGGCATCAGAATTGTCCTCACATTTTGTTCCTTTTCACACGTGCACCTCTCTGATGTTTCTTTTCCTCCCCAGCAGAGGGAATTTAACAGCATGCAGGACCGAGTCATGCTCTTGGCCGACAGCTCTGAAGATGAATTTTGAACGGAACTGCAGTGCCCTTGGGAGAGACTTTTCAGAGGGAGGGAGGGAAGGAGGGAGGGAGAAGAAGAACAAGCGACTTTGCTGCTGCCACTGCTCCCTCGCTGCCCTGAGCAGGGGTGGTGTCCCCAGCCGAATGACAATGACAATGCTATGCTCTACGTGTGCCACCCGTGATGTTTGTTTTGATACCGTAGTGGAGATCTCACACTCGCCCCCAGCGCCTCATTCAGAGCCACAGCTGGAGCTGATCCATGTGGATGATTATTTTTCCTCTTGCCCTGGTGTGCTGTTTTGGTCCTGGCTGGCAGTAATCTAATCATAACGATAGCTCTCACCCATCCCAGGAATGGAAATCTTTACTGTGAATGACTTCTGTCCAATTCATTTTAAATGTTACATTACCTGAGCTAGAGTTCATTAGTGCTAAGATTAGCTGCTCTGCTTAATTAATGAGTTGTAAGCCTGAACTGTATCCCTGGCTGCCCGAGAAGTGCCCATGTACAGGGTTCTTGATACAGTTTGAAGCACATTTCTGCACTCGGGTGCCACACTCTCACCCCTTTCTTCCTTCAGCTCTGCTCCACGCTGCTTGGAGAAACACAGGAATGGCCTCAGCACTTGATCTCACCACAGATTTCCTTGTCCATGTTCAACCAGCACTGTCTGTTACAGCACAATAAATACCAGCGCTCACCTACTGACGGGTGGTCTTGCATGGATCTCTTGGCTTTTGGTCAGTGTGCAAGGAGGTGAGAGAAGAGGCAGGTCAGAGACTTCCCCAGCTTCTGCCTCCTGTTGGAAGGACACTAGCTCCTGCTTCACCTGTTTCCAAGGCTGTGTTCCCGTAGAGATGAAAGTGGAACATCTATCCCCCTTACCCCACTGGAAATTGCATTTTCAGCCCCCGAAAGCTGTGTGAACAACAGCATTTTTAAGGGATCTGGGTGGTTCTTGTCTCATAGAATCACAGAATGGTTTGGGGTGGATGGGACTTTCAAGGGACCTGGTTCCAGCCCTGACACCTTCCCCTAGACCAAGTTGCTTCAAGCCTTGTCCAGTCTGGCTTTGAACGCTTCCAGGGATGGGGCAGCCACAGCTTCTCTGGCCAAGTGCTCTTCAGACCATGGAATACAGACAGGCACTGCTGAGGGATTCGTGGCTAATAGTGGGAAAACAGCAAGAGCTGGAGAGATGTCAGCTGTGTGTGGGGGTGAGATGAGCCCACAGGGAACCCTTGACCATGGGGAGAAAGGTGAATTCATAGGCTAGATGGATGCAGGGGGTTGTGGAGGTGCCCTGTTAGCCCTGAGTACAGAGGGGGACAGTGCCTGAGGTGTCACAGGCATGGAGCAGGGGAGAGTGATGTAGCTCTGCACAGAAATGCTGTCAAAATAGCCAGAAAAAGGGCTGCACTATTGATCTCTGCTTCCCACTGTGAAACTGCTTCAATATGACATGCAAACCATCCGTGTTTCTGAGGTGGGAATTGCTGTTCTGTGGGGAATCATCCTTCATGCAAGGAGCAGTGACTGTTGCCAGAGGAGAACTGATCAGAGAAATAAGGGCAGACCACACATCTGCTGAGATTCAATCCCACCGAGCCTTTGGAGAAGTGTGAGGGAGGAGAGTTTGAGGAGGGGCAGGAGCAGATTTCATCCTCTGTGAAGGTGGAATGTCAGATGGTGAAAGGTAGATGGTGAGCAAATGCCTTGTGGAAGTGTCAGTAGGATTGCAGGGCAGAGGACATTCCACAAACCCTCCTGAGCTGAGCTCTCTCTTGGGAGGGTTAGGGCCTCCCCTGGACATTAAGCCATGAGATTAGGTGTTCAGCTCTGAACAACCAGTGCTCTTCAGAGCCCAGGCACTCTCCTGTGAGCCTGTGACTGTGCATATCTCCTTTTTTCCTCCTGAAACTCCAACTAGGAGGATTTTGCCTTGCTGAAAGCAGGCACACATCTTTAACAGGCACTGACTGGCAGTACACCATTAAATCCAAAATTAAGGCCTCTTTCTCACATGGTAAGTGATCACTCCAAGTTAAGATGTTTTCCTTCTAGACTGGTCTCTCCCTATTTCCTTCTCATTCCTAAGTCTCTTGAAGCTTGGAGGTTCCTGGGAGGTGTTAAGAGTCCAGGTGAGCATTCCTGGCTGTCTTGCAGTATTTGGGTCAGGGAATGTTGTCCCTTGGGCTCTTTGATGATGTATTCCTGGCAAGGTGTGATGTGGATTGCAAAGTGGAACAATTTCTCCTCTTTCCAGGTTGCTGGAAGTCACCTCTGGAAAGGCTTTTCTTTCAGGTGCAGTGCCAGGGAGGCTGGAAATGAGACTCACAGGCAGCTGCAAGGTGTTCTTGAAATGCTTTCCCCTGGTCCAGCCTGGGAGACACTGAGACTGAGCAGTGAGCATTGGCCTCTGCAAGAGGGGGTCTGCTTGGAGCACAGGTTAAATATCTGATGAACACAGAGCTGCTGGGTCAGTCAGGAGGAGGAAGGATGGCTGAGCAAGGCTGCAGGCTGCTGGTTTAAGTTCCCCAGCTCTGGCAGCTCCAGGAGGATCCTTATGGATGGGTTGTCAGTTTGATGGATTGGGAAGGCGGGTGGGGAGGTGCTGGAGCCTTTTGTTTTGCTATTAAATCCACAGTTTGGGAAACACCAGCTTTCTGCAGGGGCAATCAGTTTCCCTGTCTCTCTTCTCCCTCCCCAGCATAATGAATTTAGGAATTAGAGACAACACTGCCAGTCAGAAACAATGAAGGTGGGGCTTTACTTCATCCCTGGGAGGCCCTGGTGTCCCCAGAACCAGACTGCCCTCAGAAAGGACATGGCAGGGGTGGCTTGGATGCTGGAAGTCAACAAGGAGGGGAGCGTGCTTGCGTGCTCAGCTCAGTTTGAGCTCTCTGGTCTCCTGGAGACAGGCTTAGGAGCTAGAAGGGTTTCCCAAGGATTTTTCTTGTGATCCATCTTTGCTGCCAGGCTTGACTCTGGCCCTGAATGCCTTCAGCCAAGGATGGGGTCTGACCACTTCCCAAGCTGCCCAGCACTGCAGAGATGCCAACTGATGGCCATTTGGAGTGGAGGTTTCTGTGGGATAGTTGGTTTTGGTTAGCCCTGGAGGCTCCCCATGTCTTCAGCTAAATCTGGAAGCAAGGTGGGCAGTCAGAACCAGCCTTGGCTCCCAGGGCAGCTTTTGGGAGCCTTTGGAGTTTCCTGCAGTGCCCTTGGCATCAGTGCAGTGTCTGCAGGTCCTTCAAGCACAAGCATCACTCAGCCCCTTCCCTTCTCATTCAAGGCCAACACACTTTGGATTGGGTTCTTAAAAATATTCTCTGCACAGCTCCTGGAGTTTGATTCATTCCCTTGAAATGCTGAGATGGCAGCAGGGAGGGGATGAGGGTTCAGGTGGGAGCTGAAGCTCCAGTGTCCTAACACTGCTGATTTAATCTGCACCTCTGCATTGCCACAGCAGCAGATTCTTTTGGAAGAGGCAGGGCAAGGAAAGCAGCCAAGAAGGGTCCTCCTCATCCTCTGTGCTGGGTGAGCTGCAAGTTCTGAGTGCTGAGGGTGGTGTGACATTGACAGCAACTTCACTGCAGCAATAACAACCCCTGGACTCCACGCAGGACGAGTCACTCACCTCTGTTTTGCATTTTCCTGATAGCACAAGGCAGAATTTATCGTAGGCACCACCCAACAGCTTTGGCATCTCCAGCCCCGTTTCTGACAGGAGGAACCAGCCTGCCCTGATGGAATTCCTGATGGAATGCACCTCCACTGCACAGCTGCTGATCCCTAAAAGTGTCTCTGAGGCCAGATGTCCACCCTGGTGAGGCTGCTCTGGGCTGCACTGCTTCCACAGAGTGGTGTCAGCAGTCCTTGTGCTTCCTTGTGGTTTTCTATTTCGGACAGGAGCAACTCCTCATCCTGTAACTCTGGAATGTAGCACTTTGTTAAATGAAAACATTGGGAAATAAAAAGCTGTCCATCATAGCTGACTTTCAGTGCCTCGCCTCCCTGATGTGTGGTTTGTTCACTGTGGCTCAGGTAGAGCTGTGAAGTGGTGCTTGGAAGGCTTGAGTGTTGTGTGTTTTTCTGCAGGCTGCAGGGCTGGGCTTGCAGGAGTCACAGGAGCTGTGGGAAACCTCAGCCTGGCACTTTCTGGGTAGGATTTACCTGGAGGTAGGTGTTTGCCATAGGCTGGGATGAATAACACTCCCAAGTCCCTCAGCGTGGCTTGCAGTCACAGGAATGAACCTGACAGTGATGTCTCTGTGCATACCAGGATATTTTTTCCTGTTTTGTCCTGGTTTTGATTAGTCTGTGCCCAAATCTTCCAAAACCCCAATAATATGGTGGCTGCCTCCCCTCTCCCATCTCCCTCCACTAACAAAAACCAGCAAGAACTATTTGTCACTCTGTGTATTTCCTCTAATGGAAAATGGCTTGTTCAAAACAAGAAATTCCCAGGGAAATAGCTGCTTGGGGATTGCATGAACACATTCTTTGCTAATTGGTAGTTGCCAAAAACAATCTGTATATTCATGAAGCTGTTTGCTGCACTGCTGGCTTTTTCCAATGAAAAAACAAGACCTGCTGGAAGAAGATAAACAATGACAATGGTTCTTCTCCCCTTAGGTTTATTTCCTAAGGAAATTAGTCGCTGCCTCACTCTGAGCCTCAGTCCATCCTTCTAATGTCCCTGACTCTGCCAACCAAGCCAGGAGTTTGTGCAAACAGGGCAGAGGAGAGACCATAATTAAAAAATAAGAAAAGCATGTGTGGAGATGTTTGAGGCTGCAGAAGTCCTGAATTTGCAGCATTTATCTGTGCTTTGATGGAGAGGATGAGCTGGATGTCCTGGGAATCACTGGGGCTCCTGCTCTGTGTTGGTTCCCTGGGGCTGAGCAAAGCATGGGGTGAGTCTGGCACAGAGCTCAGCCTCATTCAGTCACGAGCAGGACACTGCAGAGCAGCACAGACAGCCCAGCTCGGCGTTGTTCTCATCAATGCATTCGGGAAGGGCAAGCCAAAGGCATTCCCTGCGTGTCCTGGTGGTAAAGGACATGTGAGTGGTCATCACTGCTGTGCCTGAGGCCACCAGGCACAAAAAGCTCCTTTACTTTGAGGCAAATCTCATCCTCCCCCCTGTGAAACCCCCAAAATGTGTGGGGGTCACAGCACTTTAAGGTTGGACCTCACAGGCAGAATTCCAGTGCTCAGGGATGTTGACTCTCAGCTTCCTGAAGGCTTGCAGGAGTTTCCCCTTTTTTCCCCCCAAGGTGATGCCCTCCCAAGGAAAGGGTTTGGGTCTCAGCCAGCAGAGATGTTGGTGGCTCTTCCCAACAGAAACATTTTCTTTCTGAATGGTAAGTGCTGGGCACCCTGTGCTCCACAACCTAAGTTTTCCACCTGCTAGGCACTATGGGTTTTTTTAATTTATTCTAAGTCTTTTTGACTTAGCTCCTGGTCTAATTTCCTGGTGAAAATCTCTTCCCAGAGCGATGGAAATGTGCCATGCTCTCCTCCTGTCCAGAAAAAGCTCCTTAGCATGGGGATGGTGGCTGAAAGGCCACATCCAGCAGAGCCTTGATGTCCAGGCAGGAATATTCATGGGCGAGGGGGAGTTGGTCTCCCAAGTAACAAGCAATAGGACAAGGGGAAATGACTTCATGTTGCACCAGGGGAGGTTTAGGTTGGATATTAGGAAAAATTCCTTCACAGAAAGAGTTGTTAAGCACTGGAAAAAGCTGCCCAAGGCAGTGGTGGAGTCCTCATCCCTGGAGGGATTTAAAAACAGTGTGGATGTGGAGACATGGGTCAGTGGTGACCTTGGCAGTGCTGGGGGAATGGTTGGACTTGATCTCAGAGGTTTTCTCCAGCCTTAATGATTCTGTGGTTCTCTGGCACTAAAAAGTTGCCAAAGACCTGAGCAGCTGCTGGCATTGCTGGGCTGCTGCTGCAGCTTCAGCACAGGGGCTGTGCAGGGACAGAAATGGAGTTAAATGGCAGCTTTTGATTGTCCCTTTCCAAAAATAAGCCCAGAAAGGTCCTGGGTCTTGCACAATGTGCATGAAGAGGGATGTTAACCTCTGTGTTGGGGCAGCATTTGGGATTTGAGCCTTATTTTTCTGATTTTCCAAATCTTTAATACAAAGCGACTGGAAGGGTAAACTACAGTCAATGAGGCTCTTCACTAAGGATTTCATTTCGTCTGAGGCAGAGGAAATGGAAATGAGCAACAAAAGAGGCTGATGGTAACAGATTTTTTTTTCTTTAATGGAGGGCAAATTGGTAATGTGTTTAAAAAATTTAAATCCCTGCAAAAAAAGTGATCTTACTCATATAAAGGGAAATTCAGAATTAAATCAAGAGTGTCTGCTGTAAATTTAAAACATCTTCTCTTACACAAGCAAAGTCTCAATAATGAAAACATTTGGCAGCATCAGGCTGTAACCTGATGTGGGATTTTGCAGTCAAAGTGTTGAAATCACTGGGTTTAACTGTACTTTAGATCAAGAAGCTGAAAAATCCTTACTTTAAATAATTTGTCAACTAGATATTTTTTCATTTTTGCTCTTTTCCCAAGGTTCATTCTTGCTGGTCAATATGCCCTTTAAAAGTTATTGATTTGCCTCTGGAGATCATCTGCCCATAGAGCTGTGCTTTATTCTTTCCATAACTTAACCTGCACTTATGGAAGCAATTTCAGGGTTTCTGATTTAATTTTTTTTCCCAGGTTATATACACTTTGCATTTTTAATATTTAAAAAAAAATAGCAAATAATAGTCTTCCATTCCACTGATTCATTGCATTACACTCCTGTCTGGTTAAATCTCACTTGGACACAGGTTGAAATTCCACTGAAATACCCAGAAATTGGATTTTTGTTACAAGAGCAGCAGCAGGGCTGCAGAATGGGAGCTGCACTGTTGCGTGAACATCCAGGATGGGTTTGTGGTGACAAACAAGGCAATTTGGGCACAAGGAGCTGGGGGGGGTTGCTGGTGAGGTTGTAGTTTGTGAGATTAAATAACACAGCAGAGATGTCAACCCTGCATCCCAGAGGAGTTTTTAGCTGCCCCCACCTCAGCAGGAGCAGGCGTGAAGAGCTAACTAGAAAAAAATTGATATTATATTCAAGCCACAGCCATGGAGACCTGCATTAAAAAATACTCTGGTCTTGGGTTTGAAATGGAAAGGAGGGAGGTGGTAAAATGCATCATTGAATCCAGGCTGGAACGAGGGAAAGCTGTGCTGTGCCTCAGTGCTAGGCACGTGGATTTATTTATGGGCAGGAGGGTGCAGCTCCTCTGGACCATGGATTGCATGAAAAATAGGGGCAGAGGTTTGTCTGAAGTGACAGAAAAAGTTTCCAAACTCAGCAAGGCTCACAGGATCTGCCTGTTGGGCAGGGAGGTCACTGCCAGGGGGCTGAAGGAGGGGAATGCACATCCTAAGGAAAAAATTTGCTCTAGAATTGAAGGTGAAGAATGTGGTTTAAGAGCATGAAAAAACAAAAGGCTAATCCAGGGATTTGGCTGCATGCAAGCTGTACAGTGTCTATTAAAAATAAGTATTTAATTGGATGCTTGTTTTGCTGTCAGCATACTGGGCTTAAAAATATACAACTATTACCCTGAAACATCTGAGTGTAGAAAGGAAATGAGGTTGTGGAAACACTGAGCCAGAAGATACGTGGGGGGATTTTTTTCGGATAGCAGAGTGCAGGTTTTGAAGAGACAGGAAACAGCAAAAACATATTATTATTTCACCTTATAACAAAGCAAAGTGCTGCGAGCCATGCTGGGGCTTGTGGTGCTGAGAAACATCCACAGGCATTTGGTGGCTCAAGGGTCTGCCAACATGCCATGCTCCAGAGAGGAATTTAGGCCTGTGGGAGTTGGGAAATCCAAGGAATATTATTAGAATCTGCACAAGACTCTCTCCTGGGCACCCCAGCCTGACAGAAATCTGGAGCTAAAATCTCAGTGTGCATTGCTTGTGAGCTCCACTGCCACAGCAAACCCCAAGCCCTTACACTCATCAGAAAACCAGAGTTTGGGAATTTTCTGTGGAAGAGGGATCTCAGCTGGCACTGTGGAAATAAAATGTTAGTGTGGTTTTATGGGCTGAACATTGAGGAATGGCAAAGTGAAGGAAAGGCTCTTGCTTGCCTGGCTGTTCTTGAGGTTATAAACCCATGGCTGCTGCTTGTAAGACCAAACTGAAGCAATATTTGTAATTTTGGGACTAGTCAGCAATGAATGAGTGTGTAAGACATCAAAAATTGATGCAGTGGAGAAGGGAAGTGGCACAGTGATCACCACTGGATTTAGCAAGTGAACCTGAGCCCTGGAAATGCTGCCATTCCCAATGATTAATTAAAATCTGCATCCAGCAAATCCAGGGACATCATCATGGAGCTGGCTGGACCTCCACGCTTCAGGCAGTGATGGAAACATTTGCATGGCCATGTAACTACAAAGGTGAAGTGTCTGGGCAGGGACACCTTCCACTAATTCATTTTAGGTCGATGTAATAGATGGGGAGGGCACATCCTTGATAGATAAAATGCCTGACAATGATTTGTTTCATGCTGAGCATCCTGGCAGGTCTTGTGCTACACGGGAGGAGGGAAACTTGTTTCAGGGGACAAAGGGATGTCTGCTCCCTGCAGGAGAGCTGCAGGGCATGGCAAGCCAAGCCCTGGCTGGGATGTAGCGACTGAAGGTCCCATGCCACAAGATTGCTGGGTGATCCACTGGCAGATTAATTTCATCAGCTTTCCCTTTTTAAGAGGGCAAATGTCTCCCCTGACATGCTCATGTCCACCTGCCCACGACAGTCACTGCTGCAGGGTGTTTTTCCTAAGTGCAGCGTTGGAAGACAAAAAGGTTATTCTCTGCAGTTTGTTTCTGCCTCTCTGATACACTGGTGTGTCCAGAGACCAAACTGAGCACAGATTAATTTTATTTTTTCCTAAAGCAAATAACCAGCTCATCACAGGGTGGGTGAGGTGCAAAAAGCAGCATCTTCAGTCCCACACCTTCCTACCATGCTTCCTCCTCTGGAAGGAGCTGAAGAAACAGATGAGACCCAGGCACAGCAGAGCCCACGATCATTTCTCCAAGTCCTTTTGCCCATTTGCCTCCACCCTGCAGATCATTTAGCATGAAGAAAGTAATTTTTTGCCTTTGATACTGAGAGCTGGGAGAAGGGTAATTGGAGCCTGGGAGGCTCAGCAGCTATCGAGCCATCGCAGCCCTCACAGGTCTCTGATGTGCAGTAAAATGCAAAGGGGAGTTACAATTACTGCCCATTACTTGCCATGGATGATGATTTATCTTGTAGACACAGGAAAGCAGAATCTCTCTGATCTGGTTCTTTTTCCCTCTGCCCTGTACCTGATCAGGATGTATCATATTTCAGATTAAAGGGACTTTCTCTGCCAGTGCTGAAGGAAAACCTGTGTGTGATGTTCGATTATTCTGTCCTTTAAAATAATATCCCCAATAAGAAGGCAGTCATTGCCGTGCTGTTGTCCTGAGAAATTGGATGCTGAAGTGGATACCTGGAGCATCTCATGAAGGACCACACAGCAAATGATGTAGTGGATGTTTTTTGGAGGGGGAAGGATGCTTCATTAGCTGAGGAATGACCTAGGATGGAGGAAATGAGGCCTGAGTTTCTCCTGTTGCTGCAGGTGTGACAGAAAAATGAGCTACAGGCAGGACAACAAATCTGGTGTCTGCCCTGGGACATACAGCCTTTGGGTACCAGAGGGTGGAAACTGTCACACGAGGTCAGAGCCCTTCACCATCCCCTCCCTGTGTGCTCTGGTCAATGCCTGGCACTTCAGGATGAGATTTGAAGAGCCCTGATGGATAGAAGGAGCTAAATGGGGAGCTTCTGCCTTATTCTGGGACTGGTTTTATTTTCACTCAGGTGACTCCTCAAGAGCTGGCCCCTGAATTGCTTCTTGGGAACAGGCAGCAGCTTCTCCTGCATGTCACCTCAGTGCTGTAACAGCATTATACCTCTGGAAATAGCCAAGCTGCTCTAAACTTGACATTTTCCCTTCTTTTCATGGAATATAATAGCACATCACAGGCGTAGGCCGCATGAGAAACCCTCCTGGCAAGCGGCAGTGCCACTGATGGGGAGGATCGTGCCTGTGATGTCTCTTTGTCTGCTGCTCCCCCTCCAACTCCTCTCTATTAACAGATGCTTTTCAAGGGAAAGAGAGAGGCTGCACGTAACCAAAACTCCCACTGCTTCAAGGCAAATGAGGCCCTTTTCTTTCTGCAGCCTGTTGGAAGTGCAAGTCACAGACTTGCCAAGTCTCACACACAGAGCAGGGAGAGCTGATCTGCCTCTTGCTTCCTCCTGGCTCCTCCAGCATTCCTCACTTCTCTGCAGATGCAGCTGATTTGGGATCCACGGTGCTGCTGAGGCAGAGGGGAGGTGGTGGCCTGAGGGGTTCCCTTCATGAAACAGCTCTGGGTGGAGATGTGGTGTCATAAAATCACAAAGCACAGAATGGTTTGGGTTGGACCTTAAAGATCATCCAGTGCCACCCCCTGCCATGGACAGGGACACTTTCCACTATCCCAGGTTGCTCCAAGCCCCATCCAACCTGGCCTGGAATACTGCCAGGAGCAGGGCAGCCACAAGTTTTCTGGAAAAAAAATAATGGTTTCTGCTTTAGAGATGCTCGAGATGATCTGCAGGATCAGATGTAAGAAAGGGGAAAGGTCCCTGGAAAAAATAAAGGTGTTTGGCCAGCCTGGGTTTTATGTGCTGCAACAGGAGAGCTTCAGCAATGGCCTGGAGAGCTGTGGTGTCACTGAGGCTGTGAGTGATGGGTCTGGGCTGTTTGTGTCTCAGGGCACAGAAAACACCCTGCATCTGAACACAAACCAGAAGATGCTGCTGAGGAGCCAGGAGAAGCTTGTCTCAATCAGAGATGCTCTGCTGCTCTCCTGGAGAAGCTCTCATTTCGGATGGGGACATTGCAGCAGGATGTCACCAAATGCTGTCACGGCCACAGAGCCTGCTCACACTGTCCTTGCAGCCCATCTGTCAATTCATGGTGGCTCCTGGTGAGGCTGGATACTGAATCATTATTTTAATGGTCTCTTAAAAAGCACAGAATCCTTTAAAAAATAGTAATGTCTGTAAATGAAATAATTTGCTGGATACAGACAAAAAGAGGCACATAACTGCCCATAGAGGACATGATGTCCACCAGTAGCTCCAGAGTCTATAGATCAAATGCTGCTGTGACCTGCTCTGCTCTGACAGCTGAACATTTCCCTGAGAGCATGCACATTACTTTTTAAAAATAGATATGGCTGTGCCTGCTCAGAAGGCAACAGCTTTTTTTTTTTTGCTGCTCTTAAAAACCTGCCAAGTGCCAGGGGAATCATCACTAACTCTGAGCAGCAGCACAGTCTTTCTCCAAAGAGATTAAGTAGCAATGTTTCATCACTTTATTTAGCTGTATTTATGAAACACCTTTGCAGAGAAGAGAATGCACACTGGGAGGATCTCTGTCACCCTCTGTCACCTGCACAGCTTCCAGGGTATGGTTTCTCCCAAGAATGGAGGAACATTTCAAGCACTGCCAGCTGATCAATGCCTTTTGAAGCACCCAAATGGACCCTCCCCTGCTGTGCATTTGGAGTAGGGAATTACCTGGGTGAGAAATAAGCCACCAGCCAACCTGAGAGCTTGTAGATTCTTCCCTTGATCTACTGCCAGTCCTTGGATGGAGTTGGTGGTGATGGCAGGAGGAAAGGGGGTAAAAAAAAGGAAGATAAGGTTTGGTTCTGCTAAGGAAAGGAAGCTGATGCCACCATCAGCAGTGTAAATGAGGAGAGAAAAGGGTCTGCTCAAGTCCTTGGAGTGATTCCACAGTACAATTCCGATGAATATGGGCTACTCTGGGCTGTCCTGGAGGCTGCTCTGCATTACCTGAGCTGGTGCCATGTCCTGTGGGTTGTAAAATGTATTTCTTAATCAAGGTCTGTGCCCCTCCCTGCTGCTTTCACTGCTGGTCTGTGCCACACTCCTGGTGCTGGGAACACTTTTTGGAGGGTCCCTGTGGGCTCTGGTTTGGGGCACAAACAGCCCCTGGTCTCTGAGACCTCAGTCAATATGTGCATTTTCCAAATGCACAGGCCATGGAAACAATTTTTTTTCACCCTAGAGAGCAACTGATGCAGCTTTTCCCCCTGAATGATGATTTGAAATACCAATGGGTAGTGGGCTGTGGCAATTTTCTTTCTTCTTTTTTTATTTTTAATTTTCTGGGTGTTTGCTGAGCAGGGAGGCTGTGGGAGGCGAGCCTCTGATTGGTATTTCCAAAGAAAATACAGTGCTGGGATCAAAACATCTCCAGCAAGGACTTTTGCTCCAGTTCCTCAGATCCTCCTCACACAGCTCTCACAGGTTACTCTGCCTGCTGGGTGATTAATTCCACCTCCTCTCTAGAATTGCCTTGGCTGGAGACTGGAGTACAAAACGCTCCCAACTGCGGGAATTTCCCTGTAGCACTTTCCCTGATTTATGAATGGAGGTGGATATGGAAAGAAGTCCAAACCTCCTCTCCAAGACCACTCTCACCAGACCCTGGGCAGCATCAGACCCTTTCCAGCCCCTGGGAATGGTGAGGAGGAGCTGGGAAGCTGCCAGGGAGAAAGAAGGCAGAGTTGGCCTCGACCAATACTTGACCTCTCGAGTGCTTCTGCAGTTTTCCAGACCCTGGGTTGTAACCAATCTCCTCGTCCTTGGATGAATCCCTAGGAACTGCAGCTTCTCCATGGTTTTTTGGGGGGAAAGGAACCAGCACAGGCATGGGCTGAACATCCCTGGAGGGCTCTGGAAGTACAAGGCAAACTTAGGAATGGTCACAGAGCCACAGGGTCTTCTGGAACTTGAGATTTCCACTTAAAGACACTTATGACTCCCTGGGGTAATGTGGTCTTGAACAGAAGGAAGGGAGGATTGTATCTTCAAGGGGAATTTATGGGAAAATTCAGTTTAGCTGGGATTGTGAGAGATTGGGCTGGCAGGAGCAGCAGAGGACTCAGGTATCACAGATATCTCAGAACTCTGTCAGTGCTGAGGTCCATCCAGGGTGAGAGAAGCGAATTAACCTGTGGCTGAGAGGGCAGACAAAGCAGGGAACTGCATTTTGAGATCACCTCTCATGGTTGAAGGTGTGGAGCCTCCTTACAGGGGCTGCACAGGGTGAGTTTTCCTGTCCTGTGATGATGAGAGGAATCCATGGAGAATGCCAAGCTGCTAAGTGAACGTGTTATAATTTCAAATCACCACTGTGGAGCCCAAACTAGATTATCATGGTAAAACAGAGCAGGCAGCAATTTTTTTTCACAGGATTGATTTCTGTAAACTGCAATCGTATTATGGATTTTTTTTTTTTTAGAATGATTGGAGGTCCATCTCCTGCTGGGATTTTACCACAAAAACTTCACCAAGTTTGTGGCATTACTCATGATTGCAATAGGTGAGGCAAAAGCAGAGGTGGCTGCAGCACTACCAACACATTTCCATTAAGAAGCTTTAGGTCTCCAGTAATTTATAATTGGAAGTCATACCATTATCCAGATTTTTCAGAGGGAGAAAGCGAATCACGTTTTGGTGAAAACCTCATCAAAGTTTATTTGGCAGAGGTGGAAATAGTCCAACGGGTTTGCAAAAACACTGCAACAGTTCATATGTGTGCAAAGATCAAGAATATCCAAATGTGAAATTAAATCACTATTGTGAAGAACTGAAATTCAAGGAGTCACAGCAGTAAAAATCAATCAAGGATCAGCTTTATTCATATAGTAACTGGAACAGACATAAAATTGCAAACAGGTTCTTAGAAATGTTGTCCAGGGGTGGTTACATGCTGTGATGATTGATGGGTTGAATTCTTAATACTCCCTTTGGGTTTACTATAAGCTGCTCACACTTATTATAGATCTACTATATTTAATTTTGTTACCCAGTTAATTGTATTTTCCCTAAGAGCTCCAGTAGCCTGCTGTGTATTTCTGTGTCTTTGCCAATGAACTGCTCCACTTATTGGCTAATAACTGACTGTAGGAATTTTTCTTTATAAATGCAGTCTCCTTAAATGTTTCTGATAACGTGGTCTGCATAAGTGTTCTTCTGGCTTCTCTTTCAGTTTGCCTTACTCTGAGCACAGCAATGCTTTGAGCTGCCTAAAGGTTTAGTGCCCCTTTGTCATATTTACTATCAGTATCTGAACTGCAAATAGAAAAATGACTGGTTTGTAAAAGCCACTCTAATTGCTCCCAAATCTCCCTTAGTGCAAGTGAATCTTGAAACAAAGGCTTAGAAAGACTGGTTTTGTCAAACTGTGCAGCGTAGCTTGGAAATATTAGGGAAATAGCTAGGGAGGGAAGGAAAAATAACATTTCAGTATCTAAAGGGGCTGCAAGAGAGCTGAAAAGGGACTTTTGATAATGATCCTTGCTGGATCTGGCCTGGAGATCCAGTGGTTTACCCTTCCTTCACATCCCCTGTTCATGTAACCTTACCCTTTGCTGCCCAGGCTGTTGCAGTGGGGAGTTAGACCTGAAATGAAAACCTATAATGAATATAAATCATTCTCTGGCCATGCTGCTGGCAATCTCTGCTTCTACCAGCTCCAAAATAAACTCTTCTGAATGCAGTGGGGTCGAGAATCTGCATTGCTTTATTGAAGGATCAAACCACAAATGGAGGTTTCACAGCCCTGGAAATGATGTGCTACCTTTTGAAGAGGCTCTGGATAAAAAATATTGGACAAGTTTATGGAAGAAATGTGGAATTTCTTTTTTTAAAGGTAGTTAGCAGTGCTGCTTTGTGCTAGTATCCCCTGTAAACCTTGGGGATCAGGCTGGAGGGAGTATTTGCCTATAAGGAAAGCTGATTAATCTTCGCTGTGCCATGCTTCAAATCATTTATAAGGATCTACAGACCCACAAGGTACTTACATAGGAGAATAAACTTTTAATGGAGTGTTTAAACTTAGGTTTATGTCCTGGTTTTGGCTGGGATAGAGTTAATTTCTTCTTAGTACCTAGTATAGTGCTCTGTTTTAGACTCAGAATATAAAGTTGATTTTTAAAATTTTTCCATGGTGCTAGTAACTGGCCCTTTAGGGGAGTCCCTTTGGTATCCTCCATCAGGAGAAATCTCAGGGAGACAGGATATCATCCTGAGGACATCCATGAGCTCTGGCAGCCTGTGAGGCTGAGCTTGGAAATGGCTGGACAAAGTTCTCTGGCCTCTGCCATGCTCTCTAAATGCATCTTTTGTTTCACAGCTGAGGGAGCCTGAGGCAAGAGGAGTTGAAATTTGGCCTAAAGTCACGATGGCAGCCAGACATTTCCCATGAGTCACAAATCATGGAAATTATTGTGATGCTTTCAGAGACTTTGGAAATTTTTGTGTTTAATCTTCCTTGAAGTACCAGTTAGGACATGATGCTGAGCGACAGGCATTTATTAAAGGTGTCATCAAGGATCCTTCTCTTTAGGGTGGTTAAAAAATGCACAGAAAATGGTAAGTAAAGGATCTTTAAATAGCAATGAAATGGCAAAATGCAAGATGACATTCAAAGGTAGTACACACAGAGGAATATATTCTTACAAAGCATTCATAAAGGGAAGATCTAAGTTGGCTGCTACAATCCAGAAAAGAGATCTTAGAGCTGTGGCAATGCTTCCAGAGGTGCTCAAAAGTGAAAGCAGCATGAGAGGATTATTAGTAAGAGTAAATAACAAATCAGAAACCATCACCTGGCTGTTTCTGCACATGCACAGTGTGTCTGCATTAGGTTGTGTGCAGTGCTGCTCCCCCAGCTCAGAAAGGACATCTCAGATCAAACAAACTAGAGACAGACACAGGGAAGGACATCAGAGATGGCCAAAGATATGGAACAACCTCTGTGTTAGGAAAAGGGAAGGAAATAAGAGCCTTCAGCCTGGAACAGAGATTAAGGGGAAGAGAATATGATGGAGTCATGTAAAAGCAGCAGGAGCAGGGCAAAAATTTTGGGGAGCTGTTCAACACTCTTTCTCTCAATGAAGAGACAAAGCCGCACTATCAAGTGGTCAAGTGGGAGGTTTTAAAGCAGAAAAATAAATATTTTCTTTCACAATATGCATTTTAATGTGAGGAACTTGCTGTTGTAAGACATTGTTTATAGAAATGCCTACAGACATTCAGAAAAAGCAGGGAACAAAAGCTGCAGCTTAGCAATCATGGAGAAACATCCTGCCCCCTGTCTGAGGCATTTGGACTAAGATGGGATGAAGCATCCTATGGAACTGGTTATCTTTCTCCATTAATTGCAGCAGGAATGCAAAGGTTCAGTTTAGACTTAACATGGACATTTGGAACAGCTAAAGGGAGGTGTGATAATCCTTCTCACCCGTTCTGACAAGTTCTCCTTGCAACTGACTTGCACAAGGCTTGTAGGAAGATAAATTCTTTCAGGTACAGGGTGATGAGCCCAAATTGAGATCAAGTCAGCAAAAGGCTGGATTCTCTGGCTCAGTGTTGGAAAAGCACAGGAACAGCAGCTGGTGTCCTGGAAAGATAAGAAGTAGATCCAGGAGGGAGCAGAGGAAGGTGGAGTGGTTCAGAGTGGAGAAGGCCCAGGAGGGGGGACAGTCCAGCTCTTTATACACAACTGGCACTGAATGCTGCTGACACTGAAAAGGAATTACAAGTGCTTGAAAGCCACCAAGTGTTCCCTCAGCTTCCATAACAATTCTGTGTGTTACAGATTCTGCTGGGTTTGGTTTGATGTTTTTCTAATCTCTTAAGTAGCATTTCGAGGCTACTTTCCAAAGTGGTTGCTTGTATTTGTATTTGGGTTTTTTTTCCAACACAGACATGATGTGTCTTTGTCTGCACCACATAATTTTGGTCTGATTTCCCTGCTGTATCTCACTGAGTGATGCTCAGAGTCCCAGAGGTTTTGATCGCTCAGGTTCTGTTAAGGAGATTGAGGTTTGCTCCAAGAAAGCAGAGCCTTTGTTATGTTTCATTGCCAAGCATCCCATGGCAAGGCAACCAAAGCAGAAGGAGGGATGACAAGTAAGTTTTTATCCCCTGGGGTCAGCGATTATCAGTGATTTGTTTCATGAGGTCCATTCAAACACCCACTAGGCTTGATCTGGGGCTTGAGCTTTCCAAGCTCTTTAAGCTACCCTGAAGACACTGAGAGCTGTGCCTTGAACATAGAAAGTGCTAAACCACAGTCAAATATCTGGAAAATTGGTACTTTTGTCTCTGCACCTACTTCCCTGTGTGTAAAATGAGGGCTTTTCATGCTAGTGCCATGTTGTGAAGTCTAAAAAGTGACTTTTTTTGTAAAACTCCCAGTTTCTCCTGTGATGAGTGTTCCAGAAAAGTCCCACAGGGAATAATTCATGTTCAGTTCCTGCAGAGGTTTGGTGCTGTGTGGGAAACAGGGGCTCAGCTCTCTCACAGAGCATGGAAAAATAATGACGTGGTGTCTTGTCCCCACTGTGTCAGCAGCTTCAGGAGGTAAGAGACTTGCAGGAAAAATAGTGTGCAGTAATTTCATGGAATGTGGGCTTGGATTTGGGAGGATAAATAAAAACCAGCTTTGAGGCTGTGCTGCTTTTTAAGTCTTGGAGATGTGAGAGGGGGAGGAAGGATGGGGATGGCTCTGGGTCCATATAAAGGGGGTGAAGAGGATGAGGAGGAAAAGCCAGACTTTAAACTGGGCAAAAATAACTTTAACATAACATGACTTTAACATAAATAACTCAGCTTTTGGAAGTGGGGAAGCTGCACAGGGCAGGGGGTCTGGTCAGGGCTGCTTCACAGCAGCAGGTTGGGTACCAGGAATGATTTCACAGGTGGGAAAAACCCACCCAGCACAGTCCTGAGGGCACAGACAACCTGAAGTCTGGTGCTTCTGAACCTTTTAGTGCTTGACTTTGTAACCTTGACCTTAGTGGTCTCTGTTTTGGATGTAATAAATTGAGAGCAGCAACAGAAGTTTCAGATACACCTGACATCTCCTTGAAATGGAAACATTTGATTTATACCACAATTGAGTAGCTCACAGGGAGGTAATTTATTAAAAACAAAGGAAAATGACTGGAAAGCCAGTAATTCTTCACACCAAATGATAGGAAATGGTTATTACTTCTCTAAATTTCAACAGTATAATAGTCACAGGCCTGGGATTAGTAAATTAATTTCTTTTAGAGATTATGCAAGCAAATGTGTCACTTCCATGTTACACTTGAAATAGAAACCCAGCACTGCCCTGGCTGTCACAGGAGAAGGTTTTCTGCCCTACAGCATGACTACTGCCAAGTATGATATTTAAAAAATAATAAATAAAATAAAAAACCCTTCCATAGAGCCACTGCTCTGGTGGTACCCTTTCACGTGGATCTCAGTGCCACCCCAAGCACCATTTTTGTCATTGAAAAATGATTATGCAGTGTTGGGTATGAGTGGTTGAGCATTTTTTCTACCTGAGTAAAGAAAAATTCTAGAGTTTTTTTGTAAAGATAAAGACTCACATATGGCAAGAGGGAGCAGCAGAAAATTAATCACCTCCAGACACTGAAAGCATTGTTCATGGTAAGTTACATTACTCTGGAAAACAGCAAGAAGTGTTACAATTTAAAAGTAATATATTTCGCTAAAAACATTAACAGCTGGCTCTGCTCTTGATGAAAGATTTCATAATTTATGTGATGAATAGCAATCAGTTTGGATGTTTTCTGGATCAGTATTTCAACATGACAGCTCATTCTGGCTGCAGATTAGGTTGGTCTGTGCTGGCATTTGACAAGCCCTGTTAGAAACACAAGCCAAAAACTCTGATGACTGTGAAGACCAAAAACCACATTTAAATGACTTCAGTCTAATGTGTGTGATCACTAGAGGAAGAACCATATTGCCATTTTCCTCCTGGCCCTGTAGTCACATTCAATTTTAAAGAGATGTGTGGCATTTGGCAAACACAGGATAAGAGGCTTTGTTATAAATAAGAATATCTGATGGAAAGGTTGCCCAGGGCTTGCTGGCAGTCTGGAAAGCTCTTTAAATAAAAGATCAGTAAGGAGGAGAAAATGAGATGTATACACTGAGGTGCTACCTCTGAGGGCTGAAGCACAGAAAAGAACCGAGCAGCAGACCGGTAGATCTTGAAGGAGGAAGTTTTGAAAGGCTTATGGAAGCAGGAACAAATACCAGCAGAAAGTTTGGGTAGCAGCAGGTGTCTCTATGGACACACAAATAAATCTCCAAATAGAAGAGCTCACGCAGAAACTCCACAGACAGCCATAAAATCTGCGACAGGAAAACACGAAGACAGCACTGGGACAACTCTGCCTTTGATAGGAGGGAATGGCTGAAAACTTGTACCAGCAGAGGGAGCGGGACACCAGATTTCTTTTCCTACGTAAGTGTCTAATCCAAGGAGTTTACAGAGGGAGGACCAGATTCCAAAAGGCAAGCTTTACCCACTGATCCTTTAGAGAAAGGGTCAGTTGATGCAGGTTTTCTCCCATGGCTATGAAGTAGCTGCAGAGACAGAAGAATAAAGTCTCCAAATATGCTTTCCAGCAAAGATTAAAGGGAAAAGCTCATGGTTTGGCATTTTTTGTTGGGTTTTTTTAGGGTACTGGTCAGACTCTTCCAGTTTTGTTTTCAATATCTTGTCATGAGACATCTCAGATTTGAGGCATATGAGATTCAGGAGTGAATACTCTGGGCAATGGGGCTGCAGTATGTGATGAGACCTGGATAAGGACACTGGGTCAAGTGCATTTTTGGGGGAAAGGGACTGGGGCTGCTTTGGCAGAAGAGAGTTCACAATGCTGGGCTGCAAGCCTGGCATGAGGGCTGAGCCCAAAGAGGAGGCTGTGCAGGCTCCAGCCAGATCTGTCGCATGGTAAAGGTGCAAAAACGTGACAAAGCCGACTGGAGCACATCCAGGCAATCTGAATTCATGAGGTCCTTCTGCAGAGGGGTCAGGGATGGCAGTGCTGCTTGGCAATATGACAAAGGCAGCAGGCTGGGGCTGGGCAGGGAGGGCTGATTGCAATCTGCTTGACTTAGCCCAGCACGGCAAACAGATGGAAAGCAAAGGATGAAAATCAGCCTCACCTCCACAGACAGCTCACGCCATAAAAACCTCATTCCCAAGAGCAAAAAGGCTCAGGTGCAGCTGTACTGCTCTGAAGGGTGATGTACCATCCTCCTGAGGCTGACAGGGAAAGCAGAGCACAGCTAAAGCTACAGTCCTCAGCATGGGAGGTCTCTTTTCCTCCACGTATTTATCTTTCTGACCAGCATGTTTTGAAAGGAGATATGCACTCACACACAAATCTGAGTGCTTGCCCCAGCCTCTGTTGAGTTGTGCTGCCCTATCCCATCCCAGGTACAATTTGGATAATTCAGAGCAGGCAGGCAGCAAATCCAGCCTCAGGATGCAGCAACAGCCTCCTGGAAGTGACTCAGGATGAGACATGCCAGCCTTCAGAAGCACCAGGATGATGGTTTTTTCCCAAGCCAAGTCACACAGTTATTTAGTGGTGACACTGAGGGCTTCATTCACTCAAACCTTCAGAGCAATTTTGGATGTGCTCTGATTCAGTCTTGGACATGAGAAGGAGCTAAACCTCCATCTGAAGGACCTGGGAAGGGCAGGAGACAGGACTCACTTTATGGCTGGGGCCAAGCATAAAACATCACTTGTTTTAAGTTCCATGTTTTGTGAGTCAGTGAGTCCAACAGCAAATCATATTTCTCCAATATGGCAAAAGGAAGGAGGTAGAAGGGGAGATCTTTCATCTTGGCTTAACTGGCCAGAGTGTGGAGCAGCCTAAAGGAATTGATCTGATGTAGGCAGAGAGAAGTGTGGGAAGGAAAAGCTGAGGATAATACCTTATGTGTCACTGGGAGATTTAAGGAATTGTAGAACAGATCTGAAGACACCAAAACCCTCGCAGTGATGTGAGATGATCAGGCCTCAGCCCATCAGCATATTCCCTGTGTACACAGGCAGCAAATCTCTGCCACCAGGAGGTAGTAGAGATTTTTGAGTTTTTCATGCTACTTTTCATGAACTCTTTGTCCTCAAAACACCATCTGGGAAACTTCATAGGTGCAGATGTATCGAAAGGGACAGGGTTTTATCAGTTGCAAGAAAGTTGTGTTGTAAAACTCTCCAATAGTGCAGATTTCTTGTGTGTGCTACATTGTGGGTCCTGCTGATGTCAAAAGCCATTGAGAAACTGTCACAGATAATCTCAGAAGACATTTCTGATATCACATCATGAGCTCAGTATTGTTCTGACCACCAGCCATCCAGACTTCCATGTCAGTGCATCTGCCTGGTCACTTCCAGTCTCCAGATCCAGGACAGGAATAAATACATGAAATCTCACCAGGTGCTCAAGAAACTGGTGTGGGTCTCATCCTGAGACACAGGGTAGAACTCCAGTTCCAAGCACTGTTCAGGGATCAAGTCCTGGTTTGAATGGAAAGGGCAGCAAAGTGGTTCCTTGGAAATGCCAACACAGATTTGTTCCAAAAAGCACCCTGTGTCCTTTACAAATAATGATTTCATTTTCCTATCCCTACCACTGCAGTCAAACTGGAATCTGGAAGTCCAGCAGACTTTGTCAATCTGAATTCTCACTGCTCTCAAGAAAGATCTGCTGGTATCTGTGGCTGCAGCTCTACTGAAAAGAGCAGAAGAATTTAGTTGTGGTGGTTTATCATTCTCAGACCTTGCAGAAGAAGTGGGAGTTAAAAAAGAGAAGCAATGGATATAAACCTGTCTATCTCCAGCTGCCAAAGGGGAAGGTAAAAACATGGCCAGCCTTTGTAAAAACAGGTCTCAGCCTATCTCAAATAGCTGCCATGTGCTATTTGCATTTATATGGAGTTGTGTAACTGTTAGTCTTATTTTGTCATTGAGACTGAGCAGCCTTGGGTGGTCCTTAGGGAGAAAATACCTGCAACAAGCAGCTGCAATTTCAACTGAGTCTCTTCTGTTTCCTTCCCTTTGAAACAGGCATCAATACATTGACAGTGCTACTGCTAAATAAATGTTTCCAGGAAATGTTTGAGTGTGGGCTCAGAGGAATAACTACCTCCCCTTGCTATTTGCAAACAAAAATGATGAGTGCCCTAAAAGCTCCTTTCTTGCTGCCTTTAGTTAGAATGAATGTACTGAGCTGGGGGCTTTCATTTTTTATACACCATGGGGGCAATTTTTTTATTGCCCCCTGATTCCCACTGGTGACCCAAGTGGATCAGAGCATGGATATATCCATACAAATTGCTTTGGAACAAGTAGACTGCTCTGGCAGCTTTCTCCTCCATCCTTAATGCCATCTTTATGTCATGGTTTTGGAAAGAATTGATTGTTTCTCGTTCTGCTTCCCATCAATGAAATCAACTGGCTTTAAGAAAGCTGCCTTGCTTATTGCCAAATCAAATCCTTTTAATGTCTGGTGCTGCTCTGAAATTGGAACTGGATTTCAAATTTTGGTCCAAGCTGTAAATCTCCCCAGTGTTCAGACAGAGGGGGGAAAAGCTCTTAAAACTGAGCTGCCAACTTGAGGCATCTTTACACTAAATAATTTCATATTGTCAATGAGTCCTTTCAACCTTGAGCCCATCCTTCATTCCTGGTGTGCATGAGACTGAGCAAGAACTGGCTTTGCTCCAGTGACTTTCATGGTGCCACTTCAGAGGACAATTAGAGGAACTTCAAACACTACTGATTTTCTTTTCCCTATCTGTGGGTCCAGCTTGTTCGTGCTTATGCTGCTTTTGCACCAGTATGACTTGTCTGAGAGGAGAAGTGGGCCCACAACACACGAAATAATTTTCTCCAAATGACAAGAGAGAAGTCCTCTTGGCCATGACTTCTTAAAGCTTCTTGCTAAGGTATAATCGTATGCCAAAATGACACCTTCTTATTAAAAAAGAACCAGTGTATTGGAAGGATGAAAACAGCTAATTTGGAATGATCAACTTGTAATTACTTTTTCACTTAAAATTCTCGCTTGGCATTAAACAATTCTCTCTGTGTGAGTCCTTTTTTCCCTTTTTCACATGTTCACAAGCTCACAGGTAAGCTGCATGACAGACCAAAGCTGCCTCTTTTTTTTTCTTTTATATCTCAATCCTGGTAACAACACAGGGCAGAACCTCCTCAAAGAGATGAGATGACAACATTGGCAGCAACCTCTGCTCATGGAGAAAAATCTCCCCTTTCTCTCAGCTCAGGTGGACTGGGAAGGTACGTGGAGGATGATGGAGCAGAGAAGGAGGAGGACATGGAATTGTCATGGGAAAGAGAACTGGATTGTATTCCTCAAAGTCTGTGGTTGATCTGCTTTGGGCTCTTGGGTAACCACTTCAGCTCTAAGCATTTTTTGCCACTGCTCTTGCCCTACATCTTTCCCTAAATCCCAAAGCCCTCAGGCTCCAGGGTGACCTCTTTGACACTTTCAGTATCCAAAGGGGCTCCAAGAGAGATGGAGAGGAACTTTGGATAAGGGCATGGAGAGACAGGACAAGGGGGATTGGCTTCCCACTGGCAGAGGGCAGTTTCAGGGAGAAATTTAGGTTAGGTTTTAGGGAGAAATTGTTCCCTGGGAGGGTGGTGAGGCCCTGGCACAGGTTGTTCAGAGGACCTGTGGCTGCTCCTGGATCCCTGGAAGTGTCCAAGGCCAGGCTGGACAGCGCTTGGAACAACCTGGGATAGTGGAAGGTGTCCCTGTCCATGGCAGGGGGTTGAAAAAAGATGATTTTTAACATCTTTTCCAACCCAAACCATTCTCTGATTCTATGATTCCATGACCCTTTGGGCTGTTTGTCCAACATGGGGAGCTCTGAGCTATCACCATTAGGTCTTCAGGGTATCTTGCCATACAAATAAGGAGCTACAAAGGAGGAAATGATGCCTCTTGCCTCCCAGAGAACAAACCAGAGGTGATGTGGTCAGAAAATAGACAGATAAGGAAAGGTCTGCCTCTTCAGGCTCTGCTCATGTGAGGATACTCACGGTTTCATGACAGCCCCATCCAGTGGGATTTGAAAGGCAGCTGTGAAGTACACCCAGACTCTTGCTCCTTTCTATTTGAGACAGTCTGGGAAAGCTGTGAGCAGCAAAAAAGACACTGGGACTGTCTGCAGAATCAGCAAGATCATCAGGAGACATTTACATTGTTCTCTCACTTGAGAAGTTATTTTTGCAAACATATGGCGTGGAGTTAAGTATGGTTTTTCTGAAAACACTGTGGCCAAATTCTGCAGCCACTAATGGTGTAAGGCTCCTTCTTTTTCTAGAGAAAGACACCCATTTGTAGAGTCTTGGGGGAATTCATCCTGCACAGTAAGCTACAGGTTAAAATGATGCTTTTAAAGCTCCTTTCTGGATCAACCCTCAAATTTTAGTCACAGAATGGTAAATACACAAATCTCTCTGCAAAATCACTTCCGCACATTTATGCAAATAGTGACTTTGATGGCCCTGTTAACTTGAAGAGAGGAAACAAGTCCCCGTGTGCCCCTCACTGTGTGTCTTTTTCTTGATAATAAATGCAGCTAATACATCTTGCTCAGCAAGGTTTCCTCTGCATACCTTTAACTGTAACTTGCAAACAGCCCAATTGCAGAGAAAGCAATTTGTTTGATCCTTCTGAAAAGAAAAATAGTCAGCATAGTAAGAATTCAGAAACAATACAGAGCTGCAATTCATTATAAGCTTTCAACGAGACAGAAGGTATCATTGTGCATCCATAGCACAGAGTGATGTTGGAAGGGAACCACAGGCAGGAGCAATTTCAAGAATGGCTTTGCTTGTATTATCATCTAGTGATGTTTAAACATGCACAGCATGTCCTTGAAAGCCCAGGGATAAGAGGAAGAGAGGAGATGAAAAATTAAGCCAGAACTAAGGTATTTGCAAAGCTTGAAGCTTAGAGCTGTTTCTGGGTACATCAGTTTAACCTTCAAATGAACCAGCCATTTCTTTCCTTCTCTTCAAAGTAACACTTTTAAGTCCCAAAATTTGTCTTTGAAGCTGAGATCAATGCTGGTAATGTTCTCATAACACCAACTCCCACTGGAGGTGAAATTGGGAAGGGGGGACTTGTGGTTTGTTCAGAGATTCCACACAAGACACCAGGCAAGTGATTTTCGCATCAACTCTGCTTCCCTAAGTAGGACAGGGAATTTTAATCCTGCAGAAGGGCATAGAGCTTCAGCAGCTCCTACTGACCCAACACCTCTCAAAGCCAGCTAATACCTGGTCTGGCTCTCAGCTGCTTCTGTCCTACAGTCTGGGAAATCCTAGAGAGGTGATTGCTGCTATGGCACTCCATAGATTAGAAGTAAAATCAAACATCTGATGTCAATTGGTGTAAATTTGCCATGCAGGGGGCTGTGCTTTTGTTGGACAAATACAAAAAACAATCTATACATCGAAAAACATGAAAAGTCACTGGTCTTGTTTCATAGCTAGTTTAAAAGGGGATGGGGAAACTGTGAAATGAGCTGTGCCTTGAATTCCTGAGTTATTTTGGTGGTTGGTGGTTGATTTATCACTGATTTGTAACTGCCCTTGGTATTACCCAGCAGCAGGGCAAGAGACAAGAAATCAAGATCAAAAGGGTATTTAATATTGCAAGTGCATTTTTATATCTGCATCCACACACCAGAAAACCTTGATCTTCAAAGCACTGTACAAACACTAACCAGCTAATGACTCCCTGAGCAAAGCCACAGCAACGGCTATTTTTAATACATCTATTATTTGTTTGTGCTCATAAAAGGCAGTTTTGTGCCATCAGCTTATTTAGCCAAGCACAGAACGAAGAAAGACGAATGTGAGCAGAGGAAGAAGCAAAGGATATGGAATGTCTTGACTGGGTTCCCCATGTACCTGTTAATGAAAATGGCTGGATGAAAAAGGAGTAAGTGAACATAAGTATGACAGAGCAAAAAAAAAGAAAAGAGAGTGATTACTGGGTAGAAATACATTTTAAAGGAAAATAAGGCTGGTTGCTAGTGGTCCTTTCACTCTAGCAGAGAGAAGCATGGCAAGGACCAGCAGCACGAAAAGTCAAGTAATTCAAAGCCTGATTGTTGCCATAGACAGAACTGAGCAATGAGTAACAAAGCCAAATGGTGAATTTGTCACCTCTTTTTTTTCTCAAATGCAGGCAAGGATTTTGTGGACATCGTATGGAGAGATGTTGGAGCAGATGTATAACCTGTCTGAGTAGCTGAGGGCAGATATCCCTTTTCCTCCTGACCTCTCCCACAGTGTGGGATAGCAGAGCTGCCACCACTGAGGCAGCATTTTCAAGGGGCACAGAGAGACAGGGACTCCTCTGGAGGGATGTGAGGAAGGTGTCAGATCAGAGGGCTGGAGCTCCTCTGGGATGGGGACAGGCTGGGAGAGCAGGGGCTGTTCAGCCTGGAAAGAAGAAACCTCCAGAAAGACCTCAGAGCCCATCCAGAGCCTAAGGGACTCAAAAGAGCTTGTCAGGGACTTTGGACAAGGGCCTGGAGTGACAGAGTGGGGGGAATGGCTTCAAACGGAGAGGGGGCAGGGTTAAATGGGATACTGGGGAGAAATTTGTAACTACAAAGCTGCTGAGGCCCTGGCACAGGTTGCCCAGAGAAGCTGAGGCTGCCTCATCCCTGGAAGTGTTCCAGGTCAGGTTAGATGGGGTTTGGAGCAACCTGGGATAGTGGAAGGTGTCCCTGCCCACGGCAGGGGGTTGGACTGGATAAGTTTTGAAGTCCTTCCCAATCCAAACCATTCTATGGCATGCACAGCATGGAATGGTGAAACCCTGTCCCCTCAGAGCCCGAATTAGAGGACTCTCCTTCCTCTCGCACCCGGGAGGGTCAGCTCCGGGAACCTGGAGCTGCAGATATGCGGTTCGCAGCTCCCAATTCCCACACAAACCGCAGCCCTCAGTGCGGGCTAACCCCGCTCAGCTCCGCAGCCCGCGGGGTTTCGGGGGTGCCGGGGTGACAGCGGCGCTCCTTCCCACAGACACACAGTGAGCCGAGCGAGCAGAGACCCCTCAGCGTACCGCAGGCAGGATCCGACCCTCAGCCCGCAGCCCGCCCCAGCCGCGGCCCGGAGCAGCGCTCGCTGCCCGCCGTGCCGTGCCGTGCCGTGCCCAGAGGGCGGGCCGCGCTGCGGAGCCTGTCCTGCACCAGGCGGCGGAGGCAGAGCGAGCGCCCCGCCGGCACCGCGAGCTGCGGCGGCCGCGCTCCTCCTCCTCCTTCTCCTCCTCCTCCTCCTCCTTCTCCTTTCCTTCCTCCTCCTCCTGCTGCTGCCGCCGCCGCTGCTGGTGCTGCTGCCCTGCCGGCTGCTCTCCCCGTCCCGCCCGGCCGCCCCGCGCGGCTCCTTCCCTCTATGGATGGGAAGGCAGCACCCAACGGCGTGGCCACCATCGAGGACAGGATCCTGCGCATCACCGGCTACTATGGATATTACCCGGGATACTCCAGCCAGAAAAGTAAGGCTCCCTCCCGCCTCTCCCGGCCCTGCAGGGGGTGTGTGTGGGCAGAGCCCTGAGGGTGCCCGTGTCCCCCGGCGCTGCCCCATCCCGCGGGTCAGTGCGTGGGGACAGGCGCGGGGTGCCCGCTGTCCCTCGAGGGGACGCGGCGGCTCTGCGGCTGAGCACGGGGGCGGCTTGGCCGAGGAACTTCGCGGCTCGGAGCCTGTCGGGGCTGGCGTTCTGGGGTTTGTTTCTGATTCCCAGCCCTGCCAGCTCCAGCCCGCCGTGGTAGGGGGTTTCTCTCGCCGCCTGCCCGGCGCCCGCCGCACCGGGAAAGTTTTGGTACCGGTGGGTTCCCCGGGCGGGCGCTTCGGCTCCTGAATTATTCATCTTCCTCTCGGAGCTAATGGGGTTTTTCCAGAGAAGTGGGGAGTTACCGACGGTGGGGGGTTCCTTCGTACGGCTTTAATACGAGGCACTTGTGGTTTAGGGGGTTGGTGTTGGTTTGGGGTATTTTTTTTGTATGTGTTTCTACTTATTCGTTTCCCTTCAACGAAGAAGCAGAAATCAAAGCAGGTGGTCCTTGCAGAAATTCCCTTTTTTTTTTTTTTTTCTTTTGAAGTTTTTAATTAGGAGCAGCGGGTTTCTAGCAGCTGGGAGAGCCTCAGTGGGTTCCTCTGGAATTCTGGCAGTCCCAGCACTCTGTTTGATGGGGAAAGTTTGGCTAATGGAAGGAATGATTCATTTTTACCACCAAGGAAATGTGTGCAATCGGGTTTTATTGTATTAATAGTTGCTTTGGAGTTGGCAAAGCTATGGCATGCCATGGCTTGACAAACAGAAGAGGAATTGAGGCCAAGCGAGGGGCAAAATAAAGGAAAGGCAAGAAGCCCACTTGGGTGAGGTGAGCACTAAGGAGCTGACTTTCTCCTGTGTATTCCCCTTGGAATATTCTGCTTTCCAGAACAGCCAAAACACAATTAATAAACTAATATCTGACAAACACATCTGTGGACTTTTTATGATGGAGGAAAGCCATGCATTGAAACCACTTAATAAATAAAAATTCCTCTGTGTAATAGTCAGCTGGAAAATCCAGCAGTCAAGCCCAGTGGTTTTATCCAGCTGTTATTTGTGGCATGCTAACAGCATGGCAGGTATTGTGGGCATTTATTTGGGGAGGTCAGTTGCTTTTTCTGTATTCAGAGGAGTTGGGAAGAAGCTCAGACCAGTCTGTAGGTATGGCTATATGTCAGCCCAGGGACTAGTTAAGTCTGAGCCAGGTGGGACCTGTGTCCCAAATTCTGCAATGGCTCCAGAGCATCTCCACAACGTGATTTACCAGAGAAGGGTGACAATTCTGGCTTAATGGTTCATTGCAAGTTTACTTCAGTGGCAGAATGCAATTTTTCAGTCTGCAGCAACAGTCCCACTCTCTATCAAACTATAGATTTGTGTCCACTGGTGTCAATCCAAGTGCTCTGTGTGGTGCAGTGGGAATGCCAGGAGAGCACTGCCTGGACAGAGAAAAAACTCTGTTAGTCAGGACCAGGTTCTGCAGATGCTACAAACTGCATCTGCTTGAAATTAAAAAAAGCATGCCAGGAGAGGCCAAGGCTTTCAGAAGTGCTGACTCTTGGGATTTCATTGCAAATCTCCTGGCCTTTTGTCCTTTTATGGCTGGGTGCTGAGGCAGAACAAAAGTCATCAGTAGCTCAGGTTTTGTTGTTTGAAGAAAGTAAGCCAAATTTGTGGTTGTCATGTTTAAAGAGGAAAACTACAAGTGTGTAACCCAGGGGTATCCCAATACTTAAATGCCCTTGGGTAAATGGAAGACATGAACCCCTTCTAAGCTGCAAATGCTTTTCAAAGCAGTCTCGTAAGTTTTGGAACTATCCTTATGATTTTTGGAGTGCTTGCAGATGACTGCTTTATCCTCGTGGCTGTGTGGTTTGGGTTTATAAAGTACTTTAATGCTTCCACAGAGATGTTCTGGCCTTACCTGAGGTAAAACCAGGCATCCTTCAGGCATCATGAACATACATCCTCTTGGCACTCAGTGAGAGGAATTCTTGGAGGTCCTGGCTTGGAATTCTTGCTCTGTTCCTGTCTTGGCCAAAGCATTGCCTTTGAGTGCTGCTGCTTCAGAGTTCTGTCGATGGACAGTTCTTGTCATGGCTAATTGTTCACACAGATGCAGCACAGTAAACACACAAAGTGGGGAGTTTGGACACCTAATTATTAACAGATTTGATATCTCAGTCTGTTTAGATGGGGGCATGGTTTTTGTCACCGTGATCCAAACTTAGTTTTAGTGCAGGTGGACAATGGTGGTGGCACACAGAATTCCAGGAAGGTTGTGTCCACACCCTCCCCAGAGGCAGAGGAGTCCTTTTCCTGTCCTATGCCCAAGCCTGTGGCACGTGCAGTCATCTGCTTGTGCTGTCACCTTGCTCCTGCCTGGCTCTGGAAGAGGACGAGCTGTTGTCCCCAGGTTTTGTGCTCTCTGCTTCTGAGCAGACAGCTGGCCAGGCACCAGATGGGGACATTATTTGGGTGGTGACAGCCTGCTGATGGTCACCACCTTCCCTGAGGCTCCTCTTTGTCCCCAGCCTGCAGTGCCCAGCTAGGGACAAGATCCATTGAAGGAAGTTGAAGCAGTGAGTGGTTGTTGTTCTGCTCACTCTTGGAGGTACCTGGAAGATGACAAGGAAAGCCCAAGGCTTTGTGAATTGTGCTGGTGATTTGCATCTCTCCTTCAGTGGATTGGTTTGTATTCCTTGGTCTAACAGGAGATCATGGCATGGTTTCTGTGTGTGGTCTGCTCACAAATAGCCATGAAATCTAATGTTAAAGCACTGTGGTGTTCAAGAGCTGTTATCACAAAGAACTGCAGTATTTTCTTGCCACTTGTGCCTCATTGTCTATATTTGTGTGCATTAACCTACTTCAGACTTGGGGTGTGCTTGTGATGATGCTTTTGTTAATTTTAAGCCAGGTACTTTTACAATTTTATTTATCCTTTAAAAAGTTGCTAGAGAAGGAAAACACCTATTTTATTTCTTTGTAAATCATCTGAATAAGAAGAAAAATATATTTTTGTCTGGTATTTACATCCATGTCTATTGCAAAAATCCTATATCCTGCCTAATAAGTCACAGAACAATATATGGTTTTTCCCTCACTTTGTGCTGAGATGGAAAGGGCTCTTCCTGATCCCAGTCAGCTTGTGCCTTTGGATGCATTGCTTGATCCCTCACTTAGTGCATTTTAAATGGACAGACTATGTGTGAGGTATCTGGCTTTTGTGGGAAGGAAGGGGGGCTATGTCTCTCTTCCAGCCAGTTTCTTTGGAATTCATAATTTCCAGGGCATGGTGCTGTTGTAGATCAGATACTCCATCCTCTGATCTGGGGCTGCAGATGATGCTCCCATGTAAGTTCCCCTTGGCTTCACATTTCTGTGTGTGCATTTTCATTTGGTCTGATCCAAATTTTTCACCAATACAAACAGTGGGAATGGTGTTCCCTGTCCTGACCTTTGCTGTAACTTCTAATTCTTCTCTGACTTTTCTGCTGGCAATACAATCATGTTTAGTTTCTCCAGGGTCAAGAGTATGTACGGGGTCTGTTTTTTGTGGGTTTTGATATTTGTTTCTTTGTTTTTGTTTCTTTTTTTTTCCTCCCTCTTTCCAACTGCCACCCCATCTGCCTTTCATCTCAGTATTGAAACCTTTTTTACTTTCACACTACAAAGTTCCTCTCCTTCAAGTCTGTCCTAACACCTCTTCTGTGCTTTCCGCTGAATTAAAACTGCTCCAGTCAAAGTTTCTCATCTCTGATCTTCATCAGCTTCACCAAGTCAAGTTTCTGCCTGTTTATTGTCATTCTGATGGAGCCCTTTCCACTTTCCCCAAAGTCTTCAGACTTGCAGGATGCTCTCAGCAGTGCTTCCTCACATGGGTCATCACCTTGTCCTTTTCACTGTGCTTGGAGCTTTGTGTTTTCTTATTCCCCTGAACTGCTCTAGGAAAGGTCTGTGGTTCAATTTGGCAGCTTCAGCCTCAAGTCAGCAATCTGAGCTCAAGCACCTGCTTAAGTCTGAACTTGCTCTAAGCCACTGGGCTTTGACAATGCATTCAAAGTTAAGTCCCTGCTTAATTGCTTTGCCTTAATAAGACTGGGATTAAGGCTTGCTGAGCCAGCATCAGAGGCTTGACAATTCAGACTGAAAGGCTGTGGAGGGAAAAGCTACCCCTGAAACACTGGAGAGAATTTTCTCCTGGTTATCACAGCAGCTGTGCCAGCAGCTCTGCTGCAGTACAAATCACATGGCAAGCCCAGATCATCTCTGTGCTTACTGAACATCCTGCCCTCCTGGTGGCTTGTCACTTGCAGCAAGAGGAACAAAGTCTCCGTCTGTCTGCTGGAGGCACCCAGCTGCTTCTCCAGCAGTTCCCAGAGCCCTCGGTGTCTCCATGCAGAGCAGGCACAGTGGGAGGCTGGGAAAGGGGCGCTCGAGGAAAGGTGCTTTGAAATTTTTGGTGGATGGGGCTGGTTTCGTGGAGCTGTGTTTGAGGGGTCTGGGAGGCAGGAAGAGCTGTCTGAATCAGTCTCTGTGTGAGTTGAAGTCTCAGGGCTGTGTTGGCTTGTCCCAGTTGTGGCAGCTGTCCCCATGCCACCTGAGAGCATTTGGGCTGCGGGGACTCCAGATGCAGGGCTAGGCTGGAATGGGTTTTATTTTAAAGCCTTCACTTTCCCCACTGGACAGGGATTTTCCATAGCAGGGCTGTTCCCCAGGAGGGTGTGCTGCAGTGGGGGCTGGAATGCAAACTGCCAATTTAACAACTTCCCCCAGCCCAGCTCTGGGGCATAAGTAGATGTCATGGCACAGGATGCAGTCCTGTTGTAGTTGCTTTTTCTCACAGACTTGTCTTTTTGTTTGGGTGGGGAAAAAAAGTATGGCTGTGTATCAGCACTGGTAGCAGTAACTTATGAAGTGATTTCTTCCAGCAAAACAGATTTTATAAATACTCCTTTGCCGACTAATATTGGCAAGACCAGGTTTGTTTTCTTTAATGGAATAGGGCCAGGCTTTGTGTGGATTTCTGTTTGTGCTGGGACAGCCTGGCAGCCTTGCACTGGAATATGGGACCTTCCCCTCACCTGGGGACAGGGCTGCTGCTCCAAACACATCTCACAAGGATGAACAAGGAAATGTAGGGAAGAAGAGTTATTTAAACTGAAACGGCATGTTGGCACACAGGCAAATGGGTAGGAACAAGCCATGAATAAATTAAGGCTGGAAATTAGCAGCAGGCTGAAATTAATGGCCAAAAATCTCACGCGGTCTTATGTATTTAAATAAGAATTATATCCTGAGCTTTAAAGATGCCTCATAAAGACGCCTGCCAAGATTTTCAGAAAAATTACCCCTATTTGGCAGGGAAAATTGAGACAGTAAGATGGGGGGAGTGATGCTAATTTGCCAGAGGTTGCTCAGAACAAGCCATAATTTTGATGGAACAATCTCTGCCTCCACTGGTGACTGCACAGCAAGCCTGGTGCTGTAACTGGCATGGTGCTAAAGGTGGTGGAGGTGGTCTTGATAACTTGGTACCTTTCTACATGTGCTCTCTGCCTGATTTTGAGTTCCTCAGCCTTTCTGTGCTCGTTCTTGGGTCACCAGTGGTGTCCCCCAGGGCTCAGTGTTGGGCCCAGTCCTGTTTAATAACTTTATTGATGATCTGGTTGAGGGGATTGAGTGTCTCTTCAGTAAGTTCGTGGGTGACACCAGGTTGTGTGGGAGTGTTGATGTGCTGGAGGGTAGAATGGCTGTGCAGAGGGATCTGGACAGGCTGGATCGATGGACACTGAGTGTCAGCAAGACCAATTGCCAAGTCCTGCAGTGCTACAGGCTGGGGCAGAGTGCTTGGAAAGCTAGAAAATGCCCTGGGGATGCTGGTTGATAGCAGCTGGACACGAGTCCAGGTGAGTCTAGGTGGAGAAGAGGCCAATGGCACCTGGCCTGGATCAGCAATAGTGTGGCAGCAGGACTGGGACAGCGATTGTGCCGCTGTGCTGAGGCCACACCTCGATTGCTGTGTCCAGTTCTGGGCTCCTCAGAACAAGAAGGACATTGAGGGGCTGGAGAGTGTCCAGAGAAGGGAAGGGAGCTGGGGAAGAGACGAGAACAAGTCTGATGGGGAGCAGCCAAGGGAGCTGGAGGGGCTGAGATTGGAGAAGAAGAGGCTCAGGGGAAACTTCTCTCTCTCTACAGCTCCCTGACAGGAAGGTGCAGCCAGGTAGGGGTCAGGCTCTGCTTCCAGGAAACAAGGGACAGGATGAAGAAACGGCCTGAAGATGCACCAGGGGAGGTTCAGGCTGGACATCAGGAGGAATTTCTTCATGGAAAAGGGTTGTTAAGCAATGGGATGGGCTGCCCATGGAGGTGGTGGAGTCTTGTGCTCAGGAAACAACTGGATGTGGCACTCAGTGCTCTGGTCTGGTCAACAAGGTGGTCATTGGTCACAGGTTGGACTCGATGATCTCAGATCTCTTTTCCAACCTCAGTGGTTCTGTGGCTCTGTCATTGTCACAGAAAGGCTCCCTGGCTGCCTGGTCCCGTGGGTGATGGATGGGATGGTGGCACAGCTCCTGGCCACCTCTTGCTTCACCTCACCTGCACCCATTCACCTGAGGTGGCTTTGACCTCGCTCAGCATGGCTGCATGGAGCTGCACTTCCTTCTTTTCTTGCTTGGTCTGAAAGTGTGGCTGCTGCACATAGCCCATGGGGAAATGGCCTGAAAGTGCCCTGAGCTCCTCTGTGCTCCTCTGGAGTGCATGGAACAGACACCCCTCATTTTCAGTCCTTCCAGCACTCTCTCCTTGACATTGCCTTCCCCCTCTACTCAGGCAGGCAGCTGCATATTGGGTCCAGGTTGAATGGGGTAAAATGATATTCCAAAGTGACAGATGGTTCTGGCAGACTTTTATCTCTCCAGTGCTTGCATTCCTGTTTTTTAATAGTGGTTTTAAAGGTTTGCAATTATTTCTTCTGCACATTTGGAAACTGATGGGCTTTTGCTCAACTGCCTGCATGGGAATTCACCCATGAAAGTGAACTTACCGTTTGTGGAAGGATTGGTGGCAGGAATTTTTTCACATAAACCTGCTGCTGGATGATCACAGCAATGAATAATGAAAATGCCTGCAAAAAAAGAAAAAAAGTCAGCGTCTCTTTGTGGCAAATGTGAAAATAGGGTGGGGGGGAACAGAAAGCAGAGTGTTTAACTGACTGGTTAAATTATTCACCAAGTGGACCCAGCTCTACTTAGTGAGACTGAAAATCACTTTTTCTTGTGGTGAGGTGAAGTGAGACTCCCTGGTGGCCGATGGTTTGGGCTGGCCCTGTGCAGAGTGGCAGATTTCACTGCAGGGAGGTAGAAGCTGTAAGGTTATGCTGAGCTAATGCCCAGAGTATGGCTTTCACAGAGCTGTAAGTGAGAGCAGCCTGGGCACTCCGAGTGCCAGCAGGGAATTTATTCCATGGCATGCAGGAGGTGCTCAGGTGACAGGCTTTTGGTGTCTGCCACACAGAGACCTTCCTGTGAGTGCTTTAAAAACATATTGATTCTTCCTAGACCTGGACCTGCATATGTTTTTGGTAAAATGGACTTGCCCTCTCCTGCATTCAGCTAGGCTGGATCAGGGGCAGCAGAGTGAGAAAGGTGTCTCTGCTGTCTTCTTTGTGGAGGCAAGGAAGAAGATTTGCTCCTGTTCTGTGGCAAAGGAGGAAGAGCCAGGGTGGAATATGATGTTTCCTGCTGTTTCTGGCAATCTAAAATCTGTTCCTTGTCTCAAAGCTGTCCAGTCTGTGTTGTCTGGTATGAGAAGAGCTCCTATGCCTGTTTTGATTCTTGTTTAAGTTTCCAGCTGCATTTTGGGGGCAGAGGAAGGGAAAGGCAAGCACCAGCATGGCAGCTCATGGGTCAGTAAAACTCCACCAAAGCAGGTCTACCAGATCCACTGTTAGACCAGTCATAGTCCTAGTAGTGAAACCTCCATCCAGAGTGAGAAAGACATTGTAGCTTGAGGCCAGCTGGTGATTCTTCCAGTTTTATTCCCTCCTGCTTGTGTTGTGACCAGGAAGTGGCTGCTTATGGCACTGAGCAGCTTGAGCAATTTCCTGCTGAAGAAATATCCAGTACAGCTCCCTCTCTTCTTGTGGAGTCTTCTGGGGGACTTCTACGGCCTAACACACCTCTATTATTAATGGGGTTGTTGGAGACTTCACTAAAAAATACTTTCCTGCTGGGCACTGATTTTTTCTAGGATTCCTGGGAACACAGCTCTGCAGGCCCATTCCAACTAATGGGCATCACACACCTGAATGTCTGAGGACAGCACTGGAATCATCTGCTGCTGTGCCTGTGTAAGATAAGCATGAAACAGGGTTGGAACACATGTTTTCTGTCGGGAAAAGTGATCCCATTAGTCCTCATGGTATGATTTATATTCTGCATCTCGAAGTGAGATGGCAGAGCTGTTACAAAGCAGTCGACAGTGCAGTCACTGCAACCCTTTTCTTTCACATATCTGAATCCTGGAACTTTTGAATCTTTTCTTAGACAAAGCTTGGCATGTGGAGTGTGCAGCCCTGGAATTGTGTGGGTGCAGATTGGGGTTTTTCTCTGCAGTGCCAGAAATAACCTGTTGTGTGATACGTTACAGGGGCTAGGATTTGTAGCAGCTTGTGTGCAAGTGGGATGCTTCAAAGTGCTTCACCAGAGGAAATTCTTCAGTGCTGACAGCATGGATAGAAGAAAAGTGAACTCTCTGTGGTGTTTCTGCACCATAGTTTGGACTTCTACTTGAGGAGGGTTGGTTCTACATGTGAGGAAGCTTTTATTCAGTTCTCAGTATTCAGTGAGGCTGCTAACACAAAGACCAGGTGGAAAATGATTGAACTTAAGCCAACAGTGAGGAACTAGATAAAAAGAAAACGAAATATTTCAAGAGCATTTTTGCTGAGGAAAAAGGATTGAGGTCTGAAATGTAACTAAAGAAGTGCCACATTTCACATGCATTGGAAAACAAGCCTTGGAGGAAGGAACAAAAGGCATTTTTCAGCTGAAAGACTGAGCTGAGCTGTTGTTGGTGTGCTGAGCCATATGTGTCCTGTCGAGGTGATTCATCCATACAAGCCCTGCCTTCTGTCCCTCTTCTTGGGGGGCCCTTTGGCAGCAGGCATGGATTTGTCTGTGCTTGTGCTCCACAAAGCAGGGAGTGTAGGGCTGATTTCAGTGTACAGCTGTCCTCTGACCTCCTCATGGAGCTGTGTGTCCAGGAATACCCATTCCAAAGGCCATCTGCTCTGGGGTGCAGCCCTGACTGGTTGTTCAAAGAGTCAGGAGTTGTCCTTCACCCATAAATGCTCTGCAGCAGGGGAAAGCGGGGAAGAGGCTGCTTAGCTCTTCTAACAGGATGGCTTTCCAAGGCATCCTGTTTGTTTCAGTGCTGGAAAGAAGGTTAATTAGATCAAATTAGGGCAACTATTTCTAGCTGGGGTCTGTGCAGTGTTTTTTTGCGTTTCTGCTTTGATGTGAATTCAGAGCGACTGTTTTGAGCATCCTGGTGGAGACAGGCGACCCTGGCTGTGGGTTTAGAGAAGGCATCCCAAAGAAAAGGTGTTTGCATTTTGGCAGAATCCAGAGAATTTGCTTAAACTTAGGTATTCACACTGTGCACAGGTACAGCAGTGACTCCTCTGAGAGCCAAAGACTCTTAGGCAGACCTAAAAATACCACTGGAGAGCATGTGTGAGGCTGCATTGCTCTCAGATTTTGTGTGCCTGACTTCTAGAGGCACTGCCTTGAAAATGTGCACCTTAATTACTACTGGTATAAAATATTTAAACAGTTTAGTGAAGTTTTGTAGCACTTTGTGGGGATAAGAGATTCATTATAGTTTATTGCTTTAAGAAGGCAAAGAAAATGGGTGGTGCAGCTCCCAGATTTGCCCTGTGTAGGGGAATGGAGGGTAGAAGAAACCTGTCACTGTTATTTTGCACATTAGTAACAGATGTTGGCTTTGGTGTCATATTTCAGCTGGGATCTCAAATTTGCAGTAGGAGCAGTAACTCAGTTGGCTGGATTCAGTTATACTTTAGTTCCAAGGCTGCTCCCAGATGTGGGATGTTCACAGCTGAGGGTGTTTTTGGTTTAGTTGCAGAGAAAACTTAAGCCCTTTAAAAAATGATTTTCTGATGAGGACAGCTTTGCAGAACAGCATCAAGATTCTGATCATTTTCAGTGCCTTTTTTCTTTCTCTCCTTGGTGAAGCAGTGTGTTACCTGGAAAATGATCACCTTAGGGCAGGACAATCCTCTGGTACTCTGACTGTTGCCCTTCACATGCTCCCTGTGGACGATGGATGGGGTGGGGCTGCCTAAAGCAAGTAATCTCATTCTGTTCATGATCCTGAAGTTTTTCTGTTTCCCTACTTGGTACTGTGGACAGAAACTGTAGTTTGGAGCAGCCTGAGTTGCCAAATATCCTCCTTGCACACAAAAACAAGATTCACAGGACTTAATCTGGGGGTTACAGCCATCTCCTGTCCCATTCAGGTGTCTCTGAAAGCCAGCTGGAATGCACAGAGCAGTTTGAACTGACTGTGTGGATATTGGGTCTTCTGCTGCATTTACACTTTCCCAGTGTATTTTGGTGACTTAAGCCACTCTCCATGGTCCTGACTTTCCTTTTTCATCCTACTAGCCTCTCTTCTCTCCCTGTCTCTGGTGTTAGACTGGGCAGGTTGAAGGGATGATCTGTAAGGAAATGTATTCAGCGCCTTTGATGTGCAAAGCCTTTTTTTGCTTTATAGGTTATGAACAAAAATTTTGTCTGTGTATTCCCAAACTGAAGAATACATGATTGCTCTTCCCAGCCTTCCTCTGAGAACAGGCTTTGACATCATTCATACTCTATAATTCATGGTATTTTTTTAGCAGTCTGTTAAGGTCTGCAAGAGAGTGAAAGGGATGATTTAGAAAGGCAAGAATCGTCCTGTGCCTTCTGGCAGGTCTGTGACCGAGCAGGTTCCTGCCCTTTGGAGTTGCTATTAGGTCTCTCCTTTAAAATGGAATAATTTTTCCTGCTCTTTGGAGTTGCTACTGGGTCTCTCTATTACCACAGAATCATTTTCTCAAGGATGATGTTGTTTTCCTTAATGTAAGCACTTGCTCCTTGTCAAACACATCCTCGTATGCCCCGTTAGGACTTTGCGCCTCGTTCCGGGGTGTTTTAAAAGCAGATTACAGAACGTCTTGTAACTCGTCAGCTGTTGATTTTTTTAACCTGGTTTCTTAAGGAAACAAGGCTTATGTGAACACCATCTCTCTCCCACTACCCCCTCCCCCTGTAACTTTTGAATCTGTTGGCCAAATCCAAGTGAAAGTAGCAGGAATCAGAGAGCCTGAAAGGCACGAAGCTCCGATGGACCTTACAAAAACACATGGCCAGGTAGAAATATGGGGTTCTTGGTTCTCCCATGGTGGGAGAGCAGTAGGATTACCTCACTCCTGGAGATGAGATGTACTGTATAAATTTTTGGGGAACTTATCAAAGACACATCTAATTAACATCCAGCTTCAGACAGTGACCAACAGGAGATGTGCAGGGAAAAAAACAATGGAAGTTCCTGGTGCATTTCTATTTGCTGTTGATCTGTGCTTTGGGAAGTTCTTGGTGTTTGTCTGTTTTAGTAGATTTAAATGGGTATTTCTTCCATGAGTTTGTAGGGATGTGACTTTGTCCATTTTGCTTTTGTAGGATTTCTTTTCTCTATTGCTGCAGGCTCTTTGGATGTAGCTCTTCTGCTGAGCAATGAGGGTAACTCCCATGAAGTCTTGGAGGCAGGTCCTTCCCACCCCCTGATATATGTGGAGAGATGGGAGGAGAAAGAGAACAAAATGTTGTTCTGTTAACTGTGAATAAACATCCTGTGGAGCTAACACATGTTTTGTTTCATAATTCCTTCCAGCACGGAGATAAGATACTGTCCTGGGAGGAAAGAAATTGGCTTTGCACTGTTTGGCTGCTTCTTCAGGGTGTAGTGGGATGCCAGGAGCCTCACAGGGTACACCTGCTTATGTGTGGGGCTTTGAGATGATGCAGTAAAAAAAGGAGAAAATGATTCTACAGGACAGCTTCAGGTTTTGGTCTGAAATTCAATGAATAAAAGATTACTTTGCAGAACCACAGCTATTGGTAAAGGTCTGTAGAGCATCGCAGGCGATGGTCGTGAACACTTTGCAGTTTTAAAAAATGGAGAGAATGGAGTTGTTTTATTATGGCTAGAGAAAATGTTATCAAATATTCATGATGATCATCTCCTCTTATTTGAAATAATAAATCCAAGGTTAATTTTGCACTTGTAGAAAACTGGTGCCTGACTGTTGGCCCCTTATTTCTTCGCTGGTGTAATGTAATGATAATATTTAATATTTTATCTACTTCTCAAGGATGTTATTAGGCTCACAAGTATGTCCTAGTGCCCAGAGAAAGAAAAAGTAAGCTTTTCCCTCTTTCTCCTGCAGGTTAGGGAGAAGCTTCTGCAGATAATTCAGAGCCCAGGGAAAGAAAACATTGTGCTCAAGAGGGTTCATATAAGGCATAGAAGTTTGTCTGTTGAAGAATTTAATGTTCAGTGTAACTCTGAGGTTTAAAACAGGCAATAAAAAGAAATGCCACCAGTTCTGTTTATTTTAAAGGCTAAGTCCTTAGGAATTATTTTTGTCACTCATGTCATCCATTGCATTGCCGTTTGTGACCTGTGTTGCAAATTAAAATTTGACATTGTGGTGACTCCATTGAGCAAGGAAATATGCCCCAGGGGTTTATAAATAGGATTTAAAGCACCCGTCCTATAGTTGCATTTTATTATTCTGCTCCATGTGTTTTTGTTATTTATTTATTTATTTTCACCCCAAAATGAACGCAAGTTTTTAATATCACCATGTGGCGACAACATGAAGCCTTTTTAGTCACTGCTGCTGCACAAAGTATTGTAAAGTCTGACATCCCTTTGAAGAACTCTTCTTAGCCACTGCTGCTATTTTTATTTCTGAGTTGCTCTCTGTAGAATATTTTTTATTTTGTCCTTGCATGCCCTGAATTTTCGAAACATTTTCAAATCAGCATTCACCAATCAATCGAGGTCTTTTTCTCTCCTGTATTTCCCCCACTCTTACTAACTTTTACTGGACTGTGCCTTCAAAAATCTACTTGAAAGTTTTTTTCCTTCAACTCCTAGGAGTCTTTAGAGAAACATCTGCCAGAAGCACTGACCTACAAAATCTATTAGGCTCTTCCCACTGGTGTGAAACTCATTTATGTAATGCTGCTGGATGGGACGGCTCTGCTCTGGAGATGAAATACAAAATTCAGTTTTGCTTTCATAAGCATAGGTGCAAAGAAGTGATACCAAGACGATGTTCAAGTGTTAAAGGTTGTATGTTAACTGTGATCATATGGAACTTGTCAGTTGTAATGTGGCAGAAACAAGGGAATTGTCCAAGAGAGAAATGTTTCTTCCTTCCACTTGTGAGCAAAGCAGTAATTTAATGTAAAACTAGTCAGGTTGATTAATCTTACCATAAAGACAGAAATATAAACAGGTGATGGGGAGGACATAACTAGATGGCTTTATGGATTTTTATAAATTATTTGGTTATCTTTTGAGGTTGGTGGTTATATATATATATATATATATATATTAGATATAATTAGCAACTTATTCACACTGTGTATATTCTTTAAAAATGTGCTAATAATGTGAAGTGTGATGCAGTATCAGAAGTTTATATCTTTTCCCTTTGAAAGATCTTCCAGGGGTGGAGATGCAAAGGCATCTGCTCTGTCAGATCACAAAAAGTGGAAGCAGCAGGGGAAGTAAAATGTAATGTGCACAAAGTGGATCAGAGGAAAAGGGCAGCCAGCCCATGAATTTGAACTTGCACTTGCCTGGCATGGACTTGTGAGACGAGCAGAGAAAATTCTGAAATTTTCCTCTTCCATTTTGGGGCTTTTGGCTGCAGTGACATTTCACTCAAACTTTATCCCCACTAGATGAGTGAAGTTAAAGCACAGCAGAGCCCATAATCTTCACTACTTCAGCCACTATTCCAGTGGCTAATATTATATCCAGCAACTGGGATCTGTGTGAGCAAGGAGCTGCTCAGAGCTGGGATAATTTGGAATGCAGCCTTTGGTGCAAATCTGGACCAAATCTGACCTTTGCCTCAAGGCTGGTGAAAGGATGCCTTCATTCTTCTGTCCCAGCACCAATTTTTAATGCAGTGTGTGCCACCATTTGATTTTTGGGGAAAGGTTTTCTAATTCCCCTTGATTTCTTTGAAAATCATCATCTTTATCTTTTTGAAGAGACATCTGAAGGCAGTGAATCCCTTCAGTGCCACCCCCCAGGAGCCTTGGCATTTCTGAAGTGGGCTGGGGGATGTCTCCCAGACACATTAATAAAGCTCCACATCATGAAGTACCAGGAGGAGCACACAGAATATTTATGCCTGCTCGTTCCCTGACCTTCCATAATTGCCTCTGATTATTCTATTACAGCAGAACATTCTAAAGTAATTGTGGAGATCGGATGCAAGTGTGAAGCCACAAAGGCAGTCCTGAAACTTTGCAAAATCATGGACAGGCATCCAAATTGTAAGTCAGTCTGCCTGGATCTTCTTTCTCAAGTGGGATGTTACCCAGGCTGAATAATGATTTGTTCCTCCAGTGAGGTTACAGGGTGAAGAGTGGCAGAACCTGACTTGGTTCTTTGATATTTTTGCCATCAATGCAGATTCCAGAGTGAGGGGGAGTTTTGACTGAATACAATGTTTGGGATTTGGCCACTTTTACAGAAATTGGTGAGCTCTGTGATTTGAGCAATGATCATCTGGTAAGAAGATTTTTTTTTGTTGTTTTCCTTCATTTTTCCTAAACAAACCAAATTCTTCCACTCATTCTTTCTGGAAACTTGTTTCTTGTCTTTATTTTCTGAACTCTACGGAGTAGCCATAACCCTTCTTAAAATTTTGTTCCTCAAATTGGACCCAGATCTTTAGTTGAGGTCTCACCTGCACAGCCTTGCAGAGAAGAATTACTTCACGTCCTTAATGTACAATGGATTGTCCATCCCATTCTGTGTCTGAATTTTTGGCAACTGTATAAAAAGTGATGCAGGGTTTCCTCTAAACTCCCAGTCCTCTTCTAGAAAACTGCAGTTGTTCCCTGAACTGTGTCTGTACAGCTGATTCTCCACCTTTGCAAATAATTCTTTATCCAGGTGATTTCTCCACATTGTTAAAATCATTCCAGTTCTGTCTTCAGTGTACTTGCAGCCTTCTAGTTTAATATAAATTTAGGCATAATGGTGAAGCTCCCTATTTTGGAAATAACAAATATTTAAATGACCCTCACTTAAAATTCTTTTGCCTGACAGTGACCCACTGATGGTGAGCCCAGGTTTGGCTCTCGAGCACTTTTCCTCCCAGTGAAATTGTTTCCCTGTCATGCTGTGCTGGGCAGTGTCAGCAGCTTTACCAGTGCCAGGATCTGTAATGTCTCCTGTCCTTCACTATTCACCAACCTGTTATTCTGTCATGACAAGAAATTACATTACTCTGATGGGATTTGGTCTCAAGGAACCTCTGACTGTCATTTTTCTGGTTTCCTTACATGTATCCTGTTTGATTATTTGCTCTGGTATTTTGATGGGAACAGAGGACGCAGGCTGCTGGTCACATCCGACTGCTCCTATTTATTTTCTATTCAAGTTTGTATTTTTCCACTCTTTTCCAATTTCTTTCACCTCCCTAGAGTTGTCAAAGATGCTTTGAGCAACCTGCTCTAGTGGAAGGTGTCCTTGCCCATGGCAGGGGACTGGAACAAGATGGTCTTCCCATTGAACCCATTCTTTGTTTCTATGAAGCTCCCTGTAACATTTTTAAGCCAAGTTTAAAAATTCCTTTTAGTTCCCAAAACTGAGACCAGTGCTTTTTATACCAGACCAAATTGTTGATGTGAAATGCATCCCAGAGCTCCAGACAGGCCTTGGTTTGGTGCCACCTCATTACTCTTCAGAATTTACTGCTTCACAGAACAGTGACTGCAGAGGCACGTTAGAGATGCAGTATTTCATTGCTCCATTAAGAATTTAAAACATATATGTTAAAATAAAATTCTGCTTTCCCCTTATGTTTATGAGGAGATCAAGGCAGAAGTCAGGCAGATAATGAGGCAAATTTTTTGGCCAAGTTATCAGTGACTTTGAAATGATCTTTGCAACTTACTTTGTGATCTTTCTCTCCAGCATTTTGCCAGTGCTTGGGAAGTGAAGTCATGTCAGCATATTGCTCACAGATGGTGACATTGTTAGATGTAGTATATAGCAAGCAAAGGCTCAGGTACTGTTTGGAGTTAGACTAAAATGCTTTGGAAACAGCACTCCAACCTTGGCACAGGTTGAAAAATTCACCTACATAACAAATTACAGGAGATAAAAGGAATCAAGAAGGGGAAACTGTTTAAATGCCAAAAGAAATGTGTTTAATGATCCCAATAAAGAAGTGCTGTGTAGTATTGTGAGTTTGGGAGATTGTTTGATATTCTACAATCCAGGCCATCTCACCTTCTCCCTTTTGGCCTGTAGCCTTGGGAATTCACAATATCCATTAAACAGCAGATTGGCCCAGCAGCCAAACACCTCCCACTTCATCACTGCATGAAAATGCTGCTGAGCTGGACCAAGAGCTGCAGCTGTATCCAGGGAGGTCTGAATGGTGAAGGGGCTGGAATTCCAAACTATCACCTAGCCCATGGCTGACACTTCTGAATGATCTGTGATTAGGCTGTAAAGGACAAGAACAGGGAGCAGTGATTCCTGGGGTTAGGTGAGATCAGGCTGATCTACTTAGAAGTGGTATTTGGAAGAAGTGTCTCCCCATGGCCATCCAGGGAAAGTGCCCAACAAGCTGAACTTTTCATCCCTTGCCACATACCAAGCTCCAGCTGGATAGGCCATGACCACGTTTCTTTCTGAAAATTCATGAGGATTATTTTTTAAGCTCATAATCACCAGTGTGTCTCTTGCTAGTGTGACTCACTAATATTTTAAGGATTTTTTTCCCTCCCTACTTCTTTGTAAGTGAGGTGCCACATTCTTGGGGGTCTAACTTTGGTTTAAGCTTCAGAATCCTCACCCAACTCAAAGGGGGATCAGAACTCCTCTGTGCCCCAGTCTCATTTTGCACTGTGTGCTGAAGCTGCCTTGAATCAGCTGCCTGCTGACTGTCTTCACCAGAACCATCTATTTTGTTTCATTGAGTCCCAAAGCTTGAGCTCTGCATGTTGGTGACAAACCCTCTGTGACTTCAGTGTCTTGGGAGGTAGAGAAGAGGCTGATGAAAAGTAAAATTCTTGCTGTCTGCTACATGATTTAGAGAGAGGCTCTGATTCACTGGCAGAGCTGTCTGTGGGTTGGATATTCAGCTGTTAGTCAGGTTCTAGAGCTGGATTCCTGACTCAGGCAAAACTACTCACAGGAGTGGGAATGTTTCCTGGAGTCAGGGCTGCAGAAGTAACCTCTTGGTCTTTTTTTCCCCTCTGCTGCATTTTGTCTTGTTTGAATCTGCTTGCAAATTGACTGTACTTGCTGGTGGGTAAAGTGAGTTAATTTTGATCTTGGCCTGTGCTTATTTGCAGGTACTCATCTACCAACCTGTGTTTGTTTCTTTTGCCCTGTTCAGTGCCCATTTCTGCAGGTCTAACTTGCAGACTAGAAAGACTCAAGCTGGGAGAGCAGATCACTTGGGCGTGCTCAGGTTTTGTCTGCTGCTTTGTGGAGTGTGTTATTTGAGTTCTTTGTAGGAAAGCAAACAGCTGACTAATAACTTTAAATGTTATATACTATTTCAAAGCGATAGCAGCACTGTTAATTTACTGATCACAGGAAGACAGGACTGTTGTGTGAAATTAGAGAAGGTTGTATCTTTGTTATTTTCTTTTATCTGAGGAAGCAAGAAAGCCTGATCTATTAGTTTTTTTCTAGAGCAGCAATATGTTCTTATCTTAAACATGCCATGTAACATCAATAATTAACCACCAGGATTAAAAATAGAAATAAATATAGGTTAGTGATCTTGTGTTTAATTGAATCCTTTCTCCGTTTTAAAAAAAAAAAAAAAAGCAGCATTACACCAGTGTATACCTTCTTTGAGTGAGATCAAAATTAGAGCACTGAATATTTAGGTGCTCTGTCTGTGTTTGACAATTCTCATGTCTCGATGCTTTTCAGAAGACTGCTGGAGTCTATTTATAGCACAGATTTTGAGCATCTGACACATAAGCTCCTGTGGACAGTCAGGTTAGTTTTTTGATGCAGAATACACAGAGTTTGCTCAAGTTGAAAATGCTTTTTTAAATATTTCCTTGTTAAGCTGCCACCTTCCCCTCCATGCTGGGAAATGTGGCCATTTGTGAGCTTGGGATCAGTCTGAAGTAGCTGTTTATGAATAACTCCTTTACAGCATGGGAATTTATTTCAGGTTCACACTGATGTAGCTGGGATCAGAGCCCTGGGATACACAAACACTTCAGAAACTGAGATCACTTTTAGAGCGCTTTGTGGTAACTTGGAATTTAAATTGCTTTTGGACAAAAATCTCATCTGCTATCTGCACAGGACAAGGGGGAATAGTTTTAAACTAAGACAGGAAAGATTGGGATTAGATTTTAGGAAGAAATTCTCTACTCAGAGAGTGGTGAGGTCCTGGCACAGGTTGCCATGGGAAGCTGTGGCTGCCCCTGGATCCCTGGAAGTGTTCAAGGCCAGATTGCACAGGACTTGGAACAACCTGGGATAGTGGAAGGTGTCCCTGCCCATGGCAGAGGGACTGGAGCAAGATAATCTTTAAGGTCTCTTCCCACCCAAACCATTCTGGGATTCTGTGAATTCTTGGGGACTTGCAGATGAACCTCCTGGGGTGGCTAGTAGGGGAGGTGAAATGTATTCTGCATTCTCTCAGCTCTGCAGAATCATCTGTTACTAATTTTACTCCTCATTAATCTGACACACATTAAACATGATAAATATATAAATAAAAGCAAGTGCTACATTTTCTCCTCTATAGGATTTCCCTCCTCGTCTATTCAGATCTAATTCATGCAGATGGACTGCATCCAAGTTTCCAGGTGTGTCTGCTTGGAAAGCACGTGGGAAAAGAAGTTTTGGTAACTCCTGAAATGAGCCTCCTAGCTATCACGGAACTTCTGAGGTGTTCCTGAATTTTCATGAGGACAGCTCTACCTTGGAACCACTTCTCAAGTGGTTCTCAAGAGTATTCTCTTGAGGAATTCAAGAGAATTCTCAAGGAATTCTCTCCTCTGGTAGTTTGGCTCCAGAGGTCTCCTTCATGTCTGAGCTTTGTGATCTGCTGAGATGAAACAGGAGAGTAGAAGTTTAAAATGCCTCTGGTGCAAGCTCTACTCAGCCTTTCCCACTTTCGGTGCTTACCTGCATCAGTGAAAGAGTATCCTACCTGGGCTGGAATCTTCCCAGCAAGCTGTGAAGGACCTCCAGAGTTGCTGGGTTCTGCCACTACCAGTACCATCCTTAGATTCCAGTGACATTTGGACCAGGGAGCTCTTACCTGGTCAGGATTCCTTGGGTTTGTCTGGCAGCTGGCTCAGCTGGGGCTGTGTATATATTCTTAAAGCCTTGTGACTGATAGATGTTTTTAAGGCCAGAAGGGACAATTAGGATCATTCTGATCTTCTTTATTTTTGCAATACCATATATACAAATACCCATTATTATATAGGCTAACATTTACTATATAAACCAAGACATGCATGTAATATAATTTTAATGTATATGAGTTAAAACCATAGTACAGCAGTCAGTTAATTTTTCTTGGAGCTGTGAGAAATCCCTGGAGAATCAGGGTAGTCTCTGGCTGTAGTTGGACTCAGTCTTTGGATTTTAGCAAGGGAACATGAAGTTTTATGCCTGCAGCTTGCTGTGAGCTCAGACACTGCTTAGGTCCCAGCCTCCCACGACTGGACAGAAATTGGTCAGTTCCTGCTTAGGGGAAAGTCACTGCGAGCTCAAAGTGAATATTTATAGATAGTAATCAATGGGAAAGGGAGGACAATTATTTTTAGTCATGTGAGTGAATGCAAACTGTTTCATAGTGTCCAGGCTTGTTCTAGCACCTCATCCTTGGTGAGGTGAGGCAGAGTTTGCCCATAACTCACCTTCTTTTAGCACTTACTTTTGGCTATGTGGTTTAGTTGACAGACTCTATCTCTGAATGAAGTTTTGATTTCATATTCTAAATATAAAAAGGTACGAGCCTTGATCAGAAATTCTGGTTATCTTTGCCATCGTAATTCATTAATAGCTGTGGGAATCATGGGAGATCTTTCCCCTGGTTTCACCCTAGTGAAAACCCACAGATTTTACTGGAATGGTTGGAGATTTGTCCCGGTGCAACTGAGAAAACCTGGCCCAGGTGTTGCCTGTTTTTTCCTAAACACATCTTGTGTTTCAGTCAATGCATCTTGTCCCAAAGCATGAAATCATTAAAACAGAAGACAATGCAGGTTGGCTAATTATAATTTTTAATTTCACTGACCTTGACCAATACAAGTTTTTCTGTCATCCTTGTTTACTTCAGCTTTTTTTGTCCTTAATCCTCTCTAGTGTTGGTATGAGGGATGTTTGTGGATACTCAGCAGATGTGGACCTCCACCTGAAGTGGAAATCATGATGGATTTCTAGCCATGGGAATGGAAAATCTGTGTCCATTGGGGTTTTTACTAAAGTCTGATCACAGTGAATAAAAAAGCCCATTAAAACCACACCAAAACTGAGAAGTTTTGAAGTTTTTCTTTGGCTGTTCTGCCTTTGATCAGTCTAAATCCAGCCTTGTAGGAGTATTTCATCATACATTTTTGGCTGTTTTGCATACTGCATTGCACATCCATCCAGGATAAGAACAATGCAAGGATAACCGCAAGGATCCAGCTGTTTGTTTGTAGTAGAAATTATTCTTTGATACTGAATTAATTAGTTCTTAATGCGGATCAGACTGATTTATATAAACACTTGGAAAGAAAGGACAGCGTGATGACAAAAAAATTAACTGGTTATGAAAGAATTAATGAAAAAACAAGACAAAAAAAGCTTTATGGTTTTGTAACACAGCAAGGGTTTTTTCCAGCTCATCTGGATTGTTTAGAAGTTTTATAAAGAAAACTGCATTTACTTCATGCTGTCTGATTAGAAGTTTTGGCCTTTCATATATTTCAGCTTGGTATGTTTGCCAAGCACTCTTATTACTTCAATCAATTTAAATTTGCAAGACTGATGATCCTGACAGAATCCATTGGCACATCATGTGATCCTGGAAGCTAAAAATACCATTCTCTATGGGGCTTGCTTATTTCATGCTTCAAAGCCTAAGAAATGTTCGTTTTAGGAGAGGGGAAAAAAAAAAAGAAGTTTGCACTTTGTGCGATACCAGTAACTTCTTGAAGGAAAAATACCTAATGCTTTCATGGAATCCTGGGGATGTTTTGTTGTTGGCAGCAGCGAGCTGGAAGTTGTTTTACAGAAATGCCTGGAGATTCCAATTGGAGAGTGGGAGACAATGTCTGGGTACAAAAAAATCCCCTCTGCTGGGGCACGAGAGGGTGAGAGCAGCAAGGAGGATGGGGCAGGCTCCCAAACCTGCCAGCAGCAGGGATAGGAATAGGACCACACAAAAAAATGTGTGTTTTCCTCAGTCCATGCTGCCAAGCCTCACGGCTTCATTAACTAAATGATGTTTCCCTGCCCCAGATATGATGGCTGAGAGACAGCTGCAAGAATTGCACCGAGTCTGCCCTGAACTGTGACTTTTCATTTTACAGAGTGTGGTTTAGAGTCTCTGTGTGGTCATCCAGATGTTTGCTTTGGCTTATTTTGGGGTCATCTGGCTCTACCATTCACCGTGTGTGTGTGTAAATGAGTACTAGTATGACACTAGAATTCTGTCTGTTGAAATCTCTGTAAATTGCCTGTAAATCTCTGAAATTGCCTTCTTGAGCATGACACAAAATGCTCCTGGAGAGCTTTGAAAGCTGTCCTCTGTCTCTCAACACTCACTCAGGGCTGAGGAACCTGAAGAAACTCTGAGGTCCTGCTCTGCTTGTTGCATCAGCATTAACCTTTGCAGTGGCTACAAGCTGCAGTTACATCTCCTGAGAACCTCTGAAGCTGTTCCTCAGCTAGAGGTTAAAAACAACAGTGAAGCCCTACAGCTGAATTAAAAGGGTGGAAAAGGGTCAATGCCCTTGTCCTTCAAGTTGCAGCTTGGGAGGTTTGTTTGGGGAATTTTGGGTATTTTGTAGTGAAGCAGGCTGTCCTTGGGAATGGCAGAAACTCCATCCTTGGCTTTCAAGGTTCAGCTGGATAAAGCCATGGCTGACCTGATCTGACATCAGCCTTGGTACCACTTTGAGTAAGAGGTGGGTGGGAAGGGAGGAAAAGTCTCCAACATTTCTATGCCTGTCTTGCAGAACAGCTGCTCTTTATCCATGCCTGATTAACAAGCAGTGTTTAATTAATGCCCAGCACCCCATGGATTTCCAACAATATCACTGCTGTTGTTGAGAGATGGTGTGTTTATGTTGTGATGTTTTGTCTTTCCTAATTTTCACCTCCTTCTCTCCACACAGGGAGTTGGGCAGCAGGGCAGGAGAGATGTCACTTTATCCAGAATATATTTTATAGGCTTAGTTTTGGCCCTGATTTTGTGTGAGCACATGCTTGCCTGCAGTATAATAGGGTTTGAAGCACTTTTCCCACCGTTCATCCTTCACATTTGGACACCTGAGCTTGAGTTGATTTTTCATGCTCGGAATATTTTCTTTACTTGTGTCATTCCTTATTCCACAAGTATTTTTGCCCTGTCCTGAAATTAGAAGTTTGAGCTATGATGAGCTGTCATCTTTCAGCTCCACAGACCAGACCTCTCAGAGCTGTGCAATGTGGGAAAATTTGGGCTCTCATAACAAACTTCTTTGTCATTCCAGGCTGGTTTGTGACACTCAAGTGTTAACTTGCTTCTGATAGAGCTGGCAGAACTTAAGGCTGGTGTGAGAAAGCTGGAGGTAAAGCCTGATGTAAATAGCTGGAGTGGTACTTAGAGAATTGCCTTGTACAGTGAAGCATTTGACTCAGCATTGTCCTGGCAGGGACTTAAATTATTTGCAAGTCATAAGAGTTCTCTAATGGGATGAACAAACACTTGAAGGAAGAGCTAAACAAAAATTTGCACTTTGGGCAAGAGCAGGTTCTCAGTCCTGCTCTCTTCGCTTTCAGAGGATTTTCTGTGCAAACAGCATCTCAGCGCTGCTGGAAAATCTGCAGATCGTTTGCTCTTTGTATGTAAATGTGTTCTCATCCTCCAAACAGCATGACAATGAAACAGGAACTTTTTCTTAGATGGCCTGGGGAAAATCTTCGTTGAAAAGTCTACTAAGGATCAAATTAGTGCAAGTAAGATTTGATTAGCTTCAGAAAGGGCAGTTTCATAGGACTAATCCTTGACTTTTTTTCACTTGAAGTACTTAGTCATCATGCAAGGGTAGGATTCCTTTCATCTGCTGGAGGCAGGAGACAAATAAACGGATGTATTGAGCAGCTCATTGTCATCCTCCCTTCCATATCCATCTCTTTGGTGTGGAGCAGAAGATAAAACCTTGTAACATTTGTTTAGGTCTGGCCCTTGCTGATGAACAACCCCACTACAATACTTTTGGGAGAGAAAAAAAATTATAAAAAAAAAAAAAAAAGTGTTTTTTTTTTTTTTTTTTTTATATATATATATTTTTTAGAGGTCACACAGATAGTAAGAAAAAAACCCCCCCCCCCCCCCCAAGCCAACCCCCCCCCCCCCCCCTCTAAGAGGGTTTTAAAAAACCCAACCTTATTTTTTTTTTTGAAAAGAAGAAAAAAAATTTTCTCAGAAAGACCTGTGCTAGCCACAACAATAGGTGCAAACTGTGCCAATTAAATCAAATGTCCAGCCTCCAGTGGAGGTTATTCACTCTCCATCTAAATATAAACACTTGTCAAATCTGTACTTTGGAGCTAAATATAAGCCTGAGCTTGCTCAAGAGACCATGTCCACTGCTCCCGTTGGTAATGTGCAAGCTGGGGTGAGGAGAGGGATCCTGTTTGATCTCCAGGGGTGGAACAGGAATCTGCCATGTGTGGGTGGATAATTCAAGGCTGACATTCCTAAGTTGTCCAGTTCCAAGGAGTCTAGGATAACCTAGAAAGGGTTTTAGGTCAGCTGAATAAAGAACGAGGAGTGCTGGAGGTGTGTGTGGTGTTGTGTTATTTTTTGTCTCTTGTTCTGTTGTTCTGAAGTGCGTTGGGTACCTTTGATAATTATCTGTCCCTTGAAATTCTGTGTGGGATGAAATCAGACAAAGACAAATACATGGATTTTTAACTCTTTTTGCTCAGTTTTTTTGCAGAGCTTTGGCTTATTTTATCAGTAAAGGGAGCTTTTGCTGTCTCACTGGAGTCAGTTATTGCGTTTGCAAGGAGTCTTTGATGGTGAAAGGAAGTATTGAGCGAAAGTAAACCATTCCTAATCCCAGCAGCAGAGCCTGCTGCTTCCTTGATAACCCAGACACAGCAACTGACTGAGAGAACCTGATAGAAATTCATGGGCTCAAATAACATTCTGGCAATTTGAAGCAGACCAAGTTAGTCTTAAATTTACTTTGTCCCCTAAAAGATCAGCTTGGTGAGACATGCCCTTCAGGGATAAGTTCCTCTAATCATAAATAAAACATGTGCTTTCCAAGGAAGGCAAGGGAAGGAAACAGAACTGAAAGATTCAGCAGTAAATTAAGACTATTGCTTTGCTTTACTGTGGTGCTTTTCTCCTTAATAGTGTTGCTGTCAATTTTGGTTGATGCAGACAAAGGTTCTGTTTTGATCTCTTCTCAGTCCCTTGAATTTTGTTTTATACTGGTGTGAAATGATTCAGGGTGTACTAAGTAGATTTATTTCAGCTCCTAGTATTTAATTATGCTTTTGAAAGAAAGAAAATTCAAATTTGGGATCAGATTGTCTGCTAGTTATAGTAAGTTCCCTTGCATCATGTTACTGCAGCTGCTGAATTTCTGGCTCTCAAACATCTTTATTATAGAGTAAAAAATATGTGAGGCAGGAATCAATGCCTTACGTAATCAATCCACCTTCTGCAGTGAACTTCTCATGCTTTGGCTGGAATGCTAACAGAGTGTTTGTTTATCAAAAATGAGGTTTTTCTGTCTTTAGGAGGATTCTTTAACCGCTGGAGCAGATAATCTCCTGTAGGCTGTAGAAGAGATACTGAGGTCAGCACAAAGCTTTGTGATTTGCCCAGCTAGGCTGGTAAAAAACAGGCACATTTTCTACAGAAATTGCATTTGCAGGACTTGTTCTTGTCTTGTGATTAAATGAAATAAAATGTGGTATCAAAGCACTGCTGGGCTTGACCTTTTGGTGGGAACTTTGCCGTTCTCTTCAGAAGGAGATGACTTGGATACGCTGATGATAGAAGACTCCTTCCAATGAGTTTGATTTGGTGCTGAACATTTGAAGAATGGGAAGAAGATCTGAGCAGCAATGGACAATGGTGACAAACACTTCCTCATGTCCTGGCATTTGTTTCAGGACCACTTTCTGACCCCTTTCCTTGGACCTGTTACACTGTTCTGTTGGATGGCAACAACACAGGTTAAAAGCAAATCCCCCTTCCTCAGTTCTGTGGATTTTGGCAAATTTTGCCTGTCAATGGCAGCAGAGAATTCCTCCCAAGATCTCAATCCTCAGGCTGGGTAGGCATTCCAGTTGGTGGGAACTTCCAGGTCTCTGCATCCCATTCTTTGGGCCTCCCATTTCCAAGGAAACATAGAGCAGCATCAAGCCTTTTGTAGAGCTGCATGTCTGAATCAGCAATGCCTGGTGAATTGGATTGCTTAATGGAATGAGCATTGCTATAATCCTAAGTAATCACCAATATGCTGGCATCTCAGGGGAGGAAGGAAAAAAAAAAGAACCCGTGAAATCATTTTTATTGAAACAGTAACGAAGCGGATTGCCTGGTGTGTGCATCGCTGGATTTGTCACGTTGGGTTGGAGCAGAAGCTGTTGTTTTGTGCTGAACTGTTTCATTTTAAGGAACTGCAAAATTGTATCCATGTTTGATTACTTGGAGCTGTAGTAATGGGCCAGGTGAGAGCACAATCCTCCTTTTACTCTAAGAAGGGTGTTTTTTCTCATACTTTATTTCTCCATCTTGTTGACACAACACAACAGCACAATAATCCAGGGTCTTCACGGAACATTTAGTAATTTTGATCCTCAGATAATTCCACTAAATGTATTGCTGAAGCGTGGCTAATTTTGCAGAGGGTACCAGTGTTTCCCAGGGATGCATTCAGCAGGCTTTGCTCTGCTCCTGCCTCTCTAAGTGTGATTTCTAGCTTCCTGCTTTTAATTGATAATAAACCAGATGCACATCCCATTTTGCTTGGGATCCTTTTCATCCCATGATGAAGGGCCCAATGCTGCTGCCTGTGGGGAGTGAGATGAGCTGGTTTTAATGGACTGAAGGGCTCTGGTGTGTTCCAAAATGTCTGAGGTGACTTAAGGACCTTTCCATGCTCAGGAGTCACTCTTGTATCCTGCAGAGCTGACACTCTTCTGGGCCAGCTCAGTTTCTGATAAGCTCTTCTGTGGTGGCTACACAAGTCCAGGTCTGCTCTTGGGGTTTTTCTAGAGCAAATCACAGCATCTCTGATTTGCTCTAGAAAATCACAGGAAGGAGCACAGGGGCCAGCACCTTGCATAATTCTGAGAGCAAGAAGTGTCAGACAGAGATTCCAGATGTGTCTCTGCTCCAGGAAGGAGTCACTAAATGTGCAGACTGATGAAGGTCTTGCACCCCAGCTTGGCACTTGTTGAGTCACCTTTATCCCCTTTGAAAAGGGCAGTGCAGTGTCCAACTGCGTGGAGTGAAATCAGAGAATCATCACGGAATGGTTTTGTCTGCAAGGGACCTTAAATCCATCCCATTCCACCCCATTCCAAAGGCAGGGACACCTTCCACTAGACCAGGCTGCTTCAAGCCCCATCTAACTTGGCCTTGGACACTGCTAGGGATGGGGCAGCCACTTCCAGGGATGAATGAAGAGGAGTTTAATGATTCCCTTTACCAGCAAACCAGTGCATCCCTCACCTCTGACAGTTCTGGATGTTGTGTGCTAGCTTTGCCCAAGTTGCAGAGTTTTGCCTGTGGGAGAGATTTGGCATCTGTCCATGTTTCTTATTGATCTAAATACTTGGAGTCAGCCCAAGAGGATTTAGAAATGGTTGTGCTCTTAGTAGGCTCCTTCTTCCCACACCACCTAAATGCTTCAGATTTTTTTGCCTGATCTTGTGAGTTGAATACTTCAGTTTCAGGTTCTGGTTATATGGTTGTGTTTGGAAAACTTGGTTTATCAGGCACAGGATTACAGCTCCTGTTGTTTGAATTGGCAATCTTAACTCAAAGTCCCTCTGTTTGCTTTGTGTCTGGTGCCTTAGTAAATGTGAGGGTATAGTGAATTTTGCTGTGAAACTCAGGAGTGTGTTTTAGATGAGCTGCTCATAGTGGTCACACCCTGTTTTTAGGTGGCAAAAATGTTAAAACTTGACTCTCCTCTTTCATCCTTAGCTTACAGATGTGCACTTTAAGCTTACCTGGATGTGGGGGTTTTTTTTTTTCCCTGAGTGTTCACATAAGACACACAGCCTAAGCCAAGTTCAATTTATTACCTGTTGGGTTTTTTAAATTTGTTGTTTTTATTGGTACTGTTCCTCAGTCAGTGCAAGAGCAATCAGAAGCTGGCTCTACTTGCTTATGATCCATCACATTTGAAGGCACTGCTTTGCTGCTGGAAGGTGTCCATGTTGTTGACTGAGTGCTACAACTTCCCCTATTTCTCCAGCCCGTATCAGACGTGCATTTTTATCAATATGTTCCAGGCAGCAAGCAGTGCAGTGTGAAGGGCAGCCAGCTGAGGCAGGGCAGATCTCAGATGGGAGCAGTGGATTTATCACATAACACCCAGCTGGGGATTTTCCAGCTGACATGTGCCAGGAGAGGGACATTTATAGGAGGGATTCTTGTGGGAATGCTCCATCTGAACTGACAAATGAGGTCAAAAAAGAAATTCTGATCAAAGGGAATAACCAGTACCATGGTGCTAGGGCTGTGCTGCTGGACTTGTAGTTTTTAGGAATTTTCAACAAGGACAGATGTAAAATCCTGCCTCTGGGATGGAGCAGCCTGCAGGCTGGGTAGGGAGTAGCTCATCAGAACTCAGGAGAGCAGGACCTGGTGTTCCTGGGGAGCCACATGTGGAACATGACTTGGTGGGCAGTGGGCTGCCTGAGCTAGAGTGTAACCAGCAGTCAAGGGAAGGGATTAATTCCTTCATCCCAGCACTGGTGAGGCATCATCTGGACTGCTCTGGTTTGCCCCAGTTTTGAGAGAAGTTGCCAAACTGGAGAAAATGCAGTGAAGGCCACCGAGGTGGTCCTGGGGCTGGGACAGATCCTGTAGTTTTGATCTCCAGTTAGTTAAAGATGTGTTATGGAGAAGATGGAGTTGGGCTCCTTTCAGAGCTCCATGGAAGAAGGACATGGGGTGATGGATGTTTGGTGAGGTGATGAGTTTTTGTAGCAGCAGGAAAAATTCAATTGGATATTAGGGTGGGTGGAATCTACCACGAGAGCAGTTAAGAGCTGAAATAGGTGTCAGCTGGGTAAACTCCATCTTTGGAGACATTAAAAACTTAACTGGGTGAGGCCCTGGGCAACCTGACCCAACTGTGATGTGGGGTCCTGGCCTGAGCAGGTTGGACAAGCACATGGAGGTCCCCTCCAGCCTCAGTTACTTGTCATTGTCACACAGTCCTGTCCTTCTGGACAGCCTGGAGGGCCTGGAGGGGAAGTCAGGAGCCTCATCACAAAGGTGTGATGCTCTGAGACATTCTGCAGGTTAATAGGAATCAACTTGGTGCTCCCACTGGACCTGAAATGGTGAGAAATCTTTCCAAGAACTGTTTTGTTGTGGGAAAGCACAGTGACCCGGAGGGGATGGAGTGTCCCTCCCAGCTTGTCTTCAGCAAAAGCTGCAGTTGGTTTCTGGTTCAGCACTTGAGAATCACATCCCAGCTGCTGCAGAGTAAAATTTAAACAGCTTGGGTCAGTCAGTTAGACTCAGTACCAATTTCTGTGTTCTGCCAAGGTCACTCCAGTGCCTTTTCCTGAAAGAAGGTGGAAGATGCCCTTTATGGCTGAGCCAAACATGGGATGTATCTTGCACCAAGAGAGGATAAACTGACACCAGTCACATTTCTGTGCATGTTTTGGTTATTTCACATCCGTGGGAGCAGAATACACTGAGAGCAGTGATTACCATACTGCTACCACACATTGGGATTGTTCCCTAAAATCCATGGAGCTGATTCACCTGCTTGGAGGACTCCTGGTTTCAGAGTCATGAAGACTCAGAAGGGATGTCTGAGTGCTCCTGCTTTTATGGCATGAGGCACAAGGTAGAAGTGGGCAGTAGGCACAGCCACTCCTCCTTGCATCATCCCTTCTCCAGGTTTGCAGCTATCCTGGTGAAAACAGCATGGCTCCTGCTGTCCTCCAGAAAGCTGTGCTGGACACCAGGCCATCCATCACAGCACAGCCTGGCAGCTCCTGAGGCTGAATGGTTGTGAAAATCCATGGACAGGAGAACAAGCTGTTCCACTTCAGGTCTCTGAAGTGGATTTGTGATGTCGGCACAAAAGCCAGCTCTGTCCTGGAAACAATCTGCTGCTTCTCAGCAAGGGGAGTGCCAGCTCTGCCTTCTGCCACGGGGATGTTCAGGACAGCTGTTCTTTGTCTGCCCTGAGCAGTGGTTGATCCAGGTGGCCTTTCTAGGAGGTCCTGTCCCTTTTCCTGCTGCTGGTCTGCAGTTGCAGCGTTGCTTGAATAGTTTGGGGTTTCTAAGGACTTTCCTCTCGAGTATTTTTTGCCTACAGTGTTGTTTGCCTTTACATCACTTCCCCTCCCTACCACATTTGGGGTAAAGTCAGGAGAAGCTGTTTCCCTGCTTCCCTTACAGTCGGTGCTGGTACTGTGAGGAGCCCAAGGGATGCTGAGAAAAACAGAGAGGATATAAAAAACCTGCCCCTTTATATAACATATTCCTCTTCCCCATTCTGAGTGGAGATCACTGGTGTGCCTGATCCGAGGGGGAGAGGTTATCCATGTTCTGCTCAGTGATGCTCTCTCCTCCTTTCCTTTACTCTGTATTTTCAGCACATTCCCAATGGGGGTGATGCCAACTTGTCTTGTGTCGTTCAGCACCATTTTACTGCCTCACATAACATGTAAACCCCACAGGTGAATTATGTCAGCAGGAAGCAAAACCAGCTGATACTTTTGTGTGGAAACTGCTATTTCTTTCCTTTAACCACCAAGGCTTTGAGTTCTGAAATGCTGTCCCTCTCCTAGGAGCTGTAAACAAGGCAGCTCTGGGTTTTCTAGGCTCTACCTCTTTGAGATGCAGCACTCAGAGGGTGATGTGTTCGTGTAAAAGGGTATCTCACCTGTGGTTTGCTGTGCCTGATTTATGGTTGACTTTGCAAGCCAAGTTCTACATGGGTTAGAAAGGCATGCAGTGAAAGTTCATGGGGGAAGCAGCCTTTTGGAGCAGGTTAGAAATAAATACCTTACAAATGGTGATGTCAGTTCCTACCTCAACTGTAAAATCAGTGCTGTAATTTAAAGGTATTAAAATTAAATAGGCTTATAAAGATGCACCTATGTGGCACAGACCTTGCTTGCAGCTGCAGCAGGCAACAGAGGGTCTTTGTGGAGCCTTTGAGTCTGCTCTGGAGCTGAATTCACTGGGCACACAAATTGAATATGAAGGAATACACACATCTCTCATGCTGATCTCAGTTGAAATCTGTGCTGTGTCAGGCAGGTTCCTTTAGAATAAAAATGTGCTCTTTGACTTTGTGAGCTGTTTGGTCAAAAGGGCACAGACTAACAGGCCAAAGAAGAAATTGTAGTAGTAGGATACCTGACAAATCAGTTTGTGGAGATGTGGAGTGGCTTTATGGCTCCAAGCAGGGCAAGGCAGCTCTCTGAATCGTTGTCAAGTTGCTGGAATAAAGTATCTACTTACGTGGGCAAAATAGCTCATTGTAATGCTTGAATAGACTGTTATTTAAAGGCCCGTGAGTCTCATTCTATATAGAGCAACATTTCAAGGGGTAAAAAGACTAAATTTATATCGGTATTTTATTAAAATTTATGCTGGCACAGCAGCACTGGAGCTCCAGTGGAAGCTGAGTTGGCTCTTTCATTCAAAGTCACAGTTCTGCCTGCTTTATAACTTAGTGCACAATTACCTGTGGAGATGAGGTTTCTCATCCTGATCTCAGCCCACCAGGCTGTTTGGTCTTTTAAGTGCTTCATAACCACTCTGCTGCTGTGGGTGTTTAAATGATGGGGCTGGAGAAGGTGCTTTCCTGCTGAGGCTTTCTCTATACTTAGGGCTTGATGCTTTATTATCTCACTTAATTATTTCTTTGCTGTTAGAGAGTCTGGGGACATGGCTTCAGTGCTTCCTGGGGAAAAGCAAGGGAGCTCCTCAGCCTCTGTCCCGAGCAGGAAGGGACAGGGAGGCACAAGGACAAGAAAAGGATTTGCCTCCCCTGCACAGCAAGAGAGCCCAGGGGCAGCTTGGCCACTGCTCTGTGCCCTGGCCCACTCTCCATCCTCAGTTAATTAGCTCCAGCTTGTAGACACAGGAAAGGCTGAAGTCATCTCTGTCCTCTCTTGGCTCCAGAGCTGTCACTTGGCCTCTTGCCTTTGTGATGTGCACAGCTCACAGTGGAACAGGAGCCCTTTTTACATTCATCCCACATTGCTAAGAAAAAGGAAAAATAATAATATAGCCCCCTATGTACCTGGAAATAAAGCCGACCTCCTTTTACTTCCACACAATGCACTCTGGATTGCATTGCATGTGTTGTGCATCCTCATTCCTGTGGCATCTCTGTGTCTGTTGGATTTATGGTTGCAAGTGCCTCACTGAGTATCTGTTATTACAGATTTTTGGATGTACTGGAAGGAAATTTCAGAGGATTCAGAGGGTTTTTTAAGGGTATGATGTGTTCTCCTTTAAAATTTATTTCCATTTTTCTTTATTCTCGTGTGTTTGGACAAACTGAGCCCTGTGCCCATTCCTTGAGGTGTTTTTGTTACACGTGCTGGGGTAGTTTGTCCACAGCAGCCTTGGCCCAGGTGATGTCAGAGTTGGCTAAGGAGGTGTCCTCAGAGACAGGAGCCACCTGTCTGCACTGTTCTTTTGATGTTGCAGCCTGGCAAATCCCTGCTAGGGAGGGCTGGCTGTGAATCCCTATTGAAATTCTGGCCCAGTGCTACCTTGAAAACCTGCAGAAAGTGTTCATGTTTGGAAAAATTGTAGCCTGAAACCACCACCTGGCTTCTGGTTCCAGAGCAAAGTCAATTCACAGGGCCTGGCAGAGATGTCCCTCATGGTTGCTAATGCTTCAGGAGAATTTGCTTTTCTGTCCCATCACTTCCCTGTGTGGTTTCATCCTAATGGATGCCAAAGTCACCTCTGAAGTCCTTGTCCCATATAATGTTCCTTGCTAGATAGTTACAACCTGCCTGCCTGAAGGCCCTGTTGCAGTTTAATCCGTGAAAATCCTCCTCTGCTTTGAATTTTGAAGTCACATGTGGCTGATTGGAAATCTGAAGTGCCTTGGGACCCTCAAGGAGGATGTACTTTCCATCAGAGGAGTGGAACAGCTGCTGGTCTGTGGTGGATAGGAAGGAGGACTTCTGTGGGGTGAAAATACCTTGGAAGCTCTTAAAAGATGAAGGCAGGAAAAGTGATGCTTCAGTTGTGCCTTTCTTTGAGAGCCAGAATGTAGGTGTCCTCATTTTTTTCAACTTGTGACTTTGTTATCCAGGATATGGCCGAAAAGAGAGACTAAAATGAGCTACTTGTTCTCTTTTTTTCCCTCCACTGTTGATAAACATATCAGCAAAGACTGTGACCTGAGACTAGAAAACATCTGGCTTCTTTCACTTGTTCTGTTCTTGCTTCTCAAGAGGGAGGGTCTCTTGCAGGTTGCTTTTATGATGCTGATGCCCATGTGAAGCCCCCTGGCAGAGCTGGTGCTCCCAGAACTCCTGATCCCACTATCTTGCCTGTTTTATACAGCATTGTCCTGCTCTGCAGTGGTTTTTCTGATTTGATTAAGAACGTGTCAGGGTGGTTATGTTTGGATTCTCTGTCGTGTCTGAGTTGTTCATGCAAAGTCTTCCTTAGCTTCTCACAGTTCTGGAGGAGCTGTGGATGCTGTTCCCTTCCTACCTCCATTATTCAGGGCTTGGTACAGCAAAGCTCTTAAGCCCATAGTTTATTCTGAGCCTGCAGATGATTTCACTGAGAGCAGAGTTTGGGTCTCTGTTCCAATTTTTGTTGTGGTTATTTCAATGACAATCAGAGAGCCAAGAAAAGACAGGGAGAACGGCAGACATGAGCTTGAGGTTTTTTAATTGCTCTAATCTCTGCAGCAAAGGAACCAGTGGAAAGATCCTGTGAAGTGATGCAAACACAGAGCAGATGCTCCAGCTGGGCTGGACTGGCTCCAGATCTGTGTTGTGATGAGAAATGTGCTCTTTGGATCTCACTGGCATCTGTGGGGGGAGGAAGATTGGGGGCATGGTGGTGGTTCCACAGAGGGACAGTGGCTCTGCTGGTGGCAGCCCCAAAAGTGGCACTGCCAGTGAGCAGCTCCTGGCACTGCCCAGCTGGGGCTGAGATGCTCATGAAGCACCTGGCTTTACCCAAGGCCTGGCTGATTTGATGACTAAGCCATTACAAGTCTGTGGCAGAGAAATGCTGAGGAATTTTCTGCTTTGGAAGGGGATATTGTTGCTTGGTTGATTTGAAAGCCCATTTATGGCATCAGGTCAAAGGCAGTTCCTTCTGCTGCTTCCCAATTAGAAGACTTACTTAGTGATGGATGACTGAGGTGAGGAAGTGAAAAATCTGGATTTATTTTTCCTCCTAGAAGAGTTGGCTCTCTATCACAGTGGTCATTTCTCTTCTCCTCTGATTAGGCCCTTGTTTATCATAGAATGCAATGGCACTGCTTATCATTGTGGCTGTTTTGATGCTGTGGACATGCCATCTATCAAAACTGGCCTCTGCTACTTCAGTGACTCATTTTCCTTCTGGGATGTTCTGAGGATATGCCATGGAGCAAGTTCTGATTTCTGACATTACAGATGAGGAATTGCACTGAACTTCTTCCTTGTCCATGTCTCCCTCTTACAGACACTTCCCATTAGGTTAATCAGGCAAATCCATTCAGCAAAAAATGTCCTGAGTACCCCACATCAGCTCTGTGGTGGGAATGCTGTGGAAGGAAGCATCAGGCTCATTTTTTTGGCACCAATGTCCAGGAGGATCAAGGGGTTCAAGAGTTCAGGGTTTTGAAGTCCTGGTGAGTCAGCACTGAGGAACACGTGAGCTTTCAAATGTGTGAGAGAAAGACAGGACAGATTGTTCTCTGGGACTGTTGTGGATAGGGCAAGAGGTAATTTGCCTCAAGCTGGTGAAAGGGAGTTTGGTTTTATATCAGGAGATACTTTCCCATGACTTGGTAGGGAAAAAACATGGGAAACAGTGGGACTGAGTGAGGAGGAGACTCTGGAGTACTCAGTGCTGGTGGCTGTGTGAACAGGATGGATCCTGTTTTTTGGGAAGGCAGAGAAGGGGATGTCATGGTGCATGTGGTACCATCCAGACCAGGCTCTGCAGGGCCCATGTTTGATGCTAAAGTATTGAGGAGCTCTTGAATGACAGAGGATGGAATGGGCAGTGCTGTCTCCACGTAAATCTTAATGGATTTGGTACACAGGGTGCTCAAAGAGACCCTGCAGTGCAACATATTAAAGGAATAATTCTCATCCTAAGAAGATTCTTGTGGAAAAAACCCCAGAATTTAAAATCCTGAGATGACTTTTGCTGCATTCTCAGCCTGTAGCACTGGAACACTGCTAGTCAGACTGCAGGAGCTGAACCTCGTGCTCCCTCTTCACCCCACGCAGCCTCTGTGCTTTGTGCTGATTTAACTCCCTCAAACAGCACAAAACAAACACAGAACGAGGGGGCGAGGGAAGGCACCACAAATACTCTCTTTATTTCTTTCATCTTTCCAAACTTGCAATTTTAAACACCGTGAGCTGTGCAGAGAGTTGAGAGTGGGTGACTGGAGGCAAAGCCAGGATTGCTGTGGAAGGAGGAGCAGGTAGTGGGGCATGGAGAGACCTTTCCCAGTAATAGGCAAAAAGCAAAATACATCTCTAACTGTGCAAGTCAAGGGTGTCCCACAAGCACCTTGGAGCAGAATCTCAGCCTTCTAGAAGAATGAAGCTTGCAAAGTTTTAATAAAAGTGCTGGCAGCAGTGTGGGGAGCAGGATTTACCTTCCTGCCTTTAGGAGAGCCATTAGGTGAGGGTGGGAGGTGTGATTCACCCTGGAGTTGGTCACCATGAATTCTTTGGAAACAGCAGAGCTGCTGATCAGGCAGGAGGGAGGAATGTGTTTGCTGCACCCAGCCTGGGATGGTGCCATCATCATCTCATCCTCTCTACAGCCAAGGTTTGATGGGAAAAAAAAAAAAAAAATCCATGAGTAAAAAACCTAAAGAAGCCCCTTGAGCGTCTGGGGGAAGGGGCTGGGGTGGGTTGAGCTCTTTGTTTATGGAAATGTGCAAGTTGCTGTTCTGTGTTCCCCTTCCTCTTGTTCAGCTAAGATCACACTGCCCCATCTTTGCTGCACATTTTTGGCACTTGCATGCTTGCACCCTGCCAGGCAAAAGATTTCTGTGGTTGACTAACAAGACAAAGCTGCCAGCCTCAGTGTTCAGCAAATGACCTCAGTTCTTAATCTTCTTTCCTGAAAATCCCAGGTTGCTGTAGGAAATGTTACAGAGAAAATGCACCTGAGGAACTGCACCATGTTTTCAATAGATCCTGGCTTCAGATGGATGAAAAATGTAAGAATTCCTTCCCTTGCTTTATTTTAGCTTGATTTCTTGGGAGGCAGATGAGATTGTGTTGGTGAGGTTCTGTTTTTTGTTCATGACTTTTGAACCCCATTGCTCCGTTTGAAACAAATGATACAGATTTGAATTTGAATTTACAAAATAATTGGAATAACAGGTAATTATTAGTATTAAGATCCAACAAATTCCATGACAATACTAACTAATTTCCAGGCTTTGCTGGCTCTGCTGTTCTGGATTTGCTTCTTTCCATGTGAGACAAAGCCAAGGGGACTCCAGCATGTCCAGCAGTGACTGGAAGTCAAAAGGGGAAAAAAAAAATTCAAGGTAGGTTTTCAAGTAGATTTTCGTTTTGTGTCGCTTTTTTTTTTTTTGTGAGGTGCAGCAGATTTTTTCTTCCACTTACATTCCAATGAGGGTATATCCACCTATTTCTTAGATTCTGCCCAAACTGAAAGAAAAATAATTTTTCATACAATTCCACCTTGCACCTGTGATTTGCTGCAAGTGCCACACGAGATTTCTGAGCAGTTGTTGATGGGGCTGAACTGAAACTGAACTGAACTCAAACCAAGTCCCTAGTTTGGCTGACAATTAAACAATGAAGACTTGGCCAGACTTTCCCATGCAGTGGGGCCAGCCTGGGGCTATAGACAGAGGCAAACTGCAGACATGATTATTTATCTCACATGCCCTCACACCCATCAGGTGCTGGGGTGGAGGCATCTTTCAGACAGACATGCACAGATCCCCAGACAGGTATCCAGGTGTAGCAGGAAGGCTGAACAGTGGGGAACAGGGATTTTCACCCTTAAACAGGCTGAGATTAGTTGTGTTGGAGCTGCTGACCAGCTTTGGGCTCTGTAGGGGACCCAAATAGCTGTGGGGCACTGTCCTGAGAGAATAAGTGGGGGTTTTGAATAGTTACAGCTCATCCTCAGGCGAAAAAAATCTTGCAAAAGGAGCAGCACTGCTGCAGCCCAGCTTGTACTGTATCCAGGTAATGAGAACTGATGTTACATCAACTTACAGCCTTAGCTCTGTGTCCACAATGCTTCACTTATCTGCTTCTCCTTCCTGTGATCCTTGCCTAAGAAGGACTTGTGACCGTGGTGATAATTATATCTCTCTATATATGTCTTCATATTCTGCTCCTTGAAGTGTCTGAAAGCTTCCTCTTTGATGTGATTCTGCTCCCCAGAATACATTATACTTTCCCAAAACAAGTACTGTGCTTGTTATAATTATTGCAGAAGTGCTGAGCATTTTCAAGTGCTTTTCATCATCCCCAAATGTGGAAATAGATGACTTGGCGCTTTCTTTTCACTGCCAGCTGCTAAAGAGGCCAGTTCTGGATTAGGAGAGCACAGTGAATCCATTGCACAGGGATGTCTCTGGTGGTTGCACAGCACTGGTTTGGTGTAAGGACAGTGACCATGCAGGGTTGGAGGCTGGGGTTTATCTTCTACCTTGGATGAGACTGGGATTTTAATTTTTGACTTGGTTTCCAATTGCACTCAGTTTTCAAGGTCAGGGGCTGGCACAGGGCTTCGAGTGTCTGCTGGGAGAAATAGTCCTTTGTGCTACCAGTCATAAAATCATAGAATCATAGACTGATTTGGGCTGTAAGAGACTTTAAAGGCCATCCAGTGCCACCCCCTGCCATGGGCAGGGACACCTTCCACCATCCCAGGTTGCTCCAAGCCCCATCCAACCTGGCCTTGAACATTTCCAGGGATGGGGCAGCCACAGCTTTTCTGGGCACTATGTGCCAGGGCCTCACTGCCATCATTGTAAAAAAAAAAAAAATTCTTCCTAGTATCTAGTGTGACTCAACCCTTTTTTGGTGTAAAACCTTACTGATTGTTTGGTGGACCAAGCAAACCCCACAGTGAGGCAGGACCTGTGTGCTTCATGCTGTACTAATAAAGGGCAGACTTTGTTTGAGGCTCTCTTAGTACTCCAAGTGTGTGTTAATATCCCAAAACTAACACCTGTTGTCATCTTCATTGTGGAGGAATTTCCTCACTCTTATAGCAGATATTTGCTTATTAATAATTTTCATACCAGTAGGAACTAGCACTAGTAATGACCATAGAATCACTTAGGTTGGACAATCCCTCCAAGATCATTGAGTCCAACCATTCCCTCACCACTGCCAAGGCCACCACTGCCCCATGTCCCCAGGTGCCACATGCACATGGCTTTTAAATCCCTCCAGGGATGGGAAATCAATCACTGTCCTGGGCAGCCTGGTCCAGGGCTTGATAAGGGCAGCTCTGCCTAGTGAGGCTCCCCTACTGAATAGTGTAGCCAGATCTTTTTTCTAAAATACTTTTTAAAAGGTTGGTTTTCAGAATTGTACTCAAATTAGCCAGTGACTGTCTACAGATGAATTTCCATCTCCAGAATGTTGCTTCTCTCTTCAACTTGTAACAAAAGCATGGAGAGCTACTGGCAAAAAAATCGATATTTCTAATTAAATCCCCAGTGAGAATTCTCTAGAGAATTCAACTCCCCAGGCAGTTTAATTCAATTTGTTGTCCTTAGAAAGAAAGAATACAACCTCATATTTTAGGGAATGGGACGTAGGCTTTGTTGAGCTGCACAAACATACTATGAACACAATAAAGCCAGAAAATTCCTTACAGGCAATTTAAAAGAACAAAACTTCACTAAGCCTTCAATAAACCAATTAATCATTAAGGAAGACTAGCCCTCTGAAACAAACTTCTCCAGCTGAATTTGGTCTTTGCAGTTGAGCCAATTTACCTGAAGACATTTGTGGCTTGCTGGAGAAACTTCTCCTTCTGGATTAATATTACTTTTTAAAAATAACCCTGGCCCTTCATAGCTGGAAGTGCTCAAGTGTCACATTTAATGGTGATATATCAATTTGGTTAATGAAAGTCAGTAACTCTCCCTAAAAGCAAGCTTTGCTTGCAGAAGGTTTGCAGCTTCTTACAAAAAAGGACTTCTCTCCAGTGAGGAATTTTGTGGAATGAGTTTGATATTGTTGGCTGCTTTGGGATTCTCCAGGGGACAGAAAATCCTATTTCACTTGCCAGCTTCAGCTTCTCTCCTGAGAATAATGGATGTTTTTACTACAGGATCAGTGATGCAGCATCAGCTGTGTCAGTCCCTTTCCCTTCTCTTGTTTCACTGCTGCTGGATAAGAAGGTGGAGGTCAATTCTGACACATTCCTGCAGGGATTACAGGTGGTGGAAGCTACCTGGTGTTGATTCATTTTGTTGTTCATTTCTGACAAGTTCAAAACAAGTTTATTTTGATGTTAATAAGTACTGGTTTGGCCTTTAACCCTTCTATCTTGTTCTTTACATTCCTGGCTGTTCATTCACAGATTTCAGACATGAGTTCCTATAATCCTCCTTTTGAACTCATTTTCTCACAGTACAAGGCACTCAGTGAGGGTTGCTGTCACTCTGTGTGTGTGATGTTCATCTTATCCTCCTCTGAGTTTTGAACCTCATGGACCATCCAAAAGGCTCAAGAGATCCAAACTCTTCCAATCTCATTTGAATTAAAATTGAAAGACATTGTGGTTTTGCTAGTTCTGGGCATGCAGCAGGCAGGGAAAGGAAAGAATTCCTCGAGTCTTTGGGTGTGATTGCCACCTGTGGTTCACAAAACTTGTCACACCTGACCAAAGTAGGGTTAAAGGGTGCAGAATCTAATTTGGAAGAGAAGTGCAGTGTGGGTTTGTGAGGGTGTGGGTGACCATGACAAATCCAAAGCCCTGGAGGGTTGAGCTTGCTGTCTGTCAGTGCTCCTGAGAAGCTGAGCACACAGGTGTGATATAAAGAGTGATTTCAGCTCATGTGGTTAGATTTGTCTGCATTTAAACAGTTCTGCTGCCCTGATGACGCTGGGCTGTCTGAAGTGCTTTGCACATCACTTCAGCAGTGCAGGACCCATTGCCTTCTTGCTGGGGGAATGTGCTCCAATTTCATGCCCTGTGTATGAGCTGTGGCAGCTCTAAAAGAATAATGCAGCTCCCCTGATGCTAAACATTTGTGGGTTGTACAGAGATATTGGATAAAGTGAAAGTAACGTGTATTTAGAGTGGTTTGACCTTATACTGCCTTCCTTCTAGGAAGTACAGCTGCAAATGCTCTAATGGCCCCTGCTGGTGCTTGCCAGCCAAGGATTTCTTGAGTGTAGCAGTGAGCAGCTACTTACTCCTGACTCCCCAGATAAAACTGGTAGGGACCAGTAAAAACCACCTCTGAAAATTCATATAGGCTTTACTAGAACCCTAGAAATACCCTGGTTATGTGAGCTAAAAGAACATGAGACTTCAAGGGCATAGGGTGTAACTGCAGCCCTGCAGCATCTTCCTGCTGCTGGGGCATGGCTGTGCAGCTCCAAGCCAGCTCCTACAAGGTGTCTCCACTGATCACAGGCTGTTCAGCAGGGCAGAGCCTCAGCTTAATCAAATAATCTTCGTTATATCTAGTATGAGTGTCGATATCTGACTATTTATAGCCTGACGCCATGTGTGCCAGACACGTGTCCCAGATTGTGTCTGAGAGTGGATTTGATAATAGATTTACAATTGCTGGAAAGAAGTGTGGCGATGGGCACGGAATTTTGATGGCTCTCCCTCTGCTGAGCTGTGGTTCAGATCCCTGTTCCTTAAGGATGCTGTGGGAATGCAGAGGTGCTGCAGCAGCAGCTTCAGCTGTGTCTGGGGGCTCCAAGGATTTCCTTGCAGGGTGACCCTGGCTGTGTTTGTACCCTTGGCTGGGAGTGAGAAATGGGCTAGCAGTCATTCCAAGAGATTTTGAGGAGGGTTTTGCAGAGAGACGAGGAATGTGGCTGGTAGATAAGGCTGTATAGGGTATGGGGGACACCAGGTGGATGTGGATGTTGCAGTCACACAGGCATTTCTGCCTGGTTTGTAATTCTCTTATCACTCGCAGTCACGATATCAGGACCATGTGTCCTCAGTTTGGCAACACAAAACCAAATCTGGACTAAAGCAGAAGGTCCTGAATGAGATTCTGCTTTCGTGTGAAAATCCACTCTGCAAAGTGGATTTTCCAATGGGACAGCTTTAAATGCAGAGGATTGTAAGCATTGTAAAAAATCCCTGAAGTTTATTTCTTGCCCTTCAGCTGTGAGGCTTGGAGTGATTCCTTGTGACCCTCCTGCCTGCAGACTCTGGGGCTTTTTGCTTAATGCAAACCTGGCAGAAATACTGGCAGTTCATAAATTGTCATCCTTACTTGTCATCTTGATCAGGAGAGCTAATGTTCACAACACATGTGCACAACTGGTAAGATTGCAAGCAAGTATTCTGTGCTCATTGCATCTGAATTAAGAGAGGGAAGATCCACCTATAGAGCAGGAATAAATGATGCATAGATTAACTGTTACCCCACTGCTTCCTGTTTTTCTCAGTCACAGGTGGGAAACTTCAGCTGCAGCTCATTTGTGACCACTTGAGCTCCTTGAGCTTGAAATGACAGGGAAAGAGTTTTACAAGGTGAATAACAGAACCACAGAATCACAGAATATCCTGAGCTGGAAGGGACCCACAGGGATTACTGGGTCCAACTCCTGGCCCTGCACAGGGCATCCCAACAATCCCACCCTGTGCTGGGAGTGCTGTCCAGACACTCCTTGAGCTCTGACAGGCTTTGCGCTGTGACCACTGCCCTGGGGAGCCTGTTCAGTGCCAACCCTCCAGATCTCTGCTTCCTGGAGAGATGGAACTGTGGCAGAAGTGGAAGCAGTGTTTCTGCACTTGTGTAGGAAAGGGATAAATCTGTAGGAGAACAAGGCATCATCTGTTCTCTTGTTTTGAGAACAGCTTGTTTTTGCAGAGATCTGTCCCTTCACATGGGAGAGCTTTGTCAACAACAAACAACAAAAAAAGGGAAGAAAAGTTAAAACTTCCTGCATAACCTACAATTCCCACTGGTCCCAAAAAACATGAGATGTAAGCACCTCTCTGACTTTAAATAGCACATAGGTAATCAGTCCTCAGAGTCTGGTGATAGCATCAGTAAAACTGATTGGATTCAGGGAATTAAACAAAAGAACCAAATCTGTGCTGCTTTCATCTGCATTGGAGTGGCTGAGGAAGAAATCAATACTTGTTAGCTAAATAGGGACAATATTGTCAGTGCTGGAAGTTATTTTCCATTCTCTGTACTCTATTTAGAGCTTGAGAATGATCTCGAGTCCATCCAGCTGAGCCTTTGCAGGGGAGACAGGGGGTGATTTGGGGGTTAAGCCTGAAAATGGGTCCAAGGTTTTGTTTCAGTTCTTTGCTGTTGCACAAGCTCCTCATGTGACCTTGGGAACATTCTTAAGCTTTCTGCAAATTTTAGGCAACATTTCTCCTCACTCCTTTAGAGGGGGAGTGATTGTGGGCTGGCAGCTCTGTTGATGACCAAGTTCAGCTCAGTCTGTCTCCTTTGGTTCCTGGTGGACTTGGATCTTCCTCAGTTTTGTTTGGAGGATGCTGTCTCATCCTTCAGCGACTGAAGCTGCTCTGTGAACTTGCCACTGTTTATCCCCACTGGTTAAACTGGGAAAACCCTTTTGTGACTCTGGCTGGTCATGGCTGAGGTGTCCCTGCTTGTCCCTTTTGGTAACTTCTCCATATAAACTCAAATCTGCTGGCAGCCAGGAAAGGTCTCTGCTGTTTCTCTAGGCCAGCTGTAGTCTGTGCCACCTTAACTGGCTGAACACTTTTCAGTGATTTATGATTAACAGAGACATTTTCAAGGGTTTGTGGCTTTTCTTCCCAGGTCCTGCCTGTGCTGACAGTGACCTTATCTACGTTTAACTTTGCCTTCTGGATTCTTGAAGACAAGCATAGCTTTAAGCAGCCCAAAAAGAAAGATTAAGCCATCGTTTTAGCTAATCTTCATGCAGAGGAGACTGCCTGCTCTTCCTATCTGGGGTTTGAGAAATTCTATTATGCTGCAGCATATCTCCAAGGAGGGATTTGAGTGATGATGTTAGCAGCCTATCTTACACTAATTTTTACACTTAATAGCACATGATAAGCCTGTTGTCTGCAGAGTAGCATTTTCTTCTTGAAAAACGACTCCTGTCATTTGTTGTGCTGCAGCAAGAAAATATTTTGCATTTTTGTCTCCAAGGAGTTTTAACTATCCAGTGTCTGCTGCTTGGTGATTATTTCCACTTTGAACCCAACATATGCCTGAGCCAGAGCTGTTGCTAGGAGGTTCACAGGAACTTCATGGTCACAGAATTCTCCATGGACTTCTTGCAGTGCACCTGATAGAGCTGTTAGGTCTCTGATCACCTGTCAGTTTTTTAGGACATTCCTTTGGGTCTTCAATTTGTCTCTTCCAAAGCTTCCTACCAAAATAATTCCCTTCAAAGACACTTGGCCCCTTAGTTGAAAGCCTCTTGAGGTCTTAGAGCTCCTGAAAGCCTTCAAACTGTCACATTTCTGTACCTGCAGAATAATCTCATGCATTTCCCAGAGGACAGTCACAGATATTCTCCTCTGAGGCCTCATTAGGGAATGCAGAGATTTTCCTCTGTGGATTTATGGCTTGGCTCTCCATCCTGGCAGCAAGGGGGTCCCTGTTCACTGTCATCTTTCTGTCCCGCCCTTCTCTTGGAGTAATTGAATCATAAAATCACTTAGGTTGGAAAAGACTTCTAAAATCATCGACTCCAGCCAATCCAAGGCCACCCCTGACCATGTCCCCAAGTGCCACATCCACGTGGCTTTTGAGCACTTCCAGGGATGGTGGCCTCACCACTTCTCTGGGCAGCCTGTTCCAGTGCCTGACCACCCTTCTGGCATTTTTGCTCCTTTCCAATTTCCATCTTTTATTCTGCATTCTTCTTCCATGCAAATCTGCACCATTTCTCACCTGTCTTTTAGTGATTTTTGTGGTATCTCTGCTTTTTCCTCCTTATAACCTCTGGTATCTTCTCCCTTCCTCACCAAGTACTATGAGTCCTCCATGCTGGCTTTTGCAATCACTCCCTGACTACATCCAGAGTCATTGAGCTGGGCTTTGTAAAGCTGTCTTTTCTTTAAAGCCATTCCTGGGCCTGAAGTCTGCCATGTGGTACACTTAAGACTTTTAAAAATCATTGCAAGAAAGCTTAGGACCATCTGCTCTGCTTTTACAGACAGACTGTAGGCAAACTGCTGTGTTGGCCAAAATGATGTGGTCATTAAATCACTGTGATGTTTCTCAGTGTCAGGTTGAAGTTCTACCACTCCAGCCTAAGACCAAAGTCCTTTCAATTCTGCATGTGCAGGCAAACCATCACTTGGCATTAAATGGATTGATTAAATGTTCTGCTAAAGTGAGGCAAATCCTACCCAAAATGGATCACCTTCTCTGCTGGAACATCTTTTTCCTGCCTGAGACTTCCGTTAAGAAGTCAGAGCCTATGGAGGACAGAAGGCTTTGGGGTGACCTAATTTTAGCCTTCCAGTACCTGAAGGGGGCTGACAAGAAAGATGGAGAAAGACTTTTTACAAGGGCCTGGACTGATAGCACAAGGGGAAATGGTTTCAAACTGACAGAAAGTAGTTTTACATTAGATAGTAGGATGAAATTCTTTACTGTGAGGATGCTGAGGCCCTGGCATGAGTTGTTCAGAGAAGCTGTGTCTGCCACATCCCAGGAAGTGTCCAAGACCAGGTTGGATGGAGCTCTGAGCAACCTGGGATAGTGGAAGGGGGTTGGAACAGTTTGAGTTCTCTTTCAACCCAAACCATCCTGTGATATGAGGGTTAAGCTTAAGATCAAGTCTTGAGCATTCAAAACCGCCAGAATTTTTCCAAATTTGAGCTTTTCCATGAACGTTCCTGTTGCCTTCCAGCATGCACAAATTTAGTAGTGGCTAACCCAAAGTGGCACCAGGTACCTGGAGGAGCCTGTGCAGCAAGTTTGCCCTCTGCCCTTGGAGGTTTATGATTCCTGCTGACACCAAAAAGCCCTATTTGTAGGCAAGGCAAGAACTGGGTGGTTGTTCCACATTGGCCAGACAGCCTGGCAGCCAGAGAGATCTCTTGTGCTTGGGTGTCATGAGGGCTGACAGCTTCCCCAGCAGCTCGAGCTGCTGCAGAGCTCCTGTTTAATTGTTTTTTCCAGAAATTGCACTCCTGAATTGAAACCTTTCTTCAGGCAAAGGTGGCTGCAGGCACTGCTGCTCCTGGGAATGGGTTCTGCTCTCCTGAGCCAAGGTGGGCACTTACACCAGTGTCCTGGAGAACTCCATTAGCCTGGTGATTGAGAACCTGGCCAGAAAAATATGTTTTGTAGTCACAGCTCAAGCCTTCACTTCTTTTAGCTTTGTCTTGAAGCTTTGACTGGTATCTTAACACTCCAACAGAACCGGTTTCTAGGAAGTGTGTTGTTGCCCTCCTCATTTTTTTGCTGCTTTCAGTAAAACAGATGGATTCCAATGTCTCTGTGGTATAGCATTTGCTCTAGATTCCCCCTTCCCACAGACACTTTCAGGGGTTCATTTTCTCAGAGGAGGTAGGTGAGTGATCAGAAGATCTCAGACAACTATCAGAGGCCCTGCAAAAGCCCCTTGGCCCTTTCCTCCTCCTCAGAGCAGTGTTTGGGGGTCTCAGAGGTGCACACCTGATGAGGCTGCCCAGCCAGGGCACATAGCCAGCTGTTTTCCAGATGAATGAGCTGAGATGGGCTTTGTGAGCTGCTCTTTTATTGACGATGGGCATTGATTGATTTCCTCCATTGTTTAAGGTCAGATTTTCAAATAGACTTGATTGACATGTTTGCTGCTGAGGGAAAGGTGCAGGTTTGAAACTGAAGAGCTTTGGAGAAGTTCCTGCTCTAATATTTACAGCTGTATCCAGACAACTTGGGCTGCATGGATGTGATAGTTTTTCTGAATAGGTCTTGAGGTCTTTTTAGCAATTTAGGTGGAACTTGGGCCATAATTGGCTTTACTTGGGCTGTTCAGTGAAGGGACAGAACCACCCAGGTGCATCTTTGCTGTGGCAGCTGAGGAGCTTCTGGTCCCAGTGGATTTTCCTGCAATCCTTGTCACAACCAGAAGGGAGAAGCTGGTCAGGGAAGTCCTTTGCTTTGTCAGGTAAGTTACAGCTCTGGGCATCATCAGCTGCCCACAGCTCCCAAGAGTATTCCTCAGAAAAAATCCAAGTGCTGGAGCACTGGGAGTCACTGGAATCCCCTGTTACTTACTAATGCTCAGGGAGGTCACCAGCTTGCCTTCTGCTTCCACGGTTTGCTTGTGCCATGGGTAGGGAGTTAGATTCCAGGCTGGGTTTTCAGGTGGATTTGTCCAAGCGTGTTGTATTTCTCTCTTTACAGATGGGATTTTCTTTCTGAAAATTTGTGTTTTCCACACTAGTTGCAAGATGTTTGGTTAAAAACTGGAAGGGATGAAACACTCTGGGCTGCTTGGCTAGGACCTGCAGGGATTGAGCATCTCTGTTGGGCTGGTGGGTGCTCTCTGAGGAACCACACCAGGTCACATCAATTAGAGCAGCCATTTAGCTGCTGTTAATTGCTCTGGCTTAGGTCAGGCTGAGATCAACTGTGATTAGAGAATTGTGGAGCTGAGAACAGCTCTCTGATTTGTGATAAGAAGATTCTTCTGGAAGCAAGATTTGTATTTATATTTTTGATGGCTTTCTGAGACAGAGCAATCTATGTGTTATTTCCTAACAGGTTGGTATTAAATCTGTTGTTGATGTTCTGGAGCTCAAATATGTTTACAGCCTCTATAACTGAAAAAAAAAGAATAATCTCTAGGTACTTTACAGATATGCTGAATATCAGCTATGATATGACAGCAATAAGCACATCAAACTGTGGGCTACTGGCATCATTGATATGCTGTGTATGCAGAGGCTTTGTACATCACTAGGCTTTGTGCCTGACAACTGCAAGGATGTTAATTATTATGCTATAATTCATCAGCTGAAGGATCTTGCAGCACTGTTATTAAGCCAAATTCTGAGGCCTTTGCTAGGTCATTAAGCAAGAACTAAGTAAAGACTAATTTACTCCGTTATTAATCAATGAATTAAATATATGCTGAAGTCTTGTTTTAAAAAGGAAGGTGCTGCTTAGATGAAAAGTAAAGAAATTAAGTAAAAATATTTTAACAGAAAAATAAATTAATCTTCACATCAGTTTAAATAACTTTGGAAAATGATTCTTTCTGTGAGCCCAGGCCAGTTTCCTGATTTGAGGAGCTATTCCCTGACAAGGAACAGGGAAAATGGGCTGGAATTTTACCCAATAAAGCAGATCCTGTTCTCAACCTATGACCTCTTCCCTTCCTCCTGTGGCTCTGCTGTGGTTTATGACTGAGGACCCTCTTTATTTCCCCACTGTAGTCAAGGCATCAATTTTTCAGATTTATCCATCTTTAGCTTGGGCTCAAATACCTTCTTGATCTTCTTGGCTTTGATTTTGAGGTCCTCAAGTTCACAACCTTGGGTGAGACCCTGACCCCCCGAATGAGCTGTGCAAGGAGTGACCTTGCTGTCAGCAGTCACTGAGTCACTTCTCAGGTCCCTGGATTTTTGTTATCCTGGAGTCCCTCTGCTCTCCATGGCTCTCAGGATAGTTTTTCCTTCCTTGGCATGTGACTGAGCAGGGACAAGCTGCTTTTCAGGCGTGATTTTCCAGACCACTCCTGTGGCAGCAGCATGGTGTGACCTTTCAGCAGTGCCAGATCCTTCCCTGGAAGGATCCTGGAAGCACTGGTTGGCTCCCAGTTTATCTCCCCAGAGCTCACACTCAGCTCCTGAACCAAACCCAGCTCTGGCTTCTCCTGCTTGGCCCATCCCTGCTGCCAGGGATGTTTTCAGCTGCCTGGGCCATCTCTAGGTCTGAGTGCCTTTTGGAAGTGCCTTTTGGAAGTGCCAGCTCGATGGCTTCACACAGGGACAGGAGATCAAATCTGGGAGTCTATCAGCTAAACAGCCTGTGGGGCTTCCAGTTTGGGTTTTTTGGTTTTTTTTTGCCTTGCTTTTGCATCAGTATCTGACAGGCTCAAATCCCACGGTGCTGAAGAATTACAGCAAATATTTACTCTCCTTTCTGTTGTGGTAGCACCGGGGAGGCTGTCTCTGAAATGTGAGGTGTGTTGTGCTGGAGCACCTTTCCCCTGCTTGAATTTTAGACACAACTGCTGCCCCAAGAGCACCTGATTCCAGCGGACAAGGAAGATGCAGAGAGGTGAATATATTTTGGACAAAGTCATGAGGGCATCTGTAGAAGACACTAAACAAAACCCTCACGAGCTCCCTTGGGCTGCAGCCCGTGGTTTGTGCTCTGAGCAGGCTGCCAGCTCCTTGGACTGGGCTGACAGGGATGTGCTTTGCAGGCAAACCACGTCTGCCATCGCCCCACCAAATGCAGGGGAAGTTGGAGAAGGATTTGGTTGCTTTCTTATTTTTTTTTCCACATTACATAAGTACGTAAGCTGCCAGGATCATTAGAACGAACTTCTCCCCATATTTCAAAACCAATCTCTTGTTTTGACATCTGCAATCTGGCTCTTCCCTGGTGTTTTCATGGTGCTCGTGTGGAAACGAGCAGCCTGCATTCCCTCCTTCTCCTTACGTGACTGGAAAAGAGAAGTTCAGGAATCTATTAAATTCCAATTGAGAGACAAGCGCTGAAGTCTGGCTTGTCTGAGCTGGCCAGGATTTTGTGCATCTTTCCTCATATTTCTAGTTCAGCAGTTTAATGCATATAATCAACTTTATTGGGCAAGAAACACATTCCAGCTCATTCCTATTGCCATGGGACAGCCAAGGAGGGAAACACTGGTGGGTAAAGCAGAGAAGTGCAGAAGAGATGGAGCAGGGGACTGACAGTAGCTGGCTGGTACTGGAGGCACTTTCTTTTCTCCTGAAGTGTCTATTTCTGGCTCATGCATATCATGGCACAGATATTTCCCAGAAGATGATGTGGCTTTTATTGGAAGGCAGCTCTTTCTGCTGACTCCAGGTGCAAAGGCAGGGTATTTGGGTTATGGCCTATATGTGAGAATCACCTGCAGTGTGATGGGGGAAAGGGGCTCAGTCCATGGAGATGCAGAATATCCTGATTGGAAGGGACCCACAAGGATCAGCAAATCCAACCCCTGGCCCTGCACAGACACCCCAACAATCCCACCCTGTGCATCCCTGAGAGCATTGTCCAAACACCCCTGGAGCTCTGGCAGCCCCAGGCTGTGCCCATTCCCTGGGGAGCCTGGGCAGTGCCCAGCACCCTCTGGGGGAAGAGCCTTTTCCTTGGGCTTTGTGCAAGGCTGAATCCCGTGATCAGGGAATGGTTTTAAACTATAAGAGGAGAGGTTTAGATTAGACGTAAGGAAGAAATTCTTCCCTGTGAGGATGGTGAGGCTCTGGCACAGGTTCCCCACAGAAGCTGTGGCTGCCCCTGGATCCCTGGCAGTGTTCCAGGCCAGGCTGGACAGGGCTTGGAGCAACCTGGGATAGTGGAAGGTGTCCCTGCCCAGGGCAGCAGGGTTGGAACTGGATGGTCTTTAAGGTCCCTTCCAACCAAGCCATTCCATGGTTTTGATTGTATGATTTGGAGGTCACCTTGTCTTCTGCTCTCTGAAGAACACAGTCACTGGATCTCAGCTAAATGGAGGTTTGGGGTTTGCTGCCAACAACTCTGCCCTCCCTGTGGTAATTCACTGCTGTTTAATTGCAGTGGAGCTGTTCTGCCTTGGCTTTACAAAGTTGTGTGCAGGCTGCTCAAATGCCATCATCTCCAGGGTGAGATTGTACAAAGCTGGCCCCTCAAATAGGTGCTTTTTGCAAAACCCAGAGTTGTTCCAGGGCTGTTAATGATCCTTTTTATCCCTGGGCAGCCCAGCAGGGCTGGGACACACTGCCTGCCCGTGCTGAGGGCAGTGAGCTCTGTGTTCCAGGAGCTGCCAGGAGGCTCTCAGCTGTCTGAGGGTGTTGTGATGTGCTCTCCGGGTACCTTGTCTGCCACTCTGTGGCTGCTGTGTGACAGCAGAGATGCACCGAGCAGCCAGAGCCAGGGGCAGAGCCTGCACAGCAGTGTCAGAGTTGTCACAGTGGTGTCAGAGTAGTGTCAGAGTAGTGTCAGTTGTTGTATTTTCTCCTCAGAGTCAGAGACCAGAACAAGCTTTAACCTCTGTACAGACAAGAGGCACACTGTGTCAGCCCTGAGATTTGTCTTCAGCTGGCTTCAGCTTCAGATTTGTCAGGGAAGAATATCTGGGAGCTCATCACTGGGTGCCAAGTTAGCATTTTGTCCATCATGAACAAATTGGCTGCAAGAAGCTGGGGGATAGGGAGGGAGGAATACAGGACTGTGCTGCAGGAAGGTCATGTTCTGCCAGTGTGAGCAGCACGGGGGAAGAAAAAAGTCATAGCAGAGAACATGGTTAACACTGGTCAGCGGTGATGTGCCTGGAGCTGAAATCCATCACTGTTACAGCTCTGCAAGAGGAGAGAGAGAGGGAATGTAACAACTGTATGAGTAAAAAAATCCAGTTGCAGCAGCAAGGCTCTGTGGTTTTGTTCTTTTCAGCTCCTTTTTTTCCCACTGCCTCAGTGTGCCTGCCTTTGTAAGGGCTCTGCTGACCTCTCTGGGTGACCCCCGGCTGTCTCTGCTCTTCAGTGCCTGCTTAACACAACTTCTCACCAAGTACCCTCACACTGTCACCTCCACTGCTCTCTGCACGAGGGAGGCATCCTCTGAGCAGCCACATCCTTTCTGCTCATTTCTCAGATCTCTGCTTAAGAGCCTCGCCTCCTGTTGAGCCTCCAAACCTCCGCAGCAAGTCTCCATACCCAAACCCTTGAGGTTGTTTCTCAGGGCTGAGCTGATGCTCTGCTTTGTGTCTCTGTCCTTACTGTCTGTGGGAACAGAAGTGCTAAGCTGGGTGACTTCCACAGCAAGCAGCTATGTTTAAAAAAAATAGTGAGTTTTCCTAAATGTTTTCGCTCTCTATTTTCACTCTATTTCATCAGAAGTGACCTGAAACTCCTGCTTTTCATCAGGCACCCTGGGGAAGCGTTGCTGTGAAATATTCCTTCTTCTTTGATGCAAAACACTTTGAATCAGAAAGTGTTTCCAGTTGGTTTTTTTCTTTGATCATGGCTATCACAGTGGGGTGCTGGCTTGTCAGACATGTGATATGTGATCATACAGTCTGTCTAAACCAGCCTTGTTTTGGAGTCTGGAGTTCATCTGGAGCAGGACAAAAGTCCTGTCCTGGGATGCTCATGAGCTTTGCTGTGCATGAAAGGTGTTGAAGCAGAGATCTGAATGGAACTCATGGCCATAATAAAAAAAATCCCCACATCCCTTCTTTGGGAAAAAAAAAAAAAAAAAAAAAAAAAAAAAAAAAAGGAAATGCTTCCATAACAGACTGAAGGGTCCTTTTCTTTTTTGTTTTTCAAAGTGAAGCTGCATTTTTTGCCAGGATGCACAAGAACAAGGCCTGTACAGCACAGGGACACCCACGTGGAGCTCAGACAGGTCTAAGCCTTGCTAAATGCAAACTCACACATCTCTCAGCTGGATCACCACTGTGTACAAGATCCTGAGCAGGCTGGCCCTTGTTTCCAGCATCATCTCCCCAAAATCTTCCTTCTTTTACCTGCTGGAGTGAATGTTCTGTTCTGGTAGATCCCACAGCAGGGAGAGGAGCACTTGGTGCTGTGATTGTCAGCTTGCCTCCAGTGTGCCTGGCTGTGCTTCCAGGGAGAGAAAAGCAGGGAGAAAAATATCAAAAGGACTGGAAATATTTCATGTTTGTTGAGCTCAGATATCTCATTTGAATCACTGGGACTGGTAAGTAGGTGCTGAAGTCAAAGCAGTCAGACTGTTGGTATTTTCCTGCTGTGAGGAGCTGTGGCCAGTGCCCTTGGATTGCTGGAAGAACAGGGATGGAGGCAGTGCAGATTTTGAAAACACTGGCATCACATCCTGCCAGGGAGGAGACTTTGTTAAATGAAGCACCAGGGGAGGGGGAAAAGAGAGGAGGAAGACTGAGAAATGAGCTATGACTCTGCAGCATGGCTGTCCTGGGACTCCTCCAGCTCTGCTCCTGCCAGTCACCTCTCCCTGACCCACCTGCTCCATCCCTTCCCAAATGCTTCCAGCCAGGTCATCCTCCTCTCCCAACTCCTCCTCCCTCCAAGCACTTGAAAACTTAAATCCTTCTGCACTTCCCTGTCAGTTGTTGTCCATGTCAACTCAGAATATCTGCAAATAGCCAGACATGCAGCTCCTCCCTTCTGGTGCCCATCCACGCTGGCACAAGGAGCCAAGAGACATGGGAATGGTGAGTGGGGTGGTGTTCTCATCCTCCAGTCAGCACAGAAGGTAGTTAAGCACTGAAATTAGTAAAGCAGAGGGTTTGAATAGACACCTCCCAAATCAGTGATTTTTCCCGTGGAAGCACTGATCCGTAAAGTTTTGAGTCGAGCACTGTGTAAGTTGGTTTAAAAATGCATCCAGTTCTGGCTGCAGGCATCTGGCCTGGGGTGGAACAGGGCGTAGCTCAGAGGTCTGTGCTGCCTCTCCCTGCCCTGGCTGTGCTCCCCACTGCCCTGGGACTCTGGCAGGGATGGATGAGTGGTGTCCTGAGTGCTCTGCACTTGGAATGTGGGGCTGGGACACAGATGGGTCCTGTTTTCCCATGGCCACGGGAGTGGAACATCCTCATTATGGCTTTACAGAGAGCAGAGCACTGGCCATGGGCAAGTCTTCAAACTGCCTGGTGATTTTGGGGTGTTGCACTTTAAAGACTATTCTTTTTTCAGACTTTAAGTTCCATTATCTTCTGACTATCAGCCCCATTTCAGCTTCCACAATGCACAGCTCCCAGATCAGCTGTTCTTTTTTTTTTTTTTTTTTAGCAAAGCATGGCTTAGGAAATGTCCCTTGAGACATCTGGAAAAGATTCTTGCTTGCAAAGCTACCTACTGATGTGCTCCTAATTACTGTAATCACATTATTTCAATGATGCCTCCAGTATAGAGGATTTTTTCTTATCTTTTCCCATACAGGGAAAGATAATACAGGGTGTTTGTGTTTGGATTTTCATTGGAATTGGAAGTTGAGATTAGAGTTTCTGGAGTCTTCCAGCGGGTGTGTGCTCCCTTTTACTTAAATAAAGGGTGTATGGCCAAGGGAGAGGCAGTTCATCTCTCTTTCCTGTCATGAGAGGCACGGGAGAGCAGTGCTGAAGGTCACCATGGGAGTTTTTCAGGCCTTTGCAGGGTTCACTTGGCTGTTGCTGTAATTGTCTTGTTCTTCTGGCAGTTTTAAGTTTCACACAGACCTTTGAACTGTAAATATCTTTTTTTGGGACTGATTAGATTAGTTTTGGGGTGTTTTTTTGGTTTGGTTTTTTTTTTTTGGTGTGGTTTGTTTGGTTGTTTGGTTTTTTTTTCCATTTGAGACATTGGGGCAGGAGGAGGAAGAGGACAGGCTTGTGATGAAATCACTGGGCAGCTGCTGAAGCCTCAGTTCAGCTCAGTTGCCTGCTGTGGTACATTGTCTGGCATTAAAACCAGATATTTGGGGCCAAGTTCTAAATCCAGCAAGGTGAATATTAGAACTCCCATTGTTTTCAGTGGGGAAGTGTTTTATTAATTCTTTTTTTTAACACAGGAAGAAAGCCTAAACAATTGAAAGTATTAACTGTGGTCTTGTTTCCCATTCTCCGTTAGCTGCTGTTTCTGATGCCTGTTTGAAAAGCATGTGAAGCATCACAGTTTCCTAACCTGGCTCTGTTTCATGCACTCCTGATGCTTAGAGATCAGTGAAGCAAATGATTCCAGAAGCTGAAAGGCTTTTGAGTTTGGCCCCTGGAGCAGAGCAGGTCAGGACTGCCAGAGATGGTGGCTTTTAGAGGGCTTGTAAGCACCAGAGCTGCTTACTCTGGAAAACTGGAAGGAAAACAACAAATTTTAGTTTCCCAAATGCCAGAAAAGTCAGCAAGAAGCTGTTCATTCTGACTTTAGTTTAGATGGCTTAGAGCTGTGATAAATAGAGGGTCAGTGTGCACATTAGTGGATTGGTGTAGGTGGTTAACATCATTCAGGAGCTGTATTTTCAAGAACAACAGCATCTCTGTAATGCTTTATAACTTTATTGGTACCTTGGTCTCCATGAGTCTGCTGACATCCAGTTCCTCCCCGAGGGATTGAGCTGTGATGCTGTTGGGCTGGTTTTGGCTTTGTCCACTGGTGGATCTCAGAGCAGCTCTCAGGAATCAGCTGTGTGATATTTTTCTAGGCCCCTATGAACCAGATAAATGCCATATGTCCCTCTGCCAGCTGAACTGTCCCCATTCACACACAGGCAGTGTGGCTGTCAGAGGGTCTGTTCAAAATACAGTGAGTGTTCTCAACCATGTTCTTCCCAGGGATCTGCTTTCCTGGGAGGACAGAGGAAAGTTTTCCCATAACAAGGCATCCCTGTCAGTGCTGCAGCACCACAAGGTTCCTTCAAACCTTAATGATGAAAGGCAGAGTGAAGCACCTGCCTCTGGTAAGGAGCAGAGCACAGCACTTTGATGTTTTCCTTGAAGAAATCAAACGGGAAGTTGCATTGACTCCTGGGGTTTCTTTGCAAAACACACACATCTTCATGGGTGTGGGGAGAGGAGGAGGGTTAGGTTGGATATTAGGAAAAGATTCCTCCCCCAGAGGGTGGTCTGAGCACTGCCCAGGCTCCCCAGGGAATGGTCACAGCCCCAAGAATGCCAGAGCTCCAGGAGTGTTTGGACAATGCTCTCAGGGATGCACAGGGTGGGATTGTTGGGGTGTCTGTGCAGGGCTAGGAGTTGGATTTGCTGATCCTTGTGGGTCCCTTCCAATCAGGATATTTTATGATTCTCTGTTGGTGACTATTAGGATAATCCAATGGCTTTGTGGAAATCATGGTGGCCAGGAAATACAGTGTCTCTGGGAGCTGGCTGTGCATGAAGGGGGAGCCTCTGTGCTTTTAATCACACCTAAAAATGAGCGAGGGCAGGAATCCCTGCCAGCCCTGATCCCAAAAGGCCTGTCCAGAGGAACCCAGCTCCCTCCATGGCTGAGGGTGGCTCAGCAGGACAGTGTCAGCTGGACCATGGGACACATGGCAGCTTCTGTGGCACTGTCTGGAGAAGTTTGGATGGGAATAGCCAGATGGCAAGAAGAATTCCTGGGAAGAGAGTCTCCCTGCCAGGGCAGACTAAGCACTGCTTGCAGGGATGTCTTTCGTGCAGGAAAATCCATCTTCAAGGTGTGTAAATATTGCTCAGTGGGTGTCCCTCCCTCATCAATTAATTTACAGGGAAACACCTTTTGGGATCAGCTGAGCTACATCTGTCAGACTTCACCAGCCTATTTGCTCATGTAAGGGCAGCAGCTTCCCACCTTGATTTTGCCCCCAAAATCCACGGTGTGACCATTGCACACATCCATTTCAGTGCTCCTGGCAGCACAGCTGGAAATTCCTGCCTTCCTGCTGTTGGGAGCAGCTAGATCCTGCCTTTGGCCACATGTGAGAGAATTACCTCAGCTCCAATCTCCTGCACACTTGGAGTGCAGCTTGGAGCACAGAGGGATGTTGGAGCACTCAGTAAAGCCTGAAAATCCTCCTTGGTGGCAGACTTTGGGGGTCAATTACAGTGGTTGTGGTGGCCACTGGGAGCAGGGCAGGAAGTAAAAGGTTCAAACTTGCAGTCAGGCAGAGTTAGGTTATCTCTGCAGGGCAGAGAATCTCTCAGGCAGATTGTGGAGTTGCTTCAGGAGGATTTAAATAGCAGGTCAAGCTCACGTCATACTCCTGCAAGGCTGAGTGGATCCTCTGCTGCACCAGAGAAATGGATGGAGTGACCTCTGGAGGTGTCTTGTTAGCCCTGTTTCATCACTCAAAGCTGTAGCTTTGAAGAATAACTTTTTTTGGGGGGTCCAATTACATGAAATCATATTGCATTAAGACCCTTTAAAGGCTTAGTGTGGTTCTGGGTGCAGTAGGGATGGATTAGAGAATTGCAAAGGTGGTTCAGTGGCTGAGCCTTTTAGCTCCATACCCTCAGCACTGCTGGCCACCACCAGCTATGTCTTGGAGAGCTGGCAGGCAGCAGGAGCAAGGTAAAAACGTGTTTCACTTCACTTTTGTGGTGATTTTTAGGATTTGAGATTGCCTCTTGAAGCGTGGAGTGTGATGTCTGTCAAACTGATACCATCGCCATTGAAAAATTTCATACCAGGGAGGTTGTGCTCATTTACTCAGGAGTTTTGGCCACACATCCACACTCAGTGGTCTGAGTTTAACTGCCATGTAGGTTTGCTCAAATCATCCCACTAAATATTTCCCCAGGGCTGCCTCTCAGCCTTCAGCAAAGCTGGTCTAGGTGAGTTATAAGGCTTGGTGTTCCACCCTTTGGGTGCAAATCTGGTGTTTCTTGTGTGATCCAGTCTGTGTCTGGGATCAGCCTCAGAGCCAGGCAACTTCCTGTAGTATTTCCAGGGGGTGAGTGACCAGTGATAAATCCTAAATCTGGAAATAATTAAACTTCTGCTTTAATTTTCAGTGTCAGCTGAATACTCGAGGGAATTTTAACATGAGGTATGAATAATTAACACTAGCAGTTTAAAGCAGCTTTCTTGCTAAGACTGAGCACTATGCAAAGGAAGTAAAATAAAAACACCCTTTAAAATTTCCTAAAGGGAAAGGGAAAGGTAAATAATTACTTACCCTCCTGAGACTCTGGTGAAGTCATAAAGTTCCATTTAAATTACTCTGTCAATAATTTAATATTTTAATTGCCACAAAATCATGGAATTCAGTTCCAATTGCCAGAGCAAATTGTAGCTGTGCCCCCTGGTTGCACTCACATCCTTTCATGATTATACATTTTAAAGGCAGTGGCCCAACATGTTGCACGTGTGCCTAAAAAATGCTGCTTTAAAAGTAAAATTACAATTTAAAATAATAATATCATAATAATATTATAAAATAATATAAAAGCCAAAAGCCATATCCAGCTTTCCTGAGGGGAGGAGTTTTCCCATTCTAGTATTTTTCTGAGCATTCATCGCTTGCTTCTGTTGTGCCACAGGGATGAAATACATACTCTGTGAGGGAGAGAGCTGGAGCTGGTGCTGCAGAGCTTTCCATCTTTATCTCTTGATTTTGTACGACTCACAGTCTTGATTTTGCTCTCACCAGAGCCCCTGCTTGTCTCCTGTGCTCGAGCTCCTTTTAAAGCAAAACAAAAAGCACAGTTCTGCATTAAACACGTCACCAGGAGATTGCACTGCTATGCATGCTGATTATCGTAAAGAAAATACTGAACAGATTTGCTTTAACTCTCTAAAGAAATTCGCCTCCAGGCTGAATGCCAGCGTGAGAAATATTGGCTTAAAAAGGAGCAGTTTTGGAAGGTGATAAAGCCCTGGAAATAGGATGAAATTTCCAAATGCTCCAGAGCTATAACAAACAGCTTGTGGTAATAAAGAGTTGGCAAGGATAATTCCTGTTTGAGAAGAGCTTCCAGAGGATGGAGCAAAATAAAGTCACTTAATATCAGTTTAAAGTCTGGCCTTGTTAGGGAAGTCTTTTTTTCATGGAATCATAAATTAGTTTGTGTTCAAAGGGATTTTAAAGACCAACTCATTCCAACCCCCTGCCATGGGCAGGGACACCTTCCACTAGAGCAGGGTGCTCCACAGGAGTTCCTGCTGGAGGAGTCATTACCTGTCTGGCCAGGTGATTCAGAGAGTTTCATTTGGTCGTGACTAATATCTGGTTAATACCCATCACAGTCAATCTGCATAGTGAAGGACAGCTCAGCGTATAAATTGCTTTTCTTTCCATCTCTGCCTTTCAACAACAACATTATTCCATTTTTTACATTGTGGTAACACTTGGTTGGTGCTCTAAACTGAGAGGAGATGGGAAAAAATGGATACAAATGCACCTTGGCTATGATGCAGCTGGTCCTTCACCAAGGATCTGAGGAGGAATTAGGAAGGGACAGTGTGTGTGTGTGAAAAGCCTCACTGAGGGAGTGCCAGGGAAAATACAATGTTGTCATGTAGCTGTGGTCAGGAAATCTGACAGCTCTGTGCTGCAAAAACCAGGATAATTAGGACTTTTTCCTTCAGATAAGGGTGTTTTGGACACCTTTGATATCTCTCTCTCTGAATTTCTTCCTAGGTCTTAAAATATTGTTTTTAATTGCTCATTTCTTCGTAATAATGAATAATTTAGGCTCATTATATGTAAGAAACACTATTCTCTCAGACTGGTTTCAAATGTACTTTGAAAACCCAAACCCAACCTCTTCGTCAGGTGCTGAATTACAGCAATATGTCACTGCAGACTCTTCCTGTCTTCCTGCAAATATTTCCAGATACAAATATATCCAATGTGTGCCCCAGAACACTCTGTGGGAAGCTGACTTCATCCCAGCTCTGTTTGGGATCAGCCTGGAGATGCTGATCCATGACCTTGCAGTCTCAAAAGCGCCGTGTGCGAGCAGGAGGCAAGAAAAACAGGAGACTGCAGCTTGAGTTGGAGATACTGCAGGTTTCCAGGGAATTTTTGGTGCAGGAGGAGTGTTTGTGTTTGGAGGTCAGGTGTCCAGGTGTCCAGGTGCAGAGGTGGCCGGAGAGCACACAGGTCCAGCCAGCCTTAGTGACACAAGAGGGAGCTATGGACTCTCCTGAGATGCTGCAGGGTTCACCCAGGCATGGAAAAACACGTGAAGGGGCAGGAGAAGGAACCTCAGAGCCCAGGAGCCTCTGGAAAGACAGACCAGGCATCTGCTGTGCTTCTACTTGCAGGGTTGCTTTGCTACTGGTTAACCCTAAGGGATCTGGAGAGGAAGTTGGAAGGGAAAACATCTTCCTAACCGAATACAGGTAAAAAATAACAGATGGTTAACACTTGGATTTGAAGGATCTAGAGGTCTTTTCCAACCGAAATGATTCTGTGGTTGTTCCTGAATCTGATGCCATTGTGGAGACAGGAGTTAGATGTGTGGAATTACACCTGCTGTTCAAGTGTTGAGCTTCCCTGCTTATTCCTTCCTGTTTATTGTAACTTACACCCAGCTGTAATTCCATGTCATAAATAGGCAGTCCTTTCAAATTTGCATTAGGTGAAGTTCTCTAAGCATCAGCTCCATCAGCAGAGCTTGCTGGAGACTTCAGATCAGCTGCTGGCTGAGTCCAGGGCTATCACTGGTATTCTGCAGATACCCAGTTTCCAGTATTCCCTGGCTCAACCTCATTTTCTGGGTAATAGCATTGCTCATATTATCAGGTGATCTGTAGATCTGCATCCCTCGACCAGTGGTCCATTGCCTGTCCTGTGTGTTCGACTGTGCTTCTTCCCAAATTTCCAGTGTATTTTCACTTGAACAAAATTGCTGCTTTCCCTCCCCCTCTCCTCCTTAAAGCTCTTTTAAACACCTCTTGCATTTTTGTCCTCATTCTTGCCTTTCACCCCAGTTCCTGGGTGGATACTACGTGCTATACTCGATACAGTCTGAGCTATAAATAAGAAGCAGTTTGTTGGAAAGTAAAATTAGCAGGCCAGATTTTCAACCGCGCTTCTAAATGCATGCCCAGGCACCTCGGAGTGTGCCTGTCCTCGTTTCCCGAGGTGCTGAATCCTGTTGTTATCCTTGATGTCAATGGGGATTGGTGATGCTCAGGACTCCTGGAAATCAGGTCACTTTTATATTTGGGTCCTGGGCATGGATGGAAGAGGCTGATCTCCAGCATTGTGTTATCAGTGGAGAGATTAAGGCGTGGATAATTTGGAAGCTTGTTCCAGGTCAGTCCCTTACCAAGCAGCACAGTGAGGTGGGGGATTTGGGGAGGGAGGTTCCTGTATTTAAGGGGTAACATGAGATTCTCAATGGTGACTGTGGACTCACTCACATTCCCGTGGTGACAAATTGTAAGGTCTTGAATTCACATTCATAATTTCACTTTAAAACATGGTTGTCGGCTGGAATTGTTACCCTGATCTGAAAATTGCTGAAAAGATCCTGCAGATCTGCTGCAGGAATGCTGCTGGTGAATTATGGGTGGAGGTAACCACAGAACTTTATTTCTCTGTAATTATCCTAAAGTGGTGCCAGCTGCATTCTCTTGCAGTCATTGAAAGTGTTGCTGTCCATGGGAGTACAAGGATTCACTCAGAAACCTGAGAGAGAATTGTTTTAATAAGAATCTGGAATTTAGGCAAATGGAAAAATACAGCTGTGGGTATATCATGGCAGCTCCTGGGTTAGTCTTCAGCTCAAACCAGATTGTCCAGCTGAGTGTGTAGCACTGAGTTACCACACTAATGAGCACAAACAGAAAGGCCAACAAAGAGAATTCCTGGTCTTTGATTTTTGACAAGCAAAGAACTGATGAAAATCAGAACAGAGACATCTTGGTTGTGCTCCTGCAAATGCACTCAGCTGGGGGTACTGCTGTTTGTGTTTTCAGAGTGTGCAACACATGGACATTATCCCAGTGATTAAGCTAATTGAAATTACAGTTTCTAGCCAGCACTGCACCAAAGCAAAGGGAAATACTTTAGAGGTGCTGATTTTCATATGGATTGCTCCCTTCACCAGGGAGCTGTTCCCCTGCTGCAAACAACAAAATACAGCTGTTAATAATGGGGGAAACAGCAGCTCTGGTTTTTTTTCCTTCCCGAGGTAGAGGAACTCACTAATGCCACCCAAACCACTGCTGCTGGCCTGGCTGGGGACACAGGGAGCACTTGCCATGCTCTGACTCCCCTGTGGCCAGTGCCACATGTTAAGGCTCAGGGAGACTGGGTTGGTCTGGGAACCCTGCCTGGTGCTTTTCAGGCTGGTTTGAGCCCCCAGCACATCCTGCTGAGCACCAAAGAATGGATTGCTCAGCAGATCTCCAGCCTGCCCTCACCTCACACTTCCAGGGCTGTGGAGTCAGGCAGGCATTGGGAAATGAGCCAGGAAACAATTAATCTTCTCTAGTTTAGGAATTTCTAGAAACACAGTAGGCAGATCATGAAAGAGTGGCCCCTTTGGCTACTTTAGCTATGCCATGACAACTCATGCAACAGAGCATCTTCAAGGAAAATGATGGATTTGTTCTGCTGGAGTCTCCTTATGGCTTCATCTTGCTCTGGGACAAGTTGGAAAAACAGGATCTGCAAGTGGAAGAAATAGCCATATCTCAGCAGAGTGCTGACATCACTTTTGTCTTTCAATTTGCTTTGTGCTTTAGAAAAGCCCCCATGAATGTACTGCCTGGGAGCAGAAAAAGAAGGAGCTGCAGCTGGAGCCAGAAGGAAAGGAATGACAGAAGAGGGGCCAGCGTGATGGATGCTTGTTGACACTGCAAAGAGAAATAGTTGCTTTACCTGCCACCATGAAAAACAGTTCTGGGCTTTTGATGGTGTTTTTGGCAGCTGTGCTTTTATAATTAAATTGTGCCCCTGGTTAGGAAGGCACAGGTAGGGGATGATTAAAAGCCTCAGAGGATGTGGTTGCTGCATTTCTCCTTTTACAGCTGTGTAACCCAGGGCTCTGCTCTGCAAAACCTGAACATACACAGAGTATCAAGCAGAAAGAGGTTTTCTTGCAGAGCATCCAAAACGGGTTTTCTTTGTTAGCTCAAGAGCCTCCAAGTTCTCCCTGTGTGCTCAATGCCAAGACAAGTACTTGGCATCCTGTTCCACTGCTGCGAGCTCTGCTGGAGGAAGAGCAGCTGCTTCAGTCTACATTCCCCAAGCCCTCTCCCAAAACAGCTTTTCCCTCTTTGGGAAGAGTGTTTACATAGCTACTTTAAGCAAGCAGGGATTACAGAAAGAGGAGGTTAAAGCTGAATTTGACTTATGGGATTTCTGCAAGCTTCCTCTGTTGCCAGCTCCCTCCTGCTGCATCCTTCTGGGATCCTTCAGGGTAGATCTGGTCTGGTGGGGACCAGGAGTTCCTGAGCCTGGAACTCGGGAGCTTTTGCTCCTCTGGAAGGAATGAGGGCTAAGTTCCATGATCAGTTTCCAAATTTAGTCCATGATGCCAGAGGGCTGGGCTGTACATGCTCAGCCATTTGTTCCTGTCCTGTTCTTCAGCTCCCCTCTTACCCCAACAAAGCAATCACAAGGTTGTTTGGAGATCAGTTTCAAAACAGCTTTCCTTTGGTCCATGTCAGAGCCCAGCTCAGCACCACTCCCCAGTTCTGGGGATCCCTGACCTGGGCAGGGAAATCTCACACAGTTTAACAAGACCAAGTGCAAGATGCTGCACCTGGGTTGGAGTAATCCCACTTTTTCATATTGCTTTTGGCATCCAGGAAAGTCATGTTAAACACCCTGAATCCCACAATGGAAAGGATGGGGGACAGGGGAATACATGTAAAAGAGAAAGGATTGGTGGGAGAACAAGTGGAAGGAAACCCTGTGCAACATCCTTTTGCAGTAACTAAGTAGGTTAATGCTGAGTCATTCAAACCCCAGGAGAGGATAGCTGGAGAAGGTCTGCTGGAATACAGCTCCTGGGAGCAGGGAAAGCCTTCTTGGGTGGCATATCATGGAGTAAAAACGGTTCAAAATGCCATTTGTGGGACAATCCCTGAGGGAAAAGCTGCTGTTCAAATGAGAGTATGGAGAGAGGGAGGTCAGCTGGCTCCACTTTTAACAGAGCTCAAGCAGTACAGGGTGACTTGGAAGTCCTCAGGGTGAGTTCACTGGATACTCTGGATCATGAGAGCAATTTTTGTGCCCACCAAACACAAATCTGAGTCTCTGGGTGAGCTGCAGCAGTGCAAGCCTGCAATCTGGGGAGTCTCAGGTGAGCATGACACATGGAGATCTGGTTTTCCTTTTTTCCTTTTTTTTTTTTTTTTTCTTCTTCATGCTCTTGAAGTTTTGGTGGAGAGAGCAAGAACTGTGTTCAGTCTGACTGAGCCTGCCAGGAATCTGCATTTATACCAAGTTCTTGCAGAGAGAGGCCTGCAGGCATTTTACGTGCATGAAAAACTAATGCAAAGTCTTCTCGCTGTCAAGACACATCTGTAGGAAGCAAAAGAGTCTGTGAGCTCTTCCAGGGCCTCTGCACCATATTTGTGTTTTCCCATTATCCCTGGAGTGCTGCTTCCTGACAGGAGGGTGTAGCCAGGTGGGTTTGGTTCCTTCTCCCACAAAACAAGTGACAGGACCAGAGGAAATGGCCTCAAGTTGTCCCAAGGGATGTTTAGATTGGGTATTGAGAAAAATTTCTTCACTGAAGGGGTGGCTAGGAATTGGATCAGGCTGCCCAGGGCAGGGTGGAATCACCATCCCTGAAAATATTCCAAAAACATGTGGATGTGGCACCTGTGGCTTAGTGGTGAACGTGGTGGTGCTGGTCCTGGTGATCTTTGAGGCCTTTTCCAACCTTACTGATTTTAAGATTCTGTCATTCTATGATTAATCATGGTCTCCCTGTCCCCCAGACAGCCCTTACTGGGAGGAGCCCTTCTGTGCTCTGGTGCAGGGAGCAGGATGTGGTGCCTATCCAGAAATGGTGGAAATCAGCTATTGTGCTCTGATTTATTGCATGGCTGGGGCAAAACATTGCCTGGAAGTCATCAGGGAGAAGATTTTATTGACATGGATGCTGAAAGATTTTGGAAAAGAGGGACAACCCCTCCTTAGGTATTTAGAAATAAGAGCTGAGTGAGTGACTCGGTCCTGCAGGCTGTGGAAAGCTGTGTTTCCCCTGCTGAGTCTCTCAGAGAATGTGTATTTGACCTGCTCTGACCACACCTTTCCATTCCTGCCCACTGGTAATCCATGGTTCTGTGAGCAGAGGGTCATTTTGGGCTTGAAGGTGCCAGTAGTTAGCAGGGGAGGTAAGGGAACTCTTGGGTACCAGATTAATTGTTGGGGACTGAGTCCTGAGAGCACAGCTCGTTCCCTAATGAGGAGATGGGCTTTTCAATAACTTCACAGAATCCTGCCACAGACTCTGATTTACCTCTGACAAGTTAAACCAGGGCCAGATCAATACTGTGCTCTGTGGCAATAAATAGGCTTGATTTTAAGTATTGAGTAAGAATTTGTTTCAGATTAAGGGTGGATTTTTTAAAGGGTAGAGCGAACTGGCCTTTCAAGGCTGTGGATGGCTGCTGGACCTTGCTGGTCCAGATCTCAGCTCCTGCAGAGTCTTGCTTGGGCAGCCAGTGAAAGCAGGGGTGCAACACTCCCCTGGGAACTGGGAGGCAGCAGGGATCTAAGGAGTATCCTTGATGGGAGTAATTTCACTTTGAACTAGCTTGTTTGAAACCACCACTCAGCTCTGTAAGTGGCCTGAGGAGACTTTTCATAAACATAATTCCCATTTCCACTGGGTAAAGCAGGTCCGAGTGGATCTGAGCCCAGGACATGTGGCTGTGGAGGTGTGCCTGCTTCTCCAGCCCATGGTGGGGATGTGTGTGGGGAGGCTGAGCTGTCCAAGTACCCCTGGAAGAGGTTTGCTGTGCCTGGGGCTTCCAGTTCCTCTCTGGGAAAAAGTCATTTCAGCTACCCCTAAAACCACATTACTAAGAGGTAGCATCATCCTCAAGAAATGCAAGATCTCTCTGAGAAAAGCCTGGTTGACATTTACTACTCATTTTCTGATGCATAGCACAGAATCACAGAGTGGCTTGGGTTGGAAGGGACTTTAAAGCTCATCCAGTTCCCAATCCCTGCCATGGGCAGGGACACCTTCCACTGTTCCAGGTTGCTCCAAGCCTTATCCAACCTGTCCTTGACCACTGCCAGGGATCCAGGGGCAGCCACAGCTTCTCTGGACACCCTGTGCCAGGGCCTCACCACCCTCACAGGGAAGAATTTCTCCCAAAAATCTCTTCTAAATCTCCCCTCCTCACTCAGCTTTTCCTGTATGTTAAGAGCTGATTCCACATCCCTCTTCTCACACTGGAAACCATCACCAGCCATGAGACAATGTCTGAGTCCTGTCTGCTCTCATCACACCAAGCACAGTCCAACAGGACAGTGCAGAGACTTGACTAATTGACCCAGGGAGAGTATGAGGAACCAGACTAATTATGGTGAATGCTCAGCTTCGACATTTTCTTTGTGTCACGACTGTTTAATCCTCCCTTAATCCCCTAATGCTGCTCAGTGACTTTTCTTGTGTTATCTTCATTGTCTTGCTAATAAGCTGTTGCACGTAGCAGAGATTTACACTGAAAGGTATTAAGGAGGATTATATGAAGATTAGACAAGAAACACTCACAATAGGTTGGAGAATTCTGAGTACCCAAATCTTTAATTTCTATAGTGCAAGGATTTTACTGTTTTTTCAAAGAATTCATGGAGAATTTCTCCTAGAAAATTCAAGAAGTTGCTACTGTTCTAAAGAAATCAGTAAATTAATATAGATGGAATTTTGCAGGAGCAAAGGCACCCTTGCATTAAATCAGCATTTAAAATGGAAAGTTGAAAACCTTTTAAATAAAATTGGAGAAAGCAATGGGTGGTAGATTTTATGGTTAACTCTTAGAGCTACTGGAAATTAATCTTACTGTAGGGCCTGAAACAGAACCACACATTAAATCAGGATTTAGTCCCTCTGTTTTCCTTCAAAAACTGCAACACTGTGTGGTCAATGTCAAGCTGGGACAGTGGCTTGTCCTGGGAATCCTCTGCCACAGGAGCCATTCCAAGACTTCACATCTGCCTCAGGAATCTTCTGTAATTGAGTGTCTGACACCAGTGGGTGTGAAGCTATTTTGACTTCCAGGTATCCACAGAAACATGAATAATAAATGGTACTTGCTGACAGCTTCTCTAACATTTCCTGCTTGTCCTTTACAGTGGTCTTGCATTCCCTGTTCTATAGAGATTGGAAAACACCACCTGCAAGCATCTGAATGCAGTGGTGGGATGCTTATCTGGGAATTCTACAGAGCATCCTACTTCTGGCACCCATTCTGAGCTCTCAGTAGGTTCCCTTCACCCTAGTTTTTCTTGTCAGCTCACCTAATAATAGCTGGTGTTTATTATTAGCACCTCTTTGTTATTAGCTCCATGAATACAGGTTGAGTCACTCACAGAGTCACAGAGTGATTTTGGTTGGAAAACACCTCCAAGATCATCCAGTCCAGCTGTTCCCCCAGCATCCCAACCCACCACTAACCCATGGCCCCAGGTGCCACATCCACACAGCTTTGAAATCCCTCCAGGGATGGTGATTCCACCAATTCCCTGGGCTGCCTCTTGCCGTGGCTAACCACCCTTTGGAAAATGTCCTTTGCTCTGTCCCCATGCTCTGAGCTGTTTGACATCCATCCTTCCCAGGCAGCCTGGTCTGCAAATCTTCCAGCAATGGATTTTTCTGCCTGACATCATCTCATTTAGTGGTTCACTGTTCTCCATGTGGAACAGTCGACCTGCTGTCCCTCTGAACTTCCCATTAATGCAATTAAAGGCTCTTGGTCCTGGCCTTGGCTACATGGACATGACTGATGGATCCTTTCTTCTGGGCAGGAAAATGCACATGAAGATAACTGGAACTAGATGATCTTTAAGGTCCCTTTCAACCCAAATCATGCCATGATTTTCTGGCTCCCCCTCTGTCTTGTTGAAGCTGTTTGACCCCATACACAGGTGTGGGTTGTTTTTTTTTTAAGATTTCTGATCTCTCTGGTCCATTTTCACATCTTTGCTGAAGCTTCAGATCCTGCTTCAAAAGCTCTGGGAATTCTGCACCCAGCCTTGAAAATCAGAAGGGCTGGGAAATGTCATGCAGCACCACTAACATGGCAACAAACCTCATCTTATGTTGTAATTTTTCCTAAAAAATATTTATATTTCTTCATCCAGGGAACTTTCTGATGCCATCTGGGGTGATAGAGATCACAGTGTTGGATGATGCAAGTTCCTACCCCTACCACAGGACATGCCTATGCAGGAACATGCTGGTGGCTAAATTTTGGGACTGGCCAGCCCTGGATTTCTAGCCTGCTATGCAATTCTGATTTATGATATTGAAAGAAACCCTGAGCCATCTAATTAACTGCTGGCTGCCCAAAAGATAGCAAATATGAGGAGTGATTTACTGCCACGCTGACATGCTCTACAGTCACGATGACAAGCACAAAATGGAAGTTTTCTCAACTGAAATGCTCTCTTGTGGTAAAGATGAGGCACTTCATAATTGCAGAACCAGAAAATGGAGACAGCTTATTTCACTCCTGGCAGCTTTGTTAATAAAACATTGGGAAGGCAAATAATTATCTGACATGCAATTACATCTAAGCTGTTTTCCTTGGGAAGAAAAAAAAAACCAATAGAAGTGTAGGGAGTCTGATTTTATTAACCTGTCTGGAAAGGCTGTATTGGATATTTGGAATGTATTCTCGATTTATGCTTTGTTATTGAGCAGACTGAGCTTTGGTTGTCTGCTTGGGCTGTGTTTTACTGCCAGGGAGTTTCAGAGTGGCCAAGGTGAGGTTGGAACCTTTCTCCTAAACTCTTAAACTTGGAAAGAGGCTCTGAGGCCAGTAACACTGTGTGCATGAAATAAAGTTCCACTTGAAGGAAAAATTGCCTTTTTGGTTTTTCACTGAGCAATTTTCTTTTCCTTCTGATTCTTCTGTAAATATGAATGAGTTTCTAATGCTGGAGGTAACTTTTAGTATTTTTGTCAACCTGAAATTATAGAATCACTGAATGGTTTGGGTTGGAAGGGACTTAAAGCTCATTTCATTCCAACCCCCTGCCATGGACAGGGACATCTTCCACTAGACCAGGTTGCTTGGGGTCCATCTGTATTTTTTTTCTTACAACATCAAAATACTGAAAATGCATCAAATTTGATGCATTTTCTGTTTCCATGAAAGGCTGAATGTCTTTTATTAAAATTGGAAAACAGCTCTTTGTGCCCGCAATTAATATTTTTCTTTGTAGTAGTTTATGTTTCAAAATTCACATGATTAAGGAAAATCTGAGGTTTATTTTAATGGAAAATTTAATCCTTGTGCTTCCCAGGGATGCACTGGTTGTCAGGTCTATAAAATCACATAGTAAATAAAAAGCTTTCCGAAAGCACTGTAGCAGAAGATGTTGCTACTTTCACCTCAGCTGAGTGCTTGTGGAGGGAGGGGGTGGGGGAATCATCAGATTTTTTGGAGTTGCTTTCAGGTGCTTACTCTTAGACCCAGAGGCTGAGGAGCTGGAAAAAGGAGGAGGAAAAAGCAGGATCAAGGTAGGACTTCCATTAGGCTGAGGCACCAACATGTGATGTAGTTGATGCAGCTGAAGATGTCTCTGCTCTTTGCAGGGGTTGGACTGGATGAGATTTAAAGCTCTCTCCCAAACCAAACTGTTCTGTGAGAGAGGACCTGGCCAGTGGTAGCCAGGAGACCACTGGCTGTGGGCAATCTGACTGTTTCCCACTGTTTTCACAGTGGTTTTGGGGTCTCTGTCCTTGCAGCACCACTGCACATCTTCACATTGGCATCTCTGAGTGGATGTTTAGCTGCTGCTGTTTGTCTTATTTCCAGGACTTGCCTGCTGGGGAAGGATAAAAATAGATCATATTGTGTTTTTCTGTTACAAAATCAGGGTGAGTATTAAAGAGTGAATTCCTGGGCTGATTTACTGAAAATAGCAACCCATGTTAACATGAACCAGAGATCAGTGTATAAACATGCAACCCCCAAGGGTACTAAAATGTCTTCAGGTTTAGTAGGTATTTCTTGCACTCATTAGGTGAGATTTTAGAGAGTTACTCTACTTCTTGGCATTTGCAAAATACAGGAAATTCTGGATAAAGTTCAGTCAAGTGCCTCAGTGGAAAAAATGTATGAGACTGTTCAGTGTGAAGCTTAGTTGCTGAGCTGAGATATCCAACAGGTTTAAAGGCAGTGAAAGTTCAGACATGGTGAGTAATTCAGAATTTGATTCTTTTAAATCCATATAACATGACTGGGCACAGCAGTGAAGTGAAGTGTTCTTTTCTCTGCCAGCCTTGAACGTTGTTTCGGGTTGAGTTGTTTGAATCAAGTAGCATTTGCTGCATGTGTCTGATTTTGCTAGAAGCAAGTAAAAGTTCAAACTGAAGTCTTGACTTTGCTATACACAAAAATTCCTTTGTGGGATACATCTGTTTTGATCTCAGTTTGACTGTTTGTCCCTTCTGCATCTTGCATCTAATTTGTATTCCAACGGGATAAAATGAACTTGATAATGGCCTTTTAGCTTGTCATCTTAAAACACATGCTCAGCCTGGAAGAGCCAATAAAAGTCATGTTTATGAGTCTTTCAGTCTAGTGATTGGAAATGGACTGCCCTGTCAGATGCAGGGACATATGCCAAGTGGATTTTAGATGGATCTTGTAGCTAGTGGTGCTCAAAACTAACAAGCACTATGGGTTTGGATCTGAGCACTGTTCCAAAATCAGTTGAAGAAACATTTTCATGTCTTTATCAGGCATTCACAACTGTGCTTCCCAGGGTGCCTAAAAGCCATGTGAACAGATAGCAGTAAGTCACTGCCATCACAGCCCAGGGGGGAAGAATTGGTTGCCAATATCAGGTTATAATACGCCTGTAAGGGAGGAGGTTGTGAGTCATCTTGTAACGTTAGGTTAGAAGGGGGGAAACTTTCCCACCACTGACCTCATAAAGATGTTGGTATGGCTGGGTCAAACTTTGGTATCCAAAGTCCAGTGAGATGGATCCCATTCAGTGGAAATTCAATATTCCATTCAGTATTCCATGTATTTGTGTAGCTGTTTCCCTTTAGCAGAGATGATTTGCCCTCCCTAGGTGGGCAGTAGCACACTTGTCATCATCTCTGTGCTTGCCTGGAGTTCAACTCCAGCTGTGATGTGGGTTGCAGCTGCAGTGAGAAGAGAAAATAGCCTTTCCTTGTGCTGCAGGTCCCTAAAATATGTATGACTAGCTAGTGCCAGCAGAGCTGGGGTAAGCCAAGGAGCAGAGTGTGTTCTGACAACATCAGCCCTCAGCTCTGGGAGCGTGGAAGGCTTGTTAGTGGATGTGATTCAGCACTCCCCAGTCCTGACTCTGCTGCCAGGGCTGGTTTGCTGTCTGGTTAGTGAGTCAGCAAACTTGCAGCTTCACCCTGCCCTTGTCTGGATGGATATTTCCTGAGCCAGGGGACAGAGGCTGCTGCAGCAGTGCACACTGTGCCTGCACAGGGAGTGCTGGGGAGAGAACAGGAGGAGCTCAGAGACCTCCAGCCATGGGGACTCCTGGCTGGGATGAGGAATCTGTCCTGAGACACACATTATTCAGTGATTTTCTTTCTTAATAAAGCTGGTGTGAGGTAGTGGATTTGTCTGTCTGGAGAGCTTTGGGGAGTGTCCCATCAGTTTTTGCCCTGACTGGGAATGAGTGTGGAGGGTGTCACAGCCTGGCTTATCGTTTGCACTGTGCAGTTACACTGCAGGCTTCCTTGACAAACAGGGACTCCTGAGGGAAAATAATTGGATAGGTAGATTGATTATAGAATCATTTAGATTGGAAAACACCTCTAAGATCATTGAGTCCAACTATTTTGCCAGCACTGCCAAGGCCACCACTAACCCATGTCCCCAAGTGCCACATCCACACAGCTTTTAAATCCCTCCAGGGGTGGTGACTCAGTCATTGTCCTGGGCAGCCTGGTCCAGGGCTTGACAAGCCTTTCCATGAAGAAATTTTCCCTGATATCCAGTCTAATTCCCCTGGCTTAACTTGAGGTCATCTCCTCTTGCCCTGTCCCTGCTCCCTGGGAGCACAGCCTGATCCCCCCTGGCTGCACCCTCCTTCCAGGGAGTTGTGCAGAGCCAGAACGTCCCCCTGAGCCTCCTTTTCTCCAGGCTGAGTCCCCTCAGCCCCCTCAGCTGCCCCTCTTCAGACTTGTGCTCCAGACCCTGTTATTATTTATTGTTTATTATGAGGAGCATCACACAGCTTCCACTCCCTGAGAATAAGAAAACGTAAACATGTTACAGGCTGAAAGCACAGAACTGGAAGCAAGCAACAACATATGAAGAACTGTTTTAAAGATATGTGGAATCTTAGTTTAGTCTTGAATTTTGGAGGGAAACCTCCATATTTTCCCACTGTGGTGCCTTGCATGAACGTGAGGTGAGTAAGGTGGCACAGGCTTGAAGACTTGGTGTTGACTTGCAGTCGTGTTGTAATTGCAGTAACTATTATGCCATCCTGGTAAGTCTGGCATCACATGGCACCTGTGGATGGATTGGTGTCTGATGTACCCCAGGACAGAGAGACAGAGCTTCCTTCTCTCTCTTCCACTCCATATTGTTTTACTCTTTTCTTCAGCACACATAGAGCAGAGATGGAGAGCACAGGGGAAGGATCAGAGGGCCTGTGTGAGCAGCATCTCAGAAGTGCAGGAGCAGAATCAGGTGGCCAAAGCTCTTGATTGTGCAGCTAGAGAAGCTGATGCTTTTCAAGCTGCAAACTTTGATGGAAGTTTTTAGGTACCAATCCCGCATCATTTTAAGCAGTTGTGTATCTTCTTAAGTTCTTGTGTAACTGTTGTGGGAAGCAGAGATGGCTGGGGGAGAGATTTGAAAGATCGCTTTGAGGAGTTGAATTCAGCTGCTGACTTACAGTGGTGAAACAATGGCTGATTCTCCTTTGAACAAAAAAAAAAAGACAGCAACTCTTAGATTCAGTCACGTTCTGCTGTTAGGGCTGAAATTGTCTGGAAGAAATGTCTGGAATTGCTTGACATTGTCTCATGCGTTTCATCCTCAGCATTGTTAAGGTTCGTTAATGATTCCATTATAAACCCCTATTTGCAGAAATGGTTTTCTAAAAGCAATCTCTGGTGTTATATTATTATGTTGTTTATATTATATAAATGCTCAAGGACTAGACATGTATTAATAGAGAGCCTTGTGATTGTGGAGCCAGCAATTACTTGACTGGTGATTACTCTATCACAAACTCTGCTGACTCTCAGCACTTTGGACAGGAGAATAGAATTCCTTCTGCAAATTGGGAAGATAATTTCCTTTGGAATAGGGGTTGTTACACAGTGCTGGAAATCCTCTGAATGCAGATAAGCAGTAAAAACCTGTTAGCTCTAGGCAATGCTTTGGAATAGACTGTCATGGTGGAGAGCCTTATGAGCCACCAGGGATATAATGGAGATGCTAAAGGAGATCTCCAAGCCTTTCAGGAGAGGATGTGCTGGGTGGGAAACCAGGCAGCTGTAACCATTTCCCTTCCCTGTACTCCTTCCATAATGTGTCCTGCTGGGTGGGATGGCTGTGGGAGTGGGATGAGGTATTTTCTCCTTCCTTTCCATAGGATTAATCACTGTCTTCTCCCTACTGTGTCGCTGCACCCCAATAGGAGAGTGAGGCCACTTGGTCCCCAAAAAGGTACAAGAGAGCAGCTTTAGAGGATTGTGTAGGGCAAGATGAGGTGATGAAGATAATGTCCTGGTGGCTTGGTTGCTCCAAGGACCAGAGAGTCCCTTCCTACCCCTCTGGGAACAGTGAACTTGCAGTTTGCCTCTTCCATGAGGATGCCACAGGACAGTTCTCACCATGTGCCAGCCTCTTCTATGGCTGCATCCAAAGGATGATCCAGCTGGGAATCTGATTCCTCCCCTCTGTTTCTCCTACAGGCAAGGGAAGGGACAAGTCCTTGCACACCTATCCCAGCCACAACACATGTTACTGTGTAAAACCTGTGAGATTCCAGCACAGTGCTTTAGGCAGCCCAAAATGGAAAATTCCAGCCCAGCAATTCTTCATCCTTTTCAAACCACTTTGGCCTTCCCTACAGCCAGTGCCTTCTTCCTCTTTGATGGGATAATGGGGAAAGAAGGACCAAACCCCAGGCCAACAATCTCCACTCTCATCTGCTATCAAAAGCACAAAGATTGTAGATAAAAGGTCTATACTTGTGCCCTTAAATATTCAGCAGCTTTGCCAGCAGATTCTGGTAGAGCTAAGCTGCCTTTCTCTTGTTATTTCCATTGTTCCTATAGCAAATACCTTGAATATAAATGGTAAAGGTTTCTCCCTACAAATTCTTGGATGAGACTGGATAGTTGGTCTCTTGGTGAAGAGCTCTGAAGCCTCTTTAGAGATGTCAGTAACCCATTCCTGGCAAAGAAAACTCTCAGCACAGTGCTGGTTACACAAGGGGATGGGATCTTCTAAGAGTTCCAGAAGTTGTGTGGGTTGACACTGGTTTGCTCAGAGAAACTCTTCCATCACTCCAAGTGAACAACTTCCAAAAATATTAATAGTAATAACAAAAAGGAAGTAGAAGAGAGAGAGGGTGTCAGGGAAAGAAGGACAAAACATGTCCTGGCTGTCTCAGGGGAAGTGAGGGAGAAATGTAGACCAGCCATAGCCTATATAAATATATCTGTAGATTTATATATCGATATCTGGGTTGTGACAATTTTTGTAGGGTGTTAGAAGAGCCTCCTGCAATACCTCTGCTTTGCTATCAGACACAGACCTGGATGTCACCTGTGCTTTTGCCCAAGGCATTCCTGATTTAGCAGCTCTATAGGAGTCCCATTATTCAAAGTTTACTTAAAATAATTACTATAATCATCCGTATATTGTCACAGTGTAAGGAACCAGAAAATTGCATTGCATAATTCCCTCCCAGTTGTCTGAGAAATCTCCCGTCTGCGTTGCCAGCGCAGCGCAGAGATTTGATGTGAAATCCCAATTTCCTGCAAAGGGGCTGCCACGGTTTCAAGTTCGCGAGGCGCCGTCACTGATATATTTATATTTTATCTGCCGTGCTCAACAATTGAATGAAAGAGAAGTGTTGGCAGAGGTCAAGCATTGTTTGAACGTGTTGCAAATGGTTTCCCAGGGAAACAGCAAATCAGTACTCATAGGCTCCTGCAGCATCTCCAGAACAACATCCAGCCACCAGCCATAGCCCCGTGTTTGCTGTAGTACTCGGGACCAAGGGCGATGCAGACTCAAGCCAGAGTGAGCGCCTGAGCAGGAGAGCAAGTCCAGAGGATGAAGAAACATTCGGCAAGAGTGGCACCTTTACCATCTTACAATGTTTCAGAATTAAATTCGCCTGTGCCAGACGGTAAATGCTTTTTTTTCTTCCCTGTATATCTCATCCTAGGCAGGAATTCACTCCGCATGCTCCTCCTGCTCCGTTCCGTGCAGAGGAATAGGAATCTTATGTTTGTGTGTGTGTATGTTTAAAACAATGCTCAGATAGCATTCTTAGCACTTTAATATCATCTGGGATAAGTGGCAGTTAAATTTCTTTTGCTTGTTTTCAACTGCTGTGTAAATGATTTCTGGTGAAGAAGCTCATATTGAAATGTGAACAATGGATAAAGTTGTTGTACTTCAATTCTGGCTTTTAAAATGATGTGAAATTAGGTCCATGTAATGTTATTGGCTTTCCTGGAGTGTTTTACTGTTGTGATGTAGATTTATTGGTTTTGCTGTAAAGACAGAGGCACCAACTTTTTTGTGCTTGCTGTCCCTCAGCTCAATGTAGCAGTTGTCCCCTTGAACTGCTTTTTCCCCCCTTATTTTCAGAAGGGTCAGCTCTGAAGCAATTTCTTAATACAGAACCCACAAGGTAGAAATTAGGAATTCTTTTGTATGCTCTTGATTGGACATGAAAGCCTCGTTAAGAGTGCCCACCAACTTTACATCACACTTCAGAGTCACTGGGGATGTGGTGATGTTGTCCAGCAGGAGATTTGACTGCCCTGATAGTGAAACAAATAAAAGTCAGTGTGCTGAAAATTTACAGCGGGTATACACACTGTATAAATCAAAGGTCAAAAAGGAAAGATTTCCTAAAAATACTCCTGATGTTCAGGTTCGAGTTTTTGACTTAAATGTCTGTAGAAATCTCAGGCTTTAACTGCACTCTTTGAGTTTATGATGTTCAGTGTCAGATGTTTTAAAGAGCTGCGTGGCACTTCCTGAAGTTGCTTGTTGTGCCAGAAATGAGCTGTTTTCCCACCAGGTGTGTGTGGTGAGGACACTCGAGCTGTAAAGCCACAAAGCATGTGTGCTGTCTCTGGTTTGAGCCACCAGCAGTGAAAATGTAATTCCTTTTTGTGAGTTGAATTCAGCTCTACATCCAGGAGCAAAACAAAGCAAGAGCCACGGTCCAGTGCTGGTCAGCAGAGCGTGACTTCCAGTTCTTCGATCTACCTGGCTCAGGCTGCCTTCAATTACAAACAGGGCTGGGTTTTGATAGACTAGGCAGTAGTTTGGGCTGTTTTTCTCAGAGCTGTGTGTGTGATAAGCTGTGTGTGTGATTAAGAATTCTACAGGCTTGGTGGTTACCTGGTGTTGCTTCCTTGAGGGAAAATGCTTTAAGGAAAGTTGGAGGAGCTGACTGCTTATTGCTGGTGCACAGCACCAGGCTTTGGGATGTGTGATATTGAAATTCATGCCCTCACCTGCTTTTTTAGGAGCAGTGTTACAGCCAGGTGAGCTGGCTCTGCTGGCAAAATGGGGTGATTTGCTGCTCTTTATTTCCTGAGGGCTCAGACTGGGCTTGTGTCACGCTAGGTGGTGAATGCAGAGGATTAAAGATTTTCCCTGTCCCACAGGGGTCCAAGACAAGCTGGGGTTGCCTTCAGCCTCACCAGTCCAGCTGCTGTCAAGTCCCTCTGCTAGACCATTCTGAACCTCTCCCCCATGCTGGGCTGCAGCAAAAGTGTCAAAACTGCACTGCCTGGTTCCTCAGGGAGGGAAAATCCAGTCTTCATGGGAAGAAAGGGCAGTAGACTGGAAGTGACTACATGACAGCACTTGTCATATCCAACAGGCTGCAAATGGAAAAGTTCTTGCTTGGGATGGAGCTGGCCAAGCTGAATTAATACTGGTCCCATACATTAAATGTGTGTGTGCAGCCAGTTTTACAGATCAGCAGAGATTTTAGCATAAATTCCCAAAGAATCCTAATGGGAGAGGGCAGCCAGCTTTCCAAGAGCACTGCATCTGTTTCCCCTTTCCTTTCCAAGCACAGGGAGGGCACATGGAAGAGAGTCCAGGGCAGCTGTGTGCTGGGAGGAGAGCAGGGGAGCAGTGTGCTCTGTGTGGGCAGTTTTCACACAGCTGAGGTTTGTGGCTTCCTAGATACCTCCTGATAAAACCACAGGAATGGCTGACTCCTGGATAGTGGAGTGAAATCCAGGCAAAAAGGCTCCTTCGGGAGTGAAGAGACACCCAGTGCTTGGAGATACGTGGTGAGAAAGTGGAAAGAAATGGAGCAGAGAGCTGCCCAGAAGGGTTGGTGCCTGGGTGAGTGGTTCTGGAGGATGGGAGGTGTGTGCCAAGCTGGCACCACAGCCACCAAATCCTTCTGAGAATGTCTTTACTTCAGCCTCGCCAGCCCCCACTGCCAGCATCAGCCAGGTTTGTGGCATGGACACTGCATGGAGGAGTCCTATCCCAAATATGCCATCATGGACAGGCAGGGATGAGACCTGTCAGAGCTATCACCTCAAGGGCAGTGGGGAAAACAGATGGAAATATCTCCTGGCATTGCAAAATGCAGCAATACAGTGATAAATACCTATTCTTGTCCCTGCTGCTTACCCGGAAAATGTTCCTTTAACCCACCCTTCCTCAAATGTGCCTAATTAGGCACTGAGTCAGGCAAGGAAATTGGAGGCTGTGCTCAATGCACTGCAGTGCTGCCATGGCCTGAGTGTGAGGCAGTCAGGCTTGGGCTCATCCACATCCATCTAAATATAAGCCTTGGTGAGTAGAGAAAGTCCTCAGAGCCTCCTGGAGTGAGCAGGAGAGCTGAGCACCTCTGGGAGGTGATTCACCTCCCTGGATTGAATCTGAGGGAGCTGAATAAATCACTCCCTGGAGGCACCCAGCAGCCAGGAGAGGCAATCATTTGTGCAGGAAATAAATACAAATACAAATCTGAAGTGCTGCTGAGCTGTCTGTCAGTGTGCTGGCTGCTGCTTTTCTGGATCTTGGGAGATCCAGGGACCAGCCTGGATTTATTGCAGTGTTTCTTGATAGTAGAAACTGTATTGTAATTATTTATTAATGAGAAACATATGAGTGATATCTGAACTGTCTTGTGTCCAAATTCCTTTCACAACAACTATCACGTCAAAGCAGCTTCATGGTTTTCATTGGAGCTACTCTTGACTTATGGCTGTGGAAGTGGAAGTGAGAGTTTAACTGGGAATGTCTGTTTCTTTTTGGAAATGTCACCAAATTCTAGCAATAACGAGATTAATTTTCAGAGGATTTTTTTTACAGATTGTAAAAAAAAAGATGGTCAACCTTTTGGTTTGGAGTAGAGTGTGTAAATTGTGAAACAATTGGAACAACATCTGATGTAATTCATTGCAAAGTTTATAGCAGAGGTTTTCTTCAGTAGGATGGTGTGCAGCTTTGAATCAAATCATTTGTGTTTCTCTTGCTCAGTCAGTGCTGGAGTGGTGGGAAGATGGTCAGATCCCAGACCAGTGAATCCTAGGATTGGCTAGAGTTGTTGTTAGGTCATGTATGTCTGGGGGAAAAAAAATCCCTTAGTCTGATGCAGCAAAGGATATCCCTTTGAATATGTGAGTCCCAAAGGTCTCAGTCAGAAGTTGTCACTGAGGTGGTCTCAGAGCAGTGTTTATGTAAGCAAAAGCTTACAGTCCTGGCTCTGCAATGAGGAGACAAAAGGTCTCCAATCTGGTGTTGTTCCCTCAGACAGCAGGTGTTGGCTCCACCTGAATAAAAATATGTGTCAGTCCAGCTCCCTCCTGCTCACTGAGTTCTCTGGTGTGGGATTATCAACGTCATCAGCCAAAGCTCACCAGAATCAGTTGCTCTTCCCAGGAGCTGCTTTGGGGATTGGATCCATCTCTGTGATCTCACAGAGTCATTTGTTGGGCTTCACTTGGCTGCACACCAGCTGCACACACACATCTGGGTGCTCTGTGCTGCCTCCTCTTCCTCTGCAGCTCTGGGCAGCCTGGCTTGGCTTCCCCCAGCAGCTCTCAGCCGGGAATTTGCTCTCTGTGACATTCACAGTGTGGAGGGGAGAGTATTTGTGTGCCTGGTCCTGCCCTTCCCAGGCTGTGTTTTGGATTCATGTCCAGAGGGTAAGGAAGGAGCCATCAGCAGAAAAGTTCTGTGCTGAGGGAGGAGATGTCCATACCCTTCCCACGGGAGGTCAGTGTGTTCAAACTCCAGAGTTGTCATGGACAATTACAAGATTTCAACGCAGCGTTTGTTTTTCAGTGGAGATGCCAGCAACATTTTCTGACAGCAGAATTCAGTCCAAAACATTCTGCTCCAAATGGATGTTCTAAAGCCTTTTTTTTTCTGTAGGTCAGTGATTTTGTGTTGTAGAAGTTTTGATTTCAACATATAAAAATCATTCTCCATTTGCAGCACTTCCTTCTGCATTCCTTCAAAGTATGCTGTCATGCTCAGTAACTTTAAAATATGAATAGCCACTGTGTTTCAAAATGCATATTCCAGCTGCCTGTTCCACCACAGATGTTCTCAAATAAGCCTCTTTCCCAGGGTCTGTTCTGACACTCCCACGCTGGTGCTGGTATGTTATTTTTGGTGTCAATTCAATGAAATTCCTTGTCCATGCTTAAAAAGAGGCAGTGATACACTCGTTTGAGTTACGCTGCAATGAGAAAAAAATATTTCTGTGTTTTCAACTGTACTTTCAATAAAATGTAGATAAAACAAAAGTTTGAACAGGGATTTTTGTTAGTCTAATAATTTGTTTTAATATTTTGAGGAAAGGCCTCGATCCAGAGCAATAGAAACAGGAGCCACTTACTTCAGAAAGGAAGAATTTGAGAAGTCCTCTAGAGTGGCCTTTACACTCATGGCTCTGGAAAAGGCAGTCCACAGCTTGTCTACACCCAGTAGCACCTTCACATGCTTCCTGCTAAGGTCTTTCTTTGTTTTGATTGTTTGTTTTTGTTGTTTTTAAAAGCTGCAGCTATAGAACTTCAGGGATGTTGCAGCCTGGATCCACTCTGTGCTGCTATTCTTGGCCAGAGGCTTCAGGACACAGCAGTGGATGCAGAGCATGCACAGAATATTCTCTGGTTGGGACAAGAGCTTCCATCTCAGAGCAGGTTCTTCAGCAGAAGATGTGCAGAAAGATGCCTTTACAGTCTTGCATTTGTCAGGGTTGCATGCAGAGGCAACAAACTTGGAGCAATTAATAAGGGAAGCCCCAACTCAGAGATGACCTGTGGGGATCTGGGGATGTGTGAGGAGATGTCTTTGTGCAACTTATTTAGCAGTCATTTCCCATTTACAGAAAAGAGAGAGAGTGACTTTTTGCATGGGTGGATAATGAGAGGACAAGGGGGAATGGTTTTAAACTGAAAGAGGTTTAGGTTAGATGACAGGAAGAAATTCTTCCCTGGGAGGGTGGTGAGGCCCTGGCACAGGGTGCCCAGAGAAGCTGTGGCTGCCCCTGGACCCCTGGAAGTGTTCCAGACAAGGTTGGATGGGCTTGGAGCAACCTGGGATAGTGGAAAGTGTCCCTCCCCATGGCAGGGGGTTGGAATGAGATGATGTTTAAGGTTCCTTCCAAGCCAAACCATTCTGTCCTGTGATCCTGTTGTCACTGCCTGGCACATTTGCATGTACCCTATGTCCAGACCTCACTATCTCTCCATGCCAAGCACAGCCAGTGTGTACAAATACTACAACTTGACTTGCTGGGGCCTCTCCCAGCCCTTGAAGGTGGTATGAACAGATGTCCCTGGTGTTCTGACTGCTGGTTCCATCTCTCAGATCACACCAGGCTCTGAGACAGCAGCATGGTGGAGCTCCCACTCTGGCAGTGTAGTCTGAAATCACCTAGAGCAGCTTGGAGCAGACACACTCTGCAGGTGCCATGACCAAGTGGAATCTCAGGTTGTTCACACAACTGACCATGCACACATGGTCCTGCCCATTCCTGGTCATTTGAATTTAATTCTGAATTCCTTACGTTGCCAGATCGCATTGTGTTAGAAGCAGATGCACTCAGCTCCTTCTCATTCGTTCTTTGTATTTCTCTTGCTCAAAACTGACTTATGGTTTTGCTGTTGGCAGAGTTGGGCACATAATTCAGATTTCATATTTCCAGGTTTTCTTGCTGTTTATATATTGATTTAGATTGTTGTTTCTTTCCCAGATTGTAGTGATAGGGGGAATCAATGTCCTTATTTTTTCAGCAGTGAGGACCTTAAATCACAAGTTAGCCCCTTTGGACTTGGTCCCAATGCTGTTCCCATCACAAAACCAAGGAGATGCAGGTCTGGAGGGGATTCTTTAAAAGTGTCTAACTTGGATTCTCTCCCCTGACAAGCAGACTGGACCTGCTCCTCTGGAAGGGTAATTAGGTGCAAGGTTGTAGAGTGGCACATCCCTTGATCAGGCACTAAGTGAATTACAGGATGTGAAATATAAGTTCTTTACTTTCTTTGGTGCTCTTTGCTAATTTTATTGCAAGGAGGAGAGGGCAGGTGGAAGTTGTTGAGATTCCTAGTTGTAAGCAAAGTTGCTGTCTGCTGAAGTGAGGGTTCTGTACAGACACTGAAGGGATAATTGGAAAAATTGCTGATGGATGTCACTAGTAAACCACAACAAAATATCTACTTTTCCTGCTTTCTAGTCTTGACAATAGTTAATCATAGTACAAGAGAAATGCTGTACGCCATCACTGAGTCATTTGTTTTTCATTATAATCTGAAAATCTTTTCCCCTAGGACAAAAAAAAAAATATTGTAACCTTCTCATCCCCTTCAAACAGAAAAACTTCCAGAACAAGCAAATAATAAATGAACAAGGCATCACTTTGAACAGACATCTGTGCATTACTAATACACAGAGACCACTGCAGTGTTTAAATGGACAACATTATCTCCAAATGCTTGAGATTGCTGAAAGGATTTTTCTTCACTGAGCAAGAGATTCTTATTCCTCAAACCTGTGTAGCACACTGCCAGCAAAGGGTGTTTGCCTGTTTTCTTGATTCTGCATGGCTTTAGTGAATGTAGTCATGACTTCATGTCCCTGGTCAAATTGCTGGTTCTGAACACATTAAGAGCTGGGGAGAGTTTACCCTCTAATTGTAACTTCCCAGCTGCTATCTTCAGGTTTGCCAGTGTGTGCCCAGACCGCTGGGCTGGTTGCACTCACTTGCTGTGGGTTTACATCAGTGCAGTGAAGGGCAGAATTTGATTTTACAGGCAGTGGCTGGGGTAAACTAAGCTATGGACCTAAATCACTGTGGACTGACGGTGTTGCATACCCTGCTCCCAGCTGAGTGCTAACAGCAGCAAACAATCCAATTAAAGCCATGGCTAATCCAACCTAATGAGGTTTTGTTGGAAAATGGACAGAAGCAGCTCTCTTCACCTCTCCCAAGAGCAGCATCACTCAATCCCTTTCCCATGTGTGCCCAATATTTCCCTGGCTGCAAAACTCACATCTGCAGGGAAAAAGGAACGTTGGCAGTTCTTTCTCCAGGGCCCAGTTTAGCAGCAGCATTCAACTGATGGATTTTCCACACAACCCCAAACCTGCTCCTACCTCCATCCATCTGGCAAAGCCCAGCAATTGTTTCCGTGGCAGTGCAATGGAGACATCCTTTTATCAGAGCAGAAACAATGATAGACCAGGAGCTGAGATTTTGAGGACACAGTAAAAGAATTCTGTTTTAATAGGGAATGAGTAAAAAGGCAGATTGTGGGTGCCTTGAGTGGCCTTTTGGCAAAGCTGGTGTCTCTCCTGACTATGGTGGTAGCCACAGGTGGCCAGGGCTGTGCAGGGCTTTGGGAGTATAACACGAAGGAATTGTTCAGCTCATTTGCATCACCTATTTAACCATCGATTTCATTGTGTAATCAAATGCAGAGAATGTATTGTGATGCGTCACATCAAGCCAGATGTTGCTGTCTCTAAATGAGCCAACACTTCATGTCAGTAATGCAGTGTCGTGAATGCACAGATGGCTTTTGAAAGGGAATTCAGTTACCTGTTTGAGAAGTTCTAAATTTCCATCAGGTCAGTTGGATAAAAAAAGAAGAGAAAAAGGCAGAATCAATTCTAAGATGATCTGCCCATAGAACTTAATTCCAGGACTGCATTTTTGTGTTGCATTGATTATTTAACTGACAATCCATTCAATCCAGGACCAGAGGGAACAGCGTGAAGCTGTGTCAGGGGAGGTTCAGGTTGGATATTAGGAAAAGATTCTTCACACAGAGGGTGGTTGGGAGGTGCTCATGGCACCTAGCCTGACAGAGCCCAAGGAGCATTGGGACAATGCTTGCAGGCACATCATGGGATTCCTGGGGCTGTTCTGTGCAAGACCAGGAGTTGGAATCCATGATCCTTGTGGGTCCCTTCCACCTCAGGATATTCTGTGATCTGCTTTTAGTAGCAACTGCGAGACCAGAAACATTGTCCAAATGAAATTACATGGGTTGGTATTTTTATTCCAAGCATTGTTGTCACATGCTAAAGATGTCATATACTTGAAGATGATCTGAAGAGAGTTGGTTTTGAACCTCAGAGTGTAATCCTGCTCTCCAAGCCTCCTAGAAAATAGCAAAGGGGTTTTTCTAGCCAAGGTGAGGACACATTTTCTCACTGTGTGAGCTGCATCTGGAAACCTGGACATGAACAGAAAGCCACAAGTCATGGGTTGCATCTTGCAGAGGGGCAAGGGAGCTGTGCATTGTTTACAGGTGGTTGGTGAGAATGCCTGTGAGGAGCAGCATGTGCTTCTTTTCCTGGCTTGAGTGGACACGATGGCAGCAGCAGGTGGTGGTCACCTCCTCTCCCAGCTGGGACTCAGAATGGTGTTAAAGAATGTGGAAAGGCTGGACTTGAGTGGTATTAATCCTGTGGTTTAGGTTAGTCACAGGCATAATTACCTTGCTAAATCAAAGTACACTGGGAAATGTGTATAATAATTAGTAGAAGAGAGGGACAGACTTTATTAGAGTCATGTGGAAAGCCTGGGAAATGTGTATAATAATTAATAGAAGAGGGGGACAGACTTTATTAGAGTCATGTGGAAAGCCTGGGAAATGTGTATAATAATTAATAGAAGAGGGGGACAGACTTTATTAGAGTCATGTGGAAAGCCACCTGTTCCCCTTGTTGGCTTCCCTTTGGTCTCCATGCGCAGAGAAATGGCCTTACTTCCAAAGCTATGAAGCATCTATATCTGCAGGGCAAGGAAAAAGATCTTCTGAAACAGATTAATAAATTAAAAATAATCATTAAAAAAATGGGAATGAGCATGGATTTGTTTTTGTCCAATAATGAAAAGTAATCCAGGTGGACTTGGCACATTAAGATGTGCTGGATACAATCATGTGTGGTACTTTCCAGTTCTCCCTTCCCTCTTTGGTCAGTCCCATTGACAGTGTTGCTTTGACACTCAGTCACATCCTCCAAGGAACACTTCTAGCAGCAAGATCTGACAATCTGGCAAGGTTTTTCCTATTTGTTTTTTCCCAATCCCCTCCAGTAGCGTTCTCTTAAGATATCAAATGATGCCCAAAATATCAATTCATTCTCAGCCTGTGATTCATCCCTGCTAAAGCCACAAGCTCTGTAAAAATCCCACCCCCTGTTGACATCTCTGCTCAGGGTGGTTGGGCAAGGCCAGGTTGCATGAGGCTTGGAGCAGCCTGGTCCAGGGAGGCAGAAGGTTGGAAGTGGATGATCTTAAGGTCCCTTCCAACCCAAACCATTCTATGTTTCTGTTATTCCATGTATGGAAGTTCAGTGGAAAATAGTGCTCTTGATCCCTCCAAATTTGGAGGGTCTTAGCAGATCTCTGCTTGATAGCTGAGAGTTGTGGAGTGAGACAAAGAACCAGAATTCCATGAGCTCTGCCTTCCCTTTCTTTCCAGTGGGATAACACTGTCCACCTGGGAGGTGTCATTGCTCAGCTGTGCAAATGGGGATTTGCTGTCCCTGCTGCTGGCTCCAGGTTTGGAAAGTTAGCCCAATATAGAACTCTTCACACCCTGGTAAACAGATATCCTTAAAATATGTTCAGGTTCAGCAGCATTAGGTGTTCCCAAGCTTTCTAGCTGTAACAATGAAATATTGATAAATGGCTGCGCTGTCTGATTGCTTCAAGTATAAAGGGAGAAGATTTCAGTAAATCAAGCAGTGACTTTCGATTTAATGTAATCTCTTGAATTACAGTTTTGGTCTCACCTGCTGGGTTTGTCAATGCACAGGAGAAGATTCATGCTGCTCTGCATCTTTTACCAGATACAGATAATTCAGAGCTCTTTTTGCACGTGAAGAAAAATAAGCTTCCTTCAAATTTTGGTTGCAGATCACCTGCTAGACTTGTGCTGAGTATAATGTGAATTTCGATCTTGTTCTGAAATGAATCTGCATTGAGACATGACATACGTCTTTCAACATACTGAAATCTCTTTAAATGATGAATACCAAAATGAGGAGTGATTTGGAGCCAGCCACCTTGGTGGCTTCTTCTCCAAGGACAGGCAGTCAGCAAACACTTCCTGAAAATGAAAGCATCTTCAACTTGTGGACCTGAAAAATCAGAAATTACTTTTTTAATATTTCTCCCTGAAAGTACTGATTGGCTTAACCGTATGGAAACTGGGACTAATTTTCAGATGACAAGTGAAGGTGTAACTTGCAAGAGTAACTTGCAAGATGTTTACTAAGTCTTATGAAGTAGGTGATGTTGTTCTTGTTATACAGTGAAAGAAGTAGCTCTTGGAGTTACTTGGAGAACAAAGTCATTCAGAGAGTTCCCTGGCTGTTAGATCATTATTTTCTCCATTAGAAAGTAAATACATGAAGGTGGATGGCTTTTTAAAGGTCTGAAAACAGTTGGTAGGCTCTAGAAAGCTCTTTAGAAAGTAATGCTCATCAAAAATTGAGGAGGGGCAACAATGCTTAGGTTGCTTCTCATCATGTAGGTCTCAATTTTTCAAAGTGGATTTGTGGGTCTGCTGTCACAGAGTGTGGGTTGTCTACTGCATTCATTGGATTTGTAGGACTTCATGATAAGCTGGAATCTAAACTTGAGTGTCCCCCTTGAGTCAGAGTTCCCTCATAATGGACAGAGAACAAAGGGAAGAACATCTTGAAAAAGATCATCTGGAGGGGGTTAGCTGATGATTCAGTGACTTATCTACTTGGTGGGTAAAAATTAACCTTGCAGGCCCTAAATAGGCTGAGAGATGATTCTTTTTCTGTATAATTCCATATTTTATACATCTCTTCCTTTGTGATCTTTGTAGTTAGGCCTGGTGAACCCAACACAGCTTTAAGTCCACCAAAGGTTGCATGAAGCCCTCTGGCAAGAGTCCTGTCTTGATTCTTGAATCTTGGGTGCAGTCCTTGCTTTGGAATATACTTTCATGTAGTTGTTGGGTGTGGTGTTATTTGCTCAAAGTGTACTGGACTGGTGCTGTGTTGCAACAAAGAATATCACCCTCTGGGATTTCTGCCATATTTGTTACACATGTGGCACCTTACACATGGGGTTTGTGTCTATATTTTATTCTTTTCAATATGAAAGAGTTGGGATTATCATATTAAACCCTCCCACGTCGTGGCGAGGTCAGTGGCTGCTTTGGGTGTGTGTATATTCCACAAGTTCAGGTGAGATGGTCAAAACCAAAACAAAGCGGTGGGTGATCTCAGCTGGCCATGAACACACATTTGTATTTACCAAAATGGCCTGTCATCCTGACTTTCTGCTGGAGAAGAAGACTCTCTTGTGCTGCTCATGAGCTGACCTCTGGCAGAGACACCTTCAGTAAATTTGGGAGTCCATGCACGATTGATCACTGACGGATTCCAGCACTGCCCTCCTTGCTGTTGTTTGCTGGTTCTTAATCCAGCCCTTCCCAAGGTCTTACCCAATAAATATGGTGTCCTGCTCACTGGAAAATTTTTCATGTGGTACCACTGGTATTTCTGGGACCTGGGTCTTCTCTGCTGCCTCGTGGCCTCTGTCCAGGCTCTGTGTGAAATGTCCTGTCTTGGAGCTGTCTGCACATAGCAGAGGAAGAAAAAGCAACTTCTCTGAAGATATGGAGATTCTGCTTTGGTGTTTGTAAAGGCTTAAGATTGGTATCTTCAATGCTGTAGCAGAAATCTTCATCCAAAAGCCCTGCAAGTGACCATGGCTTCATTCTGTACAAGAGTCTCAAGGATCATTCTGGAAGATGGAAAGAGGAATCTCTCCTCTAGAGGAATCTCTCCTCTAGAGAAGCTCCCAGCACTGGCCCCGGGAGGCAGTGGTTCCTCAGCCCTCCTTCCCACCCCGAGGGGGAATGGTGACCTCTCCTTTGGCCTGATTCAGTGTCATTGCTCTCTAAGGGGCCCACGTGAGTACAAATTCCTTTGACTGTGCAGGCCCTGTGGATGGAGCCCTGGGGCTGAGAATATACTGCAGCATGGGGCTCTCGTTTCTTCAGGGGGAAGACTAGTTTTCATGCAGCACCTTTTTATCTATAAGGGGGGAAAGAGTTAAGTATTTATTTACTCACTGATTTGCTTTATCCTGAGCAGAGCTGCAACCTGCATTTTTTGCCGTGCGCTTCCTTTTGTATGCTTCTCACTGCCAGCCTGTTTGAAAGCCCCGCGTTCCTCCAGGGACTTTACAGCCAAAACTGATGCAAACTCTTTCTTCTCAGGTGCCTCACGATCATCTGTCATCCAATGCAAGCCAGGAGGCAACTGCCCCAGCAGACACAGAGGCATGACTAGGCAGCTCTCCCCTCTATCTGTTGCTGAAGATTCTGCTGCTCCCATTCTTGAGCTGCAGAATCGAAGTCCCTCGGGAATCTGTCGGCACAGCAGAGTCGAGAGGCAGAGCAGATCAGGTAGGAACCACAGCCGCTCTCCCGGCGCCGCCGCGTGCCCAGAGGCCTCTTCCCTCTGCTTTGGAGAGATGGGGCAGGGCCTGAGCATGCTGACTTTTGGGTTGCGGTGCTGAGAGCTGCAGAGCCACCACAGGTCCTTCCCGAGCCCGGGGGTGAGGCGGGAAGGCTGCCGGACGGGAGGAGAAGTGCTGGGATTCGCAGGTACTTGGCACGGGTTAGGTACCTGGCTCAGCGTAAGGCACAGAAGATCCTCAGAGCTGGTTAACCCCAGCACACGGTTAGATGTCACAGAGGGGCTGTGTCTCCTCAGCTTCAGCCTGGCCACACAGCAGGGCCCTTAAAAGCCAGCCCTGTCCCTTCTCAAAGAGAGTGACAAGCTCGGCTCGTGCCGCGGATGGTCTGGTGAAGAGGAAGAGATGAGCAGCAGGTGGAAGGATTTCTAGGGAAGAGCATCACATTTCAGAGCATCGGTCAGCTGCAGCATCCATCACCCACTTTACTGCAGCAGTTCAGCTCAAATGAGCCTGTAGGTGTGGTGAACACTGACTTCCTCACCGTGGTATCCATCCTTCAGCTGCAGGGATGGGATGGGAGAAATGACAATATGCAGCCACAGGCCTGTGAGTCTGCTGAACCACACTGTTGAGGAGGAGAGACTTCGAATGAGTGGAGTAATTTAACTGTCCAAGTATTTTGGAAGAAAATTATTTAATTGCCCAAGTTCTTTGGACGACTGCCTGTGTAGATACTGTGAGCAAAGAGGGGAGGAAGAACAGGATCTCCCTTGCACACTGGACCTGAGGGAGCTGAGCCTTCCTTTTGTCACTTCATCACGGATGGCAGCAAGAGTCACCCATTTCCTCCTTGTGGTGGAAAACAGAGGGATCTCGTACTCCAGGAGTACTCTCTTGATGGAAAGCCTCAGAAGAGTATTGGAGGTGATTATTGCTGCAAGGAGAGGATGATGCAGCATCTTGCAGTTAAGATTGTAGCTAAGATACCAGAAAACCAATCTATTCTCATTTTTTGCTGATATCAGGCTGAAATAACTGTGCATGATGGCACTAAAGTACATCCAAAATCAGAATCCATCTTCTCCAAGAAAGGGCTCTAGGCCACTTGAGTAGTGACTGGACATCATACTCTTCTAAACATTTATTTTGCATTTATTAATTTCCCTTTTTATCGCAATCTTCCCTTCCTCCTCAGAGAAGTTTAACTAGGACTGACCCAATAGATAAACAAATATAAAGAATATAATTTTCTAAGGTGTAGTTGCCAAGTAGCCAAAAGAGCTCTGATGAAAAGCTGCCGGTTTTGATTTTCCTCATCTCACTCTTCTGAAAAATGAAAGCAAAACACTTCTCTGTGACCATCTTGTCCGTAGGAATTGCACTGTGGACCAAAGGACTGTGCAGGGGTGTTTCTGCTCACTGCCTTCCACACAGTTTGCCATTGGCCAGTGCCATCTCCCTGTGTCACCTGCTGTGTCATCTGCATTCTTACCTGTCCCTTCATCCTTGCTGAGTCCTCAGCTTCTTTCTGTGCTCCTCCCAGGGTAAGTCTCTTGTTTTGTTCCAGTCCTGTCTAAATGCAGACACCAAGGATTTCTGCTGCCTTGCTAATTGTAAAACGCTGTCTCCCAACCACTTTGGCTGATCAATTTGTTTTCTCCTCATTATCATTTGGTGTTTAAACACAAGTGCTTGCTCCAGGCCCAGCTTCCTGACTTGGAAATCCTAAACCTTTTTAATAGGAACCACATGCCTGCTCACCCTGTGCCTTCGAGTTCAAGCCCTGTCATTATTTTGAAAGCTATTTCTTATCTTGTCCTTTTGATTCTTTGGCCAGGAATTAAGTGTGCTCATCCCGTGGATTTTGAAAGCAGCTGTCAGACTACTGTCACCGGCATCAACCACAATTTCACTTAAATGTAAATATCTAATCTAGAGAGAGATAAGTGCCTCCAGTGAGCTTAGATATAGATATATATATAGATAGGAGGATGGAATCAGCTCCCCTCTCACCACGCCTTTCCATTATAGTTAAATTTAAAGGGACTCCAGACAACATGTTTACCCTGAATACACAATTATTTCCTAACTACATCACAAGGGATGAATCCCAACCATTCAGCACTTACAGAAACTCCCCAGTCTACATTTATTTGTGCATTTATTTATAAAAATTTACACAGGTCTTTAAATCCAAGGTAGGTCTTGCAACAAGTGTGTGTTTCTGTGCCTTTCCCTGACATTCAGACCTGGGACTGTAAAATCCAAGTCAAATGCTGATGGTAGTGTCATGCATAGTAACACCAATTGCCTCATTATTTTGTAATTGGAAAATAGAAAGCATGGATGAAAGTGCTCTGCTCTTCTGTCATTGTGTGATTATTTTAAGTGTTAGCTGAAAAAGGACTAATTGCATGGTAGTTTTACTTAGCAGGAAGACCTGCAAGTGGATGCTACTATAATATATGCTTTTAAAGCTATTCTAACTTGCAAATAAACTGTAATTTACCTTTCAATAGATGTCAGTCATTATTAGTACCATAAAAATATCTATTTTCTCTCAGCAGCCAAGGAGAATGCTAAAAGGATGCTTGCCTTTTCAGACCCATGGCTGATTATCCTCTGCATGTTTTTAATAAACCTGTAATTTTATTTAAATTCTTGATTCACCACTAAACAATGGAGCCACCAAATACAAATTATTTTTAGAAAAAAAAACCACATCACACAATTACAACTACAAAAAGCTCTGTGTCCTAGTTAGGAGAATTCTTGATTGCAAATGCACTCCCCGCTATGATAAATCTTTTTTTATGTGTAATGTTGGTCTGAAGTAATAACTGGGAACCCCAGTTTGATATTTCTTTATGGCTGTAGCAAAAACATTAATATAAAGGGAAACTAAACCTGAGTGTGAAAGGATACTTCTGTCACATAAAAGTTGAATAAAGGACAGTGTATTCTCTCACTGAAGTGAATCTATCACTTCTCTCAAAACCTTATTATTTCTTATATATATCACATCATGTATTAATGTGACTGATATTTGATAGGAGCAGTTAAGAATAGCTTCAGGCCATGATTTTAAGAAGATTTGCCCCTTTTTTCTTCTGCCAGACTGATGTGATGTGGTCAAACAGGGTGAATGGTTGGGACAGCAGTGTCAGTGCTCTTTATTTTCAGCTGAGATCTAAGAAATCCAAATAGGGATTATGGATTGCATCTCTGGGAGATTTGTCTGGAGAGCAAGGCACCAGTCAGTGAGATTAAATTCTCTCCACTTGGGTTAGGAAAGCTGCACTTGGGTCTGAAAACCACTGTGCTGAAATGGGAAAAGTCAACTCTCTGGTTGCTCCTTGTTTATGTGCAGAGGTTTATTTCTCGGCATGCCAAGCTGCACTTTTGTCCAGTTTCCTTTGTTAACTTCAGAAATGTAAGTACACTGACCTGACTGAAAAAGCCTTTCTCTGCCTGGGTACATAAAACCACCTAACTGCTTCTTTTTTCCCCATCCCAGCTTGCAAATAAAAAAGTGATTCTGGAGTTAAAGTCTTCAGTAATGAGAACTTGTTCCTGTCTGCAGACCTACAGGCTCAGAGAGCTCTTCTGTTGCACATTGCACAGTAATTGACTCTGTAATGTCGTTGGTTCAAAGGGATGTATTTTTATCTTGGAGATTTGCTGGCAGAGGGAATGAAGGGCTGATAAAGCAAATAGTGACAACAGTTTATCTCTAACACTGTTACCTCAGCCCTTGGTGTTGTCTTTGTGTTTTGTTTCTGCCTCCTTGAAGTGACAGAGGTGGTATTATTAAAATATTTTTGTCCAGGATTTCAGTATTTATGGGACGTGGAGGAGTTATGAGGAGAAGGCAAGGGATGATTTGTGACTTGGACCAGAAGGGGAGATTTTGCCAAGAATTGTTTTGAATGCATTCATTACATGTACAACTCTTTTTCTATTTTTCCTTTCCTTTTTTTTCAGGAGAAGAAGGAACACAAACGCACACGGAGAGCAGCAGCCAAGAAGCTGAAGGACAGACACGATGCCAGTCTTGCACATCCACATTTCTCAAGCTAATCTGGAGATTCCTGATCATTCTGTCCGTCTCTTCCTCCTGGGTTGGGACCACACAGTTTGTCAAAATCACATTTGAGACCTTTGACTGTCCTTTTTTCATGACTTGGTTCTCAACAAACTGGAACATTATGATTTTTCCCATTTATTATTCCGGGCACCTTGCAACCGCGCAGGAAAAGCAGTCTCCAATCAAAAAATTCAGGTAGGCTTTCTCGTGGCAGTATCCCTTTAAACAACTTAATTCCTGAGGGCTGAGATCACTGCTCTGCTCACTTCCACCCGTGGTGGCAGGAGGCAGAATAAAGGTCATGCTGCAGAAAACCTCATTCATAAATAGCTCACAGGAGGCTGACAGATGAGTGATGTGTGCTGAATAAATGGAGACTTGATTGTTAAAGGGTTTTTCTAATGAGTTGGAAAGGTCAATAATCTGCTTATAGTCTTGCTGTTATGTTGTGTAATATCTCTATATTTTGTGTTCTTACCTGGATCAGGCCATTGATTAATCTGTCCTGCTCCATTTATGGGAAAATAATGGTGTTGAGAGCAACCAAACCAGCTCCTGCTTGAGAAGGAAGATGCTCAGAGCTGAGGAGGTGATTTCCATGTGGAAGATCATGGCTTGCTCTCTGTGCTGAGCAAGCTTAGCAGGACGAAAACTGCCCTTTCCTCCTTCTGGAAATTTATAAATCCCTCTTCCTATTAGCCCCTGGGAAATCATAGAAATACAGGGTTTAGGGTGAACCCAAAGAAATCATCCAGTCCAGCCACCAACACTGCAGCAGGGCCAGGCTGGCTTAGCTTCACCTTAGCCAGTTCTGAAGGAAATCACATCTAATGTGTCTTCAGGGCTGGGAAGTACCATCACATTCTGTGACAATCAATTTTACAGTTTTATTATTCCACTTTTATTATTCCAGTGATCTAACAGTGACGTGGGGCTGCTTTAAAGGACAGGAGAAAACTCAGCTCTCCAAGAGATACCACACCTTGTCCAGGGAGGGAAGAGATTCCCAGGATCATTTTCAGCTGGGACCCAATTCTGTTGTTCCACTGCAGGTTTGCTTTGAAAACAACCTGAGTCCAGCAGAATTATCTTTTCCACCAGGAATTACCCAGCGTGTGGCTCCTGCTGTCACTGAGCACCCAGGGAATCCCATTTGTGCCTGTCAGGCTGGAGTGGAGCAGGGCCAAACTGTTCCCTTGGCTGCTTTTTGCCAGGATCTGGGATGTAATTTGGCCCTAAATTATCATTTCTGTCAAATCAGTGTGACTGAAATTGAGCAGTTGCAGTTAATTAAGTGCTTCTCTGCAAACCCTGGTGCTTTGTACCTTAATGATGCATCATTCAGATTTTTGCTGGAGTGTTTGTGAGAACATTAACAGTGTCAGCTTGGCTTCTGCCTGTGGGGTGAAGTAATAACAATTGCACAGTAGTTAAGGAAGAAGGTGAGAAGAAATATCCCTGCAGATAAATCCCCTGCAGTTGGTGCATTGATTGTATCTCTATCAGAGCAAAATTTCTGGGCAAAACATTTGGGGCAATGTGTAAAAAAACCCCTATGTTTAAATAATTGATACATTTCCCCAGCTGTTGGGAATTCAGCTTTTAAAATGAGGCTTCCATGCCCAGAGGGATTTCTGCAGTAGATCTGTGAATGTGTGGAATCAGGACACCAGTTAGAGCTGATGGGAATTGTCCCAGAGTATTTCTTTTTCCAGATATGTCAGGAACTCACATCCCAAGGAAGAAGTAACTGCTGGTAAATAATGATTTCATCAAGGGGAGCAACTGCTTGGTCTGTGCAGTGTTAAAGCTTAACTATCCAAACCCTTGGGATGGGCATCTCTTCAGGATGAACTCTTGATTTTTTTTGTGACTTAAAGAATTGAAAAGCATCAGTTATAGTTTTCAATTATAGAGAGATTTAATTTGGAAAGGATCTTTGGAGGTTATTTCACCCTCCCCAGAACACAGGGGTGTTTTCAAACCTGCAGTGATTGATTGTATATTTTCTTGATTTGCATTCCTGATATTGTTCCTGTTACAAGGCTTTTTATTACATTCTGTAAGATTTCTTGTTGCTTCATTTTCCTGTTTTGCTCCTGTGCAGTAGCTAATTCTGTCAATAAATCCATCTTGTAGCAATTCCAGGCTTGCCTCAGAGCACAGAGGTGATATGTTTTTGTGTCTCTGGAGGATGTAGTAACTCCCTAGGAGCTTTGAAGACAATAAGACATTTTGTCCAGCAAATATTCCCAGTGGATCTGAACAAACAATGGCTGTGACATCTTGGCAGAGATCAGTGATCCTGAGAGTGACTTGCAGAGTGCTGCCCCAGGCTGGCAAAGCTGTGGGGAGCCACTGCTCCTTTAATAAATCCCACTTGGAAGGACAGGAGTCTCAATCCTCAACTTTAGATTGGCTTTCTGAAAAGTTTAGGCTGCTCAGTACCTAGAGGAGCTTCAAGAGAGATGGATTTTTGAGCAGGGCATGGAAGGGGAATGGCTTCAGACTCAGAGAGGGCAGGTTTAGATTAAATATTGAAAATAAATTCTTAACTGTGAGGGTGGAGAGGCCCTGGCACAGGTTGCCTACAAAAGCTGTGGCTGCCCCATCCCTGGAAATGTCCCAGGGCAGGTTTGATGGGGCTTGGAGCAACCTGGGATAGTGGAAGGTGTCCCTGCCCATGGCAGGGGGTTGGAACTGGATGGGCTTTGAGGTCTCTTCCAATCCAAAATATTCTGTGATTCTATTATTATAATATTTGAGATTACAGATTGTGAATTTCTTACATTTCACACTTTACCTTAGAGATTCAACTTCGTGGTGCTTGAAAATAACTCATGGCTGTGAACTCCCTATTGCATTTCAGTAAAGTGTCTTGGTTGTCTTGAGGCAGAAGACACAGCTCTTGGTATCCCCTAAGTATTTTAAATAAAAGGTCTGTCCCACAGAAAGAGCTTGAAACTCCTTCCATTAGTGCTGGATAAGATGATCTGAAGCTCAGGGAGCTCAACAATAGGAATTCTAACCCTGCCAGCATTTGCCACAGCAGATGACATTGCACAGACTTGATTTAGGATCCTCATGCAGTTGTGGTGTGCAATAGGTGGGGAAATTTTCAATCTCAGTACATTTGAACCAGACAAACAGAGCTGGTCAGGCTCTTCCTGACAGTTCAGATTCAGTCAGTGCTGGGAACACAATTCACCAGAGTGCCAAACCCCCCTCAGCTGGGTCTCTGTGCCCTGCAGTGGAGCTGGGAGCTGTTTTATTGCTGCCCATGCCATCATTTAGGTAAAAGCACTACATGAGTTATGCTCACAGAAGGTGCTGCTGTGCTGTTTGCTGCCTCAATGTCACCGTGGCCTTGCCAAGTTCCAGTCCAGGTGATGTCACTGCATTCTCTGTGTTCCTCTCACCTCAGGTCTCTGCCTGTTTGCTGCTCTTTTTTCCACGAGCTGTTTCAAACCAGCTGCTGGATTTCACTCCAGAGGCTGCTGTGTGTCAGGGGGGAAAAACCCATTCCTGGGCATTCCTGGCATCAGAATAACTGAGAGGCACACAAGCTATTTGGTGGGTGCCAGAGGCAAAGCTACAGGACTCAGGCAAGAGTGCCAGAGGTGCTGTAATTCCTGAGAGCGTGGCACACTGCCCAGAGCTGATGGCTGAGGGCTACCTGCAACTAAAAAGAGTTATTTATGTTAGAGGGCAGGTTTTAAATAGGCCCCTTGTGCATTTGGAAATAGTTTGTAGTCATAGTTTCAGGGTCAGCTGCCCTTAGATATGTCTGTGCCTTTAAGTCAGCAGCCTGCAGCATTATTTGTGTGGGGAGAGTTCCAGGGTTCCTCTCTCCTGAGCCCAGGGTTTTAATCACTGTCGTGTCTGATGACTCCTGCAAGTTTAATTTTAGTTGTGTGGCGAAGAGGCTGAGTTAACCACTGAGCCACCAGCCCTCACAAAGCCTCAGGCAATCTGCTGCAGCCGTGACTGGGAAAATAAAGAATTCTCCCTGTCTCCTCGTTGACTGAGCATTATTCATGGAGCTCTCCTAGGCACAGGGGTGAATTCATGAGTCTCACTCAGCACGACCCTGTCAGAGTGTTTGCTGTATTTTCTTCACTGAGAGCTGAGGAACCACCAGCCCCTGTTTTGTCTGGTCACTGCTGAGTGTGATGGATGCCCTTCCACCTCCTTGAGCAGCCTGGGGCCTGTGGAGCATTTCCAGATTCTTTTCCTAGGTGTGCCATCTCTGCTCTTCCTTCCCACTGCTTCTGGGAGCTCAGATATAAGTGACATTGCTGGGGCAGCCACAACTGCCTCTCCCAAACCACTGACCAGCCCAGAGCCCAACCCAGAATAATATAATCACCACTGAGCCTTCCTGCTTCCAGGATCCACACTGTCAGGGCACTTGGACTCCACCCTGCTGACTCTGTCTGTGTGCAGACACCCCAGAGATCTGCAGGACACCAAAACCTGCCTGTTCTGCCATCTGGGTCCAATGCCCTGCATTTCTGGAGGCAGCCCAGGCACTTTTCTGTCACATTTTAACACAGCACAAGCTTCTTTGCACTAAGATCCTGACAGCTCTTGAGGCAGGTTGGATTTATAATGATCCAGTCATGCCCCAGAAATGATGGCAGAATTCCCACCACACAGGTATGGAGTTCACAGTGCAGGTCTGCTCTTGCCCTGGCTCTGGAATGGTGACAAAGCCATTTGCACCCTCCTGTCTTGAGGTGAGACATAGTCTGAGCCCAGAATCACCCTCTGCACCCACCTGAGTCTCAAGGGGAAACATCTTTTAAAGGTAAACTCCTGTATCTGCCTGTCAAGGAGCCCCTGAGTCCCTCCTCACACAGGGAAACTTGTCACCTCTGACTCCTGTTGAAATCAGAGCCACAAAAGCCTGCAAAATTAGGCATTAATATGTTTTCTTCACCAAGTGTTTGCATTGCCTCTCAGATAAATGATGCACACCAGCAGCTGTTCTTTTTTTGTCTTTTAAACACTCTTATCCTGATCTTTGGTGAACAGGACTCCTGAGAGTGTTGAGGTCAACTAGAGTGAAGGAGATAATTAGCAGATCCACCAGCCTGAGTGTTAACTCGTTGGACACCCTGGCAGAGAGTTTGAGAATGGAATTTATTATTACCAGAGATGACAGCTTTGTACCCCAGGATGTCTTAGTGGCAGCAGGGAATGGGTGGTTATTAAATGGAATCATAGAATCATTTAGGTTAAGATGTAGCTGATCTCAGTTATTACACAGATGTTATTATTCAACTTTCCTCAAAACGAGAGTGATGGTTTCCAATCTTAATAGTAAAAAAGTGCAGTGTTTTCAACAGCAGAATTCCCAAGAATTAATAAAAATGGTTAAGGGGCTCTGACAATGATTTTGTCTTCCAAATCAGGATAATTATCACACCACCCCCAAATAACAAATGTTTTTGACTTCACATTGCAACGCAGTCTTTGAAGTTGCTAATTAGTTCTACATAATGAGTGTTTTAGCCATTTTCCAAACACAGCCACGTTTGGCTGTGAATTCTTGGGAGCCCTGAGGCCTCATGGCATTTGGATTAGTCCCTTCATGTGCCTTTCCTTGGAAGGATGTGCTGCAGGTTGAGGATCCCCTGTTTCACTCCACTGCTGCTTGGGGTCACTTGTGGGATCTCCCATGTTTTAAGCAGTTTCAGGGAACCTGCCAGGCCAAGAAGTGAAGCACACAGGAAATATCTTCAGGAACACCTTCAACCAAGAGTGCAGAGAGTGGAGCTGCTAAAAACCAGCCTTCCCAGTTTGGGAAAAATTCCTGAAAAATCCTAAGAAGCAAACAGCTCACTTGAGCTGTGTGTGACAAAGTGTTTGGGAAGGTGGAGGTTTTGTTTGCAATTTAATCCTCAAGGAAATGTCTCCTTGAAAACACAACTTTTCACTGTATAATAAAGTGAAGCTGTTGAATACTTTCCCCTCCCTTTCCCTTCCTTCTGTCACACTCCTGCTTGCCTGGTGGGTCTGGCAGTCTTTCCCAGTCCCTTTAGGCAATTCTTACAGCTTCCTTGGCCATACGTGAGAATCTATTTCAATAAGAATAAAAAACAGGGCTTGGAGAAATGCAAGGGAAAAAAAAATTGTCGAGCTACAAGAGAAAAAATGGTGATTCTAATCCCTGTGCTCATGGCCTTGAAGGCAGAGTCTGGGAGCTGTCGGAGCATTATAGATAACCTTCATTTCTGTCTGTGAGTCCCTGGGATTATTGTTGCACAGAGTGTGATTATTCCAGGTAAGTTACTTCCTTTCTTCTTGCAAAATTGCTGTTTTAAGGAGATTGTGGGTTGTTTTCTCTGTGTGAATTAAATAATGGATTCTCCTGGGCGTGTGGAGTAGTTAGGAAAAGCTCAGGAATGTGATAAAAGTCTAATGAATGTTTGTTGTGCTGGAGTGAACGCTGAGGAAAATCCTGGCTGAGACTGAAACTCTTTTCTTTCCGTAGGGAATGCAGTCGGATTTTTGGTGAAGATGGTCTGACGCTGAAACTCTTTCTTAAAAGGACTGCTCCCTTTTCTATTCTGTGGACTTTGACTAACTACCTGTACTTACTGGCTTTAAAGAAGCTCACAGCCACAGACGTCTCTGCCCTGTTCTGTTGTAACAAAGCTTTTGTCTTCTTGCTTTCTTGGATTGTGCTCAAAGACAGGTTCATGGGAGCAAGGGTAATGAATGTGCCTCCTTTTCCACTCTCTCATCTTCTCATAATTGCACTTCAACCCATCAGCCATGGTGCTGCCCTAGCGCTGCTGCACCGTGGGATAAATGCACCATGAAAACGTTTCCCATTTAGTTTTATGAGGCCTGAGCCTCAGGATCAGAACCTCAGAACTTCAGAGGGAATTCAGAGTGGGGATTTCATGGATCTGTTGCAGCCAAGTGTAACTTTATGGATTACAACAGAAGAACCCCAGTTTCATATAGACCTATTCTGTCTTGGCTTACTGTGCTGGAGTTTAGTTAATTTTCTTTTAAACTTAGTTTCTTTTAAACTTAGATTATAACCAAAGCATTTTTACTCCTTGTTCAGGTGGACAGATGCTTTCAATGTATTTTTCTTGTGCTACCCTAATACTTTGCACACACACATTTACATGTGCATGTGCCCAAATTGCTTTCAAAGGAGCACAGCTGTTTTGTGTGGAGGTGTATTTTGCACTGAAGTGCTACAGGACTCACTGGCAGTAAAATGGACCCTGCAAAAATTGAAAAAATAACTTGAACAAAATGATGTGCCCCTGCATCGGGGGAAAGTGAATTTGTTCCCTGTAATTTTCCATACACAAATCTCCTAACAAGCAGCAGTTTAAACTGTTGGCCTTACACCCTGGCTGAGGGATAGTGAGGATTTCTGCCAGTTCAGTGATGCAGATTCCCCCCTGAAATGGCTCAAGGTCGTGTTGGGCACAATCCTGACTGAATTACTGAGAACCTTGAACTTCATGAGGGACTGGTTGGGGCCAGGTGGGATGGCTGTGACCAGCAGGGACCACCAGCAGTTTCCATGGATTTAAGTTCCATGGAAAGCATGATGGATCAGGACACTCATCCAAGTCAGTTGTTTGGTTATTTTAATGGGGGCAGCAGCTTTTTTTTATTAATAGTGTGACAGAAGGGTTCAGAAATGAAAGGAAAAGGCATCCTGGTGCACAGGAATCTCATCTGGCTCTTGGAGCAGCTGCCAGGAACTGAGCAGAGCACTGTGCTTGCCAAGTTGAGGAGGTGAAGCAGTGCTTGAAGGTAAAGCCAGACACCTGTACCTCTATTTGATATACAGCTAAAAGTACAGAAACATCAGGTGAATGTGACCAACCCTCAGCCCAGTGACTCGCTCAAAGAATAAACAGGGTTTGAAATCCTCAGTTCTTTACAGGAATAACAGGAACAATAACTGCCCCCTCACCCCGTGATCATCTCAGGTTCCAGCTGAAAATAAATAGGAGATTTTGTACCCTTTAAGCTAATTTTTGTTTCAAAGGAACATCTTTCTGGAAGAGCAAGCAGAGCTCTTGTGTTTTCTTAGCCTGCTCTTTTGAAGAAACCTGGAAATAAAAGCTATTTTCAGTTATTATTTATTTCTCACTGACTAAAAAAAGGTTTCCATAAATATGCATTAGTTTTAATGCTGTAAACACCGTGGAGTTTACATGAGGAAAACCTGGCAGGAAAAGTGAGCAGCAAATTCTGCACATCAAAGAAACTGGATTTTGCTGCTCACTGGCAGAGCCTGGATGCCCATTGCTGGAGAGGTAATTCAGAGCTTTTTCCAGCAGCTCTCCTGACAGAATAACACTTAATGATGTTAAAAACCATGCAGGAGGGTGTTTGAGAGCTAAAATATGACAGAGCAGCACAGACCCAGCATTTTATGCCCTGAATGCCTCTGCTGCTCTCACCCACAGCCCCTCAGAGAGCAGAGGGAATTGGGTTATTTGGACAGCGAGGAGACAGAAATAAAGGTTTAATCCCATACCCTGAGCCATGTTTTGTAGGAGCACTCTGCACCCAGGAGCTCTGAAGGGCTGCACACAAAGTTTCAGCTGCTCTGGCTGTGTTTGAGACACCCAGAGTGTGAGCTCTGCTGGGAGAGCCACAAGCACTCAGTGGTGCAGCTGTAGCATCCAACCTGGGAGAGGAAAAACACCAGGGGAGGTTTAGGTTGGTTATTAGGAAAGATTTCTTAACAGGAAGGGTGGTCAGGCACTGGAACAGGCTGGATGGTGGAGCCATCATCCCTGGAAGTGTTCAGAAAAAGTGTAGATGTGATGCTTGGGGACTTGGTTCAGTGGTGGCTCTGGCAGTGTTAGGTTGGGGGTTGGACTGAGTGAGGTCTTTTCCAACCTTAATGATTCTCTGGTTCTATTTATCTATAAAAGTAGTGCAGGTAGACCTTAGGTACCTTGAAGTGCCTTCTGCCCTGGGCAAGGACACACAGCACAATCCCTGCCTGCACCCTAACCTTTGCTTGGACACTTCTGACCATCACTCTCTGAAATTAATAATGTGTCCATGTTACACTCTGGGAAGTCCTGACAGCTTTGGCTCAAAGCAAGCACAAATATTTAAAAGATTGACAAATTTGAATAGTTCTGCTGGTTTTTGTTGCTTAGATTTAGCTATGTGCTCATATGTTTGCATTTTTAAACCCTTGGTTGGGCTTTATGGGGAAGTTGGATCAGTGCTTGTTGGGTAGGTACAGAGCAGTTTGGAGACACAGGTTTCTTCCCCATCCTTGAATGTATTCAAGGCCAGGTTGGATGGGGCTTGGAGCAACCTGGGATAGTGGAAGGTGTCCCTGCCATGGCAGGAGGCTGGAAATGGATGATCTTTAAGTTCCTTCCAACCCAAACCATTCTGGGATTCTGCAATTCTTCACTGCAACACCTCATTTTCTGCTGTGCTCCACGTGTTAAAAAATGTTTCTGATAAAATGTTGGCTGGCCTTGTTCTCTTTCAGGGGAAAAAAAAGAGGCCAGCTAATTTCATTCCATACCTAGGAGGCTCCAAAAGAAAGTTGCTACACTCTTCCATTAATTAAAACCTTGTTTAATGAGCTGACAACCACGTTTGCTTCCCTGTGACCTTGCTGCTGGTTGTCAGTGCAGAGCAAAGCCCTGATGTGAGCTCAGGTTTCTAAAGCCTGGGGCAGGCACAGCTCAGCTGGGCTGATGCCCTGGTATGGAACGTGCTGGAGGAGCCTTGAACATGAAACTTAAATAATTTCTTTGCTGTTTTCAGTCTCAGGTCTTTCTTACCTCTCAGGAGGTGGTGATGCTCCACATGTGTCCATCATTTTAGTTGTTTCAGGAAAAAAACCAAAAAACAAACTTGGCTTTATAAATATTTGACTAATTTTGTGTAGTCAGACTGGGAATGAGTTTTTCCTGACAGGGAGAAAGGGAATCTAGTGATTTTTATTGACACAAGGAAAGGACTGAGTGCAGTAAGTGTTAAACCTTGATCCTTTCTCTTGGAAGGAGGGGATTTCTACATTGGACTCTTCTGTTTTGCCTTCTGAGACAGACACATTGCCGGAAATATTCCTGAAATCCCAAATTTCTGTGCAGGGCAGGACTTGTGGTGCAGCCTGAGGTGAATCCAGCCAGGCAGTGGGACAGGGCAAGGGGAGTTTCTGGACACTCAGGAGGAACCATGGATGTCTGAGGGGTTGTGGTTGTCATCCAGCATTGCTTCAAGGCTGGCACTTCTGTGGTGTCTCCCAGGATGGCCCAACTTCTGGAATGTGTTATCCTGGGAAGGAGAAGAGGAAACCTCCTGGTCAGCTCTTGTTCAAAGCCCTCCCAGCTCTCATTCCACCACCTCTGGACTGTGATTGCACAGGTGCCTCCAGCCCACAGCACTGGGAGACCAGATTTTCAGCTGCCATTTCATGATGGATTTGGAGCTATCAGTGATCAGGTTTAGGTGGCAGCTCTGCTGACCTGTATCTTCTAGCTGGGATATTTTAAATGCCAGTAAGGTGGGATATAGCCTTGCAGTGGGGTTTGTGCTCTGCTTTTGGCACAGCCATTCCATGTGAGGAGATACCTGTGTGCCTCCAGGACTGGTGAGACAGGGCTGGTGGTGAGGGGGAAGGACTGAAAGCTGCACCCAGGAAGTGAGTTTCCCTGGGAAGATGTTGGCCTGGATACCTGTGGGATTCAGGAGCACTGACATTTTTACCTGAAGTCTCAGAGATGGGCTCTGCCTGGGAGTTCATTCTGGGTTCCCCATTGTCCCCTGTGTGGGAACACCTTCACCTGAACACCTTCACTCATTGCTGTGTCCCTGTCCTGTGTGTCCTTTGAAGCATGGTTTTGTTCTACTGACTGGCTCTGCTGAAGTTATTTTGTGGGATTTTTCTGCTTATTGCCTCAGTCTGGCTCACATCTGCTTGGAATGAGTATCAGTGGTTTTTCTGGGGCTTTTGGTAAAACTGTGAGCTCTGAAAGGCTGCTGTGCAGGAAGGCACACGTTTGGATCAAGATGCCTTTGAAGTCTGTGGGCTGAAGGTTAGGTTTATCTAGGAGTAAATATTTCTTAAATGAAGTTCAGTGACGTTTCCAACTCCATGGAAGTTGGGCATTCAGCATCTTTGAGATTCACATTCCACATTTACCTGCTGAGGGCAGTTAGGGGGAGAGGGGGAGTTTTTTAAAGAATAAACCATTTTGGACTCCCTATCACTTCCTTAATGTTCTTGGAGTGAAGAGCCAGGATTTCAGATATGGTGTAGTTAATTATTCCTGTTCTTTTTCTTTGAAGCCTTTTAGATGTTCTGTCTGGGATTTTCAAACAAGACCAAAAACCTAAGCACAAAGGTAAAGGCTTCATGAAGACATTTGGTCATGTCTGTCCAAGAAAGCTGCCAGAGCACAGCCAAAACAGCTGGAAGAGCTCCCTGTGGTGCCCTGGTGTTCCAAAATACAGGGCTCATTCCCCTGGACTAAATTTCCAGGGTGTTTGGCTATCTAATGTTTGCATTTCAAGTCAAATTGCTGGCATTGCTGAATATTTCTCACGTTGTACAGCAGAGCATAACATCTTAAAATTCCTTGATCTTCCAGTTGTCTCTCCAAAGTGGATGTTTAGCTGACAAAATCTATCATTATGGATGTTCTCTCAGTAGAATGAGAGTTCACAGTGCTATAGATCTATCTCCCTATCAGTGCACTCACTTCCGTTACGCTTTACATCTCTCCCATGATTTTTCCTATTTAAGGGAAAAACAAGAAAGCTCCAAGTCAGAGCCAGTGGGTAGTGACACTCAGCCCCTCCCAGTGACGATCTCAGCTTCACCTTGCTTTGCTTTGTCTGTGCAGATAGTGGCAGCAATAATGGCAATCACAGGGATTGTCATGATGGCATATGCAGATGGTTTCCAGGGTGATTCCATCATCGGGGTGGCGTACGCTGTGGGATCAGCCTCCACGTCTGCACTGTACAAGGTAGGTCCTAGTGTTTGTTGGCACTCCTGAATTCATTCATACTGGCTGTTAAAAAGGCACAAAGGCAAAGAGAATCGCTGGAAAATCAATGTTTTGTTCTGTTCATCGCTTCTGCTGTGACCAGGCGACGTCACAATGTCAGGAAATCTACCGTGAGGGTAATTAGTTGTTGTCTGCCAATTATCCAGAATGGCTTTTCTTGATGAGTCTTTAATGAAATCTCCACTGCCACGCCACAAGGAGTTTAAGATTGTTTTTAAATTATGCCAACACAGTTTGTCAGCACTTTTCAATGGACTTTCAGTGGATGGTTTCAAAGGGATGAAACCCTTGCATGTGCAGCAGGGAGGAGAGCCAGGAAAATGCTGCTTTCCCTGGGCAGGGATGGCCACCTCATCCCAGCTCTGCACTGCACCTCCCTGGGCTCAGAGCCCTGGTGGGAATTGCACAGGCAATTCATTAGAGACACTTCAGCCTGGAAGAAGTGGCTGCTCTGGAAGGTGAGGGATGGCAGAGGCAGGGATGTTCCTCAGAAACAGGCTGGGCTGAATGTGGCTGTGTTCATTTTCAGCTCTGTGAGTAAAGTTTGGAGTGAAGTTGCCCACGCAGATTTGGACTTTGCTCACCTCACTCATAAATTGGTTGTGGCCATTCACAAGTCCCTCCAAGTCCATGAATTTAGGCTCATAAAGAACAAATTCTCCATGAGGTTTGTGGTGCTTGAAGGGAGCTCCTCCAGGCTGGTTTTGCTCTCACAGCAGGGTCATGCTGTGGAGGTCACTGGAGTCCCCTCCCAAGTCCCAGCAGTGCCACACACAGCCCAAATCCTCTGCATTTGTTGCACGAATTGTGTCCTTGGGTTCTTGGTTTATTCTTGGTTTTTCCTGAGTTCTTCTACACCTGCTCCTCACAGCATTTCATGTTACACAGACTCAGCCATCCCCGTGGTAAAGACACAGTGCCAAAACACAGGAAAGAGCAGAAATCCAGCCAAAGATTGCAAAATTCTTGTGTAGGAAAAGGGCTGGGCTGTGGCATGTTGTCCTTTGCTCCACTCTCCCCATGGGAATGGAGTGCTTCCATGACAGGCATGGAGCCTAAACCCTTCCTCTCCTCTCTCCCCTGCAGGTTTTGTTCAAGATGTTTCTTGGGAGTGCAAACTTTGGGGAAGCAGCTCATTTCGTGTCTACCCTGGGCTTCTTCAACTTCATCTTCATCTCCATCACCCCCATCATCCTGTACTTCACCAAAGTGGAGTACTGGTACCCCTTCTCTGCTGTGCCATGGGGTTACCTGTGTGGAGTAGCTGGCCTCTGGTTAGGTATGTGTTAAAAAAATTTATTTATTTTTCTAGGTCTCCAGCCCTCCAACTCTGTACAAAATCAGTCTCAGGCACAATTTTCCCCTTAAGCAGCAGAGCTCTCTCACAGATTTAAACCTGGTCCCAGTGCAAACTGATGCTCCTTAGAAATGATTAATATTTTTCATTAAACTTAATGAAACATTACTATTAATTGATCTATAATTAATAATTGATACATAAACGTAGTTATAATTAATAATAATTAATAATTAACAGCAATAGCAGGGAGTAAACATGAAGCAGCCATACTAATTGTCCATTTTTTCATCCCTGCTGTAGTTCCACACCAATTCCCCTGCCTCTGGCACAGCCTGACTGCTGTAAATCCATTTTCAGAGGGCTGTGTGTTCCCAGTCAGCTCCTAGCACAATCTGTGGGGTGTTTGTGCACGGACAGGGGAGCCCCTGTGCTGGGACACCTTTCTGGGGGTGCTGCAGGCTCTGGGCAGAACTCACATAAAGCTCCTCTTTCTGAGCCACAATTGCCAGCAAATATCTGGATGGATTCATCCCTGGGGCATTTCCACATGTAACAACATCCTTTCCTTCAGTAAGGTCTGTGTTAGTCCATAACTGAAGAGGTTTTTGTCTCACTCCACGTTTATTAAATGGAAGCAAAGAGAATGTCACTGCCCATCCAGTCCTGAGATGTGGCCAGGCTGACAGCTGAGCTGCTGTGAGCACCTTGAGCTGCTCTGACCACAACTGCAGCTGCTCTGGGAGCTCCCAGGGCACCAAAATTAGGGATAATTTATCACCCAAGTGTATAAACCCAGCCATGAGGGGACAGCCTTGTGGGGCAGCATCATATTCGTTTTATGCAGAGGACTCAGCAGCAGGGCTGGGTGGTGTGCGATCAAAAACTTCTGGTTTTGCAGTTTGCTTTTAATGCTTCAGGGAAATTGGAGCTCTCTGGGAATGCTGTCATGTAAAAAAACAAAAAGCAGGTTGTTTATATCTGATTAAAGCCTGTAAAGTTTGTAAAAAGCCATTCAGCCCTCCACTTTTCCCCTGTACAGAATTTCCCCTAATTTCACACTTGTCTATTTAAAAAAAAAAATCAATCTCATTGTGACAACTCCATCGTTGTGGTGTTGATACTTGGTGTCACACATTGTACTTGTAGGGTCGAGGTGGAGGAGAAATGTCTCACTCTGGTGTTTTCCCCCATAATCATGTATTATTTTCTCTGTTTTTCCCTAGCTTTCAATATTCTGGTTAACGTTGGGGTGGTGCTGACCTACCCCATCCTGATCTCCATTGGCACTGTGCTCAGCGTCCCTGGAAATGCAGGTAACCCAGCCACAGCTGCTACTGCCAAAATTAACCCACAGGCACTCAGAAAGCAGTTTATTGCCTAAATGGTCAGAATCTGTTGGGTGGAAATGTACTGCAGAGTCCTGTGTTGTTGACAGAGTCCTCTGTCTCTGCTCTTCCAGTCTCCTCAGCCTCATTGCTCTGGGGGTTTGAGCACTGGAAAACATCTGGTGGTGTAACCCCAGATGTTCAGGGGTGCTGTGGGTGCTGTGGGAGGTGGGAGGCTGAGCCTGGAGGCACCTGGAGCTTTCTGCTCATCCCTGGGTTGAGCAGGAAGTATTCTGCTGATGCAGAGTGAATCTGCTCTGTTGTAGATAAGGAGTTACCATCAAGTGCCTTCCCTCTCAGAGCAGAAATCACAGAATCAAAGTTTCTTTAAGGTTGGGAAAGACCTCCAAGATAATTGAGTCCAACTTTCAACCCAGTACCCCTGTGCCCACTAAACCAGAAAGTGAATTGCCATGTTCACTTATTTTTTGGACGCTTTCAGGGTGGTGACTCCAGCACTGCCCTGGGCAGCCTGTTCCAGTGCTTTAACACTCTGTCAGTGAAGAATTTTTTCCTAAATCCAATCTGTCCCAACTTGAGGTCTTTCCCCTTGTCCTGCCCTTTGTTCCCTGGGAGCTGAGCCCACCCTGGCTGTCCCCTTCTGCCAGGAGTTGTTCAGAGCCACAAGCCCCCCTGAACCTCCTTTTCTCCAGGCTGAGCCCCCCCCAGCTCCCGCACAGACCCTCCACCATGGAAATCTTGAGGCTTAATCCAACCCTCCAGGCTTTCTTGGACCCAGCACAAGGTGCTGAGGAGATGTGTCACCTCCAGTACTGCACTGCCAGATCCACCCTGTTCCCTGAGCTCAGAGATCTAAGAGCCACATGGCCAAAGTCACACCCAGAGTGCAGCACCAGGGTCACAGGGACGTGCCAGGCTGCTCTAGGTGCCACCATCCATCCTGCTGCTGGTCTGCTGCCACTGTTATTTTCCCTCTTCCCAGCCGTGGACCTGTTGAAGCACAAGATGATCTTCAGCGTGGTGCGGCTGGGAGCCACCATCATCATCTGCGTGGGCTTCCTGCTCATGCTGCTCCCCGAGGAGTGGGATGAGATCACCCTGAGGTTCATCAACAGCCTGAAGGAGAAGAAGAGCGAGGAGCACGCCGAGGACATCACGGAATCCAGCGTACACACGAGGAGCAGGAGCAGAGCCAACGGGACAGTGTCCATCCCCCTGGCCTAGGGCTGGAGGAGTCTCCCTGCACGCAGATGTATATTCTGTGAATATAGCTGAACTCTCCTCATCACCTGTATGCTTCAAAAAAATGACATCTAACCTGAGCAGGGGATGAACTGTAAGATAAGAGAAATACATCTATTATAAATGTTTACATTTATACACTTAACGAGGAACGGGTGTAAATAAGGACAATAAAATTTTTTGTAATAAACAGTCAGCTGAGCTTGTGTCTTCCTGAGCTGGTGGGTTTGAGATGTGGATCAAGTTTGCATCGTTTATCTCCCTTTGCTGGCAGAAGTAGAGCCATTCTGGAGGATACAAATCTTGGATATTTCCAGCTAAATCTCGAAATTTAACATCTTGACTTGCTTTCAATGAAATACCCTTTCAGCAAGTAATGGTTTGGGAAAACCATTTCAAACCTCACCTGGTGGTTTGGGGAGTTCATTTCTGAAAGGTACTGATGTTCACACTGATATTCCTAATTATTATCAGAATAAATATTCCGTGATGTGCAAAACATGAGACCTCTCCTCCCAGACCACACTGAGCTGTGCCTCTTTCCAAAACCACCTCTCTGGAAGTGGTGCTGGTATTTGGGTGCCTTTAGGAAAGCAAAAGATAGCTTTGTTTACCTTGTTTTCTCCCAGAAAAGCTTCACTCCTAGCTGAGCTACAAAAGCCTCAAGAGAGATGGAAAAACCTGGATTTCCCAAGTCCCTGGGAAATGTAATTTCCTATTTTCTAGAGATTTGGGACAAATGAATATTTTTCTTAACCTCCACAATGAAAAAGTCTTCCAAAAGCCAAAGGAAATGAACCAATCTCCCAGTCCCTTCCATAAACCTGTTGCTGTAATTTTTGTTTGTTGGTTTGTGGGTTTTTTGGTGATTATTTTTGTTTGTTTGGGGTTTTTTTGTTTGGGTTTTTTTTTGTTTTGGTTTTGGTTTGGTTTTGGTTTGTTTAATTTCTTTCTTTTGTTATTTTTTGGTTTGTTTTGTTTTGGGTTTTGATTTATTTTTTAAGGAAGAATGAAAACAACTGGAAAGTATCACAGATTGCTGAGGTCTACTGACTTTTCTGTCCACAGTTTGTGAATTTCATTAGCACCCAGTATGGGTGGGTTTTGATGGTATTTCTGCCAGGGGGAAAAAAAAATAATGTAAATAGTAATTTATTTGACTCTTTTTATTTGATTCTTCTATTGGATGCTTTTTTAATATTTTAATTTTTATGTCTAAATTGTTCCTTGCAGCCAGCAGAGCAGAAAAAACACTTCTTATGTTAAAACCCCACAAACTTGGGTTCTTTCATCACATGGCTGCAGAATTAGGGCTGCAGAAACCAACCCAACCAACTGTGCCCTAAAACAAAATGTTTTGGATTCACACACAAGTCTCTTACAGCTGCTGGTCTGCTGCTTTTGAAAGGAGATAGACATGAAAAATATTCTAAAAAAAAGTTAATTATGAAGATACCAATGGGCTGAGAGCACCCAGCACAGGGCAGCTTGGCTTCTCCCCATGGTTTTGGAGCTGATACACTCATTTACAGTGCTGGATAGTTCTGGAGATGTTTTACTGAAATTTTTCCAAGCTGAACACATGGGAAAAACAAAACTTTGATTTCAGTATGCATTGATGAGTACTCTTTGGCAAGCAGCATCTTCAGGCTCAGGAGTGGATCCTTCAAGGAACCTCATTGAGAATCCAGCAGGGAAAACCACGTGAAATCCCCAAATTTGAGCCAGCTTTTCCCCTGCCTGACACCTCCCATGGCCAGGGGCTCAAGGTGGTAAAAGGACTGCAATCCCAGCAAGGAGCTCTTGAGCAAAGCAGCTGTGATTTGGTTTGGTGTTCACAGAATGGTTTGGGTCAGAAAGGACCTCAAAGCCACCTCATCCCAGCCCCAGCCATGGGCAGGGACACTTCCACTATCCCAGGCTGCTCCAAGCCCCATCCAGCCTGGCCTGGAGCACTTCCAGGGATGGGACATCCCCAGCTTCTCTGGGAAATCTGCTCCCAGATGCTCTCCAGGGCTGCTCATCCCCCCAGCAATGCCTTCTTCCCCCTCTGCCCAACTTCCAGTTGAAATCCCTCATTAGGCACAGAAATAATGGTTTTTCCCTGGAGTGCAGCTCAGCCTTTCAGCTGGAGAAAAACCCACCAGACCCAAAAATCAGACAACAAACAGAGGCTCTTCTGCTTGATGCTGTTGGTGATCCATCAGAGGAACAGCAAACCAATAATCACCCCATCAAGTCAGATGTCACTGCTTCCCCAGCAATGTGGGGTTTTATTTCTCTGACTTCCACCTTCCCCAGCAATGTGGGGTTTTATTTCTCTGGTTCCACCCTCCCCAGCAATGCAAAATCTCATTTCTCCCAAGGAAAATGCCACTTTTGCTCCTGCAGCTGCGTTATCAGATCCTCCTGGGCTGCGTGGCAGGAAAACAAAACGTGCTGTGCATAACCCTCCTGGAGCATCCCCAGCAGAGCCTGCCCTCTCTGGAGGGCTCAGCCAGCCAGCAGCACGGCAGAGTTGTTATCAGCACGCCGTGTCCCCAGCCTGGGCTCAGATAAGATGAATGTCCCCTGTCAGCTCCAGCGACAAGGAGCAGAGGGAGGAACAGGCTGTGTTCCTTGACCTTACAGATGTGTAATAACAAGCTCTGTCAGCCACAGCAGTTTGTATCCCAGCCAGGGAGCTGTGCTGGGTGATTTTCCTCTCTTTGCTGATCCATTTGGAACGTGCTGCAAGCAGGATGGACAGCAGCCTGCTTGGGGTCGTTTCTGCTTCACTCTCTGGAGATTTGTGTAAAAGCCCAGGCGTTATTTTGGCAAAACTCCATTCCACCCACTTCCCATCTCCTCCTTTGCCCACGTCTCTTTGTGATTTAAAATTCATTTGCAAGGAGAAGCTTTAAGGCAGAAGCTAACCCAGTGTTGCAGTTGGGTGTTTGAGTTTGGCTCACCTCTGCTCTGGGTGAAGGTGAGTGACAAACTCTGCTCCTCCAGCTGAAAATTCTTTGCTCCAAGTCACTGCTCTGCCCTACCCTTGAGTTTTTCCCAATATCTTCCTCAAAGCAAGGGCATCAGAGCTCTTAGGAATCAATGATTTCATTCTGGCTGCAAGAAATTTGCTGAAAAATCCAGTTCTGTCAGGATCATCATCACTTATAGATCCAGCTGAATTTGGTGGTTTAAGGCAGTGAATGAATAGGAAAAAGGGATAAAATCCTTCCAGCTCTCCTGGGAGACCCTGTGGGTTATCCCTAAAGGCATCCTATGGGACCAAAGCTCCTCCAGCCCCAGGTTCCTACAGCACAGTGCTTGGGAATTGAGCTGAACTTTAAATATAGATAAAAGGCTGAAATAAATCAGAGGATAAAATTAAATACCTGCAGTTAAAGAGAAGGATGAGCATCCCTGCCCAGGTTCTCAGCTTCCCCCAGTGACCTGCAGCAAGGGTGTCCTGCTGCAGCTTTCCTCCCTCCCCAAACCCTCAGCTGCTGCTCTTGGCTCTCTCTGCAGAGAAAAGCCCTGTGGGAAGGAAGGATGGATGGGAGAGGGGATTGGGGAGTGTCCCAAAATTAAAAAATCCCCCCAAAATACAAAAAAATCCCCCCAAAATTAAAAAAAAATTTAAAAAAATCAAAGAAACTCCCCAAAATAATAAAAAACCCGCAAAAATCCTCCAAAATCCCTCAAAATCCCCCCAAAATCCCACTAAAATCCCCCCCCAAAATCCCCAAAAATGCCCTAAAATCCCATCAAAATTTCCCAAAAATCCCACAAGAAAACACCCAAAAATCCCCAAAAAGTCCTCCCAAAAAAATCCCCAAAAAATGAAATAAAAAAACCCTTTAAAAAACGCCCAAACCCCCAAAACAAACAAAAACCTCCCCCCAAAATACCCAAAAATTTAAAAAAAAAAAAAAATCCTGGGAGTAGGGGGACCCTGTCAGGATCTCAGCAGCATCTGGGTAAAGCACCAGATGCAGCACCATGGGCATTGGCTTTAACATCCACCTGGGTTCCCACTGCTCCCACCCATCCATCATTGCATTTAATTCATGATTTTCCCAAGCTGCTCAACAGGAATGACTTGTTCTCAGCAGGGGGAGGATAATTAAAATAAAAAGGAAAAATAGACAGTAAGCATTGAAAAACTCAGGAGGGAAGCAGGGTGTTGATTTTACATTTTCATTTGAAAAGGAGAAGGAAAAAGATCCAGGCCAGGCTGCTCTGCTGCCTCATGCCCTGTGTGACCTGGGAAAAGCAAAGTCATGGGAGATGCTGGTATTTTGTGGCTGAAAACTGGTTGGGTTGCTCCAGGGATTAATATTTTCTTCTGGGAGCAACCTGGACTAGAGGAAGTTGTCCCTGCCCATGGCACAGGGCTGGAACTAGGAGATCTTTAAGATCTCTTCCAATCCAAACCCTTCTAAGATCCTATGAATTATCAAATATGTCTCATTTTGACCAATATTCCCGGTTGGCTTTGTCCTAAAGCTGCATTTTTTCCAGCAGGAGCAAAGGTGGAGGATGCTCCTGGGCCAGGATGGAAGACACTTCAACCCTTCTAGTGCTCCAAGGGTGGAATTTCCTTCCAAAACCTGAAGATTTAGCAAAAGAGCTGCTTGAAGAAATGCCTCCAGGCCAGCTGAGGTGGTAGCCCTGGTTGAAAATCACTTGCAGGTGAAAACAAAGCTTCTCCAGGGCTTGGCTCTGCATCCCTGCAGGGAAGGCTGGGGATGGGTCAATGTTTAACCACGCTGGGAAGGAGGTCAGTGGGAGCTGGCAGGGAGCTGCCTGGGCTCTGAGTTGCTCACACAGATCCCTCCATGTGCAGGGAGAATGGTGCATGAGGGGTTCTCCTTCTCCTCTCAGAGCCCTGGCCCTGCAGGATGGGCCTGAGCCCCTCCAAGGCACACCCCAGGGTGACCAGGGTGGCCCCAGTGCCACCTCCCAGTGCCCTGCCCAGGCTGCCCAGCGAGCCAGGACAGCCCAGCCTGCAGCCCCTGCCCATGGCAGAGTGGGGAAAACCCAAATTCCACCTGGAGTTGCCACCTCTGCGGGAGACCTGGCACGGGAGAGCCTCTGCAGGTGAGGAGCTCGGGGGGCACTGAGGCTGTGGCTTTGCTGGCTGCTCAGCTGGGGTGGCTGCAGGGGGGTGCTGCTCTGCATCAGCAGCTTCTTGCTATTCCCAGGATGTTTTAGCTTTGGGAAAACCCCCTCTCCAGTGTTTTGGAAAGCATCTCACCCAGCAGAGCTCAGATGATGCTCCTTGCTCCCATCAGTCACCCCCTGGGGACAGCCCAACTCCCCAGGGTCACCCTGGCACCCACCTGGTCTTGTCCAGCCTCCCTGAGACCCCCAGCACAGCACCCTGAGACCCCCAGCACACCCCTGTGCCACTCACCTTTCCCTGCCAGGCACATCATCACCACTGCCCCAGTCAGAATTAGATTCTGGGCAGGTAAAGCTCAGCTTTGGGATGAACGAGAGATTTCCCAAGCCGGGAGCAGAGGAAGGCAGACAGCCCTGGCTGTTTTGTGTTTCCCTACAAGCAGCCTTTAAGCTCCATCCATCCCCAAATCCTTCCCAGAGGTGAGGAAGGAGCTCTGCATCCCTCTGGCAGTGGATGTGCAGCTCTCTGGGATGAGCTGGGTGCTGGCAAACACTTCCCACAGCTGTGCTAGGGGAGAGCAGGGTTTTCACATCCCTGAAAACCAACGGGGTGTGAGGAAGGCAGACCCAGAGGGAGGAGGATCTGCAGCCCCAGCATCCTCCTCCCTGCTTTTCCATTCCCAAAAATCAATTCCTGACCCACGCCAAGCTGTGTTAAGCACTGCTGCTTCACCAGAGTGTTTGCTCCAGGATCATTCATCAGGAGGCATCAGGAAGCAATGAAAACAAATAAACCTCTGGCAGGATAGCAGTGACATTCCCAGAACTGAGGTTTTATGGAGAATACAGATCAGGTCTTGCTGTAGAAGAGCAGGTTTTAAATACTCCATGAGAGCAAGAATAACCACTGCTTCTGTTCTGGAAAATTATCACTGGGCATTTAACAAACACTTGTTAAAAATGTAAGAATTTTATAAAAAAATTAATAATGTAATTTTCCATTGCTTTCCATTTTCACAAACAAGAAGAGTATGCTCAGGAGGACTTGAGCAATGTATTAGCTCGAGCTGCTCTCTAAATAAGCAAAGCCTCCAAGAGAATAGGTTTTATTTGGTTTATGAGGGTTCAGCTTGGCTTATTTTAAATCCAGATTCCCCCAGAGGGGAGGATTTGCTGCTGCTGAAGCACAAGGGTGAAAAACAGGAGCCACAAGGATGCCTTGAGCTGGGGCTCAGTGCTGGGGAGCAGATCTGGGGACAGAGAGTCCTCAGCCCTCAGTTCTGTACCTGCAGAGGAAAAGGGCAAATGTCCTACAAACCACACGTGTGGATAGGATGGGAGGGAAAAATTGAAAACAACCCCAAACATGCACAACACAAACCATCAAACCTCAAAAGGGAGAAATAACTTTCCTCAGAGCCATGCCCTTTCACCAGGACAAGCTTCTCCAGGTCACAGCCTCTTCTCTGTGCCATGTCCCTGTTCCCAGCCCCAGGAGCATCCTCCTCACCTTCCCCTTCCCCCAGAAATTCCCTAAGCACTCACTTGCCCTGCAGATAGAGGGAACACCCAAAACCCCCCTTTTGCTCTGACAAGCTGCAATTTCACTACGTGTTTCCTGCAGGTGAAATTTGTCTCCAGAGAAGCCTCCTAGGCTGGAAATTTTCCCTTCAAGCTCCCATTCCTGCTGGTGTGGAGCAGCCACAGCCTCACTGAGTGGTTAAACATTGCCAGGGCTCTGCAGAGCCCAGCAAACATTTACCTGGTGGAGTCACCAATTCCCACACCCCAACATCCTCATGGGAGGAAGAAATTCCTCCCTGTGAGGGTGGGGAGGCACTGGCACAGGGTGCCCAGAGAAGCTGTGGCTGCCCCTAGATCCCTGGAAGTGTTCCAGACAAGGTTGGACAGGGCTAGGAGCAAGCTGGGACAGTGGAAGGTGTCCCTGCCATGGCAGGGTTGGAATTAGATGATTTTTAAGATCCCTTCCAACCCAAACCATTCCATGATTCTGTGATTGTCTTCTCTCTCTTCTCCAAGAGCCCAGCCTGCTGATCCTCCATGAGGGCCAAGTAAGTCCCTCATAAATTGACCTCAAAAGCATTATTTTTCGTATTAAATATGACTATTAAATGTGGCATCAACTTGAATTCCCTTCCTGCACTTTACCCCCAGCTCTCCTCCCCTGTGATCACTCAGGGCTCCCACCAGCAGCTGTACAGCCACACCTAGCTTTAATCCATCTATAAAATATCATTTAAATGCACCAGAACAGGTTTTTGGGGTGAATAGGTGGGATAAACAGATAAACTGTCACATAAATAAATACTTCCTGCACCTGCAAGTATTTATTTGTGCAAGAAAAGAGCAAAAGCAGCAATGGTGTCCACCTGAGAGCACCAGGATGGACCTGAATCACGTCCAGGCCTCAGAGAAAGCTCTGCTTTAATACCTAACAGGGGATCACTGGTGTGTGACACATTTTTGGGCTGAGGATCTGGGTTGCACCACTGCCTGAGCACAGCCCTCTGACTGCTGCTGCTGCAGCAACCCAGCCCTGCCATGCTTGCTAAATCACCAGAGGTATTGCTCAGCCCCACCAAAAACTAACAATGGTCAAGCCTCAGGGAATGAGCAGCAGGAAAAGACCCAAACTGTGCCTGAGTTTATCAGAGCAGCAGAAATCAGGGATTTCTTGGCCAGCTGATGGCCACAGGACATGGGAGGAGGAGAGCCTCTTGGCCACCCAGGGGCTGGGAGAGGCCAGAGGATCACATCACAAGGATGGGGATGGTCATCTTTAGGAGCAGGAGTGCTTGCAGAGGGGATTTGGAGAGGTACATGGTGGGTATTTTTCAGAAATCACAGGTACAGTTACATCCACTTTGCTTCTGCAGCCAGCAGAATATTCCACGTGCTGCTGGAATACACAGAGAGGGATTTCAGTGGGACACACCAACCAAAAAACAGGGCAGGAAGCTACTGCTGGGTGCACCTAAAATTATCTTCATCCATTTCTTTACCCTTCAAGGGCCTCTCTCTTTCAACCCCATGCCAGGGCAGGAAGGAACCAGCATCATCAAAGAGCACCCACCCCGCAAGCCTCAGGTAAGGAGGGTTTGGGATCTCCCTGGGAGCTGCTCTGATTGGCCCCTTGCCATGTCCCACTGGGATGTCCCTCCTCCCTGTGGGGTTTGTGGGACCTGCAGCCAAATCCTGGTGCTCCCCTGGGGCTGCTGTGGCCAAGACAGATCCTTTGCAGAAAGGATCCAGCTGGCACCATGTGGGGCTGGTTTGGGCTCTTAGGGCCAAACAGCCCATAAAGGTCAGGCACCAGCTCAGGAGCAGAGGAGGTAAAGCAGACAGAAATGCTCTGGGATAGGGGATGGTGAAAGACAGGGCAGTGATTTCAGGTATCAAGAATTTCTGTGCATGCTCTGTACCTGCTATCCCCACCTCAGCATCCCCATCTGCACTTCCCAGATCCATTCCTCCCCATGACCCAAACCCCATGGCTCTGCCTGACCTAGCAGTCAAGACTTTCCTCCACACAATTACACAGCTAAAGCTCAGAAATATCTTTAAATCTTTATTTCTCCCCCTGTACTCAACACTTTTGAGGCCACAGCTTGAATCCTGTGTTCATTCATGGGCATTTCTTCCTGATGTCTATCCTGGATCTTCCTGGAGCAACCTGGTCTAGTGGAAGATGTCCCTGCTCATGGCAGGGGATTTGTCCTAAAGGTCTCTCCCAACCCAAACTATTTTAGGATTCCATGATTCTATGACCAACAAACCCACTGGAGCAAGGATGCTTTGCTTGAGACTTCCTTGCTCAAAAGGAAGTCTCTTATTTAAAAGATTACAATTTTTTAAATATAATAAAGAGCAGAAGAGCCACCAAAGAGTCACTTTAACCCCCTCCCACTGGGGCTGTGGCTCTGGGTGACTCTGGTGGCTTCAGAGAGCAGAGGTGGCTGCCAGCTATGGAATCTTGTGCCCCTGGATTTGGTGGGAGGATGCAACAGCAGCACCTGGATTGAGCTCACCTGCTCCCTGAAAACTGCCATGTGGAATTGCAGTTTCCTTTAGAAACCTCTGACCAGCACAGGATTTTTAATCATTGATTTTATTTCCTCAGGGCTGTATTTGTGTGTTGTTGAGACACTGATAATACTAATTTCAGGACAAAGACAGTGTTAATCCTGCCCTGTTCTGCTGCTGCTGCTGCTGTTAGGGAGTGTACAGAGCACCAGCAAAAGCCTTTTTTCCCTGTGGGAATATTCTGAAAGGCAGCAGAGCAGGATGACGTGGCCTTCTCAAGGACTTTTGGAGGATTTTGGTCAGTGAGCATTTCCAGGCAAAAAACTGTGAGGTTCACAAAAACTAAAGGGAACAGTAAATTTCCCAGCCTGGGGCACAACTTTACCCAAGAGCCTGAAGCTTGGCTTCCCCACCAGGGCAGGGCGTGAGCTGAGGGCTATGGGAGGTTCTTTGCCTTCATCCACCCCGTGCTGGTGGCCTTGGTGGCTTCCCAGAGTGATGCCAGCCTGGACCACAGCTTGTGGTGTCACATGCTGCCATCTAGTGCCATTTCTCAATTTCATGTTCAGCTTTGTGGGGTTTTTTTTGATGCTAAGAGATGTGAACTTGGCGTTGGGGGCTGCTGGGGAATTCTCCCTTTACATGATACTGCTGATATTTTTTCCTGAATTTTTGCCTTGATTCAAAATCACAGCTCAGGATTCAGCAGCTGTTCAGTGCAGATAGTCAGAGACACATCCCCATTTATTGGACACTTTTTCATGATCAAAGAGCTCATGATGTCCCAAATAAAGTGCAAATCAGGTCTTACTGACAAAGCCCTTGATATTCCCTTTAATTTTTATGGAAACTCTACTGAGCTCCCATCCTAGAAGGGAACTCTAGGAAAGAGAGGAATCACCATCCCTGGAAGTGTTCAAAAATGTGTAGTTCAAAAAAAGTGGTTAAAAATTGTGTAGATAGACCAGGCAGTGCTGGGGAATGATTCACTTGATGATCTGAGGGGTCTTTTCTAACCTTAGTGATTCCATCAATACCAAGCCATGAAACGACCCAGCAACACCTTGGCATGATTTAAAGAGGCATCTTTGCTCCTTAGGACAAAAATCCATGCTCAGAGCAGCCTGTAGAGCAAGACTCTGATTATTTTCACCAGCCACCAGGAGAGGCACTTTGTACCACCCACAGTTCTGCAGAGAGAGGTTTTATTTAGGCCAGTGTAAAACACTGGGTGGACAGAGGGAACAGTGCTCTAGGTCCCATCTAATTGGGATCTCCCCTTTGATGACTTGACAGGATAATTTAAATTAAATTATGACACCTCTGCATGCTCCAGCTTTGCCATGAAGTGATCTGAGCTGCGGTTTGGCTTTGCTCTGGTCTGGGATGGAGCTTTGGGCACTGCTGAGGCTCAAAGAGAAATACCTGCAGGGGTGAAACTACTGTCAAATGGGGCTTGGCTGCTTTGGCTGAAATGCAAAATTTTCCCTCAGTTTTGCCCACTCCTGAAGGACCAAATGAAGCTCATCTCCCTGAGATGCCAAACTCCTTCCTGGGCCAGAATTGGAGATGGAAAAATGCAAGGTATTTTCATATCGGGTTTTGTGATTCCATGGATTGAGCAATGCTAAATATTATAAATATTGGACTTGCAGAGGCTTGAACCTGCAAGAGGCTTGATCCCTCCACATGTAATCACTCCTGCAAAGCCCTGGAGTCAGCAGGAAGTGGCTGCAAGCCCAAAACCAAAGGTAAGCACGTGAGTTTGTGCCCTTCCAAAAGCCATGCCTGGCTGCAGCCTCCTTTCCCTTGCACTTCAGGCACCCCAAAGGGGCAGAAGTCGATATTTAACCTCTGGGTGTGCTCCTGGCCCTGGCTGAGCCCAGGATGCTGAGCTGAAACACTGGTGGGTGGGTGAGAGGATCTGAAATAAGGGTTAAGTTTCTGAATCTCCAGCATGACAGTTCCCTGGATGAGATGGACCTACTGAGCGAGGATATTTAATATTTTAGAGGCTGAAAGTGTGAGTGCCATGTTTTTAAATGAGTGAGTAACTTGAACACCCATCACTTGCAGTTGGTGGGGAGAAGGGAGAGACCTTCCTGCTCTGCCTGGAAGGAGCTTGGAGCCAGGTGGGGGTCAGGCTGTGCTCCCAGGGAACAAGGGACAGGATGACAAGAGGTGGCCTCAACTTGTACTAGGGGAGGTTTAGATTGGGTTTTAGGGAAAATGCCTCCACTGAAAGCATTGTCAGGCATTGGCACAGCTGCCCATCCCTGGAGGGATTTCAAAGCCATGTGGATGTGGCACTTGGGGACAAGGGGCAATGGTGGCCTTGGCTGTGCTGGGGAATGATTGAACTCAATGATCTTGGAGGAATTTTCCAACTGACAGTCACACTGGATGATCTTAGACACCTTTCCCAACCTTACCGATTCCATAAGTCTGATTTTAAGGCTGCAAACACTGTGTGCCGTAAACACCTCCCTGCAGCCCCAAACATGCAAAAGCTGCCCTTCCCTTTGGATCAGGAGATTATCTTGGAGAGCCAACTCAATGCACTAACACCTCAGGGGGCAGAAGCACGAATACATTGCTTTAATGAAGTTTTCCCCCCTCGTGCCCCAGAGCTGTGGGATAAACTGCAAGCACAGTGGAAATCTGTGCTGAATTCCTGCAAGTTGGCTATGCAGGGAGATGCTCACTGCCTTCATTCTGGAGTGCCTGAGGGCTTTGTGAGCTGGTGGCTCTTCCTTTCTCTTTCAGAAAGTGCAGGTGTATTTATTTGCATCTTTAAATACCTCATAGGTGCTGGAGAAGAGGGGGCAAAGCCTGAATGCCCTCCCTGGCAGGAGGCAGCACTTGCACAAGCTGCAGATGCTGGACTTGACCCGCAAGAGACGAGAGGTAATGAGAGATGGATTTGGGGGAGGGGATGGGGGTGACTGTCCCACAGACCAGGAGGCTTCAAACCTCTTGCTAGGAAAGTGAAAGGAAGTTTTCCCTGTGTCTTGGGCAGAGGGATGGTGGGGAGCATCCCCAGGGCCCCTGTGGTCAGTAATCACCTCTGAGATTTCCAGTGCTTTGCCCTCACTTGGCCATGACTCATGGAGAAACCCAAAATCCCAGTCCCAGTCATGTTCTGTCATGTACCCAGTCTGGCAAATTCCATTTGCTGGGGTTAAGCTACTTGACTGTGCAATTATTTCCAGGGCAAACCCTGTAATGCTGTGCCATGTTGAGCTATTAAAACATGTTTGCTCCTCTGCTGCTTGTGTTGACAACTCATTTGCAAACCCAGGCGGAGCTGAAGAGGAATCTCCACAGGGAGGCAAAAATCAATAAGGAAAAAATGGAGGAATTCAGTCCCAAGGACGTCCTTGACACTCCCCAGAGAGGTGACAGCACCAGAGACCCCAACCCTGCTGAGCACAATCAGCGTTTGCATGAAGACAACCCTGGTAAGTGGAATAATTTTCCAAGGAGATGCAGAACTCACCAGCTCCTAAATGTCATCAAGGAAGTTTCCCTGTGGAAGATGGTTCCATTACTCCATCTCCTGCAGATTCAAAGGGCTGAGGGGGGAAGGCTGGGAGTTGTGTTTGTAGGACAAAGCATTGGGGTGCCTCAGAGAGCTCACAGGGCTCTGGGCTGCTCTGACAGCAGCCATACAGACCCAAGGGGGTGTGAATTGAGCCACGGACCAGTGAAAGGACCTGAGGGAACAGCTGGAGCTGTGTCAGGGGGGGGTTTAGGTTGGATTTCAGGGAAAGGCTCCTCCCCCAGAGGGTGGCTGAACACTGAACAGACTCCCCAGGGAATGGGCACAGCCCCAAGGCTGCCAGAGCTCCAGGAGTGTTTGGAAATTGCTCTCAGGCACAGGGTGGGATTGTTGGGGTGTCCTGCACAGGGCCAGGAGTTGGACTCAATGATTCTCATTAATCCATTCCAGGATATTCCAAAATTCTGCCACATTTTGGGGTGGCTTCTCTGCCAGAGCACCCCTGGGCACTTTGAAACTGTAAGGAACTGGGGAATGAGTTCACTTCACTGGGGAATGAGGCACTTCACCACTGCCTGGTTCACCAACGTGTCCCATCCCTGTGCTCAGGGTAGCCCTGGACCCCTGCCATGCTCAGATGGCCGTGGGGTAAACGTGACAATCGCTGAGGCTGCTCACTTTTTAGGTTTAGGGTTTTCCCATTGTCCCTATAGAAGGGGGAAGCAAAGTGGGTCTCAGCCACCTCCTCATCCTGACCTGTCCAAGGTGGCAGCCCTGTCCTGCTCTGTTTGCAGGTGACAACCTTTGGCACAGGCTGGGAACGTGTCACCGAGGCTGAAAGTGCTTAAATCAGTGAAGTCTGAAGGTGAACTTCCACCAGGAGGAAGGGAATAACTTGGCTTCTTATTCCCTCGTGTTTCTTCACCTCAGCTCTCTTCTCCTTGGGGATGAAGCCAGAATGCCTCTTGCCAGACTATAATTTCACCAGATATAATCCTGAGTGTGTTACACCTCACCCTGCCCCAAACGTGGGGTCTGGTTTTACAGGGATCTCTCAGCATTTTCTTTACATTGCCATTTCCAGCTGTACTCCAGTGACTGAGCAGCTCTGCAAAACCATGATATTTGATTTTTTTTCTCTCCCCAAGGAAACACATGGGGTGGAGGACTCTCCAGGCAGACTGACAGGGCTGAACTCTCTCCAGACAGGAGCAGGAAGGTCGACCTGTGGTTCTGCAGGGAGCCAAGGACAAGGGATCTGTTCTGGGATTCCTCCAGCACAGAGTCTGAGGAGTGGGAAGAGAAGATTCCCCGCAAACCTACGCTTGTGAGAACCAAGACAGAGAGAATTTCCCTCTTTGATGACTTCTTTGACAGGGATTTCTAGTGGCACAGCTTGGGATGTGCCAGAGAAACATCCCCAGCTCTGGAATCCTCCCAGGTGGATGGGCTGAGCTTGGAGACAGCTTTGGCTGTAAGTGGAATTTCTGTGAGCATGGGCAAGCAGTGAGGAGAGCTGGAAACGAGGAGCTCACTGATGGGATGGATAATGACCCTCTGGGTTGTGTGGCTGAATCAAAATATCTGGGAAAAAAAGCCTTGGATGGAGCAACAGTGAAATGGGGGTAGAGAGAGGATGAGGAGTCTGGTTAAAAAAATTAAAAAAAAAAAAAAAAAAAAGAAAATATCAGCAGCTGGGAAAAGTTCTGGGTTATCCCCAAACATTAAATTCCAACTGAAATGAAATGCTTCACTTGCTTTTGAGGTACTCAATCTTCCTGTTTGACTTGGGGTTAAGCTTTTCTAAACCTCAAACCCCAGTTCAAAAAATGCAAGGTAAAATGATTTATTTAGAAAGTCTTTAAAATAAATATTTTGGCATTTCTAATATTCCTTTTTGACTTTTGTGGGTTTTTTTTTTTTCCCTAATTTCCTCTCCTCCACTGTTCTGGACACACAAATATATGTACTTTGTTCAGTTTTCTCCATTTTTTTCCTCCAGTTTTATGTATTATCTGAAAAATCTGCCTTTGGTTCACTTCTTTTCCTTGTTCAGGGTTCAGTGATGGGAAGTGAATGATGGAAATTGAGGAATTGCCAGTTTTTCCTGCAGACACTCTCCCAGGGATGCTGGTGAAGGCTGCAGCACCCACCAGGAATTTGAACAAGCTGCCCTGTTGCAAGCTGACATTTCCAAGTATATTGAAAAAGATGGTTTCATATGAAGGAGTCTGATCTATCAAATAAGTTCTCGCAGTTTCCATCTCACAAAAAGTGTATTTTTAATTAAATTATCTGGTTTTCCTTACAAAATGATTTCTTACCTGAGAGGGAACTTCACCCAATTCTCCTGTCTCCTATCTGGTTGTCCCTGTAGGTCCACAAAGTCCACCACCAAGTTTGTGGAGTCAAAGCACTTTTAAAAAAGGAGATTTCAGTTAAATATCACAGAGTTATTTTAATGCAGCAAACTGGGTCAGTAGGGAACTGGTGAAACACCAGGAGGGGAGACATTTCACCACCAGTTTTGCCCTGGGGAGCAGGCAGGGCTGATTTCCAGCACCAGTTTTGCCTCTGTTTGAAGCTGCAGAGCTGACAAAAGGCATTAACTCTTCCTTGTACCTCCTGCTTGTTTCCCTCCCTTCCCACTTGGTCTTTCTAGAACTACCAGGGGGCAAAACATCTTCAGATCAGCTCCTATCTGCAGGGCAGGGACAAATCCAGGTGTGACAAATGCCATCATCATCACAGCCACGTTCAGCTGGGAATCTAATCCTCTCATTTTTCCAGCCAGGACACCCAGAATCACAAGATCTGGAGCAGTTCTCAGCTCCCCAGGACGAGCAGGGCTTGGACAGCCTGGGTGATGCTTGATGAAGATGATGAAGATGAAGCTTGTTCTGCACCACTGTCTCAAGGCTGTGCTGTGGTGATGTGTCTGTGCTGCATCCTCAGCTTCCCCATTTACAGAGCCAGGAAAAGAGCAGGAGACACATTTTTACTCTTATTTAAGGGAATGAGACACCCGTGGCTAACTCACTTTCGAGAGTTTTTATCTGTATTGAAAATCCCAGGCAGAGCAGGAGCTGGAAATCACAGTGAAAGCCCCAAATCAAGCTGGAGCCTCCAGCCCAGCTGCCCAGCACTGAGCTGCTCTGTCCTGATTTCACCTCCCTAAATATATGACCCATTACAGAATGTCTACATGTTCCATGGGGAAAACTGCTCTTTGGAGAAAGCCCACACACCATGTGGGATTGCACTAGAAAAACAAGAAAACAAACCTCAGCACAGGGAAGGGAGAAGAAGAGGAATTAATTTAATGAGAAGGAGAGCTGCTCATGGCTAATGAGTCCATGTCTGGAGTCTGTGTGTTTTAAAAATGCCCTGAGAACTTTGCTGACAAACACAGCCATCCTGTGGGAGCTGGAAATATCGTGAGAGCTTTGAACTGAGTGTTGAGGCTGTGCTGAAAAGGTCAATGATTTAATGGGCTGGAACAATTAATCTGGCACTTGTCTATACACCTGTTCTCTTAATGATGTGACACATCTCCCTTCTGTGTTCCCATCTGTCAACAATTAAGCTATAATTGGTGGAAATGCAATTTATCTCAGATAGAGCTGATTAGTTTTCCAATAATCATGCTGCCAGCCTTGGGGAAGAGTGCTGCCCACGGAGAAGTGTCTGTGGACCACTCGATCCATATCAGAGACTGTGCAGGGAAGACTCTCTGAGCATTAATTTATCAATCTGCACTGTGCAAAATTTGCTCTTACCGAAACAGTAAAATCAGCAAACCTGCTCCCATTGCAGGGGGAATGGCTTCAAACTGACTGAGGGAAGGGTTAGATGGGATATTGGGAAGAATTCCTGACCCTGAGGGTGGTGAGGTTGTCCAGAGAAGCTGTGGCTGCCCCTGGGTCCCTGCAAGTGTTCCAGGCCAGGCTGGACAGAGCTTGGAGCAACCTGGGATAGTGGAAGGTGTCCCTGCCCATGGCAGGGGGTGGAACTGGATGGTCTTTAAGGTATTTTCCAACCCAAACCATTCTGGGATTCTGTGAAATACTTCTGGTGCTCAAAACTGTTCGATTGTGCTGCTCTTGATTGCATTAATTCATCACAGCCTCTAGAGGGGCAGATGGCATCTCACCCTCTTCTCATGTTTTCTAACATCCTCCCTGATGCTGGAAATGAAAATATTTTCTTCGTTGCTAAAGGGGAAACTTAGACTTTTCTATAAAGTGCAGAAGATGGGAAAAAAAAACCAACCAACCCAGGTTAGACGTGCTTCCACACAGGAGCTGTGCTGGGGCAGAAGCTGCTCAGCCCAGATTCAGCACCTCCAGAGAATTCAGCTTATCATTTCTCACCAAAACAACAAAGAATGGGGATTTTATGCAGTTAATGGTGTGGGTATGGTAATCAGCAAATGGTACAGCCCAGAAGATGTAGGTTAGATGGATCCCTGCCCCAAAGGACATTGGATCTTCCCAGGAAAATGGTCACAGGATGTTTTTGTGGGTACAAACACAGAGCAAACCAAGTTCTTCCAGCTCAGGATTAGCTGAACCAGTTTGGCTGAAATGTTAAATCAAAATGAGAATGCTCAGCCTGAAGTCAGCACCAGCCTGGCAAAATCATTAGCAATTAAATGTACAGTTTATAAGAGGAAATGTCAATGAACTGTACCTCTGTATTTAAAAAAGCAGCCAGGGCTGCTGTAATACCTCTGTTACTGTTCTTGAGAAAAAAAAAATTAATTACACTTGGTAAAGAGAGGTGTTAGGTAAATAAAGCTGAACAAAGCCACACTGTAACTGGATCTCACTGCCTAGTCTGGATTAATGGGATTTTCTAACCTCCCTGGGCTCAGTCCCACCTGGTGCTCAGAGCATTTGACCTCCTCAGGAATGCCAGTCCCCAGCATCATATAACACCCTCCTTCCCCCCTGCACACACGCATTCAAAAGCAGAAAAAACCCCACCATCTGAGCCACCGGGATCCACCCAGCAACCCTATTAAACCCTTTATCTGCCCTGCCTCCCTGCAAGGTGTGTGACAGGCGACTGGGATTGCTCCAATCTGCTTACACAAAGCTGCAGAGAAAAGCCCCCAAGAGCAGCGACTCGAGCAGCTCCGTTTCAGGCTGTACACGAAGATTAAAGTCTTATCACCAGCTTGAAAAATACCAAGCGTGGCAGGTTTTTGTTTGCCTCACCAGGTATCCTCAGACTGCTCTGCAACAGCACAGCCCCAGACCTGCTGCTTTCCCACACCCTCAAGGTTCCCAGAGGAGATATAAAGAAATGTATTATTTCTTTAAATAATTCCTGAGTGAGGTCAAGTGATGGCACAAGGGTCCCCTGATGAATTTAGAGGAAGGAGGCAGCTCCTGTTTCTCTCTGAGCCTCTTTACCTGCTGGTATTGGATTCTGAGATGCCTGACCCCCCCAGCAGTGCTGGTTCAGGATCTCTGTCCCAGTGGAACAAAATCCATCTCCACTGGTGCCACAGGGCTGCCCACAGATCCCTCCTGCTCTTGAAAGAGGGAGGAAAAATATTTATTTCTCGCTTAGCACAAGGGTTGTAGCTTTTTGCCACCTACTGACATGTTGTGGGAACAGCTCATCCAGCGAGTTCCTGCAGGAAGGCTCAGCCCTGCCCTGGCTCTGAGGGACAGGAAAATAAAACTAGGAGTACACAGGGCACTTGGTGCACTGTCAGGAGAGCAACACTTATCTCACAGGGTCACAGAACATCCTGGGCTGGAAGGGACCCACAAACATTATCAAATCCAACCCCTGGCCCTGCAAAGACACCCCAACAATCCCACCCTGGGCATCCCTGGGAGTGTTTTCCAAACACTCCTGGAGCTCTGGCAGCCTCAGGTTGTGCCCATTCCCTGGGGAGCCTGGGCAGTGCCCAACACCCTCTGGATAAAGAACCTTTTCCTAATATCCAACCTAAACCTCCCCTGGCACAGCTTCAAGTCCTTAGGCTCAATGTTTGATTGTCCCTTGCTGTATTTCCCTCTTTTTCTCAGCCTTTGAGCATCTCATTTCATCACTCCAGAGAGCAGGAACATGGCAGAAATCACTCTTCTTGCCTGCAAAACAAAGCCTTGCTTTCTCCCCCTCTCTTTTGCCCCAGTTCATGTATTTTTCCCCATTTCTCTCCCCTAAATTCCCTGTCTGGCCAGGCTGGATGGGGCTTGGAGCAACCTGGTTTAGTGGGAGGTGTCTGTTAGGGTTGGAGTTTAAAATGATCTTTAAGGTCCCTTCCAACCCAAACCATCCTGGGATTCCCTGATTCCCTGATCTGAACCTTTACAAAGTGTCCCCACTGGAGACACCTGTGCCACCCCTGGGCAGCTGTAAATCTGGGGAATCCTCCATCTGCCCAGAGCTTCTCCCACTTTATTCCCTGCATTTTGTTCACTCCCTCGGGGATGGGGCAGAGCAGACCCTGCTGTGTTGCTGATTCAGCCCCAAATTTCCCTGTTCCTCCTGCCACACAGCTGATATCCCCCCTGGCATTAACTGCTGGTGCATGCAGCCACGATTTATCATCCAAAATTATTCATTTTGCTCGATTAAAATGTTAAATAACCACTGTTCCATGAGAAAGGAGGGGCAAAAAGGAGCAGTTTTGCACTCACCCCTTGCAGACACACACTGTTAATTAAATATTGAGGACCAAGCAGTTGCCTCTCACTGGTGGTCTCTTGATCCAAGTTCCAAACATCACCCAAAACAACCAGCACAGCTTAGGACTTCCACAGATTCAGGCTGAGCTTAAAAGCCAGGCATTACTTCTACTTAACACACAAATCACCTCCCTCAGTTTAGCCAAGTTGACCTAAAAATACAGCTTTTTGCTGCACAAAGATCCCTTTGAGACTTGCTGGAGCTGATTTTTTTTTTCCTTCCCCAGTGTTCTTCTTTGGAAAAAAGGCTTCTGAGGCTTCACTTGGCTACATTGCACTACACAGGGACTGTGAGCTCATTGCTGCTGCCCTGTGATGGGGATGGATAAAATAAGACACTTAGTTTTGAGCAAAATTAATTTTCTGCAAAATGTGTCTGTAGGACTTTGCAAAATATGTTTTAAAAATTCTGCTTTTCCCTAAGAGTTTCCCACTTTTAAAAAAGAAATAAACAAAAAGCCACCGAGGTTAAGAGCAGGGTTTTGGTTTGGGATTTTTCTCTGGTTTTCATTTATTGAAATCCCACTTTTCAGCCACAACAAGTTATTGCTGCTGTTTTTGTAAAGATGATTTGTAACAATGATCTGGCAAGATACTACTAACAGTAATCACAAAAATGTGGCAGAAATGTGGCAGAAATTACCATGTTAAAGCTCCAGCAGGAAAAAGAAAGAAAAAAAAACCTGAAGAAGGCCTTCTCTGCAGCAACCTTTGCTTTCAGCTTTTATTTTGAATTTTCTCATTCCCAAGGCTCTCCAGATTCACTTGGTGGTTGTGAGCAGAAGTGGTCACAAAGAAAAAAAGAAAAAAAAATTTAAAATCATCTTGCAGACCCTAAATCCTTTTCTGCTGAAGGTTTACCTGTGAAACCAAGCTGCCTGTCCTCCTTTTGAAGCCAAGGATGAGGAGCTGGGCACAGCCCACTGCTGCTCTGGGTTTCACACCCAGCCACGTTTATTTTTTTCCTCCATCATCCCGTCTTTCAAAAGAAGATGATACTTTAATTGATGACCCACAGGGATCTCGTGCAGCTCAGTTAATGCTGGGAAATCTGCTTTGAAGGCAGCCAGCCTTGCACAGCTCTGAGGGTGAGAGTTTCTCCCTTTTCTCCTCCACACGATGCTCTGACCTCCCCATGGCAGGACTGCTCTGTGCCAGCATTTGAATGTCCCACCACAGCACCAAATCTGGCATCTAGACTGAGATCTAGACCATGGAATCATGGAATCATTCAGGTTGGAAAAGACCTCCAAGGTCCAACCATTCCCCAGCACTGCCAAGGCCACCACTGTCCCCAAGTGCCACATCCACATGGCTTTGAAATCCCTCCAGGGATGGGGACTCCACCACTCCACTCTGGCAGTGATGGATGACCCTTTTGGTGAAGAAATTTTTCCTAAATCCTCCTAATAAACTTCCCCTGGTGCAACTCGAGGTGATTCCCTCTTGTCCTGTCACTTGTCCCCTAGGAGAAGAAACCACCTCCAGCCTGGCTACAGCCTCATTTATATCCAGGGGTGGCTTCAGGCATAAACAAAATAAGCCATCTCCTAGAGAAAGAGTGTGGTGGGGATTTAAAACCCTCATCCTGCTGGTGCTGGAGTCCTGGACAGCTGGATGGGATAAAAATTAGGGTATATGGGGCTGAGTCAGAGCCAGCTTTTGCCTTATCAGCTGACCTCACTGTTCTAATTTATTTTCCCAGCTCTGCCCTGTTTTCTTCTTTTGTTCCATCACATGGCAAGAGCCCTTGTCTGAAATCCCAATCTTTGGTGTTTAAAACTTGAGGTTTCCCTCCCTCCCTCCCAGATAATGGCCAGGAAAAATCCAGGAGTGAATCCACAGTTAGGCTAAAGCACCTTCCAGAACCTGAAGGGGCTCCAAGAGAGCTGGAGAGACACTTTTGACAAGTTTGGAGTGGCAGGACAAGGGGAAGTGGCTTTAAATTGCCATAGGGCAGGTTTAGATGGGATATTAGGAAGAAATTCTTCCCTGGGAGGGTGGGGAGGCCCTGGCACAGCTTGCTTAGAAAAGCTGTGGCTGCCCCATCCCTGGAATCTTCTCTACTTCTAAAAGTAGGATTTATCATCATGGGAACATAGATATTAAGCTGCACATAATACAAGGTTAGCCATAATTTTTTCCTCTTTGGCTGCAATGCACTGATGAGTTTTCTGATCCAGGTGTTTAAGCTGCAGGAGTCCAGTCTTCATCTGTGTAAGAAGGGGAAAAAAATTACAAAACGCTAAAAAATTTTTAAAACCCCAACAAAAATACAGAGAAATATCTGTCTGAGTTGGCATTAGGCAGCTGCAAAGAGGGAACAGGCTTTTTTTTTCCCTCCCTGCAAAAAAAGTCATGTAAATGGTTACAATGCAGAAATAGTTAAAATGAGTGAGTTCTTACCTCTTCACTTCCCAGCTTTCAAGTGCTCAGATTCTGTACCTGATGTTCTGGTTAAGCACAATGAGACCTGGCTTTGTTCTCACACCAGGAACTGGAGAGGAGCACCGAGATCTGGAGCAGGGAGTGAATCTGTGAGAAGAAAAACCTCCACAGAAAATCACTGCTCTTAGCCCAGTTGTGTCCAGGTTCAGACCCCGTGCTGGGAAAATAACACCTGCCTGTGACCATCCTTCCTATTTATTGTATGGAATGAAGTCACAGGAGCTCCTCTGCTCTGGGGACAGCCTGGGAGAGCTGGGGGTGTTCACCTGGAGAAGGAAAGGATCCAGGGAGAGGTTAAAGCTCCTTCCAGTGCCTAAAGGGGCTCCAGGAGAGCTGGAGAGGGACTGGGGACAAGGGATGGAGGGACAGGACACAGGGAATGGCTTCAAACTGACAGAGGGAAGGGTTAGATGGGATATTGGGAATTAGGAATTCCTGGCTGTGAGGCTGGTGAGGCCCTGGCACAGAAGCTGTGGCTGCCCCTGGATCCCTGCAAGAGTCCAAGGCCAGGTTGGACAGGGCTTGGAGCAACCTGGTCAGCTGGAATGAGATATTTAAAGTCCCTTCCAACCCAAACCATCCTGGGATCCTTTGCCTTTGTTCTTCAAGGGACTGATGGTCAGTAAAGGCTGTTTTTGAAGCCACAGTGCTTCCGCAACGAAGGGTTCCCAAAATCAGGGAGGGCATCATGAAATTTGGCTCAATGTACCAAAGCACTTCCAATTGGCTTCCATCAGGAGAGAAATAATGAAATGCTTTTAGGGCAATGTTTTCCCTGAAGTCACTTCCCTTCAGTGTCAGATTTTGCCAGCCATGTGCACATTCCCTGCTGGACCACAGCGATGAGTCAGGTATAAAGTGAAGATTTTCCCTGCAAGGTTTTCCCTGCTGGCCCTGGGGCTTCCTGTCCTGCAGGGCTGCCTGCAGCCACCCCCAGCTCCCAGCCCCGTGGCTATCATCTTCCTTTTTCCCTTCCCTCATGGCCTCTTTGATGTCCAAGTGTAACAGGATTCAGCGGTGCTGATTTCACTGATTAACACACAAATCACGCCCCGAGACTGGATGCTTCCTGCAATTAATCATCCACTTGGCACATTTCAAAGAGCCCCAGAAAGATGATTTAAGGGAAAAGAAAAAAAAAAAAAAAAAAAGGCAAAGAGAAAGACCTCAGATAGAAAAACAAAGCAAACTACTGCCCCCAAATATGTGAACAACATCAGCTCAAGTTTTCTGCTGATGCTTTTTTTCACAGAAAGTACCACCACCTTGCTGCTGCCAGGAGAAGGAAGGTGTGACTTTGGTGACCAAATAAATGCTGATGGAGCCCCTGACCTTGAGGAAATGTCCCTGATTTTAGAGGACAGGCAGTAACCCAACACCTGGAGAAGCAGCACGTTCCCCACACAATTAAAGGCTGTTAACATGAAACCCGACCTTTCCTCCAGACAGAGAGCTGGGGTTAAATGTGCTGGGAGATCAGGAGAGCAGAGCCTGGTTTGAGAGAACAACGTGGGGTTTCTTCCCAACCCCTGAGGTGGCATTCTCAGCCCTGACCAGGTTCCCAACCTGCCACACCCTTTGCTGCAGTGAAACTTTCCCTAAAGGTTTATGGATTGTAGCCTCTTGGTCTTTACAGCCCTTGGATCTCTCCCCACATTTATTTTTCTGAGAAGTACATTGACTTGGGGTCAGTTTCAGGATGAAGCTGATGAGGGAAAGCTGTGGCCATGGTGATGGCTCTGAGGGATCCCTGAGCAGAGTGGACAGAGGGATGCAGCCCACACCTCCTACCTCCAGAAAAAAGGGCTTTTGCCCAAATTTTCATAGTTTAATCTCCTCTCAGTGACTGGCCAGAAACACCAAATAACCCTGAAAGCATTCTCAGGTCAGAAAAAGCTTAACTGAAAGAAAACAACAGAGTTTCCAAATGGAAAAAGTAGGATTTATCATCTCAGGTTTCCCAGGTAAAGCTTAAGCTTATTTACCAAGACGGATTTGGCAGATGTGATTAATTCCCTGCTCTTAAACATGAAAACATTGATCTGCCTGCTTACACCACCCAGCAGAGGCTCAGCTCTCTGCTGAGCACCCTGGATGAGGAGGAGGTGATCCTTCCCTGCCCACGTGCATTCAGGGATGTGATGGACACAGAACTTGGGAGCAGCTCCTGGACAAGTCCCTCTGCTCCCCTGGGAAAGCCTCACTGCCACACCACCCTGCAGGAAGGAAGGTTTATCAGAGGGGGCTGGAAAGCCAGAGGCTGAAGGGCAGAGAATTGTGATCCTGGAGGAGATGGGCACGAGAGCAGGGGTCAGTTTGGTTATTTTATAACTGAGATGGGAGCACAGGGAGGGTGGCCAGAGCTGCCAGGGTTCAGCTGGGAGCTGGAGGAGGTTCCTCATGGTGGCTGAGCTGCTCTCACAGCCAATAGATGGATATCCCCCTCTCCCTTCCTTGTCTCCCAGCTTTTCCTCTGCTAGCTGAACCCTTCAGGGAGCTGGTTCAGTTTACCAATACAGAAATACATCACAAGGTGTATATTTTTGCTGAGGGACACAATCTTTCTTGGAGGAGGGCCCACACCTGGCTGCAGTCAGGGCTGCTTTTCCACTCTATTTCTTTCTGTAGGCTCTGGTAGCTCATTCTGCACCAGGAGTTCATTTTTTCACCACCTCTCCACCTGTTCAGGTATCTCCTGGCCACAGGCAGCTCCTCAGGTAAATGAGGTGCTGCCCTTTCAGTGCAGACCCTCCTCACCCCTCTGCAACAGGCATCCTGCTGGCGTGTTTTGCAGTCCCAAATTATCTGTGAAACCTCCCAGCCAGCCAGTGTGCCCATCTCTGCATGCAGGACACACAGGAGACAATTCACCAGCTCCACCCCTCTGATTTCCCATCCCTGGCACTTTGTTCTCCCAGGCCCTACCCCTTTTCCCCACCCCATTTGAGGCACCTACTATCAAGGCAGAATCTGTTTCACCAGGCTTGGTTTGACCCAAGTGAGTAAAGCACATAAAAGGATAGAAGTTCTGTGCCCTGTGGCACTGCTTTATCCACCAGCACAGCCCTGCCTCCCTGCTTTCCCCCTCATTCCCCATTAAAAACCAAGTGGAGAGATTAGCCCTGTGCACCCCAAGCTTCTCTTGCCTCATTTCTATGTAAAGCTCTTACCAGCAAGCCCGAGCTGCTGCTGCTGCTGCAGATTATTCACCCAGCACAGACAAGTGGGATCACCCAGGGAGACTCCCAGCAGAATCCAGATGCAATGCAGATACTCCAGATCTTCCAGAAGCAGCCTGGTAATACTTGTTGAGCCACATAAAGAGCACTGTGGGGCACAGCTGTAGGAGCCAGAGGACTGGAAAAGCAGCTGGAGGCTTTACAGAACATTTCAGAAGGAGAAAAGTCTTGGATTGCTGTAAATTTAGGTGGGCAAAGCCCCTAGCCCTGCATCCACGTGTTTGCAACCAAACTGATGCCAACCCTAACCCCATCAATGCCTTCACTGTCTGTAGGCAAATGGGTGAAATCTCTTGCTGAAAAACCAGAATAAATGTGGAAAATGTCCAGGATACATGGGGATATGAGTGTGGCTGTGCTTTCATGGCCAGGGGATGGTTCTGCTCTGCCTGCTGGGGAAGGGGAGCCATGACCCAAGGCAGGGTGACAACCAGCAGTGATGGGCAGCAGGGATTTAGAAGTGCCAGTTGAAGTTATCGCCTGTTCCAGAAAGGTTTCAGAGAGCTGCCCAGGCTGAGGCAGCTTCTGGTGTAGCTGCTGTTTCAGGTGGTTTGCTTTATTACTGGTTTGTTAGTTGTAAGCGACTGTGGTTCACCATTTTTCCCTTAGATCCTAACTTTAAAGAAAAATTCGGTTTCTGTTTGGTGAAGTGAGGTGGTCTGAGCCTCATCTGAGCCACAGGAGCCAGAGGCCCCATCCTGTGTCAGGAGCTGCTGTAAGGATTAATCCCTGTGGCTGCAGAAAGTCCCCAGCAAAACCTGCTTTGGCTCAAGTCCATGAGATTGGACTCCTGGAACAATCAAGTGCTGAGAAATGGGAACTCCCAAACCAAATCCTTGCTTTGCCCTGCTTTGTGCCTTTCCCCTGCCATGTGATCTGGGGGTTTAAGCAGGATAATTCCTGTTCAAGCCATTCTTTTCTGCATAGAGAGAAGAAAAATGTGGAGGATGAGCAGATTTCCTAAGGCTACACTTCCCCAGCACATCCCAAATCTCCCATCGGGACAAGGTTTGGACAATCCATGTACTCCAAGGTATGATGACAGCATTTGCCTCTGAAGAAGCAGCAGTTCTGATTTCCAGAATTCAGGTATCCAAAGGATTCCAGCACACCCAGCCCCTCCTGCCTCAGTTTCCCCTTTTCCTCCCTATCTGAGGAATGCAGCTCTTCCCTAACCTGTCCTGAACGATTTAGAAGCAATTCTGTGTGATCCAGTCCCAGAAATCCTGCTGGATTTCTGATTCACACTGAGAGAAGGTAGTTTTGGGGCTGGATGCAACCTAATGAAACCCCAGAAAATTATCTTTGCATTTCAAGGAGCAGGAAATTTGCAGCTTAAAGAAATTTAAATCTCCCTGGAAATTATTTACCAAGTAAAACTTACCCACAGTAATCCATCCTTTCAGTGTTAGAACAGCTTGAAACTAAAAGTTTGCGGAGCTCAAGCAGGAGGGGAAGAAAGATGAAGCTGGCAAAAGATCATTAAGAAGATAGTTTAAAAATGTTTTTCCAGAGCTTTGATTTTTATTTCCACACTTGGATTAAGCTCTTCAGCTGGTGAGGGGAAAAAAAACCAGAAGTCACTTGCAGGTTCTGTAAGAAAAAAGGGCTCTTTCTGTAAGTTTAAAGTGTTTCTGGGATTTTGAGGCTGCAAAAGTTTTCCAAGGGCACTTCTTCTGAAGGACTTTCCAAAAACACACAGTAATCTGCAAAACAATCTCCCAGAGAACAACAAAACTCCTGCTGGAGAGATAGAAAAGCTCTTTCCACATGGACAGAGCCAATACATTGAAGCCTGACATTTCAATAAATGTATTTTCGGCCCATTTTGACACAGTAGGAAGGACTGAGAATACTGAGATTACAGAGCCCAGTGCAAGGCAGCACCTGTGTAAATGTCTGCTCCATATTCCATTTGTCAGCTCATAAATGGAACCATTGGAGTAATCTCTGCTTCACTGACAGCCTGGAGATCGCCAGCTTTTCAATTTCCCTTCAATAAAACAAAAAAAACCCCCAAGGAGAACACTTTCACTTTTTAATCATATCCAGGCCTGTTTCCTGTAATGAAGAACTTCTTTTCCAGCCCCAAGAGAGCAATTCTTTGAATGTCACTTTCAGATAGTGAGATAAAAATCTCTGCTTTTTGCAGGAAAAGGCTCCGACTGCCATTTGTGGTTTGAACCACTTCCCAATTTATTTACTTTGTGAGGCTGTTTACATTTTTGGGCTGCTCAGCTCACTCATCCCTAACAAGCTCAGTTTATTGCTGGAAGAAATGCAACTCTGTGCCAGCCACAGGAGAGACTTCAGACCTGAGGACTCCAAAAAGCTTTGGGATCAAGTCACCTGTGTAAAAAAATGGGTGGAAAAGGAAGAAAAATCCCATTTTCTGGTGAATTCTATCACTGACCAGCAGCAGGATGGTGCAAGCCCTTCCATAGGGCTGAACCTGAAACTGCCTTGCATTACTGGAAAGCTGCAGGACTCCCAGATGAGCACAGAGAGGGGAGGTGAGGGAGAAGGACATCCTTAATTTGTCTGAAGAGCAGCTGGTTGTCTTCTTAATATAATGCTCTCCTCCAGCAAAGCCTCCTGCTCGGAGTCAATGGGGTTGGAGCACACTTAGCCCAATTCAGCAGTGACACATCAACCCCTCTCATCAAATGCACCCAACTCTGAGGGCTCATTTGTTTGTTCTTGCTGATATCAAAGACTAATTTTGATTTAGACTAAGAGCCTTTCCCATCCCTCGGGAGGGAGCCGTGGCAACACGAGAGTTTTCAATTAGCTTCATGCTCTAAATTACCCATGGAAGGAGTGTGTTCACGTGGGCAGGGCAGGGAATTTCAGGGGACTGTCTGGAAGGGGCTGCATGGCTAATATAGTACAATAAAACAAAATAAAATAAATTATTTTTCTAGGAGCTGGACTTCAATGATCCTTTTGGGTCTCTTCCAACTCAGGGTATTCTACAAGTGTATAAAATTATTACTATATATAAGTAGTAACTTCAGTTTTGCAGAAATCTTTCTCATCTTAGCAAACCTGCCCAGTCACCTATTTTTTCAACCTTCCTGTTTACTGGTATTTTACAAACAAAAAAAAGGGGAGCAGTAGGTGGTATCTTGTTACAGACAGAAAGTAGAAAATAGTTATTATTTAACTCCTATATTCAATCTTTAGCTACTTTACCTCCTCTTTGTCACCTTCTCTCAGTCTTCAGCACCCAGAGAGAAGCGTTCACTTCAGCAGAAAATCATTTTCCTGTCCTGCTTTTGCTTCCTTTTCTTCAAAAGAAAATGCCCCAAATTAATGCAATAGCTGGTGCAGAAAATAGGAAAAACATCTCAGAAAAGTTAAAAAGCCATTTAGGGGTTCACTTTTGATTGATAATTTATTTTTTTTTAAATCCAAGATGGAATTTATGGTGGATGCAGAGCTAGAATTTAAATCTGTGTCTCCCACCTGGAGGTCACATATTCCAGCCACCTGCAAGGGCTACACAGCTGGAGAATCATTCCTTAGAATAACAGAATCACAGACTGGTTGGGGTTGGAAGGAACCATCTCATTCCAACCCCCTGCCATGGACAGGGACACCTTCCAGTGTCCCAGGCTGCTCCAAGCCCTGTCCAGCCTGGCCTTGGACACTGCCAGGGATCCAGGGGCAGCCACAGCTTCTGTGGGCAACCTGTGCCAGGGTCTCTCCATCCTCAGTCAGGAATTTCTTCCTGATACCTCATCTAAATCCATCCTGTGTCAGTTTGAAGCCATTCCCCCTTGTCCTGTGACTCCAGACCCTTGTAAAAAAGTTCCTCTTTAAGCTGTAAGGAATCATAAAAGAACCTGGAAGAAAAGCCTTGGAGCTCCTGGCAGATGAGCAGCAGTCTCTGGCAGGTTGGGTACAGCCCTGAGTCACCTGCACAGCTCTCAAACACACAGCCAGCCAGGCACAACTGCTGGCAAATTCCCAGTTTTAGGAGCCTGGACACAACAGTAGAGGGAATAAAGCACAAAAGATTTTCAAAGTAACATGAAAAGTACTTTGAAAGGATTTTAAAAGGACATTTTTCAAAGTACATGCAGGACTCTTCTGTATGTTTTTAAAAGTTCTCAGCATTGCAAAGGGTGCAAGCAGTTCTCAACTTTTGCTTCTTTGCAACCAAAATCACAAACCCCCCGTTCTTATCTCCCAGGAAAGTCCAGAGTGACTGTGTTAGTCATAACTTAAGAGCCATGAAAAAAGGACCCATTTCAGTTCAGCTGTGACACTGATGTTCAGATAAATGACATTCAAGATTCTGCCAACACAGGCATGGAAACTTTAAAATCAAATGATAATTTCCTCTTGTAAAAATCTTCCAAACCATTTCTCTTGCAATCAGAGAATCCCAGAGTGGGTTGGGTTGGAAGGAACCTTAAGACCACCTTGTTCCACCCCTCTGGACCAGGTTGCTCCAAGCCCCATCCAGCCTGGCCTTGAGCAAGCATGCATTTTGTAGACAAAGCAAAACAGTCATTAGAACATTCCCATTGAAAAGGAAATAGATAAACAACTTAACCATTTATTTGACTGCATTGTATTTAGACAACTTGTACATTTCGTAACCCCACTGTTTTTGTTCTCATCAAAAAGGATAAAGGGACAGAAGAATATAATCCACTCAAAACAGCAGTCCAGTATTTTGAGATACACTTGCTATTTTCATAGATGCCCACCTGATACCTGAACTCCAACACAGGTTGTAATGTTTTTACAAGACCTGAAGTTTTTTTCAACATAGCACTGAGTTGTAGCAATGTCTTGCAGTGCCCTGAAAAATAGTCTGTGACGGACTATGCAACACCAATTCGATGATGCCTTGAAGGTGATGAACCTGATCATTTCTTAAAAAACAACATAATGAATGCAAACATCCAGACCGACATGTCAGCCAGTAGCAACATTTGGGCAAATTTAAATATAAAAGCAATCAACTCCTTAGTTAGATTTGTCAATGCAAAAAGGTGAGGGGGAGAGGACTGTGTTTAGCAACAGACAGGAGAAATAACCAACGTTTCCTTTTGAAAACCTATGCAAATTCAAGGCTTCCCACTTGATTTCCAAATCCCAAGCAGTACAGAGAATAAATCTGTTTGATAAAACCCAACACACGCAGCTTCAGTGTCTCCTGCAGTGAACTCAGTGACACAGCAGCGATGGCAGAAGCTGTCAGGCCATGTGCTCTTTAAAAAACAAAAAAAGAGAGATCTGCACCTATTTTGTGCAGTGTTTTCAACACAGGCATGGCAACAACCACTTCTTACAGTAACCAACCAGAATTGTATTTGAAGTTTGCTCCAGAGGGATGGTTTTGGGAGTGAGAAGGGATTTCAGCTCACTTCCAAGTCAGCTTTTGAATCTGAAGACACCCACGGCTTAAATATTAACCAACAGAAAAGTTGCCTGTCTGGCTTTGCAGATTGAAACCCCAGCAGACACACGAGGCAGCCCAGTTTGCAATTTGTGATTCAAGGTCTGAAACCTCCCTGATTCAACTCCAGGGCAATCCCTACATCCTGGACCACAGCTGAGGGACACCTGACTCGATGGATTGGCTACCAACATTTGAGTCTTAACACTGATCAAAACTGCTGGAGAGCCACCCAGAAACACCGGCAGCCCCGAGGGAGCAGGATGACAAGAGGATTTATGGTGTCACAAGGCAGCAGTGATAACACACAGGCTTTAGGCTGAGCCCCAACATGTCTCGGGAGTAACAGACCCCATTTACAACTCTGTCTTGGGCACCCTTTTAAAGATGAGTTTTCTTTACTGAGGAAGCACAGCTGGTGTCTCTACAAGCAGAAAACTCAGCAGGGCCAATTTCCATTAAAAATCTTTATTTTCAAATACAACTCATGATTTTGTACATGGTAAGAAACGTCCATCACCATGTGCGATTGGTCTGTGCAAAAGGCGGCTTTGCTCAAATCCAGTTTTCCTGCACAGGGCTCTTTTCCAAATGATACTGGAGGTAGGGGTTTTGTTGGTTTTGCTTTTAGTGTACAGTAATTAGCAAAAATGAAAACAAACAAAAAGAAAACCCAAAAAACCCCACGAGTCAAAACAAACCCTAAAGAGAAAAAACAACAACAAAAAAGGTGTAGTAAGGCAAATCTGGAGAATTCGCTCGATTCCACGAGAGCGGATTCACTGAGAGTTCATCCTTTTTTTTGATCCCTGTCTGGACCATTCCCTTCAGAACTGGACTTGATCCTGGTGGGTCCCTTCCAACTCTGAATATTCTGTGAGATCTCTGATTACAGAGGTGCTTCCACAAGTCAACTAATACCTTATTTTTGTCTTTCAAAATGAAAAAAAAACCAAAAAACCCAACCAAAAACCAACCCAACTGATTCACAGACCTGGGCTATGGAATCACACGGAACAAGAAAGCCTCGACACTGTAATTACTGAAAAAATTGATGGGTATTGGTAAAACCTATGTAAGCCCAAATAAAGAAAGGGAAAAAAAAATAGAGAAAAACAGAGCAAGAGTGAATGCAAGAAAGAGACAGAATTCCTTCCCCGCTGCTTTGCTTTTAGAGGGGAAAAAAAAAATCCCCCAATAATTTAGCTCATGTAAGTTGAGAAAATGAGAGCAGCTAAAAATGAATACGATACACCTTGAAATTTATTTCCAAGACCAAGAACCAAAGATTGAAGCATTTTAGAACACTGAAGCAAAGCAATCTGAATCTGAAAAAAAAAAAATTGTTCCAACTATCTTAAAATAGCTGTTTCTCAGAGCTTCTAGTAATAATTTTGATTAAATAAAAATCATACCAATTTACATTAATTTTCTATATCTTCTTTCAAAAGAAGTCCCTCACTCTTTTAGTGAACAAAGTGCATCCAAACCCAGCAGAGATTCACTGGTGCCATCAGCTTCTCTTTTAGCAGCTACTCAAGGTTTTCAAAATAGCTTACACTTCTTGCTATAAGAAGGGCCTTCCAAAGCCTTGTTTGGGAGAAGTATCCGAATTATAAAAAATCTGAAATAATTTATTATCAAATCCAGAATTTAAATAAAAGCAGATCTTTGTTTTTTTTCTTGCAAAGACAATTGAAGAAAGTAAAAGAATAAAAGCATGCACTCCAAACTTAGAGGTGAAGACAAATATACTTATCTATACAGGCACTGGCAGACGCAATTTAATGGTTACTCGTTGTAACACACACCCCACCCTACAATACATTTTTTCATTCACTAATCACTGAGGTACCAATATTTAAGAATGGAAAAATTCAATATTGAAAAATAAAACCTAAAATTGAAGCCTTTTTTTTCCTTTTTCTTCTTCTTCCCCAGAAAACTATGGCAATTTTTGTATGAAATGTTAGTATACTTATAGAATTTTACAATCTACATTGGCTTTATTTTGAATTTTCGGGAACCAAACGCGGCATTCCCATCCAGGTTTCTCTGATCAAACGTTCACTGTGTGGATGTCCTAAACAGTCAGCAGACTTGCAAAATGAATGAACATATCTTGGCTATCACCTGGCACATCTGGCTGGTACCAAAAGGACTCGGAGTCTGAGACAATCGGCTTTAATTCGGAACAAATGCGCCATGCCAAAGTGCAACGAATGTGTGCGACACTCAATGGGACACTGACAGGTTTAAGAGCTGCATGGAAAAAAGTACTAAAGTCCACCTTGCAAAGCAATTTGGGACAAATTGCATTGCATGCAAAGGACAACTCTGCGCTGCTGGGACGTCGCTTGCTCGCTGGGATGGGATCTCCTAACGCAGCCATAGTTTCAGACGCAGTGCATCCACTCCATTTAAATAGTATCTGAACAGCCTCTTGTCTCGCACAAAACCAAGGTTTTCATAAAGTTTCAAAGCAGACTTATTTGTGATTTCTGTTTCCAATACAACCTTTGAGGGAGAAGAGAAATAAAAAGGAAGGAAAAAAAAAAAAAAAGCGTGTTGTGTTAGTCAGCGGTTCCTAATATATGATTGTTGAACCAACTCCAAATGTTTTATTTAAAAATATAGTACATTTGTTAGCAATGAATTGAATTCATTTCTTCTTATCTTTACTTAATTAAGCAGTATTTCCACATTAAGCATCTATTCCCACATTCAAGCATTCATCCCCACATTAAAAAAAATTATAAAATAGCAGTTCATCCACAACTGTAATTGTACACAACACATCGAGACTTCAGTTCTTGGCTGTAAATAGTATTTCAGTTCAGTATCTAATAACAAAGGTAAAAACACATCAACAAATAAATCCCAAACTACCTCTGTCTCCCAACATCCTCCTCCAAAAATCCAGCTACCAAACAGGTTAGGGTCCAAAATATACTCTGAATGAGCAACTGAACTTCTGCATGTCACAAGAACTTGGCACATGAGGATTTGCTTAATTATTTAATATTTTTGACCCCGATTAGCTAGATTTCGATGTAAATAAAAGCTGTGAATTGACTCCAGCTGTCAGACACAATGTTTGCAGTGAATATTTGTGCTCAACAGAAGTGTCACAGAGTGGTCTGGGTTGGAAGGCACCTTCAGGGTCATCCAGTTCCAACCCCCTGTCCCAGGCAGGGGCACCTTCCACCAGACCAGGTTGCTCCAAGCCCCATCCAAGCTGGGTACCAACAAATATCCCAAACTCAAATCACAGTGCACACCAGAAGAACAAGCAGATTTTTCCATCTTTTTTCCCCTGTGTTGGTGAGATCCCAGTTGCAGAAAGAGCTGTCAGAAATAACCCAGACCACATCCAAGTCCAAGAGCAGTCCACATTAAGACTCAAAATTGTCTCAGAACTCTCAAGTACAGGCAAAACACTACACGGGCCTTAACAAGACACTAATTACTAAACTTCATAATTTTTCAGAATTGTTTCTCTCTCTTCTCCACATGCACAGAACACAGCTCTGCCATAATTGCCAAGCCCTGCACCCACTCCACATAATAAAAACTAGTTCTGCCTCTTCACTGGTGTCCAAGTCAATTATTTAAGGATTCTGCTATTAGGAATGGTTGCACAAGAACACAGACTGAACCAACCAGCTGACTGACTGGGCTCCATACAGCCCATGACAGTGAACATCCACATTGAACAGGAGCTGATGGTCACTGCAGAAAAACCAAAGAATTAAAATACAGGACCAAAATTTAGCCTGGATTTGTAGGGCAGTTTAAGTCCATCTATTTTATGGCCCCTGTGGCCTCACTGCCTTCAAGAACACATTCCCATTCCCCCTGCCAGCTCACAAGGCTGCTTCCTGAGCTACTTCCAAAGCCACCTGGCAGAAAACCTTTCCTTTTTCTCTCATGGGGTTTGTTTTCTGCAGTCTGAGGAGTGGCTAAGCCAGTGTGAAAGGGGAAGGCAGCCAGTGGTTAGAGTGGCCACCTTCAGTAAGAATTAAAAATCCATTTAATGTATGTATTTGACTCAAGTTTCAAGCCACTCTAACCACATTCCCATGGACAATTCCACCTGTGCTTCTCAGTGTCAGGATGCTGAAAGAACACTAAACCTGGGGACAGCAATCCAATGATCAATGCAAAGCCTGGAAGTAGTTCATTTTACAAAAAGGAACTAAAGAGTCACATTAAAATATTGATCATCAGAGTTCTTAAATTACAGCAGGGCAGTGCTGTAACTGCACACTTAAGACCATCTAATTCAATTCTTAGTTGCATGGCAAGAATGAGAGAGTGAATTTCTCTGGTTGGCATCTCACAGAACATTACTACCAAGTCCTGTGAGCTGATGGAGTACTCCTGACATCCTTCATCCATTAAAATGGATAACTATTCATCTGTAACAAATTGTGGAAGTTTCATTTTCCTGGAGAGGGCTATTTGCTACACTTTGTACAACTCCATAATTCCATTTTAAACAAAACACTGAAGCTAAGGAAGGAATCTGACCTGTGTAAATCCACCGTGCAGAGGATTATTTATCTGAACTCTCAGCTACAAAGGGCATTCACTCTCTCAAAGGTTCAGTAACCTGGCAGAGTGATGTAACAACTCTCTATTCAACTGCAAGCTCCAACACCTTGCAATGCTAAAACACTTCCAGCACTGCAGGTGATTGAGCTGAAGGGAGTGGTTAAATGTTGAAATACAGGTTTGTTGGAATCCCACTACCTGAGTGAATGCTCATCTTGAAAGCAAATGCAAGAGATTTGCTCTGGTATTTCTAAGGAAGTCTCAGCACAATGAAAAGTAATTCCCTGATCTCAACATACTGCAGCTGAAGACATGTTTCTGTTATCTGAAAAGGAAACACAGGCATATTTTATTCAGACTTCATTTGCTTCCTTCGGTGAAGAATGCATCTCTTCCTGTGTGAGATTTTTCACTCAAGCTCCAAACCTTCAATTGTTACATTTATTTCTGCTCTTGTGGGTCGATTTTGTTGTACACATATGCCTGTTAAATCCTCTGATGACACAGTAACACTCCCCCTGAAAGGCAGCAAAGCTCTGATTGGATTTAACGATGTTTTCTGCTCAAGTTGCAACTTTCTGAAGGTTGTGACTTTCTCTTTTATATTAAATTTCATAAACCTAACATTTTAGCTCAACTCTAATTTTAACTCTGTTTAGAAGCAAGAAAATTTCTATATTAAGAGTGGAGTGCAACGCTCCTTGTTGCTACATTTATTCCTAAACTGAAGTCAAATGGAGTGGTCAAGCTTTCTTACTTCTTCAGTTCAAGCTCTGAAGGAACTCAAGTTTAAAAACTAAATCACAGAATGGATACAGCCAAATCAAATGAAGAAAGTCCTCTCAGCACTCACAGAAGAGATTCCTACTTTCAAGTCTGAGATATCATCAGACTCAAGTTATGGAACCTTGTCCTGTGTCCTTAATCAATTTAACTGCCTTAAGTTTTAAAGAAAAATCTAACACTTCGTACTTTATGTGATCTGTAGATTAAGGGAAAGCTAAAATATCAGTAATTCAATGATTTCAAATAGGATTCCCTAAAAATACACATTTCATTTTCACTAGTATGGCACTGAATTAAAATGACATACCTAATAGTGTGGCCAAAAAAACCTACCCTAAATCACCCTGAAGTTTCAATGGGAAGTCCCATGAGAATTTGTGGTTCCTTTTCATGCTCTACATTTTTGCTTAAAAAGGGTTTTTGAAGTCCCACTTACTGGAGTCTTATTTTGATTAGTTACCAGTTGCATGGTACATTATTTCAGTAATATGAAGTGAATGGATTGCATGCAGATTCCTTAGTCATTTGTTACAGATGGAAAACCTGCATATGAACAACTCTTCCTTTTTAACTGTAATTAACAAATGTAGCAGTTTCACAGGATGGTCTTCAGCAGTACAGTTTTGGAAAACTGCTTGTCAGTAAAAACAGTACAAAAAGCAGCCAGACATCCACCCTGCTGCAATTAGCACATGCTTTTCTTTTTTAAACTGGAAGAAAAATATTTCCAAAACTTTGGAGCTGGATGTAGAACTATTCCACTTCACCTGATTTATTTCCTTAGTTCTCCTTTTCCATGCAACCAGCCCACAGAGTTATCCTAAATCACTGTGATCTATTGGGAACTCAGCCCATTACAGTTCACTACTCCAAATACCTGAATTCATTAACATCAGATACTTAAGAAAGTCACAAAGGTAAAAAAAAAAATAAAAATCAGAGATCCCTAACTTTTGTAATGTTATATGCAGACACTCCAGCTGGAAGCTGCTGTCGAGTACTTTCTTCAGGCCTGAAGGTTATTTCTGGTTCACCCACCCACCCCCAACAGCAGATCACTTCCCTGGTTTCTATTCTAATGGAGGCCATGGCCAGCTCCATGGCCAGCTCCTCCCCCTCCACACAGATTCCATTCCAGTCAATTCACCTCCTCACTTACTCACTCCACAGCTTTCCCAGAAAAGCCACCCCTGTGGAAGATACTGCATCCTGCAGAAGCTGCCTCTTGGGCAGTGTGCTGACCACTGCACATCACTCATTCCACAGGCCTGGCTTAGTTTATTCCCACTAAGATGGCTCACAGGGAAAAAAAAAGTCCCTAAACACCAGAATATTGCAGTGTGTTTTGAAATGCCACCTATCAGTAGTGATTTGTCAAGATTTTCATCTGTGGTGTTGTATAAATCCTTTGGTTTTCACGGCTCAGTATTGGTACCTCAAAAGTTAAATCTATGAGACTTTGGAAAGTAACACTGTGTGAAACATTTATCAGATTATATGCCACAAGTCATTAAAATTAAGTGTATTTACTGCATCTATTCCATAATTAGATTGAAGGAAAGAGTTTCCAAGCAGCCTTTGGAAATTTTTCATGACACCCACAGCTGCATATTCATGTTTTTAATCCTATTCCAAGCAAGTTTCAGAAAATAGCATTTTGTTTTTAATTGTACTCCACGTTATCTCAAAAAGCAGTATCTTTGTGTTCTCATCAGGATTCTGATTTTATTAAAAGATGTAGAAAAATATCTTAAAAGCTGCAGGGATGATTAAACTATTTATACATCTCACACAGACAAATTATTGCAATGCACTACTTTGTGTTTTATGAGCTTTAAGCATCAATTAACCAGAAACTGATCTCTGACAACTGTTGTGAAAACTGGTGAGGGCAAGAGTTGGGCAGAGCTTTTCATGGGTGCTTAGTTAGATTTCTCAGATTCTGGTCTGACTGAAAACTCAGCACTCCACCATGTAGCACAAGTAACCAACATCCTTATTTTGCACCACAGGTATGTGGTAGGAGCCCATGCTTGGTGGCAAAGGAAAAAAAACCCATGAAAACATCGGCTGTTTGGCTTTGGATAACCTCTATGCGGAAAAGAACAACATAAATAAAATAAGTGTGGCTGTACCTCTGTTGATGGTGCAGAAAAATCAATAAAATACTCTGCTTGCATTCCATGCTCCCTAACAGGCTCCCAGTTTAAAATGTGGTGCCAGCACAAAGACTCAGCTGGTGCAAAAGCCCCCCAAAAAGCAGGGGATGAGTTTGGAACCATCATCCTACAAAAAGCAGCTCCAAAACCATGCTGTCCCCAAACAGCACACAATTCAAGGAGTCTCAGTTGTAGTGCCTTTGAACAGAATCTGAGAAATGCCCTTGGTCCAAAGCATTGATACAGCACCAGAGATGAAAATCTGTGACTAAGACTTAATGAGGCCTCACCGCAGACCAGCTTGCAACCCTAATCACATTAATTTCATGTTTATGGAGATAAAAAACAGCAAGAAGGGCTCTTGGGTTAATATGACAGTGGTAGAAGAAAAGACAGAGAAGGGGTCACTGTATTAAAGGTCACCTGTTAGACAGTCCAACTTAGAAATTAATTTACATGAGAAGTAGCACACATTCAGAAATTATACAGTAACTACTGCAACTCAGAGCTTGAGTAGAAATATCCAGCTCTACTCCTGACTATCGAAGAACAGTGGGCAATTCACTTCCCTTCTCTGCATCTCACTTCTGCAACTGTGATGTGAACAGTGTAACCCTAAGTCCTCAAGTATTTTGCAATTTTTTAAAATCTTGAATAGTCAAAGGAACAGCAAATCAACTCAAGACCACAACAGAAAGCAGTGGGGAAAACAAACCAACCACCCTTTTTTTGATTAGTTCAATGTAGGCAAGTAGTAAAAGAGATTAGAGCAAAGCATGTTAGAAACCATGATGGAAGCAAGAAGCCAAAATAAAGAACTTAAAAGAATTACAGATTGCACTGTACTGCCCAAGTACAACATAAATCAGAAGGTGGGGTGATGGGGGGAAGACACCAGCAAGTAGAGGCATGAAGGAACCTGAAGGGAAGAATAAATCTCTCAGTGAATGAAGCCAGAACACAGGCAGGGATGCTGCAAGAGGTGAAACACAACAAGTGGAAAAACAGAGTATGTGCCAGAAGCCCCGTGACACCAATTGTAGCTTTGCATAGGAAACTTCACCACGGGGCAGTGAGACAATTAGAAGAGCAGTGGGACAATTGAGGGAGCAGTTCAAGTGAGATAAGAGATCAAAGGATCATTAACTATGACACACTGAAAGGACAGTGCTCAGGGATCAGGAACAACTGTGTTGTGCCAAGGAGCTGGAAGTTAAAGGGATGGATAACCTGGTTAAGGAGGATGGATGGATGCAGGGAGAGCTTCTCACAACTTAAACAAGGCAAGTCATGATAGAGAATTGCCTAATAGATATATGAGAAAAGCAGGAGCTGTAATCTGGTAAAAGAATAACAACATTTAGGTCGGGGAAGTTTGCCAGTGACTCAGTCACTCTCCTTCCACGTTTGTGTCGCCATGCTAACCCACTGCAGCTCTGCCCTGGGCAGTGTCAGAGCAGCCTGATGATAAATGGCTGTGATAAATCCACATTCTGCAGCAGCACAGCACACGCTGTTCTCGTGGCTGTGTGTACTCTGAAGGTATGGCAGGGCTACACAGGACATGCTCATCCCACTGCTCAGCTGCCCCTCAAACTGGAGCCCTGGCAGGAAAATGGGCCTGAGGGAAGGCTGAGGCAGCTTCACAAGGTAAAACAGCTGGATTTCAGCACTTAGGATAAATTTAGAAAGTCCATCTCCTATTTGTGCTATACTTTTTATGATGTTGTTTTTCCCTTTTTCATATTAGAGCTTCTTACCAACTTATTTCCCACCTAAAAAAAGGTCCTGTAGAAGAAAAGCCTGTGAAATGAATCCACATACAAGAGAATGCAGACCATTTACATTATGAAAGTTTTGATTATAAAATCTTACCTCATCACAATCTCCTTCAACCATAGCATAAATAGCTTTCTTAACCAAGTTTGTACCTGAAACACAGATTTCAGTAAGTGTCAGAGTGGCAGTGCAAAAAAAACCAAACCAGTTTATATATGACTAATGTGTGCAACCTACATGATATGACACCTGGGGAAAGCAGGGAGGAAAGAAAAACAAGGAATTGCATTTAAACTGCAGTCTCAAGTTTGAGCACCAAAATAATCTGTGAAGTTATCCAGAGACTCAGCTCAAGTGCAAGATTCTTGTAACACAAGGATATTAGAAACAGGCTGCTAAGCTTAACATAGTGTTATATATAGCCTTCCAAGATGTGATTCATTCCTTTTTGTTGCATTTAAAGTCAAAATCTGCTGGCATGTACTTGAAGGACATTCATCTTCCAAGGGAATTTCCTCTTACTAAAACAAATACTTCTATTAGTAACAACTTATGAAACCACTGCTCTTATGGCTCACTCCCATTTGGATTTGCTAGTATCTAATAATATTCTTGAAGCCCATCCCTTCCCCTCAGTCAAGCATTAGTTTAATTTTTTAATCATTATTTTTCATCTATTTCACAACAGTTCTACAAATGTAATATCCCTACCTGTCTGTAGAATTGGGGTGAAATTGAAAGTTGATTTCAAAGTTATTAGTGGAAAAAACTGCTGTTCAGTGAAATTGCATAAATCTCACTTCCATAAGAAGGCTATGGAAAAGGAAAAAAAACCCCAAGGAATCTACAGAATGTTTTAAAATATTCTCAAAACTTTAATCAATTAAGATTTTCATTGAATATTATGATAAAACTGTTCTACATTTAAAGCAGATCTTCAGATTACCAGCACACTTTGAGAAACAGCAAGGTGGCAAATGTAGGAAAAAAACCAACACATATAATGCTAGAGTAAGCAAGGCTTTAAAGATAAATTCTATGTATGTAACTCTAATTTAACAAACTGACTAAAGTGAGGGAAAAGTCTCACAGAGATCTTCATAATAACAGCATTAGTTCTCATTTACTTATGAATCCAAACACCTGCAATTAAATTATGGCAGACTCCTTCATGACTCAGCTAAAAGCAAAGGAGAGACAGTGATTTCTCAGTATCCTCTTCCCTCTGCTCCACTACAGAAACCAACAATGGCTTTTGAATTGCACTGGGGAAAGGAAAAATCTGCACATGCTTGAACAGTCGTGGTAATGTGTTTTTTTGGAGGGTTTTTTTGGAAGAGAGCAAACACAATGATACATTCTGCAATGGATCACTGTACTTTTCAATTGCAAGTAATTTTCTGTCTTTAATCACAGAAGTATGAGCTGTTCAGTGTGAATGAGTGGTGAAGCACATTTCTAAGCTTTGCAGCTGACAGCTACGTTTAAAGTTAAAAATACCTTACAAAATGTAATTTCACAATAATCAGCACGAAAAAACTAAGTTCCATAAGAACAGGTATTCAATTAAGCCACCTTGGCTGAGTGGTGTTAGAATGAGAATCCCTTCATCAGGGTTAACCTGATTAATGAGGGAGGGCAAACTCCCTGCCAAGAATGATTTCTTTACCATTTAACTTCCCAACAAAACAGATCTCCATTTCAATCATTCAAATAACAATGCACAGCTATTTTTCTTCCCTGATTAATACAATAATGAGCTCCATACATTCTCCCCGATGGGTAATATATGCATAATTTATAGGGGGAAGTCAGGAAATAAGTTCACTGTAAAAAAAGGAGCCTGAACACAACATGGAAATAGTGATGAGGGCACACATAACACCACAAATCAGTTCCCACTGCTGTTATTAGGCAGTGGGATAGGCAGAGGTAAGGGGCTGCTGCCTGCCTTTCTTTTTAGCCTTATCAGATCCCAGGTGTGAACCTCACAGGGCATTTCAGGTTATTTTAACAAAATCAGGAAAGCCACTGGGGAGCTCGTGTGGTTGAGTAAGGCAGGGATGACACACAAAGCACCACATCCTGAAGTTCAGTTCAGCTTAAATCTTTATGACAGCTACAGTTATCCCAGCTAGAGGATTTAAGGCAGAAAGAACAAAAAAGGCTATTCTTACCAATTCCTTTTCTTCTGTATTTGGAATCCACTGCTAACATGGCTATATAACCTCTGCGGAACATCTTTTTGTGCATGTCCAGCTTGCAGACGATGGCACCTACACACTCCTCACCTACCATGGCCTTAAAGACAAACATACACGGATGGAATTCTCAGTTTGGGATCCACAGTGCTACCAAAAGCAGTAAACCAGTTCATTTTTAAAATGAAACAGCCACGCAGAATTTGTTTGTATAAAGCTCTAAAAAGGTAATGACATAAATTTTCAAAGCCACTCCGAAAGTATTAATATGATTAAAAGGCATTGCTTTATTACGTTCCAATAAAGTTCCAAGGCAATTAACAACCAATTAATTACTCCTGGAGAGAACCATATTATCATTCACAAAGTCTACAGGCAAAACCACGTGTGATTAAAAAGGGGAAATAAATAAAATAAAGTAAAAGACCACGTTAAGGCATAAATTACCCTTTCATATGGGCTTCTGCAGAGGAAAAAAGTCCATTCCTGTTTTATAGTGATCTGAATTTTCCTGTACAAGGGCTGTGGTAGACAACATGCTTAATTTTTGTCTGGTTTTAATGTCAAGGCCACAAAGGATCAGAGAAAAGCGTTGCTGCATTTAATCTTTAGAAACTGTTGTTTTCAGTCATATGACACCCGGAGAACAAACAAAAAAGCACAGTTAATTTCACACATTTTAACTATTGGGAGATTTCATTTGTTAAGAGCTATGCACTGGCAGTTAATCCCAGTGGCATTGTCACAGTAACCATGGTCGAGGAGACGTAGGCATTCTGAAATATTAACAAGAAAAACCCCAAAATGGAAAGGACCCAACTCCTCCCAAACACTCATCAGACCACTTGCATACCCTCTGTGTTCACCAAAATTTTACCATGAAATAGATCAGAGAAAGGAAGACTCATGTTCACTGAAGGATTAGGCAGCATAAGGGATTAATGACTTTATAACCTGCAGCAGTAAAACTGAGTAATGCCGCAGAGTGGGACAGCATCCAAAGGGAAAACAAATTCCTGTGCACTCAGGAAAGATGGGCAGAGATAAAAAGAAACTCATAATTGTACATATGGGTGTGTGAGTGGATCCACAGCCTTGGAGAGACCTGCAGGGGGGACCAGCCTTGGGCTCAAGTGCAGCAGCTAAACCAGGACTACAGCACATGATTGGCACAAGCATGTGTTAGCACAGGAGCTGCTGGATAATCCAAATTTACGACTCTAAGACATGCCAAATGAAAAGGACTTGCTAGAGCCAGCACTGCCAGGCCTCAGAGCAGCCCACCTGTGAACCCAGAGCTGACTTCTCCAAAGTCTGGGGTATAAACTCAACCACCTGAACCTTTGTGCACAGCTTGTAGGCTAAAGCTCCATGGACAGAAGATTCCTTCCTGCAGGTCATACTGCAGGCACAGCCTCTTCACCCCAAAAAGAATAAAGTCTTCAAGCATCTCTACCTGGATGGTGGGTTATGAGCCAAGTCAGCTGTCAAGCAAGAGCTGCAGCAAAAATGAAATTAAGCAGCCAAAGCAAGTACAAGCTGCACTTTCAAAGCCCTATGATACACCATGATCCTAACTCCATTTCTAATGTAGCTGAAGCAAATATAACTATTGCTAAGCTTTTATTTGGCAGGAAAACACATTTCAGCAGTATCCAAGAACAGCCTTGAACAATCTAACAAGTGGTTTTTAAAACAACAAACAAAAACTGTAGCATGATCTAACTGGACTGAAGCACACAGCCTCTAAGCAATCCTTCATTTGTTCCAAAACACAGTTTATTCCACAGAAAAGAGAAGCTGTGCTTCTACTCAAACGGTGTATGCAAAGTTTCAGCTCAAGGCAAGTTCTGTATCTCAGCTCAGACCTGAGAAAAGCAGGGAGTTAAATAAAGAGTATCATCAGACAGACTGCTCAGAACATTGCTATAATTATGCAGAGTACCTAGATGTAATCTTATACCTCCTCACTAAAAAAAAATTAAAAAAAAGCACACCACAAACTAGCATGTTGTAGTTGTGCTTTGCCCTGGAGTGAACACGTGCAAACTGTTGATTGCAACAGTTACATGGAGAATTTTTAAGATATAGATATTTTTACACACTTCAGGGGTAGTGACAATCTCGACACTACATATCTGTGCTCTTTTTGTTCAGGGCACTTTTCAGAAAACTAACATTCATGAATCATATATTTAAAATGCAAAATGAACAGCGAAGAATTTTGTTTCAGTGATCAAAGAAGCAAATATCCACTGGTTTTACCACTGCTGCCAGAGAGCTGAATACAGAATGACTTCATTACAAGTTCTCCAAACACTTAAATCTATTTCTCTGTCTTCAGGCAGGTAAGTCTGGCAGTTAATCTACAGCTGTTGCACTCACAGAGGGAGTGCTGCATTTCCACCTCAATTAGAGGGGTTTTGTTGCCTTTCCTCTCCTTTCTACTTCTTTCCAACCTCACCTACAGCTGGAAATGAACCTAAACTGTGATGTGAAACTTTGCAATTTAATTTCCCGGAGAAGGTTAAACTGTGTAAATAAAAAAAACCCCAGATGGAAATAGAAAGAGTAGTGAGGAGGGAGGAAAAGTAGCTCCCACACAACACCATTTATGAAAAGATAATCATGGGCAAAATTTTCTTTTCTGGTATACGAGAGTGCTTCTTAACATGTAAGTTTCTACAAAGAGAATTCAGCCTAAGTCACTATTATATATTATATAAACCCCACAGAGTACTATAAGATTTACTCCCATACTAGGTTATTAGCAGTGGGATTAACATACATGAATCCAAATCCAATCTTTGCATCAACTTTGTTCCTACTAATAAGTCTAAATGTTTAAAACAAACCAGATTCTAATATACTGGAGGAGTTAGTAGAAAAATGTCTGTACATCAGCAAGAACATTACTTTTCACAGAATTAATCAATTTGTTTTAATTTCATTATCAAAGATGGCATGAAGTCTGTCAGCCACAGTCTGAGTATGCATTTAATATCCAGCTCCCGTGAATTTTGTTTAAAGGAGATTAAAACAGGCAAGTAGCCCCAAAAGGGAAGTATTTTGCAATTCAAACACAGCAGAACCTGCACTACTGCACTGCATTTTCCTTTCACACCTGCACCTAAATCCATCCCAAAGTATCCCAGGCACAGCTGTGTATGAAGGGATCACATTCAGGGATCATGTTACCGAATGCCATTAGAGGATACATTCAGGCTAATGGTTTTAACCTCCAGTCTGGCACTTCAGCCAGAGTTCTGCCCAATACCTGACAAATCACCACATCCCTCTGTTTCTACTCTACACCAGCAATTCCCTCCTGTGCAAGGAACACCCTCTGCCACTGCTGGAATAACTGCCCTGGCTGTTGTCACCTGCTGCAGTGACTTCAGTTTTCACAAAGCCACCGACTGTGGAAGTCTGTCTCTGAAACTGTGATCACTCCTGAAACCAAAACTGGAATACAAAGTTTGCAAATTCTCCTACAAAACTACTTCTTCCTACGTCTGCCATGAGGCCAGGAAGACTTCTCAGACAGCCTCCTAACTTTTCTGGTTCTTCCTTTCAGCCCCAGGTTTTCCACAACTGAAAAACAGGGATGATGTCTTACAAGTCTTAATTTCAACACCTGAGACTCTTGAATAAAATCCAATTTATAAAAAAAAAATGCAAAGTATTAGTATAAAACAAGATCTTAACTGCAGTCGTCTAGGATTTACAACACATTTAAAACCACTTACATGGAATTAATAGGTTATTTTTAAACTTGTGAAAGTTTAAATTATACATGCTGCTATAGCTAGTGGCGAAGTTGAGAACCCAATAAAAGCACAGATTTTCCAGATTTTTCTTAAAAGGCAGCTGAGTGGTACAGTGAATTACAGGAGAGGTTACAACACTGAGCCAGAACTCTGCTTTTATTACGTTCTCTCTTATCCAAACTCTGGCACAGAGCAAGGTTTCCTGAGCTCACCTCTCCCACGCTAAAGGATTTTGAAAACAATTATCTGAAATATTTAATTTATCAGTCTGAAATGCAAGTTTCAGAAACTTTAACACTGCTAAGACTACAAGCTAAAAAACCACTTTCAAACAAACCTACAACTCTGAAAATGCATTTACAATCCATCTGGGGACAAAGATGTAGCAGTCCTTTAAAATACTCACAAGGAACAGAAGATACCCCTTGCCCTGTCATTTTTTAGCAGAGTAGTTATCATTTGAGGAGAAACTGAGCTGACAGAGCTGCTGAGAATAAGTAAAAACCAGGCATTTACTGGGCACCCACACCTAATACACAGTGCAAACTGCTCTTCCAAAGACAAGCAGAACATGACTTTAAGCAGACAGCTGGAGTTTCCTAGAATCACAGAATCCCAGAATGGTTTGGGTTGGAAGAGACCTTAAAGATCATCTAGTTCCAAGATCCTCTAGTTCCAAGCCCCTGCCATGGACCTTCCACTGGGAGTTTATGGCGGAGAAGTTTATTAATTTGTCACAGTTCAGATGCTGCTGCAGTGTAACACACTGACCACTGAGCAGTATTCCCAACTTGCTACCCCTGAAGTCAGGAAAACACTTATGTGGATAAATCTGACAATGAAATTAACAGAGGTTTAAGATTTCCAGCATCTCCAGGTTCTTTTAAAGTGGAATACTAACTTCTTCTTTGAGTGTACACTTAGGAAGTGGTGTGAGCCTGAAAAGCACACCAGTGACCAGTCAGGGTTGGTCCTCTGCCCTCCCTCCAGCAGTGCATTCTCACCTCTTCTCTTTCCTACAGAAATATATTTGGAGCTCTAAACCAACAGAGCATCACCCTAGAACATCTAGATACACACACATTTATAACATCTGCTGGTCAGAGGGGTATCTTGGCTCCCAAAATCAGAGACACAAAAGGGCTGGCACAAGGCAGGAAGAGGGAGTTGAAGAGAAAGGAAAAACAAGGAGCACTCTGGGTTGCACCAGCTCTTAGAAAAACCAGGCAACTTGGGAAGGCCAAGCCAAAATTCAGCAAGTTTCAAACCCACGGAATAAAGTTAATAATGTCCCCAGAAATTAGCTTTGTATGGTCAGGATAGGAAAACGATGCTTTAGATGGTTCACTGAATAAATCAGAAAGAGACAAATTCTGATTATTTAGAGAAAATACTCATCCCATCTTAAATCTCAGTGGTGTCAGTCCTTTCCCCTCACAGGGAGAGAAAAGGCAAAGGTGCCCACGACAGCACAGGCAAGAAGGTGAATATGCTCTGGAAGATTTTTCAAACAGTGATGGTAAAATTCAGTAAAGGAATTGAGTGAATCCTCACAGATCTTCTTCCAACTACAACCAAATCACAGGCTAATCCCTCTTCCCAAGACAAAACTCAGCCAAAACCTGAAACCAGAAGGGTGTGGGGCCACAATGCACTAAAGACAAATGATTCTGTGACATCAGGCACTAAGCTCCATGCTCACCATCCTGACACTTCTTGCTAATTGAAATATGCAGTCCCTGACTGAAGATAAATATTTTAAAGTGATTTATTAGAGAGAAGTAGTTCGAGAGTCCATTAACTGCAGGAACAAATTATATTTTATAGAGCAGAAAGTCTTAAAGACAACCTCTAAGAAACAAACCTTAAAAATATTGTAATCAGTCACACAAAAAAACCCCCAAACCCCACATGAATTTGACTCAGCATGCTGCAAGACCTTCAAATTATTAAGCAGATAATTTGTTGGCTTTAGACATTCACAGCCACCTAGTATTCTCTACTGTTTTATGTACTTTACACTGTTCCACCTTTCAAAAAAAAAAAGGCAAATACACTGAGTTCAAGAAAAGTTTTGCTGATTCTTCAAGGCTATCAACAAATGAAGCTGTCACTACAAAATAAGCTTTCTCTTCCTTGAGTGATATCTTACTCTTTGAATGCACTTATCAGAAATCATCTGTTTCAGTGCTCTGTCAAACAACATGTCATAGTACTTCTCACAACAAAATTCTCCAGTTATTCCCTGTCAAAAAAAACCCCATAATGATTTAAAGTCTAAACAAATGCACTGTGATCTAAGAGTATCCAACATTGCCTTGGCATTACCAGGAGTACACCTGATGCTGAAAGTCTGGACTTTTCTAGTTCTTGAGCATTTTATTCTCAGCATGAGGTAAATCAGCCACAGGCAGAGCTCAGTGTTTGAAGAACATCACTGTGCTCTCATCAGCATCCTTGTAATGGCAAACGTGACTTTGCATCCAATAATACTCTCCAATATTTTCATATTCTGTTTCGTTCCAGAAGGTCAACTTCTTGCTTTGCTCAACTTCCTATAATCCTACTGTGTTCCCTCTGCAGGGTTTTAAGAGGCACAGCTCTGAAAATCCTCCTATAAATCATATCAATCCTGCTATAAATTATACCAGATCCTAAAACAGAAACACTCAGGAAGTTTAAGGCCAGATGGACTCCATTAGCCTCACCTCTTGCACTCATATTCCATCAAAATTTCAGAGATACCCCTGAACTGATGGGTGTCTTGGCTCTGGCTAAATCAGACCTTTCAGAGAGGTGTCCAGCCTTCATTAAAACATCAAGAGAGAGGAATTCATCATTTACCTTAGCAAGGAAGTGCCACACACTCCCCTAAACGCTCTGTTTTGCAGCTCTAAGTGTTCCTACGAGTAAATCAAACACAGCCAAGCTCTTGCTACACACACACACTCCTCAGGCCAACTTCTACTCAGTTTCATTCACCTGTGGATGAATTATCATCCTAAAAGCATGCAACTGAGACACAAGAAGTGCTAAACATTTAGGAAGGCAGGGGGGCAGCTAAACCAGCCTTTCAGTAGTGCAGCAGGAAGAATACAAAACTAAATACATTGTTAGTGCAGGGAGCCAATGTGAGCAGCACGAGAATTCCTGCATGCTGCGAGCACTCTCACACCTGTAAAAGCAACACAGTTGGACTTGTCTTTGTCAAAGTAAGCTCACAGATCAAAAAGTCTACTCAACCTTTCACAGTACCTCTCCACCTATCACTTAACATTTATGTGCCAGCCCTGCTTTAGTCAGTTTTAAAACCGTTGTGCAAGAATTACTAGGCAGTTATAAGGCATTAGTGGACTAAGTACTTTCCTTTTTAAATCTAAACCCAGGAACTGAGACAGAATCATAAAACGAGCTACCAAAGGTCACAAAAGTCAATGTCAAAACCAAGATTAGAAGCCCTGAATTCCTGGATCCTAGCCCTGTGCTCAAACGCTTTCCCCACCACCTAAAACATGTCTTAACAAATGTAGGAACTTCGGGCACATGCTTTACTTGTACATGCACAGGTCACAGGGGGACAGGTATTTCCAAAAAAGCTTGGCCTTATCCACAAAAAGATCATTAGAAGTATTTCCACAAACGTCAACCCTTCCATCCTCTCCTCCCCAGCCCCAAACCACTCCCAACTCCTGCCCTCCCTGCTCCCTCCGGCACTTACCAAAAAGCAAAGTTGTGGCCAGTTGTGGATAAAATACCTATATGTGTAAATGGAGTAGGGTTCAGACAGATCTTTGGTGATCAGTCTCATGATATCGGGCATCTGCAGCTCTGACTCATACTGGACGTATCGTATCGTTAGGTCCTCCTCGGGCTGACAGTCCGTTCCCGAGCCTTTCAAACTGCAGGCTGCTGCTAAGGACCCGGAGAGTAGCTGCAGGGACTCCTCCTGCTCCTCCTCCACCCCTCCTTCATCCCCCTCCTCCTGCTCTTCCTCCTCCAAGCCAGTCTCTCCTGCCAGCCCATTGCGGGCTGCAGTCTTAGCAGCAGCAGTCGTGGTTGTGGCAGCAGGCTGGCTCCTGTCCCCTTTAGCCGGGGGAGAAGGAGGAGGAGAGGGTGCAGTCCTTCCCTGGGGAGGGAGGTGGTTGGCGTGGGGGGGGACGAGCAGGGCGCTGCGGTGGGGGGCGACGACTGCTGCTGTCCGGAGCCCATTGTTTTGCTGGCTCGCTTGTTCTCCAGCCCCTCGGGGGCCGCCCCTGCCTCCGAGCCGAGGATCTTGCCCTTGAGGGAGGCCCGCAGGTGCCGCAGCTCGGGGCTGATGAGGCCGTTGAGCTGGTGGTTGTGGTGCGGGGGGTGGTGGTGGCGATGGTGGTGGCGGTGCTGCGGGCCCCCCTTGCCGCCGTCGCTGCCTCCTCCTCCTCCTCCTCCTCCTCCTCCTCGCTGCTGCTGCTGCTCCCGTCCGCCCGCGGGTCCCTCCTCTTCCTCCTCCTCCTCTTCGGCCTCCTCGTCCTGGCCGCCGGAGCAGGCGGCGGCGGCGGCGGCGGCATAGGAGGTGGCAGAGGAGGAGGAGGAGGAAGCAGCCCCCCCTCCTCCTCCTCCTCCGGGGAAGGGGGAGAGCGTGTCCCCCCTGCGGGGACAGGACGCTGCTAGGCCCCGGCGGTACCTCGGCCATGTCCTACGGGAGAGACCGACACAAACTCACCGGGGAGGAGGAGGAGGGCGCCAAACCGAGCGGGGGCGACGGGAAGGTGGGGGGGAGGCGTGGCGGCCTCACGGGCCGCGCTCGGCGGGGAGCGGGGGGGCGCGAACAAAGGCACGCGCGGTGCCCGGGCCGCGCCTCGCCGCCCCGCCGCCCCCTGTGGCGGCTGCCCCGCTCCCCCCGCGGGCGCGGGCGGGGCCGTTCCCGGAGCGCTCGGGGCCCGGGTCCCCCCGCCGCCGCCACTCACCGCCGCGTCTGGGCAGCTCCCGCTCCGCCGCCGCCAAGCGCGGCCGCCGCGGCCGTAAAACCCGCGGCCAGTTCCTGTCGGCCCTTACGACACTTCCTCTCTTGGCGGCGGCGCCTGGCGACGGCGGGGCGGGGCGGGGCTAGCGCCCTCAGACGGGTGCCGGGGCGGAGAGCGGCCCTGGGACGGACAGGGACAGGGGCGGGATGGGATAGAATAGGGACACAGGAGAGAGACAGGGTCACGGAGTCACAGAGTCACGGGGTCACAGAACCAGTTGCGCTGGAAAAGACCTCTGGGATGGTGCAGTGCAGCCTATGCACACATGCAGTGTTTCCCAGGCTCAGGATATCCTGAGCTGGCAGCGCCCACAGCGATCGTGAGGTCCAGCTCCTGCCCGGCACAGCTCACCGCGACAATCCCACCCTGTGCATCCCTGAGAGCATTGTCTAAACGCTGAATTCTGTCAGCCCTGGGCTGTGCCCATTCCCTGGGGAGCTGTTCAGTGCCCCAGCACCCTCTGGATAAAGAACCTTTTCCTGATATCCAACCTAAACCTCTGGTGACTCAGTTTCCTGCTGTCCTTTGGGTCCTGTCACTGGGAGTGGACAGATCAGACCCTGTCCCTGCACTGCCTGTTAAAAGAAAGCTTTGGCTGCCCTGAGGTCTGACCTCCAGGCTGAACAGACCGAGTGTCCTCAGCTGCACCTCATGAGGCTCCCCAGACCCTTTTCCATCCCCATGGCCTCCTCTGGATGCTCTGGAGCAGCTTAGTGTCTTTTTCCTTCAACATCTCCAGGGATGGTGACTCCACCATCCCTCTGGGCAGCCCTTTCCAATTCTAATCACCCTCTCTGTACAGAAATTCTTCCTAACATCTAGTGTAATTGTCCCCTGGCACATTTCAGGAATATGTCCTCTTGTCCTGACACTTGTTCCCTGGGAGCAGAGCCCAATCCCCACCTGGCTGCACCTCCTGTCAGGAGTTGTGCAGAGCCAGGAGGTCACTCCTGAGCCTCCTTTTCTCCAGGCTGAGCTCCTTTCCCAGCTGCTCCTCACCAAACCTGTGCTCCAGACCCTTCCTCAGCTCTGTTCCTTTCCCTGGACACACTCCAGTCCCTCCATGTCCTTCCTGAATCAAGTGACCCAGAACTGGACCCAGGGCTGGCTGTGTGGCCTCAGCAGTGCCCAGCACAAGGGACAGTCACTGTCTGCTCTGGGTTTTGTTTGATCAGCCCAAGCTGGAGCCTGACCAGGCACAGGGCTGCCCACAAGGACATTGCCAGCTGTGTTTAGTCTGGGGACAGGCACGGGAGGTGTTTTGGTGACACTGTTGCACTGTTGCTGATTTTGTTGTTGCTTGGGCTGCGTTGTGTGACTGATAACAGTGGGAATTCAGCAAGAGGCCATCTCTGCTGCTCTCCTGCCTCAAATAATCTCTTGTAAGAATGCTGCTAGATACCACAGCAACAACAATATTATACTAATGTGCACACAGGGCCCCTCAAAATGCAGAGAAATAGTGGGTTTTCTTTTCCTTTTCTCACATGAAGCTTTGCAGGGCCCTTGTAAGACTTGATCATTTTCGTTTGCTACAGTTATTTTTCAAGGAAGTGACAGGTCTGGGTTTAAAAGTAAAATCCAGAAACTCCTCTACATGTCCTAACAGGATTCTTTAATTAGGAAGAATAAATAGTGTGGGGTTACAGGCTTCTATTTATGAGCTGCTGAGTGCTGAGGTAAAGTAGGAAAAAAGACCTGTTGGAAATCGAGGGAATCGTAAGGGTTTTATTCAAAGCAATTAATGACGGAAATACTTAAATTTTGAGAAAGAAATGGGTCTCTTGATCCTTTCAGATTTATTTATTCTTTTCCAAGTCTCCATTGCCCCATCCCTGGCAGTGTCCAAGGCCAGGTTGAATGGGGCTTGGAGCAACCTGGGATAGTGGAAGGTGTCCCTGTCGATGGCAGGGGTTGGAACAAAATGATCTTTAAGGTCCTTTCCAACCCAAACCATTCTGTGATTTTTCTATGATTCAGAAACCTTAATGCATATTATCTCTGTCCATGTTGGCTTTGTGTCCCACAGTTGCTCTGCAGATCTGGTTTTAAACACTTCTCTCTGCTCCACAGAGGTGTTCACATACAAAATTGTGTTCAAAGGTTGCATTTTTATTTGTGTGTGTGTGTTCTCAGGCACCAAAGGACCCTTGTGGGCCCGATGGAATTGCTCTGGCACAAGTTCACTGGCCTGGGGTAGTTTAAACAGAAAGAGCAAACAAATAGTCAGTGCAGGGCTGGCCCAAATTCTGCTCTCACTTGCCATGTTGCAGTACAGTGATTGGGAGTGTCAGAGCCACGTGTTAGGGTGAGGTCTGTGTGAAGAGGATGATCCAGGCCAGGAAACAGAGAGGGTGAAGATGATCTAAATTATGAAAGCCTGGTGTAAGTGGAAGGTGTCCCTGCCCATGGCAGGGGTTGGAATGAGAAGATCTTTCAGGTCCCTTCCAACCAAACCATTCCTCGGTTCTATGGTTCTATGGCTACTGCTGAGATATTCTCACTCGGAGTTCCTGCTGTGCCTAAGGCTGTCTTATTCCTTGTCTTTATTATGACAACAGCTGCTTTTTAAATGCATGTTCTCAACCAGAAGCCACACCTTCCCCTCACCCCGCAACTTCAGCTACATTTTATTCCTTAGTTTCCCTCTCACCGCTTTTTGAACATTCCCCAGTCCTGAGCACACCCATGCCGATCACAAACCGCATGTTCTGAAGCAGGGATGGACCTCGAACACAGACCTTGTTGTTTGTCACTCTTTGTTCAATAACTCTGTGACCTTGGAGGTATCCATGGTTAATTTCTTTGTTAAGAAAACAGCAACTTAACAAACTTTGGAAACTTAATTCCATTATCTGGGAAAAGAAAGGGGGCTGCTGATGGTCTTCCTTTTCAGTATTTAAAGCAAGTACCTACACTTTGATTTATTTTCACAGTTTTCTCTCAAGGTATTGTAGTAGAAAATGGGCATCTCAGCATGCCTTTGTTCCCTGTAGTAACAAAGTGATATCCCAGCTGCACCAGAAATAAGGATGTTGGGGATAAAATATTGAGCTGTACTTAATTTGGGCAATAAAATGTAGGAGCAGTTCAGTGCTTAACAAAGAAGTTGTTGGGTTTTTTCCTCAAAGAAGGAGAAGTAGTTTGACATGTGCGTGACACAGAAGTAAAATTGAAAAGTTCTCCGTTGTCCTTCACTTATTGACAATGATTCTTTAAAAAAGTTACTCCTAACAGGGACTGTGTTACTTCAGCTCTGAGCTCACCAGCAAAGCAGTAATTAAGTCTCTTTCTCCTTTCCACCTGTCCAAGTCAAAAAAAATTATATATTTTGGAATCTGCTTTTTCATATGGGCAATTAAAACTTTTTCATGGGCCTTGTCAGTGTCATGGCCCTGAGGGTGTCCCTCTTCCTAGGGGGTTTGTCCATTTGGGCTCAGGGTCAGCTTTGAGATAGAGGAGTTGGTGGCCAGAACAACCATCACTGCTTCACCCTGTGCTTCCCCATGGATTTGTTGGACCACCTGGGCTCTCAGCTGAACCTGGTCACTGTCACCAAGGTGCCTCTGCTTGCTTTGCTCAGGTGACAGCCAGGCCACCCTGGTGTCCCCACCTCTCCCACCTCGCTGCCATGCTCAGTCCCAGCTTCCCTTCCCTTCTGGACCAGAGTCCAGCTCTGCCATTTCCTGGCAGCTGGGTGGGAGAGCAAGCCCACCCCTCACCATGCTAAGCAGGAATCCTGCACTGATTCCCTTGTCTGCTTTGTGATGCTTTCAAAATTCAGAGCCAGCTACTGTGTGGGCAAAGATGCTGTCATTCCACTGAAGCAGCCTGGCTTTGGTCCTCTGCAGCTCCAAAAAATACAAGAGAGTAGCAAAAATGTACCTGCAGGTCTGAAATTTCTGCGCTGAACTCTGCATTTGAAGAGGAAATGCAACATGTGCTGGCAGAGCTGTCTGTCCAAGTTCCTGAACAGGCAAATAGAGAATCATATGAAAAATAATATGAGGTTATAGGCACAGGGGAAGAGGAAATCAGTAAAACCAACATGTATGTGAATGCATCAAATAGTGTTGTTCAGTTCCCACTGAGGGAAGTAGCTGTTCAAGGGTAGGGTTCGTGCTTAGAGAGGGAATTCTCCATGTAAAAGAGGTTAATGGGGAACGGCTGCGGTTTGGAAAGTGTTGTAACGAGAGAAATCACAAGAGGGGAGTGTTGTACAGCACTCGGGTGTCTGCAATTCCCACAGCAGTGACCCCGTGCCATAATCCAAGTTTATTTTACCAGAGGAAGATGCAAAAGTCACTGCCTACATCTCTTCTGACAGCAGAAACATTTTTTCTCCGTGTGAGACAAGGATTTGTCATGTCAAGATCAATAAGCAGGAGAATTGCCATCTCCACCTCTGTGGCTGTGTTGAAACCAAGTGTGAAATGACAGCGAGAGGTTTGACAGGTTAAAAAAAAAGAATACAAAACAGAGATGTGTGAAGGATGAGTCAGTCATGACAATATTTATTTCACTTCTTGGTCTTACCTCTTTTTTTGTACTCTAGGTGAGATCATGTGAATGTTTGATCATTGACTGGGAGCTGACTTCTCTTTCCAATGCCTACTGTCAGTAAGGAAGGCAGGAAGAAATCATGAGTCAGCAGGAGGAAAAGGTGTGTCCATAACCTCATTCTCTTTCTAATAAGGTGCTCTCAAGCTTTCCAGGAAGAGTTTCCTTCTGTCTTTGCCACTCTGCCAAGACTCCTCTTACTTCTCCTTGTCTCCTGAGAACGCAGTGCCCTTCAGTAATATTGGAAAAAACAATGCAAAGAGCAGAGAAAATCTCTTTCTGTTGAGCCTGGGTTGGATGTTTGCTTAGAAACCCAGCGGAAATGTACTTAAAAGCAGAGATGCTGCTTTAGAGATGATTTCATGGAAGAGGATTGACTCCACTGTGCCTGGCATCTGGCCAGTGAAGCTAATGGGGAATGATTAACTTCAAATGATGCACTGCACTGTGGATAGCTGGAGACAGCACTCCTCTCCCCAAACCTTTGCTGAGTACAGGGAAAGAAGGAAGAGTTTGGGGGGAAGGTGTGACATCCAGGAAAGCTCAGTGTATGGCTGCAGAGCTGATCTCAGCTGGATCATGGACCAAGCTCCACTGGGAGCAGGCAGGGAGGGTGCTGTGAGAATCAGGCATGTCTGGCTTTCTCATCCATCATTTTCTGCCCTCAGTGTTGCACAAGGAGGGATTTGCACTTGGGCAAGCCAATATGTTGATCTCCTTGCATGAACTGCTCACCCACACACTCTGACCCATCCCATTTCATTGTGTGAAAGGAGCACACTGGCAGGAAATTCAGGCCTTAGTTCTTGCAGTAACACCCATCAACAGTGTCAGGCTCAGCTTGACCAATTTGGCTGGGTTTGGTTAATGGCTGTCAAGGAGAACAGTTACAGCACATTAAAAAATCATGTGGTGCTTAGAAGTGAGCTTGCTGAAAGCTGTACAATAGAGACAGGCCAAAACTGTAGTGTTTTGAAAAAACAAACCCAAAACCCCAGTAATAATCTGCCAAAAAAAAGTTTAAAATATCATTTAACACTTTAGGTCATTAAAATATGATAACCTTTTTAGAATATCCTCTGCTAGTTGCTGATTTGCTTCTCTAAGGTATGAAAGATTTGATGCAGTAAGTGCCTTTAAAAACTGTGAAGGATATAGAAGGTGAGGATGGAAATGTAGTAAAAAAGGGGAGGGTTGAAAGTAGGAGTTGGGAATTATAGATGCATCAGCTTACCTTCAATTTCCTGAGAAATCCTGGAACAAAAATTCAAACAATTTGTAAGCATATAAGAGAAAACAAGGAGATTAGAGACAGTCAACATGGATTTGCCAAGAACAAATCATGTCAAATCAACCTCATTTCATTCCATGCCAGAGTAGCAGGCTGTGGGACAGAGGAGAAACTATTCAAGTTTTGAGTCTTGACATCAGTTACAGTTTTGGTGGGAAAGACATAAGCAAGACAAGGAAATATTTTATCTATGGAGTTATAAAGGGGTGAGTGCAAAGTGTTTCAGAGATTCACCAGGAAGGTTTGAGAGATGTGTACTGACCAGGAGAAGTCTGAAAAATGTGAACCTGTGTGGACAGTGAAGTCCTATAATGAACTCCTAGAGAGGGTTGTCAGGGAAAGCTCTTGAGAACAAAAATCACTCAGCTGATCCTTCTTTGTTACACAGGAACAGAATAGGTTCTGGAGGTCTTTTTGCACTCTTCTTTTATTAAAATTTCAGCCATATAATGATCTTTGATTGTCAAAGGTGGATTTTACACCATAAACTCGTGTGTCCAACAGGAAGCTCAGGCCATGTCACTCACATTAGTGTCACTGGCAGAGCACTGAAAACAGAATTAGCAAAGCATTTTGTGACTGCCAATCTAATTTCAGTAAAAATTACATTACCTGAGTACTGACCAATGTTCCAGTATAAAGTGATGTATGAAACTATTGCTTTTTTCTCTTATATGACACTGTAGGGGCAAATTTCCCCTTCAACAGGATTTCCTCAGGGAGGAGAGGGAAAATAGCTGGCCTGGGAAGTGAAATTCCTGCTTGCTCCACACCACACTGCAGCAGTGCTGGGCCTGTCACTCTCCCTTCTTTGTGGCATAGATATTTGAGATAACTAGAAACAGAAACTCCAAAGTGCTGCAGGGAATTAGGCAACTTAAACACCATCCTTGCTAAAATTTATTACTGTGCATGCATAAACCCATTTTTTATGCACTTAAGGCCAGTACATCCAGTACTGGTATTTTATTTGGGACTACTCATGACCTTAAGCTTAGATGTGGGTTTAAGTGTATTGCTGTCTGGGATCTCATTGTTTTGCCTGGATTTTTTTTTTCTCCCATTCACACTGAATCAGTTCCTGATGCCACTGAACAATAACTCAGTTCTGGTTTCCCCAGGGGAGGAATTCAGCTCATGCTGCCTATTCTACACCGAGGCTCAGTTGGCTTATGCAGGGCCAGGGATAGGCAGAGGTATTTTGCTTTTGGGGAGGAAACCCAAGTTTCCATATTCCCTTCTGAGGCAGAAAAGAGCTGCCTGCAGTGCTCAGAATAGTTCAAGGGAATTTTTTCAATGCTTTCAAAAATATCCTCCAAGTGAGCCTTGGCAGTGTCTTCTGCACCACCTGCTACTGATACTCTGGAAATCAGAAGTGGCTGAAGGAGGATGGCTGGAATAAAAGTTCTCTGGGAATCTCATTTTTGCACTTGTTTTAATGCTTAGCAAAGCCAAAGAAAAATAACAGGACACTTTTTGCTCTGAATGCTTTTACTGTGTTCTTTCTTTCAAACATCTGACTAGGGGGGTAGGTGTTTAACCACAAAGCTTCAGGACAGAGGATGTTTTGTTGATCCTTGATTCCTGGATGATCTCTGGATGTTGGTTCTGTTCTGTGCATGCACAGAGTGACCATCTAGTACAGGCAGTGCAATGCTTCTCCCCAAAACATCAGAGGTCTGCAACATGAGCCTGGGGAGGGCAAAGGGCAGCTAGGGAGGTGGGAAGCTGAACTTTGTGTGTTTTGTTGGCTCAGCAGGCAGGAGGTGGGGCTGAGGGAATGCTTGGATGGACAGCAGCTGCTGGATATTGGGCACACTCAATGTGTGAACTGGGCACAGGTTTGCCAAATCCTTCACGAAAAAGGTTTCCAGATATCCCACGCAAACCTCAAAACCCAAGTGACCAATAATTGTGCATGGAAAAGAAGAAATGGTTAGAAGACAGCCTAATTCAAGAGGCAGAGAGCTAAAACCTCTCCTACAATTACAGCTGGGAATACAGGTTTGGATCCAACTTGGTCTGTGCATCATTTTCACATTTTCAGGTAGTGGTATCCAGAGTAAGTACTGAAAATCAGGGATGGCACAAAGGGAGCTTGTCTTGTGCCTGTGTGATCAGAGAACCACAGAATGGCCTGGGTTAGAAGGGACCTTAAAAATCATCCAGTCCCAACCCTCTGCCATGAGCAGGGACACCTTCCACTAGCCCAGGTTGCTCCAAGCCCCGTCCAACTTGGCTTGGAACACTTCCAGGGATCCAGGGGCAGCCACAGCTTCTCTGGGCAGCCTGTGCCAAGGCCTCACCACCCTCACATGAAAGATTTTTTTCCTGATATCCCATCTAAACCTACTCTTTGGCAGTCTGAAGCCCTGCTTGCACTACATGACAACAGTCAGTCTGGCTTAGGCCATGCATTGACCGTTATTTGGCCCAGAGATTTTGCAATGAGATCAGAAATTGCAATTTCCTAGTGCATGAAGGCTGTCCAAGTGTCTGCAGCAGGGCTGGCTGGGCACTTCAGCACTGTGGATGAGTGTTGGATGCTGCAGACACCACCCCAGCCACACAGAACTCCCAAATCCTGTGTCTGCAGGCTCACAGCCCAGCTGAGCTCACTCCAGCCCCTGCACTGAAGGATTCTTGATTATTGCCTAATTTGAGCCCGGGGACTCAGCCCTAACGAGTGGGTAATTGAATGAATCATGCCTCGCTTTTTCTTCCCCAACACAGCAATTCACCCACATTTGTTCATTACTCAGACTTGTTTGCCAAATAATTTATGCACATAATTTTGGGTCAGTAATTCATTCACATGCAGCCTGGGTGAGTGTTTAGCAATGGAAATGAGAAAGTCAAGATGTTTTGTTTGGGCTCACAAGTTTTTGTTTCTTGATGAAACTCTCAAAACCGTGTTGTAGGGGTGACTGCTCGTGTCAGTGAATTCAGAGTGTAATTTCTGCATTTAGCCTCTAATACACACATACATTCATGATGTCTTCACTTGCTGGTAAACATATTGATTGCAAAGTCTGTGAAAGGAGAACACAAAAGGAGTCTAAATTAAGCTCATTATTTAAAACAATAAAACATATGAAGAACGAACCTGTTGTGTGATCTTTTAATTCTGTGCAAAAGAAAAAAAGGCTACACTGAAATCTGGCCAAAAAGTAAAGTGATGAAATGAGTACTGGATGCTTTCCAGCATCCTTTGAAACATGCAGGGTAGAAAATGTCAAACTGCTTGAATTTTGAATCTTTTAAAGAGAAAAAAATAAGCATCAGAAGTGTAACCAAAAAAATCTCCTGGATGTGGTGACACTTTCTAGAGGAATGGAGAGTGGTAAATATGGCACCAGATTTTAACATCATTAAATGTTAATCCATAACTCATAAATCCTTTTTGGGTACCTCAGTTCTGGTTCCTTTATGGATATAGAGGGGGTATATGTATGCATACAGGGGGTGGCAAAAAGCTGTAGATAAAGTGGAAGTGGGAATGACAACAGTTTTTATGTGTTCAAGAGAACCAGAGAGAAGCATCAGCTAGGGGTTTCCAACTATCTGCAAGCATTTGGCTAAGGAAGTTCCCAAGAGGAAAATTTTTGGAAGCTGAGAGAGTATCAGAGGAAGCATCACTTTATGCTCATCCTGCTCCTGTACTTTTCCTAGATGTTTATTTTGGCCAGTGCTGGAGACAAGACAAAAAGCGAGTGTGGGTTGGATGAGTCTGGATCAGTGTGGTTACAGAGCTGGGAGAGGCAGGAGGTGCCCCGGATGCCACAGCCTGGCTGCTCTGCTTTCTGTAGCAGGCAAATTGGCAGATGTCATCTGGGATACTTGGATATGTTGGAGACTGGGGGAGATCAATCTCTGCAGAAAGATTTTTGCCAGTTTTATTGCAATCATTTTTTATAGGTATTACTTTATTATGGTGTAAGATGAAAGCCCTGTCAGGGATTTCTAATGGTTTAAAGAAAGGAAAGAAAATACAGAAACAATAGCCATTTTTCACTACAGAGAGGTTGTCAAGCAGGATCCCATAAAAGTCTAGATAAACTCCTCAGGAACAGGCCAGAAAAGAAGGGGATTTCTGGGTGCCACAGTTTGCTGCTATCACACAGATACATGGGATAGTTAAAGCTGAAGATTTGTGTCAAGGGAAGAGGATGGATCCCAACTTCTAGTGACTGTGGGGTAAACTCCAGGGAAATTCTGTGTTGACAAGTCCCAGTAATAAACATGGGAAAGAGTAATTAACTGTATGTAATCATAGACTCTGAGGCGTATTACCTGCTCAGGAAAGAAATGTGAGTGGCAGTATTGATAACTCTATGGAGATGAGAATTCCCTGCAAAACTCAAGAAGATAAATAAAGCACTAGGTTCACATGTTCCAATCTCCCCTGTATTTGTGCGAGGAAAGGTGATGTCAAGAACAATGGAGAGACAGGGCAAGTCACTGGTCCTATTTTGCAGCAGCAGTGACCAGGAGGTGCCTTGGCCTTCAGATGAGCAATATGTCAGCTGTGAGCACTTTTGGAAGCAAGTGTTTGTCTTGGCTGTCTTGTTTTTCCTGGATGCCATGCGGAGCAATGGCTGAGCCCAAGCAGGCTGGTACAGATGGCAACTGCCGGCAGAGTTAGGTCTTCATTCCCAAATGGAAGATGACAGGGAGTTGCTGCCAGCCCAGATCCATCTTCCCCATCACCTTTGCTGGGAGGGAGATCAGCTTCACACCAAGCCCGAGGCTTGGCAGCTCTGCTTGATTCCTGCAGTGGCTCCCAAACAGCTCCATCCAAATACCCATGGACCTGGGAGTGCTCAGCTCCAAACAGAGCTTGGCTCCTCGCTGGGAGCTCTCCACATGGAGCTGTGCAAATTCCCAGTCCTGTGGAGGTCAGCAGTCACTGGTGTTGGTCTGTACATGAATTTAAAGGCTCAGGGCTTTGCTCCCAAATCCCTGCAGACAAAACCCTCCGTGTTGGGCCTTGCAGCTGGTGCTGGCTGCAGAAGGCTGCCCATCTGTGCAGAGGGAGAAGCCATCAGCACTGACTCACTGCTCCACCACCTCCTACTTTTGGCAGAAACAGGCACAGGCAGACTCAGAGGACTCTGGCAGAACAGAGCACTTGCAGTAAGGGGTTGGGGTTGATGCTGAAGGGATGTGACATCAAAACCATGCTCACAGCAGTCATTCCCAGGTAAGTGAGAGGTATGCATGATCCTTCATGGACTCATGGAATCGCTGAGTGGACTCACTGTACCCTCAGTGAGCTGAGCTGCTGGGATGCAGGAAGGCTCTGCAGGGGGATCTGCACAGGCTGGATCCATGGGCTGAGGCAGTGGTGTGAGGTTCAGCAGGCCAAGGGCTGGGCAGAGGGGCTGGAAAGTGCCCAGCAGGAAAGGGCCTGGGGGTGCTGGGGACAGCAGCTGGACATGAGCCCAGGTGTGCCCAGGTGGGCAGGAGGCCAATGGCACCTGGCCTGTGTCAGCAATAGTGGGGCCATAGGACCAGGGCAGTGATTGTCCCCCTGTGCTGGGCAGTGCTGAGGCCACACCTCTGATTTTTGGGGTCAATTTTTGGCTTCTCACAACAAGAAATATGCTGAGGGGATGCAGTGTGTCTGGGGAAGGGAAGGGAGCTGGGAAGGGCCTAGAGCACCAGGAGAGACTGAGGGAGCTGGAAAGGAGCTCAGCCTGGATAAGAGGAGGCTCAGGGGGACCTTCTGGCTCTGCAAAACTCCCTGGCAGGAGGGAACAGCCAGAGGGGAACAGGCTCTGCTCCCAGGGAACAAGGAACAGGACAAGAGGAAATGGCCTCAAGTTGTGCCAGAGGAGCTTCAGGTTGGAAATCAGGAGGAATTTCTTCACAGAAGGATTGTCAAACATTGGAGGGGCTGCCCAGAGAAGTGATGGAGTCCCCATCTCTGGAGGTGATGAAGAAATGATGGGAAGTGGCACTCAGGGCTCTGGTCTGGTTGGCAAGGTGGTGATTGGTCAAAGGCTGGACTCAATGATATTATAGGTATTTTCCACCCTTAATGTTTCTGTGATTTTGTGATTCTCTGAAAGCAGGTCTCAAACAGCAAGAATGAATTTCCAAATCAGTTTGCCTTCCCAAAAACGATCCCCCAGGTGATCCCTTCCCCCAAAGTGTCCTACAAACACAAATCATGTCCAGGCTGTGGAGCTGAGATTTCCTGACCAGACACAATGTCCACAAGCACCTAGGGCTGGACTAGACACCCTTGGCTCCCTTTCCATGCCCTGCAAGACACTTTCTAATCCTGCAGTCTGTGTCCATCCTACAGTCACTGAGTGAAGCAGTTCGGATGGTCTTGCCCTAGAAATCCATAGTCGTAATAAAGAACCTGAGTAACAGCTCAGATAATGGAAATACAAAATCATTGAGGTTGAAAAAACCTCTAAGATCATCAAGTCCAACAATTAACCCAGCACTGCCAACGATGAAGTTAGGACAACTCTTAAAGATTGGGGAGAAAAACCTCACCCTGCAGGTGCAGAGACCCATCTCCAGAGTTTACAGCTTTAAGGAGCCTGAAAACAAAAACATCCTTGAGGCAGAAAATCCCTACCTAGGCATGCAACAAAAGAGTCCCTGCTCCAAAATCCTAATTCTTCTCTCCAGCCAAGAGCCATGGCTGGTCCTTAAAGAGAGGAGGATCCCATGTGGGTAGGAGGGCAGAGCCAGGACCCTTCCCTTGCAGAGGAGAGGTTTTAGCATCATCACAGCAAAACGCTCCCGTTTTCCCAAAGCTGAGGTGCAGGCACACTCTTGTGGTTACACAGAGCCAGTGCACGCTACTCTGCACCCAGCAGCCCGCAGGAGCCGAGGGGCTTTGCGGCTCCTCCTGCCCCTCCGAGAAGTCACCAACTCCTCCATTCCAGCCACTGCATCCGCAACGATCCAGGATGTTGTGGCAGCCCCCAGGATGCTGTAAAGCCTGCCTGAGTGCTTTTATCCGGCTCTGGCTCAGAGCAGCGTGTGTGCCCTGAGGCAGTGAATAATTCAGCACTGCGGATATTAAGGCTGCCTCGGGAATGAGGCTGGTTCTGGGAAAAGGGACACCCCGGCTGCTGGGCTGGGGGTGGTTTGGGATCCCCACTCCATTAAGAGTCATGGGATTCGTGTCACCCCACACAGGGCATCCTGTATGACTTTATTTGTGCTGGGAACAAGCTTTTATTTATCCTGGGAACTGTCTGCTCATCCTGCCCAGGTGAGCAGCTTTAGATGCTCTCCATCTCCCACCCTTCAGCCTTGGAAGTTGGCTGGTGGTTCTGGATCTCCTCTGCCTCTGCTTTTGGGGTTTTGCTGAAGGAGCAGCAAAACCTTCCTTGCTGGCAGCCTGGGTGAAGCCCATCAGCCCTGCTCCTACCTGAGTGAGGAAAAAGCTGTTGGCACTTGGCTGTGAAAATCAGGAAGTCACAAAGTGGTGCTGAAAGTGGATTTTTTTTCTTTTCCTTTCCCCCCTCCACCCTTTCTGCTAGGTTGTGCAGATCCCATCCAGGAGGCTCCACACTATGCACTGTCTGAGGTCCTGGGGTCCATCAGAGACACAGCATCAGTGACCCCACTGCGTTCTTTGCAGTCTGAGCAACACCTCCTTTTCCCATATTTTTGGGAATGTCCAGATTCAAGAGGATTCCCCTTGATTTTTTCCTTCCTTCCTTCCTTCCTTCCTTCCTTCCTTCCTTCCTTCCTTCCTTCCTTCCTTCCTTCCTTCCTTCCTTCCTTCCTTCCTTCCTTCCTTCCTTCCTTCCTTCCTTCCTTCCTTCCCACCTGCTTGCAGCATCTCCCTGCCCCCTGGAAAACACAGAGGCAGTGACCCACTGTACCAATTCCATGGGCTGTGCTGTTCATCCAGACTTGGCTTCCCAAAAATCGTCTCAGTGTAGCTCTGATCTGTGGGTTTTCAGAGCAACCTGTGGAAGGACAGGGATCCCTGAAAGTTCCATGAGAAAATCTGTCTCTTGCTGCCAGTCTGAGCTACATATATACATGAAAAGAGATATATGGAAGGGAAATAACTGGGATTGAAGTGGAATTACAAATGCCAGCATCAGTTGTCTGCTTTGGATGCATTAAAATATATATTTCAACAGCAGGTTGTTCTCTGAGAGACCCTGGGGTTGTTTCCCTGTATTCATCCCCTTGTTCCCGTTCTGCCCTAACACTGGAGAGTTCACTTGAGAAAGTTGCATTTAAAAATCACCCCCAAAAAATAAACTGCCCAAATGCAGCCCTGAGCTGTTTAGGGGCTGTGGGACAGGGAAATGGTTTGAACAAACACTGAGTTGGTGCCTTGTGGTGACACTGTTGAAAAATCCCAGGGATCCTGGATCCTGGAATTACAGAATCCCAGAATAGTTTGGGTCACAAGGGACCTTAAAGTCCATCTCATTCCAACCCCTGCCATGGGCAGGGACACCTTCCATTATCCCAGGTTGCTCCAAGCCCTGTCCAGCCTAGTCTGGAATACTTCCAGGGATCCAGGGGCAGCCACAGCTTCTCTGGGCAACCTGTGCCAAGGCTTCACCAGCCTCACAGGGAAGAGTTTCTTCCCAAGATCCCATCTAACCCTGTCCTTTGTCAATTTGAAGCCATTCCCTGTGTCCTGTCCCTCCATCCCTTGTCCCCAGTTCCTCTCCAGCTCTCCTGGAGCCCCTTTAGGCACTGGCAGGAGCTCTGAGCTCTCCCTGGAGCTTCTCTTCTCTAGGTGAACACCCCCAGCTCTCCCAGCCTGGCTGCAGCCCTTGGAGGATCTTTGTGGCTCCTCTGGACTCACTCAGCATCTCCACATCCTTCTTTCAGACCTGAACCCAGTACTGCAGGTGGGTTTCTAAATATTAATATTTTATTTTCTTGCTGATGGGAAACATGGCATATTTGCATTTTTGAGCCTGAATAGTTTTAATTCAGTTTTTTATTGTACAAGCTCAAGAGGAACATTTACTTTGTTTTCACTGATTAGTTATACAATTATTCCTTTCAGATACCACATGAACCATGAACCATAATATTGTATTCTTTGCTAATACATTTTGGCTGAGGTATTTACATGAAAACACAATACATAAATGTAATGAATTTTTCAAATGAACACATCGGTAATATAAAGTAATCTTTTTTTTTTCCTTCCGTGCACCAAAAATTCATTAAACTTTTCTCAATTAGCAAACTGACTTTTCTAAATAAGCTGCTGATTGAGCACGAGCCAGTCACGCAGACCAGCTGGATTTGATAACCTTGGATGCTGCTTTTCACCAGGGAGGGAGAGATTATCTCTGCCAGCCCAGGGCAGGCATCTTCTGCTGGATCTGACCCCACTGAAGGGGATACCACTTCCAGCTGCCCACCAGTGAGGAGTCAGGCCTTGCTAATGCCTAAATGAGAATAATCTGCTGTCCAGGAGGTGAAATGAAGCCCTGGGTTGTATCCAGCCTTCAGCAGCCTGTATCAGCATCCGTGCTGTGGCCAGCCAGGTCAGGGAGAGGAGGGAGCTGGGAATGAAGGAGGACAAAACCTGGTGAGCTTTCAGCTGGATGAAGGCACAGATGTGGCTGCTCACATCCCTGCAGAGCTACTAGTGTTGTGGAAGTGTTCTAGGCCAGGTTGGACAGGGCTTGGAGCAGCCTGGGATAGTGGAAGGTGTCCCTGCCCGTGGCAGGGGGTGGCACTGGGTGGGCTTTAAGGTCCCTTCCAACCCAAACCCTTCTAAGATCTTATGATTCCATGAACTCCTTTGACATGTGATGAGCCATGGGCATGTTTCTCTTGGAAAATTTTGTTTTCATGGCACAACTCTCCAGGGCCACCATGGGGCTCCAGGGTTTCTGCTCCCATGGGACAAGCCAGGCTCCTGCCTAGAACATCTTCATGCTTGTGTTTCTCACCAGGCTGCAGCTGAGCATCTCCATCTCCAGCCCCTCTGCCTCTGCATGGGCAGGATCAGAGAATTACAGAACATCCTGAGCTGGAAGACACCACAGGGATCATCAAGTCCAACTCCTTGCCCTGCACAGCCCCCACAACCCACCCTGTGCCTGACAGCATTGTCCAAATGCTCCTTGCACTCTGGCTGACTCGGTGCCATGACCACTTCCCTGGAGAGCATGGATTTCCTATCCTACCCAAAGACACGATGTTCCTTGGAAAATCCCAGCCTTTCTTGGGAAAGCTTCCCCCACCAGCTGTGCTAGATATGTCAGGGTGGGTGTCACGGCTCTCCTTGTCAGCAGCATCCCTGAGACAACCCCTCGGAGTTCAAAGCATTTCAGCAGTGCAGAAAAGCTGGTTTGGCTCCCAAAATAGCTCCTGCACGCGACAAGGAGGCAAATGACAAAGCTCATTAGCTGGGTCACGTTCTGGGGCGTAGCTGGCAAATTCCTTTGTGAGAGGAAATCCTGCCTGCTATGGAATGCCCTTGACCAGCCCTAAACCTGCTTTTTGTGGGCTGGGAAGAGATGGGAGCACAGACAGACCTGGCTGAGCAGCAGGGATGTGAGCAGAACCTTTGTTGTGAGCATCAGCACAGAACCAGGGTGCATCTTGTGGTGTCCTCTTTTGCTTTTTTTGAGTGGATTTGGGTCGGTATTTTTATCTTTTGCTTCACCCTTTATTTATTTATTTGTTTGTTCCTTTGTTCTCATCTTTTTTTTTTTTTTCATTTGAAAAGCAGAGAGAAGATGGGAAAATAAGTAAATAAACAAACAAAGCTCACAGCATGGAGGACAGAGATTTACTTTTCATGTACTCCCTATTTTGGGGACACAGGGATTTTCCATGTGTTGCTTTTGCTTTGATTGACTCAGCCTTGAGGATGAGGAGTGGAAAAAAGCATCATTTCAGGCACTGGAAAAACATGATGGGAGGGTTTTGCATGAGCTTCATCCCTGCTGTGATCCTGAGTTATCTCGATCTATTTTCTCCACCCAAGGAGCAGCAGGATAACCCAGTGGCTGCTCTAACAGAGTGTAACACTGGCTCAGTGTTGGGAACACTGATCCTGGTGGCTCTGTAGGGACCACTGGACAATGTTCCTCCAGCCTGGAGAGCTCCATGGCTTGCCCTGACCCCAACTTTTAAAGGTCTGAGGCTGCTGCTATGAAGATACTGATCTGTGAGTGAAAGCAGAGAGCTTTCCTCTGGAGCAGGGGACAAGAGGAGCAGCAACTTCTAGGTAGAAAAAACATGGAGACTTGAATAAGGTCTCTTCCAGCCTCTGATTGGAATAGCTGCTTGCAGGGTGTTATCCATGGAAAAACTGTGTTCTTCAGCTGCCTGGCAGCAGCAGCTGTGACCTACAAGCTGCTTCTGGATCAGGCAGTCATGTTTGGGAGGAAGGACCAGGCTTGTTCGTGCCAAACCTGTTTAGGACCCTAAAAACAGGTTCTTCTGTGCAGCAGAACCCAAAAGGAAGAACTGAAAATTTAAGTGCTTTGCTGGGTGGGGCTGGAATATCCCCACTCACCTACAGGCTTTGGTGGGTCAGGACCTCATTTCCTCACCCAGCTATGGTGGAAGGTAGTGTGGGAGGCAGCCAGGTCCATCTGTGGTGTCAATGTGCTGAAGCAGCTCTGAAGATGAATTTAACCCTTTGTGTTTTGCAGAGAGATGAGAACATGCCATGAGAACCCACACAGGTCAGTCTGACTCCTGGGAATTGGACACCAACATCCCTTCAGGGTCAGCAGAGCCTTTGTTTGCTGTTCTGAGGTTAACATTTGGTCCCGTGGGACATCTTGGGTTGCTGTTCTTTCTGGTTAATCACAGCCTTTGTGCAATCTCCCCTTTGCTGGGGGGAAAGGCTAATGCAGCCCTCACTGTGCTACAGCTGCTGGCTGGGAATTGTCAATAGGTCATAAATAAATCTACCACTGCACAGGAAAGACAATGAGATTATACATCCTCCTACTACTGCCAATTACAGTAAGAGCAACAATTATAAGGTAGCACTCCTACAGCTACCCCGGGGAGAAAATGAGAGGAAAATGTTCCATTAGCCTAATGAAGAGAGAGTGGTGGAGCTACAGTCAAATTTTCTCACTATTAGCCCTGACTGTGTGCCACTAACCCACGAGGGAAGCAGGAGTCATAGGGTAACAATTAAAGTTGCTGGCAATTAACCCCTGCCACGTGCATGCCTCTAATCTGATGAGAAAATTAAAAAGAGGCACGGTTACATTTTCTCACCGTTAGTCCCCAGAATGCACAAAGTGGCATTTGCAGGTGACAATGAAGGTTTGTCACCGCTGAGGCCTGGGAGGTGCCAGGGGTGTTGCAGATTTGGTGTTAAAATGCTCTTGGGAGCGCCAGGGTGAGGAGAAGTCATGTGGAGATGGCTTAAACCCCCTGTATTTAACACAGAGGAAAGAGTTACTGCTGCATTTCCTCATTAGCCCGAGGAAAGGGTGGATTCACCGTGGGGAATTCTCTGGTGTCCAGCCCCTGCCATGTCCCCAGAGGAGAAAAAAGGAGAAAGATCAACTTTGGGAGTAGCAATGGGAAATATAGGAAATACCTTGTTGGATTGATATTGGCAAAAGCCCTGAGCCCTGGCTGACAACACCCCCTGGCCACACCAAGAGCTTCTTCATTTCTCCTGGGATGATTAGGTCAGTGCACTGCAGTATTTACTGAGGTTTCCTGAAATATTGCTGCTTCCAAGGCTTTTTAAGGGAAGAGAGAACTATGTTATCCTGAAAACCTGTCCAGGGCAAGCATTAGGTATTCTGATGTTTAATGGTGACTCCTGAGGTGTGTTGCAAAGCCACAGATCAATTTTCACATCAGAAGTTCTGGAGTAAAATTCCAAACTCACACTAGGGTGGACCCAGGCCCTTTGAACTCTTCAAATTCCTCATTTCTGCTCTTTCCTGTGTCAAATTTATATTAGCTTGAGGATCACAGTCAGGAGCCAGACTGGCATCAAGCTGGGGGATTTGGCCTGGGATGGGACTTGGCTTTATTTCCACACCCCATAAAATGTGAGAAGGGAAAAATCTGGTTTTGGACCTCACACAGACTCATGGTGATGGAATATCCCAACACCACTCAGGCTGTAACAGCATTATCCTCAAAAAGCCTCTGTAGAGGACATCAGGACCTTCTTGGGATCACTTACAGGTCTGTTCCCTCAGGGAAACAACACCCACCTCTTCACCAAGGAGCTTCTGGCCAGGCAGCTTTGGTCTGGAACATCCTGGAGCAGGAATTAGCCCATGGTGTTGCCAGACTGATGAGGTTTCTGCCTGCAGATGCCCCTGTTCAGTCTGTTCAGGACTATGTGCACTAAAGGTTTTGTCCCACATCCCAGGAGGGTTGGTGGCACTTTCCCAGCACAGATTTTTGAGCTGGGAAGGTCAGCTGGAGCATCCCATCTCTGCCATGGAAGGGTTGTAAAGGAAAAGGAGCCCCTGGTGCTTGAGCTGGGCGTGGTTCCCAAGCTGTCCTGGATCCCTGGAGTCTCCCTGTGGGACTCTGGGCACAGGCTGGAGCCCTTCCCTGCCATCCAGGCTGTGGGATCTGCAGCTCCAGCCTCTGCCTCTCCAGGGCTGAGAGCTTCACCCTCAAATGGCTCCTGCCTTGCCATTTTGGGGAGCAGCCATGGATTAGGCTGTGCTAATTCCCTTGTACAGCTTTGGATCATCCTCCCTCGAGCTGCACTGAACCACACTTTTCCTAACTTGCTGCTCAGCAGAAGGGCAAAAAGCAGTTTTTGCCATGCCTGCAAACACAAAAAGGCTCTCCATCCCTCTCCTTCCCTTTCTTTCCCCCTGTAAGCTCTCTGCCTTCTGAGATGTCCATCCCTGCCACAGATTTACTTTATTTTCAGTAACTCATTTCTGAGTCTCAAAGAGAACTTGGCATCCATTTATTTGTGTGACATTGGGAATGAGAAGCAGGGAGGGAGTTTCAAAGGCAGCAGAGGGGTTTAGAAGCACAAAAGAATGATGGCTAAATCCTAATTACCTGCTCAGAGAGGGTGTCCCAGCACAGCCCCTGGATGATTTGTTGCTAGAGTGAAGGTGGGGCAGGAGGAAGATGAGAAAAGAGGAAGATGAATGATTTGAGATCACCTTGGACTCTCCAGAGAATCCTTTCCCTGAGTTAGAGGTGGTGGGGCTGGAAACTTCCCTGCTCTGGGTGATTTGTGTAGTAATTTCAGAGCTGACACGCACTACATGGCAAATCTGAATTCCACTTTTAGCCCTGTTAAGAGATAAGGAACAGTGATTATTATAATTACGATGTGGTTACTTTATTGGTTAAATTAACATTTCGTTGTTGGGGTTGCTGTGCAATATACAATATTATTTTACCTACTGTGCCTTCAAAGTCATCTTGTCACAGCAACAGCATGGCAGCATGGAAAAAGCCTTTTAACAAGTAGGTAAATACATGCCTTTGGGGGAGGCAGAGCGATAATTATGTCAGCTTCAATACATTTGACAGGGGAGGAAAAAAAAGCTAAAAATAAGTTGAAGCAAAAAATGGGAGAAAACGTTGAATGCTTGAAATAAAGCCACTGGAATTAAAAAGGTGCAAAGTATTTAATATAGTAACCTTGCTCTTTGGATCAGGTGTCAGTGGTCCAGCTACTCAGAGTGCTGAGTTGCTGTAGGTTTACAAGGGTGTGTAAAGGGGTCTTACAGCCCTTCTCTGGGGATAAATGGAGATTTATTGCTAATCCCACCTGGAATTGAACAGGTATAGAATCCCAGAATGGTTTGGGTTGAAAGGGACCTTGAAGTCCATCTCATTCCAACCCCTGCCATGGGCAGGGACACCTTCCACTATCCCAGGTTGCTCCAAGCCCCATCCAGCCTGGCCTGGAACATTTCCAGGGATGAGGCAGCCACAGCTTTTGTGGGCAACCTGTAAGGGCCTCTCCACCCTCACAGGGAAATATTTCTTCTCTACATCTGACCTAAATTTCCCCTCTTTCAGTTTTAACCCATTATTCCTGTCCTGTCACTACAGTTGCTGGTAAGATTCTCTCTCCAATGAGTTTATTTTGTTCCATACAGGATCCTGAATAGAAGCAAAGCAGGGGACACCTTTCCTCTCCATCCTTTCTTAGTGCATGATGATGCTCCAGGTTTTCCTGCAGAATCCAATGCAGCTGGGCAGTGACAGGAGCACCTGTAGATTTTTTCTTGAGCAAGTTGTTTAGGTGGTGGCTTCGTGGAATTTGATGGCAATGTTGTGCCAGACACAGAGCAAAGATGGTCCTTGCTTTGCGGCTGCATCACCTGCCACACACAGGAGGAGAGAGGGAACATGGGAGGGAAATGGCAGAAAGGATGTTTCATGGAAGTTTTGGGCTTTCAGAGGGAAAACAAAGCAACATCTCCTCGGTAGGCACATGAGTCTTGCAGCAGAAGCTTTGCTGGCCAGAGTGGCCTCATTGCAACTCAACCTGGTGCAGCTTTGGAGATCAAATGGACCTTGGTCATCATCCTGAGTGTGGCATCAGCCCCCAGCATGGGCTGGAGTTGTTATGGCTCATTCTTTGCTTCCTGGGAAGAGCAGGGTGAACACCCAGCATTTGCTGCAGGGCTCACCTTGCTGCATTGCCTTGGGATTTACTCTCCTGCTGCTCCTGAGTGTGGGGCAGGAGAGACTTTGTGGCCCATGGAGTGCTCCAGTTTGGGATCTACAGGCAACAGATCATCCCCAAATTGCTCTTGGCTTTCTAGAGAGATGTGGCCAAGAGCACCCAGCACATGAATCCTCCCCTGGGACCAATCTATCATCTCCTGGATGATGGTGTCTCTTGTCTTTTCTTCCACTCTGCCCCCCACATGTCAAGGAGAAGAGAAGGAAACCACAGAAAAATTGAACAATTCTTTCTCTGAACAAGCACTGCCTCTCTCAGCTCTTGTCTGTGGGCCAGCAGGCACGAGCAGCAGGAGAGAGTAAAGGGATTTGGGGCTTAGCTTTCCCAAAAAATTGACAAGGACAGAGCTGGATTTGAGGTCATTCCTGCAAAAAGCAGCAACACCAGCCTTGCTCTCTGCTGTGTGTGTCACACGAGAGCCAAGGAGGAGGGTGGCAAAGGGGATTGTGCCTCCATAGCAGCTGTCCCAGGATTTTTAGGGCAGAGTCCTGGAGATGCTGCACCCCCTGGGACATCTGAGGTCTCCCCAGACACAGGAGCCTCCATGGGACCAGAACTGCCTTGAGAGACAGGAACTTGATCACTGGGATTATTCTTCCAGTTCAAACCATCCACTTGGGTCCCAGCTGGGCATTTCCCCTTTTCTTTCCTCCACCATTTTATCCTCCAGGTGCATTGGTGCTTTATTATCTATAAAACAAAAATCTGGGGCAGAAGTCAGAAGAAGGATATCTCATGATGCACTTATGATTTTCTATTTGTGTCCACTCCCACAGCAGAGATTCCTCTCCCTCTCCTTCTCCACTGCTCATTGAAAGTCAGAAAGGTTCGGTGGAAATTGCAGCTGTGAACATGGAATTACTCTTTTTACAAACTAATGAGTTTCCCATTAATATGGGGTTACACAACCACACACAATTCAGCAATCCCCACACACAAGTTTGCATCTGTACAAAGCATTGATTGGACACTTTGAATGAACTATTTGCTGTGTGTCTTGGTCTCCATGAAGGAAAGCAGCAGGACATTTTCATAAAGCACACGGCAAGTCAGGCATATACATAAAATGACATTATTTTTGAAGAGAACTTAATTTAGAATCAGAAAAAATCCTCCATAGTGTGCTTTTTCCTTAAAAAGAGTCCTTGGGGATGAAAGCTTTCTCCTGAGTGTAATCTTCAAAATCTGAGTTTCCTTTCATTAGGCTGGGAGTGGGAAATATGATTTTATTGGGTTTTTTTCCCCCACAATAAAATGCTTGTTCCCACTACTCTCCTCTCCAAACGGCGCAGCCCATCCCGAGCGGCCGAAGATGAGACTAATCTACCTCCAACACCCCAATAAATAAAATGTAAATGTTTGTCATAAGAAAGCCTCCATTGTCAGCACCACCCCAGGATTTTTCAACCTCTGACTCCCGGCAGTGACCGGCTGAGTAGCAACAGCCGAGTGCTGAAAGAATTTTTCAACAGCAATTTGCTCGTTCCAATTTGCTTTTCAGGGCTGCTGCTCAGGATTGCTGGCCGGGCTGTAAAAGGATCTCGTCCTATTAATTTGGCCCAGCTTCCCCTCTTGTTCCCGTCATATTCAGTTTCTCTGGGAGTTCCAGTGAGTAAGTTAATTGAATTGGAAGTGCCACCAGGAGCCGGCCGGCGGGTCTTCGGTTTCATGTAGGAAAAGCAGCTCCTGCCATCCGCAGAAACGGATACGGGCACCTGTTGAGGAGGTGAAGAAATGTCTGGAGATGACTTATTCCCGTGGCAATAGCCCCCAGTTCCCCTCTCAGGCTGCTCAGACAATGCAACTCCCTTCATCTGGCTTCGTTTATTCCCCAGCCAGGCTCTTGGAGAAGCACAGAGGAGGCTGAGGAGTGGGATTGATGGGTTAGAGCAAGGATTGGGAGTGCTGTGATTTTGTAGGAATGGATGGATGTCGCTTCATTCTGCTCGTTCTCCCTGGGGCTTGAAGCCAAATGTGGCTATTTTAGCAATGCAAAGTGTTGTTTTTTCTAATTTCCTAGCCTGCAATCCCAGCTCACCCTCTATTGATAAATACAACCAGCCTGACAATGATTCTACTGGCATCCAGTTAAGCTCAGGGGTAAGTGTGGACCCACTTTTTCTGCCAGGAAGTAGAAAAATGGAAGCAAAACTGAATTCTTGATTGCTGTCTCATTTTTAGTGAGGTTTAGGGGTGAAAGGTGTATAATATTGCACTCCTGAGTCTTGAAAGTGTGAAAGTTCTTCTGGAAAGCTGAAGAAACCTCAGAGAAGCCCTGCCAGTGGCAAAGTGATTCCACAGAAATTTGTGAATATAATTCTGAGTCCATTTCTAAGCTTAGTTCAGACTGTTGTAGCCACCAGAGATTTTCCCAGAGTGAGGGACTTCTGCTCACTTGGGCCATCCCAGGGAGCTGCTGTGGTTTGGGGTGAAGCTGGATCTGCTTCAGGCTTGGAGGGAACAGCAGCTGGGAAAGACCTGAAATGTTTGCAAAGGCCAAGCTGTGGTAGCAAAGTCATTCCCAACCCTCTACCATCCCCAAAATTAAGCCAGACTCTGAGGAGATGTCTGCCTGGATGAGCAATATGTGCCAGAATGAAATAAAAAGGGTGAGGAGCAGGAGGGCTGAATTCAAGGAGCAGAGCAAAGACCTTGGCAGTGCTCACCCCACAGAGGGTGCAGCGAATCAGCCACACCAGTGAATCACAGGATGGTTTGGCTTGGGAGAGACATTAAAACTCATCTCATTCCAATCCCTGCCATGGGCAGGGACACCTTCCACTGTCCCAGGTTGCTCCCCAACCTGCCTCATTCCAGGAGCAGCCACAGCTTCTGTGGGCAACCTGTGCCAGGGCTTTCCCACCCTCAGAGGGAGGAATTTCTTCCCAATGTCCTATCTATCCCTGCCCTCTGGCAGTTTGAATCCATTCCCCCTTATCCTGTCACTCCAAACCCTTTGTGAAAAATCACCCCCACCCCAAAAGTGACCCCATAACCCTCAGAGAGCACAGAAATCAACGTCCCATCCGGATCCATCCCTCCCTGCAGGGCTGTTGGAGCTGAGCTCTGGTTTGGTGCCACCACAGGGGGGCAGGAACGACCTTTGGAGAACATCAGCCTTTCCCAGAAAGCTGCTGCCGTGCTGGAGTGAGGAAAGTTCTTAATTTATTGATATATCCCTGCCTTTATTGGAATTGAGAGCTTGACCTACTGCACACTGCGTTTAAAGCAGAGCTCTGTGTGGTGGTTTGGGGTATTTGTTCTCTAGAAGTACTGCTGAGGGCTGAGAAATAGAAATTATCTGCATTTCAGAGATGTTGGAGATGATTTCTGATTCTGAGCAAACCCCTATTTATTAAGCAATTAAACATCAGATTATTATGATTAATTAGTAAATAGTTTTTAATGTAATCAGAGTAGAATATCATCCTATATTACATGTATGATAAAAATTTGTTATTGCTCAGTTTGGGAAAAACAGTCAACAAAAGTGATAAATGCCATTCAGCTGTTGTGCCACAAGATATTTCCCACCTTATTTATGCACTTATATGTATATTTATTATATATAAAAACTCACATAACCATCACAAAGCAGCAACACCACCTCCCCACTTTTTTTTTTGCCCAAAACAGGAGTGATGCACTCAAGGCATTTTCTATATCTCATACAGATACAACCCAGTTTTCTTAACAATTTAATGGAAATTAAATTTTCTAAAATTATTTTCTAGATATTTTAATTTAGCTAAATGAAGCCATCAATTATCTATCACTGATGAGGTCCTACAGAGATCAGCACGGGGTTTGTGGGTCTTTGCTTTGACTGCTTGCAGTCCGCATGTATTTATTATGCAGGCAACAATTTGGGCTTATTTTCAAATACAAATTTCTCTCCCTCACTGGCTCATTGCAGAGCTCCTATAGTCAATAAAGCAAATACAGAAAATATTTTAAAACCCTCCCATCTTATTTTTCCTGCCTTGTAAGTGAGTAAGCTTCCATTGGAAAGCCCATGTAACATTATATTTACTAGAAAGACCCTCAAGCCTTACGGACTATCCCGTTACTCCAGAGTCTGGCATTTCTTAAAAGGGATTTCTTTCTTAAAGCCACTACACTGTAATGGCTCTTGAGAAGCTGTTACTGTCTCGAGTGCAAATCCTTCTTAGTTTGTGTATTATTGACCTGATCAAGTGTGATGGAGCCTTCGATGAGCCTTCGGGGGGATTTTGCGGCTGTGGAATCCCACAAGGAAATTTTCACTGGAAATTAAAATTTCCCTGCCCGTGGCCAGCAGGGGGTTGGAACTGGATGATCTTTAAAGTCTCTTCCGACCCAAACCATCCCAGGATTCTATGATTCTATGAAATGGGAGTAAATGAGGAGAGGATGCAAGCAGGGCTGGAGGAGCCCAGGGCAGACTTCAGCCTCTTAATGTGGAAATGTTCACCCTGCAGAGCAGCTCTCTAAAAATTACAATTATTTAACATAAGGGAGTAAAAGAAATAACAACATAGCTGAAGGATGGTTTCCAATTTGCCCATGGAATGCAGAAATGCTCAAATACAGCCCTGCTTCTGCAAGGACTTACAGGCACAGTTACGCTTTAGGAGGTTGATTTTAACAGATCCCACGGACAAGGAATTTGCTCCACCAACTGCCTGATACCTCAGGATGGGCAAAGTCCTAAAAGTGGAATAAGATAATTTTCCTCCCCTCCTCCAGCCCTATCTACAACCAACCAACCCCCCTAAAATGGGCGAGTTCCGAGTGGAAATGCCGGCAGCCACTTTCACCGCGGAAAGGATCCGCAAATGATATTGTTCCGCCTTTCCCTGGCGGTAAGGAAACGCAGCTTTGTGCCCAATCCTGTAATCAGCTTCTCACGGGCTGACCCAGCTAAGCCCCAGCTCAGCACTCTGCTCCCCTGCTGCTGCCTGGGTCGCTGCAGCAGTTTTGGAGTGGACGCTGCTATGAGATGATGTCATCATTCAGCAAAATGAAAATATAGTGGTGAATGAATAATCAAAGGAAAAAATATTTTGGTTCAGATGTCAGGTGGCCGCAGAGGAGTTGGCTGAATTTTTTATATTTTAGGCAGTGATTCTGTAATTTGTAGTAACAGAATAGTCATTTGTAGGCATTGAAATGTCAGTTGTAGTGATGTATTTTCCTTCATGAATAAGTTTTGGCACAAAATTTTACACTGTGCCTGCTGGAGTAAATATAAATATGTATCCAGCCATATAAATCTGTCCCAAAATGATCCCAAAGAGCCCCAGGAATGGCAACAGGGGGGACCTGGTGTTCCTAAGACAGAGGTCAAATAAAAAAAGGATGTTAATAAACAGCCCTCCAGTTAAAAAGGAGGTTTTGGGTTTTTTTAAGGATTACATCTTAAATTCCAACAAATCAGATTTAGGAGTTACTGAAAGTGAGATTGATCAATCCTTCAGCGACACTTTCTTATTCTGATGTAATTTGAGTGGTTAGCTCTGTCATCAGATTTTAATAGATATGTATTTATCATAGATGTAATAATTATTAATATATGTGATATTTATTAGTATGTGTAATATTTATTTATATATTACATATTAATAAATATATGTACTCGCTGGGGCAGTGCAAAAGGGATTTTTTAGCAAAAAGCAAGAAAAAATAGCTCCAAACTGGGAAAAATCCTCCCTTATCTGCTTTTCCCAAAAAGCAAAGGTCTTTTACACAGTGCCACGCACTGATCTGAAATAAAGAAGAGTGAAAACCTGGCTGAAAGCAGGGTCAGAGGGAAAAAAATATCCCAGGGAGAGTGGGAATATCTGGGGTTGGAGCCGCCGCTCGGTCAGGACCAAACCCCACTTGGTATTCAATTGACTTTCTAACTCGGGAGCCAAGACTTTCCATCTTCAAATAGTGGGAATAGATTGCATTCCTGGCCCTTCCCTTTGAACGGCTGGGGAGAATAAACGCACACCCTGGCCGTGTTCTGGTGATCTCCCTAATCTCGGCTGCACTTTGTCAGGACGAGGTAACTGGTAGTTAAGTGAAATACCTTAGATCAAAGGGGGATTAATCGCCAACTGAATCCTCGCTGAATAAACCTGTCATTCAAGAAAATTATTTCCACTGAACTTAGCAGAGGATTGAAGGTATTTGCATAACAGGGACCCCACCGTACTTCAGCCAGGTTAAAAGGTTCAGAATTCAGGCAGTGTTTAGCTTTTTGGCTCCTTTTCCTTTCAGCGGCCCTGTACAATGGTTTTTAATCTGATAATGCAGCTAACTATCTAAATGATGTCAGAACAGGAAAGTATTGCAAAGTTTGGCTGAGGGATGGATCAATTTCACTTTCAGTAACTCCTAAATCTGATTTGTTGGAATTTAAGATGTAATCCTTAAAAAAAAAAAAGAAAAAAAAAAAGAAAAAAAAAAGAAAAAAAAAAGAAGAAAAAAAATAAAGAGACCCTTTAAACCAGAGGGCTGTTTATAAACATCCTTTTTTTATTTGACCTTTGTCTTAGGAACACCAGGTCTCTCCTGCTGCTGTTCCTGGGGCTTTTTGGGATCATTTTGGGCAGATTTAGACCATCAGTGATGCCCACAAATCCTTGTGCCAACAATCAGGTGGATCTGGGCAAACACACAAACGGATTTTCCAGCTTTTAAAATTTATTTATTTTTTTCCTTTTTAAGCCCATCTTTCGGAGGTCACGCTGAATTTGAATGTAAGTGAGAGGGAGATAATTAAATAACAGGACCCAATAGGCTCCCATCATTTTCTAGGATCAGCCCTTGGAAGAGATTTAAGCGCCACAGCCTCGCTCAGGGTTTGTTGTGTGGTTGTGGCAATAATTTTAAACCTCACGAATCATCCCTGGTTTATGGCAGTCGCTTTTGGCTGTGACTTTTCATGGGAAATTCATTTCCCCAAAAGTGAAGAGGGGCTCTTCCAGGGCTGGAAGGCAACAGCTTTTTAATCTGTGCTATAAAAATTGGGAAAAAATGTTAAAAATATGTGTATTTCTAGAGAATGCTTTATGCTGTCTGCCTCCCCAGCCTTCCTGGGGTTCATTTGCAAACATTTCCACCTCTCCTACCTTTGGGGCATAAGGAATGATGTCAAGCTACATGGAGAACATCAGGTTTCATAATCAGATTTTGACAATAAATGGAATTTAGGCACTTCTGCATCCAGCCTGAGCCCGACACCATTCATTCTTTCGGTGGGCGCCGTTCATATTCATCACAAACTCAAAGCATCTTTCAAGTTAAAAAAAAAAATCACAAAGAATGGTTATCAAAGAAAATGAATAAAATCCATATTGAGATAATTTTTTAGAAAATGATTGAAGTTTTAACCCAAGAAAGGACTCTTAGAGTTTCTTATAGCTTAGAATAAGAACGTGTCAATCACGATTAAGCTTCTGGAATTGGAATCCCTTTGAAATGCAGCTGTTTCTTCTTTAATTGTGGCAGCGGACTCAAAAGAAAAGAAAGGTCCAGCCTTAAAGATGAGTAAGGAATACAAAATAGCTCAGGATTAGTTGTGGAGTTCAAAGGTCGCTAATTACACTAAGGAGTTCCCAGACACAGGGAAAACATTAAACAGGTCACCTACCAAACGGGAAACAGACTTTGACTTCAAAAAAAATAAAGAAAAAGGGAAAAGAAAGGTCCTGAAGAGACAGGTTTCTAGAGAAAATCAAAAGCGACCAGCTGATCTGGTTGGGGAGAAAATGGGTTGGGTTTAGTTCTTTGCTGTTATGTGTCACTGCAAATGGCATCAGGCTTTCCAAAAATTATCTAGAGCTCAACCAGGCTTCTTGGAGGCCTCGTGAAAGCAAGAAGGAGAAAAGGGGGCAGAGCTGTGCCTAAAAATATCTGATTTTCGGTTGCATTGTGGGTCAGGAGTCCTTGGGAAAAGGCATCCCTGGGGGTTGAGAGCTCGCTGTAGTATTTGGCTTGATTTGCTGAGGGTGTGGCCATTTGGGGACAGGTGCATCTTTCATGGGAAGCCTTTAGGGAGAGCCAGGGAGCCTTTTTGGCCCCTTTGAGGCCAGTGAGGTTTGGCTGGGGGAGCAATGGGCAATCCCAATGCCTGGACAAGCACAGCTCCTGTGTTTTCTAGGACTGCTGGCACTGCTGTCCTCCCTCACTTGCAGCACTCCAGCTCCAGGGATGCTGCTTTCCTCGGAAAGCCTCTTGGGAATGCTTGCTGGGCAGCCTGTCTCCTGCAGGGCTGCAGGAAGCAATGACCTTGGGGTCCTTTGGATCTGGGTGTGGGTGGAGAGAGACAGTGCTTTAATGCCAGCCTGCTCACAAGAGGAAGAATTCCCATTTTTAGGGGGAAAAAAAGCATTTTTTTCTCTCAGATCCTGCTCCCCTGCAGGAATTACCACCTTATTCATGCACAAATCAGCAGATTGGTGCACCGCAGGGCAACATGAGATTTGGGGAAATTAGGAAGAGGAATTTTAGATGGTCAATGAGCTCGGGGTCCTATTTGTGCCTCAGGATGTCCAAGGGAGTCACACTCAGAGTTAAATCTCTGTTCTCTGCACCTGGATTGGTGTATTGGGATTGTGTGGCAAGAGTTTGGTAGCAAGGGGGGAATACAGACATGGGAATGAAATTTAGGAACAATCCCAAGGTGCCCCTGTGGGATTCCCACTGACAGCCATAGAGAGCCACAGCAGCTCTTCCAGGGAAGCTTGCACTTCCCAAATTAATATCCACCAAATTCTCATCTAATGTCTCCTTCAGGATCGAGGGCTGCAGGGATTTCCTGCCATGCTGCTCTCAGGATGGACTCAGCTTTGGGTGGGCTTGTTTTTCCCCTACTGTTGGTAATACCTTTTATTTTGTCTGTCCTCTAAGGATGAGAGAACAAGGAGGTGGTGGTGAGGGAGTCAGCAAAAGCAGTGAGGGACAAACATGGCCTTACAAACTCTCCTCTGGCTTAAATCTCAGCAGGGCTTGTGCAAATAGGACAAAGTGTGGCCAATTTCTAGGACAGCGTGAATAAATAGGGGACAACTGCCATGGAATGTTTAATGCCTCATTGTTTCTGTGTTTACTGTTAACAAATGGACTTAACACTGTCAAAAACACCAGAAAAAATGGCTGAATTATGTGAAAATAGTGACTACTTCCAAATTATCTGAAGGAACAGGATTTACCCCAAGATTCTGGAGGAACTGGCACATACCATCTTGGAGCTGTCACCAAATGCCTTGGGGCCCTGGTGGGAGGAAAGGGTTTGCAGAAAACTAGAAAAGCACCAGATTACTGAGTAGTGATCAGTGATAGATTTGCCAACATGGAACCATGTTAGGGGGACTAATTCCCATCTGTGGGGAGAGGAACAGTAATTCCAGCTTATCAACCTCTGGGAACATCAGAGCAAATTCCCAATTTCCTTCCACACCTTCCACAAAGTGTTAAGAAAAAGATTGGGCTCTACAACATGTTTGGTGAGAGTTCCCCAATGCCATTGTATTTGGAAATCTCAGACATTTTTACTGTGTTTTTAGTGGGTTATATATGGATTTTGCATTATTTTAATTTCTCAGAGATGTGTTACATCAATTCTCATTGCCAACGGAATGTCTCACCTAAAAAGCTTTGACAGGTGTGTATTTGCTTTAAAATAATTTTAATTGCTGTTTCTTACATCACTCCCAAATTTTAATGAAATTAAACAAATTAATTTCACTAATGAAGTGAGTTCCATATTAAGTCCTTCATATTTACACCCAAGTATTTTTTTGGAGGAAAATGTCAGGTTTGCAACCCACTGTTTAAGTCCTTACACTTATTGTTTTCAATTCCTTGATTCTTAGTTTTCTTCTGGCAAAGAAGAAAACAAAGTCTGGAGAGCTCTTTGGCCACTTCTTTTGGAAAGTCTTTGTGCAAAGTTACCTGCACAAAGATCTCACAGAGACTATACCTGTGACAAAATTATAAATACAAGCATTTCAAGCAGCAAACACTCTTGTAGAAGAAACAGCACTCTGTACCAAAAGAAAATATTTTTTTTTCTCTTTAACATAATTTTAAAGAAGCTGTTGAATTAAAAGCTTGTTTATTTTATTAAAGAGCTAAAGTAATGCCAGTGAACTTGATCACCTTTAGAGACCACCAGAAACTGTTAGAACCAGCTCTGCCCTGGGAGTCCTCAGGTTCATGAGAGCTCTCCATCATATCTTCCTGATTTAAGTTTTCAAGGGGTATTTTTACCTTCTTAAAACAGGAAAAGTGGTGAGAGCACATAAAGAAACAGTGAAATTGTCTGGGCAACTACCAGGCAACAGAGATACACAGAAAGATTTAGTCATGTAACTCCTTGAACTCTTCCAGTGTTACCTACCCAGTGTCCCCACTTGTACCTGAGTGACACAAAATTGTGAGCCATTTATTTAATTTAGAAGTTTACTGCTAAGCTCTTTTTTACTACTTTCCTACCTTACAAATATTTATGAAGTATCCCTGAGAATGGGCTCTTCCCAAAGGGCAGGAGAACCTCTCCCTCTGCCTCCTCCCCAGCCTGGGTGTCCCACAGGGGTTGCACAATGCTGGCTGAAGCTGAGTGCCTTTAACCTGCTGTGTTTTGCTGCCTGGCCTTTTCCTGGTGCTTTCCAAAGAACAGGGTGTGATGCACATCTCTCATCACACTCTTAAAAAAAGCACAGCTCCTTCCCCCACTTCTCTCACTACAGAGCTGTCTCTGAGCAGGGCAGAGCACTGCAGTAGTTATGCTGGAGTTTCAGTCCAGAGGTTTATGGAGCAAACCCTGATAACAAATCAAAACAGGTGAGGTTGTGAAAAACTGCTCAGGGCTAGAAGGGAAACATCAGCTGCCCCCTCCCTCCCTCCAGACCTGCTCTACCAGGTGTGTGCAAAGCAACCCAAAGCCACAGCACTCCATTGCTGGGGGATACAAGTCCCCGAACCATGAGTCAAAGACATGGGCAAGAGGGAAACACAAAGGAACAAGATTTGGAAAAATGTCCTTCTATTAAGTGCAAAGCGTCTCCTTTTCTAACATACTGTGAATTTGGGCAGTGCCATTGCTTCCCAGCATTTACTGGGGGAGTATTCTTTGAGTAAGAAAAGCCATTCCTGCACAGTGCTGCTTTCCTTTCTCATGGGTAGGTGGAAGCCAACCACCATGACCTGGTGTCCAGAACAGGATCCAAACCCTTCCAGCAGAGAGAGCTCCTCTTCCCACTCACACCGTGGTGTCCAGGCACATGGACAACTCCAGCAGAGAGGGGCTGAATCCTGGGCAAAGCCAGGAATTCACCTTTTGCTGCTAAACAAAAAAAATGCTCTGTGTGAAACAGAGCACAGCATAGCTCTGTGTTCTAAGGTTGCACAGCAGTTTCAGCTGAACAGTGTTTCACAAGAACGAGTCCACCCTCTAGAACATTTAATTAACCAATTAGATTACACTCTCAATCTAAGTATTTTTTCAAGTTATAGCTTTAAACTTCCCTCCTTGCACAATCCCTGATCTGATTTACCCCATGGGGCACAGGGAAACATGAGACAGGGCAGAAGCAGCTGTTAGGACTCAGCATCCTCTGCTTTTGTGCAGCTTCTCACCAGCCCTTCAGAATCTGCACATTTCTGATAACCCTCCTGAAGTCCATTTCCCATGTTCCTGCAGATCTCAAACTCAGAGGTTTGCCTCTGTAAATGGAGTCTTTTTCTGCCTACTTTTCCAGGAAAAGCAGCTCAGTGTTGTTTTTTGGAACCTCCAGCAAACATAGCTGATTTTGCCTCCTCAGGGCTGGTCTTGTGAGCTGAAAAATTGAGTTCACACCTCTGCTTTCAGAGCAAGCAGTTCCCAGGCATGTGTGAAGGGAACTCACCATTTCTGCTGACAGAGGCAATACAGGTTCCTTAACAAAACTGTCTCCACTTTCAGAAGTGCTGCCATACTCCCCCTTTGAAAATTCTTGGAAATTATTGACTGGTGTGTATTCTGTACACATCTTGTGAAAACAACTCATGCTTTGCACTGCTCTCTGAATCTGGGGTCTGATCGGATTCTTGTGACTTCAGGACATGAATAAGATGCTGAAACCTTTCCCATCCTGCAATGGGAAACCACTGGGACTAAGTAACTGGGAGTAACTGGAAATCTCAATGTCTGTACCTGTAACACCAAGGATTTATTTTGTACTAGTTAATGTTGAAGGGAAAGTAAAAACAGCCACAGCAAGTACATTTCAAATTGTCTTCTCTAGGCTGTCAGCCAGGACTCAACAATTTAAAAACCAGCTCATGTTTTTAAGACAAGTGACCTCTTGTTTTCCATCAACAGAAATATTTTAGTACACATACAAGGCAAAAGTGCTGAAGAGCATTTATTTTTACTGTATCATGACATAAATCTCATGAACACTGTGCTTTGTTTAAATATAAAAACTATTCACAAGTAAATTAGTCAAGTAAGGGTTTGTACACCATAGGTGCTGGTGCCTTGGAATTCCAGATGTAGTAATCAGAAGAAATCAGTTCCCGGGCTAAAGGAAAAAAAACAGGCAAGAAAAATAAGCATTACAGGGTGCCTTACAATCAGACATTCCTTCATCCAAGTTAAGTGACTACTAATCCATCCTAACCAGTTTACAGAAAAGGTATAATGGCCTCTTTAAACTGTAAGACTCTTATTATTATTTGAAAATCGTTTCTGATAATGAGACATTTAAAGTCTCAGCTTCAATTACCTTTACTAATGTATCAGTCATGAGCTTAAAATTCAAACAGAGGTTAAGTCAAAAGCAGGTGAATGGCTTGGATTTTGTTCAATGAATATAAATTGCATGCTCGATATAAAACATGAAAATGCTGCTTTTCCTGTGTAACAATTTAGGGCTGAGTGTGACCTGTCACAAAATTAACAGTGCAGACCATGCTTTTCAAAAGGCATTTACAGAGTTCTGCTACCAAGACTGGCAGAAGCTGCAACAGAAATAAAAATGCTTCCATTAGGCAGAGCTGTTCAGGTTTAATGAGTGCTTTCTGTGTGCCATTTAGGGTATTTTTGGTGCAAGCTTGGAAGTGCTCATGTTTTAAATGACAAAAAGCAGATTTGGGTTCTGCTTCACATATTCAATGTAGAGCCACATCCACCAAGGGACGCTGGTATGGTTGACACTGACAGCAGCAGGCTCACCTGGCATGCAGGAGCTGCATTCTGTACCTGGGAACTGCCAACCCACCTGAAATCTCTGACAAAGATGTTCTAAACAAGGGGCCAGACCATGGAGGATCATTCTTTGACCCCCAAAAAAGTTCTGCCATTATGGAGAGCATGAGAACCAGCACAGGGCAGAGGGGAGAGCCCCAGAGAGAGACTGTAACTGAGTGTAGGAGCTCCCATCTCAAAGGGAGAGGCCAGTCCCTACTCCAGGAATGCTTTAAGCATCACAAAAAAACCCCAACCAAAAAGCAGAGAATAACAGTCCAACTTTAGCTACATAATTTTAGTCATGGACATCCAGTTTGTAACTTCAATATGCGGTTTTCATAAAATAATGAAATGGTATTTTAAGCAACTCACATGCAGTAATTTTGGGTTTCCCTGGGACAAAGATCTGAACAGAATGCTGGTCTACATTACATCCAGTAAGTGTAAAGTCTGGGATCCTAAAATACAGCTACAAAAAGAGAGGGAAAACATGATTAGATGCACATTGTCACCCTTGCTGTGGAAATCCTAGCAATCTGTGTCACAAGCTCTGGGTATGCAAGTGTTCTCCAAAGTGGCAGGACGTCGAATCCTCTTGGCAAGAAAACAAAAATCCATGCTGAGACTAAGAGATTTTAAATCAATGTACCTTCAATTTAAGACAAAAATAAAGTGACTACTAAGGCCTCTTTTCCCAGAGCCTGTGACTTACTTTCACATAAGCAGTGTTGCCAGTGCACACATAATCAGTCGGGTGCTCTTTGCCTGCAGTGCCAAACGACAGAGTTCCAGTCAGGGAAACTTCCAAAGATTTGGGGAACTTCTGTCCTAAAGGCAGAGACAGCATCCATCAGAAGTCACACAGCTGTGCCCAAGCTGCAGAGAAGGGGCTGGGGGAGGAAGGACAGTCACTGGGGTGAGTTCCTTACCAATGACCCAAACCAGGAGGCTCTTCTCCCGGGACAAATCCAGTTGGCCATAACTAACTTTGTACTCTAAGTGAGCAATTGGGCCCCTGCATGTGACAGAGGAGAAATAAAACCACTGGAATCACTATCATTCAGCATTTGTTCATGCCTGTTTTGTTACAGAAAGTGAGGAAATGCTGACAGACATTATTTATGTGCATACAGACAAACCACACCTATCTGAGCACACTGCTAATTTATGAGAAGAAATTACAGAGCAGGAGGAAATCACCAGGCTCTCAACCCAGTAATCACAAAGGAGCTGTCATGTTTTAGTTCACTGATGGTGTTTTACTAACACTATGATCAGCATCAGCAACTTTGTATCATTCCATCTTTGAATTTTCATGATAATTACATGGCAGCCCAGTAGTGGCAGCTGTCAGAGAGGCTTAGATGAAAACTATCGTTTTAATTTGAAATAACTATATTTTTGATAAGCTGATCTGTAGCTAGGATTAGCAGTCTTAAGGAACAGGTAACCCTGGCTTGGAAGTGATCTCCAGCTTAATCCACCTGGAGGATTGTGGCAGTGTTTCACGTGAGAAAATACCACAGGGAAACAGGATGAGGAACAGAAGTGTTTGGAACGTTACCAAATATTCTGGTACAATTCTGTATTCTGGAAATTAAAGGAATTCCAAGGGGGCATCCCAACATTGGCAAGGTTGGTGTCCACTGGTAGTACCTCCATGGAGCATAATCTATTATAGTGACTCCTGACAGGTTCATTTTGGGAAGAAAACAGAGAAGTGCAAGAAATTTGTTTAGGCTTTCTTTATTCCTACCTGTTGAAGAAAGGTATACGAGCTTCACAGTACTCAAAAGAGTTCTTTATGCTTTCATGAAGCTTTAAATTAACTGTTATTTTTATCTGTGATCCCTCTTCAACGAGTTGGTAACATCCCAAAATTGGTGGAACAGGAACCTGGAAAAAACTATATTAATTCTCAAGATATATTACCACTGTCATCATAAAATCAGTTATATACTGTTTTCATTGCTAAAATACTTCAAAAAAACAAAACCCCAAACACATATTAATTACTGACTGTGCCAAACTCTTCAGGCTGCTTGTGATACAGAGATCTGGAGAACAGGCACTTGATGTCTCAGACTGACTGCATTTTGTCTAATTCAGGCATTTCAGTGGCTCATTTAAATTAAGAGCAGCATTGCCAAGCACAGGTACCAGCAACTCCTGAACGTGACTCAGACAACTCAAGCTGCCTTCCAAGCAGTTTATTACATAAAAACCATTTAATATAATGTCTTACTACCTGTATTTGACTCAAACTCATTCCAGCATGCCCAACAACAGAGGTATTTTTATTCCCATTTGAAGACTCAAAAAGAGTGAGGCTCGGTGGGGTGTTGTTACCTGGGAAGTGTAGTAACACAAGTTGAAGGAATCTGAAGGAGGAATGAAAGGGAATTTGTAAGGTCCATTATACACAGAATCATGCAGAGGCTCAGCACTGGTGGACATCAGCATGGCAGGGTCCACAGAAGTCACACAGTGATGGACCACGATGTCTTGGAGTGGGGGAGCGTTTGTTGGGAGGTTCAGGCTGAGGGTGACGTTTGGTGCAGATCCCTCTATGTCACACTTGGGAAAACAAAGTCAAGACATTATTCTAGAATACTTGAATTAAGTCAGAATGAGATGTTCAAAACCAAAACACATTTTTAGCATTAAAAAACCAAAATCACTGGAAGTTTTCAGCTGGCTTTGATCATTAGTACTAACCACAGTTACCAAGACAGTCTCACACGCCTGCTGACAGTTTAATTAATTAGGATGCTTTTACAACATCCACTAAATGGATTCCAGCATGCTCTGATGGCCTCTGTGGTCCCATGCCAGCTCTGTCACAGCAGCCATGGGCAGCCTGTCCCTTGTCTCGTCCCTCCCTGTGCCAGCTCAGCAGGGCATGATCACACCTGAGCTTTCTTCTTGCCTAAGGCCATCCACCTTAGTGGATCCACCAAGTGAATGGTTTGTGTGCTCCCTAAGCATAATTCAGAACAAAGAATGAATTGTAATATGAATTATAGCAACAAATTTTAATGTACTTCATAATTATTATGAATCTACTTAGTCAAGAGTCCCCAGTTTTTTATATTAAACAATGCTCAGAGAAGCTGTGACTGCCCCATCCCTGGAAGTGTCCAAGGCCAGGCTGGATGGGGCTTGGAGCAACCTGGGATAGTGGAAGGTGTCCCTCCCCATGGCAAGGGGTTGGAATGAAATGATCTTTAAGGTCCCTTTCAACCCAAAGCATTCTGTGATTCTACAATGAAAACCACTGTCACATACAAAACATCCAAAATAATTACACAACCTGTTTCTTTCACCAGATTCTTTATCAACTGTTCTTAGGTCTTGAAACACCAACATTTGTGGGTTCAAAATGTTGTTGTGGTAGAATAAAGAAGGACAGAAGATTAAACTTTCATTTGGCAGGAAAACTAATTAAAAATGCTCATGTAAAGACTCTTGTAGAAGACATTTAGACATCTCAGCCTGAGTGTATTTTGTCTAATTTCAGTGGTTCATTTAAAGTAAGAGCAGCATGGCCAAGCAGTCAAAGGCACCAGTAACTCATGAACACGACTCAAACAACAAAATTGGGAAAATTTTCAACTCAATATATCATTTTACATCAAATGAGTATTTATTTTGCACAAAAACCTGCTTTGGTCAGACTTGCATACCAAAGGCTCTCACCTTGCAGTTCACAGCTCCATAAACTTGCCATGTGTCCACCACATCCCTCTGGTCATACTGCATACACTTGACCTTCTCAGTGATGCAGATATTAACCTGAGGCTTGCCCTTGTAGGTGCTGGATCTCCAAGCTGGCTGATCCTTATCCACAGGCATCTCCTGGATGTCCTCGAAGGAGCTGTTGAGGCTGCGGATGTTGGTGTTCAGGGGGGTGCCGAGGGGACAGGCCTGGATGAGCAGATTTCGGAGCTGCCCTATCTTTGTGTTCATCTCAGCCTCGTTTTTGTGGCTGGGAGAGATGTAGTCCATAATTCCTAACAACAGAGCCAGTCCTTGAGAGAGCCCAGTGATGGTGAGGAGGGGTGGCTGTGGCTCCAAGGTGCTCTCCACCAGCGGGACACAGGCATAGATGAGGCCATTCTTGTGGAAAGCCAGCACAGGCCAGAGCTCCCCTGCAGCAGTGGACACAGAATACACAGAGGAGTGGTTGATCCTGGTGCAGGTGTCCCTGTGCTCCACAAACACATGGTCATCCACCAGCCTGAGCTCAAAGAGCAGGGCCTTGAGGAAGGTGCTGTCCGAGGGCACAGGGATGTACGTGGAGCCGTTGAAGGTCTCGGCGCGCAGCTCGACCGTGGGGTAACGTCTGCGGGGAGGGAATAAAAACATCTCAGTGCCACATGCATTCATCCCTCCCAAAAGATCATCCCAAAACAGAGCCGCCAGAGGCAGAAACATCCAAGCCCTTTTCTGGCTGCAAAAGCTTTATGAAAATCTTTGGACATTGGGTTTTTCTTCATTATTCAAATAACTTGCCAAAACCCACAATAGCCTCGTGTATGTGAAAGCCAGCAGCACCTTGACAGAAACAGTGGTGGGATCAGAACCTATATCACTGTCAATAAAACTATTCCATGAGTAGTAAGGATTCATTCTAGCAGCTCTAAACTTTGAGTAAATACATTCTCATGAACAAATACCTTTTTTTTTAATAAAATGTGGATCTGTCCATCTACACTGGCTGTCACAAAAGTACAGGATGCTTGTACAACACTAAGGAATGACTCCCACCAGTGCAGCAGAACTTCAACACCAAAACATTTCAAAGAGGTGAGATCACACTGAAGAGAAGTTCTCAGATATTTAAGAAAGCAGATGTTCTACGTAATAAAATGCCACTGCAACAGCTTTTACCTAGGTAAGAGTATAAGTGCTACAGCTTTGCTGCTCTGATAATAATAATAATAATAACAATAACAACAATAATAATAATTCCACACTGCACATGCAGTATATGTGAGTTAAAGCTCTCATGACTTTTTCATAATTTCATTTTTTCAATGAAAAATTGTGATGATAATATCATAGACAGAGGTTTTGTATATTTTAAAATTGGTATGTTGCAGCAACGTATATATTTAATTTCAAACTTTCTAGAAATAGCATTTGAGAAAAATAATATTAACTGTTTAAAACTATACCTACTATCTTGCAGCAATATTATTTTTTGAAGGGGAGTAGGATGAAAGGGGAGCTGAAGAGTTGTGTTTTAATAAATAGCTGAGAAAGAGAAATTATTACTTCCACTAATGCACTGGTTTTGCCCTATTTTGGAACTGCAGACTCCTCTGAGTGCCTCTTATGTGAAGTTTGCTGACAGCCTGGCTTTCCTACATTCTCCTGCCCATCACAGGTCACACATGCAAAGTTAAATCACTTTATGATTTATCACACCACCACCTTGTAGCAGATGTTCTCAAATCTTTGTTTGCTCTCAGAGCCATGCTTGCACACCGACATGGGAGTAAAAAACTGCACAGATATATAAATGCCCTCATTTGTCTCCTTTTTATACCATCCTTTTAAGGACACGTTGACAGTCTGCTTCTTAAATTGCCATGGAACTTGCAACCCCAGCAATGTGGGACTTTGTTATATCTATGACCTCCATCTGCAGCACTTCCCTCCTGCTCCTCAACACTACCATGGATCTTATCCTGCTGCTCCAAGTCCCACCTACACCATCTTTTCCTTAACTGAATAGCTGGAGGCAGCTACACTTCCTCAGGCTTGTTTTCAGTGACCATGCTTTTTCTTTTTTGATTCTTAAGCAGGCATCCCAGGCTTTTTGGGTTTTTTTTCAGTAAGGGAAAAGCAAACACAGACAGAGCAAAGCCAGAGCTACAAAATCCGTAAACAGGATACAGATGACAGCAAAACACCTCCCTATGGTCTCACATCTATTCTGAAGAGCAAAGAAACAAAGTGAGTTTACAGCTCTAAAATTTATGAGGCCTTGCAGAGCCAGGTTGCTGATAAGAGGCCACATGTAACCTTGAGTGAACAGCTCTTATTTTTGGCCAATGTTTCCAAAACACGGGAAGAGAAGATATTTCAGTCTAGTTTTGTCTCAGTCAAGTCCCAGTCTCTCTGCTCCATTTGCTGAAGCTGTCCCCACACCACAGCAGCCTTCTCCTCCTCCCATTGAATTTTCCCAGCCGAGTCATCAGATCATTAGCCCTTCAGATCCCAGTTTTTCAGCATTCCCTTCTAGAAAGTGATGCAAACTTCAAAAGATGAAAGTTTCCAGGGATGAATGAGCTTCGGTGACTCAAGAGAGAGACCATCCTCGTTGCCTGAATTAAGTTATGATCAGCCTAAAAAAACCAAAAAACACGGGGGAATGCTTTGATGTCCCCGATGTCTTCCCTGGGGTTAAAGATCAGGGCTCACGTACCTCCAGCTGAGTGCCTAAGTCCCGAAACCAACAGTTTCCATGTGATCCGGGCATTCTTTATATTGTCTGCGCGCTTTGTTGAATTTAAGGTCAGTTAGGAGGATAAACTTGGGGCTTCCACTGCCCTATTATTTCCTCTGGGAACTTGAAAGATCTAAGTCTGGAAATCACTCGAAGTATCAAGGATAGTTTGCCCTTTTCAAAGGAGTGTTACTCCTTGTCTCTGCCGCTCACTGTGTGACAAGTTACTTGGCATATCCCTGTCACCAGCCCCCCTGCCCCGTGGTGATTACACTCGCTGAGGTTTTGGGGACAAGGCTTTCTCTTTATCTGTGTTTGTAGAGGGGAGGCCTCATCTCTAGTCCTGTAGGTAATACAAGGACCATAATACTAATCCTAAAACAATCAGAGGAGTGTCCAATGGAGAGATCTGTCTGCACCTGAAGATGGAAGATAGTCTACTTGCTCCTTTTTTTGTTGTGGTTTTTTTCCTCTCCTAGGTTCTCCTTCTTTGTTTACTGAATTCAGATTATGACTGTAGGTCACTTTACCCAGTTATTTTGTTTTTTTCCCCCAAACTTTTTCTAGCCCCAGTTATTTTTCCACTCATTGTTTGGATTTCTCTGAAACCACAGAGGAAAAAAAAGGGTAACAGATCTTGCCAGCCCAGCAAAAGCACTTTGCCCAGCCCAAAGTGTTACTCAAAACCCTGCAAGAATTCTCGATAAAAACTCTCCCTTTGGAGGACTCTTTAGTGTCCAATAACGTAAAACTCATCCAAGAACTTTTTAAAAAAGTATTTGTATGCAAGAATTAACATCAAACAGAAAGCTGAATTTCTGCCTGAAAACATTCTAATTTTTGTACAGCTCCAGAACAACATGAAGAGAATATAAGTAAAATATAAGCAATATTACATGCTCTCTACTTTGTCCATTTTGTTATTCTGACAGTATTTCACAATCACTGCCTTGTCCTTTTCCACGTTAGGACGGCAAAGAGCTGGGCAAAATCTTTACAGCGACAAACAAGAAAGAGGAACAGCAAGGAAACTCATGTGCAAAACGCAGAAGTTGTGGAAAAAAACCCGTATTTAGTTAAAAGCGCATCTCGAGAACCTGACTGCAAACTTTTGGAAATCGGGGTCAGAAACGCACAGCATCCAGCGGCGCTGGGATGAGCCGAGGGATTTATCCAGCATCAGAGGGTTTGGTATTTTGGCATGTTTCGGGGCCGAGGCAGCCCGGGCTGCTCCGGACAGTGAACCGGGGGTTTTGTCTGGGCTTCCTCTGGGCTTCCCCCTTACCGAGGGCAGCAGGGGCCGAACCCCAGGACACCCAGAGCACCAGAATACCCCTGGGCAATAGGGTTTCCTTCAGGGCATCCTGATCGCCCAGAGCACCAGGATTTCCTTCAGGGCACCCAGATCCCCCCCGGGCCCCTCAGCTCCCCCTGAGGGCATCCGCTCTCCCCAAGGCACGCTGCTCCCTCCAGAGCACCCACACCCCAAGAACACCCGCTCCCCCAGGGCAGCCCGAATCCCTCAGAGCACCCGGAACCCTCCTAGATCACCCGCACCCCCCAGCCCGACCCTCGGCCCTGCCCAGCCCGCCGTGCCCGCGCCCCTCCGCGGTGCCGCCGCTACCTGGAGAAGAGCACGGCGCCGCCGGCCGCGGGGTCGTGCCTGAGGAGCCACAGCGCCCGCAGGGCCATGCCGGCGGCGGCGGTGCTGCCGATGGCGGCCGGGGAGGAGCCGCCCGCCGTGCCCGCCCGGCGCAGCCCCATTTCCGGCGGGCGGAGGCGGCGCCGCGGCCGCCGCTGCTGCTGCCGGGGCGGGGGACACAATGGGCGGCAGCGGCGGGGCGGCGGCGGCGAAGGGGCGCTGAGGGGCCGCCGCTCTGCTTCCCTGGCTCCCCGCGGCCATGGCCACCACGGCCGAGCTCTTCGAGGTGGGTGCGAGCCCCGCGGGCCGGGCGGCGGGCGGCGCTGGGCGGGCCGGCTCGCCGCGGGGATGCGGCGGCCTCTCCCCGGGGAAAGGCGGGCGGTGTGTGGGGCTGGGCGAGCGGGGAGCCCCGGTGCGGCCCCGGGGTGCGGTGCCCGCCTCGCCCCGCTGCAGGGCCTCCCTCCCGGGCGGCTCCGGGGTGCTGGCAGGGCTGTGACAGGCCATGCCGTGCCAGGCCCGGCCCGGCGCCCCGGCTGCCAAAGGCACCCCTCGCCTCCTCGCCTCACCCTGCGCTGCGGTGCCGCTGGGGCTGGAAGGGAATAAGGAAATGACTTTGCCCTCCCTGTACCCGCGAGGAAAGCGAGGCACGGAAGGGGAATAGCTCAGCCAAGGCCAGGCAGGAATGGCAGGAGTCTGTCAGATTCTCCCCGTGGAATCGCAGAATGCCCAGAGTTGGGAGAGACGCACAAGGGTTATCTCCCTCATGAAGGGAGCCTGCGAGAAACATGGAGGGGGACTTCTTACAGGAGTGGGTAGTGACAGGATAGGGGGAAATGGCTTCAAATGGAAAGAGGGTAGGTTTAGGATGGACGTTAGGAAGAAATTTTTGGCTGTGAGGATGGTGAGGCACAAGTTGTCCAGAGAAGCTGTGGCTGCTCCCTCCCTAGAAGTGTCCAAGGCCAGGTTGGACAGGGCTTGGAGCAACCTGGGACGGTGGAAGGTGTTCCTGCCCATGGCAGGGGTTGGAGTGAGATAATCCTTAAGGACCTTTCCAGCCCAAACCCTTCTGTGATTCTGTGGCTCCAGCTTCTGGCCTGGCCTGTGACCTCTCTCGATGTGACCTGCGATAAACAAAAACTGTGTGTCCCCACTGCCTCCTCACAGGGACATGGTGTCATCACCAGGTGTCCTGTGTTTGCCCTCCAAGCCACTCAAGAGCCAATTGTTCCTCTGGTGGGTTATCACTGGGACTTGCTTTGTCCAGCCTTCAGGAAAGGGTTTTCCTGTTCCTCTGGAAGATCCTCTGTGTGGGGTTTATATAAATGCATTGTGTGCACTTGAATTTATGAATCACTGGGATGGCAACACAAGTGTTATGACTCACATCTTTCGGTTTGCGTAGCTTTAAAAAATAGCAGGACTAAAATACCGTGTTCCTGTAGCTGGATGCCAGGTTTTGTACCCTCCCTACCCCAGTCTAGGAGCCCCTTGATTTCTCAACACGATGACAGTGCAGTTCTGTTCTTTGTGGGATGTTGAGTGTGAGATAACTTGAATTTGGAAAGAAAACTGTGTGTTTTGGCTGCTCTGGGTCGTGCAACAGCTTTTTCCATTCTGCAATAGCAATAAAGATGAAATTGCAAATTAGGTGAGACTTTTGTCTTGAGACTGGGGCTAGAAATTATGTTTTCCAGTGTGGAATCCAGTATTTCTGTCTCTCATGCTTTCACTTCTCTTTCGCTCCAGAGGCAGGAGAGTTTTTGTTGATGTCCACCAATTTAATGTTGCCCAATCAGCTAGTTTGAAATTGCTGCCTTAAATAAGAATAAAAAAAAAAGTGCTTCTTATGGGAGTAACCCTTGGCTGTGTACTGAGGGTGGAATTTGATTACCATATTTTCATGAGTGTGTGTTCTAAATTAACTTTCAATATAGATATGTGAAATGGTACAGGAGGATCTGTACTGGAAATGGGCACGACAAGGACTCAATTCTCCCTCCCACAATTTGTGGCATAATTTAACAATGGATACTTCTAAACTGGTTTTTAATTTGGCTGGGTCCAGTGTAGTTTCATTTGTAAACACCAGATCAAACCAGGTTTTCATCCACTTCAGGCATATCTCTTATTAAATCAAGAGTATTGGCTGAATGGCTGGGATCACATTAATTCATCTGGAGCCAGAGGGAAGTTCAAAGCTGAAGAAATTGACTGTTGGGGCTCATCTGATAACAGGCAAAGGACTTGCAAATGACATTTGTAATAGCTGATTTTCAGCAATTTCTGCAGAACAGGATAGGAGACTTAAAATAGGAATTAGGCTGTCAGCTATGGGTAACCCTGTTATCAAGGTAGCATTTAAAAAAGCAAATGTGTATGGAAGATACAAACTAAAGTAAAAACTTTAGGATCTGCAGTGGAACTTGGGAAATCATGGCTTAGAAAGACACTGTTGAACTTCTTTTATTCCTTGTAAATCAAGTACATTATTTTTAGCACACCCTCTGTGGAAATTTGGAGGAAAAAGCTCATTTTATTTCTCTGCACATAATATCCACTGCTGCTAATACTTCTTAAATAACACAGAACAGGATTTCTGGTTAAAAAACTGAAGGACAGGTCTCCTGTGTAAGTGTTCTTGGAAAAACAGGTATTTTCCAGGAGGAGAGCTGCAGGTGATCTGTGTGCACATGCACTCAGGGAATATTTAGAGCTATATAGGGGCATGATGGACGGAGAAATATTTGCATTATAATTTTTTTTGAGGATCTGGGGTATGTACGTCAGATTTTCTTATGAGAGGAGACTTGCAGAAAAACTCTGTAAGTGTTGTTTTACAAAAAGTCAAAAAAATATTTAGAGTCCTTATGTGTGTAGGTGAATTATCTTTTAGTGTGAACATCTAGGGAAGGGAGAAATCTAGAAAATGTTATATCCACACACAGACTATCAGTAAACCCTTTATATAGGATTCTTCCATACTTGGCATTAGTTTCCTTGTAACCAGAGTGGTGCTCCAGCTGAATTCAGGATCTTCAGAGGAAAGATTGTGGATTTTCATATAAAGGAGGAGTCCTGCAAGGAGCCCTAAGGTAATTAGGAAGCTGGAGGCCTCCCCTGCAGGGAATGTTACTACACTGAATGACTCATTTTATTTCTAATTAAATTGCAGAAGTGTTCCCAAACTTTTAGATACCAAGATGGTATAAGGGGAGAATTTACATTTGGTAGGAAAACATGGCACTGTGACTTTTGATGAAAAGGATTCGTGTAAAGGAAACTTCACTTTGTGTATCAGGAAGGACTTGGTTAAAGAGATGAGTGACTTGTAGGGAAATTGTTTTTATGTGGCATCAACCAGTTATTTTTGAAGTTTAGCCAGAGAGGCTGAGCACAACACAGCTACTTGAGTCAGTCTGTGAATGAGGAGTTCCTGAGTGATCTGTTGAAAGGGTGAAATTTCTGCCCTGTCTGGCAGGATTCAGCATGTAACAAAGTATATTTAAAAACCTTTTATCTTCCTCTTTAGTGGCTGGGCCTGACTGGATAGGGCATAATTTGTTTGTGAGGAAACAGACCTTGAACTGGCAATATTTGCTTTTCAACCCTTGGTTTTAGTTAAGAAACTAACTCTGTAATGCTGTTTTCCCCCACCTTGTTACTTGTGACAAAGTTTCAGACATATCGATACAGTAACCAATGTAATAGCTATGGAAGTCTGTTTATTTTTTACTATTGTCATTTTTTTAACCAACTTTTAGCAAAAGCAGTGGTGGCATGTTCACTTGTTTCATCAAATACACCTATTAGCCCAGCTCTGTTTTGGGTTGTTTCACACTTTTAGGACTGTTGCTGCTTGTAATTTAAAAGCTTTCTATAAAATCCTGGTGGTTATGAAAATACTTTTCTTACTCGTCCTTGAAGTGCTGATGTTGACACCTAATCACTGCTGCTGAAGTGATAAATACCATTTTTATTAATGAGAGAAGTTGGACTGTGTTTAGAGTAATTTAGTAGTAACTATGTGATGAAGTGTTTGAGGTGGTGTAAATATTAGGCCAGCTAAAATAGAAGGTCTTGGGTTTATAAATGGGATCTCTGCCTTCAGAAAACATTGCTGGATGGAGAAATAATCTTAACTCTACCCCTGAGTGGTGTTTTTATGGAAGAACCAGCAAATATTATGGAAGAAACTTGTGTAACCTTGAGTTCTGGTATCATTCATGCCTTGTTTTTTCTGCTTGTGGAAGTCAAATTCATCCTCTGTTTTTATGCATTTTTTCCTCCTTTTTATCTGCTCTGTTTCTGCAGCTGCAGTTTGATGTTGGGTTGTGTCCAGTGGCATCTCATGCTGGTTTTTTTGGGCAGTGCCTTGGTCAGTTCTGTGTGTGATGCCATGGTGTGACAGAGAGTTGAACAACTGTAAAAAACCCATATTTTGCCACCTAATTTTTTTAGGCAGATGAATTCCCTGATGTGTTTTGCTGTGCAGCTGATGGCTGGTGATGTAACCTCTCAAATCAGCTGCAGGGTTCAGGCACTTTGTAATGACAATGACACACAAGCTCAGCTGCAAATAAGGTCATTTAGAGCCAGCTCTTCACAGACCTACAGCAAATTCTTTGCAAGTGGTCTGATAGTATCTAGACTTGTTGTTCAAACTCACCGTATTAAGAGCAGTGTTCTCAGCAATAAATATGTAAACCCAAGAGGTGATGGAATAATTGTCAAAACTGTACTTTGGATTGTAATAAAACTTCTAGACACTTTGAAAATGATGTGTGAGCACCTGCTGGACTAACAAGCTGCTGTGACACATTGTAAGGAGTTTTTCTTCTGTGGCCAGGAGCCTTTTGTGGCAGATGAATACATTGAACGCCTGGCATGGAGAACACCTGGAGGAGGTTCCAGAGGTGGAGAAGCTTTCGATCCGAAAAGGTAAAACTCAAATTGCACAATGGCCCAAGTGAATGGATCTCTAATTGTACTGTTTTATTCCACAGAGAACAACAAGCCTCTGTGTACTGGTGCTGTGTGTCCAAGGAGGTTTTCATTTGGGAGAATTGCTAAAATTGGTGACCATGAGCCAATTATTCAGAACTAATTATTCAGCAACAAGAGCAGGGAAAGTCACTTCCTTATTGAGACCTCTTGAATGAAGGAGAATTGATGTTGTTTGTGCTTGTCAGACATGAATGTTCCAAAGTACTGGAGCTGCTGGATTAAAGCATAATATGAAGCTTCACTGCTATCACAGTTAAGACAATTTGATGAGTTTCTTACTTTAGTTTCCTGAGCTGCCTTGTTTTAAGACACATTAGTTTGCAAATAAGAGGCACAAACAGGTGGAGTGGGAAGAGAGGCAGCTCTGGGGATGAGATCTCTCGATAAGCTAATTTGACTTACTAAAATGTCAGAAAATTACCCTGACACAGTCAAAGGACATTTCTTCTGAAGCAGTCTGGCTCTTTCGAAGCTCAAGAGAAAAGAAAGGATATTGTTGGATTTCTAGCAAGATGTTGAACCCCTTGACATTCAGTCTGGGGCCTGTATTGTATGCAGAGCTTTGTATGTGACTGAAGCAGGAAGAAGCCTGGAATTACACAACATTATTCCCTGGAGCTCTTTCTCCATGCTTGTGCCCAGTATATATTCAGTGTAGTTCATTTTGCACCAATACCTACTCAGTTTGACAGATCTCCTGCATTTCTGCTGGTTTGCTTGTGCTAACTTCTGTGAGGCACTTTCATATCTTTCTAGACAAGCAGGAGAAACCTGCAACACTAAATGTTTTTCTTGTGGCATCTTCTAGTATTGGGCAGGGACCCAAAATTAATATTAAAAAGGAAACAGGCCTTTTGATGTATGTTTTTTTTTCTTTTCTGTTTTTAGAAGAATCTGCTTTTGTATGCTAGAAAGAGTATTGTAGTCTGTATTTCTCTTCTGAAAACCTGACCAGCAGCTGCCTCTTCTGCTTGAACATTCTTTCCTCTCTTACTGTATTGAGCACTGTTGCTGGATAAGTGCTGAGTTGACACAAGACCTGTTTAAAAAACAAACCCCAGCCTCAATCAGTTTGTTAAAATTACTACAAACTGCTTGCATTTCTCCAGGCTTTTGTTAGAAAGAATGCTTCGTGTCACTGTTGTTTAAATTTTATTTTCGATATACTTCTGTAAACTTAGATGTGTTCCTTGTGGTTTTCTGTGGAATCTGATGCAATGTGCTTGCTCATGGGCTTCTGGCAAGCAGGGAGTGAAGGAGAGGAGTCACCAACATCTGCCTCAACCCAGTTTTTTTTAAGAAGGTGTGCCTTTAAGTAACTGACTGGGCTAAAAGCCTTTTCTGATATTGAACTTGGACAGCAGAGTTCTCAAATGTTTCAGATGTTTTCCAGTTATTAGCATGAGTTTTATGGCTGTGGAGGATCTGGGAATAATCCATTCCTTGACCAGTGACTGGGATATTTAGATAAGTAGGAACTGAGAAGATGACTAGACTGGGACAGAATGGACAAAAACAGAGAAAGAGAGATGTTGAGAGTAGAATGAAAGGAACAGAGGAAATTTAAGAATGTATACAGATGTACTGTGACTGGGAGGAGTAAAATGTGATTCTGAAAGAAAAATCAATAATGGGAAAGGGCCCTTAAAATGAAAAAACCCCTTAAAATAGGTATAGGAAGAAGTGAAGTCAGTCAAAACAACATGATGAAATTATGACTGTATTACCTACTTCTTAATAATTATTTATTGTAATGCTAATTTCCAACTTTGCAGGAACATGTACAGTAGAAAATATTTTCCTGTTGTATCCCTTACACTGAAGGGATGTAGTAGCCTTTTTCCATATGGGACTTACTTAGGGAAGATGGGGATATAGGGATTTTTGTATCTGTGGCAGAGCCATGTTCTTGAGTCATATTTTGTTATTCCCATCTCCTGTGGTCCACCGTACACAGAGTTTTTATGCTGACATAGAGAGCTACACAGCCGGGGAGAAGTAGTTTAAAATAAGATTTTAGAAACAGAATTTTTCTAAAATATTTCAACTTTAAATTTATTTATTTATTTAAATTTACAATTTAGAAACATTTCTAAGTTAGACATGGTTATCTCAGCCTCGGTAAGTTATTTTATTTGAGGTGTTCTAGACTCTGCAGAAGACAGTGTCTTTCAAACTAAAGTCTGTTTTCCTGTATTTTATTCTAAATCAGACTATTGGAAGAATTTGTAAATCATATCCAAGAATTACAGGTAATGGATGAAAGGATTCAGAGGAAAGTGGAGAAACTAGAACAGCAGTGCCAGAAGGAAGCAAAGGAATTTGCCAAGAAGGTACAAGAGCTGCAGAAAAGCAACCAGGTAAATCCAAAGGGTAGAGTCAGTGGGAAGCTGTGCAGGTTTTTAAAGCATCCTGTGCTCCTTTAACATTTCTTGGTACGGGGTGTTGCTGTTTGAGATAAGAATAAAGAGGGCTTGATGACAATTTCTGCTGTCAAAGGGGGCTTATCTGCATGTTCCGTTAATGAGTGTTAGCAATGCTGCAAGTAGGGAGTCTTCACGATAATTTAAAGGGATACTAAACTTTAATGGGTTGTGTGTAATTAATTAGTGCCTCTGAGTAGCTCTGTGGCTCTGAGATGCAGCACCTGCATTCACTGTGCTTCTTCCTGGTGGAAATCTTGTGTTTCCTGAAGTGCATGAAATGGAAATCATGAGTTTAGTGTTGTGTTCTCCCAGGTTGCCTTCCAACATTTCCAAGAACTAGATGAGCACATCAGCTATGTAGCAACCAAGGTCTGTCACCTTGGCGACCAGCTGGAGGGGGTAAACACGCCACGGCAACGGGCTGTGGAGGCTCAGAAGCTGATGAAATACTTTAATGAGTTTCTGGATGGAGAGCTGAAGTCTGATGTTTTTACAAACTCTGAAAAGGTAAGAGCTGTCAGCGGGATGAAAGCAGTTCAAAGCAATAAGCGGGACTGCCCTAATTACAAGCTGCTACCATGACTTACCATGGTCAGACTTCAAACCACTGAGTGACTGACTTGTTAAAGTTTCATTGTTCTGAAATGTAAATTAACAGCACTGGGCTGCAGATTGCTGATAAAGCATTTGTATTCAGTGATGCTTAATGTGGCAATGTTGGCATTTTTCATTTTATGAAATTATCGGAGATTTGGGGGACGCTGGGAGGGCAACTTTGGAGTGCAATACAATATCTGCCTCTTTCCTTTGAACCCCTTGCCTTAGATCCATCCTGTAAAGCAGAACGCTTCTGAATGCAGCTTCTTTGTGCAACTTTGCTCTGTTGGGTCAGTCCACTGGCCTTGGATACCTTTTTGTCACAGCATGCCTTTGGGCTTTGTGTAGTCCTGTGGTTATGTCTCCACCCTTGGAATTTAGAGGGACCAGGCAGGAAAACTTCAAAGAAATGTTGAAGCATTTTGTTTTTCTTGTGCTTCAAGAGTACGTTCATGAAGCAAATACAATCTGAGTGGTGTGGCAAACAGAAATAAACTGAAGGAAAAGAGTCCAGCTCTAAGCAAAAGGACACATATTGGATTTCCCAATGCAGTTTAAGTAAACTTGTTGGTTTGGGTTTGCTGGCATCTTTTTGTGTGGTGTATCCTGCAGAATCTTCCTTCTCTCCTTAAATTCTGTGCAGTGGTATGATTGTAGTCAGGAAAAAATTATAATATGTGGAAACAGCAAAAATTTGATTTGCACATTCAGCAGAAAAATATGTGCTTGAAATGCAGCTCAGAGAAGACCTGAGAACAGGTTAATAGTCACCCCCTCCCCACTGAGCCAGAGGTATCTCTCAGGGAAATGAAAAGCTAATCATTTTATATAGTTGTATTCCCAAGAAGTCAGTTGCACAGTGACTTTTGATTCATGGTCTGTGGATATATGGTAATTACCAGTTGATGGTTTGCCCTAATTCAAGAGGGAGCAGAGAAAAACTTCCCTGATTTCCAAGGGAAACAGAAAGGTTTCAACATACTGAAAGTTCTTCTATGGACAGCCTTTTCCAGATCTGCTTAATTTTTTTCTTTTCTTTTTTTCCTAAGTAGTAATAAAACATGCATTTAAAAAATATTTAATGGCAGCATGGTAAATAAGTAAACATAAATTAGAGAATTATGTGTTGTCTGCTCAAGAAGCTCATAGAATTCAACTTTCGCTTTATTTGTAAATGAAAGTTTCATGATACATCCTGTTGGAGGACCAGAAGAATCTGGTAGATAAATAGGGTAAACCTGGAAATTTGTAAACAAATAAATCTCTGTGCACCTTGAAGAGTAATAAGATAATCAGCAAATCTGGAGGAAGACAAATGTAAAGGCCCTGAGTCTTGTGCCAGTCTGCCAGGGAAGGGTGTGGGAGCACAAACCAGAATTTCTAGATACAAGTTATCTTACTGAGCCTAATTTCAGCTAGGTGGATTCTTCAACTTTTTGCCTCCTAGTTTAAACAATAACTTGAAGAAGTGTTTGTGGAAGAGCCTGCTGAGACAGAAGCTGTTACATCGTAATGCATCTTTGAACTAAAAATACTTCTAAAGTACGAGATGGTTACAAATGTTCTTAAATGTGAAATCTTAGTGCTTTGTCAGTCTCTTCTGATCTTCAAGCTGATGGGGGTTTTAGATAATGTTATGGAGGATGTTGTGATTTTTTTTTTTTTTTTTTTTTTGTGCTATGCCAGCCCTCACAAGAGTGGAGTTTTCTGTGAGACATCGAGGGGATGCTGTGAAAGGAGAGGCACAAAAAAGAATACAATAGTTATTTCCTAATTGATGCTTTTCTCAGTAGTGTCTGTTCTGAAAATCTGTTGGATTCCTTTTTTTCCCCCTACACTCCATTGATTGCTTCCCACTTCCTCCCAGCCATACTGAGCAGTTTCTTATCTCTGTGTAGCTTTTCCTTGCTGTCTTGTCCTGTCCTGTGTATTGTGTCTCCATCCTCTGAATCCTTATAATTTCCCTTGTGCTGCCAGTCTTTCTCCTGTACTCAAGATTATTGAAGGGAGCAAATCACCCCAGTTAACACAATTAAACTATCAAAATGATCAGCAGCTCACTTGTTTATCATGTAATAACATTGTTCTGCTTAATATGTTTACTGTTATTCTTATGTCCATTTCTCTGTTTATGTTCAGTACTTAATATTATTTCATTATGCCTTTTAACTTGTGCATGTTTTGTGTTAAAATTCTCTATTGCTATTATTTCTCCATGTTTTTTTGCTTGGCTTTTTTTCTCAGATACCATTATAGCCTTTAAGTTGTATTTTACAAAATCAATATTTATTTTGATTTTAATTGTTTACAGAAGCCTGATTCAATTAAAAATTAAATATGTCTGGGTTTAAGCAGGAACCATGGAGAATTGATTTGTCATGGCTTCTCTTGTGCATAAGAAAAGGTCCTGAATTCAATAAAATCTAAGTTAGTTAACAGCTATTGTGTGAAGAGGAGACAAAGAAAATGTTGTGTTAGTGGTATTTTTTTGGTGGTTTTTTTTTTTGTTTGTTTGTTTTGATTTTTGTAGCATTGGTGAATAACTGCTAATATATAGACAATTCTACTGACATCAGTGTTGATCACAGTTGTTAGGTATTAAGGTTGCTGCAAGCTAATAGAAATAACTGCTCTTTCACTGGATTTATTTGAGGAGTGTAGCAGCTTCTGCCTTAAGAGGCTATTGTAAGCTGACAGTTCAAAACATAAGCTGCTCTTAATAGTCAGAATGGATACACTTTGAGAGCCCCTATTTTTGCTGAACAACCAACCTAGTGTGCTGCCTGTGCTTTCTATTCTTACCTGTGTGTCTGCTTCTGTTCTTGAAAAGTTTTAATCCACGCTGCTCTAAGTGGTGGCAGAATAGGATTTTGTTACTTCCTTCCCTCTCACTTCAGTTCCCTGGATCATCATTATTAGGAGGAACAAGATAAACTGCATATTCTCTGGTTCTCCATTGTGCCAGCTGATAAAGGTTTCAGTCATAAAATAATTCAGGTTGCAAGAGATCTCTAAGACCATCAAGTCCAACAATTCCGCCAGCACTGCCAAGGCTACCACTAAACCATGTCCCCAAGTGCCACATCCACATGGCTTTTAATGTGATTTTATTCAGCCTAACAAAGCAGTCACTAAGCACCACTTAGGTGCACTTCCTGTGCTGATTGATGGTGGAAGAATAATTGATAAAAGGTTTTGCTGCCCAGGAGACATCACAAATTTGCACAATGTGTTATCTTTATTTATCAACTTCTGTATTCGTACAGGTATTCTTGTTTTGTAGCTATGTAATCAACTGACTTTTATCTTGATTTTTGCTTTGGACCTCAGAATTTATAATTTCTAATGGAGCTTCCATTTCTCCTTCCTTGGGAGAATGCTCTGCTTTGACCCCCTTTTTCCCTTTTCTCCCCTCTCCATGTCAAGCATGGCCATGGACTTTTTTTGTATGAAGTGTTTGTTCAGACAGCTCACACACCTCCACAGGCATCCCCAGTGGGAACTTGTGACAAGACTTTACATCGTGTTTTGACCTATATAACTTTATGTTAAAGAAAAATACCTTAAGCATCTTAAAAGTACATATGAGAACTTGCAGGGGTTGATCTCTTCCATGGGTATGTCAACTCAACCAGCTTTAGAAATAGGAACTTCATGTATGAAAATTGGACAGTGCAGGGGGAGGAAAGGAATAGCCCAAAATCAGGCCTTCTTTAATAATTCTGTCATGTTTTCCTCTCACCAGATTAAAGAGGCAGCTGATATTATTCAGAAACTGCATTTGATTGCACAGGAACTGCCTTTTGACAGGTAAAAATCTATCAGAACATCTTTTTAAGAAAATAAATCTTCGCATAGCTGTGATTTTTCTGATGCTTCCCTTGTCTCCCTTTTTGGTGCAGTGCTTAGCGATTCATGGAGCTTTTGAGCTGGATTGTGTGCTTATTTCTCTCTCCTCTATTCTCAAATTTGTGTTCACGCACTCATGTTGTAGGATCATCTTTACATACACATCCTAAACTGCTTAACAGACTTTTAATGGGATAATTTTGCTTTGCTGACTTAATGCTAGATTTGAATTAGATGCTTGTAGGTTTTTAGGGATATAAAGCGGGTAACTTTTCTGTCGTCTTTGTGCTACATGTTTTCATTTTTAAGCAGACTGCCTGCTGTTCATGATCCAGCATGTCTGTGATTTCTCATGTGATGTGGATTTGAATTTAATCATGCTATTTTTTTTTGTTGTTGTTAACAGGTTTTCTGAAGTAAAATCAAAGATAGCAAGTAAGTTATCTATCCAGTTCAATCCATATTCCTGTATTTGAATTGTTAAAGATGATTAAAGAAGTAAGCAATACTGTCAGTATTACAGTTTTTGCCTGTATTACGTAGCCTGATGGATTTTGTTGTTATCCCCTTTCCTCTGCAGGTAAGTACCATGATTTAGAGTGCCAGTTAATTCAAGAGTTTACCAGTGCTCAGCGGAGAGGAGAAATCTCCAGAATGAGAGAAGTAGCAGCAGTTTTGCTTCACTTTAAGGTAAAAACTGAGGGGTTTAATTTAAATGCATGACTAAAACCAACCCATGGTACAATAAATGACTGTTTTGAGTGAATGTGTTTGCGTGGGCACAGCCCTCATGTCAGATAACACTTCAGAAGTACTGAGGGGTTCAATCTGGAATCAAATGCAGGGGAATAAAGGAGGCAGATGAGGGGGATTGGGGGCACCATCAGTGGAGAACTTTCTAAAATAATCTCTTCTTGCCTGGGTGTGAACTGACTTGTATGCTTGAGAAAGAATGTTGAAACTTGAGGTGTAGATCCATGGAGAGTGGTGGTAGATCTGTACAAAAATGGGTTTGGAAAAGTCTACATGTTGAATGAACCTGTATTTTTTTTGCAGTAACTTTTTCACAGGCCTTGTATTTCCTTGATTTCATTTCATACTGAAAGCATGAACAACCTCCTCTAACACTGAGTTCTTTTGCTCCTTCCTTAGGGCTATTCCCACTGTGTTGATGTGTACATAAAACAGTGTCAAGAGGTAATGCAGTTTGTTTTACATGATTTCTTTATTTAGATTACATTATTGATTTATTTAGTCCTATAGGTTGTTGTAAATATATTCTGAAATGTGCTTCTCAATCCCTAGGGGGCATTCCTGAGGAATGATGTCTTTGAAGATGCAGCCATTCTCTGCCAGAGAGTGAACAAGCAAGTTGGAGAAATTTTTAGCAATCCAGAGACTGTGCTAGCCAAACTCATTCAAAATATCTTTGAAGTTAAACTTCAGGTATTTCAAATTTTAACATGTTGAAGTTCTTTGATGAACCTCCTAATAAAAAAGTATTTTATCTAGTAATAGCAATTAATGAGAATTTACAAAATTTATAATTTTTGTATAATGGTGTAGAATCATAACTCACTGCTCAGATAACTATTCAGGTGGATAATCAAGCACATATCAAAGAAATCTGCTTGTGCTCTGAATACAGGGTGACTGAAAACACTCAAATTCAATATTTAAAATTATTAGGGAATTGCTGTGTTCATTGGGTAATTCACGAGATGTCATACACATATTTGATTTTTTCTCTATGCCCCCTACCAAGAATATGTCAGGAAAAGAACTTCCACATTTCATATCTTTAATTATCTTTAACTTGCTCATCCTTGGATTTGGGTGTCATGTGTGAGGTTAGCATTGAATAAGTAATAAATAATAATTTATAATTAATAAATATTTATAAGTAATAAATAATTTATGTTGTGAATACTCTCTTGCAGCTAATGCAATATTTATATGAAGATCTAGAACACTTGAAAATACTAAGTTTTTCATCCTGCAAATACACTCACTTAAGTGCTTAAAGTCAACAGCATGACTTTCCCTGCAAAGAGCAATTTCCCTGTAGATGTTGTTCTTATAGTGTAAAGACTGAGCTTGTGTTTCAACCCCAATTTTGTGTGTCAGTTTTGAATTAGTATTTTATGGTAAATAATATTTTTGTCCAAATATTCAATGATAAGGCTCTAAGCTTGTATCTGCTCTGCTTAGATGTATATATATTTATATATATTATGATAAGCAAATATGTAACCACCTCCATTGCCTACTGTCACCTGCAGAAATGCCCTGAGGCCTCTGGTGCTTTTGATTTATAAAATGAGGGGATTTTGTATTAGTTGGTCAAACATATTTTCAAAGCCATCTATCTTTTGTGTTTGCTTCACACATTACTGTTTTATATTATTAAGTAATTTTCTTCTACAAGTGCATTTAACTCTCTCTGTGGATAATGCAGGAAGTGTAAATTAGAGATTTAAAAACAAAGGATAGATGAATTACCTTGGCTAAGATCTACACTTTGCAGGAAATTCCATATAATCTAGGAAGTAGTGAGTATGACCTGTGGTTGTCAGTTGATCTTCTAACAGATACACCAAATTTTACAGAGTTATGTGAAGGACCAGCTGGAAGAACACAGGAAATCAGATGCAGAGCAGTATCTTAAGAATCTCTATGATTTATATACAAGGTATTTATATATCAATGATGAAATTATTGGTCGAAGTTATTGGAAAATAGATGGATTTATTATTAAGAAAAAGAAGCCAAAAATGTAAACTTCTCATAAAAGCTGAAAAAGAATTACATCTATAAACTTTACAGTGATGGGTTTCCTAAAGAAAACTTAAAATGGCCATTATTATTTTCAGTGGGAATTATCGTGACCTTCAAGAGTAATTTTAAAATAGTGCAAAACCCAGTCCTCCCCATCTCACTGGCAACTTGATTGCAGTGGTGCTGTGTGTAATTAAACATGAATTATGTGAAATTCTTTACTTCAATGTAAAACTGCTCCAAGTCTTAATCACCATCAGGGTTCTGTTGTGCTGTGTACTTTACAAACTTGTAATGCTGTAATTCATCCACATTCAACCTTTTCCTCCCCTTCCCTTCTTTGTTTCTTTTGCATAAAGAACTGCTAATCTGTCAAGCAAATTGATGGAATTTAACTTGGGTACTGATAAGCAGACTTTCTTGTCTAAGCTTATCAAGGCCATTTTCATTTCCTACCTGGAGAATTACATTGAGGTGGAAATTGGCTATTTGAAAAGTAGGAGTGCTATGATTCTGCAGCGCTATTATGATTCCAAAAACCACCAGAAGAGGTCCATTGGCACTGGAGGGTAAGTTCCTTCTGGGAAGTTTCATAATTTTAAAGTGGAAGGGAGGTGGTGAGGGGAGAAAGACCTACAGCTTTTTATAATTTGCTTTCACTTTGTGTTCTGCTCAAAAGTGTGTTGCTCTCAGTACATGTGAAATGTACTCAGTGCATGGTATTTGTACATACTGGAAATGAAAAATACCAGTTAAACCTATGTTTCAACTTAGGATCCAGATCCACAAAAGGACTGAAGCAAAACTAAGGTACCTAAAGCATGTATATGTGTGTATCTAAAAGCATACATTTTTTTTCACCTGCCCAGGTCTTGTGGTCCCCTCCCAAGACCTAGGAAGGGGAAAAGACCATAGCAATGTCAGTGAGAAAGCTCTTAGTGAGCCCAGAAGATGCAATGGACTTAGAGAAAGGTAAAACAAGACTTCATTATCCTCAGGGTAGAAAAAGTAATGAAGGAGTAGTGAGAAGTGGGATAGGAAGCCTTAAAACTTGTGTGAAGCAGAGGTGCTAAGGCTCTACTGCACCTTTGAAAGAGCTCCTGGGTTCAGTGTGTCAGGAATGAGGAATGATATGGAAAAGGCAGCAGTGAAGTAATTAAAAAAAAAAAAGCAAGAATGAAAATTTAATTTTCTTGGGGAAAATTAAATTTATTGTAGTGTGTAACTGTATGGGTTGTTTTATGCATGGAAATGTGTCGGAGCATGCTTGACTAAATAAAGGACTGCTGAGATAATGGATGAGGATGAGAGGATTTGTGGGTGTGGATGAGATAGGAAGCTCTCATTAGTGTTTGGAAAGTGCAGTGTGACATGACAGAGTGTATGGAGGCTAAATTTGTCCACAGAGCATAAGTGCTGTAGGATTCCAGTGCAATTACTCTTATCCCACCAAGGGGAATAGCTGCTCCCATGTGTGAATGTGCCATGCTAGAATGCAGTTGACCATGCAATCAGAGGTGGTAGTTTTGCATTTACTGTCAACTTTTTGTTTTTAAAGCTTGCAAGACTTGTCGTAATGCTTGCACATCCTAAACTGTGTCTCGGGTCCTGTTTTTTAAGTTAACAACTAAAAGATCCTAAATTGTTGTTGAGTTTGAGTATCAAAATTTCCACCCAGTGAAATCTTCTTGGGGTCTATCTTTGTTCCAGTATTCAAGACCTCAAAGAGAGACTAAGGCAACGAACAAATTTACCCCTGGGGCCAAGCATTGACACACATGGGGAAACGTTCCTGTCACAAGAAGTGGTGGTTAACCTTTTGCAAGAAACCAAACAAGCTTTTGAAAGATGTCACAGGGTAAGTTTGCTTCCTGTGACCTCCCTTAGTGGTATAATTCTGTGGGTGAGGTTAAGCCTTGAGCTGAAGTTCTTGGTTGAGGTGTGATAGGAAGTAGGAAGGACATTGTTAAATTCTCTGTTGTTTTTCGTGGAAATGGAGCCACAGTGGAGGCTGAGGGTTTGCTTTTACACCTGGATCTAGTTGTATTTTGTGGGTATTAGTGCTGTCTATTTTTGGAAGAAGTGGGGGTGGTTAAACCTACTGGCTACCTTGCTTTTCTTACTAAATTAGACCCAAGACCTGAGAAACCTTTAGTGTGGTTTTCTTTTCCTGCTTTAAAAATCCACTGAATAGTTCAACGGTTGTTTCTCTGCCTCAAGTGTAATTTCTTCTTCCATTAGTGAATGATCCCCAATAAAATGCTGAGAGGAATAGTATTAAACATTGTTTACCTTGGTAACCCTCTGCAGTTCTTGAAATGCTTTAGACTAATGTGAAAAAGGTATTTTACTTTTGATTAAATTGCTGGTTTTGCTGCCTGTCAATCATATTTGTCTGGTACGTGGTGTAAATGAAAACCCTTGAAATTTAATTGCAGAACTTAAATGCTAGTGATTTTTTTTTTATTAGCTAAACACACTGATTTCTAGGAAATTTTTATTCTTTTACCATTCTAAATGAGCTTAGGGCAGAAAAACTTCACATCAGATATAAATTTAGTGGGGCCAAAGACAGAACAAGATTCAGACACAGGACTGATACCTGCACTCATTGGGGTCACCACCTTCCTCAGGGTGAGAATCAGTGACTGTAGGACAAGCAGGTAGATCGTTATTTTTCTCAATATCATAGTTGATAGAAGCAGTTATTAAATTCATGATATAAACTAATTTTTCCAAATGTGCGTAACCCTTTTTTTTAATCTGCCTTCCTGCTGGGATCAAATGTAATATAAATTATTTAAAAATAATTGTATTGAGGTGGAAACCCCAATGGATCTTGGCATGTAAGGAGATTTCCAGAATTAGGCTTTTTAGAATTTAGGGGTTTGTGGTCAAGGTAACTCACTATACAAAAGATAAGTTAGTCCTTGGCTAACTAATTGTGGTATTTATGTCACATTGTGGATACACTGGCTCTGCCAGCTGGGACTGCTTTGGGAAAAAGAAATTGGTAATTTTGATGTAGCCATAGATTGAAATATTTCAGTGTTTGGGAGTCTCTGTTGTTTGGTTCTTTGAGCTTTTTTTGGGGAGAATACAGCAGAAATATTTGAGTGTTGTGTAAATTACCTTGAGTCGCAATAGTAATCTTTCTTCCTTGAAGCTTCATAAAAGTCTTCACCTAATTCCTTAAGAACCAAAGCTGTATTTCCTAGGTACAAAAGCCCTGTCACGTTTTTCTTTAGAAAAGGGATTTACTGACAGGTTGCTGTCCGAAATCCCACGTTGCTTACAGCTCATCAAAGTCCAGATGCTGAGTGTAAATGTGGGCATTGCTGCACTTAATAAAAGTGTTCATGCTCCATTGGCTCCAGCTGAACTGAGCTAAATGTAGCTGAGCTTCAGCTGCATTATTTTTGCTCCAGTGATAAAAGAACACAAACTGGAGGTCCAGCTAACCCAGTGTCCTGCTTCTCACTGTGGCCAGTGGCAGAAGAGTATTAGAAGAATGAAAATGCAGGGTATGGATAGAGTAATCTCTTCTGTAGACATTTTTCCCAGCATCCAGTGGCATTCAGGTTAGGTAATTCCTGAGATTGCATCTGGAAAACTATTGTAAGGACTATTAGTTAATATCTTAATTTATTTTTACTCTTATTAGAAACTGTTTCTGGTTTTGTTTGTTGTAACATCCTGTGTCAGTTTTTGCTTGTAAATGCTGAAGGGTTTATTGACACTATAAGTTGTTCCTGAATAATTCTCTGTATGCATACTTTTCATTTAGAATAAAATTCCAAATATTCTGGAATACTTGTCACAGTTTAAGCTTATCCCTTATGCAATATCCAATAAACTTTCAAATCTATGTAGAACTGACCTTTAGGATATTTTTTCTTTTTCTTTAAAGCTCTCTGATCCCTCTGACTTACCCAAGAATGCTTTCAGAATTTTTTCTATGCTTGTAGAGTTCTTATGCACTGAACACATAGATTATGCATTAGAAACAGGCCTTGCTGGTGAGTACAGTATTTCCTGAACATTTCATCTCCTTAGCCTTTCTGTGCAGATGATCTTTGCTGTGCCTTATTGATTGGCCTTGTTCAGGATGTGTTTCAGGGTAAATGAAATTTGTTTGGTGTGTTTGGGGGTCAACATTTAATGGCTTCTCAAGTGTAAATTTCATTTGGGGAATTGATGCACAGAAGGAAACATGCTTCTGTCTTCAAAAACATTTTTATCACAGGAATTGGGACATCAGCACTCCCTACATCTTCTCATTGTTCTCTGTGTCACAACAAGAAAATATTTTTATATTAAGGCTCAGTGTCTTAATTTTTATAAGAATTCCGTACTTGTGTTTGTATATTTATGCATTTAGAGTGATGGTAAATAAGAAAACTACTTGTTTAAAGCAGTTAAAATCTCAACAGTGAGAACCTGTCTTTTATAAGACAGCATCAGTCTCACATTCTGAAAGAATTTTTAAATTGACTGTTCTGTTTTGCTGTCAGAAATTTTACCAGTAAGGTATTTCTGTGCTTATGCTCGTTACCAATATAGCTACGAGAAGAATTCTATATATGGCACCGTGGTAAATTTTTGAAACTCTAAGCCTGTGATTGAAGCATTCATGGAAAAATTCTGCATATTTAAAAAGTCATCATGCTAATTATAAGAACTGCATATCGTTTCAATTCTAATGAAACCTTCTTTGCTTTAGGCATTCCCTCTTCTGATTCGAAGAACGCAAATCTTTATTTCTTGGATGTTGTCCACCAGGCCAATACTATTTTCCATTTATTTGACAAGCAGTTCAATGATCATCTGATGCCATTGATAAGGTACTTGTTTTGATTAATATTTTCTCTGTAAAGGGTCTTTTTTTTTTTTTTGTTTGGTGAACAAAACAATTTTTTTCATTTCTCATCTCTGTTAAGAGGAGTTTCTGCTCGGAGTAGTTCAACTTGATATTGTGGAAGATAAAATACTATTGTGGGAGGGGAAAGAAGGGAAGTTTAAACAAATTGGTTCCTTTGGAAACAAATGGGAGAGGGTGAGCTCCAGGAGTATTGGTAGGAAGGAGAGATGTTGCTCCTTGGAGACTTTGCTGCTGCATTCCAGGTGAGACTGAAGAGGGTTTGTGGTTGTGTCCTTTTCCTGATGGGGTGGGAGATCTTTACTAGATCCTGTTGGAAGCAGCAAACCCAGCAGACAAATTTGTTTCCATATTTTAACATTTCACATGTCTTCTGCATTGTTTCAGTTCTTCTCCTAAATTGTCTGAATGCCTTCAGAAGAAAAAGGATATCATAGAGCAAATGGAAGTGAAGCTGGATATGGGCATTGATAGGCAAGTAGAGATCTAAACTGTCTCCTGATCTTATAAAACACTCCTTTGTGATATATGTTAACTGTCCTTTTAAGCAGGAATTACTGAATAATTAATAAATTATTCCTGAACACAAAATTGATATTTTAATTTTTTTAAACAGATAAACATGCATTATTGTGCATAGGAAATTTAGATTTTGTGTGGGCAGAGGGTCATGTTTTCCATGGCAGATTTCTGACCCATAAATGCTTCTAGAAGGATGTTAAAGGATTTTGGTTATGTTGAAAGAGTGCAATAATTCACTGTTACCTTATTGTCTCCGACTGGTTTTTTTTCTACTTTGAAAGAGGGAGAAGTGATGATTGAAATAGGTTAAACACTTGCAGGATTTCCATTAGGAGCAAGGTTTGACAAAAATAGGTTAAATGATTTGCTGCAATCTGTTCAGTGCTATGGATTAGACCGAGTCGTGGAAGTCTGGAGACCTGGAATAATTTTGCTTCTGACATTGACTTCCTTTGAGGTTGTGACTCATTTAATCTTTTTTCTATTTCTCAGCATAAAAATGAGGGGATAGCTATAAAAATTGCAAATTAAAATCACAGCTGTTTTGCAGCAGATGAAAATAATAAACTAACAAGTTTAATATTAGGAAATGGAGCTGTTGTGTGATGCCCTACTTTTGATTTGGTGTATTATTTTCTCTAAGTGCAAAGAGAAAGGTGGAAATAGGGGATATAAGTGGCAATTGAGATTTTAGCTGCTCCTGCTGCAAGTGACCTTAGGGGTTTAAACACAAAGTTGGAAATACTTGCAGCACTGAGGCCAGAAGCTTAGATCTAGACAGATACAGGTCAGTCATCAGTATTACAATGGTTTGTATCTGTTTGTGTTAAATAATTAATCTTTTAAAAGTATTAGTAAGACTTAGGAGAACAAGTCCTTGTCAGAAGATAGAACATTCAAAGGTTTGTGGATGGAGAATTCAAAAAAATTTGTGTTTCAGCACATAAAAAAGAGAGATTAGTTTTGAGATTAACATTACATGTGAAATGTGTTTGTGGGGCTGTTTCATGCTGCTTTGTGGTGCCACTGATGCTGTTGAGAATTGATTGTCTTGCTTAAAGGAATGAGTTTAAAAAAATAAAGCAAATTTTCAAAATGCTGATGGTTTCAGCTTTATCCAATCTGGAAAAGTCCAAGTACAGCTTCATGAAAACCATTCACAGCAATTATCTACCTCAGTAAAACTGATTTATTAGCCAAACAGAATTAGTTCAACTGGTTTTCTCTCAGTGTGTATTTTGTGTAAATAGCCTTCTGGGAGTATTTATTTCAAATGAAAATTGGGCAGAATGCAAGATATAATTTCTTTAAATTTCCATTGATATGTGGATTGTGGAATGAAGTACACCCAAAATGCAAGCCTGAGCTCTGTGCATAGAACCAAAAGGAGGTTTTTTTCCCTCTTTGGATACATGTATTCTTCTCTACCTCATGCCAGCTTGAATCTTTCAAGGCCTGTAATGTCCTTGACAGTTTTCTTTGGGAAGGATGGAGGGGTGAGGGGGGTGAAGGAAAGGGGAAGGGAAAAGAAGAGAGCCAGGGGGATGTTCCTGGCCAAGGTGGGTTCTGGGAGAGGTTTGCAGCCTCCCTTGCCTGCTTTGCTGTTTGACCTTTGCTTTGGACTTGAAGGAAAGCAGGGCCTTGACCTTAGATAATGTTCTGAACAGATAAATCCTATAAAGGAAAAATAATTGATGCTGTAAAACTCCATTAGATTTCTGGGAACAAGAGAAATACCAAGCTCTGGCAAGGGAAGAGGTTTTTTTCTTCCCCCTCACCCCTCCTTCATTTTCCAAGTGTTTCCTGACACTTGCTTCTGACTAATATGCAATGTGATCTAGTTCTGCTAAACTCCTTGGAATGCTTCCTTTGGATTCTCTGCATTGAAGGATGCTATCCAATTTCTCTGAAGAGCTGGATTTGAATGGATTACCTCACAATTAATGTGTCCCCTTTAAAAGCAGCAGGCCAGCAGGCTGTGTGCTGTGCTCCAAGACACTGAACTTGGAGGAAAGAGATTTTAGGGTTTATTTTTGGCTGATGCTCCTTTTTCTAAATATATATCCATGTAAATATATATATAAAATCAAGTGTATCTTCTGTATAGAATTACATTGCAACTCCAGAAGAGAATGTGTATGTCTGTTAAATGAAATATTTCCTATGACATGTCCTAGCACTGCTTGCTTCTTAAAATAAGTGTTTGTTTTTAGTGTATCTTCTGTAGATTACTCAAATGTTGGGTGCTGGGGTTTTTCCCTCATTGCTTTATGCTGCTTACTTTTGTCCAGAATCATGTCAGTATATGTAACTATAAAAATCAAGGAGATGAAAATGTTCCCTTCAAAACCCTATCTGTATTTGTAACTTTAAAGGACACTGAATTGTATGATTGGACAGATGAAGCACATCTTGGCTGCAGAGCAAAAGAAGACAGATTTTAAACCAGAAGATGAAAACAATGTCTTGATTCAATACACAAATGTAAGTAACCAAAGTCCCATCTCACAAGTGTTATCAGCTACAAGATGTTCCTTACCAAACTCCCATTGAACAACATGTGCATTTGCTTAATTTACTTCCATTTTGCACCAAGCAGCTCCAAACTCTGTTGTGGACTTTTTTCTCAAGCTGAAAAGGAACATGAATAGTTTTTATCTAGTGTCAGACACAAATCAGTAGGTGCTGAAGAAACTGGCACATTCTTTCCCCTCCCAAGAGGCCCAGATTTGGAACAAAGCTTTTAGCTGATAATTAGCTTTGAGCTATCAGTTTCAGAAAATCAATTATCCGGTACTCTCTAGTTGCTTTTTCCTCTCAGAATGGCAGGAACATGGCAAAGCATCACAGGTACAGCATGAGCATTCTTTGCTGCACAGTGTTCTCTCCCACTGAGTGTCTGAATCCCAGCCTGGGGGCTGCTGGGGTGGCTCACATTAGGCTCTTCTTGGGAACAAGGCAGGGAGGAGTAGGGAACAAACTCAGTGGGAAGGAGTGAGAGCATTCCCTGAATGCCTGCAGCCAGGTGGGAACAGGAGAAGTGCAGCAGTAGGTGTAGAGTCTGGTAGTCTGTGGGAAGGGTGAAGGTCCCTGTGTGGCTGTTAATTTGAATTTATAATTGTGACTGACAAGAGGTTTCTACTCACATCCCTCCTTGTGTGAATCATTGAATTAAAAGTCTAAATTAAACTGTTCAATATGAACTGATATGAACTATAGCCTAATTCAATATTAGCTTGCATCCATCTTTCTACTTGCATTTTTGCATCTTTGTGTGGGAAATGAAAATAAATGTGGGAAATTACTAATTGGAGAATAAACTTTCACAACACATCATTGAAATTAGTCAAAGGTAGTGACTGATGTTCAGCTAATGATATGGGAGAAAGTAGATTACCTAATTCTTATTAACTTCTTTTTTATTTTTGAATTCAGGCTTGTGTTAAAGTCTGTGGCTATGTTAGAAAACAGGTGGAAAAGATCAGGAATTCCATGGATGGTAAGAATGTGGACACAGTTCTGATGGAGTTTGGGGTTCGTTTCCATCGCCTCATCTATGAACACCTACAGCAATATTCCTACAGCTGCATGGGAGGAATGCTGGCCATTTGTGATGTGGCTGAGTACAGGAAGTGTGCCAAAGACTTCAAGGTGAGCATGTCTGTGAGGAGACAATGATGATTGTAAATCCTATCTTAGGAGGAAATGTTGTGAAAATGTAGATGGATATTCTGTTGTAAGCAACTCTATTTATATCTGTTTTTTTCCCTTTATTTTCTCTTGCCCACAGATTGCGCTGGTGTTGCAGCTCTTTGATACCCTGCATGCACTTTGCAACCTTCTGGTTGTAGCCCCAGATAATTTGAAGCAGGTTTGCTCAGGAGAACAACTTGCTAACCTGGACAAGAACATCCTTCACTCCTTCGTTCAGCTGCGTGTCGACTACAGGTCTGCTCGTCTCGCTCGTCACTTCAGCTGAGAGCATGGCAGGAAACCTTGCACCTTTGGGCAGCCTCAGCTGTTAGAAAGCACAGGGAATTCTTTCTTACCAACCATGGGTGTAACTTTTGTGGGACAATGACTGTTCAGAATAAAGCAGCAGCCATATCTAAACCTGACCGTGTAGAAGGTGAGCAGGTAAAAATCGGGATGATGTTTCATGTTAGCTCAAGTTCTCCCAGTGAAGAATTTCACAGACCTACTTGCTACTGATTTTTTTTTTTTTAATTGGAAACATGTCAGTGTAGGAGAGCAAATGGTGCATTGAAAGTATTTTAGTCTTCAGTATTGAATTATCAGATACCATTTGTTAGACTTGAACTACAAGAGCATAGCGTAGGTAATGGATTACATAGAATAGACCAGTGTAAAAACATTCTTCATCAATTTTAATGACTTAGACTTCAGCACAGCTAATCATAATCAAATTATCTTTGATTGGTGTTTCTAAGTCATTTCTTTCATTTAAAACGTTATCCTGCTCAATGTAATTTCTTGCTCTAATTAATTAGCTTGGAATTTCTTTGAGATGTAGGAGTAAAGCACTATCCCAGAAAGACGTAATTTATTCATTGTGTAGCATTCTAAACAGGACTAAAGTGGTGAAAAGTTTTGGATTTTTTTTTTTTGGTTCTTTGGCTTTATTTTTTGGTTTTTTTTAACCTGATAGTCAAGGGCCCACTGGAATGTACTGGCATTGTATGATCTGACATTATTGTTTCTGTTTGATACCAGCACACTGAATTTTATATATGCTCCTGAAGTAAATGCAGCTGCCTTGCCTAAGGCATCCTTATTACAAGTGAAGGTGCCCATTGTTGGGTTACTATAAAAGAACTTTTTCTCCTGTCTTATTTTGTATGTAAATAAATTCAAATTCTAATGAAGTGAAAGGATAAAATGTAGCCCAGTTTTTCCTATGTGGCAGGAATGGTTCCAGCAAAAACTTAGAGTGGAAAATTCTCCTGCTGAAGAGAATTGATCCTCAGTGCCTGAGCAATATAAAATGTTGAAGTGTGTGAAGCTGCTTTTTCACTGATAATAACTTTAATGTTGGACAGAGGCTACTCTGTGCCTGTTGTGCTCCAGTGTTTATTCAGGTGTTTCTGACATGGACCCACAGTGTGCATACAGAGAACTGAAGCAACAGCAATGTTTGAAACATCTGGGGTGGCTTTTCCACAGGCAGCTCAAAATTGTTGTAAATAGACTTTTCAGAGTGGGCTCTTGTGGAAACCAGGTTGGAACTGCAGTGAAACAAATCCTTTCTAACACTTTCCTTCTACTGTGAGCTCAGCACATTATGGAAACTTCTTTGTCTCCCATCTCCAGAGCAGCATTTCTATCAATTCTCCTTATGGGTTGGTAAAATAATTTTATTTTCCTCTTATATTAATGAATTCCCAGGTGTAGACAATATTGACAAGACTTCTTGGAACTTCTTGTGCTTAGCTGGGGTTCTCCTGCTTCATTTTGGATTGAGGGGGGCATTCTGTCAAAAAACAGAGAGTGGATGCCAGCCTGGCTCTCAGTATCCAGGGAGTCTGGCTGCTCTGCTGGGCTGCTCTGCTCTGTTCCTTGGCCATGGCAAAGCCACAAAGGAGTTTGGACACTGGAGGAGGCACCTGCTTGTACTGCTGCCATTTTTGTTTCAAAAGCTCTGATGTGAATTCAGATGATACCTCTCTGTTACCTCTGTAACTGAAAGCCAACACTTTTAAGGCTGTGGTTTTATGAACCAATACAAAATCTTTCTACAAAAAACAAAAAAAAAAAGTGTCAATTTGCTAACACGTCAGAACAGTGAACATCATCTTGAGACTGCAGATCACAGAAGTGCTTCAGAATTTGTTGTATGACTGCTTGAATTTTTTTAAGGTCGTATGAAATGTATTTACCATATTCCTTGCTTTGTTAGCTGTGTTTTCCATGCATATGCTCAGTGCAATATTTCCATTATGCCTGTTAACAGGAGGCAGCAAAAAGTAGGTGAATACTTAAACTAAGATATGTAAACTCTTCCTCAATAAAAAGAATTCCTTCCAGATACTTTTTTCATTTCATTTCCATGTTTCTCAAAGATATTTATACTCAATTGTATAAGCCCTTCTATTTAAAAAAAAAAGAAAAAAAAGAATAAAAGTAATTTTACTGACCAAATTTATCACTGTTGTGAGCTTTCCCCTTCCTTTAAAAAACCTCCCCATGCACACACTGAAAGTTTCTATTTCTGTAGAAGGCTGCATTGTCAGTAAGTTTATTTTATAATACAAGTTGGATTGGGATGGGGTGGGGGAACTATAATTTTCACACATTTTTAAGTTTAGAGCTCTTAGAGCATGTAATTTAGAAAAATATTTCCAGTGGCTTCTGAATGCAATAAAATAGTGTCTAAAATACAAATATGCCTTTTAATGTTCATGTAACGAGTTAAAGTATTGCCTGTCTAATGTTCCCTCCTACAACATAGGCATTTATTTATCAGGCTGGCAGCCAAAGCTGGGAGGGGGAGTGTGTTTGTGTGTAATTATGTTGTCTACAATTGGTGAAAATGGCTTTGCAGTAAACTGTTGTAGGCTGGAAAATCAGCTGTGTTTTTTCCAAGTCCTGTAATTTATTAAGGTCATTTGGTATTTTGTTCTGTTTGCGTATGCACAGAGGGCAGGAAGGAGTTCTGTAAGAATGCCTCAAGTAATGGAAAAAAATGGGAAACAAGTGCTTGGAAATGTATAGAAATAGAGGGTAAGAAGTGGAGAAGACATGAACTGAAAGGATAGGGAGAAGGAGCAGTTTTAAATGAAGAAGGACATGAAGGAGGAGGTTAAAATAGAAATAATGGAAACCTGACATACCCATCAACTTGGGAGAATAAGCAGGATTGGCATTAAATCTCCACAGCTTCATCCTACCCTGAAATGAGATGAAATGAGCCTCTGGAGGAGCAGGACTGGTGAAAATACTTTGCTGTGGAGCTGTTCATTCATCTTGAGACTTGGATTCAACAGGAGGAGTCTCCATACCCCAGTGTGTGTGCTGTGAAGGACAGGTAGTGATGCTGGGAGCCTGCAAGGAGTGGAAATACATCAGCAAGATGCAACCTCAGTGGAGGGAAGGAGAATTTGCCAGAGCTGAGCTCCTGATTCTCCTTGAGGACCACAGTGAGGTGGAGGATGGTAAGTGACTGCTGGATTTGAGGGTGGTGTGGTGTTGGCAGAGGGTAATTCAGGCTATCCTGGATGTGGTAAGAGGACTTGGGTTGGATTTGGGGTTTGGTTTTGTTTTCCTCTTCACAAAGTCGTTTTAAATCATTGGTGATGTGATGGAGTGTTGCCTGGATTCACTGCTCCATTTCTGTAGGAAATTTTGGGTGCCTTGGTGAGGGTGAGGCCCCTTGAATCCTTTCCTGGGGTGGTTACACCTTGCCCTGTCCTTCAGAACACATAGTTCCAGGTTTCTCAATCCAATATGTGCATGGCAGTAAACATTAACATTCTCAGTTTTGGATGTCATGACAAACTCCAGAGCAGGAGATGGCTCTTGGGATTTAGCTTTCATGGCACTAACTGTCTCAATTCAGATTAGCACTGGAGTTGAACCACTCATGGGCAGAGAAACCAGTTTGAGGCAATGGTTTTTTCCTCTGCAAAGGAAGCAGAAATCTAAACAACTGCTTGTCTAACTTTACATGCAGGTAGCAACCCTTATCCTTTGCCCTTCTTGTCCCAGGAGCAGCAGGGAGGACAAGCCAGCCATCAGCTCTCTTCTAGAGGACAACAGAAAGGTAGGAGAACCTTTCCTGTCCTCATGTTGTGCAGGATATTGGCTTCTAGCATTATTTCTGCCACCACTTTCTCTGTGGTAGCTGTAAATGGAGACAGATTTCTGTTTTGCTTCTGCATCGAGGCTGGCGCGTTGATTTTTTTTTTTTTTTTTTTTTTTCCTTTCCTGGTGTTTCTACGCCTGTTTTAGAGGAGGGGAAGGAGCCAGATCTTCTGCCCAGTTACATTCACTGCTTTGCTTGTCTTTTTTCCCCTCCCTTCTAATTTCTTTTGGTGGTAGGAGGTTTCTATACCACATCTTCTGCTTATCTTGGAGTGGGGAAGCAGCTGTGTTTGCCTGTCGTCTTTTCTCTGGTGTGTGGGGCACTGCTTGCTCTGTGTCAATACAGCCCTCAGTGTATGTGGAAACCTTGGTTTCTACTTTTATTCTGTTAGCTTTATGTCCCTGTGCCTTGTTTTCCTTTCAGATCTCAGGATTGCAGTATCCCTTCCCTTCTGTTTCCGCTCTGCCAGAGAGGGAAAAATCTTTAACTATGCAGTGTGGCTTCTGGGAGATCTTTACATATTATCTGATGGTTCTTCATCCACGTGTAGCCTGGTAGAAGTGTAGCTCCATTCCCCTTTTTCCCTCTACCTTCCCCCTAGTCTCTCATCTCTGCAGGTCTCTTTTTCCATCTCTTCACTGAAAACCTTTTCCTAATATCCAGTCTCCTTGGGGGTCAGAGTTGTTCCACTCCAGTAATGTAATTTTAGTGCATCTCAACAGAGCCACAGCTGTCAGTGCTGGCTTGTTCAGCTGATCTTCCAATGTGCAACATTCTTTGAAAGTTGGTATTTTAAAATTTTTCTTCTTGAAGTGCAGAACCTTCTCTCTCTCCTTTCACTGAAACCCAAATCAGCTAATTCAGTAAGGCTGCTGAACCCAGAGTGTGAAGGAGGAAATGCTGGTTTGGGATCACAGCAGCAGTGGTGCTGAAAGCTCCTCACACTGTGTTTTTTTTCTCAAACCTGGATTTAGCCAGGATAGAGAGAATGAACTAAGAGATGTTGGTCCTTTTTCTTTGTCCCCTTTGTGTGCTCAGTGGGGCTCTGTAAGTTTTAAGACTGTTTCTCCTCCCCAAAGGAGGCTTTTGCACCACACTCTTCCCTTGAAATGTATTCACCTTAACCCCATCTGTTCTCAGGGCTGCCCTTGCCCTTCTCAGCCCCATCCCAACCTCCCTTCCAGCCCAGGGTGTATCCTGGCACAGAAGAGCCCTGCAGAGGCTTGGATGTACAGCTGTTTTCCATGGTGCCCATCAGTCTGTTGGGAACTGGAGCTGTTGGGCTGTCAGGAGTTCAGCCTCATCAAGGACTCCTCTTTGCTTCCAAAGAAGGAGACTGTGGAGAGAAGATGTGTCCAGAACCAATTCCAAGCTCCAGGTGTCAGCATAAACAGCTCCTGCTGGAAAGCAGGGTTCAGGTTCACCTGGGTTGAAAATGGTGACTGTGAACCCTCCTCTGCTTTAATTCATGTTTGAGCATTGTGGAAAAGCCAGGGAACACAAGCTTGCATTAGAAACATTTTTATAACATCCATTTTACTGTAAACAATTCATTAAAATGACTTGCTAAGTCTGAGGCAGGTGGATTTTTGAAGGTTGCTCATTTTACTTATCCACCCAAAGTCAATTTGAGTATGAATATATAACATTTTACTCATAATAGCAAACAACTTCAGAGAAGAGACATTTATTCTGGAGGCAGAGATTCAAACTAGACAGCAATGATGCATTACAAATATATAATTATTTGCACTAATATTTGAGCAGGTGGAATGGATTAGTACATGGTCAACATTGCGCTGCTGATAACATGTTTTTTTCTATATTAATATGTACTGTGCAACATGTATTAAAATTGTCAATAATTCATTTTAACAGAGATAGCAGTATTTATATTGCTGTGTTCTACAGACAGCAGAGTGAATTGTTAAAATGTGTAAAGCTGGGCTAGATTTAACTTAACTTTGTTTCCCAGCATGTGTGTTTTTAATTACTCATCAAGAAAAAAACCCCACCTTTCAACCTAGAAAGATTCTTTAAAAGAATGTTCCTGACCAGCCAGACACAAGTTCAGCTGGGCTAGTGAATCTCTCCATTTGTGTATCCTTTTTTTTATCCTTTTTTTTTTTTTTGTATATATGGGTTTTTTTGGTATATATGCTGATATATATTAATCTCAGAAGGGGTTCTGGGGATGCATTGCTCCTTCCTCTTGTCTAGGCACCTCCTTTATTCTGAAAGAGCATCTTACATTTGAAAAGCTTCTTTAAATGTGGAAAGACATCTTTCTTCAGTGTCAGAGCATCTGCCATAAATGTCTGCGTGAACTGAGCCCCCAGTCGAGACTAAAGAAAAGTCTTGCCTAGCTGTTGAGAGTCAACTTGCTGCTTTTTCATTTACTTTTTTCTTCCTGCAACAGTGAGAGCCTTAAATAGTAATTTTGAGGCAGAGCTTGAAGTCCAGGTCTTCTGAAGGAGACCAGAAATAGCTGGCTTATGTTTGCTCAACACATAGGGCTCAGTGCCAAATTCACTGCTGGTGTGAGCAGCTGTAACTTTGCCAGCTTCAATGGAAATATGAATTTTTAAAAGTCCATAAGCACGTTAGACACATACCTTTGTCTTTCCACAATTAGTTTTGTTGCCTGCATAGCATGAGGCTTTCTGTAGTGCATAATCCAATGGCTAAATATAGTAATTCCAATGCACTTGAGATCAATTAGATTTGTACTTTTAAACTCAGTTTTGTCTGTAAAGATAATGTTGTATTGCTGAAGGGATTTGGTATTTAAAGTGTCTGAACAAGTCTGAGTGGCTCTTGGGCATTATAATTTTTATTTAGCTGCTTTTAGCCCAATCACTAATCAAATTAAAACCTACCATGACTGGTGTATAACTCAGAGCAGTCGATGGAGCTTCATTAGCTGATAGCACTTAATTTTTTGGTGAGAGGGGTGCTAAGGTGGTGTTTTGTTAGCAACAAAAGACTCCTCTTTTCTGCAAATTGAAAAATAGGTTTTAAAGTGACTTTGGGGAACAAAAAGACAGAGGTTCAAGGTTGTAGTTGTCCCTGCAATGATGGGCAAAGATCTCTTTGAAGTCCTTACACTGCAAAGGTGCTGTGCCTTAAAGGAATTTACTTTATTTGGTCTTTACAAACAACAGTCCTGTAAGAATAATGCTGCTGGTTGTGTGAAGGGAGGAGAGGGAGGGTTTGAAAGAGCTGTCAGCTTCCCTCTAGGACATTATTCCAGAAGATACCCTCAGATTAGGCCACTGGAGGGACAATTCCTTGTGCAGCAGTGATATGATCCAAACCATGGTTTGTTTCCATCGAGAAGCCAGAGAATTCTTTGTGCAACATGTAATTCCCTCTGTGTTGGTGTTTTCCATTCAGAGCCACCATGTGAGGTAAGATACAGGAAGGTGGGCAGCTTTCTGCTTTGTTTCATGGCAAAATGGTGCACTTAGCAAAGTGAGGGGCTGAGGTGAAAAAGAGAAGGCAGGAAATAATGATTTAATGGTAGCACCAAGTGCCTGACTGTTCAGTCACATCACGAGGGCAGAAATCAACAGCAGTGTCAGCTAAAGAGGAGAGTTCATCCTGGGGCTTTATTTCCAGGACTCAATAAGGTTCTAATCAGGCCAGGAAATGTTAGCTCTTAGAAACTCGTAGGAGTCTGTCAACTTGGTTTAAAAAAAAAATGGCATGAGTGTCAATTGTGCTGTCAGACACACTCTTACACTTGTCTCCAGCTCTGAGCTGGAGTGTACTTGCTTTTAATTGTCAGTGCCAGAAAATTGCTTCATGCCAAAAAAGACAAGGAACAGCTCTCCTTGTTGAGCATTCCCTGTACAAAATAGACACAGAAAGAACTAGATGTGCTGAGGAAGCTATGGGAGAGTGACATAATGTTTGAAAAGTTTTTGTTTTAATTCAGTGGGTAGCTATTTTTTGGATGTCTAACTGTGTAGGTTCCAAGGGGAGATGGAACAGAGCCAGTGCTGAGATGAAACGAGATTGCAGAAGACAACACAGCTACTCTGCACTGCCACACAAGACAGAGCTGCAGCCAAAAGAAGCAAAAGTGGAGCAGTTCCCCAGGCATGGCAACATCGTGGGGGACTGATCACCAAATTCCCATTCTGTGAGTTTCAATGGGCACTGTGCTGGTTGGGCAGGCTCTCTATATCATGGTCTACGAGGGAAGGGATCTATTCCAAAGTCTGAATCATCCTGGCATGGAACTAAAGTGGGACAGATGATTTGCTTCCTAGAAGAGTCTCAGTTCTTCATCACTTCTGAAGGGATGCAAGCCACTTGTTTAGACCAGCTAAAATGAGATGTCTAACAAGTAAGACAGCCTCATCCACTTGTAGAGGCCAAGAAAGCCATGGCTGCTTGTTATTTTGACCCCTGGAAACTGTCTGTAATGAATTCAGCTTGCATGGCTCATTGGGTTTCATCTTCCCTCTCAAGTGGAAGAACCTCGAGATGACTTTGCTTCCCTGCTAAGTCTGGTGGTAGACTAGAGAGCAGAGAATTTGATAGCAGGCAAATGCTTCCTTTCTGTGTGCAGGAATTGTCTTTCTGAAGGCTGCACAGCCCCTCTGGCTGCCGTGGCTCAGCACTGCTCAGGGGTTTATCTCCCGTGGCAGTGCTGTGTGAAGGAACACGGTGGGGTACATGCTGATGCAGGCAGGGAAATTACTTCCTAAATTGCTTTGATCTTGGTCTCTTTGGTGATCACAAAGCCAAGGGATGAGCCTCTTCTGGAGGAGCCATTCTGTTGTTACTGATGAAGAAAACAAGCAAATGGAGGAGCAAGAGAAAAGAGGTTAAACTGGACAAAAGGCTTGGACAGAAATCTGAAAAACGCTTCCTTTATTTCTCTTTGCTTTACTCTAAACAAGTCTTTGATTTCTTTAATCTGACACTGGCTAACTTCAAACAAAATGAGTTTTCTTCTAGCTTGGTTCCCTTCTGCTTGGCATCTCTCTCCTTGCACACCTGCTGGTGCTTGGCAGAGCAGATCAGTCCCCCTCTCCCTGTGCTCCCCCTGGATCCCAGCTCTGCCTGCCTGGCTGGCAGCTGCTGTCTGACCGTTTGCTCTGCTCATGGCTGGGCACTCATCTCTCGCTGCACAATGAGCTGTGCTGCAGCTTAGACAATCTACAGATGCCATCCATCTGCTCCATCACTGGCTTCTGGGAGAAATGGGCTTCTGTTGTCCTTGCAAGTCTCTATCCTGATTCTTTTTCCACAGTGAACTTCCCTTCACAGGTGGAGTTTTGCAGTGCTGGACCTGGTCTGGGTGGCTACTCAGGATTTTTGGTGTTTCAGAGCTACCCAGGCAGTGTGTTGGGGTGAACCTCATGTCTGTCTGCTTCCTGCAGGGCTCTGGTTATGAGCTGCTCTCATATGTCCTCACTGCTTTCACCCTCTTGTCTTCCAGGATCCATTTCTAGCTAAGGCTTATCAGGTCATAACAGAAATAATGCCTGTTGCCCTTCCCAGAGCAGCTGAAGAATTAAGACTTTTTTTTTTTTCCCCTCCCTGTGCAGCAATGAAGGTTATTTCCAGCCATCCCTTCTCTGTGTTATGAACTGTGAACCACAAAACATCTATTTGCCCCATCAAAGGATCCCTTGGCCTTTCTGGTCAGTTTATTTTTTTTAAACCAATTCCCTGAGTCTGAGAGTCTCTAAAGCTGAAGGCCAGCACCAACATCAAGGAGAAATGATTTATCTTCTTCAGAAGAAAATCCTGGGTTTGGCTGGACATCCTCCTGGACGCCCATCTCTCCCAGGGTGCTTCCATCTGACCTGCCATCCTCTTTCAACTCTGCCTTGAGTCTACCTTACCTGGAGGCAGTTCTGATCCTCAGCACTCCCTCCCCTCCCTTCATCCCTCCTCCCAAGCCACCACACACTCCTCAGCCAAGGCATTTTTGGCAGGATAGGCAGGAACTATTCCAAGAATAGGATCTTCACCAGTCAAACAGTTGCTTGTCATCTTGTCCCCTCCTGATTCACAGGTGGCTTTGAGCTTCCCCGTCTGGCAACAGAGGAGGCAACAGCTAACAGAGCCTCGATGACTGAACTCGATGTAACAGCAGAATTTGGAATGACAGGATGAGAGATCACCTTTCTGCACTGTGGTACCCTGAGGGCAGGCTTCTTATCCTGCAGAATCCTGGAAATTGTGGTTGACATCAGCCTTGATGGAATGAAAGAGGTGTCACATCCAGCCCAAGGTTGCCTTGTTGTGTTTAGGGTTTGATTAGTTGGTTTTTGGCATCACTATCTGCCTCCTGTACCTGTTGAGGGTGTGATGCAGACCCACTGTGCCAGTTTATAATGTGAGTTTAATCTTTACTCCCTTGGATTTTTCTTTAAAAGTACAGCCTTTGCAGGTGAGAAATTCACCTGTGGCCGTCCTTAGCTGCATGGCAGGTGTAGTCCTTACTGGTGGTATTCCCAAATTAGGATAGACATGGAATAATTGAAAGGGACCTCAGAGAGTCACCTGGTCCTCCCACCCCCCATTTTTAAAGCAGGATCAGCAGTGAATTCAGGTGATAAGGAACACTGCATTTAACAGCCCTAAAAGAAGGTGCAGAAGCTGATTTGCTGACTGTGTGCATCTAAGCCCTGTTAGTGTTAATTTCTTTTATTGTGTTCAATGCTGGAGTAAACCAAGCCTGGTTTCCTGGGGAATGATGCCTAACAGGTTCCTCACTCTGGTCAATGAACTGAGAGCTCTTTGCCACCCTAAATGATTGTGTGATTCTGAGCTCCTTTAAATCCCTCTGGAGCACCCTCTGTGCTGTGTCCCACAGGTGGATGAGTGGCTGTGTGTGCTGTGGGTCCCTGGGAGACACACAGCATCTGGCACATCTCCTGTGTATCAACATATGTTCTAACTGGACACCAGTTCACACATTTCAGCTGGTCAACAGATGGGATAAACAACAAACTGCTGCTGAGCTCTCTCTGCAGTTTGGTGACACACTGGTTTGTATTTCTGATCTTTGCATTGAACTTTTTGCATTAAATTGATTGGAGATTTTTTTTTTTTTTTTAATCTATGCCTTGGCCACTTTTGGTTAAAATGGAACTAATTGTGCTATGCCAAGAAATTAAGAGAATCCTAGAATGGTTTGGGTGGAAGGGACCTTCAAGTCCATCTCATTCCACCCCATTCCATGGGCAGGGACTCCTTCCACTAGCCCAGGTATCTCCAAGCCCCATCCAACCTGGCCTGGAACTCCTCCAGAATTGGGACATCCACAATGTCCTTGAGCAACCTGTGCCAGTGCCTCACCACCCTCCCAGTAAATTCAGGGAGAAGAATCAGTTTGCATATATCCATGACAAGACCCTGAGCTTACCTGCTGGTTTCAGTTTAGGAAAAAGCTTTAGGTTGAGTCCCTAACTTAGGGAATTGTGAAGTCACTTTCCACCTGAAATCACTGGCATCACACCTGATTTAAAGCTCAGCTGGTCAGCTCTGCTTGTGAGAGAGGTTCACTCAGACTCTGGCTGAGATACTTGGGGTTGGCTTGGCCAGATGAAACAGAAACACTGAGCTTTCCATGGAAAGTAATCCAGGGTTATTCCTGTGCAGAAGTCCAAAGGCATAAATCTGAAGTCACTTGTCCCCAGGCCTGAGGGATTAATCGTTATTACAATGTCCTGTAGAAGCACAGAGCTCAGGATGGATTTGTTATGCAGATTTTTGCCTGAAAATCTTCGGGGGAGCCCTCTGCTCTCTGGGTATTCTCCCAAATGATAGTTATGTTTGTCTTGTACCAACACAAAACACAAAGAATACTCCCTAAAAGTCAGATCCATTTGGTGAACAGTGAAAGCTGCTTTTGGGGATCACATCATGCAGAAAGGGAGGTGGTGTGAAGAGCAGAGGAGCTTCCCCTCTGAAAGGGTTCCTGTGGAAGTAGCTGGGAATATCTTTCCTTCTTTTCCACGTCCAACTGGGATTCAGTGCTGTGCTGCTCTCCTGCTTTCTGTCCACATGGTGAGTGAGGCTTTCTTTGTCTGTGTTTCTGACATTCAGTTTGTACAGGAATAGAAAAATAGCTTTAAATCATATTTAGAATAGTAAGTTCTTGGTCCAAGATGGACACAAGTGATTTTTGAAGTTCCTAAGCAAGGATGGAAAATGTTAAATACTTCCCCAAGCATTTTAGCCACTTAAGTTCTTGATTCTCCAAGGAAAGCTTTTTTTCCCCTCCCCACCTCTGTGAAATTTGGGGGTTTTTTTTTGCAATGTGGCTGTCATTTGAGGTCAATACTCAAAGGAGGGAAGGTGCCTCAATCATAACCCAAGCAGAGAAATAGTTAAGCATCTTAAGCTGTGTAAGCAAAAAAAAAAAAAAAGGGGAAAAAGTTGCCAACATATTTCTGACAAAAGACAGGAAAATGACAGGCTGTTTGGGGTATGCAAAAATTTTTCCTGTCATACATATTGACAGCCAGAGGGGGGTTATTATTGAGAATATGGGTAAAGTTACTGCCAGTTTCTGCTGGTACTCATGTTTAAAAAGAAACTATGGAAACCAGGAGTAGGAATATTAATTAAGTTCAAATTTGGAATGCCTTTGCCAGGAGTGGCTGCATGAATTCAATGAAGCAGCCTGTTGGGTTGCAATTCACTATGTTGTTTGCAATTTAATAGAATGCTGAACTTTTCATAAATTAACATGTTGTTTCAATAATCTGATTAAAAGGTTATATGTTGATAAGATTAGCCTTAGCTGAGTTTTTTCCCCTTCTTGCTTAAAGAACCAGTGTATATTTTCTTTAATCAGTTTGCAGCCATAAACTAACTGTACCTTAGGAGCAACATCTCTGACTCCTTTAGATTTTGGAAGTGAAGATGGAGTCAGTGCAGCTGTGAATTTACATCAGCGAGGGTATGAGCCTTGTCCTCAGGTTCTGATGACCATCTCAGTTATAAAGGTGTTCCAAAAACACTGATTTTGGAAAAGGCTTTGATTAACTGTGGAAGATGACTTAATCCTATCTTTGTGGAACAGGATGGGATGTGTGTTGTCTCTGGTAGAAGCCCAAGGAATGGGAACACAGAACAGCAGCTGGAAATGCCTTCAAACAGAGCAAACAGGTCCTTGTTTGGGCAGACAGATCCCCTCTCTGCCCCATTACTTGTGTGCTTTCTCTTCTCCCTGGGTCCAGTCCCACAGATCTGTCCAGCCCTCCCCAGAGCCTGCATGTCCAGCTACATCAGCTGGCACCACAGCTGTTGGGTACAAACAACCAAAAGCCCAAGAATTACCTGAATTTCACATCAGATAAGGAAAACCACATACCTGGAAAATCCGGTGCTCAGTTATGATTTGGGGCCCAAACAGCAGCCACTTCTCTTAACTATTCCCATAAATTATCCCTGGTTTATATCCCAATCCTGAGCTCCGTTCACTGAGCTGACATACACATTCAGTGTTAATATTTGTTGACCACATCTCCCTATCCCATGGTCTTTTCTGACTTTCCAAGTGGCAACTCCCATTTTGCCCAACTTGTAGCTCAACCAGGGGAAGGTGGGAAAAGTGACAGAGGAAGAGGTGAGGGACAGAGCTGGAAGGCTGAGTCTTGACTGTCTGGTGTGCAGGAGGACAGGTGAGTTATCCAAGGGGTGCTGCTCTGCTTTTAGGAGCACAAATAAATGCATTCCAGGTAATTCCCTCAAAACCCTTCATGAGGATGCTGGTGGTGCAGGGAGGCTGCCAGGTCTGTGGAGGAACAGAGCAGCTGCTCTGGTTTTTAACTGCCTTACATCTTTGTGGTAAGAATGGGGACTGTGTTCAGAAAGCACTTATTAAGCCAAAAATAACCCCCCATTTTTCTGTGAAAAGCGAGTTATAAATATAATCACAGTCAGCAGTAGATCTCAAATCTAAATTGCATGCTTTGCTGAGAGGTTTTTTTTCCCCCAAGCAGAGGTGAGGGGATGGCAAAGATGCACTTCCAGGACGTGGCAGAAGGGAGGCAGCCTTGTTTCAAGTAATGCTGCTTCTGGGCGATAATCCAAAATGCACAGTAGGCAGAAGTTAAAAGGAAGTGCTTGCTTTTAGGTTTTTAAACTATATCCCTTAATCCTGGGTGATGATTGACAATCATGATTTAGAGTATGAGGTGCCCCTTTCTAATCCGGCAAGTTTGATGTTATTTGCGTATCTAGTATAGCTTTATTCAACTAAAACTAAATGGGAGCCTGTGCAATTGATGCCACATTTCAGAGATGAGTCCTGGACTGGGAGTCTATTTACAGATTAGTGGATACACAGCTTCCATAGTAGTGGTCTTTTTCAATGCATGTGTGTGTGGGTAATTTAAAGACTCCAAAAGGCAATTTTACAATTAAAGTGTTTCTTGCTGGGTAAGAATACTAGTGGGGGACTTTTTACATAATTTAAGTCACCTGTGAAGGGAAGCAATAGACAAGATTATATTAATCCTAGTTTGATAATTATTGTAAAATAAGAATACGTGTTTGTATTGAACAGTGATTAAAAAAAGCTATCGTTTATTGGCTTTGTGTTTCTATGTGCTTGATCTTAATTCCAGCAGAAATGCTTCTCCTCTTGCTGAAGTTTGCAGCAAGTGAATGTAAAATGAAGAGGACAAAACAGTTAATGAGTATTTGCCCAGGATTTGTTTTTTGCAAAGGTGAGCTGACACTTCTTATCTCCTGCCATCAGCAGCTTTTAAATCAATTTTGCTTAAAGAAAAGTAGTAATAGACCATGATACATTAGAAATGGCAAAGAGAGGAGCATCTGGGGAAAAAAAAAAGCTGGATATAACTTAAGCATGTAAAGCTTTGCAGCATCTTCTGCATTTTCTAGGGTTTACTGTTGATTTACCAAAATGCAGAGCAGCTAAGATGCACACTCTTGCTGACTGAAGCTTGGCATGTATATTTAGCATTAATCACAAGCAGCTGTGGTGGAGGGAAACCTTCTTTCTAGCCAGCCAGATTATATTAGATTAAAATGATCCATATGTAAGGTGTTGCAATACCTACTACTGGGGCAGGAGGGAAATCACATTATACTTGCAACTAGATTAACACAGGGATTGAGCTGACAAATAATTCTCTCCTGCTTTTTATTTTGTCATGTGGGAGAAAGAAAATGTTGCTAGCCCAGTGAACTGCCTCAACAGGCACAGCTCTGCAATTATTTTGGCCACACTTGCCAGCTCCTGGAGTTGACAGAGGATCCCAGAAGAGCCTGATGCCATGGGAATCACCAAATCATTTAGGTAGGAAAAGGCCTTTAAGATCATTGAATCCAGCTGTTCCCCCAGCACTGCCAAGGCCACCACTCACCCATGTCCCCAAGTGTCACATCTACAAAGCTTTTAAGTCCCTCCAGGGATTGGCACTCCACCACTGCCCTGGGCAGTCTGTCCAGGGCTGGACAACTCTTTTGGTGAGGAAGTTTTTCTTACCATCCAATCTAAACCTCCGCTGGTGCAGATTGAGGCTATTCCCCCTTATCCTGTCCCTTGTTCCCTGGGAGCAGAGCCTGTTTCCCTTTGGCTGTCCCCTCCTGCCAGCAGTTGTGCAGAGCCACAAGGTTCCCCTGAGCCTCCTTTTCTTCAGACTGAGCTCCTTTCCCAGCTCCCTCAGTCTCTCCTGGTGCTTCAGTCCCTTCCCAGCTCCCTTCCCTGCGCTGGACACGCTGCATCTCCTCGGCATCTTTCATGTTGTGAGAAGCCAAAAATTGACCCCAAAAATCAGAGGTGTGGCCTCAGCAGTGCCCAGCACAGGGGGACAATCACTGCCCTGGTCCTATGGCCCCACTATTGCTGACACAGGCCAGGTGCCATTGGCCTCCTGCCCACCTGGGCACACCTGGGCTCATGTCCAGCTGCTGTGCCCAGCACCCCCAGGCCCTTTCCTGCTGGGCACTTTCCAGCCCCTCTGCCCAGCCTGGAGCTGCAGGGGTTGCTGTGACCCAAGTGCAGCACCCAGCCCTTGGCCTGCTGAACCTCACACCACTGCCTCAGCCCATGGATCCAGCCTGTGCAGATCCCCCTGCAGAGCTTCCCACGTGAAATAGCTGAGCCTCAGCTACAGAATCCTCTCTGCAGGGAGCACAGCTGCCTGCAAACCACCACAGGGCCACGGCTGGGTGGGGTTGGGAGCAAAGTTTTGCACCTTGGATGCTGAAGGGAAGGGGAGCCCAGGGTTGGGACAGTGCCTGGGGTAACAAACAGGCTGCCCTGCATGCTAACCTGGTGTGCCAGACTGTCCTGGAGCAGAAAGGCCTTGCAAAGTGGGGGCCTTGTTACCCCTGTAAAAATCCTTTCTCACTTCTGGTATTTTGGCTAACTAGAAAAGCATTCTGGGAATGACTGCTAAACTAGAGGTGTAAAACAAGTTACATAATTGTAAAACAATTATTAGAGCCAATAAGAGCTCACACCGTGGGGCTGTGTTTGGTTATACCTGATGTTCCTATCATGGTCTATGGTGGTTGGTTAAGTACATTTGCTGTGCCTCACAAGTGTGCAAACTCATAACAAACAGTTTAAGAACCCTGGATTTTTGCAATAAAGTCTTCACCATACCATCATAGAAATCATGTGTTTAATGCCCCACCAGACCTCGTGGGGCTGTGTCACCAGGAGCAGGACCTAAGCACGTGCTCTGTGCTCGCAGACCTCATCTGTGAGGGCAGAGAGATTTCCCTTTGTGGCCCGAGACTGTCAGCAGAGGAAAATACATGATGTTTTCTGTACTGCCCTGGAGAAACAATAGCTCAGTGAAATATTGCACAGAGCTAAGGAGTGGGGAGCAGGGGGGCTGGGCTGGATTTGCATAAGGCCAGTGCAGGAATTTGGCTGCCAGCAGGGCAGGGGGAAGCAGGGGGCTATAGAATTCTCTCGCTTGATCATGAATAGCACCAGGGGCTCCACGCTGAACTACTGGGATGGAGCCATGGTGGGCCTGGGCATGCTTCCAGCACGCTCTGTCGCAGAGGAAATTCCTCCCTTCAGTAGTTCTGTCTGAGCAAAGAGGACAGAGCCAGGATCCTGATTGTCTGGGACCCTTGAGGAACCCATCTATATTGTCATCTTGTTACTGGGCTTGCTGATTTTTTAAAATTTTGTCTTTTCACAGAGCCTTGAACAGCATCAGATTTTTGGTTTTCACTCTCTGAAACAGGTTGTATTCAGGCACCCATTAATTCTTATGCTAAGATCACCTCCCTGATACTTTCTGCATTGAGCGTGAAGCTCAGAGCTCCTTCCTGCACCCTAAAATGACAAACTGGTGTCTCACACTCTTGCAGTGCTGTGCTGTTGTCCTGTGCTGCTCTCCTATCTCCCGAGTCAGCTGCTGACCGCTTCACCCAACAGCCATGTGCTTTCCTTTTTAGTCTTTTTGTTTGCACTGTGCCCTTCTCTCATGGTCAGTCCACTTCCTTCACCCACCTGCTGCTCAGATTTTTCTCTTCTCACCTGGCTCATATCACCTGAGATCTGGTGTGGGTTCCAAACAAATTCTGTGGGTGATAAATCTTAAAGAGACATTTATTTACCTTCAGTATTCTATATATTAATGCACTTATTGGATGTGCCCCAAATATCTGTGTAGGAGTTTTGATGCCTCAGACCATTTGGAAAATGCAGGGAATACTTTGCTTTATACCAGGACTTAAATGTCTGCAATTTTTCTTCTAGGTAAAGACTCCATTCATGATGAGATCTTGGGCTGCATCTGCAGCTGAATGCTGCAGCACCATTGCTCTCTAGCAGTGCTGCAGCTGGAAGCAAAGCAGGGCAGGGACTGCAAATCACTCTCAGTAAGTCAGGAGTGGAGAGATCTGACAGGCATTGAGGTTTGGACCCCTGATTCCACCTAGGAATCCTTGAAAATTAAATGTGTTGAGCTCAGTTAAACCCTTTCCTGTTTAATGAGTACTCTGGGTACCTGGAACAAACACCAGCGAACCTCAAAATCATACTCCACATCTTATGGCTCCTTATTATCTTCCCTTGTATCCCAGAGAATGCCAGCAAGCTGTTGTACCAAGGATCAGATGGACAGCGTTGGGGTAGCAGCACTGTTTAGGTGTGAAATCAGAAAAGCTGCCTGGGAAACCTCTGTCCCTGCAATCAGACTCTTCAGGATGTGTTTCTCAAGCTGAATTGATGGGGGAAAAAAACTTTCTTGTTTGAATTTGGGCTGGTTTTAGGGATTTGTCTGACTGTAAAGCCACATGTCCTGCCATGGGTACAATCAGGGCATTTTCCAGAAGGTGGAAGTGATAACTAGAAGTGTCCAGAGCAACTTTTACAGGTCATAATCCTTCATGTTCAGGAATCTGATCTCTCTGTGTTGGGAAAGGCAAACTGTGATGGCGAACCACTCTTTTCTTCATATGTAGGTCATAACTTGAGCAGGACTTGTTGTCACTCTCAGATTAAATGCTGCTGCCATTCTTCTGGGATAACTCTGTTCTCCACCCATGTGCAAACCATCTGTTTCTTGTAAATTTGTAGATATAAACCGTGGCTGTTTGGACAATTGATGTCTTTAAAAGATGTCTTGTTCTGTACGTCTCAACGAGATTTAAAAAATCAATCAAAGCCTGAAAACTATATACTTTCCCCAGCCCTAATGAATGCGTGTCTCTAAGCAAAATTGCAGCTTGCATTATATTTTGAATTAATTGGCAAACAGTTACATAAAGAGATCATATTAAGGTCTCTGAAGAAGGAAGCTGGGTTAAGAATGAGCTTTCATCTCTAAATCTGCTTTTTCTGACTTTTTAAAAGCTTGATTTGTCAAGATGTAGTTGATTTCTGTTTTGTGTATAGATTTTCTGTCTTTGTTTTTCTTTTAAACAAAACATGTCAAGGGGAAGCCAATATAACATCAAAGCACTAAAATAAAGAGCTTTAAGGGAAGGAAAAGAGAGATGTTAAGATTAGGTGAAGGAGGGAAGGCAAAGGTGTGGAAGAGATATAAATCAAGTAAATAAAGACATGGCAGTGAACTGCTCTAATGAGACACAAGGCTAATTAAGAAAAGGAACAGATTTAATTATTCTCAGGTATTTTATGAGGCACAAGAATGAGGTTAGCTGTAATCTCATTCCTGATGCAACTCCAAGTTCTTTTTATTCTGCTTTTTAAAAAATCTTCCTTATGAAGGCACTGAAATCCTCCCTGAGTTCTGGCCTCATGAGTTGTGTGCTATTTTCCTGCTGGTGGCACCAAGGTGTAGTAATGTTTTCCTGTCCCTGCTTTCCACTTGGTGTTCAGGGAATCACATTTGAGACCTGGGACTCAATTTATTCCTGAATGAACCCTACTTCAGAACTCAAATCTTGGGCCATACCCTGGATTTCTATTAATCCAAACCAACCTGAAAATGAAGTGCAAATAGGACAATGGAACTGGGGAAGGGGTTGGAGCACCAGGAGCAGCTGAGGGAGCTGGAGGGGCTCAGCCTGGAGAAAAGGAGGCTCAGAGGGGACCTTCTCATTCTCTGCAACTCCCTAACAAGAGGGTGCAGCCAGGGGGGGGTCAGGCTCTGCTCCCAGGCAACAGGGACAGGACAAGAGGAAATGACCTCAAGCTGCACAAGAAGAGGTTTAAGTTGGATATTAGGAAAAATTTCTCCACAGAAAGGATTGTCAAACACTGGCACAAGCTGCCCAGGGTAGTGGTGGGTGGAGTCCCCATCCCTGGAGGGATTTAAAAGCCATGTGCATGTGGCAGTTGGGGACATGGGTCAGTGGTGGCCTTGGCAGTGCTGGGGGAATGGTTGGATTCGATGATCTTAGGGAGTTTTTCTAACTAAAATGATTTGATGCCTCTGTCACCTACCACTGGTAACAGTGTTACTGTGTTAAGCATGAGCCGAAAAAGACTCATCAGCCACATTGAAGGGCCTCCAGCTCTCCCTGTCTACTGAGAAAGGCACCAAGGCACTCACCATCAACTGGGGGGTCTCCTGGGACCAAGCGCTTGCAAGTTCAACTTTACAACCCTTGATTCATCAGTGCCTAAATTGGGTCAAACATGGGGGTTGGAAGGGACTTTAAAGATCATCCAGTTCTGCCATGGCAGGGACACCTTCCACTATCCCAGGTTGCTCCAAGCCCTGTCCAACCTGGCCTTGGACACTCCCAGGGATCCAGGGGCAGCCACAGCTTCTCTGGGCAACCTGTGCCAGGGTCTCCCCACCCTCAAAATCAGGAATATCTTCCGAATATCCCATCTAACCCTTCCCTCTGCCCGTGGGAAGCCATTCCCCTTTCTGTTATTCCACACCACTGTCCACAGTCCCTTTACAAACCTCTTGTAGGCGCCTTTCAAATATGGTGAGATTGCAGTAAGGTCACCCCTGAGCCTTCTCCAGGAACTCTGCAGAAGAAAACCTTGATCTGCCTCACCTGAAAAGGAAACAACTTGTAAAGCCTGTTTTTGAAAACCAGGCCCATTTTCCCCCAAGGCTGGGACACACATGGACACAGGAGTAGCCCATGCAGCAGTTAATGGCAAACCTTCTGTGGCCTTCCGTGGTCCAGGTGTTTGCCCACCTGTTTTGTCACCACCAAAAAAAAGAAAGAACTCTGTGACAGGTCCATCTTTCAGCCAGGATGCCTTTCTCCCCCCTCCTCGCATTCCTCACCCCCTCCTCCTCCTCCTCCTCCTTTCCATCCATTCCCCTCGTCCTCCAAAGAAAACTTGTGCTCACTCGCCTCTCGCGCCGCCTTGGCACCGCATGAGAATCCTTGCAGCAAAAGGAAAGAAAGGGGAAAATCCTGAAAGCCATGCTTTTCCCAGCAGGTTGGCACCATCGCTCCGGCTTTCATCCACGGGAGCAGCGTGCCAATCTCACGCCGGCACAAACAGATGTGACTCTAGAGCTTTGAGTGTCCAATGAAAGGGGCATTGCTCGCTCTGAAAGCTGCCAGAATGCACCAGCCTTAGGATTTTCCGTTGAGACAGGCGGTTTTCTCAGAGCTCTGCTTCAAGGTGCCTGGGTTTGGGGTTGGCTTATTTATTTACTTCCCCCTTTTCCTTTGTGCCCTGACATTATTCCGAGGTTCAGCACACGACTCCTGGCTCAGAAGAATGTTATCAGGCCAGGTTAAGTGCAAGGCAAGGCTGCTCTATACACACAATGAGGGGCTGTGTGGATGGATGGGATGAAATCTATTCCACACGCACCGGGAGCTCACGTGTATTGAAAATTTGTGCAACAGATAAACTGTATTTTAATTTTCACAAAACCAGCCCGTTTTCATGCCATTTGAGGTATATAAAGCAGTAAAATACATACGACTCAGTACGCTCCGCTGAATCAGAAAAAGGAGGTGCTTAGTTGGCAAAACCACTTAATCCAGACATCTACAAGGGAAATCATCTAAGTCCAACGATGCTTAGTGGCAATGAGTGCCACTTAATAGGGATTGTAGTTCTGTTTAACTGGGGCACCTCCAGATGATTTAGGAGGCTTAGTGGAACGGGGTGAGCAATTTGCAGGCTCTATTCTTCCAAACACCACATCCTTTTCTCTCATGTGCGAAAAACTTTCCCCGAATGGCCTGCAATGTATGGGGGGGCATTTGCCCCTCAGGATTTTGCAAAGGCTTCCTAATGGCTACTCCTGGAATGACCTGTGAGGGTGGTGAGGCCCTAGCACAGGCTGCCCAGAGAAGCTCTGGCTGCCCCTGGATCCCTGGGAGTGTCCCAGGCCAGGTTGGACAGGGCTTGGAGCAACCTGGGATAGTGGAAGGTGTCCCTGCTAATGGCAGGGGGTGGAACTGGATGGTCTTGGAGGTTCCTTCCAACCCAAACCATTGTGTGATTCTTTCTGTTGATACAGTAAGAAATTACTGCTTGCTCACGAGTCTGAGCTGAGTGTTCCACAGTGGATTGGCCAAATTTTTGTAAGACAGCAGGATCTGCTGTGATCACCTGTCCTGACACCTGGCTGATTTTAGCCAGAAAAGGTAATCCTTGAAGTCTCTCCATCAGGTCCATCAATGTTAGGTTGAAATACAGTTCAGCTTTCATCATGGTAGGAGTCACAAAACTGTCTCCCCTCCTCAGTTGTCTTCCTGGTGCTCAAGCTTTATATCAGGGATAAATCCTGATATTAGCCTGTGCCAGAGTGATAGAAGAAGCAGCTCCTGACTGATGAATCCTGTTGGGAAGAAATGATGTAGCTGAACTGTGTTCTTCAAGATAGGAACATTATTGTTTGAAACATTCTGGAGAGCTTTTTTGACTAACTTGGCTGGAAAAGCTGGGCACACCATGATTTCCTTTGGCATTATTTCACCATCTTTCAGTATCACTGCTTAAGGATTCCAATGGCATTGGAAATCCTGCTCCACAAAGCAAAAGGTAAATATATGCTGAGAAACAATTTCCTAAATAACCTGGGATTTGGATAGACTGAACAGACAACCAAAAGCAAGTAGTATTATCCCATTCTACGCAGGGAAAGCTGCACCTTGGAGGGATTAAACAAGTTCTTCAAAACTCAGAAGCAGGATCAGGACTTGAACTCTTGTGCCTTTGCTGCCCAGTCCCATCTTCACTGCGAGTCTCGTTCCCCCCTGAGATGAGGAATGCTCAGGGTAAGATTAGGCTCAGGCTGGGAAGCAAACTCAGTGCTGAGGCATCTGACAAGATGTTCTTGTGAATTTTTAATTGTTGGCTGTGTGGACATGTGTGTGAGGCAATAACCTGAGGAATTCTGTCCTACATTTTGGAAACTGTCGTAGCTTTGCAGCTCTTGGAATGAATCTTGAGTGAAAAATCTGTTCTGCTGCATGTTCTCTATCATGTTCCCTCTAGATAAAGCTTTAAATCTGTGAACTTAGTGGCAGTTATTCCAGGAATTTCTCCTTGGAACTAACTAACAGTATCCCTAATATTTAGCTAGAAAGAAATCTTTTCTGGAAAAGACTAAGATGGTGCAAGCTGATTTCAAATTGATAGTTGCCTGTTCCCATGTTAAACAAACTCAATGCTCTGTGATTTTTCTACCAGAAAAAAATAATCAGCATTTAGCTAGTCCCTTAAAAAATGATTTTGAATCTCTAGCAGCTTGAAGATAAAAATTTCTTTTCTCATAAATCTGGTTCATAGATAGGTATTGGTTTCTTCTTAGAACTACCAGTGTGAGTTTAATTCCAGGGAACAAGAACTATGCTAAGTTATTTTAAAAAGCACATAAAATTAAAGTGGGAGAGCTATTCTTTTCTCTTAAGGAAAGGCAGGACAGGAGAGAAAAGCTACAGTTCAAGGTAATTCCTATTTTTCCTATGAAATTGTATAATCTTTCCCCCTGTGCTTTTATTCCCCTCAGGCTTGAAATGTTTTTTAAAGTCTGTCCAGTGGGAGGTGAAGTCCATATTTCTAGAGAAGGATTTTCACTTTGACTGGTGTGTCTTAAGGGCTCTGCTGCTGAAATAGATGGAAAAGTCAAATTTTTGTGCATTGCAGTCTGTAAATTCTTGCTCTGTAGTCTGCTGCCTTCACAGCTGGCACATACAAAACAGATATCTGATGGTTTCTGTGATTTTACTTTGCCTCTTGGGATGAGTCAGGAGTTGGGCCTGGCTATCAATCTTTTAAAATTGTGTCCAATTGTGAAACTGGGGGGAGAAATAACTTGGAAAATTTAGGAGCTGCTTGTTTGAAAGCCAGCAATTAAAACAGAAGCACAGTTTTTTAAAAAGGAGCAGAACTTTCCATTGACTGTATGAGCTATAACTATGCTGATTTAACCCTTCTTTTGGAATGCTGTGAGTTCCTTTATCTACCACATATTGATGGAGAGCTGAGACAGCAGCTATCCAAGGCTGGGCCAGAAAAATAAATTAATAATGATTAATAGCCCAGAATGATTTTCATGAGCAGATTGGCTGTTTGGCAGGGAGGGAACCTGAGCTGGATGTTGATTCACCAGCAGGACATGGAGAATCCTCATTGCACTGGAGCCACTGCCTTAGTGCTGCCTGGTGAGACAGAGGGAAGGAATCTCAGCTCATCTCTTCCCTCTATTTCTAGCCTTTTTGTGACTGGAGGAAAGTAACTCAACCCCTGTGATGTGAGCAAACACGTTTTGGAGGGGTTCTTGGTCCTGTGTAGGGCCAGGAGTGGGACTTGGTGATGCTGGTAGGACCCTTCCAGCCCAGGATATTCTGTGACTCTGTGATGATAACAGACCAGCTGCTGGCAACAGCAAAATTCCTACAGACTTTGAAAGGCAGAAGTATTCTGCATTCATTGGCCAACTGATATTATCCTGGTGGTAAATGGAATGCAAAGAAAAAGGTTGTATGGGAGTAGCTTGACTCTCATCTGAAAACTGCAGGTTTTCTTACTCTTGGGTGGAATTAGTCCTGAGCTCCCCAAGGGAGAGACAGAGGTGTTCATGTGTAAAACTCCACACATATGTTCCAGGCCATGTGCAGCACCAGGGGAAAAATATGTCTTTGTATAACTTCTAGTCCACAGCAAATAGTGCAACATGCAATTGGCATTTGGTTTGAGAAAGAAAACAATGTTTTATGCCATGATGCTCCCAATTCCACAGCTGACTGCATGGTCATTTAACAGATCTTTCACAAGCAGAAGATCTCTTTAGTAAATTATCCTTTTTCTCTCCCTTTTGCTGATGCTTTAACAATGGGACAAACTGAGCAGTGAACTTTAAATCACTTAGCAATCATTTCATTTGAAAGTCAACTGCTTCCCAAGCCGTGATGACAAAAAGTTTCCCAGTTAGTCCAGAGAATTTTTTGAGGTGGTTTTTTTTTTTGGTTCTTTTTTTCCCCCCTGTCATTTCTGTCCTGTTAATTTGAGCAGAAACTGTAATTAGATGTAAGTGGTCTTGTTCCCACAGAAATGAATGGCAGCATCTGGAGAGAGACAACCGTTCCAAATGCTTTTGGCTACCAGCTCTCCACAAGTCACCAGGATGGAGCAAGGGCCAGAATCCAGACTTCTGTCGGCCTAATTTTGGATCTGTGCAAGCACAGCACTAAATCCAATATTCCAATGCCTTGCTGTGATGGGTGTAGGAGAGAGCACATTCCAGACTTTCATGTTTCCTGCTCCTCTTGGGAAGCAAATCCCCACTGTGTCTCTGGATGGGATTGGATGACCAGAGCACGGGAAAGGAGGGATGCTGGGCAAAGGGTTTTGGTGTGTTTCGTGGGTTTTTTCCACCCTTTTTTCCCATTTCATTATCCATTTTGACAGTAACTGGGCTCTGCTTCCCCAGTCAGGAGCAGGGCTGTGTTTGTAAACAGTAATTGAGTTAAAAGGTGTTTTGTGTCAGAGCTGAGCTCATTTCTTTCTCTGCTTTCTCTGCAGAAGGGGTGGCTCTGGTTTGAGGTGTGGCTGCTGGCACTGGTCCCTGCCTTGGAGCTCCAGGGCTCTACAAGGTCACACAGCTCCTTATCACCACCAAAAGACATCTTCTGTGGTCGTTTATCACAATCAGCACCAGGGTGCTGCATTTTTATCAAACTTTCTGTCCCCTGAAGGAGAATCAGACTAGAAGCTGATAGTGCTCTTTGGGAGTAAACATTTCCATTCAGCCTTCCTGGTTAATTGACATGTGATGAAATTCCTTTCTTCAGTTTTTTAAACTTCTCTTTCTTGTTATGATCAGGAGGAACTTGCAATTCTTCAGAAGCATTTTCACCTCTGGCCTTATCCTAAATGGCATCACAGCCTCTCTCTCTTGATACTTTCTGTGGCATCTACAGGTCCAGGACAAACATGTTGCCACTTCTTAGTGCCTTTTATTAAATTTTATTAAACTTTTTCACCACACAAATCCTCTTGTTTTATCTCTCTAACACTGATGAACACAGAGTCTCCTCTATTTGCTGCTGCTCTCCAGGGCTGTGTCTTCTTTCTTTAAAATATGCAAAGGGAGGGGGAAGGAATTTAGACTAAAATTTTTTAGAGCTGCCTGTAAGATTTACAGGAACAGTTCCCATGAGGCTAATGGGACTTGTGTCTCTAAACCCTTTCAAAACTCCCAAATCTCTGACTTCTGCTGTTGTGGAAGCATTAATGATGGCCCAATAAATGAGGGGAATTGAGATTTACAGCTGAAGGATTGTCTCAAAGTTACTGTTGTGTATAAAAGCAAATACTGTGTTTCTTCCCCAAAGCCAGGGTGCTTACCGTGAGTGCAGAATGAAAGCCTGAGCATTTACAAGTAAATCTGTTATTCAGTGTGGGAATTAAATTAAATTATTCATCCTTTAAGAAATTTAGGAATGTCAGACTCTTCCTTCCTTGATAATTTCAGTAATACAGTGGTAAAGTAACTTCAGACCTGTGACATGGCTGAGGTTCAGTGACATGTTTTCTCTGCACGTTGGACTGTTTACATAAAATTATCATTATGACTCACAAACAGTTATATCCTGTGGACAGCACTTCATATGGTTGGATTTAGGGAATAATCACAGAATCACAGAAACCTTTGAGGTGGGAAAGACCTCCAGTCATTCCTTGGGCATCTCTGGGGTGGTGACTCCATCATCTCCCTGGGCAGCCTATTCCAGTGCTTAAATAACAATAATAATAATAATAATAATAATAATAATAATAATAATAGTTCTATTCCAAAATAGCTTTATTCCTGGATTTGCACCCATCAGAAATGTTTGTTTGCTGTTAAAATTTGCCCTTTCTTCTCTTTGCCAAGGACATTCTGGTAGTTCTCAGTTCTCATGGACCTCTAAATTTTTATGTTTGATTTTATTGCTTTGTCTTCTGGTTGTTCACAGGACAAATGCCTGTAGCATGGCCTTCCCAGAACTGCCTTACTGGCCTTTCTTCAGTCCTACTCAGCATTTGCATGAGTGCAATTTGGATTTCATTATGCTCATTTTATTTGGCTGTTCCTGTATTTTCCATACTTTCCTATTAGACCATCTACAGGCCCATGGTCTGAACTTGGGATTCCTGTCAATTTTGAAAGGATGTTTTTTTTTTATTCTATACAACTGGATACAACCATCCACATAGGAACAAGATCCCTGCTGTGTTCCAGTTTGGTGTTCCTCCAATGTCAGTGATGGCAGTCTGAAGATGCCTGATCTTGATTAAATGATCCACCAGAATCCATGGTCATGTACTGGAGGAAGAGTAGTCATTGATTTATTTTATTGGCTGGTAGAAGACTAAGAGTGTTCTTTTTTAATTGTTCCCTTGCACAAGTGTGATTGGCACGGGGATCTGAGCTTCTTGAATTGTTACCTTGGTTAGTGTGAGCTACACAGGCTTAGCCAAACTCTGACCTGCCTCATGCTATTTCTTCTGGCATCATCCTGTCCTGGTAGAGGCTGGTTGTGAAATGCAGGAGAAAACGTTTGGTGATGATAATTTAGACTACAAGAACAGAGAATTGGTCTGGGTGACTAAACCTTAGTATTGATTTTTGTGGTGCTGTGAAACCTGCCTAGTCCAGGACAGCTCTTAGTCCTGTTTTACTGTCCCCTCATGGTGTGACTGTGACACAGCAAGTGTGAGGGAGGCAGGAGAACACCAGGAGGCAGAAATACCTCCTGTCATTCTCAGCTGGGGATTGTACTCCTGACAAAATCCTTTTCCTTAAAGGTGCTGCTGATAACTGAAGAGCTGAAGAGTCCTCCTGGGTCAGAGCTTTAGGTCACCTCCTGGCCTGTACAGTGATGAAGTGCCATTCTTAAACAGATCAAGGTCCATTTTAATCCTGGCTGGAGTTTGTTTTCTTGGGTGGAGAGGGAGAGTTGTCCTGCTTGTCCACTTCCCCAGGCAACTCCATGCCCTCTCTGATCTTACACGTTGAAACCTTCCTCTAATTCCCAGTCTAAATAAGATCAAGGTTCTCTTATGCTCATGTGCATTACTGTCCTTTGGCATCAGTAATTTCTCCCTCTAGGCATTAAACCTCCAGATTTACTTACAGCAGATCTATCCCCTCCCAGCCTTGTTTTGTTAAGGCTGGGGAATTGTTGATGTGCCATCTTGCCCCTGTGACAAAGCACAATCCCGCTTCTCAAAGAGCTGTTGGACATCTGAAGCTGCTTTAATAAGGAGTCACTTAGCTTTGCTCTCCACCAGCTCGTGAATTATTCCCTGAACAAAGCCACTTTGGTGTGTGGAGAGCCTGGAGCTCAATGTCAGAGTGACATCCAGTGGAAGAGCAGTGGAGCATCTCCACAACACACCCACCTGGCAGCATCTTGCTTGTCATGGCTTTAAATTCATTTTTTTCTTGCTCTGCTGAGCAGGGCAAAAACTTGCCAAGGTCAAGTTTTTGTGATGAGTGAAATGGGTTTTGCTGGGAGAACTTTCAACTTTCTTCAGCTTCCTTGCAATAGCAGGGTGACTCCTGTGACACCTGGGACTTGTGTTTGTCCTCCTTCTGAAAGCAATGCACTCCTGATACCCTGAAATGCCATTGTTGGGGAATCAAGAGTTGATCTGTTGGGAACACTGTGGTCTCAGGGCCAGCTGTTCAGTTCTCAGCAGCATCTCCACTGACTGAAAGCAGCTCTGATGATCCACACTGATTGCTAGTACCAGATAAACCCCCTTTTTTCAGCTATTCTGTGCAAAGAGAACAGTGATTCCAGCTGATCTGGGAAGAGAACAAAATGGATTATTGTAATAAATCATAACTGGGAGAAGAGAGGCTCCTATAGTTTGGTCACTTTAACTTCAGGTGGGAAGGAGTGGGGGCAAGGAAGATGCTTTGGGACTTTGCCAATATTAAATCTGTGGTGGGGAAAATGAACCTTTATTTCCCACTTCCATGTGGTTCCTACATGGCCTTTTTTTCTTTCCATGAGCCATCAGCAACTGTGCCTGGGATTCACTCCTTTCCCTTCCCCTGCTTGCAGGGTTTGATCACCAGGACATTTCATCCCATGGGCTGTAATAATTCCTGAAGGTGGGCAGGCAGCAGGCACTGCTCCAATCCCATGGCAAGCAGCAGGAGAAATTTCAATTATTGACCACTAACTGTGATGATCTTTTTAATTCTCCAAAGTAGGTGTTGGGCTTGTTTTTTCTGGAGGACTTTTGGGATCCTTTTGACCAGGAAGGTTTTCCCCATCTCCTCCAGATGTCTTAGAGGCAAAAAAGAGAGGAGCTTGGTTCACTCGAGGAGACACCGAGTGTTTAAGGTAATTTGAAATCCTTTATCTGTCAGTGCTCTTGACAGCAATCAAGCACAATAGAAAATAAATAAATAAATAGAAATTCTGTAGCCATGGAAGCACACTTTAGATCAGATTTCTATTTGCATGCTTCATACATATACATAAAACATATTTCATGTACCAAGTTAAATAATGCACAATGCTTAAACTATTCTTACTTTTTATCCTTTGGTTATTGTAATTACAAGTAATTTTGTGAAGGATTTTCTATTTTTAAGAAATCACACTTTTGTACTTGATCCAGCTAACAGGATTTTCTTACATTACTTCATAAAGAGACCATCTTTAAACTTCTAATGTTATTTCTTATTCATTAGTACATATGCCTGTAGGGTATGTTCATAAATGGGTTAAAGTTACAAAGTTATGCTTATAAAAGCTCATGGTAATTTGGAGTATCAGGAGGATTTATTAATTTTGAAATCTTAAAAGAGCAAAAGCTAAAATGAGATTGGATTAAGTATATTCTTGCATGCAGTTATTCTAAACACCCTTAAGGACCGCAGACTAACTTACAGAGGACATTATGCAAATATGAATATATCTCTAAGTGCCTCATAGGCTTGCTGATGTAATATTTTACATGGTTAGTTAAGTACATCAAGTAAAAGGTTTGACCTTGATATACTGTAAAAGGTACTTATCCCACAACACCCAATTGTTTTCAGTGCCATTGTGAAATGCATCACTCCAACGTGCAAACAATTTTGTGCACAAATCTCATTAAATGTCGCTCCAGCAGCCAAACAGCTGTCCACAATACCCCATCTCTTCACAAGACCAAAGAGCTGCTTTCTAATTTATCTTTATCAAAATGCCGTTTACATTTATCGGCAGCACCAGGCTGTACTTATGTACTGAGAAGACAATTTCTTGGGAGGACAAATAGAGTTTCCAGGCTTTATTGCTGGCACCTGTTCCCATTACACAGTTCAATTTTATTTTTTTTTGAGAACACATAGAAGGTGGAAGACTACAATGCCCTCGAGTCAAACGATGTTTTGGGGAAGGAAAACAAGCTCCAGGTTCGACTTCAGCTTGGAATTTCTGCAAATCCTTGGCTTTACTTGTCTCTTTGATTATGCAGAAATAAGCTTGACTATAGAGACTTAAATGTGATGTTTTCCTGTGTCTTCACTCTTCCTGCTCCCACTCCATTCCATGTATATATATGTGTGTGTGTGTGTGTATATATATTTAAATACACATATATTTATATTCCATTGAGGTGGTAATAGAACAGAAAAATGGATTGCTAAATGTTGTGTGTTATCTTTTCCCTATGTGTATCTGAAGGGAAGATTGGCTGATGTGGCACCTGCAGATTACTTTAGGGTAAATCCTTGTTTGTTCTGTTTAGCATTTCTGTGGTTATCACAAACTGAACTGGAGGGAGAGACTCTGTAGATGGATGGGGTGGGTGTGGATTCCTTACATTAATCAGATGGAGAAAAGAGATACCCAATCTTGCACACCAAGACATCAACCCCCTTCTAAAGCCTGCATCATATCAAGAACTTCCTGTGGGGCTCAAGCAGTAAAGTGTATAATCTCTCTCAAGTCCCTCCAAAGTGACCAAAGTGCTAAAAAAAAAAATTCTGGTTTATTATGCTGGACTGTAAATACCCAATTGGGATTGCCTTTCCGTGTGGTGCTTTGACAGTGATTAAATAGTTGTGTTTATAACAAAAAAAAAAGGAATTAAATAGTGCAATTTCATTAGGGTGATGCTGATGGTGTGAGATGTCACACTCCAGGTTGTGTTCTTCCATTAGGTCTGTCTTAGGAGAACGATTAATTAGCTGTAAAGTACAACTGAGAATATTTCATTAGCATTTGCCAGCTACCTGGGAAAATCTGACCTGCTGGAAGTGGCACAGAATGAAATTTTAATGCAAAAAAGCCCCAGAACATGCCTGTATGAGTAACAGCTATTTCTGCACCTGCCTGCCATGATGTGGTTTTGCTCAGTGGAACAAAAAAACAATGGGAAACCAATTGTTTCCATATCAGTTCAATGTCTCATAGCTCTTCTGTAAAGGAGGATGTTATTTTCCAAAGTGAGAGTGTATTTCATGGTGAAACATTAATACTTAATTTCATTTGGTGCTCTCCTGTTTTGGAGTTTGTGTCTTGTGAGAGAAGAAGAGCTTGGAAGCAAAATGATGTTTGAGGGATTTTATTCCTCTCTCAGCCTTATCTGTAAGGAAGCCTATGATGGATATGCAACATCAAATAAATCATCCTTGTTTGGAATTTAAAGCAGATTTCCATGCTACAAAGACACATCCAGGAGTGTATGCTGGTAGATCCTCAGTAGACAATAAATGGAATTAGATACCCAAATATAAATACCCTTTCCCTTGCCCCTCTCTTTTCCTCAAACCAATATTTCCGTGTAATTCTGGATATCCATTTCCCCCTCTGGCTGTATCTAACAAAACAAGGCTGCTTGCTCCAGGATAATGAAAAAACCCTCTGTTTGGATTCTTTTGTTTAGAAAACATAATTGCTAGAGGATGATTTTACCAAACACAGAAGTTACCACTGGGATCTGTGAGGATGAGATGCCTCTGAAGAGAAGCTTCCATCTCTGCAGGAGTGGATGGTAATAAGGAAAGGGACAGATCTTCAACAAAGTCTAGCACTTGAGGAAATGTACCCCACACGTTGTCATTTGGGACCTTCTCCACAGAAATGAGGTATTTGGGGAAGCTCTTGGGTGCCTCATGAGTTTACAAACAGAATTGAACAGATTAGGTGAGGCTGGTAATGGGCTAGAAATATTTGTTGGCTCCCCCTGGCATCTATTTGTGACTTTGGTCTCTGAGAAACCTGAATATGTCTTAATTCTGTGTGGTGCTTGAAGGAATGGCTCTTATTAAGATGAGTTAATTAAGGAAGTTCTTAGCCATGTTTTGTTTTTTTTTTTTTTTTAACTCCAATGTACTTTTGTGAATGAGCCCAGTGCATTTATCCTTTCAATCTTCTCAAACCTCATAGACAACAACAAAATCCTCAATACACCCACAGTGCACATACATACACAAAACCTGTTTAGAAGCACATGTAGTGCTTCTGGAGCACATGAAGCAGCAAGTGCTGCTCCTCCATCCAAATCTGACTCATTTTAAATGCAAATGGGGGGAACATCACTGGAAAGATAAGTTATCACTCTACTGAAGATAGCTTTTCTTTATGTTTCCCCCCCTGCCCAGTGCTGAGTGTGTGTGCACGAGCTGTAAAAATCCAACCAAAGCAAAATATAGATTTCTTACCTCAAGAATAAGTGCAACACAGTTCTTTAGGGTGTCAGGTTTGTATTAAGGGATGTATTATGTACATCCCCTTTTCTCACTTTCTAGATGATTGGAGAGGCAGAAGTCTTTGTTTTGGACCAAAGTGGAAATATGCAGAGTGGAAGAATGAGGTTCTCATGACAAGAAAGACATGGAGGGGCTGGAGTGTGTCCAGGGAAGGGTCTGGAGCACCAGAAGGAGCTGAAGGAGTTGAGGAGGCTCAGCCTGGAGGAAAGGAGGCTCAGGGGGGACTTTCTGACTCTCCACAAGTCCCTGACAGGAGGGTGCAGCCAGGTATGGGGTCAGGCTCTGCTCCCAGGGAACAGAGACAGGGTGAGAGGGAACAGCTTCAAGTCATACCAGGACAGGTTTAGATTGGATATAGGGGGCAAATTTCTTCACTGAAAGGAATGTTCAGCCCTTAACAGGCTGCCCAGGGCAGTACTGGAGTCACCATCCCTCAGAGTGCTCAAAAAATGGGTGGATGTGGCACTTGGGGCCATGGGTTAGTGGTGGCTTGGCAGTGCAGGGGAGATGTTGGACTCAATGGTCTTTGAGAGCTTTTCCAGCATTAATGACTCTGTGGTTCTCCCTGTGTCAGAGAGGTCCAGATTGTATCCAGATTAAGGCCAGCTGTGCACAGGTAATAACTGAGCTCAGCTGTGTGTGTGTCAGGCAGGCATTTACAGCTGGGCCAGTCAGCCTTGTTCTGGTGGGGGAGCAAAGGTGCTTTTCAGGCACCACTTGCTTACCAGGTTTTGATAGTTACTGTAGGAAAAAGCGATGTGCTGAACTGGTTTTACTGGCAGGATCTTCAGTAGCTTGAGAGAGAACCCAGAGTGACCACCTCAGATGGAACCAAGCTCACTGGGCAGGTAAAATCTAATGAAATCTCATGCTGGCTCTGTAACTAACTTATTTTTATAATCTGACAGTTCCTCCCATCTTCTGCTTGTCCTTTATGGTGTAACTTTGAGATAGAATCCCAGAATGGTTTGGGATAAAAAGGGACTTAAAGACCATCCAGTTCCACCCCCTGCCATGGCAGGGACACCTTCCACTATCCCAGGTTGCTCCAAGCCCTGTCCAACCAGGCCTTGGACACTTCCAGGGATCCAGGGGCAGCCACAGCTTCTCTGGGCAACCTGTGCCAGGGCCTCACTGCTTCTACAGCTGAGAATTTCTTTCCCATGTGTAATTTGAATCTCTCCTCTTTTAGTTTAAAACCACCTCTACCAACCATCACTTCCCACCGATGTACTCCTCTCCCCCTTCTTTCATAAGCCCTCCCTGAGTACTGGAAGGCTGCAATGAATTAGGGTTCACCTCTGTCACTATATAAAATATAACATGACATGAAAAGAATTGGTTTGGTTGTATAGATATTTTTTAAAAGTTCAATATTCTGAATATTCTTTTGCAAAATATTCAATATTAGAAAAAAAAAATCTCTTTAGCTGGAGTTAAAGGTCTTTGAGCCCTAGTAAGCATTCCTCAACGTGGTGTGAAGGTTTTAATTTTTTTAACTGATACAATTCATTGGTTTTTAACTAAAATTTAAACATATTTAAGAATGGAAGCGTTGCTTTCAAACTGAGGGACCAAAATACTTAGTTTGCAAAGTATTTTCCATCAAAACCCTCTGTGTTGCCTTGAATTGCTGCACAGTTTGGTTGACCAGTTTGTCTTTCGTGAGAGGTGTGTTGTACACAAACAGCCTCTGGCTCTGCTCGTTCTTCAGTTTCCAAGGTCAATGTCTGCAAATGTTCCTCCTTTTTCTGTCTCTTATTCCCCATTTTCCAATCTCAGATCCTCTTTTGGCTGTGTCCAGGTTAATAAACCCTAATGAGAAATGTATTCTGGACCAAACCTGCCTTACGCTGCATCCAGCTTGGATCCTTCTATACCAACCTATGTAAACATAGAACTTTATTTCATTTTTCTTGAATCTGCCTCAAAAATTCCTCATGTCTCCTGCCTGTGGTTTTGCTTCAAGAGGCAATCTGTTGTGTGCAGGAGGAGGGTTGTTGCCTCTTTCTTGGAGAAGAGTAAGAGAAAAAACCCAGTGGTTGCACAACAGCTCATCTCTGATGTCAACGCAGGACATCATGAGCTGGTTGGGAGAACTGGCAGGTGTAGGAGTGATATGAAGGTGCAGCTGAAATTTAATTTCCTCCAGAACCATTCCCCACAAGCTGTGCAAACTTCCCTTGGCTAAATAAATACACTTAAAGACAAAGATTTCCCATTTTCCTAGAAATACTCGTGGTAACAACTGCCTGTGCTTTCTCTCCTGGAGCCTTAACAAACAGTCTGCACATTTGCATTTTCTCTAATAGTCTCAGCAGTAAACTTCCTTCCAAAAAGAGGGGGAAAAAGGAAATCTTGTGCTCCCTGAATGCAGAAAGAAATTACACATTCTGTCTCTGTCTCTCGTACATACAGATACACAATTTAGCACTTTACATCTTCAAAGCACTCGCTCCAATAGGGACTAAATTGTGTTTGTAAACTCTCGCTTTGGGAGAGAAGTTCAAATGGGGCTTAAGTCCCAAATGGAATGTTGATGGTCTCAGTCAAGTTCCTAGTGGACATTTGCCACAAAAGCACAGCGCTGTTTGCTTGTATTGATAACAATTAGTGTTATTGCTCTGTGATCAGCACAGCCCCCTTCAGAGACGATTTGTGTGATGCACTGGGTGTACACAGAACTAAAGACCTGCCCTGCCTCGAAATGTAAACAGGAAAAAAATATATAAAAAACAGGAGAAATTGTCTCCTCCTCTTTCTGTTTTGTAGTGGAGACCCCAAGGGCTGCAGCCCTGCAAATATAGTTAAATTGATGGTTACTGCTGTCCCAGTTCAGCAGCTATTTTTCTCAATTCAAGGTAAAATTATGAAGTGGTGTGACTGTGGTCCTGGGGGCATCGGTGTCAAAGGCAGGGACAGAACCCAGCTCTCACCAGCCCTTAGAAACTGTGTTAACTGGAAGGTTACCCTTCCTCTCCAAATGGAGTTTAATGAATATAACACACTTCAATAGGTGTATTCATAAGAAGTTACCCATTATGGATGTAATGCATGAGTTTTTCTCTCTTGGAAATGGGTTACTCTTACTGGCCATTTCCTGGTCAGGTTTTGATGAGTCCCTTTCAGGCACAGTTCCCATTGAAATTGGTTTGCCTGAATGAGGACTTAAGGAACAACTGAATAAAGACCTCTATAATTGCTCTATAATGATTAAATGGTTCCCATGAGCAAGGCAGTTCAGAAAGACGTGCTTTCACTTAGCAACATTCGTGCTGCCAAAATGAAATAGCCACATCTACTGCAGGCAGAACTAAATTCATTGCTGCTGCTGCTGCTGTGATTGTGGCAGAGCAGAGACTGGACAGGAGCAGGCCAGGAGAATGATAGACTCTGTGCAAACACACTGTACATGGCAGTCCATGTGTCTTGGGGTTCCTGTCCTGCTTCCCTGTGTGCTGGTGCTGTGCCAGTTTGGAACAGATTCATTACTTTGCCTTATTTTTACCCCATTTGTTCTGCTTTTGAAATGGTGTTTTGGGTAAGGATGTCAGTGCTTTGGTTTAAAGGTGATGTTTCTGCAGAAGGTTTGGGTTGGGGACAAGGTGGATGTATAAACTTTATTTTGAGGTGAGATGTAAACTGCTCCCACAGGAGTGACCAGTTCTTCAGGCCCTATAAGTTTATCAAAAAACTCCTTTTTTTTTTTTTTCAGTCTCTCAGGGTGTTGCTCCATTATTTGTCTATTTTTAAATCTCCATATTATGACTTAAGACAAAGGACAAGAATTGCACTGAAGTGTTTAATAACAAAAAGGAAGAAGGCAGGAGGTGGTGAATGATGCTCTGTTACAAAGCAAGAGGCCACAGGTGCTGAGCAAACTTCTTGGGGTTCCCATGAGCATCCTTTTATGACTGTGAATCTTCCCCAAGATTTTTGAGGCTGTTTGCTGGAAGTCTGGAGATTTCCCCAGCTTGTTTTGGAATGCCCAGCCCCACTCTGGGCACCCAGATCAACACCATCCAGTGAAATCTTGCACCCCGAGGTGGAAATGGCAATGCTCGAAGTCAAACCATCTTTGGAGATTTCCCTTGAAACCGTGGCTGTGTTAAACAATGGAGTCGAATCTCTTGGAAATGAGTTCATAAAAATCAGCTCTGCATTGTCAGCTGTAAAGGGAGAGGAGTGTTTTGTTCCTCAGGGCCTTATTCTAATCTCAGATGCACAGCGTGCATTACCATATAGCTTAAAAAAGCAGATATTTCTGAGATGATATGTGGGATTCTGTGCAAACCTCTCTCAGAAACCAATATCCTTCAGGAGATTTTTATGCACTCAAACATTCCCAGGCATGACGTGGGCCCCTGATAGAGCATTTTTGGCTAAGGGGTAAAAGAGGAGATGGGGAAGCCAAAGAGAAGAGGAGGTGAAGAAGCAGAATATGCCAGAACTGGAGCTGGAAATTGTGGGCAGCCCTTGATTTCTGAGAGGGGTGTGGGGTAGGGTGTCTATCCCATGATAATACAGTGAGATACCACTGGAATATATGACTACAGAGGTTATTGAGTCTTACAGGGGTACTGAGACAAATAACACATTTTAAGAGGCAAAGGGGGTTGGTTTGTTTATTTATTTTGGTTGTTATTTGTTGTTGTTGTTATTGGTAGTCTTAGCCTGCAACAGGAACAGGTAATTTGGGCCATTCAAACCAGAGCTAATTGGTGTCAGCAGCTATGTGGGGCCTGACCTCAGTCTGGCTGCTGCAGAACAGCACCACAAACCCATCCTGACCTCAGGAGGTTGTGAGCAATCTGGGAGACATGGGGCCAGCAGGAACCTCAGAGGATGATATAATCAATGGAAAACATGTCTTCTGTCCCCACAGGCTGATTGCCAAAGCCTTCCCACATAAACAGTCCCACCAGGCTGTGCACCTTGTGCCTTTGGAAATTTGAGGAGCAAGGGGTTCTGAGAGTGGTGGGCAGCAATGACTCCCCACAAGATGGGGCTGGGCCAGGCAGGTTTGGGGTGCAGGGATGTTTGGCAGCCTGGCCAGCACTGCTTGCTAACTTTTCTCCAGAAACTGCAGAGCAGGAGTGCCAAGTGGCACAGGTCTGGCTGGCAGCCCTGGGATGCTGCCTGCCAGGGGAGCTGCTCTCCAGCTGGGTCACAGCCAAACGGCTGCCTCTGGAAGCTGAAACGTGGAATCAAAGACTCACAGAGTGCTTTGGGTTGGAAGGGACCTTAAAAACCATCCAGTTCCAACCCCCTGTCGTGGGCAGGGACACCTTCCACTATCCCAGGTTGCTCCAAACCCCATTCAGCCTGGTTTTGAACACTTAGAGGGACGGGGCAGCCACAGCTTCTCTAGGAAAGCTGTTTCAATATCTCACCATCCTCAGAGTAAAGAATTTCTTCCTAATTTCTAATCTAACCCTGCCCTCTGTCAGTTTGAAGCCATTCTTCATTTTCCTGTCACTCCATGGCCTTTTCAAAAGTCCATCCACAGCTGGGTTTGCAGTGGTCAATAGATGTCCAGCTCAGCTGAGGGTGTTGGTGACCACATGGTAGCATCTCTTGTTTAGGAAAACTTTTTGCAAAACACTGTATGGAGCTCTACAAAGATTGTGAGATTTCCCATGTAACGGGATGGGGAAAGCTCCAGCCAAGGTGCAGCACCCTCATTTCCTTGTCTGAGTGGTCAGACATGGCTTTGTGCACCCAAGGGCTGCTTGCCTCAATTTCACACTGCTGCATGGTCACAGGGCTGGTGTCTCAAGTGGGAGAACCATTTAGGTTGGAAAAAGCCTATAAATCGAGTCCAACTTTTCTTCCAGCACCACCAGCCTACTACTAACCCATGTCCCCAAGTGCCACATCCACACATCATTTAAATCCCTCCAGGGATGGGGACTCCACCACTGCCCTGGGCAGCCTTCTCCAGTGCTTGACAACCCTTTCTGTGAAGATATTTTTCCTAATATCCATCCTAAACCTCCCCTGGTGCAACTTGAGGTTGTTTCCTCTTGTCCTGTCCCTGGAGAAGAGACTGACACGATGATTTGTAAGGCAGTACCTGATTTAAAGGGGTGCAGGAACCCTATGCAGCAGCAGAATGCTCTTCCTGCTAACCCTTATCAGCTTTCCCTTGGCTTTTGGCAATCACCCTTGAGTGGGACAGGGACCAAGCACAGAGACAGCACAGAGGCAGCTCCAGGTTTGTATCTGGAAGGAAGTTTGCATTTCTTGTGTAACCAAAGTGTGGGGAAAAATCTCCATTCCATATTGCAGAGCAGCCGTAACAGAGCTCTGTTTTCTTGATGACACATTGGAGGGTTGAGATTTTTGGGTATTTCCTTTGCATGTTTTCCTCATCCCCAACATAATTTCCCACTAGCACGTGCTGGGCCTTGGCCAGCTTCTTTGTCTTTCATCTCAGAGCTTTTCTTTCAGGGGCACTGGGACAGCTGGGGGAGAGAAGACAATCCTGGCTGCGGCAGGGAAGTGTCACAGCTTGGCAGGCACTGAAATCGAATCCCATCCCTGAGCCTCACTCCTGGAGCTCTCACCCAACCTGGGAGTCAGAAGACATGAGCTTGCCTTGTGCATCCTCGAAGAGACAGAACAGATGCTATTCCCGACCCTCCGGGGTCTCTTGGAGAGGAAGGACCAAAGCCAACTCCTCAGCTCTGTTTCTCTCCGCCAGGCCTGTGAGATGGATTCAGCCATGGCAGTGTCAGGAATTGCTGTCAGGTCTAGGAGATGAATCTGGATGTTTGTCACCTCCAGAGCTCGTAGCTCAGCTTGTCCCAGCAGAATCATCCCTGTGCCATCAGCCTACCTGGGCTTTGGGGAGAGGATGAAATCATGGATTTGTGTCCTGACACCACTCAAGAGTCTTCCCTGGCTGCCTGCAAGGTTAAACTGGGAATAATCCTCAGGAAAATGGTTCACACTGTGGTGGCTCCTCAAACCTTGGCTGAAGCACTGCGCGGCTCGAGGAAACTTCTCCAATAATCTCTCCGAGATCCACTGACCTCCCCAGCCAGCAGTGAGCTGCTGTTGTGTTGTCCCCCAGCCAAAACTGCTGTGGGTTTGACCTTCAGATGCTTTCCTGTCCTTTCTGAAGAAGTTTGGAGAAAATAAGGAAGAAAACTGAAACCAGCAGGGTAGATTTTGATGGAAGCAGGGGTTCTGCTCTTCCCTGAGCATTCAAGCAGCTCTCCAAAATCTTAACTCTGCTTTTCTATGGCTAAACTAAGGTGTGACAATGAATTCACAACTCTGCCAAGTCCTGAGCACTTGCACAGTTGAGGACAAGGATTTGGACAACTCCAAGCCTATTGAATGCACCTTTGGGCTCGAGCACATCTGCAAAGCCTTGCTGGAGGTGGACAGTTGCCCCACACTGAGACTCCAGGGCAGGGATTACTCAGGAAGGGGCTCAAATAATAGAAGAACAATGACTAAAATCTGCTTGTTCATTGCAGCCTCTCTGGAAACACAAGAGATGTGTTTGGGGAGCAAGGACCAAATGAAAGGGGCAGAATAATAAGCTATTTCAAGCACCTCAGAATATATTTCAAGCAAGGGAAAGAAAAAAAGACCTAAATTTCTGAAGCAGCACTTGAGTGCATTTTTTTCTGCAGCTGGTTGATATATCACCTTCCTTATTGGTTTTTTTCCCTTTGCGCTGAAAATATACATTATCTTCCAATCCTTCTTCAGTGAAGTAAATATAAAATGAAAACAAACTACACATTTGGCCAACCCTGCCTTAAAATTACACATCAAGAACATTTCCAGTGACAAATACTTTCAAGGCAAACAAACTGAAGAGAAATTAAAAAATCTCTGTGGGGCATAAATATGTAATTACACTCACACAGGGAGCATTTTATCAGGTAAACCATCCTACTTTGTTAATTGAAATGCTGCAGCACAAGGTTTTTTGACAAAGGGGCTGAATATGCATGCATATTTCTCGCTGCTGCTGTTCCATTTCTCTCTTTCCTTTCCCTGTGTGCTCCAGCAATGGGGTAGGGATCACTCCTGCTTTCTTTGTTTGAATATCCTCATTTCTGCCACCTCCACTTAATTCTGGCAGGGAAAGTTTTCCTTTCACTGGAGGCTCAGGATTGTGGGGGGTTTTGTTGACTTGAAAAAGAAACCAAACCAAACCCCAGAAAACCAGAAACCGAGTGTTTTTCTTAAATTAAATTCTCCGGAAACAATAAAATGCCGAGAATTAAAAAATAAAGCAGACAGAATCAAAGGAACTGCAGGAAGTAGGTGCAGCTGTGTTGACCTAATCCCACCAAAACCAGGGCGAGGATGAGTTTGGGAGTTGATGGCAGCAAGGCTGAAGTTTGGGACTTCAGAGATTTGAGGTCCAGATCCCAATCCTTTGTTACAGAAGCATTTGTCAGTGTTTAGTGGCCATGGGCAGCAAGTCAGTGAAATATTTACAGCACAATCCCTTCCAAGAAGCGTGGCTGCTGGCAGGGTGTTTAATTGTCTAAACGCAAGCTGCAGTGCCAGCTGTGGGTTTGCTCACCCATCTGCGAGGCTCTGCCATGCCAGTTCCAGAAGGAAGCAGGGAATATCCTCCCTGGAAAGAGGGGTGGCTCCATGCACAGAGATGCTTGCTTGGCTGTGATGACAACTGTGACAACAATGAGGCTGAGAACACACAGTGCCCAGGCTTCCTGTGGGGAAGGTATTTGGGATTCTGGGATGTCAGCACTTCTTCTCCCTGCAAATGGATGGTGAATTATATGTTCCCTCTCACAACCCACTGCCTAATTGGGTTTTTCTCTGCATTTTCTCCCCCTCTGGTGTGCACCACAGAGGGTGCCCCAGTTGCACAGCCTTTAGCCACCACCATGTGGGGAAGCTCAGAAAGCCTTCAGTGCTTTTCTTGATGAGTTTTGTGTGCTCCATATTCCCTTTCTGCCTCATGCCCAGCTCTGCTTCCCTGCATACATTCTTCCCTTTCACAGCAATGTCCCACAAGTATGATCTTCATTCCATTTCCAGTCTATTTTCCAGGCTCTGCTGGTTTGTTGAGAATAAAAGAAGATTGTCTGGAGTAAAGATTGGCTGACATTTCCAGAGGAGGAGGGCATTTCCATGCCATGTACCTCTCCAAGTAAGTAATGTTAAAAGCCCATGGACATGTAAACCTCTGGAAAACATTCTAAAATGGCCAAAATAAGTTTGAGTTGTCCCTTGTCTGTCTCTGTTTCCTTCATTTGGTTTTACAACATGATAACAACACTCCCAGTTGGGATGTGATTGAGCAGCCAGGAAATGTGAATTATGTAGAAACTAAACCACTGTGGTTGAAGATCAAGAAGTTGCCAGAACTCAGAAGTCTCCTGTTTTCTCTCTGACTCTGAATCTTGAATAATTTTACACAAGGAGGATCAGGTTTGGTACATAACATGTGAAAAATCTGGTGTGGTGTAACAGGATATTTTAACCACTAGTGTGCCCTTTCCCTTTTGTTTTTGATGAAGTAGATCCTCCCTTTTTCCCCTCTAGAACAATCCATGTCAGATTCCCATCAGTGCTCTGCAAGACCTGGGTGACCACATGAGAGCCCAGCAGCTGAAATACAGGTAATATGAAGACTTTTCAGGTGGAAACTGGAACATCCAGAGAATTTTATTATCTTGAGAATTAAGCACCAACTTGGCAGGGATTTTAATCCAGACATCCCAGTTCACACATGGTTCTAGGTTTTGGTATTTTATCCTTGGTTTATTCTGCTAGGCAAATGCTTTTGGCAATAGAATATTTCCTATATTCTTCAACATCCTTGGCTGGCTCGTGTCCCTCCTGAGTCACATTCACAGGGACACTTCCCCATCTTTTCTCTCCCCTCCCCTTGCCTTTTGAGCTGTAGGGTGGTTGTTTGCTCAATAAACAGTGTTTGAAGTCAGCAATCTCCAGGTATCTGTGTTGACTGAAACCACTGGACTGTGTCAGAGAGAGCAAACAGAGCTTGGTAGGCACTGCTATGGTTCATGTGAAACCCTCAAGCATGGCTGGGAGGATTCCCTTGGTGACAGATCAGGGGATGCCTGAAGGAGTTTGACACTTTTCAGTTTTATTACCATTATTTTCCTACAATACAAGAATAGCTTACCTGTGTTTATACAAAAAGCAAATAAGGCACCTTGCATCGCTTTGGCTTGGAAAGCTGGTTTTTCCAACTTTCAGCTCTAATTCTTCACCTCGTATTCTCACAGGAACATCTTCCTTGGACATTTCAGTATCTCAGAAGATCTGCAAAGCAGAGCAGCCACAGCACCCAGGGCTGAATTGTCAGAGATGGGAGGGCAGGGACAAAGGTTTGTTGAAGAGTGATTCTCTGACATTGTGGTTTTGTTTGTTTGTCAAATGAAAAAACAACCTGGGATGGTGTTCAGTCTGTGGTCTTGTCATGACAGCATCAGACAGGTTGGACAGAAATTTCCAAATGTTTTGATTGTTAACTTTTCCTTGCATTCTGGTAAAAATACTGTGCATTTGCATTTCCTTCTTGGGCTTTTTGTAATTTTTAATGAGCAGATCTGTGTTTGTTTCAGTGTCTGCCTTTTCTTCCTCATAAGTTAATGAATAAATCCAGGCTGGTTTTGCTAAGAGCTGTAAACTGACTCCTGCTGGTGGGTAGGGCATTCCATTGATCCAAACTGTGATGCCAACTAAAAGTGCACCTGCCTGTGGTGCCTCTAAAATCCCTCAGTGATTTTATAAACCCGATGGTGAGACCAGGAGAGTGTTTGCCAAACTCAGATTTAGTCTGTGGTGCAGTTGTAGCTGGATGAAGTGTTGAGATACTGGTTGGAATCATTCTGTTTCCTGGTAAGGCTGCTGTGCCCCTTGTGAAGTTTTACAGGAACACCTGAGAAAAATGAATATTGATTTCTGATCTTTTTTTTTTTAATACCAGAATTCATTTATAAGATGTTGTCTTGTCATTTCAATTAGTTGTTTGCATTTTGGGGTTTTTTGTAAATTTTGTTTGCATTTGTCACCATAACAGACCACCCAATTATCTTCTTTTTTTGCTGCCTGGCATGCTGCAGTCCAGAAGTGGATGGAAGCAGCAATATTTGGGATGTTTCCATGGTAAAACAGGCTGCAGGGAGAATTCCTGTCAGCTTGGTTTTATGGACAAGGTCACAGATTGGGCAGTGGGCAGAAGATCCTGACCATGGAGTTTTTCTATAAAAGCACATGAGGAATTGCTACAGCTGATGGAAAGCAGAAGGAAAAAGCCTTTTGTGTGAGTATCACACAAATGGGTCAGATAAAATTCCCATTTCTTCTCCTCACCAGAATCAGCAGAGATATTTCTTCAGCAGAAGTGCAGAGGGAGCTGAGGAAATCTCCAGACAATTTGCTGGCTTGCAACATCCAACACTTCTTTGTAGGAACAGAGGAAACCACCTCAAGTTTCACCAGTGGAGGTTTAGGTTGGATATTACAAGAAAATGTCTTCACTGGAAGGATTGTCCAGCCCTGGTAATGGTGGAGTCCCCATCCCTGGAGGGATTTGAAAGCTGTGTGGATGTGGCACTTGGGGACATGGCTTAGTGGTGGCCTTGGCAGTGCTGGGGGAATGGCTGGACTTGGTGATTTGGAGGTCTTTTCTAACCTTAACAATTCCATGGTTCAGCTGAATCCTGGAAGAGCTGGCCAGCCCAGCAGCACAGCACATGCTCTGCACATCTCAAGGATTCTGTCTCTTCTTGCTTCCTGGTCTTGCAGACAAACTTTTTCGCTGAACAATGTAGATAGCAGTTTGAAGGGAAAACAGACCCCCAGCTCCTTCACAAACAAATCCAGCATCACTCTAAACCCGTGCATTTCCTTGGCTCTGCAGCATCTGTCAAAGAGCTGCTTCAGCACCTCAGTGCTTGGGAGCTGTAACTTCCACCCTCAAACTATTTGGCTTGTTCTGATATATTCCTGTGCTAATGCCAGTTTTCTGTCTGAGCAGCCTTCTTTGCTTTGTTGTGCTCACTTCCCTGCCATATTTCTACAGAGAAAGCTGAATGTTTTTGCATCTTCTCTTGGGAGATTGAAATTCCCATCTCCCTGACTGTTCTGTTCTTGTTGAAAGGGGAGGCTCTTCCCTGAATGAGGCACTCTGCTCAAACAGTGACCCTGGACATGGCCAGTGATGCTTCCCCAACTCCACTGGGTATATCTGGACAGATAAACCTTCGGACTTTGCTTGGCTTTTCCAATGCCAAAGGATACTGGGGTCAGGTGGTCACCCTGGTAAAAAATCTTCCAGTTTTATATTAGAGTGGACTTTCTTAAAATTAATCTTATACCTGTGATCCTGACATCATCATCATGATGTATCCACAGGATTTTCATTTGTCTTAAATGCCTCTCAAACTCATATTTCAGCAAGCTGGATTTTTATCCTCCCATATTTCTCCCTCCTCTAAAGAAATAGCTTTCCATTTCTCTTTACACTCAGCTAAACATTTGATGCTTCATTTGACTTGGACTCCTTTTCCTGGGCAAAACCTGGAGTCTCCCTGTGAGGCTGGTTAATGTGATGTATCAGTGCAAAGAAATGTCCTTGCTTAGCCATCTCTACAAGGACTTACCTGCCTGAGCTCTGCAATTATGTGATTTTAATTGGCTTTTAATTTGCCAAGATTATATAATATACTTAAATGAAAACCACGGAGGTGTTGTTAATGCACAGGTTAGAAACTGCAAACAAAATGATAAGTGACTGAATTGCTTTTGAGCTCATACAGGCAAATTCACATTTTCTTTCCCACGTATTTAATATGAAATGTACCCAAAAGTTCATAATTAGGAAATTATAAGGGTATTAAACCTATATTGAAAGAAAACCATTTTTGTGGCTGTGGAGGTTGCAAACATGCTTTCCATGTCGAGCTGTATGTTGCATTTATGCTGATTTAATCATTCATTAAACATTAGTAAGAGGCCAATTACGCTGTTCAAGAATAAGATGTTTTACGAGAAAATGACAAAAAGATACATGTAATCATTGAAATGCCAGTTTACAATCAGATAGGATGGGAAATAATCCCTTTAGCAAGCTTAAGCTTTTACATATTAATGGAAACACTGGGGAGAGTGGGAAGAGGGCTTTAACAGCCTCCCAGCCCTGGTGGGGAAGAGAGAGCTGGTGGTGCTCTGGACAGAGATTTCACAACTTTTATTCTGTGGCACAGATACCTTGAGAAATGGGCTCTTCAAGGGCCCTACCTGGAGTTTGCCAGTCCTGTCTAGGTATTGAGCATAAGCATAGACAAAATAGGGCTGGAAATGTAATTCTGAGTCTTTAGAGAGGTCATGGAATCCCAGAATGGTTTGGGTTGGAAGGGAACTTAAAGGCCATCTCATTCTAACCCCTGGCCAGGAGCAAGGGCAGCTTCCATTATCCCAGGTTGCTCCAAGCCCTGGCTTGGGACATTTCCAGGGATGTGGCAGTCAGAGCTTCTCTGGGCAACCTGTGCCAGGGCCTCATCACCCTCAAATTCAAGAATTTTTTCCTAATATCCAATCTAAACCTGCTGTCTCTGACTGTGAAGCTATTCTCCCTTGTCCTGTCACTCCATTCCCTTCTCCAATGTCCCTCTCATGTCTCTTGGAGTCCCTTTAGGCACTGGAAGGAGCTCTACAATCTCCTCTGAGCCTTCTCTTCTCCAAGATGAGCAGCACCAACTCTCTCAGCCTTTCCTCATAGAAAATTCCTCAGTTTTCTATCCCTCTAATCATCTTCATGGCCTCCTCTGGACTCACTCCAAGGTGGGATGTTCTGGGGAGCAAAGGGAGTAAGACCCACTGGGACATTTCCATACTTATATTTTAAAGATCCATGCCAAGCACTTCATGGAAAAGGGAGGATGGATGGAGGACAAATCCATGAAGTCATACCTGGCAAGCCATGGCTGCTGGAGAAGCAGGGAGCGACAGAAACTCATTTTCCCACCTGTTTTCCAAGACAAGACTTAGGGACACCAGGAAGAACTGTTGGGTCTTAGGTGTAAAATAAACAGGAAGAAGTTGCCCTTTTCACACAGAGCTGTGAAGGGATGACACTGCTTGCTGCAGTATTTGGTGGATGCTCTGAGTTCACCAAAATTCAAAAAGCAAGCCCATAAATCTATGGAAAGAAAGTTGTTTGGGAGCTGTTAAGCACCACATTCTTCTTGCTCTGGGAGTTTCTCAGCTGCAGGGTTTTGTGCACTGGGAAAATGTGCAGTGGGAAGAAGACAACATCCAACAAACCATGGACAGCATTGCCAAAAGAACCGAAATTGCTTTGGTGTGTATGAGATGAAAACCAAAAGGGTGACAAAAGGCAAAAGCCTTTACAGGCAAACTCAAAAAACGAAGAAAGTATGACAATTTTTAATGTTAATGTCCTCATGAACTGTAATCCAAAATATCTCACCTTTGAATTGCTCTGGATACTTTCTGTGTCTGAAAGTCTCACGCTTCCCAGGTTTCCTCTAGAATTTGAGTTCTCCTGTGTTTTGCTCTAAGTACATTTGGACTGAAGGCTGAGTAGGGTCAGGCAGAGAAAAACCATCATGATTTGAGCAAACACTCAATCCTTATGAAAAATTAGGACAGGAAACCCAAAGGTTAGGCAAACTTGTTTGCAATGAAGAAAATCACAGAATACTAAAGTCCCTTGCATTCCAAGTGAACAGCAGAGAAAAAGAAATTACCCTCCCCATGCTCATTTAACGAACAGAGAATAACTAAAAATGTGTTCACTCAATAGATGTGGGACCAAGGTATCCTGGGGCAACAAGAGGAAAAAACAGGGACGACCCAGGTGAGCAGAAGATGAGCTCCAGATAAACCTCAGCCAAGCATCTCTCCGGCTCTCCAGAGCCATGCCAAGCCTTGATGTTCTCCGCCTGCTCTACCAACCCTACATCTGGCTGCCCAAAACCCACAGCCCCCTTTCCCCTTTTCCCAAATCCAGTTGGTCAGCTGTCCCTGTTGCCATGCCGGCCTCTGGGCAACAGACCCGAGCCATGCTGTTGGGAGGGAGAAAAATGTATTCCAGCGATAATATTGAAGGGTTACAGCTGCCAAACACACAGTGTCTGTGGAAACACCTGTTGAGTGGCTGCTGCAGTGGGAAGAGCAAGATGAAGAAAGACAGCTGTAAAAGTGCCAGCAGCAGTGGGAAGCTCTGCTAAGACTGCTTTGTGCCAGTTAGAGATGTGCCAAATTATTTGGCTGCATTTCAAATATCTGGGTGTCCACTACATTTGCCAGCTCACGCTCCCAGGGAATACTTCAGCATTAACACCACTACTGCCACGCTCCCGCTGCTCTCCCACTTTAATTTCAGCCTTTAGGTTCCTGGGATTCTTTTTTTCCTGGTTCCTTCTGGTGCAAAGGAAAGCCCAGGATTGCAGGGCAGAGCCCAAAATAAGGGCTGGGATCTGCAGCTGGTGGGAAGACAAAGCACCACTGTAAAGGTTTCTCGCAATTGGCTTGTGAGATCTGCTGGGTTATTGTTTTGTGTCTCTCCTGTCACTGTCGTTGTTGTTGTTGTGTCTTTTTTCCAGAAAATAATAATTTTATCTTTTACAAACAGTTAGCTGACCTGCACACTTCTCCTGCCTGTCCATCTAGAAATCCTTGGAGCTGCAGAGCTCAGCTTTGGGAAGTTTACACTGGGAACAGAGATGAAATTTGAAAGTTTAGATGGGCTGGACGGGTGGCAAAGGTGGAAATACAATGGCAGAATGCTACAGGGAAATATTCCAAATATTTATAGATGTGACACTTGGGAACATGGGTTAGAGGTGGGCTTGGCAGTGCTGGGAGAATGGTTGGACTTGATGATCTTAAAGGTTTTTTCCAGCTTAAATGATTCCAAGTGTCTATGAATTAAAAGCTCTGTCTGTAGAAACAAGGAGTGGAGAGAAGATGGAGTGGTAGAGTAATGAGAATCTGTTTTAGATAATCTTCCTCCTGAAGTGCCCAGAGAGTTCAGGTTCATGTCCAGAATATCCTCCCAGTTCCTCCCAACTTTCCTTTAAGGCCACCTGCACTGCCAAAGCCCTGAAAAAACACCATGGTGTAGATCCTTCCCTTGTCCACAGTGAGACCTAAGGGTGTGCCCCAAGTTAAGTTTGCCTTTTTAGGAGATTTGAAAGCTAAAATGAGCCACTAAATCTCAAAGAATTAAATTCTTGCTCAAATAATTCCTGTTAAGTCTCCTACCTCCTCACCTTGCTCTGGTGATATCCCAGACAGGCCAGGAGACTGGAATTACAGAGCACTGCTGTGCCTGTACAGCTGCAGCAGTTTCACTGCTTTTCTATTTGGCACAATCATCTATTGTCATGATTTCTGTAAATTCCCAAATCCTAAGAATGATCAAAAACTCCCCTGGACCAAGGAGATAATACTTTTCTCAGGGAGCTTTCTTTCTTCCCAGGAAGGTTTATCTGTTAAGTGTTTGTGGGAAACAATTCATCTTCTTCTGTTTAGTTATGAATATTTCCAAGCCATCCTTATCCAAGGCAGTTGATTAACCCTGGAGGTGGTATTCCTCTGGGAGGTATTTTTGCTTTGCTGGTTGCAGATAGAGATGGAAAGGGCTGAAGTCCCAACAAACAGAATTGTAGCATCCTAACATCTTTGTGTGCCTTCCCTCACCTCGTGGTAACCCTTCTAGGCCAGAAATTCACTCCTGTGGGTTTTTTTTTGTTTTGTTTTGTTTTTTACAAAATAGGATCCTGTTTGCATTTGGGTCTCTGGGACTGACTGTGATGCACATAATGTCTAAACCAAAAACCTTTCCCACCCCTTCCCTCAGAGCAGAAACTTTCTTGAGAAGAAAACTCATTTTTTACAGGAACACAAATCTGTGCTTTTTGAAAGACAGAGAAAATATCATCCCTTTCAAATTGGCACAAGACCAGCTATGCCCAGGACAATTCATCTTTCCCTTTTGAGCTAATTTTCCAAGCACCCTTTGCTTTAATTACAGATTTCTTTTTTCAGACCCCAGTTCACCTGTTCTTCTGGATTGTTTAAGGGAGGATTACTATCTGTATGCCTGATTTATTCTGATTTTACCTGCAGGTGAAGGTCAAAGAGCCACTGGCTTGCAAGACTCCTTGGTTAATCTTTCTTCCAAAATACTGGGAGAAATTCTCATTTTTGGAAGTTTCACAGAAATCCCTGCCACTCTGTTCCTGTCTCTGTGCTAACCAGTGAGATACAAATATTTTTCCATGAACTTCCAAATGTCCAGTGGAACTAGAAAGCTCCAGCCTCTTGAAACCCTTCTGCCTGGATCTCACAAATGATGATAAAAGGCTCTCCCTGGTGTCTTGGCCATGTCAAACTTCTCTTCAGACAACCGGAAAATTCATCTTTCCTGTTAATCTTCTTGAATTTGTTGCCAGAGTCATGGGTTATGGTCTGTTCATCCTGAGAAAGTGTTATGAGTCAATATTTAGACAGAATAAGCCTTAATCACAACATAGTTATGCTTCATTAAAGAGGTTTTCCATTTGCTTCGTTTGGAAAATAATGCAGGATGTATCAGAAGCAAACAAATGGGATGGATTTCCTATTTGTGAAACCCTTTCTTCCACAGAAATAAAGGACTAATTACTTGTGCAGAAGCCTTTCTTTTCTTTTCTTCCTTCAGAGGAGGCAGAGGGATGCCTTTCCTCACCCTCACCAGTGTGGATGTGCTGGTTGGGTGGTGCTCAGCTCCTCCCACTGCTGCCACTGAGACCCAGAACAGCACAGCCTGCTGTCCTCTTAACCATCCCTTCAGGTGCCACCCAAAAATGATGCTCAGCTCTGACCCTTCTCTGGCCATGCAGACCATTGTGAACAATCTGCTTTTAGGAGTGACCCCAATCTTGGTGGGATCCCAGGTGGAGTGGAGGTCCCACCTCACCTTCAGATGGGAAACACCCAGGGAAGTCACAGAATCCATTAGGGTGGAAAAAACCTCCAATATCATCGAGTCAGCTTTCAATCACCACCTTGCCAACCAAACCATGGCACTGAGTGCCACATCCAGGTGTTCCTTGAACACCTCCAGGGATTGTGACTCCACCAGCTCCCTGGGCAGCCCCTTCCAATGCTTGGAAACCCTTCCAGGGAGGAAAGCCACATTTCCATCCTCTCCCTGACACCTCCCATGTCCCCAGGGCTCTTCCCCTGCCTTTGGCCTCGTGGCAGAACCACAGGGGCACAGAAAGTGGATGGAAGGGTGTGGCAGGACATCTTCCCCCTCCCCTCTTTCCTTCTGCCTCGTGGCAGAGCACAGATAACTCCAGGGGGGTCAGAAGCCCAGCAGGAGATTATATCTGGGCGCCTGAAGGTCTGAGATCTCTAACCTTGAATTCACATTTTAGTATAAAGAGAGGATGTGGAGAGAGAAACAAAGAAATGAATACTGACTGAAAGGCACGCTTTTACAACTATAAGAACTCACAAAAATATCCCAGAGGCAGAAGTTTTCTTACACACACTCTGGACATGTGCAAGGAGCTTCTCCCCAGAGTCTGGACACAGACTCTGTGGTTACTTTCCTGGGAACTGAGTGAAAGGATTCCAAGGTATACTTCACCACCAATTGGCTGGGTAAGGTACATTTGGTTCCTAAGTTATATTATTCTTGCTAGCTGTTAACAAGAATAGGTACCTTTTCCTGTTAGCAGTTTTAGTTACTCATAGTTTGCAATTATTTTATTCCTGTGTAGGATGTGGTTTGTCCTAAGTCTGATGTCTATCAATTTCTGTGTCTAATAAATGATAATTTATGTCATATTAGATGTAATTGGCCGTTATTAAAAGAACTTGTGAACCAGACCAAGTCTTGGGGTGCTGGCCACCCTAACAAGAGTGACTGAGCAAAGGGCAGAAATTCTTCTAAGCTCCTTCCTAACACAGGGGCTGAGCATCCTCAAGGCAGCGGATCCTTTCCCAGCTGGGCTAAGGGTGGAATAAAAGCACAAATGTGTGGAACAGAGCATGGCACGGCAGGTTTGGCCTCACAGCCCCTCCACACAGCCCCGTGGCCCTATTGCCATAGCAACTGTCCCCCCAGCTGTCCCCAGTGTGTTTCTTTATCCTGACAACATCCCGGCGAGGTAAAAAAGTGCTTTTGTCTCCGTGTGGCACAGAGGAGCTCACTGCCTCACCCAGGGCAGGTGAGAGTGATGCTGCCATGCCTCCCACAGCCTGGGGGAGAAATCACAGCGTTTTCCTTCCTTCTGCAACGAAGGAAAGAGGTTTGAGCTCCTTCTTCACTTGCTGTTAGAGCCTGGAGTGCAGAGCAGACCAACAGGGGGAGGCTGCAGGGAAGCTGGTGGTGGAGGGAGACCAAGCAGTCCAAGTCTGTCCCCCTCTCCAGGGCATGCAGGAGCAGATAATTTTTCATGCAGTGCTCACCAAAAAAAAAAAAAAAATCAATTTCTTTCATCTCTTTCCTGAGCAAAGGCCAATGCTGAGCCTAGCAGATTATTCAATAACATCCCATAAAAATACTAAACTTCTATATCGGAACCAAATTAAAATTGTATTTCATGATGTGAACAAAGGTACCCAAGTCGATTTCGTCTCTCTCTCCCTCCTTTTTCAAATTTAATATCACACAGAAGAGAGAAATGGAATCTGTATTTAAATGGCTGTGGAACATTGTGCATTTAAAGTGCACAGCAAGTCACTCCCTAAAGCACTCCATATGATATGTAAATCTTTTGATCTTTCACAAAATGCATGATTTCCATAAAGAATAATGAGTGCTAGCTTGGGAAGTACAATATTGACTGTCACTGTACTGCACTTAGCCACAATTATTATTTGCATGGCTTTTGCAACATAACTGGAGGGAAGAGTCCTGTGAATATTTTTAATGCATTCTAATAGCTGCTAAAAGAGATTTTATTTTATAATAGATGCATTCTTTCTTTTGGGTCTACAAGCTTTTTTTTTTTCAATTTGTTCATTACTTTTTTTTTTTTTGTCTCTTTATAAGGAAGCATCTATGGGGAAAAGCAGAGGAGCACACGAGCCCTGAGAAAAGAAACAATTGACATCCTGCCCTGCCATGAGCTGCAGGAAAGCAGAGGAATCAACAATAACATTTATTTATTCTTTAAGCCAATGGGTAAAGTTTGACTTGATAAATGATCCCTGTGAGAGGAAAAGACCTCAAGCTCATGGTGCAGGAAAGAGAAGTAGGAATAAGGACTGTCACAAACACCACATTAAATAAAGGAAAATTTAAGAATTAACTTACCCCACCTCTGTTTTGTTGCTCCCTTCCCTGAGGTTTTGACATCTCTCTGAAGGTCTGTTCCAAGTAGCTCAATGAATTTTTCACTTGCAATACAAGTAAAGCTGCAAGGAGAAGACAAGGTTTTGGCTTTTTGTGCCTCAGTTTCTCTGAGGGTAGATTAGTCCTAGTGCCATTTTCTTTCTTTATAAAAGCACTTTGAGGGCCAGGGAAGAACTTGTTGTAATTAATGGAGTAGATGAGCAGTGATAGAGGTGAACTGAGCTGAACTGCAATAAGAATTTGGTCTTCTGATTTGGAACAGGCTTCAGGAGACCAGGATGGTAGCAGACACTTAGTGAGCTCACTGCAGAATCAAAGCCCATTTTCATCCAAAAGAGGATTTCTGATTTTTTTTTCCATGTATTCCAGCTTCATCCCAACCTAGAAAGAATTTAGAACTTGAAAAAGTAGAACTTGAAAAAACTTGCTCCCATGGCAAGGAGGCATCAAAATCCATTTGTGTGCTTGACTACTTGGTTCAAACTGTGATACATCATTGAAAGACACTGTTCCCATTTTTTCATTGCTCTTATCCTTGAAGATTTGACTCCTGCTCAGCACTGATCATTCAGTTCCTCTTTAAAGGACTAATAATGCAGAGGATGACTTAGATCTTGTGAAGTGAGATCATTCTTTCTGGTTTATTTCCTGGTGCTATGTTGTTATTATATATTAAATGCTATTTATTGACCTACTTTTTCTGAAATAATTTTTAGTTTCCCACCTTAGAAACATCACACAAGCTCATCCTTAAGGGTAAGAAAAAGGCAAAAAAGTTTGGGTTGAATGGCCACATTGTTGTGTGTAGCACAAGAACCAGATTGTTGATTTTAAGGCTTTCTTCTTTAATTTGGGACCATCTGGATAATTTCAAATAAAAAAGGATTCCTCTATGAAAACATTTGTTATAAACAAGCTGCACCAGTTCCCCAAAATCTACTGAACTTGTTTACCTGGTAAGACTTGTAGTATTTTTCCATAACATCCTGCCATTTATTATGCTCTGGAAAGGCACTGTAGTGATTTCAAGAGGAGAAAACCAAGAAAGATTATTCATTTCACATCCTCATGCAATTCTTTTGTAGGTGGCTTTCAACAAAGGGTGATATTGGATTACATTCATTTTGGTTCTTAATAAACTAGTAAATCTCCCATTGTTCTATGTTGTCCAATTATAAAAGCAATGAATATGAGACTAAGCACTTCAAGATAACCATAGCTTTAAAGATAGACAAAAAGCTTTATAGATTAGGATCAGAATAAAACTGCCATTTTTGTAGTGTTTTGATGAATAATATTTTGTGAATTAAAGCGTTCTCTCTTAGGAACGTCAATAAATTACTCTTTAAATAGGCACTGCAGATCTCAGGAAGAGTTTCTGAATATCTGGGATAGTGAAAAGGGAAGGAAGTAAATCCTTCCTAGAAGTCATTTCCTTGCTGTCTGAAGAGATGATTATAAAAGGTGTTTCCTGAGGTCTGTCTGTTTCCCTGTAGAAGCCATCTGTTGGAATTTTCTTGAATTATTTCACTTTCCTTCCCATTTTGGATGTGGTGTCTTTTCAAACATGCTTCTCAGCTACGATGTGTTTCAATAATTGAATCTTCAGCACTTTCTGAAGGCTTAATTGGCAGTAAAAATCAGCATTTTGAAGTCAGGATTTGCTTGTTTTGCTTGGTCCAAAGCAAGGGTTTCCAAAGTTGTCCAAGAACTGCTTCTGCAAGGTCTCTGGAGGCAGTGAAGAACAACATTGGCAAGTGGTTTAAATACACTGGGCAGGGGCTGAGCCACTGGAGTGAAATTCTGAGCACTGAAAGTTGTGGGAAAAAAAAAAAAGAGTTGCAAATCACAGCCTTAAATACCACAGAATGCTCTGTGGGTTTGTGAACTGGGATCATTGCCTTGCTCGACTCCAAAAGAATTCATGAGACATTTACAAAAAGATTTATTAATCTATTAATTGCCAGCAGATTCTTTGTCAGCAAATCCTTAATGGAAAGCAGAGCCCTCCACCCCTTTAATCCTCATAATCCTACCTTGCGTGCAACTTCCCAAAATTTGATGTGGAATGGCTTAATATTGTAAAATTGTCCCTTGGCAGGGAGGAAGCAGTGAGGTTCAGCTCTCTCCAGTGGTGACAAAGGACAAATGTCCCATCCAGCTGCTTATCCCAGTTTTCCGTAAAACCACAATGTGAAAGGAATGTGCACCACAGGTGTCAGAGAGGAAAATACATTGTGAAGAGATGGAGAAAAAAACATGTGGACAAATATGGGTTACATTTAGATGCCTCAGCCCAAGCCTTAAACATCTGTGTTGTCATTGTGAAGGTCCAGCACCCAATTTTCCCCCTTGGCTTGGGCTAGGATGAATTTTTGCACCAGGAAACTGCTACAGCCCCAGAGGAAGGCTGAAACTCCTGTTCCATGCAGCCTGGCAGGGATGCCATGCTTGGCACACCTGGCAGCAGCAGCAGTGGCACAGCTCAGAGGGGAAATGAAGGGGAGATGAGAAAATGCTTCCCTGCTGTCAATCCTCTCCTCACATCCTTACCCTCTCAGTGCTTCCCAGGATTTCAAGCATCTCCATCTCTTCCCGGATGGCTCTTCCATTCGAGAGTGAGCTGCTGGGTAATGATAATTCCTCTGCTCAGAGCTGTCAGTCACATCATGGGACTGTGCCTGGAACAGCAATCACAGCCTTTGATCAGTTCTGCTGAAACAACCTGTTGTCTTTTGTAATAACATTTCCATTGGGAATATTCAGATGCTGAGGCTAAAAAGAACCATTTCATAGCACACACACACAACTACACACGCAGTGACTTTGCATTTTTATCTTTTTGATTTTCCAGTGGGTGTATTTGCCTGGGGTTTTTTTTCTGACCACATCCATCTGTTTCCTAGTTCTTACAAAAGCTAGTTTACATGCAATAATTGCCATTAAAATGTGAAGAGAAAGCTCGTTGCACAAATGCATTGTTTTGCTCCTTTCAAAGCACACAGAAGCTACAAAACTAGATGAAGCTGACTGATGGATGGGTTTATTTAATTATTACTTTCAGAAACTTGTTCTCTATCTTGCCCATAGCAGGTGCAGGCTGTGACGTGGCATTTGCTCTGGTAATTATGCAGGTTTTTTTTTGTAAATAGCAGAACAAGTCAGGATGAAAGATAGCACTGCCCTCGGGTTGTGGGGAATGATTCAGCTTTCTCTTTACCCAATTTCAAATGATACACTGGAATGATAAGGTCGCTTTGATTCCTGTTGCACCTCCCACTCGTACTCCTGTGACATGAAACTGGGAGAGGGAGGGAGAAGGACTGGAGGATGGATATGTGGAAAGGGCAGTTTGTGGAGGATGCTGTTATTGCAGTGAGTGATAAAGCTGATTTGGGGTAGCCTGAACTGCTGTGTGGCATTAGAGGACACTGGGATGTCCAATATCCAAGAATTGAAGTGGGTTTTTTGTGAGCCTAGAGCTTTCCCAGGTGAGGCACTGCAGCTCAGCACTTCCACAGCCTCTCTTGCTCAGGTCTCCTCCAGCATCCTTCATCCTGTGCTTCATCCTGCTCCTCTTCTCTGTTTGAAGGAGTCTGTTCTCAGATGTCAGGCTGCTCTCCAGCATTCCCATCCCATGTTTTTTTCCCTAAGCAAGGGATAAATATCAGGGGCAATGCAGGCAGATGGATACATGGAAATTCTTCCCTAGGGGAATGACAGCTAACAAGGAATGCCAAGACAAACATCCCCCAGTCACCAGGGGATCCTTCCACAGAGAAATGGGATCTCTAAACTGTTCCCTGAACTGTTCCCTCCTGCTGGAGGAGGGTAGGTTTAGATGGAATATTGGGGGATCAGGGGATCAGCAGCTAAAATCTATTCCTGCAATCTACTCCAAGCAGAGCCTGCAGCAGTGCTGGGCTTGCAGGCCTCCCAATGGTCTGAGTGATGGGAGGATGCAGAATCACAGAATCATGGAATTGTTTATGCTGGAAAATACTTTTAAGATCACCAAGTCCAGCCATTAACCCAGCACTGCCAAGCCCACAGTTAATCCATGTCCTTGAGTTGTATAAATCCCCAGGCAGCATTTCCAAACTTGGGTGATGTGTTAATTTGAAAACAAACCAGTGAGGAGATCGCAAGTCGGGATTAGAAGTTTAATAGGAAAACTAAATTTAAGTGCAATAATACAAGAAAAAAAAGCCCACTGACAGAGTCAGATACAACCTGATACCCTGTTAGGGTGGTGGTAGCAGTCCAAGTTGAAGTAGTTCAGTTGAAGCACTGATCCTGTGAAGGTCTGCTCTCCACCTGAAGGTCCAGTGGTAGCTCTTGTCCTCTGGGAACCCAGCAGACAGGGCTGCCTTGGGCAGTTCCAAGGCCAGGTTATATCCAGGTGGGAATGCTTGGCTCCTCCCTCCTGGGTGGAGCATCTCACAATAGGATGAGATAATTCCATGAGTTCTTGATGGCTCATTGTCTGTTATCAGGGGTGAGTCAGAGCAGGAGATAACAGCTAATGCCCCACAGCTGGTGGTAATAGAATACTAAATACATCTATATTGCAACCTAGGACAGGTGACTAAAAATTTCCATGAAGGCAAACATTTTCATAGCCAGAAAGCAACCTTGGGGCCTTCTTTGAGCTCTTCAATTTGGTCCTTTGAAGGGACTCAGCTGCATTGCCCAGCACCACTCACACCCTGGGCAGGTCCTGGATCCAGAGCCACATTTGGGAGATTCCTTATCTTGGCATCTCCACTCTCAGCTCGTGCTGCTGAGAGCTGCCTGATGCTTTATCAGATGCTCTGATGTATTTGCTCTTCACCTTGAAATCAATAGGTATTGATGGGGTTTGGGAGCTGCAGAAGATACAGTCCTGCTGCTGTGTCAATAACAGCTCCTGGAATTGGCACCTTGAGGGAATGTTGGCTCCTCTGCTCTCCATTGAGTGTGCAGTGAAATGGGAACAAACCCCACGATTAAAATGTGTGTTGAGTTTATATAAAATCTTAGCTGAGCAATATAATGCTTCAATGGAAGGTGCACAGTATGTATATGAATGAAAATCAGTTGATTGTTACCATGTGTCTGTCAAAATTAAAACAAGGTCATTCACAAATCTCAACGTTTTGTGGAGGGGAGGAATTTTTTTTTTTAATTAGGATTAAAAATATTATCTACTTAAAATGTGTCCATGCATATAGTTCTGGTACAGCCTATGGCAACACCTATGATTTAAAAATAAAACTGTTTTTTTCCAAGAAGGAAGTAATTTTGAGTGATAACTAATTTAGATAGTGCTAATTATATTGGTTGGAACTTGCAAGGGAGTCAATGGATAAAAAGTTGATTAAAACAAAGTTATAAAACAACAATAAAAAACTCTAACTCTGCACTTTAAGATTTTCTGACTATTTTAATGTTTGCTCCTGCCAGCTCTCTTAGCTGCACTGGAAAGTGAATGTTTCTGTACACCTCATTGAAATGAAATGAGAGGGAAAAGTGAGAATTTCTCAGTAAATTCTCAGTAAATTCAAGAACAATGGGTGTGTTCTACACCCTAAAATACCCTTAAGATGATGTAACAAGTTACACAGCAGTGTAACTCAGCTGATCTTTTGATTTGCTATGTTTTGAGCCCCTGGTCAGGGTTGACGTGGCTGAGACAAGCAAGGAGGAGCAGCTGAGAGGATTTGTGAACATTTCTCTCTCTCAAACTTGCAGAACATTCCCTGGGGTTGCTCACTACTACTCCTTCCAAGGGCAATGCATATAAATATGATATAAATGATATAAATACAGCTGGACCCAGCAGCTGTGTAATTTCTTCTGGAAATACTTTCCCAGCTTGGATCCCAGAATGGATCATGTGTACTTCCAGCTGTTTCACCTCTGGTTTTACATCTGCAGTGAACCCTTGCAGGCTTGCTGGTGCACAGCTGGATGTGTAGTCTCTAGTTTAGGAGTGGACAGATCCATTCATGGCTTTGTGGCCATGAAAAGCACAGGACTGACAGCTCTGCCCATGGTGGAGAGAGTCAGGATGCCTCTGTCCAGGCTAAAATTCCGTCTTTCTTTATCTTCAAGTTCTTCTGCTGGAAAACTGGAATAACTGACTCAAGAAAAGAGCCCAAACCTCCCTGAGAGGATGGAAAGAGACACAAGATGAACAAGGTGTGGTTATTTCTAGTTGTGTAATATTTCTGTTGATCACCTCACTGTGTTTCTCAAGCCACGTGTTCCCTACCCTCCAGGCTGAATAGTTTGCACAAAAACGTCGTGAGGTTGGTGAGTTTTCCTGGGAAAACAGGAAGATCTGGCAGAGTGTGCTGGTTTTGCATGGCCTCAGTTTTGGTAACAGGGGAGCCACAGAGATGGCTTCTGTGAGAAGCTTCTAGAAGCTTCCATCATGTCCAACAGAGCCAATCCCTGATGGCTTTGAAGATGGACATGTCATTAGCCAAGTCTGGGCCAATCAAAGATGTTGGTTAAGCCTCTGTGATAACATATTTAGGAAGAAATGCCAAACAAGGTGGGGCACACAGTTTTTTTCTAGCCAGAGAAGAGGAGGAGGTGAAAACATGTGGGGGAAACAACATGGAGACACCAAGGGCACTGGAGAAGGTGGGGGGAGGAGGTGCCTGGTGTTTGGCCAGGGTCAAACCATGACACAGAGCTGTACAGAGAATTATAGAATCACAAAATGGTTTGGGTTGGAAAGGACCTTAAGGATCATCCCATTCCCAACCCTGCCATGGGCAGGGACACCTTCCACCATCCCAGGTTGCTCCAAGCCCTGACCAGCCTGGCCTTGGACACTTCCAGGGATCCAGGGGCAGCCACAGCTTCTCTGGGCAGCCTGTGCCCTGTGCCTTACCATTCTCACAGGGAAGAATTTCTTCCCAATATCCCACAATATCCCATCTAACTCTCTCCTGTGTACATAATAATTTCTGTGCATACTGAAAACTGTGTGTGCCTAATAATTTTGTGTGTAACACAAAGTTCTGATTATGAACTGATTGTTAATTTTATCTTTCTTGTTCAAACTCAGCTTTATTACTACTGTTATTATTATTACTATTATTATTATTGCCGATGTTTTATTTTATTTTATTTTATTTTAGCATATATTTGCTTAATGAACAATTCATCGCACCCCATGTGCACTTGAGAATCTTGAAATTATCACAAGAAGGGATAGATGTTAAAAGAAAGGGAAAAACAAATAAGAAACAGAGATATTTAATGTACATCAGTTGGACTGCAAGCAGCCTGGCATAAGTCATCCTTTAATAGAGCTGTAAGAATAATTAATTTTTCAGTTCAGTGGTCAAACTGAAAAAACTGTGAGGGAGGAAGGAGAGGAGGTGAGTGGAGTGGGAAGAAACAAGGAGATGTGTTTGGGTCAACCTTAAGTAACAATTTCTCATTTTCTCTCACTGAAGCGAAACAAACACTTGTATTATCTGTTCCTTTGATAAACGGCCCTGTCTGAGTTCCTGAGCAAAACTTTCCTTCTAGAAGCAAAGCCTGAAGATCCTGCCTAGATGGTGGTGACACAGAACATCTTTCTTTTCCTGGAAATTCTCCTTTACCTCCCCTTTCCTGGCAAAGCTCACTCATTAAATTGGCCATTAGTGTGCAAAGACCTTTACTAATAACATGATTTGTCAAAACCTGCTGCCCAGCTTCAGTTTGCATCATTTTCCAACTCTTCTCCAACTGTGGACCCTGTAAGACACTTTCTACTGAGAGCAAATCCCCTGCTTTTAAGTCTGTTAACTCTAAGTTTAATTCTTCTTATGAAGTTTACTTGTATAGCTTTAACTGGGGAGAAATTCCTGGCTGTGAGGGTGGTGATGCCCTGGCACAGAGTGCCCAGAGAAGCTGTGGCTGCCCCTGGATCCCTGGAAGTGTCCAAGGCCAGGTTGTATGAGGCTTGGAGCAACCTGGGACAGTGGATGGAACTGGATGATCTTTAAGGTCTTTTCCAACCCAAATCATTTCATGATTCTATGATTCTCTTAATGAACTTCTCAGGGATGTTCTAAAACCATACTCCAAGCCCCCAGGAGAATATTGCCCAGGTTATGGGATTCACTGTGGATATATCTATGGATGATCTCAGAAGATCTGGATTTTTCATCATGCCTTTGCCATGGATTGCATTTCAGGCTTTGTCCTATCATCCTTTTTTCCCCTCATGCAGGAGCCATTGCTTTCACTGTATACAAACAACAGACCTCCCCCTCCAAAAAAAAAAAAAAAATATATATAGGTGTCTGGCTGATAGACTCATAAGGGTAAATTTCTTTGTGGGTGATCAGCAGACAGCCAAAAACCAGAGACATTTTAAAAGCTTGCAAGCAAAAGAGGTTGCCATAAGAAAAATCTTTGAAGGGGTATTATCCAATTAGCACTGATAGCTCTGCTAATATGGCAGCAATTAAAATGTTGTTTGTGAACTAAATAGGAGAAGACCTAAATATTCTTTGGACTTACATATGAATAATGTTCTAATATCTGGTGGAATAATTATAATGAAGCTGTAAGTATTCTCTCACGAGTTGTTTACTGAAATAGCAGTCTATTTAATCAGTAGCAATGCATTCAAGGTGACTAAATATTAAATATGATTGGCAGCTTGCTGCTTGGACTAAAACGATTAAGTAACATGAGAAAGAAAGTGACAGGTGACTTCAGTCCCCTCGAGGAAACATGCCCCAGCCAGGAAATGGGTTGAGACTTCTAATAATATTGGTAACAAATAAGTGCTGAAATGTTTGCTTGCAGCAGTCAGTCTGGAAAGGAATGCAAATCCTGTTATACATCTTTTTCATCTTGGTGAGGTTGCAGTGGCAGCACTCTGAGGTGCTGTGCATTTTAACCACCCTGCAGAGACCCTTGGGTGGGATGGGTCAGGTTGGCAACCAGCAAAGCCACTCCAGCCCTAGATGCTGAGCCAAATCCAACCATCCCAGTGGAGGATCTGATGGGGGTTGATGCACCAGCACTCGTTTGGTCTCTCCCATTCACCATTTTTGAGGTCTTTCCTTGTTGTGTGTCTCATTGCTTTGAGCTCAGTTAGACAAACAGGAGTGAGGGATGGATTGCAAATGGATTCCAGGAGCTCCAGAGGTCAGTGGGAGTTGGATTTGATGCAGGCTCTGACCTGGGATTGCTGGTTGCAGCTCTGGGAAGGGAATACAGCAAGCATGGCATTTCCAGCCCAGCGTTTCACAGGGAGGAGATGCCAGATGTTCCTCTCTCCAAACTCCATGTCCAGTGAAAGAATTTGCCACTATGTGTAAATCCAAGTTCCTGCCTTTAGAGGGATGAGATTCCCAAATACTTGCAGTGATGTGAGCCTCTACCCCAGTGTGCACCATGTCCTTGTTGTGCTTTAACTGTACCTGATGTTATCAAAGCTCAGGTGAGGACAAATCTTTGTGAGATGGCCATGTCACAACTTGCAATAGTGTCACCTTCCCCTGGGACACATCCTGATAACCTTGCTGGAAGAGTGCTTTGCTTCCTGACGGGTTCAAATCAAAGCACTGTCCTCCTATACTGAGCATGATCAATTCTTATCCTGATATTGGTGAGCTCCACATTAAAACTAAATCACTGAGATACAAGTTAGAGTAAGAAACTGGCCAGGGTCATACAGGATTTCCACAACTGGACCAAAATCTCAGTCCAATTCTTCTGCTCTTGTGTTTTCTATCACAGTGCTCTCTTTTCTGGCTGGTTCTTCCAGGTTCTCACAAGCACCTCCATCTTTTCTGGTTCTGTGGAATAAGAATCAAACCTTGAATCCACTGCCTGGCTTGCTGCAGTCACTGCTGCTGCTCTTCTCCTCCTCTTTGCTGAAGTAGCCCAGCAAAGGAGTTGGGGAGCTTGGGCAGCTCCAAGGGCAGGAAGAGGGACTCCTTTCTCTCTCCATGTCCCTAATGGGATCCTAAGTGTAGTATAGACATGAGAGTCAATGCCCTTTTACACAGAAAGTAGAGAATGAATTCCAAACAGTACTGGAGACAGCTGACCCTTTTAGCACAATGCTTAAATATTCTAGTGCCGTGCCAAGGCAGCATGTGCAGAGTAAATATTTTAATCCCTAATTAATCACTTTGGTTAGATTGGTAAAACAGAAGTCTAATGAAAATAATTTGAAATTTCCTTCATGAATAATTGCATTGTTCAGGGGATTCTGGGAAGAGTCAACTGGCTGACCTTCCATTCTTGAGCTGCTCTATTGCTATGAGACTTAATTTGTGTCCTTCAGCCCTTTTCAGTCACCGTCACGAGATTAGAAATACCTTTCATGCAGTTTAGCAGCAACTATGCAAAAGGACAGTGCAGTCAGCAGAGAGGTAAGAAATTAGCACATGCTTCCCTGCGGTGAAACACATACAGTACAGCACACAGGACAGGGCAAAGCTTCTTTTCCACTCCGTGTCCCTTTATTATGTCCTGAACATGATGGATTGCGTTGTTTATTGAAGTGCTCGTGGCCATTTTTAATTAGAGATGTGAGGTCTGCGGGTGCCAGGGCTTTGGGTATTTGCAGGATTGGAAAAGAATTTGCTTGTTGTTACGTCCTGGTGGCCAGCACCACGGTTGGTCCTGTGGCTCCAGGGGAATTTATTTCCTCCTGCAGGTCCTGTCTTTCCGGTGGCCTGGTGTGAGGCACCAGTCCTGTCTGGACAACTTGGTTTGGCTTGTAGGACCAAGACTGGTCCAGTGAGAGCACAGTCACAGCCTCCATGCTTGCTTAATTGGCATTTCTCACAGCTACAGTTCTCTGTGGAGGGAAGATTTAAGTGCAGCAAGGTCTATGGTCCTTCCCCAGGCTTTTACACTTGTTAAAAAAAAAAAAAAAATTAGACCATCCTCAATCTCAGTACAGTTTTTCTAGTGCTTGATGGCTGCAAAGTGTTCATGAGAACAAATTATCTTGTGCAGGCAAGGGTTAAAAACACATCTTTAATCCACAGACCTGTGAGTGTCCTTTCCAGGGGGATTCTTTCCCCAGGTTGCTGCAGAGCAGTTGCTGGAAGATTTGTTTGCTGTAGAGCTGCAGCTGATGTGTCTGCTAAAGGTGGAGTTCCTGTGCAAAGGCAGTGACATCAGGCACTGCAAAGTTGTGTTCCTCTGTGGTTTTTGTGGAGTGTCTTCTTAGAATCACAGCAGGGACCTGTGAGGATCTCTGAGTTCAGTTCTTGGTTCTGCATGGGACAACTCCAAAAATTCTTGCCCAGCATCATTAACAGGGGCTGGGTTTGAGGTGAGGACAATGTGGGGGAGTAACTGTGCCATGGATCAGAGAGCGAATGCAAAGGTTTTGCAAGAAATAGGTCATTAAATACAAGACGGGGGATTGAAAAGTAAATACAGGCTTGATTTGGGAGTTGGTTGTGTAGAGGAGAGGAGCAGAGTTCTGAGTGTGGGTCAGAGCATTGCTTTGGGAGAGAGAAAGGTGTGGTAGAAAATTATTTCTTGATCCAGGAAACACATCTGTCCTTGCCAGAGCCTTAGGGAGCTGGGAATGTGTGTGAGCTTCAAACAGGAGCTGGTGAAAAACTCCATGAGAGAGCATTTCTATCTATTAAGAGAATGATTTTTGAAGCAAACAAACAAATTTAAACTTTTCATTTACTTTTAGAGGACAAATGTTAATCACTATTTCTCTACTAATGTTTTTACCTGATGAAGCCAAACTTTCTGCAATGATTATCACTTCATAGCATCTTGCAGTCTCCACTTTCATTTGTGGTTATTTTTCTTTTTGCTCCCACATTCACTATTTTATTTTTCTATTCGTCTGCGCAGTTGTTGCTTATCAGCCATGGAAATTTACAGATATTAAATTAACTACAGGAGGGCTCTGATATTGTTCCCTCAATGCTAAAGAAACCTATTGAGAACTAAAGGAAAAATTATTAATGAAAACTGAATGAGAAGGCTATAAAGTTCAAACAAAGTGTGTTCCCTACCTCACAAGGTCTGGATGCATGCAAAATTTCATGAAAATTACTCATAATATGGTATATTATGTTCTGCTTCTTCAGCCAAAAGCATTGGTGAAATATTTTCATTCAGTGCAAAATATATTGGATGATAATGATAATTAATGTACTGAACCATTTAACAAGGAGATAATACAGGATATGAAGGGTTTATTATAAAAAATATGACCCTCACCACAGGACTTGAACTTGCTACTTTTGACAATACAAAGCAAAGCCTCTGCCCTGTAGGCTGGAAAATGTCTTCATGTCTTCTCCAGTTGAGATGCAGATCATAAAAGACTGTCATGGAAATGAAACCTAATTTTATGTAAAAACGGTGTGGAGAAAGAGACTAAATCTCTGTGTATCTCCACTGATAAATATTCAGCAATTTGTGTGTTAAGGGTGGTTATGCCTGGACCAAAATGGAGAATAAATTTTAAAATATTACCACTATGATGCTGATGTACAGGATGGTGTGGTCTTTCTATGTGATCATAAAACAAAGCTAAAAGCAATTCCCACTTGTGAAAGTACAGAGTCTCCTTTCAAGACAGTCAGGAGAAATCTGAAGCTCCTGAATGTTTTTGACTTGCTGGGGTGAATTGAGTTTTGTTCTGTTACACAGAATTCTTCCAAGAGACAAACAAACAGGAAAGTAAAATATCTTGGAAAATTAAAAAGATTCCTTTGCAATTCTCTCATATATTATTGTTTTGACACAAAGGACGTAAGAGAGAAAAGACAAAGTTAAAATTGGTTTTTCAGCCTAGATTTCCTAGCTCATTCCTTTGCTCTGTATTTAGGGAAAACTTCTTGGGCTGTTACTGAATTTAGTCACAAAACCTGAACCAAAATAATAATGAAGTCAGGAGGCTGAAATCAGTTTCAACACCCCAGAAACCCACCCTGCATTATGATCTGAGGATGGACAAACCTGCACAGGAGACAGAACTGGGCATCTACAGCTCTACAGCAGCCCAGAATATTGACCCAGCATTATTGTACATGGATTTTATCAACAGCACTGCCCTAAACACAGGGAGACCCAAGCTCTGTCCTGAAATTAGGAACAAGTGCTATTGCTGGAAAGGCTGGAACCTCGTCCAGGACGTTGAACAGAGAGGCCTGAAACCTGTCTGAAAGCTTGGGTGAAACCCAGGCAATATTTTTGCAAATTAAAAACTGGCGTGGCAGAGAAATACAGTCAGGAACTACAAAGGCCCATGAAGGTTGATGCTCAGGGCAGCCTGCTGGCTCCACCGTGCTGCTCGGGGCTCCTGGCGAGCCGTTTTAATTGAAAGTGAGAGCGTCAGTGGCAAAAGGTTGGGAAGTCCTGCTCTAATTGACTCTTTCTGGGGTTAACCGTGGCAAAGAACGAGTCAGATCCCAGCTCCTCCGTCGGTTCAGTCCTCCCCCATCATTAATTACTTGGGTTGCATTTCTTAATCAGTGCCACGCGGATCTATCGGAGAGATCCCTGGCGCCACGCCAGCACCGCCGCTCCGACTGGATGAAACACAGCGCAGGGAAGGGGAGGAGGGCAAGCCTTGCTTGTTATTTCTTCTCCCTTTGATGCTGAACGAGTTGGGTTTCTGACACAGACCTTTCTGTGCAGCTTCTTTCCCCGGCAGAGCGGCAGGATCGTCATCCTCATGGCCTCTGGTTGTGTCTCTCTAACTGACCTTGCGGCATTTTGGAGGGTTGGGGTTTAAGGGAGATGATTTCTGCCAGTGGCTGTGGCAGGAGACTTTGTCCTGGAATGCCACAGATCCTGATGGAGCTGGAAATCAAGGCAAAGAGGCCCTTCAGGCTTCTCCATGCTCAGTCTCAGCTATCCCTTCTGTGGAAGTGGGGTCTGAACTATGTGATCTTGGAGGTCCTTTCCAACCCAAAACATTCCATGGTTCTGTCTGTCTGTGATGCCTGCCCTGCAACAGTTGGAAGTGGGGTTCCATCTGCAGCTGCAGATTTGATGGAAAATTTTGGGATCTCCACAGCCAGACAAGTCAGAGACCTGAAAAGAGAGGTTTGGAGAGTCCAGGTACCAGCAGGGCAGCAGGAAGGGAGCAGTTTTTACCCTGGAGCACAGAGCTCCAAGTTCGTGTCTTGCCTTGCTCAGGGCTGCTGCCCAGGATTTCTTCTGGGTTTCTCAACCCACTTTCATCCTCCTTCACCACCACACTTTTTTTCAGCTGAAGGCTAAAAGGTTTTGTCCTCTCTGTGTTAAGAGGGGCTACAACCCACTCCAAGCAACTTCTAAGAGCTCACCAGGTGTGTAGGGATTGAAGGGAATGGAGGAAAAGATTTTGTAACTTTGTATTGAATTTCTCTTGCAGTCAAGAGGGTAAAATGAGTTCATTACCAGGAGCTGTGCTCTGCCATCAGGTTCCTGGGAAGCATAGCTGTTTGGACATGGTTAATGGTTGGAATCAATGATCTTAGAGGTCCTTTCCAACCTAAATAGTTTTATGATTCTAAGGGAGGTTTCACAGGATCATTTAATGACCTGGGTTGGAAGGAACCTTAAAGACCATCTCATTCCAACCCCACTGCCATGGATAGGAATGCCTTCCACTAGCCCAGGTTGCTCCAAGCCCCATCCAGCCTGGCCTTGGACACTTCCAGGGATCCAGGGGCAGCCACAGCTTCTCTGGGCACCCTGTGATAGGGCCTGCCCACCCTCACAGCCAGGAATTTCTTCCCACTATCCCATCTAACCCTGCCCTCAGGCAGTGGAAAGCCATTCTCCCCTGTCCTGTCACTCCATGCCATTGTCCAAAATCACTTTCCAGCTCTCCTGGAGCTCTTTTATTCACTGGAAGGAGGTTTCTTTTAGGGAAGCCTCCTTGCTTGGATGAAGCATTTCAAGCCCCTCCACTTCTCCTGTTGGAGGTAGGATGAGAAGCAAGCATGGCCCATTTCAGCTTTTTGATCTCCCAGATTATGTTGTCTCACCATGAGACCAGTCCAGGGGGAGAGGAACAGCGAGCCCAGAGCAATCACAGCACATTTACTGTAAGGGATTACCTTTTTTTTTCCCTCCTTGGAAATTTCACAACTGGCTTTAATTAAGTTCTTCCAAACGCAGCGAACGCACACAAGGCATTAGAGAGGGGAAGGGTGCTCGTGTTCGCCGGATGGGATTTTTGCAAGTTTTCCTTCCTCTAATGAAAATTTCCTTGGCTGTCCCCGTTGGAATAGGCTGCAGCCAAGCTTCTGGTGGGCTGACACCCCGTGGCTTGGCCCTGGGGTCACTGACTCGTGCCAGGCAGAGAGAGAGCAGCATTTCTCTGCTAATGACCCAACAGCCTGTGCAAAATATGCAAAAAAAGTTATAAAATTAATAAGAGGTATATTGCAAAGTCCTCTCCTGGTGTAGTTTTATAATTTCTTTCAATCTACTCTTTGGATTGCTGAAGGAATGTCTCTTTCAAGGAGTCCCTGGGATTTGCCTCCCTGACAAAGCCCCTAAAAGGTGCTGGTTTTCTGTCACTCCTGCTTGTAAAATGTGCTGTCAGGAACCACCTCTTCTTCAGCATCATATTTTCTGAGTAGGTTTCTCTCCACCTCTGCAAATTCCTGTGCTTTTCATTTGTCTGCACCAAGGGTTGCTAATCGAGGATGTCATGAGCTCTCAATGAAACAAAGTCTTTGGACGTGGGGACCCAGAAAAATGGACACAGTGTACTCCCAAAATGTTCTTAGTAGCACATGTGAATTTCTTTGCACTCAAATTAAGCAGGATTAAAGCAGCTAAACTGTTGTTGCTCAGTTCTCTTGGATCATGTGACAAAGCCTGAATCGCTTTTAGTCACTGGTATAGGCCTAAGTCAGTCCCTTGATCTCCAAATTAATTTTTGAATTGAATGATTGTGTGGGGTTTTTTTGTCCTAATTGAGTCTTCAAGTGAAAAATGCTTAGCAAACAGATGGAAAACTGAGGACAAAAGGCTCTATTATGTAATAAAAAAAGGGAGAGTTCGCTACAACAGTTTGAAATTAGTACTTGGAGGCTCAATTTATTTTTTTTTCCCCTTCATAAAATCCCAAACAGTAAGCGATATGCAGCGTGTTTGGCACAGCTTGGTGGAAAACCATGAGAAAGGAGGAAGGTGAAAAATTCATACCATCACCTCTCCTAGCAGACAGTACAAAACATCTGAGTAAATTATTGATCCAATTCATTAATTGATATAGCAGAAGCAGTATTCCTTTTTCCCAGGAAGAAAAAGGTTTCAGGGGGCAGCAGTGCAAAGCTCAAGGGTATTCCATAGATATGAAAACACCCTGAACTTCCCCTGGGAGATGCACTGGAGAGTTTAATTTTCTGTGGGATCCTTGGGGCACCAAGGGGTTTTCTTGCTGTTCCCCAATCACTGGGCTGGAAGGATGGGCAAATACCTGGAGTTTCTTCAAGGAGCTCTCTTTCCTTCCCAGGTGCAGAGTTAATTAATATCACTCTCTGCTAATGAGCAGGAGTAAATGGGTTTTATTGACAGCTACCGAGTCAATGGGGTTTATTGATAACTACTGAAGTCCAATCAGAAATCCAGGTTAAAATGGGCCATGCTTTAGCCAGCTCTGTCCTCTGCATACAGCTAGTAGGTGGAATTGCTTTTTGCCCCAAAAATCCCTGTTGTTGCTCCCTGTAGTTTAAAACTAAGCTCATCACTGTACTTGTGCTTGTGCTAAATATTTTTCAATGCTTAGGGCACAGATACTTGATAACTCTTTATTTCCTATTTTCCTGGTGACTGAGTATTTTTAAAGCTGTTCCAAGTTACAATCACTGCTTAATATAAAAAAGAGAGAAACACCCAAATATTAATTAACTTTTGGCCATGGTTATGGGAAGGCCATCAGCTCTGGTGAGGTGCAGAAGCCACCAGCACCAACAAGAAAGCAGAGTTGCCTTTCTACACCTTGACATTGTTCATAATTATTGTGCAAAGTGTTTGATTCTGCTTAGTCCCAGAGTGCTCAAACTTCCTGGCATAATTTATTGATGAATAGTGGAAAGAGTCTGGCTGAGTGTGTTCATATATTTAAGAAGAGAATTTTCCTCAGAGAAGCACATGGAAGATGCTTGGGACTTGTATCCTTCTGCTGGCCATGAAGTGAGTGTTAGCACTTCTCCCTCACTGGGATCTTGCTCTGCTCCTGTTGGAGCAAAGGGATAGTTCTTGCAGATGGAGAGGGAGCAGGTGGGTCTGGGCTGCAGCCTCTGAGAGGGAAAAAAATTGGGAGAAAAGTAACTGCAAACAGAACAAGTAACTGCAGCTTCTTTCCTGGGGTAAAAATGTGGCACTGAGTCCAGAACAAGCAGGACTTTGTTCAGGCAGTTAAACTGACAGAGGGCAGGATTAGATGGGATATTGGGAAGGAATTCCAGGCTGTGAGGGTGGTGAGGCCCTGGCACAGGGTGCCCAGAGAAGCTGTGGCTGCCCCTGGATCCCTGGAAGAGTCCAAGGCCAGGCTGGACAGGGTTTGGAGCAACCTGGGCTAGTGGAAGGTGTCCCTGCCATGGCAGGGGGGTGTGGAACCAGATGGTTTTTAAGAACCCTTTCAACCCAAACCTTTCTGTGATTCTTTGATTCTAATTAGTGAAAATGGTGTATCAGTGGGATGGGATGGGATGGGATGGGATGGGATGGGATGGGATGGGATGGGATGGGATGGGATGGGATGGGATGGGATGGGATGGGATGGGATGGGTGTATCTGCTGGGTCTAACTCTGCAGTGGGATATTTCCATATTTTTTGTAGAGGTACTTGTGGTTGGTCCATGTTGAATGGTGTCCATTCACTGGGAAGACCACCAGGATGGGATGGCTGGAAAATTTTACTGTGTATTGTGGATTTTTTTGTTCTGCCTTTCAAATTTCTGACTGGGGAACAGAGCAAAAGGGGAATAATTGGACGTGCTGCTTGAGACAGAAATGTCAAGGATTTAAATGCTTAAGGGTCTATTCTCCTGCCAATACCTGCATGTGGATCTTGGGCACATCAATTAGACAAATGTAGTCCTAAATGGAGTCCACATCAGCTGCCCCTCTCCTGGCTGAGCTGGGCACTTGGGAGCCCAGTGGGTTTGCAATGCCATCCTCAGCAGACACACTCAGACCACTAAACCAGCTCTGCTCCCTCTCTGCACACCCCAACAGTCTCCAAATCACATCCTGTAAATCAACTCTCCTTAGTTTTCATTATTTTCCTGAATTAGAAGTTCAGGGAAGGCTTATTCTCCTTTTGCCTGAAATAGCAGCACATGAGCTGGGCAGGAACAGGTCTAACCTTTCAGCAGAGTTCAGGCTCTGCCACGTCAGCGATTGTTTCTTGCCATCGCAGTGTAAAACTCTTTTCCCTTTCACTTCACATCATTTCTTTCTGCAGAACGCTTTCAGTGCAGATAATGCACACGGAGGTACAATGCAGGCAGTTGTCTGAGAAAAGAAACCCGTTTTCTTCTAGTGGGTGGTAGGTAAGAATTACTAATCCAATCTGCTTGAGTTAACGCAAAACAAGGATTAGGGTAAAGTTCCCGAATATGTTAATCTTCCTTTATAGAGGCAAACTTTAGCACTGCTATCAACCCCGTGGTTTATAGTTCATGGGAACAATGAACCAATTAAAGTCGAGCAGAAAAAAATCTTGCACAAGTTTTCTGATTGTTACCTAATACTTTGAATTCTTTTGATTCTTAATTATTTGCCACTGTGTCATAGAATGGGGAAATAAAACATTGTTTATTATTCATTAGACTGTTTCTAAACATATCCATAATTAACTGCATCTTATTGTAGTTGTTCTTTTCATCTCTCCCTTTATGAAAGTAGGTATTAAATGACACATAAGGGCCTGGATAACTGATATTATTGTTGGCAGTGGAAATGGATGGCTTATTGGAATTGTTGTGCCTATTCATAGTCAGCTAGTTGTGAAAAAAACTCAGCTTGTGTGAAGGAAAAAAAAAGGGACATTCAGAATCATTTCTCTCAGGTTTTGGGAAAGAAAAATTAGCTTACTTCACTTTTTATAAATGAGCACAAAATGTCCTCTGGTCCTTTGAAAAAGCCTGAAATGCTGCTTTAGCCCTGTTGGTATCCAAAATATTCTTACTTACTGCTGCTCTTACAGCAATCCATACAACTTGGAAAATTTTACTGTGTATTGTGGATTTTTTTTCTGCCTTTCAAATTTCTGACTGGGGAACAGAGCAAAAGGGGAATAATTGGACATGCTGCTTGAGACAGAAATGTCAAGGATTTACTTTTAAATGCTAAAGGGTCTGTTCTCCCGTCAATACCTGCATGTGGATCTTGGCCACATCAATTAGACAAATGTAGTCCTAAAGCAAATGTTACACTGTAGGATTTCAGCAACTTCTGTGCCAGTGGGTCAGAAAAGGCAGTTTGATTTTAGAGTAATAATATAGATGTTTTACCTAACCAGCTATTGATCCTGGCAATAGGTAGACAGCAGGGTTGTTTTTGCAGTATCACTATGCACTTGTGCTTGTTAGAGATTGAATCCCACTGCAACCCAATGGAAAAGCTGTTTCTGGGAGATCCTGGTGTCACCACCACTTCTGAAAACTCAGTAATTATTGAGGATTTAATTGGACCTGAAAGAGAAGGGAAGTAACCCTCTAGAAATACATCTTTTGTGTACAATTCCACAACCAAAATTTCAATGCAACATGCTTTATAAAAAGACTCAGGATGAGATACATTGGATATTGCAATCCAAGCTCCAGTTCAGTTTATTAAGTCACATTTATACTGTTCTCAATCAAGAGAATTGCAGTTTAGGGAATACAGCAGGTCACAGTAGGTCAGAGCACAGGCCTCTGTAGCACAGCACTTGTGAGAGGCTTGTTTTATTCAGTAAAAATTAGTCAGCTTTCCCATCCCCTTGGTGAAAAGTGGGACCTTGTACAAGGCACTGAGCTGACCCTTCATGCTGGAGTTAAACTGCTCAGCAGGAAGCAAGGACTCCTGGGGCAGTGACCCAGTGTCTTGTTTTTAATCCTTTTGTTCAACTCCCTTGATTTCTGCTTTTCACCTGAGAGGAGCAGACAACTGAGCCATCGCCCTCCTCGGGAATGGCTGCTCCATGCCTTAATGCTCCAATTCATCCCTGTGCTCCGGCATCCAGCAAAAACCTCTGGGAAAGGGCAAGGGAGGTTGGGGGATGTTTTTAGGCTGACATCAGGGTGCCATCAGAAAGTGCAGTGCTCAGTGCACCATCACCTCCCAGCACAGATAAACACAGAATCCTTTAGGTTGGAAAAGAAAATTGAGATCGAGTCCAACTGATGCCAAAGCCACCACTGACTGATGTCCCCAAGTGCCACATCCGCAGGGCTTTTAAATCCCTCCAGGGAGGGTGACTCCACCAAAGCCCTGTGCCAGTGCTCAACACCACGTTTGATCAAGAAATTTTGCCTAATGTCCAATCTAAGCCTCCCCTGGCACAACTCGAGGCCATTTCCTCTTGCCTTATCACTTGTTACTCGGGAGAAGAGACCAACACCGATAATAAGGGACTCCCCACACGGATTTAGTTAGAAACAAAGCTCACCAAAGCCTCAAACACAGCCAGGACACCTCTCCCAGTTTGGAGTGCTGTTTTCTGGGAGCTGAGGGAAGCACTTGGCTGCGGGATGACAGGTTAAGTGTGGTCTGTCTGCGGGCCAGACACTCCGAGGTGTAAACTGGGAGCTCTCCCAAGATGCCGAGTTACATCTTCTGGAGAGCTGCCCCGCTCTGTCAGGGCTGGGGCCCCATCCTGGGAGCTCTGGAGCCAGTGGGAACAGATGGCACTCAGCACTTGGCAGCATTAGACCCCAAATCCCAGGTCCTGGGTCTTTTTTTTTTCTTTTTTTGTCTATCCACCAAAAAATCTCTTTCAGTTCACGAGTGGCAAAGCAGCAGCAAAACCGAGGCGGAGCGAGACGCACTGGGCAAACCTGGTTTGCTGCTTGAATAAATTTGCAAAAGTAGCAAGTGCTTTTTTGCCAGCCCTCCAGTGCACAGCAGAAATAGTCCAAGTTTGAGGCTAGGGGACTTTTCAAGCTCGTTTCCCTGCTGTGGCACATAACGAACAGACAAAAACCCCTTTCTGTAGCCTCCGCTGGCTGCGACATTTGTTGGTGTCTGTGGATCTTATTCAGAGCGCTTTGTGCAACACTCGTAGTAATGTAACTGTATTGTGGCAGGAGACTGGAGAGGGCAGAGGATCACTCGCTCGAAAACATGACCTTTTAATTTAAACAAAAGACTTGAAAAAATGAAAGTGGGTCTTAAATGCAGTTTAATCAGTCAGGCGAAAGATGTCTAATGAAGCTGCCAGACAGATTTGTAGCCAGACTGTCACTTTACCCATCATGTTTACAGCCTCCAGTGGTGAGATTAGGACTGGGTGAAGGCACAGTCTATCCAAATTTCCCCAGTCTGCTCATCTACCCTGTCTGTTAAGTTTTGACAATTTGACAAATTATTTTGTTGTGTTGTCTCTAGACCTGGAGGAGCTGAGCGTGTTGTTCCCACCTCTGAGTGCAGCTGATGGAGGGATTGGAGACCCAAAGAGATGCTGCAATGCTACAAAATCAAGGTAAACCCTCTTAGACTTTCTGCTTTATGGCATTTTCCTCCTAGGTGATCAGTGCTAAACCGCCTGCCTCTTGAATAAGGACGGCTGAAAAGTTTCAGGGCAATTTTTAAACATCTTGATTCCCTCTGCTGTGAATCAATTAGGTTTTTTTTGGTTTTTTTTTAACCAGGATCCCTATTTCTTACATAAAGCCGCTGGGACACTGCAGTGATGAATAGGGCAGCTGTGGAAACCTTCCGGCAGTCGTTGCTGCTCCAGAAGATGCCTACACCAAGAAAGAACTTGATTTAATGAGAACCAAGCTAGAAACCTCCCCCAGAGTTAAATTCCCAGCTCTGTGACCATCGTGGCGGCAGTGGTGATCGCGCATTTCTCGCCAACACCAAATCGGTTCTACCTTAGCGTTTCTGGATTGTTGTTTATTTTGCAGGGAATATTTGCTCCTTAAGAAGTTTTCTGTGGCTGCCCGTTGTAGAAGCCAACCTCTGTGTTTATCCACAGGCTAAGCAGGGCTCAGACACACGGCGTCTGAGCTCCACACACAGCCATGTCGGTGAACCCAGGCTGGAAGGGGAGGAATTGCCTCTCTGGAAGATGAGAGGGGATCCATTTTCCATGCTAGCTCTTTCCTGGGGGGCTTTGCCAAGAAGAGGGAAAAACCACTCACAGTTTTCTGTCTTTTCACCCTTTTTTTTTTTTTTTTTCAAGAGAACATCAAAGTTATCATTCCTGCTTTCTCACTATAATCCCACAAATCCTAATGTATGTCTCCCAGTCCTTTCATGCTAAAAGCACAAGTGTGTGTGTGTGTTTTGCAGCATTTAGGAGGGTGCTGGCTGTTTCCCCATTTGCATACATACTGTGTCACTAAAAGAGCCAAACCAGGAAAAGCAGTTCAAACTCATACATTTGCTTATTTTTCTCAGGTACTTTAAAGCCTATTATTACTTTAAAACCACTTATGTGTCGTGATGTCTAATTCTGCTTGAGTGGAACAAGACAAGTGGACAAAAATGACTTTTCCTGTGAGTTGCTTTTTTTTTCCCTTCTCCCTTTCCCTAACCATTTTTTTCCAAGCTTCATGCTTAGCAAAAAAACCCTCCATAATTGTCTTGTCATGATTGTAGCTTCCCCCATTCACCGCCACTTTACATGGAAGCCCCGGGAAAACAATTCTTAAAAATGAAATTTCATGCTTGCATGTGTTTCTGTGATCTGCAGCGTGTATGATCTCCGAGTGGAAAAACTTCTCTAAAAATAACTGGATTACCCTTGCTCCGCCGCCATCTGATGCCTCCTGAGCAGATCCCGCCGCTCGCCTGTGATCTCTCGCCCACCGCAATCGTGGTGACAGGCATTGAGGAGAGGGTGACACCCCTCCCTCAGCCCCTGGGGACACGGCTGGGGGAGTGGGGCAGCCCCTCTCAGCAGAGCACAAAGCTCTGACCTGGGGCAAACAGGGAAATAGCGGCGTCACCTGGCTCCTCGCGAGGACCTGCAGCTTTTTGACTCAAATTTCTAACTTATTTTTCTTGCAGGTTTCCTCCATACAGGGTTTTCGTGAGGTTTGGACAATGCAGCTTGGGGTGTGTCTGGCATCATCCCAACCTCCCCATCCGTCAGGAAGGCTCCTATGGATGCTGAGGGCTGGACCTGCCCCCTGTGGCTGTAAGACCCTCTTTCCCCTGCAGCGTCCAGCCCTGGTCTGGGGCCTGCAGGTGGTATTGCAGCGCAAGAAATAAATACTGGCAGAGTCCAGAGATCCAAGTGTTCGTCTTTCAAGATGTTTTTCTTCTCGTCTTACAATCCTTCTTCCTACGTGAGCACATACTGTGGCTTTGCTGGGATGGGAACTGCAGAGGCAGCCAGAGCTGCAGCAATTAGCTTCCTCTTTCCCTGCTGCCCAGTGATTTCATGGCAGGTTTTCCTGCCTGGAAGTAGAAATGACTTTGGAAGTCCTTGTTCCTGCGATGGCACCCAGCAATGGCACCTGCCAGCCAGGCCAGTGGTGCCCACAGGACAAGAGAGTGTGTCCCTCTCTGGCATGGCTGCATCCAGCCCTGACCCACATAAGTAACATTCCCTCCAGGGCTACCTTGAAAAGGGATTAGGTAGGAATGGGTAGGAAAAACCACGGAGCAGATGAGAGCAATAACACATTAGCAGGAGCAGGAAGGCTGGTCCGGTGACTGAACACCAGACTTGGACTCAGGAGATCAAGGTTTAATCCTCCGTTCTTCCACAGATGTTGGCAAGTCACTTAATCTCTCTGTGCCTCAGTTCCCCATCTGGAAAAGGAAGATAATGGTAGTTCTTTTGTCTGCACTGTCTGTTTAGATTTCTAAGTTTTCCAAGGCCAGGGATGCTTCTTCAGGAGCGTATAGATGGCACCTACCTCTGCAGAGGGAATCACACTGCAGCCTTCCATGCTAGAAATGATAATTAATGACAGAAATATCAGTCCTTTAATCATCAGGGAGCTCACGTTGGTTTGCAACAAAATTTGCAATTAGTGCATGATCAGAGCTTTAATTGAAGTTGAATAAACACTTCATACAACATAACGGGCATTTCCAGAAAAGGCCTTTCTGGGATCTTGGGGTTCTCTTTGCATCTTCAGATGACCCCAACAGTCATCCCCATCCTGTAATACCTGAGAGCCATTTCTGAGCTGGGTGTCAAGGCAGAAGTTGTAGTGAGAGAATTTTAACTCACAAGAAACATCAGTGATGGCTTTGCCTGTGGTCCTTCCCAACCCACCATGGATTCAGAAGAAATCAGACCAACTCCTGCAGTGGGAATCTGCAGTCCCCCTACTCTGGAACGTTCTGCTTCTCCACCACCTGAAAAGCTTGGGCTGAATTAATAGAATCCTAAAGTTGTAGAATATCCTGAGCTGGAAGTGAACCACAAGGATCATCAAGTCCAACTCCTGGCCCTGCACAGGAACTCCAAGAATCACACAGTGTACCCAAGAGCACTGAATTTAATGCTCCCAGGGTTATGTGAGTGTTATATTATTAATGTTGTTATTACCCTGGGAGATCTACCACAACCAAAATCACCCAGGTTACTTTTCAGGAGAAAATGCCCTAAGTAACTATTTCTAGAACTTTTCCTTTGCTGATGTGACATGAAAGAAAAACATTTTGAAGACTATTCACTCTGCTTTCCAGTGGGAGAGAATTGGTATCTGTCCTGATTATACTTAGCATCTACCAGAGCCTTCACTGAGGTTGAAAGGAAATTTCAGCAGGTAGGATTATCTCCAACAAGTGTTACATCCTGCCAAATTGTGTTTGGATTTTGTTAGACTTATTTACTTGTTCACAACACCCAGGGAAACAAGGACTTTTTTCCTGTAAAGAATTTGGCTGTGTTTGAAGACATGGGAGCTGTGGTTTTGAGGTGAATCAAACTCAGGTGGACTTTGGGATTTGACATAATATTGATTTACTGACTAACCTCCCTCTTCTGCTGGATGTGCCATGGCTACTGTGAGCCATGCTGAGCTATTGGAGGGCTGCAGGAATCCTCTCTGGTGGCAGGTTTGGCTTAGGACAGTTGACTGGAAGTTTTTGGGATTAACTAGTTTATGGTTCTGTCTTGGCTCCAGAGCTGTGGGTTGTCCTGAAATTCCCTCTGAGTGTCCTCTCTGTCTCCCCATCTAAGGTCTTACTCTGTCTTTTCTTCTGTCCAAGAGCAAGAACCTCAAAGTGAAAATGCAGGCCTGATTGTGATGTCCTTACTGATGGTTCCACAGATAAACCCCCTTGCCTTCAGCCCTTTAAACTCTAATTTTCCCCATTGCAGATTTCCTGTGCTTCTCCCTCATGCACATCTCGACTTTTTAACACTTCCCATCTTGCTGCTCAGTCCTGTATCCCAGTTTTATTGATGATACATGAGGCTCTGAGCCTCTCAGTCCTTTTCTCTGTCCCTTGTGAAGATCTTCTGTGCTCGTTTCTTGTATTAACAGTGAACGGTTCTCTGATTTATTTGTTTCTAGGGGATGATCTGACTGGAGAACTGATGCTAAGCATCTGCCCCAGCTGCACCTTACACTTCCAAATCCTCTTTTATTGAACAGGTGAAGAGCTCTGAGATTCCTGGAGTCACAGCAAATTCCTAATGAGGAGGGAAGAGTGGGGTAAGTGGAGACATTGCCTTTCCAGTGGGTTGTGTGTCCCCACAATGGAGTAAATGCCCTGGAGTGAATATTCTGTGTGTGCATGATAAGCCTTAACTAGCCCTGATTATGTGCATGTTGAAAAAGATGGTAAGAAAATTACAGATATTTTTATTTTTAAATTTCAAGTGTCACCTTTTTTTTTTTTTTTCCCCCTGCAACTAATTGCACTGAAATGTGGGTGGAAGAGGGTCTGGGTTTACCAGGTGCTTGAAAATCATGAAGAAATGTAAAAAATTGTCTTTTCCCCCATTTCTGCTAAACATACTCTCTCGTTTCTTGAGCAAAACCTCTGTCATGCCCCCTGTCCACAGTAGTCTGTGTTCTTGGCATCCTCCTTCTCCCATGGGGTACTATTTTTGGCATCTTCCAGCTTCCTTGTGGTACTCAATTCTTGTCTCTGAGTCAAAAGAACTGGGAGGGCTGTGGGGGTGCCAGGTGAAAATAAATCCTGGAAACATTTATACTTTTCCCACTGTAAATTTTCCATGGAGGAAGGAAATGTCTAAACAGCTGCAATTCACAGTGCTTTGCTGCACAAGGGGTTTTAAAACATCAGATCTATTAGTTCTAGTCAATATAGGCCAAGTTATTCTGAGAGATGAAAATTCTACCTAGATCTTAAATCTTTCCTGGCAGTGACAGATGCCAAAGCCTTTCTGGAAAAAAAAAAAAAAAAAAAGAAAGAAACACAACTACAATTGTTTTGTCAAAGCTCACTTTATAAATACCTTTTGCTGGAATGATGATGCTTTGTATGAAACACACTGCAGAAAACTGACAGTGGGGATGGAAAATGCTGACCTAGTTTTATCCAGAACAAAAGCAGGATTTATTTTTTTGTACAATTTTTCCTCTCTTTTTTTTTTTTTTTTTTCTTTTTCTTTTTCTTTCCTTGTAAGAAAAGAGAGTTCAATAAATGCTAGGGCTTAGGGAAGAAGCTGGTAGAGGGAAGAAAAGCCAAGCACCTTCATAGTCAAATGTCCACAAGAAACCTTAATAATCCATCCAGAGCTTTTGGGCAGGTCAGTGGTGCCCTCTCTGAGGTTTTGGGGTCCTGGTGCTTTTTATTGTTGCAACACCATCAGCCTTCAGCCCTACAAAACACCTTCAGCTTCTGCTCTGAGCTGCAGAGGGATCTGGCATTTTAGAAAAGTAAGATTAAAATGTGAGTTGAGGCATTTAAACGAGAGAGATGTGTGGGATCTGGTTTGGCAGGGATGGATGAGGACTCTGGAAGCCAAGCCAGGGAATTTTGCACTGGTTCTGCTGGAGAGCAGGTGGGCTCCTTCTGATTCCTGACTTTAAAAAATTGTCATCTTCCTGCCTTTGGGTGAAAGACTCCAGCAAGTGGCTGAAGAGGTGCAGGAAATCATGTTTCTGGTAAGGAAAGGCAAATTAATGGGACAAAAGTCCAGCAGAGCTGTGACCCTCTGAGGTGCAACTTCTGGATCTGCTGAGGGAAATATAGTCCTTGTTCTCTTTTCCGTTTTGTATCAGACACCTGTTTAAGTCCAATTTTGTGGAATTAAGAAGACAGGATCTGAGGTCAGGTCCTGCACTGCTGATAGAGGGACACTAAAATTCTAAATTGTGAGGGGAATTGATCCAGCTCTGATGGTTCTGGAGGCCAGGTTGGACAGGCCTTGGAGCAGCCTGGGATAGTGGAAGGTGTCCCTGCCCATGCAGGGGTGGAATGGGATGGTATTTATAGTCCCTTCCAACCCAAACCATCCCAGGATTCTGTGGTGTAAAGGCAAAAGGGGTTGGAGAGCATAACTGAGCAGAACTCAGTAATAAAACTCCAGAACATAGACAGAAGCTCAGCCAAAGTTTCCCTTCTTAAATTTGCCCAAGACATGATTAAAATCACTGCTTGCAATGAAGGACCAGTACAATATTACTTCATTTTGCATGAATATTCAGGCTCCATCCAGTTCGCATTCTTAATTGCAAATTTCTCGCTGCTTCCACCAGGCACATCTTCCAGAGCATTCCAGGTCATTAAAAATTCACTCTCTCCTTTTTAATCTCTCGCCGAGTTGTCAGCCCCGAGCGCGAGTTCCTCCGCGGAACGTCGCTCCTTTCTTGCTCGTTGTCAGAACGGTTTTCAGCTCGGAATTCTCCCCGGCTGGTGCCATAGCAGGGCATCGCCGTGGGTCAAAGTTTGCATATTGAGCCATCAGTTTCCATCATGGTGTTTGTCATGAGCTGAGGACGTTTTTATTAGATGGAACGACGCGAGGGCGAAAGGCGTTAAGATTCAGCCTGCCTGTTTCAGGCTGTAAATGAAGGGAATTTTTTTTCGGGAAAAGAGGATAATTTGAAGGGTTGTAAAGGGCAAACTGTTAATATTTGCTGCCACTGATTTTCTTTTGTGCTGGTGGTAATACTGGTTTGCATAGGGCAGGAAAGGGGTTTTTTTAAATAATATTAAAACTAGTAATTTTTATTTATTTATATTAAAATTTGCTAATTTTTACTAACAAATTACTAATGTTTACTAAAAATTACTTGGTTTTATTTATTGATAATAAAAATACTATTTTGGTAGTATTTTTAAAACAGTATTTTTTTAGTAATATTAAAGGCATTAATATTTGGCTATTACTAGTTTGCTAGTTCCAGAGTTGTGAAAATATGGAGAGGGTTGTAGTGCTTTGAGATCTAAACATAATGAAAAAACTCTGAAAAATGTAACAATTATAGAATTTTAATTATTGATAACTTCTATGCATTTTTAATTTTTTTTTATTTTTTCCCTAAGACTACACTGCGATTCTTTTAGAAAATTAAATCCTTTCTAGGAAACTACATCTTTTGTGGTCTAGAATTTCAGCTACTAGAAGGTCTGGGGCAAACTCTCACTTGGAGATGGTTCTTTAGTTTAAATGTTAGAGGGTTCTTAAGCACCCAGTACAAACACCTGGGTTTTATTCTTTGAAAAATGGATTTTATTGTACAAGGAAACAGAAAATCCAACCTACTGCACAGTTAACTGTCCTGTTTGTGCCCACCTTCATGGCCTTTAATTGCAAATTCATAGCCATGAGAGGAAGAATATGCAGGAAGACAAGGTTAAATGTGAAATATCCCAAAAGTGATGGGATTTTGCCCTCTTTCCTGTCCCTGGTGCTCACACTGTGGGGTTCCAGTCTTGTGGGTATCTGGTGAGAAGCTCTGCCCAAAGGGGTGGGAATTGCTTGGGAACATCATGTTGGGTTCCTTGGGGATGCTGAGGGTTATCCAGCCCCAGAAACAGCCCCTGACACTCCAGCCTGTGATGAGTTCCCTCACCTTCTCTGGGTTGTTGGTCCAAGTTTTAGCATCTCCACAAGAAGCCCCTGGTGGGAATCTCCTCCAGCAGGAGATTAAGAACTTATTTAGCACTGAGTGACCAAACACCCCATTTCTGCAGCTGTCTTCATGCCTCAGAAATCTGGGGAGTGAGGCCCAGTTTGCCACAGGTGAGAAAAGCAAAGCAGAGTGCTGTTACAAACCACTTTGGGTGCTGAAGTTATTCTTTTAAAAGGGTGATAATTCACAAAGTCACGTCAGCAGAGTGGAGGAAACAGAGTCTCTGTCACCCTTGGCTCATCCCCATCATGGTCAATGCCCCATTAATCTCCCTACCTGTTCACCAGGTTGAATCCCAGGGCAGGGAGGGGACAAAAGTCCATTTGTGCAAGCAGCAGAGTGACAAAAGGAGGTGCTGGACACTGCCAAAGGCAGCAGGATGTGAGAAAACCTCGTGTGTCACTGGCTTGATGTGCTGGTTCTGCTCACAGCAAATTCAAAGCAGGGACACATCTGAGCAAGTAGATAGTCTAATGAGTAAGACATTTGGTAAATAAGACCAATTAAAAATCAAAAGCAGTACACATCTGAAAAGGCAGATAATATGGTGGGTAAGACATTTGGTAAATAAGAGCAAATAATGATGTTCTAAACCTCAACCTAACACTCTCATGTCAACACTTGCGCTCTCACCCACTGCAGGTTTGTACAATTTTTAAAACATAGCAAGGGTTTTGTCCTTTATGGGAAGTATTTTGTTGTCTTCTAATCAGTGTTTTTACTCCACTTTTGGGGATCCAAACAAGGGAAAGTAGTCTTCCCCTTTTATCCCTCTTTTTTTTTGTTTGTTGTGGGTTTTTTTGGCTGTTTTTGTTTTATTACATTTAGAACATGTGTAAGAGAAAGCTGTGACAGAAGTGCCTTTATGCTATTTATTTATTTAGAAGTGTAAAGTTCACCTCTCTGTAATGTTAAAATGTCCATTCCTGATCTGAAGACCTCAAGGGCTAGACAGTTCCCCAGTTCACTAAATTTCTGTCACTGGCATTAATCATTTTCAGTATTAAAAATATTTATCTTATTTCTAGAATTTCTCAGGCTGAGCTTTCAAGGCATTGCTCATTTTTGCATCTCACTTTAGGTGTCAAACCCCATCTTTCTATCTATTTTCTCTAGATGAAAATACCACCTAAAATCCTCTGTCTGGACAAGTGCTGCAAACCACAATGAGACCAGAATTGCTGCCTGACATTTTTCACATTGCAATTCACGTGGCACTTGATGGGAAATTTTCTGATGGAGGAGTGGCTGGAAAAAATAAATCAAATTTTCCTCAAATTCCCTTCTGTTTCAAACTGTTATTGGAGAGTTCTTTGAAGGCTTTTTCCTTGTTTTGTTTGTTTAAAGCACGACTCACTGCTAGGAAGTGAATATTTGAGCTCAGCAGTGGCTGATGACAGATGTCACCCAGCAGTGCTCCTCTGCCAGCAGTGGCTGAGGGGGACTCCCAGGGCCAAGTTTCCGGTTTCAGTACCTGGAAAAAAAGAAAAAAAAAAAAAAAGTGAATTCCTTCTGCAGTGTTTCAAGGGTTATAAAGGAAATTTGTGCTCAGCGGGTTCTTATTTGAGGAAAATGCAAATTCCGGCTTTTCCTTGGGAGTAAAGATGACAGAGGAATAAGTAGGGGAGTAATTTCTTCAGAAATAGGAAGAAAAATCAAAATATGATACTCCATAGCTTATATTTTATATACATAATATTTATATCATATATTTTTTTTTCTGGAATATGGCAGGTGTTGATGTGATAGCAAACCTGAATAGCCAGAGTGCCTTTTTCCAGCCTCACTCCCTTCCTGAACACACTTTGGGGTTATTTCCATACAGGCCCAGGTTGCAGCTGGCACAGGTGGAGAGGTGTCATGTAAGACACAGGAACTTGCAGCTGGAAGAGTCCTGTGATTCCAGCTCCCTGGCATTTTCAGGAATTATAATTGCTGTAACGTTTTGCTGTATAGGCAGACCTTTCCCTACACTGATTTTGTTGCTGGGTCACAGCTCTGCATCCTCCAGTTTCCCCCCTGGGTGACCTCTTTCCCTGGCAAGCAAACACCTGGGAAATTACCTGTATCAGCAAATCCAGCCACAGGTCTTGATAAGGGAAATATCTCCTGCAAACTCAGGACTTTGGTAGTGATTAGGGATGGATTTATTCCATTTTCAGGGTGCTGTGCTTTGGTCTGCCATGCTGCAGTCCTTTTAGAAGGGGACTGTCTGTTTTGCTGCTTGTTGCACAGCACATCATGGACAATAAATCTACATTTAATTCATGCTGAATTTATCTGTCTGTCGACCTCAGATATTTTAAGGTAGAGGTAAATGTTGGGTGTGTCCCACATGATTTATGAATAGCACAGGACACAGCACTTCATCCTGGAATTCTCACCTTCAAACCAGGAGTGTTGATAGACCTGATTATAACTTAAAGGAAAATATGCACAACTCCCTGAATCGACATAATTCTCCATATAATAAAAAATCCTTCACTTATGGAAACTGAGCACACAAATATAGAGGACCTGGTGACCACAAGGTGCTTTCCTGTATCAGTCTGACTTTCCTTGTTGCAAGAGTTCACAGAGAACAAACAGATGCTTTTAAGGTGCTCTTCATCTGATGTTGTGAGACAGGGTTAAATTAAGTTGTGCCTGTTTCTCATCACTGACTTAAAATCTCCTAGGAGAGCTGGTTCTGGTGGAAGTACCTGTGTAGTGTGCATGTGCCCTGAAACAGAGGGATCACCCTCCAACCAAAACATTGCCAAAATACATATCAGACAAGTAAACCTCAGACATTTGAATGGGAACAGGAATGACCTCCTGTGTTGATTTGAAAACAAACCAGAGGGAGATCGCAAATCAGGATTATAAACTTAATAGGAAAATTAAAAATAAGTGCAATAATACAAGAAAAAACCCACTGACAGAGTCAGATACAACCTAAAAACCTGTTAGGGTGGTGGTAGCAGTCCAAGTTGAAGTAGTTCAATTGAAGCACTGATCCTGTGAAGGTCTGCTCTCCACCTGAAGGTCCAGTGGTAGCTCTTGTCCTCTGGGAACCCAGCAGACAGGGCTGCCTTGGGCAGTTCCAAGGCCAGGTTATATCCAGGTGGGAATGCTTGGCTCCTCCCTCCTGGGTGGAGCATCTCACAATAGGATGAGATAATTCCATGAGTTCTTGATGGCCCATTGTCTGTTATCATAGCAGGAGATAACAGCTAATGCCCCACAGCTGGTGATAATAGAATACTAAATACATCTATATCGGAACCTAGGACAACTCCAAACTTCTGGTGGTGCAGGGACAATGCCCAAAGCTTGGCAAAACCAGAATAAAGAAATAATTCTGAGGGAGCTGGGGCTGTTTAGCCTGGAGAAAAATAGGCTCAGGGGAGACCCTGTCACTCTTGACAGCTCCTTGAAAGGAGGTTGTAGCCAGGTAGGGGTTGGTCTCTTCTCTCAAGTAATAAGCAACAGGACAAGATGAAATGGCCTCAAGTTGCACCAGGGAGATTTAGATTGGATATTAAAGAAAATTTCTTGGAAAGGGTTGTCAAACACTGGCACAGCTGCCCAGGGAAGTGGTGGAATCACCATCCCTGAAGGTATTTAAAAGAAATGTAGGTGTGGCACTTGGGGATATGGTTCAGTGGTGGCCTTGGCAGTGCAGAGGGAGTCGTTGGACTTGGTGATCTTAGAGTGCTTTGCCAACCTGAGCAATGCTGTGACTGTGATTCTGTGTAGACAAGCACTACCAAAAAAAAAAAAAAAAGAAACAGCAGAAAACAGAATTAATAATACAATTTAAAACTCACTGATGAAACAATGGCTGCAGGTGCAAGTGTGCAGATGGAGAGTGTTTACACATGAGTGGAGAGAGAAGCTTCTCTCCTCGTTCAAGGTAAGGACACAACCTGTACACAAATACATGTACAACCTCAGCAAATTCATTGTAAAGCAAACTAAACCAATCACCAATAATGCAAGGAAGAAAGGAAGATTGTGTGATAAAGCAAGATATGACCCAATGCAGTTATCTTTGTTCCCATCACACGGAGTACCGAGAAAAAGAAAAATAGAAATTTAAATCTCATCAATAAGAACACTGTTGCACACCTGGGGTCTAAACATTTGGGAAGTGCTGTATTAGTGAAACCATCTCCAGGGTTACAGGGTGGATGAAAACCGAAAGCAGCAGCCACCTGCAATTTTAAATCACTCATTTGGGAAGATGTGTCTGCGCCAGCCTATTTCAAAAGCCCCAAACAAGCTGCATCATCACTGCTGTTGCTGTGATCCCAACACATCCACATCCTGATGTACAGGGATTTAGATGCACACAGTGACTCTGTGTCTTAAGATGAGACTCTGCACCCCTCAGAATGCCTTTAATTCCAAACCCCCAGGGGTTATATTCCCCTCTTGATGTGTTAGGATTTATATCCACAGCTCCTGGTAATACTCATGGGAATTGCAAGCATGAATCCCTGTTCAAGAAGATGAATCCTCACAGCTTTCAGCTTCTGGAGTTTTCTCATGTTTCTCATCCATCGTGTTTCTTGTATTTATTAGCAAGCTCACAGCCTGTTGATGTGAACTATTGAAATCTACATATTCCTGGGTAAATTTTCATTATTTTAAGGTAGGGAATGCTTTCAAAGCAGACAGCATTTTGTGGGTATTGATAATGACATGAAAAGGTGCACCTGGGCAGGGTTACACCTCCAAATAATCTGCAGTATTACATTCTGATCCCCACCTGGGCTCACAGCTCTCACCAAATGAAAAAGCAGGACTAAAGCCTGGTGGATGATCATTCCACCCTGAGGAGCCATGGTCATAAAGTGTGTGCAAAATGGCTGTCAAAACACCACAGAAAGCAGGCTCCACACAGAATTGTTGTAGCAGCCTTAATTCAAGTTGCACTGCCTTGGCAAAGCTGCTTTTCATATCTGTGGTTTTTGGGGGAAAAATGACTTGTACTCACCAGCCCACAGCTGGTCTTTGCTCCCAGGGAGCAGTGCAGTTGCACCTGAGAAATTCTGGATGATGTAAAAAAACCTTCCTTCCTCCCCTGCCCCAAAGTTGCCTTAATCCAATCCATGCCATTTCCATCCTGTGGACATGAAGGAAACCTCCTGCCTGGCAGTAGATCAGTCCCAGCTTATTGCCTCCCAGGGGCTGAGCTCTCACTCCTGAGCAGGCTCTGAACTGAGCCAAACACCAACTAACAACCCCATCGCCTGGTTTTGATCCTGGAGACCATGTGGGTTTGCCTTCTCACAGCAAACAGGTGTCAGGGCTGCAGGATGAAATCCTAAAATGGACTCAGTAAAGCTGTGCCTCCAAGTCCTTTGTTCGTGGATTCTCCCATAGATCAGCTCCTCTCTGGCCTCTTTCAGCATCTCTGTGAAACCCAAAGATAACCTGATTAGGTGACATCACTTGGAGTGCCAGCAGCTCAGATAACACACAGCCTTTCCCATTCCCCACCACACAGAGCTGCATCCTTCCCATCAGGACAGCCCCACGAAGAGAGAAGAGCTCCTTGAAGCCGAATTTAGCCAGGCAGAGGTAATGCTGCTGCTCGCAGGAAAGGATTTCAAAGGCTGTGTGGCTGTAGCAGTGTCTCTTTTTTTGTTGAAGGTGTCAATTCAGCTCAGTCTTCCCTGACAGTAATCTCATCCACAGCAGAGCACACCAGCAATATCCTCTGTTGTTTCCTTCCAGCTCACAGACTCTGTCCTGTCTCCTCCGGTGGTGACCTCACCTTGCCCCTGCAGTATTTTGTCATTTTGCAGGAAAACTGCGGCTCTGTTGAGGGAACTGTGTAGAAAGCCACCAGGTTTTGGAGAACTGTAGCTAGTAAGGAATGCCATCAGGTAATACCATGACTCCATCACACCAACAGCCCTTCGAGTGGCTTTTCAGAGAATTTAAAATACATATAGTCTCTTCTTTGTTGACAAGATCTAAACATCCCTGGAAAAGGTGGGGGAAAAGTACCATTCAAGGATCCCTAAGGTCTATCCTCAAGGATTTTTCTCCTCTGAATTGTGGAGCCCTGTATGATAGGGGTGAGAGATCACAGGATGTCCTGGATTGGAAGAGACACACCAGGATCACCAAGTCCCAGTCCTGACCCTGCAGAGGATACAGCTTCCATCAAAGCCAGGGCAAAGCTGGATCCCTGGAGAAGAAATGAGCACCACAGACCTCACTCCTTTCTACTCCACGTGTATTTTTCAATCTCTCTTTCTTTTGAACCCAAGCCACTCCAAGTAAGAATTCTCCTTTTGAAGAAAACCCAACCAACGCAGCCAACTGCACTGAAAACAAAAGGAGTGAAGAGCAAACAGCTCTGCACTTGCCGCCCCAGGGTGAGTTCACAGGCCATGCTGTGGACTGAGCAAAGTGAATTTAAGGCAAATCTGCCATGGCAGCAGAACTTTAGTCTATATGAGGAGCCCCTCTTGGCTTTGGCTGGTGTGTCCTACCTTCAAATAGGATTTTACAGGTATTGAATGCTGGTACTCTCACTTGAGGAGAGTAATGATGGTGCAGTGCACCAGAGTGTTGGATATTTAGCAGAAACAACCTTTTTCTCTTCTGTTTTCTAGACAATGGGTTTAAATACTCATTTCTGAGCACAAAGAAACAAAAAAATCTTTGAGCAATCAAACCAGCTTGACTCCTTCAGTTCTCCTGCACTCACAATCCAATTTTCAAAAGCAGTGAGTGCCACCCATGCCAGGCCAGGGCTGGATCTTCACCTCCAGCTGAACAAAAAAATGTCTGCTACCTTTTCAGCATAGAACTAAAACTCTCCTCTGTCCACACAGCATTTTTCTATGAGCAGTTTTCCTCTTAAAATTATCCAGCAGCCACAAGCCTGCCTCTCAAAGGATGAGATATTATTGTTACCCTTAAGCTTATCTGCCAGGCAGCAAAGACATCCTGCTTGTTTTTCCCTCTCCAGCTGAAGTTTTCTCAGAGTACCTGCAAGCAAGGGTGACTCTGAAATTTGCTCGTACCTCAGATGAGGCTGCAAACAAAGATGAAGTGCTGTGACAAACACATAGAAAAGTTGGTGTTTGCCTCTCTCTCTGCCTCATTCATACTTAGGAACCTCTGGATTAACTGACCTGTGTGTCAAGCCTGGAAAAAAAAAAAAAAAAAGCAGATTATATTCTGTCAAACGGAGAAAAAGCAATAAGTAAGAGTTTAGAGAACTAACCACAACACGTCTAATTATTTGGGCTTAGGATTTAATTTAGTGGGTCTTTTTCTTTTTCTTTTCTTCTCCCAGCCCCTGCGTGATACTTAAAGCACAAAACCCAGCAGGGAGAGAGGTAATGGAATTTGGAGGCAACTGGTGTTCAAAGCCCTCTCTTGAAATGGGTCTATGCTAATGATGAGGCTCTGTGCAAATTGGGTCGATGTCCCAGGTCCTCCCAAAGGGGCAACTTCATCAGGACAGCCCATGTGGGGCAGGATTGTCTCCCTGAGGATTTCACAGGGCTGCACCTTTGAGCCAAAACCTCAAAGGGTTTTTGGCTCTGAGTGACCCAGCCTGAGCAGGGCACATTTCACCCCCCAGAGTCACCAGGAGTGTGTGTGGTCTGAGCTGGGCACGGGGAGGGCACGTTCTCCCCGATGAAACTGAGTTTAATTGCTGCCTCCTGACTCTTCAGAAAAGGAATCTGTGCTTAAAGGCTCAGAGCCTTTTCCTTGAACTTTCTTTCTCCAGGCTGAGCTGATGGGAGTCCTTGATGGAATTGTGTTGGTGAATTATTGCTGAGATGCAGAATTGAGTTTGGTACCAAACCTCATCACAACCCCTTTTTTCTCTCCTCTCTGTACCTTTGTGAAATATTTAAGATCTCCTTGCATGTTTGCACATGTGGTTCTCACGCAAAATATTTCCCCCAGAAAGCTTAAAAACTTTAAAAGCTTGCTATAAATTAAAAAATCAGTTTGGCACAAGGAGCAGCTTTCTTTTTTCTCAGGCTGAAAAAAGTTTTTCAGAAACAGAGCTTTAAAAGACATGGCACTGGGAGTTGGTAAAATCTGAGCTGCAATTCAAACCCATGGGTCTTTCTGTTGAAAATGTGGGTGCAGGCATTGTAGTGGCACACATTTCTTAAAAAATACACACCACCAAGCAATATTGCCATATAATTAACAGTTTGCTGGCTTGGAGAAGAAGCTGCTGTGTATCCCTGGAAGGAGCTGGTGCTCAGTTACACCAGCTAGGAAAGTGCCAATCCATTAAAGAAACCTGTAGGTGCAGCAGAGCACCTACAGCTGCAGGCCCTGCTTGAATAAATGGAGGCATTAAATGCCTCATATTCACAGTCAGCAATAAATGCAGGTAATTATGGAAATAAGAGGCCAGGGAGAGGGGAATGGGTGAAGTGTTTGTTCATATGCAGAGCGAGGTCCAGACAAAGCCAGCAGCTCCTTTATAGTCACCACTGATGGGCTGCATGTGACCTTTGGTTGTAGAGGGAGCTGCAATTTTCCAGGGTGGTCCAGACTGTTTGTCCCATCCTGGAGAGAGACAGTAGTGGGAAAGCCAAACTTTGGAATCCCAGCTTTGGGTTAGAAAAAGAACGACAATTTTTGTTGTGAATATTGTTCTTCTGCCCTATTTCCAGCTATGCCAGCTGAGCTTTTACCCCTTTTACCTGCAGCCATTGCCTCTTTCACACTCTTGGGTGACTATAATTACATCACATTAGAAAAATAATTCACTCTTTCACTTTGTAGCAACGGGGATCCACCATATTCTTCTTTCCAAGTAAACCCAAGGGGATATTTTGCCTCCAAAGAACACTTTGCAGAGGTTTCCATGCTTCTTGCTGTCCCTCCACACTTCCCCTCCACAATGCAGAATGACCAGATAACCTTGGAAAAAGGGATCCAGACACCCAGTGGGAGACCTTCTGTGTGTGTTGAGGGTGTGAGAGGCATCACAGGTTGGTGAGGATCTCCTGGGAGAAGCACTTTGCCTGATTAATGCCTGTGAACTCAGTGCTGATTCCACCTAAAGACTGTAAACGAACTTCAGGGAAAAGAGTGTTTTCCCTTTTGATCAGCTGCATCTCTGGCAATATAATGAGCACAATTACCCTTGCTTGGCTGTGCAGCATTATTCTGGTTTGCCCGTTAATTGCTGATGGTGTTTTCAAGCTTATTAAAAGCAGGTAGTGTATTCACGAATGTTTAATCAGAAATTTCTGGTAATGTTTAAAATGATATCTTTGGTCTTTTCCAACATTTGTCTCGTTTTCTTCATTTTTTTTACTAACAGACATGAAAATCCAAGGAAGTCAGTGTAGTGTCCTGAAGTTTTCCTGCTTTAAAACATGAAGAAATTAACATTTTGTATTAGTGCTGTCAAATAACCATCTTTGTTATCTGAGGCTCAAATCCGCAAACTTCTCCACACCTGAGGATGCTTTTGGAAATTAATTCTTCATCAAGGTATCAAGACAGGTTGAATGCCAATTACAGTGGTAGTTGCAGCAGCAGGAGGAGAAATATCACAGAGTCACCACAGCCTATTTGTGGATTATTGTGCTTTTAAAGGGGAAAAAAACCCCCACCAATAAGATTTTTTGATCCTCAAAGATTTTTCAATCCAAATAGAAGTTTAGAGGCACCAAATGGATGGAAAGAAGAACTTCTGGAGACAATGCAGATCAGTGAGAGGTAAAGGTTTCATCAAACCTGCTGCCAAGTGCTTTGCCTTGAATGCAAAGAGGAGCATAAATGCTGCTCTACAGTTCTGCTGATCATTAGTGTTTGGAACAAGAGGATCTGAGGACACCTTGCCTACCAGGACTGCAGGAAATTCAATTTCCCTTTGGTCTGTGGGGTGCTGGAATTGTCCATCCCCATTACCAGTACAAGCATGGGAGGTGTAAATTGCAGGAAAAACTCTTGCAACCCAGAATCATTGTTATATTTAGTCCATAAATTCAACGAGGCAAGGGCAGCTCCTCTTTTGTGCTGCCAACAACTCCCAGCCACTGACTGTGTGGTGGGACACAAGAACATTTCACCTGTGCCTTCTGATGCACAAGAGTGACAGGAATGTCCTTCACAGCTCTGTGTTTCCAGGATGAGTGTCCCCATGTTCAACCTTTCTACCCATTTGTCACCCAAAAGATCTGTAGTTTACCTTTAGTTGGATAGCTAGCTCCAGAAAATAACTACCCCAATGAATAAAAGCAGAATTCTGGACTGATTTTCAACAAAACATTGGTAAGTGTTTCTAGTTTTGTTCAAAAAATATTGCTGTCTTTGCTTAGGTAAGTTGATATATGTGACACAAATACCAGCAGAAAGTCATTAATTTTCACTTCATCTGTTTTCCTCTGCTTTATCACCTGCTTAATTTCTAAGAGATTTTGGTGGGTGTTTGCTTTTTGCTCTGAACTGGTTGACTCTGGTAACCCATGAGTTTTGCCCATTCTTTCCAGAAAAGCTGAAAGACCATTAATAGAACTGTACAATCCCAGAATAGTTTGGGTTTAAAGGGACCTTAAAGACCATCTAGTTCCAAAGTTCCAACCCTCCTGCCATGGGCAGAGCCACCTTCCCCCAGACCAGGTTGCCCAAAACCCAATCCTAACTAAGTTGCTGCAGCCTTGCTAAATGGGGTATTTTGTCCCATGTGGTTTGAATCCTCCTGATCTGGAGAGATCTGTGCCATGCTGAGTACTTCCAAATCCCTCTGGGTTTGGTGGAAGATGGAGGTGTTCATCTATCAGCAGCCCAGAGCCTGTAAACACAAGCTTTAGAGTGATAATCATGAAACTGAACATGGTCTTGATCCAAGTGTAAGGGGGAGCTAAACATAGTTTCCCCTAATCTCTTGGGATCTGGGAATTTATCTCTCTGCTTAATTGAATGAATGGGAAATTAGATAAAACTTTGCAGAGTAAATCTTTTAGCAAATGTGATACCCAAGTAGAAAATTTTCAGCAGACTCTACATTTTCACAGCTGCTCCTTTGTTTTGTGGAAGTGTATTTTGAATGTAAGTCCTGCTTACATTGCATGCCTATTAATTCTATTGTACATATTAAATGTCCTCTTTGTAGGGTGTAAAACCAGAAGGGAGACTAAAAACAAATAGCATGTGTTTAAAATGTTTTATGGAAGATGGCACCAATATTTTCTGAAAGCCTCCATGAGTCCAAGGCACTGCTCTCTGATAACAGCCTCACCGTTCAAGGCCAAAACTGGAACCTAAAATGAGGTAGGAAATAATGGATGAGAGAGAATTTGCTACTTAGCTTTGTGAGAGACCAAAAAAAAAAAAACCCCACAAAAAAACCCCCACACAAAAACCTAACAACCACTCAACCAACCAATCAACCAAAAAATCCAAAACAAAAAACACACCAAACCCAAGACCCTAACATACAGAAAAGACACCAAAAAATCGTTGCATGCTTCTCTACCAGCCTGCTTGCATCTGGGACAATTTAAGTCCCATTTGCTCTCAACAGTTAGGAAGTAAATGACATTGTCCCTTCATTTCAGCAATTCCTGCAAGTCATTAAGAGCAGCATCAGAGACATGTGTTATCACCCACAGAAATGTGATGTCTCACCCTGCACTGGCTGTGAGAGGCACTGAGAGGTACCTTACACTGGCAGAGGGAGATTTAGGTGAGATGTTAGGAAGAAATTCTTCCCTGTGAGGGTGGTGAGGCTCGTGGCACAGGGTGCCCAGAGAAGCTCTGGCTGTCCCTGGATCCCTGGAAGTGTTCCAGGGTAGGTCAGACAGGGCTTGAAGCAACCTGGGATAGTGGAAGGTATCCCTGCCCATGGCAGAAGGTGGTCTTGAAGGTCCCTTCCAACCCAAACCATCCTGGAATTCTATGATTCCATAACTTTGTGAAACAGGTTTGCAGGAACCTCTCCAGAGCAGCCACCCTGAGGTCTTCCTTGTCAGGGAGCTTTCCACATGGAGCTGGTTGTGCTCCCATCACAGGAAGAATGCACATGGTGGGGAAAGTTCATGAGCTGCTCCTTGGTGGGATTGTTTTTGGGCTGTTCCCACACTGTTTTTACACTCTGTCTCATGGCTGGAAACACATTTGCACTTCCAGTCTTGATCCAGAGTGGGGATCATGGCATGGGAACTTCAGATTACTCCATGAGTGTCATGGACCAGCCTCACCAGAAGACAAAACCACAGGGGTGTTAAAACAGGGTGATAACCCAGCTGTCCTGGAGTCAATACCTGGATATTGGTGGGATATTTAAAACCTCTGGCAGCAGCCTGGCCAAGAGAAAGCAGACATGGCCAAGGTGTCCCACATTTTCTAGTCATCCCTGCCTGTCCTAAGGGAACAAAAGCTGCTGCCAAAATTTAAGGCATCTGTCAGGTGATTTAATTCTGTGTCAGAAAGACTGACTAATACATAGAAATTTGGGGAAAATCCCCTGTTCTGAGTGGCAGTGAGCTTTCTTTGGCTGCAGCTGTGGCTCCAGGTCTTCTCTTACCCAAACAAACAGGAATTTGTCCATCACAGCTGCTGCAGCAGCAAAACACCAAACAGCAGAGCCAGACCTAGCGAGGAAGAGGATGGACTGAGCAAAGGTGCAGGGAGCTGGGCTGAGGAGAAGAGGCACTTTGCCAGTCAGGGGAGCTGCAGAACTTACCACCTGCCACCACAGAAGTAATTAAATTGCACTCCAGAAATGGATAGTCCATCTCCAAGTGAGGCAAACCTGATCTCGTGCAGATCTGTTCCAACCTGGAGAGTTATTACATCTCTCAATTTCTAATTACGCTGTTACCCAGTATGATGCCAACTCCAAAGGCAGAACCTGTGTCACTAAGGAACCTTTTCTTTGTGGGAACAATGATTAGTGGAGGCAATTATTTCTCATGAGAAATTTTGGAAGTAATTCCCTTTTTTTTGTCTGAAGCACATATCATTTTTGACTATAAAAAAGAGAACTCTGAGGACTAAAACTGAAGGTTTTTTTAATTTCTAGGATCAATATTCAATTTGAGATAAGTCTTTAATAAAACTTTTACCCAAAATGGCAATTTTAAAAGGAAGGAAATATTGTGGGGGTTTTCCGTGCATAGCTTTAAAGTATCAAAAGAAACAGAAGCACAAACAAAAATTCCATATCTGCCCAAAAAGTGGGTTGCTTTTTTTTTTCATAGAGATATTTTGATTAAGAAGCTGAAGCAGGCACTTCACTTAAACACTGGCCACCTCCTCCAGTGGACAGTGACAGTGGCATCTACACCAGGGAAGGTCACAATCCCATCAGAGCAGGCTTGATGCCTGTCCAGTGAGCTGTGTTTGAGTGGAAGCGATGGGAAAAATGCAGATTCTTTTGGTGTGATTTGGATGTGCTTTTAGAGTGTACATCAGAAATGTTTTGCTCCACGTGTCAGGAGAATGGATCTGGGCTTTGGTCTTGACTTAAGTCAAATGTTAGCAGGAGAGACACTGATTTTAAACCTTTGTGTTTAAAATGGTCATTTCCAAACCTGTCAGCACCACAGTGGTCTGTTCATTTATTTATCAAAAAGTGCTGTTTGGCCGTGGTTTGTGCTGGGACAGGGATGAGGGGATGCAGGGTGAGCCTCTCTGCCACATCCCTGCAGCAGCATCTGGACAGATGTTTCTGGATCTTGGTGGCACCGAAAGGGACAGTGGTGACTCCCCCACTCTGCTGAGAGCCTCAGCTCTCCATCACACCCCTGCTCCTCGGAGTGACCCCTCCACGATGCTTTTTGGGAGTTTCCTACCCCTCTCTCCCCATGACATCCATCAGTAAGGTCCTGTCCGTGCGGAGGAGATCATTTCCCATCTCCTTGTCCTCCCCGCCTTCCCACAGCGCTCCGAGGCTGCTGTCGCGCTGGTGGCAGGCAGGGACAGGACGCGCGGGTGGCTCGGTGGCGTCAGGCGGTGACGAGGTGTTTTCGCGAAGCGCTCAGCGCTGCGATTCCTCACCGCCCGCCTCGCCAGCGCTCTGCCCGGCATTGTTCTGCTCCCTAATCTCCGTCATGTGCTCTTTGGCATCCGGATCCGCAGGCTGACCATCCGGCGCTTTGATATTTATTCGGTGCCGTGCGATGGGTGTGGGGATGGGGGATGCTCTTTCGTCCTCCCCTTCCCTTCTCCTCCCTCCAGGGATACAAGGAGCCCATCCCAAAATCGCTGCTGGGAGGAAAGGAGGGGGAAAAACCCCAAACCTAGACAGTAAGCCATGCAGCTGTGTTTTATTGAGTGGATGAGGATGTGTCCCTCTCCCAAAAAAGCCCCGCAAGGATTCGGGATGCCCTCCCGATGCTCGCTCAGTCCCACCCCATCCTTCTCACAAAAACTTTTCCAATCTCCCTCATCCCGTCCCGGCAACCCAGAAACCTCCTCCCCCTAATATTGAACATATTCCCGAATTTCCTGTGCGAGGGGGCAGGAGAGGAGATAAGGGCGGCGAGTTGAGCCGAGTGGGAACTGCTGACTGACAAAGTGTGCAGTGCAGTACGGGTGCTTTCTGCCTCTCTAATTATCCTTTTCCTTCTTGACTCCAGTATCACATGTAGCCATGTGTAGAATCATAAAATAATTATGCAGTGTACAAGCTTTCTGGGAGCATGTACCACTGTTTTCCTAATTCTTTATCGCTCCCATTGATCGTGGCGTGTGTGCATTGATCCAAGTCGGCCATCTGGTTGGGGAAGATAAGCGTGCGAGTGTCTTTGCATTGCACTGTCACTCAGGGAGGGGGGTACATTTTGGCTGTAGGGAATTACAGGGGCAGGATTAGCCCTCTTCCTAGGAGTAAACTGAATTTTAAATGCAGCGCTGCAGCTGCATGGGCCGTGTTGCTTAACTTCTGGTTTTGCCCATAGACTGGATGCATTCATTGTCATCATCACTATTATTATTATTATTATTATTATTATACTTCCCCGCTCTCTGTCTTTGGAGATAGAGATATGGCTTGCATTAAATGGAAAAGAGAGAAGGGAAAAGGAGGGATGCCCTTCCCTGCACACACTAGACTTGTGAGTGGCTGCTGTGTTACAGGATTTTGAAATGGCAAAACCGGCTTTTAAATGCAGGCGAGAACCTGCAGGATTGAATGCATTTTGCAATAAGATTCATTGGTCAAAAAGAAAAAAAAAAAAAAGGGGAAAAAAAAGGATGAAGTCATCAGCCTATGACAGGAAATTGAAGAGTGGATATTAATCAGCTCTCTTAACTTGGGCTAATCAAGACAAATAACCCTAATCACACATTATTGGGATGTATATGTTTAATAATCGGCAACAAAACAATGGAGTTTTTTTTTTTAAATAAAATTTTTTAATTTATTTTTTTCTTGCCTGCCAGCCTTTCCCCTAACAATGGGCACATCCTGCAGTGGCTTGAACTTGGCTGCAATATTTTCTGCTCACACCCCTGGTCGTCCTTTTGTCCAAATGTGGTGGTGGCCATTGTTGCCTCATATTCTGCAAATGTATGGAAGGTGCCTCAAAAGCCTCTCCTCTAAAATTGAACAATTCTGTCAAAAAAGATTAGTTCTATTTTGTCTGCTGCTTGCTGACTATTCATGAATGTAAAGAGAGAGGGCTTGGGTGTCATACTAAGTTGCTAAGGTGCCTGGCTTTCGGCTATTGACTTGAGGATACCAAACCAGAGCCTACAAAAGAGCAGCCAGAAGGAGAGGAGAGAACTGGTCTGCCATGTGTTTCAGCTATACCTTCTTTAGCTGCCCATTTATTCCTTTTGTTGCCACAACTTTTATTGTCATACAGTTGAAAAAAATGTTAGACACAGGCTTCAGGCTGCACCAAGCAGAAAAAAGGATTAGCATATCACTAGGATCATCTTACACTGAACCAAATTCTTTTCAGGATGTATAATTAGTGAATACAGTCTCCCCCCACCCCACTCCTTTTTTTTTTTTTTTTTTTTTTTTTTTTGGAGGGCATGGGGGGCCTATGGATAAGGAAAATTAGCTCAGATCTCTGGGTAGGAAACAAGAAGAAAGGATGGACAAGAAAAAGTTCCCTAGTTTCCAGGGAGGATTTTATAAAGGCTATTTCATCATCTTAGCCTCCTGCATCATGTTTAAGAAGCCTTTTGCACATTCTTAAAATGTCCAAAAAAAATAAAATGGGGAGTATCTTTCTTTTTTTTTTTTTTTGGTACAATAATGTGAACAATAACCTTTTTAAAGGGGGACCAGGAGGAGAGAAATTGATTCCAGAGCTGGGCCCAGACCTGAGCAGTGCTCCTGCTCCCCTCTCCCTGACAAGGGCTCAGCAGAAGATGTGATCCTGCAGGATGCATTACCTTTCTCCTCCTCACGGATGCTCCCAGCTCCCTCCTGCCATCTGGGGAGCACACGCTGCTCTGTGCACTGCAACAAAAATTCCTGTGTCTCCTCATGCTTGGATGTGCATGAGCCAGTCACAGAAATGAAGTATGGTACGTGGCATAACCATTTTTAAAATAGGATGGCAGAATTAATGGTCTATTTTTTATAACTATAGACAGAAACAGGCATGAACCAAACAGCAGGACTGTGGGTTTAGGGTGTTCCCTGCCTGTGCAGGAAGCTCCCAAATGGGGCTGATATTGATGGAACACACGTAGCCTTTGCTGCTTCTCTGGACAGTTCAGCTCACAGATCATTAGCCCTGAAAATCTTGGATTGAAATCACATTTGCATCAGGGTGTGCTTGCAAAACACACCTCTGCACTGCTCTAGCTGGGATGGAGGTGTGGTTCTGCAGGGAGAGGAGGGTGAAGAGGAAGCTTTTGGCTTGGTACACCCTCAGCAAAGCTCCCATATCCACCCCAATCCATGCTGCCTCCAAAACTCAGCTGCACCTTTGCCCTTCACAGATCTGGGTGCTCCCTGCTCCTGTCAGAGCACAATCTGAGAGGAGAATGACCCTGGGAAGGAAACAGAGCTCCTCGTTCAGCCGAACGGCTGGTAATTTCGCCGCGTTTAATCACGGCGCTCATTTGACATCATTGCCTTTTCAAACTGTTCAGACCAATTGTTCCACCAAACCAGCAATTGGATGTGAATATTCAGGAGCTGCTCTGGGGTGCTGGTGGTAATTGGTCACATCACTCACATGGTCTCGTTGCTTTTTTGATGAGAAGTGGGTAGAAATTTGCTTCACGTGGATATTTAAACACCCACACATAAAAATCTCATTGAGCACAACTGTTGTTTGTTGGTTTTTTGGTTTTGGGTTTTTTTCCTGGGGGTTACTACAGTGGTCAGAATGCTGAGTGTTGGAGGGCATGGGAGGGGAAAAAATGAAAGGAGAAGTCAATGAAAATGGTGAATGCTGATGCTGGAAAGTGTTTCTCCCTTCACCTCGTTCTGTCCTCACTGTTGTTGGGATGTGATTATGGTTTGGGATTGGAGAAGATGATCTTTAAGGTCCTTCTAACCCAACCCATCCTGTGCTTCTGTGATTCTATAATAGGCAGCAGGGAGGAGGTTTAGGTTTAGGAGAAGGTCTCAGCTGCAGCAATCCCAGTGTTTTCAGGCACTCAGGGCTCATCCTGGGAGGTGGTTGTGGCAAATCAGATGTGGAGTTCAGGAGACCAAGCATGGAGAGTGATCTGTGTAATTCATACACCACGGGGCTAAGAAAAACCATTTCACAGCCAAGAAACACTTGAGGAGAAATTACCTGAGGCGTTTAGGGAAATGGTGCTGATTATTTTACAGCTGTAGGGTCACACATAAGTGGTCATCTGCTGTCCATGTGGATCTCCTTGATTTCAGAGTGGATTTTTAGGAAGGGATGCCTGTGGAGAGGAGCACCAGGTAAAGGAGCTGTCAGGCACTTTTGATATTCTTCATATTGACACTGAACAGTGTGAAATTATCAACAGGGGTGACTTGAAAGCTGTTGTTTATTAACAGTGCAAAATAGAAATATCCATGTTCCTCATGCTGAAAAAAAATTACTCCTGATGGCCACTTTTTCTTAATAAGGAGGAGGTAACCCAGAATGGCTGGAGGAATCCAAGGGCGTTAATTTTTGAGACTAATTGAGGTACATATGAAGCAGAAGTCCATTTTACTCAACCCACATATCCTCCTTCCTTCTCCTTCCAATAAAACCTGACTGACACAGGAGGAAGAGTAAATAAAAACCAGACAACATTGAGGACAGGAACAGCAGCTATTGGGATGTTTGCAATCTACCTCCTGTAATTTTGCAATCACATTAAAAATGCACTTCATTTGCAGATGACCTAATTTGCCCATACCTGGGCTGGGCTCCTCGGTAGCAGGTAAAAAAAGCACATTTCAGCATTCCAGCAGTCACCTTGGGTCGGGGCTGGAGCTGGATTTCCATCCTCAGGGCTGGCTCTGCCTGTGGGTGTGTCTCCCTGAAGCCTGCAGGATATTTTTTTTCTGTAAATAAATGCTGTTTAATAAGTATTCCGTGTGCATTTTGTCATTAGCCTGGTGCTACAGAGCCACGCAGACCCAACCTTGATTTATAAAGCTGTTAAAATGTTTGACCTTGTTTAAATAAAAGCCTCAAGGTTAATTACAACAAGCATTCCAGATACATTCTCTCTGTTCTGGTGGCCCTGATGATTTAGAGGAGGAAAGGGTAATAAATTCTCATCTTTAAAAAGTGACTGCAGTGCAAAAGTGCAAGAGTTTGCTTTTCTGCCATTTTCATGTTTTACCACACTTTGATATGTGATATATTGAGTGATGATTAGTTGCCTCTTCCTCAGGAGCACTAGAAATTTGATATTTTTACTTAAAGTATGATAAGAAGCATGTGAGAATGGAAAAAAAAAAAAAAGGTTGCTGGGAATAAAGAGTTTGAGCTTCACTTCTGCATAGGACGTATCCATAATGAGGTAAACAAAGGCATTGTGGTTTTCCTATTTTTCTTATTGCACAGAAAACAAATTTCAGAAAAATAAAAACCAATTTAAGTTTCTTTTAAAAGAACTGGGAAATATTGAGGGAAGTTAATTGAAGCACATTCAAATTACAATAAACACATAGAGGCACAATTATCTTCTTTTGACTAGTGTGTGGCTTAGAGATGTTTTTATCTTTTGTTTATTGCACTATTAAAAATATGGAGAGGCATCAAGAAAGGGTAGATAGCCGCCATATGGACTTACATATTTTCCCTATTTATATTTAAATAACTATCCATGAGAAATTATGCACAAATCGTGCAATAATTCCCAACTGAAATGACTGTTTAGAAAATAAAAATTCTGAGGCACAATATTCTTTTCATATTAAATTGCCCATTTTCTGTACACTGTGTATGTTTGTACAATACAGAAAAAAAAAAGGGAAAAAAAAAGAAAAAATGCTGCATTACAGCCCAATACAATTTGCTCACAATGCTAATGAAGACGGATAGAGGACACTGTAATATACTGGAGTAATTCATAAGCACTGTGGGAAAACAAGACAAACAGGCTCAGAAAGCCAGAGCATAATATTTTGTTCCCATTTCCAAGAGTGAATGGTGGTAATTTTAATAACCTGCTCAGCTCTGACAGATTTAATGACTCAGATTAACTTCCATTGCTTGATTCGTGCCATGCTCACATTTGGGGTGAATATTTGGGCTCACAAAGTTTGGGTGACTGGGTTTAGCCAATTCAAAAGGAGCTCCTAACACCCTGCAGAGAACTTGGCTGCAAACCCCATGTTTGGGATGCCACCCTGTCCCCAAATAAGGTGAGTTTCGAGCCTATCTCTGCCTCACTTTGCAGCAGAGAGCATTGGCCATGGACTGGTTTTGTGCCACCAAAGGTCCCTGGATCACTCAGGTGCTTTAACTCTGCCTTCACCTGCAGGCACAAGCACGAGGTGATGTCTCCTTGCATGTTCTGATCAGCAGCACCTAAGCCACCGAGATAATTCTCACTTCTGATAAAGCTCAGGAGAAGAAATGTTTTTCCAGGAAAATATCCAACTTCAATCTATACCTCCCTCCAAAAAAGGGAAAGCTGTGACATCTTTTGAATTTTTAAAAGGGGAGTGAAAACTTCTGAATTAGAAGGCATGTCCTTACACACTCAATACCAATCACATTTTTTCTGTCTCTCTGATATTTCTAACAAATAAAATTTCATCATTCATTCAACATCTCTGCTGTACACACCAAAAAGAGTAACTTATAAATGTCTTGCCAAGCCAGGTGTGACAGCTCTGCCTCCTCATTTTGGCCAGCCAGGCACTGGGGGTTTCTCTCCCACCACACTCCTGGGACCTCCTCCCCATCCTGAGCAAAGCCTTGCAGAATCAAACCTTGCAAACTGATTTACTGTGGGCATTTTATTTGTATACATAACGGTGTGTGTGTATTTCTACATGTAAACATGGGGGAATGTCCTGCTGTGGCTTTCAGGGGGTGATTTATTTATTTCTTTTAGAAGAAACTCTCCCAAGAAATGTTCAGGTCTGTCAGAAATCAGCAAAACGATTCAGAGTCTTTGATCTGAGTTTTATGGCTTGTTCCTTTTTAAAATTTCATTAGATCCCCCCTTTGATGCTGCCTTGTAGATCGAAAGGCTTGCTTGCTGCATAAACTCCACTTTGTTACCAAGGAGTATTTCTGGTTGGTATTTTGGGAATTATAAGGGCTCTGTAGTACGTTAAAAATAGAGAAAAGAGCTTTCAGCCCAGTAAAAAGTGAACTCCATGGAGTGCTGCTGTCACACTCTTCTGGTGAAATACATCTCTGTGGTCCTGGTGCTGCTGATAAAGGTGTCTGCTCCATGCTAAACTCTCAGTTTTCACCCTGTCCTTGTGATTCCAACTCTCATTCATATAATTCACGCCCAGCCTCTCCATCTGTTCCCATCAGCTGGAACGTGGAGCCAGGGGAAAGCTGCAGCTGTAGCTAAATGCTTGTGTGAGGGGCTGGGAGGTGGGATAATTGCACCACACCAGGAGCTGGGATGTGGTTTTGTGCCACCAAACTAACACCACACCCAGCAGCCACCTCCTCATTCAGGTGTGAGTATTTGGAACCACCTGGCTCAGAATTGCACAGAAGGATCTATGGAAAAATTAATTACTGATCTCACCCCTAGAGCTTGGTGCTGGCAGCACCAGAGTTGTTCCCAATTTCTGTCTGTAAACAAACAAAAAAAAAGCCTCAAAAACCTTCATTCCTCCAACATTTAATTAGCAGTTGCCAACAGTGTCACTGTAACCATGATGATTTAAAGATATAAATGAAAGAAATCTGGCATTAAGGAATAACATGGTTTAATGTTAATGTCTTTCTCATGTTAAAAAATTTCCATGAAACACTATAGCACTCATTTTAAAACTGAAAGGGCAGAAAAGTTTGGCCACAAGCCTTCTTATTTTCACTTTTTAAAAAAAATAAGTCTATTCTATATTATTATTTTTTCACTTAATTTTGCTTCACTTCATTTCATTTCATTTCATCTCACTTATATTCCAACAAAGCACATAATCTTGTCTGCTACAGAACTATTTAACTGGGGAAAAATGTATTTTGGTTGCTTTGGGTCAATCTATACCAAGGTTGGGGCGAAGAATTGCCAACGTGTTGCTCAGAAGTCACCACACCAAAATAATCTCGTGTTTTCACCTGCCCTGAATGGCCATGGATATCAGAGGTGGAGGAGGGAAATGTGGGCATTCCAGAGGTGTGGAATGATGAAGAACTCTCCATGCTGGTGCCTAACACTGCATTCCAGGCACAGCCAACTCTCTCTCACTCCATCCTTCTGTTCCTTCCTTCTCCCTCATTCCCTGATTATTTTGGTGGATGCAACAAAATTGGAATGCAGCCTGAACAAACCACAGCATGGGATACCTGGATGTGCAGCTAGAACATTCCACACCTGCCCTGTTTCCCACTCCTCTCTTCCCCTCCTGTCCTTTGGTTTGTCCAGGGAAGAAACCAGAAAAACACGTGGGAGGCAGAGGTGTTTGTATCCTGAGTTTCCAGAGTTGTATTTTCTAACAACTCCAGGGAAGTTTGGAAAACTCTTTTGGGTTGCAGCCATGTGCCATCCCTTTGGCTGTGCTTCTTTCCCCAGGGAAAGGGAATAAACTCAGGTGCCATTCAGGCAGTGGGGTTCAAACTTACCTTCTGCAGCACTGCCCAGTAGAGCTTCTCGCTGGGGAGCACTGGTGAGAATCCCCAACATCCACACATCATCCTCATCCTCATTCCCATCTTCATCTCCATCCCAGCCCATCTCCATCCCCATCCCCCCCCTCAACCCCATCCCTGTTGTCAGCATTCAAGCTTTAAGGATTTTATTTATCAGTTTATTACTTGGAAATGGCTGTTTATTCCTCTCCACCAGGCTAAGCTTTGTCTTTTCCACAGGAACAGAGTAATAGAATGGTTTGGGTTGGAAGGGATTTTAAAGTTCCAACCCCTCTGCAATGGGGATTGTCAGGGAAGGACCTGGGCACAGTGTTCCCCAAACAAAATTAACTCCAGGAATCTGCCCTGCAGGACACAGAGTGGTGTTGTCCCGTGTTTGGGCAGTGGTGAGCACAGGGTGGCCTCTGAGGCATTCCACACAAATAAATAATATGAAGCCCTGCCCACAGCTGTAGGGCTGGAAAGGCAAATAAAACAGCTGTAACTCAAGCCTGGAGGGTGCTGGGCACTCGGGGGAGGCTGTAACCCAAGGAAGAAAATCATCAACCTATATGCCTTCCCCAGCATTTGATGACAAAATGGTTTGTGGCTTAGGCATTGTTGAAAGGCCATTCCTCAAATTCCGTGTTTACTGTCAGCAGGGTGAGCTGTGGACTCTGTGACTTTAGCTGTTAATGGACCTAAACACTTCTGCCAACAGATTAAGCTCTGCTGAAACGGTAAGAAAATTGGCCCAAACAGAGATAGGGAGGATTCTTGTTTAGCTGTTGTTTCATTTGCATGAGAATCATTGTCTGCAGACAATGGCACCTCCCTGTCACCCAAAGTGTGGGCAATTGGGTGAAACTCATTCAATTTCTGTTAAATGACAAAAATTGTTTGTTTGTGTGTTTGTTTCTAGAGGCAAAGAAAAATGCTCATTTTCAACTGCGAGGAGGAGTAGATCAGAAGTGAAATCCAACCCCCAAATACCTCCAGCTGTGATGGACTGGGAGCTAACAAGATGGGATGACCCAAAAACCCCCAAGGATATTAAGATGTGAGTGTGTTTAAAACTATTACTGTCAGTGGAAGAAGAGGAATAAGCAAAATTGGTCTACTTGGGGAAGGTGAATAGAAGGTTCCTTTTGAGAAGGCTCCTTCCTAAAAAAAAAACCAGAATGTGGTTTTGTTATGATTTGTGCCACTGAATTTCCCAGGTGACAAATATCACCTGGTGCTGTTGTTTCCATACAAATACTGTCCTAACAGTACTGCCATCACCTGGACTTCTCCTAGGTTCAGTGTTAATGAGTGTTAATTTGATGCTCAGGTGAAATATATTTTTCCCCATTTTCCCCCTCTGTTGTTAAAAATAACAGCCTGGATTATTTGAATTTTTGCAGCACCTGGAGCCACCAGCCAAGGCTGCAGCCCCCTGGGAGGAGGCACTGACCAGGAAAATGGGGAGCTGCTCTCCAGTGAGCTCCTGGCCACAGAGAAGAGCAATCAAGGGGTGGGGAGTGAAGATTTGAGCCACCATCAGGCTTGGGACACATCTGTGAGCCAGGCGAGTGTGTTCAGCCAGCAGTGCTGGGTGCTCAGGGCCACCCCGTGCTGGGGCAAGCAGGGATGAACCAGCCCAGCACCTCGGGGGTGTTTTCTGTCTTTATTGCTGATTAGTGACATGGGATTTAAACCCAACACCATTCAATATTTCCTTTCCTCAGGAGATCCTGATGTTTTCTATATATAAATATATTTTTTTCTTCTAGCCCCGATACTTTTGGCCATGGCTGCTGCTCCTGGCAGTTACCTGTGGCTGCTTTAAATGCCACTGGATGCGAGGGGATGTTTACACTTCCTCAATTACATTGTCTTTGAATGGTTCTAAACTTGACTTTGATTAAACACGCTAATAACAAGAGAGGCTCCTTTTTTCCCCTTTTTTTCCTTATGAATGTCACTTGCTTGAGTTGAAAAGACATGCTCTTAATACTCGCTTTTCATCTAAATCAAGAAAGCAACACTAAGCAAAAAAGTATTTAACTGTAGCATATAGGATTGTAAAGATGGTAATCAGGGACACTGGTAATTGAAGCTTTTGGGGGAGAACCTTTCTTCTGAATCCTTCAGTCTGTTTAATAGGATAAAATTAGCTTGAGTGGCTTGGTGTTTGAAGAGGTTATGATATAATTGGAGCTGCCTCCTGGGTTTGCTGCTGGACAAGGCGATCAGGTGGAGACATGGGAGGGCATGGGAACCTCTGAAGTAGAAGACTCAGCTTCTGCCATACTAATTAGCCTAAATTAGCTATGCCAGTTTTCTGCTTGCTTTTGAATTTCCCTGATAATGCTTTTATCGGGGGGGGGTGTGAGAAAAGGAATAGGAAAACACACAAAGTTCACTGCGGAATGGCAGAAGCAACTGCTGACCTAAGGCTCAGGCTCATTGCTGCAAGCTTCAAAAAAAAAAAAAAAAAAAAAAAAAAGGGGAAAAAAAAAAAGATTGAATAGCATTAGGAAATAACAAATGGATATCAAGTACAACCCCTAGGGATTTAGAAAGTACTATGGCTTGCGCTCTTGAACACGAAAGTTTACAAAACATCTGTAAGAAATTGATTATCTTGAGGATTATACACACATTATTTTGAGGCCAGCCTCCTCCCCCCAGACCCCAGCTTTGCTCTTGAGGGTTTAACCCAAGGTGAAGGAGGCATTTCTCCTCCAGGCAGAACCAGCTCCAGCACCTCTGCTTGTGCTCCATCACCCGCGAGGCCCGAGAGAGGTTATTTGTGTTTTGGTTAGTTATTTGCGTTTTGTGAGCTGCTGCCATTTTTTAATTTTCACTTCCGACCCCAATTAATCAACTTTAACCATGCACAGAGATTTGTGGCACATTCAGTATAGCTTGCATAAATCTATTTTAATTGAAAATGTGCGAGGGGGGAAAGAAAATAAGGAGAGTTTTTTATGTTTTCTTTCTGTCCTGAGCGGATAGGGATGGATTCTGTTGCCAGTGGATGAAGCAAGTCAGGGGAGGACTTCTTCAAAGGCATTTTAGAATGTACTTTTATAGATAAAAACAATTCCATCCATGGGGAAGAGTTGAGGCCATGGGGAGATACAGTTTTTTCCTTCCCAAATAGTACCATACTTGGTTTGGGGATGAATATTTGGGGCCAGAATTGTCTGTGTCTCTCATTGCAGATGTAAGAAACTGCAGGAGCAAGTCTCACATCAGCAATCTGCCCTCCCAGCCACCAGCAGGGTCCAGGAGGCCTCCAGAAACCTGGTGAGAGCATGGAATGAGATTCTGGAAGATCTGCTGAAGCTCTGAGGGTGTCATGGATCAGGAGCTCTGGGGCAGGGATGTTCGCATGTTTCCCACCAGCCATTCTTCCACCCAATGCCCTTCATTTCTCCCCATCAGGCTGTCCCAGGAATGTTTTACAAAGACCTGTGTGAGATGAGAAGAGGATTTCAAGGTCATTTTTAAAGAGCAGAGCTTGCAAGGTTCACCCAAACCTTGGTTTGCCCATGGCTTTCCACCATATCGTGTGGTCACATCAAAGATTTTTAAACAGAATTGTTTAAAACTCCATACTTGGAGGAGGATAATGGGGCAGGGAGCTGATCTGAGGGACCGTGATGGACAGGGTGACTTGTGCTCCAGAGGACAATTTCTGATGAAACTGGACTTGTTTGGATACTTCCAGCATCTCAGCATAGGAAAACTGACCTGAGGGCACTGGGCTGTTACTATTCATCACTGTCTGCTTTCCATGGAAAATCAATAGGGATATCAGGGTTTTAAAACTCAGCTAAGCCATTTTGTTGTATTTTATCTCATTCTTTCTGGAGAGGCAACTGGCTGAGCTCACGTTTCTAACAACTGCTTGAGAATGAGTTTGGAAGGACCCAGGAAAATGAATTTCCTTCTCCATCTCCTCCATTTCCATTTACAGGGGAATTGCTCTTTTTTAAATTTTTTAAAATTATTATTTATTACCTGGTCAGCTGCTCCATGTGCTTTACTGGGAGCTGGAGCCTGGAAATGCTTCTTCACAGGAACAGCATCACCCTTGTGACCAAGCCCTCCCCACAGAGACCTTGCAGAGTTGGGTTTTTATCAGTGCACTCAGTCTCTTTACATTCACAGGGTTTTCTTTTGCATGGCTTGTTGGCTCCTCTGACTACAGAATAAAGACAGTGAAATTGTTTTTAAAATCTCCTCAGTCCCAAACCTGGATTTTTGAGCTTGCTGCTCTAAATTCTGCAAGGAAAGTATTCTCTTCTTCAAAAGTATAACACCCAGATTAGATTTTTGAGAGCTGAGGGGAGACATTCCTAATCAGAGAAAAAAAGAAGCAGAAAATCTTTCTGTTTTTTCTCTGTCAGACTTTCCTCTTTTGGAGCACTATCCTCATTTGATAGAAATGTTTAACTGGTAGGAACCATGAGGCAAACTCCTGAATGACAGACAGCTGAAGAAGGGACCTCAAGCTGTTGTCCTTGAAAGCAGTGGTGAGCTTCCCCTTGACATCACAGGACACATTATCCAGCATAGCCCAGCTCCAGACATTTTTATTCTGCAGCCAGCAGTGATTCCTGTTCAGAAAAGACAGAATTGTTCCCCAGAGGAGCTGTGCAGCATGGAAAAAAACCTTGCACAGGTTAAAGGCTGCACCACAGCCCCACCAGAGTCAGCATGGAGCCTCTCAATGGTTCCAGTATCAGTGACCAAACTGACCACACTGATGCAAATCTAGGGAAAATGTGGTTGAGCAAATCAGCTCTGACCCAGCCTTGCACCTATTTGAGCAGAGGGACTTTTGCTCAGCTCATGGCACAAAAGTATTTATCCTTTCAGTCCTTCTGTGCTCTTGCTGCTCTACCCAGGAGAGAAAAGAGCTGCAGAGCATGAAGCAGCTTTTGGGGAGAGCTCCCTTCTGTGTGGCCAGTGCCTGCAGCTCCCCTGACAGCACAGAGACACTTCTTGCTCGTCCTTGCAATGACTCCTGCCAGCCAGATCTGCTCCTCTTCAGCCCACACCACACACAGGAGAGCAAGAAACATCCCAGCAGCTCTTGTCGACCCTTGAGCCAAACCCAAAACACCCCACAGGTCTGACAAATGGGTCACCTGCCTGATGTCTGAGCTGCAAGCAGAGTACCTTTGCCTGGGATGTCCCAGGAGCATGATGGTGTGAACTGAGGATTTCTGGGGGGTAAAAAGAGAGGGGGGAAGAAAGAAAGAAAAAATTTTTAAGGAAACAGAGAAGGAAAGAAAAAGCTCAAGGTATCACTGGCTAAAGACGGAGCATTCATTGGTAGGGAGTGTTTGAACCTCTCCTCAAGGCCACAGCAGAGCTGCAGAAGGGCAGGAGAGGTGGAGCTCTGCCCCATGGGCCCAGCAGGAAGGGGAAGCTTCCCCATTCCCAGATCCCATTCCTCCATTCTCCCAACAACCCACAAGGCAAAGCCATATGAAGCTATTTCCCCCTTCCACAAGCTGTTTTCTGGCTGCTGCCTCCACCCCTCTGTGCACCCAAGACCTGACCCTGCTGCAGCTTTGCTCCCTTCCAGGAGTCAGGAGTTTTCAATCCCAGTGTGCTGAGCCTGTTGGATAGGTGGGGGGAAAAAAAATCCCCTCTGCTTAAATCAATTCTCTCAAATCTCAGAGGAGAAGCAAACCCCAGCAGTCCAAAGTGTGTGTGGGATCCAAAAAGCCTTCAGCTCAGCAGAGCAGAGGGAGGGCTGGCTCAGCAACGAGGGTCCCTCCTTGGCTCTGTCAGGCAATACAGCAAACAAGTCATGTCTCTTAGAAGAGGAAAAAAAATCTATTTCAGAGCTCTCTTTTTTCTGTGTGGGTGCTTATCTCTGGTCACTGCTGTTCACCATGTAGAGAAGTCTCTGTGGCATGCATTTCTGAGAGGGCAAACTGTCTAAAATTAGCTGTTAGTTTAAAATAAGAGACTGTGCAGTTCTCCAGGGAGGGGCATTCATCCTCCAAAGGAAACTGTCAAGGATTGTTCAGGATTACTCTCCAGCTGTTCAGGACTGCTGCATCCTTTTAAATTATAATGTCAACATGTCACAAATAATATGGAATGACAATGTCTAATTTCTGTCCTGTGAGGAATGAAAAGGAAGGGAAATTGCTAGCATGCTAGATACATACCAGATTTAAGAGACCAGGTAACCTTCCTAGGTGGCTGTAGGAGAATAATTAGCCAAAACATTAATGCAAATGTAATTTTCTAGCCAGCCTCTGAAATCTAGAGGCGTTACATTAAGAATTCCAGGCTAATGCTCTCCAGAATAGTTTGTGTTATCTCTGGGATGTAGCAACTCCTCCACTGATTGGATTCTTTATGTTGAGTAGCTGGGGGTTTATTTCCCAAAAGTGCTTGCTACCAGCATTGCTGGCTTTGAGGGAGGAATTTCAATGCCAGGTTGCATGAATTGCATATGTGGAAGTGCCCAAGGTGAGGCTGGACAGGGCTTGGAGCAATCTGGGGTGGTGGAAGGTGTCCTCCCATGGCAGGGGGAGGAATGAGATGATCTTTAAGGTGCCTTCCAACCCCAGCCATTCCATGATTCCGTGAATGTAGAAGAGGTCATAGTTATTACTGACCTTCCCACCCATGAGCAGCCCACAGTGAATTTATCCCCCCCTAAAAACCATGAAATATTTAACCTGACTATGTGAACACACAGGAAATAATGAGGTTATTGCAGTTCCTGGGCAGCTCGCGTCATGTACATCCATATTCCATCTAAATTTTAATGTACACCACCAAGAGGAGGGAGGTTTTTAACAGCTTTTACCTGTATTTTTAGGTAGTTGTAGCACTGAGGACTGAAGCAGACACCCACTCTGGGTTATGAGATGAATTTCTGGGACTCAGCTGAAGAACAGCACCTCATGAAGTTGGGGTAATGTTGCTTCAATCCGATGCCCACATCCAGAGCTTAAATATTCTCTCAAGCTCTCAGGATGGCTGCCTATAAAATATAAACAATGCAACATGAGCAAGAAGTGTCCCAAGGTACACATTTTAATGCTCACATTCCATGCAGCGCCGTATATTTTTCACGTTTAGTTAAAGAAGTAAATGAAACAGAAAGAATCCAACATGTTTTGCATTCCCTTGCAACAGGAAGCTGTTTTGATAAAACCTACAAATGATCCATATTGATATTAACTTTTTTTTTTTTTTTTTTGGGTAAACTTCATTTGAATTTAGAAAGTCTCTAAATGATAATTGAATCACAAGTCTGGATTAGGATTCTAGCAGCAACACTTGACTTGGTCAAAATCACTGTTATGAAGAGATGCAATTTTTACACAGTACTTCACATTGATTAAGTAATGTGCGAAAATGGAAAAAAAGCATTCGAATCTTAATCATAGTAATTTGCATGAAATAAAAGTCTCTGTCAAGGGAATGCCCATTATAATAACTCCTGGGTGTTTTGGTTGCATCAGTGAGCAAAGAAGTTGTGTGCATTTTTTCCTTGCCCTGATATGCAAGAATTTCCTCTATTTTTAGTGTACCTTTGATTGTGTGAGAATTTAGAAATATGGTTTTGTAGGCAGTGAGAGGCTGTGAGACAAACAGGTATTTTAAGAGCAGCCAGAGTTCACAGCTGACTGGCAAATGTGCATACCTGCCTGAAGCACAGAACTGCAAACCAGTGTGTTGTAAACACAGGGAACTCAGTTTGGAGCTAATTAAGGCTCATTTGGTTTTGACCTGCATCAAACAATAGCACTAAATCAGAAAAGCAGATGCATTTGGGAAGCTACTGAACTGAAGAACCTTATCTGGAGCCCAGTGGAGTCAGCAGAGACCTTCTCACTGACTTCAGTCAATCAAGCCTTGGAAATGCTGGCGTTTATTTACACAAATTGGTCTGAGGTAAAAGGGGTTTCAGGGGCAGTCCCTGCCCCGTTGGGTGCACATGTCACATGCTGGTGACACACACCATGGTGGTGGCACTGATTTCTGTCACAGGAGCACATTTTCCTGGCTAGTGTGACCATTGTGCAACTTGTTTTATTTTAAAGAGTTGCTGTTTCAAAAATCAATGGCCATCAGCTGCTAATTACAGAAAATCTATGCCTTGGCCCTTCAGCAGGTTTTGCATTTCTCCCACTCACCACGCTGCCTCTGCTGTGGGTTGGCAGCTCAGATCCTCAGCCATAAGGGATGACCTCCCTTCAGACCCCTTTTTTACATCTTTGGGACTCTGAGCAGGGTTCTGGTCCAGTGGAAGGTGCTTCTGCCCATGGCAGGGGTTTGGAACTGGATGTTGAAGGTCCCTTCCAGCCCCAAACATTCTGAGATCCCTTCCAGTTCCATCCAGGGTTGTCTTTGCCACGAGGAGCTCCTGGTGAATGGTCTTTGCCCACCTGGATTCCCCATGCTGACCTTGAGATTAATTTGAAGCTGCATCTTCTGACAATGGAAGAAAATAGAGGATTATTTAAAAAACACTTTCTGTGGGGGAGCTCATTTGCTCCAGAAATGTGATTTTTGTGGCTGGGAGGTATCTGTCCCAAATGAAAGTCTGAGAGTTTGAATCCCCTCTCCATCCTCCAAGAAGGACAGGGACTCCTCAGCATTTGTGAACTGTCAAACAACTGAGTGTTTTACCTTTCTTAGAGCTTTGCACTTGGTCCAAATGCTCCAGGCATGAGATTTTACCATTTTCTCTTTCATTTCTGCAAGCTGTGCCTATAATGGGGGGCAGGTTCAAAGGCCCCTTGGGAGGAGAGCCCTTTTTTTTGAGTCATGCTGTATAAAATCTGCTGAGACCCGTAGAAGTCACGGTGATATCACTGCCTTGTATCAGAAGGGATATTTAGTTATCCCCAGCCACAATATCATTTGGGTAATTGCTTCTTGCAGGGGATCAAGGCAGGTGTGGGAGGAAAAAAGTAATGAACAACTAAGCTTGGAAAGGAAACGTAGGTTGAAGTTTATCTCTTGTTGCTGAAGCTGCCAGTTAAGCTGGGAGCAGGAGGGGGGCTTGTTTGGGATTTATTCTGGGGGAGAAAGGCCCTGCTGTCTTCAGAGTGAGATGAGATCAAGTTCTGCCTGCAATGCCTCTTACATGTTGTAGTTGCAGGCCAGGAGATTTTTTTACATCAAAATAAAGGAATGGATGGACCTGCACTTATAAGAGAGTTGGCATTCCTACAACAAGCATGTCGGTTGATAAGGATTTTCTTTATTCTTTTCAAAAATAACCTTTCCTGTGAAATGCAAGCTCAAGAACATTATCGGTTACATAGAGAAATCACATGAAAGGCTGCATTACAATAATGAAGAAAAGAGATTCTGAGACGAGAGCAGCAGCAAAGGTACTCGGTGCCTCCTTGGCTTCGGCTGCTCCTTCTCCACGCAGCTGAGGGTTTCAAACCTTGGGTTTTGGCAAAATGAGAGGGAAAGTTAGTGCAGACAAACCACCCACCAGGGATCCCATCTTGCTTTCCCCAGGGATTATCCAGTGAATGGGGGCAGATGGGTTATAGTCATGGGGGTGTCTCAGTTTATGGGATGATAATTTGCCATCCTGTGTTTCTACTAGTTCAAGAACATGTCCCATATTTGAGGGTATTAATGGGGTGATGGTGACATCCCTGGCCCTGCAAATGCAGCCTTGGGTGCTTTAAAGAAGGGAAGGCAAACCTACTGCTCTCGGAAAACATCCTACAGAAAGGGGAAGAAGAAATTCATAAGAAATAATCCTATTAATTAATGCCCAAATCCTGGTCCCTGTGCACAGCCTGTGGAAATGCTGTGTGTGTGAGGGAGGGGAGGCAGAGGAAGGGAAAGGATCACCATCCTCCTCTTCCTCCTCCTGCTGCTCCAGCTTTCTGGGCTGCTGGCTCTGCTCTGCCCAAAGTATTCCCAGCAGCTCCCTTCAAATGCCACCCACCTCAGAGCTTTGTGTCTGGTCCCAAGTTGTCCTTGCAGGACAAAAGAAATCAGGGTGAGAAAATAGTATTTTCTCTTCCCAAGGCAGTGATGAAGGTATTTTGTGTGCCCATAAAGAGAGGGGCAGCTACCTCGTGAAATCCTCCTGGCCCTGCATCCTGGTGTCCTCTGGCTTTGGGCATTGGGATCCTGATAGATTTCAAGGGACAATCCAGATGCACTAAGTCAGGGAGTGTGGAACACAAAAATATCTGTAGATCTGAGATTACCAAAGGGCATTGGAAGTGCCTGGAGTAGGAAGGATTCTGGCTTTGCAGAGCCCAGTTAGGATCCTGGGGTTAGAGCTCCAGGAGAAATGTGTTAAACTGGCTAGGATTCATTCCTGAAGTGCTCCCCAAAGCCTGAAGAGTGGGCAAGGCTTTCCAGTTGGAGAGTCCTTTGCTTTGGAAGTGATATCTCCTAGAGAGTCATCAAAACTCTTTTCTGACTCAACATCCAAATCTTGTTTCCACAAACAATGCTGAACTCTGCCTTTTCCCTCCAACAACTGTCATTTTAAGATCTGTGGCCCAGTTTCAACAAATCTGATGGAGGGGCACAAGAGTTACTCAGTTCTTCTAAATACTGGGTAATTTTCCAGCTGGGAATGTCCATGCTAAACTCGTGGAGAACACAAAAGGAAGCTTCAGCACAAAGGTGTGTTGGGAAGGGACTGGGGACTTGGAATATCAATCTGTAGGAATCCCACTTCATTAATTCCCAGGCTGGGAGAAGAGCTTCTTTGAATGGTTTTTCTCTAGTTGCAGAGGATTTCCACAAGTCCTGATTTGTTGGAAGCCCAGAACATGATTTTTAACAATTGTGAACCATTCCCATGCAAGGAAAAGTTTAGATTCCCAGCTCTGCAATGCTGCCCTGCTAGGAAAGTGTAGCTATGTTGGTAATAAATAAATTTCCCAGAGAAGTTAAAATCAGCTGTGAGAGCAGCTGCCCTTGGATGGACACACATTCAGGAAACATGTCCATGGTGTAGGAAGCAGCAAACACAGGTGGATATTTGGCTTTTCAGCTCATATTTTATAGAGCTGCACTTCCCATTCATAGGAGCCATCTTTCTTTTTGAGCTCCACTTTCTGTTCTTATTATTAATCCACAGATTCTTCCCTTTGCTAAACCAGGAATTCAGGTCAGATCCCTGGAGAATTGCTCAAACCTTGGATCCCCAAGCCCATTCAAGCTGTAGGATGCCACAAGGGCAGTGTGATCCCTGCAGGGTTTTTAGCAGCATCCCTTCCAACCCTGCTTGAGCAGCTCTATTTTTAGGGGCTGCAGGAACTTGTATTAAGATATTCTGAACCATCATTAGCTCTATTTACTGAGCCTTTAGATGTGTGAGTGACTGCAAACATCTGGAATGAACAGGTGGAATTCAGCTGTACTTGCTGTATACATTTCTATTTTAATGGTGTTTGGTTTCTCTTCTAATTGAGCAACAATTCTTCCCGCAGACCCAAATGTTACTACAGGCATATCTGAATTTAATTTAACTGGCAATGAGTTAAAAATTATTATTTCAGAGGAAGTTTTGATGTTAACTAATGAGGCATCATTTTCTGTACATATTCCTGCCATTTCAGGCTGCTTCCCTGAGGAAGCAGAGGTTCTGCAGCACCACTGTCCATCTGGCAGATTGTCCTAGACACTTTTGACCTTGTTGGTGAGTAGGCTGGGGCCAGGCTGTGGAGGAATGTGGGGCAGTGGAGGGCTGGGAGATGCATAACTATTCACTGTGATGCTGCTGAGCTGGGTGTGACCCCAAGAATCTCTTGCTGGTGCCTGGCTTTGCTGGGCAAGGTCAGCCACACCTGGTTGGAAACACTGTGGATGTTGGGTCTCATCTGAGTGGCTGAAACCAGCAGGACTCACCCAATCCTACTCCACAACAGAGCTTTTTTGGTCTGTGGGAATCTCTGATCTTACAACTCTTTCACCTGGTATAAACTGCTGGCCTTTTGACTTGAGCTTGATGCATCATCTGAGGTGAAAGCCCTGGTCCTGCTGCTGTTGGTTCCCAGTTCTTCTTCTGCTTGACTTCATCTCAGTGGGGAAGAACACCAATTCCCTTCTCCATGCTGGAGCAGACATTTCCAAGCTTTCATCTTCTTCATCACCACCTCATAGCTGGACCAGAGCACTTCTGGATCTTTCCACACTCAGGCAGGAAGGCACTGGGAAGTGAAACATTATTTTCAGTTTAAATAGAAGAGAGCAGCAGCCGTCAGTCTCCTTGGGGTGAATAATTCAGGCTGCCTCCTGCCCTTTGAAGCAAATTCTCCAAACACCTTCAGTAATTCTGCAGGAGCAGGAGTTGTCTGACTTACACCACTCACCTTTGCTGTTTCTTTGCAAATATGCCATTCTGCAAAATGCTGTCCCAGAAGGAGGGGGAGAGAATTTTTGCAAGGGTATGGAATGACAGGACAAGGGGGAATGGCTTCAAAGGGAAAGAGAGTAGGTTTAGGTTAAATATCAAGAAGAAATTCTTGACTGTGAGGGTGGTGAGGCCCTGGCACAGGTTGCCCAGAGAAGCTGTGGCTGCTCCATCCCTGGAAGGATTCATGGTGGGATGGGGCTTGGAGCAATCTGGGATGGAGGAAGGTGTCCCTGCCCATGGCTGGGGGTGGGAACTGGATGATCCTTAAGGTCCCTTCCAAGCCAAACAATTCTGTGTTTCTATGACTGTATAATACTTCCATTTTTACCTCTAGCAAATGCTGGTGGTTTTTATCACAACTAGTAAAAAACCAAGAAAATGATCACAGTTTCCACAGACATGGGGTGGTTGTTGCCAACATCACCATTTCCCATGGAGGTGAATGTTGGGCTAAAGGAGAAGGAATTCAGACATCCCATTGGAGATTTTAACATCCCTCCTGAGGATTTACTGGGAAATATGTGGCACATCTGATGGGACAGTGCTGTCCCTCATGCTCATGGAATGTCATATGATATCTGGGAATCCTTTCCCCCTTTTTGCAAAGTGCCCCTGTTAATACCAACCCCTCCAAGGTGCTGCAATGGCTGATTAATTCATCCTTGTAAATTCTGCCTTCTGATCATCAGATCCAAAATATTAATTGCTGATGTGATAATGAGAAGTGAGGATGCAGCAGGAAATGCACAGATCTCTGCACCTGTTTGCTTAGCTGGATTTCCACTGTTCAACAAAACCCACCCATATGTGCTGGGGAAAGGAAAAGTTTCTTGTTACAGACAACTTACTTCAGTCATTTTTGCCATTTAGAGAAAACAATTATGTTTCATGCATATTTCATATCCTTTTTTTTTTAAATTTATTTTTTAAATTAAATTTAATTTTTAATTTAAATTGCAAGTTTTGCCATTACCTTAACTGTTACTTTCTTTTTTTTGTGATGGTAGATCCTAAAAATGGACCATGTCCTTCCAAATCCGCTTTTCTTATTCCACCCCTCCACACATACCTCAGTTACTATTTCTTGTGTTAAAATAGCAGCAGCCCTGGTTTGCAGTTTAAATTTGCTTCTCGTTTCACCCCAAGGATTGAACTGGAATTCCTCTCGTGGTGGTACCCAAATAACTCATTCCTCTTCAGAGAAGGGTCCTGCTCAGTTCTTCCTTGAACTCTGCAGCTTCAAGCATCCCTCATGTCTACTGAAAATTGTATTATTTACACAAAATTAAGTCTACTGAATATTGTATTATTTATACAAAATAAATGTAACTGGGAGATCTCCACCTCCAGGGCAGTAGTTGGGTAATCAGCACATTCAGCTGCCAGGGAAGACCCAGATTTGTGTCTTTCTGCTGAGTATTTGAGCCTGGCCCTCCCTTAGCTGTAGCCATAGAACCAAACAATACCAGAATATCCTGGGATATTTGTAGGCAGACTGACTACAGAATCAAAACCAGAATCACAGAGCACAAACTGATGCATTCAGTTTTAGGGGAATTTTCCATAAGGGAATACATTGAGTCTTAACTAACATTTTGCCTAAAACATAAGTTTTGCTGAACCAATTACATCAACCAACTAATCTTGCACATGAAACATTAAACAAGAATGGAGTGTCTGCAATTAGCAAATAGCTCTGATGTGACTAAATATCTATTCTCCAGAACAAAACAGAATCCCAGAATCTGCTGAGCTGAAAGGAACCCACAAGGATCATCAGGGCCAACTCCAGACCCTGCACAGGACCAACCCTGAGAGTCACACCGTGAGCTCAAGAATATTGTCCAAACATTACATTCACCAAAACTTTAAGGAACAAGTTAAAAATGTGAAAGAAAGGAGCTGAATATTGTGCCAGGCTGATGTGTCCCTCGTTTCCCACGCTGCATTCCCAGCTGGGCGCCTCCAGCATCCACACCTGCTTCCCACCACCCACCGCAGCCTCCCCAGCCCGGGCGCTGGTTTTGTGTTTGCACAAGAAAAGGTGAGCAATTACCGAGCCACACCTCCGCACACAGCTTCTCATGCCTCTAAGGTTTCTCAAGCCCCGAGGATCAGGTTCCCAAAACCACTGCTGCCCAGGAGGGAGGTGCTGCACAGGCTGCAGGGATTTTGTTCCCCTGACGGCAGAGTTGGGCTGCTCTGTGCTACTTTTGGACTGTTGTGTTATCCACACTTCTTTTTGCACTTTCTAACCTAGTTTTTAAAGAATATTTAAAGACTATCTTTGTTTTTAAGGTCATTAAATATGGTGCTTTTTGTCTACCTTTAAATTTTAATGGCATCCTGGAACTAACTTCCTTCCTTCCTTCCTTCCTTCCTTCCTTCCTTCCTTCCTTCCTTCCTTCCTTCCTTCCTTCCTTCCTTCCTTCCTTCCTTCCTTCCTTCCTTCCTTCCTTCCTCCCTCCTCCCTCCCTCCCTCCCTCCCTCCCTCTCTCTCCCTCCCTCTCTCTCTCCCTCCCTCTCTCTCTCCCTCCCTCTCTCTCCTCTCCTCCTTTCCTCCTTCTCTCTCTCTCTCTCTCTCTCTCTCTCTCATTTTTACCCATATTTTCATGCAAGCAGACCCCTTCCTACTAGCAGCAGCTGACATCTGGTTTTCCATCCCTCTGAACCCAGCAGTGCTGCTGCTCCAAGACTCAGCTGGTTGGAAACCTATAGGCAGCAAACATTTACATTCAGCATGTCTAACATCATCTGGGACTTAAACCCAGAACGTTGGTGATGCATAGAGATAGATATTTAGTCACATCAAAGCTATTTGCTAATTGCAGACACTCCATTCTTGTTTAATGTTTCATCTGCAAGATTAGTTGGTTGATTTAATTGGTTCAGCAAAACTTATGTTTTAAGGCAAAACGTTAGTTAAGACGTAATGTATTCCCTTATGGAAAATTCCCCTAAAACTGAATGGATCAGTTTGTGCTCTGTGATTCTGGTTTTGATTCTGTAGTCAGTCTGCCTACAGAAGTGAATAAAAATTACAATTTTTTAATGGAAAGTCTACCATTTAATACCAGTCCAGCAAGGCATTAAGTCTTGCAGAATTGTTACAGACAAAACCCCACAAATATAGGGCAGAGTTGTGATTGTCTACAGTGTGTTTTAGTTGGGTTTGTGTTATATGAATGGGTTTGTAATATATGAATGGGATTGTAATTTAAATATATAATTGTAATTGTAATATATGAATGAGTTTGTAATTTAAACTGATACAGAAAAGGAATAAAAAGGGATGTCAGGGTGCAATGCATATAATTCAAATAAAGTCCATGTCCAGGACTGTATGTCTATAGAAATATATCAAATTTATGTGCAAATATATCTGTTCATACATGTCTGTGTGACCCAGGATCAATGTAAACACTTACATGTGTGTCCTGTTTAGGTTTACACACAACTTCAAACCTGCTGGTGCAATACAGGTTGCCCAGGAGGTTCATCCAGACTCAGCATTTCACCAGAAAACACCTCAAATCTTTGCCAAGCTTCCCAGCAGTGCTGCCCAGCCTTCAGGGAAGAGCCAAATTTTAGATCTTTGGCCCACAGGAGGGAGGAGGAATAATTTGATCCCAGCATTGGAGTCAACAATGAGCATTGGAACCGCAGCTGAACTCCTCAGAATGGTGAGGGATTTCCATTTTGCATTTTTTCCTGAAAAGCTTCAAGAGATTTTGAACTCAGTTTGCTGCTAAAGGAACATTTTTGAAGCCCAAACCCTCAGTATGTTTCCATGTCTGTATATGAATATTAAAATGTTGAGTACATGGACCACCAAAAGTTTGTTTAGCTTGAAGTTAGAGATTTGTTTTGCTTGGAATTGAGTCTCTTGATATTTGGCTGATCTCTTTGTACTGCCTTTTATCTTAATTGCTTTTTAAGCTATAATTATGGTGCCACATCCACATGGCTATAACACCATTGTAGTTTAAGTTGAGCGTATTTCTATTGCAACTTCTATTTTTAAGTGTTTTGGTTGGGTTTTTTTTTTAATTCAGATGTAAAATTTGCATACTGCAGCCATGAAACTTAGCAAACAAAGTCTAAGTCAGGGAGAAAATCCTTTTTAAAAATACTGTTTGAGAAAATAAAATAATTTTCTGAATATTAAAATAGAGGCAAAAAAATAAAATCGTTCTCTCCAGCGCTGCAATTAAAAAAAAGAGAAAATATGCTCCATTTAAATATCCAGCTGAAATTCTGCATGCCATTACCCCATAAATAGAGACTTACACATTTTAATGTGTATATACCAAAGCCATATTGACACTGCAGACTATCATTGCTCCTTAAGGAAATGTCATGGGCTTTCCTTTCTTGTTTGAACGAGCTGTGAATTTATAATTCTTTCAGCCAGTTGGTTTTAATAAGCTATCGCTCCGTTATTCACTTTTAAACCGTGCTCTAAGTACCTATTTAAAGACTAAACCACATCAATCCATTAGGCCACTAACACAGCCCAGCTTTTAAAAGGTCCACGCAGGGCTGTTAGCACAGTGTCCTGCCAGCCCTAATCCCCCTCCCTGCAGAAACATTTCTGCTTTTTCTTCGTTTGGGAGAAAGAATTACAAGCCACTCTTTCATAGCATCCCTTTCTCCACCAGGAGTGAGGAAATAACATTGGGATTGTGTCCAGGGTGGGTGAAAGAGGGAGGCAGTGCATTCCTCCTGCCCACCTCATCCACTGCTATTAATCCCACTGAATTATGCTGAATTTCTGCAGAATTCTGGGAGGAAATGATGATTTATCCATCTGCAGGCCTCAGGGATGTGTTCTCACCCCCTCACCATGTGAGAACAATGCCATGTGATGCAAAGGAAGATCCTTTTCATATAAGCACACTTTGCACTGCATTTCCTGGGTGCTGCTGTCCCAGTTTTATTGAAAAAGGGAGTTCTGTTGGGCTTGTGACACATTAGGGGACAGATCAGTTGTAAGCAAACCAAAGTTATTCCTATTTTTAGCTTTCTCACTGCACTAATTTTAGGTCATTTCATGAGGTCCAAAGGTTCCAGGCAAACTCCTTGATAGACTTTTTATTTTTTTCCTAAACTGTGTGGAAAAAAAACCAATAAATAACAACAAA